>CM057965.1:23341816-33341816 GCA_030142095.1 Rubus idaeus
CATTTCGATGGCCCAGGCCCGTTTAAAGTGTCGGCAAGCGCGTGTGCTACGCGTTTTCACTGTTCACTTTACGACTTTTCGTAAAGTATTAAAAAAATAAAAATCAAAAAAAAAATTTGATTGGGCCGACGCACGACTTTTGCGTCGGCCGAATTGTTTAATAAATCGTGCGCGCGTTCCACTATTCCCTTTGCGACTTTCGTCGCTCGATCCGTGATTTACGGATCTTTGTCTTCGATTTTGGACACGCGTCCGTCCATTCCGTTCCCTTGCCTTTCGGTTTGCGTTAGTTCCCTTAGGTCATTTCACGCGATTTCCCTTAGTCTCTCTCTCTCTCTCGTTTTCTCTTTCGTGTTCTTCATCTGTTCTTGAGTTTTTCCCAGAAAAGCTATCCTCCCTTCCCAACCCAGAAATGGCCAAACGAGTGAATTCTTTCAGTGATTTGTTTCAGGCAGGTCCTTCAGAGAACCCAATCTTTGAAGGTCTGGCTGAAATAATTCCACCGAGCATGCTTAATGGCGCTGATGCTAGCATGCCGACCGAGCCACAACCGCAACCGCAACCACTACCCCAAGCACCAATCATGGTTGCTGATCCACCCGTTGAGCCGGAAACCGCTCCCGTCTATAGGAGACTTCCGAGGACCAAATACACCAAAGCTCGAGAGAGATGCACTGGCGGCTTTCTTTGCGGTGTATTCTCACCCCACCAAGCCACAAAGAGAAAGATTTGGTCCGAAAATCGGACTAGAGGAGGACCAAGTCTATTATTGGGGGTCGAGAAATAGGAAGAAGTTCGGTATCCCGACGTCCGAGCAACGTATCGCCGAGCTGAGAGAGACGAAATGATCAGCCGGTGAGCAAGAACGAGGAGCTTCGGCTTCGAATCAACGACTCGTCGATGCTCTCCACGGCGGCATATGTCCCCCGATTGCGGAGGTCCTATTCCGCACTCGGATGTGCCACGGCGAAGGCTCGAAGTTGTTCCTCAACAACAAGAGCCTATTCTTGAGTTGTTCGATGATTCCATCGACATGGACCACTTAAGACGGGATGTGCGGAGCCTCATGCCTACCCTTGTCGAGCGCCCATCCATACCTTTGCCATCTGACACCCTTCCCGGACCTGCTCATGATCTTGTCGGAGTCCACACCGACTTGATCTCGGATATCGCCCGCAAGGCCAAACACGAGCTCCTGCTCATGGCCACTGCCGGATTTCCTTTGTGGATAACTTCACCGACTCCCGACACGTCTATTCATCCCGAGACTCTTCATAGGGCCGAGTACTTGCGAGTGTTTCAACGAGCTGAACCTGCACCGTACTTCAAATCTGAATCCTCGAGACACTCGGCAACCATCCATCTTTATCCGACCACCATCGTTCAAATTCTCATGGATGTTGGTCGATGGTTGCCAGTCTTCTGTAGCATGATCACAAATGCCAAGACGTTGGAGATCCTTTCCTCCAGCAATGAAGAAGGCTACGAGGAGCAGAAGCAAGTGATGTCGGCCGAGTTTCTGGTGCCATCTCACCTCGTTTCAACTCGTGAAGTCCAGTTTGTTCGGTATTCTCACCAACAACTGGATGGAAGTTGGGTCGTTGTGGATGTCTCCGTGGATGAATTGCGCACAAATCCAAAGCCTTCCGTGAGAACGATTTGCCGAAAACGCCCCTCCGGATGCCTGATACGTGATCTTTATAATGGATCTTCCTTAGTCACTTGGGTGGAGCACGTGGATGTACGCGAGAAGGAGATGAAGGCCAGTTTCGAACCCTTTGTTCATTCAGGGTTCGCTTTTGGTGCAAAGCGTTGGATCTCAACTCTCCAACGACAAGCCGAGCGCTACATGTGCGCCACAGGTATCCACACTTCACCCAGTGACTCGATCATTTCTCTTGAAGGAAGAAGAGGCCTGGCGGAAATGGCAAAACAGATGACAGTCTGTTTCTTCAACGATATCAGCAACTCCACGTATCACCACTGGACTTGTTCGAACCGAACAAGAGACACTCGAATTGAGGTCAGGACCAACAAGCGAAGGGGTGATCCGAGCAAGCCCCCTGGGGTCAATCGTACTGTTGGTTGTTCCGTTGTTCATCTATCTCATCACACCAGAATCTTTGAGTTCCTAAAAGACGTTCAGACTAGACCAATGTGGGATAGCATGTCGATGGACAGCTCGGTGCGTGTGCTAGCAAACTTTTCCATCGGCCTTGACCCGCGCAATCAGATTTCGGTGCTCGCCATAGATAATCACAACGACTTCCTCATTCTTCAGGAGTGTTGCACCGATGCAACAGGGTCGTCTGTGATTTATGCGCCGATTAACCATTCCATTCTCCAGTGTTTGTTATGTGGAGTTCAACCGGAGCCATTTCCACTTATGTCTTCAGGCTTCTCCATTCTGCCTAACGTATCCGGAGCTATTCTTGATGGAAGTCTACTTACTATAGTCTTCCAGATCTCGGTGAAGGCTACATCAGCCAAGTCTGCCGTGGAGTCGGCAACAACCCTTGTCCAGGACACACTTCAAAGGATCAGAGCCGCAGTCAATTAAGGAGCAAACGTTGGATGCAAGGCCCTGCTAGCCTTGTTTGTGACTGTTGGTGACTTGCTTCGGGAGGAGCTTCACGATCTTCAAAGGGGAGTCTTTCTGTTTCCTTTTTCATTTGTATAAATGTTGTGTGTTTACTTCTGTTTATTTCTATTTGTGTGTTTATTTATGTTTGTGTGCTTAAATTCAATAACCATGCTTGGATTTTTCATTTTCGTGAAATATCTGTCTAACATTGAGGACAATGTTTAATTCAAGTGTGGGGGGAAGGTTTATTAAAAAAAAAAATTTGAAAAATTCAAAAATTCAAAAAAATAATTTACTTGTGTTTGTTTTCTACGGTAACAATATATCGACTAGATCATACTTACTCCCTTGGTAGCGTTGAACCTACCATTGCACTTAGTAAGTCACTGTGCTCACGTATTGTTACCCTAATAAAAAAAAAAAAAAAAAAAAAATAGTTTTGTAAGCTCTTTTGTTTCGCACTTGCTTTGGAGCTATCGAGTCTTAGAAAGTGTTTGTTTGTTTATTTGAGCTATATCAAAAAAAAATATAATCAAAAAAATCAAAAAATCAAAAATGACAAAAATATTTGCTTCTGTTTTGTGTGTTATTGTTTGTTTTGTGCTTTGTTCTTTCCAATTCCGATGATGAATTGAGTTTAAATTGTTGTGATTAGGAGAATGTTTATTATATGTCAAGGCTTTGTGTAGTTTGCTTTGAATTTAATTTGCATAACTTATGAGTGCTCAAATTTCCATGTTCACATAACCTGTTTCGATTAGTTGATTGCAATCCGAGAAGCACATTTAAACATACATTGTCATGCATACCCAGAAAATGTGAGGATTTGAGCCTATTGTATATTCACATGTATGCATCATTCATACATTTACTCGTTCTTCATGTGTGCACAATTCATGAGTTTTGAACTTAGAACTTGCTCAGAGACCGCTTGAAACATTTTGTTAATCTGTAATGAATTAGAAATGAGTAAGGCATTAGTTGAGCACCATGGCCAAAGTATTCACCATCCATCTAAACACGAACTTTAGGAATCCCCTTTTGAACTAAACACTCATTAGCCGTTTCTTTTGTTCACCCACACCATTTCACCCTTGTTTTATTGTGTTTGCAAGGCAATGATAGTGACTTCTTATGTTTTTATGCTTCGGGTTTGGATTTGTATGGTAGTATACCAGAAGGCAAGTGTGGGGGTGCAATTTATTTTGTTGTATTTGTTCAAAGAAAAAAAAAAGAAAGAAAAAAAAAATCAAAAACAAAAAGAAGGAATAAAGTTCCTCAAGAAAAAAAAAAGAAAAAAAAATAGAGTTATTTTCTTGTATTATTTTCAATAAAAGGTTGGAGGAGAATAAGAAAGTTGTTTCAGGTATAGCATAGGTATGAGTTTCAAAGTCGTTGATTTGTCTTGCAAACATGTAAATCATTTATCATTTCCAGTCCCTTCATACCATTCACCATTTACCATTCATCCTTTGGTCCCTGTTTCACCTGAAAGTCCTTATGATTTAATGATTTATGGATTAACCGTGGAGAGTTGGTCGATGAGCAAGCTTATGGGAACATTACTTGTGCAATTGTTTTGAGAGTAAACACTTAACCCTAAACACTGAGCGGAAATATTTAGTGAATCTTGTGAGGTTTAGTGGTTAATGTTGTTTCGATGTGCCTATTGGATTGCTTGACATTAATTGTATACTTGGTTTTCACACACTTCACCCGAGCATAAATGAGATGTACATGTTAAACACTTAGCAAATTCGTTAGCCTTGGTATATAATTTGTATTATCCTGATTATAACTGTTGTGAACTCCTTGAGGGTTATGGTTGGAAAGACCATTCTGTTTTGTGTTTCCTTTTCTGTTTTGTGTTGTTCTTGTGTTTGCTAGAGGACTAGCAGTAGCTAAGTGTGGGGGAATTTGATAGGAGCACAAAGTGTGACGTTTTTAATGTGTTTTCCCTACTATTTGGCTATGATTTAATTGTAACTTTGCTATTTTAGCTTAGTTTCCATATTTGAGTCCTAAATGACGTATTAATGTGAACATGTGCAGAAACGAAGCTTAATGGGCTTTTGTTCGAGGCCCATTAAGAGGTGTGCAGCCGTGAGGCCCAAGATGAAGGCCCAAATCCAAAATGAAGGCCCAAATCCATGAAGGAAGGCCCAAGTTCACAAAGCATGAGGAAAGGCCCAAGCCCAGATTTTCGGACATTCAGCCTGTGCAGGTTAGTCAACTTTCGAAGCCCATATCTCCTAATTGAACCGTCCGATCTAGCTGTAATTGTGATACACGCTGCATGTGCGTGTTAGATATTCTGTATTAAAATTTGAGAATCATCCAACCGTTTAAACGTGCATTATTCCGTTCTAAGTGGGAATAGCTCAGTGCTGCCTGCTTTTTATTTCTTTCCTCTGATATGCTATAAACACAGCGTCAATTAAAAAACCCTATCGGTAGTATAAAGTAAGTAGGGATCGTTCACAACGAAGATCGAGGGTGTACCTAACAAAGAATGTCACAAAGAATTATTAACAAGTTCAAAGAATAAATATAAACATATATACAAAGTAAAGGGGGTTTCGAAGATTGTATGAATTAAACTAAGTATAGAACAAATAAATTATGAAATAAAATAAAAGAATGTGGTGAAACATTAAGGACATAATCCCCTACACCGTAGGGTACAAGAATCATACATTGATTTCGAAAACTATTAATTCTCTAAGTCATATGATTGAAATTAACATTGTGAAATATCAGAAGCTAATTATTTCCCAATTAAACCTTCCTATGAATATTAACCTAAGTGAAAGCACCTAGATCAATCAATTAAACATGCCATCTTAGTCTAAAAAGTTAGCTAATCAAACCATGTTCAAAGCATCGGAAGTGATACGCCCAAAAGGAGCGTCAATTTAAAAAATTCCCTATCGGTAGTATAGTGTAAGTAGGGTATCGTTCACAACGGAGATCAAAGGGTGTTGATATGCGGTTTTACCGACGTCATTAAATATTACCTAAATTCCTAACAATTTGTCGTTGAATAGTATAATGGGAAGTAAAGGTTTTTCCCACAGAGGATTGTTTATTTACTTTTCTAATGTCACGAAATTAATTAACCTATATTGTTTCTATTTACAAAAATGTACAATATATACAAAGGTGATATTTTTGGGTTTTTGGAATTCTTTTGAAAACAAGAAATAAATAAAAGGAAATATTTTTTGGTTTTTAATCTTTTTGAAAATAAAACAAATAAAACAAGAATAAAACAAATTCAAATACAATTTAACTAACATACTTAAATAAAACACACCAACAATAAAGAAATTAAACTAACACACAAATGAATCAAATAACATATTTTTGGGTTTTTCATAGAATAATTAAATCACACAAATATTCAAATTAATCAAATATTCATACACACAAATTAAACAAATAAATCACACAACATAAAATTAAAAAGAGTTTGAGAGAAAGAAATGCTCAATAAATTCCGGCGAAGGATCTTATCGGATTCGCCATTGTCGAGGTTCGGGTGTAGAGAGCAATTGGGCTTGGAGGATTGGGCTTGGAGGCCCAACATTAAGAAAGTCAATGACTTTCTTTGACCCGGTCTTTTCTTTCTCTTTTGATGGGTTGACTTTTCAACCCCTTCCTTTGGTATTTGACCCGTGCCCCAGCAGCCTTTCATTTTCTTAATTCATCTTCTTCATTTCACTCTTCTTTCCGTGCAAGAGAAATGGAGCGGTGAGAACAGTAGCGGAGGCGGCGATGAGGTGAGGGACGGCGGTGAGAGATGGCGCCGGTGAGCTGCTGCGGGCAAGGTTGGAGATGCGGCGTCGCGGTTTCGAACGGCGGCCCGGCAGATTGGCCGTGAGAGAGAAGACGCCGGAAACATCACAGAAGACGCCGGCTTGGATTGGGCATATCGGCGACGACGACGCCGTAGTCTTTGGAGCGGCGTCGGCCGGGTAAGACGCGGGCCGGGCTGAAGGCCGAAAGTGAAGCTTCGGGGACGCCGGCAGAGCAGCAGCAATTGATGATGGCGGCGGTGTTGGATTGATGAGTAACGCCGGCTTTGTGATTGCAGCGGTGCGGCGCTGGTTTGGGAAGATGCCGGCGATGATGTGGTGAGGGTGCTGCGATTTGGGAGCGTCGGGTTCTGGGCAGAGGGCAGGGAGCTGCGACGGAATCAATGAGAGAGTACAGTGAGATGGTGAACGCCGAGGAGAGCACGGCTGAGCTATGAGGGCGGACTGGCGACGGCAGTAGAGGCTGACGGCGTGCACAGAGGAGGCACGGGCTCGGTGGGTAATCTTCTAAACCTGCAAAAGAACAGATATGGTATTGTGAACCTGTTTAATTCTTGTTAATTGCAGGGATTGGTGAATTGGATTTTCTGTGAATTAAATGGATGGGTGTTTGGGTGATGATGGTATGGATGTTTCTGTGTAATTGCAGATGAATTGGAGGCTTGAGTGAAGATTTATGTTAATTAGAAGAAGGGAGGCAGTGAGGTGGAGCTGTGGTGTTTCCGTGAGCAGTGGGCTCACGGTGGTGATTTTGATTGCAGGAGTAACAGAGGGGAGAAAGAAGAAGGGCTGAGATAGCTGGGGAAAGAAAGGGAAGGAGGAGAAGAGAAGGCACAGCCATGGTGGCTGTGCACGGATGCTTTGAGAGGAGAGAAACCAGAGAGGGTAATTTAGTGATGGTGAGGGACTTAGGACAGAAGGCTTGGCTAAGTGAGCCAAGCACGGACGCAGGAGAAATGGTGGAGGGGGAAAGAGATGGGAAGAGTTGGTGGCGCGGGGGAGAAGCCCCGCCAATTCAAAACTGAGCTTTGGCTTGGTATTTAAAGAGGGGAAGGAATAATTTGTGCAGCTGGAAAGATGGCTAGAAGCCAAGTAACGGGTAGTGGGTAGTGAAGTGGTGGTGTGGAGATTGAACTGGAGATTCCGCCGGCAGACAAAATTGAATTCAAATTGAGTGGGGAGATTTTGCTGGTGGTGAATGATTGATTATGGGTGGTGAAGTGAACTGGTGCTCTCACATGGAACGGCCACTGCAGACAAAGAAACAACAATAAACAAAATAAAAGAAGTTAAACAAAACTAAAAATAAAACTAAAATAAAATAACCAAAGAAATTAAAAGAATTAATTATAAAACAAAAGAATAAAATAACAAAAGAATAAAATAAATAAATACTAAAATAGAAATAGAACTAAATATAAAACATAAACATAGGGAAAATAAATTGGAGATTTAAAATGGATTTCACCACCGCGTGTGGTGGTTGCGCCGCCAAGAGTGGTGGTTCGCCGACGAAATAGCCGGGATTCGAAACGTCTTTCGAAATCTTCGTACAATATTATATTCCACTTCCAAATAATGACCGGTGTCATCAGATAATCGAAAAGTCACGGTTGACTTTCCGATATTGCGCTGTAAATCTCCAAAATTCACCTTTTATGTGTAAATAAGCATTTTTCACATATTTTCCCTGAAAACACGAAAACAAACATTAAACCGACAAATAAACTTTCAGAATAGCATCCATCCAAGTATTTAGAGCACTTTATGAACGTATTTTACGTTCACATCACACCCCCACACTTGAACTTTTGCTAGTCCTCTAGCAAACACAGATTTAAAAACAGAACAACACAAAAACAGAAAGGGAAACACAAAACAGAAATTCTTTCCAACCATAACCCTCAACGAGTTCGAAAAATTATAATCAGGAGAATAAGAACTATATACCAAGGCTCACGAATTTGCTAAGTATTTAACATGGACATCTCATTCGTGCTCGGGTGAAGTGGGTGAAAACCGAGTGTACAATTAATCTCATGCAATCAAATTGGCACAAATGAACAACATTAACCACTAAAACTCACAAGATTCACTAAATATTTCCGCTCAGTGTTTAGGGTTAAGTGTTTACTCTCATAACAATTACACAAGTAGTGTTCCCATAAGCTTGCTCATTAACCAACTCTCTACAATTAATCCACAAATCATTAAATCATAAGGGCTTTCAATGGTATAATGGGGCCAAAGGGTGAATGAATGGTGAATGAATGGTAAATGGTAAATGGAAGGGAAAGACTAGAAATGATAAATGTTCCACATGTTTGCAAGACAAATCAACGACTTTGAAACTCATACCTATGCTAAACCCGAAACAACTCTTATTTTCCTCCAACCTTTTATTGAAAATAATACAAGAAAATAACTCTATTTTTGGAATTTCTTTCTTTCTTTTTTTTTTTCTTTCTTTCTTTTCTATTTTTTTTTTCTTTGAGGAATTTATTCCTTCTTTTTATTTCTGAATTTTTTTTTTCTTTCTTTGAACAAATACAACAAAATAAATACACCCCCACACTTGCCTTTTGGTACATACTATACATCCGAAGCATAAGAATATAAGAAGTCACTATCATCGTCTTGCAAACACAATAAAACATGGGTGAGATGGTGTGGGTGAACAAAAGAAACGGCTAATGAGTGATAAGTTCAAAAGGGGATTCCTAAAGTTCGTGTTTAAATGGATGGTGAATATTTGGCCATGGTGTTCAACTAATGCCTTAATCATTTTCAATTCATCACAGATTAATAAAAAGTTTCGAGAGGTCAATGAGCAAGTTCTAGGTTCAAAAACTCATGAATTGTGCACACATGAAGAACGAGTAAATGTATGAATAATGCATACATGTGAATATTCAACAGGCTCAAATTCTCACAATTTCTGGGTATGCATGACAATGTATGTTCAAATGTGCTTCTCGGATTGCAATCAACTAATTAACACAGGTTATGTGAACATGAAATTTCGAGCAATCACAAGTTATGCAAATTAAATCCAAAACAAATCACACAAAGCCTTGACATATAATAAACATTCTCCTAATCACAACAATTAAACTCAATTCATCATCGGGATTGGAAAGAACAAAACACGAATACAAATAAACACACAAAAACACACAAACAGAAGCAAATATTTTTGTATTTTTTTGATTTTTTTGATTTTTTTGATTTTTTCAATTTACGTAACAATACGTGACCACAGTGACTTACTTAGTGCAATGGTAGGTTCAACGCTACCAAGGGAGTAAGTATGATTTAGTCGAGATACCGTTACAGTAAAAAACAAAAACAAGTAAATTATTTTTTTGAATTTTTGAATTTTTCAAATTTTTTCTTTTCTTTTTAATAAACCTTCCCCCCACACTTGAATTAAACATTGTCCTCAATGTTAGACAGATATTTCACGAAAATGAAAAATTCAAGTATGGTTATTGAATTGAAAATACAAACAGAAATAAACACACCAACAAAAATAAACACACAACATATATACAAATGAAAAATTAAACAAAAATAAACAGAAAGGTTAAAGAAAAACTCCCCCTTGAAGATCATTAAGCTCCTCCCGAAGCAAGTCACCAACAGTCACAAACAAGGCTAGCAGGGCCTTGCATCCAACGTTTGCTCCTTAGTTGACTGCGGTTCTGATCCTTTGAAGTGTGTCCTGGACGAGTGTAGTTGCCGACTCCACGGCAGATTTAGCTGATGTAGCCTTCACCGAGATCTGGAACACCATAGTCAGTAGTGTTCCATCAAGAACAGCTCCGGATACGTTAGGCAGAATGGAGAAGCCTGAAGACATAAGCGGAAATGGCTCCGGTTGAACTCCACATAACAAACACTGGAGAATGGAATGGTTAATCGGCGCATAAATCACAGACGACCCCGTTGCATCGGTGCAACACTCCTGAAGAATGAGGAAGTCGTTGTGATTATCTATGGCGAGCACCGAAATCTGGTTCCGCGGGTCAAGACCGATGGTGAAATTTGCTAGCAGACGCACCGAGCTGTCCATCGACATACTATCCCATAGCGGTCTCGTATGCACATCTTTGAGGAACTCAAAGATCCTGGTGTGATGGGAAAGATGCACGACCGAACAACCAGCAGTACGATTGACTCCAGGGGGCTTGCTCGGATCACCCCTTCGCTTGTTGGTCCTGACCTCCATTCGAGTGTCTCTTGTTCGGTTTGAACAAGTCCAGTGATGATACGTGGAGTTGCGATGTCGTTGAAGAAACAGATCGCCATCTGGTTTGCCATTTCCGCTAGGCCTCTTTTTCCTTCGGGCGAAATGATAGAGTCACCGGGTGAAGTGTGGATCCCTGTGACGCACATGTAGCGCTCGGCTTGTCGTTGGAGAGTTGAGATCCAACGCTTTGCACCAAAAGCGAACCCAGAATGGACAAAGGGTTCGAAAATGGCCTTCATTTCCTTCTCGCGCACATCCACGTGCTCCACCCAAGTGACTAAGGAAGATCCATTCTGCAAATCTCGAATCAAACATCCGGAGGGGCGCTTTCGGCAAATCGATCTCACTGAAGGCTTCGGATTTGAGCGTAGTTCATCCACGGAGACATCCACGACGATCCAACTTCCATCCAGTTGTAATTGAGAGTACCGAACAAACTGGACTTCACGAGCCGAAACGATGTTAGATGGCACCAGAAACTCGGCCGACATAACTTGCTTCTGCTCCTCGTAGCCTACTGCGTTGTCGGAGGGTAGGATCTCCAACAATTGAGCGTTTGTGATCATGCTACAGAAGACGGGCAACCATCGACCAACATCCATTAAAATCTCAACAATGGTGGTCGGATGAAGGTGGATGGTTGCCGAGTGTCTCGATGATTCCGATTTGAAGTATGGCGCGGCTCGCCACGTTGAAACACTCGCAAGTATTCGGCCCTATTTAGAGTTTCGGGATGAATAGAAGTGTCGGGAGTCGGTGAAGATATCCACAAAGGAAAACCGGAAGTGGCCATGAGCATGAGCTCGTGCTTGGCCTTGCGGGCGATATCCGAGATCAAGTCGGTGTGGACTCCGACAAGATCAGCGAGCAGGTCCGGAAGACGGTCGGATGGAATAGGTGCGGATGGGCGCTCGACTAGTGTAGGCATGAGGCTCCGCACATCCCGTCTCAAGTGGTCCATGTCGATCGAATCATCGGACAACTCGAGAAGAGGCTCTTGTTGTGGAGGAACAACTTCGAGCCTTCGCCTAGGCACATCCGAGTGCGGAACGGGACCTCCGCAATCGGGGACAGATGCCGCCGTGGAGAGCATCGACGAGTCTTTGATTCTGCATTTGAAGCTCCTCGTTCTTGCTCACCAGCTGATCGTTTCTTCTTTCTAGCTCGGCAATACGCTGCTCGAAGTCCGGATACCGAACTTCTTCCTATTTCTCGACCCCCAATAGTAGACTTGGTCTTCTTCTAGTCCGATTTTTGGACCAAATCTTTCACGTTGTGGCTTGGTGGGGTGAGAATACACCGCAAAGAAAGCCGCTAGTGCATCTCTCCGAGCCTTGGTGTATTTTGTCCTTGGAAGTCTCCTATAGACGGGAGCGGCTTCCGGCTCGGCGGGTGGATCAGCAACAGGGTGGTGCTTGGGGTTGTGGTTGCGGTTGTGGTGGTGGCGGGTCGGCATGCTAGCATCGGCGCTATTCGAGCATGCTTGGTGGAATTATTTCATCCGAGGCCTTCAAAGATTTGACTCCCGAAGGACCTGCATGAAACAACTCGCCGAAGGAATTAACTCTTTTGGCCATTTGTGGTTTGGGAAGGAGGAAAGCTTTTCGGGTTTGGGAGTTTTTCGGGAAAAAAGACTAAGAACACGGATGAACACTATGAACTAGCGAGAGAAAACAGAGAGAGAGAGAGAGAGAGATTAAGGGAAAACGTGAAATGCCTAAGGAAACTAGCGCAAAGAGGAGGGAAGGGGAAAGGAGCGGACGCACGCATGCACGCTTGCACACGTGCCAAAGACAGAAGACCCGCAAATTGCGGATCGGGCGACGAAAGTCGCAAAGCGTACAGTGAAAACGCATGCGGCTTATTAAACAATTCGGCCGACGCAAAAGTCGTGCGTCGGCCCAATCAAATTTTTTTGATTTTCTATTTTTTATTTTTTTATTTTATTTTTTTAATACTTTACGAAAAGTCGTAAAGTGAACAGTGAAAACGCGTGTGAAACACGCGCAAAGGTTGCCGACACTTTAAACGGGCTTGGGCCATCGAAATGGTTTGGGCCTTAAAGTGGGCCTGGGCCAAAGAAAACTCCGGCCCATTATTGGTGGGCTTAACTAATGGGCCTAAAAACGAACAGGCCCGACACACTAAATGGGCTTGGGTTACGGGTTTTGGGCTTCGTCAATGACACGAGCCCAATGGGCTAAAAATTTTTATTTTTTTTATTTTTTTTTATTTTACGAAACCTAAAACCCTAACCAATCACACAAACAAATGGGCCTAAGGCCCAATAATAAATAACAAACAAACAAGCCCAAAACAAACCAACAGTAATTAAAAATAGTGTAAATAAATAATTACAAAACAGTAAAACAAACAAACACACTTTTTTTTTTATTTACAACTAAAATTTTTCAATTTTTTATTTTTTTTATTTTTATTTTTTAACAAACAAATAACGAGAGTGAAAAGAAAACTTACCTTTTTACTCCCGAGGAAACCGAAAAATCACCAACAAGACATCAACCTCAAGGTTTTTCAACCTTGACTTCCTAAACGTATGCTCCGATGTATGTAGTAAAATTTCCGATAAACCCGGATTATTCCCTATAAAAATTAAAATGTTAGTAATAAAATTTACAAGTTAAAAACAAAATATTTACAAAATGAATAAATAAAATTTCCTATGTCTAAGTATATTTTATTTACAAGTAATGTTAAATTGTCCAAAATATAGTTAAAAACAAAGTTGATTCCAAGCGGTAATTCGAGGTGGACGTACGGCCTAGGTGCAATATCTTGACGTAAATGACTTTCCGTGTTTTCAGAAGGCGAATGGCCAGATCACAAGAGATAAGCGAGAGGCAGGATTCATTTAGTGGACAAGTCCTCTGAATCCAATTTTACAAACCCGTCACCCAGAGTCTTGATCATATCTAGACACCATTCATGTGCCCCTTACTCAGTTGAGAAAGCACTTAAGTGTTCGACAATTCTCCAAGTGTTAATAAAGGCCGCCCTCAACCTCAAGTGACCTTACGGTACAAATGAAGGGTTTAGGCCAATATTAATAAAAGGACCTTACCTATTTCCGTTCAAATTACAACCTACAACAACTTAAATAATTAACAGTACTCAGAACACCTAAGTATAATTACTAAGTGTAACAATATATACAAGTATAATTAGTAAGTATTATTTACAAGTATTATTTACAAATAGTAAACAGTAAAAAGTAAAAAAGTAAATAGTAAAAACAATCCCCGGCGAGCCGGCGCCAAAATGATATGCGGTTTTACCGACGTCATTAAATATTACCTAAATTCCTAACAATTTGTCGTTGAATAGTATAATGGGAAGTAAAGGTTTTTCCCACAGAGGATTGTTTATTTACTTTTCTAATGTCACGAAATTAATTAACCTATATTGTTTCTATTTACAAAAATGTACAATATATACAAAGGTGATATTTTTGGGTTTTTGGAATTCTTTTGAAAACAAGAAATAAATAAAAGGAAATATTTTTTGGTTTTTAATCTTTTTGAAAATAAAACAAATAAAACAAGAATAAAACAAATTCAAATACAATTTAACTAACATACTTAAATAAAACACACCAACAATAAAGAAATTAAACTAACACACAAATGAATCAAATAACATATTTTTGGGTTTTTCATAGAATAATTAAATCACACAAATATTCAAATTAATCAAATATTCATACACACAAATTAAACAAATAAATCACACAACATAAAATTAAAAAGAGTTTGAGAGAAAGAAATGCTCAATAAATTCCGGCGAAGGATCTTATCGGATTCGCCATTGTCGAGGTTCGGGTGTAGAGAGCAATTGGGCTTGGAGGATTGGGCTTGGAGGCCCAACATTAAGAAAGTCAATGACTTTCTTTGACCCGGTCTTTTCTTTCTCTTTTGATGGGTTGACTTTTCAACCCCTTCCTTTGGTATTTGACCCGTGCCCAGCAGCCTTTCATTTTCTTAATTCATCTTCTTCATTTCACTCTTCTTTCCCGTGCAAGAGAAATGGAGCGGTGAGAACAGTAGCGGAGGCGGCGATGAGGTGAGGGACGGCGGTGAGAGATGGCGCCGGTGAGCTGCTGCGGGCAAGGTTGGAGATGCGGCGTCGCGGTTTCGAACGGCGGCCTGGCAGATTGGCCGTGAGAGAGAAGACGCCGGAAACATCACAGAAGACGCCGGCTTGGATTGGGCATATCGGCGACGACGACGCCGTAGTCTTTGGAGCGGCGTCGGCGGGTAAGACGCGGCCGGGCTGAAGGCCGAAAGTGAAGCTTCGGGGACGCCGGCAGAGCAGCAGCAATTGATGATGGCGGCGGTGTTGGATTGATGAGTAACGCCGGCTTTGTGATTGCAGCGGTGCGGCGCCGGTTTGGGAAGATGCCGGCGATGATGTGGTGAGGGTGCTGCGATTTGAGAGCGTCGGGTTGGGCGCAGGGCGCGGAGCTGCGACGGAATCAATGAGAGAGTACAGTGAGATGGTGAACGCCGAGGAGAGCACGGGCCGAGCTATGAGGGCGGACTGGCGACGGCAGCAGAGGGCGACGGCGTGCACGAGGAGGCACGGGCTCGGTGGGTAATCTTCTAAACCCGCAAAAGAACAGATATGGTATTGTGAACCTGTTTAATTCTTGTTAATTGCAGGGATTGGTGAATTGGATTTTCTGTGAATTAAATGGATGGGTGTTTGGGTGATGATGGTATGGATGTTTCGTGTAATTGCAGATGAATTGGAGGCTTGAGTGAAGATTTATGTTAATTAGAAGAAGGGAGGCAGTGAGGTGGAGCTGTGGTGTTTCCGTGAGCAGTGGGCTCACGGTGGTGATTTTGATTGCGGGAGTAACAGAGGGGAGAAAGAAGAAGGGCTGAGATAGGGGGGAAAGAAAGGGAAGGAGGAGAAGAGAAGGCACGGCCATGGTGGCTGTGCACGGATGCTTTGAGAGGAGAGAAACCGAGAGAGGGTAATTTAGTGATGGTGAGGGACTTAGGACAGAAGGCTTGGCTAAGTGAGCCAAGCACGGACGCAGGAGAAATGGTGGAGGGGGGAAAGAGATGGGAAGAGTTGGTGGCGCGGGGAGAAGCCCCGGCCAATTCAAAACTGAGCTTTGGCTTGGTATTTAAAGAGGGGAAGGAATAATTTGTGCAGCTGGAAAGATGGCTAGAAGCCAAGTAACGGGTAGTGGGTAGTGAAGTGGTGGTGTGGAGATTGAACTGGAGATTCTGCCGGCAGACAAAATTGAATTCAAATTGAGTGGGGAGATTTTGCTGGTGGTGAATGATTGATTATGGGTGGTGAAGTGAACTGGTGCTCTCACATGGAACGGCCACTGCAGACAAAGAAACAACAATAAACAAAATAAAAGAAGTTAAACAAAACTAAAAATAAAACTAAAATAAAATAACCAAAGAAATTAAAAGAATTAATTATAAAACAAAAGAATAAAATAACAAAAGAATAAAATAAATAAATACTAAAATAGAAATAGAACTAAATATAAAACATAAACATAGGGAAAATAAATTGGAGATTTAAAATGGATTTCACCACCGCGTGTGGTGGTTGCGCCGCCAAGGGTGGTGGGTCGGCGAAAAAAACGGGGGGGGTAAAAACCTCCTTAAAAATTCGTATAAAATTATATTCCTCCCTCAAAAATTGACGGGTGTTTTCATAAAATAAAAAAAAAGCACGGGGTTCCCTCTCCTGTGCTTCAAAATCACACAACAAAATACATTTTATTTAAAAAAAAATTATCCTTTTCCCCTTAAAAAAAAAAAAAAAAAAAAAAATAAAATTAAAAAATAAAATAAAAATAAAAAAAAAAATAAAAAAAATTAATTAAAAAATTTTAAGATTATATTTTCTTCAGGTGTACCTAACAAAAAATGTCACAAAGAATTAAATAAAATAAAGAATTATTATTAACAAGTATAAAGTATAAATATATACATATGTACAAAGTAAAAAGGGGAATTGAGAGATAAATTGAATGAAATAAATTAATTAAATTACAAAGAATAAATAAAATATGATGATGAAACACAAAGTATATAAAGTTCAGCCACATATACACAAGTTTACCAATCATTAGACCGAAAATTAACCAAGTTCCCTAGCCATGAAACCGAAACTAACATATGTGGAATGCCCACACGGGTTATCATTCCCCAAATAAAACCTCTTCTATGAAAATTAACCTAGTGAACGCTCATCTAGATTAAACAATTAAACATGCAAAGGTGATCAATCAATAACATATCTAACGCATAGGAGAAGAGTTGTTAATTAAAGTGCGCGACCTAGCGAACGCTCGTCTATCCGCGATCCTTCTTATTTTGATTCCGACCCGTTTGATAAGCCTTTACTACTTGTGAATTAGAATTAAAACCCTAATTCTAGCACCAATTACATGCAATCATCTTAAGTTTCGAACCTTAAAACAAGAACACATAAAAGATTCAATAAAACCGAATCAAATAAACGGAGTCACATAAGCTGCTAGAAGAACTAATTAATTAGGATCTAACAATCAAATAAACTCATAAAATATAGGCTGAAAATTATATAAATCATGTCATGTTAACTAATACAAAGAATAAACAAGCAACAAAGAGGAACTCAAAAAGAGTAATTAAAGAATAAGTTGAAGTACACCATATGGAAAGTAGGAAGAACTCGAAGATCACAAACTCTTAAATCCTCACGCGAGTAACTCAAAAGCCGAGATTCCCAAGGTGATGATGATGGTGGTGATGATGGTTGATGGCTGGTGGTAATGGTGTAAACAGCTCCCCTCCTCCTTGAAGACTTGAAAACCCTAAATACTAGAGAATGGAAAATATGATGTGAGATGGAGAAGAGAAAGAGGAGGGTTTGTCCCTCCCCATTGGGGTGTGAATTGGTGAGAAGAATGAGGCTGCTATTTATAGGAGAATGGAGAGGAAGAAGAAGACAATGAAAGAAATAAAGAAAGAAAAGGAAGAGAAGTGGAATGTGAGTGGTAGAAAAGAAATGGTAAGTGGAATGGTGGAAATGTAGTCATATGGCAATGAACCATTTATTTAGGTAAAAGAAATCAAACACTAATGGTATGGGGAGAAAGAAAGAGAGGGAGATGAGTGGAAATATGGGGGTGAGTGGAGCATTGAAAATAAAGGAAGAGGAAAGAAATAAAAAGCAGACAGCACTGAGCTGTGCGCACTTGGAATGGAATTCTGGATGTTTGGACGGTTGGATGATTCTGAAATTTTAATGGGGAACACTTAACATCCACATGCAGCGTGTATCAAAATTACAGCTAGATCTGACGGTGCAATTGAGAGATATGGGCTTCGCAAGTTGACTGATCTGCACAGGCAGAATGTCCGAAAATCTGGGCTTGGGCCTTTCCTCATGCTTTGTGAACTTGGGCCTTCCTTCATGGATTTGGGCCTTCCATCTTGGGTTTGGGCCTTCCATCTTGGGCTTGGGCCTCCATCTTGGGCTTGGGCCCTCATGGCAGACCACCTCTTAATGGGCCTCGCAAAAGCCCATTAGACTTCGTTTCTGCACATGTTCACATTAATACGTCATTTAGGACTCAAATATGGAAACTAAGCTAAAATAGCAAAGTTACAATTAAATCATAGCCAAATAGTAGGGAAAACACATTAAAAACGTCACACTTTGTGCTCCTATCAAATTCCCCCACACTTAGCTATTGCTAGTCCTCTAGCAAACACAAAACTTTAAAACAGAACAACACAAAACAGAAAACGAAACACAAAACAAAATGGTCTTTCCAACCATAACCCTCAGCGAGTTCAGAAGAGTTATAATCAAGAGAATAAAAATTATATACCAAGGCTAACAAATTTGCTAAGCATTTAACATGTACATCTCATTTATGCTCGGGTGAAGTGTGTGAAAACCGAGTATACAATTAATCTCATGCAATCCAATAGGCACATCGAAACAACATTAACCACTAAAGCTCACAAGATTCACTAAATATTTCCGCTCAGTGTTTAGGGTTAAGTGTTTACTCTCATAACAATTACACAAGTAATGTTCCCATATGCTTGCTCATTAACCAACTCTCCACAATTAATCCACAAATCATTAAATCATAAGGGCTTTTAAGGTAGAAACAGGGGCCAAAGGAGGGTGAATGGTGAATGGTGAATGATGAATGAAGGGACTGGAAATGAAAAATGTTTCACATGTTTGCAAGACAAATCAACGACTTTGAAACTCATACCTATGCTATACCCGAAACAACTTTCTTATTCTCCTCCAACCTTTTATTGAAAATAATACAAGAAAATAACTCTATTTTTGGTTTTCTTTCTTTTCTTTTTTTTTCTTTTCTTTTTTTCTTGAGGAACTTTATTCCTTCTTTTTGTTTTTGATTTTTTTTTCTTTTCTTTGAACAATTACAACAAAATAAAATGCACCCCCACACTTGCCTTTTGGTATATTACCATACAAATCCGAAGCATAAAAACACAAGAAGTCACTATCATCGTCTTGCAAACACAATAAAACAAGGGTGAGATGGTGTGGGTGAACAAAAGAAAAGGCTAATGAGTGTTTAGTTCAAAAGGGGATTCCTAAAGTTCGTGTTTAGATGGATGGTGAATATTTTGGCCATGGTGCTCAACTAATGCCTTAATCATCTCTAATTCATCACAGATTAACAAAACGTTTCAAGTGGTCTTTGAGCAAGTTCTAGGTTCAAAACTCATGAATTGTGCACACATGAAGAACGAGTAAATGTATGAAAGATGCATACATGTGAATATTCAATAGGCTCAAATCCTCACATTTTCTGGGTATGCATGACAATGTATGTTTAAATGTGCTTCTCGGATTGCAATCAATTAATCGAAATAGGTTATGTGAACATGGAATTTCGAGCAATCACAAGTTATGCATATTAAATCCAAAGCAAACTACACAAAGCCTTGACATATAATAAACATTCTCCTAATCACAACAAAGTAAACTCAATTCATCCTCGGGATTGGAAAGAAAACAAAACACAAAACACAAAACACAAAACAGAAGCAAATATTTTTGTAATTTTTGATTTTTTGATTTTTTTGATTGATTTTTTTTTAAATGATATAGCTCAAATAAACGAACAAGCACTTTCTAAGACTCGATAGCTCCAAAGCCAGTGCGAAACAAACGAGCTTACAAAACTATTTTTTTTTCTTTTTCAATTTTTTTTATTAGGGTAACAATACGTGACCACAGTGACTTACTTAGTGCAATGGTAGGTTCAACGCTACCAAGGGAGTAAGTATGATCTAGTCGATATATTGTTACCGTAGAAAACAAAAACAAGTAAATTATTTTTTTGAATTTTTTGAATTTTTCAAATTTTTTCTTTTCTTTTTTTAATAAACCTTCCCCCCACACTTGAATTAAACATTGTCCTCAATGTTAGACAAATATTTCACGAAAATGAAAAATTCAAGCATGGTTATTGAATTTAAACACACAAACAGAAATAAACACACCAACAAAAATAAACCCACAAAAGTTAAGTAAATGAAAAGGGAAACGAAAGACTCCCCTTTGAAGATCGTGAAGCTCCTCCCGAAGCAAGTCACCAACAGTCACAAACAAGGCTAGCAGGGCCTTGCATCCAACGTTTGCTCCTTAGTCGACTGCGGCTTTGATCTTTTGAGCGTGTCCCGGACCGTGCCTCGTTGCCAAATCCACAAGCACGTCCGGCTGAATTTGCCTTCACCGAGATCCGGAACACTAACGTCGTAGAGTTCCATCAAGTACGTCTCCGGATACATCAGGCAGAATGGAGAAGCCAGATGACATCAATTGAAAAGGCTCCGGGTCAACTCCACATAACATGGACTGGAAGGTTGCTTGATCGATAGGCGCATAAATCACGTACGACCCCGTTGAATCCGTGAAGCACTCCCGGAGTATGAGGAAGTCGACGTGATTACTTATGCCCAAAACGGAGATAGAATTTCGTGGGTCAAGACCAGTGGTGAAGTTTGTAAGCACATGTACCGAACTGTCTATCGACACACTATCCCATAAATGCCTTGTCCGTACGTCTCGATAAAATCAAAGATTCTTGTGTGATGGGAGAAGTGCTTGACAGAACAGCCAGCAGTACGATCGAGTCCAAGGGGTTGGCTAGGATCACCCCTTCGCTTGTTGGTCCTGACCTCCATATGTGTGTCTCCCGTTTTGTTTGATGCAGTCCAATGATGGTAAGTCGAGTTGGTGATGTCGTTGAAGAAACTTACCGCCATCTGGTTTGCCATCTTAGCAAGGCTTCTTCTCCCTCCCGGTGAAATGATCGAGTCACCGGGTGAAGTGTGAATCCCCATCACGCACATGTAGCGCTCGGCATGTCGTTGAAGAGGTGCCAACCAACGCTTCGCTCCATATGCAAAACCTGATTCAACAAAAGGTTTAAATAAGGGGGTTAAATCTTTTTCTCGCACATCAACATGCTCCACCCACGTGACAAAGGAGGATCCATTCTGCAGATCCCGTATCAGGCATCCGGAAGGACGTTTTCGGCATCTTGATCTCACGGAAGGCCTTGGATTTGAGCTCATTTCATCCACAGAGACATCCACAACAATCCAACTTCCATCCAATTGTTGGTGAGAGGAACGAACAAACTGGACTTCACGAGTTGAAACGTTGTGTGTTGGCACTAGGAACTCGGCAGACATCACTTGCACTCGCTCCTTGTAGCTTTCTTCTATCCCGGAGAACAGGACCTCCAAGGTATGGGCATTGGTGACCAAGCTACAGAAGATGAGCAACCATTGACCAACATCCATTAAAATCTGAACGATGGTGGTCGGATTCAGGTGAATGGTTGCTGAGTGTCTCGAGGCTTCTGATATGAAATATGGTGTAGGCTCAGCTCGTTGAGACACTCGCAAGTACTCGGCATGATTAAGAATTTCGGGATGAAAGGAAGTGATGGGATTTGATGAAAAGATCCACAGGGGAAAACCAGCAGCGACCAAGAGCATGAGTTCGTCTTTGGCTTTGTTCACGATATCGGCGATCTGGTCGGAATGAAACCCAACGAGATCATGAGCAGGTCCCGGAATGTTGTCAGATGGCACATGAGAGGATGAGCGCTCGAGTAATGTTGGCATGAGGCTCCGCACATCCCTTCGCAAGTCATCCATGTCGATTGAATCATCGGACAAGACAAGAAGAGGCTCCGGAGGAACAACTTCGAATCTTGATCGATGCACATCTGGGTGCGGAACAGGACCTCCACACTGGGGACAAATGCCGCTGTGAAGAGCATCGATGAGTTTCTGGTTCTGCTCTTGAAGCTCCTCATTCTTACTCATCAGCTCCTCGTTTCTTCTTATTAGATCGGCATAAATCTGCTCCTCTGACGGGATACCGTGCTTATCATGAAATCTCCTTCCCCAGTTGTAGACCTTATTTTCAGTTAACCCGAGTTCTATAGCAAACCTTGCTCTGTGCAGTTTGAGTGGGTGAGGATTCACCGTGTAGAACTCGGTCAACGCATCATTTTGGTCCTTGGTGAATCTCGTCCTCGGGCCTCTCGTACGCTTCTGGGAAGGACCAGCAACAGCAACAACAGGTGGATCATCAGCCTGGATTGGTGCTTGTGGTTCTGGTTCTGGTTCTGGCACATCCGGCATGCTAGCATTAACAGTATCTAGAATGCTTGGTGGAATGATTTCATCCAAGCCTTCAAAGAAATCACTCTCTGGAGGACTAGAATGAAACAACTCACTGAAAGAATTCACTCTTTTGGCCATTTCTAGGTTGGGAGGGAGGATAGCTTTCTGGAAAAATAACTAAGAACAACGAAGAACAAGTGAAGAACAGTATGAACAAACGAGAGAAAATTTAGAGAGACTAAAAGGGAACTAAGTGAAAATGAATGCAAAATGAATGGAATGAAGCACATAGACACAAACCAAGGGAAAGGAACAGACGCACGTACGCACACGTGCCACAGACACAGATCCGCAAATTGCGGATCGAGCGACGAAAGTCGCAAAGGCTACAGTTGACACGCATGCGGATTATTAAACAAATCGGCCGACGCAAAAGTCGTCCGTCGGCCCAATCAAAATATTTTTTTTTCATTTTTTTATTTTTTATTTTTTTTAATTATCGTGCCGACGCGAAAGTCGCGGGACGGTCCAATAAGAAATATTTTTTTTATTTAACCAAATCTTTACGCGAAAGTCGTAAATGATAGGAGCACAAAGTGTGACGTTTTTAATGTGTTTTCCCTACTATTTGGCTATGATTTAATTGTAACTTTGCTATTTTAGCTTAGTTTCCATATTTGAGTCCAAAATGATGTATTAATGTGAACATGTGCAGAAACGAAGTCTAATGGGCTTTCTCGAGGCCCATTAAAGAGGCCCATTAGAGGAGGCCACAAGGAGGAGGCCCAAGAAGGTGGTTTGTCATGAGGCCCAAGATGGAAGGCCCAAATCCAAGATGGAAGGCCCAAATCCATGAAGGAAGGCCCAAGTTCACAAAGCATGAGAAAAGGCCCAAGCCCAGATTTTCGGACATTCTGCCTGTGCAGATTAGTCCACTTGCGAAGCCCATATCTCTCAATTGCACCGTCAGATCTAGCTGTAATTTTGATACACGCTGCATGTGGATGTTAAGTGTTCGGCATTAAAATTTCAGAATCATCCAACCGTCCATACGTCCAGAATTCCACTCCAAGTGCGCACTGCTCAGTGCTGTCTGCTTTTTATTTCTTTCCTTTTCCTTTATTCTCAATGCTCCACTCACCCCCATATTTCCACCCATCTCACCTAACTATCTTTGTTTCTTTCTCTCCATACCATTAGTGTTTGATTTCTTTTACCTAAATAAATGGTTCATTGCCATATGACTTCATTTCCACCATTCCACTTACCATTTCTTTTCTACCACTCACATTCCACTTCTCTTCCTTTTCTTTCTTTATTTCTTTCATTGTCTTCTTCTTCCTCTCCATTCTCCTATAAATAGCAGCCTCATTCTTCTCACCAATTCACACCCCAATGGGGAGGGACAAACCCTCCTCTTTCTCTTCTCCATCTCACATCATATTTTCCATTCTCTAGTATTTAGGGTTTTCAAGTCTTCAAGGAGGAGGGGAGCTGTTTACACCATTACCACCAGCCATCAACCATCATCACCACCATCATCATCACCTTGGGAATCTCGGCTTTTGAGTTACTCGCGTGAGGATTTAAGAGTTTGTGATCTTCGAGTTCTTCCTACTTTCCATATGGTGTACTTCAACTTATTCTTTAATTACTCTTTTTGAGTTCCTCTTTGTTGCTTGATTATTCTTTGTATTAGTTAACATGACATGATTTATATAATTTTCAGCCTATATTTATGAGTTTATTTGATTGTTAGATCCTAATTAATTAGTTCTTCTAGCAGCTTATGTGACTCCGTTTATTTGATTCGGTTTTATTGAATCTTTTATGTGTTCTTGTTTTAAGGTTCGAAACTTAAGATGATTGCATGTAATTGGTGCTAGAATTAGGGTTTTAATTCTAATTCACAAGTAGTAAAGGCTTATCAAACGGGTCGGAATCAAAATAAGAAGGATCGCGGATAGACGAGCGTTCGCTAGGTCGCGCACTTTAATTAACAACTCTTCTCCTATGCGTTAGATATGTTATTGATTGATCACCTTTGCATGTTTAATTGTTTAATCTAGATGAGCGTTCACTAGGTTAATTTTCATAGAAGAGGTTTTATTTGGGGAATGATAACCCGTGTGGGCATTCCACATATGTTAGTTTCGGTTTCATGGCTAGGGAACTTGGTTAATTTTCGGTCTAATGATTGGTAAACTTGTGTATATGTGGCTGAACTTTATATACTTTGTGTTTCATCATCATATTTTATTTATTCTTTGTAATTTAATTAATTTATTTCATTCAATTTATCTCTCAATTCCCCTTTTTACTTTGTACATATGTATATATTTATACTTTATACTTGTTAATAATAATTCTTTATTTTATTTAATTCTTTGTGACATTTTTTGTTAGGTACACCCTTTGATCTCCGTTGTGAACGATACCCTACTTACACCACTATACTACCGATAGGGTTTTTTTAAATTGATGCTCCTTTGGGCGTGTCAATTTTTGGCGCCGTCGACGGGGATTGAAAATTCCTAACTATTTTTTTGTGAATATTTGTGAATAATACTTGTTTATACTTGTTGATATTTTGTTGCACTTACTAATTTTACTTGTAGATATTTTACACTTAGTAATTATATTTAGGTGTCTTTTATATAGTTGATTATTTTTTTGTTGTTGTAAGTTGTAACTTGAACGGAAATAGGTAAGGTCCTTTTGTTAATATTGGCCTAAACCCTTCATTTTTACCGTAAGGTTATTTGAGGTTGAGGGCGGCCTTTATTAACACTTGGAGAATTGTCGAACACTTAAGTGCTTTCTCAACTGAGTAAGGGGCACATGAATGGTGTCTAGATATGATCGAGACCCTGGGTGACGGGTTTGTAAAATTGGATTCAGAGGACTAGTCCACTAAATGAATCCTGCCTCTCGCTTATCTCTTGTGATCTGGCCATTCGCCTTCTGAAAACACGGAAAGTCATTTAAGTCAAGGCATTGCACCTAGGCCGTACGTCCACCTTGAGTTACCGCTTGGAATCAACTTTCATTTTTTTTCAACTATATTCAGGCAAAAGAAAATGTTTTTGTACACTTTAGGTATATTGGATTAAACATGACTTTAAGATGGGTAGCTGTTTCAGTCCCATTGCACATTGAAGTCCTCTGTTCCCGTACCTAAGTGTATTGTGTAAATAAAATATACGTAGACATAGGAAATTTTATTTATTCATTTTGTATAGATAATTTGTGATATATTTTTAACTTTGTAAATATTTTGTTTTTATTTTGTAAATTCTATTACTAACCTTTTTATTTTGTATAGGAAATAATCCGGGTTTATCGGAAATTTTACCACATACATCGGAGCATACGTTTTGGAAGTCAAGGTTGAAAAACCTTGAGGTTGATGTCTTGTTGGTGATTTTCTGGTATCCTCGGGAGTAAAAAGGTAAGTTTTCTTTTTCACTCTAGTTATTTAATTATTTATTTTTAAAAATAAAAAAAAATAAAAAAATAGAAAATTTGTAATTGTAAATAAAAAAAAAGAGTGATTGTTTTGTTTTACTATTTGTCATTATTTATTTTTACTGTTTATAATTATTGTTTGTTTTGGGCTTGTTTGTTTGCTTGTTGTTTGTTAGTATTGGGCCTTAAGCCCATTTGTTTTGTCGGTTTGAGTTTTGGGTTTCGAAAAAAAAAAATAAAAAATAAAAAATTTTGTTAATTAAATTTAGCCCATTGGGCTCGTGTCATTCCAAGCCAAACCCGTAACCCAAGCCCATTTAGTGTGTCGGGCCTGTTCGTTTTTAGGCCCATTAGTTTAAGCTCACCAATAATGGCCCGTTCTCTACGCGGCCAGGCCCACTTTAAGGCCCAGACCATTCCGATGGCCCAGGCCCGTTTAAAGTGTCGGCAACCGTTAGCGCGTGTGCTACGCGTTTTCACTGTTCACTTTACGACTTTCGCGTAAAGATTTGGTTAAATAAAAAGAAAAATTCTTATTGGACCGTCCCGCGACTTTCGCGTCGGCACGATAATTAAAAAAAAATAAAAAAATAAAAAATGAAAAAAAAATTTGATTGGGCCGACGGACGACTTTTGCGTCGGCCGATTTGTTTAATAATCCGCATGCGTGTCAACTGTAGCCTTTGCGACTTTCGTCGCTCGATCCGCAATTTGCGGATCTGTGTCTGTGGCACGTGTGCGTACGTGCGTCTGTTCCTTTCCCTTGGTTTGTGTCTATGTGCTTCATTCCATTCATTTTGCATTCATTTTCACTTAGTTCCCTTTTAGTCTCTCTAAATTTTCTCTCGTTTGTTCATATTGTTCTTCACTTGTTCTTCGTTGTTCTTAGTTATTTTTCCAGAAAGCTATCCTCCCTCCCAACCTAGAAATGGCCAAAAGAGTGAATTCTTTCAGTGAGTTGTTTCATTCTAGTCCTCCGGAGAGTGATTTCTTTGAAGGCTTGGATGAAATCATTCCACCAAGCATTCTAGATACTGTTAATGCTAGCATGCCGGATGTGCCGAACCGGAACCGGAACCACAAGCACCAATCCAGCCGTCGATCCACCTATTGTTGTTGTTGCTGGTCCTTCCGAGAAGCGTACGAGAGGCCCGAGGACGAGATTCACCAAAGGACCAAAATGATGCGTTGACCGAGTTCTACACGGTGAATCCTCACCCACTCAAACTGCACAGAGCAAGGTTTGCTATAGAACTCGGGTTAACCGAAAATAAGGTCTACAACTCGGGGAAGGAGATTTCATGATAAGCACGGTATCCCGTCGAGGAGCAGATTTATGCCGATCTAATAAGAAGAAACGAGGAGCCGATGAGTAAGAATGAGGAGCTTCAAGAGCAGAACCAGAAACTCATCGATGCTCTTCACAGCGGCATTTGTCCCCGTGCAGGAGGTCCCGTTCCGCACCCGGATGTGCAACGATCAAGTTTCGAAGTTGTTCCTCCGGAGCCTCTTCTTGTCTTGTCCGATGATTCAATCGACATGGATGACTTGCGAAGGGATGTGCGGAGCCTCATGCCAACATTAGTCGAGCGCTCATCCTCTCATGTGCCATCGACAACATTTCGGGACCCCGCTCATGATCTCGTTGGGTTTCATTCCGACCAGATCGCCGATATCGTGAACAAAGCCAAAGACGAACTCCTTCTCTCTGGCCGCGGCTGGTTTTCCCCCGTGGATCTTTTCATCAAATCCCAGCACTTCCATTCATCCCGAAACTCTTAATCATGCCGAGTACTTGCGAGTGTCTCAACGAGCCGAGCCTACACCATATTTCATATCGAAGCCTCGAGACACTCAAGCAACCATTCACCCGAATCCGACCACCATCGTTCGGATTTTAATGGATGTTGGTCAATGGTTGCTCATCTTCTCGTAGCTTGGTCACCAATGCCCATACCTTGGAGGTCCCGTTCTCCGGGATAGAAGAAAGCTACAAGGAGCGAGTGCAAGTGATGTCTCGCCGAGTTCCTAGTGCCAACACACAACGTTTCAACTCGTGAAGTCCAGTTTGTTCGTTCCTCTCACCAACAATTGGATGGAAGTTGGATTGTTGTGGATGTCTCTCGTGGATGAAATGAGCTCAAATCCAAGGCCTTCCGTGAGATCAAGATGCCGAAAACGTCCTTCCGGATGCCTGATACGGGATCTGCAGAATGGATCCTCCTTTGTCACGTGGGTGGAGCATGTTGATGTGCGAGAAAAAGATTTAACCCCCTTATTTAAACCTTTTGTTGAATCAGGTTTTGCATATGGAGCGAAGCGTTGGTTGGCACCTCTTCAACGACATGCCGAGCGCTACATGTGCGTGATGGGGATTCACACTTCACCCAGTGACTCAATCATTTCACCAGGAGGGAGAAGAAGCCTTGCTAAGATGGCAAACCAGATGGCGGTAAGTTTCTTCAACGACATCACCAACTCGACTTACCATCATTGGACTGCATCAAACAAAACGGGAGACACACATATGGAGGTCAGGACCAACAAGCGAAGGGGTGATCCTAGCCAACCCCTTGGACTCGATCGTACTGCTGGCTGTTCTGTCAAGCACTTCTCCCATCACACAAGAATCTTTGATTTTATCAGAGACGTACAGACAAGGCATTTATGGGATAGTGTGTCGATAGACAGTTCAGTACATGTGCTTACAAACTTCACCACTGGTCTTGACCCACGAAATTCTATCTCCGTTTTGGGCATAAGTAATCACGTCGACTTCCTCATACTCCAGGAGTGCTTCACAGATTCAACGGGGTCGTACGTGATTTATGCGCCTATCGATCAAGCAACCTTCCAGTCCATGTTATGTGGAGTTGACCCGGAGCCTTTTCAATTGATGTCATCTGGCTTCTCCATTCTGCCCGATGTATCCGGAGACGTACTTGATGGAACTCTACCGACGTTAGTGTTCCAGATCTCGGTGAAGGCAAATTCAGCCGACGTGCCGTGGATTTGGCAACAGTGCACGGTCCAAGACACGCTCAAAAGGATCAAAGCCGCAGTCAACTAAGGAGCAAACGTTGGATGCAAGGCCCCGCTAGCCTTGTTTGTGACTGTTGGTGACTTGCTTCGGGAGGAGCTTCACGATCTTCAAAGGGGAGTTTTTCTTTTCCCTTTTCATTTACTTAACTGTTGTGTGTTTATTTATGTTGTGTGTTTATTTCGTTTGTGTGTTTAAATTCAATAACCATGCTTGAATTTTTCATTTTCGTGAAATATCTGTCTAACATTGAGGACAATGTTTAATTCAAGTGTGGGGGGAAGGTTTATTAGAAAAAAGAAAAAAAAAATTTGAAAAATTCAAAAAAAAAAAATTCAAAAAAATAATTTACTTGTTGTTTGTTTTCTACGGTAACAATATATCGACTAGATCATACTTACTCCCTTGGTAGCGTTGAACCTACCATTGCACTAAGTAAGTCACTGTGGTCACGTATTGTTACCCTAATAAAAAAAAATTGAAAAAGAAAAAAAAAATAGTTTTGTAAGCTCGTTTGTTTCGCACTGGCTTTGGAGCTATCGAGTCTTAGAAAGTGCTTGTTCGTTTATTTGAGCTATATCATTTTTAAAAAAAAATCAATCAAAAAAATAAAAAATCAAAAAATCAAAAATTACAAAAATATTTGCTTCTGTTTTGTGTGTTTTGTGCTTTGTTCTTTCCAATCCCAAGGATGAATTGAGTTTACATTGTTGTGATTAGGAAAATATTGATTATATGCTAAGGCTTTGTATAATTTGCTTTGGATTTAATATGCATAACTTGTGATTGCTCGAAATTCCATGTTCACATAATCTGTTTCGATTAATTGATTGCAATCCGAGAAGCACATTTAAACATACATTGTCATGCATACCCAGAAAATGTGAGGATTTGAGCCTATTGAATATTCACATGTATGCATCTTTCATACATTTACTCGTTCTTCATGTGTGCACAATTCATGAGTTTTGAACCTAGAACTTGCTCAAAGACCACTTGAAACGTTTTGTTAATCTGTGATGAATTAGAGATGATTAAGGCATTAGTTGAGCACCATGGCCAAAATATTCACCATCCATCTAAACACGAACTTTAGGAATCCCCTTTTGAACTAAACACTCATTAGCCTTTTCTTTTGTTCACCCACACCATCTCACCCTTGTTTTATTGTGTTTGCAAGACGATGATAGTGACTTCTTGTGTTTTTATGCTTCGGATTTGTATGGTAATATACCAAAAGGCAAGTGTGGGGGTGCATTTTATTTTGTTGTAATTGTTCAAAGAAAAAGAAAGAAAAAAAAAATCAAAAACAAAAAGAAGGAATAAAATTCCTCAAAGAAAAAAAGAAAAAAAAAAAAAAGAAAAAAGAGAAATTCCAAAAATAGAGTTATTTTCTTGTATTATTTTCAATAAAAGGTTGGAGGAGAATAAGAAAGTTGTTTCGGGTATAGCATAGGTATGAGTTTCAAAGTCGTTGATTTGTCTTGCAAACATGTGAAACATTTTTCATTTCCAGTCCCTTCATTCATCATTCACCATTCACTATTCACCATTCACCCTTTTGTCCCCGTTTATACCCTAAAAGCCCTTATGATCTAATGATTTGTGGATTAATTGTGGAGAGTTGGTTAATGAGCAAGCTTATGGGAACATTACTTGTGCAATTGTTATGAGAGTAAACACTTAACCCTAAACACTGAGCGGAAATATTTAGTGACCATTGTGAGCTTTAGTGGTTAATGTTGTTTCGATGTGCCTATTTGATTGCATGAGATTAATTGTATACTCGGTTTTCACACACTTCACCCGAGCATAAATGAGATGTACATGTTAAATGCTTAGCAAATTCTTTAGCCTTGGTATATAATTTTTATTCTCTTGATTATAACTCTTTTGAACTCGCTGAGGGTTATGGTTGGAAAGACCATTTTGTTTTGTGTTTCGTTTTTCTGTTTTGTGTTGTTTGTTTTAAAGTTTTGTGTTTGCTAGAGGACTAGCAATAGCTAAGTGTGGGGGAATTTGATAGGAGCACAAAGTGTGACGTTTTTAATGTGTTTTCCCTACTATTTGGCTATGATTTAATTGTAACTTTGCTATTTTAGCTTAGTTTCCATATTTGAGTCCAAAATGACGTATTAATGTGAACATGTGCAGAAACGAAGTCTAATGGGCTTTTGCGAGGCCCATTAAGAAGGTGGCCCATTAAGAAGGAGGCCCACCAAGAAGGAGGCCCAGGCCCAAGATGGAAGGCCCAAACCCAAGATGGAAGGCCCAAACCCAAGATGGAAGGCCCAAATCCATGAAGGAAGGCCCAAGTTCACAAAGCATGAGGAAAGGCCCAAGCCCAGATTTTCGGACATTCTGCCTGTGCAGATCAGTCAACTTGCGAAGCCCATATCTCTCAATTGCACCGTCAGATCTAGCTGTATTTTTGATACACGCTGCATGTGGATGTTAAGTGTTCGGCATTAAAATTTCAGAATCATCCAACCGTCCATACGTCCAGAATTCCACTCCAAGTGCGCACTGCTCAGTGCTGTCTGCTTTTTATTTCTTTCCTTTTCCTTTATTCTCAATGCTCCACTCACCCCCATATTTCCACCCATCTCACCTAACTATCTTTGTTTCTTTCTCTCCATACCATTAGTGTTTGATTTCTTTTATCTAAATAAATGGTTCATTGCCATATGACTTCATTTCCACCATTCCACTTACCATTTCTTTTCTACCACTCACATTCCACTTCTCTTCCTTTTCTTTCTTTATTTCTTTCATTGTCTTCTTCTTCCTCTCCATTCTCCTATAAATAGCAGCCTCATTCTTCTCACCAATTCACACCCCAATGGGGAGGGACAAACCCTCCTCTTTCTCTTCTCCATCTCACATCATATTTTCCATTCTCTAGTATTTAGGGTTTTCAAGTCTTCAAGGAGGAGGGGAGCTGTTTACACCATTACCACCAGCCATCAACCATCATCACCACCATCATCATCACCTTGGGAATCTCGGCTTTTGAGTTACTCGCGTGAGGATTTAAGAGTTTGTGATCTTCGAGTTCTTCCTACTTTCCATATGGTGTACTTCAACTTATTCTTTAATTACTCTTTTTGAGTTCCTCTTTGTTGCTTGATTATTCTTTGTATTAGTTAACATGACATGATTTATATAATTTTCAGCCTATATTTATGAGTTTATTTGATTGTTAGATCCTAATTAATTAGTTCTTCTAGCAGCTTATGTGACTCCGTTTATTTGATTCGGTTTTATTGAATCTTTTATGTGTTCTTGTTTTAAGGTTCGAAACTTAAGATGATTGCATGTAATTGGTGCTAGAATTAGGGTTTTAATTCTAATTCACAAGTAGTAAAGGCTTATCAAACGGGTCGGAATCAAAATAAGAAGGATCGCGGATAGACGAGCGTTCGCTAGGTCGCGCACTTTAATTAACAACTCTTCTCCTATGCGTTAGATATGTTATTGATTGATCACCTTTGCATGTTTAATTGTTTAATCTAGATGAGCGTTCACTAGGTTAATTTTCATAGAAGAGGTTTTATTTGGGGAATGATAACCCGTGTGGGCATTCCACATATGTTAGTTTCGGTTTCATGGCTAGGGAACTTGGTTAATTTTCGGTCTAATGATTGGTAAACTTGTGTATATGTGGCTGAACTTTATATACTTTGTGTTTCATCATCATATTTTATTTATTCTTTGTAATTTAATTAATTTATTTCATTCAATTTATCTCTCAATTCCCCTTTTTACTTTGTACATATGTATATATTTATACTTTATACTTGTTAATAATAATTCTTTATTTTATTTAATTCTTTGTGACATTTTTTGTTAGGTACACCCTTTGATCTCCGTTGTGAACGATACCCTACTTACACCACTATACTACCGATAGGGTTTTTTTAAATTGATGCTCCTTTTGAGCGTATCAGCGGATCGAGCGACGAAAGTCGCAAAGGCTACAGTTGACACGCATGCGGATTATTAAACAAATCGGCCGACGCAAAAGTCGTCCGTCGGCCCAATCAAATTTTTTTTCATTTTTTATTTTTTATTTTTTTTTAATTATCGTGCCGACGCGAAAGTCGCGGGACGGTCCAATAAGAATTTTTCTTTTTATTTAACCAAATCTTTACGCGAAAGTCGTAAAGTGAACAGTGAAAATGCGTAGCACACGCGCTAACGGTTGCCGACACTTTAAACGGGCCTGGGCCATTGAAATGGTTTGGGCCTTAAAGTGGGCCTGGGCCAAAGAAAACTCCGGCCCATTATTAGGTGGGCTTAAAACTAATGGCCCTAAAAACGAACAGGCCCGACACACTAAATGGGTTGGTACTTGGAAATGACACGAGCCCAATGGGCTAAATTTAATTAACTAAATTTTGTTTTTCTTTTTTAATTTTTTTTTTTTTTTTTTTTTTTCGAAACCCAAAACTCAAACCAACAAACCAAATGGGCTTAAGGCCCAATACTAACAAACAACAAGCAAACAAACAGGCCCAAAACAAACAATAATTATAAACAGTAAAAATAAATAATGACAAATAGTAAAACAAAACAATCACTCTTTTTTTTTTATTTACAATTACAAATTTTCTAATTTTTTTTATTTTTTTTTATTTTTTAAAAATAAATAATTAAATAACTAGAGTGAAAAAGAAACTTACCTTTTTACTCCCGAGGATACCAGAAAATCACCAACAAGACATCAACCTCAAGGTTTTTTAACCTTGACTTCCTAAACGTATGCTCCGATGTATGTGGTAAAATTTTCCGATAAACCCGGATTATTTCCTATACAAAATTAAAAAGTTAGTAATAGAATTTACAATATAAAAACAAAATATTTACAAAGTTAAAAATGTATCACAAATTATCTATACAAAATGAATAAATAAATTTTCCTATGTCTAAGTAAATTTTATTTACACAATACACTTAGGTACGGGAACAGAGGACTTCAATGTGCAATGAGACGAAACAGCTACCCATCTTAAAGTCATGTTTAATCCAATATACCTAAAGTGTACAAAAACATTTTTCTTTGCTTGAATATAGTTGAAAAAAAATGAAAGTTGATTCCAAGCGGTAACTCAAGGTGGACATACGGCCTAGGTGCAATGCCTTGACTTAAATGACTTTCCGTGTTTTCAGAAGGCGAATGGCCAGATCACAAGAGATAAGCGAGAGGCAGGATTCATTTAGTGGACTAGTCCTCTGAATCCAATTTTACAAACCCGTCACCCAGGGTCTCGATCATATCTAGACACCATTCATGTGCCCCTTACTCAGTTGAGAAAGCACTTAAGTGTTCGACAATTCTCCAAGTGTTAATAAAGGCCGCCCTCAACCTCAAGTGACCTTATGGTACAAATGAAGGGTTTAGGCCAATATTAATAAAAGGACCTTACCTATTCCGTTCAAGTTACAACTTACAACAACAAAAAAATAATTAACTATATAAAAGACACCTAAATAAATTACTAAGTGTAACAAAATATATACAAGAATTAACAAGTATTATTCACAAATATTCACAAAATAATAGTTAGGAATTTTCAATCCCCGTCGACGGCGCCAAAAATTGATACGCCCAAAAGGGGCATCAATTTAAAAAATTCCCTATCGGTAGTATAGTGTAAGTAGGGTATCGTTCACAACGGAGATCAAAGGGTGTACCTAACAAAAAATGTCACAAAGAATTAAATAAAATAAAGAATTATTATTAACAAGTATAAAGTATAAATATATACATATGTACAAAGTAAAAAGGGGAATTGAGAGATAAATTGAATAAATAAATAAATTAAATTACAAAGAATAAATAAAATATGATGATGAAACACAAAGTATATAAAGTTCAGCCACATATACACAAGTTTACCAATCATTAGACCGAAAATTAACCAAGTTCCCTAGCCATGAAACCGAAACTAACATATGTGGAATGCCCACACGGGTTATCATTCCCCAAATAAAACTGATAGGAGCACAAAGTGTGACGTTTTTAATGTGTTTTCCCTACTATTTGGCTATGATTTCATTGTAACTTTGCTATTTTTGCTTAGTTTCCATATTTGAGTCCCTAAATGATATATAAATGTGAATACGTGCAGAAAATCGGAGCTCGGAAATTTACGAAGTCTAATGGGCTTTTTCGAGGCCCATTAAGAAGTGAGCTACCGTGAGGCCCAAGATGAAGGCCCAAATCCATGAAGATGAAGGCCCAAATCCATGAAGATGAAGGCCCAAATCCATGAAGAAAGGCTCAAGCCCAAGAAGGAAGGTCCAAGCCCATTTTCGGACAATCTGCCTGTGCAGATATGTCAACTTGCGAAGCCAATATCTCCCAATTGCACCGTTGGATCCAGCTGTAATTTTGATACACGCTGCATGTGTGTGTTATATATTCTGTATTAAAATTTGAGAATCATCCAACCGTTCAAACGTGCATTATTCCGTTCTAAGTGGGAACTGCTCAGTGCTGTCTGCTTTTTATTTCTTTCCTCTTCTTTTATTTTCAATGCTCCACTCACCCCTATATTCTTTCCTCTTCTTTCTGCCCACAATATTAGTGTTTGATTTCTTTTATCTAAATAAATGGTTCATTGCCATATGACTTTATTTCCACCATTCCACTTACCATTTCTTTTCTACCACTCACATTCCACTTCTCTTCCTTTTCTTTCTTTATTTCTTTCATTGTCTTCTTCTTCCTCTCCATTCTCCTATAAATAGAAGCCTCATTCTTCACACCAATTCACACCCCAATGGGGAGGGACAAACCCTCCTCTTTCTCTTCTCCATCTCACATCATATTTTCCATTCTCTAGTATTTAGGGTTTTCAAGTCTTCAAGGAGGAGGGGAGCTGTTTACACCATTACCACCAGCCATCAACCATCATCACCACCATCATCATCACCTTGGGAATCTCGGCTTTTGAGTTACTCGCGTGAGGATTTAAGAGTTTGTGATCTTCGAGTTCTTCCTACTTTCCATATGGTGTACTTCAACTTATTCTTTAATTACTCTTTTTGAGTTCCTCTTTGTTGCTTGTTTATTCTTTGTACTAGTTAACATGACATGATTTATATAATTTTCAGCCACATATACACAAGTGCGTCGGCCGAATTGTTTAATAAACCGCGTGCGTGTCTACTGTAGACTTTACGACTTTCGTCGCCCGATCCACAATTTGCGGGTCTTCTGTCTGTCACGTGTGCGAGTCTTTCCCCTTCCCTTCTGTTTGCGTTAGTTTCCTTAGGTCATTTCACGCGTTTCCCTTACACTCTCTCTCATTCTCTCTCATTTTCTCTCGTTGTTCTTCATCTGTTCTTCGTGTTCTTCCGTTTTTCCTAGAAAACCTCCCAAATTCCAGAAGCTTTCCTCATTCCCAACCCAAAAATGGCCAAGAGAGTGAATTCTTTCAGCGATTTGTTTCAGGCAGGTCCTTCAGAGAACCCGATCTTTGAAGGCTTGGCTGAAATAATTCCACCGAGCATGCTCAATAGCGCCGATGCTAGCATGCCGACCGAGCCACAGCCACAACCACTACCCCAAGCACCAATCCTGGTTGCTGATCCACCAGCCGAGCCGGAAGCCGCTCCTGTCTATAGGAGACTTCCGAGGACAAAGTACACCAAAGCTCAAAGAGATGCACTTGCGGCTTTCTTTGCGGTGTATTCTCACCCCACCAAGCCACAACGAGAACGATTTGGTCCGAAAATCGGACTTGAGGAGGACCAAGTCTATTATTGGGGGTCGAGAAATAGGAAGAAATTCGGTATCCTGACGTCTGAGCAACGTATTGCCGAGTTAGAAAGAAGAAACGATCAGCTGGTGAGCAAGAACGAGGAGCTTCAAATGCAGAATCAACGACTCGTCGATGCTCTCCACAGCGGCATATGTCCCAATTGCGGAGGTCCTGTTCCGCACTCAGATGTGCCTAGGCGAAGGCTCGAAGTTGTTCCTCAACAACAAGAGCCTATTCTCGAGTTGTCCGACGATTCCATCGACATGGACCACTTGAGACGGGATGTGCGGAGCCTCATGCCAACACTTATCGAGCGCCCATCCATACCTTTGCCATTGATAGGAGCACAAAGTGTGACGTTTTTAATGTGTTTTCCCTACTATTTGGCTATGATTTAATAGTAACTTTGCTATTTTAGCTTAGTTTCCATATTTGAGTCCAAAATGATGTATTAATGTGAACATGTGCAGAAACGAAGTCTAATGGGCTTTTGCGAGGCCCATTATGAGGTGGTCTGCCATGAGGCCCAAGATGGAAGGCCCAAACCCAAGAAGGAGGCCCAAACCCAAGATGGAAGGCCCAAATCCATGAAGGAAGGCCCAAGTTCACAATGCATGAGGAAAGGCCCAAGCCCAGATTTTCGGACATTCTGCCTGTGCAGATTAGTCAACTTGCGAAGCCCATAACTCCCAATTGCACCGTCCGATCTAGCTGTAATTTTGATACACGCTGCATGTGCGTGTTAGATATGCTGTATTAAAATTTGAGAATCATCCAACCGTTCAAACGTGCATTATTCCGTTCTAAGTGGGAATAGCTCAGTGCTGCCTGCTTTTTTATTTCTTTCCTCTTCTTTTATTTTCAATGCTCCACTCACCCTTATATTCTTCCCTCTTCTTTCTACCCATACCATTAGTGTTTGATTTCTTTTACCTAAATAAATGGTTAATTGCAACCCATTTCATTTCCACCATGCCACTTACCATTTCTTTATCTCCCACTTAAATTCCACTTCTCTTCTCTTTCTTTCTTTATTTCTTGCATTGTCTTCTTCTTCCTCTCCATTCTCCTATAAATAGCAGCCTCATTCTTCTCTTAAACACACCCCAATGGGGAGGGACAAACCCTCCTCTTTCTCTTCTCACATCATATTTTCCATTCTCTAATACTATGGGTTTTCAAGGCTTCAAGGAGGAGGAGAAGGCGTCTACACCATCACCACCAGCCCCTATTCAACATCACCATCACCATCATCACCTTGTCTTCACAGCTTGGATTACTTGTGGTCAAGGATTCAAGATGTGGTTTCAAGATCTTCATGCTATTCATACGGTGTATTTCGACTTAGCCTTTAAATTTATGCCTCTTTGTTACTTGTTTATCCTTTGTATTAGTTAACATGACATGATTTATATAATTTTCAGCCTTTGTTTATGGGTTTATTTAATTGTTGGATCCTAATTAATTAGTTCTTCTAGTAGCTTATGTGACTCCGTTTATTTGATTCTATTTTAGTAGAGAACTTTTATATGTTTTTGTTTTAAGGTTGCAAACTTAAGATGATTGCATATAATTGGTGCTAGAATTAGGGTTTTAATTCTAATTCACAAGTAGTAAAGGCTTTGGAAAGAGGTCGGAAACAAATAAGAAGGATCACGGATAGATGGGCGGTCCCACTAGGTCGTGCACTTTAATTAACAACTCTTCTTTTATGCGTTGGACATGTTTTGATTAGCTACCTTTGCATGTTTGATTGGTTAATCTAGGTGCGGTCGCTTAGGTTAATTTTCATGAAAGTGGTTTTATTTGGGGAATGATAATTGGCGGTCCAGCATTCCACATATGTTAATTTCGGTTTCATGGCTAGGGAACTTGGTTAATTTTCGGTCCAATGATTGGTAAACTTGTATACTTGTGGCTGAACTTTATATACTTTGTGTTTCATCCCATCTTATTTAATTTATTCTTTGTAATTTAATTAATTTATTTCATTCAATCAATTTCTTTAACCCCCTTTTTACTTTGTACATATGTATATATTCTTTATACTTGTTAATAATAATTCTTTATTTTATTTAATTCTTTGTGACAATTTTTGTTAGGTACACCCTTTGATCTCCGTTGTGAACGATACCCTACTATGCACTATACTACTACCGATAGGGTTTTTTTAAATTGATGCTCCCTTTGGAGCCTATCAATTTTTGGCGCCGTCGACGGGGATTGAAAATTCCTAACTATCATTTTGTGAATATTTGTGAATAATACTTGTTTATACTTGTTGATATTTTGTTACACTTACTAATTTTACTTGTAGATATTTTACACTTAGTAATTATATTTAGGTGTCTTTTATATAGTTGATTATTTTTTTGTTGTTGTAAGTTGTAACTTGAACGGAAATAGGTAAGGTCCTTTTGTTAATATTGGCCCAAACCCTTCATTTTTACCGTAAGGTTATTTGAGGTTGAGGGCGGCCTTTATTAACACTTGGAGAATTGTCGAACACTTAAGTGCTTTCTCAACTGAGTAAGGGGCACATGAATGGTGTCTAGATATGATCAAGACTCTGGGTGACGGGTTTGTAAAATTGGATTCAGAGGACTTGTCCACTAAATGAATCCTGCCTCTCGCTTATCTCTTGTGATCTGGCCATTCGCCTTCTGAAAACACGGAAAGTCATTTACGTCAAGATATTGCACCTAGGCCGTACGTCCACCTCGAATTACCGCTTGGAATCAACTTTGTTTTTAACTATATTTTGGACAATTTAACATTACTTGTAAATAAAATATACTTAGACATAGGAAATTTTATTTATTCATTTTGTAAATATTTTGTTTTTATTTTGTAAATTTTATTACTAACTTTTTATTTTGTATAGGAAATAATCCGGGTTTATCGGAAATTTTACCACATACATCGGAGCATACGTTTAGGAAGTCAAGGTTCAAAAACCTTGAGGTTGATGTCTTGTTGGTGATTTTCGGTTTCCTCGGGAGTAAAAAGGTAAGTTTTCTTTTCACTCTCGTTATTTATTTAAAATTAAAAAATAAAAAAATAAAAAAATAAAAAATTAGAAAATTTGTAATTGTATATATATAAAAAAAAAAGAGTGCTTGTTTTTGTTTTACTGTTTTGAAATTGTTTATTTTTACTGTTTGTTTTACTTTTGGGCTTGTTGTTTGTTTGTTATTGGGCCTTAGGCCCGTTTGTGTGATTGGTTAGGGTTTTAGGTTTCGAAAAGAAAAAAATAAAAAATAAATAAAAAATTTAGCCCATTGGGCTCGTGTCATTCACGAAGCCCAAAACCCGTAACCCAAGCCCATTTAGTGTGTCGGGCCTGTTCCTTTTTAGGCCCATTAGTTAAGCCCACCAATAATGGGCCGGAGTTTTCTTTGGCCCAGCCCACTTTAAGGCCCAAACCATTTCGATGGCCCAAACCCGTTTAAAGTGTCGGCAAGCGCGTGTGCTACGCGTTTTCACTGTTCACTTTACGACTTTTCGTAAAGTATTAAAAAAATAAAAAAATAAAAAATCGAAAATCAAGAAAAAAATGTGATTGGGCCGACGCACGACTTTTGCGTCGGCCGAATTGTTTAATAAATCGTGCGCGCGTTCCACTATTCCCTTTGCGACTTTCGTCGCTCGATCCGTGATTTACGGATCTTTGTCTTCGACTTTGGACACGCGTCCGTCCGTTCGTTTCCCTTCCCTTCGATTTGCGTTAGTTCCCTTAGGTCATTTCACGCGTTTTCCCTTTCTCTCTCTCATTCTCTCTCGTTTTCTCTTTCGTGTTCTTCATCTGTTCTTGAGTTTTTCCCAGAAAACCTCCCAAATCCCAAAAGCTATCCTCCCTTCCCAACCCACAAATGGCCAAAAGAGTCAATTCTTTCAGCGACTTGTTTCAGGCAGGTCCTTCAGAGAACCCAATCTTTGAAGGTCTGGCTGAAATAATTCCACCGAGCATGCTCAATAGCGCCGATGCTAGCATGCCGACCGAGCCACAACCACAACCGCAACCACTACCCCAAGCACCAATCCTGGTTGCTGATCCACCTGTTGAGCCGGAAGCCGCTCCTGTCTATAGGAGACTTCCGCGGACAAAATATACCAAAGCTCAGAGAGATGCACTTGCGGCTTTCTTTGCGGTGTATTCTCACCCCACCAAGCCACAACGAGAACGATTTGGTCCGAAAATCGGACTTGAGGAGGACCAAGTCTATTATTGGGGGTCGAGAAATAGGAAAAAGTTCGGTATCATTACATCTGAGCAGCGTATTGCCGAGCTAGAAAGAAGAAACGATGAGCTGGTGAGCAAGAACGAGGAGCTTCAAATGCAGAATCAACGACTCGTCGATGCTCTCCACAGCGGCATATGTCCCAATTGCGGAGGTCCTGTTCCGCACTCAGATGTGCCACGGCGAAGGCTCGAAGTTGTTCCTCAACAACAGCCTATTCTCGAGTTGTCCGACGATTCCATCGACATGGACCACTTAAGAAGGGATGTGCGGAGCCTCATGCCTACCCTAGTCGAGCGCCCATCCATACTTTTGCCATCTGATACCCTTCCCGGACCTGCTCACGATCTTGTCGGAATCCACACCGACTTGATCTCGGATATCGCCCGTAAGGCCAAAGACGAGCTCCTGCTCATGGCCACTGCCGGATTTCCTTTGTGGATAACTTCACCGACTCCCGACACGTCTATTCATCCCGAGACTCTTCATAGGGCCGAGTACTTGCGAGTGTTTCAACGAGCTGAACCTGCTCCGTACTTCAAAGCCGAATCGTCGAGACACTCGGCAACCATCCATCTTTATCCGACCACCATCGTTCAGATCTTAATGGATGTTGGTCGATGGTTGCCAGTCTTCTGTAGCATGATCACAAACGCCCAGACGTTGGAGATCCTTTCCTCCGACAACGAAGATGGCTACAAGGAGCAGAAGCAGGTGATGTCGGCCGAGTTTCTGGTGCCATCTCACATCGTTTCGACTCGTGAAGTCCAGTTCGTTCGGTATTCTCACCAACAACTGGATGGAAGTTGGGTCGTCGTGGATGTCTCCGTGGATGAATTGCGTTCAAATCCAAAGCCTTCCGTGAGATCGATTTGCCGAAAACGCCCCTCCGGATGCCTGATACGTGATCTTCATAATGGATCTTCCTTGGTCACTTGGGTGGAGCACGTGGATGTGCGCGAGAAGGAGATGAAGGCCAGTTTCGAACCATTTGTTCATTCAGGGTTCGCATTTGGTGCAAAGCGTTGGATCTCAACACTCCAACGACAAGCCGAGCGCTACATGTGCGCCACAGGTATCCACTCTTCACCCGGTGACTCGATTATTTCTCTTGAAGGAAGAAGAGGACTTGCGGAAATGGCAAAACAGATGACGATCTGTTTCTTCAACGACATCAGCAACTCCACGTACCACCACTGGACTTGTTCGAACCGAACAAGAGACACTCGAATGGAGGTCAGGACCAACAAGCGAAGGGGTGATCCAAGCAAGCCCCCTGGAGTCAATCGTACTGCTGGTTGTTCCGTCGTTCATCTATCTCATCACACCGGGATCTTTGAGTTCCTCAAAGACGTTCGGTACTAGACCAATGTGGGATAGCATGTCGATGGACAGCTCGGTGCGTGTGCTAGCAAATTTCTCTATCGGTCTTGACCCGCGAACAAGATTTCGGTGCTCGCCATAGATAGTCACAACGACTTCCTTATTCTTCGAGGAGTGTTGCACCGATGCAACGGGGTCGTCCGTGATTTATGCGCCGATTAACCATTCCATTTTCCAAAGTGTTTGCTATGTGGAGTTCAACCGGAGCCATTTCCGCTTATGTCTTCTGGCTTCTCCATTCTGCCAAACGTATCCGGAGCTATTCTTGACGGAACACTGCTGACTATAGTGTTCCAGATCTCGGTGAAGGCTACTTCAGCCAAGTCTGCCGTGGAGTCGGCAACTACCCTTGTCCAGGACACACTTCAAAGGATCAGAGCCGCAGTCAATTAAGGAGCAAACGTTGGATGCAAGGCCCTGCTAGCCTTGTTTGTGACTGTTGGTGACTTGCTTCGGGAGGAGCTTCACGATCTTCAAGGGGGAGTTTTTCTTTAACCTATCTTTTTCATTTGTATATATGTTGTGTGTTTACTTCTGTTTATTTCTATTTGTGTGTTTAAATTCAATAACCATACTTGAATTTTTCATTTTCGTGAAATATTTGTCAACATTGAGGACAATGTTTAATTCAAGTGTGGGGGGAAAGTTTATTAAAAAGAAAAGAAAAAAATTTAAAAAATTTGAAAAATTCAAAAAAATAATTTACTTGTTTTTGTTTTCTACGGTAACAATATATCGACTAGATCATACTTACTCCCTTGGTAGCGTTGAACCTACCATTGCACTTAGTAAGTCACTGTGGTCACGTATTGTTACCCTAATAAAAAAATTGAAAATAAAAAAAAAATAGTTTTGTAAGCTCGTTTGTTTCGCACTGGCTTTGGAGCTATCGAGTTTTAGAAAGTGCTTGTTTGTTTATTTGAGCTATATCAAAAAAAAATATAATCCAAAAAATCCAAAAAATCAAAAATGACAAAAATATTTGCTTCTGTTTTGTGTGTTATTGTTTGTTTTGTGCTTTGTTCTTTCCAATCCCAAGGATGAATTGAGTTTAATTGTTGTGATTAGGAGAATGTTTATTATATGTCAAGGCTTTGTGTCGTTTGCTTTGGATTTAATATGCATAACTTGTGATTGCTCGAAATTCCATGTTCACATAACCTGTTTCGATTAATTGATTGCAATCCGAGAAGCACATTTAAACATACATTGTCATGCATACCCAGAAAATGTGAGGACTTGAGCCTGTTGTATATTCACATGTATGCATCATTCATACATTTACTCGTTCTTCATGTGCGCACAATTCATGAGTTTTGAACCTAGAACTTGCTCATTGACCACTTGAAACGTTTTATTAATCTGTGATGAATTAGAGATGATTAAGGCATTAGTAAAACACCATGGCCAAACTGACTTACAGCCCTGTAAACACTAATCCTTTAGGTTAACCTCTTTTGAGCCTAACATGTTTTTAGCCTTTTTCTTCGTTAACCCGCTTACTCCTAACCTGTTTTTAGCTTAAACACTAACCTGCCTTTGTTCCAACATGTGTTAAAGAGACAATTTTGTGACTTGTGGTGGTATTTTGTGCTTGAAAAGTCTTCTGGTTTGTGAAAGAAGTAAGTGTGGGGGTGTTGTAAAAAAAAAATGTTGTGTAAAAATAAAAAATTACAAAAAAAAAAAAGAGAAAAAAAAAAGAAAAAAAAAAAGAAGAAGAAAGAATAAGAAGTTTTTGTTCAGAAAGTGTGAAAGATTGGAAGTGAATAAAAGTTTGGTTGTTTGATTGTTTAAGCATATAGAAAACAAGTCACAAAATTGTTTTGTGGAACACTCGGGACATTTTGTTTTTCCTATCCCTTCGTTTCTTTTAACCCCTAACCTTTGACCCCATTACACCATTGAAAGCCCTTATGATTTAATGATTTGTGGATTAATTGTGGAGAGTTGGTTAATGAGCAAGCTTATGGGAACATTACTTGTGTAATTGTTTTGAGAGTAAACACTTAACCCTAAACACTGAGCGGAAATATTTAGTGATCATTGTGAGTTTTAGTGGTTAATGTTGTTTTTATGTGCCTATTGGATTGTATGAGATTGATTGTATACTTGGTTTTCACACACTTCACCCGAGCATGAATGAGATGTACATGTTAAATGCTTAGCAAATTCTTTAGCCTTGGTATATAATTTTTATTCTGTTGATTACAACTGTTGTGAACTCGCTGAGGATTATGGTTGGAAAGAATATATGTTTTGTGTTTCCCTTTTCTGTTTTGTGTTGTTCTGTTTGACGTTTTGTGTTGCTAAGGGACTAGCAATAGCTAAGTGTGGGGGAATTTGATAGGAGCACAAAGTGTGACGTTTTTAATGTGTTTTCCCTACTATTTGGCTATGATTTAATTGTAACTTTGCTATTTTAGCTTAGTTTCCATATTTGAGTCCAAAATGATGTATTAATGTGAACATGTGCAGAAACGAAGTCTAATGGGCTTTTGCGAGGCCCATTATGAGGTGGTCTGCCATGAGGCCCAAGATGGAAGGCCCAAACCCAAGAAGGAGGCCCAAACCCAAGATGGAAGGCCCAAATCCATGAAGGAAGGCCCAAGTTCACAATGCATGAGGAAAGGCCCAAGCCCAGATTTTCGGACATTCTGCCTGTGCAGATTAGTCAACTTGCGAAGCCCATAACTCCCAATTGCACCGTCCGATCTAGCTGTAATTTTGATACACGCTGCATGTGCGTGTTAGATATGCTGTATTAAAATTTGAGAATCATCCAACCGTTCAAACGTGCATTATTCCGTTCTAAGTGGGAATAGCTCAGTGCTGCCTGCTTTTTTATTTCTTTCCTCTTCTTTTATTTTCAATGCTCCACTCACCCTTATATTCTTCCCTCTTCTTTCTACCCATACCATTAGTGTTTGATTTCTTTTACCTAAATAAATGGTTAATTGCAACCCATTTCATTTCCACCATGCCACTTACCATTTCTTTATCTCCCACTTAAATTCCACTTCTCTTCTCTTTCTTTCTTTATTTCTTGCATTGTCTTCTTCTTCCTCTCCATTCTCCTATAAATAGCAGCCTCATTCTTCTCTTAAACACACCCCAATGGGGAGGGACAAACCCTCCTCTTTCTCTTCTCACATCATATTTTCCATTCTCTAATACTATGGGTTTTCAAGGCTTCAAGGAGGAGGAGAAGGCGTCTACACCATCACCACCAGCCCCTATTCAACATCACCATCACCATCATCACCTTGTCTTCACAGCTTGGATTACTTGTGGTCAAGGATTCAAGATGTGGTTTCAAGATCTTCATGCTATTCATACGGTGTATTTCGACTTAGCCTTTAAATTTATGCCTCTTTGTTACTTGTTTATCCTTTGTATTAGTTAACATGACATGATTTATATAATTTTCAGCCTTTGTTTATGGGTTTATTTAATTGTTGGATCCTAATTAATTAGTTCTTCTAGTAGCTTATGTGACTCCGTTTATTTGATTCTATTTTAGTAGAGAACTTTTATATGTTTTTGTTTTAAGGTTGCAAACTTAAGATGATTGCATATAATTGGTGCTAGAATTAGGGTTTTAATTCTAATTCACAAGTAGTAAAGGCTTTGGAAAGAGGTCGGAAACAAATAAGAAGGATCACGGATAGATGGGCGGTCCCACTAGGTCGTGCACTTTAATTAACAACTCTTCTTTTATGCGTTGGACATGTTTTGATTAGCTACCTTTGCATGTTTGATTGGTTAATCTAGGTGCGGTCGCTTAGGTTAATTTTCATGAAAGTGGTTTTATTTGGGGAATGATAATTGGCGGTCCAGCATTCCACATATGTTAATTTCGGTTTCATGGCTAGGGAACTTGGTTAATTTTCGGTCCAATGATTGGTAAACTTGTATACTTGTGGCTGAACTTTATATACTTTGTGTTTCATCCCATCTTATTTAATTTATTCTTTGTAATTTAATTAATTTATTTCATTCAATCAATTTCTTTAACCCCCTTTTTACTTTGTACATATGTATATATTCTTTATACTTGTTAATAATAATTCTTTATTTTATTTAATTCTTTGTGACAATTTTTGTTAGGTACACCCTTTGATCTCCGTTGTGAACGATACCCTACTATGCACTATACTACTACCGATAGGGTTTTTTTAAATTGATGCTCCTTTTGGGCCTATCAGCCATCTGATACCCTTCCCGGACCTGCTCATGATCTTGTCGGAGTCCACACCGACTTGATCTCGGATATCGCCCGCAAGGCCAAAGACGAGCTCCTGCTCATGGCCACTGCTGGATTTCCATTGTGGATATCTTCGCCGACTCCCGACACGTCTATTCATCCCGAGACTCTTCATAGGGCCGAGTATTTGCGAGTGTTTCAACGAGCTGAACCTGCACCGTACTTCAAGGCGGAATCGTCGAGACACTCGGCAACCATTCACCTTTATCCGACCACCATCGTTCAGATCTTAATGGATGTTGGTCGATGGTTGCCCGTCTTCTGTAGCATGATCACAAACGCCAAGACGTTGGAGATCTTATCCTCCAGCAACGAAGAAGGCTACGAGGAGCAGAAGCAGGTGATGTCGACCGAGTTTCTGGTGCCATCTCACATCGTTTCGACTCGTGAAGTCCAGTTCGTTCGGTACTCTCACCAACAACTGGATGGAAGTTGGGTCGTCGTGGATGTCTCCGTGGATGAATTGCGTTCAAATCCAAAGCCTTCCGTGAGATCGATTTGCCGAAAACGCCCCTCCGGATGCCTGATACGTGATCTGCATAATGGATCTTCCTTGGTCACTTGGGTGGAGCACGTGGATGTACGCGAAAAGGAGATGAAGGCCAGTTTCGAACCTTTTGTTCATTCAGGGTTCGCTTTTGGTGCAAAGCGTTGGATCTCAACCCTCCAACGACAAGCCGAACGCTACATGTGCGCCACAGGTATCCACTCTTCACCCGGTGACTCGATTATTTCTCTTGAAGGAAGAAGAGGACTTGCGGAAATGGCAAAGCAGATGACAATCTGTTTCTTCAACGACATCAGCAACTCCACGTACCACCACTGGACTTGTTCGAACCGAACAAGAGACACTCGAATGGAGGTCAGGACCAACAAGCGAAGGGGTGATCCGAGCAAGCCCCCTGGAGTCAATCGTACTGCTGGATGTTCTGTCGTGCATCTTTCCCATCATACCAGGATCTTTGAGTTCCTCAAAGACGTGCAGACAAGACCACAATGGGATAGTATGTCGATGGACAGCTCTGTACGTGTGCTAGCAAATTTCTCCATCGGTCTTGACCCGCGGAACCAGATTTCGGTGCTCGCCATAGATAGTCACAACGACTTCCTTATTCTTCAGGAGTGTTGCACCGATGCAACGGGGTCGTCTGTGATTTACGCGCCGATCAACCATTCCATTCTCCAGTGTTTGTTATGTGGAGTTCAACCGGAGCCATTTCCGCTTATGTCTTCTGGCTTCTCCATTCTGCCTAACGTATCCGGAGCTGTACTTGACGGAACACTGCTGACTATAGTGTTCCAGATCTCGGTGAAGGCTACATCAGCCAAGTCTGCCGTGGAGTCGGCAACAACCCTTGTCCAAGACACACTTCAACGGATCAGAGCCGCAGTCAATTAAGGAGCAAACGTTGGATGCAAGGCCCTGCTAGCCTTGTTTGTGACTGTTGGTGACTTGCTTCGGGAGGAGCTTAATGATCTTCAAGGGGGAGTCTTTCTGTTTCCCTTTTCATTTAGTTAATTGTTTTGTGTTTATTTCTATTTGTGTGTTTACTTCTGTTTATTTTTGTTTGTGTGTTTAAATTCAATAACCATGCTTGAATTATTCATTTTCGTGAAATATCTGTCTAACATTGAGGACAATGTTTAATTCAAGTGTGGGGGGAAGGTTTATTAAAAAGAAAAGAAAAAATTTGAAAAATTTGAAAAATTCAAAAAAAATATTTTACTTGTTTTCGTTTTGTACTGTAACGGTATCTCGACTAAATCATACTTACTCCCTTGGTAGCGTTGAACCTACCATTGCACTAAGTAAGTCACTGTGGTCACGTATTGTTATGTAAATTGAAAAAAAAAATCAAAAAAATCAAAAATTACAAAAATATTTGCTTCTGTTTTGTGTGTTTTGTGCTTTGTTCTTTCCAATCCCAAGGATGAATTGAGTTTAATTGTTGTGATTAGGAGAATGTTTATTATATGTCAAGGCTTTGTGTAGTTTGCTTTGGATTTAATATGCATAACTTGTGATTGCTCGAAATTTCATGTTCACATAACCTGTTTCGATTAATTGATTGCAATCCGAGAAGCACATTTGAACATACATTGTCATGCATACCCAGAAAATGTGAGGATTTGAGCCTATTGAATATTCACATGTATGCATCTTTCATACATTTACTCGTTCTTCATGTGTGCACAATTCATGAGTTTTGAACCTAGAACTTGCTCAGAGACCACTTGAAACATTTTGTTAATCTGTAATGAATTAGAGATGAGTAAGGCATTAGTTGAGCACCATGGCCAAAGTATTCACCATCCATCTAAACACGAACTTTAGGAATAACCCTTTTGAACTAAACACTCATTAGCCGTTTCTTTTGTTCACCCACACCTTCTCACCCTTGTTTTATTTGTGTTTGCAAGACGATGATAGTGACTTCTTATGTTCTTATGCTTCGGATTTGTATGGTAGTATACCAAAAGGCAAGTGTGGGGGTGTATTTTATTTTGTTGTATTTGTTCAAAGAAAGAAAAAAAAATCAAAAACAAAAAGAAGGAATAAAATTCCTCAAAGAAAAAAAGAAAGAAAAAAAAAAGAAAGAAAGAGAAATTTCAAAAATAGAGTTATTTTCTTGTATTATTTTCAATAAAAGGTTGGAGGAGAATAAGAAAGTTGTTTCGGGTATAGCATAGGTATGAGTTTCAAAGTCGTTGACTTGTCTTGCAAACATGTGAAACATTTTTCATTTCCAGTCCCTTCATTCATCATTCACCATTCACTATTCACCATTCACCCTTTGACCCCTGTTTCACCCTAAAAGCCCTTATGATCTAATGATTTGTGGATTAATTGTGGAGAGTCGGTTAAATGAGCAAGCATATGGGAACACTACTTGTGTAATTGTTTTGAGAGTAAACACTTAACCCTAAACACTGAGCGGAAATATTTAGTGAATCTTGTGAGGTTTAGTGGTTAATGTTGTTTCGATGTGCCTATTGGATTGCTTGAGATTTTTTTGTATACTCGGTTTTCACACACTGCACCCGAGCATGAATGAGATGTACATGTTAAATGCTTAGCAAATTTGTTAGCCTTGGTATATAATTTTTATTCTCTTGATTATAACTCTTCTGAACTCGCTGAGGGTTATGGTTGGAAAGACCATTCTGTTTTGTGTTTCCTTTTTTGTTTTGTGTTGTTCTTGTGTTTGCTAGAGGACTAGCAGTAGCTAAGTGTGGGGGAATTTGATAGGAGCACAAAGTGTGACGTTTTTAATGTGTTTTCCCTACTATTTGGCTATGATTTCATTGTAACTTTGCTATTTTTGCTTAGTTTCCATATTTGAGTCCCTAAATGATATATAAATGTGAATACGTGCAGAAAATCGGAGCTCGGAAATTTACGAAGTCTAATGGGCTTTTTCGAGGCCCATTAAGAAGTGAGCTGACACGTCCAAAAGGAGCATCAATTTAAAAAATCCCTATCGGTAGTAGTATAGTGCATAGTAGGGTATCGTTCACAACGGAGATCAAAGGGTGTACCTAATAAAAATTGTCACAAAGAATTAAATAAAATAAAGAATTATTAACAAGTATAAAGTATAAATATATACATATGTACAAAGTAAAAATGGGGTTTAAGAGATTAAATTGAATGAAATAAATTAATTAAATTACAAAGAATAAATTAAATAAAATGGGATGAAACACAAAGTATATAAAGTTCAGCCACAAGTATACAAGTTTACCAATTATTGGACCGAAAATTAACCAAGTTCCCTAGCCATGAAACCGAAATTAACATATGTGGAATGCTGGACCGCCAATTATCATTCCCCAAATAAAACCACTTTCATGAAAATTAACCTAAGCGACCGCACCTAGATTAACCAATCAAACATGCAAAGGTAGCTAATCAAAACATGTCCAACGCATAAAAGAAGAGTTGTTAATTAAAGTGCACGACCTAGTGGGACCGCCCATCTATCCGTGATCCTTCTTATTTCATTCCGACCTCTTTCCAAAGCCTTTACTACTTGTGAATTAGAATTAAAACCCTAATTCTAGCACCAATTATATGCAATCATCTTAAGTTTGCAACCTTAAAACAAAAACATATAAAAGTTCTCTACTAAAACAGAATCAAATAAACGGAGTCACATAAGCTACTAGAAGAACTAATTAATTAGGATCCAACAATTAAATAAATCCATAAACAAGGGCTGAATATTATATAAATCATGTCATGTTAACTAATACAAAAGATAAACAAGCAACAAAGAGGCATAAATTTAAAGGCTAAGTCGAAATACACCGTATGAATAGCATGAAGATCTTGAAACCACAAACTCTTGAATCCTTGACCACAAGTAATCCAAGCCGTGAAGACAAGGTGATGATGGTGATGGTGATGTTGAATAGGGGCTGGTGGTGATGGTGTAGACGCCTTCTCCTCCTTCTTGAAGACTTGAAAACCCTAAATACTAGAGAATGGAAAATATGATGTGAGAAGAGAAAGAGGAGGGTTTGTCCCTCCCCATTGGGGTGTGTTTGAAGAGAAGAATGAGGCTGCTATTTATAGGAGAATGGAGAGGAAGAAGAAGACAATGCAAGAAATAAAGAAAGAAAAGGAAGAGAAGTGGAATGTGAGTGGTAGAAAAGAAATGGTAAGTGGAATGGTGGAAATGTAGTCATATGGCAATGAACCATTTATTTAGGTAAAAGAAATTAAACACTAATGGTGTGGGCAGAAAGAAGAGGAAAGAATATAGGGGTGAGTGGAGCATTGAAAATAAAAGAAGGGGAAAGAAATAAAAAGCAGACAGCACTGAGCAGTTCCCACTTAGAACGGAATAATGCACGTTTGAACGGTTGGATGATTCTCAAATTTTAATACAGAATATATAACACACAAATGCAGCGTGTATCAAAATTACAGCTGGATCCAACGGTGCAATTGGGAGATATTGGCTTCGCAAGTTGACATATCTGCACAGGCAGATTGTCCGAAAATGGGCTTGGACCTTCCTTCTTGGGCTTGGGCCTTTCTTCTTGGGCTTGAGCCTTTCTTCATGGATTTGGGCCTTCATCTTCATGGATTTGGGCCTTCATCTTGGGCCTCACGGTAGCTCACTTCTTAATGGGCCTCGAAAAAGCCCATTAGACTTCGTAAATTTCCGAGCTCCGATTTTCTGCACGTATTCACATTTATATATCATTTAGGGACTCAAATATGGAAACTAAGCAAAAATAGCAAAGTTACAATGAAATCATAGCCAAATAGTAGGGAAAATACATTAAAAACGTCACACTTTGTGCTCCTATCAAATTCCCCCACACTTAGCTATTGCTAGTCCCTTAGCAACACAAAACTTAAAACAAAACAATACAAAACAGAAAAGGGAAACACAAAACATATATTCTTTCCAACCATAACCCTCAGCGAGTTCAGAAGAGTTATAATCAGGAGAATACAAATTATATACCAAGGCTAACGAATTTGCTAAGTCTTTAACATGCACATCTCATTTATGCTCGGGTGTATTTGTGAAAACCAAGTATACAATTAATTTCAAGCAATCCAATAGGCACATTGAAACAACATTAACCACTAAACCTCACAAGATTCACTAAATATTTCCACTCAGTGTTTAGGGTTAAGTGTTTACTCTCAAAACAATTACACAAGTAGTGTTCCCATATGCTTGCTCATTAACCGACTCTCCACAATTAATCCACAAATCATCAGATCATAAGGGCTTTTTAGGTGAAACAGGGACAAAAGGATGAATGGTAAATGGTGAATGGTCAATGAAGTGAAAGGACTCGAAATGGAAAATGTTTCACATGTTTGCAAGACAAATCAACGACTTTGAAACTCATACCTATGCTATACCCGAACAACTTTCTTATTCTCCTCTAACCTTTTATTGAAAACAATACAATAACTCTATTTTTGGAATTTCTCTTTCTGACATTTTTTTTTTCTTTCTTTTCTATTTTTTTTTTGAGGAATTTATTCCTTCTTTTTATTTCTGATTTTTTTTTCTTTGAACAATTACAACAAAATAAATACACCCCCACACTTGCCTTTTGGTATACTACCATACAAATCAAAACCCGAAGCATAAGAACACAAGAAGTCACTATCATCGTCTTGCAAACATAAATAAAACAAGGGTGAGATGGTGTGGGTGAACAAAAGAAACGGCTAATGAGTGTTTAGTTCAAAAGGAGATTCCTAAAGTTCGTGTTTAGATGGATGGTGAATATTTTGGCCATGGTGCTCAACTAATGCCTTACTCATTTCTAATTCATCACAGATTAACAAAATGTTTCAAGTGGTCTCTGAGCAAGTTCTAGGTTCAAAAACTCATGAATTGTGCACACATGAAGAACGAGTAAATGTATGAATGATGCATACATGTGAATATACAATAGGCTCAAATCCTCACATTTTCTGGGTATGCATGACAATGTATGTTCAAATGTGCTTCTCAGATTGCAATCAACTAATCGAAACAGGTGATGTGAACATGAAATTTCGAGCAATCACAAGTTATGCAAATTAAATCCAAAGCAAATTACAAAACCTTAGCATATAATCAACATTCTCAAAATCATAACAGATTAAACTCAATTCATCCTTGGGATTGGAAAGAATAAAGCACATAACACAAATAAAACACACAACAGAAGTAAATATTTTTGTAATTTTTGGTTTTTTGATTTTTTTTTATTTTTCAATGTAGGTAACAATACGTGACCACAGGGACTCACTTAGTGCAATGGTAGGTTCAACGCTACCAAGGGAGTGAGTGTGATATAGTCGATATACCGTTACCGTAGAAAACGAAAACAAACAAATAAATAAACAACAGAAGCAAATTTTTTTTTCTTTTTCAAAATTTTTTTTATTAGGGTAACAATACGTAACCACAGTGACTTACTAAGTGCAATGGTAGGTTCAACGCTACCAAGGGAGTAAGTATGATCTAGTCGATATATTGTTACCGTAGAAAACAAAAACAAGTAAATTATTTTTTTGAACTTTTTTATTTTTCAAATTTTTTTTCTTTTCTTTTTAAATAAATCTTCCCCCCACACTTGAATTAAACATTGTCCTCAATGTTAGACAGATATTTCACGAAAATGAAAAATTCAAGCATGGTTATTGAATTTAAACACACAAACAGAAATCAACCGAAGTAAACACACAAACTGAAATAAACACACAACATAAACAGAAGTAAACACACAACAGTTAAGTAAATGAAAAGGGAAACAGAAAGACTCCCCCTTGAAGATCATTAAGCTCCTCCCGAAACAAGTCACCAACAGTCACAAACAAGGCTAGCAGGGCCTTGCATCCAACGTTTGCTCCTTAATTGACTGCGGCTCTGATCCTTTGAAGTGTGTCCTGGACAAGGGTAGTTGCCGACTCCACGGCAGACTTGGCTGATGTAGCCTTCACCGAGATCTGGAACACTATAGTCAGCAGTGTTCCATCAAGTATAGCTCCGGATACGTTAGGCAGAATGGAGAAGCCTGAAGACATAAGCGGAAATGGCTCCGGTTGAACTCCACATAGCAAACACTGGAGAATGGAATGGTTAATCGGCGCATAAATCACAGACGACCCCGTTGCATCGGTGCAACACTCCTGAAGAATGAGGAAGTCGTTGTGACTATCAATGGCGAGCACCGAGATCTGGTTCCGCGGGTCAAGACCGATGGTGAAGTTTGCTAGCACACGCACCGAGCTGTCCATCGACATACTATCCCATTGTGGTCTTGTCTGCACGTCTTTGAGGAACTCAAAGATCCTGGTATGATGGGAAAGATGCACGACAGAACATCCAGCAGTACGATTGACTCCAGGGGGCTTGCTCGGATCACCCCTTCTCTTGTTGGTCCTGACCTCCATTCGAGTGTCCCTTGTTCGGTTCGAACAAGTCCAGTGGTGGTACGTGGAGTTGCTGATATCGTTGAAGAAACATATCGTCATCTGTTTTGCCATTTCCGCAAGTCCTCTTCTTCCTTCAAGAGAAATAATCGAGTCACCGGGTGAAGAGTGGATACCTGTGGCGCACATGTAGCGCTCGGCTTGTCGTTGGAGAGTTGAGATCCAACGCTTTGCACCAAAAGCGAACCCTGAATGAACAAAAGGTTCGAAACTGGCCTTCATCTCCTTCTCGCGCACATCCACGTGCTCCACCCAAGTGACCAAGGAAGATCCATTCTGCAAATCTCGAATCAAACATCCGGAGGGGCGCTTTCGGCAAATCGATCTCACTGAAGGCTTTGGATTTGAACGCAATTCATCCACGGAGACATCCACGACGACCCAACTTCCATCCAGTTGTTGGTGAGAGTACCGAACGAACTGGACTTCACGAGTCGAAACGAGGTGAGATGGCACCAGAAACTCGGCCGACATCACCTGCATATGCTCCTCGTAGCCTTCTTCGTTGTTGGAGGATAAGATCTCCAACGTCTTGGCGTTTGTGATCATGCTACAGAAGACGGGCAACCAGCGACCAACATCCATTAAGATCTGAACGATGGTGGTCGGATAAAGATGGATGGTTGCCGAGTGTCTCGACGATTCGGCTTTGAAGTACGGAGCAGGTTCAGCTCGTTGAAACACTCGCAAGTACTCGGCCCTATGAAGAGTCTCGGGATGAATAGACGTGTCGGGAGTCGGTGAAGTTATCCACAAAGGAAATCCGGCAAAGTGGCACGAGCAGGAGCTCGTCTTTGGCCTTGCGGGCGATATCCGAGATCAAGTCGGTGTGGACTCCGACAAGATCGTGAGCAGGTGCGGGAAGGGTGTCGGATGGCAAAGGTATGGATGGGCGCTCGATAAATGAAGGCACGAGGCTTCGCACATCCCGTCTCAAGTGGTCCATGTCGATGGAATCATCGGACAACTCAAGAATAGGCTCTTGTTGTGGAGGAACAACTTCGAGCCTTCGCCGTGGCACATCCGAGTGCGGAACGGGACCTCCGCACTGGGGACAAATGCCGCCGTGGAGAGCATCGACGAGTCTTTGATTCTGCATTTGAAGCTCCTCGTTCTTGCTCACCAGCCGATCGTTTCTTCTCTCTAGCTCGGCAATACGCTGCTCGGAAGACCGGATACCGAACTTCTTCCTATTTCTCGACCCCCAATATAGAGACTGGTCTTCCTCTAGTCCGATTTTCGGACCAAATCTTTCACGTTGTGGCTTGGTGGGGTGAGAATACACCGCAAAGAAAGCGCCAAGTGCATCTCTCCGAGCTTTGGTGTACTTTGTCCTCGGAAGTCTCCTATAGACGGGAGCGGCTTCCGGCTCGGTAGGTGGATCAGCAACCAGGATTGGTGCTTGGGGTAGTGGTTGCGGTTGTGGCAGTGGCTGTGGCTCGGTCGGCATGCTAGCATCGGCGCTATTGAGCATGCTCGGTGGAATTATTTCAGCCAGACCTTCAAAGATTGGGTTCTCTGAAGGACCTGCCTGAAACAAATCGCTGAAAGAATTAACTCTTTTGGCCATTTCTGGGTTGGGAAGGAGGAAAGTTTCTGGGAATTGAGAGTATTTCTGGGAAAAACTCAAGAACACGAAGAACAATGAGAGAAAACGAGAGAGAGAAAGGGAAAGACTAAGGGAAAACGCGTGAAATGACCTAAGGCACTAACGCAAACCGAAGGGAAAGGAAGGAACGGACGCACGCTCGCACACGTGCCACAGACAGAAGACCCGTAATTTCCGGATCGAGCGACGAAAGTCGTAAAGTCTACAGTAGAGACGCACGCGGTTTATTAAAGAATTCGGCCGACGCAAAAGTCGTGCGTCGGCCCAATCAAAATTTTTTCTGATTTTCAATTTTTTTTTTTTTTTTTTTTTTTAATACTTTACGAAAAGTCGTAAAGTGAACAGTGAAAACGCGTAGCACACGCGCTTGCCGACACTTTAAACGGGCTTGGGCCATCGAAATGGTTTGGGCCTTAAAGTGGGCCTGGGCCAAAGAAAACTCCGGCCCATTATTGGTGGGCTTAACTAATGGGCCTAAAAACGAAGAGGCCCGACACACTAATGGGCTTGGGTTACGGGTTTTGGGATTCGGGAATGACACGGGCCCAATGGGCCAAATTTTTTATTTTTTATTTTTTATTTTACGAAACCTAAAACCCTAACCAATCACACAAATGGGCCTAAGGCCCAATAACAAATAACTACAACAAGCCCGAAAATAAAACAAACAGTAATTATAAACAGTAAAAATAAATAATTACAAATAATAAAACAAACAAACACTTTTTTTTTTATTATTTACAATTACAAATTTTTTTATTTTTTTATTTTTTAAATAAATAACGAGAGTTAAAAGAAAACTTACCTTTTTACACCCGAGGAAACCGAAAATCACCAACAAGACATCAACCTCAAGGTTTTTCAACCTTGACTTCCTAAACGTATGCTCCGATGTATGTGGTAAAATTTCCGATAAACCCGGATTATTTCCTATACAAAATAAAAAGGTTAGTAATAAATTTACAAAATAAAAACAAAATATTTACAAAATGAATAAATAAAATTTCCTATGTCTAAGTATATTTTATTTACAAGTAATGTTAAATTGTCCAAAATATAGTTAAAAACAAAGTTGATTCCAAGCGGTAATTCGAGGTGGACGTACGGCCTAGGTGCAATATCTTGACGTAAATGACTTTCCGTGTTTTCAGAAGGCGAATGGCCAGATCACAAGAGATAAGCGAGAGGCAGGATTCATTTAGTGGACAAGTCCTCTGAATCCAATTTTACAAACCCGTCACCCAGAGTCTTGATCATATCTAGACACCATTCATGTGCCCCTTACTCAGTTGAGAAAGCATTTAAGTGTTCGACAATTCTCCAAGTGTTAATAAAGGACGCCCTCAACCTCAAATAACCTTACGGTAAAAATGAAGGGTTTAGGCCAATATTAACAAAAGGACCTTACCTATTTCCGTTCAAATTACAACTTACAACAACAAAAAATAATCAACTATATTCAGGATACCTAAGTATAATTACTAAGTGTAAAATTAGTAAGTATATATAAAATTAACAAGTATTATTGACAAGTAATATAAACAAGTAATAATTAAAAAAAATTATAAACAGTATTCCCAAAAAAAATATTAGGTTAGGAATATTTTCAATCCCCGGCAACGGCGCCAAAAATTGACACGTCCAAAAGGAGCATCAATTTAAAAAATCCCTATCGGTAGTAGTATAGTGCATAGTAGGGTATCGTTCACAACGGAGATCAAAGGGTGTACCTAATAAAAATTGTCACAAAGAATTAAATAAAATAAAGAATTATTAACAAGTATATGACACGCCCAAAAGGAGCATCAATTTAAAAAAAACCCTATCGGTAGTAGTATAGTGCATAGTAGGGTATCGTTCACAACGGAGATCAAAGGGTGTACCTAACAAAAAATGTCACAAGAAATTAAATAAAATAAATAATTATTATTAACAAGTATAAAGTATAAATATATACATATGTACAAAGTAAAAAGGGGGTTAAAGAAATTGATTGAATGAAATAAATTAATTAAATTACAAAGAATAAATTAAATAAGATGGGATGAAACACAAAGTATATAAAGTTCAGCCACAAGTATACAAGTTTACCAATCATTGGACCGAAAATTAACCAAGTTCCCTAGCCATGAAACCGAAATTAACATATGTGAAATGCTGGACCGCCAATTATCATTCCCCAAATAAAACCACTTTCATGAAAATTAACCTAAGCGACCACACCTAGATTAATCAATCAAACATGCAAAGGTAGCTAATCAAAACATGTCCAACGCATAAAAGAAGAGTTGTTAATTAAAGTGCACGACCTAGTGGGACCGCCCATCTATCCGTGATCCTTTTTATTTGTTTCCGACCTCTTTCCAAAGCCTTTACTACTTGTGAATTAGAATTAAAACCCTAATTCTAGCACCAATTATATGCAATCATCTTAAGTCTGCAATCTTAAAACAAAAACATATAAAAGTTATCTACTAAAACATAATCAAATAAACGGAGTCACATAAACTACTAGAAGAACTAATTAATTAGGGTCCAACAGTTAAATAAACTCATAAATATAGGCTGAAAATTATATAAATCATGTTGTGTTAACTAATACAAAAGATAAACAAGCAACAAAGAGGTATAAATTTAAAGGCTAAGTCGAAATACACCGTATGAATAGCATGAAGATCTTGAAACCACAACTTGAATCCTTGACCACAAGTAATCCAACCGTGAAGACAAGGTGATGATGGTGATGGTGATGTTGAATAGGGGCTGGTGGTGATGGTGTAGACGCCTTCTCCTCCTCCTTGAAGACTTGAAAACCCTAAATACTAGAGAATGGAAAATATGATGTGAGAAGAGAAGAGAAAGAGGAGGGTTTGTCCCTCCCCATTGAGGTGTGTTGAAGAGAAGAATGAGGCTGCTATTTATAGGAGAATGGAGAGGAAGAAGAAGACAATGCAAGAAATAAAGAAAGAAAGAGAAGAGAAGTGGAATTTAAGTGGGAGATAAAGAAATGGTAAGTGGCATGGTGGAAATGTAATGGGTTGCAATTAACCATTTATTTAGGTAAAAGAAATCAAACACTAATGGTATGGGTAGAAAGAAGAGGGAAGAATATAAGGGTGAGTGGAGCATTGAAAATAAAAGAAGAGGAAAGAAATAAAAAGCAGGCAGCACTGAGCTATTCCCACTTAGAACGGAATAATGTACGTTTGAACGGTTGGATGATTCTCAAATTTTAATACAGAATATCTAACACGCACATGCAGCGTGTATCAAAATTACAGCTAGATCTGACGGTGCAATTGGGAGTTATGGGCTTCGCAAGTTGACTAATCTGCACAGGCAGAATGTCCGAAAATCTGGGCTTGGGCCTTTCCTCATGCATTGTGAACTTGGGCCTTCCTTCATGGATTTGGGCCTTCCATCTTGGGTTTGGGCCTTCCATCTTGGGCCTCATGGCAGACCACCTCATAATGGGCCTCGCAAAAGCCCATTAGACTTCGTTTCTGCACAAGTTCACATTAATACATCATTTTGGACTCAAATATGGAAACTAAGCTAAAATAGCAAAGTTACAATTAAATCATAGCCAAATAGTAGGGAAAACACATTAAAAACGTCACACTTTGTGCTCCTATCAAATTCCCCTACACTTAGCTATTGCTAGTCCCTTAGCAACACAAAACGTAAAACAGAACAACACAAAACAGAAAAGGGAAACACAAAACAATTATTCTTTCCAACCATAATCCTCAGCGAGTTTACAACAGTTGTAATCAACAGAATAAAAATTATATACCAAGGCTAAAGAATTTGCTAAGCATTTAACATGTACATCTCATTCATGCTCGGGTGAAGTGTGTGAAAACCAAGTATACAATTAATGTCAAGCAATCCAATAGGCACATTGAAACAACATTAACCACTAAAGCTCACAAGATTCACTAAATATTTCCGCTCAGTGTTTAGGGTTAAGTGTTTACTCTCAAAACAATTACACAAGTAGTGTTCCCATAAGCTTGCTCATTAACCAACTCTCCACAATTAATCCACAAATCATTAAATCATAAGGGCTTTCAATGGTGTAATGGGGTCAAAGGTTAGGGGTTAAAAGAAACGAAGGGATAGGAAAAACAAAATGTCCCGAGTGTTCCACAAAACAATTTTGTGACTTGTTTTCTATATGCTTAAACAATCAAACAACCAAACTTTTATTCACCTCCAATCTTTCACACTTTCTGAACAAAAACTTCTTATTCTTTTTTTTTTTCTTTTTTTTCTTTTTGTATATATATTTTTTTTTTACACAATTTTTTTTTTTTACAACACCCCCACACTTACTTCTTTCACAAACCAGAAGACTTTTCAAGCACAAAATACCACCACAAGTCACAAAATTGTCTCTTTAACACATGTTGGAACAAAGGCAGGTTAGTGTTTAAGCTAAAAACAGGTTAGGAGTAAGCGGGTTAACAAAGAAAAAGGCTAAAAACATGTTAGGCTCAAAAGAGGTTAACCTAAAGGATTAGTGTTTACAGGGCTGGAAGTCAGTTTGGCCATGGTGTTTTACTAATGCCTTAATCATCTTTAATTCATCACAGATTAATAAAACGTTTCAAGTGGTCTTTGAGCAAGTTCTAGGTTCAAAACTCATGAATTGTGCACACATGAAGAACGAGTAAATGTATGAAATATGCATACATGTGAATATTCAATAGGCTCAAATCCTCACAGTTTCTAGGTATGCATGACAATGTATGTTTAAATGTGCTTCTCGGATTGCAATCAATTAATCGAAACAGGTTATGTGAACATGGAAATTCGAGCACTCATAAGTTATGCAAATTAAATTCAAAGCAAGCTACACAAAGCCTTAGCATATAATCAACATTCTCAAAATCATAACAGATTAAACTCAATTCATCATCGGAATTGGAAAGAACAAAACACAACACAATAAAACACACAAAAACAACAAAACAGAAGCAAATATTTTTGTAATTTTTGATTTTTTTGATTTTTTTTGATTTTTCAATGTAGGTAACAATACGTGACCACAGTGACTTACTAAGTGCAATGGTAGGTTCAACGCTACCAAGGGAGTAAGTATGATCTAGTCGATATATTGTTACCGTAGAAAACAAAAACAAGTAAATTATTTTTTTGAATTTTTTGAATTTTTCAAATTTTTCTTTTCTTTTCAATAAACCTTCCCCCACACTTGAATTAAACATTGTCCTCAATGTTAGACAAATATTCCACGAAAATGAAAAATCCAAGCATGGTTATTGAATTTAAGCACACAAACATAAATAAACACACAACATAAACAGAAGTAAACACACAACAGTTAAGTAAATGAAAAGGGAAACAGAAAGACTCCCCTTTGAAGATCGTGAAGCTCCTCCCGAAGCAAGTCACCAACAGTCACAAACAAGGCTAGCAGGGCCTTGCATCCAACGTTTGCTCCTTAGTTGACTGCGGCTCTGATCCTTTGAAGCGTGTCCTGGACAAGGGTAGTTGCCGACTCCACGGCAGACTTAGCTGATGTAGCCCTCACTGAGATCTGGAAGACTAAAGTAAGTAGACTTCCATCAAGAATAGCTCCGGATACGTTTGGCAGAATGGAGAACCCAGAAGACATAAGCGGAAATGGCTCCGGTTGAACTCCAGATAGCAAACACTGGAGAATGGAATGGTTGATCGGCGCGTAAATCACAGACGACCCCGTTGCATCGGTGCAACACTCCTGGAGAATGAGGAAGTCGTTGTGACTATCTATGGCGAGCACCGAAATCTGGTTCCGCGGGTCAAGACCGATGGTGAAATTTGCTAGCACACGCACCGAGCTGTCCATCGACATACTATCCCATAATGGTCTTGTACGAACGTCTTTGAGGAACTCAAAGATCCCGGTGTGATGAGATAGATGAACAACGGAACAACCAGCAGTACGATTGACTCCGGGGGCTTGCTCGGATCTCCCCTTCGCTTGTTGGTCCCGACCTCCATTCGAGTGTCTCTTGTTCGGTTTGAACAAGTCCGGTGATGGTACGTGGAGTTGCGATGTCGTTGAAGAAACAGATCGTCATCTGTTTTGCCATTTCCGCAAGTCCTCTTCTTCCTTCAAGAGAAATAATCCCAGTCACCGGGTGAAGAGTGGATACCGTGGCGCACATGTAGCGCTCGGCTTGTCGTTGGAGGGTTGAGATCCAACGCTTTGCACCAAAAGCGAACCCTGAATGAACAAAAGGTTCGAAACTGGCCTTCATCTCTTTCTCGCGTACATCCACGTGCTCCACCCAAGTGACCAAGGAAGATCCATTATGAAGATCACGTATCAGGCATCCGGAGGGGCGTTTTCGGCAAATCGATCTCACGGAAGGCTTTGGATTTGAACGCAATTCATCCACGGAGACATCCACAACGACCCAACTTCCATCCAGTTGTTGGTGAGAATACCGAACGAACCGGACTTCACGAGTTGAGACGAGGTGAGATGGCACCGAAACTCGGCCGACATCACCGCATATGCTCCTCGTAGCCTTCTTCGTTCTTTGGAGGAAAGGATCTCCAACGTCTTGGCGTTTGTGATCATGCTACGAAGACGGCAACCATCGACCAACATCCATTAAGATCCGAACGATGGTGGTCGGATAAAGATGGATGGTTGCCGAGTGTCTCGACGATTCGGCTTTGAAGTACGGAGCAGGTTCGGCTCGTTGAAACACTCGCAAGTACTCGGCCCTATGAAGAGTCTCGGGATGAATAGACGTGTCGGGAGTCGGTGAAGTTATCCACAAAGGAAATCCGGCGAGTGGCCGCGAGCAGGAGCTCGTCTTTGGCCTTGCGGGCGATATCCGAGATCAAGTCGGTGTGGACTCCGACAAGATCAGTGAGCAGGTCCGGGAAGGGTATCGGATGGCAAAGGAATGGATGGGCGCTCGACAAGGGTAGGTACGAGGCTCCGCACATCCCGTCTTAAGTGGTCCATGTCGATGGAATCATCGGAAAACTCAAGAATAGGCTCTTGTTGTTGAGGAACAACTTCGAGCCTTCGCCTAGGCACATCCGAGTGCGGAACGGGACCTCCGCAACTGGGACATATGCCGCTGTGGAGAGCATCGACGAGTCGTTGATTCCTGAAGTTGAAGCTCCTCGTTCTTGCTCACGACTCGATCGTTTCTTCGCTCTAACTCGGCAATACGTTGCTCAAATGTCGGGATACCGAATTTCTTCCTATTTCTCGACCCCCAATAATAGACTTGGTCCTCCTCTAGTCCGATTTTCGGACCAAATCGTTCTCGTTGTGGCTTGGTGGGGTGAGAATACACCGCAAAGAAAGCCGCAAGTGCATCTCTCTGAGCTTTGCTGTACTTTGTCCTCGGAAGTCTCCTATAAACAGGAGCGGCTTCCGGCTCGGTGGGTGGATCAGCAACCAGGATTGGTGCTTGGGGTAGTGGTTGCGGTTGTGGCTGTGGTTGTGGCTCGGTCGGCATGCTAGCATCGGCGCTATTGAGCATGCTCGGTGGAATTATTTCAGCCAAGCCTTCAAAGATTGGGTTCTCTGAAGGACCTGCCTGAAACAAGTCGCTGAAAGAACTAACTCTTTTGGCCATTTGTGGTTTGGGAGGGAGGGAAGCTTCGGGATTTGGGAGGTTTTTTCGGGAAAACTAACTAAGAACACGAAGAACACGATGAACAAGCGAGAGAAAACGAGAGAGAATGAGAGAGAGAAAGGGAAAACGTGAAATGCCCTAAGGACTCTAACGCAAACCGAAGGGGAAGGGAACGGAATGGACGGACGCGTGTCCAAAGTCGAAGACAGAGATCCGTAAATCACGGATCGAGCGACGAAAGTCGCAAAGGGAATAGTGGAACGCGCGCACGATTTATTAAACAATTCGGCCGACGCAAAAGTCGTGCGTCGGCCCAATCAAATTTTTTTCATTTTCTATTTTTTATTTTTTATTTTATTTTTTTAATACTTTACGAAAAGTCGTAAAGTGAACAGTGAAAACGCGTAGCACACGCGCTTGCCGACACTTTAAACGGGCTTGGGCCATCGAAATGGTCTGGGCCTTAAAGTGGGCCTGGGCCAAAGAAAACTCCGGCCCATTATTGGTGGGCTTAACTAATGGGCCTAAAAACGAACAGGCCCGACACACTAATGGGCTTGGGTTACGGGTTTTGGGCTTCGTGAATGACACGAGCCCAATGGGCTAAATTTTTTTTTATTTTTATTTTTTATTTTACGAAACCTAAAACACTAACCAATCACACAAACGGGCCTAAGGCCCAATAACAAACAAACAAGCCCAAAATAAACAGTAAATAGGAACAGTAATTATGAACAGTAAAAATAAATAATTACAAAATAATAAAACAAAAGCAAACACTCTTTTTTTTTTTATTTACAATTAAAATTTTTTTACTTTTTATTTTTATTTTTTTTAAATCAATTAATTAACGAGAGTGAAAAGAACACTTACCTTTTTACTCCCGAGGAAACCGAAAATCACCAACAAGACATCAACCTCAAGGTTTTTCAACCTTGACTTCCTAAACGTATGCTCCGATGTATGTGGTAAAATTTCCGATAAACCCGGATTATTTCCTATACAAAATAAAAAGGTTAGTAATAAATTTACAAAATAAAAACAAAATATTTACAAAGTTAAAAATGTGTCACAAATTAGCTATACAAAATGAATGAATAAAATTTCCTATGTCTAAGTATATTTTATGTCTACGTATATTCCTATGTCTACGTATATTCCTATGTCTACGTATATTCCTATGTCTACGTATATTTTATTTACACAAAAATATTTTCTTTTGCCTGAATATAGTTGAAAAAAAATGAAAGTTGATTCCAAGCGGTAACTCAAGGTGGACTTACGGCCTAGGTGCAATGTCTTGACTTAAATGACTTTCCGTGTTTTCAGAAGGCGAATGGCCAGATCACAAGAGATAAGCGAGAGGCAGGATTCATTTAGTGGACTAGTCCTCTGAATCCAATTTTACAAACCCGTCACCCAGGGTCTCGATCATATCTAGACACCATTCATGTGCCCCTTACTCAGTTGAGAAAGCACTTAAGTGTTCGACAATTCTCCAAGTGTTAATAAAGGCCGCCCTCAACCTCAAGTGACCTTACGGTACAAATGAAGGGTTTAGGCCAATATTAATAAAAGGACCTTACCTATTTCCGTTCAAGTTACAACTTACAACAACCAAAAAATAATCAACTATATTTAGGATACCTAAGTATAATTACTAAGTGTAACAAAATATATACAAGTAATATAAACAAGTAATATGAACAGTTAAAAAAAATAGTAAAATTATAAACAATAAAAAGTAAACAGTAATTATATACAAGTAATAAAAACAGTAATAATTACAAAATATTATAAACAGTATCAACAAAAAAAATATTAGGTTAGGAACATTGTCAATCCACGTCGACGGCGCCAAAAATTGACACGCCCAAAAGGAGCATCAATTTAAAAAAAACCCTATCGGTAGTAGTATAGTGCATAGTAGGGTATCGTTCACAACGGAGATCAAAGGGTGTACCTAACAAAAAATGTCACAAGAAATTAAATAAAATAAATAATTATTATTAACAAGTATAAAGTATAAATATATACATATGTACAAAGTAAAAAGGGGGTTAAAGAAATTGATTGAATGAAATAAATTAATTAAATTACAAAGAATAAATTAAATAAGATGGGATGAAACACAAAGTATATAAAGTTCAGCCACAAGTATACAAGTTTACCAATCATTGGACCGAAAATTAACCAAGTTCCCTAGCCATGAAACCGAAATTAACATATGTGAAATGCTGGACCGCCAATTATCATTCCCCAAATAAAACCACTTTCATGAAAATTAACCTAAGCGACCACACCTAGATTAATCAATCAAACATGCAAAGGTAGCTAATCAAAACATGTCCAACGCATAAAAGAAGAGTTGTTAATTAAAGTGCACGACCTAGTGGGACCGCCCATCTATCCGTGATCCTTTTTATTTGTTTCCGACCTCTTTCCAAAGCCTTTACTACTTGTGAATTAGAATTAAAACCCTAATTCTAGCACCAATTATATGCAATCATCTTAAGTCTGCAATCTTAAAACAAAAACATATAAAAGTTATCTACTAAAACATAATCAAATAAACGGAGTCACATAAACTACTAGAAGAACTAATTAATTAGGGTCCAACAGTTAAATAAACTCATAAATATAGGCTGAAAATTATATAAATCATGTTGTGTTAACTAATACAAAAGATAAACAAGCAACAAAGAGGTATAAATTTAAAGGCTAAGTCGAAATACACCGTATGAATAGCATGAAGATCTTGAAACCACAACTTGAATCCTTGACCACAAGTAATCCAACCGTGAAGACAAGGTGATGATGGTGATGGTGATGTTGAATAGGGGCTGGTGGTGATGGTGTAGACGCCTTCTCCTCCTCCTTGAAGACTTGAAAACCCTAAATACTAGAGAATGGAAAATATGATGTGAGAAGAGAAGAGAAAGAGGAGGGTTTGTCCCTCCCCATTGAGGTGTGTTGAAGAGAAGAATGAGGCTGCTATTTATAGGAGAATGGAGAGGAAGAAGAAGACAATGCAAGAAATAAAGAAAGAAAGAGAAGAGAAGTGGAATTTAAGTGGGAGATAAAGAAATGGTAAGTGGCATGGTGGAAATGTAATGGGTTGCAATTAACCATTTATTTAGGTAAAAGAAATCAAACACTAATGGTATGGGTAGAAAGAAGAGGGAAGAATATAAGGGTGAGTGGAGCATTGAAAATAAAAGAAGAGGAAAGAAATAAAAAGCAGGCAGCACTGAGCTATTCCCACTTAGAACGGAATAATGTACGTTTGAACGGTTGGATGATTCTCAAATTTTAATACAGAATATCTAACACGCACATGCAGCGTGTATCAAAATTACAGCTAGATCTGACGGTGCAATTGGGAGTTATGGGCTTCGCAAGTTGACTAATCTGCACAGGCAGAATGTCCGAAAATCTGGGCTTGGGCCTTTCCTCATGCATTGTGAACTTGGGCCTTCCTTCATGGATTTGGGCCTTCCATCTTGGGTTTGGGCCTTCCATCTTGGGCCTCATGGCAGACCACCTCATAATGGGCCTCGCAAAAGCCCATTAGACTTCGTTTCTGCACAAGTTCACATTAATACATCATTTTGGACTCAAATATGGAAACTAAGCTAAAATAGCAAAGTTACAATTAAATCATAGCCAAATAGTAGGGAAAACACATTAAAAACGTCACACTTTGTGCTCCTATCAGTATAAAGTATAAATATATACATATGTACAAAGTAAAAATGGGGTTTAAGAGATTAAATTGAATGAAATAAATTAATTAAATTACAAAGAATAAATTAAATAAAATGGGATGAAACACAAAGTATATAAAGTTCAGCCACAAGTATACAAGTTTACCAATTATTGGACCGAAAATTAACCAAGTTCCCTAGCCATGAAACCGAAATTAACATATGTGGAATGCTGGACCGCCAATTATCATTCCCCAAATAAAACCACTTTCATGAAAATTAACCTAAGCGACCGCACCTAGATTAACCAATCAAACATGCAAAGGTAGCTAATCAAAACATGTCCAACGCATAAAAGAAGAGTTGTTAATTAAAGTGCACGACCTAGTGGGACCGCCCATCTATCCGTGATCCTTCTTATTTCATTCCGACCTCTTTCCAAAGCCTTTACTACTTGTGAATTAGAATTAAAACCCTAATTCTAGCACCAATTATATGCAATCATCTTAAGTTTGCAACCTTAAAACAAAAACATATAAAAGTTCTCTACTAAAACAGAATCAAATAAACGGAGTCACATAAGCTACTAGAAGAACTAATTAATTAGGATCCAACAATTAAATAAATCCATAAACAAGGGCTGAATATTATATAAATCATGTCATGTTAACTAATACAAAAGATAAACAAGCAACAAAGAGGCATAAATTTAAAGGCTAAGTCGAAATACACCGTATGAATAGCATGAAGATCTTGAAACCACAAACTCTTGAATCCTTGACCACAAGTAATCCAAGCCGTGAAGACAAGGTGATGATGGTGATGGTGATGTTGAATAGGGGCTGGTGGTGATGGTGTAGACGCCTTCTCCTCCTCCTTGAAGACTTGAAAACCCTAAATACTAGAGAATGGAAAATATGATGTGAGAAGAGAAAGAGGAGGGTTTGTCCCTCCCCATTGGGGTGTGTTTGAAGAGAAGAATGAGGCTGCTATTTATAGGAGAATGGAGAGGAAGAAGAAGACAATGCAAGAAATAAAGAAAGAAAAGGAAGAGAAGTGGAATGTGAGTGGTAGAAAAGAAATGGTAAGTGGAATGGTGGAAATGTAGTCATATGGCAATGAACCATTTATTTAGGTAAAAGAAATTAAACACTAATGGTGTGGGCAGAAAGAAGAGGAAAGAATATAGGGGTGAGTGGAGCATTGAAAATAAAAGAAGAGGAAAGAAATAAAAAGCAGACAGCACTGAGCAGTTCCCACTTAGAACGGAATAATGCACGTTTGAACGGTTGGATGATTCTCAAATTTTAATACAGAATATATAACACACAAATGCAGCGTGTATCAAAATTACAGCTGGATCCAACGGTGCAATTGGGAGATATTGGCTTCGCAAGTTGACATATCTGCACAGGCAGATTGTCCGAAAATGGGCTTGGACCTTCCTTCTTGGGCTTGGGCCTTTCTTCTTGGGCTTGAGCCTTTCTTCATGGATTTGGGCCTTCATCTTCATGGATTTGGGCCTTCATCTTGGGCCTCACGGTAGCTCACTTCTTAATGGGCCTCGAAAAAGCCCATTAGACTTCGTAAATTTCCGAGCTCCGATTTTCTGCACGTATTCACATTTATATATCATTTAGGGACTCAAATATGGAAACTAAGCAAAAATAGCAAAGTTACAATGAAATCATAGCCAAATAGTAGGGAAAATACATTAAAAACGTCACACTTTGTGCTCCTATCATGAGCTACCGTGAGGCCCAAGATGAAGGCCCAAATCCATGAAGATGAAGGCCCAAATCCATGAAGAAAGGCTCAAGCCCAAGAAGGAAGGTCCAAACCCATTTTCGGACAATCTGCCTGTGCAGATATGTCAACTTGCGAAGCCAATATCTCCCAATTGCACCGTTGGATCCAGCTGTAATTTTGATACACGCTGCATGTGTGTGTTATATATTCTGTATTAAAATTTTAGAATCATCCAACCGTTCAAACGTGCATTATTCCGTTCTAAGTGGGAACTGCTCAGTGCTGTCTGCTTTTTATTTCTTTCCTCTTCTTTTATTTTCAATGCTCCACTCACCCCTATATTCTTTCCTCTTCTTTCTGCCCACAATATTAGTGTTTGATTTCTTTTATCTAAATAAATGGTTCATTGCCATATGACTTCATTTCCACCATTCCACTTACCATTTCTTTTCTACCACTCACATTCCACTTCTCTTCCTTTTCTTTCTTTATTTCTTTCATTGTCTTCTTCTTCCTCTCCATTCTCCTATAAATAGAAGCCTCATTCTTCACACCAATTCACACCCCAATGGGGAGGGACAAACCCTCCTCTTTCTCTTCTCCATCTCACATCATATTTTCCATTCTCTAGTATTTAGGGTTTTCAAGTCTTCAAGGAGGAGGGGAGCTGTTTACACCATTACCACCAGCCATCAACCATCATCACCACCATCATCATCACCTTGGGAATCTCGGCTTTTGAGTTACTCGCGTGAGGATTTTAAGTTTGTGATCTTCGAGTTCTTCCTACTTTCCATATGGTGTACTTCAACTTATTCTTTAATTACTCTTTTTGAGTTCCTCTTTGTTGCTTGTTTATTCTTTGTACTAGTTAACATGACATGATTTATATAATTTTCAGCCTATATTTATGAGTTTATTTGATTGTTAGATCCTAATTAATTAGTTCTTCTAGCAGCTTATGTGACTCCGTTTATTTGATTCGGTTTTATTGAATCTTTTATGTGTTCTTGTTTTAAGGTTCGAAACTTAAGATGATTGCATGTAATTGGTGCTAGAATTAGGGTTTTAATTCTAATTCACAAGTAGTAAAGGCTTATCAAACGGGTCGGAATCAAAATAAGAAGGATCGCGGATAGACGAGCGTTCGCTAGGTCGCGCACTTTAATTAACAACTCTTCTCCTATGCGTTAGATATGTTATTGATTGATCACCTTTGCATGTTTAATTGTTTAATCTAGATGAGCGTTCACTAGGTTAATTTTCATAGAAGAGGTTTTATTTGGGGAATGATAACCCGTGTGGGCATTCCACATATGTTAGTTTCGGTTTCATGGCTAGGGAACTTGGTTAATTTTCGGTCTAATGATTGGTAAACTTGTGTATATGTGGCTGAACTTTATATACTTTGTGTTTCATCATCATATTTTATTTACTCTTTGTAATTTAATTAATTTATTTCATTCAATTTATCTCTCAATTCCCCTTTTTACTTTGTACATATGTATATATTTATACTTTATACTTGTTAATAATAATTCTTTATTTTATTTAATTCTTTGTGACATTTTTTGTTAGGTACACCCTTTGATCTCCGTTGTGAACGATACCCTACTTACACTATACTACCGATAGGGATTTTTTTAAATTGATGCTCATTTTGGGCGTGTCAAAAACCTCTTCTATGAAAATTAACCTAGTGAACGCTCATCTAGATTAAACAATTAAACATGCAAAGGTGATCAATCAATAACATATCTAACGCATAGGAGAAGAGTTGTTAATTAAAGTGCGCGACCTAGCGAACGCTCGTCTATCCGCGATCCTTCTTATTTTGATTCCGACCCGTTTGATAAGCCTTTACTACTTGTGAATTAGAATTAAAACCCTAATTCTAGCACCAATTACATGCAATCATCTTAAGTTTCGAACCTTAAAACAAGAACACATAAAAGATTCAATAAAACCGAATCAAATAAACGGAGTCACATAAGCTGCTAGAAGAACTAATTAATTAGGATCTAACAATCAAATAAACTCATAAATATAGGCTGAAAATTATATAAATCATGTCATGTTAACTAATACAAAGAATAATCAAGCAACAAAGAGGAACTCAAAAAGAGTAATTAAAGAATAAGTTGAAGTACACCATATGGAAAGTAGGAAGAACTCGAAGATCACAAACTCTTAAATCCTCACGCGAGTAACTCAAAAGCCGAGATTCCCAAGGTGATGATGATGGTGGTGATGATGGTTGATGGCTGGTGGTAATGGTGTAAACAGCTCCCCTCCTCCTTGAAGACTTGAAAACCCTAAATACTAGAGAATGGAAAATATGATGTGAGATGGAGAAGAGAAAGAAGAGGGTTTGTCCCTCCCCATTGGGGTGTGAATTGGTGAGAAGAATGAGGCTGCTATTTATAGGAGAATGGAGAGGAAGAAGAAGACAATGAAAGAAATAAAGAAAGAAAAGGAAGAGAAGTGGAATGTGAGTGGTAGAAAAGAAATGGTAAGTGGAATGGTGGAAATGAAGTCATATGGCAATGAACCATTTATTTAGATAAAAGAAATCAAACACTAATGGTATGGAGAGAAAGAAACAAAGATAGTTAGGTGAGATGAGTGGAAATATGGGGGTGAGTGGAGCATTGAGAATAAAGGAAAAGGAAAGAAATAAAAAGCAGACAGCACTGAGCAGTGCGCACTTGGAGTGGAATTCTGGACGTATGGACGGTTGGATGATTCTGAAATTTTAATGCCGAACACTTAACATCCACATGCAGCGTGTATCAAAAATACAGCTAGATCTGACGGTGCAATTGAGAGATATGGGCTTCGAAAGTTGACTGATCTGCACAGGCAGAATGTCCGAAAATCTGGGTTTGGGCCTTTCCTCATGCTTTGTGAACTTGGGCCTTTCTTCATGGATTTGGGCCTTCCATCTTGGGTTTGGGCCTTCCATCTTGGGCCTGGGCCTCCTTCTTGGTTTGGGCCTCCTTCTTAATGGGCCTCCTTCTTAATGGGCCTCCTTCTTAATGGGCCTCCTTCTTAATGGGCCTCGCAAAAGCCCATTAGACTTCGTTTCTGCACATGTTCACATTAAAACGTCATTTAGGACTCAAATATGGAAACTAAGCTAAAATAGCAAAGTTACAATTAAATCATAGCCAAATAGTAGGGAAAACACATTAAAAACGTCACACTTTGTGCTCCTATCAGGAAGGAGTTGTTAATTCAAGTGTACAACCTAGCATGAATAAGTTCATCTAATTGCAATCCTTCTTATTTGATTCTGACTTTTGTCCAAAGCCTTTACTACTTGTATGAATTAGTCTTTCAAAATGTTGAAACCCTAATTCTAGCACCAATTACATGCAAACATTATAAGTTGGCCACCCTATAACATAAACACATAAAAGATATCCGTAAACTTTGAATCAAACAAGCAATCATATAAAAGCAACTTAGAAAACCAATATGTTTCGAAATAAGTATAACAAACCCATAAACAATTCTGGAAATTATGAACTCAATGTTGTGTTAACTAAAACAAAGAATTAACAAGCAACAAGGAGGAATTAATTAAAGGTCTAGACGAAATACACCATATGGAGTGAGAAGCTTGAGCCACGAACCCTTGAAATCTTGGAAGCAAGTACTTCTGATCCGTGAACAGCAAGGTGAAGATGATGATGGACGTCCTAGATGTTGAAGGTGATGATGGTGCAGCCGCCTAAACCTCCTCCTTGAAGACTTGGGAACCCTAGGTTTTAGAGAATGGAACTCGAGAACTCTTATGGATGGATGTAGTCGACACTATGAAGCTTATGGAATGGTATTCTCGATTGTGAATTGGTGAAGAATTATGTTGAGGAGCCTCTCTATTTATAGGAGAACATGGAACTCTAGGAGAAATCTTGATCGTTGAATATTAAATCCTTGAATGGCCGAGATTCTCTTGAGTAGTCACCAAGTAATCCTTCTCTCCTTCTTGCCGAAATTAGGACTAGATTCACTCCCAAAAAATCTGATTTTAATTCCTTGATAAACCTAGTTGAGTTCCACATGGATTCTCCTTTCATTGGTTGCCAAAATCATTGATGAATAGTGCCGAATGAACAGTGCCGAATTTCCTCCAATTAATCCCTTAAAAATCTGAATTAATCTCCAAGGATAATTGCTGAAATCTTCTTGAGTGGTGGCCAAGAAATCTCCTTCCTCCTTTGCCATAATTCCATCTAGGTGCATTCCCAAAAAATCTGAATTAATATCCTAAATAAATTAGGTATTTGAAAAGAATAAAAACTTTGGGAAAAATACAAAGATTAATTAAAATAAAATCTGAATCCTAATAGGATTAAAGAATGAGGCAAAGGAAAAGAACTCCCTTGTAATTTTCGTCCAAAATAAACCCTAATGGGCTAGGGTTACATCCAAGAGTCCAATGGACTTGTTTTCATGGATTTGGGCCTCCCAATTGGTCCACATGGCAGCCCACCTCTTAATGGGCCTCGAAAAAGCCCATTAACCTTCGTAATTTTCCGAGCCCCGATTTTCCATTCCGAGCACAAAATAGTTTTCCTGGTTGAACTAGGTTTCCTACTCCTTTTAGGATTCCTGGTCGCTTTAGGATTCCTGGCAAAGACAAGAAAGATTCAAATTAGGAAAGTTTCCTAAAACAATTAGGAAAGTCAAAACAGGAAAGTTTCTTAAAAACTTCATTTTCGCACATGCTCACAATTATATATCATTTAGGGACTCAAAGATAGAAACTAAGCAAAATAGCAAAGTTAATCAATAAAACGCAGCCAAATAATAGGGGAAACATATTAAAAACGTAGCATATAATGCTCCTATCAAATTCCCCCACACTTAGCTATTGCTAGTCCCTTAGCAATTCAACCAATTTCACACAAAAACTTCTATTGCCCTTAACATTTTGCCTCAGAAATCTCTTACTTTCACAAAATCAAGCTTAGCACTTAACCAAAAATTGTCACATGAAATTCGAGAGTTAATTAACAAGCCTGGAATTCATATGAACAAGTAAGACTTAGAGGAACAATAGTTATCAATGGAGCTCGGCACGTTTCAACAAGTATTCTTACAAGGGTATGCTCTCTATTTTCACTCAGATTCATGGCTCATGCTTAAAAGCTTTTCACTCAAAGATATGTGAGAGAAATAATTGTAAGGCATTCAAATAGCTCACATATATCAATCAAAGAAAGCACTTTAGTGAACGATTTAAAACCTCATGAAAGATATCGATTACATGCACAAATGAACCAAAACCATATGCTTACTTTCGAAATTTATCTCCACAGATCAAGGATTACTCATCTTAAGGATCAAGAAGGACTTTTAAGGGTTGTAATGGGGCCAAGGCTCACGGTTTAAAGAAACGAAGGATAAGAAATCACAAAGTGTCCTAAAAACTTAGTAGAGCATCCAAACAACCATGTCACTCAAAAACGGGCCAAATATCATCTTGTTGGGCCCCAAAACGTCATTCTAAACACAAATGATAAAGGACAAAGGCCAAGTATTTTTATTAGACCTTCACTTCAAAGCAATCTCCTAAATCATTCGGGAAAGGGGACATTAATCCATTTTTTTTTTCACAACAATTCTTTTTCTTTCTTGCCGTACACATATTTTTTCTTTCTTTTTTATTTTTCACGGCACACATGTATGAACAAGTCTATCCCTCCCCCACACTTATTTTCGCCAATCACCTCTTTTTCTTTTGTCTTTCAATCACATGGTTTCAATCACCAAAGCATAGCTCCACTAAGTTCCTAGAACAAGGGGTAAAGATGTAACTATACTAAGGTTTAGGGTCAAGATAATGTGGGTGATGAAAGAAAAGGGCTAAATGTAGGCTCAAAGAGGTTAACTAAGGGGTGCACACGCATGTACACAATTAAGGGACACATGGCTATTTGGCAATGGTGGTAATCCTAAGTGCCTTCAATCCTTTCCAAAATCAGAGTATGTTATGAATAAAAGTTTCGAAAAATTCAAAAGCAAGTTCTAGTAAATTCTATAGTCCATTGAAAATCTATGGCATGCAATTGATCAAATAGAAAGAATAATGAGGTTAACAACAAGTTTTTAAGCCAAAGAAGATCTGATTTTAAACAACTCTCAACAAAGAAAGCACATATAGCTCGAAAACTCACATAGGGTTTATTAACTTGTCTTAACATGCTCAAATTCTGTACCAAGGTTTCAAAACCATATCTACTACATGTTCACACATCTTCCATATTCATCAATTAACCAAAGAATAACATTCAACATATTTGATCTTGTGATCCACTTTCAACCATGATTTCAAAGATTAAGCTCATCCTAGGCAGTTAAGGGCATCCTAAGACTCGACAAACAACCATCACAAAAACTCTTTTTATATTTTCGAAATTTTCTGATTTTTTTTGTGTTTTTTTTTAAAAACAAGCACTTTCTAAGACTCAATAGCTCCAAAGCTAGTGCGAAACAAACGAGCTTACAAAATGTAAACAAAACAAAAACATAAACCCTTCCCCCACACTTAAATCTTATATTGTCCTCAATGTAAGCACATAGCATAGGTAAGATAAGCATGGAAAAGGTAAACATATACAGTTCAACCAAAGTAAGTAGAGAGAGATAGAGAAATCAAATCTGCGTGTGATGGCTCCTCCACAGCTTCGGTTGAATTGGGTTGCCTCCCAAATAGCGCTTAATGTTTAAAGTCTTCAGCCTAGACTTTGCCACAACTTTAACCTTCGAAATTTCCTTTGGGATTAGGGATTGTGGCACTAGGGAGCTTTCCCGTCTCACGTATCTTGCTCATAAAGTCCACCACTTGGTCCATTTGCTTTTTCAGCTCAGCTAGCTCTTTCCCTTGATTCTGTTGACCTTGCACTAATGCTTGATTAGTACTTGTTAGTGCTTCAAACATTTTATCATAATTAGCATTAGAACTAGAATTAAGGTTAGAAGAGTAGTTTTGAGGAACCTGAGGCTTCTGAAAGAAGCCTTGTGGACGACCTCCATTCCCTTGTTGAGGTTGTTGAGCTTGATCATTGTTGCCCCACTTGAAGTTAGGATGGTCCCTCCATCCGGGGTTGTAGGTATTTGAGAATGGATCATACCTTTGGCGTTGAGGACTCCCTTGACCTCCTTGGTACCCTCCAATAGCATTTGCGGACTCCCATCCTCCATTTTTGATTAGTTGAGGGCATTGATCCGAGTGATGCCCTTGTATAGAGCATACCCCACATGCTTGAGATACTCCTCCTCCTTTGTTCACTTGAAGTACCTGAGACAACAAAGTAGACATTTTATTTACCTTGTCCTCTAAAGTAGAGTGAGAACTTACCTCATTAACCCTCCTAGATGAGGAGAGTGCCCCTTTGTATTGTTGGTAATTGAGAGCACGGTTTGCAAGTAACTCCTTAGCAATTGTAGGAGTCTTATCCATGAAAGAACCACCAGCCGCCGCATCCAAGAGACTACGTTCCAAGGGGAGTAGTCCCTCATAAAAGTAAGTGAGAAGGCTCTCTTCCTTCATCCCATGTGAAGGACATGATGCAACAAGGCTCTTGAACCTCTCATAATATGTGCAGAACGTCTCATCCCCAGCTTGTTGAATTCCGGTTATTTGCTTCCTCAAGATAGTGACCTTTGATGCCGGAAAGTACTTAGTGAGAAACTCACTCTTCAACTTATCCCAAGTGTTGACATGGCCGGCAGGTAAGTCAAATAGCCATGTCTTTGCCCTATCATCAAGGGAGAACGGAAATGCCTTCATCTTGAGGATACTAATATCCCCATTCTTAGGGCACATGCTCCCACAAACAAACTGAAATTCCTTAAGATGCTTGTTAGGATCCTCGCTATTAAGTCCATGGAATTTAGGTAAGTGATGCAAGAATCCACTCTTCAATTCGAAGTCAGCTTCTTTTCCTTCAGCCGGTTCCGGATATGTGATGCAAAGCGGAACAACCTCTCCCTCAGTACCATTCGAAAGTTGTCTAATTGTCTCAGCCATTGGTGATGCTTGATCTTCAGCAGCGCTTTCTTCCTCAGATTGATCTTCCTCCTCTTCTGAATGAGAATGTGAGGAGTTATTACCTGAGTCTTCTGAATTAATTTCTAAGGGTGCTAAGGGCTTGTCCTCGGAGATGTACAATTGAGTGCCTTCCCTTAGCCTTTGTAAACGCTCTTGAATAGTGGAGAATGGTGTTTGTTCAGAAGTGGACATTCATTAATCCCTATACAAAATAAACAAGTGAGTACAAAGTTTACAAAATAAATACAAAGTATTTTATACAAGTATAGGTATTTTATACGAAAATAATGAAAGAATGAATGAAATTCCTATTTTGTCTAATTAATTTTATTCACACAATACACATAGGTACGGGAACAGAGGACCTCAATGTGCAATGGGACTGAAGCAGCTACCCAACTTAAAGTCATGTTTAATCCAATATACCTTAGGTGTAACAACATTTTCGAGTGTGCCCTTAACATAGTCAAAAACCAAGTTGATTCCAAGCGGTAACCCAAGGTGGAACGTACGGCCTAGGGGCTCTGCCTTGACTTAAATGACTTTCCGTGTTTTCAGAGGCGAATGGCCAGATCATATGAGAGATAAGCGAGGGGCAGGATTCATTTAGTGGTACTACGGAGGCAAAGCCCCTATCGACTTACGTCAGTCTATAGTCCTCTGAATCCAAAACCTGTCACCAAGGGTCTCGACCTAGACACCATCCATGTGCCCCTTACTCAGTTGAGAAAGCACTTAAGTGTTTGGCAATTCTCCAAGTGTTAATAAAGGCCGCCCTCAACCTCAAGTGACCTTAGCAAGGTACAAATGAAGGGTTTAGGCCAATATTAACAAAAGGACCTTACCTATTTCCGTTCAAGTTACAACTCACAACAACTCAAATAATCAACCACATAAAGGACACCTAAATAAATTACTAAATGTTACAAAATATCAACAAGTATAATTAATAATATTCACAAGTATAAACGTTAGGCATATAAACAAGTATAATTTCGATCCCCGTCGACGGCGCCAAAATTGGTATGATTATTTGCAAGCATCAATTAAAAACCCTATCGGTAGTATAAAGTAAGTAGGGATCGTTCACAACGAAGATCGAGGGTGTACCTAACAAAGAATGTCACAAAGAATTATTAACAAGTTCAAAGAATAAATATAAACATATATACAAAGTAAAGGGGGTTTCGAAGATTGTATGAATTAAACTAAGTATAGAACAAATAAATTATGAAATAAAATAAAAGAATGTGGTGAAACATTAAGGACATAATCCCCTACACCGTAGGGTACAAGAATCATACATTGATTTCGAAAACTATTAATTCTCTAAGTCATATGATTGAAATTAACATTGTGAAATATCAGAAGCTAATTATTTCCCAATTAAACCTTCCTATGAATATTAACCTAAGTGAAAGCACCTAGATCAATCAATTAAACATGCCATCTTAGTCTAAAAAGTTAGCTAATCAAACCATGTTCAAAGCATCGGAAGGAGTTGTTAATTCAAGTGTACAACCTAGCATGAATAAGTTCATCTAATTGCAATCCTTCTTATTTGATTCTGACTTTTGTCCAAAGCCTTTACTACTTGTATGAATTAGTCTTTCAAAATGTTGAAACCCTAATTCTAGCACCAATTACATGCAAACATTATAAGTTGGCCACCCTATAACATAAACACATAAAAGATATCCGTAAACTTTGAATCAAACAAGCAATCATATAAAAGCAACTTAGAAAACCAATATGTTTCGAAATAAGTATAACAAACCCATAAACAATTCTGGAAATTATGAACTCAATGTTGTGTTAACTAAAACAAAGAATTAACAAGCAACAAGGAGGAATTAATTAAAGGTCTAGACGAAATACACCATATGGAGTGAGAAGCTTGAGCCACGAACCCTTGAAATCTTGGAAGCAAGTACTTCTGATCCGTGAACAGCAAGGTGAAGATGATGATGGACGTCCTAGATGTTGAAGGTGATGATGGTGCAGCCGCCTAAACCTCCTCCTTGAAGACTTGGGAACCCTAGGTTTTAGAGAATGGAACTCGAGAACTCTTATGGATGGATGTAGTCGACACTATGAAGCTTATGGAATGGTATTCTCGATTGTGAATTGGTGAAGAATTATGTTGAGGAGCCTCTCTATTTATAGGAGAACATGGAACTCTAGGAGAAATCTTGATCGTTGAATATTAAATCCTTGAATGGCCGAGATTCTCTTGAGTAGTCACCAAGTAATCCTTCTCTCCTTCTTGCCGAAATTAGGACTAGATTCACTCCCAAAAAATCTGATTTTAATTCCTTGATAAACCTAGTTGAGTTCCACATGGATTCTCCTTTCATTGGTTGCCAAAATCATTGATGAATAGTGCCGAATGAACAGTGCCGAATTTCCTCCAATTAATCCCTTAAAAATCTGAATTAATCTCCAAGGATAATTGCTGAAATCTTCTTGAGTGGTGGCCAAGAAATCTCCTTCCTCCTTTGCCATAATTCCATCTAGGTGCATTCCCAAAAAATCTGAATTAATATCCTAAATAAATTAGGTATTTGAAAAGAATAAAAACTTTGGGAAAAATACAAAGATTAATTAAAATAAAATCTGAATCCTAATAGGATTAAAGAATGAGGCAAAGGAAAAGAACTCCCTTGTAATTTTCGTCCAAAATAAACCCTAATGGGCTAGGGTTACATCCAAGAGTCCAATGGACTTGTTTTCATGGATTTGGGCCTCCCAATTGGTCCACATGGCAGCCCACCTCTTAATGGGCCTCGAAAAAGCCCATTAACCTTCGTAATTTTCCGAGCCCCGATTTTCCATTCCGAGCACAAAATAGTTTTCCTGGTTGAACTAGGTTTCCTACTCCTTTTAGGATTCCTGGTCGCTTTAGGATTCCTGGCAAAGACAAGAAAGATTCAAATTAGGAAAGTTTCCTAAAACAATTAGGAAAGTCAAAACAGGAAAGTTTCTTAAAAACTTCATTTTCGCACATGCTCACAATTATATATCATTTAGGGACTCAAAGATAGAAACTAAGCAAAATAGCAAAGTTAATCAATAAAACGCAGCCAAATAATAGGGGAAACATATTAAAAACGTAGCATATAATGCTCCTATCATCCTCTTCTTTTATTTTCAATGCTCCACTCACCCCTATATTCTTCCCTCTTCTTTCTACCCATACCATTAGTGTTTGATTTCTTTTACCTAAATAAATGGTTAATTGCAACTCATTAGATTTCCACCATGCCACTTACCATTTCTTTATCTCCCACTTAAATTCCACTTCTCTTCCCTTTCTTTCTTTATTTCTTGCATTGTCTTCTTCTTCCTCTCCATTCTCCTATAAATAGCAGCCTCATTCTTCTCTTCAAACACACCCCAATGGGGAGGGACAAACCCTCCTCTTTCTCTTCTCACATCATATTTTCCATTCTCTAGTATTTAGGGTTTTCAAGACTTCAAGGAGGAGGAGAAGGCGTCTACACCATCACCACCAGCCCCTATTCAACATCACCATCGCCATCATCGCCATCATCACCTTGTCTTCACGGCTTGGATTACTTGTGGTCAAGGATTCAAGATGTGGTTTCAAGATCTTCATGCTATTCATACGGTGTATTTCGACTTAGCCTTTAAATTTATGCCTCTTTGTTGCTTGTTTATCTTTTGTATTAGTTAACACAACATGATTTATATAATTTCCAGCCTATTTATACGAGTTTGTTTTGTTATTGGATCCTAATTAATTAGTTCTTCTAGTAGCTTATGTGACTCCGTTTATTTGATTCTGTTTTAGTAGAGAACTTTTATATGTTTTTGTTTTAAGGTTGCAAACTTAAGATGATTGCATATAATTGGTGCTAAAATTAGGGTTTTAATTCTAATTTACAAGTAGTAAAGGCTTTGGAAAGAGGTCGGAAACAAATAAAAAGGATCACGGATAGATGGGCGGTCCCACTAGGTCGTGCACTTTAATTAACAACTCTTCTTTTATGCGTTGGACATGTTTTGATTAGCTACCTTTGCATGTTTGATTGGTTAATCTAGGTGCGGTCGCTTAGGTTAATTTTCATGAAAGTGGTTTTATTTGGGGAATGATAATTGGCGGTCCAGCATTCCACATATGTTAATTTCGGTTTCATGGCTAGGGAACTTGGTTAATTTTCGGTCCAATAATTGGTAAACTTGTATACTTGTGGCTGAACTTTATATTCTTTATGTTTCATCCCATCTTATTTCATTTATTCTTTGTAGATTAATTAATTTATTTCATTTAATTTATTTCTTAAACCCCCCTTTTACTTTGTACATATGTATATATTTATACTTTATACTTGTTAATAATAATTATTTATTTTATTTAATTTCTTGTGACATTTTTTGTTAGGTACACCCTTTGATCTCCGTTGTGAACGATACCCTACTATGCACTATACTACTACCGATAGGGTTTTTTTAAATTGATGCTCATTTTGGGCGTACCAGTTGTTCCGCTTTGCATCACGTATCCGGAACCGGCTGAAGGAAAGGAATCGGATTTTGAACTGAAAAGTGGGTTCTTGCATCACCTACCTAAGTTCCATGGACTTAATAGCGAGGATCCTAACAAGCATCTCAAGGAATTTCAGTTTGTTTGTGGGAGCATGTGCCCTAAGAATGGGGATATTAGTATTCTCAAGATGAAGGCATTTCCGTTCTCTCTCGAAGATAGGGCAAAGACATGGCTTTTTGACTTACCTGCCGGCCATGTCAACACTTGGGACAAGTTGAAGAGTGAGTTTCTCACCAAGTACTTCCCGGCTTCAAAGGTCACTATCTTGAGGAAACAAATAACCGGAATTCAGCAAGCTGGGGATGAATCGTTTTGCACTTACTATGAGAGGTTCAAGAGCCTTGTTGCGTCATGCCCTTCACATGGAATGAAGGAAGAGAGCCTTCTCACTTACTTTTATGAAGGATTACTTCCCTTAGAGCGTAGTCTCTTGGATGCTGCAGCCGGCGGTTCTTTTATGGATAAAACTCCTACAATTGCTAAGGAGCTTCTTGCAAATCGTGCTCTCAACTACCAACAATATGAAGGGGCACTCTCCTCATCTAGGAGAGTTAATGAGGTAACTTCTCACTCTACTTTAGAGGACAAAGTAAATAAAATGTCTACTTTGTTGTCTCAGGTACTTCAAGCAAACAAAGGAGGAGGAGCATCTCAAGCTTGTGGGGTATGCTCTATGCAAGGGCATCACTCGGATCAATGCCCCCAATTAATCGAAAATGGTGGATGGGAATCTGCCAATGCAATTGGAGGATTTCAAGGAGGATATCAAGGGGGTCCCCAACGTCCTAGGTATGATCCTTATTCGAATACTTACAACCCCGGATGGAGGGACCACCCTAATTTCAAATGGAGCAACAATGATCAAGCTCAACAAGCCCCACAAGGGAATACCAACCGTTCCCAAGGCTTCCTTCCGAAGCCTCAGGTTCCTCAAAACTTTTCTTCTAATCCTAATTCTAGTTCTAATGCTAACTATGATAAAATGTTTGAAGCTTTAACAAATTCTACTCAAGCATTAGTGCAAGGTCAACAGAATCAAGGAAAGGAGATAGCTGAGCTGAAAAAGCAAATGGACCAAGTGGTGGGTGATAGGCCCCAAAAGGAGCATCAATTTAAAAAAACCCTATCGGTAGTAGTATAGTGCATAGTAGGGTATCGTTCACAACGGAGATCAAAGGGTGTACCTAACAAAAAATGTCACAAAGAATTAAATAAAATAAAGAATTATTATTAACAAGTATAAAGAATATATACATATGTACAAGGTAAAAGGGGGTTTAAGAGATAAATTGAATGAAATAAATTAATTAAATCTACAAAGAATAAATTAAATAAGATGGGATGGAACATAAAGAATATAAAGTTCAGCCACAAGTATACAAGTTTACCAATTATTGGACCGAAAATTAACCAAGTTCCCTAGCCATGAAACCGAAATTAACATATGTGGAAAGTTAGAAGCTAACCATTCCCCAAATAAAACCTCTCTACGAAAATTAACCTAAGTGAAAGCACCTAGATTAACCAATTAAACATGCCATCTTAGTCTAGAAAGCTAGCTAATCAAACCATATTTAACGCATAGAAAAGAGTTGTTAATTAAAGTGCACGACCCATTATAGAAAAGTCCATATGTCCGCAATCCTTTTTATTTGACACCGACCTTTGTCCAAAGCCTTTACTACTCGTGAATTAGGTTTCCAAAACTATTAGGTGAATTGTAATCCCTAACTCTAGCTCCAATTATATGCAAATATTATAAGTATCGATCCCTATAACATAAACACATAAAAGTTTTCTATAATTCAGAATCAAGTAAACAGAGTCACATAAGCTACTAGAAGAACTAATTAATTAGGATCCAATAACTAAATAAACTCATATAAATAGGCTGGAAATTATATAAATCATGTCATGTTAACTAATACAAAGAATAATCAAGCAACAAAGAGGAATTCATAAGAATAATTAAAGGAAAAGTCAGATTACACCATATGGAATAGCATGAAGACTTGAAGACCACGAAACCTTGAATCCTTGAAAGCAAGTAATCCAAACCGTGTGCAGCAAGGTGGTGATGATGATGGACGAAATTGATGGTGATGATGGTGATGGTGCAGCCGCCTTTCCTCCTCCTTGAAGCCTTGAGAACCCTAAATACTAGAGAATGGAAAATATGATGGAGAAGAGAAAGAGGAGGGTTTGTCCCTCCCCATTGGGGTGTGAATTTGTAGAGAAGAATGAGGCTGCTATTTATAGGAGAATGGAGAGGAAGAAGAAGACAATGAAAGAAATAAAGAAAGAAAGGGAAAAGAAGTGGAATTTAAGTGGGAGATAAAGAAATGGTGAGTGGAATGGTGGAAATGTAGTCATATGGCAATTAACCATTTATTTAAATAAAAGAAATCAAACACTAATATTGTGGGGAGAAACCAACAAACATAGTGTGGTGAAATGGATGGCAAAGTGGGGGTGAGTGGAGCATTGAGAATAAAAGAAGAAGAAAGAATTGGAAAGTAGGCAGCACTGAGCTATGCCCACTTAGAACGCAATAATGGCCGTTTGAACGGTTGGATGATTCTGAAATTGGAATCCAGAATACCTAACACACACATGCAGCGTGTATCAAAAATACAGCTGGATCCAACGGTGCAAGTGGGAGATATGCGCTTCGCAAGTTGACTAATCTGCACAGGCAGAATGTCAAAAAGTCTCCTAGTGTAATGGGCTTGGACCTTTCCTTCATGCTTTGTGGACTTGGGCCTTCCTTCTTGGGCTTGGGCCTTCCTTCATGGATTTTGGCCTTCATCTTGGTTTGGGCCTTCATCTTGGTTTGGGCCTTCATCTTGGGCCTCACGGCAGCGCACCCTTTAATGGGCCTCGATAAAGCCCATTAGACTTCGTAAACTTCCAACACATTGTTTATTTTCCTCAACTTATCTTCTTTTCTCTTTATTTGCAATAGGAAACCTACAAACACAAAAACTAAATAAATAACACAAATTTATGAGAAACTAACAACAAAAATGTAGAGAAATTTATATAAAAAGTTGTACAATTATGCACCTATCAGTGGGCTTTATGAGCAAGATACACGAAAGTGGGAAGCTTCCTAGTACAACAATCCCTAATCCTAAGGGAAATTTCGAAAGTGCTTCAGTTGTCATCACTAGGAGTGGAAGGGAATTTGAGGAAAGACCTCGCTCACCAAAGAAGAGGAATGCAAAGGACAAAGCACCATCCCTACCCTTGGAAGAGGACCCTGCCACGTCTAAGGCAGAGGAAACTGCGAAACCACCAATGGAAAAGCAAGGTATGACTTCTAACTTGTCAAATTCGGTTAAGACTAACCCTCCTTCTCCTCCTTTGCCCTTTCCACGCAGATTTGATAGAACTAAGAGAGATGAGAGTGACCACGCCATCTTGGAGACGTTTAAGAAGGTTCAACTCAATCTCCCTCTTTTGGAAGCTATTGAACAAATGCCTAAGTATGCTAAGTTCCTTAAGGAGCTTTGCACCACAAGGAGGAGGACTCGAGAAAAGGAGGTGGTTAAGGTAAGTAAGAATGTCTCGGCCATGCTACAAAAGAAATTGCCTACCAAGTGTTCGGATCCCGGAAGTTTCACCATTCCCTGCCAAATTGGTAACTCTAAATTTTCGAATGCCATGCTAGATTTAGGTGCTTCAATTAATTTGATGCCTTATTCTGTGTATGTTACTTTGGGATTAGGGGAACTAAAACCTGATAATGTCATTATCCAACTAGCTGATAGATCTAATGTCTACCCTAAGGGTATGTTGGAAGATGTGCTTGTGCAGGTACACCATTTGATCTTTCCGGCGGATTTCTATGTCCTAGAGATGGAGGAGTCTCCCATAAGTTCCACGCCACTATTGCTAGGCCGGCCATTCATGAGCACGGCAAGGACTAAAATTGATGTGTACGCCGGAGCTTTAACGATGGAGTTTGATGGTGATGTGATTGGCTTCAACATCTTTGAAGCAATGAGGTATCCACTTGATGTTCATAATTGTTTTTCTATTGATGTGTTGGACACTCTTGCGCAGGAAATGCTTGACATTATGAAAGAGGATACCTTAGCCACAACACTTGAACAAGGAGTGGGCTACACTGAAACTGGCGTGAGCATCCCTATGGAGGAGCTTTTGGAGACATGTGATTAGCGATAAAACCGCGGTCCATTAAATTTATTACCTAAATTCCTAACAGTTGTCGTTGTAAAGTATAATGGGAAATAAAGGTTTTTCCCACAGAAGATTGTTATATTTACTTTTTAATGTCACGAAAAATTAAATTAAATAAAGAATTAAATTAACAAGTATAAAGAATAAAGAATATATATATACAAAATTAAATAAACTATACAGTATTGTTTCTATTTACAAAAATATACAATATATACAAAAGTATTTTTGGGGGTTTTGATAATTTTGAAAACAATAAAAGAAATATTTTTGGATTTTTATTCTTTTTGAAAACAAGAAACACACACACAAATATTGTTTTGAAGATTAACCAACTCCCTAGCCATGAATCCGAAACTAACACATGTAGAATGCCTACGCAGGTTACCATTCTCCAAATAAACTTCTCCCATGAAATCAACCTAGTGAACGCTCATCTAGATTAAACAATTAAACATGCAAAGGTGATTAATCTAAACATGTCTAACGCATAGAAAAAGAGTTGTTAATTCAAGTGCGCGACCTAGCGAACGCTCGTCTATCCGCGATCCTTATCATTTAGTTTCAACATTAAAGATAAAACCAAACAAACAAAATTCACATAAGCTGCTAGAAGAATCAATCAACTTCAATCCAACAATTATTATACAAAATAGAAAATAAACAAACAATAACATTTCCCAAAATTATTCACGAATAGTTAATTAAACAAAAATAAATTATAATAAATAAACGAGTTTGGGAAAAATGTTACTGTTGTATCCATGAAAATGGACAACGTCCGGCAGGCGAAGGTGGCAGACTCGGCTATTCGAAAACGTATTTTGGATGTGGCGGGTGCACTTAGCAGATTGGGCAAAGGCCCAATTATTTTCTGTTGACTTGTTGACCGGCCCAAGTCATGGCTGACTTTGACTTTTCAAAGCTGAAAATTCAGCTCCTTTTTTTATTCTTCTTTCTTTCCGGTTCGAGCATCAACCCGTGCGTTTCTTTCTTTCATCTTCATCTCCCTCAATTTCTTCTTCATTCCAGAACACACACAGAGCAAGAGAGAGGGTGACGGGATACCGGTGAGGCACGGCGAGAAGACGGCAATGGTGAAGCACGGCGGCGTGAGATGATCCGGTGAGGCTGGGCGAGTGCGTACGGTGCGGGGAGGCGAAGAGCCGGGCGCCGGAACTGGAACGGTGATGACAGCAGCTTTGATCTTGGCAGACGGCGCTGGAATTGGTACGACGGCGGACTGGGCACGGCGAGCAGAAGGGTCGTGCGGCGACGAAACGACGCCGGCGAGCTGACGGCGCGGGCTGGTGGTGACAGATCGATGGAGGGAAGATGGCGGCGCGGTGCTGGACTCAGTGAGAGAGTACGGGGACGCCGGTGGCAGCAGCGGTGAGGTGGGATTGAGATGCCCAAAGTGAATCGGTGGCGGTGTTGATGACCAGACTTGCCGTGGTTTTGCTTTGGGTGTCTTGGCAGAGCTTCGGTGATGTTGATTGTGGCTTGTTGTTGTGAACTGTGGGCTTGATTGAAATTGGCAGAGGCCATGGTGTGGGTGAGTACAGCAGCTTCATAAATCTGCAAAACAAAAGAAAAACAAGCATAATTAGATAGAAAGAATATGATTGATGAATGCTTGAATTTGAAATTGCAGGAAAAATTAGGAAGAGAAACACGGCAGAGATGCTTGTGAATCTGGAATTGATCATTCCCATGGTTTCTGTGATTGTGAATTGGTGATTGAAGCTATGCAGGAGCTGTGGCTTAAATAGGCAAGGAATGGGAGAAGCAGCCAACGGTGAAGTGAACTGGAAATGGGAATCTGCAGGCAATAGTGGAAGTAGTAGGTGATGGTGGAGAAGTTTGGTGAAGCTAGAAGCCAAGGAGGAGGTGCCGGCAGTGGAGGAAAACCAGGGAAAAAATGGAGTGTAGTATGATGTGGAGATGGTAGAGGGATTGCAGCCATGTGAGGGAGGGAATCAATGGAGAGAAAAATCGTGAACATGTGAAGTCTGCAAAGAGAAAGAAAAGAAAAACAAAGAAGAGAAAAAGAAAATTAATTAAACAAAAGAAAGATAAAGAAATGATAATATAATAAAATAAAAGAATTTAAATAAATAAAATAAATAAATATTAGAGAAAATAAATGGTGGTTTGAATTGTGTTCCACCACCGCGTGTGGTGGTTGCGCCTCCGTATGTGGTGGTTCGCCGACAAATTGTCGGGATTCGGAACGGTTTCCGAAATCTTCGTACATTATTTTATTTCACAAATGAAAGTCACGGTTGACTTTCCGATTTACGCTGAAAACCTCCAAAATGCACCTATTCTGTGCAGATTAACATTTTCCTGGTATTTTCCCTAAAATCACGAAAACAAACATTAAACAGACAATTAAGCTTTCGGAATAGCAAAATCCAGTAATTAAAGGCACTTTGTGAACGTATTTTACGTTCACATCACACCCCTACACTTGAACTATTGCTAGTCCTCTAGCAAACACAGAACAAAACAACACAAAACAGAAAGGGAAACACAAAACAGACAGTCTTTCCAACCATAATCCTCAGCGAGTTCGAAAGAATTATAATCAAGAGAATAAAAATTATATACCAAGGTTAAAGAATTTGCTAAGCATTTAACATGTACATCTCATTTATGCTCGGGTGTGTGTGTGAAAACCAAGTATACAATTAATGTCAAGCAATCCAATAGGCACATCGAAACAACATTAACCACTATAGCTCACAAGATTCACTAAATATTTCCGCTCAGTGTTTAGGGTTGAGTGTTTACTCTCAAAACAATTACACAAGTAGTGTTCCCATAAGCTTGCTCATTAACCAACTCTCTACAATTAATCCACAACTCATTAGATCATAAGGACTTTCAGGTGAAACAGTGACCAAAAGATGAATGGTAAATGGTGAATGGTATGAAGGGACTGGAAATGATAAATGATTTACATGTTTGCAAGACAAGTCAACGACTTTGAAACTCATACCTATGCTAAACCCGAAACAACTCTTATTCTCCTCCAACCTTTTATTGAAAATAAAAACAATACAATAACTCTATTTTTTTTTGGAATTTCTCTTTCTTTCTTTTTTTTTTTTTTTTTTTTCTTTTTTTTTTTTTTTTTTTTTCTTGAGGAACTTTATTCCTTCTTTTTATTTCTGATTTTTTTTTTCTTTCTTTGAACAAATACAACAAAATAAATACACCCCCACACTTGCCTTTTGGTATACTGCTATACAAATCCGAAGCATAAAAACATAAGAAGTCACTATCATCGTCTTGCAAACACAATAAAACAAGGGTGAAATGGTGTGGGTGAACAAAAGAAACGGCTAATGAGTGATCAGTTCAAAAGGGGATTCCTAAAGTTCGTGTTTAGATGGATGGTGAATATTTTGGCCATGGTGCTCAACTAATGCCTTACTCATTTCTAATTCATTACAGATTAACAAAATGTTTCAAGTGGTCTCTGAGCAAGTTCTAGGTTCAAAACTCATGAATTGTGCACACATGAAGAACGAGTAAATGTATGAAATATGCATACATGTGAATATACAATAGGCTCAAATCCTCACATTTTCTGGGTATGCATGACAATGTATGTTTAAATGTGCTTCTCGGATTGCAATCAATTAATCGAAACAGGTTATGTGAACATGGAAATTCGAGCAATCACAAGTTATGCATATTAAATCCAAAGCAAACTACGCAAAGCCTTGACATATAAGAAACATTCTCAAAATCATAACAATTAAACTCAATTCATCATCGGGATTGGAAAGAAAACAACACACATAACAGAAATAAACACACAAAAACACAAAACAGAAGCAAATATTTTTGTAATTTTTGATTTTTTTGATTTTTTGATTTTTTTTTTTTCAATTTACGTAACAATACGTGACCACAGTGACTTACTAAGTGCAATGGTAGGTTCAGCGCTACCAAGGGAGTAAGTATGATCTAGTCGATATACCGTTACAGTAGAAAACGAAAACAAGTAAATTATTTTTTTGAATTTTTTCAATTTTTCAAATTTTTTTCTTTTCTTTTTAATAAACCTTCCACCCACACTTGAATTAAACATTGTCCTCAATGTTGACAAATATTTCACGAAAATGAATAATTCAAGCATGGTTATTGAATTTAAACACACAAACAGAAGTAAACACACAAACATAAATAAACAGAAGTAAACACACAACATATATACAAATGAAAAAGATAGGTTAAAGAAAATCTCCCCCTTGAAGATCGTAAAGTTCCTCCCGAAACAAGTCACCAACAGTCACAAACAAGGCTAGCAGGGCCTTGCATCCAACGTTTGCTCCTTAATTGACTGCGGCTCTGATCCGTTGAAGTGTGTCCTGGACAAGGGTTGTTGCCGACTCCACGGCAGACTTGGCTGATGTAGCCTTCACCGAGATCTGGAAGACTATAGTAAGTAGACTTCCATCAAGTACAGCTCCGGATACGTTAGGCAGAATGGAGAAGCCAGAAGACATAAGCGGAAATGGCTCCGGTTGAACTCCAGATAGCAAACACTGGAAAATGGAATGGTTAATCGGCGCATAAATCACAGACGACCCCGTTGCATCGGTGCAACACTCCTGAAGGATGAGGAAGTCGTTGTGACTATCTATAGCGAGCACCGAGATCTGGTTCCGCGGGTCAAGACCGATGGTGAAATTTGCTAGCACACGTACAGAGCTGTCCATCGACATACTATCCCACAACGGTCTCGTCTGAACGTCTTTGAGGAACTCAACGATCCTAGTGTGATGAGATAGATGAACGACGGAACAACCAGCAGTACGATTGACTCCAGGGGGCTTGCTCGGATCTCCCCTTCGCTTGTTGGTCCTGACCTCCATTCGAGTGTCTCTTGTTCGGTTCGAACAAGTCCAGTGGTGGTACGTGGAGTTGCTGATGTCGTTGAAGAAACAGATCGTCATCTGTTTTGCCATTTCCGCAAGTCCTCTTCTTCCTTCAAGAGAAATAATCGAGTCACCGGGTGAAGAGTGGATACCTGTGGCGCACATGTAGCGCTCGGCTTGTCGTTGGAGGGTTGAGATCCAACGCTTTGCACCAAAAGCGAACCCCGAATGAACAAAAGGTTCGAAGCGGCCTTCATCTCCTTTTCGCGTACATCCACGTGCTCCACCTGTGTGACTAAGGAAGATCCATTTTGAAGATCACGTATCAGGCATCCGGAGGGGCGTTTTCGGCAAATCGATCTCACGGAAGGCTTTGGATTTGAACGCAATTCATCCACGGAGACATCCAAAACGATCCAACTTCCATCCAGTTGTTGGTGAGAATACCGAACAAACTGGACTTCACGAGTTGAAACGAGGTGAGATGGCACCAAAAACTCGGCCGACATCACTTGCGTCTGCTCCTTGTAGCCATCTTCGTTGCTGGAGGATAGGATCTCCAACGTCTGGGCGTTTGTGATCATGCTACAGAAGACTGGCAACCATCGACCAACATCCATTAAGATCCGAACGATGGTGGTCGGATAAAGATGGATGGTTCGCCGAGTGTCTCGACGATTCGGCTTTGACGGAGCAGGTTCAGGTCGTTGAAACACTCGCAAGTACTCGGCCCTATGAAGAGTCTCGGGATGAATAGACGTGTCGGGAGTCGGTGAAGTTATCCACAAAGGAAATCCGGCGGTGGCCGGCGAGCAGGAGCTCGTCTTTGGCCTTGCGGGCGATATCCGAGATCAAGTCGGTGTGGACTCCGACAAGATCAGTGAGCAGGTCCGGGAAGATTAGATGGCACAGGTACGGGTGGGCGCTCGATAAGTGTTGGCGTACGAGGCTCCGCACATCCCGTCTCAAGTGGTCCATGCCGATGGAATCGTCGGACAACTCGAGAATAGGCTCTTGTTGTCGAGGAACAACTTCGAGCCTTCGCCGTGGCACATCCGAGTGCGGAACGGGACCTCCGCAATTGGGACGGATGCCGCCGTGGAGAGCATCGACGAGTCGTTGATTCGAAGTTGAAGCTCCTCGTTCTTGCTCACCGACTGATCATTTCGTCTTTCTAACTCGGCGATACGTTGCTCGGACGTCGGGATACCGAACTTCTTCCTATTTCTCGACCCCCAATAATAGACTTGGTCCTCCTCAAGTCCGATTTTCGGACCAAATCGTTCTCGTTGTGGCTTGGTGGGGTGAGAATACACCGCAAAGAAAGCCGCTAGTGCTTCTCTCGAGCTTTGGTGTACTTCGACCGCGGAAGTCTCCTATAGACGGGAGCGGCTTCGGCTCAATAGGTGGATCAGCAACCAAGATTGGTGCTTGGGGTAGTGGTTGCGGTTGTGGTAGTGGCTCGGTCGGCATGCTAGCATCGGCGCTATTGAGCATGCTCGGTGGAATTATTTCAGCCAAGCCTTCAAAGATGGGGTTCTCCGAAGGACCCGCCCGAAACAAGTCGCCGAAAGAATTGACTCTTTTGGCCATTTGTGGTTTGGGAAGGGAGGATAGGTTACGGGTATTGGGAGGTTTTCTCGGGAAAAACTCAAGAACACGAAGAACAACGAGAGAAAACGAGAGAGAATGAGAGAGAGAGAGGGAAAACGCGTGAAATGACCTAAGGGAACTAACGCAAACCGAAGGGGAAGGCAACGGAATGGACGCACGCTCGCACATGTGCCACGGACGAGAAGACCCGCAATTTCCGGATCGAGCGACGAAAGTCGTAAAGTCTACAGTAGACACGCACGCGGTTTATTAAACAAATCGGCCGACGCAAAAGTCGTGCGTCGGCCCAATCACATTTTTTCTTGATTTTCGATTTTTTTATTTTTTTTATTTTTTTAATACTTTACGAAAAGTCGTAAAATGAACAGTGAAAACGCGTAGCACACGCGCTTGCCGACACTTTAAACGGGCCTGGGCCATCGAAATGGTTTGGGCCTTAAAGTGGGCCTGGGCCAAAGAAATCTCCGGCCCATTATTGGTGGGCATAAACTAATGGGCCTAAAAACGAACAGGCCCGACACACTAACTGGGCTTGGGTTACGGGTTTTGAGCTTCGTGAATGACACGAGCCCAATGGGCTAAAATGTTTTTATTTTTATTTTTATTTTTTATTTTACGAAACCTAAAACACTAACCAATCACACAAACAAATGGGCCGAAGGCCCAATAATAAATAACAAACAAACAAGCCCAAAACAAACAAACAGTAATTATAAAAAGTGAAAATAAATAATTACAAAATAGTAAAACAAACAAACACACTTTTTATTTTTTTATTATTTACAATTAAAATTTTTCAAATTTTTTTTTTAATTTTTTTATTTTATTTTTTTTAAGTTTTTTTTTAAAATAAATAACGAGAGTGAAAAGAAAACTTACCTTTTTACTCCCTAGGAAACCGAAAATCACCAACAAGACATCAACCTCAAGGTTTTTCAACCTTGACTTCCTAAACGTATGCTCCGATGTATGTGGTAAAATTTCCGATAAACCCGGATTATTTCCTATACAAAATAAAAAGGTTAGTAATAAAATTTACAAGTTAAAAACAAAATATTTACAAAGTTAAAAATAATGTCACAAATTATCTATACAAAATGAATAAATAGAATTTCCTATGTCTAAGTAAATTTTATTTACAAGTAATGTTAAATTGTCCAAAATATAGTTAAGAACAAAGTTGATTCCAAGCGGTAATTCGAGGTGGACGTACGGCCTAGGTGCAATGTCTTGACGTAAATGACTTTCCGTGTTTTCAGAAGGCGAATGGCCAGATCACAAGAGATAAGCGAGAGGCAGGATTCATTTAGTGGACAAGTCCTCTGAATCCAATTTTACAAACCCGTCACCCGAGTCTTGATCATATCTAGACACCATTCATGTGCCCCTTACTCAGTTGAGAAAGCACTTAAGTGTTCGACAATTCTCCAAGTGTTAATAAAGGCCGCCCTCAACCTCAAGTGACCTTACGGTACAAATGAAGGGTTTAGGCCAATATTAATAAAAGGACCTTACCTATTTCCGTTCAAATTACAACCTACAACAACTTAAATAATTAACAGTATTCAGGATACCTAAGTATAATTACTAAGTATGTGTAAAAATATTTACAAGTAAAATTAGTAAGTATAAAATTAACAAGTATTATTTACAAACAGTAAAAAGTCAACAGTCAAAAGTCAACAGTCAAAAGTCAAAAGTAAAAAGTCAAAAGTAAATAGTAAAACCAATCCCCGGCGAGCCGGCGCCAAAATGATTTGCGATAAAACCGCGGTCCATTAAATTTATTACCTAAATTCCTAACAGTTGTCGTTGTAAAGTATAATGGGAAATAAAGGTTTTTCCCACAGAAGATTGTTATATTTACTTTTTAATGTCACGAAAAATTAAATTAAATAAAGAATTAAATTAACAAGTATAAAGAATAAAGAATATATATATACAAAATTAAATAAACTATACAGTATTGTTTCTATTTACAAAAATATACAATATATACAAAAGTATTTTTGGGGGTTTTGATAATTTTGAAAACAATAAAAGAAATATTTTTGGATTTTTATTCTTTTTGAAAACAAGAAACACACACACAAATATTGTTTTGAAGATTAACCAACTCCCTAGCCATGAATCCGAAACTAACACATGTAGAATGCCTACGCAGGTTATCATTCTCCAAATAAACTTCTCCCATGAAATCAACCTAGTGAACGCTCATCTAGATTAAACAATTAAACATGCAAAGGTGATTAATCTAAACATGTCTAACGCATAGAAAAAGAGTTGTTAATTCAAGTGCGCGACCTAGCGAACGCTCGTCTATCCGCGATCCTTATCATTTAGTTTCAACATTAAAGATAAAACCAAACAAACAAAATTCACATAAGCTGCTAGAAGAATCAATCAACTTCAATCCAACAATTATTACACAAAATAGAAAATAAACAAACAATAACATTTCCCAAAATTATTCACGAATAGTTAATTAAACAAAAATAAATTATAATAAATAAACGAGTTTGGGAAAAATGTTACTGTTGTGTCCATGAAAATGGACACCGTCAGCGGTGCGAAGGTGGCGAGACTCGGCTATTCGAAAACGTATTTTGGATGTGGCGGGTGCACTTAGCAGATTGGGCAAAGGCCCAATTATTTTCTGTTGACTTGTTGACCGGCCCAAGTCATGGCTGACTTTGACTTTTCAAAGCTGAAAATTCAGCTCCTTTTTTTATTCTTCTTTCTTTCCGGTTCGACGCATCAACCCGTGCGTTTCTTTCTTTCATCTTCATCTCCCTCAATTTCTTCTTCATTCCAGAACACACACAGAGCAAGAGAGAGGGTGACGGGATACCGGTGAGGCACGGCGAAGACGGCAATGGTGAAGCACGGCGACCGTGAGATGATCCGGTGAGCGGGCGGTGCGTACGGTGCGGGGAGGCGAAGAGCGGGCGCCGGAACTGGAACGGTGATGACAGCAGCTTTGATCTTGGCAGACGGCGCTGGAATTGGTACGACGGCGGACTGGGCACGGCGAGCGAAGGGTCGTGCGGCGACGAAACGACGCCGGCGGGGCGACGGCGCGGGCGGGTGGTGACGGATCGATGGAGGGAAGATGGCGGCGCGGTGCTTGGACTCGGTGAGAGAGTACGGGGACGCCGGTGGCAGCAGCGGTGAGGTGGGATTGAGATGCCCAAAGTGAATCGGTGGCGGTGTTGATGACCGGACTTGCCGTGGTTTTGCTTTGGGTGTCTTGGCGAGCTTCGGTGATGTTGATTGTGGCTTGTTGTTGTGAACTGTGGGCTTGATTGAAATTGGCGAGAGGCCATGGTGTGGGTGAGTACAGCAGCTTCATAAATCTGCAAAACAAAAGAAAAACAAGCATAATTAGATAGAAAGAATATGATTGATGAATGCTTGAATTTGAAATTGCAGGAAAAATTAGGAAGAGAAACACGGAGAGATGCTTGTGAATGCTGGAATTGATCATTCCCATGGTTTCGTGATTGTGAATTGGTGATTGAAGCTATGCAGGAGCTGTGGCTTAAATAGGCAAGGAATGGGAGAAGCAGCCAACGGTGAAGTGAACTGGAAATGGGAATCTGCAGCGATAGTGGAAGTAGTAGGTGATGGTGGAGAAGTTTGGTGAAGCTAGAAGCCAAGGAGGAGGTGCCGGCAGTGGAGGAAAACCAGGGAAAAAATGGAGTGTAGTATGATGTGGAGATGGTAGAGGGATTGCAGCCATGTGAGGGAGGGAATCAATGGAGAGAAAAATCGTGAACATGTGAAGTCTGCAAAGAGAAAGAAAAGAAAAACAAAGAAGAGAAAAAGAAAATTAATTAAACAAAAGAAAGATAAAGAAATGATAATATAATAAAATAAAAGAATTTAAATAAATAAAATAAATAAATATTAGAGAAAATAAATGGTGGTTTGAATTGTGTTCCACCACCGCGTGTGGTGGTTGCGCCTCCGTATGTGGTGGTTCGCCGACAAATTGTCGGGATTCGGAACGGTTTCCGAAATCTTCGTACATTATTTTATTTCACAAATGAAAGTCACGGTTGACTTTCCGATTTACGCTGAAAACCTCCAAAATGCACCTATTCTGTGCAGATTAACATTTTCCTGGTATTTTCCCTAAAATCACGAAAACAAACATTAAACAGACAATTAAGCTTTCGGAATAGCAAAATCCAGTAATTAAAGGCACTTTGTGAACGTATTTTACGTTCACATCACACCCCTACACTTGAACTATTGCTAGTCCTCTAGCAAACACAGAACAAAACAACACAAAACAGAAAGGGAAACACAAAACAGACAGTCTTTCCAACCATAATCCTCAGCGAGTTCGAAAGAATTATAATCAAGAGAATAAAAATTATATACCAAGGTTAAAGAATTTGCTAAGCATTTAACATGTACATCTCATTTATGCTCGGGTGTGTGTGTGAAAACCAAGTATACAATTAATGTCAAGCAATCCAATAGGCACATCGAAACAACATTAACCACTATAGCTCACAAGATTCACTAAATATTTCCGCTCAGTGTTTAGGGTTGAGTGTTTACTCTCAAAACAATTACACAAGTAGTGTTCCCATAAGCTTGCTCATTAACCAACTCTCTACAATTAATCCACAACTCATTAGATCATAAGGACTTTCAGGTGAAACAGGGACCAAAAGATGAATGGTAAATGGTGAATGGTATGAAGGGACTGGAAATGATAAATGATTTACATGTTTGCAAGACAAGTCAACGACTTTGAAACTCATACCTATGCTAAACCCGAAACAACTCTTATTCTCCTCCAACCTTTTATTGAAAATAAAAACAATACAATAACTCTATTTTTTTTTGGAATTCCTCTTTCTTTTTTTTTTCTTTTTTTTTTCTTTTTTTTCTTTTTTTTTTTCTTGAGGAACTTTATTCCTTCTTTTTATTTCTGATTTTTTTTTTCTTTCTTTGAACAAATACAACAAAATAAATACACCCCCACACTTGCCTTTTGGTATACTACCATACAAATCCGAAGCATAAAAACATAAGAAGTCACTATCATCGTCTTGCAAACACAATAAAACAAGGGTGAAATGGTGTGGGTGAACAAAAGAAACGGCTAATGAGTGATCAGTTCAAAAGGGGATCCTAAAGTTCGTGTTTAGATGGATGGTGAATATTTTGGCCATGGTGCTCAACTAATGCCTTACTCATTTCTAATTCATTACAGATTAACAAAATGTTTCAAGTGGTCTCTGAGCAAGTTCTAGGTTCAAAACTCATGAATTGTGCACACATGAAGAACGAGTAAATGTATGAAATATGCATACATGTGAATATACAATAGGCTCAAATCCTCACATTTTCTGGGTATGCATGACAATGTATGTTTAAATGTGCTTCTCGGATTGCAATCAATTAATCGAAACAGGTTATGTGAACATGGAAATTCGAGCAATCACAAGTTATGCATATTAAATCCAAAGCAAACTACGCAAAGCCTTGACATATAAGAAACATTCTCAAAATCATAACAATTAAACTCAATTCATCATCGGGATTGGAAAGAAAACAACACACATAACAGAAATAAACACACAAAAACACAAAACGAAGCAAATATTTTTGTAATTTTTGATTTTTTTGATTTTTTTTTTTTTTTTTTTTCAATTTACGTAACAATACGTGACCACAGTGACTTACTAAGTGCAATGGTAGGTTCAGCGCTACCAAGGGAGTAAGTATGATCTAGTCGATATACCGTTACAGTAGAAAACGAAAACAAGTAAATTATTTTTTTGAATTTTTTCAATTTTTCAAATTTTTTTCTTTTCTTTTTAATAAACCTTCCACCCACACTTGAATTAAACATTGTCCTCAATGTTGACAAATATTTCACGAAAATGAATAATTCAAGCATGGTTATTGAATTTAAACACACAAACATAAATAAACAGAAGTAAACACACAACATATATACAAATGAAAAAGATAGGTTAAAGAAAATCTCCCCCTTGAAGATCGTAAAGTTCCTCCCGAAACAAGTCACCAACAGTCACAAACAAGGCTAGCAGGGCCTTGCATCCAACGTTTGCTCCTTAATTGACTGCGGCTCTGATCCGTTGAAGTGTGTCCTGGACAAGGGTTGTTGCCGACTCCACGGCAGACTTGGCTGATGTAGCCTTCACCGAGATCTGGAAGACTATAGTAAGTAGACTTCCATCAAGTACAGCTCCGGATACGTTAGGCAGAATGGAGAAGCCATAAGACATAAGCGGAAATGGCTCCGGTTGAACTCCAGATAGCAAACACTGGAAAATGGAATGGTTAATCGGCGCATAAATCACAGACGACCCTGTTGCATCGGTGCAACACTCCTGAAGGATGAGGAAGTCGTTGTGACTATCTATAGCGAGCACCGAGATCTGGTTCCGCGGGTCAAGACCGATGGTGAAATTTGCTAGCACACGTACAGAGCTGTCCATCGACATACTATCCCACAGCGGTCTCGTCTGAACGTCTTTGAGGAACTCAAAGATCCTAGTGTGATGAGATAGATGAACGACGGAACAACCAGCAGTACGATTGACTCCAGGGGGCTTGCTCGGATCTCCCCTTCGCTTGTTGGTCCTGACCTCTGATGTGAACGTAAAATACGTTCACAAAGTGCCTTTAATTACTGGATTTTGCTATTCCGAAAGCTTAATTATCTGTTTAATGTTTGTTTTCGTGATTTTAGGGAAAATATGAGTAAAATGTTAATCTGCACAGAATAGGTGCATTTTGGAGGTATTCAGCGTAAATCGGAAAGTCAACCGTAACTTTCATTTGTGGAATAAAATATTGTACGAAGATTTCGGAAACCGTTCCGAATCCCGACAATTTGTCGGCGAACCACCACATAAGGCGGCGCAACCACCACACACGGTGGTGGAACACAATTCAAACCACCATTTATTTTCTCTATATTTATTTATTTTATTTATTTAAATTCTTTTATTATTTTATTTTTCTTTTATTTTATTTTATTATTATTTCTTTATCTTTATTTTGTTTTATTAATTTTCTTTTTCTTTCTTTGTTTTCTTTTCTTTCTCTTTGCAGGTAACATGCTCATGTCCTACTCCTCCCATGTTCACGATTCCCTCTTTGATACCAGCCACCAAATTCACAGTTCATCATCCACATGGAATCAATCCATCCACTTCACCAACCATCTCCACCACCAAAACACTACACTCCAATTATTCCCTGGTTTTCCTCCACTGCCGCAGAGCATCTCCAGCTCTCCATGCCTCTACTCCTGCCAAGCTCTCCCTTGGCTGCTTGTCATTCCCTTTCTCTATTTAAGAGAGCACCTGCAAGCAAATTAAACCACACAATCACAATCTAATTATGTTTGCTCTTCTTTTGCAGGTTTTGATGCTCTCTGTCACGACCCATTCTCCCTTGCAGCTCTTCTGCTTTGATCAATCATCAGAGGCCATGATATTCAGCCGTGCCTCTCCTCTGCCATGGCAGCCAAACCTGCAACCAAGGCTGCGTCTATTCCTCACGCCAATCTCAATTTCCATCTCCTCTGTTTTCCTGCAATTAATCAAGCATTCATTTTCTAATCATTTATATTTTTCTTTTGCAGGATTAGAAGCTGCTGTACTCACCATGCCTAGCTGCCAGGCCGTGTTCTTCAAGCCTCCTCCGTGAGCCCATTCCATCGAGCCCAAGCTCGACGCCGCTGCCCAACCCACCTACTTCACCACCATCGTGATCGTCGCCGGCGACCCAATCTTTCTCTTCTCTGCCGCCGTTCACCAAGTTCCACCGTCGAGCCTAGAGACCCGGGTCTCTCTTTCGCCGCCGCTCCTGTTCAAGCTAGACCGCTCGCCACCGTCCATCCCTTCGCCGGATTTCCAATCACCAATCAGGCCGCTGCTCCACTGCGACGCCGTGCCCGCCTTCTCTAAATCTGCCGAAATCTCGTGCTTCGCCGGTCTCCAATCGACCGTGATTCCCCTCGCCGGCACCACTTCGCTCTTCCGGTGTCTTCGCCGCTCGACCACCGTAGCTGCTCTCACCTAATCCGGCGTCTTCATACGTCACCAAGCATACCCGGCGTGAAGCCCGCCAAACACCGGCGTCGTTCCCGTCTAGCCATGGCCGCCCATCTCTCACCTACGCGCGTCGTCGCTAAGGCTCTCCTAGTCTCCTCGCTGCCCCTACCCTCTGCCGGCGTTTAATCCAATCAAACCAGCCCGTGCTCTCATGCCGTCATCGATCCATCCGCAAACCGTAGCTGCCACATCGCGCCGCCATCTCCTTGCTCCGCCGTGATCCTCAAGCCACGCCGTCGAAAGAAAAAGGCCCGGAAGACCGCCTCCTGTTCTCTGTCTCTCACGTGAAAAGAAAGAAATGAAGAAGAGAGCACGGTTTGATCCGACATGGAAGAGAAGAAAAGTCAAAAGTCAATTTGGGCTTTGACCCTCTTTGACTCTTTGACTTGTTGACCAAAAGCCCAATGGCTCAATTTCGGAAAATGCCCTATTGATTTGTGCACCCGCCACATCCAAAGTTACGATCTACTATAGCTGAGTCTGCCACCTTCGCCTGCCAGACAGTGTCCATTTTCATGGACACAACAGTAACATTTTTCCCAAACTCGTTTATTTATTATAATTTATTTTTGTTTAATTAACTATTCGTGAATAATTTTGGGAAATGTTATTGTTTGTTTATTTTATATTTTGTGTAATAAATTGGATTGAAGTTGATTAATTCTTCTAGCAGCTTATGTGAATTTTGTTTGTTTAGTTTTATCTTTAATGTTGAAACTAAATAATAAGGATCGCGGATAGACGAGCGTTCGCTAGGTCGCGCACTTGAATTAACATCTCTTTTTCTATGCGTTAGACATGTTTAGATTAATCACCTTTGCATGTTTAATTGTTTAATCTAGATGAGCGTTCACTAGGTTGATTTCATGGGAGAAGTTTATTTGGGGAATGATAACCCGCGTGGGCATTCTACATGTGTTAGTTTCGGATTCATGGCTAGGGAGTTGGTTAATCTTCAAAACAATATTTGTGTGTGTGTTTCTTGTTTTCAAAAATAATAAAAATCCAAAAATATTTCTTTTTATTGTTTTCAAAATTATCAAAAACCCCCAAAAATACTTTTGTATATAATGTATATTTTTGTAAATAGAAACAATACTGTATAGTTTATTTAATTTTGTATATATATATATTCTTTATTCTTTATACTTGTTAATAATAATGCTTTATTTAATTTAATTTTTCGTGACATTAAAAAGTAAATATAACAATCTTCTGTGGGAAAAACCTTTATTTCCCATTATACTTTACAACGACAATTGTTAGGAATTTAGGTAATATTTAATGATGCGGTGTAAAAACCATCTAATCATTTTGGCGCCGTCTCGCCGGGGATTGTTTTTACTATTTACTTTTGACTTTTTACTTTTTACTGTTGACTTTTTGACTGTTGACTTTGACTATTGACTATTGACTTTTTACTATTTGTAAATAATACTTGTTAATTTTATTTATTCTCACTTGATTATACTTGTTTATATTTTTACACTTAGTAATTATACTTAGGTATCCTGAATATGGTTGATTATTTTTTTGTTGTTGTAAGTTGTAACTTGAACGGAAATAGGTAAGGTCCTTTTATTAATATTGGCCTAAACCCTTCATTTTTACCGTAAGGTTATTTGAGGTTGAGGGCGGCCTTTATTAACACTTGGAGAATTGTCGAACACTTAAGTGCTTTCTCAACTGAGTAAGGGGCACATGGATGGTGTCTAGGTCGAGACCCTGGGTGACAGGTTTTGGATTCAGAGGACTATAGACAGACGAAAGTCGATAGGGGCTTGCCTCCGTAGTCCACCAAATGAATCCTGCCCCTCGCTTATTCTCATATGATCTGGCCATTCGCCTTCTGAAAACACGGAAAGTCATTTAAGTCAAGGCATTGCACCTAGGCCGTAAGTCCACCTTGAGTTACCGCTTGGAATCAACTTTCATTTTTTTTCAACTATATTCAGGCAAAAGAAAATATTTTTGTGTAAATAAAATATACGTAGACATAGGAATATACGTAGACATAGGAATATACGTAGACATAAAATATACTTAGACATAGGAAATTTTATTCATTCATTTTGTATAGCTAATTTGTGACACATTTTTAACTTTGTAAATATTTTGTTTTTATTTTGTAAATTTATTACTAACCTTTTTATTTTGTATAGGAAATAATCCGGGTTTATCGGAAATTTTACCACATACATCGGAGCATACGTTTAGGAAGTCAAGGTTGAAAAACCTTGAGGTTGATGTCTTGTTGGTGATTTTTTCGGTTTCCTCGGGAGTAAAAAGGTAAGTTTTCTTTTCACTCTCGTTATTTGTTTTTAAAAATAAAAATAAAAAAATAAAAAAATTTGTAATTGTAAATAAAAAAAAAAAGAGTGTTTGTTTTTGTTTTACTGTTTTGAAATTATTTATTTTTACTGTTTATAATTACTGTTCATATAATTTGTTTTGGGCTTGTTAGTTAGTTTGTTTGTTATTGGGCCTTAGGCCCGTTTGTGTGATTGGTTAGGGTTTTAGGTTTCGAAAAGAAAAATATAAAAAAAAATAAAAAATAAAATTTTTTTTTTTTTTTTTTTTAGCCCATTGGGCTCGTGTCATTCACGAAGCCCAAAACCCGTAACCCAAGCCCATTAGTGTGTCGGGCCTGTTCGTTTTTAGGCCCATTAGTTTTAAGCCCACCTAATAATGGGCCGGAGTTTTCTTTGGCCCAAGCCCACTTTAAGGCCCAGACCATTCCAATGGCCCAGGCCCGTTTAAAGTGTCGGCAAGCGCGTGTGCTACGCGTTTTCACTGTTCACTTTACGACTTTTCGTAAAGTATTAAAAAAATAAAAAAAATAAAAAATTGAAAATCTGAAAAAAATGTGATTGGGCCGACGCACGACTTTTGCGTCGGCCGAATTGTTTAATAAATCGTGCGCGCGTTCCACTATTCCCTTTGCGACTTTCGTCGCTCGATCCGTGATTTACGGATCTTTGTCTTCGACTTTGGACACGCGTCCGTCCGTTCGTTTCCCTTCCCTTCGGTTTGCGTTAGTGCCTTAGTCATTTCACGCAATTTCCCTTAGTCTCTCTCTCTCTCTCTCTCGTTTTCTCTCTCGTGTTCTTCGTGTTCTTCCGTTTTTCCCAGAAAACCTCCCAAATCCCATAAGCTTTCCTCCCTTCCCAACCCAAAAATGGCCAAAAGAGTTAATTCTTTCAGCGATTTGTTTCAGGCAGGTCCTTCAGAGAACCCAATCTTTGAAGGTCTGGCTGAAATAATTCCACCGAGCATGCTCAATAGCGCCGATGCTAGCATGCCGACCGAGCCACTACCACAGCCACAACCACTACCCCAAGCACCAATCCTGGTTGCTGATCCACCTATTGAGCCGGAAGCCGCTCCTGTCTATAGGAGACTTCCGAGGACAAAGTACACCAAAGCTCAGAGAGATGCACTTGCGGCTTTCTTTGCGGTGTATTCTCACCCCACCAAGCCACAAAGAGAAAGATTTGGTCCGAAAATCGGACTAGAGGAGGACCAAGTCTATTATTGGGGGTCGAGAAATAGGAAGAAGTTCGGTATCCTTACGTCTGAGCAGCGTATTGCCGAGCTAGAGAGACGAAATGATCAGCTGGTGAGCAAGAACGAGGAGCTTCAAATGCAGAATCAACGACTCGTCGATGCTCTCCACAGCGGCATATGTCCCAATTGCGGAGGTCCTGTTCCGCACTCAGATGTGCCTAGGCGAAGGCTCGAAGTTGTTCCTCAACAACAAGAGCCTCTTCTCGAGTTGTCCGATGATTCCATCGACATGGACCACTTAAGACGGGATGTGCGGAGCCTCATGCCTACCCTAGTCGAGCGCCCATCCTTACCTTTGCCATCTGACACCCTTCCCGCACCTGCTCATGATCTTGTCGGAGTCCACACCGACTTGATCTCGGATATCGCCCGTAAGGCCAAACACGAGCTCCTGCTCATGGCCACTGCCGGATTTCCTTTGTGGATAACTTCACCGACTCCCGACACGTCTATTCATCCCGAGACTCTTCATAGGGCCGAGTACTTGCGAGTGTTTCAACGAGCTGAACCTGCTCCGTACTTCAAAGCCGAATCGTCGAGACACTCGGCAACCATCCATCTTTATCCGACCACCATCGTTCAGATCTTAATGGATGTTGGTCGATGGTTGCCGATCTTCGTAGCATGATTACAAATGCCAAGACGTTGGAGATCCTTTCCTCCAAAGAACGAAGAAGGCTACGAGGAGCATATGCAAGTGATGTCGGCCGAGTTTCGGTGCCATCTCATCTCGTTTCAACTCGTGAAGTCCGGTTCGTTCGGTATTCTCACCTACAATTTGGATGGAAGTTGGGTCGTCGTGGATGTCTCCGTGGATGAATTGCGTTCAAATCCAAAGCCTTCCGTGAGATCGATTTGCCGAAAACGCCCCTCCGGATGCACGATACGTGATCTTCATAATGGATCTTCCTTGGTCACTTGGGTGGAGCACGTGGATGTACGCGAGAAAGGAGATGAAGGCCGGTTTCGAACCATTTGTTCATTCGGGGGTTCGCTTTTGGTGCAAAGCGTTGGATCTCGACCCTCCAACGACAAGCCGAGCGCTACATGTGCGCCACGGGTATCCACTCTTCACCCGGTGACTCGATTATTTCTCTTGAAGGAAGAAGAGGCCTGGCGGAAATGGCAAAACAGATGACAATCTGTTTCTTCAACGACATCAGCAACTCCACGTACCATCACTGGACTTGTTCGAACCGAACAAGAGACACTCGAATGGAGGTCAGGACCAACAAGCGAAGGGGTGATCCGAGCAAGCCCCCTGGAGTCAATCGTACTGCTGGTTGTTCTGTCGTGCATCTTTCCCATCACACCAGGATCTTTGAGTTCCTCAAAGACGTTCAGACTAGACCAATGTGGGATAGTATGTCGATGGACAGCTCGGTACGTGTGCTAGCAAACTTTTCCATCGGTCTTGACCCGCGGAACCAGATTTCGGTGCTCGCCATTGATAATCACAACGACTTTCTCATTCTCCAGGAGTGTTGCACCGATGCAACAGGGTCGTCTGTGATATACGCGCCGATCAACCATTCCATTCTCCAGTGCTTGTTATCTGGAGTTCAACCGGAGCCATTTCCGCTTATGTCTTCAGGCTTCTCCATTCTGCCTAACGTATCCGGAGCTGTACTTGATGGAAGTCTACTGACTATAGTGTTCCAGATCTCAGTGAGGGCTACATCAGCCAAGTCTGCCGTGGAGTCGGTAACTACCCTTGTCCAGGACACACTTCAAAGGATCAGAACCGCAGTCAATTAAGGAGCAAACGTTGGATGCAAGGCCCTGCTAGCCTTGTTTGTGACTGTTGGTGACTTGCTTCGGGAGGAGCTTAATGATCTTCAAAGGGGAGTCTTTCTGTTTCCCTTTTCATTTATTTAAATGTTTTGTGTTTATTTCTGTTTGCGTGTTTACTTCGGTTTATTTCTGTTTGTGTGTTTAAATTCAATAACCGTGCTTGAATTATTCATTTTCGTGAAATATCTGTCTAACATTGAGGACAATGTTTAATTCAAGTGTGGGGGGAAGGTTTATTAAAAAGAAAAGAAAAAATTTGAAAAATTTGAAAAAATTCAAAAAAATAATTTACTTGTTTTTGTTTTATACGGTAACAATATATCGACTAAATCATACTTACTCCCTTGGTAGCGTTGAACCTACCATTGCACTTAGTAAGTCACTGTGGTCACGTATTGTTACGTAAATTGAAAAAAATCAAAAAAAAATCAAAAAATTACAAAAATATTTGTTTCTGTTTGTGTGTTTATTTGTGTTATATGTGTTGTTTTCTTTCCAATCCCGATGATGAATTGAGTTTAATTGTTATGATTTGGAAAATGTTGGTTATATGTCAAGGTTTTGTGTAGTTTGCTTTGGATTTAATCTGCATAACTTATGATTGCTCGAATTTCCATGTTCACTTAACCTGTTTCGATTAGTTGATTGCAATCCGAGAAGCACATTTAAACCTACATTGTCATGCATACCCAGAAAATGTGAGGACTTGAGCCTATTGTATATTCACATGTATGCATAATTCATACATTTACTCGTTCTTCATGTGTGCACAATTCATGAGTTTTTGAACCTAGAACTTGCTCAGAGACCACTTGAAACATTTTGTTAATCTGTAATGAATTAGAGATGATTAAGGCATTAGTTAAACACCATGGCCAAAATATTCACCATCCATCTAAACACGAACTTTAGGAATCCCCTTTTGAACTAAACACTCATTAGCCGTTTCTTTTGTTCACCCACACCATTTCACCTTTGTTTTACTGTGTTTGCAAGACGATGATAGTGACTTCTTATGTTTTTATGCTTCGGATTTGTATGGTAGTATACCAGAAGGCAAGTGTGGGGGTGTATATTTATTTTCTTGTATTTGTTCAAAAGAAAAAAAAAATCAGAAATAAAAAGAAGGAATAAATTCCTCAAAGAAAAAAAAATAGAAGAGAAAGAAAGAAAGAAAAAAAAGAAAAAAGAAAAAGAAAGAGAAATTCCAAAAATAGAGTTATTGTATTGTTTTTATTTTCAATAAAAGGTTGGAGGAAAATAAGAGCGTTGTTTCGGGTTTAGCATAGGTATGAGTTTCAAAGTCGTTGACTTGTCTTGCAAACATGTAAAACATTTTTCATTTCGAGTCCTTTCACTTCATTTACCATTTACCATTTACCATCCACCTTTTGGTCCCTGTTTCACCTAAAAAGTCCTTATGATCTGATGAATTGTAGATTAATTGTAGAGAGTTGGTCAATGAGCAAGCATATGGGAACGTTACTTGTGTAATTGTTTTGAGAGTAAACACTTAACCGTAAACACTGAGCGGAAATAATTAGTGAATCTTGTGAGCTTTAGTGGTTAATGTTGTTTCAATGTGCCTATTGGATTGCATGACATTAATTGTATACTTGGTTTTCACACACACACCCGAGCATAAATGAGATGTACATGTTAAATGCTTAGCAAATTCTTTAACCTTGGTATATAATTTTTATTCTCTCGATTATAACACTTTCGAACTCGCTGAGGATTATGGTTGGAAAGACCAGTTTGTTGTGTGTTTCCATTTTTGTGAAGATTAGTTCCTGTTTTGTATTCTGTGTTTGCTAGAGGACTAGCAATAGTTCAAGTGTAGGGGTGTGATGTGAACGTAAAATACGTTCACAAAGTGCCTTTAATTACTGGATTTTGCTATTCCGAAAGCTTAATGTTTGTTTTCGTGATTTTAGGGAAAATATGAGTAAAATGTTAATCTGCACAGAATAGGTGCATTTTGGAGGTATTCAGCGTAAATCGGAAAGTCAACCGTAACTTTCATTTGTGGAATAAAATATTGTACGAAGATTTCGGAAACCGTTCCGAATCCCGACAATTTGTCGGCGAACCACCACATAAGGCGGCGCAACCACCACACACGGTGGTGGAACACAATTCAAACCACCATTTATTTTCTCTAATATTTATTTATTTTATTTATTTAAATTCTTTTATTATTTTATTTTTCTTTTATTTTATTTTATTATTATTTCTTTATCTTTATTTTGTTTTATTAATTTTCTTTTTCTTTCTTTGTTTTCTTTTCTTTCTCTTTGCAGGTAACATGCTCATGTCCTACTCCTCCCATGTTCACGATTCCCTCTTTGATACCAGCCACCAAATTCACAGTTCATCATCCACATGGAATCAATCCATCCACTTCACCAACCATCTCCACCACCAAAACACTACACTCCAATTATTCCCTGGTTTTCCTCCACTGCCGCAGAGCATCTCCAGCTCTCCATGCCTCTACTCCTGCCAAGCTCTCCCTTGGCTGCTTCCCATTCCCTTTCTCTATTTAAGAGAGCACCTGCAAGCAAATTAAACCACACAATCACAATCTAATTATGTTTGCTCTTCTTTTGCAGGTTTTGATGCTCTCTGCCAAGACCCATTCTCCCTTGCAGCTCTTCTGCTTTGATCAATCATCAGAGGCCATGATATTCAGCCGTGCCTCTCCTCTGCCATGGCAGCCAAACCTGCAACCAAGGCTGCGTCTATTCCTCACGCCAATCTTAATTTCCATCTCCTCTGTTTTCCTGAAATTAATCAAGCATTCATTTTCTAATCATTTATATTTTTCTTTTGCAGGATTAGAAGCTGCTGTACTCACCATGCCTAGCTGCCAGGCCGTGTTCTTCAAGCCTCCTCCGTGAGCCCATTCCATCGAGCCCAAGCTCGACGCCGCTGCCCAACCCACCTACTTCACCACCATCGTGATCGTCGCCGGCGACCCAATCTTTCTCTTCTCTGCCGCCGTTCACCAAGTTCCACCGTCGAGCCTAGAGACCCGGGTCTCTCTTTACTGCCGCCGCTCCTGTTCAAGCTAGACCGCTTCGCCACCGTCAATCCCTTCGCCGGATTTCCAATCACCAATCAGGCCGCTGCTCCACCGCGACGCCGTGCCCGGCTCCTTCTCTAAATCTGCCCGGAAATCTCGTGCTTCGCCGGTCTCCAATCGACCCGCTGCTGCCCGGCCTGGCCGCCGGCGTCCTCGCTCTTCCGGTGTCCGTTCGCCGCTCAACCACCGTAGCTGCTCTCACCTAATCCGGCGTCTTCATCACCGTCACCAAGCAATACCCGGGCCGTGAAGCCCGGCCAAACACCGGCGTCGTTCCCGTCTCTCGCCATGGCCGCCCATCTCTCACCTACCGGCGTCGTCGCCTAAGGCTCTCCTAGTCTCCTCGCTGCTCCCTACCCTCTGCCGGCGTTTAATCCAATCAAACCAGCCCGTGCTCTCACTGCCGTCATCGATCCATCACCGCAAACCGTAGCTGCCACATCGCGCCGCCATCTCCTTGCTCCGCCGTGATCCTCGAAGCCACGCCGTCGATCAAATAGGCCCAGCCACCGCTCCTCGTTCTCTCTGTCTCTCGCACAGGAAAAGAAAGAAATGAAGAAGAGAGCACGGTTTGATGCTGACATGGAAGAGAAGAAAAGTCAAAAGTCAATTTGGGCTTTGACCCTCTTTGACTCTTTGACTTGTTGACCAAAAGCCCACTTGGCCCAATTTCAGAAAATGCCCAATTGATTTGTGCACCCGCCACATCCAAAGTTACGATCTACTATAGCTGAGTCTGCCACCTTCGCCTGCCAGACAGTGTCCATTTTCATGGACACAACAGTAACATTTTTCCCAAACTCGTTTATTTATTATAATTTATTTTTGTTTAATTAACTATTCGTGAATAATTTTGGGAAATGTTATTGTTTGTTTATTTTATATTTTGTGTAATAAATTGGATTGAAGTTGATTAATTCTTCTAGCAGCTTATGTGAATTTTGTTTGTTTAGTTTTATCTTTAATGTTGAAACTAAATAATAAGGATCGCGGATAGACGAGCGTTCGCTAGGTCGCGCACTTGAATTAACATCTCTTTTTCTATGCGTTAGACATGTTTAGATTAATCACCTTTGCATGTTTAATTGTTTAATCTAGATGAGCGTTCACTAGGTTGATTTCACGTATCAGGCATCCGGAGGGGCGTTTTCGGCAAATCGATCTCACGGAAGGCTTTGGATTTGAACGCAATTCATCCACGGAGACATCCAAAACGATCCAACTTCCATCCAGTTGTTGGTGAGAATACCGAACAAACTGGACTTCACGAGTTGAAACGAGGTGAGATGGCACCAAAAACTCGGCCGACATCACTTGCGTCTGCTCCTTGTAGCCATCTTCGTTGCTGGAGGATAGGATCTCCAACGTCTGGGCGTTTGTGATCATGCTACAGAAGACTGGCAACCATCGACCAACATCCATTAAGATCTGAACGATGGTGGTCGGATAAAGATGGATGGTTGCCGAGTGTCTCGACGATTCGGCTTTGAAGTACGGAGCAGGTTCAGCTCGTTGAAACACTCGCAAGTACTCGGCCCTATGAAGAGTCTCGGGATGAATAGACGTGTCGGGAGTCGGTGAAGTTATCCACAAAGGAAATCCGGCAGTGGCCATGAGCAGGAGCTCGTCTTTGGCCTTGCGGGCGATATCCGAGATCAAGTCGGTGTGGACTCCGACAAGATCATGAGCAGGTCCGGGAAGATTAGATGGCACAGGTACGGGTGGGCGCTCGATAAGTGTTGGCATGAGGCTCCGCACATCCCGTCTCAAGTGGTCCATGTCGATGGAATCGTCGGACAACTCGAGAATAGGCTCTTGTTGTTGAGGAACAACTTCGAGCCTTCGCCGTGGCACATCTGAGTGTGGAACAGGACCTCCGCAATTGGGACAGATGCCGCTGTGGAGAGCATCGACGAGTCGTTGATTCAGAAGTTGAAGCTCCTCGTTCTTGCTCACCAGCTGATCATTTCGTCTTTCTAACTCGGCGATACGTTGCTGAGACGTCAGGATACCGAACTTCTTCCTATTTCTCGACCCCCAATAATATACTTGGTCCTCCTCAAGTCCGATTTTCGGACCAAATCGTTCTCGTTGTGGCTTGGTGGGGTGAGAATACACCGCAAAGAAAGCCGCTAGTGCTTCTCTCTGAGCTTTGGTGTACTTCGACCGCGGAAGTCTCCTATAGACAGGAGCGGCTTCCGGCTCAATAGGTGGATCAGCAACCAAGATTGGTGCTTGGGGTAGTGGTTGCGGTTGTGGTAGTGGCTCGGTCGGCATGCTAGCATCGGCGCTATTGAGCATGCTCGGTGGAATTATTTCAGCCAAGCCTTCAAAGATTGGGTTCTCTGAAGGACCTGCCTGAAACAAGTCGCTGAAAGAATTGACTCTTTTGGCCATTTGTGGTTTGGGAAGGGAGGATAGGTTCTGGGTATTGGGAGGTTTTCTGGGAAAAACTCAAGAACACGAAGAACAACGAGAGAAAACGAGAGAGAATGAGAGAGAGAGAGGGAAAACGCGTGAAATGACCTAAGGGAACTAACGCAAACCGAAGGGGAAGGCAACGGAATGGACGCACGCTCGCACATGTGCCACAGACAGAAGACCCGCAATTTCCGGATCGAGCGACGAAAGTCGTAAAGTCTACAGTAGACACGCACGCGGTTTATTAAACAAATCGGCCGACGCAAAAGTCGTGCGTCGGCCCAATCACATTTTTTCTTGATTTTCGATTTTTTTATTTTTTTTATTTTTTTAATACTTTACGAAAAGTCGTAAAGTGAACAGTGAAAACGCGTAGCACACGCGCTTGCCGACACTTTAAACGGGCCTGCTCCATCGAAATGGTTTGGGCCTTAAAGTGGGCCTGGGCCAAAGAAATCTCCGGCCCATTATTGGTGGGCATAAACTAATGGGCCTAAAAACGAACAGGCCCGACACACTAACTGGGCTTAGGTTACGGGTTTTGAGCTTCGTGAATGACACGAGCCCAATGGGCTAAAATTTTTTTATTTTTATTTTTATTTTTTATTTTACGAAACCTAAAACACTAACCAATCACACAAACAAATGGGCCGAAGGCCCAATAATAAATAACAAACAAACAAGCCCAAAACAAACAAACAGTAATTATAAAAAGTGAAAATAAATAATTACAAAATAGTAAAACAAACAAACACACTTTTTTTTTTTATTATTTACAATTAAAATTTTTCAAATTTTTTTTTAATTTTTTTATTTTATTTTTTTAATTTTTTTTTTAAATAAATAACGAGAGTGAAAAGAAAACTTACCTTTTTACTCCCGAGGAAACCGAAAATCACCAACAAGACATCAACCTCAAGGTTTTTCAACCTTGACTTCCTAAACGTATGCTCCGATGTATGTGGTAAAATTTCCGATAAACCCGGATTATTTCCTATACAAAATAAAAAGGTTAGTAATAAAATTTACAAGTTAAAAACAAAATATTTACAAAGTTAAAAATAATGTCACAAATTATCTATACAAAATGAATAAATAGAATTTCCTATGTCTAAGTAAATTTTATTTACAAGTAATGTTAAATTGTCCAAAATATAGTTAAGAACAAAGTTGATTCCAAGCGGTAATTCGAGGTGGACGTACGGCCTAGGTGCAATGTCTTGACGTAAATGACTTTCCGTGTTTTCAGAAGGCGAATGGCCAGATCACAAGAGATAAGCGAGAGGCAGGATTCATTTAGTGGACAAGTCCTCTGAATCCAATTTTACAAACCCGTCACCCATAGTCTTGATCATATCTAGACACCATTCATGTGCCCCTTACTCAGTTGAGAAAGCACTTAAGTGTTCGACAATTCTCCAAGTGTTAATAAAGGCCGCCCTCAACCTCAAGTGACCTTACGGTACAAATGAAGGGTTTAGGCCAATATTAATAAAAGGACCTTACCTATTTCCGTTCAAATTACAACCTACAACAACTTAAATAATTAACAGTATTCAGGATACCTAAGTATAATTACTAAGTATGTGTAAAAATATTTACAAGTAAAATTAGTAAGTATAAAATTAACAAGTATTATTTACAAACAGTAAAAAGTCAACAGTCAAAAGTCAACAGTCAAAAGTCAAAAGTAAAAAGTCAAAAGTAAATAGTAAAAACAATCCCCGGCGAGCCGGCGCCAAAATGATTTGCGATAAAACCGCGGTCCATTAAATTTATTACCTAAATTCCTAACAGTTGTCGTTGTAAAGTATAATGGGAAATAAAGGTTTTTCCCACAGAAGATTGTTATATTTACTTTTTAATGTCACGAAAAATTAAATTAAATAAAGAATTAAATTAACAAGTATAAAGAATAAAGAATATATATATACAAAATTAAATAAACTATACAGTATTGTTTCTATTTACAAAAATATACAATATATACAAAAGTATTTTTGGGGGTTTTGATAATTTTGAAAACAATAAAAGAAATATTTTTGGATTTTTATTCTTTTTGAAAACAAGAAACACACACACAAATATTGTTTTGAAGATTAACCAACTCCCTAGCCATGAATCCGAAACTAACACATGTAGAATGCCTACGCAGGTTATCATTCTCCAAATAAACTTCTCCCATGAAATCAACCTAGTGAACGCTCATCTAGATTAAACAATTAAACATGCAAAGGTGATTAATCTAAACATGTCTAACGCATAGAAAAAGAGTTGTTAATTCAAGTGCGCGACCTAGCGAACGCTCGTCTATCCGCGATCCTTATCATTTAGTTTCAACATTAAAGATAAAACCAAACAAACAAAATTCACATAAGCTGCTAGAAGAATCAATCAACTTCAATCCAACAATTATTATACAAAATAGAAAATAAACAAACAATAACATTTCCCAAAATTATTCACGAATAGTTAATTAAACAAAAATAAATTATAATAAATAAACAGAGTTTGGGAAAAATGTTACTGTTGTGTCCATGAAAATGGACACTGTCTGGCAGGCGAAGGTGGCAGACTCAGCTATTCGAAAACGTATTTTGGATGTGGCGGGTGCACTTAGCAGATTGGGCAAAGGCCCAATTATTTTCTGTTGACTTGTTGACCGGCCCAAGTCATGGCTGACTTTGACTTTTCAAAGCTGAAAATTCAGCTCCTTTTTTTATTCTTCTTTCTTTCCAGTTCAGCATCAACCCATGCGTTTCTTTCTTTCATCTTCATCTCCCTCAATTTCTTCTTCATTCCAGAACACACACGGAGCAAGAGAGAGGGTGACGGGATACCGGTGAGGCACGGCAGAAGACGGCAATGGTGAAGCACGGCGACCGTGAGATGATCCGGTGAGCTGGGCGTGCGTACGGTGCAGGGAGGCGAGAAGAGCCGGGCGCCGGAACTGGAACGGTGATGACAGCAGCTTTGATCTTGGCAGACGGCGCTGGAATTGGTACGACGGCGGACTGGGCACGGCGAGCGAAGGGTCGTGCGGCGACAGAAACGACGCCGGCAGAGCCGACGGCGCGGGCTGGTGGTGACGGATCGATGGAGGGAAGATGGCGGCGCGGTGCTGGACTCGGTGAGAGAGTACGGGGACGCCGGTGGCAGCAGCGGTGAGGTGGGATTGAGATGCCCAAAGTGAATCGGTGGCGGTGTTGATGACCGGACTTGCCGTGGTTTTGCTTTGGGTGTCTTGGCAGAGCTTCGGTGATGTTGATTGTGGCTTGTTGTTGTGAACTGTGGGCTTGATTGAAATTGGCAGAGGCCATGGTGTGGGTGAGTACAGCAGCTTCATAAATCTGCAAAACAAAAGAAAAACAAGCATAATTAGATAGAAAGAATATGATTGATGAATGCTTGAATTTGAAATTGCAGGAAAAATTAGGAAGAGAAACACGGCGAGAGATGCTTGTGAATCCGGAATTGATCATTCCCATGGTTTCGTGATTGTGAATTGGTGATTGAAGCTATGCAGGAGCTGTGGCTTAAATAGGCAAGGAATGGGAGAAGCAGCCAACGGTGAAGTGAACTGGAAATGGGAATCTGCAGGCAATAGTGGAAGTAGTAGGTGATGGTGGAGAAGTTTGGTGAAGCTAGAAGCCAAGGAGGAGGTGCCGGCAGTGGAGGAAAACCAGGGAAAAAATGGAGTGTAGTATGATGTGGAGATGGTAGAGGGATTGCAGCCATGTGAGGGAGGGAATCAATGGAGAGAAAAATCGTGAACATGTGAAGTCCGCAAAGAGAAAGAAAAGAAAAACAAAGAAGAGAAAAAGAAAATTAATTAAACAAAAGAAAGATAAAGAAATGATAATATAATAAAATAAAAGAATTTAAATAAATAAAATAAATAAATATTAGAGAAAATAAATGGTGGTTTGAATTGTGTTCCACCACCGCGTGTGGTGGTTGCGCCTCCGTATGTGGTGGTTCGCCGACAAATTGTCGGGATTCGGAACGGTTTCCGAAATCTTCGTACATTATTTTATTTCACAAATGAAAGTCACGGTTGACTTTCCGATTTACGCTGAAAACCTCCAAAATGCACCTATTCTGTGCAGATTAACATTTTCCTGGTATTTTCCCTAAAATCACGAAAACAAACATTAAACAGACAATTAAGCTTTCGGAATAGCAAAATCCAGTAATTAAAGGCACTTTGTGAACGTATTTTACGTTCACATCACACCCCTACACTTGAACTATTGCTAGTCCTCTAGCAAACACAAAACAAAACAACACAAAACAGAAAGGGAAACACAAAACAGACAGTCTTTCCAACCATAATCCTCAGCGAGTTCGAAAGAATTATAATCAAGAGAATAAAAATTATATACCAAGGTTAAAGAATTTGCTAAGCATTTAACATGTACATCTCATTTATGCTCGGGTGTGTGTGTGAAAACCAAGTATACAATTAATGTCAAGCAATCCAATAGGCACATCGAAACAACATTAACCACTATAGCTCACAAGATTCACTAAATATTTCCGCTCAGTGTTTAGGGTTGAGTGTTTACTCTCAAAACAATTACACAAGTAGTGTTCCCATAAGCTTGCTCATTAACCAACTCTCTACAATTAATCCACAACTCATTAGATCATAAGGACTTTCAGGTGAAACAGGGACCAAAAGATGAATGGTAAATGGTGAATGGTATGAAGGGACTGGAAATGATAAATGATTTACATGTTTGCAAGACAAGTCAACGACTTTGAAACTCATACCTATGCTAAACCCGAAACAACTCTTATTCTCCTCCAACCTTTTATTGAAAATAAAAACAATACAATAACTCTATTTTTTTTTGGAATTTCTCTTTCTTTCTTTCTCTTTTTTTTTTTTTTTTTTTTTTTTTTCTTGAGGAACTTTATTCCTTCTTTTTATTTCTGATTTTTTTTTTCTTTCTTTGAACAAATACAACAAAATAAATACACCCCCACACTTGCCTTTTGGTATACTGCTATACAAATCCGAAGCATAAAAACATAAGAAGTCACTATCATCGTCTTGCAAACACAATAAAACAAGGGTGAAATGGTGTGGGTGAACAAAAGAAACGGCTAATGAGTGATCAGTTCAAAAGGGGATCCTAAAGTTCGTGTTTAGATGGATGGTGAATATTTTGGCCATGGTGCTCAACTAATGCCTTACTCATTTCTAATTCATTACAGATTAACAAAATGTTTCAAGTGGTCTCTGAGCAAGTTCTAGGTTCAAAACTCATGAATTGTGCACACATGAAGAACGAGTAAATGTATGAAATATGCATACATGTGAATATACAATAGGCTCAAATCCTCACATTTTCTGGGTATGCATGACAATGTATGTTTAAATGTGCTTCTCGGATTGCAATCAATTAATCGAAACAGGTTATGTGAACATGGAAATTCGAGCAATCACAAGTTATGCATATTAAATCCAAAGCAAACTACGCAAAGCCTTGACATATAAGAAATATTCTCAAAATCATAACAATTAAACTCAATTCATCATCGGGATTGGAAAGAAAACAACACACATAACAGAAATAAACACACAAAAACACAAAACAGAAGCAAATATTTTTGTAATTTTTGATTTTTTTGATTTTTTTGATTTTTTTTCAATTTACGTAACAATACGTGACCACAGTGACTTACTAAGTGCAATGGTAGGTTCAGCGCTACCAAGGGAGTAAGTATGATCTAGTCGATATACCGTTACAGTAGAAAACGAAAACAAGTAAATTATTTTTTTGAATTTTTTCAATTTTTCAAATTTTTTTCTTTTCTTTTTAATAAACCTTCCCCCCACACTTGAATTAAACATTGTCCTCAATGTTGACAAATATTTCACGAAAATGAATAATTCAAGCATGGTTATTGAATTTAAACACACAAACAGAAGTAAACACACAAACATAAATAAACAGAAGTAAACACACAACATATATACAAATGAAAAAGATAGGTTAAAGAAAATCTCCCCCTTGAAGATCGTAAAGTTCCTCCCGAAACAAGTCACCAACAGTCACAAACAAGGCTAGCAGGGCCTTGCATCCAACGTTTGCTCCTTAATTGACTGCGGCTCGATCCGTTGAAGTGTGTCCTGGACAAGGGTTGTTGCCGACTCCACGGCAGACTTGGTCGATGTAGCCTTCACCGAGATCCGGAAGACTATAGTAAGTAGACTTCCATCAAGTACAGCTCCGGATACGTTAGGCAGAATGGAGAAGCCGAAGACATAAGCGGAAATGGCTCCGGTTGAACTCCGGATAGCAAACACTTGGAAAATGGAATGGTTAATCGGCGCATAAATCACAGACGACCCCGTTGCATCGGTGCAACACTCCTGAAGGATGAGGAAGTCGTTGTGACTATCTATAGCGAGCACCGAGATCTGGTTCCGCGGGTCAAGACCGATGGTGAAATTTGCTAGCACACGTACAGAGCTGTCCATCGACATACTATCCCACAGCGGTCTCGTCTGAACGTCTTTGAGGAACTCAAAGATCCTAGTGTGATGAGATAGATGAACGACGGAACAACCAGCAGTACGATTGACTCCAGGGGGCTTGCTCGGATCTCCCCTTCGCTTGTTGGTCCTGACCTCCATTCGAGAGTCTCTTGTTCGGTTCGAACAAGTCCAGTGGTGGTACGTGGAGTTGCTGATGTCGTTGAAGAAACAGATCGTCATCTGTTTTGCCATTTCCGCAAGTCCTCTTCTTCCTTCAAGAGAAATAATCGAGTCACCGAGTGAAGAGTGGATACCTGTGGCGCACATGTAGCGCTCGGCTTGTCGTTGGAGGGTTGAGATCCAACGCTTTGCACCAAAAGCGAACCCTGAATGAACAAAAGGTTCGAAACTGGCCTTCATCTCCTTTTCGCGTACATCCACGTGCTCCACCCAGGTGACTAAGGAAGATCCATTATGAAGATCACGTATCAGGCATCCGGAGGGGCGTTTTCGGAAAATCGATCTCACGGAAGGCTTTGGATTTGAACGCAATTCATCCACGGAGACATCCAAAACGATCCAACTTCCATCCAGTTGTTGGTGAGAATACCGAACAAACTGGACTTCACGAGTTGAAACGAGGTGAGATGGCACCAAAACTCGGCCGACATCACTTGCGTCGCTCCTTGTAGCCATCTTCGTTCTTGGAGGATAGGATCTCCAACGTCCGGGCGTTTGTGATCATGCTACGAAGACTGGCAACCATCGACCAACATCCATTAAGATCCGAACGATGGTGGTCGGATAAAGATGGATGGTTGCCGAGTGTCTCGACGATTCGGCTTTGAAGTACGGAGCGAGGTTCGGCTCGTTGAAACACTCGCAAGTACTCGGCCCTATGAAGAGTCTCGGGATGAATAGACGTGTCGGGAGTCGGTGAAGTTATCCACAAAGGAAATCCGGCGGTGGCCATGAGCGGGAGCTCGTCTTTGGCCTTGCGGGCGATATCCGAGATCAAGTCGGTGTGGACTCCGACAAGATCATGAGCAGGTCCGGGAAGATTAGATGGCACAGGTACGGGTGGGCGCTCGATAAGTGTTGGCATGAGGCTCCGCACATCCCGTCTCAAGTGGTCCATGTCGATGGAATCGTCGGACAACTCGAGAATAGGCTCTTGTTGTTGAGGAACAACTTCGAGCCTTCGCCGTGGCACATCTGAGTGCGGAACAGGACCTCCGCAATTGGGACAGATGCCGCTGTGGAGAGCATCGACGAGTCGTTGATTCAGAAGTTGAAGCTCCTCGTTCTTGCTCACCAGCTGATCATTTCGTCTTTCTAACTCGGCGATACGTTGCTGAGACGTCAGGATACCGAACTTCTTCCTATTTCTCGACCCCCAATAATAGACTTGGTCCTCCTCAAGTCCGATTTTCGGACCAAATCGTTCTCGTTGTGGCTTGGTGGGGTGAGAATACACCGCAAAGAAAGCCGCTAGTGCTTCTCTCTGAGCTTTGGTGTACTTCGACCGCGGAAGTCTCCTATAGACAGGAGCGGCTTCCGGCTCAATAGGTGGATCAGCAACCAAGATTGGTGCTTGGGGTAGTGGTTGCGGTTGTGGTAGTGGCTCGGTCGGCATGCTAGCATCGGCGCTATTGAGCATGCTCGGTGGAATTATTTCAGCCAAGCCTTCAAAGATTGGGTCTCTCTGAAGGACTGACACGCCCAAAAGGAGGCATCAATTTAAAAAAAACCCTATCGGTTGTAGTATAGTGCATAGTAGGGTATCGTTCACAACGGAGATAAAAGGGTGTACCTAACAAAAATTGTCACAAAGAATTAAATAAAATAAAGAATTATTATTAACAAGTATAAAGAATATATACATATGTACAAAGTAAAAGGGGGTTTAAGAGATAAATTGAATGAAATCAATTAATTAAATTACAAAGAATAAATTAAATAAGATGGGATGAAACATAAAATATATAAAGTTCAGCCACAAGTATACAAGTTTACCAATTATTGGACCGAAAATTAACCAAGTTCCCTAGCCATGAAACCGAAATTAACATATGTGGAATGCTGGACCGCCAATTATCATTCCCCAAATAAAACCACTTTCATGAAAATTAACCTAAGCGACCGCACCTAGATTAACCAATCAAACATGCAAAGGTAGCTAATCAAAACATGTCCAACGCATAAAAGAAGAGTTGTTAATTAAAGTGCACGACCTAGTGGGACCACCCATCTATCCGTGATCCTTTTTATTTGTTTCCGACCTCTTTCCAAAGCCTTTACTACTTGTGAATTAGAATTAAAACCCTAATTCTAGCACCAATTATATGCAATCATCTTAAGTTTGCAACCTTAAAACAAAAACATATAAAAGTTATCTACTAAAATAGAATCAAATAAACGGAGTCACATAAGCTACTAGAAGAACTAATTAATTAGGATCCAACAATTAAATAAATCCATAAACAAGGGCTGAATATTATATAAATCATGTCATGTTAACTAATACAAAGGATAAACAAGCAACAAAGAGGAACTCATAAGAGAAATTAAAGAATAAGTCGAAATACACCGTATGAATAGCATGAAGATCTTGAAGCCACAAACTCTTGAATCCTTGACCACAAGTAATCCAAGCCGTGAAGACAAGGTGATGATGGTGATGGTGATGTTGAATAGGGGCTGGTGGTGATGGTGTAGACGCCTTCTCCTCCTCCTTGAAGTCTTGAAAACCCTAAATACTAGAGAATGGAAAATATGATGTGAGAGGGAGAAGAGAAAGAGGAGGGTTTGTCCCTCCCCATTGGGGTGTGTTTAAGAGAAGAATGAGGCTGCTATTTATAGGAGAATGGAGAGGAAGAAGAAGACAATGAAAGAAATAAAGAAAGAAAAGGAAGAGAAGTGGAATGTGAGTGGTAGAAAAGAAATGGTAAGTGGAATGGTGGAAATGTAGTCATATGGCAATGAACCATTTATTTAGGTAAAGGAAATCAAGCACTAATGATATGGAGAGAAAACAACAAAGATAGTGTGATGGGATGGATGGGAATATGGTGGTGAGTGGAGCAATGAGAATAAAAGAAAATGAAAGAAATAAAAAGCAGGCAGCACTGAGCTATGCCCACTTATAACGGAATAATACACGTTTGAACGGTTGGATCATTCTCAAATTTTAATACAGAATATCTAACACACACATGCAGCGTGTGTGATAGGAGCACAAAGTGTGACGTTTTTAATGTATTTTCCCTACTATTTGGCTATGATTTAATTGTAACTTTGTTATTTTTGCTTAGTTTCCATATTTGAGTCCCTAAATGATATATAAATGTGAATACGTGCAGAAAATCGGAGCTCGGAAATTTACAAAGTCTAATGGGCTTTTTCGAGGCCCATTAAGAAGTGAGCTACCGTGAGGCCCAAGATGAAGGCCCAAATCCATGAAGATGAAGGCCCAAATCCATGAAGAAAGGCTCAAGCCCAAGAAGAAAGGCCCAAGCCCAAGAAGGAAGGTCCAAGCCCATTTTCGGACAATCTGCCTGTGCAGATATGTCAACTTGCGAAGCCAATATCTCCCAATTGCACCGTTGGATCCAGCTGTAATATATTCTGCATGTGTGTGTTATATATTCTGTATTAAAATTTGAGAATCATCCAACCGTTCAAACGTGCATTATTACGTTCTAAGTGGGAACTGCTCAGTGCTGTCTGCTTTTTATTTCTTTCCTCTTCTTTTATTTTCAATGCTCCACTCACCCCTATATTCTTTCCTCTTCTTTCTGCCCACACCATTAGTGTTTAATTTCTTTTACCTAAATAAATGGTTCATTGCCATATGACTACATTTCCACCATTCCACTTACCATTTCTTTTCTACCACTCACATTCCACTTCTCTTCCTTTTCTTTCTTTATTTCTTGCATTGTCTTCTTCTTCCTCTCCATTCTCCTATAAATAGCAGCCTCATTCTTCTCTACAAATACACACCCCAATGGGGAGGGACAAACCCTCCTCTTTCTCTTCTCACATCATATTTTCCATTCTCTAGTATTTAGGATTTTCAAGACTTCAAGGAGGAGGAGAAGGCGTCTACACCATCACCACCAGCCCCTATTCAACAGCACCATCACCATCATCACCTTGTCTTCACGGCTTGGATTACTTGTGGTCAAGGATTCAAGATGTGGCTTCAAGATCTTCATGCTATTCATACGGTGTATTTCGACTTAGCCTTTAAATTTATGCCTCTTTGTTGCTTGTTTATCTTTTGTATTAGTTAACATGACATGATTTATATAATTTTCAGCCTTTGTTTATGGGTTTATTTAATTGTTGGATCCTAATTAATTAGTTCTTCTAGTAGCTTATGTGACTCCGTTTATTTGATTTTGTTTAAGTAGATAACTTTTATATGTTTTTGTTTTAAGGTTGCAAACTTAAGATGATTGCATATAATTGGTGCTATAATTAGGGTTTTAATTCTAATTCACAAGTAGTAAAGGCTTTGGAAAGAGGTCGGAAACAAATAAGAAGGATCACGGATAGATGGGCGGTCCCACTAGGTCGTGCACTTTAATTAACAACTCTTCTTTTATGCGTTGGACATGTTTTGATTAGCTACCTTTGCATGTTTGATTGGTTAATCTAGGTGCGGTCGCTTAGGTTAATTTTCATGAAAGATGTTTTATTTGGGGAATGATAATTGGCGGTCCAGCATTCCACATATGTTAATTTCGGTTTCATGGCTAGGGAACTTGGTTAATTTTCGGTCCAATAATTGGTAAACTTGTATACTTGTGGCTGAACTTTATATATTTTGTGTTTCATCCCATCTTATTTAATTTATTCTTTGTAGATTAATCATTTAGTTTAGATAAATCAATTTCTTTAACCCCCTTTTTACTGTGTACATATGTATATATTTATACTTTATACTTGTTAATAATTCTTTATTTTATTTAATTCTTTGTGACAATTTTTGTTAGGTACACCCTTTGATCTCCGTTGTGAACGATACCCTACTATGCACTATACTACTACCGATAGGGTTTTTTTTAAATTGATGCTCATTTTGGGCGTGTCGATTTTTGGCGCCGTCAACGTGGATTGAAAATTTTCCTAACCTAATATTTTTTTTTGTGAATACTGTTTATAATTTTTTGTAATTATTACTGTTTTTATTACTTGTATATAATTACTGTTTACTTTTTATTGTTTATAATTTTCCTATTTTTTTTAACTGTTCATATTACTTGTCTATATTACTTGTGACTAGTAGTTGTTATTACTTGTTTTTAATACTTGTTCATATTTTGTTACACTTAGTAATTTATTTAGGTGTCTTTTATATAGTTGATTATTTTTTGTTGTTGTAAGTTGTAACTTGAACGGAATAGGTAAGGTCCTTTTATTAATATTGGCCTAAACCCTTCATTTGTACCGTAAGGTCACTTGAGGTTGAGGGCGGCCTTTATTAACACTTGGAGAATTGTCGAACACTTAAGTGCTTTCTCAACTGAGTAAGGGGCACATGAATGGTGTCTAGATATGATCAAGACCCTGGGTGACGGGTTTGTAAAATTGGATTCAGAGGACTAGTCCACTAAATGAATCCTGCCTCTCGCTTATCTCTTGTGATCTGGCCATTCGCCTTCTGAAAACACGGAAAGTCATTTAATTCAAGGCATTGCACCTAGGCCGTAAGTCCACCTTGAGTTACCGCTTGGAATCAACTTTCATTTTTTTTCAACTATATTAAGGCAAAGGAAAATATTTTTGTACACTTAAGTGTATTGTGTAATTAAAATATACGTAGACATAGGAAAATTTATTCATTTTGTATAGATAAGTTGTGACATATTTTTAACTTTGTAAATATTTTGTTTTTATTTTTATAAATTTATTACTAACCTTTTTATTTTGTATAGGAAATAATCGGGGTTTATCGGAAATTCTACCACATACATCGGAGCATACGTTTAGGAAGTCAAGGTTGAAAAACCTTGAGGTTGATGTCTTGTTGGTGATTTTCGGTTTCCTCGGGAGTAAAAAGGTAAGTTTTCTTTCACACTCGTTATTTATTTTGAAAAATACAAAAAAAATAAAAAAAGAAAAAAGAAAAAGAAAATTAAAAAAAAATTTAATTGTAAATAAAAAAAAAGAATGTTTTCTTTTGTTTTACTGTTGGTAATTATTTCTTTTTACTATTTATAATTACTGTTTGTTTTATTTTTGGGCTTGTTAGTTAGTTTGTTTGTTATTGGGCCTTAGGCCCGTTTGTGTGATTGGTTAGTGTTTTGGGTTTCGAATAAAAAGAAAAAAATAAAAAATAAAAAATTTAGCCCATTGGGCTCGTGTCATTCACGAAGCCCAAAACCCGTAACCCAAGCCCATTAGTGTGTCGGGCCTGTTCGTTTTTAGGCCCATTAGTTAAGCCCACCAATAATGGGCCGGAGTTTTCTTTGGCCCAGGCCCACTTTAATGCCCAAACCATTTCGATGGTCCAAGCCCGTTTAAAGTGTCGGCAACCTTTGCGCGTGTTTTACACGCGTTTTCACTTGTTCACTTTACGACTTTTCGTAAAGTATTAAAAAAATAAAAAAAAAATAAAAAATAGAAAATCAAAAAAAATTTGATTGGGCCGACGCACGACTTTTGCGTCGGCCGAATTGTTTAATAAACCGCGTGCGTGTCTACTGTAGACTTTACGACTTTCGTCGCCCGATCCACGATTTGCGGGTCTTACATGTCCGTGGCACGTGTGCGAGCGTGCGTCCGTTCCTTCCTTTCCCTTCGTTTGCGTTAGTTTCCTTAGGTCATTTCACGTTTTCCCTTAGTCTCTCTCTCTTTCTCTCGTTTTCTCTCTCGTGTTCTTCGTGTTCTTCATCTGTTCTTGAGTTTTCCCGGAAAACCTCCCAAATCCCAAAAGCTTTCCTCCCCTCCCAAACCCACGAATGGCCAAAAGAGTGAATTCTTTCGGTGATTTGTTTCGGGCGGGTCCTTCGAGAGAACCCGATCTTTGAAGGTCTGGCTGAAATAATTCCACCGAGCATGCTCGATAGCGCCGATGCTAGCATGCCGACCGAGCCACGGCCACGACCACGACCGCAACCACTACCCCAAGCACCGATCCTGGTTGCGGATCCACCGCCGAGCCGGAAGCCGCTCCTGTCTATAGGAGACTTCCGAGGACAAAGTACACCAAAGCTCGAGAGAGATGCCTTGGCGGCTTTCTTTGCGGTGTATTCTCACCCCACCAAGCCACAACGAGAACGATTTGGTCCGAAAATCGGACTTGAGGAGGACCAAGTCTATTATTGGGGGTCGAGAAATAGGAAGAAGTTCGGTATCATTACATCGAGCAGCGTATTGCCGAGCTAGAAAGAAGAAACGATCGGCTGGTGAGCAAGAACGAGGAGCTTCAAATGCGGAATCAACGACTCGTCGATGCTCTCCACGGCGGCATATGTCCCCGATTGCGGAGGTCCTGTTCCGCACTCGGATGTGCCTAGGCGAAGGCTCGAAGTTGTTCCTCCACAACAAGAGCCTATTCTTGAGTTGTCCGATGATTCCATCGACATGGACCACTTAAGACGGGATGTGCGGAGCCTCATGCCTACCCTTGTCGAGCGCCCATCCATACCTTTGCCATCGACACCCTTCCGGACCTGCTCGCTGATCTTGTCGGAGTCCACACCGACTTGATCTCGGATATCGTCCGCAAGGCCAAGCACGAGCTCGTGCTCATGGCCACTGCCGGTTTTCCTTTGTGGATATCATCACCGACTCCCGACACGTCCATTCATCCCGAGACTCTTAACCGGCCGAGTACTTGCGAGTGTTTCAACGAGCTGAACCTGCTCCGTACTTCAAGGCGGAATCCTCGAGACACTCGGCGACCATTCACCTTTATCCGACCACCATCGTTCGGATCTTAATGGATGTTGGTCGATGGTTGCCCGTCTTCTGTAGCATGATTACAAACGCCCAGACGTTGGAGATCCTATCCTCCGACAACCAAGAAGGCTACGAGGAGCAGAAGCAAGTGATGTCGGCCGAGTTTCTGGTGCCATCTCACCTCGTTTCGACTCGTGAAGTCCAGTTCGTTCGGTATTCTCACCAACAACTGGATGGAAGTTGGGTCGTCGTGGATGTCTCCGTGGATGAATTGCGTTCAAATCCAAAGCCTTCCGTGAGATCGATTTGCCGAAAACGCCCCTCCGGATGCTTGATACGTGATCTTCATAATGGATCTTCCTTAGTCACTTGGGTGGAGCACGTGGATGTACGCGAGAAGGAGATGAAGGCCAGTTTCGAACCATTTGTTCATTCAGGGTTCGCTTTTGGTGCAAAGCGTTGGATCTCAACACTCCAACGACAAGCCGAGCGCTACATGTGCGCCACAGGGATCCACACTTCACCCGGTGACTCGATCATTTCTCTTGAAGGAAGAAGAGGCCTTGCGGAAATGGCAAAACAGATGACGATCTGTTTCTTCAACGACATCGACGACTCCACGTACCACCCTTGGACTTGTTCGAACCGAACAAGAGACACTCGAATGGAGGTCGGGACCCAACAAGCGAAGGGGTGATCCGAGCAAGCCCCACGGAGTCAATCGTCTGCTGGTTGTTCCGTCGTTCATCTATCTCATCACACCGGGATCTTTGAGTTCCTCGAAGACGTTCGGACTAGACCAATGTGGGATAGTATGTCGATGGACGGCTCGGTACGTGTGCTAGCAAACTTTTCCATCGGTCTTGACCCGCGCAACCAGATTTCGGTGCTCGCCATAGATAGTCACAACGACTTCCTCATTCTTCAGGAGTGTTGCACCGATGCAACGGGGTCGTCTGTGATATACGCGCCGATCAACCATTCCATTCTCCAGTGTTTGTTATGTGGAGTTCAACCGGAGCCATTTCCGCTTATGTCTTCTGGCTTCTCCATTCTGCCAAACGTATCCGGAGCTATACTTGATGGAACACTGCTGACTATAGTGTTCCAGATCTCGGTGAAGGCTACATCAGCCAAGTCTGCCGTGGAGTCGGCAACTACCCTTGTCCAGGACACACTTCAAAGGATCAGAGCCGCAGTCAATTAAGGAGCAAACGTTGGATGCAAGGCCCTGCTAGCCTTGTTTGTGACTGTTGGTGACTTGCTTCGGGAGGAGCTTAATGATCTTCAAGGGGGAGTCTTTCTGTTTCCCTTTTCATTTACTTAACTGTTGTGTGTTTACTTCTGTTTATGTTGTGTGTTTATTTCAGTTTGTGTGTTTACTTCGGTTGATTTCTGTTTGTGTGTTTAATTTCAATAACCATGCTTGAATTTTTCATTTTCGTGAAATATCTGTCTAACATTGAGGACAATGTTTAATTCAAGTGTGGGGGGAAGATTTATTTAAAAAGAAAAGAAAAAAAATTTGAAAAATAAAAAAGTTCAAAAAAATAATTTACTTGTTTTTGTTTTCTACGGTAACAATATATCGACTAGATCATACTTACTCCCTTGGTAGCGTTGAACCTACCATTGCACTTAGTAAGTCACTGTGGTCACGTATTGTTACCCTAATAAAAAAAAATTTGAAAAAGAAAAAAAAAATTTGCTTCTGTTGTTTATTTATTTGTTTGTTTTCGTTTTCTACGGTAACGGTATATCGACTATATCACACTCACTCCCTTGGTAGCGTTGAACCTACCATTGCACTAAGTGAGTCCCTGTGGTCACGTATTGTTACCTACATTGAAAAATCAAAAAAAATCAAAAAAATCAAAAATGACAAAAATATTTGCTTCTGTTTTGTGTGTTATTGTTTGTTTTGTGCTTTGTTCTTTCCAATTCCGATGATGAATTGAGTTTAATTGTTGTCATTAGGAGAATGTTTATTATATGTCAAGGCTTTGTGTAGTTTGCTTTGGATTTAATATGCATAACTTGTGATTGCTCGAATTTCCATGTTCACATAACCTGTTTCGATTAGTTGATTGCAATCCGAGAAGCACATTTAAACATACATTGTCATGCATACCCAGAAAATGTGAGGACTTGAGCCTATTGAATATTCACATGTATGCATCTTTCATACATTTACTCGTTCTTCATGTGTGCACAATTCATGAGTTTTGAACCTAGAACTTGCTCAAAGACCACTTGAAACATTTTGTTAATCTGTGATGAATTAGAAATGAGTAAGGCATTAGTTGAGCACCATGGCCAAAATATTCACCATCCATTTAAACACGAACTTTAGGAATCCCCTTTTGAACTAATCACTCATTAGCCGTTTCTTTTGTTCATCCACACCATTTCACCGTTGTTTTATTGTGTTTGCAAGATGATGATAGTGACTTCTTGTGTTCTTATGCTTCGGGTTTTGATTTGTATGGTAGTATACCAAAAGGCAAGTGTGGGGGTGTATTTTATTTTGTTGTATTTGTTCAAAGAAAGAAAAAAAAAATCAAAAACAAAAAGAAGGAATAATATTCCTCGAAAAAAAAAAAAAAAAAGAAAAAAAAAAAGAAAGAGAAATTCCAAAAATAGAGTTATTTTCTTGTATTATTTTCAATAAAAGGTTGGAGGAGAATAAGAAAGTTGTTTCGGGTATAGCATAGGTATGAGTTTCAAAGTCGTTGACTTGTCTTGCAAACATGTGAAACATTTTTCATTTCCAGTCCCTTCATTCATCATTCACCATTCACTATTCACCATTCACCCTTTGACCCCTGTTTCACCCTAAAAGCCCTTATGATCTAATGATTTTTGGATTAATTGTGGAGAGTTGGTTAATGAGCAAGCTTATGGGAACGTTACTTGTGTAATTGTTTTGAGAGTAAACACTTAACCCTAAACACTGAGCGGAAATAATTAGTGAATCTTGTGAGCTATTTAGTGGTTAATGTTGTTTCGATGTGCCTATTTGATTGCATGAGATTGATTGTATACTTGGTTTTCACACACTTCACCCGAGCATGAATGAGATGTACATGTTAAACACTTAGCAAATTCGTTAGCCTTGGTATATAATTTGTATTCTCCTGATTATAACTCTTCTGAACTCGCTGAGGGTTATGGTTGGAAAGAATATATGTTTTGTGTTTCCCTTTTCTGTTTTGTGTTGTTTTGTTTTAAGTTTTGTGTTGCTAAGGGACTAGCAATAGCTAAGTGTGGGGGAATTTGATAGGAGCACAAAGTGTGACGTTTTTAATGTATTTTCCCTACTATTTGGCTATGATTTAATTGTAACTTTGTTATTTTTGCTTAGTTTACATATTTGAGTCCCTAAATGATATATAAATGTGAATACGTGCAGAAAATCGGAGCTCGGAAATTTACAAAGTCTAATGGGCTTTTTCGAGGCCCATTAAGAAGTGAGCTACCGTGAGGCCCAAGATGAAGGCCCAAATCCATGAAGATGAAGGCCCAAATCCATGAAGAAAGGCTCAAGCCCAAGAAGAAAGGCCCAAGCCCAAGAAGGAAGGTCCAAGCCCATTTTCGGACAATCTGCCTGTGCAGATATGTCAACTTGCGAAGCCAATATCTCCCAATTGCACCGTTGGATCCAGCTGTAATATATTCTGCATGTGTGTGTTATATATTCTGTATTAAAATTTGAGAATCATCCAACCGTTCAAACGTGCATTATTACGTTCTAAGTGGGAACTGCTCAGTGCTGTCTGCTTTTTATTTCTTTCCTCTTCTTTTATTTTCAATGCTCCACTCACCCCTATATTCTTTCCTCTTCTTTCTGCCCACACCATTAGTGTTTAATTTCTTTTACCTAAATAAATGGTTCATTGCCATATGACTACATTTCCACCATTCCACTTACCATTTCTTTTCTACCACTCACATTCCACTTCTCTTCCTTTTCTTTCTTTATTTCTTGCATTGTCTTCTTCTTCCTCTCCATTCTCCTATAAATAGCAGCCTCATTCTTCTCTACAAATACACACCCCAATGGGGAGGGACAAACCCTCCTCTTTCTCTTCTCACATCATATTTTCCATTCTCTAGTATTTAGGATTTTCAAGACTTCAAGGAGGAGGAGAAGGCGTCTACACCATCACCACCAGCCCCTATTCAACAGCACCATCACCATCATCACCTTGTCTTCACGGCTTGGATTACTTGTGGTCAAGGATTCAAGATGTGGCTTCAAGATCTTCATGCTATTCATACGGTGTATTTCGACTTAGCCTTTAAATTTATGCCTCTTTGTTGCTTGTTTATCTTTTGTATTAGTTAACATGACATGATTTATATAATTTTCAGCCTTTGTTTATGGGTTTATTTAATTGTTGGATCCTAATTAATTAGTTCTTCTAGTAGCTTATGTGACTCCGTTTATTTGATTTTGTTTAAGTAGATAACTTTTATATGTTTTTGTTTTAAGGTTGCAAACTTAAGATGATTGCATATAATTGGTGCTATAATTAGGGTTTTAATTCTAATTCACAAGTAGTAAAGGCTTTGGAAAGAGGTCGGAAACAAATAAGAAGGATCACGGATAGATGGGCGGTCCCACTAGGTCGTGCACTTTAATTAACAACTCTTCTTTTATGCGTTGGACATGTTTTGATTAGCTACCTTTGCATGTTTGATTGGTTAATCTAGGTGCGGTCGCTTAGGTTAATTTTCATGAAAGATGTTTTATTTGGGGAATGATAATTGGCGGTCCAGCATTCCACATATGTTAATTTCGGTTTCATGGCTAGGGAACTTGGTTAATTTTCGGTCCAATAATTGGTAAACTTGTATACTTGTGGCTGAACTTTATATATTTTGTGTTTCATCCCATCTTATTTAATTTATTCTTTGTAGATTAATCATTTAGTTTAGATAAATCAATTTCTTTAACCCCCTTTTTACTGTGTACATATGTATATATTTATACTTTATACTTGTTAATAATTCTTTATTTTATTTAATTCTTTGTGACAATTTTTGTTAGGTACACCCTTTGATCTCCGTTGTGAACGATACCCTACTATGCACTATACTACTACCGATAGGGTTTTTTTTAAATTGATGCTCCTTTTTGGGCGTGTCAGTGTGCCAAAAATACAGCTGGATCCAACGGTGCAAGTGGGAGTTATGCACTTCCAAAGTTGACTGATCTGCACAGGCAGATTCTCCGAAAATGGACTTGGACCTTCCTTCTTGGGCTTGGGCCTTTCTTCTTGGATTTGGGCCTTCATCTTCATGGATTTGGGCCTTCATCTTGGGCCTCACGGCAGCTCACTTCTTAATGGGCCTCGAAAAAGCCCATTAGACTTCGTAAATTTCCGAGCTCCGATTTTCTGCACGTATTCACATTTATATATCATTTAGGGACTCAAATATGGAAACTAAGCAAAAATAGCAAAGTTACAATTAAATCATAGCCAAATAGTAGGGAAAATACATTAAAAACGTCACACTTTGTGCTCCTATCAAATTCCCCCACACTTAGCTATTGCTAGTCCCTTAGCAACACAAAACTTAAAACAAAACAACACAAAACAGAAAAGGGAAACACAAAACATATATTCTTTCCAACCATAACCCTCAGCGAGTTCAGAAGAGTTAAAATCAAGAGAATAAAAATTATATACCAAGGCTAACAAATTTGCTAAGCATTTAACCTGCACATCTCATTTATGCTCGGGTGAAGTGTGTGAAAACCAAGTGTACAATTAATCTCATGCAATCCAATAGGCACATCGAAACAACATTAACCACTAAAGCTCACAAGAATCACTAAATATTTTCGCTCAGTGTTTAGGGTTAAGTGTTTACTCTCATAACAATTGCATAAGTAACGTTCCCATAAGCTTGCTCATCGACCAACTTTCCACAATCAATCTACAACTCATTAAATCATAAGGACTATCAATGGTGTAATGGGGCCAAAGGTTAGGGGTTAAAAGAAACGAAGGGAAAGGAAAAACAAAATGTCCCGAGTGTTCCACAAAACAATTTTGTGACTTGTTTTCTATATACTTAAAAAATCAAACAACCAAACTTTTATTCACTTCCAATCTTTCACACTTTCTGAACAAACACTTCATATTCTTTCTCTCTTTTTTTTCTTCTTTTTTTTTTTTTTTTTTTTGTAATTTTTTTTTTAACACCCCCACACTTACTTCTTTCACAAACCAGAAGACTTTTCAAGCACAAAATACCACCACAAGTCACAAAATTGTCTCTTTAACACATGTTGGAACAAAGGCAGGTTAGTGTTTAAGCTAAAAACAGGTTAGGAGTAAGCGGGTTAACAAAGAAAAAGGCTAAAAACATGTTAGGCTCAAAAGAGGTTAACCTAAAGGATTAGTGTTTACAGGGCTGTAAGTCAGTTTGGCCATGGTGTTTTACTAATGCCTTAATCATCTCTAATTCATCACGGATTAATAAAATGTTTCAAGTGGTCTTTGAGCAAGTTCTAGGTTCAAAACTCATGAATTGTGCACACATGAAGAACGAGTAAATGTATGAATGATGCATACATGTGAATATTCAATAGGCTCAAATCCTCACATTTTCTGGGTATGCATGACAATGTATGTTCAAATGTGCTTCTCGGATTGCAATCAACTAATCGAAACAGGTTAAGTGAACATGGAAATTCGAGCAATCACAAGTTATGCATATTAAATCCGAAGCAAATCACACAAATCCTTAACATATAATAAACATTCTCAAAATCATAACAATTAAACTCAATTCATCATCGGGATTGGAAAGAAAACAACACATATAACACAAATAAACACACAAACAGAAGCAAATATTTTTGTAATTTTTGATTTTTTTGATTTTTTTGATTTTTTCAATTAAGGGTAACAATACGTGACCACAGTGACTTACTAAGTGCAATGGTAGGTTCAACGCTACCAAGGGAGTAAGTATGATCTAGTCGATATATTGTTACCGTAGAAAACGAAAACAAGTAAATTATTTTTTTGAATTTTTCAAATTTTTCAAATTTTTTCTTTTCTTTTCAATAAACCTTCCCCCCACACTTGAATTAAACATTGTCCTCGATGTTAGACAAATATTTCATGAAATGAGAAATTTAAGCATGGTTATTGAATTTAAACACACATACAAAAGTAAACCGAAGTAAACACACAACAGTTAAGTAAATGAAAAACAGATAAGTTAGAAATAACTCCCCTTTGAAGTTCGTTAAGCTCCTCCCAAAGCAAGTCACCAACAGTCACAAACAAGGCTAGCAGGGCCTTGCATCCAACGTTTGCTCCTTAATTGACTGCGGCTCTGATCCGTAGAAGTGTGTCTTGGACAAGGGTAGTTGCCGACTCCACGGCAGATTTGGCTGATGTAGCCTTCACCGAGATCTGGAACACTATAGTCAGCAGTGTTCCGTCAAGTACAGCTCCGGATACGTTAGGCAGAATGGAGAAGCCTGAAGACATAAGCGGAAATGGCTCCGGTTGAACTCCAAATAGCAAACACTGGAAAATGGAATGGTTAATCGGTGCATAAATCACAGACGACCCTATTGCATCGGTGCAACACTCCTGAAGGATGAGGAAGTCGTTGTGACTATCTATAGCGAGCACCGAAATCTGGTTCCGCGGGTCAAGACCGATGCTGAAATTTGCTAACACACGCACCGAGCTGTCCATCGACATACTATCCCACAATGGTCTTGTACGAACGTCTTTGAGGAACTCAAAGATCCTGGTGTGATGGGAGAGATGAACGACGGAACAACCGGCGGTACGATTGACTCCGGGGGCTTGCTCGGATCACCCCTTCGCTTGTTGGTCCGACCTCCATTCGAGTGTCTCTTGTTCGGTTCGAACAAGTCCGGTGGTGGTACGTGGAGTTGCGATATCGTTGAAGAAACAGATCGTCATCTGTTTTGCCATTTCCGCAAGTCCTCTTCTTCCTTCGGGAGAAATGATCGAGTCACCGGGTGAAGTGTGGATACCTGTCGCGCACGTAGCGCTCGGCTTGTCGTTGGAGAGTTGAGATCCAACGCTTTGCACCAAAAGCGAACCCGAGAATGGACAAAGGGTTCGAAAGCGGCCTTCATCTCCTTCTCGCGTACATCCACGTGCTCCACCCAAGTGACTAAGGAAGATCCATTATGAAGATCACGTATCGGGCATCCGGAGGGGCGTTTTCGGCAAATCGATCTCACGGAAGGCTTTGGATTGGAACGCAATTCATCCACGGAGACATCCACGACGACCCGACTTCCATCCGGTTGTTGGTGAGAATACCGAACGAACTGGACTTCACGAGTTGAAACGAGGTGAGATGGCACCGAAACTCGGCCGACATCACTTGCTTCTGCTCCTCGTAGCCTTCTTCGTTCGTTGGAGGATAGGATCTCCAACGTCTTGGCGTTTGTAATCATGCTACGGAAGGCGGCAACCATCGACCAACATCCATTAAGATGCGAACGATGGTGGTCGGATAAAGGTGAATGGTTGCCGAGTGTCTCGACGATTCGGCTTTGAAGTACGGAGCGAGGTTCGGCTCGTTGAAACACTCGCAAGTACTCGGCCACATGAAGAGTCTCGGGATGAATAGACGTGTCGGGAGTCGGTGAAGTTATCCAAAGGAAAACCGGCTGTGGCCATGAGCGGGAGCTCGTGTTTGGCCTTGCGGACGATATCCGAGATCAAGTCGGTGTGGACTCCGACAAGATCAGTGAGCAGATCCGGGAAGGGTGTCGGATGGCAAAGGTATGGATGGGCGCTCGACAAGGGTAGGCATGAGGCTCCGCACATCCCGTCTTAAGTGGTCCATGTCGATGGAATCATCGGACAACTCGAGAATAGGCTCTTGTTGTTGAGGAACGACTTCGAGCCTTCGCCTAGGCACATCGAGTGCGGAACGGGACCTCCGCGTTGGGACAGATGCCGCCGTGGAGAGCATCGACGAGTTTTTGATTCTGCATTTGAAGCTCCTCGTTTTTGCTCACCGGCTGATCGTTTCTTTTCTCTAGCTCGGCAATACGCTGCTCGGAAGACTCGGATACCGAACTTCTTCCTATTTCTCGACCCCCGATAATAGACTTGGTCCTCCTCAAGTCCGATTTTCGGACCAAATCGTTCTCGTTGTGGCTTGGTGGGGTGAGAATACACCGCAAAGAAAGCCGCAAGTGCATCTCTCGAGCTTTGGTGTACTTCGACCTCGGAAGTCTCCTATAGACGGGAGCGGCTTCGGCTCGACGGGTGGATCAGCGACCAAGATTGGTGCTTGAGGTAGTGGTTGCGGTTGTGGTTGTGGCTCGGTCGGCATGCTAGCATCGGCGCTATTGAGCATGCTCGGTGGAATTATTTCAGCCGGACCTTCAAAGATTGGGTTCTCGAAGGACACACCGAAACAAGTCGGCGAAAGAATTGACTCTTTTGGCCATTTCGGGTTGGGATGGGAGGATAGCTTCGGGATTTGGGAGGTTTTCGGGAAAACTGAAGAACACGAAGAACACGAGAGAGAAAACGAGAGAGAGAGAGAGAGAGAGACTAAGGGAAATCACGTGAAATGACTAAGGGAACTAACGCAAACCGAAGGGGAAGGGAACGGAATGGACGGACGTGTGTCCAAAGTCGAAGACAAAGATCCGTAAATCACGGATCGAGCGACGAAAGTCGTAAAGTCTACAGTAGACACGCACGCGGTTTATTAAACAAATCGGCCGACGCAAAAGTCGTGCGTCGGGCCAATCAAAATTTTTTGATTTTCTATTTTTTATTTTTTTATTTTATTTTTTTAATACTTTACGAAAAGTTGTAAAGTAAACAGTGAAAACGCGTGTGAAACACGCGCAAAGGTTGCCGACACTTTAAACGGGCTTGGGCCATCGAAATGGTTTGGGCCTTAAAGTGGGCCTGGGCCAAAGAAAACTCCGGCCCATTATTTGTGGGCTTAACTAATGGGCCTAAAAACGAACAGGCCCGACACACTAAATGGGCTTGGGTTACGGGTTTTGGGCTTCGTGAATGACACGAGCCCAATGGGCTAAATTTTTTATTTTTTATTATTTATTTTTGATTTTTTTTATTTTGAAACCTAAAACCCTAACCAATCACACAAACGGGCCTAAGGCCCAATAACAAATAACTATAATAAGCCGAAAAATAAAATAAACATTAATTATAAATAGTAAAAATAAATAATTACAAACAGTTAAACAAAACACTCTTTTTTTTTATTTACAATTAAAATTTTTCTATTTTTTTTTTAATTTTTTTCTTTATTTTACAAACAAATAACGAGAGTGAAAAGAAAACTTACCTTTTTACTCCCGAGGAAACCGAAAATCACCAACAAGACATCAACCTCAAGGTTTTTCAACCTTGACTTCCTAAACGTATGCTCCGATGTATGTGGTAAAATTTTCGATAAACTCGGATTATTTCCTATACAAAATAAAAAGGTTAGTAATAAATTTACAAAATAAAAACAAAATATTTACAAAGTTAAAAATATGTCACAAATTATCTATACAAAATGAATGAATAAATTTTCCTATGTCTACGTATATTTTATTTACACAAAAATATTTTCTTTTGCCTGAATATAGTTGAAAAAAAATGAAAGTTGATTCCAAGCGGTAATTCGAGGTGGACTTACGGCCTAGGTGCAATGCCTTGACTTAAATGACTTTCCGTGTTTTCAGAAGGCGAATGGCCAGATCACAAGAGATAAGCGAGAGGCAGGATTCATTTAGTGGACAAGTCCTCTGAATCCAATTTTACAAACCCGTCACCCAGGGTCTCGATCATATCTAGACACCATTCATGTGCCCCTTACTCAGTTGAGAAAGCACTTAAGTGTTCGACAATTCTCCAAGTGTTAATAAAGGCCGCCCTCAACCTCAAATAACCTTACGGTAAAAATGAAGGGTTTAGGCCAATATTAACAAAAGGACCTTACCTAATCCGTTCAAGTTACAACTTACAACAACAAAAAATAATCAACTATATAAAAGACACCTAAATAAATTACTAAGTGTAACAAAATATGAACAAGTATTAAAAACAAGTAATAACAACAACTATTCACAAGTATTATAGACAAGTAATATAAACAAGTAATATGAACAGTTAAAAAATAGTAAAATTATAAACAATAAAAAGTAAACAGTAATTATATACAAGTAATAAAAACAGTAATAATTACAAAAAATTATAAACAGTATTCACAAAAAAAATATTAGGTTAGGAACATTTTCAATCCACGTCGACGGCGCCAAAAATTGACACGCCCAAAAGGAGGCATCAATTTAAAAAAAACCCTATCGGTTGTAGTATAGTGCATAGTAGGGTATCGTTCACAACGGAGATCAAAGGGTGTACCTAACAAAAATTGTCACAAAGAATTAAATAAAATAAAGAATTATTATTAACAAGTATAAAGAATATATACATATGTACAAAGTAAAAGGGGTTTAAGAGATAAATTGAATGAAATAAATTAATTAAATTACAAAGAATAAATTAAATAAGATGGGATGAAACACAAAATATATAAAGTTCAGCCACAAGTATACAAGTTTACCAATTATTGGACCGAAAATTAACCAAGTTCCCTAGCCATGAAACCGAAATTAACATATGTGGAATGCTGGACCGCCAATTATCATTCCCCAAATAAAACCACTTTCATGAAAATTAACCTAAGCGACCGCACCTAGATTAACCAATCAAACATGCAAAGGTAGCTAATCAAAACATGTCCAACGCATAAAAGAAGAGTTGTTAATTAAAGTGCACGACCTAGTGGGACCACCCATCTATCCGTGATCCTTTTTATTTGTTTCCGACCTCTTTCCAAAGCCTTTACTACTTGTGAATTAGAATTAAAACCCTAATTCTAGCACCAATTATATGCAATCATCTTAAGTTTGCAACCTTAAAACAAAAACATATAAAAGTTATCTACTAAAATAGAATCAAATAAACGGAGTCACATAAGCTACTAGAAGAACTAATTAATTAGGATCTGATACGCCCAAAAGGAGCATCAATTTAAAAAAATCCCTATCGGTAGTATAGTGGTAAGTAGGGTATCGTTCACAACGGAGATCAAAGGGTGTACCTAACAAAAATTGTCACAAAGAATTAAATAAAATAAAGAATTATTATTAACAAGTATAAAGAATATATATATACATATGTACAAAGTAAAAAGGGGAATTGAGAGATAAATTGAATGAAATAAATTAATTAAATTACAAAGAATAAATAAAATATGATGATGAAACACAAAGTATATAAAGTTCAGCCACATATACACAAGTTTACCAATCATTAGACCGAAAATTAACCAAGTTCCCTAGCCATGAAACCGAAACTAACATATGTGGAATGCCCACACGGGTTATCATTCCCCAAATAAAACCTCTTCTATGAAAATTAACCTAGTGAACGCTCATCTAGATTAAACAATTAAACATGCAAAGGTGATCAATCAATAACATATCTAACGCATAGGAGAAGAGTTGTTAATTAAAGTGCGCGACCTAGCGAACGCTCGTCTATCCGCGATCCTTCTTATTTTGATTCCGACCCGTTTGATAAGCCTTTACTACTTGTGAATTAGAATTAAAACCCTAATTCTAGCACCAATTACATGCAATCATCTTAAGTTTCGAACCTTAAAACAAGAACACATAAAAGATTCAATAAAACCGAATCAAATAAACGGAGTCACATAAGCTGCTAGAAGAACTAATTAATTAGGATCTAACAATCAAATAAACTCATAAATATAGGCTGAAAACTATATAAATCATGTCATGTTAACTAATACAAAGAATAATCAAGCAACAAAGAGGAACTCAAAAAGAGTAATTAAAGAATAAGTTGAAGTACACCATATGGAAAGTAGGAAGAACTCGAAGATCACAAACTCTTAAATCCTCACGCGAGTAACTCAAAAGCCGAGATTCCCAAGGTGATGATGATGGTGGTGATGATGGTTGATGGCTGGTGGTAATGGTGTAAACAGCTCCCCTCCTCCTTGAAGACTTGAAAACCCAAAATTCTAGAGAATGGAAAATATGATGTGAGATGGAGAAGAGAAAGAGGAGGGTTTGTCCCTCCCCATTGGGGTGTGAATTGGTGTGAAGAATGAGGCTGCTATTTATAGGAGAATGGAGAGGAAGAAGAAGACAATGAAAGAAATAAAGAAAGAAAGGGAAGAGAAGTGGAATGTGAGTGGTAGAAAAGAAATGGTAAGTGGAATGGTGGAAATGTAGTCATATGGCAATGAACCATTTATTTAGGTAAAAGAAATGAAACACTAATATTGTGGGCAGAAAGAAGAGGAAAGAATATAGGGGTGAGTGGAGCATTGAAAATAAAAGAAGAGGAAAGAAATAAAAACGGACAGCACTGAGCAGTGCGCACTTAGAACGGAATCCTGCACGTTTCAACGGTTGGATGCTTCTGAAATTTTATTTGGGAATAACTGACATCCATGTGCAGCGTGTATCAAAATTACAGCTAGATCTGACGGTGCAATTGAGAGATATGGGCTTCGCAAGTTGACTGATCTGCACAGGCAGATTGTCCGAAAATCTGGGCTTGGGCCATTCCTCATGCTTTGTGAACCTGGGCCTTCCTTCATGGATTTGGGCCTGCCATCTTGGGTTTGGGCCCCCTTCTTGATGGGCCTCATGGCAGACCACCTCTTAATGGGCCTCGAGAAAGCCCATTAGACTTCATTTCTGGACATGTTCACATTAATACGTCATTTAGGACTCAAATATGGAAACTAAGCTAAAATAGCAAAGTTACAATTAAATCATAGCCAAATAGTAGGGAAAACACATTAAAAACGTCACACTTTGTGCTCCTATCAGGATCCAACAATTAAATAAATCCATAAACAAGGGCTGAATATTATATAAATCATGTCATGTTAACTAATACAAAGGATAAACAAGCAACAAAGAGGAACTCATAAGAGAAATTAAAGAATAAGTCGAAATACACCGTATGAATAGCATGAAGATCTTGAAGCCACAAACTCTTGAATCCTTGACCACAAGTAATCCAAGCCGTGAAGACAAGGTGATGATGGTGATGGTGATGTTGAATAGGGGCTGGTGGTGATGGTGTAGACGCCTTCTCCTCCTCCTTGAAGTCTTGAAAACCCTAAATACTAGAGAATGGAAAATATGATGTGAGAGGGAGAAGAGAAAGAGGAGGGTTTGTCCCTCCCCATTGGGGTGTGTGATGTGAACGTAAAATACGTTCATAAAGTGCCCTAAATACTTGGATGGATGCTATTCTGAAAGCTTATTTGTCGGTTTAATGTTTGTTTTCGTGTTTTCAGGGAAAATATGTGCAAAATGCTAATTTACACATAAAAGGTGAATTTTGGAGATTTACAGCGCAATATCGGAAAGTCAACCGTGACTTTTCGATTATCTGATGACACCGGTCATTATTTGGAACTGGAATATAACATTGTACAAAGATTTCGAAAGACGTTTCGAATCCCGGCAATTTTGCCGGCGAACCACCACTCACGGAGGCGCAACCACCACACGCGGTGATGAAATCCATTTTTAATCTCCACTTTATTTTCCCTATATTTATGTTTATTCTTATTCTTTTTATATATTTCTATTTTAGTATTGATTTTATTTCTTTATTATTTTATTTTTCTTTTATTATTTTATTTTATCTTTATTTTGTTTTGTTATTTTATCCTTTTCTTTTCTTTGTTTTCTCTTTGCAGCTGCCATGTGCAGAGCCATTCCTTCACATGTTCACGGTTCTCTTCCAGCCTGGGAATCCATCAATGTCCAACTGATCCCCCCACTCCAATTTGAATTCAAATTGCAATCCCAGCTATTTCTCCACCACACCACCGCACCCATTTCCGGATCGGCTACCACTTCTATTCTCCTCTATAAATACAGAATCCCTGTCTCTATTTTCCTTGGCCGGGGCTTCTCCCCGCGCCACCAACTCTTTCCCATCTCTTTTCCCCCTCCACCATTTCTCTGGCGTCCGTGTACGGCTCACACAGCCGTGCCTTCTTCCTCTCTCTCTGGTTACTCTCTATTCTGCAATTAACTCTCTGTTCTCAAGCTTCCGTGTGCGGGAGCTCCTCTCCTGTGCCTTCTGTCCTCACCCTTCCTTCCTTCATTCCACAATTATCTCAGCCCTTCTTCTTTTCCCAATCACCTTTGTTACTCCTGCAATCTCAAAAACCACTTGTGAGCCCACTGCTCACGAAACTCAAATCACCATCACCATCTCTAATTAACATAATTTCTCACTCAATGCTCCAATCCGTCTGAAATTACACATAATCATCCCAAACATCATCATCTTCACCCCACCATAATTCATCTGCAATTTAATTAATTCAAGATCACAAACAATTAACAAAAGTATGATTTAATTGCAGGTTGAATTTCACGGCGAACTCCATGGTTGCTGCAATCCAAACCAGCCCGTGCCCACCATCTTCACCGCTGCTGTTCCCAAGCTTTCGCCGGCGTTAATCTTCACTCACCCAGGCCCGTGCCTCCTCGAAGCCAACGCCGGCGCCGTTCATTGCAGCTGCTCTCTGCCGCTGCCCATTGCCGTCGCCCAATCTGCCGGCCCACGCCGGCATCGAACCCATCATCTTGCCGCTGCAATTCAGCCCGTGCCTTCATCCTTCCTGCTCCTCATCACGGCCTCTCACTCTCTCGTCTCTGTGTGTGCAGCAAGAAGAAAACAGAAGCAAAAGAATGAAAGAAAATTGAAAGAAGATAAAGAAGGCTGCTGTACGGGTTAGAAGAAGAAGGAAAAGAGAATTAATGAACTTGATGAGAACCAATGAGAGGCAACGTTGAAAAGTCAAAGAAAGCAAAGAGAGGAAGATGAAGGCTGTTGTACACGGGATGTATGAGAGCTGAAATCAGCTTTGAAAAGTCAACAAGGGCTGGACTGAAAAGTCAAATTGACTTCCCAAATGGGCCTCCAAGCCCAATTGCCTCAAAGCCCAATGACCCAATGTCCAATCTGCTAAGGACACCCGAGTTCCCGAAATTCAACGCCAAATTCATTGAGCTTTCTCTTTCTCTAAACTCATTTTAATTTTATTTGTTTAAATATTTGTTGTGTGATTTATTTGATTTATTTGTATTTTGAATATTTGATTGATTTGAATTAAGTGTTTAATTCTTTTATTGAAAAACCCAAAAATATGTTATTTGATTAATTTGTGTGTTAGTTTAAATTGTTAGTTTAATTTATATTGTTCTTGTTTTATTTTATTTTCAAAGATATTAAAAATCCAAAAACATTTTCCTTTATTTATTTATTGTTTTCAAAATATTTTCAAAAACCCAAAAACAACACTTGTGTATATATTGTACATTTTTGTAAATAGAAACAATATAGTTTAATTAATTTCGTGACATTAGAAAAGTAAATAAACAATCCTCTGTGGGAAAAACCTCTACTTCCCATTATACTATTCAACGACAAATTGTTAGGAATTTAGGTAATATTAATGACGTCGGTAAAACCGCATATCATTTTGGCGCCGGCTCGCCGGGGATTGTTTTTACTATTTACTTTTTTATACTTTTTACTGTTTACTATTTGTAAATAATACTTGTAAATAATACTTACTAATTATACTTGTATATATTGTTACACTTAGTAATTATACTTAGGTATCCTGAATACTGTTAATTATTTAAGTTGTTGTAGGTTGTAATTTGAACGGAAATAGGTAAGGTCCTTTTATTAATATTGGCCTAAACCCTTCATTTGTACCGTAAGGTCACTTGAGGTTGAGGGCGGCCTTTATTAACACTTGGAGAATTGTCGAACACTTAAGTGCTTTCTCAACTGAGTAAGGGGCACATGAATGGTGTCTAGATATGATCAAGACTCTGGGTGACGGGTTTGTAAAATTGGATTCAGAGGACTTGTCCACTAAATGAATCCTGCCTCTCGCTTATCTCTTGTGATCTGGCCATTCGCCTTCTGAAAACACGGAAAGTCATTTACGTCAAGATATTGCACCTAGGCCGTACGTCCACCTCGAATTACCGCTTGGAATCAACTTTATTTTTAACTATATTTTGGACAATTTAACATTACTTGTAAATAAAATATACTTAGACATATGAAATTTTATTTATTCATTTTGTATAGATAATTTGTGACTTTATTTTTAACTTTGTAAATATTTTGTTTTGATTTTGTAAATTTTATTACTAACCTTTTCATTTTTATAGGGAATAATCCGGGTTATTCGGAAATTTTACCACATACATCGGAGCATACGTTTAGGAAGTCAAGGTTGAAAAACCTTGAGGTTGATGTCTTGTTGGTGATTTTCGGTTTCCTCGGGAGTAAAAAGGTAAGTTTTCTTTTCACTCTCGTTATTTGTGATTTAAAAAAAAAAAAAAAATTGAAAAATTTTAATTGTAAATAAAAAAAAAAAAGAGTGTGTTTTTGTTTTACTGTTTTGTATTTATTTATTTTCACTTTTTATAATTACTGTTTGTTTGTTTTCGGCTTGTTTGTTTGTTATTTATTATTGGGCCTTAGGCCCATTCGTTTGTGTGATTGGTTAGGGTTTTAGGTTTCGTAAAATAAAAAAAAATAAAAAAAATAAAAAAAATTTAGCCCATTGGGCTCGTGTCATTCACGAAGCCCAAAACCCTTAACCCAAGCCCATTTAGTGTGTCGGGCCTGTTCGTTTTTAGGCCCATTAGTTAAGCCCACCAATAATGGGCCGGAGATTTCTTCGGCCCGGGCCCACTTTAAGGCCCAAACCATTCCGATGGCCCAAGCCCGTTTAAAGTGTCGGCAACCGTCGGCGCGTGCGTCTCACGCGTTTTCGGTGTTCACTTTACGACTTTTCGTAAAGTATTAAAAAAATAAAATAAAAAAATAAAAAATACAAAATCAAAAAATTTTGATTGGGCCGACGCACGACTTTTGCGTCGGCCGAATTGTTTAATAAGCCGCGTGCGTTTTCACTTGTACGCTTTGCGACTTTCGTCGCCCGATCCGCAATTTGCGGGTCTTCTCGTCTTTGGCACGTGTGCGAGCGTGCATGCGTGCGTCCGCTCCTTTCCCCTTCCCTTCTGTTTGCGCTAGTTTCCTTAGGCATTTCACGTTTTCCCTTAGTCTCTCTCTCTCTCTCTCTCTCTCTCTCTCTCTCTCTCTCTCTCTCTCTCTCTCTCTCTCTCTCTCGTTTTCTCTCGCTTGTTCATCGTGTTCTTAGTTAGTTTTCCCGGAAAACCTCCCCAATTCCCGAAGCTATCCTCCCTCCCAAACCACAAATGGCCAAAAGAGTTAATTCCTTCAGCGAGTTGTTTCATGCAGGTCCTTCAGGGAGTCAAATCTTTGAAGGCTTGGATGAAATAATTCCACCAAGCATGCTCAATAGCGCCGATGCTAGCATGCCGACCCAGCCACCACCACAACCGCAACCACAACCCCAAGCACCAATTCTGGTTGCTGATCCACCCGCCGAGCCGGAAGCCGCTCCTGTCTATAGGAGACTTCCGAGGACGAAATACACCAAAGCTCAGAGAGAAGCACTGGCGGCTTTCTTTGCGGTGTATTCTCACCCCACGAAACCACAACGAGAAAGATTTGGTCCAAAAATCGGACTAGAAGAAGACCAGGTCTACTATTGGGGGTCGAGAAATAGGAAGAAGTTCGGTATCCGGACTTCTGAGCAGCGTATTGCCGAGCTAGAAAGAAGAAACGATCAGCTGGTGAGCAAGAACGAGGAGCTTCAAATGCAGAATCAAAGACTCGTCGATGCTCTCCACAGTGGCATCTGTCCCAATTGCGGAGGTCCTGTTCCGCACTCAGATGTGCCTAGGCGAAGGCTCGAAGTTGTTCCTCCACAACAAGAGCCTCTTCTCGAGTTGTCCGATGATTCGATCGACTTGGACCACTTGAGACGGGATGTGCGGAGCCTCATGCCTACACTTATCGAGCGCCCATCCGTACCGTGCCATCTACTCTTCCGGGACCTGCTCGCTGATCTTTTCGGAGTCCACACCGACTTGATCTCGGATATCGCCCGCAAGGCCAAGCACGAGCTCGTGCTCATGGCCACTGCCGGTTTTCCTTTGTGGATATCTTCACCGAGCTCCCGACACTTCTATTCATCCCGAGACTCTAAATAGGGCCGAGTACTTGCGAGTGTTTCAACGTGGCGAGCCCGCGCCATACTTCAAATCGGAATCCTCGAGACACTCGGCAACCATTCACCTTCATCCGACCACCATTATTGAGATTTTAATGGATGTTGGTCGATGGTTGCCCGTCTTTCGTAGCATGATCACAAACGCTCGGATGTTGGAGATCCTACCCTCCGACAACGCAGTAGGCTACGAGGAGAGGAAGCAAGTGATGTCGGCCGAGTTTCGGTGCCATCTAACATCGTTTCGACTCGTGAAGTCCGGTTTGTTAGGTACTCCCACCTACAATTTGGATGGAAGTTGGATCGTTGTGGATGTCTCTGTGGATGAACTGCGCTCAAATCCGAAGCCTTCGGTGAGATCGATTTGCCGAAAGCGCCCCTCCGGATGTTTGATTCGAGATTTGCAGAATGGATCTTCCTTAGTCACTTGGGTGGAGCACGTGGATGTGCGCGAGAAGGAAATGAAGGCCATTTTCGAACCCTTTGTCCATTCCGGGTTCGCATTTGGTGCAAAGCGTTGGATCTCGACTCTCCAACGACAAGCCGAGCGCTACATGTGCGTCACGGGGGTCCACACTTCACCCGGTGACTCCATCATTTCGCCCGAAGGAAAAAGAGGCTTAGCGGAAATGGCAAACCGGATGGCGATCTGTTTCTTCAACGACATCAGCAACTCCACGTATCATCACTGGACTTGTTCAAACCGAACAAGAGACACTCGAATGGAGGTCAGGACCAACAAGCGAAGGGGAGATCCGAGCAAGCCCCCTGGAGTCAATCGTACTGCTGGTTGTTCTGTCGTGCATCTTTCCCATCACACCAGGATCTTTGAGTTCCTCAAAGATGTGCATACGAGACCGCTATGGGATAGTATGTCGATGGACAGCTCTGTACGTGTGCTAGCAAATTTCACCATCGGTCTTGACCCGCGGAACCAGATTTCGGTGCTCGCCATAGATAGTCACAACGACTTCCTCATTCTTCAGGAGTGTTGCACCGATGCAACGGGGTCGTCTGTGATTTATGCGCCGATTAACCATTCCATTTTCCAGTGTTTGCTATATGTGGAGTTCAACCGGAGCCATTTCCGCTTATGTCTTCGGGCTTCTCCATTCCGCCTAACGTATCCGGAGCTGTACTTGACGGAACACTGCGACTATAGTGTTCCAAATCTCGGTGAAGGCTACATCGGCTAAATCTGCCGTGGAGTCGGCAACAACACTCGTCCGGGACACGCTCAAACGGATCAGTACCGCAGTCGACTAAGGAGCAAACGTTGGATGCAAGGCCCTGCTAGCCTTGTTTGTGACTGTTGGTGACTTGCTTCGGGAGGAGCTTAATAATCTTCAAGGGGGAGTTTTTTCTTTAACCTTATTTTTGTTTATTTTTGTTTGTATAAATGTTGTGTGTTTATTTCTGTTGTGTGTTTATATTCAATAACCATACTTGAATTTTTCATTTCGTGAAATATCTGTCTAACATTGAGGACAATGTTTAATTCAAGTGTGGGGGAAGGTTTATTAAAAAGAAAAGAAAAAATTTGAAAAATTCAAAAAAATAATTTACTTGTTTTTGTTTTCTACGGTAACGGTATATCGACTAAATCATACTTACTCCCTTGGTAGCGTTGAACCTACCATTGCACTAAGTAAGTCACTGTGGTCACGTATTGTTACGTAAATTGAAAAAAATCAAAAAAATCAAAAAATCAAAAATTACAAAAATATTTGCTTCTGTTTTCTGTTTTTGTGTGTTTATTTGTATTCGTGTTTTGTTCTTTCCAATCCCGATGATGAATTGAGTTTAATTGTTGTGATTAGGAGAATGTTTATTATATGTCAAGGCTTTGTGTGATTTGCTTTGGATTTAATTTGCATAACTTGTGATTGCTCGAAATTTCATGTTCACATAACCTGTGTTAATTAGTTGATTGCAATCCGAGAATACATTTGAACATACATTGTCATGCATACCCAGAAATTGTGAGAATTTGAGCCTGTTGAATATTCACATGTATGCATTATTCATACATTTACTCGTTCTTCATGTGTGCACAATTCATGAGTTTTTGAACCTAGAACTTGCTCATTGACCTCTCGAAACTTTTTATTAATCTGTGATGAATTGAAAATGATTAAGGCATTAGTTGAGCACCATGGCCAAATATTCACCATCCATCTAAACACGAACTTTAGGAACCCCTTTTGAACTGATAACTCATTAGCCGCTTCTTTTGTTCACCCACACCATCTCACCCATGTTTTATTGTGTTTGCAAGACGATGATAGTGACTTCTTATATTCTTATGCTTCGGGTTTTGATTTGTATAGTATGTACCAAAAGGCAAGTGTGGGGGTGCATTTTATTTTGTTGTATTTGTTGAAAGAAAAAAAAATCAGAAACAAAAAGAAGGAATAAAGTTCCTCGAAAAAAAAGAAAAAAAAAAAAAAAGTGGAAAAGAAAAAAAAAATGCCACAAAAATAGAGTTATTTTCTTGTATTGTTTTAATTTCAATAAAAGGTTGGAGGAGAATAAGAAAGTTATTTCGGGTATAGCATAGGTATGAGTTTCAAAGTCGTTGATTTGTCTTGCAAACATGTGGAACATTTATCATTTCTAGTCTTTCCCTTTCATTTTCCATTTACCATTTACCATTTACCATTCATTCACCCTTTGGCCCCATTACACCATTGAAAGCCCTTATGATTTAATGATTTGTGGATTAATTGTAGAGAGTTGGTTAATGAGCAAGCTTATGGGAACACTACTTGTGCAATTGTTATGAGAGTAAACACTTAACCCTAAACACTGAGCGGAAATATTTAGCGAATCTTGTGAGTTTTAGTGGTTAATGTCGTTCATTTGTGCCAATTTGATTGCATGAAATTAATTGTACACTCGGTTTTCACACACTTCACTCGAGCACGAATGAGATGTCCATGTTAAATACTTAGCAAATTCGTGAGCCTTGGTATATAGTTTTTATTCTCCTGATTATAATTCTTCGAACTCGTTGAGGGTTATGGTTGGAAATAATTTCTGTTTTGTGTTTCCCTTTCTGTTTTTGTGTTGTTCTGTTTTTAGTTCTGTGTTTGCTAGAGGACTAGCAAAAGTTCAAGTGTGGGGGTGTGATGTGAACGTAAAATACGTTCATAAAGTGCCCTAAATACTTGGATGGATGCTATTCGAAAGCTTATTTGTCGGTTTAATGTTTGTTTTCGTGTTTTCGGGGAAAATATGTGCAAAATGCTAATTTACACATAAAAGGTGAATTTTGGAGATTTACAGCGCAATATCGGAAAGTCAACCGTGACTTTTCGATTATCTGATGACACCGGTCATTATTTGGAACTGGAATATAACATTGTACGAAGATTTCGAAAGACGTTTCGAATCCCGGCAATTTTGCCGGCGAACCACCACTCACGGAGGCGCAACCACCACACGCGGTGATGAAATCCATTTTTAATCTCCACTTTATTTTCCTTATATTTATGTTTATTCTTATTCTTTTTATATATTTCTATTTTAGTATTGATTTTATTTCTTTATTATTTTATTTTTCTTTTATTATTTTATTTTATCTTTATTTTGTTTTGTTATTTTATCCTTTTCTTTTCTTTGTTTTCTCTTTGCAGCTGCCATGTGCAGAGCCATTCCTTCACATGTTCACGGTTCTCTTCCAGCCTGGGAATCCATCAATGTCCAACTGATCCCCCCACTCCAATTTGAATTCAAATTGCAATCCCGACTATTTCTCCACCACACCACCGCACCCATTTCCGGATCAGCTACCACTTCTATTCTCCTCTATAAATACAGAATCCCTGTCTCTATTTTCCTTGGCCGGGGCTTCTCCCCGCGCCACCAACTCTTTCCCATCTCTTTTCCCCCTCCACCATTTCTCTGGCGTCCGTGTACGGCTCACACAGCCGTGCCTTCTTCCTCTCTCTGGTTACTCTCTATTCTGCAATTAACTCTCTGTTCTCAAGCTTCCGTGTGCAGGAGCTCCTCTCCTGTGCCTTCTGTCCTCACCCTTCCTTCCTTCATTCCACAATTATCTCAGCCCTTCTTCTTTTCCCAATCACCTTTGTTACTCCTGCAATCTCAAAAACCACTGTGAGCCCACTGCTCACAGAAACTCAAATCACCATCACCATCTCTAATTAACATAATTTCTCACTCAATGCTCCAATCCGTCCGAAATTACACATAATCATCCCAAACATCATCATCTTCACCCCACCATAATTCATCTGCAATTTAATTAATTCAAGATCACAAACAATTAACAAAAGTATGATTTAATTGCAGGTTGAATTTCACGGCGAACTCCATGGTTGCTGCAATCCAAACCAGCCCGTGCCCACCATCTTCACCGCTGCTGTTCCCAAGCTTTCGCCGGCGTTAATCTTCACTCACCCAGGCCCGTGCCTCCTCAAGCCAACGCCGGCGCCGTTCATTGCAGCTGCTCTCTGCCGCTGCCCATTGCCGTCGCCCAATCTGCCGGCCCACGCCGGCATCGAACCCATCATCTTGCCGCTGCAATTCAGCCCGTGCCTTCATCCTTCCTGCTCCTCATCACGGCCTCTCACTCTCTCGTCTCTGTGTGTGCAGCAAGAAGAAAACGAAGCAAAAGAATGAAAGAAAATTGAAAGAAGATAAAGAAGGCTGTTGTACGGGTTAGAAGAAGAAGGAAAAGAGAATTAATGAACTTGATGAGAACCAATGAGAGGCAACGTTGAAAAGTCAAAGAAAGCAAAGAGAGGAAGATGAAGGCTGTTGTACACGGGATGTATGAGAGCTGAAATCAGCTTTGAAAAGTCAACAAGGGCTGGACTGAAAAGTCAAATTGACTTCCCAAATGGGCCTCCAAGCCCAATTGCCTCAAAGCCCAATGACCCAATGTCCAATCTGCTAAGGACACCCGAGTTCCCGAAATTCAACGCCAAATTCATTGAGCTTTCTCTTTCTCTAAACTCATTTTAATTTTATTTGTTTAAATATTTGTTGTGTGATTTATTTGATTTATTTGTATTTTGAATATTTGATTGATTTGAATTAAGTGTTTAATTCTTTTATTGAAAAACCCAAAAATATGTTATTTGATTAATTTGTGTGTTAGTTTAAATTGTTAGTTTAATTTATATTGTTCTTGTTTTATTTTATTTTCAAAGATATTAAAAATCCAAAAACATTTTCCTTTATTTATTTATTGTTTTCAAAATATTTTCAAAAACCCAAAAACAACACTTGTGTATATATTGTACATTTTTGTAAATAGAAACAATATAGTTTAATTAATTTCGTGACATTAGAAAAGTAAATAAACAATCCTCTGTGGGAAAAACCTCTACTTCCCATTATACTATTCAACGACAAATTGTTAGGAATTTAGGTAATAATTAATGACGTAGGTGAAATTCCTCATATCAGTGTGTTTAAGAGAAGAATGAGGCTGCTATTTATAGGAGAATGGAGAGGAAGAAGAAGACAATGAAAGAAATAAAGAAAGAAAAGGAAGAGAAGTGGAATGTGAGTGGTAGAAAAGAAATGGTAAGTGGAATGGTGGAAATGTAGTCATATGGTAATGAACCATTTATTTAGGTAAAGGAAATCAAGCACTAATGATATGGAGAGAAAACAACAAAGATAGTGTGATGGGATGGATGGGAATATGGTGGTGAGTGGAGCAATGAGAATAAAAGAAAATGAAAGAAATAAAAAGCAGGCAGCACTGAGCTATGCCCACTTATAACGGAATAATACACGTTTGAACGGTTGGATCATTCTCAAATTTTAATACAGAATATCTAACACACACATGCAGCGTGTGCCAAAAATACAGCTGGATCCAACGGTGCAAGTGGGAGTTATGCACTTCCAAAGTTGACTGATCTGCACAGGCAGATTCTCCGAAAATGGACTTGGACCTTCCTTCTTGGGCTTGGGCCTTTCTTCTTGGATTTGGGCCTTCATCTTCATGGATTTGGGCCTTCATCTTGGGCCTCACGGCAGCTCACTTCTTAATGGGCCTCGAAAAAGCCCATTAGACTTCGTAAATTTCCGAGCTCCGATTTTCTGCACGTATTCACATTTATATATCATTTAGGGACTCAAATATGGAAACTAAGCAAAAATAGCAAAGTTACAATTAAATCATAGCCAAATAGTAGGGAAAATACATTAAAAACGTCACACTTTGTGCTCCTATCAAATTCCCCCACACTTAGCTATTGCTAGTCCCTTAGCAACACAAAACTTAAAAAAAAACAACACAAAACAGAAAAGGGAAACACAAAACATATATTCTTTCCAACCATAACCCTCAGCGAGTTCAGAAGAGTTAAAATCAAGAGAATAAAAATTATATACCAAGGCTAATAAATATTTTCGCTCAGTGTTTAGGGTTAAGTGTTTACTCTCATAACAATTGCATAAGTAACGTTCCCATAAGCTTGCTCATCGACCAACTTTCCACAATCAATCTACAACTCATTAAATCATAAGGACTATCAATGGTGTAATGGGGCCAAAGGTTAGGGGTTAAAAGAAACGAAGGGAAAGGAAAAACAAAATGTCCCGAGTGTTCCACAAAACAATTTTGTGACTTGTTTTCTATATACTTAAAAAATCAAACAACCAAACTTTTATTCACTTCCAATCTTTCACACTTTCTGAACAAACACTTCATATTCTTTCTCTCTTTTTTTTCTTCTTTTTTTTTTTTTTTTTTTTTTGTAATTTTTTTTTTAACACCCCCACACTTACTTCTTTCACAAACCAGAAGACTTTTCAAGCACAAAATACCACCACAAGTCACAAAATTGTCTCTTTAACACATGTTGGAACAAAGGCAGGTTAGTGTTTAAGCTAAAAACAGGTTAGGAGTAAGCGGGTTAACAAAGAAAAAGGCTAAAAACATGTTAGGCTCAAAAGAGGTCAACCTAAAGGATTAGTGTTTACATGGCTGTAAGTCAGTTTGGCCATGGTGTTTTACTAATGCCTTAATCATCTCTAATTCATCACAGATTAACAAAATGTTTCAAGTGGTCTTTGAGCAAGTTCTAGGTTCAAAACTCATGAATTGTGCACACATGAAGAACGAGTAAATGTATGAATGATGCATACATGTGAATATTCAATAGGCTCAAATCCTCACATTTTCTGGGTATGCATGACAATGTATGTTCAAATGTGCTTCTCGGATTGCAATCAACTAATCGAAACAGGTTAAGTGAACATGGAAATTCGAGCAATCACAAGTTATGCATATTAAATCCGAAGCAAATCACACAAATCCTTAACATATAATAAACATTCTCAAAATCATAACAATTAAACTCAATTCATCATCGGGATTGGAAAGAAAACAACACATATAACACAAATAAACACACAAACAGAAGCAAATATTTTTGTAATTTTTGATTTTTTTGATTTTTTTGATTTTTTCAATTAAGGGTAACAATACGTGACCACAGTGACTTACTAAGTGCAATGGTAGGTTCAACGCTACCAAGGGAGTAAGTATGATCTAGTCGATATATTGTTACCGTAGAAAACGAAAACAAGTAAATTATTTTTTTGAATTTTTCAAATTTTTCAAATTTTTTCTTTTCTTTTCAATAAACCTTCCCCCCACACTTGAATTAAACATTGTCCTCGATGTTAGACAAATATTTCATGAAATGAGAAATTTAAGCATGGTTATTGAATTTAAACACACATACAAAAGTAAACCGAAGTAAACACACAACAGTTAAGTAAATGAAAAACAGATAAGTTAGAAATAACTCCCCTTTGAAGTTCGTTAAGCTCCTCCCAAAGCAAGTCACCAACAGTCACAAACAAGGCTAGCAGGGCCTTGCATCCAACGTTTGCTCCTTAATTGACTGCGGCTCTGATCCGTAGAAGTGTGTCTTGGACAAGGGTAGTTGCCGACTCCACGGCAGATTTGGCTGATGTAGCCTTCACCGAGATCTGGAACACTATAGTCAGCAGTGTTCCGTCAAGTACAGCTCCGGATACGTTAGGCAGAATGGAGAAGCCTGAAGACATAAGCGGAAATGGCTCCGGTTGAACTCCAGATAGCAAACACTGGAAAATGGAATGGTTAATCGGTGCATAAATCACAGACGACCCTATTGCATCGGTGCAACACTCCTGAAGGATGAGGAAGTCGTTGTGACTATCTATAGCGAGCACCGAAATCTGGTTCCGCGGGTCAAGACCGATGCTGAAATTTGCTAACACACGCACCGAGCTGTCCATCGACATACTATCCCACAATGGTCTTGTCTGAACGTCTTTGAGGAACTCAAAGATCCTGGTGTGATGGGAGAGATGAACGACGAAACAACCAGCAGTACGATTGACTCCAGGGGGCTTGCTCGGATCACCCCTTCGCTTGTTGGTCCTGACCTCCATTCGAGTGTCTCTTGTTCGGTTCGAACAAGTCCAGTGGTGGTATGTGGAGTTGCTGATATCGTTGAAGAAACAGATTGTCATCTGTTTTGCCATTTCCGCAAGGCCTCTTCTTCCTTCAGGCGAAATGATAGAGTCACCGGGTGAAGTGTGGATCCCTGTGGCGCACATGTAGCGCTCGGCTTGTCGTTGGAGAGTTGAGATCCAACGCTTTGCACCAAAAGCGAACCCAGAATGGACAAAGGGTTCGAAACTGGCCTTCATCTCCTTCTCGCGTACATCCACGTGCTCCACCCAAGTGACTAAGGAAGATCCATTATGAAGATCACGTATCAGGCATCCGGAGGGGCGTTTTCGGCAAATCGATCTCACGGAAGGCTTTGGATTGGAACGCAATTCATCCACGGAGACATCCACGACGACCCAACTTCCATCCAGTTGTTGGTGAGAATACCGAACGAACTGGACTTCACGAGTTGAAACGAGGTGAGATGGCACCAGAAACTCGGCCGACATCACTTGAAGATATCAAAAAAGCTCCTCGTAGCTCGATGTGAACGTAAAATACGTTCACAAAGTGCTCTAAATACTTGGATGGATGCTATTCTGAAAGCTTATTTGTCGGTTTAATGTTTGTTTTCAGGGAAAATATGTGAAAAATGCTAATTTACACATAAAAGGTGATTTTTGGAGATTTACCGCGCAATTTCGGAAAGTCAACCGTGACTTTCCGATTATCTGATGACACCGGTCATCTTTCGGAAGTGGAATATGACATTGTACGAAGATTTTGGAAACCGTTCCAAATCCCGGCAATTTTGCCGGCGAACCACCACTCACGGAGGCGCAACCACCACACGCGGTGGTGAAAGACAAATTTAATCTCCCGTTTATTTTTCCTTGTTTATATTTATATTTATTTACATTTTTATTTTAGTATTTATTTTATAATTATCTTTTATTATTTTATTTTTCTTTTGTTTGATTTTTTTATTATTTCTTTTTATTATTTTATTTTCTTTTGGTTTTGTTCTCTTTGCAGCAGCCATGTGCCCGGGCATTCACATTCAAATCCTGATACATGCCAAAGCATCTCCAGCTCAAGCTCCCCACCGGCAGATTCCCCTCCTATTTGAATTCAAATCCTTCATGGATTCTGAGCTGTTCTCCTTCTCCATTCCTCCTTTCCAGCTGGTCCATCACTACTGCAATTCACCATTTGCACTGCTATTCCTCCTCTATAAATACCAGCCAACTCTGTTTACAATTTTCATGGCCGGGGAGCCAGGGGCTTCTCCCCTGCGCTCCATCCTCTCACCTCTCCACCCCTTCTCTTCTTTCCCTTCTATTTCTTTATCCTTCTCTGTTCCTCTCCGGTCAAACACATCTCTCTCTCTCTCCCCCCTCTACTCCTCTCTCTCCATAGCTATCTCAGCCCCATCTTCCCTTCTCTATCTCTCTGCCTTCCTCCTCTGTTACTCCTTCGATCACAGAACCTGCAAAGCAATTAAATTACAATTCCAGTCCTCCCAACCACCATCGTTCCTCACCATCAATTTCATAATCCACCATAATCATCAATCACCATCTCACCTGCAATCACAAAATCACAAAGCCCACGGTTCACAATACCATCTCTCTAATTTCTGTTATTTTGCAGGTTTAGAAGATTACCCACAAGCTCGCCGTCTCTTCTGCTCTGTCGCCGTTCCTGTTCCAAGCCACTTCCAGGCCGCCATCGAACCGGCCTTGCTCCCAAGCTGCCGTCGCTGCTTCAATCCCAGCTCCGCCGCTTCTCAATCGCGCCGCACGCTACTGCCCTCTGCTCGCCGGCATCGATTCCACCAGACGGCGTCGTCTGCAGCTCGCCCTCTCCTCTGCTCAGATTTCCAGTTCGCCGCATCAAACCACGGCGACGCCATCTCCGATCCAAGGCCGTCTGTCCCGTGCCTTGCCACTGCCGGCGCTGTCAATTTCACACCAGCCCAGGCCCGTGCCTGCCCTCAGGCCGCCACCCAGCCCGCCGTCGCTGCTATTCATCTTGCCGGCGATCCTCCGTCGAGCCCAGCCCAGATTCCCAGTCCGGTCTCATGCTCTCATCTCTCTCTCGAGTCTCTGTTCAGAGAATGAAAGAAGAAGAATAAGGAAATGGAGATTGAAGCCTCACGGGCTGGTATGCAGCAAGATGAGGAAATGAATTCTGACCAAGCAAAACACGGGTCAAACTAGAAGAAATCTGCATTGAAAAAGTCAACAAGAAGAAGGGATGGACCGGTCAAACTCAGATTTGGGCCTCCAAGCCCATTGACCAAAAGCCCAATGGCCCAAGCCCAATTACTAAGTGCATCCGAGCCTTCACCGAACACCGGCGAGTCCGATCAGATCCCTCGCCGGAATTTAATGAGCATTTTCTCTCCTTTAAACTCATTTCAATTTAATTTTATGTTGTGTGAATTTATTATTTTATTTTTTATTTGATTAATTTGTATTTTGAATATTTGTGTGATTTAATATTGAAAAACCCAAAAATATGTTATTTATTCATTTGTGTGTTAGTTTAATTTCTTTATTTGTTGGTGTGTTTTATTTAATTGTGTTAGTTTAATTTGTATCTTACTTTGTACTTTCCTTGTTTTATTTATTTTCAAAAAGATTAAAAATCCAAAAATATTTTCCTTTTATTTATTTATTGTTTTCAAAATATTTCCAAAAATCCAAAAAGAATACTTGTGTATATATTGTACATTTTTCTAAATAGAAACAATTTAGTTAGTTAATTTCGTGACATTAGAAAAGTAAATAAACAATCCTCTGTGGGAAAACCTCTTACTTCCCATTATACTATTCAACGACAAATTGTTAGGAAGTTTAGGAAATAATTAATGACGTCGGTAAAACCGCATATCATTTTGGCGCCGGCTCGCCGGGGATTGTTTTTACTATTTACTTTTTTTTTACTTTTTACTGTTTACTATTTGTAAATAATACTTGTAAATAATACTTGTAAATAATACTTACTAATTATACTTGTATATATTGTTACACTTAGTAATTATACTTAGGTATCCTGAATACTGTTAATTATTTAAGTTGTTGTAGGTTGTAATTTGAACGGAAATAGGTAAGGTCCTTTTATTAATATTGGCCTAAACCCTTCATTTGTACCGTAAGGTCACTTGAGGTTGAGGGCGGCCTTTATTAACACTTGGAGAATTGTCGAACACTTAAGTGCTTTCTCAACTGAGTAAGGGGCACATGAATGGTGTCTAGATATGATCAAGACTCTGGGTGACGGGTTTGTAAAATTGGATTCAGAGGACTTGTCCACTAAATGAATCCTGCCTCTCGCTTATCTCTTGTGATCTGGCCATTCGCCTTCTGAAAACACGGAAAGTCATTTAAGTCAAGATATTGCACCTAGGCCGTACGTCCACCTTGAATTACCGCTTGGAATCAACTTTGTTCTTAACTATATTTTGGACAATTTAACATTACTTGTAAATAAAATATACGTAGACATAGAAAATTTTATTTATTCATTTTGTATAGATAATTTGTGACATTATTTTTAATTTTGTAAATATTTTGTTTTTAACTTATAAATTTTATTACTAACCTTTTAACTTTTTATAGGGAATAATCCGGGTTATTCGGAAATTTTACCACATACATCGGAGCATACGTTTAGGAAGTCAAGGTTGAAAAACCTTGAGGTTGATGTCTTGTTGGTGATTTTTCGGTTTACTCGGGAGTAAAAAGGTAAGTTTTCTTTTCATTTTTTTTTTGTTTGTTTTAAAAAAATAAAAAAAAAATAAAAAAATAAAAAAAAATTGAAAAAATTTATTGTAAATAATAATAAAAAAAAGAGTGTGTTTGTTTTTATTTTACTGTTTTGTAATTATTTATTTTCACTATTTATAATTACTGTTTGTTTGTTTGTTTTGGGCTTGTTTGTTTGTTATTTGTTATTGGGCCTTAGGCCCATTCGTTTGTGTGATTGGTTAGGGTTTTTAGGTTTCGTAAAAAATAAAAAAATAAAAAAATAAAAATTTTTTTAGCCCATTGGGCTCGTGTCATTCACGAAGCCCAAAACCCGTAACCCAAGCCCATTTAGTGTGTCGGGCCTGTTCGTTTTTAGGCCCATTAGTTAAGCCCACCAATAATGGGCCGGAGTTTTCTTTGGCCCAGGCCCACTTTAAGGCCCAAACCATTTCGATGGCCCAAGCCCGTTTAAAGTGTCGGCAACCTTAGCGCGTGCGTCTCACGCGTTTTCACTGTTCACTTTACGACTTTTCGTAAAGTATTAAAAAAATAAAATAAAAAAATAAAAAATAGAAAATCAAAAAAAATTTGATTGGGCCGACGCACGACTTTTGCGTCGGCCGATTTGTTTAATAAGCCGCATGCGTTTTCACTGTACGCTTTGCGACTTTCGTCGCCCGATCCGCAATTTGCGGGTCTTCCATCTTTGGCACGTGTGCGAGCGTGCATGCGTGCGTCCGCTCCTTTCCCCCTCCCTTCGTTTGCGCTAGTTTCCTTAGGCATTTCACACGTTTCCCTTAGTTTCTCTCTCATTCTCTCTCATTTTCTCTCGTTATTCTTCAATCCGTTCTTCGTGTTCTTCCGTTTTTCCCAGAAAACCTCCCAAACCCCGAAAAGCATTCCTCCCTCCCCAACCACAAATGGCCAAAAGAGTTAATTCCTTCGGCGACTTGTTTCGGGCGGGTCCTTCGGAGAACCCGATCTTTGAAGGCTTCGGCTGAAATAATTCCACCGAGCATGCTCAATAGCGCCGATGCTAGCATGCCGACCCGCCCACAACCACAACCGCAGCCACTACCCCAAGCACCAATCCTAGTTGCTGATCCACCCGCCGAGCCGGAAGCCGCTCCTGTCTATAGGAGACTTCCAAGGACGAAATACACCAAGGCTCGGAGAGAAGCACCGGCGGCTTTCTTTGCGGTGTATTCTCACCCCACCAAGCCACAACGTGAAAGATTTGGTCCAAAAATCGGACTAGAAGAAGACCAAGTCTACTATTGGGGGTCGAGAAATAGGAAGAAGTTCGGTATCCGGACTTCGAGCAGCGTATTGCTCGAGCTAGAAAGAAGGAACGATCAGCTGGTGAGCAAAAACGAGGAGCTTCAACTGCGGAATCAACGACTCGTCGATGCTCTCCGAGCGGCATTTGTCCCATTGCGGAGGTCCCGTTCCGCATTCTCGATGTGCCTAGGCGAAGGCTCGAAGTTGTTCCTCCACAACAAGAGCCTCTTCTCGAGTTGTCCGATGATTCGATCGACATGGACCACTTGAGACGGGATGTGCGGAGCCTCATGCCTACACTAGTCGAGCGCCCATCCGTACCGTGCCATCTACTCTTCGGGACCTGCTCATGATCTTGTCGGAGTCCACACCGACTTGATCTCGGATATCGCCCGCAAGGCCAAGCACGAGCTCATGCTCATGGCCACTGCCGGTTTTCCTTTGTGGATATCTTCACCGACTCCCGAGACTTCTATTCATCCCGAGACTCTAAATAGGGCCGAGTACTTGCGAGTGTTTCAACGTGGCGAGCCTGCGCCATACTTCAAATCGGAATCCTCGAGACACTCGGCAACCATCCACCTTCATCCGACCACCATTGTTGAGATTTTAATGGATGTTGGTCGATGGTTGCCCGTCTTCTGTAGCATGATCACAAACGCTCAGATGTTGGAGATCCTACCCTCCGACAACGCAGTAAGCTACGAGGAGAGGAAGCAAGTGATGTCGGCCGAGTTTCTGGTGCCATCTCACATCGTTTCGACTCGTGAAGTCCAGTTCGTTCGGTACTCTCAATTACAACTGGATGGAAGTTGGATCGTTGTGGATGTCTCCGTGGATGAACTGCGCTCAAATCCGAAGCCTTCAGTGAGATCGATTTGCCGAAAACGCCCCTCCGGATGTTTGATTCGAGATTTGCAGAATGGATCTTCCTTAGTCACTTGGGTGGAGCACGTGGATGTGCGCGAGAAGGAGATGAAGGCCATTTTCGAACCCTTTGTCCATTCTGGGTTCGCATTTGGTGCAAAGCGTTGGATCTCAACTCTCCAACGACAAGCCGAGCGCTACATGTGCGTCACAGGGATCCACACTTCACCCGGTGACTCTATCATTTCGCCCGAAGGAAAAAGAGGCCTAGCGGAATTGGCAAACCAGATGGCGATCTGTTTCTTCAACGACATCAGTAACTCCACGTATCATCACTGGACTTGTTCGAACCGAACAAGAGACACTCGAATGGAGGTCAGGACCAACAAGCGAAGGGGAGATCCGAGCAAGCCCCCTGGAGTAAATCGTACTGCTGGTTGTTCTGTCGTGCATCTTTCCCATCACACCAGGATCTTTGAGTTCCTCAAAGATGTGCATACGAGACCGCTGTGGGATAGTATGTCGATGGACAGCTCGGTGCGTCTGCTAGCAAATTTCACCATCGGTCTTGACCCGCGGAACCAGATTTCGGTGCTCGCCATAGATAATCACAACGACTTCCTCATTCTTCAGGAGTGTTGCACCGATGCAACGGGGTCGTCTCGTGATTTATGCGCCGATCAACCATTCCATTCTCCAAGTGTTTGTTATGTGGAGTTCAACCGGAGCCATTTCCGCTTATGTCTTCGGGCTTCTCCATTCTGCCAAACGTATCCGGAGCTGTTCTTGATGGAACACTACTGACTATGGTGTTCCAGATCTCGGTGAAGGCTACATCAGCTAAATCTGCCGTGGAGTCGGCAACAACACTCGTCCAGGACACACTTCAAAGGATCAGAACCGCAGTCAATTAAGGAGCAAACGTTGGATGCAAGGCCCTGCTAGCCTTGTTTGTGACTGTTGGTGACTTGCTTCGGGAGGAGCTTCACGATCTTCAAGGGGGAGTTTTTCTTTAACTTATATGTTTTTCATTTGTATATATGTTGTGTGTTTATTTTTGTTGGTGTGTTTATTTCTGTTGTAGTTTCAATTCAATAACCATACTTGAATTTTTCATTTCGTGAAATATCTGTCTAACATTGAGGACAATGCTTAATTCAAGTGTGGGGGAAGGTTTATATTAAAAAGAAAAGAAAAAATTTGAAAAATTTGAAAAACTCAAAAAAATAATTTACTTGTTTTTGTTTTCTACGGTAACAATATATCGACTAAATCATACTTACTCCCTTGGTAGCGTTGAACCTACCATTGCACTAAGTAAGTCACTGTGGTCACGTATTGTTACGTAAATTGAAAAAATCAAAAAAAATCAAAAAATCAAAAAAATACAAAAATATTTGTTTCTGTTTGTGTGTTTTTGTGTGTTTATTTGTGGTGTGTTTTGTTCTTTCCAATCCCGATGATGAATTGAGTTTAATTGTTGTGATTAGGAGAATGTTTATTATATGTCAAGGCTTTGTGTGATTTGCTTTGGATTTAATTTGCATAACTTGTGATTGCTCGAAATTTCATGTTCATATAACCTGTGTTAATTAGTTGATTGCAATCCGAGAAGCACATTTGAACATACATTGTCATGCATACCCAGAAATTGTGAGAATTTGAGCCTGTTGAATATTCACATGTATGCATTATTCATACATTTACTCGTTCTTCATGTGTGCACAATTCATGAGTTTTTGAACCTAGAACTTGCTCATTGACCTCTCGAAACTTTTTATTAATCTGTGATGAATTGAAAATGATTAAGGCATTAGTTGAGCACCATGGCCAAATATTCACCATCCATCTAAACACGAACTTTAGGAACCCCTTTTGAACTGATAACTCAGTAGCCGCTTCTTTTGTTCACCCACACCATCTCACCCATGTTTTATTGTGTTTGCAAGACGATGATAGTGACTTCTTATATTCTTATGCTTCGGGTTTTGATTTGTATGGTAGTACCAAAAGGCAAGTGTGGGGGTGTATTTATTTTGTTGTATTTGTTCAAAGAAAAAAAAAATCAGAAATAAAAGAAGGAATAAAATTCCTCAAGAAAGAAAAGAAAAAAAAAAGTGGAAAAAAAAAAAAAAAAAAATTGCCACAAAAATAGAGTTATTTTCTTGTATTGTTTTAATTTCAATAAAATGTTGGAGGAAAATAGGAAAGTTGTTTCGGGCTTAGCATAGGTATGAGTTTCAAAGTCGTTGATTTGTCTTGCAAACATGTGGAACATTTATCATTTCTAGTCTTTCCCTTCCATTTACCATTTACCATTCATTCACCATTCATTCACCCTTTGGCCCCATTACACCATTACAAGCCCTTATGATTTAATGATTTATAGATTAATTGTGGAGAGTTGGTTGATGAGCAAGCTTATGGGAACACTACTTGTGCAATTGTTATGAGAGTAAACACTTAACCCTAAACACTGAGCGAAAATATTTAGCGAATCTTGTGAGCTTTAGTGGTTAATGTTGTTCATATGTGCCTATTGGATTGTTTGATATTAATTGTACACTCGGTTTTCACACACTTCACTTGAGCACGAATGAGATGTCCATGTTAAATACTTAGCAAATTCGTGAGCCTTGATATATAGTTTTTATTCTTCTGATTATAATTCTTGTGAACTCGTTGAGGGTTATGGTTGGAAAGAATTTCTGTTTTGTGTTTCCCTTTCTGTTTTTGTGTTGTTCTGTTTTTAGTTCTGTGTTTGCTAGAGGACTAGCAAAAGTTCAAGTGTGGGGGTGTGATGTGAACGTAAAATACGTTCACAAAGTACTCTAAATACTTGGATGGATGCTATTCTTGAAAGCTTATTTGTCGGTTTAATGTTTGTTTTCAGGGAAAATATGTGAAAAATGCTAATTTACACATAAAAGGTGATTTTTGGAGATTTACCGCGCAATTTCGGAAAGTCAACCGTGACTTTCCGATTATCTGATGACACCGGTCATCTTTCGGAAGTGGAATATGACATTGTACGAAGATTTTGGAAACCGTTCCAAATCCCGGCAATTTTGCCGGCGAACCACCACTCACGGAGGCGCAACCACCACACGCGGTGGTGAAAGACAAATTTAATCTCCCGTTTATTTTTCCTTGTTTATATTTATATTTATTTACATTTTTATTTTAGTATTTATTTTATAATTATCTTTTATTATTTTATTTTTCTTTTGTTTGATTTTTTTATTATTTCTTTTTATTATTTTATTTTCTTTTGGTTTTGTTCTCTTTGCAGCAGCCATGTGCCCGGGCATTCACATTCAAATCCTGATACATGCCAAAGCATCTCCAGCTCAAGCTCCCCACCGGCAGATTCCCCTCCTATTTGAATTCAAATCCTTCATGGATTCTGAGCTGTTCTCCTTCTCCATTCCTCCTTTCCAGCTGGTCCATCACTACTGCAATTCACCATTTGCACTGCTATTCCTCCTCTATAAATACCAGCCAACTCTGTTTACAATTTTCATGGCCGGGGAGCCAGGGGCTTCTCCCCTGCGCTCCATCCTCTCACCTCTCCACCCCTTCTCTTCTTCCCCTTCTATTTCTTTATCCTTCTATGTTCCTCTCCGGTCAAACACATCTCTCTCTCTCCCCCCTCTCCTCCTCTCTCTCCATAGCTATCTCAGCCCCATCTTCCCTTCTCTATCTCTCTGCCTTCCTCCTCTGTTACTCCTTCGATCACAGAACCTGCAAAGCAATTAAATTACAATTCCAGTCCTCCCAACCACCATCGTTCCTCACCATCAATTTCATAATCCACCATAATCATCAATCACCATCTCACCTGCAATCACAAAATCACAAAGCCCACGGTTCACAATACCATCTCTCTAATTTCTGTTATTTTGCAGGTTTAGAAGATTACCCACAAGCTCGCCGTCTCTTCTGCTCTGTCGCCGTTCCTGTTCCAAGCCACTTCCAGGCCGCCATCGAACCGGCCTTGCTCCCAAGCTGCCGTCGCTGCTTCAATCCCAGCTCCGCCGCTTCTCAATCGCGCCGCACGCTACTGCCCTCTGCTCGCCGGCATCGATTCCACCAGACGGCGTCGTCTGCAGCTCGCCCTCTCCTCTGCTCAGATTTCCAGTTCGCCGCATCAAACCACGGCGACGCCATCTCCGATCCAAGGCCGTCTGTCCCGTGCCTTGCCACTGCCGGCGCTGTCAATTTCACACCAGCCCAGGCCCGTGCCTGCCCTCAGGCCGCCACCCAGCCCGCCGTCGCTGCTATTCATCTTGCCGGCGATCCTCCGTCGAGCCCAGCCCAGATTCCCAGTCCGGTCTCATGCTCTCATCTCTCTCTGAGTCTCTGTTCAGAGAATGAAAGAAGAAGAATAAGGAAATGGAGATTGAAGCCTCACGGGCTGGTATGCAGCAAGATGAGGAAATGAATTCTGACCAAGCAAAACACGGGTCAAACTAGAAGAAATCTGCATTGAAAAAGTCAACAAGAAGAAGGGATGGACCGGTCAAACTCAGATTTGGGCCTCCAAGCCCATTGACCAAAAGCCCAATGGCCCAAGCCCAATTACTAAGTGCATCCGAGCCTTCACCGAACACCGGCGAGTCCGATCAGATCCCTCGCCGGAATTTAATGAGCATTTTCTCTCCTTTAAACTCATTTCAATTTAATTTTATGTTGTGTGAATTTATTATTTTATTTTTATTTGATTAATTTGTATTTTGAATATTTGTGTGATTTAATATTGAAAAACCCAAAAATATGTTATTTATTCATTTGTGTGTTAGTTTAATTTCTTTATTTGTTGGTGTGTTTTATTTAATTGTGTTAGTTTAATTTGTATCTTACTTTGTACTTTCCTTGTTTTATTTATTTTCAAAAAGATTAAAAATCCAAAAATATTTTCCTTTTATTTATTTATTGTTTTCAAAATATTTCCAAAAATCCAAAAAGAATACTTGTGTATATATTGTACATTTTTCTAAATAGAAACAATTTAGTTAGTTAATTTCGTGACATTAGAAAAGTAAATAAACAATCCTCTGTGGGAAAACCTCTTACTTCCCATTATACTATTCAACGACAAATTGTTAGGAAGTTTAGGAAATAATTAATGACGTCGGTTTTACCGCATATCAGTAGCCTTCTTCGTTGCTGGAGGATAGGATCTCCAACGTCTTGGCGTTTGTAATCATGCTACAGAAGACTGGCAACCATCGACCAACATCCATTAAGATCTGAACGATGGTGGTCGGATAAAGGTGAATGGTTGCCGAGTGTCTCGACGATTCGGCTTTGAAGTACGGAGCAGGTTCAGCTCGTTGAAACACTCGCAAGTACTCGGCCCTATGAAGAGTCTCGGGATGAATAGACGTGTCTGGAGTCGGTGAAGTTATCCACAAAGGAAAACCGGCTGTGGCCATGAGCAGGAGCTCGTGTTTGGCCTTGCGGACGATATCCGAGATCAAGTCGGTGTGGACTCCGACAAGATCATGAGCAGATCCGGGAAGGGTGTCAGATGGCAAAGGTATGGATGGGCGCTCGACAAGGGTAGGCATGAGGCTCCGCACATCCCGTCTTAAGTGGTCCATGTCGATGGAATCATCGGACAACTCAAGAATAGGCTCTTGTTGTTGAGGAACAACTTCGAGCCTTCGCCTAGGCACATCTGAGTGCGGAACAGGACCTCCGCAATTGGGACAGATGCCGCTGTGGAGAGCATCGACGAGTTTTTGATTCTGCATTTGAAGCTCCTCGTTTTTGCTCACCAGCTGATCGTTTCTTTTCTCTAGCTCGGCAATACGCTGCTCGGAAGATTGGATACCGAACTTCTTCCTATTTCTCGACCCCCAATAATAGACTTGGTCCTCCTCTAGTCCGATTTTCGGACCAAATCGTTCTCGTTGTGGCTTGGTGGGGTGAGAATACACCGCAAAGAAAGCCGCAAGTGCATCTCTCTCGAGCTTTGGTGTACTTCGACCTCGGAAGTCTCCTATAGACGGGAGCGGCTTCCGGCTCGGCGGGTGGATCAACCAAGATTGGTGCTTGAGGTAGTGGTTGCGGTTGTGGTTGTGGCTCGGTCGGCATGCTAGCATCGGCGCTATCGAGCATGCTCGGTGGAATTATTTCAGCCGGACCTTCAAAGATTGGGTTCTCGAAGGACACCGCCCGAAACAACTCGCCGAAAGAATTGACTCTTTTGGCCATTTGTGGTTTGGGATGGGAGGATAGCTTCGGGATTTGGGAGGTTTTCCGGAAAACCTGAAGAACACGAAGAACACGAGAGAGAAAACAGAGAGAGAGAGAGAGAGAGAGACTAAGGGAAATCACGTGAAATGACTGGAAGGGAACTAACGCGAACCGAAGGGAAGGGAACGGAATGGACGGACGTGTGTCCAAAGTCGAAGACAAAGATCCGTAAATCACGGATCGAGCGACGAAAGTCGTAAAGTCTACGTAGACACGCACGCGGTTTATTAAACAAATCGGCCGACGCAAAAGTCGTGCGTCGGGCCAATCAAATTTTTTTGATTTTCTATTTTTTATTTTTTTTTATTTTTTATTTTTTTTTTTTAATACTTTACGAAAAGTTGTAAAGTAAACAGTGAAAACGCGTGTGAAACACGCGCAAGGTTGCCGACACTTTAAACGGGCTTGGGCCATCGAAATGGTTTGGGCCTTAAAGTGGGCCTGGGCCAAAGAAAACTCCGGCCCATTATTTGTGGGCTTAACTAATGGGCCTAAAAACGAACAGGCCCGACACACTAAATGGGCTTGGGTTACGGGTTTTGGGCTTCGTGAATGACACGAGCCCAATGGGCTAAAAATTTTTTATTTTTTATTATTTATTTTTGATTTTTTTTATTTTGAAACCTAAAACCCTAACCAATCACACAAACGGGCCTAAGGCCCAATAACAAACTAACTATAATAAGCCGAAAAATAAAATAAACATTAATTATAAATAGTAAAAATAAATAATTACAAACAGTTAAACGAAAACACTCTTTTTTTTTATTTACAATTAAAATTTTTCTATTTTTTTTTTTATTTTTTTTTTCTTTATTTTACAAACAAATAACGAGAGTGAAAAGAAAACTTACCTTTTTACTCCCGAGGAAACCGAAAATCACCAACAAGACATCAACCTCAAGGTTTTTCAACCTTGACTTCCTAAACGTATGCTCCGATGTATGTGGTAAAATTTTCGATAAACTCGGATTATTTCCTATACAAAAAATAAAAAGGTTAGTAATAAATTTACAAAATAAAAAACAAAATATTTACAAAGTTAAAAATATGTCACAAATTATCTATACAAAATGAATGAATAAATTTTCCTATGTCTACGTATATTTTATTTACACAAAAATATTTTCTTTTGCCTGAATATAGTTGAAAAAAAATGAAAGTTGATTCCAAGCGGTAATTCGAGGTGGACTTACGGCCTAGGTGCAATGCCTTGACTTAAATGACTTTCCGTGTTTTCAGAAGGCGAATGGCCAGATCACAAGAGATAAGCGAGAGGCAGGATTCATTTAGTGGACAAGTCCTCTGAATCCAATTTTACAAACCCGTCACCCAGGGTCTCGATCATATCTAGACACCATTCATGTGCCCCTTACTCAGTTGAGAAAGCACTTAAGTGTTCGACAATTCTCCAAGTGTTAATAAAGGCCGCCCTCAACCTCAAATAACCTTACGGTAAAAATGAAGGGTTTAGGCCAATATTAACAAAAGGACCTTACCTAATCCGTTCAAGTTACAACTTACAACAACAAAAAATAATCAACTATATAAAAGACACCTAAATAAATTACTAAGTGTAACAAAATATGAACAAGTATTAAAAACAAGTAATAACAACAACTATTCACAAGTATTATAGACAAGTAATATAAACAAGTAATATGAACAGTTAAAAAATAGTAAAATTATAAACAATAAAAAGTAAACAGTAATTATATACAAGTAATAAAAACAGTAATAATTACAAAAAATTATAAACAGTATTCACAAAAAAAATATTAGGTTAGGAACATTTTCAATCCACGTCGACGGCGCCAAAAATTGACACGCCCAAAAGGAGGCATCAATTTAAAAAAAACCCTATCGGTTGTAGTATAGTGCATAGTAGGGTATCGTTCACAACGGAGATCAAAGGGTGTACCTAACAAAAATTGTCACAAAGAATTAAATAAAATAAAGAATTATTATTAACAAGTATAAAGAATATATACATATGTACAAAGTAAAAGGGGGTTTAAGAGATAAATTGAATGAAATCAATTAATTAAATTACAAAGAATAAATTAAATAAGATGGGATGAAACATAAAATATATAAAGTTCAGCCACAAGTATACAAGTTTACCAATTATTGGACCGAAAATTAACCAAGTTCCCTAGCCATGAAACCGAAATTAACATATGTGGAATGCTGGACCGCCAATTATCATTCCCCAAATAAAACCACTTTCATGAAAATTAACCTAAGCGACCGCACCTAGATTAACCAATCAAACATGCAAAGGTAGCTAATCAAAACATGTCCAACGCATAAAAGAAGAGTTGTTAATTAAAGTGCACGACCTAGTGGGACCACCCATCTATCCGTGATCCTTTTTATTTGTTTCCGACCTCTTTCCAAAGCCTTTACTACTTGTGAATTAGAATTAAAACCCTAATTCTAGCACCAATTACATGCAATCATCTTAAGTTTGCAACCTTAAAACAAGAACATATAAAAGATTCTAATAAAACCGAATCAAATAAACGGAGTCACATAAGCTGCTAGAAGAACTAATTAATTAGGATCTAACAATCAAATAAACTCATAAATATAGGCTGAAAACTATATAAATCATGTCATGTTAACTAATACAAAGAATAATCAAGCAACAAAGAGGAACTCAAAAAGAGTAATTAAAGAATAAGTTGAAGTACACCATATGGAAAGTAGGAAGAACTCGAAGATCACAAACTCTTAAATCCTCACGCGAGTAACTCAAAAGCCGAGATTCCCAAGGTGATGATGATGGTGGTGATGATGGTTGATGGCTGGTGGTAATGGTGTAAACAGCTCCCCTCCTCCTTGAAGACTTGAAAACCCAAAATTCTAGAGAATGGAAAATATGATGTGAGATGGAGAAGAGAAAGAGGAGGGTTTGTCCCTCCCCATTGGGGTGTGAATTGGTGTGAAGAATGAGGCTGCTATTTATAGGAGAATGGAGAGGAAGAAGAAGACAATGAAAGAAATAAAGAAAGAAAGGGAAGAGAAGTGGAATGTGAGTGGTAGAAAAGAAATGGTAAGTGGAATGGTGGAAATGTAGTCATATGGCAATGAACCATTTATTTAGGTAAAAGAAATGAAACACTAATATTGTGGGCAGAAAGAAGAGGAAAGAATATAGGGGTGAGTGGAGCATTGAAAATAAAAGAAGAGGAAAGAAATAAAAACGGACAGCACTGAGCAGTGCGCACTTAGAACGGAATCCTGCACGTTTCAACGGTTGGATGCTTCTGAAATTTTATTTGGGAATAACTGACATCCATGTGCAGCGTGTATCAAAATTACAGCTAGATCTGACGGTGCAATTGAGAGATATGGGCTTCGCAAGTTGACTGATCTGCACAGGCAGATTGTCCGAAAATCTGGGCTTGGGCCATTCCTCATGCTTTGTGAACCTGGGCCTTCCTTCATGGATTTGGGCCTGCCATCTTGGGTTTGGGCCCCCTTCTTGATGGGCCTCATGGCAGACCACCTCTTAATGGGCCTCGAGAAAGCCCATTAGACTTCATTTCTGGACATGTTCACATTAATACGTCATTTAGGACTCAAATATGGAAACTAAGCTAAAATAGCAAAGTTACAATTAAATCATAGCCAAATAGTAGGGAAAACACATTAAAAACGTCACACTTTGTGCTCCTATCAGGATCCAACAATTAAATAAATCCATAAACAAGGGCTGAATATTATATAAATCATGTCATGTTAACTAATACAAAGGATAAACAAGCAACAAAGAGGAACTCATAAGAGAAATTAAAGAATAAGTCGAAATACACCGTATGAATAGCATGAAGATCTTGAAGCCACAAACTCTTGAATCCTTGACCACAAGTAATCCAAGCCGTGAAGACAAGGTGATGATGGTGATGGTGATGTTGAATAGGGGCTGGTGGTGATGGTGTAGACGCCTTCTCCTCCTCCTTGAAGTCTTGAAAACCCTAAATACTAGAGAATGGAAAATATGATGTGAGAGGGAGAAGAGAAAGAGGAGGGTTTGTCCCTCCCCATTGGGGTGTGTGATGTGAACGTAAAATACGTTCATAAAGTGCCCTAAATACTTGGATGGATGCTATTCTGAAAGCTTATTTGTCGGTTTAATGTTTGTTTTCGTGTTTTCAGGGAAAATATGTGCAAAATGCTAATTTACACATAAAAGGTGAATTTTGGAGATTTACAGCGCAATATCGGAAAGTCAACCGTGACTTTTCGATTATCTGATGACACCGGTCATTATTTGGAACTGGAATATAACATTGTACAAAGATTTCGAAAGACGTTTCGAATCCCGGCAATTTTGCCGGCGAACCACCACTCACGGAGGCGCAACCACCACACGCGGTGATGAAATCCATTTTTAATCTCCACTTTATTTTCCCTATATTTATGTTTATTCTTATTCTTTTTATATATTTCTATTTTAGTATTGATTTTATTTCTTTATTATTTTATTTTTCTTTTATTATTTTATTTTATCTTTATTTTGTTTTGTTATTTTATCCTTTTCTTTTCTTTGTTTTCTCTTTGCAGCTGCCATGTGCAGAGCCATTCCTTCACATGTTCACGGTTCTCTTCCAGCCTGGGAATCCATCAATGTCCAACTGATCCCCCCCACTCCAATTTGAATTCAAATTGCAATCCCAGCTATTTCTCCACCACACCACCGCACCCATTTCCCGGATCGGCTACCACTTCTATTCTCCTCTATAAATACGAATCCCCGTCTCTATTTTCCTTGGCCGGGGCTTCTCCCCGCGCCACCAACTCTTTCCCATCTCTTTTCCCCCTCCACCATTTCTCTGGCGTCCGTGTACGGCTCACACAACCGTGCCTTCTTCCTCTCTCGGTTACTCTCTATTCTGCAATTAACTCTCTCGTTCTCAAGCTTCCGTGTGCGGGAGCTCCTCTCCCGTGCCTTCTGTCCTCACCCTTCCTTCCTTCATTCCACAATTATCTCAGCCCTTCTTCTTTTCCCAATCACCTCTGTTACTCCTGCAATCTCAAAAACCACTGTGAGCCCACTGCTCACGTAAACTCAAATCACCATCACCATCTCTAATTAACATAATTTCTCACTCAATGCTCCAATCCGTCCGAAATTACACATAATCATCCCAAACATCATCATCTTCACCCCACCATAATTCATCTGCAATTTAATTAATTCAAGATCACAAACAATTAACAAAAGTATGATTTAATTGCAGGTTGAATTTCACGGCGAACTCCATGGTTGCTGCAATCCAAACCAGCCCGTGCCCACCATCTTCACCGCTGCTGTTCCCAAGCTTTCGCCGGCGTTAATCTTCACTCACCCAGGCCCGTGCCTCCTCAAGCCAACGCCGGCGCCGTTCATTGCAGCTGCTCTCTGCCGCTGCCCATTGCCGTCGCCCAATCTGCCGGCCCACGCCGGCATCGAACCCATCATCTTGCCGCTGCAATTCAGCCCGTGCCTTCATCCTTCCTGCTCCTCATCACGGCCTCTCACTCTCTCGTCTCTCGTGTGTGCAGCAAGAAGAAAACAGAAGCAAAAGAATGAAAGAAAATTGAAAGAAGATAAAGAAGGCTGCTGTACGGGTTAGAAGAAGAAGGAAAAGAGAATTAATGAACTTGATGAGAACCAATGAGAGGCAACGTTGAAAAGTCAAAGAAAGCAAAGAGAGGAAGATGAAGGCTGTTGTACACGGGATGTATGAGAGCTGAAATCAGCTTTGAAAAGTCAACAAGGGCTGGACTGAAAAGTCAAATTGACTTCCCAAATGGGCCTCCAAGCCCAATTGCCTCAAAGCCCAATGACCCAATGTCCAATCTGCTAAGGACACCCGAGTTCCCGAAATTCAACGCCAAATTCATTGAGCTTTCTCTTTCTCTAAACTCATTTTAATTTTATTTGTTTAAATATTTGTTGTGTGATTTATTTGATTTATTTGTATTTTGAATATTTGATTGATTTGAATTAAGTGTTTAATTCTTTTATTGAAAAACCCAAAAATATGTTATTTGATTAATTTGTGTGTTAGTTTAAATTGTTAGTTTAATTTATATTGTTCTTGTTTTATTTTATTTTCAAAGATATTAAAAATCCAAAAACATTTTCCTTTATTTATTTATTGTTTTCAAAATATTTTCAAAAACCCAAAAACAACACTTGTGTATATATTGTACATTTTTGTAAATAGAAACAATATAGTTTAATTAATTTCGTGACATTAGAAAAGTAAATAAACAATCCTCTGTGGGAAAAACCTCTACTTCCCATTATACTATTCAACGACAAATTGTTAGGAATTTAGGTAATATTAATGACGTCGGTAAAACCGCATATCATTTTGGCGCCGGCTCGCCGGGGATTGTTTTTACTATTTACTTTTTTATACTTTTTACTGTTTACTATTTGTAAATAATACTTGTAAATAATACTTACTAATTATACTTGTATATATTGTTACACTTAGTAATTATACTTAGGTATCCTGAATACTGTTAATTATTTAAGTTGTTGTAGGTTGTAATTTGAACGGAAATAGGTAAGGTCCTTTTATTAATATTGGCCTAAACCCTTCATTTGTACCGTAAGGTCACTTGAGGTTGAGGGCGGCCTTTATTAACACTTGGAGAATTGTCGAACACTTAAGTGCTTTCTCAACTGAGTAAGGGGCACATGAATGGTGTCTAGATATGATCAAGACTCTGGGTGACGGGTTTGTAAAATTGGATTCAGAGGACTTGTCCACTAAATGAATCCTGCCTCTCGCTTATCTCTTGTGATCTGGCCATTCGCCTTCTGAAAACACGGAAAGTCATTTACGTCAAGATATTGCACCTAGGCCGTACGTCCACCTCGAATTACCGCTTGGAATCAACTTTATTTTTAACTATATTTTGGACAATTTAACATTACTTGTAAATAAAATATACTTAGACATATGAAATTTTATTTATTCATTTTGTATAGATAATTTGTGACTTTATTTTTAACTTTGTAAATATTTTGTTTTGATTTTGTAAATTTTATTACTAACCTTTTCATTTTTATAGGGAATAATCCGGGTTATTCGGAAATTTTACCACATACATCGGAGCATACGTTTAGGAAGTCAAGGTTGAAAAACCTTGAGGTTGATGTCTTGTTGGTGATTTTCGGTTTCCTCGGGAGTAAAAAGGTAAGTTTTCTTTTCACTCTCGTTATTTGTGATTTAAAAAAAAAAAAAAATTGAAAAATTTTAATTGTAAATAATAAAAAAAAAAGAGTGTGTTTTTGTTTTACTGTTTTGTATTTATTTATTTTCACTTTTTATAATTACTGTTTGTTTGTTTTCGGCTTGTTTGTTTGTTATTTATTATTGGGCCTTAGGCCCATTCGTTTGTGTGATTGGTTAGGGTTTTAGGTTTCGTAAAATAAAAAAAAATAAAAAAAAATAAAAAAAATTTAGCCCATTGGGCTCGTGTCATTCACGAAGCCCAAAACCCTTAACCCAAGCCCATTTAGTGTGTCGGGCCTGTTCGTTTTTAGGCCCATTAGTTAAGCCCACCAATAATGGGCCGGAGATTTCTTCGGCCCAGGCCCACTTTAAGGCCCAAACCATTCCGATGGCCCAAGCCCGTTTAAAGTGTCGGCAACCGTCAGCGCGTGCGTCTCACGCGTTTTCAGTGTTCACTTTACGACTTTTCGTAAAGTATTAAAAAAATAAAATAAAAAAATAAAAAATACAAAATCAAAAAATTTTGTTATAGGGATCGATACTTATAATATTTGCATATAATTGGAGCTAGAGTTAGGGATTACAATTCACCTAATAGTTTTGGAAACCTAATTCATGAGTAGTAAAGGCTTTGGACAAAGGTCGGTGTCAAATAAAAAGGATTGCGGACATATGAACTTTGTCATAATGGGTAGTGCACTTTAATTAACAACTCTTTTCTATGCGTTAAATATGGTTTGATTAGCTAGCTTTCTAGACTAAGATGGCATGTTTAATTGGTTAATCTAGGTGCTTTCACTTAGGTTAATTTTCGTAGAGAGGTTTTATTTGGGGAATGGTTAGCTTCTAACTTTCCACATATGTTAATTTCGGTTTCATGGCTAGGGAACTTGGTTAATTTTCGGTCCAATAATTGGTAAACTTGTATACTTGTGGCTGAACTTTATATACTTTGTGTTTCATCATCATATTTTATTTATTCTTTGTAATTTAATTTATTTATTTCATTCAATTTATCTCTCAATTCCCCTTTTTACTTTGTACATATGTATATATTTATACTTTATACTTGTTAATAATAATTCTTTATTTTATTTAATTCTTTGTGACAATTTTTGTTAGGTACACCCTTTGATCTCCGTTGTGAACGATACCCTACTTACCACTATACTACCGATAGGGTTTTTTTAAATTGATGCTCATTTTGGGCCTATCAATTTTTGGCGCCGTCGACGGGGATTGAAAATTCCTAACTATTATTTTGTGAATATTTGTGAATAATATTTGTTTATACTTGTTGATATTTTGTTATACTTAGTAATTTATTTAGGTGTCTTTTATATAGTTGATTATTTTTTGTTGTTGTAAGTTGTAACTTGAACGGAAATAGGTAAGGTCCTTTTGTTAATATTGGCCTAAACCCTTCATTTTTACCGTAAGGTTATTTGAGGTTGAGGGCGGCCTTTATTAACACTTGGAGAATTGTCGAACACTTAAGTGCTTTCTCAACTGAGTAAGGGGCACATGGATGGTGTCTAGGTCGAGACCCTAGGTGACAGGTTTTGGATTCAGAGGACTATAGACTGACGTAAGTCGATAGGGGTGTAATCCTCCGTAGTCCACTAAATGAATCCTGCCCCTCGCTTATTCTCATATGATATGGCCATTCGCCTTCTGAAAACACGGAAAGTCATTTAAGTCAAGGCATTGCACCTAGGCCGTAAGTCCACCTTGAGTTACCGCTTGGAATCAACTTTCATTTTTTTTCAACTATATTAAGGCAAAGGAAAATATTTTTGTACACTCAAGTGTATTGTGTAAATAAAATATACGTAGACATAGGAAAATTTATTCATTCATTTTGTATAGATAATTTGTGACATATTTTTAACTTTGTAAATATTTTGTTTTTATTTTGTAAATTTATTACTAACCTTTTTATTTTGTATAGGAAATAATCCGGGTTTATCGGAAATTCTACCACATACATCGGAGCATACGTTTAGGAAGTCAAGGTTGAAAAACCTTGAGGTTGATGTCTTGTTGGTGATTTTCGGTTTCCTCGGGAGTAAAAAGGTAAGTTTTCTTTCACTCTCGTTATTTATTTTAAAAATAAATAAATAAATAAAAAAAAAAAATTTGTAATTGTAAATAAAAAAAAAAAAAGAGTGTTTCCTTCTACTGTTTGTAATTATTTCTTTTTACTATTTATAATTACCGTTTGTTTTATTTTTGGGCTTGTTAGTTAGTTTGTTTGTTATTGGGCCTTAGGCCCGTTTGTGTGATTGGTTAGGGTTTTAGCTTTCGAAAAGAAAAATAAAAAAATAAAAAATAAAAAAATTTGGCCCATTGGGCCTGTGTCATTCCCGAAGCCTGAAACCCGTAACCCAAGCCCATTTAGTGTGTCGGGCCTATTCGTTTTTAGGCCCATTAGTTAAGCCCACCAATAATGGGCCGGAGTTTTCTTTGGCCCAGGCCCACTTTAAGGCCCAGACCATTTCGATGGCCCAGGCCCGTTTAAAGTGTCGGCAAGCGCATGTGCTACGCGTTTTCACTGTTCACTTTACGACTTTTCGTAAAGTATTAAAAAAATAAAAAAAATAAAAAAAAATAAAAAAATCGAAAATCAGAAAAAAAAATTTGATTGGGCCGACGCACGACTTTTGCGTCGGCCGAATTGTTTAATAAATCGTGCGCGCGTTTCACTATTCCCTTTGCGACTTTCGTCGCTCGATCCGTGATTTACGGATCTTTGTATTCGACTTTGGACACGCGTCCGTCCATTCCGTTCCCTTCCCCTTCGGTTTGCGTTAGTTCCCTTAGGTCATTTCACGCGTTTTCCCTTTCTCTCTCTCATTCTCTCTCGTTTTCTGTCATTGTTCATCGTGTTCTTGAGTTTTTCCCAGAAAATCTCCCAAACCCAGAAAAGCTATCCTCCCTTCCCAACCCAGAAATGGCCAAACGAGTGAATTCTTTCAGTGATTTGTTTCAGGCAGGTCCTTCAGAGAACCCAATCTTTGAAGGTCTGGCTGAAATAATTCCACCTAGCATGCTCAATAGCGCCGATGCTAGCATGCCGACCGAGCCACAACCACAACCGCAACCGCAACCGCAACCACTACCCCAAGCACCAATCCTGGTTGCTGATCCACCCGTTGAGCCGGAAGCCGCTCCTGTCTATAGGAGACTTCCGAGGACCAAATACACCAAAGCTCAGAGAGATGCACTGGCGGCTTTCTTTGCGGTGTATTCTCACCCCACCAAGCCACAAAGAGAAAGATTTGGTCCGAAAATCGGACTAGAGGAGGACCAGGTCTATTATTGGGGGTCGAGAAATAGGAAGAAATTCGGTATCCTGACGTCTGAGCAACGTATTGCCGAGTTAGAGCGAAGAAATGATCAGCTGGTGAGCAAAAACGAGGAGCTTCAAATGCAGAATCAACGACTCGTCGATGCTCTCCACAGCGGCATCTGTCCCAATTGCGGAGGTCCTGTTCCGCACTCAGATGTGCCACGGCGAAGGCTCGAAGTTGTTCCTCAACAACAAGAGCCTCTTCTCGAGTTGTCCGATGATTCTATCGATATGGACCACTTGAGACGGGATGTGCGGAGCCTCATGCCTACACTTGTCGAGCGCCCATCCATACCTGTGCCATCTGACACCCTTCCCGGACCTGCTCATGATCTTGTCGGAGTCCACACCGACTTGATCTCGGATATCGTCCGTAAGGCCAAACACGAGCTCCTGCTCATGGCCACTGCCGGATTTCCTTTGTGGATAACTTCACCGACTCCCGACACGTCTATTCATCCCGAGACTCTTCATAGGGCCGAGTACTTGCGAGTGTTTCAACGAGCTGAACCTGCTCCGTACTTCAAAGCCGAATCGTCGAGACACTCGGCAACCATCCATCTTTATCCGACCACCATCGTTCAGATCTTAATGGATGTTGGTCGATGGTTGCCAGTCTTCTGTAGCATGATCACAAACGCCCAGACGTTGGAGATCCTTTCCTCCGACAACGAAGAAGGCTACGAGGAGCAGAAGCAAGTGATGTCGGCCGAGTTTCTGGTGCCATCTCACCTCGTTTCAACTCGTGAAGTCCAGTTCGTTCGGTATTCTCACCTACAACTGGATGGAAGTTGGGTCGTCGTGGATGTCTCCGTGGATGAATTGCGCACAAATCCAAAGCCTTCCGTGAGATCGATTTGCCGAAAACGCCCCTCCGGATGCCTGATACGTGATTTGCATAATGGATCTTCCTTAGTTACTTGGGTGGAGCACGTGGATGTACGCGAGAAGGAGATGAAGGCCAGTTTCGAACCTTTTGTTCATTCAGGGTTCGCTTTTGGTGCAAAGCGTTGGATCTCAACCCTCCAACGACAAGCCGAGCGCTACATGTGCGCCACAGGTATCCACACTTCACCCGGTGACTCGATCATTTCTCTTGAAGGAAGAAGAGGCCTTGCGGAAATGGCAAAACAGATGGCAATCTGTTTCTTCAACGATATCAGCAACTCCACGTACCATCACTGGACTTGTTCGAACCGAACAAGAGACACTCGAATGGAGGTCAGGACCAACAAGCGAAGGGGAGATCCGAGCAAGCCCCCCGGAGTCAATCGTACCGCTTTGGTTGTTCCGTCGTTCATCTATCTCATCACACCGGGATCTTTGAGTTCCTCAAAGACGTGCGTACAAGACCACAATGGGATAGTATGTCGATGGACAGCTCCGTGCGTGTGCTAGCAAATTTCACCATCGGTCTTGACCCGCGGAACCAGATTTCGGTGCTCGCCATAGATAGTCACAACGACTTCCTCATTCTTCGGGAGTGTTGCACCGATGCAACGGGGTCGTCGTGATTTATGCGCCGATTAACCATTCCATTCTCCGAGTGTTTGTTATGTGGAGTTCAACCGGAGCCATTTCCGCTTATGTCTTCGGCTTCTCCATTCCGCCTAACGTATCCGGAGCTGTACTTGACGGAACACCGCCGACTATAGTGTTCCGGATCTCGGTGAAGGCTACATCGGCCAAGTCGCCGTGGAGTCGGCAACAACCCTTGTCCGGGACACACTTCAAAGGATCAGAGCCGCAGTCAACTAAGGAGCAAACGTTGGATGCAAGGCCCTGCTAGCCTTGTTTGTGACTGTTGGTGACTTGCTTCGGGAGGAGCTTCACGATCTTCAAAGGGGAGTATTTCTGTTTCCCTTTTTATTTACTTAATTGTTGTGTGTTCATTTCTGTTTGTGTGTTTACTTCGGTTTATTTTTGTTTGTGTGTTAAATTCATTAACCATGCTTGAATTTCTCATTTCATGGAATATTTGTCTAACATTGAGGACAATGTTTAATTCAAGTGTGGGGGGAAGGTTTATTAAAAAGAAAAGAAAAAATTTGAAAAATTGAAAAAAAATTCAAAAAAATAATTTACTTGTTTTCGTTTTCTACGGTAACAATATATCGACTAGATCACACTTACTCCCTTGGTAGCGTTGAACCTACCATTGCACTTAGTAAGTCACTGTGGTCACGTATTGTTACCCTAATAAAAAAAATTGAAAAAAGAAAAAAAAATTGCTTCTGTTGTTTATTTATTTGTTTGTTTTCGTTTTCTAAGGTAACGGTATATCGACTAAATCATACTTACTCCCTTGGTAGCGTTGAACCTACCATTGCACTAAGTAAGTCACTGTGGTCACGTATTGTTACGTAAATTGAAAAAAATCAAAAAAAATCAAAAAATCAAAAATTACAAAAATATTTGCTTCTGTTTTGTGTGTTATTGTTTGTTTTGTGCTTTGTTCTTTCCAATTCCGATGATGAATTGAGTTTAATTGTTATGATTTTGAGAATGTTGATTATATGCTAAGGCTTTGTGATTTGCTTTGGATTTAATTTGCATAACTTGTGATTGCTCGAAATTTCATGTTCACATAACCTGTTTCGATTAGTTGATTGCAATCCGAGAAGCACATTTGAACATACATTGTCATGCATACCCAGAAAATGTGAGGACTTGAGCCTATTGAATATTCACATGTATGCATATTTCATACATTTACTCGTTCTTCATGTGTGCACAATTCATGAGTTTTTGAACCTAGAACTTGCTCAGAGACCGCTTGAAACTTTTTGTTAATCTGTAATGAATTAGAAATGAGTAAGGCATTAGTTGAGCACCATGGCCAAATTATTCACCATCCATCTAAACACGAACTTTAGGAATCCCCTTTTGAACTAAACACTCATTAGCCGTTTCTTTTGTTCACCCACACCATCTCACCCTCGTTTTATTTATGTTTGCAAGACGATGATAGTGACTTCTTGTGTTCTTATGCTTCGGGTTTTGATTTGTATGGTAGTATACCAAAAGGCAAGTGTGGGGGTGCATTTTATTTTGTTGTATTTGTTCAAAGAAAGAAAAAAAAAATCAAAAACAAAAAGAAGGAATAAAGTTCCTCAAAGAAAAAAAAAAAGAGAAAATAAAGAAAAAAAAATGTCGAAAGAGAAATGTCAAAAATAGAGTTATTTTCTTGTTTTTAATTTCAATAAAAGGTTGGAGGAGAATAAGAAAGTTGTTTCGGGTATAGCATAGGTATGAGTTTCAAAGTCGTTGATTTGTCTTGCAAACATATGAAACATTTTTCATTTCCAGTCCCTTCATTCATTATTCACCATTCACCATTTACCATCCACCTTTTGGTCCCTGTTTCACCTAAAAGCCCTTATGATTTAATGATTTGTGGATTAATTGTAGAGAGTTGGTTAATGAGCAAGCTTATGGGAACGTTACTTGTGCAATTGTTATGAGAGTAAACACTTAACCCTAAACACTGAGCGGAAATATTTAGTGATCATTGTGAGCTTTAGTGGTTAATGTTGTTTCGATGTGCCTATTGGATTGCATGAGATTAATTGTACACTTGGTTTTCACACACTTCACCCGAGCATAAATGAGATGTGCATGTTAAACACTTAGCAAATTCTTTAGCCTTGATATATAATTTTTATTCTCCTGATTATAATTATTTCGAACTCGCTGAGGGTTATGGTTGGAAAGACCATTTTGTTTTGTGTTTCGTTTTCTGTTTTGTGTTGTTCTGTTTTAAAGTTTTGTGTTTGCTAGAGGACTAGCAGTAGCTAAGTGTGGGGGAATTTGATAGGAGCACAAAGTGTGACGTTTTTAATGTGTTTTCCCTACTATTTGGCTATGATTTAATTGTAACTTTGCTATTTTAGCTTAGTTTCCATATTTGAGTCCTAAATGACGTATTAATGTGAACATGTGCAGAAACGAAGCTTAATGGGCTTTTTCCGAGGCCAATTAAGAGGTGGTCTGCCATGAGGCCCAAGATGGAAGGCCCAAACCCAAAATGAAGGCCCAAATCCATGAAGGAAGGCCCAAGTTCACAAAGCATGAGGAAAGGCCCAAGCCCAGATTTTCGGACAATCTGCCTGTGCAGATAGGTCAACTTGCGAGGCCCATATCTCTCAATTGCACCGTTGGATCCAGCTGTAATTTTGATACACTCTGCATGTGGATGTTAGGTATTCGGAATTAAAATTTCAGAATCATCCAACCGTCCAAACTTCCAGAATTCCACTCCAAGTGCGCACTGCTCAGTGCTGTCTGCTTTTTATTTCTTTCCTTTTCCTTTATTCTCAATGCTCCACTCACCCCCATATTTCCACCCATATCACCTAACTATCTTTGTTTCTTTCTGCCCACACCATTAGTGTTTAATTTCTTTTTGGTAAATAAATGGTTAATTGCCATATGATTCCATTTCCACCACCACTTACCATTTCTTTATCTCCCATTCACATTCCACTTCTTTTCCCTTTCTTTGTTTATTTCTTCCATTGTCTTCTTCTTCCTCTCCATTTTCCTATAAATAGGAGCCTATTTCTCTTCACCAATTCACACCCCAATGGGGAGGGACAAACCCTCCTCTTTCTCTTCTCCATCATATTTTCCATTCTCTAGTATTTAGGGTTCTCAAGGCTTCAAGGAGGAGGAAAGGCGGCTGCACCATCACCATCATCACCATCAATTTCGTCCATCATCATCACCACCTTGCTGCACACGGTTTGGATTACTTGCTTTCAAGGATTCAAGGTTTCGTGGTCTTCAAGTCTTCATGCTATTCCATATGGTGTAATCTGACTTTTCCTTTAATTATTCTTATGAATTCCTCTTTGTTGCTTGATTATTCTTTGTATTAGTTAACATGACATGATTTATATAATTTCCAGCCTATTTATATGAGTTTATTTAGTTATTGGATCCTAATTAATTAGTTCTTCTAGTAGCTTATGTGACTCCGTTTACTTGATTCTGTTTTATAGAAAACTTTTATGTGTTTATGTTATAGGGATCGATACTTATAATATTTGCATATAATTGGAGCTAGAGTTAGGGATTACAATTCACCTAATAGTTTTGGAAACCTAATTCATGAGTAGTAAAGGCTTTGGACAAAGGTCGGTGTCAAATAAAAAGGATTGCGGACATATGAACTTTGTCATAATGGGTAGTGCACTTTAATTAACAACTCTTTTCTATGCGTTAAATATGGTTTGATTAGCTAGCTTTCTAGACTAAGATGGCATGTTTAATTGGTTAATCTAGGTGCTTTCACTTAGGTTAATTTTCGTAGAGAGGTTTTATTTGGGGAATGGTTAGCTTCTAACTTTCCACATATGTTAATTTCGGTTTCATGGCTAGGGAACTTGGTTAATTTTCGGTCCAATAATTGGTAAACTTGTATACTTGTGGCTGAACTTTATATACTTTGTGTTTCATCATCATATTTTATTTATTCTTTGTAATTTAATTTATTTATTTCATTCAATTTATCTCTCAATTCCCCTTTTTACTTTGTACATATGTATATATTTATACTTTATACTTGTTAATAATAATTCTTTATTTTATTTAATTCTTTGTGACAATTTTTGTTAGGTACACCCTTTGATCTCCGTTGTGAACGATACCCTACTTACCACTATACTACCGATAGGGTTTTTTTAAATTGATGCTCATTTTGGGCGTGTCACCTCCACCATTTCTCTGGCGTCCGTGTACGGCTCACACAACCGTGCCTTCTTCCTCTCTCTGGTTACTCTCTATTCTGCAATTAACTCTCTGTTCTCAAGCTTCCGTGTGCAGGAGCTCCTCTCCTGTGCCTTCTGTCCTCACCCTTCCTTCCTTCATTCCACAATTATCTCAGCCCTTCTTCTTTTCCCAATCACCTCTGTTACTCCTGCAATCTCAAAAACCACTGTGAGCCCACTGCTCACAGAAACTCAAATCACCATCACCATCTCTAATTAACATAATTTCTCACTCAATGCTCCAATCCGTCTGAAATTACACATAATCATCCCAAACATCATCATCTTCACCCCACCATAATTCATCTGCAATTTAATTAATTCAAGATCACAAACAATTAACAAAAGTATGATTTAATTGCAGGTTGAATTTCACGGCGAACTCCATGGTTGCTGCAATCCAAACCAGCCCGTGCCCACCATCTTCACCGCTGCTGTTCCCAAGCTTTCGCCGGCGTTAATCTTCACTCACCCAGGCCCGTGCCTCCTCAAGCCAACGCCGGCGCCGTTCATTGCAGCTGCTCTCTGCCGCTGCCCATTGCCGTCGCCCAATCTGCCGGCCCACGCCGGCATCGAACCCATCATCTTGCCGCTGCAATTCAGCCCGTGCCTTCATCCTTCCTGCTCCTCATCACGGCCTCTCACTCTCTCGTCTCTGTGTGTGCAGCAAGAAGAAAACAGAAGCAAAAGAATGAAAGAAAATTGAAAGAAGATAAAGAAGGCTGCTGTACGGGTTAGAAGAAGAAGGAAAAGAGAATTAATGAACTTGATGAGAACCAATGAGAGGCAACGTTGAAAAGTCAAAGAAAGCAAAGAGAGGAAGATGAAGGCTGTTGTACACGGGATGTATGAGAGCTGAAATCAGCTTTGAAAAGTCAACAAGGGCTGGACTGAAAAGTCAAATTGACTTCCCAAATGGGCCTCCAAGCCCAATTGCCTCAAAGCCCAATGACCCAATGTCCAATCTGCTAAGGACACCCGAGTTCCCGAAATTCAACGCCAAATTCATTGAGCTTTCTCTTTCTCTAAACTCATTTTAATTTTATTTGTTTAAATATTTGTTGTGTGATTTATTTGATTTATTTGTATTTTGAATATTTGATTGATTTGAATTAAGTGTTTAATTCTTTTATTGAAAAACCCAAAAATATGTTATTTGATTAATTTGTGTGTTAGTTTAAATTGTTAGTTTAATTTATATTGTTCTTGTTTTATTTTATTTTCAAAGATATTAAAAATCCAAAAACATTTTCCTTTATTTATTTATTGTTTTCAAAATATTTTCAAAAACCCAAAAACAACACTTGTGTATATATTGTACATTTTTGTAAATAGAAACAATATAGTTTAATTAATTTCGTGACATTAGAAAAGTAAATAAACAATCCTCTGTGGGAAAAACCTCTACTTCCCATTATACTATTCAACGACAAATTGTTAGGAATTTAGGTAATATTAATGACGTCGGTAAAACCGCATATCATTTTGGCGCCGGCTCGCCGGGGATTGTTTTTACTATTTACTTTTTTATACTTTTTACTGTTTACTATTTGTAAATAATACTTGTAAATAATACTTACTAATTATACTTGTATATATTGTTACACTTAGTAATTATACTTAGGTATCCCGAATACTGTTAATTATTTAAGTTGTTGTAGGTTGTAATTTGAACGGAAATAGGTAAGGTCCTTTTATTAATATTGGCCTAAACCCTTCATTTGTACCGTAAGGTCACTTGAGGTTGAGGGCGGCCTTTATTAACACTTGGAGAATTGTCGAACACTTAAGTGCTTTCTCAACCGAGTAAGGGGCACATGAATGGTGTCTAGATATGATCAAGACTCGGGTGACGGGTTTGTAAAATTGGATTCAGAGGACTTGTCCACTAAATGAATCCTGCCTCTCGCTTATCTCTTGTGATCTGGCCATTCGCCTTCTGAAAACACGGAAAGTCATTTACGTCAAGATATTGCACCTAGGCCGTACGTCCACCTCGAATTACCGCTTGGAATCAACTTTATTTTTAACTATATTTTGGACAATTTAACATTACTTGTAAATAAAATATACTTAGACATATGAAATTTTATTTATTCATTTTGTATAGATAATTTGTGACTTTATTTTTAACTTTGTAAATATTTTGTTTTGATTTTGTAAATTTTATTACTAACCTTTTCATTTTTATAGGGAATAATCCGGGTTATTCGGAAATTTTACCACATACATCGGAGCATACGTTTAGGAAGTCAAGGTTGAAAAACCTTGAGGTTGATGTCTTGTTGGTGATTTTCGGTTTCCTCGGGAGTAAAAAGGTAAGTTTTCTTTTCACTCTCGTTATTTGTGATTTAAAAAAAAAAAAAAATTGAAAAATTTTAATTGTAAATAATAAAAAAAAAGAGTGTGTTTTTGTTTTACTGTTTTGTATTTATTTATTTTCACTTTTTATAATTACTGTTTGTTTGTTTTCGGCTTGTTTGTTTGTTATTTATTATTGGGCCTTAGGCCCATTCGTTTGTGTGATTGGTTAGGGTTTTAGGTTTCGTAAAATAAAAAAAAATAAAAAAAATAAAAAAAATTTAGCCCATTGGGCTCGTGTCATTCACGAAGCCCAAAACCCTTAACCCAAGCCCATTTAGTGTGTCGGGCCTGTTCGTTTTTTAGGCCCATTAGTTAAGCCCACCAATAATGGGCCGGAGATTTCTTCGGCCCGGTGCCCACTTTAAGGCCCAAACCATTCCGATGGCCCAAGCCCGTTTAAAGTGTCGGCAACCGTCGGCGCGTGCGTCTCACGCGTTTTCGGTGTTCACTTTACGACTTTTCGTAAAGTATTAAAAAAATAAAATAAAAAAAATAAAAAATACAAAATCAAAAAATTTTGATTGGGCCGACGCACGACTTTTGCGTCGGCCGAATTGTTTAATAAGCCGCATGCGTTTTCATTGTACGCTTTGCGACTTTCGTCGCCCGATCCGCAATTTGCGGGTCTTCGTCTTTGGCACGTGTGCGAGCGTGCATGCGTGCGTCCGCTCCTTTCCCCTTCCCTTCGTTTCGCGCTAGTTTCCTTAGGCATTTCACGTTTTCCCTTAGTTCTCTCTCTCTCTCTCTCTCTCTCTCTCTCTCTCTCTCTCTCTCTCTCTCTCTCTCTCTCGTTTTCTCTCGCTTGTTCATCGTGTTCTTAGTTAGTTTTCCCAGAAAACCTCCCAATTCCCGAAGCTATCCTCCCTCCCAAACCACAAATGGCCAAAAGAGTTAATTCCTTCAGCGAGTTGTTTCATGCAGGTCCTTCAGGGAGTCAAATCTTTGAAGGCTTGGATGAAATAATTCCACCAAGCATGCTCAATAGCGCCGATGCTAGCATGCCGACCCAGCCACCACCACAACCGCAACCACAACCCCAAGCACCACCCGGTTGCCGATCCACCCGCCGAGCCGAAGCCGCTCCCGTCTATAGGAGACTTCCGAGGACGAAATACACCAAAGCTCGGAGAGAAGCACTTGGCGGCTTTCTTTGCGGTGTATTCTCACCCCACGAAACCACAACGAGAAAGATTTGGTCCAAAAATCGGACTAGAAGAAGACCAGGTCTACTATCGGGGGTCGAGAAATAGGAAGAAGTTCGGTATCCGGACTTCGAGCAGCGTATTGCCGAGCTAGAAAGAAGAAACGATCACTGGTGAGCAAGAACGAGGAGCTTCAAATGCAGAATCAAAGACTCGTCGATGCTCTCCACGGTGGCATCTCGTCCCATTGCGGAGGTCCTGTTCCGCACTCGGATGTGCTCAGCGAAGGCTCGAAGTTGTTCCTCCACAACAAGAGCCTCTTCTCGAGTTGTCCGATGATTCGATCGACTTGGACCACTTGAGACGGGATGTGCGGAGCCTCATGCCTACACTTATCGAGCGCCCATCCGTACCTGTGCCATCTACTCTTCCGGGACCTGCTCATGATCTTTTCGGAGTCCACACCGACTTGATCTCGGATATCGCCCGCAAGGCCAAGCACGAGCTCATGCTCATGGCCACTGCCGGTTTTCCTTTGTGGATATCTTCACCGACTCCCGACACTTCTATTCATCCCGAGACTCTAAATAGGGCCGAGTACTTGCGAGTGTTTCAACGTGGCGAGCCTGCGCCATACTTCAAATCGGAATCCTCGAGACACTCAGCAACCATTCACCTTCATCCGACCACCATTATTGAGATTTTAATGGATGTTGGTTGATGGTTGCCCGTCTTCTGTAGCATGATCACAAACGCTCAGATGTTGGAGATCCTACCCTCCGACAACGCAGTAGGCTACGAGGAGAGGAAGCAAGTGATGTCGGCCGAGTTTCTGGTGCCATCTAACATCGTTTCGACTCGTGAAGTCCAGTTTGTTAGGTACTCCCACCTACAACTGGATGGAAGTTGGATCGTTGTGGATGTCTCTGTGGATGAACTGCGCTCAAATCCGAAGCCTTCAGTGAGATCGATTTGCCGAAAGCGCCCCTCCGGATGTTTGATTCGAGATTTGCAGAATGGATCTTCCTTAGTCACTTGGGTGGAGCACGTGGATGTGCGCGAGAAGGAAATGAAGGCCATTTTCGAACCCTTTGTCCATTCTGGGTTCGCATTTGGTGCAAAGCGTTGGATCTCAACTCTCCAACGACAAGCCGAGCGCTACATGTGCGTCACAGGGGTCCACACTTCACCCGGTGACTCTATCATTTCGCCCGAAGGAAAAAGAGGCTTAGCGGAAATGGCAAACCAGATGGCGATCTGTTTCTTCAACGACATCAGCAACTCCACGTATCATCACTGGACTTGTTCAAACCGAACAAGAGACACTCGAATGGAGGTCAGGACCAACAAGCGAAGGGGAGATCCGAGCAAGCCCCCCGGAGTCAATCGTACCGCTTGGTTGTTCGTCGTGCATCTTTCCCATCACACCGGGATCTTTGAGTTCCTCAAAGATGTGCATACGAGACCGCTATGGGATAGTATGTCGATGGACAGCTCCGTACGTGTGCTAGCAAATTTCACCATCGGTCTTGACCCGCGGAACCGGATTTCGGTGCTCGCCATAGATAGTCACAACGACTTCCTCATTCTTCGGGAGTGTTGCACCGATGCAACGGGGTCGTCCGTGATTTATGCGCCGATTAACCATTCCATTTTCCGAGTGTTTGCTATCCGGAGTTCAACCGGAGCCATTTCCGCTTATGTCTTCGGGCTTCTCCATCTCGCCTAACGTATCCGGAGCTGTACTTGACGGAACACTGCCGACTATAGTGTTCCAAATCTCGGTGAAGGCTACATCGGCTAAATCTGCCGTGGAGTCGGCAACAACACTCGTCCGGGACACGCTCAAACGGATCAGTACCGCAGTCAACTAAGGAGCAAACGTTGGATGCAAGGCCCCGCTAGCCTTGTTTGTGATTGTTGGTGACTTGCTTCGGGAGGAGCTTAATAATCTTCAAGGGGGAGTTTTTCTTTAACCTTTCTGTTTATTTTTGTTTGTATAAATGTTGTGTGTTTATTTCTGTTGTGTGTTTATATTCAATAACCATACTTGAATTTTTCATTTCGTGAAATATCTGTCTAACATTGAGGACAATGTTTAATTCAAGTGTGGGGGAAGGTTTATTAAAAAGAAAAGAAAAAATTTGAAAAATTCAAAAAAATAATTTACTTGTTTTTGTTTTCTACGGTAACGGTATATCGACTAAATCATACTTACTCCCTTGGTAGCGTTGAACCTACCATTGCACTAAGTAAGTCACTGTGGTCACGTATTGTTACGTAAATTGAAAAAAATCAAAAAAATCAAAAAATCAAAAATTACAAAAATATTTGCTTCTGTTTTCTGTTTTTGTGTGTTTATTTGTATTCGTGTTTTGTTCTTTCCAATCCCGATGATGAATTGAGTTTAATTGTTGTGATTAGGAGAATGTTTATTATATGTCAAGGCTTTGTGTGATTTGCTTTGGATTTAATTTGCATAACTTGTGATTGCTCGAAATTTCATGTTCACATAACCTGTGTTAATTAGTTGATTGCAATCCGAGAATACATTTGAACATACATTGTCATGCATACCCAGAAATTGTGAGAATTTGAGCCTGTTGAATATTCACATGTATGCATTATTCATACATTTACTCGTTCTTCATGTGTGCACAATTCATGAGTTTTTGAACCTAGAACTTGCTCATTGACCTCTCGAAACTTTTTTATTAATCTGTGATGAATTGAAAATGATTAAGGCATTAGTTGAGCACCATGGCCAAATATTCACCATCCATCTAAACACGAACTTTAGGAACCCCTTTTGAACCGATAACTCATTAGCCGCTTCTTTTGTTCACCCACACCATCTCACCCATGTTTTATTGTGTTTGCAAGACGATGATAGTGACTTCTTATATTCTTATGCTTCGGGTTTTGATTTGTATAGTATGTACCAAAAGGCAAGTGTGGGGGTGCATTTTATTTTGTTGTATTTGTTGAAAGAAAAAAAAATCAGAAACAAAAAGAAGGAATAAAGTTCCTCAAAAAAAAAGAAAAGAAAAAAAAAAGTGGAAAAGAAAAAAAAAATGCCACAAAAATAGAGTTATTTTCTTGTATTGTTTTAATTTCAATAAAAGGTTGGAGGAGAATAAGAAAGTTATTTCGGGTATAGCATAGGTATGAGTTTCAAAGTCGTTGATTTGTCTTGCAAACATGTGGAACATTTATCATTTCTAGTCTTTCCCTTTCATTTTCCATTTACCATTTACCATTTACCATTCATTCACCCTTTGGCCCCATTACACCATTGAAAGCCCTTATGATTTAATGATTTGTGGATTAATTGTAGAGAGTTGGTTAATGAGCAAGCTTATGGGAACACTACTTGTGCAATTGTTATGAGAGTAAACACTTAACCCTAAACACTGAGCGGAAATATTTAGCGAATCTTGTGAGTTTTAGTGGTTAATGTCGTTCATTTGTGCCAATTTGATTGCATGAAATTAATTGTACACTCGGTTTTCACACACTTCACTCGAGCACGAATGAGATGTCCATGTTAAATACTTAGCAAATTCGTGAGCCTTGGTATATAGTTTTTATTCTCCTGATTATAATTCTTCGAACTCGTTGAGGGTTATGGTTGGAAATAATTTCTGTTTTGTGTTTCCCTTTCTGTTTTTGTGTTGTTCTGTTTTTAGTTCTGTGTTTGCTAGAGGACTAGCAAAAGTTCAAGTGTGGGGGTGTGATGTGAACGTAAAATACGTTCATAAAGTGCCCTAAATACTTGGATGGATGCTATTCTGAAAGCTTATTTGTCGGTTTAATGTTTGTTTTCGTGTTTTCAGGGAAAATATGTGCAAAATGCTAATTTACACATAAAAGGTGAATTTTGGAGATTTACAGCGCAATATCGGAAAGTCAACCGTGACTTTTCGATTATCTGATGACACCGGTCATTATTTGGAACTGGAATATAACATTGTACGAAGATTTCGAAAGACGTTTCGAATCCCGGCAATTTTGCCGGCGAACCACCACTCACGGAGGCGCAACCACCACACGCGGTGATGAAATCCATTTTTAATCTCCACTTTATTTTCCCTATATTTATGTTTATTCTTATTCTTTTTATATATTTCTATTTTAGTATTGATTTTATTTCTTTATTATTTTATTTTTCTTTTATTATTTTATTTTATCTTTATTTTGTTTTGTTATTTTATCCTTTTCTTTTCTTTGTTTTCTCTTTGCAGCTGCCATGTGCAGAGCCATTCCTTCACATGTTCACGGTTCTCTTCCAGCCTGGGAATCCATCAATGTCCAACTGATCCCCCCACTCCAATTTGAATTCAAATTGCAATCCCAAACTATTTCTCCACCACACCACCGCACCCATTTCCAGATCAGCTACCACTTCTATTCTCCTCTATAAATACAGAATCCCCGTCTCTATTTTCCTTGGCCGGGGCTTCTCCCCGCGCCACCAACTCTTTCCCATCTCTTTTCCCCCTCCACCATTTCTCCGGCGTCCGTGTACGGCCTCACACAGCCGTGCCTTCTTCCTCTCTCTCGGTTACTCTCTATTCTCGCAATTAACTCTCCCGTTCTCAAGCTTCCGTGTGCAGGAGCTCCTCTCCTATGCCTTCTGTCCTCACCCTTCCTTCCTTCATTCCACAATTATCTCAGCCCTTCTTCTTTTCCCAATCACCTTTGTTACTCCTGCAATCTCAAAAACCACTCGTGAGCCCACTGCTCACGAAACTCAAATCACCATCACCATCTCTAATTAACATAATTTCTCACTCAATGCTCCAATCCGTCGAAATTACACATAATCATCCCAAACATCATCATCTTCACCCCACCATAATTCATCTGCAATTTAATTAATTCAAGATCACAAACAATTAACAAAAGTATGATTTAATTGCAGGTTGAATTTCACGGCGAACTCCATGGTTGCTGCAATCCAAACCAGCCCGTGCCCACCATCTTCACCGCTGCTGTTCCCAAGCTTTCGCCGGCGTTAATCTTCACTCACCCAGGCCCGTGCCTCCTCGAGCCAACGCCGGCGCCGTTCATTGCAGCTGCTCTCTGCCGCTGCCCATTGCCGTCGCCCAATCTGCCGGCCCACGCCGGCATCGAACCCATCATCTTGCCGCTGCAATTCAGCCCGTGCCTTCATCCTTCCTGCTCCTCATCACGGCCTCTCACTCTCTCGTCTCTGTGTGTGCAGCAAGAAGAAAACAGAAGCAAAAGAATGAAAGAAAATTGAAAGAAGATAAAGAAGGCTGCTGTACGGGTTAGAAGAAGAAGGAAAAGAGAATTAATGAACTTGATGAGAACCAATGAGAGGCAACGTTGAAAAGTCAAAGAAAGCAAAGAGAGGAAGATGAAGGCTGTTGTACACGGGATGTATGAGAGCTGAAATCAGCTTTGAAAAGTCAACAAGGGCTGGACTGAAAAGTCAAATTGACTTCCCAAATGGGCCTCCAAGCCCAATTGCCTCAAAGCCCAATGACCCAATGTCCAATCTGCTAAGGACACCCGAGTTCCCGAAATTCAACGCCAAATTCATTGAGCTTTCTCTTTCTCTAAACTCATTTTAATTTTATTTGTTTAAATATTTGTTGTGTGATTTATTTGATTTATTTGTATTTTGAATATTTGATTGATTTGAATTAAGTGTTTAATTCTTTTATTGAAAAACCCAAAAATATGTTATTTGATTAATTTGTGTGTTAGTTTAAATTGTTAGTTTAATTTATATTGTTCTTGTTTTATTTTATTTTCAAAGATATTAAAAATCCAAAAACATTTTCCTTTATTTATTTATTGTTTTCAAAATATTTTCAAAAACCCAAAAACAACACTTGTGTATATATTGTACATTTTTGTAAATAGAAACAATATAGTTTAATTAATTTCGTGACATTAGAAAAGTAAATAAACAATCCTCTGTGGGAAAAACCTCTACTTCCCATTATACTATTCAACGACAAATTGTTAGGAATTTAGGTAATATTAATGACGTCGGTAAAACCGCATATCATTTTGGCGCCGGCTCGCCGGGGATTGTTTTTACTATTTACTTTTTTATACTTTTTACTGTTTACTATTTGTAAATAATACTTGTAAATAATACTTACTAATTATACTTGTATATATTGTTACACTTAGTAATTATACTTAGGTATCCCGAATACTGTTAATTATTTAAGTTGTTGTAGGTTGTAATTTGAACGGAAATAGGTAAGGTCCTTTTATTAATATTGGCCTAAACCCTTCATTTGTACCGTAAGGTCACTTGAGGTCGAGGGCGGCCTTTATTAACACTTGGAGAATTGTCGAACACTTAAGTGCTTTCTCAACCGAGTAAGGGGCACATGAATGGTGTCTAGATATGATCAAGACTCGGGTGACGGGTTTGTAAAATTGGATTCAGAGGACTTGTCCACTAAATGAATCCTGCCTCTCGCTTATCTCTTGTGATCTGGCCATTCGCCTCTCGAAAACACGGAAAGTCATTTACGTCAAGATATTGCACCTAGGCCGTACGTCCACCTCGAATTACCGCTTGGAATCAACTTTATTTTTAACTATATTTTGGACAATTTAACATTACTTGTAAATAAAATATACTTAGACATATGAAATTTTATTTATTCATTTTGTATAGATAATTTGTGACTTTATTTTTAACTTTGTAAATATTTTGTTTTGATTTTGTAAATTTTATTACTAACCTTTTCATTTTTATAGGGAATAATCCGGGTTATTCGGAAATTTTACCACATACATCGGAGCATACGTTTAGGAAGTCAAGGTTGAAAAACCTTGAGGTTGATGTCTTGTTGGTGATTTTCGGTTTCCTCGGGAGTAAAAAGGTAAGTTTTCTTTTCACTCTCGTTATTTGTGATTTAAAAAAAAAAAAAAAATTGAAAAATTTTAATTGTAAATAATAAAAAAAAGAGAGTGTGTTTTTGTTTTACTGTTTTGTATTTATTTATTTTCACTTTTTATAATTACTGTTTGTTTGTTTTCGGCTTGTTTGTTTGTTATTTATTATTGGGCCTTAGGCCCATTCGTTTGTGTGATTGGTTAGGGTTTTAGGTTTCGTAAAATAAAAAAAAAAAAAAAAAATAAAAAAAATTTAGCCCATTGGGCTCGTGTCATTCACGAAGCCCAAAACCCTTAACCCAAGCCCATTTAGTGTGTCGGGCCTGTTCGTTTTTAGGCCCATTAGTTAAGCCCACCAATAATGGGCCGGAGATTTCTTCGGCCCAGGCCCACTTTAAGGCCCAAACCATTCCGATGGCCCAAGCCCGTTTAAAGTGTCGGCGACCGTCGGCGCGTGCGTCTCACGCGTTTTCAGTGTTCACTTTACGACTTTTCGTAAAGTATTAAAAAAATAAAATAAAAAAAATAAAAAATACAAAATCAAAAAATTTTGATTGGGCCGACGCACGACTTTTGCGTCGGCCGAATTGTTTAATAAGCCGCATGCGTTTTCACTGTACGCTTTGCGACTTTCGTCGCCCGATCCGCAATTGCGGGTCTTCTCGTCTTTGGCACGTGTGCGAGCGTGCATGCGTGCGTCCGCTCCTTTCCCCTTCCCTTCGTTTGCGCTAGTTTCCTTAGGCATTTCACGTTTTCCCTTAGTCTCTCTCTCTCTCTCTCTCTCTCTCTCTCTCTCTCTCTCTCTCTCTCTCTCTCTCTCTCTCTCTCTCTCTCTCTCTCTCTCGTTTTCTCTCGCTTGTTCATCGTGTTCTTAGTTAGTTTTCCCCGGAAAACCTCCCAATTCCCGAAGCTATCCTCCCTCCCAAACCACAAATGGCCAAAAGAGTTAATTCCTTCGCCGAGTTGTTTCATGCAGGTCCTTCGGAGAGTCGAATCTTTGAAGGCTTGGATGAAATAATTCCACCAAGCATGCTCAATAGCGCCGATGCTAGCATGCCGACCCAGCCACCACCACAACCGCAACCACAACCCCAAGCACCAATTCTGGTTGCTGATCCACCCGCCGAGCCGGAAGCCGCTCCTGTCTATAGGAGACTTCCGAGGACGAAATACACCAAAGCTCAGAGAGAAGCACTGGCGGCTTTCTTTGCGGTGTATTCTCACCCCACGAAACCACAACGAGAAAGATTTGGTCCAAAAATCGGACTAGAAGAAGACCAGGTCTACTATTGGGGGTCGAGAAATAGGAAGAAGTTCGGTATCCGGACTTCTGAGCAGCGTATTGCCGAGCTAGAAAGAAGAAACGATCAGCTGGTGAGCAAGAACGAGGAGCTTCAAATGCGGAATCAAAGACTCGTCGATGCTCTCCACAAGTGGCATCGTCCCATTGCGGAGGTCCCGTTCCGCACTCGGATGTGCCTAGGCGAAGGCTCGAAGTTGTTCCTCCACAACAAGAGCCTCTTCTCGAGTCGTCCGATGATTCGATCGACTTGGACCACTTGAGACGGGATGTGCGGAGCCTCATGCCTACACTTATCGAGCGCCCATCCGTACCGTGCCATCTACTCTTCCGGACCTGCTCATGATCTTTTCGGAGTCCACACCGACTTGATCTCGGATATCGCCCGCAAGGCCAAGCACGAGCTCATGCTCGCGGCCACCGCCGGTTTTCCTTTGTGGATATCTTCACCGACTCCCGACACTTCTATTCATCCCGAGACTCTAAATAGGGCCGAGTACTTGCGAGTGTTTCAACGTGGCGAGCTCGCGCCATACTTCAAATCGGAATCCTCGAGACACTCGCAACCATTCACCTTCATCCGACCACCATTATTGAGATTTTAATGGATGTTGGTCGATGGTTGCCCGTCTTCCGTAGCATGATCACAAACGCTCGGATGTTGGAGATCCTACCCTCCGACAACGCAAGAGGCTACGAGGAGAGGAAGCAAGTGATGTCGGCCGAGTTTCGGTGCCATCTAACATCGTTTCGACTCGTGAAGTCCAGTTTGTTAGGTACTCCCACCTACAATCGGATGGAAGTTGGATCATTGTGGATGTCTCCGTGGATGAACTGCGCTCAAATCCGAAGCCTTCAGTGAGATCGATTTGCCGAAAGCGCCCCTCCGGATGTTTGATTCGAGATTTGCAGAATGGATCTTCCTTAGTCACTTGGGTGGAGCACGTGGATGTGCGCGAGAAGGAAATGAAGGCCATTTTCGAACCCTTTGTCCATTCTCGGGTTCGCATTTGGTGCAAAGCGTTGGATCTCAACTCTCCAACGACAAGCCGAGCGCTACTGTGCGTCACAAGGGTCCACACTTCACCCTGTGACTCTATCATTTCGCCCGAAGGAAAAAGAGGCTTAGCGGAAATGGCAAACCGGATGGCGATCTGTTTCTTCAACGACATCGCAACTCCACGTATCATCACCGGACTTGTTCAAACCGAACAAGAGACACTCGAATGGAGGTCGGGACCAACAAGCGAAGGGGAGATCCGAGCAAGCCCCCCGGAGTCAATCGTACCGCTGGTTGTTCGTCGTGCATCTTTCCCATCACACCGGGATCTTTGAGTTCCTCAAAGATGTGCATACGAGACCGCTATGGGATAGTATGTCGATGGACAGCTCGTACGTGTGCTAGCAAATTTCACCATCGGTCTTGACCCGCGGAACCAGATTTCGGTGCTCGCCATAGATAGTCACAACGACTTCCTCATTCTTCAGGAGTGTTGCACCGATGCAACGGGGTCGTCTCGTGATTTATGCGCCGATTAACCATTCCATTTTCCAAGTGTTTGCTATCCGGAGTTCAACCGGAGCCATTTCCGCTTATGTCTTCAGGCTTCTCCATTCTGCCTAACGTATCCGGAGCTGTACTTGACGGAACACTGCTGACTATAGTGTTCCAAATCTCGGTGAAGGCTACATCAGCTAAATCTGCCGTGGAGTCGGCAACAACACTCGTCCAGGACACGCTCAAACGGATCAGTACCGCAGTCAACTAAGGAGCAAACGTTGGATGCAAGGCCCTGCTAGCCTTGTTTGTGACTGTTGGTGACTTGCTTCGGGAGGAGCTTAATGATCTTCAAGGGGGAGTTTTTCTTTAACCTTTCTGTTTATTTTTGTTTGTATAAATGTTGTGTGTTTATTTCTGTTGTGTGTTTATATTCAATAACCATACTTGAATTTTTCATTTCGTGAAATATCTGTCTAACATTGAGGACAATGTTTAATTCAAGTGTGGGGGAAGGTTTATTAAAAAGAAAAGAAAAAATTTGAAAAATTCAAAAAAATAATTTACTTGTTTTTGTTTTCTACGGTAACGGTATATCGACTAAATCATACTTACTCCCTTGGTAGCGTTGAACCTACCATTGCACTAAGTAAGTCACTGTGGTCACGTATTGTTACGTAAATTGAAAAAAATCAAAAAAATCAAAAAATCAAAAATTACAAAAATATTTGCTTCTGTTTTCTGTTTTTGTGTGTTTATTTGTATTCGTGTTTTGTTCTTTCCAATCCCGATGATGAATTGAGTTTAATTGTTGTGATTAGGAGAATGTTTATTATATGTCAAGGCTTTGTGTGATTTGCTTTGGATTTAATTTGCATAACTTGTGATTGCTCGAAATTTCATGTTCACATAACCTGTGTTAATTAGTTGATTGCAATCCGAGAATACATTTGAACATACATTGTCATGCATACCCAGAAATTGTGAGAATTTGAGCCTGTTGAATATTCACATGTATGCATTATTCATACATTTACTCGTTCTTCATGTGTGCACAATTCATGAGTTTTTGAACCTAGAACTTGCTCATTGACCTCTCGAAACTTTTTATTAATCTGTGATGAATTGAAAATGATTAAGGCATTAGTTGAGCACCATGGCCAAATATTCACCATCCATCTAAACACGAACTTTAGGAACCCCTTTTGAACTGATAACTCATTAGCCGCTTCTTTTGTTCACCCACACCATCTCACCCATGTTTTATTGTGTTTGCAAGACGATGATAGTGACTTCTTATATTCTTATGCTTCGGGTTTTGATTTGTATAGTATGTACCAAAAGGCAAGTGTGGGGGTGCATTTTATTTTGTTGTATTTGTTGAAAGAAAAAAAAATCAGAAACAAAAAGAAGGAATAAAGTTCCTCAAGAAAAAAGAAAAGAAAAAAAAAAGTGGAAAAGAAAAAAAAAATGCCACAAAAATAGAGTTATTTTCTTGTATTGTTTTAATTTCAATAAAAGGTTGGAGGAGAATAAGAAAGTTATTTCGGGTATAGCATAGGTATGAGTTTCAAAGTCGTTGATTTGTCTTGCAAACATGTGGAACATTTATCATTTCTAGTCTTTCCCTTTCATTTTCCATTTACCATTTACCATTTACCATTCATTCACCCTTTGGCCCCATTACACCATTGAAAGCCCTTATGATTTAATGATTTGTGGATTAATTGTAGAGAGTTGGTTAATGAGCAAGCTTATGGGAACACTACTTGTGCAATTGTTATGAGAGTAAACACTTAACCCTAAACACTGAGCGGAAATATTTAGCGAATCTTGTGAGTTTTAGTGGTTAATGTCGTTCATTTGTGCCAATTTGATTGCATGAAATTAATTGTACACTCGGTTTTCACACACTTCACTCGAGCACGAATGAGATGTCCATGTTAAATACTTAGCAAATTCGTGAGCCTTGGTATATAGTTTTTATTCTCCTGATTATAATTCTTCGAACTCGTTGAGGGTTATGGTTGGAAATAATTTCTGTTTTGTGTTTCCCTTTCTGTTTTTGTGTTGTTCTGTTTTTAGTTTCGTGTTTGCTAGAGGACTAGCAAAAGTTCAAGTGTGGGGGTGTGATGTGAACGTAAAATACGTTCATAAAGTGCTCTAAATACTTGGATGGATGCTATTCTGAAAGCTTATTTGTCGGTTTAATGTTTGTTTTCGTGTTTTCAGGGAAAATATGTGAAAAATGCTTATTTACACATAAAAGGTGAATTTTGGAGATTTACAGCGCAATATCGGAAAGTCAACCGTGACTTTTCGATTATCTGATGACACCGGTCATTATTCGGAAGTGGAATATAACATTGTACGAAGATTTCGAAAGACGTTTCGAATCCCGGCAATTTTGCCGGCGAACCACCACTCACGGAGGCGCAACCACCACACGCGGTGATGAAATCCATTTTTAATCTCCACTTTATTTTCCCTATATTTATGTTTATTCTTATTCTTTTTATATATTTCTATTTTAGTATTGATTTTATTTCTTTATTATTTTATTTTTCTTTTATTATTTTATTTTATCTTTATTTTGTTTTGTTATTTTATCCTTTTCTTTTCTTTGTTTTCTCTTTGCAGCTGCCATGTGCAGAGCCATTCCTTCACATGTTCACGGTTCTCTTCCAGCCTGGGAATCCATCAATGTCCAACTGATCCCCCCACTCCAATTTGAATTCAAATTGCAATCCCAGCTATTTCTCCACCACACCACCGCACCCATTTCCAGATCGCCTACCACTTCTATTCTCCTCTATAAATACGGAATCCCCGTCTCTATTTTCCTTGGCCGGGGCTTCTCCCCGCGCCACCAACTCTTTCCCATCTCTTTTCCCCCTCCACCATTTCTCTCGGCGTCCGTGTACGGCTCACACAGCCGTGCCTTCTTCCTCTCTCTGGTTACTCTCTATTCTGCAATTAACTCTCTCGTTCTCAAGCTTCCGTGTGCGGGAGCTCCTCTCCTATGCCTTCGTCCTCACCCTTCCTTCCTTCATTCCACAATTATCTCAGCCCTTCTTCTTTTCCCAATCACCTTTGTTACTCCTGCAATCTCAAAAACCACCGTGAGCCCACTGCTCACGAAACTCAAATCACCATCACCATCTCTAATTAACATAATTTCTCACTCAATGCTCCAATCCGTCCGAAATTACACATAATCATCCCAAACATCATCATCTTCACCCCACCATAATTCATCTGCAATTTAATTAATTCAAGATCACAAACAATTAACAAAAGTATGATTTAATTGCAGGTTGAATTTCACGGCGAACTCCATGGTTGCTGCAATCCAAACCAGCCCGTGCCCACCATCTTCACCGCTGCTGTTCCCAAGCTTTCGCCGGCGTTAATCTTCACTCACCCAGGCCCGTGCCTCCTCAAGCCAACGCCGGCGCCGTTCATTGCAGCTGCTCTCTGCCGCTGCCCATTGCCGTCGCCCCAATCTGCCGGCCCACGCCGGCATCGAACCCATCATCTTGCCGCTGCAATTCAGCCCGTGCCTTCATCCTTCCTGCTCCTCATCACGGCCTCTCACTCTCTCGTCTCTCGTGTGTGCAGCAAGAAGAAAACGAAGCAAAAGAATGAAAGAAAATTGAAAGAAGATAAAGAAGGCTGCTGTACGGGTTAGAAGAAGAAGGAAAAGAGAATTAATGAACTTGATGAGAACCAATGAGAGGCAACGTTGAAAAGTCAAAGAAAGCAAAGAGAGGAAGATGAAGGCTGTTGTACACGGGATGTATGAGAGCTGAAATCAGCTTTGAAAAGTCAACAAGGGCTGGACTGAAAAGTCAAATTGACTTCCCAAATGGGCCTCCAAGCCCAATTGCCTCAAAGCCCAATGACCCAATGTCCAATCTGCTAAGGACACCCGAGTTCCCGAAATTCAACGCCAAATTCATTGAGCTTTCTCTTTCTCTAAACTCATTTTAATTTTATTTGTTTAAATATTTGTTGTGTGATTTATTTGATTTATTTGTATTTTGAATATTTGATTGATTTGAATTAAGTGTTTAATTCTTTTATTGAAAAACCCAAAAATATGTTATTTGATTAATTTGTGTGTTAGTTTAAATTGTTAGTTTAATTTATATTGTTCTTGTTTTATTTTATTTTCAAAGATATTAAAAATCCAAAAACATTTTCCTTTATTTATTTATTGTTTTCAAAATATTTTCAAAAACCCAAAAACAACACTTGTGTATATATTGTACATTTTTGTAAATAGAAACAATATAGTTTAATTAATTTCGTGACATTAGAAAAGTAAATAAACAATCCTCTGTGGGAAAAACCTCTACTTCCCATTATACTATTCAACGACAAATTGTTAGGAATTTAGGTAATATTAATGACGTCGGTAAAACCGCATATCATTTTGGCGCCGGCTCGCCGGGGATTGTTTTTACTATTTACTTTTTTATACTTTTTACTGTTTACTATTTGTAAATAATACTTGTAAATAATACTTACTAATTATACTTGTATATATTGTTACACTTAGTAATTATACTTAGGTATCCCGAATACGTTAATTATTTAAGTTGTTGTAGGTTGTAATTTGAACGGAAATAGGTAAGGTCCTTTTATTAATATTGGCCTAAACCCTTCATTTGTACCGTAAGGTCACTTGAGGTTGAGGGCGGCCTTTATTAACACTTGGAGAATTGTCGAACACTTAAGTGCTTTCTCAACTGAGTAAGGGGCACATGAATGGTGTCTAGATATGATCAAGACTCTGGGTGACGGGTTTGTAAAATTGGATTCAGAGGACTTGTCCACTAAATGAATCCTGCCTCTCGCTTATCTCTTGTGATCTGGCCATTCGCCTTCGAAAACACGGAAAGTCATTTACGTCAAGATATTGCACCTAGGCCGTACGTCCACCTCGAATTACCGCTTGGAATCAACTTTATTTTTAACTATATTTTGGACAATTTAACATTACTTGTAAATAAAATATACTTAGACATAGGAAATTTTATTTATTCATTTTGTATAGATAATTTGTGACTTTATTTTTAACTTTGTAAATATTTTGTTTTGATTTTGTAAATTTTATTACTAACCTTTTCATTTTTATAGGGAATAATCCGGGTTATTCGGAAATTTTACCACATACATCGGAGCATACGTTTAGGAAGTCAAGGTTGAAAAACCTTGAGGTTGATGTCTTGTTGGTGATTTTCGGTTTCCTCGGGAGTAAAAAGGTAAGTTTTCTTTTCACTCTCGTTATTTGTGATTTAAAAAAAAAAAAAAATTGAAAAATTTTAATTGTAAATAATAAAAAAAAGAGAGTGTGTTTTTGTTTTACTGTTTTGTATTTATTTATTTTCACTTTTTATAATTACTGTTTGTTTGTTTTCGGCTTGTTTGTTTGTTATTTATTATTGGGCCTTAGGCCCATTCGTTTGTGTGATTGGTTAGGGTTTTAGGTTTCGTAAAATAAAAAAAAATAAAAAAAAATAAAAAAAATTTAGCCCATTGGGCTCGTGTCATTCACGAAGCCCAAAACCCTTAACCCAAGCCCATTTAGTGTGTCGGGCCTGTTCGTTTTTAGGCCCATTAGTTAAGCCCACCAATAATGGGCCGGAGATTTCTTCGGCCCAGGCCCACTTTAAGGCCCAAACCATTCCGATGGCCCAAGCCCGTTTAAAGTGTCGGCAACCGTCAGCGCGTGCGTCTCACGCGTTTTCAGTGTTCACTTTACGACTTTTCGTAAAGTATTAAAAAAATAAAATAAAAAAAATAAAAAATACAAAATCAAAAAATTTTGATTGGGCCGACGCACGACTTTTGCGTCGGCCGAATTGTTTAATAAGCCGCATGCGTTTTCACTGTACGCTTTGCGACTTTCGTCGCCCGATCCGCAATTTGCGGGTCTTCTGTCTTTGGCACGTGTGCGAGCGTGCATGCGTGCGTCCGCTCCTTTCCCCTTCCCTTCTGTTTGCGCTAGTTTCCTTAGGCATTTCACGTTTTCCCTTAGTCTCTCTCTCTCTCTCTCTCTCTCTCTCTCTCTCTCTCTCTCTCTCTCTCGTTTTCTCTCGCTTGTTCATCGTGTTCTTAGTTAGTTTTCCCAGAAAACCTCCCAATTCCCAGAAGCTATCCTCCCTCCCAAACCACAAATGGCCAAAAGAGTTAATTCCTTCAGCGAGTTGTTTCATGCAGGTCCTTCAGGGAGTCAAATCTTTGAAGGCTTGGATGAAATAATTCCACCAAGCATGCTCAATAGCGCCGATGCTAGCATGCCGACCCAGCCACCACCACAACCGCAACCACAACCCCAAGCACCAATTCTGGTTGCTGATCCACCCGCCGAGCCGGAAGCCGCTCCTGTCTATAGGAGACTTCCGAGGACGAAATACACCAAAGCTCAGAGAGAAGCACTGGCGGCTTTCTTTGCGGTGTATTCTCACCCCACGAAACCACAACGAGAAAGATTTGGTCCAAAAATCGGACTAGAAGAAGACCAGGTCTACTATTGGGGGTCGAGAAATAGGAAGAAGTTCGGTATCCGGACTTCTGAGCAGCGTATTGCCGAGCTAGAAAGAAGAAACGATCAGCTGGTGAGCAAGAACGAGGAGCTTCAAATGCAGAATCAAAGACTCGTCGATGCTCTCCACAGTGGCATCTGTCCCAATTGCGGAGGTCCTGTTCCGCACTCAGATGTGCCTAGGCGAAGGCTCGAAGTTGTTCCTCCACAACAAGAGCCTCTTCTCGAGTTGTCCGATGATTCGATCGACTTGGACCACTTGAGACGGGATGTGCGGAGCCTCATGCCTACACTTATCGAGCGCCCATCCGTACCTGTGCCATCTACTCTTCCGGGACCTGCTCATGATCTTTTCGGAGTCCACACCGACTTGATCTCGGATATCGCCCGCAAGGCCAAGCACGAGCTCATGCTCATGGCCACTGCCGGTTTTCCTTTGTGGATATCTTCACCGACTCCCGACACTTCTATTCATCCTGAGACTCTAAATAGGGCCGAGTACTTGCGAGTGTTTCAACGTGGCGAGCCTGCGCCATACTTCAAATCGGAATCCTCGAGACACTCGGCAACCATTCACCTTCATCCGACCACCATTATTGAGATTTTAATGGATGTTGGTCGATGGTTGCCCGTCTTCTGTAGCATGATCACAAACGCTCAGATGTTGGAGATCCTACCCTCCGACAACGCAGTAGGCTACGAGGAGAGGAAGCAAGTGATGTCGGCCGAGTTTCTGGTGCCATCTAACATCGTTTCGACTCGTGAAGTCCAGTTTGTTAGGTACTCCCACCTACAACTGGATGGAAGTTGGATCGTTGTGGATGTCTCTGTGGATGAACTGCGCTCAAATCCGAAGCCTTCAGTGAGATCGATTTGCCGAAAGCGCCCCTCCGGATGTTTGATTCGAGATTTGCAGAATGGATCTTCCTTAGTCACTTGGGTGGAGCACGTGGATGTGCGCGAGAAGGAAATGAAGGCCATTTTCGAACCCTTTGTCCATTCTGGGTTCGCATTTGGTGCAAAGCGTTGGATCTCAACTCTCCAACGACAAGCCGAGCGCTACATGTGCGTCACAAGGGTCCACACTTCACCCGGTGACTCTATCATTTCGCCCGAAGGAAAAAGAGGCTTAGCGGAAATGGCAAACCAGATGGCGATCTGTTTCTTCAACGACATCAGCAACTCCACGTATCATCACTGGACTTGTTCAAACCGAACAAGAGACACTCGAATGGAGGTCAGGACCAACAAGCGAAGGGGAGATCCGAGCAAGCCCCCTGGAGTCAATCGTACTGCTGGTTGTTCTGTCGTGCATCTTTCCCATCACACCAGGATCTTTGAGTTCCTCAAAGATGTGCATACGAGACCGCTATGGGATAGTATGTCGATGGACAGCTCTGTACGTGTGCTAGCAAATTTCACCATCGGTCTTGACCCGCGGAACCAGATTTCGGTGCTCGCCATAGATAGTCACAACGACTTCCTCATTCTTCAGGAGTGTTGCACCGATGCAACGGGGTCGTCTGTGATTTATGCGCCGATTAACCATTCCATTTTCCAGTGTTTGCTATCTGGAGTTCAACCGGAGCCATTTCCGCTTATGTCTTCAGGCTTCTCCATTCTGCCTAACGTATCCGGAGCTGTACTTGACGGAACACTGCTGACTATAGTGTTCCAAATCTCGGTGAAGGCTACATCAGCTAAATCTGCCGTGGAGTCGGCAACAACACTCGTCCAGGACACGCTCAAACGGATCAGTACCGCAGTCAACTAAGGAGCAAACGTTGGATGCAAGGCCCTGCTAGCCTTGTTTGTGACTGTTGGTGACTTGCTTCGGGAGGAGCTTAATAATCTTCAAGGGGGAGTTTTTCTTTAACCTTTCTGTTTATTTTTGTTTGTATAAATGTTGTGTGTTTATTTCTGTTGTGTGTTTATATTCAATAACCATACTTGAATTTTTCATTTCGTGAAATATCTGTCTAACATTGAGGACAATGTTTAATTCAAGTGTGGGGGAAGGTTTATTAAAAAGAAAAGAAAAAATTTGAAAAATTCAAAAAAATAATTTACTTGTTTTTGTTTTCTACGGTAACGGTATATCGACTAAATCATACTTACTCCCTTGGTAGCGTTGAACCTACCATTGCACTAAGTAAGTCACTGTGGTCACGTATTGTTACGTAAATTGAAAAAAATCAAAAAAATCAAAAAATCAAAAATTACAAAAATATTTGCTTCTGTTTTCTGTTTTTGTGTGTTTATTTGTATTCGTGTTTTGTTCTTTCCAATCCCGATGATGAATTGAGTTTAATTGTTGTGATTAGGAGAATGTTTATTATATGTCAAGGCTTTGTGTGATTTGCTTTGGATTTAATTTGCATAACTTGTGATTGCTCGAAATTTCATGTTCACATAACTCTGTGTTAATTAGTTGATTGCAATCCGAGAAGTACATTTGAACATACATTGTCATGCATACCCAGAAATTGTGAGAATTTGAGCCTGTTGAATATTCACATGTATGCATTATTCATACATTTACTCGTTCTTCATGTGTGCACAATTCATGAGTTTTTGAACCTAGAACTTGCTCATTGACCTCTCGAAACTTTTTATTAATCTGTGATGAATTGAAAATGATTAAGGCATTAGTTGAGCACCATGGCCAAATATTCACCATCCATCTAAACACGAACTTTAGGAACCCCTTTTGAACTGATAACTCATTAGCCGCTTCTTTTGTTCACCCACACCATCTCACCCATGTTTTATTGTGTTTGCAAGACGATGATAGTGACTTCTTATATTCTTATGCTTCGGGTTTTGATTTGTATAGTATGTACCAAAAGGCAAGTGTGGGGGTGCATTTTATTTTGTTGTATTTGTTGAAAGAAAAAAAAATCAGAAACAAAAAGAAGGAATAAAGTTCCTCAAGAAAAAAAGAAAAGAAAAAAAAAAGTGGAAAAGAAAAAAAAAATGCCACAAAAATAGAGTTATTTTCTTGTATTGTTTTAATTTCAATAAAAGGTTGGAGGAGAATAAGAAAGTTATTTCGGGTATAGCATAGGTATGAGTTTCAAAGTCGTTGATTTGTCTTGCAAACATGTGGAACATTTATCATTTCTAGTCTTTCCCTTTCATTTTCCATTTACCATTTACCATTTACCATTCATTCACCCTTTGGCCCCATTACACCATTGAAAGCCCTTATGATTTAATGATTTGTGGATTAATTGTAGAGAGTTGGTTAATGAGCAAGCTTATGGGAACACTACTTGTGCAATTGTTATGAGAGTAAACACTTAACCCTAAACACGAGCGGAAATATTTAGCGAATCTTGTGAGTTTTAGTGGTTAATGTCGTTCATTTGTGCCAATTTGATTGCATGAAATTAATTGTACACTCGGTTTTCACACACTTCACTCGAGCACGAATGAGATGTCCATGTTAAATACTTAGCAAATTCGTGAGCCTTGGTATATAGTTTTTATTCTCCCGATTATAATTCTTCGAACTCGTTGAGGGTTATGGTTGGAAATAATTTCTGTTTTGTGTTTCCCTTTCTGTTTTTGTGTTGTTCTGTTTTTAGTTCTCGTGTTTGCTAGAGGACTAGCAAAAGTTCAAGTGTGGGGGTGTGATGTGAACGTAAAATACGTTCATAAAGTGCCCTAAATACTTGGATGGATGCTATTCTGAAAGCTTATTTGTCGGTTTAATGTTTGTTTTCGTGTTTTCGGGGAAAATATGTGCAAAATGCTAATTTACACATAAAAGGTGAATTTTGGAGATTTACAGCGCAATATCGGAAAGTCAACCGTGACTTTTCGATTATCGATGACACCGGTCATTATTTGGAACTGGAATATAACATTGTACGAAGATTTCGAAAGACGTTTCGAATCCCGGCAATTTTGCCGGCGAACCACCACTCACGGAGGCGCAACCACCACACGCGGTGATGAAATCCATTTTTAATCTCCACTTTATTTTCCCTATATTTATGTTTATTCTTATTCTTTTTATATATTTCTATTTTAGTATTGATTTTATTTCTTTATTATTTTATTTTTCTTTTATTATTTTATTTTATCTTTATTTTGTTTTGTTATTTTATCCTTTTCTTTTCTTTGTTTTCTCTTTGCAGCTGCCATGTGCAGAGCCATTCCTTCACATGTTCACGGTTCTCTTCCAGCCTGGGAATCCATCAATGTCCAACTGATCCCCCCACTCCAATTTGAATTCAAATTGCAATCCCAGCTATTTCTCCACCACACCACCGCACCCATTTCCAGATCAGCTACCACTTCTATTCTCCTCTATAAATACAGAATCCCTGTCTCTATTTTCCTTGGCCGGGGCTTCTCCCCGCGCCACCAACTCTTTCCCATCTCTTTTCCCCCTCCACCATTTCTCTGGCGTCCGTGTACGGCTCACACAGCCGTGCCTTCTTCCTCTCTCTGGTTACTCTCTATTCTGCAATTAACTCTCTGTTCTCAAGCTTCCGTGTGCAGGAGCTCCTCTCCTATGCCTTCTGTCCTCACCCTTCCTTCCTTCATTCCACAATTATCTCAGCCCTTCTTCTTTTCCCAATCACCTTTGTTACTCCTGCAATCTCAAAAACCACTGTGAGCCCACTGCTCACAGAAACTCAAATCACCATCACCATCTCTAATTAACATAATTTCTCACTCAATGCTCCAATCCGTCTGAAATTACACATAATCATCCCAAACATCATCATCTTCACCCCACCATAATTCATCTGCAATTTAATTAATTCAAGATCACAAACAATTAACAAAAGTATGATTTAATTGCAGGTTGAATTTCACGGCGAACTCCATGGTTGCTGCAATCCAAACCAGCCCGTGCCCACCATCTTCACCGCTGCTGTTCCCAAGCTTTCGCCGGCGTTAATCTTCACTCACCCAGGCCCGTGCCTCCTCAAGCCAACGCCGGCGCCGTTCATTGCAGCTGCTCTCTGCCGCTGCCCATTGCCGTCGCCCAATCTGCCGGCCCACGCCGGCATCGAACCCATCATCTTGCCGCTGCAATTCAGCCCGTGCCTTCATCCTTCCTGCTCCTCATCACGGCCTCTCACTCTCTCGTCTCTGTGTGTGCAGCAAGAAGAAAACAGAAGCAAAAGAATGAAAGAAAATTGAAAGAAGATAAAGAAGGCTGCTGTACGGGTTAGAAGAAGAAGGAAAAGAGAATTAATGAACTTGATGAGAACCAATGAGAGGCAACGTTGAAAAGTCAAAGAAAGCAAAGAGAGGAAGATGAAGGCTGTTGTACACGGGATGTATGAGAGCTGAAATCAGCTTTGAAAAGTCAACAAGGGCTGGACTGAAAAGTCAAATTGACTTCCCAAATGGGCCTCCAAGCCCAATTGCCTCAAAGCCCAATGACCCAATGTCCAATCTGCTAAGGACACCCGAGTTCCCGAAATTCAACGCCAAATTCATTGAGCTTTCTCTTTCTCTAAACTCATTTTAATTTTATTTGTTTAAATATTTGTTGTGTGATTTATTTGATTTATTTGTATTTTGAATATTTGATTGATTTGAATTAAGTGTTTAATTCTTTTATTGAAAAACCCAAAAATATGTTATTTGATTAATTTGTGTGTTAGTTTAAATTGTTAGTTTAATTTATATTGTTCTTGTTTTATTTTATTTTCAAAGATATTAAAAATCCAAAAACATTTTCCTTTATTTATTTATTGTTTTCAAAATATTTTCAAAAACCCAAAAACAACACTTGTGTATATATTGTACATTTTTGTAAATAGAAACAATATAGTTTAATTAATTTCGTGACATTAGAAAAGTAAATAAACAATCCTCTGTGGGAAAAACCTCTACTTCCCATTATACTATTCAACGACAAATTGTTAGGAATTTAGGTAATAATTAATGACGTAGGTGAAATTCCTCATATCAGTGTGTTTAAGAGAAGAATGAGGCTGCTATTTATAGGAGAATGGAGAGGAAGAAGAAGACAATGAAAGAAATAAAGAAAGAAAAGGAAGAGAAGTGGAATGTGAGTGGTAGAAAAGAAATGGTAAGTGGAATGGTGGAAATGTAGTCATATGGCAATGAACCATTTATTTAGGTAAAGGAAATCAAGCACTAATGATATGGAGAGAAAACAACAAAGATAGTGTGATGGGATGGATGGGAATATGGTGGTGAGTGGAGCAATGAGAATAAAAGAAAATGAAAGAAATAAAAAGCAGGCAGCACTGAGCTATGCCCACTTATAACGGAATAATACACGTTTGAACGGTTGGATCATTCTCAAATTTTAATACAGAATACCTAACACACACATGCAGTGTGTGCCAAAAATACAGCTGGATCCAACGGTGCAAGTGGGAGTTATGCACTTCCAAAGTTGACTGATCTGCACAGGCAGATTCTCCGAAAATGGACTTGGACCTTCCTTCTTGGGCTTGGGCCTTTCTTCTTGGATTTGGGCCTTCATCTTCATGGATTTGGGCCTTCATCTTGGGCCTCACGGCAGCTCACTTCTTAATGGGCCTCGAAAAAGCCCATTAGACTTCGTAAATTTCCGAGCTCCGATTTTCTGCACGTATTCACATTTATATATCATTTAGGGACTCAAATATGGAAACTAAGCAAAAATAGCAAAGTTACAATTAAATCATAGCCAAATAGTAGGGAAAATACATTAAAAACGTCACACTTTGTGCTCCTATCAAATTCCCCCACACTTAGCTATTGCTAGTCCCTTAGCAACACAAAACTTAAAAAAAAACAACACAAAACAGAAAAGGGAAACACAAAACATATATTCTTTCCAACCATAACCCTCAGCGAGTTCAGAAGAGTTAAAATCAAGAGAATAAAAATTATATACCAAGGCTAACAAATTTGCTAAGCATTTAACCTGCACATCTCATTTATGCTCGGGTGAAGTGTGTGAAAACCAAGTGTACAATTAATCTCATGCAATCCAATAGGCACATCGAAACAACATTAACCACTAAAGCTCACAAGAATCACTAAATATTTTCGCTCGGTTGTTTAGGGTTAAGTGTTTACTCTCATAACAATTGCATAAGTAACGTTCCCATAAGCTTGCTCATCGACCAACTTTCCACAATCAATCTACAACTCATTAAATCATAAGGACTATCAATGGTGTAATGGGGCCAAAGGTTAGGGGTTAAAAGAAACGAAGGGAAAGGAAAAACAAAATGTCCCGAGTGTTCCACAAAACAATTTTGTGACTTGTTTTCTATATACTTAAAAAATCAAACAACCAAACTTTTATTCACTTCCAATCTTTCACACTTTCTGAACAAACACTTCATATTCTTTCTCTCTTTTTTTTTCTTCTTTTTTTTTTTTTTTTTTTTTGTAATTTTTTTTTTTAACACCCCCACACTTACTTCTTTCACAAACCAGAAGACTTTTCAAGCACAAAATACCACCACAAGTCACAAAATTGTCTCTTTAACACATGTTGGAACAAAGGCAGGTTAGTGTTTAAGCTAAAAACAGGTTAGGAGTAAGCGGGTTAACAAAGAAAAAGGCTAAAAACATGTTAGGCTCAAAAGAGGTCAACCTAAAGGATTAGTGTTTACATGGCTGTAAGTCAGTTTGGCCATGGTGTTTTACTAATGCCTTAATCATCTCTAATTCATCACAGATTAACAAAATGTTTCAAGTGGTCTTTGAGCAAGTTCTAGGTTCAAAACTCATGAATTGTGCACACATGAAGAACGAGTAAATGTATGAATGATGCATACATGTGAATATTCAATAGGCTCAAATCCTCACATTTTCTGGGTATGCATGACAATGTATGTTCAAATGTGCTTCTCGGATTGCAATCAACTAATCGAAACAGGTTAAGTGAACATGGAAATTCGAGCAATCACAAGTTATGCATATTAAATCCGAAGCAAATCACACAAATCCTTAACATATAATAAACATTCTCAAAATCATAACAATTAAACTCAATTCATCATCGGGATTGGAAAGAAAACAACACATATAACACAAATAAACACACAAACAGAAGCAAATATTTTTGTAATTTTTGATTTTTTTGATTTTTTTGATTTTTTCAATTAAGGGTAACAAGGGAGTAAGTATGATCTAGTCGATATATTGTTACCGTAGAAAGCGAAAACAAGTAAATTATTTTTTTGAATTTTTCAAATTTTTCAAATTTTTTCTTTTCTTTTCAATAAACCTTCCCCCCACACTTGAATTAAACATTGTCCTCGATGTTAGACAAATATTTCATGAAATGAGAAATTTAAGCATGGTTATTGAATTTAAACACACATACAAAAGTAAACCGAAGTAAACACACAAACAGAAATAAACAGAAGTAAACACACAACAGTTAAGTAAATGAAAAACAGATAAGTTAGAAATAACTCCCCTTTGAAGTTCGTTAAGCTCCTCCCAAAGCAAGTCACCAACAGTCACAAACAAGGCTAGCAGGGCCTTGCATCCAACGTTTGCTCCTTAATTGACTGCGGCTCTGATCCGTAGAAGTGTGTCTTGGACAAGGGTAGTTGCCGACTCCACGGCAGATTTGGCTGATGTAGCCTTCACCGAGATCTGGAACACTATAGTCAGCAGTGTTCCGTCAAGTACAGCTCCGGATACGTTAGGCAGAATGGAGAAGCCTGAAGACATAAGCGGAAATGGCTCCGGTTGAACTCCAGATAGCAAACACTGGAAAATGGAATGGTTAATCGGTGCATAAATCACAGACGACCCTATTGCATCGGTGCAACACTCCTGAAGGATGAGGAAGTCGTTGTGACTATCTATAGCGAGCACCGAAATCTGGTTCCGCGGGTCAAGACCGATGCTGAAATTTGCTAACACACGCACCGAGCTGTCCATCGACATACTATCCCACAATGGTCTTGTCTGAACGTCTTTGAGGAACTCAAAGATCCTGGTGTGATGGGAGAGATGAACGACGGAACAACCAGCAGTACGATTGACTCCAGGGGGCTTGCTCGGATCACCCCTTCGCTTGTTGGTCCTGACCTCCATTCGAGTGTCTCTTGTTCGGTTCGAACAAGTCCAGTGGTGGTACGTGGAGTTGCTGATATCGTTGAAGAAACAGATCGTCATCTGTTTTGCCATTTCTGCAAGTCCTCTTCTTCCTTCAGGAGAAATGATCGAGTCACCGGGTGAAGTGTGGATACCTGTCGCGCACATGTAGCGCTCAGCTTGTCGTTGGAGAGTTGAGATCCAACGCTTTGCACCAAAAGCGAACCCAGAATGGACAAAGGGTTCGAAACTGGCCTTCATCTCCTTCTCGCGTACATCCACGTGCTCCACCCAAGTGACTAAGGAAGATCCATTATGAAGATCACGTATCAGGCATCCGGAGGGGCGTTTTCGGCAAATCGATCTCACGGAAGGCTTTGGATTGGAACGCAATTCATCCACGGAGACATCCACGACGACCCAACTTCCATCCAGTTGTTGGTGAGAATACCGAACGAACTGGACTTCACGAGTTGAAACGAGGTGAGATGGCACCAGAAACTCGGCCGACATCACTTGCTTCTGCTCCTCGTAGCCTTCTTCGTTCTTCGGAGGATAGGATCTCCAACGTCTTGGCGTTTGTAATCATGCTACGGAAGACCGGCAACCATCGACCAACATCCATTAAGATCCGAACGATGGTGGTCGGATAAAGGTGAATGGTTGCCGAGTGTCTCGACGATTCGGCTTTGAAGTACGGAGCAGGTTCAGCTCGTTGAAACACTCGCAAGTACTCGGCCCTATGAAGAGTCTCGGGATGAATAGACGTGTCCGGAGTCGGTGAAGTTATCCACAAAGGAAAACCGGCTGTGGCCATGAGCAGGAGCTCGTGTTTGGCCTTGCGGACGATATCCGAGATCAAGTCGGTGTGGACTCCGACAAGATCATGAGCAGATCTGGGAAGGGTGTCAGATGGCAAAGGTATGGATGGGCGCTCGACAAGGGTAGGCATGAGGCTCCGCACATCCCGTCTTAAGTGGTCCATGTCGATGGAATCATCGGACAACTCAAGAATAGGCTCTTGTTGTTGAGGAACAACTTCGAGCCTTCGCCTAGCACATCTGAGTGCGGAACAGGACCTCCGCAATTGGGACAGATGCCGCTGTGGAGAGCATCAACGAGTTTTTGATTCTGCATTTGAAGCTCCTCGTTTTTGCTCACCAGCTGATCGTTTCTTTTCTCTAGCTCGGCAATACGCTGCTCGGAAGACTGGATACCGAACTTCTTCCTATTTCTCGACCCCCAATAATAGACTTGGTCCTCCTCAAGTCCGATTTTCGGACCAAATCGTTCTCGTTGTGGCTTGGTGGGGTGAGAATACACCGCAAAGAAAGCCGCAAGTGCATCTCTCTGAGCTTTGCTGTACTTCGACCTCGGAAGTCTCCTATAGACAGGAGCGGCTTCCGGCTCAACAGGTGGATCAGCAACCAAGATTGGTGCTTGAGGTAGTGGTTGCGGTTGTGGTTGTGGCTCGGTCGGCATGCTAGCATCGGCGCTATTGAGCATGCTCGGTGGAATTATTTCAGCCAGACCTTCAAAGATTGGGTTCTCTGAAGGACCTGCCTGAAACAAGTCGCTGAAAGAATTGACTCTTTTGGCCATTTCTGGGTTGGGATGGGAGGATAGCTTCTGGGATTTGGGAGGTTTCTGGAAAACCGAAGAACACGAAGAACACGAGAGAGAAAACGAGAGAGAGAGAGAGAGAGACTAAGGGAAATCACGTGAAATGACTAAGGGAACTAACGCAAACCGAAGGGGAAGGGAACGGAATGGACGGACGCGTGTCCAAAGTCGAAGACAAAGATCCGTAAATCACGGATCGAGCGACGAAAGTCGTAAAGTCTACAGTAGACACGCACGCGGTTTATTAAACAAATCGGCCGACGCAAAAGTCGTGCGTCGGGCCAATCAAAATTTTTTTGATTTTCTATTTTTTATTTTTTTATTTTATTTTTTTAATACTTTACGAAAAGTTGTAAAGTAAACAGTGAAAACGCGTGTGAAACACGCGCAAAGGTTGCCGACACTTTAAACGGGCTTGGGCCATCGAAATGGTTTGGGCCTTAAAGTGGGCCTGGGCCAAAGAAAACTCCGGCCCATTATTTGGGGGCTTAACTAATGGGCCTAAAAACGAACAGGCCCGACACACTAAATGGGCTTGGGTTACGGGTTTTGGGCTTCGTGAATGACACGAGCCCAATGGGCTAAATTTTTTTTTTTTATTATTTATTTTTGATTTTTTTTATTTTGAAACCTAAACCCTAACCAATCACACAAACGGGCCTAAGGCCCAATAACAAATAACTATAATAAGCCGAAAAATAAAATAAACATTAATTATAAATAGTAAAAATAAATAATTACAAACAGTTAAACAAAACACTCTTTTTTTTATTTACAATTAAAATTTTTCTATTTTTTTTTTAATTTTTTTATTTATTTTACAAACAAATAACGAGAGTGAAAAGAAAACTTACCTTTTTACTCCCGAGGAAACCGAAAATCACCAACAAGACATCAACCTCAAGGTTTTTCAACCTTGACTTCCTAAACGTATGCTCCGATGTATGTGGTAAAATTTTCGATAAACTCGGATTATTTCCTATACAAAATAAAAAGGTTAGTAATAAATTTACAAAATAAAAACAAAATATTTACAAAGTTAAAAATATGTCACAAATTATCTATACAAAATGAATGAATAAATTTTCCTATGTCTACGTATATTTTATTTACACAAAAATATTTTCTTTTGCCTGAATATAGTTGAAAAAAAATGAAAGTTGATTCCAAGCGGTAATTCGAGGTCGACTTACGGCCTAGGTGCAATGCCTTGACTTAAATGACTTTCCGTGTTTTCAGAAGGCGAATGGCCAGATCACAAGAGATAAGCGAGAGGCAGGATTCATTTAGTGGACAAGTCCTCTGAATCCAATTTTACAAACCCGTCACCCAGGGTCTCGATCATATCTAGACACCATTCATGTGCCCCTTACTCAGTTGAGAAAGCACTTAAGTGTTCGACAATTCTCCAAGTGTTAATAAAGGCCGCCCTCAACCTCAAATAACCTTACGGTAAAAATGAAGGGTTTAGGCCAATATTAACAAAAGGACCTTACCTAATCCGTTCAAGTTACAACTTACAACAACAAAAAATAATCAACTATATAAAAGACACCTAAATAAATTACTAAGTGTAACAAAATATGAACAAGTATTAAAAACAAGTAATAACAACAACTATTCACAAGTATTATAGACAAGTAATATAAACAAGTAATATGAACAGTTAAAAAATAGTAAAATTATAAACAATAAAAAGTAAACAGTAATTATATACAAGTAATAAAAACAGTAATAATTACAAAAAATTATAAACAGTATTCACAAAAAAAATATTAGGTTAGGAACATTTTCAATCCACGTCGACGGCGCCAAAAATTGACACGCCCAAAAGGAGGCATCAATTTGAAAAAAAACCCTATCGGTTGTAGTATAGTGCATAGTAGGGTATCGTTCACAACGGAGATCAAAGGGTGTACCTAACAAAAATTGTCACAAAGAATTAAATAAAATAAAGAATTATTATTAACAAGTATAAAGAATATATACATATGTACAAAGTAAAAGGGGGTTTAAGAGATAAATTGAATGAAATCAATTAATTAAATTACAAAGAATAAATTAAATAAGATGGGATGAAACATAAAATATATAAAGTTCAGCCACAAGTATACAAGTTTACCAATTATTGGACCGAAAATTAACCAAGTTCCCTAGCCATGAAACCGAAATTAACATATGTGGAATGCTGGACCGCCAATTATCATTCCCCAAATAAAACCACTTTCATGAAAATTAACCTAAGCGACCGCACCTAGATTAACCAATCAAACATGCAAAGGTAGCTAATCAAAACATGTCCAACGCATAAAAGAAGAGTTGTTAATTAAAGTGCACGACCTAGTGGGACCACCCATCTATCCGTGATCCTTTTTATTTGTTTCCGACCTCTTTCCAAAGCCTTTACTACTTGTGAATTAGAATTAAAACCCTAATTCTAGCACCAATTATATGCAATCATCTTAAGTTTGCAACCTTAAAACAAAAACATATAAAAGTTATCTACTAAAATAGAATCAAATAAACGGAGTCACATAAGCTACTAGAAGAACTAATTAATTAGGATCCAACAATTAAATAAATCCATAAACAAGGGCTGAATATTATATAAATCATGTCATGTTAACTAATACAAAGGATAAACAAGCAACAAAGAGGAACTCATAAGAGAAATTAAAGAATAAGTCGAAATACACCGTATGAATAGCATGAAGATCTTGAAGCCACAAACTCTTGAATCCTTGACCACAAGTAATCCAAGCCGTGAAGACAAGGTGATGATGGTGATGGTGATGTTGAATAGGGGCTGGTGGTGATGGTGTAGACGCCTTTGATGTGAACGTAAAATACGTTCACAAAGTGCCTTTAATTACTGGATTTTGCTATTCCGAAAGCTTAATTGTTTGTTTAATATTTGTTTTTGTGATTTTAGGGAAAATACCAGAAAAATGTCAATCTGCACAGAAAAGGTGAATTTTGGAGATTTTCAGCGTAAATCGGAAAGTCAACCGTGACTTTCATTTGTGGAATTAAATATTGTACGAAGATTTCGGGAACCATTCCGAATCCCGACAATTTGTCGGCGAACCACCACATAAGGCGGCGCAACCACCACACGCGGTGGCGAAACATAATTCAAACCTCCATTATATTTTCCCTTATTTTATATTTTATTATTTGTGTTTCTTTTTGTTATTTTATGTTTCTGTTATTTTATTTTATTTATTTCTTTAATTTTCTTTTGGTTTGTTGTTTTATTTTGTTTGATTTCTCTTTACTGCTGACACACCCAAAAGGAGCGTCAATTTAAAAAATCCCTATCGGTAGTATAATGTAAGTAGGGTATCGTTCACAACGGAGATCAAAGGGTGTACCTAACAAAAAATGTCACAAGAATTAAATAAAATAAAGAATTATTATTAACAAGTATAAAGTATAAATATATACATATGTACAAAGTAAAAAGGGGAATTGAGAGATAAATTGAATGAAATAAATTAATTAAATTACAAAGAATAAATAAAATATGATGATGAAACACAAAGTATATAAAGTTCAGCCACATATACACAAGTTTACCAATCATTAGACCGAAAATTAACCAAGTTCCCTAGCCATGAAACCGAAACTAACATATGTGGAATGCCCACACGGGTTATCATTCCCCAAATAAAACCTCTTCTACGAAAATTAACCTAGTGAACGCTCATCTAGATTAAACAATTAAACATGCAAAGGTGATCAATCAATAACATATCTAACGCATAGGAGAAGAGTTGTTAATTAAAGTGCGCGACCTAGCGAACGCTCGTCTATCCGCGATCCTTCTTATTTTGATTCCGACCCGTTTGATAAGCCTTTACTACTTGTGAATTAGAATTAAAACCCTAATTCTAGCACCAATTACATGCAATCATCTTAAGTTTCGAACCTTAAAACAAGAACACATAAAAGATTCAATAAAACCGAATCAAATAAACGGAGTCACATAAGCTGCTAGAAGAACTAATTAATTAGGATCTAACAATCAAATAAACTCATAAATATAGGCTGAAAATTATATAAATCATGTCATGTTAACTAATACAAAGAATAAACAAGCAACAAAGAGGAACTCAAAAAGAGTAATTAAAGAATAAGTTGAAGTACACCATATGGAAAGTAGGAAGAACTCGAAGATCACAAACTCTTAAATCCTCACGCGAGTAACTCAAAAGCCAAGATTCCCAAGGTGATGATGATGGTGGTGATGATGGTTGATGGCTGGTGGTAATGGTGTGAACAGCTCCCCTCCTCCTTGAAGACTTGAAAACCCTAAATACTAGAGAATGGAAAATATGATGTGAGATGGAGAAGAGAAAGAGGAGGGTTTGTCCCTCCCCATTGGGGTGTGTATTTGTTAGAAGAATGAGGCTGCTATTTATAGGAGAATGGAGAGGAAGAAGAAGACAATGAAAGAAATAAAGAAAGAAAATAAAGAGAAGTGGAATGTGAGTGGTAGAAAAGAAATGGTAAGTGGAATGGTGGAAATGTAGTCATATGGCAATGAACCATTTATTTATGTAAAAGAAATCAAACACTAATGGTATGGAGAGAAAGCAACAAAGATAGTGTGGTGAGATGGGTGGAAATATGGGGGTGAGTGGAGCATTGAGAATAAAGGAAAATGAAAGAATTAGAAAGCAGGCAGCACTGAGCTATGCGCACTTGGAATGGAATATTGGACGTTTGGACGGTTGGATGATTCTGAAATTTTAATACAGAATACCTAACACACACATGCAGTGTGTGCCAAAAATACAGCTGGATCCAACGGTGCAAGTGGGAGATATGCGCCTCCAAAGTGGACTGATCTGCACAGGCAGAATGTCTGAAAATAGGCTTGGACCTTTCCTTCATGCTTTGTGGACTTGGGCCTTCCTTCTTGGGTTTGGGCCTTCCTTCTTGGGTTTGGGCCTTCATCTTGGGTTTGGGCCTTCATCTTGGGTTTGGGCCTTCATCTTGGGCCTTCAAGAAGCGCACCCCTTAATGGGCCTCGAAAAAGCCCATTACACTTCGTAAATTTCCGACACTTTGCTTATTTTCCTCAAGTTGTCTTCTTTTCTCTTTATTTGCAATAGGAAACCTACAAACACAAAAACTAAATAAATAACAGAATTTTATGAGAAACTAACAACAAAAATGTAGAGAAATTGATATAAAAAGTTGTACAATTATGCACCTATCAAATACCCCCACACTTAGCTATTGCTAGTCCCTTAGCAACACAAAACTTAAAACAAAACAACACAAAATAGAAAAGGAAACACAAAACAGATATTCTTTCCAACCATAACCCTTAGCGAGTTCACAAGAGTTATAATCAGGAGAATACAAATTATATACCAAGGCTAACGAATTTGCTAAGTCTTTAACATGCACATCTCATTTATGCTCGGGTGTAGTGTGTGAAAACCAAGTATACAATTAATGTCAAGCAATCCAATAGGCACATTGAAACAACATTAACCACTAAACCTCACAAGATTCACTAAATATTTCCGCTCAGTGTTTAGGGTTAAGTGTTTACTCTCAAAACAATTACACAAGTAGTGTTCCCATATGCTTGCTCATTAACCAACTCTCCACAATTAATCTACAATTCATCAGATCATAAGGACTTTCAGGTGAAACAGGGACCAAAGGGTGGATGGTAAATGGTGAATGGTAAATGAAGTGAAAGGACTCGAAATGAAAAATGTTTTACATGTTTGCAAGACAAGTCAACGACTTTGAAACTCATACCTATGCTATACCCGAACAACTTTCTTATTTTCCTCCAACCTTTTATTGAAAATAAAACAATACAACAAAATAACTCTATTTTTTTTTTGGAATTTCTCTTTCTTTCATTTTTTTTTCTTTCTTTCTCTTTCTTTTTTCTTTGAGGAATTTATTCCTTCTTTTTATTTCTGATTTTTTTTTCTTTGAACAATTACAACAAAATAAATACACCCCCACACTTGCCTTCTGGTATAATACCAAACAAATCAAAACCCGAAGCATAAGAACACAAGAAGTCACTATCATCGTCTTGCAAACATAAATAAAACAAGGGTGAGATGGTGTGGGTGAACAAAAGAAACGGCTAATGAGTGTTTAGTTCAAAAGGGGATTCCTAAAGTTCGTGTTTAGATGGATGGTGAATATTTTGGCCATGGTGCTCAACTAATGCCTTACTCATTTCTAATTCATTACAGATTAACAAAAAGTTTCAAGTGGTCTTTGAGCAAGTTCTAGGTTCAAAACTCATGAATTGTGCACACATGAAGAACGAGTAAATGTATGAAATATGCATACATGTGAATATTCAATAGGCTCAAATCCTCACAGTTTCTGGGTATGCATGACAATGTATGTTCAAATGTGCTTCTCGGATTGCAATCAATTAATTAACACCGGTGATGTGAACATGGAAATTCGAGCAATCACAAGTTATGCATATTAAATCCAAAGCAAACTACACAAAGCCTTGACATATAATAAACATTCTCCTAATCACAACAATTAAACTTAATTCATCATCGGAATTGGAAAGAACAAAACACAAAACACAATAAAACACACAAAAACAACAAAACAGAAGCAAATATTTTTGTAATTTTTGATTTTTTGATTTTTTTGATTTTTCAATGTAGGTAACAATACGTGACCACAGGGACTCACTTAGTGCAATGGTAGGTTCAACGCTACCAAGGGAGTGAGTGTGATATAGTCGATATACCGTTACCGTAGAAAACGAAAACAAACAAATAAATAAACAACAGAAGCAAATTTTTTTTTCTTTTTCAAAATTTTTTTTTATTAGGGTAACAATACGTGACCACAGTGACTTACTAAGTGCAATGGTAGGTTCAACGCTACCAAGGGAGTAAGTATGATCTAGTCGATATATTGTTACCGTAGAAAACAAAAACAAGTAAATTATTTTTTTTGAACTTTTTTATTTTTCAAATTTTTTTTCTTTTCTTTTTAAATAAATCTTCCCCCCACACTTGAATTAAACATTGTCCTCAATGTTAGACAAATATTTCACGAAAATGAATAATTCAAACATGGTTATTGAATTTAAACACAAAAACAGAAGTAAACACACAAACATAAATAAACAGAAGTAAACACACAACATATATGTAAATGAAAAGGGAAACAGAAAGACTCCCCTTTGAAGATCGTGAAGCTCCTCCCGAAGGTAGTCACCAACAGTCACAAACAAGGCTAGCAGGGCCTTGCATCCAACGTTTGCTCCTTAGTTGACTGCGGCTTTGATCTTTTTGAGCGTGTCCTGGACCGTGCCTGTTGCCGAATCCACAGCACGTCGGCTGAATTTGCCTTCACCGAGATCCGGAACACTAACGTCGGTAGAGTTCCATCAAGTACGTCTCCGGATACATCAGGCGAGAATGGAGAAGCCGGACGACATCAATTGAAAAGGCTCCGGGTCAACTCCACATAACATGGACTGGAAGGTTGCTTGATCGATAGGCGCATAAATCACGTACGACCCCGTTGAATCTGTGAAGCACTCCGGAGTATGAGGAAGTCGACGTGATTACTTATGCCCAAAACGGAGATAGAATTTCGTGGGTCAAGACCAGTGGTGAAGTTTGTAAGCACATGTACTGAACTGTCTATCGACACACTATCCCATAAATGCCTTGTACGTACGTCTCTCGATAAAATCAAAGATTCTTGTGTGATGGGAGAAGTGCTTGACGGAACAGCCAGCAGTACGATCGAGTCCAAGGGATTGGCTAGGATCATCCCTTCGCTTGTTGGTCCCGACCTCCATATGTGTGTCTCCGTTTTGTTTGATGCAGTCCAATGATGGTAAGTCGAGTTGGTGATGTCGTTGAAGAAACTTACCGCCATCTGGTTTGCCATCTTAGCAAGGCTTCTTCTCCCTCCTGGTGAAATGATTGAGTCACTGGGTGAAGTGTGAATCCCCATCACGCACATGTAGCGCTCGGCATGTCGTTGAAGAGGTGCTAACCAACGCTTCGCTCCATATGCAAAACCTGATTCAACAAAAGGTTTAAATAAAGGGGTTAAATCTTTTTCTCGCACATCAACATGCTCCACCCACGTGACAAAGGAGGAACCATTTCTGCAGATCCCGTATCGGGCATCCGGAAGGACGTTTTCGGCATCTTGATCTCACGGAAGGCCTTGGATTTGAGCTCATTTCATCCACAGAGACATCCACAACAATCCAACTTCCATCCAATTGTTGGTGAGAGGAACGAACAAACTGGACTTCACGAGTTGAAACGTTGTGTGTTGGCACTAGGAACTCGGCAGACATCACTTGCACTCGCTCCTTGTAGCTTTCTTCTATCCCGGAGAACAGGACCTCCAAGGTATGGGCATTGGTGACCAAGCTACGGAAGATGAGCAACCATTGACCAACATCCATTAAAATCGAACGATGGTGGTCGGATTCGGGTGAATGGTTGCGAGTGTCTTGAGGCTTCGATATGAAATATGGTGTAGGCTCGGCTCGTTGAGACACTCGCAAGTACTCGGCATGATTAAGAGTTTCGGGATGAATGGAACTGTTGGGATTTGATGAAATGATCCACGGGGGAAAACCAGCCGCGGCCAAGAGAAGGAGTTCGTCTTTGGCTTTGTTCACGATATCGGCGATCGAGGTCGGAATGACACCCAACGAGATCATGAGCAGGTCCCGAATGTTGTCAAATGGCACATGAGAGGATGAGCGCTCGACTAATGTTGGCATGAGGCTCCGCACATCCCTTCGCAAGTCATCCATGTCGATTGAATCATCGGACAAGACAAGAAGAGGCTCCGGAGGAACAACTTCAAACCTTGATCGTTGCACATCCGGGTGCGGAACAGGACCTCCACACTCGGGGACAAATGCCGCCGTGAAGAGCATCGATGAGTTTCTGGTTCTGCTCTTGAAGCTCCTCATTCTTACTCATCGGCTCCTCGTTTCTTCTTATTAGATCGGCATAAATCCGCTCCTCGACGGGATACCGTGCTTATCATGAAATCTCCTTCCCCGGTTGTAGACCTTATTTTCAGTTAACCCGAGTTCTATAGCAAACCTTGCTCTTTGCAGTTTGAGTGGGTGAGGATTCACCGTGTAAAAGTTGGTCAACGCATCATTTTGCTCTTTGGTGAATCTCGTCCTCGGGCCTCTCGTACGCTTCTCGGAAGGTCCAGCAACAACAACAATAGGTGGATCATCGACTGGATTGGTGCTTGTGGTTCCGGTTCCGGTTCGCGGCACATCCGGCATGCTAGCATTAACGGTATCTAGAATGCTTGGTGGAATGATTTCATCCAAGCCTTCAAAGAAATCACTCTGCCGAGGACTAGAATGAAACAACTCACCGAAAGAATTCACTCTTTTGGCCATTTCTCGGTTGGGAGGGAGGATAGCTTTACGGAAAAATAACTAAGAACAACGAAGAACAAGTGAAGAACAGTATGAACAAACGAGAGAAAATTTAGAGAGACTAAAAGGGAACTAAGTGAAAATGAATGCAAAATGAATGGAATGAAGCACATAGACACAAACCAAGGGAAAGGAACGGACGCACGTACGCACACGTGCCACGAGACACGGATCCGCAAATTGCGGATCGAGCGACGAAAGTCGCAAAGGCTACGGTTGACACGCATGCGGATTATTAAACAAATCGGCCGACGCAAAAGTCGTCCGTCGGCCCAATCAAATTTTTTTTTTATTTTTTTATTTTTTTATTATATTTTTTTTTAATTATCGTGCCGACGCGAAAGTCGCGGGACGGTCCAATAAGAATTTTTCTTTTTATTTAACCAAATCTTTACGCGAAAGTCGTAAAGTGAACGAGTGAAAACGCGTAGCACACGCGCCGACGCTTGCCGACACTTTAAATGGGCCTGGGCCATCGGAATGGTCTGGGCCTTAAAGTGGGCCTGGACCGCGTAGAGTACGGGTCGTTATTGGTGGGCTTAACTAATGGGCCTAAAAACTAAAGGCCCGACACAGTAATTGGTCTTGGGTTACGGGTTTTGGGCTTGGAAATGACACGAGCCCAACGGGCTAAATATAATTAACTAATTTTTTTTTTTTTTTTTTTTTTTTTTCAAAACCCAAAACTCAAACAGACAAAACAAATGGGCTTAAGGCCCAATACTAACAAACAACAAGCAAACAAACAAGCACAAAACAAACAAGCACAAAACAAACAATAATTATAAACAGTAAAAATAAATAATGACAAATAGTAAAACAAAACAATCACTCTTTTTTTTTATATTTACAATTACAAATTTTCTATTTTTTTTATTTTTTTATTATTATTATTTTTTATTTTTTTATTTTTTTAAATAAATAACGAAAGTGAAAAGAAAACTTACCTTTTTACTCCCGAGGAAGCCGAAAATCACCAACAAGACATCAACCTCAAGGTTTTTCAACCTTGACTTCCTAAACGTATGCTCCGATGTATGTGGTAAAATTTCCGATAAACCCGGATTATTTCCTATACAAAATAAAAAGGTTAGTAATAAATTTACAAAATCAAAACAAAATATTTACAAAGTTAAAAATATGTCACAAATTATCTATACAAAATGAATGAATAAAATTTCCTATGTCTAAGTAAATTTTATTTACACAATACACTTAGGTACGGGAACAGAGGGCTTCAATTTGCAATGGGACTGAAACAGCTACCCATCTTAAAGTCATGTTTAATCCAATATACCTAAAGTGTACAAAAACAGTTTCTTTTGCCTCAATATAGTTGAAAAAAAATGAAAGTTGATTCCAAGCGGTAACTCAAGGTGGACTTACGGCCTAGGTGCAATGCCTTGACTTAAATGACTTTCCGTGTTTTCAGAAGGCGAATGGCCAGATCATATGAGAATAAGCGAGGGGCAGGATTCATTTGGTGGACTACGGAGGCAAGCCCCTATCGACTTTCGTCTGTCTATAGTCCTCTGAATCCAAAACCTGTCACCTAGGGTCTCGACCTAGACACCATCCATGTGCCCCTTACTCAGTTGAGAAAGCACTTAAGTGTTCGACAATTCTCCAAGTGTTAATAAAGGCCGCCCTCAACCTCAAATAACCTTACGGTAAAAATGAAGGGTTTAGGCCAATATTAACAAAAGGACCTTACCTATTTCCGTTCAAGTTACAACTTACAACAACAAAAAAAATAATCAACTATATAAAAGACACCTAAATAAATTACTAAGTGTAACAAAATATGAACAAGTATTAAAAACAAGTAATAACAACAACTAGTCACAAGTAATATAGACAAGTAATATAAACAAGTAATATGAATAGTAAAATTATAAACAATAAAAAGTAAACAGTAATTATATACAAGTAATAAAAACAGTAATAATTACAAAAAATTATAAACAGTATTCACAAAAAAAAATATTAGGTTAGGAATATTTTCAATCCACGTCGACGGCGCCAAAAATTGACACGCCCAAAAGGAGCGTCAATTTAAAAAATCCCTATCGGTAGTATAATGTAAGTAGGGTATCGTTCACAACGGAGATCAAAGGGTGTACCTAACAAAAAATGTCACAAGAATTAAATAAAATAAAGAATTATTATTAACAAGTATAAAGTATAAATATATACATATGTACAAAGTAAAAAGGGGAATTGAGAGATAAATTGAATGAAATAAATTAATTAAATTACAAAGAATAAATAAAATATGATGATGAAACACAAAGTATATAAAGTTCAGCCACATATACACAAGTTTACCAATCATTAGACCGAAAATTAACCAAGTTCCCTAGCCATGAAACCGAAACTAACATATGTGGAATGCCCACACGGGTTATCATTCCCCAAATAAAACCTCTTCTACGAAAATTAACCTAGTGAACGCTCATCTAGATTAAACAATTAAACATGCAAAGGTGATCAATCAATAACATATCTAACGCATAGGAGAAGAGTTGTTAATTAAAGTGCGCGACCTAGCGAACGCTCGTCTATCCGCGATCCTTCTTATTTTGATTCCGACCCGTTTGATAAGCCTTTACTACTTGTGAATTAGAATTAAAACCCTAATTCTAGCACCAATTACATGCAATCATCTTAAGTTTCGAACCTTAAAACAAGAACACATAAAAGATTCAATAAAACCGAATCAAATAAACGGAGTCACATAAGCTGCTAGAAGAACTAATTAATTAGGATCTAACAATCAAATAAACTCATAAATATAGGCTGAAAATTATATAAATCATGTCATGTTAACTAATACAAAGAATAAACAAGCAACAAAGAGGAACTCAAAAAGAGTAATTAAAGAATAAGTTGAAGTACACCATATGGAAAGTAGGAAGAACTCGAAGATCACAAACTCTTAAATCCTCACGCGAGTAACTCAAAAGCCAAGATTCCCAAGGTGATGATGATGGTGGTGATGATGGTTGATGGCTGGTGGTAATGGTGTGAACAGCTCCCCTCCTCCTTGAAGACTTGAAAACCCTAAATACTAGAGAATGGAAAATATGATGTGAGATGGAGAAGAGAAAGAGGAGGGTTTGTCCCTCCCCATTGGGGTGTGTATTTGTTAGAAGAATGAGGCTGCTATTTATAGGAGAATGGAGAGGAAGAAGAAGACAATGAAAGAAATAAAGAAAGAAAATAAAGAGAAGTGGAATGTGAGTGGTAGAAAAGAAATGGTAAGTGGAATGGTGGAAATGTAGTCATATGGCAATGAACCATTTATTTATGTAAAAGAAATCAAACACTAATGGTATGGAGAGAAAGCAACAAAGATAGTGTGGTGAGATGGGTGGAAATATGGGGGTGAGTGGAGCATTGAGAATAAAGGAAAATGAAAGAATTAGAAAGCAGGCAGCACTGAGCTATGCGCACTTGGAATGGAATATTGGACGTTTGGACGGTTGGATGATTCTGAAATTTTAATACAGAATACCTAACACACACATGCAGTGTGTGTGCAAAAATACAGCTGGATCCAACGGTGCAAGTGGGAGATATGCGCCTCCAAAGTGGACTGATCTGCACAGGCAGAATGTCTGAAAATAGGCTTGGACCTTTCCTTCATGCTTTGTGGACTTGGGCCTTCCTTCTTGGGTTTGGGCCTTCCTTCATGGATTTGGGCCTTCATCTTGGGTTTGGGCCTTCATCTTGGGTTTGGGCCTTCATCTTGGGTTTGGGCCTTCATCTTGGGCCTTCAAGAAGCGCACCCCTTAATGGGCCTCGAAAAAGCCCATTACACTTCGTAAATTTCCGACACTTTGCTTATTTTCCTCAAGTTGTCTTCTTTTCTCTTTATTTGCAATAGGAAACCTACAAACACAAAAACTAAATAAATAACAGAATTTTATGAGAAACTAACAACAAAAATGTAGAGAAATTGATATAAAAAGTTGTACAATTATGCACCTATCAACTGCAGCCATGTTACACGCCGCCCACTTCTCCACTTCTCCAGCTACAGTCCATTTGTTTCCTGGTTTTCCTCCACTGCTGATTAGAGTAAAACCGCGGTCATTAATTATTACCTAAATTCCTAACAATTGTCGTTGTAAAGTATAATGGGAAATAAAGGTTTTTCCCACAGAAGATTGTTATATTTACTTTTTAATGTCACGAAAAATTAAATTAAATAAAGAATTATATTTACAAGTATAAAGAATAAAGAATATATATATATACAAAATTAAATAAACTATACAGTAATATTTCTATTTACAAAAATATACATTATATACAAAAGTATTTTTGGGGGTTTTTGAGATTTTTGAAAACAATAAATAATTAAAAGGAAATATTTTTGGATTTTTTATTATTTTTGAAAACAAGAAACACACACAAATATTATTTTGAAGATTAACCAACTCCCTAGCCATGAATCCGAAACTAACATATGTAAGATGCTGGACCACCATACATCTCCCAAATAAAACTTTCCCTAACAATTAACTCCGAGACCACTCTGTCAGCTAATCACTAGAAAAAGAGTTGTTAATTCAAGTGCACGACCTAGCGGGACCGCCCAACTATCCGTGATCCTTATTATTTAGTTTCAACATTAAAGATAAAACCAAACAAACAAAATTCACATAAGCTGCTAGAAGAATTAATTAACTTCAATCCAACAATTATTACACAAAATAGAAAATAAACAAACAATAACAATTCCCAAAATTATTCACGAATAGTTAATTAAACAAAAATAAAATATAATAAATAAACGAGTTTGGGAAAAATGTTACTGTTGTGTCCATGAAAATGGACACTGTCTGGCAGGCGAAGGTGGCAGACTCAGCTATATCGACGGACTTATATCGTAACTTTGGATGTGGCGGGTGTGCTTAGCACTTGGGCTTGGACCTTGGGGTGTAGAAAGCAATTGGAATTGCACTTTGGGCCTTGGGCTTAGAGACCCAAATTCAAGTCGGTTGACTTGTGTTGACCCGTCTAGCCCATGATTCCTCTTTGTTGACTTTTCAACGCAGGCTTCCTTCTTTTTCAACTCATTCTCTCTTCATTTCCCGTGGTCTTCTCTTCATCTATTCATTTCTGGTTGTTCTTCACATAGGAGAGAAAGAGCAGCGACGGGCTTGGGTCATTGGCAAGGGAAGCGGCGACGAGAGGCGCAGAGGCAACGGTGATTGGAAATCCGAGCCGGGCTCGGTCTTGGGCTTGCCGGCGGTGGTGATTAGCTGTGGCGACGCCGGCGTTGCGTAGAGGATAGAGGCGACGACGGTGGTCCGAGAGCGGCGGCGTCGGCACGGGATGGCAGAGGGAAACGGCGGTGACAGCGCCGGCATCGGAATCGATGAAGGCAGGAGATGTCGTGGGCTGGGCACGAGCGGATTGCAGCGGCGAGATGGAAAGATGGCTACCGAGGACGCCGGCTTGGGGACAGAGAGCGAGAGGAGCCAAGCACGGGCATGGCCGGGCACGGCGGAATCGACGGCGCTAAATGGAATTGACGAAGAGATGCCGGCAGCGCACGGTGTGGCATCGTGGGCATGAGTGGGCTGAACTGAATTGCAGGTTGATGGCAGAGGGGATCGCCGGCCATGGCGATTGAGGCCTGGGCTGAATTTGAGAGTGCAGCAGCGAGATGGTGGTGATGGCTATATGGGCAATCCGAGATTGAGGAGCACGGCAGCTTCCAAACCTCGCAAAACAAAAGAACAAGGATAATTAGACGAGAGAAAATGATTGATTGATTTGTGAAATTGATTTGACGGAGAAGTGGAAATTGAGCTTGGCGACGTGGTGGTGTAAAGAGCCATTGTGAGCTGCTGAATTGTGAATTGGTGATGAAGACTCTGCAGGAACTTCCTTAAATAGCAGAGGAAATAGGAATCAGCCAAACGCAGAGGTGGGAGCACATGAGTGAGTGTGCTTTGTGAAGGCGGGTGATGGTGAAGGTGATGGACTGTAGTGATGGTGGCTGGTATCGTGGAATGATGATTGAGCTAGCTGAACATGGAATTTCAGCTAGAATGGAATCTTGAATGGAGAAGCTGCCTGGAATTGAATTGAAGCCATGTGAGGAAAATGGGCGGCTTAGTGGAGGTGATGACCGTAACAAAAATCCAAAATAAAACAAAAACAAAATAAATAAATAAGTAAACAATTATTAAAATGAGTATAAATATAAAATCAAAAATAAATATAAATATAAAATATAAACTTAAATATAAAAATAAATATAAACATGGGAAAATAAAATGGAGATTAAAATTGTGTTTCGCCACCGCGTGTGGTGGTTGCGCCGCCTTATGTGGTGGTTCGCCGACAAATTGTCGGGATTTGGAACGGTTCCCGAAATCTTCGTACAATATTTTATTCCACATGTGAAAGTCACGGTTGACTTTTCGAATTACGCTGAAAATCTCCAAAATGCACCTATTCTGTGCAGATTAACATTTTTCTCATATTTTCCCTAAAAACACAAAAACAAATATTAAACAAACAATTAAGCTTTCGGAATAGCAAAATCCAGTAATTAAAGGCACTTTGTGAACGTATTTTACGTTCACATCACACCCCTACACTTGAACTATTGCTAGTCCTCTAGCAAACACAGAACAAAACAACACAAAACAGAAAGGGAAACACAAAACAAACTGGTCTTTCCAACCATAATCCTCAGCGAGTTCGAAAGAATTATAATCAAGAGAATAAAAATTATATACCAAGATTAAAGAATTTGCTAAGCATTTAACATGTACATCTCATTTATGCTCGGGTGAAGTGTGTGAAAACCAAATATACAATTAATGTCAAGCAATCCAATAGGCACATATGAACAACATTAACCACTAAAGCTCACAATGATCACTAAATATTTCCGCTCAGTGTTTAGGGTTAAGTGTTTACTCTCAAAACAATTACACAAGTAGTGTTCCCATATGCTTGCTCATTAACCGACTCTCCACAATTAATCCACAAATCATCAGATCATAAGGGCTTTTTAGGTGAAACAGGGACAAAAGGATGAATGGTAAATGGTGAATGCTCAATGAAGTGAAAGGACTCGAAATGGAAAATGTTTCACATGTTTGCAAGACAAATCAACGACTTTGAAACTCATACCTATGCTATACCCGAACAACTTTCTTATTCTCCTCTAACCTTTTATTGAAAATAAAAACAATACAATAACTCTATTTTTGGAATTTCTCTTTCTGACATTTTTTTTTTCTTTCTTTCTTTTCTATTTTTTTTTTTTTTGAGGAATTTATTCCTTCTTTTTATTTCTTTTTTTTTTTTCTTTGAACAATTACAACAAAATAAATACACCCCCACACTTGCCTTTTGGTATACTACCATACAAATCCGAAGCATAAAAACATAAGAAGTCACTATCATCGTCTTGCAAACACAATAAAACAAGGGTGAAATGGTGTGGGTGAACAAAAGAAACGGCTAATGAGTGATCAGTTCAAAAGGGGATTCCTAAAGTTCGTGTTTAAATGGATGGTGAATAGTTTGGCCATGGTGCTCAACTAATGCCTTACTCATTTCTAATTCATCACAGATTAACAAAATGTTTCAAGTGGTCTTTGAGCAAGTTCTAGGTTCAAAAACTCATGAATTGTGCACACATGAAGAACAAGTAAATGTATGAAATATGCATACATGTGAATATTCAATAGGCTCAAATCCTCACATTTTCTGGGTATGCATGACAATGTATGTCCAAATGTGCTTCTCGGATTGCAATCAACTAATCAAAACAGGTTAAGTGAACATGGAAATTCGAGCAATCACAAGTTATGCATATTAAATCCAAAGCAAACTACACAAAGCCTTAACATATAATCAGCATTCTCAAAATCATAATAATTAAACTCAATTCATCATCGGGATTGGAAAACACACGACAAATAAACACAAATAAACACAAAAACACACAAACAGAAGCAAATATTTTTGTAATTTTTGATTTTTTTGATTTTTTTGATTTTTTTGATTTTTTTGATTTTTCAATGTAGGTAACAATACGTGACCACAGGGACTCACTTAGTGCAATGGTAGGTTCAACGCTACCAAGGGAGTGAGTGTGATATAGTCGATATACCGTTACCGTAGAAAACGAAAACAAACAAATAAATAAACAACAGAAGCAAATTTTTTTTTCTTTTTCAATTTTTTAATTAGGGTAACAATACGTGACCACAGTGACTTACTAAGTGCAATGGTAGGTTCAACGCTACCAAGGGAGTAAGTATGATCTAGTCGATATATTGTTGCCGTAGAAAACGAAAACAAGTAAATTATTTTTTTGAATTTTTCAAATTTTTCAAATTTTTTCTTTTCTTTTTAATAAACCTTCCCCCCACACTTGAATTAAACATTGCCCTCAATGTTAGACAAATATTTCACGAAAATGAGAAATTCAAGCATGGTTATTGAATTTAAACACACATACATAAATAAACACACAACATAAACAGAAGTAAACACACAATAGTTAAGTAAATGAAAAGGGAAACAGAAAGACTCCCCTTTGAAGATCATTAAGCTCCTCCCGAAGCAAGTCACCAACAGTCACAAACAAGGCTAGCAGGGCCTTGCATCCAACGTTTGCTCCTTAATTGACTGCGGCTCTGATCCTTTGAAGTGTGTCTTGGACAAGGGTTGTTGCCGACTCCACGGCAGATTTAGCTGATGTAGCCTTCACCGAGATCTGGAAGACTATAGTAAGTAGACTTCCATCAAGAATAGCTCCGGATACGTTAGGCAGAATGGAGAAGCCTGATGACATAAGCGGAAATGGCTCCGGTTGAACTCCAGATAGCAAACACTGGAAAATGGAATGGTTAATCGGCGCATAAATCACAGACGACCCCGTTGCATCGGTGCAACACTCCTGAAGAATAAGGAAGTCGTTGTGACTATCTATGGCGAGCACCGAAATCTGGTTCCGCGGGTCAAGACCGATGGTGAAATTTGTCAGCACACGCACCGAGCTGTCCATCGACATGCTATCCCACAATGGTCGTGTCTGCACGTCTTTGAGGAACTCAAAGATCCTGGTGTGATGGGAAAGATGAACGACGGAACAACCAGCAGTACGATTGACTCCAGGGGGCTTGCTCGGATCACCCCTTCGCTTGTTGGTCCTGACCTCCATTCGAGTGTCTCTTGTTCGGTTCGAACAAGTCCAGTGGTGGTACGTGGAGTTGCTGATATCGTTGAAGAAACAGATCGTCATCTGTTTTGCCATTTCCGCAAGTCCTCTTCTTCCTTCAAGAGAAATAATCGAGTCACCGGGTGAAGAGTGGATACCTGTGGCGCACATGTAGCGCTCGGCTTGTCGTTGGAGGGTTGAGATCCAACGCTTTGCACCAAAAGCGAACCCTGAATGAACAAAAGGTTCGAAATTGGCCTTCATCTCCTTTTCGCGTACATCCACGTGCTCCACCCAAGTGACCAAGGAAGATCCATTATGAAGATCACGTATCAGGCATCCGGAGGGGCGTTTTCGGCAAATCGATCTCACGGAAGGCTTTGGATTTGTGCGCAATTCATCCACGGAGACATCCACGACGACCCAACTTCCATCCAGTTGTTGGTGAGAATACCGAACGAACTGGACTTCACGAGTTGAAACGAGGTGAGATGGCACCAGAAACTCGGCCGACATAACTTGCTATCGCTCCTCGTAGCCATCTTCGTTGTCGGAGGAAAGGATCTCCAACGTCTTGGCGTTTGTGATCATGCTACAGAAGACTGGCAACCATCGACCAACATCCATTAAGATCTGAACGATGGTGGTCGGATAAAGATGGATGGTTGCCGAGTGTCTCGACGATTCGGCTTTGAAGTACGGAGCAGGTTCAGCTCGTTGAAACACTCGCAAGTACTCGGCCCTATGAAGAGTCTCGGGATGAATAGACGTGTCGGGAGTCGGTGAAGAAATCCACAAAGGAAATCCGGCAGTGGCCATGAGCAGGAGCTCGTGTTTGGCCTTACGGACGATATCCGAGATCAAGTCGGTGTGGACTCCGACAAGATCATGAGCAGGTCCGGGAAGGGTATCAGATGGCAAAGGTATGGATGGGCGCTCGACTAGGGTAGGCATGAGGCTCCGCACATCCCGTCTCAAGTGGTCCATGTCGATGGAATCGTCGGACAACTCAAGAAGAGGCTCTTGTTGTTGAGGAACAACTTCGAGCCTTCGCCTAGGCACATCTGAGTGCGGAACAGGACCTCCGCAATTGGGACATATGCCGCTGTGGAGAGCATCAACGAGTCTTTGATTCTGCATTTGAAGCTCCTCGTTTTTACTCACCAGCTGATCGTTTCTTTTCTCTAGCTCGGCAATACGCTGCTCGGAAGACTGGATACCGAACTTCTTCCTATTTCTCGACCCCCAATAGTAGACTTGGTCCTCCTCTAGTCCGATTTTTGGACCAAATCTTTCTCGTTGTGGTTTGGTGGGGTGAGAATACACCGCAAAGAAAGCCGCAAGTGCATCTCTCTGAGATTTGCTGTACTTCGACCTCGGAAGTCTCCTATAGACAGGAGCGGCTTCCGGCTCAACAGGTGGATCAGCAACCAAGATTGGTGCTTGAGGTAGTGGTTGCGGTTGTGGTTGTGGCTCGGTCGGCATGCTAGCATCGGCGCTATTGAGCATGCTCGGTGGAATTATTTCAGCCAGACCTTCAAAGATTGGGTTCTCTGAAGGACCTGCCTGAAATAAGTCACTGAAAGAATTCACTCTTTTGGCCATTTCTGGGTTGGGAAGGGAGGATAACTTCTCTGGGTTTGGGAGATTTTCTGGGAAAAACTCAAGAACACGAAGAACACACGAGAGAGAAAACGAGAGAGAGAGTGAGAGAGACTAAGGGAAAACGCGTGAAATGACCTAAGGCACTAACGCAAATCGAAGGGAAGGGAAACGAACGGACGGACGCGTGTCCAAAGTCGAGGACAGAGATCCGTAAATCACGGATCAAGCGACGAAAGTCGCAAAGGGAATAGTGGAACGCGCGCACGATTAATTAAACAATTCGGCCGACGCAAAAGTCGTGCGTCGGCCCAATCAAAATTTTTTTCATTTTCATTTTTTATTTTTTTATTTTTATTTTTTTAATACTTTACGAAAAGTCGTAAAGTGAACAGTGAAAACGCGTAGCACACGCGCTTGCCGACACTTTAAACGGGCCTGGGCCATCGGAATGGTCTGGGCCTTAAAGTGGGCCTGGGCCAAAGAAAACTCCGGCCCATTATTGGTGGGCTTAACTAATGGGCCTAAAAACGAACAGGCCCGACACACTAATGGGCTTGGGTTACGGGTTTTAGGCTTCGTGAATGACACGAGCCCAATGGGCCAAATTTTTTATATTTTTATTTTTTATTTTTTTTTTTCGAAACCTAAAACCCTAACCAATCACACAAACAAATGGGCCTAAGGCCCAATAACAAATAACTACAACAAGCCCGAAAATAAAACAAACAGTAATTATAAATAGTAAAAAGAAATAATTACAAAATAGTAAAACAAAAGCAAACACTCTCTTTTTTTTTTATTATTTACAATTACAAATTTTCTATTTTTTATTTTTATTTTTTTTAAATCAAATAAATAACGAGAGTGAAAAGAACACTTACCTTTTTACTCCCGAGGAAACCGAAAATCACCAACAAGACATCAACCTCAAGGTTTTTCAACCTTGACTTCCTAAACGTATGCTCCGATGTATGTGGTAAAATTTCCGATAAACCCGGATTATTTCCTATACAAAATAAAAAGGTTAGTAATAAATTTACAAAATAAAAACAAAATATTTACAAAGTTAAAAATGTGTCACAAATTAGCTATACAAAATGAATGAATAAAATTTCCTATGTCTAAGTATATTTTATGTCTACGTATATTCCTATGTCTACGTATATTCCTATGTCTACGTATATTTTATTTACACAAAAATATTTTCTTTTGCCTGAATATAGTTGAAAAAAAATGAAAGTTGATTCCAAGCGGTAATTCGAGGTGGACTTACGGCCTAGGTGCAATGCCTTGACTTAAATGACTTTCCGTGTTTTCAGAAGGCGAATGGCCAGATCACAAGAGATAAGCGAGAGGCAGGATTCATTTAGTGGACAAGTCCTCTGAATCCAATTTTACAAACCCGTCACCCAGAGTCTTGATCATATCTAGACACCATTCATGTGCCCCTTACTCAGTTGAGAAAGCACTTAAGTGTTCGACAATTCTCCAAGTGTTAATAAAGGCCGCCCTCAACCTCAAATAACCTTACGGTAAAAATGAAGGGTTTAGGCCAATATTAACAAAAGGACCTTACCTATTCCGTTCAAGTTACAACTTACAACAACAAAAAAAATAATCAACTATATAAAAGACACCTAAGTATAATTACTAAGTGTAAAATATCTACAAGTATAATTAGTGAGTGTAAAATTAACAAGTATTATTTACAAATAGTAAAAAGTCAATAGTCAATAGTAAAAAGTAAATAGTCAATAGTAAAAAGTTAATAGTAAAAACAATCCCCGGCGAGCCGGCGCCAAAATGATTAGAGTAAAACCGCGGTCATTAATTATTACCTAAATTCCTAACAATTGTCGTTGTAAAGTATAATGGGAAATAAAGGTTTTTCCCACAGAAGATTGTTATATTTACTTTTTAATGTCACGAAAAATTAAATTAAATAAAGAATTATATTTACAAGTATAAAGAATAAAGAATATATATATATACAAAATTAAATAAACTATACAGTAATATTTCTATTTACAAAAATATACATTATATACAAAAGTATTTTTGGGGGTTTTTGAGATTTTTGAAAACAATAAATAATTAAAAGGAAATATTTTTGGATTTTTTATTATTTTTGAAAACAAGAAACACACACAAATATTATTTTGAAGATTAACCAACTCCCTAGCCATGAATCCGAAACTAACATATGTAAGATGCTGGACCACCATACATCTCCCAAATAAAACTTTCCCTAACAATTAACTCCGAGACCACTCGCTAGCTAATCACTAGAAAAAGAGTTGTTAATTCAAGTGCACGACCTAGCGGGACCGCCCAACTATCCGTGATCCTTATTATTTAGTTTCAACATTAAAGATAAAACCAAACAAACAAAATTCACATAAGCTGCTAGAAGAATTAATTAACTTCAATCCAACAATTATTACACAAAATAGAAAATAAACAAACAATAACAATTCCCAAAATTATTCACGAATAGTTAATTAAACAAAAATAAAATATAATAAATAAACGAGTTTGGGAAAAATGTTACTGTTGTGTCCATGAAAATGGACACTGTCTGCAGGCGAAGGTGGCAGACTCAGCTATATCGACGGACTTATATCGTAACTTTGGATGTGGCGGGTGTGCTTAGCACTTGGGCTTGGACCTTGGGGTGTAGAAAGCAATTGGAATTGCACTTTGGGCCTTGGGCTTAGAGACCCAAATTCAAGTCAGTTGACTTGTGTTGACCCGTCTAGCCCATGATTCCTCTTTGTTGACTTTTCAACGCAGGCTTCCTTCTTTTTCAACTCATTCTCTCTTCATTTCCCGTGGTCTTCTCTTCATCTATTCATTTCTGGTTGTTCTTCACATAGGAGAGAAAGAGCAGCGACGGGCTTGGGTCATTGGCAAGGGAAGCGGCGACGAGAGGCGCAGAGGCAACGGTGATTGGAAATCCGAGCTGGGCTCGGTCTTGGGCTTGCCGGCGGTGGTGATTAGCTGTGGCGACGCCGGCGTTGCGTAGAGGATAGAGGCGACGACGGTGGTCTGAGAGCGGCGGCAGTCAGCACAGGATGGCAGAGGGAAACGGCGGTGACAGCGCCGGCATCGGAATCGATGAAGGCAGAGATGTCGTGGGCTGGGCACGAGCGGATTGCAGCGGCGAGATGGAAAGATGGCTACTGAGGACGCCGGCTTGGGGACAGAGAGCAGAGGAGCCAAGCACGGGCATGGCTGGGCACGGCGGAATCGACGGCGCTAAATGGAATTGACGAAGAGATGCCGGCAGCGCACGGTGTGGCATCATGGGCATGAGTGGGCTGAACTGAATTGCAGGTTGATGGCAGAGGGGATCGCCGGCCATGGCGATTGAGGCCTGGGCTGAATTTGAGAGTGCAGCAGCAGATGGTGGTGATGGCTATATGGGCAATCCGAGATTGAGGAGCACGGCAGCTTCCAAACCTGCAAAACAAAAGAACAAGGATAATTAGACAGAGAAAATGATTGATTGATTTGTGAAATTGATTTGACAGAGAAGTGGAAATTGAGCTTGGCGACGTGGTGGTGTAAAGAGCCATTGTGAGCTGCTGAATTGTGAATTGGTGATGAAGACTCTGCAGGAACTTCCTTAAATAGCAGAGGAAATAGGAATCAGCCAAACGCAGAGGTGGGAGCACATGAGTGAGTGTGCTTTGTGAAGCTGGCAGTGATGGTGAAGGTGATGGACTGTAGTGATGGTGGCTGGTATCGTGGAATGATGATTGAGCTAGCTGAACATGGAATTTCAGCTAGAATGGAATCTTGAATGGAGAAGCTGCCTGGAATTGAATTGAAGCCATGTGAGGAAAATGGGCGGCTTAGTGGAGGTGATGACTGTAACAAAAATCCAAAATAAAACAAAAACAAAATAAATAAATAAGTAAACAATTATTAAAATGAGTATAAATATAAAATCAAAAATAAATATAAATATAAAATATAAACTTAAATATAAAAATAAATATAAACATGGGAAAATAAAATGGAGATTAAAATTGTGTTTCGCCACCGCGTGTGGTGGTTGCGCCGCCTTATGTGGTGGTTCGCCGACAAATTGTCGGGATTTGGAACGGTTCCCGAAATCTTCGTACAATATTTTATTCCACATGTGAAAGTCACGGTTGACTTTTCGAATTACGCTGAAAATCTCCAAAATGCACCTATTCTGTGCAGATTAACATTTTTCTCATATTTTCCCTAAAAACACAAAAACAAATATTAAACAAACAATTAAGCTTTCGGAATAGCAAAATCCAGTAATTAAAGGCACTTTGTGAACGTATTTTACGTTCACATCAACTGCCGGCACATCCTCCTTGGCTTCTAGCTTCACCAAACCTCTCCACCATCACTGCATATTCCCACTGCCGGCCTCCCACTTCCCTCTGCTCCTTGGCTGTTCTCCCTTTCTCCAGCTATTTAAGAGAGCCCCTGCAAACTGAAATCATCAACAATCAGTCCTCTCTTCCCTCTGTCCCTCACGGCACAATTCCATTCATCACCATGGCATCTCAATCTAATTCTCTGCCCAATTCAATCCTCAAATTTCCTGCAATCAATATCAATCACATATTCATCATCTTCTATCTAATTATATTTGTTTTTGTTTTGCAGGTTTGCAGAAACCATCACTCACACGCCGGCGTCGCCCCCATCTCCGCTACTGCCCACCTGCGCATTCATAGCAGCGCCGCTGCTATTGACCACACCGCCGACGATCCCAAAGCTAATCCCGCGCCGGCCCCGACGCTACTGCCCAGTTCGGATTCCCAAGCAGCTCACCAAGTTCACCGTCGGCGACCCATGATCCCAGCTCACTGCCCATACCTTCGCCGGTCTTCTCTGCCCGACGCCGTCGCCTGATTCTGTCTCCTGCCGCCGGCACCGTCGGCTTTCCACGCCGTGCCCGGTGATGCCGTCGATCCATTTCGGTGACCCCGGAACCACCCACCGCCGCTGCTGTCCTCCCTTGCCGTGCCTCACCGCCAATCATCGCAGCTCCCTCTATGTGTTATGAGGAAGAAAGAAGATAATAAATGGAGAGAGGAAAGACCAAAAGGCCAAGGGCCGAAAGAAAGAAGAAAGGGGCATTTTTGGCATTTCCAGAAAACAGCAATGGGCTTTGACTCTTTGACCCGTTGACTTGCAAGCCCAATTGCCCAATAGCCCATTGCAGCAGGCCCAAGCCCAATTACTCACTGCACCCGCCACATCCAAAGTCCGTTTTTATAGCTGAGTCTGCCACCTTCGCCTGCCAGACAGTGTCCATTTTCATGGACACAACAGTAACATTTTTCCCAAACTCTGTTTATTTATTATAATTTATTTTTGTTTAATTAACTATTCGTGAATAATTTTGGGAAATGTTATTGTTTGTTTATTTTCTATTTTGTGTAATAAATTGGATTGAAGTTGATTAATTCTTCTAGCAGCTTATGTGAATTTTGTTTGTTTAGTTTTATCTTTAATGTTGAAACTAAATAATAAGGATCGCGGATAGACGAGCGTTCGCTAGGTCGCGCACTTGAATTAGCAACTCTTTTTCTATGCGTTAGACATGTTTAGATTAATCACCTTTGCATGTTTAATTGTTTAATCTAGATGAGCGTTCACTAGGTTGATTTCATGGGAGAAGTTTATTTGGGGAATGATAACCTGCGTAGGCATTCTACATGTGTTAGTTTCGGATTCATGGCTAGGGAGTTAGTTAATCTTCAAAACAATATTTTTGTGTGTGTTTCTTGTTTTCAAAAATAATAAAAATCCAAAAATATTTCTTTTTATTGTTTTCAAAATTATCAAAAACCCCCAAAAATACTTTTGTATATAATGTATATTTTTGTAAATAGAAAGAATACTGTATAGTTTATTTAATTTTGTATATATATATATTCTTTATTCTTTATACTTGTTAATATAATTCTTTATTTAATTTAATTTATTGTGACATTAAAAAGTAAATATAACAATCTTCTGTGGGAAAAACCTTTATTTCCCATTATACTTTACAACGACAACTGTTAGGAATTTAGGTAATAATTAATGACCGCGGTGAAAAATCCTCTAATCATTTTGGCGCCGGCTCGCCGGGGATTGTTTTTACTATTTACTATTTACTTTTGACTTTTGACTGTTGACTTTTTGACTGTTGACTTTTTACTGTTGACTTTTTACTTTTGTAAATAATACTTGTTAATTTTATACTTACTAATTTTACTTGTAAATATTTTAAGTTGTTGTAGGTTGTAATTTGAATACTGAATACTGTTCATTATTTAAGTTGTTGTAGGTTGTAATTTGAACGGAAATAGGTAAGGTCCTTTTATTAATATTGGCCTAAACCCTTCATTTGTACCGTAAGGTCACTTGAGGTTGAGGGCGGCCTTTATTAACACTTGGAGAATTGTCGAACACTTAAGTGCTTTCTCAACTGAGTAAGGGGCACATGAATGGTGTCTAGATATGATCAAGACTCTGGGTGACGGGTTTGTAAAATTGGATTCAGAGGACTTGTCCACTAAATGAATCCTGCCTCTCGCTTATCTCTTGTGATCTGGCCATTCGCCTTCTGAAAACACGGAAAGTCATTTACGTCAAGATATTGCACCTAGGCCGTACGTCCACCTCGAATTACCGCTTGGAATCAACTTTGTTCTTAACTATATTTTGGACAATTTAACATTACTTGTAAATAAAATATACTTAGACATAGGAAATTTTATTTATTCATTTTGTAAATATTTTGTTTTTAACTTGTAAATTTTATTACTAATATTTTAATTTTTATAGGGAATAATCCGGGTTTATCGGAAATTTTACCACATACATCGGAGCATACGTTTAGGAAGTCAAGGTTGAAAAACCTTGAGGTTGATGTCTTGTTGGTGATTTTTCGGTTTTCTCGGGAGTAAAAAGGTAAGTTTTCTTTTCACTCTTGTTATTTGTTTGTTTAAAATAAAAAAAAATAAAAAAATAGAAAATTTGTAATTGGAAATATATAAAAAAAAAAAGAGTGTTTGCTTTTGTTTTATTGTTTTGTATTTTTTTTACTGTTTATAATTACTGTTCATATAATTTGTTTTGGGCTTGTTAGTTAGTTTGTTTGTTAATGGGCCTTAGGCCCATTTGTGTGATTGGTTAGTGTTTTTGGTTTCGTAAAGTAAAAAAAAAAAAAAAATAGTAAAAAAAAAAAAAAAAAATTTTAGCCCATTGGGCTCGTGTCATTCACGAGGCCCAAAACCCGTAACCCAAGCCCATTTAGTGTGTCGGGCCTGTTCGTTTTTAGGCCCATTAGTTAAGCCCACCAATAATGGACCGGAGTTTTCTTTGGCCCGAGCCCACTTTAAGGCCCAGACCATTCCGATGGCCCAGGCCCGTTTAAAGTGTCGGCGAGCGCGTGTGCGACGCGTTTTCCTTGTTCACTTTACGACTTTTCGTAAAGTATTAAAAAAAATAAAAAAATAAAAAATCGAAAATCAAGAAAAAATGTGATTGGGCCGACGCACGACTTTTGCGTCGGCCGATTTGTTTAATAAGCCGCGTGCGTGTCTACTGTAGACTTTACGACTTTCGTCGCTCGATCCGGAAATTACGGGTCTTCTGTCTGTGGCACGTGTGCGAGCGTGCGTCCGTTCCCTTCCCTTCCCTTCCCTTCTGTTCGTGTGTTTCATTTCACGCATTTCCCTTAGATTTCCCTTAGTCTCTCTCTCTCTCTCTCTCTCTCGTTTTCTCTTCGTGTTCTTCCGTGTTCTTGAGTTTTCCCAGAAAACCTCCCAATTCCCAGAAGCTATCCTCCCTTCCCAACCCAAAAATGGCCAAGAGAGTGAATTCTTTCAGTGATTTGTTTCAGGCAAGTCCTTCAGAGAACCCAATCTTTGAAGGCTTGGCTGAAATAATTCCACCGAGCATGCTCAATAGCGCCGATGCTAGCATGCCGACCGAGCCACAACCACGCCCGCAACCACAACCGCAACCACTACCCCAAGCACCAATCATGGTTGCTGATCCACCTATTGAGCCGGAAGCCGCTCCTGTCTATAGGAGACTTCCGAGGTCGAAGTACAGCAAAGCTCAGAGAGAAGCACTGGCGGCTTTCTTTGCGGTGTATTCTCACCCCACGAAACCACAACGAGAAAGATTTGGTCCGAAAATCGGACTTGAGGAGGACCAAGTCTACTATTGGGGGTCGAGAAATAGGAAGAAGTTCGGTATCCAGTCTTCCGAGCAGCGTATTGCCGAGCTAGAGAAAAGAAATGATCAGCTGGTGAGCAAGAACGAGGAGCTTCAACTTCTGAATCAACGACTCGTCGATGCTCTCCACAGCGGCATTTGTCCCAATTGCGGAGGTCCTGTTCCGCACTCAGATGTGCCTAGGCGAAAGCTCAAAGTTGTTCCTCAACAACAAGAGCCTATTCTTGAGTTTTCCGATGATTCCATCGACATGGACCACTTAAGACGGGATGTGCGGAGCCTCATGCCTACCCTTGTCGAGCGCCCATCCATACCTTTGCCATCCGACACCCTTCCCGGACCTGCTCACGATCTTGTCGGAGTCCACACCGACTTGATCTCGGATATCGTCCGCAAGGCCAAGCACGAGCTCATGCTCATGGCCACGGCCGGTTTTCCTTTGTGGATAACTTCACCGACTCCCGACACGTCTATTCATCCCGAGACTCTTCATGTGGCCGAGTACTTGCGAGTGTTTCAACGAGCTGAACCTGCTCCGTACTTCAAAGCCGAATCGTCGAGACACTCGGCAACCATCCATCTTTATCCGACCACCATCGTTCGGATCTTAATGGATGTTGGTCGATGGTTGCCGTCTTCGTAGCATGATCACAAACGCCAAGACGTTGGAGATCCTTTCCTCCAAAGAACGAAGAAGGCTACGAGGAGCGAAGCGTGTGATGTCGGCCGAGTTTCTGGTGCCATCTCACCTCGTTTCAACTCGTGAAGTCCAGGTTGTTCGGTATTCTCACCTACAACTGGATGGAAGTTGGGTCGTCGTGGATGTCTCCGTGGATGAATTGCGCACAAATCCGAAGCCTTCCGTGAGATCTATATGCCGAAAACGCCCCTCCGGATGCTCGATACGTGATCTTCATAATGGATCTTCCTTAGTCACTTGGGTGGAGCACGTGGATGTACGCGAAAAGGAGATGAAGGCCGGTTTTGAACCTTTTGTTCATTCGGGGTTCGCTTTTGGTGCAAAGCGTTGGATCTCAACCCTCCAACGACAAGCCGAGCGCTACATGTGCGCCACGGTATCCACACTTCACCCGTGACTCAATCATTTCTCCGAAGGAAGAAGAGGCTGGCGGAAATGGCAAAACAGATGACGATCTGTTTCTTCAACGACATCGCAACTCCACGTACCACCACTGGACTTGTTCGAACCGAACAAGAGACACTCGAATGGAGGTCGGGACCCAACAAGCGAAGGGGTGATCCGAGCAAGCCCCCGGAGTCAATCGTACTGCCGGTTGTTCCGTTGTTCATCTATCTCATCACACTAGGATCTTTGAGTTCCTCACAGACGTTCAGACAAGACCAATGTGGGATAGTATGTCGATGGACAGCTCTGTACGTGTGCTAGCGAATTTCACCATCGGTCTTGACCCGCGCAATCAGATTTCGGTACTCGCCATAGATAGTCACAACGACTTCCTCATTCTTCAGGAGTGTTGCACCGATGCAACGGGGTCGTCTGTGATATACGCGCCGATTAACCATTCCATTCTCCAGTGTTTGCTATGTGGAGTTCAACCGGAGCCATTTCCGCTTATGTCTTCAGGCTTCTCCATTCTGCCTAACGTATCCGGAGCTATACTTGATGGAACACTGCTGACTATAGTGTTCCAGATCTCGGTGAAGGCTACATCAGCCAAGTCTGCGGTGGAGTCGGCAACTACCCTTGTCCAGGACACACTTCAAAGGATCAGAACCGCAGTCAATTAAGGAGCAAACGTTGGATGCAAGGCCCTGCTAGCCTTGTTTGTGACTGTTGGTGACTTGCTTCGGGAGGAGCTTCACGATCTTCAAAGGGGAGTCTTTCTGTTTCCCTTTTCATTTACTTAACTGTTGTGTGTTTACTTCTGTTTATGTTGTGTGTTTATTTCTGTATGTGTGTTTAAATTCAATAACCATGCTTGAATTTCTCATTTTCGTGAAATATCTGTCTAACATTGAGGACAATGTTTAATTCAAGTGTGGGGGGAAGGTTTATTAAAAAGAAAAGAAAAAATTTGAAAAATTGAAAAAATTCAAAAAAATAATTTACTTGTTTTCGTTTTCTACTGTAACGGTATATCGACTAAATCATACTTACTCCCTTGGTAGCGTTGAACCTACCATTGCACTTAGTAAGTCACTGTGGTCACGTATTGTTACGTAAATTGAAAAAAAAAATCAAAAAATCAAAAAATCAAAAAAATTACAAAAATATTTGCTTCTGTTTGTGTGTTTTTGTGTGTTTATTTCTGTTATGTGTGTTGTTTTCTTTCCAATCCCGATGATGAATTGAGTTTAATCTGTTGTGATTAGGAGAATGTTGATTATATGCTAAGGTTTTGTGTAGTTTGCTTTGGATTTAATTTGCATAACTTGTGATTGCTCGAATTTCCATGTTCATATAACCTGTTTCGATTAATTGATTGCAATCCGAGAAGCACATTTTAACATACATTGTCATGCATACCCAGAAAATGTGAGGATTTGAGCCTATTGAATATTCACATGTATGCATATTTCATACATTTACTCGTTCTTCATGTGTGCACAATTCATGAGTTTTGAACCTAGAACTTGCTCAAAGACCACTTGAAACATTTTGTTAATCTGTGATGAATTAGAAATGAGTAAGGCATTAGTTGAGCACCATGGCCAAAATATTCACCATCCATCTAAACACGAACTTTAGGAATCCCCTTTTGAACTAAACACTCATTAGCCGTTTCTTTTGTTCACCCACACCTTCTCACCCTTGTTTTATTTGTGTTTGCAAGACGATGATAGTGACTTCTTATGTTCTTATGCTTCGGATTTGTATGGTAGTATACCAAAAGGCAAGTGTGGGGGTGTATTTTATTTTGTTGTATTTGTTCAAAGAAAGAAAAAAAAATCAGAAATAAAAAGAAGGAATAAATTCCTCAAAGAAAAAAAAATAGAAAAGAAAGAAAGAAAAAAAAATGTTAGAAAGAGAAATGTCAAAAATAGAGTTATTTTCTTGTATTATTTTCAATAAAAGGTTGGAGGAAAATAAGAAAGTTGTTTTGGGTATAGCATAGGTATGAGTTTCAAAGTCGTTGATTTGTCTTGCAAACATATGAAACATTTTTCATTTCCAGTCCCTTCATTCATTATTCACCATTCACCATTTACCATCCACCTTTTGGTCCCTGTTTCACCTAAAAGTCCTTATGATCTGATGAATTGTAGATTAATTGTAGAGAGTTGGTCGATGAGCAATCTTATGGGAACACTACTTGTGTAATTGTTTTGAGAGTAAACACTTAACCCTAAACACTGAGCGGAAATATTTAGTGAATCTTGTGAGGTTTAGTGGTTAATGTTGTTTCAATGTGCCTATTGGATTGCTTGACATTAATTGTATACTTGTTTTTCACACACTACACCCGAGCATAAATGAGATGTGCATGTTAAAGACTTAGCAAATTCGTTAGCCTTGGTATATAATTTGTATTCTCCTGATTATAACTCTTCTGAACTCGCTGAGGGTTATGGTTGGAAAGAATATATGTTTTGTGTTTCCCTTTTCTGTTTTGTGTTGTTTTGTTTTAAGTTTTGTGTTGCTAAGGGACTAGCAATAGCTAAGTGTGGGGGAATTTGATAGGAGCACAAAGTGTGACGTTTTTAATGTATTTTCCCTACTATTTGGCTATGATTTCATTGTAACTTTGCTATTTTTGCTTAGTTTCCATATTTGAGTCCCTAAATGATATATAAATGTGAATACGTGCAGAAAATCGGAGCTCGGAAATTTACGAAGTCTAATGGGCTTTTTCGAGGCCCATTAAGAGGTGGTCTACCGTGAGGCCCAAGATGAAGGCCCAAATCCATGAAGATGAAGGCCCAAATCCATGAAGATGACGGCCCAAATCCATGAAGAAAGGCCCAAGCCCAAGAAGAAAGGCCCAAGCCCAAGAAGGAAGGTCCAAGCCCATTTTCGGACAATCTGCCTGTGCAGATAGGTCAACTTGCGAGGCCCATATCTCTCAATTGCACCGTCAGATCTAGCTGTAATTTGGATACACGCTGCACATGGATGTCAGTTATGCCCAAATAAAATTTCAGAAGCATCCAACCGTTGAAACGTGCAGGATTCCGCTCTAAGTGCGCACTGCTCAGTGCTGTCCGTTTTTATTTCTTTCCTCTTCTTTTATTTTCAATGCTCCACTCACCCCTATATTCTTTCCTCTTCTTTCTACCCACAATATTAGTGTTTGATTTCTTTTATCTAAATAAATGGTTCATTGCTATATGACTTCATTTCCACCATTACACTTACCATTTCTTTTCTACCACTCACATTCCACTTCTTTTCCCTTTCTTTGTTTATTTCTTCCATTGTCTTCTTCTTCCTCTCCATTTTCCTATAAATAGGAGCCTATTTCTCTTCACAAATACACACCTCAATGAGGAGGGACAAACCCTCCTCTTTCTCTTCTCATCTCACATTTTCCATTCTCTAATACTATGGGTTTTCAAGACTTCAAGGAGGAGGAGAAGGCGTCTACACCATCACCACCAGCCCCTATTCAACATCACCATCACCATCATCACCTTGTCTTCACAGCTTGGATTGCTTGTGGTCAAGGATTCAAGATGTGGTTTCAAGATCTTCATGCTATTCATACGGTGTATTTCGACTTAGCCTTTAAATTTATGCCTCTTTGTTACTTGATTATTCTTTGTATTAGTTAACATGACATGATTTATATAATATTCAGCCCTTGTTTATGGATTTATTTAATTGTTGGATCCTAATTAATTAGTTCTTCTAGTAGCTTATGTGACTCCGTTTATTTGATTTTGTTTTAATAGATAACTTTTATATGTTTTTGTTTTAAGGTTGCAAACTTAAGATGATTGCATATAATTGGTGCTAGAATTAGGGTTTTAATTCTAATTCACAAGTAGTAAAGGCTTTGGAAAGAGGTCGGAAACAAATAAGAAGGATCACGGATAGATGGGCGGTCCCACTAGGTCGTGCACTTTAATTAACAACTCTTCTTTTATGCGTTAGACATGTTTTGATTAGCTACCTTTGCATGTTTGATTGGTTAATCTAGGTGCGGTCGCTTAGGTTAATTTTCATGAAAGTGGTTTTATTTGGGGAATGATAATTGGCGGTCCAACATTCCACATATGTTAATTTCGGTTTCATGGCTAGGGAACTTGGTTAATTTTCGGTCCAATAATTGGTAAACTTGTATACTTGTGGCTGAACTTTATATACTTTGTGTTTCATCCCATCTTATTTAATTTATTCTTTGTAATTTAATTAATTTATTTCATTCAATTTATCACTCAATCCCCCCCTTTTACTTTGTACATATGTATATATTCTTTATACTTGTTAATAATAATTATTTATTTTATTTAATTCTTTGTGACATTTTTTGTTAGGTACACCCTTTGATCTCCGTTGTGAACGATACCCTACTATGCACTATACTACTACCGATAGGGTTTTTTTAAATTGATGCTCCTTTTGGGCGTGTCATTGGTGAGTACAACAGCTTCATAAATCTGCAAAACAAAAGAAAAACAAGCATAATTAGATAGAAAGAATATGATTGATGAATGCTTGAATTTGAAATTGCAGGAAAAATTAGGAAGAGAAACACGGCAGAGATGCTTGTGAATCTGGAATTGATCATTCCCATGGTTTCTGTGATTGTGAATTGGTGATTGAAGCTATGCAGGAGCTGTGGCTTAAATAGGCAAGGAATGGGAGAAGCAGCCAACGGTGAAGTGAACTGGAAATGGGAATCTGCAGGCAATAGTGGAAGTAGTAGGTGATGGTGGAGAAGTTTGGTGAAGCTAGAAGCCAAGGAGGAGGTGCCGGCAGTGGAGGAAAACCAGGGAAAAAATGGAGTGTAGTATGATGTGGAGATGGTAGAGGGATTGCAGCCATGTGAGGGAGGGAATCAATGGAGAGAAAAATCGTGAACATGTGAAGTCTGCAAAGAGAAAGAAAAGAAAAACAAAGAAGAGAAAAAGAAAATTAATTAAACAAAAGAAAGATAAAGAAATGATAATATAATAAAATAAAAGAATTTAAATAAATAAAATAAATAAATATTAGAGAAAATAAATGGTGGTTTGAATTGTGTTCCACCACCGCGTGTGGTGGTTGCGCCTCCGTATGTGGTGGTTCGCCGACAAATTGTCGGGATTCGGAACGGTTTCCGAAATCTTCGTACATTATTTTATTTCACAAATGAAAGTCACGGTTGACTTTCCGATTTACGCTGAAAACCTCCAAAATGCACCTATTCTGTGCAGATTAACATTTTCCTGGTATTTTCCCTAAAATCACGAAAACAAACATTAAAAAGACAATTAAGCTTTCGGAATAGCAAAATCCAGTAATTAAAGGCACTTTGTGAACGTATTTTACGTTCACATCAACATGTGACGCTAAGGTTATGGACAATGTGTTCTCTCTTGAGGCCACACCCTATCAAGGTAAGTACGTTCCTCCCTTGTCCATTCCCTTATCCACTAACAAAGCTGTTCCTTCTGTAGTTAAAGCACCCGAGCTTGAACTCAAACCCCTACCGGATTATTTGAAGTATGCTTACTTAGGGGAGAAGGAGACGTTGCCTGTCATCATATCATCTGCACTTACATATGTTCAAGAGCAACGTTTGGTGAGTGTGCTTAAGGAGCATAAGACTGCTATTGGATGGACCCTAGCAGACATCAAGGGAATAAGCCCTACAACATGTGTCCATCGCATACTTCTTGAGGAGGGGACTAAACCTACTAGAGAGGCTCAACGCCGTCGCAACCCTCCAATGATGGAAGTTGTGAAGAAGGAGGTTATCAAACTCCTTGATTGTGGCGTTATCTACCCCATTTCAGACTCCAAATGGGTGTCGCCAATCCAAGTGGTACCAAAGAAGTCCGGAGTCACTGTTGTGAAGAATGCTGAGAATGAGTTGGTGCCACAAAGGACCGTGACTGGACATCGAGTTTGCATTGACTATAGGAAGCTCAACGCCACTACTAGGAAGGATCACTTCCCTTTGCCGTTTATTGATCAAATGCTTGAGCGCTTGGCGGGTCATGACTACTATTGCTTTCTCGATGGATACTCCGGTTACAATCAAATTGCCATCGCGCATGAGGATCAAGAGAAAACGACCTTCACTTGTCCCTTTGGGACGTTTGCTTATCGTAGGATGCCATTCGGACTCTGCAATGCACCAGGTACGTTCCAAAGATGTATGGTAAGCATCTTTTCTGATTTTATTGAAAAAATTATTGAAGTTTTTATGGATGACTTTTCGGTTTTTGGTGAAAACTTTGATAATTGCCTTGATAATTTGGAACTTATTCTTAAGAGGTGTGTCGAAACTAACCTTGTTCTTAATTGGGAAAAATGTCACTTTATGGTTAGACAAGGGATAGTCCTAGGTCACATTGTCTCTTCTAGGGGTATAGAACTTGATAAAGCTAAAGTGGATCTTGTACGCTACTTACCCTCTCCCACTTCTGTGAGAGAGGTTCGTTCTTTTCTTGGACATGCAGGATTCTATCGCCGCTTCATCAAGGACTTTTCCAAGATTGCAAGACCCCTTTGCCGCCTACTACAAAAGGAGGTGACGTTTAACTTTGACAAGGAGTGCCAAGGCGCTTTTGACAAGCTTAAGGATCTGTTGACGTCATCACCTATCATGCAACCCCCGGATTGGTCTTTGCCCTTTGAGTTGATGTGCGACGCTTCAGATTATGTCGTGGGGGCTGTGCTAGGGCAACGCATGGATAAGAAGCCCTATGCCATTTATTATGCTTCTCGCACTCTTAATGATGCTCAATTGAATTATTCTACTACTGAAAAAGAGATGCTTGCTGTTGTGTTTGCCTTAGAGAAATTTCGTTCTTACTTACTTGGTACTAAAGTTGTTATTTACACTGATCATGCAGCTCTGAAGTACCTACTCTCCAAGAAGGAGGCGAAACCAAGGCTGATTAGATGGGTACTTCTACTTCAAGAGTTTGATGTGGAGATCAAAGACAAGAAAGGAAGTGAGAACGTGGTGGCTGATCATTTGAGCCGCTTGGTACATGAGGAAGACGCCATCCCCCTCGTGGAAACGTTTCCGGATGAACAACTCTTCGGAATTCAGGTTAGTGAACCATGGTATGCTGATATTGTGAACTATATTGTTTCTAAGAGAATTCCGGATACCATGTCGCATGCTCAAAGAGATAGACTTAAGAAAATTGCTAGGCAATATGTTTGGGATGATCCTTATTTGTGGAAATATGGTGCTGATCAGTTGATTAGGAGATGCATCCCTGAACATGAACAAAATGCTATTCTATCTTTTTGCCATTCTAAAGCATGTGGGGGGCACTTTGGTTCGAAAAAGACTGCTTTTAAGGTGTTAGAATCGGGGTTCTTTTGGCCAACTTTGTTTAAAGATGCATATGCATATTGTTTAACATGTGATAGGTGTCAAAGAACCGGTAATTTAGGACCTAGGGATCAGATGCCTTTAACTAATATTTCGGTGGTTGAAGTATTTGATGTTTGGGGAATAGATTTCATGGGCCCGTTTCCTTCATCTTTTGGTTTTCTTTATATTCTCCTTGCTGTTGATTATGTTTCAAAGTGGGTGGAAGCAAAAGCCACCCGGACTAATGACGCCAAAGTTGTTTCAGATTTTGTGCAGTCTAACATTTTCTCTAGGTTTGGCATGCCAAGAGCAATCATCAGTGATGGAGGATCACACTTCTGTAACCGCACCATGGAGGCCTTGTTCAAGAAGTATGGCGTCACACATAAGGTTTCCACGCCTTATCATCCCCAAACGAATGGACAAGCTGAAGTTTCCAATCGTGAGATCAAGAGCATTTTGGAGAAAACGGTTAATCCTAACCGCAAGGATTGGAGCACAAGATTGGTGGATGCGTTGTGGGCCTATAGGACAGCGTACAAGACTCCCATTGGAATGTCCCCTTATCGAATTGTCTATGGCAAACCGTGCCATTTACCGGTGGAGTTGGAACACAAGGCTTGGTGGGCCGTGCGGCAATTGAACATGGACATGAATGAGGCCGGGCTGAATAGGAAACTTCAAATGAGTGAGCTTGAAGAAATTCGGAATGATGCATTTGAAAGTGCACGGATCTACAAGGAGAAAACAAAGGCATACCATGATAGCATGCTTCGTGGGAAAACCTTTACCATTGGCCAAAAAGTTCTTTTGTTTCATTCTAGACTTAAGTTGTTTCCCGGTAAGCTTCGTTCTCGTTGGATAGGTCCTTTTGTTATTACTAAAATTTTTCCTCATGGTGCTTTTCAGATTAAAGGGATCAACACCGGCAATGAGTTCAAGGTGAATGGCCATCGCTTGAAACCCTACTTTGAGCCGTATACTGAGGAGGGAGACATTGAGGTCGTTGCTTTTGATGGAAACTAGCAAATGCGGCAAAGTCTTGGCTGAAGACTTTAAATATTAAGCGCTATTTGGGAGGCAACCCAATTCAACCACGACTATGGAGGAGCCGTCACACGCAGATTTGATTTATCTATCTCTCTCTATTTGTTTTGGTTGAACTGTATATGTTTCCTTGTTCCATGCTTATCTTACCTATGCTATGTGCTTACATTGAGGACAATATAAGATTTAAGTGTGGGGGAAGGGTTTATGTTTTTGTTTCATTTTGTTTACATTTTTGTAAGCTCGTTTGTTTCGCACTAGCTTTGGAGCTATCGAGTCTTAGAAAGTGCTTGTTTTATAAAAAAAAAATCAGAAAATTTCGAAAATACAAAAAGAGTTTTTGTGATGGTTGTTTGTCGAGTCTTAGGATGCCCTTAACTACCTAGGATGAGCTTAATCTTTGAAATCATGGTTGAAAAGTGGATCACAAGATCAAATATGTTGAATGCTATTCTTTGGTTAATTGATAAATATGGAAGATGTGTGAACATGTAGTAGATATGGTTTGCAACTTTGGTACAGAATTTGAGCATGTTAAAACAAAGTAATGAACCTTATGTGAGTTTTCGAGCTAAATGTGCTTTCTTTGTTGAGAGTTGTTTAAAAATCAGATCTTCTTTGGCTTACATTCGTTATTAACCTCATTATTCTTCTATTTGATCAATTGCATGCCATAGAGTTTTAATGGACTAGAGAGTTTACTAGAACTTGCTTTTGAATTTTTCGAAACTTTTATTCATAACATACTCTGATTTTGGAAAGGATTGAAGGCACTTAGGATTTCCACCATTGCCAAATAGCCATGTGTCCCTTATTTGAGTGCATGCGTGTACACCCCCTTAGTTAAACCTCTTTGAGCCTACGTTTAGCCTTTTCTTTCATCACCCACGATATCTTGACCCTAAACTTTAGTATAATTATATCCTACCCTTTGTTCTAAGAACTTAGTGGAGCTATGCTTTGGTGATTGAACCATGTGATTGAAAACAAAAGAAAAAGAGGTGATTGGCGAAAATAAGTGTGGGGGAGGGATAGACTTGTTCATTACATATGTGTGCCGTGAAAAATAAAATAAAAAAAGGGAAAGAAAAAAAAAAATTGTGTACGGCAAGGGAAGAAAAAAAAAATGGATTAATGTCCCCTTTCCCGAATGATTTAGGAGATTGGTTTGAAGTGAAGGTCTAATAGAAAATATTTGGCCTTTGTCCTTTATCATTTGTGTTTAGAATGACGTTTTGGGCCCAACAAGATGATATTTGGCCCGTTTTTGAGTGACATGGTTGTTTGAATGCTCTACTAAGTTTTTAGGCCAGAAGATTGTTATATTTACTTTTTAATGTCACGAAAAATTAAATTAAATAAAGAATTAATATTAACAAGTATAAAGAATAAAGAATATATATATATACAAAATTAAATGAACTATACAGTATTGTTTCTATTTACAAAAATATATATTATATACAAAAGTATTTTTGGGGGTTTTTGAGATTTTTGAAAACAATAAAAGAAATATTTTTGGATTTTTATTCTTTTTGAAAACAAGAAACACACACACAAATATTGTTTTGAAGATTAACCAACTCCCTAGCCATGAATCCGAAATTAACATATGTAAGATGCTGGACCACCATACATCTCCCAAATAAAACCTCACTATGAAAATTAACCCCGAGACCACCCTGACAGGCTAAACAATTAAACATGCAAAGGTAATTAATCTAAACATGTCTAACGCATAGAAGAAGAGTTGCTAATTCAAGTGCACGACCTAGCGGGACCGCCCAACTATCCGTGATCCTTATTATTTAGTTTTAACATTAAAGATAAAACCAAACAAACAAAATTCACATAAGCTGCTAGAAGAATCAATTAACTTCAATCCAACAATTATTACACAAAATAGAAAATAAACAAACAATAACATTTCCCAAAATTATTCACGAATAGTTAATTAAACAAAAATAAATTATAATAAATAAACGGAGTTTGGGAAAAATGTTACTGTTGTGTCCATGAAAATGGACACTGTCTGGCAGGCGAAGGTGGCAGACTCAGCTATAGATCGTAACGGTATTTGGATGTGGCGGGTGCCCTTAGCAGATTTGGCTTGGGCTTTTGGGCTATTGGGCAATTGGGCAATTGGGCAAAGGCCCAATTTCAATTCCATTGACTTGTTGACCCGTGCTGACTTCCAATTTGGTTGAAACATTGACTTTTCAACTCTTGCTTTATCTCTTGTCCAAGTCAGCATTGCATCTCCATCTTCACGATTTCTACTTCATTTTCTGCATTCTTCTTTTGCAATTTCTGGGCAGAGCAAGAGCACGGCAGTTCTTGGGTTCTTTAGAGAGCGGCGCCGGCATGATAGCAGCAATAGCTAGTCGCCGGCAGGGCAAGGCAGAAGCGACGGCGAGGTTGGGCGACGCACGGGCAGAGCTGAATTGCAGCTTTGCAGATTTGCAGCTTTGCAGCGACGTCGTGGTGGCTTTGAAACGGCGCCGGCAAAGACAAGGGAAGACCGGATTCAGCTGGGATTTGAATGGGCACGGCGGCGCAAGGCAGCTGCAGTTGCAAGATGGGTTCGCCGGCAAGTGATTATTGACGAATTCGGTGGTGGCGCGGCTTGGTGATTACGGCGACGGTGATGCCGTGAAGACAGCAGCTGGGCTAATTCTGGACGCCGGCAGAGGATTATGAGCAGCAGCAACTTGGGCTCGGCGACGGTGATGCCGTGAAGACAGCAGCTGCAACCAAACCTGCAAAAACAGAATAAGATAATTAGAGAGATGATTTCATAATTGTAAATTTGCAGGAAAACAAAAGAAAAGAAAAGAAAACTTGAATTGATTGCAGGTATGGCTGCCATGGTTGGAATTGAATTGTGAATTGGTGAGGAATTGCAGGGGCAGGAACTTCTCTTAAATAGAGAGGGGAAGGGGAAGCAGCCAAGGCTTGGTGGAGGTGGTAGGTGATGGTGGAGAGGTTTGGTGAAGCTAGAAGCCAAGGAGGAGGTGGTAGTGTTTGCCGGCAGTGGAGGAAAACCAGGGAAAAAATGGAGTGTAGTGTGATGTGGAGATGGTAGAGGGATTGCAGCCATGTGAGGAGAGAATGTGAACATGGAGGAACGTGGTACCTGCAAACAACCAAAAGAAAAAGAAATAAAAAATAATTAAAATAAGTAATTATAAAACAAAATAAAATAACAAAAGAAATTAAATGAAATAATTAAATTATAAAATAAACAAGGGAAAATATAATGGAGATGTAAAATATGTATCGCCACCGCGTGTGGTGGTTGCGCCGCCTGATGTGGTGGTTCACCGACAAACTTGCCGGGATTCGGAACGGTTTCCGAAATCTTCGTACAATATTTTATTCCACAAATGAAAGTCACGGTTGACTTTCCGATTTACGCTGAAAATCTCCAAAATTCACCTTTTGTGTTGAATTTAGCATTTTTCTCATATTTTCCCTAAACACACAAAAACAAATATTAAACAAACAAATAAGCTTTCGGAATAGCAAAATCCAGTAATTAAAGGCACTTTGTGAACGTATTTTACGTTCACATCACACCCCTACACTTGAACTATTGCTAGTCCTCTAGCAAACACAAAACAAAACAACACAAAACAGAAAGGGAAACACAAAACAGATGGTCTTTCCAACCATAATCCTCAGCGAGTTCGAAAGAATTATAATCAAGATAATAAAAATTATATACCAAGGTTAAACAATTTGCTAAGCATTTAATATGTACATCTCATTTATGCTCGGGTGAAGTGTGTGAAAACCAAGTATACAATTAATGTCAAGCAATCCAATAGGCACATCGAAACAACATTAACCACTAAACCTCACAAGATTCACTAAATATTTCCGCTCAGTGTTTAGGGTTAAGTGTTTACTCTCAAAACAATTACACAAGTAGTGTTCCCATATGCTTGCTCATTAACCAACTCTCTACAATTAATCTACAACTCATCAGATCATATGGACTTTCAGGTGAAACAGGGACAAAAGGATGAATGGTAAATGGTGAATGGAAAATGGTAAATGAAGTGAAAGGACTCGAAATGAAAAATGTTTTATATGTTTGCAAGACAAGTCAACGACTTTGAAACTCATACCTATGCTAAACCCGAAACAACTCTTATTTTCCTCCAACCTTTTATTGAAAATAATACAAGTAAATAAAATAACTCTATTTTTGTGGTATTTTTTTCCTTTTTCTTTTCCACATTTTTTTTTTCTTTTTCTTTTTTCTTGAGGAATTTATTCCTTCTTTTTATTTCTGATTTTTTTTTTTTCTTTCTTTGAACAAATACAACAAAATAAATACACCCCCACACTTGCCTTCTGGTATACTACCATACAAATCCGAAGCATAAGAACACAAGAAGTCACTATCATCGTCTTGCAAACACAGTAAAACAAGGGTGAAATGGTGTGGGTGAACAAAAGAAACAGCTAATGAGTGATCAGTTCAAAAGGGGATCCTAAAGTTCGTGTTTAGATGGATGGTGAATATTTTGGCCATGGTGCTCAACTAATGCCTTACTCATTTCTAATTCATCACAGATTAACAAAAAGTTTCGAGAGGTCTCTGAGCAAGTTCTAGGTTCAAAAACTTATGAATTGTGCACACATGAAGAACGAGTAAATGTATGAAATATGCATACATGTGAATATACAATAGGCTCAAATCCTCACATTTTCTGGGTATGCATGACAATGTATGTTCAAATGTGCTTCTCGGATTGCAATCAATTAATCGAAACAGGTTAAGTGAACATGGAAATTCGAGCAATCATAAGTTATGCAAATTAAATCCAAAGCAAATTACACAAAGCCTTGACATATAAGAAACATTCTCAAAATCATAACAATTAAACTCAATTCATCATCGGGATTGGAAAGAATACAACACACATAACAGAAATAAACACACAAAAACACAAAAACAGAAGTAAATATTTTTGTAATTTTTTTATTTTTTTGATTTTTTTTAATTTTTTTTTAATTTACGTAACAATACGTGACCACAGTGACTTACTAAGTGCAATGGTAGGTTCAACGCTACCAAGGGAGTAAGTATGATTTAGTCGATATATTGTTACCGTAGAAAACAAAAACAAGTAAATTATTTTTTTTGAATTTTTCAGATTTTTCAAATTTTTTCTTTTCTTTTTAATAAACCTTCCCCCCACACTTGAATTAAACATTGTCCTCAATGTTAGACAGATATTTCACGAAAATGAAAAATTCAAGTATGGTTATTGAACACAAACTAAAATAAACCGAAGTAAACACACAAACATATATACAAATGAAAAACAAATAAGTTAAAGAAAAACTCCCCCTTGAAGATCATTAAGCTCCTCCCGAAGCAAGTCACCAACAGTCACAAACAAGGCTAGCAGGGCCTTGCATCCAACGTTTGCTCCTTAATTGACTGCGGTTCTGATCCTTTGAAGTGTGTCCTGGACAAGTGTAGTTGCCGACTCCACGGCAGACTTGGCTGATGTAGCCCTCACTGAGATCTGGAACACTATAGTCAGTAGTGTTCCATCAAGTACAGCTCCGGATACGTTAGGCAGAATGGAGAAGCCAGAAGACATAAGCGGAAATGGCTCCGGTTGAACTCCAGATAGCAAACACTGGAAAATGGAATGGTTGATCGGTGCATAAATCACAGACGACCCCGTTGCATCGGTGCAACACTCCTGAAGAATGAGGAAGTCGTTGTGACTATCTATAGCGAACACCGAGATCTGGTTCCGCGGGTCAAGACCGATGGTGAAATTTGCTAGCAGACGCACCGAGCTGTCCATCGACATACTATCCCACAGCGGTCTCGTATGCACATCTTTGAGGAACTCAAAGATCCTGGTGTGATGGGAAAGATGCACGACAGAACAACCAGCAGTACGATTGACTCCAGGGGGCTTGCTCGGATCACCCCTTCGCTTGTTGGTCCTGACCTCCATTCGAGTGTCTCTTGTTCGGTTCGAACAAGTCCGGTGGTGGTACGTGGAGTTGCGATGTCGTTGAAGAAACAGATTGTCATCTGTTTTGCCATTTCCGCCAAGCCTCTTCTTCCTTCAAGAGAAATAATCGAGTCACCGGGTGAAGAGTGGATACTGTGGCGCACATGTAGCGCTCGGCTTGTCGTTGGAGGGTTGAGATCCAACGTTTTGCACCAAAAGCGAACCCCGAATGAACAAAAGGTTCGAAGGCTCGGCCTTCATCTCCTTCTCGCGTACATCCACGTGCTCCACCCAAGTGACCAAGGAAGATCCATTGATGAAGATCACGTATCGGGCATCCGGAGGGGCGTTTTCGGCAAATCGATCTCACGGAAGGCTTCGGATTTGAACGCAATTCATCCACGGAGACATCCACGACGACCCAACTTCCATCCGGTTGCAGGTGGGAGTACCTAACAACCTGGACTTCACGAGTCGAAACGATGTTAGATGGCACCGAAACTCGGCCGACATCACTTGCATATGCTCCTCGTAGCCTCTTGCGTTGTCGGAGGGTAGGATCTCCAACGTCTTGGCGTTTGTGATCATGCTACAGAAGACTGGCAACCATCGACCAACATCCATTAAAATCTCAACGATGGTGGTCGGATGAAGATGGATGGTTGCCGAGTGTCTCGAGGATTCGGCTTTGAAGTACGGTGCTGGTTCGCAACGTTGAAACACTCGCAAGTACTCGGCGCGGTTAAGAGTTTCGGGATGAATGGAAGTGTCGGGAGTCGGTGAAGTTATCCACAAAGGAAATCCGGCAGTGGCCATGAGCATGAGCTCGTGCTTGGCCTTCCGGGCGATATCCGAGATCAAGTCGGTGTGGACTCCGACAAGATCGTGAGCAGGTGCGGGAAGGGTGTCAGATGGCAAAGGTATGGATGGGCGCTCGATAAATGAAGGCATGAGGCTCCGCACATCCCGTCTCAAGTGGTCCATGTCGATGGAATCGTCGGACAACTCGAGAATAGGCTCTTGTTGTGGAGGAACAACTTCGAGCCTTCGCCTTGGCACATCTGAGTGCGGAACAGGACCTCCGCAATTAGGACAAATGCCGCTGTGGAGAGCATCGACGAGTCTTTGATTCTGCATTTGAAGCTCCTCGTTTTTGCTCACCAGCTGATCGTTTCTTTTCTCTAGCTCGGCAATACGCTGCTCGGAAGACTGGATACCGAACTTCTTCCTATTTCTCGACCCCCAATAGTAGACTTGGTCCTCCTCTAGTCCGATTTTCGGACCAAATCTTTCTCGTTGTGGCTTGGTGGGGTGAGAATACACCGCAAAGAAAGCCGCCAGTGCATCTCTCTGAGCTTTGGTGTACTTCGACCTCGGAAGTCTCCTATAGACAGGAGCGGCTTCCGGCTCAATAGGTGGATCAGCAACCAAGATTGGTGCTTGGGGTAGTGGTTGCGGTTGTGGTAGTGGTTGTGGCTCGGTCGGCATGCTAGCATCGGCGCTATTGAGCATGCTCGGTGGAATTATTTCAGCCAGACCTTCAAAGATTGGGTTCTCTGAAGGACCTGCCTGAAATAAATCGCTGAAAGAATTAACTCTTTTGGCCATTTCTGGGTTTGGGAGGGGAGGATACCTTCTGGGAATTGGGAGGTTTCTGGGAAAACTCAAGAACACGAAGAACACGCGAGAGAGAAAACGAGAGAGAGAGTGAGAAAACGCGTGAAATGACCTAAGGGAACTAACGCAAACCGAAGGGGAAGGCAACGGAATGGACGCACGCTCGCACACGTGCCACAGACAGAAGACCCGAAATTTCCGGATCGAGCGACGAAAGTCGTAAAGTCTACAGTAGACACGCACGCGGCTTATTAAACAAATCGGCCGACGCAAAAGTCGTGCGTCGGCCCAATCAGAATTTTTTTTCATTTTCATTTTTTATTTTTATTATTTTTTTTATACTTTACGAAAAGTCGTAAAGTGAACAGTGAAAACGCGTAGCACACGCGCTTGCCGACACTTTAAACGGGCTTGGGCCATCGGAATGGTCTGGGCCTTAAAGTGGGCCTGGGCCAAAGAAATCTCCGGCCCATTATTGGTGGGCTTAAACTAATGGGCCTAAAAAACGAACAGGCCCGACACACTAAATGGGCTTGGGTTACGGGTTTTGGGCTTCGTGAATGACACGAGCCCAATGGGCTAAAATTTTTTATTTTTTTATTTTTTTATTTTTATTCGAAACCCAAAACACTAACCAATCACACAAACGGGCCTAAGGCCCAATAACAAACTAACTAACTAACAAGCCCAAAAATAAAAAAAACAGTAATTATAAATAGTAAAAAGAAATAATTACAAACAGTAGAAGGAAACACTCTTTTTTTTTTTTTTTTTTTTATTTACAATTACAAATTTTTTTATTTTTTATTTATTTATTTATTTTTTAAAATAAATAACGAGAGTGAAAAGAAAACTTACCTTTTTACTCCCGAGGAAACCGAAAATCACCAACAAGACATCAACCTCAAGGTTTTTCAACCTTGACTTCCTAAACGTATGCTCCGATGTATGTGGTAAAATTTCCGATAAACCCGGATTATTTCCTATACAAAATAAAAAGGTTAGTAATAAATTTACAAAATAAAAACAAAATATTTACAAAGTTAAAAATGTGTCACAAATTATCTATACAAAATGAATGAATAAAATTTCCTATGTCTAAGTATATTTTATTTACACAAAAATATTTTCTTTTGCCTGAATATAGTTGAAAAAAAAAATGAAAGTTGATTCCAAGCGGTAACTCAAGGTGGACTTACGGCCTAGGTGCAATGCCTTGACTTAAATGACTTTCCGTGTTTTCAGAAGGCGAATGGCCAGATCACAAGAGATAAGCGAGAGGCAGGATTCATTTAGTGGACAAGTCCTCTGAATCCAATTTTACAAACCCGTCACCCAGAGTCTTGATCATATCTAGACACCATTCATGTGCCCCTTACTCAGTTGAGAAAGCACTTAAGTGTTCGACAATTCTCCAAGTGTTAATAAAGGCCGCCCTCAACCTCAAATAATGACTAGCGGTTAAAACCGAGGTTCATTTATTATTACCTAAATTCCTAACAATTGTCGTTGTAAAGTATAATGGGAAATAAAGGTTTTTCCCACAGAAGATTGTTATATTTACTTTTTAATGTCACGAAAAATTAAATTAAATAAAGAATTATTATTAACAAGTATAAAGAATAAAGAATATATATATATACAAAATTAAATAAACTATACAGTATTGTTTCTATTTACAAAAATATACATTATATACAAAAGTTGTTTTTGGGGGTTTTTGAGATTTTTGAAAACAATAAAAGGAAATATTTTTGGATTTTTATTATTTTTGAAAACAAGAAACACACACACAAATATTGTTTTGAAGATTAACCAACTCCCTAGCCATGAATCCGAAACTAACACATGTAGAATGCCTACGCAGGTTATCATTCCCCAAATAAACTTCTCCCATGAAATCAACCTAGTGAACGCTCATCTAGATTAAACAATTAAACATGCAAAGGTGATTAATCTAAACATGTCTAACGCATAGAAAAAGAGTTGCTAATTCAAGTGCGCGACCTAGCGAACGCTCGTCTATCCGCGATCCTTATTATTTAGTTTCAACATTAAAGATAAAACTAAACAAACAAAATTCACATAAGCTGCTAGAAGAATTAATCAACTTCAATCCAATTTATTACACAAAATAGAAAATAAACAAACAATAACATTTCCCAAAATTATTCACGAATAGTTAATTAAACAAAAATAAATTATAATAAATAAACAGAGTTTGGGAAAAATGTTACTGTTGTGTCCATGAAAATGGACACTGTCTGGCAGGCTGATGTGAACGTAAAATACGTTCACAAAGTGCCTTTAATTACTGGATTTTGCTATTCCGAAAGCTTAATTGTTTGTTTAATATTTGTTTTTGTGATTTTAGGGAAAATATGAGAAAAATGCTAAATTCAACACAAAAGGTGATTTTTGGAGGTTTAGCGCGTTCCGAAAATATTAAAAGTCAACCGTGACTTTTCTCTGATGACACCGGTCATCTCTCGGATGTGGGCCCAGTTAATGTACGAAGATTTCGGAAACCGTTCCGAATTCCGGCAAGTTTGTCGGCGAACCACCACATCATGCGGCACAACCACCACACGCGGTGGCAGAATATATTTTAAATCTCCATTATATTTTCCCTTGTTTATTTTATAATTTAATTATTTCATTTAAATTCTTTTGTTATTTTATTTTGTTTTATAATTATTTATTTTAATTATTTTCTTTTTCTTTTTGGTTTGTTTCGCATCTTCCATGTGCTCACGATACCAGCAATCCTTCCTCCTCACATGGCTGGGATTCTTCTCCAGCTGCACTTCCACTCTTGCTTCCCGCTGATTTTGAGCATGTGCAGCTCTCTCTCTCTTTCACCATTCCAGATCACATACCACTTCTCCACCATCACCTACCACCTCCACCAAGCCTTGGCTGCTTCCCCCTTCCCCTCTCTATTTAAGAGAAGTTCCCTGCCCCTGCAATTCCTCACCAATTCACAATGGCAGCCATCAATTACCTGCAAGCCACAACCAATCACCACACCCACCGTGCCTTCTCTCGTGCACCCATCACCGTTGGCATCACAAGTCCATGGCCGGCGAAACTCATGGCTGCAATCAAGGCCCAAGCCGGCATCTCAATCTAACCCTCTGCTCAATTTTAATCCATCAATTACCTGCAAGCAAGTAACCATTCTCTCCTCTCAGGCTTCAGCGCACAAGCAAGAAATTCCGTGAGTCCGGACCTCCTTGCCGCGCCGCCGTTGGAAATCCCCAAAGCCCAGCTAGCCCCCGCCGTCGTTGCCATCTGTTTTGCCTCTGCCCAGAAATTCAATCCAAGCTGCCGGCGTCGTCTTCCATCGCCGCTCCGTCGCCGCCACCTGCCCAGCCATCAATCACCGCGCGGCTGCTCTCCTTCCTCTCATCTCGTCGTCGCCGTTCTTCTGGCCTCCTCCGTACCCAATCCCGTCGTCTTCCATCGCTGCTCCGTCGCTGCCACAAGCCCGCCCCCGACGTCATCTACAGTCCGGAGCCGTACCTCCCTGCCCCGTCGATCTCTCTCTCTCACCGACGACAAATTGATGCTGCCACCGTGCCGGCAGCTCCGTGACATCACGCCTAAGTCTCTCACGGTGTCTCTCCTTGCTGGAAATACAAAGAAAGAAAAAAAAAGAAAGAACAAGTGAAAAAACGCAAAGAGAGGAAATGAGATGAAGCTGACCACGGGTCAAAGATGAGGAAAAGTCAAAGTCAGCATTAGAGTGCCTTGGCTGACCGGTCAACCAAGTCAACAATGAAGTTTGGGCCTCCAAATGCAAAAGCCCAAGGCCCAATGCCCAATTTCAGAAATTGCCCAATTTGATTTGTGCACCCGCCACATCCAAATTAAGTCCGTTTTTATAGCTGAGTCTGCCACCTTCGCCTGCCAGACAGTGTCCATTTTCATGGACACAACAGTAACATTTTTCCCAAACTCTGTTTATTTATTATAATTTATTTTTGTTTAATTAACTATTCGTGAATAATTTTGGGAAATGTTATTGTTTGTTTATTTTCTATTTTGTGTAATAAATTGGATTGAAGTTGATTAATTCTTCTAGCAGCTTATGTGAATTTTGTTTGTTTAGTTTTATCTTTAATGTTGAAACTAAATAATAAGGATCGCGGATAGACGAGCGTTCGCTAGGTCGCGCACTTGAATTAACAACTCTTTTTCTATGCGTTAGACATGTTTAGATTAATCACCTTTGCATGTTTAATTGTTTAATCTAGATGAGCGTTCACTAGGTTGATTTCATGGGAGAAGTTTATTTGGGGAATGATAACCCGCGTGGGCATTCTACATGTGTTAGTTTCGGATTCATGGCTAGGGAGTTGGTTAATCTTCAAAACAATATTTGTGTGTGTTTCTTGTTTTCAAAAATAATAAAAATCCAAAAATATTTATTTATTGTTTTCAAAATTATCAAAAACCCCCAAAAATACTTTTGTATATAATGTATATTTTTGTAAATAGAAACAATACTGTATAGTTTATTTAATTTTGTATATATATATATTCTTTATTCTTTATACTTGTTAATAATAATTCTTTATTTAATTTAATTTTTCGTGACATTAAAAAGTAAATATAACAATCTTCTGTGGGAAAAACCTTTATTTCCCATTATACTTTACAACGACAATTGTTAGGAATTTAGGTAATAATTAATGACGTAGGTTTTTAACCGCTCAAATCATTTTGGCGCCGGCTCGCCGGGGATTGTTTTTACTATTTACTTTTGACTTTTGACTTTTTACTTTTTACTGTTGACTTTTTACTGTTGACTTTGACTATTGACTATTGACTTTTTACTATTTGTAAATAATATTTGTTAATTTTATTTATACTCACTTGATTATACTTGTTTATATTTTTACACTTAGTAATTATATTTAGGTGTCTTTTATATAGTTGATTATTTTTTTGTTGTTGTAAGTTGTAACTTGAACGGATTAGGTAAGGTCCTTTTGTTAATATTGGCCTAAACCCTTCATTTTTACCGTAAGGTTATTTGAGGTTGAGGGCGGCCTTTATTAACACTTGGAGAATTGTCGAACACTTAAGTGCTTTCTCAACTGAGTAAGGGGCACATGAATGGTGTCTAGATATGATCAAGACTCTGGGTGACGGGTTTGTAAAATTGGATTCAGAGGACTTGTCCACTAAATGAATCCTGCCTCTCGCTTATCTCTTGTGATCTGGCCATTCGACTTCTGAAAACACGGAAAGTCATTTAAGTCAAGGCATTGCACCTAGGCCGTAAGTCCACCTTGAGTTACCGCTTGGAATCAACTTTCATTTTTTTCAACTATATTCAGACAAAAGAAAATATTTTTGTGTAAATAAAAAATACGTAGACATAGGAAAATTTATTCATTCATTTTGTATAGATAATTTGTGACATATTTTTAACTTTGTAAATATTTTGTTTTTATTTTGTAAATTTATTACTAACCTTTTTATTTTGTATAGGAAATAATCCGGGTTTATCGGAAATTTTACCACATACATCGGAGCATACGTTTAGGAAGTCAAGGTTGAAAAACCTTGAGGTTGATGTCTTGTTGGTGATTTTCGGTTTCCTCGGGAGTAAAAAGGTAAGTTTTCTTTTCACTCTCGTTATTTGTTTTTGAAAAAATAAAATAAAAAAAAATTAAAAAAATAAAAAAAAAAGTGCTTGTTTTTGTTTTACTGTTTTGAAATTGTTCTATAATTACTGTTCCTATTTACTATTTATTTTGGGCTTGTTTGTTAGTTTGTTTGTTATTGGGCCTTAGGCCCGTTTGTGTGATTCGTTAGGATTTTAGGTTTCGTAAAAAAAAAAAAAAATAAAAAATAAAAAATAAAAAAATTTGGCCCATTGGGCTCGTGTCATTCACGAAGCCCAAAACCCGTAACCCAAGCCCATTAGTGTGTCGGGCCTGTTCGTTTTTAGGCCCATAGTTAAGCCCACCAATAATGGGCCGGAGTTTTCTTTGGCCCAGGCCCACTTTAAGGCCCAAACCATTTCGATGGCCCAAGCCCGTTTAAAGTGTCGGCAAGCGCGTGTGCTACGCGTTTTCACTGTTCACTTTACGACTTTTCGTAAAGTATTAAAAAAATAAAAATAAAAAAAATCGAAAAAATAAAAATTTCTGATTGGGCCGACGCACGACTTTTGCGTCGGCCGATTTGTTTAATAAATCGTGCGCGCGTTCCACTATTCCCTTTGCGACTTTCGTCGCTCGATCCGTGATTTACGGATCTTTGTCTTCGACTTTGGACACGCGTCCGTCCGTTCGTTTCCCTTCCCCTTCGATTTGCGTTAGTGCCTTAGGTCATTTCACGCGTTTTCCCTTAGTCTCTCTCACTCTCTCTCTCGTTTTCTCTCTTGTGTTCTTCGTGTTCTTCGTGTTCTTCAGTTTTCCCAGAAAATCTCCCAAATCCCAGAAGCTTTCCTCCCATCCTAACCTAGAAACGGCCAAAAGAGTGAATTCTTTCAGTGATTTGTTTCAGGCAGGTCCTTCAGAGAACCCAATCTTTGAAGGTCTGGCTGAAATAATTCCACCGAGCATGCTCAATAGCGTCGATGCTAGCATGCCGACCGAGCCACAACCACAACCGCAACCGCAACCACTACCCCAAGCACCAATCCTGGTTGCTGATCCACCTGCCGAGCTGGAAGCCGCTCCTGTCTATAGGAGACTTCCGAGGTCGAAATACACCAAAGCTCAGAGAGAAGCACTGGCGGCTTTCTTTGCGGTGTATTCTCACCCCACCAAGCCACAACGAGAACGATTTGGTCCGAAAATCGGACTTGAGGAAGACCAAGTCTATTATTGGGGGTCGAGAAATAGGAAGAAGTTCGGTATCCAGTCTTCCGAGCAGCGTATTGCCGAGCTAGAGAAAAGAAACGATCAGCTGGTGAGCAAGAACGAGGAGCTTCAAAGGCAGAATCAACGACTCGTCGATGCTCTCCACAGCGGCATTTGTCCCAATTGTGGAGGTCCTGTTCCGCACTCAGATGTGCCTAGGCGAAGGCTCGAAGTTGTTCCTCAACAACAAGAGCCTCTTCTTGAGTTGTCCGACGATTCCATCGACATGGACCACTTGAGACGGGATGTGCGGAGCCTCATGCCAACACTTGTCGAGCGCCCATCCGTACCTTTGCCATCCGACACCCTTCCCGGACCTGCTCACGATCTTGTCGGAGTCCACACCGACTTGATCTCGGATATCGTCCGTAAGGCCAAACACGAGCTCCCGCTCATGGCCCTTGCCGGATTTCCTTTGTGGATAACTTCACCGACTCCCGACACGTCCATTCATCCCGAGACTCTTCATAGGGCCGAGTACTTGCGAGTGTTTCAACGAGCTGAACCTCGCTCCGTACTTCAAAGCCGAATCGTCGAGACACTCGGCAACCATTCACCTTTATCCGACCACCATCGTTCAGATCTTAATGGATGTTGGTCGATGGTTGCCGATCTTCGTAGCATGATTACAAACGCCAAGACGTTGGAGATCCTTTCCTCCAAAGAACGAAGAAGGCTACGAGGAGCGATAGCGGGTGATGTCGGCCGAGTTTCGGTGCCATCTCACCTCGTTTCGACTCGTGAAGTCCAGTTTGTTCGGTATTCTCACCAACAACCTGGATGGAAGTTGGGTCGTCGTGGATGTCTCCGTGGATGAATTGCGTTCAAATCCAAAGCCTTCCGTGAGATCGATTTGCCGAAAACGCCCCTCCGGATGCCTGATACGTGATCTTCATAATGGATCTTCCTTGGTCACTTGGGTGGAGCACGTGGATGTACGCGAGAAGGAGATGAAGGCCAGTTTCGAACCTTTTGTTCATTCAGGGTTCGCTTTTGGTGCAAAGCGTTGGATCTCAACACTCCAACGACAAGCCGAGCGCTACATGTGCGCCACAGGTATCCACTCTTCACCCGGTGACTCGATTATTTCTCTTGAAGGAAGAAGAGGACTTGCGGAAATGGCAAAACAGATGACGATCTGTTTCTTCAACGACATCAGCAACTCCACGTATCACCACTGGACTTGTTCGAACCGAACAAGAGACACTCGAATGGAGGTCAGGACCAACAAGCGAAGGGGTGATCCGAGCAAGCCCCCTGGAGTCAATCGTACCGCTGGTTGTTCCGTCGTTCATCTCTCCCATCACACCAGGATCTTTGAGTTCCTCAAAGACGTTCAGACTAGACCAATGTGGGATAGTATGTCGATGGACAGCTCGGTGCGTGTGCTAGCAAATTTTTCCATCGGTCTTGACCCGCGGAACCAGATTTCGGTGCTCGCCATAGATAGTCACAACGACTTCCTCATTCTTCAGGAGTGTTGCACCGATGCAACGGGGTCGTCTGTGATTTACGCGCCGATTAACCATTCCATTCTCCAGTGTTTGCTATCTGGAGTTCAACCGGAGCCATTTCCGCTTATGTCTTCAGGCTTCTCCATTCTGCCTAACGTATCCGGAGCTGTACTTGACGGAACACTGCTGACTATAGTGTTCCAGATCTCAGTGAGGGCTACATCAGCCAAGTCTGCCGTGGAGTCGGCAACTACCCTTGTCCAGGACACACTTCAAAGGATCAGAGCCGCAGTCAACTAAGGAGCAAACGTTGGATGCAAGGCCCTGCTAGCCTTGTTTGTGACTGTTGGTGACTTGCTTCGGGAGGAGCTTCACGATCTTCAAAGGGGAGTCTTTCTGTTTCCCTTTTCATTTAGTTAATTGTTGTGTGTTTATTTCAGTTTGTGTGTTTACTTCGGTTGATTTCTGTTTGTGTGTTTAAATTCAATAACCATGCTTGAATTTTTCATTTTCGTGAAATATTTGTCAACATTGAGGACAATGTTTAATTCAAGTGTGGGGGGAAGGTTTATTGAAAAGAAAAGAAACAAAATTTGAAAAATTTGAAAAATTCAAAAAAATAATTTACTTGTTTTTGTTTTCTACTGTAACGGTATATCGACTAAATCATACTTACTCCCTTGGTAGCGTTGAACCTACCATTGCACTTAGTAAGTCACTGTGGTCACGTATTGTTACGTAAATTGAAAAAAAATCAAAAAAATCAAAAAATCAAAAATTACAAAAATATTTGCTTCTGTTTTGTGTTATGTGTGTTGTTTTCTTTCCAATCCCGATGATGAATTGAGTTTAAATTGTTGTGATTTGGAGAATGTTTATTATATGTCAAGGCTTTGTGTAGTTTGCTTTGAATTTAATTTGCATAACTTGTGATTGCTCGAAATTTCATGTTCACATAACCTGTTTCGATTAATTGATTGCAATCCGAGAAGCACATTTAAACATACATTGTCATGCATACCCAGAAAATGTGAGGATTTGAGCCTATTGTATATTCACATGTATGCATATTTCATACATTTACTCGTTCTTCATGTGTGCACAATTCATGAGTTTTGAACCTAGAACTTGCTCAGAGACCACTTGAAACATTTTGTTAATCTGTGATGAATTAGAGATGAGTAAGGCATTAGTTGAGCACCATGGCCAAAATATTCACCATCCATCTAAACACGAACTTTAGGAATCCCCTTTTGAACTAAACACTCATTAGCCGTTTCTTTTGTTCACCCACACCATTTCACCCTTGTTTTATTTATGTTTGCAAGACGATGATAGTGACTTCTTATGTTTTTATGCTTCGGGTTTTGATTTGTATGGTAGTATACCAAAAGGCAAGTGTGGGGGTGTATTTATTTTGTTGTATTTGTTCAAAGAAAAAAAAAATCAGAAATAAAAAGAAGGAATAAAATTCCTCAAGAAAAAAAGAAAAGAAAAAAAAATGTGGAAAAGAAAAAGAAAAAAAATACCACAAAAATAGAGTTATTTTATTTACTTGTATTATTTTCAATAAAAGGTTGGAGGAGAATAAGAGTTGTTTCGGGTTTAGCATAGGTATGAGTTTCAAAGTCGTTGATTTGTCTTGCAAACATGTAAAACATTTTTCATTTCGAGTCCTTTCACTTCATTTACCATTCACCATTTACCATCCACCTTTTGGCCCCTGTTTCACCTAAAAAGTCCTTATGATCTAATGAATTGTAGATTAATTGTAGAGAGTCGGTTAATGAGCAAGCATATGGGAACACTACTTGTGTAATTGTTTTGAGAGTAAACACTTAACCCTAAACACTGAGCGGAAATATTTAGTGAATCTTGTGAGGTTTAGTGGTTAATGTTGTTTCGATGTGCCTATTGGATTGCTTGACATTAATTGTATACTTGGTTTTCACACACACACCCGAGCATAAATGAGATGTACATGTTAAATGCTTAGCAAATTCTTTAACCTTGGTATATAATTTTTATTCTCTTGATTATAATTTTTTTGAACTCGCTGAGGATTATGGTTGGAAAGACCAGTTTGTTGTGTGTTTCCATTTTTGTGAAAATGTTGTGTTTTGTATTCTGTGTTTGCTAGAGGACTAGCAATAGTTCAAGTGTAGGGGTGTGATGTGAACGTAAAATACGTTCACAAAGTGCCTTTAATTACTGGATTTTGCTATTCCGAAAGCTTAATTGTTTGTTTAATATTTGTTTTTGTGATTTTAGGGAAAATATGAGAAAAATGCTAAATTCAACACAAAAGGTGATTTTTGGAGGTTTAGCGCGTTCCGAAAATATTAAAAGTCAACCGTGACTTTTCTCTGATGACACCGGTCATCTCTCGGATGTGGGCCCAGTTAATGTACGAAGATTTCGGAAACCGTTCCGAATTCCGGCAAGTTTGTCGGCGAACCACCACATCATGCGGCACAACCACCACACGCGGTGGCAGAATATATTTTAAATCTCCATTATATTTTCCCTTGTTTATTTTATAATTTAATTATTTCATTTAAATTCTTTTGTTATTTTATTTTGTTTTATAATTATTTATTTTAATTATTTTCTTTTTCTTTTTGGTTTGTTTCGCATCTTCCATGTGCTCACGATACCAGCAATCCTTCCTCCTCACATGGCTGGGATTCTTCTCCAGCTGCACTTCCACTCTTGCTTCCCGCTGATTTTGAGCATGTGCAGCTCTCTCTCTCTTTCACCATTCCAGATCACATACCACTTCTCCACCATCACCTACCACCTCCACCACGCCTTGGCTGCTTCCCCCTTCCCCTCTCTATTTAAGAGAAGTTCCTGCCCCTGCAATTCCTCACCAATTCACAATGGCAGCCATCAATTACCTGCAAGCCACAACCAATCACCACACCCACCGTGCCTTCTCTCGTGCACCCATCACCGTTGGCATCACAAGTCCATGGCCGGCGAAACTCATGGCTGCAATCAAGGCCCAAGCCGGCATCTCAATCTAACCCTCTCGCTCAATTTTAATCCATCAATTACCTGCAAGCAATTAATCATTCTCTTCCTCTCTAATTATTTGTGTTCTTCTTTTTTTTTGCAGGTTCGCATCAAGCAAGAACCCACTCGCCGGCAGAAATTCCGTGAGTCCGGACCTCCTTGCCGCGCCGCCGTTGGAAATCCCCAAAGCCCAGCTAGCCCCCGCCGTCGTTGCCATCTGTTTTGCCTCTGCCCAGAAATTCAATCCAAGCTGCCGGCGTCGTCTTCCATCGCTGCTCCGTCGCCGCCACCTGCCCGGCCATCAATCACCGCGCAGCTGCTCTCCTTCCTCTCATCTCGTCGTCGCCGTTCTTCTGGCCTCCTCCGTACCCAATCCCGTCGTCTTCCATCGCTGCTCCGTCGCTGCCACAAGCCCGGCCCGACGTCATCTACAGTCCAGGCCGTACCTCCCCGCCCCGTCGATCTCTCTCTCTCACCGACGACAAATTGATGCTGCCACCGTGCCGGCAGCTCCGTGACATCACGCCTAAGTCTCTCACGGTGTCTCTCCTTGCTGGAAATACAAAGAAAGAAAAAAAAAGAAAGAACAAGTGAAAAAACGCAAAGAGAGGAAATGAGATGAAGCCGACCACGGGTCAAAGATGAGGAAAAGTCAAAGTCGGCATTAGAGTGCCTTGGCTGACCGGTCAACCAAGTCAACAATGAAGTTTGGGCCTCCAAATGCAAAAGCCCAAGGCCCAATGCCCAATTTCAGAAATTGCCCAATTTGATTTGTGCACCCGCCACATCCAAATTAAGTCCGTTTTTATAGCCGAGTCCGCCACCTTCGCTCGCCGCACGGTGTCCATTTTCATGGACACAACAGTAACATTTTTCCCAAACTCTGTTTATTTATTATAATTTATTTTTGTTTAATTAACTATTCGTGAATAATTTTGGGAAATGTTATTGTTTGTTTATTTTCTATTTTGTGTAATAAATTGGATTGAAGTTGATTAATTCTTCTAGCAGCTTATGTGAATTTTGTTTGTTTAGTTTTATCTTTAATGTTGAAACTAAATAATAAGGATCGCGGATAGACGAGCGTTCGCTAGGTCGCGCACTTGAATTAACAACTCTTTTTCTATGCGTTAGACATGTTTAGATTAATCACCTTTGCATGTTTAATTGTTTAATCTAGATGAGCGTTCACTAGGTTGATTTCATGGGAGAAGTTTATTTGGGGAATGATAACCCGCGTGGGCATTCTACATGTGTTAGTTTCGGATTCATGGCTAGGGAGTTGGTTAATCTTCAAAACAATATTTGTGTGTGTTTCTTGTTTTCAAAAATAATAAAAATCCAAAAATATTTATTTATTGTTTTCAAAATTATCAAAAACCCCCAAAAATACTTTTGTATATAATGTATATTTTTGTAAATAGAAACAATACTGTATAGTTTATTTAATTTTGTATATATATATATTCTTTATTCTTTATACTTGTTAATAATAATTCTTTATTTAATTTAATTTTTCGTGACATTAAAAAGTAAATATAACAATCTTCTGTGGGAAAAACCTTTATTTCCCATTATACTTTACAACGACAATTGTTAGGAATTTAGGTAATAATTAATGACGTAGGTTTTTAACCGCTCAAATCACAGGCGAAGGTGGCAGACTCAGCTATAGAAATCGTAATTTGGATGTGGCGGGTGTAGTGAGCAATTGGGCTTGGGCCTGATGGGTGTCTTTAGCAATTGTTGGACTGAAATGGGCTTGGGCCTTGGTGGTCAACGGGTCAACAGAAAAGTCAATGGCCCAGTTTGACTTTTCAACATATTCCATGTCGGCATTATCCGTGCGGCCTCCTCTTCATCTCTTTCAATTTTCTTCTTCTTTAGCTTCTGTTTTCGCGATTTCTGGGCAGGAGAGGGAGCGGCAAGGAGCAGCAGCAGCACAACAAAGAAGGTGCGGCGGAGGCTGGGCTTAAGGCGGACGGCGCCGGTGAGAGATTGGGGCCGTCGGCGTCGCGGCGCAGTTGGGGAAAAAGAACAGCAGCGGCGGGCATGGATTCCCGGCAGCAGCGAATGAGGAACGAGAGGGGCGTGGGAAGAGCGATGGGTCGCCGGCGTCCGGGTTCTTCAATTGCAGCGCCGGCGTGGATCGACGGCGGCCGGGAGGATAAGAGCACGGGGACGGCACAAGCAGAAACGCCGGCGCCGGGAGATTGATGGCGGGCTTCACGGCGGACCATGGAAGCCGGGCACGCCGGAAGAATTGAGCTTTGGGCTCGGTGGTGGTTCACGGTGAACAGAGCACAGATGAGGCCGTGGCTTTGGTGAGCTGCTTCCAAATCTGCAAAAGAAAAAGAAAAGATAATTAGATTGCTGAATTATGATTTGCAGGAAAAGAAAAGCAGAGGAGATGGAAATTGATTTTCTTGGCCATTGTGCTTTGTTGCCGGCGTTGAGGACTGCCATGGATGAACAGAAAGAAGCAACTTTGATGATTGCTTGCAGAGGCATCTATTCTGGAGGTGGTAATTGTGATGGCTGCGATTGATGATTTGTGATTGCAGGAGAGCTCCTTAAATAGCAGAGGGGAATGGGAAGCAGCCAAGGAAGAGTGGAGAAGATGGTGGCATCCAACAAAGAGGAATCTGTTGGTGATGGTGGAGCTTCGTGGAGATGTCTGTAAGGTGGAAGGAATAGCTGGAATTGATGCTTGAATGGGATTGAAACCATGTGAGGAGGAATCTCGGTGGTTGAAGTGGAGATGGTGGGCAACCGGCATGTGAGGTGTTCTGGAGAAAAATCAAAGGAAAGTTAGAACGTGTTACCTGCAAGAGAAAACAAAGAAAGCAAATAAAAGAAAAAGAAAAATAATAAAACAAAAGAAAGATAAAGAAATAATAATAAAATAAATATTAAAATACAAAAACAAATAAATAAAGAATAAGAATAAATATAAAACATAAACATAGGGAAAATAAAGATGGAGGATTAAAATATGTATCGCCACCGCGTGTGGTGGTTGCGCCGCCTGATGTGGTGGTTCGCCGACAAATTGTCGGGATTCGGAATAATCAGAAATCTTCGTACAATATTTTATTCCACAAATGAAAGTCACGGTTGACTTTCCGATTTACGCTGAAAACCTCCAAAATGCACCTAGTCTGTGCAGATTAACATTTTCCTGGTATTTTCCCTAAACACACGAAAACAAACATTAAACAAACAATTAAGCTTTCGGAATAGCAAAATCCAGTAATTAAAGGCACTTTGTGAACGTATTTTACGTTCACATCACACCCCTACACTTGAACTATTGCTAGTCCTCTAGCAAACACAGAATACAAAACACAACTATATTTCACAAAAATGGAAACACACAACAAACTGGTCTTTCCAACCATAATCCTCAGCGAGTTCGAAAGAATTATAATCAAGAGAATAAAAATTATATACCAAGGTTAAAGAATTTGCTAAGCATTTAACATGTACATCTCATTTATGCTCGGGTGAAGTGTGTGAAAACCAAGTATACAATTAATGTCAAACAATCCAATAGGCACATCGAAACAACATTAACCACTAAACCTCACAAGAGTCACTAAATATTTCCGCTCAGTGTTTAGGGTTAACTGTTTACTCTCAAAACAATTACACAAGTAACGTTCCCATAAGCTTGCTCATTAACCAACTCTCTACAATTAATCTACAACTCATCAGATCATAAGGACTTTCAGGTGAAACAGGGACAAAAGGATGAATGGTAAGTGGTGAATGGTAAATGAAGTGAAATGACTCGAAATGAAAAATGTTTTACATGTTTGCAAGACAAGTCAACGACTTTGAAACTCATACCTATGCTAAACCCGAAACAACTCTTATTTTCCTCCAACCTTTTATTCAAAATAATACAAGAAAATAACTATATTTTTGGAATTTCTCTTTCTGACATTTTTTTTTTTCTTTCTTTCTTTTCTATTTTTTTTTCTTTGAGGAATTTATTCCTTCTTTTTATTTCTGATTTTTTTTTTCTTTCTTTGAACAAATACAACAAAATAAATACACCCCCACACTTGCCTTTTGGTATACTACCATACAAATCAAAACCCGAAGCATAAGAACACAAGAAGTCACTATCATCGTCTTGCAAACATAAATAAAACAAGGGTGAGATGGTGTGGGTGAACAAAAGAAACGGCTAATGAGTGTTTAGTTCAAAAGGGGATTCCTAAAGTTCGTGTTTAGATGGATGGTGAATATTTTGGCCATGGTGCTCAACTAATGCCTTACTCATTTCTAATTCATTACGGATTAACAAAATGTTTCAAGAGGTCTCGAGCAACTTCTAGGTTCAAAACTCATGAATTGTGCACACATGAAGAACGAGTAAATGTATGAAAGATGCATACATGTGAATATACAATAGGCTCAAATCCTCACATTTTCTGGGTATGCATGACAATGTATGTTTAAATGTGCTTCTCGGATTGCAATCAACTAATCGAAACAGGTTATGTGAACATGAAATTTCGAGCAATCACAAGTTATGCAAATTAAATCCAAAGCAAATTACACAAAGCCTTAGCATATAATCAACATTCTCAAAATCATAACAATTAAACTCAATTCATCATCGGGATTGGAAAGAAAACAACACACATAACACAAATAAACACACAAACAGAAGCAAATATTTTTGTAATTTTTCAGATTTTTTTTATTTTTTTGATTTTTTTCAATTTACGTAACAATACGTGACCACAGTGACTTACTTAGTGCAATGGTAGGTTCAACGCTACCAAGGGAGTAAGTATGATTTAGTCGATATACCGTTACAGTAGAAAACGAAAACAAGTAAATTATTTTTTTGAATTTTTTCAATTTTTCAAAATTTTTTTCTTTTCTTTTTAATAAACCTTCCCCCACACTTGAATTAAACATTGTCCTCAATGTTAGACAGATATTTCACGAAAATGAAAAATTCAAGCATGGTTATTGAATTTAAACACACAAACAGAAGTAAACACACAAACTGAAATAAACACACAACATTTAAGTAAATGAAAAGGGAAACAGAAAGACTCCCCTTTGAAGATCGTGAAGTTCCTCCCGAAAGTCACCAACAGTCACAAACAAGGCTAGCGGGGCCTTGCATCCAACGTTTGCTCCTTAATTGACTGCGGCTCGATCCGTTGAAGTGTGTCCTGGACAAGGGTAGTTGCCGACTCCACGGCGGACTTGGGCGATGTAGCCTTCACCGAGATCCGGAACACTATAGTCAGCGGTGTTCCGTCAAGTACAGCTCCGGATACGTTAGGCAGAATGGAGAAGCCCGAAGACATAAGCGGAAATGGCTCCGGTTGAACTCCGGATAGCAAACACTTGGAAAATGGAATGGTTGATCGGTGCATAAATCACAGAGACGACCCCGTTGCATCGGTGCAACACTCCCGAAGGATGAGGAAGTCGTTGTGACTATCTATGGCGAGCACCGAAATCTGGTTCCGTGGGTCAAGACCGATGGAAAAGTTTGCTAGCACACGCACCGAGCTGTCCATCGACATGCTATCCCACATTGGTCTAGTACGAACGTCTTTGAGGAACTCAAAGATCCTGGTGTGATGGGAGAGATGAACGACGGAACAACCGGCGGTACGATTGACTCCGGGGGCTTGCTCGGATCACCCCTTCTCTTGTTGGTCCCGACCTCCATTCGAGTGTCCCTTGTTCGATTCGAACAAGTCCAATGGTGGTACGTGGAGTTGCGATGTCGTTGAAGAAACGGATCGTCATCTGTTTTGCCATTTCCGCAAGTCCTCTTCTTCCTTCAAGAGAAATAATCGAGTCACGGGTGAAGAGTGGATACCGTGGCGCACGTAGCGCTCGGCTTGTCGTTGGAGTGTTGAGATCCAACGCTTTGCACCAAAAGCGAACCCCGAATGAACAAATGGTTCGAAAGCGGCCTTCATTTCCTTCTCGCGTACATCCACGTGCTCCACCCGAGGTAACCAAGGAAGATCCATTATGAAGATCACGTATCGGGCATCCGGAGGGGCGTTTTCGGCAAATCGATCTCACGGAAGGCTTTGGATTTGAACGCAATTCATCCACGGAGACATCCACGACGACCCAACTTCCATCCGGTTGTTGGTGAGAATACCGAACAAACTGGACTTCACGAGTTGAAACGAGGTGAGATGGCACCGAAACTCGGCCGACATCACCCGCATATGCTCCTCGTAGCCTTCTTCGTTCTTTGGAGGATAGGATCTCCAACGTCTTGGCGTTTGTAATCATGCTACGAAGGCGGCAACCATCGACCAACATCCATTAAGATCCGAACGATGGTGGTCGGATAAAGGTGAATGGTTGCCGAGTGTCTCGACGATTCGGCTTTGAAGTACGGAGCAGGTTCAGCACGTTGAAACACTCGCAAGTACTCGGCCCTATGAAGAGTCTCGGGATGAATATACGTGTCGGGAGTCGGTGAAGTTATCCACAAAGGAAATCCGGCGGTGGCCATGAGCAGGAGCTCGTGTTTGGCCTTACGGACGATATCCGAGATCAAGTCGGTGTGGACTCCGACAAGATCATGAGCAGGTGCGGGAAGGGTGTCGGATGGCAAAGGTATGGATGGGCGCTCGACAAGTGTTGGCATGAGGCTCCGCACATCCCTTCTTAAGTGGTCCATGTCGATGGAATCATCGGACGACTCAAGAATAGGCTCTTGTTGTGGAGGAACAACTTCGAGCCTTCGCTAGGCACATCCGAGTGCGGAACGGGACCTCCGCAATGGGACATATGCCGGCGTGGAGAGCATCGACGAGTCGTTGATTCGAAGTTGAAGCTCCTCGTTCTTGCTCACTGCTCGATCATTTCTTCTCTCTAGCTCGGCGATACGTTGCTCGGATGTAATGATACCGAACTTCTTCCTATTTCTCGACCCCCGATAATAGACTTGGTCCTCCTCTAGTCCGATTTTCGGACCAAATCTTTCTCTTTGTGGCTTGGTGGGGTGAGAATACACCGCAAAGAAAGCCGCCGGTGCTTCTCTCCGAGCTTTGGTGTATTTGGTCCTCGGAAGTCTCCTATAGACAGGAGCGGCTTCCGGCTCAACGGGTGGATCAGCAACCAGGATTGGTGCTTGGGGTAGTGGTTGTGGTTGTGGTAGTGGCTCGGTCGGCATGCTAGCATCGGCGCTATTGAGCATGCTTGGTGGAATTATTTCAGCCAAGCCTTCAAAGATTGGGTTCTCTGAAGGACCTGCCTGAAACAAGTCGCTGAAAGAATTGACTCTTTTGGCCATTTGTGGTTTGGGAAGGGAGGAAAGCTTCTGGGAATTGGGAGGCAGAGAAAAGCTCAAGAACAGATGAAGAACAGATGAGAGAAAACGAGAGAGAATGAGAGAGAGAGAGAGAAAACGCGTGAAATGACCTAAGGGAACTAACGCAAACCGAAGGGAAAGGAAGGAACGGACGCACGCTCGCACACGTGCCACGGACGGAAGACCCGTAATTTCCGGATCGAGCGACGAAAGTCGTAAAGTCTACGATAGACACGCACGCGGTTTATTAAACAATTCGGCCGACGCAAAAGTCGTGCGTCGGCCCAATCACATTTTTTTTTTTGATTTTCGATTTATTATTTTTTTTATTTTTTTAATACTTTACGAAAAGTCGTAAAGTGAACAGTGAAAACGCGTAGCACACGCGCTTGCCGACACTTTAAACGGGCTTGGGCCATCGGAATGGTTTGGGCCTTAAAGTGGGCCTGGGCCAAAGAAAACTCCGGCCCATTATTGGTGGGCTTAACTAATGGGCCTAAAAACGAACAGGCCCGACACACTAAATGGGCTTGGGTTACGGGTTTTGGGCTTCGTGAATGACACGAGCCCAATGGGCTAAAATTTTTTATTTTTTATTTTTTATTTTTTATTTTTTTATTTTACGAAACCAAAAACCCTAACCAATCACACAAACGAATAGGCCTAAGGCCCAATAATAAATAACAAACAAACAAGCCCAAAACAAACAAACAGTAATTATAAAAAGTGAAAATATATATTTACAAAGCAGTAAAACAAACAAACACACTTTTTTTTATTATTTACAATTAAAAAATTTCAATTTTTTTTTTTTTTTTTTTAAATCACAAATAACAAGAGTGAAAAGAAAACTTACCTTTTTACTCCCGAGGAAACCGAAAAATCACCAACAAGACATCAACCTCAAGGTTTTTCAACCTTGACTTCCTAAACGTATGCTCCGATGTATGTGGTAAAATTTCCGAATAACCCGGATTATTCCCTATAAAAATTAAAAGGTTAGTAATAAAATTTACAAGTTAAAACCAAAATATTTACAAAGTTAAAAATAATGTCACAAATTATCTATACAAAATGAATAAATAAAATTTCCTATGTCTAAGTATATTTTATTTACAAGTAATGTTAAATTGTCCAAAATATAGTTAAAAACAAAGTTGATTCCAAGCGGTAATTCGAGGTGGACGTACGGCCTAGGTGCAATGCCTTGACTTAAATGACTTTCCGTGTTTTCAGAAGGCGAATGGCCAGATCACAAGAGATAAGCGAGAGGCAGGATTCATTTAGTGGACAAGTCCTCTGAATCCAATTTTACAAACCCGTCACCCAGAGTCTTGATCATATCTAGACACCATTCATGTGCCCCTTACTCAGTTGAGAAAGCACTTAAGTGTTCGACAATTCTCCAAGTGTTAATAAAGGCCGCCCTCAACCTCAAATAACCTTACGGTAAAAATGAAGGGTTTAGGCCAATATTAACAAAAGGACCTTACCTATTCCGTTCAAGTTACAACTTACAACAACAAAAAATAATCAACTATATAAAAGACACCTAAATATAATTACTAAGTGTAACCAAATATATACAAGTATTATTCACAAAATATCAACAAGTATAAACAAGTATTATTCACAAATATTCACAAAATAATAGTTAGGAATTTTCAATCCCCGGCAACGGCGCCAAAATGACTAGCGGTTAAAACCGAGGTTCATTTATTATTACCTAAATTCCTAACAATTGTCGTTGTAAAGTATAATGGGAAATAAAGGTTTTTCCCACAGAAGATTGTTATATTTACTTTTTAATGTCACGAAAAATTAAATTAAATAAAGAATTATTATTAACAAGTATAAAGAATAAAGAATATATATATATACAAAATTAAATAAACTATTGATTAGAAGTTTTTACCTACGTCATTAATTATTACCTAAATTCCTAACAATTGTCGTTGTAAAGTATAATGGGAAATAAAGGTTTTTCCCACAGAAGATTGTTATATTTACTTTTTAATGTCACGAAAAATTAAATTAAATAAAGAATTATTATTAACAAGTATAAAGAATAAAGAATATATATATATACAAAATTAAATAAACTATACAGTATTGTTTCTATTTACAAAAATATACATTATATACAAAAGTATTTTTGGGGGTTTTTGATAATTTTGAAAACAATAAAAAGAAATATTTTTGGATTTTTATTATTTTTGAAAACAAGAAAACACACACACAAATATTGTTTTGAAGATTAACCAACTCCCTAGCCATGAATCCGAAACTAACACATGTAGAATGCCTACGCAGGTTATCATTCCCCAAATAAACTTCTCCCATGAAATCAACCTAGTGAACGCTCATCTAGTTTAAACAATTAAACATGCAAAGGTGATTAATCTAAAACATGTTTAAAGCATAGAAGAAGAGTTGTTAATTCAAGTGCGCGACCTAGCGAACGCTCGTCTATCCGCGATCCTTATCATTTAGTTTCAACATTAAGATAAAACCAAACAAACAAAATTCACATAAGCTGCTAGAAGAATCAATCAACTTCAATCCAACAATTATTACACAAAATAGAAAATAAACAAACAATAACATTTCCCAAAATTATTCACGAATAGTTAATTAAACAAAAATAAATTATAATAAATAAACAGAGTTTGGGAAAAATGTTACTGTTGTGTCCATGAAAATGGACACTGTCTGGCAGGCGAAGGTGGCAGACTCAGCTATAGAAATCGAAATTTTGGATGTGGCGGGTGCTATTGGGCTTTTGGTCTTGGAGGCCCAATTAAGAAAGTCAATGACTTTCTCTTCTTTTCTCCTTCCGGTCTCCTTTCAGCCCAAGCCCATGTGATTGGCCCTTTGACTTTTCAACTCATCACTTGCCAAGTCAGCATCACAACAGCACGGGTTCAACATTTTCTGGTTTCTTCTTTGGTTCATCACAGAGCAGGGAGCTGCGATGATTGGCGATGAGGCACGGCAAGGGAGATCTGGTCGCCGGTGGTGTGAGAACAAGGGCGTGGCGTCGGCGTTGGCTGAGAAACAAGAGAAAGACGGCGCGGCAAGGAGTGCGGCGGAGCAGCGACGGGGCAAAGCAGCGAGCACGGGCTCGGGCTTTACGAACAGCAGCTAGGCGACGGCGAGGCACGGCGCACGGAGGAGAGATCGATCCGGACTGAGATGGCAGAGGAGGCGCGGCCATGAACAACGGCGTTTGGGTTCGATTCCGGCTAATTGCAGCTGGGCTTTGCGGCGTACAAAGATGAGAGGACGCCGGGCTGGGCACGGCAGATTTGGTGATTCACGGCCTGAAATTGATGGGTCCGGCGAAGCTGTCGAGGAGAGTCTCCATGGCTGGGCTAACGCCGGTGGACAAGAGAGGGCAGTACGGGAATGGCGGCAGCAGGAATAGCAAGAGCAGCGGCGATGGGGATGTTTCCAAACCTGCAAAACAAAAACATAATTAGATTGATATTGTAGAGTAATTGCAGAATTGAAATTGCGAAGCAAGGAGAGTAGGAGAGGAAATTGAGCTTTGGCTCGTGGTTGAATGTTGCCGTGGTGAATTGGTGAGGAAGACTATGCAGGAGCTTCTCTTAAATAGAGAAAGGAAGGGGAAGCAGCCAAGGCTTGGAGAGTGGCTGCCAACGCAGAGAAGGAAGTGGACTGATGGACTGTAGTGGTGGTGGTGGAGATGGTAGGTGATGGTGGAGAATTTTGGTGAAGCTAGAAGCCAAGGAGGAGGTGCCGGCAGTGGAGGAAAACAAGGGATAATTGGAGTGTAGTGTGATTGTGGTATGTGAGGGAGAATCGTGAACATGGAAGGAATAATGATGGTGAAGTGAACTGGTGATTGCACATGGAACGGCTACTGCAGACAAAGAAATAACAATAAACAAAATTAAACAAATTAAACAAAACTAAAAATAAAACAAAAATAACAAAAGAAATTAAATAAAATAAAAATGAAAACTAAAATAAAAATAAATATAAAACATAAGCAAGGGAAAATAAAGAAGAGATTTGAATTGTGTTCCACCACCGCGTGTGGTGGTTGCGCCCCCTTATGTGGTGGTTCGCCGACAAATTGTCGGGATTCGGAACGGTTCCCGAAATCTTCGTACAATATTTTATTCCACAAATGAAAGTCACGGTTGACTTTCTGATTTACGCTGAAAATCTCCAAAATTCACCTATTCTGTGCAGATAAACATTTTCCTAGTATTTTCCCTAAAATCACGAAAACAAATATTAAACAGATAATTAAGCTTTCGGAATAGCAAAATCCAGTAATTAAAGGCACTTTGTGAACGTATTTTACGTTCACATCACACCCCTACACTTGAACTATTGCTAGTCCTCGAGCAAACACAGAACAAAACAAACAAAACAGAAAGGGAAACACAAAACAGACGGTCTTTCCAACCATAATCCTCAGCGAGTTCGAAAGAATTATAATCAAGAGAATAAAAATTATATACCAAGGTTAAAAAAATTTGCTAAGCATTTAATATGTACATCTCATTTATGCTCGGGTGAAGTGTGTGAAAACCAAATATACAATTAATGTCAAGCAATCCAATAGGCACATCGAAACAACATTAACCACTAAACCTCACAAGATTCACTAAATATTTCCGCTCAGTGTTTAGGGTTAAGTGTTTACTCTCAAAACAATTACACAAGTAGTGTTCCCATATGCTTGCTCATTAACCGACTCTCTACAATTAATCTATAACTCATCAGATCATAAGGACTTTCAGGTGAAACAGGGACCAAAGGTGAATGGTAAATGGTCAATGGTCAATGAAGTGAAAGGACTCGAAATGAAAAATGTTTTACATGTTTGCAAGACAAGTCAACGACTTTGAAACTCATACCTATGCTATACCCGAAACAACTCTTATTTTCCTCCAACCTTTTATTGAAAATAATACAAGTAAATAAAATAACTCAATTTTTGTGGTATTTCTTCTTTTTCTTTTCCACATTTTTTTTTTTTTTTTTTTTTTTCTTGAGGAATTTTATTCCTTCTTTTTATTTCTAATTTTTTTTTTCTTTGAACAAATACAACAAAATAAATACACCCCCACACTTGCCTTCTGGTATACTACCATACAAATCAAAACCCGAAGCATAAGAACATAAGAAGTCACTATCATCGTCTTGCAAACACAATAAAACAACGGTGAAATGGTGTGGGTGAACAAAGAAACGGCTAATGAGTGATCAGTTCAAAAGGGGATTCCTAAAGTTCGTGTTTAGATGGATGGTGAATATTTTGGCCATGGTGCTCAACTAATGCCTTACTCATTTCTAATTCATCACAGATTAATAAAAAGTTTCAAGCGGTCTCTGAGCAAGTTCTAGGTTCAAAAACTTATGAATTGTGCACACATGAAGAACGAGTAAATGTATGAAATATGCATACATGTGAATATACAACAGGCTCAAGTCCTCACAGTTTCTGGGTATGCATGACAATGTATGTTTAAATGTGCTTCTCGGATTGCAATCAATTAATCGAAACAGGTTATGTGAACATGGAAATTCGAGCAATCATAAGTTATGCAGATTAAATCCAAAGCAAACTACACAAAACCTTAGCATATAATCAACATTCTCAAAATCATAACAATTAAACTCAATTCATCATCGGGATTGGAAAGAAAACAACACATATAACACAAATAAACACACAAAAACACACAAACAGAAGCAAATATTTTTGTAATTTTTGATTTTTTGATTTTTTTTTGATTTTTTCAATTTACGTAACAATACGTGACCACAGTGACTTACTAAGTGCAATGGTAGGTTCAACGCTACCAAGGGAGTAAGTATGATTTAGTCGATATATTGTTACCGTAGAAAACAAAAACAAGTAAATTATTTTTTTGAATTTTTCAAATTTTTCAAATTTTTTCTTTTCTTTTCAATAAACATTCCCCCCACACTTGAATTAAACATTGTCCTCAATGTTAGACAGATATTTCACGAAAATGAAAAATTCAAGTATGGTTATTGAATTTAAACACACAAACAGAAGTAAACACACAACATAAATCAACAGAAGTAAACACACAACATATATACAAATGAAAAAGATAGGTTAAAGAAAATCTCCCCCTTGAAGATCATTAAGCTCCTCCCGAAGCAAGTCACCAACAGTCACAAACAAGGCTAGCAGGGCCTTGCATCCAACGTTTGCTCCTTAATTGACTGCGGCTCTGATCCTTTGAAGTGTGTCCTGGACAAGGGTAGTTGCCGACTCCACGGCAGACTTGGCTGATGTAGCCCTCACTGAGATCTGGAACACTATAGTCAGCAGTGTTCCATCAAGAATAGCTCCGGATACGTTTGGCAGAATGGAAAAACCTGAAGACATAAGCGGAAATGGCTCCGGTTGAACTCCAGATAGCAAACACTGGAAAATGGAATGATTAATCGGCGCATAAATCACAGACGACCCCGTTGCATCGGTGCAACACTCCTGAAGGATGAGGAAGTCGTTGTGACTATCAATGGCGAGCACCGAAATCTGATTGCGCGGGTCAAGACCGATGGTGAAGTTTGCTAGCACACGCACCGAGCTGTCCATCGACATACTATCCCACATTGGTCTCGTCTGCACGTCTTTGAGGAACTCAAAGATCCGAGTGTGATGGGAAAGATGCACGACAGAACATCCAGCAGTACGATTGACTCCAGGGGGCTTGCTCGGATCACCCCTTCGCTTGTTGGTCCTGACCTCCATTCGAGTGTCTCTTGTTCGGTTCGAACAAGTCCAGTGATGGTACGTGGAGTTGCTGATATCGTTGAAGAAACAGATTGTCATCTGCTTTGCCATTTCCGCAAGTCCTCTTCTTCCTTCAAGAGAAATAATCGAGTCACCGGGTGAAGAGTGGATACCTGTGGCGCACATGTAGCGCTCGGCTTGTCGTTGGAGGGTTGAGATCCAACGCTTTGCACCAAAAGCGAACCCTGAATGAACAAATGGTTCGAAACTGGCCTTCATCTCTTTCTCGCGCACATCCACGTGCTCCACCCAAGTGACCAAGGAAGATCCATTATGAAGATCACGTATCAGGCATCCGGAGGGGCGTTTTCGGCATATAGATCTCACGGAAGGCTTTGGATTGGAACGCAATTCATCCACGGAGACATCCACGACGACCCAACTTCCATCCAGTTGTAGGTGAGAATACCGAACGAACTGGACTTTGACACGCCCAAAGTGAGCATCAATTTAAAAAATCCCTATCGGTAGTATAGTGTAAGTAGGGTATCGTTCACAACGGAGATCAAAGGGTGTACCTAACAAAAAATGTCACAAAGAATTAAATAAAATAAAGAATTATTATTAACAAGTATAAAGTATAAATATATACATATGTACAAAGTAAAAAGGGGAATTGAGAGATAAATTGAATGAAATAAATTAATTAAATTACAAAGAATAAATAAAATATGATGATGAAACACAAAGTATATAAAGTTCAGCCACATATACACAAGTTTACCAATCATTAGACCGAAAATTAACCAAGTTCCCTAGCCATGAAACCGAAACTAACATATGTGGAATGCCCACACGGGTTATCATTCCCCAAATAAAACCTCTTCTATGAAAATTAACCTAGTGAACGCTCATCTAGATTAAACAATTAAACATGCAAAGGTGATCAATCAATAACATATCTAACGCATAGGAGAAGAGTTGTTAATTAAAGTGCGCGACCTAGCGAACGCTCGTCTATCCGCGATCCTTCTTATTTTGATTCCGACCCGTTTGATAAGCCTTTACTACTTGTGAATTAGAATTAAAACCCTAATTCTAGCACCAATTACATGCAATCATCTTAAGTTTCGAACCTTAAAACAAGAACACATAAAAGATTCAATAAAACCGAATCAAATAAACGGAGTCACATAAGCTGCTAGAAGAACTAATTAATTAGGATCTAACAATCAAATAAACTCATAAAATATAGGCTGAAAATTATATAAATCATGTCATGTTAACTAATACAAAGAATAAACAAGCAACAAAGAGGAACTCAAAAAGAGTAATTAAAGAATAAGTTGAAGTACACCATATGGAAAGTAGGAAGAACTCGAAGATCACAAACTCTTAAATCCTCACGCGAGTAACTCAAAAGCCGAGATTCCCAAGGTGATGATGATGGTGGTGATGATGGTTGATGGCTGGTGGTAATGGTGTAAACAGCTCCCCTCCTCCTTGAAGACTTGAAAACCCTAAATACTAGAGAATGGAAAATATGATGTGAGATGGAGAAGAGAAAGAGGAGGGTTTGTCCCTCCCCATTGGGGTGTGAATTGGTGAGAAGAATGAGGCTGCTATTTATAGGAGAATGGAGAGGAAGAAGAAGACAATGAAAGAAATAAAGAAAGAAAAGGAAGAGAAGTGGAATGTGAGTGGTAGAAAAGAAATGGTAAGTGGAATGGTGGAAATGTAGTCATATGGCAATGAACCATTTATTTAGGTAAAAGAAATCAAACACTAATGGTATGGAGAGAAAGAAACAAAGATAGTTAGGTGAGATGGGTGGAAATATGGGGGTGAGTGGAGCATTGAGAATAAAGGAAGAGGAAAGAAATAAAAAGCAGACAGCACTGAGCAGTGCGCACTTAGAGCGGCATACTGGACGTTTCAACGGTTGGATGATTCTGAAATTTTATTTGGGAGCAGCTAACATCCACATGCAGCGTGTATCAAAATTACAGCTAGATCTGACGGTGCAATTGAGAGATATGGGCTTCGCAAGTTGACTGATCTGCACAGGCAGAATGTCCGAAAATCTGGGCTTGGGCCTTTCCTCATGCTTTGTGAACTTGGGCCTTCCTTCATGGATTTGGGCCTTCCATCTTGGGTTTGGGCCTCCTTCTTGGGTTTGGGCCTCATGGCAGACCACCTCTTAATGGGCCTCGCAAAAGCCCATTAGACTTCGTTTCTGCACATGTTCACATTAATACATCATTTTGGACTCAAATATGGAAACTAAGCTAAAATAGCAAAGTTACAATTAAATCATAGCCAAATAGTAGGGAAAACACATTAAAAACGTCACACTTTGTGCTCCTATCAAATTCCCCCACACTTAGCTACTGCTAGTCCTCTAGCAAACACAAGAACAACACAAAACAAAACAAAAAGGAAACACAAAACAGAATGGTCTTTCCAACCATAACCCTCAGCGAGTTCAGAAGAGTTATAATCAAGAGAATAAAAATTATATACCAAGGCTAACAAATTTGCTAAGCATTTAACATGTACATCTCATTCATGCTCGGGTGAAGTGTGTGAAAACCGAGTATACAAAAAATCTCCAGCAATCCAATAGGCACATCGAAACAACATTAACCACTAAAGCTCACAAGATTCACTAAATATTTCCGCTCAATGTTTAGGGTTAAGTGTTTACTCTCATAACAATTACACAAGTAGTGTTCCCATATGCTTGCTCATCGACCAAATCTCCACAATTAATCCACAAATCATTAAATCATAAGGGCTTTTAAGGTGAAACAGGGGTCAAAGGGTGAATGGTGTATAGTGAATGGTGAATGATGAATGAAGGGACTGGAAATGAAAAATATTTCACATGTTTGCAAGACAAATCAACGACTTTGAAACTCATACCTATGCTATACCCGAAACAACTTTCTTATTCTCCTCCAACCTTTTATTGAAAATAATACAAGAAAATAACTCTATTTTTGGAATTTCTCTTTCTTTTTTTTTTCTTTTTTTTTTCTTTTTTTTTTCTTTGAGGAATTTTATTCCTTCTTTTTATTTTTGATTTTTTTTTTTTTTTTCTTTGAACAAATACAACAAAATAAAATGCACCCCCACACTTGCCTTTTGGTATACTACCATACAAATCCGAAGCATAAGAACACAAGAAGTCACTATCATCGTCTTGCAAACACAATAAAACAAGGGTGAGATGGTGTGGGTGAACAAAAGAAACGGCTAATGAGTGTTTAGTTCAAAAGGGGATTCCTAAAGTTCGTGTTTAGATGGATGGTGAATATTTTGGCCATGGTGCTCAACTAATGCCTTACTCATCTCTAATTCATCACAGATTAACAAAATGTTTCAAGTGGTCTTTGAGCAAGTTCTAGGTTCAAAACTCATGAATTGTGCACACATGAAGAACGAGTAAATGTATGAAAGATGCATACATGTGAATATTCAATAGGCTCAAATCCTCACATTTTCTGGGTATGCATGACAATGTATGTTTAAATGTGCTTCTCGGATTGCAATCAATTAATCGAAACAGGTTATGTGAACATGGAATTTCGAGCAATCACAAGTTATGCATATTAAATCCAAAGCAAACTACACAAAGCCTTGACATATAATAAACATTCTCCTAATCACAACAATTAAACTCAATTCATCCTTGGGATTGGAAAGAACAAAGCACAAAACACACACAAACAGAAGCAAATATTTTTGTAATTTTTGATTTTTTGATTTTTTTTGATTGATTTTTTTTTAAAATGATATAGCTCAAATAAACGAACAAGCACTTTCTAAGACTCGATAGCTCCAAAGCCGGTGCGAAACAAACGAGCTTACAAAACTATTTTTTTTTTTTCAATTTTTTTCAATTTTTTTTATTAGGGTAACAATACGTGACCACGGTGACTTACTTAGTGCAATGGTAGGTTCAACGCTACCAAGGGAGTAAGTATGATCTAGTCGATATATTGTTACCGTAGAAAACAAAAACAAGTAAATTATTTTTTTGAATTTTTTTGAATTTTTCAAATTTTTTTCTTTTCTTTTTAATAAACCTTCCCCCCACACTTGAATTAAACATTGTCCTCGATGTTAGACAAATATTTCACGAAAATGAAAAATTCAAGCATGGTTATTGAATTTAAACACACAAAAGAAGTAAACACACAACAGAAATAAACACACAACAGTTAAGTAAAAGAAAAGGGTTAAAGAAAGACTCCCCTTTGAAGATCGTGAAGCTCCTCCCGAAGGAAGTCACCAACAGTCACAAACAAGGCTAGCAGGGCCTTGCATCCAACGTTTGCTCCTTAGTTGACTGCGGCTTTGATCTTTTTGAGCGTGTCCTGGACCGTGCACTGTTGCCAAATCCACGGCACGTCGGCTGAATTTGCCTTCACCGAGATCTGGAACACTAACGTCGGTAGAGTTCCATCAAGTACGTCTCCGGATACATCGGGCGAGAATGGAGAAGCCAGATGACATCAATTGAAAAGGCTCCGGGTCGACTCCACATAACATGGACTGGAAGGTTGCTTGATCGATAGGCGCATAAATCACGTACGACCCCGTTGAATCTGTGAAGCACTCCTGGAGTATGAGGAAGTCGACGTGATTACTTATGCCCAAAACGGAGATAGAATTTCGTGGGTCGAAGACCGGTGGTGAAGTTTGTAAGCACATGTACTGAACTGTCTATCGACACACTATCCCATAAATGCCTTGTACGTACGTCTCGATAAAATCAAAGATTCTTGTGTGATGGGAGAAGTGCTTGACGGAACAGCCAGCGTACGATCGAGTCCAAGGGGTTGGCTAGGATCACCCCTTCGCTTGTTGGTCACGACCTCCATATGTGTGTCTCCGTTTTGTTTGATGCAGTCCAATGATGGTAAGTCGAGTTGGTGATGTCGTTGAAGAAACTTACCGCCATCTGGTTTGCCATCTTAGCAAGGCTTCTTCTCCCTCTGGTGAAATGATTGAGTCACTAGGTGAAGTGTGAATCCCCATCACGCATGTAGCGCTCGGCATGTCGTTGAAGAGGTGCCAACCAACGCTTCGCTCCATATGCAAAACCTGATTCAACAAAAGGTTTAAATAAGGGGGTTAAATCTTTTTCTCGCACATCAACATGCTCCACCCACGTGACAAAGGAGGATCCATTCTGCAGATCCCGTATCGGGCATCCGGAAGGACGTTTTCGGCATCTTGATCTCACGGAAGGCCTTGGATTTGAGCTCATTTCATCCACGAGACATCCACGACAATCCGACTTCCATCCGATTGTTGGTGAGAGGAACGAACAAATTGGACTTCACGAGTTGAAACGTTGTGTGTTGGCACTAGGAACTCGGCGAGACATCACTTGCACTCGCTCCTTGTAGCTTTCTTCTATCCGGAGAACAGGACCTCCAAGGTATGGGCATTGGTGACCAAGCTACGAGAAGATGAGCAACCATTGACCAACATCCATTAAAATCCGAACGATGGTGGTCGGATTCGGGTGAATGGTTGCTTGAGTGTCTCGAGGCTTCGATATGAAATATGGTGTAGGCTCGGCTCGTTGAGACACTCGCAAGTACTCGGCATGATTAAGAGTTTCGGGATGAATGGAAGTGTTGGGATTTGAGGAATAGATCCACTAGGGGAAAACCAGCGGCGACCAAGAGCAGGAGTTCGTCTTTGGCTTTGTTCACGATATCGGCGATCTGGTCGGAATGAAACCCAACGAGATCATGAGCAGGTCCGGAATGTTGTCGAGATGGCACGTGAGAGGATGAGCGCTCGAGTAATGTTGGCATGAGGCTCCGCACATCCCTTCGCAAGTCATCCATGTCGATTGAATCATCGGACAAGACAAGAAGAGGCTCCGGAGGAACGACTTCGAATCTTGATCGATGCACATCTGGGTGCGGAACGGGACCTCCACACCGGGGACAAATGCCGCTGTGAAGAGCATCGATGAGTTTCTGGTTCTGCTCTTGAAGCTCCTCATTCTTACTCATCGGCTCCTCGTTTCTTCTTATTAGATCGGCATAAATCTGCTCCTCGACGGGATACCGTGCTTATCATGAAATCTCCTTCCCCGAGTTGTAGACCTTATTTTCGGTTAACCCGAGTTCTATAGCAAACCTTGCTCTGTGCAGTTTGAGTGGGTGAGGATTCACCGTGTAGAACTCGGTCAACGCATCATTTTGGTCCTTGGTGAATCTCGTCCTCGGGCCTCTCGTACGCTTCTCGGAAGGACCAGCAACAACAACAACATGTGGATCAGCGGCTGGATTGGTGCTTGTGGTTCTGGTTCTGGTTCTGGCACATCCGGCATGCTAGCATTAACAGTATCTAGAATGCTTGGTGGAATGATTTCATCCAAGCCTTCAAAGAAATCACTCTCTGGAGGACTAGAATGAAACAACTCACTGAAAGAATTCACTCTTTTGGCCATTTCTAGGTTGGGAGGGAGGATAGCTTTCTGGAAAAATAACTAAGAACAACGAAGAACAAGTGAAGAACAATATGAACAAACGAGAGAAAATTTAGAGAGAATAAAAGGGAACTAAGTGAAAATGAATGCAAAATGAATGGAATGAAACACACAAACACAAACGAAGGGAAAGGAACAGACGCACGCACGCACACGTGCCAAAGACGAGATCCGCAAATTGCGGATCGAGCGACGAAAGTCGCAAAGGCTACGATTGACACGCATGCGGATTATTAAACAAATCGGCCGACGCAAAAGTCGTCCGTCGGCCCAATCAAAATTTTTTTTTCATTTTTTATTTTTTATTTTTTTTTAATTATCGTGCCGACGCGAAAGTCGCGGGACGGTCCAATAAGAATTTTTCTTTTTATTTAACCAAATCTTTACGCGAAAGTCGTAAAGTGAACAGTGAAAACGCGTAGCACACGCGCTAACGGTTGCCGACACTTTAAACGGGCCTGGGCCATCGGAATGGTCTGGGCCTTAAAGTGGGCCTGGCCGCGTAGAGTACGGGCCATTATTGGTGGGCTTAACTAATGGGCCTAAAAACGAACAGGCCCGACACACTAAATGGGCTTGGGTTACGGGTTTCGGGCTTCGGGAATGACACGGGCCCAATGGGCCAAATTTTTTATTTTTTTTTTTTTTATTTTTTTTTTTTTTTTTTCGAAACCTAAAACCCTAACCAATCACACAAACGGGCCTAAGGCCCAATAACAAACAAACAACAAGCCCAAAAATAAAACAAACAGTAATTATAAACAGTAAAAAAAATTACAAAACAGTAAAACAAAAACAAACACTCTTTTTTTTTTTTATTTACAATTACAAATTTTCTATTTTATTTTTTTTTTTTTTTTAAAACAAATAAAGAGAGTGAAAAGAAAACTTACCTTTTTACTCCCGAGAAAACCGAAAAATCACCAACAAGACATCAACCTCAAGGTTTTTCAACCTTGACTTCCTAAACGTATGCTCCGATGTATGTGGTATAATTTTCCGATAAACCCGGATTATTTCCTATACAAAATAAAAAAGTTAGTAATAAAATTTACAAAATAAAAACAAAATATTTACAATGTTAAAAATGTATCACAAATTATCTATACAAAATGAATAAATAAATTTTCCTATGTCTAAGTAAATTTTATTTACACAATACACTTAGGTACGGGAACGAGAGGACTTCAATGTGCAATGGGACTGAAACAGCTACCCATCTTAAAGTCATGTTTAATCCAATATACCTAAAGTGTACAAAAACATTTTCTTTTGTCTGAATATAGTTGAAAAAAAAATGAAAGTTGATTCCAAGCGGTAACTCAAGGTGGACTTACGGCCTAGGTGCAATGCCTTGACTTAAATGACTTTCCGTGTTTTCGAAGGCGAATGGCCAGATCACAAGAGATAAGCGAGAGGCAGGATTCATTTAGTGGACGGTAGTCCTCTCGAATCCAATTTTACAAACCCGTCACCCGGGGTCTCGATCATATCTAGACACCATTCATGTGCCCCTTACTCAGTTGAGAAAGCACTTAAGTGTTCGACAATTCTCCAAGTGTTAATAAAGGCCGCCCTCGACCTCAAGTGACCTTACGGTACAAATGAAGGGTTTAGGCCAATATTAATAAAAGGACCTTACCTATTCCGTTCAAGTTACAACTTACAACAACAAAAAAATAATCAACTATATAAAAGACACCTAAATAAATTACTAAGTGTAACAAAATATGAACAAGTATTAAAAACAAGTAATAACAACAACTAGTCACAAGTAATATAGACAAGTAATATAAACAAGTAATATGAACAGTTAAAAAAAACAGTAAAATTATAAACAATAAAAAGTAAACAGTAATTATATACAAGTAATAAAAACAGTAATAATTACAAAAAATTATAAAAAATTAGGTTAGGAATATTTTCAATCCACGTCGACGGCGCCAAAAATTGACACGCCCAAAATGGAGCATCAATTTAAAAAAATCCCTATCGGTAGTATAGTGTAAGTAGGGTATCGTTCACAACGGAGATCAAAGGGTGTACCTAACAAAAAATGTCACAAAGAATTAAATAAAATAAAGAATTATTATTAACAAGTATAAAGTATAAATATATACATATGTACAAAGTAAAAAGGGGAATTGAGAGATAAATTGAATGAAATAAATTAATTAAATTACAAAGAATAAATAAAATATGATGATGAAACACAAAGTATATAAAGTTCAGCCACATATACACAAGTTTACCAATCATTAGACCGAAAATTAACCAAGTTCCCTAGCCATGAAACCGAAACTAACATATGTGGAATGCCCACACGGGTTATCATTCCCCAAATAAAACCTCTTCTATGAAAATTAACCTAGTGAACGCTCATCTAGATTAAACAATTAAACATGCAAAGGTGATCAATCAATAACATATCTAACGCATAGGAGAAGAGTTGTTAATTAAAGTGCGCGACCTAGCGAACGCTCGTCTATCCGCGATCCTTCTTATTTTGATTCCGACCCGTTTGATAAGCCTTTACTACTTGTGAATTAGAATTAAAACCCTAATTCTAGCACCAATTACATGCAATCATCTTAAGTTTCGAACCTTAAAACAAGAACACATAAAAGATTCAATAAAACCGAATCAAATAAACGGAGTCACATAAGCTGCTAGAAGAACTAATTAATTAGGATCTAACAATCAAATAAACTCATAAAATATAGGCTGAAAATTATATAAATCATGTCATGTTAACTAATACAAAGAATAATCAAGCAACAAAGAGGAACTCAAAAAGAGTAATTAAAGAATAAGTTGAAGTACACCATATGGAAAGTAGGAAGAACTCGAAGATCACAAACTCTTAAATCCTCACGCGAGTAACTCAAAAGCCGAGATTCCCAAGGTGATGATGATGGTGGTGATGATGGTTGATGGCTGGTGGTAATGGTGTAAACAGCTCCCCTCCTCCTTGAAGACTTGAAAACCCTAAATACTAGAGAATGGAAAATATGATGTGAGATGGAGAAGAGAAAGAGGAGGGTTTGTCCCTCCCCATTGGGGTGTGAATTGGTGAGAAGAATGAGGCTGCTATTTATAGGAGAATGGAGAGGAAGAAGAAGACAATGAAAGAAATAAAGAAAGAAAAGGAAGAGAAGTGGAATGTGAGTGGTAGAAAAGAAATGGTAAGTGGAATGGTGGAAATGTAGTCATATGGCAATGAACCATTTATTTAGGTAAAAGAAATCAAACACTAATGGTGTGGAGAGAAAGAAACAAAGATAGTTAGGTGAGATGGGTGGAAATATGGGGGTGAGTGGAGCATTGAAAATAAAGGAAGAGGAAAGAAATAAAAAGCAGACAGCACTGAGCAGTGCGCACTTAGAGCGGCATACTGGACGTTTGGACGGTTGGATGATTCTGAAATTTTATTTGGGAGCAGCTAACATCCACATGCAGCGTGTATCAAAATTACAGCTAGATCTGACGGTGCAATTGAGAGATATGGGCTTCGCAAGTTGACTGATCTGCACAGGCAGAATGTCCGAAAATCTGGGCTTGGGCCTTTCCTCATGCTTTGTGAACTTGGGCCTTCCTTCATGGATTTGGGCCTTCCATCTTGGGTTTGGGCCTCCTTCTTCTTGGGCCTCATGGCAGACCACCTCTTAATGGGCCTCGCAAAAGCCCATTAGACTTCGTTTCTGCACATGTTCACATTAATACATCATTTTGGACTCAAATATGGAAACTAAGCTAAAATAGCAAAGTTACAATTAAATCATAGCCAAATAGTAGGGAAAACACATTAAAAACGTCACACTTTGTGCTCCTATCAAATTCCCCCACACTTAGCTACTGCTAGTCCTCTAGCAAACACAAGAACAACACAAAACAGAAAAGGAAACACAAAACAGAATGGTCTTTCCAACCATAACCCTCAGCGAGTTCAGAAGAGTTATAATCAAGAGAATAAAAATTATATACCAAGGCTAACAAATTTGCTAAGCATTTAACATGTACATCTCATTCATGCTCGGGTGAAGTGTGTGAAAACCGAGTATACAAAAAATCTCAAGCAATCCAATAGGCACATCGAAACAACATTAACCACTAAAGCTCACAAGATTCACTAAATATTTCCGCTCAGTGTTTAGGGTTAAGTGTTTACTCTCAAAACAATTACACAGTGTTCCCATATGCTTGCTCATCGACCAACTCTCCACAATTAATCCACAAATCATTAAATCATAAGGGCTTTTAAGGTGAAACAGGGGTCAAAGGGTGAATGGTGTATAGTGAATGGTGAATGATGAATGAAGGGACTGGAAATGAAAAATATTTCACATGTTTGCAAGACAAATCAACGACTTTGAAACTCATACCTATGCTATACCCGAAACAACTTTCTTATTCTCCTCAAACCTTTTATTGAAAATAATACAAGAAAATAACTCTATTTTTGGAATTTCTCTTTTCTTTTTTTTTTTTCTTTTTTTTTTTCTTTTTTTTTCTTTGAGGAATTTTATTCCTTCTTTTTGTTTTTGATTTTTTTTTTTTTTCTTTGAACAAATACAACAAAATAAAATGCACCCCCACACTTGCCTTTTGGTATACTACCATACAAATCCGAAGCATAAGAACACAAGAAGTCACTATCATCGTCTTGCAAACACAATAAAACAAGGGTGAGATGGTGTGGGTGAACAAAAGAAACGGCTAATGAGTGTTTAGTTCAAAAGGGGATTCCTAAAGTTCGTGTTTAGATGGATGGTGAATATTTTGGCCATGGTGCTCAACTAATGCCTTACTCATCTCTAATTCATCACGGATTAACAAAATGTTTCAAGTGGTCTTTGAGCAAGTTCTAGGTTCAAAACTCATGAATTGTGCACACATGAAGAACGAGTAAATGTATGAAAGATGCATACATGTGAATATTCAATAGGCTCAAATCCTCACATTTTCTGGGTATGCATGACAATGTATGTTTAAATGTGCTTCTCGGATTGCAATCAATTAATCGAAACAGGTTATGTGAACATGGAATTTCGAGCAATCACAAGTTATGCATATTAAATCCAAAGCAAACTACACAAAGCCTTGACATATAATAAACATTCTCCTAATCACAACAATTAAACTCAATTCATCCTTGGGATTGGAAAGAACAAAGCACAAAACACACAAAACAGAAGCAAATATTTTTGTAATTTTTGATTTTTTGATTTTTTTGATTGATTTTTTTTAAAATGATATAGCTCAAATAAACGAACAAGCACTTTCTAAGACTCGATAGCTCCAAAGCCAGTGCGAAACAAACGAGCTTACAAAACTTTTTTTTTTCTTTTTCAATTTTTTTTATTAGGGTAACAATACGTGACCACAGTGACTTACTTAGTGCAATGGTAGGTTCAACGCTACCAAGGGAGTAAGTATGATCTAGTCGATATATTGTTACCGTAGAAAACAAAAACAAGTAAATTATTTTTTTTGAATTTTTTTGAATTTTTCAAAATTTTTTCTTTTCTTTTTAATAAACCTTCCCCCCACACTTGAATTAAACATTGTCCTCGATGTTAGACAAATATTTCACGAAAATGAAAAATTCAAGCATGGTTATTGAATTTAAACACACAAACAGAAATAAACACACACACATAAATTAAGTTAAGTAAATGAAAAGGTTAAAGAAAGACTCCCCTTTGAAGATCGTGAAGCTCCTCCCGAAGGAAGTCACCAACAGTCACAAACAAGGCTAGCGGGGCCTTGCATCCAACGTTTGCTCCTTAGTTGACTGCGGCTTTGATCTTTTTGAGCGTGTCTGGACCGTGCATGTTGCCAAATCCACGGCACGTCGGCTGAATTTGCCTTCAACGAGATGCGGAACACTAACGTCGGTAGAGTTCCATCAAGTACGTCTCCGGATACATCGGGCGAGAATGGAGAAGCCGAGATGACATCAATTGAAAAGGCTCCGGGTCGACTCCACGTAACATGGACTGGAAGGTTGCTTGATCGATAGGCGCATAAATCACGTACGACCCCGTTGAATCTGTGAAGCACTCCTGGAGTATGAGGAAGTCGACGTGATTACTTATGCCCAAAACGGAGATAGAATTTCGTGGGTCAAGACCAGTGGTGAAGTTTGTAAGCACATGTACTGAACTGTCTATCGACACACTATCCCATAAATGCCTTGTACGTACGTCTCGATAAAATCAAAGATTCTTGTGTGATGGGAGAAGTGCTTGACAGAACAGCCCGACGGTACGATCGAGTCCAAGGGGTTGGCTAGGATCACCCCTTCGCTTGTTGGTCCGACCTCCGTATGTGTGTCTCCCGTTTTGTTTGATGCGGTCCAATGATGGTAAGTCGAGTTGGTGATGTCGTTGAAGAAACTTACCGCCATCTGGTTTGCCATCTTAGCAAGGCTTCTTCTCCCTCTGGTGAAATGATTGAGTCACTGGGTGAAGTGTGAATCCCCATCACGCATGTAGCGCTCGGCATGTCGTTGAAGAGGTGCCGACCAACGCTTCGCTCCATATGCAAAACCTGATTCAACAAAAGGTTTAAATAAGGGGGTTAAATCTTTTTCTCGCACATCAACATGCTCCACCCACGTGACAAAGGAGGATCCATTCTGCAGATCCCGTATCGGGCATCCGGAAGGACGTTTTCGGCATCTTGATCTCACGGAAGGCCTTGGATTTGAGCTCATTTCATCCACGAGAGACATCCATGACAATCCGACTTCCATCCGATTGTTGGTGAGAGGAACGAACAAAGCTGGACTTCACGAGTTGAAACGTTGTGTGTTGGCACTAGGAACTCGGCGGACATCACTTGCACTCGCTCCTTGTAGCTTTCTTCTATCCGGAGAACGGGACCTCCAAGGTATGGGCATTGGTGACCAAGCTACGAGAAGATGAGCAACCATTGACCAACATCCATTAAAATCCGAACGATGGTGGTCGGATTCGGGTGAATGGTTCTTTGAGTGTCTCGAGGCTTCGATATGAAATATGGTGTAGGCTCGGCTCGTTGAGACACTCGCAAGTACTCGGCATGATTAAGAGTTTCGGGATGAATGGAAGTGTTGGGATTTGAGGAATAGATCCATAGGGGAAAACCAGCCGGCGACCGAGAGAAGGAGTTCGTCTTTGGCTTTGTTCACGATATCGGCGATCTGGTCGGAATGAAACCCGACGAGATCATGAGCAGGTCCGGAATGTTGTCGGATGGCACATGAGAGGATGAGCGCTCGAGTAATGTTGGCATGAGGCTCCGCACATCCCTTCGCAAGTCATCCATGTCGATTGAATCATCGGACAAGACAAGAAGAGGCTCCGGAGGAACGACTTCGAATCTTGATCGATGCACATCTGGGTGCGGAACGGGACCTCCCACGCGGGGACAAATGCCGGCTGTGAAGAGCATCGATGAGTTTCTGGTTCTGCTCTTGAAGCTCCTCGTTCTTACTCATCGGCTCCTCGTTTCTTCTTATTAGATCGGCATAAATCTGCTCCTCGACGGGATACCGTGCTTATCATGAAATCTCCTTCCCCGGTTGTAGACCTTATTTTCGGTTAACCCGAGTTCTATAGCAAACCTTGCTCTGTGCAGTTTGAGTGGGTGAGGATTCACCGTGTAGAACTCGGTCGACGCATCATTTTGGTCCTTGGTGAATCTCGTCCTCGGGCCTCTCGTACGCTTCTCGGAAGGACCAGCAACAACAACGACATGTGGATCGGCGGCTGGATTGGTGCTTGTGGTTACGGTTCTGGTTACGGCACATCCGGCATGCTAGCATTAACGGTATCTAGAATGCTTGGTGGAATGATTTCATCCAAGCCTTCAAAGAAATCACTCTACGGAGGACTAGAATGAAACAACTCACTGAAAGAATTCACTCTTTTGGCCATTTCTAGGTTGGGAGGGAGGATAGCTTTCTGGAAAAATAATAACTAAGAACAACGAAGAACAAGTGAAGAACAGTATGAACAAACGAGAGAAAATTTAGAGAGAATAAAAGGGAACTAAGTGAAAATGAATGCAAAATGAATGGAATGAAGCACACAAACACAAACGAAGGGAAAGGAACGGACGCACGCACGCACACGTGCCACAACACGAGATCCGCAAATTGCGGATCGAGCGACGAAAGTCGCAAAGGCTACGATTGACACGCATGCGGATTATTAAACAAATCGGCCGACGCAAAAGTCGTCCGTCGGCCCAATCAAATTTTTTTTCATTTTTTATTTTTTTTTTTTTTTTTTAATTATCGTGCCGACGCGAAAGTCGCGGGACGGTCCAATAAGAATTTTTCTTTTTATTTAACCAAATCTTTACGCGAAAGTCGTAAAGTGAACAGTGAAAACGCGTAGCACACGCGCTAACGGTTGCCGACACTTTAAACGGGCCTGGGCCATCGGAATGGTCTGGGCCTTAAAGTGGGCCTGGCCGCGTAGACTACGGGCCATTATTGGTGGGCTTAAACTAATGGGCCTAAAAACGAACAGGCCCGACACACTAAATGGGCTTGGGTTACGGGTTTCGGGCTTCGGGAATGACACGGGCCCAATGGGCCAAATTTTTTATTTTTTTTTTTTTTTTTTTCTTTTCGAAACCTAAAACCCTAACCAATCACACAAACGGGCCTAAGGCCCAATAACAAACAAACAACAAGCCCAAAAATAAAACAAACAGTAATTATAAACAGTAAAAATAATACAAAACAGTAAAACAAAAACAAACACTTTTTTTTTTTTATTTACAATTACAAATTTTCTAATTTTTTTTTTTTTTTTTTAAACAAATAAAAAGAGTGAAAAGAAAACTTACCTTTTTACTCCCGAGAAAACCGAAAAATCACCAACAAGACATCAACCTCAAGGTTTTTCAACCTTGACTTCCAAACGTATGCTCCGATGTATGTGGTATAATTTTCCGATAAACCCGGATTATTTCCTATACAAAATGAAAAAGTTAGTAATAAATTTACAAAATAAAAACAAATATTTACAATGTTAAAAATGTATCACAAATTATCTATACAAAATGAATAAATAAATTTTCCTATGTCTAAGTAAATTTTATTTACACAATACACTTAGGTACGGGAACAGAGGACTTCAATGTGCAATGGGACTGAAACAGCTACCCATCTTAAAGTCATGTTTAATCCAATATACCTAAAGTGTACAAAAACATTTTCTTTTGCCTGAATATAGTTGAAAAAAAATGAAAGTTGATTCCAAGCGGTAACTCAAGGTGGACTTACGGCCTAGGTGCAATGCCTTGACTTAAATGACTTTCCGTGTTTTCGAAGGCGAATGGCCAGATCATATGAGATAAGCGAGGGGCAGGATTCATTTGGTGGACTACGGAGTCCTCATCGACTTTCGTCTGTCTATAGTCCTTTGATCCAAACCCGTCACCCGGGGTCTCGACCATATCTAGACACCATCCATGTGCCCCTTACTCGGTTGAGAAAGCACTTAAGTGTTCGACAATTCTCCAAGTGTTAATAAAGGCCGCCCTCGACCTCAAGTGACCTTACGGTACAAATGAAGGGTTTAGGCCAATATTAATAAAAGGACCTTACCTATTTCCGTTCAAGTTACAACTTACAACAACAAAAAATAATCAACTATATAAAAGACACCTAAATAAATTACTAAGTGTAACAAAATATGAACAAGTATTAAAAACAAGTAATAACGACAACTAGTCACAAGTAATATAGACAAGTATATAAACAAGTAATATGAACAGTTAAAAAAAAGTAAAATTATAAACAATAAAAAGTAAACAGTAATTATATACAAGTAATAAAAACAGTAATAATTACAAAAAATTATAAACAGTATTCACAAAAAAAAATATTAGGTTAGGAATATTTTCAATCCACGTCGACGGCGCCAAAAATTGACACGCCAAAAGGAGCATCAATTTAAAAAAATCCCTATCGGTAGTATAGTGTAAGTAGGGTATCGTTCACAACGGAGATCAAAGGGTGTACCTAACAAAAAATGTCACAAAGAATTAAATAAAATAAAGAATTATTATTAACAAGTATAAAGTATAAATATATACATATGTACAAAGTAAAAAGGGGAATTGAGAGATAAATTGAATGAAATAAATTAATTAAATTACAAAGAATAAATAAAATATGATGATGAAACACAAAGTATATAAAGTTCAGCCACATATACACAAGTTTACCAATCATTAGACCGAAAATTAACCAAGTTCCCTAGCCATGAAACCGAAACTAACATATGTGGAATGCCCACACGGGTTATCATTCCCCAAATAAAACCTCTTCTATGAAAATTAACCTAGTGAACGCTCATCTAGATTAAACAATTAAACATGCAAAGGTGATCAATCAATAACATATCTAACGCATAGGAGAAGAGTTGTTAATTAAAGTGCGCGACCTAGCGAACGCTCGTCTATCCGCGATCCTTCTTATTTTGATTCCGACCCGTTTGATAAGCCTTTACTACTTGTGAATTAGAATTAAAACCCTAATTCTAGCACCAATTACATGCAATCATCTTAAGTTTCGAACCTTAAAACAAGAACACATAAAAGATTCAATAAAACCGAATCAAATAAACGGAGTCACATAAGCTGCTAGAAGAACTAATTAATTAGGATCTAACAATCAAATAAACTCATAAAATATAGGCTGAAAATTATATAAATCATGTCATGTTAACTAATACAAAGAATAATCAAGCAACAAAGAGGAACTCAAAAAGAGTAATTAAAGAATAAGTTGAAGTACACCATATGGAAAGTAGGAAGAACTCGAAGATCACAAACTCTTAAATCCTCACGCGAGTAACTCAAAAGCCGAGATTCCCAAGGTGATGATGATGGTGGTGATGATGGTTGATGGCTGGTGGTAATGGTGTAAACAGCTCCCCTCCTCCTTGAAGACTTGAAAACCCTAAATACTAGAGAATGGAAAATATGATGTGAGATGGAGAAGAGAAAGAGGAGGGTTTGTCCCTCCCCATTGGGGTGTGAATTGGTGAGAAGAATGAGGCTGCTATTTATAGGAGAATGGAGAGGAAGAAGAAGACAATGAAAGAAATAAAGAAAGAAAAGGAAGAGAAGTGGAATGTGAGTGGTAGAAAAGAAATGGTAAGTGGAATGGTGGAAATGTAGTCATATGGCAATTAACCAATTATTTAGGTAAAAGAAATCAAACACTAATGGTATGGAGAGAAAGAAACAAAGATAGTTAGGTGAGATGGGTGGAAATATGGGGGTGAGTGGAGCATTGAGAATAAAAGAAAAGGAAAGAAATAAAAAGCAGACAGCACTGAGCAGTGCGCACTTAGAGCGGCATAATGGACGTTCCACCGGTTGGATGATTCTGAAATTTTATTTGGGAGTAGCTAACATCCACATGCAGCGTGTATCAAAATTACAGCTAGATCTGACGGTGCAATTGAGAGATATGGGCTTTGCAAGTTGACTGATCTGCACAGGCAGATTGTCCGAAAATCTGGGCTTGGGCCTTTCCTCGTGCTTTGTGAACTTGGGCCTTCCTTCCACTTGGGTTTGGGCCTTCCATCTGGGTTGGGCCTTCTTCTTGGGTTTGGGCCTTCCATCTTGGGTTTGGGCCTTCGTCTTGGGCCTCATGGCAGACCACCTCTTAATGGGCCTCGCAAAAGCCCATTAGACTTCGTTTCTGCACATGTTCACATTAATACGTCATTTTGGACTCAAATATGGAAACTAAGCTAAAATAGCAAAGTTACAATTAAATCATAGCCAAATAGTAGGGAAAACACATTAAAAACGTCACACTTTGTGCTCCTATCGAGGGGGGGAAACCCTTCTTCGTTGTTGGAGGATAGGATCTCCAACGTCTTGGCGTTCGTGATCATGCTACAGAAGGCGGCGACCATCGACCAACATCCATTAAGATCCGAACGATGGTGGTCGGATAAAGATGGATGGTTGCCGAGTGTCTCGACGATTCGGCTTTGAAGTACGGAGCGGGTTCGGCTCGTTGAAACACTCGCAAGTACTCGGCCCTATGAAGAGTCTCGGGATGAATAGACGTGTCGGGAGTCGGTGAAGTTATCCACGAGAGGAAATCCGGCGGTGGCCATGAGCGAGGAGCTCGTGTTTGGCCTTACGGACGATATCCGAGATCAAGTCGGTGTGGACTCCGACAAGATCATGAGCGAGGTCCGGGAAGGGTGTCGGATGGCAAAGGTATGGATGGGCGCTCGACTAGTGTAGGCATGAGGCTCCGCACATCCCGTCTCAAGTGGTCCATGTCGATGGAATCGTCGGACAACTCAAGAAGAGGCTCTTGTTGTTGAGGAACGACTTCGAGCCTTCGCTGAGGCACGTCGAGTGCGGAACGGGACCTCCGCGGTGGGACATATGCCGGCTGTGGAGAGCATCGACGAGTTTTTGATTCTGCATTTGAAGCTCCTCGTTCTTGCTCACCGGCTCGATCGTTTCTTTTCTCTAGCTCGGCAATACGCTGCTCGGAAGGCTGGATACCGAACTTCTTCCTATTTCTCGACCCCCGATAATAGACCTGGTCTTCTTCTAGTCCGATTTTTGGACCAAATCTTTCTCGTTGTGGTTTCGTGGGGTGAGAATACACCGCAAAGAAAGCCGCAAGTGCATCTCTCGAGCTTTGCTGTACTTGGACCTCGGAAGTCTCCTATAGACGGGAGCGGCTTCCGGCTCGACGAGTGGATCAGCGGCCAAGATTGGTGCTTGAGGTAGTGGTTGCGGTTGTGGCTGTGGTTGTGGCTCAGTCGGCATGCTAGCATCGGCGCTATTGAGCATGCTCGGTGAAATTATTTCAGCCAAGCCTTCAAAGATTGGGTTCTCTGAAGGACCTGCCTGAAACAAATCACTGAAAGAATTCACTCTTTTGGCCATTTCTGGGTTGGGAAGGGAGGATAACTTTACGGGAATTAGGGAGGTTTCCGGGGAAAACTGAAGAACACGAAGAACACACGAGAGAGAAAACGAGAGAGAGAGAGAGAGAGAGAGAGGAAAACGCGTGAAATGACCTAAGGGAACTAACGCAAACGAAGAAGGGAAGGGAACGGGAATGGACGCACGCTCGTACACGTGCCACGGACGAGAAGACCCGCGATTTCCGGATCGAGCGACGAAAGTCGTAAAGTCTACGTAGACACGCACGCGGCTTATTAAACAATTCGGCCGACGCAAAAGTCGTGCGTCGGCCCAATCAAATTTTTTTCTGATTTTCGATTTTTTATTTTTTTTTTTTTTTAATACTTTACGAAAAGTCGTAAAGTGAATAGTGAAAACGCGTAGCACACGCGCTTGCCGACACTTTAAACGGGCTTGGGCCATCGAAATGGTCTGGGCCTTAAAGTGGGCCTGGGCCAAAGAAAACTCCGGCCCATTATTGGTGGACTTAAACTAATGGGCCTAAAAACGAACAGGCCCGACACACTAAATGGGCTTGGGTTACGGGTTTTGGGCTTCGTAAATGTCACGAGCCCAATGGGCTAAAAAAATTATTTTATTTTTTATTTTTATTTTTATTTTACGAAACCTAAAACACTAACCGATCACACAAACGGGCTTAAGGCCCGATACTAACAAACTAACAAGCAAACAAGCCCACAACAAATTATATGAACAGTAATTATAAACAGTAAAAATAAATAATTTCAAAACAGTAAAACAAAAACAAACACTCTTTTTTTTTTATTTACAATTACAAATTTTATTTTTTTATTTTTTTTTTTTTTTAAATAAATAACGAGAGTGAAAAGAAAACTTACCTTTTTACTCCCGAGGAAACCGAAAATCACCAACAAGACATCAACCTCAAGGTTTTTCAACCTTGACTTCCTAAACGTATGCTCCGATGTATGTGGTAGAATTTCCGATAAACCCGGATTATTTCCTATACAAAATAAAAAGGTTAGTAATAAATTTACAAAATAAAAACAAAATATTTACAAAGTTAAAAATATGTCACAAATTATCTATACAAAATGAATGAATAAATTTTCCTATGTCTAAGTAAATTTTATTTACACAAAAATATTTTCCTTTTGCCTGAATATAGTTGAAAAAAAATGAAAGTTGATTCCAAGCGGTAACTCAAGGTGGACTTACGGCCTAGGTGCAATGCCTTGACTTAAATGACTTTCCGTGTTTTCAGAAGGCGAATGGCCAGATCACAAGAGATAAGCGAGAGGCAGGATTCATTTAGTGGACAAGTCCTCTGAATCCAATTTTACAAACCCGTCACCCAGAGTCTTGATCATATCTAGACACCATTCATGTGCCCCTTACTCAGTTGAGAAAGCACTTAAGTGTTCGACAATTCTCCAAGTGTTAATAAAGGCCGCCCTCAACCTCAAATAACCTTACGGTAAAAATGAAGGGTTTAGGCCAATATTAATAAAAGGACCTTACCTATTTCCGTTCAAGTTACAACTTACAACAACAAAAAATAATCAACCATATTCAGGATACCTAAGTATAATTACTAAGTGTAAAAATATAAACAAGTATAATCAAGTGAGAATAAATAAAATTAACAAGTATTATTTACAAATAGTAAAAAGTCAATAGTCAATAGTCAAAGTCAACAGTAAAAAGTAAAAAGTCAACAGTCAAAAAGTCAACAGTAAAAAGTAAAAAGTCAAAAGTAAATAGTAAAAAGTAAAAAGTAAAAACAATCCCCGGCGAGCCGGCGCAAAAATGATTAGAAGTTTTTACCTACGTCATTAATTATTACCTAAATTCCTAACAATTGTCGTTGTAAAGTATAATGGGAAATAAAGGTTTTTCCCACAGAAGATTGTTATATTTACTTTTTAATGTCACGAAAAATTAAATTAAATAAAGAATTATTATTAACAAGTATAAAGAATAAAGAATATATATATATACAAAATTAAATAAACTATACAGTATTGTTTCTATTTACAAAAATATACATTATATACAAAAGTATTTTTGGGGGTTTTTGATAATTTTGAAAACAATAAAAAGAAATATTTTTGGATTTTTATTATTTTTGAAAACAAGAAAACACACACACAAATATTGTTTTGAAGATTAACCAACTCCCTAGCCATGAATCCGAAACTAACACATGTAGAATGCCTACGCAGGTTATCATTCCCCAAATAAACTTCTCCCATGAAATCAACCTAGTGAACGCTCATCTAGTTTAAACAATTAAACATGCAAAGGTGATTAATCTAAAACATGTTTAAAGCATAGAAGAAGAGTTGTTAATTCAAGTGCGCGACCTAGCGAACGCTCGTCTATCCGCGATCCTTATCATTTAGTTTCAACATTAAGATAAAACCAAACAAACAAAATTCACATAAGCTGCTAGAAGAATCAATCGACTTCGATCCGACAATTATTACACAAAATAGAAAATAAACAAACAATAACATTTCCCAAAATTATTCACGAATAGTTAATTAAACAAAAATAAATTATAATAAATAAACAGAGTTTGGGAAAAATGTTCCTGTTGTGTCCATGAAAATGGACACTTTGTACGCGAGCGAAGGTGACGGACTCGGCTATAGAAATCGAAATTTTGGATGTGGCGGGTCTTTATTGGGCTTTTGGTCTTGGAGGCCCGATTAAGAAAGTCAATGACTTTCTCTTCTTTTCTCCTTCCGGTCTCCTTTCAGCCCAAGCCCATGTGATTGGCCCTTTGACTTTTCAACTCATCACTTGCCAAGTCGGCATCACGACAAGCACGGGTTCGACATTTTCTGGTTTCTTCTTTGGTTCATCACGGAGAGCGGGGAGCTGCGATGATTGGCGATGAGGCACGGCAAGGGAGATCTGGTCGCCGGTGGTGTGAGAACAAGGGCGTGGCGTCGGCGTTGGCTGAGAAACAAGAGAAAGACGGCGCGGCAAGGAGTGCGGCGGAGCAGCGACGGGGTAAAGCAGCGAGCACGGGCTCGGGCTTTACGAACAGCAGCTAGGCGACGGCGAGGCACGGCGCACGGAGGAGAGATCGATCCGGACTGAGATGGCAGAGGAGGCGCGGCCATGAACAACGGCGTTTGGGTTCGATTCCGGCTAATTGCAGCTGGGCTTTGCGGCGTACAAAGATGAGAGGACGCCGGGCTGGGCACGGCAGATTTGGTGATTCACGGCCTGAAATTGATGGGTCCAGCGAAGCTGTCGAGGAGAGTCTCCATGGCTGGGCTAACGCCGGTGGACAAGAGAGGGCAGTACGGGAATGGCGGCAGCAGGAATAGCAAGAGCAGCGGCGATGGGGATGTTTCCAAACCTGCAAAACAAAAACATAATTAGATTGATATTGTAGAGTAATTGCAGAATTGAAATTGCAGAAGCAAGGAGAGTAGGAGAGGAAATTGAGCTTTGGCTCATGGTTGAATGTTGCCGTGGTGAATTGGTGAGGAAGACTATGCAGGAGCTTCTCTTAAATAGAGAAAGGAAGGGGAAGCAGCCAAGGCTTGGAGAGTGGCTGCCAACGCAGAGAAGGAAGTGGACTGATGGACTGTAGTGGTGGTGGTGGAGATGGTAGGTGATGGTGGAGAATTTTGGTGAAGCTAGAAGCCAAGGAGGAGGTGCCGGCAGTGGAGGAAAACAAGGGATAATTGGAGTGTAGTGTGATTGTGGTATGTGAGGGAGAATCGTGAACATGGAAGGAATAATGATGGTGAAGTGAACTGGTGATTGCACATGGAACGGCTACTGCAGACAAAGAAATAACAATAAACAAAATTAAACAAATTAAACAAAACTAAAAATAAAACAAAAATAACAAAAGAAATTAAATAAAATAAAAATGAAAACTAAAATAAAAATAAATATAAAACATAAGCAAGGGAAAATAAAGAAGAGATTTGAATTGTGTTCCACCACCGCGTGTGGTGGTTGCGCCCCCTTATGTGGTGGTTCGCCGACAAATTGTCGGGATTCGGAACGGTTCCCGAAATCTTCGTACAATATTTTATTCCACAAATGAAAGTCACGGTTGACTTTCTGATTTACGCTGAAAATCTCCAAAATTCACCTATTCTGTGCAGATAAACATTTTCCTAGTATTTTCCCTAAAATCACGAAAACAAATATTAAACAGATAATTAAGCTTTCGGAATAGCAAAATCCAGTAATTAAAGGCACTTTGTGAACGTATTTTACGTTCACATGAACTATACAGTATTGTTTCTATTTACAAAAATATACATTATATACAAAAGTTGTTTTTGGGGGTTTTTGAGATTTTTGAAAACAATAAAAGGAAATATTTTTGGATTTTTATTATTTTTGAAAACAAGAAACACACACACAAATATTGTTTTGAAGATTAACCAACTCCCTAGCCATGAATCCGAAACTAACACATGTAGAATGCCTACGCAGGTTATCATTCCCCAAATAAACTTCTCCCATGAAATCAACCTAGTGAACGCTCATCTAGATTAAACAATTAAACATGCAAAGGTGATTAATCTAAACATGTCTAACGCATAGAAAAAGAGTTGCTAATTCAAGTGCGCGACCTAGCGAACGCTCGTCTATCCGCGATCCTTATTATTTAGTTTCAACATTAAAGATAAAACTAAACAAACAAAATTCACATAAGCTGCTAGAAGAATTAATCAACTTCAATCCAATTTATTACACAAAATAGAAAATAAACAAACAATAACATTTCCCAAAATTATTCACGAATAGTTAATTAAACAAAAATAAATTATAATAAATAAACAGAGTTTGGGAAAAATGTTACTGTTGTGTCCATGAAAATGGACACTGTCTGGCAGGCGAAGGTGGCAGACTCAGCTATAGAAATCGTAATTTGGATGTGGCGGGTGTAGTGAGCAATTGGGCTTGGGCCTGATGGGTGTCTTTAGCAATTGTTGGACTGAAATGGGCTTGGGCCTTGGTGGTCAACGGGTCAACAGAAAAGTCAATGGCCCAGTTTGACTTTTCAACATATTCCATGTCGGCATTATCCGTGCGGCCTCCTCTTCATCTCTTTCAATTTTCTTCTTCTTTAGCTTCGTTTTCGCGATTTCGGGGCGGGGAGAGGGAGCGGCAAGAGCGAGCGGCGGCAAGACAACAAAGAAGGTGCGGCGGAGGGCGGGCTTAAGGCGGACGGCGCCGGTGAGAGGTGGGGCCGTCGGCGTCGCGGCGCAGTTGGGGAAAAAGAACAGCAGCGGCGGGCATGGATTGCGGCAGCAGCGAATGAGGAACGAGAGGGCGTGGGAAGAGCGATGGGTCGCCGGCGTGCGGGTTCTTCAATTGCAGCGCCGGCATGGATCGGCGAAGGCAGCGGGAGGATAAGAGCACGGGGACGGCACAAGCAGAAACGCCGGCGCTGGGAGATTGATGGCTGGGCTTCACGGCGGACCATGGAAGCTGGGCACGCCGGAAGAATTGAGCTTTGGGCTCGGTGGTGGTTCACGGTGAACAGAGCACAGATGAGGCCGTGGCTTTGGTGAGCTGCTTCCAAATCTGCAAAAGAAAAAGAAAAGATAATTAGATTGCTGAATTATGATTTGCAGGAAAAGAAAAGCAGAGGAGATGGAAATTGATTTTCTTGGCCATTGTGCTTTGTTGCCGGCGTTGAGGACTGCCATGGATGAACAGAAAGAAGCAACTTTGATGATTGCTTGCAGAGGCATCTATTCTGGAGGTGGTAATTGTGATGGCTGCGATTGATGATTTGTGATTGCAGGAGAGCTCCTTAAATAGCAGAGGGGAATGGGAAGCAGCCAAGGAAGAGTGGAGAAGATGGTGGCATCCAACAAAGAGGAATCTGTTGGTGATGGTGGAGCTTCGTGGAGATGTCTGTAAGGTGGAAGGAATAGCTGGAATTGATGCTTGAATGGGATTGAAACCATGTGAGGAGGAATCTCGGTGGTTGAAGTGGAGATGGTGGGCAACCGGCATGTGAGGTGTTCTGGAGAAAAATCAAAGGAAAGTTAGAACGTGTTACCTGCAAGAGAAAACAAAGAAAGCAAATAAAAGAAAAAGAAAAATAATAAAACAAAAGAAAGATAAAGAAATAATAATAAAATAAATATTAAAATACAAAAACAAATAAATAAAGAATAAGAATAAATATAAAACATAAACATAGGGAAAATAAAGATGGAGGATTAAAATATGTATCGCCACCGCGTGTGGTGGTTGCGCCGCCTGATGTGGTGGTTCGCCGACAAATTGTCGGGATTCGGAATAATCAGAAATCTTCGTACAATATTTTATTCCACAAATGAAAGTCACGGTTGACTTTCCGATTTACGCTGAAAACCTCCAAAATGCACCTAGTCTGTGCAGATTAACATTTTCCTGGTATTTTCCCTAAACACACGAAAACAAACATTAAACAAACAATTAAGCTTTCGGAATAGCAAAATCCAGTAATTAAAGGCACTTTGTGAACGTATTTTACGTTCACATCAAATAACCTTACGGTAAAAATGAAGGGTTTAGGCCAATATTAACAAAAGGACCTTACCTAATCCGTTCAAGTTACAACTTACAACAACAAAAAATAATCAACTATATAAAAGACACCTAAATAAAATTACTAAGTGTAAAAATATAAACAAGTATAATCAAGTGAGTATAAATAAAATTAACAAGTATTATTTACAAATAATAAAAAGTCAACAGTCAAAAGTCAAAAGTAAAAAGTCAACAGTAAAAAGTCAACAGTTAAAAGTCAACAAGTCAAAAGTAAATAGTAAAAACAATCCCCGGCGAGCCGGCGCCAAAATGATTAGCGGTTTTTTCACCTACATCATTAATTATTACCTAAATTCCTAACAATTGTCGTTGTAAAGTATAATGGGAAATAAAGGTTTTTTCCCACAGAAGATTGTTATATTTACTTTTTAATGTCACGAAAAATTAAATTAAATAAAGAATTAATATTAACAAGTATAAAGAATAAAGAATATATATATATACAAAATTAAATGAACTATACAGTATTGTTTCTATTTACAAAAATATACATTATATACAAAAGTATTTTTGGGGGTTTTTGAGATTTTTGAAAACAATAAAAGAAATATTTTTGGATTTTTATTCTTTTTGAAAACAAGAAACACACACACAAATATTGTTTTGAAGATTAACCAACTCCCTAGCCATGAATCCGAAATTAACATATGTAAGATGCTGGACCACCATACATCTCCCAAATAAAACCTCACTATGAAAATTAACCCCGAGACCACCCACGACGGGCTAAACAATTAAACATGCAAAGGTAATTAATCTAAACATGTCTAACGCATAGAAGAAGAGTTGCTAATTCAAGTGCACGACCTAGCGGGACCGCCCAACTATCCGTGATCCTTATTATTTAGTTTTAACATTAAAGATAAAACCAAACAAACAAAATTCACATAAGCTGCTAGAAGAATCAATTAACTTCAATCCAACAATTATTACACAAAATAGAAAATAAACAAACAATAACATTTCCCAAAATTATTCACGAATAGTTAATTAAACAAAAATAAATTATAATAAATAAACGGAGTTTGGGAAAAATGTTCTTGTTGTGTCCATGAAAATGGACAACGTGCCGCAGGCGAGCGAAGGTGGCGGACTCGGTATAGATCGTAACGGTATTTGGATGTGGCGGGTGCCCTTAGCAGATTTGGCTTGGGCTTTTGGGCTATTGGGCAATTGGGCAATTGGGCAAAGGCCCAATTTCAATTCCATTGACTTGTTGACCCGTGCTGACTTCCAATTTGGTTGAAACATTGACTTTTCAACTCTTGCTTTATCTCTTGTCCAAGTCGGCATTGCATCTCCATCTTCACGATTTCTACTTCATTTTCTGCATTCTTCTTTTGCAATTTCTGGGCAGAGCAAGAGCACGGCAGTTCTTGGGTTCTTTAGAGAGCGGCGCCGGCATGATAGCAGCAATAGCTAGTCGCCGGCGGGGCAAGGCGAAGCGACGGCGAGGTTGGGCGACGCACGGGCGGAGCTGAATTGCGGCTTTGCAGATTTGCGGCTTTGCAGCGACGTCGTGGTGGCTTTGAAACGGCGCCGGCAAAGACAAGGGAAGACCGGATTCAGCTGGGATTTGAATGGGCACGGCGGCGCAAGGCAGCTGCGGTTGCAAGATGGGTTCGCCGGCAAGTGATTATTGACGAATTCGGTGGTGGCGCGGCTTGGTGATTACGGCGACGGTGATGCCGTGAAGACAGCAGCTGGGCTAATTCTGGACGCCGGCAGAGGATTATGAGCAGCAGCAACTTGGGCTCGGCGACGGTGATGCCGTGAAGACAGCAGCTGCAACCAAACCCGCAAAAAACACGAATAAGATAATTAGAGAGATGATTTCATAATTGTAAATTTGCAGGAAAACAAAAGAAAAGAAAAGAAAACTTGAATTGATTGCAGGTATGGCTGCCATGGTTGGAATTGAATTGTGAATTGGTGAGGAATTGCAGGGGCAGGAACTTCTCTTAAATAGAGAGGGGAAGGGGAAGCAGCCAAGGCTTGGTGGAGGTGGTAGGTGATGGTGGAGAGGTTTGGTGAAGCTAGAAGCCAAGGAGGAGGTGGTAGTGTTTGCCGGCAGTGGAGGAAAACCAGGGAAAAAATGGAGTGTAGTGTGATGTGGAGATGGTAGAGGGATTGCAGCCATGTGAGGAGAGAATGTGAACATGGAGGAACGTGGTACCTGCAAACAACCAAAAGAAAAAGAACTAAAAAATAATTAAAATAAGTAATTATAAAACAAAATAAAATAACAAAAGAAATTAAATGAAATAATTAAATTATAAAATAAACAAGGGAAAATATAATGGAGATGTAAAATATGTATCGCCACCGCGTGTGGTGGTTGCGCCGCCTGATGTGGTGGTTCACCGACAAACTTGCCGGGATTCGGAACGGTTTCCGAAATCTTCGTACAATATTTTATTCCACAAATGAAAGTCACGGTTGACTTTCCGATTTACGCTGAAAATCTCCAAAATTCACCTTTTGTGTTGAATTTAGCATTTTTCTCATATTTTCCCTAAACACACAAAAACAAATATTAAACAAACAAATAAGCTTTCGGAATAGCAAAATCCAGTAATTAAAGGCACTTTGTGAACGTATTTTACGTTCACATCACCTTTACCATTGGCCAAAAAGTTCTTTTGTTTCATTCTAGACTTAAGTTGTTTCCCGGTAAGCTTCGTTCTCGTTGGATAGGTCCTTTTGTTATTACTAAAATTTTTCCTCATGGTGCTTTTCAGATTAAAGGGATCAACACCGGCAATGAGTTCAAGGTGAATGGCCATCGCTTGAAACCCTACTTTGAGCCGTATACTGAGGAAGGAGACATTGAGGTTGTTGCTTTTGATGGAAACTAGCAAATGCGGCAAAGTCTAGGCTGAAGACTTTAAATATTAAGCGCTATTTGGGAGGCAACCCAATTCAACCACGACTATGGAGGAGCCGTCACACGCAGATTTGATTTCTCTATCTCTCTCTATTTGTTTTGGTTGAACTGTATATGTTTCATTGTTCCATGCTTGTCTTACATATGTTATGTGCTTACATTGAGGACAATATAAGATTTAAGTGTGGGGGAAGGGTTTATGTTTTTGTCTTGTTTACATTTATTTTTGTAAGCTCGTTTGTTTCGCACTAGCTTTGGAGCTATTGAGTCTTAGAAAGTGCTTGTTTTATAAAAAAAAAATCAGAAAATTTCGAAAATACAAAAAGAGCTTTTGTGATGGTTGTTTGTCGAGTCTTAGGATGCCCTTAACTGCCTAGGATGAGCTTAATCTTTGAAATCATGGATGAAAAGTGGATCACAAGATCAAATATGTTGAATGCTATTCTTTGGTTAATTGATAAATATGGAAGATGTGTGAACATGTAGTAGATATGGTTTGCAACTTTGGTACAGATTTTGAGCATGTTAAAACAAGTTAATGAATCCTATGTGAGTTTTCGAGCTTTATGTGCTTTCTTTGTTGAGAGATGTTTAAAATCAGATCTTCTTTGGTTTTAAAACTTGTTGTTAACCTCATTATTCTTCTATTTGATCAATTGCATGCCATAGAGTTTTAATGGACTAGAGAGTTTACTAGAACTTGCTTTTGAATTTTTCGAAACTTTTATTCATAACATACTCTGATTTTGCAAAGGATTGAAGGCACTTAGGATTTCCACCATTGCCAAATAGCCATGTGTCCCTTATTTGTGTGCATACGTGTACACCCCCTTAGTTAAACCTCTTTGAGCCTACATTTAGCCTTTTCTTTCATCACCCACATTATCTTGACCCTAAACCTTAGTATAGTTACATCCTTACCCTTTGTTCTAGGAAATTAGTGGAGCTATGCTTTGGTGATTGAACCATGTGATTGAAAAACAAAGAAAAGAGGTGATTGTCGAAAACAAGTGTGGGGGAGGGATAGACTTGTCCATTACAAATGTATGCCGTGAAAAAAAATAAAAATAAAGAAAAAATATATATACACGGCAAGAAGAAGAAAAATTGAGAAAAAATGGATTAATGTCCCCTTTTCCCGATGATTTAGGAGGATGTTTTGAAGTGAAGGTCTAAAAATAATATTTGACCTTTGTCCTTTATCATATGTGTTAAAAGTGACGATTGGGCCCAACAAGATGATATTTGGCCCGTTTTTGAGTGACATGGTTGTTTGGATGCTCTGCTAAGGTTTTAGGACACTTTGTGATTTTCTATCCTTTGTTTCTTTAAACCGTGACCTTTGGCCCCATTATAACCCTTAAAAGTCCTTCTTGATCCTTAAGATGAGTAGCCTTTGATCTGTGGAGATAAATTTCGAAAGTGAGCATATGGTTGTGGTCCATTTGTGCATGTATTTGACATCTTTCATGAGGTTTTAAAATCTTTCACTAAAGTGCCTTTATTTGATTAATATATGTTAGCTATTTGAATGCCTTACAATAATCTCTCTCACATATCTTTGAGTGAAAAGCTTTTAAGCATAGCCTTGTTTCTGAGTGAAAATAGAGAGCATACCCTTGTGAGGATAACTTGTTTGAAACATGCTGATCTCCATTGAATAACTATTGTTCTTCCAAGTCTTACTTGTTCATATGAATTCCATGCTTGTTAATTAACTCTCGAATTTCTCGTGACAATTTTTGGTTAAGTGCTAAACTTGATTCTATGAAAGTATGAGATTTCTGAGGCAATAAGTTAAGGGCAATAGAAGTTTTCGTGTGAAACATGGTTGATTTGCTAAGGGACTAGCAATAGCTAAGTGTGGGGGAATTTGATAGGAGCATTATATGCTGCGTTTTTAATGTATTTTCCCTATTATTTAGCTATGTTCTATTGGTTAACTTTGCTATTTAGCTTAGTTTTTATCTTTGAGTCCCTAAGTGATATATATTTGCGAGCATGTGCGAAAATGAAGTTTTTAAGAAACTTTCCTGTTTTGGCTTTCCTAATTGATTTAGGAAACTTTCCTAATTTGAATCTTTCCTGACTTTGGCAGGAATCCTAATGAAGGCAGGAATCCTAATGAAGACAGGAATCCTAAAAGGAGTAGGAAACCTAGTTCAACCAGGAAAACTATTTTGTGCTCAGAATGGAAAATCGAGGCTCGGAAAATTACGAATCAAGTCTTCATGCTATTCCATATGGTGTATTTCGACTATGCCTTTAATTATTCTTTATGAATTCCTCTTTGTTGTTTGATAATCTTATTTGCTAGTTAACATAACATTAAGTTTATAATTTCCAGCCATGGATATGAGTTTGTTATATATATGATTCAAACCTTATTGATTTTCGAGAGTTGCTTATGTGTAAATTGTTTGTTTGATTCTGCTTTATGGAGAACTTTTATATGTTTATGTTATAGGGGTCGACACTTATAATATTGCATGTAATTGGAGCTAGAATTAGGGTTTTAATTCTAATTCACAAGTAGTAAAGGCTTTGGACAAAGGTCAGAATCAAATAAAGAGTATTGCAAATACATGGACTTATTCATGCTAGGTTGTGCGCTTGAGTTAACAAATCTTTTCGATGCTTTAAGACATGGGCTGATTATCTAACGTTTTAGACTAAGATGGCGTGTCTAATTGTTTGATCTAGGTGCTTTCACTTAGGTTAATTTCAGAGAAAAGATTAATTGGGAGATAATTGGCTTTCTGATATTTCACAAGGTTAATTCCGTTTACATGACTTAGAAAATTGGTAGAGTTCGAATTCATTGAGTGATGACTTGTGCTTTACGGTTTAGGGGTTGTGACCTTAACGTTTCACCACATTCTTTTATTTATTTCGTAATTTATTTGTTCTATACTTAGTTTAATTAAATCAATCTTCAACCCCCCTTTACTTTGTATATTTGTATATATTTATTCTTTGAACTTGTTAATAATTCTTTGTGACATTCTTTGTTAGGTACACCCTCGATCTTCGTTGTGAACGATCCCTACTTACTTTATACTACCGATAGGGTTTTTAATTGACGTTGTGTTTATAGCATATCAACTATCTATGGCGAGCACCGAAATCTGGTTCCGCGGGTCAAGAACGATTGTGAAATTTGCTAGCACACGCACCGAGCTGTCCATCGACATACTATCCCATATTGGTCTCGTCTGAACGTCTTTGAGGAACTCAAAGATTCTGGTGTGATGAGATAGATGAACAACGGAACAACCAGCAGTACGATTGACTCCAGGGGGCTTGCTCGGATCACCCCTTCGCTTGTTGGTCCTGACCTCCATTCGAGTGTCTCTTGTTCGGTTCGAACAAGTCCAGTGGTGGTACGTGGAGTTGCTGATGTCGTTGAAGAAACAGATCGTCATCTGTTTTGCCATTTCCGCAAGTCCTCTTCTTCCTTCAAGAGAAATAATCGAGTCACCGGGTGAAGAGTGGATACCTGTGGCGCACATGTAGCGCTCGGCTTGTCGTTGGAGAGTTGAGATCCAACGCTTTGCACCAAAAGCGAACCCTGAATGAACAAAAGGTTCGAAACTGGCCTTCATCTCCTTTTCGCGCACATCCACGTGCTCCACCCAGGTAACTAAGGAAGATCCATTATGCAAATCACGTATCAGGCATCCGGAGGGGCGTTTTCGGCATATAGATCTCACCGAAGGCTTTGGATTGGAACGCAATTCATCCACGGAGACATCCACGACGACCCAACTTCCATCCAGTTGCTGGTGAGAGTACCGAACGAACTGGACTTCACTAGTTGAGACGATGTGAGATGGCACCAGAAACTCGGCCGACATCACTGCATATGCTCCTCGTAGCCTTCTTCGTTCTTTGGAGGAAAGGATCTCCAACGTCTTGGCGTTTGTGATCATGCTACGAAGGCTGGCAACCATCGACCAACATCCATTAAGATCGAACGATGGTGGTCGGATAAAGATGGATGGTTGCCGAGTGTCTCGACGATTCAGATTTGAAGTACGGTGCAGGTTCAGCTCGTTGAAACACTCGCAAGTACTCGGCCCTATGAAGAGTCTCGGGATGAATAGACGTGTCGGGAGTCGGTGAAGAAATCCACAAAGGAAATCCGGCAGTGGCCATGAGCAGGAGCTCGTGTTTGGCCTTGCGGGCGATATCCGAGATCAAGTCGGTGTGGACTCCGACAAGATCATGAGCAGGTCCGGGAAGGGTGTCAGATGGCAAAGGTATGGATGGGCGCTCGACTAGGGTAGGCATGAGGCTCCGCACATCCCGTCTTAAGTGGTCCATGTCGATGGAATCGTCGGACAACTCGAGAATAGGCTCTTGTTGTGGAGGAACAACTTCGAGCCTTCGCCGTGGCACATCTGAGTGCGGAACAGGACCTCCGCAATTGGGACAGATGCCGCTGTGGAGAGCATCGACGAGTCGTTGATTCTGCATTTGAAGCTCCTCGTTCTTGCTCACCAGCTGATCGTTTCGTCGCTCTAACTCGGCAATACGTTGCTCAGACGTCAGGATACCGAATTTCTTCCTATTTCTCGACCCCCAATAATAGACTTGGTCCTCCTCTAGTCCGATTTTCGGACCAAATCTTTCTCTTTGTGGCTTGGTGGGGTGAGAGTCGGTGAAGAAATCCACAAAGGAAATCGGTGAAGAGTCTCGGCTGGTGGATCGGCAACCAGGATTGGTGCTTGGGGCAGTGGTTGCAGTTGTGGCTCGGTCGGCATGCTAGCATCGGCGCTATTGAGCATGCTCGGGGGAATTATTTCAGCCAAACCTTCAAAGATTGGGTTCTCTCGAAGGACCTGCACGAAACAAATCACGAAAGAATTCACTCGTTTGGCCATTTAGGGTTGGGAAGGGAGGATAGCTTTTGGGATTTGGGAGGTTTTCGGGAAAAACTCAAGAACGGATGAAGAACACGAAAGAGAAAACGAGAGAGAATGAGAGAGAGAAAGGGAAAACGCGTGAAATGACCTAAGGGAACTAACGCAAATCGAAGGGAAGGGAAACGAACGGACGGACGCGTGTCCAAAGTCGAAGACAAAGATCCGTAAATCACGGATCGAGCGACGAAAGTCGCAAAGGGAATAGTGGAACGCGCGCACGATTTATTAAACAATTCGGCCGACGCAAAAGTCGTGCGTCGGCCCAATCACATTTTTTTTTTATTTTCAAATTTTTATTTTTTTTATTTTTTTAATACTTTACAAAAAGTCGTAAAGTGAACAGTGAAAACGCGTAGCACACGCGCTTGCCGACACTTTAAACGGGCTTGGGCCATCGGAATGGTCTGGGCCTTAAAGTGGGCCTGGGCCAAAGAAATCTTCGGCCCATTATTGGTGGGCTTAAACTAATGGGCCTAAAAACGAACAGGCCCGACACACTAATGGGCTTGGGTTACGGGTTTTGGGCTTCGTGAATGACACGAGCCCAATGGGCCAAAATTTATTTTTTATTTTTTATTTTATTTTTTATTTTACGAAACCTAAAACCCTAACCAATCACACAAACGGGCCTAAGGCCCAATAACAATTAACTACAACAAGCCCAAAAATAAAACAAACAGTAATTATAAACAGTAAAAATAAATAATTACAAACAGTAAAACAAAACAATCACTCTTTTTTTTTATTTATTTATTTTTATTTATAATTACAATTTTTTTTATTTTTTTTATTTTTTTTTAAAATAAATAACGAGAGTGAAAAGAAAACTTACCTTTTTACTCCCGAGGAAACCGAAAATCACCAACAAGACATCAACCTCAAGGTTTTTCAACCTTGACTTCCTAAACGTATGCTCCGATGTATGTGGTAAAATTTCCGATAAACCCGGATTATTTCCTATACAAAATAAAATGGTTAGTAATAAATTTACAAAATAAAAACAAAATATTTACAAAGTTAAAAATATGTCACAAATTATCTATACAAAATGAATGAATAAATTTTCCTATGTCTAAGTAAATTTTATTTACACAATACACTTAAGTGTACAAAAATATTTTCTTTTGCCTGAATATAGTTGAAAAAAAATGAAAGTTGATTCCAAGCGGTAACTCAAGGTGGACTTACGGCCTAGGTGCAATGCCTTGACTTAAATGACTTTCCGTGTTTTCAGAGGCGAATGGCCAGATCATATGAGAATAAGCGAGGGGCAGGATTCATTTGGTGGACTACGGAGGCTTACACCCCTATCGACTTACGTCAGTCTATAGTCCTCTGAATCCAAAACCTGTCACCCAGGGTCTCGACCTAGACACCATCCATGTGCCCCTTACTCAGTTGAGAAAGCACTTAAGTGTTCGACAATTCTCCAAGTGTTAATAAAGGCCGCCCTCAACCTCAAATAAACTTACGGTAAAAATGAAGGGTTTAGGCCAATATTAACAAAAGGACCTTACCTAATCCGTTCAAGTTACAACTTACAACAACAAAAAATAATGAACTATATAAAAGACACCTAAATAAATTACTAAGTGTAACAAAATATCAACAAGTATAATTAGTGAGTATAAATAAAATTAACAAGTATTATTTACAAATAGTAAAAAGTAAAAAGTCAATAGTAAAAAGTCAACAGTCAATAGTAAAAAGTCAACAGTCAATAGTAAAAAGTCAACAGTCAATAGTAAAAAGTAAAAAGTAAAAACAATCCCCGGCGAGCCGGCGCCAAAATGATTTGAAGTTTTTTTACCGCGGTCATTAAATATTACCTAAATTCCTAACAATTGTCGTTGTAAAGTATAATGGGAAATACAGGTTTTTCCCACAGAAGATTGTTATATTTACTTTTTAATGTCACGAAAAATTAAATTAAATAAAGAATTATTATTAACAAGTATAAAGAATAAAGAATATATATATATATACAAAATTAAATAAACTATACAGTATTGTTTCTATTTACAAAAATATGCATTATATACAAAAGTATTTTTGGGGGTTTTTGATAATTTTGAAAACAATAAAATAAATATTTTTGGATTTTTATTCTTTTTGAAAACAAGAAACACACACACAAATATTGTTTTGAAGATTAACCAACTCCCTAGCCATGAATCCGAAACTAACACATGTGGAATGCCTACGCAGGTTATCATTCCCCAAATAAACTTCTCCCATGAAATCAACCTAGTGAACGCTCATCTAGATTAAACATTTAAACATGCAAAGGTGATTAATCTAAACATGTCTAACGCATAGAAGAAGAGTTGTTAATTCAAGTGCGCGACCTAGCGAACGCTCGTCTATCCGCGATCCTTATTATTTAGTTTCAACATTAAAGATAAAACCAAACAAACAAAATTCACATAAGCTGCTAGAAGAATCAATTAACTTCAATCCAATAATTATTACACAAAATAGAAAATAAACAAACAATAACATTTCCCAAAATTATTCACGAATAGTTAATTAAACAAAAATAAATTATAATAAATAAACGAGTTTGGGAAAAATGTTACTGTTGTGTCCATGAAAATGGACACTGTCTGGCAGGCGAAGGTGGCAGACTCAGCTATTTAATCGGACTTTGGATGTGGCGGGTGCACAAATCAATTGGGCTTGGCTGGATTGGGCCTTGGGCTTGGTCAATGGCGAGTCAAAGCAAGTCAACAGCCCACTGCTGTTTTCCGGAAATACCAAAAATGCCCCTGTCTTCTTTTATTTTTCTTCCGTGTCCTTCTTCCTTGCGGTTTGACTTTTCAAACCTTTCTTTCTCTCCTTCATTCTTCCAGCCCGAGCTTTGCTTCTTCTTCAATTGACTTTTCTTTATCTTTCATTTTTCTTTCTTCTTTTCTGCAGACCACGAGAGAGAGAGAGAGAGCCGGTGTGGCTTAGGTGGACTGGGCACGGCAGAATGGTGATGATGCGGTGGCGGTGTCGCGGCAAAGCAGCAGCAAGGACTGAAAAGACGGCGCCGGGATGTGATCGGAAGAGAGCAGCGACGAGAGGACGTCGGTGGGCTGGGCGTGACGACGTCGATTTGCAGCGAAGGGATTGCGGCCTGGACGCTTCATTCATGGCTGATCGGAGAATCAACGGCGAGACGCCGGCGGGCCTTAAGGGTCGACGCCGTGGGTAATTGCGAGAACAGAGGGCAGCGACGGCGGAGGCTTCGAGCATGAGGAAGCTCACGGTGGCTTTGATTTGTGATTCCTGCAAACTGAAATTTAGCACGGATTAGTGGATGATTTGAATCATGGGTGATTTGAAATTTATGTGTGAATTGAGCGAGAGAATAGAGAGAATTAGAGAGATGTTTGTGAATGTTCACGGTGGGGATGAGATGCCGGCTTGAATTGAAATAGCAGCTGAAGCGAGAGGGTGATTGAAGCTTGGCATCGACGGCGGGGAGAGCAGCAGCTGAAGCACGGGGAGGTGACAGAGACGGTGGTGGGTGCGAGGGATTAATTCTATGGGTGTGGGTGAGTAATTGTGGCTTTGTGATGTGATGGTGTAAAGAACCATTGTGAGCTGCTGAATTGTGATCATGGTGATTGCTGTGGGTTGCTGATTGATGATTATTCCTCAGCAGAAGTTTCTCTTAAATAGAGAAGGGAATGGGAAGTAGCCAACGAGTTGGGTAGTGTTGGTAATGGTGGAATGGGTTGGTGGAAGTGGAATGGGTTGGTGACGGTGGTGGAAGTAGTGGACTGTAGTGGTGGTGGAGTGATGTGAACGTAAAATACGTTCACAAAGTGCCTTTAATTACTGGATTTTGCTATTCCGAAAGCTTAATTGTTTGTATAATATTTATTTTTGTGTTTTTAGGGAAAATACCAGAAAAATGTTTATCTGCACAGAATAGGTGCATTTTGGAGGTTTTCAGCGTAAATCGAAAAGTCAACCGTGACTTTCATTTGTGGAATAAAATATTGTGCGAAGATTTCGGATTATTCCGAATCCCGACAATTTTGTCGGCGAACCACCACATAAGGCGGCGCAACCACCACATGCGGTGGCGATACACATTTTAAATCTCCATTATATTTTCCCTTGTTTATATTTTATTTTTAATTATTTTTGTTTCTTTTTGTTATTTTATTTTTATGTTATTTTATTTTATTTATTTCTTTTAATTACTTTTATTATTTTATTTTATTTCTTTTTAATTTCTTGTTTGTCTGCAGCATGTCCACGGCTCCTCCATGTTCACGATTCTCTCCTCACATGGCTGTAATCCCTCTAGCATCTCCAGATCATACCACCATCACCTACCATCTCCACTTCTCCAGCTACAGTCCAATTTTCCCTGGATTTCCTCCACTGCCGGCAGCATCTTCTCCTTTCCAGCCATTCCATCTCATCCTCTCCCTTGGCCGCATCTCCCTTTCTTCACCTATTTAAGGGAGCTCCTGCAACCATCTTCAATCACCAATTCACACAATCAATCCATGGCTTTCTGCTATTTCAATTCAATTTCTCTCTTTATTTTCCTGCAAATTTACGATCATGCAATCATATCTCTAATTATTTGTTTTTGTTTTGCAGGTTTGCAGAAACCATCTCCAAGCTCACGGCGTCCCCGTGCCTTCTCCGGCGTCGTTCAAGTCCTCTGCCATCACCGCCGCTGCCATCTCCCCGCCCGAGCCGTGAAGCCCGGCCACCAATTACCCGGCAATCTCCTCTCGTGCCGCGCCGTCATCGATCTCACAATCAATCACCATAAGTCTTCACTGCTACCATCATAGATCCCGTGCCCGTGCTCGCTCTCGGTCACGCCAAGCCCAGCAATTAATCACGACGACGCCGTCCTCAATCCAGCCACACCGGCGACCAGATCTCCTTCCGCGTCGTCGCTTCTGTCATGGTCCTCATCACCGCCTCGCCGGCGATCCAGGCCGCTACCCGCCCCAACCAGCCGCCGTCCTCTTCCTCCGTTCAACGCCGCTGCTGCTCCTTGCAGCTCTCCCTCGCCGGCGTCGTCTCTTGCCTCACCGATTCTCTCTGCTTTGAGAGAAAGAAACTGCAGAAATGAAAGAAGAGAGATGAAGTCTTAAGAGCTCTACACGGGTCAAATTAGAAGAGAACTTGGCGTTGAAAAGTCAACAAGGAAGGGGAGAAGAAAAAGTCAAAAGTCAAAGTCAGCAATTTGACTTGGGCTTTGACCCTTTGACCGGCCCAATTGCAGCAAGCCCAATTGCTAAGTGCACCCGCCACATCCAATGTCCGTTTTTATAGCTGAGTCTGCCACCTTCGCCTGCCAGACAGTGTCCATTTTCATGGACACAACAGTAACATTTTTCCCAAACTCGTTTATTTATTATATTTTATTTTTGTTTAATTAACTATTCGTGAATAATTTTGGGAAATGTTATTGTGTAAATATCTGTTTATTTTCTATTATTGTATAATAATTGTGATTTGATTTTTCTAAGTTGCTTTTGTGATTGTTTATTTGATTCAAGTTTACGGAAATCTTTTATATGTTTTTGTTATAGGGTTCGAAACTTATAATATTTGCATGTAATTGGAGCTAGAGTTAGGAATCCGATTCACCTAATAGTTTTGGAAACCTAATTCACAAGTAGTAAAGGCTTTGGACAAAGGTCGGAATCAATTAAAAAGGATTACAAATAGATGGACTTTTCCATACTAGGTTGTGCACTTGAATTAACGATTCTTTTCGATGCTTTGAACATGGATTGACTAGCTAGCTTTCTAGACTAAGATGGCATGTTTAATTGATTGATCTAGGTGCTTTCACTTAGGTTAATTTTCAGAGAGAAGTCTAATTGGGAAATAATTAGCTTTCTAATATTTCACAATGTTAGTTTCGATCATATGACTTAGAGAAATCAATATTTGTGTTTGTTTTTCTTGTTTTCAAAAATAATAAAAATCCAAAAGTATTTCCTTTTAATTATTTATTGTTTTCAAAAATCTCAAAAACCCCCAAAAATACTTTTGTATATAATGTATATTTTTGTAAATAGAAACAATACTGTATAGTTTATTTAATTTTGTATATATATATATTCTTTATTTTTTTTATACTTGTTAATAATAATTCTTTATTTAATTTAATTTTTCGTGACATTAAAAAGTAAATATAACAATCTTCTGTGGGAAAAACCTTTATTTCCCATTATACTTTACAACGACAATTGTTAGGAATTTAGGTAATAATTAATGACATAGGTGAAAATCTTCAAATCATGGAGTTTTGGTGGAGGCAGTAGGTGAAGGTAGCAGCCAAGGGTGGCTCGGTGGAGCTGCAAAAATCCAAAACAAAAACAAATAAAAATGAATAAGTAAATAAACAATTATTAAAATAAGTATAAATATAAAATCAAAAATAAATATAAATATAAATATAAAATATAAATATAAATATAAAATATAAACATAAATATAAACATGGGAAAATAAAATGGAGATTTGAATTATGTTTCGCCACCGCGTGTGGTGGTTGCGCCACTGTGAGTGGTGGTTCGCCGACAAACTTGCCGGGATTCGGAACGGTTCCCGAAATCTTCGTACAATATTTTATTCCACATGTGAAAGTCACGGTTGACTTTTCGAATTACGCTGAAAACCTCCAAAATGCACCTATTCTGTGCAGATTAACATTTTCCTAGTATTTTCCCTGAAAACACGAAAACAAACATTAAACAGACAATTAAGCTTTCGGAATAGCAAAATCCAGTAATTGACACGCCCAAAAGGGGCATCAATTTAAAAAAACCCTATCGGTAGTATAGTGTAAGTAGGGTATCGTTCACAACGGAGATCAAAGGGTGTACCTAACAAAAAATGTCACAAAGAATTAAATAAAATAAAGAATTGTTATTAACAAGTATAAAGAATATATACACATGTACAAAGTAAAAGGGGGGGATTGAGTGATAAATTGAATGAAATAAATTAATTAAATCTACAAAGAATAAATTAAATAAGATGGGATGGAACATAAAGTATATAAAGTTCAGCCACATATACACAAGTTTACCAATCATTAGACCGAAAATTAACCAAGTTCCCTAGCCATGAAACCGAAACTAACATATGTGGAATGCCCACACGGGTTATCATTCCCCAAATAAAACCTCTTCCATGAAAATTAACCTAGTGAACGCTCATCTAGATTAAACAATTAAACATGCAAAGGTGATCAATCAATAACACATCTAATGCATAGGAGAAGAGTTGTTAATTAAAGTGCGCGACCTAGCGAACGCTCGTCTATCCGCGATCCTTCTTATTTTGATTCCGACCCGTTTGATAAGCCTTTACTACTTGTGAATTAGAATTAAAACCCTAATTCTAGCACCAATTACATGCAATCATCTTAAGTTTCGAACCTTAAAACAAGAACACATAAAAGATTCAATAAAACCGAATCAAATAAACGGAGTCACATAAGCTGCTAGAAGAACTAATTAATTAGGATCTAACAATCAAATAAACTCATAAAATATAGGCTGAAAATTATAAACGTCATGTCATGTTAACTAGTACAAAGAATAAACAAGCAACAAAGAGGAACTCAAAAAGAGTAATTAAAGAATAAGTTGAAGTACACCATATGGAAAGTAGGAAGAACTCGAAGATCACAAACTCTTAAATCCTCACGCGAGTAACTCAAAAGCCGAGATTCCCAAGGTGATGATGATGGTGGTGATGATGGTTGATGGCTGGTGGTAATGGTGTAAACAGCTCCCCTCCTCCTTGAAGACTTGAAAACCCTAAATACTAGAGAATGGAAAATATGATGTGAGATGGAGAAGAGAAAGAGGAGGGTTTGTCCCTCCCCATTGGGGTGTGTATTGGTGAATTGGTGAGAAGAATGAGGCTGCTATTTATAGGAGAATGGAGAGGAAGAAGAAGACAATGAAAGAAATAAAGAAAGAAAGGGAAAAGAAGTGGAATGTGAGTGGTAGAAAAGAAATGGTAAGTGGAATGGTGGAAATGTAGTCATATGGCAATGAACCATTTATTTAGGTAAAAGAAATCAAACACTAATATTGTGGGCAGAAAGAAGAGGAGAGAATATAGGGGTGAGTGGAGCATTGAAAATAAAAGAAGAGGAAAGAAATAAAAACGGACACCACTGAGCAGTGCGCACTCAGAACGGAATCCTGCACGTTTCAACGGTTGGATGCTTCTGAAATTTTATTTGGGAATAACTGACATCCATGTGCAGCGTGTATCAAAATTACAGCTAGATCTGACGGTGCAATTGAGAGATATGGGCTTCGCAAGTTGACTGATCTGCACAGGCAGAATGTCCGAAAATCTGGGCTTGGGCCTTTCCTCATGCCTTGTGAACCTGGGCCTTCCTTCATGGATTTGGGCCTCCTTCATGGGCTTGGGCCCCCTTCTTGGGCCTCATGGCAGACCACCTCTTGGTGGGCCTCGCAAAAGCCCATTAGACTTCGTTTCTGCACATGTTCACATTAATACATCATTTTGGACTCAAATATGGAAACTAAGCTAAAATAGCAAAGTTACAATTAAATCATAGCCAAATAGTAGGGAAAACACATTAAAAATGTCACACTTTGTGCTCCTATCAAATTCCCCCACGCTTAGCTATTGCTAGTCCCCTAGCAAACACAAGAACAACACAAAACAGAAAAGGAAACACAAAACAGAATGGTCTTTCCAACCATAACCCTCAGCGAGTTCACAAGAGTTATAATCAGGAGAATAAAAATTATATACCAATGCTAACAAATTTGCTAAGCATTTAACATGTACATCTCATTTATGTTCGGGTGAAGTGTGTGAAAACCAAGTATACAATTAATGTCAAGCAATCCAATAGGCACATCGAAATAACATTAACCACTAAACCTCACAATGATCACTAAATATTTCCGCTCAGTGTTTAGGGTTAAGTGTTTACTCTCATAACAATTACACAAGTAGTGTTCCCATATGCTTGCTCATTAACCGACTCTCTACAATTAATCCACAAATCATTAAATCATAAGGGCTTCAAGGGTATAAACGGGGGCCAAAAGGGTGAATGGTGAATAGTGAATGGTGAATGAAGGGACTGGAAATGAAAAATGTTTCACATGTTTGCAAGACAAGTCAACGACTTTGAAACTCATACCTATGCTATACCCGAAACAACTTTCTTATTCTCCTCCAACCTTTTATTGAACATAATACAAGAAAATAACTCTATTTTTGAAATTTCTCTTTCTTTCTTTTTTTTTTCTTTTTTTTTTCTTTGAGGAATTTTATTCCTTCTTTTTGTTTTTGATTTTTTTTTTCTTTCTTTGAACAAATACAACAAAATAAAATACACCCCCACACTTGCCTTTTGGTATACTACCATACAAATCCGAAGCATAAGAACATAAGAAGTCACTATCATCGTCTTGCAAACACAAATAAAACAAGGGTGAGAAGGTGTGGGTGAACAAAAGAAACGGCTAATGAGTGTTTAGTTCAAAAGGGGATTCCTAAAGTTCGTGTTTAGATGGATGGTGAATACTTTGGCCATGGTGCTCAACTAATGCCTTACTCATTTCTAATTCATCACAGATTAACAAAAAGTTTCAAGCGGTCTCTGAGCAAGTTCTAGGTTCAAAAACTCATGAATTGTGCACACATGAAGAACGAGTAAATGTATGAAAGATGCATACATGTGAATATACAATAGGCTCAAATCCTCACATTTTCTGGGTATGCATGACAATGTTTAAATGTGCTTCTCGGATTGCAATCAACTAATCGAAACAGGTTAAGTGAACATGGAAATTCGAGCAATCACAAGTTATGCATATTAAATTCAAAGCAAACTACACAAAGCCTTGACATATAATAAACATTCTCTTAATCACAACAATTTAAACTCAATTCATCATCGGAATTGGAAAGAACAAAGCACAAAACAAACAATAACACACAAAACAGAAGCAAATATTTTTGTCATTTTTGATTTTTTGATTTTTTTTGATTATATTTTTTTTTTGATATAGCTCAAATAAAAAAACAAGCACTTTCTAAGACTCGATAGCTCCAAAGCCAGTGCGAAACAAACGAGCTTACAAAACTATTTTTTTTTTCTCTTTCAAATTTTTTTTTATTAGGGTAACAATACGTGACCACAGTGACTTACTTAGTGCAATGGTAGGTTCAACGCTACCAAGGGAGTAAGTATGATCTAGTCGATATATTGTTACCGTAGAAAACAAACACAAGTAAATTATTTTTTTGAATTTTTGAATTTTTCAAATTTTTTCTTTTCTTTTTAATAAACCTTCCCCCCACACTTGAATTAAACATTGTCCTCAATGTTAGACAGATATTTCACGAAAATGAAAAATTCAAGCATGGTTATTGAATTTAAACACACAAACAAAAATAAACCGAAGTAAACACACAAACAGAAATAAACATAAAACATAAACAGAAGTAAACACACAACAATTAAGTAAATGAAAAACAGATAAGTTAGAAATAACTCCCCTTTGAACATCGTTAAGCTCCTCCCGAAGCAAGTCACCAACAGTCACCAACAAGGCTAGCAGGGCCTTGCATCCAACGTTTGCTCCTTAATTGACTGCGGTTCTGATCCTTTGAAGTGTGTCCTGGACAAGGGTTGTTGCCGACTCCACGGCAGACTTGGCTGATGTAGCCTTCACCGAGATCTGGAACACTATAGTCAGCAGTGTTCCGTCAAGTACAGCTCCGGATACGTTAGGCAGAATGGAGAAGCCAGAAGACATAAGCGGAAATGGCTCCGGTTGAACTCCAGATAGCAAACACTGGAAAATGGAATGGTTGATCGGCGCGTATATCACAGACGACCCCGTTGCATCGGTGCAACACTCCTGAAGAATAAGGAAGTCGTTGTGACTATCTATGGCGAGCACCGAAATCTGATTGGTGGGTCAAGACCGATGGTGAAGTTTGCTAGCGCACGCACCGAGCTGTCCATCGACATGCTATCCCACAATGGTCTCGTCTGAACGTCTTTGAGGAACTCAAAGATTCTGGTGTGATGAGATAGATGAACAACGGAACAACCAGCAGTACGATTGATTCCAGGGGGCTTGCTCGGATCACCCCTTCGCTTGTTGGTCCTGACCTCCATTCGAGTGTCTCTTGTTCGGTTCGAACAAGTCCAGTGGTGGTACGTGGAGTTGCTGATATCGTTGAAGAAACAGATCTGTCATCTGTTTTGCCATTTCCGCCAGAGCCTCTTCTTCCTTCGGGAGAGATGATAGAGTCACCGGGTGAAGTGTGGATACTGTGGCGCACATGTAGCGCTCGGCTTGTCGTTGGAGAGTTGAGATCCAACGCTTTGCACCAAAAGCGAACCCCGAATGAACAAAAGGTTCGAAACCGGCCTTCATCTCCTTCTCGCGTACATCCACGTGCTCCACCCAAGTGACTAAGGAAGATCCATTATGAAGATCACGTATCGGGCATCCGGAGGGGCGTTTTCGGCAAATCGATCTCACGGAAGGCTTTGGATTTGAACGCAATTCATCCCGGAGACATCCACAACGACCCAACTTCCATCCGGTTGTTGGTGAGAATACCGAACAAACTGGACTTCACGAGTTGAAACGAGGTGAGATGGCACCGAAACTCGGCCGACATCACACGCTTCGCTCCTCATAGCCTTCTTCGTTCTTTGGACGATAAGATCTCCAACGTCTTGGCGTTTGTGATCATGCTACGAAGAGCGGCAACCATCGACCAACATCCATTAAGATCCGAACGATGGTGGTCGGATAAAGGTGAATGGTTGCCGAGTGTCTCGACGATTCGGCTTTGAAGTACGGAGCAGGTTCGGCTCGTTGAAACACTCGCAAGTACTCGGCCCTATGAAGAGTCTCGGGATGAATAGACGTGTCGGGAGTCGGTGAAGTTATCCACAAAGGAAAACCGGCTGTGGCCATGAGCATGAGCTCGTGCTTGGCCTTGCGGACGATATCCGAGATCAAGTCGGTGTGGACTCCGACAAGATCATGAGCAGGTCCGGGAAGGGTGTCAGATGGCAAAGGTATGGATGGGCGCTCGACTAGGGTAGGCATGAGGCTCCGCACATCCCGTCTCAAGTGGTCCAAATCGATGGAATCATCGGACAACTCGAGAAGAGGCTCTTGTTGTGGAGGAACAACTTCGAGCCTTCGCCGTGGCACATCTGAGTGCGGAACAGGACCTCCGCAATTGGGACATATGCCGCTGTGGAGAGCATCGACGAGACGTTGATTCTGAAGTTGAAGCTCCTCGTTTTTGCTCACCAGCTGATCATTTCGTCTCTCTAACTCGGCAATACACTGCTCAGACGTCAGGATACCGAATTTCTTCCTATTTCTCGACCCCCAATAATAGACCTGGTCCTCCTCTAGTCCGATTTTCGGACCAAATCGTTCTCGTTGTGGCTTGGTGGGGTGAGAATACACCGCAAAGAAAGCCGCAAGTGCATCTCTCTGAGCTTTGGTGTATTTGGTCCTCGGAAGTCTCCTATAGACAGGAGCGGCTTCCGGCTCAACGGGTGGATCAGCAACCAGGATTGGTGCTTGGGGTAGTGGTTGCGGTTGCGGTTGTGGTTGTGGCTCGGTCGGCATGCTAGCATCGGCGCTATTGAGCATGCTAGGTGGAATTATTTCAGCCAGACCTTCAAAGATTGGGTTCTCTGAAGGACCTGCCTGAAACAAATCACTGAAAGAATTCACTCGTTTGGCCATTTCTGGGTTGGGAAGGGAGGATAGCTTTTCTGGGTTTGGGAGATTTTCTGGGAAAAACTCAAGAACACGATGAACAATGACAGAAAACGAGAGAGAATGAGAGAGAGAAAGGGAAAACGCGTGAAATGACCTAAGGGAACTAACGCAAACCGAAGGGGAAGGGAACGGAATGGACGGACGCGTGTCCAAAGTCGAAGACAAAGATCCGTAAATCACGGATCGAGCGACGAAAGTCGCAAAGGGAATAGTGGAACGCGCGCACGATTTTTTTTGATTTTCTATTTTTTATTTTTTTATTTTTTTAATACTTTACGAAAAGTCGTAAAGTGAACAGTAAAAACGCGTAGCACACGCGCTTGCCGACACTTTAAACGGGCCTGGGCCATCGAAATGGTTTGGGCCTTAAAGTGGGCCTGGGCCAAAGAAAACTCGGGCTCATTATTGGTGGGCTTAACTAATGGGCCTAAAAACGAACAGGCCCGACACACTAATGGGCTTGGGTTACGGGTTTTGGGCTTCGTGAATGACACGAGCCCAATGGGCTAAATATTTTATTTTTTTATTTTGTTTTTATTTTACGAAACCTAAAACTCTAACCAATCACACAAACCGGCCTAAGGCCCAATAACAAACTAACTAACTAACAAGCCCAAAAATAAAACAAACAGTAATTATAAATAGTAAAAATAAATAATTACAAAACAATAAAACAAAAGCAAACACTCTTTTTTTATTTATTTACAATTACAAAAAAAAAATTTAAATTTTTTTAAATTTTTTTAAATAAATAACGAGAGTGAAAAGAAAACTTACCTTTTTACTCCCGAGGAAACCGAAAATCACCAACAAGACATCAACCTCAAGGTTTTTCAACCTTGACTTCCTAAACGTATGCTCCGATGTATGTGGTAAAATTTCCGATAAACCCGGATTATTTCCTATACAAAATAAAAAGGTTAGTAATAAATTTACAAAATAAAAACAAAATATTTACAAGGTTAAAAATATGTCACAAATTATCTATACAAAATGAATGAATAAATTTTCCTATGTCTACGTATATTTTATTTACACAATACACTTAAGTACGGGAACAGAGGACTTCAATGTGCAATGGGACTGAAACAGCTACCCATCTTAAAGTCATGTTTGATCCAATATACCTAAAGTGTACAAAAACAGTTTCTTTTGCCTCAATATAGTTGAAAAAAAATGAAAGTTGATTCCAAGCGGTAACTCAAGGTGGACTTACGGCCTAGGTGCAATGCCTTGACTTAAATGACTTTCCGTGTTTTCAGAAGGCGAATGGCCAGATCATATGAGAATAAGCGAGGGGCAGGATTCATTTGGTGGACTACGGAGGCAAGCCCCTATCGACTTTCATCTGTCTATAGTCCTCTGAATCCAAAACCTGTCACCCAGGGTCTCGACCTAGACACCATCCATGTGCCCCTTACTCAGTTGAGAAAGCACTTAAGTGTTCGACAATTCTCCAAGTGTTAATAAAGGCCGCCCTCAACCTCAAATAACCTTACGGTAAAAATGAAGGGTTTAGGCCAATATTAACAAAAGGACCTTACCTATTCCGTTCAAGTTACAACTTACAACAACAAAAAATAATCAACTATATAAAAGACACCTAAATATAATTACTAAGTGTAACCAAATATATACAAGTATAAACAAATATTATTCACAAATATTCAGAAAAAAAAAATATATTAGTTAGGAATTTTCAATCCACGTCGACGGCGCCAAAAATTGACACGCCCAAAAGGAGCGTCAATTTAAAAAAACCCTATCGGTTGTAGTATAGTGTAAGTAGGGTATCGTTCACAACGGAGATCAAAGGGTGTACCTAACAAAAAATGTCACAAAGAATTAAATAAAATAAAGAATTGTTATTAACAAGTATAAAGAATATATACACATGTACAAAGTAAAAGGGGGGGATTGAGTGATAAATTGAATGAAATAAATTAATTAAATCTACAAAGAATAAATTAAATAAGATGGGATGGAACATAAAGTATATAAAGTTCAGCCACATATACACAAGTTTACCAATCATTAGACCGAAAATTAACCAAGTTCCCTAGCCATGAAACCGAAACTAACATATGTGGAATGCCCACACGGGTTATCATTCCCCAAATAAAACCTCTTCCATGAAAATTAACCTAGTGAACGCTCATCTAGATTAAACAATTAAACATGCAAAGGTGATCAATCAATAACACATCTAATGCATAGGAGAAGAGTTGTTAATTAAAGTGCGCGACCTAGCGAACGCTCGTCTATCCGCGATCCTTCTTATTTTGATTCCGACCCGTTTGATAAGCCTTTACTACTTGTGAATTAGAATTAAAACCCTAATTCTAGCACCAATTACATGCAATCATTGATGTGAACGTAAAATACGTTCATAAAGTGCTCTAAATACTTGGATGGATGCTATTCTGAAAGCTTATTTGTCTGTTTAATGTTTGTTTTCGTGTTTTCAGGGAAAATATGTGAAAAATGCTTATTTACACATAAAAGGTGAATTTTGGAGATTTACCGCGCAATTTCGGAAAGTCAACCGTGACTTTCCGATTATCTGATGACACCGGTCATTATTTGGAAGTGGAATATAACATTGTACGAAGATTTCGAAAGACGTTTCGAATCCCGGCAATTTTGCCGGCGAACCACCACTCACGGAGGCGCAACCACCACACGCGGTGGTGAAAGACAAATTGAATTTCCATTTTATTTTCCCTTGTTTATATTTATATTTATTTATATTTTTACTTTAGTATTCATTTTATAATTATTTCTTTTGTTATTTTATTTTTCTTTTATTTTATTTTATATTTATTTCCTTTAATTACTTTTATTATTTTATTTTATTTATTTATTTTGTTTGTTTTCTGTTTGCAGCTCCCATGTTACCCGCTTCCTCCCTTTGAATTCAAACTGGTTTTCCAGCCACTATTCCACTCAGCCGCCCACTTCAATCCAGTTCATCACTCCACCATTGTTTGATTCCTCACCCACCTGCAAAGCTCATTTCTTCCCTCTTTAAATACAGAGTCCCTATTTCCATTTTCCTTGGCCGGGGCTTCTCCCCGCGCCACCAACTCTTTCCCCTTCTCTTTTCCCCCTCCATGTTCTCAAGCGTCCGTGTAGCTCACCTAGCTGCCTTCTCTCTGGTTACTCTCTCCCTTCAACAAACACTGTCTCTCTCTGCCTTCAAAGCGTCCGTGCACAGCCACCATGGCTGTGCCTTCTCTTCTTCCCCTTCTCTGCCTGCAATTCCTCCTCTGTTACTCTGCTAATCTTCTCAAGCCACTCTCTGTAATCAACCTCCCTCTTCTCTTCTTCTCTCAAAAATTACCTAAGCCCCGTCTTCATCTCCCAGCTCTCTGTTTTTCTTCTTTTCTTCCCTGCAAACAGCTCTTACTCTAATTAACAAATATCTTCACTCAAAGCCCCAAATCATCTACAATCACCCACAATCATCACAACCATCATCACCTTCACCCCTCCATAATTCATCTGCAAATTAATGGATTCAATTTCTCAAACAATTAATAAATGTATGTTTAATTGCAGCTTGAATTTCACAGTGGTCTGCTCACCGCAAGCTCTGCCCAGACTCGCCGTGTCTAGTCTCCTTCGCCGCCGGAGCTCTGTCTGTTCCCTACCATCACCGCCGGCGACCCATCTTCCTCGCCGTCGCTGCAATCAGTTCGTGCTCTCTCACCGAGCCCAGCCCGGCGTCGCCTTCAATCCGGCCTCATCCTTCATCCGCACGATGCCGCGCCGCCAACGATCCAAAAGCCCGGCCTCATGTCTCGCCGGCGTCAATCCGGTCACGCCGAGGCCATTGCAGCTCTCGCCGGCGTCGATCTAGTTCGACTATGCTGTGCCGCCGCTTCTGCCCGGACGTCGGTCCCCTCCGCGTCGTCATTCCGGTTCGATGCCGCCGGCATCCTTACTCCGCCGCACCTCCGGTGCCGCCGTTCCGAGCCCGTGCTCTTACGCTCTGCGTCGATCCCATCCTCTACCGCCGTCATCGACCCAGCCATCTCACCATTGCCTAGCTGCTGTTCACCGCCGCTTCTGCCCCGACGTCGCCGGTCCAGACCTCCTTGCGCCGCCGTGCCGTGCTCTCCATCTCAGCCCGGCCAGTCGTCGCTCCTCTCTACCGAGAAAGAAAGAATGGAAAAGAAGAAAATGAGCTGCTAGCTGCTAGCTACGGGATGAAGAAGAAAAATCAACCAAGAAAGGTTGAAAAGTCAACACGCGTTGAATAGTCAACTTGGACTGAACACGGGGTCAAACAGAAAAGAAGATGTGGGCTTTGACCAAGTCAAGCTCCAAGCCCATTGACCAAAAGCCCAATTTCAGGCCCAAGCCCAATTGCTCTCTACACCCGAACCTCGACAATGGCGAATCCGATAAGATCCTTCGCCGGAATTTATTGAGCATTTCTTTCTCTCAAACTCTTTTAATTTTATGTTGTGTGATTTATTTGATTTATTTGTATTTTGAATATTTGATTGATTTGATATTTGTGTGTTTATTTAAATATTGAAAAACCCAAAAATATGTTATTTATTCATTTGTGTGTTAGTTTAATTTCTTTATTTGTTGGTGTGTTTTATTTAATTGTGCTAGTTTAATTTGTATTTTACTTTGTATTTTCCTTGTTTTATTTATTTTCAAAAATATTAAAAACCAAAAATATCTCCTTTAATTTATTTCTTGTTTTCAAAAGAATTCCAAAAACCCAAAAATATCATCTTTGTATATATTGTACATTTTTGTAAATAGATACAATATAGTTTAATTAATTTTGTGACATTAGAAAAGTAAATAAACAATCCTCTGTGGGAAAAACCTTTACTTCCCATTATACTATTCAACGACAAATTGTTAGGAAATTTAGGTAATATTAATGACGTCGGTTTTACCGTATATCATTTTGGCGCCGGCTCGCCGGGGATTGTTTTTACTATTTACTTTTTTACTTTTTACTGTTTACTATTTGTAAATAATACTTGTAAATAATACTTACTAATTATACTTGTATATATTGTTACACTTAGTAATTATACTTAGGTGTTCTGAGTACTGTTAATTATTTAAGTTGTTGTAGGTTGTAATTTGAACGGAAATAGGTAAGGTCCTTTTATTAATATTGGCCTAAACCCTTCATTTGTACCGTAAGGTCACTTGAGGTTGAGGGCGGCCTTTATTAACACTTGGAGAATTGTCGAACACTTAAGTGCTTTCTCAACTGAGTAAGGGGCACATGAATGGTGTCTAGATATGATCAAGACTCTGGGTGACGGGTTTGTAAAATTGGATTCAGAGGACTTGTCCACTAAATGAATCCTGCCTCTCGCTTATCTCTTGTGATCTGGCCATTCGCCTTCTGAAAACACGGAAAGTCATTTACGTCAAGACATTGCACCTAGGCCGTACGTCCACCTTGAATTACCGCTTGGAATCAACTTTGTTCTTAACTATATTTTGGACAATTAACATTACTTGTAAATAAAATATACGTAGACATAGGAAATTTTATTTATTCATTTTGTATAGATAATTTGTGACATTATTTTTAACTTTGTAAATATTTTGTTTTTAACTTGTAAATTTTATTACTAACCTTTTAATTTTTATAGGGAATAATCCGGGTTATTCGGAAATTTTACCACATACATCGGAGCATACGTTTAGGAAGTCAAGGTTGAAAAACCTTGAGGTTGATGTCTTGTTGGTGATTTTTCGGTTTACTCGGGAGTAAAAAGGTAAGTTTTCTTTTCATTTTTTTATTTGTTTGTTTTAAAAAAAAAAAAAAAAATAATAAAAAAAAAATTGAAAAAATTTATTGTAAATAATAAAAAAAAAAAGAGTGTGTTTGTTTTTATTTTACTGTTTTGTAATTATTTATTTTCACTATTTATAATTACTGTTTGTCTGTTTATTTTGGGCTTGTTGTTTGTTTGTTATTGGGCCTTAGGCCCGTTTGTGTGATTGGTTAGGGTTTTAGGTTTCGTAAAATAAAATAAAAAAATAAAAAAATAAAAAATTTAGCCCATTGGGCTCGTGTCATTCACGAAGCCCAAAACCCGTAACCCAAGCCCATTAGTGTGTCGGGCCTGTTCGTTTTTAGGCCCATTAGTTAAGCCCACCAATAATGGGCCGGAGTTTTCTTTGGCCCAGGCCCACTTTAAGGCCCAAACCATTTCGATGGCCCAAGCCCGTTTAAAGTGTCGGCAACCTTAGCGCGTGCGTCTCACGCGTTTTCACTGTTCACTTTACGACTTTTCGTAAAGTATTAAAAAAATAAAATAAAAAAATAAAAAATAGAAAATCAAAAAAATTTGATTGGGCCGACGCACGACTTTTGCGTCGGCCGATTTGTTTAATAAGCCGCATGCGTTTTCACTGTACGCTTTGCGACTTTCGTCGCCCGATCCGCAATTTGCGGGTCTTCTGTCTTTGGCACGTGTGCGAGCGTGCATGCGTGCGTCCACTCCTTTCCCCCTCCCTTCTGTTTGCGCTAGTTTCCTTAGGCATTTCACACGTTTCCCTTAGTTTCTCTCTCATTCTCTCTCATTTTCTCTCGTTATTCTTCATCTGTTCTTCGTGTTCTTCCGTTTTTCCCAGAAAACCTCCCAAACCCAGAAAAGCATTCCTCCCTCCCAAACCACAAATGGCCAAAAGAGTTAATTCCTTCAGCGACTTGTTTCAGGCAGGTCCTTCAGAGAACCCGATCTTTGAAGGCTTGGCTGAAATAATTCCACCGAGCATGCTCAATAGCGCCGATGCTAGCATGCCGACCCAGCCACAACCACAACCGCAGCCACTACCCCAAGCACCAATCCTGGTTGCTGATCCACCCGCCGAGCCGGAAGCCGCTCCTGTCTATAGGAGACTTCCGAGGACGAAATACACCAAGGCTCAGAGAGAAGCACTGGCGGCTTTCTTTGCGGTGTATTCTCACCCCACCAAGCCACAACGTGAAAGATTTGGTCCAAAAATCGGACTAGAAGAAGACCAAGTCTACTATTGGGGGTCGAGAAATAGGAAGAAGTTCGGTATCCGGACTTCTGAGCAGCGTATTGCCGAGCTAGAAAGAAGGAACGATCAGCTGGTGAGCAAAAACGAGGAGCTTCAACTGCAGAATCAACGACTCGTCGATGCTCTCCAGAGCGGCATTTGTCCCAATTGCGGAGGTCCTGTTCCGCATTCTGATGTGCCTAGGCGAAGGCTCGAAGTTGTTCCTCCACAACAAGAGCCTCTTCTCGAGTTGTCCGATGATTCGATCGACATGGACCACTTGAGACGGGATGTGCGGAGCCTCATGCCTACACTAGTCGAGCGCCCATCCGTACCTTGTGCCATCTACTCTTCCGGGACCTGCTCATGATCTTGTCGGAGTCCACACCGACTTGATCTCGGATATCGCCCGCAAGGCCAAGCACGAGCTCATGCTCATGGCCACTGCCGGTTTTCCTTTGTGGATATCTTCACCGACTCCCGACACTTCTATTCATCCCGAGACTCTAAATAGGGCCGAGTACTTGCGAGTGTTTCAACGTGGCGAGCCTCGCGCCATACTTCAAATCGGAATCCTCGAGACACTCGCAACCATTCACCTTCATCCGACCACCATCGTTGAAATCTTAATGGATGTTGGTCGATGGTTGCCCGTCTTCGTAGCATGGTCACAAACGCTCGGATGTTGGAGATCCTACCCTCCGACAACACGGTAGGCTACGAGGAGCAGAAGCAAGTTATGTCGGCCGAGTTTCGGTGCCATCTAACATCGTTTCGACTCGTGAAGTCCAGTTTGTTAGGTACTCCCACCTACAACTTGGATGGAAGTTGGATCGTTGTGGATGTCTCCGTGGATGAACTGCGCTCAAATCCGAAGCCTTCGGTGAGATCTATATGCCGAAAACGCCCCTCCGGATGCCCGATTCGAGACTTGCAGAATGGATCTTCCTTAGTTACTTGGGTGGAGCACGTGGATGTGCGCGAGAAGGAGATGAAGGCCATTTTCGAACCCTTTGTCCATTCTGGGTTCGCATTTGGTGCAAAGCGTTGGATCTCAACTCTCCAACGACAAGCCGAGCGCTACATGTGCGTTACAGGGATCCACACTTCACCCGGTGACTCTATCATTTCGCCCGACGGAAAAAGAGGCCTAGCGGAAATGGCAAACCAGATGGCGATCTGTTTCTTCAACGACATCAGTAACTCCACGTATCATCACTGGACTTGTTCAAACCGAACAAGAGACACTCGAATGGAGGTCAGGACCAACAAGCGAAGGGGAGATCCGAGTAAGCCCCCTGGAGTCAATCGTACTGCCGGTTGTTCTGTCGTGCATCTGTCCCATCACACCAGGATCTTTGAGTTCCTCAAAGATGTGCATACGAGACCACTGTGGGATAGTATGTCGATGGACAGCTCGGTACGTGTGCTAGCAAACTTCACCATCGGTCTTGACCCGCGGAACCAGATTTCGGTGCTCGCCATAGATAGTCACAACGACTTCCTCATTCTTCAGGAGTGTTGCACCGATGCAACGGGGTCGTCTGTGATTTATGCGCCGATCAACCATTCCATTCTCCAGTGTTTGTTATGTGGAGTTCAACCGGAGCCATTTCCGCTTATGTCTTCAGGCTTCTCCATTCTGCCAAACGTATCCGGAGCTGTTCTTGATGGAACACTACTGACTATGGTGTTCCAGATCTCGGTGAAGGCTACATCAGCTAAATCTGCCGTGGAGTCGGCAACAACACTCGTCCAGGACACACTTCAAAGGATCAGAACCGCAGTCAATTAAGGAGCAAACGTTGGATGCAAGGCCCTGCTAGCCTTGTTTGTGACTGTTGGTGACTTGCTTCGGGAGGAGCTTAATGATCTTCAAGGGGGAGTTTTTCTTTAACCTTTCTGTTTATTTTTGTTTCCTTTTTCATTTGTATAAATGTTGTGTGTTTATTTTTGTTGGTGTGTTTATTTCTGTTTGTATTTTTCAATTCAATAACCATACTTGACTTTTTCATTTTCGTGAAATATCTGTCATTCATTGAGGACAATGTTTAATTCAAGTGTGGGGGGAAGGTTTATTAAAAAGAAAAGAAAAAATTTGAAAAATTCAAAAATTCAAAAAAAAATAATTTACTTGTTTTTGTTTTCTACTGTAACGGTATCTCGACTAGATCATACTCACTCCTTTGGTAGCGTTGAACCTACCATTGCACTAAGTGAGTCCCTGTGGTCACGTATTGTTACGTAAATTGAAAAAAAATCAAAAAAATCAAAAAAATCAAAAATTACAAAAATATTTGCTTCTGTTTTCTGTTTTTGTGTGTTTATTTGTGGTGTGTTTTGTTCTTTCCAATCCCGATGATGAGTTGAGTTTAATTTGTTGTGATTTGGAGAATTTTGATTATATGGTAAGGCTTTCTGTGATTTGTTTTGGATTTAATTTGCATAACTTGTGATTGCTCGAAATTTCATGTTCACATAACCTGTGTTAATTAGTTGATTGCAATCCGAGAAGCACATTTGAACATACATTGTCATGCATACCCAGAAATTGTGAGAATTTGAGCCTGTTGAATATTCACATGTATGCATTATTCATACATTTACTCGTTCTTCATGTGTGCACAATTCATGAGTTTTTGAACCTAGAACTTGCTCATTGACCTCTCGAAACTTTTTATTAATCTGTGATGAATTGAAAATGATTAAGGCATTAGTTGAGCACCATGGCCAAATATTCACCATCCATCTAAACACGAACTTTAGGAATCCCCTTTTGAACTTATCACTCATTAGCCGTTTCTTTTGTTCACCCACACCATCTCACCCATGTTTTATTGTGTTTGCAAGACGATGATAGTGACTTCTTATATTCTTATGCTTCGGGTTTTGATTTGTATGGTAGTATACCAAAAGGCAAGTGTGGGGGTGCATTTTATTTTGTTGTATTTGTTCAAAGAAAGAAAAAAAAAATCAGAAACAAAAAGAAGGAATAAAGTTCCTCAAGAAAAAAAAGAAAAGAAAAAAAAAGTGGAAAAGAAAAAGAAAAATGCCACAAAAATAGAGTTATTTTCTTGTATTGTTTTAATTTCAATAAAAGGTTGGAGGAGAATAAGAAAGTTGTTTCGGGTTTAGCATAGGTATGAGTTTCAAAGTCGTTGATTTGTCTTGCAAACATGTGGAACATTTATCATTTCTAGTCTTTCCCTTCCATTTACCATTTACCATTCATTCACCATTCATTCACCCTTTGGCCCCATTACACCATTGAAAGCCCTTATGATTTAATGATTTGTGGATTAATTGTGGAGAGTTGGTTAATGAGCAAGCTTATGGGAACATTACTTGTGTAATTGTTATGAGAGTAAACACTTAACCCTAAACACTGAGCGGAAATATTTAGTGAATCTTGTGAGCTTTAGTGGTTAATGTTGTTCATATGTGCCTATTTGATTGCTTGAAATTAATTGTACACTCGGTTTTCACCCACTTCACTCGAGCACGAATGAGATGTCCATGTTAAATACTTAGCAAATTCGTGAGCCTTGGTATATAGTTCTTATTCTCCTGATTATAATTCTTCGAACTCGTTGAGGGTTATGGTTGGAAAGAATTTCTGTTTTGTGTTTCCCTTTCTGTTTTTGTGTTGTTCTGTTTTTAGTTCTGTATTTGCTAGAGGACTAGCAAAAGTTCAAGTGTGGGGGTGTGATGTGAACGTAAAATACGTTCATAAAGTGCTCTAAATACTTGGATGGATGCTATTCTGAAAGCTTATTTGTCTGTTTAATGTTTGTTTTCGTGTTTTCAGGGAAAATATGTGAAAAATGCTTATTTACACATAAAAGGTGAATTTTGGAGATTTACCGCGCAATTTCGGAAAGTCAACCGTGACTTTCCGATTATCTGATGACACCGGTCATTATTTGGAAGTGGAATATAACATTGTACGAAGATTTCGAAAGACGTTTCGAATCCCGGCAATTTTGCCGGCGAACCACCACTCACGGAGGCGCAACCACCACACGCGGTGGTGAAAGACAAATTGAATTTCCATTTTATTTTCCCTTGTTTATATTTATATTTATTTATATTTTTACTTTAGTATTCATTTTATAATTATTTCTTTTGTTATTTTATTTTTCTTTTATTTTATTTTATATTTATTTCCTTTAATTACTTTTATTATTTTATTTTATTTATTTATTTTGTTTGTTTTCTGTTTGCAGCTCCCATGTTACCCGCTTCCTCCCTTTGAATTCAAACTGGTTTTCCAGCCACTATTCCACTCAGCCGCCCACTTCAATCCAGTTCATCACTCCACCATTGTTTGATTCCTCACCCACCTGCAAAGCTCATTTCTTCCCTCTTTAAATACAGAGTCCCTATTTCCATTTTCCTTGGCCGGGGCTTCTCCCCGCGCCACCAACTCTTTCCCCTTCTCTTTTCCCCCTCCATGTTCTCAAGCGTCCGTGTAGCTCACCTAGCTGCCTTCTCTCTGGTTACTCTCTCCCTTCAACAAACACTGTCTCTCTCTGCCTTCAAAGCGTCCGTGCACAGCCACCATGGCTGTGCCTTCTCTTCTTCCCCTTCTCTGCCTGCAATTCCTCCTCTGTTACTCTGCTAATCTTCTCAAGCCACTCTCTGTAATCAACCTCCCTCTTCTCTTCTTCTCTCAAAAATTACCTAAGCCCCGTCTTCATCTCCCAGCTCTCTGTTTTTCTTCTTTTCTTCCCTGCAAACAGCTCTTACTCTAATTAACAAATATCTTCACTCAAAGCCCCAAATCATCTACAATCACCCACAATCATCACAACCATCATCACCTTCACCCCTCCATAATTCATCTGCAAATTAATGGATTCAATTTCTCAAACAATTAATAAATGTATGTTTAATTGCAGCTTGAATTTCACAGTGGTCTGCTCACCGCAAGCTCTGCCCAGACTCGCCGTGTCTAGTCTCCTTCGCCGCCGGAGCTCTGTCTGTTCCCTACCATCACCGCCGGCGACCCATCTTCCTCGCCGTCGCTGCAATCAGTTCGTGCTCTCTCACCGAGCCCAGCCCGGCGTCGCCTTCAATCTGGCCTCATCCTTCATCTGCACGATGCCGCGCCGCCAACGATCCAAAAGCCCAGCCTCATGTCTCGCCGGCGTCAATCCAGTCACGCCAGGCCATTGCAGCTCTCGCCGGCGTCGATCTAGTTCGACTATGCTGTGCCGCCGCTTCTGCCCAGACGTCAGTCCCCTCCGCGTCGTCATTCCGGTTCGATGCCGCCGGCATCCTTACTCCGCCGCACCTCCAGTGCCGCCGTTCCGAGCCCGTGCTCTTACTGCTCTGCGTCGATCCCATCCTCTACTGCCGTCATCGACCCAGCCATCTCACCATTGCCTAGCTGCTGTTCACCGCCGCTTCTGCCCCGACGTCGCCGGTCCAGACCTCCTTGCGCCGCCATGCCGTGCTCTCCATCTCAGCCCAGCCCAAGTCGTCGCTCCTCTCTACTGAGAAAGAAAGAATGGAAAAGAAGAAAATGAGCTGCTAGCTGCTAGCTACGGGATGAAGAAGAAAAATCAACCAAGAAAGGTTGAAAAGTCAACACGCGTTGAATAGTCAACTTGGACTGAACACGGGGTCAAACAGAAAAGAAGATGTGGGCTTTGACCAAGTCAAGCTCCAAGCCCATTGACCAAAAGCCCAATTTCAGGCCCAAGCCCAATTGCTCTCTACACCCGAACCTCGACAATGGCGAATCCGATAAGATCCTTCGCCGGAATTTATTGAGCATTTCTTTCTCTCAAACTCTTTTAATTTTATGTTGTGTGATTTATTTGATTTATTTGTATTTTGAATATTTGATTGATTTGATATTTGTGTGTTTATTTAAATATTGAAAAACCCAAAAATATGTTATTTATTCATTTGTGTGTTAGTTTAATTTCTTTATTTGTTGGTGTGTTTTATTTAATTGTGCTAGTTTAATTTGTATTTTACTTTGTATTTTCCTTGTTTTATTTATTTTCAAAAATATTAAAAACCAAAAATATCTCCTTTAATTTATTTCTTGTTTTCAAAAGAATTCCAAAAACCCAAAAATATCATCTTTGTATATATTGTACATTTTTGTAAATAGATACAATATAGTTTAATTAATTTTGTGACATTAGAAAAGTAAATAAACAATCCTCTGTGGGAAAAACCTTTACTTCCCATTATACTATTCAACGACAAATTGTTAGGAAATTTAGGTAATATTAATGACGTCGGTTTTACCGTATATCAATCATCTTAAGTTTCGAACCTTAAAACAAGAACACATAAAAGATTCAATAAAACCGAATCAAATAAACGGAGTCACATAAGCTGCTAGAAGAACTAATTAATTAGGATCTAACAATCAAATAAACTCATAAAATATAGGCTGAAAATTATAAACGTCATGTCATGTTAACTAGTACAAAGAATAAACAAGCAACAAAGAGGAACTCAAAAAGAGTAATTAAAGAATAAGTTGAAGTACACCATATGGAAAGTAGGAAGAACTCGAAGATCACAAACTCTTAAATCCTCACGCGAGTAACTCAAAAGCCGAGATTCCCAAGGTGATGATGATGGTGGTGATGATGGTTGATGGCTGGTGGTAATGGTGTAAACAGCTCCCCTCCTCCTTGAAGACTTGAAAACCCTAAATACTAGAGAATGGAAAATATGATGTGAGATGGAGAAGAGAAAGAGGAGGGTTTGTCCCTCCCCATTGGGGTGTGTATTGGTGAATTGGTGAGAAGAATGAGGCTGCTATTTATAGGAGAATGGAGAGGAAGAAGAAGACAATGAAAGAAATAAAGAAAGAAAGGGAAAAGAAGTGGAATGTGAGTGGTAGAAAAGAAATGGTAAGTGGAATGGTGGAAATGTAGTCATATGGCAATGAACCATTTATTTAGGTAAAAGAAATCAAACACTAATATTGTGGGCAGAAAGAAGAGGAGAGAATATAGGGGTGAGTGGAGCATTGAAAATAAAAGAAGAGGAAAGAAATAAAAACGGACAGCACTGAGCAGTGCGCACTCAGAACGGAATCCTGCACGTTTCAACGGTTGGATGCTTCTGAAATTTTATTTGGGAATAACTGACATCCATGTGCAGCGTGTATCAAAATTACAGCAAGATCTGACGGTGCAATTGAGAGATATGGGCTTCGCAAGTTGACTGATCTGCACAGGCAGAATGTCCGAAAATCTGGGCTTGGGCCTTTCCTCATGCCTTGTGAACCTGGGCCTTCCTTCATGGATTTGGGCCTCCTTCATGGGCTTGGGCCCCCTTCTTGGGCCTCATGGCAGACCACCTCTTGGTGGGCCTCGCAAAAGCCCATTAGATTTCGTTTCTGCACATGTTCACATTAATACATCATTTTGGACTCAAATATGGAAACTAAGCTAAAATAGCAAAGTTACAATTAAATCATAGCCAAATAGTAGGGAAAACACATTAAAAACGTCACACTTTGTGCTCCTATCAGTAATTAATGGCACTTTGTGAACGTATTTTACGTTCACATCACTAGTCCTCTAGCAAACACAAGAACAACACAAAACAGAAAAGGAAACACAAAACAGAATGGTGATCAAAGGGTGTACCAAACAAAAATTGTCACAAGAATTAAATAAAATAAAGAATTATTATTAACATGTATAAAGTATAAATATATACATATGTACAAAGTAAGGGGGTTTAAGAGATAAATTGAATGAAATAAATTAATTAAACTACAAAGAATAAATTAAATGAGATGGGATGAAACACAAAGTATATAAAGTTCAGCCACATATACACAAGTTTATTAATCATTGGACCGAAAATTAACCAAGTTCCCTAGTGTTTTGAGGTAAAAAAACCGCGGTCATTAATTATTACCTAAATTCCTAACAATTGTCGTTGTAAAGTATAATGGGAAATAAAGGTTTTTCCCACAGAAGATTGTTATATTTACTTTTTAATGTCACGAAAAATTAAATTAAATAAAGAATTATTATTAACAAGTATAAAGAATAAAGAATATATATATATACAAAATTAAATAAACTATACAGTATTGTTTCTATTTACAAAAATATACATTATATACAAAAGTATTTTTGGGGGTTTTTGAGATTTTTGAAAACAATAAATAATTAAAAGGAAATATTTTTGGATTTTTTATTATTTTTGAAAACAAGAAACACACACACAAATATTGTTTTGAAGATTAACCAACTCCCTAGCCATGAATCCGAAACTAACACATGTAGAATGCCTACGCAGGTTATCATTCTCCAAATAAACTTCTCCCATGAAATCAACCTAGTGAACGCTCATCTAGATTAAACAATTAAACATGCAAAGGTGATTAATCTAAACATGTCTAACGCATAGAAAAAGAGTTGTTAATTCAAGTGCGCGACCTAGCGAACGCTCGTCTATCCGCGATCCTTATTATTTAGTTTCAACATTAAAGATAACACTAAACAAACAAAATTCACATAAGCTGCTAGAAGAATTAATCAACTTCAATCCAACAATTATTACACAAAATAGAAAATAAACAAACAATAACATTTCCCAAAATTATTCACGAATAGTTAATTAAACAAAAATAAATTATAATAAATAAACGAGTTTGGGAAAAATGTTACTGTTGTGTCCATGAAAATGGACACTGTCTGGCAGGCGAAGGTGGCAGACTCAGCTATAAAATCGGACTAGTAACTTTGGATGTGGCGGGTGCAGAGAGCAATTGGACCATTGGGCCTTGGGCTTGCAATGGGTAAAAGCCCATTTTTTTCTTCTATTTCCGGTCCAGCCCGGTTCTACTTCAATGGTTGACTTTTCAACCTCTTATCTCTCTCCATCCATGTCAGCATAGTCTTCTTCTTCATTTCTTCTTTCACGATTTCAGCTCTGTTTTGCTGAACACGGAGAGCGAGCAACCCGGGCAAGGCGCGGCCATGGCGAGAGCAGGTGCGGCATGGGGGCTGGCGGCGCGGCGGCGCGGCGAGAGAGGAAGCTAGGCTCCGGCGGCGACGGTGGTTTTCTGGAATGAGCAGTTTTGATGCCGGCAGGAACAAGATGCAGCGGCGATGTGGCCTGGGCTTTGCGCGGCGGCGAGGGAGATGGCATCGGTGGTCTCGGAAGCATCGGGCAAAGAGCAACGCCGGCAAGGGAGGAACGGCGACGCGGGAAGAGCTTGGGCACGGGATCGACGACGCCGGAACTGAAATGGGCAGCAGCGTTGATTAATGGACGCCGGCAGCAAGGGAGCGACGAGGTCTGGGCAGAGCAGACGGCAGATTGACGGCGCTGGTTTTAATGGAATTGGAACAGCAGCGGCTTGGAATTAACGGTGGCAGGGAAGAAGCAAGGACGCCGGAGATGTTGATTGGGCTGCCAGCGTGATTGTTGTGGACTGGGCTCTTTAAATTTCAGGTACGGTGGCAGCAGCAACTTCCAAACCTGCAAAACAGAAAAACAAGGAAAATTAGATTGAAAGAATTTATGTTTGCTTGAATTGTGAATTGCAGACGCAAGGAGAGTAGGAGAGGAAATTGAGCTTTGGCTCATGGTTGAATGTTGCCGTGGTGAATTGGTGAGGAAGTCTATGCAGGAGCTTCCCTTAAATAGAGAATGGGAGGGGCAGAAGCAGCCAAGCAGAGGAAGGTGAGCTGAAATGGTGGAAGAGAGCTGGAAAGGAGAATTGGTGGAACACTCAGAGATTCCAAGGAATAGAGATTGGTGGTAACATGGCTGGTTGGTGAAGGTGGAGTGATTGCTTCCATGTGAGGGTGGACTGATGGATGAATGGAAGAACAACAAGGATGAATCGTGAACATGGACGGGGAAGCTGCAAAGAGAATCAAACAAAATTAAAATAAACAAAATAAAATAAAATAAAATAAATGAATAATAAAAGAAATGAAATAATTATAAAATAAAGAAAAGAAATAAAATAATAAATGAAGAAATATGTAAAATAAATAAACATAAAATATAAACAAGGGAAAATAAGATGGAGGATTAAAATGTGTATCGCCACCGCGTGTGGTGGTTGCGCCGCCTAATGTGGTGGTTCGCCGACAAATTTGTCGGGATTCGGAACGGTTCCCGAAATCTTCGTACAATATTTTATTCCACAAATGAAAGTCACGGTTGACTTTCCGATTTACGCTGAAAACCTCCAAAATGCACCTATTCTGTGCAGATTAACATTTTCCTGGTATTTTCCCTAAAAACACGAAAACAAACATTATACAAACAAATAAGCTTTCGAAATAGCAAAATCCAGTAATTAAAGGCACTTTGTGAACGTATTTTACGTTCACATCACACCCCTACACTTGAACTATTGCTAGTCCTCTAGCAAACACAGAATACAAGACACAACTATATTTCACAAAAATGGAAACACACAACAAACTGGTCTTTCCAACCATAATCCTCAGCGAGTTCGAAAGAAATTATAATCAAGAGAATACAAATTATATACCAAGGCTAAAGAATTTGCTAAGCATTTAATATGTACATCTCATTTATGCTCGGGTGTAGTGTGTGGAAACCAAGTATACAATTAATGTCAAACAATCCAATAGGCACATCGAAACAACATTAACCACTAAACCTCAAAAGATTCACTAAATATTTCCGCTCAGTGTTTAGGGTTAAGTGTTTACTCTCAAAACAATTACACAAGTAGTGTTCCCATATGCTTGCTCATTAACCGACTCTCTACAATTAATCTACAACTCATCAGATCATAAGGACTTTCAGGTGAAACAGGGACCAAAGGTGAATGGTAAATGGTGAATGGTAAATGAAGTGAAAGGACTCGAAATGAAAAATATTTCACATGTTTGCAAGACAAATCAACGACTTTGAAACTCATATCAATGCTATACCCGAAACAACTTTCTTATTTTCCTCCAACCTTTTATTGAATTCGAATACAACAAAATAACTCTATTTTTTTGGAATTTCTCTTTCTTTCTTTTTTTTTTCTTTCTTTTCTATTTTTTTTTTCTTTGAGGATTTTATTCCTTCTTTTTATTATTTTTTTTTCTTTCTTTGAACAAATACAACAAAGTAAAATGCACCCCCACACTTGCCTTTTGGTATACTACCATACAAATCAAAACCCGAAGCATAAGAACACAAGAAGTCACTATCATCGTCTTGCAAACATAAATAAAACAAGGGTGAAATGGTGTGGGTGAACAAAAGAAACGGCTAATGAGTGTTTAGTTCAAAAGGGGATTCCTAAAGTTCGTGTTTAAATGGATGGTGAATATTTTGGCCATGGTGCTCAACTAATGCCTTACTCATTTCTAATTCATTACAGATTAACAAAATGTTTCAAGTGGTCTCTGAGTAAGTTCTAGGTTCAAAAACTCATGAATTGTGCACACATGAAGAACGAGTAAATGTATGAAATATGCATACATGTGAATATACAATAGGCTCAAATCCTCACATTTTCTGGGTATGCATGACAATGTATGTTCAAATGTGCTTCTCGGATTGCAATCAATTAATCGAAACAGGTTAAGTGAACATGGAATTTCGAGCAATCACAAGTTATGCATATTAAATCCGAAGCAAATCACACAAATCCTTAACATATAATAAACATTCTCAAAATCATAACAATTAAACTCAATTCATCATCGGAATTGGAAAGAAAACAACACACATAACACAAATAAACACACAAAAACACACAAACAGAAGCAAATATTTTTGTAATTTTTGATTTTTTTGATTTTTTTTTTTTTTTTGATTTTTTCAATTTACGTAACAATACGTGACCACAGTGACTTACTAAGTGCAATGGTAGGTTCAACGCTACCAAGGGAGTAAGTATGATTTAGTCGATATACCGTTACAGTAGAAAACGAAAACAAGTAAATTATTTTTTTGAATTTTTCAAATTTTTCAAATTTTTTCTTTTCTTTTTAATAAACCTTCCCCCCACACTTGAATTAAACATTGTCCTCAATGTTGACAAATATTTCACGAAAATGAAAAATTCAAGCATGATTATTGAATTTAAACACACAAACTAAAATAAACCGAAGTAAACACACAAACATATATACAAATGAAAAACAAATAAGTTAAAGAAAAACTCCCCCTTGAAGATCATTAAGCTCCTCCCGAAGCAAGTCACCAACAGTCACAAACAAGGCTAGCAGGGCCTTGCATCCAACGTTTGCTCCTTAATTGACTGCGGTTCTGATCCGTTGAAGTGTGTCCTGGACAAGGGTTGTTGCCGACTCCACGGCGGACTTGGCCGATGTATCCCTCACCGAGATCCGGAACACTATAGTCAGCAGTGTTCCATCAAGTACAGCTCCGGATACGTTAGGCAGAATGGAGAAGCCTGAAGACATAAGCGGAAATGGCTCGGTTGAACTCCGGATAGCAAACACTTGGAGAATGGAATGGTTGATCGGCGCGTAAATCACAGACGACCCCGTTGCATCGGTGCAACACTCCCGAAGGATGAGGAAGTCGTTGTGACTATCTATGGCGAGCACCGAAATCTGGTTCCGCGGGTCAAGACCGATGGTGAAGTTTGCTAGCACACGTACAGAGCTGTCCATCGACATACTATCCCACAATGGTCTTGTCTGCACGTCTTTGAGGAACTCAAAGATCCTGGTGTGATGAGATAGATGAACGACAGAACAGCCAGCAGTACGATTGACTCCAGGGGGCTTGCTCGGATCTCCCCTTCGCTTGTTGGTCCTGACCTCCATTCGAGTGTCTCTTGTTCGGTTCGAACAAGTCCAGTGGTGGTACGTGGAGTTGCTGATGTCGTTGAAGAAACAGATCGTCATCTGTTTTGCCATTTCCGCAAGTCCTCTTCTTCCTTCAAGAGAAATAATCGAGTCACCGGGTGAAGAGTGGATACCTGTGGCGCACATGTAGCGCTCGGCTTGTCGTTGGAGAGTTGAGATCCAACGCTTTGCACCAAAAGCGAACCCTGAATGAACAAATGGTTCGAAACTGGCCTTCATCTCTTTCTCGCGTACATCCACGTGCTCCACCCAAGTGACCAAGGAAGATCCATTATGCAGATCACGTATCAGGCATCCGGAGGGGCGTTTTCGGCAAATCGATCTCACGGAAGGCTTTGGATTGGAACGCAATTCATCCACGGAGACATCCACGACGACCCAACTTCCATCCAGTTGTTGGTGAGAGTACCGAACGAACTGGACTTCACGAGTTGAGACGATGTGAGATGGCACCAGAAACTCGGCCGACATCACCTGCATATGCTCCTCGTAGCCTTCTTCGTTGCTGGAGGAAAGGATCTCCAACGTCTTGGCGTTTGTGATCATGCTACAGAAGACTGGCAACCATCGACCAACATCCATTAAGATCTGAACGATGGTGGTCGGATAAAGATGGATGGTTGCCGAGTGTCTCGACGATTCGGCTTTGAAGTACGGAGCAGGTTCGGCTCGTTGAAACACTCGCAAGTACTCGGCCCTATGAAGAGTCTCGGGATGAATAGACGTGTCGGGAGTCGGTGAAGTTATCCACAAAGGAAATCCGGCAAGTGGCCGCGAGCAAGAGCTCGTGTTTGGCCTTACGGACGATATCCGAGATCAAGTCGGTGTGGACTCCGACAAGATCAGCGAGCAGGTCCGGGAAGGGTATCGGATGGCACGATTAAGGATGGGCGCTCGACTAGGGTAGGCATGAGGCTCCGCACATCCCGTCTCAAGTGGTCCATGTCGATGGAATCATCGGACAACTCGAGAAGAGGCTCTTGTTGTGGAGGAACAACTTCGAGCCTTCGCCGTGGCACATCTGAGTGCGGAACAGGACCTCCGCAATTGGGACAGATGCCGCTGTGGAGAGCATCAACGAGTTTTTGATTCTGCATTTGAAGCTCCTCGTTTTTGCTCACCAGCTGATCGTTTCTTTTCTCTAGCTCGGCAATACGCTGCTCGGAAGACTGGATACCGAACTTCTTCCTATTTCTCGACCCCCAATAATAGACTTGGTCCTCCTCAAGTCCGATTTTCGGACCAAATCTTTCACGTTGTGGTTTGGTGGGGTGAGAATACACCGCAAAGAAAGCCGCAAGTGCATCTCTCTGAGCTTTGCTGTACTTCGACCTCGGAAGTCTCCTATAGACAGGAGCGGCTTCCAGCTCAACGGGTGGATCAGCAACCAGGATTGGTGCTTGGGGTAGTGGTTGCGGTTGTGGTTGTGGCTGGGTCGGCATGCTAGCATCGGCGCTATTGAGCATGCTCGGTGGAATTATTTCAGCCAAGCCTTCAAAGATTGGGTTCTCTGAAGGACCTGCCTGAAACAAATCACTGAAAGAATTCACTCTTTTGGCCATTTCTGGGTTGGGAAGGGAGGATAACTTTCTGGGAATTAGGGAGGTTTCTGGGAAAACTGAAGAACACGAAGAACACGAGAGAGAGAGAAAACGAGAGAGAGAGAGAGAGACTAAGGGAAACCTAAGGAAATGCGTGAAATGAAACACACGAACAGAAGGGAAGGGAAGGGAACGGACGCACGCTCGCACACGTGCCACAGACAGAAGACCCGCAATTTCCGGATCGAGCGACGAAAGTCGTAAAGTCTACAGTAGACACGCACGCGGTTTATTAAACAAATCGGCCGACGCAAAAGTCGTGCGTCGGCCCAATCACATTTTTTCTTGATTTTCGATTTTTTATTTTTTTATTTTTTTATTTTTTTAATACTTTACGAAAAGTCGTAAAGTGAACAGTGAAAACGCGTAGCACACGCGCTTGCCGACACTTTAAACGGGCCTGGGCCATCGAAATGGTCTGGGCCTTAAAGTGGGCCTGGGCCAAAGAAAACTCCGGCCCATTATTGGTGGGCTTAAACTAATGGGCCTAAAAACGAACAGGCCCGACACACTAATGGGCTTGGGTTACGGGTTTTGGGCTTCGTGAATGACACGAGCCCAATGGGCTAAAAAAATTTTTTTTTTATTTTTTTTTATTTTTTTTTATTTTACGAAACCTAAAACCCTAACCAATCACACAAACGGGCCTAAGGCCCAATAACAAATAACTACAACAAGCCCGAAAATAAAACACACAGTAATTATAAATAGTAAAAAGAAATAATTACAAAACAGTAAAACAAAAGCAAACACTCTTTTTTTTTTTTATTTACAATTACAAATTTTCTATTTTTTATTTTTATTATTTTTATTTTTATTTTTTTAAAACAAACAAATAAAAAAATGAAAAGAAAACTTACCTTTTTACTCCCGAGGAAACCGAAAATCACCAACAAGACATCAACCTCAAGGTTTTTCAACCTTGACTTCCTAAACGTATGCTCCGATGTAAGTGGTATAATTTCCGATAAACCCGGATTATTCCCTATAAAAATTAAAAGGTTAGTAATAAAATTTACAAGTTAAACACAAAATATTTACAAAGTTAAAAATAATGTCACAAATTATTTATACAAAATGAATAAATAAAATTTCCTATGTCTAAGTATATTTTATTTACACAATACACTTAAGTGTACAAAAATATTTTCATTTTCCTTAATATAGTTGAAAAAAATGAAAGTTGATTCCAAGCGGTAACTCAAGGTGGACTTACGGCCTAGGTGCAATGCCTTGACTTAAATGACTTTCCGTGTTTTCAGAAGGCGAATGGCCAGATCACAAGAGATAAGCGAGAGGCAGGATTCATTTAGTGGACAAGTCCTCTGAATCCAATTTTACAAACCCGTCACCCAGAGTCTTGATCATATCTAGACACCATTCATGTGCCCCTTACTCAGTTGAGAAAGCACTTAAGTGTTCGACAATTCTCCAAGTGTTAATAAAGGCCGCCCTCAACCTCAAATAACCTTACGGTAAAAATGAAGGGTTTAGGCCAATATTAATAAAAGGACCTTACCTATTTCCGTTCAAGTTACAACTTACAACAACAAAAAATAATCAACCATATTCAGGATACCTAAGTATAATTACTAAGTGTAAAAATATAAACAAGTATAATCAAGTGAGAATAAATAAAATTAACAAGTATTATTTACAAATAGTAAAAAGTCAACAGTCAATAGTAAAAAGTCAACAGTCAATAGTAAAAAGTCAACCGTCAATAGTAAAAAGTCAACAGTCAATAGTAAAAAGTCAACAGTAAAAAAAAGTCAACAGTAAGAAGTAAAAAGTCAAAAGTAAATAGTAAAAACAATCCCCGGCGAGCCGGCGCCAAAATGTTTTGAGGTAAAAAAACCGCGGTCATTAATTATTACCTAAATTCCTAACAATTGTCGTTGTAAAGTATAATGGGAAATAAAGGTTTTTCCCACAGAAGATTGTTATATTTACTTTTTAATGTCACGAAAAATTAAATTAAATAAAGAATTATTATTAACAAGTATAAAGAATAAAGAATATATATATATACAAAATTAAATAAACTATACAGTATTGTTTCTATTTACAAAAATATACATTATATACAAAAGTATTTTTGGGGGTTTTTGAGATTTTTGAAAACAATAAATAATTAAAAGGAAATATTTTTGGATTTTTTATTATTTTTGAAAACAAGAAACACACACACAAATATTGTTTTGAAGATTAACCAACTCCCTAGCCATGAATCCGAAACTAACACATGTAGAATGCCTACGCAGGTTATCATTCTCCAAATAAACTTCTCCCATGAAATCAACCTAGTGAACGCTCATCTAGATTAAACAATTAAACATGCAAAGGTGATTAATCTAAACATGTCTAACGCATAGAAAAAGAGTTGTTAATTCAAGTGCGCGACCTAGCGAACGCTCGTCTATCCGCGATCCTTATTATTTAGTTTCAACATTAAAGATAAAACTAAACAAACAAAATTCACATAAGCTGCTAGAAGAATTAATCAACTTCAATCCAACAATTATTACACAAAATAGAAAATAAACAAACAATAACATTTCCCAAAATTATTCACGAATAGTTAATTAAACAAAAATAAATTATAATAAATAAACGAGTTTGGGAAAAATGTTACTGTTGTGTCCATGAAAATGGACACTGTCTGGCAGGCGAAGGTGGCAGACTCAGCTATAAAATCGGACTAGTAACTTTGGATGTGGCGGGTGCAGAGAGCAATTGGACCATTGGGCCTTGGGCTTGCAATGGGTAAAAGCCCATTTTTTTCTTCTATTTCCGGTCCAGCCCGGTTCTACTTCAATGGTTGACTTTTCAACCTCTTATCTCTCTCCATCCATGTCAGCATAGTCTTCTTCTTCATTTCTTCTTTCACGATTTCAGCTCTGTTTTGCTGAACACAGAGAGCGAGCAACCCAGGCAAGGCGCGGCCATGGCGAGAGCAGGTGCGGCATGGGGGCTTGCCGGCGCAGGCGGCGCGGCGAGAGAGGAAGCTAGGCTCCGGCGGCGACGGTGGTTTTCTGGAATGAGCAGTTTTGATGCCGGCAGGAACAAGATGCAGCGGCGATGTGGCCCGGGCTTTGCGCGGCGGCGAGGGAGATGGCATCGGTGGTCTCGGAAGCATCGGGCAAAGAGCAACGCCGGCAAGGGAGGAACGGCGACGCGGGAAGAGCTTGGGCACGGGATCGACGACGCCGGAACTGAAATGGGCAGCAGCGTTGATTAATGGACGCCGGCAGCAAGGGAGCGACGAGGTCCGGGGCAGCAGCAGACGGCAGATTGACGGCGCTGGTTTTAATGGAATTGGAACAGCAGCGGCTTGGAATTAACGGTGGCGGGGAAGAAGCAAGGACGCCGGAGATGTTGATTGGGCTGCCAGCGTGATTGTTGTGGACTGGGCTCTTTAAATTTCAGGTACGGTGGCAGCAGCAACTTCCAAACCTGCAAAACAGAAAAACAAGGAAAATTAGATTGAAAGAATTTATGTTTGCTTGAATTGTGAATTGCAGACGCAAGGAGAGTAGGAGAGGAAATTGAGCTTTGGCTCATGGTTGAATGTTGCCGTGGTGAATTGGTGAGGAAGTCTATGCAGGAGCTTCCCTTAAATAGAGAATGGGAGGGGCAGAAGCAGCCAAGCAGAGGAAGGTGAGCTGAAATGGTGGAAGAGAGCTGGAAAGGAGAATTGGTGGAACACTCAGAGATTCCAAGGAATAGAGATTGGTGGTAACATGGCTGGTTGGTGAAGGTGGAGTGATTGATTCCATGTGAGGGTGGACTGATGGATGAATGGAAGAACAGCAAGGATGAATCGTGAACATGGACGGGGAAGCTGCAAAGAGAATCAAACAAAATTAAAATAAACAAAATAAAATAAAATAAAATAAATGAATAATAAAAGAAATGAAATAATTATAAAATAAAGAAAAGAAATAAAATAATAAATGAAGAAATATGTAAAATAAATAAACATAAAATATAAACAAGGGAAAATAAGATGGAGGATTAGAATGTGTATCGCCACCGCGTGTGGTGGTTGCGCCGCCTAATGTGGTGGTTCGCCGACAAATTTGTCGGGATTCGGAACGGTTCCCGAAATCTTCGTACAATATTTTATTCCACAAATGAAAGTCACGGTTGACTTTCCGATTTACGCTGAAAACCTCCAAAATGCACCTATTCTGTGCAGATTAACATTTTCCTGGTATTTTCCCTAAAAACACGAAAACAAACATTATACAAACAAATAAGCTTTCGAAATAGCAAAATCCAGTAATTAAAGGCACTTTGTGAACGTATTTTACGTTCACATCACCTAGCCATGAAACCGAAATTAACATATGTGGAAAGTTAGAAGCTAACCATTCCCCAAATGAAACCTCTCTACGAAAATTAACCTAAGTGAAAGCACCTAGATTAACCAATTAAACATGCCATCTTAGTCTAGAAAGCTAGCTAATCAAACCATATTTAACGCATAGAAAAGAGTTGTTAATTAAAGTGCACGACCCATTATAGAAAAGTCCATATGTCCGCAATCCTTTTTATTTGACACCGACCTTTGTCCAAAGCCTTTACTACTTGTGAATTAGGTTTCCAAAACTATTAGGTGAATTGTAATCCCTAACTCTAGCTCCAATTATATGCAAATATTATAAGTATCGATCCCTATAACATAAACACATAAAAGTTTTCTATAATTCAGAATCAAGTAAACAGAGTCACATAAGCTACTAGAAGAACTAATTAATTAGGATCCAATAACTAAATAAAGTCATATAAATAGGCTGGAAATTATATAAATCATGTCATGTTAACTAATACAAAGAATAATCAAGCAACAAAGAGGAATTCATAAGAATAATTAAAGGAAAAGTTAGATTACACCATATGGAATAACATGAAGACTTGAAGACCACGAAACCTTGAATCCTTGAAAGCAAGTAATCCAAACCGTGTGCAGCAAGGTGGTGATGATGATGGACGAAATTGATGGTGATGATGGTGATGGTGCAGCCGCCTTTCCTCCTCCTTGTAGCCTTGAGAACCCTAAATACTAGAGAATGGAAAATATGATGGAGAAGAGAAAGAGGAGGGTTTGTCCCTCCCCATTGGGGTGTGAATTGGTGAGAAGAATGAGGCTGCTATTTATAGGAGAATGGAGAGGAAGAAGAAGACAATGCAAGAAATAAAGAAAGAAAATGAAGAGAAGTGGAATGTGAGTGGTAGAAAAGAAATGGTAAGTGGAATGGTGGAAATGTAGTCATATGGCAATGAACCATTTATTTAGGTAAAAGAAATCAAACACTAATGTTATGGAGAGAAAGCAACAAAGATAGTGTGGTGAGATGGGTGGAAATATGGGGGTGAGTGGAGCATTGAGAATAAAGGAAAAGAAAGAAATAAAAAGCAGACAGCACTGAGCAGTGCCCACTTAGAACGGAATAATACACGTTTAAACGGTTGGATGATTCTCAAATTTTAATACAGAATATCGAACACACACATGCAGCGTGTATCAAAATTACAGCTGGATCCAACAGTGCAATTGGGAGATATGGGCTTCGCAAGTTGACTAATCTGCACAGGCAGAATGTCCGAAAATCTGGGCTTGGGCCTTTTCTCATGCTTTGTGAACTTGGGCCTTCATCTTGGGCCTCACGGCAGTTCACCTCCTAATGGGCCTCGAAAAAGCCCATTAGACTTCGTAAATTTCCGAGCTCCGATTTTCTGCACGTATTCACATTTATATATCATTTAGGGACTCAAATATGGAAACTAAGCAAAAATAGCAAAGTTACAATTAAATCATAGCCAAATAGTAGGGAAAATACATTAAAAACGTCACACTTTGTGCTCCTATCACCTTCATCTTGAGGATACTAATATCCCCATTCTTAGGGCACATGCTCCCACAAACAAACTGAAATTCCTTGAGGTGCTTGTTAGGATCCTCGCTATTAAGTCCATGAAACTTTGGTAAATGATGCAAGAATCCACTCTTCAATTCGAAGTCAGATTCCTTCCCCTCAGCCGGTTCCGGATAGGTGATGCAGAGCGGAACAACCTCTCCCTCAGTGCCATTCGAAAGTTGCCTTATTGTTTCAGCCATTGGTGGTGCTTGATCCTCAGTAGCGCTTTATTCCTCAGATAGGTCTTCCTCCTCTTCTGAACGAGAACGTGAGGAGTTATTATCTGAGTCTTCTGACTTAATTTCGAAAGGTGCTAAGGGCTTGTCCTCGGAAATGTACAATTGAGTGCCTTCCCTTAGCCTTTGTAAACGTTCTTCGATAGTAGAGAATGGTGTACGTTCAGATGTGGACATTCATTAATCCCTATACAAAATAAACAAGTGAGTACAAAGTTTACAAAATAAATACAAAGTATAATATACAAGTGTAGGTATTATGTACGGAAATAATAAAAGAATGAATGAATTTCCTATTTTGTCTAATTAATTTTATTCACACAATACACTTAGGTACGGGAACAGAGGACCTCAAATGTGCAATGGGACTGAAACAGCTACCCATCTTAAAGTCATGTTAAATCCAATATACCTTAGGTGTAACAACATTTTCGTTGGTGCCCTTAACATAGTCAAAAACCAAGTTGATTCCAAGCGGTAACCCAATGTGGAACGTACGGCCTAGGGGCTCTGCCTTGACTTAAATGACTTTCCGTGTTTTCAGAGGCGAATGGCCAGATCATATGAGAGATAAGCGAGGGGCAGGATTCATTTAGTGGTACTACGGAGGCAAGCCCCTGATTAGAGGATTTTACCTACGTCATTAATTATTACCTAAATTCCTAACAATTGTCGTTGTAAAGTATAATGGGAAATAAAGGTTTTTCCCACAGAAGATTGTTATATTTACTTTTTAATGTCACGAAAAATTAAATTAAATAAAGGATTATATTAACAAGTATAAAGAATAAAGAATATATATATATATACAAAATTAAATGAACTATACAGTATTGTTTCTATTTACAAAAATATACATTATATACAAAAGTATTTTTGGGGGTTTTGATAATTTTGAAAACAATAAAAGGAAATATTTTTGGATTTTTATTATTTTTGAAAACAAGAAAACACACACACAAATATTGTTTTGAAGATTAACTAACTCCCTAGCCATGAATCCGAAACTAACATATGTAAGATGCTGGACCACCATACATCTCCCAAATAAAACTTTCCCTAACAATTAACTCCGAGACCACTCTGTCAGCTAATCAATAGAAAAAGAGTTGTTAATTCAAGTGCACGACCTAGCGGGACCGCCCAACTATCCGTGATCCTTATTATTTAGTTTCAACATTAAAGATAAAACCAAACAAACAAAATTCACATAAGCTGCTAGAAGAATCAATTAACTTCAATCCAACAATTATTACACAAAATAGAAAATAAAACAAATAGTAACAATTTATCCCAACATTTATTCACATTAATTAAAGTACGGAAATTAAAATTAAACAAAAATAAAATATAATAAATAAACGAGGGTTGGGAAAATGTTACTAATGTGTCCATGAAAATGGACACTGTCTGGCAGGCGAAGGTGGCAGACTCAGCTATTAAAATCGAACAAGTAATGCATTTGGATGTGGCGGGTGCTCAAAGCATTTGGGCTTTTGGGCTTAGTCAATGGGTCAACAACCCATTCTTTCTTTCCGGTCAAGCCCATGACTTCTTTTCCTTAGGTTGAAAAGTCAACCTTGCTTTTCTTTCTCAATTTGCATCGGACCCGATTTCTTTACTTCATCTTTCATTTTTATTCTCTCATTCCAGCAAAGAGAGAGAGACCATGAGAGACGGCGCGGCAAGATCGGGGGGGCTCATGACGGCGGCGGTGAGGGAAACAGCAGCGGCGGCAGGAGAACACGGGGACGCCGTGAGCCGGGCACGGTTGAAGACGGCGCGGCATCGTCGACGGTGAGCGAGAGGGCAGGCGCGATTTGGAAGCAGCACGGGCACGAGATTTGGATGCCCGAAAGGATCGGCGACGTGATTGATTTTGAAGATTGGGTCGCCGGATTTGCAGGTGGTGAACAGCAGACCGGTGAGAACGGCGTCGACGAGCTGGGCAGATCGGTGGTAGGACTGGGCACGGCTACATGAGCAAACGGCGTCTTGATGAGCTTTGAAACGGCGCCGACAGAGGCAAGGGAAGACGGCGGTGTCGGGATTTCTGGGCTTTGGTGAGGCCGTGACGGCAACGGTGGAATGGAAGAGACGGCGCCGGTAGCGTGAGGTGCAGCGGCCTGGGCTGGTAATTTCTGGGCTTTGCTAGCTGCTGCCGGTGCTTGAATTGAGAGTCGCCGGCATGGTTTGACACGGGCAGCAGCTTGGGGACTTCCATACCTGCAAAATAAGAACAGAATTAATTAGAAAATGATTACTTGATTGTGATTGAAATGGTTGCAGGAGATGTTGCTTAAATAGAGAATGGAATGGGAAGAAGCAGCCAAGGAGCAGAGATGAGTGAGCTGTAGATGCTCTGTAGTGGTGGTGGGATTTTGGTGGAGATAGTAGGTGAATGACAGGCCCCATAAGGAGCATCAATTTAAAAAAACCCTATCGGTAGTATAGTGGCGTAAGTAGGGTATCGTTCACAACGGAGATCAAAGGGTGTACCTAACAAAAATTGTCACAAAGAATTAAATAAAATAAAGAATTATTAACAAGTATAAAGTATAAATATATACATATGTACAAAGTAAAAAGGGGATTGAGTGATAAATTGAATGAAATAAATTAATTAAATTACAAAGAATAAATTAAATAAGATGGGATGAAACACAAAGAATATAAAGTTCAGCCACAAGTATACAAGTTTACCAATTATTGGACCGAAAATTAACCAAGTTCCCTAGCCATGAAACCGAAATTAACATATGTGGAAAGTTAGAAGCTAACCATTCCCCAAATAAAACCTCTCTACGAAAATTAACCTAAGTGAAAGCACCTAGATTAACCAATTAAACATGCCATCTTAGTCTAGAAAGCTAGCTAATCAAACCATATTTAACGCATAGAAAAGAGTTGCTAATTAAAGTGCACGACCCATTATAGAAAAGTCCATATGTCCGCAATCCTTTTTATTTGACACCGACCTTTGTCCAAAGCCTTTACTACTCGTCAATTAGGTTTCCAAAACTATTAGGTGAATTGTAATCCCTAATTCTAGCTCCAATTATATGCAAATATTATAAGTATCGATCCCTATAACATAAACACATAAAAGTTTTCTATAATTCAGAATCAAGTAAACAGAGTCACATAAGCTACTAGAAGAACTAATTAATTAGGATCCAATAACTAAATAAACTCATATAAATAGGCTGGAAATTATATAAATCATGTCATGTTAACTAATACAAAGAATAATCAAGCAACAAAGAGGAATTCATAAGAATAATTAAAGGAAAAGTCAGATTACACCATATGGAATAGCATGAAGACTTGAAGACCACGAAAGCTTGAATCCTTGAAAGCAAGTAATCCAAACCGTGTGCAGCAAGGTGGTGATGATGATGGACGAAATTGATGGTGATGATGGTGATGGTGCAGCCGCCTTTCCTCCTCCTTGAAGCCTTGAGAACCCTAAATACTAGAGAATGGAAAATATGATGGAGAAGAGAAAGAGGAGGGTTTGTCCCTCCCCATTGGGGTGTGTTTTGAAGAGAAGAATGAGGCTGCTATTTATAGGAGAATGGAGAGGAAGAAGAAGACAATGAAAGAAATAAAGAAAGAAAGGGAAAAGAAGTGGAATTTAAGTGGGAGATAAAGAAATGGTGAGTGGAATGGTGGAAATGTAGTCATATGGCAATTAACCATTTATTTAAATAAAAGAAATCAAACACTAATATTGTGGGGAGAAAGCAACAAATATGGTGTGGTGAAATGGATGGAAAAGTGGGGGTGAGTGGAGCATTGAGAATAAAAGAAGAAGAAAGAATTAGAAAGCAGACAGCACTGAGCTATGCCCACTAAGAACGTAATTCTGAACGTTTGGATGGTTGGATGATTCTGAAATTTGAATCCAGAATACCTAACACACACGTGCAGCGTGTATCAAAAATACAGCTGGATCCAACGGTTGAATTAGGAGATATGGGCCTCGGAAGTGGACTGATCTGCACAGGCAGATTGTCCGAAAATGGGCTTGGACCTTTCCCTCATGCTTTGTGAACTTGGGCCTTCCTTCATGGATTTGGGCCTCCTTCTTGGGCTCACGGCAGCTCACCTCATAATGGGCCTCGAAAAAGCCCATTAGACTTCGTAAATTTCCAACACTTTGCTTATTTTCCTCAAGTTATCTTCTTTTCTCTTTATTTGCAATATGAAACCTACAAACACAAAAACTAAATAAATAACACAAATTTATGAGAAACTAACAACAAAAATGTGGAGAAATTGATAAAAAAAGTTGTACAATTATGCACCTATCAGTGAAGATGCTGCCGGCAGTGGAGATGGTTGGTGAAGGTAGAAGCCAAGGATGGTGGTTACGGTGGTGAGCTGCAGACAAAAGAAAAAGAAAACAAACAAAAGAAAAATAAAATAACAAAAACAAATAAAAGAAATAATTATAAAATAAAACAAAAGAAATAAAATAACAAATGAAATAATTATAAAATAAATATGTAAAATAAATAAACATAAAATATAAACAAGGGAAAATAAGATGGAGGTTTGAATTATGTTTCGCCACCGCGTGTGGTGGTTGCGCCGCCTAATGTGGTGGTTTGCCGACAAATTGTCGGGATTCGGAACGGTTCCCGAAATCTTCGTACAATATTTTATTCCACAATTGAAAGTCACGGTTGACTTTCCGAATTACGCTGAATACCTCCAAAATGCACCTATTCTGTGCAGATAAACATTTTCCTGGTATTTTCCCTAAAAATACGAAAACAAACATTAAACAGACAATTAAGCTTTCGGAATAGCAAAATCCAGTAATTAAAGGCACTTTGTGAACGTATTTTACGTTCACATCACACCCCTACACTTGAACTATTGCTAGTCCTCTAGCAAACACAGAATACAAAACACAACTAAATTTCACAAAAATGGAAACACACAACAAACTGGTCTTTCCAACCATTATCCTCAGCGAGTTCGAAAGAATTATAATCAAGAGAATGAAAATTATATACCAAGGTTAGAGAATTTGCTAAGCATTTAACATGTACATCTCATTTATGCTCGGGTGAAGTGTGTGAAAACCAAATATACAATTAATCTCATGCAATCCAATAGGCACATCGAAACAACATTAACCACTAAACCTCACAAGATTCACTAAATATTTCCGCTCAGTGTTTAGGTTTAAGTGTTTACTCTCAAAACAATTACACAAGTAGTGTTCCCATATGCTTGCTCATTAACCGACTCTCTACAATTAATCCACAAATCATCAGATCATAAGGACTTTCAGGTGAAACAGGGACCAAAGGGTGGATGGTAAATGAAGTGAAAGGACTCGAAATGAAAAATGTTTTACATGTTTGCAAGACAAATCAACGACTTTGAAACTCATACCTATGCTATACCCGAAACAACTCTTATTTTCCTCCAACCTTTTATTGAAAATAAAACAAGTAAATAAAATAACTCTATTTTTGTGGTATTTTCTTCTTTTTCTTTTCCACATTTTTTTTTTCTTTTCTATTTTTTTTTCTTTGAGAAATTTATTCCTTCTTTTTATTTCTGATTTTTTTCTTTTCTTTTCTTTGAACAAATACAACAAAATAAATACACCCCCACACTTGCCTTTTGGTATACTACCGTACAAATCCGAAGCATAAAACATAAGAAGTCACTATCATCGTCTTGCAAACACAGTAAAACAATGGTGAAATGGTGTGGGTGAACAAAAGAAACGGCTAATGAGTGATCAGTTCAAAAGGGGATCCTAAAGTTCGTGTTTAGATGGATGGTGAATATTTTGGCCATGGTGCTCAACTAATGCCTTAATCATTTCTAATTCATCACAGATTAATAAAAAGTTTCAAGCGGTCTCTGAGCAAGTTCTAGGTTCAAAAACTCATGAATTGTGCACACATGAAGAACGAGTAAATGTATGAAATATGCATACATGTGAATATTCAATAGGCTCAAGTCCTCATATTTTCTGGGTATGCATGACAATGTATGTTCAAATGTGCTTCTCGGATTGCAATCAACTAATCGAAACAGGTTATGTGAACATGGAAATTCGAGCAATCATAAGTTATGCATATTAAATTCAAACCAAATTACACAAAACCTTAACATATAATAAACATTCTCAAAATCATAACAATTAAACTCAATTCATCATCGGGATTGGAAAGAAAACAACACACATAACACAAATAAACACACAAAAACACACAAACAGAAGCAAATATTTTTGTAATTTTTGATTTTTTGATTTTTTTGATTTTTTTCAATTTACGTAACAATACGTGACCACAGTGACTTACTTAGTGCAATGGTAGGTTCAACGCTACCAAGGGAGTAAGTATGATTTAGTCGATATATTGTTACCGTAGAAAACGAAAACAAGTAAATTATTTTTTTTGAATTTTTCAAATTTTTCAAATTTTTTTCTTTTCTTTTCAATAAATCTTCCCCCCACACTTGAATTAAACATTGTCCTCAATGTTAGACAGATATTTCACGAAAATGAATAATTCAAGCATGATTATTGAATTTAAACACACAAACATAAATAAACAGAAGTAAACACACAACATATATACAAATGAAAAAGATAGGTTAAAGAAAATCTCCCCCTTGAAGATCGTGAAGTTCCTCCCGAAGTAAGTCACCAACAGTCACAAACAAGGCTAGCAGGGCCTTGCATCCAACGTTTGCTCCTTAGTTGACTGCGGTTCTGATCCGTTGAAGTGTGTCCTGGACAAGGGTAGTTGCCGACTCCACGGCAGACTTGGCTGATGTAGCCCTCACTGAGATCTGGAACACCATAGTCAGTAGTGTTCCGTCAAGAATAGCTCCGGATACGTTAGGCAGAATGGAGAAGCCAGAAGACATAAGCGGAAATGGCTCCGGTTGAACTCCACATAGCAGACACTGGAGAATGGAATGGTTAATCGGCGCGTATATCACAGACGACCCCGTTGCATCGGTGCAACACTCCTGAAGAATGAGGAAGTCGTTGTGACTATCAATGGCGAGCACCGAAATCTGGTTCCGCGGGTCAAGACCGATGGTGAAATTTGCTAGCACACGCATCGTGCTGTCCATCGACATACTATCCCATTGCGGTCTAGTCTGAACGTCTTTGAGGAACTCAAAGATCCTGGTGTGATGAGATAGATGAACGACGGAACAGCCAGCAGTACGATTGACTCCAGGGGGCTTGCTCGGATCACCCCTTCTCTTGTTGGTCCTGACCTCCATTCTAGTGTCTCTTGTTCGGTTCGAACAAATCCAGTGGTGGTACGTGGAGTTGCTGATATCGTTGAAGAAACAGATCGTCATCTGTTTTGCCATTTCCGCAAGTCCTCTTCTTCCTTCAAGAGAAATAATCGAGTCACCGGGTGAAGAGTGGATACCTGTGGCGCACATGTAGCGCTCGGCTTGTCGTTGGAGAGTTGAGATCCAACGCTTTGCACCAAAAGCGAACCCAGAATGGACAAAGGGTTCGAAAATGGCCTTCATCTCCTTCTCGCGTACATCCACGTGCTCCACCCAAGTGACTAAGGAAGATCCATTATGAAGATCACGTATCAGGCATCCGGAGGGGCGTTTTCGGCAAATCGATCTCACGGAAGGCTTCGGATTTGAACGCAATTCATCCACGGAGACATCCACGACGACCCAACTTCCATCCAGTTGTTGGTGAGAGTACCGAACGAACTGGACTTCACGAGTTGAGACGATGTGAGATGGCACCAGAAACTCGGCCGACATCACTTGCATATGCTCCTCGTAGCCTTCTTCGTTGCTGGAGGAAACACTACAAAAAAATTCAATTTTAGCCATGGCATCATGCCGTCGCAAAAGACCTTTGGCGACGGCTGTGCGACGGCAATCGTAGCGTAGCCTTAGGTGGCGTCGCCAATGCTCATGGACACGGCAAATTGCCGTCGCCAAGAGATTAAGCGACGGCAAAAGGGTCGCAATGGTATTTCCGTGACTTTGGTGCTCAGTTTGCGACGGAGAGTCGCCACTCTCCATGCCGTCGCCATTGACTATTTAGCTACAGACATTTGCCGTCGCAAAATATATTCCAAAATTAAAAAAAAATATTCTAAATTAAAATAAAATCCTTGAGTTTGAAGAATGTCTTCTAATGAAATTATGAAACTGAAACTCTAGTCAACAACAAAAGACATAATACAAAATCATTGGCCTTTGTATTTTGGCCAAAGCACCCCTTCGTAGGCGGGGATAAATAATCATGACAAGAGCTGAAGTTGAATCTAGAAAAGCTATTGGTATTACTGCAGGCTTGAAGCTACATCTCTTCTGCTGATTTGTCATATGTCTGCAAAAATTGGGACGCTAATACACTCAATCAATCATGTGCATCCAAATAATTCTCTATTAGCACCGAAAATGTGGCAAACCCAGCACAACCAACACAGGTTGCTTTTGGGCCACCTACAAAAGAACAGCAGAGGTGTGAGATTAACATTCAGGGAAGGAAATTATGCTGACAGAAGGAACCTAATGAAAAAAACTTTAACAAGGTTCAAATTTTTAACCACGCAGTTCGGTACATATTCTGTTTACTCTTTTTTCTTTTTTCATTTCTGTTATATAATATCTTACAATGACACTTGGTTGATGACTGCCCTCTTTACCCTGTCTAGGTCAGGACGATAAAGTAGAGTGTGCTTCATCAATTGAAACACCAAAACTCAAAATAGTGCAATTATTGGTTTCTGAGTTACCATTGCTACCTCGTATGGAGCAATTATAGAGGATTCCCTTAGCTGATCTCGGATCTAGAGGTGAACTCCAATTTTTAACTATGGTACCAGAGAACTTAGAAAGGTGTCCAACAATTGTCATTTGTTTATAAAATCATTAAACAACCCAATGACACCTACTTATAAAATCCATTTATAATGTCGTCTAACTCTTAGAATCTCTTCTAAATTCACCTTTATATCAGACATGACACAATGAATGATTTCCTTGCTTCAAAATGAATAATTTTCCAATCGTATTCAGAAACAAATGCAAGCACATAGCTTCTAACAAAATATCAACAAATAAGCTTATAATTCTAACTTTCACATAGCATAGTGTAGAATTGAAAATAACCTGTCTAATCTGCTGGCTGGATTGAGCATAACAGGTCCTCTTGACTTGATTAGGACGTCTCTTGGTGAAGCCAATGCAGAACATCCTCAGTGTATAAAGGTCTGTGGCCTTCACATCCACATGAGCTTCAATCAATGTTTGCCATTTGCACACCAAAGATCTCAACTTGTCAGTTGTGAAGTTCATTCCCTGTAATTCAACAGAACATACAAAAGATGGTATTTTGATTAGAACTCAGATAAAAAAACTCATGCATGTATGAACTGGGAGACATTTGTCATTTGTAATGCCACCATACCCAGAAATTTGTCAGAACAGTTCTTCCTCGGACATCTTCAGCTCTCAACCGCATCTTTCTGTAAGCATGTTCCTCATCACCCTGAAGGTCAGCAAGTGATGTCTCAACGACCCTGTGCTTGAGTCCTTCTGAAGCAATCTGTTAAAAATCCCCAGAGTTGTTAAAAAGTATGAACCATGTTGAAATTTCATGACATAGAGAGTAAAGAAACATAATCCAGTAAATTTATTGTACAAAAGGCAACGAAACTAAAATCTCAAACTGACAATATAATGATACTGCTAACGCCAACGTGGAAGTTCTGATTCTAATGAGGAGTTAAGCTCCCAAAACCAATTTAATAATACATTCATATACCAAAATCTAAAAGCTTGGGGCTTGCAGAAAACCAACAAAAATTATCATGATGAATTTCAAGATAAAATAACCAGGGCATGAAACTCTTGAACAAAGATAAACACCTCAGAAACAAATACTGATTATGGAAGGGAAAAGTAACTTCTAAAATATATAAAGGCATGATGTATTTGGATTCTGGACAAGCAAGAGTGGAAAAGAGACCCTTTAACAAGTAAAAAGATTAAAATGACCAATTGTTGTTGAAGATGGAAGTACGTTTAAAAAAATATATATTAGAAACCCCCAAAAACTGTGTTATGGAAGGCATATATTATACTGTCGAGATTACTGTATAAGAAAAAAACTAATGTCGATAAATTAATCATAATAACAAAAAATAGTGTTTTACGCATGAGAAGAATGGTGATAGTATAGCAGTTAGGCAGTCATAAATTTTACTCGAGTGGAAATTTTCTTAGAGCTTAGTTATCTACTTCTGATATAACTGAACTAAATTGCATGCAGTTTTGAGTAGAATTACAGTATACTAACCAAATAGCCATCATTTTCCCATTGGTAAGTGTCGAAAGTAACTGTAAAATTTCCATTTGGGTCCAAGGGATCATAGCAGTCTGCAAATCAAAGAAAGCAGTATCCGTTCAGATATTAATTAGCAAGAAAGGTTCTCTCCCAAAACCTGAGGGAGAGTACAAGTGTACAACTACATACCTTTGAATGATTAGGAAAGTACAACTTCCTTCACAATAATAGAAACCAACTATGGATTATGCCTTGCATTTGAAAATAATACAAACTACCAAAAATTACACAAATAATCACATCTGCTAACAAAACATTGCATTCAAAATGGATTGAAAAACAAAAAACAAAAACAAAAACAAACCGAAGACCCACAATAATTGATATAATTCATACGGAGTTAGAATTATAAAGGAAATTAAAAATGCCTAATCAAAACCAACTAGGCTTTCTGATGTTCCTAGAAAAACCCAGCTCACACACCAACTTTTAAGATTCTTTTCAATATTAAGCGATGCAAAATGAGAACCTATTCTCAAATCCCGACTATAATCAAAGCATGAAAATCATCCAAAAGAATAGAAACCCTAAACTTTGATTATTTCACAACCCTATAAAGAAACAAAAAACTTAAATGATAATTGATATTTACCGTTCTTGGCGAGTAGAAGCAGCGACCATGGTGGCAGCACGATCTGTTTCGGAGGAAGAGACTCGTGGACTTGAGAACTTTCGCGAATCTCACCTACCGATCTGGTTCGTTGTTCGTTTTCTTCATGTTCTTTTTCAATTCGCTTTCATCCAGGAAGAGAGAGAGCGAATCTCACCTACCGATCTGGTCTCGACGGCAGATCTGGTTCGTTGTTCGTTTTCTTCATGTTCTTCTTCAATTCGCTTTCATCCATGGTAGGGAACTGGGGATCGACGAAGAGGAGAGAGAAGAAGATCGAGAGTCAAAATGGATGGAAGTTTAACATATGACACAATGTAGTGACGGTAACAATAAGTGATGCCAAACCCAATAAAACCAGCGACGGAAAAGGAGATGCCGTTGCAATTGAGTCCTTTATGTACGACGGCGTTAGCTTGCCGTAGCAAACTGCTTTCATATTTGCGACCTCTTGTTTACCGTGGCAAATTTAAGACCAATGGCGACGGCGTTTTGTTGCCGATGCTAACTGCCGTAGCGATTGCAAAGTTTTTTTGTAGTGAAAGGATCTCCAACGTCTTGGCGTTTGTGATCATGCTACAGAAGACTGGCAACCATCGACCAACATCCATTAAGATCTGAACGATGGTGGTCGGATAAAGATGGATGGTTGCCGAGTGTCTCGACGATTCGGCTTTGAAGTACGGAGCAGGTTCAGCTCGTTGAAACACTCGCAAGTACTCGGCCCTATGAAGAGTCTCGGGATGAATAGACGTGTCGGGAGTCGGTGAAGTTATCCACAAAGGAAATCCGGCAGTGGCCATGAGCAGGAGCTCGTCTTTGGCCTTGCGGGCGATATCCGAGATCAAGTCGGTGTGGATTCCGACAAGATCGTGAGCAGGTCCGGGAAGCGTGTCAGATGGCAAAGGTATGGATGGGCGCTCGACTAGGGTTGGCATGAGACTCCGCACATCCCGTCTCAAGTGGTCCATGTCGATGGAATCATCGGACAACTCGAGAAGAGGCTCTTGTTGTGGGGGAACAACTTCGAGCCTTCGCCGTGGCACATCTGAGTGCGGAACAGGACCTCCGCAATTGGGACATATGCCGCTGTGGAGAGCATCGACGAGTCGTTGATTCAGAAGTTGAAGCTCCTCGTTCTTGCTCACCAGCTGATCATTTCGTCTCTCTAACTCGGCAATACGCTGCTCAGACGTAAGGATACCGAATTTCTTCCTATTTCTCGACCCCCAATAATAGACTTGGTCCTCCTCAAGTCCGATTTTCGGACCAAATCGTTCTCGTTGTGGCTTGGTGGGGTGAGAATACACCGCAAAGAAAGCCGCAAGTGCATCTCTCTGAGCTTTAGTGTATTTTGTCTGCGGAAGTCTCCTATAGACAGGAGCGGCTTCCGGCTCAACGGGTGGATCAGCAACCAGGATTGGTGCTTGGGGTAGTGGTTGCAGTTGTGGCTGTGGCTGGGTCGGCATGCTAGCATCGGCGCTATTGAGCATGCTCGGTGGAATTATTTCAGCCAAGCCTTCAAAGATTGGGTTCTCTGAAGGACCTGCCTGAAACAAATCACTGAAAGAATTCACTCTTTTGGCCATTTCTGGGTTGGTAAGGAAGGAAAACTTCTGGGATTTGGGAGATTTACTGGGAAAACTGAAGAACACGAAGAACACGAGAGAGAGAAAACGAGAGAGAGAGAGAGAGACTAAGGGAAACCTAAGGAAATGCGTGAAATGAAACACACGAACAGAAGGGAAGGGAAGGGAACGGACGCACGCTCGCACACGTGCCACAGACAGAAGACCCGTAATTTCCGGATCGAGCGACGAAAGTCGTAAAGTCTACAGTAGACACGCACGCGGTTTATTAAACAATTCGGCCGACGCAAAAGTCGTGCGTCGGCCCAATCAGAATTTTTTCATTTTCATTTTTTATTTTTTTATTTTTATTTTTATACTTTACGAAAAGTCGTAAAGTGAACAGTGAAAACGCGTAGCACACGCGCTTGCCGACACTTTAAACGGGCCTGGGCCATCGAAATGGTTTGGGCCTTAAAGTGGGCCTGGCCAAAGAAATCTCCGGCCCATTAATTGATACTATGTTATTAGCATATCAGGATGGTGTCTAGGTCGAGACCCTTGGAGACAGGTTTTGGATTCAGAGGACTACAGACTGACGAAAGTCGATAGGGGCTGATGTGAACGTAAAATACATTCACAAAGTGCCTTTAATTACTGGATTTTGCTATTCCGAAAGCTTAATTGTTTGTATAATGTTTGTTTTCGTGTTTTTAGGGAAAATACCAGGAAAATGTTTATCTGCACAGAATAGGTGCATTTTGGAGGTTTTCAGAGTAAATCGGAAAGTCAACCGTGACTTTCATATGTGGAAGAAAATATTGTACGAAGATTTCGGGAACCGTTCCGAATCCCGACAATTTGTCGGCGGACCACCACATACGGAGGCGCAACCACCACACGCGGTGGCGATACACATTTTAATCCTCCATCTTATTTTCCCTTGTTTATATTTTATTTATTTTACATATTTCTTTTATAATTATTTCATTTGTTATTTTATTTCTTTTGTTTTATTTTATTTTATAATTATTTCTTTTATTTCTTTTTGTTATTTTATTTTGTTATTTTTGTCTTTGTTTTGTCTGCAGCATGTTCACGTTCTCAGCTGCATATTCCTACTCCACCATCACCAACCAGCTCCACCACCACCAGCTACAGTCCAATTTTCCCTCATTTTCCTCCACTGCCGGCAAGCATTATCACTCCCTCTAGCATCTCCAGCTCTCCATCGCACTCCACTATTCTACTTCCTTCCTTGGCTGTTCTGCTCTTCCTCTCCTATTTAAACAGCTCACCTGCAAGCACAATTCACCAATCTCACAATCTAATTATCTGTGTTCTTGTTTTTGCAGGTTTGGAAGCTCTGCACGTCAAGCCCAGCCATGGCACCACAAGCCCACTGCCCAGAACAGCCACCGTCGCTGTTTTCTTTCCTGCCGGCGACCAACCTGCGATCACCAGCTCGGCGCCGCATCTCTTTCACCCAAATCTGCATTCAATTCAATATTTGTTCCTGCAAATTCCCAATTATTCAATCTAAATTTCTTCTTTTTGTTTTGCAGATTTGGCAGCTGCTCTTGCTGTTTTTGCCGGCGCCGAGCCCAGATGCCAACTCTGCCGGCGTCTCCCCTGCCTCCTCAAAATACTCGCCGACGCTGTGATGTGAACGTAAAATACGTTCATAAAGTGCTCTAAATACTTGGATGGATGCTATTCTGAAAGCTTATTTGTCGGTTTAATGTTTGTTTTCGTGTTTTCAGGGAAAATATGTGAAAAATGCTAATTTACACATAAAAGGTGATTTTTGGAGATTTATCGCGCAATTTCGGAAAGTCAACCGTGACTTTCCGATTATCTGATGACACCGGTCATTATTCGGAAGTGGAATATAATATTGTACGAAGATTTCGAAAGACGTTTCGAATCCCGGCAATTTTGCCGGCGAACCACCACTCACGGAGGCGCAACCACCACACGCAGTGGTGAAAGACAAATTAAATCTCTATTTTATTTTCCCTTGTTTATATTTATTTATATTTTTATTTTAGTATTTATTTTATAATTATTTCTTTTGTTATTTTATTTTATATTTATTTCCTTTCATTATTTTATTTTATTTTATTTTATTTATTTATTTCTTTTGACTTTTGTTTGTTGCAGCCCATGTTCACGGTTTCTTCTCTCCATCTTCTCCAGCCGGCAGCATCTCCAGCTGTTCTTCACGTTCAAATCCCACCAGCAGCTTCCCCTCCACTTCAATTTGAATTCAAATTGATTCTCTCCAGTTCATCAATCCACTATTGCTTCCTCCGTTCCTCTTCCAATCACCATCCATAAATAGCCATCTCTGTTTCATTCTTCCTTGGCCGGGGCTTCTCCCCGCGCCACCAACTCATTCCCCTTCTCTTTTCCCCCTCCATGTTCTCAAGCGTCCGTGTAGTTCTCCCAGCTGCCTTCTCCCTCTCTCTCGTTCTCTCGCCTGCCTTCGCTCTCACTAAACCTTCCCTTCTCTCGGTTCCTCCGTGCAAACAAATACTCTCTCTGTTCCTCACAAAATCTCTCAGTTCCTCAAAGTGTCCGTGTGCAGGAGCCCCTCTCCTGTGCCTTCTCCTCTCCCTTCCTTCCTTCCTTCCACAATTATCTCAGCCCTTCTTCTTTCTCCCCTCTGTTACTCCTGCAATCAAAATCACCACCGTGAGCCCACTGCTCACGGAAACACCACAGCTCCACCTCACTGCCTCCCTTAGTCTAATTAACAAACATCTTCACTCTCACCTCCAATCCATCTACAATTACACAAACCCATCCCAACCATCATCACCTTCATTCCTACATAATTAATCTGCAAGTTAATCAAATCAAGTGCACAAACAATTAATAAATGTATGATTTAATTTGCAGGAAGAATTTCACCGAGCTGTTTCTTTGCCGCCTCAATCAACCACGCCGGCGTCGCTCATCTTCTCTCTCGCCGGCGTCAATTCGGACGTCTTCCCATGCGGCGCCGTCAAATCTTTCTCCGCTGCTCTCTGCTCAGCTCCGGTTTCGCACCACCATCACAGCCCCCGCCATAGCAGCCGGCGACCCATCACAGTCCCGGTCCACGGCGTCTCTTCTCTCGCCCACCACCGACGCCGACGAGCCCGGGTCCTTCCCCCGTGCTCAATCTCTGCCGCGCCTCATCTTTGCCTCCGACGCATCCTTGCTGCTGCGGGCATCAACCCAGACCAGGCGCACCTGCCAATCCACCGCCTCCCCTTGCCGGCGTCGATCCAAACCGCAGCTGCTAGGCCGCGCCTCCCCTTTGCCGGCGTCATCTCTAGCCTCCCACCGGTCCCTCTCTCTCTGGTCTGGAGATGAAGGGAATAGAAACTGAAGCTCAATAGAGAGGAGAGCCACGGGTTCAGAAGCAAAGAAAGAAGAAATTGCCTTTGAAAAGTCAAAGGGTGCGAGAGAGTTAATTGTTGGGTGTGATGAGAAATGTCACGGTCAACAGGGGCTGACCGGGTCAACAAGCCAAGATGACTTTCTCAATTGGGCCTCAAAGCCCAAAAGCTCAATTGCCCAATTTCAGGCCCAAGCCCAATCTGTTACAAGCTCCCCGAACTTCATCGAAAATCCGGCGAATCCGATAAGATCCTTCGCCGGAATTAAATGAGCATTTCTTTCTCAAACTCTTTTTAATTTTAAGTTGTGTGATTTTATTATTTTATTTTTATTTGATTAATTTGTATTTTGAATATTTGTGTGATTTAATATTGAAAAACCCAAAAATATGTTATTCATTCATTTGTGTGTTAGTTTAATTTCTTTATTGTTGGTGTGTTTTATTTAAGTGTGTTAGTTTAAATTGCATCTTAATTTGTTTTGTTCTTGTTTTATTTTATTTGTTTGCAAAAAGATTAAAAACCAAAAATATTTTCTTTTATTTATTTCTTGTTTTCAAAAGAATTTCAAAAACCCAAAAATATAACTTTCGTATATATTGTACATTTTTGTAAATAGAAACAATATAGTTTAATTAATTTCGTGACATTAGGAAAGTAAATAAACAATCCTCTGTGGGAAAAACCTCTACTTCCCATTATACTATTCAACGACAAATTGTTAGGAAGTTTAGGTAATAATTAATGACGTCGGTAAAACCGCATATCATTTTGGCGCCGGCTCGCCGGGGATTGTTTTTACTATTTACTTTTTTACTTTTTACTGTTTACTATTTGTAAATAATACTTGTAAATAATACTTACTAATTATACTTGTATATATTGTTACACTTAGTAATTATACTTAGGTGTTCTGAGTACTGTTAATTATTTAAGTTGTTGTAGGTTGTAATTTGAACGGAAATAGGTAAGGTCCTTTTATTAATATTGGCCTAAACCCTTCATTTGTACCGTAAGGTCACTTGAGGTTGAGGGCGGCCTTTATTAACACTTGGAGAATTGTCGAACACTTAAGTGCTTTCTCAACTGAGTAAGGGGCACATGAATGGTGTCTAGATATGATCAAGACTCTTGGGTGACGGGTTTGTAAAATTGGATTCAGAGGACTTGTCCACTAAATGAATCCTGCCTCTCGCTTATCTCTTGTGATCTGGCCATTCGCCTTCTGAAAACACGGAAAGTCATTTACGTCAAGATATTGCACCTAGGCCGTACGTCCACCTCGAATTACCGCTTGGAATCAACTTTGTTTTTAACTATATTTTGGACAATTTAACATTACTTGTAAATAAAATATACTTAGACATAGGAAATTTTATTTATTCATTTTGTATAGATAATTTGTGACATTATTTTTAACTTTGTAAATATTTTGTTTTTAACTTGTAAATTTTATTACTAACCTTTTAATTTTTATAGGGAATAATCCGGGTTATTCGGAAATTTTACCACATACATCGGAGCATACGTTTAGGAAGTCAAGGTTGAAAAACCTTGAGGTTGATGTCTTGTTGGTGATTTTTTCGGTTTCCTCGGGAGTAAAAAGGTAAGTTTTCTTTTCACTCTCGTTATTTATTTAAAAAAATATATAAAAAAAAATAATAAAAAAATAATAAAAAAATTGTAAATAAAAAAAAAAGTGTGTTTGTTTGTTTTACTGTTTTGTAAATATTTATTTTCACTTTTTATAATTACTGTTTATTTGTTTTGGGCTTGTTTGTTTGTTATTTGTTATTGGGCCTTAGGCCCATTCGTTTGTGTTATTGGTTAGGGTTTTTGGTTTCGTAAAATAAAAATAAAAAATAAAAAATAAAAAATAAATTTTGGCCCATTGGGCTCGTGTCATTCACGAAGCCCAAAACCCGTAACCCAAGCCCATTAGTGTGTCGGGCCTGTTCGTTTTTAGGCCCATTAGTTTAAGCCCACCAATAATGGGCCGGAGATTTCTTTGGCCCAGGCCCACTTTAAGGCCCAAACCATTTCGATGGCCCAAGCCCGTTTAAAGTGTCGGCAACCTTTGCGCGTGCGTCTCACGCGTTTTCACTGTTCACTTTACGACTTTTCGTAAAGTATTAAAAAATAAAAATAAAAAATAAAAAATGAAAATGAAAAAAAATTGATTGGGCCGACGCACGACTTTTGCGTCGGCCGAATTGTTTAATAAGCCGCAAGCGTTTTCACTGTACGCTTTGCGACTTTCGTCGCCCGATCCGCAATTTGCGGATCCGTGTCTGTGGCACGTGTGTGAGCGTGCGTCCGTTCCCTTCCCTTCCCTTCGTTCGTGTGTTTCATTCCACGCTTTTCCCTTAGGTTTCCCTTAGCTCTCTCTCTCTCTCTCTCTCGTTTTCTCTCTCGTGTTCTTCGTGTTCTTCGGTTTTCCCGTAAAACTCCCAAACCCGAAAAGCATTCCTCCCTCCCAAACCACAAATGGCCAAAAGAGTCAATTCTTTCGGTGATTTGTTTCGGGCAGGTCCTTCGAGAGAACCCGATCTTTGAAGGCTTGGCTGAAATAATTCCCCCGAGCATGCTCGATAGCGCCGATGCTAGCATGCCGACCGAGCCACAACCACAACCGCAGCCACTACCCCAAGCACCAATCCTGGTCGCTGATCCACCCGCCGAGCCGAAGCCGCTCCCCGTCTATAGGAGACTTCCGAGGACGAAATACACCAAGGCTCGGAGAGAAGCACGGCGGCTTTCTTTGCGGTGTATTCTCACCCCACCAAGCCACAACGTGAAAGATTTGGTCCAAAAATCGGACTAGAAGAAGACCAAGTCTACTATTGGGGGTCGAGAAATAGGAAGAAGTTCGGTATCCGGACTTATGAGCAGCGTATTGCCGAGCTAGAAAGAAGGAACGATCAGCTGGTGAGCAAGAACGAGGAGCTTCAGATGCAGAATCAACGACTCGTCGATGCTCTCCAGAGCGGCATCTGTCCCAATTGCGGAGGTCCTGTTCCGCATTCTGATGTGCCTAGGCGAAGGCTCGAAGTTGTTCCTCCACAACAAGAGCCTCTTCTCGAGTTGTCCGATGATTCGATCGACATGGACCACTTGAGACGGGATGTGCGGAGCCTCATGCCTACACTAGTCGAGCGCCCATCCGTACCTGTGCCATCTACTCTTCCGGGACCTGCTCATGATCTTGTCGGAGTCCACACCGACTTGATCTCGGATATAGCCCGCAAGGCCAAGCACGAGCTCATGCTCATGGCCACTGCCGGTTTTCCTTTGTGGATATCTTCACCGACTCCCGAGACTTCTATTCATCCCGAGACTCTAAATAGGGCCGAGTACTTGCGAGTGTTTCAACGTGGCGAGCCTGCGCCATACTTCAAATCGGAATCCTCGAGACACTCGGCAACCATCCACCTTCATCCGACCACCATTGTTGAGATCTTAATGGATGTTGGTCGATGGTTGCCCGTCTTCTGTAGCATGATCACAAACGCCCAGATGTTGGAGATCCTACCCTCCAACAACGCAGTAGGCTACGAGGAGCAGAAGCAAGTTATGTCGGCCGAGTTTCTAGTGCCATCTCACCTCGTTTCGACTCGTGAAGTCCAGTTCGTTCGGTACTCCCACCTACAACTGGATGGAAGTTGGATCGTTGTGGATGTCTCCGTGGATGAACTGCGCTCAAATCCGAAGCCTTCCGTGAGATCTATATGCCGAAAACGCCCCTCCGGATGCCTGATTCGAGACTTGCAGAATGGATCTTCCTTAGTTACTTGGGTGGAGCACGTGGATGTGCGCGAGAAGGAAATGAAGGCCATTTTCGAACCCTTTGTCCATTCTGGGTTCGCTTTTGGTGCAAAGCGTTGGATCTCAACTCTCCAACGACAAGCCGAGCGCTACATGTGCGTCACAGGGATCCACACTTCACCCGGTGACTCTATCATTTCGCCCGAAGGAAAAAGAGGCCTAGCGGAAATGGCAAACCAGATGGCGATCTGTTTCTTCAATGACATCAGTAACTCCACGTATCATCACTGGACTTGTTCAAACCGAACAAGAGACACTCGAATGGAGGTCAGGACCAACAAGCGAAGGGGAGATCCGAGCAAGCCCCCTGGAGTCAATCGTACTGCCGGTTGTTCTGTCGTGCATCTTTCCCATCACACCAGGATCTTTGAGTTCCTCAAAGATGTGCATACGAGACCACTGTGGGATAGTATGTCGATGGACAGCTCGGTGCGTCTGCTAGCAAATTTCACCATCGGTCTTGACCCGCGGAACCAGATTTCGGTGCTCGCCATAGATAGTCACAACGACTTCCTCATTCTTCAGGAGTGTTGCACCGATGCAACGGGGTCGTCTGTGATTTATGCGCCGATTAACCATTCCATTCTCCAGTGTTTGTTATGTGGAGTTCAACCGGAGCCATTTCCGCTTATGTCATCAGGCTTCTCCATTCTGCCAAACGTATCCGGAGCTGTTCTTGATGGAACACTACTGACTATGGTGTTCCAGATCTCGGTGAAGGCTACATCAGCTAAATCTGCCGTGGAGTCGGCAACAACACTCGTCCAGGACACACTTCAAAGGATCAGAACCGCAGTCAATTAAGGAGCAAACGTTGGATGCAAGGCCCTGCTAGCCTTGTTTGTGACTGTTGGTGACTTGCTTCGGGAGGAGCTTAATGATCTTCAAAGGGGAGTTTTTCTTTAACCTTTCTGTTTATTTTTGTTTAATTTTTCATTTGTATAAATGTTGTGTGTTTACTTCTGTTTTATTTCTGTTTGTGTGTTTATTTCTGTTGTGTGTTTAAATTCAATAACCATACTTGAATTTTTCATTTCGTGAAATATCTGTCTAACATTGAGGACAATGTTTAATTCAAGTGTGGGGGAAGGTTTATTAAAAAGAAAAGAAAAAATTTGAAAAATTTGAAAAATTCAAAAAAATAATTTACTTGTTTTTGTTTTCTACGGTAACAATATATCGACTAAATCATACTTACTCCCTTGGTAGCGTTGAACCTACCATTGCACTAAGTAAGTCACTGTGGTCACGTATTGTTACGTAAATTGAAAAAATCAAAAAAATCAAAAAATCAAAAAAAATACAAAAATATTTGCTTCTGTTTGTGTGTTTTTGTGTGTTTATTTGTATTCGTGTTTTGTTCTTTCCAATCCCGATGATAAATTGAGTTTAATTGTTGTGATTAGGAGAATGTTTATTATATGTCAAGGCTTTGTGTGATTTGCTTTGGATTTAATTTGCATAACTTGTGATTGCTCGAAATTTCATGTTCACATAACCTGTGTTAATTAGTTGATTGCAATCCGAGAAGCACATTTGAACATACATTGTCATGCATACCCAGAAATTGTGAGAATTTGAGCCTGTTGAATATTCACATGTATGCATTATTCATACATTTACTCGTTCTTCATGTGTGCACAATTCATGAGTTTTTGAACCTAGAACTTGCTCATTGACCTCTCGAAACTTTTTATTAATCTGTGATGAATTGAAAATGATTAAGGCATTAGTTGAGCACCATGGCCAAATATTCACCATCCATCTAAACACGAACTTTAGGAACCCCTTTTGAACTGATAACTCATTAGCCTCTTCTTTTGTTCAACCACATGATTAAATCGTAAATCCGCGATCATTAATTTATTACCTAAATTCCTAACAATTGTCGTTGTAAAGTATAATGGGAAATAAAGGTTTTTCCCACAGAAGATTGTTATATTTACTTTTTAAATGTCACGAAAAATTAAATTAAATAAAGAATTATATTAACAAGTATAAAGAATAAAGAATATATATATACAAAATTAAATAAACTATACAGTATTGTTTCTATTTACAAAAATATACATTATATACAAAAGTTGTTTTTGGGGGTTTTTGAGATTTTTGAAAACAATAAAAGAAATATTTTTGGATTTTTATTATTTTTGAAAACAAGAAAAACACACACAAATATTGTTTTGAAGATTAACCAACTCCCTAGCCATGAATCCGAAATTAACATATGTAAGATGCTGGACCACCATACATCTCCCAAATAAAACCTCACTATGAAAATTAACCCCGAGACCACCCTGACAGGCTAAACAATTAAACATGCAAAGGTAATTAATCTAAACATGTCTAACGCATAGAAGAAGAGTTGCTAATTCAAGTGCACGACCTAGCGGGACCGCCCAACTATCCGTGATCCTCATTATTTAGTTTTAACATTAAAGATAAAACCAAACAAACAAAATTCACATAAGCTGCTAGGAGAATCAATTAACTTCAATCCAACAATTATTACACAAAATAGAAAATAAACAAACAATAACATTTCCCAAAATTATTCACGAATAGTTAATTAAACAAAAATAAATAATAATAAATAAACGAGTTTGGGAAAAATGTTACTGTTGTGTCCATGAAAATGGACACTGTCTGGCAGGCGAAGGTGGCAGACTCAGCTATAAAATCGGACTTTGGATGTGGCGGGTGCACATAGTATTTGGGCTATTGTGCATTGGGTGTCCAAATCAATTGGGCCCAAGCCCAATTTCTTTGGTTTTTCTGGTTTTGCCCCTGAGTTGACTTTTCAACTCTTTTCTCTCCTTTTTGCTCATCACACCCTTGAAATTAGTTTATGCACCCATGGTCTGTTTTGACCATTTGACCGTGCCTCCTCTTTTATTCTTCCTTTGACTTTCTCCTCATTTCTCTTCTTGTTGACCCGTGGTCTTCTTTGCTTCTGTTTCTTTTCATTCTTTTCCAGAGAGAGGGAGGCGGAGGGAGAGCTGGAGACGCCATCAACGCCGGACTGAGCAGCAGCGATAGACGGCAGAAGGCGACGCGGCAGCTGGTTGGGAAGAGAGATCGACGCCGGTGAGTGGTGAGCGGTGAACGGTAAGCTTGGCTGGGATTGCAGATTGCATCGGCGACGAGGTGGACTGGGCAGGCAGCGGCGAGAGCGGCGTCTATCGGCGTTGTGCTTGTGGGATCGACGACGAGGAGGCATAGAGACGGTGGCGGATCGTGAGGGGCTGCACGGGCAGCAGCTTGTTTTGCAGACGGCGGCAGTGAGATGCGGTCCGGGCCGGATCGATGGGCATGGCCGGGCTGGGCTGCAGCGACGAGAAACGGCGCCGGCATAGACGGGATTAGATGGTGACGGCAAGGAAATTTGGGCTTTGCGGCTTGGGCTTGACACGGCCCGGGCCGAGGACAGCGGAGGCACGGCTGAAACGTGGGCGTGACGGCGAAGCAAGGCTACAAAGAGAACCTGCAAAAGAGAAAGAAGATGAATTAGATTGTTGTGTTTAATCCTTGCAGGTGCTTCCTTAAATAGGTGAAGAAAGGGAAAGTTCACGGCTTGGTGGAAATGGAGCTCAATTGGCAGTGAGTGGAGATGCTTTGGAATGGTGGAAATACAACTCAAAAGTTGTAGAAAGAATCACGAAGGAATGGTGGGTGATCTGCTAAGGTGGAATTTGTTGTGGTAGTGGTACTGGTTTGGTGATGGATGTGTGTAGAAGCCATGTGAGGAAGGGAAATGGTTGAGCTGGAGAAGTGGGCGGCCGGCAGTGGAGGAGAAAAATCCAAGAACAAAAACAAATAAAAATGAATAAGTAAATAAACAATCATTAAAATAAGTATAAATATAAAATCAAAAATAAATATAAATATAAAATATAAACATAGATATAAAAATAAATATAAACATAAACATGGGAAAATAAAATGGAGATTTAATTTGTGTTTCGCCACCGCGTGTGGTGGTTGCGCCGCCTAATGTGGTGGTTCGCCGACAAATTGTCGGGATTCGGAACGGTTCCCGAAATCTTCGTACAATATTTTCTTCCACATATATGAAAGTCACGGTTGACTTTCCGAATTACGCTGAAAACCTCCGAAATTCACCTTTTCTGTGCAGATTGACATTTTTCTGGTATTTTCCCTAAAAACACGAAAACAAACATTAAACAGACAATTAAGCTTTCGGAATAGCAAAATCCAGTAATTAAAGGCACTTTGTGAACGTATTTTACGTTCACATCACACCCCTACACTTGAACTATTGCTAGTCCTCGAGCAAACACAGAACAAAACAACACAAAACAGAAAGGGAAACACAAAACAGACGGTCTTTCCAACCATAATCCTCAGCGAGTTCGAAAAAATTATAATCAAGAGAATAAAAATTATATACCAAGGTTAAAGAATTTGCTAAGCATTTAACATGTACATCTCATTTATGCTCGGGTGAAGTGTGTGAAAACCAAGTATACAATTAATGTCAAGCAATCCAATAGGCACATCGAAATAACATTAACCACTAAAGCTCACAATGATCACTAAATATTTCCGCTCAGTGTTTAGGGTTAAGTGTTTACTCTCATAACAATTGCACAAGTAGTGTTCCCATAAGCTTGCTCATCGACCAAATCTCCACAATTAATCCACAAATCATTAAATCATAAGGGCTTTTAATGGTGTAATGGGGGCCAAAAGGATGAATGGTAAATGGTGAATGGTAAATGAAGTGAAAGGACTCGAAATGAAAAATGTTTTACATGTTTGCAAGACAAGTCAACGACTTTGAAACTCATACATATGCTATACCCGAAACAACTCTTATTCTCCTCCAACCTTTTATTGAAAATAAAAACAATACAATAACTCTATCTTTGGTTTTCTTTCTTTTTTTTTTTTTTTTTCTATTTTTTTTTTTTTGAGGAATTTATTCCTTCTTTTTATTTCTGATTTTTTTTTTCTTTCTTTGAACAAATACAACAAAATAAATCACACCCCCACACTTGCCTTTTGGTATACTACCATACAAATCAAAACCCGAAGCATAAGAACACAAGAAGTCACTATCATCGTCTTGCAAACATAAATAAAACAAGGGTGAAATGGTGTGGGTGAACAAAAGAAACGGCTAATGAGTGTTTAGTTCAAAAGGGGATTCCTAAAGTTCGTGTTTAGATGGATGGTGAATATTTTGGCCATGGTGCTCAACTAATGCCTTACTCATTTCTAATTCATCACAGATTAATAAAAAGTTTCAAGAGGTCTCTGAGCAAGTTCTAGGTTCAAAAACTCATGAATTGTGCACACATGAAGAACGAGTAAATGTATGAAATATGCATACATGTGAATATACAATAGGCTCAAATCCTCACATTTTCTGGGTATGCATGACAATGTATGTTCAAATGTGCTTCTCGGATTGCAATCAATTAATCGAAACAGGTTATGTGAACATGGAAATTCGAGCAATCACAAGTTATGCATATTAAATCCAAAGTAAACTACACAAAGCCTTAGCATATAACCAACATTTTCCAAATCATAACAATTAAACTCAATTCATCATCGGAATTGGAAAGAAAACAACACACATAACACAAATAAACACACAAAAACACAAAAACAGAAGCAAATATTTTTGTAATTTTTGATTTTTTGATTTTTTTTTGATTTTTTTCAATTAAGGGTAACAATACGTGACCACAGTGACTTACTAAGTGCAATGGTAGGTTCAACGCTACCAAGGGAGTAAGTATGATTTAGTCGATATATCGTTACAGTAGAAAACGAAAACAAGTAAATTATTTTTTTGAATTTTTCAAATTTTTCAAATTTTTTCTTTTCTTTTCAATAAATCTTCCCCCCACACTTGAATTAAACATTGTCCTCAATGTTAGACAAATATTTCACGAAAATGAATAATTCAAGCATGGTTATGGAATTTAAACACACAAACAGAAGTAAACACACAAACAAAAATAAACACACAACAGTTAAGTAAAAATGAAAAACAGATAGAAAATACTCCCCCTTGAAGATCATTAAGCTCCTCCCGAAGCAAGTCACCAACAGTCACAAACAAGGCTAGCAGGGCCTTGCATCCAACGTTTGCTCCTTAATTGACTGCGGCTCTGATCCTTTGAAGCGTGTCCTGGACAAGGGTAGTTGCCGACTCCACGGCAGACTTGGCTGATGTAGCCCTCACTGAGATCTGGAACACCATAGTCAGCAGTGTTCCGTCAAGTACAGCTCCGGATACGTTAGGCAAAATGGAGAAGCCTGAAGACATAAGCGGAAATGGCTCCGGTTGAACTCCAGATAGCAAACACTGGAAAATGGAATGGTTGATCGGTGCATAAATCACAGACGACCCCGTTGCATCGGTGCAACACTCCTGAAGAATGAGGAAGTCGTTGTGACTATCTATAGCGAGCACCGAGATCTGGTTCCGCGGGTCAAGACCGATGGTGAAATTTGCTAGCACACGTACAGAGCTGTCCATCGACATACTATCCCATTGCGGTCTTGTCTGCACGTCTTTGAGGAACTCAAAGATCCTGGTGTGATGAGATAGATGAACGACGGAACAACCAGCAGTACGATTGACTCCGGGGGGCTTGCTCGGATCACCCCTTCGCTTGTTGGTCCCGACCTCCATTCGAGTGTCTCTTGTTCGGTTCGAACAAGTCCAGTGGTGGTACGTGGAGTTGCGATATCGTTGAAGAAACAGACCGTCATCTGTTTTGCCATTTCCGCCAGCCTCTTCTTCCTTCAAGAGAAATAATCGAGTCACCGGGTGAAGAGTGGATACCCGTGGCGCACACGTAGCGCTCGGCTTGTCGTTGGAGGGTTGAGATCCAACGCTTTGCACCAAAAGCGAACCCTGAATGAACAAAAGGTTCGAAACTGGCCTTCATCTCTTTTTCGCGTACATCCACGTGCTCCACCCAAGTGACCAAGGAAGATCCATTATGAAGATCACGTATCAGGCATCCGGAGGGGCGTTTTCGGCAAATCGATCTCACGGAAGGCTTCGGATTTGAACGCAATTCATCCACGGAGACATCCACGACGACCCAACTTCCATCCAGTTGTTGGTGAGAATACCGAACAAACTGGACTTCACGAGTTGAGACGATGTGAGATGGCACCAGAAACTCGGCCGACATCACCTGCATATGCTCCTTGTAGCCTTCTTCGTTGCTGGAGGAAAGGATCTCCAACGTCTTGGCGTTTGTGATCATGCTACAGAAGACTGGCAACCATCGACCAACATCCATTAAGATCTGAACGATGGTGGTCGGATAAAGATGGATGGTTGCCGAGTGTCTCGACGATTCGGCTTTGAAGTACGGAGCAGGTTCAGCTCGTTGAAACACTCGCAAGTACTCGGCCCTATGAAGAGTCTCGGGATGAATAGACGTCTCGGGAGTCGGTGAAGTTATCCATAAAGGAAATCCGGCAGTGGCCATGAGCAGGAGCTCGTCTTTGGCCTTGCGGGCGATATCCGAGATCAAGTCGGTGTGGACTCCGACAAGATCATGAGCAGGTGCGGGAAGGGTGTCAGATGGCAAGGGTATGGATGGGCGCTCGATAAATGAAGGCATGAGGCTCCGCACATCCCGTCTCAAGTGGTCCATGTCGATGGAATCGTCGGACAACTCGAGAATAGGCTCTTGTTGTGGAGGAACAACTTCGAGCCTTCGCCTTGGCACATCTGAGTGCGGAACAGGACCTCCGCAATTGGGACATATGCCGCTGTGGAGAGCATCGACGAGTCGTTGATTCAAAAGTTGAAGCTCCTCGTTCTTGCTCACCAGCTGATCATTTCTTTTCTCTAGCTCGGCAATACGCTGCTCGGAAGACTGGATACCGAACTTCTTCCTATTTCTCGACCCCCAATAGTAGACTTGGTCTTCTTCTAGTCCGATTTTTGGACCAAATCTTTCTCGTTGTGGTTTCGTGGGGTGAGAATACACCGCAAAGAAAGCCGCAAGAGCATCTCTCTGAGCTTTGCTGTACTTCGACCTCGGAAGTCTCCTATAGACAGGAGCGGCTTCCGGTTCAACGGGTGGATCAGCAACCAGGATTGGTGCTTGGGGTAGTGGTTGCGGTTGTGGTTGTGGCTCAGTCGGCATGCTAGCATCGGCGCTATTGAGCATGCTCGGTGGAATTATTTCAGCCAAGCCTTCAAAGATGGGGTTCTCTCGAAGGACCCCGCCCGAAACAAGTCGCCGAAAGAATTGACTCTCTTGGCCATTTGTGGGTTGGGAAGGGAGGATAGGTTCGGGTATTGGGAGGTTTTCGGGAAAAACTCAAGAACACGAAGAACAATGAGAGAAAACGAGAGAGAGAGAGAGAGAGAGTCTAAGGGAAAACGTGTGAAATGCCTAAGGAAACTAGCGCAAACAGAAGGGAAGGGAAGGAACGGACGCACGCTCGCACACGTGCCACAGACAGAAGACCCGCAAATTGTGGATCGGGCGACGAAAGTCGTAAAGTCTACAGTAGACACGCACGCGGTTTATTAAACAATTCAGCCGACGCAAAAGTCGTGCGTCGGCCCAATCACATTTTTTTCTTGATTTTCGATTTTTTATTTTTTTATTTTTTTAATACTTTACGAAAAGTCGTAAAGTGAACAGTGAAAACGCGTAGCACACGCGCTTGCCGACACTTTAAACGGGCCTGGGCCATCGAAATGGTTTGGGCCTTAAAGTGGGCCTGGGCCAAAGAAAACTCCGGCCCATTATTGGTGGGCTTAACTAATGGGCCTAAAAACGAACAGGCCCGACACACTAATGGGCTTGGGTTACGGGTTTTGGGCTTCGTGAATGACACGAGCCCAATGGGCCAAATTTTTTATTTTACGAAACCTAAAACCCTAACCAATCACACAAACGGGCCTAAGGCCCAATAACAATTAACTACAACAAGCCCAAAAAAAATAAAACAAACATTAATTATAAACAGTAAAAATAAATAAATACAAAGAGTAAAACAAACAAACAAACACTCTTTTTATTTTTTTATTTACAATTACAAATTTTTTTTTATTTTTTTTTATTTATTTATTTTTTTTTTTTTTTTTTTTTTAAATCAAATAAATAACGAGATTGAAAAGAAAACTTACCTTTTTACTCCCGAGGAAACCGAAAATCACCAACAAGACATCAACCTCAAGGTTTTTCAACCTTGACTTCCTAAACGTATGCTCCGATGTATGTGGTAGAATTTCCGATAAACCCGGATTATTTCCTATACAATATAAAAAGGTTAGTAATAAATTTACAAAATAAAAACAAAATATTTACAAAGTTAAAAATATGTCACAAATTATCTATACAAAATGAATGAATAAATTTTCCTATGTCTACGTATATTTTATGTCTACGTATATTCCTATGTCTACGTATATTCCTATGTCTACGTATATTTTATTTACACAATACACTTAAGTGTACAAAAATATTTTCCTTTGCCTGAATATAGTTGAAAAAAATGAAAGTTGATTCCAAGCGGTAACTCAAGGTGGACTTACGGCCTAGGTGCAATGCCTTGACTTAAATGACTTTCCGTGTTTTCAGAAGGCGAATGGCCAGATCACAAGAGATAAGCGAGAGGCAGGATTCATTTAGTGGACAAGTCCTCTGAATCCAATTTTACAAACCCGTCACCCAGAGTCTTGATCATATCTAGACACCATTCATGTGCCCCTTACTCAGTTGAGAAAGCACTTAAGTGTTCGACAATTCTCCAAGTGTTAATAAAGGCCGCCCTCAACCTCAAATAACCTTACGGTAAAAATGAAGGGTTTAGGCCAATATTAATAAAAGGACCTTACCTAATCCGTTCAAGTTACAACTTACAACAACAAAAAATAATCAACCATATTCAGGATACCTAAGTATAATTACTAAGTGTAAAAATATGAAAAAAAAAAAAAAAAAAAAAAAAAAAAAAAAAAAGTATAAATAAAATTAACAAGTATTATTTACAAATAGTCAAAAGTCAAAAGTCAACAGTCAAAGTCAACAGTCAAACAGTCAACAGTCAAAGTCAACAGTCAAAAATAAAAAGTCAAAAGTAAATAGTAAAAACAATCCCGGCGAGCCGGCGCCAAAATGATTAAATCGTAAATCCGCGATCATTAATTTATTACCTAAATTCCTAACAATTGTCGTTGTAAAGTATAATGGGAAATAAAGGTTTTTCCCACGTAAGATTGTTATATTTACTTTTTAAATGTCACGAAAAATTAAATTAAATAAAGAATTATATTAACAAGTATAAAGAATAAAGAATATATATATACAAAATTAAATAAACTATACAGTATTGTTTCTATTTACAAAAATATACATTACATACAAAAGTTGTTTTTGGGGGTTTTTGAGATTTTTGAAAACAATAAAAGAAATATTTTTGGATTTTTATTATTTTTGAAAACAAGAAAAACACACACAAATATTGTTTTGAAGATTAACCAACTCCCTAGCCATGAATCCGAAATTAACATATGTAAGATGCTGGACCACCATACATCTCCCAAATAAAACCTCACTATGAAAATTAACCCCGAGACCACCCCCGACAGGCTAAACAATTAAACATGCAAAGGTAATTAATCTAAACATGTCTAACGCATAGAAGAAGAGTTGCTAATTCAAGTGCACGACCTAGCGGGACCGCCCAACTATCCGTGATCCTCATTATTTAGTTTTAACATTAAAGATAAAACCAAACAAACAAAATTCACATAAGCTGCTAGGAGAATCAATTAACTTCAATCCAACAATTATTACACAAAATAGAAAATAAACAAACAATAACATTTCCCAAAATTATTCACGAATAGTTAATTAAACAAAAATAAATAATAATAAATAAACGAGTTTGGGAAAAATGTTACTGTTGTGTCCATGAAAATGGACACTGTCCGTGGGCGAAGGTGGCGGACTCGGCTATAAAATCGGACTTTGGATGTGGCGGGTGCACATAGTATTTGGGCTATTGTGCATTGGGTGTCCAAATCAATGGGCCCAAGCCCAATTTCTTTGGTTTTTCTGGTTTTGCCCCCGAGTTGACTTTTCAACTCTTTTCTCTCCTTTTTGCTCATCACACCCTTGAAATTAGTTTATGCACCCATGGTCCGTTTTGACCATTTGACCGTGCCTCCTCTTTTATTCTTCCTTTGACTTTCTCCTCATTTCTCTTCTTGTTGACCCGTGGTCTTCTTTGCTTCGTTTCTTTTCATTCTTTTCCGGAGAGAGGGAGGCGGAGGGAGAGCCGGAGACGCCATCAACGCCGGACCGAGCAGCAGCGATGGGACGGCGAAGGCGACGCGGCAGCTGGTTGGGAAGAGAGATCGACGCCGGTGAGTGGTGAGCGGTGAACGGTAAGCTTGGCTGGGATTGCAGATTGCATCGGCGACGAGGTGGACTGGGCAGGGCGGCGGCGAGAGCGGCGTCTATCGGCGTTGTGCTTGTGGGATCGACGACGAGGAGGCATAGAGACGGTGGCGGACTGTGAGGGGCTGCACGGGCAGCGGCTTGTTTTGCGACGGCGGCAAGTGAGATGCGGTCCGGCTGGATCGATGGGCATGGCCGGGCTGGGCTGCAGCGACGAGAAACGGCGCCGGCATAGACGGGATTAGATGGTGACGGCAAGGAAATTTGGGCTTTGCGGCTTGGGCTTGACACGGCCTGGGCTGAGGACAGCAGAGGCACGGCTGAAACGTGGGCATGACGGCGAAGCAAGGCTACAAAAGAGAACCTGCAAAAGAGAAAGAAGATGAATTAGATTGTTGTGTTTAATCCTTGCAGGTGCTTCCTTAAATAGGTGAAGAAAGGGAAAGTTCACGGCTTGGTGGAAATGGAGCTCAATTGGCAGTGAGCTGGAGATGCTGGAATGGTGGAAATACAACTCAAAAGTTGTAGAAAGAATCACGAAGGAATGGTGGGTGATCTGCTAAGGTGGAATTTGTTGTGGTAGTGGTACTGGTTTGGTGATGGATGTGTGTAGAAGCCATGTGAGGAAGGGAAATGGTTGAGCTGGAGAAGTGGGCGGCCGGCAGTGGAGGAGAAAAATCCAAGAACAAAAACAAATAAAAATGAATAAGTAAATAAACAATCATTAAAATAAGTATAAATATAAAATTAAAAATAAATATAAATATAAAATATAAACATAGATATAAAAATAAATATAAACATAAACATGGGAAAATAAAATGGAGATTTAATTTGTGTTTCGCCACCGCGTGTGGTGGTTGCGCCGCCTAATGTGGTGGTTCGCCGACAAATTGTCGGGATTCGGAACGGTTCCCGAAATCTTCGTACAATATTTTCTTCCACATATATGAAAGTCACGGTTGACTTTCCGAATTACGCTGAAAACCTCCGAAATTCACCTTTTCTGTGCAGATTGACAATTTTCTGGTATTTTCCCTAAAAACACGAAAACAAACATTAAACAGACAATTAAGCTTTCGGAATAGCAAAATCCAGTAATTAAAGACACTTTGTGAACGTATTTTACGTTCACATCACCACACCATCTCACCCATGTTTTATTGTGTTTGCAAGACGATGATAGTGACTTCTTATATTCTTATGCTTCGGGTTTTGATTTGTATGGTAGTACCAAAAGGCAAGTGTGGGGGTGCATTTTATTTTGTTGTATTTGTTCATAGAAAGAAAAAAAAATATATATCAGAAACAAAAAGAAGGAATAAAGTTCCTCAAGAAAAGAAAAAAAAAAGTGGAAAAGAAAAAAAAATGCCACAAAAATAGAGTTATTTTCTTGTATTGTTTTAATTTCAATAAAAGGTTGGAGGAAAATAGGAAAGTTGTTTCGGGTTTAGCATAGGTATGAGTTTCAAAGTCGTTGATTTGTCTTGCAAACATGTGGAACATTTATCATTTCTAGTCTTTCCCTTCCATTTACCATTTACCATTCATTCACCATTCATTCACCCTTTGGCCCCTATTACACCATTGAAAGCCCTTATGATTTAATGATTTTTGGATTAATTGTAGAGAGTTGGTTAATGAGCAAGCTTATGGGAACATTACTTGTGTAATTGTTATGAGAGTAAACACTTAACCCTAAACACTGAGCGGAAATATTTAGTGAATCTTGTGAGGTTTAGTGGTTAATGTTGTTCATATGTGCCTATTTGATTGCTTGAAATTAATTGTACACTCGGTTTTTCACACACTTCACTCGAGCACGAATGAGATGTCCATGTTAAATACTTAGCAAATTCGTGAGCCTTGGTATATAGTTTTTATTCTCCTGATTATAATTCTTTGAACTCGTTGAGGGTTATGGTTGGAAAGAATTTCTGTTTTGTTTTTCCCTTTCTGTTTTTGTGTTGTTCTGTTTTTAGTTCTGTGTTTGCTAGAGGACTAGCAAAAGTTCAAGTGTGGGGGTGTGATGTGAACGTAAAATACGTTCATAAAGTGCTCTAAATACTTGGATGGATGCTATTCTGAAAGCTTATTTGTCGGTTTAATGTTTGTTTTCGTGTTTTCAGGGAAAATATGTGAAAAATGCTAATTTACACATAAAAGGTGATTTTTGGAGATTTATCGCGCAATTTCGGAAAGTCAACCGTGACTTTCCGATTATCTGATGACACCGGTCATTATTCGGAAGTGGAATATAATATTGTACGAAGATTTCGAAAGACGTTTCGAATCCCGGCAATTTTGCCGGCGAACCACCACTCACGGAGGCGCAACCACCACACGCGGTGGTGAAAGACAAATTAAATCTCTATTTTATTTTCCCTTGTTTATATTTATTTATATTTTTATTTTAGTATTTATTTTATAATTATTTCTTTTGTTATTTTATTTTATATTTATTTCCTTTCATTATTTTATTTTATTTTATTTTATTTATTTATTTCTTTTGACTTTTGTTTGTTGCAGCCCATGTTCACGGTTTCTTCTCTCCATCTTCTCCAGCCGGCAGCATCTCCAGCTGTTCTTCACGTTCAAATCCCACCAGCAGCTTCCCCTCCACTTCAATTTGAATTCAAATTGATTCTCTCCAGTTCATCAATCCACTATTGCTTCCTCCGTTCCTCTTCCAATCACCATCCATAAATAGCCATCTCTCGTTTCATTCTTCCTTGGCGGGGCTTCTCCCCGCGCCACCAACTCATTCCCCTTCTCTTTTCCCCCTCCATGTTCTCAAGCGTCCGTGTAGTTCTCCCAGCTGCCTTCTCCCTCTCTCTCGTTCTCTGCCTGCCTTCTGCTCTCACTAAACCTTCCCTTCTCTCGGTTCCTCCGTGCAAACAAATACTCTCTGCGTTCCTCACAAATCTCTCAGTTCCTCAAAGTGTCCGTGTGCAGGAGCCCCTCTCCTGTGCCTTCTGCTCTCCCTTCCTTCCTTCCTTCCACAATTATCTCAGCCCTTCTTCTTTCTCCCCTCTGTTACTCCTGCAAACAAAGTCACCACCGTGAGCCCACTGCTCACGGAAACACCACAGCTCCACCTCACTGCCTCCCTTAGTCTAATTAACAAACATCTTCACTCTCACCTCCAATCCATCTACAATTACACAAACCCATCCCAACCATCATCACCTTCATTCCTACATAATTAATCTGCAAGTTAATCAAATCAAGTGCACAAACAATTAATAAATGTATGATTTAATTTGCAGGAAGAATTTCACCGAGCTGTTTCTTTGCCGCCTCAATCAACCACGCCGGCGTCGCTCATCTTCTCTCTGCCGGCGTCAATTCAGACGTCTTCCCATGCGGCGCCGTCAAATCTTTCTCCGCTGCTCTCTGCTCAGCTCCGGTTTCGCACCACCATCACAGCCCCGCCATAGCAGCCGGCGACCCATCACAGTCCCAGTCCACGGCGTCTCTTCTCTGCCCACCACCGACGCCGACGAGCCCAGTCCTTCCCCGTGCTCAATCTCTCGCCGCGCCTCATCTTTGCCTCCGACGCATCCTTGCTGCTGCGAGCATCAACCGGACCGGGCGCACCTCGCCAATCCACCGCCTCCCCTTGCCGGCGTCGATCCAAACCGCAGCTGCTAGGCCGCGCCTCCCCTTTGCCGGCGTCATCTCTAGCCTCCCACCGGTCCCTCTCTCTCTGGTCTGGAGATGAAGGGAATAGAAACTGAAGCTCAATAGAGAGGAGAGCCACGGGTTCAGCAGCAAAGAAAGAAGAAATTGCCTTTGAAAAGTCAAAGGGTGCAGAGAGTTAATTGTTGGGTGTGATGAGAAATGTCACGGTCAACAGGGGCTGACCGGGTCAACAAGCCAAGCTGACTTTCTCAATTGGGCCTCAAAGCCCAAAAGCTCAATTGCCCAATTTCAGGCCCAAGCCCAATCTGTTACAAGCTCCCCGAACTTCATCGAAAATCCGGCGAATCCGATAAGATCCTTCGCCGGAATTAAATGAGCATTTCTTTCTCAAACTCTTTTTAATTTTAAGTTGTGTGATTTTATTATTTTATTTTTATTTGATTAATTTGTATTTTGAATATTTGTGTGATTTAATATTGAAAAACCCAAAAATATGTTATTCATTCATTTGTGTGTTAGTTTAATTTCTTTATTGTTGGTGTGTTTTATTTAAGTGTGTTAGTTTAAATTGCATCTTAATTTGTTTTGTTCTTGTTTTATTTTATTTGTTTGCAAAAAGATTAAAAACCAAAAATATTTTCTTTTATTTATTTCTTGTTTTCAAAAGAATTTCAAAAACCCAAAAATATAACTTTCGTATATATTGTACATTTTTGTAAATAGAAACAATATAGTTTAATTAATTTCGTGACATTAGGAAAGTAAATAAACAATCCTCTGTGGGAAAAACCTCTACTTCTCATTATACTATTCAACGACAAATTGTTAGGAAGTTTAGGTAATAATTAATGACGTCGGTAAAACCGCATATCACGCTGCTGTAATCACCGTTCTGCCCAGAACCCGCGCCGGCACCAATCAATCGAAGCCCAGCCCGGTCATCGTTCGCCGGTCCGCTCGGTGCCCGGCCCAATCCTTGCCGTGCGCTGCTCTCAACGGCGTCGATCCAAGAACCCAAGAAAGCGACGTCGTCTCGCCATCGCCGTTCTCGTTTCGCTGCTCCACCGCATCTCGTCCGGCGTCGCCTCCCGGTTCAGTCCAGCCAACGGCGTCGACCCGCTGCTGTCCTCTTCCGCCTCTCCGTCGCCGCGTCGTCGCTCAGCCTTGTCCTAAACCGTGCGTCGATCTTCCCTGCCCAGAAAAGAAGAAAAGAACATAATGGAAATCGTGAAATTGATGGAGAAGAAGCATCAATGCTGACTTGGCAAAGGGTTGAAAAGTCAACCAAGGCAATTTCACGGGTCAAAAACTGAAGAAAGGAAAGTCAATGTGACTTTGTCAAATTGGGCTGATTACTATCTACACCCACTGCAGGCCCAAGCCCATTGTCCAATCTGCTCTCTACACCCGCCACATCCAAGTTACTTGTCCGATTAAATAGCCGAGTCCGCCACCTTCGCCCGCCGGACGGTGTCCATTTTCATGGACACAACAGTAACATTTTTCCCAAACTCGTTTATTTATTATAATTTATTTTTGTTTAATTAACTATTCGTGAATAATTTTGGGAAATGTTATTGTTTGTTTATTTTCTATTTTATGTAATAATTGTTGGATTGAAGTTGATTAATTCTTCTAGCAGCTTATGTGAATTTTGTTTGTTTGGTTTTATCTTTAATGTTAAAACTAAATAATAAGGATCACGGATAGTTGGGCGGTCCCGCTAGGTCGTGCACTTGAATTAGCAACTCTTCTTCTATGCGTTAGACATGTTTAGATTAATTACCTTTGCATGTTTAATTGTTTAGCCCCGTCGGGGTGGTCTCGGGGTTAATTTTCATAGTGAGGTTTTATTTGGGAGATGTATGGTGGTCCAGCATCTTACATATGTTAATTTCGGATTCATGGCTAGGGAGTTGGTTAATCTTCAAAACAATATTTGTGTGTGTTTTTCATGTTTTCAAAAATAATAAAAATCCAAAAATATTTCTTTTATTGTTTTCAAAAATCTCAAAAACCCCCAAAAACAACTTTTGTATATAATGTATATTTTTGTAAATAGAAACAATACTGTATAGTTTATTTAATTTTGTATATATATATTCTTTATTCTTTATATTTGTTAATATAATTCTTTATTTAATTTAATTTTTCGTGACATTTAAAAAGTAAATATAACAATCTTCTGTGGGAAAAACCTTTATTTCCCATTATACTTTACAACGACAATTGTTAGGAATTTAGGTAATAATTAATGACCTCGGTAAATATCCTCTAATCATTTTGGCGCCGTTGCCGGGGATTGTTTTTACTATTTACTTTTTACTATTGACTTTTTAATATTGACTTATTACTATTGACTTTTTTACTTTTGACTATTGACTATTTACTATTGACTATTGACTTTTTACTATTTGTAAATAATACTTGTTAATTTTATTTATACTCACTTATTATACTTGTTGATATTTTTTTACACTTAGTAATTATATTTAGGTGTCTTTTATATAGTTGATTATTTTTTGTTGTTGTAAGTTGTAACTTGAACGGAAATAGGTAAGGTCCTTTTGTTAATATTGGCCTAAACCCTTCATTTTTACCGTAAGGTTATTTGAGGTTGAGGGCGGCCTTTATTAACACTTGGAGAATTGTCGAACACTTAAGTGCTTTCTCAACTGAGTAAGGGGCACATGAATGGTGTCTAGATATGATCAAGACTCTGGGTGACGGGTTTGTAAAATTGGATTCAGAGGACTTGTCCACTAAATGAATCCTGCCTCTCGCTTATCTCTTGTGATCTGGCCATTCGCCTTCTGAAAACACGGAAAGTCATTTAAGTCAAGGCATTGCACCTAGGCCGTAAGTCCACCTTGAGTTACCGCTTGGAATCAACTTTCATTTTTTTCAACTATATTCAGGCAAAGGAAAATATTTTTGTACACTTAAGTGTATTGTGTAAATAAAATATACGTAGACATAGGAAAATTTATTTATTCATTTTGTATAGATAATTTGTGACATATTTTTAACTTTGTAAATATTTTGTTTTTATTTTGTAAATTTATTACTAACCTTTTTATTTTGTATAGGAAATAATCCGGGTTTATCGGAAATTTTACCACATACATCGGAGCATACGTTTAGGAAGTCAAGGTTGAAAAACCTTGAGGTTGATGTCTTGTTGGTGATTTTCGGTTTCCTCGGGAGTAAAAAGGTAAGTTTTCTTTTCACTCTCGTTATTTATTTAAAAAAATAAAAAATAAATAAAAAAATAAATTTGTAATTGTAAATAAAAAAAAAGAGTGTTTGTTTTTGTTTTACTGTTTTGAAATTGTTTATTTTTACTGTTTGTTTTACTTGTGGGCTTGTTTGTTGTTTATTTGTTATTGGGCCTTAGGCCCGTTTGTGTGATTGGTTAGGGTTTTAGGTTTCGTAAAAAAAAAATAAAAAATAAAAAAATTTAGCCCATTGGGCTCGTGTCATTAGTGTGTCGGGCCTCTTCGTTTTTAGGCCCATTAGTTAAGCCCACCAATAATGGGCCGGAGTTTTCTTTGGCCCAGGCCCACTTTAAGGCCCAAACCATTTCGATGGCCCAGGCCCGTTTAAAGTGTCGGCAAGCGCGTGTGCTACGCGTTTTCACTGTTCACTTTACGACTTTTCATAAAGTCTCAAAAAAATAAAAAAATAAAAAATAGAAAATGAAAAAAATGTGATTGGGCCGACGCACGACTTTTGCGTCGGCCGAATTGTTTAATAAATCGTGCGCGCGTTCCACTATTCCCTTTGCGACTTTCGTCGCTCGATCCGTGATTTACGGATCTTTGTCTTCGACTCTGGACACGCTGTTGAGGCCGAAAATTTGTGAATCCAATTTTTTATTTGGACTTGTTTCGCATAAGTGAGTGGGGGTATTTCTGAAAAAAAAAGAGCACAAAGCTTCTTGAAGAAATAATCACACACAAAAAAAGTGAGTGACGTGTGGCTTTTGAAGCAGCAAAGCAAACAAAATGGATAATGCATGCCTCACTTGAAACGGTGCTTTCCAAGTCAAATAATTGATTTTGGATAATTCCCATCTGTTACAAGTTTGAAAGATTTGAAGAGAGACCAGGTGCATCCAAATCAAAAAAGAAAAAAGAAGAAAAAAAAGAAGAAGATAATGAATCTGGTATCAAAAGTCAGCCACGTCTTGAAGTGTGGAAGTGGTCAAGTTGAGATCAGTTCAATTTCAAAATAAATCCCTGATCACTTGGAGATTAGTTCAATTCAAACTGACGTTATTTGAATTTGAATTATGAAGCTTCATTTGATCTCAAACTCCTTACCCGGTTGCCTATAAAAGAAGCCCTCTACAACAATTGAAAGGGGGGAAGGCACCGGCAGGAGGCATTGAAAGGCTAGAAAAATAAAAAGAAAGGAGGACAGAGGAGAAAAACGCAGCAGAGAGAAATAAAGCAAAGGAGAAGAAAATAAGAGGAGAGGAAGGGAAAAGCAATCAAGGCTAAGAAGAGACCACGAGCAAATCAGTGGGTATAATTTCTTCTATATGCTATTTGTCATTTTCTCTCAAGAATTTTCTTTGCTTTTTGTGCTTTGTGATTACAGAAAATTAAGCAAGTGATCATGAGCATCATAAGCATTTCAAACAAGAAGTCGACAAACTGTTCTCTCTCTTTCTCATCCTCACAATGAAGTTCCATGCTGCTCTCATCCTCACAAACCTGACCGATGGTTTTGGGCAGCAGAAAAAAGTCAACACCGTGCTCCTGACTTGCTGCCAACTAGAGGAAGTGCAAAGCTGATAATATGAGACGTCAACAAGACAACGTTACAGCCCTGGTCCTCTATCAAATTGAAACAGGCGTAGTGTCCTCTCAAGCAGGGTTCTCAAAATGAAGGAGTTCCATTTTGATGAAATCCCAATGAGAAGCTTTCAATCAAAATCACACCACAAAGGGCAGCGGCATGATTGTCAACAAAAGCCAAGGCAAAGATAGAGTCTGTAAAGCCACAAGGGCAAAGGCATGATTGGTCAGTAAAGCCCAGAAAGATGAGAATCTGTAAAGCCACAAAGACAGGGGCATGATATGTTCAGCAAAGTGGTGATGAATGGTCAGTTCAGTAAAGCCATGATGCATGGCAGCGATCAGTGAAAGCCGAGCACAGGCAGCGAATCTGTAAATCCGTAAAGCCACAAAGGCAGTAGCATTGAGATTCAGAAATTCGACAGCATTGATGATCAGACAACCCAAGAGCATAAGACGAGTCAGTCTCGGAAGCATGAGGATCAACAAATCAGAGGCATGACGCCTGGTCGATTGTTAGGGGCAGTCAGTTTGAGCCTTGACAGGAAAAGAAAATCCAATGCAAGTAGCTGATCATTAGAAGCAAATGACGTGGCTGTTCACCAAATAAGAAACCTCAGAACTGAATATGTTTGTCTCTGATAGGAGCACAAAGTGTGACGTTTTTAATGTGTTTTCCCTACTATTTGGCTATGATTTAATTGTAACTTTGCTATTTTAGCTTAGTTTCCATATTTGAGTCCTAAATGACGTATTAATGTGAACATGTGCAGAAACGAAGTCTAATGGGCTTTTGCGAGGCCCATCAAGATGGAAGGCCCAAGCCCAAGAAGGAAGGCCCATGTCCACAAAGCATGAAGGAAAGGCCCAAGCCCAGATTTTCGGACATTCTGCCTGTGCAGATCAGTCAACTTGCGAAGCCCATATCTCTCAATTGCACCGTCAGATCTAGCTGTACTTTTGATACACGCTGCATGTGGATGTTAAGTGTTCGGCATTAAAATTTCAGAGTCATCCAACCGTCCATACGTCCAGAATTCCACTCCAAGTGCGCACTGCTCAGTGCTGTCTGCTTTTTATTTCTTTCCTTTTCCTTTATTCTCAATGCTCCACTCACCCCCATATTTCCACCCATCTCACCTAACTATCTTTGTTTCTTTCTCTCCATACCATTAGTGTTTGATTTCTTTTTGGTAAATAAATGGTTAATTGCCATATGATTCCATTTCCACCACCACTTACCATTTCTTTATCTCCCACTTAAATTCCACTTCTCTTCCCTTTCTTTCTTTATTTCTTGCATTGTCTTCTTCTTCCTCTCCATTCTCCTATAAATAGCAGCCTCATTCTTCACACAAATTCACACCCCAATGGGGAGGGACAAACCCTCCTCTTTCTCTTCTCCATCTCACATCATATTTTCCATTCTCTAGTATTTAGGGTTTTCAAGTCTTCAAGGAGGAGGGGAGCTGTTTACACCATTACCACCAGCCATCAACCATCATCACCACCATCATCATCACCTTGGGAATCTCGGCGTTTGAGTTACTCGCGTGAGGATTGAAGAGTTTGTGATCTTCGAGTTCTTCCTACTTTCCATATGGTGTACTTCAACTTATTCTTTAATTACTCTTTTTGAGTTCCTCTTTGTTGCTTGTTTATTCTTTGTATTAGTTAACATGACATGATTTATATAATTTTCAGCCTATATTTATGAGTTTATTTGATTGTTAGATCCTAATTAATTAGTTCTTCTAGCAGCTTATGTGACTCCGTTTATTTGATTCGGTTTTATTGAATCTTTTATGTGTTCTTGTTTTAAGGTTCGAAACTTAAGATGATTGCATGTAATTGGTGCTAGAATTAGGGTTTTAATTCTAATTCACAAGTAGTAAAGGCTTATCAAACGGGTCGGAATCAAAATAAGAAGGATCGCGGATAGACGAGCGTTCGCTAGGTCGCGCACTTTAATTAACAACTCTTCTCCTATGCGTTAGATATGTTATTGATTGATCACCTTTGCATGTTTAATTGTTTAATCTAGATGAGCGTTCACTAGGTTAATTTTCATAGAAGAGGTTTTATTTGGGGAATGATAACCCGTGTGGGCATTCCACATATGTTAGTTTCGGTTTCATGGCTAGGGAACTTGGTTAATTTTCGGTCTAACGATTGGTAAACTTGTGTATATATGGCTGAACTTTATGTACTTTGTGTTTCATCATCATATTTTATTTATTCTTTGTAATTGATAGGAGCACAAAGTGTGACGTTCTTAATGTGTTTTCCCTACTATTTGGCTATGATTTAATTGTAACTTTGCTATTTTAGCTTAGTTTCCATATTTGAGTCCTAAATGACGTATTAATGTGAACATGTGCAGAAACGAAGTCTAATGGGCTTTCTCGAGGCCCATTAAGAGGTGGTCTGCCATGAGGCCCAAGAAGGGGGCCCAAGCCCATGAAGGAAAGGCCCAAACCCAAGAGGAAGGCCCAGGTTCACAAAGCATGAGGAATGGCCCAAGCCCAGATTTTCGGACAATCTGCCTGTGCAGATAGGTCAACTTGCGAGGCCCATATCTCTCAATTGCACCGTCAGATCTACCTGTAATTTTGATACACGCTGCATGTGGATGTTAGGCGTTCGGCATTAAAATTTCAGAAGCATCCAACCGTTGAAACGTGCAGGATTCCGTTCTAAGTGCGCACTGCTCAGTGCTGTCTGCTTTTTATTTCTTTCCTCTTCTTTTATTTTCAATGCTCCACTCACCCCTATATTCTTTCATCTTCTTTCTGCCCACAATATTAGTGTTTGATTTCTTTTATCTAAATAAATGGTTCATTGCTGATCTGCCCAAAAGGAGCATCAATTTAAAAAAATCCCTATCGGTAGTATAGTGTAAGTAGGGTATCGTTCACAACGGAGATCAAAGGGTGTACCTAACAAAAAATGTCACAAAGAATTAAATAAAATAAAGAATTATTATTAACAAGTATAAAGTATAAATATATATATATGTACAAAGTAAAAAGGGGAATTGAGAGATAAATTGAATGAAATAAATTAATTAAATTACAAAGAATAAATAAAATATGATGATGAAACACAAAGTATATAAAGTTCAGCCACATATACACAAGTTTACCAATCATTAGACCGAAAATTAACCAAGTTCCCTAGCCATGAAACCGAAACTAACATATGTGGAATGCCCACACGGGTTATCATTCCCCAAATAAAACCTCTTCTATGAAAATTAACCTAGTGAACGCTCATCTAGATTAAACAATTAAACATGCAAAGGTGATCAATCAATAACATATCTAACGCATAGGAGAAGAGTTGTTAATTAAAGTGCGCGACCTAGCGAACGCTCGTCTATCCGCGATCCTTTTTATTTTGATTCCGACCCGTTTGATAAGCCTTTACTACTTGTGAATTAGAATTAAAACCCTAATTCTAGCACAAATTACATGCAATCATCTTAAGTTTCGAACCTTAAAACAAGAACACATAAAAGATTCAATAAAACCGAATCAAATAAACGGAGTCACATAAGCTGCTAGAAGAACTAATTAATTAGGATCTAACAATCAAATAAACTCATAAAATATAGGCTGAAAATTATAAACGTCATGTCATGTTAACTAGTACAAAGAATAAACAAGCAACAAAGAGGAACTCAAAAAGAGTAATTAAAGAATAAGTTGAAGTACACCATATGGAAAGTAGGAAGAACTCGAAGATCACAAACTCTTAAATCCTCACGCGAGTAACTCAAAAGCCGAGATTCCCAAGGTGATGATGATGGTGGTGATGATGGTTGATGGCTGGTGGTAATGGTGTAAACAGCTCCCCTCCTCCATGAAGACTTGAAAACCCTAAATACTAGAGAATGGAAAATATGATGTGAGATGGAGAAGAGAAAGAGGAGGGTTTGTCCCTCCCCATTGGGGTGTGAATTGGTGAATTGGTGAGAAATAGTGTTGTGAAGCCCTCTATTTATAGGAGAATGGAGAGGAATAAGAAGACAATGAAAGAAATAAAGAAAGAAAGGGAATAGAAGTGGAATGTGAATGGGAGATAAAGAAATGGTAAGTGGTGGTGGAAATGTAGTCATATGGCAATTAACCAATTATTTAGGTAAAAGAAATCAAACACTAATGGTATGGAGAGAAAGAAACAAAGATAGTTAGGTGAGATGGGTGGAAATATGGGGGTGAGTGGAGCATTGAGAATAAAGGAAAAGGAAAGAAATAAAAAGCAGACAGCACTGAGCAGTGCGCATTTGGAGTGGAATTCTGGACGTATGGACGGTTGGATGATTCTGAAATTTTAATACCGACCACGTAACATCCACATGCAGCGTGTATCAAAATTACAGCTAGATCTGACGGTGCAATTGAGAGATATGGGCTTCTCAAGTTGACTGATCTGCACAGGCAGAATGTCCGAAAATCTGGGCTTGGGCCTTTCCTCATGCTTTGTGAACCTGGGCCTTCCTTCATGGATTTGGGCCTTCCATCTTGGGTTTGGGCCTCCTTCTTAATGGGCCTCCTTCTTAATGGGCCTCGCAAAAGCCCATTAGACTTCGTTTCTGCACATGTTCACATTAATACGTCATTTAGGACTCAAATATGGAAACTAAGCTAAAATAGCAAAGTTACAATTAAATCATAGCCAAATAGTAGGGAAAACACATTAAAAACGTCACACTTTGTGCTCCTATCAAATTCCCCCACACTTAGCTATTGCTAGTCCTCTAGCAAACACAAAACTTTAAAACAGAACAACACAAAACAGAAAACGAAACACAAAACAAAATGGTCTTTCCAACCATAACCCTCAGCGAGTTCAGAAGAGTTATAATCAAGAGAATAAAAATTATATACCAAGGCTAAAGAATTTGCTAAGTCTTTAACATGCACATCTCATTTATGCTCGGGTGAAGTGTGTGAAAACCGAGTATACAATTAATCTCATGAAATCAAATAGGCACATCGAAACAACATTAACCACTAAAGCTCACAATGGTCACTAAATATTTCCGCTCAGTGTTTAGGGTTAAGTGTTTACTCTCATAACAATTGCACAAGTAATGTTCCCATAAGCTTGCTCATTAACCAACTCTCCACAATTAATCCACAAATCATTAGATCATAAGGGCTTCAAGGGTATAAACGGGGCCAAAAGGGTGAATGGTGAATAGTGAATGATGAATGAAGGGACTAGAAATGAAAAATGTTTCACATGTTTGCAAGACAAGTCAACGACTTTGAAACTCATACCTATGCTATACCCGAAACAACTTTCTTATTCTCCTCCAACCTTTTATTGAAAATAATACAAGAAAATAACTCTATTTTTTTTTTCTTTTCTTTTTTTCTTGAGGAACTTTATTCCTTCTTTTTGTTTTTGATTTTTTTTTCTTTGTTTGAACAATTACAACAAAATAAAATGCACCCCCACACTTGCCTTTTGGTATATTACCATACAAATCCGAAGCATAAAAACACAATAAGTCACTATCATCGTCTTGCAAACACAATAAAACAAGGGTGAGATGGTGTGGGTGAACAAAAGAAAAGGCTAATGAGTGTTTAGTTCAAAAGGGGATTCCTAAAGTTCGTGTTTAGATGGATGGTGAATATTTTGGCCATGGTGCTCAACTAATGCCTTAATCATCTCTAATTCATTACAGATTAACAAAACGTTTCAAGTGGTCTTTGAGCAAGTTCTAGGTTCAAAACTCATGAATTGTGCACACATGAAGAACGAGTAAATGTATGAAAGATGCATACATGTGAATATTCAATAGGCTCAAATCCTCACATTTTCTGGGTATGCATGACAATGTATGTTCAAATGTGCTTCTCGGATTGCAATCAATTAATCGAAACAGGTTATGTGAACATGGAAATTCGAGCAATCACAAGTTATGCATATTAAATCCAAAGCAAACTACACACAGCCTTAGCATATAATCAACATTCTCAAAATCATAACAGATTAAACTCAATTCATCATCGGAATTGGAAAGAACAAAACACAACACAATAAAACACACAAAAACACAAAACAGAAGCAAATATTTTTGTAATTTTTGATTTTTTGATTTTTTTTTGATATAGCTCAAATAAACAAACAAGCACTTTCTAAGACTCGATAGCTCCAAAGCCAGTGCGAAACAAACGAGCTTACAAAACTATTTTTTTTTCTTTTTCAATTTTTTTTATTAGGGTAACAATACGTGACCACAGTGACTTACTAAGTGCAATGGTAGGTTCAACGCTACCAAGGGAGTAAGTATGATCTAGTCGATATATTGTTACCGTATAAAGCAAAACCAAGTAAATTATTTTTTTTAATTTTTGAATTTTTGAATTTTTTTTCTTTTCTTTTTAATAAACCTTCCCCCCACACTTGAATTAAACATTGTCCTCAATGTTAGACAGATATTTCACGAAAATGAAAAATTCAAGCATGGTTATTGAATTTAAACACACAAACAGAAATAAACACACAATAGTTAAGTAAAATAGAAGGGTTAAAGAAAAACTCCCCCTTGAAGATCGTTAAGCTCCTCCCGAAGGTAGTCACCAACAGTCACAAACAAGGCTAGCAGGGCCTTGCATCCAACGTTTGCTCCTTAGTTGACTGCGGCTTTGATCTTTTTGAGCGTGTCCTGGACCGTGCCTGTTGCCAAATCCACAGCACGTCTGGCTGAATTTGCCTTCACTGAGATCTGGAACACTAACGTCAGTAGAGTTCCATCAAGTACGTCTCCGGATACATCAGGCAGAATGGAGAAGCCAGATGACATCAATTGAAAAGGCTCCGGGTCAACTCCACATAACATGGACTGGAAGGTTGCTTGATCGATAGGCGCATAAATCACGTACGACCCCGTTGAATCTGTGAAGCACTCCTGGAGTATGAGGAAGTCGACGTGATTACTTATGCCCAAAACGGAGATAGAATTTCGTGGGTCAAGACCAGTGGTGAAGTTTGTAAGCACATGTACTGAACTGTCTATCGACACACTATCCCATAAATGCCTTGTCTGTACGTCTCTGATAAAATCAAAGATTCTTGTGTGATGGGAGAAGTGCTTGACAGAACAGCCAGCAGTACGATCGAGTCCAAGGGGTTGGCTAGGATCACCCCTTCGCTTGTTGGTCCTGACCTCCATATGTGTGTCTCCCGTTTTGTTTGATGCAGTCCAATGATGGTAAGTCGAGTTGGTGATGTCGTTGAAGAAACTTACCGCCATCTGGTTTGCCATCTTAGCAAGGCTTCTTCTCCCTCCTGGTGAAATGATTGAGTCACTGGGTGAAGTGTGAATCCCCGCCACGCACATGTAGCGCTCGGCATGTCGTTGAAGAGGTGCCAACCAACGCTTCGCTCCATATGCAAAACCTGATTCAACAAAAGGTTTAAATAAGGGGGTTAAATCTTTTTCTCGCACATCAACATGCTCCACCCACGTGACAAAGGAGGATCCATTCTGCAGATCCCGTATCAGGCATCCGGAAGGACGTTTTCGGCATCTTGATCTCACGGAAGGCCTTGGATTTGAGCTCATTTCATCCACAGAGACATCCACAACAATCCAACTTCCATCCAATTGTTGGTGAGAGGAACGAACAAACTGGACTTCACGAGTTGAAACGTTGTGTGTTGGCACTAGGAACTCGGCAGACATCACTTGCAGTCGCTCCTTGTAGCTTTCTTCTATCCCGGAGAACAGGACCTCCAAGGTATGGGCATTGGTGACCATGCTACAGAAGACGAGCAACCATTGACCAACATCCATTAAAATCTGAACGATGGTGGTCGGATTCAGGTGAATGGTTGCTGAGTGTCTCGAGGCTTTTGATATGAAATATGGTGTAGGCTCAGCTCGTTGAGACACTCGCAAGTACTCGGCATGATTAAGAGTTTCGGGATGAATGGAAGTGATGGGATTTGAGGAATAGATCCATAGGGGAAAACCAGCAGCGACCAAGAGCATGAGTTCGTCTTTGGCTTTGTTCACGATATCGGCGATCTGGTCATAATGAAACCCAACGAGATCATGAGCAGGTCCCGGAATGTTGTCAGATGGCACATGAGAGGATGAGCGCTCGAGTAATGTTGGCATGAGGCTCCGCACATCCCTTCGCAAGTCATCCATGTCGATTGAATCATCGGACAAGACAAGAAGAGGCTCCGGAGGAACAACTTCGAATCTTGATCGATGCACATCTGGGTGCGGAACAGGACCTCCACACTGGGGACAAATGCCGCTGTGAAGAGCATCGATGAGTTTCTGGTTCTGCTCTTGAAGCTCCTCATTCTTACTCATCAGCTCCTCGTTTCTTCTTATTAGATCGGCATAAATCTGCTCCTCTGACGGGATACCGTGCTTATCATGAAATCTCCTTCCCCAGTTGTAGACCTTATTTTCAGTTAACCCGAGTTCTATAGCAAACCTTGCTCTGTGCAGTTTGAGTGGGTGAGGATTCACCGTGTAGAACTCGGTCAACGCATCATTTTGGTCCTTGGTGAATCTCGTCCTCGGGCCTCTCGTACGCTTCTGGGAAGGACCAGCAACAACAACAACATGTGGATCAGCAGCCTGGATTGGTGCTTGTGGTTCTGGTTCATCCGGCATGCTAGCATTAACAGTATCTAGAATGCTTGGTGGAATGATTTCATCCAAGCCTTCAAAGAAATCACTCTCTGGAGGACTAGAATGAAACAACTCACTGAAAGAATTCACTCTTTTGGCCATTTCTAGGTTGGGAGGGAGGATAGCTTTCTGGAAAAATAACTAAGAACAACGAAGAACAAGTGAAGAACAGTATGAACAAACGAGAGAAAATTTAGAGAGACTAAAAGGGAACTAAGTGAAAATGAATGAAGCACATAGACATGATTCGAGCAAAAACGCTCATCAAAATAAATTAAAGAATAAATAGAATTATATACATATCCTTGCAACCTATAAAAAATGTCGTTGAATAGTATAGTGGAAGCAAGGGTCATTACCCACAGAGGATTGTTATATTTACTTTTCAATGTCACAATAAATTAAATTAAATAAAGAATTATTATTAACAAGTATAAAGAATAAAGAATATATATATATACAAAATTAAATAATCTATACAGTATTGTTTCTATTTACAAAAATATACATTATATACAAAAGTATTTTTGGGGGTTTTGATATTTTTTAAAACAATAAATAAATAAAAGGAAATATTTTTGGATTTTTATTCTTTTTGAAAACATATTAAAACACACACAAATATTGATTTCTCTAAGTCATATGATCGAAATTAACATTGTGAAACATTAGAAAGCTAATTATTTCCCAATCAGACTTCTCTCTGAAAATTAACCTAAGTGAAAGCACCTAGATCAATCAATTAAACATGCCATCTTAGTCTAGAAGCTAGCTAGTCAAACCATGTTTAAAGCATCGAAAAGAATCGTTAATTCAAGTGCACAACCTAGCATGAATAAGTTCATCTAATTGCAATCTTTTTTTATTTGATTCCGACTTTTGTCCAAAGCCATTACTACTTGTGAATTAGGTTTCGAAAACTATTAGGTGAATCCAAACCCTAATTCTAGCTTCAATTACATGCAAATATTATAAGTTTCGAACCCTATAACAAAAGCACATAAAAGTTTTCCGTAAAACAGAATCAAACAAACAATCACATAAAAGCAACTTAGAAAAATCAAATCACATAATTATTATGCAAAATAGAAAATAAACAAATATTTACACAATAACAATTCCCAAAATTATTCACGAATAGTTATTGCAGAAAATAAATTAAACAAAAATAAATTATAATAAATAAACAAAGTTTGGGAAAATGTTACTGTTGTGTCCATGAAAATGGACACTGTCTGGCAGGCGAAGGTGGCAGACTCAGCTATTTGAAAACGGACTCGGACTTTGGATGTGGCGGGGGCCCATTTCAGTTGGGCTTGGCTGGCATGGGCCAGGTGAACAGTAAAGGAGCCCAAATCGGATTGAGCTTGTGAACAGTGGTGTCCTTAGCAAATCTGGACTTGAAGATGGGCTTGGGCCTGGTCAATGCGGGTCAAAGGAAATCAACAGCCCAGTGTTGACTTTGATTTTTCATCTTTTTCTTCTCTCCGGTTTTGCCCTTCTTTCTTCCTCTGCGTGTTTTTCTTCCCAGCCCCGTTCTTTCTCTTCTGTTTCTTTTCTTTTCCGTCTTCAGAGAGGACCGGCGGTGGATTGGGGATGATGCCAGGATTTGTGGCGGCACGGTAGAGCTGGGCACCGGTGAGGAATGGTGAATTGACGTCGGGGCTGGTCTTTAGCTCGGCGAGAGATCGAGGGATCTGTGATGGGCTCGTCGACAGACCACGGGTTCTGGAGATCCGAAGAGGCACGGCTCAGTGAGAGCGGCGGTGGCACGGTGATGAGTAACGGACAGACGCGGTCCGGGTTGAATTAGATCGGTGCCGGCGGTGTGATGGTGAGCTTGTGGTGGTCTGAGTAGCCGAGATGGGGACGACGCCGTGGTTGGGTCGACTGGGCTCATCTACGGCGACGACGTGATTTGGTGGTGCGGCCGCTGAGAGAATCACGGTGTGGGTGTTGGTGATTTGCGAGCAGCGTCGGCAGAGAACGGTGCGGCGCAAGGTGATAGGAGCACAAAGTGTGACGTTTTTAATGTGTTTTCCCTACTATTTGGCTATGATTTAATTGTAACTTTGCTATTTTAGCTTAGTTTCCATATTTGAGTCCAAAATGATGTATTAATGTGAACATGTGCAGAAACGAAGTCTAATGGGCTTTTGCGAGGCCCATTATGAGGTGGTCTGCCATGAGGCCCAAGATGGAAGGCCCAAACCCAAGAAGGAGGCCCAAGCCCAAGAAGGAAGGCCCAAATCCAAGATGAAGGCCCAAATCCATGAAGGAAGGCTCATGTTCACAAAGCATGAGGAAAGGCCCAAGCCCAGATTTTCGGACAATCTGCCTGTGCAGATAGGTCAACTTGCGAAGCCCATATCTCCCAATTGCACCGTTGGATCCAGCTGTAGTTTTGATACACGCTGCATGTGCGTGTTTGGTATTCTGCATTCAAATTTCAGAATCATCCAACCGTTTAAACTTCAATTATGCCGTTCTAAGTGGGCATAGCTCAGTGCTGCCTACTTTCTAATTCTTTCTTCTTCTTTATTCTCAATGCTCCACTCACCCCCATTTTTCCATCCATCTCACCAACCCATATTTGTTGCTTTCTTCCCACACTATTAGTGTTTGATTTCTTTTATTAAAATAAATGGTTAATTGCCATATGACTACATTTCCACCATTCCACTCACCATTTCTTTATCTCCCACTTAAATTCCACTTCTCTTCCCTTTCTTTCTTTATTTCTTTCATTGTCTTCTTCTTCCTCTCCATTCTCCTATAAATAGGAGCCTATTTCTCTTCACCAATTCAAAAATACACACCCCAATGGGGAGGGACAAACCCTCCTCTTTCTCTTCTCCATCTCACATCATATTTTCCATTCTCTAGTATTTAGGGTTTTCAAGTCTTCAAGGAGGAGGAGAAGGCGTCTACACCATCACCACCAGCCCCTATTCAACATCACCATCACCATCATCACCTTGTCTTCACGGCTTGGATTACTTGTGGTCAAGGATTCAAGATGTGGCTTCAAGATCTTCATGCTATTCATACGGTGTATTTCGACTTAGCCTTTAAATTTATGCCTCTTTGTTGCTTGTTTATCCTTTGTATTAGTTAACATGACATGATTTATATAATTTTCAGCCTTTGTTTATGGGTTTATTTAATTGTTGGATCCTAATTAATTAGTTCTTCTAGTAGCTTATGTGACTCCGTTTATTTGATTTTGTTTAAGTAGATAACTTTTATATGTTTTTGTTTTAAGGTTGCAAACTTAAGATGATTGCATATAATTGGTGCTAGAATTAGGGTTTTAATTCTAATTCACTAGTAGTAAAGGCTTTGGAAAGAGGTCGGAAACAAATAAAAAGGATCACGGATAGATGGGCGGTCCCACTAGGTCGTGCACTTTAATTAACAACTCTTCTTTTATGCGTTGGACATGTTTTGATTAGCTACCTTTGCATGTTTCATTGGTTAATCTAGGTGCGGTCGCTTAGGTTAATTTTCATGAAAGTGGTTTTATTTGGGGAATGATAATTGGCGGTCCAGCATTCCACATATGTTAATTTCGGTTTCATGGCTAGGGAACTTGGTTAATTTTCGGTCCAATAATTAGTAAACTTGTATACTTGTGGCTGAACTTTATATACTTTATGTTTCATCCCATTTTATTTAATTTATTCTTTGAAATTTAATTAATTCATTTCATTCAATTTATGACTCAATCCCCCTTTTACTTTGTACATATGTATATATTTATACTTTATACTTGTTAATAATTCTTTATTTTATTTAATTCTTGTGACAATTTTTGTTAGGTACACCCTTTGATCTCCGTTGTGAACGATACCCTACTATGCACTATACTACTACCGATAGGGTTTTTTTAAATTGATGCTCCTTTTGGGCGTACCAATTTTTGGCGCCGTCTCGCCGGGGATTGTTTTTACTATTGACTTTTTACTATTGATTGTTGACTTTTACTATTGACTATTGACTATTGACTTTTTACTATTTGTAAATAATACTTGTTAATTTTATTTATACTCACTAATTATACTTGTTTATATTTTTACACTTAGTAATTATACTTAAGTATCCTGAATATGGTTGATTATTTTTTTGTTGTTGTAAGTTGTAACTTGAACGGAAATAGGTAAGGTCCTTTTGTTAATATTGGCCTAAACCCTTCATTTTTACCGTAAGGTTATTTGAGGTTGAGGGCGGCCTTTATTAACACTTGGAGAATTGTCGAACACTTAAGTGCTTTCTCAACTGAGTAAGGGGCACATGAATGGTGTCTAGATATGATCAAGACTCTGGGTGACGGGTTTGTAAAATTGGATTCAGAGGACTTGTCCACTAAATGAATCCTGCCTCTCGCTTATCTCTTGTGATCTGGCCATTCGCCTTCTGAAAACACGGAAAGTCATTTAAGTCAAGGCATTGCACCTAGGCCGTAAGTCCACCTTGAGTTACCGCTTGGAATCAACTTTCATTTTTTTTTCAACTATATTCAGGCAAAAGAAAATATTTTTGTGTAAATAAAATATACGTAGACATAGGAATATACGTAGACATAGGAATATCCGTAGACATAAAATATACTTAGACATAGGAAATTTTATTCATTCATTTTGTATAGATAATTTGTGACACATTTTTAACTTTGTAAATATTTTGTTTTTATTTTGTAAATTTATTACTAACCTTTTTATTTTGTATAGGAAATAATCCGGGTTTATCGGAAATTTTACCACATACATCGGAGCATACGTTTAGGAAGTCAAGGTTGAAAAACCTTGAGGTTGATGTCTTGTTGGTGATTTTCGGTTTCCTCGGGAGTAAAAAGGTAAGTTTTCTTTTCACTCTCGTTATTTATTTAAAAAAATAAAAAAAAATAAAAAAACAATTTGTAATTGTAAATAAATAAAAAAAAAGTGTTTGCTTTTGTTTTATTTTTTTTACTGTTCATAATTACTGTTTACAATTACTGTTTGTTTTATTTTTGGGCTTGTTGTAGTTATTTGTTATTGGGCCTTAGGCCCGTTTGTGTGATTGGTTAGGGTTTTAGGTTTCGTAAAATAAAAAATAAAATAAAAAAATAAAAAATAAATTTTGGCCCATTGGGCTCGTGTCATTCACGAAGCCCAAAACCCTTAACCCAAGCCCATTTAGTGTGTCGGGCCTGTTCGTTTTTAGGCCCATTAGTTAAGCCCACCAATAATGGGCCGGAGTTTTCTTTGGCCCAGGCCCACTTTAAGGCCCAGACCATTCCGATGGCCCAGGCCCGTTTAAAGTGTCGGCAAGCGCGTGTGCTACGCGTTTTGACTGTTCACTTTACGACTTTTCGTAAAGTATTAAAAAAATAAAAAAATAAAAAATCGAAAATCAAGAAAAAATTTGATTGGGCCGACACACGACTTTTGCGTCGGCCGAATTCTTTAATAAGCCGCGTGCGTGTCTACTGTAGACTTTACGACTTTCGTCGCTCGATCCGGAAATTTCGGGTCTTTTGTCTTTGGCACGTGTGCGAGCGTGCGTCCGTTCTTTCCCCTTCCCTTCTGTTTGCGTTAGTTTCCTTAGGCCATTTCACGCGTTTTCCCTTAGTCTCTCTCTTTCCCTCTCTCATTCTCTCTCGTGTTCTTCGTGTTCTTCCGTATTCTTGAGTTTTCCCAGAAAACCTCCCAATTCCCAGAAGTTATCCTCCCTTCCCAACCCAGAAATGGCCAAACGAGTGAATTCTTTCAGTGATTTATTTCAGGCAGGTCCTTCAGAGAACCCAATCTTTGAAGGTCTGGCTGAAATAATTCCACCGAGCATGCTCAATAGCGCCGATGCTAGCATGCCGACCGAGCCACAACCACAGCCACTACCACAACCACAACCACAACCACTACCCCAAGCACCAATCTTGGTTGCTGATCCACCTATTGAGCCGGAAGCCGCTCCTGTCTATAGGAGACTTCCGAGGTCGAAGTACACCAAAGCTCAGAGAGAAGCACTGGCGGCTTTCTTTGCGGTGTATTCTCACCCCACCAAACCACAACGTGAAAGATTTGGTCCAAAAATCGGACTAGAGGAGGACCAAGTCTATTATTGGGGGTCGAGAAATAGGAAGAAGTTCGGTATCCAGTCTTCCGAGCAGCGTATTGCCGAGCTAGAGAAAAGAAACGATCAGCTGGTGAGCAAAAACGAGGAGCTTCAAATGCAGAATCAAAAACTCGTTGATGCTCTCCACAGCGGCATCTGTCCCAATTGCGGAGGTCCTGTTCCGCACTCAGATGTGCCTAGGCGAAGGCTCGAAGTTGTTCCTCCACAACAAGAGCCTATTCTCGAGTTGTCCGATGATTCCATCGACATGGACCACTTAAGAAGGGATGTGCGAAGCCTCATGCCTACACTTGTCGAGCGCCCATCCTTACCTGTGCCATCTGATACCCTTCCCGGACCTGCTCATGATCTTGTCGGAGTCCACACCGACTTGATCTCGGATATCGTCCGTAAGGCCAAACACGAGCTCCTGCTCATGGCCACTGCCGGATTTCCTTTGTGGATAACTTCACCGACTCCCGACACGTCTATTCATCCCGAGACTCTTCATAGGGCCGAGTACTTGCGAGTGTTTCAACGAGCTGAACCTGCTCCGTACTTCAAAGCCGAATCGTCGAGACACTCGGCAACCATCCATCTTTATCCGACCACCATCGTTCAGATCTTAATGGATGTTGGTCGATGGTTGCCAGTCTTCTGTAGCATGATCACAAACGCCAAGACGTTGGAGATCCTTTCCTCCAGCAACGAAGAAGGCTACGAGGAGCATATGCAGGTGATGTCGGCCGAGTTTCTGGTGCCATCTCATCTCGTTTCAACTCGTGAAGTCCAGTTTGTGCGGTATTCTCACCAACAACTGGATGGAAGTTGGATCGTCGTGGATGTCTCCGTGGATGAATTGCGTTCCAATCCAAAGCCTTCCGTGAGATCGATTTGCCGAAAACGCCCCTCCGGATGCCTGATACGTGATCTTCATAATGGATCTTCCTTGGTCACTTGGGTGGAGCACGTGGATGTACGCGAGAAAGAGATGAAGGCCAGTTTCGAACCTTTTGTTCATTCAGGGTTCGCTTTTGGTGCAAAGCGTTGGATCTCAACACTCCAACGACAAGCCGAGCGCTACATGTGCGCCACAGGTATCCACTCTTCACCCGGTGACTCGATTATTTCTCTTGAAGGAAGAAGAGGACTTGCGGAAATGGCAAAACAGATGACGATCTGTTTCTTCAACGACATCAGCAACTCCACGTACCACCACTGGACTTGTTCGAATCGAACAAGAGACACTCGAATGGAGGTCAGGACCAACAAGCGAAGGGGTGATCCGAGCAAGCCCCCTGGAGTCAATCGTACTGCTGGTTGTTCCGTCGTTCATCTATCTCATCACACCAGGATATTTGAGTTCCTCAAAGACGTTCAGACTAGACCAATGTGGGATAGCATGTCGATGGACAACTCGGTGCGTGTGCTAGCAAATTTCAGCATCGGTCTTGACCCGCGGAACCAGATCTCGGTGCTCGCTATAGATAGTCACAACGACTTCCTCATCCTTCAGGAGTGTTGCACCGATGCAACAGGGTCGTCTGTGATTTATGCGCCGATCAACCATTCCATTCTCCAGTGTTTGTTATGTGGAGTTCAACCGGAGCCATTTCCGCTTATGTCTTCAGGCTTCTCCATTCTGCCTAACGTATCCGGAGCTGTACTTGACGGAACACTGCTGACTATAGTGTTCCAGATCTCGGTGAAGGCTACATCAGCCAAGTCTGCCGTGGAGTCGGCAACTACCCTTGTCCAGGACACACTTCAAAGGATCAGAGCCGCAGTCAATTAGGAGCAAACGTTGGATGCAAGGCCCTGCTAGCCTTGTTTGTGACTGTTGGTGACTTGCTTCGGGAGGAGCTTTACGATCTTCAAGGGGGAGTTTTTCTTTAACTTATTTGTTTTTCATTTGTATATATGTTGTGTGTTTACTTCTGTTTGTGTGTTTAAATTCAATAACCATGCTTGAATTATTCATTTTTGTGAAATATTTGTCAACATTGAGGACAATGTTTAATTCAAGTGTGGGGGGAAGGTTTATTAAAAAGAAAAAAAAAAATTGCTTCTGTTGTTTATTTATTTGTTTGTTTTCCTTTTCTACGGTAACGGTATATCGACTAGATCATACTTACTCCCTTGGTAGCGTTGAACCTACCATTGCACTAAGTAAGTCACTGTGGTCACGTATTGTTACCCTAATAAAAAAATTGAAAATAAAAAAAAAAAGTTTTGTAAGCTCGTTTGTTTCGCACTGGCTTTGGAGCTATCGAGTCTTAGAAAGTGTTTGTTTGTTTATTTGAGCTATATCAAAAATAAAAATATAATCAAATAAATCAAAAAATCAAAAATTACAAAAATATGTGCTTCTGTTTTGTGTGTTTTGTGCTTTGTTCTTTCCAATCCCAAGGATGAATTGAGTTTAATTGTTGTGATTAGGAGAATGTTTATTATATGTCAAGGCTTTGTGTAGTTTGCTTTGGATTTATTATGCATAACTTGTGATTGCTCGAAATTCCATGTTCACATAACCTGTTTCGATTAATTGATTGCAATCCGAGAAGCACATTTAAACATACATTGTCATGCATACCTAGAAAATGTGAGGATTTGAGCCTATTGAATATTCACATGTATGCATATTTCATACATTTACTCGTTCTTCATGTGTGCACAATTCATGAGTTTTGAACCTAGAACTTGCTCAAAGACCACTTGAAACATTTTGTTAATCTGTGATGAATTAGAGATGATTAAGGCATTAGTAAAACACCATGGCCAAACTGACTTACAGCCCTGTAAACACTAATCCTTTAGGTTAACCTCTTTTGAGCCTAACATGTTTTTAGCCTTTTTCTTTGTTAACCCGCTTACTCCTAACCTGTTTTTAGCTTAAACACTAACCTGCCTTTGTTCCAACATGTGTTAAAGAGACAATTTTGTGACTTGTGGTGGTATTTTGTGCTTGAAAAGTCTTCTGGTTTGTGAAAGAAGTAAGTGTGGGGGTGTTGTAAAAAAAAAAAAATGTTGTGTAAAAAAAAAATTACAAAAAAAAAAAAAAAAAAAAAAAAAAAAAAAAGAAAGTATAAGAAGTTTTTGTTCAGAAAGTGTGAAAGATTGGAGGTGAATAAAAGTTTGGTTGTTTGATTGTTTAAGCATATAGAAAACAAGTCACAAAATTGTTTTGTGGAACACTCGGAACATTTTGTTTTTCCTTTCCCTTCGTTTCTTTTAACCCCTAACCTTTGGCCCCATTACACCATTGAAAGTCCTTATGATTTAATGAGTTGTAGATTTATTGTGGAGAGTTGGTCGATGAGCAAGCTTATGGGAACGTTACTTGTGCAATTGTTATGAGAGCAAACACTTAACTCTAAACACTGAGCGAAAATATTTAGTGATTCTTGTGAGCTTTAGTGGTTAATGTTGTTTCGATGTGCCTATTGGATTGCATGAGATTAATTGTACACTTGGTTTTCACACACTTCACCCGAGCATAAATGAGATGTGCATGTTAAAGACTTAACAAATTTGTTAGCCTTGGTATATAATTTTTATTCTCCTGATTATAACTCTTTTGAACTCGCTGAGGGTTATGGTTGGAAAGACCATTCTGTTTTGTGTTTCCTTTTCTATTTTTTGTTGTTCTTGTGTTTGCTAGAGGACTAGCAGTAGCTAAGTGTGGGGGAATTTGATAGGAGCACAAAGTGTGACGTTTTTAATGTGTTTTCCCTACTATTTGGCTATGATTTAATTGTAACTTTGCTATTTTAGCTTAGTTTCCATATTTGAGTCCAAAATGATGTATTAATGTGAACATGTGCAGAAACGAAGTCTAATGGGCTTTTGCGAGGCCCATTATGAGGTGGTCTGCCATGAGGCCCAAGATGGAAGGCCCAAACCCAAGAAGGAGGCCCAAGCCCAAGAAGGAAGGCCCAAATCCAAGATGAAGGCCCAAATCCATGAAGGAAGGCTCATGTTCACAAAGCATGAGGAAAGGCCCAAGCCCAGATTTTCGGACAATCTGCCTGTGCAGATAGGTCAACTTGCGAAGCCCATATCTCCCAATTGCACCGTTGGATCCAGCTGTAGTTTTGATACACGCTGCATGTGCGTGTTTGGTATTCTGCATTCAAATTTCAGAATCATCCAACCGTTTAAACTTCAATTATGCCGTTCTAAGTGGGCATAGCTCAGTGCTGCCTACTTTCTAATTCTTTCTTCTTCTTTATTCTCAATGCTCCACTCACCCCCATTTTTCCATCCATCTCACCAACCCATATTTGTTGCTTTCTTCCCACACTATTAGTGTTTGATTTCTTTTATTAAAATAAATGGTTAATTGCCATATGACTACATTTCCACCATTCCACTCACCATTTCTTTATCTCCCACTTAAATTCCACTTCTCTTCCCTTTCTTTCTTTATTTCTTTCATTGTCTTCTTCTTCCTCTCCATTCTCCTATAAATAGGAGCCTATTTCTCTTCACCAATTCAAAAATACACACCCCAATGGGGAGGGACAAACCCTCCTCTTTCTCTTCTCCATCTCACATCATATTTTCCATTCTCTAGTATTTAGGGTTTTCAAGTCTTCAAGGAGGAGGAGAAGGCGTCTACACCATCACCACCAGCCCCTATTCAACATCACCATCACCATCATCACCTTGTCTTCACGGCTTGGATTACTTGTGGTCAAGGATTCAAGATGTGGCTTCAAGATCTTCATGCTATTCATACGGTGTATTTCGACTTAGCCTTTAAATTTATGCCTCTTTGTTGCTTGTTTATCCTTTGTATTAGTTAACATGACATGATTTATATAATTTTCAGCCTTTGTTTATGGGTTTATTTAATTGTTGGATCCTAATTAATTAGTTCTTCTAGTAGCTTATGTGACTCCGTTTATTTGATTTTGTTTAAGTAGATAACTTTTATATGTTTTTGTTTTAAGGTTGCAAACTTAAGATGATTGCATATAATTGGTGCTAGAATTAGGGTTTTAATTCTAATTCACTAGTAGTAAAGGCTTTGGAAAGAGGTCGGAAACAAATAAAAAGGATCACGGATAGATGGGCGGTCCCACTAGGTCGTGCACTTTAATTAACAACTCTTCTTTTATGCGTTGGACATGTTTTGATTAGCTACCTTTGCATGTTTGATTGGTTAATCTAGGTGCGGTCGCTTAGGTTAATTTTCATGAAAGTGGTTTTATTTGGGGAATGATAATTGGCGGTCCAGCATTCCACATATGTTAATTTCGGTTTCATGGCTAGGGAACTTGGTTAATTTTCGGTCCAATAATTGGTAAACTTGTATACTTGTGGCTGAACTTTATATACTTTATGTTTCATCCCATTTTATTTAATTTATTCTTTGAAATTTAATTAATTCATTTCATTCAATTTATGACTCAATCCCCCTTTTACTTTGTACATATGTATATATTTATACTTTATACTTGTTAATAATTCTTTATTTTATTTAATTCTTGTGACAATTTTTGTTAGGTACACCCTTTGATCTCCGTTGTGAACGATACCCTACTATGCACTATACTACTACCGATAGGGTTTTTTTAAATTGATGCTCATTTTGGGCCTGTCACAAGGGCGCGGCAGAGGAAGTGCACGGTCTGATTCGAATTGGGCCGCCGGCAGTGAAGCGGTGTGGGCTGGACGGCGTCGGCGTGGTGATGGTTGCAGAGAAGTGCCATGCTGATTTGGAATTGCATTTTTGATTGGTTTCTTTGCAGGTGGTGATAATGGGTGAATTGGAATTGGTGGCTGCGGGTTTGGTGGTTTGTGATGGTGAATGGCTTGCTGTTTGCAGGTGAAGAGGAAGTGAAGGTTGGTATAAGAAGGTGGGGAATGGTGGTGGTGGAAGGGTATCCGAGGAGAAAGGAGGATGGTCGTGGGCTGGTGGCCGGCAAAGGTTGCCGGGGCTGGTTTGGCCTGTTCTGCAATTGTCAAAAAGAAGAACCAAAAGTAAAAATTAAAATAATTAAAATGAATAATTAAATAAAAAGAATTATAAAAATATATAAACAAATAAATAAATGAAAAGGAGTAAATAAATAAATAATACAAAGAAATAAAATTAAAATAATTTAATTTGAAATACAAATATAATAATGCAAAATAAATGGGAATTCGAGGTGTCGGAATAGTGCATCTCCATTTCGAGTGGTGGTTCGCCGGCAAACGTGCCGGGATTCGGAATAAACCGAAATCTTCGTACATTGTCGTCCTCCACTTCCGAGCATTGACTTGTGTTGACTTTTCGCCCAAAGTCGCGGTTGACTTTTCGTCATTTTCTCGAAAATGCACTAAATTACCCAAAATGTATCATTTTGTGTTGAAACACTTATTTAACCTACACAAACACAATTTGTACATTAAACCGACAAATAAGCTTTCGGAATAGCAAAATCCAGTAATTAAAGACACTTTGTGAACGTATTTTACGTCCACATCACACCCCCACACTTGAACTTTGCTTGCCTCAAGCAAACATAAAACTTAAAACAGAACAACACAAAACAGAAAGGGAAACACAAAACAATTTTCCAACAATTACCTCAGAGAACACAATTGGATTAGAGATGAAAGAAGTTAGGTCTCAAAAATGTTTGGAAACTACGGGACATATGCAATAGTGAAGTGTGTGCAAGTATTGTCATCTCAATGCACCAAAGTAAGCATGCATATTGAAACTGTGCTAACCATAAACTCACAGGATTTCACTCTGATTTTCGCACAAGTGTTTATCGGTTAGCTAGACTACCACTCAAGCAAACTTATGCAAATGCCGCCATATGCTTGCACGTCAATCTTATCTCCACAAATCATGCACAAAAATCTTGGATCAAAAGGACTTTTATTCAGGTAGAAATGGGGCTTAGGGCGAGGGGTTACAGAAATGAAGTGGAAGGAAATCACAAATTCCGAGCAATCTTAGTAAGCAATCACATGTTGAGATTTAACAAATAAGAATAGTAAGATGCTATACTCATCCCGAACAAACACTCACCTAAACACATTTATTGAATTAAAATTAAACAAAACACAATATATTTTTTTTTCTTTCTATTTTTTTCTTCTTTTCTGTTTCGATTTTTCTCCTTTTTTTTTTTTTCTTTTTTTTTTTTTCGAAATATAAACAAATACATCAAATTTGTAGTCACACCCTCACACTTATTCTTTTCCAAACTCACAGAACATATACATTTCAGCATCTGAACAAAAGTAATCTCAAATTGCTCACTAAGATAGCTCGGAAAGGGTAAAGCAAGTGTTTAAGCTAGGGTAGACATTTATGGTGCGAAGAAACGAAAGGCTAAACATATAGGCACAAAATGGCAAACTAATGATATAAATTAGGGACAAATGCTCATTTGGCCATGGTGGATTCCTAATGCCTTGATCATTTCCAAGATGTAAAATGCATGACAGAAAGTTTCGACAAGATATTATGCAAGTTCTAGAGATACATATCACATAAGCTTGATCACACATGAAGAACAAAGTGCAAAGAATTATGAATGCACTTTCATTAAGCTCGAAGCTCACAATATGGCATGTATAGCTCGCACAAATCTCTCTATGCTTCTCACATTTAATGCATCAATCTGACAATAATGGTGTACATGCAAAGTCCCAAAGCAATTTATTTAAAAAAAAATGAAGTTCAGGAGACCTAAACATGCTGTCATCTCATATAATTAAGTTCAATCTCATCATCGGTGTTGGAAATCACAAAAACAATACAACAAGCACACAAACAGAAGTAAATAATTTTTTTTTTAAAATTTTCATTTTTCTGATTTTTTTTCTTTTTTTATTAGGGTAACAATACGTGACCACAGTGACTCACTTAGTGCAATGGTAGGTTCAACGCTACCAAGGGAGTGAGTATGATCTAGTCGATATATTGTTACGGTAGAAAACGAAAACAAAACACATATATATATTTTTTTTGAATTTTTGAATTTTTCAAATTTTTTTTTTTTTTTTTTAAACAAATAAAGTGAAACCTTCCCCCCACACTTGAATTAAACATTGTCCTCGATGTTAGACAAATATTTTCAATGAAATGAAAAATTCAAGCATGGTTATTGAATTTAAACACACAAACAGAAATAAACACACAACAGTTATATAAATGAAAAATGAAACAGAAATACTCCCCTTTGAAGATCGTGGAGGTCCTCCAAAGCAAGTCACCAACAGTCACAAACAAGGCTAGCAGGGCCTTGCATCCAACGTTTGCTCCTTAGTTGACTGCGGCTCTGATCCTTCTAAGCGTGCTCTGGACCACGCCTGTTGTCATATCTACAGCATGTCTGCTTGACATGACCTTCACTGAGATCTGGAACACTAACGTCAGTAGAGTTCCATCAAGTACGTCTCCGGATACGTCAGGCAGAATGGAGAAACCAGATGACAAAAGTTGATATGGCTCCGATTCAACTCCACATAACATGGACTGGAAAGTGGCTTGATCGATAGGCGCATAAATCACGTACGACCCTGTTGAATCTGTGAAGCACTCTTGGAGTATGAGGAAGTCGACGTGATTGCTTATGCCCAAAACGGAGACGGAATTTCTCGGGTCAAGACCAGTGTTGAAACTTGTAAGCACATGTACTGCACTGCCCATCGACACACTATCCCATAAATTCCTTGTCTGCACATCTCTAATAAAATCAAAGATTCTTGTGTGATGGGAGAAGAGCTTGATAGAACAGCCAGCAGTACGATCGAGCCCAAGGGGTTGGCTAGGATGATCCCTTCTCTTGTTGGTCCTGACCTCCATATGTGTGCCTCCCGTTTTATTCGATGCAGTCCAATGATGAAATGTGGAGTTGGTGATGTCGTTAAAGAAACTGATCACCATCTTGTTTGCCATCACAGCTAGCCTTATTCTCCCTTCTGGTGAAATGATAGTGTCACTGGGTGAAGTGTGAATCCCTATGGAGTAGAGGATACGTTCGGACTGTCGTTGAAGAGTTGACAACCAACGCTTCGCTCCATATGCAAACCCTGATTCAACAAAATTTTTGAATATAGGGGTTAAGTCTTTTTCGCACGCATCAACGTGTTCCACCCAAGTGACAAGGGAGGATCCATTCTGCATATCACGTATCAGGCATCCGGAAGGACGTTTTCGGCATCTTGATCTCACAGAAGGCCTTGGATTTGATCTCAATTCATCCACAGAGACATCTAAAACAATCCAACTTCCATCCAGTTGTTGGTGAGAGGAACGAACAAACTGGACTTCACGAGTTGAAACGTTGTGAGATGGTACTAGAAACTCGGCAGACATGACTTGCACTTGCTCGTTGTAGCTTCCTTCTATCCCGGAAGACAAGATCTCCAGGGTATGGGCATTTGTGACCATGCTACAGAAGATGAGCAACCATTGACCAACATCCATCAAGATCTGAACGATGGTGGCCGGATTGAGGTGGATGGTTGCTGAGTGTCTCGAGGCTTCTGATCTGAAGTACGGTGTAGGCTCGGCTCGTTGAAACACTAGCAAGTACTCGTCATGGTTCAGAGTTTCAGGATGAACAGAAGTGCTGGAATTTGATGAAGAGATCCACATGGGAAAACCAGCAGCAACCAAGAACATAAGTTCTTTCTTGGCCGTGTTGATGATATCGGCGATCTGGTCGGAATGAAATCCAACTAGATCATGAGCAGGTCGCGGAATGTTTTCAGATGGCAATTGTGAGGATGAGCGCTCGATTGATGTTGTCATGAGACTCCGCACATCCGTTCGCAAATCCTCCATGTCGATTGAATCATCGGACAAGACAAGAAGAGGCTCCGGTTGAGTCGGAACGAATTCAAACCTTGACCGTAGCACATCTGAGTGCGGAACAGGACCTCCGCACGTTTGACAAATGCCGCTGTGGAGAGCATCGTTGAGATTTTGAACTTGGACTTGGAGCCCCTCGTTTTCTCTTAACAGCTCCTCGTTCCTTTTCATCAGCTCGGCATTAACTTGCTCAGTAGACTTGATACCATACTTGTATTGGTATCTCTTGCCCCATTCGTAGATCTGGTTTTCATCCAACCCGAGTTCCACACCCAATCTTTCTCTTTGTATTCTGAGTGGGTGAGCATTCACCGTGTAGAATTCTTTCAACGCATCTTTCTGATGTTTGGTGAATTTTGTCCTCTTGCGTTTCTTAGAGGCTCTCCTCTGGGAAGGACCAGCAACAACAACAACAGGTGGATCAGCAGCCGGTATTGGTGCTTGATGTTGTGGCACAGTCGGCGTGCTAGCATCGATGCTTTCGAGCACGCTCGGTGGAACGATTTCAAACAAATCTCCAAAGATTTGACTCTCTGAAGGACTTGCCTGAAACAATTCACTGAAAGAGTTGACTCTCTTGGCCATTTCTAGGTTGGGAGGGAGGATGACTTTCTGGAAATTTGGGATGAATTTCTGGAAAACAAACTAAGAACACGAAGAACAAGCTAAGAACAAATAGTGCACACTTAGAACAATTGAGAGAAAATGAGAGAAACTGAAAGGGGAGCTAAGGGAAATGAAACACACTTAGACAGAAGGGAAGGGAAGGGAACGGACGCGTGTCCAAAGTCAGAGACCAAGATCCGTAAATTACGGATCGAGCGACGAAAGTCGCAAAGCACACAGTGGACACGGATTATTAAAATCACGCGGCGCAGAAAATTCAAAAGTTGAATAGTCAACACGCGCGTAAAAATAATAAATAAACATCAAAAAAAATTTTATTATTAGGCCGACGCAAAAGTCGTCCGTCGACCCAATAAGAATTTTTTCTTTTTATTTTAATCAAAACTTTACGAAAAAGTCGTAAAGTGAGCAGTTGAAAACACGTGTGGCACGCGTCGACTGGATTATTCGGGTTGCCGACACTTTAAAATGGGCCTGGGCCATCGGACATGGCCTGGGCTTTAAAGTGGGCTGGGCCAAAGAAAACTCCGGCCCATTATTTATGGGCTAACCTAATGGGCCTAAACTAACAACAGTTTTTTTTTTTTTTTTTTTAACTAAGGCCCAACACTATTCACAATTAACTAAATGGGCTTGGGTTATGAGTTTTGGGCTTTGAAAATGACAAGGGCCCAATGGGCCAATTTATTGAATTGAATTTATTTTTTTTTATTTTTTTTTTCGAAACCCAAAACCCAAACCGACTAAACAAATGGGCTTAAGGCCCAATACTATACAACAAGCCCAATTAAAAACAGTGAACTAGAGATAAAAAGTAAAATTAAAGAAACAGTAACTAAAAATAGTAAAACCAAAATATTTACAAACAGTAAATAAAAACTAAAACTTTTTTTTTTTTTTTTAATTATATACAACAGATAACGGGAGTGAAAAAGGAAACTTCCCTTTGACGAACTCCCGAGGATAGCCGGAAAATCACCAACAAGACATCAACCTCAAGATTTTTCAACCTTGACTTCCAAACGTATGCTCCAATGCATGTGATAATTTCCAACAACCTTGATTATTCCCTATAAAAATTAAAAAGTTAGTAATAAAATTTACAAAATCAAAACAAAATATTTACAAAGTTAAAAAGTATGTAACGTAAAAAATAACAAGTATTATTTACAAAATATAAACAAGTATTATTTACATAATATAAACAAGTATTATTTACATATAGTAAAATACTATTTAGAAAAGTAAACAGTAAAAACAATCCCCGGCGAGCCGGCGCCAAAATGAGTCGAGCAAAAACGCTCATCAAAATAAATTAAAGAATAAATAGAATTATATACATATCCTTGCAACCTATAAAAAATGTCGTTGAATAGTATAGTGGAAGCAAGGGTCATTACCCACAGAGGATTGTTATATTTACTTTTCAATGTCACAATAAATTAAATTAAATAAAGAATTATTATTAACAAGTATAAAGAATAAAGAATATATATATATACAAAATTAAATAATCTATACAGTATTGTTTCTATTTACAAAAATATACATTATATACAAAAGTATTTTTGGGGGGTTTTGATATTTTTTAAAACAATAAATAAATAAAAGGAAATATTTTTGGATTTTTATTCTTTTTGAAAACATATTAAAACACACACAAATATTGATTTCTCTAAGTCATATGATCGAAATTAACATTGTGAAACATTAGAAAGCTAATTATTTCCCAATCAGACTTCTCTCTGAAAATTAACCTAAGTGAAAGCACCTAGATCAATCAATTAAACATGCCATCTTAGTCTAGAAGCTAGCTAGTCAAACCATGTTTAAAGCATCGAAAAGAATCGTTAATTCAAGTGCACAACCTAGCATGAATAAGTTCATCTAATTGCAATCTTTTTTTATTTGATTCCGACTTTTGTCCAAAGCCATTACTACTTGTGAATTAGGTTTCGAAAACTATTAGGTGAATCCAAACCCTAATTCTAGCTTCAATTACATGCAAATATTATAAGTTTCGAACCCTATAACAAAAGCACATAAAAGTTTTCCGTAAAACAGAATCAAACAAACAATCACATAAAAGCAACTTAGAAAAATCAAATCACATAATTATTATGCAAAATAGAAAATAAACAAATATTTACACAATAACAATTCCCAAAATTATTCACGAATAGTTATTGCAGAAAATAAATTAAACAAAAATAAATTATAATAAATAAACAAAGTTTGGGAAAATGTTACTGTTGTGTCCATGAAAATGGACACCTGTCCGTGTGCGAAGGTGGCAGACTCGGCTATTTGAAAACGGACTCGGACTTTGGATGTGGCGGGGGCCCATTTCAGTTGGGCTTGGCTGGCATGGGCCAGGTGAACAGTAAAGGAGCCCAAATCGGATTGAGCTTGTGAACAGTGGTGTCCTTAGCAAATCTGGACTTGAAGATGGGCTTGGGCCTGGTCAATGCGGGTCAAAGGAAATCAACAGCCCGGTGTTGACTTTGATTTTTCATCTTTTTCTTCTCTCCGGTTTTGCCCTTCTTTCTTCCTCTCGCGTGTTTTTCTTCCCAGCCCCGTTCTTTCTCTTCTGTTTCTTTTCTTTTCCGTCTTCGGAGAGGACCGGCGGTGGATTGGGGATGATGCCGGGATTTGTGGCGGCACGGTAGAGCCGGGCACCGGTGAGGAATGGTGAATTGACGTCGGGGCTGGTCTTTAGCTCGGCGAGAGATCGAGGGATCTGTGATGGGCTCGTCGACAGACCACGGGTTCTGGAGATCCGAAGAGGCACGGCTCGGTGAGAGCGGCGGTGGCACGGTGATGAGTAACGGACGGACGCGGTCCGGGTTGAATTAGATCGGTGCCGGCGGTGTGATGGTGAGCTTGTGGTGGTCCGAGTAGCCGAGATGGGGACGACGCCGTGGTTGGGTCGACCGGGCTCATCTACGGCGACGACGTGATTTGGTGGTGCGGCCGCCGAGAGAATCACGGTGTGGGTGTTGGTGATTTGCAGCAGCGTCGGCGAGAGAACGGTGCGGCGCAAGGGCGCGGCAGAGGAAGTGCACGGTCTGATTCGGAATGGGCCGCCGGCGGTGAAGCGGTGTGGGCTTGACGGCGTCGGCGTGGTGATGGTTGCAGAGAAGTGCCATGCTGATTTGGAATTGCATTTTTGATTGGTTTCTTTGCAGGTGGTGATAATGGGTGAATTGGAATTGGTGGCCGCGGGTTTGGTGGTTTGTGATGGTGAATGGCTTCTTTGTTTGCAGGTGAAGAGGAAGTGAAGGTTGGTATAAGAAGGTGGGGAATGGTGGTGGTGGAAGGGTATCCGAGGAGAAAGGAGGATGGTCGTGGGCTGGTGGCCGGCAAAGGTTGCCGGGGGCTGGTTTGGCTGTTCCGCAATTGTCAAAAAGAAGAACCAAAAGTAAAAATTAAAATAATTAAAATGAATAATTAAATAAAAAGAATTATAAAAATATATAAACAAATAAATAAATGAAAAGGAGTAAATAAATAAATAATACAAAGAAATAAAATTAAAATAATTTAATTTGAAATACAAATATAATAATGCAAAATAAATGGGAATTCGAGGTGTCGGAATAGTGCATCTCCATTTCGAGTGGTGGTTCGCCGGCAAACGTGCCGGGATTCGGAATAAACCGAAATCTTCGTACATTGTCGTCCTCCACTTCCGAGCATTGACTTGTGTTGACTTTTCGCCCAAAGTCGCGGTTGACTTTTCGTCATTTTCTCGAAAATGCACTAAATTACCCAAAATGTATCATTTTGTGTTGAAACACTTATTTAACCTACACAAACACAATTTGTACATTAAACCGACAAATAAGCTTTCGGAATAGCAAAATCCAGTAATTAAAGACACTTTGTGAACGTATTTTACGTCCACATCAAGACACAAACCAAGGGAAAGGAACAGACGCACGTACGCACACGTGCCACAGACACAGATCCACAAATTGCGGATCGAGCGACGAAAGTCGCAAAGGCTACAGTTGACACGCATGCGGATTATTAAACAAATCGGCCGACGCAAAAGTCGTCCGTCGGCCCAATCAAAATTTTTTTTTCATTTTCTATTTTTTTATTTTTTTTTATTATCGAGCCGACGCGAAAGTCGCGGGACGGTCCAATAAGAATTTTTCTTTTTATTTAACCAAATCTTTACGCGAAAGTCGTAAAGTAAACAGTGAAAACGCGTAGCGCACGCGCTAAAGGTTGCCGACACTTTAAACGGGCCTGGGCCATCAGAATGGTCTGGGCCTTAAAGTGGGCCTGGGCCAAAGAAAACTCCGGCCCATTATTAGGTGGGCTTAAAACTAATGGGCCTAAAAACTAACAGGCCCGACACACTAAATGGGCTTGGAAATGACACGAGCCCAATGGGCTAAATTTAATTAACTAAATTTTGTTTTTCTTTTTTAATTTTTTTTTTGTTTTTTTTTTTCGAAACCCAAAACTCAAACCGACAAACCAAATGGGCTTAAGGCCCAATACTAACAAACAACAAGCAAACAAATAGGCCCAAAACAAACAATAATTATAAACAGTAAAAATAAATAATGACAAATAGTAAAACAAAACAATCACTCTTTTTTTTTATTTACAATTACAAATTTTCTATTTTTTTTTTTTTTTTTTTTAATAAATAATTAAATAACTAGAGTGAAAAAGAAACTTACCTTTTTACTCCCGATGATACCAGAAAATCACCAACAAGACATCAACCTCAAGGTTTTTAAACCTTGACTTCCTAAACGTATGCTCCGATGTATGTGGTATAATTTCCGATAAACCCGGATTATTTCCTATACAAAATTAAAAAGTTAGTAATAAATTTACAAAATAAAAACAAAATATTTACAATGTTAAAAATGTATCCCAAATTATCTGTATAAAATGAATAAATAAATTTTCCTACGTCTAAGTATATTTTATTTACACAATACACTTAAGTACGGGAACAGAGGACTTCAATGTGCAATGGGACTGAAACAGCTACCCATCTTAAAGTCATGTTTGATCCAATATACCTAAAGTGTAAAAAAACAGTTTCTTTTGTCTGAATATAGTTGAAAAAAAATGAAAGTTGATTCCAAGCGGTAACTCAAGGTGGACGTACGGCCTAGGTGCAATGCCTTGACTTAAATGACTTTCCGTGTTTTCAGAAGGCGAATGGCCAGATCATATGAGAATAAGCGAGGGGCAGGATTCATTTGGTGGACTACGGAGGCAAGCCCCTATCGACTTTCGTCTGTCTATAGTCCTCTGAATCCAAAACCTGTCACCCAGAGTCTCGACCTAGACACCATTCATGTGCCCCTTACTCAGTTGAGAAAGCACTTAAGTGTTCGACAATTCTCCAAGTGTTAATAAAGGCCGCCCTCAACCTCAAATAACCTTACGGTAAAAATGAAGGGTTTAGGCCAATATTAACAAAAGGACCTTACCTATTCCGTTCAAGTTACAACTTACAACAACAAAAAATAATCAACTATATAAAAGACACCTAAATAAATTACTAAGTGTAACAAAATATGAACAAGTATTAAAAACAAGTAATAACAACAACTAGTCACAAGTAATATAGACAAGTAATATGAACAGTTAAAAAAAACAGTAAAATTATAAACAATAAAAAGGAAACAGTAATTATATACAAGTAATAAAAACAGTAATAATTACAAAAAATTATAAACAGTATTCACAAAAAAAAAAATTAGGTTAGGAATATTTTCAATCCACGTCGACGGCGCCAAAAATTGATCTGCCCAAAAGGAGCATCAATTTAAAAAAATCCCTATCGGTAGTATAGTGTAAGTAGGGTATCGTTCACAACGGAGATCAAAGGGTGTACCTAACAAAAAATGTCACAAAGAATTAAATAAAATAAAGAATTATTATTAACAAGTATAAAGTATAAATATATATATATGTACAAAGTAAAAAGGGGAATTGAGAGATAAATTGAATGAAATAAATTAATTAAATTACAAAGAATAAATAAAATATGATGATGAAACACAAAGTATATAAAGTTCAGCCACATATACACAAGTTTACCAATCATTAGACCGAAAATTAACCAAGTTCCCTAGCCATGAAACCGAAACTAACATATGTGGAATGCCCACACGGGTTATCATTCCCCAAATAAAACCTCTTCTATGAAAATTAACCTAGTGAACGCTCATCTAGATTAAACAATTAAACATGCAAAGGTGATCAATCAATAACATATCTAACGCATAGGAGAAGAGTTGTTAATTAAAGTGCGCGACCTAGCGAACGCTCGTCTATCCGCGATCCTTTTTATTTTGATTCCGACCCGTTTGATAAGCCTTTACTACTTGTGAATTAGAATTAAAACCCTAATTCTAGCACAAATTACATGCAATCATCTTAAGTTTCGAACCTTAAAACAAGAACACATAAAAGATTCAATAAAACCGAATCAAATAAACGGAGTCACATAAGCTGCTAGAAGAACTAATTAATTAGGATCTAACAATCAAATAAACTCATAAAATATAGGCTGAAAATTATAAACGTCATGTCATGTTAACTAGTACAAAGAATAAACAAGCAACAAAGAGGAACTCAAAAAGAGTAATTAAAGAATAAGTTGAAGTACACCATATGGAAAGTAGGAAGAACTCGAAGATCACAAACTCTTAAATCCTCACGCGAGTAACTCAAAAGCCGAGATTCCCAAGGTGATGATGGTTGATGGCTGGTGGTAATGGTGTAAACAGCTCCCCTCCTCCTTGAAGACTTGAAAACCCTAAATACTAGAGAATGGAAAATATGATGTGAGATGGAGAAGAGAAAGAGGAGGGTTTGTCCCTCCCCATTGGGGTGTGAATTGCTGAATTGGTGAAGAGAAATAGGCTCCTATTTAAATCCTCACGGAGGCGCAACCACCACACGCGGTGGTGAAAGACAAATTGAATTTCCATTTTATTTTCTCTTGTTTATATTTTATATTTATTCTTTTATTTATTTTATTTTAGTTAATATTTATTTTATTATTTCATTTATTTTATTATTTTTATTTCTTTATCTTCCTTTTATTTTATTATTTTACTTTTTTCTTTTCATTGTTTTCTGTCTGCAGCCACCACGTTCCCCATGTTCTCCCCGCTCTTGACTTCAAATTCAAATTCATTTCCAGCCGGGCAAGCATCTCCAGATCAATCTCCACACCACCAATTCACTACCCACTACCCGTTACTTGGCTTCTAGCTATCTTTCCAACTGCAGATATTATTCCTTCTCCTCTTTAAATACCAAGCCAAAGCTCAGTTTTGAATTGGCCGGGGCTTCTCCCCGCGCCACCAAATCTTTCCATCTCTTTCCCCCTCCACCATTTCCCAAGCGTCCGTGCTAGCTCTCATAGCTAGCCTTCTGTCCTTATGGTTACCCTCTGCAAACACTGTCTCCTTCTCAAAGCGCCCGTGCACAGCCACACTTGGCTGTGCCTTCTTTTCTCCCCCCTCTGGTTCTTCTCTTCTCTTCTGTTTCTGCAAACATCAATCATCCTACTTTGGTTTCTGTCCTCTCACAGCTCACGGAATCTCTCAATCTCTTCTTCCTCCCTTCTTTCAAATACTATCTCAGCCCCTCCTTCTTCTTTGTTCACATAAACACCACGACACCATCACCATCTCTAATTAACAAAGATATTCACTCACCGCACCAATTCACCCGCGAATCAATTAATCTACACCTCCCCCAATTTCTCTCGTTCCTTTAATTAATCTTTAATCTGCAGGTACCCAAGCAAGCCACCGATCTCACCTGCAGCAGCGCCGTCACCAAGCCCAGTCACCATCGCCATAAGTCTCTCGCCACCGAGCCAACAAACTCATCGCCCAGCTGCTGCGCCAAAGCCGTCGAGCCCAAGCTTCTCAGCCCAGCTCGCCTCCGCGCCATCTCGCTGCAATTCCAGCTGGCCCATGCCGGATTTGTAACCATCTGCAAGTCGCCGACAACCCAGACCCCGTGGTCAAGCTCCGCCGCTTCTCAAGCCGCGCCGTTCTCATGCTTCGCTCAATCTGCCGGCAGCCATCAGCAGCTCCTCTCTCGCCGTCGCCCGTGTTCTCCTCTGCCATGGCTGAACCCAACTCAGCCCCGCCGGCATCCCAAGCTTCACCAAGAGGACCCGACGATTCCAGCCATATCCACCGGCGTCCCCGTGCTCACGCCGCCACTCAGACCTCGACGCCGTCGATCTCACTTCCTTCCGTTGCTGCTGCAACCTCTCTCCACCGCACCTGCTCTGGGCTTCTAGCGGGATCTCTTCCCGTGCCTCCAAGCTCGCCGCACCACCTGCGCCGCGCCGCACTCACAAATCCACGACCCGCGTCTCACCTCCTCCGTGCCGGTCAATTGCCAGCCTGTGGCTCTCTCTCGCCCTCTCTGCGGTGAAGAAGAAGAAAAATAAGAATTAAAGTAAGGGAGATGAGATGCTGGTCTGGAAGAATAAAGAAAGAGCTAACATTTAAGTTTGAAAAGTCAAACTAGATGAGAGAAAGGCTGACCACGGGTTAGAGAAAGAGATTAGAAAATCTCAAGGTTGACTTGTCAACCCGCAAGGAAGAAGGCTGGGCTTGACCGGGTCAACAAGCCAAGCTGACTTTCCAATGGGCCTCGCACTGTTCACAAGTCCATTGCCCAATAGCCCAATCTGATATGGACACCCCAAGGCCCAAACTGAAGTTGCTCTCTACACCCGAATCTCGAAATCATGGCGAATCCGATAAGATCCTTCGCCAGAATTAAATGAGCATTTCTCTCTCAAACTCAATTTATTTATATTTGTTGTGTGATTTATTTGTATTTTGAATATTTGATTGATTTGATATTTGTGTGTTTAATTATATATTGAAAAACCCAAAAATATGTTATTTGATTAATTTGTGTGTTAGTTTAAATTGTTAGTTTAATTTATATTGTTCTTGTTTTATTTTATTTTCAAAGATATTAAAAATCCAAAAAAATTTTCCTTTATTTATTTATTGTTTTCAAAAGAATTTCAAAAACCCAAAAAGATCACTATTGTATATATTGTATATTTTTGTAAATAGATACAATATAGTTAATTAATTTCGTGACATTAGAAAAGTAAATAAACAATCCTCTGTGGGAAAAACCTTTACTTCCCATTATACTATTCAACGACAAATTGTTAGGATGTTTAGGTAATAATTAATGACGTCGGTTTTACCGCTAATCATTTTGGCGCCGGCTCGCCGGGGATTGTTTTTACTATTTACTTTTTTACTTTTTACTATTTGTAAATAATACTTGTTAATTTATACTTACTAATTATACTTGTATATATTGTTACACTTAGTAATTATACTTAGGTGTTCTGAGTACTGTTAATTATTTAAGTTGTTGTAGGTTGTAATTTAAACGGAAATAGGTAAGGTCCTTTTATTAATATTGGCCTAAACCCTTCATTTGTACCGTAAGGTCACTTGAGGTTGAGGGCGGCCTTTATTAACACTTGGAGAATTGTCGAACACTTAAGTGCTTTCTCAACTGAGTAAGGGGCACATGAATGGTGTCTAGATATGATCAAGACTCTGGGTGACGGGTTTGTAAAATTGGATTCACAGGACTTGTCCACTAAATGAATCCTGCCTCTCACTTATCTCTTGTGATCTGGCCATTCGCCTTCTGAAAACACGGAAAGTCATTTAAGTCAAGATATTGCACCTAGGCCGTACGTCCACCTCGAATTACCGCTTGGAATCAACTTTGTTTTTAACTATATTTTGGACAATTTAACATTACTTGTAAATAAAATATACTTAGACATAGGAAATTTTATTTATTCATTTTGTATAGATAATTTGTGACATTATTTTTAACTTTGTAAATATTTTGTTTTTAACTTGTAAATTTTATTACTAACCTTTTAATTTTTATAGGGAATAATCCGGGTTATTCGGAAATTTTACCACATACATCGGAGCATACGTTTAGGAAGTCAAGGTTGAAAAACCTTGAGGTTGATGTCTTGTTGGTGATTTTTTCGGTTTCCTCGGGAGTAAAAAGGTAAGTTTTCTTTTCACTCTCGTTATTTGTTTGTTTAAAAAAATAAAAAATAAAAAATTTTGTAATTGTAAATAAAAAAATAAAAAAAAGAGTGTTTCCTTTTACTGTTTTGTAATTATTTATTTTCACTTTTTATAATTACTGTTTATTTGTTTTGGGCTTGTTTGTTTGTTATTTGTTATTGGGCCTTAGGCCCATTCGTTTGTGTGATTGGTTAGGGTTTTAGGTTTCGTAAAATAAAAAAAAATATAAAAAATAAAAAATAAAAATTGGCCCAGGCCCACTTTAAGGCCCAAACCAATAATGGGCCGGAGTTTTCTTTGGCCCAGGCCCACTTTAAGGCCCAAACCATTTCGATGGCCCAAGCCCGTTTAAAGTGTCGGCAACCTTTGCGCGTGTTTCACACGCGTTTTCACTGTTCACTTTACGACTTTTCGTAAAGTATTAAAAAAATAAAATAAAAAAATAAAAAATAGAAAATCAAAAAAATTTGATTGGGCCGACGCACGACTTTTGCGTCGGCCGAATTGTTTAATAAGCCGCATGCGTTTTCACTGTACGCTTTGCGACTTTCGTCGCCCGATCCGCAATTTGCGGGTCTTCTGTCTTTGGCACGTGTGCAAGCGTGCATGCGTGCGTCCGCTCCTTTCCCCTTCCCTTCTGTTTGCGCTAGTTTCCTTAGGCATTTCACGTTTTCCCTTAATCTCTCTCTCTCTCTCTCTCTCGTTTTCTCTCGCTAGTTCATAGTGTTCATCTGTGTTCTTAGTCTTTTTTCCCAGAAAACTCCCAAACCCAGAAAAGCTTTCCTCCTTCCCAAACCACAAATGGCCAAAAGAGTTAATTCCTTCAGCGAGTTGTTTCATGCAGGTCCTTCAGGGAGTCAAATCTTTGAAGGCCTGGATGAAATAATTCCACCAAGCATGCTCAATAGCGCCGATGCTAGCATGCCGACCCAGCCACCACCACAACCGCAACCACAACCCCAAGCACCAATTCTGGTTGCTGATCCACCCGCCGAGCCGGAAGCCGCTCCTGTCTATAGGAGACTTCCAAGGACAAAATACACCAAGGCTCAGAGAGATGCACTAGCAGCTTTCTTTGCGGTGTATTCTCACCCCACCAAGCCACAACGTGAAAGATTTGGTCCAAAAATCGGACTAGAAGAAGACCAGGTCTACTATTGGGGGTCGAGAAATAGGAAGAAGTTCGGTATCCGGACTTCTGAGCAGCGTATTGCCGAGCTAGAAAGAAGAAACGATCAGCTGGTGAGCAAAAACGAGGAGCTTCAGATGCAGAATCAACGACTCGTCGATGCTCTCCACAGCGGCATCTGTCCCAATTGCGGAGGTCCTGTTCCGCACTCAGATGTGCCTAGGCGAAGGCTCGAAGTTGTTCCTCCACAACAAGAGCCTCTTCTCGAGTTGTCCGATGATTCGATCGACATGGACCACTTGAGACGGGATGTGCGGAGCCTCATGCCTACACTAGTCGAGCGCCCATCCGCACCTATTCCATCCGACCATCTTCCCGGACCTGCTCATGATCTTGTCGGAGTCCACACCGACTTGATCTCGGATATCGCACGCAAGGCCAAGCACGAGCTCATGCTCGCGGCCACCGCCGGTTTTCCTTTGTGGATATCTTCACCGACTCCCGACACTTCTATTCATCCCGAGACTCTAAATAGGGCCGAGTACTTGCGAGTGTTTCAACGTGGCGAGCCTGCGCCATACTTCAAATCGGAATCCTCGAGACACTCGGCAACCATCCATCTTCATCCGACCACCATCGTTGAAATCTTAATGGATGTTGGTCGATGGTTGCCCGTCTTCTCGTAGCATGATCACAAACGCTCGGATGTTGGAGATCCTACCCTCCGACAACGCAAGTAGGCTACGAGGACCGAAGCAAGTGATGTCGGCCGAGTTTCGGTGCCATCTCACATCGTTTCGACTCGTGAAGTCCAGTTCGTTCGGTACTCTCAATTACAACCGGATGGAAGTTGGATCGTTGTGGATGTCTCCGTGGATGAACTGCGCTCAAATCCGAAGCCTTCCGTGAGATCTATATGCCGAAAGCGCCCCTCCGGATGTCCGATTCGAGACTTGCAGAATGGATCTTCCTTAGTTACTTGGGTGGAGCACGTGGATGTGCGCGAAAAGGAGATGAAGGCCATTTTCGAACCCTTTGTCCATTCTGGGTTCGCTTTTGGTGCAAAGCGTTGGATCTCAACTCTCCAACGACAAGCCGAGCGCTACATGTGCGTCACAGGGATCCACACTTCACCCGGTGACTCTATCATTTCGCCCGAAGGAAAAAGAGGCCTAGCGGAATTGGCAAACCAGATGGCGATCTGTTTCTTCAACGACACCAGCAACTCCACGTATCATCACTGGACTTGTTCAAACCGAACAAGAGACACTCGAATGGAGGTCAGGACCAACAAGCGAAGGGGTGATCCGAGCAAGCCCCCTGGAGTCAATCGTACTGCCGGTTGTTCCGTCGTGCATCTTTCCCATCACACCGGGATCTTTGAGTTCCTCAAAGATGTGCATACGAGACCGCTGTGGGATAGTATGTCGATGGACAGCTCGGTGCGTCTGCTAACAAACTTCACCATCGGTCTTGACCCGCGGAACCAGATTTCGGTGCTCGCCATAGATAGTCACAACGACTTCCTCATTCTTCAGGAGTGTTGCACCGATGCAACGGGGTCGTCTGTGATTTATGCGCCGATTAACCATTCCATTCTCCAGTGTTTGTTATGTGGAGTTCAACCGGAGCCATTTCCGCTTATGTCTTCAGGCTTCTCCATTCTGCCTAACGTATCCGGAGCTGTTCTTGATGGAACACTACTGACTATGGTGTTCCAGATCTCGGTGAAGGCTACATCAGCTAAATCTGCCGTGGAGTCGGCAACAACACTCGTCCAGGACACACTTCAAAGGATCAGAACCGCAGTCAATTAAGGAGCAAACGTTGGATGCAAGGCCCTGCTAGCCTTGTTTGTGACTGTTGGTGACTTGCTTCGGGAGGAGCTTAATGATCTTCAAGGGGAAGTTTTTCTTTAACCTTTCTGTTTATTTTTGTTTTCTTTTTCATTTGTATATATGTTGTGTGTTTATTTTTGTTGGTGTGTTCATTTCTGTTTGTATTTTCAATTCAATAACCATACTTGAATTTTTCATTTCGTGAAATATCTGTCTAACATTGAGGACAATGTTTAATTCAAGTGTGGGGGGAAGGTTTATTAAAAAGAAAAGAAAAAATTTGAAAAATTTGAAAAATTCAAAAAAATAATTTACTTGTTTTTGTTTTCTACGGTAACAATATATCGACTAAATCATACTTACTCCCTTGGTAGCGTTGAACCTACCATTGCACTAAGTAAGTCACTGTGGTCACGTATTGTTACGTAAATTGAAAAAATCAAAAAAATACAAAAATATTTGCTTCTGTTTGTGTGTTTTTGTGTGTTTATTTGTATTCGTGTTTTGTTCTTTCCAATCCCGATGATGAATTGAGTTTAATTGTTGTGATTAGGAGAATGTTTATTATATGTCAAGGCTTTGTGTGATTTGCTTTGGATTTAATTTGCATAACTTGTGATTGCTCGAAATTTCATGTTCACATAACCTGTGTTAATTAGTTGATTGCAATCCGAGAAGCACATTTGAACATACATTGTCATGCATACCCAGAAATTGTGAGAATTTGAGCCTGTTGAATATTCACATGTATGCATTATTCATACATTTACTCGTTCTTCATGTGTGCACAATTCATGAGTTTTGAACCTAGAACTTGCTCATTGACCTCTCGAAACTTTTTATTAATCTGTGATGAATTGAAAATGATTAAGGCATTAGTTGAGCACCATGGCCAAAATATTCACCATCCATCTAAACACGAACTTTAGGAACCCCTTTTGAACTTATCACTCATTAGCCGTTTCTTTTGTTCACCCACACCATCTCACCCATGTTTTATTGTGTTTGCAAGATGATGATAGTGACTTCTTATATTCTTATGCTTCGGGTTTTGATTTGTATGGTAGTACCAAAAGGCAAGTGTGGGGGTGCATTTTATTTTGTTGTATTTATTCAAAGAAAGAAAGAAAAAGAAGGAATAAAATTCCTCAAGAAAAGAAAAGAAAAAAAAAGTGGAAAAGAAAAAAAAAACTGCCACAAAAATAGAGTTATTTTCTTGTATTGTTTTAATTTCAATAAAAGGTTGGAGGAAAATAGGAAAGTTGTTTCGGGTTTAGCATAGGTATGAGTTTCAAAGTCGTTGATTTGTCTTGCAAACATGTGGAACATTTATCATTTCTAGTCTTTCCCTTCCATTTACTGATGTGAACGTAAAATACGTTCACAAAGTGCCTTTAATTACTGGATTTTGCTATTTCGAAAGCTTAATTGTCTGTTTAATGTTTGTTTTCGTGATTTTAGGGAAAATACGAGGAAAATGTTAATCTGCACAGAATAGGTGAATTTTGGAGATTTTCAGCGTAATTCGGAAAGTCAACCGTGACTTTCATTTGTGGAATAAAATATTGTACGAAGATTTCGGAAACCGTTCCGAATCCCGGCAAGTTTGTCGGCGAACCACCACATAAGGCAGCGCAACCACCACACGCGGTGGCGAAACACAAATTCAAATCTCCATTTTATTTTCCCATGTTTATATTTATATCCATGTTTATATTTATGTTTATATTTTATATTTATATTTATTTTTGATTTTATATTTATATTTATTTTAATAATTGTTTATTTACTTATTCATTTTGTTTTGTTTTATTTTGTTTTGTTTGCGGCACAACCATCTCCACCGAGTCACCCTTGGCTGGTAGCTTCACCAACCAAGCCGCCCACTTCACCTACTGCCTCCACCAAAATTCCACCACCACTACAGTCCATTACTCCACCTCCACCACCGTTCCACTTCACCTACTCAATTCCACCTTCCCCGGCTCCTTGGCCGTTTGCCCCTTCCCTTCATCTATTTAAGGGAAGCACCTGCAATTCACAATCATCATCAATCAACACCAATTCACCATTCCTCTGCAATTTCACAAGCCCGTGCTCTTTCATTTGGCAGCCAACAACCACCGATCCCTCTCTCTGCAATTCACAATTTCATCAATTTACCTGCTGCAATTACTCTACACAATCATCTTCTTTCCATCTAATTATCTATGTTTTTTGTTTTGCAGGTTTGGAAAACCATTGCAGCACCGGATCCACCATGGCAGCTCCTCTTCCAAAGCTTCAACCTGCAAATTAACAACAATACGATCAAAATCCAGCACAATCAATCAAAGCCCAGACCACTGTGCTTTACTCTTTGCTGCTGCTCATCACCGCCGCGCCGCTGCACTTCCAAAACAGATCCAAAATGAGCCCGCGCTGCAATCTGCCATTGCCCACCGCTGCTGCTACTGCTTTGCCGGCGTCGTTCCCATCAAGGCTTTATCACCGCTGCTGCCGTACCTGCTCCAAGCCATCGCCGACGCCGCATCTCCGTCGCCCCATCTCTCTCTTGCCCTCTGGTCTGCACGGAAGAAAGAAGAAGAAACAATGAAGAAAAGAAGAAAACTGAAGCCGAAGTTGATAATTAAGGAGGAGAGCCATTAATGCCGACATGGCAAGAGACAATTGATGGTTGAAAAGTCAACCTTGAGAGGAAGCCACGGCTTGGCCAAAACAGAAAAGTGAGTCTCGGTCAACAAGTCAACTGACTTGAAATTGGGCTTTTGCCCATTGCTGCAAGCCCAAGGCCCAATGTCAATTTGATATCTACACCCGCGCACCCGCCACATCCAAATACATAGTCCGATTTTCAATAGCTGAGTCTGCCACCTTCGCCTGCCAGACAGTGTCCATTTTCATGGACACAACAGTAACATTTTTCCCAAACTCGTTTATTTATTATAATTTATTTTTGTTTAATTAACTATTCGTGAATAATTTTGGGAAATGTTATTGTTTGTTTATTTTCTATTTTTGTGTAATAATTGTTGGATTGAAGTTAATTGATTCTTCTAGCAGCTTATGTGAATTTTGTTTGTTTGGTTTTATCTTTAATGTTGAAACTAAATAATAAGGATCGCGGATAGACGAGCGTTCGCTAGGTCGCGCACTTGAATTAACAACTCTTCTTCTATGCGTTAGACATGTTTAGATTAATCACCTTTGCATGTTTAATTGTTTAATCTAGATGAGCGTTCACTAGGTTGATTTTCATGGGAGAAGTTTATTTGGAGAATGATAACCTGCGTAGGCATTCTACATGTGTTGGTTTCGAATTCATGGCTAGGGAGTTAGTTAATCTTCAAAACAATATTTGTGTGTGTTTTTCTTGTTTTCAAAAATAATAAAAAATCCAAAAATATTTCCTTTTAATTATTTATTGTTTTCAAAAATCTCAAAAACCCCCAAAAATACTTCTGTATATAATGTATATTTTTGTAAATAGAAACAATACTGTATAGTTCATTTAATTTTGTATATATATATATTCTTTATTCTTTATACTTGTAAATATTAATTCTTTATTTAATTTAATTTATTGTGACATTAAAAAGTAAATATAACAATCTTCTATGGGAAAAACCTTTATTTCCCATTATACTTTACAACGACAATTGTTAGGAATTTAGGTAATAATTTAATGACCGCGGTTTTACATCTAATCATTTACCATTTACCATTCATTCACCATTCATTCACCCTTTGGCCCCATTACACCATTGCAAGCCCTTATGATTTAATGATTTTTAGATTAATTGTGGAGAGTTGGTTGATGAGCAAGCTTATGGGAACACTACTTGTGCAATTGTTATGAGAGTAAACACTTAACCCTAAACACTGAGCGGAAATATTTAGCGAATCTTGTGAGCTTTAGTGGTTAATGTTGTTCATATGTGCCTATTTGATTGCTTGAAATTAATTGTACACTCGGTTTTCACACACTTCACCCGAGCACGAATGAGATGTCCATGTTAAATACTTAGCAAATTCGTGAGCCTTGGTATATAGTTTTTATTCTCCTGATTATAATTCTTTGAACTCGTTGAGGGTTATGGTTGGAAAGAAATTCTGTTTTGTGTTTCCCTTTCTGTTTGTATGTTGTTCTGTTTTTAGTTCTGTGTTTGCTAGAGGACTAGCAAAAGTTCAAGTGTGGGGGTGTGATGTGAACGTAAAATACGTTCATAAAGTGCTCTAAATACTTGGATGGATGCTATTTTGAAAGCTTATTTGTCAGTTTAATGTTTGTTTTCGTGTTTTCAGGGAAAATATGTGAAAAATGCTAATTTACACATAAAAGGTGATTTTTGGAGATTTACCGCGCAATTTCGGAAAGTCAACCGTGACTTTCTGATTATCTGATGACACCGGTCATCTTTCGGAGGTGGAATATAACATTGTGCGAAGATTTCGAAAGACGTTTCGAATCCCGGCAATTTTGCCGGCGAACCACCACTCACGGAGGCGCAACCACCACACGCGGTGGTGAAAGACAAATTGAATTTCCATTTTATTTTCTCTTGTTTATATTTTATATTTATTCTTTTATTTATTTTATTTTAGTTAATATTTATTTTATTATTTCATTTATTTTATTATTTTTATTTCTTTATCTTTCTTTTATTTTATTATTTTACTTTTTTCTTTTCATTGTTTTCTGTCTGCAGCCACCACGTTCCCCATGTTCTCCCCGCTCTTGACTTCAAATTCAAATTCATTTCCAGCCGGGCAAGCATCTCCAGATCAATCTCCACACCACCAATTCACTACCCACTACCCGTTACTTGGCTTCTAGCTATCTTTCCAACTGCAGATATTATTCCTTCTCCTCTTTAAATACCAAGCCAAAGCTCGCATTTGAATTGGCCGGGGGCTTCTCCCCGCGCCACCAAATCTTTCCATCTCTTTCCCCCTCCACCATTTCCCAAGCGTCCGTGCTAGCTCTCATAGCTAGCCTTCTGTCCTTATGGTTACCCTCTCGCAAACACTCGTCTCCTTCTCAAAGCGCCCGTGCACAGCCCACACTTGGCTGTGCCTTCTTTTCTCCCCCTCTCGGTTCTTCTCTTCTCTTCTCGTTTCTCGCAAACATCAATCATCCTACTTTGGTTTCTGTCCTCTCACAGCTCACGGAATCTCTCAATCTCTTCTTCCTCCCTTCTTTCAAATACTATCTCAGCCCCTCCTTCTTCTTTGTTCACATAAACACCACGACACCATCACCATCTCTAATTAACAAAGATATTCACTCACCGCACCAATTCACTGCGAATCAATTAATCTACACCTCCCCCAATTTCTCTCGTTCCTTTAATTAATCTTTAATCTGCAGGTACCCAAGCAAGCCACCGATCTCACCTGCAGCAGCGCCGTCACCAAGCCCAGTCACCACTCGCCATAAGTCTCTCGCCACCGAGCCAACAAACTCATCGCCCAGCCGTCGCGCCAAAGCCGTCGAGCCCAAGCTTCTCGGCCCCGGCCCGCCTCCGCGCCATCTCGCTGCAATTCCAGCTGGCCCATGCCGGATTTGTAACCATCCGCAAGTCGCCGACAACCCGGACCCCGTGGTCAAGCTCCGCCGCTTCTCAAGCCGCGCCGTTCTCATGCTTCGCTCAATCCGCCGGCAGCCATCGCAGCTCCTCTCTCGCCGTCGCCCGTGTTCTCCTCTCGCCATGGCTGAACCCAACTCAGCCCCGCCGGCATCCCAAGCTTCACCAAGAGGACCCGACGATTCCGCCCATATCCACCGGCGTCCCCGTGCTCACGCCGCCACTCAGACCTCGACGCCGTCGATCTCACTTCCTTCCGTTGCTGCTGCAACCTCTCTCCACCGCACCTGCTCTGGGCTTCTAGCGGGATCTCTTCCCGTGCCTCCAAGCTCGCCGCACCACCTGCGCCGCGCCGCACTCACAAATCCACGACCCGCGTCTCACCTCCTCCGTGCCGGTCAATTGCCAGCTTGTGGCTCTCTCGCCCTCTCTGCGGTGAAGAAGAAGAAAAATAAGAATTAAAGTAAGGGAGATGAGATGCTGGTCTGGAAGAATAAAGAAAGAGCTAAAATTTAAGTTTGAAAAGTCAAACTAGATGAGAGAAAGGCTGACCACGGGTTAGAGAAAGAGATTAGAAAATCTCAAGGTTGACTTGTCAACCCGCAAGGAAGAAGGCTGGGCTTGACCGGGTCAACAAGCCAAGCTGACTTTCCAATGGGCCTCGCACTGTTCACAAGTCCATTGCCCAATAGCCCAATCTGATATGGACACCCCAAGGCCCAAACTGAAGTTGCTCTCTACACCCGAATCTCGAAATCATGGCGAATCCGATAAGATCCTTCGCCGGAATTAAATGAGCATTTCTCTCTCAAACTCAATTTATTTATATTTGTTGTGTGATTTATTTGTATTTTGAATATTTGATTGATTTGATATTTGTGTGTTTAATTATATATTGAAAAACCCAAAAATATGTTATTTGATTAATTTGTGTGTTAGTTTAAATTGTTAGTTTAATTTATATTGTTCTTGTTTTATTTTATTTTCAAAGATATTAAAAATCCAAAAAAATTTTCCTTTATTTATTTATTGTTTTCAAAAGAATTTCAAAAACCCAAAAAGATCAGTATTGTATATATTGTATATTTTTGTAAATAGATACAATATAGTTAATTAATTTCGTGACATTAGAAAAGTAAATAAACAATCCTCTGTGGGAAAAACCTTTACTTCCCATTATACTATTCAACGACAAATTGTTAGGATGTTTAGGTAATAATTAATGACGTCGGTTTTACCGCTAATCATGTCAACTGTAGCCTTTGCGACTTTCGTCGCTCGATCCGCAATTTGCGGATCTGTGTCTGTGGCACGTGTGCGTACGTGCGTCTGTTCTTTTCCCTTGGTTTGTGTCTATGTGCTTCATTCCATTCATTTTGCATTCATTTTCACTTAGTTCCCTTTTAGTCTCTCTAAATTTTCTCTCGTTTGTTCATACTGTTCTTCACTTGTTCTTCGTTGTTCTTAGTTATTTTTCCAGAAAGCTATCCTCCCTCCCAACCTAGAAATGGCCAAAAGAGTGAATTCTTTCAGTGAGTTGTTTCATTCTAGTCCTCCAGAGAGTGATTTCTTTGAAGGCTTGGATGAAATCATTCCACCAAGCATTCTAGATACTGTTAATGCTAGCATGCCGGATGAACCAGAACCACAAGCACCAATCCAGGCTGCTGATCCACATGTTGTTGTTGTTGCTGGTCCTTCCCAGAAGCGTACGAGAGGCCCGAGGACGAGATTCACCAAGGACCAAAATGATGCGTTGACCGAGTTCTACACGGTGAATCCTCACCCACTCAAACTGCACAGAGCAAGGTTTGCTATAGAACTCGGGTTAACTGAAAATAAGGTCTACAACTGGGGAAGGAGATTTCATGATAAGCACGGTATCCCGTCAGAGGAGCAGATTTATGCCGATCTAATAAGAAGAAACGAGGAGCTGATGAGTAAGAATGAGGAGCTTCAAGAGCAGAACCAGAAACTCATCGATGCTCTTCACAGCGGCATTTGTCCCCAGTGTGGAGGTCCTGTTCCGCACCCAGATGTGCAACGATCAAGGTTTGAAGTTGTTCCTCCGGAGCCTCTTCTTGTCTTGTCCGATGATTCAATCGACATGGATGACTTGCGAAGGGATGTGCGGAGCCTCATGCCAACATTACTCGAGCGCTCATCCTCTCATGTGCCATCTGACAACATTCCGGGACCTGCTCATGATCTCGTTGGGTTTCATTCCGACCAGATCGCCGATATCGTGAACAAAGCCAAAGACGAACTCATGCTCTTGGTCGCTGCTGGTTTTCCCCTATGGATCTATTCCTCAAATCCCATCACTTCCATTCATCCCGAAACTCTTAATCATGCCGAGTACTTGCGAGTGTCTCAACGAGCTGAGCCTACACCATATTTCACATCAGAAGCCTCGAGACACTCAGCAACCATTCACCTGAATCCGACCACCATCGTTCAGATTTTAATGGATGCTGGTCAATGGTTGCTCGTCTTCTGTAGCTTGGTCACCAATGCCCATACCTTGGAGGTCCTGTTCTCCGGGATAGAAGAAAGTTACAAGGAGCGAGTGCAAGTGATGTCTGCCGAGTTTCTAGTGCCAACACACAATGTTTCAACTCGTGAAGTCCAGTTTGTTCGTTCCTCTCACCAACAATTGGATGGAAGTTGGATTGTTGTGGATGTCTCTGTGGATGAAATGAGCTCAAATCCAAGGCCTTCCGTGAGATCAAGATGTCGAAAACGTCCTTCCGGATGCCTGATACGGGATCTGCAGAATGGATCCTCCTTTGTCACGTGGGTGGAGCATGTTGATGTGCGAGAAAAAGATTTAACCCCCTTATTTAAACCTTTTGTTGAATCAGGTTTTGCATATGGAGCGAAGCGTTGGTTGGCACCTCTTCAACGACATGCCGAGCGCTACATGTGCGTGATGGGGATTCACACTTCACCCAGTGACTCAATCATTTCACCAGGAGGGAGAAGAAGCCTTGCTAAGATGGCAAACCAGATGGCGGTAAGTTTCTTCAACGACATCACCAACTCGACTTACCATCATTGGACTGCATCAAACAAAACGGGAGACACACATATGGAGGTTAGGACCAACAAGCGAAGGGGTGATCCTAGCCAACCCCTTGGACTTGATCGTACTGCTGGCTGTTCTGTCAAGCACTTCTCCCATCACACAAGAATCTTTGATTTTATCAGAGACGTACATACAAGGCATTTATGGGATAGTGTGTCGATAGACAGTTCAGTACATGTGCTTACAAACTTCACCACTGGTCTTGACCCACGAAATTCTATCTCCGTTTTGGGCATAAGTAATCACGTCGACTTCCTCATACTCTAGGAGTGCTTCACAGATTCAACGGGGTCGTACGTGATTTATGCGCCTATCGATCAAGCAAGCTTCCAGTCCATGTTATGTGGAGTTGACCCGGAGCCTTTTCAATTGATGTCATCTGGCTTCTCCATTCTGCCTGATGTATCCGGAGACGTACTTGATGGAACTCTACTGACGTTAGTGTTCCAGATCTCAGTGAAGGCAAATTCAGCCAGACGTGCTGTGGATTTGGCAACAGGCACGGTCCAGGACACGCTCAAAAAGATCAAAGCCGCAGTCAACTAAGGAGCAAACGTTGGATGCAAGGCCCTGCTAGCCTTGTTTGTGACTGTTGGTGACTACCTTCGGGAGGAGCTTCACGATCTTCAAAGGGGAGTCTTTCTGTTTCCCTTTTCATTTACTTAACTGTCGTGTGTTTATTTATGTTTGTGTGTTTATTTCTGTTTGTGTGTTTAAATTCAATAACCATGCTTGAATTTTTCATTTTCGTGAAATATCTGTCTAACATTGAGGACAATGTTTAATTCAAGTGTGGGGGGAAGGTTTATTTAAAAAGAAAAGAAAAAATTTGAAAAATTCAAAAACTCAAAAAAATAATTTACTTGTGTTTGTTTTCTACGGTAACAATATATCGACTAGATCATACTTACTCCCTTGGTAGCGTTGAACCTATCATTGCACTTAGTAAGTCACTGTGGTCACGTATTGTTACCCTAATAAAAAATATTGAAAAAAAAAAAATAGTTTTGTAAGCTCGTTTGTTTCGCACTGGCTTTGGAGCTATCGAGTCTTAGAAAGTGTTTGTTCGTTTATTTGAGTTATATCATTTTAAAAAAAAATCAATCAAAAAAATCAAAAAAATCAAAAATTACAAAAAAATTTGCTTCTGTTTTGTGTGTTTTGTGCTTTGTTCTTTCCAATCCCAAGGATGAATTGAGTTTAATTGTTGTGATTAGGAGAATGTTTATTATATGTCAAGGCTTTGTGTAGTTTGCTTTGGATTTAATATGCATAACTTGTGATTGCTCGAAATTCCATGTTCACATAACCTGTTTCGATTAATTGATTGCAATCCGAGAAGCACATTTAAACATACATTGTCATGCATACCCAGAAAATGTGAGGATTTGAGCCTATTGAATATTCACATGTATGCATCTTTCATACATTTACTCGTTCTTCATGTGTGCACAATTCATGAGTTTTGAACCTAGAACTTGCTCAAAGACCACTTGAAACGTTTTGTTAATCTGTGATGAATTAGAGATGATTAAGGCATTAGTTGAGCACCATGGCCAAAATATTCACCATCCATCTAAACACGAACTTTAGGAATCCCCTTTTGAACTAAACACTCATTAGCCTTTTCTTTTGTTCACCCACACCATCTCACCCTTGTTTTATTTATGTTTGCAAGACGATGATAGTGACTTCTTGTGTTCTTATGCTTCGGGTTTTGATTTGTATGGTAGTATACCAAAAGGCAAGTGTGGGGGTGCATTCTATTTTGTTGTAATTGTTCAAAGAAAGAAAAAAAAAATTCAAAAACAAAAAGAAGGAATAAAGTTCCTCAAGAAAAAAAGAAAAAAAAAAGAAAAAGAAAGAGAAATTCCAAAAATAGAGTTATTTTGTTGTATTATTTTCAATAAAAGGTTGGAGGAGAATAAGACTTGTTTCAGGTTTAGCATAGGTATGAGTTTCAAAGTCGTTGATTTGTCTTGCAAACATGTGAAACATTTTTCATTTCTAGTCCTTTCATTTCATTTACCATTTTCCATTCACCATTCATTCACCCTTTGGCCCCATTACACCATTGAAAGTCCTTATGATTTAATGAGTTGTGGATTGATTGTGGAGAGTTGGTCGATGAGCAAGCTTATGGGAACATTATTTGTGCAATTGTTATGAGAGTAAACACTTAACCCTAAACACTGAGCGGAAATATTTAGAGATCATTGTGAGCTTTAGTGGTTAATGTTGTTCATATGTGCCTATTTGATTGCATGAGATTAATTGTATACTCGGTTTTCACACACTTCACCCGAGCATAAATGAGATGTACATGTTAAATGCTTAGCAAATTTGTTAGCCTTGGTATATAATTTTTATTCTCTTGATTATAACTCTTCTGAACTCGCTGAGGGTTATGGTTGGAAAGACCATTCTGTTTTGTGTTTCCTTTTCTGTTTTGTGTTGTTCTTGTGTTTGCTAGAGGACTAGCAATAGCTAAGTGTGGGGGAATTTGATAGGAGCACAAAGTGTGACGTTCTTAATGTGTTTTCCCTACTATTTGGCTATGATTTAATTGTAACTTTGCTATTTTAGCTTAGTTTCCATATTTGAGTCCTAAATGACGTATTAATGTGAACATGTGCAGAAACGAAGTCTAATGGGCTTTCTCGAGGCCCATTAAGAGGTGGTCTGCCATGAGGCCCAAGAAGGGGGCCCAAGCCCATGAAGGAAAGGCCCAAACCCAAGAGGAAGGCCCAGGTTCACAAAGCATGAGGAATGGCCCAAGCCCAGATTTTCGGACAATCTGCCTGTGCAGATAGGTCAACTTGCGAGGCCCATATCTCTCAATTGCACCGTCAGATCTACCTGTAATTTTGATACACGCTGCATGTGGATGTTAGGCATTCGGCATTAAAATTTCAGAAGCATCCAACCGTTGAAACGTGCAGGATTCCGTTCTAAGTGCGCACTGCTCAGTGCTGTCTGCTTTTTATTTCTTTCCTCTTCTTTTATTTTCAATGCTCCACTCACCCCTATATTCTTTCATCTTCTTTCTGCCCACAATATTAGTGTTTGATTTCTTTTATCTAAATAAATGGTTCATTGCCATATGACTTCATTTCCACCATTCCACTTACCATTTCTTTTCTACCACTCACATTCCACTTCTCTTCCTTTTCTTTCTTTATTTCTTTCATTGTCTTCTTCTTCCTCTCCATTTTCCTATAAATAGGAGCCTATTTCTCTTCACCAATTCAGCAATTCATACCCCAATGGGGAGGGACAAACCCTCCTCTTTCTCTTCTCCATCTCACATCATATTTTCCATTCTCTAGTATTTAGGGTTTTCAAGTCTTCAAGGAGGAGGGGAGCTGTTTACACCATTACCACCAGCCATCAACCATCATCACCACCATCATCATCACCTTGGGAATCTCGGCTTTTGAGTTACTCGCGTGAGGATTTAAGAGTTTGTGATCTTCGAGTTCTTCCTACGTTCCATATGGTGTACTTCAACTTATTCTTTAATTACTCTTTTTGAGTTCCTCTTTGTTGCTTGATTATTCTTTGTATTAGTTAACATGACATGATTTATATAATTTTCAGCCTATATTTATGAGTTTATTTGATTGTTAGATCCTAATTAATTAGTTCTTCTAGCAGCTTATGTGACTCCGTTTATTTGATTCGGTTTTATTGAATCTTTTATGTGTTCTTGTTTTAAGGTTCGAAACTTAAGATGATTGCATGTAATTGGTGCTAGAATTAGGGTTTTAATTCTAATTCACAAGTAGTAAAGGCTTATCAAACGGGTCGGAATCAAAATAAGAAGGATCGCGGATAGACGAGCGTTCGCTAGGTCGCGCACTTTAATTAACAACTCTTCTTCTATGCGTTAGATATGTTATTGATTGATCACCTTTGCATGTTTAATTGTTTAATCTAGATGAGCGTTCACTAGGTTAATTTTCATAGAAGAGGTTTTATTTGGGGAATGATAACCCGTGTGGGCATTCCACATATGTTAGTTTCGGTTTCATGGCTAGGGAACTTGGTTAATTTTCGGTCCAATAATTGGTAAACTTGTATACTTGTGGCTGAACTTTATATACTTTGTGTTTCATCCCATCTTATTTAATTTATTCATTGTAATTTAATTAATTCATTTCATTCAATTTAATCTCTTAAACCCCATTTTTACTTTGTACATATGTATATATTCTTTATACTTGTTAATAATAATTCTTTATTTTATTTAATTCTTTGTGACATTTTTTGTTAGGTACACCCTTTGATCTCCGTTGTGAACGATACCCTACTATGCACTATACTACTACCGATAGGGTTTTTTTAAATTGACGCTCCTTTTGGGCGTGTCAGTAATTTAATTAATTTATTTCATTCAATTTATCTCTCAATTCCCCTTTTTACTTTGTACATATGTATATATTTATACTTTATACTTGTTAATAATAATTCTTTATTTTATTTAATTCTTTGTGACATTTTTTGTTAGGTACACCCTTTGATCTTCGTTGTGAACGATACCCTACTTACACTATACTACCGATAGGGATTTTTTAAATTGATGCTCATTTTGGGCGTGTCAATTTTTGGCGCCGTCGACGGGGATTGAAAATTCCTAACTATTATTTTGTGAATATTTGTGAATAATACTTGTTTATACTTGTTGATATTTTGTTACACTTACTAATTTTACTTGTAGATATTTGATATGGCTATTTGCAAGCATCAATTAAAAACCCTATCGGTAGTATAAAGTAAGTAGGGATCGTTCACAACGAAGATCGAGGGTGTACCTAACAAAGAATGTCACAAAGTATTATTAACAAATTAAAGAATAATTATAAACATATATACAAAGTCAAGGGGGTTTCGAAGATTGTATGAATTAAACTAAGTAACTAAACAAATAAATTATGAAATAAAATAAAAGAATGTGGTGAAACATTAAGGTCACAACCCCTAAAACCGTAGGGCACAAGTCATCACTCAATGAATTCGAACTCTACTAATTTTCTAAGTCATGTAAACGGAGTTAACCTTGTGAAATATCGGAAAGCCAATTATTCCCCAATTAATCTTTTCTCTGAAATTAACCTAAGTGAAAGCACCTAGATCAAACAATTAGACACGCCATCTTAGTCTAAAACGTTAGATAATCAGCCCATGTCTTAAAGCATCGAAAAGAATTGCTAACTCAAGCGCACAACCTAGTATGAATAAGTCCATATATTTGCAATACTCTTTATTTGATTCCGACCTTTGTCCAAAGCCTTTACTACTTGTGAATTAGAATTAAAACCCTAATTCTAGCTCCAATTACATGCAATATTATAAGTGTCGACCCCTATAACATAAACATATAAAAGTTCTCCATAAAGCAGAATCAAACAAACAATTTACACATAAGCAACTCTCGAAAATCAATAAGGTTCGAATCATATATATAACAAACTCATATCCATGGCTGGAAATTATAAACTTAATGTCAAGTTAACTAGCAAATAAGATTATCAAACAACAAAGAGGAATTCATAAAGAATAATTAAAGGCATAGTCGAAATACACCATATGGAATAGCATGAAGACTTGAAGCCACGAACCCTTGAATCCTTGAAAGCAAGCAATCCAACACGTGAACAGCAAGGCGGTGGTGAAGATGGGACGTCTCAATGAAGGTGATGGTGATGGTGCAGCCGCTACTCCTCCTCCTTGAAGCTTTGAAAACCCTAGATGCTAGAGAGTGAAGTCGAGAACTCTTGTGGATGGATGTATCGAAACTATGAAGCTTATGGAATGGTGTTCTCGAATGTGAATTGGTGAAGAATGATGTTGTGAAGCCCCTCTATTTATAGGAGAACATGGAACTCGAGAAGCAATCTTGAGCGTTGAATATCTAATCCTTGAATGGTCGAGATTCCTTTGAGTAGTCACCAAGAAATCCTTCTCTCCTTCTTGCCGATTTTAAGTCTTGATTCATTCAATAAAATCTGATTTAATTGGTCTCCTAATCCCTCTTGGATTGTAAAAGGTGCGGCACTTCTTGTCCTCCAAGAAACCTTGCGGCAAAACCCTAATTCCCTTGTGTTGTTGCCGCAAATCCTCCATTGTATCTTGCCACAAATGTGTCTTGATGCGTCCTTGAAAATCTGAAATTAATCCTTTAGGAATTAGTAAAAGAATTAAATAAATAAAACTCCTAATCCTAATAGAATTAACAAAACTTGGAGAGCAAGAAGTCCTTTTTATTTTCTGATTTATTTCTTGCGTTAACCTCTCCTAATCCTACAAGGATTAGGCCGGCCACTTCTCCCTTCTCTCTTGGTAATTGCGGCACAAACCCTAATGGGTTTAGGGTTTGCGACATGGACTTCTCTTGGGCTTTTCTTATGGATTTGGGCTTCTAACTTGGGCCTCGTGGCGGCCCACCTCTTAATGGGCCCCGAGAAAGCCCATTAAGCTTCGTAATTTTCCGAGCCTCGATTTTCCATTCCGAGCACAAAATAGTTTTCCTGGATGAACTAGGTTTCCTACTTCCATTAGGATTCCTGGTTGCTTTAGGATTCCTGGTCAAGACAGGAAAGATTCAAATTAGGAAGGTTTCCTAAAACAATTAGGAAAGTCAAAACAGGAAAGTTTCTTAAAAACTTCATTTTCGCACATGCTCATATATATTCATCACTTAGGGACTCAAAGATAAAAACTAAGCAAAATAGCAAAGTTAATCAATAAAACGCAGCCAAATAATAGGGGAAACATATTAAAAACGTAGCATATAATGCTCCTATCAAATTCCCCCACACTTAACTATTGCTAGTCCCTTAGCAACTCAACCAATTTCACACGAAAACTTCTATTGCCCTTAACATTTTGCCTCAGAAATCTCTTACTTTCACAAAATCAAGCTTAGCACTTAACCAAAAATTGTCACAAGAAATTCGAGAGTTAATTAACAAGCATGGAATTCATATGAACAAGTAAGACTTGGAAGAACAATAGTTATCAATGGAGCTCAGCACGTTTCAACAAGTTATCCTCACAAGGGTATGCTCTCTATTTTCACTCAGATTCATGGCTCATGCTTAAAAGCTTTTCACTCAAAGATATGTGAGAGAAATAATTGTAAGGCATTCAAATAGCTCACATATATCAATCAAAGAAAGCACTTTAGTGAAAGATTTTAAAAACCTCATGAAAGATATCGATTACATGCACAAATGAACCAAAACCATATGCTTACTTTTGAAATTTATCTCCACAGATCAAGGACTACTCATCTTAAGGATCAGGAAGGACTTTTAAGGGTTGTAATGGGGCCAAGGCTCACGGTTTAAAAGAAACAAAGGATAAGGAAATCACAAAGTGTCCTAAAAACTTAGTAGAGCATTCAAACAACCATGTCACTCAAAAACGGGCCAAATATCATCTTGTTGGGCCCAAAACGTCATTCTAAACACAAATGATAAAGGACAAAGGCCAAATATTTTCTATTAGACCTTCACTTCAAACCAATCTCCTAAATCATTCGGGAAAGGGGACATTAATCCATTTTTTTTTTATTTCTTCCCTTGCCGTACACAATTTTTTTTCTTTCCCTTTTTTTATTTTATTTTTCACGGCACACATATGTAATGAACAAGTCTATCCCTCCCCCACACTTATTTTCGCCAATCACCTCTTTTTCTTTTGTTTTCAATCACATGGTTCAATCACCAAAGCATAGCTCCACTAAGTTCTTAGAACAAAGGGTAAGGATATAATTATACTAAAGTTTAGGGTCAAGATATCGTGGGTGATGAAAGAAAAGGCTAAACGTAGGCTCAAAGAGGTTTAACTAAGGGGGTGTACACGCATGCACTCAAATAAGGGACACATGGCTATTTGGCAATGGTGGAAATCCTAAGTGCCTTCAATCCTTTCCAAAATCAGAGTATGTTATGAATAAAAGTTTCGAAAAATTCAAAAGCAAGTTCTAGTAAACTCTCTAGTCCATTAAAACTCTATGGCATGCAATTGATCAAATAGAAGAATAATGAGGTTAATAACGAATGTAAGCCAAAGAAGATCTGATTTTTAAACAACTCTCAACAAAGAAAGCACATTTAGCTCGAAAACTCACATAAGGTTCATTACTTTGTTTTAACATGCTCAAATTCTGTACCAAAGTTGCAAACCATATCTACTACATGTTCACACATCTTCCATATTTATCAATTAACCAAAGAATAGCATTCAACATATTTGATCTTGTGATCCACTTTTCAACCATGATTTCAAAGATTAAGCTCATCCTAGGCAGTTAAGGGCATCCTAAGACTCGACAAACAACCATCACAAAAACTCTTTTTGTATTTTCGAAATTTTCTGATTTTTTTTTTTTTATATAAAACAAGCACTTTCTAAGACTCGATAGCTCCAAAGCTAGTGCGAAACAAACGAGCTTACAAAAATGTAAACAAAATGAAACAAAAACATAAACCCTTCCCCCACACTTAAATCTTATATTGTCCTCAATGTAAGCACATAGCATAGGTAAGATAAGCATGGAACAAGGAAACATATACAGTTCAACCAAAACAAATAGAGAGAGATAGAGAAATCAAATCTGCGTGTGACGGCTCCTCCATAGTCGTGGTTGAATTGGGTTGCCTCCCAAATAGCGCTTAATATTTAAAGTCTTCAGCCTAGACTTTGCCGCATTTGCTAGTTTCCATCAAAAGCAACGACCTCAATGTCTCCCTCCTCAGTATACGGCTCAAAGTAGGGTTTCAAGCGATGGCCATTCACCTTGAACTCATTGCCGGTGTTGATCCCTTTAATCTGAAAAGCACCATGAGGAAAAATTTTAGTAATAACAAAAGGACCTATCCAACGAGAACGAAGCTTACCGGGAAACAACTTAAGTCTAGAATGAAACAAAAGAACTTTTTGGCCAATGGTAAAGGTTTTCCCACGAAGCATGCTATCATGGTATGCCTTTGTTTTCTCCTTGTAGATCCGTGCACTTTCAAATGCATCATTCCGAATTTCTTCAAGCTCACTCATTTGAAGTTTCCTATTCAGCCCGGCCTCATTCATGTCCATGTTCAATTGCCGCACGGCCCACCAAGCCTTGTGTTCCAACTCCACCGGTAAATGGCACGGTTTGCCATAGACAATTCGATAAGGGGACATTCCAATGGGAGTCTTGTACGCTGTCCTATAGGCCCACAACGCATCCACCAATCTTGTGCTCCAATCCTTGCGGTTAGGATTAACCGTTTTCTCCAAAATGCTCTTGATCTCACGATTGGAAACTTCAGCTTGTCCATTCGTTTGGGGATGATAAGGCGTGGAAACCTTATGTGTGACGCCATACTTTCTGAACAAGGCCTCCATGGTGCGGTTACAGAAGTGTGATCCTCCATCACTGATGATTGCTCTTGGCATGCCAAACCTAGAGAAAATGTTAGACTGCACAAAATCTGAAACAACTTTGGCGTCATTAGTTCGGGTGGCTTTTGCTTCCACCCACTTTGAAACATAATCAACAGCAAGGAGAATATAAAGAAAACCAAAAGATGAAGGAAACGGGCCCATTGATAGGAGCACAAAGTGTGACGTTTTTAATGTATTTTCCCTACTATTTGGCTATGATTTCATTGTAACTTTGCTATTTGTGCTTAGTTTCCATATTTGAGTCCCTAAATGATATATAAATGTGAATACTTGCAGAAAATCGGAGCTCGGAAATTTACGAAGTCTAATGGGCTTTTTCGAGGCCCAATAAGAAGTGAGCTACCGTGAGGCCCAAGATGAAGGCCCAAATCCATGAAGATGAAGGCCCAAATCCATGAAGAAAGGCTCAAGCCCAAGAAGAAAGGCCCAAGCCCAAGAAGAAAGGCCCAAGCCCAAGAAGGAAGGTCCAAGCCCATTTTCGGACAATCTGCCTGTGCAGATATGTCAACTTTCGAAGCCAATATCTCTCAATTGCACCGTCAGATCTAGCTGTAATTTGTATACACGCTGCATGTGGATGTTAAGTGTTTGGTATTAAAATTTGAGAATCATCCAACCGTCCATACGTCCAGAATTCCACTACAAGTACGCACTGCTCAGTGCTGTCTGCTTTTTATTTCTTTCCTTTTCCTTTATTCTCAATGCTCCACTCACCCCCATATTTCCACCCATCTCACCTAACTATCTTTGTTTCTTTCTCTCCATACCATTAGTGTTTGATTTCTTTTACCTAAATAATTGGTTAATTGCCATATGACTACATTTCCACCACCACTAACCATTTCTTTATCTCCCATTCACATTCCACTTCTATTCCCTTTCTTTCTTTATTTATTTCATTGTCTTCTTATTCCTCTTCATTCTCCTATAAATAGAGGGCTTCACAACACTATTTCACACCAATTCACACCCCAATGGGGAGGGACAAACCCTCCTCTTTCTCTTCTCCATCTCACATCATATTTTCCATTCTCTAGTATTTAGGGTTTTCAAGACTTCAAGGAGGAGAGGAGCTGTTTACACCATCACCACCAGCCATCAACCATCATCACCACCATCATCATCACCTTGGGAATCTCGGCTTTGAGTTGCTTGCTTTCAAGGATTCAAGAGTTTGTGGTCTTCAAGTTCTTCCTACTTTCCATATGGTGTACTTCAACTTAATCTTTAATTACTCTTTTTGAGTTCCTCTTTGTTGCTTGTTTATCTTTTGTATTAGTTAACATGACATGATTTATATAATTTTCAGCCTATATTTATGAGTTTATTTAATTGTTGGATCCTAATTAATTAGTTCTTCTAGTAGCTTATGTGACTCCGTTTACTTGATTCTGTTTTATAGAAAACTTTTATGTGTTTATGTTATAGGGGTCGACACTTATAATATTTGCATATAATTGGAGCTAGAGTTAGGGATTACAATTCACCTAATAGTTTTGGAAACCTAATTCACGAGTAGTAAAGGCTTTGGACAAAGGTCGGTGTCAAATAAAAAGGATTGCGGACATATGGACTTTTCTATAATGGGTCGTGCACTTTGATTAACAACTCTTCTTCTATGCGTTAAACATGGTTTGACTAGCTAGCTTTCTAGACTAAGATGGCATGTTTAATTGGTTAATCTAGGTGCTTTCACTTAGGTTAATTTTCCTAGAGAGGTTTTATTTGGGGAATGGTTAGCTTCTAATTTTCCACATATGTTAATTTCGGTTTCATGGCTAGGGAACTTGGTTAATTTTCGGTCCAATGATTAATAAACTTGTGTATATGTGGCTGAACTTTATATACTTTGTGTTTCATCCCATCTCATTTAATTTATTCTTTGTAGTTTAATTAATTTATTTCATTCAATTTATCTCTTAAACCCCCTTACTTTGTACATATGTATATATTTATACTTTATACATGTTAATAATAATTCTTTATTTTATTTAATCTTTGTGACATTTTTTGTTAGGTACACCCTTTGATCTCCGTTGTGAACGATACCCTACTTACAGCACTATACTACCGATAGGGTTTTTTCTAAATTGATGCACCTTTTGGGCGTGTCAATTTTTGGCGCCGTCGACGTGGATTGAAAATGTTCCTAACCTAATATTTTTTTTTTGTGAATACTGTTTATAATTTTTTGTAATTATTACTGTTTTTATTACTTGTATATAATTACTGTTTACTTTTTATTGTTTATAATTTTACTTTTTTTTTAACTGTTCATATTACTTGTTTATATTACTTGTATATATTACTTGTGAATAGTTGTTGTTATTACTTGTTTTTAATACTTGTTCATATTTTGTTACACTTAGTAATTTATTTAGGTGTCTTTTATATAGTTGATTATTTTTTTGTTGTTGTAAGTTGTAACTTGAACGGAAATAGGTAAGGTCCTTTTGTTAATATTGGCCTAAACCCTTCATTTTTACCGTAAGGTTATTTCGAGGTTGAGGGCGGCCTTTATTAACATTTGGAGAATTGTCGAACACTTAAGTGCTTTCTCAACTGAGTAAGGGGCACATGGATGGTGTCTAGGTCGAGACCCTGGGTGACAGGTTTTGGATTCAGAGGACTATAGACTGACGTAAGTCGATAGGGGTGTAAACCTCCGTAGTCCACTAAATGAATCCTGCCCCTCGCTTATTCTCATATGATCTGGCCATTCGCCTTCTGAAAACACGGAAAGTCATTTAAGTCAAGGCATTGCACCTAGGCCGTAAGTCCACCTTGAGTTACCGCTTGGAATCAACTTTCATTTTTTTTCAACTATATTCAGGCAAAGGAAAATATTTTTGTACACTTAAGTGTATTGTGTAAATAAAATATACGTAGACATAGGAAAATTTATTCATTCATTTTGTATAGATAATTTGTGACATATTTCTAACTTTGTAAATTTTTTGTTTTTATTTTGTAAATTTATTACTAACCTTTTTATTTTGTATAGGAAATAATCCGGGTTTATCGGAAAGTATACCATTATGCACTTGGACCTAACGTTGGAAGTCAAGGCCGGAGAGCCTTGAGGTTGGTGTCTTGATGGTGTATTCCGGCTATCCTCGGGAGTCGTCAAAGGGAATTTTTCTCACTCTCATTAATTGTTTGTTTTTTTTAGTTCGTTGTAAAAGAAAATATAGAAAAATTGGTTTAAAAAAAAATTGTTGTTTTACTTTTTGTTTTCTGTTTATGTGTTTCATTTATTTTGGTTTGTTTATTTATTTTTCAAATAAATCACCATGCTTGAATTTTTCTTACACTAAATATTTGTCAAACATTGAGGACAATGTTAGATTCAAGTGTGGGGGTAAGGTAGCATCTTTTAAAAAAAAATCAAAAAAAAAAAAAATCAAAAATTTCAAAACTTAAAAATTTAAGTAAAAAATAAATGTTTAGTTATGTAAGCTCGTTTGTTTCGCACTAGCTTTGGAGCTATCGAGTCTTAGAAAGTGCTTGTTTGTTTATTTGAGCTATATCATTTAAAAAAATAATCAAAAAAAATCAAAAAATCAAAAATTACAAAAATATTTACTTCTGTTGTGTGTTTTATTTGCGTTATGTGCTTTGTTCTTTCCAATCCCAAGGATGAATTGAGTTTAATTGTTATGATTTTGAGAATGTTTATTATATGTCAAGGCTTTGTGTAGTTTGCTTTGGATTTAATTTGCATAACTTGTGATTGCTCGAAATTCCATGTTCACATAACCTGTTTCGATTAATTGATTGCAATCCGAGAAGCACATTTAAACATACATTGTCATGCATACCCAGAAACTGTGAGGATTTGAGCCTATTGAATATTCACATGTATGCATATTTCATACATTTACTCGTTCTTCATGTGTGCACAATTCATGAGTTTTGAACCTAGAACTTGCTCAAAGACCACTTGAAACGTTTTGTTAATCTGTGATGAATTAGAGATGATTAAGGCATTAGTTGAGCACCATGGCCAAAATATTCACCATCCATCTAAACACAAACTTTAGGAATCCCCTTTTGAACTAAACACTCATTAGCCTTTTCTTTTGTTCACCCACACCATCTCACCCTTGTTTTATTGTGTTTGCAAGACGATGATAGTGACTTCTTGTGTCCTTTTGCTTCGGATTTGTATGGTAATATACCAAAAGGCAAGTGTGGGGGTGTACTTATTTTGTTGTATTTGTTCAAAGAAAGAAAAAAAAAATCAGAAATAAAAAGAAGGAATAAATTCCTCAAAGAAAAAAAAATAGAAAAGAAAGAAAAAAAAAATGTCAGAAAGAGAAATTCCAAAAATAGAGTTATTGTATTGTTTTTATTTTCAATAAAAGGTTAGAGGAGAATAAGAAACTTGTTCGGGTATAGCATAGGTATGAGTTTCAAAGTCGTTGATTTGTCTTGCAAACATGTGAAACATTTTCCATTTCGAGTCCTTTCACTTCATTGACCATTCACCATTTACCATTCATCCTTTTGTCCCTGTTTCACCTAAAAAGCCCTTATGATCTGATGATTTGTGGATTAATTGTGGAGAGTCGGTTAATGAGCAAGCATATGGGAACACTACTTGTGTAATTGTTTTGAGAGTAAACACTTAACCCTAAACACTGAGCGGAAATATTTAGTGAATCTTGTGAGGTTTAGTGGTTAATGTTGTTTCAATGTGCCTATTGGATTGCTTGACATTAATTGTATACTTGGTTTTCACACACTACACCCGAGCATAAATGAGATGTGCATGTTAAAGACTTAGCAAATTCGTTAGCCTTGGTATATAATTTGTATTCTCCTGATTATAACTCTTCTGAACTCGCTGAGGGTTATGGTTGGAAAGAATATATGTTTTGTGTTTCCCTTTTCTGTTTTGTGTTGTTTTGTTTTAAGTTTTGTGTTGCTAAGGGACTAGCAATAGCTAAGTGTGGGGGAATTTGATAGGAGCACAAAGTGTGACGTTTTTAATGTATTTTCCCTACTATTTGGCTATGATTTCATTGTAACTTTGCTATTTGTGCTTAGTTTCCATATTTGAGTCCCTAAATGATATATAAATGTGAATACTTGCAGAAAATCGGAGCTCGGAAATTTACGAAGTCTAATGGGCTTTTTCGAGGCCCAATAAGAAGTGAGCTACCGTGAGGCCCAAGATGAAGGCCCAAATCCATGAAGATGAAGGCCCAAATCCATGAAGAAAGGCTCAAGCCCAAGAAGAAAGGCCCAAGCCCAAGAAGAAAGGCCCAAGCCCAAGAAGGAAGGTCCAAGCCCATTTTCGGACAATCTGCCTGTGCAGATATGTCAACTTTCGAAGCCAATATCTCTCAATTGCACCGTCAGATCTAGCTGTAATTTGTATACACGCTGCATGTGGATGTTAAGTGTTTGGTATTAAAATTTGAGAATCATCCAACCGTCCATACGTCCAGAATTCCACTACAAGTACGCACTGCTCAGTGCTGTCTGCTTTTTATTTCTTTCCTTTTCCTTTATTCTCAATGCTCCACTCACCCCCATATTTCCACCCATCTCACCTAACTATCTTTGTTTCTTTCTCTCCATACCATTAGTGTTTGATTTCTTTTACCTAAATAATTGGTTAATTGCCATATGACTACATTTCCACCACCACTAACCATTTCTTTATCTCCCATTCACATTCCACTTCTATTCCCTTTCTTTCTTTATTTATTTCATTGTCTTCTTATTCCTCTTCATTCTCCTATAAATAGAGGGCTTCACAACACTATTTCACACCAATTCACACCCCAATGGGGAGGGACAAACCCTCCTCTTTCTCTTCTCCATCTCACATCATATTTTCCATTCTCTAGTATTTAGGGTTTTCAAGACTTCAAGGAGGAGAGGAGCTGTTTACACCATCACCACCAGCCATCAACCATCATCACCACCATCATCATCACCTTGGGAATCTCGGCTTTGAGTTGCTTGCTTTCAAGGATTCAAGAGTTTGTGGTCTTCAAGTTCTTCCTACTTTCCATATGGTGTACTTCAACTTAATCTTTAATTACTCTTTTTGAGTTCCTCTTTGTTGCTTGTTTATCTTTTGTATTAGTTAACATGACATGATTTATATAATTTTCAGCCTATATTTATGAGTTTATTTAATTGTTGGATCCTAATTAATTAGTTCTTCTAGTAGCTTATGTGACTCCGTTTACTTGATTCTGTTTTATAGAAAACTTTTATGTGTTTATGTTATAGGGGTCGACACTTATAATATTTGCATATAATTGGAGCTAGAGTTAGGGATTACAATTCACCTAATAGTTTTGGAAACCTAATTCACGAGTAGTAAAGGCTTTGGACAAAGGTCGGTGTCAAATAAAAAGGATTGCGGACATATGGACTTTTCTATAATGGGTCGTGCACTTTGATTAACAACTCTTCTTCTATGCGTTAAACATGGTTTGACTAGCTAGCTTTCTAGACTAAGATGGCATGTTTAATTGGTTAATCTAGGTGCTTTCACTTAGGTTAATTTTCCTAGAGAGGTTTTATTTGGGGAATGGTTAGCTTCTAATTTTCCACATATGTTAATTTCGGTTTCATGGCTAGGGAACTTGGTTAATTTTCGGTCCAATGATTAATAAACTTGTGTATATGTGGCTGAACTTTATATACTTTGTGTTTCATCCCATCTCATTTAATTTATTCTTTGTAGTTTAATTAATTTATTTCATTCAATTTATCTCTTAAACCCCCTTACTTTGTACATATGTATATATTTATACTTTATACATGTTAATAATAATTCTTTATTTTATTTAATCTTTGTGACATTTTTTGTTAGGTACACCCTTTGATCTCCGTTGTGAACGATACCCTACTTACAGCACTATACTACCGATAGGGTTTTTTCTAAATTGATGCACCTTTTGGGCGTGTCACCCATGAAATCTATTCCCCAAACATCAAATACTTCAACCACCGAAATATTAGTTAAAGGCATCTGATCCCTAGGTCCTAAATTACCGGTTCTTTGACACCTATCACATGTTAAACAATATGCATATGCATCTTTAAACAAAGTTGGCCAAAAGAAACCCGATTCTAACACCTTAAAAGCAGTCTTTTTCGAACCAAAGTGCCCCCCACATGCTTTAGAATGGCAAAAAGATAGAATAGCATTTTGTTCATGTTCAGGAATGCATCTCCTAATCAACTGATCAGCACCATATTTCCACAAGTAAGGATCATCCCAAACATATTGCCTAGCAATTTTCTTAAGTCTATCTCTTTGAGCATGCGACATGGTATCCGGAATTCTCTTAGAAACAATATAGTTCACAATATCAGCATACCATGGTTCACTAATGATAGGCTACAAGTGTGCATCAATTTAAAACCCTAAAAGTATTGTAGTAAAGAATAAGTAGGGATCGTTCCAACGGAGATCGAGGGTGTACCTAACAAAGAATGTCACAAAGAATTAATATTTACAAATATAAACAAAATATGTACACAAAATCAAGGGGTGATTGAGAATTGTTTACGAAAATTAAGTAACTAACTACAAAGAATGAATTAAATGGAATAAATCGATGGAACATAGATCAATTAATCAACATCTTAAGTATACTCATTTATCAATTATCAGATTGAAACTTAACTAAATCCCTAGTCATGAATTCGAAATTAACACATGTAAGATGTTGGACCACCATACATCTCCCAAATAAATATCTCTCTATGAATTCCAACCTAAACGACCACACCTAGGTTAAACAATTAAACATGCAAAGATAGCTAGCCTAAACATGTTCAACGCATAGAAACATACTTGTTAATTAAAGTGCATGACCTAGTGAGACCACTCTACTATCCATGATCCTTCTCATCTGATTCTATCAATTAAGGCAAAATCAAACAAGCAAATCCACATAAACTACTAGAAGAATCAATCAACTTCAATCCAACAACCAAATAAACTTGTATAAATAATCTGGAAATTTAAATGATCCATGAAATGTTAACTAATACAAAGGTAATCAAGCAACAAAGAGGTATGAATTTAAAGGTTAAAACGTAATACACCATATGAAATAGTTAAGATCTTGAAACCACAAAACCTTGAATCCTTGACCACAAGTGATCCAAGCTTGTGAAGACAAGTTGATGATGAAGATGGTGATGTCGAAATATGGCTGGTGATGATGGTGATTACGCCTTCTCCTCCTCCTTGAAGCCTTGAGAACCCTTGCACTAGAGAATGGAGCTAAGAACCTTGGATGGAGTAGCTGCTGAAACTATGAGAGAGTATGGAATGATATTCTTAGTTGTGAATTGGTATGGAAGTGAGTTGTGAAGCCCTCTATTTATAGGAGAACATGGAACCCTAGCCTTGATCCTAGCCCTTCAAAATTAATCCCTTGAATGGCTGAGATTGCTTTGAGTAGTCCCAAGAAATATCCCACCTCTTCTTGCCATGATCAGGTCTAGATACATCCCACAATATCTAATTTTATTCTTGGGGGTGGGTGGAGCATTGAGAATAAAAGAAAATTAAAGAATTAAAAAGTAGACAGCACTGAGCTCAGTGCACTTAGAACAGCATAATGGACGTTCCACTGGTTGGATTATCCTGAAATTTTAATACAGAATATCTAACACACATGTGCAGCTTGTATTAAAATTTCAGCTCGATCGGACGGTCCAATTATGAGATATGGGCTTCAGAAGTGGACTGATCTGCACAGGCAGAATGTCCGAAAATGGACTTGGACCTTTCCTTCATGCTTTGTGGACTTGGGCTTTCCTTCATGGATTTGGGCCTCCATCTTGGGCCTCACGGCAGCTCACCTCTTAATGGGCCTCAAAAAAGCCCATTAGACTTCGTTAATTTCCGAGCTCCGATTTTCCGTTCTGAGCTGAAATAGTAATCCTAGTTGCATTAGGATTCCTACTCCCTTTATGATTCCTGTCAGAGTCAGGAAAGAATTCAAATTAGGAAAGTTTCATAATATCTTCATTTTAATTCATTCCTTCAATTAAATCATCATTTAGGGACACAAAGGTAGAAACTAAGCTAAATAGCAAAGTTAACCAATAAAACGCAGCCAAATAGTAGGGAAAATATATTAAAAACGTCACACTTTGTGCTCCTATCAAATTCCCCCACACTTAGCTATTGCTAGTCCCTTAGCAACACAATCATACTCCACACAAAAATTCTATTGCCCTTAACTTATTGCCTCAGAAATCTCTTACTTTCGTGGAATCAAGTTTAGCACTTAACCAAAATTTGTCACAGGAAATTCGAGAGTTAATTAACAATCATGGAATTCATATGAACAAGTAAGACTTGGAAGAACAATAGTTATGCAATGGAGCTCAACATGTTTCAAACAAGTTATCCTCACAAGGGTATGCTCTCTATTATACTTAGATTCATGGCTCTAGCTTAAAAGCTTTTCACTCAAAGATATGTGAGAGAAATTATTGTAAGGCATTCAAATAGCTCACATATATCAATCAAAGAAAGCATTTTAGTGAAAGATTTTCAAAACCTCATGAAAGATATCAACTACATGCACAAATGGACCTCAACCATATGCTCAACTTTCGAATTAAACTCCACAGATCAAGGTCTACCCATTTTAAGGATCAAGAAGGACTTTATAAGGATATAACGGGGCCAAGGCTCACGGTTTAGAGAAACAAAGGATAGGGTAATCACAAAGTGTCCTAAAAACTTAGTAGAGCATCCAAATAACCATGTCACTCAAAAACGGGAAAAATATCATTTTGTTGGGCCCAAACTTCATTCTAACCACAAATGATAAAGGACAAAGGCCAAGTATTTATTTTAGACCTTCACTTCAAAACAACCTCCTAAATCATCGGGAAAAGGGGACATTAATCCATTTTTTTCTTCAATTTTTTCTTTTCTTGCCGTACATGTATTTTTCTTTTCCTTTTCTTTATTTTTCACGGCATACATATGTAATGGACAAGTCTATCCCTCCCCCACACTTATTTTTGTCAATTCCCTCTTTTCTTTTGTCTTTCTTTCACAAAGCTCAATCATCAAAGCGTAGCTCCACTAAGTTCGTAGAACAAGGGTAAAGATATGACTATACTAAGGTTCATGGTCAAGATATCATGGGTGAAGAAAGAAAAGGCTAAATGTAAGCTCAAAAAGGTTAACTAAGGGGTGCACACACGTGTACACAAATAAGGGACACATGGCTTTTTGGCATTGGTGGAAATCCTAAGTGCCTTCAATCCTTTCCAAAATCAGAGTATGTTATGACTATAAGTTTCGAAAAATTCAAAAGCAAGTTCTAGTAAACTCTATAGTCCATTGAAAATCTATGGCATGCAATTGATCAAGTAGAAGAATAATGAGGTTAACAATGAGTTTTAAAGCCAAAGAAGATCTGATTTTAAACAACTCTCAACAAAGAAAGCACATATAGCTCGAAAGCTCACATAGGGTTCATTAACTTGTCTTCACATGCTCAAATTCTGTACCAAAGTTACAAACCATATCTACTACATGTTCATACATCTTCCATATTCATCAATTAACCAAAGAATGATATTCAACAATTTGATCTTGTGATCCACTTTTCAACCATGATTTCAAAGATTAAACTCATCCTAGGCAGTTAAGGGCATCCTAAGACTCAACCAACCATCACAAAAACTCTTTTTGTATTTTTCGATTTTCTGAATTTTTTTTTTTTATAACGCAAAAGGTAAAATGTAAACAAAACAAAAACATAAACCCTTCCCCCACACTTAAACCTTATATTGTCCTCAATGTAAGCACAAAAACATATGTAAGGCAAGTATTGAGAAAGTAAAACAGATACAGTTCAACCAAAAGAAGTAAAGAGAGAGATAGAGAAAGCAAATCTGCGTTGATGGCTCCTTCACATATTTGGTTGAATTGGGTTGCCTCCCAAATAGCGCTTAATGTTTAAAGTCTTCAGCCTAGACTTTGCCATACGTCACTAATCTTGGCTCTCCCTAGCCATGACGTCTTCCTCATTCCTCCTTTGAGGTGCAAAACTGATGGACTCCTCATTATGGTCATAAGCCTCGTAATACGGCTTCAATCGATGTCCATTCACTTTGAACTCATTGCCGGATTGGCCTCCTTTAATCTGCACAGCCCCATGGGGAAAAATATTAGTAACAACAAAAGGTCCAATCCAACGAGAACGAAGCTTACCGGGAAAAAGTTTAAGTCTAGAGTGAGATAAAAGAACTTTCTGCCCCACAACAAAGTGTTTCCCACGAATCATGTTATCATGGAAAGCCTTTGTCTTTTCCTTGTAAATCCGAGCACTCTCAAATGCATCATTCCTTATTTCCTCAAGCTCATTCAATTGCAATTTCCTTTGAATCCCAGCTTCATCCATGCTCATGTTGAATTGCTTCACGGCCCACCAAGCTTTGTACTCCAACTCCACCGGTAGATGGCAAGCCTTGCCATAAACAAGCCTATAAGGTGACATTCCAATGGGAGTCTTGTAAGCCGTCCTATAAGCCCATAATGCATCCACCAACCTAGAGCTCCAGTCCTTGCGGTTAGGGTTGACCGTCTTCTCCAATATGTTCTTGATCTCACGATTGGAAACCTCCGCTTGCCCACTGGTTTGGGGGTGATAGGGTGTAGAAACCTTATGTGTAACGCCATACCTCTTGAACAAGGCCTCAATCGTGCGGTTGCAAAAATGTGAGCCTCCATCACTTATGATCACTCTTGGCATGCCAAACCTAGAGAAAATGTTAGACTGCACAAAATCCGCAACAACTTTAGAATCATTAGTCCGGGTGGCCTTAGCTTCCACCCATTTTGAGACATAGTCAACGGCAAGGAGAATGTAAAGAAACCCATAAGATGAAGGAAAAGGTCCCATAAAATCTATGCCCCAAACATCAAATAATTCAACAGCTTGAATATTAGTTAATGGCATTTGATCTCTAGAACTAAGATTTCCCATTCTTTGGCACCTATCACAAGTCAAGCAAAACGCATATGCATCTTTAAACAAAGTTGGCCAAAAGAATCCCGATTCTAACACCTTATAAGCAGTCTTTTTAGACCCAAAATGTCCCCCACATGCTTCAGAATGACATAAAGACAATATAGCACGTTGCTCATGTTCAGGCACACATCTCCTAATTAACTGATCAGAACAATGTTTCCACAAATAGGGATCATCCCAAACATATTCTTTAGCAACCTTCCTAAGTCTATCTTTTTGTGCATGTGACATGGTATTAGGAATTTGTCTAGAGACAATATAGTTCACAATATCAGCATACCATGGTGTACTTACCTCTATTCCGAAGAGTTGTTCATCCGGAAATGTTTCCACAAGGGGGATTAAGTCCTCTTCATGCACTAGGCGGCTCAAGTGATCAGCCACCACGTTCTCACTCCCTTTCTTGTCCTTGATCTCCACGTCAAACTCTTGAAGGAGTAGCACCCATCGAATCAACCTAGGCTTGGCCTCCTTTTTCGACAAGAGGTACTTCAAAGCTGCATGGTCAGTGTAAACAATTACTTTAGTACCAAGCAAGTAAGAACGAAATTTTTCAAGGGCAAAAACAACAGCTAGCAACTCTTTTTCAGTAGTAGAATAATTTAATTGAGCATCATTAAGAGTTCTAGAAGCATAGTAAATGGCATAAGGCTTCTTATCCATGCGTTGCCCTAGCACAGCTCCCACGGCATAATCTGATGCATCACACATCAATTCAAAGGGCAAAGACCAATCCGGGGGTTGCATGATCGGTGATGAAGTCAATAACTCCTTGAGCTTGTCGAACGCTCCTTGGCAGTCCTTTTCAAATTCAAACGCCACTTCCTTTTGTAGTAGACGGCAAAGGGGTCTTGCAATCTTTGAAAAGTCCTTGATAAAGCGACGATAAAATCCTGCATGTCCAAGAAAAGAACGAACCTCTCTCACGGAAGTGGGAGAGGGTAAGTGTCGTACAAGATCAACCTTAGCTTTATCTACTTCTATACCCCTAGAAGAGACAATATGACCTAGGACTATCCCTTGTCTAACCATAAAATGACATTTTTCCCAATTTAGCACAAGGTTAGTTTCAACACACCTCTTAAGTATTAGTTCCAAATTTCCAAGGCAATTATCAAAGTTTTCACCAAAAACTGAAAAGTCATCCATAAAAACTTCAATAATTTTCTCAATAAAATCAGAAAAGATGCTTACCATACATCTTTGGAACGTACCTGGTGCATTGCAAAGTCCAAAAGGCATGCGACGATAAGCAAACGTCCCAAAGGGACAAGTGAAGGTTGTTTTCTCTTGATCCTCGTGCGCAATAGCAATCTGATTGTAACCGGAGTATCCATCAAGGAAGCAATAGTAGTCATGGCCCGCCAAGCGCTCAAGCATCTGATCAATGAATGGCAAAGGAAAGTGATCTTTCCTTGTGGTGGCGTTGAGCTTCCTATAGTCAATGCAAACTCGATGGCCGGTCACGGTCCTTTGTGGCACCAACTCATTTTCAGCATTCTTCACAACAGTGACTCCGGACTTCTTTGGTACCACTTGGATAGGTGACACCCATTTGGAGTCTGAAATGGGGTATATGACGCCACAATCAAGGAGTTTGATAACCTCCTTCTTCACAACTTCCATCATTGGAGGGTTGAGACGACGTTGAGCCTCTCTAGTTGGTTTAGTCCCCTCCTCAAGAAGTATCCTATGGACACAAGTCGTAGGGCTTATTCCCTTGATATCTGCTAAGGTCCATCCAATAGCAGTCTTATGCTCCTTAAGCACTTTCACTAACCGCTCCTCTTGACTAGATGTAAGGGCAGATGACACAATAACGGGCAAAGTCTCCTTATCTCCCAAATAAGCATACTTCAAATAATCCGGTAAAGGCTTGAGTTCAAGCACGGGTGCCTGAACAACTGAGGGAAGTGCTTTATTAGTGGATAAGGGAATGGACAAAGGAGGAGTATACTTACTTTCGTAGGGTTGGATCTCAAGGGAGAAAACGTTATCCATAACCTCCTTTGCACAAGTGTCCAATAGCTCCTCCATAGGTATGCTTGCACCATCCTTGGTGTATCCCACGCCTTGCTCAAGTGTTGGGGCCAAAGTGTCCTCCCTTATGATATCTAGCATATTCTGCGCAAGGGTATCCAAAACATCAATAGAAAAACAACTATGAACATCAAGGGGATACCTCATGGCTTCAAAGACATTGAACCCAATCACTTCTCCATCGAATTCCATTGTGAGGGAACCGGCGTATACATCGATCTTTGTCCTTGCAGTTCTCATGAATGGCCGGCCTAGAAGTAATGGTGTGGCTACCACGGGGGTCTCCTCCATTTCTAGGACATAAAAGTCAGCGGGAAAGATCAATTGGTCCACCTGCACAAGAACATCCTCCAACATACCCTTAGGGTAAACATTAGACCTATCGGCTAGTTGGATAATCACATTGTCATGCTTAAGTTCCCCTAATCCCAAAGTCACATATACGGAATAGGGCATCACATTAATTGAAGCGCCTAAATCTAGCATACAATTCGAAAACTTAGAGTTACCAATTTGGCATGGGATAGTGAAACTTCCGGGATCCGGACATTTAGGAGGTAGCTTCCTTTGTATCATTGCGGACACATTCTTGTTTAGCTTAACCACCTCCTTTTCTCGATTCATTCTCCTTGTGGTGCACAGCTCCTTGAGGAATTTTGCATATCTAGGAAGGGTTTTGATTGCTTCCAATAGAGGAAGATTGATTTGCACCTTCTTGAAAGTTTCCAAGATAGCTTGGTCACTCTCGTCCTTCTTTGATTTGTCAAACCTACTAGGAAAGGGCAAAGAAGAGGGAACAATGTTAGGTGAAACCGAACTTGCTAAGTTAGGGTTTATACCTTTCTTTTCACTAGATGACGCAAACCTCTCCTCTTTCCTTGATGTGGCAGGGTCCTCCTCAAGAGTAATTGGCGCAGGGTCCTTTTTCTTAGTCACCTTAGGTCTGTCCTCAAACTCTCTTCCGCTCCTAGTGGTCACAATGGAAGCATTTTCGAATTGTCCCTTAGGATTTGGGATTGTGGCACTAGGAAGCTTCCCATTCTCGTGGATCTTGCTCATAAAACCCACTACTTGATCCATTTGCTTCTTAAGCTCAGCTATCTCCTTTCCTTGATTCTGTTGCCCTTGCACTAAAGCTTGAGTAGAACTCGTTAGTGCTTCAAACATTTTATCATAATTGGCACTAGAATTAGAATTAGGATTAGAAGGAGAAGAAAAGTTTTGTGGAACCTGAGGCTTCTGAAAGAAGCCTTGTGGACGTCCTCCTTGTTGAGGTTGTTGAACTTGATCATTGCCGCCCCACTTGAAGTTAGGATGGTCCCTCCATCCGGGGTTATAGGTATTTGAGAATGGATCATACCTTTGACGTTGAGGACCTCCTTGGCCTCCTTGGTACCCTCCTTGGTATCCTCCAATTGCATTGGCAGATTCCCATCCACCATTCTCAATTAGTTGAGGGCATTGATCCGAGTGATGCCCTTGTATAGAGCATACTCCACAAGCTTGAGATATGCCTCCTCCTTTGTTCACTTGAAGTACCTGAGATAACAAAGTAGACATTTTATTTACCTTGTCCTCTAAAGTAGAGTGAGAGGTTACCTCATTAACTCTCCTAGATGAGGAGAGTGCCCCTTCATATTGTTGGTAGTTGAGAGCACGGTTTGCAAGTAACTCCTTAGCCATTATAGGAGTTTTATCCATGAAAGAACCACCGGCCGCCGCATCCAAAAGACTACGTTCCAAGGGAAGAAGTCCCTCATAGAAATATGTGAGAAGGCTCTCTTCCTTCATCCCATGTGAAGGACATGACGCAACAAGGCTCTTGAACCTCTCATAATAAGTGCAGAACGTTTCATCCCCAGCTTGTTGAATTCCAGTTATTTGTTTCCTCAAGATAGTGACCTTTGATGCTGGAAAGTACTTAGTGAGAAACTCACTCTTCAACTTATCCCAAGTGTTGACATGGCCGGCAGGTAAGTCAAATAGCCATGTCTTTGCCCTATCATCAAGAGAGAAAGGAAATGCCTTCATTTTGAGTATGTTGATATCCCCATTCTTAGGACACATGCTCCCACAAACAAACTGAAACTCCTTAAGATGCTTGTTGGGATCCTCGCTATTAAGCCCATGGAACTTGGGTAGGTGATGCAAGAACCCACTTTTCAATTCAAAGTCAGCTTCTTTTCCTTCAGCCGGTTCCGGATATGTGATGCAAAGCGGAACAACTTCTCCCTCAGTACCATTCGAAAGTTGCCGCACGGCCCACCAAGCCTTGTGTTCCAACTCCACCGGTAAATGGCACGGTTTGCCATAGACAATTCGATAAGGGGACATTCCAATGGGAGTCTTGTACGCTGTCCTATAGGCCCACAACGCATCCACCAATCTTGTGCTCCAATCCTTGCGGTTAGGATTAACCGTTTTCTCCAAAATGCTCTTGATCTCACGATTGGAAACTTCAGCTTGTCCATTCGTTTGGGGATGATAAGGCGTGGAAACCTTATGTGTGACGCCATACTTTCTGAACAAGGCCTCCATGGTGCGGTTACAGAAGTGTGATCCTCCATCACTGATGATTGCTCTTGGCATGCCAAACCTAGAGAAAATGTTAGACTGCACAAAATCTGAAACAACTTTGGCGTCATTAGTTCGGGTGGCTTTTGCTTCCACCCACTTTGAAACATAATCAACAGCAAGGAGAATATAAAGAAAACCAAAAGATGAAGGAAACGGGCCCATGAAATCTATTCCCCAAACATCAAATACTTCAACCACCGAAATATTAGTTAAAGGCATCTGATCCCTAGGTCCTAAATTACCGGTTCTTTGACACCTATCACATGTTAAACAATATGCATATGCATCTTTAAACAAAGTTGGCCAAAAGAAACCCGATTCTAACACCTTAAAAGCAGTCTTTTTCGAACCAAAGTGCCCCCCACATGCTTTAGAATGGCAAAAAGATAGAATAGCATTTTGTTCATGTTCAGGAATGCATCTCCTAATCAACTGATCAGCACCATATTTCCACAAGTAAGGATCATCCCAAACATATTGCCTAGCAATTTTCTTAAGTCTATCTCTTTGAGCATGCGACATGGTATCCGGAATTCTCTTAGAAACAATATAGTTCACAATATCAGCATACCATGGTTCACTAACCTGAATTCCGAAGAGTTGATAGGCTACAAGTGTGCATCAATTTAAAACCCTAAAAGTATTGTAGTAAAGAATAAGTAGGGATCGTTCCAACGGAGATCGAGGGTGTACCTAACAAAGAATGTCACAAAGAATTAATATTTACAAATATAAACAAAATATGTACACAAAATCAAGGGGTGATTGAGAATTGTTTACGAAAATTAAGTAACTAACTACAAAGAATGAATTAAATGGAATAAATCGATGGAACATAGATCAATTAATCAACATCTTAAGTATACTCATTTATCAATTATCAGATTGAAACTTAACTAAATCCCTAGTCATGAATTCGAAATTAACACATGTAAGATGTTGGACCACCATACATCTCCCAAATAAATATCTCTCTATGAATTCCAACCTAAACGACCACACCTAGGTTAAACAATTAAACATGCAAAGATAGCTAGCCTAAACATGTTCAACGCATAGAAACATACTTGTTAATTAAAGTGCATGACCTAGTGAGACCACTCTACTATCCATGATCCTTCTCATCTGATTCTATCAATTAAGGCAAAATCAAACAAGCAAATCCACATAAACTACTAGAAGAATCAATCAACTTCAATCCAACAACCAAATAAACTTGTATAAATAATCTGGAAATTTAAATGATCCATGAAATGTTAACTAATACAAAGGTAATCAAGCAACAAAGAGGTATGAATTTAAAGGTTAAAACGTAATACACCATATGAAATAGTTAAGATCTTGAAACCACAAAACCTTGAATCCTTGACCACAAGTGATCCAAGCTTGTGAAGACAAGTTGATGATGAAGATGGTGATGTCGAAATATGGCTGGTGATGATGGTGATTACGCCTTCTCCTCCTCCTTGAAGCCTTGAGAACCCTTGCACTAGAGAATGGAGCTAAGAACCTTGGATGGAGTAGCTGCTGAAACTATGAGAGAGTATGGAATGATATTCTTAGTTGTGAATTGGTATGGAAGTGAGTTGTGAAGCCCTCTATTTATAGGAGAACATGGAACCCTAGCCTTGATCCTAGCCCTTCAAAATTAATCCCTTGAATGGCTGAGATTGCTTTGAGTAGTCCCAAGAAATATCCCACCTCTTCTTGCCATGATCAGGTCTAGATACATCCCACAATATCTAATTTTATTCTTGGGGGTGGGTGGAGCATTGAGAATAAAAGAAAATTAAAGAATTAAAAAGTAGACAGCACTGAGCTCAGTGCACTTAGAACAGCATAATGGACGTTCCACTGGTTGGATTATCCTGAAATTTTAATACAGAATATCTAACACACATGTGCAGCTTGTATTAAAATTTCAGCTCGATCGGACGGTCCAATTATGAGATATGGGCTTCAGAAGTGGACTGATCTGCACAGGCAGAATGTCCGAAAATGGACTTGGACCTTTCCTTCATGCTTTGTGGACTTGGGCTTTCCTTCATGGATTTGGGCCTCCATCTTGGGCCTCACGGCAGCTCACCTCTTAATGGGCCTCAAAAAAGCCCATTAGACTTCGTTAATTTCCGAGCTCCGATTTTCCGTTCTGAGCTGAAATAGTAATCCTAGTTGCATTAGGATTCCTACTCCCTTTATGATTCCTGTCAGAGTCAGGAAAGAATTCAAATTAGGAAAGTTTCATAATATCTTCATTTTAATTCATTCCTTCAATTAAATCATCATTTAGGGACACAAAGGTAGAAACTAAGCTAAATAGCAAAGTTAACCAATAAAACGCAGCCAAATAGTAGGGAAAATATATTAAAAACGTCACACTTTGTGCTCCTATCAACTAACCTGAATTCCGAAGAGTTGTTCTGATAGGAGCACAAAGTGTGACGTTTTTAATGTATTTTCCCTACTATTTGGCTATGATTTAATTGTAACTTTGTTATTTTTGCTTAGTTTCCATATTTGAGTCCCTAAATGATATATAAATGTGAATACGTGCAGAAAATCGGAACTCGGAAATTTACGAAGTCTAATGGGCTTTTTCGAGGCCCATTAAGAAGTGAGCTGCCGTGAGGCCCAAGATGAAGGCCCAAATCCATGAAGATGAAGGCCCAAATCCATGAAGAAAGGCCCAAGCCCAAGAAGGAAGGTCCAAGCCCATTTTCGGACAATCTGCCTGTGCAGATATGTCAACTTGCGAAGCCTATATCTCCCAATTGCACCGTTGGATCCAGCTGTAATTTTGATACACGCTGCATGTGTGTGTTATATATTCTGTATTAAAATTTGAGAATCATCCAACCGTTCAAACGTGCATTATTCCGTTCTAAGTGGGAACTGCTCAGTGCTGTCTGCTTTTTATTTCTTTCCTCTTCTTTTATTTTCAATGCTCCACTCACCCCTATATTCTTTCCTCTTCTTTCTGCCCACACCATTAGTGTTTAATTTCTTTTACCTAAATAAATGGTTCATTGCCATATGACTACATTTCCACCATTCCACTTACCATTTCTTTTCTACCACTCACATTCCACTTCTCTTCATTTTCTTTCTTTATTTCTTGCATTGTCTTCTTCTTCCTCTCCATTCTCCTATAAATAGCAGCCTCATTCTTCTCTTCAATACACACCCCAATGGGGAGGGACAAACCCTCCTCTTTCTCTTCTCCATCTCACATCATATTTTCCATTCTCTAGTATTTAGGGTTTTCAAGACTTCAAGGAGGAGGAGAAGGCGTCTACACCATCACCACCAGCCCTATTTCAGCGTCACCATCACCATCATCACCTTGTCTTCACAGCTTGGATTACTTGTGGTCAAGGATTCAAGATGTGGCTTCAAGATCTTCATGCTATTCATACGGTGTATTTCGACTTAGCCTTTAAATTTATGCCTCTTTGTTACTTGATTATTCTTTGTATTAGTTAACATGACATGATTTATATAATATTCAGCCCTTGTTTATGGATTTATTTAATTGTTGGATCCTAATTAATTAGTTCTTCTAGTAGTTTATGTGACTCCGTTTATTTGATTTTGTTTTAGTAGATAACTTTTATATGTTTTTGTTTTAAGGTTGCAAACTTAAGATAATTGCATATAATTGGTGCTAGAATTAGGGTTTTAATTCTAATTCACAAGTAGTAAAGGCTTTGGAAAGAGGTCGGAATGAAATAAGAAGGATCACGGATAGATGGGCGGTCCCACTAGGTCGTGCACTTTAATTAACAACTCTTCTTTTATGCGTTGGACATGTTTTGATTAGCTACCTTTGCATGTTTGATTGATTAATCTAGGTGCGGTCGCTTAGGTTAATTTTCATGAAAGTGGTTTTATTTGGGGAATGATAATTGGCGGTCCAGCATTCCACATATGTTAATTTCGGTTTCATGGCTAGGGAACTTGGTTAATTTTCGGTCCAATAATTGGTAAACTTGTATACTTGTGGCTGAACTTTATATACTTTGTGTTTCATCCCATCTTATTTAATTTATTCTTTGTAATTTAATTAATTTATTTCATTCAATTTATCTCTTAAACCCCCTTTTACTTTGTACATATGTATATATTCTTTATACTTGTTAATAATAATTCTTTATTTTATTTAATTCTTTGTGACAAATTTTTGTTAGGTACACCCTTTGATCTCCGTTGTGAACGATACCCTACTATGCACTATACTACAACCGATAGGGTTTTAGGTACACCCTTTGATCTCCGTTGTGAACGATACCCTACTATGCACTATACTACTACCGATAGGGTTTTTTTAAATTGATGCTCATTTTGGGCGTGTCAATTTTTGGCGCCGTCGACGTGGATTGAAAATGTTCCTAACCTAATATTTTTTTTTTGTGAATACTGTTTATAATTTTTTGTAATTATTACTGTTTTTATTACTTGTATATAATTACTGTTTACTTTTTATTGTTTATAATTTTACTATTTTTTTTAACTGTTCATATTACTTGTTTATATTACTTGTCTATATTACTTGTGAATAGTTGTTGTTATTACTTGTTTTTAATACTTGTTCATATTTTGTTACACTTAGTAATTTATTTAGGTGTCTTTTATATAGTTGATTATTTTTTTTGTTGTTGTAAGTTGTAACTTGAACGGATTAGGTAAGGTCCTTTTGTTAATATTGGCCTAAACCCTTCATTTTTACCGTAAGGTTATTTGAGGTTGAGGGCGGCCTTTATTAACACTTGGAGAATTGTCGAACACTTAAGTGCTTTCTCAACTGAGTAAGGGGCACATGAATGGTGTCTAGATATGATCAAGACCCTGGGTGACGGGTTTGTAAAATTGGATTCAGAGGACTTGTCCACTAAATGAATCCTGCCTCTCGCTTATCTCTTGTGATCTGGCCATTCGCCTTCTGAAAACACGGAAAGTCATTTAAGTCAAGGCATTGCACCTAGGCCGTAAGTCCACCTTGAGTTACCGCTTGGAATCAACTTTCATTTTTTTTCAACTATATTAAGGCAAAGGAAAATTTTGTACACTTAAGTGTATTGTGTAAATAAAATATACGTAGACATAGGAAAATTTATTCATTCATTTTGTATAGATAATTTGTGACATATTTTTAACTTTGTAAATATTTTGTTTTTATTTTGTAAATTTATTACTAACCTTTTTATTTTGTATAGGAAATAATCCGGGTTTATCGGAAATTCTACCACATACATCGGAGCATACGTTTAGGAAGTCAAGGTTGAAAAACCTTGAGGTTGATGTCTTGTTGGTGATTTTCGGTTTCCTTGGGAGTAAAAAGGTAAGTTTTCTTTTCACTCTCGTTATTTGTTTGTAAAAAAAAAAAAAAAAAAAAAATAGAAAATTTGTAATTGTAAATAAAAAAAAAAAAGAAAAGTGATTGTTTGTTTTACTGTTTGTAATTAATTTATTTTTACTGTTTATAATTACTGTGTGTTTTATTTTCGGGCTTGTTGTAGTTATTTGTTATTGGGCCTTAGGCCCGTTTGTGTGATTGGTTAGGGTTTTAGGTTTCGTAAAATAAAAAATAAAAAATAAAAAAATAAAAAAATTTAGCCCATTGGGCTCGTGTCATTCACGAAGCCCAAAACCCGTAACCCAAGCCCATTTAGTGTGTCGGGCCTGTTCGTTTTTAGGCCCATTAGTTAAGCCCACCAATAATGGGTCGGGAGTTTTCTTTGGCCCAGGCCCACTTTAAGGCCCAAACCATTTCGATGGCCCAAGCCCGTTTAAAGTGTCGGCAAGTTGCGCGTGTTTCACACGCGTTTTCACTGTTCACTTTACGACTTTTCGTAAAGTATTAAAAAATAATAAAAAATAAAAAATGAAAATGAAAAAAAATTGATTGGGCCGACGCACGACTTTTGCGTCGGCCGAATTCTTTAATAAGCCGCGTGCGTGTCTACGTAGACTTTACGACTTTCGTCGCTCGATCCGGAAATTTCGGGTCTTTGTCTTCGTGGCACGTGTGCGAGCGCGCGTCCGTTCCTTCCCTTCCCTTCGTTTGCGTTAGTTTCCTTAGGTCATTTCGCGTTTCTCCTTAGTCTCTCTCTCTCTCTCTCTCTCATCTCTCTCTCATTTTCTCTCTAAGTGTTCTTCGTGTTCTTCGTTAGTTTTCCCGGAAAACCTCCCAAATCCCGAAAAGCTTTCCTCCTTCCCAAACCACAAATGGCCAAACGAGTGAATTCTTTCGGTGATTTGTTTCGAGCAGGTCCTTCGAGAACCCGATCTTTGAAGGCTTGGCTGAAATAATTCCACCAAGCATGCTCAATAGCGCCGATGCTAGCATGCCGACCGAGCCACTACCACAACCACAACCACTACCCCAAGCACCAATCATGGTTGCTGATCCACCCGTTGAGCCGGAAGCCGCTCCTGTCTATAGGAGACTTCCGAGGACCAAATACACCAAAGCTCAGAGAGAAGCACTTGCGGCTTTCTTTGCGGTGTATTCTCACCCCACGAAACCACAACGAGAAAGATTTGGTCCGAAAATCGGACTTGAGGAGGACCAAGTCTATTATCGGGGGTCGAGAAATAGGAAGAAGTTCGGTATCCGGTCTTCCGAGCAGCGTATCGCCGAGCTAGAGCGAAGAAACGATCAGCCGGTGAGCAAGAACGAGGAGCTTCAACTTCGAATCAACGACTCGTCGATGCTCTCCACGGCGGCATATGTCCCAATTGCGGAGGTCCTGTTCCGCACTCAGATGTGCCACGGCGAAGGCTCGAAGTTGTTCCTCCACAACAAGAGCCTATTCTCGAGTTGTCCGATGATTCCATCGACATGGACCACTTAAGAAGGGATGTGCGAAGCCTCATGCCTACACTTGTCGAGCGCCCATCCTTACCTGTGCCATCGATACCCTTCCCGGACCTGCTCACGATCTTGTCGGAGTCCACACCGACTTGATCTCGGATATCGTCCGTAAGGCCAAACACGAGCTCCCCGCTCATGGCCACCGCCGGATTTCCTTTGTGGATAACTTCACCGACTCCCGACACGTCTATTCATCCCGAGACTCTTCATAGGGCCGAGTACTTGCGAGTGTTTCAACGAGCTGAACCTCGCTCCGTACTTCAAAGCCGAATCGTCGAGACACTCGGCAACCATTCACCTTTATCCGACCACCATCGTTCAAGATCTTAATGGATGTTGGTCGATGGTTGCCGGCTCTTCGTAGCATGATCACGAACGCCAAGACGTTGGAGATCTTATCGTCCAACAACGAAGAAGGCTACGAGGAGCGAAGCAAGTGATGTCGGCCGAGTTTCGGTGCCATCTCACCTCGTTTCAACTCGTGAAGTCCAGGTTCGTTCGGTATTCTCACCTACAACCGGATGGAAGTTGGGTCGTCGTGGATGTCTCCGTGGATGAATTGCGTTCAAATCCAAAGCCTTCCGTGAGATCGATTTGCCGAAAACGCCCTCCGGATGCCCGATACGTGATCTTCATAATGGATCTTCCTTGGTCACTTGGGTGGAGCACGTGGATGTACGCGAGAAGGAGATGAAGGCCAGTTTCGAACCTTTTGTTCATTCAGGGGTTCGCTTTTGGTGCAAAGCGTTGGATCTCAACCCTCCAACGACAAGCCGAGCGCCACACGTGCGCCACGGTATCCACTCTTCACCCGGTGACTCGATTATTTCTCTTGAAGGAAGAAGAGGACTTGCGGAAATGGCAAAACAGATGACGATCCGTTTCTTCAACGACATCAGCAACTCCACGTACCACCACCGGACTTGTTCGAACCGAACAAGAGACACTCGAATGGAGGTCGGGACCAACAAGCGAAGGGGTGATCCGAGCAAGCCCCCCGGAGTCAATCGTACCGCTGGTTGTTCCGTTGTTCATCTATCTCATCACACCAGGATCTTTGAGTTCCTCAAAGACGTGCGTACAAGACCAATGTGGGATAGTATGTCGATGGACAGCTCGGTGCGTGTGCTAGCAAACTTCACCATCGGTCTTGACCCGCGGAACAAGATTTCGGTGCTCGCCATAGATAGTCACAACGACTTCCTTATTCTTCAGAGTGTTGCACCGATGCAACGGGGTCGTCCGTGATTTATGCGCCGATCAACCATTCCATTCTCCAGTGTTTGTTATGTGGAGTTCAACCGGAGCCATTTCCGCTTATGTCTTCGGGTTCTCCATTCCCGCCAAACGTATCCGGAGCTGTTCTTGATGGAACAGTCTACGACTATAGTGTTCCAGATCTCGGTGAAGGCTACATCAGCCAAGTCTGTCGTGGAGTCGGCAACTACCCTTGTCCAAGACACACTTCAACGGATCAGAACCGCAGTCAACTAAGGAGCAAACGTTGGATGCAAGGCCCTGCTAGCCTTGTTTGTGACTGTTGGTGACTTGCTTCGGGAGGAGCTTCACGATCTTCAAGGGGGAGTTATTTATAACTTATCTGTTTTTCATTTGTATAAATGTTGTGTGTTTATTTATGTTTGTGTGTTTACTTCTGTTTGTGTGTTTAAATTCAATAACCATACTTGAATTTTTCATTTTCGTGAAATATTTGTCAACATTGAGGACAATGTTTAATTCAAGTGTGGGGGGAAGATTTATTTAAAAAGAAAAGAAAAAAAATTTGAAAAATAAAAAAGTTCAAAAAAATAATTTACTTGTTTTTGTTTTCTACGGTAACAATATATCGACTAGATCATACTTACTCCCTTGGTAGCGTTGAACCTACCATTGCACTTAGTAAGTCACTGTGGTCACGTATTGTTACCCTAATAAAAAAAATTTTGAAAAAGAAAAAAAAATTTGCTTCTGTTGTTTATTTATTTGTTTGTTTTCGTTTTCTACGGTAACGGTATATCGACTATATCACACTCACTCCCTTGGTAGCGTTGAACCTACCATTGCACTAAGTGAGTCCATGTGGTCACGTATTGTTACCTACATTGAAAAATAAAAAAAAATCCAAAAAATCAAAAATGACAAAAATATTTGCTTCTGTTTTGTGTGTTATTGTGTGTTATATGTGTTGTTTTCTTTCCAATTCCGATGATGAATTGAGTTTAAATTGTTATGATTTTGAGAATGTGGATTATATGCTAAGGCTTTGTGTAGTTTGCTTTGAATTTAATTTGCATAACTTATGAGTGCTCGAATTTCCATGTTCACATAACCTGTTTCGATTAATTGATTGCAATCCGAGAAGCACATTTAAACATACATTGTCATGCATACCCAGAAACTGTGAGGATTTGAGCCTATTGAATATTCACATGTATGCATATTTCATACATTTACTCGTTCTTCATGTGTGCACAATTCATGAGTTTTGAACCTAGAACTTGCTCAAAGACCACTTGAAACGTTTTATTAATCTGTGATGAATTAGAAATGATTAAGGCATTAGTAGAGCACCATGGCCAAACTGACTTCACCATCCATCTAAACACGAATCCTTTAGGTTAACCTCTTTTGAACTAAACATCTTATTAGCCGTTTCTTCTTGTTAACCCGCTTACCATCTCTACCCTTGTTTTTAGCTTAAACACTAACCTGCTTTGTTCCAACATGTGTTAAAGAGACAATTTTGTGACTTGTGGTTGGTGTTTTGTGCTTGAAAAGCTTCTGGTATTATGAAAGAAGGCAAGTGTGGGGGTGTATTTATTTTGTTGTAATTGTTCAAAAAAAAAAAAATCAGAAAAAAAAAAAAGGAATAAACAAAAAAAAAATAGAAAAAAAAGAAAGAGAAAGAATAAGAAAGTTTTTGTTCAGAAAGTGTGAAAGTATTGTTTATTTCAATAAAAGTTTGAGGAGAATAAGAAGTTGTTTAAGCATATAGAAAACAAGTCACAAAATTGTTGTCTTGGAAACATGTGAAACATTTTCCGTTTTTCCTATCCCATTCGTTTCTTTTAACCATTCATCCTTTTGACCCCGTTTCACCATTGAAAGCCCTTATGATTTAATGATTTGTGGATTAATTGTGGAGAGTTGGTTAATGAGCAAGCTTATGGGAACATTACTTGTGTAATTGTTTTGAGAGTAAACACTTAACCCTAAACACTGAGCGGAAATATTTAGTGATCATTGTGAGTTTTAGTGGTTAATGTTGTTTTTATGTGCCTATTGGATTGTATGAGATTGATTGTATACTTGGTTTTCACACACTACACCCGAGCATAAATGAGATGTGCATGTTAAAGACTTAGCAAATTCGTTAGCCTTGGTATATAATTTGTATTCTCCTGATTATAACTCTTCTGAACTCGCTGAGGGTTATGGTTGGAAAGAATATATGTTTTGTGTTTCCCTTCTCTGTTTTGTGTTGTTTTGTTTTAAGTTTTGTGTTGCTAAGGGACTAGCAATAGCTAAGTGTGGGGGAATTTGATAGGAGCACAAAGTGTGACGTTTTTAATGTATTTTCCCTACTATTTGGCTATGATTTCATTGTAACTTTGTTATTTTTGCTTAGTTTCCATATTTGAGTCCCTAAATGATATATAAATGTGAATACGTGCAGAAAATCGGAGCTCGGAAATTTACGAAGTCTAATGGGCTTTTTCGAGGCCCATTAAGAAGTGAGCTGCCGTGAGGCCCAAGATGAAGGCCCAAATCCATGAAGATGAAGGCCCAAATCCATGAAGAAAGGCCCAAGCCCAAGAAGGAAGGTCCAAGCCCATTTTCGGACAATCTGCCTGTGCAGATATGTCAACTTGCGAAGCCTATATCTCCTAATTGCACCGTTGGATCCAGCTGTAATTTTGATACACGCTGCATGTGTGTGTTATATATTCTGTATTAAAATTTGAGAATCATCCAACCGTTCAAACGTGCATTATTCCGTTCTAAGTGGGAACTGCTCAGTGCTGTCTGCTTTTTATTTCTTTCCTCTTCTTTTATTTTCAATGCTCCACTCACCCCTATATTGCCTTCCTCCCACCACACTTCTTGTGCTTTCTGCCCACACCATTAGTGTTTAATTTCTTTTACCTAAATAAATGGTTCATTGCCATATGACTACATTTCCACCATTCCACTTACCATTTCTTTTCTACCACTCACATTCCACTTCTCTTCCTTTTCTTTCTTTATTTCTTTCATTGTCTTCTTCTTCCTCTCCATTCTCCTATAAATAGCAGCCTCATTCTTCTCTTCAATACACACCCCAATGGGGAGGGACAAACCCTCCTCTTTCTCTTCTCATCTCCCATCATATTTTCCATTCTCTAGTATTTAGGGTTTTCAAGACTTCAAGGAGGAGGAGAAGGCGTCTACACCATCACCACCAGCCCCTATTCAACATCACCATCACCATCATCACCTTGTCTTCACAGCTTGGATTACTTGTGGTCAAGGATTCAAGATGTGGCTTCAAGATCTTCATGCTATTCATACGGTGTATTTCGACTTAGCCTTTAAATTTATGCCTCTTTGTTACTTGATTATTCTTTGTATTAGTTAACATGACATGATTTATATAATATTCAGCCCTTGTTTATGGATTTATTTAATTGTTGGATCCTAATTAATTAGTTCTTCTAGTAGTTTATGTGACTCCGTTTATTTGATTTTGTTTTAGTAGATAACTTTTATATGTTTTTGTTTTAAGGTTGCAAACTTAAGATAATTGCATATAATTGGTGCTAGAATTAGGGTTTTAATTCTAATTCACAAGTAGTAAAGGCTTTGGAAAGAGGTCGGAATGAAATAAGAAGGATCACGGATAGATGGGCGGTCCCACTAGGTCGTGCACTTTAATTAACAACTCTTCTTTTATGCGTTGGACATGTTTTGATTAGCTACCTTTGCATGTTTGATTGATTAATCTAGGTGCGGTCGCTTAGGTTAATTTTCATGAAAGTGGTTTTATTTGGGGAATGATAATTGGCGGTCCAGCATTCCACATATGTTAATTTCGGTTTCATGGCTAGGGAACTTGGTTAATTTTCGGTCCAATAATTGGTAAACTTGTATACTTGTGGCTGAACTTTATATACTTTGTGTTTCATCCCATCTTATTTAATTTATTCTTTGTAATTTAATTAATTTATTTCATTCAATTTATCTCTTAAACCCCCTTTTACTTTGTACATATGTATATATTCTTTATACTTGTTAATAATAATTCTTTATTTTATTTAATTCTTTGTGACAAATTTTTGTTAGGTACACCCTTTGATCTCCGTTGTGAACGATACCCTACTATGCACTATACTACTACCGATAGGGTTTTTTTAAATTGATGCTCATTTTGGGCGTGTCAGGATGGCGTCTTCCTCATGTACCAAGCGGCTCAAATGATCAGCCACCACGTTCTCACTTCCTTTCTTGTCTTTGATCTCCACATCAAACTCTTGAAGTAGAAGTACCCATCTAATCAGCCTTGGTTTCGCCTCCTTCTTGGAGAGTAGGTACTTCAGAGCTGCATGATCAGTGTAAATAACAACTTTAGTACCAAGTAAGTAAGAACGAAATTTCTCTAAGGCAAACACAACAGCAAGCATCTCTTTTTCAGTAGTAGAATAATTCAATTGAGCATCATTAAGAGTGCGAGAAGCATAATAAATGGCATAAGGCTTCTTATCCATGCGTTGCCCTAGCACAGCCCCCACGGCATAATCTGAAGCGTCACACATCAACTCGAAGGGCAAAGACCAATCCGGGGGTTGCATGATAGGTGATGACGTCAAAAGCTCCTTAAGCTTGTCAAAAGCGCCTTGGCACTCCTTGTCAAAGTCAAACGTCACCTCCTTTTGTAGTAGGCGGCAAAGGGGTCTTGCAATCTTGGAAAAGTCCTTGATGAAGCGGCGATAGAATCCTGCATGTCCAAGAAAAGAACGAACCTCTCTCACAGAAGTGGGAGAGGGTAAGTAGCGTACAAGATCCACTTTAGCTTTATCAACTTCTATACCCCTAGAAGAGACAATGTGACCTAGGACTATCCCTTGTCTAACCATAAAATGACATTTTTCCCAATTTAGCACAAGGTTAGTTTCAACACACCTTTTAAGAATAAGTTCCAAATTATCAAGGCAATTATCAAAGTTTTCACCAAAAACCGAAAAGTCATCCATAAAAACTTCAATAATTTTTTCAATAAAATCAGAAAAGATGCTTACCATACATCTTTGGAACGTACCTGGTGCATTGCAGAGTCCGAAGGGCATCCTACGATAAGCAAACGTCCCAAAGGGACAAGTGAAGGTCGTTTTCTCTTGATCCTCATGCGCGATGGCAATTTGATTGTAACCGGAGTATCCATCGAGAAAGCAATAGTAGTCATGACCCGCCAAGCGCTCAAGCATTTGATCAATAAATGGCAAAGGGAAGTGATCCTTCCTAGTAGTGGCGTTGAGCTTCCTATAGTCAATGCAAACTCGATGTCCGGTCACGGTCCTTTGTGGCACCAACTCATTCTCAGCATTCTTAACAACAGTGACTCCGGACTTCTTTGGTACCACTTGGATTGGTGACACCCATTTGGAGTCTGAAATGGGGTAGATAACGCCACAATCAAGGAGTTTGATAACCTCCTTCTTCACAACTTCCATCATTGGAGGGTTGAGACGGCGTTGAGCCTCTCTAGTGGGTTTAGTCCCCTCCTCAAGAAGTATGCGATGGACACATGTTGTAGGGCTTATTCCCTTGATGTCTGCTAGGGTCCATCCAATAGCAGTCTTATGCTCCTTAAGCACACTCACCAAACGTTGCTCTTGAACATATGTAAGTGCAGATGATATGATGACAGGCAACGTCTCCTTCTCCCCTAAGTAAGCATACTTCAAATAATCCGGTAGGGGTTTGAGTTCAAGCTCGGGTGCTTTAACTACAGAAGGAACAGCTTTGTTAGTGGATAAGGGAATGGACAAGGGAGGAACGTACTTACCTTGATAGGGTGTGGCCTCAAGAGAGAACACATTGTCCATAACCTTAGCGTCACATGTCTCCAAAAGCTCCTCCATAGGGATGCTCACGCCACTTTCAGTGTAGCCCACTCCTTGTTCAAGTGTTGTGGCTAAGGTATCCTCTTTCATAATGTCAAGCATTTCCTGCGCAAGAGTGTCCAACACATCAATAGAAAAACAATTATGAACATCAAGTGGATACCTCATTGCTTCAAAGATGTTGAAGCCAATCACATCACCATCAAACTCCATCGTTAAAGCTCCGGCGTACACATCAATTTTAGTCCTTGCCGTGCTCATGAATGGCCGGCCTAGCAACAATGGCGTGGAACTTATGGGAGACTCCTCCATCTCTAGGACATAGAAATCCGCCGGAAAGATCAAATGGTTTACCTGCACAAGCACATCTTCCAACATACCCTTAGGGTAGACATTAGATCTATCAGCTAGTTGGATAATGACATTATCAGGTTTTAGTTCCCCTAATCCCAAAGTGACATACACAGAATAAGGCATCAAATTAATTGAAGCACCTAAATCTAGCATGGCATTCGAAAATTTAGAGTTACCAATTTGGCAGGGAATGGTGAAACTTCCGGGATCCGAACACTTGGTAGGCAATTTCTTTTGTAGCATGGCCGAGACATTCTTACTTACCTTAACCACCTCCTTTTCTCGAGTCCTCCTCCTTGTGGTGCAAAGCTCCTTAAGGAACTTAGCATACTTAGGCATTTGTTCAATAGCTTCCAAAAGAGGGAGATTGAGTTGAACCTTCTTAAACGTCTCCAAGATGGCTTGGTCACTCTCATCTCTCTTAGTTCTATCAAATCTGCGTGGAAAGGGCAAAGGAGGAGAAGGAGGGTTAGTCTTAACCAAATTTGACAAGTTAGAAGTCATACCTTGCTTTTCCATTGGTGGTTTCGCAGTTTCCTCTGCCTTAGACGTGGCAGGGTCCTCTTCCAAGGGTAGGGACGGTGCTTTGTCCTTTGCATTCCTCTTCTTTGGTGAGCGAGGTCTTTCCTCAAATTCCCTTCCACTCCTAGTGATGACAACTGAAGCACTTTCGAAATTTCCCTTAGGATTAGGGATTGTTGTACTAGGAAGCTTCCCACTTTCGTGTATCTTGCTCATGAAGCCCACCACTTGGTCCATTTGCTTTTTCAGCTCAGCTATCTCCTTTCCTTGATTCTGTTGACCTTGCACTAATGCTTGAGTAGAATTTGTTAAAGCTTCAAACATTTTATCATAGTTAGCATTAGAACTAGAATTAGGACTAGAAGAAAAGTTTTGAGGAACCTGAGGCTTCGGAAGGAAGCCTTGGGAACGGTTGGTATTCCCTTGTGGGGCTTGTTGAGCTTGATCATTGTTGCTCCATTTGAAATTAGGGTGGTCCCTCCATCCAGGGTTGTAAGTATTTGAATAAGGATCATACCTAGGACGTTGGGGACCCCCTTGATATCCTCCTTGAAATCCTCCAATTGCATTGGCAGATTCCCATCCACCATTTTCGATTAATTGGGGGCATTGATCCGAGTGATGCCCTTGCATAGAGCATACCCCACAAGCTTGAGATGCTCCTCCTCCTTTGTTTGCTTGAAGAACCTGAGACAACAAAGTAGACATTTTATTTACCTTGTCCTCTAAAGCAGAGTGAGAAGTTACCTCATTAACTCTCCTAGATGAGGAGAGTGCCCCTTCATATTGTTGGTAGTTGAGAGCACGATTTGCAAGAAGCTCCTTAGCAATTGTAGGAGTTTTATCCATAAAAGAACCGCCGGCTGCAGCATCCAAGAGGCTACGCTCTAGGGGAAGTAATCCTTCATAAAAGTAAGTGAGAAGGCTCTCTTCCTTCATTCCATGTGAAGGGCATGACGCAACAAGGCTCTTGAACCTCTCATAGTAAGTGCAAAACGTCTCATCCCCAGCTTGTTGAATTCCGGTTATTTGCTTCCTCAAGATAGTGACCTTTGATGCCGGAAAGTACTTAGTGAGAAACTCACTCTTCAACTTATCCCAAGTGTTGACATGGCCGGCAGGTAAGTCAAATAGCCATGTCTTTGCCCTATCATCAAGGGAGAACGGAAATGCCTTCATCTTGAGAATACTAATATCCCCATTCTTAGGGCACATGCTCCCACAAACAAACTGAAATTCCTTGAGATGCTTGTTAGGATCCTCGCTATTAAGCCCATGGAACTTAGGTAGGTGATGCAAGAACCCACTCTTCAATTCAAAGTCCGATTCCTTTCCTTCAGCCGGTTCCGGATATGTGATGCAAAGCGGAACAACCTCTCCCTCAGTGCCATTCGAAAGTTGCCTTATTGTCTCAGCCATTGGTGGTGCTTGATCTTCAGCAACGCTTTCTTCCTCAGATTGGTCTTCCTCCTCTTCTGAACGAGAACGTGAGGAGTTATTATCTGAGTCTTCTGACTTAATTTCGAAGGGTGCTAAAGGTTGGTCCTCAGGGATGTACAATCCAGTGCCTTCCTTGAGCTTTTGTAAGCGTTCTTGAATAGTAGAGAATGGCGTACGTTCAGAAGTGGACATTCATTAAAACCTATACAAAAATAAACAAGTAAGTACAAAGTTTACAAAATAAATACAAAGTATAATATACAAGTGTAGGTATTATATACGAAAATAATCAAAGAATGAATGAATTTCCTATTTTGTCTAATTAATTTTATTCACACAATACACTTAGGTACGGGAACAGAGGACCTCAAATGTGCAATGGGACTGAAGCAGCTACCCATCTTAAAGTCATGTTTAATCCAATATACCTTAGGTGTAACAACAATTTCGTTGGTGCCCTTAACATAGTCAAAAACCAAGTTGATTCCAAGCGGTAACCCAATGTGGAACGTACGGCCTAGGGGCTTCTGCCTTGACTTAAATGACTTTCCGTGTTTTCAGAGGCGAATGGCCAGATCATATGAGAGATAAGCGAGGGGCAGGATTCATTTAGTGGTACTACGGAGGCAAAGCCCCTATCGACTTACGTCAGTCTATAGTCCTCTGAATCCAAAACCTGTCACCCAGGGTCTCGACCTAGACACCATCCATGTGCCCCTTACTCAGTTGAGAAAGCACTTAAGTGTGTGGCAACTCTCCAAGTGTTAATAAAGGCCGCCCTCAACCTCAAGTGACCTTAGCAAGGTACAAATGAAGGGTTTAGGCCAATATTAACAAAAGGACCTTACCTATTTCCGTTTCAAGTTACAACTCACAACAACTCAAATAATCAACCACATATAGGACACCCTAAATAAATTACTAAGTGTTACAAAATATCACAAGTATAAGTCACAATATAAACAAGTATAAAACGTTAGGCATATAAACAAGTATAATTTCGATCCCCGTCGACGGCGCCAAAATTGATATGACTATTTGCAAGCATCAATTAAAAACCCTATCGGTAGTATAAAGTAAGTAGGGATCGTTCACAACGAAGATCGAGGGTGTACCTAACAAAGAATGTCACAAAGAATTATTAACAAGTTCAAAGAATAAATATATACAAATATACAAAGTAAAGGGGGTTTTGAAGATTGATTTAATTTAAACTAAGTATAGAACAAATAAATTACGAAATAAATAAAAGAATGAGGTGAAACATTAAGGTCACAACCCCTAAACCGTAGGGCACAAGTCATCACTCAATGAATTCGAACTCTACCAATTTTCTAAGTCATGTAAACGGAGTTAACCTTGTGAAATATCGGAAAGCCAATTATTCCCCAATTAATCTTTTCTCTGAAATTAACCTAAGTGAAAGCACCTAGATCAAACAATTAGACACGCCATCTTAGTCTAAAACGTTAGATAATCAGCCCATGTCTTAAAGCATCGAAAAGAATTGCTAACTCAAGCGCACAACCTAGTATGAATAAGTCCATATATTTGCAATACTCTTTATTTGATTCCGACCTTTGTCCAAAGCCTTTACTACTTGTGAATTAGAATTAAAACCCTAATTCTAGCTCCAATTACATGCAATATTATAAGTGTCGACCCCTATAACATAAACATATAAAAGTTCTCCATAAAGCAGAATCAAACAAACAATTTACACATAAGCAACTCTCGAAAATCAATAAGGTTCGAATCATATATATAACAAACTCATATCCATGGCTGGAAATTATAAACTTAATGTCAAGTTAACTAGCAAATAAGATTATCAAACAACAAAGAGGAATTCATAAAGAATAATTAAAGGCATAGTCGAAATACACCATATGGAATAGCATGAAGACTTGAAGCCACGAACCCTTGAATCCTTGAAAGCAAGCAATCCAACACGTGAACAGCAAGGTGGTGGTGAAGATGGGACGTCTCAATGAAGGTGATGGTGATGGTGCAGCCGCTACTCCTCCTCCTTGAAGCTTTGAAAACCCTAGATGCTAGAGAGTGAAGTCGAGAACTCTTGTGGATGGATGTATCGAAACTATGAAGCTTATGGAATGGTGTTCTCGAATGTGAATTGGTGGAGAATGATGTTGTGAAGCCCCTCTATTTATAGGAGAACATGGAACTTGAGAAGCAATCTTGAGCGTTGAATATTTAATCCTTGAATGGTCGAGATTCCTTTGAGTAGTCACCAAGAAATCCTTCTCTCCTTCTTGCCGATTTTAAGTCTTGATTCATTCAATAAAATCTGATTTAATTGGTCTCCTAATCCCTCTTGGATTGTAAAAGGTGCGGCACTTCTTGTCCTCCAAGAAACCTTGCGGCAAAACCCTAATTCCCTTGTGTTGTTGCCGCAAATCCTCCATTGTATCTTGCCACAAATGTGTCTTGATGCGTCCTTGAAAATCTGAAATTAATCCTTTAGGAATTAGTAAAAGAATTAAATAAATAAAACTCCTAATCCTAATAGAATTAACAAAACTTGGAGAGCAAGAAGTCCTTTTTATTTTCTGATTTATTTCTTGCGTTAACCTCTCCTAATCCTACAAGGATTAGGCCGGCCACTTCTCCCTTCTCTCTTGGTAATTGCGGCACAAACCCTAATGGGTTTAGGGTTTGCGACATGGACTTCTCTTGGGCTTTTCTTATGGATTTGGGCTTCTAACTTGGGCCTCGTGGCGGCCCACCTCTTAATGGGCCCCGAGAAAGCCCATTAAGCTTCGTAATTTTCCGAGCCTCGATTTTCCATTCCGAGCACAAAATAGTTTTCCTGGATGAACTAGGTTTCCTACTTCCATTAGGATTCCTGGTTGCTTTAGGATTCCTGGTCAAGACAGGAAAGATTCAAATTACCCCAATCAAATTTTTTTTATTTTCATTTTTTATTTTTTTATTTTTATTTTTTAATACTTTACGAAAAGTCGTAAAGTGAACAGTGAAAACGTGTAGCACACGCGCTTGCCGACACTTTAAACGGGCTTGGGCCATCGAAATGGTTTGGGCCTTAAAGTGGGCCTGGGCCAAAGAAATCTCCGGCCCATTATTGGTGGGCTTAAACTAATGGGCCTAAAAAACGAACAGGCCCGACACACTAAATGGGCTTGGGTTACGGGTTTTGGGCTTCGTGAATGACACGAGCCCAATGGGCTAAATTTTTTTTTATTTTTTTTATTTTTTTATTTTACGAAACCTAAAACACTAACCAATCACACAAACGGGCCTAAGGCCCAATAACAAATAAACAACAAACAAGCCCACAAGTAAAACAAACAGTAAAACAAAAACAAACACTCTTTTTTTTTATTTACAAATTTTTTTTTATTTTTTATTTTTTATTTTTTATTTTTTATTTTTTAAATAAATAACGAGAGTGAAAAGAAAACTTACCTTTTTACTCCCGAGGAAACCGAAAATCACCAACAAGACATCAACCTCAAGGTTTTTCAACCTTGACTTCCTAAACGTATGCTCCGATGTATGTGGTAAAATTTCCGATAAACCCGGATTATTTCCTATACAAAATAAAAAGGTTAGTAATAAATTTACAAAATAAAAACAAAATATTTACAAAGTTAAAAATGTGTCACAAATTAGCTATACAAAATGAATGAATAAAATTTCCTATGTCTAAGTATATTTTATGTCTACGTATATTCCTATGTCTACGTATATTCCTATGTCTACGTATATTTTATTTACACAAAAATATTTTCTTTTGCCTGAATATAGTTGAAAAAAAATGAAAGTTGATTCCAAGCGGTAACTCAAGGTGGACTTACGGCCTAGGTGCAATGCCTTGACGTAAATGACTTTCCGTGTTTTCAGAAGGCGAATGGCCAGATCACAAGAGATAAGCGAGAGGCAGGATTCATTTAGTGGACAAGTCCTCTGAATCCAATTTTACAAACCCGTCACCCAGAGTCTTGATCATATCTAGACACCATTCATGTGCCCCTTACTCAGTTGAGAAAGCACTTAAGTGTTCGACAATTCTCCAAGTGTTAATAAAGGCCGCCCTCAACCTCAAATAACCTTACGGTAAAAATGAAGGGTTTAGGCCAATATTAACAAAAGGACCTTACCTAATCCGTTCAAGTTACAACTTACAACAACAAAAAATAATCAACTATATAAAAGACACCTAAGTAAATTACTAAGTGTAATAAAATAAACAAGTATAATCAAGTGAGTATAAATAAAATTAACAAGTATTATTTACAAATAGTAAAAAGTCAATAGTCAATAGTCAAAGTCAACAGTAAAAAGTCAACAGTCAAAAGTAAAAAGTCAACAGTCAATAGTAAAAAGTAAATAGTAAAAACAATCCCCGGCGAGCCGGCGCCAAAATGATATGAGGTATTTACCGCGTTCATTAATTATTACCTAAATTCCTAACAATTGTCGTTGTAAAGTATAATGGGAAATAAAGGTTTTTCCCACAGAAGATTGTTATATTTACTTTTTAATGTCACGAAAAATTAAATTAAATAAAGAATTATATTAACAAGTATAAAGAATAAAGAATATATATATATACAAAATTAAATAAACTATACAATATTGTTTCTATTTACAAAAATATACATTATATACAAAAGTATTTTTGGGGGTTTTTGAGATTTTTGAAAACAATAAAAAGAAATATTTTTGGATTTTTATTATTTTTGAAAACAAGAAAAAAAACACACACAAATATTGTTTTAAAGATTAACTAACTCCCTAGCCATGAATCCGAAACTAACACATGTAGAATGCCCACGCGGGTTATCATTCCCCAAATAAACTTCTCCCATGAAATCAACCTAGTGAACGCTCATCTAGATTAAACAATTAAACATGCAAAGGTGATTAATCTAAACATGTCTAACGCATAGAAAAAGAGTTGTTAATTCAAGTGCGCGACCTAGCGAACGCTCGTCTATCCGCGATCCTTATCATTTAGTTTCAACATTAAAGATAAAACCAAACAAACAAAATTCACATAAGCTGCTAGAAGAATTAATCAACTTCAATCCAATTTATTACACAAAATAGAAAATAAACAAACAATAACATTTCCCAAAATTATTCACGAATAGTTAATTAAACAAAAATAAATTATAATAAATAAACAGAGTTTGGGAAAAATGTTACTGTTGTGTCCATGAAAATGGACACCGTCTCGGCGAGCGAAGGTGGCAGACTCGCCTATAAAAACGGACTAATCGGTATTTGGATGTGGCGGGTGCACTTAGCAATTTCAGATTGGGCATTAGGGACATTGGGCTTAGGCCCAATTTGACTTGTTTGACCGGCCCAAACTTCTTTCTTTGACTTGGCTGACTTTTCAACCTTCCAAGTCAGCATTCTTTCTCTTCCTTCACGATTTCAGCATCATTTTCTTCTTCATTCTTTCCAGAACAGTGAGATTGAAAGGATGGGAGTTGCGGCTTTGGTTGGTTCGACGGACTGGTGGCAGCAGCTACGGCGATAAGGACTGGGCTGTGTGGGTTTCACGGCGTCGGTGCAGGATTTGGATCGACGGGATGAGGGCGGCGCTCGATTGCAGCGGTGAAGAGGGAGATGCGCCGGCGTCGTGCTGGGCTGATATGGAATTGCAGCGCCGGCGGTAGGAGAGCAGAGGATTAACGCCGGCAGTGAATGGATCGACGAACGACGACGCTAGAAGCGGCGGGGCAGAGGTGGCGACCTGGGTGTGACAGAGCAGCTGCTTTGTGACTGGGCTTGTCGGCATCGGCGCTGCTTGATTGAGGCGGCGTGGTCTGTGGAACAGAGAGAGATGCGGCGGCTGTTGGCAGCGGTGTGCTTGATGATTATTGGAATTCATTGAAGATCCACGGTGGTTGGGCTTTGAGCAGATGTGGTGGTGAAGAGCAGCGAGCACGGGCTTGGTGATTACGGCGACGGGTTAAAGATGGTTGCCGGCGTCGGCAGTTTCTGATTAGAGACCCGTGGCATCTGTGGAGGGCACGGCGCACAGCAGCTACGGCGTGGCTTTGAGCTGATTTCATACCTGCAAAACAGAACAAAGATAATTAGATTGATAGATTGATGAATTGTGCTTGCAGGGGCTGCCTTAAATAGCAGAGGAAGAGCAGAAGCATCCAACGAAGGAAGAATCTGTTGGTGATGGGAGCAGTAGGTGAAGTGGAGCACTTGATGGATTGGAGAATATGTTGCCGGCAGTGGAGGAAAATGAGGGAAATATGGACTGTAGTGTGATGGTGGTGGAGCTGGTTGGTGATGGTGGAGTAGGAATATGCAGCTGGAAATTGATTCCATGTGAGGGAGGGATTGCTGGTATGATTGATTGCGAAGTGGGCGGCTTGGTGGTGATCGTGGTGCTGCAAACAAAACAAAACAAAACCAAAACAAAATAAAATAATTAAAATAAATAAATAATTATTTAAAATAAATATACATATATAAAATCAAAAATAAATAAAAATATAAAATATAAACATAAATATAAATATAAACATGGGAAAATAAAATAGAGGTTTGAATTATGTTTCGCCACCGCGTGTGGTGGTTGTGCCGCCTGATGTGGTGATTCGCCGACAAACTTGTCGGGATTCGGAACGGTTTCCGAAATCTTCGTACATTAACTGGGCCCACATCCTCAAAATGACCGGTGTCATTTTGATATCTGAAAAGTCACGGTTGACTTTTCGGAATTACACTGAAAATCTCCAAAATTCACCTATTCTGTGCAGATTAACATTTTCCTGGTATTTTCCCTAAATACACAAAAACAAATATTAAACAGACAAATAAGCTTTCGGAATAGCAAAATCCAGTAATTAAAGGCACTTTGTGAACGTATTTTACGTTCACATCATAAAGATGGATGGTTGCCGAGTGTCTCGACGATTCGGCTTTGAAGTACGGTGCAGGTTCAGCTCGTTGAAACACTCGCAAGTACTCGGCCCTATGAAGAGTCTCGGGATGAATAGACGTGTCGGGAGTCGGCGAAGATATCCACAAAGGAAATCCAGCAGTGGCCATGAGCAGGAGCTCGTCTTTGGCCTTGCGGGCGATATCCGAGATCAAGTCGGTGTGGACTCCGACAAGATCGTGAGCAGGTCCGGGAAGGGTGTCAGATGGCAGCGGTATGGATGGGCGCTCGACAAGGGTAGGCATGAGGCTCCGCACATCTCGTCTCAAGTGGTCCATGTCGATGGAATCGTCGGACAACTCGAGAATAGGCTCTTGTTGTTGAGGAACAACTTCGAGCCTTCGCCTAGGCACATCTGAGTGCGGAACAGGACCTCCGCAATTGGGACATATGCCGCTGTGGAGAGCATCGACGAGTCGTTGATTCTGCATTTGAAGCTCCTCGTTCTTGCTCACCAGCTGATCGTTTCTTCTTTCTAGCTCGGCAATACGCTGCTCAGATGTAATGATACCGAACTTCTTCCTATTTCTCGACCCCCAATAATAGACTTGGTCTTCTTCTAGTCCGATTTTTGGACCAAATCTTTCTCGTTGTGGTTTCGTGGGGTGAGAATACACCGCAAAGAAAGCCGCCAGTGCTTCTCTCTGAGCCTTGGTGTATTTTGTCCTCGGAAGTCTCCTATAGACAGGAGCGGCTTCCGGCTCGGCTGGTGGATCAGCAACCAGGATTGGTGCTTGGGGTAGTGGTTGCGGTTGTGGTTGTGGCTCGGTCGGCATGCTAGCATCGGCGCTATTGAGCATTGATGTGAACGTAAAATACGTTCACAAAGTGCCTTTATTTACTGGATTTTGCTATTCTGAAAGCTTATTTGTTTGTTTAATATTTGTTTTTGTGTTTTTAGGGAAAATATGAGAAAAATGTCAATTTCAACACAAAAGGTGAATTTTGGAGATTTTCGTGTAATTCCGAAAAGTCAACCGTGACTTTTCATATGTCAAAATGACACCGGTCATTTTGAGGATGTGGGTCCAGTTAATGTACGAAGATTTCGGGAACTGTCCCGAATCCCGACAATTTGTCGGCGAACCACCACATAAGGCGGCGCAACCACCACACACACGTGGCAAAACCCATTTTAAATCTCCATATTATTTTCCCTTGTTTATTTTATAATTTAATTATTTCATTTAAATTCTTTTGTTATTTTATTTTGGTTTATAATTATTTATTTTAATTATTTTCTTTTATTTCTTTTTCTTTTTGATTTGTTTCGCATCTACCATGTGCTCACGACCACCATCTCCAATTCACACCATGTTCAGCTCAATCACCATTTCCACTTCACCAACCATCTCCACCACCATCATACTACAGTCCATATTTCCCTGGTTTTCCTCCACTGCCGGCAGCATATTCTCCAATCCATCAAGTGCTCCACTTCACCTACTGCTCCCATCACCAACAGATTCTTCCTTCGTTGGCTGCTTCTTCCCATTTCATCTCTATTTAAAGAGAGCACCTGCAAGCAATTTAATCATCAATCTAATTATCTTTGATCTTGTTTTTGCAGGTTTGGAAGCTCTGCACGTCAAGCCGCCACCACAGAGCACTTCTCTATTCACGGCGTCGATCCTAGAAGGCCACTGCCCAGAAACAGCAACCATGATTTCCATCTCCGCCGTGTCTCCCAAGCCCAGGCCGTGTCTCTTCCCTAGTCAAGTTGAATTTCAGATTCCCATTAATCATAACTCACCACTAATCCCGTGCTTAATTTCATTTTGCAGAAATCACCATCACTGCCATGCAGTGAGCACCACAAGCAGCCCGTGCTACTCTCACCGGCCAGCGCTCGTTTCTCGTCGCTGCAGCCCAGCCCAGCCATGTCCATCGATCCAGCCGGACCGCATCTCACTGCCGCCATCTACCCAGTCCTTGGAATCCGGCTACTCAATCACCGTTGCACCGTGAATCACCAAATCTGTCAGCCCAGAAATCCAATCCGTAGCTGCTAATACTCGACGCCGTCCACCGGCCCTGTTCACCGTCGACCCTATGTCTTCCCGGCGTCGACCCATCTCGCAGCGAAGCCCAGTCGCCGCTGCTCACTCTCAATCACCGTCGATCCCTTGCGCCATCGCCGGTGGTCTCTTTCTCTCTTTGCTGGAAATGAAAAAAAAGAAAGCTGAAAAATAAGAGAGAAGTGATGTGAACGTAAAATACGTGCACAAAGTACCCTAATCGCTTGGATTATGTTAGTCCAAAAGCCTAATATTGTATATTTAATATTGTTTTAGTGTGTTTCAGGGAAAATACGAATAAAACGCTTTATTTGTACAAAAGGTACATTTTAGAGGTTTTAGCGCGAATTCGAAGATTGAATCGAAAAGTCAACCGTGACTTTTCGATATTGAAATGACACCGGTCATTTCTCGGATGTGGATTTCAAAGCATGTGCGAAGATTTCGAAATACGTTTCGAATCCCGGCAATTTTGTCGGCGAACCACCACATAAGGCGGCGCAACCACCACTCGCGGTGGCAAAATATATTTTCTAAACCTCTATTTATTTCCCTTTTTAAATTATTGTTTATTTCTATTTTTATCTTTTTGATTTAAGTAATTATTATTTTTATTTTTATTTGTTTTTATTTTTATTTTGTTTAATGTTATTTATTTTTATTAGTTTTTTATTATTTCTTATTCTCATGTGTTTTTGACTTTTCCTTTGTTTTGTTGACTTTGCAGTCCTCCTTGCCGGCCACAGTCCTCCCCTTTGCCGGCCACAGCTCCACCACATTCCAGCCTTTCCCTTTCCAGCTGCTAAGCAGTGAGAATTTGAATTTCAAATTCTCTTCTGCTCCACCTTAAATCCTGCATCAATCAACCAAGCAAAGCGGCCGGGGCTTCTCCCCGCGCCTCCATCCTCTCCCTCTCCACCCCCTTCTCAAGCTCACGTGTAGCTCATCTAGCTACTTCTGTCCTAGTCCCTCAATATCACAATCTCTCTCTGTTAATTCTCTGGTTACTGTCTGCAAACACTTTCTCTCCTCTCCCCTCTCTTCTTTCCAAAATTATCTAAGCCCCTCCTTCTTCCCTCTCGTCACTCCCGCAATCACAGTTCCATAATCACTTATTCACTTCCTCCATCTCTCTCGTTCTCACCAGTTCACTTCACCACCCATACATAAATCATTCACCACCACAAAGCATTCCTGCAATCACAGATTCACAAATCCCTGCAAACATTAATCACAATCCACAACAATCAATCACATAAGCATCTCTCCCTATCCTCTGCTCGGATTTCATCCGGGCAAACCATTCACCGCCGCTCTCACGGAGCCGCGCCATCTACGGCTTCACACCGTCTTCATCTCTCGTTCAACATCATCACCGCTCCATCACGAAGCTCTGCAAGCTCAACCATGGCGGCCCCAATTCCTCTCTGCTGCACCGCCACGATTTCAATCCGAGCTCGTGATCACAACCAAGCTCGAGATTTCTCGAGCCCGATCACGCTTCGCCGCCACCGCGCTGCCGCTCTCACGCGAGCCGTGCCGCGTCGATCCGCTACCCGGCGTCCCCAATCTGCCGTTGATCCATTAGAGCCCACGCTCGTTTCATGCCGGCGCTGAAATTCCAGATCCGGTCTCCCACCTCCAGAGGTCACCACGTTTTCAATCCAGCCGCTGCTGCTCCCCGTGTCGCCTCTGTTCAGTTGCCGTCAAGGCGCTGCTGCCACCACAAGCCCAGCGCCGCCATGCTCTCTCTCTTGCTCTGTGTGTTCTGGAAATGAAAAGAAAAGAATCAAAATGAGAAGAAGATAGCTGCTGACCACGGGTCAAAGGTCAAAGAAAGACCTTGGGTGTAAAAGTCATTTTCATGGGTGTGAAGAGAAAAACAAAATAAAAAGAAATGGGTTTGGGCTTTGACCCATTGACCAAACCCAATTTCTTTTGGGTTTCAAAACTCCAAGGCCCAGGACCTGTTGGGCCCAATATCCGGGCAATTCAAGGCCCAAGCCCAATTTGCTAAGCACACCCGAATCTCCGAGCTTCACCGAAAATCCGGCGAGTCCGATAAGATCCCTCGCCGAAATTAAATGAGATTTCTAAACTCTTCTCTTTTAATTTAATGTTTTATTTAATTACTATTTATTTGATTTTTGTATTATTATTTTGGTGTGAAATTACATTTAATTTGTAATTTAATTTGATTTGATATTATTTGTTTGATTTATGAAAAACCCAAAAACATTTTCTCTTTTGTAAATTAATTATTGTGAGTATTTTTCTTAATTTGAATTATTGTTATTATTTGCTTATTTATATTTGTTTGTTGTTTATATTTATAAGTTTTATTTCTATTTTGTATTTTTGTGATTTAATTAGTTTAGTTTAGATGTCAATTAAATAAATATGTTTAGAATAGTTATAGTTTAATTTAATTAATTTTGTGACATAGAAAAGTAAATAAACAATCTCCTGTGGGAAAAATCCTTACTTCCCATTATGCTTTTCAACGACAAAATGTTAGGAAGTTTAGGTAAATAAATTGATATCGGTTTTTACACCAAATCAAATGGCGCCGTTGCCGGGGATTATTAGTACTATTTACTTTTCTAAACAGTGTTTTATTTGTAATTTCAGGTACGTCGGAAATTACAGCACCTTACATCGGAGCTAACGTTTGGAAGTCAAGGTTGAAAAAACCTTGAGGTTGGTGTCTTGATGGTGTTTTTCGGCTCGCCTCGGGATTTCGATTAAGGAAAGTTCCCTTTTTCTTATTCTCGTTATTTGTTTAGTGTTTTTTCTTTTTGTTATTTAAAAAAAAAAAAATTAGTGTAAATTTATTATTTGTTCATTTTTATTTATTTATTTATTTTACTGTTTGTATTTTATTTTTATTTTTATTTTTACTGTTACTGTTTATTTATTTTGGGCTTGTTACTATTTGTACAGTATTGGGCTTTGGCCCATTTGTTAATTCGGTTTGGGTTTTGTGTTTTGAAAAAAAAAAAAAAAAAAAATAATTTAATTTTGGCCCATTGGGCCTTGTCATTTTCAAAACCCATAACCCAAGCCCATTGAGTTACTATTAGAATAGTTATTGGGCCCTAGGCCCATTTGTTTGTGTTATTGGGCCTTAAGCCCATGTAAATAGTGTCGGGCCTTGTTTAAAAAAAAAAAAAAAAAAAACTTTTGTTTGTTTAGGCCCATTAGGTTAGCCCAGAAATAACGGCCCAAGTTTTTCTTCGGCCCGGCCCACTTTAAAGCCCGAGGCCGTGTTCGATGGCCCAAGCCCTTTTAAAGTGTCGGCAACAATAATCGCGTTGGCGCGTGTGTCACACGCGCTTCACTTTGTTAACTTTACGACTTTTTCGTAAAGTTTTGATTAAAAAATAAAAAATTGAAAAATCGTTATTGGGCCGACGGACGACTTCGGCGTCGGCCGAATAATAAACAAAAAAATTAGTTAGTTTAATAATTTCCGTGCGCGTGTCCACTATTCGCTTTGCGACTTTTGTGGCACGCGGTCATTTTCTTTTCGACTTTTGTCGCTCGATCCGTAAATTGCGGATCTGTGTCTGTGGCACGTGTGTGAGCGTGTGCGCGTCTTTCCCCTTCCCTTCTGTTTGCGTTAGTTTCCTTAGGTCATTTTCACGCGTTTCCCTTAATCTCTCTCTCATTCTCTCTCATTTTCTCTCGTTATTCTTCATCTGTTCTTCGTGTTCTTCCGTTTTTTTTCCAGAAACACTTCCAATTCCCAGAAGCTATCCTCCCTCCCAAACCACAAATGGCCAAAAGAGTTAATTCATTCAGCGAGTTGTTTCAGGCAGGTCCTTCAGAGAACCCAATCTTTGAAGGTCTGGATGAAATAATTCCACCAAGCATGCTCAATAGCGCCAATGCTAGCATGCCGACCGAGCCACAACCACAACCGCAACCACTACCCCAAGCACCAATCCTGGTTGCTGATGCACCCGTTGAGCCGGAAGCCGCTCCTATCTATAGGAGACTTCCGAGGACGAAATACACCAAGGCTCAGAGAGATGCACTGGCAGCTTTCTTTGCGGTGTATTCTCACCCCACGAAACCACAACGAGAAAGATTTGGTCCAAAAATCGGACTAGAAGAAGACCAAGTCTATTATTGGGGGTCGAGAAATAGGAAAAAGTTCGGTATCCAGACTTCCGAGCAGCGTATTGCCGAGCTAGAGAGAAGAAACGATGAGCTGGTGAGCAAGAACGAGGAGCTTCAACTGCATAATCAACGACTCGTCGATGCTCTCCACAGCGGCATCTGTCCCAATTGCGGAGGTCCTGTTCCGCATTCTGATGTGCCTAGGCGAAGGCTCGAAGTTGTTCCTCCACAACAAGAGCCTCTTCTCGAGTTGTCCGATGATTCGATCGACTTGGACCACTTGAGACGGGATGTGCGGAGCCTCATGCCTACACTTATCGAGCGCCCATCCGTACCTGTGCCATCTACTCATCCGGGACCTGCTCACGATCTTGTCGGAGTCCACACCGACTTGATCTCGGATATCGCCCGCAAGGCCAAGCACGAGCTCATGCTCATGGCCCCTTGCTGGTTTTCCTTTGTGGATATCTTCACCGACTCCCGACACTTCTATTCATCCCGAGACTCTAAATAGGGCCGAGTACTTGCGAGTGTTTCAACGTGGCGAGCCCGCGCCATATTTCAAATCAGAATCCTCGAGACACTCTGCAACCATTCACCTTCATCCGACCACCATCGTTGAAATCTTAATGGATGTTGGTCGATGGTTGCCTGTCTTCTGTAGCATGATCACAAACGCTCAGATGTTGGAGATCCTACCCTCCGACAACGCAGTAGGCTACGAGGACCAGAAGCAAGTGATGTCGGCCGAGTTTCTGGTGCCATCTCACATCGTTTCGACTCGTGAAGTCCAGTTAGTTAGGTACTCCCACCTACAACTGGATGGAAGTTGGATCGTTGTGGATGTCTCTGTGGATGAACTGCGCTCAAATCCGAAGCCTTCAGTGAGATCGATTTGCCGAAAGCGCCCCTCCGGATGTTTGATTCGAGATTTGCAGAATGGATCTTCCTTAGTCACTTGGGTGGAGCACGTGGATGTGCGCGAGAAGGAAATGAAGGCCATTTTCGAACCCTTTGTCCATTTCGGGTTCGCTTTTGGTGCAAAGCGTTGGATCTCAACTCTCCAACGACAAGCCGAGCGCTACATGTGCGTCACGGGGATCCACACTTCACCCGGTGACTCTATCATTTCGCCCGAAGGAAAAGAGGCCTAGCGGAAATGGCAAACCAGATGGCGATCTGTTTCTTCAACGACATCAGTAACTCCACGTATCATCACTGGACTTGTTCAAATCGAACAAGAGACACTCGAATGGAGGTCAGGACCAACAAGCGAAGGGGAGATCCGAGCAAGCCCCCTGGAGTAAATCGTACTGCTGGTTGTTCTGTCGTGCATCTTTCCCATCACACCAGGATCTTTGAGTTCCTCAAAGATGTGCATACGAGACCGCCGTGGGATAGTATGTCGATGGACAGCTCGGTGCGTCTGCTAGCAAATTTCACCATCGGTCTTGACCCGCGGAACCAGATTTCGGTGCTCGCCATAGATAGTCACAACGACTTCCTCATTCTTCAGGAGTGTTGCACCGATGCAACGGGGTCGTCTGTGATTTATGCGCCGATTAACCATTCCATTCTCCAGTGTTTGCTATGTGGAGTTCAACCGGAGCCATTTCCGCTTATGTCTTCAGGCTTCTCCATTCTGCCTAACGTATCCGGAGCTATTCTTGACGGAACACTGCTGACTATGGTGTTCCAGATCTCGGTGAAGGCTACATCAGCTAAATCTGCCGTGGAGTCGGCAACAACACTCGTCCAGGACACGCTCAAACGGATCAGTACCGCAGTCAACTAAGGAGCAAACGTTGGATGCAAGGCCCTGCTAGCCTTGTTTGTGACTGTTGGTGACTTTCTTCGGGAGGAGCTTAATGATCTTCAAAGGGGAGTTTTTCTTTAACCTTTCTGTTTTTTTTTGTTTCCTTTGTATAAATGTTGTGTGTTTACTTCTGTTTACTTTTATTCGTGTGTTTATTTCTGTTGTGTGTTTAAATTCAATAACCATACTTGAATTTTTCATTTCGTGAAATATCTGTTTAACATTGAGGACAATGTTTAATTCAAGTGTGGGGGAAGGTTTATTAAAAAGAAAAGAAAAAATTTGAAAAATTTGAAAAATTCAAAAAAATAATTTACTTGTTTTTGTTTTCTACGGTAACAATATATCGACTAAATCATACTTACTCCCTTGGTAGCGTTGAACCTACCATTGCACTAAGTAAGTCACTGTGGTCACGTATTGTTACGTAAATTGAAAAAATAAAAAAAATCAAAAATCAAAAATTACAAAAATATTTGCTTCTGTTTGTGTGCTTGTTGTACTATTTTAGTGATTTCCAACACCGATGATGAGATTGAACTTAATTGTTTGAGATGAAAGCATGTTTAGGTCTCCTGAACTTCATTTTTCTAAAATAATTGCTATGGGACTTTGCATGTACACCATTATTGTCAGATTGATGCATTGAACTGTGAGAAGCATAGAGAGACTTATGTGAACTATATATGCCATATTGTGAGTTTTGAGCCTAAAAGAAGTGCATTATAGTTCTTAGCACTATGTTCTTATTGTGTGATCATTCTTGTGCATTATGTATCTCTAGAACTTGCATAATATCTTGTTGAAACTGTCTGTCATGCTTGTACATCTTGGAAATGATTAAGGCATTAGGAATCCACCATGGCCAAATGAGCATTCGTCCCTAAATTATATCATTAGTATGCCAATTTGTGCCTACATGTTTAGCCTTTCGTTTCTTCGCACCATAAATGTCTACCCTTAACTTAAACACTTGTCTTACCCTTTTCGAGCTATCTTAGTAAGTAAATTGAGATTACTTTTGTTCAGATGCTAAATTGTTTATGTTCTGAGGGTTTGAAAAAGAATAAGTGTGGGGGTGTGACACATGTAAATGTTGTTTATATTTCTGTTTTTAAAAAAAAAAAAAAAAAAAAAAGGAAAAGAAAAAAAAAAAAAAAAAAAAAAAAAAAAAAGAAAAAAAGAAGAAGAAGTAAATATTGTATTTATCTACATTTGAATTCAATAAATGTGTTTAGGGGAGTGGTTGTCCAGATTGAGTATAACATCTTACTGTTCTTAATTATTAAATCTCAGTGTGATTTACTTATTAAGATGCTCGGAATTTGTGAATCTCTTCCGCTTCATTTCTTAACCCTTCGCCCTTAGCCCCGTTACACCTTAATAAAAGACCTTCTGATCCAGGATGTTTGTGCATGATTTGTGGAGATAAGATTGACGTGCAAGCATATGGCGGCATTTGCTTGAGTGTTAGTGTAGCTAACCGATAAACACTTGTGTGAAAATCAGAGTGAATATCCTGTGAGTTTATGGTTAGCACAGTTTCGATATGCATGCTTACTTTGGTGCATTGAAATGACAATACTTCACACACTTCACTTTTGCATATGTCCCGTAGCTGAAAACATTTTTGAGACCTAACTTCTTTCATTTTCTAACTCAATTGTGTTCTCTGAGGTAATTGTTGGAAAATTGTTTTGTGTTTCCTTTCTGTTTTATTCAAATTGTATATATCTGTTCTCTGTTTGCTTGCGGACAAGCAATAGTTCAAGTGTGGGGGTGTGATGTGAACGTAAAATACGTGCACAAAGTACCCTAATCGCTTGGATTATGTTAGTCCAAAAGCCTAATATTGTATATTTAATATTGTTTTAGTGTGTTTCAGGGAAAATACGAATAAAACGCTTTATTTGTACAAAAGGTACATTTTAGAGGTTTTAGCGCGAATTCGAAGATTGAATCGAAAAGTCAACCGTGACTTTTCGATATTGAAATGACACCGGTCATTTCTCGGATGTGGATTTCAAAGCATGTGCGAAGATTTCGAAATACGTTTCGAATCCCGGCAATTTTGTCGGCGAACCACCACATAAGGCGGCGCAACCACCACTCGCGGTGGCAAAATATATTTTCTAAACCTCTATTTATTTCCCTTTTTAAATTATTGTTTATTTCTATTTTTATCTTTTTGATTTAAGTAATTATTATTTTTATTTTTATTTGTTTTTATTTTTATTTTGTTTAATGTTATTTATTTTTATTAGTTTTTTATTATTTCTTATTCTCATGTGTTTTTGACTTTTCCTTTGTTTTGTTGACTTTGCAGTCCTCCTTGCCGGCCACAGTCCTCCCCTTTGCCGGCCACAGCTCCACCACATTCCAGCCTTTCCCTTTCCAGCTGCTAAGCAGTGAGAATTTGAATTTCAAATTCTCTTCTGCTCCACCTTAAATCCTGCATCAATCAACCAAGCAAAGCGGCCGGGGGCTTCTCCCCGCGCCTCCATCCTCTCCCTCTCCACCCCCTTCTCAAGCTCACGTGTAGCTCATCTAGCTACTTCTGTCCTAGTCCCTCAATATCACAATCTCTCTCTGTTAATTCTCTGGTTACTGTCTGCAAACACTTTCTCTCCTCTCCCCTCTCTTCTTTCCAAAATTATCTAAGCCCCTCCTTCTTCCCTCTGTCACTCCTGCAATCACAGTTCCATAATCACTTATTCACTTCCTCCATCTCTCTGTTCTCACCAGTTCACTTCACCACCCATACATAAATCATTCACCACCACAAAGCATTCCTGCAATCACAGATTCACAAATCCCTGCAAACATTAATCACAATCCACAACAATCAATCACATAAGCATCTCTCCCTATCCTCTGCTCGGATTTCATCTGGGCAAACCATTCACCGCCGCTCTCACGAGCCGCGCCATCTACAGCTTCACACCGTCTTCATCTCTGTTCAACATCATCACCGCTCCATCACGAAGCTCTGCAAGCTCAACCATGGCGGCCCCCGATTCCTCTCTGCTGCACCGCCACGATTTCAATCCGAGCTCGTGATCACAACCAAGCTCGAGATTTCTCGAGCCCGATCCTTGCTTCGCCGCCACCTGCGCCGCCGCTCTCACCGAGCCGTGCCGCGTCGATCCGCTACCCGGCGTCCCCAATCTGCCGTTGATCCATTAGAGCCCACGCTCGTTTCATGCCGGCGCTGAAATTCCAGATCCGGTCTCCCACCTCCGAGAGGTCACCACGTTTTCAATCCGGCCGCTCGCGCTCCCCGTGTCGCCTCGTTCGGTTGCCGTCAAGGCGCTGCTGCCACCACAAGCCCGGCGCCGCCATGCTCTCTCTCTTGCTCTGTGTGTTCTGGAAATGAAAAGAAAAGAATCAAAATGAGAAGAAGATAGCTGCTGACCACGGGTCAAAGGTCAAAGAAAGACCTTGGGTGTAAAAGTCATTTTCATGGGTGTGAAGAGAAAAACAAAATAAAAAGAAATGGGTTTGGGCTTTGACCCATTGACCAAACCCAATTTCTTTTGGGTTTCAAAACTCCAAGGCCCAGGACCTGTTGGGCCCAATATCCGGCAATTCAAGGCCCAAGCCCAATTTGCTAAGCACACCCGAATCTCCGAGCTTCACCGAAAATCCGGCGAGTCCGATAAGATCCCTCGCCGAAATTAAATGAGATTTCTAAACTCTTCTCTTTTAATTTAATGTTTTATTTAATTACTATTTATTTGATTTTTGTATTATTATTTTGGTGTGAAATTACATTTAATTTGTAATTTAATTTGATTTGATATTATTTGTTTGATTTATGAAAAACCCAAAAACATTTTCTCTTTTGTAAATTAATTATTGTGAGTATTTTTCTTAATTTGAATTATTGTTATTATTTGCTTATTTATATTTGTTTGTTGTTTATATTTATAAGTTTTATTTCTATTTTGTATTTTTGTGATTTAATTAGTTTAGTTTAGATGTCAATTAAATAAATATGTTTAGAATAGTTATAGTTTAATTTAATTAATTTTGTGACATAGAAAAGTAAATAAACAATCTCCTGTGGGAAAAATCCTTACTTCCCATTATGCTTTTCAACGACAAAATGTTAGGAAGTTTAGGTAAATAAATTGATATCGGTTTTTACACCAAATCAAGAAGTCAGCTGGTATGCTCGGGAAGGCAAGGAAGAAAAAGAGTAAGAAAAGTCAAAGTATGGGAAAAGACCAAAAAGGGCAAGGCCCAATTGATTTGACTTTGACCGGCCCAATTGCCTCATTACTAAGGACACCTCAAGGTCCAAGCCCAATTGCTTTGCGCACCCGCCACATCCAAAGTCCGTTTTTATAGCTGAGTCTGCCACCTTCGCCTGCCAGACAGTGTCCATTTTCATGGACACAACAGTAACATTTTTCCCAAACTCTGTTTATTTATTATAATTTATTTTTGTTTAATTAACTATTCGTGAATAATTTTGGGAAATGTTATTGTTTGTTTATTTTCTATTTTATGTAATAATTGTTGGATTGAAGTTAATTGATTCTTCTAGCAGCTTATGTGAATTTTGTTTGTTTGGTTTTATCTTTAATGTTAAAACTAAATAATGAGGATCACGGATAGTTGGGCGGTCCCGCTAGGTCGTGCACTTGAATTAGCAACTCTTCTTCTATGCGTTAGACATGTTTAGATTAATTACCTTTGCATGTTTAATTGTTTAGCCTGTCAGGGTGGTCTCGGGGTTAATTTTCATAGTGAGGTTTTATTTGGGAGATGTATGGTGGTCCAGCATCTTACATATGTTAGTTTCGGATTCATGGCTAGGGAGTTGGTTAATCTTCAAAACAATATTTGTGTGTGTTTTCCTGTTTTCAAAAATAATAAAAATCCAAAAATATTTCTTTTATTGTTTTCAAAAATCTCAAAAACCCCCAAAAATACTTTTGTATATAATGTATATTTTTGTAAATAGAAACAATACTGTATAGTTTATTTAATTTTGTATATATATATATTCTTTATTCTTTATACTTGTTAATAATAATTCTTTATTTTATTTAATTCTTGGTGACATTTTTTGTTAGGTACACCCTTTGATCCCCGTTGTGAACGATACCCTACTATGCACTATACTACTACCGATAGGGTTTTTTTTAAATTGATGCTCATTTTGGGCGTGTCAATTTTTGGCGCCGTTGCCGGGGATTGAAAATGTTCCTAACCTAATAATTTTTTTGTGAATACTATTTTTGTAATTATTTATTGTTTATAATTTTACTATATTTTTTTTAACTGTTAATATTACTTGTTTATATTACTTGTCAATAATACTTGTAAATAACACTTGTTAATTTTATATATACTTACTAATTTTACTTGTAGATATTTTACACTTAGTAATTTATATTTAGGTGTCTTTTATATAGTTGATTATTTTTTGTTGTTGTAAGTTGTAACTTGAACGGAATAGGTAAGGTCCTTTTGTTAATATTGGCCTAAACCCTTCATTTTTACCGTAAGGTTATTTGAGGTTGAGGGCGGCCTTTATTAACACTTGGAGAATTGTCGAACACTTAAGTGCTTTCTCAACTGAGTAAGGGGCACATGAATGGTGTCTAGATATGATCGAGACCCTGGGTGACGGGTTTGTAAAATTGGATTCAGAGGACTAGTCCACTAAATGAATCCTGCCTCTCGCTTATCTCTTGTGATCTGGCCATTCGCCTTCTGAAAACACGGAAAGTCATTTAAGTCAAGGCATTGCACCTAGGCCGTAAGTCCACCTTGAGTTACCGCTTGGAATCAACTTTCTTTTTTTTCAACTATATTAAGGCAAAAGAAAATGTTTTTGTACACTTTAGGTATATTGGATTAAACATGACTTTAAGATGGGTAGCTGTTTCAGTCCCATTGCACATTGAAGTCCTCTGTTCCCGTACTTAAGTGTATTGTGTAAATAAAATATACGTAGACATAGGAAAATTTATTCATTCATTTTGTATAGATAATTTGTGACATATTTTTAACTTTGTAAATATTTTGTTTTTATTTTGTAAATTTATTACTAACCTTTTTATTTTGTATAGGAAATAATCCGGGTTTATCGGAAATTTTACCACATACATCGGAGCATACGTTTAGGAAGTCAAGGTTGAAAAACCTTGAGGTTGATGTCTTGTTGGTGATTTTCGGTTTCCTCGGGAGTAAAAAGGTAAGTTTTCTTTTCACTCTCGTTATTTATTTAAAAAAAAATAAAAATAAAAATAAAAAAATAAAAAAAATTTGTAATTGTAAATAAAAAAAAAAAGAGTGTTTGTTTATTTGTTTTACTCTTTGTAATTATTTATTTTTACTGTTTATAATTACTGTTTGTTTTATTTTTGGGCTTGTTGTTTGTTTGTTATTGGGCCTTAGGCCGGTTTGTGTGATTGGTTAGGGTTTTAGGTTTCGTAAAAAAAAAATAAAAAATAATAAAAAATAAAAAATTTAGCCCATTGGGCTCGTGTCATTCACGAAGCCCAAAACCCGTAACCCAAGCCCATTAGTGTGTCGGGCCTGTTCGTTTTTAGGCCCATTAGTTAAGCCCACCAATAATGGGCCGGAGATTTCTTTGGCCCCGAGCCCGCTTTAAGGCCCGGACCATTTCGATGGCCCAAGCCCGTTTAAAGTGTCGGCAAGCGCGTATGCTACGCGTTTTCACTGTTCACTTTACGACTTTTCGTAAAGTATTAAAAAAATAAAAAAATAAAAAATCGAAAATCAGAAAAAAATGTGATTAGGCCGACGCACGACTTTTGCGTCGGCCGAATTGTTTAATAAACCGCGTGCGTGTCTACTGTAGACTTTACGACTTTCGTCGCTCGATCCGGAAATTGCGGGTCTTCTGTCTGTGGCACGTGTACGAGCGTGCGTCCGTTCCTTCCTTTCCCTTCGTTTTGCGTTAGTGCCTTAGTTCATTTCACGCGTTTTCCCTTAGTCTTTCCCTTTCTCTCTCTCGTTTTCTCTCATTGTTCTTCGTGTTCTTGAGTTTTTCCCAGAAAATCTCTCAAACCCAGAAAAGCTATCCTCCCCTCCCGAACCACAAATGGCCAAACGAGTGAATTCTTTCAGCGATTTGTTTCAGGCAGGTCCTTCAGAGAACCCAATCTTTGAAGGTCTGGCTGAAATAAGTCCACCGAGCATGCTCAATAGCGCCGATGCTAGCATGCCGACCGAGCCACAACCACAACCACAACCACAACCACTACCCCAAGCACCAATCCTGGTTGCTGATCCACCCGTTGAACCGGAAGCCGCTCCTGTCTATAGGAGACTTCCGAGGTCGAAGTACAGCAAAGCTCAGAGAGATGCACTTGCGGCTTTCTTTGCGGTGTATTCTCACCCCACCAAGCCACAACGAGAACGATTTGGTCCGAAAATCGGACTTGAGGAGGACCAAGTCTACTATTGGGGGTCGAGAAATAGGAAGAAGTTCGGTATCCAGTCTTCCGAGCAGCGTATTGCCGAGCTAGAGAAAAGAAACGATCAGCTGGTGAGCAAAAACGAGGAGCTTCAAATGCAGAATCAAAAACTCGTTGATGCTCTCCACAGCGGCATCTGTCCCAATTGCGGAGGTCCTGTTCCGCACTCAGATGTGCCTAGGCGAAGGCTCGAAGTTGTTCCTCAACAACAAGAGCCTATTCTCGAGTTGTCCGACGATTCCATCGACATGGACCACTTGAGACGGGATGTGCGGAGCCTCATGCCTACCCTAGTCGAGCGCCCATCCATACCTGTGCCATCTAATCTTCCGGGACCTGCTCATGATCTTGTCGGAGTCCACACCGACTTGATCTCGGATATCGTCCGTAAGGCCAAACACGAGCTCCTGCTCATGGCCACTGCCGGATTTCCTTTGTGGATAACTTCACCGACTCCCGACACGTCTATTCATCCCGAGACTCTTCATAGGGCCGAGTACTTGCGAGTGTTTCAACGAGCTGAACCTGCTCCGTACTTCAAAGCCGAATCGTCGAGACACTCGGCAACCATCCATCTTTATCCGACCACCATCGTTCAGATCTTAATGGATGTTGGTCGATGGTTGCCAGTCTTCTGTAGCATGATCACAAACGCCAAGACGTTGGAGATCCTTTCCTCCAGCAACGAAGAAGGCTACGAGGAGCATATGCAGGTGATGTCGGCCGAGTTTCTGGTGCCATCTCACCTCGTTTCAACTCGTGAAGTCCAGTTCGTTAGGTACTCTCACCTACAACTGGATGGAAGTTGGGTCGTCGTGGATGTCTCCGTGGATGAATTGCGTTCCAATCCAAAGCCTTCCGTGAGATCGATTTGCCGAAAACGCCCCTCCGGATGCCTGATACGTGATCTTCATAATGGATCTTCCTTGGTCACTTGGGTGGAGCACGTGGATGTACGCGAAAAGAGATGAAGGCCAGTTTCGAACCTTTTGTTCATTCAGGGTTCGCTTTTGGTGCAAAGCGTTGGATCTCAACCCTCCAACGACAAGCCGAGCGCTACATGTGCGCCACAGGTATCCACTCTTCACCCGGTGACTCGATTATTTCTCTTGAAGGAAGAAGAGGCTTGGCGGAAATGGCAAAACAGATGACAATCTGTTTCTTCAACGACATCAGCAACTCCACGTATCATCACTGAACTTGTTCGAACCGAACAAGAGACACTCGAATGGAGGTCAGGACCAACAAGCGAAGGGGAGATCCGAGCAAGCCCCCTGGAGTAAATCGTACTGCTGGTTGTTCCGTTGTTCATCTATCTCATCACACCAGAATCTTTGAGTTCCTCAAAGACGTTCAGACGAGACCATTGTGGGATAGTATGTCGATGGACAGCTCGGTGCGTGTGCTAGCAAATTTCAGCATCGGTCTTGACCCGCGGAACCAGATTTCGGTGCTCGCTATAGATAGTCACAACGACTTCCTTATTCTTCAGGAGTGTTGCACCGATGCAACGGGGTCGTCTGTGATTTATGCGCCGATTAACCATTCCATTTTCCAGTGTTTGCTATCTGGAGTTCAACCGGAGCCATTTCCGCTTATGTCTTCAGGCTTCTCCATTCTGCCTAACGTATCCGGAGCTGTACTTGACGGAACACTGCTGACTATGGTGTTCCAGATCTCAGTGAGGGCTACATCAGCCAAGTCTGCCGTGGAGTCGGCAACTACCCTTGTCCAGGACACACTTCAACGGATCAGAACCGCAGTCAACTAAGGAGCAAACGTTGGATGCAAGGCCCTGCTAGCCTTGTTTGTGACTGTTGGTGACTTGCTTCGGGAGGAGCTTCACGATCTTCAAAGGGGAGTCTTTTTGTTTCCCTTTTCATTTAGTTAATTGTTTTGTGTTTATTTCTGTTTGTGTGTTTACTTCGGTTTATTTTAGTTTGTGTGTTTAAATTCAATAATCATGCTTGAATTATTCATTTTCGTGAAATATCTGTCTAACATTGAGGACAATGTTTAATTCAAGTGTGGGGGGAAGATTTATTGAAAAGAAAAGAAAAATATAAAAAAAAAATTGAAAAATTCAAAAAAATAATTTACTTGTTTTTGTTTTCTACTGTAACGGTATATCGACTAAATCATACTTACTCCCTTGGTAGCGTTGAACCTACCATTGCACTTAGTAAGTCACTGTGGTCACGTATTGTTACCCTAATTGAAAAAAATCAAAAAAAAAAATCAAAAAAATTAAAAATTACAAAAATATTTGCTTCTGTTTGTGTGTTTTTGTGTGTTTATTTGTGTTATGTGTGTTGTTTTCTTTCCAATCCCGATGATGAATTGAGTTTAATTGTTATGATTTTGAGAATGTTTATTATATGTTAAGGTTTTGTGTGATTTGCTTTGGATTTAATTTGCATAACTTGTGATTGCTCGAAATTCCATGTTCACTTAACCTGTTTCGATTAGTTGATTGCAATCCGAGAAGCACATTTAAACATACATTGTCATGCATACCCAGAAAATGTGAGGATTTGAGCCTATTGTATATTCACATGTATGCATCTTTCATACATTTACTCGTTCTTCATGTGTGCACAATTCATGAGTTTTGAACCTAGAACTTGCTCAGAGACCACTTGAAACATTTTGTTAATCTGTAATGAATTAGAAATGAGTAAGGCATTAGTTGAGCACCATGGCCAAAATATTCACCATCCATCTAAACACGAACTTTAGGATCCCCTTTTGAACTGATCACTCATTAGCCGTTTCTTTTGTTCACCCACACCATTTCACCCTTGTTTTATTGTGTTTGCAAGACGATGATAGTGACTTCTTATGTTTTTATGCTTCGGATTTGTATGGTAGTATACCAAAAGGCAAGTGTGGGAGTGTATTTATTTTGTTGTATTTGTTCAAGGAAAAAAAATCAGAAATAAAAAGAAGGAATAAATTCCTCAAAGAAAAAAAGAAATAGAAAAGAAAAAAAAATGTCAGAAAGAAAAAATACCACAAAAATAGAGTTATTTTATTTACTTGTATTATTTTCAATAAAAGGTTAGAGGAAAATAAGAGCGTTGTTTCGGGTTTAGCATAGGTATGAGTTTCAAAGTCGTTGACTTGTCTTGCAAACATGTGAAATATTTTTCATTTCTAGTCCTTTCATATCATTTACCATTCATCATCAACCATTCACCTTTGGTCCCTGTTTCACCTGAAAGTCCTTATGATCTGATGAATTGTAGATTAATTGTAGAGAGTCGGTTAATGAGCAAGCATATGGGAACACTACTTGTGTAATTGTTTTGAGAGTAAACACTTAACCCTAAACACTGAGCGGAAATATTTAGTGAATCTTGTGAGCTTTAGTGGTTAATGTTGTTTCGATGTGCCAATTGGATTGCATGAGATTGATTGTATACTTGGTTTTCACACACTTCACCCGAGCATGAATGAGATGTACATGTTAAATGCTTAGCAAATTTCTTTAGCCTTGATATATAATTTTTATTCTCCTGATTATAATTCTTTCGAACTCGCTGAGGATTATGGTTGGAAAGAATTTCTGTTTTGTGTTTCCCTTTCTGTTTTTGTGTTCCTGTTTTGTATTCTGTGTTTGCTAGAGGACTAGCAATAGTTCAAGTGTAGGGGTGTGATGTGAACGTAAAATACGTTCACAAAGTGCCTTTATTTACTGGATTTTGCTATTCTGAAAGCTTATTTGTTTGTTTAATATTTGTTTTTGTGTTTTTAGGGAAAATATGAGAAAAATGTCAATTTCAACACAAAAGGTGAATTTTGGAGATTTTCAGTGTAATTCCGAAAAGTCAACCGTGACTTTTCATATGTCAAAATGACACCGGTCATTTTGAGGATGTGGGTCCAGTTAATGTACGAAGATTTCGGGAACTGTCCCGAATCCCGACAATTTGTCGGCGAACCACCACATAAGGCGGCGCAACCACCACACACGGTGGCAAAACCCATTTTAAATCTCCATATTATTTTCCCTTGTTTATTTTATAATTTAATTATTTCATTTAAATTCTTTTGTTATTTTATTTTGTTTTATAATTATTTATTTTAATTATTTTCTTTTATTTCTTTTTCTTTTTGATTTGTTTCGCATCTACCATGTGCTCACGACCACCATCTCCAATTCACACCATGTTCAGCTCAATCACCATTTCCACTTCACCAACCATCTCCACCACCATCATACTACAGTCCATATTTCCCTGGTTTTCCTCCACTGCCGGCAGCATATTCTCCAATCCATCAAGTGCTCCACTTCACCTACTGCTCCCATCACCAACGATTCTTCCTTCGTTGGCTGCTTCTTCCCATTTCATCTCTATTTAAAGAGAGCACCTGCAAGCAATTTAATCATCAATCTAATTATCTTTGATCTTGTTTTTGCAGGTTTGGAAGCTCTGCACGTCAAGCCGCCACCACGAGCACTTCTCTATTCACGGCGTCGATCCTAGAAGGCCATTGCCCCGAAACAGCAACCATGATTTCCATCTCCGCCGTGTCTCCCAAGCCCGAGGCCGTGTCTCTTCCCTAGTCAAGTTGAATTTCAGATTCCCATTAATCATAACTCACCACTAATCCCGTGCTTAATTTCATTTTGCAGAAATCACCATCATTGCCATGCGAGTGAGCACCACAAGCAGCCCGTGCTACTCTCACCGGCCGGCGCTCGTTTCTCGTCGCTGCAGCCCGGCCCGGCCATGTCCATCGATCCAGCCGGACCGCATCTCACTTGCCGCCATCTACCCGGTCCTTGGAATCCGGCTACTCAATCACCGTTGCACCGTGAATCACCAAATCTGCCAGCCCGGAAATCCAATCCGTAGCTGCTAATACTCGACGCCGTCCACCGGCCCTGTTCACCGTCGACCCTATGTCTTCCCGGCGTCGACCCATCTCGCAGCGAAGCCCGGTCGCCGCTGCTCACTCTCAATCACCGTCGATCCCTTGCGCCATCGCCGGTGGTCTCTTTCTCTCTTTGCTGGAAATGAAAAAAAGAAAGCTGAAAAATAAGAGAGAAGTCAGCTGGTATGCTCGGGAAGGCAAGGAAGAAAAAGAGTAAGAAAAGTCAAAGTATGGGAAAAGACCAAAAAGGGCAAGGCCCAATTGATTTGACTTTGACCGGCCCAATTGCCTCATTACTAAGGACACCTCAAGGTCCAAGCCCAATTGCTTTGCGCACCCGCCACATCCAAAGTCCGTTTTTATAGCGAGTCTGCCACCTTCGCTGCCGGGCCGGTGTCCATTTTCATGGACACAACAGTAACATTTTTCCCAAACTCTGTTTATTTATTATAATTTATTTTTGTTTAATTAACTATTCGTGAATAATTTTGGGAAATGTTATTGTTTGTTTATTTTCTATTTTATGTAATAATTGTTGGATTGAAGTTAATTGATTCTTCTAGCAGCTTATGTGAATTTTGTTTGTTTGGTTTTATCTTTAATGTTAAAACTAAATAATGAGGATCACGGATAGTTGGGCGGTCCCGCTAGGTCGTGCACTTGAATTAGCAACTCTTCTTCTATGCGTTAGACATGTTTAGATTAATTACCTTTGCATGTTTAATTGTTTAGCCTGTCAGGGTGGTCTCGGGGTTAATTTTCATAGTGAGGTTTTATTTGGGAGATGTATGGTGGTCCAGCATCTTACATATGTTAGTTTCGGATTCATGGCTAGGGAGTTGGTTAATCTTCAAAACAATATTTGTGTGTGTTTTCTTGTTTTCAAAAATAATAAAAATCCAAAAATATTTCTTTTATTGTTTTCAAAAATCTCAAAAACCCCCAAAAATACTTTTGTATATAATGTATATTTTTGTAAATAGAAACAATACTGTATAGTTTATTTAATTTTGTATATATATATATTCTTTATTCTTTATACTTGTTAATAATAATTCTTTATTTAATTTAATTTATTGTGACATTAAAAAGTAAATATAACAATCTTCTGTGGGAAAAACCTTTATTTCCCATTATACTTTACAACGACAATTGTTAGGAATTTAGGTAATAATTAATGACCTCGGTTTTACCGCTAATCAAGCATGCTCGGTGGAATTATTTCAGCCAGACCTTCAAAGATTGGGGTCTCTGAAGGACCTGCCTGAAACAAATCGCTGAAAGAATTAACTCTTTTGGCCATTTCTGGGTTGGGAAGGGAGGATAGCTTCTGGGAATTGGGAGGTTTTCTGGGAGAACTCAAGAACACGAAGAACAGATGAGAGAAAACGAGAGAGAATGAGAGAGAGAGAGAGGGAAAACGCGTGAAATGACCTAAGGGAACTAACGCAAACCGAAGGGAAAGGAAGGAACGGACGCACGCTCGCACACGTGCCACAGACAGAAGACCCGTAATTTCCGGATCGAGCGACGAAAGTCGTAAAGTCTACAGTAGACACGCACGCGGTTTATTAAACAAATCGGCCGACGCAAAAGTCGTGCGTCGGCCCAATCAAATTTTTTTTTCGATTTTCTATTTTTTTATTTTTTTATTTTTTAATACTTTACGAAAAGTCGTAAAGTGAACAGTGAAAACGCGTAGCACACGCGCTTGCCGACACTTTAAACGGGCTTGGGCCATCGAAATGGTCTGGGCCTTAAAGTGGGCCTAGGCCAAAGAAATCTCCGGCCCATTATTGGTGGGCTTAACTAATGGGCCTAAAAACGAACAGGCCCGACACACTAAATGGGCTTGGGTACGGGTTTTGGGCTTCGTGAATGACACGGGCCCAATGGGCTAAATTTTTTATTATTTTCTATTTTTTTCTTTTCGAAACCTAAAACTCTAACCAATCACACAAACGGGCCTAAGGCCCAATAACAAACTAACTAACTAACAAGCCCAAAAATAAAACAAACAGTAATTATAAATAGTAAAAAGAAATAATTACAAACAGTAAAACAAAACAAGCACTTTTTTTTTTTTTATATACAATTACAAATTTTCTATTTTTTATTTTTTTTATTTTTTATTTTTTTATATAAATAACGAGAGTGAAAAGAAAACTTATCTTTTTACTCCTGAGGAAACCGAAAATCACCAACAAGACATCAACCTCAAGGTTTTTCAACCTTGACTTCCTAAACGTATGCTCCGATGTATGTGGTAGAATTTCCGATAAACCCGGATTATTTCCTATACAAAATAAAAAGGTTAGTAATAAATTTACAAAATAAAAACAAAATATTTACAAAGTTAAAAATATGTCACAAATTATCTATACAAAATGAATGAATAAATTTTCCTATGTCTACGTATATTCCTATGTCTACGTATATTCCTATGTCTACGTATATTTTATTTACACAATACACTTAAGTGTACAAAAATATTTTCCTTTGCCTTAATATAGTTGAAAAAAAGTGAAAGTTGATTCCAAGCGGTAACTCAAGGTGGACTTACGGCCTAGGTGCAATGCCTTGACTTAAATGACTTTCCGTGTTTTCAGAAGGCGAATGGCCATATCACAAGAGATAAGCGAGAGGCAGGATTCATTTAGTGGACAAGTCCTCTGAATCCAATTTTACAAACCCGTCACCCAGAGTCTTGATCATATCTAGACACCATTGATGTGCCCCTTACTCAGTTGAGAAAGCACTTAAGTGTTCGACAATTCTCCAAGTGTTAATAAAGGCCGCCCTCAACCTCAAATAACCTTACGGTAAAAATGAAGGGTTTAGGCCAATATTAATAAAAGGACCTTACCTAATCCGTTCAAGTTACAACTTACAACAACAAAAAATAATCAACCATTGATAGGCTACAAGTGTGCATCAATTTAAAACCCTAAAAGCATTGTAGTAAAGAATAAGTAGGAATCGTTCCAACGGAGATCGAGGGTGTACCTAACAAAGAATGTCACAAAGAATTAATATTTACAAATATAAACAACATCTGATTCTATCACTTAAGGCAAAATCAAACAAGCAAATCCACATAAACTACTAGAAGAATCAATCAACTTCAATCCAACAACCAAATAAACTTGTATAAATAATCTGGAAATTTAAATGATCCATGAAATGTTAACTAATACAAAGGTAATCAAGCAACAAAGAGGTATGAATTTAAAGGTTAAAACGTAATACACCATATGAAATAGTTAAGATCTTGAAACCACAAAACCTTGAATCCTTGACCACAAGTGATCCAAGCTGTGAAGACAAGTTGATGATGAAGATGGTGATGTCGAAATATGGCTGGTGATGATGGTGATTACGCCTTCTCCTCCTCCTTGAAGCCTTGAGAACCCTTGCACTAGAGAATGGAGCTAAGAACCTTGGATGGAGTAGCTGCTGAAACTATGAGAGAGTATGGAATGATATTCTTAGTTGTGAATTGGTATGGAAGTGAGTTGTGAAGCCCTCTATTTATAGGAGAACATGGAACCCTAGCCTTGATCCTAGCCCTTCAAAATTAATCCCTTGAATGGCTGAGATTGCTTTGAGTAGTCCCAAGAAATATCCCTCCTCTTCTTGCCATGATCAGGTCTAGATACATCCCACAATATCTAATTTTATTCTTGGGGGTGGGTGGAGCATTGAGAATAAAAGAAAATTAAAGAATTAAAAAGTAGACAGCACTGAGCTCAGTGCACTTAGAACAGCATAATGGACGTTCCACTGGTTGGATTATCCTGAAATTTTAATAAAGAATACCTAACACACATGTGCAGCTTGTATTAAAATTTCAGCTCGATCGGACGGTCCAATTAGGAGATATGGGCTTCAGAAGTGGACTGATCTGCACAGGCAGAATGTCCGAAAATGGACTTGGACCTTTCCTTCATGCTTTGTGGACTTGGGCTTTCCTTCATGGATTTGGGCCTCCATCTTGGGCCTCACGGCAGCTCACCTCTTAATGGGCCTCAAAAAAGCCCATTAGACTTCGTTAATTTCCGAGCTCCGATTTTCCGTTCTGAGCTGAAATAGTAATCCTAGTTGCATTAGGATTCCTACTCCCTTTATGATTCCTGTCAGAGTCAGGAAAGAATTCAAATTAGGAAAGTTTCATAATATCTTCATTTTAATTCATTCCTTCAATTAAATCATCATTTAGGGACACAAAGGTAGAAACTAAGCTAAATAGCAAAGTTAACCAATAAAACGCAGCCAAATAGTAGGGAAAATATATTAAAAACGTCACACTTTGTGCTCCTATCAACCATATTCAGGATACCTAAGTATAATTACTAAGTGTAAAAATATAAACAAGTATAAAAAAAGTAAGTATAAATAAAATTAGTAAGTATCAATAGTCAACAGTAAAAAGTCAACAGTCAAAGTCAACAGTCAAAAAGTCAACAGTAAAAAGTAAAAAGTCAAAAGTAAATAGTAAAAACAATCCCCGGCGAGCCGGCGCCAAAAATTGACACGCCCAAAATGAGCATCAATTTAAAAAAACCCTATCGGTAGTATAGTGGTGTAAGTAGGGTATCGTTCACAACGGAGATCAAAGGGTGTACCTAACAAAAATTGTCACAAAGAATTAAATAAAATAAAGAATTATTATTAACATGTATAAAGTATAAATATATACATATGTACAAAGTAAGGGGGTTTAAGAGATAAATTGAATGAAATAAATTAATTAAACTACAAAGAATAAATTAAATGAGATGGGATGAAACACAAAGTATATAAAGTTCAGCCACGTATACACAAGTTTATTAATCATTGGACCGAAAATTAACCAAGTTCCCTAGCCATGAAACCGAAATTAACATATGTGGAAAGTTAGAAGCTAACCATTCCCCAAATAAAACCTCTCTACGAAAATTAACCTAAGTGAAAGCACCTAGATTAACCAATTAAACATGCCATCTTAGTCTAGAAAGCTAGCTAGTCAAACCATGTTTAACGCATAGAAGAAGAGTTGTTAATCAAAGTGCACGACCCATTATAGAAAAGTCCATATGTCCGCAATCCTTTTTATTTGACACCGACCTTTGTCCAAAGCCTTTACTACTCGTGAATTAGGTTTCCAAAACTATTAGGTGAATTGTAATCCCTAACTCTAGCTCCAATTATATGCAAATATTATAAGTATCGATCCCTATAACATAAACACATAAAAGTTTTCTATAATTCAGAATCAAGTAAACAGAGTCACATAAGCTACTAGAAGAACTAATTAATTAGGATCCAATAACTAAATAAACTCATATAAATAGGCTGGAAATTATATAAATCATGTCATGTTAACTAATACAAAGAATAATCAAGCAACAAAGAGGAATTCATAAGAATAATTAAAGGAAAAGTCAGATTACACCATATGGAATAACATGAAGACTTGAAGACCACGAAACCTTGAATACTTGAAAGCAAGTAATCCAAACCGTGTGCAGCAAGGTGGTGATGATGATGGACGAAATTGATGGTGATGATGGTGATGGTGCAGCCGCCTTTCCTCCTCCTTGAAGCCTTGAGAACCCTAAATACTAGAGAATGGAAAATATGATGGAGAAGAGAAAGAGGAGGGTTTGTCCCTCCCCATTGGGGTGTGAATTGGTGTATTGGTGAAGAGAAATAGGCTCCTATTTATAGGAAAATGGAGAGGAAGAAGAAGACAATGGAAGAAATAAACAAAGAAAGGGAAAAGAAGTGGAATGTGAATGGGAGATAAAGAAATGGTAAGTGGTGGTGGAAATGGAATCATATGGCAATTAACCATTTATTTACCAAAAAGAAATTAAACACTAATGGTATGGAGAGAAAGAAACAAAGATAGTTAGGTGAGATGGGTGGAAATATGGGGGTGAGTGGAGCATTGAGAATAAAGGAAAAGGAAAGAAATAAAAAGCAGACAGCACTGAGCAGTGCGCACTTGGAGCGGTATCCTGCACGTTTCAACGGTTGGATGCTTCTGAAATTTTATTTGGGAATAACTGACATCCATGTGCAGCGTGTATCAAAATTACAGCTAGATCTGACGGTGCAATTGAGAGATATGGGCCTCGCAAGTTGACCTATCTGCACAGGCAGATTGTCCGAAAATCTGGGCTTGGGCCATTCCTCATGCTTTGTGAACCTGGGCCTTCCTTCATTGATTTGGGCCTTCCATCTTGGGCTTGGGCCTACATCTTGGGCTTGGGCCTTTCTTCATGGATTTGGGCCTCACGGCAGCTCACTTCTTAATGGGCCTCGCAAAAGCCCATTAGACTTCGTTTCTGCACATGTTCACATTAATACATCATTTTGGACTCAAATATGGAAACTAAGCTAAAATAGCAAAGTTACAATTAAATCATAGCCAAATAGTAGGGAAACCACATTAAAAACGTCACACTTTGTGCTCCTATCATGCTTCACAGATTCAACGGGGTCGTACGTGATTTATGCGCCTATCGATCAAGCAACCTTCCAGTCCATGTTATGTGGAGTTGACCCGGAGCCTTTTCAATTGATGTCATCTGGCTTCTCCATTCTGCCTGATGTATCCGGAGACGTACTTGATGGAACTCTACTGACGTTAGTGTTCCAGATCTCAGTGAAGGCAAATTCAGCCAGACGTGCTGTGGATTCGGCAACAGGCACGGTCCAGGACACGCTCAAAAGTATCAAAGCCGCAGTCAACTAAGGAGTAAACGTTGGATGCAAGGCCCTGCTAGCCTTGTTTGTGACTGTTGGTGACTACCTTCGGGAGGAGCTTCACGATCTTCAAAGGGGAGTCTTTATGTTTCCCTTTTCATTTACTTAACTGTTGTGTGTTTATTTTTGTTGGTGTGTTTATTTCTGTTTGTATTTTCAATTCAATAACCATGCTTGAATTTTTCATTTTCGTGAAATATTTGTCAACATTGAGGACAATGTTTAATTCAAGTGTGGGGGAAGGTTTATTAGAAAGAAAAGAAAAAAAAATTCAAAAATTCAAAAATTCAAAAAAATAATTTACTTGTTTTTGCTTTCTACGGTAACAATATATCGACTAGATCATACTTACTCCCTTGGTAGCGTTGAACCTACCATTGCACTTAGTAAGTCACTGTGGTCACGTATTGTTACCCTAATAAAAAAAATTGAAAAAGAAAAAAAATAGTTTTGTAAGCTCGTTTGTTTCGCACTGGCTTTGGAGCTATCGAGTCTTAGAAAGTGCTTGTTCGTTTATTTGAGCTATATCATTTTAAAAAAAAATCAATCAAAAAAAAATCAAAAAATCAAAAATTACAAAAATATTTGTTTCTGTTTTGTGTGTTTTGTGCTTTGTTCTTTCCAATCCCAAGGATTAATTGAGTTTAATTGTTGTGATTAGGAGAATGTTTATTATATGTCAAGGCTTTGTGTAGCTTGCTTTGGATTTAATATGCATAACTTGTGATTGCTCGAAATTCCATGTTCACATAACCTATTTCGATTAATTGATTGCAATCCGAGAAGCACATTTAAACATACATTGTCATGCATACCCAAAAAATGTGAGGATTTGAGCCTGTTGAAGATTCACATGTATGCATCATTCATACATTTACTCGTTCTTCATGTGTGCACAATTCATGAGTTTTTGAACCTAGAACTTGCTCAAAGACCACTTGAAACGTTTTGTTAATCTGTAATGAATTAGAGATGATTAAGGCATTAGTTGAGCACCATGGCCAAAATATTCACCATCCATCTAAACACGAACTTTAGGAATCCCCTTTTGAACTAAACACTCAGTAGCCGTTTCTTTTGTTCACCCACACCATCTCACCCTTGTCTTATTTATGTTTGCAAGACGATGATAGTGACTTCTTATGTTCTTATGCTTCGGGTTTTGATTTGTATGGTAGTATACCAAAAGGCAAGTGTGGGGGTGCATTTTATTTTGTTGTATTTGTTCAAAGAAAGAAAAAAAAAAATAGAGTTGTTTTCTTGTTTTTAATTTCAATAAAAGGTTGGAGGAGAATAAGAAAGTTGTTTCGGGTATAGCATAGGTATGAGTTTCAAAGTCGTTGACTTGTCTTGCAAACATGTGAAACATTTTTCATTTCCAGTCCCTTCATTCATCATTCACCATTCACTATTCACCATTCACCCTTTTGGCCCCCGTTTATACCCTTGAAGCCCTTATGATCTAATGATTTGTGGATTAATTGTGGAGAGTTGGTTAATGAGCAAGCTTATGGGAACATTACTTGTGCAATTGTTATGAGAGTAAACACTTAACCCTAAACACTGAGCGGAAATATTTAGTGACCATTGTGAGCTTTAGTGGTTAATGTTGTTTCGATGTGCCTATTTGATTGCATGAGATTAATTGTATACTCGGTTTTCACACACTTCACCCGAGCATAAATGAGATGTGCATGTTAAAGACTTAGCAAATTCTTTAGCCTTGGTATATAATTTTTATTCTCTTGATTATAACTCTTCGAACTCGCTGAGGGTTATGGTTGGAAAGACCATTTTGTTTTGTGTTTCGTTTTCTGTTTTGTGTTGTTCTGTTTTAAAGTTTTGTGTTTGCTAGAGGACTAGCAATAGCTAAGTGTGGGGGAATTTGATAGGAGCACAAAGTGTGACGTTTTTAATGTGTTTTCCCTACTATTTGGCTATGATTTAATTGTAACTTTGCTATTTTAGCTTAGTTTCCATATTTGAGTCCTAAATGACGTATTAATGTGAACATGTGCAGAAACGAAGTCTAATGGGCTTTTGCGAGGCCCATCAAGATGGAAGGCCCAAGCCCAAGAAGGAAGGCCCATGTCCACAAAGCATGAAGGAAAGGCCCAAGCCCAGATTTTCGGACATTCTGCCTGTGCAGATCAGTCAACTTGCGAAGCCCATATCTCTCAATTGCACCGTCAGATCTAGCTGTACTTTTGATACACGCTGCATGTGGATGTTAAGTGTTCGGCATTAAAATTTCAGAGTCATCCAACCGTCCATACGTCCAGAATTCCACTCCAAGTGCGCACTGCTCAGTGCTGTCTGCTTTTTATTTCTTTCCTTTTCCTTTATTCTCAATGCTCCACTCACCCCCATATTTCCACCCATCTCACCTAACTATCTTTGTTTCTTTCTCTCCATACCATTAGTGTTTGATTTCTTTTTGGTAAATAAATGGTTAATTGCCATATGATTCCATTTCCACCACCACTTACCATTTCTTTATCTCCCACTTAAATTCCACTTCTCTTCCCTTTCTTTCTTTATTTCTTGCATTGTCTTCTTCTTCCTCTCCATTCTCCTATAAATAGCAGCCTCATTCTTCACACAAATTCACACCCCAATGGGGAGGGACAAACCCTCCTCTTTCTCTTCTCCATTGATAGGAGCACAAAGTGTGACGTTTTTAATGTGTTTTCCCTACTATTTGGCTATGATTTAATTGTAACTTTGCTATTTTAGCTTAGTTTCCATATTTGAGTCCTAAATGACGTATTAATGTGAACATGTGCAGAAACGAAGTCTAATGGGCTTTCTCGAGGCCCATTAAGAGGTGGTCTGCCACCAGGCCCAAGAAGGGGGCCCAAGCCCATGAAGAAAAGGCCCAAACCCAAGAAGAAGGCCCAAATCCATGAAGGAAGGCCCAGGTTCACAAAGCATGAGGAAAGGCCCAAGCCCAGATTTTCGGACATTCTGCCTGTGCAGATCAGTCAACTTGCGAAGCCTATATCTCTCAATTGCACCGTCAGATCTAGCTGTAATTTTGATACACGCTGCATGTGGATGTTAGCTGCTCCCAAATAAAATTTCAGAATCATCCAACCGGTAGAACGTCCATTATGCCGCTCTAAGTGCGCACTGCTCAGTGCTGTCTGCTTTTTATTTCTTTCCTCTTGTTTTATTTTCAATGCTCCACTCACCCCTATATTCTTTCCTCTTCTTTCTGCCCACAATATTAGTGTTTGATTTCTTTTACCTAAATAAATGGTTCATTGCCATATGACTACATTTCCACCATTCCACTTACCATTTCTTTTCTACCACTCACATTCCACTTCTCTTCCCTTTCTTTCTTTATTTCTTTCATTGTCTTCTTCTTCCTCTCCATTCTCCTATAAATAGCAGCCTCATTCTTCTCACCATTACACACCCCAATGGGGAGGGACAAACCCTCCTCTTTCTCTTCTCCATCTCACATCATATTTTCCATTCTCTAGTATTTAGGGTTTTCAAGTCTTCAAGGAGGAGGGGAGCTGTTTACACCATTACCACCAGCCATCAACCATCATCACCACCATCATCATCACCTTGGGAATCTCGGCTTTTGAGTTACTCGCGTGAGGATTTAAGAGTTTGTGATCTTCGAGTTCTTCCTACTTTCCATATGGTGTACTTCAACTTATTCTTTAATTACTCTTTTTGAGTTCCTCTTTGTTGCTTGATTATTCTTTGTATTAGTTAACATGACATGATTTATATAATTTTCAGCCTATATTTATGAGTTTATTTGATTGTTAGATCCTAATTAATTAGTTCTTCTAGCAGCTTATGTGACTCCGTTTATTTGATTCGGTTTTATTGAATCTTTTATGTGTTCTTGTTTTAAGGTTTGAAACTTAAGATGATTGCATGTAATTGGTGCTAGAATTAGGGTTTTAATTCTAATTCACAAGTAGTAAAGGCTTATCAAACGGGTCGGAATCAAAATAAGAAGGATCGCGGATAGACGAGCGTTCGCTAGGTCGCGTACTTTAATTAACAACTCTTCTCCTATGCGTTAGATATGTTATTGATTGATCACCTTTGCATGTTTAATTGTTTAATCTAGATGAGCGTTCACTAGGTTAATTTTCATAGAAGATGTTTTATTTGGGGAATGATAACCCGTGTGGGCATTCCACATATGTTAGTTTCGGTTTCATGGCTAGGGAACTTGGTTAATTTTCGGTCTAATGATTGGTAAACTTGTGTATATGTGGCTGAACTTTATATACTTTGTGTTTCATCATCATATTTTATTTATTCTTTGTAATTTAATTAATTTATTTCATTCAATTTATCTCTCAATTCCCCTTTTTACTTTGTACATATGTATATATTTATACTTTATACTTGTTAATAATAATTCTTTATTTTATTTAATTCTTTGTGACATTTTTTGTTAGGTACACCCTTTGATCTCCGTTGTGAACGATACCCTACTTACACTATACTACCGATAGAGTTTTTTAAATTGATGCTCCTTTTGGGCGTGTCAATTTTTGGCGCCGTCGACGTGGATTGAAAATGTTCCTAACCTAATATTTTTTTTGTTAATACTGTTTATAATTTTTTGTAATTATTACTGTTTTTATTACTTGTATATAATTACTGTTTACTTTTTATTGTTTATAATTTTACTTTTTTTTTAACTGTTCATATTACTTGTTTATATTACTTGTATATATTACTTGTGAATAGTTGTTGTTATTACTTGTTTTTAATACTTGTTCATATTTTGTTACACTTAGTAATTTATTTAGGTGTCTTTTATATAGTTGATTATTTTTTTGTTGTTGTAAGTTGTAACTTGAACGGAATAGGTAAGGTCCTTTTGTTAATATTGGCCTAAACCCTTCATTTTTACCGTAAGGTTATTTGAGGTTGAGGGCGGCCTTTATTAACACTTGGAGAATTGTCGAACACTTAAGTGCTTTCTCAACTGAGTAAGGGGCACATGGATGGTGTCTAGGTCGAGACCCTAGGTGACAGGTTTTGGATTCAGAGGACTATAGACAGACGAAAGTCGATAGGGGCTTGCCTCCGTAGTCCACCAAATGAATTCTGCCCCTCGCTTATTCTCATATGATCTGGCCATTCGCCTTCTGAAAACACGGAAAGTCATTTAAGTCAAGGCATTGCACCTAGGCCGTAAGTCCACCTTGAGTTACCGCTTGGAATCAACTTTCTTTTTTTTCAACTATATTCAGGCAAAAGAAAATGTTTTTGTACACTTTAGGTATATTGGATTAAACATGACTTTAAGATGGGTAGCTGTTTCAGTCCCATTGCACATTGAAGTCCTCTGTTCCCGTACTTAAGTGTATTGTGTAAATAAAATTTACTTAGACATAGGAAAATTTATTTATTCATTTTGTATAGATAATTTGTAATACATATTTAACTTTGTAAATATTTTGCTTTTATTTCGTAAATTTGATTACTAACTTTTTAATTTTTATAGGGAATAATCAAGGTTATCAGAAATTATACCACATACATCGGAGCATACGTTTAGGAAGTCAAGGTTGAAAAACCTTGAGGTTGATGTCTTGTTGGTGATTTTCGGTTTCCTTCGGAGTAAAAAGGTAAGTTTTCTTTTCACTCTCGTTATTTGTTTGTAAAAATGAAAAAATAAAAAAAAATAGAAAATTTGTAATTGTAAATAAAAAAAAAGTGATTGTTTGTTTTACTGTTTGTAATAATTTATTTTTACTATTTATAATTACTGTTTGTTTTATTTTTGGGCTTGTTGTTTGTTTGTTATTGGGCCTTAGGCCCGTTTATGTGATTGGTTAGGGTTTTAGGTTTCGAAAAGAAAAATAAAAAATAAAAAAATAAAAAAATAAAATTTGGCCCATTGGGCCCGTGTCATTCCCGAAGCCTGAAACCCGTAACCCAAGCCCATTTAGTGTGTCGGGCCTGTTCGTTTTTAGGCCCATTAGTTTAAGCCCACAAATAATGGGCCGAAGATTTCTTTGGCCCAGGCCCACTTTAGGGCCCAAACCATTTCGATGGCCCAAGCCCGTTTAAAGTGTCGGCAACCGTTAGCGCGTGTGCTACGTGATATGCGGTTTTACCGACGTCATTAATTATTACCTAAACATCCTAACAATTTGTCGTTGAATAGTATAATGGGAAGTAGAGGTTTTTCCCACAGAGGATTGTTTATTTACTTTTCTAATGTCACAAAATTAATTAAACTATATTGTTTCTATTTACAAAAATATACAATATACAAAAGTAATCTTTTTGGGTTTTTAATCTTTTTGAAAATAAGAAATAAATAAAAGAAAATATTTTTGGATTTTTATAAAATAAAACAAGGAAAATACAAATTCAAATATACAATTTAAACTAACACAATTAAATAAAACACACCAAAAATAATTAAACAAACACACAAATAAATGAATAACATATTTTTGGGTTTTTCAATATATAATTAAATCACACAAATATTCAAATTAAACAAATATTCAAATAAATAAACACACAACAAATATAAATAAATTGAGTTTGAGAGAGAAATGCTCATTTAATTCCGGCGAAGGATCTTATCGGATTCGCCGGATTTTCGATGAAGTTCAGGGAGCTCGAGTGTAGAGAACACATTGGATTGGGCCTTGGGCAGTTGGGCTTGAGGCTTGGAGGCCCAATTGGGAATCAAAATTGACTTGTTGACCGTGACTTCTGATACGCCCAAAATGAGCATCAATTTAAAAAAAACCCTATCGGTAGTAGTATAGTGCATAGTAGGGTATCGTTCACAACGGAGATCAAAGGGTGTACCTAACAAAAAAATGTCACAAAGAATTAAATAAAATAAAGAATTATTATTAACAAGTATAAAGAATATATACATATGTACAAGGTAAAAGGGGGTTTAAGATATAAATTGAATAAAATGAATTAATTAAATTACAAAGAATAAATTAAATAAGATGGGATGAAACACAAAGTATATAAAGTTCAGCCACAAGTATACAAGTTTACCAATTATTGGACCGAAAATTAACCAAGTTCCCTAGCCATGAAACCGAAATTAACATATGTGGAATGCTGGACCGCCAATTATCATTCCCCAAATAAAACCACTTTCATGAAAATTAACCTAAGCGACCGCACCTAGATTAACCAATCAAACATGCAAAGGTAGCTAATCAAAACATGTCCAACGCATAAAAGAAGAGTTGTTAATTAAAGTGCACGACCTAGTGGGACCGCCCATCTATCCGTGATCCTTTTTATTTGTTTCCGACCTCTTTCCAAAGCCTTTACTACTAGTGAATTAGAATTAAAACCCTAATTCTAGCACCAATTATATGCAATCATCTTAAGTTTGCAACCTTAAAACAAAAACATATAAAAGTTATCTACTTAAACAAAATCAAATAAACGGAGTCACATAAGCTACTAGAAGAACTAATTAATTAGGATCCAACAATTAAATAAACCCATAAACAAAGGCTGAAAATTATATAAATCATGTCGTGTTAACTAATACAAAAGATAAACAAGCAACAAAGAGGCATAAATTTAAAGGCTAAGTCGAAATACACCGTATGAATAGCATGAAGATCTTGAAACCACAAACTCTTGAATCCTTGACCACAAGTAATCCAAGCCGTGAAGACAAGGTGATGATGGTGATGGTGATGTTGAATAGGGGCTGGTGGTGATGGTGTAGACGCCTTCTCCTCCTCCTTGAAGACTTGAAAACCCTAAATACTAGAGAATGGAAAATATGATGTGAGAAGAGAAAGAGGAGGGTTTGTCCCTCCCCATTGGGGTGTGTATTGGTGAGAAGAATGGGGCTGCTATTTATAGGAGAATTGAGAAGAAGAAGAAGACAATGAAAGAAATAAAGAAAGAAAAGGAAGAGAAGTGGAATGTGAGTGGTAGAAAAGAAATGATAAGTGGAATGGTGGAAATGTAGTCATATGGCAATGAACCATTTATTTAGGTAAAAGAAATTAAGCACTAATAGTGTTGGAAGAAAGAAGAGGAAAGAATATAGGGGTGAGTGGAGCATTGAAAATAAAAGAAGAGGAAATAAATGAAAAGCAGACAGCACTGAGCAGTGCCCACTTAAAACGGAATAATGCACGTTTGAACGGTTGGATGATTCTCAAATTTTAATACAGAATATCTAACACACACATGCAGCGTGTATCAAAATTACAGCTGGATCCAACGGTGCAATTGGGAGATATTGGCTTCGCAAGTTGACATATCTGCACAGGCAGATTGTCCGAAAATGGGCTTGGACCTTCCTTCTTGGGCTTGGACCTTTCTTCTTGGGCTTGGGCCTTTCTTCATGGATTTGGGCCTTCATCTTGGGCCTCACGGCAGCTCACTTCTTAATGGGCCTCGAAAAAGCCCATTAGACTTCGTAAATTTCCGAGCTCCGATTTTCTGCACGTATTCACATTTATATATCATTTAGGGACTCAAATATGGAAACTAAGCAAAAATAGCAAAGTTACAATGAAATCATAGCCAAATAGTAGGGAAAATACATTAAAAACGTCACACTTTGTGCTCCTATCAACTTCCCTTTGACTGCTGACTTTTCAAAGTCAGATTTCTTCTTTCTTCAAGCTCGTGGCTTTCCTCTCTTAACTTTGCATTTTCAATTCAGTTTCATTTTCTTCATCTTTCTGCACAGCAAAGCAAGTCAGGACAGCACGGCAAGGTGATGCAACGGCGCCGGAAGAGAGCAGCAGGCAGAGGACAAAGGGATCGCCGTTAGTGAGCACGGGAAGGGACTGAGCTCGTGCGAAGTCGACGGTGCCAGCTGAGGGGAAGCACGGCCTGGGCTGGTGCGAAATCGATAGCGCCGACGGTAGCAGTAGGGCAGCGGCGCTGATGAGGCCATGGTGGAGAGCTGCGAGGAGAGCACGGCGTACAAAATCGGCGCCGGCAGAACAGATCAAGTATGAGGGAGAACCGGCTCGGCGCGGAGATTGATGCCGGTGGTTGTGGGCTGCCTGATCGACGAACGACGGAATAGAAGAGCAAATTGCAGCGGTGGAGAGAAGCACGAGACGCCGGACAGCTGGGCTTGGTGAGCGACGTCGATGGCAGTAACGGCGTGGACAGAATGGTGAGCTGGCAGACGGCAATTGAAGAGGCGCGGCAGCCGGGGCTGTGCGGCGGTGGAGGGCGACGGCGTGCACGGAGGAGTGGTGGATCTTCTAAACCTGCAAAAGAACAAAGATTGGAGAGATGGTGGTTGCAGTGATGATTAATTGAAGTGTAATTGTGAACCGTGGGCTTTTGTTAATTGAATTGTGACGAGAGAGATGGAGGAATTGATTTGTGGTTATGTAGATCGAAGGAGTAGTTACGGGGGAAGAAATAGAGCTGAGATAATTGAGGAAAGAAGAGGAGGTAGAGAGATTTGTTAATTAGAAGATGACTGTTTGCAGGGAAGAAAAGAAGAACGAGAAGGGGAAGAAAAGAAGGCACGACGTAGGCTGCCGTGCACGGACGCTTTGAAGACAGAGTGAGTGAGTAACCGGAGAGAAGGCAGCTAGGTGAACTACACGGACGCCGAGAGAAATATGGAGGGGGAAAAGAGATGGGGAAAGAATTGGTGGCGCGAGGAGAAGCCCCGGCCTAGGATTAATGGAACAGAGGCCAGTATTTAAAGAGAAGGAATAGTGGTGATGGTGGAGCTAGAAACCAAGGGAATGGCAGTGAAGAATGATCCGGAAAGAAGAATTGGTGGATGATTTGTTGGTGAAATTTGAAATGAAGGAGCGGGGAATTTGAATGATGATAGTGGAAGACTAGCTGGAGAAGATTCCATGGCAGAGGGAAATGGGCAAGTGGTAACGTGAGCTGGGACGCCGCCGGCTGAAAACAAAAGAAAAGAAAAGAAAAATAAAACAAATCAAATAAAATAAAATAACAAAATAAAATAAAATAAATAATTATAAAATAAAATAAAAGAATTATAAAATAAATATATAAGAATAAAAATGGAACAAGAATAAATATAAACAAGGGAAAATAAAGTAGAGATTTAAAATGGATTTCATCACCGCGTGTGGTGGTTGCGCCTCCGTGAGTGGTGGTTCGCCGGCAAAATTGCCGGGATTCGAAACGTCTTTCGAAATCTTCGTACAATATTATATTCCACTTCCGAATGATGACCGGTGTCATCAGATAATCGAAAAGTCACGGTTGACTTTCCGATATTGCGCTGTAAATCTCCAAAATTCACCTTTTATGTGTAAATAAGCATTTTTCACATATTTTCCCTGAAAACACGAAAACAAACATTAAACCGACAAATAAGCTTTCAGAATAGCATCCATCCAAGTATTTAGAGCACTTTGTGAACGTATTTTACGTTCACATCACACCCCCACACTTGAACTTTTGCTAGTCCTCTAGCAAACACAGAACTAAAAACAGAACAACACAAAAACAGAAAGGGAAACACAAAACAGAAATTCTTTCCAACCATAACCCTCAACGAGTTCGAAGAATTATAATCAGGAGAATAAAAACTATATACCAAGGCTCATGAATTTGCTAAGTATTTAACATGGACATCTCATTCGTGCTCGAGTGAAGTGTGTGAAAACCGAGTGTACAATTAATTTCATGCAATCAAATTGGCACAAATGAACGACATTAACCACTAAAACTCACAAGATTCGCTAAATATTTCCGCTCAGTGTTTAGGGTTAAGTGTTTACTCTCATAACAATTGCACAAGTAATGTTCCCATAAGCTTGCTCATTAACCAACTCTCTACAATTAATCCACAAATCATTAAATCATAAGGGCTTTCAATGGTGTAATGGGGCCAAAGGGTGAATGAATGGTGAATGAATGGTAAATGGTAAATGGAAGGGAAAGACTAGAAATGATAAATGTTCCACATGTTTGCAAGACAAATCAACGACTTTGAAACTCATACCTATGCTAAACCCGAAACAACTTTCTTATTCTCCTCCAACCTTTTATGGAAATTAAAACAATACAAGAAAATAATTCTATTTTTGTGGCATTTTCTTTTTCTTTTTCTTTTCCACTTTTTTTTTTTCTTTCTTTCTTTCTTTTCTCTTTTTTTTTTCTTTGAGAAACTACAACAAAATAAAATGCACCCCCACACTTGCCTTTTGGTACATACTATACAAATCAAAACCCGAAGCATAAGAATATAAGAAGTCACTATCATCGTCTTGCAAACACAATAAAACATGGGTGAGATGGTGTGGGTGAACAAAAGAAGCGGCTAATGAGTTATCAGTTCAAAAGGGGTTCCTAAAGTTCGTGTTTAGATGGATGGTGAATATTTGGCCATGGTGCTCAACTAATGCCTTAATCATTTTCAATTCATCACAGATTAATAAAAAGTTTCAAGCGGTCAATGAGCAAGTTCTAGGTTCAAAAACTCATGAATTGTGCACACATGAAGAACGAGTAAATGTATGAATAATGCATACATGTGAATATTCAACAGGCTCAAATTCTCACAATTTCTGGGTATGCATGACAATGTATGTTCAAATGTGCTTCTCGGATTGCAATCAACTAATTAACACAGGTTATGTGAACATGAAATTTCGAGCAATCACAAGTTATGCAAATTAAATCCAAAGCAAATCACACAAAGCCTTGACATATAATAAACATTCTCCTAATCACAACAATTAAACTCAATTCATCATCGGGATTGGAAAGAACAAAACACGAATACAAATAAACACACAAAAACACACAAACAGAAGCAAATATTTTTGTATTTTTTTTTTTATTTTTTGATTTTTTTTTTATTTTTTTCAATTTACGTAACAATACGTGACCACAGTGACTTACTTAGTGCAATGGTAGGTTCAACGCTACCAAGGGAGTAAGTATGATCTAGTCGAGATACCGTTACAGTAGAAAACGAAAACAAGTAAAATATTTTTTTGAATTTTTGAATTTTTCAAATTTTTTCTTTTCTTTTTAATAAACCTTCCCCCCACACTTGAATTAAACATTGTCCTCAATGTTAGACAGATATTTCACGAAATGAAAAATTCAAGTATGGTTATTGAATTGAAAATACAAACAGAAATAAACACACCAACAAAAATAAACACACAACATATATACAAATGAAAACGAAAACAAAAATAAACAGAAAGGTTAAAGAAAAACTCCCCCTTGAAGATCATTAAGCTCCTCCTGAAGCAAGTCACCAACAGTTACAAACAAGGCTAGCAGGGCCTTGCATCCAACGTTTGCTCCTTAATTGACTGCGGCTCTGATCCTTTGAAGTGTGTCCTGGACGAGTGTTGTTGCCGACTCCACGGCAGATTTGGCTGATGTAGCCTTCACCGAGATCTGGAACACCATAGTCAGTAGTGTTCCATCAAGAACAGCTCCGGATACGTTTGGCAGAATGGAGAAGCCTGAAGACATAAGCGGAAATGGCTCCGGTTGAACTCCACATAACAAACACTGGAGAATGGAATGGTTGATCGGCGCATAAATCACAGACGACCCCGTTGCATCGGTGCAACACTCCTGAAGAATGAGGAAGTCGTTGTGACTATCTATGGCGAGCACCGAAATCTGGTTCCGCGGGTCAAGACCGATGGTGAAGTTTGCTAGCACACGTACCAAGCTGTCCATCGACATACTATCCCACAGCGGTCTCGTATGCACATCTTTGAGGAACTCAAAGATCCTGGTGTGATGGGAAAGATGCACGACAGAACAACCGGCAGTACGATTGACTCCAGGGGGCTTGCTCGGATCTCCCCTTCGCTTGTTGGTCCTGACCTCCATTCGAGTGTCTCTTGTTCGGTTTGAACAAGTCCAGTGATGATACGTGGAGTTACTGATGTCGTTGAAGAAACAGATCGCCATCTGGTTTGCCATTTCCGCTAGGCCTCTTTTTCCGTCGGGCGAAATGATAGAGTCACCGGGTGAAGTGTGGATCCCTGTAACGCACATGTAGCGCTCGGCTTGTCGTTGGAGAGTTGAGATCCAACGCTTTGCACCAAATGCGAACCCTGAATGAACGAAGGGTTCGAAAATGGCCTTCATCTCCTTCTCGCGCACATCCACGTGCTCCACCCAAGTAACTAAGGAAGATCCATTCTGCAAGTCTCGAATCAAACATCCGGAGGGGCGCTTTCGGCAAATCGATCTCACTGAAGGCTTCGGATTTGAGCGCAGTTCATCCACGGAGACATCCACAACGATCCAACTTCCATCCAGTTGTAGGTGGGAGTACCTAACGAACTGGACTTCACGAGTCGAAACGATGTGAGATGGCACCAGAAACTCGGCCGACATCACTTGCTTCCTCTCCTCGTAGCCTACTGCGTTGTCGGAGGGTAGGATCTCCAACATCTGGGCGTTTGTGATCATGCTACAGAAGACGGGCAACCATCGACCAACATCCATTAAGATCTCAACAATGGTGGTCGGATGAAGGTGGATGGTTGCCGAGTGTCTCGAGGATTCCGATTTGAAGTATGGCGCAGGCTCGCCACGTTGAAACACTCGCAAGTACTCGGCCCTATTTAGAGTCTCGGGATGAATAGAAGTCTCGGGAGTTGGTGAAGATATCCACAAAGGAAAACCGGCAGTGGCCATGAGCATGAGCTCGTGCTTGGCCTTGCGGGCGATATCCGAGATCAAGTCGGTGTGGACTCCGACAAGATCATGAGCAGGTCCCGGAAGAGTAGATGGCACAGGTACGGATGGGCGCTCGACTAGTGTAGGCATGAGGCTCCGCACATCCCGTCTCAAGTGGTCCATGTCGATCGAATCATCGGACAACTCGAGAAGAGGCTCTTGTTGTGGAGGAACAACTTCGAGCCTTCGCCTAGGCACATCAGAATGCGGAACAGGACCTCCGCAATTGGGACAGATGCCGCTCTGGAGAGCATCGACGAGTCGTTGATTCTGCATCTGAAGCTCCTCGTTCTTGCTCACCAGCTGATCGTTCCTTCTTTCTAGCTCGGCAATACGCTGCTCAGAAGTCCGGATACCGAACTTCTTCCTATTTCTCGACCCCCAATAGTAGACTTGGTCTTCTTCTAGTCCGATTTTTGGACCAAATCTTTCACGTTGTGGCTTGGTGGGGTGAGAATACACCGCAAAGAAAGCCGCCAGTGCTTCTCTCTGAGCCTTGGTGTATTTCGTCCTTGGAAGTCTCCTATAGACAGGAGCGGCTTCCGGCTCGGCGGGTGGATCAGCAACCAGGATTGGTACTTGGGGTAGTGGTTGCGGTTGTGGTTGTGGCTGGGTCGGCATGCTAGCATCGGCGCTATTGAGCATGCTCGGTGGAATGATTTCAGCCAGACCTTCAAAGATTGGGTTCTCTGAAGGACCTGCCTGAAACAACTCGCTAAAGGAATTTACTTTCTTGGCCATTTGTGGTTTGGGAAGGGAGGAAAGCTTTTCTGGGTTTGGGAGTTTTCTGGGAAAAAAGACTAAGAACACAGATGAACACTACGAACTAGCGAGAGAAAACGAGAGAGAGAGAGATAGATTAAGGGAAAACGTGAAATGCCTAAGGAAACTAGCGCAAACAGAAGGGAAGGGGAAAGGAGTGGACGCACACATGCACGCTTGCACACGTGCCAAAGACAGAAGACCCGCAAATTGCGGATCGGGCGACGAAAGTCGCAAAGCGTACAGTGAAAACGCATGCGGCTTATTAAACAATTCGGCCGACGCAAAAGTCGTGCGTCGGCCCAATCAATTTTTTTTTCATTTTCATTTTTTATTTTTTTATTTTTATTTTTTAATACTTTACGAAAAGTCGTAAAGTGAACAGTGAAAACGCGTGTGAAACACGCGCAAAGGTTGCCGACACTTTAAACGGGCTTGGGCCATCGAAATGGTTTGGGCTTTAAAGTGGGCCTGGGCCAAATAAATCTCCGGCCCATTATTGGTGGGCTTAAACTAATGGGCCTAAAAACGAACAGGCCCGACACACTAAATGGGCTTGGGTTACGGGTTTTGGGCTTCGTGAATGACACGAGCCCAATGGGCCAAAATTTATTTTTTATTTTTTATTTTTTATTTTTATTTTACGAAACCAAAAACCCTAACCAATCACACAAACGAATGGGCCTAAGGCCCAATAACAAATAACAAACAAACAAGCCCAAAACAAATAAACAGTAATTATAAAAAGTGAAAATAAATATTTACAAAACAGTAAAACAAACAAACACACTTTTTTTTATTTTTTTTATTTACAAATTTTTTTTTATTTTTTATTTTTTATTTTTTTTTATATATTTTTTTAAATAAATAACGAGAGTGAAAAGAAAACTTACCTTTTTACTCCCGAGGAAACCGAAAAAATCACCAACAAGACATCAACCTCAAGGTTTTTCAACCTTGACTTCCTAAACGTATGCTCCGATGTATGTGGTAAAATTTCCGAATAACCCGGATTATTCCCTATAAAAATTAAAAGGTTAGTAATAAAATTTACAAGTTAAAAACAAAATATTTACAAAGTTAAAAATAATGTCACAAATTATCTATACAAAATGAATAAATAAAATTTCCTATGCCTAAGTATATTTTATTTACAAGTAATGTTAAATTGTCCAAAATATAGTTAAAAACAAAGTTGATTCCAAGCGGTAATTCGAGGTGGACGTACGGCCTAGGTGCAATATCTTGACGTAAATGACTTTCCGTGTTTTCAGAAGGCGAATGGCCAGATCACAAGAGATAAGCGAGAGGCAGGATTCATTTAGTGGACAAGTCCTCTGAATCCAATTTTACAAACCCGTCACCCAGAGTCTTGATCATATCGAGACACCATTCATGTGCCCCTTACTCAGTTGAGAAAGCACTTAAGTGTTCGACAATTCTCCAAGTGTTAATAAAGGCCGCCCTCAACCTCAAGTGACCTTACGGTACAAATGAAGGGTTTAGGCCAATATTAATAAAAGGACCTTACCTATTTCCGTTCAAATTACAACCTACAACAACTTAAATAATTAACAGTACTCAGAATACCTAAGTATAATTACTAAGTGTAACAATATATACAAGTATAATTAGTAAGTATTATTTACAAGTATTATTTACAAATAGTAAACAGTAAAAAGTAAAAAAAGTAAATAGTAAAAACAATCCCCGGCGAGCCGGCGCCAAAATGATATGCGGTTTTACCGACGTCATTAATTATTACCTAAACATCCTAACAATTTGTCGTTGAATAGTATAATGGGAAGTAGAGGTTTTTCCCACAGAGGATTGTTTATTTACTTTTCTAATGTCACAAAATTAATTAAACTATATTGTTTCTATTTACAAAAATATACAATATACAAAAGTAATCTTTTTGGGTTTTTAATCTTTTTGAAAATAAGAAATAAATAAAAGAAAATATTTTTGGATTTTTATAAAATAAAACAAGGAAAATACAAATTCAAATATACAATTTAAACTAACACAATTAAATAAAACACACCAAAAATAATTAAACAAACACACAAATAAATGAATAACATATTTTTGGGTTTTTCAATATATAATTAAATCACACAAATATTCAAATTAAACAAATATTCAAATAAATAAACACACAACAAATATAAATAAATTGAGTTTGAGAGAGAAATGCTCATTTAATTCCGGCGAAGGATCTTATCGGATTCGCCGGATTTTCGATGAAGTTCAGGGAGCTCGAGTGTAGAGAACACATTGGATTGGGCCTTGGGCAGTTGGGCTTGAGGCTTGGAGGCCCAATTGGGAATCAAAATTGACTTGTTGACCGTGACTTCCCTTTGACTGCTGACTTTTCAAAGTCAGATTTCTTCTTTCTTCAAGCTCGTGGCTTTCCTCTCTTAACTTTGCATTTTCAATTCAGTTTCATTTTCTTCATCTTTCTGCACAGCAAAGCAAGTCAGGACAGCACGGCAAGGTGATGCAACGGCGCCGGAAGAGAGCAGCAGAGAGAGGACAAAGGGATCGCCGTTAGTGAGCACGGGAAGGGACCGAGCTCGTGCGAAGTCGACGGTGCCAGCGAGGGGAAGCACGGCCTGGGCTGGTGCGAAATCGATAGCGCCGACGGTAGCGGTAGGGCAGCGGCGGTGATGAGGCCATGGTGGAGAGCTGCGAGGAGAGCACGGCGTACAAAATCGGCGCCGGCAGAACAGATCAAGTATGAGGGAGAACCGGCTCGGCGCGGAGATTGATGCCGGTGGTTGTGGGCTGCCCGATCGACGAACGACGGAATAGAAGAGCAAATTGCAGCGGTGGAGAGAAGCACGAGACGCCGGACAGCTGGGCTTGGTGAGCGACGTCGATGGCAGTAACGGCGTGGACAGAATGGTGAGCCGGCAGACGGCAATTGAAGAGGCGCGGCAGCTGGGCTGTGCGGCGGTGGAGGCTGACGGCGTGCACAGAGGAGTGGTGGATCTTCTAAACCTGCAAAAGAACAAAGATTGGAGAGATGGTGGTTGCAGTGATGATTAATTGAAGTGTAATTGTGAACCGTGGGCTTTTGTTAATTGAATTGTGACAGAGAGATGGAGGAATTGATTTGTGGTTATGTAGATCGAAGGAGTAGTTACGGGGGGAAGAAATAGAGCTGAGATAATTGAGGAAAGAAGAGGAGGTAGAGAGATTTGTTAATTAGAAGATGACTGTTTGCAGGGAAGAAAAGAAGAACAGAAGGGGAAGAAAAGAAGGCACGACGTAGGCTGCCGTGCACGGACGCTTTGAAGACAGAGTGAGTGAGTAACCAGAGAGAAGGCAGCTAGGTGAACTACACGGACGCCAGAGAAATATGGAGGGGGAAAAGAGATGGGGAAAGAATTGGTGGCGCGAGGAGAAGCCCCGGCCTAGGATTAATGGAACAGAGGCCAGTATTTAAAGAGAAGGAATAGTGGTGATGGTGGAGCTAGAAACCAAGGGAATGGCAGTGAAGAATGATCTGGAAAGAAGAATTGGTGGATGATTTGTTGGTGAAATTTGAAATGAAGGAGCGGGGAATTTGAATGATGATAGTGGAAGACTAGCTGGAGAAGATTCCATGGCAGAGGGAAATGGGCAAGTGGTAACGTGAGCTGGGACGCCGCCGGCTGAAAACAAAAGAAAAGAAAAGAAAAATAAAACAAATCAAATAAAATAAAATAACAAAATAAAATAAAATAAATAATTATAAAATAAAATAAAAGAATTATAAAATAAATATATAAGAATAAAAATGGAACAAGAATAAATATAAACAAGGGAAAATAAAGTAGAGATTTAAAATGGATTTCATCACCGCGTGTGGTGGTTGCGCCTCCGTGAGTGGTGGTTCGCCGGCAAAATTGCCGGGATTCGAAACGTCTTTCGAAATCTTCGTACAATATTATATTCCACTTCCGAATGATGACCGGTGTCATCAGATAATCGAAAAGTCACGGTTGACTTTCCGATATTGCGCTGTAAATCTCCAAAATTCACCTTTTATGTGTAAATAAGCATTTTTCACATATTTTCCCTGAAAACACGAAAACAAACATTAAACCGACAAATAAGCTTTCAGAATAGCATCCATCCAAGTATTTAGAGCACTTTGTGAACGTATTTTACGTTCACATCACTACGCGTTTTCACTGTTCACTTTACGACTTTCAAGTAAAGATTTAGTTAAATAAAAAGAAAAATTCTTATTGGACCGTCCCGCGACTTTCGCGTCGGCACGATAATTAAAAAAAAATAAAAAATAAAAAATGAAAAAAATATTTGATTGGGCCGACGGACGACTTTTGCGTCGGCCGATTTGTTTAATAATCCGCATGCGTGTCAACTGTAGCCTTTGCGACTTTCGTCGCTCGATCCGCAATTTGCGGATCTGTGTCTGTGGCACGTGTGCGTACGTGCGTCTGTTCCTTTCCCTTGGTTTGTGTCTATGTGCTTCATTCCATTCATTTTGCATTCATTTTCACTTAGTTCCCTTTTAGTCTCTCTAAATTTTCTCTCGTTTGTTCATATTGTAATTCACTTGTTCTTCGTTGTTCTTAGTTATTTTTCCAGAAATCTATCCTCCCTCCCAACCTAGAAATGGCCAAAAGAGTGAATTCTTTCAGTGAGTTGTTTCATTCAAGTCCTCCAGAGAGTGATTTCTTTGAAGGCTTGGATGAAATCATTCCACCAAGCATTCTAGATACTGTTAATGCTAGCATGCCGGATGTGCCAGAACCAGAACCAGAACCACAAGCACCAATCCAGGCTGCTGATCCACATGTTGTTGTTGTTGCTGGTCCTTCCGAGAAGCGTACGAGAGGCCCGAGGACGAGATTCACCAAGGACCAAAATGATGCGTTGACCGAGTTCTACACGGTGAATCCTCACCCACTCAAACTGCACAGAGCAAGGTTTGCTATAGAACTCGGGTTAACTGAAAATAAGGTCTACAACTGGGGAAGGAGATTTCATGATAAGCACGGTATCCCGTCAGAGGAGCAGATTTATGCCGATCTAATAAGAAGAAACGAGGAGCTGATGAGTAAGAATGAGGAGCTTCAAGAGCAGAACCAGAAACTCATCGATGCTCTTCATAGCGGCATTTGTCCCCAGTGTGGAGGTCCTGTTCCGCACCCAGATGTTGATTAGAGGTTAAAACCGTGGTCATTAATTTTTACCTAAATTCCTAACAATTGTCGTTGTAAAGTATAATGGGAAATAAAGGTTTTTCCCACAGAAGATTGTTATATTTACTTTTTAATGTCACGAAAAATTAAATTAAATAAAGAATTATTATTAACAAGTATAAAGAATAAAGAATATATATATATACAAAATTAAATAAACTATACAGTATTGTTTCTATTTACAAAAATATACATTATATACAAAAGTATTTTTGGGGGTTTTGGTATTTTTGAAAACAATAAATAAATAAAAGGAAATATTTTTGGATTTTATTATTTTTGAAAACAAGAAAACACACACACAAATATTGTTTTGAAGATTAACTAACTCCCTAGCCATGAATCCGAAACTAACATATGTGGAATGCCCACGCGGGTTATCATTCCCCAAATAAACTTCTCCCATGAAATCAACCTAGTGAACGCTCATCTAGATTAAACAATTAAACATGCAAAGGTGATTAATCTAAACATGTCTAACGCATAGAAAAAGAGTTGTTAATTCAAGTGCGCGACCTAGCGAACGCTCGTCTATCCGCGATCCTTATCATTTAGTTTCAACATTAAAGATAAAACTAAACAAACAAAATTCACATAAGCTGCTAGAAGAATTAATCAACTTCAATCCAATTTATTACACAAAATATAAAATAAACAAACAATAACATTTCCCAAAATTATTCACGAATAGTTAATTAAACAAAAATAAATTATAATAAATAAACAGAGTTTGGGAAAAATGTTACTGTTGTGTCCATGAAAATGGACACTGTCTGGCAGGCGAAGGTGGCAGACTCAGCTATAAAAATCGAACATAATTTGGATGTGGCGGGTGCAGTGAGCAATTGGGCTTGGGCCTGATGGGTGTCTTTAGCAATTGTTGGACTGAAATGGGCTTGGGCCTTGGTGGTCAACGGGTCAACAGAAAAGTCAATGGCCCAGTTTGACTTTTCAACATATTCCATGTCGCATTCAGCTCTCACGATTTCTCTATTCTCTTCATTTCAGTTCTCTTCTTTCTTCTTCGCACGAGAGCAAGAGCAAAGGTGCGGTCATAGGATGAGCGGCAGAGAGGATGACCGGCGCCGACAATAACGCAGGCGGCAGGAGCACGGGCTGGAACCAGCGCGGGTGATTGGGTCGTCGGAGGCGCAAGGAAGAAGCGAGCAGCGACGGCGGGGCAGAGGCACGGGATCGCGGCGGAATTGAGAGAGCAGATTGGTGCGACGACGGAGGAGGAAACGCCGGCGGCGAAGTGAGAGCATGGGCTCGGGCTTTTTGGTTGAGCACGACATTGGGCACGGAAGAGCAGTTCCGGGCTGGGACGAGAGATTAACGCCGGCGTAGATCTGGGTTTGTGAATTCGAGCAGAGGATTGGGTCGCGGCTGATACAGGACGGCGTGGATGGAAGCAAAGGCTGCTTGGCCAGTAAAGATGACGGCGGTGATCAGCAGGTCAACGAAAAGGAGCAAGAACGAACTCTGGCATCGGGTTTTATGGAATTTGAGGCGGCACCGTGAAGAACTGCAGCGGGGCGGCGTGGCGGCGTGGCTTTGACAGAGAGCTTCTAAACATTTGTAGTTTCTGGGCTGCTTTGATTGAGTTTCCAAACCTGCAAAATGGAATTGAGCACGGGATTAGTGGTAGCTTTTGATTAATTGAAATCTGAATTCCAATTTCAGCAGAGAAGAGACACGGCCTGGGTGTTGTGAGAAAGAGGCCATGGGAGCATGGGGACGCCGACGGTGAATGGAGGCAGTAGAGACGTCGTGGTGCGGCTGGGCTGCTTCGGATGAATAGAAATTCTGGGCTTTTTAGTTGAGCACGGCAGACTGGGCACGGGCTCTTCTGGAATTGCATCATCTCAAATCTGCAAAACAGAAAAACAGAGAAAATTAGATTGTGATTGTGTGAATTTGTGCTTGCAAGTGAGCTGTTTAAATAGGAGAGGAAGAGCAGAACAGCCAAGGAAGGAAGTAGAATAGTGGAGTGCGATGGAGAGCTGGAGATGCTAGAGGGAGTGATAATGCTTGCCGGCAGTGGAGGAAAACCAGGGAATTATGGACTGTAGTGTTTTGGTGGTGGAGATGGTTGGTGAAGTGGAAATGGATTGGTGAAGGTATTGCTGGCAAGAAGACATGAAGATGCAGCTGGAATTTCGTGGTGATATGTGAAGTGGTAACATGGCTGCATCAAAGAGAGAAACGAAAAAGAAAACAAAGAAAACAAAATAAAATAAAAGAATAATAAAAGAAATGAAGTAATTATAAAATAAAGAAAAGAAATAAAATAACAAATGAAATAAATATAAAAGAAATATGTAAAAGAAATAAACATAAAATATAAACAAGGGAAAATAAGATGGAGGTTTAAAATGTGTTCCACCACCGCGTGTGGTGGTTGCGCCGCCTTATGTGGTGGTTCGCCGACAATTGTCGGGATTCGGAACGGTTCCCGAAATCTTCGTACAATATTTAATTCCACATATATGAAAGTCACGGTTGACTTTCCGAATTACGCTGAAAACCTCCAAAATGCACCTATTCTGTGCAGATAAACATTTTCCTGGTATTTTCCCTAAAAACACGAAAACAAACATTAAACAGACAATTAAGCTTTCGGAATAGCAAAATCCAGTAATTAAAGGCACTTTGTGAACGTATTTTACGTTCACATCACACCCCTACACTTGAACTATTGCTAGTCCTCGAGCAAACACGAAACAAAACAACACAAAACAGAAAGGGAAACACAAAACAGACAGTCTTTCCAACCATATTCCTCAGCGAGTTCGAAAGAATTATAATCCAGAGAATAAAAATTATATACCAAGGTTAAAGAATTTGCTAAGCATTTAATATGTACATCTCATTTATGCTCGGGTGTGTGTGTGAAAACCAAGTATACAATTAATGTCAAGCAATCCAATAGGCACATCGAAACAACATTAACCACTAAACCTCACAAGATTCACTAAATATTTCCGCTCAGTGTTTAGGGTTAAGTGTTTACTCTCAAAACAATTACACAAGTAGTGTTCCCATATCCTTGCTCATTAACCGACTCTCTACAATTAATCTATAACTCATCAGATCATAAGGACTTTCAGGTGAAACAGGGACCAAAGGTGAATGGTAAATGGTCAATGGTCAATGAAGTGAAAGGACTCGAAATGAAAAATGTTTTACATGTTTGCAAGACAAGTCAACGACTTTGAAACTCATACATATGCTATACCCGAAACAACTCTTATTTTCCTCCAACCTTTTATTGAAAATAATACAAGTAAATAAAATAACTCTATTTTTGTGGTATTTCTTCTTTTTCTTTTCCACCCATTTTTTTTTTCTTTTTTTTTTTTTTTCTTGAGGAATTTTATTCCTTCTTTTTATTTCTAATTTTTTTTTTTTCTTTGAACAAATACAACAAAATAAATACACCCCCACACTTGCCTTCTGGTATACTACCATACAAATCAAAACCCGAAGCATAAGAACATAAGAAGTCACTATCATCGTCTTGCAAACACAATAAAACAACGGTGAAATGGTGTGGGTGAACAAAGAAACGGCTAATGAGTGATCAGTTCAAAAGGGGATTCCTAAAGTTCGTGTTTAGATGGATGGTGAATATTTTGGCCATGGTGCTCAACTAATGCCTTACTCATTTCTAATTCATCACAGATTAATAAAAAGTTTCAAGCGGTCTCTGAGCAAGTTCTAGGTTCAAAAACTTATGAATTGTGCACACATGAAGAACGAATAAATGTATGAATGATGCATACATGTGAATATTCAATAGGCTCAAGTCCTCACATTTTCTGGGTATGCATGACAATGTATGCTTAAATGTGCTTCTAGGATTGCAATCAATTAATCGAAACAGGTTATGTGAACAAGAAATTTCGAGCAATCATAAGTTATGCAAATTAAATCCAAAGCAAACTACACACAGCCTTAGCATATAACCAACATTCTCAAAATCATAACAATTAAACTCAATTCATCATCGGGATTGGAAAGAACAAAACACGAATACAAATAAACACACAAAAACACACAAACAGAAGCAAATATTTTTTTTGATTTTTTTGATTTTTTTGATTTTTTCAATTTACGTAACAATACGTGACCACAGTGACTTACTTAGTGCAATGGTAGGTTCAACGCTACCAAGGGAGTAAGTATGATTTAGTCGATATACCGTTACAGTAGAAAACGAAAACAAGTAAATTATTTTTTTGAATTTTTCAAATTTTTCAAATTTTTTCTTTTCTTTTATAAACCTTCCCCCCACACTTGAATTAAACATTGTCCTCAATGTTGACAAATATATCACAAAAATGAATAATTCAAGCATGATTATTGAATTTAAACACACAAACTAAAGTAAACCGAAGTAAACACACAACGTAAATCAACAGAAGTAAACACACAACATATATACAAATGAAAAAGATAGGTTAAAGAAAATCTCCCCCTTGAAGATCGTAAAGCTCCTCCCGAAGCAAGTCACCAACAGTCACAAACAAGGCTAGCAGGGCCTTGCATCCAACGTTTGCTCCTTAATTGACTGCGGCTCTGATCCTTAGAAGTGTGTCCTGGACAAGGGTAGTTGCCGACTCCACGGCAGACTTGGCTGATGTAGCCCTCACTGAGATCTGGAACACTATAGTCAGCAGTGTTCCGTCAAGTACAGCTCCGGATACGTTTGGCAGAATGGAGAAGCCTGAAGACATAAGCGGAAATGGCTCCGGTTGAACTCCAGATAGCAAACACTGGAAAATGGAAGGGTTAATCGGCGCATAAATCACAGACGACCCTGTTGCATCGGTGCAACACTCCTGGAGAATGAGGAAGTCGTTGTGACTATCTATGGCGAGCACCGAAATCTGGTTCCGCGGGTCAAGACCGATGCTAAAGTTTGCTAGCACACGCACCGAGCTGTCCATCGACATGCTATCCCACATTGGTCTAGTCTGAACGTCTTTGAGGAACTCAAAGATCTGGTGTGATGAGATAGATGAACAACGGAACAACCAGCGGTACGATTGACTCCGGGGGCTTGCTCGGATCACCCCTTCTCTTGTTGGTCCCGACCTCCATTCGAGTGTCCCTTGTTCGATTCGAACAAGTCCAGTGGTGGTACGTGGAGTTGCTGATGTCGTTGAAGAAACAGATCGTCATCTGTTTTGCCATTTCCGCAAGTCCTCTTCTTCCTTCAAGAGAAATAATCGAGTCACCGGGTGAAGAGTGGATACTGTGGCGCACATGTAGCGCTCGGCTTGTCGTTGGAGGGTTGAGATCCAACGCTTTGCACCAAAAGCGAACCCCGAATGAACAAAAGGTTCGAAACTGGCCTTCATCTCCTTTTCGCGTACATCCACGTGCTCCACCCGAGGTAACCAAGGAAGATCCATTATGAAGATCACGTATCGGGCATCCGGAGGGGCGTTTTCGGCAAATCGATCTCACGGAAGGCTTTGGATTGGAACGCGATTCATCCACGGAGACATCCACGACAACCCGACTTCCATCCGGTTGTAGGTGAGAGTACCGAACGAACTGGACTTCACGAGTTGAGACGATGTGAGATGGCACCGAAACTCGGCCGACATCACTGCTATACGCTCCTCGTAGCCTTCTTCGTTCTTTGGAGGAAAGGATCTCCAACGTCTTGGCGTTTGTGATCATGCTACGAAGAGCGGCAACCATCGACCAACATCCATTAAGATCCGAACGATGGTGGTCGGATAAAGATGGATGGTTGCCGAGTGTCTCGACGATTCGGCTTTGAAGTACGGAGCGAGGTTCGGCTCGTTGAAACACTCGCAAGTACTCGGCCCTATGAAGAGTCTCGGGATGAATAGACGTGTCGGGAGTCGGTGAAGTTATCCACAGAGGAAATCCGGCGGTGGCCGTGAGCGAGGAGCTCGTGTTTGGCCTTACGGACGATATCCGAGATCAAGTCGGTGTGGACTCCGACAAGATCGTGAGCAGGTCGGGAAGGGTATCGGATGGCAAAGGTATGGATGAGCGCTCGACAAGTGTTGGCATGAGGCTCCGCACATCCCTTCTTAAGTGGTCCGTGTCGATGGAATCATCGGACAACTCGAGAAGAGGCTCTTGTTGTGGAGGAACAACTTCGAGCCTTCGCCTGGCACATCGAGTGCGGAACGGGACCTCCGCGGTGGGACAGATGCCGGCTGTGGAGAGCATCGACGAGTTTTTGATTCTGCATTTGAAGCTCCTCGTTTTGCTCACCGGCTGATCGTTTCTTTTCTCTAGCTCGGCAATACGCTGCTCGGAAGGCGGATACCGAACTTCTTCCTATTTCTCGACCCCCGATAATAGACTTGGTCTTCTTAGTCCGATTTTTGGACCAAATCTTTCTCGTTGTGGTTTCGTGGGGTGAGAATACACCGCAAAGAAAGCCGCAAGTGCATCTCTCTGAGCTTTGCTGTACTTCGACCTCGGAAGTCTCCTATAGACAGGAGCGGCTTCCGGCTCAATAGGTGGATCAGCAACCAGGATTGGTGCTTGGGGTAGTGGTTGTGGTTGTGGTAGTGGCTCGGTCGGCATGCTAGCATCGGCGCTATTGAGCATGCTCGGTGGAATTATTTCAGCCAAGCCTTCAAAGATCGGGTTCTCTGAAGGACCTGCCTGAAACAAATCGCTGAAAGAATTAACTCTCTTGGCCATTTCTGGGTTGGGAAGGGAAGAAAGCTTCTGGGAATTGGGAGGTTTTCTGGGAAAGCTCAAGAACACGGAAGAACACGAAGAGAAAACAAGAGAGAGAAAACGAGAGAGAGAGAGAGAGACTAAGGGAAACCTAAGGAAATGCGTGAAATGAAACACACGAACAGAAGGGAAGGGAAGGGAACGGACGCACGCTCGCACACGTGCCACAGACAGAAGACCCGTAATTTCCGGATCGAGCGACGAAAGTCGTAAAGTCTACAGTAGACACGCACGCGGTTTATTAAACAAATCGGCCGACGCAAAAGTCGTGCGTCGGCCCAATCACATTTTTTCTGATTTTCGATTTTTTATTTTTTTATTTTTTTAATACTTTACGAAAAGTCGTAAAGTGAACAGTGAAAACGCGTAGCACACGCGCTTGCCGACACTTTAAACGGGCTTGGGCCATCGAAATGGTTTGGGCCATAAAGTGGGCCTGGGCCAAAGAAATCTCCGGCCCATTATTGGTGGGCTTAAACTAATGGGCCTAAAAACGAACAGGCCTGACACACTAATGGGCTTGGGTTACGGGTTTTGGGCTTCGTGAATGACACGAGCCCAATGGGCTAAATTTTTTTATTTTTTTATTTTTTATTTTACGAAACCTAAAACACTAACCAACACACAAACGGGCTTAAGGCCCAATACTAACAAACCAACAAGCCCAAAAATAAAACAAACAGTAATTATAAATAGTAAAAAGAAATAATTACAAAATAGTAAAACAAAAGCAAACACTCTTTTTTTTATATTTACAATTACAAATTTTCTATTTTTTCTTTTTTCTTTTTAAATCAAATAAATAACGAGAGTGAAAAGAAAACTTACCTTTTTACTCCCGAGGAAACCGAAAATCACCAACAAGACATCAACCTCAAGGTTTTTTAACCTTGACTTCCTAAACGTATGCTCCGATGTATGTGGTAGAATTTCCGATAAACCCGGATTATTTCCTATAAAAATTAAAAATAAATTAGTAATAAAATTTACAAAGTAAAACCAAAATATTTACAATGTTAAAAATGTGTCATAAATTATCTATACAAAATGAATGAATAAAATTTCCTATGTCTAAGTATATTTTATGTCTACGTATATTCCTATGTCTACGTATATTCCTATGTCTACGTATATTTTATTTACACAAAAATATTTTCTTTTGCCTGAATATAGTTGAAAAAAAAATGAAAGTTGATTCCAAGCGGTAACTCAAGGTGGACTTACGGCCTAGGTGCAATGCCTTGACGTAAATGACTTTCCGTGTTTTCAGAAGGCGAATGGCCAGATCACAAGAGATAAGCGAGAGGCAGGATTCATTTAGTGGACAAGTCCTCGAATCCAATTTTACAAACCCGTCACCCGAGTCTTGATCATATCTAGACACCATTCATGTGCCCCTTACTCGGTTGAGAAAGCACTTAAGTGTTCGACAATTCTCCAAGTGTTAATAAAGGCCGCCCTCAACCTCAAATAACCTTACGGTAAAAATGAAGGGTTTAGGCCAATATTAACAAAAGGACCTTACCTAATCCGTTCAAGTTACAACTTACAACAACAAAAAAATAATCAACTATATAAAAGACACCTAAGTATAATTACTAAGTGTAACAAAATATCAACAAGTATAATTAGTGAGTATAAATAAAATTAACAAGTATTATTTACAAATAGTAAAAAGTCAACAGTAAAAAGTCAACAGTCAAAAAGTCAACAGTCAAAAAGTCAACAGTCAAAAAGTCAACAGTCAAAAAGTCAACAGTCAAAAAGTCAACAGTCAAAAAGTCAACAGTCAAAAAGTCAACAGTCAAAAAGTCAACAGTCAAAAGTCAAAAGTAAATAGTAAAAACAATCCCCGGCGAGCCGGCGCCAAAATGATTAGAGGTTAAAACCGTGGTCATTAATTTTTACCTAAATTCCTAACAATTGTCGTTGTAAAGTATAATGGGAAATAAAGGTTTTTCCCACAGAAGATTGTTATATTTACTTTTTAATGTCACGAAAAATTAAATTAAATAAAGAATTATTATTAACAAGTATAAAGAATAAAGAATATATATATATACAAAATTAAATAAACTATACAGTATTGTTTCTATTTACAAAAATATACATTATATACAAAAGTATTTTTGGGGGTTTTGGTATTTTTGAAAACAATAAATAAATAAAAGGAAATATTTTTGGATTTTTATTATTTTTGAAAACAAGAAAACACACACACAAATATTGTTTTGAAGATTAACTAACTCCCTAGCCATGAATCCGAAACTAACATATGTGGAATGCCCACGCGGGTTATCATTCCCCAAATAAACTTCTCCCATGAAATCAACATAGTGAACGCTCATCTAGATTAAACAATTAAACATGCAAAGGTGATTAATCTAAACATGTCTAACGCATAGAAAAAGAGTTGTTAATTCAAGTGCGCGACCTAGCGAACGCTCGTCTATCCGCGATCCTTATCATTTAGTTTCAACATTAAAGATAAAACTAAACAAACAAAATTCACATAAGCTGCTAGAAGAATTAATCAACTTCAATCCAATTTATTACACAAAATATAAAATAAACAAACAATAACATTTCCCAAAATTATTCACGAATAGTTAATTAAACAAAAATAAATTATAATAAATAAACGAGTTTGGGAAAAATGTTACTGTTGTGTCCATGAAAATGGACAACTTTGTCAGCGAGCGAAGGTGGCGGACTCGGCTATAAAAATCGAACATAATTTGGATGTGGCGGGTGCAGTGAGCAATTGGGCTTGGGCCCGATGGGTGTCTTTAGCAATTGTTGGACTGAAATGGGCTTGGGCCTTGGTGGTCAACGGGTCAACAGAAAAGTCAATGGCCCAGTTTGACTTTTCAACATATTCCATGTCGGCATTCAGCTCTCACGATTTCTCTATTCTCTTCATTTCAGTTCTCTTCTTTCTTCTTCGCACGAGAGCAAGAGCAAAGGTGCGGTCATAGGATGAGCGGCGAGAGAGGATGACCGGCGCCGACAATAACGCAGGCGGCGGGAGCACGGGCTGGAACCGGCGCAGGTGATTGGGTCGTCGGAGGCGCAAGGAAGAAGCGAGCAGCGACGGCGGGGGGAGGCACGGGATCGCGGCGGAATTGAGAGAGCAGATTGGTGCGACGACGGAGGAGGAAACGCCGGCGGCGAAGTGAGAGCATGGGCTCTGGGCTTTTTGGTTGAGCACGACATTGGGCACGGAAGAGCAGTTCCGGGGCGGGACGAGAGATTAACGCCGGCGTAGATCTGGGTTTGTGAATTCGAGCGAGAGGATTGGGTCGCGGGCGATACGGGACGGCGTGGATGGAAGCAAAGGCTGCTTGGCCGAGTAAAGATGACGGCGGTGATCAGCAGGTCAACGAAAAGGAGCAAGAACGAACTCGGCATCGGGTTTTATGGAATTTGAGGCGGCACCGTGAAGAACTGCAGCGGGGCGGCGTGGCGGCGTGGCTTTGACGGAGAGAGCTTCTAAACATTTGTAGTTTACGGGCTGCTTTGATTGAGTTTCCAAACCTGCAAAATGGAATTGAGCACGGGATTAGTGGTAGCTTTTGATTAATTGAAATCTGAATTCCAATTTCAGCGAGAGAAGAGACACGGCCTGGGTGTTGTGAGAAAGAGGCCATGGGAGCATGGGGACGCCGACGGTGAATGGAGGCGATAGAGACGTCGTGGTGCGGGCTGGGCTGCTTCGGATGAATAGAAATTCTGGGCTTTTTAGTTGAGCACGGCAGGCTGGGCACGGGCTCTTCTGGAATTGCATCATCTCAAATCTGCAAAACAGAAAAACAAGAGAAAATTAGATTGTGATTGTGTGAATTTGTGCTTGCAAGTGAGCTGTTTAAATAGGAGAGGAAGAGCGAGAACAGCCAAGGAAGGAAGTAGAATAGTGGAGTGCGATGGAGAGCTGGAGATGCTAGAGGGAGTGATAATGCTTGCCGGCAGTGGAGGAAAACCAGGGAATTATGGACTGTAGTGTTTTGGTGGTGGAGATGGTTGGTGAAGTGGAAATGGATTGGTGAAGGTATTGCGGCAAGAAGACATGAAGATGCAGCTGGAATTTCGTGGTGATATGTGAAGTGGTAACATGGCTGCATCAAAGAGAGAAAAGAAAAAGAAAACAAAGAAAACAAAATAAAATAAAAGAATAATAAAAGAAATGAAGTAATTATAAAATAAAGAAAAGAAATAAAATAACAAATGAAATAAATATAAAAGAAATATGTAAAAGAAATAAACATAAAATATAAACAAGGGAAAATAAGATGGAGGTTTAAAATGTGTTCCACCACCGCGTGTGGTGGTTGCGCCGCCTTATGTGGTGGTTCGCCGACAATTGTCGGGATTCGGAACGGTTCCCGAAATCTTCGTACAATATTTAATTCCACATATATGAAAGTCACGGTTGACTTTCCGAATTACGCTGAAAACCTCCAAAATGCACCTATTCTGTGCAGATAAACATTTTCCTGGTATTTTCCCTAAAAACACGAAAACAAACATTAAACAGACAATTAAGCTTTCGGAATAGCAAAATCCAGTAATTAAAGGCACTTTGTGAACGTATTTTACGTTCACATCAGATGTGCATCGATCAAGATTCGAAGTTGTTCCTCCGGAGCCTCTTCTTGTCTTGTCCGATGATTCAATCGACATGGATGACTTGCGAAGGGATGTGCGGAGCCTCATGCCAACATTACTCGAGCGCTCATCCTCTCATGTGCCATCTGACAACATTCCGGGACCTGCTCATGATCTCGTTGGGTTTCATTCCGACCAGATCGCCGATATCGTGAACAAAGCCAAAGACGAACTCCTTCTCTTGGCCGCGGCTGGTTTTCCCCTGTGGATCTTTTCATCAAATCCCAGCACTTCCTTTCATCCCGAAATTCTTAATCATGCCGAGTACTTGCGAGTGTCTCAACGAGCTGAGCCTACACCATATTTCATATCAGAAGCCTCGAGACACTCAGCAACCATTCACCTGAATCCGACCACCATCGTTCAGATTTTAATGGATGTTGGTCAATGGTTGCTCATCTTCTGTAGCTTGGTCACCAATGCCCATACCTTGGAGGTCCTGTTCTCCGGGATAGAAGAAAGCTACAAGGAGCGAGTGCAAGTGATGTCCGCCGAGTTCCTAGTGCCAACACACAATGTTTCAACTCGTGAAGTCCGGTTTGTTCGTTCCTCTCACCAACAATTGGATGGAAGTTGGATTGTTGTGGATGTCTCTGTGGATGAAATGAGCTCAAATCCAAGGCCTTCCGTGAGATCAAGATGCCGAAAACGTCCTTCCGGATGCCCGATACGGGATCTGCGAGAATGGATCATCCTTTGTCACGTGGGTGGAGCATGTTGATGTGCGAGAAAAAGATTTAACCCCCTTATTTAAACCTTTTGTTGAATCAGGTTTTGCATATGGAGCGAAGCGTTGGTTGGCACCTCTTCAACGACATGCCGAGCGCTACATGTGCGTGATGGGGATTCACACTTCACCCGGTGACTCAATCATTTCACCGGGAGGGAGAAGAAGCCTTGCTAAGATGGCAAACCGGATGGCGGTAAGTTTCTTCAACGACATCACCAACTCGACTTACCATCATTGGACTGCATCAAACAAAACGGGAGACACACATATGGAGGTCGGGACCAACAAGCGAAGGGGTGATCCTAGCCAACCCCTTGGACTCGATCGTACTGCTGGCTGTTCTGTCAAGCACTTCTCCCATCACACAAGAATCTTTGATTTTATCAGAGACGTACAGACAAGGCATTTATGGGATAGTGTGTCGATAGACAGTTCAGTACATGTGCTTACAAACTTCACCACTGGTCTTGACCCACGAAATTCTATCTCCGTTTTGGCCATAAGTAATCACGTCGACTTCCTCATACTCCAGGAGTGCTTCACAGATTCAACGGGGTCGTACGTGATTTATGCGCCTATCGATCAAGCAAGCTTCCAGTCCATGTTATGTGGAGTTGACCCGGAGCCTTTTCAATTGATGTCATCTGGCTTCTCCATTCTGCCTGATGTATCCGGAGACGTACTTGATGGAACTCTACTGACGTTAGTGTTCCAGATCTCAGTGAAGGCTACATCAGCCAGACGTGCTGTGGATTTGGCAACAGGCACGGTCCTGGACACGCTCAAAAGGATCAAAGCCGCAGTCAACTAAGGAGCAAACGTTGGATGCAAGGCCCTGCTAGCCTTGTTTGTGACTGTTGGTGACTTGCTTCGGGAGGAGCTTCACGATCTTCAAAGGGGAGTCTTTCTGTTTCCCTTTTCATTTACTTAACTGTTTTGTGTTTATTTCTGTTTGTGTGTTTACTTCGGTTTATTTTTTTTTATTTTTGTTGTGTGTTTAAATTCAATAACCATGCCTGAATTTCTCATTTCGTGAAATATCTGTCTAACATTGAGGACAATGTTTAATTCAAGTGTGGGGGAAGGTTTATTAAAAAGAAAAGAAAAAATTTGAAAAATTCAAAAATTCAAAAAAATAATTTACTTGTTTTTGTTTTCTACGGTAACAATATATCGACTAGATCATACTTACTCCCTTGGTAGCGTTGAACCTACCATTGCACTTAGTAAGTCACTGTGGTCACGTATTGTTACCCTAATAAAAAAAAATTGAAAAAGAAAAAAAAAAAGTTTTGTAAGCTCGTTTGTTTCGCACTGGCTTTGGAGCTATCGAGTCTTAGAAAGTGCTTGTTTGTTTATTTGAGCTATATCAAAAAAAAAAATATAATCAAAAAAATCAAAAAATCAAAAATGACAAAAATATTTGCTTCTGTTTTGTGTGCTATTGTTTGTTTTGTGCTTTGTTCTTTCCAATTCCGATGATGAATTGAGTTTAAATTGTTGTGATTAGGAGAATGTTTATTATATGTCAAGGCTATGTGTTGTTTGCTTTGAATTTAATTTGCATAACTTATGATTGCTCGAATTTCCATGTTCACATAACCTGTTTCGATTAGTTGATTGCAATCTGAGAAGCACATTTAAACATACATTGTCATGCATACCCAGAAAATGTGAGGACTTGAGCCTATTGAATATTCACATGTATGCATCTTTCATACATTTACTCGTTCTTCATGTGTGCACAATTCATGAGTTTTGAACCTAGAACTTGCTCAAAGACCACTTGAAACGTTTTGTTAATCTGTAATGAATTAGAGATGATTAAGGCATTAGTTGAGCACCATGGCCAAAATATTCACCATCCATCTAAACACGAACTTTAGGAATCCCCTTTTGAACTAAACACTCATTAGCCTTTTCTTTTGTTCACCCACACCATCTCACCCTTGTTTTATTGTGTTTGCAAGACGATGATAGTGACTTATTGTGTTTTTATGCAAGTGTGGGGGTGCATTTTATTTTGTTGTAATTGTTCAAACAAAGAAAAAAAAATCAAAAACAAAAAGAAGGAATAAAGTTCCTCAAGAAAAAAAGAAAAGAAAAAAAAAAAAAAAAAAAAAAATAGAGTTATTTTCTTGTATTATTTTCAATAAAAGGTTGGAGGAGAATAAGAAAGTTGTTTCGGGTATAGCATAGGTATGAGTTTCAAAGTCGTTGACTTGTCTTGCAAACATGTGAAACATTTTTCATTTCCAGTCCCTTCATTCATCATTCACTATTCACCATTCACCCTTTTGGCCCCGTTTATACCCTTGAAGCCCTTATGATCTAATGATTTGTGGATTAATTGTGGAGAGTTGGTTAATGAGCAAGCTTATGGGAACATTACTTGTGCAATTGTTATGAGAGTAAACACTTAACCCTAAACACTGAGCGGAAATATTTAGTGACCATTGTGAGCTTTAGTGGTTAATGTTGTTTCGATGTGCCTATTTGATTTCATGAGATTAATTGTATACTCGGTTTTCACACACTTCACCCGAGCATAAATGAGATGTGCATGTTAAAGGCTTAGCAAATTTGTTAGCCTTGGTATATAATTTTTATTCTCTTGATTATAACTCTTCTGAACTCGCTGAGGGTTATGGTTGGAAAAACCATTTTGTTTTGTGTTTCGTTTTCTGTTTTGTGTTGTTCTGTTTTAAAGTTCTGTGTTTGCTAGAGGACTAGCAATAGCTAAGTGTGGGGGAATTTGATAGGAGCACAAAGTGTGACGTTTTTAATGTGTTTTCCCTACTATTTGGCTATGATTTAATTGTAACTTTGCTATTTTAGCTTAGTTTCCATATTTGAGTCCTAAATGACGTATTAATGTGAACATGTGCAGAAACGAAGTCTAATGGGCTTTCTCGAGGCCCATTAAGAGGTGGTCTGCCACCAGGCCCAAGAAGGGGGCCCAAGCCCATGAAGAAAAGGCCCAAACTCAAGAAGAAGGCCCAAATCCATGAAGGAAGGCCCAGGTTCACAAAGCATGAGGAAAGGCCCAAGCCCAGATTTTCGGACATTCTGCCTGTGCAGATCAGTCAACTTGCGAAGCCCATATCTCTCAATTGCACCGTCAGATCTAGCTGTAATTTTGATACACGCTGCATGTGGATGTTAGCTGCTCCCAAATACAATTTCAGAATCATCCAACCGGTAGAACGTCCATTATGCCGCTCTAAGTGCGCACTGCTCAGTGCTGTCTGCTTTTTATTTCTTTCCTCTTGTTTTATTTTCAATGCTCCACTCACCCCTATATTCTTTCCTCTTCTTTCTGCCCACAATATTAGTGTTTGATTTCTTTTACCTAAATAAATGGTTCATTGCCATATGACTACTGACACGCCCAAAAGGAGCATCAATTTAAAAAAAACCCTATCGGTAGTATAGTGGTGTAAGTAGGGTATCGTTCACAACGGAGATCAAAGGGTGTACCTAACAAAAATTGTCACAAGAATTAAATAAAATAAAGAATTATTAACAAGTATAAAGTATAAATACATACATATGTACAAAGTAAAAAGGGGGTTAAGTGATAAATTGAATGAAATAAATTAATTAAATTACAAAGAATAAATAAAATAAGATGATGAAACACAAAGTATATAAAGTTCAGCCACATATACACAAGTTTACCAATCATTAGACCGAAAATTAACCAAGTTCCCTAGCCATGAAACCGAAACTAACATATGTGGAATGCCCACACGGGTTATCATTCCCCAAATAAAACATCTTCTATGAAAATTAACCTAGTGAACGCTCATCTAGATTAAACAATTAAACATGCAAAGGTGATCAATCAATAACATATCTAACGCATAGGAGAAGAGTTGTTAATTAAAGTGCGCGACCTAGCGAACGCTCGTCTATCCGCGATCCTTCTTATTTTGATTCCGACCCGTTTGATAAGCCTTTACTACTTGTGAATTAGAATTAAAACCCTAATTCTAGCACCAATTACATGCAATCATCTTAAGTTTCGAACCTTAAAACAAGAACACATAAAAGATTCAATAAAACCGAATCAAATAAACGGAGTCACATAAGCTGCTAGAAGAACTAATTAATTAGGATCTAACAATCAAATAAACTCATAAATATAGGCTGAAAATTATATAAATCATGTCATGTTAACTAATACAAAGAATAATCAAGCAACAAAGAGGAACTCAAAAAGAGTAATTAAAGAATAAGTTGAAGTACACCATATGGAAAGTAGGAAGAACTCGAAGATCACAAACTTTTAAATCCTCACGCGAGTAACTCAAAAGCCGAGATTCCCAAGGTGACGATGATGGTGGTGATGATGGTTGATGGCTGGTGGTAATGGTGTAAACAGCTCCTCTCCTCCTTGAAGCCTTGAAAATCCTAAATACTAGAGAATGGAAAATATGATGGAGAAGAGAAAGAGGAGGGTTTGTCCCTCCCCATTGGGGTGTGTATTGGTGAGAAGAATGGGGCTGCTATTTATAGGAGAATGGAGAGGAAGAAGAAGACAATGCAAGAAATAAAGAAAGAAAGGGAAGAGAAGTGGAATTTAAGTGGGAGATAAAGAAATGGTAAGTGGCATGGTGGAAATGTAATGGGTTGCAATTAACCATTTATTTAGGTAAAAGAAATCAAACACTAATGGTATGGGTAGAAAGAAGAGGGAAGAATATAGGGGTGAGTGGAGCATTGAAAATAAAAGAAGAGGAAAGAAATAAAAAGCAGGCAGCACTGAGCTATTCCCACTTAGAACGGAATAATGCACGTTTGAACGGTTGGATGATCCTCAAATTTTAATACAGAATATCCAACACGCACATGCAGCTTGTATCAAAATTACAGCTGGATCCAACGGTGCAATTGGGAGATATTGGCTTCGCAAGTTGACATATCTGCACAGGCAGATTGTCCGAAAATGGGCTTGGACCTTCCTTCTTGGGCTTGGGCCTTTCTTCTTGGGCTTGGGCCTTTCTTCTTGGGCTTGAGCCTTTCTTCATGGATTTGGGCCTTCATCTTGGGCCTCACGGTAGCTCACTTCTTAATGGGCCTCGAAAAAGCCCATTAGACTTCGTAAATTTCCGAGCTCCGATTTTCTGCACGTATTCACATTTATATATCATTTAGGGACTCAAATATGGAAACTAAGCAAAAATAGCAAAGTTACAATGAAATCATAGCCAAATAGTAGGGAAAATACATTAAAAACGTCACACTTTGTGCTCCTATCAAATTCCCCCACACTTAGCTATTGCTAGTCCCTTAGCAACACAAAACTTAAAACAAAACAACACAAAACAGAAAAGGGAAACACAAAACATATATTCTTTCCAACCATAACCCTCAGCGAGTTCAGAAGAGTTATAATCAGGAGAATACAAATTATATACCAAGGCTAACGAATTTGCTAAGTCTTTAACATGCACATCTCATTTATGCTCGGGTGTAGTGTGTGAAAACCAAGTATACAATTAATGTCAAGCAATCCAATAGGCACATTGAAACAACATTAACCACTAAACCTCACAAGATTCACTAAATATTTCCGCTCAGTGTTTAGGGTTAAGTGTTTACTCTCAAAACAATTACACAAGTAGTGTTCCCATATGCTTGCTCATTAACCGACTCTCCACAATTAATCCACAAATCATCAGATCATAAGGGCTTTTTAGGTGAAACAGGGACAAAAGGATGAATGGTAAATGGTGAATGGTCAATGAAGTGAAAGGACTCGAAATGAAAAATGTTTCACATGTTTGCAAGACAAATCAACGACTTTGAAACTCATACCTATGCTATACCCGAAACAACTTTCTTATTCTCCTCCAACCTTTTATTGAAAATAATACAAGAAAATAACTCTATTTTTGGAATTTCTCTTTCTTTTTTCTCTCTGTTTTTCTTTGAGGAATTTTATTCCTTCTTCTTTTTTCTTTTTTTTGATTTTTTTTCTTTTTTCTTTGAACAAATACAACAAAATAAAATGCACCCCCACACTTGCCTTTTGGTATATTACCAAACAAAACCGAAGCATAAGAACACAAGAAGTCACTATCATCGTCTTGCAAACACAATAAAACAAGGATGAGATGGTGTGGGTGAACAAAAGAAACGGCTAATGAGTGTTTAGTTCAAAAGGGGATTCCTAAAGTTCGTGTTTAGATGGATAGTGAATATTTTGGCCATGGTGCTGAACTAATGCCTTAATCATCTCTAATTCATCACGGATTAATAAAATGTTTCAAGTGGTCTTTGAGCAAGTTCTAGGTTCAAAACTCATGAATTGTGCACACATGAAGAACGAGTAAATGTATGAAATCTGCATACATGTGAATATTCAATAGGCTCAAATCCTCACATTTTCTGGGTATGCATGACAATGTATGTTCAAATGTGCTTCTCGGATTGCAATCAATTAATCGAAACAGGTTATGTGAACATGGAAATTTGAGCAATCACAAGTTATACAAATTAAATCCAAAGCAAACTACACAAAGCCTTGACATATAATTAACATTCTCCTAATCACAACAATTTAAACTTAATTCATCATCGGAATTGGAAAGAACAAAGCACAAAACAAACAATAACACTCAAAACAGAAGCAAATATTTTTGTCATTTTTGATTTTTTGATTTTTTTGATTTTTCAATGTAGGTAACAATACGTGACCACAGGGACTCACTTAGTGCAATGGTAGGTTCAACGCTACCAAGGGAGTGAGTGTGATATAGTCGATATATTGTTACCGTAGAAAACAAAAACAAGTAAATTATTTTTTTGAATTTTTTTCAATTTTTCAATTTGTTCTTTTCTTTTTTAAATAAACCTTCCCCCCACACTTGAATTAAACATTGTCCTCGATGTTAGACAGATATTTCACAAAAATGAGAAATTCAAGCATGGTTATTGAATTTAAACACACAAACAGAAATAAACAGAAGTAAACACACAAACAGAAATAAACAGAAGTAAACACACAAACAGAAATAAACAGAAATAGTTAAGTTAATGAAAAGGGAAACAGAAAGACTCCCCTTTGAAGATCGTAAAGCTCCTCCCGAAGCAAGTCACCAACAGTCACAAACAAGGCTAGCAGGGCCTTGCATCCAACGTTTGCTCCTTAGTTGACTGCGGCTTTGATCCTTTTGAGCGTGTCTTGGACGACACTTGTTGCCGAATCCACGGCACGTCGGCTGAATTTGCCTTCAACGAGATCGGAACACTAACGTCGGTAGAGTTCCATCAAGTACGTCTCCGGATACATCGGGCGAGAATGGAGAAGCCGAGATGACATCAATTGAAAAGGCTCGGGTCGACTCCACATAACATGGACTGGAAGGTTGCTTGATCGATAGGCGCATAAATCACGTACGACCCCGTTGAATCCGTGAAGCACTCCGGAGTATGAGGAAGTCGACGTGATTACTTATGCCCAAAACGGAGATAGAATTTCGTGGGTCAAGACCGGTGGTGAAGTTTGTAAGCACATGTACTGAACTGTCTATCGACACACTATCCCATAAATGCCTTGTGTGTACGTCTCGATAAAATCAAAGATTCTTGTGTGATGGGAGAAGTGCTTGACGAACAGCCAGCGGTACGATCGAGTCCAAGGGGTTGGCTAGGATCACCCCTTCGCTTGTTGGTCCCGACCTCCATATGTGCGTCTCCCGTTTTGTTTGATGCAGTCCAATGATGGTAAGTCGAGTTGGTGATGTCGTTGAAGAAACTTACCGTCATCTGGTTTGCCATCTTAGCAAGGCTTCTTCTCCCTCCTGGTGAAATGATTGAGTCACTGGGTGAAGTGTGAATCCCCACCACGCACATGTAGCGCTCGGCATGTCGTTGAAGAGGTGCCAACCAACGCTTCGCTCCATATGCAAAACCTGATTCAACAAAAGGTTTAAATAAGGGGGTTAAATCTTTTTCTCGCACATCAACATGCTCCACCCACGTGACAAAAGAGGATCCATTCTGCAGATCTCGTATCAGGCATCCGGAAGGACGTTTTCGGCATCTTGATCTCACGGAAGGCCTTGGATTTGAGCTCATTTCATCCACAGAGACATCCACAACGACCCAACTTCCATCCAATTGTTGGTGAGAGGAACGAACAAACTGGACTTCACGAGTTGAAACATTGTGTGTTGGCACTAGAAATTCGGCGGACATCACTTGCACTTGCTCCTTGTAGCTTTCTTCTATCCGGAGAACGGGACCTCCAAGGTATGGGCATTGGTGACCAAGCTACGAGAAGACGAGCAACCATTGACCAACATCCATTAAAATCTGAACGATGGTGGTCGGATTCGGGTGAATGGTTGCTTTGAGTGTCTCGAGGCTTCGATATGAAATATGGTGTAGGCTCGGCTCGTTGAGACACTCGCAAGTACTCGGCATGATTAAGAGTTTCGGGATGAATGGAAGTGATGGGATTTGAGGAATAGATCCATAGGGGAAAACCAGCGGCGACCAAGAGCATGAGTTCGTCTTTGGCTTTGTTCACGATATCGGCGATCGGTCGGAATGAAACCCAACGAGATCATGAGCGAGGTCCGGAATGTTGTCGGATGGCACATGAGAGGATGAGCGCTCGAGTAATGTTGGCATGAGGCTCCGCACATCCCTTCGCAAGTCATCCATGTCGATTGAATCATCGGACAAGACAAGAAGAGGCTCCGGAGGAACAACTTCGAATCTTGATCGATGCACATCCGGGTGCGGAACGGGACCTCCACACCGGGGACAAATGCCGCCTTGTGAAGAGCATCGATGAGTTTCTGGTTCTGCTCTTGAAGCTCCTCATTCTTACTCATCGGCTCCTCGTTTCTTCTTATTAGATCGGCATAAATCTGCTCCTCGACGGGATACCGTGCTTATCATGAAATCTCCTTCCCCGGTTGTAGACCTTATTTTCGGTTAACCCGAGTTCTATAGCAAACCTTGCTCTGTGCAGTTTGAGTGGGTGAGGATTCACCGTGTAGAACTCGGTCAACGCATCATTTTGGTCCTTGGTGAATCTCGTCCTCGGGCCTCTCGTACGCTTCTCGGAAGGACCAGCGGCAACGAACAGGTGGATCATCGGCTGGATTGGTGCTTGTGGTTCGGTTCTGGTTACGGCACATCCGGCATGCTATCATTAACAGTATCTAGAATGCTTGGTGGAATGATTTCATCCAAGCCTTCAAAGAAATCACTCTCTGGAGGACTAGAATGAAACAACTCCCTTGAAAGAATTCACTCTTTTGGCCATTTCTAGGTTAGGAGGGAGGATAGCTTTACGGAAAAATAACTAAGAACAACGAAGAACAAGTGAAGAACAGTATGAACAAACGAGAGAAAATTTAGAGAGACTAAAAGGGAACTAAGTGAAAATGAATGCAAAATGAATGGAATGAAGCACATAGACACAAACCAAGGGAAAGGAACGGACGCACGTACGCACACGTGCCACGGACACGAGATCCGCAAATTGCGGATCGAGCGACGAAAGTCGCAAAGGCTACGATTGACACGCATGCGGATTATTAAACAAATCGGCCGACGCAAAAATCGTCCGTCGGCCCCAATCAATTTTTTTTTTTTCATTTTTTATGTTTTATTTTTTTTTTAATTATCGTGCCGACGCGAAAGTCGCGGGACGGTCCAATAAGAATTTTTCTTTTTATTTAACCAAATCTTTACGCGAAAGTCGTAAAGTGAATAGTGAAAACGCGTGTCACACGCGCTGACGCTTGCCGACACTTTAAACGGGCCTGGGCCATCGGAATGGCCTGGGCCTTAAAGTGGGCCTAGCCGCGTAGAGCACGGGCCATTATTGGTGAGCTTAAACTAATGGGCCTAAAAACGAACAGGCCCGACACACTAAATGGGCTTGGGTTACGGGTTTCAGGATTCGGGAATGACACGGGCCCAATGGGCCAAATTTTATTTTTTTATTTTTTTATTTTTCTTTTCGAAACCTAAAACCCAAACAATCACACAAACGAGCCTAAGGCCCAATAACAAACAAACAACAAGCCAAAAAATAAAACAAACAGTAATTATAAATAGTAAAAATAAATAATTACAAACAGTAAAACAAAACAAGCACTCTTTTTTTATATACATTTACAAATTTTCTAATTATTTTTTATTTTTTTTATTTTTAAACAAATAAAAAGAGTGAAAAGAAAACTTACCTTTTTACTCCCGAGGATACCAGAAAATCACCAACAAGACATCAACCTCAAGGTTTTTCAACCTTGACTTCCAAGCGTATGCTCCAATGTATGTGGTAGAATTTCTGATAAACCCAGATTATTCCCTATAAAAATTAAAAAGTTAGTAATAAAATTTACAATATAAAAACAAAATATTTACAAAGTTAAAAATGTATCACAATTTATCTATACAAAATGAATAAATAAATATTCCTATGTCTAAGTAAATTTTATTTACACAATACACTTAGGTACGGGAACAGAGGACTTCAATGTGCAATGGGACTGAAACAGCTACCCATCTTAAAGTCATGTTTAATCCAATATACCTAAAGTGTACAAAAATATTTTCTTTTGCCTGAATATAGTTGAAAAAAAAATGAAAGTTGATTCCAAGCGGTAACTCAAGGTGGACTTACGGCCTAGGTGATAGGAGCACAAAGTGTGACGTTTTTAATGTATTTTCCCTACTATTTGGCTATGATTTAATTGTAACTTTACTATTTTTGCTTAGTTTCCATATTTGAGTCCCTAAATGATATATAAATGTGAATACGTGCAGAAAATCGGTGCTCGGAAATTTACGAAGTCTAATGGGCTTTTTCGAGGCCCATTAAGAAGTGAGCTACCGTGAGGCCCAAGATGAAGGCCCATGAAGAAAGGCCCAAGCCCAAGAAGAAAGGCTCAAGCATGAGGAAAGGCCCAAGCCCAGATTTTCGGACAATCTGCCTGTGCAGATAGGTCAACTTGCGAGGCCCATATCTCCCAATTGCACCGTTGGATCCAGCTGTAATTTTGATACACCCTGCATGTGTGTGTTATATATTCTGTATTAAAATTTGAGAAGCATCCAACCGTTGAAACGTGCAGGATTCCGTTCTAAGTGCGCACTGCTCAGTGCTGTCTACTTTCCAATTCTTTCTTCTTCTTTTATTCTCAATGCTCCACTCACCACCATATTTCCACCCATCTCACCACACTATCTTTGTTTCTTTCTTCCCACACTATTAGTGTTTAATTTCTTTTTGGTAAATAAATGGTTAATTGCCATATGATTCCATTTCCACCACCACTTACCATTTCTTTATCTCCCATTCACATTCCACTTCTTTTCCCTTGCTTTGTTTATTTCTTCCATTGTCTTCTTCTTCCTCTCCATTTTCCTATAAATAGGAGCCTATTTCTCTTCACCAATACACCAATTCACACCTCAATGAGGAGGGACAAACCCTCCTCTTTCTCTTCTCATCTCACATTTTCCATTCTCTAATACTATGGGTTTTCAAGACTTCAAGGAGGAGGAGAAGGCGTCTACACCATCACCACCAGCCCCTATTCAACATCACCATCACCATCATCACCTTGTCTTCACAGCTTGGATTACTTGTGGTCAAGGATTCAAGATGTGGCTTCAAGATCTTCATGCTATTCATACGGTGTATTTCGACTTAGCCTTTAAATTTATGCCTCTTTGTTACTTGATTATTCTTTGTATTAGTTAACATGACATGATTTATATAATATTCAGCCCTTGTTTATGGATTTATTTAATTGTTGGATCCTAATTAATTAGTTCTTCTAGTAGTTTATGTGACTCCGTTTATTTGATTTTGTTTTAGTAGATAACTTTTATATGTTTTTGTTTTAAGGTTTCAAACTTAAGATAATTGCATATAATTGGTGCTAGAATTAGGGTTTTAATTCTAATTCACAAGTAGTAAAGGCTTTGGAAACAGGTCGGAACAAATAAAAAGGATCACGGATAGATGGGCGGTCCCACTAGGTCGTGCACTTTAATTAACAACTCTTCTTTTATGCGTTGGACATGTTTTGATTAGCTACCTTTGCATGTTTGATTGATTAATCTAGGTGCGGTCGCTTAGGTTAATTTTCATGAAAGTGGTTTTATTTGGGGAATGATAATTGGCGGTCCAACATTTCACATATGTTAATTTCGGTTTCATGGCTAGGGAACTTGGTTAATTTTCGGTCCAATAATTGGTAAACTTGTATACTTGTGGCTGAACTTTATATACTTTATGTTTCATCCCATCTTATTTCATTTATTATTTGTAGATTAATTAATTAATTTCATTCAATTTATTTCTTATACCCCCCTTTTACTTTGTACATATGTATATATTTATACTTTATACTTGTTAATAATAATTATTTATTTTATTTAATTTCTTGTGACATTTTTTGTTAGGTACACCCTTTGATCTCCGTTGTGAACGATACCCTACTATGCACTATACTACTACCGATAGGGTTTTTTTTAAATTGATGCTCCTTTTGGGCGTGTCAATTTTTGGCGCCGTCGACGTGGATTGAAAATATTCCTAACCTAATATTTTTTTTTGTGAATACTGTTTATAATTTTTTGTAATTATTACTGTTTTTATTACTTGTATATAATTACTGTTTACTTTTTATTGTTTATAATTTTACTATTTTTTTTAACTGTTCATATTACTTGTTCATATTACTTGTATATATTACTTGTGAATAGTTGTTGTTATTACTTGTTTTTAATACTTGTTTATATTTTATTACACTTAGTAATTTATTTAGGTGTCTTTTATATAGTTGATTATTTTTTGTTGTTGTAAGTTGTAACTTGAACGGAAATAGGTAAGGTCCTTTTGTTAATATTGGCCTAAACCCTTCATTTTTACCGTAAGGTTATTTGAGGTTGAGGGCGGCCTTTATTAACACTTGGAGAATTGTCGAACACTTAAGTGCTTTCTCAACTGAGTAAGGGGCACATGGATGGTGTCTAGATTGATCGAGACCCTGGGTGACGGGTTTGGATTCGAGAGGACTATGGACGGACGAAAGTCGATAGGGGCCGCGTAGTCCACCAAATGAATCCTGCCCCTCGCTTATTCTCTTATGATCTGGCCATTCGCCTTCTGAAAACACGGAAAGTCATTTAAGTCAAGGCATTGCACCTAGGCCGTAAGTCCACCTTGAGTTACCGCTTGGAATCAACTTTCATTTTTTTTCAACTATATTCAGACAAAAGAAAATATTTTTGAAAATATTGTGTAAATAAAATATACGTAGACATAGGAAAATTTATTCATTCATTTTGTATAGATAATTTGTGACATATTTTTAACTTTGTAAATATTTTGTTTTTACTTTTGTAAATTTATTACTAACCTTTTTATTTTGTATAGGAAATAATCCGGGTTTATCGGAAATTTTACCACATACATCGGAGCATACGTTTAGGAAGTCAAGGTTGAAAAACCTTGAGGTTGATGTCTTGTTGGTGATTTTCGGTTTCCTCGGGAGTAAAAAGGTAAGTTTTCTTTTCACTCTCGTTATTTATTTGATTTAAAAAAAAAAAAAAAAAAAAAAAAATTTGTAATTGTAAATTAAAAAAAAAAAAAAAGTGTGTTTGTTTTGTTTTACTGTTTGTAGTTATTTATTTTTACTGTTTATAATTACTGTTTCTGTTTTGTTTTTGGGCTTGTTGTTGTTATTTGTTATTGGGCCTTAGGCCCGTTTGTGTGATTGGTTAGTGTTTTAGGTTTCGTAAAAGAAAAAAATAAAAAATAAAAAAATAAAAAATTTAGCCCATTGGGCTCGTGTCATTCACGAAGCCCAAAACCCGTAACCCAAGCCCATTTAGTGTGTCGGGCCTGTTCGTTTTTAGGCCCATTAGTTTAAGCCCACCAATAATGGGCCGGAGTTTTCTTTGGCCCAGGCCCACTTTAAGGCCCAAACCATTTCGATGGCCCAAGCCCGTTTAAAGTGTCGGCAAGCGCGTGTGCTACGCGTTTTCACTGTTCACTTTACGACTTTTCGTAAAGTATTAAAAAAAAAAATAAAAAAATAAAAAAATCGAAAATGAAAAAAAAATTTGATTGGGCCGACGCACGACTTTTGCGTCGGCCGATTTGTTTAATAAATCCGCGTGCGTGTTCACTATTAGACTTTACGACTTTCGTCGCTCGATCCGAATTTGCGGGTCTTTCGTGCTTTGGCACGTGTGCGAGCGTGCGTTCGTTCCTTTCCCTTCCCTTCGTTTGCGTTAGTTTCCTTAGGTCATTTCACGCATTTCTCTCTCATTCTCTCTCTCTCTCTCTCTCTCGTTTTCTCTCTCATGTGTTCTTCGTGTTCTTGAGTTTTTCCCGGAAAACTTCCCAATTCCCGAAGCTATCCTCCCTTCCCAAACCACAAATGGCCAAAAGAGTTAATTCCTTCGGCGATTTGTTTCGGGCAGGTCCTTCGAGAGAACCCCGATCTTTGAAGGTCTGGCTGAAATAATTCCACCGAGCATGCTCGATAGCGCCGATGCTAGCATGCCGACCGAGCCACAACCACGGCCACAACCACTACCCCAAGCACCAATCCCGGTTGCTGATCCACCCGCCCGAGCCGGAAGCCGCTCCTGTCTATAGGAGACTTCCGAGGACAAAGTACACCAAAGCTCGGAGAGATGCACTTGCGGCTTTCTTTGCGGTGTATTCTCACCCCACCAAGCCACAACGAGAAAGATTTGGTCCGAAAATCGGACTTGAGGAGGACCAAGTCTACTATTGGGGGTCGAGAAATAGGAAGAAATTCGGTATCCTGACGTCTGAGCAACGTATTGCCGAGTTAGAGCGAAGAAACGATCAGCTGGTGAGCAAGAACGAGGAGCTTCAAATGCAGAATCAACGACTCGTCGATGCTCTCCACAGCGGCATATGTCCCAATTGCGGAGGTCCTGTTCCGCACTCAGATGTGCCTAGGCGAAGGCTCGAAGTTGTTCCTCCACAACAAGAGCCTATTCTTGAGTTGTCCGATGATTCCATCGACATGGACCACTTAAGACGGGATGTGCGGAGCCTCATGCCAACCCTAGTCGAGCGCCCATCCATACCTTTGCCATCTGACACCCTTCCCGGACCTGCTCATGATCTTGTCGGAGTCCACACCGACTTGATCTCGGATATCGCCCGCAAGGCCAAAGACGAGCTCCTGCTCATGGCCACTGCCGGATTTCCTTTGTGGATAACTTCACCGACTCCCGACACGTCTATTCATCCCGAGACTCTTCATAGGGCCGAGTACTTGCGAGTGTTTCAACGTGCTGAACCTGCACCGTACTTCAAAGCCGAATCGTCGAGACACTCGGCAACCATTCACCTTTATCCGACCACCATCGTTCAAATCTTAATGGATGTTGGTCGATGGTTGCCAGTCTTCTGTAGCATGATTACAAACGCCAAGACGTTGGAGATCTTATCCTCCAACAACGAAGAAGGCTACGAGGAGCAGAAGCAAGTGATGTCGGCCGAGTTTCTGGTGCCATCTCACCTCGTTTCGACTCGTGAAGTCCAGTTCGTTCGGTATTCTCACCAACAACTGGATGGAAGTTGGGTCGTCGTGGATGTCTCCGTGGATGAATTGCGTTCAAATCCGAAGCCTTCCGTGAGATCGATTTGCCGAAAACGCCCCTCCGGATGCCTGATACGTGATCTTTATAATGGATCTTCCTTAGTCACTTGGGTGGAGCACGTGGATGTACGCGAGAAGGAGATGAAGGCCAGTTTCGAACCTTTTGTTCATTCAGGGTTCGCTTTTGGTGCAAAGCGTTGGATCTCAACTCTCCAACGACAAGCCGAGCGCTACATGTGCGCCACAGGTATCCACACTTCACCCGGTGACTCGATCATTTCTCTTGAAGGAAGAAGAGGCCTTGCGGAAATGGCAAAACAGATGACAGTCTGTTTCTTCAACGATATCAGCAACTCCACGTACCACCACTGGACTTGTTCGAACCGAACAAGAGACACTCGAATGGAGGTCAGGACCAACAAACGAAGGGGTGATCCGAGCAAGCCCCCTGGAGTTAATCGTACTGCTGGTTGTTCCGTTGTTCATCTATCTCATCACACCAGAATCTTTGAGTTCCTCAAAGACGTTCAGACAAGACCATTGTGGGATAGTATGTCGATGGACAGCTCTGTACGTGTGCTAGCAAATTTCACCATCGGTCTTGACCCGCGGAACCAGATTTCGGTGCTCGCCATAGATAGTCACAACGACTTCCTTATTCTTCAGGAGTGTTGCACCGATGCAACGGGGTCGTCTGTGATTTACGCACCGATCAACCATTCCATTCTCCAGTGTTTGCTATGTGGAGTTCAACCGGAGCCATTTCCGCTTATGTCTTCAGGCTTCTCCATTCTGCCTAACGTATCCGGAGCTATTCTTGACGGAACACTGCTGACTATAGTGTTCCAGATCTCGGTGAAGGCTACATCAGCCAAGTCTGCCGTGGAGTCGGCAACTACCCTTGTCCAGGACACACTTCAACGGATCAGAGCCGCAGTCAATTAAGGAGCAAACGTTGGATGCAAGGCCCTGCTAGCCTTGTTTGTGACTGTTGGTGACTTGCTTCGGGAGGAGCTTCACGATCTTCAAAGGGGAGTCTTTTTGTTTCCCTTTTCATTTAGTTAATTGTTTTGTGTTTATTTCTGTTTGTGTGTTTACTTCGGTTTATTTTAGTTTGTGTGTTTAAATTCAATAATCATGCTTGAATTATTCATTTTTGTGAAATATCTGTCTAACATTGAGGACAATGTTTAATTCAAGTGTGGGGGGAAGATTTATTGAAAAGAAAAGAAAAAAATTTGAAAAATTTGAAAAATTCAAAAAAATAATTTACTTGTTTTCGTTTTCTACTGTAACAATATATCGACTATATCATACTTACTCCCTTGGTAGCGTTGAACCTACCATTGCACTTAGTAAGTCACTGTGGTCACGTATTGTTACCCTAATAAAAAAAATTGAAAAAGAAAAAAAAAATTGCTTCTGTTGTTTATTTATTTGTTTATTTTCGTTTTCTACTGTAACGGTATATCGACTAAATCATACTTACTCCCTTGGTAGCGTTGAACCTACCATTGCACTAAGTAAGTCCCTGTGGTCACGTATTGTTACCTACATTGAAAAATCAAAAAAATCAAAAAAATCAAAAATTACAAAAATATTTGCTTCTGTTTGTGTGTTTTTGTGTCTTTATTTGTGGTGTATTTTATTCTTTCCAATTCCGATGATGAATTGAGTTTAATTGTTATGATTTTGAGAATGTTGATTATATGCTAAGGCTTTGTAGTTTGCTTTGGATTTAATATGCATAACTTATGATTGCTCGAATTTCCATGTTCACATAACCTGTTTCGATTAATTGATTGCAATCTGAGAAGCACATTTGAACATACATTGTCATGCATACCCAGAAACTGTGAGGATTTGAGCCTATTGAATATTCACATGTATGCATATTTCATACATTTACTCGTTCTTCATGTGTGCACAATTCATGAGTTTTGAACCTAGAACTTGCTCAAAGACCACTTGAAACATTTTGTTAATCTGTGATGAATTAGAAATGAGTAAGGCATTAGTTGAGCACCATGGCCAAAGTATTCACCATCCATCTAAACACGAACTTTAGGAATCCCCTTTTGAACTAAACACTCATTAGCCGTTTCTTTTGTTCACCCATACCATCTCACCCTTGTTTTATTTATGTTTGCAAGACGATGATAGTGACTTCTTGTGTTCTTATGCTTCGGGTTTTGATTTGTTTGGTATTATACCAGAAGGCAAGTGTGGGGGTGTATTTATTTTGTTGTATTTGTTCAAAGAAAAAAAAAATCAGAAATAAAAAGAAGGAATAAATTCCTCAAAAAAAAAAAATAGAAAAGAAAGAAAGAAAAAAAAAAAAAGAAAGAGAAATTCCAAAAATAGAGTTATTTTCTTGTATTGTTTTTATTTTCAATAAAAGGTTGGAGGAAAATAAGAAAGTTGTTTCGGGTTTAGCATAGGTATGAGTTTCAAAGTCGTTGACTTGTCTTGCAAACATATAAAACATTTTTCATTTCGAGTCCTTTCACTTCATTTACCATTCACTATTTACCATCCACCCTTTGGTCCCTGTTTCACCTGAAAAGTCCTTATGATCTGATGATTTGTAGATTAATTGTGGAGAGTTGGTTAATGAGCAAGCATATGGGAACACTACTTGTGTAATTGTTTTGAGAGTAAACACTTAACCCTAAACACCGAGCGGAAATATTTAGTGAATCTTGTGAGGTTTAGTGGTTAATGTTGTTTCAATGTGCCTATTGGATTGCTTGAAATTAATTGTATACTTGATTTTCACACACTTCACCCGAGCATGAATGAGATGTACATGTTAAATGCTTAGCAAATTTGTTAGCCTTGATATATAATTTTTATTCTCCTGATTATAATTTTTTCGAACTCACTGAGGATTATGGTTGGAAAGAATATATGTTTTGTGTTTCCCTTTTCTGTTTTGTTTTGTGTGGTTTTAAGTTTTGTGTTGCTAAGGGACTAGCAATAGCTAAGTGTGGGGGAATTTGATAGGAGCACAAAGTGTGACGTTTTTAATGTATTTTCCCTACTATTTGGCTATGATTTAATTGTAACTTTGCTATTTTTGCTTAGTTTCCATATTTGAGTCCCTAAATGATATATAAATGTGAATACGTGCAGAAAATCGGTGCTCGGAAATTTACGAAGTCTAATGGGCTTTTTCGAGGCCCATTAAGAAGTGAGCTACCGTGAAGGCCCAAGAAGAAAGGCCCAAGCCCAAGAAGAAAGGCCCAAGCCCAAGAAGAAAGGCTCAAGCATGAGGAAAGGCCCAAGCCCAGATTTTCGGACAATCTGCCTGTGCAGATAGGTCAACTTGCGAGGCCCATATCTCCCAATTTCACCGTTGGATCCAGCTGTAATTTTGATACACCCTGCATGTGTGTGTTATATATTCTGTATTAAAATTTGAGAAGCATCCAACCGTTGAAACGTGCAGGATTCCGTTCTAAGTGCGCACTGCTCAGTGCTGTCTACTTTCCAATTCTTTCTTCTTCTTTTATTCTCAATGCTCCACTCACCACCATATTTCCACCCATCTCACCACACTATCTTTGTTTCTTTCTTCCCACACTATTAGTGTTTAATTTCTTTTTGGTAAATAAATGGTTAATTGCCATATGATTCCATTTCCACCACCACTTACCATTTCTTTATCTCCCATTCACATTCCACTTCTTTTCCCTTGCTTTGTTTATTTCTTCCATTGTCTTCTTCTTCCTCTCCATTTTCCTATAAATAGGAGCCTATTTCTCTTCACCAATACACCAATTCACACCTCAATGGGGAGGGACAAACCCTCCTCTTTCTCTTCTCCATCTCACATCATATTTTCCATTCTCTAGTATTTAGGGTTTTCAAGACTTCAAGGAGGAGGAGAAGGCGTCTACACCATCACCACCAGCCCCTATTCAACATCACCATCACCATCATCACCTTGGGATCTTCACAGCTTGGATTACTTGTGGTCAAGGATTCAAGATCGTGGCTTCAAGATCTTCATGCTATTCATATGGTGTATTTCGACTTAGCCTTTAAATTTATGATCCTCTTTGTTGCTTGTTTATTCTTTGTATTAGTTAACATGACATGATTTATATAATTATTCAGCCCTATGTTTATGAGATTTATTTAATTGTTGGATCCTAATTAATTAGTTCTTCTAGTAGTTTATGTGACTCCGTTTATTTGATTTTGTTTTAGTAGATAACTTTTATATGTTTTTGTTTTAAGGTTTCAAACTTAAGATAATTGCATATAATTGGTGCTAGAATTAGGGATTTCCCTAATTTGAAACCTAATTCACAAGTAGTAAAGGCTTTGGAAAGAGGTCGGAATCAAATAAAAAGGATCACGGATAGATGGGCTTTGTCATACTGGGTCGTGCACTTTAATTAACAACTCTTCTTTTATGCGTTGGACATGTGGTTTGATTAGCTAGCTTTCTAGACTAAGTGCATGTTTGATTGGTTAATCTAGGTGCGGTCGCTTAGGTTAATTTTCATGAAAGTGGTTTTATTTGGGGAATGATAATTGGCGGTCCAACATTCCACATATGTTAATTTCGGTTTCATGGCTAGGGAACTTGGTTAATTTTCGGTCCAATAATTGGTAAACTTGTATACTTGTGGCTGAACTTTATATACTTTGTGTTTCATCCCATCTTATTTAATTTATTCTTTGTAGTTTAATTAATTTATTTCATTCAATTTATCTCTTAAACCCCCTTTTACTTTGTACATATGTATATATTTATACTTTATACTTGTTAATAATAATTATTTATTTTATTTAATTTCTTGTGACATTTTTTGTTAGGTACACCCTTTGATCTCCGTTGTGAACGATACCCTACTATGCACTATACTACTACCGATAGGGTTTTTTTTAAATTGATGCTCATTTTGGGCGTATCACTAGGTGCAATGCCTTGACTTAAATGACTTTCCGTGTTTTCAGAAGGCGAATGGCCAGATCATATGAGAGATAAGCGAGGGGCAGGATTCATTTAGTGGACTACGGAGGCTTACACCCCTATCGACTTACGTCAGTCTATAGTCCTCTGAATCCAAAACCTGTCACCCAGGGTCTCGACCTAGACACCATCCATGTGCCCCTTACTCAGTTGAGAAAGCACTTAAGTGTTCGACAATTCTCCAAGTGTTAATAAAGGCCGCCCTCAACCTCAAATAACCTTACGGTAAAAATGAAGGGTTTAGGCCAATATTAACAAAAGGACCTTACCTATTTCCGTTCAAGTTACAACTTACAACAACAAAAAATAATCAACTATATAAAAGACACCTAAATAATTTATTAAGTGTAACAAAATATCAACAAGTATAAACAAATATTATTCACAAATATTCACAAAATAATAGTTAGGAATTTTCAATCCCCGGCAACGGCGCCAAAAATTGACACGCCCAAAAGGAGCATCAATTTAAAAAAAACCCTATCGGTAGTATAGTGGTGTAAGTAGGGTATCGTTCACAACGGAGATCAAAGGGTGTACCTAACAAAAATTGTCACAAGAATTAAATAAAATAAAGAATTATTAACAAGTATAAAGTATAAATACATACATATGTACAAAGTAAAAAGGGGGTTAAGTGATAAATTGAATGAAATAAATTAATTAAATTACAAAGAATAAATAAAATAAGATGATGAAACACAAAGTATATAAAGTTCAGCCACATATACACAAGTTTACCAATCATTAGACCGAAAATTAACCAAGTTCCCTAGCCATGAAACCGAAACTAACATATGTGGAATGCCCACACGGGTTATCATTCCCCAAATAAAACATCTTCTATGAAAATTAACCTAGTGAACGCTCATCTAGATTAAACAATTAAACATGCAAAGGTGATCAATCAATAACATATCTAACGCATAGGAGAAGAGTTGTTAATTAAAGTGCGCGACCTAGCGAACGCTCGTCTATCCGCGATCCTTCTTATTTTGATTCCGACCCGTTTGATAAGCCTTTACTACTTGTGAATTAGAATTAAAACCCTAATTCTAGCACCAATTACATGCAATCATCTTAAGTTTCGAACCTTAAAACAAGAACACATAAAAGATTCAATAAAACCGAATCAAATAAACGGAGTCACATAAGCTGCTAGAAGAACTAATTAATTAGGATCTAACAATCAAATAAACTCATAAATATAGGCTGAAAATTATATAAATCATGTCATGTTAACTAATACAAAGAATAATCAAGCAACAAAGAGGAACTCAAAAAGAGTAATTAAAGAATAAGTTGAAGTACACCATATGGAAAGTAGGAAGAACTCGAAGATCACAAACTTTTAAATCCTCACGCGAGTAACTCAAAAGCCGAGATTCCCAAGGTGACGATGATGGTGGTGATGATGGTTGATGGCTGGTGGTAATGGTGTAAACAGCTCCTCTCCTCCTTGAAGCCTTGAAAATCCTAAATACTAGAGAATGGAAAATATGGGATGGAGAAGAGAAAGAGGAGGGTTTGTCCCTCCCCATTGGGGTGTGTATTGGTGAGAAGAATGGGGCTGCTATTTATAGGAGAATGGAGAGGAAGAAGAAGACAATGCAAGAAATAAAGAAAGAAAGGGAAGAGAAGTGGAATTTAAGTGGGAGATAAAGAAATGGTAAGTGGCATGGTGGAAATGTAATGGGTGGCAATTAACCATTTATTTAGGTAAAAGAAATCAAACACTAATGGTATGGGTAGAAAGAAGGGGGGAGGGAAGAATATAGGGGTGAGTGGAGCATTGAAAATAAAAGAAGAGGAAAGAAATAAAAAGCAGGCAGCACTGAGCTATTCCCACTTAGAACGGAATAATGCACGTTTGAACGGTTGGATGATCCTCAAATTTTAATACAGAATATCCAACACGCACATGCAGCTTGTATCAAAATTACAGCTGGATCCAACGGTGCAATTGGGAGATATTGGCTTCGCAAGTTGACATATCTGCACAGGCAGATTGTCCGAAAATGGGCTTGGACCTTCCTTCTTGGGCTTGGGCCTTTCTTCTTGGGCTTGGGCCTTTCTTCTTGGGCTTGAGCCTTTCTTCATGGATTTGGGCCTTCATCTTGGGCCTCACGGTAGCTCACTTCTTAATGGGCCTCGAAAAAGCCCATTAGACTTCGTAAATTTCCGAGCTCCGATTTTCTGCACGTATTCACATTTATATATCATTTAGGGACTCAAATATGGAAACTAAGCAAAAATAGCAAAGTTACAATGAAATCATAGCCAAATAGTAGGGAAAATACATTAAAAACGTCACACTTTGTGCTCCTATCAAATTCCCCCACACTTAGCTATTGCTAGTCCCTTAGCAACACAAAACTTAAAACAAAACAACACAAAACAGAAAAGGGAAACACAAAACATATATTCTTTCCAACCATAACCCTCAGCGAGTTCAGAAGAGTTATAATCAGGAGAATACAAATTATATACCAAGGCTAACGAATTTGCTAAGTCTTTAACATGCACATCTCATTTATGCTCGGGTGTAGTGTGTGAAAACCAAGTATACAATTAATGTCAAGCAATCCAATAGGCACATTGAAACAACATTAACCACTAAACCTCACAAGATTCACTAAATATTTCCGCTCAGTGTTTAGGGTTAAGTGTTTACTCTCAAAACAATTACACAAGTAGTGTTCCCATATGCTTGCTCATTAACCGACTCTCCACAATTAATCCACAAATCATCAGATCATAAGGGCTTTTTAGGTGAAACAGGGACAAAAGGATGAATGGTAAATGGTGAATGGTCAATGAAGTGAAAGGACTCGAAATGAAAAATGTTTCACATGTTTGCAAGACAAATCAACGACTTTGAAACTCATACCTATGCTATACCCGAAACAACTTTCTTATTCTCCTCCAACCTTTTATTGAAAATAATACAAGAAAATAACTCTATTTTTGGAATTTCTCTTTCTTTTTTCTCTCTGTTTTTCTTTGAGGAATTTTATTCCTTCTTCTTTTTTCTTTTTTTTGATTTTTTTTCTTTTTTCTTTGAACAAATACAACAAAATAAAATGCACCCCCACACTTGCCTTTTGGTATATTACCAAACAAAACCGAAGCATAAGAACACAAGAAGTCACTATCATCGTCTTGCAAACACAATAAAACAAGGATGAGATGGTGTGGGTGAACAAAAGAAACGGCTAATGAGTGTTTAGTTCAAAAGGGGATTCCTAAAGTTCGTGTTTAGATGGATAGTGAATATTTTGGCCATGGTGCTGAACTAATGCCTTAATCATCTCTAATTCATCACAGATTAATAAAATGTTTCAAGTGGTCTTTGAGCAAGTTCTAGGTTCAAAACTCATGAATTGTGCACACATGAAGAACGAGTAAATGTATGAAATCTGCATACATGTGAATATTCAATAGGCTCAAATCCTCACATTTTCTGGGTATGCATGACAATGTATGTTCAAATGTGCTTCTCGGATTGCAATCAATTAATCGAAACAAAGTTATGTGAACATGGAAATTTGAGCAATCACAAGTTATACAAATTAAATCCAAAGCAAACTACACAAAGCCTTGACATATAATTAACATTCTCCTAATCACAACAATTTAAACTTAATTCATCATCGGAATTGGAAAGAACAAAGCACAAAACAAACAATAACACTCAAAACAGAAGCAAATATTTTTGTCATTTTTGATTTTTTGATTTTTTTGATTTTTCAATGTAGGTAACAATACGTGACCACAGGGACTCACTTAGTGCAATGGTAGGTTCAACGCTACCAAGGGAGTGAGTGTGATATAGTCGATATATTGTTACCGTAGAAAACAAAAACAAGTAAATTATTTTTTTGAATTTTTTTCAATTTTTCAATTTGTTCTTTTCTTTTTTAAATAAACCTTCCCCCCACACTTGAATTAAACATTGTCCTCGATGTTAGACAGATATTTCACAAAAATGAGAAATTCAAGCATGGTTATTGAAATTAAACACACAAACAGAAATAAACAGAAGTAAACACACAAACAGAAATAAACAGAAGTAAACACACAAACAGAAATAAACAGAAATAGTTAAGTTAATGAAAAGGGAAACAGAAAGACTCCCCTTTGAAGATCGTAAAGCTCCTCCCGAAGCAAGTCACCAACAGTCACAAACAAGGCTAGCAGGGCCTTGCATCCAACGTTTGCTCCTTAGTTGACTGCGGCTTTGATCCTTTTGAGCGTGTCTTGGACGACACTTGTTGCCGAATCCACAGCACGTCTGGCTGAATTTGCCTTCACTGAGATCTGGAACACTAACGTCAGTAGAGTTCCATCAAGTACGTCTCCGGATACATCAGGCAGAATGGAGAAGCCAGATGACATCAATTGAAAAGGCTCTGGGTCAACTCCACATAACATGGACTGGAAGGTTGCTTGATCGATAGGCGCATAAATCACGTACGACCCCGTTGAATCTGTGAAGCACTCCTGGAGTATGAGGAAGTCGACGTGATTACTTATGCCCAAAACGGAGATAGAATTTCGTGGGTCAAGACCAGTGGTGAAGTTTGTAAGCACATGTACTGAACTGTCTATCGACACACTATCCCATAAATGCCTTGTACGTACGTCTCGATAAAATCAAAGATTCTTGTGTGATGGGAGAAGTGCTTGACAGAACAGCCAGCAGTACGATCGAGTCCAAGGGGTTGGCTAGGATCACCCCTTCGCTTGTTGGTCCTGACCTCCATATGTGCGTCTCCCGTTTTGTTTGATGCAGTCCAATGATGGTAAGTCGAGTTGGTGATGTCGTTGAAGAAACTTACCGTCATCTGGTTTGCCATCTTAGCAAGGCTTCTTCTCCCTCCTGGTGAAATGATTGAGTCACTGGGTGAAGTGTGAATCCCCACCACGCACATGTAGCGCTCGGCATGTCGTTGAAGAGGTGCCAACCAACGCTTCGCTCCATATGCAAAACCTGATTCAACAAAAGGTTTAAATAAGGGGGTTAAATCTTTTTCTCGCACATCAACATGCTCCACCCACGTGACAAAAGAGGATCCATTCTGCAGATCTCGTATCAGGCATCCGGAAGGACGTTTTCGGCATCTTGATCTCACGGAAGGCCTTGGATTTGAGCTCATTTCATCCACAGAGACATCCACAACGACCCAACTTCCATCCAATTGTTGGTGAGAGGAACGAACAAACTGAACTATTGCTAGTCCTCTAGCAAACACAGAATACAAAACAACACAAAATAGAAAGGGAAACACAAAACAGACGGTCTTTCCAACCATAATCCTCAGCGAGTTCGAAAAAATTATAATCAAGAGAATAAAAATTATATACCAAGGTTAAAGAATTTGCTAAGCATTTAACATGTACATCTCATTTATGCTCGGGTGAAGTGTGTGAAAACCGAGTATACAAATAATCTCATGCAATCCAATAGGCACATCGAAACAACATTAACCACTAAACCTCACAATGATTACTAAATATTTCCGCTCAGTGTGTAGGGTTAACTGTTTACTCTCATAGCAATTGCACAAGTAACGTTCCCATAAGCTTGCTCATTAACCAACTCTCCACGATTAATCCACAAATCATTAGATCATAAGGGCTTTTAGGGTGAAACAGGGGTCAAAGGGTGAATGGTGAATAGTGAATGGTGAATGATGAATGAATGGACTGGAAATGAAAAATGTTTCACATGTTTGCAAGACAAATCAACGACTTTGAAACTCATACCAATGCTATACCCGAAACAACTTTCTTATTCTCCTCCAACCTTTTATTGAAAATAATACAACAAAATAACTCTATTTTTGGAATTTCTCTATTTTTTTTTTTTTTTTTTTTTTTTTTTTCTTTTTTTTTTCTTTGAGGAATTTATTCCTTCTTTTTATTTCTGATTTTTTTTTCTTTCTTTCTTTGAACAAATACAACAAAATAAATACACCCCCACACTTGCCTTTTGGTATATACCATACAAATCCGAAGCATAAAAACATAAGAAGTCACTATCATCGTCTTGCAAACATAAATAAAACAAGGGTGAAATGGTGTGGGTGAACAAAAGAAACGGCTAATGAGTGATCAGTTCAAAAGGGGATTCCTAAAGTTCGTGTTTAAATGGATGGTGAATATTTTGGCCATGGTGCTCAACTAATGCCTTACTCATTTCTAATTCATCACAGATTAACAAAATGTTTCAAGCGGTCTCTGAGCAAGTTCTAGGTTCAAAAACTCATGAATTGTGCACACATGAAGAACGAGTAAATGTATGAAATATGCATACATGTGAATATACAATAGGCTCAAATCCTCACATTTTCTGGGTATGCATGACAATGTATGTTTAAATGTGCTTCTCGGATTGCAATCAATTAATCGAAACAGGTTATGTGAACATGAAATTTCGAGCAATCATAAGTTATGCAGATTAAATCCAAAGCAAACTACACAAAACCTTAGCATATAATCAATATTTTCCAAATCATAACAATTAAACTCAATTCATCATCGGGATTGGAAAGAATACAACACAATAAACCACACAAAAACACACAAACAGAAGCAAATATTTTTGTAATTTTTCAGATTTTTTTGATTTTTTTTTTATTTTTCAATTTAGGGTAACAATACGTGACCACAGTGACTTACTAAGTGCAATGGTAGGTTCAACGCTACCAAGGGAGTAAGTATGATATAGTCGATATACCGTTACGGTAGAAAACGAAAACAAACAAATAAATAAACAACAGAAGCAATTTTTTTTTTATTTTTTCGATTTTTTTATTAGGGTAACAATACGTGACCACAGTGACTTACTAAGTGCAATGGTAGGTTCAACGCTACCAAGGGAGTAAGTATGATTTAGTCGATATATTGTTACCGTAGAAAACAAAAACAAGTAAATTATTTTTTTGAATTTTTCAAATTTTTCAAATTTTTTCTTTTCTTTTCAATAAACATTCCCCCCACACTTGAATTAAACATTGTCCTCAATGTTAGACAGATATTTCACGAAAATGAGAAATTCAAGTATGGTTATTGAATTTAAACACACAAACAGAAATCAACCGAAGTAAACACACAAACTGAAATAAACACACAACATAAACAGAAGTAAACACACAACAGTTAAGTAAATGAAAAGGGAAACAGAAAGACTCCCCCTTGAAGATCGTGAAGTTCCTCCCGAAAGTCACCAACAGTCACAAACAAGGCTAGCAGGGCCTTGCATCCAACGTTTGCTCCTTAATTGACTGCGGCTCTGATCCGTTGAAGTGTGTCCTGGACGAGTGTTGTTGCCGACTCCACGGCAGACTTGGCTGATGTAGCCCTCACCGAGATCTGGAACACTATAGTCAGTAGTGTTCCATCAAGAATGGCTCCGGATACGTTAGGCAGAATGGAGAAGCCAGAAGACATAAGCGGAAATAGCTCCGGTTGAACTCCAGATAGCAAACACTGGAAAATGGAATGGTTGATCGGCGCGTATATCACAGACGACCCCGTTGCATCGGTGCAACACTCCTGAAGAATAAGGAAGTCGTTGTGACTATCTATGGCGAGCACCGAGATCTGGTTCCGCGGGTCAAGACCGATGGTGAAATTTGCTAGCACACGCACCGAGCTGTCCATCGACATACTATCCCATAATGGTCTTGTCTGAACGTCTTTGAGGAACTCAAAGATCCTGGTGTGATGAGATAGATGAACAACGGAACAACCAGCAGTACGATTGACTCCAGGGGGCTTGCTCGGATCACCCCTGCGCTTGTTGGTCCTGACCTCCATTCGAGTGTCCCTTGTTCGGTTCGAACAAGTCCAGTGGTGGTACGTGGAGTTGCTGATATCGTTGAAGAAACAGATTGTCATCTGTTTTGCCATTTCCGCCAAGCCTCTTCTTCCTTCAAGAGAAATAATAGAGTCACCGGGTGAAGAGTGGATACCTGTGGCGCACATGTAGCGCTCGGCTTGTCGTTGGAGGGTTGAGATCCAACGCTTTGCACCAAAAGCGAACCCTGAATGAACAAATGGTTCGAAACTGGCCTTCATCTCCTTTTCGCGTACATCCACGTGCTCCACCCAAGTGACCAAGGAAGAACCATTCTGCAAATCTCGAATCAAACATCCGGAGGGGCGTTTTCGGCAAATCGATCTCACGGAAGGCTTTGGATTGGAACGCAATTCATCTACGGAGACATCCACGACGACCCAACTTCCATCCAGTTGTAGATGAGAGTACCGAACGAACTGGACTTCACGAGTTGAGACGATGTGAGATGGCACCAGAAACTCGGCCGACATCACCTGCATATGCTCCTCGTAGCCTTCTTCGTTCTTGGAGGACAGGATCTCCAACGTCTTGGCGTTTGTAATCATGCTACAAAAGACGCGGCAACCATCGACCAACATCCATTAATATCCTGAACGATGGTGGTCGGATAAAGATGGATGGTTGCCGAGTGTCTCGACGATTCGGATTTGAAGTACGGTGCAGGTTCGGCTCGTTGAAACACTCGCAAGTACTCGGCCCTATGAAGAGTCTCGGGATGAATAGACGTGTCGGGAGTCGGTGAAGTTATCCACAAAGGAAAACCGGCAGGTGGCCGCGAGCAGGAGCTCGTGTTTGGCCTTACGGACGATATCCGAGATCAAGTCGGTGTGGACTCCGACAAGATCATGAGCAGGTCCGGGAAGGGTGTCAGATGGCAAAGCTATGGATGGGCGATCGACAAGGGTAGGCATGAGGCTCCGCACATCCCGTCTCAAGTGGTCCATGTCGATGGAATCGTCGGACAACTCGAGAATAGGCTCTTGTTGTTGAGGAACAACTTCGAGCCTTCGCCTAGGCACATCTGAGTGCGGAACAGGACCTCCGCAATTGGGACAGATGCCGCTGTGGAGAGCATCGACGAGTCGTTGATTCAGAAGTTGAAGCTCCTCGTTCTTGCTCACCAGCTGATCATTTCTTTTCTCTAGCTCGGCAATACGCTGCTCGGAAGACTGGATACCGAACTTCTTCCTATTTCTCGACCCCCAATAGTAGACTTGGTCCTCCTCAAGTCCGATTTTCGGACCAAATCGTTCTCGTTGTGGCTTGGTGGGGTGAGAATACACCGCAAAGAAAGCCGCAAGTGCATCTCTCTGAGATTTGCTGTACTTCGACCTCGGAAGTCTCCTATAGACAGGAGCGGCTTCCGGCTCAATAGGTGGATCAGCAACCAAGATTGGTGCTTGGGGTAGTGGTTGCGGTTGTGGTAGTGGTTGTGGCTCGGTCGGCATGCTAGCATCGGCGCTATTGAGCATGCTCGGTGGAATTATTTCAGCCAAGCCTTCAAAGATCGGATTCTCTGAAGGACCTGCCTGAAACAAGTCGCTGAAAGAATTGACTCTTTTGGCCATTTGTGGTTTGGGAGGGGAGGATAGCTTCTGGGATTTGGGAGGATTCTGGGAAAAACTCAAGAACAGATGAAGAACACGAAGAACGAGAGAAAACGAGAGAGAGAGAGAGAGAGAAGAGAGAGAGAGGAAATGCGTGGAATGATCTAAGGCACTAACGCAAACCGAAGGGGAAGGGAACGGAATGGACGGACGCGTGTCCAAAGTCGAAGACAAAGATCCGTAAATCACGGATCGAGCGACGAAAGTCGCAAAGGGAATAGTGGAACGCGCGCACGATTTATTAAACAAATCGGCCGACGCAAAAGTCGTGCGTCGGCCCAATCACATTTTTTCTTGATTTTGGATTTTTTATTTTTTTTATTTTTTTAATACTTTACGAAAAGTCGTAAAGTGAACAGTGAAAACGCGTCGCACACGCGCTTGCCGACACTTTAAACGGGCTTGGGCCATCGAAATGGTTTGGGCCTTAAAGTGGGCCTAAAAACGAACAGGCCCGACACACTAATGGGCTTGGGTTACGGGTTTTGGGCTTCGGGAATGACACGAGCCCAATGGGCCAAATTTTATTTTATTTTTATTTTTTATTTTTTTATTTTCGGAACCTAAAACCCTAACCAACACACAAACGGGCCTAAGGCCCAATAACAAATAACTACAACAAGCCCGAAAATAAAACAAACAGTAATTATAAACAGTAAAAATAAATAATTACAAATAATAAAACAAACAAACACTCTTTTTTTTTTTTATTTACAATTACAAATTTTTTTTTTTTTTTTTTTTTTTTATTTATTTTTTTTTTTTTTTAAAAAAAATAACGAGAGTGAAAAGAAAACTTACCTTTTTACTCCCGAGGAAACCGAAAAATCACCAACAAGACATCAACCTCAAGGTTTTTCAACCTTGACTTCCTAAACGTATGCTCCGATGTATGTAGTAAAATTTCAGATAAACCCGGATTATTCCCTATAAAAAAATAAAAAGGTTAGTAATAAATTTACAAAATAAAAACAAAATATTTACAAAGTTAAAAATATGTCACAAATTAGCTATACAAAATGAATGAATAAAATTTCCTATGTCTAAGTATATTTTATGTCTACGTATATTCCTATGTCTACGTATATTTTATTTACACAAAAATATTTTCTTTTGCCTGAATATAGTTGAAAAAAAATGAAAGTTGATTCCAAGCGGTAACTCAAGGTGGACTTACGGCCTAGGTGCAATGCCTTGACTTAAATGACTTTCCGTGTTTTCAGAAGGCGAATGGCCAGATCACAAGAGATAAGCGAGAGGCAGGATTCATTTAGTGGACAAGTCCTCTGAATCCAATTTTACAAACCCGTCACCCAGAGTCTTGATCATATCTAGACACCATTCATGTGCCCCTTACTCAGTTGAGAAAGCACTTAAGTGTTCGACAATTCTCCAAGTGTTAATAAAGGCCGCCCTCAACCTCAAATAACCTTACGGTAAAAATGAAGGGTTTAGGCCAATATTAACAAAAGGACCTTACCTAATCCGTTCAAGTTACAACTTACAACAACAAAAAATAATCAACTATATAAAAGACACCTAAATAAAATTACTAAGTGTAACAAAAATATCTACAAGTATAATTAGTGAGTATAAATAAAATTAACAAGTATTATTTACAAATAGTAAAAAGTCAACGTCAATAGTAAAAAGTAAAAAGTCAAAAGTCAACAGTAAATAGTAAACAGTCAAAAGTCAAAAGTAAATAGTAAAAACAATCCCCGGCAACGGCGCCAAAATGATTAGATGTAAAACCGCGGTCATTAAATATTACCTAAATTCCTAACAATTGTCGTTGTAAAGTATAATGGGAAATAAAGGTTTTTCCCACAGAAGATTGTTATATTTACTTTTTAATGTCACGAAAAATTAAATTAAATAAAGAATTATATTTACAAGTATAAAGAATAAAGAATATATATATATACAAAATTAAATAAACTATACAGTAATATTTCTATTTACAAAAATATACATTATATACAAAAGTATTTTTGGGGGTTTTTGAGATTTTTGAAAACAATAAAGGAAATATTTTTGGATTTTTATTATTTTTGAAAACAAGAAACACACACACAAATATTGTTTTGAAGATTAACCAACTCCCTAGCCATGAATCCGAAATTAACATATGTAAGATGCTGGACCACCATACATCTCCCAAATAAAACTTTCCCTAACAATTAACTCCGAGACCACTCTGTCAGCTAATCACTAGAAAAAGAGTTGTTAATTCAAGTGCACGACCTAGCGGGACCGCCCAACTATCCGTGATCCTTATTATTTAGTTTCAACATTAAAGATAAAACCAAACAAACAAAATTCACATAAGCTGCTAGAAGAATCAATTAACTTCAATCCAACAATTATTACACAAAATAGAAAATAAACAAACAATAACATTTCCCAAAATTATTCACGAATAGTTAATTAAACAAAAATAAATTATAATAAATAAACGAGTTTGGGAAAAATGTTACTGTTGTGTCCATGAAAATGGACACTGTCTGGCAGGCGAAGGTGGCAGACTCAGCTATTGTAGATCGTAATTGTAACTTTGGATGTGGCGGGTGCCGAGAGAAATTTCAGATATTGGACATTGGGCCTTGGGCTTGTAATGGGCAAAAAGCCCAAATTCTTTCCTTCTTGGCCGGCCCAGCCCAAATGGCTTGTTGACTTTTCTCTTGCTGACTTTGACTATTCAAAGCAGCCATGCCATGTCAGCTTCATCTTTTCTTCTTCACGATTCATCATCTCCATTTTCTGGTTCTTCATTTCTGAGCAGGGAGAGCGAGAGAGAGACACGGCGAGGCACGGGCGGCAGAGGTGCGGCAAGGGAAGACAAGCGGCGTCGCGGGGGAGGTCCGGCCCGGATTTCGGGGCAGAGAACGGCGCCGGCAAGGCGGTGGGTACAGAGCGGACCGGCGAGAAGGAGGCGTAGGGAGCAGCGGCTAGAATGGCGGTGAGAGAAAGGACGCGGCCGGAGAGAGTAGCGGCGAAGGGATGGACGGTGGAGGGTGCTGCGGTGATGATTAACGCCGGCCTGAGCTCATCAGGATCGACGAAGCACGGGCTCTGAATTGGGATTTGATTGGCGGCGCCGGCGAGCTTGAGGAAGAGGCGCGGCAAAGGAAGCTGGGTCGACGGCGACGGCGATGTGGATTCGAAGTGGGCAGAGATGATTGATGGCAGACGCGCGGGCAGGAGACCACGGGGACGCCGTGAGCTGGGCACGGTTGAAGACGGCGACGGCAGCTTTGTAATGTTTCTGTGATTGGTTTCCAAACCTGCAAAAAGAAAACATAGATAGTTAGAAAATGGTTGCAGAGTAATTGCAGGTATATTGAGGCAAAGGAGATAGAGATTGAGCTTGGGCTCATGTTTGAATTAGTTTGCCGTGGTGAATTGAAATTGGCAGAGGGAGAGGCACGGTTGGATTTCATGGCCTCTGATGATTTATCAGAGCAGAGGAGCTGCAAGGGGGAATGGGTCGTGGCAGAGAGCGTCCAAACCTGCAAAAGAATAGCAAACATAATAGAGAGAAGAAGATGAATTGCTTTGAGCTTGATGATTTAATTGCAGGAGCTCGTTGGCTTAAATAGAGGAAGGAAAGGAGAAGCAGCCAAGCAGGAGAGGATTTCCATGTGAGGATTGAGCTGGAGATGCTCAAAAGCAATGGGAAACAAGAGTGGGTGATTGAGCTGGAGATGCTAGGGGGAGTGGAAGGATGGGTGGTAACATGGAGAATTATCAAGGATTGAATCATGGACATGTGAGGTGAAAGTAGTATGTGATGGTGCAGTGATTTGCTGGACAAAATAACTCAAAAGATGGAGAAAGGCCAAGTGAGAAACCGGCCGGTAACATGGCTGCAAGAGAAAACAAAGAAAACAAAGAAAAAGTAAAATAATAAAACAAAAGAAAACTAAAATAAAGAAATAAATATTAAAATACAAAAACAAATAAATAAAGAATATGAATAAATATAAAACATAAACATAGGGAAAATAAAGATGGAGGTTTAAAATATGTATCGCCACCGCGTGTGGTGGTTCGCCGACAAACTTGCCGGGATTCGGAATAATCCGAAATCTTCGTACAATATTTTATTCCACATGTGAAAGTCACGGTTGACTTTCCGAATTACGCTGAAAACCTCCAAAATGCACCTATTCTGTGCAGATAAACATTTTCCTGGTATTTTCCCTAAAAACACGAAAACAAACATTAAATAGACAATTAAGCTTTCGGAATAGCAAAATCCAGTAATTAAAGGCACTTTGTGAACGTATTTTACGTTCACATCAATTACCAAACAAAACCGAAGCATAAGAACACAAGAAGTCACTATCATCGTCTTGCAAACACAATAAAACAAGGATGAGATGGTGTGGGTGAACAAAAGAAACGGCTAATGAGTGTTTAGTTCAAAAGGGGATTCCTAAAGTTCGTGTTTAGATGGATAGTGAATATTTTGGCCATGGTGCTGAACTAATGCCTTAATCATCTCTAATTCATCACAGATTAATAAAATGTTTCAAGTGGTCTTTGAGCAAGTTCTAGGTTCAAAACTCATGAATTGTGCACACATGAAGAACGAGTAAATGTATGAAATCTGCATACATGTGAATATTCAATAGGCTCAAATCCTCACATTTTCTGGGTATGCATGACAATGTATGTTCAAATGTGCTTCTCGGATTGCAATCAATTAATCGAAACAGGTTATGTGAACATGGAAATTTGAGCAATCACAAGTTATACAAATTAAATCCAAAGCAAACTACACAAAGCCTTGACATATAATTAACATTCTCCTAATCACAACAATTTAAACTTAATTCATCATCGGAATTGGAAAGAACAAAGCACAAAACAAACAATAACACTCAAAACAGAAGCAAATATTTTTGTCATTTTTGATTTTTTGATTTTTTTGATTTTTCAATGTAGGTAACAATACGTGACCACAGGGACTCACTTAGTGCAATGGTAGGTTCAACGCTACCAAGGGAGTGAGTGTGATATAGTCGATATATTGTTACCGTAGAAAACAAAAACAAGTAAATTATTTTTTTGAATTTTTTTCAATTTTTCAATTTGTTCTTTTCTTTTTTAAATAAACCTTCCCCCCACACTTGAATTAAACATTGTCCTCGATGTTAGACAGATATTTCACAAAAATGAGAAATTCAAGCATGGTTATTGAATTTAAACACACAAACAGAAATAAACAGAAGTAAACACACAAACAGAAATAAACGAAGTAAACACACAACAAATAAACAAAGAAATAGTTAAGTTAATGAAAAGGGAAAGAGAAAGACTCCCCTTTGAAGATCGTAAAGCTCCTCCCGAAGCAAGTCACCAACAGTCACAAACAAGGCTAGCAGGGCCTTGCATCCAACGTTTGCTCCTTAGTTGACTGCGGCTTTGATCCTTTTGAGCGTGTCTTGGACGACACTTGTTGCCGAATCCACAGCACGTCTGGCTGAATTTGCCTTCACTGAGATCTGGAACACTAACGTCAGTAGAGTTCCATCAAGTACGTCTCCGGATACATCAGGCAGAATGGAGAAGCCAGATGACATCAATTGAAAAGGCTCCGGGTCAACTCCACATAACATGGACTGGAAGGTTGCTTGATCGATAGGCGCATAAATCACGTACGACCCCGTTGAATCGGTGAAGCACTCCGGAGTATGAGGAAGTCGACGTGATTACTTATGCCCAAAACGGAGATAGAATTTCGTGGGTCAAGACCAGTGGTGAAGTTTGTAAGCACATGTACCGAGCTGTCTATCGACACACTATCCCATAAATGCCTTGTCCGTATCGTCTCTCGATAAAATCAAAGATTCTTGTGTGATGGGAGAAGTGCTTGACGAACAGCCAGCAGTACGATCGAGTCCAAGGGGTTGGCTAGGATCACCCCTTCGCTTGTTGGTCCCGACCTCCATATGTGCGTCTCCCGTTTTGTTTGATGCAGTCCAATGATGGTAAGTCGAGTTGGTGATGTCGTTGAAGAAACTTACCGTCATCTGGTTTGCCATCTTAGCAAGGCTTCTTCTCCCTCCTGGTGAAATGATTGAGTCACTGGGTGAAGTGTGAATCCCCACCACGCACATGTAGCGCTCGGCATGTCGTTGAAGAGGTGCCAACCAACGCTTCGCTCCATATGCAAAACCTGATTCAACAAAAGGTTTAAATAAGGGGGTTAAATCTTTTTCTCGCACATCAACATGCTCCACCCACGTGACAAAAGAGGATCCATTCTGCAGATCTCGTATCAGGCATCCGGAAGGACGTTTTCGGCATCTTGATCTCACGGAAGGCCTTGGATTTGAGCTCATTTCATCCACAGAGACATCCACAACAATCCAACTTCCATCCAATTGTTGGTGAGAGGAACGAACAAACTGGACTTCACGAGTTGAAACATTGTGTGTTGGCACTAGAAATTCGGCAGACATCACTTGCACTTGCTCCTTGTAGCTTTCTTCTATCCCGGAGAACAGGACCTCCAAGGTATGGGCATTGGTGACCAAGCTACAGAAGACGAGCAACCATTGACCAACATCCATTAAAATCTGAACGATGGTGGTCGGATTCAGGTGAATGGTTGCTGAGTGTCTCGAGGCTTCTGATATGAAATATGGTGTAGGCTCAGCTCGTTGAGACACTCGCAAGTACTCGGCATGATTAAGAGTTTCGGGATGAATGGAAGTGATGGGATTTGAGGAATAGATCCATAGGGGAAAACCAGCAGCGACCAAGAGCATGAGTTCGTCTTTGGCTTTGTTCACGATATCGGCGATCTGGTCGGAATGAAACCCAACGAGATCATGAGCAGGTCCCGGAATGTTGTCAGATGGCACATGAGAGGATGAGCGCTCGAGTAATGTTGGCATGAGGCTCCGCACATCCCTTCGCAAGTCATCCATGTCGATTGAATCATCGGACAAGACAAGAAGAGGCTCCGGAGGAACAACTTCGAATCTTGATCGATGCACATCTGGGTGCGGAACAGGACCTCCACACTGGGGACAAATGCCGCTGTGAAGAGCATCGATGAGTTTCTGGTTCTGCTCTTGAAGCTCCTCATTCTTACTCATCAGCTCCTCGTTTCTTCTTATTAGATCGGCATAAATCTGCTCCTCTGACGGGATACCGTGCTTATCATGAAATCTCCTTCCCCAGTTGTAGACCTTATTTTCAGTTAACCCGAGTTCTATAGCAAACCTTGCTCTGTGCAGTTTGAGTGGGTGAGGATTCACCGTGTAGAACTCGGTCAACGCATCATTTTGGTCCTTGGTGAATCTCGTCCTCGGGCCTCTCGTACGCTTCTCGGAAGGACCCCGGATCAACAACAACGGGTGGATCATCGGCTGGATTGGTGCTTGTGGTTCTGGTTCTGGTTGGGCACATCCGGCATGCTATCATTAACAGTATCTAGAATGCTTGGTGGAATGATTTCATCCAAGCCTTCAAAGAAATCACTCTCGGAGGACTAGAATGAAACAACTCACCGAAAGAATTCACTCTTTTGGCCATTTCTAGGTTAGGAGGGAGGATAGCTTTCCCGGAAAAATAACTAAGAACAACGAAGAACAAGTGAAGAACAGTATGAACAAACGAGAGAAAATTTAGAGAGACTAAAAGGGAACTAAGTGAAAATGAATGCAAAATGAATGGAATGAAGCACATAGACACAAACCAAGGGAAAGGAACGGACGCACGTACGCACACGTGCCACGGACACGGATCCGCAAATTGCGGATCGAGCGACGAAAGTCGCAAAGGCTACAGATTGACACGCATGCGGATTATTAAACAAATCGGCCGACGCAAAAATCGTCCGTCGGCCCAATCAATTTTTTTTTTCATTTTTTATGTTTTATTTTTTTTTTAATTATCGTGCCGACGCGAAAGTCGCGGGACGGTCCAATAAGAATTTTTCTTTTTATTTAACCAAATCTTTACGCGAAAGTCGTAAAGTGAATAGTGAAAACGCGTGTCACACGCGGCGACGCTTGCCGACACTTTAAACGGGCCTGGGCCATCGGAATGGCCTGGGCCTTAAAGTGGGCCTAGCCGCGTAGAGCACGGGCCATTATTGGTGAGCTTAAACTAATGGGCCTAAAAACGAACAGGCCCGACACACTAAATGGGCTTGGGTTACGGGTTTCGGGATTCGGGAATGACACGGGCCCAATGGGCCAAATTTTATTTTTTTATTTTTTTATTTTTCTTTTCGAAACCTAAAACCCAAACAATCACACAAACGAGCCTAAGGCCCAATAACAAACAAACAACAAGCCAAAAAATAAAACAAACAGTAATTATAAATAGTAAAAATAAATAATTACAAACAGTAAAACAAAACAAGCACTCTTTTTTTATATACATTTACAAATTTTCTAATTATTTTTTATTTTTTTTATTTTTAAACAAATAAAAAGAGTGAAAAGAAAACTTACCTTTTTACTCCCGAGGATACCAGAAAATCACCAACAAGACATCAACCTCAAGGTTTTTCAACCTTGACTTCCAAACGTATGCTCCAATGTATGTGGTAGAATTTCTGATAAACCCAGATTATTCCCTATAAAAATTAAAAAGTTAGTAATAAAATTTACAATATAAAAACAAAATATTTACAAAGTTAAAAATGTATCACAATTTATCTATACAAAATGAATAAATAAATATTCCTATGTCTAAGTAAATTTTATTTACACAATACACTTAGGTACGGGAACAGAGGACTTCAATGTGCAATGGGACTGAAACAGCTACCCATCTTAAAGTCATGTTTAATCCAATATACCTAAAGTGTACAAAAATATTTTCTTTTGCCTGAATATAGTTGAAAAAAAAATGAAAGTTGATTCCAAGCGGTAACTCAAGGTGGACTTACGGCCTAGGTGCAATGCCTTGACTTAAATGACTTTCCGTGTTTTCAGAAGGCGAATGGCCAGATCATATGAGAGATAAGCGAGGGGCAGGATTCATTTAGTGGACTACGGAGGCTTACACCCCTATCGACTTACGTCAGTCTATAGTCCTCTGAATCCAAAACCTGTCACCCAGGGTCTCGACCTAGACACCATCCATGTGCCCCTTACTCAGTTGAGAAAGCACTTAAGTGTTCGACAATTCTCCAAGTGTTAATAAAGGCCGCCCTCAACCTCAAATAACCTTACGGTAAAAATGAAGGGTTTAGGCCAATATTAACAAAAGGACCTTACCTATTTCCGTTCAAGTTACAACTTACAACAACAAAAAATAATCAACTATATAAAAGACACCTAAATAATTTATTAAGTGTAACAAAATATCAACAAGTATAAACAAATATTATTCACAAATATTCACAAAATAATAGTTAGGAATTTTCACTCCCCGGCAACGGCGCCAAAAATTGACACGCCCAAAAGGAGCATCAATTTAAAAAAAACCCTATCGGTAGTATAGTGGTGTAAGTAGGGTATCGTTCACAACGGAGATCAAAGGGTGTACCTAACAAAAATTGTCACAAAGAATTAAATAAAATAAAGAATTATTATTAACAAGTATAAAGTATAAATATATACATATGTACAAAGTAAAAAGGGGATTGAGAGATAAATTGAATGAAATAAATTAATTAAATTACAAAGAATAAATAAAATAAGATGATGAAACACAAAGTATATAAAGTTCAGCCACATATACACAAGTTTACCAATCATTAGACCGAAAATTAACCAAGTTCCCTAGCCATGAAACCGAAACTAACATATGTGGAATGCCCACACGGGTTATCATTCCCCAAATAAAACATCTTCTATGAAAATTAACCTAGTGAACGCTCATCTAGATTAAACAATTAAACATGCAAAGGTGATCAATCAATAACATATCTAACGCATAGGAGAAGAGTTGTTAATTAAAGTGCGCGACCTAGCGAACGCTCGTCTATCCGCGATCCTTCTTATTTTGATTCCGACCCGTTTGATAAGCCTTTACTACTTGTGAATTAGAATTAAAACCCTAATTCTAGCACCAATTACATGCAATCATCTTAAGTTTCGAACCTTAAAACAAGAACACATAAAAGATTCAATAAAACCGAATCAAATAAACGGAGTCACATAAGCTGCTAGAAGAACTAATTAATTAGGATCTAACAATCAAATAAACTCATAAATATAGGCTGAAAATTATATAAATCATGTCATGTTAACTAATACAAAGAATAATCAAGCAACAAAGAGGAACTCAAAAAGAGTAATTAAAGAATAAGTTGAAGTACACCATATGGAAAGTAGGAAGAACTCGAAGATCACAAACTTTTAAATCCTCACGCGAGTAACTCAAAAGCCGAGATTCCCAAGGTGACGATGATGGTGGTGATGATGGTTGATGGCTGGTGGTAATGGTGTAAACAGCTCCTCTCCTCCTTGAAGCCTTGAAAATCCTAAATACTAGAGAATGGAAAATATGATGTGAGATGGAGAAGAGAAAGAGGAGGGTTTGTCCCTCCCCATTGGGGTGTGTATTGGTGAGAAGAATGGGGCTGCTATTTATAGGAGAATGGAGAGGAAGAAGAAGACAATGCAAGAAATAAAGAAAGAAAGGGAAGAGAAGTGGAATTTAAGTGGGAGATAAAGAAATGGTAAGTGGCATGGTGGAAATGTAATGGGTTGCAATTAACCATTTATTTAGGTAAAAGAAATCAAACACTAATGGTATGGGTAGAAAGAAGAGGGAAGAATATAGGGGTGAGTGGAGCATTGAAAATAAAAGAAGAGGAAAGAAATAAAAAGCAGGCAGCACTGAGCTATTCCCACTTAGAACGGAATAATGCACGTTTGAACGGTTGGATGATCCTCAAATTTTAATACAGAATATCCAACACGCACATGCAGCTTGTATCAAAATTACAGCTGGATCCAACGGTGCAATTGGGAGATATTGGCTTCGCAAGTTGACATATCTGCACAGGCAGATTGTCCGAAAATGGGCTTGGACCTTCCTTCTTGGGCTTGGGCCTTTCTTCTTGGGCTTGGGCCTTTCTTCTTGGGCTTGAGCCTTTCTTCATGGATTTGGGCCTTCATCTTGGGCCTCACGGTAGCTCACTTCTTAATGGGCCTCGAAAAAGCCCATTAGACTTCGTAAATTTCCGAGCTCCGATTTTCTGCACGTATTCACATTTATATATCATTTAGGGACTCAAATATGGAAACTAAGCAAAAATAGCAAAGTTACAATGAAATCATAGCCAAATAGTAGGGAAAATACATTAAAAACGTCACACTTTGTGCTCCTATCAACTACATTTCCACCATTCCACTTACCATTTCTTTTCTACCACTCACATTCCACTTCTCTTCCCTTTCTTTCTTTATTTCTTTCATTGTCTTCTTCTTCCTCTCCATTCTCCTATAAATAGCAGCCTCATTCTTCTCACCATTACACACCCCAATGGGGAGGGACAAACCCTCCTCTTTCTCTTCTCCATCTCACATCATATTTTCCATTCTCTAGTATTTAGGGTTTTCAAGTCTTCAAGGAGGAGGGGAGCTGTTTACACCATTACCACCAGCCATCAACCATCATCACCACCATCATCATCACCTTGGGAATCTCGGCTTTTGAGTTACTCGCGTGAGGATTTAAGAGTTTGTGATCTTCGAGTTCTTCCTACTTTCCATATGGTGTACTTCAACTTATTCTTTAATTACTCTTTTTGAGTTCCTCTTTGTTGCTTGATTATTCTTTGTATTAGTTAACATGACATGATTTATATAATTTTCAGCCTATATTTATGAGTTTATTTGATTGTTAGATCCTAATTAATTAGTTCTTCTAGCAGCTTATGTGACTCCGTTTATTTGATTCGGTTTTATTGAATCTTTTATGTGTTCTTGTTTTAAGGTTTGAAACTTAAGATGATTGCATGTAATTGGTGCTAGAATTAGGGTTTTAATTCTAATTCACAAGTAGTAAAGGCTTATCAAACGGGTCGGAATCAAAATAAGAAGGATCGCGGATAGACGAGCGTTCGCTAGGTCGCGTACTTTAATTAACAACTCTTCTCCTATGCGTTAGATATGTTATTGATTGATCACCTTTGCATGTTTAATTGTTTAATCTAGATGAGCGTTCACTAGGTTAATTTTCATAGAAGATGTTTTATTTGGGGAATGATAACCCGTGTGGGCATTCCACATATGTTAGTTTCGGTTTCATGGCTAGGGAACTTGGTTAATTTTCGGTCTAATGATTGGTAAACTTGTGTATATGTGGCTGAACTTTATATACTTTGTGTTTCATCATCATATTTTATTTATTCTTTGTAATTTAATTAATTTATTTCATTCAATTTATCTCTCAATTCCCCTTTTTACTTTGTACATATGTATATATTTATACTTTATACTTGTTAATAATAATTCTTTATTTTATTTAATTCTTTGTGACATTTTTTGTTAGGTACACCCTTTGATCTCCGTTGTGAACGATACCCTACTTACACTATACTACCGATAGGGTTTTTTAAATTGATGCTCCTTTTGGGCGTGTCATCCATCTCACATCATATTTTCCATTCTCTAGTATTTAGGGTTTTCAAGTCTTCAAGGAGGAGGGGAGCTGTTTACACCATTACCACCAGCCATCAACCATCATCACCACCATCATCATCACCTTGGGAATCTCGGCTTTTGAGTTACTCGCGTGAGGATTTAAGAGTTTGTGATCTTCGAGTTCTTCCTACTTTCCATATGGTGTACTTCAACTTATTCTTTAATTACTGATACGCCCAAAAGGAGGCATCAATTTAAAAAAAACCCTATCGGTAGTAGTATAGTGCATAGTAGGGTATCGTTCACAACGGAGATCAAAGGGTGTACCTAACAAAAAATGTCACAAGAATTAAATAAACTAAAGAATTATTAACAAGTATAAAGTATAAATATATACATATGTACAAAGTAAAAAGAGGGTTAGGAGATTAAATTGAATGAAATAAATTAATTAAATTACAAAGAATAAATTAAATAATATGGGATGAAACATGAAGAATATAAAGTTCAGCCACAAGTATACATGTTTACCAATTATTGGACCGAAAATTAACCAAGTTCCCTAGCCATGAAACCGAAATTAACATATGTGGAATGCTGGACCGCCAATTATCATTCCCCAAATAAAACCACTTTCATGAAAATTAACCTAAGCGACCGCACCTAGATTAATCAATCAAACATGCAAAGGTAGCTAATCAAAACATGTCCAACGCATAAAAGAAGAGTTGTTAATTAAAGTGCACGACCTAGTGGGACCGCCCATCTATCCGTGATCCTTCTTATTTGTTTCCGACCTCTTTCCAAAGCCTTTACTACTTGTGAATTAGAATTAAAACCCTAATTCTAGCACCAATTATATGCAATTATCTTAAGTTTGCAACCTTAAAACAAAAACATATAAAAGTTATCTACTAAAACAAAATCAAATAAACGGAGTCACATAAACTACTAGAAGAACTAATTAATTAGGATCCAACAATTAAATAAATCCATAAACAAGGGCTGAATATTATATAAATCATGTCATGTTAACTAATACAAAGAATAATCAAGTAACAAAGAGGCATAAATTTAAAGGCTAAGTCGAAATACACCGTATGAATAGCATGAAGATCTTGAAACCACATCTTGAATCCTTGACCACAAGTAATCCAAGCTGTGAAGACAAGGTGGTGATGGTGATGGTGACGCTGAAATAGGGCTGGTGGTGATGGTGTAGACGCCTTCTCCTCCTCCTTGAAGTCTTGAAAACCCTAAATACTAGAGAATGGAAATATGATGTGAGAAGAGAAAGAGGAGGGTTTGTCCCTCCCCATTGGGGTGTGTATTGGTGAGAAGAATGAGGCTTCTATTTATAGGAGAATGGAGAGGAAGAAGAAGACAATGAAAGAAATAAAGAAAGAAAAGGAAGAGAAGTGGAATGTGAGTGGTAGAAAAGAAATGGTAAGTGGAATGGTGGAAATGAAGTCATATGGCAATGAACCATTTATTTAGATAAAAGAAATCAAACACTAATATTGTGGGCAGAAAGAACAGGAAAGAATATAGGGGTGAGTGGAGCATTGAAAATAAAAGAAGAGGAAAGAAATAAAAAGCAGACAGCACTGAGCAGTTCCCACTTAGAACGGAATAATGCACGTTTGAACGGTTGGATGATTCTCAAATTTTAATACAGAATATATAACACACACATGCAGCGTGTATCAAAATTACAGCTGGATCCAACGGTGAAATTGGGAGATATTGGCTTCGCAAGTTGACATATCTGCACAGGCAAATTGTCCGAAAATGGGCTTGGACCTTCCTTCTTGGGCTTGGGCCTTTCTTCTTGGGCTTGGGCCTTTCTTCTTGGGCTTGAGCCTTTCTTCATGGATTTGGGCCTTCATCTTGGGCCTCACGGTAGCTCACTTCTTAATGGGCCTCGAAAAAGCCCATTAGACTTCGTAAATTTCCGAGCTCCGATTTTCTGCACGTATTCACATTTATATATCATTTAGGGACTCAAATATGGAAACTAAGCAAAAATAGCAAAGTTACAATGAAATCATAGCCAAATAGTAGGGAAAATACATTAAAAACGTCACACTTTGTGCTCCTATCAAATTCCCCCACACTTAGCTATTGCTAGTCTCTTAGCAACACAAAATTTAAAACAAAACAACACAAAACAGAAAAGGGAAACACAAAACATATATTCTTTCCAACCATAACCCTCGCCGAGTTCGAAGAGTTATAATCAGGAGAATACAAATTATATACCAAGGCTAACGAATTTGCTAAGTCTTTAACATGCACATCTCATTTATGCTCGGGTGTAGTGTGTGAAAACCAAGTATACAATTAATGTCAAGCAATCCAATAGGCACATTGAAACAACATTAACCACTAAACCTCACAAGATTCACTAAATATTTCCGCTCGGTGTTTAGGGTTAAGTGTTTACTCTCAAAACAATTACACAAGTAGTGTTCCCATATGCTTGCTCATTAACCGACTCTCCACAATTAATCCACAAATCATCAGATCATAAGGGCTTTTTAGGTGAAACAGGGACAAAAGGATGAATGGTAAATGGTGAATGGTCAATGAAGTGAAAGGACTCGAAATGGAAAATGTTTCACATGTTTGCAAGACAAATCAACGACTTTGAAACTCATACCTATGCTATACCCGAACAACTTTCTTATTCTCCTCTAACCTTTTATTGAAAATAAAAACAATACAATAACTCTATTTTTGGAATTTCTCTTTCGACATTTTTTTTTTCTTTCTTTCTTTTCTATTTTTTTTTTTTTTGAGGAATTTATTCCTTCTTTTTATTTCTGATTTTTTTTTTTCTTTGAACAATTACAACAAAATAAATACACCCCCACACTTGCCTTCTGGTATAATACCAAACAAATCAAAACCCGAAGCATAAGAACACAAGAAGTCACTATCATCGTCTTGCAAACATAAATAAAACAAGGGTGAGATGGTATGGGTGAACAAAAGAAACGGCTAATGAGTGTTTAGTTCAAAAGGGGATTCCTAAAGTTCGTGTTTAGATGGATGGTGAATACTTTGGCCATGGTGCTCAACTAATGCCTTACTCATTTCTAATTCATCACAGATTAACAAAATGTTTCAAGTGGTCTTTGAGCAAGTTCTAGGTTCAAAACTCATGAATTGTGCACACATGAAGAACGAGTAAATGTATGAAATATGCATACATGTGAATATTCAATAGGCTCAAATCCTCACAGTTTCTGGGTATGCATGACAATGTATGTTCAAATGTGCTTCTCGGATTGCAATCAACTAATCGAAACAGGTTATGTGAACATGGAATTTCGAGCAATCATAAGTTATGCAAATTAAATTCAAAGCAAACTACACAAAGCCTTAGCATATAATCAACATTCTCAAAATCATAACAATTAAACTCAATTCATCATCGGAATTGGAAAGAAAACAACACACATAACACAAATAAACACACAAAAACACACAAACAGAAGCAAATATTTTTGTAATTTTTGATTTTTTTAATTTTTTTTTTTTTTGATTTTTCAATTTAGGGTAACAATACGTGACCACAGGGACTCACTTAGTGCAATGGTAGGTTCAACGCTACCAAGGGAGTGAGTGTGATATAGTCGATATATTGTTACCGTAGAAAACAAACACAAGTAAATTATTTTTTTGAATTTTTGAATTTTTCAAATTTTTTCTTTTCTTTTTAATAAACCTTCCCCCCACACTTGAATTAAACATTGTCCTCAATGTTAGACAGATATTTCACGAAAATGAAAAATTCAAGTATGGTTATTGAATTTAAACACACATACAGAAATAAACACACAAACTGTAATAAACAGAAGTAAACACACAACATATATACAATTGAAAAACAAATAAGTTAAAGAAAAACTCCCCCTTGAAGATCGTGAAGCTCCTCCCGAAGCAAGTCACCAACAGTCACAAACAAGGCTAGCAGGGCCTTGCATCCAACGTTTGCTCCTTAATTGACTGCGGCTCTGATCCTTTGAAGTGTGTCCTGGACAAGGGTAGTTGCCGACTCCACGGCAGACTTGGCTGATGTAGCCTTCACCGAGATCTGGAACACTATGGTAAGTAGAGTCCCATCAAGTATAGCTCCGGATACGTTTGGCAGAATGGAGAAGCCAGAAGACATAAGCGGAAATGGCTCCGGTTGAACTCCACATAGCAAACACTGGAGAATGGAATGGTTAATCGGCGCATATATCACAGACGACCCCGTTGCATCGGTGCAACACTCCTGAAGAATGAGGAAGTCGTTGTGACTATCTATGGCGAGCACCGAAATCTGATTGCGCGGGTCAAGACCGATGGTGAAATTTGCTAGCACACGTACGAGCTGTCCATCGACATACTATCCCATTGCGGTCTTGTCGCACGTCTTTGAGGAACTCAAAGATCCTAGTGTGATGAGATAGATGAACAACGGAACAACCAAGCAGTACGATTTACTCCGGGGGCTTGCTCGGATCACCCCTTCTCTTGTTGGTCCCGACCTCCATTCGAGTGTCTCTTGTTCGGTTCGAACAAGTCCGGTGGTGGTACGTGGAGTTGCGATGTCGTTGAAGAAACAGATCGTCATCTGTTTTGCCATTTCCGCAAGTCCTCTTCTTCCTTCAAGAGAAATAATCGAGTCATCGGGTGAAGAGTGGATACCGTGGCGCACAGTAGCGCTCGGCTTGTCGTTGGAGGGTTGAGATCCAACGCTTTGCACCAAAAGCGAACCCCGAATGAACAAAAGGTTCGAAACTGGCCTTCATCTCCTTCTCGCGTACATCCACGTGCTCCACCCAAGTGACTAAGGAAGATCCATTATGAAGATCACGTATCGGGCATCCGGAGGGGCGTTTTCGGCAAATCGATCTCACGGAAGGCTTTGGATTTGAACGCAATTCATCCACGGAGACATCCACAACGACCCAACTTCCATCCGGTTGTTGGTGAGAATACCGAACAAACCGGACTTCACGAGTTGAAACGAGGTGAGATGGCACCGAAACTCGGCCGACATCACACCGCTTCGCTCCTCGTAGCCTTCTTCGTTCTTTGGAGGATAGGATCTCCAACGTCTTGGCGTTTGTAATCATGCTACGAAGGCGCGGCAACCATCGACCAACATCCCATGAGAATTTGAACGATGGTGGTCGGATAAAGATGGATGGTTGCCGAGTGTCTCGACGATTCGGCTCGAAGTACGGTGCAGGTTCAGCACGTTGAAACACTCGCAAGTACTCGGCCCTATGAAGAGTCTCGGGATGAATAGACGTGTCGGGAGTCGGTGAAGAAATCCATAGAGGAAAACCGGCAGTGGCCGTGAGCAGGAGCTCGTCTTTGGCCTTGCGGGCGATATCCGAGATCAAGTCGGTGTGGACTCCGACAAGATCAGCGAGCAGGTCCGGGAAGGGTGTCGGATGGCAAAGGTATGGATGGGCGCTCGACTAGGGTAGGCATGAGGCTCCGCACATCCCGTCTTAAGTGGTCCATGTCGATGGAATCATCGGACAACTCGAGAATAGGCTCTTGTTGTGGAGGAACAACTTCGAGCCTTCGCCTAGGCACATCCGAGTGCGGAACGGGACCTCCGCCGGTGGGACATATGCCGCCGTGGAGAGCATCGACGAGTCGTTGATTCGAAGTTGAAGCTCCTCGTTCTTGCTCACCGGCCGATCGTTTCTTCGCTCCAACTCGGCAATACGTTGCTCGGACGTCGGGATACCGAATTTCTTCCTATTTCTCGACCCCCCAATAATAGACTTGGTCTTCTTCTAGTCCGATTTTTGGACCAAATCTTTCTCGTTGTGGCTTGGTGGGGTGAGAATACACCGCAAAGAAAGCCGCAAGTGCATCTCTCTGAGCTTTGGTGTACTTTGTCCGCGGAAGTCTCCTATAGACAGGAGCGGCTTCCGGCTCAATAGGTGGATCAGCAACCAAGATTGGTGCTTGGGGTAGTGGTTGCGGTTGTGGCTCGGTCGGCATGCTAGCATCGGCGCTATTGAGCATGCTCGGTGGAATTATTTCAGCCAGACCTTCAAAGATTGGGGTCTCTGAAGGACCTGCCTGAAACAAATCGCTGAAAGAATTCACTCTTTTGGCCATTTCTGGGTTGGGAAGGGAGGATAGCTTCTGGGAATTGGGAGGTTTTCTGGGAAAAATGGAAGAACACGAAGAACAGATGAAGAACAACGAGAGAAAATGAGAGAGAATGAGAGAGAGTCTAAGGGAAATGCGTGAAATGACCTAAGGAAACTAACGCAAACAGAAGGGAAGGGGAAAGACTCGCACACGCTCGCACACGTGCCACAGACAGAAGACCCGCAATTTCCGGATCGAGCGACGAAAGTCGTAAAGTCTACAGTAGAAACGCGTGCGGCTTATTAAACAATTCGGCCGACGCAAAAGTCGTGCGTCGGCCCAATCAAAATTTTTTTCATTTTCTATTTTTTATTTTTTTATTTTTTTAATACTTTACGAAAAGTCGTAAAGTGAACAGTGAAAACGCGTAGCACACGCGCTTGCCGACACTTTAAACGGGCTTGGGCCATCGGAATGGTCTGGGCCTTAAAGTGGGCCTGGGCCAAAGAAATCTCCGGCCCATTATTGGTGGGCTTAACTAATGGGCCTAAAAACGAACAGGCCCGACACACTAATGGGCTTGGGTTACGGGTTTTGGGCTTCGTGAATGACACGAACCCAATGGGCTAAATTTTTTATTTTTTATTTTTTTTATTTTACGAAACTTAAAACCCTAACCAATCACACAAACGGGCCTAAGGCCCAATAACAAACTAACTAACTAACAAGCCCAAAAATAAACAAACAGTAATTATAAATAGTAAAAAGAAATAATTACCAACAGTAAAACAAACAAAAAAAAACTCTTTTTTATTTTTATTTTTTATATTTTTTATTTTTTTTATTTTTTTTTTAAATAAATAACGAGAGTGAAAAGAAAACTTACCTTTTTACTCCCGAGGAAACCGAAAATCACCAACAAGACATCAACCTCAAGGTTTTTCAACCTTGACTTCCTAAACGTATGCTCCGATGTATGTGGTAGAATTTCCGATAAACCCGGATTATTTCCTATACAAAATAAAAAGGTTAGTATTAAAATTAACAAAGTAAAAACAAAATATTTACAAAGTTAAAAATATGTCACAAATTATCTATACAAAATGAATGAATAAATTTTCCTATGTCTACGTATATTTTATTTACACAAAAATATTTTCCTTTGCCTAAATATAGTTGAAAAAAAATGAAAGTTGATTCCAAGCGGTAACTCAAGGTGGACTTACGGCCTAGGTGCAATGCCTTGACGTAAATGACTTTCCGTGTTTTCAGAAGGCGAATGGCCAGATCACAAGAGATAAGCGAGAGGCAGGATTCATTTAGTGGACAAGTCCTCTGAATCCAATTTTACAAACCCGTCACCCAGAGTCTTGATCATATCTAGACACCATTCATGTGCCCCTTACTCAGTTGAGAAAGCACTTAAGTGTTCGACAATTCTCCAAGTGTTAATAAAGGCCGCCCTCAACCTCAAATAACCTTACGGTAAAAATGAAGGGTTTAGGCCAATATTAACAAAAGGACCTTACCTATTCCGTTCAAGTTACAACTTACAACAACAAAAAAATAATCAACTATATAAAAGACACCTAAGTATAATTACTAAGTGTAACAAAATATGAACAAGTATTAAAAACAAGTAATAACAACAACTATTCACAAGTAATATAGACAAGTAATATAAACAAGTAATATGAACAGTTAAAAAAAATAGTAAAATTATAAACAATAAAAAGTAAACAGTAATTATATACAAGTAATAAAAACAGTAATAATTACAAAAAATTATAAACAGTATTAACAAAAAAAAATATTAGGTTAGGAACATTTTCAATCCACGGCAACGGCGCCAAAACAAAAATTGACACGCCCCAAAATGAGGCATCAATTTAAAAAAACCCTATCGGTAGTAGTATAGTGCATAGTAGGGTATCGTTCACAACGGAGATCAAAGGGTGTACCTAACAAAAAATGTCACAAAGAATTAAATAAACTAAAGAATTATTATTAACAAGTATAAAGTATAAATATATACATATGTACAAAGTAAAAGGGGGATTGAGTCATAAATTGAATGAAATGAATTAATTAAATTACAAAGAATAAATTAAATAAGATGGGATGAAACACAAAGTATATAAAGTTCAGCCACAAGTATACAAGTTTACCAATTATTGGACCGAAAATTAACCAAGTTCCCTAGCCATGAAACCGAAATTAACATATGTGGAATGCTGGACCGCCAATTATCATTCCCCAAATAAAACCACTTTCATGAAAATTAACCTAAGCGACCGCACCTAGATTAATCAATCAAACATGCAAAGGTAGCTAATCAAAACATGTCCAACGCATAAAAGAAGAGTTGTTAATTAAAGTGCACGACCTAGTGGGACCGCCCATCTATCCGTGATCCTTCTTATTTGTTTCCGACCTCTTTCCAAAGCCTTTACTACTTGTGAATTAGAATTAAAACCCTAATTCTAGCACCAATTATATGCAATTATCTTAAGTTTGCAACCTTAAAACAAAAACATATAAAAGTTATCTACTAAAACAAAATCAAATAAACGGAGTCACATAAACTACTAGAAGAACTAATTAATTAGGATCCAACAATTAAATAAATCCATAAACAAGGGCTGAATATTATATAAATCATGTCATGTTAACTAATACAAAGAATAATCAAGTAACAAAGAGGCATAAATTTAAAGGCTAAGTCGAAATACACCGTATGAATAGCATGAAGATCTTGAAACCACATCTTGAATCCTTGACCACAAGTAATCCAAGCTGTGAAGACAAGGTGGTGATGGTGATGGTGACGCTGAAATAGGGCTGGTGGTGATGGTGTAGACGCCTTCTCCTCCTCCTTGAAGTCTTGAAAACCCTAAATACTAGAGAATGGAAATATGATGTGAGAAGAGAAAGAGGAGGGTTTGTCCCTCCCCATTGGGGTGTGTATTGGTGAGAAGAATGAGGCTTCTATTTATAGGAGAATGGAGAGGAAGAAGAAGACAATGAAAGAAATAAAGAAAGAAAAGGAAGAGAAGTGGAATGTGAGTGGTAGAAAAGAAATGGTAAGTGGAATGGTGGAAATGAAGTCATATGGCAATGAACCATTTATTTAGATAAAAGAAATCAAACACTAATATTGTGGGCAGAAAGAACAGGAAAGAATATAGGGGTGAGTGGAGCATTGAAAATAAAAGAAGAGGAAAGAAATAAAAAGCAGACAGCACTGAGCAGTTCCCACTTAGAACGGAATAATGCACGTTTGAACGGTTGGATGATTCTCAAATTTTAATACAGAATATATAACACACACATGCAGCGTGTATCAAAATTACAGCCGGATCCAACGGTGCAATTGGGAGATATTGGCTTCGCAAGTTGACATATCTGCACAGGCAAATTGTCCGAAAATGGGCTTGGACCTTCCTTCTTGGGCTTGGGCCTTTCTTCTTGGGCTTGGGCCTTTCTTCTTGGGCTTGAGCCTTTCTTCATGGATTTGGGCCTTCATCTTGGGCCTCACGGTAGCTCACTTCTTAATGGGCCTCGAAAAAGCCCATTAGACTTCGTAAATTTCCGAGCTCCGATTTTCTGCACGTATTCACATTTATATATCATTTAGGGACTCAAATATGGAAACTAAGCAAAAATAGCAAAGTTACAATGAAATCATAGCCAAATAGTAGGGAAAATACATTAAAAACGTCACACTTTGTGCTCCTATCAATTACTCTTTTTGAGTTCCTCTTTGTTGCTTGTTTATTCTTTGTATTAGTTAACATGACATGATTTATATAATTTTCAGCCTATATTTATGAGTTTATTTGATTGTTAGATCCTAATTAATTAGTTCTTCTAGCAGCTTATGTGACTCCGTTTATTTGATTCGGTTTTATTGAATCTTTTATGTGTTCTTGTTTTAAGGTTCGAAACTTAAGATGATTGCATGTAATTGGTGCTAGAATTAGGGTTTTAATTCTAATTCACAAGTAGTAAAGGCTTATCAAACGGGTCGGAATCAAAATAAGAAGGATCGCGGATAGACGAGCGTTCGCTAGGTCGCGCACTTTAATTAACAACTCTTCTCCTATGCGTTAGATATGTTATTGATTGATCACCTTTGCATGTTTAATTGTTTAATCTAGATGAGCGTTCACTAGGTTAATTTTCATAGAAGAGGTTTTATTTGGGGAATGATAACCCGTGTGGGCATTCCACATATGTTAGTTTCGGTTTCATGGCTAGGGAACTTGGTTAATTTTCGGTCTAACGATTGGTAAACTTGTGTATATATGGCTGAACTTTATGTACTTTGTGTTTCATCATCATATTTTATTTATTCTTTGTAATTTAATTAATTTATTTCATTCAATTTATCTCTCAATTCCCCTTTTTACTTTGTACATATGTATATATTTATACTTTATACTTGTTAATAATAATTCTTTATTTTATTTAATTCTTTGTGATATTTTTTGTTAGGTACACCCTTTGATCTTCGTTGTGAACGATACCCTACTTACACTATACTACCGATAGGGATTTTTTAAATTGATGCTCATTTTGGGCGTGTCAGTCTCAGGCCTTTTATCGAGCAGTTGGTGGGCATGTCGTCCGTTCCTCAAACAGCAAATAAATGGAGTAAGCAAATTCCCAAGTGTCGCCAGATAGCCATGAGAGACTCACGACCCACCGCCAAAGTAGTCAACCCAAGGGAACTAGTCAAATGAAATATTGAGGCCTTGTGTTCAAGGCAAAGCAAGACTTGCCTTGGTGTTGATTACGGAGGATTGCAGTTGCTAAATTAAAGTGCTAAGTAAAGATGTGGTTTGCAAAAATACAACAAAAGCAATGGTCTGCTAATGTATTTGCTATAATGAAAAGTGATGCTACTTGCTACCACCGATATTAAAAGGCAAGAGAGAAGTCGAAGACAAGTTTAAAAAATAGTGGGCACCGCTTCATGTGCAACACAAATCAAAGATGTGTTGGTGTGAGACAAAATGGAAGAAACAAAAGTTATAATTACATGAAGATCAAGTTCGGTGCAGCAAGGAAATCAAATGGGCATCTAACTTGTTAGATTGGTACAAAGATCAAAATCAAGCCATTGATGTTATTGGGCATCCTTTACAAAATTGGAATCAAGCCTACAAGCCCACTTCAAATTTTGGGCCCAAGCCCAATTGAAAAGCTCGACACGACGGGTGTCCAAATTAAATGATCGGACACTTGACCAAAATTAGGCGTCCATCCAAAAATGTTCAATTGACGGATCCATTAAAAGTATTCGTTAATAAATTGGTACAAAACCAATTAAACCCAAATCCAAAGAACTACGGTCAGTTTGATCCCACAAAGGGTACGTAGGCAATCTAGCGACCCACTAGATGCAACTGCAACTCCAAACAAAATCTCTGACACCACCAGTCAAATTCAACCAATCCCAAAATTGAGTCACTGACTCTACCAGTCAAATTTACTCAAACACCAAGAAATACTCTTTCTCAAATTACCCAAATTCAAGGGCTCTAAACCCTACAAATATCCCATACACAAATCTCAAAATAAATGGGTCATCTACTCATTTAATTTTCAAATGCCTGGAACTACATGTGGTTTGATCCCGCAAGGGTATGTAGGCAATCTAGACATAAATAATCTAGATACAATCGCATCCTAAACACTTTTCCCATCCTAAAAATCCAAGCCTCCAATGGGTCATTCACTCATTGGAATTCTTGAACTACGAGTGGCTTGATCCTTTCCAGGGTACGTGATAGGAGCACAAAGTGTGACGTTTTTAATGTATTTTCCGTACTATTTGGCTATGATTTCATTGTAACTTTGCTATTTTTGCTTAGTTTCCATATTTGAGTCCCTAAATGATATATAAATGTGAATACGTGCAGAAAATCGGAGCTCGGAAATTTACGAAGTCTAATGGGCTTTTTCGAGGCCCATTAAGAAGTGAGCTACCGTGAGGCCCAAGATGAAGGCCCAAATCCATGAAGATGAAGGCCCAAATCCATGAAGAAAGGCCCAAATCCATGAAGAAAGGCCCAAGCCCAAGAAGAAAGGCCCAAGCCCAAGAAGGAAGGTCCAAGCCCATTTTCGGACAATCTGCCTGTGCAGATATGACAACTTGCGAAGCCAATATCTCCCAATTGCACCGTTGGATCCAGCTGTAATTTTGATACACGCTGCATGTGTGTGTTATATATTCTGTATTAAAATTTGAGAATCATCCAACCGTTCAAACGTGCATTATTCCGTTCTAAGTGGGAACTGCTCAGTGCTGTCTGCTTTTTATTTCTTTCCTCTTCTTTTATTTTCAATGCTCCACTCACCCCTATATTCTTTCCTCTTCTTTCTACCCACAATATTAGTGTTTGATTTCTTTTATCTAAATAAATGGTTCATTGCCATATGACTTCATTTCCACCATTCCACTTACCATTTCTTTTCTACCACTCACATTCCACTTCTCTTCCTTTTCTTTCTTTATTTCTTTCATTGTCTTCTTCTTCCTCTCCATTCTCCTATAAATAGGAGCCTCATTCTTCTCACCAATACACACCCCAATGGGGAGGGACAAACCCTCCTGTTTCTCTTCTCACATCATATTTTCCATTCTCTAGTATTTAGGGTTTTCAAGTCTTCAAGGAGGAGGAGAAGGCGTTTACACCATCACCACCAGCCCCTATTCAACATCACCATCACCATCATCACCTTGTCTTCACGGCTTGGATTACTTGTGGTCAAGGATTCAAGATGTGGTTTCAAGATCTTCATGCTATTCATACGGTGTATTTCGACTTAACCTTTAAATTTATGCCTCTTTGTTGCTTGTTTATCTTTTGTATTAGTTAACACAACATGAATTATGTAATTTTCAGCCTTTGTTTATGGGTTTATTTAATTGTTGGATCCTAATTAATTAGTTCTTCTAGTAGCTTATGTGACTCCGTTTATTTGATTTTGTTTAAGTAGATAACTTTTATATGTTTTTGTTTTAAGGTTGCAAACTTAAGATGATTGCATATAATTGGTGCTAGAATTAGGGTTGTAATTCTAATTCACAAGTAGTAAAGGCTTTGGAAAGAGGTCGGAAACAAATAAAAAGGATCACGGATAGATGGGCGGTCCCACTAGGTCGTGCACTTTAATTAACAACTCTTCTTTTATGCATTGGACATGTTTTGATTAGCTACCTTTGCATGTTTGATTGGTTAATCTAGGTGCGGTCGCTTAGGTTAATTTTCATGAAAGTGGTTTTATTTGGGGAATGATAATTGGCGGTCCAGCATTTCACATATGTTAATTTCGGTTTCATGGCTAGGGAACTTGGTTAATTTTCGGTCCAATAATTGGTAAACTTGTATACTTGTGGCTGAACTTTATATACTTTGTGTTTCATCGCATCTTATTTAATTTATTCTTTGTAATTTAATTAATTTATTTCATTCAATTTAATCTCTTAAACCCCTTTTTACTTTGTACATATGTATATATTTATACTTTATACTTGTTAATAATTCTTTATTTTATTTAATTCTTGTGACATTTTTTGTTAGGTACACCCTTTGATCTCCGTTGTGAACGATACCCTACTATGCACTATACTACTACCGATAGGGTTTTTTTAAATTGATGCTCATTTTGGGCGTGTCAATTTTTGGCGCCGTCGACGTGGATTGAAAATGTTCCTAACCTAATATTTTTTTTTATGAATACTATTTTTGTAATTATTTATTGTATATAATTTTACTATTTTTTTTAACTGTTCATATTACTTGTTTATATTACTTGTCAATAATACTTGTAAATAACACTTGTAAATTTATACTTGTTGATATTTTGCTACACTTAGTAATTATACTTAGGTGTCTTTTATATTGTTGATTATTTTTTGTTGTTGTAAGTTGTAACTTGAACGGAATAGGTAAGGTCCTTTTGTTAATATTGGCCTAAACCTGATAGGAGCACAAAGTGTGACGTTTTTAATGTGTTTTCCCTACTATTTGGCTATGATTTAATTGTAACTTTGTTATTTTAGCTTAGTTTCCATATTTGAGTCCAAAATGATTTATTAATGTGAACATGTGCAGAAACGAAGTCTAATGGGCTTTTGCGAGGCCCATTAAGAGGTGGTCTGCCATGAGGCCCAAGAAGGGGGCCCAAGCCCACGAAGGAGGCCCAAATCCATGAAGGAAGGCCCAGGTTCACAAGGCATGAGGAAAGGCCCAAGCCCAGATTTTCGGACATTCTGCCTATGCAGATCAGTCAACTTGCGAAGCCCATATCTCTCAATTGCACCGTCAGATCTAGCTGTAATTTTTATAGACACTGCATGTGGATGTTAGCTGCTCCCAAATAAAATTTCAGAATCATCCAACCGGTGGAATGTCCATTATGCCGCTCTAAGTGCGCACTGCTCAGTGCTGTCTGCTTTTTATTTCTTTCCTCTTCTTTTATTTTCAATGCTCCACTCACCCCTATATTCTTTCCTCTTCTTTCTGCCCACAATATTAGTGTTTGATTTCTTTTACCTAAATAAATGGTTCATTGCCATATGACTACATTTCCACCATTCCACTTACCATTTCTTTTCTACCACTCACATTCCACTTCTCTTCCCTTTCTTTCTTTATTTCTTTCATTGTCTTCTTCTTCCTCTCCATTCTCCTATAAATAGCAGCCTCATTCTTCTCACCAATTCACACCCCAATGGGGAGGGACAAACCCTCCTCTTTCTCTTCTCCATCTCACATCATATTTTCCATTCTCTAGTATTTAGGGTTTTCAAGTCTTCAAGGAGGAGGGGAGCTGTTTACACCATTACCACCAGCCATCAACCATCATCACCACCATCATCATCACCTTGGGAATCTCGGCTTTTGAGTTACTCGCGTGAGGATTTAAGAGTTTGTGATCTTCGAGTTCTTCCTACTTTCCATATGGTGTACTTCAACTTATTCTTTAATTACTCTTTTTGAGTTCCTCTTTGTTGCATGTTTATTCTTTGTATTAGTTAACATGACATGATTTATATAATTTTCAGCCTATATTTATGAGTTTATTTGATTGTTAGATCCTAATTAATTAGTTCTTCTAGCAGCTTATGTGACTCCGTTTATTTGATTCGGTTTTATTGAATCTTTTATGTGTTCTTGTTTTAAGGTTCGAAACTTAAGATGATTGCATGTAATTGGTGCTAGAATTAGGGTTTTAATTCTAATTCACAAGTAGTAAAGGCTTATCAAACGGGTCGGAATCAAAATAAGAAGGATCGCGGATAGACGAGCGTTCGCTAGGTCGCGTACTTTAATTAACAACTCTTCTCCTATGCGTTAGATATGTTATTGATTGATCACCTTTGCATGTTTAATTGTTTAATCTAGATGAGCGTTCACTAGGTTAATTTTCGTAGAAGAGGTTTTATTTGGGGAATGATAACCCGTGTGGGCATTCCACATATGTTAGTTTCGGTTTCATGGCTAGGGAACTTGGTTAATTTTCGGTCTAATGATTGGTAAACTTGTGTATATGTGGCTGAACTTTATATACTTTGTGTTTCATCATCATATTTCATTTATTCTTTGTAATTTAATTTATTTATTTCATTCAATTTATCTCTCAATTCCCCTTTTTACTTTGTACATATGTATATATTTATACTTTATACTTGTTAATAATAATTCTTTAGTTTATTTAATTCTTTGTGACATTTTTTGTTAGGTACACCCTTTGATCTCCGTTGTGAACGATACCCTACTTACACTATACTACCGATAGGGATTTTTTTAAATTGATGCTCCTTTTGGGCGTATCAATTTTTGGCGCCGTCGACGGGGATTGAAAATTCCTAACTATTAGTTTGTGAATATTTGTGAATAATATTTGTTTATACTTGTTGATATTTTGTGAATAATACTTGTTAATATTTGGTTATACTTAGTAATTATACTTAGGTGTTCTGATATGCGGTTTTACCGACGTCATTAATATTACCTAAACTTCCTAACAATTTGTCGTTGAATAGTATAATGGGAAGTAGAAGGTTTTTCCCACAGAGGATTGTTTATTTACTTTTCTAATGTCACGAAATTAATTAAAATAAATTGTATCTATTTACAAAAATGTACAATATATACAAAGGTGATATTTTTGGGTTTTTGAAATTCTTTTGAAAACAAGAAATAAATAAAAGAAAATATTTTTGGTTTTTAATCTTTTTGAAAATAAAACAAGAAAAATACAAATTCAATTACAATTTAAGCTAACACAATTAAATAAAATACACTAAAAATAAAGCAATTAAACTAACACACAAATAAATAAATAACATGTTTTTGGGTTTTTCATAATTAAATAAATCCCACAATATTCAAAATACACAACTTAATCAAATATTCAAAAATAGAAATAAATAACTTCACACAACAAATATATATAAATTGAGTTTGAGAGAGAAATGCTCATTTAATTCCGGCGAAGGATCTTATCGGATTCGCCGGATTTTCGATGAAGTTCGGGAGCATGGGTGTAGATAGCATTTGGGCTGGACCTTGATTGGGCTTTTGGGCCTTGAGGTAGACTTGGTCAATGGCCCAACTGAGAAAGTCAATCTGACTTTCCTTGACCCGTGACTTTCTTTTCTCCTCTCTTCCACGAGTTTGACCCGTGCTTTTCATTTCAGCTCTCATTTTCTCATTTCTGGATTTCTTCTTCTTCAAAGCAGGGAGAGCGAATGAGGCCGTGAGAGACTTGACGGCGCGGGTTGGGCACGGCGCAGAGAGGATGGAGACGCCGGCAAGGAACAGCAGCGGCTTGATTTGATTCGTCGGCGACGTGATGAGGAACGGCGAGCACGGAGCACGGGCTTGAACCGGATCTGTGATGGTTAATTGAGCGGCGCCGGCGACGATTGGGAGCACGGCCGAGCGGCGAGCAGAGGAGAGCAGCAGCTGCTATGGGCTTGGCGACGGTGAATCGAGCCGGGCTCGATGCTTGGGTTCGAGATCGATGGCGGCGGGGAGATCGACGGTGTGGGCTGAAAAGAAGCGGCAGAGAGGGCTACGCCATCATAGAGGAACTGAGCACAACGGCGGCGAAGCAAAACAGCGACGGTGCTGGCAGATTGAATCGACGTCGGCGATTGGTGGCGATAACGGTGGAAGCACGGGCTCGTGGTGAGGATCCAGAGGAGTTGAACGGCATCGACGACGACGTTATTGGCAGAAGAGCATGAGCTCGATGGATTTGGTACGGCGGCGCGGCTCGGAGCTTCCAAACCTGCAAAAGAAGAACTGAAAAGTTAGAGAGAAAGAAGATGACCGGAGGAGAGGCCCCCGGCCACCCCGTGTGTGTCATCGGCAGATGGTGATGCTGGGATGATTAGCTGTTGTGACTTTGTGAATTTGCAGGTTTGTGGTGGAGGATTTGCTTGATTGTTAATTGTGAACAGAAACGAGGATTGAGATTGAGAACGGTGATTTTGGTGTTTGGGTGATTGAGGTGAAGTGAGAAGGCAGAAGAGAGGAGGAAGGGGAGAGATTATGTTGTTGTGCCGTGAGGAAGAGAGGAGAAAGCAGAGAGATTGTGAGGAACAGAGAAGAAGAGGGGGAGGAAGATGGGGCTGAGGTAGTCCTTGAGAGAATAGAGGAGAGGATGGAGAGAGGTAGATGTGGTTGCCGGCAGAGTAACAGAGAAGATGATTTAGTGGTGGTGAGGGACTAGAAGGAGGGAGAGAGATGGTGACGCAGGGGAGAGGAGCTCCCCGGCCCCGGCCATGGAAAACTGAAAATAGAGATGGGTATTTATAGATGGTGATTGGAGGAGGAAGCAGAAGATGGTGGACTGTGATGGTGAGGAACAGCTCAAAAGCTGTAGAAAAATCCAAGGGAACGGTGGGGTGGCTGGCTGGAAAACCACAACAGATTTGAATTCAAACTTCAAACGAAGTGAAGCGGGTAACATGGCTGCAAACAAGAACCAACCAAAAGAAAAATTAAAATAATAAAAAGAAATAGAATAAAATAAAATAAAAGAACAAATAAAATAATTATAAAATAAATACTAAAATAGAAATAAAAATAAATAAAGAAAAGAATAAATATAAAACATAAAAATGGGAAAATAAAGTAGAGATTTAATTTCTGTTTCACCACCGCGTGTGGTGGTTGCGCCTCCGTGAGTGGTGGTTCGCCGGCAAAATTGCCGGGATTTGGAACGGTTTCCAAAATCTTCGTACAATATTATATTCCACTTCCGAAAGATAACCGGTGCCATCAGATAATCGAAAAGTCACGGTTGACTTTCCGAAATTGCGCGGTAAATCTCCAAAATTCACCTTTTATGTGTAAATTAGCATTTTTCACATATTTTCCCTGAAAACACGAAAACAAACATTAAACCGACAAATAAGCTTTCAGAATAGCATCCATCCAAGTATTTAGAGCACTTTGTGAACGTATTTTACGTTCACATCATGTTCTGAGTATAGTTGATTATTTTTTGTTGTTGTAAGTTCTAACTTGAACGGAATAGGTAAGGTCCTTTTGTTAATATTGGCCTAAACCCTTCATTTTTACCGTAAGGTTATTTGAGGTTGAGGGCGGCCTTTATTAACACTTGGAGAATTGTCGAACACTTAAGTGCTTTCTCAACTGAGTAAGGGGCACATGGATGGTGTCTAGGTCGAGACCCTGGGTGACAGGTTTTGGATTCAGAGGACTATAGACAGACGAAAGTCGATAGGGGCTTGCCTCCGTAGTCCACCAAATGAATCCTGCCCCTCGCTTATTCTCATATGATCTGGCCATTCGCCTTCTGAAAACACGGAAAGTCATTTAAGTCAAGGCATTGCACCTAGGCCGTAAGTCCACCTTGAGTTACCGCTTGGAATCAACTTTCTTTTTTTTCAACTATATTCAGGCAAAGGAAAATGTTTTTGTACACTTTAGGTATATTGGATTAAACATGACTTTAAGATGGGTAGCTGTTTCAGTCCCATTGCACATTGAAGTCCTCTGTTCCCGTACCTAAGTGTATTGTGTAAATAAAATTTACTTAGACATAGGAAAATTTATTTATTCATTTTGTATAGATAATTTGTGATACATTTTTAACTTTGTAAATATTTTGTTTTTACTTTGTTAATTTTATTACTAACTTTTTAATTTTTATAGGGAATAATCCAGGTTATTTGAAAATTTTACCACATACATCGGAGCATACGTTTTGGAAGTCAAGGTTGAAAAACCTTGAGGTTGATGTCTTGTTGGTGATTTTCGGTTTCCTCGGGAGTAAAAAGGTAAGTTTTCTTTTCACTCTCGTTATTTGTTTATTTAGTAAAAAAAATAAAAATAAAAAAATAAATAAAAAAAAAAATTAGAAAATTTGTAATTGTATATAAAAAAAAAGAGTGCTTGTTTTGTTTTACTGTTTGTAATTATTTATTTTTACTATTTATAATTACTGTTTGTTTTATTTTTGGGCTTGTTGTTTGTTTGTTATTGGGCCTTAGGCCTGTTTGTGTGATTGGTTAGGGTTTTAGGTTTCGAAAAGAAAAATAAAAAAATAATAAAAAATTTGGCCCTTTGGGCCCGTGTCATTCCCGAAGCCTGAAACCCGTAACCCAAGCCCATTTAGTGTGTCGGGCCTGTTCGTTTTTAGGCCCATTAGTTTAAGCTCACCAATAATGGCCCGTTCTCTACGCGGCCAGGCCCACTTTAAGGCCCAGACCATTCCGATGGCCCAGGCCCGTTTAAGGCCCGGACCATTCCGATGGCCCAGGCCCGACTTTCGCGTAAAGATTTGGTTAAATAAAAAGAAAAATTCTTATTGGACTGTCCTGCGACTTTCGCGTCGGCACGATAATTAAAAATAAAAAATAAAAAAAATAAAAATGAAAAAAAAAATTTGATTGGGCCGACGGACGACTTTTGCGTCGGCCGATTTGTTTAATAATCCGCATGAGTGTCAACTGTAGCCTTTGCGACTTTCGTCGCTCGATCCGCAATTTGCGGATCTGTGTCTGTGGCACGTGTGCGTACGTGCGTCTGTTCCTTTCCCTTGGTTTGTGTCTATGTGCTTCATTCCATTCATTTTGCATTCATTTTCACATAGTTCCCTTTTAGTCTCTCTAAAATTTTTCTCTCGTTTGTTCATATTGTTCTTCACTTGTTCTTAGTTATTTTTGCAGTAAGCTATCCTCCCTCCCAACCTAGAAATGGCCAAAAGAGTGTATTCTTTCAGTGAGTTGTTTCATTCTAGTCCTCCAGAGAGTGATTTCTTTGAAGGCTTGGATGAAATCATTCCACCAAGCATTCTAGATACTGTTAATGCTAGCATGCTGGATGTGCCAGAACCAGAACCAGAACCACAAGCACCAATCCAGGCCGCTGATCCACCTATTGTTGCTGTTGCTGGTCCTTCCGAGAAGCGTACGAGAGGCCCGAGGACGAGATTCACCAAAGAGCAAAATGATGCGTTGACCGACTTTTACACGGTGAATCCTCACCCACTCAAACTGCACAGAGCAAGGTTTGCTATAGAACTCGGGTTAACTGAAAATAAGGTCTACAACTGGGGAAGGAGATTTCATGATAAGCACGGTATCCCGTCAGAGGAGCAGATTTATGCCGATCTAATAAGAAGAAACGAGGAGCTGATGAGTAAGAATGAGGAGCTTCAAGAGCAGAACCAGAAACTCATCGATGCTCTTCACAGCGGCATTTGTCCCCAGTGCGGAGGTCCTGTTCCGCACTCAGATGTGCATCGATCAAGATTCGAAGTTGTTCCTCCGGAGCCTCTTCTTGTCTTGTCCGATGATTCAATCGACATGGATGACTTGCGAAGGGATGTGCGGAGCCTCATGCCAACATTAGTCGAGCGCTCATCCTCTCATGTGCCATTTGACAATATTCCGGGACCTGCTCATGATCTCGTTGGGTTTCATTCCGACCAGATCGCCGATATCGTGAACAAAGCCAAAGACGAACTCCTGCTCTTGGTCGCTGCTGGTTTTCCCCTGTGGATCTTTTCATCAAATCCCAGCACTTCCATTCATCCCGAAACTCTTAATCATGCCGAGTACTTGCGAGTGTCTCAACGAGCTGAGCCTACACCATATTTCATATCAGAAGCCTCGAGACACTCAGCAACCATTAACCTGAATCCGACCACCATCGTTCAGATTTTAATGGATGTTGGTCAATGGTTGCTCGTCTTCTGTAGCTTGGTCACTAATGCCCATACCTTGGAGGTCCTGTTCTCCGGGATAGAAGAAAGCTACAAGGAGCGAGTGCAAGTGATGTCCGCCGAGTTTCTGGTGCCAACACACAACGTTTCAACTCGTGAAGTCCAGTTTGTTCGTTCCTCTCACCAACAATTGGATGGAAGTTGGATTGTTGTGGATGTCTCTGTGGATGAAATGAGCTCAAATCCAAGGCCTTCCGTGAGATCAAGATGCCGAAAACGTCCTTCGGATGCCTGATACGGGATCTGCAGAATGGTTCCTCCTTTGTCACGTGGGTGGAGCATGTTGATGTGCGAGAAAAAGATTTAACCCCCTTATTTAAACCTTTTGTTGAATCAGGTTTTGCATATGGAGCGAAGCGTTGGTTGGCACCTCTTCAACGACATGCCGAGCGCTACATGTGCGTGATGGGGATTCACACTTCACCCAGTGACTCAATCATTTCACCAGGAGGGAGAAGAAGCCTTGCTAAGATGGCAAACCAGATGGCGGTAAGTTTCTTCAACGACATCACCAACTCGACTTACCATCATTGGACTGCATCAAACAAAACGGGAGACACACATATGGAGGTCAGGACCAACAAGCGAAGGGGTGATCCTAGCCAACCCCTTGGACTCGATCGTACTGCTGGCTGTTCTGTCAAGCACTTCTCTGACACGCCCAAAAGGAGCATCAATTTAGAAAAACCCTATCGGTAGTAGTATAGTGCATAGTAGGGTATCGTTCACAACAGAGATCAAAGGGTGTACCTAACAAAAAATGTCACAAAGAATTAAATAAAATAAAGAATTATTATTAACAAGTATAAAGTATAAATATATACATATGTACAAAGTAAAAAGGGGTTTAAGAAATTAAATTGAATGAAATAAATAAATTAAATTACAAAGAATAAATTAAATATGATGGGATGAAACACAAAGTATATAAAGTTCAGCCACATATACACAAGTTTACCAATCATTAGACCGAAAATTAACCAAGTTCCCTAGCCATGAAACCGAAACTAACATATGTGGAATGCCCACACGGGTTATCATTCCCCAAATAAAACCTCTTCTATGAAAATTAACCTAGTGAACGCTCATCTAGATTAAACAATTAAACATGCAAAGGTGATCAATCAATAACATATCTAACGCATAGGAGAAGAGTTGTTAATTAAAGTGCGCGACCTAGCGAACGCTCGTCTATCCGCGATCCTTCTTATTTTGATTCCGACCCGTTTGATAAGCCTTTACTACTTGTGAATTAGAATTAAAACCCTAATTCTAGCACCAATTACATGCAATCATCTTAAGTTTCGAACCTTAAAACAAGAACACATAAAAGATTCAATAAAACCGAATCAAATAAACGGAGTCACATAAGCTGCTAGAAGAACTAATTAATTAGGATCTAACAATCAAATAAACTCATAAATATAGGCTGAAAATTATATAAATCATGTCATGTTAACTAATATAAAGAATAATCAAGCAACAAAGAGGAACTCAAAAAGAGTAATTAAAGAATAAGTTGAAGTACACCATATGGAAAGTAGGAAGAACTCGAAGATCACAAACTCTTAAATCCTCACGCGAGTAACTCAAAAGCCGAGATTCCCAAGGTGATGATGATGGTGGTGATGATGGTTGATGGCTGGTGGTAATGGTGTAAACAGCTCCCCTCCTCCTTGAAGACTTGAAAACCCTAAATACTAGAGAATGGAAAATATGATGTGAGATGGAGAAGAGAAAGAGGAGGGTTTGTCCCTCCCCATTGGGGTGTGAATTGGTGAGAAATAGTGTTGTGAAGCCCTCTATTTATAGGAGAATGGAGAGGAATAAGAAGACAATGAAAGAAATAAAGAAAGAAAGGGAATAGAAGTGGAATGTGAATGGGAGATAAAGAAATGGTAAGTGGTGGTGGAAATGTAGTCATATGGCAATTAACCAATTATTTAGGTAAAAGAAATCAAACACTAATGGTATGGAGAGAAAGAAACAAAGATAGTTAGGTGAGATGGGTGGAAATATGGGGGTGAGTGGAGCATTGAGAATAAAGGAAAAGGAAAGAAATAAAAAGCAGACAGCACTGAGCAGTGCGCACTTGGAGTGGAATTCTGGACGTATGGACGGTTGGATGATTCTGACATTTTAATGCCGAACACTTAACATCCACATGCAGCGTGTATCCAAATTACAGCTAGATCTGACGGTGCAATTGAGAGATATGGGCTTCGCAAGTTGACTGATCTGCACAGGCAGAATGTCCGAAAATCTGGGCTTGGGCCTTTCCTCATGCTTTGTGAACCTGGGCCTTCCTTCATGGATTTGGGCCTGCCATCTTGGGTTTGGGCCTCCTTCTTGGGTTTGGGCCTTCCATATTGGGCCTCATGGCAGACCACCTCTTAATGGGCCTCGCAAAAGCCCATTAGACTTCGTTTCTGCACATGTTCACATTAATACATCATTTTGGACTCAAATATGGAAACTAAGCTAAAATAGCAAAGTTACAATTAAATCATAGCCAAATAGTAGGGAAAACACATTAAAAACGTCACACTTTGTGCTCCTATCAAATTCCCCCACACTTAGCTATTGCTAGTCCTCTAGCAAACACAAGAACAACACAAAACAAAAAAGGAAACACAAAACAGAATGGTCTTTCCAACCATAACCCTCAGCGAGTTCAGAAGAGTTATAATCAAGAGAATAAAAATTATATACCAAGGTTAAAGAATTTGCTAAGCATTTAATATACACATCTCATTTATGCTCGGGTGTGTGTGAAAACCAAGTATACAATTAATGTCAAGCAATCCAATAGGCACATCGAAACAACATTAACCACTAAACCTCACAAGGTTCACTAAATATTTCCGCTCAGTGTTTAGGGTTAAGTGTTTACTCTCATAACAATTGCACAAGTAATGCTCCCATAAGCTTGCTCATTAACCGACTCTCCACAATTAATCTACAACTCATTAGATCATAAGGACTTTCAGGTGAAACCGGGACCAAATGGTAAATGGTGAATGGTGAATGGTGAATGATAAATGGTGAATGATATGAAAGGACTAGAAATGAAAAATGTTTTACATGTTTGCAAGACAAATCAACGACTTTGACACTCATATCTATGTTATACCCGAAATAACTTTTATTCTCCTCCAACCTTTTATTGAAAATAAAACAATACAAGAAACAACTCTATTTTTGTGGTATTTTTTTTTCTTTTCCACATTTTTTTTTCTTGAGGAACTATATTCCTTCTTTTTATTTCTGATTTTTTTTTTCTTTCTTTCTTTCTTCTTTGAACAAATACAACAAAATAAATTGCACCCCCACACTTGCCTTTTGGTATACTACCATACAAATCCCAAGCAAAAGGACACAAGAAGTCACTATCATCGTCTTGCAAACACAATAAAACAAGGGTGAGATGGTGTGGGTGAACAAAAGAAACGGCTAATGAGTGTTTAGTTCAAAAGGGTATTCCTAAAGTTCGTGTTTAAATGGATGGTGAATATTTTGGCCATGGTGCTCAACTAATGCCTTACTCATTTCTAATTCATTACAGATTAACAAAATGTTTCAAGCGGTCTCTGAGCAAGTTCTAGGTTCAAAAACTCATGAATTGTGCACACATGAAGAACGAGTAAATGTATGAAATATGCATACATGTGAATATACAATAGGCTCAAATCCTCACATTTTCTGGGTATGCATGACAATGTATGTTCAAATGTGCTTCTCGGATTGCAATCAATTAATTAACACCGGTGATGTGAACATGGAAATTCGAGCAATCACAAGTTATGCATATTAAATCCAAAGCAAACTACACAAAGCCTTGACATATAATAAACATTCTCCTAATCACAACAATTAAACTTAATTCATCATCGGAATTGGAAAGAACAAAACACAAAACACAATAAAACACACAAAAACAACAAAACAGAAGCAAATATTTTTGTAATTTTTGATTTTTTGATTTTTTTGATTTTTCAATGTAGGTAACAATACGTGACCACAGGGACTCACTTAGTGCAATGGTAGGTTCAACGCTACCAAGGGAGTGAGTGTGATATAGTCGATATACCGTTACCGTAGAAAACGAAAACAAACAAATAAATAAACAACAGAAGCAAATTTTTTTTTCTTTTTCAAAATTTTTTTTTATTAGGGTAACAATACGTGACCACAGTGACTTACTAAGTGCAATGGTAGGTTCAACGCTACCAAGGGAGTAAGTATGATCTAGTCGATATATTGTTACCGTAGAAAACAAAAACAAGTAAATTATTTTTTTGAATTTTTTGAATTTTTCAAATTTTTTCTTTTTTAATAAACCTTCCCCCCACACTTGAATTAAACATTGTCCTCAATGTTAGACAGATATTTCACGAAAATGAATAATTCAAGCATGGTTATTGAATTTAAACACACAAACAGAAGTAAACACACAAACAGAAATAAACACAAAACAGTTAAGTAAATGAAAAGGGAAACAGAAAGACTCCCCTTTGAAGATCATTAAGCTCCTCCCGAAGCAAGTCACCAACAGTCACAAACAAGGCTAGCAGGGCCTTGCATCCAACGTTTGCTCCTTAATTGACTGCGGCTCTGATCCTTTGAAGTGTGTCCTGGACAAGGGTTGTTGCCGACTCCACGGCAGACTTGGCTGATGTAGCCTTCACTGAGATCTGGAACACTATAGTCAGCAGTGTTCCGTCGAGAATAGCTCCGGATACGTTTGGCAGAATGGAGAAGCCTGAAGACATAAGCGGAAATGGCTCCGGTTGAACTCCACATAGCAAACACTGGAGAATGGAATGGTTAATCGGCGCATAAATCACAGACGAGCCCGTTGCATCGGTGCAACACTCCTGAAGAATAAGGAAGTCGTTGTGACTATCTATGGCGAGCACCGAAATCTGGTTCCGCGGGTCAAGACCGATGGTGAAATTTGCTAGCACACGCACAGAGCTGTCCATCGACATACTATCCCATTGTGGTCTTGTCTGCACGTCTTTGAGGAACTCAAAGATCCTGGTATGATGGGAAAGATGCACGACAGAACATCCAGCAGTACGATTGACTCCAGGGGGCTTGCTCGGATCACCCCTTCTCTTGTTGGTCCTGACCTCCATTCGAGTGTCCCTTGTTCGGTTCGAACAAGTCCAGTGGTGGTACGTGGAGTTGCTGATATCGTTGAAGAAACAGATCGTCATCTGTTTTGCCATTTCCGCAAGTCCTCTTCTTCCTTCAAGAGAAATAATCGAGTCACCGGGTGAAGAGTGGATACCTGTGGCGCACATGTAGCGCTCGGCTTACCGTTGGAGTGTTGAGATCCAACGCTTTGCACCAAAAGCGAACCCTGAATGAACAAAAGGTTCGAAACTGGCCTTCATCTCCTTCTCGCGTACATCCACGTGCTCCACCCAAGTGACCAAGGAAGATCCATTATGAAGATCACGTATCAGGCATCCGGAGGGGCGTTTTCGGCAAATCGATCTCACGGAAGGCTTTAGATTGGAACGCAATTCATCCACGGAGACATCCACGACGACCCAACTTCCATCCAGTTGTTGGTGAGAGTACCGAACGAACTGGACTTCACGAGTTGAGACGATGTGAGATGGCACCAGAAACTCGGCCGACATCACCTGCATATGCTCCTCGTAGCCTTCTTCGTTGCTGGAGGAAAGGATCTCCAACGTCTTGGCGTTTGTGATCATGCTACAGAAGACTGGCAACCATCGACCAACATCCATGAGAATTTGAACGATGGTGGTCGGATAAAGATGGATGGTTGCCGAGTGTCTCGACGATTCGGCTTTGAAGTACGGTGCAGGTTCAGCACGTTGAAACACTCGCAAGTACTCGGCCCTATGAAGAGTCTCGGGATGAGTAGACGTGTCGGGAGTCGGTGAAGAAATCCATAGAGGAAAACCGGCAGTGGCCATGAGCAGGAGCTCGTCTTTGGCCTTGCGGGCGATATCCGAGATCAAGTCGGTGTGGACTCCGACAAGATCATGAGCAGGTCCGGGAAGGGTGTCAGATGGCAAAGGTATGGATGGGCGCTCGACAAGGGTAGGGATGAGGCTCCGCACATCCCGTCTTAAGTGGTCCATGTCGATGGAATCATCGGACAACTCGAGAATAGGCTCTTGTTGTGGAGGAACAACTTCGAGCCTTCGCCGTGGAACATCTGAGTGCGGAACAGGACCTCCGCAATTAGGACAAATGCCGCTGTGGAGAGCATCGACGAGTCGTTGATTCTGCATTTGAAGCTCCTCGTTCTTGCTCACCAGCTGATCGTTTCTTCTTTCTAGCTCGGCGATACGTTGCTCAGACGTCAGGATACCGAATTTCTTCCTATTTCTCGACCCCCAATAATAGACTTGGTCCTCCTCTAGTCCGATTTTCGGACCAAATCTTTCTCGTTGTGGTTTCGTGGGGTGAGAATACACCGCAAAGAAAGCCGCCAGTGCATCTCTCTGAGCTTTGGTGTATTTGGTCCTCGGAAGTCTCCTATAGACAGGAGCGGCTTCCGGCTCGGTGATGTAAACGTAAAATACGTTCACAAAGTGCCTTTAATTACTGGATTTTGCTATTCCGAAAGCTTAATTGTTTGTTTAATATTTGTTTTTGTGATTTTAGGGAAAATATGAGAAAAATGCTAAATTCAACACAAAAGGTGAATTTTGGAGGTTTTCAGCGTAATTCGGAAAGTCAACCGTGACTTTAATTTGTGGAATAAAATATTGTACGAAGATTTCGGGAACCGTTCCGAATTCCGGCAAGTTTGTCGGCGAACCACCACATAAGGCGGCGCAACCACCACACGCGGTGGCGAAACACAAATTAAATCTCCATTTTATTTTCCCATGTTTATATTTATTTTTATATTTATGTTTATATTTTATATTTATATTTAGTTTTGATTTTATATATGTATATTTATTTTAAATAATTGTTTGTTAATTTATTTATTTTCTTTTGTTTTCTTTTGTGTTTTGTTTGCAGCTCATCACCAACTCATTCCACCACCGGCCACTTTCCATCTCCTGCCGGCACCACCCTTGGCTTCTAGCTTCACCAACTCAATCCACCACCTTCACCAACCCATTCCACCACCACTAGAGTCCATTTCACCTACTTCTTCCACCATTACCAACACCACCAAGCTTCCCTTTCTTCTGCTATTTAAGACAACCCCTGCAAGCACAATTCATTAATCACAATCTAATGGCTTTGTTCTTGTTTTGCAGATTTGGAAATTTCTCTGCCGTGCCTTGCTCTTGCGTCGCTGCTGCTGTTCTGCCGTGCCCAGTCCTCAATTTCACTACGCCGCGCCGGTTCCCTCTTACAGCAGCTGCGCCTTCACCGTCGATCCCAACGATCCAGCTCGGCGTAAATTCCTTGCCGGCGCCGTCGACTTCGACGTCGCCCCCTGCCGCCGCAAGCTGCGCCGATGCCGTCACCTCCAGAAGCCATCCCGTGCCTCTACATCTTGTTGCCGCTGCAACCTACAAGAGAAAGACCAGCAAAGAAGAAGAAAACGCAGAGCTGAAATGAGGAGAAAGAAACGCACGGGAAGGAGAAAAGAAAGAAGAAAAAAAAAGTAAGAAAAGTCAAAGTGAGGGGAAAAGACCAAAAAGGGCAAGGCCCAATTAATTTGACTTTGACCGGCCCAATTGCTATCTACACCGGAGCCCAATTTGAAAGTGATCTCCACACCCGCCACATCCAAATCCGTTACGATCTACAATAGCCGAGTCTGCCACCTTCGCCGCTGACAAGTGTCCATTTTCATGGACACAACAGTAACATTTTTCCCAAACTCTGTTTATTTATTATAATTTATTTTTGTTTAATTAACTATTCGTGAATAATTTTGGGAAATGTTATTGTTTGTTTATTTTCTATTTTGTGTAATAAATTGGATTGAAGTTGATTAATTCTTCTAGCAGCTTATGTGAATTTTGTTTGTTTAGTTTTATCTTTAATGTTGAAACTAAATAATAAGGATCGCGGATAGACGAGCGTTCGCTAGGTCGCGCACTTGAATTAACAACTCTTTTTCTATGCGTTAGACATGTTTAGATTAATCACCTTTGCATGTTTAATTGTTTAATCTAGATGAGCGTTCACTAGGTTGATTTCATGGGAGAAGTTTATTTGGGGAATGATAACCTGCGTAGGCATTCTACATGTGTTAGTTTCGGATTCATGGCTAGGGAGTTGGTTAATCTTCAAAACAATATTTGTGTGTGTGTTTTCTTGTTTTCAAAAATAATAAAAAATCCAAAAATATTTCCTTTTAATTATTTATTGTTTTCAAAAATCTCAAAAACCCCCAAAAATACTTTTGTATATAATGTATATTTTTGTAAATAGAAACAATACTGTATAGTTTATTTAATTTTGTATATATATATATTCTTTATTCTTTATACTTGTTAATAATAATTCTTTATTTAATTTAATTTTTCGTGACATTAAAAAGTAAATATAACAATCTTCTGTGGGAAAAACCTTTATTTCCCATTATACTTTACAACGACAATTGTTAGGAATTTAGGTAATATTTAATGACTTAGGTTTTATCGCTAATCATTTTGGCGCCGGCTCGCCAGGGATTGTTTTTACTATTTACTTTTGACTTTTTACCCTTGACTTTTGACGGTTAACTTTTTGACTGTTGACTTTTTACTGTTGACTTTGACTTTTTGATTGTTGACTTTTTACTGTTGACTTTGACTATTGACTATTGACTTTTTACTATTTGTAAATAATAATTGTTAATTTTATTTATACTCACTGATTATACTTGCTGATATTTTGTTACACTTAGTAATTTATTTAGGTGTCTTTTATATAGTTGATTATTTTTTGTTGTTGTAAGTTGTAACTTGAACGGAATAGGTAAAGTCCTTTTGTTAATATTGGCCTAAACCCTTCATTTTTACCGTAAGGTTATTTGAGGTTGAGGGCGGCCTTTATTAACACTTGGAGAATTGTCGAACACTTAAGTGCTTTCTCAACTGAGTAAGGGGCACATGAATGGTGTCTAGATATGATCAAGACTCTGGGTGACGGGTTTGTAAAATTGGATTCAGAGGACTTGTCCACTAAATGAATCCTGCCTCTCGCTTATCTCTTGTGATCTGGCCATTCGCCTTCTGAAAACACGGAAAGTCATTTAAGTCAAGGCATTGCACCTAGGCCGTAAGTCCACCTTGAGTTACCGCTTGGAATCAACTTTCATTTTTTTTCAACTATATTGAGGCAAAAGAAACTGTTTTTGTACACTTTAGGTATATTGGATCAAACATGACTTTAAGATGGGTAGCTGTTTCAGTCCCATTGCACATTGAAGTCCTCTGTTCCCGTACTTAAGTGTATTGTGTAAATAAAATATACGTAGACATAGGAATATACGTAGACATAAAATATACTTAGACATAGGAAATTTTATTCATTCATTTTGTATAGCTAATTTGTGACACATTTTTAACTTTGTAAATATTTTGTTTTTATTTTGTAAATTTATTACTAACCTTTTTATTTTGTATAGGAAATAATCCGGGTTTATCGGAAATTTTACCACATACATCGGAGCATACGTTTAGGAAGTCAAGGTTGAAAAACCTTGAGGTTGATGTCTTGTTGGTGATTTTCGGTTTCCTCGGGAGTAAAAAGGTAAGTTTTCTTTTCACTCTCGTTATTTATTTGATTTAAAAAAATAAAAAAAAAAAAAAAAATAGAAAATTTGTAATTGTAAATAAAAAAAAAAGAGTGTTTGTTTTTGTTTTACTCTTTGTAATTATTTATTTTTACTGTTTATAATTACTGTTTGTTTTATTTTTGGGCTTGCTTGTTGTTTATTTGTTATTGGGCCTTAGGCCCATTTGTGTGATTGGTTAGGGTTTTAGGTTTCGTAAAATAAAAAATAAAAAATTTAGCCCATTGGGCTCGTGTCATTCACGAAGCCCAAAACCCGTAACCCAAGCCCATTAGTGTGTCGGGCCTGTTCGTTTTTAGGCCCATTAGTTTAAGCCCACCAATAATGGGCCGGAGTTTTCTTTGGCCCAGGCCCACTTTAAGGCCCAGACCATTCCGATGGCCCAGGCCCGTTTAAAGTGTCGGCAAGCGCGTGTGCTACGCGTTTTCACTGTTCACTTTACGACTTTTCGTAAAGTATTAAAAAAATAAAAAAATAAAAAATTGAAAAGCAAAGAAAAAATTTGATTGGGCCGACGCACGACTTTTGCGTCGGCCGAATTGTTTAATAAACCGCGTGCGTGTCTACTGTACGCTTTGCGACTTTCGTCGCTCGATCCGGAAATTCCGGATCTGTGTCTGTGGCACGTGTGTGAGCGTGCGACCGTTCCCTTCCCTTCCCTTCTGTTCGTGTGTTTCATTTCACGCATTTCCTTAGGTTTCCCTTAGTCTCTCTCTCTCTCTCTCGTTTTCTCTCTCGTGTTCTTCCGTGTTCTTCAGTTTTCCCAGAAACCTCCCTAATTCCCAGAAAGCTTTCCTCCATCCCCAAACCAGAAATGGCCAAACGAGTGAATTCTTTCAGTGATTTGTTTCAGGCAGGTCCTTCAGAGAACCCAATCTTTGAAGGTCTGGCTGAAATAATTCCACCGAGCATGCTAAATAGCGCCGATGCTAGCATGCCGACCGAGCCCCAACCACAACCGCAACCACTACCCCAAGCACCAATCTTGGTTGCTGATCCACCTATTGAGCCGGAAGCCGCTCCTGTCTATAGGAGACTTCCGAGGTCGAAGTACAGCAAAGCTCAGAGAGATGCACTTGCGGCTTTCTTTGCGGTGTATTCTCACCCCACCAAGCCACAACGTGAAAGATTTGGTCCAAAAATCGGACTAGAAGAAGACCAAGTCTACTATTGGGGGTCGAGAAATAGGAAGAAGTTCGGTATCCAGTCTTCCGAGCAGCGTATTGCCGAGCTAGAGAAAAGAAACGATCAGCTGGTGAGCAAAAACGAGGAGCTTCAAATGCAGAATCAAAGACTCGTCGATGCTCTCCACAGCGGCATCCGTCCCAACCGCGGAGGTCCCGTTCCGCACTCGATGTGCCCAGCGAAGGCTCGAAGTTGTTCCTCCACAACAAGAGCCTATTCTCGAGTCGTCCGATGATTCCATCGATACGGACCACTCGAGACGGGACGTGCGGAGCCTCATGCCTACCCTTGTCGAGCGCCCATCCATACCTTTGCCATCCGACACCCTTCCCGCACCTGCTCATGATCTTGTCGGAGTCCACACCGACTTGATCTCGGATATCGTCCGTAAGGCCAAACACGAGCTCCTCGCTCCGGCCACCGCCGGATTTCCTTTGTGGATATCTTCACCGACTCCCGACACGTCTATTCATCCCGAGACTCTTCATAGGCCGAGTACTTGCGAGTGTTTCAACGAGCCGAACCTCGCTCCGTACTTCAAAGCCGAATCGTCGAGACACTCGGCAACCATCCATCTTTATCCGACCACCATCGTTCAGATCTTAATGGATGTTGGTCGATGGTCGCGCCGTCTTCCGTAGCATGATCACAAACGCCAAGACGTTGGAGATCCTTTCCTCCAAAGAACGAAGAAGGCTACGAGGAGCATAGCAGTGATGTCGGCCGAGTTTCGGTGCCATCTCACCTCGTTTCGACTCGTGAAGTCCAGTTCGTTCGGTATTCTCACCAACAACCGGATGGAAGTCGGGTCGTCGTGGATGTCTCCGTGGATGAATCGCGTTCCAATCCGAAGCCTTCCGTGAGATCGATTTGCCGAAAACGCCCCTCCGGATGCCTCGATACGTGATCTTCATAATGGATCTTCCTTGGTCACTTGGGTGGAGCACGTGGATGTACGCGAGAAGGAGATTGAAGGCCAGTTTCGAACCTTTTGTTCATTCGGGGTTCGCTTTTGGTGCAAAGCGTTGGATCTCAACCCTCCAACGACAAGCCGAGCGCTACATGTGCGCCACAGTATCCACTCTTCACCCGTGACTCGATTATTTCTCTTGAAGGAAGAAGAGGACTTGCGGAAATGGCAAAACAGATGACGATCCGTTTCTTCAACGACATCGCAACTCCACGTACCACCACCGGACTTGTTCGAACCGAACAAGAGACACTCGAATGGAGGTCGGGACCAACAAGCGAAGGGGTGATCCGAGCAAGCCCCCCGGAGTCAATCGTACCGCTGGTTGTTCCGTCGTTCATCTATCTCATCACACCAGGATCTTTGAGTTCCTCAAAGACGTGCGTACAAGACCGCAATGGGATAAGATGTCGATGGACAGCGCGGTACGTGTGCTAGCAAATTTCTCCATCGGTCTTCGACCCGCGGAACCAGATTTCGGTGCTCGCCATAGATAGTCACAACGACTTCCTCATCCTTCAGAGTGTTGCACCGATGCAACGGGGTCGTCCGTGATTTACGCGCCGATTAACCATTCCATTTTCCAAGTGTTTGCTATCTGGAGTTCAACCGGAGCCATTTCCGCTTATGTCTTCAGGCTTCTCCATTCTGCCTAACGTATCCGGAGCTATTCTTGACGGAACACTGCTGACTATAGTGTTCCAGATCTCGGTGAAGGCTACATCAGCCAAGTCTGCCGTGGAGTCGGCAACTACCCTTGTCCAGGACACACTTCAACGGATCAGAACCGCAGTCAACTAAGGAACAAACGTTGGATGCAAGGCCCTGCTAGCCTTGTTTGTGACTGTTGGTGACTTGCTTCGGGAGGAGCTTTACGATCTTCAAGGGGGAGTTTTTCTTTTACTTATTTCTTTTTCATTTGTATATATGTTGTGTGTTTACTTCTGTTGATTTATGTTTGTGTGTTTATTTCTGCATGTGTGTTTAAATTCAATAACCATACTTGAATTTTTCATTTTCGTGAAATATTTGTCAACATTGAGGACAATGTTTAATTCAAGTGTGGGGGGAAGATTTATTGAAAAGAAAAGAAAAAATTTGAAAAATTCAAAAATTCAAAAAAATAATTTACTTGTTTTCGTTTTCTACTATAACGGTATATCGACTAAATCATACTTACTCCCTTGGTAGCGTTGAACCTACCATTGCACTTAGTAAGTCACTGTGGTCACGTATTGTTACGTAAATTGAAAAATATAAAAAAAATCAAAAAATCTAAAATTACAAAAATATTTGCTTCTGTTTTGTGTTTTTGTGTGTTTATTTGTGGTGTGTTTTATTCTTTCCAATTCCGATGATGAATTGAGTTTAATTGTTATGATTTTGAGAATGTTTCTTATATGTCAAGGCTTTGTGTAGTTTGCTTTGGATTTAATATGCATAACTTGTGATTGCTCGAAATTTCATGTTCACATCGCCTGTGTTAATTAATTGATTGCAATCCGAGAAACACATTTAAACATACATTGTCATGCATACCCAGAAAATGTGAGGACTTGAGCCTATTGAATATTCACATGTATGCATCTTTCATACATTTACTCGTTCTTCATGTGTGCACAATTCATGAGTTTTTGAACCTAGAACTTGCTCAGAGACCGCTTGAAACATTTTGTTAATCTGTAATGAATTAGAAATGAGTAAGGCATTAGTTTAGCACCATGGCCAAAATATTCACCATCCATTTAAACACGAACTTTAGGAATCCCCTTTTGAACTGATCACTCATTAGCCGTTTCTTTTGTTCACCCACTGATAGGAGCACAAAGTGTGACGTTTTTAATGTATTTTCCCTACTATTTGGCTATGATTTAATTGTAACTTTGCTATTTTTGCTTAGTTTCCATATTTGAGTCCCTAAATGATGTATAAATGTGAATACGTGCAGAAAATCGGAGCTCGGAAATTTACGAAGTCTAATGAGCTTTTTCGAGGCCCATTAAGAAGTGAGCTGCCGTGAGGCCCAAGAAGAAAGGCCCAAATCCATGAAGATGAAGGCCCAAATCCATGAAGATGAAGGCCCAAATCCATGAAGGAAGGCCCAAGTTCACAAAGCATGAGGAAAGGCCCAAGCCCAGATTTTCGGACATTCTGCCTGTGCAGATTAGTCAACTTGCGAAGCCCATATCTCCCAATTGCACCGTTGGATCTAGCTGTAATTTTGATACACGCTGCATGTGCGTGTTAGATATTCTGTATTAAAATTTGAGAATCATCCAACCGTTCAAACGTGCATTATTCCGTTCTAAGTGGGAATAGCTCAGTGCTGCCTGCTTTTTATTTCTTTCCTCTTCTTTTATTTTCAATGCTCCACTCACCCCTATATTCTTCCCTCTTCTTTCTACCCATACCATTAGTGTTTGATTTCTTTTACCTAAATAAATGGTTAATTGCAACCCATGACTACATTTCCACCATTCCACTTACCATTTCTTTATCTACCACCCACATTCCACTTCTCTTCCCTTTCTTTCTTTATTTCTTGCATTGTCTTCTTCTTCCTCTCCATTCTCCTATAAATAGCAGCCTCATTCTTCTCACCAATACACACCTCAATGGGGAGGGACAAACCCTCCTCTTTCTCTTCTCCCTCTCACATCACACTTTCCATTCTCTAGTATTTAGGGTTTTCAAGACTTCAAGGAGGAGGAGAAGGCGTCTACACCATCACCACCAGCCCCTATTCAACATCACCATCACCATCATCACCTTGTCTTCACGGCTTGGATTACTTGTGGTCAAGGATTCAAGATGTGGCTTCAAGATCTTCATGCTATTCATACGGTGTATTTCGACTTAGCCTTTAAATTTATGCCTCTTTGTTGCTTGTTTATCCTTTGTATTAGTTAACATGACATGATTTATATAATTTTCAGCCTTTGTTTATGGGTTTATTTAATTGTTGGATCCTAATTAATTAGTTCTTCTAGTAGCTTATGTGACTCCGTTTATTTGATTCTATTTTAGTAGATAACTTTTATATGTTTTTGTTTTAAGGTTGCAAACTTAAGATGATTGCATATAATTGGTGCTAGAATTAGGGTTTTAATTCTAATTCACAAGTAGTAAAGGCTTTGGAAAGAGGTCGGAAACAAATAAGAAGGATCACGGATAGATGGGCGGTCCCACTAGGTCGTGCACTTTAATTAACAACTCTTCTTTTATGCGTTGGACATGTTTTGATTAGCTACCTTTGCATGTTTGATTGGTTAATCTAGGTGCGGTCGCTTAGGTTAATTTTCATGAAAGTGGTTTTATTTGGGGAATGATAATTGGCGGTCCAGCATTCCACATATGTTAATTTCGGTTTCATGGCTAGGGAACTTGGTTAATTTTCGGTCCAATAATTGGTAAACTTGTATACTTGTGGCTGAACTTTATATACTTTGTGTTTCATCCCATCTTATTTAATTTATTCTTTGTAATTTAATTAATTTATTTCATTCAATTTATCTCTTAAACCCCCTTTTACTTTGTACATATGTATATATTTATACTTTATACTTGTTAATAATAATTCTTTATTTTATTTAATTCTTTGTGACAATTTTTGTTAGGTACACCCTTTGATCTCCGTTGTGAACGATACCCTACTATGCACTATACTACTACCGATAGGGTTTTTTTTAAATTGATGCTCCTTTTGGGCGTATCAATTTTTGGCGCCGTCGACGTGGATTGACAATGTTCCTAACCTAATATTTTTTTTGTTGATACTGTTTATAATATTTTGTAATTATTACTGTTTTTATTACTTGTATATAATTACTGTTTACTTTTTATTGTTTATAATTTTACTATTTTTTTTAACTGTTCATATTACTTGTTTATATTACTTGTATATATTTTGTTACACTTAGTAATTATACTTAGGTATCCTAAATATAGTTGATTATTTTTTGGTTGTTGTAAGTTGTAACTTGAACGGAAATAGGTAAGGTCCTTTTATTAATATTGGCCTAAACCCTTCATTTGTACCGTAAGGTCACTTGAGGTTGAGGGCGGCCTTTATTAACACTTGGAGAATTGTCGAACACTTAAGTGCTTTCTCAACTGAGTAAGGGGCACATGAATGGTGTCTAGATATGATCGAGACCCTGGGTGACGGGTTTGTAAAATTGGATTCAGAGGACTAGTCCACTAAATGAATCCTGCCTCTCGCTTATCTCTTGTGATCTGGCCATTCGCCTTCTGAAAACACGGAAAGTCATTTAAGTCAAGGCATTGCACCTAGGCCGTAAGTCCACCTTGAGTTACCGCTTGGAATCAACTTTCATTTTTTTTCAACTATATTAAGGCAAAGGAAAATATTTTTGTACACTTAAGTGTATTGTGTAAATAAAATATACGTAGACATAGGAAAATTTATTCATTCATTTTGTATAGATAATTTGTGACATATTTTTAACTTTGTAAATATTTTGTTTTTATTTTGTAAATTTATTACTAACCTTTTTATTTTGTATAGGAAATAATCCGGGTTTATCGGAAATTTTACCACATACATCGGAGCATACGTTTAGGAAGTCAAGGTTGAAAAACCTTGAGGTTGATGTCTTGTTGGTGATTTTCGGTTTCCTCGGGAGTAAAAAGGTAAGTTTTCTTTTCACTCTCGTTATTTATTTAAAAAATAAAAAAAATAAAAAAAAAATTGTAAAAAATTGTGTTTGTTTTTGTTTTACTTTGTATTTTATTATTTTTACTGTTTATATTTACTGTTTTTTATTTTGGGCTTGTTTGTTAGTTTGTTTTGTTATCGGGCCTTAGGCCCGTTTCGTGTGATTGGTTAGTGTTTTAGGTTTCGTAAAATAAAAAATAAAAAATAAAAAATAAAAAATAAAAAATTTAGCCCATTGGGCTCGTGTCATTCACGAAGCCCAAAACCCGTAACCCAAGCCCATTAGTGTGTCGGGCCTGTTCGTTTTTAGGCCCATTAGTTTAAGCCCACCAATAATGGGCCGGAGTTTTCTTTGGCCCAGGCCCACTTTAAGGCCCAAACCATTTCGATGGCCCAGGCCCGTTTAAAGTGTCGGCAAGCGCGTGTGCTACGCGTTTTCACCGTTCACTTTACGACTTTTCGTAAAGTATTAAAAAAAATAAAAAAATAAAAAATCGAAAATCAAGAAAAAAATGTGATTGGGCCGACGCACGACTTTTGCGTCGGCCGATTTGTTTAATAAACCGGCGCGCGTGTCACTGTACCCTTTACGACTTTCGTCGCTCGATCCGTGAAATTACGGGTCTTCTCGTCCGTGGCACGTGTGCGAGCGAGCGTGCGTCCGTTCCCTTCCCTTCCCTTCGTTCGTGTGTTTCCCTTAGGTCATTTCACGCGTTTTCCTTGCTCAGTCTCTCTCTCTCTCTCTCTCTCGTTTTCTCTCTCGTGTTCTTCGTGTTCTTCGAGTTTTCCCGTAAAACCTCCCAAATTCCCAGTAAGCTATCCTCCCTTCCCAACCAGAAATGGCCAAAAGAGTGAATTCTTTCGCCGATTTGTTTCAGTGCAGGTCCTTCGAGAACCCAATCTTTGAAGGCTCGGCTGAAATAATTCCACCGAGCATGCTCAATAGCGCCGATGCTAGCATGCCGACCGAGCCACTACCACAACCACAACCACTACCCCAAGCACCAATCCTGGCCGCTGATCCACCCGTCGAGCCGGAAGCCGCTCCCGTCTATAGGAGACTTCCGAGGACCAAATACACCAAAGCTCGGAGAGATGCACCGGCGGCTTTCTTTGCGGTGTATTCTCACCCCACCAAGCCACAAAGAGAAAGATTTGGTCCGAAAATCGGACTAGAGGAGGACCAAGTCTATTATTGGGGGTCGAGAAATAGGAAGAAGTTCGGTATCCTTACGTCTGAGCAGCGTATTGCCGAGCTAGAGAGACGAAATGATCAGCTGGTGAGCAAGAACGAGGAGCTTCAAATGCAGAATCAACGACTCGTCGATGCTCTCCACAGCGGCATATGTCCCAATTGCGGAGGTCCTGTTCCGCACTCAGATGTGCCTAGGCGAAGGCTCGAAGTTGTTCCTCAACAACAAGAGCCTATTCTCGAGTTGTCCGACGATTCCATCGACATGGACCACTTGAGACGGGATGTGCGGAGCCTCATGCCTACACTTGTCGAGCGCCCATCCGTACCTGTGCCATCTAATACCCTTCCCGGACCTGCTCATGATCTTGTCGGAGTCCACACCGACTTGATCTCGGATATCGCCCGTAAGGCCAAACACGAGCTCCCGCTCACGGCCACCGCCGGATTTCCTCATGGATAACTTCACCGACTCCCGACACGTCTATTCATCCCGAGACTCTTCATAGGGCCGAGTACTTGCGAGTGTTTCAACGAGCCGAACCTCGCTCCGTACTTCAAAGCCGAATCCTCGAGACACTCGGCAACCATCCATCTTTATCCGACCACCATCGTTCAAATTCTCATGGATGTTGGTCGATGGTCGCGCCTTCGTAGCATGATCACAAACGCCAAGACGTTGGAGATCCTTTCCTCCAAAGAACGAAGAAGGCTACGAGGAGCATATGCAGTGATGTCGGCCGAGTTTCGGTGCCATCTCACCTCGTTTCGACTCGTGAAGTCCAGTTCGTTCGGTACTCTCACCAACAATCGGATGGAAGTTGGGTCGTCGTGGATGTCTCCGTGGATGAATTGCGTTCAAATCCAAAGCCTTCCGTGAGATCGATTTGCCGAAAACGCCCCTCCGGATGCCCGATACGTGATCTTCATAATGGATCTTCCTTGGTCACTGGGTGGAGCACGTGGATGTACGCGAGAAGGAGATGAAGGCCAGTTTCGAACCATTTGTTCATTCGGGGTTCGCTTTTGGTGCAAAGCGTTGGATCTCAACCCTCCAACGACAAGCCGAGCGCTACATGTGCGCCACAGTATCCACACTTCACCCTGTGACTCGATCATTTCTCCCGAAGGAAGAAGAGGACTTGCGGAAATGGCAAAACAGATGACAATCCGTTTCTTCAACGACACGCAACTCCACGTACCACCACCGGACTTGTTCGAACCGAACAAGAGACACTCGAATGGAGGTCGGACCAACAAGCGAAGGGGTGATCCGAGCAAGCCCCCCGGAGTCAATCGTACCGCTGGTTGTTCCGTCGTTCATCTATCTCATCACACCAGGATCTTTGAGTTCCTCAAAGACGTGCGGACAAGACCACAATGGGATAGTATGTCGATGGACAGCTCGGCGCGTGTGCTAGCAAACTTCACCATCGGTCTTCGACCCGCGGAACCAGATTTCGGTGCTCGCCATAGATAGTCACAACGACTTCCTTATTCTTCAGGAGTGTTGCACCGATGCAACGGGGTCGTCTCGTGATTTACGCGCCGATCAACCATTCCATTCTCCAAGTGTTTGTTATCCGGAGTTCAACCGGAGCCATTTCCACTTATGTCATCGGCTTCTCCATTCTCGCCTAACGTATCCGGAGCTATACTTCGATGGAACTCTACTTACTATAGTGTTCCAGATCTCGGTGAAGGCTACATCAGCCCAAGTCCGCCGTGGAGTCGGCAACAACCCTTGTCCAAGACACACTTCAAAGGATCAGAGCCGCAGTCAATTAAGGAGCAAACGTTGGATGCAAGGCCCCGCTAGCCTTGTTTGTGATCGTTGGTGACTTGCTTCGGGAGGAGCTTAATGATCTTCAAAGGGGAGTCTTTCTCGTTTCCCTTTTCATTTACTTAACTGTTGTGTGTTTACTTCTGTTTATGTTGTGTGTTTATTTCAGTTTGTGTGTTTACTTCGTTGATTTGTTTGTGTGTTTAAATTCAATAACCATGCTTGAATTTTTCATTTTCGTGAAATATCTGTCTAACATTGAGGACAATGTTTAATTCAAGTGTGGGGGGAAGATTTATTTAAAAAGAAAAGAAAAAAAATTTGAAAAATAAAAAAGTTCAAAAAAATAATTTACTTGTTTTTGTTTTCTACGGTAACAATATATCGACTAGATCATACTTACTCCCTTGGTAGCGTTGAACCTACCATTGCACTTAGTAAGTCACTGTGGTCACGTATTGTTACCCTAATAAAAAAAAATTTGAAAAAGAAAAAAAATTTGCTTCGTTGTTTATTTATTTGTTTGTTTTCGTTTTCTACGGTAACGGTATTTCGACTATATCACACTCACTCCCTTGGTAGCGTTGAACCTACCATTGCACTAAGTGAGTCCCTGTGGTCACGTATTGTTACCTACATTGAAAAATCAAAAAAATCAAAAAATCAAAAATTACAAAAATATTTGCTTCTGTTTTGTTGTTTTTGTGTGTTTTATTGTGTTTTGTGTTTTGTTCTTTCCAATTCCGATGATGAATTAAGTTTAATTGTTGTGATTAGGAGAATGTTTATTATATGTCAAGGCTTTGTGTAGTTTGCTTTGGATTTAATATGCATAACTTGTGATTGCTCGAATTTCCATGTTCACATCACCGGTGTTAATTAATTGATTGCAATCCGAGAAGCACATTTGAACATACATTGTCATGCATACCCAGAAACTGTGAGGATTTGAGCCTATTGAATATTCACATGTATGCATATTTCATACATTTACTCGTTCTTCATGTGTGCACAATTCATGAGTTTTGAACCTAGAACTTGCTCAAAGACCACTTGAAACATTTTGTTAATCTGTGATGAATTAGAAATGAGTAAGGCATTAGTTGAGCACCATGGCCAAAGTATTCACCATCCATCTAAACACGAACTTTAGGAATCCCCTTTTGAACTAAACACTCATTAGCCGTTTCTTTTGTTCACCCATACCATCTCACCCTTGTTTTATTTATGTTTGCAAGACGATGATAGTGACTTCTTGTGTTCTTATGCTTCGGGTTTTGATTTGTTTGGTATTATACCAGAAGGCAAGTGTGGGGGTGTATTTATTTTGTTGTAATTGTTCAAAGAAAAAAAAAATCAGAAATAAAAAGAAGGAATAAATTCCTCAAAAAAAAAAAATAGAAAAGAAAGAAAGAAAAAAAATGTCGAAAGAGAAATTCCAAAAATAGAGTTATTGTATTGTTTTTATTTTCAATAAAAGGTTAGAGGAGAATAAGAAAGTTGTTCGGGTATAGCATAGGTATGAGTTTCAAAGTCGTTGATTTGTCTTGCAAACATGTGAAACATTTTCCATTTCGAGTCCTTTCACTTCATTGACCATTCACCATTTACCATTCATCCTTTTGTCCCTCGTTTCACCTAAAAAGCCCTTATGATCTGATGATTTGTGGATTAATTGTGGAGAGTCGGTTAATGAGCAAGCATATGGGAACACTACTTGTGTAATTGTTTTGAGAGTAAACACTTAACCCTAAACACTGAGCGGAAATATTTAGTGAATCTTGTGAGGTTTAGTGGTTAATGTTGTTTCGATGTGCCTATTGGATTGCTTGACATTAATTGTATACTTGGTTTTCACACACTTCACCCGAGCATGAATGAGATGTACATGTTAAATGCTTAGCAAATTCTTTAGCCTTGGTATATAATTTTTATTCTCTTGATTATAACTCTTCTGAACTCGCTGAGGGTTATGGTTGGAAAGAATATATGTTTTGTGTTTCCCTTTTCTGTTTTGTGTTGTTTTGTTTTAAGTTTTGTGTTGCTAAGGGACTAGCAGTAGCTAAGTGTGGGGGAATTTGATAGGAGCACAAAGTGTGACGTTTTTAATGTATTTTCCCTACTATTTGGCTATGATTTAATTGTAACTTTGCTATTTTTGCTTAGTTTCCATATTTGAGTCCCTAAATGATGTATAAATGTGAATACGTGCAGAAAATCGGAGCTCGGAAATTTACGAAGTCTAATGGGCTTTTTCGAGGCCCATTAAGAAGTGAGCTGCCGTGAGGCCCAAGAAGAAAGGCCCAAATCCATGAAGATGAAGGCCCAAATCCATGAAGATGAAGGCCCAAATCCATGAAGAAAGGCCCAAGTCCACAAAGCATGAGGAAAGGCCCAAGCCCAGATTTTCGGACATTCTGCCTGTGCAGATTAGTCAACTTGCGAAGCCCATATCTCCCAATTGCACCGTTGGATCTAGCTGTATTTTTGATACACGCTGCATGTGTGTGTTAGATATTCTGTATTAAAATTTGAGAATCATCCAACCGTTCAAACGTGCATTATTCCGTTCTAAGTGGGAATAGCTCAGTGCTGCCTGCTTTTTATTTCTTTCCTCTTCTTTTATTTTCAATGCTCCACTCACCCCTATATTCTTCCCTCTTCTTTCTACCCACACCATTAGTGTTTGATTTCTTTTACCTAAATAAATGGTTAATTGCAACCCATGACTACATTTCCACCATTCCACTTACCATTTCTTTATCTACCACCCAAATTCCACTTCTCTTCCCTTTCTTTCTTTATTTCTTGCATTGTCTTCTTCTTCCTCTCCATTCTCCTATAAATAGCAGCCTCATTCTTCTCTTCAACACACCCCAATGGGGAGGGACAAACCCTCCTCTTTCTCTTCTCCATCTCACATCATATTTTCCATTCTCTAGTACTTTGGGTTTTCAAGACTTCAAGGAGGAGGAGAAGGCGTCTACACCATCACCACCAGCCCTATTTCAGCGTCACCATCACCATCACCACCTTGTCTTCATAGCTTGGATTACTTGTGGTCAAGGATTCAAGATGTGACTTCAAGATCTTCATGCTATTCATACGGTGTATTTTGACTTAGCCTTTAAATTTATGCCTCTTTGTTGCTTGTTTATCCTTTGTATTAGTTAACATGACATGATTTATATAATTTTTAGCCTTTGTTTATGGGTTTATTTAATTGTTGGATCCTAATTAATTAGTTCTTCTAGTAGCTTATGTGACTCCGTTTATTTGATTCTATTTTAGTAGATAACTTTTATATGTTTTTGTTTTAAGGTTGCAAACTTAAGATGATTGCATATAATTGGTGCTAGAATTAGGGTTTTAATTCTAATTCACAAGTAGTAAAGGCTTTGGAAAGAGGTCGGAGACAAATAAAAAGGATCACGGATAGATGGGCGGTCCCACTAGGTCGTGCACTTTAATTAACAACTCTTCTTTTATGCGTTGGACATGTTTTGATTAGCTACCCGGCAATGGAACCAGAAGATTTATTTAAAAAGAAAAGAAAAAAAATTTGAAAAATAAAAAAAGTTCAAAAAAATAATTTACTTGTTTTTGTTTTCTACGGTAACAATATATCGACTAGATCATACTTACTCCCTTGGTAGCGTTGAACCTACCATTGCACTTAGTAAGTCACTGTGGTCACGTATTGTTACCCTAATAAAAAAAAAATTTTGAAAAAGAAAAAAAAATTTGCTTCTGTTGTTTATTTATTTGTTTGTTTTCGTTTTCTACGGTAACGGTATTTCGACTATATCACACTCACTCCCTTGGTAGCGTTGAACCTACCATTGCACTAAGTGAGTCCCTGTGGTCACGTATTGTTACCTACATTGAAAAATCAAAAAAATCAAAAAATCAAAAATTACAAAAATATTTGCTTCTGTTTTGTTGTTTTTGTGTGTTTTATTGTGTTTTGTGTTTTGTTCTTTCCAATTCCGATGATGAATTAAGTTTAATTGTTGTGATTAGGAGAATGTTTATTATATGTCAAGGCTTTGTGTAGTTTGCTTTGGATTTAATATGCATAACTTGTGATTGCTCGAATTTCCATGTTCACATCACCGGTGTTAATTAATTGATTGCAATCCGAGAAGCACATTTGAACATACATTGTCATGCATACCCAGAAACTGTGAGGATTTGAGCCTATTGAATATTCACATGTATGCATATTTCATACATTTACTCGTTCTTCATGTGTGCACAATTCATGAGTTTTGAACCTAGAACTTGCTCAAAGACCACTTGAAACATTTTGTTAATCTGTGATGAATTAGAAATGAGTAAGGCATTAGTTGAGCACCATGGCCAAAGTATTCACCATCCATCTAAACACGAACTTTAGGAATACCCTTTTGAACTAAACACTCATTAGCCGTTTCTTTTGTTCACCCATACCATCTCACCCTTGTTTTATTTATGTTTGCAAGACGATGATAGTGACTTCTTGTGTTCTTATGCTTCGGGTTTTGATTTGTTTGGTATTATACCAGAAGGCAAGTGTGGGGGTGTATTTATTTTGTTGTAATTGTTCAAAGAAAAAAAAATCAGAAATAAAAAGAAGGAATAAATTCCTCAAAAAAAAAAAATAGAAAAGAAAGAAAGAAAAAATATGTCAGAAAGAGAAATTCCAAAAATAGAGTTATTGTATTGTTTTTATTTTCAATAAAAGGTTAAAGGAGAATAAGAAAGTTGTTCGGGTATAGCATAGGTATGAGTTTCAAAGTCGTTGATTTGTCTTGCAAACATGTGAAACATTTTCCATTTCGAGTCCTTTCACTTCATTGACCATTCACCATTTACCATTCATCCTTTTGTCCCTGTTTCACCTAAAAAGCCCTTATGATCTGATGATTTGTGGATTAATTGTGGAGAGTCGGTTAATGAGCAAGCATATGGGAACACTACTTGTGTAATTGTTTTGAGAGTAAACACTTAACCCTAAACACTGAGCGGAAATATTTAGTGAATCTTGTGAGGTTTAGTGGTTAATGTTGTTTCAATGTGCCTATTGGATTGCTTGACATTAATTGTATACTTGGTTTTCACACACTTCACCCGAGCATGAATGAGATGTACATGTTAAATGCTTAGCAAATTCTTTAGCCTTGGTATATAATTTTTATTCTGTTGATTACAACTGTTGTGAACTCGCTGAGGATTATGGTTGGAAAGAATATATGTTTTGTGTTTCCCTTTTCTGTTTTGTGTTGTTCTGTTTTACGTTTTGTGTTGCTAAGGGACTAGCAGTAGCTAAGTGTGGGGGAATTTGATAGGAGCACAAAGTGTGACGTTTTTAATGTATTTTCCCTACTATTTGGCTATGATTTAATTGTAACTTTGCTATTTTTGCTTAGTTTCCATATTTGAGTCCCTAAATGATGTATAAATGTGAATACGTGCAGAAAATCGGAGCTCGGAAATTTACGAAGTCTAATGAGCTTTTTCGAGGCCCATTAAGAAGTGAGCTGCCGTGAGGCCCAAGAAGAAAGGCCCAAATCCATGAAGATGAAGGCCCAAATCCATGAAGATGAAGGCCCAAATCCATGAAGGAAGGCCCAAGTTCACAAAGCATGAGGAAAGGCCCAAGCCCAGATTTTCGGACATTCTGCCTGTGCAAATTAGTCAACTTGCGAAGCCCATATCTCCCAATTGCACCGTTGGATCTAGCTGCATTTTTGATACACGCTGCATGTGCGTGTTAGATATTCTGTATTAAAATTTGAGAATCATCCAACCGTTCAAACGTGCATTATTCCGTTCTAAGTGGGAATAGCTCAGTGCTGCCTGCTTTTTATTTCTTTCCTCTTCTTTTATTTTCAATGCTCCACTCACCCCTATATTCTTCCCTCTTCTTTCTACCCATACCATTAGTGTTTGATTTCTTTTACCTAAATAAATGGTTAATTGCAACCCATTACATTTCCACCATGCCACTTACCATTTCTTTATCTCCCACCTAAATTCCACTTCTCTTCCCTTTCTTTCTTTATTTCTTGCATTGTCTTCTTCTTCCTCTCCATTCTCCTATAAATAGCAGCTTCATTCTTCTCTTCAACACACCCCAATGGGGAGGGACAAACCCTCCTCTTTCTCTTCTCCATCTCACATTATATTTTCCATTCTCTAGTACTTTGGGTTTTCAAGACTTCAAGGAGGAGGAGAAGGCGTCTACACCATCACCACCAGCCCTATTTCAGCGTCACCATCACCATCACCACCTTGTCTTCATAGCTTGGATTACTTGTGGTCAAGGATTCAAGATGTGACTTCAAGATCTTCATGCTATTCATACGGTGTATTTTGACTTAGCCTTTAAATTTATGCCTCTTTGTTGCTTGTTTATCCTTTGTATTAGTTAACATGACATGATTTATATAATTTTTAGCCTTTGTTTATGGGTTTATTTAATTGTTGGATCCTAATTAATTAGTTCTTCTAGTAGCTTATGTGACTCCGTTTATTTGATTTTGTTTAAGTAGATAACTTTTATATGTTTTTGTTTTAAGGTTGCAAACTTAAGATGATTGCATATAATTGGTGCTAGAATTAGGGTTTTAATTCTAATTCACAAGTAGTAAAGGCTTTGGAAAGAGGTCGGAAACAAATAAGAAGGATCACGGATAGATGGGCGGTCCCACTAGGTCGTGCACTTTAATTAACAACTCTTCTTTTATGCGTTGGACATGTTTTGATTAGCTACCTTTGCATGTTTGATTGGTTAATCTAGGTGCGGTCGCTTAGGTTAATTTTCATGAAAGTGGTTTTATTTGGGGAATGATAATTGGCGGTCCAGCATTCCACATATGTTAATTTCAGTTTCATGGCTAGGGAACTTGGTTAATTTTCGGTCCAATAATTGGTAAACTTGTATACTTGTGGCTGAACTTTATATACTTTGTGTTTCATCATCATATTTTATTTATTCTTTGTAATTTAATTAATTTATTTCATTCAATTTATCTCTCAATTCCCCTTTTTACTTTGTACATATGTATATATTTATACTTTATACTTGTTAATAATAATTCTTTATTTTATTTAATTCTTTGTGACAATTTTTGTTAGGTACACCCTTTGATCTCCGTTGTGAACGATACCCTACTATGCACTATACTACTACCGATAGGGTTTTTTTTAAATTGATGCTCCATTTGGGCGTATCACCCACACCATTTCACCCTTGTTTTATTGTGTTTGCAAGACGATGATAGTGACTTCTTGTGTTCTTATGCTTCGGATTTGTATGGTAGTATACCAAAAGGCAAGTGTGGGGGTGTATTTATTTTGTTGTATTTGTTCAAAGAAAGAAAAAAAAATCAGAAATAAAAAGAAGGAATAAATTCCTCAAAGAAAAAAAAAATGTGGAAAAGAAAAAGAAAAAAATATATATACCACAAAAATAGAGTTATTTTGTTGCATTGTTTTATTTTCAATAAAAGGCTGGAGAAGAATAAGAGTTGTTTCGGGTTTAGCATAGGTATGAGTTTCAAAGTCGTTGACTTGTCTTGCAAACATGTAAAACATTTTTCATTTCGAGTCCTTTCACTTCATTGACCATTCACCATTTACCATTCACCCTTTGGCCACATTATACCCTTGAAAGTCCTTATGATCTAATGATTTGTAGATTAATTGTAGAGAGTTGGTCGATGAGCAAGCATATGGGAACACTACTTGTGTAATTGTTATGAGAGTAAACACTTAACCCTAAACACTGAGCGGAAATAATTAGTGAATCTTGTGAGTTTTAGTGGTTAATGTTGTTTTTATGTGCCTATTGGATTGCATGAGATTGATTGTATACTTGGTTTTCACACACTTCACCCGAGCATATATGAGATGTACATATTAAATGCTTAGCAAATTCTTTAGCCTTGGTATATAATTTTTATTCTCTTAATTATAATTCTTTCGAACTCGCTGAGGATTATGGTTGGAAAGACCGTCTGTTTTGTGTTTCCCTTTCTGTTTTGTGTTGTTTTGTTTTGTGTTTGCTCGAGGACTAGCAATAGTTCAAGTGTAGGGGTGTGATGTAAACGTAAAATACGTTCACAAAGTGCCTTTAATTACTGGATTTTGCTATTCCGAAAGCTTAATTGTTTGTTTGATATTTGTTTTTGTGATTTTAGGGAAAATATGAGAAAAATGCTAAATTCAACACAAAAGGTGAATTTTGGAGGTTTTCAGCGTAATTCGGAAAGTCAACCGTGACTTTAATTTGTGGAATAAAATATTGTACGAAGATTTCGGGAACCGTTCCGAATTCCGGCAAGTTTGTCGGCGAACCACCACATAAGGCGGCGCAACCACCACACGCGGTGGCGAAACACAAATTAAATCTCCATTTTATTTTCCCATGTTTATATTTATTTTTATATTTATGTTTATATTTTATATTTATATTTAGTTTTGATTTTATATATGTATATTTATTTTAAATAATTGTTTGTTAATTTATTTATTTTCTTTTGTTTTCTTTTGTGTTTTGTTTGCAGCTCATCACCAACTCATTCCACCACCGGCCACTTTCCATCCCTGCCGGCACCACCCTTGGCTTCTAGCTTCACCAACTCAATCCACCACCTTCACCAACCCATTCCACCACCACTAGAGTCCATTTCACCTACTTCTTCCACCATTACCAACACCACCAAGCTTCCCTTTCTTCTCGCTATTTAAGACAACCCCCGCAAGCACAATTCATTAATCACAATCTAATGGCTTTGTTCTTGTTTTGCAGATTTGGAAATTTCTCTGCCGTGCCTTGCTCTTGCGTCGCTGCTGCTGTTCTGCCGTGCCCAGTCCTCAATTTCACTACGCCGCGCCGGTTCCCTCTTACAGCAGCCTGCGCCTTCACCGTCGATCCCAACGATCCAGCTCGGCGTAAATTCCTTGCCGGCGCCGTCGACTTCGACGTCGCCCACTGCCGCCGCAAGCTGCGCCGATGCCGTCACCTCCAGAAGCCATCCCGTGCCTCTACATCTTGTTGCCGCTGCAACCTACAAGAGAAAGACCAGCAAAGAAGAAGAAAACGCAGAGCTGAAATGAGGAGAAAGAAACGCACGGGAAGGAGAAAAGAAAGAAGAAAAAAAAAGTAAGAAAAGTCAAAGTGAGGGGAAAAGACCAAAAAGGGCAAGGCCCAATTAATTTGACTTTGACCGGCCCAATTGCTATCTACACCCGGAGCCCAATTTGAAAGTGATCTCCACACCCGCCACATCCAAATCTGTTACGATCTACAATAGCTGAGTCTGCCACCTTCGCCTGCCAGACAGTGTCCATTTTCATGGACACAACAGTAACATTTTTCCCAAACTCTGTTTATTTATTATAATTTATTTTTGTTTAATTAACTATTCGTGAATAATTTTGGGAAATGTTATTGTTTGTTTATTTTCTATTTTGTGTAATAAATTGGATTGAAGTTGATTAATTCTTCTAGCAGCTTATGTGAATTTTGTTTGTTTAGTTTTATCTTTAATGTTGAAACTAAATAATAAGGATCGCGGATAGACGAGCGTTCGCTAGGTCGCGCACTTGAATTAACAACTCTTTTTCTATGCGTTAGACATGTTTAGATTAATCACCTTTGCATGTTTAATTGTTTAATCTAGATGAGCGTTCACTAGGTTGATTTCATGGGAGAAGTTTATTTGGGGAATGATAACCTGCGTAGGCATTCTACATGTGTTAGTTTCGGATTCATGGCTAGGGAGTTGGTTAATCTTCAAAACAATATTTGTGTGTGTGTTTTCTTGTTTTCAAAAATAATAAAAAATCCAAAAATATTTCCTTTTAATTATTTATTGTTTTCAAAAATCTCAAAAACCCCCAAAAATACTTTTGTATATAATGTATATTTTTGTAAATAGAAACAATACTGTATAGTTTATTTAATTTTGTATATATATATATTCTTTATTCTTTATACTTGTTAATAATAATTCTTTATTTAATTTAATTTTTCGTGACATTAAAAAGTAAATATAACAATCTTCTGTGGGAAAAACCTTTATTTCCCATTATACTTTACAACGACAATTGTTAGGAATTTAGGTAATATTTAATGACTTAGGTTTTATCGCTAATCACTCGGCTGGTGGATCAGCAACCAGGATTGGTGCTTGGGGTAGTGGTTGTGGTTGTGGTTGTGGCTCGGTCGGCATGCTAGCATCGGCGCTATTAAGCATGCTCGGTGGAATTATTTCAGCCAAACCTTCAAAGATTGGGTTCTCTGAAGGACCTGCCTGAAACAAATCACTGAAAGAATTCACTCGTTTGGCCATTTCTGGGTTGGGAAGGGAGGATAGCTTTTCTGGGTTTGAGAGATTTTCTTGGGAAAAACTCAAGAACACGAAGAACAACGAGAGAAAACGAGAGAGAATGAGAGAGAGAGAGAGGGAAAACGCGTGAAATGACCTAAGGGAACTAACGCAAACCGAAGGGGAAGGGAACGGAATGGACGGACGCGTGTCCAAAGTCGAAGACAAAGATCCGTAAATCACGGATCGAGCGACGAAAGTCGTAAAGTCTACAGTAGACACGCACGCGGTTTATTAAACAATTCGGCCGACGCAAAAGTCGTGCGTCGGCCCAATCAAATTTTTTTTAATTTTCAATTTTTTATTTTTTTTATTTTATTTTTTTAATACTTTACGAAAAGTCGTAAAGTAAACAGTGAAAACGCGTGTGAAACACGCGCAAAGGTTGCCGACACTTTAAATGGGCCTGGGCCATCGGAATGGTTTGGGCCTTAAAGTGGGCCTGGGCCAAAGAAATCTCCGGCCCATTATTGGTGGGCTTAACTAATGGGCCTGAAAACGAACAGGCCCGACACACTAAATGGGCTTGGGTTACGGGTTTTGGGCTTCGTGAATGACACGAGCCCAATGGGCTAAATTTTTTATTTTTTTATTTTTTTTTTATTTTTCTTTTTTTGAAACCTAAAACCCTAACCAATCACACAAACGGGCCTAAGGCCCAATAACAAATAACTACAACAAGCCCGAAAATAAAACACACAGTAATTATAAATAGTAAAAATAAATAATTACAAACAGTAAAACAAAACAAGCACACTTTTTTTTTTTTATTTACAATTAATTTCTTTTTTTTATTTTTATTTTTTTATTTTTCAAAAACAAATAACGAGAGTGAAAAGAAAACTTACCTTTTTACTCCCGAGGAAACCGAAAATCACCAACAAGACATCAACCTCAAGGTTTTTCAACCTTGACTTCCTAAACGTATGCTCCGATGTATGTGGTAAAATTTCCGATAAACCCGGATTATTTCCTATACAAAATAAAAAGGTTAGTAATAAATTTACAAAATAAAAACAAAATATTTACAAAGTTAAAAATATGTCACAAATTATCTATACAAAATGAATGAATAAATTTTCCTATGTCTACGTATATTTTATTTACACAATACACTTAAGTGTACAAAAATATTTTCCTTTGCCTTAATATAGTTGAAAAAAAAAGTGAAAGTTGATTCCAAGCGGTAACTCAAGGTGGACTTACGGCCTAGGTGCAATGCCTTGACTTAAATGACTTTCCGTGTTTTCAGAAGGCGAATGGCCAGATCACAAGAGATAAGCGAGAGGCAGGATTCATTTAGTGGACAAGTCCTCTGAATCCAATTTTACAAACCCGTCACCCAGAGTCTTGATCATATCTAGACACCATTCATGTGCCCCTTACTCAGTTGAGAAAGCACTTAAGTGTTTGACAATTCTCCAAGTGTTAATAAAGGCCGCCCTCAACCTCAAATAACCTTATGGTAAAAATGAAGGGTTTAGGCCAATATTAACAAAAGGACCTTACCTATTCCGTTCAAGTTACAACTTACAACAACAAAAAAAAATAATCAACCATAGAAAGGACACCTAAATAAATTACTAAGTGTTACAAAATATCAACAAGTATAAACAAGTATTATTCACAAATATTCACAAAATAATAGTTAGGAATTTTCAATCCCCGTCGACGGCGCCAAAAATTGACACGCCCAAAAGGAGCATCAATTTAGAAAAACCCTATCGGTAGTAGTATAGTGCATAGTAGGGTATCGTTCACAACAGAGATCAAAGGGTGTACCTAACAAAAAATGTCACAAAGAATTAAATAAAATAAAGAATTATTATTAACAAGTATAAAGTATAAATATATACATATGTACAAAGTAAAAAGGGGTTTAAGAAATTAAATTGAATGAAATAAATAAATTAAATTACAAAGAATAAATTAAATATGATGGGATGAAACACAAAGTATATAAAGTTCAGCCACATATACACAAGTTTACCAATCATTAGACCGAAAATTAACCAAGTTCCCTAGCCATGAAACCGAAACTAACATATGTGGAATGCCCACACGGGTTATCATTCCCCAAATAAAACCTCTTCTATGAAAATTAACCTAGTGAACGCTCATCTAGATTAAACAATTAAACATGCAAAGGTGATCAATCAATAACATATCTAACGCATAGGAGAAGAGTTGTTAATTAAAGTGCGCGACCTAGCGAACGCTCGTCTATCCGCGATCCTTCTTATTTTGATTCCGACCCGTTTGATAAGCCTTTACTACTTGTGAATTAGAATTAAAACCCTAATTCTAGCACCAATTACATGCAATCATCTTAAGTTTCGAACCTTAAAACAAGAACACATAAAAGATTCAATAAAACCGAATCAAATAAACGGAGTCACATAAGCTGCTAGAAGAACTAATTAATTAGGATCTAACAATCAAATAAACTCATAAATATAGGCTGAAAATTATATAAATCATGTCATGTTAACTAATATAAAGAATAATCAAGCAACAAAGAGGAACTCAAAAAGAGTAATTAAAGAATAAGTTGAAGTACACCATATGGAAAGTAGGAAGAACTCGAAGATCACAAACTCTTAAATCCTCACGCGAGTAACTCAAAAGCCGAGATTCCCAAGGTGATGATGATGGTGGTGATGATGGTTGATGGCTGGTGGTAATGGTGTAAACAGCTCCCCTCCTCCTTGAAGACTTGAAAACCCTAAATACTAGAGAATGGAAAATATGATGTGAGATGGAGAAGAGAAAGAGGAGGGTTTGTCCCTCCCCATTGGGGTGTGAATTGGTGAGAAATAGTGTTGTGAAGCCCTCTATTTATAGGAGAATGGAGAGGAATAAGAAGACAATGAAAGAAATAAAGAAAGAAAGGGAATAGAAGTGGAATGTGAATGGGAGATAAAGAAATGGTAAGTGGTGGTGGAAATGTAGTCATATGGCAATTAACCAATTATTTAGGTAAAAGAAATCAAACACTAATGGTATGGAGAGAAAGAAACAAAGATAGTTAGGTGAGATGGGTGGAAATATGGGGGTGAGTGGAGCATTGAGAATAAAGGAAAAGGAAAGAAATAAAAAGCAGACAGCACTGAGCAGTGCGCACTTGGAGTGGAATTCTGGACGTATGGACGGTTGGATGATTCTGAAATTTTAATGCCGAACACTTAACATCCACATGCAGTGTGTATCCAAATTACAGCTAGATCTGACGGTGCAATTGAGAGATATGGGCTTCGCAAGTTGACTGATCTGCACAGGCAGAATGTCCGAAAATCTGGGCTTGGGCCTTTCCTCATGCTTTGTGAACCTGGGCCTTCCTTCATGGATTTGGGCCTGCCATCTTGGGTTTGGGCCTCCTTCTTGGGTTTGGGCCTTCCATCTTGGGCCTCATGGCAGACCACCTCTTAATGGGCCTCGCAAAAGCCCATTAGACTTCGTTTCTGCACATGTTCACATTAATACATCATTTTGGACTCAAATATGGAAACTAAGCTAAAATAGCAAAGTTACAATTAAATCATAGCCAAATAGTAGGGAAAACACATTAAAAACGTCACACTTTGTGCTCCTATCATTCTCCCATCACACAAGAATCTTTGATTTTATCAGAGACGTACAGACAAGGCATTTATGGGATAGTGTGTCGATAGACAGTTCAGTACATGTGCTTACAAACTTCACCACTGGTCTTGACCCACGAAATTCTATCTCCGTTTTGGGCATAAGTAATCACGTCGACTACCTCATACTCCAGGAGTGCTTCACAGATTCAACGGGGTCGTACGTGATTTATGCGCCTATCGATCAAGCAACCTTCCAGTCCATGTTATGTGGAGTTGACCCGGAGCCTTTTCAATTGATGTCATCTGGCTTCTCCATTCTGCCTGATGTATCCGGAGACGTACTTGATGGAACTCTACTGACGTTAGTGTTCCAGATCTCAGTGAAGGCAAATTCAGCCAGACGTGCTGTGGATTTGGCAACAGGCACGGTCCAGGACACGCTCAAAAAGATCAAAGCCGCAGTCAACTAAGGAGAAAACGTTGGATGCAAGGCCCTGCTAGCCTTGTTTGTGACTGTTGGTGACTACCTTCCGGAGGAGCTTAACGATCTTCAAGGGGGAGTTTTTCTTTAACCCTTCTATTTTACTTAACTATTGTGTGTTTATTTCTGTTTGTGTGTTTAAATTCAATAACCATGCTTGAATTTTTCATTTTCGTGAAATATCTGTCTAACATTGAGGACAATGTTTAATTCAAGTGTGGGGGGAAGGTTTATTAAAAAGAAAAGAAAAAATTTGAAAAATTCAAATTTTCAAAAAAATAATTTACTTGTGTTTGTTTTCTACGGTAACAATATATCGACTAGATCATACTTACTCCCTTGGTAGCGTTGAACCTACCATTGCACTAAGTAAGTCACTGTGGTCACGTATTGTTACCCTAATAAAAAAAATTGAAAAAAAAAAAAAATAGTTTTGTAAGCTCGTTTGTTTCGCACTGGCTTTGGAGCTATCGAGTCTTAGAAAGTGCTTGTTTGTTTATTTGAGCTATATAAAAAAAAAATCAAAAAAATCAAAAATTACAAAAATATTTGCTTCTGTTTTGTGTTTTTGTGTGTTTTATTGTGTTGTGTTTTGTTCTTTCCAATTCCGATGATGAATTGAGTTTAATCTGTTATGATTTTGAGAATGTTGATTATATGCTAAGGCTGTGTGTAGTTTGCTTTGGATTTAATTTGCATAACTTGTGATTGCTCGAATTTCCATGTTCACATAACCTGTTTCGATTAATTGATTGCAATCCGAGAAGCACATTTGAACATACATTGTCATGCATACCCAGAAAATGTGAGGATTTGAGCCTATTGAATATTCACATGTATGCATCTTTCATACATTTACTCGTTCTTCATGTGTGCACAATTCATGAGTTTTGAACCTAGAACTTGCTCAAAGACCACTTGAAACGTTTTGTTAATCTATAATGAATTAGAGATGATTAAGGCATTAGTTGAGCACCATGGCCAAAATATTCACCATCCATCTAAACACGAACTTTAGGAATCCCCTTTTGAACTAAACACTCATTAGCCGTTTCTTTTGTTCACCCACACCATCTCACCCTTGTTTTATTTATGTTTGCAAGACGATGATAGTGACTTCTTATGTTCTTATGCTTCGGGTTTTGATTTGTATGGTAGTATACCAAAAGGCAAGTGTGGGGGTGCATTTTATTTTGTTGTATTTGTTCAAAGAAAGAAAGAAAGAAAAAATCAAAAACAAAAAGAAGGAATAAAGTTCCTCAAGAAAAAAAAAGAAAAAAAATGGAAAAGAAAAGAAAATAGAGTTATTTTCTTATTTTAATAGAAGGTTGGAGGAGAATAAGAACGTTGTTTCGGTTATAGCATAGCTTTGAGTTTCAAAGTCGTTGATTTGTCTTGCAAACATGTGAAACATTTTTCATTTCGAGTCCTTTCACTTCATTTACCATTCACCATTTACCATTCATCCTTTTGTCCCTGTTTCACCTAAACAGCCCTTATGATCTGATGATTTGTGGATTAATTGTAGAGAGTTGGTTAATGAGCAAGCATATGGGAACACTACTTGTGTAATTGTTTTGAGAGTAAACACTTAACCCTAAACACTGAGCGGAAATATTTAGTGATCATGGTGAGCTTTAGTGGTTAATGTTGTTTCGATGTGCCTACTGGATTGCATGAGATTAATTGTACACTTGGTTTTCACACACTTCACCCGAGCATAAATGAGATGTGCATGTTAAACACTTAGCAAATTTGTTAGCCTTGGTATATAATTTTTATTCTCATGATTATAACTCTTTTGAACTCGCTGAGGGTTATGGTTGGAAAGACCATTCTGTTTTGTGTTTCCTTTTCTATTTTCTGTTGTTCTTGTGTTTGCTAGAGGACTAGCAGTAGCTAAGTGTGGGGGAATTTGATAGGAGCACAAAGTGTGACGTTTTTAATGTGTTTTCCCTACTATTTGGCTATGATTTAATTGTAACTTTGCTATTTTAGCTTAGTTTCCATATTTGAGTCCAAAATGATGTATTAATGTGAACATGTGCAGAAACGAAGTCTAATGGGCTTTTGCGAGGCCCATTAAGAGGTGGTCTGCCATGAGGCCCAAGAAGGGGGCCCAAGCCCACGAAGGAGGCCCAAATCCATGAAGGAAGGCCCAGGTTCACAAGGCATGAGGAAAGGCCCAAGCCCAGATTTTCGGACATTCTGCCTATGCAGATCAGTCAACTTGCGAAGCCCATATCTCTCAATTGCACCGTCAGATCTAGCTGTAATTTTTATAGACACTGCATGTGGATGTTAGCTGCTCCCAAATAAAATTTCAGAATCATCCAACCGGTGGAACGTCCATTATGCCGCTCTAAGTGCGCACTGCTCAGTGCTGTCTGCTTTTTATTTCTTTCCTCTTCTTTTATTTTCAATGCTCCACTCACCCCTATATTCTTTCCTCTTCTTTCTGCCCACAATATTAGTGTTTGATTTCTTTTACCTAAATAAATGGTTCATTGCCATATGACTACATTTCCACCATTCCACTTACCATTTCTTTTCTACCACTCACATTCCACTTCTCTTCCCTTTCTTTCTTTATTTCTTTCATTGTCTTCTTCTTCCTCTCCATTCTCCTATAAATAGCAGCCTCATTCTTCTCACCAATTCACACCCCAATGGGGAGGGACAAACCCTCCTCTTTCTCTTCTCCATCTCACATCATATTTTCCATTCTCTAGTATTTAGGGTTTTCAAGTCTTCAAGGAGGAGGGGAGCTGTTTACACCATTACCACCAGCCATCAACCATCATCACCACCATCATCATCACCTTGGGAATCTCGGCTTTTGAGTTACTCGCGTGAGGATTTAAGAGTTTGTGATCTTCGAGTTCTTCCTACTTTCCATATGGTGTACTTCAACTTATTCTTTAATTACTCTTTTTGAGTTCCTCTTTGTTGCATGTTTATTCTTTGTATTAGTTAACATGACATGATTTATATAATTTTCAGCCTATATTTATGAGTTTATTTGATTGTTAGATCCTAATTAATTAGTTCTTCTAGCAGCTTATGTGACTCCGTTTATTTGATTCGGTTTTATTGAATCTTTTATGTGTTCTTGTTTTAAGGTTCGAAACTTAAGATGATTGCATGTAATTGGTGCTAGAATTAGGGTTTTAATTCTAATTCACAAGTAGTAAAGGCTTATCAAACGGGTCGGAATCAAAATAAGAAGGATCGCGGATAGACGAGCGTTCGCTAGGTCGCGTACTTTAATTAACAACTCTTCTCCTATGCGTTAGATATGTTATTGATTGATCACCTTTGCATGTTTAATTGTTTAATCTAGATAAGCGTTCACTAGGTTAATTTTCGTAGAAGAGGTTTTATTTGGGGAATGATAACCCGTGTGGGTGATGTGAACGTAAAATACGTTCACAAAGTGCCTTTAATTACTGGATTTTGCTATTCCGAAAGCTTAATTGTTTGTTTAATATTTGTTTTTGTGTATTTAGGGAAAATACGTGGAAAATGTTAATCGGCACAGAATAGGTGCATTTTGGAGGTTTAGCGCATTCCGAAAATATTAAAAGTCAACCGTGACTTTTCTCTGATGACACCGGTCATCTCTCGGAAGTGGATTACAGACAGTGTACGAAAATTTCGGATTATTCTGAATCCCGACAATTTGTCGGCGAACCACCACATAAGGCGGCGCAACCACCACACGCGGTGGCGATACACATTTTAATCCTCCATCTTATTTTTCCTTGTTTATATTTTATATTTATTTATTTTACATATTTCTTTTATAATTATTTCATTTGTTATTTTATTTCTTTTGTTTTATTTTATTTTATAATTATTTCTTTTTATTTCTTTTTGTTATTTTTCTTTTTCTGATGTGGTTGCAACTCACATGTTCACGTTCTTGCCGGCCGCCCACTTCACCTACAGCCACTTCACTCTTTCCTTGGATTTTTCTCCTTCACATGGTCTCAATTCCATCCAGGAATCCCTCTAGCATCTCCAGATCACATACCACTTCCACCAAAGCTACCCTCCATCACTCCACTTCCTCCTCTGCGTTGGAAATCAATCACTCTGCTCCTTGGCTGCTTCTGCCCATTCTTTGCTATTTAAGCAGCCCCTGCAAGCACAAATTCACAAAGCAATACAATCTAATTGTCTCTTCTTTTGTTTTGCAGCCATGAGCACGCCACTGCCCTCAAATTCCAGATCACAGAGCTGCCCATGCTCTCTGTTCTTCGAAGCCCAGGGAGCCCAATTAATACAATCACCGCCGCAAAGCAGCTGCTGTCCGGCGTGCTCTCCCACCATTCCCTGTCACCGCCGCTGCACACAGAAATCACCACCGGCCAGCCAATCTTCCTCTGCTCACCACCATAGCAGCCTCTGCCTTTCCTCACCCAAACCTGCAATCAATATCAATCACATATTCATCATCCTCTATCTAATTATATTTGATTTTGTTTTGCAGGTTTGCAGAAACCATCGAGCCCAGTAGCTTCTCTTCTGCCGCCACCCTCTGCCGGCGCCGTAATTAATCCAGCCCGTGTCCATCGTACATGCCCAGTCCAGCCATCACTGCCGCCGGCGCTGATCTCCACCGTCTCTGCCTTTGCCGCGCCGTCGTTGCCCAGTCCTCTCATCGTCGAATTCAGCCCGCGTCTGCAATCACCCAGTCTTCCCTCTGCCGCTGCACAAATCTGCCGTTCCCTCGAACTCCAGCTGCACCGCTAAGCTGCCGGCGCCACCAAGCCATCACCGTTGCTATCGACGTCGACGTGCCCAGCCCCTGCCTTTCATTTCCGCGCCGTCTATCTCCTGCCGGCGCTGTGATAACGTCCCTTGCTCTCTTGCTCTCTCTTGTCTGCAGAAAGGAAGAAAATAAGAAAATGAAGATGATTAAGAGAGATGCCGCACGGGATTTAAGCAAGGAAGAGAAATGTCCCGTTGAAAAGTCAAATCTTGACTGGGCTTAGCACGGGTCAAAGCTGATGAGTGAATGAAGACCGGTCAACAAAGTCAACTGACTTTCTATTGGGCCTTTGCCCAATTACCCAAGCCCAAAAAGCCCAATGTCAATTGCTAAGTACACCCGCCACATCCAAATACTTGTCCGATTTTATAGCTGAGTCTGCCACCTTCGCCTGCCAGACAGTGTCCATTTTCATGGACACAACAGTAACATTTTTCCCAAACTCGTTTATTTATTATAATTTATTTTTGTTTAATTAACTATTCGTGAATAATTTTGGGAAATGTTATTGTGTAAATATTTGTTTATTTTCTATTTTTGCATAATAATTTTGTGATTTGATTTTTCTTAAGTTACTTTTGTGTGATTGTTTGTTTGATTCTGTTTTACGGAAATCTTTTATGTGCTTTTGTTATAGGGTTCGAAACTTATAATATTTGCATGTAATTGGAGCTAGAGTTAGGAATCCGATTCACCTAATAGTTTTGGAAACCTAATTCACAAGTAGTAAAGGCATTGGACAAATGTCGGAATCAATTAAAAAGGATTACAAATAGATGGACTTTTCCATACTAGGTTGTGCACTTGAATTAATGATTCTTTTCGATGCTTTGAACATGGATTGACTAGCTAGCTTTCTAGACTAAGATGGCATGTTTAAATGATTGATCTAGGTGCTTTCACTTAGGTTAATTTTCAGAGAGAAGTCTAATTGGGAAATAATTAGCTTTCTAATATTTCACAATGTTAATTTCGATCATATGACTTAGAGAAATCAATATTTGTGTGTGTTTTTCTTGTTTTCAAAAATAATAAAAATCCAAAAATATTTCCTTTTAATTATTTATTGTTTTCAAAATTATCAAAAACCCCCAAAAAATACTTTTGTATATAATGTATATTTTTGTAAATAGAAACAATACTGTATAGTTAATTTAATTTTGTATATATATATATTCTTTATTCTTTATACTTGTTAATATTAATTCTTTATTTAATTTAATTTTTCGTGACAATAAAAAGTAAATATAACAATCTTCTGTGGGAAAAACCTTTATTTCCCATTATACTTTACAACGACAACTGGTAGGAATTTAGGTAATAATAAATTAATGACGTCAGTAAAAAACGTCTAATCAGTGGGCATTCCACATATGTTAGTTTCGGTTTCATGGCTAGGGAACTTGGTTAATTTTCGGTCTAATGATTGGTAAACTTGTGTATATGTGGCTGAACTTTATATACTTTGTGTTTCATCATCATATTTCATTTATTCTTTGTAATTTAATTAATTTATTTCATTCAATTTATCTCTCAATTCCCCTTTTTACTTTGTACATATGTATATATTTATACTTTATACTTGTTAATAATAATTCTTTAGTTTATTTAATTCTTTGTGACATTTTTTGTTAGGTACACCCTTTGATCTCCGTTGTGAACGATACCCTACTTACACTATACTACCGATAGGGATTTTTTTAAATTGATGCTCCTTTTGGGCGTGTCAAAACCCTTCATTTTTACCGTAAGGTTATTTGAGGTTGAGGGCGGCCTTTATTAACACTTGGAGAATTGTCGAACACTTAAGTGCTTTCTCAACTGAGTAAGGGGCACATGGATGGTGTCTAGGTCGAGACCCTGGGTGACAGGTTTTGGATTCAGAGGACTATAGACAGACGAAAGTCGATAGGGGCTTGCCTCCGTAGTCCACCAAATGAATCCTGCCCCTCGCTTATTCTCATATGATCTGGCCATTCGCCTTCTGAAAACACGGAAAGTCATTTAAGTCAAGGCATTGCACCTAGGCCGTAAGTCCACCTTGAGTTACCGCTTGGAATCAACTTTCATTTTTTTCAACTATATTCAGGCAAAGGAAAATATTTTTGTACACTTAAGTGTATTGTGTAAATAAAATATACATAGACATAGGAAAATTTATTCATTCATTTTGTATAGATAATTTGTGACATATTTTTAACTTTGTAATTATTTTGTTTTTATTTTGTAAATTTATTACTAACCTTTTTATTTTGTCTAGGAAATAATCCGGGTTTATCGGAAATTTTACCACATACATCGGAGCATACGTTTAGGAAGTCAAGGTTGAAAAACCTTGAGGTTGATGTCTTGTTGGTGATTTTTCGGTTTCCTCGGGAGTAAAAAGGTAAGTTTTCTTTTCATTCTTGTTATTTGTTTGTTAAAAAAATATAAAAAATAAAAAATAAAAAAAAAATTTGAAAATTTTTAATTGTAAATAAAAAAAAAAGTGTGTTTGTTTGTTTTACTGTTTTGTAATTATTTATTTTCACTATTTATAATTACTGTTTGTTTGTTATTGGGCCTTAGGCCCATTCGTTTGTGTGATTGGTTAGAGTTTTTGGTTTCGTAAAATAAAAAAAAATAATAAAAAATAAAAAAAAAATTTGGCCCATTGGGCTCGTGTCATTCACGAAGCCCAAAACCCGTAACCCAAGCCCATTAGTGTGTCGGGCCTGTTCGTTTTTAGGCCCATTAGTTAAGCCCACCAATAATGGGCCGGAGATTTCTTTGGCCCAAGCCCACTTTAAGGCCCAGACCATTCCGATGGCCCAGGCCCGTTTAAAGTGTCGGCAAGCGCGTGTGCTACGCGTTTTCACTGTTCACTTTACGACTTTTCGTAAAGTATTAAAAAAATAAAAAAATAAAAAATCGAAAATCAGAAAAAATTTTGATTGGGCTGACGCACGACTTTTGCGTCGGCCGAATTGTTTAATAAATCGCGTGCGTGTCTATTGTAGACTTTACGACTTTCGTCGCTCGATCCACAATTTTCGGATCTGTGTCTGTCGCACGTGTGCGTGCGTGTGCGAGTCTTTCCCCTTCCCTTCAGTTTGCGTTAGTTTCCTTAGGTCATTTCACGCGTTTCCCTTTGACTCTCTCTCATTCTCTCTCATTTTCTCTCGTTGTTCTTCATCTGTTCTTCGTGTTCTTCCGTTTTTCCAGAAAACCTCCCAAAACCCAGAAAAGCTATCCTCCCTTCCCAACCCAGAAATGGCCAAACGAGTGAATTCTTTCAGTGATTTGTTTCAGGCAGGTCCTTCAGAGAACCCAATCTTTGAAGGCTTGGCTGAAATAATTCCACCGAGCATGCTCAATAGCGCCGATGCTAGCATGCCGACCGAGCCACAACCACAACCGCAACCACTACCCCAAGCACCAATCCTGGTTGCTGATCCACCAGCCGAGCCGGAAGCCGCTCCTGTCTATAGGAGACTTCCGAGGACAAAATACACCAAGGCTCAGAGAGAAGCACTGGCGGCTTTCTTTGCGGTGTATTCTCACCCCACGAAACCACAACGAGAAAGATTTGGTCCAAAAATCGGACTAGAAGAAGACCAAGTCTATTATTGGGGGTCGAGAAATAGGAAGAAGTTCGGTATCCTAACGTCTGAGCAACGTATTGCCGAGTTAGAGCGAAGAAACGATCAGCTGGTGAGCAAGAACGAGGAGCTTCAAATGCAGAATCAACGACTCGTCGATGCTCTCCACAGCGGCATATGTCCTAATTGCGGAGGTCCTGTTCCTCACTCAGATGTGCCTAGGCGAAGGCTGATTAATCGTTAAAACCGCGGTCATTAATTATTACCTAATTTCCTAACAATTGTCGTTGAATAGTATAATGGGAAATAAAGGTTTTTCCCACAGAAGATTGTTATATTTACTTTTTAATGTCACGAAAAATTAAATTAAATAAAGAATTATTATTAACAAGTATAAAGAATAAAAAATATATATATATACAAAATTAAATAAACTATACAGTATTGTTTCTATTTACAAAAATATACATTACATACAAAAGTATTTTTGGGGGTTTTTGAGATTTTTGAAAACAATAAATAAAATATTTTTGGATTTTTATTATTTTTGAAAACAAGAAAACACACACACAAATATTGTTTTGAAGATTAACCAACTCCCTAGCCATGAATCCGAAACTAACACATGTAGAATGCCTACGCAGGTTATCATTCTCCAAATAAACTTCTCCCATGAAATCAACCTAGTGAACGCTCATCTAGATTAAACATTTAAACATGCAAAGGTGATTAATCTAAACATGTCTAACGCATAGAAAAAGAGTTGTTAATTCAAGTGCGCGACCTAGCGAACGCTCGTCTATCCGCGATCCTTATTATTTAGTTTCAACATTAAAGATAAAACTAAACAAACAAAATTCACATAAGCTGCTAGAAGAATTAATCAACTTCAATCCAATTTATTACACAAAATAGAAAATAAACAAACAATAACATTTCCCAAAATTATTCACGAATAGTTAATTAAACAAAAATAAATTATAATAAATAAACGAGTTTGGGAAAAATGTTACTGTTGTGTCCATGAAAATGGACACTGTCTGGCAGGCGAAGGTGGCAGACTCAGCTATAGAAACGGACAAGTATTTGGATGTGGCGGGTGCACAAAGCAATTGGGCTTGGGCCTTGCGGGTGTACATAGTAAATAGCCCACAACAGATTTATTCTTCTTTCCTCTTGCGTCTTGGCCCAAGCCCAAACCATGGCTTTGACTTTTCAACGTGGGTTTCTTATTTCTTCTTCCCGTGCACAGTCAGCAATCATCTCCTTTAATCAACTTCTGCACTTCTTCTTTTCTTCCGGGCGAGAGAGAGATAGATCGGTGAGCACCCAAGGCGGCGTGAGGCTAGGATCGGCGATGGGTGAAGCGCCGGCGGACCGGGATTTTTCCGGGCAGTGAGTAGCGACGAAGAGGAGCAATAGACGCCGGGCAGCCGCTGGGTTCCATGGAGGAGGAGGGAGCGACGGAGGCTTGAATTTCTCTGGGCTTTTCATGGCGGTGACGTCGGCGCAAGGAAATATGGGCCGAGCAAGAGAGGGATGAGGACGGCGCGGCAAGGGAGCAGCGGCGGACTCGGTGCGTCTGTGTGGTGGCAGCGGCGACGACAGCGATCGACGATGGGCACCGGCTGGTTTTTGTGAAGCACGGGGGCAGCAGCAATGGAGTTTGCGGCCTGGGCTGTCGGCGTCGGCAGTGAGGAATCGATGGGCACGGGATGGACTGCCATGGCCATGGCAGAAGCAAAGCGGCGACGGCAGAGGCGCGGCTTGGAGAGATGGGTACGCCGGCCATGGTTTGCAGCAGCTTCCAAACCTGCAAAAGAAAAAGAAAAGATAATTAGAACATGATTGATTGTTAATTTGCAGGAAAAGAAAAAGCAAGGAGAGGAGGAGATGGAATTTGAGCTTGGCGACGTGGTGGTGTAAAGAGCCATTGTGAGGGCTGAATTGTGAATTGGTGATGAAGACTCTGCAGGAACTTCCTTAAATAGATGAAGGATTTGGTGATTGCAGTGGAAGGCCAACGCAGAGAGCATACAAGCAGGAGTGGTGCAGTGATTGATTCCTGATGGAATTGAGGCCATGTGAGGGACATGAGATGCTCAAAATCAACGGGGAAACTAAGTGGAACAGCTAACAATCCATGAAGGAATTGAATTCAAAGATGAGCGGCCATGTGAGGGAGGAGGGAGGAACGTGTGTTAGCTGCCAAGACAAAACAAAGACAAAAATAACAAAATAAAATAACAAAATAAAATAACAAAAAGAAATAAAAGTTATAAAATAAAATAAAACAAAAGAAATAAAATAACAAATGAAATAATTATAAAAGAAATATGTAAAATAAATAAAATAAAAACAAGGGAAAATAAGATGGAGGATTAAAATGTGTATCGCCACCGCGTGTGGTGGTTGCGCCTCCGTATGTGGTGGTTCGCCGACAAATTCGTCGGAATTCGGAACGGTTTCCGAAATCTTCGTACAATATTTTATTCCACAAATGAAAGTCACGATTGACTTTCCGATTTACGCTGAATACCTCCAAAATGCACCTATTTTGTGCAGATTAACATTTTACTCGTATTTTCCCTAAAAACACGAAAACAAACATTAAACAAACAATTAAGCTTTCGGAATAGCAAAATCCAGTAATTAAAGGCACTTTGTGAACGTATTTTACGTTCACATCACACCCCTACACTTGAACTATTGCTAGTCCTCTAGCAAACACAAAACAAAACATCACAAAACAGAAAGGGAAACACAAAACAGACGGTCTTTCCAACCATAATCCTCAGCGAGTTCGAAAGAATTATAATCAAGAGAATAAAAATTATATACCAAGGCTAAAGAATTTGCTAAGCATTTAACATGTACATCTCATTTATGCTCGGGTGAAGTGTGTGAAAACCAAGTATACAATTAATCTCATGCAATCCAATAGGCACATATGAACAACATTAACCACTAAAGCTCACAAGATTCACTAAATATTTCCGCTCAGTGTTTAGGGTTAAGTGTTTACTCTCATAACAATTGCACAAGTAACGTTCCCATAAGCTTGCTCATTAACCAACTCTCTACAATTAATCCACAAATCATCAGATCATAAGGGCTTTCAGGTGAAACAGGGACCAAAGGGTGGATGGTAAATGGTGAAAGGTAAAGGAAGTGAAAGGACTCGAAATGAAAAATGTTTCACATATTTGCAAGACAAATCAACGACTTTGAAACTCATACCTATGCTAAACCCGAAACGACTCTTATTTTCCTCCAACCTTTTATTGAAAATAAAACAATACAACAAAATAACTCTATTTTTGGAATTCTCTTTTTTTTCCTTTTTTTTTTCTTTCTTTCTTTTCTATTTTTTTTTTCTTTGAGGAATTTATTCCTTCTTTTTTTTTCTGATTTTTTTTTTTTCTTTGAACAAATACAACAAAATAAATACACCCCCACACTTGCCTTTTGGTATACTACCATACAAATCCGAAGCATAAGAACATAAGAAGTCACTATCATCGTCTTGCAAACATAAATAAAACAAGGGTGAAATGGTGTGGGTGAACAAAAGAAACGGCTAATGAGTGTTTAGTTCAAAAGGGGATTCCTAAAGTTCGTGTTTAGATGGATGGTGAATATTTTGGCCATGGTGCTCAACTAATGCCTTACTCATTTCTAATTCATTACAGATTAACAAAATGTTTCAAGAGGTCAATGAGCAAGTTCTAGGTTCAAAAACTCATGAATTGTGCACACATGAAGAACGAGTAAATGTATGAAAGATGCATACATGTGAATATACAATAGGCTCAAATCCTCACATTTTCTGGGTATGCATGACAATGTATGTTCAAATGTGCTTCTCGGATTGCAATCAATTAATCGAAACAGGTTATGTGAACATGGAAATTCGAGCAATCACAAGTTATGCATATTAGATCCAAAGCAAATTACACAAAACCTTAGCATATAAGAAACATTCTCAAAATCATAACAATTAAACTCAATTCATCATCGGGATTGGAAAGAAAACAACACATATAACACAAATAAACACACAAACAGAAACAAATATTTTTGTAATTTTTTGATTTTTTGATTTTTTTTTGATTTTTTTCAATTTACGTAACAATACGTGACCACAGTGACTTACTAAGTGCAATGGTAGGTTCAACGCTACCAAGGGAGTAAGTATGATTTAGTCGATATATTGTTACCGTATAAAACAAAAACAAGTAAATTATTTTTTTGAATTTTTTCAATTTTTCAAATTTTTTCTTTTCTTTTCAATAAACATTCCCCCCACACTTGAATTAAACATTGTCCTCGATGTTAGACAGATATTTCACGAAAATGAGAAATTCAAGCATGGTTATTGAATTTAAACACACAAACTAAAATAAACCGAAGTAAACACACAAACAGAAATAAACACAAAACAATTAACTAAATGAAAAGGGAAACAGAAAGACTCCCCTTTGAAGATCGTGAAGCTCCTCCCGAAGCAAGTCACCAACAGTCACAAACAAGGCTAGCAGGGCCTTGCATCCAACGTTTGCTCCTTAATTGACTGCGGTTCTGATCCTTTGAAGTGTGTCCTGGACGAGGGTAGTTGCCGACTCCACGGCAGACTTGGCTGAAGTAGCCTTCACCGAGATCTGGAACACTATAGTCAGCAGTGTTCCGTCAAGTACAGCTCCGGATACGTTAGGCAGAATGGAGAAGCCAGAAGACATAAGCGGAAATGGCTCCGGTTGAACTCCAGATAGCAAACACTGGAAAATGGAATGGTTGATCGGTGCATAAATCACAGACGACCCCGTTGCATCGGTGCAACACTCCTGAAGAATGAGGAAGTCGTTGTGACTATCTATGGCGAGCACCGAAATCTGATTCCGCGGGTCAAGACCGATGGTGAAATTTGCTAGCACACGTACCGTGCTGTCCATCGACATACTATCCCACAGCGGTCTTGTCTGCACGTCTTTGAGGAACTCAAAGATCCTGGTGTGATGGGAGAGATGAACGACGGAACAACCAGCAGTACGATTGACTCCGGGGGCTTGCTCGGATCACCCCTTCTCTTGTTGGTCCCGACCTCCATTCGAGTGTCTCTTGTTCGGTTCGAACAAGTCCAGGTGGTGGTACGTGGAGTTGCGATGTCGTTGAAGAAACAGATCGTCATCTGTTTTGCCATTTCCGCAAGTCCTCTTCTTCCTTCAAGAGAAATAATCGAGTCACCGGGTGAAGAGTGGATACCGTGGCGCACGTAGCGCTCGGCTTGTCGTTGGAGGGTTGAGATCCAACGCTTTGCACCAAAAGCGAACCCCGAATGAACAAAAGGTTCGAAACTGGCCTTCATCTCCTTCTCGCGTACATCCACGTGCTCCACCCAAGTGACCAAGGAAGATCCATTATGAAGATCACGTATCGGCATCCGGAGGGGCGTTTTCGGCAAATCGATCTCACGGAAGGCTTTGGATTGGAACGCAATTCATCCACGGAGACATCCACGACGACCCAACTTCCATCCAATTGTAGGTGAGAGTACCTAACAAACCGGACTTCACGAGTTGAAACGAGGTGAGATGGCACCGAAACTCGGCCGACATCACCCGCATGCTCCTCGTAGCCTTCTTCGTCGTCGGAGGAAAGGATCTCCAACGTCTTGGCGTTTGTGATCATGCTACGAAGATCGGCAACCATCGACCAACATCCATTAAGATCCGAACGATGGTGGTCGGATAAAGATGGATGGTTGCCGAGTGTCTCGACGATTCGGCTTTGAAGTACGGAGCGAGGTTCGGCTCGTTGAAACACTCGCAAGTACTCGGCCCTATGAAGAGTCTCGGGATGAATAGACGTGTCGGGAGTCGGTGAAGTTATCCACAAAGGAAATCCGGCAGTGGCCGCGAGCAGGAGCTCGTGTTTGGCCTTACGGACGATATCCGAGATCAAGTCGGTGTGGACTCCGACAAGATCAGCGAGCAGGTCCGGAAGGGTGTCGGATGGCACGGGTAAGGATGGGCGCTCGACAAGTGTAGGCATGAGGCTTCGCACATCCCTTCTTAAGTGGTCCATGTCGATGGAATCGTCGGACAACTCGAGAATAGGCTCTTGTTGTGGAGGAACAACTTCGAGCCTTCGCCTAGGCACATCCGAGTGCGGAACGGGACCTCCGCAATCGGGGACATATGCCGCCGTGGAGAGCATCAACGAGTCTTTGATTCTGCATTTGAAGCTCCTCGTTTTTGCTCACCAGCCGATCGTTTCTTTTCTCTAGCTCGGCAATACGCTGCTCGGAAGACCGGATACCGAACTTCTTCCTATTTCTCGACCCCCAATAATAGACTTGGTCCTCCTCTAGTCCGATTTTTGGACCAAATCTTTCTCGTTGTGGTTTCGTGGGGTGAGAATACACCGCAAAGAAAGCCGCAAGTGCTTCTCTCCGAGCTTTGTTGTACTTCGACCTTGGAAGTCTCCTATAGACGGGAGCGGCTTCCGGCTCAACGGGTGGATCAGCAACCAAGATTGGTGCTTGGGGTAGTGGTTGCGGCCGTGGTTGTGGCTCGGTCGGCATGCTAGCATCGGCGCTATTGAGCATGCTCGGTGGAATTATTTCAGCCAGACCTTCAAAGATTGGGTTCTCTGAAGGACCTGCCTGAAACAAGTCGCTGAAAGAATTGACTCTTTTGGCCATTTACGGGTTGGGAAGGGAGGATAACTTTCGGGAATTGGGGAGGTTTCCGGGAAAACCGAAGAACACGAAGAACACACGAGAGAGAAAACGAGAGAGAGAGAGAGAGAGAGGGGAAACGTGTGAAATGCCTAAGGAAACTAGCGAAACACACGAACGAAGGGAAGGAAAGGAACGGACGCACGCTCACACACGTGCCACGGACGTAAGACCCGTAATTTCCGGATCGAGCGACGAAAGTCGTAAAGTCTACAGTAGACACGCACGCGGTTTATTAAACAATTCGGCCGACGCAAAAGTCGTGCGTCGGCCCAATCAAAATTTTTTCTGATTTTCGATTTTTTATTTTTTTATTTTTTTTTAATACTTTACGAAAAGTCGTAAAGTGAACAGTGAAAACGCGTAGCACACGCGCTTGCCGACACTTTAAACGGGCTTGGGCCATCGAAATGGTTTGGGCCTTAAAGTGGGCCTGGGCCAAAGAAAAACTCCGGCCCATTATTGGTGGGCTTAACTAATGGGCCTAAAAACGAACAGGCCCGACACACTAATGGGCTTGGGTTACGGGTTTTGGGCTTCGTGAATGACACGAGCCCAATGGGCTAAATATCTAATTAACTAATTTTTTTATTTTATTTTTTTTATTTTTTTTATTTTACGAAACCTAAAACTCTAACCAATCACACAAACGGGCCTAAGGCCCAATACTAACAAACTAACAACAAGCCCAAAAAAATAAAACAAACAGTAATTATAAATAGTAAAAAGAAATAATTACAAAACAGTAAAACAAAAGCAAACACTCTTTTTTTTTTATATATTTCCAATTACAAATTTTCTAATTTTTTTTTTTTTTTTTTTTTTATTTTTTAAATAAATAACGAGAGTGAAAAGAAAACTTACCTTTTTACTCCCGAGGAAACCGAAAATCACCAACAAGACATCAACCTCAAGGTTTTTCAACCTTGACTTCCTAAACGTATGCTCCGATGTATGTGGTAGAATTTCCGATAAACCCGGATTATTTCCTATACAAAATAAAAAGGTTAGTAATAAATTTACAAAATAAAAACAAAATATTTACAAAGTTAAAAATATGTCACTAATTATCTATACAAAATGGATGAATAAAATTTCCTATGTCTAAGTATATTTTATTATGTCTAAGTATATTCCTATGTCTACGTATATTCCTATGTCTACGTATATTTTATTTACACAATACACTTAAGTGTACAAAAATATTTTCCTTTGCCTGAATATAGTTGAAAAAAATGAAAGTTGATTCCAAGCGGTAACTCAAGGTGGACTTACGGCCTAGGTGCAATGCCTTGACTTAAATGACTTTCCGTGTTTTCAGAAGGCGAATGGCCAGATCACAAGAGATAAGCGAGAGGCAGGATTCATTTAGTGGACAAGTCCTCTGAATCCAATTTTACAAACCCGTCACCCAGAGTCTTGATCATATCTAGACACCATTCATGTGCCCCTTACTCAGTTGAGAAAGCACTTAAGTGTTCGACAATTCTCCAAGTGTTAATAAAGGCCGCCCTCAACCTCAAATAACCTTACGGTAAAAATGAAGGGTTTAGGCCAATATTAACAAAAGGACCTTACCTATTCCGTTCAAGTTACAACTTACAACAACAAAAAATAATCAACTATATAAAAGACACCTAAATAAAATTACTAAGTGTAACAAAATATAAACAAGTATAATCAAGTGAGTATAAATAAAATTAACAAGTATTATTTACAAACAGTAAAAAGTCAACAGTAAAAAGTCAAAAGTAAAAAGTCAACAGTTAAAAGTCAACAGTTAAAAGTCAACAAGTCAAAAGTAAATAGTAAAAACAATCCCCGGCAACGGCGCCAAAATGATTAATCGTTAAAACCGCGGTCATTAATTATTACCTAATTTCCTAACAATTGTCGTTGAATAGTATAATGGGAAATAAAGGTTTTTCCCACAGAAGATTGTTATATTTACTTTTTAATGTCACGAAAAATTAAATTAAATAAAGAATTATTATTAACAAGTATAAAGAATAAAAAATATATATATATACAAAATTAAATAAACTATACAGTATTGTTTCTATTTACAAAAATATACATTACATACAAAAGTATTTTTGGGGGTTTTTGAGATTTTTGAAAACAATAAATAAAATATTTTTGGATTTTTATTATTTTTGAAAACAAGAAAACACACACACAAATATTGTTTTGAAGATTAACCAACTCCCTAGCCATGAATCCGAAACTAACACATGTAGAATGCCTACGCAGGTTATCATTCTCCAAATAAACTTCTCCCATGAAATCAACCTAGTGAACGCTCATCTAGATTAAACATTTAAACATGCAAAGGTGATTAATCTAAACATGTCTAACGCATAGAAAAAGAGTTGTTAATTCAAGTGCGCGACCTAGCGAACGCTCGTCTATCCGCGATCCTTATTATTTAGTTTCAACATTAAAGATAAAACTAAACAAACAAAATTCACATAAGCTGCTAGAAGAATTAATCAACTTCAATCCAATTTATTACACAAAATAGAAAATAAACAAACAATAACATTTCCCAAAATTATTCACGAATAGTTAATTAAACAAAAATAAATTATAATAAATAAACGAGTTTGGGAAAAATGTTACTGTTGTGTCCATGAAAATGGACACTGTCTGGCAGGCGAAGGTGGCAGACTCAGCTATAGAAACGGACAAGTATTTGGATGTGGCGGGTGCACAAAGCAATTGGGCTTGGGCCTTGCGGGTGTACATAGTAAATAGCCCATAACAGATTTATTCTTCTTTCCTCTTGCGTCTTGGCCCAAGCCCAAACCATGGCTTTGACTTTTCAACGTGGGTTTCTTATTTCTTCTTCCCGTGCACAGTCAGCAATCATCTCCTTTAATCAACTTCTGCACTTCTTCTTTTCTTCCAGGCGAGAGAGAGATAGATCAGTGAGCACCCAAGGCGGCGTGAGGCTAGGATCGGCGATGGGTGAAGCGCCGGCGGACTGGGATTTTTCCGGGCAGTGAGTAGCGACGAAGAGGAGCAATAGACGCCGGGCAGCTGGGTTCCATGGAGGAGGAGGGAGCGACGGAGGCTTGAATTTCTCTGGGCTTTTCATGGCGGTGACGTCGGCGCAAGGAAATATGGGCTGAGCAAGAGAGGGATGAGGACGGCGCGGCAAGGGAGCAGCGGCGGACTCGGTGCGTCTGTGTGGTGGCAGCGGCGACGACAGCGATCGACGATGGGCACCGGCTGGTTTTTGTGAAGCACGGGGGCAGCAGCAATGGAGTTTGCGGCCTGGGCTGTCGGCGTCGGCAGTGAGGAATCGATGGGCACGGGATGGACTGCCATGGCCATGGCAGAAGCAAAGCGGCGACGGCAGAGGCGCGGCTTGGAGAGATGGGTACGCCGGCCATGGTTTGCAGCAGCTTCCAAACCTGCAAAAGAAAAAGAAAAGATAATTAGAACATGATTGATTGTTAATTTGCAGGAAAAGAAAAAGCAAGGAGAGGAGGAGATGGAATTTGAGCTTGGCGACGTGGTGGTGTAAAGAGCCATTGTGAGGGCTGAATTGTGAATTGGTGATGAAGACTCTGCAGGAACTTCCTTAAATAGATGAAGGATTTGGTGATTGCAGTGGAAGGCCAACGCGAGAGAGCATACAAGCAGGAGTGGTGCAGTGATTGAATCCCGATGGAATTGAGGCCATGTGAGGGACATGAGATGCTCAAAATCAACGGGGAAACTAAGTGGAACAGCTAACAATCCATGAAGGAATTGAATTCAAAGATGAGCGGCCATGTGAGGGAGGAGGGAGGAACGTGTGTTAGCTGCCAAGACAAAACAAAGACAAAAATAACAAAATAAAATAACAAAATAAAATAACAAAATAAAATAACAAAAAGAAATAAAAGTTATAAAATAAAATAAAACAAAAGAAATAAAATAACAAATGAAATAATTATAAAAGAAATATGTAAAATAAATAAAATAAAAACAAGGGAAAATAAGATGGAGGATTAAAATGTGTATCGCCACCGCGTGTGGTGGTTGCGCCTCCGTATGTGGTGGTTCGCCGACAAATTCGTCGGAATTCGGAACGGTTTCCGAAATCTTCGTACAATATTTTATTCCACAAATGAAAGTCACGATTGACTTTCCGATTTACGCTGAATACCTCCAAAATGCACCTATTCTGTGCATATTAACATTTTACTCGTATTTTCCCTAAAAACACGAAAACAAACATTAAACAAACAATTAAGCTTTCGGAATAGCAAAATCCAGTAATTAAAGGCACTTTGTGAACGTATTTTACGTTCACATCAAAGGCTCGAAGTTGTTCCTCCACAACAAGAGCCTCTTCTCGAGTTGTCCGATGATTCGATCGACATGGACCACTTGAGACGGGATGTGCGGAGCCTCATGCCTACACTAGTCGATCGCCCATCCGTACCTGTGCCATCTAATATTCCTGGACCTGCTCATGATCTTGTCGGAGTCCACACCGACTTGATCTCGGATATCGCCCGCAAGGCGAAAGACGAGCTCCTGCTCATGGCCACTGCCGGATTTCCTTTGTGGATAACTTCACCGACTCCCGACACGTCTATTCATCCCGAGACTCTTCATAGGGCCGAGTACTTGCGAGTGTTTCAACGAGCTGAACCTGCTCCGTACTTCAAAGCCGAATCGTCGAGACACTCGGCAACCATTCACCTTTATCCGACCACCATCGTTCAGATCTTAATGGATGTTGGTCGATGGTTGCCAGTCTTCTGTAGCATGATTACAAACGCCAAGACGTTGGAGATCCTATCCTCCAGCAACGAAGAAGGCTACGAGGAGCAGAAGCAGGTGATGTCGGCCGAGTTTCTGGTGCCATCTCACCTCGTTTCAACTCGTGAAGTCCAGTTTGTTCGGTATTCTCACCAACAACTGGATGGAAGTTGGGTCGTTGTGGATGTCTCCGTGGATGAATTGCGTTCAAATCCAAAGCCTTCCGTGAGATCGATTTGCCGAAAACGCCCCTCCGGATGCCTGATACGTGATCTTCATAATGGATCTTCCTTGGTCACTTGGGTGGAGCACGTGGATGTACGCGAGAAAGAGATGAAGGCCAGTTTCGAACCTTTTGTTCATTCAGGGTTCGCTTTTGGTGCAAAGCGTTGGATCTCAACCCTCCAACGACAAGCCGAGCGCTACATGTGCGCCACAGGTATCCACTCTTCACCCGGTGACTCGATTATTTCTCTTGAAGGAAGAAGAGGACTTGCGGAAATGGCAAAACAGATGACGATCTGTTTCTTCAACGATATCAGCAACTCCACGTACCACCACTGGACTTGTTCGAACCGAACAAGGGACACTCGAATGGAGGTCAGGACCAACAAGAGAAGGGGTGATCCGAGCAAGCCCCCTGGAGTCAATCGTACTGCTGGTTGTTCCGTCGTTCATCTCTCCCATCACACCAGGATCTTTGAGTTCCTCAAAGACGTTCAGACTAGACCAATGTGGGATAGTATGTCGATGGACAGCTCGGTGCGTGTGCTAGCAAATTTCAGCATCGGTCTTGACCCGCGGAACCAGATTTCGGTGCTCGCTATAGAGAGTCACAACGACTTCCTTATTCTTCAGGAGTGTTGCACCGATGCAACGGGGTCGTCTGTGATTTATGCGCCGATTAACCATTCCATTTTCCAGTGTTTGCTATCTGGAGTTCAACCGGAGCCATTTCCGCTTATGTCTTCAGGCTTCTCCATTCTGCCTAACGTATCCGGAGCTATTCTTGATGGAACACTGCTGACTATAGTCTTCCAGATCTCAGTGAAGGCTACATCAGCCAAATCTGCCGTGGAGTCGGCAACTACCCTTGTCCAGGACTGATATGCGGTAAAACCGACGTCATTAATATTACCTAAACATCCTAACAATTTGTCGTTGAATAGTATAATGGGAAGTAAAGGTTTTTCCCACAGAGGATTGTTTATTTACTTTAATAATGTCACGAAATTAATTAACTATATTGTTTCTATTTACAAAATATACAATATAAACAAAGATGTTATTTTTGGGTTTTTGAAAATATTTTGAAAACAAGAAATAAATAAAAGGAAATATTTTTGGCTTTTTAATATTTTTGAAAACAAATAAAACAAGAACAAAACAAATTAAGATGCAATTTAAACTAACACACTTAAATAAAACACACCAACAATAAACAAATTAAACTAACACACAAATGAATGAATAGCATATTTTTGGGTTTTTCATAAAATAATTAAACACACAAATATCAAATCAATCAAATATTCAAAATACAAATAAATCAAATAAATCAAATAAATCACACAACATAAAATTAAATTGAGTTTGAGAGAAATGCTCATTTAATTCCGGCGAGGGATCTAATCGGACTCGCCGGATTTTCGTGAAGGCTCGGGAGCTCGGGTGCACTTAGTAATTGGCAGTGGGCCATTTGGCTTTTGGACAATTGGGCTTGGAGGCCCAAATCTGACATGTTGACCGGTCCAGCCCGGTTTGACTTTTCTTGGTCTGTTCCCGTGGTCAACTTCTCCATTCTTTGACTTTTCAACTGCGTTTTTTTTATTCTCCTCTACGAACCCGTGGTTCTCTTCTTCAGCTCCCATTCTTTTTTTTCTTTTCTCTCATCTTCATGGCAGAGCTCTTCATGGCAGAGCAAGATAGAGTGTTGCACGAGCTGCAGGTAGCCGTCGCCGGGATCGATGAGATTAACGGGCAGCAACATCGACGGCGGCGTTGAACGGCGATGGGCAGAGAGCAGCAAGCAGCTGTGATTGATTAACGCCGGCAGAGAGCAAAGGTGCGGCCTGGATTTGGGCAGAAGTCGACACTTGCAGCAGTGGTGCAGCTGGAACGGTGACGGCAAAGGAGGACCGGGCACGCCGGGTAATCTTCTAAACCTGCAAAAGAACAAGAGAATGAAGAGATGGTAATTTGAACTCGTTTGATTCTTGTTAATTGCGGGGATTGGTGAATTGGGTTTTCTGTGAATTAAATGGATGGGTGTTTGGGTGATGATGGTATGGATGTTTCTGTGTAATTGCAGATGAATTGGAGGCTTGAGTGAAGATTTATGTTAATTAGAAGAAGGGAGGCTGTGAGTGAGTTTCTGTGAGCAGTGGTGTTTCCGTGAGCAGTGGGCTCACGGTGGTGATTTGGATTGGAGGAGTAACAGAGGGGAGAAAGAAGAAGGGCTTAGATAGCTTAGGACAGAAGAGAGGAGAGGAGAGCAGAAGGCACAGGAGAGGAGCTCCTGCACACGGACACTTTGAGGAACTGAGAGATTTTGTGAGGAACGAGAGAGAGTATTTGTTTGAGTTTGCACGGAGGAACCGAGAGAAGGGAAGGTTTAGTGAGAGCAGAAGGCAGGCGAGAGAACAGAGAGAGGGAGAAGGCAGCTGGAAGAGCTACACGGACGCTTGAGAACATGGAGGGGGAAAAGAGAAGGGGGAGATTTGGTGGCGCGGGGAGAAGCCCCGGCCAAGGAAAAATGGGGAACTGCCGGGTATAAATAGAGGAGGAAGGAATCAGAAAACGATGGATTGTTAATCCGATTTGAATTCAAATTGAGTGGGGAGATTTTGCTGGTGGAGAGACAGCTAAAAAGGAAGATCCATGAAGGAGTGGAGGGTGATTGTGTTGATGGTGGCAACGTGAAGAACATAGATGAATTTGAAATGTGAAGTAGTCGTGAGGGAGGTAACATGGCACCTGCAGACAAAACAAAAACAAAAGAATAAATAATATAATAAAAAAGAAATAAAATAAAATAATAATAAAATAAAACAAAAGAAAAATAAAGAAATTAAATAATTATAAAATAAATACTAAAATAAAAATATAAATAAATATAAACAAGGGAAAATAAAATGGAGATTTAATTTGTCTTTCACCACCGCGTGTGGTGGTTGCGCCTCCGTGAGTGGTGGTTCGCCGGCAAAATTGCCGGGATTCGAAACGTCTTTCGAAATCTTCGTACAATATTATATTCCACTTCCAAATAATGACCGGTGTCATCAGATAATCGGAAAGTCACGGTTGACTTTCCGAAATTGCGCGGTAAATCTCTAAAAATCACCTTTTATGTGTAAATTAGCATTTTTCACATATTTTCCCTGAAAACACGAAAACAAACATTAAACCGACAAATAAGCTTTCAGAATAGCATCCATCCAAGTATTTAGAGCACTTTGTGAACGTATTTTACGTTCACATCACACCCCCACACTTGAACTTTTGCTAGTCCTCTAGCAAACACAGAACTAAAAACAGAACAACACAAAAACAGAAAGGGAAACACAAAACAGAAATTCTTTCCAACCATAACCCTCAACGAGTTCAAAGAATTATAATCAGGAGAATAAAAACTATATACCAAGGCTCACGAATTTGCTAAGTATTTAACATGGACATCTCATTCGTGCTCGAGTGAAGTGTGTGAAAACCGAGTGTACAATTAATTTCAAGCAATCAAATAGACACATATGAACAACATTAACCACTGAAGCTCACAAGATTCACTAAATATTTCCGCTCAGTGTTTAGGGTTAAGTGTTTACTCTCATAACAATTGCACAAGTAGTGTTCCCATAAGCTTGCTCATTAACCAACTCTCTACAATTAATCCACAAATCATTAAATCATAAGGGCTTTCAATGGTGTAATGGGGCCAAAGGGTGAATGAATGGTGAATGAATGGTAAATGGTAAATGGTAAATGGAAGGGAAAGACTAGAAATGATAAATGTTCCACATGTTTGCAAGACAAATCAACGACTTTGAAACTCATACCTATGCTATACCCGAAATAACTTTCTTATTCTCCTCCAACCTTTTATTGAAATTAAAACAATACAAGAAAATAACTCTATTTTTGTGGCATTTTTTTTTTTCTTTTCCACTTTTTTTTTCTTTTCTTTTTTTCTTGAGGAACTTTATTCCTTCTTTTTGTTTCTGATTTTTTTTTTCTTTCAACAAATACAACAAAATAAAATGCACCCCCACACTTGCCTTTTGGTACATACTATACAAATCAGAACCCGAAGCATAAGAATATAAGAAGTCACTATCATCGTCTTGCAAACACAATAAAACATGGGTGAGATGGTGTGGGTGAACAAAAGAAGCGACTAATGAGTTATCAGTTCAAAAGGGGTTTGATAGGCCCAAAAGGAGCATCAATTTAAAAAAACCCTATCGGTAGTATAGTGTAAGTAGGGTATCGTTCACAACGGAGATCAAAGGGTGTACCTAACAAAAAATGTCACAAAGAATTAAATAAAATAAAGAATTATTATTAACAAGTATAAAGTATAAATATATACATATGTACAAAGTAAAAAGGGGAATTGAGAGATAAATTGAATGAAATAAATTAATTAAATTACAAAGAATAAATAAAATATGATGATGAAACACAAAGTATATAAAGTTCAGCCACATATACACAAGTTTACCAATCATTAGACCGAAAATTAACCAAGTTCCCTAGCCATGAAACCGAAACTAACATATGTGGAATGCCCACACGGGTTATCATTCCCCAAATAAAACCTCTTCTATGAAAATTAACCTAGTGAACGCTCATCTAGATTAAACAATTAAACATGCAAAGGTGATCAATCAATAACATATCTAACGCATAGGAGAAGAGTTGTTAATTAAAGTGCGCGACCTAGCGAACGCTCGTCTATCCGCGATCCTTCTTATTTTGATTCTGACCCGTTTGATAAGCCTTTACTACTTGTGAATTAGAATTAAAACCCTAATTCTAGCACAAATTACATGCAATCATCTTAAGTTTCGAACCTTAAAACAAGAACATATAAAAGATTCAATAAAACCGAATCAAATAAACGGAGTCACATAAGCTGCTAGAAGAACTAATTAATTAGGATCTAACAATCAAATAAACTCATAAATATAGGCTGAAAATTATATAAATCATGTCATGTTAACTAATACAAAGAATAAACAAGCAACAAAGAGGAACTCAAAAAGAGTAATTAAAGAATAAGTTGAAGTACACCATATGGAAAGTAGGAAGAACTCGAAGATCACAAACTCTTAAATCCTCACGCGAGTAACTCAAAAGCCGAGATTCCCAAGGTGATGATGATGGTGGTGATGATGGTTGATGGCTGGTGGTAATGGTGTAAACAGCTCCCCTCCTCCTTGAAGACTTGAAAACCCTAAATACTAGAGAATGGAAAATATGATGTGAGATGGAGAAGAGAAAGAGGAGGGTTTGTCCCTCCCCATTTGGGTGTGTTTGAAGAGAAGAATGGGGCTGCTATTTATAGGAGAATGGAGAGGAAGAAGAAGACAATGCAAGAAATAAAGAAAGAAAAGGAAGAGAAGTGGAATGTGAGTGGTAGAAAAGAAATGGTAAGTGGAATGGTGGAAATGTAGTCATATGGCAATGAACCATTTATTTAGGTAAAAGAAATTAAACACTAATGGTATGGAGAGAAAGAAACAAAGATAGTGTAGTGAGATGGGTGGAAATATGGGGGTGAGTGGAGCATTGAGAATAAAAGAAAATGAAAGAATTAGAAAGCAGGCAGCACTGAGCAGTGCGCACTTAGAGCGGCATAATGGACGTTCCACCGGTTGGATGATTCTCAAATTTTAATACAGAATATATAACACACACATGCAGCGTGTATCAAAATTACAGCTGGATCCAACGGTGCAATTGGGAGATATTGGCTTCGCAAGTTGACATATCTGCACAGGCAGATTGTCCGAAAATGGGCTTGGACCTTCCTTCTTGGGCTTGGGCCTTTCTTCTTGGGCTTGGGCCTTTCTTCTTGGGCTTGAGCCTTTCTTCATGGATTTGGGCCTTCATCTTCATGGATTTGGGCCTTCATCTTGGGATTTGGGCCTTCATCTTGGGCCTGACGGCAGCTCACTTCTTAATGGGCCTCGAAAAAGCCCATTAGACTTCGTAAATTTCCGAGCTCCGATTTTCTGCACGTATTCACATTTATATATTATTTTGGACTCAAATATGGAAACTAAGCAAAAATAGCAAAGTTACAATGAAATCATAGCCAAATAGTAGGGAAAATACATTAAAAACGTCACACTTTGTGCTCCTATCAAATTCCCCCACACTTAGCTATTGCTAGTCCCTTAGCAACACAAAACTTAAAACAAAACAACACAAAACAGAAAAGGGAAACACAAAACATATATTCTTTCCAACCATAACCCTCAGCGAGTTCAGAAGAGTTATAATCAGAAGAATACAAATTATATACCAAGGCTAACGAATTTGCTAAGTCTTTAACATGCACATCTCATTTATGCTCGGGTGTAGTGTGTGAAAACCATGTATACAATTAATGTCAAGCAATCCAATAGGCACATTGAAACAACATTAACCACTAAACCTCACAAGATTCACTAAATATTTCCGCTCAGTGTTTAGGGTTAAGTGTTTACTCTCAAAACAATTACACAAGTAGTGTTCCCATATGCTTGCTCATTAACCGACTCTCCACAATTAATCCACAAATCATCAGATCCTAAGGGCTTTTAAGGTGAAACAGGGGTCAAAGGGTGAATGGTGTATAGTGAATGGTGAATGATGAATGAAGGGACTGGAAATGAAAAATATTTCACATGTTTGCAAGACAAATCAACGACTTTGAAACTCATACCTATGTTATACCCGAAACAACTTTCTTATTCTCCTCCAACCTTTTATTGAAAATAATACAAGAAAATAACTCTATTTTTTGGAATTTCTCTTTCTTTTTTTTTTTTTTTTTTCTTTGAGGAATTTTATTCCTTCTTTTTATTTCTGATTTTTTTTTCTTTCTTTTTTTTTTTCTTTGAACAAATACAACAAAATAAAATGCACCCCCACACTTGCCTTTTGGTATATTACCATACAAATCCGAAGCATAAAAACACAAGAAGTCACTATCATCGTCTTGCAAACACAATAAAACAAGGGTGAGATGGTGTGGGTGAACAAAAGAAAAGGCTAATGAGTGTTTAGTTCAAAAGGGGATTCCTAAAGTTCGTGTTTAGATGGATGGTGAATATTTTGGCCATGGTGCTCAACTAATGCCTTAATCATCTCTAATTCATCACAGATTAACAAAACGTTTCAAGTGGTCTTTGAGCAAGTTCTAGGTTCAAAACTCATGAATTGTGCACACATGAAGAACGAGTAAATGTTTGAAAGATGCATACATGTGAATATTCAATAGGCTCAAATCCTCACATTTTCTGGGTATGCATGACAATGTATGTTTAAATGTGCTTCTCGGATTGCAATCAACTAATCGAAACAAGTTAAGTGAACATGGAAATTCGAGCAATCACAAGTTATGCATATTAAATCCAAAGCAAACTACACAAAGCCTTAGCATATAATCAACATTCTCGAAATCATAACAATTAAACTCAATTCATCATTGGGATTGGAAAGAACACAACAAGAACACAAATAAACACACAAACACACAAAATAGAAGCAAATATTTTTGTAATTTTTGATTTTTTGATTTTTTTGATTTTTCAATTTTTCAATTTTTTTTTTCTTTTCAATTTAGGGTAACAATACGTGACCACAGTGACTTACTTAGTGCAATGGTAGGTTCAACGCTACCAAGAGAGTAAGTATGATCTAGTCGATATACCGTTACCGTAGAAAACGAAAACAAACAAATAAATAAACAACAGAAACAATTTTTATTTTTTATTTTTTATTTTTCTTTTTTCAATTTTTTTTTATTAGGGTAACAATACGTGACCACAGTGACTTACTAAGTGCAATGGTAGGTTCAACGCTACCAAGGGAGTAAGTATGATTTAGTCGATATATTGTTACCGTAGAAAACAAAAACAAGTAAATTATTTTTTTGAATTTTTTCAAATTTTTCAAATTTTTTCTTTTCTTTTCAATAAATCTTCCCCCCACACTTGAATTAAACATTGTCCTCAATGTTAGACAGATATTTCACGAAAATGAATAATTCAAGCATGCTTATTGAATTAAATTACACAAACAGAAATAAACACACCAATAGAAATAAACAGAAGTAAACACACAACATATATACAAATGAAAAAGATAGGTTAAAGAAAATCTCCCCCTTGAAGATCATTAAGCTCCTCCCGAAGCAAGTCACCAACAGTCACAAACAAGGCTAGCAGGGCCTTGCATCCAACGTTTGCTCCTTAGTTGACTGCGGCTCTGATCCGTTGAAGTGTGTCCTGAACAAGGGTAGTTGCCGACTCCACGGCAGACTTGGCTGATGTAGCCTTCACCGAGATCTGGAACACTATAGTCAGTAGTGTTCCGTCAAGTACAGCTCCGGATACGTTTGGCAGAATGGAAAAGCCTGAAGACATAAGCGGAAATGGCTCCGGTTGAACTCCAGATAGCAAACACTGGAAAATGGAATGGTTGATCGGTGCATAAATCACAGACGACCCCGTTGCATCGGTGCAACACTCCTGAAGGATGAGGAAGTCGTTGTGACTATCTATGGCGAGCACCGAAATCTGGTTCCGCGGGTCAAGACCGATGGAAAAGTTTGCTAGCACACGCACCGAGCTGTCCATCGACATGCTATCCCACAATGGTCTTGTCTGAACGTCTTTGAGGAACTCAAAGATTCTGGTGTGATGAGATAGATGAACAACGGAACAACCAGCAGTACGATTGACTCCAGGGGGCTTGCTCGGATCACCCCTTCTCTTGTTGGTCCTGACCTCCATTCGAGTGTCTCTTGTTCGGTTCGAACAAGTCCAGTGGTGGTACGTGGAGTTGCTGATGTCGTTGAAGAAACAGATCGTCATCTGTTTTGCCATTTCCGCAAGTCCTCTTCTTCCTTCAAGAGAAATAATCGAGTCACCGGGTGAAGAGTGGATACCTGTGGCGCACATGTAGCGCTCGGCTTGTCGTTGGAGGGTTGAGATCCAACGCTTTGCACCAAAAGCGAACCCTGAATGAACAAATGGTTCGAAACTGGCCTTCATTTCCTTCTCGCGTACATCCACGTGCTCCACCCAAGTGACCAAGGAAGATCCATTATGAAGATCACGTATCAGGCATCCGGAGGGGCGTTTTCGGCAAATCGATCTCACGGAAGGCTTTGGATTTGTGCGCAATTCATCCACGGAGACATCCACAACGACCCAACTTCCATCCAGTTGCTGGTGAGAGTACCGAACGAACTGGACTTCACGAGTTGAGACGATGTGAGATGGCACCAGAAACTCGGCCGACATCACCTGCATATGCTCCTCGTAGCCTTCTTCGTTGTTGGACGAAAGGATCTCCAACGTCTTGGCGTTTGTGATCATGCTACAGAAGACTGGCAACCATCGACCAACATCCATGAGAATTTGAACGATGGTGGTCGGATAAAGATGGATGGTTGATAGGAGCACAAAGTGTGACGTTTTTAATGTATTTTCCCTACTATTTGGCTATGATTTCATTGTAACTTTGCTATTTTTGCTTAGTTTCCATATTTGAGTCCCTAAATGATATATAAATGTGAATACGTGCAGAAAATCGGAGCTCGGAAATTTACGAAGTCTAATGGGCTTTTTCGAGGCCCATTAAGAAGCGAGCTACCGTGAGGCCCAAGATGAAGGCCCAAATCCATGAAGATGAAGGCCCAAATCCATGAAGAAAGGCTCAAGCCCAAGAAGAAAGGCCCAAGCCCAAGAAGAAAGGCCCAAGCCCAAGAAGGAAGGTCCAAGCCCATTTTCGGACAATCTGCCTGTGCAGATATGTCAACTTGCGAAGCCAATATCTCCCAATTGCACCGTTGGATCCAGCTGTAATTTTGATACACGCTGCATGTGTGTGTTATATATTCTGTATTAAAATTTGAGAATCATCCAACCGTTCAAACGTGCATTATTCCGTTCTAAGTGGGAACTGCTCAGTGCTGTCTGCTTTTTATTTCTTTCCTCTTCTTTTATTTTCAATGCTCCACTCACCCCTATATTCTTTCCTCTTCTTTCTGCCCACAATATTAGTGTTTGATTTCTTTTATCTAAATAAATGGTTCATTGCCATATGACTTCATTTCCACCATTCCACTTACCATTTCTTTTCTACCACTCACATTCCACTTCTCTTCCTTTTCTTTCTTTATTTCTTTCATTGTCTTCTTCTTCCTCTCCATTCTCCTATAAATAGCAGTCTCATTCTTCTCTTCAAACACACCCCAATGGGGAGGGACAAACCCTCCTCTTTCTCTTCTCCATCATATTTTCCATTCTCTAGTATTTAGGGTTCTCAAGGCTTCAAGGAGGAGGAAGGCGGCTGCACCATCACCATCATCACCATCAATTTCATCCATCATCATCACCACCTTGCTGCACACGGTTTGGATTACTTGCTTTCAAGGATTCAAGGTTTCGTGGTCTTCAAGTCTTCATGCTATTCCATATGGTGTAATCTGACTTTTCCTTTAATTATTCTTATGAATTCCTCTTTGTTGCTTGATTATTCTTTGTATTAGTTAACATGACATGATTTATATAATTTCCAGCCTATTTATATGAGTTTATTTAGTTATTGGATCCTAATTAATTAGTTCTTCTAGTAGCTTATGTGACTCTGTTTACTTGATTCTGAATTATAGAAAACTTTTATGTGTTTATGTTATAGGGATCGATACTTATAATATTTGCATATAATTGGAGCTAGAGTTAGGGATTACAATTCACCTAATAGTTTTGGAAACCTAATTCACGAGTAGTAAAGGCTTTGGACAAAGGTCGGTGTCAAATAAAAAGGATTGCGGACATATGGACTTTTCTATAATGGGTCGTGCACTTTAATTAACAACTCTTTTCTATGCGTTAAATATGGTTTGATTAGCTAGCTTTCTAGACTAAGATGGCATGTTTAATTGGTTAATCTAGGTGCTTTCACTTAGGTTAATTTTCGTAGAGAGGTTTTATTTGGGGAATGGTTAGCTTCTAACTTTCCACATATGTTAATTTCGGTTTCATGGCTAGGGAACTTGGTTAATTTTCGGTCCAATGATTAGTAAACTTGTGTATATGTGGCTGAACTTTATATATTTCATGTTCCATCCCATCTCATTTAATTTATTCTTTGTAATTTAATTAATTTATTTCATTCAATTTATTTCTTTCACCCCCTTTTTACTTTGTACATATGTATATATTTATACTTTATACTTGTTAATAATTCTTTATTTTATTTAATTCTTCTGACAATTTTTGTTAGGTACACCCTTTGATCTCCGTTGTGAACGATACCCTACTATGCACTATACTACTACCGATAGGGTTTTTTTTAAATTGATGCTCCTTTTTGGCGTATCAATTTTTGGCGCCGTCGACGGGGATTGAAAATGTTCCTAACCTAATATTTTTTTTGCTTGTATATAATTACTGTTTACTTTTTTTTTGTTTATAATTTTACTATTTTTTTAACTGTTCATATTACTTGTTTATATTACTTGTCTATATTACTTGTGAATAGTTGTTGTTATTACTTGTTTTTAATACTTGTTCATATTTTGTTACACTTAGTAATTTATTTAGGTGTCTTTTTTATAGTTGATTATTTTTTTGTTGTTGTAAGTTGTAACTTGAACGGAATAGGTAAGGTCCTTTTGTTAATATTGGCCTAAACCCTTCATTTTTACCGTAAGGTTATTTCGAGGTCGAGGGCGGCCTTTATTAACACTTGGAGAATTGTCGAACACTTAAGTGCTTTCTCAACTGAGTAAGGGGCACATGGATGGTGTCTAGAAGTCGAGACCCTGGGTGACAGGTTTTGGATTCGAGAGGACTATAGACTGACGTAAGTCGATAGGGGTGTAAGCCTCCGTAGTCCACCAAATGAATCCTGCCCCTCGCTTATTCTCATATGATCTGGCCATTCGCCTTCTGAAAACACGGAAAGTCATTTAAGTCAAGGCATTGCACCTAGGCCGTAAGTCCACCTTGAGTTACCGCTTGGAATCAACTTTCATTTTTTTTCAACTATATTAAGGAAAATGAAAATATTTTTTGTACAATTAAGTGTATTGTGTAAATAAAATATACGTAGACATAGGAAAATTTATTCATTCATTTTGTATAGATAATTTGTGATACATTTTTAACATTGTAAATATTTTGGTTTTACTTTGTAAATTTTATTACTAATTTATTTTTAATTTTTATAGGGAATAATCCGGGTTTATCGGAAATTTTACCACATACATCGGAGCATACGTTTAGGAAGTCAAGGTTGAAAAACCTTGAGGTTGATGTCTTGTTGGTGATTTTCGGTTTCCTCGGGTGTAAAAAGGTAAGTTTTCTTTTAACTCTCGTTATTTATTTAAAAAATAAAAAAATAAAAAAATTTGTAATTGTAAATAATAAAAAAAAGAGTGTTTGTTTGTTTTATTATTTGTAATTATTTATTTTTACTGTTTATAATTACTGTTTGTTTTATTTTCGGGCTTGTTGTAGTTATTTGTTATTGGGCCTTAGGCCCATTTCGTGTGATTGGTTAGGGTTTTAGGTTTCGTAAAATAAAAAATAAAAAAATAAAAAATAAAAAATTTAGCCCATTGGGCTCGTGTCATTCACGAAGCCCAAAACCCGTAACCCAAGCCCATTTTAGTGTGTCGGGCCTGTTCGTTTTTAGGCCCATTAGTTAAGCCCACCAATAATGGGCCGGAGATTTCTTTGGCCCAGGCCCACTTTAAGGCCCAGACCATTTCGATGGCCCAAGCCCGTTTAAAGTGTCGGCACCTGCGCGTGTTTCACACGCGTTTTCACCTGTTCACTTTACGACTTTTCGTAAAGTATTAAAAAAAAAAATAAAAAAATAAAAAATGAAAATGAAAAAAAAATGTGATTGGGCCGACGCACGACTTTTGCGTCGGCCGAATTGTTTAATAAATCGTGCGCGCGTTCCACTATTCCCTTTGCGACTTTCGTCGCTCGATCCGTGATTTACGGATCTTTGTCTTCGACTTTGGACACGCGTCCGTCCATTCGTTTCCCTTCCCTTCGTTTTGCGTTAGTGCCTTAGGTCATTTCACGCGTTTTCCCTTAGTCTCTCTCACTCTCTCTCTTGTTTTCTCTCTCGTGTGTTCTTCGTGTTCTTCGAGTTTTCCCGTAAAACCTCCCTAATTCCCGTAAAGTTATCCTCCCTTCCCAACCACAAATGGCCAAAAGAGTGAATTCTTTCGATGATTTGTTTCGAGCAGGTCCTTCGGAGAACCCAATCTTTGAAGGCTTGGCTGAAATAATTCCACCGAGCATGCTCAATAGCCGCCGATGCTAGCATGCCGACCGAGCCACTACCACACGCCCACAACCACTACCCCAAGCACCAATCCTGGGCCTCGATCCACCGCCCGAGCCGGAAGCCGCTCCCGTCTATAGGAGACTTCCGAGGACTAAATACACCAAAGCTCGAGAGAGCACCGGCGGCTTTCTTTGCGGTGTATTCTCACCCCACCAAACCACAAAGAGAAAGATTTGGTCCGAAAATCGGACTTGAGGAGGACCAAGTCTATTATCGGGGGTCGAGAAATAGGAAGAAGTTCGGTATCATTACATCCGAGCAACGTATTGCCGAGCTAGAAAGAAGAAACGATCGACTCGGTGAGCAAGAACGAGGAGCTTCAAATGCAGAATCAACGACTCGTCGATGCTCTCCACAGCCGGCATATGTCCCAATTGCGGAGGTCCCGTTCCGCACTCGGATGTGCCCCAGCGAAGGCTCGAAGTTGTTCCTCAACAACAAGAGCCTATTCTCGAGTTGTCCGATGATTCCATCGACATGGACCACTTAAGACGGGATGTGCGGAGCCTCAGCCTACCCTTGTCGAGCGCCCATCCATACCTTTGCCATCCGACACCCTTCCCGGACCTGCTCATGATCTTGTCGGAGTCCACACCGACTTGATCTCGGATATCGTCCGCAAGGCCAAGCACGAGCTCATGCTCACGGCCACAGCCGGTTTTCCTTTGTGGATAACTTCACCGACTCCCGACACGTCTATTCATCCCGAGACTCTTCATAGTGGCCGAGTACTTGCGAGTGTTTCAACGAGCCGAACCTCGCTCCGTACTTCAAAGCCGAATCGTCGAGACACTCGGCAACCATTCACCTTTATCCGACCACCATCGTTCGGATCTTAATGGATGTTGGTCGATGGTTGCCAGTCTTCTGTAGCATGATTACAAACGCCAAGACGTTGGAGATCCTATCCTCCAAGAACGAAGAAGGCTACGAGGAGCAAGAGGTGATGTCGGCCGAGTTTCTGGTGCCATCTCACCTCGTTTCAACTCGTGAAGTCCAGTTTGTTCGGTATTCTCACCAACAACCGGATGGAAGTTGGGTCGTCGTGGATGTCTCCGTGGATGAATTGCGTTCAAATCCAAAGCCTTCCGTGAGATCGATTTGCCGAAAACGCCCCTCCGGATGCCTGATACGTGATCTTCATAATGGATCTTCCTTAGTCACTTGGGTGGAGCACGTGGATGTACGCGAGAAGGAGATGAAGGCCAGTTTCGAACCTTTTGTTCATTCAGGGTTCGCATTTGGTGCAAAGCGTTGGATCTCAACCCTCCAACGACAAGCCGAGCGCTACATGTGCGCCACAGGTATCCACACTTCACCCGGTGACTCTATCATTTCTCCTGAAGGAAGAAGAGGACTTGCGGAAATGGCAAAACAGATGACAATCCGTTTCTTCAACGACATCGCAACTCCACGTACCATCACCGGACTTGTTCGAACCGAACAAGAGACACTCGAATGGAGGTCGGGACCAACAAGCGAAGGGGTGATCCGAGCAAGCCCCCCGGAGTCAATCGTACCGCTGGTTGTTCCGTCGTGCATCTTTCCCATCACACCAGGATCTTTGAGTTCCTCAAAGACGTTCGTACTAGACCAATGTGGGATAGTATGTCGATGGACAGCTCGGTACGTGTGCTAGCAAACTTTTCCATCGGTCTTGACCCGCGGAACCAGATTTCGGTGCTCGCCATAGATAGTCACAACGACTTCCTTATTCTTCGGGAGTGTTGCACCGATGCAACGGGGTCGTTCCGTGATATACGCGCCGATTAACCATTCCATTCTCCAAAGTGTTTGCTATGTGGAGTTCAACCGGAGCCATTTCCGCTTATGTCTTCAGGCTTCTCCATTCTGCCTAACGTATCCGGAGCTATACTTGATGGAACACTGCTGACTATAGTGTTCCAGATCTCGGTGAAGGCTACATCAGCCAAGTCTGCCGTGGAGTCGGCAACTACCCTTGTCCAGGACACACTTCAAAGGATCAGAGCCGCAGTCAATTAAGGAGCAAACGTTGGATGCAAGGCCCTGCTAGCCTTGTTTGTGACTGTTGGTGACTTGCTTCGGGAGGAGCTTAATGATCTTCAAGGGGGAGTCTTTCTGTTTCCCTTTTCATTTACTTAACTGTTGTGTGTTTACTTCTGTTTATGTTGTGTATTTATTTCAGTTTGTGTGTTTACTTCGGTTGATTTCTGTTTGTGTGTTTAAATTCAATAACCATGCTTGAATTTTTCATTTTCGTGAAATATCTGTCTAACATTGAGGACAATGTTTAATTCAAGTGTGGGGGGAAGATTTATTTAAAAAGAAAAGAAAAAAAATTTGAAAAATAAAAAAGTTCAAAAAAATAATTTACTTGTTTTTGTTTTCTACGGTAACAATATATCGACTAGATCATACTTACTCCCTTGGTAGCGTTGAACCTACCATTGCACTTAGTAAGTCACTGTGGTCACGTATTGTTACCCTAATAAAAAAAAATTTTGAAAAAGAAAAAAAAATTTGCTTCTGTTGTTTATTTATTTGTTTGTTTTCGTTTTCTACGGTAACGGTATATCGACTATATCACACTCACTCCCTTGGTAGCGTTGAACCTACCATTGCACTAAGTGAGTCCCTGTGGTCACGTATTGTTACCTACATTGAAAAATCAAAAAAATCAAAAAATCAAAAATTACAAAAATATTTGCTTCTGTTTTGTTGTTTTTGTGTGTTTTATTGTGTTTTGTGTTTTGTTCTTTCCAATTCCGATGATGAATTAAGTTTAATTGTTGTGATTAGGAGAATGTTTATTATATGTCAAGGCTTTGTGTAGTTTGCTTTGGATTTAATATGCATAACTTGTGATTGCTCGAATTTCCATGTTCACATCACCGGTGTTAATTAATTGATTGCAATCCGAGAAGCACATTTGAACATACATTGTCATGCATACCCAGAAACTGTGAGGATTTGAGCCTATTGAATATTCACATGTATGCATATTTCATACATTTACTCGTTCTTCATGTGTGCACAATTCATGAGTTTTGAACCTAGAACTTGCTCAAAGACCACTTGAAACATTTTGTTAATCTGTGATGAATTAGAAATGAGTAAGGCATTAGTTGAGCACCATGGCCAAAGTATTCACCATCCATCTAAACACGAACTTTAGGAATCCCCTTTTGAACTAAACACTCATTAGCCGTTTCTTTTGTTCACCCATACCATCTCACCCTTGTTTTATTTATGTTTGCAAGACGATGATAGTGACTTCTTGTGTTCTTATGCTTCGGGTTTTGATTTGTTTGGTATTATACCAGAAGGCAAGTGTGGGGGTGTATTTATTTTGTTGTAATTGTTCAAAGAAAAAAAAATCAGAAATAAAAAGAAGGAATAAATTCCTCAAAAAAAAAAATAGAAAAGAAAGAAAAAAAAAATGTCAGAAAGAGAAATTCCAAAAATAGAGTTATTGTATTGTTTTTATTTTCAATAAAAGGTTAGAGGAGAATAAGAAAGTTGTTCGGGTATAGCATAGGTATGAGTTTCAAAGTCGTTGATTTGTCTTGCAAACATGTGAAACATTTTCCATTTCGAGTCCTTTCACTTCATTGACCATTCACCATTTACCATTCATCCTTTTGTCCCTGTTTCACCTAAAAAGCCCTTATGATCTGATGATTTGTGGATTAATTGTGGAGAGTCGGTTAATGAGCAAGCATATGGGAACACTACTTGTGTAATTGTTTTGAGAGTAAACACTTAACCCTAAACACTGAGCGGAAATATTTAGTGAATCTTGTGAGGTTTAGTGGTTAATGTTGTTTCGATGTGCCTATTGGATTGCTTGACATTAATTGTATACTTGGTTTTCACACACTACACCCGAGCATAAATGAGATGTGCATGTTAAAGACTTAGCAAATTCGTTAGCCTTGGTATATAATTTGTATTCTCCTGATTATAACTCTTCTGAACTCGCTGAGGGTTATGGTTGGAAAGAATATATGTTTTGTGTTTCCCTTTTCTGTTTTGTGTTGTTTTGTTTTAAGTTTTGTGTTGCTAAGGGACTAGCAATAGCTAAGTGTGGGGGAATTTGATAGGAGCACAAAGTGTGACGTTTTTAATGTATTTTCCCTACTATTTGGCTATGATTTCATTGTAACTTTGCTATTTTTGCTTAGTTTCCATATTTGAGTCCCTAAATGATATATAAATGTGAATACGTGCAGAAAATCGGAGCTCGGAAATTTACGAAGTCTAATGGGCTTTTTCGAGGCCCATTAAGAAGCGAGCTACCGTGAGGCCCAAGATGAAGGCCCAAATCCATGAAGATGAAGGCCCAAATCCATGAAGAAAGGCTCAAGCCCAAGAAGAAAGGCCCAAGCCCAAGAAGAAAGGCCCAAGCCCAAGAAGGAAGGTCCAAGCCCATTTTCGGACAATCTGCCTGTGCAGATATGTCAACTTGCGAAGCCAATATCTCCCAATTGCACCGTTGGATCCAGCTGTAATTTTGATACACGCTGCATGTGTGTGTTATATATTCTGTATTAAAATTTGAGAATCATCCAACCGTTCAAACGTGCATTATTCCGTTCTAAGTGGGAACTGCTCAGTGCTGTCTGCTTTTTATTTCTTTCCTCTTCTTTTATTTTCAATGCTCCACTCACCCCTATATTCTTTCCTCTTCTTTCTGCCCACAATATTAGTGTTTGATTTCTTTTATCTAAATAAATGGTTCATTGCCATATGACTTCATTTCCACCATTCCACTTACCATTTCTTTTCTACCACTCACATTCCACTTCTCTTCCTTTTCTTTCTTTATTTCTTTCATTGTCTTCTTCTTCCTCTCCATTCTCCTATAAATAGCAGCCTCATTCTTCTCTTCAAACACACCCCAATGGGGAGGGACAAACCCTCCTCTTTCTCTTCTCCATCATATTTTCCATTCTCTAGTATTTAGGGTTCTCAAGGCTTCAAGGAGGAGGAAAGGCGGCTGCACCATCACCATCATCACCATCAATTTCATCCATCATCATCACCACCTTGCTGCACACGGTTTGGATTACTTGCTTTCAAGGATTCAAGGTTTCGTGGTCTTCAAGTCTTCATGCTATTCCATATGGTGTAATCTGACTTTTCCTTTAATTATTCTTATGAATTCCTCTTTGTTGCTTGATTATTCTTTGTATTAGTTAACATGACATGATTTATATAATTTCCAGCCTATTTATATGAGTTTATTTAGTTATTGGATCCTAATTAATTAGTTCTTCTAGTAGCTTATGTGACTCTGTTTACTTGATTCTGAATTATAGAAAACTTTTATGTGTTTATGTTATAGGGATCGATACTTATAATATTTGCATATAATTGGAGCTAGAGTTAGGGATTACAATTCACCTAATAGTTTTGGAAACCTAATTCACGAGTAGTAAAGGCTTTGGACAAAGGTCGGTGTCAAATAAAAAGGATTGCGGACATATGGACTTTTCTATAATGGGTCGTGCACTTTAATTAACAACTCTTTTCTATGCGTTAAATATGGTTTGATTAGCTAGCTTTCTAGACTAAGATGGCATGTTTAATTGGTTAATCTAGGTGCTTTCACTTAGGTTAATTTTCGTAGAGAGGTTTTATTTGGGGAATGGTTAGCTTCTAACTTTCCACATATGTTAATTTCGGTTTCATGGCTAGGGAACTTGGTTAATTTTCGGTCCAATGATTAATAAACTTGTGTATATGTGGCTGAACTTTATATACTTTGTGTTTCATCCCATCTCATTTAATTTATTCTTTGTAGCTTAATTAATTTATTTCATTCAATTTATCTCTTAAACCCCCTTACTTTGTACATATGTATATATTTATACTTTATACATGTTAATAATAATTCTTTATTTTATTTAATTCTTTGTGACAATTTTTGTTAGGTACACCCTTTGATCTCCGTTGTGAACGATACCCTACTATGCACTATACTACTACCGATAGGGTTTTTTTTAAATTGATGCTCCTTTTTGGCGTATCAATGGTTGCCGAGTGTCTCGAGGATTCGGCTTTGAAGTACGGAGCAGGTTCAGCTCGTTGAAACACTCGCAAGTACTCGGCCCTATGAAGAGTCTCGGGATGAATAGACGTGTCGGGAGTCGGTGAAGTTATCCACAAAGGAAATCCGGCAGTGGCCATGAGCAAGAGCTCGTGTTTGGCCTTACGGACGATATCCGAGATCAAGTCGGTGTGGACTCCGACAAGATCGTGAGCAGGTCCGGGAAGGGTATCGGATGGCAAAGGTATGGATGGGCGCTCGACAAGTGTTGGCATGAGGCTCCGCACATCCCTTCTTAAGTGGTCCATGTCGATGGAATCATCGGACAACTCAAGAATAGGCTCTTGTTGTGGAGGAACAACTTCGAGCCTTCGCCTAGGCACATCCGAGTGCGGAACGGGACCTCCGCAATCGGGACATATGCCGCTGTGGAGAGCATCGACGAGTCGTTGATTCGAAGTTGAAGCTCCTCGTTCTTGCTCACCGGCTCGATCGTTTCGTCTCTCTAGCTCGGCAATACGCTGCTCGGAAGACTGGATACCGAACTTCTTCCTATTTCTCGACCCCCAATAGTAGACTTGGTCCTCCTCAAGTCCGATTTTTGGACCAAATCTTTCTCTTTGTGGCTTGGTGGGGTGAGAATACACCGCAAAGAAAGCCGCAAGTGCATCTCTCTGAGCTTTGGTGTACTTTGTCCTCGGAAGTCTCCTATAGACAGGAGCGGCTTCCGGCTCGGCGGGTGGATCAGCAACCAAGATTGGTGCTTGGGGTAGTGGTTGCGGTTGTGGCTCGGTCGGCATGCTAGCATCGGCGCTATTGAGCATGCTCGGTGGAATTATTTCAGCCAGACCTTCAAAGATTGGGTTCTCTGAAGGACCTGCCTGAAACAAATCACTGAAAGAATTCACTCTTTTGGCCATTTCTGGGTTGGGAGGGGAGGAAAGCTTTTGGGATTTGGGAGGTTTTCTGGGAAAACTCAAGAACAGATGAAGAACACGAAGAACACGAGAGAGAAAACGAGAGAAAGAGAGAGAGACTAAGGGAAATCGCGTAATGACCTAAGGCACTAACGAAAACCGAAGGGAAGGGAAACGGAATGGACGGACGCGTGTCCAAAGTCGAGGACAGAGATCCGTAAATCACGGATCAAGCGACGAAAGTCGCAAAGGGAATAGTGGAACGCGCGCACGATTTATTAAACAATTCGGCCAACGCAAAAGTCGTGCGTCGGCCCAATCAAAATTTTTTTTGATTTTCGAATTTTTATTTTTATTTTATTTTTTTAATACTTTACGAAAAGTCGTAAAGTGAACAGTGAAAACGCGTGTAAAACACGCGCAAAGGTTGCCGACACTTTAAACGGGCTTGGACCATCGAAATGGTTTGGGCATTAAAGTGGGCCTGGGCCAAAGAAAACTCCGGCCCATTATTGGTGGGCTTAACTAATGGGCCTAAAAACGAACAGGCCCGACACACTAATGGGCTTGGGTTACGGGTTTTGGGCTTCGTGAATGACACGAGCCCAATGGGCCAAATTTTATTATTTATTATTATTATTTTTTTACGAAACCTAAAACCCTAACCAATCACACAAATGGGCCTAGGGCCCAATAACAATTAACTACAACAAGCCCAAAAATAAAAGAAACAGTAATTATAAACAGTAAAAAAAAAATTACCAACAGTAAAACAAAAGAAAACACTCTTTTTTTTTATTTACAATTAAAATTTTTTATTTTTTATTTTATTTTTTAAATCAAATAAATAACGAGAGTGAAAAGAAAACTTACCTTTTTACTCCCGAGGAAACCGAAAATCACCAACAAGACATCAACCTCAAGGTTTTTCAACCTTGACTTCCTAAACGTATGCTCCGATGTATGTGGTAAAATTTCCGATAAACCCGGATTATTTCCTATACAAAATAAAAAGGTTAGTAATAAATTTACAAAATAAAAACAAATATTTACAATGTTAAAAATGTATCACAAATTATCTATACAAAATGAATGAATAAATTTTCCTATGTCTACGTATATTTTATTTACACAATACACTTAGGTACGGGAACAGAGGACTTCAATGTGCAATGGGACTGAAACAGCTACCCATCTTAAAGTCATGTTTAATCCAATATACCTAAAGTGTACAAAAATATTTTCTTTTGTCTGAATATAGTTGAAAAAAAAGAAAGTTGATTCCAAGCGGTAACTCAAGGTGGACTTACGGCCTAGGTGCAATGCCTTGACTTAAATGACTTTCCGTGTTTTCAGAAGGCGAATGGCCAGATCACAAGAGATAAGCGAGAGGCAGGATTTATTTAGTGGACTAGTCCTCTGAATCCAATTTTACAAACCCGTCACCCAGGGTCTCGATCATATCTAGACACCATTCATGTGCCCCTTACTCAGTTGAGAAAGCACTTAAGTGTTCAACAATTCTCCAAGTGTTAATAAAGGCCGCCCTCAACCTCAAATAACCTTACGGTAAAAATGAAGGGTTTAGGCCAATATTAACAAAAGGACCTTACCTAATCCGTTCAAGTTACAACTTACAACAACAAAAAATAATCAACTATATAAAAGACACCTAAATATAATTACTAAGTGTAAAAATATAAACAAGTATAATCAAGTCAGTATAAATAAAATTAACAAGTATTATTTACAAATAGTAAAAAGTCAATAGTCAATAGTAAATAGTAAAAACAATCCCCGGCGAGCCGGCGCCAAAATTTGACACGCTCAAAATGAGCATCAATTAAAAAAAACCCTATCGGTAGTATAGTGTAAGTAGGGTATCGTTCACAACGGAGATCAAAGGGTGTACCTAACAAAAAATGTCACAAAGAATTAAATAAAATAAAGAATTATTATTAACAAGTATAAAGTATAAATATATACATATGTACAAAGTAAAAAGGGGAATTGAGAGATAAATTGAATGAAATAAATTAATTAAATTACAAAGAATAAATAAAATATGATGATGAAACACAAAGTATATAAAGTTCAGCCACATATACACAAGTTTACCAATCATTAGACCGAAAATTAACCAAGTTCCCTAGCCATGAAACCGAAACTAACATATGTGGAATGCCCACACGGGTTATCATTCCCCAAATAAAACCTCTTCTATGAAAATTAACCTAGTGAACGCTCATCTAGATTAAACAATTAAACATGCAAAGGTGATCAATCAATAACATATCTAACGCATAGGAGAAGAGTTGTTAATTAAAGTGCGCGACCTAGCGAACGCTCGTCTATCCGCGATCCTTCTTATTTTGATTCTGACCCGTTTGATAAGCCTTTACTACTTGTGAATTAGAATTAAAACCCTAATTCTAGCACAAATTACATGCAATCATCTTAAGTTTCGAACCTTAAAACAAGAACATATAAAAGATTCAATAAAACCGAATCAAATAAACGGAGTCACATAAGCTGCTAGAAGAACTAATTAATTAGGATCTAACAATCAAATAAACTCATAAATATAGGCTGAAAATTATATAAATCATGTCATGTTAACTAATACAAAGAATAAACAAGCAACAAAGAGGAACTCAAAAAGAGTAATTAAAGAATAAGTTGAAGTACACCATATGGAAAGTAGGAAGAACTCGAAGATCACAAACTCTTAAATCCTCACGCGAGTAACTCAAAAGCCGAGATTCCCAAGGTGATGATGATGGTGGTGATGATGGTTGATGGCTGGTGGTAATGGTGTAAACAGCTCCCCTCCTCCTTGAAGACTTGAAAACCCTAAATACTAGAGAATGGAAAATATGATGTGAGATGGAGAAGAGAAAGAGGAGGGTTTGTCCCTCCCCATTTGGGTGTGTTTGAAGAGAAGAATGGGGCTGCTATTTATAGGAGAATGGAGAGGAAGAAGAAGACAATGCAAGAAATAAAGAAAGAAAAGGAAGAGAAGTGGAATGTGAGTGGTAGAAAAGAAATGGTAAGTGGAATGGTGGAAATGTAGTCATATGGCAATGAACCATTTATTTAGGTAAAAGAAATTAAACACTAATGGTATGGAGAGAAAGAAACAAAGATAGTGTAGTGAGATGGGTGGAAATATGGGGGTGAGTGGAGCATTGAGAATAAAAGAAAATGAAAGAATTAGAAAGCAGGCAGCACTGAGCAGTGCGCACTTAGAGCGGCATAATGGACGTTCCACCGGTTGGATGATTCTCAAATTTTAATACAGAATATATAACACACACATGCAGCGTGTATCAAAATTACAGCTGGATCCAACGGTGCAATTGGGAGATATTGGCTTCGCAAGTTGACATATCTGCACAGGCAGATTGTCCGAAAATGGGCTTGGACCTTCCTTCTTGGGCTTGGGCCTTTCTTCTTGGGCTTGGGCCTTTCTTCTTGGGCTTGAGCCTTTCTTCATGGATTTGGGCCTTCATCTTCATGGATTTGGGCCTTCATCTTGGGATTTGGGCCTTCATCTTGGGCCTGACGGCAGCTCACTTCTTAATGGGCCTCGAAAAAGCCCATTAGACTTCGTAAATTTCCGAGCTCCGATTTTCTGCACGTATTCACATTTATATATTATTTTGGACTCAAATATGGAAACTAAGCAAAAATAGCAAAGTTACAATGAAATCATAGCCAAATAGTAGGGAAAATACATTAAAAACGTCACACTTTGTGCTCCTATCAGGGTTCCTAAAGTTCGTGTTTAGATGGATGGTGAATATTTGGCCATGGTGCTCAACTAATGCCTTAATCATTTTCAATTCATCACAGATTAATAAAAAGTTTCGAGAGGTCAATGAGCAAGTTCTAGGTTCAAAAACTCATGAATTGTGCACACATGAAGAACGAGTAAATGTATGAATAATGCATACATGTGAATATTCAACAGGCTCAAATTCTCACAATTTCTGGGTATGCATGACAATGTATGTTCAAATGTGCTTCTCGGATTGCAATCAACTAATTAACACAGGTTATGTGAACATGAAATTTCGAGCAATCACAAGTTATGCAAATTAAATCCAAAGCAAATCACACAAAGCCTTGACATATAATAAACATTCTCCTAATCACAACAATTAAACTCAATTCATCATCGGGATTGGAAAGACCAAAACACACCACAAATAAACACACAAAAACATAAAACAGAAGCAAATATTTTTGTAATTTTTGATTTTTTGATTTTTTTGATTTTTTTCAATTTACGTAACAATACGTGACCACAGGGACTCACTTAGTGCAATGGTAGGTTCAACGCTACCAAGGGAGTAAGTATGATTTAGTCGATATATTGTTACCGTAGAAAACAAAAACAAGTAAATTATTTTTTTGAATTTTTCAAAATTTTCAAATTTTTTCTTTTCTTTTTAATAAACCTTCCCCCACACTTGAATTAAACATTGTCCTCAATGATAGACAGATATTTCACGAAAATGAAAAATTCAAGTATGGTTATTGAATTTAAACACACATACAGAAATAAACACACAAATAAAAATAAACAGAAGTAAACACACAACATTTATACAAAGGAAACAAAAATAAACAGAAAGGTTAAAGAAAAACTCCCCTTTGTAGATCGTGAAGCTCCTCCCGAAGCAAGTCACCAACAGTCACAAACAAGGCTAGCAGGGCCTTGCATCCAACGTTTGCTCCTTAATTGACTGCGGTTCTGATCCTTTGAAGTGTGTCCTGGACGAGTGTTGTTGCCGACTCCACGGCAGATTTAGCTGATGTAGCCTTCACCGAGATCTGGAACACCATAGTCAGTAGTGTTCCATCAAGAACAGCTCCGGATACGTTTGGCAGAATGGAGAAGCCTGAAGACATAAGCGGAAATGGCTCCGGTTGAACTCCACATAACAAACACTGGAGAATGGAATGGTTGATCGGCGCATAAATCACAGATGACCCCGTTGCATCGGTGCAACACTCCTGAAGAATGAGGAAGTCGTTGTGACTATCTATGGCGAGCACCGAGATCTGGTTCCGCGGGTCAAGACCGATGGTGAAATTTGATAGAACACGTACCGAGCTGTCCATCGACATACTATCCCACAGCGGTCTCGTATGCACATCTTTGAGGAACTCAAAGATCCTGGTGTGATGGGAAAGATGCACGACAGAACAACCGGCAGTACGATTGACTCCAGGGGGCTTACTCGGATCTCCCCTTCGCTTGTTGGTCCTGACCTCCATTCGAGTGTCTCTTGTTTGGTTTGAACAAGTCCAGTGATGATACGTGGAGTTACTGATGTCGTTGAAGAAACAGATCGCCATCTGGTTTGCCATTTCCGCTAGGCCTCTTTTTCCTTCGGGCGAAATGATAGAGTCACCGGGTGAAGTGTGGATCCCCGTGACGCACGTAGCGCTCGGCTTGTCGTTGGAGAGTTGAGATCCAACGCTTTGCACCAAAAGCGAACCCCGAATGAACGAAGGGTTCGAAAATGGCCTTCATCTCCTTCTCGCGCACATCCACGTGCTCCACCCAAGTAACTAAGGAAGATCCATTCCGCAAGTCTCGAATCGGGCATCCGGAGGGGCGCTTTCGGCATATAGATCTCACGGAAGGCTTCGGATTTGAGCGCAGTTCATCCACGGAGACATCCACAACGATCCAACTTCCATCCAGTTGTAGGTGGGAGTACCTAACAAACTGGACTTCACGAGTCGAAACGATGTGAGATGGCACCGAAACTCGGCCGACATCACTTGCTTCGGTCCTCGTAGCCTATTGCGTTGTCGGAGGGTAGGATCTCCAACATCCGAGCGTTTGTGATCATGCTACGGAAGACGGGCAACCATCGACCAACATCCATTAAGATTTCAACGATGGTGGTCGGATGAAGGTGAATGGTTGCCGAGTGTCTCGAGGATTCCGATTTGAAGTATGGCGCAGGCTCGCCACGTTGAAACACTCGCAAGTACTCGGCCCTATTTAGAGTCTCGGGATGAATAGAAGTGTCGGGAGTCGGTGAAGATATCCACAAAGGAAAACCGGCAGTGGCCATGAGCATGAGCTCGTGCTTGGCCTTGCGGGCGATATCCGAGATCAAGTCGGTGTGGACTCCGACAAGATCATGAGCAGGTCCGGGAAGACGGTCAGATGGAATAGGTGCGGATGGGCGCTCGACTAGTGTAGGCATGAGGCTCCGCACATCCCGTCTCAAGTGGTCCATGTCGATCGAATCATCGGACAACTCGAGAAGAGGCTCTTGTTGTGGAGGAACAACTTCGAGCCTTCGCCTAGGCACATCTGAGTGCGGAACAGGACCTCCGCAATTGGGACAGATGCCGCTGTGGAGAGCATCGACGAGTCTTTGATTCTGCATTTGAAGCTCCTCGTTTTTGCTCACCAGCTGATCGTTTCTTCTTTCTAGCTCGGCAATACGCTGCTCAGAAGTCCGGATACCGAACTTCTTCCTATTTCTCGACCCCCAATAGTAGACTTGGTCTTCTTCTAGTCCGATTTTTGGACCAAATCTTTCACGTTGTGGCTTGGTGGGGTGAGAATACACCGCAAAGAAAGCCGCCAGTGCTTCTCTCTGAGCCTTGGTGTATTTCGTCCTCGGAAGTCTCCTATAGACAGGAGCGGCTTCCGGCTCGGCGGGTGGATCAGCAACCAGGATTGGTGCTTGGGGTAGTGGCTGCGGTTGTGGTTGTGGGCGGGTCGGCATGCTAGCATCGGCGCTATTGAGCATGCTCGGTGGAATTATTTCAGCCAAGCCTTCAAAGATCGGGTTCTCGAAGGACCCGCCCGAAACAAGTCGCCGAAGGAATTAACTCTTTTGGCCATTTGTGGTTTGGGAGGGAGGAATGCTTTTTCGGGTTTGGGAGGTTTTCCGGGAAAAACGGAAGAACACGAAGAACGGATGAAGAATAACGAGAGAAAATGAGAGAGAATGAGAGAGAAACTAAGGGAAACGTGTGAAATGCCTAAGGAAACTAGCGCAAACGAAGGGAGGGGGAAAGGAGTGGACGCACGCATGCACGCTCGCACACGTGCCAAAGACGAGAAGACCCGCAAATTGCGGATCGGGCGACGAAAGTCGCAAAGCGTACAGTGAAAACGCATGCGGCTTATTAAACAAATCGGCCGACGCAAAAGTCGTGCGTCGGCCCAATCAATTTTTTTTTCAAATTTCATTTTTTATTTTTTTAATTTTATTTTTTAATACTTTACGAAAAGTCGTAAAGTGAACAGTGAAAACGCGTGAGACGCACGCGCCGACGGTTGCCGACACTTTAAACGGGCTTGGGCCATCGAAATGGATTGGGCCTTAAAGTGGGCCTGGGCCAAAGAAAACTCCGGCCCATTATTGGTGGGCTTAAACTAATGGGCCTAAAAACGAACAGGCCCGACACACTAATGGGCTTGGGTTACGGGTTTTGGGCTTCGTGAATGACACGAACCCAATGGGCTAAATTTTTTTTTTTTTTTTTTTTTTTTTTTTACGAAACCTAAAACCCTAACCAATCACACAAACAAATGGGCTTAAGGCCCAATGATAAATAACAAACAAACAAGCCCAAAACAAACCAACAGTAATTATAAATAGTGAAAATAAATAATTACAAAACAGTAAAACAAACAAACACACTTTTTTTTTTTTTTATTTACAACTAAAATTTTTCAATTTTTTATTTTTTTTTATTTTTTTTAACAAACAAATAACGAGAGTGAAAAGAAAACTTACCTTTTTACTCCCGAGGAAACCGAAAAATCACCAACAAGACATCAACCTCAAGGTTTTTCAACCTTGACTTCCTAAACGTATGCTCCGATGTATGTAGTAAAATTTCCGATAAACCCGGATTATTCCCTATAAAAATTAAAATGTTAGTAATAAAATTTACAAGTTAAAAACAAAATATTTACAAAATGAATAAATAAAATTTCCTATGTCTAAGTATATTTTATTTACAAGTAATGTTAAATTGTCCAAAATATAGTTAAAAACAAAGTTGATTCCAAGCGGTAATTCGAGGTGGACGTACGGCCTAGGTGCAATATCTTGACGTAAATGACTTTCCGTGTTTTCAGAAGGCGAATGGCCAGATCACAAGAGATAAGCGAGAGGCAGGATTCATTTAGTGGACAAGTCCTCTGAATCCAATTTTACAAACCCGTCACCCAGAGTCTTGATCATATCTAGACACCATTCATGTGCCCCTTACTCAGTTGAGAAAGCACTTAAGTGTTCGACAATTCTCCAAGTGTTAATAAAGGTCGCCCTCAACCTCAAGTGACCTTACGGTACAAATGAAGGGTTTAGGCCAATATTAATAAAAGGACCTTACCTATTTCCGTTCAAATTACAACCTACAACAACTTAAATAATTAACAGTATTCAGGATACCTAAGTATAATTACTAAGTGTAACAATATATACAAGTATAATTAGTAAGTATTATTTACAAGTATTATTTACAAATAGTAAACAGTAAAAAGTAAAAAAGTAAATAGTAAAAACAATCCCCGGCGAGCCGGCGCCAAAATGATATGCGGTAAAACCGACGTCATTAATATTACCTAAACATCCTAACAATTTGTCGTTGAATAGTATAATGGGAAGTAAAGGTTTTTCCCACAGAGGATTGTTTATTTACTTTAATAATGTCACGAAATTAATTAACTATATTGTTTCTATTTACAAAATATACAATATAAACAAAGATGTTATTTTTGGGTTTTTGAAAATATTTTGAAAACAAGAAATAAATAAAAGGAAATATTTTTGGCTTTTTAATATTTTTGAAAACAAATAAAACAAGAACAAAACAAATTAAGATGCAATTTAAACTAACACACTTAAATAAAACACACCAACAATAAACAAATTAAACTAACACACAAATGAATGAATAACATATTTTTGGGTTTTTCATAAAATAATTAAACACACAAATATCAAATCAATCAAATATTCAAAATACAAATAAATCAAATAAATCAAATAAATCACACAACATAAAATTAAATTGAGTTTGAGAGAAATGCTCATTTAATTCCGGCGAGGGATCTAATCGGACTCGCCGGATTTTCGTGAAGGCTCGGGAGCTCGGGTGCACTTAGTAATTGGCAGTGGGCCATTTGGCTTTTGGACAATTGGGCTTGGAGGCCCAAATCTGACATGTTGACCGGTCCAGCCCGGTTTGACTTTTCTTGGTCTGTTCCCGTGGTCAACTTCTCCATTCTTTGACTTTTCAACTGCGTTTTTTTTATTCTCCTCTACAGAACCCGTGGTTCTCTTCTTCAGCTCCCATTCTTTTTTTCTTTTCTCTCATCTTCATGGCAGAGCTCTTCATGGCAGAGCAAGATAGAGTGTTGCACGAGCTGCAGGTAGCCGTCGCTGGGATCGATGAGATTGACGGGCAGCAACATCGACGGCGGCGTTGAACGGCGATGGGCAGAGAGCAGCAGCAGCTGTGATTGATTAACGCCGGCAGAGAGCAAAGGTGCGGCCTGGATTTGGGCAGAAGTCGACACTTGCAGCAGTGGTGCAGCTGGAACGGTGACGGCAAAGGAGGACTGGGCACGCCGGGTAATCTTCTAAACCTGCAAAAGAACAGAGAATGAAGAGATGGTAATTTGAACCTGTTTGATTCTTGTTAATTGCAGGGATTGGTGAATTGGGTTTTCTGTGAATTAAATGGATGGGTGTTTGGGTGATGATGGTATGGATGTTTCTGTGTAATTGCAGATGAATTGGAGGCTTGAGTGAAGATTTATGTTAATTAGAAGAAGGGAGGCTGTGAGTGAGTTTCTGTGAGCAGTGGTGTTTCCGTGAGCAGTGGGCTCACGGTGGTGATTTGGATTGGAGGAGTAACAGAGAGGAGAAAGAAGAAGGGTGATAGGTGCATAAATGTACAACTTTTTATATCAATTTCTCTACATTTTTGTTGTTAGTTTCTCATAAATTTATGTTATTTAAGTAGTTTTTGTGTTTGTAGGTTTCCTATTGCAAATAAAGAGAAAAGAAGATAACTTGAGGAAAATAAACAATGTGCTGGAAATTTACGAAGTCTAATGGGCTTTCTCGAGGCCCATTAAGAGGTGCGCTGCCGTGAGCCCAAGATGAAGGCCCAAATCCATGAAGAAAGGTCCAATTCCAAGATGAAGGCCCAAGCCCAAGAAGGAAGGCCCAAGTCCACAAAGCATGAAGGAAAGGTCCAAGCCCATTTTCGGACAATCTGCCTGTGCAGATCTGTCAACTTGCGAAGCCCATATCTCCTCATTCAACCATTGGATCCAGCCGTATTTTTGATACATGCTGCACGTGTGTGTTAGGTACTCTGGATTCAAATTTGAGAATCATCCAACCGTTCAAACGTCACTTATTCCGTTTTAAGTGGGCATAGCTCAGTGCTGTCTACTTTCCAATTCTTTCTTCTTCTTTATTCTCAATGCTCCACTCACCCCCATTTTTCCATCCATCTCACCAACCCATATTTGTTGCTTTCTTCCCACACTATTAGTGTTTGATTTCTTTTATTTAAATAAATGGTTAATTGCCATATGACTACATTTCCACCATTCCACTTACCATTTCTTTATCTCCCACTTAAATTCCACTTCTTTTCCTTTTCTTTCTTTATTTCTTTCATTGTCTTCTTCTTCCTCTCCATTCTCCTATAAATAGCAGCCTCATTCTTCTCTACAAATTCACACCCCAATGGGGAGGGACAAACCCTCCTCTTTCTCTTCTCCATCATATTTTCCATTCTCTAGTATTTAGGGTTCTCAAGGCTTCAAGGAGGAGGAAAGGCGGCTGCACCATCACCATCTTCACCATCAATTTCGTCGATCATCATCACCACCTTGCTGCACACGGTTTGGATTACTTGCTTTCAAGGATTCAAGGTTTCGTGGTCTTCAAGTCTTCATGCTATTCCATATGGTGTAATCTGACTTTTCCTTTAATTATTCTTATGAATTCCTCTTTGTTGCTTGATTATTCTTTGTATTAGTTAACATGACATGATTTATATAATTTCCAGCCTATTTATATGAGTTTATTTAGTTATTGGATCCTAATTAATTAGTTCTTCTAGTAGCTTATGTGACTCTGTTTACTTGATTCTGAATTATAGAAAACTTTTATGTGTTTATGTTATAGGGATCGATACTTATAATATTTGCATATAATTGGAGCTAGAGTTAGGGATTACAATTCACCTAATAGTTTTGGAAACCTAATTCACGAGTAGTAAAGGCTTTGGACAAAGGTCGGTGTCTAATAAAAAGGATTGCGGACATATGGACTTTTCTATAATGGGTCGTGCACTTTGATTAACAACTCTTCTTCTATGCGTTAAACATGGTTTGACTAGCTAGCTTTCTAGACTAAGATGGCATGTTTAATTGGTTAATCTAGGTGCTTTCACTTAGGTTAATTTTCGTAGAGAGGTTTTATTTGGGGAATGGTTAGCTTCTAATTTTCCACATATGTTAATTTCGGTTTCATGGCTAGGGAACTTGGTTAATTTTCGGTCCAATAATTGGTAAACTTGTATATTTGTGGCTGAACTTTATATTCTTTATGTTCCATCTCATCTTATTAAATTTATTCTTTGTAATTTAATTAATTTGTTTCATTCAATTTATTTCTTTAACCCCCTTTTTACTTTGTACATATGTATATATTTATACTTTATACTTGTTAATAATTCTTTATTTTATTTAATTCTTGTGACATTTTTTGTTAGGTACACCCTTTGATCTCCGTTGTGAACGATACCCTACTTACACCACTATACTACCGATAGGGATTTTTTTAAATTGATGCTCCTTTTGGGCCTGTCAATTTTTGGCGCCGTCGACGTGGATTGAAAATATTCCTAACCTAATATTTTTTTTTTGTGAATACTGTTTATAATTTTTTGTAATTATTACTCTTTTTATTACTTGTATATAATTACTGTTTACTTTTTATTGTTTATAATTTTACTATTTTTTTTAACTGTTCATATTACTTGTTTATATTACTTGTCTATATTACTTGTGACTAGTTGTTGTTATTACTTGTTTTTAATACTTGTTCATATTTTGTTACACTTAGTAATTTATTTAGGTGTCTTTTATATAGTTGATTATTTTTTGTTGTTGTGAGTTGTAACTTGAACGGAAATAGGTAAGGTCCTTTTGTTAATATTGGCCTAAACCCTTCATTTTTACCGTAAGGTTATTTGAGGTTGAGGGCGGCCTTTATTAACACTTGGAGAATTGTCGAACACTTAAGTGCTTCTCAACTGAGTAAGGGGCACATGGATGGTGTCTAGGTCGAGACCCTGGGTGACAGGTTTTGGATTCAGAGGACTATGGACTGACGTAAGTCGATAGGGGTGTAAACCTCCGTAGTCCACTAAATGAATCCTGCCCCTCGCTTATTCTCATATGATCTGGCCATTCGCCTCTGAAAACACGGAAAGTCATTTAAGTCAAGGCATTGCACCTAGGCCGCAAGTCCACCTTGAGTTACCGCTTGGAATCAACTTTCATTTTTTTTCAACTATATTTAGGCAAAAGAAAATATTTTGTGTAAATTTATACGTAGACATAGGAAAATTTATTCATTTTGTATAGATAATTTGTGACATATTTTTAACTTTGTAAATATTTTGTTTTTATTTTGTAAATTTATTACTAACCTTTTTATTTTGTATAGGAAATAATCCGGGTTTATCGGAAATTTTACCACATACATCGGAGCATACGTTTAGGAAGTCAAGGTTGAAAAACCTAGAGGTTGATGTCTTGTTGGTGATTTTCGGTTTCCTCGGGAGTAAAAAGGTAAGTTTTCTTTTCACTCTCGTTATTTATTTTAAAAAAATAAAAAATAAAAATAAAATTTGTAATTGTAAATAAAAAAAAAATAGTGTTTGTTTGTTTGTTTTACTCTTTGTATTTATTTATTTTTACTGTTTATAATTACTGTTTGTTTTATTTTTGGGCTTGATTGTTGTTATTTGTTATTGGGCCTTAGGCCCATTTGTGTGATTGGTTAGTGTTTTGGGTTTCGAATAAAAAGAAAAAAATAAAAAATAAAAAATTTAGCCCATTGGGCTCGTGTCATTTACGAAGCCCAAAACCCGTACCCAAGCCCATTTAGTGTGTCGGGCCTGTTCGTTTTTAGGCCCATTAGTTAAGCCCACCAATAATGGGCCGGAGATTTCTTTGGCCCAGGCCCACTTTAAGGCCCAGACCATTTCGATGGCCCAAGCCCGTTTAAAGTGTCGGCAACCTTTGCGCGTGTTTCACACGCGTTTTCACCGTTTACTTTACGACTTTTTCGTAAAGTATTAATAAAAATAAAAAAAATAATAAAAAAATAAAAATTCGAAAATCAAAAAAAAAAAAAAAAAAAATTTTGATTGGGCCGACGCACGACTTTTGCGTCGGCCGAATTGTTTAATAAATCGTGCGCGCGTTCCACTATTCCCTTTGCGACTTTCGTCGCTCGATCCGTGATTTACGGATCTTTGTCTTCGACTTTGGACACGCGTCCGTCCGTTCGTTTCCCTTCCCTTCGGTTTGCGTTAGTGCCTTAGGTCATTTCACGCATTTTCCCTTAGTCTCTCTCTCTTTCTCTCGTTTACTCTCTCGTGTTCTTCGTGTTCTTCATCTGTTCTTGAGTTTTTCCCAGAAACCTCCCAAATCCCAGAAGCTTTCCTCCCTTCCCAAACCACAAATGGCCAAAAGAGTCAATTCTTTCAGCGATTTGTTTCAGGCAGGTCCTTCAGAGAACCCGATCTTTGAAGGCTTGGCTGAAATAATTCCACCGAGCATGCTCAATAGCGCCGATGCTAGCATGCCGACCGAGCCACTACCACAACCGCAACCACTACCCCAAGCACCAATCTTGGTTGCTGATCCACCTGTTGAGCCGGAAGCCGCTCCTGTCTATAGGAGACTTCCGAGGTCGAAGTACAGCAAAGCTCAGAGAGATGCACTTGCGGCTTTCTTTGCGGTGTATTCTCACCCCACGAAACCACAACGAGAAAGATTTGGTCCAAAAATCGGACTAGAGGAGGACCAAGTCTATTATTGGGGGTCGAGAAATAGGAAGAAGTTCGGTATCCAGTCTTCCGAGCAGCGTATTGCCGAGCTAGAGAAAAGAAACGATCAGCTGGTGAGCAAAAACGAGGAGCTTCAAATGCAGAATCAAAGACTCGTCGATGCTCTCCACAGCGGCATATGTCCCAATTGCGGAGGTCCTGTTCCGCACTCAGATGTGCCTAGGCGAAGGCTCGAAGTTGTTCCTCAACAACAAGAGCCTATTCTCGAGTTGTCCGACGATTCCATCGACATGGACCACTTGAGACGGGATGTGCGGAGCCTCATGCCTACACTAGTCGAGCGCCCATCCGCACCTATTCCATCTGACCATCTTCCCGGACCTGCTCACGATCTTGTCGGAGTCCACACCGACTTGATCTCGGATATCGTCCGTAAGGCCAAACACGAGCTCCTGCTCATGGCCACAGCCGGTTTTCCTTTGTGGATAACTTCACCGACTCCCGACACGTCTATTCATCCCGAGACTCTTCATAGGGCCGAGTACTTGCGAGTGTTTCAACGAGCTGAACCTGCTCCGTACTTCAAAGCCGAATCGTCGAGACACTCGGCAACCATTCACCTTTATCCGACCACCATCGTTCAGATCTTAATGGATGTTGGTCGATGGTTGCCAGTCTTCTGTAGCATGATTACAAACGCCAAGACGTTGGAGATCCTATCCTCCAGCAACGAAGAAGGCTACGAGGAGCAGAAGCAGGTGATGTCGGCCGAGTTTCTGGTGCCATCTCACCTCGTTTCAACTCGTGAAGTCCAGTTTGTTCGATATTCTCACCAACAACTGGATGGAAGTTGGGTCGTTGTGGATGTCTCCGTGGATGAATTGCGGACAAATCCAAAGCCTTCCGTGAGATCGATTTGCCGAAAACGCCCCTCCGGATGCCTGATACGTGATCTTCATAATGGATCTTCCTTAGTCACTTGGGTGGAGCACGTGGATGTACGCGAGAAGGAGATGAAGGCCAGTTTCGAACCATTTGTTCATTCAGGGTTCGCTTTTGGTGCAAAGCGTTGGATCTCAACCCTCCAACGACAAGCCGAGCGCTACATGTGCGCCACAGGTATCCACACTTCACCCGGTGACTCGATCATTTCTCTTGAAGGAAGAAGAGGACTTGCGGAAATGGCAAAACAGATGACAACCGTTTCTTCAACGACATCGCAACTCCACGTACCATCACTGGACTTGTTCGAACCGAACAAGAGACACTCGAATGGAGGTCGGGACCAACAAGCGAAGGGGTGATCCGAGCAAGCCCCCGGAGTCAATCGTACCGCTGGTTGTTCCGTCGTGCATCTTTCCCATCACACCAGGATCTTTGAGTTCCTCAAAGACGTTCGGTACTAGACCAATGTGGGATAGTATGTCGATGGACAGCTCGGTACGTGTGCTAGCAAACTTTTCCATCGGTCTTGACCCGCGGAACCAGATTTCGGTGCTCGCCATAGATAGTCACAACGACTTCCTTATTCTTCAGGAGTGTTGCAGCGATGCAACGGGGTCGTCTGTGATATACGCGCCGATTAACCATTCCATTCTCCAGTGTTTGCTATGTGGAGTTGAACCGGAGCCATTTCCCCTTATGTCTTCAGGCTTCTCCATTCTGCCTAACGTATCCGGAGCTATTCTTGACGGAACACTGCTGACTATAGTGTTCCAGATCTCAGTGAAGGCTACATCAGCCAAGTCTGCCGTGGAGTCGGCAACAACCCTTGTCCAGGACACACTTCAAAGGATCAGAACCGCAGTCAATTGAGGAGCATACGTTGGATGCAAGGCCCTGCTAGCCTTGTTTGTGACTGTTGGTGACTTGATTCGGGAGGAGCTTAATGATCTTCAAGGGGGAGTTTTTCTATAACTTATTTGTTTTTCATTTGTATATATGTTGTGTGTTTCTGTTGATTTATGTTTGTGTGTTTATTTCTGTTTGTGTGTTTAAATTCAATAACCATGCTTGAATTATTCATTTTCGTGAATTATCTGTCTAAACATTGAGGACAATGTTTAATTCAAGTGTGGGGGGAAGGTTTATTGAAAAGAAAAGAAAAAATTTGAAAAATTTGAAAAATTCAAAAAAATAATTTACTTGTTTTTGTTTTCTACTGTAACAATATATCGACTAAATCATACTTACTCCCTTGGTAGCGTTGAACCTACCATTGCACTTAGTAAGTCACTGTGGTCACGTATTGTTACCCTAATAAAAAAAATTGAAAAAAAGAAAAAAAAAATTGCTTCTGTTTATTTATTTATTTGTTTGTTTTCGTTTTCTACGGTAACGGTATATCGACTATATCACACTCACTCCCTTGGTAGCGTTGAACCTACCATTGCACTAAGTGAGTCCCTGTGGTCACGTATTGTTATCTATATTGAAAAATATAATCAAAAAAATCAAAAATTACAAAAATTACAAAAATATTTACTTCTGTTGTGTGTTTTATTTGTGTTATGTGCTTTGTTCTTTCCAATCCCAATGATGAATTGAGTTTAATCTGTTATGATTTTGAGAATGTTGGTTATATGCTAAGGGTTTGTGTAGTTTGCTTTGGATTTAATATGCATAACTTATGATTGCTCGAAATTCTATGTTCACATAACCTATTTCGATTAGTTGATTGCAATCTGAGAAGCACATTTGAACATACATTGTCATGCATACCCAGAAAATGTGAGGACTTGAGCCTATTGAATATTCACGTGTATGCATATTTCATACATTTACTCGTTCTTCATGTGTGCACAATTCATGAGTTTTGAACCTAGAACTTGCTCAGAGACCACTTGAAACGTTTTGTTAATCTGTGATGAATTAGAAATGACTAAGGCATTAGTTGAGCACCATGGCCAAAATATTCACCACCCATCTAAACACGAACTTTAGGAATAACCCTTTTGAACTAAACACTCATTAGCAGTTTCTTTTGTTCACCCACACCATCTCACCTTTGTTTTATTGTGTTTGCAAGACGATGATAGTGACTTCTTATGTTTTTATGCTTCGGATTTGTATGGTAGCATACCAAAAGGAAAGTGTGGGGGTGTATTTATTTTGTTGTATTTGTTCAAAGAAAGAAAGAAAAAAAATCAGAAATAAAAAGAAGGAATAAATTCCTCAAAGAAAAAAAAAATAGAAAAGAAAGAAAAAAAAATGTCAGAAAGAGAAATTCCAAAAATAGAGTTCTTGTATTATTTTCAATAAAAGGTTGGAGGAAAATAAGAGCGTTGTTTCGGGTTTAGCATAGGTATGAGTTTCAAAGTCGTTGATTTGTCTTGCAAACATATGAAACATTTTTCATTTCCGGTCCCTTCATTCATTATTCACCATTAACCATTTACCATCCACCTTTTGGCCCCTGTTTCACCCTAAAAGTCCTTATGATTTAATAATTTGTGGATTAACCGTGGAGAGTTGGTCGATGAGCAAGCTTATGGGAACGTTACTTGTGTAATTGTTTTGAGAGTAAACACTTAACCCTAAACACTGAGCGGAAATAATTAGTGAATCTTGTGAGCTTTAGTGGTTAATGTTGTTTCGATGTGCCTATTGGATTGCATGAGATTAATTGTACACTTGGTTTTCACACACTTCACCCGAGCATAAATGAGATGTGCATGTTAAAGACTTAGCAAAATTCGTTAGCCTTGGTATGTAATTTTTATTCTCCTGATTATAACTCTTGTGAACTCGCTGAGGGTTATTGTTGGAAAGACATTTTTGTTTTGTGTTTCCTTTTCTGTTTTGTGTTGTTCTTGCGTTTGCTAGAGGACTAGCAGTAGCTAAGTGTGGGGGTATTTGATAGGTGCATAAATGTACAACTTTTTATATCAATTTCTCTACATTTTTGTTGTTAGTTTCTCATAAATTTATGTTATTTAAGTAGTTTTTGTGTTTGTAGGTTTCCTATTGCAAATAAAGAGAAAAGAAGATAACTTGAGGAAAATAAACAATGTGCTGGAAATTTACGAAGTCTAATGGGCTTTCTCGAGGCCCATTAAGAGGTGCGCTGCCGTGAGCCCAAGATGAAGGCCCAAATCCATGAAGAAAGGTCCAATTCCAAGATGAAGGCCCAAGCCCAAGAAGGAAGGCCCAAGTCCACAAAGCATGAAGGAAAGGTCCAAGCCCATTTTCGGACAATCTGCCTGTGCAGATCTGTCAACTTGCGAAGCCCATATCTCCTCATTCAACCATTGGATCCAGCCGTATTTTTGATACATGCTGCACGTGTGTGTTAGGTACTCTGGATTCAAATTTGAGAATCATCCAACCGTTCAAACGTCACTTATTCCGTTTTAAGTGGGCATAGCTCAGTGCTGTCTACTTTCCAATTCTTTCTTCTTCTTTATTCTCAATGCTCCACTCACCCCCATTTTTCCATCCATCTCACCAACCCATATTTGTTGCTTTCTTCCCACACTATTAGTGTTTGATTTCTTTTATTTAAATAAATGGTTAATTGCCATATGACTACATTTCCACCATTCCACTTACCATTTCTTTATCTCCCACTTAAATTCCACTTCTTTTCCTTTTCTTTCTTTATTTCTTTCATTGTCTTCTTCTTCCTCTTCATTCTCCTATAAATAGCAGCCTCATTCTTCTCTACAAATTCACACCCCAATGGGGAGGGACAAACCCTCCTCTTTCTCTTCTCCATCATATTTTCCATTCTCTAGTATTTAGGGTTCTCAAGGCTTCAAGGAGGAGGAAAGGCGGCTGCACCATCACCATCTTCACCATCAATTTCGTCGATCATCATCACCACCTTGCTGCACACGGTTTGGATTACTTGCTTTCAAGGATTCAAGGTTTCGTGGTCTTCAAGTCTTCATGCTATTCCATATGGTGTAATCTGACTTTTCCTTTAATTATTCTTATGAATTCCTCTTTGTTGCTTGATTATTCTTTGTATTAGTTAACATGACATGATTTATATAATTTCCAGCCTATTTATATGAGTTTATTTAGTTATTGGATCCTAATTAATTAGTTCTTCTAGTAGCTTATGTGACTCTGTTTACTTGATTCTGAATTATAGAAAACTTTTATGTGTTTATGTTATAGGGATCGATACTTATAATATTTGCATATAATTGGAGCTAGAGTTAGGGATTACAATTCCCCTAATAGTTTTGGAAACCTAATTCACGAGTAGTAAAGGCTTTGGACAAAGGTCGGTGTCTAATAAAAAGGATTGCGGACATATGGACTTTTCTATAATGGGTCGTGCACTTTGATTAACAACTCTTCTTCTATGCGTTAAACATGGTTTGACTAGCTAGCTTTCTAGACTAAGATGGCATGTTTAATTGGTTAATCTAGGTGCTTTCACTTAGGTTAATTTTCGTAGAGAGGTTTTATTTGGGGAATGGTTAGCTTCTAATTTTCCACATATGTTAATTTCGGTTTCATGGCTAGGGAACTTGGTTAATTTTCGGTCCAATAATTGGTAAACTTGTATATTTGTGGCTGAACTTTATATTCTTTATGTTCCATCTCATCTTATTAAATTTATTCTTTGTAATTTAATTAATTTGTTTCATTCAATTTATTTCTTTAACCCCCTTTTTACTTTGTACATATGTATATATTTATACTTTATACTTGTTAATAATTCTTTATTTTATTTAATTCTTGTGACATTTTTTGTTAGGTACACCCTTTGATCTCCGTTGTGAACGATACCCTACTATGCACTATACTACTACCGATAGGGTTTTTTTAAATTGATGCTCATTTTGAGCGTGTCAAAGGGCTTAGATAGCTTAGGACAGAAGAGAGGAGAGGAGAGCAGAAGGCACAGGAGAGGAGCTCCTGCACACGGACACTTTGAGGAACTGAGAGATTTTGTGAGGAACAGAGAGAGTATTTGTTTGAGTTTGCACGGAGGAACCAGAGAAGGGAAGGTTTAGTGAGAGCAGAAGGCAGGCAGAGAACAGAGAGAGGGAGAAGGCAGCTGGAAGAGCTACACGGACGCTTGAGAACATGGAGGGGGAAAAGAGAAGGGGGAGATTTGGTGGCGCGGGGAGAAGCCCCGGCCAAGGAAAAATGGGGAACTGCTGGGTATAAATAGAGGAGGAAGGAATCAGAAAACGATGGATTGTTAATCTGATTTGAATTCAAATTGAGTGGGGAGATTTTGCTGGTGGAGAGACAGCTAAAAAGGAAGATCCATGAAGGAGTGGAGGGTGATTGTGTTGATGGTGGTAACGTGAAGAACATAGATGAATTTGAAATGTGAAGTAGTCGTGAGGGAGGTAACATGGCACCTGCAGACAAAACAAAAACAAAAGAATAAATAATATAATAAAAAAGAAATAAAATAAAATAATAATAAAATAAAACAAAAGAAAAATAAAGAAATTAAATAATTATAAAATAAATACTAAAATAAAAATATAAATAAATATAAACAAGGGAAAATAAAATGGAGATTTAATTTGTCTTTCACCACCGCGTGTGGTGGTTGCGCCTCCGTGAGTGGTGGTTCGCCGGCAAAATTGCCGGGATTCGAAACGTCTTTCGAAATCTTCGTACAATATTATATTCCACTTCCAAATAATGACCGGTGTCATCAGATAATCGGAAAGTCACGGTTGACTTTCCGAAATTGCGCGGTAAATCTCTAAAAATCACCTTTTATGTGTAAATTAGCATTTTTCACATATTTTCCCTGAAAACACGAAAACAAACATTAAACCGACAAATAAGCTTTCAGAATAGCATCCATCCAAGTATTTAGAGCACTTTGTGAACGTATTTTACGTTCACATCAAGGACACACTTCAAAGGATCAGAGCCGTAGTCAATTAAGGAGAAAACGTTGGATGCAAGGCCCTGCTAGCCTTGTTTGTGACTGTTGGTGACTTGCTTCGGGGGGAACTTCACGATCTTCAAAGGGGAGTCTTTCTGTTTCCCTTTTCATTTATTTAACTGTTGTGTGTTTATTTCAGTTTGTGTGTTTACTTCTGTTTATTTATGTTTGTGTGTTTATTTCTGTTTGTGTGTTTAAATTCAATAACCATGCTTGAATTATTCATTTTCGTGAAATATCTGTCTAACATTGAGGACAATGTTTAATTCAAGTGTGGGGGGAAGGTTTATTAAAAAGAAAAGAAAAAATTTGAAAAATTGAAAAAATTCAAAAAAATAATTTACTTGTTTTCGTTTTCTACTGTAACGGTATATCGATTAAATCATACTTACTCCCTTGGTAGCGTTGAACCTACCATTGCACTAAGTAAGTCACTGTGGTCACGTATTGTTACCTACATTGAAAAATCAAAAAAATCAAAAAAATCAAAAATTACAAAAATATTTGCTTATGTTTTGTGTGTTTTGTGCTTTGTTCTTTCCAATCCCAAGGATGAATTGAGTTTAATTTGTTATGATTTGGAGAATGTTTATTATATGTCAAGGCTTTGTGTTGTTTGCTTTGGATTTAATATGCATAACTTGTGATTGCTCGAATTTCCATGTTCACATAACCTGTTTCGATTAATTGATTGTAATCCGAGAAGCACATTTAAACATACATTGTCATGCATACCCAGAAACTGTGAGGATTTGAGCCTATTGAATATTCACATGTATGCATATTTCATACATTTACTCGTTCTTCATGTGTGCACAATTCATGAGTTTTGAACCTAGAACTTGCTCAAAGACCACTTGAAACGTTTTGTTAATCTGTGATGAATTAGAAATGAGTAAGGCATTAGTTGAGCACCATGGCCAAAATATTCACCATCCATCTAAACACGAACTTTAGGAATCCCCTTTTGAACTAAACACTCATTAGCCATTTCTTTTGTTCACCCACACCATCTCACCCTTGTTTTATTTATGTTTGCAAGACGATGATAGTGACTTCTTGTGTTCTTATGCTTCGGGTGTTGATTTGTATGGTAGTATACCAAAAGGCAAGTGTGGGGGTGTATTTTATTTTGTTGTATTTGTTCAAAGAAAAAAAAATCAAAAACAAAAAGAAGGAATAAAATTCCTCAAAGAAAAAAAAAAAGAAAAAAACAAAAGAAAGAAAGAGAAATTTCAAAAATAGAGTTAATTTTCTTGTATTATTTTCAATAAAAGGTTGGAGGAGAATAAGAAAGTTGTTTCGGGTATAGCATAGGTATGAGTTTCAAAGTCGTTGACTTGTCTTGCAAACATGTTTTTCATTTCCAGTCCCTTCATTCATCATTCACCATTCACTATTCACCATTCACCCTTTTGGCCCCCGTTTATACCCTTGAAGCCCTTATGATCTAACGATTTGTGGATTAATTGTGGAGAGTTGGTTAATGAGCAAGCTTATGGGAACATTACTTGTGCAATTGTTATGAGAGTAAACACTTAACCCTAAACACTGAGCGGAAATATTTAGTGATCATTGTGAGCTTTAGTGGTTAATGTTGTGTAGATGTGCCTATTGGATTGCATGCGATTAATTGTATACTCGGTTTTCACACACTTCACCCGAGCATGAATGAGATGTACATGTTAAATGCTTAGCAAATTCGTTAGCCTTGGTATATAATTTATATTCTTCGGATTATAACTCTTATGAACTCGCTGAGGGTTATGGTTGGAAAGACCATTCTGTTTTGTGTTGTTCTTGTGTTTGCTAGAGGACTAGCAATAGCTAAGTGTGGGGGAATTTGATAGGAGCACAAAGTGTGACGTTTTTAATGTATTTTCCGTACTATTTGGCTATGATTTCATTGTAACTTTGCTATTTTTGCTTAGTTTCCATATTTGAGTCCCTAAATGATATATAAATGTGAATACGTGCAGAAAATCGGAGCTCGGAAATTTACGAAGTCTAATGGGCTTTTTCGAGGCCCATTAAGAAGTGAGCTACCGTGAGGCCCAAGATGAAGGCCCAAATCCATGAAGATGAAGGCCCAAATCCATGAAGAAAGGCCCAAATCCATGAAGAAAGGCCCAAGCCCAAGAAGAAAGGCCCAAGCCCAAGAAGGAAGGTCCAAGCCCATTTTCGGACAATCTGCCTGTGCAGATATGTCAACTTGCGAAGCCAATATCTCCCAATTGCACCGTTGGATCCAGCTGTAATTTTGATACACGCTGCATGTGTGTGTTATATATTCTGTATTAAAATTTGAGAATCATCCAACCGTTCAAACGTGCATTATTCCGTTCTAAGTGGGAACTGCTCAGTGCTGTCTGCTTTTTATTTCTTTCCTCTTCTTTTATTTTCAATGCTCCACTCACCCCTATATTCTTTCCTCTTCTTTCTACCCACAATATTAGTGTTTGATTTCTTTTATCTAAATAAATGGTTCATTGCCATATGACTTCATTTCCACCATTCCACTTACCATTTCTTTTCTACCACTCACATTCCACTTCTCTTCCTTTTCTTTCTTTATTTCTTTCATTGTCTTCTTCTTCCTCTCCATTCTCCTATAAATAGCAGCCTCATTCTTCTCACCAATACACACCCCAATGGGGAGGGACAAACCCTCCTCTTTCTCTTCTCACATCATATTTTCCATTCTCTAGTATTTAGGGTTTTCAAGTCTTCAAGGAGGAGGAGAAGGCGTTTACACCATCACCACCAGCCCCTATTCAACATCACCATCACCATCATCACCTTGTCTTCACGGCTTGGATTACTTGTTGTCAAGGATTCAAGATGTGGTTTCAAGATCTTCATGCTATTCATACGGTGTATTTCGACTTAACCTTTAAATTTATGCCTCTTTGTTGCTTGTTTATCTTTTGTATTAGTTAACACAACATGAATTATGTAATTTTCAGCCTTTGTTTATGGGTTTATTTAATTGTTGGATCCTAATTAATTAGTTCTTCTAGTAGCTTATGTGACTCCGTTTATTTGATTTTGTTTAAGTAGATAACTTTTATATGTTTTTGTTTTAAGGTTGCAAACTTAAGATGATTGCATATAATTGGTGCTAGAATTAGGGTTGTAATTCTAATTCACAAGTAGTAAAGGCTTTGGAAAGAGGTCGGAAACAAATAAAAAGGATCACGGATAGATGGGCGGTCCCACTAGGTCGTGCACTTTAATTAACAACTCTTCTTTTATGCGTTGGACATGTTTTGATTAGCTACCTTTGCATGTTTGATTGGTTAATCTAGGTGCGGTCGCTTAGGTTAATTTTCATGAAAGTGGTTTTATTTGGGGAATGATAATTGGCGGTCCAGCATTTCACATATGTTAATTTCGGTTTCATGGCTAGGGAACTTGGTTAATTTTCGGTCCAATAATTGGTAAACTTGTATACTTGTGGCTGAACTTTATATACTTTGTGTTTCATCGCATCTTATTTAATTTATTCTTTGTAATTTAATTAATTTATTTCATTCAATTTAATCTCTTAAACCCCTTTTTACTTTGTACATATGTATATATTTATACTTTATACTTGTTAATAATTCTTTATTTTATTTAATTCTTGTGACATTTTTTGTTAGGTACACCCTTTGATCTCCGTTGTGAACGATACCCTACTATGCACTATACTACTACCGATAGGGTTTTTTTAAATTGATGCTCCTTTTGGGGCGTATCCGTACGTAGGCAACCCGTTAAATATTTCGGGTGCAGCCGCAAAAATAAACAAATCTCCCAATTGGTTTCTTTATAAATGGAATCAAAAGGTGTTCTCTTGTAACAAGGGATTGTAATTAAGAGACACATTCTGGCTTGAGTGGGTCGAACCTGAAATAATAAAAACTCTATTCTTTTAATGAATACGAGTGAAATTATGTTGGGTGACATTTTGCTCACTTGTGCAAATTTTTACGCAACACACGCGTCCGTCCGTTCGTTTCTCTTCCCTTCGATTTGCGTTAGTTCCCTTAGGTCATTTCACGCGTTTTCCCTTTCTCTCTGATAGGAGCACAAAGTGTGACGTTTTTAATGTGTTTTCCCTACTATTTGGCTATGATTTAATTGTAACTTTGCTATTTTAGCTTAGTTTCCATATTTGAGTCCAAAATGATGTATTAATGTGAACATGTGCAGAAACGAAGTCTAATGGGCTTTTGCGAGGCCCATTAAGAGGTGGTCTTCCATGAGGCCCAAGAAGGAGGCCCAAACCCAGAAGGAGGCCCAAACCCAAGATGGAAGGCCCAAATCCATGAAGGAAGGCCCAAGTTCACAAAGCATGAGGAAAGGCCCAAGCCCAGATTTTCGGACATTCTGCCTGTGCAGATTAGTCAACTTGCGAAGCCCATATCTCCCAATTGCACCGTTGGATCCAGCTGTAATTTTGATACACACTGCATGTGTGTGTTATATATTCTGTATTAAAATTTGAGAATCATCCAACCGTTCAAACGTGCATTATTCCGTTCTAAGTGGGAACTGCTCAGTGCTGCCTGCTTTTTATTTCTTTCCTCTTCTTTTATCTTCAATGCTCCACTCACCCCTATATTCTTTCCTCTTCTTTCTGCCCAAACCATTAGTGTTTAATTTCTTTTACCTAAATAAATGGTTCATTGCCATATGACTACATTTCCACCATTCCACTTACCATTTCTTTTCTACCACTCACATTCCACTTCTCCTCATTTTCTTTCTTTATTTCTTGCATTGTCTTCTTCTTCCTCTCCATTCTCCTATAAATAGCAGCCTCATTCTTCTATTCAACACACCCCAATGGGGAGGGACAAACCCTCCTCTTTCTCTTCTCATTTCACATTTTCCATTCTCTAGTACTTTTGGTTTTCAAGACTTCAAGGAGGAGGAGAAGGCGTCTACACCATCACCACCAGCCCCTATTCTACATCACCATCACCATCATCACCTTGTCTTCACAGCTTGGATTACTTGTGGTCAAGGATTCAAGATGTGGCTTCAAGATCTTCATGCTATTCATACGGTGTATTTCGACTTAGCCTTTAAATTTATGCCTCTTTGTTGCTTGTTTATCTTTTGTATTAGTTAACACAACATGAATTATGTATTTTTCAGCCTTTGTTTATGAGTTTATTTAATTGTTGGATCCTAATTAATTAGTTCTTCTAGTAGCTTATGTGACTCCGTTTATTTGATTTTATTTTTAGTAGAGAACTTTTATATGTTTTTGTTTTAAGGATTGCAAACTTAAGATGATTGCATATAATTGGTGCTAGAATTAGGGTTTTAATTCTAATTCACAAGTAGTAAAGGCTTTGGAAAGAGGTCGGAAACAAATAAAAAGGATCACGGATAGATGGGCGGTCCCACTAGGTCGTGCACTTTAATTAACAACTCCTCTTTTATGCGTTGGACATGTTTTGATTAGCTACCTTTGCATGTTTGATTGGTTAATCTAGGTGCGGTCGCTTAGGTTAATTTTCATGAAAGATGTTTTATTTGGGGAATGATAATTGGCGGTCCAACATTCCACATATGTTAATTTCGGTTTCATGGCTAGGGAACTTGGTTAATTTTCGGCCCAATAATTGGTAAACTTGTATACTTGTGGCTGAACTTTATATACTTTGTGTTTCATCATCATATTTTATTTATTCTTTGTAATTTAATTAATTTATTTCATTCAATTTATCTCTCAATTCCCCTTTTACTTTGTACATATGTATATATTTATACTTTATACTTGTTAATAATTCTTTATTTTATTTAATTCTTGTGACAATTTTTGTTAGGTACACCCTTTGATCTCCGTTGTGAACGATACCCTACTATGCACTATACTACTACCGATAGGGATTTTTTAAATTGATGCTCCTTTTTGGACGTGTCAATTTTTGGCGCCGTCGACGGGGATTGAAAATGTTCCTAAACTAATATTTTTTTTGTTAATAGTGTTTATATTTTTTTGTAATTATTACTGTTTTTATTACTTGTATATAATTACTGTTTACTTTTTATTGTTTATAATTTTACTTTTTTTTTAACTGTTCATATTACTTGTTTATATTACGTGTATATATTACTTGTGAATAGTTGTTGTTATTACTTGTTTTTAATACTTGTTCATATTTTGTTACACTTAGTAATTTATTTAGGTGTCTTTTATATAGTTGATTATTTTTTTGTTGTTGTAAGTTGTAACTTGAACGGAAATAGGTAAGGTCCTTTTGTTAATATTGGCCTAAACCCTTCATTTTTACCGTAAGGTTATTTGAGGTTGAGGGCGGCCTTTATTAACACTTGGAGAATTGTCGAACACTTAAGTGCTTTCTCAACTGAGTAAGGGGCACATGAATGGTGTCTAGATATGATCAAGACTCTGGGTGACGGGTTTGTAAAATTGGATTCAGAGGACTTGTCCACTAAATGAATCCTGCCTCTCGCTTATCTCTTGTGATCTGGCCATTCGCCTTCTGAAAACACGGAAAGTCATTTAAGTCAAGGCATTGCACCTAGGCCGTAAGTCCACCTTGAGTTACCGCTTGGAATCAACTTTCATTTTTTTTTCAACTATATTGAGGCAAAAGAAACTGTTTTTGTACACTTTAGGTATATTGGATTAAACATGACTTTAAGATGGGTAGCTGTTTCAGTCCCATTGCACATTGAAGTCCTTTGTTCCCGTACTTAAGTGTATTTTGTAAATAAAATTTACGTAGACATAGGAAAATTTATTTATTCATTTTGTATAGATAATTTGTGACATATTTTTTTTACTTTGTAAATATTTTGTTTTTATTTTTGTAAATTTATTACTAACCTTTTTATTTTGTATAGGAAATAATCCGGGTTTATTGGAAATTTTACCACATACATCGGAGCATACGTTTAGGAAGTCAAGGTTGAAAAACCTTGAGGTTGATGTCTTGTTGGTGATTTTCGGTTTCCTCGGGAGTAAAAAGGTAAGTTTTCTTTTCCCTCTCGTTATTTGTTTTAAAAAAAATAAAAAATAAAATAAAAATTAAAAAAAATTTAATTGTAAATAATAAAAAAAGAGTGCTTGTTTTGTTTTATTGTTTGTAATTATTTATTTTTACTATTTATAATTACTGTTTGTTTTATTTTTGGGCTTGTTAGTTAGTTAGTTTGTTATTGGGCCTTAGGCCCGTTTGTGTAATCGGTTAGGGTTTTAGGTTTCGTAAAAAAAAATAAAAAATAAAAAAATAAAAAATAAAAATAAAAATTTTGGCCCATTGGGCCCGTGTCATTCACGAAGCCCAAAACCCGTAACCCAAGCCCATTAGTGTGTCGGGCCTCTTCGTTTTTAGGCCCATTAGTTAAGCCCACAAATAATGGGCCGGAGATTTCTTTGGCCCAGGCCCACTTTAAGGCCCAGACCATTTCGATGGCCCAAGCCCGTTTAAAGTGTCGGCAAGCGCGTGTGCTACGCGTTTTCACTGTTCACTTTACGACTTTTCGTAAAGTATTTAAAAAATAAAAAAATAAAAAATCGAAAATCAAGAAAAAAATTTGATTGGGCCGACGCACGACTTTTGCGTCGGCCGATTTGTTTAATAAACCGCGTGCGTGTCTATCGTAGACTTTACGACTTTCGTCGCTCGATCCGGAAATTGCGGGTTTTCTCGTCCGTGGCACGTGTGCGAGCGTGCGTCCGTTCCCTTCCCTTCCCTTCGTTCGTGTGTTTCATTTCACGCATTTCCCTTAGGTTTCCCTTAGCCTCTCTCTCTCTCTCTCGTTTTCTCTCTCGTGTTCTTCGTGTTCTTCATCTGTTCTTGAGTTTTCCCGTAAAACCTCCCAAATCCCAAAAGCTTTCCTCCCCTCCCAAACCACAAATGGCCAAAAGAGTGAATTCTTTCGCTGATTTGTTTCAGTGGGTCCTTCGGAGAACCCAATCTTTGAAGGTCCGGCTGAAATAATTCCACCAAGCATGCTCAATAGCGCCGATGCTAGCATGCCGACCGAGCCACAACCACAACCACAACCACAACCACAACCGCAACCACTACCCCAAGCACCAATCCCGGCCGCCGATCCACCGCCCGAGCCGGAAGCCGCTCCCCGTCTATAGGAGACTTCCGAGGACAAAATACACCAAGGCTCGAGAGAAGCACCGGCGGCTTTCTTTGCGGTGTATTCTCACCCCACGAAACCACAACGAGAAAGATTTGGTCCAAAAATCGGATTAGAGGAGGACCAAGTCTATTATTGGGGGTCGAGAAATAGGAAGAAGTTCGGTATCATTACATCTGAGCAGCGTATCGCCGAGCTAGAGAGAAGAAACGATGAGCTGGTGAGCAAGAACGAGGAGCTTCAACTGCATAATCAACGACTCGTCGATGCTCTCCACAGCGGCATATGTCCCAATTGCGGAGGTCCTGTTCCGCACTCAGATGTGCCTAGGCGAAGGCTCGAAGTTGTTCCTCAACAACAAGAGCCTATTCTTGAGTTTTCCGATGATTCCATCGACATGGACCACTTAAGACGGGATGTGCGGAGCCTCATGCCTACCCTTGTCGAGCGCCCATCCATACCTTTGCCATCCGACACCCTTCCCGGACCTGCTCATGATCTTGTCGGAGTCCACACCGACTTGATCTCGGATATCGTCCGCAAGGCCAAGCACGAGCTCATGCTCATGGCCACCGCCGGTTTTCCTTTGTGGATAACTTCACCGACTCCCGACACGTCTATTCATCCCGAGACTCTTCATAGTGGCCGAGTACTTGCGAGTGTTTCAACGAGCCGAACCTCGCTCCGTACTTCAAAGCCGAATCGTCGAGACACTCGGCAACCATCCATCTTTATCCGACCACCATCGTTCAAATTCTCATGGATGTTGGTCGATGGTTGCCGCCTCTCTCGTAGCATGATCACAAACGCCAAGACGTTGGAGATCCTTTCCTCCAGCAACGAAGAAGGCTACAAGGAGCAGAAGCAAGTGATGTCGGCCGAGTTTCTGGTGCCATCTCACCTCGTTTCGACTCGTGAAGTCCAGTTCGTTCGGTATTCTCACCAACAACTGGATGGAAGTTGGGTCGTCGTGGATGTCTCCGTGGATGAATTGCGTTCCAATCCGAAGCCTTCCGTGAGATCGATCTGCCGAAAACGCCCCTCCGGATGCCTGATACGTGATCTTCATAATGGATCTTCCTTGGTCACTTGGGTGGAGCACGTGGATGTGCGCGAGAAGGAGATGAAGGCCAGTTTCGAACCATTTGTTCATTCAGGGTTCGCATTTGGTGCAAAGCGTTGGATCTCAACACTCCAACGACAAGCCGAGCGCTACATGTGCGCCACAGGTATCCACTCTTCACCCGGTGACTCGATTATTTCTCTTGAAGGAAGAAGAGGACTTGCGGAAATGGCAAAACAGATGACGATCTGTTTCTTCAACGACATCAGCAACTCCACGTACCACCACTGGACTTGTTCGAACCGAACAAGAGACACTCGAATGGAGGTCAGGACCAACAAGCGAAGGGGTGATCCGAGCAAGCCCCCTGGAGTCAATCGTACTGCTGGTTGTTCCGTCGTTCATCTATCTCATCACACCAGGATCTTTGAGTTCCTCAAAGACGTTCAGACTAGACCAATGTGGGATAGCATGTCGATGGACAGCTCGGTGCGTGTGCTAGCAAATTTCTCTATCGGTCTTGACCCGCGGAACCAGATTTCGGTGCTCGCCATAGATAGTCACAACGACTTCCTTATTCTTCGGGAGTGTTGCACCGATGCAACGGGGTCGTCCGTGATTTATGCGCCGATTAACCATTCCATTTTCCAAGTGTTTGCTATCCGGAGTTCAACCGGAGCCATTTCCGCTTATGTCTTCAGGCTTCTCCATTCCGCCAAACGTATCCGGAGCTATTCTTGACGGAACACCGCCGACTATAGTGTTCCGGATCTCGGTGAAGGCTACATCGGCCAAGTCTGCCGTGGAGTCGGCAACTACCCTTGTCCAGGACACACTTCAAAGGATCAGAGCCGCAGTCAATTAAGGAGCAAACGTTGGATGCAAGGCCCTGCTAGCCTTGTTTGTGACTGTTGGTGACTTGCTTCGGGAGGAGCTTAATGATCTTCAAGGGGGAGTCTTTCTGTTTCCCTTTTCATTTACTTAACTGTTGTGTGTTTACTTCTGTTTATGTTGTGTGTTTACTTCGGTTGATTTCTGTTTGTGTGTTTAAATTCAATAACCATGCTTGAATTTTTCATTTTCGTGAAATATCTGTCTAACATTGAGGACAATGTTTAATTCAAGTGTGGGGGGAAGATTTATTTAAAAAGAAAAGAAAAAAAAATTGAAAAATAAAAAAGTTCAAAAAAATAATTTACTTGTTTTTGTTTTCTACGGTAACAATATATCGACTAGATCATACTTACTCCCTTGGTAGCGTTGAACCTACCATTGCACTTAGTAAGTCACTGTGGTCACGTATTGTTACCCTAATAAAAAAAATTGAAAAAAAAAAATAGTTTTGTAAGCTCGTTTGTTTCGCACTGGCTTTGGAGCTATCGAGTCTTAGAAAGTGCTTGTTTGTTTATTTGAGCTATATCAAAAAAAAAAAAATAAAAAAAAAAAATCCAAAAAAATCAAAAATGACAAAAATATTTGCTTCTGTTTTGTGTGTTATTGTTTGTTTTGTGCTTTGTTCTTTCCAATTCCGATGATGAATTGAGTTTAAATTGTTGTGATTAGGAGAATGTTTATTATATGTCAAGGCTTTGTGTAGTTTGCTTTGGATTTAATATGCATAACTTGTGATTGCTCGAATTTCCATGTTCACATAACCTGTTTCGATTAATTGATTGCAATCCGAGAAGCACATTTAAACATACATTGTCATGCATACCTAGAAACTGTGAGGATTTGAGCCTATTGAATATTCACATGTATGCATATTTCATACATTTACTCGTTCTTCATGTGTGCACAATTCATGAGTTTTGAACCTAGAACTTGCTCAAAGACCACTTGAAACGTTTTATTAATCTGTGATGAATTAAAGATGATTAAGGCATTAGTAAAACACCATGGCCAAACTGACTTACAGCCCTGTAAACACTAATCCTTTAGGTTAACCTCTTTTGAGCCTAACATGTTTTTAGCCTTTTTCTTCGTTAACCCGCTTACTCCTAACCTGTTTTTAGCTTAAACACTAACCTGCCTTTGTTCCAACATGTGTTAAAGAGACAATTTTGTGACTTGTGGTGGTATTTTGTGCTTGAAAAGTCTTCTGGTTTGTGAAAGAAGTAAGTGTGGGGGTGTTGTTAAAAAAAAAAATGTTGGGTAAAAAAAAAATATATATATATACAAAAAGAAAAAAAAAAAAAAAAAAAAAAAGAATAAGAAGTTTTTGTTCTGAAAGTGTGAAAGATTGGAGGTGAATAAAAGTTTGGTTGTTTGATTGTTTAAGCATATAGAAAACAAGTCACAAAATTGTTTTGTGGAACACTCGGGACATTTTGTTTTTCCTATCCCTTCGTTTCTTTTAACCCCTAACCTTTGACCCCATTACACCATTGAAAGCCCTTATGATTTAATGATTTGTGGATTAATTGTGGAGAGTTGGTTAATGAGCAAGCTTATGGGAACATTACTTGTGTAATTGTTTTGAGAGTAAACACTTAACCCTAAACACTGAGCGGAAATATTTAGTGATCATTGTGAGTTTTAGTGGTTAATGTTGTTTTTATGTGCCTATTGGATTGCATGAGATTGATTGTATACTTGGTTTTCACACACTTCACCCGAGCATGAATGAGATGTACATGTTAAATGCTTAGCAAATTCTTTAGCCTCGGTATATAATTTTTATTCTGTTGATTACAACTTTTGTGAACTCACTGAGGATTATGGTTGGAAAGAATATATGTTTTGTGTTTCGTTTTTCTGTTTTGTGTTGTTCTGTTTTACGTTTTGTGTTGCTAAGGGACTAGCAGTAGCTAAGTGTGGGGGAATTTGATAGGAGCACAAAGTGTGACGTTTTTAATGTGTTTTCCCTACTATTTGGCTATGATTTAATTGTAACTTTGCTATTTTAGCTTAGTTTCCATATTTGAGTCCAAAATGATGTATTAATGTGAACATGTGCAGAAACGAAGTCTAATGGGCTTTTGCGAGGCCCATTAAGAGGTGGTCTTCCATGAGGCCCAAGAAGGAGGCCCAAACCCAAGAAGGAGGCCCAAACCCAAGATGGAAGGCCCAAATCCATGAAGGAAGGCCCAAGTTCACAAAGCATGAGGAAAGGCCCAAGCCCAGATTTTCGGACATTCTGCCTGTGCAGATTAGTCAACTTGCGAAGCCCATATCTCCCAATTGCACCGTTGGATCCAGCTGTAATTTTGATACACACTGCATGTGTGTGTTATATATTCTGTATTAAAATTTGAGAATCATCCAACCGTTCAAACGTGCATTATTCCGTTCTAAGTGGGAACTGCTCAGTGCTGTCTGCTTTTTATTTCTTTCCTCTTCTTTTATTTTCAATGCTCCACTCACCCCTATATTCTTTCCTCTTCTTTCTGCCCACACCATTAGTGTTTAATTTCTTTTACCTAAATAAATGGTTCATTGCCATATGACTACATTTCCACCATTCCACTTACCATTTCTTTTCTACCACTCACATTCCACTTCTCTTCCTTTTCTTTCTTTATTTCTTGCATTGTCTTCTTCTTCCTCTCCATTCTCCTATAAATAGCAGCCTCATTCTTCTCTTCAACACACCCCAATGGGGAGGGACAAACCCTCCTCTTTCTCTTCTCATTTCACATTTTCCATTCTCTAGTACTTTTGGTTTTCAAGACTTCAAGGAGGAGGAGAAGGCGTCTACACCATCACCACCAGCCCCTATTCTACATCACCATCACCATCATCACCTTGTCTTCACAGCTTGGATTACTTGTGGTCAAGGATTCAAGATGTGGCTTCAAGATCTTCATGCTATTCATACGGTGTATTTCGACTTAGCCTTTAAATTTATGCCTCTTTGTTGCTTGTTTATCTTTTGTATTAGTTAACACAACATGAATTATGTATTTTTCAGCCTTTGTTTATGAGTTTATTTAATTGTTGGATCCTAATTAATTAGTTCTTCTAGTAGCTTATGTGACTCCGTTTATTTGATTTTATTTTTAGTAGAGAACTTTTATATGTTTTTGTTTTAAGGATTGCAAACTTAAGATGATTGCATATAATTGGTGCTAGAATTAGGGTTTTAATTCTAATTCACAAGTAGTAAAGGCTTTGGAAAGAGGTCGGAAACAAATAAAAAGGATCACGGATAGATGGGCGGTCCCACTAGGTCGTGCACTTTAATTAACAACTCCTCTTTTATGCGTTGGACATGTTTTGATTAGCTACCTTTGCATGTTTGATTGGTTAATCTAGGTGCGGTCGCTTAGGTTAATTTTCATGAAAGAGGTTTTATTTGGGGAATGATAATTGGCGGTCCAGCATTCCACATATGTTAATTTCGGTTTCATGGCTAGGGAACTTGGTTAATTTTCGGTCCAATAATTGGTAAACTTGTATACTTGTGGCTGAACTTTATATACTTTATGTTTCATCCCATTTTATTTAATTTATTCTTTGTAATTTAATTAATTCATTTCATTCAATTTATGACTCAATCCCCCTTTTACTTTGTACATATGTATATATTTATACTTTATACTTGTTAATAATAATTCTTTATTTTATTTAATTCTTTGTGACATTTTTTGTTAGGTACACCCTTTGATCTCCGTTGTGAACGATACCCTACTATGCACTATACTACAACCGATAGGGTTTTTTTAAATTGATGCTCCTTTTGGGCCTATCACTCTCTCTCATTCTCTCTCGTTTTCTCTTTCGTGTTCTTCATCTGTTCTTGAGTTTTTCCCAGAAAACCTCCCAAATCCCAAAAGCTATCCTCCCTTCCCAACCCAGAAATGGCCAAACGAGTGAATTCTTTCAGTGATTTGTTTCAGGCAGGTCCTTCAGAGAACCCAATCTTTGAAGGCTTGGCTGAAATAATTCCACCGAGCATGCTCAATAGCGCCGATGCTAGCATGCCGACCGAGCCACTACCACAACCGCAACCACTACCCCAAGCACCAATCCTGGTTGCTGATCCACCCGTTGAGCCGGAAGCCGCTCCTGTCTATAGGAGACTTCCGCGGACAAAGTACACCAAAGCTCAGAGAGATGCACTTGCGGCTTTCTTTGCGGTGTATTCTCACCCCACCAAGCCACAACGAGAAAGATTTGGTCCAAAAATCGGACTAGAAGAAGACCAAGTCTACTATTGGGGGTCGAGAAATAGGAAGAAGTTCGGTATCCAGTCTTCCGAGCAGCGTATTGCCGAGCTAGAGAAAAGAAACGATCAGCTGGTGAGCAAAAACGAGGAGCTTCAACTGAAGAATCAACGACTCGTCGATGCTCTCCACAGCGGCATCTGTCCCAATTGCGGAGGTCCTGTTCCGCACTCAGATGTGCCACGGCGAAGGCTCGAAGTTGTTCCTCAACAACAAGAGCCTATTCTTGAGTTGTCCGATGATTCCATCGACATGGACCACTTCGAGACGGGATGTGCGGAGCGTCATGCCTTCATTTATCGAGCGCCCATCCATACCTTTGCCATCCGACACCCTTCCCGCACCTTCTCATGATCTTGTCGGAGTCCACACCGATTTGATCTCGGATATCGCCCGCAAGGCCAAAGACGAGCTCCCGCTCACGGCCACCGCCGGATTTCCTTTGTGGATAACTTCACCGACTCCCGACATGTCTATTCATCCCGAGACTCTTCATAGGGCCGAGTACTTGCGAGTGTTTCAACGAGCCGAACCTCGCTCCGTACTTCAAAGCCGAATCGTCGAGACACTCGGCAACCATCCATCTTTATCCGACCACCATCGTTCAGATCTTAATGGATGTTGGTCGATGGTTGCCAGTCTTCTGTAGCATGATTACAAACGCCAAGACGTTGGAGATCTTATCCTCCAACAACGAAGAAGGCTACGAGGAGCAGAAGCAAGTGATGTCGGCCGAGTTTCTGGTGCCATCTCACCTCGTTTCAACTCGTGAAGTCCAGTTTGTTCGGTATTCTCACCAACAACTGGATGGAAGTTGGGTCGTTGTGGATGTCTCCGTGGATGAATTGCGTTCCAATCCAAAGCCTTCCGTGAGATCGATTTGCCGAAAACGCCCCTCCGGATGCCTGATACGTGATCTTCATAATGGATCTTCCTTGGTCACTTGGGTGGAGCACGTGGATGTACGCGAGAAAGAGATGAAGGCCAGTTTCGAACCTTTTGTTCATTCAGGGTTCGCTTTTGGTGCAAAGCGTTGGATCTCAACCCTCCAACGACAAGCCGAGCGCTACATGTGCGCCACAGGTATCCACTCTTCACCCGGTGACTCGATTATTTCTCTTGAAGGAAGAAGAGGACTGGCGGAAATGGCAAAACAGATGACAATCTGTTTCTTCAACGACATCAGCAACTCCACGTACCACCACTGGACTTGTTCGAATCGAACAAGAGACACTCGAATGGAGGTCAGGACCAACAAGCGAAGGGGTGATCCGAGCAAGCCCCCTGGAGTCAATCGTACTGCTGGTTGTTCCGTCGTTCATCTATCTCATCACACCAGGATCTTTGAGTTTCTCAAAGACGTTCAGACGAGACCAATGTGGGATAGTATGTCGATGGACAACTCGGTACGTGTGCTAGCAAATTTCACCATCGGTCTTGACCCGCGGAACCAGATTTCGGTGCTCGCCATAGATAGTCACAACGACTTCCTCATTCTCCAGGAGTGTTGCACCGATGCAACAGGGTCGTCTGTGATTTATGCGCCGATTAACCATTCCATTTTCCAGTGTTTGCTATCTGGAGTTCAACCGGAGCCATTTCCGCTTATGTCTTCAGGCTTCTCCATTCTGCCTAACGTATCCGGAGCCATTCTTGATGGAACACTACTGACTATGGTGTTCCAGATCTCAGTAAGGGCTACATCAGCCAAGTCTGCCGTGGAGTCGGCAACTACACTCGTCCAGGACACACTTCAAAGGATCAGAACCGCAGTCAATTAAGGAGCAAACGTTGGATGCAAGGCCCTGCTAGCCTTGTTTGTGACTGTTGGTGACTTGCTTCGGGAGGAGCTTAATGATCTTCAAGGGGGAGTTTTTCTTTAACCTTTCTGTTTATTTTTGTTTAATTTTTCATTTGTATATATGTTGTGTGTTTATTTTTGTTGGTGTGTTTATTTCTGTTTGTATTTTCAATTCAATAACCATACTTGAATTTTTCATTTTCGTGAAATATCTGTCTAACATTGAGGACAATATTTAATTCAAGTGTGGGGGGAAGATTTATTGAAAAGAAAAGAAAAAATTTGAAAAATTTGAAAAATTCAAAAAAATAATTTACTTGTTTTTGTTTTCTACTGTAACGGTATATCGACTAAATCATACTTACTCCCTTGGTAGCGTTGAACCTACCATTGCACTTAGTAAGTCACTGTGGTCACGTATTGTTACGTAAATTGAAAAAAATCAAAAAAAAATCAAAAAAATAAAAAATTACAAAAATATTTGCTTTCGTTTTTGTGTGTTTATTTGTGTTATATGTGTTGTTTTCTTTCCAATCCCGATGATGAATTGAGTTTAATTGTTATGATTTTGAGAATGTTTCTTATATGTCAAGGCTTTGCGTAGTTTGCTTTGGATTTAATATGCATAACTTGTGATTGCTCGAATTTCCATGTTCACATAACCTGTTTCGATTAGTTGATTGCAATCCGAGAAGCACATTTAAACATACATTGTCATGCATACCCAGAAAATGTGAGGATTTGAGCCTGTTGTATATTCACATGTATGCATATTTCATACATTTACTCGTTCTTCATGTGTGCACAATTCATGAGTTTTTGAACCTAGAACTTGCTCAGAGACCTCTTGAAACTTTTTATTAATCTGTAATGAATTAGAAATGAGTAAGGCATTAGTTGAGCACCATGGCCAAAATATTCACCATCCATTTAAACACGAACTTTAGGAATCCCCTTTTGAACTGATCACTCATTAGCCGTTTCTTTTGTTCACCCACACCATTTCACCCTTGTTTTATTGTGTTTGCAAGACGATGATAGTGACTTCTTATATTCTTATGCTTCGGGTTTTGATTTGTATGGTAGTATACCAAAATGCAAGTGTGGGGGTGCATTTTATTTTGTTGTATTTGTTCAAAGAAAAAAAAAAAAAAAAAAAGAAGGAATAAATTCCTCAAAGAAAAAAAAAATAGAAAAGAAAGAAAGAAAAAAAAAAAGAAAAAAAAAAGAAAGAGAAATTCCAAAAATAGAGTTATTTTGTTGTATTATTTTTAATTTCAATAAAAGGTTGGAGGAAAATAAGAGTTGTTTCGGGTATAGCATAGGTATGAGTTTCAAAGTCGTTGATTTGTCTTGCAAACATGTGGAGCATTTATCATTTCTATCCCTTTCATTCCATTCACCATTTACCATTTACCATTCACCATTTGGTCCCTGTTTCACCTGAAAGTCCTTATGATCTGATGATTTGTGGATTAATTGTAGAGAGTCGGTTAATGAGCAAGCATATGGGAACACTACTTGTGTAATTGTTTTGAGAGTAAACACTTAACCCTAAACACTGAGCGGAAATATTTAGCGAATCTTGTGAGCTTTAGTGGTTAATGTTGTTCATATGTGCCTGATTGGTCATCAAAATATAGGAAATAGTAATTTAGACTCGGGATTGTCGAACCACGGGGATTGGAGGCCTAAAACCTAATTAGTAAAATGTAATCTAATTTCCTTAACACACAATAATTGACAAATTAAGATAAACAAATCTAAACAAAAATATAAATAATTAAACTAAAAATAAACTTAACTCACAAATAATCAAATAACATATTTTTGGGTTTTTCAATATTAATTAAACACACAATTCAAACCAATCAAATATTTAAAATACAAATTAATCAAATAAATTCACACAACAAATATTTAAACAAATAAAAATAAAATGAGTTTAAGTTTCAGAAATTTCTCATTGAATTCGACAAGGCTCGGGAACTTGGGTGTAGAGAGCAATTGCACTTGGGCTTGGGCCTTGGGCTTTTGGCAATTGGACCCATTCTCTTCTTTCCGGTCAAGCCCGTGTTGACCTTTACTTCTTTGACTTTTCAACCGCGTTTAATCCCCTCTTTGACCCGTGTTTGAACTCTAGTTTCGGACTTTCAATTTCTTCATCTCATTTCTTCTTCACAGCAGAAGAGGGAAACGCTCGAGCTGCAGGTGACCGGCACGGAGGAAGTTAGAGAAGCAAGCCGTGGATTTGTGAGTGGCGGCGCAGCGCGGGTGGCGCGACGAGCTTCGAGGCACGAGAAGAGAGGAGGTACGGGCAGATCGATCGACGGCGAGAGAAGAGCAGGTGGTGAATCCGAGCCGGGTCTCCGTCTTGATTGCAGCTGGTGGTTTGGGAACGGTGAGACCACGGGCTCGGAACGGCGCGGCACCGGAGGTGCGGCGGAGCAGGGATGCCGGCGAGAGCTGCGGTGGCCTGGTGTGACCGGACTTTGCAGCGCGGTGAGAGATGTGGACGGCAGAAGCGGCGCCGATGGCTGGTGAGAGGCGCGGCCAGAGACGGCGGCGGTGAACAAGAGCTAGGAGAGATGCCGAGATGGTGAGAAGCCGGCGGACAGAAGAGAGAGCGAGCTGGGATTGACGGCAGATCGAGCACGGGCTCGGCGTGGCAGGGAGCTTTGGCAATCCGAGAAGTCAGCGGTGATGCACGGTTTCTGGGTAGAGGAGACCGGCGCCGACGTTGATGCTGCGGTGGTGATTGGATTTCTGGGCAGTGGGCGACGCGGGTTTGAGAGTGAGCAAGGGAGATTGGCAGTGGAGATTGAGTTAATTGCAGGGACTGTGGCTTGGGTTGTTTGATTGTGTAAGTGGTGAATTGAAAATGAATTGGTACGGTGGTGATGTGGTGGTGGCTGAGATGAGAAGGGCAGTGATCGTGGTGATTGCTAGATGGATGAAGAGAGAAAGAACAGAGAGAGATTGGTCCGTGGGTGTAGAGAGAGAGAGAGATATGGGTGTAGAGATTAGAACAGAAAAGAAAGAAAAAGAAAAGAAAGAAGAAAAGAAAAGGGAGAAGAAAGGGAAGAAGGAGAAGAAGTGACCGGGGAGGAGTAGAGAAGAGGAGATGATCATAATCTATCGATTGCAGGGACTAAATATAGGCACAGAGAAATTGTGGTGGAGCTAGAATTGGTGGAAGAGATCCAGCTAAAAAGCTGGATTTGAATTCAAAGAGGAGTGGGGGGAGAATATGTTGGTGGTGATGGAAACCAGCTAAGAAAAGCTGTGGACGTGATTGTTAATTGCAGAGGATGGAGCGGGTGAAGAACATGGTGGCTGCAAAACAGATTTAAAAGAAAAATAAATAAAATAATAAAAAGAAAATAATTAAATAAATTAATTATAAAATAAATACTAAACTATAAATCAAAATCAAAATAAAATAAAATATAAACAAGGGAAAATAAAATAGAGATTTAAAATATGTATCGCCACCGCGTGTGGTGGTTGCGCCTCCGTGAGTGGTGGTTCGCCGGCAAATTGCCGGGATTCAGAACGGTTTCCAAAATCTTCGTACATTGTCTATAATCCACTGTCGAGTGATGACCGGTGTCATCAGATAATCGAAAAGTCACGGTTGACTTTCCGATATTGCGCCGTAAATCTCCAAAATTCACCTTTTATGTGTAAATTAGCATTTTTCACATATTTTCCCCGAAAACACGAAAACAAACATTAAACCGACAAATAAGCTTTCAGAATAGCATCCATCCAAGTATTTAGAGCACTTTATGAACGTATTTTACGTTCACATCACACCCCCACACTTGAACTTTTGCTAGTCCTCTAGCAAACACAGAACTAAAAACGAACAACACAAAAACAGAAAGGGAAACACAAAACAGAAATTATTTCCAACCATAACCCTCAACGAGTTCACAAGAGTTATAAATAGGAGAATAAAAATTATATACCAAGGCTCACGAATTTGCTAAGTATTTAACATGGACATCTCATTCGTGCTCGAGTGAAGTGTGTGAAAACCGAGTGTACAATTAATTTCAAGCAATCAAATAGGCACATATGAACAACATTAACCACTAAAGCTCACTAGATTCACTAAATATTTCCGCTCAGTGTTTAGGGTTAAGTGTTTACTCTCATAACAATTACACAAGTAATGTTCCCATAAGCTTGCTCATCAACCAACTCTCTACAATTAATCCACAAATCATTAAATCATAAGGGCTTTCAATGGTGTAATGGGGCCAAAGGGTGAATGAATGGTAAATGAATGGTAAATGGAAAGACTAGAAATGATAAATGTTCCACATGTTTGCAAGACAAATCAACGACTTTGAAACTCATACATATGCTATACCCGAAACAACTCTTATTTTCCTCCAACCTTTTATTGAATTCAAAAATAATACAACAAAATAAATCTATTTTTGGAATTTCTTTTTTTTTTTTTTTTTTTTTTCTTTGAGGAATTTTATTCCTTCTTTTTATTTCTGATTTTTTTTTCTTCTTTTCTTTGAACAATACAACAACATAAATACACCCCCACACTTGCCTTTTGGTACATACTATACATCCGAAGCATAAGAACACAAGAAGTCACTATCATCGTCTTGCAAACACAATAAAACAAGGGTGAGATGGTGTAGGTGAACAAAAGAAACGGCTAATGAGTGTTTAGTTCAAAAGGGGATCCTAAAGTTCGTGTTTAAATGGATGGTGAATATTTTGGCCATGGTGCTCAACTAATGCCTTAATCATTTTCAATTCATCACAGATTAATAAAAAGTTTCGAGAGGTCAATGAGCAAGTTCTAGGTTCAAAAACTCATGAATTATGCACACATGAAGAACGAGTAAATGTATGAATAATGCATACATGTGAATATTCAACAGGCTCAAATTCTCACAATTTCTGGGTATGCATGACAATGTAAGTTCAAATGTGCTTCTCGGATTGCAATCAATTAATCAACACAGGTTATGTGAACATGGAATTTCGAGCAATCACAAGTTATGCAAATTAAATCCAAAACAAATCACAGAAAGCCTTACCATATAATCAAAATTCTCCAAATCACAACAATTAAACTCAAATCATCATCGGGATTGGAAAGAACAAAACACACCACAAATAAATACACAAAAACAGAAAACAGAAACAAATATTTTTGTAATTTTTGATTTTTTTGATTTTTTTTTATTTTTTTCAATTTACGTAACAATACGTGACCACAGGGACTCACTTAGTGCAATGGTAGGTTCAACGCTACCAAAGGAGTGAGTATGATCTAGTCGAGATACCGTTACAGTAGAAAACGAAAACAAGTAAATTATTTTTTTGAATTTTTCAAATTTTTCAAATTTTTTCTTTTCTTTTTAATAAACCTTCCCCCACACTTGAATTAAACATTGTCCTCAATGATAGACAGATATTTCACGAAAATGAAAAATTCAAGTATGGTTATTGAATTTAAACACACAACAGAAATAAACACACAAACAGAAATAAAACAGAAGTAAACACACAACATTTATACAAATGAAAAATTAAACAAAAAGGTTAAAGAAAAACTCCCCTTTGAAGATCATTAAGCTCCTCCCGAAGCAAGTCACCAACAGTCACAAACAAGGCTAGCAGGGCCTTGCATCCAACGTTTGCTCCTTAGTTGACTGCGATTCTGATCCGTTGAAGTGTGTCCTGGACGAGTGTTGTTGCCGACTCCACGGCAGATTTAGCTGATGTAGCCTTCACCGAGATCTGGAACACCATAGTCAGTAGTGTTCCATCAAGAATAGCTCCGGATACGTTAGGCAGAATGGAGAAACCTGAAGACATAAGCGGAAATGGCTCCGGTTGAACTCCACATAACAAACACTGGAGAATGGAATGGTTGATCGGCGCATAAATCACAGACGACCCCGTTGCATCGGTGCAACACTCCTGAAGAATGAGGAAGTCGTTGTGATTATCTATGGCGAGCACCGAAATCTGGTTCCGCGGGTCAAGACCGATGGTGAAATTTGCTAGCAGACGCACCGAGCTGTCCATCGACATACTATCCCACAGCGGTCTCTGATAGGAGCACAAAGTGTGACGTTTTTAATGTGTTTTCCCTACTATTTGGCTATGATTTAATTGTAACTTTGCTATTTTAGCTTAGTTTCCATATTTGAGTCCAAAATGATGTATTAATGTGAACATGTGCAGAAACGAAGTCTAATGGGCTTTTGCGAGGCCCATTAAGAGGTGGTCTGCCATGAGGCCCATCAAGAAGGGGGCCCAAACCCAAGATGGCAGGCCCAAATCCATGAAGGAAGGCCCAGGTTCACAAAGCATGAGGAATGGCCCAAGCCCAGATTTTCGGACAATCTGCCTGTGCAGATCAGTCAACTTGCGAAGCCCATATCTCTCAATTGCACCGTCAGATCTAGCTGTAATTTTGATACACGCTGCACATGGATGTCAGTTATTCCCAAATAAAATTTCAGAAGCATCCAACCGTTGAAACGTGCAGGATTCCGTTCTAAGTGCGCACTGCTCAGTGCTGTCCGTTTTTATTTCTTTCCTCTTCTTTTATTTTCAATGCTCCACTCACCCCTATATTCTTTCCTCTTCTTTCTGCCCACAATATTAGTGTTTCATTTCTTTTACCTAAATAAATGGTTCATTGCCATATGACTACATTTCCACCATTCCACTTACCATTTCTTTTCTACCACTCACATTCCACTTCTCTTCCCTTTCTTTCTTTATTTCTTTCATTGTCTTCTTCTTCCTCTCCATTCTCCTATAAATAGCAGCCTCATTCTTCACACCAATTCACACCCCAATGGGGAGGGACAAACCCTCCTCTTTCTCTTCTCCATCTCACATCATATTTTTCATTCTCTAGTATTTAGGGTTTTCAAGTCTTCAAGGAGGAGGGGAGCTGTTTACACCATTACCACCAGCCATCAACCATCATCACCACCATCATCATCACCTTGGGAATCTCGGCTTTTGAGTTACTCGCGTGAGGATTTAAGAGTTTGTGATCTTCGAGTTCTTCCTACTTTCCATATGGTGTACTTCAACTTATTCTTTAATTACTCTTTTTGAGTTCCTCTTTGTTGCTTGATTATTCTTTGTATTAGTTAACATGACATGATTTATATAATTTTCAGCCTATATTTATGAGTTTATTTGATTGTTAGATCCTAATTAATTAGTTCTTCTAGCAGCTTATGTGACTCCGTTTATTTGATTCGGTTTTATTGAATCTTTTATGTGTTCTTGTTTTAAGGTTCAAAACTTAAGATGATTGCATGTAATTGGTGCTAGAATTAGGGTTTTAATTCTAGTTCACAAGTAGTAAAGGCTTATCAAACGGGTCGGAATCAAAATAAGAAGGATCGCGGATAGACGAGCGTTCGCTAGGTCGCGCACTTTAATTAACAACTCTTCTCCTATGCGTTAGATATGTTATTGATTGATCACCTTTGCATGTTTAATTGTTTAATCTAGATGAGCGTTCACTAGGTTAATTTTCATAGAAGAGGTTTTATTTGGGGAATGATAACCCGTGTGGGCATTCCACATATGTTAGTTTCGGTTTCATGGCTAGGGAACTTGGTTAATTTTCGGTCTAATGATTGGTAAACTTGTGTATATGTGGCTGAACTTTATATACTTTGTGTTTCATCATCATATTTTATTTATTCTTTGTAATTTAATTAATTTATTTCATTCAATTTATCTCTCAATTCCCCTTTTTACTTTGTACATATGTATATATTTATACTTTATACTTGTTAATAATAATTCTTTATTTTATTTAATTCTTTGTGACATTTTTTGTTAGGTACACCCTTTGATCTCCGTTGTGAACGATACCCTACTTACACTATACTACCGATAGGGTTTTTTTAAATTGATGTCCCATTTGGGCTGATCAATTTTTGGCGCCGTCGACGGGGATTGAAAATTCCTAACTATTATTTTGTGAATATTTGTGAATAATACTTGTTTATACTTGTTGATATTTAGTTACACTTAGTAATTTATTTAGGTGTCTTTTATATAGTTGATTATTTTTTGTTGTTGTAAGTTGTAACTTGAACGGAAATAGGTAAGGTCCTTTTGTTAATATTGGCCTAAACCCTTCATTTTTACCGTAAGGTTATTTGAGGTTGAGGGCGGCCTTTATTAACACTTGGAGAATTGTCGAACACTTAAGTGCTTTCTCAACTGAGTAAGGGGCACATGAATGGTGTCTAGATATGATCGAGACCCTGGGTGACGGGTTTGTAAAATTGGATTCAGAGGACTAGTCCACTAAATGAATCCTGCCTCTCGCTTATCTCTTGTGATCTGGCCATTCGCCTTCTGAAAACACGGAAAGTCATTTACGTCAAGACATTGCACCTAGGCCGTAAGTCCACCTTGAGTTACCGCTTGGAATCAACTTTCTTTTTTTTCAACTATATTAAGGCAAAAGAAAATGTTTTTGTACGCTTTAGGTATATTGGATTAAACATGACTTTAAGATGGGTAGCTGTTTCAGTCCCATTGCACATTGAAGTTCTCTGTTCCCGTACTTAAGTGTATTTTGTATATAAAATTTACTTAGACATAGGAAATTTTATTTATTCATTTTGTATAGATAATTTGTGACACATTTTTAACTTTGTAAATATTTTATTTTTATTTTGTAAATTTATTACTAACTTTTTAATTTTGTATAGGAAATAATCCGGGTTTATCGGAAAATTATACCGCATACATCGGAGCATACGTTTGGAAGTCAAGGTTGAAAAACCTTGAGGTTGATGTCTTGTTGGTGATTTTCGGTTTCCTCGGGAGTAAAAAGGTAAGTTTTCTTTTCACTCTCGTTATTTATTTAAAAAGAAAAAAGAAAAAAAAAAAGAGTGTTTTCCTTTGTTTTACTGTTGGTAATTTTTTTTTTTTTACTGTTTATAATTACTGTTTGTTTTATTTTTTTGGGCTTGTTGTAGTTAATTGTTATTGGGCCTTAGGCCCGTTTGTGTGATTGGTTAGGGTTTTAGGTTTCGAAAAATAAAAATAAAAAATAAAAAATAAAAAATTAGGTCCATTGGGCTCGTGTCATTCCCGAAGCCCAATTAGTGTGTCGGGCCTTTACTTTTTAGGCCCATTAGTTTAAGCTCACCAATAATGGCCCGTTCTCTACGCGGCCAGGCCCACTTTAAGGGCCAGACCATTCCGATGGCCCTGGCCCGTTTAAAGTGTCGGCAACCGTTAGCGCGTGTGCTACGCGTTTTCACTGTTCACTTTACGACTTTCGCGTAAAGATTTGGTTAAATAAAAAGAAAAATTCTTATTGGACCGTCCCGCGACTTTCGCGTCGGCACGATAATTAAAAAAATAAAAATAAAAAATGAAAAAAAATTTGATTGGGCCGACGCACGACTTTTGCGTCGGCCGATTTGTTTAATAATCCGCATGCGTGTCAACTGTAGCCTTTGCGACTTTCGTCGCTCGATCCGCAATTTGCGGATCTGTGTCTGTGGCACGTGTGCGTACGTGCGTCTGTTCCTTTCCCTTGGTTTGTGTCTATGTGCTTCATTCCATTCATTTTGCATTCATTTTCACTTAGTTCCCTTTTAGTCTCTCTAAATTTTCTCTCGTTTGTTCATATTGTTCTTCACTTGTTCTTCGTTGTTCTTAGTTATTTTTCCAGAAATCTATCCTCCCTCCCAACCTAGAAATGGCCAAAAGAGTGAATTCTTTCAGTGAGTTGTTTCATTCTAGTCCTCCAGAGAGTGATTTCTTTGAAGGCTTGGATGAAATCATTCCACCAAGCATTCTAGATACTGTTAATGCTAGCATGCCGGATGTGCCGAACCGGAACCGGAACCACGGGCACCAATCCAGCCGCTGATCCACATGTTGTTGTTGTTGCTGGTCCTTCCCGAAGCGTACGAGAGGCCCGAGGACGAGATTCACCAAGGACCAAAATGATGCGTTGACCGAGTTCTACACGGTGAATCCTCACCCACTCAAACCGCACAGAGCAAGGTTTGCTATAGAACTCGGGTTAACCGAAAATAAGGTCTACAACTCGGGGAAGGAGATTTCATGATAAGCACGGTATCCCGTCGAGGAGCAGATTTATGCCGATCTAATAAGAAGAAACGAGGAGCTGATGAGTAAGAATGAGGAGCTTCAAGAGCAGAACCGGAAACTCATCGATGCTCTTCACGGCGGCATTTGTCCCCAGTGCGGAGGTCCTGTTCCGCACCCAGATGTGCATCGATCAAGATTCGAAGTTGTTCCTCCGGAGTCTCTTCTTGTCTTGTCCGATGATTCAATCGACATGGATGACTTGCGAAGGGATGTGCGGAGCCTCATGCCAACATTACTCGAGCGCTCATCCTCTCATGTGCCATCCGACAACATTCCGGGACCTGCTCATGATCTCGTTGGGTTTCATTCCGACCGGATCGCCGATATCGTGAACAAAGCCAAAGACGAACTCATGCTCTTGGTCGCCGCTGGTTTTCCCCTATGGATCTATTCCTCAAATCCCATCACTTCCATTCATCCCGAAACTCTTAATCATGCCGAGTACTTCGCGAGTGTCTCAACGAGCCGAGCCTACACCATATTTCATATCGAAGCCTCGAGACACTCAAAGAACCATTCACCTGAATCCGACCACCATCGTTCGGATTTTAATGGATGTTGGTCAATGGTTGCTCATCTTCGTAGCTTGGTCACCAATGCCCATACCTTGGAGGTCCTGTTCTCCGGATAGAAGAAAGCTACAAGGAGCGAGTGCAAGTGATGTCCGCCGAGTTCCTAGTGCCAACACACAACGTTTCAACTCGTGAAGTCCAATTTGTTCGTTCCTCTCACCAACAATTGGATGGAAGTTGGATTGTTGTGGATGTCTCGTGGATGAAATGAGCTCAAATCCAAGGCCTTCCGTGAGATCAAGATGTCGAAAACGTCCTTCCGGATGCCTGATACGGGATCTGCAGAATGGATCCTCCTTTGTCACGTGGGTGGAGCATGTTGATGTGCGAGAAAAAGATTTAACCCCCTTATTTAAACCTTTTGTTGAATCAGGTTTTGCATATGGAGCGAAGCGTTGGTTGGCACCTCTTCAACGACATGCCGAGCGCTACATGTGCGTGATGGGGATTCACACTTCACCCAGTGACTCAATCATTTCACCAGGAGGGAGAAGAAGCCTAGCTAAGATGGCAAACCAGATGGCGGTAAGTTTCTTCAACGACATCACCAACTCGACTTACCATCATTGGACTGCATCAAACAAAACGGGAGACACACATATGGAGGTCAGGACCAACAAGCGAAGGGGTGATCCTAGCCAACCCCTTGGACTCGATCGTACCGCTGGCTGTTCGTCAAGCACTTCTCCCATCACACAAGAATCTTTGATTTTATCGAGACGTACGTACAAGGCATTTATGGGATAGTGTGTCGATAGACAGTTCAGTACATGTGCTTACAAACTTCACCACTGGTCTTGACCCACGAAATTCTATCTCCGTTTTGGGCATAAGTAATCACGTCGACTTCCTCATACTCCAGGAGTGCTTCACAGATTCAACGGGGTCGTACGTGATTTATGCGCCTATCGAACAAGCAAGCTTCCAGTCCATGTTATGTGGAGTTGACCCGGAGCCTTTTCAATTGATGTCATCTGGCTTCTCCATTCTGCCTGATGTATCCGGAGACGTACTTGATGGAACTCTACTGACGTTAGTGTTCCAGATATCAGTGAAGGCAAATTCAGCCAGACGTGCTGTGGATTCGGCAACAAGTGTCGTCCAGGACACGCTCAAAAGGATCAAAGCCGCAGTCAACTAAGGAGCAAACGTTGGATGCAAGGCCCTGCTAGCCTTGTTTGTGACTGTTGGTGACTTGCTTCAGGAGGAGCTTAATGATCTTCAAGGGGGAGTTATTTCTAACTTATCTGTTTTTCATTTACCTAAATGTTGTGTGTTTACTTCTGTTTATTTTTAATTGTGTGTTTATTTCTGTTTGTGTGTTTAAATTCAATAACCATGCTTGAATTTTTCATTTTCGTGAAATATTTGTCAACATTGAGGACAATGTTTAATTCAAGTGTGGGGGGAAGGTTTATTAAAAAGAAAAGAAAAAATTTGAAAAATTTAAAAAGATAATTTCAAAAAAATAATTTACTTGTTTTTGTTTTCTACGGTCACAATATATCGACTAGATCATACTTACTCCCTTGGTAGCGTTGAACCTATCATTGCACTTAGTAAGTCACTGTGGTCACGTATTGTTACCCTAATAAAAAAAATTGAAAAAGAAAAAAAAATAGTTTTGTAAGCTCGTTTGTTTCGCACTGGCTTTGGAGCTATCGAGTCTTAGAAAGTGCTTGTTCGTTTATTTGAGCTATATCATTTTAAAAAAATCAATCAAAAAAATCAAAAAATCAAAAATTACAAAAATATTTGCTTCTGTTTGTGTGTTTTGTGCTTTGTTCTTTCCAATCCCAAGGATGAATTGAGTTTAATTGTTGTGATTAGGAGAATGTTTATTATATGGCAAGGCTTTGTGTAGTTTGCTTTGGATTTAATATGCATAACTTGTGATTGCTCGAAATTTCATGTTCACATAACCTGTTTCGATTAATTGATTGCAATCCGAGAAGCACATTTAAACATACATTGTAATGCATACCCAGAAAATGTGAGGATTTGAGCCTATTGAATATTCACATGTATGCATCTTTCATACATTTACTCGTTCTTCATGTGTGCACAATTCATGAGTTTTGAACCTAGAACTTGCTCAGAGACCTCTCGAAACTTTTTGTTAATCTGTAATGAATTAGAAATGAGTAAGGCATTAGTTGAGCACCATGGCCAAAATATTCACCATCCATCTAAACACGAACTTTAGGAATAACCCTTTTGAACTAAACACTCATTAGCCGTTTCTTTTGTTCACCCACACCATCTCACCCTTGTTTTATTTATGTTTGCAAGACGATGATAGTGACTTCTTGTGTTCTTATGCTTCGGGTTTTGATTTGTATGGTAGTATACCAAAAGGCAAGTGTGGGGGTGCATTTTATTTTGTTGTATTTGTTCAAAGAAAGAAAAAAAAATCAGAAATAAAAAGAAGGAATAAATTCCTCAAAGAAAAAAAAATAGAAAAGAAAGAAAGAAAAAAAAAGAAAGAAAAAATAGAGAAATTCCAAAAATAGAGTTATTTTCTTGTATTGTATTATTTTCAATAAAAGGTTGGAGGAAAATAAGAAAGTTGTTTCGGGTTTAGCATAGGTATGAGTTTCAAAGTCGTTGATTTGTCTTGCAAACATGTGAAACATTTTTCATTTCCAGTCCCTTCATTCATCATTCACCATTCACACTATACACCATTCACCCCTTTGACCCCTGTTTCACCTTAAAAGCCCTTATGATTTAATGATTTGTGGATTAACCGTGGAGAGTTGGTCGATGAGCAAGCTTATGGGAACGTTACTTGTGTAATTGTTTTGAGAGTAAACACTTAACCCTAAACACTGAGCGGAAATAATTAGTGAATCTTGTGAGGTTTAGTGGTTAATGTTGTTTCGATGTGCCTATTGGATTGCTTGAGATTTTTTGTATACTCGGTTTTCACACACTGCACCCGAGCATGAATGAGATGTACATGTTAAATGCTTAGCAAATTTGTTAGCCTTGGTATATAATTTTTATTCTCTTGATTATAACTCTTTTGAACTCGCTGAGGGTTATGGTTGGAAAGACCATTTTGTTTTGTGTTTCGTTTTTTGTTTTGTGTTGTTCTGTTTTAAAGTTTTGTGTTTGCTAGAGGACTAGCAGTAGCTAAGTGTGGGGGAATTTGATAGGAGCACAAAGTGTGACGTTTTTAATGTGTTTTCCCTACTATTTGGCTATGATTTAATTGTAACTTTGCTATTTTAGCTTAGTTTCCATATTTGAGTCCAAAATGATGTATTAATGTGAACATGTGCAGAAACGAAGTCTAATGGGCTTTTGCGAGGCCCATTAAGAGGTGGTCTGCCATGAGGCCCATCAAGAAGGGGGCCCAAACCCAAGATGGCAGGCCCAAATCCATGAAGGAAGGCCCAGGTTCACAAAGCATGAGGAATGGCCCAAGCCCAGATTTTCGGACAATCTGCCTGTGCAGATCAGTCAACTTGCGAAGCCCATATCTCTCAATTGCACCGTCAGATCTAGCTGTAATTTTGATACACGCTGCACATGGATGTCAGTTATTCCCAAATAAAATTTCAGAAGCATCCAACCGTTGAAACGTGCAGGATTCCGTTCTAAGTGCGCACTGCTCAGTGCTGTCCGTTTTTATTTCTTTCCTCTTCTTTTATTTTCAATGCTCCACTCACCCCTATATTCTTTCCTCTTCTTTCTGCCCACAATATTAGTGTTTCATTTCTTTTACCTAAATAAATGGTTCATTGCCATATGACTACATTTCCACCATTCCACTTACCATTTCTTTTCTACCACTCACATTCCACTTCTCTTCCCTTTCTTTCTTTATTTCTTTCATTGTCTTCTTCTTCCTCTCCATTCTCCTATAAATAGCAGCCTCATTCTTCACACCAATTCACACCCCAATGGGGAGGGACAAACCCTCCTCTTTCTCTTCTCCATCTCACATCATATTTTTCATTCTCTAGTATTTAGGGTTTTCAAGTCTTCAAGGAGGAGGGGAGCTGTTTACACCATTACCACCAGCCATCAACCATCATCACCACCATCATCATCACCTTGGGAATCTCGGCTTTTGAGTTACTCGCGTGAGGATTTAAGAGTTTGTGATCTTCGAGTTCTTCCTACTTTCCATATGGTGTACTTCAACTTATTCTTTAATTACTCTTTTTGAGTTCCTCTTTGTTGCTTGATTATTCTTTGTATTAGTTAACATGACATGATTTATATAATTTTCAGCCTATATTTATGAGTTTATTTGATTGTTAGATCCTAATTAATTAGTTCTTCTAGCAGCTTATGTGACTCCGTTTATTTGATTCGGTTTTATTGAATCTTTTATGTGTTCTTGTTTTAAGGTTCAAAACTTAAGATGATTGCATGTAATTGGTGCTAGAATTAGGGTTTTAATTCTAATTCACAAGTAGTAAAGGCTTATCAAACGGGTCGGAATCAAAATAAGAAGGATCGCGGATAGACGAGCGTTCGCTAGGTCGCGCACTTTAATTAACAACTCTTCTCCTATGCGTTAGATATGTTATTGATTGATCACCTTTGCATGTTTAATTGTTTAATCTAGATGAGCGTTCACTAGGTTAATTTTCATAGAAGAGGTTTTATTTGGGGAATGATAACCCGTGTGGGCATTCCACATATGTTAGTTTCGGTTTCATGGCTAGGGAACTTGGTTAATTTTCGGTCTAATGATTGGTAAACTTGTGTATATGTGGCTGAACTTTATATACTTTGTGTTTCATCATCATATTTTATTTATTCTTTGTAATTTAATTAATTTATTTCATTCAATTTATCTCTCAATTCCCCTTTTTACTTTGTACATATGTATATATTTATACTTTATACTTGTTAATAATAATTCTTTATTTTATTTAATTCTTTGTGACATTTTTTGTTAGGTACACCCTTTGATCTCCGTTGTGAACGATACCCTACTTACACTATACTACCGATAGGGATTTTTTTAAATTGATGCTCCTTTTGGGCGTATCAGTCTCGTATGCACATCTTTGAGGAACTCAAAGATCCTGGTGTGATGGGATAGATGCACGACCGAACAACCAGCAGTACGATTGACTCCAGGGGGCTTGCTCGGATCTCCCCTTCGCTTGTTGGTCCTGACCTCCATTCGAGTGTCTCTTGTTCGGTTCGAACAAGTCCAGTGATGATACGTGGAGTTGCTGATGTCGTTGAAGAAACAGATCGCCATCTGGTTTGCCATTTCCGCTAGGCCTCTTTTTCCTTCGGGCGAAATGATAGAGTCACCGGGTGAAGTGTGGATCCCTGTGACGCACATGTAGCGCTCGGCTTGTCGTTGGAGAGTTGAGATCCAACGCTTTGCACCAAAAGCGAACCCAGAATGGACAAAGGGTTCGAAAATGGCCTTCATTTCCTTCTCGCGCACATCCACGTGCTCCACCCAAGTGACTAAGGAAGATCCATTCTGCAAATCTCGAATCAAACATCCGGAGGGGCGTTTTCGGCAAATCGATCTCACTGAAGGCTTCGGATTTGAGCGCAGTTCATCCACGGAGACATCCACAACGATCCAACTTCCATCCAGTTGTAGGTGGGAGTACCTAACAAACTGGACTTCACGAGTCGAAACGATGTTAGATGGCACCAGAAACTCGGCCGACATCACTTGCTTTTGGTCCTTGTAGCCTACTGCGTTGTCGGAGGGTAGGATCTCCAACATTTGAGCGTTTGTGATCATGCTACAGAAGACGGGCAACCATCGACCAACATCCATTAAGATCTCAACAATGGTGGTCGGATGAAGGTGGATGGTTGCCGAGTGTCTCGAGGATTCCGATTTGAAGTATGGCGCAGGCTCGCCACGTTGAAACACTCGCAAGTACTCGGCCCTATTTAGAGTCTCGGGATGAATAGAAGTTTCGGGAGTCGGTGAACATATCCACAAAGGAAAACCGGCAGTGGCCATGAGCATGAGCTCGTGCTTGGCCTTGCGGGCGATATCCGAGATCAAGTCGGTGTGGACTCCGACAAGATCGTGAGCAGGTCCCGGAAGATGGTCAGATGGAATAGGTAAGGATGGGCGCTCGATAAGTGTAGGCATGAGGCTCCGCACATCCCGTCTCAAGTGGTCCATGTCGATCGAATCATCGGACAACTCAAGAAGAGGCTCTTGTTGTGGAGGAACAACTTCGAGCCTTCGCCTAGGCACATCAGAATGCGGAACAGGACCTCCGCAATTGGGACAAATGCCGCTCTGGAGAGCATCGACGAGTCGTTGATTCTGCAGTTGAAGCTCCTCGTTTTTGCTCACCAGCTGATCGTTTCTTCTTTCTAGCTCGGCAATACGCTGCTCAGAAGTCCGGATACCGAACTTCTTCCTATTTCTCGACCCCCAATAGTAGACTTGGTCTTCTTCTAGTCCGATTTTTGGACCAAATCTTTCACGTTGTGGTTTGGTGGGGTGAGAATACACCGTAAAGAAAGCCGCCAGTGCTTCTCTCTGAGCTTTGGTGTATTTCGTCCTCGGAAGTCTCCTATAGACAGGAGCGGCTTCCGGCTCGGCGGGTGGATCAGCAACCAGGATTGGTGCTTGGGGTAGTGGTTGCGGTTGTGGTTGTGGCTGGGTCGGCATGCTAGCATCGGCGCTATTGAGCATGCTCGGTGGAATGATTTCAGCCAGACCTTCAAAGATTGGGTTCTCTGAAGGACCTGCCTGAAACAACTCGCTAAAGGAATTTACTTTCTTGGCCATTTGTGGTTTGGGAGGGAAGGATAGCTTCTGGGAATTGGGAGGTTTTCTGGGAAAACTCAAGAACACGATGAACAAGCGAGAGAAAACGAGAGAGAGAGAGAGAGAAAGACTAAGGAAAACGTGTGAAATGCCTAAGGAAACTAGCGCAAACAGAAGGGAAGGGGAAAGGAGCGGACGCACGCATGCACGCTCGCACACGTGCCAGAGACAGAAGACCCGCAAATTGCGGATCGGGCGACGAAAGTCGCAAAGCGTACAGTGAAAACGCATGCGGCTTATTAAACAAATCGGCCGACGCAAAAGTCGTGCGTCGGCCCAATCAATTTTTTTTCATTTTCATTTTTTATTTTTTTTATTTTTATTTTTTTAATACTTTACGAAAAGTCGTAAAGTGAACAAGGAAAACGCGTGTGAAACACGCGCAAAGGTTGCCGACACTTTAAACGGGCTTGGGCCATCGAAATGGCTTGGGGCCAAAGAAATCTCCGGCCCATTATTGGTGGGCTTAAACTAATGGGCCTAAAAACGAACAGGCCCGACACACTAAATGGGCTTGGGGCCCAATAACAAACAAACAACAAACCCAAAAGCAAAACAGTAACAAAAATTATAAACAGTAAAAATAAACACAACTAATAAAATTTACAAAATATTTACAAAGTTAGAAAATATCACAAATTATCTATACAAAATGAATAAACAAATTTTCTTATGTCTAAGTAAATTTTATTTACAAGTAAAGTTAGTAAGTAAAACAAAATATCTACAAGTATTATTCACAAAAAGTAATTTTTTTTTTTTTTTTTTTTTTTTTTTTTTTTTTTTAAGAAAATGTTTTTGGGTTTTTCATAAAATGATTAAATCACACGGCGCCATTTGATTGGTCATCAAAATATAGGAAATAGTAATTTAGACTCGGGATTGTCGAACCACGGGGATTGGAGGCCTAAAACCTAATTAGTAAAATGTAATCTAATTTCCTTAACACACAATAATTGACAAATTAAGATAAACAAATCTAAACAAAAATATAAATAATTAAACTAAAAATAAACTTAACTCACAAATAATCAAATAACATATTTTTGGGTTTTTCAATATTAATTAAACACACAATTCAAACCAATCAAATATTTAAAATACAAATTAATCAAATAAATTCACACAACAAATATTTAAACAAATAAAAATAAAATGAGTTTAAGTTTCAGAAATTTCTCATTGAATTCGACAAGGCTCGGGAACTTGGGTGTAGAGAGCAATTGCACTTGGGCTTGGGCCTTGGGCTTTTGGCAATTGGACCCATTCTCTTCTTTCCGGTCAAGCCCGTGTTGACCTTTACTTCTTTGACTTTTCAACTGCGTTTAATCCCCTCTTTGACCCGTGTTTGAACTCTAGTTTCAGACTTTCAATTTCTTCATCTCATTTCTTCTTCACAGCAGAAGAGGGAAACGCTCGAGCTGCGGGTGACCGGCACGGAGGAAGTTAGAGAAGCAAGCCGTGGATTTGTGAGTGGCGGCGCGGCGCGGGTGGCGCGACGAGCTTCGAGGCACGAGAAGAGAGGAGGTACGGGCAGATCGATCGACGGCGAGAGAAGAGCAGGTGGTGAATCCGAGCCGGGTCTCCGTCTTGATTGCAGCCGGTGGTTTGGGAACGGTGAGACCACGGGCTCGGAACGGCGCGGCACTCGGAGGTGCGGCGGAGCAGGGATGCCGGCGAGAGCCGCGGTGGCCTGGTGTGACTGGACTTTGCAGCGCGGTGAGAGATGTGGACGGCAGAAGCGGCGCCGATGGCTGGTGAGAGGCGCGGCCGAGAGACGGCGGCGGTGAACAAGAGCTAGGAGAGATGCCGAGATGGTGAGAAGCCGGCGGACGAAGAGAGAGCGAGCCGGGATTGACGGCAGATCGAGCACGGGCTCGGCGTGGCAGGGAGCTTTGGCAATCCGAGAAGTCGGCGGTGATGCACGGTTTCGGGTAGAGGAGACCGGCGCCGACGTTGATGCTGCGGTGGTGATTGGATTTCTGGGCAGTGGGCGACGCGGGTTTGAGAGTGAGCAAGGGAGATTGGCAGTGGAGATTGAGTTAATTGCAGGGACTGTGGCTTGGGTTGTTTGATTGTGTAAGTGGTGAATTGAAAATGAATTGGTACGGTGGTGATGTGGTGGTGGCTGAGATGAGAAGGGCAGTGATCGTGGTGATTGCTAGATGGATGAAGAGAGAAAGAACAGAGAGAGATTGGTCTGTGGGTGTAGAGAGAGAGAGATATGGGTGTAGAGATTAGAACAGAAAAGAAAGAAAAAGAAAAGAAAGAAGAAAAGAAAAGGGAGAAGAAAGGGAAGAAGGAGAAGAAGTGACCGGGGAGGAGTAGAGAAGAGGAGATGATCATAATCTATCGATTGCGGGGACTAAATATAGGCACAGAGAAATTGTGGTGGAGCTAGAATTGGTGGAAGAGATCCAGCTAAAAAGCTGGATTTGAATTCAAAGAGGAGTGGGGGGAGAATATGTTGGTGGTGATGGAAACCAGCTAAGAAAAGCTGTGGACGTGATTGTTAATTGCAGAGGATGGAGCGGGTGAAGAACATGGTGGCTGCAAAACAGATTTAAAAGAAAAATAAATAAAATAATAAAAAGAAAATAATTAAATAAATTAATTATAAAATAAATACTAAACTATAAATCAAAATCAAAATAAAATAAAATATAAACAAGGGAAAATAAAATAGAGATTTAAAATATCTATCGCCACCGCGTGTGGTGGTTGCGCCTCCGTGAGTGGTGGTTCGCCGGCAAATTGCCGGGATTCAGAACGGTTTCCAAAATCTTCGTACATTGTCTATAATCCACTGTCGAGTGATGACCGGTGTCATCAGATAATCGAAAAGTCACGGTTGACTTTCCGATATTGCGCTGTAAATCTCCAAAATTCACCTTTTATGTGTAAATTAGCATTTTTCACATATTTTTCCTGAAAACACGAAAACAAACATTAAACCGACAAATAAGCTTTCAGAATAGCATCCATCCAAGTATTTAGAGCACTTTATGAACGTATTTTACGTTCACATCAGTGCCTATTGGATTGCTTGACATTAATTGTATACTTGGTTTTCACACACTTCACCCGAGCATAAATGAGATGTACATGTTAAATGCTTAGCAAATTCTTTAACCTTGGTATATAATTTTTATTCTCTTGATTATAATTTTTTCGAACTCGCTGAGGATTATGGTTGGAAAGACCATCAGTTTTGTGTTGTTTTGTTCTGTGTTTGCTCGAGGACTAGCAATAGTTCAAGTGTAGGGGTGTGATGTGAACGTAAAATACGTTCACAAAGTGCCTTTAATTACTGGATTTTGCTATTCCGAAAGCGTAATTGTTTGTATAATGTTTGTTTTCGTGTTTTTAGGGAAAATACCAGGAAAATGTTTATCTGCACAGAATAGGTGCATTTTGGAGGTTTTCAGCGTAAATCGGAAAGTCAACCGTGACTTTCATATGTGGAAGAAAATATTGTACGAAGATTTCGGGAACCGTTCCGAATCCCGACAATTTGTCGGCGGACCACCACATACGGAGGCGCAACCACCACACGCGGTGGCGATACACATTTTAATCCTTCATCTTATTTTCCCTTGTTTATATTTTATTTATTTTACATATTTCTTTTATAATTATTTCATTTGTTATTTTATTTCTTTTGTTTTATTTTATTTTATAATTATTTCTTTTATTTCTTTTTGTTATTTTATTTTGTTATTTTTGTCTTTGTTTTGTCGCAGCATGTTCACGTTCTCGCCTGCATATTCCTACTCCACCATCACCAACCAGCTCCACCACCACCAGCTACAGTCCAATTTTCCCTCATTTTCCTCCACTGCCGGCAAGCATTATCACTCCCTCTAGCATCTCCAGCTCTCCATCGCACTCCACTATTCTACTTCCTTCCTTGGCTGTTCGCTCTTCCTCTCCTATTTAAACAGCTCACCTGCAAGCACAATTCACCAATCTCACAATCTAATTATCTGTGTTCTTGTTTTTGCAGGTTTGGAAGCTCGCACGTCAAGCCCGGCCATGGCACCACAAGCCCACCGCCCGGAACAGCCACCGTCGCTGTTTTCTTCCCGCCGGCGACCAACCTGCGATCACCAGCTCGGCGCCGCATCTCTTTCACCCAAATCTGCATTCAATTCAATATTTGTTCCTGCAAATTCCCAATTATTCAATCTAAATTTCTTCTTTTTGTTTTGCAGATTTGGAAGCTGCTCTTGCTGTTTTTGCCGGCGCCGAGCCCAGATGCCAACTCTGCCGGCGTCTCCCCTGCCTCCTCAAAATACCCGCCGACGCTGCTGTAATCACCGTTCTGACCAGAACCCGCGCCGGCACCAATCAATCGAAGCCCGGCCCGGTCATCGTTCGCCGGTCCGCTCGGTGCCCGGCCAATCCTTGCCGTGCGCGCTCTCAACGGCGTCGATCCAAGAACCAAGCAAAGCGACGCCGTCTCTGCCATCGCCGTTCCTGTTTCGCTGCTCCACCGCATCTCGTCCGGCGTCGCCTCCAGTTCAGTCCAGCCAACGGCGTCGACCCGCTGCTGTCCTCTTCCGCCTCTCCGTCGCCGCGTCGTCGCTCGGCCTTGTCCTAAACCGTGCGTCGATCTTCCCCGCCCGTAAAAGAAGAAAAGAACATAATGGAAATCGTGAAATTGATGGAGAAGAAGCATCAATGCTGACTTGGCAAAGGGTTGAAAAGTCAACCAAGGCAATTTCACGGGTCAAAAACTGAAGAAAGGAAAGTCAATGTGACTTTGTCAAATTGGGCTGATTACTATCTACACCCACTGCAGGCCCAAGCCCATTGTCCAATCTGCTCTCTACACCCGCCACATCCAGTTACTTGTCCGATTAAATAGCTGAGTCTGCCACCTTCGCCTGCCAGACAGTGTCCATTTTCATGGACACAACAGTAACATTTTTCCCAAACTCGTTTATTTATTATAATTTATTTTTGTTTAATTAACTATTCGTGAATAATTTTGGGAAATGTTATTGTTTGTTTATTTTCTATTTTATGTAATAATTGTTGGATTGAAGTTGATTAATTCTTCTAGCAGCTTATGTGAATTTTGTTTGTTTGGTTTTATCTTTAATGTTAAAACTAAATAATAAGGATCACGGATAGTTGGGCGGTCCCGCTAGGTCGTGCACTTGAATTAGCAACTCTTCTTCTATGCGTTAGACATGTTTAGATTAATTATCTTTGCATGTTTAATTGTTTAGCCTGTCAGGGTGGTCTCGGGGTTAATTTTCATAGTGAGGTTTTATTTGGGAGATGTATGGTGGTCCAGCATCTTACATATGTTAATTTCGGATTCATGGCTAGGGAGTTGGTTAATCTTCAAAACAATATTTGTGTGTGTTTTGCTTGTTTTCAAAAATAATAAAAATCCAAAAATATTTCTTTTATTGTTTTCAAAAATCTCAAAAACCCCCAAAAACAACTTTTGTATATAATGTATATTTTTGTAAATAGAAACAATACTGTATAGTTTATTTAATTTTGTATATATATATATTCTTTATTCTTTATATTTGTTAATATAATTCTTTATTTAATTTAATTTTTCGTGACATTTAAAAAGTAAATATAACAATCTTCTGTGGGAAAAACCTTTATTTCCCATTATACTTTACAACGACAATTGTTAGGAATTTAGGTAATAATTAATGACCTCGGTAAATATCCTCTAATCATTTTGGCGCCGTTGCCGGGGATTGTTTTTACTATTTACTTTTTACTATTGACTTTTTAATATTGACTTATTACTATTGACTTTTTTACTTTTGACTATTGACTATTTACTATTGACTATTGACTTTTTACTATTTGTAAATAATACTTGTTAATTTTATTTATACTCACTTATTATACTTGTTGATATTTTTTTACACTTAGTAATTATATTTAGGTGTCTTTTATATAGTTGATTATTTTTTGTTGTTGTAAGTTGTAACTTGAACGGAAATAGGTAAGGTCCTTTTGTTAATATTGGCCTAAACCCTTCATTTTTACCGTAAGGTTATTTGAGGTTGAGGGCGGCCTTTATTAACACTTGGAGAATTGTCGAACACTTAAGTGCTTTCTCAACTGAGTAAGGGGCACATGAATGGTGTCTAGATATGATCAAGACTCTGGGTGACGGGTTTGTAAAATTGGATTCAAAGGACTTGTCCACTAAATGAATCATGCCTCTCGCTTATCTCTTGTGATCTGGCCATTCGCCTTCTGAAAACACGGAAAGTCATTTAAGTCAAGGCATTGCACCTAGGCCGTAAGTCCACCTTGAGTTACCGCTTGGAATCAACTTTCATTTTTTTCAACTATATTCAGGCAAAGGAAAATATTTTTGTACACTTAAGTGTATTGTGTAAATAAAATATACGTAGACATAGGAAAATTTATTTATTCATTTTGTATAGATAATTTGTGACATATTTTTAACTTTGTAAATATTTTGTTTTTATTTTGTAAATTTATTACTAACCTTTTTATTTTGTATAGGAAATAATCCGGGTTTATCGGAAATTTTACCACATACATCGGAGCATACGTTTAGGAAGTCAAGGTTGAAAAACCTTGAGGTTGATGTCTTGTTGGTGATTTTCGGTTTCCTCGGGAGTAAAAAGGTAAGTTTTCTTTTCACTCTCGTTATTTATTTAAAAAAATAAAAAAATAAATAAAAAAAAAAATTTGTAATTGTAAATAAAAAAAAAAGAGTGTTTGTTTTTGTTTTACTGTTTTGAAATTGTTTATTTTTACTGTTTGTTTTACTTGTGGGCTTGTTTGTTGTTTATTTGTTATTGGGCCTTAGGCCCGTTTTGTGATTGGTTAGGGTTTTAGGTTTCGTAAAAAAAAATAAAAAATAAAAAAATTTAGCCCATTGGGCTCGTGTCATTCACGAAGCCCAAAACCCGTAACCCAAGCCCATTAGTGTGTCGGGCCTCTTCGTTTTTAGGCCCATTAGTTAAGCCCACCAATAATGGGCCGGAGTTTTCTTTGGCCCAGGCCCACTTTAAGGCCCAAACCATTTCGATGGCCCAGGCCCGTTTAAAGTGTCGGCAAGCGCGTGTGCTACGCGTTTTCACTGTTCACTTTACGACTTTTCATAAAGTCTCAAAAAAATAAAAAAATAAAAAATAGAAAATGAAAAAAATGTGATTGGGCCGACGCACGACTTTTGCGTCGGCCGAATTGTTTAATAAATCGTGCGCGCGTTCCACTATTCCCTTTGCGACTTTCGTCGCTCGATCCGTGATTTACGGATCTTTGTCTTCGACTCTGGACACGCGTCCGTCCGTTCGTTTCTCTTCCCTTCGATTTGCGTTAGTTCCCTTAGGTCATTTCACGCGTTTTCCCTTTCTCTCTCTCATTCTCTCTCGTTTTCTCTTTCGTGTTCTTCATCTGTTCTTGAGTTTTTCCCAGAAAACCTCCCAAATCCCAAAAGCTATCCTCCCTTCCCAACCCAGAAATGGCCAAACGAGTGAATTCTTTCAGTGATTTGTTTCAGGCAGGTCCTTCAGAGAACCCAATCTTTGAAGGCTTGGCTGAAATAATTCCACCGAGCATGCTCAATAGCGCCGATGCTAGCATGCCGACCGAGCCACTACCACAACCGCAACCACTACCCCAAGCACCAATCCTGGTTGCTGATCCACCCGTTGAACCGGAAGCCGCTCCTGTCTATAGGAGACTTCCGCGGACAAAGTACACCAAAGCTCAGAGAGATGCACTTGCGGCTTTCTTTGCGGTGTATTCTCACCCCACCAAGCCACAACGAGAAAGATTTGGTCCAAAAATCGGACTAGAAGAAGACCAAGTCTACTATTGGGGGTCGAGAAATAGGAAGAAGTTCGGTATCCAGTCTTCCGAGCAGCGTATTGCCGAGTTAGAGAAAAGAAACGATCAGCTGGTGAGCAAAAACGAGGAGCTTCAACTGAAGAATCAACGACTCGTCGATGCTCTCCACAGCGGCATCTGTCCCAATTGCGGAGGTCCTGTTCCGCACTCAGATGTGCCACGGCGAAGGCTCGAAGTTGTTCCTCAACAACAAGAGCCTATTCTTGAGTTGTCCGATGATTCCATCGACATGGACCACTTGAGACGGGATGTGCGGAGCCTCATGCCTTCATTTATCGAGCGCCCATCCATACCTTTGCCATCTGACACCCTTCCCGCACCTTCTCATGATCTTGTCGGAGTCCACACCGATTTGATCTCGGATATCGCCCGCAAGGCCAAAGACGAGCTCCTGCTCATGGCCACTGCCGGATTTCCTTTGTGGATAACTTCACCGACTCCCGACACGTCTATTCATCCCGAGACTCTTCATAGGGCCGAGTACTTGCGAGTGTTTCAACGAGCTGAACCTGCTCCGTACTTCAAAGCCGAATCGTCGAGACACTCGGCAACCATCCATCTTTATCCGACCACCATCGTTCAGATCTTAATGGATGTTGGTCGATGGTTGCCAGTCTTCTGTAGCATGAGTACAAACGCCAAGACGTTGGAGATCTTATCCTCCAACAACGAAGAAGGCTACGAGGAGCAGAAGCAAGTGATGTCGGCCGAGTTTCTGGTGCCATCTCACCTCGTTTCAACTCGTGAAGTCCAGTTTGTTCGGTATTCTCACCAACAACTAGATGGAAGTTGGGTCGTTGTGGATGTCTCCGTGGATGAATTGCGTTCCAATCCAAAGCCTTCCTCGAGGCTCATGCTTTGTGAACTTGGGCCTTCCTTCATGGATTTGGACCTTCCATCTTGGGTTTGGGCCTCCTTCTTGGGTTTGGGCCTTCCATCTTGGATTTGGGCCTTCATCTTGGAATTGGGCCTTTCTTCATGGATTTGGGCCTTCATCTTGGGCTCACGGTAGCGCACCTCTTAATGGGCCTCGAGAAAGCCCATTAGACTTCGTAAACTTCCGACACTTTGCTTACTTTCCTCAACTTATCTTCTTTTCTCTTTATTTGCAATTGGAAACCTACAAACACAAAAACTAATTAAATAACACAAATTTATGAGAAACTAACAACAAAAATATAGAGAAATTGATATAAAAAGTTGTACAATTATGCACCTATCAAATACCCCCACACTTAGCTATTGCTAGTCCCTTAGCAACACAAAACTTAAAACAGAACAACACAAAACAGAAAAGGGAAACACAAAACATATATTCCTTCCAACCATAACCCTCAGCGAGTTCACAACAGTTATAATGAGGAGAATACAAATTATATACCAAGGCTAACGAATTTGCTAAGTCTTTAACATGCACATCTCATTTATGCTCGGGTGAAGTGTGTGAAAACCGAGTGTACAATTAATCTCATGCAATCCAATAGGCACATCGAAACAACATTAACCACTAAAGCTCACAATGATCACTAAATATTTCCGCTCAGTGTTTAGGGTTAAGTGTTTACTCTCATAACAATTGCACAAGTAATGTTCCCATAAGCTTGCTCATTAACCAACTCTCCACAATTAATCCACAAATCATTAGATCATAAGGGCTTTTAGGGTGAAACAGGGGTCAAAGGGTGAATGGGGAATAGTGAATGGTGAATGATGAATGAAGGGACTGGAAATGAAAAATGTTTCACATGTTTGCAAGACAAATCAACGACTTTGAAACTCATACCTATGCTATACCCGAAATAACTTTCTTATTCTCCTCCAACCTTTTATTGAAAATAATACAAGAATATAACTCTATCTTTTTTGCATTTTTTTTTCTACTTTTTTTTTTCTTGAGGAACTTTATTCCTTCTTTTTGTTTTTGAATTTTTTTTCTTTCTTTGAACAAATAAATACAACAAAATAAAATGCGCCCCCACACTTGCCTTTTGGTATACTACCATACAAATCCGAAGCAAAAGGACACAAGAAGTCACTATCATCGTCTTGCAAACATAATAAAACAAGGGTGAGATGGTGTGGGTGAACAAAAGAAACGGCTAATGAGTGATTAGTTCAAAAGGGTTATTCCTAAAGTTCGTGTTTAGATGGATGGTGAATACTTTGGCCATGGTGCTCAACTAATGTCTTAGTCATTTCTAATTCATCACAGATTAATAAAAAGTTTCAAGAGGTCTTTGAGCAAGTTCTAGGTTCAAAACTCATGAATTGTGCACACATGAAGAACGAGTAAATGTATGAATGATGCATACATGTGAATATTCAACAGGCTCAAGTCCTCACATTTTCTGGGTACGCATGACAATGTATGTTCAAATGTGCTTCTCAGATTGCAATCAACTAATTGAAACAGGTGATGTGAACATGAAATTTCAAGCAATCTTAAGTTATGCAAATTAAATTCAAAGCAAATTACACAAAGCCTTGACATATAATAAACATTCTCCTAATCACAACAATTAAACTCAATTCATCATCGGAATTGGAAAGAACAAAACACAATAAAACACACAAAAACAACAAAACAAAAGCAAATATTTTTGTAATTTTTTGATTTTTTTTTTTAAATAATAAAGCTCAAATAAACAAACAAGCACTTTCTAAGACTCGATAGCTCCAAAGCTAGTGCGAAACAAACGAGCTTACATAACTAAATATAATTTTTTTTTATTTACTGAAATTTTTAGGTTTTGACATTTTTGTTTTTTTGAAATTTTTTTGATTTTTTTGGAAAGAACATAACACAAAGAAACACACAACAGAAGCAATTTTTTTTTTCTTTTGAAATTTTTTTTTTTTTTTTTTTTTAAAGATGCTACCTTACCCCCACACTTGAATCTAACATTGTCCTCAATGTTTGACAAATATTTAGTGTAATGAAAAATTCAAGCATGGTGATTTATTTGAAAAATAAATAAATAAACCAAAATAAATGAAACACTATACAAATAGAAAACAAAAAGTAAAACAACAAATTTTTTTTTTAAACCAAATTTTCTATGTTTTCTTTTACAATGAACTAAAAAAAACAAACAATTAACGAGAGTGAGAAAAAGAAAACTCCCTTTGACGACTCCCGAGGATAGCTGAAATACACCATCAAGACACCAACCTCAAGGCTCTCCGGCCTTGACTTCCAAACGTTAGCTCCAAGTGCATAATGGTATAATTTCCGACAAACCAAGATTATTCCCTATAAAATTTAAAAAGTTAGTAATAAAATTTACAAAATAAAAATAAAATTTTTACAAAGTTAAAAATGTATCACAAATTATCTATACAAAATGAATAATTAAATTTTCCTATGTCTAAGTAAATTTTATATACACAATACACTTAGGTACGGGAACAGAGGACTTCAATGTGCAATGGGACTGAAACAGCTGATTTGCACTTATTTATAGCGCAAATTGTATTCCTAATCACGAGAGTTAAGCTTATCCGAAGGCATTTTGTTACTACTAATATGCGTTTTCACGATTTCAGGTTACTTAGGTGACTTGAGGTAGTTCGGCACAAGAAGGTGCATTTTGACTACTTTTAGGCACACTTCCGAGAAGAGGACAAGGAGTCAACCGTGGCTTCTAGACATTGAAGATTGCATGAATTCACCTTCGGAAGACGTTGTCATTGAAGGCCTTGAAGAATCGAAGAAAGGAAGGAAAATGAAGAAATTGCATTTCCGGCGACTTTTCCGGCCAACCACCACCACAAGAGGCGGCAGCACCGCCGGACCACCACCAGCTGCACACATGTGCATGGCTGATGACATGTCCACTAGTTTCCCCACTCACCCACAAATTCCTCCACTTCACCTTTCTTTTCCATTTCTTTTCCCACCACTCACCTTTGTTTACTCTCTCCACTAGGAAACCCTAGGGAACCCTTGGAGGCTGTTGAGACCAACCAGACCCTGCTCTCACTGAGTGAGTCACGTTCAGAAAAACCCTAGGGAGATAGACACCATTTTCTCTCGCCAAACCTTGCAAAAACACACACAGACGTACCAAGCGCCCGGACGCCGATACCATCCGCCCGGACGCCCAGTACGTCTGCCGTTTTTGTTCTTCCATTTTCACCACCTTCCACCATCCATCTCACTTCCATCCCTTCACGAAATATCTTCCACACATCCCAAACACTACAACCATACACTTTCCACCACCATTCCATCGTTCTACCTTCACCACAAGTTGCCATCCATTGAGACATCAAGAGTTGGGAAGCTTGGAGATTAGTTGGAGCTTGTAGAGGAAGAGGGGAGTTCAAGGAGGCTTGCTACATACTTGGAGTCACCAAGGAGCTGCTGGCCATCGACATCTTGAGCACTTTCTCAACTTCTTCACTCTTACTTTGAACTTATGCTTTCTTATTTGAGATTATTGATGTATATGACAATGAATTGTGAGTAGTTCATTAGATTGGGGGCTAGGGTTGTGTGCTCTAGCCCATGATGATGTTTTGATGATTTCTCTTGAGTATGCATGATGAATTCGTTTCTGGATATGTTCATTGGTTAAATACGGTTTTGTTTGATGCATGTTTATGAATCTAATTAGTTCTCAAGCATGTGTTCAACTTAACTTAATGTTAGGATTCTATGTTAATTACATTTTATCCTATGTGTTTGCAATGAGCATGATGAGTTTATGTCAATGGACTGAGTTTGTTTGAATCTTGATTCTTGAATCTCTATGCCTAGGAAGTTTGTTTGAGACCCTAACAAGGCTTGGATGAATAGACTAGGAGTATTTGTGACCCTAATAAGGCACAAAATAGGCCTAGAAGAATCAATCCTAGAACCATAACATGGTTAGGATAGGGGTTTGATCCTTAGTGAATTCATTGTTGCATGTTCTTGAGAGTTGTCATACATTTGATTGGGGTAGAGTGAACCCGAAACCCCAATCGTTTCCATCCATTTGATCACACAGCAATCACACTTTTGTTGGGCTTGTCACCTCAACAACACACAAAGCTATCAACACATTCACTTGTGTTCTTGTTACCACAACCTCACTTAGATTAGATTGGTTACTTAGCTACTGTCCTTGTCACCTCAAGTCACTGTTCTTGTCATTGTCACTCAAGAGTGACACCCCTTTGATCACTACACTTGCATGTTGCACATACTCCACATCTAAGTACATAATCCATCTCTAATCACACCACTTCTAGTGCATTGTATACCTTGTTTGCATTTGTTCACCAAGTAGGGATCTTGGGCCTTCCAATCCCTTGGGTACGACAACCCCTGGTCACAATTTACCATCCACTACACTTTGACGGCGATACTCACAAATAACCCCTCCGGTATCATCGAGTCAAATGGCGCCGCCGTGGGGATTGAGGTTCATCCTTGATTCCTTGGTGACCCGCATCCGGGGTGTCTTTGCACTATTCTTGTAGTATAAATTGATTGATATTTGTGTCTTAGTGTTTGTTGTGTCTTTGATTCATAGCATAATTGTGTTTGTTGTTGTTTTTGTTTCCAAGTTGTTCCTAAGCACATTCTTTGCTACTGTGTGGTTTTCCCGATTTTTGTTAGCATAGTAAATCAATCCAGAAAATTATAAAAATTTGTGTGCTAGTTCTTTTGTGTGTCTAGTTGTTGTGTTTAAAATTTGGTTGTGTTTCGTTAAGGTTTGCTTAGGTAAATTGTGATTTGTTTCTCTGTTGCCCCGTGAAGTTGTTCACGGTGGCAATTTTCGTAATTATTTCTGAACTCTCCGTAACTGAAATTCACTTAATCCGTCCGGGCACCCATTGTGACGTCCGGACGCCCTTGATACAGAAGCCATTTCCCGATGAATCCGTCCGGACGCCAAGCCTAGCGTCCGATCGTCCGGGACCATTTTTTTGTGAAACCGTTTTGTGCATTTTGCTTCCAATTGCTTCCAATTCCATTGTGTCATTGTTTCCTTACTTCTAAGTGTTGATTATACCTACTCTTTGTGTGTTTACAGGTACATGAACGTGTCCTCCACTTCTAGTGATCAAATTGTGTTGAGAAGTGGGAGAGTTTTGAGTGAAGACACAAGAGGAAGACCTAGTGGAAGAGGAAGAGGAAGAGGAAGAGGAAGAGGTAGACCTAGGAGAACTGAGAGTGCTCCACCAGTTACACACCTTCCAGAGCAACCTACACGACCCAAAGAGACAATGGGGGATGTGAACAACAATGATCAAGTGCCTCCCATTGATGAAGTGGAGCTACCATTGAGTCATTACTCAAATCCTAGCATTGTCAATGCACCATCTTGTATTATCCATCCACATCCACAAATTGCATACGAGATCAAGCATTCGATCTTGTCCATTCTGCCTACCTTCCATGGAGTTGAGAAGGAGCGACCATATGATCACATGGTCGATTTTGATGCCATTTGCAGCACCCTAAACAGAGGAGGATTGACATATGATGAATTGAAGCTTAGACTCTTTCAATTCTCACTCAAGGCAAAGGCAAAGATTTGGTTCCACAAGCTAAAGCCAAGAAGCATCCGTTCTTGGGATGACATGCAGAAGGTGTTCCTCAACACCTATTACCCTCATCATCGCACTACTGCCATGAGGATTCAGCTCACTACATTCATGCAAGGTGAGCGTGAATCTATCTATGATGCTTGGGAACGTTTTAAGGACTTGGAGCTTGGATGTCCACACCATGGAATCAGCAAATGGCAGCTTGTTTCCTCATTCTATGACGGTCTATTTGATGATGACCGGAGGAGACTTGACAACGCATGTGGTGGCAGTTTTCAAAGGAAAGGACCTAATGCCGCTTGGGACATCATTGAGGAGCTCTCTAATCAATCCGGGCAGTGGGACAACCATGACCGGAGGAGAGACACAAGGCTTAGGGAAAGAGAAGAGCCACATCTTGGTGGAAGAGAACCAAGAGGAGTTGAGGCAAGGACAAGAGCAGTCCAAGGTGTCTCTCAAATCCAACAAGTGGATGATTTGATGAATGCTAAGTTTGAGCAACTAGAGGCTGCCATGAACACCAAGCTTGATCTCTTGCTCAAGGCACATGGCAATGCAGCTCCTCCTCATCCAAGTGAGCAAGTAAAGGCAGTGGTTGTTTCATGTTCATATTGTGGTTCCTTGGAGCATGAAACCATTGAATGCCAATACTATTCAGCCACCATTCAACAAGGAGTGTTGGATGAGCAATTGTACCAAGTGGATAATTATAATCCGGAGCACCACTCCTCACAGCTGAACAATCATCCTCACTACTCCTATGGCAAGAGGCATGTGGAGAATGCAGCCCTAACCAACAGCCAAGGCCATCAAGGGGGCAGTACCTATCAAGGAGGAAACAACTACCAAGGAGGTAGATTTGTTGGAGGAAGGTTTCAAGGAGGAAACCAAACATATCAAGGAGGGAGAACACAAGGGTTCCAAGGCCCTAACACCTATCAAAGAGGAGCTCCTAATCCTATGTATGCTCAGGAGGCAAGCACCTCACAAGCTCCTCCAAGACAAAGCACATATCAAGCACCTCCCGGATTTGAGCACAAGAGGGAGAACTACCATGCTCAATCAAATGATTCAAGGGAGCCTACATTCAAGGAGATACTCACTGCCCTCTCTGCAAGCCAGCTCAAGACAGATCAAAGTGTGTCCATAGTGTCCCAAGGATTGAGCAAATTGGAGCTTCAAGTGGGGCAACTCTCCAAGCAACTCCAATCAAGGCAACAAGGTGGATTACCTTCACAACCGGAACAAAATCCGAGGCATGAGAGTGTGAAGGCGATCACCACCCTTCGTTCAGGTAGGTCTTACGACAACCTTGTGAATTATGACCCCCATGCTCATATATATGCCCCCCCTTCTTCTACAACATTCATGGGACCTTGTTTAAATTCTGAAAATTTATTTGAGGAGAATGGGGCCGGATGGGAAGAAAATGTACCATCCGGCAATTTGGAGAGTGATGATGTTGTTGGTATTGTGCGGAGAAACAAGGGGGAGGATAAGGAAGCCGGTAGGGAAGAAAATGTACCTACCGGAGGAGCATTGAATCAAGAACTGAATCAAGAGAGTTCTCTGCCAGTCAATCCGTCCGGACGCCAAGCAGTGTCGTCCGGACTCCCTTCAGTCAGTGAGGAAAGCTCGCCCAATCCGTCCGGACGCCAAGCAGTGCCGTCCGGACGCCTGTCAAACAGAGAAGAAAAATTTCAGCCCTCGACAAATCCGCCCGGACGCCAGGAATGGGCGCCCGGACGCCAGGCAGCACAGACCAATTTTTCAGAGAATCCGTGTAATCCGTCCGGACGCCAAGAGGTAGCGTCCGATCGTCTGGGGCCTGAACAGAAAAGAAATTCTACCCGAGAGGAGAATGTTGAAGTGTCCAAGCCTTCATCTATTAGTGTCTTCAATCATGAAGATGGCACACCATTGGGGGAAGAATTTGGGCAGCTCTCTCTTGATCATGAGTTTGACAAGAAAGATTATAACAAGAGGAAGAGCAAGAATGTCACTTTTGACAAGGAGGAAGGGAAGTTGAAGAGTGCACAAGTGCCAAGCAATGACATTCCAAGGAGATGCAACTTGAGTATACCTCCTTTGCATGTAACAACTCATCAAGTGCCTCTTCCATTTCCTCATGCTCAAAGGAAGGAGGATTTACAGAAGAAGAACAACAAGTATCGCAAAGAATTCATTGAGTTGTTCAAGAAGGTTAACATCAACATCCCCCTTCTAGATGCTATCAAGCAATTCCCTCCCTATGCCAAGTTTTTGAAGGAGTTGTGCACCAACAAGAGGAAGTTCTTGAAGGATGAACAAATAATTTTGAGTGAGGATGTCTCTGCTGTCCTACAAGGCAAGCTTCCTCCCAAGCTTAAGGATCCCGGTTCATTCACGGTCCCTTGCATCATAGGCAACAAGGGATTCGACAAGGCAATGTTGGACTTGGGGGCATCAATAAATCTCATGCCTTATGATGTATACAAGACTCTTGGACTGGATGACATCAAGCCGATGAAGATTACACTCAAGCTAGCAGACCGGAGCCAAGTTAAGCCCATGGGGATTGTTGAGGATGTTCTTGTGAAGATTGAAGAACTCCTCATACCGGCTGATTTTGTGATCCTTGTGATGTGAACGTAAAATACGTTCACAAAGTGCCTTTAATTACTGGATTTTGCTATTCCGAAAGCTTAATTGTTTGTTTAATGTTTGTTTTCGTGTTTTTAGGGAAAATACCAGTAAAATGTTAATCTGCACAGAATAGGTGCATTTTGGAGGTTTTCAGCGTTAATCGGAAAGTCAACCGTGACTTTCATTTGTGGAATAAAATAATGTACGAAGATTTCGGATTATGTTCCGAATCCCGACAATTTTGTCGGCGAACCACCACATAAGGCGGCGCAACCACCACACGCGGTGGTGGAACATAATTCAAACCACCATTTTATTTTCCCTAATAATTATTTTATTTATTTATTTTATTTATTTATTTTTATTATTTAATTTTTCTTTTGTTTTATAATTATTTAATTTATTTCTTTTTGTTATTTTTTTCTTTTTCTTTTGTTGTTGGCTTGTTGCAGCTACCATGTTCACGTTCTCTGTGATTCTTCTCCAGCTCACCACCACTACCATTGAGCTTCAATCAATCACCGCACCATCACATACCACTTTCACATACCAGCACCACTTCACCAAGATTCCTCCATCACATGGCAATTCCATTCAAGAATCAATCTCCAGCACTTTCTCTTTTCCAGAGCACTCCACGATTCCATCCTTACTGCATCTACAGCTCACTACTGCACTTCACCATCACAGCCTGTGATCTCACCACCAGCTTCTTCTTGGCTGCTTCCCCTTCCCCTCAGCTATTTAAGAGCAACACCTGCAAGCACAATTCACCAATCTCACAATCTAATTATATGTGTTCTTGTTTTTGCAGGTTTGGAAGCTCGCACGTCAAGCCCGGCCATGGCACCACAAGCCCACCGCCCGGAGCAGCCACCGTCGCTGTTTTCTTTCCTGCCGGCGACCAACCTGCGTTCCTCCTTTACTGCCGTCGCTCTCTGCCATCGTCGATCCCAAGAGCCCACCGGAAAATCCATCTCCGAGCCCGGCTGAAATCATTCCAGCCAAGCCCGTCGTCGACCCATGAACCCAGTCCACGCCGGCGTCAATCTCAGCCCATGCCGGTTTGCTTCTCGCCGGCTCGGTCCACTACGCCGCCACCGTCGATCCCGTTCTAGCCGTGTCCAGCCGCTGCTCTTCCTCCGAAGCCGCCGTTCCAGTCTCCTGCCCCCGGCGCCGTTCCCGGCCTGCCCCCGGCGCCGTTCCCGGCTGCTCCCGGCGTTGATTCCAGCCCACAGATCTGCCGGCGTCGCTGTTGTCTTCGTCATGTCGCCGTGCCCGGTCCTACCACCGATCTGCCCAGTCTGACGCCGCCGCTGCTACTTCGTCGCCGGCGCTTCCTTTCGCCGCTTGCCTTGCTCGCCGGCGCCGCATGCTTCTCTCCGTCAACCTCGGGTTTGCTTTGGTAATTGAAAACCAGAAACTGAAGAAAGAAGAAATGGAAATCGTGAGAAATGAATTGATGAGCTGCTTGAATGATGCTGACTTGGAGAACAAGAGAATAAAGAAAGAGAATGGCCAAACGTTGAAAAGTCAAGGAAGAAAACGCTTGGGCTTGGGTTGGAAGGAGACCGGTCAACAAAGTCAAATTGGGCCTCCAAGCCCAATTGCCACAAAGCCCAAGGCCCAATTCAAATTGATTTCTACACCCGTGCACCCGCCACATCCAAAATGTTGATCGTAAATATAGCTGAGTCTGCCACCTTCGCCTGCCAGACAGTGTCCATTTTCATGGACACAACAGTAACATTTTTCCCAAACTCTGTTTATTTATTATAATTTATTTTTGTTTAATTAACTATTCGTGAATAATTTTGGGAAATGTTATTGTTTGTTTATTTTCTATTTTGTGTAATAATTGTTGGATTGAAGTTGATTAATTCTTCTAGCAGCTTATGTGAATTTTGTTTGTTTAGTTTTATCTTTAATGTTGAAACTAAATAATAAGGATCGCGGATAGACGAGCGTTCGCTAGGTCGCGCACTTGAATTAACAACTCTTTTTCTATGCGTTAGACATGTTTAGATTAATCACCTTTGCATGTTTAATTGTTTAATCTAGATGAGCGTTCACTAGGTTGATTTCATGGGAGAAGTTTATTTGGGGAATGATAACCTGCGTAGGCATTCTACATGTGTTAGTTTCGGATTCATGGCTAGGGAGTTGGTTAATCTTCAAAACAATATTTGTGTGTGTGTTTTCTTGTTTTCAAAAATAATAAAAATCCAAAAATATTTCCTTTTATTTATTTATTGTTTTCAAAAATACCAAAACCCCCAAAAATACTTTTGTATATAATGTATATTTTTGTAAATAGAAACAATACTGTATAGTTTATTTAATTTTGTATATATATATATTCTTTATTCTTTATACTTGTTAATAATAATTCTTTATTTAATTTAATTTTTCGTGACATTAAAAAGTAAATATAACAATCTTCTGTGGGAAAAACCTTTATTTCCCATTATACTTTACAACGACAATTGTTAGGAATTTAGGTAATATTTAATGACCGCGGTTTAACATCTAATCATTTTGGCGCCGGCTCGCCGGGGATTGTTTTTACTATTTACTTTTGACTTTTGACTTTTGACTGTTGACTTTGACTATTGACTATTGACTTTTTTTTACTATTTGTAAATAATACTTGTTAATTTTATTTATACTCACTAATTATACTTGTTGATATTTTGCTACACTTAGTAATTTATTTAGGTGTCTTTTATATAGTTGATTATTTTTTGTTGTTGTAAGTTGTAACTTGAACGGATTAGGTAAGGTCCTTTTGTTAATATTGGCCTAAACCCTTCATTTTTACCGTAAGGTTATTTGAGGTTGAGGGCGGCCTTTATTAACACTTGGAGAATTGTCGAACACTTAAGTGCTTTCTCAACTGAGTAAGGGGCACATGAATGGTGTCTAGATATGATCAAGACTCTGGGTGACGGGTTTGTAAAATTGGATTCAGAGGACTTGTCCACTAAATGAATCCTGCCTCTCGCTTATCTCTTGTGATCTGGCCATTCGCCTTCTGAAAACACGGAAAGTCATTTACGTCAAGGCATTGCACCTAGGCCGTAAGTCCACCTTGAGTTACCGCTTGGAATCAACTTTCACTTTTTTTCAACTATATTAAGGCAAAAGAAAATATTTTTGTGTAAATAAAATATACGTAGACATAGGAATATACGTAGACATAGGAATATACGTAGACATAAAATTTACTTAGACATAGGAAAATTTATTCATTCATTTTGTATAGATAATTTGTGATACATTTTTAACTTTGTAAATATTTTGTTTTTATTTTGTAAATTTATTACTAACTTTTTATTTTGTATAGGAAATAATCCGGGTTTATCGGAAATTTTACCACGTACATCGGAGCATACGTTTTGGAAGTCAAGGTTGAAAAACCTTGAGGTTGATGTCTTGTTGGTGATTTTCGGTTTCCTCGGGAGTAAAAAGGTAAGTTTTCTTTTCACTCTCGTTATTTATTTTAAAAAAAAAAAATATAAAAAAAAAATATATATATATAAAATAGAAAATTTGTAATTGTAAATAAAAAAAAGAGTGTTTCCTTCTACTGTTTGTAATTATTTCTTTTTACTATTTATAATTACTGTTTGTTTTATTTTTGGGCTTGTTAGTTAGTTTGTTTGTTATTGGGCCTTAGGCCCCTTTGTGTGATTGGTTAGTGTTTTGGGTTTCGAATAAAAAATATAAAAAATAAAAAATAAAAAAAATTTAGCCCATTGGGCTCGTGTCATTCACGAAGCCCAAAAACCCGTAACCCAAGCCCATTAGTGTGTCGGGCCTGTTCGTTTTTAGGCCCATTAGTTAAGCCCACCAATAATGGGCCGGAGTTTTCTTTGGCCCAGGCCCACTTTAAGGCCCAGACCATTTCGATGGCCCAAGCCCGTTTAAAGTGTCGGCAAGCGCGTGTGCTACGCGTTTTCACTGTTCACTTTACGACTTTTCGTAAAGTATTAAAAAAATAGAAAAATAAAAAATCGAAAATCAGAAAAAAATGTGATTGGGCCGACGCACGACTTTTGCGTCGGCCGAATTGTTTAATAAACCGCGTGCGTGTCTACTGTAGACTTTACGACTTTCGTCGCCCGATCCACAATTTGCGGGTCTTCTGTCTGTGGCACGTGTGCGAGCGTGCGTCCGTTCCCTTCCCTTCCCTTCTGTTCGTGTGTTTCATTTCACGCATTTCCCTTTCTCTCTCTCTCGTTTTCTCTCGTTGTTCATCTGTTCTTCATCTGTTCTTCCGTTTTTCCCAGAAAACCTCCCAAACCCAGAAAAGCTTTCCTCCTTCCCAACCCAGAAATGGCCAAACGAGTGAATTCTTTCAGCGATTTGTTTCAGGCAGGTCCTTCAGAGAACCCAATCTTTGAAGGTCTGGCTGAAATAATTCCACCGAGCATGCTCAATAGCGCCGATGCTAGCATGCCGACCGAGCCACAACCACTACCACAACCGCAACCACTACCCCAAGCACCAATCTTGGTTGCTGATCCACCTATCGAGCCGAAGCCGCTCCCCGTCTATAGGAGACTTCCGAGGTCGAAGTCAAAGAAAGCTCAAAGAGATGCACTTGCGGCTTTCTTTGCGGTGTATTCTCACCCCACCAAGCCACAACGAGAACGATTTGGTCCGAAAATCGGACTAGAGGAGGACCAAGTCTATTATTGGGGGTCGAGAAATAGGAAGAAGTTCGGTATCCAGTCTTCCGAGCAGCGTATTGCCGAGCTAGAGAAAAGAAACGATCAGCTGGTGAGCAAGAACGAGGAGCTTCAACTTTTGAATCAACGACTCGTCGATGCTCTCCACAGCGGCATATGTCCCAATTGCGGAGGTCCTGTTCCGCACTCAGATGTGCCTAGGCGAAGGCTCGAAGTTGTTCCTCCACAACAAGAGCCTATTCTTGAGTTGTCCGATGATTCCATCGACATGGACCACTTAAGACGGGATGTGCGGAGCCTCATGCCTACACTTGTCGATCGCCCATCCATACCTTTGCCATCTGACACCCTTCCCGGACCTGCTCATGATCTTGTCGGAGTCCACACCGACTTGATCTCGGATATCGTCCGTAAGGCCAAACACGAGCTCCTGCTCATGGCCACTGCCGGATTTCCTTTGTGGATAACTTCACCGACTCCCGAGACGTCTATTCATCCCGAGACTCTTCATAGGGCCGAGTACTTGCGAGTGTTTCAACGAGCTGAACCTGCTCCGTACTTCAAAGCCGAATCGTCGAGACACTCGACAACCATCCATCTTTATCCGACCACCATCGTTCAAATTCTCATGGATGTTGGTCGATGGTTGCCAGTCTTCTGTAGCATGATCACAAACGCCAAGACGTTGGAGATCCTTTCCTCCAGCAACGAAGAAGGCTACGAGGAGCATATGCAGGTGATGTCTGATTTGAAGATTTTCACCTATGTCATTAATTATTACCTAAATTCCTAACAATTGTCGTTGTAAAGTATAATGGGAAATAAAGGTTTTTCCCACAGAAGATTGTTATATTTACTTTTCAATGTCACAATAAATTAAATTAAATAAATAATTATATTAACAAGTATAAAGAATAAAGAATATATATATATATATAAAATTAAATAAACTATACAGTATTGTTTCTATTTACAAAAATATACATTATATACAAAAGTATTTTTGGGGGTTTTTGAGATTTTTGAAAACAATAAATAATTAAAAGGAAATATTTTTGGATTTTTATTATTTTTGAAAACAAGAAAAACACACACAAATATTGATTTCTCTAAGTCATATGATCGAAACTAACATTGTGAAATATTAGAAAGCTAATTATTTCCCAATTAGACTTCTCTCTGAAAATTAACCTAAGTGAAAGCACCTAGATCAATCAATTAAACATGTCATCTTAGTCTAGAAAGCTAGCTAGTCAATCCATGTTCAAAGCATCGAAAAGAATCGTTAATTCAAGTGCACAACCTAGTATGGAAAAGTCCATCTATTTGTAATCCTTTTTAATTGATTCCGACCTTTGTCCAAAGCCTTTACTACTTGTGAATTAGGTTTCCAAAACTATTAGGTGAATCGGATTCCTAACTCTAGCTCCAATTACATGTAAACATCATAAGTGTCGACCCCTATAACATAAACATATAAAAGATTTCCGTAAACTTGAATCAAATAAACAATCACAAAAGCAACTTAGAAAAATCAAATCACAATTATTATGCAATAATAGAAAATAAACAAATATTTACACAATAACATTTCCCAAAATTATTCACGAATAGTTAATTAAACAAAAATAAAATATAATAAATAAACGAGTTTGGGAAAAATGTTACTGTTGTGTCCATGAAAATGGACACCGTCGGCGAGCGAAGGTGGCAGACTCGGCTATAAAAACGGACATTTGGATGTGGCGGGTGTACTTAGCAATTGGGCATTGGGCCTGGATGCTATTGGGCTTTTGGGTTAGTTCCAATTCTTTTCTTCTTGGTTCAGCCCATGTTTGACTTTTCCACGCTAGCCTTTGCATTCGTCGACTCGTGCCCAGCCCATTGCAATTGGCCCATGTTGACTTTTCAACATAGCAGCCAAGTCGGCATCATCTTGCAGCTTTCACGATTTCATCTTTGTTCTTTCTTTATTTCTGGGCAGGGAGAACGAGAGAGAGACGGCGGCTTGACGGCGCCGGCTGGACGCAGAGGGGCGACGGCAGGAAGAGGTTCACGGGGTAGGCGCGGTAGTGACGGCGCAGCGGCGAGGTGGATGAGCTGGCTGCGTCGGCGACGAACGAGATGCGGCGCTGGAGGCATCGAGCAGCAGCAATGAAGATGTGCACGGGATTTTCGCCGGGAAGGGATGAGTAGATGGGCTCGACGCGTCGCGGCAGAGGAGAGGCACGGCCGAAAGCAGCGATGTGGGTGCGGTGACGGAGACGACGCCGGCAGATGGTGGCCGGGCCGGGACGGCGAAGATGCGGCGCCGGCTTGAATGGTGAGCACGGGCTCGTGGCGGGGTAGCAGGTCCGAACGGTGATGGCGGCAGCTGCTTGGACAGATGGGTTCGCCGGCGGTGTGGTGAGCTTGGCAAGATCGATTGCGGCATCGATGGCATCGGGCTTGAACGACGCCGGAGAAGGCACGGGGACGCCGTGAGCTGGGCACGGCGATGGGTACCTGCAAAACAAAAGAAGATAATTAGTTTGTTTTATTATGAATTTGCAGGAAAAGAAAAGCAGAGGAGATGGAGGAAAGGAGCAATTGACGGCCATGGTGGATTGATGTCGTGAGTTTTCTCGGGCTGCTTTGAATTGGAGTTGGCAGTAGGCTTTTCTTCCAAACCTGCAAAAGAAAAAGAAGAGACAATTAGATTGTATTTCTTTGTGAATTTGTGCTTGCAGGGGCTGCTTAAATAGCAGAGGAAGAGGGCAGAAGCAGCCAACGGTGAAGAGAAACTATTGTGCTCGTGAAGCCGGAAAGGTAATGATCGTGGAGCACTTGATTGATTCCCGATGGAATTGAGGCCATGTTAGGGAGGAAAGTGAGCTGAAGAACAATCAAGCCATGTGAGGAGGGAGTGGTAGTGCTTGCCGGCAGTGGAGGAAAACCGGGAAGAATTTGGACTGCAGTCAAATAGGGAGAATCGTGAACATGTGAGCTGCAACAACAAAAGAAACATAACAAAAAGAAATAAAAAGAAATAATTATAAAATAAAATAAAATAAAAACAAAATAAAATAATAAAGCAAATAAAATAAAAATGAATATAAAAAAGAAATAATTATTAGAGAAAATAAAATGGTGGTTTCAAAACATGTATCGCCACCGCGTGTGGTGGTTGCGCCACTTTATGTGGTGGTTCGCCGACAAATTGTCGGGATTCGGAACGGTTCCCGAAATCTTCGTACAATATTTTATTCCACAAATGAATGTCACGGTTGACTTTCCGAATTACGCTGAAAACCTCCAAAATGCACCTATTCTGTGCAGATTAACATTTTCCTGGTATTTTCCCTAAAAACACAAAAACAAATATTAAATAGACAATTAAGCTTTCGGAATAGCAAAATCCAGTAATTAAAGACACTTTGTGAACGTATTTTACGTTCACATCACACCCCTACACTTGAACTATTGCTAGTCCTCTAGCAAACACAGAACAAAACAACACAAAACAGACAGTCTTTCCAACCATAATCCTCAGCGAGTTCGAAAGAATTATAATCAAGAGAATAAAAATTATATACCAAGGCTAACGAATTTGCTAAGTCTTTAACATGCACATCTCATTTATGCTCGGGTGTAGTGTGTGAAAACCAAGTATACAATTAATGTCAAGCAATCCAATAGGCACATTGAAACAACATTAACCACTAAAGCTCACAATGATCACTAAATATTTCCGCTCAGTGTTTAGGGTTAAGTGTTTACTCTCAAAACAATTACACAAGTAGTGTTCCCATAAGCTTGCTCATTAACCAACTTTCCACAATTAATCCACAAATCATTAGATCATAAGGGCCTTTAGGGTGAAACAGGGGCCAAAGGGTGGATGAATGGTAAATGGGGAATGGTATGAAGGGACTGGAAATGATAAATGATTTACATGTTTGCAAGACAACTCAACGACTTTGAAACTCATACCTATGCTATACCCGAAACAACTCTTATTTTCCTCCAACATTTTATTGAAAATAATACAAGAAAATAACTCTATTTTTGGAATTTCTCTTCTTTTTTTTTTCTTCTTTTTTTCTTTCTCTTTTTTTTTTTTTTTTTTTGAGGAATTTATTCCTTCTTTTTATTTCTGATATTTTTTTTTTTCTTTGATCAAATACAACAAAATAAATACACCCCTACACTTGCCTTTTGGTATACTACCATACAAATCCGAAGCATAAAAACATAAGAAGTCACTATCATCGTCTTGCAAACATAATAAAACAAGGGTGAAATGGTGTGGGTGAACAAAAGAAACGGCTAATGAGTGTTTAGTTCAAAAGGGGATTCCTAAAGTTCGTGTTTAGATGGATGGTGAATAATTTGGCCATGGTGCTCAACTAATGCCTTACTCATTTCTAATTCATTACAGATTAACAAAATGTTTCAAGTGGTCTCTGAGCAAGTTCTAGGTTCAAAAACTCATGAATTGTGCACACATGAAGAACGAGTAAATGTATGAAATATGCATACATGTGAATATACAATAGGCTCAAATCCTCACATTTTCTGGGTATGCATGACAATGTATGTTCAAATGTGCTTCTCGGATTGCAATCAATTAATCGAAACAGGTTATGTGAACATGGAATTTCGAGCAATCACAAGTTATGCAAATTAAATCCAAAGCAAATCACACAAATCCTTAGCATATAATCAACATTCTCAAAATCATAACAATTAAACTCAATTCATCATCGGGATTGGAAAATACACGACAAATAAACACACAAAAACACACAAACAGAAGCAAATATTTTTGTAATTTTTGATTTTTTTGATTTTTTTGATTTTTTTGATTTTTTCCAATTTACGTAACAATACGTGACCACAGTGACTTACTAAGTGCAATGGTAGGTTCAACGCTACCAAGGGAGTAAGTATGATTTAGTCGATATATTGTTACAGTAGAAAACAAAAACAAGTAAATTATTTTTTTGAATTTTTGAATTTTTCAAATTTTTTCTTTTCTTTTTAATAAACCTTCCCCCACACTTGAATTAAACATTGTCCTCAATGTTAGACAGATATTTCACGAAATGAAAAATTCAAGTATGGTTATTGAATTTAAACACACAACAGAAATAAACACACAAACATAAATCAACAGAAGTAAACACACAACATATATACAAATGAAAAAGAAATAAGTAAAAGAAAAACTCCCCCTTGAAGATCGTAAAGCTCCTCCCGAAGCAAGTCACCAACAGTCACAAACAAGGCTAGCAGGGCCTTGCATCCAACGTTTGCTCCTTAATTGACTGCGGCTCTGATCCGTTGAAGTGTGTCCTGGACAAGGGTAGTTGCCGACTCCACGGCAGACTTGGCTGATGTAGCCCTCACTGAGATCTGGAACACCATAGTCAGCAGTGTTCCGTCAAGTACAGCTCCGGATACGTTTGGCAGAATGGAAAAGCCAGAAGACATAAGCGGAAATGGCTCCGGTTGAACTCCAGATAGCAAACACTGGAAAATGGAATGGTTAATCGGCGCATAAATCACAGACGACCCTGTTGCATCGGTGCAACACTCCTGAAGGATGAGGAAGTCGTTGTGACTATCTATAGCGAGCACCGAGATCTGGTTCCGCGGGTCAAGACCGATGGTGAAGTTTGCTAGCACACGCACCGAGCTGTCCATCGACATGCTATCCCACATTGGTCTAGTCTGAACGTCTTTGAGGAACTCAAAGATCCTGGTGTGATGAGATAGATGAACGACGGAACAACCAGCAGTACGATTGACTCCAGGGGGCTTGCTCGGATCACCCCTTCTCTTGTTGGTCCTGACCTCCATTCGAGTGTCTCTTGTTCGGTTCGAACAAGTCCAGTGATGGTACGTGGAGTTGCTGATGTCGTTGAAGAAACAGATCGTCATCTGTTTTGCCATTTCCGCAAGTCCTCTTCTTCCTTCAAGAGAAATAATCGAGTCACCGGGTGAAGAGTGGATACATGTGGCGCACATGTAGCGCTCGGCTTGTCGTTGGAGGGTTGAGATCCAACGCTTTGCACCAAATGCGAACCCTGAATGAACAAATGGTTCGAAACTGGCCTTCATCTCTTTCTCGCGTACATCCACGTGCTCCACCCAAGTGACCAAGGAAGATCCATTATGAAGATCACGTATCAGGCATCCGGAGGGGCGTTTTCGGCAAATCGATCTCACGGAAGGCTTTGGATTGGAACGCAATTCATCCACGGAGACATCCACGATGACCCAACTTCCATCCAGTTGCTGGTGAGAGTACCGAACGAACTGGACTTCACGAGTTGAGACGATGTGAGATGGCACCAGAAACTCGGCCGACATCACCTGCATATGCTCCTCGTAGCCTTCTTCGTTGCTGGAGGAAAGGATCTCCAACGTCTTGGCGTTTGTGATCATGCTACGAAGACGCGGCAACCATCGACCAACATCCATTAAGATCCGAACGATGGTGGTCGGATAAAGATGGATGGTTGCCGAGTGTCTCGACGATTCGGCTTTGAAGTACGGAGCAGGTTCAGCTCGTTGAAACACTCGCAAGTACTCGGCCCTATGAAGAGTCTCGGGATGAATAGACGTGTCGGGAGTCGGTGAAGTTATCCACAAAGGAAATCCGGCAGGTGGCCGCGAGCAGGAGCTCGTGTTTGGCCTTACGGACGATATCCGAGATCAAATCGGTGTGGACTCCGACAAGATCATGAGCAGGTCCGGCAAGGGTGTCGGATGGCAAAGGTCCGGATGGGCGCTCGACTAGGGTAGGCATGAGGCTCCGCACATCCCGTCTCAAGTGGTCCATGTCGATGGAATCATCGGACAACTCGAGAATAGGCTCTTGTTGTTGAGGAACAACTTCGAGCCTTCGCCTAGGCACATCTGAGTGCGGAACAGGACCTCCGCAATTGGGACATATGCCGCTGTGGAGAGCATCGACGAGTCGTTGATTCTGCATTTGAAGCTCCTCGTTCTTGCTCACCAGCTGATCGTTTCTTCTCTCTAACTCGGCAATACGTTGCTCAGACGTCAGGATACCGAATTTCTTCCTATTTCTCGACCCCCAATAGTAGACTTGGTCTTCTTCTAGTCCGATTTTTGGACCAAATCTTTCACGTTGTGGTTTGGTGGGGTGAGAATACACTGCAAAGAAAGCCGCCAGTGCTTCTCTCTGAGCTTTGGTGTACTTCGACCTCGGAAGTCTCCTATAGACAGGAGCGGCTTCCGGCTCGGCGGGTGGATCAGCAACCAAAATTGGTGCTTGGGGTAGTGGTTGCGGTTGTGGTTGTGGCTGGGTCGGCATGCTAGCATCGGCGCTATTGAGCATGCTCGGCGGAATTATTTCAGCCAAGCCTTCAAAGATTGGGTTCTCTGAAGGACCTGCCTGAAACAAATCGCTGAAAGAATTAACTCTTTTGGCCATTTCTGGGTTGGGAAGGGAGGATAGCTTCTGGGAATTGGGAGGTTTTCTGGGAAAAAACTCAAGAACACGAAGAACAACGAGAGAAAACGAGAGAGAGAGAGAGAGGGAAAATGCGTGAAATGACCTAAGGCACTAACGCAAATCGAAGGGAAAGGGAAAGACTCGCACACGCTCGCACACGTGCCACAGACAGAAGACCCGCAATTTCCGGATCGAGCGACGAAAGTCGTAAAGTCTACAGTAGACACGCACGCGGATTTATTAAACAATTCGGCCGACGCAAAAGTCGTGCGTCGGCCCAATCAAATTTTTTCTGATTTTCAATTTTTTATTTGTTTTATTTTTTTAATACTTTACGAAAAGTCGTAAAGTGAACAGTGAAAACGCGTAGCACACGCGCTTGCCGACACTTTAAACGGGCCTGGGCCATCGAAATGGTCTGGGCCTTAAAGTGGGCCTGGGCCAAAGAAAACTCCGGCCCATTATTGGTGGGTTAAACTAATGGGCCTAAAAACGAACAGGCCCGACACACTAAATGGGCTTGGGTTACGGGTTTTGGGCTTCGTGAATGACACGAGCCCAATGGGCTAAATTTTTTTTATTTTTTATTTTTTTTATTTTTTATTTTTTTTTTTACGAAACCTAAAACACTAACCAATCACACAAACGGGCCTAAGGCCCAATAATAAATAACAAACAAACAAACAGTAATTATAAATAGTGAAAATGAATAATTACAAAGAGTAAAACAAATAAACAAACACTCTTTTTTTTTTTTTTTTTTTTTACAATTACAAATTTTTTTTTTTTTTTTTTTTTTTTTAATAAATAACGAGAGTGAAAAGAAAACTTACCTTTTTACTCCCGAGGAAACCGAAAATCACCAACAAGACATCAACCTCAAGGTTTTTCAACCTTGACTTCCTCAACGTATGCTCCGATGTATGTGGTAAAATTTCCGAATAACCTGGATTATTCCCTATAAAAATTAAAAAGTTAGTAATAAATTTACAAAATAAAAACAAAATATTTACAATGTTAAAAATATGTCACTAATTATCTATACAAAATGAATGAATAAATTTTCCTATGTCTACGTATATTTTATTTACACAATACACTTAAGTGTACAAAAATATTTTCTTTTGTCTGAATATAGTTGAAAAAAAATGAAAGTTGATTCCAAGCGGTAACTCAAGGTGGACTTACGGCCTAGGTGCAATGCCTTGACTTAAATGACTTTCCGTGTTTTCAGAAGGCGAATGGCCAGATCACAAGAGATAAGCGAGAGGCAGGATTCATTTAGTGGACAAGTCCTCTGAATCCAATTTTACAAACCCGTCACCCAGAGTCTTGATCATATCTAGACACCATTCATGTGCCCCTTACTCAGTTGAGAAAGCACTTAAGTGTTCAACAATTCTCCAAGTGTTAATAAAGGCCGCCCTCAACCTCAAATAACCTTACGGTAAAAATGAAGGGTTTAGGCCAATATTAACAAAAGGACCTTACCTAATCCGTTCAAGTTACAACTTACAACAACAAAAAATAATCAACTATATAAAAGACACCTAAATAAATTACTAAGTGTAACAAAAATATCTACAAGTATAATTAGTGAGTATAAATAAAATTAACAAGTATTATTTACAAATAGTAAAAAGTCAATAGTAAAAAGTCAACAGTCAACAGTCAATAGTAAAAAGTAAATAGTAAAAACAATCCCCGGCGAGCCGGCGCCAAAATGATTTGAAGATTTTCACCTATGTCATTAATTATTACCTAAATTCCTAACAATTGTCGTTGTAAAGTATAATGGGAAATAAAGGTTTTTCCCACAGAAGATTGTTATATTTACTTTTCAATGTCACAATAAATTAAATTAAATAAATAATTATATTAACAAGTATAAAGAATAAAGAATATATATATATATATAAAATTAAATAAACTATACAGTATTGTTTCTATTTACAAAAATATACATTATATACAAAAGTATTTTTGGGGGTTTTTGAGATTTTTGAAAACAATAAATAATTAAAAGGAAATATTTTTGGATTTTTATTATTTTTGAAAACAAGAAAAACACACACAAATATTGATTTCTCTAAGTCATATGATCGAAACTAACATTGTGAAATATTAGAAAGCTAATTATTTCCCAATTAGACTTCTCTCTGAAAATTAACCTAAGTGAAAGCACCTAGATCAATCAATTAAACATGTCATCTTAGTCTAGAAAGCTAGCTAGTCAATCCATGTTCAAAGCATCGAAAAGAATCGTTAATTCAAGTGCACAACCTAGTATGGAAAAGTCCATCTATTTGTAATCCTTTTTAATTGATTCCGACCTTTGTCCAAAGCCTTTACTACTTGTGAATTAGGTTTCCAAAACTATTAGGTGAATCGGATTCCTAACTCTAGCTCCAATTACATGTAAACATCATAAGTGTCGACCCCTATAACATAAACATATAAAAGATTTCCGTAAACTTGAATCAAATAAACAATCACAAAAGCAACTTAGAAAAATCAAATCACAATTATTATGCAATAATAGAAAATAAACAAATATTTACACAATAACATTTCCCAAAATTATTCACGAATAGTTAATTAAACAAAAATAAAATATAATAAATAAACGAGTTTGGGAAAAATGTTACTGTTGTGTCCATGAAAATGGACACTGTCTGGCAGGCGAAGGTGGCAGACTCAGCTATAAAAACGGACATTTGGATGTGGCGGGTGTACTTAGCAATTGGGCATTGGGCCTGGATGCTATTGGGCTTTTGGGTTAGTTCCAATTCTTTTCTTCTTGGTTCAGCCCATGTTTGACTTTTCCACGCTAGCCTTTGCATTCTGTTGACTCGTGCCCAGCCCATTGCAATTGGCCCATGTTGACTTTTCAACATAGCAGCCAAGTCAGCATCATCTTGCAGCTTTCACGATTTCATCTTTGTTCTTTCTTTATTTCTGGGCAGGGAGAACGAGAGAGAGACGGCGGCTTGACGGCGCCGGCTGGACGCAGAGGGGCGACGGCAGGAAGAGGTTCACAGGTAGGCGCGGTAGTGACAGCAGCGGCGAGGTGGATGAGCTGCTGCGTCGGCGACGAACAGAGATGCGGCGCTGGAGGCATCGAGCAGCAGCAATGAAGATGTGCACGGGATTTTCGCCGGGAAGGGATGAGTAGATGGGCTCGACGCGTCGCGGCAGAGGAGAGGCACGGCTGAAAGCAGCGATGTGGGTGCGGTGACGGGAGACGACGCCGGCGGATGGTGGCCGGGCCGGGACGGCGAAGATGCGGCGCCGGCTTGAATGGTGAGCACGGGCTCGTGGCAGGGTAGCAGGTCCGAACGGTGATGGCGGCAGCTGCTTGGACAGATGGGTTCGCCGGCGGTGTGGTGAGCTTGGCAAGATCGATTGCGGCATCGATGGCATCGGGGCTTGAACGACGCCGGAGAAGGCACGGGGACGCCGTGAGCTGGGCACGGCGATGGGTACCTGCAAAACAAAAGAAGATAATTAGTTTGTTTTATTATGAATTTGCAGGAAAAGAAAAGCGAGAGGAGATGGAGGAAAGGAGCAATTGACAGCCATGGTGGATTGATGTCGTGAGTTTTCCGGGCTGCTTTGAATTGGAGTTGGCGTAGGCTTTTCTTCCAAACCTGCAAAAGAAAAAGAAGAGACAATTAGATTGTATTTCTTTGTGAATTTGTGCTTGCGGGGGCTGCTTAAATAGCAGAGGAAGAGGGCAGAAGCAGCCAACGGTGAAGAGAAACTATTGTGCTCGTGAAGCCGGAAAGGTAATGATCGTGGAGCACTTGATTGATTCCCGATGGAATCGAGGCCATGTTAGGGAGGAAAGTGAGCTGAAGAACAATCAAGCCATGTGAGGAGGGAGTGGTAGTGCTTGCCGGCAGTGGAGGAAAACCGGGAAGAATTTGGACTGCAGTCAAATAGGGAGAATCGTGAACATGTGAGCTGCAACAACAAAAGAAACATAACAAAAAGAAATAAAAAGAAATAATTATAAAATAAAATAAAATAAAAACAAAATAAAATAATAAAGCAAATAAAATAAAAATGAATATAAAAAAGAAATAATTATTAGAGAAAATAAAATGGTGGTTTCAAAACATGTATCGCCACCGCGTGTGGTGGTTGCGCCACTTTATGTGGTGGTTCGCCGACAAATTGTCGGGATTCGGAACGGTTCCCGAAATCTTCGTACAATATTTTATTCCACAAATGAATGTCACGGTTGACTTTCCGAATTACGCTGAAAACCTCCAAAATGCACCTATTCTGTGCAGATTAACATTTTCCTGGTATTTTCCCTAAAAACACAAAAACAAATATTAAATAGACAATTAAGCTTTCGGAATAGCAAAATCCAGTAATTAAAGACACTTTGTGAACGTATTTTACGTTCACATCAATGTCGGCCGAGTTTCTGGTGCCATCTCACCTCGTTTCAACTCGTGAAGTCCAGTTCGTTAGGTACTCTCACCAGCAACTGGATGGAAGTTGGGTCGTCGTGGATGTCTCCGTGGATGAATTGCGTTCCAATCCAAAGCCTTCCGTGAGATCGATTTGCCGAAAACGCCCCTCCGGATGCCTGATACGTGATCTGCATAATGGATCTTCCTTGGTCACTTGGGTGGAGCACGTGGATGTACGCGAGAAAGAGATGAAGGCCAGTTTCGAACCTTTTGTTCATTCAGGGTTCGCTTTTGGTGCAAAGCGTTGGATCTCAACCCTCCAACGACAAGCCGAGCGCTACATATGCGCCACAGGTATCCACTCTTCACCCGGTGACTCGATCATTTCTCCTGAAGGAAGAAGAGGCCTGGCGGAAATGGCAAAACAGATGACGATCTGTTTCTTCAACGATATCAGCAACTCCACGTACCACCACTGGACTTGTTCGAACCGAACAAGAGACACTCGAATGGAGGTCAGGACCAACAAGCGAAGGGGTGATCCGAGCAAGCCCCCTGGAGTCAATCGTACTGCTGGTTGTTCTGTCGTGCATCTTTCCCATCACACCAGGATCTTTGAGTTCCTCAAAGACGTTCAGACTAGACCAATGTGGGATAGTATGTCGATGGACAGCTCGGTACGTGTGCTAGCAAATTTCACCATCGGTCTTGACCCGCGGAACCAGATTTCGGTGCTCGCCATAGATAGTCACAACGACTTCCTCATTCTTCAGGAGTGTTGCACCGATGCAACGGGGTCGTCTGTGATTTATGCGCCGATTAACCATTCCATTCTTCAGTGTTTGTTATGTGGAGTTCAACCGGAGCCATTTCCGCTTATGTCTTCAGGCTTCTCCATTCTGCCAAACGTATCCGGAGCTGTTCTTGATGGAACACTACTGACTATGGTGTTCCAGATCTCAGTGAGGGCTACATCAGCCAAGTCTGCCGTGGAGTCGGCAACAACCCTTGTCCAGGACACACTTCAACGGATCAGAACCGCAGTCAACTAAGGAGCAAACGTTGGATGCAAGGCCCTGCTAGCCTTGTTTGTGACTGTTGGTGACTTGCTTCGGGAGGAGCTTCACGATCTTCAAGGGGGAGATTTTCTTTAACCTATCTTTTTCATTTGTATATATGTTGTGTGTTTACTTCTGTTTACTTCTGTTTGTGTGTTTAAATTCAATAATCATGCTTGAATTATTCATTTTCATGAAATATCTGTCTAACATTGAGGACAATGTTTAATTCAAGTGTGGGGGGAAGATTTATTGAAAAGAAAAGAAAAAAATTTGAAAAATTCAAAAATTCAAAAAAATAATTTACTTGTTTTCGTTTTCTACTGTAACGGTATCTCGACTAGATCATACTTACTCCCTTGGTAGCGTTGAACCTACCATTGCACTAAGTAAGTCACTGTGGTCACGTATTGTTACGTAAATTGAAAAAAAAATCAAAAAATCAAAAAATTACAAAAATATTTGCTTCTGTTTGTGTGTTTTTGTGTTTTATTTGTGTTATGTGTGTTGTTTTCTTTCCAATTCCGATGATGAATTGAGTTTAATTGTTATGATTTTGAGAATGTTTCTTATATGCTAAGGTTTTGTGTAATTTGCTTTGGATCTAATATGCATAACTTGTGATTGCTCGAATTTCCATGTTCACATAACCTGTTTCGATTAATTGATTGCAATCCAAGAAGCACATTTGAACATACATTGTCATGCATACCCAGAAAATGTGAGGACTTGAGCCTATTGTATATTCACATGTATGCATATTTCATACATTTACTCGTTCTTCATGTGTGCACAATTCATGAGTTTTTGAACCTAGAACTTGCTCAGAGACCACTTGAAACATTTTGTTAATCTGTAATGAATTAGAAATGAGTAAAGCATTAGTTGAGCACCATGGCCAAAATATTCATCATCCATTTAAACACGAACTTTAGGAATCCCCTTTTGAACTGATCACTCATTAGCCGTTTCTTTTGTTCACCCATACCATCTCACCCTTGTTTTATTTGTGTTTGCAAGACGATGATAGTGACTTCTTATGTTTTATGCTTCGGATTTGTACGGTAGTATACCAAAAGGCAAGTGTGGGGGTGTATTTATTTTGTTGTATTTGTTCAAAGAAAGAAAAAAAAATCAGAAATAAAAAGAAGGAATAAATTCCTCAAGAAAAAAGAAAAAAAAAATGTGGAAAAGAAAAAAAGAAAAAGAAAAAAATACCACAAAAATAGAGTTATTTTATTTACTTGTATTATTTTCAATAAAAGGTTGGAGGAAAATAAGATTTGTTTCGGGTATAGCATATGTATGAGTTTCAAAGTCGTTGATTTGTCTTGCAAACATGTAAAACATTTTTCATTTCGAGTCCTTTCATTTACCATTTACCATTCATCATTTACCATCCACCCTTTGGTCCCTGTTTCACCTGAAAGTCCTTATGATCTGATGATTTGTAGATTAACTGTAGAGAGTTGGTCGATGAGCAAGCATATAGGAACACTACTTGTGTAATTGTTTTGAGAGTAAACACTTAACCCTAAACACTGAGCGAAAATATTTAGTGAATCTTGTGAGGTTTAGTGGTTAATGTTGTTTCGATGTGCCTATTGGATTGCATGAGATTAATTGTATACTCGGTTTTCACACACTTCACCCGAGCATAAATGAGATGTACATGTTAAATGCTTAGCAAACTCTTTAACCTTGGTATATAATTTTTATTCTCTTGATTATAATTCTTTCGAACTCGCTGAGGATTATGGTTGGAAAGACCGTCTGTTTTGTGTTTCCCTTTCTGTTTTGTGATGTTTTCTTCTGTGTTTGCTCGAGGACTAGCAATAGTTCAAGTGTAGGGGTGTGATGTGAACGTAAAATACGTTCACAAAGTGCCTTTAATTACTGGATTTTGCTATTCCGAAAGCTTAATTGTTTGTTTAATGTTTGTTTTCGTGTTTTTAGGGAAAATACCAGTAAAATGTTAATCTGCACAGAATAGGTGCATTTTGGAGGTTTTCAGCGTTAATCGGAAAGTCAACCGTGACTTTCATTTGTGGAATAAAATAATGTACGAAGATTTCGGATTATGTTCCGAATCCCGACAATTTTGTCGGCGAACCACCACATAAGGCGGCGCAACCACCACACGCGGTGGTGGAACATAATTCAAACCACCATTTTATTTTCCCTAATAATTATTTTATTTATTTATTTTATTTATTTATTTTTATTATTTAATTTTTCTTTTGTTTTATAATTATTTAATTTATTTCTTTTTGTTATTTTTTTCTTTTTCTTTTGTTGTTGGCTTGTTGCAGCCTACCATGTTCACGTTCTCGTGATTCTTCTCCAGCTCACCACCACTACCATCGAGCTTCAATCAATCACCGCACCATCACATACCACTTTCACATACCAGCACCACTTCACCAAGATTCCTCCATCACATGGCAATTCCATTCAAGAATCAATCTCCAAGCACTTTCTCTTTTCCGAGCACTCCACGATTCCATCCTTACCGCATCTACAGCTCACTACCGCACTTCACCATCACAGCTCGTGATCTCACCACCGCCTTCTTCTTGGCCGCTTCCCCTTCCCCTGCGCTATTTAAGAGCAACACCTGCAAGCACAATTCACCAATCTCACAATCTAATTATATGTGTTCTTGTTTTTGCAGGTTTGGAAGCTCGCACGTCAAGCCCAGCCATGGCACCACAAGCCCACTGCCCGCAGCAGCCACCGTCGCTGTTTTCTTTCCCGCCGGCGACCAACCCGCGTTCCTCCCATCGCCGTCGCTCGCCATCGTCGATCCCAAGAGCCCACCGGAAAATCCATCTCCGCAGCCCAACTGAAATCATTCCAGCCAAGCCCGTCGTCGACCCATGAACCCAGTCCACGCCGGCGTCAATCTCAGCCCATGCCGGTTTGTTTCGCCGGCTCTCAGTCCACTACGCCGCCACCGTCGATCCCGTTCTAGCCGTGTCCAGCCGCTGCTCTTCCTCCGAAGCCGCCGTTCCAGTCTCCTGCCCCCGGCGCCGTTCCCGCCTGCTCCGGCGTTGATTCCAGCCCACAGATCTGCCGGCGTCGCTGTTGTCTTCGTCATGTCGCCGTGCCCGGGCCCTACCACCGATCTGCCCGGGCTCGACGCCGCCGTCGCTACTTCGTCGCCGGCGCTTCCTTTCGCCGCTTGCCTTGCTCGCCGGCGCCGCATGCTTCTCTCCGTCAACCTCGGGTTTGCTTTGGTAATTGAAAACCAGAAACTGAAGAAAGAAGAAATGGAAATCGTGAGAAATGAATTGATGAGCTGCTTGAATGATGCTGACTTGGAGAACAAGAGAATAAAGAAAGAGAATGGCCAAACGTTGAAAAGTCAAGGAAGAAAACGCTTGGGCTTGGGTTGGAAGGAGACCGGTCAACAAAGTCAAATTGGGCCTCCAAGCCCAATTGCCACAAAGCCCAATTGCCACAAAGCCCAAGGCCCAATTCAAATTGATTTCTACACCCGTGCACCCGCCACATCCAAAATGTTGATCGTAAATATAGCTGAGTCTGCCACCTTCGCCTGCCAGACAGTGTCCATTTTCATGGACACAACAGTAACATTTTTCCCAAACTCTGTTTATTTATTATAATTTATTTTTGTTTAATTAACTATTCGTGAATAATTTTGGGAAATGTTATTGTTTGTTTATTTTCTATTTTGTGTAATAATTGTTGGATTGAAGTTGATTAATTCTTCTAGCAGCTTATGTGAATTTTGTTTGTTTAGTTTTATCTTTAATGTTGAAACTAAATAATAAGGATCGCGGATAGACGAGCGTTCGCTAGGTCGCGCACTTGAATTAACAACTCTTTTTCTATGCGTTAGACATGTTTAGATTAATCACCTTTGCATGTTTAATTGTTTAATCTAGATGAGCGTTCACTAGGTTGATTTCATGGGAGAAGTTTATTTGGGGAATGATAACCTGCGTAGGCATTCTACATGTGTTAGTTTCGGATTCATGGCTAGGGAGTTGGTTAATCTTCAAAACAATATTTGTGTGTGTGTTTTCTTGTTTTCAAAAATAATAAAAATCCAAAAATATTTCCTTTTATTTATTTATTGTTTTCAAAAATACCAAAACCCCCAAAAATACTTTTGTATATAATGTATATTTTTGTAAATAGAAACAATACTGTATAGTTTATTTAATTTTGTATATATATATATTCTTTATTCTTTATACTTGTTAATAATAATTCTTTATTTAATTTAATTTTTCGTGACATTAAAAAGTAAATATAACAATCTTCTGTGGGAAAAACCTTTATTTCCCATTATACTTTACAACGACAATTGTTAGGAATTTAGGTAATATTTAATGACCGCGGTTTTACCGTTAATCACCTTGACATGAAGGATATTGAGAGTGGAGGAGAAGAAGAGATGCCTATTCTCTTAGGAAGGCCATTCATGGCCACTGCTGGGACAAGAATTGATGTCCAAAAGGGGATTCTCACAATGACGGTCTTCGATACCACCGTCGGATTTCGGATCTTTGATGCTACGAGAAATCCCATGCCTTTAGGGGATTGTTTTCGGATAGACAAGTGTGAACCCCCTGAAATTGATGAGAGTAAACTCTCCAAGCTGCAATGTATCGATGAGTATGTGAAGTTGCATCCTCCATCAAGTGATGCAAAGACGGTACCAAGAAAAGCTTCAAAGAAGAAGAAAGTTGTTGGCAGCACCAACAAGAAAAAGAAGAAGAAGAAGGTGGCATGTTTTTGGCCACCATGTTTCACTCCCAAGCTTCTAAAGCCAAGTAGTTGTTTTGGTGGGAGCTGCAACAAGACCACCATGGTGGGTGGTAAGAAGGAGAGCTATGAGCCTCCATGAAGTATGAAGGAAGAGAAAGACCGGCTTGAGGGTCTCTAAAAACAAGCGCTCATGGGGAGGCAGCCCCATATCCCCAACTCTTGAAGTACATCATGATAAGCATCACCAAAGGTCGTGAGCATTGGATTGCAGGGTCTTGAAACCTTGTTGTTGGTGCTTGTTCGTGTCTAAACGGAAAGCATGCGCTTCGAAGGGGAGTACTTCTATCTTTGTTTGTTTTCATTCTTGTTTGTTTTGTGTGTTTGTGATTGTTTGTCATGTTTTCTCACCCAAAGTTTATTGTTGAATTCACTTATCACATTGGGGACAATGTTAAGTTTAAGTGTGGGGGTGAGATTGGGTTCGTTTTGGCCAAAATGTTTCAATTCTTTCGAATTTTGTCAAGTTCCAGTAGCTAATCCGTCCGGACACCCTACTAGTGTCCGGACGCCCATAAGTCTGGGAGGTAAACCCGAGTGATCCATCCGGACGCCCCTACTAGGCGCCCGGACGCCCTATGTAATCTCAGAAAACCTGCTCTCTGCCACTTGATCCGCCCGGACGCCAAAACAAGGCGCCCGGACGCCAGAGCCCCTGATTGTGAAATTTTGGCATTTTTGTTTGTTTTTGTGTGTTGTTTGTGTTTTGTGTCCATTTTCTCCGATCCCAATGATGAATTGAGCTTAGTTTGTTGTGTTCTAGAGACTGTGATCATTGTTAAAGCTTGATATGATTTGCTTTGAGTTTAATATGCATGATTCTTGATTGCTTGATCACCATGTACACTTCACCTTTGTTGATTCGTTGATTGCAATCCGAGAAGCACACTTGACATGTATTGCCATGCATACCCATAAATTGTGAGGTTTTGAGCCCATTGAATATGCACATGTATGCATCTTACATGTTTCTCTTTGTTCTTCATGTGTGAACATTGCATAAGGTTTGGACCTAGAACTTGCTCAAAGACCACTTGAAGCTTTTGATTGATCCATTTTGAGTTAGAAATGACTAAGGCATTAGTTGAACACCATTGCCAAACTTACCATCATCCATATGAATCTGAACTCTAGGAATAGCCCACTTGAGCCATATACATCATTAGCTTTCCTTTGTTCACCCACATCACACACATTCATTCCACCACTTCAAAATTACCATCACCATTGTGTTTACAAGACTTTGATAGTGACTTCTTATCCTTTATGCTTGGGATTTTATGATTGTACCTAAAAGGAAAGTTTGGAGGAGTTGTTTAATTCAGTTTTATTGTTCAAAGAAAGAAAGAAAGAAAGAAAATCAAAAACAAAAAGAAGGAATAAAGTTCCTCAAGAAAAATAAAGAAAAAAATAGAAAACGAGAAAGAAGAAAAATCCAAAAAGAAAGTAGTTTGTGAATAAGGTTGGAGGAGAATAAGAAAATAATTTGGTTGAAGCATTTGGTTGAGTTTCAAAGTCGTTGATATGTCTTGTGAACACTTAGCACCACTCATATTTCCATTCCATTCCATTCACCCATTGGCCCCGTTTTACCATTATAAGTCCTTGAGATCTAACAATTTATGGTTCGATTTGTAGAGAGTTGGTTGATGAGCAAGCATATGGGAACATTCTTTGTGCATTTGTTGTGAGAGTAAACACTTTGACCCTATACACTTGAGCGGAAATACTTAGTGATCTTTGCGAGAGTCGTGGTTAATGTGTTTAGTGTGCCTATTTGATTGCATGAGATGGATTGTACATTGGTTTCCACACACTTCACCGAGCATGATTGAATTGCGCTTGTTAAATTCTTAGCAAATTTGTGAAGCCTTGATTTGTGATCTTATGTCTCTTGTTTACAACATCCCGAGCTCGTTGAGGACTATGGTTGGAGAAAATTTTGTTTGAATTTTATTTTTCCCTTTCGGTTTTGCATCGTGTTTCCCTTACCGTTTTATGTTGTGTTTGCTTCGAGGACAAGCAAGATTCAAGTGTGGGGGTGTGATTTGCACTTATTTATAGCGCAAATTGTATTCCTAATCACGAGAGTTAAGCTTATCCGAAGGCATTTTGTTACTACTAATATGCGTTTTCACGATTTCAGGTTACTTAGGCGACTTGAGGTAGTTCGGCACAAGAAGGTGCATTTTGACTACTTTTAGGCACACTTCCGAGAAGAGGACAAGGAGTCAACCGTGGCTTCTAGACATTGAAGATTGCATGAATTCACCTTCGGAAGACGTTGTCATTGAAGGCCTTGAAGAATCGAAGAAAGGAAGGAAAATGAAGAAATTGCATTTCCGGCGACTTTTCCGGCCAACCACCACCACAAGAGGCGGCAGCACCGCCGGACCACCACCGGAGCACCACCACAGCAGGAGAGAGTCTCCTACACCAGCTGCACACATGTGCATGGCTGATGACATGTCCACTAGTTTCCCCACTCACCCACAAATTCCTCCACTTCACCTTTCTTTTCCATTTCTTTTCCCACCACTCACCTTTGTTTACTCTCTCCACTAGGAAACCCTGTGGAACCCTTGGAGGCTGTTGAGACCAACCAGACCCCGCTCTCACCGGAGTGAGTCACGTTCAGAAAAACCCTAGGGAGATAGACACCATTTTCTCTCGCCAAACCTTGCAAAAACACACACAGACGTACCAAGCGCCCGGACGCCGATACCATCCGCCCGGACGCCCAGTACGTCTGCCGTTTTTGTTCTTCCATTTTCACCACCTTCCACCATCCATCTCACTTCCATCCCTTCACGAAATATCTTCCACACATCCCAAACACTACAACCATACACTTTCCACCACCATTCCATCGTTCTACCTTCACCACAAGTTGCCATCCATTGAGACATCAAGAGTCGGGAAGCTTGGAGATTAGTTGAGCTTCAGAGGAAGAGGGGAGTTCAAGGAGGCTTGCTACATACTTGGAGTCACCAAGGAGCTGCTGGCCATCGACATCTTGAGCACTTTCTCAACTTCTTCACTCTTACTTTGAACTTATGCTTTCTTATTTGAGATTATTGATGTATATGACAATGAATTGTGAGTAGTTCATTAGATGGGGGGCTAGGTTGTGTGCTCTAGCCCACGATGATGTTTTGATGATTTCTCTTGAGTATGCATGATGAATTCGTTTCTGGATATGTTCATTGGTTAAATACGGTTTTGTTTGATGCATGTTTATGAATCTAATTAGTTCTCAAGCATGTGTTCAACTTAACTTAATGTTAGGATTCTATGTTAATTACATTTTATCCTATGTGTTTCGCAATGAGCATGATGAGTTTATGTCAATGGACTGAGTTTGTTTGAATCTTGATTCTTGAATCTCTATGCCTAGGAAGTTTGTTTGAGACCCTAACAAGGCTTGGATGAATAGACTAGAGTATTTGTGACCCTAATAAGGCACAAAATAGGCCTAGAAGAATCAATCCTAGAACCATAACATGGTTAGGATAGGGGCTCGATCCTTAGTGAATTCATTGTTGCATGTTCTTGAGAGTTGTCATACATTTGATTGGGGTAGAGTGAACCCGAAACCCCAATCGTTTCCATCCATTTGATCACACAGCAATCACACTTTTGTTGGGCTTGTCACCTCAACAACACACAAAGCTATCAACACATTCACTTGTGTTCTTGTTACCACAACCTCACTTAGATTAGATTGGTTACTTAGCTACTGTCCTTGTCACCTCAAGTCACTGTTCTTGTCATTGTCACTCAAGAGTGACACCCCTTTGATCACTACACTTGCATGTTGCACATACTCCACATCTAAGTACATAATCCATCTCTAATCACACCACTTCTAGTGCATTGTATACCTTGTTTGCATTTGTTCACCAAGTAGGGATCTTGGGCCTTCCAATCCCTTGGGTACGACAACCCCTGGTCACAATTTACCATCCACTACACTTTGACGGCGATACTCACAAATAACCCCTCCGGTATCATCGAGTCAACAGCTACTCCTCTTAAAGTCATGTTTGATCCAATATACCTAAAGTGTACAAAAACATTTTCTTTTGCCTGAATATAGTTGAAAAAAAAGAAAGTTGATTCCAAGCGGTAACTCAAGGTGGACTTGCGGCCTAGGTGCAATGCCTTGACTTAAATGACTTTCCGTGTTTTCAGAAGGCCAATGGCCAGATCTTATGAGAATAAGCGAGGGGCAGGATTCATTTAGTGGACTACGGAGGCTTACACCCCTATCGACTTACGTCAGTCTATAGTCCTCTGAATCCAAAACCTGTCACCCAGGGTCTCGACCTAGACACCATCCATGTGCCCCTTACTCAGTTGAGAAAGCACTTAAGTGTTCGACAATTCTCCAAGTGTTAATAAAGGCCGCCCTCAACCTCAAATAACCTTACGGTAAAAATGAAGGGTTTAGGCCAATATTAACAAAAGGACCTTACCTATTCCGTTCAAGTTACAACTTACAACAACAAAAAATAATCAACTATATAAAAGACACCTAAATAAATTACTAAGTGTAACAAAATATGAACAAGTATAAACAAGTAATATTCACAAATATTCACAAATAATATAGACAAGTAATATAAACAAGTAATATGAACAGTTAAAAAAAACAGTAAAATTATATACAATAAAAAGTAAACAGTAATTATATACAAGTAATAAAAACAGTAATAATTACAAAAAATTATAAACAGTATTCACAAAAAAAAAATTAGGTTAGGAATATTTTCAATCCCCGGCAACGGCGCCAAAAATTGATACGCCCCAAAAGGAGCATCAATTTAAAAAAACCCTATCGGTAGTATAGTGGTGTAAGTAGGGTATCGTTCACAACGGAGATCAAAGGGTGTACCTAACAAAAATTGTCACAAGAATTAAATAAAATAAAGAATTATTAACAAGTATAAAGTATAAATATATACATATGTACAAAGTAAAAAGGGGAATTGAGAGATAAATTGAATGAAATAAATTAATTAAATTACAAAGAATAAATAAAATATGATGATGAAACACAAAGTATATAAAGTTCAGCCACATATACACAAGTTTACCAATCATTAGACCGAAAATTAACCAAGTTCCCTAGCCATGAAACCGAAACTAACATATGTGGAATGCCCACACGGGTTATCATTCCCCAAATAAAACATCTTCTATGAAAATTAACCTAGTGCACGCTCATCTAGATTAAACAATTAAACATGCAAAGGTGATCAATCAATAACATATCTAACGCATAGGAGAAGAGTTGTTAGTTAAAGTGCGCGACCTAGCGAACGCTCGTCTATCCGCGATCCTTCTTATTTCGATTCCGACCCGTTTAATAAGCCTTTACTACTTGTGAATTAGAATTAAAACCCTAATGCTAGCACCAATTACATGCAATTATCTTAAGTTTCGAACCTTAAAACAAGAACACATAAAAGATTCAATAAAACCGAATCAAATAAACGGAGTCACATAAGCTGCTAGAAGAACTAATTAATTAGGATCTAACAATCAAATAAACTCATAAATATAGGCTGAAAATTATATAAATCATGTCATGTTAACTAATACAAAGAATAAACAAGCAACAAAGAGGAACTCAAAAAGAGTAATTAAAGAATAAGTTGAAGTACACCATATGGAAAGTAGGAAGAACTCGAAGATCACAAACTCTTAAATCCTCACGCGAGTAACTCAAAAGCCGAGATTCCCAAGGTGATGATGATGGTGGTGATGATGGTTGATGGCTGGTGGTAATGGTGTAAACAGCTCCCCTCCTCCTTGAAGACTTGAAAACCCTAAATACTAGAGAATGGAAAATATGATGTGAGATGGAGAAGAGAAAGAGGAGGGTTTGTCCCTCCCCATTGGGGTGTGAATTGGTAGAGAAGAATGAGGCTGCTATTTATAGGAGAATGGAGAGGAAGAAGAAGACAATGAAAGAAATAAAGAAAGAAAGGGAAAAGAAGTGGAATTTAAGTGGGAGATAAAGATATGGTGAGTGGAATGGTGGAAATGTAGTCATATGGCAATTAACCATTTATTCAAATAAAAGAAATCAAACACTAATAGTGTGGGAAGAAAGAAACAAAGATAGTGTGGTGAGATGGGTGGAAATATGGTGGTGAGTGGAGCATTGAGAATAAAAGAAGAAGAAAGAATTGGAAAGTAGACAGCACTGAGCTATGCCCACTTAGAACGGAATAATTGACGTTTGAACGGTTGGATGATTCTGAAATTTGAATCCAGAATACTTAACACACACATGAAGCGTGTATCAAAAATACAGCTGGATCCAACGGTGCAAGTGGGAGATATGGGCTTCGCAAGTTGACTAATCTGCACAGGCAGAATGTCCGAAAATCTGGGCTTGGGCCTTTTCTCATGCTTTGTGAACTTGGGCCTTCCTTCATGGATTTGGGCCTTCCATCTTGGGTTTGGGCCTTCATCTTGGAATTGGGCCTTTCTTCATGGATTTGGGCCTTCATCTTGGGCTCACGGTAGCGCACCTCTTAATGGGCCTCGAGAAAGCCCATTAGACTTCGTAAACTTCCGACACTTTGCTTACTTTCCTCAACTTATCTTCTTTTCTCTTTATTTGCAATTGGAAACCTACAAACACAAAAACTAATTAAATAACACAAATTTATGAGAAACTAACAACAAAAATATAGAGAAATTGATATAAAAAGTTGTACAATTATGCACTGATAGGAGCACAAAGTGTGACGTTTTTAATATATTTTCCCTACTATTTGGCTGCGTTTTATTGGTTAACTTTGCTATTTAGCTTAGTTTCTACCTTTGTGTCCCTAAATGATGATTTAATTGAAGGAATGAATTAAAATGAAGATATTATGAAACTTTCCTAATTTGAATTCTTTCCTGACTCTGACAGGAATCATAAAGGGAGTAGGAATCCTAATGCAACTAGGATTACTATTTCAGCTCAGAACGGAAAATCGGAGCTCGGAAATTTACGAAGTCTAATGGGCTTTTTCGAGGCCCATTAAGAGGTGAGCTGCCGTGAGGCCCAAGATGGAGGCCCAAATCCATGAAGGAAAGCCCAAGTCCACAAAGCATGAAGGAAAGGTCCAAGTCCATTTTCGGACATTCTGCCTGTGCAGATCAGTCCACTTCTGAAGCCCATATCTCCTAATTGGACCGTCCGATCGAGCTGAAATTTTAATACAAGCTGCACATGTGTGTTAGGTATTCTGTATTAAAATTTCAGGATAATCCAACCAGTGGAACGTCCATTATGCTGTTCTAAGTGCACTGAGCTCAGTGCTGTCTACTTTTTAATTCTTTAATTTTCTTTTATTCTCAATGCTCCACCCACCCCCAAGAATAAAATTAGATATTGTGGGATGTATCTAGACCTGATCATGGCAAGAAGAGGAGGGATATTTCTTGGGACTACTCAAAGCAATCTCAGCCATTCAAGGGATTAATTTTGAAGGGCTAGGATCAAGGCTAGGGTTCCATGTTCTCCTATAAATAGAGGGCTTCACAACTCACTTCCATACCAATTCACAACTAAGAATATCATTCCATACTCTCTCATAGTTTCAGCAGCTACTCCATCCAAGGTTCTTAGCTCCATTCTCTAGTGCAAGGGTTCTCAAGGCTTCAAGGAGGAGGAGAAGGCGTAATCACCATCATCACCAGCCATATTTCGACATCACCATCTTCATCATCAACTTGTCTTCACAGCTTGGATCACTTGTGGTCAAGGATTCAAGGTTTTGTGGTTTCAAGATCTTAACTATTTCATATGGTGTATTACGTTTTAACCTTTAAATTCATACCTCTTTGTTGCTTGATTACCTTTGTATTAGTTAACATTTCATGGATCATTTAAATTTCCAGATTATTTATACAAGTTTATTTGGTTGTTGGATTGAAGTTGATTGATTCTTCTAGTAGTTTATGTGGATTTGCTTGTTTGATTTTGCCTTAATTGATAGAATCAGATGAGAAGGATCATGGATAGTAGAGTGGTCTCACTAGGTCATGCACTTTAATTAACAAGTATGTTTCTATGCGTTGAACATGTTTAGGCTAGCTATCTTTGCATGTTTAATTGTTTAACCTAGGTGTGGTCGTTTAGGTTGGAATTCATAGAGAGATATTTATTTGGGAGATGTATGGTGGTCCAACATCTTACATGTGTTAATTTCGAATTCATGACTAGGGATTTAGTTAAGTTTCAATCTGATAATTGATAAATGAGTATACTTAAGATGTTGATTAATTGATCTATGTTCCATCGATTTATTCCATTTAATTCATTCTTTGTAGTTAGTTACTTAATTTTCGTAAACAATTCTCAATCACCCCTTGATTTTGTGTACATATTTTGTTTATATTTGTAAATATTAATTCTTTGTGACATTCTTTGTTAGGTACACCCTCGATCTCCGTTGGAACGATCCCTACTTATTCTTTACTACAATGCTTTTAGGGTTTTAAATTGATGCACACTTGTAGCCTATCAATTTTTGGCGCCGTCGACGGGGATCAAAAATATTGTTTATATGCCTAACATTTATACTTGTGACGTTTTATACTTGTGAATATTTGAGAATTATACTTACTGATTTTGTAACACTTAGTAATTTATTTAGGTGTCCGTTATGTGGTTGATTATTTGAGTTGTTGTGAGTTGTAACTTGAAACGGAAATAGGTAAGGTCCTTTTGTTAATATTGGCCTAAACCCTTCATTTGTACCTTGCAAAGGTCACTTGAGGTCGAGGGCGGCCTTTATTAACACTTGGAGAATTGTCGAACACTTAAGTGCTTTCTCAACAGAGTAAGGGGCACATGGATGGTGTCTAGGTCGAGACCCTTGGTGACAGGTTTTGGATTCAGAGGACTATAGACAGACGAAAGTCGATAGGGGCTTGCCTCCGTAGTACCACTAAATGAATCCTGCCCCTCGCTTATTCTCATATGATCTGGCCATTCGCCTTCGAAACCACGGAAAGTCATTTAAGTCAAGGCATTGCACCTAGGCCGCACGTTCCACATTGGGTTACCGTTTGGAATCAACTTGGTTTTTGACTATGTAAAGGGTACAAACGAAAACGTAATTGTGTGAATAAAATTAATATACACAAATAGGAATTTCATTTATTATTTTCATTCATTTATTATTTTCGTACATATTACTTATACTTGTATAATATATCTTGTATTTATTTTGTAAACCTTGTACTAACTTTGTAAACTTTTGTTTAGGTATTAATGAATGTCCTCTCGAACTCTCACCACTCTCTACTATTCAACAAAGGATCCAAAGGTTAAGGGAAAGCAAAGAGTCATTTCTACAAAGTTACTCGAAGAATCGGGTAACAACTCCTCACGTTCTTGTTCGAAGAGGAGGAAGACATACCCGAGGAAGTAAACGTTGCTGAAGATCAAGCACTACCAATGGCTGAAACAATTAGGCAACTTTCGAATGGTACCGAGGGAGAAGTTGTTCCGCTTTGCATCACATATCCGGAACCGGCTGAAGGAAAAGAAGCCGACTTTGAATTGAAAAGTGGGTTCTTGCATCACCTACCCAAGTTCCATGGGCTTAATAGCGAGGATCCCAACAAGCATCTTAAGGAGTTTCAGTTTGTTTGTGGGAGCATGTGTCCTAAGAATGGGGATATCAACATACTCAAAATGAAGGCATTTCCTTTCTCTCTTGATGATAGGGCAAAGACATGGCTATTTGACTTACCTGCCGGCCATGTCAACACTTGGGATAAGTTGAAGAGTGAGTTTCTCACTAAGTACTTTCCAAGCATCAAAGGTCACTATCTTGAGGAAACAAATAACCGGAATTCAACAAGCCGGGGATGAAACGTTCTGCACTTATTATGAGAGGTTCAAGAGCCTTGTTGCGTCATGTCCTTCACATGGGATGAAGGAAGAGAGCCTTCTCACATATTTCTACGAGGGACTTCTTCCCTTGGAACGTAGTCTTTTGGATGCGGCGGCCGGTGGTTCTTTCATGGATAAAACTCCTATAATGGCTAAGGAGTTACTTGCAAACCGTGCTCTCAACTACCAACAATATGAAGGGGCACTCTCCTCATCTAGGAGAGTTAACGAGGTAACCTCTCACTCTACTTTAGAGGACAAGGTAAATAAAATGTCTACTTTGTTATCTCAGGTACTTCAAGTGAACAAAGGAGGAGGCATATCTCAAGCTTGTGGAGTATGCTCTATACAAGGGCATCACTCGGATCAATGCCCTCAACTAATTGAGAATGGTGGATGGGAATCTGCCAATGCAATTGGAGGATACCAAGGAGGGTACCAAGGAGGCCAAGGAGGTCCTCAACGTCAAAGGTATGATCCATTCTCAAATACCTATAACCCCGGATGGAGGGACCATCCTAACTTCAAGTGGGGCGGCAATGATCAAGTTCAACAACCTCAACAAGGAGGACGTCCACAAGGCTTCTTTCAGAAGCCTCAGGTTCCACAAAACTTTTCTTCTCCTTCTAATCCTAATTCTAATTCTAGTGCCAATTATGATAAAATGTTTGAAGCACTAACGAGTTCTACTCAAGCTTTAGTGCAAGGGCAACAGAATCAAGGAAAGGAGATAGCTGAGCTTAAGAAGCAAATGGATCAAGTAGTGGGTTTTATGAGCAAGATCCACGAGAATGGGAAGCTTCCTAGTGCCACAATCCCAAATCCTAAGGGACAATTCGAAAATGCTTCCATTGTGACCACTAGGAGCGGAAGAGAGTTTGAGGACAGACCTAAGGTGACTAAGAAAAAGGACCCTGCGCCAATTACTCTTGAGGAGGACCCTGCCACATCAAGGAAAGAGGAGAGGTTTGCGTCATCTAGTGAAAAGAAAGGTATAAACCCTAACTTAGCAAGTTCGGTTTCACCTAACATTGTTCCCTCTTCTTTGCCCTTTCCTAGTAGGTTTGACAAATCAAAGAAGGATGAGAGTGACCAAGCTATCTTGGAAACTTTCAAGAAGGTGCAAATCAATCTTCCTCTATTGGAAGCAATCAAAACCCTTCCTAGATATGCAAAATTCCTCAAGGAGCTGTGCACCACAAGGAGAATGAATCGAGAAAAGGAGGTGGTTAAGCTAAACAAGAATGTGTCCGCAATGATACAAAGGAAGCTACCTCCTAAATGTCCGGATCCCGGAAGTTTCACTATCCCATGCCAAATTGGTAACTCTAAGTTTTCGAATTGTATGCTAGATTTAGGCGCTTCAATTAATGTGATGCCCTATTCCGTATATGTGACTTTGGGATTAGGGGAACTTAAGCATGACAATGTGATTATCCAACTAGCCGATAGGTCTAATGTTTACCCTAAGGGTATGTTGGAGGATGTTCTTGTGCAGGTGGACCAATTGATCTTTCCCGCTGACTTTTATGTCCTAGAAATGGAGGAGACCCCCGTGGTAGCCACACCATTACTTCTAGGCCGGCCATTCATGAGAACTGCAAGGACAAAGATCGATGTATACGCCGGTTCCCTCACAATGGAATTCGATGGAGAAGTGATCGGGTTCAATGTCTTTGAGGCCACGAGGTATCCCCTCGATGTTCATAGTTGTTTTTCTATTGATGTTTTGGATACCCTTGCGCAGAATATGCTAGATATCATAAGGGAGGACACTTTGGCCCCAACACTCGAGCAAGGCGTGGGATACACCAAGGATGGCGCAAGCATACCTATGGAGGAGCTATTGGACACTTGTGCAAAGGAGGTTATGGATAACGTTTTCTCCTCGAGATCCAACCCTACGAAAGTAAGTATACTCCTCCTTTGTCCATTCCCTTATCCACTAATAAAGCACTTCCCTCGCTTGTTCGAGCACCCGTGCTTGAACTCAAGCCTTTACCGGATTATTTGAAGTACGCTTATTTGGGAGATAAGGAGACTTTGCCCGTTATCGTGTCATCTGCCCTTACATCTAGTCAAGAGGAGCGGTTAGTGAAAGTGCTTAAGGAGCATAAGACTGCTATTGGATGGACCTTAGCAGATATCAAGGGAATAAGCCCTACGACTTCGTGTCCATAGGATACTTCGAGGAGGGGACTAAACCAACTAGAGAGGCTCAACGTCGTCTCAACCCTCCAATGATGGAAGTCGTGAAGAAGGAGGTTATCAAACTCCTTGATTGTGGCGTCATATACCCCATTTCAGACTCCAAATGGGTGTCACCTATCCAAGTGGTACCAAAGAAGTCCGGAGTCACTGTTGTGAAGAATGCTGAAAATGAGTTGGTGCCACAAAGGACCGTGACCGGCCATCGAGTTTGCATTGACTATAGGAAGCTCAACGCCACCACAAGGAAAGATCACTTTCCTTTGCCATTCATTGATCAGATGCTTGAGCGCTTGGCGGGCCACGACTACTATTGCTTCCTTGATGGATACTCCGGTTACAATCAGATTGCTATTGCGCACGAGGATCAAGAGAAAACAACCTTCACTTGTCCCTTTGGGACGTTTGCTTATCGTCGCATGCCTTTTGGACTTTGCAATGCACCAGGTACGTTCCAAAGATGTATGGTAAGCATCTTTTCTGATTTTATTGAGAAAATTATTGAAGTTTTTATGGATGACTTTTCAGTTTTTGGTGAAAACTTTGATAATTGCCTTGGAAATTTGGAACTAATACTTAAGAGGTGTGTTGAAACTAACCTTGTGCTAAATTGGGAAAAATGTCATTTTATGGTTAGACAAGGGATAGTCCTAGGTCATATTGTCTCTTCTAGGGGTATAGAAGTAGATAAAGCTAAGGTTGATCTTGTACGACACTTACCCTCTCCCACTTCCGTGAGAGAGGTTCGTTCTTTTCTTGGACATGCAGGATTTTATCGTCGCTTTATCAAGGACTTTTCAAAGATTGCAAGACCCCTTTGCCGTCTACTACAAAAGGAAGTGGCGTTTGAATTTGAAAAGGACTGCCAAGGAGCGTTCGACAAGCTCAAGGAGTTATTGACTTCATCACCGATCATGCAACCCCCGGATTGGTCTTTGCCCTTTGAATTGATGTGTGATGCATCAGATTATGCCGTGGGAGCTGTGCTAGGGCAACGCATGGATAAGAAGCCTTATGCCATTTACTATGCTTCTAGAACTCTTAATGATGCTCAATTAAATTATTCTACTACCGAAAAAGAGTTGCTAGCTGTTGTTTTTGCCCTTGAAAAATTTCGTTCTTACTTGCTTGGTACTAAAGTAATTGTTTACACCGACCATGCAGCTTTGAAGTACCTCTTGTCGAAAAAGGAGGCCAAGCCTAGGTTGATTCGATGGGTGCTACTCCTTCAAGAGTTCGACGTGGAGATCAAGGACAAGAAAGGGAGTGAGAACGTGGTGGCCGATCACTTGAGCCGCCTAGTGCATGAAGAGGACTTAATCCCCCTTGTGGAAACATTTCCGGATGAACAACTCTTCGGAATAGAGGTAAGTACACCATGGTATGCTGATATTGTGAACTATATTGTCTCTAGACAAATTCCTAATACCATGTCACATGCACAAAAAGATAGACTTAGGAAGGTTGCTAAAGAATATGTTTGGGATGATCCCTATTTGTGGAAACATTGTTCGATCAGCTAATTAGAGATGTGTGCCTGAACACGAGCAACGTGCTATATTGTCTTTATGTCATTCTGAAGCATGTGGGGGACATTTTGGGTCTAAAAAGACTGCTTATAAGGTGTTAGAATCGGGATTCTTTTGGCCAACTTTGTTTAAAGATGCATATGCGTTTTGCTTCGACTTCGTGATAGGTGCCAAAGAATGGGAAATCTTAGTTCTAGAGATCAAATGCCATTAACTAATATTCAAGCTGTTGAATTATTTGATGTTTGGGGCATAGATTTTATGGGACCTTTTCCTTCATCTTACGGGTTTCTTTACATTCTCCTTGCCGTTGACTATGTCTCAAAATGGGTGGAAGCTAAGGCCACCCGGACTAATGATTCTAAAGTTGTTGCGGATTTTGTGCAGTCTAACATTTTCTCTAGGTTTGGCATGCCAAGAGTGATCATAAGTGATGGAGGCTCACATTTTTGCAACCGCACGATCGAGGCCTTGTTCAAGAGGTATGGCGTTACACATAAGGTTTCTACACCCTATCACCCCCAAACCAGGGCAAGCGGAGGTTTCCAATCGTGAGATCAAGAACATATTGGAGAAGACGGTCAACCCTAACCGCAAGGACTGGAGCTCTAGGTTGGTGGATGCATTATGGGCTTATAGGACGGCTTACAAGACTCCCATTGGAATGTCACCTTATAGGCTTGTTTATGGCAAGGCTTGCCATCTACCGGTGGAGTTGGAGTACAAAGCTTGGTGGGCCGTGAAGCAATTCAACATGAGCATGGATGAAGCCGGGATTCAGAGGAAATTGCAATTGAATGAGCTTCGAGGAAATAAGGAATGATGCATTTGAGAGTGCTCGGATTTACAAGGAAAAGACAAAGGCTTTCCATGATAACATGATTCGTGGGAAACACTTTGTTGTGGGGCAGAAAGTTCTTTTATTTCACTCTAGACTTAAACTTTTTCCCGGTAAGCTTCGTTCTCGTTGGATTGGACCTTTTGTTGTTACTAATATTTTTCCCCATGGGGCTGTGCAGATTAAAGGAGGCCAATCCGGCAATGAGTTCAAAGTGAATGGACATCGATTGAAGCCGTATTACGAGGCTTATGACCATAATGAGGAGTCCATCACTTTTGCACCTCAAAGGAGGAATGAGGAAGACGTCATGGCTAAGGAGAGCCAAGATTAGTGATGTATGGCAAAGTCTAGGCTGAAGACTTTAAACATTAAGCGCTATTTGGGAGGCAACCCAATTCAACCAAATATGTGAAGGAGCCATCAACGCAGATTTGCTTTCTCTATCTCTCTCTTTACTTCTTTTGGTTGAACTGTATCTGTTTTACTTTCTCAATACTTGCCTTACATATGTTTTTGTGCTTACATTGAGGACAATATAAGGTTTAAGTGTGGGGGAAGGGTTTATGTTTTTGTTTTGTTTACATTTTACCTTTTGCGTTATAAAAAAAAAAAAAAAAATTCAGAAAATCGAAAAATACAAAAAGAGTTTTTGTGATGGTTGGTCGAGTCTTAGGATGCCCTTAACTGCCTAGGATGAGTTTAATCTTTGAAATCATGGTTGAAAAGTGGATCACAAGATCAAATTGTTGAATATCATTCTTTGGTTAATTGATGAATATGGAAGATGTATGAACATGTAGTAGATATGGTTTGTAACTTTGGTACAGAATTTGAGTATGTGAAGACAAGTTAATGAACCCTATGTGAGCTTTCGAGCTATATGTGCTTTCTTTGTTGAGAGTTGTTTAAAATCAGATCTTCTTTGGCTTTAAAACTCATTGTTAACCTCATTATTCTTCTACTTGATCAATTGCATGCCATAGATTTTCAATGGACTATAGAGTTTACTAGAACTTGCTTTTGAATTTTTCGAAACTTATAGTCATAACATACTCTGATTTTGGAAAGGATTGAAGGCACTTAGGATTTCCACCAATGCCAAAAAGCCATGTGTCCCTTATTTGTGTACACGTGTGTGCACCCCTTAGTTAACCTTTTTGAGCTTACATTTAGCCTTTTCTTTCTTCACCCATGATATCTTGACCATGAACCTTAGTATAGTCATATCTTTACCCTTGTTCTACGAACTTAGTGGAGCTATGCTTTGATGATTGAGCTTTGTGAAAGAAAGACAAAAGAAAAGAGGGAATTGACAAAAATAAGTGTGGGGGAGGGATAGACTTGTCCATTACATATGTATGCCGTGAAAAATAAAGAAAAGGAAAAGAAAAATACATGTACGGCAAGAAAAGAAAAATTGAAGAAAAAAATGGATTAATGTCCCCTTTTCCCGATGATTTAGGAGGTTGTTTTGAAGTGAAGGTCTAAAATAAATACTTGGCCTTTGTCCTTTATCATTTGTGGTTAGAATGAAGTTTGGGCCCAACAAAATGATATTTTTCCCGTTTTTGAGTGACATGGTTATTTGGATGCTCTACTAAGTTTTTAGGACACTTTGTGATTACCCTATCCTTTGTTTCTCTAAACCGTGAGCCTTGGCCCCGTTATATCCTTATAAAGTCCTTCTTGATCCTTAAAATGGGTAGACCTTGATCTGTGGAGTTTAATTCGAAAGTTGAGCATATGGTTGAGGTCCATTTGTGCATGTAGTCGATATCTTTCATGAGGTTTTGAAAATCTTTCACTAAAATGCTTTCTTTGATTGATATATGTGAGCTATTTGAATGCCTTACAATAATTTCTCTCACATATCTTTGAGTGAAAAGCTTTTAAGCTAGAGCCATGAATCTAAGTATAATAGAGAGCATACCCTTGTGAGGATAACTTGTTTGAAACATGTTGAGCTCCATTGCATAACTATTGTTCTTCCAAGTCTTACTTGTTCATATGAATTCCATGATTGTTAATTAACTCTCGAATTTCCTGTGACAAATTTTGGTTAAGTGCTAAACTTGATTCCACGAAAGTAAGAGATTTCTGAGGCAATAAGTTAAGGGCAATAGAATTTTTGTGTGGAGTATGATTGTGTTGCTAAGGGACTAGCAATAGCTAAGTGTGGGGGAATTTGATAGGAGCACAAAGTGTGACGTTTTTAATATATTTTCCCTACTATTTGGCTGCGTTTTATTGGTTAACTTTGCTATTTAGCTTAGTTTCTACCTTTGTGTCCCTAAATGATGATTTAATTGAAGGAATGAATTAAAATGAAGATATTATGAAACTTTCCTAATTTGAATTCTTTCCTGACTCTGACAGGAATCATAAAGGGAGTAGGAATCCTAATGCAACTAGGATTACTATTTCAGCTCAGAACGGAAAATCGGAGCTCGGAAATTAACGAAGTCTAATGGGCTTTTTTGAGGCCCATTAAGAGGTGAGCTGCCGTGAGGCCCAAGATGGAGGCCCAAATCCATGAAGGAAAGCCCAAGTCCACAAAGCATGAAGGAAAGGTCCAAGTCCATTTTCGGACATTCTGCCTGTGCAGATCAGTCCACTTCTGAAGCCCATATCTCATAATTGGACCGTCCGATCGAGCTGAAATTTTAATACAAGCTGCACATGTGTGTTAGGTATTCTGTATTAAAATTTCAGGATAATCCAACCAGTGGAACGTCCATTATGCTGTTCTAAGTGCACTGAGCTCAGTGCTGTCTACTTTTTAATTCTTTAATTTTCTTTTATTCTCAATGCTCCACCCACCCCCAAGAATAAAATTAGATATTGTGGGATGTATCTAGACCTGATCATGGCAAGAAGAGGTGGGATATTTCTTGGGACTACTCAAAGCAATCTCAGCCATTCAAGGGATTAATTTTGAAGGGCTAGGATCAAGGCTAGGGTTCCATGTTCTCCTATAAATAGAGGGCTTCACAACTCACTTCCATACCAATTCACAACTAAGAATATCATTCCATACTCTCTCATAGTTTCAGCAGCTACTCCATCCAAGGTTCTTAGCTCCATTCTCTAGTGCAAGGGTTCTCAAGGCTTCAAGGAGGAGGAGAAGGCGTAATCACCATCATCACCAGCCATATTTCGACATCACCATCTTCATCATCAACTTGTCTTCACAAGCTTGGATCACTTGTGGTCAAGGATTCAAGGTTTTGTGGTTTCAAGATCTTAACTATTTCATATGGTGTATTACGTTTTAACCTTTAAATTCATACCTCTTTGTTGCTTGATTACCTTTGTATTAGTTAACATTTCATGGATCATTTAAATTTCCAGATTATTTATACAAGTTTATTTGGTTGTTGGATTGAAGTTGATTGATTCTTCTAGTAGTTTATGTGGATTTGCTTGTTTGATTTTGCCTTAATTGATAGAATCAGATGAGAAGGATCATGGATAGTAGAGTGGTCTCACTAGGTCATGCACTTTAATTAACAAGTATGTTTCTATGCGTTGAACATGTTTAGGCTAGCTATCTTTGCATGTTTAATTGTTTAACCTAGGTGTGGTCGTTTAGGTTGGAATTCATAGAGAGATATTTATTTGGGAGATGTATGGTGGTCCAACATCTTACATGTGTTAATTTCGAATTCATGACTAGGGATTTAGTTAAGTTTCAATCTGATAATTGATAAATGAGTATACTTAAGATGTTGATTAATTGATCTATGTTCCATCGATTTATTCCATTTAATTCATTCTTTGTAGTTAGTTACTTAATTTTCGTAAACAATTCTCAATCACCCCTTGATTTTGTGTACATATTTTGTTTATATTTGTAAATATTAATTCTTTGTGACATTCTTTGTTAGGTACACCCTCGATCTCCGTTGGAACGATCTCTACTTATTCTTTACTACAATGCTTTTAGGGTTTTAAATTGATGCACACTTGTAGCCTATCATGCACCTATCACTCCGTTTATTTGATTCGGTTTTATTGAATCTTTTATGTGTTCTTGTTTTAAGGTTCGAAACTTAAGATGATTGCATGTAATTAGTGCTAGAATTAGGGTTTTAATTCTAATTCACAAGTAGTAAAGGCTTATGAAACGGGTCAGAATCACAATAAGAAGGATCGCGGATAGACGAGCGTTTGCTAGGTCGCGCACTTTAATTAACAACTCTTCTCCTATGCGTTAGATATGTTATTGATTGATCACCTTTGCATGTTTAATTGTTTAATCTAGATGAGCGTTCACTAGGTTAATTTTTGTAGAAGAGGTTTTATTTGGGGAATGATAACCCGTGTGGGCATTCCACATATGTTAGTTTCGGTTTCATGGCTAGGGAACTTGGTTAATTTTCGGTCTAATGATTGGTAAACTTGTGTATATGTGGCTGAACTTTATATACTTTGTGTTTCATCATCATATTTAATTTATTCTTTGTAATTTAATTCATTTATTTCATTCAATTTATCACTCAATCCCCCCCTTTTACTTTGTACATATGTATATATTCTTTATACTTGTTAATAATAATTCTTTAATTTATTTAATTCTTTGTGACATTTTTTGTTAGGTACACCCTTTGATCTCCGTTGTGAACGATACCCTACTTACACTATACTACCGATAGGGATTTTTTTAAATTGATGCTCCTTTTTGGGCGTATCAATTTTTGCCGCCGTTGCCGTGGATTGAAAATGTTCCTAACCTAATATTTTTGTTGTGAATACTGTTTATAATTTTTTGTAATTATTACTGTTTTTATTACTTGTATATAATTACTGTTTACTTTTTATTGTTTATAATTTTACTATTTTTTTTAACTGTTCATATTACTTGTTTATATTACTTGTCTATATTATTTGTGAATAATACTTGTTTATATTTGGTTACACTTAGTAATTATACTTAGGTATCCTGAATATAGTTGATTATTTTTTTGTTGTTGTAAGTTGTAACTTGAACGGAATAGGTAAGGTCCTTTTATTAATATTGGCCTAAACCCTTCATTTTTACCGTAAGGTTATTTGAGGTTGAGGGCGGCCTTTATTAACACTTGGAGAATTGTCGAACACTTAAGTGCTTTCTCAACTGAGTAAGGGGCACATGGATGGTGTCTAGGTCGAGACCCTGGGTGACAGGTTTTGGATTCAGAGGACTATAGACTGACGTAAGTCGATAGGGGTGTAAGCCTCCGTAGTCCACTAAATGAATCCTGCCCCTCGCTTATTCTCATATGATCTGGCCATTCGCCTCTGAAAACACGGAAAGTCATTTAAGTCAAGGCATTGCACCTAGGCCGTACGTTGACAGGCTCCAAAGGGAGCGTCAATTTAAAAAAACCCTATCGGTAGTAGTATAGTGCATAGTAGGGTATCGTTCACAACGGAGATCAAAGGGTGTACCTAACAAAAAATGTCACGAAGAATTAAATAAAATAAAGAATTATTAACAAGTATAAAGTATAAATATATACATATGTACAAAGTAAAAAGGGGGTTTAAGAGATAAATTGAATGAAATAAATTAATTAAATTACAAAGAATAAATTAAATATGATGAGATGAAACACAAAGTATATAAAGTTCAGCCACATATACACAAGTTTATTAATCATTGGACCGAAAATTAACCAAGTTCCCTAGCCATGAAACCGAAATTAACATATGTGGAAAGTTAGAAGCTAACCATTCCCCAAATAAAACCTCTCTACGAAAATTAACCTAAGTGAAAGCACCTAGATTAACCAATTAAACATGCCATCTTAGTCTAGAAAGCTAGCTAATCAAACCATATTTAACGCATAGAAAAGAGTTGTTAATTAAAGTGCACGACCCATTATAGAAAAGTCCATATGTCCGCAATCCTTTTTATTTGACACCGACCTTTGTCCAAAGCCTTTACTACTCGTGAATTAGGTTTCCAAAACTATTAGGTGAATTGTAATCCCTAACTCTAGCTCCAATTATATGCAAATATTATAAGTATCGATCCCTATAACATAAACACATAAAAGTTTTCTATAATTCAGAATCAAGTAAACAGAGTCACATAAGCTACTAGAAGAACTAATTAATTAGGATCCAATAACTAAATAAACTCATATAAATAGGCTGGAAATTATATAAATCATGTCATGTTAACTAATACAAAGAATAATCAAGCAACAAAGAGGAATTCATAAGAATAATTAAAGGAAAAGTCAGATTACACCATATGGAATAGCATGAAGACTTGAAGACCACGAAACCTTGAATCCTTGAAAGCAAGTAATCCAAACCGTGTGCAGCAAGGTGGTGATGAAGATGGACGAAATTGATGGTGATGATGGTGATGGTGCAGCCGCCTTTCCTCCTCCTTGAAGCCTTGAGAACCCTAAATACTAGAGAATGGAAAATATGATGGAGAAGAGAAAGAGGAGGGTTTGTCCCTCCCCATTGGGGTGTGAATTTGTGAATTGGTGTAGAGAAATAGGCTCCTATTTATAGGAAAATGGAGAGGAAGAAGAAGACAATGGAAGAAATAAACAAAGAAAGGGAAAAGAAGTGGAATGTGAATGGGAGATAAAGAAATGGTAAGTGGTGGTGGAAATGGAATCATATGGCAATTAACCATTTATTTACCAAAAAGAAATTAAACACTAATGGTGTGGGCAGAAAGAAGAGGAAAGAATATAGGGGTGAGTGGAGCATTGAAAATAAAAGAAGAGGAAAGAAATAAAAACGGACAGCACTGAGCATCCATGTTTCAACGGTTGGATGCTTCTGAAATTTTATTTGCGAATAACTGACATCCATGTGCAGCGTGTATCCAAATTACAGCTAGATCTGACGGTGCAATTGAGAGATATGGGCCTCGCAAGTTGACCTATCTACACAGGCAGATTGTCCGAAAATCTGGGCTTGGGCCTTTCCTCATGCTTTGTGAACTTGGGCCTTCCTTCATGGATTTGGGTCTTCCATCTTGGGTTTGGGCCACCTTCTTGGGTTTGGGCCTCCTTCTTGGGTTTGGGCCTTCCATCTTGGGCCTCATGGCAGACCACCTCTTAATGGGCCTCGCAAAAGCCCATTAGACTTCGTTTCGCACATGTTCACATTAATACATCATTTTGGACTCAAATATGGAAACTAAGCTAAAATAGCAAAGTTACAATTAAATCATAGCCAAATAGTAGGGAAAATACATTAAAAACGTCACACTTTGTGCTCCTATCAAATTCCCCCACACTTAGCTACTGCTAGTCCTCTAGCAAACACAAGAACAACACAAAACAGAACAGGAAACACAAAACAAAATGGTCTTTCCAACCATAACCCTCAGAGAGTTCAGAAGAGTTATAATGAGGAGAATAAAAATTATATACCAAGGCTAAAGAATTTGCTAAGCATTTAACATGCACATCTCATTTATGCTCGGGTGAAGTGTGTGAAAACCAAGTATACAATTAATGTCAAGCAATCCAATAGGCACATCGAAACAACATTAACCACTAAACCTCACAATGATCACTAAATATTTCCGCTCAGTGTTTAGGGTTAACTGTTTACTCTCAAAACAATTACACAAGTAGTGTTCCCATATGCTTGCTCATTAACCAACTCTCTACAATTAATCTATAACTCATCAGATCATAAGGACTTTAAGGTGAAACAGGGACAAAAGGATGAATGGTAAATGGTGAATGGTCAATGAAGTGAAAGGACTCGAAATGAAAAATGTTTCACATGTTTGCAAGACAAATCAACGACTTTGAAACTCATACTTATGCTAAACCCGAAACAACTTTCTTATTTTCCTCCAACCTTTTATTGAAATTAAAAACAATACAATAACTCTATTTTTGGAATTTCTCTTTCTGTCATATTTTTTTTTCTTTCTTTTCTATTTCTTTTTTCTTTGAGGAATTTATTCCTTCTTTTTATTTCTGATTTTTTTTTCTTTCTTTGAACAAATACAACAAAATAAATACACCCCCACACTTGCCTTTTGGTATACTACCATACAAATCCGAAGCATAAAAACATAAGAAGTCACTATCATCGTCTTGCAAACACAGTAAAACAAGGGTGAAATGGTGTGGGTGAACAAAAGAAACGGCCAATAAGTGTTTAGTTCAAAAGGGTTATTCCTAAAGTTCGTGTTTAGATAGATGGTGAATACTTTGGCCATGGTGCTCAACTAATGCCTTACTCATTTCTAATTCATTACAGATTAACAAAATGTTTCAAGTGGTCTTTGAGCAAGTTCTAGGTTCAAAACTCATGAATTGTGCACACATGAAGAACGAATAAATGTATGAATGATGCATACATGTGAATATTCAATAGGCTCAAGTCCTCACATTTTCTGGGTATGCATGACAATGTATGTTTAAATGTGCTTCTAGGATTGCAATCAATTAATCGAAACAGGTTATGTGAACAAGAAATTTCGAGCAATCATAAGTTATGCAAATTAAATTCAAAGCAAACTACACAAAACCTTGACATATAATAAACATTCTCCTAATCACAACAATTAAACTCAATTCATCCTTCGGATTGGAAAGAAGAAAGCACATAACACAAATAAAACACACAACAGAAGTAAATATTTTTGTAATTTTTGATTTTTTGATTTTTTTGATTTTTCAATATAGGTAACAATACGGGACCACAAGGACTCACTTAGTGCAATGGTAGGTTCAACGCTACCAAGGGAGTGAGTGTGATATAGTCGATATACCGTTACCGTAGAAAACGAAAACAAACAAATAAACAAACAACAGAAGCAATTTTTTTTTTTCTTTTTCAAATTTTTTTTATGAGGGTAACAATACGTGACCACAGTGACTTACTTAGTGCAATGGTAGGTTCAACGCTACCAAGGGAGTAAGTATGATCTAGTCGATATACCGTTACCGTAGAAAACAAAAACAAGTAAATTATTTTTTTGAATTTTTTTAATTTTTCAAATTTTTTTTCTTTTCTTTTTAAATAAACCTTCCCCCCACACTTGAATTAAACATTGTCCTCAATGTTAGACAAATATTTCACGAAAATGAATAATTCAAGCATGGTTATTGAATTTAAACACACATACAGAAATAAACCGAAGTAAACACACAAACTGAAATAAACACACAACAGTTAAGTAAATGAAAAACAGATAAGTTAGAAATAACTCCCCCTTGAAGATCGTGAAGCTCCTCCCGAAAGTCACCAACAGTCACAAACAAGGCTAGCAGGGCCTTGCATCCAACGTTTGCTCCTTAATTGACTGCGGCTCTGATCCTTTGAAGTGTGTCCTGGACAAGGGTTGTTGCCGACTCCACGGCAGACTTGGCTGATGTAGCCTTCACTGAGATCTGGAACACTATAGTCAGCAGTGTTCCGTCAAGAATAGCTCCGGATACGTTAGGCAGAATGGAGAAGCCTGATGACATAAGCGGAAATGGCCCCGGGTCAGCTCCACATAGCAAACACTGGAGAATGGAATGGTTAATCGGTGCGTATATCACAGACGACCCCGTTGCATCAGTGCAACACTCCTGAAGAATGAGGAAGTCGTTGTGACTATCTATGGCGAGCACCGAAATCTGGTTCCGCGGGTCAAGACCGTTGGTGAAATTTGCTAGCACACGTACCGAGCTGTCCATCGACATACTATCCCACATTGGTCTTGTCTGCACGTCTTTGAGGAACTCAAAGATCCTGGTGTGATGGGAGAGATGAACGACGGAACAACCAGCAGTACGATTGACTCCAGGGGGCTTGCTTGGATCACCCCTTCGCTTGTTGGTCCTGACCTCCATTCGAGTGTCTCTTGTTCGGTTCGAACAAGTCCAGTGGTGGTATGTGGAGTTGCTGATATCGTTAAAGAAACAGATTGTCATCTGTTTTGCCATTTCCGCCAGGCCTCTTCTTCCTTCAAGAGAAATGATCGAGTCACCAGGTGAAGTGTGGATACCTGTGGCGCACATGTAGCGCTCGGCTTGTCGTTGGAGAGTTGAGATCCAACGCTTTGCACCAAAAGCGAACCCTGAATGGACAAAGGGTTCGAAACTGGCCTTCATCTCCTTTTCGCGTACATCCACGTGCTCCACCCAAGTGACCAAGGAAGATCCATTATGCAAATCACGTATCAGGCATTCGGAGGGGCGTTTTCGGCATATAGATCTCACGGAAGGCTTCGGATTTGAGCGCAGTTCATCCACGGAGACATCCACAACGATCCAACTTCCATCCAGTTGTAGGTGGGAGTACCTAACAAACTGGACTTCACGAGTCGAAACGATGTTAGATGGCACGAGAAACTCGGCCGACATCACTTGCTTCTGCTCCTCGTAGCCTACTGCGTTGTCGGAGGGTAGGATCTCCAACATCTGAGCGTTTGTGATCATGCTACAGAAGACAGGCAACCATCGACCAACATCCATTAAGATTTCAACGATGGTGGTCGGATGAAGGTGAATGGTTGCAGAGTGTCTCGAGGATTCCGATTTGAAGTATGGCGCAGGCTCGCCACGTTGAAACACTCGCAAGTACTCGGCCCTATTTAGAGTCTCGGGATGAATAGAAGTGTCGGGAGTCGGTGAAGATATCCACAAAGGAAAACCGGCAGTGGCCATGAGCATGAGCTCGTGCTTGGCCTTGCGGGCGATATCCGAGATCAAGTCGGTGTGGACTCCGACAAGATCATGAGCAGGTCCGGGAAGATGGTCAGATGGAATAGGTGCGGATGGGCGCTCGACTAGGGTAGGCATAAGGCTCCGCACATCCCGTCTTAAGGGGTCCATGTCGATGGAATCATCGGACAACTCGAGAAGAGGCTCTTGTTGTGGAGGAACAACTTCGAGCCTTCGCCTTGGCACATCTGAGTGCGGAACAGGACCTCCGCAATTGGGACAGATGCCGCTGTGGAGAGCATCGACGAGTCGTTGATTCTGAAGTTGAAGCTCCTCGTTCTTGCTCACCAGCTGATCGTTTCTTCTCTCTAGCTCGGCAATACGCTGCTCGGAAGACTGGATACCGAACTTCTTCCTATTTCTCGACCCCCAATAATAGACTTGGTCTTCTTCTAGGCCGATTTTTGGACCAAATCTTTCTCGTTGTGGCTTGGTGGGGTGAGAATACACCGCAAAGAAAGCCGCCAGTGCTTCTCTCTGAGCCTTGGTGTATTTAGTCCTCGGAAGTCTCCTATAGACAGGAGCGGCTTCCGGCTCGGCGGGTGGATCAGCAACCAGGATTGGTGCTTGGGGTAGTGGTTGCGGTTGTGGTTGTGGCTGGGTCGGCATGCTAGCATCGGCGCTATTGAGCATGCTCGGTGGAATTATTTCACCCAAGCCTTCAAAGATCGGGTTCTCTGAAGGACCTGCCTGAAACAACTCGCTGAAGGAATTAACTCTTTTGGCCATTTGTGGGTTGGGAAGGAGGAAAGCTTCTGGGATTTGAGAGGTTTTTTGGGAAAACTCAAGAACACGAAGAACACGAGAGAGAAAACGAGAGAGAGAGTGAGAGAGAGACTAAGGGAAAACGTGAAATGACCTAAGGGAACTAACGCAAACAGAAGGGAAAGGAAGGAACGGACGCACGCTCGCACACGTGCCACAGACAGAAGACCCGCAAATTGTGGATCGGGCGACGAAAGTCGTAAAGTCTACAGTAGAAACGCGTGCGGCTTATTAAACAAATCGGCCGACGCAAAAGTCGTGCGTCGGCCCAATCACATTTTTTTCTTGATTTTCGATTTTTTATTTTTTTATTTTTTTAATACTTTACGAAAAGTCGTAAAGTGAACAGTGAAAACGCGTAGCACACGCGCTTGCCGACACTTTAAACGGGCCTGGGCCATCGAAATGGTTTGGGCCTTAAAGTGGGCCTGGGCCAAAGAAATCTCCGGCCCATTATTGGTGGGCTTAACTAATGGGCCTAAAAACGAACAGGCCCGACACACTAAATGGGCATGGGTTACAGGTTTTGGGCTCCGGGAATGACACGGGCCCATTGGGCCAAATTTTTTATTTTTTATTTCGAAACCTATAACCCTAACCAATCACACAAATGGGCCTAATGCCCAATAACAAATAACTATAACAAGCCCAAAAATAAAACAAACAGTAATTATAAATAGTAAAAAGAAATAATTACAAAACAGTAAAACAAAAGCAAACACTCTTTTTTTTTTATTTACAATTACAAATTTTCTATTTTTTTTTTTTAAATCAAATAAATAACGAGAGTGAAAATAAAACTTACCTTTTTACTCCCGAGGAAACCGAAAATCACCAACAAGACATCAACCTCAAGGTTTTTCAACCTTGACTTCCTAAACGTATGCTCCGATGTATGTGGTAAGATTTCCGATAAACCCGGATTATTTCCTATACAAAATAAAAAGGTTAGTAATAAATTTACAAAATAAAAACAAAATATTTACAAAGTTAAAAATATGTCACAAATTATCTATACAAAATGAATGAATAAATTTTCCTATGTCTAAGTAAATTTTATTTACACAATACACTTAGGTGTACAAAAATATTTTCCTTTGCCTGAATATAGTTGAAAAAAAAATGAAAGTTGATTCCAAGCGGTAACTCAAGGTGGACTTACGGCCTAGGTGCAATGCCTTGACTTAAATGACTTTCCGTGTTTTCAGAAGGCGAATGGCCAGATCATATGAGAGATAAGCGAGGGGCAGGATTCATTTAGTGGACTACGGAGGTTTACACCCCTATCGACTTACGTCAGTCTATAGTCCTCTGAATCCAAAACCTGTCACCCAGGGTCTCGACCTAGACACCATCCATGTGCCCCTTACTCAGTTGAGAAAGCACTTAAGTGTTCGACAATTCTCCAAGTGTTAATAAAGGCCGCCCTCAACCTCAAATAACCTTACGGTAAAAATGAAGGGTTTAGGCCAATATTAACAAAAGGACCTTACCTATTCCGTTCAGCCTTTGTTTATGGGTTTATTTAATTGTTGGATCCTAATTAATTAGTTCTTCTAGTAGCTTATGTGACTCCGTTTATTTGATTCGGTTTTATTGAATCTTTTATGTGTTCTTGTTTTAAGGTTCGAAACTTAAGATGATTGCATGTAATTAGTGCTAGAATTAGGGTTTTAATTCTAATTCACAAGTAGTAAAGGCTTATGAAACGGGTCAGAATCACAATAAGAAGGATCGCGGATAGACGAGCGTTCGCTAGGTCGCGCACTTTAATTAACAACTCTTCTCCTATGCGTTAGATATGTTATTGATTGATCACCTTTGCATGTTTAATTGTTTAATCTATATGAGCGTTCACTAGGTTAATTTTCGTAGAAGAGGTTTTATTTGGGGAATGATAACCCGTGTGGGCATTCCACATATGTTAGTTTCGGTTTCATATGTACAAAGTAAAAAGGGGGTTTAAGAGATAAATTGAATGAAATAAATTAATTAAATTACAAAGAATAAATTAAATATGATGAGATGAAACACAAAGTATATAAAGTTCAGCCACATATACACAAGTTTATTAATCATTGGACCGAAAATTAACCAAGTTCCCTAGCCATGAAACCGAAATTAACATATGTGGAAAGTTAGAAGCTAACCATTCCCCAAATAAAACCTCTCTACGAAAATTAACCTAAGTGAAAGCACCTAGATTAACCAATTAAACATGCCATCTTAGTCTAGAAAGCTAGCTAATCAAACCATATTTAACGCATAGAAAAGAGTTGTTAATTAAAGTGCACGACCCATTATAGAAAAGTCCATATGTCCGCAATCCTTTTTATTTGACACCGACCTTTGTCCAAAGCCTTTACTACTCGTGAATTAGGTTTCCAAAACTATTAGGTGAATTGTAATCCCTAACTCTAGCTCCAATTATATGCAAATATTATAAGTATCGATCCCTATAACATAAACACATAAAAGTTTTCTATAATTCAGAATCAAGTAAACAGAGTCACATAAGCTACTAGAAGAACTAATTAATTAGGATCCAATAACTAAATAAACTCATATAAATAGGCTGGAAATTATATAAATCATGTCATGTTAACTAATTGATGTGAACGTAAAATACGTTCACAAAGTGTCTTTAATTACTGGATTTTGCTATTCCGAAAGCTTAATTGTCTGTATAATATTTGTTTTTGTGTTTTTAGGGAAAATACGAGTAAAATGTTAATCTGCACAGAATAGGTGCATTTTGGAGATATTCAGCGTAAATCGGAAAGTCAACCGTGACTTTCATTTGTGGAATAAAATATTGTACGAAGATTTCGGAAACCGTTCCGAATCCCGATAATTTGTCGGTGAACCACCACATAAAGCAGCGCAACCACCACACGCGGTGGCGATACATATTTTACATCTCCATTATATTTTCCCTTGTTTATTTTATAATTTAATTATTTCATTTAATTTCTTTTGTTATTTTATTTTATTTTATTTTATAATTATTTATTTTAATTATTTTCTTTTATTTCCTTTTCTTTTGTTTTTGTTTTGGATGTTTGCAGCACCACGTTCACCAACCTTCTCCACTTCCGGCCACCTACCACCTCCACTCTCCTCCTACTTGGATTCTAGCTTCACCAACAACAATCCATTTCACCTACTACAGTCCACCACCATCACTTCACTTCTTGGCCGTTCCCCCTTTCCTTTCCTATTTAAAGAGTTTCAGCATCATCGGTTCATCTCATCATCACCACCAATTCACCACTGCCCACACCTGCAAATTCAGTTTCAAATCACCATGGCAAATACCCATGGCACCTCTCGAGTTCCAATTCACGGCAGCTACACCAATCCACCGTCGATCATCACGAGGCCTTCACCGAATTCTTTCTCTGCCCAATTTCAATCCTGCAATTACTCCGCAACCATTTTCTAACTATCTATGTTTTCTTTTTGCAGGTTTGGAAACTCAACGCTGGCCGCATCTATTACTCAATTCCGTCGCCGGATTTCCAATCACCATCCGCCGCCGTCGTGAATCCCGTGCGCTACCAACCCACGTCGCCGCCGCTCTCACCTGAAGCCGCCGCCGTCGCTCTCGCCATAGTCGACGTCCCCCGCTTGACACCCAAAGCTCCGCCGGCTTCGACCCATCACAAGTTCTCCGCCCGAACCCGGATGCCATCAATCACCGCGCCGGCGCCGTTGATTTCATTGCAGCCCGCCGCCGCTGCAATCGCCGATCTGCCCGGTCGTCTTTTGCCATGCCATTCACCGCGTCGACCCACCACGCCGGCGCCGTTTCGCCTCTGCACGCCCGGCTCGCCATCTCTGCCGCAAGCTTTTCTCTCAATCCGGCGATCCTCTTTCCGTGCTCACAGCCCGCTATTCTCACCATACCGGAATCTCCTCTCCAAGCCAAGCCTTGGTCAAAGCTCACGATCTCTCTCCCTCTCTGATGTGAAGAAAGAAAGAAACAGAAGATAAAAAAAAAAGGGGAAACACGGGTTGAAAAGTCAACCCAGCAAGAAAGAAAGGTCAACAGTCAACATGGGCCAAAATTGGGCTGGGCCGCAAGCAAGGAAGAAAATGAAGAAATTAATTGGGCCTTTGCCCAATTACCCAAGCCCAAAAGCTCAAAGCCCAAAGTGTTCTCTACACCCGCCACATCCAAAGTTACAAAGTTCGATTACTATAGCTGAGTCTGCCACCTTCGCCTGCCAGACAGTGTCCATTTTCATGGACACATTAGTAACATTTTCCCAACCCTCGTTTATTTATTATATTTTATTTTTGTTTAATTTTATTTTCCGTACTTTAATTAATGTGAATAAATGTTGGGATAAATTGTTACTATTTGTTTTATTTTCTATTTTGTGTAATAATTGTTGGATTGAAGTTAATTGATTCTTCTAGCAGCTTATGTGAATTTTGTTTGTTTGGTTTTATCTTTAATGTTGAAACTAAATAATAAGGATCACGGATAGTTGGGCGGTCCCGCTAGGTCGTGCACTTGAATTAACAACTCTTTTTCTAGTGATTAGCTGACAGAGTGGTCTCGGAGTTAATTGTTAGGGAAAGTTTTATTTGGGAGATGTATGGTGGTCCAGCATCTTACATATGTTAGTTTCGGATTCATGGCTAGGGAGTTGGTTAATCTTCAAAACAATATTTGTGTGTGTGTTTCTTGTTTTCAAAAATAATAAAAATCCAAAAATATTTCCTTTTATTGTTTTCAAAATTATCAAAACCCCCAAAAATACTTTTGTATATAATGTATATTTTTGTAAATAGAAACAATACTGTATAGTTTATTTAATTTTGTATATATATATATTCTTTATTCTTTATACTTGTTAATAATAATTCTTTATTTAATTTAATTTTTCGTGACATTAAAAAGTAAATATAACAATCTTCTGTGGGAAAAACCTTTATTTCCCATTATACTTTACAACGACAATTGTTAGGAATTTAGGTAATAATTAATGAACGTAGGTTATACCGCAAATCACTAATACAAAGAATAATCAAGCAACAAAGAGGAATTCATAAGAATAATTAAAGGAAAAGTCAGATTACACCATATAGAATAGCATGAAGACTTGAAGACCACGAAACCTTGAATCCTTGAAAGCAAGTAATCCAAACCGTGTGCAGCAAGGTGGTGATGAAGATGGACGAAATTGATGGTGATGATGGTGATGGTGCAGCCGCCTTTCCTCCTCCTTGAAGCCTTGAGAACCCTAAATACTAGAGAATGGAAAATATGATGGAGAAGAGAAAGAGGAGGGTTTGTCCCTCCCCATTGGGGTGTGAATTTGTGAATTGGTGTAGAGAAATAGGCTCCTATTTATAGGAAAATGGAGAGGAAGAAGAAGACAATGGAAGAAATAAACAAAGAAAGGGAAAAGAAGTGGAATGTGAATGGGAGATAAAGAAATGGTAAGTGGTGGTGGAAATGGAATCATATGGCAATTAACCATTTATTTACCAAAAAGAAATTAAACACTAATGGTGTGGGCAGAAAGAAGAGGAAAGAATATAGGGGTGAGTGGAGCATTGAAAATAAAAGAAGAGGAAAGAAATAAAAACGGACAGCACTGAGCATCCATGTTTCAACGGTTGGATGCTTCTGAAATTTTATTTGCGAATAACTGACATCCATGTGCAGCGTGTATCCAAATTACAGCTAGATCTGACGGTGCAATTGAGAGATATGGGTCTCGCAAGTTGACCTATCTGCACAGGCAGATTGTCCGAAAATCTGGGCTTGGGCCTTTCCTCATGCTTTGTGAACTTGGGCCTTCCTTCATGGATTTGGGTCTTCCATCTTGGGTTTGGGCCACCTTCTTGGGTTTGGGCCTCCTTCTTGGGTTTGGGCCTTCCATCTTGGGCCTCATGGCAGACCACCTCTTAATGGGCCTCGCAAAAGCCCATTAGACTTCGTTTCTGCACATGTTCACATTAATACATCATTTTGGACTCAAATATGGAAACTAAGCTAAAATAGCAAAGTTACAATTAAATCATAGCCAAATAGTAGGGAAAATACATTAAAAACGTCACACTTTGTGCTCCTATCAAATTCCCCCACACTTAGCTACTGCTAGTCCTCTAGCAAACACAAGAACAACACAAAACAGAACAGGAAACACAAAACAAAATGGTCTTTCCAACCATAACCCTCAGAGAGTTCAGAAGAGTTATAATGAGGAGAATAAAAATTATATACCAAGGCTAAAGAATTTGCTAAGCATTTAACATGCACATCTCATTTATGCTCGGGTGAAGTGTGTGAAAACCAAGTATACAATTAATGTCAAGCAATCCAATAGGCACATCGAAACAACATTAACCACTAAACCTCACAATGATCACTAAATATTTCCGCTCAGTGTTTAGGGTTAACTGTTTACTCTCAAAACAATTACACAAGTAGTGTTCCCATATGCTTGCTCATTAACCAACTCTCTACAATTAATCTATAACTCATCAGATCATAAGGACTTTAAGGTGAAACAGGGACAAAAGGATGAATGGTAAATGGTGAATGGTCAATGAAGTGAAAGGACTCGAAATGAAAAATGTTTCACATGTTTGCAAGACAAATCAAAGACTTTGAAACTCATACTTATGCTAAACCCGAAACAACTTTCTTATTTTCCTCCAACCTTTTATTGAAATTAAAAACAATACAATAACTCTATTTTTGGAATTTCTCTTTCTGTCATATTTTTTTTTCTTTCTTTTCTATTTCTTTTTTCTTTGAGGAATTTATTCCTTCTTTTTATTTCTGATTTTTTTTTCTTTCTTTGAACAAATACAACAAAATAAATACACCCCCACACTTGCCTTTTGGTATACTACCATACAAATCCGAAGCATAAAAACATAAGAAGTCACTATCATCGTCTTGCAAACACAGTAAAACAAGGGTGAAATGGTGTGGGTGAACAAAAGAAACGGCCAATAAGTGTTTAGTTCAAAAGGGTTATTCCTAAAGTTCGTGTTTAGATAGATGGTGAATACTTTGGCCATGGTGCTCAACTAATGCCTTACTCATTTCTAATTCATTACAGATTAACAAAATGTTTCAAGTGGTCTTTGAGCAAGTTCTAGGTTCAAAACTCATGAATTGTGCACACATGAAGAACGAGTAAATGTATGAATGATGCATACATGTGAATATTCAATAGGCTCAAGTCCTCACATTTTCTGGGTATGCATGACAATGTATGTTTAAATGTGCTTCTAGGATTGCAATCAATTAATCGAAACAGGTTATGTGAACAAGAAATTTCGAGCAATCATAAGTTATGCAAATTAAATTCAAAGCAAACTACACAAAACCTTGACATATCAAAGCAAACGTCACACTTTGTGCTCCTATCATACGTCCACCTTGAGTTACCGCTTGGAATCAACTTTCATTTTTTTTCAACTATATTTAGGCAAAGGAAAATATTTTTGTACACTTAAGTGTATTGTGTAAATAAAATTTACTTAGACATAGGAAATTTTATTCATTCATTGATTCATTTTTTTTAATTTTGTAAATATTTTGTTTTTAACTTGAAAATTTTATTACTAACCTTTTTATTTTGTTTAGGAAATAATCCGGGTTTATCGGAAATTCTACCACATACATCGGAGCATACGTTTAGGAAGTCAAGGTTGAAAAACCTTGAGGTTGATGTCTTGTTGGTGATTTTCGGTTTCCTCGGGAGTAAAAAGGTAAGTTTTCTTTTCACTCTCGTTATTTATTTGATTTAAAAAAATAAAAAAATAAAAAAAAATAGAAAATTTGTAATTGTAAATAAAAAAAAAAGAGTGTTTGTTTTTGTTTTACTGTTTTGAAATTATTTATTTTTACTGTTTATAATTACTGTTCATATAATTTGTTTTGGGCTTGTTAGTTAGTTTGTTTGTTATTGGGCTCTAGGCCCGTTTGTGTAATCGGTTAGGGTTTTAGGTTTCGTAAAAAAAATAAAAAATAAAAAAATAAAAAAATTAAAAAAAAATAAAAAAATTTTGGCCCATTTTGGTCTGTGTCATTCACGAAGCCCAAAACCCGTAACCCAAGCCCATTAGTTTAAGCCCACCAATAATGGGCCGAAGATTTCTTTGGCCCAGGCCCACTTTAAGGCACAGACCATTCCGATGGCCCAGGCCCGTTTAAAGTGTCGGCAACCTTTGCGCGTGTTTCACACGCCCTTTCACTGTTCACTTTACGACTTTTCGTAAAGTATTAAAAAAATAAAAAAATAAAAAAATCGAAAATCAAGAAAAAAATGTGATTGGGCCGACGCACGACTTTTGCGTCGGCCGAATTGTTTAATAAACCGCGTGCGTGTCTACTGTAGACTTTACGACTTTCGTCGCTCGATCCGGAAATTACGGGTCTTCTGTCTGTGGCACGTGTGCGAGCGTGCGTCCGTTCCCTTCCCTTCCCTTCTGTTCGTGTGTTTCATTTCACGCATTTCCTTAGGTTTCCCTTAGTCTCTCTCTCTCTCTCTCTCTCGTTTTCTCTCTCTCGTGTTCTTCCGTTCTTGAGCTTTTCCCAGAAACCTCCCAATTCCCGAAGCTTTCCTCCCATCCCAACCCGTAAATGGCCAAGAGAGTGAATTCTTTCAGCGATTTGTTTCGGGCGAGTGTCCTTCGAGAACCCCAATCTTTGAAGGTCCGGCTGAAATAATTCCACCGAGCATGCTCAATAGCGCCGATGCTAGCATGCCGACCGAGCCACAACCGCAACCGCAACCACTACCCCAAGCACCAATCATGGTTGCTGATCCACCCGTTGAGCCGGAAGCCGCTCCTGTCTGTAGGAGACTTCCGAGGACCAAATACACCAAAGGTCAGAGAGATGCACTGGCGGCTTTCTTTGCGGTGTATTCTCACCCCACCAAGCCACAACGAGAAAGATTTGGTCCGAAAATCGGACTAGAGGAGGACCAAGTCTATTATTGGGGGTCGAGAAATAGGAAGAAATTCGGTATCCTGACGTCTGAGCAACGTATTGCCGAGTTAGAGCGAAGAAACGATCAGCTGGTGAGCAAGAACGAGGAGCTTCAATTGCAGAATCAACGACTCGTCGATGCTCTCCACAGCGGCATTTGTCCCAATTGCGGAGGTCCTGTTCCGCACTCAGATGTGCCACGGCGAAGGCTCGAAGTTGTTCCTCCACAACAAGAGCCTCTTCTCGAGTTGTCCGATGATTCCATCGATTTGGACCACTTGAGACGGGATGTGCGGAGCCTCATGCCTTCATTTATCGAGCGCCCATCCATACCTTTGCCATTTGACACCCTTCCCGCACCTGCTCATGATCTTGTCGGAGTCCACACCGACTTGATCTCGGATATCGCCCGCAAGGCCAAAGACGAGCTCCTGCTCATGGCCACTGCCGGTTTTCCTTTGTGGATATCTTCACCGACTCCCGACACGTCTATTCATCCCGAGACACTAAATAGGGCCGAGTACTTGCGAGTCTTTCAACGAGCTGAACCTGCACCGTACTTCAAATCCGAATCGTCGAGACACTCGGCAACCATTCACCTTTATCCGACCACCATCGTTCGGATCTTAATGGATGTTGGTCGATGGTTGCCGCTCTTCTCGTAGCATGATCACAAACGCCGTACGTTGGAGATCCTTTCCTCCGACAACGAAGATGGCTACAAGGAGCAGAAGCAGGTGATGTCGGCCGAGTTTCTGGTGCCATCTCACATCGTTTCAACTCGTGAAGTCCAGTTCGTTCGGTATTCTCACCAACAACTGGATGGAAGTTGGGTCGTTGTGGATGTCTCCGTGGATGAATTGCGTACAAATCCAAAGCCTTCCGTGAGATCGATTTGCCGAAAACGCCCCTCCGGATGCCTGATACGTGATCTTTATAATGGATCTTCCTTGGTCACTTGGGTGGAGCACGTGGATGTACGCGAAAAGGAGATGAAGGCCAGTTTCGAACCTTTTGTTCATTCAGGGTTCCCTTTTGGTGCAAAGCGTTGGATCTCAACACTCCAACGACAAGCCGAGCGCTACATGTGCGCCACAGGTATCCACACTTCACCCGGTGACTCGATCATTTCTCCTGAAGGAAGAAGAGGACTAGCGGAAATGGCAAAACAGATGACAATCTGTTTCTTCAACGACATCAGTAACTCTACGTACCACCACTGGACTTGTTCGAACCGAACAAGAGACACTCGAATGGAGGTCAGGACCAACAAGAGAAGGGGTGATCCGAGCAAGCCCCCTGGAGTCAATCGTACTGCTGGTTGTTCTGTCGTGCATCTTTCCCATCACACCAGGATCTTTGAGTTCCTCAAAGACGTTCAGACAAGACCATTGTGCGATAGTATGTCGATGGACAGCTCGGTACGTGTGCTAGCAAACTTCACCATCGGTCTTGACCCGCGCAATCAGATTTCGGTGCTCGCCATAGATAGTCACAACGACTTCCTCATTCTTCAGGAGTGTTGCACCGATGCAACGGGGTCGTCTGTGATTTATGCGCCGATTAACCATTCCATTCTCCAGTGTTTGCTATGTGGAGTTCAACCGGAGCCATTTCCGCTTATGTCTTCTGGCTTCTCCATTCTGCCTAACGTATCCGGAGCTATTCTTGATGGAAGTCTACTTACTATAGTCTTCCAGATCTCGGTGAAGGCTACATCAGCTAAATCTGCCGTGGAGTCGGCAACAACCCTTGTCCAAGACACACTTCAAAGGATCAGAGCCGCAGTCAATTAAGGAGCAAACGTTGGATGCAAGGCCCTGCTAGCCTTGTTTGTGACTGTTGGTGACTTGCTTCGGGAGGAGCTTAACGATCTTCAAAGGGGAGTATTTCTGTTTCATTTTTCATTTGTATATATGTTGTGTGTTTACTTCTGTTTATTTCTATTTTGTGTGTTTATTTCTGTTTGTGTGTTTAAATTCAATAACTATGCTTGAATTATTCATTTTCGTGAAATATCTGTCTAACATTGAGGACAATGTTTAATTCAAGTGTGGGGGGAAGGTTTATTAAAAAAGAAAAAAAATTGAAAAATTGAAAAAAATTCAAAAAATTAATTTACTTGTTTTCGTTTTCTATGGTAACAATATATCGACTAGATCATACTTACTCCCTTGGTAGCGTTGAACCTACCATTGCACTTAGTAAGTCCCTGTGGTCACGTATTGTTACCCTAATAAAAAAATTGAAAAAGAAAAAAAAATTGCTTTTGTTGTTTGCTTGTTTATTTGTTTGCTTTCGTTTTCTATGGTAACGGTATATCGACTAGATCATACTTACTCCCTTGGTAGCGTTGAACCTACCATTGCACTTAGTAAGTCACTGTGGTCACGTATTGTTACGTAAATTGAAAATTCAAAAAAATCAAAAAAATCAAAAATTACAAAAATATTTGCTTATGTTTTGTGTTTTTGTGTGTTTTATTGTGTTTTGTTTTGTTCTTTCCAATTCCGATGATGAATTGAGTTTAATTGTTATGATTTGGAGAATGTGGATTATATGCTAAGGTTTTGTGTAGTTTGCTTTGGATTTAATTTGCATAACTTGTGATTGCTCGAAATTCCATGTTCACATAACCTATTTCGATTAGTTGATTGCAATCCGAGAAGCACGTTTAAACATACATTGTCATGCATACCCAGAAACTGTGAGGATTTGAGCCTATTGTATATTCACATGTATGCATCATTCATACATTTACTCGTTCTTCATGTGTGCACAATTCATGAGTTTTTGAACCTAGAACTTGCTCAGAGACCACTTGAAACATTTTGTTAATCTGTAATGAATTAGAAATGAGTAAGGCATTAGTTGAGCACCATGGCCAAAATATTCACCATCCATTTAAACACGAACTTTAGGAATCCCCTTTTGAACTGATCACCTTACATCCAACGTTTGCTCCTTAGTTGACTGCGGCTCTGATCCGTTGAAGTGTGTCCTGGACAAGGGTAGTTGCCGACTCCACGGCAGACTTGGCTGATGTAGCCTTCACCGAGATCTGGAACACTATAGTCAGCAGTGTTCCGTCAAGAATAGCTCCGGATACGTTTGGCAGAATGGAGAAGCCAGAAGACATAAGCGGAAATGGCTCCGGTTGAACTCCAGATAGCAAACTGATTATAGTTAAAACCGCGTTCATTAATTATTATTACCTAAATTCCTAACAGTTGTCGTTGTAAAGTATAATGGGAAATAAAGGTTTTTCCCACAGAAGATTGTTATATTTACTTTTTAATGTCACGAAAAATTAAATTTAATAAAGAATTATTATTAACAAGTATAAAGAATAAAGAATATATATATATACAAAATTAAATAAACTATACAGTATTGTTTCTATTTACAAAAATATACATTATATACAAAAGTATTTTTGGGGGTTTTTGAGATTTTTGAAAACAATAAATAATTAAAAGGAAATATTTTTGGATTTTTATTATTTTTGAAAACAAGAAAAACACACACAAATATTGTTTTGAAGATTAACTAACTCCCTAGCCATGAATCCGAAACTAACACATGTAGAATGCCTACGCAGGTTATCATTCCCCAAATAAACTTCTCCCATGAAATCAACCTAGTGAACGCTCATCTAGATTAAACATTTAAACATGCAAAGGTGATTAATCTAAACATGTCTAACGCATAGAAAAAGAGTTGTTAATTCAAGTGCGCGACCTAGCGAACGCTCGTCTATCCGCGATCCTTATCATTTAGTTTCAACATTAAAGATAAAACCAAACAAACAAAATTCACATAAGCTGCTAGAAGAATCAATTAACTTCAATCCAACAATTATTACACAAAATAGAAAATAAACAAACAATAACATTTCCCAAAATTATTCACGAATAGTTAATTAAACAAAAATAAATTATAATAAATAAACAGAGTTTGGAAAAATGTTACTGTTGTGTCCATGAAAATGGACACTGTCTGGCAGGCGAAGGTGGCAGACTCAGCTATTTAATCGGACTTGTATATTTGGATGTGGCGGGTGCACTGATTTGGGTGGCCAAATCAATTGGGCTTGGGCCTGATGGGTGCAGATAGCAATTGGGCATTTATGAAATTGGGCCTTGAGCAATTGGGCTTGGGCAAAAGCCCAACCCGGTTTGACTTTTCAACTCTATTTTGAGCTCTTCTTTTCTTTATTCTTCTTCCTGCCATGTCAGCATCACCTCTTCTTCTTCACGAATTCAACTTCATTTCTTTCTTTCTTCATTTCTGCAAGAGAGAGACGCCGACGGCCTGTGGTGATGGCGGCGTGATTCCATGGAGATGCGGCGCAGCAGAGGCACGGGCTTGGGTCCGGTGATGGCTGGGCAGAAGCAAACGGCGCTGAGAAGGGGCGACGACGGCGAGGACAGCAGCAGCGAGATGAACAGCGACAATGGGATCGACGGGATCTGCTAGCGCGGAGGCGACGAGGTGCAGCGGCGGGCAGGGCTGAAGTGGTGAGGCGACGCCGGCGGAATGGCTGGGCTATGCAAGGAAGAGACGCCGGCGGCTTGATAGGATTTCTGGGCAGAGGCGAAATCGACGGCGCAGGGGACTGCTGCTGCTGTCGACGGGACCGGCATGGTTGAAGACGGCGCCGGAGAGATGTGGCCTGGGTTGGCAGTAGAGATGCCGGTTCTAGGTGCTTGAGGTCTGGGCTTTGCGGCGAAGAACTCAACTGGAACGATGATGGCTGCCGGCAGCTGACAAACCTGCAAAACAAAATTGAGCACGGGATTAGTAGTAGCTTGTGATTAATTGAAATTTGAATTCCAGCTAGAGAAGAGACACGGCCTGGGTGAAGTGGGTAGAGCTGGGCTCTTGTGAATTCTGAATTGCAGGTGGCTTGGACGTGTTTGATTGTTTAGTGATGAAGCACGGTGGTGGCAATCCGAGAGAGAGACACCGTGAGACTGAGTTGACTGCTTGCTTGTGGTAGCGGCGGGTTTGCAGGGGCAGAGGCATGGCGACTGGGCTTCCATACCTGCAAAAGAAAAACAAGACAGAATGTTAATTGATTGATGATTAAATTGCTTGCAGGTGCTCTCCTTAAATAGGAAATGGAAATGGGAAGGAGCCAAGGAAGAGTGGAGCTCGGTGGTGTGAACTTGGAGAGCTGGAGATGCTGGGAACACATGGCTGGTTGGTGAAGTGGACTAGGTAGGTGGCCGGCAGTGGAGGAAAACCTGGAGGAAATTGGATTGTAGTGTGATGGTGGTGGAGATGAGATCGGTGATAACATGGGTGGCTGCAAACATAATACAAACAAAACAAAGAAAAGAAAATAAAATAATAAAACAAAAGAAAAATTAAATAAATATAAAATATAAACATGGGAAAATAAAATGGAGATTTAAAATATATTCTGCCACCGCGTGTGGTGGTTGTGCCGCCTGATATGGTGGTTTGCCGACAAATTGTCGGGATTCGGAACGGTTTCCGAAATCTTCGTACATTAACTGGACCCACATCCTCAAAATGACCGGTGTCATTTTGACATCTGAAAAGTCACGGTTGACTTTTCGGAATTACACTGAAAATCTCCAAAATTCACCTGTTATGTGAAAATTAGCATTTTTCTCATATTTTCCCTAAACACACGAAAACAAACATTAAACAAACATTTAAGCTTTCGGAATAGCAAAATCCAGTAATTAAAGGCACTTTGTGAACTGATAGGAGCACAAAGTGTGACGTTTTTAATGTGTTTTCCCTACTATTTGGCTATGATTTAATTGTAACTTTGCTATTTTAGCTTAGTTTCCATATTTGAGTCCTAAATGACGTATTAATGTGAACATGTGCAGAAACGAAGTCTAATGGGCTTTTGCGAGGCCCATTAAGAAGGAGGCCCATTAAGAAGGAGGCCCAGACCCAAGATGGCAGGCCCAAATCCATGAAGGAAGGCCCAGGTTCACAAAGCATGAGGAAAGGCCCAAGCCCAGATTTTCGGACATTCTGCCTGTGCAGATCAGTCAACTTGCGAAGCCCATATCTCCCAATTGCACCGTCAGATCTAGCTGTAATTTTGATACACGCTGCATGTGGGTGTTAGGTATACGGTATTAAAATTTCAGAATCATCCAACCGTTGGAACGTCCATTATGCCGCTCTAAGTGCGCACTGCTCAGTGCTGTCTGCTTTTTATTTCTTTCCTCTTCTTTTATTTTCAATGCTCCACTCACCCCTATATTCTTTCCTCTTCTTTCTGCCCACAATATTAGTGTTTGATTTCTTTTACCTAAATAAATGGTCCATTGCCATATGACTTCATTTCCACCATTCCACTTACCATTTCTTTTCTACCACTCACATTCCACTTCTCTTCCTTTTCTTTCTTTATTTCTTTCATTGTCTTCTTCTTCCTCTCCATTCTCCTATAAATAGCAGCCTCATTCTTCTCACCAATACACACCCCAATGGGGAGGGACAAACCCTCCTCTTTCTCTTCTCCATCTCACATCATATTTTCCATTCTCTAGTATTTAGGGTTTTCAAGTCTTCAAGGAGGAGGGGAGCTGTTTACACCATTACCACCAGCCATCAACCATCATCACCACCATCATCATCACCTTGGGAATCTCGGCTTTTGAGTTACTCGCGTGAGGATTTAAGAGTTTGTGATCTTCGAGTTCTTCCTACTTTCCATATGGTGTACTTCAACTTATTCTTTAATTACTCTTTTTGAGTTCCTCTTTGTTGCTTGTTTATTCTTTGTACTAGTTAACATGACATGACGTTTATAATTTTCAGCCTATATTTTATGAGTTTATTTGATTGTTAGATCCTAATTAATTAGTTCTTCTAGCAGCTTATGTGACTCCGTTTATTTGATTCGGTTTTATTGAATCTTTTATGTGTTCTTGTTTTAAGGTTCGAAACTTAAGATGATTGCATGTAATTGGTGCTAGAATTAGGGTTTTAATTCTAATTCACAAGTAGTAAAGGCTTATCAAACGGGTCGGAATCAAAATAAGAAGGATCGCGGATAGACGAGCGTTCGCTAGGTCGCGCACTTTAATTAACAACTCTTCTCCTATGCGTTAGATATGTTATTGATTGATCACCTTTGCATGTTTAATTGTTTAATCTAGATGAGCGTTCACTAGGTTAATTTTCATAGAAGAGGTTTTATTTGGGGAATGATAACCCGTGTGGGCATTCCACATATGTTAGTTTCGGTTTCATGGCTAGGGAACTTGGTTAATTTTCGGTCTAATGATTGGTAAACTTGTGTATATGTGGCTGAACTTTATATACTTTGTGTTTCATCATCATATTTTATTTATTCTTTGTAATTTAATTAATTTATTTCATTCAATTTATCTCTCAATTCCCCTTTTTACTTTGTACATATGTATATATTTATACTTTATACTTGTTAATAATAATTCTTTATTTTATTTAATTCTTTGTGACATTTTTTGTTAGGTACACCCTTTGATCTCCGTTGTGAACGATACCCTACTTACACTATACTACCGATAGGGATTTTTTTAAATTGATGCTCCTTTTGGGCGTGTCAATTTTTGGCGCCGTCGACGTGGATTGAAAATATTCCTAACCTAATTTTTTTTTTTGTGAATACTGTTTATAATTTTTTGTAATTATTACTGTTTTTATTACTTGTATATAATTACTGTTTACTTTTTATTGTTTATAATTTTACTGTTTTTTTTAACTGTTCATATTACTTGTTTATATTACTTGTCTATATTACTTGTGACTAGTTGTTGTTATTACTTGTTTTTAATACTTGTTCATATTTTGTTACACTTAGTAATTTATTTAGGTGTCTTTTATATAGTTGATTATTTTTTTGTTGTTGTAAGTTGTAACTTGAACGGAAATAGGTAAGGTCCTTTTGTTAATATTGGCCTAAACCCTTCATTTTTACCGTAAGGTTATTTCGAGGTCGAGGGCGGCCTTTATTAACACTTGGAGAATTGTCGAACACTTAAGTGCTTTCTCAACCGAGTAAGGGGCACATGGATGGTGTCTAGGTCGAGACCCTAGGTGACAGGTTTTGGATTCAGAGGACTATAGACAGACGAAAGTCGATAGGGGCTTGCCTCCGTAGTCCACCAAATGAATCCTGCCCCTCGCTTATTCTCATATGATCTGGCCATTCGCCTTCGAAAACACGGAAAGTCATTTAAGTCAAGGCATTGCACCTAGGCCGTAAGTCCACCTTGAGTTACCGCTTGGAATCAACTTTCATTTTTTTTCAACTATATTGAGGCAAAAGAAAATGTTTTTGTACACTTTAGGTATATTGGATTAAACATGACTTTAAGATGGGTAGCTGTTTCAGTCCCATTGCACATTGAAGTCCTCTGTTCCCGTACCTAAGTGTATTGTGTAAATAAAATTTACTTAGACATAGGAAAATTTATTTATTCATTTTGTATAGATAATTTGTGATACATTTTTAACTTTGTAAATATTTTGTTTTTATTTTGTAAATTTGATTACTAACTTTTTAATTTTTATAGGGAATAATCAAGGTTATCGGAAATTATACCACATACATCGGAGCATACGTTTAGGAAGTCAAGGTTGAAAAACCTTGAGGTTGATGTCTTGTTGGTGATTTTCGGTTTCCTTGGGAGTAAAAAGGTAAGTTTTCTTTTCACTCTCGTTATTTGTTTAAAATAAAAAAAAATAGAAAATTTGTAATTGTAATTAAAAATAAAAAAATAAAAATTGTGTTTGTTTAAAAAGGGGCTTGTTTTGTTTGTTTTGTAATTATTTATTTTTACTGTTTATAATTACTGTTTGTTTTATTTTTGGGCTTGTTGTTTGTTTGTTATTGGGCCTTAGGCCCGTTTGTGTGATTGGTTAGGGTTTTAGGTTTCGAAAAGAAAATAAAAAAATAAAAAATAAAAAATTTGGCCCATTGGGCCCGTGTCATTCCCGAAGCCCAAAACCCGTAACCCAAGCCCATTTAGTGTGTCGGGCCTGTTCGTTTTTAGGCCCATTAGTTTAAGCCCACCAATAATGGCCCGTATTCTACGCGGCCAGGCCCACTTTAAGGCCCAGACCATTCCGATGGCCCAGGCCCGTTTAAAGTGTCGGCAACCGTTAGCGCGTGTGCTACGCGTTTTCACCGTTCACTTTACGACTTTCGCGTAAAGATTTAGTTAAATAAAAAGAAAAATTCTTATTGGACCGTCCCGCGACTTTCGCGTCGGCACGATAATTAAAAAAAAATAAAAAAATAAAAAATGAAAAAAAAATTTGATTGGGCCGACGGACGACTTTTGCGTCGGCCGATTTGTTTAATAATCCGCACGCGTGTCAATCGTAGCCTTTGCGACTTTCGTCGCTCGATCCGCAATTTGCGGATCTCGTGTCCGTGGCACGTGTGCGTACGTGCGTCCGTTCCTTTCCCTTGGTTTGTGTCTATGTGCTTCATTCCATTCATTTTGCATTCATTTTCACTTAGTTCCCTTTTAGTCTCTCTAAATTTTCTCTCGTTTGTTCATACTGTTCTTCACTTGTTCTTCGTTGTTCTTAGTTATTTTTCCGTAAAGCTATCCTCCCTCCCAACCTAGAAATGGCCAAAAGAGTGAATTCTTTCAAGTGAGTTGTTTCATTCTAGTCCTCCGTAGAGTGATTTCTTTGAAGGCTTGGATGAAATCATTCCACCAAGCATTCTAGATACCGTTAATGCTAGCATGCCGGATGTGCCGTAACCGGAACCGGAACCACAAGCACCAATCCAGCCGCTGATCCACATGTCGTTGTTGTTCGCTGGTCCTTCCGAGAAGCGTACGAGAGGCCCGAGGACGAGATTCACCAAGGACCAAAATGATGCGTCGACCGAGTTCTACACGGTGAATCCTCACCCACTCAAACTGCACAGAGCAAGGTTTGCTATAGAACTCGGGTTAACCGAAAATAAGGTCTACAACCGGGGAAGGAGATTTCATGATAAGCACGGTATCCCGTCGAGGAGCAGATTTATGCCGATCTAATAAGAAGAAACGAGGAGCCGATGAGTAAGAACGAGGAGCTTCAAGAGCAGAACCAGAAACTCATCGATGCTCTTCACAGCCGGCATTTGTCCCCGTGCGGAGGTCCCGTTCCGCACCCGACATGTGCATCGATCAAGATTCGAAGTCGTTCCTCCGGAGCCTCTTCTTGTCTTGTCCGATGATTCAATCGACATGGATGACTTGCGAAGGGATGTGCGGAGCCTCATGCCAACATTACTCGAGCGCTCATCCTCTCACGTGCCATCCGACAACATTCCGGACCTGCTCATGATCTCGTTGGGTTTCATTCCGACCAGATCGCCGATATCGTGAACAAAGCCAAAGACGAACTCCTGCTCTTGGTCGCCGCCGGTTTTCCCCTATGGATCTATTCCTCAAATCCCATCACTTCCATTCATCCCGAAACTCTTAATCATGCCGAGTACTCGCGAGTGTCTCAACGAGCCGAGCCTACACCATATTTCATATCGAAGCCTCGAGACACTCAAGCAACCATTCACCCGAATCCGACCACCATCGTTCGGATTTTAATGGATGTTGGTCAATGGTTGCTCATCTTCTCGTAGCTTGGTCACCAATGCCCATACCTTGGAGGTCCCGTTCTCCGGATAGAAGAAAGCTACAAGGAGCGAGTGCAAGTGATGTCCGCCGAGTTTCTAGTGCCAACACACAATGTTTCAACTCGTGAAGTCCAGTTTGTTCGTTCCTCTCACCAACAATCGGATGGAAGCTGGATTGTCGTGGATGTCTCTCGTGGATGAAATGAGCTCAAATCCAAGGCCTTCCGTGAGATCAAGATGCCGAAAACGTCCTTCCGGATGCCCGATACGGGATCTGCAGAATGGATCCTCCTTTGTCACGTGGGTGGAGCATGTTGATGTGCGAGAAAAAGATTTAACCCCCTTATTTAAACCTTTTGTTGAATCAGGTTTTGCATATGGAGCGAAGCGTTGGTCGGCACCTCTTCAACGACATGCCGAGCGCTACACGTGCGTGATGGGATTCACACTTCACCCAGTGACTCAATCATTTCACCAGAGGGAGAAGAAGCCTTGCTAAGATGGCAAACCAGATGGCGGTAAGTTTCTTCAACGACATCACCAACTCGACTTACCATCATCGGACTGCATCAAACAAAACGGGAGACACACATACGGAGGTCGGGACCAACAAGCGAAGGGGTGATCCTAGCCAACCCCTTGGACTCGATCGTACCGTCGGCTGTTCGTCAAGCACTTCTCCCATCACACAAGAATCTTTGATTTTATCGAGACGTACGTACAAGGCATTTACGGGATAGTGTGTCGATAGACAGTTCAGTACATGTGCTTACAAACTTCACCACCGGTCTCGACCCACGAAATTCTATCTCCGTTTTGGGCATAAGTAATCACGTCGACTTCCTCATACTCCAGGAGTGCTTCACGGATTCAACGGGGTCGTACGTGATTTACGCGCCTATCGATCAAGCAACCTTCCAGTCCATGTTATGTGGAGTCGACCCGGAGCCTTTTCAATTGATGTCATCCGGCTTCTCCATTCTGCCCGATGTATCCGGAGACGTACTTGATGGAACTCTACCGACGTTAGTGTTCCGGATCTCGGTGAAGGCAAATTCAGCCGGACGTGCCGTGGATTTGGCAACGTGCACGGTCCAGACACGCTCAAAAGGATCAAAGCCGCAGTCAACTAAGGAGCAAACGTTGGATGCAAGGCCCCGCTAGCCTTGTTTGTGATCGTTGGTGACTTCCTTCGGGAGGAGCTTCACGATCTTCAAAGGGGAGTCTTTCTCGTTTCCCTTTTCATTTACTTAACTGTCGTGTGTTTATTTCTGTTTGTGTGTTTACTTCGGTTTTTCGTGTGTTTAAATTCAATAACCATGCTTGAATTTTTCATTTTCGTGAAATATCTGTCTAACATTGAGGACAATGTTTAATTCAAGTGTGGGGGGAAGGTTTATTAAAAAGAAAAGAAAAAAATTTGAAAAATTAAAAAATTCAAAAAAATAATTTACTTGTTTTTGTTTTCTACGGTAACAATATATCGACTAGATCATACTTACTCCCTTGGTAGCGTTGAACCTACCATTGCACTTAGTAAGTCACTGTGGTCACGTATTGTTACCCTAATAAAAAAAATTGAAAAAGAAAAAAAAATAGTTTTGTAAGCTCGTTTGTTTCGCACTGGCTTTGGAGCTATCGAGTCTTAGAAAGTGCTTGTTTGTTTATTTGAGCTATATCATTTATAAAAAAAATCAATCAAAAAAATCAAAAAAATCAAAAATTACAAAAATATTTGCTTCTGTTTTGTGTGTTTTGTGCTTTGTTCTTTCCAATCCCAAGGATGAATTGAGTTTAATTGTTGTGATTAGGAGAATGTTTATTATATGTCAAGGCTTTGTGTAGTTTGCTTTGGATTTAATATGCATAACTTGTGATTGCTCGAAATTTCCATGTTCACATAACCTGTTTCGATTAATTGATTGCAATCCGAGAAGCACATTTAAACATACATTGTCATGCATACCCAGAAAATGTGAGGATTTGAGCCTATTGAATATTCACATGTATGCATCTTTCATACATTTACTCGTTCTTCATGTGTGCACAATTCATGAGTTTTGAACCTAGAACTTGCTCAAAGACCACTTGAAACGTTTTGTTAATCTGTGATGAATTAGAGATGAGTAAGGCATTAGTTGAGCACCATGGCCAAAATATTCACCATCCATCTAAACACGAACTTTAGGAATCCCCTTTTGAACTAAACACTCATTAGCCTTTTCTTTTGTTCACCCACACCATCTCACCCTTGTTTTATTGTGTTTGCAAGACGATGATAGTGACTTATTGTGTTTTTATGCTTCGGATTTGTATGGTAATATACCAAAAGGCAAGTGTGGGGGTGCATTTTATTTTGTTGTAATTGTTCAAAGAAAGAAAAAAAAAATCAAAAACAAAAAGAAGGAATAAAGTTCCTCAAGAAAAAAAGAAAAGAAAAAAAAAGGAAAAGAAAAAAAAAAAAAATAGAGTTATTTTCTTGTATTATTTTCAATAAAAGGTTGGAGGAGAATAAGAAAGTTGTTTCGGGTATAGCATAGGTATGAGTTTCAAAGTCGTTGACTTGTCTTGCAAACATGTGAAACATTTTTCATTTCCAGTCCCTTCATTCATCATTCACTATTCACCATTCACCCTTTTGGCCCCGTTTATACCCTTGAAGCCCTTATGATCTAATGATTTGTGGATTAATTGTGGAGAGTTGGTTAATGAGCAAGCTTATGGGAACATTACTTGTGCAATTGTTATGAGAGTAAACACTTAACCCTAAACACTGAGCGGAAATATTTAGTGACCATTGTGAGCTTTAGTGGTTAATGTTGTTTCGATGTGCCTATTGGATTGCATGAGATTAATTGTATACTCGGTTTTCACACACTTCACCCGAGCATAAATGAGATGTGCATGTTAAATGCTTAGCAAATTTGTTAGCCTTGGTATATAATTTTTATTCTCTTGATTATAACTCTTCTGAACTCGCTGAGGGTTATGGTTGGAAAGACCATTTTGTTTTGTGTTTCGTTTTCTGTTTTGTGTTGTTCTGTTTTAAAGTTTTGTGTTTGCTAGAGGACTAGCAATAGCTAAGTGTGGGGGAATTTGATAGGAGCACAAAGTGTGACGTTTTTAATGTGTTTTCCCTACTATTTGGCTATGATTTAATTGTAACTTTGCTATTTTAGCTTAGTTTCCATATTTGAGTCCTAAATGACGTATTAATGTGAACATGTGCAGAAACGAAGTCTAATGGGCTTTTGCGAGGCCCATTAAGAAGGAGGCCCATTAAGAAGGAGGCCCAGACCCAAGATGGCAGGCCCAAATCCATGAAGGAAGGCCCAGGTTCACAAAGCATGAGGAAAGGCCCAAGCCCAGATTTTCGGACATTCTGCCTGTGCAGATCAGTCAACTTGCGAAGCCCATATCTCCCAATTGCACCGTCAGATCTAGCTGTAATTTTGATACACGCTGCATGTGGATGTTAGGTATTCGGCATTAAAATTTCAGAATCATCCAACCGTTCAAACGTCCAGAATTCCGCTCTAAGTGCGCACTGCTCAGTGCTGTCTGCTTTTTATTTCTTTCCTCTTCTTTTATTTTCAATGCTCCACTCACCCCTATATTCTTTCCTCTTCTTTCTGCCCACAATATTAGTGTTTGATTTCTTTTACCTAAATAAATGGTCCATTGCCATATGACTTCATTTCCACCATTCCACTTACCATTTCTTTTCTACCACTCACATTCCACTTCTCTTCCTTTTCTTTCTTTATTTCTTTCATTGTCTTCTTCTTCCTCTCCATTCTCCTATAAATAGCAGCCTCATTCTTCTCACCAATACACACCCCAATGGGGAGGGACAAACCCTCCTCTTTCTCTTCTCCATCTCACATCATATTTTCCATTCTCTAGTATTTAGGGTTTTCAAGTCTTCAAGGAGGAGGGGAGCTGTTTACACCATTACCACCAGCCATCAACCATCATCACCACCATCATCATCACCTTGGGAATCTCGGCTTTTGAGTTACTCGCGTGAGGATTTAAGAGTTTGTGATCTTCGAGTTCTTCCTACTTTCCATATGGTGTACTTCAACTTATTCTTTAATTACTCTTTTTGAGTTCCTCTTTGTTGCTTGTTTATTCTTTGTACTAGTTAACATGACATGACGTTTATAATTTTCAGCCTATATTTTATGAGTTTATTTGATTGTTAGATCCTAATTAATTAGTTCTTCTAGCAGCTTATGTGACTCCGTTTATTTGATTCGGTTTTATTGAATCTTTTATGTGTTCTTGTTTTAAGGTTCGAAACTTAAGATGATTGCATGTAATTGGTGCTAGAATTAGGGTTTTAATTCTAATTCACAAGTAGTAAAGGCTTATCAAACGGGTCGGAATCAAAATAAGAAGGATCGCGGATAGACGAGCGTTCGCTAGGTCGCGCACTTTAATTAACAACTCTTCTCCTATGCGTTAGATATGTTATTGATTGATCACCTTTGCATGTTTAATTGTTTAATCTAGATGAGCGTTCACTAGGTTAATTTTCATAGAAGAGGTTTTATTTGGGGAATGATAACCCGTGTGGGCATTCCACATATGTTAGTTTCGGTTTCATGGCTAGGGAACTTGGTTAATTTTCGGTCTAATGATTGGTAAACTTGTGTATATGTGGCTGAACTTTATATACTTTGTGTTTCATCATCATATTTTATTTATTCTTTTTAATTTAATTAATTTATTTCATTCAATTTATCTCTCAATTCCCCTTTTTACTTTGTACATATGTATATATTTATACTTTATACTTGTTAATAATAATTCTTTATTTTATTTAATTCTTTGTGACATTTTTTGTTAGGTACACCCTTTGATCTCCGTTGTGAACGATACCCTACTTACACTATACTACCGATAGGGATTTTTTTAAATTGATGCTCCTTTTGGGCGTGTCATGAACGTATTTTACGTTCACATCACACCCCTACACTTGAACTATTGCTAGTCCTCTAGCAAACACAGAACAAAACAACACAAAAACAGAAGGGAAAACACAAAACAGAAATTCGTTCCAACCATAATCCTCAGCGAGTTCGAAAAAATTATAATCAAGAGAATAAAAATTATATACCAAGGTTAAAGAATTTGCTAAGCATTTAACATGTACATCTCATTTATGCTCGGGTGAAGTGTGTGAAAACCAAGTATACAATTAATGTCAAACAATCCAATAGGCACATATGAACAACATTAACCACTAAACCTCACAAGATTCACTAAATACTTCCGCTCAGTGTTTAGGGTTAAGTGTTTACTCTCAAAACAATTACACAAGTAGTGTTCCCATATGCTTGCTCATCGACCAACTCTCTACAATTAATCTACAATTCATCAGATCATAAGGACTTTCAGGTGAAACATGGACAAAAGAATGAATGGTAAATGGTGAATGGTCAATGAATGAAGGGACTGGAAATGAAAAATGTTTCACATGTTTGCAAGACAAATCAACGACTTTGAAACTCATACTTATGCTAAACCCGAAACAACTTTCTTATTCTCCTCTAACCTTTTATTGAAAATAATACAAGTAAATAAAATAACTCTATTTTTGTGGTATTTTTTTCTTTTTCTTTTCCACATTTTTTTTCCTTTTCTTTTTTTTTTTGAGGAATTTTATTCCTTCTTTTTATTTCTGATTTTTTTTTTTTCTTTGAACAAATACAACAAAATAAATACACCCCCACACTTGCCTTTTGGTATACTACCATACAAATCAAAACCCGAAGCATAAGAACACAAGAAGTCACTATCATCGTCTTGCAAACATAAATAAAACAAGGGTGAGATGGTGTGGGTGAACAAAAGAAACGGCTAATGAGTGTTTAGTTCAAAAGGGTTATTCCTAAAGTTCGTGTTTAGATGGATGGTGAATACTTTGGCCATGGTGCTCAACTAATGCCTTAATCATTTCTAATTCATCACAGATTAATAAAAAGTTTCAAGCGGTCTCTGAGCAAGTTCTAGGTTCAAAAACTCATGAATTGTGCACACATGAAGAACGAGTAAATGTATGAAATATGCATACATGTGAATATACAACAGGCTCAAGTCCTCACATTTTCTGGGTATGCATGACAATGTATGTTTAAATGTGCTTCTCGGATTGCAATCAATTAATCGAAACAGGTTAAGTGAACATGGAAATTCGAGCAATCACAAGTTATGCATATTAAATCCAAACCAAATTACACAAAGCCTTAGCATATAATCAATATTTTCCAAATCATAACAATTAAACTCAATTCATCATCGGGATTGGAAAACAAACGACAAATAAACACAAATAAACACAAATAAACACACAAAAACACACAAACAGAAGCAAATATTTTTGTAATTTTTGATTTTTTTGATTTTTTTGATTTTTTCAATTTACGTAACAATACGTGACCACAGTGACTTACTAAGTGCAATGGTAGGTTCAACGCTACCAAGGGAGTAAGTATGATTTAGTCGATATACCGTTACAGTAGAAAACGAAAACAAGTAAATTATTTTTTTGAATTTTTCAAATTTTTCAAATTTTTTCTTTTCTTTTCAATAAACCTTCCCCCCACACTTGAATTAAACATTGTCCTCAATGTTAGACAGATATTTCACAAAAATGAATAATTCAAGCATGATTATTGAATTTAAACACACAAACTAAAATAAACCGAAGTAAACACACAAACAGAAATAAACACAAAACAATTAACTAAATGAAAAGGGAAACAGAAAGACTCCCCTTTGAAGATCGTGAAGCTCCTCCCGAAGCAAGTCACCAACAGTCACAAACAAGGCTAGCAGGGCTTTGCATCCAACGTTTGCTCCTTAATTGACTGCGGCTCTGATCCTTAGAAGTGTGTCCTGGACAAGGGTAGTTGCCGACTCCACGGCAGACTTGGCTGATGTAGCCCTCACTGAGATCTGGAACACCATAGTCAGTAGTGTTCCATCAAGTACGGCTCCGGATACGTTAGGCAGAATGGAGAAGCCTGAAGACATAAGCGGAAATGGCTCCGGTTGAACTCCAGATAGCAAACACTGGAAAATGGAATGGTTAATCGGCGCATAAATCACAGACGACCCCGTTGCATCGGTGCAACACTCCTGAAGAATAAGGAAGTCGTTGTGACTATCTATGGCGAGCACCGAAATCTGGTTCCGCGGGTCAAGACCGATGGTGAAATTTGCTAGCACACGCACCGAGCTGTCCATCGACATACTATCCCACAGCGGTCTTGTCGCACGTCTTCGAGGAACTCAAAGATCCCGGTGTGATGGGAAAGATGAACGACGGAACAACCAGCGGTACGATTGACTCCGGGGGCTTGCTCGGATCTCCCCTTCGCTTGTTGGTCCCGACCTCCATTCGAGTGTCTCTTGTTCGGTTCGAACAAGTCCAGTGGTGGTACGTGGAGTTGCTGATATCGTTGAAGAAACAGATTGTCATCCGTTTTGCCATTTCCGCAAGCCTCTTCTTCCTTCAAGAGAAATAATCGAGTCACCGCGTGAAGAGTGGATACCTGTGGCGCACATGTAGCGCTCGGCTTGTCGTTGGAGAGTTGAGATCCAACGCTTTGCACCAAAAGCGAACCCTGAATGAACAAAAGGTTCGAAACTGGCCTTCATCTCCTTTTCGCGTACATCCACGTGCTCCACCCAAGTGACCAAGGAAGATCCATTATGCAAATCTCGAATCAAGCATCCGGAGGGGCGTTTTCGGCAAATCGATCTCACGGAAGGCTTTGGATTGGAACGCAATTCATCTACGGAGACATCCACGACGACCCAACTTCCATCCAGTTGTAGATGAGAGTACCGAACGAACTGGACTTCACGAGTTGAGACGATGTGAGATGGCACCAGAAACTCGGCCGACATCACTTGCTTCTGGTCCTCGTAGCCTACTGCGTTGTCGGAGGGTAGGATCTCCAACGTCTTGGCGTTTGTGATCATGCTACAGAAGACTGGCAACCATCGACCAACATCCATTAAAATCTCAACGATGGTGGTCGGATGAAGATGGATGGTTGCCGAGTGTCTCGAGGATTCGGCTTTGAAGTACGGTGCTGGTTCGCAACGTTGAAACACTCGCAAGTACTCGGCGCGGTTAAGAGTCTCGGGATGAATGGAAGTGTCGGGAGTCGGTGAAGTTATCCACAAAGGAAATCCGGCAAAGGGCCAGCGAGCACGAGCTCGTGCTTGGCCTTCCGGACGATATCCGAGATCAAGTCGGTGTGGACTCCGACAAGATCGTGAGCAGGTGCCGGAAGGGTGTCGGATGGCAAAGGTATGGATGGGCGCTCGATAAATGTAGGTACGAGGCTCCGCACATCCCGTCTCAAGTGGTCCATGTCGATGGAATCATCGGACAACTCGAGAATAGGCTCTTGTTGTGGAGGAACAACTTCGAGCCTTCGCCTAGGCACATCCGAGTGCGGAACAGACCTCCGCAATTAGGACAAATGCCGCCGTGGAGAGCATCGACGAGTCGTTGATTCGAAGTTGAAGCTCCTCGTTCTTGCTCACCACTCGATCATTTCTTTTCTCTAGCTCGGCAATACGCTGCTCGAAGACCGGATACCGAACTTCTTCCTATTTCTCGACCCCCCAATAGTAGACTTGGTCCTCCTCAAGTCCGATTTTCGGACCAAATCGTTCTCGTTGTGGCTTGGTGGGGTGAGAATACACCGCAAAGAAAGCCGCAAGTGCATCTCTCCGAGATTTGTGTACTTCGACCTCGGAAGTCTCCTATAGACAGGAGCGGCTTCCGGCTCAATAGGTGGATCAGCAACCAAGATTGGTGCTTGGGGTAGTGGTTGCGGTTGTGGTAGTGGTTGTGGCTCGGTCGGCATGCTAGCATCGGCGCTATCGAGCATGCTCGGTGGAATTATTTCAGCCAAGACCTTCAAAGATTGGGTTCTCCGAAGGACCCGCCCGAAATAAATCGCCGAAAGAATTAACTCTTTTGGCCATTTCGGGTTTGGGGAGGAGGATAGCTTCGGGAATTGGGAGGTTTTTCGGGAAAACTCAAGAACACGAAGAACACGACGAGAGAGAAAACGAGAGAGAGAGGAGAAAACCCGTGAAATGACCTAAGGGAACTAACGCAAACCGAAGGGGAAGGGAACGGAATGGACGCACGCTCGCACACGTGCCACAGACGAAGACCCGAAATTTCCGGATCGAGCGACGAAAGTCGTAAAGTCTACAGTAGACACGCACGCGGCTTATTAAACAAATCGGCCGACGCAAAAGTCGTGCGTCGGCCCAATCAGAATTTTTTTTCATTTTCATTTTTTATTTTTATTATTTTTTTTATACTTTACGAAAAGTCGTAAAGTGAACAGTGAAAACGCGTAGCACACGCGCTTGCCGACACTTTAAACGGGCTTGGGCCATCGGAATGGTCTGGGCCTTAAAGTGGGCCTGGGCCAAAGAAAACTCCGGCCCATTATTGGTGGGCTTAACCTAATGGGCCTAAAAACGAACAGGCCCGACACACTAATGGGCTTGGGTTACGGGTTTTGGGCTTCGTGAATGACACGAGCCCAATGGGCTAAATTTTTTTTATTTTTTTTATTTTTTTCTTTTTATTCGAAACCCAAAACACTAACCAATCACACAAACGGGCCTAAGGCCCAATAACAAACTAACTAACTAACAAGCCCAAAAATAAAAAAAACAGTAATTATAAATAGTAAAAAGAAATAATTACAAACAGTAAAACGAAACACTCTTTTTTTTTATTTTTTATTTTTTATTTACAATTACAAATTTTTTTATTTTTTATTTATTTATTTATTTTTTAAAATAAATAACGAGAGTGAAAAGAAAACTTACCTTTTTACTCCCGAGGAAACCGAAAATCACCAACAAGACATCAACCTCAAGGTTTTTCAACCTTGACTTCCTAAACGTATGCTCCGATGTATGTGGTAAAATTTCCGATAAACCCGGATTATTTCCTATACAAAATAAAAAGGTTAGTAATAAATTTACAAAATAAAAACAAAATATTTACAAAGTTAAAAATGTGTCACAAATTATCTATACAAAATGAATGAATAAAATTTCCTTATGTCTAAGTATATTTTATGTCTACGTATATTCCTATATTCCTATGTCTACATATATTCCTATGTCTACGTATATTCCTATGTCTACGTATATTTTATTTACACAAAAATATTTTCTTTTGCCTGAATATAGTTGAAAAAAAATGAAAGTTGATTCCAAGTGGTAACTCAAGGTGGACTTACGGCCTAGGTGCAATGCCTTGACTTAAATGACTTTCCGTGTTTTCAGAAGGCGAATGGCCAGATCACAAGAGATAAGCGAGAGGCAGGATTCATTTAGTGGACAAGTCCTCTGAATCCAATTTTACAAACCCGTCACCCAGAGTCTTGATCATATCTAGACACCATTCATGTGCCCCTTACTCAGTTGAGAAAGCACTTAAGTGTTCGACAATTCTCCAAGTGTTAATAAAGGCCGCCCTCAACCTCAAATAACCTTCCGGTAAAAATGAAGGGTTTAGGCCAATATTAACAAAAGGACCTTACCTATTTCCGTTCAAGTTACAACTTACAACAACAAAAAATAATCAACTATATAAAAGACACCTAAATAAATTACTAAGTGTAACAAAAGATAAACAAGTATAATCAGTGAGTATAAATAAAATTAACAAGTATTATTTACAAATAGTAAAAAGTCAATAGTCAATAGTCAAAGTCAACAGTCAAAGTCAACAGTAAAAAGTAAAAAGTCAACAGTCAAAAAGTCAACAGTAAAAAGTCAAAAGTAAATAGTAAAAACAATCCCCGGCGAGCCGGCGCCAAAATGATCTGATGTTAAACCTACGGTCATTAAATTATTATTACCTAAATTCCTAACAGTTGTCGTTGTAAAGTATAATGGGAAATAAAGGTTTTTCCCACAGAAGATTGTTATATTTACTTTTTAATGTCACGAAAAATTAAATTTAATAAAGAATTATTATTAACAAGTATAAAGAATAAAGAATATATATATATACAAAATTAAATAAACTATACAGTATTGTTTCTATTTACAAAAATATACATTATATACAAAAGTATTTTTGGGGGTTTTTGAGATTTTTGAAAACAATAAATAATTAAAAGGAAATATTTTTGGATTTTTATTATTTTTGAAAACAAGAAAAACACACACAAATATTGTTTTGAAGATTAACTAACTCCCTAGCCATGAATCCGAAACTAACACATGTAGAATGCCTACGCAGGTTATCATTCCCCAAATAAACTTCTCCCATGAAATCAACCTAGTGAACGCTCATCTAGATTAAACATTTAAACATGCAAAGGTGATTAATCTAAACATGTCTAACGCATAGAAAAAGAGTTGTTAATTCAAGTGCGCGACCTAGCGAACGCTCGTCTATCCGCGATCCTTATCATTTAGTTTCAACATTAAAGATAAAACCAAACAAACAAAATTCACATAAGCTGCTAGAAGAATCAATTAACTTCAATCCAACAATTATTACACAAAATAGAAAATAAACAAACAATAACATTTCCCAAAATTATTCACGAATAGTTAATTAAACAAAAATAAATTATAATAAATAAACAGAGTTTGGAAAAATGTTACTGTTGTGTCCATGAAAATGGACACCGTCCGGCAGGTGCGAAGGTGGCGGACTCAGCTATTTAATCGGACTTGTATATTTGGATGTGGCGGGTGCACCGATTTGGGTGGCCAAATCAATTGGGCTTGGGCCTGATGGGTGCAGATAGCAATTGGGCATTTATGAAATTGGGCCTTGAGCAATTGGGCTTGGGCAAAAGCCCAACCTGGTTTTGACTTTTCAACTCTATTTTGAGCTCTTCTTTTCTTTATTCTTCTTCCTCGCCATGTCGCATCACCTCTTCTTCTTCACGAATTCAACTTCATTTCTTTCTTTCTTCACTTCTGCAAGAGAGAGACGCCGACGGCCCGTGGTGATGGCGGCGTGATTCCATGGAGATGCGGCGCAGCAGAGGCACGGGCTTGGGTCCGGTGATGGCTGGGCAGAAGCAAACGGCGCCGAGAAGCGGGGCGACGACGGCGAGGACAGCAGCAGCGAGATGAACAGCCGACAATGGGATCGACGGGATCTGCTAGCGCGGAGGCGACGAGGTGCAGCGGCGGGCAGGGCTGAAGTGGTGAGGCGACGCCGGCGGAATGGCCGGGCTATGCAAGGAAGAGACGCCGGCGGCTTGATAGGATTTCCGGGCAGAGGCGAAATCGACGGCGCAGGGACCGCCGCTTCGTCGACGGGACCGGCATGGTTGAAGACGGCGCCGGAGAGATGTGGCCCTGGGTTGGCGTAGAGATGCCGGTTCTAGGTGCTTGAGGTCCGGGCTTTGCGGCGAAGAACTCAACCGGAACGATGATGGCTGCCGGCACCGACAAACCCGCAAAACAAAATTGAGCACGGGATTAGTAGTAGCTTGTGATTAATTGAAATTTGAATGCCGGCTAGAGAAGAGACACGGCCGGGTGAAGTGGGTAGAGCCGGGCTCTTGTGAATTCTGAATTGCAGGTGGCTTGGACGTGTTTGATTGTTTAGTGATGAAGCACGGTGGTGGCAATCCGAGAGAGAGACACCGTGAGACCGAGTTGACCGCTTGCTTGTGGTAGCGGCGGGTTTGCGAGGGCAGAGGCATGGCGACCGGGCTTCCATACCTGCAAAAGAAAAACAAGACAGAATGTTAATTGATTGATGATTAAATTGCTTGCAGGTGCTCTCCTTAAATAGGAAATGGAAATGGGAAGGAGCCAAGGAAGAGTGGAGCTCGGTGGTGTGAACTTGGAGAGCTGGAGATGCTGGGAACACATGGCTGGTTGGTGAAGTGGACTAGGTAGGTGGCCGGCAGTGGAGGAAAACCTGGAGGAAATTGGATTGTAGTGTGATGGTGGTGGAGATGAGATCGGTGGTAACATGGGTGGCTGCAAACATAATACAAACAAAACAAAGAAAAGAAAATAAAATAATAAAACAAAAGAAAAATTAAATAAATATAAAATATAAACATGGGAAAATAAAATGGAGATTTAAAATATATTCTGCCACCGCGTGTGGTGGTTGTGCCGCCTGATATGGTGGTTTGCCGACAAATTGTCGGGATTCGGAACGGTTTCCGAAATCTTCGTACATTAACTGGACCCACATCCTCAAAATGACCGGTGTCATTTTGACATCTGAAAAGTCACGGTTGACTTTTCGGAATTACACTGAAAATCTCCAAAATTCACCTGTTATGTGAAAATTAGCATTTTTCTCATATTTTCCCTAAACACACGAAAACAAACATTAAACAAACATTTAAGCTTTCGGAATAGCAAAATCCAGTAATTAAAGGCACTTTGTGAACGTATTTTACGTTCACATCACAAACACTGGAAAATGGAATGGTTGATCGGTGCATAAATCACAGACGACCCTGTTGCATCGGTGCAACACTCCTGAAGAATAAGGAAGTCGTTGTGACTATCTATGGCGAGCACCGAGATCTGGTTCCGCGGGTCAAGACCGATGGTGAAATTTGCTAGCAGACGCACCGAGCTGTCCATCGACATACTATCCCACAGCGGTCTCGTATGCACATCTTTGAGGAACTCAAAGATCCTGGTGTGATGGGAAAGATGCACGACAGAACAACCAGCAGTACGATTGACTCCAGGGGGCTTGCTCGGATCACCCCTTCGCTTGTTGGTCCTGACCTCCATTCGAGTGTCTCTTGTTCGGTTCGAACAAGTCCAGTGGTGGTACGTGGAGTTGCTGATGTCGTTGAAGAAACAGATCGTCATCTGTTTTGCCATTTCCGCAAGTCCTCTTCTTCCTTCAAGAGAAATGATCGAGTCACCGGGTGAAGTGTGGATACCTGTGGCGCACATGTAGCGCTCGGCTTGTCGTTGGAGAGTTGTGATCCAACGTTTTGCACCAAAAGCGAACCCTGAAAGAACAAAAGGTTCGAAACTGGCCTTCATCTCCTTCTCGCGTACATCCACGTGCTCCACCCAAGTGACCAAGGAAGATCCATTATGAAGATCACGTATCAGGCATCCGGAGGGGCGTTTTCGGCAAATCGATCTCACGGAAGGCTTTGGATTGGAACGCAATTCATCCACGGAGACATCCACGACGACCCAACTTCCATCCAGTTGCTGGTGAGAGTACCGAACGAACTGGACTTCACGAGTTGAAACGAGGTGAGATGGCACCAGAAACTCGGCCGACATCACTTGCTTCTGCTCCTCGTAGCCTTCTTCGTTGCTGGAGGAAAGGATCTCCAACGTCTTGGCGTTTGTGATCATGCTACAGAAGACTGGCAACCATCGACCAACATCCATTAAGATCTGAACGATGGTGGTCGGATAAAGATGGATGGTTGCCGAGTGTCTCGACGATTCGGCTTTGAAGTACGGAGCAGGTTCAGCTCGTTGAAACACTCGCAAGTACTCGGCCCTATGAAGAGTCTCGGGATGAATAGACGTGTCGGGAGTCGGTGAAGTTATCCACAAAGGAAAACCGGCTGTGGCCATGAGCATGAGCTCGTGCTTGGCCTTGCGGACGATATCCGAGATCAAGTCGGTGTGGACTCCGACAAGATCATGAGCAGGTCCGGGAAGGGTGTCAGATGGCAAAGGTATGGATGGGCGCTCGACAAGGGTAGGCATGAGGCTCCGCACATCCCGTCTCAAGTGGTCCATGTCGATGGAATCATCGGAAAACTCAAGAATAGGCTCTTGTTGTTGAGGAACAACTTCGAGCCTTCGCCTAGGCACATCTGAGTGCGGAACAGGACCTCCGCAATTGGGACATATGCCGCTGTGGAGAGCATCGACGAGTCGTTGATTCTGCATTTGAAGCTCCTCGTTCTTGCTCACCAGCTGATCGTTTCTTCTTTCTAGCTCGGCAATACGCTGTTATAGGAGCACAAAGTGTGGCGTTTTTAATGTATTTTCCCTACTATTTGGCTGCGTTTTATTGATTAACTTTGCTATTTAGCTTAGTTTCTATCTTTGTGTCCCTAAACGATGATTTAATTGAAGGAATGAACTAAAACGAAGATGTTAGGAAACTTTCATGTTTTGACTTTCCTAATTTGAATTATTTCCTTACTCTGACAGGAATCCTAAGGCAACTAGGAAATTTACGAAGTCTAATGGGTTTTGCGAGGCCCATTAAGAGGTGGTCTGCCATGAGGCCCAAGATGGAAGGCCCAAATCAATGAAGGAGGCCCAAACCCAAGATGGAAGGCCCAAATCCATGAAGGAAGGCCCAAGTTCACAAAGCATGAGGAAAGGCCCAAGCCCAGATTTTCGGACAATCTGCCTGTGCAGATAGGTCAACTTGCGAGGCCCATATCTCCCAATTGCACCGCTGGATCCAGCTGTAATTTTGATACACGCTGCATGTGTGTGTTATATATTCTGTACTAAAATTTGAGAATCATCCAACCGTTCAAACGTGCATTATTCGGTTCTAAGTGGGAACTGCTCAGTGCTGTCTGCTTTTTATTTCTTTCCTCTTCTTTTATTTTCAATGCTCCACTCACCCATATATTCTTTCCTCTTCTTTCTGCCCACACCATTAGTGTTTAATTTCTTTTACCTAAATAAATGGTTCATTGCCATATGACTACATTTCCACCATTACACTTACCATTTCTTTTCTACCACTCACATTCCACTTCTCTTCCTTTTCTTTCTTTATTTCTTGCATTGTCTTCTTCTTCCTCTCCATTTTCCTATAAATAGGAGCCTATTTCTCTTTACCAATTCACCAATTCACATCCCAATGGGGAGGGACAAACCCTCCTCTTTCTCTTCTCCATCATATTTTCCATTCTCTAGTATTTAGGGTTCTCAAGGCTTCAAGGAGGAGGAAAGGCGGCTGCACCATCACCATCATCACCATCAATTTCGTCCATCATCATCACCACCTTGCTGCACACGGTTTGGATTACTTGCTTTCAAGGATTCAAGGTTTCGTGGTCTTCAAGTCTTCATGCTATTCCATATGGTGTAATCTGACTTTTTCTTTAATTATTCTTATGAATTCCTCTTTGTTGCTTGATTATTCTTTGTATTAGTTAACATGACATGATTTATATAATTTCCAGCCTATTTATATGAGTTTATTTAGTTATTGGATCCTAATTAATTAGTTCTTCTAGTAGCTTATGTGACTCCGTTTACTTGATTCTATTTTATAGAAAACTTGTATGTGTTTATGTTATAGGGTTCGAAACTTATAATATTTGCATATAATTGGAGCTAGAGTTAGGGATTACAATTCACCTAATAGTTTTGGAAACCTAATTCACGAGTAGTAAAGGCTTTGGACAAAGGTCGGTGTCAAATAAAAAGGATTGCGGACATATGGACTTTTCTATAATGGGTCGTGCACTTTGATTAACAACTCTTCTTCTATGCGTTAAACATGGTTTGACTAGCTAGCTTTCTAGACTAAGATGGCATGTTTAATTGGTTAATCTAGGTGCTTTCACTTAGGTTAATTTTCGTAGAGAGGTTTTATTTGGGGAATAGTTAGCTTCTAATTTTCCACATATGTTAATTTCGGTTTCATGGCTAGGGAACTTGGTTAATTTTCGGTCCAATAATTGGTAAACTTGTATACTTGTGGCTGAACTTTATATACTTTGTGTTTCATCCCATCTTATTTAATTTATTCTTTGTAATTTAATTTATTTATTTCATTCAATTTATTTCTTTAACCCCCTTTTTACTTTGTACATATGTATATATTTATACTTTATACTTGTTAATAATTCTTTATTTAATTTAATTTTTCGTGACATTAAAAAGTAAATATAACAATCTTCTGTGGGAAAAACCTTTATTTCCCATTATACTTTACAACGACAATTGTTAGGAATTTAGGTAATAATTAATGACATAGGTGAAAATCTTCTAATCATTTTGGCGCCGTTGCCGGGGATTGTTTTTACTATTTACTTTTGACTTTTTACTTTTTACTGTTGACTTTTGACTGTTGACTTTTTGACTGTTGACTTTTTACTGTTGACTTTGACTATTGACTATTGACTTTTTACTATTTGTAAATAATACTTGTTAATTTTATTTATACTGACTTGATTATGCTTGTTTATATTTTTACACTTAGTAATTATACTTAGGTATCCTGAATATGGTTGATTATTTTTTGTTGTTGTAAGTTGTAACTTGAACGGATTAGGTAAGGTCCTTTTATTAATATTGGCCTAAATGATGTGAACGTAAAATACGTTCATAAAGTGCCCTAAATACTTGGATGAATGCTATTCTGAAAACTTATTTGTCGGTTTAATGTTTGTTTTCGTGTTTTCAGGGAAAATATGTGCAAAATGCTAATTTACACATAAAAGGTGAATTTTGGAGATTTACAGCGCAATATCGGAAAGTCAACCGTGACTTTCCGATTATCTGATGACACCGGTCATTATTTGGAAGTGGAATATAACATTGTACGAAGATTTCGAAAGACGTTTCGAATCCCGGCAATTTTGCCGGCGAACCACCACTCACGGAGGCGCGACCACCACACGCGGTGGTGAAACATATTTTAAATCTCCATTTTATTTTCCCTATGTTTTTGTTTTATATTTATTTTTATTCTTTATTTTTATATTCTATTTTAGTTTTCATTTTTATTTCATTTAATTTCTTTTGTTATTCTTTTATTTTATTTTATATTTAATACTTTTAATTTCCTTTTATTATTTTATTTGTTTTTCACTTGTTTGTCTTTTGCAGCTACCATGTGCAGTACCCGCTCGTTCAATTTGAATTCGATCCTTTGAGCTGGGTTTCCAATCAGTTTTCCACCACTACAGAGCATCAAGCAATCCAGCTCTTCTCCACTTTAGCTGGTCTTCCACCAGCAGATTCCCCCATTTTCCATTTGAATTCAAATCCACCATCACGGCCATCACTTCTTCATCCTCTTTAAATACCCAGTCCATATTCATTTCTCAATGGCCGGGGCTTCTCCCCGCGCCACCAACTCCTTCCCATCTCTTTCCCCCTTCCACCATTCTCAAGCTTCCGTGTACGGGGAACCTCCCCGTGCCTTCGTCCTTGCCCCTATACTCCTCTCGTCCCGTCACAAACACTGCTCACTGCCCAAACACTCTCCCTGTTCTCTTCTCTCGATGCGTCCGTGCTAGCTCTCATAGCTAGCCTTCTCTTCTTCCCCTTCTATTTCTTCTTCCAATCTCTCGTCCCCAATCCTCTCTCGTTCTTGTTCTCAAAATTCACGGGCAGCTCCTCTCGCCCAATCTCAATCACCACCGCCGTGAGCCCACTGCTCACGAAACTCCACCTCACGGCCTCCCTGCTTTCAATTAACAAAGCTTTTCACTCACTCCCCCAATCCATCTGCAATTACACAAACCCATCCCAACCATCATCACCTTCATTCCTACATAATTAATCTGCAATTTAATCAATTTAAATTCACTATCAATTAATAAAAGTTTGATTTAATTGCAGCTAGGAAATTCATCGGGCACCCAGGCCGCTGCTCTCTGCACCCAAGGCACAAGCCGCATCTCTCTCCTGTCGGCGTCACTCTCCTCTGCCTCCGCCGCGTTGCCCAGCCACGCCGGCAACCTCGATCTCACCACGCCGTGCCACCTGCGCTGCGTTCCTGCCGGCCTCGTTCCTGCCAGTGCCGAGCCATCCCGTCGAGCCCATGCTCTCATCTTGCTTCGCCGGAAAATCCACAATCCAAGGCCGTCTGTCCCGTGCCTTGCTACAGCCGGCGCCGTCGATCCCATCTCATACAGCCCCCGCGCCTCTCACTGCCGGCAAGAACCACTGCATCTCCGGTCGCTCCAAGCTTACGCACCACCGGCGTCGATCTCTGCACGCCGCTTTTCTCTGCCTCCGCCGGCTTTCCAAAGCCCACGTCGTCTTCTGCCACCGGCGTCCCCAGTTCTCTGCCGCGCCTGTCCTTTCTCGCCGCACTGCCTGACACGCCCAAAAGGGGCATCAATTTAAAAAAACCCTATCGGTAGTAGTATAGTGCATAGTAGGGTATCGTTCACAACGGAGATCAAAGGGTGTACCTAACAAAAATTGTCACAAAGAATTAAATAAAATAAAGAATTATTATTAACAAGTATAAAGTATAAATATATACATATGTACAAAGTAAAAGGGGGTTTAAGAGATAAATTGAATGAAATAAATTAATTAAATTACAAAGAATAAATTAAATAAGATGGGATGAAACACAAAGTATATAAAGTTCAGCCACAAGTATACAAGTTTACCAATTATTGGACCGAAAATTAACCAAGTTCCCTAGCCATGAAACCGAAATTAACATATGTGGAATGCTGGACCGCCAATTATCATTCCCCAAATAAAACCACTTTCATGAAAATTAACCTAAGCGACCGCACCTAGATTAATCAATCAAACATGCAAAGGTAGCTAATCAAAACATGTCCAACGCATAAAAGAAGAGTTGTCAATTAAAGTGCACGACCTAGTGGGACCGCCCATCTATCCGTGATCCTTTTTATTTGTTTCCGACCTCTTTCCAAAGCCTTTACTACTTGTGAATTAGAATTAAAACCCTAATTCTAGCACCAATTATATGCAATCATCTTAAGTCTGCAATCTTAAAACAAAAACATATAAAAGTTATCTACTAAAACATAATCAAATAAACGGAGTCACATAAACTACTAGAAGAACTAATTAATTAGGGTCCAACAGTTAAATAAACTCATAAATATAGGCTGAAAATTATATAAATCATGTTGTGTTAACTAATACAAAAGATAAACAAGCAACAAAGAGGAACTCGAAAAGAGTAATTAAAGAATAAGTTGAAGTACACCATATGGAAAGTAGGAAGAACTCGAAGATCACAAACTCTTAAATCCTCACGCGAGTAACTCAAAAGCCGAGATTCCCAAGGTGATGATGATGGTGGTGATGATGGTTGATGGCTGGTGGTAATGGTGTAAACAGCTCCCCTCCTCCTTGAAGACTTGAAAACCCTAAATACTAGAGAATGGAAAATATGATGTGAGATGGAGAAGAGAAAGAGGAGGGTTTTTCCCTCCCCATTGGGGTGTGAATTTGTGAGAAGAATGAGGCTGCTATTTATAGGAGAGTGGAGAGGAAGAAGAAGACAATGAAAGAAATAAAGAAAGAAAAGGAAGAGAAGTGGAATGTGAGTGGTAGAAAAGAAATGGTAAGTGGAATTGTGGAAATGAAGTCATATGGCAATGAACCATTTATTTAGATAAAAGAAATCAAACACTAATGGTATGGAGAGAAAGAAACAAAGATAGTTAGGTGAGATGAGTGGAAATATGGGGGTGAGTGGAGCATTGAGAATAAAGGAAAAGGAAAGAAATAAAAAGCAGACAGCACTGAGCAGTGCGCACTTGGAGTGGAATTCTGGACGTATGGACGGTTGGATGATTCTGAAATTTTAATGCCGAACACTTAACATCCACATGCAGCGTGTATCAAAAATACAGCTAGATCTGACGGTTCAATTGAGAGATATGGGCTTCGAAAGTTGACTGATCTGCACAGGCAGAATGTCCGAAAATCTGGGTTTGGGCCTTTCCTCATGCTTTGTGAACTTGGGCCTTCCTTCATGGATTTGGGCCTTCCATCTTGGGTTTGGGCCTCCTTCTTGGGTTTGGGCCTTCATTTTAGGTTTGGGCCTTCCTTCTTGGGCTCATGGCAGCGCACCCCTTAATGGGCCTCGAGAAAGCCCATTAGACTTCGTAAATTTCCAACACTGCTTATTTTGCTCAACTTATCTTCTTTTCTCTTTATTTGCAATATGAAACCTACAAACACAAAAACTAAATAAATAACACAAATTTATGAGAAACTAACAACAAAAATGTAGAGAAATTGATATAAAAAGTTGTACAATTATGCACCTATCAAATACCCCCACACTTAGCTTTTGCTAGTCCCTTAGCAACACAAAACTTAAAACAGAACAACACAAAACAGAAAAGGAAACACAAAACATATATTCTTTCCAACCATAACCCTCAGCGAGTTCAGAAGAGTTATAATCAAGAGAATAAAAATTATATACCAAGGCTAACAAATTTGCTAAGCATTTAACATGTACATCTCATTGATGCTCAGGTGCAGTGTGTGAAAACCGAGTATACAAAAAATCTCCAGCAATCCAATAGGCACATCGAAACAACATTAACCACTAAAGCTCACAAGATTCACTAATTATTTCCGCTCAATGTTTAGGGTTAAGTGTTTACTCTCATAACAATTACACAAGTAGTGTTCCCATATGCTTGCTCATCGACCAAATCTCCACAATTAATCCACAAATCATTAAATCATAAGGGCTTTTAAGGTGAAACAGGGGTCAAAGGGTGAATGGTGTATAGTGAATGGTGAATGATGAATGAAGGGACTGGAAATGAAAAATATTTCACATGTTTGCAAGACAAATCAACGACTTTGAAACTCATACCTATGCTATACCCGAAACAACTTTCTTATTCTCCTCCAACCTTTTATTGAAAATAATACAAGAAAATAACTCTATTTTTGGAATTTCTCTTTCTTTTTTTTTTCCCTTTTTTTTCTTTGAGGAATTTTATTCCTTCTTTTTATTTCTGATTTTTTTTTTTTTTTTTTGAACAAATACAACAAAATAAAATACACCCCCACACTTGCCTTTTGGTATACTACCATACAAATCCGAAGCATAAAAACATAAGAAGTCACTATCATCGTCTTGCAAACATAAATAAAACAAGGGTGAAATGGTGTGGGTGAACAAAAGAAACGGCTAATGAGTGTTTAGTTCAAAAGGGGATTCCTAAAGTTCGTGTTTAGATGGATGGTGAATACTTTGGCCATGGTGCTCAACTAATGCCTTACTCATTTCTAATTCATCACAGATTAACAACATGTTTCAAGTGGTCTCTGAGCAAGTTCTAGGTTCAAAACTCATGAATTGTGCACACATGAAGAACGAGTAAATGTATGAAATATGCATACATGTGAATATTCAATGGGCTCAAATCCTCACATTTTCTGGGTATGCATGACAATGTATGTTCAAATGTGCTTCTCGGATTGCAATCAATTAATTAACACCGGTGATGTGAACATGGAAATTCGAGCAATCACAAGTTATGCATATTAAATCCAAAGCAAACTACACAAAGCCTTGACATATAATAAACATTCTCTTAATCACAACAATTAAACTCAATTCATCATCGGAATTGGAAAGAACAAAACACAATAAAACACACAATAACACACAAAACAGAAGCAAATATTTTTGTCATTTTTGATTTTTTGGATTTTTATTTTTATTTTTATACTTTACGAAAAGTCGTAAAGTGAACAGTGAAAACGCGTAGCACACGCGCTTGCCGACACTTTAAACGGGCCTGGGCCATCGAAATGGTTTGGGCCTTAAAGTGGGCCTGGGCCAAAGAAATCTCCGGCCCATTATTGGTGGGCTTAAACTAATGGGCCTAAAAACGAACAGGCCCGACACACTAATGGGCTTGGGTTACGGGTTTTGGGCTTCGTGAATGACACGAGCCCAATGGGCTAAATTTTTTTTATTTATTATTATTTTTATTTTTTTCTTTTCGAAACCTAAAACACTAACCAACACACAAACGGGCTTAAGGCCCAATACTAACAAACCAACAAGCCCAAAAATAAAACAAACAGTAATTATAAATAGTAAAAAGAAATAATTACAAAACAGTAAAACAAAAGCAAACACTTTTTTTTTATTTACAATTAAATATTTTCTAATTTTTTATTTTATTTTTATTTTTCAAAAACAAATAACGAGAGTGAAAAGAAAACTTACCTTTTTACTCCCGAGGAAACCGAAAATCACCAACAAGACATCAACCTCAAGGTTTTTCAACCTTGACTTCCTAAACGTATGCTCCGATGTATGTGGTAGAATTTCCGATAAACCCGGATTATTTCCTATAAAAATTAAAAAGTTAGTAATAAATTTACAAAATAAAAACAAAATATTTACAATGTTAAAAATGTATCACAAATTATCTATACAAAATGAATGAATAAATTTTCCTATGTCTACATATATTCCTATGTCTACGTATATTCCTATGTCTACGTATATTTTATTTACACAATACACTTAAGTACGGGAACAGAGGACTTCAATGTGCAATGGGACTGAAACAGCTACCCATCTTAAAGTCATGTTTTAATCCAATATACCTAAAGTGTACAAAAACGTTTTCTTTTGCCTCAATATAGTTGAAAAAAAATGAAAGTTGATTCCAAGCGGTAACTCAAGGTGGACTTACGGCCTAGGTGCAATGCCTTGACTTAAATGACTTTCCGTGTTTTCAGAAGGCGAATGGCCAGATCACAAGAGATAAGCGAGAGGCAGGATTCATTTAGTGGACTAGTCCTCTGAATCCAATTTTACAAACCCGTCACCCAGGGTCTCGATCATATCTAGACACCATTCATGTGCCCCTTACTCAGTTGAGAAAGCACTTAAGTGTTCAACAATTCTCCAAGTGTTAATAAAGGCCGCCCTCAACCTCAAATAACCTTACGGTAAAAATGAAGGGTTTAGGCCAATATTAACAAAAGGACCTTACCTATTCCGTTCAAGTTACAACTTACAACAACAAAAAAAATAATCAACTATATAAAAGACACTTAAATATAATTACTAAGTGTAAAATATCTACAAGTAAAATTAGTAAGTATATATAAAATTAACAAGTATTATTGACAAGTAATATAAACAAGTAATATGAACAGTTAAAAAAAATAGTAAAATTATATACAATAAATAATTACAAAAATAGTATTCACAAAAAAAAAATATTAGGTTAGGAACATTTTCAATTCCCCGTCGACGGCGCCAAAAATTGACACGCCCAAAAGGGGCATCAATTTAAAAAAACCCTATCGGTAGTAGTATAGTGCATAGTAGGGTATCGTTCACAACGGAGATCAAAGGGTGTACCTAACAAAAATTGTCACAAAGAATTAAATAAAATAAAGAATTATTATTAACAAGTATAAAGTATAAATATATACATATGTACAAAGTAAAAGGGGGTTTAAGAGATAAATTGAATGAAATAAATTAATTAAATTACAAAGAATAAATTAAATAAGATGGGATGAAACACAAAGTATATAAAGTTCAGCCACAAGTATACAAGTTTACCAATTATTGGACCGAAAATTAACCAAGTTCCCTAGCCATGAAACCGAAATTAACATATGTGGAATGCTGGACCGCCAATTATCATTCCCCAAATAAAACCACTTTCATGAAAATTAACCTAAGCGACCGCACCTAGATTAATCAATCAAACATGCAAAGGTAGCTAATCAAAACATGTCCAACGCATAAAAGAAGAGTTGTCAATTAAAGTGCACGACCTAGTGGGACCGCCCATCTATCCGTGATCCTTTTTATTTGTTTCCGACCTCTTTCCAAAGCCTTTACTACTTGTGAATTAGAATTAAAACCCTAATTCTAGCACCAATTATATGCAATCATCTTAAGTCTGCAATCTTAAAACAAAAACATATAAAAGTTATCTACTAAAACATAATCAAATAAACGGAGTCACATAAACTACTAGAAGAACTAATTAATTAGGGTCCAACAGTTAAATAAACTCATAAATATAGGCTGAAAATTATATAAATCATGTTGTGTTAACTAATACAAAAGATAAACAAGCAACAAAGAGGAACTCGAAAAGAGTAATTAAAGAATAAGTTGAAGTACACCATATGGAAAGTAGGAAGAACTCGAAGATCACAAACTCTTAAATCCTCACGCGAGTAACTCAAAAGCCGAGATTCCCAAGGTGATGATGATGGTGGTGATGATGGTTGATGGCTGGTGGTAATGGTGTAAACAGCTCCCCTCCTCCTTGAAGACTTGAAAACCCTAAATACTAGAGAATGGAAAATATGATGTGAGATGGAGAAGAGAAAGAGGAGGGTTTTTCCCTCCCCATTGGGGTGTGAATTTGTGAGAAGAATGAGGCTGCTATTTATAGGAGAGTGGAGAGGAAGAAGAAGACAATGAAAGAAATAAAGAAAGAAAAGGAAGAGAAGTGGAATGTGAGTGGTAGAAAAGAAATGGTAAGTGGAATTGTGGAAATGAAGTCATATGGCAATGAACCATTTATTTAGATAAAAGAAATCAAACACTAATGGTATGGAGAGAAAGAAACAAAGATAGTTAGGTGAGATGAGTGGAAATATGGGGGTGAGTGGAGCATTGAGAATAAAGGAAAAGGAAAGAAATAAAAAGCAGACAGCACTGAGCAGTGCGCACTTGGAGTGGAATTCTGGACGTATGGACGGTTGGATGATTCTGAAATTTTAATGCCGAACACTTAACATCCACATGCAGCGTGTATCAAAAATACAGCTAGATCTGACGGTTCAATTGAGAGATATGGGCTTCGAAAGTTGACTGATCTGCACAGGCAGAATGTCCGAAAATCTGGGTTTGGGCCTTTCCTCATGCTTTGTGAACTTGGGCCTTCCTTCATGGATTTGGGCCTTCCATCTTGGGTTTGGGCCTCCTTCTTGGGTTTGGGCCTTCATTTTAGGTTTGGGCCTTCCTTCTTGGGCTCATGGCAGCGCACCCCTTAATGGGCCTCGAGAAAGCCCATTAGACTTCGTAAATTTCCAACATCGCTTATTTTGCTCAACTTATCTTCTTTTCTCTTTATTTGCAATATGAAACCTACAAACACAAAAACTAAATAAATAACACAAATTTATGAGAAACTAACAACAAAAATGTAGAGAAATTGATATAAAAAGTTGTACAATTATGCACCTATCACTGCCCAGTACAGCTGCCGCCGCACCAATCACCGCCAAGCACGCCGGCGACTAGCACCAACGCGTCGCCGCTTCTTTGCCCAGCCCGCTGCTCTCTGCCATGGCGTCGTCTCCACTCCGGCAACTGAAGACTGATCTGCAGTCTTCACGGGTCAAAGGAAAAGGGTGAAGTCCCGTTGAAAAGTCAAAAAGAAAAGAGAAGAAAAATCAAAGTTGAAAAGTCAATGGGTGTAGAAATCAAACTGAAGGGTGTGAGAAGAAAAGAAGTCAATTGGGTCTTTGACCCATTGACCAAGCCCAAATTGCAAGCCCAAGGCCCAATCTGAAAGTGTTCTCTACACCCATGCTCCCGAGCCTTCACGAAAATCCGGCGAATCCGATAAGATCCTTCGCCGGAATTAAATGAGCATTTCTTTCTCAAACTCTTTTTAATTTTAAGTTGTGTGAATTTATTATTTCATTTTTATTTGATTAATTTGTATTTTGAATATTTGTTTAATTTGAATATTTGTGTGTTTAATTCTATTATTGAAAAACCCAAAAATATGTTATTTGATTAATTTGTGTGTTAGTTTAAATTGTTAGTTTAATTTATATTGTTCTTGTTTTATTTTATTTTCAAAGATATTAAAAATCCAAAAACATTTTCCTTTTATTTATTTCTTGTTTTCAAAAGAATTTCAAAAACCCAAAAATATTACTTTTGTATATATTGTACATTTTTGTAAATAGATACAATATAGTTTAATTAATTTCGTGACATTAGAAAAGTAAATAAACAATCCTCTGTGGGAAAAACCTCTACTTCCCATTATACTATTCAACGACAAATTGTTAGGAAGTTTAGGTAATAATTAATGACGTCGGTTTTACCGCTAATCATTTTGGCGCCGGCTCGCCGGGGATTGTTTTTACTATTTACTTTTTTTACTTTTTACTATTTGTAAATAATACTTGTAAATAATACTTACTAATTATACTTGTATATATTGTTACACTTAGTAATTATACTTAGGTGTTCTGAGTACTGTTAATTATTTAAGTTGTTGTAGGTTGTAATTTGAACGGAAATAGGTAAGGTCCTTTTATTAATATTGGCCTAAACCCTTCATTTGTACCGTAAGGTCACTTGAGGTTGAGGGCGGCCTTTATTAACACTTGGAGAATTGTCGAACACTTAAGTGCTTTCTCAACTGAGTAAGGGGCACATGAATGGTGTCTAGATATGATCAAGACTCTGGGTGACGGGTTTGTAAAATTGGATTCAGAGGACTTGTCCACTAAATGAATCCTGCCTCTCGCTTATCTCTTGTGATCTGGCCATTCGCCTTCTGAAAACACGGAAAGTCATTTAAGTCAAGATATTGCACCTAGGCCGTACGTCCACCTCGAATTACCGCTTGGAATCAACTTTGTTTTTAACTATATTTTGGACAATTTAACATTACTTGTAAATAAAATATACTTAGACATAGGAAATTTTATTTATTCATTTTGTAAATATTTTGTTTTTATTTTGTAAATTTTATTACTAACTTTTTATTTTGTATAGGAAATAATCCGGGTTTATCGGAAATTTTACCACATACATCGGAGCATACGTTTAGGAAGTCAAGGTTGAAAAACCTTGAGGTTGATGTCTTGTTGGTGATTTTCGGTTTCCTCGGGTGTAAAAAGGTAAGTTTTCTTTTAACTCTCGTTATTTATTTAAAAAATAAAAAATAAAAAAATTTGTAATTGTAAATAATAAAAAAAAGAGTGTTTGTTTGTTTTATTATTTGTAATTATTTATTTTTACTGTTTATAATTACTGTTTGTTTTATTTTCGGGCTTGTTGTAGTTATTTGTTATTGGGCCTTAGGCCCATTTGTGTGATTGGTTAGGGTTTTAGGTTTCGTAAAATAAAAAATAAAAAAAATAAAAAATAAATTTTAGCCCATTGGGCTCGTGTCATTCACGAATCCCAAAACCCGTAACCCAAGCCCATTAGTGTGTCGGGCCTGTTCGTTTTTAGGCCCATTAGTTAAACCCACCAATAATGGGCCGGGGATTTCTTTGGCCCAGGCCCGTTTAAAGTGTCGGCAAGCGCGTGTGCGACGCGTTTTCACTGTTCACTTTACGACTTTTCGTAAAGTATTAAAAAATAAAATAAAAAAAAAATAAAAAATGAAAATGAAAAAAAATTGATTGGGCCGACGCACGACTTTTGCGTCGGCCGATTTGTTTAATAAGCCGCATGCGTTTTCACTGTACGCTTTGCGACTTTCGTCGCCCGATCCGCAATTTGCGGGTCTTCTGTCTCTGGCACGTGTGCGAGCGTGCATGCGTGCGTCCGCTCCTTTCCCCTTCCCTTCTGTTTGCGCTAGTTTCCTTAGGCATTTCACGTTTTCCCTTAATCTCTCGTTTTCTCTCGCTAGTTCATAGTGTTCATCTGTGTTCTTAGTCTTTTTTCCCAGAAAACTCCCAAACCCAGAGAAGCTTTCCTCCTTCCCAAACCACAAATGGCCAAAAGAGTTAATTCCTTCAGCGAGTTGTTTCAGGCAGGTCCTTCAGAGAACCCGATCTTTGAAGGCTTGGCTGAAATAATTCCACCGAGCATGCTCAATAGCGCCGATGCTAGCATGCCGACCCAGCCACAACCACAACCACAACCACAACCACTACCCCAAGCACCAATCCTGGTTGCTGATCCACCCGCCGAGCCGGAAGCCGCTCCTGTCTATAGGAGACTTCCAAGGACAAAATACACCAAGGCTCAGAGAGATGCACTTGCAGCTTTCTTTGCGGTGTATTCTCACCCCACCAAGCCACAACGTGAAAGATTTGGTCCAAAAATCGGACTAGAAGAAGACCAAGTCTACTATTGGGGGTCGAGAAATAGGAAGAAGTTCGGTATCCGGACTTCTGAGCAGCGTATTGCCGAGCTAGAAAGAAGGAACGATCAGCTGGTGAGCAAAAACGAGGAGCTTCAACTGCAGAATCAACGACTCGTCGATGCTCTCCAGAGCGGCATTTGTCCCAATTGCGGAGGTCCTGTTCCGCACTCAGATGTGCCTAGGCGAAGGCTCGAAGTTGTTCCTCCACAACAAGAGCCTCTTCTCGAGTTGTCCGATGATTCGATCGACATGGACCACTTGAGACGGGATGTGCGGAGCCTCATGCCTACACTAGTCGAGCGCCCATCCGCACCTATTCCATCTGACCATCTTCCCGGACCTGCTCATGATCTTGTCGGAGTCCACACCGACTTGATCTCGGATATCGCCCGCAAGGCCAAGCACGAGCTCATGCTCATGGCCACTGCCGGTTTTCCTTTGTGGATATCTTCACCGACTCCCGACACTTCTATTCATCCCGAGACTCTAAATAGGGCCGAGTACTTGCGAGTGTTTCAACGTGGCGAGCCTGCGCCATACTTCAAATCGGAATCCTCGAGACACTCGGCAACTATTCACCTTCATCCGACCACCATTGTTGAGATTTTAATGGATGTTGGTCGATGGTTGCCAGTCTTCTGTAGCATGATCACAAACGCCCAGACGTTGGAGATCCTACCCTCCAACAACATAGTAGGCTACGAGGAGCAGAAGCAAGTGATGTCGGCCGAGTTTCTGGTGCCATCTCACATCATTTCGACTCGTGAAGTCCAGTTCGTTCGGTACTCCCACCTACAACTGGATGGAAGTTGGATCGTTGTGGATGTCTCCGTGGATGAACTGCGCTCAAATCCGAAGCCTTCCGTGAGATCTATATGCCGAAAACGCCCCTCCGGATGCCTGATTCGAGACTTGCAGAATGGATCTTCCTTAGTTACTTGGGTGGAGCACGTGGATGTGCGCGAGAAGGAAATGAAGGCCATTTTCGAACCCTTTGTCCATTCTGGGTTCGCTTTTGGTGCAAAGCGTTGGATCTCAACTCTCCAACGACAAGCCGAGCGCTACATGTGCGTCACAGGGATCCACACTTCACCGAGTGACTCTATCATTTCGCCCGAAGGAAAAAGAGGCCTAGCGGAAATGGCAAACCAGATGGCGATCTGTTTCTTCAACGACATTAGCAACTCCACGTATCATCACTGGACTTGTTCAAACCGAACAAGAGACACTCGAATGGAGGTCAGGACCAACAAGCGAAGGGGTGATCCGAGCAAGCCCCCTGGAGTCAATCGTACTGCTGGTTGTTCTGTCGTGCATCTTTCCCATCACACCAGGATCTTTGAGTTCCTCAAAGATGTGCATACGAGACCGCTGTGGGATAGTATGTCGATGGACAGCTCGGTGCGTCTGCTAGCAAATTTCACCATCGGTCTTGACCCGCGGAACCAGATTTCGGTGCTCGCCATAGATAGTCACAACGACTTCCTCATTCTTCAGGAGTGTTGCACCGATGCAACGGGGTCGTCTGTGATTTATCGCGCCGATTAACCATTCCATTCTCCAGTGTTTGTTATGTGGAGTTCAACCGGAGCCATTTCCGCTTATGTCTTCAGGCTTCTCCATTCTGCCAAACGTATCCGGAGCTGTTCTTGATGGAACACTACTGACTATGGTGTTCCAGATCTCGGTGAAGGCTACATCAGCTAAATCTGCCGTGGAGTCGGCAACAACACTCGTCCAGGACACACTTCAAAGGATCAGAACCGCAGTCAATTAAGGAGCAAACGTTGGATGCAAGGCCCTGCTAGCCTTGTTTGTGACTGTTGGTGACTTGCTTCGGGAGGAGCTTAATGATCTTCAAGGGGGAGTTTTTCTTTAACCTTTCTGTTTATTTTTATTTGTGTGTTTATTTCTGTATGTGTGTTTAAATTCAATAATCATACTTGAATTTTTCATTTTCGTGAAATATCTGTCTAACATTGAGGACAATGTTTAATTCAAGTGTGGGGGGAAGGTTTATTAAAAAGAAAAGAAAAAATTTGAAAAATTCAAAAATTCAAAAAAATAATTTACTTGTTTTTGTTTTCTACTGTAACGGTATCTCGACTAAATCATACTTACTCCCTTGGTAGCGTTGAACCTACCATTGCACTAAGTAAGTCACTGTGGTCACGTATTGTTACGTAAATTGAAAAAATCAAAAAAAAATCAAAAAAATCAAAAAATTACAAAAATATTTGCTTCTGTTTTTGTGTTTTTGTGTGTTTTATTGTGTTGTGTGTTTTGTTCTTTCCAATCCCGATGATGAATTGAGTTTAATTGTTGTGATTATGAGAATGTTTATTATATGTCAAGGCTTTGTGTGATTTGCTTTGGATTTAATTTGCATAACTTGTGATTGCTCGAAATTTCATGTTCACATAACCTGTGTTAATTAGTTGATTGCAATCCGAGAAGCACATTTGAACATACATTGTCGTGCATACCCATAAATTGTGAGAATTTGAGCCTGTTGAATATTCACATGTATGCATTATTCATACATTTACTCGTTCTTCATGTGTGCACAATTCATGAGTTTTTGAACCTAGAACTTGCTCATTGACCTCTCGAAACTTTTTATTAATCTGTGATGAATTGAAAATGATTAAGGCATTAGTTGAGCACCATGGCCAAATATTCACCATCCATCTAAACACGAACTTTAGGAACCCCTTTTGAATTGATAACTCATTAGCCGCTTCTTTTGTTCACCCACACCATCTCACCCATGTTTTATTGTGTTTGCAAGACGATGATAGTGACTTCTTATATTCTTATGCTTCGGGTTTTGATTTGTATGGTAGTATACCAAAAGGCAAGTGTGGGGGTGTATTTATTTTGTTGTATTTGTTCAAAGAAAGAAAGAAAAAAAAATCAGAAATAAAAAGAAGGAATAAATTCCTCAAAGAAAAAAAAAATAGAAAAGAAAGAAAGAAAAAAAAATGTCAGAAAGAGAAATTCCAAAAATAGAGTTATTTCCTTGTATTATTTTCAATAAAAGGTTGGAGGAGAATAAGAGTTGTTTCGGGTTTAGCATAGGTATGAGTTTCAAAGTCGTTGATTTGTCTTGCAAACATGTGGAACATTTATCATTTCTAGTCTTTCCCTTCCATTTACCATTTACCATTCATTTACCATTCATTCACCCTTTGGCCCCATTACACCATTGAAAGCCCTTATGATTTAATGATTTGTGGATTAATTGTGGAGAGTTGGTCAATGAGCAAGCTTATGGGAACACTACTTGTGCAATTGTTATGAGAGTAAACACTTAACCCTAAACACTGAGCGGAAATATTTAGTGAATCTTGTGAGGTTTAGTGGTTAATGTTGTTCATATGTGCCTATTGGATTGCTTGAAATTAAGTGTACACTCGGTTTTCACACACTTCACTTGAGCACGAATAAGATATCCATGTTAAATACTTAGCAAATTCGTGAGCCTTGGTACATAATTTTTATTCTCCTGTTATTAACTCTTGTGAACTCGTTGAGGGTTATGGTTGGAAAGAATTTCTGTTTTGTGTTTCCCTTTCTGTTTTGTGTTTTTCTGTTTTTAGTTCTGTGTTTGCTAGAGGACTAGCAAAAGTTCAAGTGTGGGGGTGTGATGTGAACGTAAAATACGTTCATAAAGTGCCCTAAATACTTGGATGGATGCTATTCTGAAAACTTATTTGTCGGTTTAATGTTTGTTTTCGTGTTTTCAGGGAAAATATGTGCAAAATGCTAATTTACACATAAAAGGTGAATTTTGGAGATTTACAGCGCAATATCGGAAAGTCAACCGTGACTTTCCGATTATCTGATGACACCGGTCATTATTTGGAAGTGGAATATAACATTGTACGAAGATTTCGAAAGACGTTTCGAATCCCGGCAATTTTGCCGGCGAACCACCACTCACGGAGGCGCGACCACCACACGCGGTGGTGAAACATATTTTAAATCTCCATTTTATTTTCCCTATGTTTTTGTTTTATATTTATTTTTATTCTTTATTTTTATATTCTATTTTAGTTTTCATTTTTATTTCATTTAATTTCTTTTGTTATTCTTTTATTTTATTTTATATTTAATACTTTTAATTTCCTTTTATTATTTTATTTGTTTTTCACTTGTTTGTCTTTTGCAGCTACCATGTGCAGTACCCGCTCGTTCAATTTGAATTCGATCCTTTGAGCTGGGTTTCCAATCAGTTTTCCACCACTACAGAGCATCAAGCAATCCAGCTCTTCTCCACTTTAGCTGGTCTTCCACCAGCAGATTCCCCCATTTTCCATTTGAATTCAAATCCACCATCACAGGCCATCACTTCTTCATCCTCTTTAAATACCCAGTCCATATTCATTTCTCAATGGCCGGGGCTTCTCCCCGCGCCACCAACTCCTTCCCATCTCTTTCCCCCTTCCACCATTCTCAAGCTTCCGTGTACAGGGAACCTCCCTGTGCCTTCTGTCCTTGCCCCTATACTCCTCTGTCCCGTCACAAACACTGCTCACTGCCCAAACACTCTCCTGTTCTCTTCTCTGATGCGTCCGTGCTAGCTCTCATAGCTAGCCTTCTCTTCTTCCCCTTCTATTTCTTCTTCCAATCTCTGTCCCCAATCCTCTCTGTTCTTGTTCTCAAAATTCACAGGCAGCTCCTCTGCCCAATCTCAATCACCACCGCCGTGAGCCCACTGCTCACAGAAACTCCACCTCACGGCCTCCCTGCTTTCAATTAACAAAGCTTTTCACTCACTCCCCCAATCCATCTGCAATTACACAAACCCATCCCAACCATCATCACCTTCATTCCTACATAATTAATCTGCAATTTAATCAATTTAAATTCACTATCAATTAATAAAAGTTTGATTTAATTGCAGCTAGGAAATTCATCGTGCACCCAGGCCGCTGCTCTCTGCACCCAAGGCACAAGCCGCATCTCTCTCCTGTCGGCGTCACTCTCCTCTCTGCCTCCGCCGCGTTGCCCGGCCACGCCGGCAACCTCGATCTCACCACGCCGTGCCACCCGCGCTGCGTTCCTGCCGGCCTCGTTCCTGCCGGTGCCGAGCCATCCCGTCGAGCCCATGCTCTCATCTTGCTTCGCCGGAAAATCCACAATCCAAGGCCGTCTCCGTCCCGTGCCTTGCTACGGCCGGCGCCGTCGATCCCATCTCATACAGCCCCCGCGCCTCTCACCGCCGGCAAGAACCACCGCATCTCCGGTCGCTCCAAGCTTACGCACCACCGGCGTCGATCTCTGCACGCCGCTTTTCTCTGCCTCCGCCGGCTTTCCAAAGCCCACGTCGTCTTCTGCCACCGGCGTCCCCGGTTCTCTGCCGCGCCTGTCCTTTCTCGCCGCACTGCCCGTACAGCTGCCGCCGCACCAATCACCGCCAAGCACGCCGGCGACTAGCACCAACGCGTCGCCGCTTCTTTGCCCAGCCCGCTGCTCTCTGCCATGGCGTCGTCTCCACTCCGGCAACTGAAGACTGATCTGCAGTCTTCACGGGTCAAAGGAAAAGGGTGAAGTCCCGTTGAAAAGTCAAAAAGAAAAGAGAAGAAAAATCAAAGTTGAAAAGTCAATGGGTGTAGAAATCAAACTGAAGGGTGTGAGAAGAAAAGAAGTCAATTGGGTCTTTGACCCATTGACCAAGCCCAAATTGCAAGCCCAAGGCCCAATCTGAAAGTGTTCTCTACACCCATGCTCCCGAGCCTTCACGAAAATCCGGCGAATCCGATAAGATCCTTCGCCGGAATTAAATGAGCATTTCTTTCTCAAACTCTTTTTAATTTTAAGTTGTGTGAATTTATTATTTCATTTTTATTTGATTAATTTGTATTTTGAATATTTGTTTAATTTGAATATTTGTGTGTTTAATTCTATTATTGAAAAACCCAAAAATATGTTATTTGATTAATTTGTGTGTTAGTTTAAATTGTTAGTTTAATTTATATTGTTCTTGTTTTATTTTATTTTCAAAGATATTAAAAATCCAAAAACATTTTCCTTTTATTTATTTCTTGTTTTCAAAAGAATTTCAAAAACCCAAAAATATTACTTTTGTATATATTGTACATTTTTGTAAATAGATACAATATAGTTTAATTAATTTCGTGACATTAGAAAAGTAAATAAACAATCCTCTGTGGGAAAAACCTCTACTTCCCATTATACTATTCAACGACAAATTGTTAGGAAGTTTAGGTAATAATTAATGACGTCGGTTTTACCGCTAATCACTAAACCCTTCATTTTTACCGTAAGGTTATTTGAGGTTGAGGGCGGCCTTTATTAACACTTGGAGAATTGTCGAACACTTAAGTGCTTTCTCAACTGAGTAAGGGGCACATGAATGGTGTCTAGATATGATCAAGACTCTGGGTGACGGGTTTGTAAAATTGGATTCAGAGGACTTGTCCACTAAATGAATCCTGCCTCTCGCTTATCTCTTGTGATCTGGCCATTTGCCTTCTGAAAACACGGAAAGTCATTTAAGTCAAGGCATTGCACATAGGCCGTAAGTCCACCTTGAGTTACCGCTTGGAATCAACTTTCATTTTTTTTCAACTATATTCAGGCAAAAGAAAATATTTTTGTGTAAATAAAATATACTTAGACATAGGAAATTTTATTCATTCATTTTGTATAGATAATTAGTGACATATTTTTAACCTTGTAAATATTTTGTTTTTATTTTGTAAATTTATTACTAACCTTTTTATTTTGTATAGGAAATAATCCGGGTTTATCGGAAATTTTACCACATACATCGGAGCATACGTTTAGGAAGTCAAGGTTGAAAAACCTTGAGGTTGATGTCTTGTTGGTGATTTTCGGTTTCCTCGGGAGTAAAAAGGTAAGTTTTCTTTTCACTCTCGTTATTTATTTAAAAACATAAAAAAATAAAAAATAAAAAAATAAAATTTGTAATTGTAAATATAAAAAAAAAAAAAGTGTTTGTTTGTTTGTTTTACTCTTTGTATTTATTTATTTTTACTGTTTATAATTACTGTTTGTTTTATTTTTGGGCTTGTTGTTTGTTTGTTATTGGGCCTTAGGCCCGTTTGTGTGATTGGTTAGGGTTTTAGGTTTCGTAAAATAAAAAAAAGAATAAAAAATAAAAAAATTTGGCCCATTGGGCTCGTGTCATTCACGAAGCCCAAAACCCGTAACCCAAGCCCATTTAGTGTGTCGGGCCTGTTCGTTTTTAGGCCCATTAGTTAAGCCCACCAATAATGGGCCGGAGATTTCTTTGGCCCAGGCCCACTTTAAGGCCCAGACCATTCCGATGGCCCAAGCCCGTTTAAAGTGTCGGCAAGCGCGTGTGCTACGCGTTTTCACTGTTCACTTTACGACTTTTCGTAAAGTATTAAAAAAATAAAAAAAATAAAAAATCGAAAATCAAGAAAAAAATGTGATTGGGCCGACGCACGACTTTTGCGTCGGCCGATTTGTTTAATAAATCGTGCGCGCGTTCCACTATTCCCTTTGCGACTTTCGTCGCTCGATCCGTGATTTACGGATCTTTGTCTTCGACTTTGGACACGCGTCCGTCCGTTCGTTTCCCTTCCCTTCGGTTTGCGTTAGTGCCTTAGGTCATTTCACGCATTTTCCCTTAGTCTCTCTCTCTTTCTCTCGTTTACTCTCTCGTGTTCTTCGTGTTCTTCATCTGTTCTTGAGTTTTTCCCAGAAAACCTCCCAAATCCCAGAAGCTATCCTCCCTTCCCAACCCAGAAATGGCCAAACGAGTGAATTCTTTCAGTGATTTGTTTCAGGCAGGTCCTTCAGAGGACCCAATCTTTGAAGGTCTGGCTGAAATAATTCCACCGAGCATGCTCAATAGCGCGGATGCTAGCATGCCGACCGAGCCACAACCGCAACCACTACCCCAAGCACCAATCCTGGTTGCGGATCCACCTGTTGAGCCGGAAGCCGCTCCTGTCTATAGGAGACTTCCGAGGACCAAATACACCAAAGCTCAGAGAGATGCACTTGCGGCTTTCTTTGCGGTGTATTCTCACCCCACCAAGCCACAACGAGAAAGATTTGGTCCGAAAATCGGACTTGAGGAGGACCAAGTCTGTTATTGGGGGTCGAGAAATAGGAAGAAATTCGGTATCCTGACGTCTGAGCAGCGTATTGCCGAGTTAGAGAGACGAAATGATCAGCTGGTGAGCAAAAACGAGGAGCTTCAACTTCAGAATCAACGTCTCGTCGATGCTCTCCACAGTGGCATATGTCCCAATTGCGGAGGTCCTGTTCCGCACTCAGATGTGCCACGGCGAAGGCTCGAAGTTGTTCCTCCACAACAAGAGCCTCTTCTCGAGTTGTCCGATGATTCGATCGACTTGGACCACTTGAGACGGGATGTGCGGAGCCTCATGCCTACACTAGTCGAGCGCCCATCCGTACCTGTGCCATCTACTCTTCTGGGACCTGCTCATGATCTTGTCGGAGTCCACACCGACTTGATCTCGGATATCGCCCGCAATGCCAAAGACGAGCTCCTGCTCATGGCCACTGCCGGATTTCCTTTGTGGATAACTTCACCGACTCCCGACACGTCTATTCATCCCGAAACTCTTAACCGGGCCGAGTACTTGCGAGTGTTTCAACGAGCTGAACCTGCTCCGTACTTCAAAGCCGAATCCTCGAGACACTCGGCAACCATCCATCTTTATCCGACCACCATCGTTCAAATTCTCATGGATGTTGGTCGATGGTTGCCAGTCTTCTGTAGCATGATCACAAACGCCCAGACGTTGGAGATCCTTTCCTCCAGCAACGAAGAAGGCTATGAGGAGCAGAAGCAAGTGATGTCGGCCGAGTTTCTAGTGCCATCTCACCTCGTTTCAACTCGTGAAGTCCAGTTCGTTCGGTACTCTCACCAACAACTGGATGGAAGTTGGGTCGTTGTGGATGTCTCTGTGGATGAATTGCGTTCCAATCCGAAGCCTTCCGTGAGATCGATTTGCCGAAAACGCCCCTCCGGATGCCTGATACGTGATCTTCATAATGGATCTTCCTTAGTCACTTGGGTGGAGCACGTGGATGTACGCGAGAAGGAGATGAAGGCCATTTTCGAACCTTTCGTTCATTCGGGGTTCGCATTTGGTGCAAAGCGTTGGATCTCGACCCTCCAACGACAAGCCGAGCGCTACATGTGCGCCACGGTATCCACTCTTCACCCGGTGACTCGATTATTTCTCTTGAAGGAAGAAGAGGACTTGCGGAAATGGCAAAACAGATGACGATCTGTTTCTTCAACGATATCGGCAACTCCACGTACCACCCTTTGGACTTGTTCGAACCGAACAAGAGACACTCGAATGGAGGTCGGGACCAACAAGCGAAGGGGTGATCCGAGCAAGCCCCACGGAGTCAATCGTACCTGCTGGTTGTTCCGTCGTTCATCTATCTCATCACACCGGGATCTTTGAGTTCCTCAAAGACGTTCGAACGAGACCGCCGTGGGATAGTATGTCGATGGACAGCTCGGTACGTGTGCTAGCAAACTTCACCATCGGTCTTGACCCGCGGAACCAGATCTCGGTGCTCGCCATAGATAGTCACAACGACTTCCTCATCCTTCGGGAGTGTTGCACCGATGCAACGGGGTCGTCTGTGATTTATGCACCGATCAACCATTCCATTTTCCAGTGTTTGCTATACGGGAGTTCAACCGGAGCCATTTCCGCTTATGTCTTCAGGCTTCTCCATTTTGCCTAACGTATCCGGAGCTGTACTTGACGGAACACCGCGACTATAGTGTTCCAGATCTCGGTGAGGGCTACATCAGCCAAGTCTGCCGTGGAGTCGGCAACAACCCTTGTCCAGGACACACTTCAAAGGATCAGAACCGCAGTCAATTAAGGAGCAAACGTTGGATGCAAGGCCCTGCTAGCCTTGTTTGTGACTGTTGGTGACTTGCTTCGGGAGGAGCTTAATGATCTTCAAGGGGGAGTCTTTCTGTTTCCCTTTTCATTTACTTAACTGTTGTGTGTTTACTTCTGTTTATGTTGTGTGTTTATGATAGGTGCATAATTGTACGACTTTTTATATCAATTTCTCTACATTTTTGTTGTTAGTTTCTCATAAATTTGTGTTATTTATTTAGTTTTTGTGTTTGTAGGTTTCCTATTGCAAATAAAGAGAAAAGAAGTTAACTTGAGCAAAATAAGCAGTGTTGGAAATTTACAAAGTATAATGGGCTTTTTCGAGGCCCATTAAGAGGTGAGCCGCCGTGAGGCCCAAGATGAAGGCCCAAACCTAAGAAGGAAGGCCCATGTCCACAAAGCATGAAGGAAAGGTCCAAGCCCATTTTCGGACAATCTGCCTGTGCAGATCTGTCAACTTTGGAAGCGCATATCTCCCACTTACACCGTTGGATCCAGCTGTATTTTTGGTACACGTTGCATGTGTGTGTTAGGTATTCTGTATTCAAATTTCAGAATCATCCAACCGTCCAAACGTCCAATATTCCATTCCTACTGCGCATAGCTCAGTGCTGCCTGCTTTCTAATTCTTTCATTTTCCTTTATTCTCAATGCTCCACTCACCCCCATATTTCCACCCATCTCACCACACTATCTTTGTTGTTTTCTCTCCATATCATTAGTGCTTGATTTCCTTTACCTAAATAAATGGTTCATTGCCATATGACTACATTTCCACCATTCCACTTACCATTTCTTTTCTACCACTCACATTCCACTTCTCTTCCTTTTCTTTCTTTATTTCTTTCATTGTCTTCTTCTTCCTCTCCATTCTCCTATAAATAGCAGCCTCATTCTTCTCTACAAATTCACACCCCAATGGGGAGGGACAAACCCTCCTCTTTCTCTTCTCCCTCTCACATCATATTTTTCATTCTCTAGTATTTAGGGTTCTCAAGGCTTCAAGGAGGAGGAAAGGCGGCTGCACCATCACCATCATCACCATCAATTTCGTCCATCATCATCACCACCTTGCTGCACACGGTTTGGATTACTTGCTTTCAAGGATTCAAGGTTTCGTGGTCTTCAAGTCTTCATGCTATTCCATATGGTGTAATCTGACTTTTCCTTTAATTATTCTTATGAATTCCTCTTTGTTGCTTGATTATTCTTTGTATTAGTTAACATGACATGATTTATATAATTTCCAGCCTATTTATATGAGTTTATTTAGTTATTGGATCCTAATTAATTAGTTCTTCTAGTAGCTTATGTGACTCTGTTTACTTGATTCTGAATTATAGAAAACTTTTATGTGTTTATGTTATAGGGATCGATACTTATAATATTTGCATATAATTGGAGCTAGAATTAGGGTTTTAATTCTAATTCAAAAGTAGTAAAGGCTTATCAAACGGGTCGGAATCAAAATAAGAAGGATCGCGGATAGACGAGCGTTCGCTAGGTCGCGCACTTTAATTAACAACTCTTCTCCTATGCGTTAGATATGTTATTGATTGATCACCTTTGCATGTTTAATTGTTTAATCTAGATGAGCGTTCACTAGGTTAATTTTCATAGAAGATGTTTTATTTGGGGAATGATAACCCGTGTGGGCATTCCACATATGTTAGTTTCGGTTTCATGGCTAGGGAACTTGGTTAATTTTCGGTCTAATGATTGGTAAACTTGTGTATATGTGGCTGAACTTTATATACTTTGTGTTTCATCATCATATTTTATTTATTCTTTGTAATTTAATTAATTTATTTCATTCAATTTATCTCTCAATTCCCCTTTTTACTTTGTACATATGTATATATTTATACTTTATACTTGTTAATAATAATTATTTATTTTATTTAATTCTTTGTGACATTTTTTGTTAGGTACACCCTTTGATCTCCGTTGTGAACGATACCCTACTTCCACTATACTACTAACGATAGGGTTTTTTTTAAATTGACGCTCATTTTGAGCGTGTCAATTTTTGGCGCCGTCGACGGGGATTGAAAATTCCTAACTATTATTTTGTGAATATTTGTGAATAATATTTATTTATACTTGTTGATATTTGTTACACTTAGTAAGTTATATTTAGGTGTCTTTTATATAGTTGATTATTTTTTTGTTGTTGTAAGTTGTAACTTGAACGGAAATAGGTAAGGTCCTTTTGTTAATATTGGCCTAAACCCTTCATTTTTACCGTAAGGTTATTTGAGGTTGAGGGCGACCTTTATTAACACTTGGAGAATTGTCGAACACTTAAGTGCTTTCTCAACTGAGTAAGGGGCACATGAATGGTGTCTAGATATGATCAAGACTCTGGGTGACTGATACGCCCAAAAGGAGCATCAATTTAAAAAACCCTATCGGTAGTATAGTGGTGTAAGTAGGGTATCGTTCACAACGGAGATCAAAGGGTGTACCTAACAAAAAATGTCACAAAGAATTAAATAAAATAAAGAATTATTATTAACAAGTATAAAGAATATATACATATGTACAAAGTAAAAGGGGGTTTAAGAGATAAATTGAATGAAATAAATTAATTAAATTACAAAGAATAAATTAAATAAGATAGGATGAAACATAAAGAATATAAAGTTCAGCCACAAGTATACAAGTTTACCAATTATTGGATCGAAAATTAACCAAGTTCCCTAGCCATGAAACCGAAATTAACATATGTGGAAAGTTAGAAGCTAACCATTCCCCAAATAAAACCTCTCTACGAAAATTAACCTAAGTGAAAGCACCTAGATTAACCAATTAAACATGCCATCTTAGTCTAGAAAGCTAGCTAATCAAACCATATTTAACGCATAGAAGAAGAGTTGTTAATCAAAGTGCACGACCCATTATAGAAAAGTCCATATGTCCGCAATCCTTTTTATTTGACACCGACCTTTGTCCAAAGCCTTTACTACTCGTGAATTAGGTTTCCAAAACTATTAGGTGAATTGTAATCCCTAACTCTAGCTCCAATTATATGCAAATATTATAAGTATCGATCCCTATAACATAAACACATAAAAGTTTTCTATAATTCAGAATCAAGTAAACAGAGTCACATAAGCTACTAGAAGAACTAATTAATTAGGATCCAATAACTAAATAAACTCATATAAATAGGCTGGAAATTATATAAATCATGTCATGTTAACTAATACAAAGAATAATCAAGCAACAAAGAGGAATTCATAAGAATAATTAAAGGAAAAGTCAGATTACACCATATGGAATAGCATGAAGACTTGAAGACCACGAAACCTTGAATCCTTGAAAGCAAGTAATCCAAACCGTGTGCAGCAAGGTGGTGATGATGATGGACGAAATTGATGGTGATGATGGTGATGGTGCAGCCCCCTTTCCTCCTCCTTGAAGCCTTGAGAACCCTAAATACTAGAGAATGGAAAATATGATGGAGAAGAGAAAGAGGAGGGTTTGTCCCTCCCCATTGGGGTGTGAATTTGTGTGAAGAATGAGGCTGCTATTTATAGGAGAATGGAGAGGAAGAAGAAGACAATGAAAGAAATAAAGAAAGAAAGGGAAGAGAAGTGGAATTTGAGTGGGATAAAAAGAAATGGTAAGTGGAATGGTGGAAATGTAGTTATATGGCAATTAACCATTTATTTAAATAAAAGAAACTAAGCACTAATGATGTGGGAAGAAAGCAACAAATATGGGTTGGTGAGATGGATGACAATATGGTGGTGAGTGGAGCATTGAGAATAAAAGAAGAAGAAAGAATTGGAAAGTAGACAGCACTGAGCTATGCCCACTTAGAACGGAATAATTGACGTTTGAACGGTTAGATGATTCTCAAATTTTAATACAGAATATATAACACACACATGCAGCGTGTATCAAAATTACAGCTGGATCCAACGGTGCAATTGGGAGATATTGGCTTCGCAAGTTGACATATCTGCACAGGCAGATTGTCCGAAAATGGGCTTGGACCTTCCTTCTTGGGCTTGGGCCTTTCTTCTTGGGCTTGGGCCTTTCTTCTTCATGGATTTGGGCCTTCATCTTGGGCCTCACGGTAGCTCACTTCTTAATGGGCCTCGAAAAAGCCCATTAGACTTCGTAAATTTCCGAGCTCCGATTTTCTGCACGTATTCACATTTATATATCATTTAGGGACTCAAATATGGAAACTAAGCAAAAATAGCAAAGTTACAATGAAATCATAGCCAAATAGTAGGGAAAATACATTAAAAACGTCACACTTTGTGCTCCTATCAAATTCCCCCACACTTAGCTATTGCTAGTCCCTTAGCAACACAAAACTTAAAACAAAACAACACAAAACAGAAAAGGGAAACACAAAACATATATTCTTTCCAACCATAACCCTCAGCGAGTTCAGAAGAGTTATAATCAGGAGAATACAAATTATATACCAAGGCTAACGAATTTGCTAAGTCTTTAACATGCACATCTCATTTATGCTCGGGTGTAGTGTGTGAAAACCAAGTATACAATTAATGTCAAGCAATCCAATAGGCACATCGAAACAACATTAACCACTAAACCTCACAAGATTCACTAAATATTTCCGCTCGGTGTTTAGGGTTAAGTGTTTACTCTCAAAACAATTACACAAGTAGTGTTCCCATATGCTTGCTCATTAACCAACTCTCCACGGTTAATCTACAACTCATTAGATCATAAGGACTTTTTAGGTGAAACAGAGACAAAAGGATGAATGGTAAATGGTGAATGGTCAAAGGAAGTGAAAGGACTTGAAATGAAAAATGTTTTACATGTTTGCAAGACAAGTCAACGACTTTGAAACTCATACATATGCTATACCCGAAACAACTTTCTTATTCTCCTCCAACCTTTTATTGAAATTAAAAACAAGAAAATAACTCTATTTTTGACATTTCTCTTTCGACATTTTTTTCCTTTCTTTCTTTTCTATTTTTTTTTTCTTTGAGGAACTTTATTCCTTCTTTTTATTTCTGATTTTTTTTTCCTTGAACAAATACAACAAAATAAATACACCCCCACACTTGCCTTTTGGTATACTACCATACAAATCAAAACCCGAAGCATAAGAACACAAGAAGTCACTATCATCGTCTTGCAAACATAAATAAAACAAGGGTGAGATGGTATGGGTGAACAAAAGAAACGGCTAATGAGTGTTTAGTTCAAAAGGGGATTCCTAAAGTTCGTGTTTAGATGGATGGTGAATACTTTGGCCATGGTGCTCAACTAATGCCTTACTCATTTCTAATTCATCACAGATTAACAAAATGTTTCAAGTGGTCTTTGAGCAAGTTCTAGGTTCAAAACTCATGAATTGTGCACACATGAAGAACGAGTAAATGTATGAAAGATGCATACATGTGAATATTCAATAGGCTCAAATCCTCACATTTTCTGGGTATGCATGACAATGTATGTTCAAATGTGCTTCTCGGATTGCAATCAATTAATCGAAACAGGTTATGTGAACATGGAAATTCGAGCAATCACAAGTTATGCATATTAAATTCAAAGCAAACTACACAAAGCCTTGACATATAATAAACATTCTCCTAATCACAACAATTAAACTCAATTCATCATCGGAATTGGAAAGAACAAAGCACAAAACAAACAATAACACACAAAACAGAAGCAAATATTTTTGTCATTTTTGATTTTTTGGATTTTTTGGATATATTTTTTTTTTGATATAGCTCAAATAAACAAACAAGCACTTTCTAAGACTCGATAGCTCCAAAGTCAGTGCGAAACAAACGAGCTTACAAAACTATTTTTTTTTTTCAATTTTTTTATATTAGGGTAACAATACGTGACCACAGTGACTTACTAAGTGCAATGGTAGGTTCAACGCTACCAAGGGAGTAAGTATGATTTAGTCGATATATTGTTACCATAGAAAACAAAAACAAGTAAATTATTTTTTTGAATTTTTCAAATTTTTTTTCAAATTTTTTTCTTTTCTTTTTAATAAACCTTCCCCCCACACTTGAATTAAACATTGCCCTCAATGTTAGACAGATATTTCACGAAAATGAGAAATTCAAGCATGGTTATTGAATTTAAACACACATACATAAATAAACACACAACAGTTAAGTAAAAATGAAAAACAGATAGAAAATACTCCCCCTTGAAGATCATTAAGCTCGTCCCGAAGCAAGTCACCAACAGTCACAAACAAGGCTAGCAGGGCCTTGCATCCAACGTTTGCTCCTTAATTGACTGCGGTTCTGATCCTTTGAAGTGTGTCTTGGACAAGGGTTGTTGCCGACTCCACGGCAGACTTGGCTGATGTAGCCTTCACCGAGATCTGGAACACTATAGTCAGCAGTGTTCCATCAAGTATAGCTCCGGATACGTTAGGCAGAATGGAGAAGCCTGAAGACATAAGCGGAAATGGCTCCGGTTGAACTCCAGATAGCAAACACTGGAAAATGGAATGGTTAATCGGTGCATAAATCACAGACGACCCCGTTGCATCGGTGCAACACTCCTGGAGAATGAGGAAGTCGTTGTGACTATCTATGGCGAGCACCGAAATCTGGTTCCGCGGGTCAAGACCGATGGTGAAATTTGCTAGCACACGCACAGAGCTGTCCATCGACATACTATCCCACATTGGTCTTGTCTGCACGTCTTTGAGGAACTCAAAGATCCTAGTGTGATGAGATAGATGAACAACGGAACAACCAGCAGTACGATTGACTCCAGGGGGCTTGCTCGGATCTCCCCTTCTCTTGTTGGTCCTGACCTCCATTCGAGTGTCTCTTGTTCGGTTCGAACAAGTCCAGTGGTGGTATGTGGAGTTGCTGATATCGTTGAAGAAACAGACTGTCATCTGTTTTGCCATTTCCGCCAGGCCTCTTCTTCCTTCATGCGAAATGATAGAGTCACCGGGTGAAGAGTGGATACCTGTGGCGCACATGTAGCGCTCGGCTTGTCGTTGGAGGGTTGAGATCCAACGCTTTGCACCAAAAGCGAACCCTGAATGAACAAAAGGTTCGAAACTGGCCTTCATTTCCTTCTCGCGTACATCCACGTGCTCCACCCAAGTGACCAAGGAAGATCCATTATGAAGATCACGTATCAGGCATCCGGAGGGGCGTTTTCGGCAAATCGATCTCACGGAAGGCTTTGGATTTGAACGCAATTCATCCACGGAGACATCCACGACGACCCAACTTCCATCCAGTTGTTGGTGAGAATACCGAACAAACTGGACTTCACGAGTTGAAACGAGGTGAGATGGCACCAGAAACTCGGCCGACATCACTTGCTTCTGCTCCTCGTAGCCTTCTTCGTTGTTGGACGATAAGATCTCCAACGTTTGGGCATTTGTAATCATGCTACAGAAGACTGGCAACCATCGACCAACATCCATGAGAATTTGAACGATGGTGGTCGGATAAAGATGGATGGTTGCCGAGTGTCTCGACGATTCGGCTTTGAAGTACGGAGCAGGTTCAGCTCGTTGAAACACTCGCAAGTACTCGGCCCTATTAAGAGTCTCGGGATGAATAGACGTGTCGGGAGTCGGTGAAGTTATCCACAAAGGAAATCCGGCAGTAGCCATGAGCATGAGCTCGTCTTTGGCCTTGCGGGCGATATCCGAGATCAAGTCGGTGTGGACTCCGACGAGATCATGAGCAGGTCCGGGAAGGGTGTCAGATGGCAAAGGTATGGATGGGCGCTCGACTAGGGTAGGCATGAGGCTCCGCACATCCCGTCTCAAGTGGTCCATGTCGATGGAATCATCGGACAACTCGAGAATAGGCTCTTGTTGTGGAGGAACAACTTCGAGCCTTCGCCTAGGCACATCTGAGTGCGGAACAGGACCTCCGCAATTGGGACATATGCCGCTGTGGAGAGCATCGACGAGTCGTTGATTCTGCATTTGAAGCTCCTCGTTCTTGCTCACCAGCTGATCGTTTCTTCGCTCTAACTCGGCAATACGTTGCTCAGACGTCAGGATACCGAATTTCTTCCTATTTCTCGACCCCCAATAATAGACTTGGTCCTCCTCAAGTCCGATTTTCGGACCAAATCTTTCTCGTTGTGGCTTGGTGGGGTGAGAATACACAGCAAAGAAAGCCGCCAGTGCTTCTCTCTGAGCTTTGGTGTACTTTGTCCTCGGAAGTCTCCTATAGACAGGAGCGGCTTCCGGCTCAACAGGTGGATCAGCAACCAAGATTGGTGCTTGGGGTAGTGGTTGCGGTTGTGGCTCGGTCGGCATGCTAGCATCGGCACTATTGAGCATGCTCGGTGGAATTATTTCAGCCAAGCCTTCAAAGATCGGGTTCTCTGAAGGACCTGCCTGAAACAAATCGCTGAAAGAATTCACTCGTTTGGCCATTTGTGGTTCGGGAGGGGAGGAAAGCTTCTGGGATTTGGGAGATTTTCTGGGAAAACTGAAGAACACGAAGAACACGAGAGAGAAAACGAGAGAGAGAGAGAGAGAGAGAGACTAAGGGAAACCTAAGGAAATGCGTGAAATGAAACACACGAACAGAAGGGAAGGGAAGGGAACGGACGCACGCTCGCACACGTGCCACAGACAGAAGACCCGCAAATTGTGGATCGGGCGACGAAAGTCGTAAAGTCTACAGTAGACACGCACGCGGTTTATTAAACAAATCGGCCGACGCAAAAGTCGTGCGTCGGCCCAATCAAATTTTTTTTCTGATTTTCGATTTTTTATTTTTTTATTTTTTTAATACTTTACGAAAAGTCGTAAAGTGAACAGTGAAAACGCGTAGCACACGCGCTTGCCGACACTTTAAACGGGCTTGGGCCATCGAAATGGTCTGGGCCTTAAAGTGGGCCTGGGCCAAAGAAATCTCTGGCCCATTATTGGTGGGCTTAATCTAATGCGCCTAAAAACGAACAGGCCCGACACACTAATGGGCTTCGGTTACGGGTTTTGGGCTTCGTGAATGACACGAGCCCAATGGGCTAAATTTTTTTATTTTTTTTTATTTTTTTATTTATTTTGTTTTACGAAACCTAAAACCCTAACCAATCACACAAATGGGCCTAAGGCCCAATAACAAATAACAACAATCAAGCCCAAAATAAACAGTAAATAGGAACAGTAATTATGAACAGTAAAAATAAATAATTACAAAACAATAAAACAAAAGCAAACACTTTTTTTTTTTTTTATTTACAATTACAATTTTTTTTTTTTAATAAATAACGAGAGTGAAAAGAAAACTTACCTTTTTACTCCCGAGGAAACCGAAAATCACCAACAAGACATCAACCTCAAGGTTTTTCAACCTTGACTTCCTAAACGTATGCTCCGATGTATGTGGTAAAATTTCCGAATAACCCGGATTATTCCCTATAAAAATCAAAAAGTTAGTAATAAAATTTACAAGTTAAAAACAAAATATTTACAATGTTAAAAATGTATAACAAATTATCTATACAAAATGAATGAATAAAATTTCCTATGTCTATGTATATTTTATGTCTACGTATATTCCTATGTCTACGTATATTGTTATTTACACAATACACTTAAGTGTACAAAAATATTTTCCTTTGCCTGAATATAGTTGAAAAAAAAATGAAAGTTGATTCCAAGCGGTAACTCAAGGTGGACGTACGGCCTAGGTGCAATGCCTTGACTTAAATGACTTTCCGTGTTTTCAGAAGGCGAATGGCCAGATCATATGAGAGATAAGCGAGGGGCAGGATTCATTTAGTGGACTACGGAGGCAAGCCCCTATCGACTTTCGTCTGTCTATAGTCCTCTGAATCCAAAACCTGTCACCCAGGGTCTCGACCTAGACACCATCCATGTGCCCCTTACTCAGTTGAGAAAGCACTTAAGTGTTCGACAATTCTCCAAGTGTTAATAAAGGCCGCCCTCAACCTCAAATAACCTTACGGTAAAAATGAAGGGTTTAGGCCAATATTAACAAAAGGACCTTACCTATTCCGTTCAAGTTACAACTTACAACAACAAAAAATAATCAACTATATAAAAGACACCTAAATAAATTACTAAGTGTAACAAAATATGAACAAGTATTAAAAACAAGTAATAACAACAACTAGTCACAAGTAATATAGACAAGTAATATAAACAAGTAATATGAACAGTTAAAAAAAAATAGTAAAATTATAAACAAAAAAAAAGTAAACAGTAATTATATACAAGTAATAAAAACAGTAATAATTACAAAAAATTATAAACAGTATTCACAAAAAAAAATATTAGGTTAGGAATATTTTCAATCCCCGGCAACGGCGCCAAAAATTGATACGCCCAAAAGGAGCATCAATTTAAAAAACCCTATCGGTAGTATAGTGGTGTAAGTAGGGTATCGTTCACAACGGAGATCAAAGGGTGTACCTAACAAAAAATGTCACAAAGAATTAAATAAAATAAAGAATTATTATTAACAAGTATAAAGAATATATACATATGTACAAAGTAAAAGGGGGTTTAAGAGATAAATTGAATGAAATAAATTAATTAAATTACAAAGAATAAATTAAATAAGATAGGATGAAACATAAAGAATATAAAGTTCAGCCACAAGTATACAAGTTTACCAATTATTGGATCGAAAATTAACCAAGTTCCCTAGCCATGAAACCGAAATTAACATATGTGGAAAGTTAGAAGCTAACCATTCCCCAAATAAAACCTCTCTACGAAAATTAACCTAAGTGAAAGCACCTAGATTAACCAATTAAACATGCCATCTTAGTCTAGAAAGCTAGCTAATCAAACCATATTTAACGCATAGAAGAAGAGTTGTTAATCAAAGTGCACGACCCATTATAGAAAAGTCCATATGTCCGCAATCCTTTTTATTTGACACCGACCTTTGTCCAAAGCCTTTACTACTCGTGAATTAGGTTTCCAAAACTATTAGGTGAATTGTAATCCCTAACTCTAGCTCCAATTATATGCAAATATTATAAGTATCGATCCCTATAACATAAACACATAAAAGTTTTCTATAATTCAGAATCAAGTAAACAGAGTCACATAAGCTACTAGAAGAACTAATTAATTAGGATCCAATAACTAAATAAACTCATATAAATAGGCTGGAAATTATATAAATCATGTCATGTTAACTAATACAAAGAATAATCAAGCAACAAAGAGGAATTCATAAGAATAATTAAAGGAAAAGTCAGATTACACCATATGGAATAGCATGAAGACTTGAAGACCACGAAACCTTGAATCCTTGAAAGCAAGTAATCCAAACCGTGTGCAGCAAGGTGGTGATGATGATGGACGAAATTGATGGTGATGATGGTGATGGTGCAGCCCCCTTTCCTCCTCCTTGAAGCCTTGAGAACCCTAAATACTAGAGAATGGAAAATATGATGGAGAAGAGAAAGAGGAGGGTTTGTCCCTCCCCATTGGGGTGTGAATTTGTGTGAAGAATGAGGCTGCTATTTATAGGAGAATGGAGAGGAAGAAGAAGACAATGAAAGAAATAAAGAAAGAAAGGGAAGAGAAGTGGAATTTGAGTGGGATAAAAAGAAATGGTAAGTGGAATGGTGGAAATGTAGTTATATGGCAATTAACCATTTATTTAAATAAAAGAAACTAAGCACTAATGATGTGGGAAGAAAGCAACAAATATGGGTTGGTGAGATGGATGACAATATGGTGGTGAGTGGAGCATTGAGAATAAAAGAAGAAGAAAGAATTGGAAAGTAGACAGCACTGAGCTATGCCCACTTAGAACGGAATAATTGACGTTTGAACGGTTAGATGATTCTCAAATTTTAATACAGAATATATAACACACACATGCAGCGTGTATCAAAATTACAGCTGGATCCAACGGCGCAATTGGGAGATATTGGCTTCGCAAGTTGACATATCTGCACAGGCAGATTGTCCGAAAATGGGCTTGGACCTTCCTTCTTGGGCTTGGGCCTTTCTTCTTGGGCTTGGGCCTTTCTTCTTCATGGATTTGGGCCTTCATCTTGGGCCTCACGGTAGCTCACTTCTTAATGGGCCTCGAAAAAGCCCATTAGACTTCGTAAATTTCCGAGCTCCGATTTTCTGCACGTATTCACATTTATATATCATTTAGGGACTCAAATATGGAAACTAAGCAAAAATAGCAAAGTTACAATGAAATCATAGCCAAATAGTAGGGAAAATACATTAAAAACGTCACACTTTGTGCTCCTATCAGTGACGGGTTTGTAAAATTGGATTCAGAGGACTTGTCCACTAAATGAATCCTACCTCTCGCTTATCTCTTGTGATCTGGCCATTCGCCTTCTGAAAACACGGAAAGTCATTTAAGTCAAGGCATTGCACCTAGGCCGTAAGTCCACCTTGAGTTACAGCTTGGAATCAACTTTCATTTTTTTTCAACTATATTCAGGCAAAAGAAAATATTTTTGTGTAAATAAAATATACGTAGACATAGGAATATACGTAGACATAGGAATATACGTAGACATAAAATATACTTAGACATAGGAAATTTTATTCATTCATTTTGTATAGATAATTGGTGACATATTTTTAACTTTGTAAATATTTTGTTTTTATTTTGTAAATCTATTACTAACCTTTTTATTTTGTATAGGAATAATCCGGGTTTATCGGAAATTTTACCACGTACATCGGAGCATACGTTTTGGAAGTCAAGGTTGAAAAACCTTGAGGTTGATGTCTTGTTGGTGATTTTCGGTTTCCTTGGGAGTAAAAAGGTAAGTTTTCTTTTCACTCTCGTTATTTATTTAAAAAAAAATAAAAAATAAAAAAATATTTGTAATTGTAAATAAAAAAAAAGAGTGTTTGTTTGTTTGTTTTACTCTTTGTATTTATTTATTTTTACTGTTTATAATTACTGTTTGTTTTATTGTTGGGCTTTATTGTTGTTATTTGTTATTGGGCCTTAGGCCCATTTGTGTGATTGGTTAGGGTTTTAGGTTTCGTAAAAAAATAAAAAATTAAAAAAATAAAAAAAATTTAGCCCATTGGGCTCGTGTCATTCACGAAGCCCAAAACCCGTAACCCAAGCCCATTTAGTGTGTCGGGCCTGTTCGTTTTTAGGCCCATTAGTTAAGCCCACCAATAATGGGCCGGAGATTTCTTTGGCCCAGGCCCACTTTAAGGCCCAAACCATTTCGATGGCCCAGGCCCGTTTAAAGTGTCGGCAAGCGCGTGTGCTACGCGTTTTCACTGTTCACTTTACGACTTTTCGTAAAGTATAAAAATAAAAATAAAAAAATAAAAAATGAAAATGAAAAAATTCTGATTGGGCCGACGCACGACTTTTGCGTCGGCCGAATTGTTTAATAAACCGCGTGCGTGTCTACTGTAGACTTTACGACTTTCGTCGCCCGATCCACAATTTGCGGGTCTTCTGTCTGTGGCACGTGTGCGAGCATGCGTCCGTTCCTTCCTTTCCCTTCTGTTTGCGTTAGTTCCCTTAGGTCATTTCGCGTTTTTCCCTTAGTCTCTCTCTCACTCTCTCTCTCTCTCGTGTTCTTCGTGTTCTTGAGTTTTCCCAGAAACACTCCCAAATCCCAGAAGCTTTCCTCCCTTCCCAACCCAGAAATGGCCAAAAGAGTTAATTCTTTCAGCGATTTGTTTCAGGCAGGTCCTTCAGAGAACCCAATCTTTGAAGGTCTGGCTGAAATAATTCCACCAAGCATGCTCAATAGCGCCGATGCTAGCATGCCGACCGAGCCACAACCACAACCACAACCGCAACCACCACCCCAAGCACCAATCCTGGTTGCTGATCCACCCGTTGAGCCGGAAGCCGCTCCTGTCTATAGGAGACTTCCGAGGACAAAGTACACCAAAGCTCAGAGAGATGCACTTGCGGCTTTCTTTGCGGTGTATTCTCACCCCACCAAGCCACAACGAGAACGATTTGGTCCGAAAATCGGACTTGAGGAGGACCAAGTCTATTATTGGGGGTCGAGGAATAGGAAGAAATTCGGTATCCTGACGTCTGAGCAACGTATTGCCGAGTTAGAGCGAAGAAACGATCAGCTGGTGAGCAAGAACGAGGAGCTTCAAATGCAGAATCAACGACTCGTCGATGCTCTCCACAGCGGCATCTGTCCTAATTGCGGAGGTCCTGTTCCGCACTCAGATGTGCCACGGCGAAGGCTCGAAGTTGTTCCTCAACAACAAGAGCCTATTCTCGAGTTGTCCGACGATTCCATCGACATGGACCACTTGAGACGGGATGTGCGGAGCCTCATGCCTACCCTAGTCGAGCGCCCATCCGTACCTATTCCATCTGAACATCTTCCGGACCTGCTCATGATCTTGTCGGAGTCCACACCGACTTGATCTCGGATATCGTCCGTAAGGCCAAACACGAGCTCCTGCTCATGGCCACTGCCGGATTTCCTTTGTGGATAACTTCACCGACTCCCGACACTTCCATTCATCCCGAAACTCTTAATAGGGCCGAGTACTTGCGAGTGTTTCAACGAGCGGAACCTGCACCGTACTTCAAATCCGAATCGTCGAGACACTCGGCAACCATCCATCTTTATCCGACCACCATCGTTCGAGATCTTAATGGATGTTGGTCGATGGTTGCCGTCTTCTCGTAGCATGATCACAAACGCCAAGACGTTGGAGATCCTTTCATCCAACAACGAAGAAGGCTACGAGGAGCGATATGCAAGTGATGTCGACCGAGTTTCTGGTGCCATCTCACATCGTCTCAACTCGTGAAGTCCAGTTCGTTCGGTACTCTCACCAAAGAATCGGATGGAAGTTGGGTCGTCGTGGATGTCTCCGTGGATGAATTGCGTTCCAATCCAAAGCCTTCCGTGAGATCGATTTGCCGAAAACGCCCCTCCGGATGCCCGATACGTGATCTTCATAATGGATCTTCCTTGGTCACTTGGGTGGAGCACGTGGATGTGCGCGAGAAGGAGATGAAGGCCATTTTCGAACCTTTCGTTCATTCGGGGTTCGCTTTTGGTGCAAAGCGTTGGATCTCAACTCTCCAACGACAAGCCGAGCGCTACATGTGCGCCACGGTATCCACTCTTCACCGGTGACTCGATTATTTCTCTTGAAGGAAGAAGAGGACTTGCGGAAATGGCAAAACAGATGACGATCTGTTTCTTCAACGACATCGCAACTCCACGTACCACCACCGGACTTGTTCGAACCGAACAAGAGACACTCGAATGGAGGTCGGGACCAACAAGCGAAGGGGTGATCCGAGCAAGCCCCACGGAGTCAATCGTACCGCTGGTTGTTCCGTCGTTCATCTCTCCCATCACACCAGGATCTTTGAGTTCCTCAAAGATGTTCGGACAAGACCGTGTGTGGGATAGTATGTCGATGGACAGCTTTGTACGTGTGCTAGCAAATTTCACCATCGGTCTTGACCCGCGGAACCAGATTTCGGTGCTCGCTATAGATAGTCACAACGACTTCCTCATTCTTCGGGAGTGTTGCACCGATGCAACGGGGTCGTCTGTGATTTATGCGCCGATTAACCATTCCATTTTCCGGTGTTTGCTATGTGGAGTTCAACCGGAGCCATTTCCGCTTATGTCTTCGGAGCTTCTCCATTCCGCCTAACGTATCCGGAGCTATTCTTGACGGAACACTACCGACTATGGTGTTCCGGATCTCGGTGAGGGCTACATCGCCAAGTCTGCCGTGGAGTCGGCAACAACCCTCGTCCAGGACACACTTCAACGGATCAGAGCCGCAGTCAACTAAGGAGCAAACGTTGGATGCAAGGCCCTGCTAGCCTTGTTTGTGACTGTTGGTGACTTGCTTCGGGAGGAGCTTTCACGATCTTCAAAGGGGAGTCTTTCTTTTCCCACTTTTTCATTTGTATATATGTTGTGTGTTTACTTCTGTTTATTTCTATTGGTGTGTTTATTTCTGTTGTGTGTTTATTAGTTTGTGTGTTTACTTCGTTTATTTTTTTTTGTGTGTTTAAATTCAATAACCATGCTTGAATTATTCATTTTCGTGAAATATTTGTCAACATTGAGGACAATGTTTAATTCAAGTGTGGGGGGAAGGTTTATTGAAAAGAAAAGAAAAAATTTGAAAAAATTTGAAAAATTCAAAAAAAATAATTTACTTGTTTTTGTTTTCTACGGTAACGGTATATCGACTAAATCATACTTACTCCCTTGGTAGCGTTGAACCTACCATTGCACTTAGTAAGTCACTGTGGTCACGTATTGTTACCCTATAAAAAAATTGAAAAAAAAAAAAAAAAAAAATTTGCTTCTGTTGTTTATTTATTTGTTTTTTTCGTTTTCTACAGTAACAATATATCGACTAAATCATACTTACTCCCTTGGTAGCGTTGAACCTACCATTGCACTTAGTAAGTCACTGTGGTCACGTATTGTTACCCTAAATTGAAAAATCAAAAAAAATCAAAAAAATCAAAAATTACAAAAATATTTGCTTCTGTTTGTGTGTTTATTTGTGTTTATTTGTTGTGTGTTTTCCAATCCCGATGATGAATTGAGTTTAATTGTTATGATTTGGAAAATATTGATTATATGCTAAGGTTTTGTGTAGTTTGCTTTGGATTTAATTTGCATAACTTGTGATTGCTCGAATTTCCATGTTCACATAACCTGTTTCGATTAATTGATTGCAATCCGAGAAGCACATTTAAACATACATTGTCATGCATACCCAGAAAATGTGAGGATTTGAGCCTATTGTATATTCACATGTATGCATATTTCATACATTTACTCGTTCTTCATGTGTGCACAATTCATGAGTTTTTGAACCTAGAACTTGCTCGAGACCACTTGAAACTTTTTATTAATCTGTGATGAATTAGAAATGATTAAGGCATTAGTTGACCACCATGGCCAAAATATTCACCATCCATCTAAACACGAACTTTAGGATCCCCTTTTGAACTAAACACTCATTAGCCGTTTCTTTTGTTCACCCACCTCATCTCACCCTTGTTTTATTGTGTTTGCAAGACGATGATAGTGACTTCTTATGTTTTTATGCTTCGGATTTGTATGGTAGTATACCAAAAGGCAAGTGTGGGGGTGTATTTATTTTGTTGTATTTGTTCAAAGAAAGAAAAAAAAATCAAAAAAAAAGAAGGAATAAAGTTCCTCAAAGAAAAAAAAATAGAAAAAAAAGAAAAAAAAGAAAAATGTCAGAAAGAGAAATTCCAAAAATAGAGTTATTTTGTTGTATTATTTTCAATAAAAGGTTGGAGGAGAATAAAAGAGTTGTTTCGGGTTTAGCATAAGTATGAGTTTCAAAGTCGTTGATTTGTCTTGCAAACATGTGAAACATTTTTCATTTCCAGACCCTACATTCATACCATTCACCATTTACCATTCATCATTTGGCCCCATTTCACCATTGAAAGTCCTTATGATCTAATGAGTTATAGATTAATTGTGGAGAGTTGGTTAATGAGCGAGCTTATGGGAACGTTACTTATGCAATTATTATGAGAGTAAACACTTAACCCTAAACACTGAGCGGAAATATTTAGTGATCATTGTGAGCTTTAGTGGTTAATGTTGTTTCGATGTGCCTATTTGATTGCATGATATTGATTGTATACTTGGTTTTCACACACTTCACCCGAGCATAAATGAGATGTGCAGGTTAAAGACTTATCAAGTTTGTTAGCCTTGGTATATAATTTTTATTCTCCTGATTATAACTCTTGTGAATTTGCTGAGGATTATGGTTGGAAAGAATATATGATTTGTGTTTCCCTTTTCTGTTTTGTGTTGTTCTGTTTTAAGTTTTGTGTTTGCTAGGGGACTAGCAAAAGCTAAGTGTGGGGGTATTTGATAGGTGCATAATTGTACGACTTTTTATATCAATTTCTCTACATTTTTGTTGTTAGTTTCTCATAAATTTGTGTTATTTATTTAGTTTTTGTGTTTGTAGGTTTCCTATTGCAAATAAAGAGAAAAGAAGTTAAGTTGAGCAAAATAAGCAGTGTTGGAAATTTACAAAGTATAATGGGCTTTTTCGAGGCCCATTAAGAGGTGAGCCGCCGTGAGGCCCAAGATGAAGGCCCAAACCTAAGAAGGAAGGCCCATGTCCACAAAGCATGAAGGAAAGGTCCAAGCCCATTTTCGGACAATCTGCCTGTGCAGATCTATCAACTTTGGAAGCGCATATCTCCCACTTGCACCGTTGGATCCAGCTGTATTTTTGGTACACGTTGCATGTGTGTGTTAGGTATTCTGTATTCAAATTTCAGAATCATCCAACCGTCCAAACGTCCAATATTCCATTCTAAGTGCGCATAGCTCAGTGCTGCCTGCTTTCTAATTCTTTCATTTTCCTTTATTCTCAATGCTCCACTCACCCCCATATTTCCACCCATCTCACCACACTATCTTTGTTGTTTTCTCTCCATATCATTAGTGCTTGATTTCCTTTACCTAAATAAATGGTTCATTGCCATATGACTACATTTCCACCATTCCACTTACCATTTCTTTTCTACCACTCACATTCCACTTCTCTTCCTTTTCTTTCTTTATTTCTTTCATTGTCTTCTTCTTCCTCTCCATTCTCCTATAAATAGCAGCCTCATTCTCCTCTCTACAAATTCACACCCCAATGGGGAGGGACAAACCCTCCTCTTTCTCTTCTCCCTCTCACATCATATTTTTCATTCTCTAGTATTTAGGGTTCTCAAGGCTTCAAGGAGGAGGAAAGGCGGCTGCACCATCACCATCATCACCATCAACTTCGTCCATCACCATCACCACCTTGCTGCACACGGTTTGGATTACTTGCTTTCAAGGATTCAAGGTTTCGTGGTCTTCAAGTCTTCATGCTATTCCATATGGTGTATATCGACTTTTCCTTTAATTATTCTTATGAATTCCTCTTTGTTGCTTGATTATTCTTTGTATTAGTTAACATGACATGATTTATATAATTTCCAGCCTATTTATATGAGTTTATTTAGTTATTGGATCCTAATTAATTAGTTCTTCTAGTAGCTTATGTGACTCCGTTTACTTGATTCTATTTTAGTAGAAAACTTTTATGTGTTTATGTTATAGGGATCGATACTTATAATATTTGCATATAATTGGAGCTAGAATTAGGGTTTTGATTCTAATTCAAAAGTAGTAAAGGCTTATCAAACGGGTCGGAATCAAAATAAAAAGGATCGCGGATAGACGAGCGTTCGCTAGGTCGCGCACTTTAATTAACAACTCTTCTCCTATGCGTTAGATATGTTATTGATTGATCACCTTTGCATGTTTAATTGTTTAATCTAGATGAGCGTTCACTAGGTTAATTTTCATAGAAGATGTTTTATTTGGGGAATGATAACCCGTGTGGGCATTCCACATATGTTAGTTTCGGTTTCATGGCTAGGGAACTTGGTTAATTTTCGGTCCAATGATTGGTAAACTTGTGTATATGTGGCTGAACTTTATATACTTTGTGTTTCATCATCATATTTTATTTATTCTTTGTAATTTAATTAATTTATTTCATTCAATTTATCTCTCAATTCCCCTTTTTACTTTGTACATATGTATATATTTATACTTTATACTTGTTAATAATAATTATTTATTTTATTTAATTCTTTGTGACATTTTTTGTTAGGTACACCCTTTGATCTCCGTTGTGAACGATACCCTACTTACACTATACTACCGATAGGGATTTTTTTAAATTGATGCTCCTTTTGGGCGTATCAATTTATTTCAGTTTGTGTGTTTACTTCGGTTGATTTCTGTTTGTGTGTTTAAATTCAATAACCATGCTTGAATTTTTCATTTTCGTGAAATATCTGTCTAACATTGAGGACAATGTTTAATTCAAGTGTGGGGGGAAGATTTATTTAAAAAGAAAAGAAAAAAAAATTTGAAAAATAAAAAAGTTCAAAAAAATAATTTACTTGTTTTTGTTTTCTACGGTAACAATATATCGACTAGATCATACTTACTCCCTTGGTAGCGTTGAACCTACCATTGCACTTAGTAAGTCACTGTGGTCACGTATTGTTACCCTAATAAAAAAAATTTTGAAAAAGAAAAAAAAATTTGCTTTTGTTGTTTATTTATTTGTTTGTTTTCGTTTTCTACGGTAACGGTATATCGACTATATCACACTCACTCCCTTGGTAGCGTTGAACCTACCATTGCACTAAGTGAGTCCCTGTGGTCACGTATTGTTACCTACATTGAAAAATCAAAAAAATCCAAAAATCAAAAATTACAAAAATATTTGCTTCTGTTTTGTTGTTTTTGTGTGTTTTATTGTGTTTTGTGTTTTGTTCTTTCCAATTCCGATGATGAATTAAGTTTAATTGTTGTGATTAGGAGAATGTTTATTATATGTCAAGGCTTTGTGTAGTTTTCTTTGGATTTAATATGCATAACTTGTGATTGCTCGAATTTCCATGTTCACATCACCGGTGTTAATTAATTGATTGCAATCCGAGAAGCACATTTGAACATACATTGTCATGCATACCCAGAAACTGTGAGGATTTGAGCCTATTGAATATTCACATGTATGCATATTTCATACATTTACTCGTTCTTCATGTGTGCACAATTCATGAGTTTTGAACCTAGAACTTGCTCAAAGACCACTTGAAACATTTTGTTAATCTGTGATGAATTAGAAATGAGTAAGGCATTAGTTGAGCACCATGGCCAAAGTATTCACCATCCATCTAAACACGAACTTTAGGAATCCCCTTTTGAACTAAACACTCATTAGCCGTTTCTTTTGTTCACCCATACCATCTCACCCTTGTTTTATTTATGTTTGCAAGACGATGATAGTGACTTCTTGTGTTCTTATGCTTCGGTTTTGTATGGTAATATACCAAAAGGCAAGTGTGGGGGTGCATTTTGTTTTGTTGTAATTGTTCAAAGAAAGAAAAAAAAATTCAAAAACAAAAAGAAGGAATAAAGTTCCTCAAGAAAAAAAGAAAAGAAAAAAAAAAGAAAAGAAAGAAAAAAAATAGAGTTATTTTCTTGTATTATTTTCAATAAAAGGTTGGAGGAGAATAAGAAAGTTGTTTCGGGTATAGCATAGGTATGAGTTTCAAAGTCGTTGATTTGTCTTGCAAACATGTGAAACATGTTTCATTTCCAGTCCCTTCATTTACCATTTTCCATTCACCATTTACCATTCACCCTTTGGCCTCATTACACCATTGAAAGGTCTTATGATCTGATGAATTGTGGATTAATTGTAGAGAGTTGGTTAATGAGCAAGCATATGGGAACACTACTTGTGTAATTGTTTTGAGAGTAAACACTTAACCCTAAACACTGAGCGGAAATAATTAGTGAATCTTGTGAGGTTTAGTGGTTAATGTTGTTTCGATGTGCCTATTGGATTGCTTGACATTAATTGTATACTTGGTTTTCACACACTTCACCCGAGCATAAATGAGATGTGTATGTTAAAGACTTAGCAAATTCTTTAGCCTTGATATATAATTTTTATTCTCCTGATTATAATTTTTTTCGAACTCGCCGAGGATTATGGTTGGAAAGAATATATGTTTTGTGTTTCCCTTTTCTGTTTTGTTTTGTGTGGTTTTAAGTTTTGTGTTGCTAAGGGACTAGCAATAGCTAAGTGTGGGGGAATTTGATAGGAGCACAAAGTGTGACGTTTTTAATGTATTTTCCCTACTATTTGGCTGCGTTTTATTGATTAACTTTGCTATTTAGCTTAGTTTCTATCTTTGTGTCCCTAAACGATGATTTAATTGAAGGAATGAACTAAAACGAAGATGTTAGGAAACTTTCATGTTTTGACTTTCCTAATTTGAATTATTTCCTTACTCTGACATGAATCCTAAGGCAACTAGGAAATTTACGAAGTCTAATGGGCTTTTGCGAGGCCCATTAAGAGGTGGTCTGCCATGAGGCCCAAGATGGAAGGCCCAAATCAATGAAGGAGGCCCAAACCCAAGATGGAAGGCCCAAATCCATGAAGGAAGGCCCAAGTTCACAAAGCATGAGGAAAGGCCCAAGCCCAGATTTTCGGACAATCTGCCTGTGCAGATAGGTCAACTTGCGAGGCCCATAGACAGGAGCGGCTTCCGGCTCAACAGGTGGATCAGCAACCAGGATTGGTGCTTGGGGTAGTGGTTGCGGTTGCGGTTGTGGTTGTGGCTCGGTCGGCATGCTTGCATCGGCGCTAATGAGCATGCTCGGTGGAATTATTTCAGCCAGACCTTCAAAGATCGGGTTCTCCGAAGGACCCGCCCGAAACAAGTCGCTGAAAGAATTGACTCTTTTGGCCATTTGTGGTTCGGGAGGGAGGAAAGCTTTTCTGGGATTTGGGAGGTTTTCTGGGAAAACTCAAGAACACGAAGAACACGAGAGAGAGAGACTAAGGGAAAACGTGAAATGACCTAAGGGAACTAACGCAAACAGAAGGGAAAGGAAAGACACACGCTTGCACACGTGCCACGACATGTAAGACCCGCAAATCGTGGATCGAGCGACGAAAGTCATAAAGTCTACGTAGACACGCACGCGGTTTATTAAACACTCGGCCGACGCAAAAGTCGTGCGTCGGCCCAATCAAATTTTTTTTTGATTTTCTATTTTTTATTTTTTTTATTTTTTAATACTTTACGAAAAGTCGTAAAGTGAACAGTGAAAACGCGTGGCACACGCGCTTGCCGACACTTTAAACGGGCCTGGGCCATCGGAATGGTCTGGACCTTAAAGTGGGCCTGGGCCAAAGAAAACTCCGGCCCATTATTGGTGGGCTTAACTAATGGGCCTAAAAACGAACAGGCCCGACACACTAAATGGGCTTGAGTTACGGGTTTTGGGCTTCGTGAATGACACGAGCCCAATGGGCTAAATTTTTTTTATTTTTTTATTTTTTTTATTTTACGAAACCTAAAACCCTAACCAATCATACAAACGGGCCTAAGGCCCAATAACAAATAACTACAACAAGCCGAAAAATAAAATAAACAGTAATTATAAACAGTAAAAAAAATAATAATAATTATAAACAATAAAACAAAACCAGCACTTTTTTTTTTTATTTACAATTACAAATTTTCTATTTTTTTATTTATTTTTTATTTTTAAAATCAAATAACGAGAGTGAAAAGAAAACTTACCTTTTTACTCCCGAGGAAACCGAAAATCACCAACAAGACATCAACCTCAAGGTTTTTCAACCTTGACTTCCTAAACGTATGCTCCGATGTATGTGGTAGAATTTCCGATAAACCCGGATTATTTCCTATACAAAATAAAAAGGTTAGTAATAAATTTACAAAATAAAAACAAAATATTTACAATGTTAAAAATGTATCTCAAATTATCTATACAAAATGAATAAATAAAATTTCCTATGTCTAAGTAAATTTTATTTACACAATACACTAAGGTACGGGAACAGAGGACTTCAATGTACAATGGGACTGAAACAGCTACCCATCTTAAAGTCATGTTTAATCCAATATACCTAAAGTGTACAAAAATATTTTCCTTTGCCTGAATATAGTTGAAAAAAAATGAAAGTTGATTCCAAGCGGTAACTCAAGGTGGACTTACGGCCTAGGTGCAATGCCTTGACTTAAATGACTTTCCGTGTTTTCAGAAGGCGAATGGCCAGATCATATGAGAGATAAGCGAGGGGCAGGATTCATTTGGTGGACTACGGCGGCAAGCCCCTATCGACTTACGTCAGTCTATAGTCCTCTGAATCCAAAACCTGTCACCCAGGGTCTCGACCTAGACACCATCCATGTGCCCCTTACTCAGTTGAGAAAGCACTTAAGTGTTCGACAATTCTCCAAGTGTTAATAAAGGCAGCCCTCAACCTCAAGTGACCTTACGGTACAAATGAAGGGTTTAGGCCAATATTAATAAAAGGACCTTACCTATTCCGTTCAAGTTACAACTTACAACAACAAAAAATAATCAACTATATAAAAGACACCTAAATAAATTACTAAGTGTAACAAAATATGAACAAGTATTAAAAAGAAGTAATAACAACAACTATTCACAAGTAATATAGACAAGTAATATAAACAAGTAATATGAACAGTTAAAAAAAAAGTAAAATTATAAACAATAAAAAGTAAACAGTAATTATATACAAGTAATAAAAACAGTAATAATTACAAAAAATTATAAACAGTATTCACAAAAAAAAAATATTAGGTTAGGAACATTTTCAATCCACGTCGACGGCGCCAAAAATTGATACGCCCAAAATGAGCATCAATTTAAAAAAACCCTATCGGTAGTAGTATAGTGCATAGTAGGGTATCGTTCACAACGGAGATCAAAGGGTGTACCTAACAAAAATTGTCACAAAGAATTAAATAAAATAAAGAATTATTATTAACAAGTGTAAAGTATAAATATATACATATGTACAAAGTAAAAAGGGGTTTAAGAGATAAATTGAATGAAATAAATAAATTAAATAAGATGGGATGAAACACAAAGAATATAAAGTTCAGCCACAAGTATACAAGTTTACCAATTATTGGACCGAAAATTAACCAAGTTCCCTAGCCATGAAACCGAAATTAACATATGTGGAATGCTGGACCGCCAATTATCATTCCCCAAATAAAACATCTTTCATGAAAATTAACCTAAGCGACCGCACCTAGATTAACCAATCAAACATGCAAAGGTAGCTAATCAAAACATGTCCAACGCATAAAAGAAGAGTTGTTAATTAAAGTGCACGACCTAGTGGGACCGCCCATCTATCCGTGATCCTTCTTATTTGTTTCCGACCTCTTTCCAAAGCCTTTACTACTTGTGAATTAGAATTAAAACCCTAATTCTAGCACCAATTATATGCAATCATCTTAAGTTTGCAACCTTAAAACGAAAACATATAAAAGTTATCTACTAAAATAGAATCAAATAAACGGAGTCACATAAGCTACTAGAAGAACTAATTAATTAGGATCCAACAATTAAATAAACCCATAAACAAAGGCTGAAAATTATATAAATCATGTCATGTTAACTAATACAAAGGGTAAACAAGCAAGAAAGAGGCAAAAATTTAAAGGCTAAGTCGAAATACACCGTATGAATAGCATGAAGATCTTGAAGCCACATCTTGAATCCTTGACCACAAGTAATCCAAGCCGTGAAGACAAGGTGATGATGGTGATGGTGATGTTGAATAGGGGCTGGTGGTGATGGTGTAGACGCCTTCTCCTCCTCCTTGAAGACTTGAAAACCCTAAATACTAGAGAATGGAAAATATGATGTGAGATGGAGAAGAGGAGGGTTTGTCCCTCCCCATTGGGGTGTGTTTCAAGAGAAGAATGAGGCTGCTATTTATAGGAGAATGGAGAGGAAGAAGAAGACAATGAAAGAAATAAAGAAAGAAAAGGAAGAGAAGTGGAATGTGAGTGGTAGAAAAGAAATGGTAAGTGGAATGGTGGAAATGTAGTCATATGGCAATGGACCATTTATTTAGGTAAAAGAAATTAAACACTAATGGTGTGGGCAGAAAGAAGAGGAAAGAATATAGGGGTGAGTGGAGCATTGAAAATAAAAGAAGAGGAAAGAAATAAAAAGCAGACAGCACTGAGCAGTTCCCACTTAGAACCGAATACTGCACGTTTGAACGGTTGGATGATTCTAAAATTTTAATACAAAATATATAACACACACATGCAGCGTGTATCAAAATTACAGCTGGATCCAACGGTGCAATTGGGAGATATGGGCTTCGCAAGTTGACTAATCTGCACAGGCAGAATGTCCGAAAATGGGCTTGGACCTTCCTTCTTGGGCTTGGGCCTTTCTTCTTGGGCTTGGGCCTTTCTTCATGGATTTGGGCCTTTCTTCTTGGGCCTCACGGTAGCTCACTTCTTAATGGGCCTCGAAAAAGCCCATTAGACTTCGTAAATTTCCGAGCTCCGATTTTCTGCACGTATTCACATTTATATATCATTTAGGGACTCAAATATGGAAACTAAGCAAAAATAGCAAAGTTACAATTAAATCATAGCCAAATAGTAGGGAAAATACATTAAAAACGTCACACTTTGTGCTCGTATCGTTGACCAAGCTACAGAAGACGAGCAACCATTGACCAACATCCATTAAAATCTGAACGATGGTGGTCGGATTCAGGTGAATGGTCGTCGAGTGTCTCGAGGCTTCGATATGAAATATGGTGTAGGCTCGGCTCGTCGAGACACTCGCAAGTACTCGGCATGATTAAGAGTTTCGGGATGAATGGAAGTGCTGGGATTTGAGGAATAGATCCATAGGGGAAAACCAGCAGCGACCAAGAGCATGAGTTCGTCTTTGGCTTTGTTCACGATATCGGCGATCTGGTCGGAATGAAACCCAACGAGATCAGCGAGCAGGTCCCGAATGTTGTCGGATGGCACACGAGAGGATGAGCGCTCGAGTAATGTTGGCATGAGGCTCCGCACATCCCTTCGCAAGTCATCCATGTCGATTGAATCATCGGACAAGACAAGAAGAGGCTCCGGAGGAACAACTTCGAATCTTGATCGATGCACATCCGGGTGCGGAACAGACCTCCGCACCGGGGACAAATGCCGCCGTGAAGAGCATCGATGAGTTTCTGGTTCTGCTCTTGAAGCTCCTCATTCTTACTCATCGGCTCCTCGTTTCTTCTTATTAGATCGGCATAAATCTGCTCCTCCGACGGGATACCGTGCTTATCATGAAATCTCCTTCCCCGGTTGTAGACCTTATTTTCGTTAACCCGAGTTCTATAGCAAACATTGCTCTGTGCAGTTTGAGTGGGTGAGGATTCACCGTGTAGAACTCGGTCAACGCATCATTTTGGTCCTTGGTGAATCTCGTCCTCGGGCCTCTCGTACGCTTCTCGGAAGGACCAGCAACAACAACAACATGTGGATCAGCAGCTCGGATTGGTGCTTGTGGTTCCGGTTCCGGTTCTCGGCACATCCGGCATGCTAGCATTAACAGTATCTAGAATGCTTGGTGGAATGATTTCATCTAAGCCTTCAAAGAAATCACTCTCGGAGGACTAGAATGAAACAACTCACCGAAAGAATTCACTCTTTTGGCCATTTCTAGGTTGGGAGGGAGGATAGCTTTCGGAAAAATAACTAAGAACAACGAAGAACAAGTGAAGAACAAGATGAACAAACGAGAGAAAATTTAGAGAGACTAAAAGGGAACTAAGTGAAAATGAATGCAAAATGAATGGAATGAAGCACATAGACACAAACCAAGGGAAAGGAACAGACGCACGTACGCACACGTGCCACAGACACAAATCCGCAAATTGCGGATCGAGCGACGAAAGTCGCAAAGGCTACAGTTGACACGCATGCGGATTATTAAACAAATCGGCCGACGCAAAAGTCGTCCGTCGGCCCAATCAAATTTTTTTTTAATTTTTTATTTTTTTAATTTTTTTAATTATCGTGCCGACGCGAAAGTCGCGGGACGGTCCAATAAGAATTTTTCTTTTTATTTAACCAAATCTTTACGCGAAAGTCGTAAAGTGAACAGTGAAAACGCGTAGCACACGCGCTAACGGTTGCCGACACTTTAAACGGGCCTGGGCCATCAGAATGGTCTGGGCCTTAAAGTGGGCCTGGCCGCGTAGAGAACGGGCCATTATTGGTGAGCTTAAACTAATGGGCCTAAAAACGAACAGGCCCGACACACTAAATGGGCTTGGGTTACGGGTTTCGGGCTTCGGGAATGACACGGGCCCAATGGGCCAAATTTTTTATTTTATTTTATTTTTTTTATTTTTCTTTTCGAAACCTAAAACCCTAACCAATCACACAAACGGGCCTAAGGCCCAATAACAACTAACTACAACAAGCCCGAAAATAAAACACACATTAATTATAAACAGTAAAAATAAATAATTACAAACAGTAAAACAAAACAAGCACACTTTTTTTATTTTTCTTTTTTATTTACAATTAAAAAATTTCTATTCTTTTTTTTTTTTCTTTTTCAAAAACAAATAACGAGAGTGAAAAGAAAACTTACCTTTTTACTCCCGAGGAAACCGAAAATCACCAACAAGACATCAACCTCAAGGTTTTTCAACCTTGACTTCCTAAACGTATGCTCCGATGTGGTAAAATTTCCGAATAACCCGGATTATTCCCTATAAAAATTAAAAAGTTAGTCATAAATTTACAAAATAAAAACAAAATATTTACAAAGTTAAAAATATGTCATAAATTATCTATACAAAATGAATAAATAAATTTTCCTATGTCTAAGTAAATTTTATTTACACAATACACTTAGGTACGGGAACAGAGGACTTCAATGTGCAATGGGACTGAAACAGCTACCCATCTTAAAGTCATGTTTAATCCAATATACCTAAAGTGTACAAAAATATTTTCCTTTGCCTGAATATAGTTGAAAAAAAATGAAAGTTGATTCCAAGCGGTAACTCAAGGTGGACTTACGGCCTAGGTGCAATGCCTTGACTTAAATGACTTTCCGTGTTTTCAGAAGGCGAATGGCCAGATCATATGAGAGATAAGCGAGGGGCAGGATTCATTTAGTGGACTACGGAGGCTTACACCCCTATCGACTTACGTCAGTCTATAGTCCTCTGAATCCAAAACTTGTCACCCAGGGTCTCGACCTAGACACCATCCATGTGCCCCTTACTCAGTTGAGAAAGCACTTAAGTGTTCGACAATTCTCCAAGTGTTAATAAAGGCCGCCCTCAACCTCAAATAACCTTACGGTAAAAATGAAGGGTTTAGGCCAATATTAACAAAAGGACCTTACCTATTCCGTTCAAGTTACAACTTACAACAAAAAAAAAATAATCAACTATATAAAAGACACCTAAGTATAATTACTAAGTGTAACCAAATATATACAAGTATTATTCACAAAATATCAACAAGTATAAACAAGTATTATCCACAAATATTCACAAAATAAAATAATATTAGTTAGGAATTTTCAATCCCCGTCGACGGCGCCAAAAATTGACAGGCCCCAAAAGGAGCATCAATTTAAAAAAATCCCTATCGGTAGTATAGTGTAAGTAGGGTATCGTTCACAACGGAGATCAAAGGGTGTACCTAACAAAAATTGTCACAAAGAATTAAATAAAATAAAGAATTATTATTAACAAGTATAAAGTATAAATATATACATATGTACAAAGTAAAAAGGGGAATTGAGAGATAAATTGAATGAAATAAATTAATTAAATTACAAAGAATAAATAAAATATGATGATGAAACACAAAGTATATAAATTTCAGCCACATATACACAAGTTTACCAATCATTAGACCGAAAATTAACCAAGTTCCCTAGCCATGAAACTGAAACTAACATATGTGGAATGCCCACACGGGTTATCATTCCCCAAATAAAACCTCTTCTATGAAAATTAACCTAGTGAACGCTCATCTAGATTAAACAATTAAACATGCAAAGGTGATCAATCAATAACATATCTAGCGCATAGGAGAAGAGTTGTTAATTAAAGTGCGCGACCTAGCGAACGCTCGTCTATCCGCGATCCTTCTTATTTTGATTCTGACCCGTTTGATAAGCCTTTACTACTTGTGAATTAGAATTAAAACCCTAATTCTAGCACCAATTACATGCAATCATCTTAAGTTTCGAACCTTAAAACAAGAACACATAAAAGATTCAATAAAACCGAATCAAATAAACGGAGTCACATAAGCTGCTAGAAGAAGTAATTAATTAGGATCTAACAATCAAATAAACTCATAAATATAGGCTGAAAATTATATAAATCATGTCATGTTAACTAATACAAAGAATAATCAAGAAACAAAGAGGAACTCAAAAAGAGTAATTAAAGAATAAGTTGAAGTACACCATATGGAAAGTAGGAAGAACTCGAAGATCACAAACTCTTAAATCCTCACGCGAGTAACTCAAAAGCCGAGATTCCCAAGGTGATGATGATGGTGGTGATGATGGTTGATGGCTGGTGGTAATGGTGTAAACAGCTCCCCTCCTCCTTGAAGACTTGAAAACCCTAAATACTAGAGAATGGAAAATATGATGTGAGATGGAGAAGAGAAAGAGGAGGGTTTGTCCCTCCCCATTGGGGTGTGTTTTTTTGAATTGGTGAAGAATGAGGCTGCTATTTATAGGAGAATGGAGAGGAAGAAGAAGACAATGAAAGAAATAAAGAAAGAAAGGGAAGAGAAGTGGAATGTGAATGGGAGATAAAGAAATGGTAAGTGGTGGTGGAAATGTAGTCATATGGCAATTAACCAATTATTTAGGTAAAAGAAATCAAACACTAATGGTATGGAGAGAAAGAAACAAAGATAGTTAGGTGAGATGGGTGGAAATATGGGGGTGAGTGGAGCATTGAGAATAAAGGAAAAGGAAAGAAATAAAAAGCAGACAGCACTGAGCAGTGCGCACTTGGAGTGGAATTCTGGACGTCTGGACGGTTGGATGATTCTGAACTTTTAATGCCGAACACTTAACATCCACATGCAGCATGTATCCAAATTACAGCTAGATCGGACGGTGAAATTGAGAGATATGGGCTTCGCAAGTTGACTGATCTGCACAGGCAGAATGTCCGAAAATCTGGGCTTGGGCCTTTCCTCATGCTTTGTGAACCTGGGCCTTCCTTCATGGATTTGGGCCTTCCATCTTGGATTTGGGCCCCCTTCTTGGGCCTCACGGCTGCACACCTCTTAATGGGCCTCGAAAAAAAAGCTCATTAAGCTTCGTTTCTGCACATGTTCACATTAATACGTCATTTTGGACTCAAATATGGAAACTAAGCTAAAATAGCAAAGTTACAATTAAATCATAGCCAAATAGTAGGGAAAACACATTAAAAACGTCACACTTTGTGCTCCTATCAAATTGCCATATGATTCCATTTCCACCACCACTTACCATTTCTTTATCTCCCATTCACATTCCACTTCTTTTCCCTTTCTTTGTTTATTTCTTCCATTGTCTTCTTCTTCCTCTCCATTTTCCTATAAATAGGAGCCTATTTCTCTTCACCAATTCACACCTCAATGGGGAGGGACAAACCCTCCTCTTCCTCTTTCTCTTCTCACATCATATTTTCCATTCTCTAGTATTTAGGGTTTTCAAGTCTTCAAGGAGGAGGAGAAGGCGTCTACACCATCACCACCAGCCCCTATTCTACATCACCATCACCATCATCACCTTGTCTTCACAGTTTGGATTACTTGTGGTCAAGGATTCAAGATGTGGCTTCAAGATCTTCATGCTATTCATACGGTGTATTTCGACTTAGCCTTTAAATTTATGCCTCTTTGTTGCTTGATTATTCTTTGTATTAGTTAACATGACATGATTTATATAATTTTCAGCCTTTGTTTATGGGTTTATTTAATTGTTGGATCCTAATTAATTAGTTCTTCTAGTAGCTTATGTGACTCCGTTTATTTGATTCGGTTTTATTGAATCTTTTATGTGTTCTTGTTTTAAGGTTCGAAACTTAAGATGATTGCATGTAATTAGTGCTAGAATTAGGGTTTTAATTCTAATTCACAAGTAGTAAAGGCTTATGAAACGGGTCATAATCACAATAAGAAGGATCGCGGATAGACGAGCGTTCGCTAGGTCGCGCACTTGAATTAACAACTCTTCTCCTATGCGTTAGATATGTTATTGATTGATCACCTTTGCATGTTTAATTGTTTAATCTAGATGAGCGTTCACTAGGTTAATTTTCGTAGAAGAGGTTTTATTTGGGGAATGATAACCCGTGTGGGCATTCCACATATGTTAGTTTCGGTTTCATGGCTAGGGAACTTGGTTAATTTTCGGTCTAATGATTGGTAAACTTGTGTATATGTGGCTGAACTTTATATACTTTGTGTTTCATCATCATATTTAATTTATTCTTTGTAATTTAATTCATTTATTTCATTCAATTTATCACTCAATCCCCCCCTTTTACTTTGTACATATGTATATATTCTTTATACTTGTTAATAATAATTCTTTAATTTATTTAATTCTTTGTGACATTTTTTGTTAGGTACACCCTTTGATCTCCGTTGTGAACGATACCCTACTTACACTATACTACCGATAGGGATTTTTTTAAATTGATGCTCCTTTTTGGGCGTATCATTCTTCCTCTCCATTCTCCTATAAATAGCAGCCTCATTCTTCTCTTCAAACACACCCCAATGGGGAGGGACAAACCCTCCTCTTTCTCTTCTCCATCTCACATCATGTTTTCCATTCTCTAGTATTTAGGGTTTTCAAGTCTTCAAGGAGGAGGGGAGCTGTTTACACCATTACCACCAGCCATCAACCATCATCACCACCATCATCATCACCTTGGGAATCTCGGCTTTTGAGTTACTCGCGTGAGGATTTAAGAGTTTGTGATCTTCGAGTTCTTCCTACTTTCCATATGGTGTACTTCAACTTATTCTTTAATTACTCTTTTTGAGTTCCTCTTTGTTGCTTGTTTATTCTTTGTATTAGTTAACATGACATGATTTATATAATTTTCAGCCTATATTTATGAGTTTATTTGATTGTTAGATCCTAATTAATTAGTTCTTCTAGCAGCTTATGTGACTCCGTTTATTTGATTCGGTTTTATTGAATCTTTTATGTGTTCTTGTTTTAAGGTTTGAAACTTAAGATGATTGCATATAATTGGTGCTAGAATTAGGGTTTTAATTCTAATTCACAAGTAGTAAAGGCTTTGGAAAGAGGTCGGAAACAAATAAGAAGGATCACGGATAGATGGGCGGTCCCACTAGGTCGTGCACTTTAATTAACAACTCTTCTTTTATGCGTTGGACATGTTTTGATTAGCTACCTTTGCATGTTTGATTGGTTAATCTAGGTGCGGTCGCTTAGGTTAATTTTCATGAAAGTGGTTTTATTTGGGGAATGATAATTGGCGGTCCAGCATTCCACATATGTTAATTTCGGTTTCATGGCTAGGGAACTTGGTTAATTTTCGGTCCAATAATTGGTAAACTTGTATACTTGTGGCTGAACTTTATATACTTTGTGTTTCATCCCATCTTATTTAATTTATTCTTTGTAGATTTAATTAATTTATTTCATTCAATTTATTTCTCAATCCCCCCCTTTTACTTTGTACATATGTATATATTTATACTTTATACTTGTTAATAATAATTATTTATTTAATTTAATTTCTTGTGACATTTTTTGTTAGGTACACCCTTTGATCTCCGTTGTGAACGATACCCTACTTACCACTATACTACTACCGATAGGGTTTTTTTTAAATTGATGCTCCTTTTGGGCGTGTCAATTTTTGGCGCCGTCGACGGGGATTGAAAATGTTCCTAACCTAATATTTTTTTTGTGAATACTGTTTATAATTTTTTGTAATTATTACTGTTTTTATTACTTGTATATAATTACTGTTTACTTTTTATTGTTTATAATTTTACTATTTTTTTAACTGTTCATATTAGTTGTTTATATTACTTGTCTATATTACTTGTGAATAGTTGTTGTTATTACTTGTTTTTAATACTTGTTCATATTTTGTTACACTTAGTAATTTATTTAGGTGTCTTTTATATAGTTGATTATTTTTTTGTTGTTGTAAGTTGTAACTTGAACGGAATAGGTAAGGTCCTTTTATTAATATTGGCCTAAACCCTTCATTTTTACCGTGAGGTTATTTGAGGTTGAGGGCGGCCTTTATTAACACTTGGAGAATTGTCGAACACTTAAGTGCTTTCTCAACTGAGTAAGGGGCAGATGGATGGTGTCTAGGTCGAGACCCTGGGTGACAGGTTTTGGATTCAGAGGACTATAGACTGACGTAAGTCGATAGGGGTGTAAGCCTCCGTAGTCCACCAAATGAATCCTGCCCCTCGCTTATTCTCATATGATCTGGCTATTCGCCTCTGAAAACACGGAAAGTCATTTAAATCAAGGCATTGCACCTAGGCCGTACGTCCACCTTGAGTTACCGCTTGGAATCAACTTTCATTTTTTTTCAACTATATTCAGGCAAAAGAAAATATTTTTGTGTAAATAAAATATACGTAGACATAGGAAAATTTATTCATTCATTTTGTATAGATAATTTGTGACATATTTTTAACTTTGTAAATATTTTGCTTTTATTTTGTAAATTTATTACTAACCTTTTTATTTTGTATAGGAAATAATCCGGGTTTATCGGAAATTTTACCACATACATCGGAGCATACGTTTAGGAAGTCAAGGTTGAGAAACCTTGAGGTTCATGTCTTGTTGGTGATTTTCGGTTTCCTCGGGAGTAAAAAGGTAAGTTTTCTTTTCACTCTCGTTATTTGTTTTTGAAAAAAAAAAAAAAAAAAAAAGTAGAAAATTTTTAATTGTAAATAAAAAAATAAAAAATAAAAAAAGTGCTTGTTTTGTTTTATTGTTTGTAATTATTTATTTTTACTGTTTATAATTACTGTTTGTTTTATTTTTTGGGCTTGTTGTAGTTATTTGTTATTAGGCCTTAGGCCCGTTTGTGTGATTGGTTAGGGTTTTAGGTTTCGAAAAAATAAAAATAAAAAAATAAAAATAAAAAATAAAAAAATCGGCCCATTGTGCCCGTGTCATTCACGAAGCCCAAAACCCGTAACCCAAACCCATTAGTGTGTCGGGCCTGTTCGTTTTTAGGCCCATTAGTTTAAGCCCAACAATAATGGCCCGTACTCTACGTGGCCAGGCCCACTTTAAGGCCCAGACCATTCCGATGGCCCAGGCCCGTTTAAAGTGTCGGCAAGCACGTGTGCTACGCGTTTCCTCATGCCTTCATTTATCGAGCGCCCATCCATACCTTTGCCATTTGACACCCTTCCCGCACCTGCTCATGATCTTGTCGGAGTCCACACCGACTTGATCTCGGATATCGCCCGCAAGGCCAAAGACGAGTTCCTGCTCATGGCCACTGCCAGATTGCCTTTGTGGATAACTTCACCGACTCCCGACACGTCTATTCATCCCGAGACTCTTAATAGGGCCGAGTACTTGCGAGTGTTTCAACGAGATGAACCTGCACCGTACTTCAAGGTGATGTGAACGTAAAATACGTTCACAAAGTGCTCTAAATACTTGAATGGATGCTATTCTGAAAGCTTATTTGTCGGTTTAATGTTTGTTTTCGTGTTTTCAGGAAAAATATGTGAAAAATGCTAATTTACACATGAAAGGTGAATTTTGGAGGTTTACAGCGCAATATCGGAAAGTCAACAGTGACTTTTCGATTATTTGATGACACCGGTCATCATTCGGAAGTGGAAAATAATATTGTACGAAGATGTTGGAAATCGTTCCAAATCCCGGCAATTTTGCCGGCGAACCACCACTCATGGAGGCGCAACCACCACACGCGGTGTCGATACACATTTTGAAACCACCATTCTATTTTCTCTAATAATTGTTTCTTTTATTCATTTATTTTATAATTATTTAATTTCATTTATTATTTTATTTTTCTTTTGTTTTATTTTATTTTATAATTATTTCTTTTTCTTTTTGTTATTTTATCTTTTTATTATATTTTGTTTTGCAGTTCACGGTGTGATTCTCGGCTTGATTCTCCCCTCACATGGCTCCCGCTTCACTCTCTTTGAATTCAAATTTCAGCCTTAGCCGTTTTTCCAAAGATTGCAGATCATCCATCAATCCAGCTCAATCACCACTTTCTTCCACCTTATCACCTGCCAAGTTGCCCGTTCCTTTGGTTTCTAGCTCCAGCACCAGCTCTCTTCCATTCTCTATTTAAGAGAAGGTCCTGCAATCTCTAAAAGAGCATCGCATCTCCTCTTCATCTCTTCTTCTTCCCGGTCCTCTCTTCTCCCCTCTCCCCTTTTCTTCTTCTTCTTCTTCTTTCCTTTTCTTTTCTTCTCTCTACACCCATTCTTTTCTCACTGCACCCGTAACTTTTCTTTTCCTTCCATTTGTTGTCTACCTCCCTCGTTCTCAGCCCTCACCAAGCTACCACCGTGCCACCTCCATCTCCGCTGCAAACCTCGCCCATCCCCACCACATCACCGCCACCTCTCACAGCCGGTTCTCTCGCTTTTCTTCTCCCTTCCCTTCTTCTCCTTTTCTCTTCTTTTTCTGGCCGCACCCAATTCATTTCTTCTCTTCTCACCTCTCTCTTCCTCTCTCCGATCAATTCAAACCATCTCTCACCACTTCCATTTCACCAAATTCAACTGCACCTCGCAATTAATCATCAATAAATCACAAGCAACAATTCAATCTCAGCAATTATCACCACCGCCAGCCCGTGCCGCCGTCATCGCGGACAACACCGACGATCGATCTTCCATCACCGCCAGCATCCATCATCGATCCAGACGCCGGACTCTGCCGTGAAGAATCCAGAATTACGTCGCCGGCCGCTCTAATCTGCAATTGAAGAACCACCGATCACCATCTCAGTCCGCGTCCCTCTCTGCTCATCACCGTCCCAATTGTCGCCGCTCTTCCCGCACCATCGCCGTCGACAATCCGAGCCCAGCCACCATAAACATCGACGCCGGCTAATCCGATCTCCGAGCTCCTTCGACCCGGCCTCCGTGCCGCCTCCGCCGTTCTCTCTCGCCACCGTGCCCACATCATTGCCGGCGCCGACTCACATCGCCGTCCACCTCTCGTGGATCTCCCTCTCTCACGGGCTATCTCCCTCTCCTCTCGCTATGAAGAAACCCACGGGTTCTGCACGGAATGAATCAAACCAAAAGATAAGGCTGCGTTGAAAAGTCAAAATTGACTTTATTGGTTGGGCTTGACCGGATAGAAAGAGAAGAAAGAAAGATTGGGCTTTTGACCAAAGTTAAAGTCCAAGCCCAAATTGCTATGGATACCTGCCTGGCCCAAGCCCAGTTGCTGAGAACATCCGAGCCTTCACCGAATTAAATGAGCATTTTCTCTTTCTCTTAAACTCATTTTTATTTATATTTGTTGTGTGAATATTTGTTTAATTTGAATTTCGAATATTTGATTAATTTAATTTGTGTGATTTGAATATTTTCTAAATTAATTTGTGTTTACTTTAATTATTTGTGATTTAAGTTTATTCTCTTTATTTATTTTGGTAGGATTATTAGTTTGCTTAGTTAAAAACAGAAAAGCCCTAAAAATTGTTATTTAGTTTTAGAAAATTAGGTTACATTATTATTTAGGTTTAAAGGCCTCCAATCCCCGTGGTTCGATGATAGGAGCACAAAGTGTGACGTTTTTAATGTGTTTTCCCTACTATTTGGCTATGATTTAATTGTAACTTTGCTATTTTAGCTTAGTTTCCATATTTGAGTCCAAAATGATGTATTAATGTGAACATGTGCAGAAACGAAGTCAAATGGGCTTTTGCGAGGCCCATTAAGAGGTGGTCTGCCATGAGGCCCAAGATGGAAGGCCCAAACCCAAGATGGAAGGCCCAAATCCAAGATGGAAGGCCCAAATCCATGAAGGAAGGCCCAAGTTCACAAAGCATGAGGAAAGGCCCAAGCCCAGATTTTCGGACAATCTGCCTGTGCAGATAGGTCAACTTGCGAGGCCCATATCTCTCAATTGCACCGTCAGATCTAGCTGTAATTTTGATACACGCTGCACATGGATGTCAGTTATTCCCAAATAAAATTTCAGAAGCATCCAACCGTTGAAACGTGCAGGATTCCGTTCTAAGTGCGCACTGCTCAGTGCTATCTGCTTTTTATTTCTTTCCTCTTCTTTTATTTTCAATGCTCCACTCACCCCTATATTCTTTCCTCTTCTTTCTGCCCACACCATTAGTGTTTAATTTCTTTTACCTAAATAAATGGTTCATTGCCATATGACTACATTTCCACCATTCCACTTACCATTTCTTTTCTACCACTCACATTCCACTTCTCTTCCTTTTCTTTCTTTATTTCTTGCATTGTCTTCTTCTTCCTCTCCATTCTCCTATAAATAGCAGCCTCATTCTTCTACACCAATTCACACCCCAATGAGGAGGGACAAACCCTCCTCTTTCTCTTCTCATCTCACATTATATTTTCCATTCTCTAATACTATGGGTTTTCAAGACTTCAAGGAGGAGGAGAAGGCGTCTACACCATCACCACCAGCCCTACTTCAGCGTCACCATCACCATCACCACCTTGTCTTCACAGCTTGGATTACTTGTGGTCAAGGATTCAAGATGTGGCTTCAAGATCTTCATGCTATTCATACGGTGTATTTCGACTTATTCTTTAATTTCTCTTATGAGTTCCTCTTTGTTGCTTGTTTATCCTTTGTATTAGTTAACATGACATGATTTATATAATTTTCAGCCTTTGTTTATGGGTTTATTTAATTGTTTGATCCTAATTAATTAGTTCTTCTAGTAGCTTATGTGACTCCGTTTATTTGATTTTGTTTTAGTAGATAACTTTTATATGTTTTTGTTTTAAGGTTGCAAACTTAAGATGATTGCATATAATTGGTGCTAGAATTAGGGTTTTAATTCTAATTCACAAGTAGTAAAGGCTTTGGAAAGAGGTCGGAAACAAATAAAAAGGATCACGGATAGATGGGCGGTCCCACTAGGTCGTGCACTTTAATTAACAACTCTTCTTTTATGCGTTGGACATGTTTTGATTAGCTACCTTTGCATGTTTGATTGATTAATCTAGGTGCGGTCGCTTAGGTTAATTTTCATGAAAGTGGTTTTATTTGGGGAATGATAATTGGCGGTCCAGCATTCCACATATGTTAGTTTCGGTTTCATGGCTAGGGAACTTGGTTAATTTTCGGTCCAATAATTGGTAAACTTGTATGCTTGTGGCTGAACTTTATATTCTTTATGTTTCATCCCATCTTATTTCATTTATTCTTTGTAGATTAATTAATTTATTTCATTCAATTTATTTCTTAAACCCCCCTTTTACTTTGTACATATGTATATATTTATACTTTATACTTGTTAATAATAATTATTTATTTTATTTAATTTCTTGTGACATTTTTTGTTAGGTACACCCTTTGATCTCCGTTGTGAACGATACCCTACTATGCACTATACTACTACCGATAGGGATTTTTTAAATCGACGCGCTCTTGTATCAATTTTTGGCGCCGTCGACGTGGATTGAAAATTCCTAACTATTATTTTGTGAATATTTGTGAATAATATTTATTTATACTTGTTGATATTTCGTTACACTTCGTAATTTATTTAGGTGTCTTTTATATAGTTGATTATTTTTGTTGTTGTTGTAAGTTGTAACTTGAACGGAATAGGTAAGGTCCTTTTATTAATATTGGCCTAAACCCTTCATTTTTACCGTAAGGTTATTTGAGGTTGAGGGCGGCCTTTATTAACACTTGAACGGAAATAGGTAAGGTCCTTTTATTAATATTGGCCTAAACCCTTCATTTGTACCTGTAAGGTCACTTGAGGTCGAGGGCGGCCTTTATTAACACTTGGAGAATTGTCGAACACTTAAGTGCTTTCTCAACCGAGTAAGGGGCACATGGATGGTGTCTAGGTCGAGACCCCGGGTGACGGGTTTTGTATTCGGAGGACCATAGTGACGAAAGTCGATAGGGGCTTGCCTCCGTAGTCCACCAAATGAATCCTGCCCCTCGCTTATTCTCATATGATCTGGCCATTCGCCTTCTGAAAACACGGAAAGTCATTTAAGTCAAGGCATTGCACCTAGGCCGTAAGTCCACCTTGAGTTACCGCTTGGAATCAACTTTCATTTTTTTTCAACTATATTAAGGCAAAGGAAAATATTTTTGTACACTTAAGTGTATTGTGTAAATAAAATATACATAGACATAGGAAAATTTATTCATTCATTTTGTATAGATAATTTGTGACATATTTTTAACTTTGTAAATATTTTGTTTTTACTTTGTTAATTTTATTACTAACTTTTTAATTTTTATAGGGAATAATCCAGGTTATTTGAAAATTTTACCACATACATCGGAGCATACGTTTTGGAAGTCAAGGTTGAAAAACCTTGAGGTTGATGTCTTGTTGGTGATTTTCGGTTTCCTCGGGAGTAAAAAGGTAAGTTTTCTTTTCACTCTCGTTATTTATTTTAAAAATAAAATAATAAAAAATAAATAAAAAAAAATTTGTAATTGTAAAAAAAAAAAAAGTGTGTTTGTTTTTGTTTTACTGTTGGTAATTATTTTTTTTTACTGTTTATAATTACTGTTTGTTTTATTTTTTTGGGCTTGCTTGTTGTTATTTGTTATTGGGCCTTAGGCCCATTTGTGTGATTGGTTAGAGTTTTAGGTTTCGTAAAAAAAAAAAAAAAAAAAAAAAAAAAATTTAGCCCATTGGGCTCGTGTCATTCACGAAGCCCAAAACCCGTAACCCAAGCCCATTAGTGTGTCGGGCCTGTTCGTTTTTAGGCCCATTAGTTAAGCCCACCAATAATGGGCCGGAGATTTTTGGCCCAGGCCCACTTTAAGGCCCAGACCATTCCGATGGCCCAAGCCCGTTTAAAGTGTCGGCAAGCGCGTGTGCTACGCGTTTTCACTCGTTCACTTTACGACTTTTCGTAAAGTATTAAAAAAAAAAAAAAAAAAAAAAATCGAAAATCAAAAAAAATGTGATCGGGGCCGACGCACGACTTTTGCGTCGGCCGAATTGTTTAATAAATCGTGCGCGCGTTCCACTATTCCCTTTGCGACTTTCGTCGCTCGATCCGTGATTTACGGATCTTTGTCTTCGACTTTGGACACGCGTCCGTCCATTCCGTTCCCTTCCCTTCGGTTTGCGTTAGTTCCCTTAGGTCATTTCACGCGTTTTCCCTTAGTCTCTCTCTCTCTCTCTCTCTCTCTCTCTCTCTCTCGTGTTCTTCGTGTTCTTCGTGTTCTTCAGTTTTTCCCGTAAAACCTCCCAAAATCCCAGAAGCTTTCCTCCCTTCCCAACCACAAATGGCCAAAAGAGTTAATTCTTTCAGCCGATTTGTTTCAGTGGGTCCTTCGGAGAACCCAATCTTTGAAGGTCCGGCTGAAATAATTCCACCGAGCATGCTCAATAGCGCCGATGCTAGCATGCCGACCGAGCCACTACCACAACCGCAACCACTACCCCAAGCACCAATCCCGGCCGCTGATCCACCCGTCGAGCCGAAGCCGCTCCCTGTCTATAGGAGACTTCCGAGGACAAATACACCAAAGCTCGAGAGATGCACCGGCGGCTTTCTTTGCGGTGTATTCTCACCCCACCAAGCCACAAAGAGAAAGATTTGGTCCGAAAATCGGACTCGAGGAGGACCAAGTCTATTATCGGGGGTCGAGAAATAGGAAGAAGTTCGGTATCCGACCTTCCGAGCAGCGTATTGCCGAGCTAGAGAGAAGAAACGATCAGCCGGCGAGCAAAAACGAGGAGCTTCAAATGCGGAATCAACGACTCGTCGATGCTCTCCACAGCCGGCATATGTCCCACCGCGGAGGTCCCGTTCCGCACTCGGATGTGCCACGGCGAAGGCTCGAAGTCGTTCCTCAACAACAAGAGCCTATTCTCGAGTTGTCCGACGATTCCATCGACACGGACCACTTCGAGACGGGATGTGCGGAGCCTCATGCCTACACTTGTCGAGCGCCCATCCATACCTTTGCCATCCGATACCCTTCCCGGACCTGCTCATGATCTTGTCGGAGTCCACACCGACTTGATCTCGGATATCGCCCGCAAGGCCAAAGACGAGCTCTCGCTCAGCGGCCACCGCCGGATTTCCTTTGTGGATAACTTCACCGACTCCCGACACGTCTATTCATCCCGAGACTCTTAATAGGGCCGAGTACTTGCGAGTGTTTCAACGAGCCGAACCTCGCTCCGTACTTCAAAGCCGAATCCTCGAGACACTCGGCAACCATCCATCTTTATCCGACCACCATCGTTCAAATTCTCATGGATGTTGGTCGATGGTTGCCCGTCTTCTGTAGCATGATCACAAACGCCCAGACGTTGGAGATCCTTTCCTCCAACAACGAAGAAGGCTACGAGGAGCAGAAGCAAGTGATGTCGGCCGAGTTTCTGGTGCCATCTCACCTCGTTTCAACTCGTGAAGTCCAGTTCGTTCGGTATTCTCACCAACAACCGGATGGAAGTCGGGTCGTCGTGGATGTCTCCGTGGATGAATCGCGCACAAATCCGAAGCCTTCCGTGAGATCGATATGCCGAAAACGCCCCTCCGGATGCCCGATACGTGATCTTCATAATGGATCTTCCTTGGTCACTGGGTGGAGCACGTGGATGTACGCGAAAAGGAGATTGAAGGCCGCTTCGAACCTTTTGTTCATTCAGTGGTTCGCTTTGGTGCAAAGCGTTGGATCTCAACCCTCCAACGACAAGCCGAGCGCTACATGTGCGCCACAGTATCCACACTTCACCCGTGACTCGATTATTTCTCCCGAAGGAAGAAGAGGCTCGGCGGAAATGGCAAAACAGATGACAACTCGTTTCTTCAACGACACGCAACTCCACGTACCACCACCGGACTTGTTCGAACCGAACAAGAGACACTCGAATGGAGGTCGTGACCAACAAGAGAAGGGGTGATCCGAGCAAGCCCCCCGGAGTCAATCGTACCGCCGGTTGTTCCGTCGTTCATCTATCTCATCACACCAGGATCTTTGAGTTCCTCAAAGACGTGCGTACAAGACCATGTGGGATAGAGATGTCGATGGACAGCTCGTACGTGTGCTAGCAAATTTCACCATCGGTCTTCGACCCGCGGAACCAGATCTCGGTGCTCGCCATCGATAGTCACAACGACTTCCTCATTCTTCAGGAGTGTCGCACCGATGCAACGGGGTCGTCTCGTGATTTACGCGCCGATCAACCATTCCATTTTCCAAAGTGTTTGCTATGTGGAGTTCAACCGGAGCCATTTCCGCTTATGTCTTCAGGCTTCTCCATTCTCGCCTAACGTATCCGGAGCTGTACTTGACGGAACACCGCCGACTATAGTGTTCCGCATCTCGGTGAAGGCTACATCGCCCAAGTCCGCCGTGGAGTCGGCAACTACCCTTGTCCAGGACACACTTCAAAGGATCAGAGCCGCAGTCAATTAAGGAGCAAACGTTGGATGCAAGGCCCTGCTAGCCTTGTTTGTGACTGTTGGTGACTTGCTTCGGAGGAGCTTAATGATCTTCAAGGGGGAGTCTTTCTCGTTTCCCTTTTCATTTACTTAACTGTTGTGTGTTTACTTTTGTTTATGTTGTGTGTTTATTTCAGTTTGTGTGTTTACTTCGGTTGATTTCTGTTTGTGTGTTTAAATTCAATAACCATGCTTGAATTTTTCATTTTCGTGAAATATCTGTCTAACATTGAGGACAATGTTTAATTCAAGTGTGGGGGGAAGATTTATTTAAAAAGAAAAGAAAAAAAATTTGAAAAATAAAAAAGTTCAAAAAAATAATTTACTTGTTTTTGTTTTCTACGGTAACAATATATCGACTAGATCATACTTACTCCCTTGGTTGCGTTGAACCTACCATTGCACTTAGTAAGTCACTGTGGTCACGTATTGTTACCCTAAATTGAAAAATCAAAAAAATCAAAAAAATCAAAAATTACAAAAATATTTGCTTCTGTTTGTGTGTTTTTGTGTGTTTATTTGTGGTGTGTTTTATTCTTTCCAATCCCGATGATGAATTGAGTTTAATTGTTGTGATTAGGAGAATGTTTATTATATGTCAAGGCTTTGTGTAGTTTGCTTTGGATTTAATATGCATAACTTGTGATTGCTCAAATTTCCATGTTCACATAACCTGTTTTGATTAGTTTATTGCAATCCGAGAAGCACATTTAAACATACATTGTCATGCATACCCAGAAAATGTGAGGACTTGAGCCTATTGAATATTCACATGTATGCATCTTTCATACATTTACTCGTTCTTCATGTGTGCACAATTCATGAGTTTTGAACCTAGAACTTGCTCAGAGACCACTTGAAACTTTTTGTTAATCTGTAATGAATTAGAAATGAGTAAGGCATTAGTTGAGCACCATGGCCAAAATATTCACCATCCATCTAAACACGAACTTTAGGAATCCCTTTTTGAACTAAACACTCATTAGCCGTTTCTTTTGTTCACCCACACCATTTCACCCTTGTTTTATTGTGTTTGCAAGACGATGATAGTGACTTCTTATGTTTTTATGCTTCGGATTTGTATGGTAGTATACCAAAAGGCAAGTGTGGGGGTGTATTTATTTTGTTGTATTTGTTCAAAGAAAGAAAGAAAAAATTCCTATGATCTAAAAAGAAGGAATAAATTCCTCAAAGAAAAAAAAAAAAAAAAAAAAGAAACAAAAGAGAAAAAAGGAGAAATTCCAAAAATAGAGTTATTTTCTTGTATTGTTTTTCAATAAAAGGTTGGAGGAAAATAAGAGTTGTTTCGGGTATAGCATAGGTATGAGTTTCAAAGTCGTTGATTTGTCTTGCAAACATGTGAAACATTTTTCATTTCGAGTCCTTTCACTTCATTTACCATTCATCCTTTTGTCCCTGTTTCACCTGAAAGTCCTTATGATCTAATGAGTTGTGGATTAATTGTAGAGAGTCGGTTAATGAGCAAGCATATGGGAACACTACTTGTGTAATTGTTTTGAGAGTAAACAGTTAACCCTAAACACTGAGCGGAAATATTTAGTGAATCTTGTGAGGTTTAGTGGTTAATGTTGTTTTTATGTGCCTATTGGATTGCTTGACATTAATTGTATACTCGGTTTTCACAGACTTCACCCGAGCATAAATGAGATGTACATGTTAAATGCTTAGCAAATTTGTTAGCCTTGGTATATAATTTTTATTCTACTGAGTATAACTCTTTTGAACTCGCTGAGGGTTATGGTTGGAAAGACCATTCTGTTTTGTGTTTCCTTTTCTATTTTCTGTTGTTCTTGTTTTTGCTAGAGGACTAGCAGTAGCTAAGTGTGGGGGAATTTGATAGGAGCACAAAGTGTGACGTTTTTAATGTGTTTTCCCTACTATTTGGCTATGATTTAATTGTAACTTTGCTATTTTAGCTTAGTTTCCATATTTGAGTCCAAAATGATGTATTAATGTGAACATGTGCAGAAACGAAGTCAAATGGGCTTTTGCGAGGCCCATTAAGAGGTGGTCTGCCATGAGGCCCAAGATGGAAGGCCCAAACCCAAGATGGAAGGCCCAAATCCAAGATGGAAGGCCCAAATCCATGAAGGAAGGCCCAAGTTCACAAAGCATGAGGAAAGGCCCAAGCCCAGATAGTCGGACAATCTGCCTGTGCAGATAGGTCAACTTGCGAGGCCCATATCTCTCAATTGCACCGTCCGATCTAGCTGTAATTTTGATACACGCTGCACATGGATGTCAGTTATTCCCAAATAAAATTTCAGAAGCATCCAACCGTTGAAACGTGCAGGATTCCGTTCTAAGTGCGCACTGCTCAGTGCTGTCTGCTTTTTATTTCTTTCCTCTTCTTTTATTTTCAATGCTCCACTCACCCCTATATTCTTTCCTCTTCTTTCTGCCCACACCATTAGTGTTTAATTTCTTTTACCTAAATAAATGGTTCATTGCCATATGACTACATTTCCACCATTCCACTTACCATTTCTTTTCTACCACTCACATTCCACTTCTCTTCCTTTTCTTTCTTTATTTCTTGCATTGTCTTCTTCTTCCTCTCCATTCTCCTATAAATAGCAGCCTCATTCTTCTACACCAATTCACACCCCAATGAGGAGGGACAAACCCTCCTCTTTCTCTTCTCATCTCACATCATATTTTCCATTCTCTAATACTATGGGTTTTCAAGACTTCAAGGAGGAGGAGAAGGCGTCTACACCATCACCACCAGCCCTACTTCAGCGTCACCATCACCATCACCACCTTGTCTTCACAGCTTGGATTACTTGTGGTCAAGGATTCAAGATGTGGCTTCAAGATCTTCATGCTGTTCATACGGTGTATTTCGACTTATTCTTTAATTTCTCTTATGAGTTCCTCTTTGTTGCTTGTTTATCCTTTGTATTAGTTAACATAACATGATTTATATAATTTTCAGCCTTTGTTTATGGGTTTATTTAATTGTTTGATCCTAATTAATTAGTTCTTCTAGTAGCTTATGTGACTCCGTTTATTTGATTTTGTTTTAGTAGATAACTTTTATATGTTTTTGTTTTAAGGTTGCAGACTTAAGATGATTGCATATAATTGGTGCTAGAATTAGGGTTTTAATTCTAATTCACAAGTAGTAAAGGCTTTGGAAAGATGTCGGAAACAAATAAAAAGGATCACGGATAGATGGGCGGTCCCACTAGGTCGTGCACTTTAATTAACAACTCTTCTTTTATGCGTTGGACATGTTTTGATTAGCTACCTTTGCATGTTTGATTGATTAATCTAGGTGCGGTCGCTTAGGTTAATTTTCATGAAAGTGGTTTTATTTGGGGAATGATAATTGGCGGTCCAGCATTCCACATATGTTAGTTTCGGTTTCATGGCTAGGGAACTTGGTTAATTTTCGGTCCAATAATTGGTAAACTTGTATGCTTGTGGCTGAACTTTATATTCTTTATGTTTCATCCCATCTTATTTCATTTATTCTTTGTAGATTAATTTATTTATTTCATTCAATTTATTTCTTAAACCCCCCTTTTACTTTGTACATATGTATATATTTATACTTTATACTTGTTAATAATAATTATTTATTTTATTTAATTTCTTGTGACATTTTTTGTTAGGTACATCCTTTGATCTCCGTTGTGAACGATACCCTACTATGCACTATACTACTACCGATAGGGATTTTTTAAATTGATGCTCCTTTTGGGCGTATCATTCGACAACCCCGAGTTTAAATTACTCATCATTATATTTTGACAACCAATCAAATGGCGCCGTTGCCGGGGATTTAGGTTTAACTTTGATCTATTAGTATTTGTAACCGAATTTTTCTTACAATTTTCTTGTTTTGTTTTATTTTTGTGAGATATATTTTTGTGTGCAATTTATTTTATTTTATTCTATTCTTTGGTTCTTGTTTACATTTTTCTTGGAATTTTTAGGTACATATTTTTCAGTTATGGAACAGTGGAATTATTCTTGGGATGATTCTAGAAACTTCGAGCATCCGTGGTACTCCCAAAATCAATGCATCGAGCCGTCACACCCGTCACTTTCTTTACTTGAAGAAATGGCAGCTCAATTGCAAAATTCTTTAGCGGATGATGCTCAACAATGGTGTGAAACTCAAGAAAGAAGTGCAATGATCGATCAATTTATAGAGCAATTTGAGGCCAACCGTTTATTTGAGCATAATCAAGAACTGACAAATCTGCAACCATGTGAGTTCTTTGATCCAAATCCCTTACTTGTGCATAATGGTGATTTTGATGTGCATTCATGTGGGGTTAAGAGGGAAGAAAATGTACCTCTTAACCATGTTGATAATACTGTTATGCATCATGATTTCATATTAAAGGAGGATGGGAACCGGGAGGATCAAAATGTACTCCCGGGAAATGGATTGGAGGATTGTGATCTAGTGTTACCAAGGACTAACAAAGTGGTGGATAAGGAAGCCGGAGGGGAAGATTATGTACCTTCCGGAAGGCATGCGACACTGAAGCCAAGACAAAAAGCTGCTGGAAAGAAGAAAAAGAAGAAGCAGGGGCTAATGACTGAAATGTTCGATATTTTCAAGAAAGCAGATGTAAATCTTCCTCTGCTAGATCTCATCAGTCGAGTACCAGCATATGCAGAATTTGTCAAGGATATATGCATGCACAAGAAGAAATTCCTTGGTGCGGAGAAAATTGTGCTCAAGGAGGAGGCAAGTGCAATCATTCAACGAAGGGCATCACGTGGCATACACGATCCTACGAGCTTTGTTGTTGGGTGTACAATTGGTGACAAGTCTTTTGATGGAGCTCTTATGGATATGTGCACGTGCATCAATATCTTGCCTCTAGCAACGTTCCGGAAGCTAGCCATTGGTACCCTGCAACCTACTTCAATCTCAGTGCAACTTGCAGATGAGACATTTAGAATGCCAGTGGGAATTGTGGAAGACGTGCTGGTTAGAGTCGACAAATTCATCCTTCCAGCAGATTTTGTGATTTTGGATATGGATGAAGACCCCAAGATAGAGAGTGGATTGCCTATCATCCTTGGTAGTCCCTTTATGGCCATTGCCGGTGCGAAGATTAATGTTCAGAAAGGCACCGTGAAGCTCAAAGTTTTGGGGGAAAAAGTGAAGTTGCAAGTACTCCAGCCCACCTTTCCACTTAATGTCATCAAGGAGGTGTTTTCAGTTGATTTGGTGAAGGGGAATCAAGCAAAGAGTGAAAGGATTTTCGGTCCTTTAAATCCTCCCAAGCCTAAAGTTGAAGTTCATCCTTCTATTATGGTTGAGAAGCAAGAGCTACCAGAGCTCTCTTATTCTGATGATGATGACATGTTTGATGAGTTTGTACACTCATATGTGCATGATGATATTGATTTTACTGCTTCTACATATGAGTCCGGGCTTGACAGTTTTAGTGTCCCTCTGCCTGTTCACAAAGCTGAGGCATTGATGTGAACGTAAAATACGTTCACAAAGTGCCTTTAATTACTGAATTTTGCTATTCCGAAAGCTTATTTGTCGGTTTAATGTACAAATTGTGTTTGTGTAGGTTAAATAAGTGTTTCAACACAAAATGGTACATTTTGGGTAGTTTAGTGCATTTTCGAGAAAATGACGAAAAGTCAACCGCGACTTTGGGCGAAAAGTCAACACAAGTCAATGCTCGGAAGTGGAGGACGACAATGTACGAAGATTTCGGTTTATTCCGAATCCCGGCACGTTTGCCGGCGAACCACCACTCGAAATGGAGATGCACTATTCCGACACCTCGAATACCCATTTATTTTGCATTATTATATTTGTATTTCAAATTAAATTATTTAAATTTTATTTCTTTGTATTATTTATTTATTTACTCCTTTTCATTTATTTATTTGTTTATATATTTTTATAATTCTTTTTATTTAATTATTCATTTTAATTATTTTAATTTTTACTTTTGGTTCTTCTTTTTGACAATTGCAGAACAGGCCACCAGCCCACGACCATCCTCCTTTCTCCTCGGATTCCATTCCACCATGCCGACATCCACCACCGAGCTCCACTATCCTCTTCTTCATAAGGGACGTCTGCAGCCTCTCTTCAACGGCACCACTACCAAAATACCACCCATGAACTTCAGCCACCATCCCAAGCCACTCCTCAATCCCTCAAGCCCGTGCCTAAATTCACAACAATCAATCCACCAATCATCAAGCAGTCACCAAATTGCCATGAAACAACTTGCAAATTCACAAGTCAAATCCCAATCACCTCACCATAGCTACTCGCCTTCATCACAGATCCACCACCACTAACACGGAGCCACCGTACACGCACCACCGCATCACTCGAACTCGCCGTGAGTTCTTCTCTCGACCCGAGCCCGACTAGCTCAAATCCAAGTGCAGCCGCACCCATCAAGCTCGCCGTCGATCCCGTGCGCCTCCTCTCGCCGTGAGCCCAAGCACGACACCTGCGTTTCCAATTCTCCCCATGCCCAGTGTCCGTGCCCGTCATCACCTTGCCGCTGCTCTCATATGAGCCGTGCCTTTCTCGCGCCGCCGAGAACCCAACCACCGCGTCGACCCACATCAAATCGACGACGATCCAATCACCGAGAAGCCCGGACCGGTCTTCTCCGACCCAATCATGCCGGCATCGCTCTCTACCGACCGGCCACGACCCGATCCCAAGTCGAGCTCGGACCCGAGCTTCAATCCGACGCAAGCTTTGCTTGCCGTGCCTAGCCGCCAAGAGCCCAGTCCTCTCCCTCCCCTCTCGCCGTGCTCTCTCGTTCGAAGAGAGAAGAATGAAAGACGAAAAGAAAGAAGAGAAAACTGACGAAGCACGGGAAAGAATGAGAAGGAAAGGAAGAAAAAGTCAACTAAGCCCTTGCCTGTTGACTCGTTGACCCAGTTAAGGCCCAAGCCCAAATCCACTTGAGTCTAAACTGTTTTCTGGACACCTCACTGCTGCAGGCCCAGTTCTGTTATAGACACCCAAGCCCAATCCGATCTGGGCTTCCCAAGAATCCAAAGTTCAAATGCCCAACTGTTTTGGGCCCCGAAGAATCCAAAGCCCAACTGAAATGGGCCCCCGCCACATCCAAAGTCCGAGTCCGTTTCCGAATAGCTGAGTCTGCCACCTTCGCCTGCCAGACAGTGTCCATTTTCATGGACACAACAGTAACATTTTTCCCAAACTCGTTTATTTATTATATTTTATCTTTGTTTAATTAACTATTCGTGAATAATTTTGGGAAATGTTATTGTGTAAATATTTGTTTATTTTCTATTTTTGCATAATAATTGTGATTTGATTTTTCTAAGTTGCTTTTGTGATTGTTTATTTGATTCAAGTTTACGGAAATCTTTTATATGTTTATGTTATAGGGGTCGACACTTATGATGTTTACATGTAATTGAAGCTAGAGTTAGGAATCCGATTCACCTAATAGTTTTGGAAACCTAATTCACAAGTAGTAAAGGCTTTGGACAAAAGTCGGAATCAATTAAAAAAGGATTACAAATAGATGGACTTTTCCATACTAGGTTGTGCACTTGAATTAACGATTCTTTTCGATGCTTTGAACATGGATTGACTAGCTAGCTTTCTAGACTAAGATGACATGTTTAATTGATTGATCTAGGTGCTTTCACTTAGGTTAATTTTCAGAGAGAAGTCTAATTGGGAAATAATTAGCTTTCTAATATTTCACAATGTTAGTTTCGATCATATGACTTAGAGAAATCAATATTTGTGTGTGTTTTTCTTGTTTTCAAAAATAATAAAAATCCAAAAATATTTCCTTTTAATTATTTATTGTTTTCAAAAATCTCAAAAACCCCCAAAAATACTTTTGTATATAATGTATATTTTTGTAAATAGAAACAATACTGTATAGTTTATTTAATTTTATATATATATATATTCTTTATTCTTTATACTTGTTAATATAATTCTTTATTTAATTTAATTTATTGTGACATTGAAAAGTAAATATAACAATCCTCTGTGGGAAAAACCTCTATTTCCCATTATACTTTACAACGACAATTGTTAGGAAGTTTAGGTAATAATTAATGAACGCGGTGAAAATCGACTAATCAAAATGGCGCCGTTGCCGGGGATTGTTTTTACTGTTTACTTTTCTAAATAGTATTTTACTATATGTAAATAATACTTGTTTATATTTTGTAAATAATACTTGTTATTTTTTTATGTTACATACTTTTTAACTTTGTAAATATTTTGTTTTGATTTTGTAAATTTTATTACTAACTTTTTAATTTTTATAGGGATTAATCAAGGTTGTTGGAAATTATCACATGCATTGGAGCATACGTTTGGAAGTCAAGGTTGAAAAATCTTGAGGTTGATGTCTTGTTGGTGATTTTCCGGCTATCCTCGGGAGTTCGTCAAAGGGAAGTTTCCTTTTTCACTCCCGTTATCCGTTGTATATAATTAAAAAAAAAAAAAAAAAAAAAAAATAGTTTTAGTTTTTATTTACTGTTTGTAAATATTTTGTTTTTACTATTTTTAGTTACTGTTTCTTTAATTTTACTTTTTATCTCTAGTTCACTGTTTTTAATTGGGCTTGTTGTATAGTATTGGGCCTTAAGCCCATTTGTTTAGTCGGTTTAGGTTTTGGGTTTCGAAAAAAAAAAAAAAAAAAAAAATTCAATTCAATAAATTTGGCCCATTGGGCCCTTGTCATTTTCAAAGCCCAAAACTCATAACCCAAGCCCATTTAGTTAATTGTGAATAGTGTTGGGCCTTAAGCCCACTTGTTTGTGTTATTGGGCCCTAAGCCGATTTGTTTAGAGAGTCGGGCCTTAAGCCCAGTTGAATAGTGTTGGGCCTTAGTAAAAAAAAAAAAAAAAAAAAATTACTGTTGTTAGTTTAGGCCCATTTTAGTTAAGCCCACCAATAATGGGCCGGAGTTTTCTTTGGCCCAGCCCACTTTAAAGCTCAGGCCATGTCCGATGGCCCAGGCCCATTTTAAAGTGTCGGCAACCCGAATAATCGAGTCGACGCGTGCCACACGTGTTTTCGACTGCTCACTTTACGACTTTTTCGTAAAGTTTTGATTAAAATAAAAAGAAAAATTCTTATTGGGTCGACGAACGACTTTTGCGTCGGCCTAATAATAAAAAAAAAAAAAAATTGATGTTTATTTATTATTTTTACGCGCGTGCTGACTATTCAACTTTTGAATTTTCTGCGCCGCGTGATTTTAATAATCCGTGTCCATCGTGTGCTTTGCGACTTTCGTCGCTCGATCCGTGATTTACGGATCTCGGTCTCTCGACTTTGGACACGCGTCCGTCCGTTCCGTTCCCTTCCCATTCGTTTGTGTTTGCCTTAGTCAGTTTCCATTCATTTCCCTTAGCTTCCCTTTCAGTTTCTCTCATTTTCTCTCAATTGTTCTAAGTGTGCACTATTTGTTCTTAGCTTGTTCTTCGTGTTCTTAGTTTGTTTTCCAGAAATTCATCCCAAATTTCCAGTAAAGTCATCCTCCCTCCCAACCTAGAAATGGCCAAGAGAGTCAACTCTTTCAGTGAATTGTTTCAGTGTGTCCTTCGTAGAGTCAAATCTTTGGAGGTTTGTTTGAAATCGTTCCACCGAGCGTGCTCGAAAGCATCGATGCTAGCACGCCGACCGTGCCACAACATCAAGCACCAATACCGGCCGCTGATCCACCTGTTGTTGTTGTTGCTGGTCCTTCCCTGAGGAGAGCCTCTAAGAAACGCAAGAGGACAAAATTCACCAAACATCGAAAGATGCGTTGAAAGAATTCTACACGGTGAATGCTCACCCACTCGAATACAAAGAGAAAGATTGGGTGTGGAACTCGGGTTGGATGAAAACCAGATCTACGAATGGGGCAAGAGATACCAATACAAGTATGGTATCAAGTCTACCGAGAAAGTTAATGCCGAGCCGATGAAAAGGAACGAGGAGCCGTTAAGAGAAAACGAGGGGCTCCAAGTCCAAGTTCAAAATCTCAACGATGCTCTCCACGGCGGCATTTGTCAAACGTGCGGAGGTCCCGTTCCGCACTCGATGTGCTACGGTCAAGGTTTGAATTCGTTCCGACTCAACCGGAGCCTCTTCTTGTCTTGTCCGATGATTCAATCGACATGGAGGATTTGCGAAGGGATGTGCGAGTCTCATGACAACATCAATCGAGCGCTCATCCTCACAATTGCCATCCGACAACATTCCGCGACCTGCTCATGATCTAGTTGGGTTTCATTCCGACCAGATCGCCGATACCATCAACACGGCCAAGAAAGAACTCATGTTCTTGGTCGTCGCCGGTTTTCCCACGTGGATCTCTTCATCAAATTCCAAAGCACTTCGTTCATCCCGAAACTCGAACCACGACGAGTACTTGCTAGTGTTTCAACGAGCCGAGCCTCGCACCATACTTCAAATCGAAGCCTCGAGACACTCAAAGCAACCATCCACCTCAATCCGGCCACCATCGTTCGGATCTTGATGGATGTTGGTCAATGGTTGCTCATCTTCGTAGCATGGTCACAAATGCCCATACCCCGGAGATCTTGTCTTCCGGGATAGAAGGAAGCTACAACGAGCAAGTGCAAGTCATGTCCGCCGAGTTTCTAGTACCATCTCACAACGTTTCAACTCGTGAAGTCCAGTTTGTTCGTTCCTCTCACCAACAACCTGGATGGAAGTCGGATTGTTTTAGATGTCTCGTGGATGAATCGAGCTCAAATCCAAGACCTTCCGTGAGATCAAGATGCCGAAAACGTCCTTCCGGATGCCCGATACGTGATATGCAGAATGGATCCTCCCTTGTCACTGGGTGGAACACGTTGATGTGTGCGAAAAGACTTAACCCCTATATTCAAAAATTTTGTTGAATCAGGGGTTTGCATATGGAGCGAAGCGTTGGTTGTCAACTCTTCAACGACAGTCCGAACGTATCCTCTACTCCATGGGGATTCACACTTCACCCAAGTGACACTATCATTTCACCGAAGGGAGAATAAGGCTAGCCGTGATGGCAAACAAGATGGTGATCAGTTTCTTTAACGACATCACCAACTCCACATTTCATCATCGGGACCGCATCGAATAAAACGGGAGGCACACATATGGAGGTCGGGACCAACAAGCGAAGGGATCATCCTAGCCAACCCCTTGGGCTCGATCGTACCGCTGGCTGTTCTATCAAGCTCTTCTCCCATCACACAAGAATCTTTGATTTTATTAGAGATGTGCGTACAAGGAATTTATGGGATAGTGTGTCGATGGGCAGTGAAGTACATGTGCTTACAAGTTTCAACACCGGTCTTGACCCGAGAAATTCCGTCTCCGTTTTGGGCATAAGCAATCACGTCGACTTCCTCATACTCCAAGAGTGCTTCACAGATTCAACAGGGTCGTACGTGATTTATGCGCCTATCGATCAAGCCACTTTCCAGTCCATGTTATGTGGAGTTGAATCGGAGCCATATCAACTTTTGTCATCTGGTTTCTCCATTCTCCGCCCGACGTATCCGGAGACGTACTTGATGGAACTCTACCGACGTTAGTGTTCCGGATCTCGGTGAAGGTCATGTCAAGCAGACATGCTGTAGATATGACAACGGGCGTGGTCCGAGCACGCTTAGAAGGATCGAGCCGCAATCAACTAAGGAGCAAACGTTGGATGCAAGGCCCCGCTAGCCTTGTTTGTGATCGTTGGTGACTTGCTTTGGAGGACCTCCACGATCTTCAAAGGGGAGTATTTCTGTTTCATTTTTCATTTATATAACTGTTGTGTGTTTATTTCTCGTTTGTGTGTTTAAATTCAATAACCATGCTTGAATTTTTCATTTCATTGAAAATATTTGTCTAACATCGAGGACAATGTTTAATTCAAGTGTGGGGGGAAGGTTTCACTTTATTTGTTTAAAAAAAAAAAAAAAAAAAAAAAAATTTGAAAAATTCAAAAATTCAAAAAAAAATATATATATGTGTTTTGTTTTCGTTTTCTACCGTAACAATATATCGACTAGATCATACTCACTCCCTTGGTAGCGTTGAACCTACCATTGCACTAAGTGAGTCACTGTGGTCACGTATTGTTACCCTAATAAAAAAAGAAAAAAAAATCAGAAAAATGAAAATTTTCAAAAAAAATATTTACTTCTGTTTGTGTGCTTGTTGTATTGTTTTTGTGATTTCCAACACCGATGATGAGATTGAACTTAATTGTATGAAATGAAAGCATGTTTAGGTCTCCTGAACTTCATTTTTAAAAAAATAAATTGATTTGGGACTTTGCATGTACACCATTATTGTCAGATTGATGCATTAAATGTGAGAAGCATAGAGAGATTTGTGCGAGCTATACATGCCATATTGTGAGCTTCGAGCTTAATGAAAGTGCATTCATAATTCTTTGCACTTTGTTCTTCATGTGTGATCAAGCTTATGTGATATGTATCTCTAGAACTTGCATAATATCTTGTCGAAACTTTCTGTCATGCATTTTACATCTTGGAAATGATCAAGGCATTAGGAATCCACCATGGCCAAATGAGCATTTGTCCCTAATTTATATCATTAGTTTGCCATTTTGTGCCTATATGTTTAGCCTTTCGTTTCTTCGCACCATAAATGTCTACCCTAGCTTAAACACTTGCTTTACCCTTTCCGAGCTATCTTAGTGAGCAATTTGAGATTACTTTTGTTCAGATGCTGAAATGTATATGTTCTGTGAGTTTGGAAAAGAATAAGTGTGGGGGTGTGACTACAAATTTGATGTATTTGTTTCTGTTTCGAAAAAAAAAAAAAAAAAAAAAAAAAAAGAAAAGAGAAAAATCGAAACAGAAAAGAAAAAAAAATAGAAAGAAAAAAAAAAAGTATTGTGTTTTGTTTAATTTTAAATTCAATAAATATGTTCAAGGGAGTGTGTGTTCAGGATGAGTATAGCATCTTACTCGTTTCTAATTTATTAAATCTCAGCATGTGATTGCTTACTAAGATTGCTCGGAATTTGTGATTCCCTTCCACTTCATTTCTGTAACCCCTCGCCTGAAGCCCCATTACACCATAATAAAAGTCCTTTTGATCTAAGATGTATATGCATGATTTTGTGGAGATTAGATTGACGTGCAAGCATATGGCGGCATTTGCATAAGTTTGCTTGAGTGGTAGTGTAGCTAACCGATAAACACTTGTGCGAAAATCAGAGCGAAATCCTGTGAGTTTATGGTTAGCACAGTTTCAATATGCATGCTTACTTTGGTGCATTGAGATGACAATACTTGCACACACTTCACTATTGCATATGTCCCGTAGTTTCCAAACATTTTTGAGACCTAACTTCTTTCATCTCTAATCCTATTGTGTTCTCTGAGGTAATTGTTGGAAAATTGTTTTGTGTTTCCCTTTCTGTTTTGTGTTTCCCTTTCTGTTTTGTGTTGTTCTGTTTTAAGTTTTATGTTTGCTTGAGGCAAGCAAAGTTCAAGTGTGGGGGTGTGATGTGAACGTAAAATACGTTCACAAAGTGCCTTTAATTACTGAATTTTGCTATTCCGAAAGCTTATTTGTCGGTTTAATGTACAAATTGTGTTTGTGTAGGTTAAATAAGTGTTTCAACACAAAATGGTACATTTTGGGTAGTTTAGTGCATTTTCGAGAAAATGACGAAAAGTCAACCGCGACTTTGGGCGAAAAGTCAACACAAGTCAATGCTCGGAAGTGGAGGACGACAATGTACGAAGATTTCGGTTTATTCCGAATCCCGGCACGTTTGCCGGCGAACCACCACTCGAAATGGAGATGCACTATTCCGACACCTCGAATACCCATTTATTTTGCATTATTATATTTGTATTTCAAATTAAATTATTTAAATTTTATTTCTTTGTATTATTTATTTATTTACTCCTTTTCATTTATTTATTTGTTTATATATTTTTATAATTCTTTTTATTTAATTATTCATTTTAATTATTTTAATTTTTACTTTTGGTTCTTCTTTTTGACAATTGCAGAACAGGCCAAACCAGCCCCGGCAACCTTTGCCGGCCACCAGCCCACCACCATCCTCCTTTCTCCTCGGATTCCATTCCACCATGCCGACATCCACCACCGAGCTCCACTATCCTCTTCTTCATAAGGGACGCTGCAGCCTCTCTTCAACGGCACCACTACCAAAATACCACCCATGAACTTCAGCCACCATCCCAAGCCACTCCTCAATCCCTCAAGCCCGTGCCTAAATTCACAACAATCAATCCACCAATCATCAAGCAGTCACCAAATTGCCATGAAACAACTTGCAAATTCACAAGTCAAATCCCAATCACCTCACCATAGCTACTCGCCTTCATCACGATCCACCACCACTAACACGAGCCACCGTACACGCACCACCGCATCACTCGAACTCGCCGTGAGTTCTTCTCGACCCGAGCCCGACTAGCTCAAATCCAAGTGCAGCTGCACCCATCAAGCTCGCTGTCGATCCCGTGCGCCTCCTCTCGCCGTGAGCCCAGCACGACACCTGCGTTTCCAATTCTCCCCATGCCCGGTCCGTGCCCGTCATCACCTTGCCGCTGCTCTCATACGAGCCGTGCCTCTCGCGCCGCCGAGAACCCAACCACCGCGTCGACCCACATCAAATCGACGACGATCCAATCACCGAGAAGCCCGGACCGGTCTTCTCCGACCCAATCATGCCGGCATCGCTCTCTACCGACCGGCCAGACCCGATCCAGCCGAGCTCGGACCCGAGCTTCAATCCGACGCAAGCTTTGCTTGCCGTGCCTAGCCGCCAAGAGCCCGTCCTCTCCTCCCCTCTGCCGTGCTCTTGTTCGAAGAGAGAAGAATGAAAGACGAAAAGAAAGAAGAGAAAACTGACGAAGCACGGGAAAGAATGAGAAGGAAAGGAAGAAAAAGTCAACTAAGCCCTGCTGTTGACTCGTTGACCCAGTTAAGGCCCAAGCCCAAATCCACTTGAGTCTAAACTGTTTTCTGGACACCTCACTGCGCAGGCCCAGTTCGTATAGACACCCAAGCCCAATCCGATCTGGGCTTCCCAAGAATCCAAAGTTCAAATGCCCAACTGTTTGGGCCCCGAAGAATCCAAAGCCCAACCGAAATGGGCCCCCGCCACATCCAAAGTCCGAGTCCGTTTCCGAATAGCTGAGTCCGCCACCTTCGCTCGCGGACACGTTGTCCATTTTCATGGACACAACAGTAACATTTTTCCCAAACTCGTTTATTTATTATATTTTATCTTTGTTTAAATTCGAATTAACTATTCGTGAATAATTTTGGGAAATGTTATTGTGTAAATATTTGTTTATTTTCTATTTTTGCATAATAATTGTGTATTTGATTTTTCTAAGTTGCTTTTGTGATTGTTTATTTGATTCAAGTTTACGGAAATCTTTTATATGTTTATGTTATAGGGGTCGACACTTATGATGTTTACATGTAATTGAAGCTAGAGTTAGGAATCCGATTCACCTAATAGTTTTGGAAACCTAATTCACAAGTAGTAAAGGCTTTGGACAAAAGTCGGAATCAATTAAAAAAGGATTACAAATAGATGGACTTTTCCATACTAGGTTGTGCACTTGAATTAACGATTCTTTTCGATGCTTTGAACATGGATTGACTAGCTAGCTTTCTAGACTAAGATGACATGTTTAATTGATTGATCTAGGTGCTTTCACTTAGGTTAATTTTCAGAGAGAAGTCTAATTGGGAAATAATTAGCTTTCTAATATTTCACAATGTTAGTTTCGATCATATGACTTAGAGAAATCAATATTTGTGTGTGTTTTTCTTGTTTTCAAAAATAATAAAAATCCAAAAATATTTCCTTTTAATTATTTATTGTTTTCAAAAATCTCAAAAACCCCCAAAAATACTTTTGTATATAATGTATATTTTTGTAAATAGAAACAATACTGTATAGTTTATTTAATTTTATATATATATATATTCTTTATTCTTTATACTTGTTAATATAATTCTTTATTTAATTTAATTTATTGTGACATTGAAAAGTAAATATAACAATCCTCTGTGGGAAAAACCTCTATTTCCCATTATACTTTACAACGACAATTGTTAGGAAGTTTAGGTAATAATTAATGAACGCGGTGAAAATCGACTAATCAAAATGGCGCCGGCTCGCCGGGGATTGTTTTTACTGTTTACTTTTCTAAATAGTATTTTACTATATGTAAATAATACTTGTTTATATTTTGTAAATAATACTTGTTATTTTTTTATGTTACATACTTTTTAACTTTGTAAATATTTTGTTTTGATTTTGTAAATTTTATTACTAACTTTTTAATTTTTATAGGGATTAATCAAGGTTGTTGGAAATTATCACATGCATTGGAGCATACGTTTGGAAGTCAAGGTTGAAAAATCTTGAGGTTGATGTCTTGTTGGTGATTTTCCGGCTATCCTCGGGAGTTCGTCAAAGGGAAGTTTCCTTTTTCACTCCCGTTATCCGTTGTATATAATTAAAAAAAAAAAAAAAAAAAAAAAATAGTTTTAGTTTTTATTTACTGTTTGTAAATATTTTGTTTTTACTATTTTTAGTTACTGTTTCTTTAATTTTACTTTTTATCTCTAGTTCACTGTTTTTAATTGGGCTTGTTGTATAGTATTGGGCCTTAAGCCCATTTGTTTAGTCGGTTTAGGTTTTGGGTTTCGAAAAAAAAAAAAAAAAAAAAATTCAATTCAATAAATTTGGCCCATTGGGCCCTTGTCATTTTCAAAGCCCAAAACTCATAACCCAAGCCCATTTAGTTAATTGTGAATAGTGTTGGGCCTTAAGCCCACTTGTTTGTGTTATTGGGCCCTAAGCCCATTTGTTTAGAGAGTCGGGCCTTAAGCCCAGTTGAATAGTGTTGGGCCTTAGTTAAAATAAAAAATAAAAAATTACTGTTGTTAGTTTAGGCCCATTTTAGTTAAGCCCACCAATAATGGGCCGGAGTTTTCTTTGGCCCAGCCCACTTTAAAGCCCAGGCCATGTCCGATGGCCCAGGCCCATTTTAAAGTGTCGGCAACCCGAATAATCGAGTCGACGCGTGCCACACGTGTTTTCGACTGCTCACTTTACGACTTTTTCGTAAAGTTTTGATTAAAATAAAAAGAAAAATTCTTATTGGGTCGACGAACGACTTTTGCGTCGGCCTAATAATAAAAAAAAAATAAAAAATTGATGTTTATTTATTATTTTTACGCGCGTGCTGACTATTCAACTTTTGAATTTTCTGCGCCGCGTGATTTTAATAATCCGTGTCCACTGTGTGCTTTGCGACTTTCGTCGCTCGATCCGTGATTTACGGATCTCGGTCTCTGACTTTGGACACGCGTCCGTCTGTTCCGTTCCCTTCCCATTCGTTTGTGTTTGCCTTAGTCATTTTCCATTCATTTCCCTTAGCTTCCCTTTCAGTTTCTCTCATTTTCTCTCAATTGTTCTAAGTGTGCACTATTTGTTCTTAGCTTGTTCTTCGTGTTCTTAGTTTGTTTTCCAGAAATTCATCCCAAATTTCCAGAAAGTCATCCTCCCTCCCAACCTAGAAATGGCCAAGAGAGTCAACTCTTTCAGTGAATTGTTTCAGGCAGGTCCTTCAGAGAGTCAAATCTTTGGAGGTTTGTTTGAAATCGTTCCACCGAGCGTGCTCGAAAGCATCGATGCTAGCACGCCGACTGTGCCACAACATCAAGCACCAATACCGGCTGCTGATCCACCTGTTGTTGTTGTTGCTGGTCCTTCCCAGAGGAGAGCCTCTAAGAAACGCAAGAGGACAAAATTCACCAAACATCAGAAAGATGCGTTGAAAGAATTCTACACGGTGAATGCTCACCCACTCAGAATACAAAGAGAAAGATTGGGTGTGGAACTCGGGTTGGATGAAAACCAGATCTACGAATGGGGCAAGAGATACCAATACAAGTATGGTATCAAGTCTACTGAGAAAGTTAATGCCGAGCTGATGAAAAGGAACGAGGAGCTGTTAAGAGAAAACGAGGGGCTCCAAGTCCAAGTTCAAAATCTCAACGATGCTCTCCACAGCGGCATTTGTCAAACGTGCGGAGGTCCTGTTCCGCACTCAGATGTGCTACGGTCAAGGTTTGAATTCGTTCCGACTCAACCGGAGCCTCTTCTTGTCTTGTCCGATGATTCAATCGACATGGAGGATTTGCGAAGGGATGTGCAGAGTCTCATGACAACATCAATCGAGCGCTCATCCTCACAATTGCCATCTGACAACATTCCGCGACCTGCTCATGATCTAGTTGGGTTTCATTCCGACCAGATCGCCGATACCATCAACACGGCCAAGAAAGAACTCATGTTCTTGGTTGCTGCTGGTTTTCCCATGTGGATCTCTTCATCAAATTCCAGCACTTCTGTTCATCCTGAAACTCTGAACCATGACGAGTACTTGCTAGTGTTTCAACGAGCCGAGCCTGCACCATACTTCAAATCAGAAGCCTCGAGACACTCAGCAACCATCCACCTCAATCCGGCCACCATCGTTCAGATCTTGATGGATGTTGGTCAATGGTTGCTCATCTTCTGTAGCATGGTCACAAATGCCCATACCCTGGAGATCTTGTCTTCCGGGATAGAAGGAAGCTACAACGAGCAAGTGCAAGTCATGTCTGCCGAGTTTCTAGTACCATCTCACAACGTTTCAACTCGTGAAGTCCAGTTTGTTCGTTCCTCTCACCAACAACTGGATGGAAGTTGGATTGTTTTAGATGTCTCTGTGGATGAATTGAGCTCAAATCCAAGACCTTCCGTGAGATCAAGATGCCGAAAACGTCCTTCCGGATGCCTGATACGTGATATGCAGAATGGATCCTCCCTTGTCACTTGGGTGGAACACGTTGATGTGTGCGAAAAAGACTTAACCCCTATATTCAAAAATTTTGTTGAATCAGGGTTTGCATATGGAGCGAAGCGTTGGTTGTCAACTCTTCAACGACAGTCCGAACGTATCCTCTACTCCATGGGGATTCACACTTCACCCAGTGACACTATCATTTCACCAGAAGGGAGAATAAGGCTAGCTGTGATGGCAAACAAGATGGTGATCAGTTTCTTTAACGACATCACCAACTCCACATTTCATCATTGGACTGCATCGAATAAAACGGGAGGCACACATATGGAGGTCAGGACCAACCGTGACTTTTCGATTATCTGATGACACCGGTCATTATTTGGAAGTGGAATATAACATTGTACGAAGATTTCGAAAGACGTTTCGAATCCCGGCAATTTTGCCGGCGAACCACCACTCACGGAGGCGCAACCACCACACGCGGTGATGAAATCCATTTTTAATCTCCACTTTATTTTCCCTATATTTATGTTTATTTTTATTCTTTATATATATTTCTATTTTAGTATTGATTTTATTTCTTTATTATTTTATTTTTCTTTTATTATTTTATTTTATCTTTATTTTGTTTTGTTATTTTATCCTTTTCTTTTCTTTGTTTTCTCTTTGCAGCTGCCATGTGCAGAGCCATTCCTTCACATATTCACGGTGCACTTCCAGCCTGGGAATCCATCAATGTCCAACTGATCCCCCCACTCCAATTTGAATTCAAATTGCAATCCCAGCTATTTCTCCACCACACCACCGCACCCATTTCCCGGATCGGCTACCACTTCTATTCTCCTCTATAAATACGGAATCCCTGTCTCTATTTTCCTTGGCCGGGGCTCCTCCCCGCGCCACAAACTCCTTCCCATCTCTTTCCCCCCTCCACCTTCCTCAAGCTACCGTGTACGGCTCACACAGCCGTGCCTTCTGTCCTCTGTCCTTTCCAAATCAACAAACACTTCCTCTGCACTTCTCATGCGTCCGTGTACAGGGAACCTCCCCCGTGCCTTCTCTTCTCACCTCTCTGCAAACACAAAAGCTCCCCTCTCCTCTCTTCTGTCCTAAGCTATCTAAGCCCTTTTTCTTCCCCCTCTCGTTACTCCCGCAATCCATCACCACCGTGAGCCCACTGCTCACGGAAACACCATCATCACCACTCACGGCCTCCCCGTCTTCTAATTAACAAATCTCTTCACTCAAGCCTCCAATTCATCTGCAATTACACGAAACATCCATACCATCATCACCCAATCATCCATCCCTTCAATCCACGTAAAACCCAATTCAGTCATTCCCGCAATTAACAAGAAGCACAACAGCACACAAATTAATCATTGCCGGTGACACACACGGGGTGGCCGGGGCCTCTCCTCCGGTCACCTTCTTTCTCTCTAACTTTCTCAGTTCTTCTTTTGCAGATTTGGCAGCTACCCACGGCGCCCCGTGCCTCCAAATCGAGCCCGTGCTCGATTCACCTTCTCTCGCCGTCGAGTCAAGCCGCTGCACTTCCAAACCCACCGCTCACGACACCGTCGCCGCCAAAGCTCCAGCCCGGATCTCTGCGTCTTCGCCGTTCCCGTACACCGCGCCCCTCCGCCGCCTCAAGGCCGTGCGAGCCCGCCGCAGCTTTGCTCCACCGCGTCACCTGCGCTCCTCGCCGCTCCGAGCCCAGCCCCTCCGCTGCAATCTCCCGCCGCTCGAGGCCGACGCCGCCAGACCGCGTCGCCGTTCTAGTTCACTCCCGGCCGCCGTTCAACCACCGCGCCCACACCGCTCGTGCTCAACACCAATCGGCGCCGCTATTGCCTTGTCCGTCGCTGCCGTGCGTCGGCCTCCCTCTCTCGCGCCGCCATACTTCACTACCGCCGCCATGCCAAAGTCTCTCTCGCGGGCTTTGTCTCTATTGTCTCTCGTTCGGGAAATAGAAGAAATGAAAAAAAACTGAAGTTTTGAAGAGAGAGATGGCTGCACGGGAAAGAGCTGAAAATTTGAGTTTGAAAAGTCAAACTAGATGAGGAAAGCCACGGGCTGGTCTCGCGCAAGGAGAGAAAGAATGAGTTGAAAAGTCAACTCGAAAGCAATGGGCTAGACCGGTCAACAAAGTCAAATTGGGCCTCCAAGCCCAATTGCAAAAGCCCAAAGCCCAAGTCCATCCGCTTACTACACCCAAGCTCCCCGAACTTCATCGAAAACCCGGCGAATCCGATAAGATCCTTCGCCGGAATTAAATGAGCATTTCTTTCTCAAACTCTTTTTAATTTTAAGTTGCGTGAATTTATTATTTTATTTTTATTTGATTAATTTGTATTTTGAATATTTGTGTGATTTAATATTGAAAAACCCAAAAATATGTTATTTGATTCATTTGTGTGTTAGTTTAATTTCTTTATTGTTGGTGTGTTTTATTTAAGTATGTTAGTTTAATTTGTAGTTATAATTTGTATTTTCTTGTTTTATTTTCAAAAAGATTAAAAATCCAAAAATATTTCGTTTTATTTATTTCTTGTTTTCAAAAGAATTTCAAAAACCCAAAAAGAATACTTGTGTATATATTGTACATTTTTGTAAATAGATACAGTATAGTTTAATTAATTTCGTGACATTAGAAAAGTAAATAAACAATCCTCTGTCGGAAAAACCTTCTACTTCCCATTATACTATTCAACGACAAATTGTTAGGAAGTTTAGGTAATAATTAATGACGTCGGTAAAACCGCATATCATTTTGGCGCCGGCTCGCCGGGGATTGTTTTTACTATTTACTTTTTTTTTACTTTTTACTGTTTACTATTTGTAAATAATACTTGTAAATAATACTTACTAATTATACTTGTATATATTGTTACACTTAGTAATTATACTTAGGTATCCCGAATACCTGTTAATTATTTAAGTTGTTGTAGGTTGTAATTTGAACGGAAATAGGTAAGGTCCTTTTATTAATATTGGCCTAAACCCTTCATTTGTACCGTAAGGTCACTTGAGGTTGAGGTGGTTAGCGGTAAAACCGAGGTCATTGAATATTTACCTAAATTCCTAACAATTGTCGTTGTAAAGTATAATGGGAAATAAAGGTTTTTCCCACAGAAGATTGTTATATTTACTTTTTAATGTCACAATAAATTAAATTAAATAAAGAATTATTATTAACAAGTATAAAGAATAAAGAATATATATATATACAAAATTAAATAAACTATACAGTATTGTTTCTATTTACAAAAATATACATTATATACAAAAGTATTTTTGGGGGTTTTTGAGATTTTTGAAAACAATAAAAGAAATATTTTTGGATTTTTATTATTTTTGAAAACAAGAAAACACACACAAATATTGTTTTGAAGATTAACCAACTCCCTAGCCATGAATCCGAAACTAACATATGTAAGATGCTGGACCACCATACATCTCCCAAATAAAACTTTCCCTAACAATTAACTCCGAGACCACTCTGTCGCCTAATTACTAGAAAAAGAGTTGTTAATTCAAGTGCACGACCTAGCGGGACCGCCCAACTATCCGTGATCCTTATTATTTAGTTTCAACATTAAAGATAAAACCAAACAAACAAAATTCACATAAGCTGCTAGAAGAATCAATTAACTTCAATCCAACAATTATTACACAAAATAGAAAATAAACAAATAGTAACAATTTATCCCAACATTTATTCACATTAATTAAAGTACGGAAAATAAAATTAAACAAAAATAAAATATAATAAATAAACGAGGGTTGGGAAAATGTTACTAATGTGTCCATGAAAATGGACACTGTCCGGCAGTGCGAAGGTGGCGGACTCGGCTATTTTACGATCAATTTGGATGTGGCGGGTGCACTTAGCAGATTGGACTTTGGGGCATTGGGTGCAGAGATCAAATTGGGCCTTGGGCTTGGGCCGGTCAACAGGTCAAAGGGGGGTCAAAGCCCAAGTCAGTTTTGACTTTGACTTTGACTTGATTTTCTTTTCTTCTTTTCCCGTGGGATTTCTTTCTCCTTCATTTTCTCGACTTGTTGACCCATTCCATGTCAGCATCATCCTTCTTCATTTCTTCTTTCGGCCCTGAACGAGAGAGGACGCGGCCAAGCGACGGCGACAAGAGCATGGCGGCGGCGTCGCTAGAAGCAACGGTGGGTTCTGCAAATCCGAGCAGAGATGAGCGGCGACGTCGACGGCGTTGGTGCAGAGAAGCTTCGAGGCGCGGCATGGCCGGGGCCGAGCGGCGGCGACACGGGAACGGCGACGGCGTGGATCGGGTAAGCCGCCGCGTCGATAGTAAATCCGGGGCGAGAGCAGTGCGGTGGTGAAGAACAGGGGCCGGTGAAGACCGTGGGTCGATTGCAGATGGCGGCGGTGTGAAAAATGGCTGGGCTTTGTGAAATTTCAGGTACGGGATTGAGATAAGGGGGTGCCGGCGTGAATGGCAATGGTGAAGTGCAGCGGTGGTCTTCGTGAGTGCTTCCAAACCCGCAAAAGAAAAATATAGATAATTAGAAAATGATTGGTTATTAATTTGCAGGAAAAGAAAAGGTAAGGAGAGGAGGAGATGGAAATTGAGCTTTGGCTCATGGTTGAATGGTGTTGCCGTGGTGAATTGAATTGGCGAGAGGATGCGATGGAGCACGGTGAAGACCGGGCTTGGCTTGGATTAGCTTTCGTGATTGTATCTCTGTGAATGAGTGAATGATGATGGTTGCAGAGCTTCTCTTAAATAGAGAAGGGGAGCACAGAAGCAGCCAACGCAGAGGAAATAGTGGAAGGGTTGGTGATGGTGGAGCAGAGCCGGAGATGCTCCGAGTTGGTGGGATGATGAGATCGTGGAATGGCTAGCTGCATTGATTGATTCCATGGGAGGGAGGAATCTTGGTGAAGTGGTGCTGGTATGTGAAAGTGGTATGTGATGGTGCGGTGATTGATTGGAGCTCAATGGAAGTGGTATAGCTGGAGATGGTATGTGATTGTGAAGCCATGTGAGCAAAGGAACGTGCCGCCAAAGAAACCAAAGAGAACACAGAAAAGAAACACAAAAATAAGTAAAATAATAAAACAAAAGAAAGATAAAGAAATAAAAATAGAAAGAAAGAAAAATAAAATAATAAAAGAATTTAAATGAAATAAATATATAAAAGAATAATTAATAGAGAAAATAAGATGGTGGTTAGAATTGTGTTCCACCACCGCGTGTGGTGGTTGCGCCTCCGTATGTGGTGGTTCGCCGACAAATTGTCGGGATTCGGAATAATCCGAAATCTTCGTACAATATTTAATTCCACATATATGAAAGTCACGGTTGACTTTCGATTTACGCTGAAAACCTCCAAAATGCACCTATTCTGTGCAGATTAACATTTTCCTCGTATTTTCCCTAAAAACACAAAAACAAATATTAAACAAACAAATAAGCTTTCGAAATAGCAAAATCCAGTAATTAAAGGCACTTTGTGAACGTATTTTACGTTCACATCACACCCCTACACTTGAACTATTGCTAGTCCTCGAGCAAACACGAAACAAAACAACACAAAACAGAAAGGGAAACACAAAACAGACGGTCTTTCCAACCATAATCCTCAGCGAGTTCGAAAGAATTATAATCAAGAGAATAAAAATTATATACCAAGGTTAAAGAATTTGCTAAGCATTTAACATGTACATCTCATTTATGCTCGGGTGTGTGTGTGAAAACCAAGTATACAATTAATGTCATGCAATCCAATAGGCACATTGAAACAACATTAACCACTAAAGCTCACAAGATTCACTAAATATTTCCGCTCAGTGTTTAGGGTTAAGTGTTTACTCTCAAAACAATTACACAAGTAGTGTTCCCATATGCTTGCTCATTAACCAACTCTCTACAATTAATCCACAATTCATCAGATCATAAGGACTTTCAGGTGAAACAGGGACAAAAGGGTGAATGGTAAATGATGAATGGTAAATGAAGTGAAAGGACTCGAAATGAAAAATGTTTTACATGTTTGCAAGACAAGTCAACGACTTTGAAACTCATACCTATGCTAAACCCGAAACAACTTTCTTATTCTCCTCCAACCTTTTATCGTAAATAATACAAGTAAATAAAATAACTCTATTTTTGTGGTATTTTTTTCTTTTTCTTTTCCACATTTTTTTTTTCTTTTCTTTTTTTTTTTCTTTGAGGAATTTATTCCTTCTTTTTATTTCTGATTTTTTTTTCTTTCTTTCTTTGAACAAATACAACAAAATAAATACACCCCCACACTTGCCTTTTGGTATACTACCATACAAATCCGAAGCATAAAAACATAAGAAGTCACTATCATCGTCTTGCAAACATAAATAAAACAAGGGTGAAATGGTGTGGGTGAACAAAAGAAACGGCTAATGAGTGTTTAGTTCAAAAGGGGATCCTAAAGTTCGTGTTTAGATGGATGGTGAATACTTTGGCCATGGTGCTCAACTAATGCCTTACTCATCTCTAATTCATTACAGATTAACAAAAAGTTTCAAGTGGTCTCTGAGCAAGTTCTAGGTTCAAAACTCATGAATTGTGCACACATGAAGAACGAGTAAATGTATGAAAGATGCATACATGTGAATATACAACAGGCTCAAATCCTCACATTTTCTGGGTATGCATGACAATGTATGTTTAAATGTGCTTCTCGGATTGCAATCAATTAATCGAAACAGGTTATGTGAACATGGAATTTCGAGCAATCACAAGTTATGCATATTAAATCCAAAGCAAACTACGCAAAGCCTTGACATATAATAAACATTCTCAAAATCATAACAATTAAACTCAATTCATCATCGGAATTGGAAAGAACAAAACAAAACACAAATAAACACACAAAAACACACAAACGAAGCAAATATTTTTGTAATTTTTGATTTTTTGATTTTTTTTTTCTTTTTTATTTGGGTAACAATACGTGACCACAGTGACTTACTAAGTGCAATGGTAGGTTCAACGCTACCAAGGGAGTAAGTATGATCTAGTCGATATATTGTTACCGTAGAAAACGAAAACAAGTAAATAATTTTTTTTGAATTTTTCAAATTTTTCAAATTTTTTCTTTTCTTTTCAATAAATCTTCCCCCCACACTTGAATTAAACATTGTCCTCAATGTTGACAAATATTTCACGAAAATGAATAATTCAAGCACGGTTATTGAATTTAAACACACAAACATAAATAAACAGAAGTAAACACACAACATATATACAAATGAAAAACAAATAAGTTAAAGAAAAACTCCCCCTTGAAGATCGTGAAGTTCCTCCCGAAAGTCACCAACAGTCACAAACAAGGCTAGCAGGGCCTTGCATCCAACGTTTGCTCCTTAATTGACTGCGGCTCTGATCCGTTGAAGTGTGTCCTGGACAAGGGTAGTTGCCGACTCCACGGCAGACTTGGCTGATGTAGCCCTCACTGAGATCTGGAACACTATAGTCAGCAGTGTTCCGTCAAGTACAGCTCCGGATACGTTAGGCAAAATGGAGAAGCCTGAAGACATAAGCGGAAATGGCTCCGGTTGAACTCCAGATAGCAAACACTGGAAAATGGAATGGTTGATCGGTGCATAAATCACAGACGACCCCGTTGCATCGGTGCAACACTCCTGAAGAATGAGGAAGTCGTTGTGACTATCTATGGCGAGCACCGAAATCTGGTTCCGCGGGTCAAGACCGATGGTGAAATTTGCTAGCACACGTACAGAGCTGTCCATCGACATACTATCCCATTGCGGTCTTGTCTACACGTCTTTGAGGAACTCAAAGATCCTGGTGTGATGGGAAAGATGAACGACAGAACAGCCAGCAGTACGATTGACTCCAGGGGGCTTGCTCGGATCTCCCCTTCGCTTGTTGGTCCTGACCTCCATTCGAGTGTCTCTTGTTCGGTTCGAACAAGTCCAGTGATGGTACGTGGAGTTGCTGATATCGTTGAAGAAACAGATTGTCATCTGTTTTGCCATTTCCGCCAAGCCTCTTCTTCCTTCAAGAGAAATAATCGAGTCACCGGGTGAAGAGTGGATACCTGTGGCGCACATGTAGCGCTCGGCTTGTCGTTGGAGGGTTGAGATCCAACGCTTTGCACCAAAAGCGAACCCTGAATGAACAAAAGGTTCGAAACTGGCCTTCATCTCTTTCTCGCGTACATCCACGTGCTCCACCCAAGTGACCAAGGAAGATCCATTATGAAGATCACGTATCAGGCATCCGGAGGGGCGTTTTCGGCAAATCGATCTCACGGAAGGCTTCGGATTGGAACGCAATTCATCCACGGAGACATCCACAACGACCCAACTTCCATCCAGTTGTTGGTGAGAGTACCGAACGAACTGGACTTCACGAGTCGAAACGAGGTGAGATGGCACCAGAAACTCGGCCGACATCACCTGCATATGCTCCTTGTAGCCTTCTTCGTTCTTGGAGGAAAGGATCTCCAACGTCTTGGCGTTTGTGATCATGCTACGAAGATCGGCAACCATCGACCAACATCCATTAAGATCCGAACGATGGTGGTCGGATAAAGATGGATGGTTGCCGAGTGTCTTGACGATTCGGCTTTGAAGTACGGAGCGAGTTCAGCTCGTTGAAACACTCGCAAGTACTCGGCCCTATGAAGAGTCTCGGGATGAATAGACGTGTCGGGAGTCGGTGAAGTTATCCACAAAGGAAATCCGGCAAAGGCCTACGAGTAGGAGCTCGTGTTTGGCCTTACGGACGATATCCGAGATCAAGTCGGTGTGGACTCCGACAAGATCATGAGCAGGTCCCGAAGATTAGATGGCACAGTACGGATGGGCGCTCGACTAGGGTAGGCATGAGGCTCCGCACATCCCGTCTCAAGTGGTCCATGTCGATGGAATCATCGGACAACTCAAGAAGAGGCTCTTGTTGTTGAGGAACAACTTCGAGCCTTCGCCGTGGTACATCCGAGTGCGGAACAGACCTCCGCAATTGGGACGAGATGCCGCCGTGGAGAGCATCGACGAGTCGTTGATTCTGCATTTGAAGCTCCTCGTTCTTGCTCACCACTCGATCGTTTCTTTTCTCTAGCTCGGCAATACGCTGCTCGGAAGACTCGGATACCGAACTTCTTCCTATTTCTCGACCCCCAATAGTAGACCTGGTCCTCCTCAAGTCCGATTTTCGGACCAAATCTTTCTCGTTGTGGCTTGGTGGGGTGAGAATACACCGCAAAGAAAGCCGCAAGTGCATCTCTCCGAGCTTTGGTGTACTTTGTCCGCGGAAGTCTCCTATGACAGTGAGCGGCTTCCGGCTCACGGGGGATCAAGAACCATGATTGGTGCTTGGGGTAGTGGTTGCGGTTGCGGTTGTGGTTGTGGCTCGGTCGGCATGCTAGCATCGGCGCTATTGAGCATGCTCGGTGGAATTATTTCAGCCGACCTTCAAAGATCGGGTCTCTCGAAGGACTCGCCCGAAACAAATCGCCGAAAGAGTTAACTCTTTTGGCCATTTCTGGGTTGGGAAGGGAGGATAGCTTTTCGGGTTAGAGAGATTTTCCGGGAAAACTCAAGAACGGATGAAGAACAGATGAGAGAAAACGAGAGAGAAAGAGAGAGAGAGAGAGGGAGAGAGAGAGAGAGGGAAAACACGTGAAATGACTAAGGGAACTAACGCAAACCGAAGGGAAGGGGAAAGGAATGGACGGACGCGTGTCCAAAGTCGAAGACAAAGATCCGTAAATCACGGATTGAGCGACGAAAGTCGCAAAGGGAATAGTGGAACGCGCGCACGATTTATTAAACAATTCGGCCGACGCAAAAGTCGTGCGTCGGCCCAATCACATTTTTTTCTTGATTTTCGATTTTTTATTTTTTTTATTTTTTTAATACTTTACGAAAAGTCGTAAAGTGAACAGTGAAAACGCGTAGCACACGCGCTTGCCGACACTTTAAACGGGCTTGGGCCATCGGAATGGTCCGGGCCTTAAAGTGGGCCTGGGCCAAAGAAAACTCCGGCCCATTATTGGTGGGCTTAACTAATGGGCCTAAAAACGAACAGGCCCGACACACTAATGGGCTTGGGTTATGGGTTTTGGGCTTCGTGAATGACACGAGCCCAATGGGCTAAAATTTTTATTTTTTATTTTTTTCTTTTTATTTTACGAAACCTAAAACCCTAACCAATCACACAAATGGGCCTAAGGCCCAATAACAAATAACTACAACAAGCCCGAAAATAAAACAAACAGTAATTATAAACAGTAAAAATAAATAATTACAAATAATAAAACAAACAAACACTTTTTTTTTTTTTTTTTATTATTTACAATTACAAATTTTTTTATTTTTTATTTTTTTAAATCAAATAAATAACAAGAATGAAAAGAAAACTTACCTTTTTACTCCCGAGGAAACCAAAAATCACCAACAAGACATCAACCTCAAGGTTTTTCAACCTTGACTTCCTAAACGTATGCTCCGATGTATGTGGTAAAATTTCCGATAAACCCGGATTATTTCCTATACAAAATAAAAAGGTTAGTAATAAATTTACAAAATAAAAACAAAATATTTACAAAGTTAAAAATGTATAACAAATTATCTATACAAAATGAATGAATAAAATTTCCTATGTCTATGTATATTTTATGTCTACGTATATTCCTATGTCTACGTATATTCCTATGTCTACGTATATTTTATTTACACAAAAATATTTTCTTTTGCCTGAATATAGTTGAAAAAAAATGAAAGTTGATTCCAAGCGGTAACTCAAGGTGGACTTACGGCCTAGGTGCAATGCCTTGACTTAAATGACTTTCCGTGTTTTCAGAAGGCGAATGGCCAGATCACAAGAGATAAGCGAGAGGCAGGATTCATTTAGTGGACAAGTCCTCTGAATCCAATTTTACAAACCCGTCACCCAGAGTCTTGATCATATCTAGACACCATTCATGTGCCCCTTACTCAGTTGAGAAAGCACTTAAGTGTTCGACAATTCTCCAAGTGTTAATAAAGGCCGCCCTCAACCTCAAATAACCTTACGGTAAAAAATGAAGGGTTTAGGCCAATATTAATAAAAGGACCTTACCTAATCCGTTCAAGTTACAACTTACAACAACAAAAAATAATCAACTATATAAAAGACTTACTTTTTTTTTACTTTTTACTGTTTACTATTTGTAAATAATACTTGTAAATAATACTTACTAATTATACTTGTATATATTGTTACACTTAGTAATTATACTTAGGTATCCTGAATACTGTTAATTATTTAAGTTGTTGTAGGTTGTAATTTGAACGGAAATAGGTAAGGTCCTTTTATTAATATTGGCCTAAACCCTTCATTTGTACCGTAAGGTCACTTGAGGTTGAGGTGGTTAGCGGTAAAACCGAGGTCATTGAATATTTACCTAAATTCCTAACAATTGTCGTTGTAAAGTATAATGGGAAATAAAGGTTTTTCCCACAGAAGATTGTTATATTTACTTTTTAATGTCACAATAAATTAAATTAAATAAAGAATTATTATTAACAAGTATAAAGAATAAAGAATATATATATATACAAAATTAAATAAACTATACAGTATTGTTTCTATTTACAAAAATATACATTATATACAAAAGTATTTTTGGGGGTTTTTGAGATTTTTGAAAACAATAAAAGAAATATTTTTGGATTTTTATTATTTTTGAAAACAAGAAACACACACACAAATATTGTTTTGAAGATTAACCAACTCCCTAGCCATGAATCCGAAACTAACATATGTAAGATGCTGGACCACCATACATCTCCCAAATAAAACTTTCCCTAACAATTAACTCCGAGACCACTCGTCAGCTAATTACTAGAAAAAGAGTTGTTAATTCAAGTGCACGACCTAGCGGGACCGCCCAACTATCCGTGATCCTTATTATTTAGTTTCAACATTAAAGATAAAACCAAACAAACAAAATTCACATAAGCTGCTAGAAGAATCAATTAACTTCAATCCAACAATTATTACACAAAATAGAAAATAAACAAATAGTAACAATTTATCCCAACATTTATTCACATTAATTAAAGTACGGAAAATAAAATTAAACAAAAATAAAATATAATAAATAAACGAGGGTTGGGAAAATGTTACTAATGTGTCCATGAAAATGGACACCGTCCGCAGTGTGCGAAGGTGGCAGACTCGGCTATTTTACGATCAATTTGGATGTGGCGGGTGCACTTAGCAGATTGGACTTTGGGGCATTGGGTGCAGAGATCAAATTGGGCCTTGGGCTTGGGCCGGCCAACAGGTCAAAAGGGGGGTCAAAGCCCAAGTCAGTTTTGACTTTGACTTTGACTTGATTTTCTTTTCTTCTTTTCCCGTGGGATTTCTTTCTCCTTCATTTTCGACTTGTTGACCCATTCCATGTCGGCATCATCCTTCTTCATTTCTTCTTTCAGCCCAGAACGGAGAGAGGGACGCGGCCAAGCGACGGCGACAAGAGCATGGCGGCGGCGTCGCTGAAGCAACGGTGGGTTCCGCAAATCCGAGCAGAGATGAGCGGCGACGTCGACGGCGTTGGTGCAGAGAAGCTTCGAGGCGCGGCATGGCCGGGCCGAGCGGCGGCGACATGGGAACGGCGACGGCGTGGACTCGGGTAAGCTGCTGCGTCGATAGTAAATCGGGCGAGAGCAGGTGCGGTGGTGAAGAACAGGGGCCGGTGAAGACCGTGGGTCGATTGCAGATGGCGGCGGTGTGAAAAATGGCTGGGCTTTGTGAAATTTCAGGTACGGGATTGAGATAAGGGGGTGCCGCGTGAATGGCAATGGTGAAGTGCAGCGGTGGTCTTCGTGAGCTGCTTCCAAACCTGCAAAAGAAAAATATAGATAATTAGAAAATGATTGGTTATTAATTTGCAGGAAAAGAAAAGGTAAGGAGAGGAGGAGATGGAAATTGAGCTTTGGCTCATGGTTGAATGGTGTTGCCGTGGTGAATTGAATTGGCAGAGGATGCGATGGAGCACAGCTGAAGATCGGGCTTGGCTTGGATTAGCTTCGTGATTGTATCTCCGTGAATGAGTGAATGATGATGGTTGCAGAGCTTCTCTTAAATAGAGAAGGGGAGCACGAAGCAGCCAACGCAGAGGAAATAGTGGAAGGGTTGGTGATGGTGGAGCAGAGCCGGAGATGCTCGAGTTAGTGGGATGATGAGATCGTGGAATGGCTAGCTGCATTGATTGATTCCATGGGAGGGAGGAATCTTGGTGAAGTGGTGCTGGTATGTGAAAGTGGTATGTGATGGTGCGGTGATTGATTGGAGCTCAATGGAAGTGGTATAGCTGGAGATGGTATGTGATTGTGAAGCCATGTGAGCAAAGGAACGTGCTGCCAAAGAAACCAAAGAGAACACAGAAAAGAAACACAAAAATAAGTAAAATAATAAAACAAAAGAAAGATAAAGAAATAAAAATAGAAAGAAAGAAAAATAAAATAATAAAAGAATTTAAATGAAATAAATATATAAAAGAATAATTAATAGAGAAAATAAGATGGTGGTTAGAATTGTGTTCCACCACCGCGTGTGGTGGTTGCGCCTCCGTATGTGGTGGTTCGCCGACAAATTGTCGGGATTCGGAATAATCCGAAATCTTCGTACAATATTTAATTCCACATATATGAAAGTCACGGTTGACTTTCGATTTACGCTGAAAACCTCCAAAATGCACCTATTCTGTGCAGATTAACATTTTACTCGTATTTTCCCTAAAAACACAAAAACAAATATTATACAAACAAATAAGCTTTCGAAATAGCAAAATCCAGTAATTAAAGGCACTTTGTGAACGTATTTTACGTTCACATCATGAGGGCGGCCTTTATTAACACTTGGAGAATTGTCGAACACTTAAGTGCTTTCTCAACTGAGTAAGGGGCACATGAATGGTGTCTAGATATGATCAAGACTCTGGGTGACGGGTTTGTAAAATTGGATTCAGAGGACTTGTCCACTAAATGAATCCTGCCTCTCGCTTATCTCTTGTGATCTGGCCATTCGCCTTCTGAAAACACGGAAAGTCATTTACGTCAAGATATTGCACCTAGGCCGTACGTCCACCTTGAATTACCGCTTGGAATCAACTTTGTTTTTAACTATATTTTGGACAAATTAACATTACTTGTAAATAAAATATACGTAGACATAGGAAATTTTATTTATTCATTTTGTATAGATAATTTGTGACATTAATTTTAACTTTGTAAATTTTAGTACTAACTTTTTCATTTTTTATAGGGAATAATCCGGGTTATTCGGAAATTTACCACATACATCGGAGCATACGTTTAGGAAGTCAAGGTTGAAAAACCTTGAGGTTGATGTCTTGTTGGTGATTTTTCGGTTTCCTCGGGAGTAAAAAAGGTAAGTTTTCTTTTCACTCTCGTTATTTTTCTATTTAAAAAAAAATATAAAAAAAAAATATAAAAAAAAAAAAATTTAATTATAAATAAAAAAAAAAAAAAAAAATTTGTAAATAATAAAAAAAAATTTTGTAAATATTTATTTTCACTTTTTATAATTACTGTTTATTTGTTTTGGGCTTGTTTGTTTGTTATTTATTATTGGGCCTTAGGCCCATTCGTTTGTGTGATTGGTTAGGGCTTTTGGTTTCGTAAAAAAAAATAATAATAAAAAAATAATAATAAAAATTTAGCCCATTGGGCTCGTGTCATTCACGAAGCCCAAAACCCGTAACCCAAGCCCATTAGTGTGTCGGGCCTGTTCGTTTTTAGGCCCATTAGTTAAGCCCACCAAATAATGGGCCGGAGTTTTCTTTGCCCAGTGCCCACTTTAAGGCCCAAACCATTTCGATGGCCCAAGCCCGTTTAAAGTGTCGGCAACCTTTGCGCGTGTTTCACACGCGTTTTCACTGTTCACTTTACGACTTTTCGTAAAGTATTAAAAAAATAATAAAAATAAAAAAATAAAAATTGAAAATAAAAAAAATTGATTGGGCCGACGCACGACTTTTGCGTCGGCCGATTTGTTTAATATGCCGCATGCGTTTTCACTGTACGCTTTGCGACTTTCGTCGCCCGATCCGCAATTTGCGGGTCTTCTGTCTCTGGCACGTGTGCGAGCGTGTGCGCGTCCACTCCTTTCCCCCTCCCTTCTGTTTGCGCTAGTTTCCTTAGGCATTTCACACGTTTCCCTTAGTTTCTCTCTCATTTTCTCTCGTTATTCTTCATCTGTTCTTCGTGTTCTTCCGTTTTTCCCAGAAAACCTCCCAAACCCAGAAAAGCATTCCTCCCTCCCAAACCACAAATGGCCAAAAGAGTTAATTCCTTCAGCGACTTGTTTCAGGCAGGTCCTTCAGAGAACCCGATCTTTGAAGGCTTGGCTGAAATAATTCCACCGAGCATGCTCAATAGCGCCGATGCTAGCATGCCGACCCGGCCCACAACCACAACCGCAGCCACTACCCCAAGCACCAATCCTGGCCGCCGATCCACCCGCCGAGCCGAAGCCGCTCCCGTCTATAGGAGACTTCCGAGGACGAAATACACCAAGGCTCGGAGAGATGCACTAGCAGCTTTCTTTGCGGTGTATTCTCACCCCACGAAACCACAACGAGAAAGATTTGGTCCAAAAATCGGACTGAAGAAGACCAAGTCTACTATCGGGGGTCGAGAAATAGGAAGAAGTTCGGTATCCGGACTTCGAGCAGCGTATTGCCGAGCTAGAAAGAAGAAACGATCAGCCGGTGAGCAAAAACGAGGAGCTTCGGATGCGGAATCAACGACTCGTCGATGCTCTCCACGCCGGCATCCGTCCCAACCGCGGAGGTCCCGTTCCGCACTCGGATGTGCCCAGCGAAGGCTCGAAGTTGTTCCTCCACAACAAGAGCCTCTTCTCGAGTCGTCCGATGATTCGATCGACATGGACCACTTGAGACGGGATGTGCGAAGCCTTATGCCAACACTTGTCGAGCGCCCATCCGCACCTATTCCATCCGACCATCTTCCCGGACCTGCTCATGATCTTGTCGGAGTCCACACCGACTTGATCTCGGATATCGCCCGCAAGGCCAAGCACGAGCTCATGCTCATGGCCACTGCCGGTTTTCCTTTGTGGATATCTTCACCGACTCCCGACACTTCTATTCATCCCGAGACTCTAAATAGGGCCGAGTACTTGCGAGTGTTTCAACGTGGCGAACCTGCGCCATACTTCAAATCGGAATCCTCGAGACACTCTGCAACCATTCACCTTCATCCGACCACCATCGTTGAAATCTTAATGCATGATCACAAACGCTCAACTGTTGGAGATCCTACCCTCCGACAACGCAGTAGGCTATGAGGACCAGAAGCAAGTTATGTCGGCCGAGTTTCTGGTGCCATCTAACATCGTTTCGACTCGTGAAGTCCAGTTTGTTAGGTACTCCCACCTACAACTGGATGGAAGTTGGATCATTGTGGATGTCTCCGTGGATGAACTGCGCTCAAATCCGAAGCCTTCAGTGAGATCTATATGCCGAAAGCGCCCCTCCGGATGTTTGATTCGAGATTTGCAGAATGGATCTTCCTTAGTTACTTGGGTGGAGCACGTGGATGTGCGCGAGAAGGAAATGAAGGCCATTTTCGAACCCTTTGTCCATTCTGGGTTCGCTTTTGGTGCAAAGCGTTGGATCTCAACTCTCCAACGACAAGCCGAGCGCTACATGTGCGTCACAGGGATCCACACTTCACCCGGTGACTCTATCATTTCGCCCGAAGGAAAAAGAGGCCTAGCGGAAATGGCAAACCAGATGGCGATCTGTTTCTTCAACGACATCAGCAACTCCACGTATCATCACTGGACTTGTTCGAACCGAACAAGAGACACTCGAATGGAGGTCAGGACCAACAAGCGAAGGGGAGATCCGAGCAAGCCCCCTGGAGTCAATCGTACTGCTGGTTGTTCCGTCGTTCATCTATCTCATCACACCAGGATCTTTGAGTTCCTCAAAGACGTTCAGACTAGACCACTGTGGGATAGTATGTCGATGGACAGCTCGGTACGTGTGCTAGCAAATTTCACCATCGGTCTTGACCCGCGGAACCAGATTTCGGTGCTCGCCATAGATAGTCACAACGACTTCCTCATCCTTCAGGAGTGTTGCACCGATGCAACGGGGTCGTCTCGTGATTTATGTACCGATCAACCATTCCATTTTCCAAGTGTTTGCTATCTCGGAGTTCAACCGGAGCCATTTCCGCTTATGTCTTCAGGCTTCTCCATTCCGCCTAACGTATCCGGAGCTGTACTTGACGGAACACCGCCGACTATAGTGTTCCGGATCTCGGTGAGGGCTACATCGCCCAAGTCCGCCGTGGAGTCGGCAACTACCCTTGTCCAGGACACACTTCAAAGGATCAGAACCGCAGTCAACTAAGGAGCAAACGTTGGATGCAAGGCCCCGCTAGCCTTGTTTGTGACTGTTGGTGACTTGCTTCGGGAGGAGCTTCACGATCTACAAAGGGGAGTTTTTCTTTAACCTTTTCGTTTATTTTTGTTTCCTTTGTATAAATGTTGTGTGTTTACTTCTGTTTATTTTTATTTGTGTGTTTATTTCTGTATGTGTGTTTAAATTCAATAACCATACTTGAATTTTTCATTTTCGTGAAATATCTGTCTATCATTGAGGACAATGTTTAATTCAAGTGTGGGGGGAAGGTTTATTAAAAAGAAAAGAAAAAATTTGAAAAATTTGAAAAATTCAAAAAAATAATTTACTTGTTTTCGTTTTCTACTGTAACGGTATCTCGACTAGATCATACTCACTCCTTTGGTAGCGTTGAACCTACCATTGCACTAAGTGAGTCCCTGTGGTCACGTATTGTTACGTAAATTGAAAAAATCAAAAAAATCAAAAAAATCAAAAATTACAAAAATATTTGCTTCTGTTTTCTGTTTTTGTGTGTTTATTTGTGGTGTGTTTTGTTCTTTCCAATCCCGATGATGAATTGAGTTTAAGTTGTTGTGATTTGGAGAATTTTGATTATATGGTAAGGCTTTCTGTGATTTGTTTTGGATTTAATTTGCATAACTTGTGATTGCTCGAAATTTCATGTTCACATAACCTGTGTTGATTAATTGATTGCAATCCGAGAAGCACATTTGAACATACATTGTCATGCATACCCAGAAATTGTGAGAATTTGAGCCTGTTGAATATTCACATGTATGCATTATTCATACATTTACTCGTTCTTCATGTGTGCACAATTCATGAGTTTTTGAACCTAGAACTTGCTCATTGACCTCTCGAAACTTTTTATTAGTCTGTGATGAATTGAAAATGATTAAGGCATTAGTTGAGCACCATGGCCAAATATTCACCATCCATTTAAACACGAACTTTAGGAATCCCCTTTTGAACTAAACACTCATTAGCCGTTTCTTTTGTTCACCCACACCATCTCACCCTTGTTTTATTTATGTTTGCAAGACGATGATAGTGACTTCTTGTGTTCTTATGCTTCGGGTTTTGATTTGTATGGTAGTGGGGGTGTATTTATTTTGTTGTATTTGTTCAAAGAAAGAGAGAAAAAAAAAATCAGAAATAAAAAGAAGGAATAAAATTCCTCAAGAAAAGAAAAAAAAAAGAGTGGAAAAGAAAAGAAAAAGAAAAATGCCACAAAAATATAGTTATTTTCTTGTATTGTTTTAATTTCAATAAAAGGTTGGAGGAAAATAGGAAAGTTGTTTCGGGTTTAGCATAGGTATGAGTTTCAAAGTCGTTGATTTGTCTTGCAAACATGTGGAACATTTATCATTTCTAGTCTTTCCCTTCCATTTACCATTTACCATTCATTCACCCTTTGGCCCCATTACACCATTGAAAGCCCTTATGATTTAATGATTTGTGGATTAATTGTGGAGAGTTGGTTGATGAGCAAGCTTATGGGAACACTACTTGTGTAATTGTTATGAGAGTAAACACCGAGCGGAAATATTTAGTGAATCTTGTGAGCTTTAGTGGTTAATGTTGTTCATATGTGCCTATTTGATTGCTTGAAATTAATTGTACACTCGGTTTTCACACACTTCACTCGAGCACGAATGAGATGTCCATGTTAAATACTTAGCAAATTCGTGAGCCTTGGTATATAGTTCTTATTCTCCTGATTATAATTCTTCGAACTCGTTGAGGGTTATGGTTGGAAAGAATTTCTGTTTTGTGTTTCCCTTTCTGTTTTTGTGTTGTTCTGTTTTTAGTTCTGTGTTTGCTAGAGGACTAGCAAAAGTTCAAGTGTGGGGGTGTGATGTGAACGTAAAATACGTTCATAAAGTGCTCTAAATACTTGGATGGATGCTATTCTGAAAGCTTATTTGCTCGGTTTAATGTTTGTTTTCGTGTTTTCGGGGAAAATATGTGAAAAATGCTAATTTACACATAAAAGGTGAATTTTGGAGATTAACAGCGCGATTTACGGATCTTTGTCTTCGACTTTGGACACGCGTCCGTCCATTCCGTTCCCTTCCCCTTCGGTTTGCGTTAGTTCCCTTAGGTCATTTCACGCGTTTTCCCTCTCTCTCTCTCTCTCTCTCTCTCGTTTTCTCTTTGTGTTCTTCGTGTTCTTCATCCGTTCTTCAGTTTTCCCAGAAACCTCCCAAATCCCAGAAGCTTTCCTCCTTCCCAACCCAGAAATGGCCAAAAGAGTTAATTCTTTCAGCGATTTGTTTCAGGCAGGTCCTTCAGGGAGTCAAATCTTTGAAGGCCTGGATGAAATAATTCCACCGAGCATGCTCAATAGCGCTGATGCTAGCATGCCGACCGAGCCACAACCACTACCCCAAGCACCAATCTTGGTTGCTGATCCACCTATTGAGCCGGAAGCCGCTCCTGTCTATAGGAGACTTCCGAGGACAAAGTACACCAAAGCTCAGAGAGATGCACTTGCGGCTTTCTTTGCGGTGTATTCTCACCCCACGAAACTGATGTGAACGTAAAATACGTTCACAAAGTGCTCTAAATACTTGGATGGATGCTATTCTGAAAGCTTATTTGTCGGTTTAATGTTTGTTTTCGTGTTTTCAGGGAAAATATGTGAAAAATGCTAATTTACACATAAAAGGTGAATTTTGGAGATTAACAGCGCAATATCGGAAAGTCAACCGTGACTTTTCGATTATCTGATGACACCGGTCATTATTTGGAAGTGGAATATAACATTGTACGAAGATTTCGAAAGACGTTTCGAATCCCGGCAATTTTGCCGGCGAACCACCACTCACGGAGGCGCAACCACCACACGCGGTGATGAAATCCATTTTTAATCTCCACTTTATTTTCCCTATATTTATGTTTATTTTTATTCTTTATATATATTTCTATTTTAGTATTGATTTTATTTCTTTATTATTTTATTTTTCTTTTATTATTTTATTTTATCTTTATTTTGTTTTGTTATTTTATCCTTTTCTTTTCTTTGTTTTCTCTTTGCAGCTGCCATGTGCAGAGCCATTCCTTCACATATTCACGGTGCACTTCCAGCCTGGGAATCCATCAATGTCCAACTGATCCCCCCACTCCAATTTGAATTCAAATTGCAATCCCAGCTATTTCTCCACCACACCACCGCACCCATTTCCAGATCAGCTACCACTTCTATTCTCCTCTATAAATACAGAATCCCTGTCTCTATTTTCCTTGGCCGGGGCTCCTCCCCGCGCCACAAACTCCTTCCCATCTCTTTCCCCCCTCCACCTTCCTCAAGCTACCGTGTACGGCTCACACAGCCGTGCCTTCTGTCCTCTGTCCTTTCCAAATCAACAAACACTTCCTCTCGCACTTCTCATGCGTCCGTGTACAGTGGAACCTCCCCGTGCCTTCTCTTCTCACCTCTCGCAAACACAAAAGCTCCCTCTCCTCTCTCTTCTGTCCTAAGCTATCTAAGCCCTTTTTCTTCCCCCTCTCGTTACTCCTGCAATCCATCACCACCGTGAGCCCACCGCTCACGGAAACACCATCATCACCACTCACGGCCTCCCGTCTTCTAATTAACAAATCTCTTCACTCAAGCCTCCAATTCATCTGCAATTACACAGAAACATCCATACCATCATCACCCAATCATCCATCCCTTCAATCCACGTAAAACCCAATTCAGTCATTCCCGCAATTAACAAGAAGCACAACAGCACACAAATTAATCATTGCCGGTGACACACACGGGGTGGCCGGGGCCTCTCCTCCGGTCACCTTCTTTCTCTCTAACTTTCTCAGTTCTTCTTTTGCAGATTTGGCAGCTACCCACGGCGCCCCCGTGCCTCCAAATCGAGCCCGTGCTCGATTCACCTTCTCTCGCCGTCGAGTCAAGCCGCTGCACTTCCAAACCCACCGCTCACGACACCGTCGCCGCCAAAGCTCCAGCCCAGATCTCTGCGTCTTCGCCGTTCCCGTACACCGCGCCCCTCTCGCCGCCTCAAGGCCGTGCGAGCCCCGCCGCAGCTTTGCTCCACCGCGTCACCCGCGCTCCTCGCCGCTCCGAGCCCAGTCCTCCGCTGCAATCTCCCGCCGCTCGAGCCGGACGCCGCCGGACCGCGTCGCCGTTCTAGTTCACTCCCGGCCGCCGTTCAACCACCGCGCCCACACCGCTCGTGCTCAACACCAATCGGCGCCGCTATTGCCTTGTCCGTCGCCGCCGTGCGTCGGCCTCCCTCTCTCGCGCCGCCATACTTCACTACCGCCGCCATGCCCAAGTCTCTCTCGCGGGCTTTGTCTCTATTGTCTCTGTTCAGGAAATAGAAGAAATGAAAAAAAAACTGAAGTTTTGAAGAGAGAGATGGCTGCACGGAAAGAGCTGAAAATTTGAGTTTGAAAAGTCAAACTAGATGAGGAAAGCCACGGGCTGGTCCGCGCAAGGAGAGAAAGAATGAGTTGAAAAGTCAACTCCGAAAGCAATGGGCTAGACCGGTCAACAAAGTCAAATTGGGCCTCCAAGCCCAATTGCAAAAGCCCAAAGCCCAAGTCCATCTGCTTACTACACCCGAGCTCCCCGAACTTCATCGAAAACCCGGCGAATCCGATAAGATCCTTCGCCGGAATTAAATGAGCATTTCTTTCTCAAACTCTTTTTAATTTTAAGTTGCGTGAATTTATTATTTTATTTTTATTTGATTAATTTGTATTTTGAATATTTGTGTGATTTAATATTGAAAAACCCAAAAATATGTTATTTGATTCATTTGTGTGTTAGTTTAATTTCTTTATTGTTGGTGTGTTTTATTTAAGTATGTTAGTTTAATTTGTAGTTATAATTTGTATTTTCTTGTTTTATTTTCAAAAAGATTAAAAATCCAAAAATATTTCGTTTTATTTATTTCTTGTTTTCAAAAGAATTTCAAAAACCCAAAAAGAATACTTGTGTATATATTGTACATTTTTGTAAATAGATACAGTATAGTTTAATTAATTTCGTGACATTAGAAAAGTAAATAAACAATCCTCTGTGGGAAAAACCTTCTACTTCCCATTATACTATTCAACGACAAATTGTTAGGAAGTTTAGGTAATAATTAATGACGTCGGTTTTGTGTGTTTTGTGCTTTGTTCTTTCCAATCCCAAGGATGAATTGAGTTTAATTGTTGTGATTAGGAGAATGTTTATTATATGTCAAGGCTTTGTGTAATTTGGTTTGGATTTAATTTGCATAACTTGTGATTGCTCGAATTTCCATGTTCACATAACCTGTTTCGATTAATTGATTGCAATCCGAGAAGCACATTTAAACATACATTGTCATGCATACCCAGAAAATGTGAGGATTTGAGCCTGTTGTATATTCACATGTATGCATCTTTCATACATTTACTCGTTCTTCATGTGTGCACAATTCATGAGTTTTGAACCTAGAACTTGCTCAGAGACCGCTTGAAACTTTTTGTTAATCTGTAATGAATTAGAAATGAGTAAGGCATTAGTTGAGCACCATGGCCAAAATATTCACCATCCATCTAAACACGAACTTTAGGAATCCCCTTTTGAACTAAACACTCATTAGCCGTTTCTTTTGTTCACCCACACCATTTCACCCTTGTTTTATTTATGTTTGCAAGACGATGATAGTGACTTCTGATGTTTTTATGCTTCGGATTTGTATGGTAGTATACCAAAAGGCAAGTGTGGGGGTGTATTTATTTTGTTGTATTTGTTCAAAGAAAGAAAGAAAAAAAAGAAAAAAAAAAAATCAGAAATAAAAAGAAGGAATAAATTCCTCAAAGAAAAAAAAAAGAAAAAAAGAAAAGAAATAGAAATTCCAAAAATAGAGTTATTTTGTTGTATTATTTTTAATTTCAATAAAAGGTTGGAGGAAAATAAGAGTTGTTTCGGGTTTAGCATATATATGAGTTTCAAAGTCGTTGACTTGTCTTGCAAACATGTGAAACATTTTTCATTTCGAGTCTTTTCACTTCATTTACCATTCACCATTTACCATCAACCCTTTGGTCCCTGTTTCACCCGGAAGTCCTTATGATCTGATGATTTGTAGATTAATTGTAGAGAGTTGGTCGATGAGCAAGCATATGGGAACACTACTTGTGTAATTGTTTTGAGAGTAAATACTTAACCCTAAACACCGAGCGGAAATATTTAGTGAATCTTGTGAGGTTTAGTGGTTAATGTTGTTTCGATGTGCCTATTGGATTTCTTGACATTAATTGTATACTTGGTTTTCACACACTACACCCGAGCATAAATGAGATGTACATGTTAAATGCTTAGCAAATTCTTTAACCTTGGTATATAATTTTTATTCTCTTGATTTTAACTCTTTCGAACTCGCTGAGGATTATGGTTGGAAAGACCGTCTGTTTTGTGTTTCCCTTTCTGTTTTGTGTTGTTTTGTTCTGTGTTTGCTAGAGGACTAGCAATAGTTCAAGTGTAGGGGTGTGATGTGAACGTAAAATACGTTCACAAAGTGCCTTTAATTACTGGATTTTGCTATTTCGAAAGCTTATTTGTTTGTATAATATTTGTTTTTGTGTTTTTAGGGAAAATACCAGGAAAATGTTTATCTGCACAGAATAGGTGCATTTTGGAGGTATTCAGCGTAAATCGGAAAGTCAACTGTGACTTTCATATGTGGAATAAAATATTGTACGAAGATTTCGGGAACCGTTCCGAATCCCGACATTTGTCGGCGAACCACCACATACGGAGACGCAACCACCACACGCGGTGGCGAAACACAAATTAAATCTCCAATTTATTTTCCCATGTTTTTATTTATATTTATTTCTAGATTTATGTTTATATTTTATTTTTATTTACTTTTGATTTTATATTTATTTTTATTTGTTTGTTTATTTGTTTATTTATTTTAATTTGTTTTTGTTTTGGATTTTTGCCGTCCACTCCCAGCCACCTAACTCCTCCACCACCACCACCTAACTCCTCCACCACCACCACCAACCTATTCCACCATCTCCTACTTTCTCCACCACCCTTGGCCTCTAGCTATAGTCCATTTCACCAACCTTCTTCCACCTTACCAACACCACAACTCCCATCTTCCTCTGCTATTTAAAGGACGCAAGAGCTTACTGCCAACACCAATTCATCACCACAAATCACTTCATCCTCCTGCAATCACAAACAATCAAATCATAGCCATAACTACTCACCACCACGCCGGCAATACTCTCTACACCCACAAACCTGTTTTCTCTTCTCACCGTAATCATGGCTGGAATTCTTTTCTCTACACCATTGAATTGCAGCACCACCGAGCCCAAAGCTCAATTTTCATCTTCTCTATCTAATTATATTCTTCTCTTTTGCAGGTTTGGAAACCAATGGAGCTGCTGCAATTTCAGTTGGTGCCGAGCCTCACCGCCGTTTCAATTTCCAGATCCTCTATGCCGGCGTTCCTCCTTTGCCACGTGCTGCAATCTGCCGTGCCTCTGCCATACCTCGCAGAGCCCAGTTCATCATCACCGCAGCTGCTCTCTTGCCGTGAAATCCAGATGACGGCGTCGCACCTCTTCTCTCCGCCATGCCTCGATCCATCACCGCGACGCCGTGCCCAAGCTCACCGGTGATTCTCACCATCAATAGCCCGCCGCATCAAACCCAATCCCAGGCCGCCCGTCCTCTCTTCTAGCCGCCGGCGCCGAGATTCCAGTCACCCATGCCACCGCTCTCGCTCCCGCCTAGCTCCGCCGCTGCTGTACCTATTCGCCGACGCCGCCGCCGTCGCCGACGCACGAAGCCGCACCTCCATCTCGTCGACGCCGCCGCAATCAATTAAAGCCGGCGAGCACCGCACCGTCTCTCTCTCTAGTTCGCCGCTGCAACCTGCAAGAAATGGGCAGAAGCAAAACACCCACGGGAAGAGAAAGGAAGACCAGAAAAGAAAATAGAAGGAAGGAAAAGAAGAAAAAGTCGGGAATGGGCCTTTGACTCTCGTTGACCCGTTGACCGTTGACCGGGCCTAAGCCCAATGTCCGCAAGGCCCAATCTGAAATTGCTTTGCGCACCCGCCACATCCAAAATTACGATCTACAATAGCCGAGTCTGCCACCTTCGCCGCGACGTTGTCCATTTTCATGGACACAACAGTAACATTTTTCCCAAACTCGTTTATTTATTATAATTTATTTTTGTTTAATTAACTATTCGTGAATAATTTTGGGAAATGTTATTGTTTGTTTATTTTCTATTTTGTGTAATAAATTGGATTGAAGTTGATTAATTCTTCTAGCAGCTTATGTGAATTTTGTTTGTTTAGTTTTATCTTTAATGTTGAAACTAAATAATAAGGATCGCGGATAGACGAGCGTTCGCTAGGTCGCGCACTTGAATTAGCAACTCTTTTTCTATGCGTTAGACATGTTTAGATTAATCACCTTTGCATGTTTAATTGTTTAATCTAGATGAGCGTTCACTAGGTTGATTTCATGGGAGATGTTTTATTTGGGGAATGATAACCTGCGTAGGCATTCTACATGTGTTAGTTTCGGATTCATGGCTAGGGAGTTGGTTAATCTTCAAAACAATATTTGTGTGTGTTTTTCTTGTTTTCAAAAATAATAAAAATCCAAAAATATTTCCTTTTATTTATTTATTGTTTTCAAAAATCTCAAAAACCCCCAAAAATACTTTTGTATATAATGTATATTTTTGTAAATAGAAACAATACTGTATAGTTTATTTAATTTTGTATATATATATATTCTTTATTCTTTATTTAATTTAATTTTTCGTGACATTAAAAAGTAAATATAACAATCTTCTGTGGGAAAAACCTTTATTTCCCATTATACTTTACAACGACAATTGTTAGGAATTTAGGTAATAATTAATGACCGCGGTTTTTACCGCTAACCATTTTGGCGCCGGCTCGCCGGGGATTGTTTTTACTATTTACTTTTGACTTTTTACTATTGACTATTGACTATTGACTTTTTACTATTTGTAAATAATACTTGTTAATTTTATTTTTACTCACTAATTATACTTGTTGATATTTTGTTACACTTAGTAATTTATTTAGGTGTCTTTTATATAGTTGATTATTTTTTGTTGTTGTAAGTTGTAACTTGAACGGAAATAGGTAAGGTCCTTTTATTAATATTGGCCTAAACCCTTCATTTTTACCGTAAGGTTATTTGAGGTTGAGGGCGGCCTTTATTAACACTTGGAGAATTGTCGAACACTTAAGTGCTTTCTCAACTGAGTAAGGGGCACATGAATGGTGTCTAGATATGATCAAGACTCTAGGTGACGGGTTTGTAAAATTGGATTCAGAGGACTTGTCCACTAAATGAATCCTGCCTCTCGCTTATCTCTTGTGATCTGGCCATTCGCCTTCTGAAAACACGGAAAGTCATTTACGTCAAGGCATTGCACCTAGGCCGTAAGTCCACTATGAGTTACCGCTTGGAATCAACTTTCACTTTTTTTCAACTATATTAAGGCAAAGGAAAATATTTTTGTACACTTAAGTGTATTGTGTAAATAAAATATACGTAGACATAGGAAAATTTATTCATTCATTTTGTATAGATAATTTGTGACATATTTTTAACTTTGTAAATATTTTGTTTTTATTTTTTAAATTTATTACTAACCTTTTTATTTTGTATAGGAAATAATCCGGGTTTATCGGAAATTTTACCACATACATCGGAGCATACGTTTAGGAAGTCAAGGTTGAAAAACCTTGAGGTTGATGTCTTGTTGGTGATTTTCGGTTTCCTCGGGAGTAAAAATGTAAGTTTTCTTTTCACTCTCGTTATTTATTTTAAAAATAAAAAAATAAAAAAAATAAAAAAAAATTTGAAAAATTGTAATTGTAAATAAAAAAAAAAAAAGAGTGTTTTCTTTTACTGTTTGTAGTTATTTATTTTTACTGTTCATAATTACTATTCTTATTATTTGTTTTGGGCTTGTTGTAGTTAATTGTTATTGGGCCTTAGGCCCATTCGTTTGTGTGATTGGTTAGTGTTATGGGTTTCGAATAAAAAGAAAAAAATAAAAAATAAAAAATTTAGCCAATTGGGCTCGTGTCATTCACGAAGCCCAAAACCCGTAACCCAAGCCCATTAGTGTGTCGGGCCTGTTCGTTTTTAGGCCCATTAGTTTAAGCCCACCGATAATGGGCCGGAGTTTTCTTTGGCCCAGGCCCACTTTAAGGCCCAAACCATTTCGATGGCCCAGGCCCGTTTAAAGTGTCGGCAAGCGCGTGTGCTACGCGTTTTCACTGTTCACTTTACGACTTTTCGTAAAGTATTAAAAAAATAAAAAAATAAAAAAACGAAAATCAGAAAAAAATTTGATTGGGCCGATGCACGACTTTTGCGTCGGCTGAATTGTTTAATAAATCGTGCGCGCGTTCCACTATTCCCTTTGCGACTTTCGTCGCTCGATCCGTGATTTACGGATCTTTGTCTTCGACTTTGGACACGCGTCCGTCCATTCCGTTCCCTTCCCCTTCGGTTTGCGTTAGTTCCCTTAGGTCATTTCACGCGTTTTCCTCTCTCTCTCTCTCTCTCTCTCTCTCGTTTTCTCTTTGTGTTCTTCGTGTTCTTCATCCGTTCTTCAGTTTTCCCAGAAACCTCCCAAATCCCAGAAGCTTTCCTCCTTCCCAACCCAGAAATGGCCAAAAGAGTTAATTCTTTCAGCGATTTGTTTCAGGCAGGTCCTTCAGGGAGTCAAATCTTTGAAGGCCTGGATGAAATAATTCCACCGAGCATGCTCAATAGCGCCGATGCTAGCATGCCGACCGAGCCACAACCACTACCCCAAGCACCAATCTTGGTTGCTGATCCACCTATTGAGCCGGAAGCCGCTCCTGTCTATAGGAGACTTCCGAGGACAAAGTACACCAAAGCTCGAGAGATGCACTTGCGGCTTTCTTTGCGGTGTATTCTCACCCCACGAAACTGATGTGAACGTAAAATACGTTCACAAAGTGCTCTAAATACTTGGATGGATGCTATTCTGAAAGCTTATTTGTCGGTTTAATGTTTGTTTTCGTGTTTTCGGGGAAAATATGTGAAAAATGCTAATTTACACATAAAAGGTGAATTTTGGAGATTAACAACGCAATATCGGAAAGTCAACCGTGACTTTTCGATTATCCGATGACACCGGTCATTATTTGGAAGTGGAATATAACATTGTACGAAGATTTCGAAAGACGTTTCGAATCCCGGCAATTTTGCCGGCGAACCACCACTCACGGAGGCGCAACCACCACACGCGGTGATGAAATCCATTTTTAATCTCCACTTTATTTTCCCTATATTTATGTTTATTTTTATTCTTTATATATATTTCTATTTTAGTATTGATTTTATTTCTTTATTATTTTATTTTTCTTTTATTATTTTATTTTATCTTTATTTTGTTTTGTTATTTTATCCTTTTCTTTTCTTTGTTTTCTCTTTGCAGCTGCCATGTGCAGAGCCATTCCTTCACATATTCACGGTGCACTTCCAGCCTGGGAATCCATCAATGTCCAACTGATCCCCCCACTCCAATTTGAATTCAAATTGCAATCCCAGCTATTTCTCCACCACACCACCGCACCCATTTCCGGATCAGCTACCACTTCTATTCTCCTCTATAAATACAGAATCCCTGTCTCTATTTTCCTTGGCCGGGGCTCCTCCCCGCGCCACAAACTCCTTCCCATCTCTTTCCCCCCTCCACCTTCCTCAAGCTACCGTGTACGGCTCACACAGCCGTGCCTTCTGTCCTCTGTCCTTTCCAAATCAACAAACACTTCCTCTGCACTTCTCATGCGTCCGTGTACAGGGAACCTCCCTGTGCCTTCTCTTCTCACCTCTCTGCAAACACAAAAGCTCCCCTCTCCTCTCTTCTGTCCTAAGCTATCTAAGCCCTTTTTCTTCCCCCCTCTGTTACTCCTGCAATCCATCACCACCGTGAGCCCACTGCTCACGGAAACACCATCATCACCACTCACGGCCTCCTGTCTTCTAATTAACAAATCTCTTCACTCAAGCCTCCAATTCATCTGCAATTACACAGAAACATCCATACCATCATCACCCAATCATCCATCCCTTCAATCCACAGAAAACCCAATTCAGTCATTCCTGCAATTAACAAGAAGCACAACAGCACACAAATTAATCATTGCCGGTGACACACACGGGGTGGCCGGGGGCCTCTCCTCCGGTCACCTTCTTTCTCTCTAACTTTCTCGTTCTTCTTTTGCAGATTTGGCGGCTACCCACGGCGCCCCGTGCCTCCAAATCCGAGCCCGTGCTCGATTCACCTTCTCTCGCCGTCGAGTCAAGCCGCTGCACTTCCAAACCCACCGCTCACGACACCGTCGCCGCCAAAGCTCCAGCCCGGATCTCGCGTCTTCGCCGTTCCCGTACACCGCGCCCCTCTCGCCGCCTCAAGGCCGTGCGAGCCCGGCCGCAGCTTTGCTCCACCGCGTCACCTGCGCTCCTCGCCGCTCCGAGCCCGGCCCTCCGCTGCAATCTCCCGCCGCTCGAGCCGGACGCCGCCGACCGCTTCGCCGTTCTAGTTCACTCCCGGTCGCCGTTCAACCACCGCGCCCACACCGCTCGTGCTCAACACCAATCGGCGCCGCTATTGCCTTGTCCGTCGCTGCCGTGCGTCGGCCTCCCTCTCGCGCCGCCATACTTCACTACCGCCGCCACGCCCAAGTCTCTCTCGCGGGCTTTGTCTCTATTGTCTCCGTTCAGGAAATAGAAGAAATGAAAAAAAACTGAAGTTTTGAAGAGAGAGATGGCTGCACGGGAAAGAGCTGAAAATTTGAGTTTGAAAAGTCAAACTAGATGAGGAAAGCCACGGGCTGGTCCGCGCAAGGAGAGAAAGAATGAGTTGAAAAGTCAACTCTGAAAGCAATGGGCTAGACCGGTCAACAAAGTCAAATTGGGCCTCCAAGCCCAATTGCAAAAGCCCAAAGCCCAAGTCCATCCGCTTACTACACCCAAGCTCCCCGAACTTCATCGAAAACCCGGCGAATCCGATAAGATCCTTCGCCGGAATTAAATGAGCATTTCTTTCTCAAACTCTTTTTAATTTTAAGTTGCGTGAATTTATTATTTTATTTTTATTTGATTAATTTGTATTTTGAATATTTGTGTGATTTAATATTGAAAAACCCAAAAATATGTTATTTGATTCATTTGTGTGTTAGTTTAATTTCTTTATTGTTGGTGTGTTTTATTTAAGTATGTTAGTTTAATTTGTAGTTATAATTTGTATTTTCTTGTTTTATTTTCAAAAAGATTAAAAATCCAAAAATATTTCGTTTTATTTATTTCTTGTTTTCAAAAGAATTTCAAAAACCCAAAAAGAATACTTGTGTATATATTGTACATTTTTGTAAATAGATACAGTATAGTTTAATTAATTTCGTGACATTAGAAAAGTAAATAAACAATCCTCTGTGGGAAAAACCTTCTACTTCCCATTATACTATTCAACGACAAATTGTTAGGAAGTTTAGGTAATAATTAATGACGTCGGTAAAACCGCATATCATTTTGGCGCCGGCTCGCCGGGGATTGTTTTTACTATTTACTTTTTTTTTACTTTTTACTGTTTACTATTTGTAAATAATACTTGTAAATAATACTTACTAATTATACTTGTATATATTGTTACACTTAGTAATTATACTTAGGTATCCTGAATACTGTTAATTATTTAAGTTGTTGTAGGTTGTAATTTGAACGGAAATAGGTAAGGTCCTTTTATTAATATTGGCCTAAACCCTTCATTTGTACCGTAAGGTCACTTGAGGTTGAGGTGGTTAGCGGTAAAACCGAGGTCATTGAATATTTACCTAAATTCCTAACAATTGTCGTTGTAAAGTATAATGGGAAATAAAGGTTTTTCCCACAGAAGATTGTTATATTTACTTTTTAATGTCACAATAAATTAAATTAAATAAAGAATTATTATTAACAAGTATAAAGAATAAAGAATATATATATATACAAAATTAAATAAACTATACAGTATTGTTTCTATTTACAAAAATATACATTATATACAAAAGTATTTTTGGGGGTTTTTGAGATTTTTGAAAACAATAAAAGAAATATTTTTGGATTTTTATTATTTTTGAAAACAAGAAAACACACACAAATATTGTTTTGAAGATTAACCAACTCCCTAGCCATGAATCCGAAACTAACATATGTAAGATGCTGGACCACCATACATCTCCCAAATAAAACTTTCCCTAACAATTAACTCCGAGACCACTCTGTCAGCTAATTACTAGAAAAAGAGTTGTTAATTCAAGTGCACGACCTAGCGGGACCGCCCAACTATCCGTGATCCTTATTATTTAGTTTCAACATTAAAGATAAAACCAAACAAACAAAATTCACATAAGCTGCTAGAAGAATCAATTAACTTCAATCCAACAATTATTACACAAAATAGAAAATAAACAAATAGTAACAATTTATCCCAACATTTATTCACATTAATTAAAGTACGGAAAATAAAATTAAACAAAAATAAAATATAATAAATAAACGAGGGTTGGGAAAATGTTACTAATGTGTCCATGAAAATGGACACTGTCTGGCAGGCGAAGGTGGCAGACTCAGCTATTTTACGATCAATTTGGATGTGGCGGGTGCACTTAGCAGATTGGACTTTGGGGCATTGGGTGCAGAGATCAAATTGGGCCTTGGGCTTGGGCCGGTCAACAGGTCAAAGGGGGGGTCAAAGCCCAAGTCAGTTTTGACTTTGACTTTGACTTGATTTTCTTTTCTTCTTTTCCCGTGGGATTTCTTTCTCCTTCATTTTCTGACTTGTTGACCCATTCCATGTCAGCATCATCCTTCTTCATTTCTTCTTTCAGCCCAGAACAGAGAGAGGGACGCGGCCAAGCGACGGCGACAAGAGCATGGCGGCGGCGTCGCTAGAAGCAACGGTGGGTTCTGCAAATCTGAGCAGAGATGAGCGGCGACGTCGACGGCGTTGGTGCAGAGAAGCTTGAGGCGCGGCATGGCTGGGCTGAGCGGCGGCGACATGGGAACGGCGACGGCGTGGACTGGGTAAGCTGCTGCGTCGATAGTAAATCTGGGCGAGAGCAGGTGCGGTGGTGAAGAACAGGGGCCGGTGAAGACTGTGGGTCGATTGCAGATGGCGGCGGTGTGAAAAATGGCTGGGCTTTGTGAAATTTCAGGTACGGGATTGAGATAAGGGGGTGCCGGCGTGAATGGCAATGGTGAAGTGCAGCGGTGGTCTTCGTGAGCTGCTTCCAAACCTGCAAAAGAAAAATATAGATAATTAGAAAATGATTGGTTATTAATTTGCAGGAAAAGAAAAGGTAAGGAGAGGAGGAGATGGAAATTGAGCTTTGGCTCATGGTTGAATGGTGTTGTCGTGGTGAATTGAATTGGCGAGAGGATGCGATGGAGCACGGTGAAGACCGGGCTTGGCTTGGATTAGCTTCTGTGATTGTATCTCCGTGAATGAGTGAATGATGATGGTTGCAGAGCTTCTCTTAAATAGAGAAGGGGAGCACGAAGCAGCCAACGCAGAGGAAATAGTGGAAGGGTTGGTGATGGTGGAGCAGAGCCGGAGATGCTCGAGTTGGTGGGATGATGAGATCGTGGAATGGCTAGCTGCATTGATTGATTCCATGGGAGGGAGGAATCTTGGTGAAGTGGTGCTGGTATGTGAAAGTGGTATGTGATGGTGCGGTGATTGATTGGAGCTCAATGGAAGTGGTATAGCTGGAGATGGTATGTGATTGTGAAGCCATGTGAGCAAAGGAACGTGCTGCCAAAGAAACCAAAGAGAACACAGTAAAAGAAACACAAAAATAAGTAAAATAATAAAACAAAAGAAAGATAAAGAAATAAAAATAGAAAGAAAGAAAAATAAAATAATAAAAGAATTTAAATGAAATAAATATATAAAAGAATAATTAATAGAGAAAATAAGATGGTGGTTAGAATTGTGTTCCACCACCGCGTGTGGTGGTTGCGCCTCCGTATGTGGTGGTTCGCCGACAAATTGTCGGGATTCGGAATAATCCGAAATCTTCGTACAATATTTAATTCCACATATATGAAAGTCACGGTTGACTTTCGATTTACGCTGAAAACCTCCAAAATGCACCTATTCTGTGCAGATTAACATTTTACTCGTATTTTCCCTAAAAACACAAAAACAAATATTATACAAACAAATAAGCTTTCGAAATAGCAAAATCCAGTAATTAAAGGCACTTTGTGAACGTATTTTACGTTCACATCACACCCCTACACTTGAACTATTGCTAGTCCTCGAGCAAACACGAAACAAAACAACACAAAACAGAAAGGGAAACACAAAACAGATGGTCTTTCCAACCATAATCCTCAGCGAGTTCGAAACAATTATAATCAAGAGAATAAAAATTATATACCAAGGTTAAAGAATTTGCTAAGCATTTAACATGTACATCTCATTTATGCTCGGGTGTGTGTGTGAAAACCAAGTATACAATTAATGTCATGCAATCCAATAGGCACATTGAAACAACATTAACCACTAAAGCTCACAAGATTCACTAAATATTTCCGCTCAGTGTTTAGGGTTAAGTGTTTACTCTCAAAACAATTACACAAGTAGTGTTCCCATATGCTTGCTCATTAACCAACTCTCTACAATTAATCCACAATTCATCAGATCATAAGGACTTTCAGGTGAAACAGGGACAAAAGGGTGAATGGTAAATGATGAATGGTAAATGAAGTGAAAGGACTCGAAATGAAAAATGTTTTACATGTTTGCAAGACAAGTCAACGACTTTGAAACTCATACCTATGCTAAACCCGAAACAACTTTCTTATTCTCCTCCAACCTTTTATCGTAAATAATACAAGTAAATAAAATAACTCTATTTTTGTGGTATTTTTTTCTTTTTCTTTTCCACATTTTTTTTTTTTCTTTTCTTTTTTTTTTTTTCTTTGAGGAATTTATTCCTTCTTTTTATTTCTGATTTTTTTTTTCTTTCTTTCTTTGAACAAATACAACAAAATAAATACACCCCCACACTTGCCTTTTGGTATACTACCATACAAATCCGAAGCATAAAAACATAAGAAGTCACTATCATCGTCTTGCAAACATAAATAAAACAAGGGTGAAATGGTGTGGGTGAACAAAAGAAACGGCTAATGAGTGTTTAGTTCAAAAGGGGATCCTAAAGTTCGTGTTTAGATGGATGGTGAATACTTTGGCCATGGTGCTCAACTAATGCCTTACTCATCTCTAATTCATTACAGATTAACAAAAAGTTTCAAGTGGTCTCTGAGCAAGTTCTAGGTTCAAAACTCATGAATTGTGCACACATGAAGAACGAGTAAATGTATGAAAGATGCATACATGTGAATATACAACAGGCTCAAATCCTCACATTTTCTGGGTATGCATGACAATGTATGTTTAAATGTGCTTCTCGGATTGCAATCAATTAATCGAAACAGGTTATGTGAACATGGAATTTCGAGCAATCACAAGTTATGCATATTAAATCCAAAGCAAACTACGCAAAGCCTTGACATATAATAAACATTCTCAAAATCATAACAATTAAACTCAATTCATCATCGGAATTGGAAAGAACAAAACAAAACACAAATAAACACACAAAAACACACAAACAGAAGCAAATATTTTTGTAATTTTTGATTTTTTGATTTTTTTTTTTCTTTTTTATTTGGGTAACAATACGTGACCACAGTGACTTACTAAGTGCAATGGTAGGTTCAACGCTACCAAGGGAGTAAGTATGATCTAGTCGATATATTGTTACCGTAGAAAACGAAAACAAGTAAATAATTTTTTTTGAATTTTTCAAATTTTTCAAATTTTTTCTTTTCTTTTCAATAAATCTTCCCCCCACACTTGAATTAAACATTGTCCTCAATGTTGACAAATATTTCACGAAAATGAATAATTCAAGCACGGTTATTGAATTTAAACACACAAACATAAATAAACAGAAGTAAACACACAACATATATACAAATGAAAAACAAATAAGTTAAAGAAAAACTCCCCCTTGAAGATCGTGAAGTTCCTCCCGAAAGTCACCAACAGTCACAAACAAGGCTAGCAGGGCCTTGCATCCAACGTTTGCTCCTTAATTGACTGCGGCTCTGATCCGTTGAAGTGTGTCCTGGACAAGGGTAGTTGCCGACTCCACGGCAGACTTGGCTGATGTAGCCCTCACTGAGATCTGGAACACTATAGTCAGCAGTGTTCCGTCAAGTACAGCTCCGGATACGTTAGGCAAAATGGAGAAGCCTGAAGACATAAGCGGAAATGGCTCCGGTTGAACTCCAGATAGCAAACACTGGAAAATGGAATGGTTGATCGGTGCATAAATCACAGACGACCCCGTTGCATCGGTGCAACACTCCTGAAGAATGAGGAAGTCGTTGTGACTATCTATGGCGAGCACCGAAATCTGGTTCCGCGGGTCAAGACCGATGGTGAAATTTGCTAGCACACGTACGAGCTGTCCATCGACATACTATCCCATGCGGTCTTGTCTACACGTCTTTGAGGAACTCAAAGATCCCGGTGTGATGGGAAAGATGAACGACGAACAGCCGGCAGTACGATTGACTCCGGGGGCTTGCTCGGATCTCCCCTTCGCTTGTTGGTCCCGACCTCCATTCGAGTGTCTCTTGTTCGGTTCGAACAAGTCCAATGATGGTACGTGGAGTTGCCGATATCGTTGAAGAAACAGATTGTCATCTGTTTTGCCATTTCCGCCAAGCCTCTTCTTCCTTCAAGAGAAATAATCGAGTCACGGGTGAAGAGTGGATACCGTGGCGCACATGTAGCGCTCGGCTTGTCGTTGGAGGGTTGAGATCCAACGCTTTGCACCAAAAGCGAACCCCGAATGAACAAAAGGTTCGAAACTGGCCTTCATCTCTTTCTCGCGTACATCCACGTGCTCCACCCAAGTGACCAAGGAAGATCCATTATGAAGATCACGTATCGGGCATCCGGAGGGGCGTTTTCGGCAAATCGATCTCACGGAAGGCTTCGGATTGGAACGCAATTCATCCACGGAGACATCCACAACGACCCAACTTCCATCCGGTTGTTGGTGAGAGTACCGAACGAACTGGACTTCACGAGTCGAAACGAGGTGAGATGGCACCGAAACTCGGCCGACATCACTCGCATATGCTCCTTGTAGCCTTCTTCGTTCTTTGGAGGAAAGGATCTCCAACGTCTTGGCGTTTGTGATCATGCTACGAAGACGGCAACCATCGACCAACATCCATTAAGATCCGAACGATGGTGGTCGGATAAAGATGGATGGTTGCCGAGTGTCTTGACGATTCGGCTTTGAAGTACGGAGCAGGTTCGGCTCGTTGAAACACTCGCAAGTACTCGGCCCTATGAAGAGTCTCGGGATGAATAGACGTGTCGGGAGTCGGTGAAGTTATCCACAAAGGAAATCCGGCAGTGGCCATGAGCAGGAGCTCGTGTTTGGCCTTACGGACGATATCCGAGATCAAGTCGGTGTGGACTCCGACAAGATCATGAGCAGGTCCCGGAAGATTAGATGGCACAGGTACGGATGGGCGCTCGACTAGGGTAGGCATGAGGCTCCGCACATCCCGTCTCAAGTGGTCCATGTCGATGGAATCATCGGACAACTCAAGAAGAGGCTCTTGTTGTTGAGGAACAACTTCGAGCCTTCGCCGTGGTACATCCGAGTGCGGAACGGGACCTCCGCAATCGGGGACGGATGCCGCGTGGAGAGCATCGACGAGTCGTTGATTCTGCATTTGAAGCTCCTCGTTCTTGCTCACCGGCTGATCGTTTCTTTTCTCTAGCTCGGCAATACGCTGCTCGGAAGATCGGATACCGAACTTCTTCCTATTTCTCGACCCCCAATAGTAGACACTGGTCCTCCTCAAGTCCGATTTTCGGACCAAATCTTTCTCGTTGTGGCTTGGTGGGGTGAGAATACACCGCAAAGAAAGCCGCAAGTGCATCTCTCTCGAGCTTTGGTGTACTTTGTCCGCGGAAGTCTCCTATAGACGGGAGCGGCTTCGGCTCAAGCGGGGGATCAGCAAGCCATGATTGGTGCTTGGGGTAGTGGTTGCGGTTGCGGTTGTGGTTGTGGCTCGGTCGGCGTGCTAGCATCGGCGCTATTGAGCATGCTCGGTGGAATTATTTCAGCCGGACCTTCAAAGATTGGGTTCTACGAAGGACACGCCTGAAACAAATCGCCGAAAGAGTTAACTCTTTTGGCCATTTACGGTTGGGAAGGGAGGATAGCTTTTCAGGTTAGAGAGATTTTCTCGGGAAAACTCAAGAACAGATGAAGAACGAGATGAGAGAAAACGAGAGAGAATGAGAGAGAGAGAGAGGGAGAGAGAGAGACGGGGGAAAACACGTGAAATGACTAAGGGAACTAACGCAAACCGAAGGGAAGGGGAAAGGAATGGACGGACGCGTGTCCAAAGTCGAAGACAAAGATCCGTAAATCACGGATTGAGCGACGAAAGTCGCAAAGGGAATAGTGGAACGCGCGCACGATTTATTAAACAATTCGGCCGACGCAAAAGTCGTGCGTCGGCCCAATCACATTTTTTCTTGATTTTCGATTTTTTATTTTTTTTATTTTTTTAATACTTTACGAAAAGTCGTAAAGTGAACAGTGAAAACGCGTAGCACACGCGCTTGCCGACACTTTAAACGGGCTTGGGCCATCGGAATGGTCTGGGCCTTAAAGTGGGCCTGGGCTAAAGAAAACTCCGGCCCATTATTGGTGGGCTTAAACTAATGGGCCTAAAAACGAACAGGCCCGACACACTAATGGGCTTGGGTTATGGGTTTTGGGCTTCGTGAATGACACGAGCCCAATGGGCTAAAATTTTTATTTTTTATTTTTTTCTTTTTATTTTACGAAACCTAAAACCCTAACCAATCACACAAATGGGCCTAAGGCCCAATAACAAATAACTACAACAAGCCCGAAAATAAAACAAACAGTAATTATAAACAGTAAAAATAAATAATTACAAATAATAAAACAAACAAACACTTTTTTTTTTTTTTTTTATTATTTACAATTACAAATTTTTTTATTTTTTATTTTTTTAAATCAAATAAATAACGAGAGTGAAAAGAAAACTTACCTTTTTACTCCCGAGGAAACCAAAAATCACCAACAAGACATCAACCTCAAGGTTTTTCAACCTTGACTTCCTAAACGTATGCTCCGATGTATGTGGTAAAATTTCCGATAAACCCGGATTATTTCCTATACAAAATAAAAAGGTTAGTAATAAATTTACAAAATAAAAACAAAATATTTACAAAGTTAAAAATGTATAACAAATTATCTATACAAAATGAATGAATAAAATTTCCTATGTCTATGTATATTTTATGTCTACGTATATTCCTATGTCTACGTATATTCCTATGTCTACGTATATTTTATTTACACAAAAATATTTTCTTTTGCCTGAATATAGTTGAAAAAAAATGAAAGTTGATTCCAAGCGGTAACTCAAGGTGGACTTACGGCCTAGGTGCAATGCCTTGACTTAAATGACTTTCCGTGTTTTCAGAAGGCGAATGGCCAGATCACAAGAGATAAGCGAGAGGCAGGATTCATTTAGTGGACAAGTCCTCTGAATCCAATTTTACAAACCCGTCACCCAGAGTCTTGATCATATCTAGACACCATTCATGTGCCCCTTACTCAGTTGAGAAAGCACTTAAGTGTTCGACAATTCTCCAAGTGTTAATAAAGGCCGCCCTCAACCTCAAATAACCTTACGGTAAAAATGAAGGGTTTAGGCCAATATTAATAAAAGGACCTTACCTAATCCGTTCAAGTTACAACTTACAACAACAAAAAATAATCAACTATATAAAAGACTTACTTTTTTTTTACTTTTTACTGTTTACTATTTGTAAATAATACTTGTAAATAATACTTACTAATTATACTTGTATATATTGTTACACTTAGTAATTATACTTAGGTATCCTGAATACTGTTAATTATTTAAGTTGTTGTAGGTTGTAATTTGAACGGAAATAGGTAAGGTCCTTTTATTAATATTGGCCTAAACCCTTCATTTGTACCGTAAGGTCACTTGAGGTTGAGGTGGTTAGCGGTAAAACCGAGGTCATTGAATATTTACCTAAATTCCTAACAATTGTCGTTGTAAAGTATAATGGGAAATAAAGGTTTTTCCCACAGAAGATTGTTATATTTACTTTTTAATGTCACAATAAATTAAATTAAATAAAGAATTATTATTAACAAGTATAAAGAATAAAGAATATATATATATACAAAATTAAATAAACTATACAGTATTGTTTCTATTTACAAAAATATACATTATATACAAAAGTATTTTTGGGGGTTTTTGAGATTTTTGAAAACAATAAAAGAAATATTTTTGGATTTTTATTATTTTTGAAAACAAGAAAACACACACAAATATTGTTTTGAAGATTAACCAACTCCCTAGCCATGAATCCGAAACTAACATATGTAAGATGCTGGACCACCATACATCTCCCAAATAAAACTTTCCCTAACAATTAACTCCGAGACCACTCTGTCAGCTAATTACTAGAAAAAGAGTTGTTAATTCAAGTGCACGACCTAGCGGGACCGCCCAACTATCCGTGATCCTTATTATTTAGTTTCAACATTAAAGATAAAACCAAACAAACAAAATTCACATAAGCTGCTAGAAGAATCAATTAACTTCAATCCAACAATTATTACACAAAATAGAAAATAAACAAATAGTAACAATTTATCCCAACATTTATTCACATTAATTAAAGTACGGAAAATAAAATTAAACAAAAATAAAATATAATAAATAAACGAGGGTTGGGAAAATGTTACTAATGTGTCCATGAAAATGGACACTGTCCGGCGAGCGAAGGTGGCGAGACTCGGCTATTTTACGATCAATTTGGATGTGGCGGGTGCACTTAGCAGATTGGACTTTGGGGCATTGGGTGCAGAGATCAAATTGGGCCTTGGGCTTGGGCCGGTCAACGGGTCGAAAGGGGGTCAAAGCCCAAGTCAGTTTTGACTTTGACTTTGACTTGATTTTCTTTTCTTCTTTTCCCGTGGGATTTCTTTCTCCTTCATTTTCGACTTGTTGACCCATTCCATGTCGGCATCATCCTTCTTCATTTCTTCTTTCAGCCCCGAACGGAGAGAGGGACGCGCCAAGCGACGGCGACAAGAGCATGGCGGCGGCGTCGCTAGAAGCAACGGTGGGTTCTGCAAATCCGAGCAGAGATGAGCGGCGACGTCGACGGCGTTGGTGCAGAGAAGCTCGAGGCGCGGCATGGCCGGGCTGAGCGGCGGCGACATGGGAACGGCGACGGCGTGGGACTGGGTAAGCTGCTGCGTCGATAGTAAATCTGGGCGAGAGCAGGTGCGGTGGTGAAGAACGGGGGCCGGTGAAGACTGTGGGTCGATTGCAGATGGCGGCGGTGTGAAAAATGGCTGGGCTTTGTGAAATTTCAGGTACGGGATTGAGATAAGGGGGTGCCGGCGTGAATGGCAATGGTGAAGTGCGGCGGTGGTCTTCGTGAGCTGCTTCCAAACCTGCAAAAGAAAAATATAGATAATTAGAAAATGATTGGTTATTAATTTGCGGGAAAAGAAAAGGTAAGGAGAGGAGGAGATGGAAATTGAGCTTTGGCTCATGGTTGAATGGTGTTGTCGTGGTGAATTGAATTGGCAGAGGATGCGATGGAGCACGGTGAAGGCGGGCTTGGCTTGGATTAGCTTCTGTGATTGTATCTCTGTGAATGAGTGAATGATGATGGTTGCAGAGCTTCTCTTAAATAGAGAAGGGGAGCACGAAGCAGCCAACGCAGAGGAAATAGTGGAAGGGTTGGTGATGGTGGAGCAGAGCCGGAGATGCTACGAGTTGGTGGGATGATGAGATCGTGGAATGGCTAGCTGCATTGATTGATTCCATGGGAGGGAGGAATCTTGGTGAAGTGGTGCTGGTATGTGAAAGTGGTATGTGATGGTGCGGTGATTGATTGGAGCTCAATGGAAGTGGTATAGCTGGAGATGGTATGTGATTGTGAAGCCATGTGAGCAAAGGAACGTCTTGCCAAAGAAACCAAAGAGAACACGAGAAAAGAAACACAAAAATAAGTAAAATAATAAAACAAAAGAAAGATAAAGAAATAAAAATAGAAAGAAAGAAAAATAAAATAATAAAAGAATTTAAATGAAATAAATATATAAAAGAATAATTAATAGAGAAAATAAGATGGTGGTTAGAATTGTGTTCCACCACCGCGTGTGGTGGTTGCGCCTCCGTATGTGGTGGTTCGCCGACAAATTGTCGGGATTCGGAATAATCCGAAATCTTCGTACAATATTTAATTCCACATATATGAAAGTCACGGTTGACTTTCGATTTACGCTGAAAACCTCCAAAATGCACCTATTCACGTGCAGATTAACATTTTACTCGTATTTTCCCTAAAAACACAAAAACAAATATTATACAAACAAATAAGCTTTCGAAATAGCAAAATCCAGTAATTAAAGGCACTTTGTGAACGTATTTTACGTTCACATCATGAGCGCGGCCTTTATTAACACTTGGAGAATTGTCGAACACTTAAGTGCTTTCTCGGCGAGTAAGGGGCACGTACGAATGGTGTCTAGATATGATCAAGACTCGGGTGACGGGTTTGTAAAATTGGATTCGGAGGACTTGTCCACTAAATGAATCCTGCCTCTCGCTTATCTCTTGTGATCTGGCCATTCGCCTTCGAAAACACGGAAAGTCATTTACGTCAAGATATTGCACCTAGGCCGTACGTCCACCTTGAATTACCGCTTGGAATCAACTTTGTTTTTAACTATATTTTGGACAAATTAACATTACTTGTAAATAAAATATACGTAGACATAGGAAATTTTATTTATTCATTTTGTATAGATAATTTGTGACATTAATTTTAACTTTGTAAATTTTAGTACTAACTTTTTCATTTTTTATAGGGAATAATCCGGGTTATTCGGAAATTTACCACATACATCGGAGCATACGTTTAGGAAGTCAAGGTTGAAAAACCTTGAGGTTGATGTCTTGTTGGTGATTTTTCGGTTTCCTCGGGAGTAAAAAAGGTAAGTTTTCTTTTCACTCTCGTTATTTTTCTATTTAAAAAAAAAAATATAAAAAAAAAAAATATAAAAAAAAAAAAATTTAATTATAAATAAAAAAAAAAAAAAAAAAATTTGTAAATAATAAAAAAAAATTTTGTAAATATTTATTTTCACTTTTTATAATTACTGTTTATTTGTTTTGGGCTTGTTTGTTTGTTATTTATTATTGGGCCTTAGGCCCATTCGTTTGTGTGATTGGTTAGGGCTTTTGGTTTCGTAAAAAAAAATAATAATAAAAAAATAATAATAAAAATTTAGCCCATTGGGCTCGTGTCATTCACGAAGCCCAAAACCCGTAACCCAAGCCCATTAGTGTGTCGGGCCTGTTCGTTTTTAGGCCCATTAGTTAAGCCCACCAAATAATGGGCCGGAGTTTTCTTTGGCCCAGGCCCACTTTAAGGCCCAAACCATTTCGATGGCCCAAGCCCGTTTAAAGTGTCGGCAACCTTTGCGCGTGTTTCACACGCGTTTTCACTGTTCACTTTACGACTTTTCGTAAAGTATTAAAAAAATAATAAAGATAAAAAAATAAAAATTGAAAATAAAAAAAATTGATTGGGCCGACGCACGACTTTTGCGTCGGCCGATTTGTTTAATATGCCGCATGCGTTTTCACTGTACGCTTTGCGACTTTCGTCGCCCGATCCGCAATTTGCGGGTCTTCTGTCTCTGGCACGTGTGCGAGCGTGTGCGCGTCCACTCCTTTCCCCCTCCCTTCTGTTTGCGCTAGTTTCCTTAGGCATTTCACACGTTTCCCTTAGTTTCTCTCTCATTCTCTCTCATTTTCTCTCGTTATTCTTCATCGTTCTTCGTGTTCTTCCGTTTTTCCCGGAAAACCTCCCAAACCCGAGAAAAGCATTCCTCCCTCCCAAACCACAAATGGCCAAAAGAGTTAATTCCTTCGGCGACTTGTTTCGAGCGGAGTCCTTCAGAGAACCCGATCTTTGAAGGCTTGGCTGAAATAATTCCACCGAGCATGCTCAATAGCGCCGATGCTAGCATGCCGACCCGGCCCACAACCACAACCGCAGCCACTACCCCAAGCACCAATCCTGGTTGCTGATCCACCCGCCGAGCCGAAGCCGCTCCGTCTATAGGAGACTTCCGAGGACGAAATACACCAAGGCTCAGAGAGATGCACTAGCAGCTTTCTTTGCGGTGTATTCTCACCCCACGAAACCACAACGAGAAAGATTTGGTCCAAAAATCGGACTAGAAGAAGACCAAGTCTACTATTGGGGGTCGAGAAATAGGAAGAAGTTCGGTATCCGGACTTCTGAGCAGCGTATTGCCGAGCTAGAAAGAAGAAACGATCAGCTGGTGAGCAAAAACGAGGAGCTTCAGATGCAGAATCAACGACTCGTCGATGCTCTCCACAGCGGCATCTGTCCCAATTGCGGAGGTCCTGTTCCGCACTCAGATGTGCCTAGGCGAAGGCTCGAAGTTGTTCCTCCACAACAAGAGCCTCTTCTCGAGTTGTCCGATGATTCGATCGACATGGACCACTTGAGACGGGATGTGCGAAGCCTTATGCCAACACTTGTCGAGCGCCCATCCGCACCTATTCCATCTGACCATCTTCCCGGACCTGCTCATGATCTTGTCGGAGTCCACACCGACTTGATCTCGGATATCGCCCGCAAGGCCAAGCACGAGCTCATGCTCATGGCCACTGCCGGTTTTCCTTTGTGGATATCTTCACCGACTCCCGACACTTCTATTCATCCCGAGACTCTAAATAGGGCCGAGTACTTGCGAGTGTTTCAACGTGGCGAACCTGCGCCATACTTCAAATCGGAATCCTCGAGACACTCTGCAACCATTCACCTTCATCCGACCACCATCGTTGAAATCTTAATGGATGTTGGTCGATGGTTGCCCGTCTTCTGTAGCATGATCACAAACGCTCAACTGTTGGAGATCCTACCCTCCGACAACGCAGTAGGCTATGAGGACCAGAAGCAAGTTATGTCGGCCGAGTTTCTGGTGCCATCTAACATCGTTTCGACTCGTGAAGTCCAGTTTGTTAGGTACTCCCACCTACAACTGGATGGAAGTTGGATCATTGTGGATGTCTCCGTGGATGAACTGCGCTCAAATCCGAAGCCTTCAGTGAGATCTATATGCCGAAAGCGCCCCTCCGGATGTTTGATTCGAGATTTGCAGAATGGATCTTCCTTAGTTACTTGGGTGGAGCACGTGGATGTGCGCGAGAAGGAAATGAAGGCCATTTTCGAACCCTTTGTCCATTCTGGGTTCGCTTTTGGTGCAAAGCGTTGGATCTCAACTCTCCAACGACAAGCCGAGCGCTACATGTGCGTCACAGGGATCCACACTTCACCCGGTGACTCTATCATTTCGCCCGAAGGAAAAAGAGGCCTAGCGGAAATGGCAAACCAGATGGCGATCTGTTTCTTCAACGACATCAGCAACTCCACGTATCATCACTGGACTTGTTCGAACCGAACAAGAGACACTCGAATGGAGGTCAGGACCAACAAGCGAAGGGGAGATCCGAGCAAGCCCCCTGGAGTCAATCGTACTGCTGGTTGTTCCGTCGTTCATCTATCTCATCACACCAGGATCTTTGAGTTCCTCAAAGACGTTCAGACTAGACCACTGTGGGATAGTATGTCGATGGACAGCTCGGTACGTGTGCTAGCAAATTTCACAATCGGTCTTGACCCGCGGAACCAGATTTCGGTGCTCGCCATAGATAGTCACAACGACTTCCTCATCCTTCAGGAGTGTTGCACCGATGCAACGGGGTCGTCTGTGATTTATGTACCGATCAACCATTCCATTTTCCAGTGTTTGCTATCTGGAGTTCAACCGGAGCCATTTCCGCTTATGTCTTCAGGCTTCTCCATTCTGCCTAACGTATCCGGAGCTGTACTTGACGGAACACTGCTGACTATAGTGTTCCAGATCTCAGTGAGGGCTACATCAGCCAAGTCTGCCGTGGAGTCGGCAACTACCCTTGTCCAGGACACACTTCAAAGGATCAGAACCGCAGTCAACTAAGGAGCAAACGTTGGATGCAAGGCCCTGCTAGCCTTGTTTGTGACTGTTGGTGACTTGCTTCGGGAGGAGCTTCACGATCTACAAAGGGGAGTTTTTCTTTAACCTTTCTGTTTATTTTTGTTTCCTTTGTATAAATGTTGTGTGTTTACTTCTGTTTATTTTTATTTGTGTGTTTATTTCTGTATGTGTGTTTAAATTCAATAACCATACTTGAATTTTTCATTTTCGTGAAATATCTGTCTATCATTGAGGACAATGTTTAATTCAAGTGTGGGGGAAGGTTTATTAAAAAGAAAAGAAAAAATTTGAAAAATTTGAAAAATTCAAAAAAATAATTTACTTGTTTTCGTTTTCTACTGTAACGGTATCTCGACTAGATCATACTCACTCCTTTGGTAGCGTTGAACCTACCATTGCACTAAGTGAGTCCCTGTGGTCACGTATTGTTACGTAAATTGAAAAAAAAAATCAAAAAAATCAAAAAAATCAAAAATTACAAAAATATTTGCTTCTGTTTTCTGTTTTTGTGTGTTTATTTGTGGTGTGTTTTGTTCTTTCCAATCCCGATGATGACTTGAGTTTAAGTTGTTGTGATTTGGAGAATTTTGATTATATGGTAAGGCTTTCTGTGATTTGTTTTGGATTTAATTTGCATAACTTGTGATTGCTCGAAATTCCATGTTCACATAACCTGTGTTGATTAATTGATTGCAATCCGAGAAGCACATTTGAACATACATTGTCATGCATACCCAGAAAATGTGAGGATTTGAGCCTGTTGAATATTCACATGTATGCATTATTCATACATTTACTCGTTCTTCATGTGTGCACAATTCATGAGTTTTTGAACCTAGAACTTGCTCATTGACCTCTCGAAACTTTTTATTAGTCTGTGATGAATTGAAAATGATTAAGGCATTAGTTGAGCACCATGGCCAAATATTCACCATCCATTTAAACACGAACTTTAGGAATCCCCTTTTGAACTAAACACTCATTAGCCGTTTCTTTTGTTCACCCACACCATCTCACCCTTGTTTTATTTATGTTTGCAAGACGATGATAGTGACTTCTTGTGTTCTTATGCTTCGGGTTTTGATTTGTATGGTAGTGGGGGTGTATTTATTTTGTTGTATTTGTTCAAAGAAAGAGAGAAAAAAAAAATCAGAAATAAAAAGAAGGAATAAAATTCCTCAAGAAAAGAAAAAAAAAGAGTGGAAAAGAAAAGAAAAAGAAAAATGCCACAAAAATATAGTTATTTTCTTGTATTGTTTTAATTTCAATAAAAGGTTGGAGGAAAATAGGAAAGTTGTTTCGGGTTTAGCATAGGTATGAGTTTCAAAGTCGTTGATTTGTCTTGCAAACATGTGGAACATTTATCATTTCTAGTCTTTCCCTTCCATTTACCATTTACCATTCATTCACCCTTTGGCCCCATTACACCATTGAAAGCCCTTATGATTTAATGATTTGTGGATTAATTGTGGAGAGTTGGTTGATGAGCAAGCTTATGGGAACACTACTTGTGTAATTGTTATGAGAGTAAACACCGAGCGGAAATATTTAGTGAATCTTGTGAGCTTTAGTGGTTAATGTTGTTCATATGTGCCTATTTGATTGCTTGAAATTAATTGTACACTCGGTTTTCACACACTTCACTCGAGCACGAATGAGATGTCCATGTTAAATACTTAGCAAATTCGTGAGCCTTGGTATATAGTTCTTATTCTCCTGATTATAATTCTTCGAACTCGTTGAGGGTTATGGTTGGAAAGAATTTATGTTTTGTGTTTCCCTTTCTGTTTTTGTTGTTCTGTTTTTAGTTCTGTGTTTGCTAGAGGACTAGCAAAAGTTCAAGTGTAGGGGTGTGATGTGAACGTAAAATACGTTCACAAAGTGCTCTAAATACTTGGATGGATGCTATTCTGAAAGCTTATTTGTCGGTTTAATGTTTGTTTTCGTGTTTTCAGGGAAAATATGTGAAAAATGCTAATTTACACATAAAAGGTGAATTTTGGAGATTAACAGCGCGATTTACGGATCTTTGTCTTCGACTTTGGACACGCGTCCGTCCATTCCGTTCCCTTCCCCTTCGGTTTGCGTTAGTTCCCTTAGGTCATTTCACGCGTTTTCCCTTTCTCTCTCTCTCTCTCTCTCTCGTTTTCTCTTTGTGTTCTTCGTGTTCTTCATCCGTTCTTCAGTTTTCCCAGAAACCTCCCAAATCCCAGAAGCTTTCCTCCTTCCCAACCCAGAAATGGCCAAAAGAGTTAATTCTTTCAGCGATTTGTTTCAGGCAGGTCCTTCAGGGAGTCAAATCTTTGAAGGCCTGGATGAAATAATTCCACCGAGCATGCTCAATAGCGCCGATGCTAGCATGCCGACCGAGCCACAACCACTACCCCAAGCACCAATCTTGGTTGCTGATCCACCTATTGAGCCGGAAGCCGCTCCTGTCTATAGGAGACTTCCGAGGACAAAGTACACCAAAGCTCAGAGAGATGCACTTGCGGCTTTCTTTGCGGTGTATTCTCACCCCACGAAACTGATGTGAACGTAAAATACGTTCACAAAGTGCTCTAAATACTTGGATGGATGCTATTCTGAAAGCTTATTTGTCGGTTTAATGTTTGTTTTCGTGTTTTCGGGGAAAATATGTGAAAAATGCTAATTTACACATAAAAGGTGAATTTTGGAGATTAACGGCGCAATATCGGAAAGTCAACCGTGACTTTTCGATTATCTGATGACACCGGTCATTATTTGGAAGTGGAATATAACATTGTACGAAGATTTCGAAAGACGTTTCGAATCCCGGCAATTTTGCCGGCGAACCACCACTCACGGAGGCGCAACCACCACACGCGGTGATGAAATCCATTTTTAATCTCCACTTTATTTTCCCTATATTTATGTTTATTTTTATTCTTTATATATATTTCTATTTTAGTATTGATTTTATTTCTTTATTATTTTATTTTTCTTTTATTATTTTATTTTATCTTTATTTTGTTTTGTTATTTTATCCTTTTCTTTTCTTTGTTTTCTCTTTGCAGCTGCCATGTGCAGAGCCATTCCTTCACATATTCACGGTGCACTTCCAGCCTGGGAATCCATCAATGTCCAACTGATCCCCCCACTCCAATTTGAATTCAAATTGCAATCCCAGCTATTTCTCCACCACACCACCGCACCCATTTCCAGATCAGCTACCACTTCTATTCTCCTCTATAAATACAGAATCCCTGTCTCTATTTTCCTTGGCCGGGGCTCCTCCCCGCGCCACAAACTCCTTCCCATCTCTTTCCCCCCTCCACCTTCCTCAAGCTACCGTGTACGGCTCACACGGCCGTGCCTTCGTCCTCCGTCCTTTCCAAATCAACAAACACTTCCTCTCGCACTTCTCATGCGTCCGTGTACGGGGAACCTCCCCGTGCCTTCTCTTCTCACCTCTCTGCAAACACAAAAGCTCCCCTCTCCTCTCTTCTGTCCTAAGCTATCTAAGCCCTTTTTCTTCCCCCCTCGTTAGTCCCGCAATCCATCACCACCGTGAGCCCATCGCTCACGGAAACACCATCATCACCACTCACGGCCTCCTGTCTTCTAATTAACAAATCTCTTCACTCAAGCCTCCAATTCATCTGCAATTACACGAAACATCCATACCATCATCACCCAATCATCCATCCCTTCAATCCACGGAAAACCCAATTCGGTCATTCCGCAATTAACAAGAAGCACAACAAGACACAAATTAATCATTGCCGGTGACACACACGGGGTGGCCGGGGGCCTCTCCTCCGGTCACCTTCTTTCTCTCTAACTTTCTCGGTTCTTCTTTTGCAGATTTGGCAGCTACCCACGGCGCCCCCGTGCCTCCAAATCGAGCCCGTGCTCGATTCACCTTCTCTCGCCGTCGAGTCAAGCTGCTGCACTTCCAAACCCACTGCTCACGACACCGTCGCCGCCAAAGCTCCAGCCCGGATCTCGCGTCTTCGCCGTTCCCGTACACCGCGCCCCTCGCCGCCTCAAGGCCGTGCGAGCCCGGTCGCAGCTTTGCTCCACCGCGTCACCGCGCTCCTCGCCGCTCCGAGCCCAGTCCTCGCTGCAATCTCCCGCCGCTCGAGCCGGACGCCGCCGGACCGCGTCGCCGTTCTAGTTCACTCCCGGTCGCCGTTCAACCACCGCGCCCACACCGCTCGTGCTCAACACCAATCGGCGCCGCTATTGCCTTGTCCGTCGCTGCTGTGCGTCGGCCTCCCTCTCTGCGCCGCCATACTTCACTACCGCCGCCATGCCCAAGTCTCTCTCGCGGGCTTTGTCTCTATTGTCTCTGTTCAGGAAATAGAAGAAATGAAAAAAAACTGAAGTTTTGAAGAGAGAGATGGCTGCACGGGAAAGAGCTGAAAATTTGAGTTTGAAAAGTCAAACTAGATGAGGAAAGCCACGGGCTGGTCTGCGCAAGGAGAGAAAGAATGAGTTGAAAAGTCAACTCTGAAAGCAATGGGCTAGACCGGTCAACAAAGTCAAATTGGGCCTCCAAGCCCAATTGCAAAAGCCCAAAGCCCAAGTCCATCTGCTTACTACACCCGAGCTCCCCGAACTTCATCGAAAACCCGGCGAATCCGATAAGATCCTTCGCCGGAATTAAATGAGCATTTCTTTCTCAAACTCTTTTTAATTTTAAGTTGCGTGAATTTATTATTTTATTTTTATTTGATTAATTTGTATTTTGAATATTTGTGTGATTTAATATTGAAAAACCCAAAAATATGTTATTTGATTCATTTGTGTGTTAGTTTAATTTCTTTATTGTTGGTGTGTTTTATTTAAGTATGTTAGTTTAATTTGTAGTTATAATTTGTATTTTCTTGTTTTATTTTCAAAAAGATTAAAAATCCAAAAATATTTCGTTTTATTTATTTCTTGTTTTCAAAAGAATTTCAAAAACCCAAAAAGAATACTTGTGTATATATTGTACATTTTTGTAAATAGATACAGTATAGTTTAATTAATTTCGTGACATTAGAAAAGTAAATAAACAATCCTCTGTGGGAAAAACCTTCTACTTCCCATTATACTATTCAACGACAAATTGTTAGGAAGTTTAGGTAATAATTAATGACGTCGGTTTTGTGTGTTTTGTGCTTTGTTCTTTCCAATCCCAAGGATGAATTGAGTTTAATTGTTGTGATTAGGAGAATGTTTATTATATGTCAAGGCTTTGTGTAATTTGGTTTGGATTTAATTTGCATAACTTGTGATTGCTCGAATTTCCATGTTCACATAACCTGTTTCGATTAATTGATTGCAATCCGAGAAGCACATTTAAACATACATTGTCATGCATACCCAGAAAATGTGAGGATTTGAGCCTGTTGTATATTCACATGTATGCATCTTTCATACATTTACTCGTTCTTCATGTGTGCACAATTCATGAGTTTTGAACCTAGAACTTGCTCAGAGACCGCTTGAAACTTTTTGTTAATCTGTAATGAATTAGAAATGAGTAAGGCATTAGTTGAGCACCATGGCCAAAGTATTCACCATCCATCTAAACACGAACTTTAGGAATCCCCTTTTGAACTAAACACTCATTAGCCGTTTCTTTTGTTCACCCACACCATTTCACCCTTGTTTTATTTATGTTTGCAAGACGATGATAGTGACTTCTGATGTTTTTATGCTTCGGATTTGTATGGTAGTATACCAAAAGGCAAGTGTGGGGGTGTATTTATTTTGTTGTATTTGTTCAAAGAAAGAAAGAAAAAAAAAGAAAAAAAAAATCAGAAATAAAAAGAAGGAATAAATTCCTCAAAGAAAAAAAAAGAAAAAAAGAAAAGAAATAGAAATTCCAAAAATAGAGTTATTTTGTTGTATTATTTTTAATTTCAATAAAAGGTTGGAGGAAAATAAGAGTTGTTTCGGGTTTAGCATATATATGAGTTTCAAAGTCGTTGACTTGTCTTGCAAACATGTGAAACATTTTTCATTTCGAGTCTTTTCACTTCATTTACCATTCACCATTTACCATCAACCCTTTGGTCCCTGTTTCACCTGGAAGTCCTTATGATCTGATGATTTGTAGATTAATTGTAGAGAGTTGGTCGATGAGCAAGCATATGGGAACACTACTTGTGTAATTGTTTTGAGAGTAAATACTTAACCCTAAACACCGAGCGGAAATATTTAGTGAATCTTGTGAGGTTTAGTGGTTAATGTTGTTTCGATGTGCCTATTGGATTTCTTGACATTAATTGTATACTTGGTTTTCACACACTACACCCGAGCATAAATGAGATGTACATGTTAAATGCTTAGCAAATTCTTTAACCTTGGTATATAATTTTTATTCTCTTGATTTTAACTCTTTCGAACTCGCTGAGGATTATGGTTGGAAAGACCGTCTGTTTTGTGTTTCCCTTTCTGTTTTGTGTTGTTTTGTTCTGTGTTTGCTAGAGGACTAGCAATAGTTCAAGTGTAGGGGTGTGATGTGAACGTAAAATACGTTCACAAAGTGCCTTTAATTACTGGATTTTGCTATTTCGAAAGCTTATTTGTTTGTATAATATTTGTTTTTGTGTTTTTAGGGAAAATACCAGGAAAATGTTTATCTGCACAGAATAGGTGCATTTTGGAGGTATTCAGCGTAAATCGGAAAGTCAACTGTGACTTTCATATGTGGAATAAAATATTGTACGAAGATTTCGGGAACCGTTCCGAATCCCGACATTTGTCGGCGAACCACCACATACGGAGACGCAACCACCACACGCGGTGGCGAAACACAAATTAAATCTCCAATTTATTTTCCCATGTTTTTATTTATATTTATTTCTAGATTTATGTTTATATTTTATTTTTATTTACTTTTGATTTTATATTTATTTTTATTTGTTTGTTTATTTGTTTATTTATTTTAATTTGTTTTTGTTTTGGATTTTTGCCGTCCACTCCCAGCCACCTAACTCCTCCACCACCACCACCAACCTATTCCACCATCTCCTACTTTCTCCACCACCCTTGGCCTCTAGCTATAGTCCATTTCACCAACCTTCTTCCACCTTACCAACACCACAACTCCCATCTTCCTCTGCTATTTAAAGGACGCAAGAGCTTACTGCCAACACCAATTCATCACCACAAATCACTTCATCCTCCTGCAATCACAAACAATCAAATCATAGCCATAACTACTCACCACCACGCCGGCAATACTCTCTACACCCACAAACCTGTTTTCTCTTCTCACCGTAATCATGGCTGGAATTCTTTTCTCTACACCATTGAATTGCAGCACCACCGAGCCCAAAGCTCAATTTTCATCTTCTCTATCTAATTATATTCTTCTCTTTTGCAGGTTTGGAAACCAATGGAGCTGCTGCAATTTCAGTTGGTGCCGAGCCTCACCGCCGTTTCAATTTCCAGATCCTCTATGCCGGCGTTCCTCCTTTGCCACGTGCTGCAATCTGCCGTGCCTCTGCCATACCTCGCAGAGCCCAGTTCATCATCACCGCAGCTGCTCTCTTGCCGTGAAATCCAGATGACGGCGTCGCACCTCTTCTGCCATGCCTCGATCCATCACCGCGACGCCGTGCCCAAGCTCACCGGTGATTCTCACCATCAATAGCCCAGCTGCATCAAACCCAATCCCAGGCCGCCTGTCCTCTCTTCTAGCCGCCGGCGCTGAGATTCCAGTCACCCATGCCACCGCTCTCGCTCCCAGCTAGCTCCGCCGCTGCTGTACCTATTCGCCGACGCCGCTGCTGTCGCCGACGCACGAAGCCGCACCTCCATCTCGTCGACGCCGCCGCAATCAATTAAAGCCGGCGAGCACCGCGCCGTCTCTCTCTCTAGTTCGCCGCTGCAACCTGCAAGAAATGGGCAGAAGCAAAACACGCACGGGAAGAGAAAGGAATACCAGAAAAGAAAATAGAAGGAAGGAAAAGAAGAAAAAGTCAGGAATGGGCCTTTGACTTCTGTTGACCCGTTGACTGTTGACCAGGCCTAAGCCCAATGTCCGCAAGGCCCAATCTGAAATTGCTTTGCGCACCCGCCACATCCAAAATTACGATCTACAATAGCTGAGTCTGCCACCTTCGCCTGCCAGACAGTGTCCATTTTCATGGACACAACAGTAACATTTTTCCCAAACTCGTTTATTTATTATAATTTATTTTTGTTTAATTAACTATTCGTGAATAATTTTGGGAAATGTTATTGTTTGTTTATTTTCTATTTTGTGTAATAAATTGGATTGAAGTTGATTAATTCTTCTAGCAGCTTATGTGAATTTTGTTTGTTTAGTTTTATCTTTAATGTTGAAACTAAATAATAAGGATCGCGGATAGACGAGCGTTCGCTAGGTCGCGCACTTGAATTAGCAACTCTTTTTCTATGCGTTAGACATGTTTAGATTAATCACCTTTGCATGTTTAATTGTTTAATCTAGATGAGCGTTCACTAGGTTGATTTCATGGGAGATGTTTTATTTGGGGAATGATAACCTGCGTAGGCATTCTACATGTGTTAGTTTCGGATTCATGGCTAGGGAGTTGGTTAATCTTCAAAACAATATTTGTGTGTGTTTTTCTTGTTTTCAAAAATAATAAAAATCCAAAAATATTTCCTTTTATTTATTTATTGTTTTCAAAAATCTCAAAAACCCCCAAAAATACTTTTGTATATAATGTATATTTTTGTAAATAGAAACAATACTGTATAGTTTATTTAATTTTGTATATATATATATTCTTTATTCTTTATTTAATTTAATTTTTCGTGACATTAAAAAGTAAATATAACAATCTTCTGTGGGAAAAACCTTTATTTCCCATTATACTTTACAACGACAATTGTTAGGAATTTAGGTAATAATTAATGACCGCGGTTTTTACCGCTAACCAGTAAGTCACTGTGGTCACGTATTGTTACGTAAATTGAAAAAAATAAAAAAAAATCAAAAAATTACAAAAATATTTGCTTCTGTTTGTGTGTTTATTTCTGTTATGTGTGTTGTTTTCTTTCCAATTCCGATGATGAATTGAGTTTAATTGTTATGATTTGGAAAATATTGATTATATGCTAAGGTTTTGTGTAGTTTGCTTTGGATTTAATCTGCATAACTTATGATTGCTCGAATTTCCATGTTCACATAACCTGTTTCGATTAATTGATTGCAATCCGAGAAGCACATTTAAACATACATTGTCATGCATACCCAGAAAATGTGAGGACTTGAGCCTATTGTATATTCACATGTATGCATATTTCATACATTTACTCGTTCTTCATGTGTGCACAATTCATGAGTTTTTGAACCTAGAACTTGCTCAGAGACCGCTTGAAACATTTTGTTAATCTGTGATGAATTAGAAATGATTAAGGCATTAGTTGAGCACCATGGCCAAAATATTCACCATCCATCTAAACACGAACTTTAGGAATCTCCTTTTGAACTAAACACTCATTAGCCGTTTCTTTTGTTCACCCACACCATCTCACCCTTGTTTTATTTATGTTTGCAAGACGATGATAGTGACTTCTTGTGTTCTTATGCTTCGGGTTTTGATTTGTATGGTAGTATACCAAAAGGCAAGTGTGGGGGTGTATTTATTTTGTTGTATTTGTTCAAAGAAAAAAAAATCAGAAATAAAAAGAAGGAATAAAATTCCTCAAGAAAAAAAAGAAAAAGAAAAAAAAAATGTGGAAAAGAAAAAGAAAAAAATACCACAAAAATAGAGTTATTTTATTTACTTGTATTATTTTCAATAAAAGGTTGGAGGAAAATAAGAGTTGTTTCGGGTATAGCATAGGTATGAGTTTCAAAGTCGTTGACTTGTCTTGCAAACATGTAAAACATTTTTCATTTCGAGTCCTTTCACTTCATTTACCATTCACCATTTACCATCCACCCTTTGGTCCCTGTTTCACCTGAAAGACCTTATGATCTGATGATTTGTAGATTAATTGTAGAGAGTTGGTTAATGAGCAAGCATATGGGAACACTACTTGTGTAATTGTTTTGAGAGTAAACAGTTAACCCTAAACACTGAGTGGAAATATTTAGTGAATCTTGTGAGGTTTAGTGGTTAATGTTGTTTCGATGTGCCTATTGGATTGCTTGACATTAATTGTATACTTGGTTTTCACACACTACACCCGAGCATAAATGAGATGTACATGTTAAATGCTTAGCAAATTCTTTAACCTTGGTATATAATTTGTATTCTCTTGATTATAATTCTTTCGAACTCGCTGAGGATTATAATTCACAACGGAGATCAAAGGGTGTACCTAACAAAAAATGTCACAAAGAATTAAATAAAATAAAGAATTATTATTAACAAGTAAAAAGAATATATACATATGTACAAAGTAAAAGGGGGTTTAAGAGATAAATTGAATGAAATAAATAAATTAAATTACAAAGAATAAATTAAATAAGATGGGATGAAACATAAAGAATATAAAGTTCAGCCACAAGTATACAAGTTTACCAATTATTGGACCGAAAATTAACCAAGTTCCCTAGCCATGAAACCGAAATTAACATATGTGGAATGCTGGACCGCCAATTATCATTCCCCAAATAAAACCACTTTCATGAAAATTAACCTAAGTGACCGCACCTAGATTAATCAATCAAACATGCAAAGGTAGCTAATCAAAACATGTCCAACGCATAAAAGAAGAGTTGTTAATTAAAGTGCACGACCTAGTGGGACCGCCCATCTATCCGTGATCCTTCTTATTTGTTTCCGACCTCTTTCCAAAGCCTTTACTACTTGTGAATTAGAATTAAAACCCTAATTCTAGCACCAATTATATGCAATCATCTTAAGTTTGCAACCTTAAAACAAAAACATATAAAAGTTATCTACTTAAACAAAATCAAATAAACGGAGTCACATAAACTACTAGAAGAACTAATTAATTAGGATCCAACAATTAAATAAATCCATAAACAAGGGCTGAATATTATATAAATCATGTCATGTTAACTAATACAAAGAATAATCAAGTAACAAAGAGGCATAAATTTAAAGGCTAAGTCGAAATACACCGTATGAATAGCATGAAGATCTTGAAACCACATCTTGAATCCTTGACCACAAGTAATCCAAGATGTGAAGACAAGGTGATGATGGTGATGGTGATGTTGAATAGGGGCTGGTGGTGATGGTGTAGACGCCTTCTCCTCCTCCTTGAAGTCTTGAAAACCCATAGTATTAGAGAATGGAAAATATGATGTGAGAGGGAGAAGAGAAAGAGGAGGGTTTGTCCCTCCCCATTGGGGTGTGTTTAAGAGAAGAATGAGGCTGCTATTTATAGGAGAATGGAGAGGAAGAAGAAGACAATGAAAGAAATAAAGAAAGAAAGGGAAGAGAAGTGGAATTTAAGTGGGAGATAAAGAAATGGTAAGTGGCATGGTGGAAATGTAATGGGTTGCAATTAACCATTTATTTAGGTAAAAGAAATCAAACACTAATGGTATGGGTAGAAAGAAGAGGGAAGAATATAGGGGTGAGTGGAGCATTGAAAATAAAAGAAGAGGAAAGAAATAAAAACGGACAGCACTGAGCAGTGCGCACTTAGAACGGAATCCTGCACGTTTCAACGGTTGGATGATTCTCAAATTTTAATACAGAATATCTAACACGCACATGCAGCGTGTATCAAAATTACAGCATGATCCAACGGTGAAATTGGGAGATATGGGCTTCGCAAGTTGACTAATCTGCACAGGCAGAATGTCCGAAAATTTGGGCTTGGGCCTTTCCTCATGCTTTGTGAACTTGGGCCTTCCTTCATGGATTTGGGCCTTCCATCTTGGGTTTGGGCCTCCTTCTTGGGCTTGGGCCTTCATCTTGGGCCTCACGACAGCTCACCTCTTAATGGGCCTCGCAAAAGCCCATTAAGCTTCGTTTCTGCACATGTTCACATTAATACGTCATTTTGGACTCAAATATGGAAACTAAGCTAAAATAGCAAAGTTACATTTAAATCATAGTCAAATAGTAGGGAAAACACATTAAAAACGTCACACTTTGTGCTCCTATCAAATTCCCCCACACTTAGCTATTGCTAGTCCTCTAGCAAACACAAGAACAACACAAAACAGAAAAGGAAACACAAAACAGAATGGTCTTTCCAACCATAACCCTCAGCGAGTTCACAACAGTTATAATCAGGAGAATACAAATTATATACCAAGCCTAACAAATTTTGCAAAGTTTTTAACCTGCACATCTCATTCATGCTCGGGTGAAGTGTGTGAAAACCAAGTATACAATTAATGTCAAGCAATCCAATAGGCACATCGAAACAACATTAACCACTAAAGCTCACAAGATTCACTAATTATTTCCGCTCAGTGTTTAGGGTTAAGTGTTTAATCTCATAACAATTGCACAAGTAATGTTCCCATATGCTTGCTCATTAACCAACTCTCTACAATTAATCCACAAATCATCAGATCATAAGGACTTTTTAGGTGAAACAGGGACCAAAGGGTGGATGGTAAATAGTGAATGGTAAATGAAGTGAAATGAAAGGACTCGAAATGAAAAATGTTTCACATGTTTGCAAGACAAATCAACGACTTTGAAACTCATACCTATTGATGTGAACGTAAAATACGTTCACAAAGTGCTCTAAATACTTGGATGGATGCTATTCTGAAAGCTTATTTGTCGGTTTAATGTTTGTTTTCGTGTTTTCAGGGAAAATATGTGAAAAATGCTAATTTACACATAAAAGGTGAATTTTGGAGATTTACCGCGCAATTTCGGAAAGTCAACCGTGACTTTTCGATTATCTGATGGCACCGGTCATCTTTCGGAAGTGGAATATAATATTGTACGAAGATTTTGGAAACCGTTCCAAATCCCGGCAATTTTGCCGGCGAACCACCACTCACGGAGGCGCAACCACCACACGCGGTGGTGAAACAGAAATTAAATCTCTACTTTATTTTCCCATTTTTATGTTTTATATTTATTCTTTTCTTTATTTATTTTTATTCCTATTTTAGTATTTATTTTATAATTATTTTATTTGCTATTTTATTTTTCTTTTGTTTTATTTTCTTTCTTTTTATTATTTTATTTGTTTGTGTTCTGCAGCATCTTCAACCCGCTCCTTCAATTCAAATCCTCACTGTCACATGGTTTTCCAGCCAGGCAGTCCACCAGCAGATTCTCCACTTCCATTTTGAATTCAAAGTCCCCATTGTGTCTCCAGCTACATCTCCACCGATCACCCATCACCCATCACTTCATTCTTCTCTTTAAATACCAGTCTGGGTATTCATTATTCCATAGGCCGGGGCTCATCTTCTTCCCCTCTTCTTCCCGTTTCTTTCTTCTTCTTCCCTTCTTCTTCTTCTTCTTCTTCTTTCCTTCTTCTTTCTCTTTCTCTTTTCTTCTCTGCACCCTCTATCCTCTCTCTACACCCGTGTCCTTCTACTCTTTGCACCCTCTCTATCTATTCTCACCGCCATCACCATCAAGCCTCCACCTGCAATTTCTCATTCAATTCCAGCACAAACCATAATCATCAATTATCAAAATCAATTCCCCTCAAACCCACTTCAATCAATCTCTCTTCCCCTCTCGTTTCTTCTTCCCTTCCCTGTCATTTATCAAGCAAATCAATTTCATATCTGCAATTCCAATTAATCAAAACAGCTGCTGCCCGTGCTCTTCAAAACAGCCGCCGCAGTCCACAAGTTCACCGCCGGCTTCCTAGCCCGTGCAGATCATCTCGCCGGCATCTCTCCGTCAAGCCCGGTGCAGTTCCTTCCAGTGCCGCGCCGTTCGTCGCCGCCTCGCCCAGTCCCGTGCTCATTCCAGACGCCGACACCGGCGTTTCCAAGCTCCGCCGGCTTCTAGCCCGCGCCTCGCTTTCCAAGCTCACCGCTCACCACTCACCGGCGTCGACCCACTGCTCTCTCGGACTGCCGCCGTCGCTACAATCTCTCCGTCTCCTCGAGCCCGTGCTCGAGCCTTCCTTGCCGTCGCTGCAAATCAAGCCCGGCCCGTGGTCGATTTAATCACCGAGTCCAGCGCCGCCTTCTCTCCTCTGCCTCCGCCGTGTTGCCCAATCCAGTCCTTCCCAGTCGACGCCGCCATTAATCCGTGCGTATCTCCCTGCTCTGAGAAGAAGAGAAGAATTAGAAAACCAAAGAAAGGAGACTAGAAAGAGGACGCACGGAATAGAGAAGGAAAGTCAAGGAACTGAATTAGAGAGGAAGACCGGGTCAATACATGCCAATTTGACTTTGTCAATTGGCCTCCAAGCCCAATTGCCCAAGCCCAATGGCTCAAGCAAAATACTCTCTACACCCGATTTGCATCCGAGTCTTCGCCGAATTCAAATGAGCATTTCTTTTTCTCTCAAACTCATTTTAATTTTATTTGTTTAATTATTTGTTGTGTGAATTATTTGATTAATTTGTATTTGGATAATTTAATTTGTGTAATTTGATTATTGTGTGATTTAATTATTTTAAGAAAAACCCTAAAAATTATTATTTGTGTTAAGAAAATTAGTTTACATTTTACTATTTAGGTTTTAGGCCTCCAATCCCCGTGGTTCGACAATCCCGAGTCTAATTTATTATTTCCTATATTTTGATGACCAATCAAATGGCGCCGTTGCCGGGGATTTAGGTTTAACTTTGATCTATTAGTATTTGTAACCAAATTTTTCTTGCAATTGTTTTGTTTTGTTTTATTTTTGTGAGATATAATTTTTATGTGCATTTTATTTTGTACAATATTTGTTATTTTAGTTTCTGTTTACATTTTTTCTTGAATTTTATAGGTGAAATCCCGATCATCCCGAACAATGGAACAGTGGAATTATACGTGGGATGATTCTAGAAGTTTCGAATATCCGTGGTCCATTGAAAACCAATGCATTGAGTCATCACATCCTTTACTCTCGTGTCTTGAAGAAATGGTGACTAAATTGCAAAACTCTTTAGCGGATAATGACGAACGGTGGCGTGAAACTCAAGAAAGAAGTGCAAAGATCGATCAATTGATAGAGCAATTTGAGGCCAACCGTTTATTTGAGCACAATCAAGAACTGACAAATCTGCAACCATGTGAGTTCTTTGATCCAAATCTCTTACTTGTGCATAATGGTGATTTTGATGTGCATTCATGTGGGGTTAAGAGGGAAGAAAATGTACCTCTTAACCATGTTGATAATACTGTTATGCATCATAATTTCATATTAAAGGAGGATGGGAACCGGGAGGAAGAATTAGTACTCTCGGGAAATGGATTGGATGATTGTGATGTTGTGCTCTCAAAGAGTAAAAAGGGAGTGAATAAAGCTGCTGACAAGAAAAAGAACAAGAAGAAGAAGGGGCTAATGACTGAAGTGTTCAATATTTTCAAGAAAGCGGACGTGAATCTTCCTCTGCTCGATCTCATCAGTCGAGTACCAGCATATGCAGAATTTGTCAAGAAGCTATGCATGCACAAGAAGAAATTCCTTGGTGAGGAGAAAATTGTGCTCAAAGAGGAGGCAAGTGCAATCATTCAACGAAGGGAATCACGTGGCATTCATGATCCTACGAGCTTTGTTGTTGGGTGTACAATTGGTGACAAGTCTTTTGATGGAGCTCTTATGGATATGTGCACGTGCATCAATATCATGCCTCTAGCAACGTTCCGGAAGCTAGCCATTGGTAATCTGCAACCTACTTCGATTTCAGTGCAACTTGCAGATGAGACATTCAGAATGCCGGTGGGAATTGTGGAAGATGTGTTGGTTAGAGTCGACAAGTTCATCCTTCCAGCAGATTTTGTGATTTTGGATATGGATGAAGACGCCAAGATAGAGAGTGGATTGCCTATCATCCTTGGTAGTCCCTTTATGGCCATTGCCGGTGCGAAGATTAATGTTCAGAAAGGCACCGTGAAGCTCAAAGTCTTGGGGGAAAAGGTCAAGTTGCAAGTACTCCAGCCTACCTTTCCACTTAGTGTCATCAAGGAGGTGTTTTCAGTTGATTTGGTGAAGGGGAATCAAGCAAAGAGTGAAAGGATTTTCGGTCCTTTGAATCCTCCCAAGCCTAAAGTTGAAGTTCATCCTTCTATTGTGGTTGAGAAGCAAGAGCTACCAGAGCTCTCTTATTCTGATGATGATGACATGTTTGATGAGTTTGTACACTCATATGTGCATGATGATATTGATTTTGCTGCTTCTACATATGAGTCCGGGCTTGACAGTTTTAGTGCCCCTTTGCCTGTTCACAAAGCTGAGGCATCATTAGCTTGTGTCCTTCCTGAATTGGACATGGATCCTCACTTCATGTGTCAACAAACTTCAAGCTTCGAACAAGTGCACAAACCTGTTGAGTTTCTATCTTCCCAAAGGCATGAAGTTGTGAAGCCTAGTTCCACTATTTATGAGCATGATCGAGGAATACCGCCTACACCTTATCTTCCTCCACATAGGCGAGGATTATTACCTACCCCATTCGAGTCATTCAAGATGAGAAGCCCACCATGCAATGAGATACAACTCGAGGCGATCCAATGCCTTAGAGAGATTTTGGGGATTGGAGTAAACAGGATGAAGACTCATGAATGTCATCCATATTTGAGTTATTTCGGTGGTAGGCAAATGTACTTCGCACCACCTTGACCCAAGAGTGTGAGAAGACCGGCTTTGAGGTCTAAAAAGAAGCGCTCATGAGGAGGCAACCTCACATTTGCTCTTGCTTGAAGTCTTCATAGTTGATCATCACCAAAGGTCGTGAGCTTATGGATTGCAAGGCCTCGAAGCCTTGTTTGTTGGTGATTGATGGTGATTATTTCGGAAAGCATGCACTTCAAGGGGGAGCATTTCTATCATTTTCTATTTTATTGGTTGCATGTTTATTTTTCGGTTATTTATAAAAAAATAAAAATAAAATGTGTTTTACTATTTGTAAATAATACTTGTAGATATTTTGTTTTACTTACTAATTTTACTTGCAAATATTTTTGTTACACATACTTAGTAATAATTTTACTTAGGTGTCTTTTGTATAGTTGATTATTTAAGTTGTTGTAAGTTGTAACTTGAACGGAAATAGGTAAGGTCCTTTTATTAATATTGGCCTAAACCCTTCATTTGTACCTTTTTAAGGTCACTTGAGGTTGAGGGCGGCCTTTATTAACACTTGGAGAATTGTCGAACACTTAATTGCTTTCTCAACTGAGTAAGGGGCACATGGATGGTGTCTAGGTCGAGACCCTGGGTGACAGGTTTTGGATTCAGAGGACTATAGACTGACGTAAGTCGATAGGGGTGTAAGCCTCCGTAGTCCACCAAATGAATCCTGCCCCTCGCTTATTCTCATATGATCTGGCCATTCACCTCTGGAAACACGGAAAGTCATTTAAGTCAAGGCATTGCACCTAGGCCGTACGTCCACCTTGAGTTACCGTTTGGAATCAACTTTATTTTTAACTATATTTTGGACAATTTAACTTTACTTGTAAATAAAATTTACTTAGACATATGAAAATTTATTTATTCATTTTGTATAGATAATTTGTGATATTTTCTAACTTTGTAAATATTTTGTAAATTTTATTACTTGTGTTTATTTTTACTGTTTATAATTTTTGTTACTGTTTTGCTTTTGGGTTTGTTGTTTGTTTGTTATTGGGCCTCATGCCCATTTAATGTGTCGGGCCTGTTCGTTTTTAGGCCCATTAGTTAAGCCCACCAATAATGGGCCGGAGATTTCTTTGGCCCATGCCCACTTTAAGGCCAAAACCATTTCGATGGCCCAAGCCCGTTTAAAGTGTCGGCAACCTTTGCGCGTGTTTCACACGCGTTTTCACTGTTCACTTTACGACTTTTCGTAAAGTATTAAAAAAAAAAAAAAAAAAAAAAAAAAATTGAAAAATCGTTATTGGGCCGACACACGACTTTGTCGTCGGCCGAATAATAAACAAAAAAAATTAGTTAGTTTAATAATTTTCGGACCCGTGTGCACTATTGTCTTTACGACTTTTGTGGCACGCGGTCGTTTTCGTTGCGACTTTCGTTGCTCGATCCGGAAATTCCGGATCTGTGTCTGTGGCACGTGTGCGTGCGAGCGTCTGCTCCTCTCCCCTTCCCTTCTGTTTGCGCTACTTTCCTTAGGCATTTCACACGTTTCCCTTAGTTTCTCTCTCATTCTCTCTCATTTTCTCTCGTTGTTCTTCATCTGTTCTTCGTGTTCTTCCGTTTTTCCCAGAAAACCTGCCAAACCCAGAAAAGCATTCCTCCCTCCCAAACCACAAATGGCCAAAAGAGTTAATTCCTTCAGCGAGTTGTTTCAGGCAGGTCCTTCAGAGAATCCGATCTTTGAAGGCCTGGATGAAATAATTCCACCAAGCATGCTTAATAGCGCCGATGCTAGCATGCCGACCCAGCCACAACCACAACCGCAACCACTACCCCAAGCACCAATCCTGGTTGCTGATCCACCCGTTGAGCCGGAAGCCGCTCCTATCTATAGGAGACTTCCGAGGACGAAATACACCAAGGCTCGAGAGAAGCACCGGCGGCTTTCTTTGCGGTGTATTCTCACCCCACCAAGCCACAACGTGAAAGATTTGGTCCAAAAATCGGACTAGAAGAAGACCAAGTCTATTATCGGGGGTCGAGAAATAGGAAGAAGTTCGGTATCCGGTCTTCCGAGCAGCGTATTGCCGAGCTAGAGAGAAGAAACGATCGACTGGTGAGCAAGAACGAGGAGCTTCAAATGCAGAATCAAAGACTCGTCGATGCTCTCCACAGCCGCATCCGTCCCATTGCGGAGGTCCCGTTCCGCACTCGGATGTGCCTAGGCGAAGGCTCGAAGTTGTTCCTCCACAACAAGAGCCTCTTCTCGAGTTGTCCGATGATTCGATCGACATGGACCACTTGAGACGGGATGTGCGGAGCCTCATGCCTACACTAGTCGAGCGCCCATCCGCACCTATTCCATCCGACCATCTTCCCGGACCTGCTCATGATCTTGTCGGAGTCCACACCGACTTGATCTCGGATATCGCCCGCAAGGCCAAGCACGAGCTCATGCTGCTCACGGCCACCGCCGGTTTTCCTTTGTGGATATCTTCACCGACTCCCGACACTTCTATTCATCCCGAGACTCTAAATAGGGCCGAGTACTTGCGAGTGTTTCAACGTGGCGAGCCTGCGCCATACTTCAAATCGGAATCCTCGAGACACTCGGCAACCATCCACCTTCATCCAACCACCATTGTTGAGATCTTAATGGATGTTGGTCGATGGTTGCCCGTCTTCGTAGCATGATCACAAACGCTCAAACGTTGGAGATCCTACCCTCTCGACAACGCAAGTAGGCTACGAGGACCAAAAGCAAGTGATGTCGGCCGAGTTTCGGTGCCATCTCACATCGTTTCGACTCGTGAAGTCCAGTTCGTTCGGTACTCTCAATTACAACTGGATGGAAGTTGGATCGTTGTGGATGTCTCCGTGGATGAACTGCGCTCAAATCCGAAGCCTTCAGTGAGATCGATTTGCCGAAAGCGCCCCTCCGGATGTTTGATTCGAGATTTGCAGAATGGATCTTCCTTAGTCACTTGGGTGGAGCACGTGGATGTGCGCGAGAAGGAAATGAAGGCCATTTTCGAACCCTTTGTCCATTCTGGGTTCGCTTTTGGTGCAAAGCGTTGGATCTCAACTCTCCAACGACAAGCCGAGCGCTACATGTGCGTCACAGGGATCCACACTTCACCCGGTGACTCTATCATTTCGCCCGAAGGAAAAAGAGGCCTAGCGGAATTGGCAAACCAGATGGCGATCTGTTTCTTCAACGACATTAGCAACTCCACGTATCATCATTGGACTTGTTCAAACCGAACAAGAGACACTCGAATGGAGGTCAGGACCAACAAGCGAAGGGGAGATCCGAGCAAGCCCCCTGGAGTCAATCGTACTGCTGGTTGTTCTGTCGTGCATCTTTCCCATCACACCAGGATCTTTGAGTTCCTCAAAGATGTGCATACGAGACCGCTGTGGGATAGTATGTCGATGGACAGCTCGGTGCGTCTGCTAGCAAATTTCACCATCGGTCTTGACCCGCGGAACCAGATTTCGGTGCTCGCCATAGATAATCACAACGACTTCCTCATTCTTCGAGAGTGTTGCACCGATGCAACGGGGTCGTCCGTGATTTATGCGCCGATCAACCATTCCATTCTCCAAGTGTTTGTTATGTGGAGTTCAACCGGAGCCATTTCCGCTTATGTCTTCAGGCTTCTCCATTCTGCCTAACATATCCGGAGCCATTCTTGACGGAACACTGCTGACTATGGTGTTCCAGATCTCGGTGAAGGCTACATCAGCTAAATCTGCCGTGGAGTCGGCAACAACACTCGTCCAGGACACACTTCAAAGGATCAGAGCCGCAGTCAATTAAGGAGCAAACGTTGGATGCAAGGCCCTGCTAGCCTTGTTTGTGACTGTTGGTGACTTGCTTCGGGAGGAGCTTAATGATCTTCAAGGGGGAGTTTTTCTTTAACCTTTCTGTTTATTTTTGTTTTCTTTTTCATTTGTATATATGTTGTGTGTTTATTTTTGTTGGTGTGTTTATTTCTGTTTGTATTTTCAATTCAATAACCATACTTGAATTTTTCATTTTCGTGAAATATCTGTCTAACATTGAGGACAATGTTTAATTCAAGTGTGGGGGAAGGTTTATTAAAAAGAAAAGAAAAAATTTGAAAAATTTGAAAAATTCAAAAAAAAAAATAATTTACTTGTTTTTGTTTTCTACGGTAACAATATATCGACTAAATCATACTTACTCCCTTGGTAGCGTTGAACCTACCATTGCACTAAGTAAGTCACTGTGGTCACGTATTGTTACGTAAATTGAAAAAAATCAAAAAAAAAATCAATCAAAAAATATAAAAAATACAAAAATATTTGCTTATGTTTGTGTGTTTTTGTGTGTTTATTTGCATTCGTGTTTTGTTCTTTCCAATCCCGATGATGAATTGAGTTTAATTGTTATGATTTTGAGAATGTTTATTATATGTCAAGGCTTTCTGTGATTTGCTTTGGATTTAATTTGCATAACTTGTGATTGCTCGAAATTTCATGTTCACATCGCCTGTGTTAATTAATTGATTGCAATCCGAGAAGCACATTTGAACATACATTGTCATGCATACCCAGAAAATGTGAGGATTTGAGCCTGTTGAATATTCACATGTATGCATTATTGATTAGAGGTAAAACCTACGTCATTAATTATTACCTAAATTCCTAACAATTGTCGTTGTAAAGTATAATGGGAAATAAAGGTTTTTCCCACAGAAGATTGTTATATTTACTTTTTAATGTCACGAAAAATTAAATTAAATAAAGAATTATTATTAACAAGTATAAAGAATAAAGAATATATATATATACAAAATTAAATAAACTATACAGTAATGTTTCTATTTACAAAAATATACATTATATACAAAAGTATTTTTGGGGGTTTTTGAGATTTTTGAAAACAATAAAAAGAAATATTTTTGGATTTTTATTACTTTTGAAAACAAGAAACACACACACAAATATTGTTTTGAAGATTAACCAACTCCCTAGCCATGAATCCGAAACTAACATATGTGGAATGCCCACGCGGGTTATCATTTCCCAAATAAAACCTCTCTACGAAAATCAACCTAGTGAACGCTCATCTAGATTAAACAATTAAACATGCAAAGGTGATTAATCTAAACATGTCTAACGCATAGAAGAAGAGTTGTTAATTCAAGTGCGCGACCTAGCGAACGCTCGTCTATCCGCGATCCTTATTATTTAGTTTCAACATTAAAGATAAAACCAAACAAACAAAATTCACATAAGCTGCTAGAAGAATCAATCAACTTCAATCCAACAATTATTACACAAAATAGAAAATAAACAAACAATAACATTTCCCAAAATTATTCACGAATAGTTAATTAAACAAAAATAAATTATAATAAATAAACGAGTTTGGGAAAAATGTTACTGTTGTGTCCATGAAAATGGACACTGTCTGGCAGGCGAAGGTGGCAGACTCAGCTATAAAAACGAACTAGTAACGCATTTGGATGTGGCGGGTGCAGTGAGCAATTTCCGGACATTGGGCTTTGGGCTTTGCGGGTGTACATAGTAAATAGCCCACAACAGATTTCTTCTTCTTTCCTCTTGCTTTTTGGCCCAAGCCCAAACCTTCATGTTGACTTTTCAACTCGGTTGGTCTCCATGTTGACCCGTGTCCTTCAAGTTGACTTTTCAACCCTTGAGAAAATATTCAGCCCGTGCCTTTCTTGTTTTGCTTCAGTTTTTCTTCATCTCCCAGACTTTCTTTTTTTTTTTTTATTTCTGTTCTCAGCAGAGAGGAGCAACGACGGAGCGGCAAGGGATGGTGCGGCGGGTGACGGAATCGCCGGCGGCCGGGAAGCTTCGAGATCGATGGTGAACAGCAGCGGGTCGACGCCGGTGATTGGATTTGCCGGCAAGGCCGGGCGACGCACGGGCAGAGCTGAATTGCAGCTTTGCAGATTTGCAGCTTTGCGGCGACGTCGTGGTGGCTTTGAAACGGCGCCGCAAAGACAAGGGAAGACCGGATTCAGCCGGGATTTGAATGGGCACGGCGGCGCAAGGCAGCCGCAGTTGCAAGATGGGTTCGCCGGCAAGTGATTATTGACGACTCGGTGGTGGCGCGGCTTGGTGATTACGGCGACGGTGATGCCGTGAAGACAGCAGCGGGCTAATTCTGGACGCCGGCAGAGGATTATGAGCAGCAGCAACTTGGGCTCGGCGACGGTGATACCGTGAAGACAAGCAGCTCGCAACCAAACCCGCAAAAACAGAATAAGATAATTAGAGAGATGATTTCATAATTGTAAATTTGCAGGAAAACAAAAGAAAAGAAAAGAAAACTTGAATTGATTGCAGGTATGGCTGCCATGGTTGGAATTGAATTGTGAATTGGTGAGGAATTGCAGGGGCAGGAACTTCTCTTAAATAGAGAGGGAAGGGGAAGCGCCCAAGGCTTGGTGGAGGTGGTAGGTGATGGTGGAGAGGTTTGGTGAAGCTAGAAGCCAAGGAGGAGGTGGTAGTGTTTGCCGGCAGTGGAGGAAAACCAGGGAAAAAATGGAGTGTAGTGTGATGTGGAGATGGTAGAGGGATTGCAGCCAGTGAGGAGAGAATGTGAACATGGAGGAACGTGGTACCACGCAAACAACCAAAAGAAAAAGAAATAAAAAATAATTAAAATAAGTAATTATAAAACAAAATAAAATAACAAAAGAAATTAAATGAAATAATTAAATTATAAAATAAACAAGGGAAAATATAATGGAGATGTAAAATATGTATCGCCACCGCGTGTGGTGGTTGCGCCGCCTGATGTGGTGGTTCACCGACAAACTTGCCGGGATTCGGAACGGTTTCCGAAATCTTCGTACATTAACTGGGCCCACATCCTCAAAATGACCGGTGTCATTTTGATATCTGAAAAGTCACGGTTGACTTTTCGGAATTACACTGAAAATCTCCAAAATTCACCTATTCTGTGCAGATTAACATTTTCCTGGTATTTTCCCTAAAATCACGAAAACAAACATTAAACAGACAATTAAGCTTTCGGAATAGCAAAATCCAGTAATTAAAGGCACTTTGTGAACGTATTTTACGTTCACATCACACCCCTACACTTGAACTATTGCTAGTCCTCTAGCAAACACAGAATACAAAACAACACAGAAACAGAAAGGGAAACACAAAACAGACAGTCTTTCCAACCATAATCCTCAGCGAGTTCGAAAGAATTATAATCAAGAGAATAAAAATTATATATCAAGGTTAAAGAATTTGCTAAGCATTTAACATGTACATCTCATTTATGCTCGGGTGAAGTGTGTGAAAACCAAGTATACAATTAATGTCAAGCAATCCAATAGGCACATCGAAACAACATTAACCACTAAAGCTCACAAGATTCACTAAATATTTCCGCTCAGTGTTTAGGGTTAAGTGTTTACTCTCAAAACAATTACACAAGTAGTGTTCCCATATGCTTGCTCATTAACCGACTCTCTACAATTAATCTACAAATCATCAGATCATAAGGACTTTTAGGGTGAAACAGGGGCAAAAGGATGAATGGTAAATGGTAAATGGTCAATGATATGAAAGGACTCGAAATGAAAAATATTTTAAATGTTTGCAAGACAAGTCAACGACTTTGAAACTCATACCTATGCTATACCCGAAACAACTTTCTTATTCTCCTCCAACCTTTTATTGAAAATAATACAAGTAAATAAAATAACTCTATTTTTGTGGTATTTTTTTCTTTTTCTTTTCCACATTTTTTTTTCTTTTTCTTTTTTTTCTTGAGGAATTTTATTCCTTCTTTTTATTTCTGATTTTTTTTTCTTTGAACAAATACAACAAAATAAATACACCCCCACACTTGCCTTTAGGTATACTACCATACAAATCAAAACCCGAAGCATAAGAACACAAGAAGTCACTATCATCGTCTTGCAAACATAAATAAAACAAGGGTGAGATGGTGTGGGTGAACAAAAGAAACGGCTAATGAGTGTTTAGTTCAAAAGGGTTATTCCTAAAGTTCGTGTTTAGATGGATGGTGAATACTTTGGCCATGGTGCTCAACTAATGCCTTAATCATTTCTAATTCATCACAGATTAATAAAAAGTTTCAAGTGGTCTCTGAGCAAGTTCTAGGTTCAAAAACTCATGAATTGTGCACACATGAAGAACGAGTAAATGTATGAAATATGCATACATGTGAATATACAATAGGCTCAAATCCTCACATTTTCTGGGTATGCATGACAATGTATGTTTAAATGTGCTTCTCGGATTGCAATCAATTAATCGAAACAGGTATGTGAACATGGAAATTCGAGCAATCACAAGTTATGCATATTAAATCCAAAGCAAACTACGCAAAGCCTTGACATATAAGAAACATTCTCAAAATCATAACAATTAAACTCAATTCATCATCGGGATTGGAAAGAAAACAACACACATAACAGAAATAAACACACAAAAACACAAAACAGAAGCAAATATTTTTGTAATTTTTGATTTTTTGATTTTTTTGATTTTTTTTCAATTTACGTAACAATACGTGACCACAGTGACTTACTAAGTGCAATGGTAGGTTCAACGCTACCAAGGGAGTAAGTATGATTTAGTCGATATATTGTTACAGTAGAAAACGAAAACAAGTAAATTATTTTTTTGAATTTTTCAAATTTTTCCAATTTTTTTCTTTTCTTTTTAATAAACCTTCCCCCCACACTTGAATTAAACATTGTCCTCAATGTTGACAAATATTTCACGAAAATGAAAAATTCAAGTATGGTTATTGAATTTAAACACACAAACAGAAGTAAACACACAAACATAAATAAACACACAACATTTATACAAATGAAAAACAGATAAGTTATAGAAAAACTCCCCCTTGAAGATCATAAAAGCTCCTCCCGAAGCAAGTCACCAACAGTCACAAACAAGGCTAGCAGGGCCTTGCATCCAACGTTTGCTCCTTAGTTGACTGCGGTTCTGATCCTTTGAAGTGTGTCCTGGACAAGGGTTGTTGCCGACTCCACGGCAGACTTGGCTGATGTAGCCCTCACTGAGATCTGGAACACTATAGTCAGCAATGTTCCGTCAAGTACAGCTCCGGATACGTTAGGCAGAATGGAGAAGCCAGAAGACATAAGCGGAAATGGCTCCGGTTGAACTCCAGATAGCAAACACTGGAAAATGGAATGGTTAATCGGCGCATAAATCACAGACGACCCCGTTGCATCGGTGCAACACTCCTGAAGAATAAGGAAGTCGTTGTGACTATCTATAGCGAGCACCGAAATCTGGTTCCGCGGGTCAAGACCGATGCTGAAATTTGCTAACACACGCACCGAGCTGTCCATCGACATGCTATCCCACATTGGTCTAGTCTGAACGTCTTTGAGGAACTCAAAGATCCCGGTGTGATGGGAGAGATGAACGACGGAACAACCAGCGGTACGATTGACCTCGTGGGGCTTGCTCGGATCTCCCCTTCGCTTGTTGGTCCCGACCTCCATTCGAGTGTCTCTTGTTCGGTTCGAACAAGTCCAAGTGGTGATACGTGGAGTTGCGATATCGTTGAAGAAACAGATTGTCATCTCGTTTTGCCATTTCCGCCAAGCCTCTTCTTCCTTCAAGAGAAATAATCGAGTCACCGGTGAAGAGTGGATACCCGTGGCGCACATGTAGCGCTCGGCTTGTCGTTGGAGTGTTGAGATCCAACGCTTTGCACCAAAAGCGAACCCCCGAATGAACAAATGGTTCGAAACTGGCCTTCATTTCCTTCTCGCGTACATCCACGTGCTCCACCCGAGTAACCAAGGAAGATCCATTATGAAGATCACGTATCGGGCATCCGGAGGGGCGTTTTCGGCAAATCGATCTCACGGAAGGCTTTGGATTTGAACGCAATTCATCCACGGAGACATCCACGACGACCCAACTTCCATCCGGTTGTTGGTGAGAATACCGAACAACCGGACTTCACGAGTTGAAACGAGGTGAGATGGCACCAGAAACTCGGCCGACATCACCTGCATATGCTCCTCGTAGCCTTCTTCGTTCGTTGGAGGATAGGATCTCCAACGTCTTGGCGTTTGTAATCATGCTTCGAAGATCGGCAACCATCGACCAACATCCATTAAGATCCGAACGATGGTGGTCGGATAAAGATGGATGGTTGCCGAGTGTCTCGACGATTCGGCTTTGAAGTACGGAGCAGGTTCGGCTCGTTGAAACACTCGCAAGTACTCGGCCCCATGAAGAGTCTCGGGATGAATAGACGTGTCGGGAGTCGGTGAAGTTATCCACAAAGGAAATCCGGCAGTGGCCGCGAGCAGGAGCTCGTGTTTGGCCTTACGGACGATATCCGAGATCAAGTCGGTGTGGACTCCGACAAGATCGTGAGCAGGTGCGGGAAGGGTATCGATGGCAAAGGTAAGGATGGGCGCTCGACTAGGGTAGGTACGAGGCTCCGCACATCCCGTCTTAAGTGGTCCATGTCGATGGAATCATCGGACAACTCGAGAAGAGGCTCTTGTTGTTGAGGAACAACTTCGAGCCTTCGCCTAGGCACATCCGAGTGCGGAACGGGACCTCCGCAATCGGGGGACATATGCCGCCGTGGAGAGCATCGACGAGTCGTTGATTCAAAAGTTGAAGCTCCTCGTTCTTGCTCACCACTCGATCATTTCGTCTCTCTAACTCGGCAATACGCTGCTCAGACGTAATGATACCGAACTTCTTCCTATTTCTCGACCCCCAATAATAGACCTGGTCCTCCTCTAGTCCTATTTTCGGACCAAATCTTTCTCTTTGTGGTTTCGTGGGGTGAGAATACACCGCAAAGAAAGCCGCCAGTGCATCTCTCTGAGACTTGGTGTATTTTGTCCTTGGAAGTCTCCTATAGACAGGAGCGGCTTCCGGCTCAACAGGTGGATCAGCAACCAGGATTGGTGCTTGGGGTAGTGGTTGCGGTTGTGGTTGTGGCTGGGTCGGCATGCTAGCATCGGCGCTATTGAGCATGCTTGGTGGAATTATTTCATCCAGGCCTTCAAAGATTGGGTTCTCTGAAGGACCTGCCTGAAACAAATCACTGAAAGAATTAACTCTTTTGGCCATTTGTGGTTTGGGAAGGGAGGATAGCTTCTGGGAATTTGGAGGTTTCTGGGAAAAACTCAAGAACAGATGAAGAACACGAAAGAGAAAACGAGAGAGATTGAGAGAGAGAAAGGGAAAACGCGTGAAATGACCTAAGGGAACTAACGCAAACCGAAGGGGAAGGGGAAAGACGCGCACACGCACGCACACGTGCCACAGACAGAAGACCCGCAAATTGTGGATCGGGCGACGAAAGTCGTAAAGTCTACAGTAGACACGCACACGGTTTATTAAACAAATCGGCCGACGCAAAAGTCGTGCGTCGGCCCAATCACATTTTTTTCTTGATTTTCGAATTTTTATTTTTTTATTTTTTTAATACTTTACGAAAAGTCGTAAAGTGAACAGTGAAAACGCGTAGCACACGCGCTTGCCGACACTTTAAACGGGCTTGGGCCATCGAAATGGTTTGGGCCATAAAGTGGGCCTGGGCCAAAGAAATCTCCGGCCCATTATTGGTGGGCTTAAACTAATGGGCCTAAAAACGAACAGGCCCGACACACTAAAATGGGCTTGGGTTACGGGTTTTGGGCTTCGTGAATGACACGAGCCCAATGGGCTAAAAATTTTTTTTTTTTATTATTTTTTATTATTATTATTTTTTTTTACGAAACCTAAAACCCTAACCGATTATACAAACGGGCCTAGAGCTCAATAACAAACAAACTAACTAACAAGCCCAAAACAAATTATATGAACAGTAATTATAAACAGTAAAAATAAATAATTTCAAAACAGTAAAACAAAAACAAACACTCTTTTTTTATATATACAATTACAAATTTTCTAATTTTTTTATTTTATTTTTATTTTTTTTAAAAACAAATAACGAGAGTGAAAAGAAAACTTACCTTTTTACTCCCGAGGAAACCGAAAATCACCAACAAGACATCAACCTCAAGGTTTTTCAACCTTGACTTCCTAAACGTATGCTCCGATGTATGTGGTAAAATTTCCGATAAACCCGGATTATTTCCTATACAAAATAAAAAGGTTAGTAATAAATTTACAAAATAAAAACAAAATATTTACAAAGTTAAAAATATGTCACAAATTATCTATACAAAATGAATGAATAAATTTTCCTATGTCTACGTATTTTTTATTTACACAAAAATATTTTCTTTTGTCTGAATATAGTTGAAAAAAATGAAAGTTGATTCCAAGCGGTAACTCAAGGTGGACTTACGGCCTAGGTGCAATGTCTTGACGTAAATGACTTTCCGTGTTTTCAGAAGGCGAATGGCCAGATCACAAGAGATAAGCGAGAGGCAGGATTCATTTAGTGGACAAGTCCTCTGAATCCAATTTTACAAACCCGTCACCCAGAGGCTTGATCATATCTAGACACCATTCATGTGCCCCTTACTCAGTTGAGAAAGCACTTAAGTGTTCGACAATTCTCCAAGTGTTAATAAAGGCCGCCCTCAACCTCAAATAACCTTACGGTAAAAATGAAGGGTTTAGGCCAATATTAACAAAAGGACCTTACCTAATCCGTTCAAGTTACAACTTACAACAACAAAAAAATAATCAACTATATAAAAGACACCTAAATATAATTACTAAGTGTAAAAATATAAACAAGTATAATTAGTGAGTATAAATAAAATTAACAAGTATTATTTACAAATAGTAAAAAGTCAATAGTCAATAGTCAATAGTAAAAGTCAACAATCAATAGTAAAAAGTCAATAGTAAAAAGTAAATAGTAAAAACAATCCCCGGCGAGCCGGCGCCAAAATGATTATAGTTAAAACCGCGGTCATTAATTATTACCTAAATTCCTAACAATTGTCGTTGTAAAGTATAATGGGAAATAAAGGTTTTTCCCACAGAAGATTGTTATATTTACTTTTTAATGTCACGAAAAATTAAATTAAATAAAGAATTATTATTAACAAGTATAAAGAATAAAGAATATATATATATACAAAATTAAATAAACTATACAGTAATGTTTCTATTTACAAAAATATACATTATATACAAAAGTATTTTTGGGGGTTTTTGAGATTTTTGAAAACAATAAAAAGAAATATTTTTGGATTTTTATTATTTTTGAAAACAAGAAACACACACACAAATATTGTTTTGAAGATTAACCAACTCCCTAGCCATGAATCCGAAACTAACATATGTGGAATGCCCACGCGGGTTATCATTTCCCAAATAAAACCTCTCTACGAAAATCAACCTAGTGAACGCTCATCTAGATTAAACAATTAAACATGCAAAGGTGATTAATCTAAACATGTCTAACGCATAGAAGAAGAGTTGTTAATTCAAGTGCGCGACCTAGCGAACGCTCGTCTATCCGCGATCCTTATTATTTAGTTTCAACATTAAAGATAAAACCAAACAAACAAAATTCACATAAGCTGCTAGAAGAATCAATCAACTTCAATCCAACAATTATTACACAAAATAGAAAATAAACAAACAATAACATTTCCCAAAATTATTCACGAATAGTTAATTAAACAAAAATAAATTATAATAAATAAACGAGTTTGGGAAAAATGTTACTGTTGTGTCCATGAAAATGGACACTGTCCGGCGGCGAAGGTGGCGGACTCGGCTATAAAAACGAACTAGTAACGCATTTGGATGTGGCGGGTGCAGTGAGCAATTTCCGGACATTGGGCTTTTGGGCTTTGCGGGTGTACATAGTAAATAGCCCACAACAGATTTCTTCTTCTTTCCTCTTGCTTTTTGGCCCAAGCCCAAACCTTCATGTTGACTTTTCAACTCGGTTGGTCTCCATGTTGACCCGTGTCCTTCAAGTTGACTTTTCAACCCTTGAGAAAATATTCAGCCCGTGCCTTTCTTGTTTTGCTTCAGCTTTTCTTCATCTCCCGTGACTTTCTTTTTTTTTTTATTTCTGTTCTCGGCAGAGAGGAGCAACGACGGAGCGGCAAGGGATGGTGCGGCAGGTGACGGAATCGCCGGCGGGCTGGGAAGCTTGAGATCGATGGTGAACAGCAGCGGGTCGACGCCGGTGATTGGATTTGCCGGCAAGGCTGGGCGACGCACGGGCGAGCTGAATTGCAGCTTTGCAGATTTGCGGCTTTGCGGCGACGTCGTGGTGGCTTTGAAACGGCGCCGGCAAAGACAAGGGAAGACCGGATTCAGCTGGGATTTGAATGGGCACGGCGGCGCAAGGCAGCTGCAGTTGCAAGATGGGTTCGCCGGCAAGTGATTATTGACGATTCGGTGGTGGCGCGGCTTGGTGATTACGGCGACGGTGATGCCGTGAAGACAGCAAGGCCGGGCTAATTCGGACGCCGGCAGAGGATTATGAGCAGCAAAGCAACTTGGGCTCGGCGACGGTGATACCGTGAAGACAGCAGCTGCAACCAAACCCGCAAAAACGAGAATAAGATAATTAGAGAGATGATTTCATAATTGTAAATTTGCAGGAAAACAAAAGAAAAGAAAAGAAAACTTGAATTGATTGCAGGTATGGCTGCCATGGTTGGAATTGAATTGTGAATTGGTGAGGAATTGCAGGGGCAGGAACTTCTCTTAAATAGAGAGGGGAAGGGGAAGCAGCCAAGGCTTGGTGGAAGTGGTAGGTGATGGTGGAGAGGTTTGGTGAAGCTAGAAGCCAAGGAGGAGGTGGTAGTGTTTGCCGGCAGTGGAGGAAAACCAGGGAAAAAATGGAGTGTAGTGTGATGTGGAGATGGTAGAGGGATTGCAGCCATGTGAGGAGAGAATGTGAACATGGAGGAACGTGGTACCTGCAAACAACCAAAAGAAAAAGAAATAAAAAATAATTAAAATAAGTAATTATAAAACAAAATAAAATAACAAAAGAAATTAAATGAAATAATTAAATTATAAAATAAACAAGGGAAAATATAATGGAGATGTAAAATATGTATCGCCACCGCGTGTGGTGGTTGCGCCGCCTGATGTGGTGGTTCACCGACAAACTTGCCGGGATTCGGAACGGTTTCCGAAATCTTCGTACATTAACTGGGCCCACATCCTCAAAATGACCGTTGTCATTTTGATATCTGAAAAGTCACGGTTGACTTTTCGGAATTACACTGAAAATCTCCAAAATTCACCTATTCTGTGCAGATTAACATTTTCCTGGTATTTTCCCTAAAAACACGAAAACAAACATTAAACAGACAATTAAGCTTTCGGAATAGCAAAATCCAGTAATTAAAGGCACTTTGTGAACGTATTTTACGTTCACATCACACCCCTACACTTGAACTATTGCTAGTCCTCTAGCAAACACAGAATACAAAACAACAGAACCAGAAAGGGAAACACAAAACAGACAGTCTTTCCAACCATAATCCTCAGCGAGTTCGAAAGAATTATAATCAAGAGAATAAAAATTATATATCAAGGTTAAAGAATTTGCTAAGCATTTAACATGTACATCTCATTTATGCTCGGGTGAAGTGTGTGAAAACCAAGTATACAATTAATGTCAAGCAATCCAATAGGCACATCGAAACAACATTAACCACTAAAGCTCACAAGATTCACTAAATATTTCCGCTCAGTGTTTAGGGTTAAGTGTTTACTCTCAAAACAATTACACAAGTAGTGTTCCCATATGCTTGCTCATTAACCGACTCTCTACAATTAATCTACAAATCATCAGATCATAAGGACTTTTAGGGTGAAATAGGGGCAAAAGGATGAATGGTAAATGGTAAATGGTCAATGATATGAAAGGACTCGAAATGAAAAATATTTTAAATGTTTGCAAGACAAGTCAACGACTTTGAAACTCATACCTATGCTATACCCGAAACAACTTTCTTATTCTCCTCCAACCTTTTATTGAAAATAATACAAGTAAATAAAATAACTCTATTTTTGTGGTATTTTTTTCTTTTTCTTTTCCACATTTTTTTTTTCTTTTTCTTTTTTTTTCTTGAGGAATTTTATTCCTTCTTTTTATTTCTGATTTTTTTTTCTTTGAACAAATACAACAAAATAAATACACCCCCACACTTGCCTTTAGGTATACTACCATACAAATCAAAACCCGAAGCATAAGAACACAAGAAGTCACTATCATCGTCTTGCAAACATAAATAAAACAAGGGTGAGATGGTGTGGGTGAACAAAAGAAACGGCTAATGAGTGTTTAGTTCAAAAGGGTTATTCCTAAAGTTCGTGTTTAGATGGATGGTGAATACTTTGGCCATGGTGCTCAACTAATGCCTTAATCATTTCTAATTCATCACAGATTAATAAAAAGTTTCAAGTGGTCTCTGAGCAAGTTCTAGGTTCAAAAACTCATGAATTGTGCACACATGAAGAACGAGTAAATGTATGAAATATGCATATATGTGAATATACAATAGGCTCAAATCCTCACATTTTCTGGGTATGCATGACAATGTATGTTTAAATGTGCTTCTCGGATTGCAATCAATTAATCGAAACAGGTATGTGAACATGGAAATTCGAGCAATCACAAGTTATGCATATTAAATCCAAAGCAAACTACGCAAAGCCTTGACATATAAGAAACATTCTCAAAATCATAACAATTAAACTCAATTCATCATCGGGATTGGAAAGAAAACAACACACATAACAGAAATAAACACACAAAAACACAAAACAGAAGCAAATATTTTTGTAATTTTTGATTTTTTGATTTTTTTGATTTTTTTTCAATTTACGTAACAATACGTGACCACAGTGACTTACTAAGTGCAATGGTAGGTTCAACGCTACCAAGGGAGTAAGTATGATTTAGTCGATATATTGTTACAGTAGAAAACGAAAACAAGTAAATTATTTTTTTGAATTTTTCAAATTTTTCCAATTTTTTTCTTTTCTTTTTAATAAACCTTCCCCCCACACTTGAATTAAACATTGTCCTCAATGTTGACAAATATTTCACGAAAATGAAAAATTCAAGTATGGTTATTGAATTTAAACACACAAACAGAAGTAAACACACAAACATAAATAAACACACAACATTTATACAAATGAAAAACAGATAAGTTATAGAAAAACTCCCCCTTGAAGATCATTAAGCTCCTCCCGAAGCAAGTCACCAACAGTCACAAACAAGGCTAGCAGGGCCTTGCATCCAACGTTTGCTCCTTAGTTGACTGCGGTTCTGATCCTTTGAAGTGTGTCCTGGACAAGGGTTGTTGCCGACTCCACGGCAGACTTGGCTGATGTAGCCCTCACTGAGATCTGGAACACTATAGTCAGCAATGTTCCGTCAAGTACAGCTCCGGATACGTTAGGCAGAATGGAGAAGCCAGAAGACATAAGCGGAAATGGCTCCGGTTGAACTCCAGATAGCAAACACTGGAAAATGGAATGGTTAATCGGCGCATAAATCACAGACGACCCCGTTGCATCGGTGCAACACTCCTGAAGAATAAGGAAGTCGTTGTGACTATCTATAGCGAGCACCGAAATCTGGTTCCGCGGGTCAAGACCGATGCTGAAATTTGCTAACACACGCACCGAGCTGTCCATCGACATGCTATCCCACATTGGTCTAGTACGAACGTCTTTGAGGAACTCAAAGATCCCGGTGTGATGGGAGAGATGAACGACGGAACAACCAGCGGTACGATTGACTCCGGGGGGCTTGCTCGGATCTCCCCTTCGCTTGTTGGTCCGACCTCCATTCGAGTGTCTCTTGTTCGGTTCGAACAAGTCCGGTGGTGATACGTGGAGTTGCGATATCGTTGAAGAAACAGATTGTCATCTGTTTTGCCATTTCCGCCAAGCCTCTTCTTCCTTCAAGAGAAATAATCGAGTCACGGGTGAAGAGTGGATACTGTGGCGCACGTAGCGCTCGGCTTGTCGTTGGAGTGTTGAGATCCAACGCTTTGCACCAAAAGCGAACCCCGAATGAACAAATGGTTCGAAACTGGCCTTCATTTCCTTCTCGCGTACATCCACGTGCTCCACCGAGTAACCAAGGAAGATCCATTATGAAGATCACGTATCGGGCATCCGGAGGGGCGTTTTCGGCAAATCGATCTCACGGAAGGCTTTGGATTTGAACGCAATTCATCCACGGAGACATCCACGACGACCCGACTTCCATCCGGTTGTTGGTGAGAATACCGAACAAACTGGACTTCACGAGTTGAAACGAGGTGAGATGGCACCGAAACTCGGCCGACATCACTGCATATGCTCCTCGTAGCCTTCTTCGTTCTTTGGAGGATAGGATCTCCAACGTCTTGGCGTTTGTAATCATGCTACGAAGAGGCGGCGACCATCGACCAACATCCATTAAGATGCGAACGATGGTGGTCGGATAAAGATGGATGGTTGCCGAGTGTCTCGACGATTCGGCTTTGAAGTACGGAGCGAGGTTCGGCTCGTTGAAACACTCGCAAGTACTCGGCCACATGAAGAGTCTCGGGATGAATAGACGTGTCGGGAGTCGGTGAAGTTATCCACAAAGGAAATCCGGCGGTGGCCATGAGCAGGAGCTCGTGTTTGGCCTTACGGACGATATCCGAGATCAAGTCGGTGTGGACTCCGACAAGATCGTGAGCAGGTGCGGGAAGGGTATCGGATGGCAAAGGTAAGGATGGGCGCTCGACTAGGGTAGGCATGAGGCTCCGCACATCCCGTCTTAAGTGGTCCATGTCGATGGAATCATCGGACGACTCGAGAAGAGGCTCTTGTTGTTGAGGAACAACTTCGAGCCTTCGCTAGGCACATCCGAGTGCGGAACGGGACCTCCGCAATTGGGACATATGCCGCTGTGGAGAGCATCGACGAGTCGTTGATTCAAAAGTTGAAGCTCCTCGTTCTTGCTCACCGAGTCGATCATTTCGTCTCTCTCCAACTCGGCAATACGCTGCTCGGACGTAATGATACCGAACTTCTTCCTATTTCTCGACCCCCGATAATAGACCTGGTCCTCCTCTAGTCCTATTTTCGGACCAAATCTTTCTCTTTGTGGTTTCGTGGGGTGAGAATACACCGCAAAGAAAGCCGCCGGTGCATCTCTGCGAGACTTGGTGTATTTTGTCCTTGGAAGTCTCATAGACGGGAGCGGCTTCCGGCTCGACGGGTGGATCGGCGCAACCGGGATTGGTGCTTGGGGTAGTGGTTGCGGTTGTGGTTGTGGCTGGGTCGGCATGCTAGCATCGGCGCTATTGAGCATGCTTGGTGGAATTATTTCATCCGAGCCTTCAAAGATTGGGTTCTCCGAAGGACACTGAAACAAATCACTTGAAAGAATTAACTCTTTTGGCCATTTGTGGTTTGGGAAGGGAGGATAGCTTCGGGAATTTGGAGGTTTACGGGAAAAACTCAAGAACGAGATGAAGAACACGAAAGAGAAAACGAGAGAGATGAGAGAGAGAGAAAGGGAAAACGCGTGAAATGACCTAAGGGAACTAACGCAAACCGAAGGGAAGGGGAAAGACGCGCACACGCACGCACACGTGCCACGGACGAGAAGACCCGCAAATTGTGGATCGGGCGACGAAAGTCGTAAAGTCTCGAAGTAGACACGCACACGGTTTATTAAACAAATCGGCCGACGCAAAAGTCGTGCGTCGGCCCCGATCACATTTTTTTTCTTGATTTTCGAATTTTTATTTTTTTATTTTTTTAATACTTTACGAAAAGTCGTAAAGTGAACAGTGAAAACGCGTAGCACACGCGCTTGCCGACACTTTAAACGGGCTTGGGCCATCGAAATGGTTTGGGCCATAAAGTGGGCCTGGGCCAAAGAAATCTCCGGCCCATTATTGGTGGGCTTAAACTAATGGGCCTAAAAACGAACAGGCCCGACACACTAAAATGGGCTTGGGTTACGGGTTTTGGGCTTCGTGAATGACACGAGCCCAATGGGCTAAAAATTTTTTTTTTATTATTTTTTATTATTATTTTTTTTTTACGAAACCTAAAACCCTAACCGATTATACAAACGGGCCTAGAGCTCAATAACAAACAAACTAACTAACAAGCCCAAAACAAATTATATGAACAGTAATTATAAACAGTAAAAATAAATAATTTCAAAACAGTAAAACAAAAACAAACACTCTTTTTTTATATATACAATTACAAATTTTCTAATTTTTTTATTTTATTTTTATTTTTTTTAAAAACAAATAACGAGAGTGAAAAGAAAACTTACCTTTTTACTCCCGAGGAAACCGAAAATCACCAACAAGACATCAACCTCAAGGTTTTTCAACCTTGACTTCCTAAACGTATGCTCCGATGTATGTGGTAAAATTTCCGATAAACCCGGATTATTTCCTATACAAAATAAAAAGGTTAGTAATAAATTTACAAAATAAAAACAAAATATTTACAAAGTTAAAAATATGTCACAAATTATCTATACAAAATGAATGAATAAATTTTCCTATGTCTACGTATTTTTTATTTACACAAAAATATTTTCTTTTGTCTGAATATAGTTGAAAAAAATGAAAGTTGATTCCAAGCGGTAACTCAAGGTGGACTTACGGCCTAGGTGCAATGTCTTGACGTAAATGACTTTCCGTGTTTTCAGAAGGCGAATGGCCAGATCACAAGAGATAAGCGAGAGGCAGGATTCATTTAGTGGACAAGTCCTCTGAATCCAATTTTACAAACCCGTCACCCAGAGGCTTGATCATATCTAGACACCATTCATGTGCCCCTTACTCAGTTGAGAAAGCACTTAAGTGTTCGACAATTCTCCAAGTGTTAATAAAGGCCGCCCTCAACCTCAAATAACCTTACGGTAAAAATGAAGGGTTTAGGCCAATATTAACAAAAGGACCTTACCTAATCCGTTCAAGTTACAACTTACAACAACAAAAAAATAATCAACTATATAAAAGACACCTAAATATAATTACTAAGTGTAAAAATATAAACAAGTATAATTAGTGAAAACAAGAATATATATATATACAAAATTAAATAAACTATACAGTAATGTTTCTATTTACAAAATGATACGCCCCAAAAGAGCATCAATTTAAAAATCCCTATCGGTAGTATAGTGGTGTAAGTAGGGTATCGTTCACAACGGAGATCAAAGGGTGTACCTAACAAAAATTGTCACAAAGAATTAAATAAAATAAAGAATTATTAAGAAGTATAAAGTATAAATATATACATATGTACAAAGTAAAAATGGGGTTTAAGAGATTAAATTGAATAAAATGAATTAATTAAATTACAAAGAATAAATTAAATAAGATGGGATGAAACACAAAGTATATAAAGTTCAGCCACAAGTATACAAGTTTACCAATTATTGGACCGAAAATTAACCAAGTTCCCTAGCCATGAAACCGAAATTAACATATGTGGAATGTTGGACCGCCAATTATCATTCCCCAAATAAAACCACTTTCATGAAAATTAACCTAAGCGACCGCACCTAGATTAACCAATCAAACATGCAAAGGTAGCTAATCAAAACATGTCCAACGCACAAAAGAAGAGTTGTTAATTAAAGTGCACGACCTAGTGGGACCGCCCATCTATCCGTGATCCTTTTTATTTGTTCCGACCTCTTTCCAAAGCCTTTACTACTTGTGAATTAGAATTAAAACCCTAATTCTAGCACCAATTATATGCAATCATCTTAAGTTTGCAACCTTAAAACAAAAACATATAAAAGTTCTCTACTAAAACAGAATCAAATAAACGGAGTCACATAAGCTACTAGAAGAACTAATTAATTAGGATCCAACAATTAAATAAATCCATAAACAAGGGCTGAATATTATATAAATCATGTCATGTTAACTAGTACAAAAGATAATCAAGCAACAAAGAGGCATAAATTTAAAGGCTAAGTCGAAATACACCGTATGAATAGCATGAAGATCTTGAAACCACATCTTGAATCCTTGACCACAAGTAATCCAAGCTGTGAAGACAAGGTGATGATGGTGATGGTGATGTTGAATAGGGGCTGGTGGTGATGGTGTAGACGCCTTCTCCTCCTCCTTGAAGTCTTGAAAACCCTAAATACTAGAGAATGGAAAATATGATGTGAGAAGAGAAAGAGGAGGGTTTGTCCCTCCCCATTGGGGTGTGTTTGAAGAGAAGAATGAGGCTGCTATTTATAGGAGAATGGAGAAGAAGAAGAAGACAATGAAAGAAATAAAGAAAGAAATGGAAAAGAAGTGGAATTTAAGTGGGAGATAAAGAAATGGTGAGTGGAATGGTGGAAATGTAGTCATATGGCAATTAACCATTTATTTAAATAAAAGAAATCAAACACTAATGGTGTGGGAAGAAAGAAGAGGGAAGAATATAGGGGTGAGTGGAGCATTGAAAATAAAAGAAGAGGAAAGAAATAAAAAGCAGGCAGCACTGAGCTATTCCCACTTAGAACGGAATAATGCACGTTTGAACGGTTGGATGATTCTCAAATTTTAATACAGAATATCTAACACGCACATGCAGCGTGTATCAAAATTACAGCTAGATCGGACGGTGCAATTGGGAGATATGGGCTTCGCAAGTTGACTAATCTGCACAGGCAGAATGTCCGAAAATCTGGGCTTGGGCCTTTCCTCATGCTTTGTGAACTTGGGTCTTCCTTCATGGATTTGGGCCTTCCATCTTGGGTTTGGGCCCCCCTCTTAATGGGCCTCGCAAAAGCCCATTAGACTTCGTTTCTGCACATGTTCACATTAATACATTATTTTGGACTCAAATATGGAAACTAAGCTAAAATAGCAAAGTTACAATTAAATCATAGCCAAATAGTAGGGAAAACACATTAAAAACGTCACACTTTGTGCTCCTATCAAATTCCCCCACACTTAGCTACTGCTAGTCCCTTAGCAATACAAAACGTAAAACAGAACAACACAAAACAGAAAAGGGAAACACAAAACATATATTCTTTCCAACCATAATCCTCAGCGAGTTCACAACAGTTGTAATCAACAGAATAAAAATTATATACCAAGGCTAAAGAATTTGCTAAGCATTTAACATGTACATCTCATTCATGCTCGGGTGAAGTGTGTGAAAACCAAGTATACAATCAATCTCATGCAATCCAATAGGCACATCGAAACAATATTAACCACTAAAGCTCACAATGATCACTAAATATTTCCGCTCAGTGTTTAGGGTTAAGTGTTTACTCTCATAACAATTGCACAAGTAATGTTCCCATAAGCTTGCTCATTAACCAACTCTCCACAATTAATCCACAAATCATTAAATCATAAGGGCTTTCAATGGTGTAATGGGGCCAAAGGTTAGGGGTTAAAAGAAACGAAGGGAAAGGAAATACAAAATGTCCCGAGTGTTCCACAAAACAATTTTGTGACTTGTTTTCTATATGCTTAAACAATCAAACAACCAACCAAACTTTTATTCACCTCCAATCTTTCACACTTTCTGAACAAAAACTTCTTATTCTTTTTTTTTTTCTTTTTTTTTTTCTTCTTTTTTTTTTTTGTAATAATTTTTTTTTTTTTTACACAACATATTTTTTTTTACAACACCCCCACACTTACTTCTTTCACAAACCAGAAGACTTTTCAAGCACAAAATACCACCACAAGTCACAAAATTGTCTCTTTAACACATGTTGGAACAAAGGCAGGTTAGTGTTTAAGCTAAAAACAGGTTAGGAGTAAGCGGGTTAACAAAGAAAAAGGCTAAAAACATGTTAGGCTCAAAAGAGGTTAACCTAAAGGATTAGTGTTTACAGGGCTGTAAGTCAGTTTGGCCATGGTGCTCAACTATTGCCTTAATCATCTCTAATTCATCACAGATTAATAAAACGTTTCAAGCGGTCTCTGAGCAAGTTCTAGGTTCAAAACTCATGAATTTTGCACACATGAAGAACGAGTAAATGTATGAAATATGCATACATGTGAATATTCAATAGGCTCAAATCCTCACAGTTTCTGGGTATGCATGACAATGTATGTTCAAATGTGCTTCTCGGATTGCAATCAACTAATCGAAACAGGTTATGTGAACATGGAATTTCGAGCAATCATAAGTTATGCAAATTAAATTCAAAGCAAACTACACAAAGCCTTAGCATATAATCAACATTCTCAAAATCATAACAATTAAACTCAATTCATCATCGGAATTGGAAAGAAAACAACACACATAACACAAATAGACACACAAAAACACACAAACAGAAGCAAATATTTTTGTAATTTTTGATTTTTTTATTAGGGTAACAATACGTGACCACAGTGACTTACTAAGTGCAATGGTAGGTTCAACGCTACCAAGGGAGTAAGTATGATTTAGTCGATATATTGTTACCGTAGAAAACAAACACAAGTAAATTATTTTTTTGAATTTTTGAATTTTTCAAATTTTTTCTTTTCTTTTTAATAAACCTTCCCCCCACACTTGAATTAAACATTGTCCTCAATGTTAGACAGATATTTCACGAAAATGAAAAATTCAAGTATGGTTATTGAATTTAAACACACATACAGAAATAAACACACAAACTGTAATAAACAGAAGTAAACACACAACATATATACAATTGAAAAACAAATAAGTTAAAGAAAAACTCCCCCTTGAAGATCGTGAAGCTCCTCCCGAAGCAAGTCACCAACAGTCACAAACAAGGCTAGCAGGGCCTTGCATCCAACGTTTGCTCCTTAGTTGACTGCGGCTCTGATCCGTTGAAGTGTGTCCTGGACAAGGGTAGTTGCCGACTCCACGGCAGACTTGGCTGATGTAGCCCTCACTGAGATCTGGAACACCATAGTCAGTAGTGTTCCGTCAAGAATAGCTCCGGATACGTTAGGCAGAATGGAGAAGCCTGAAGACATAAGCGGAAATGGCTCCGGTTGAACTCCACATAGCAAACACTGGAGAATGGAATGGTTAATCGGCGCATATATCACAGACGACCCCGTTGCATCGGTGCAACACTCCTGAAGAATGAGGAAGTCGTTGTGACTATCTATGGCGAGCACCGAAATCTGATTGCGCGGGTCAAGACCGATGGTGAAATTTGCTAGCACACGTACAGAGCTGTCCATCGACATACTATCCCATTGCGGTCTTGTCTGCACGTCTTTGAGGAACTCAAAGATCCTAGTGTGATGAGATAGATGAACAACGGAACAACCAGCAGTACGATTGACTCCAGGGGGCTTGCTCGGATCACCCCTTCTCTTGTTGGTCCTGACCTCCATTCGAGTGTCTCTTGTTCGGTTCGAACAAGTCCAGTGGTGGTACGTGGAGTTGCTGATGTCGTTGAAGAAACAGATCGTCATCTGTTTTGCCATTTCCGCAAGTCCTCTTCTTCCTTCAAGAGAAATAATCGAGTCACCGGGTGAAGAGTGGATACCTGTGGCGCACATGTAGCGCTCGGCTTGTCGTTGGAGGGTTGAGATCCAACGCTTTGCACCAAAAGCGAACCCTGAATGAACAAAAGGTTCGAAACTGGCCTTCATCTCTTTCTCGCGTACATCCACGTGCTCCACCCAAGTGACCAAGGAAGATCCATTATGAAGATCACGTATCAGGCATCCGGAGGGGCGTTTTCGGCATATAGATCTCACGGAAGGCTTCGGATTTGTGCGCAATTCATCCACGGAGACATCCACAACGACCCAACTTCCATCCAGTTGTTGGTGAGAATACCGAACAAACTGGACTTCACGAGTCGAAACGAGGTGAGATGGCACCAGAAACTCGGCCGACATCACCTGCTTCTGCTCCTCGTAGCCTTCTTCGTTGCTGGAGGAAAGGATCTCCAACGTCTTGGCGTTTGTGATCATGCTACAGAAGACTGGCAACCATCGACCAACATCCATGAGAATTTGAACGATGGTGGTCGGATAAAGATGGATGGTTGCCGAGTGTCTCGACGATTCGGCTTTGAAGTACGGAGCAGGTTCGGCTCGTTGAAACACTCGCAAGTACTCGGCCCTATGAAGAGTCTCGGGATGAATAGACGTGTCGGGAGTCGGTGAAGAAATCCTAGAGGAAAACCGGCGGTGGCCATGAGCAGGAGCTCGTCTTTGGCCTTACGGGCGATATCCGAGATCAAGTCGGTGTGGACTCCGACAAGATCATGAGCAGGTCCGGGAAGGGTGTCAGATGGCAAAGGTATGGATGGGCGCTCGACTAGGGTAGGCATGAGGCTCCGCACATCCCGTCTCAAGTGGTCCATGTCGATGGAATCGTCGGACAACTCAAGAAGAGGCTCTTGTTGTTGAGGAACAACTTCGAGCCTTCGCCTAGGCACATCTGAGTGCGGAACAGGACCTCCGCAATTGGGACATATGCCGCTGTGGAGAGCATCGACGAGACGTTGATTCAGAAGTTGAAGCTCCTCGTTCTTGCTCACCAGCTGATCGTTTCTTCTCTCTAGCTCGGCGATGCGTTGCTCAGACGTAATGATACCGAACTTTTTCCTATTTCTCGACCCCCAATAATAGACTTGGTCCTCCTCAAGTCCGATTTTCGGACCAAATCTTTCTCGTTGTGGTTTCGTGGGGTGAGAATACACCGCAAAGAAAGCCGCAAGTGCATCTCTCCGAGCTTTGGTGTACTTTGTCCTCGGAAGTCTCCTATAGACGGGAGCGGCTTCGGCTCGGGCTGGTGGATCAGCAACCGGGATTGGTGCTTGGGGTAGTGGTTGCGGTTGTGGTTGTGGCTCGGTCGGCATGCTAGCATCGGCGCTATTGAGCATGCTCGGTGGAATTATTTCAGCCAGACCTTCAAAGATTGGATTCTCTGAAGGACCTGCCTGAAACAAGTCGCTGAAAGAATTGACTCTTTTGGCCATTTTTGGGTTGGGAAGGAGGATAGCTTTCTGGGAATTAGGGAGATTTTCTGGGAAAAACTCAAGAACACGAAGAACAGATGAGAGAAAACGAGAGAGAATGAGAGAGAGAGAGAGGGAAAACGCGTGAAATGACCTAAGGCACTAACGCAAACCGAAGGGGAAGGGAACGGAATGGACGGACGCGTGTCCAAAGTCGAAGACAAAGATCCGTAAATCACGGATTGAGCGACGAAAGTCGCAAAGGGAATAGTGGAACGCGCGCGCGATTTATTAAACAAATCGGCCGACGCAAAAGTCGTGCGTCGGCCCAATCACATTTTTTCTTGATTTTCGATTTTTTATTTTTTATTATTTTTTTTTAATACTTTACGAAAAGTCGTAAAGTGAACAGTGAAAACGCGTAGCACACGCGCTTGCCGACACTTTAAACGGGCTTGGGCCATCGAAATGGTCTGGGCCTTAAAGTGGGCCTGGGCCAAAGTAATCTCCGGCCCATTATTGGTGGGCTTAACTAATGGGCCTAAAAACGAACAGGCCCGACACACTAAATGGGCTTGGGTTACGGGTTTTGGGCTTCGTGAATGACACGAGCCCAATGGGCTAAAAATCTAATTAACTAATTTTTTTTATTTTTTTATTTTACGAAACCTAAAACTCTAACCAATCACACAAACGAATGGGCCTAAGGCCCAATAACAAACAAACAAGCCCAAAACAAACAAACAGTAATTATAAAAAGTGAAAATAAATATTTACAAAACAGTAAAACAAACAAACACACTTTTTTTTTTTATTTACAATTAAATTTTTTTTTTTTTATATATTTTTTTATTTATTTAATTTAAATAAATAACGAGAGTGAAAAGAAAACTTACCTTTTTACTCCCGAGGAAACCGAAAATCACCAACAAGACATCAACCTCAAGGTTTTTCAACCTTGACTTCCTAAACGTATGCTCCGATGTATGTGGTAGAATTTCCGATAAGCCCGGATTATTTCCTATACAAAATAAAAAGGTCAGTAATAAATTTACAAAATAAAAACAAAATATTTACAAAGTTAAAAATGTATCACAAATTATCTATACAAAATGAATGAATAAATTTTCCTATGTCTACGTATATTCCTATGTCTACGTATATTCCTACTTCTACGTATATTCCTATGTCTACGTATATTTTATTTACACAATACACTTACGTGTACAAAAATATTTTCCTTTGCCTTAATATAGTTGAAAAAAGTAAAAGTTGATTCCAAGCGGTAACTCAAGGTGGACTTACGGCCTAGGTGCAATGCCTTGACTTAAATGACTTTCCGTGTTTTCAGAAGGCGAATGGCCAGATCACAAGAGATAAGCGAGAGGCAGGATTCATTTAGTGGACTAGTCCTCTGAATCCAATTTTACAAACCCGTCACCCAGGGTCTCGATCATATCTAGACACCATTCATGTGCCCCTTACTCAGTTGAGAAAGCACTTAAGTGTTCGACAGTTCTCCAAGTGTTAATAAAGGCCGCCCTCAACCTCAAGTGACCTTACGGTACAAATGAAGGGTTTAGGCCAATATTAATAAAAGGACCTTACCTAATCCGTTCAAGTTACAACTTACAACAACAAAAAAATAATCAACTATATAAAAGACACCTAAATAAATTACTAAGTGTAAAATATCTACAAGTAAAATTAGTAAGTGTAACAAAATATCAACAAGTATAAACAAGTATTATTCACAAATATTCACAAAATAATAGTTAGGAATTTTCAATCCCCGTCGACGGCGCCAAAAATTGATACGCCCCAAAAGAGCATCAATTTAAAAATCCCTATCGGTAGTATAGTGGTGTAAGTAGGGTATCGTTCACAACGGAGATCAAAGGGTGTACCTAACAAAAATTGTCACAAAGAATTAAATAAAATAAAGAATTATTAAGAAGTATAAAGTATAAATATATACATATGTACAAAGTAAAAATGGGGTTTAAGAGATTAAATTGAATAAAATGAATTAATTAAATTACAAAGAATAAATTAAATAAGATGGGATGAAACACAAAGTATATAAAGTTCAGCCACAAGTATACAAGTTTACCAATTATTGGACCGAAAATTAACCAAGTTCCCTAGCCATGAAACCGAAATTAACATATGTGGAATGTTGGACCGCCAATTATCATTCCCCAAATAAAACCACTTTCATGAAAATTAACCTAAGCGACCGCACCTAGATTAACCAATCAAACATGCAAAGGTAGCTAATCAAAACATGTCCAACGCACAAAAGAAGAGTTGTTAATTAAAGTGCACGACCTAGTGGGACCGCCCATCTATCCGTGATCCTTTTTATTTGTTCCGACCTCTTTCCAAAGCCTTTACTACTTGTGAATTAGAATTAAAACCCTAATTCTAGCACCAATTATATGCAATCATCTTAAGTTTGCAACCTTAAAACAAAAACATATAAAAGTTCTCTACTAAAACAGAATCAAATAAACGGAGTCACATAAGCTACTAGAAGAACTAATTAATTAGGATCCAACAATTAAATAAATCCATAAACAAGGGCTGAATATTATATAAATCATGTCATGTTAACTAGTACAAAAGATAATCAAGCAACAAAGAGGCATAAATTTAAAGGCTAAGTCGAAATACACCGTATGAATAGCATGAAGATCTTGAAACCACATCTTGAATCCTTGACCACAAGTAATCCAAGCTGTGAAGACAAGGTGATGATGGTGATGGTGATGTTGAATAGGGGCTGGTGGTGATGGTGTAGACGCCTTCTCCTCCTCCTTGAAGTCTTGAAAACCCTAAATACTAGAGAATGGAAAATATGATGTGAGAAGAGAAAGAGGAGGGTTTGTCCCTCCCCATTGGGGTGTGTTTGAAGAGAAGAATGAGGCTGCTATTTATAGGAGAATGGAGAAGAAGAAGAAGACAATGAAAGAAATAAAGAAAGAAATGGAAAAGAAGTGGAATTTAAGTGGGAGATAAAGAAATGGTGAGTGGAATGGTGGAAATGTAGTCATATGGCAATTAACCATTTATTTAAATAAAAGAAATCAAACACTAATGGTGTGGGAAGAAAGAAGAGGGAAGAATATAGGGGTGAGTGGAGCATTGAAAATAAAAGAAGAGGAAAGAAATAAAAAGCAGGCAGCACTGAGCTATTCCCACTTAGAACGGAATAATGCACGTTTGAACGGTTGGATGATTCTCAAATTTTAATACAGAATATCTAACACGCACATGCAGCGTGTATCAAAATTACAGCTAGATCGGACGGTGCAATTGGGAGTTATGGGCTTCGCAAGTTGACTAATCTGCACAGGCAGAATGTCCGAAAATCTGGGCTTGGGCCTTTCCTCATGCTTTGTGAACTTGGGTCTTCCTTCATGGATTTGGGCCTTCCATCTTGGGTTTGGGCCTCCATCTTGGGCCTCGCAAAAGCCCATTAGACTTCGTTTCTGCACATGTTCACATTAATACATTATTTTGGACTCAAATATGGAAACTAAGCTAAAATAGCAAAGTTACAATTAAATCATAGCCAAATAGTAGGGAAAACACATTAAAAACGTCACACTTTGTGCTCCTATCACAAAAATATACATTATATACAAAAGTATTTTTGGGGGTTTTTGAGATTTTTGAAAACAATAAAAAGAAATATTTTTGGATTTTTATTATTTTTGAAAACAAGAAACACACACACAAATATTGTTTTGAAGATTAACCAACTCCCTAGCCATGAATCCGAAACTAACATATGTGGAATGCCCACGCGGGTTATCATTTCCCAAATAAAACCTCTCTACGAAAATCAACCTAGTGAACGCTCATCTAGATTAAACAATTAAACATGCAAAGGTGATTAATCTAAACATGTCTAACGCATAGAAGAAGAGTTGTTAATTCAAGTGCGCGACCTAGCGAACGCTCGTCTATCCGCGATCCTTATTATTTAGTTTCAACATTAAAGATAAAACCAAACAAACAAAATTCACATAAGCTGCTAGAAGAATCAATCAACTTCAATCCAACAATTATTACACAAAATAGAAAATAAACAAACAATAACATTTCCCAAAATTATTCACGAATAGTTAATTAAACAAAAATAAATTATAATAAATAAACGAGTTTGGGAAAAATGTTACTGTTGTGTCCATGAAAATGGACACTGTCTGGCAGGCGAAGGTGGCAGACTCAGCTATAAAAACGAACTAGTAACGCATTTGGATGTGGCGGGTGCAGTGAGCAATTTCCGGACATTGGGCTTTTGGGCTTTGCGGGTGTACATAGTAAATAGCCCACAACAGATTTCTTCTTCTTTCCTCTTGCTTTTTGGCCCAAGCCCAAACCTTCATGTTGACTTTTCAACTCGGTTGGTCTCCATGTTGACCCGTGTCCTAACCGACTTTTCAACCCTTGAGAAAATATTCAGCCCGTGCCTTTCTTGTTTTGCTTCAGTTTTTCTTCATCTCCCGGACTTTCTTTTTTTTTTTTTTCTGTTCTCGGCGAGAGAGGAGCAACGACGGAGCGGCAAGGGATGGTGCGGCAGGTGACGGAATCGCCGGCGGGCTGGGAAGCTTGAGATCGATGGTGAACAGCGGCGGGTCGACGCCGGTGATTGGATTTGCCGGCAAGGCTGGGCGACGCACGGGCAGAGCTGAATTGCAGCTTTGCAGATTTGCAGCTTTGCGGCGACGTCGTGGTGGCTTTGAAACGGCGCCGGCAAAGACAAGGGAAGACCGGATTCAGGCTGGGATTTGAATGGGCACGGCGGCGCAAGGCGGCTGCAGTTGCAAGATGGGTTCGCCGGCAAGTGATTATTGACGAATTCGGTGGTGGCGCGGCTTGGTGATTACGGCGACGGTGATGCCGTGAAGACAGCAGCTGGGCTAATTCTGGACGCCGGCAGAGGATTATGAGCAGCAGCAACTTGGGCTCGGCGACGGTGATACCGTGAAGAAGAGCGGCTGCAACCAAACCTGCAAAAACGAGAATAAGATAATTAGAGAGATGATTTCATAATTGTAAATTTGCAGGAAAACAAAAGAAAAGAAAAGAAAACTTGAATTGATTGCAGGTATGGCTGCCATGGTTGGAATTGAATTGTGAATTGGTGAGGAATTGCAGGGGCAGGAACTTCTCTTAAATAGAGAGGGGAAGGGGAAGCAGCCAAGGCTTGGTGGAGGTGGTAGGTGATGGTGGAGAGGTTTGGTGAAGCTAGAAGCCAAGGAGGAGGTGGTAGTGTTTGCCGGCAGTGGAGGAAAACCAGGGAAAAAATGGAGTGCAGTGTGATGTGGAGATGGTAGAGGGATTGCAGCCATGTGAGGGAGAGAATGTGAACATGGAGGAACGTGGTACCCGCAAACAACCAAAAGAAAAAGAAATAAAAAATAATTAAAATAAGTAATTATAAAACAAAATAAAATAACAAAAGAAATTAAATGAAATAATTAAATTATAAAATAAACAAGGGAAAATATAATGGAGATGTAAAATATGTATCGCCACCGCGTGTGGTGGTTGCGCCGCCTGATGTGGTGGTTCACCGACAAACTTGCCGGGATTCGGAACGGTTTCCGAAATCTTCGTACATTAACTGGGCCCACATCCTCAAAATGACCGGTGTCATTTTGATATCTGAAAAGTCACGGTTGACTTTTCGGAATTACACTGAAAATCTCCAAAATTCACCTATTCTGTGCAGATTAACATTTTCCTGGTATTTTCCCTAAAAACACGAAAACAAACATTAAACAGACAATTAAGCTTTCGGAATAGCAAAATCCAGTAATTAAAGGCACTTTGTGAACGTATTTTACGTTCACATCAATTATTCATACATTTACTTGTTCTTCATGTGTGCACAATTCATGAGTTTTTGAACCTAGAACTTGCTCATTGACCTCTCGAAACTTTTTATTAATCTGTGATGAATTGAAAATGATTAAGGCATTAGTTGAGCACCATGGCCAAATATTCACCATCCATCTAAACACGAACTTTAGGAACCCCTTTTGAACTTATCACTCATTAGCCGTTTCTTTTGTTCACCCACACCATCTCACCCATGTTTTATTGTGTTTGCAAGACGATGATAGTGACTTCTTATATTCTTATGCTTCGGATGTATAGTATGTACCAAAAGGCAAGTGTGGGGGTGCATTTTATTTTGTTGTATTTGTTGAAAGAAAAAAAAAATGAAAAACAAAAAGAAGGAATAAAGTTCCTCAAGATGAGAAAAAAAAATGTCAGAAAGAGAAATTCAAAAAAAAAAAAAATAGAGTTATTGTATTATTTTTAATTCCATAAAAGGTTGGAGGAGAATAAGAAAGTTGTTTCGGGTTTAGCATAGGTATGAGTTTCAAAGTCGTTGATTTGTCTTGCAAACATTTGGAACATTTATCATTTCTAGTCTTTCCCTTCCATTTACCATTTACCATTCATTCACCCTTTGGCCCCATTACACCATTGAAAGCCCTTATGATTTAATGATTTGTGGATTAATTGTAGAGAGTTGGTTGATGAGCAAGCTTATGGGAACATTACTTGTGTAATTGTTATGAGAGTAAACACTTAACCCTAAACACTTAGCGGAAATATTTAGTGAATCTTGTGAGTTTTAGTGGTTAATGTTGTTCATATGTGTCTATTTGATTGCTTGAAATTAATTGTACACTCGGTTTTCACGCACTTCACTCGAGCACGAATGAGATGTCCATGTTAAATACTTAGCAAATTCGTGAGCCTTGGTATATAGTTTTTATTCTCCTGATTATAATTCTTTGAACTCGTTGAGGGTTATGGTTGGAAAGAATTTCTGTTTTGTGTTTCCCTTTCTGTTTTTGTGCTGTTCTGTTTTTAGTTTCGTGTTTGCTAGAGGACTAGCTAAAGTTCAAGTGTGGGGGTGTGATGTGAACGTAAAATACGTTCACAAAGTGCTCTAAATACTTGGATGGATGCTATTCTGAAAGCTTATTTGTCGGTTTAATGTTTGTTTTCGTGTTTTCAGGGAAAATATGTGAAAAATGCTAATTTACACATAAAAGGTGAATTTTGGAGATTTACCGCGCAATTTCGGAAAGTCAACCGTGACTTTTCGATTATCTGATGGCACCGGTCATCTTTCGGAAGTGGAATATAATATTGTACGAAGATTTTGGAAACCGTTCCAAATCCCGGCAATTTTGCCGGCGAACCACCACTCACGGAGGCGCAACCACCACACGCGGTGGCGAAACAGAAATTAAATCTCTACTTTATTTTTCCCATTTTTATGTTTTATATTTATTCTTTTCTTTATTTATTTTTATTCCTATTTTAGTATTTATTTTATAATTATTTTATTTGCTATTTTATTTTTCTTTTGTTTTATTTTCTTTCTTTTTATTATTTTATTTGTTTGTGTTCTGCAGCATCTTCAACCCGCTCCTTCAATTCAAATCCTCACCTGTCACATGGTTTTCCCAGCCGGGCAGTCCACCAGCAGATTCTCCACTTCCATTTTGAATTCAAAGTCCCCATTGTGTCTCCAGCTACATCTCCACCGATCACCCATCACCCATCACTTCATTCTTCTCTTTAAATACCAGTCTGGGTATTCATTATTCCATAGGCCGGGGCTCATCTTCTTCCCCTCTTCTTCCCGTTTCTTTCTTCTTCTTCCCTTCTTCTTCTTCTTCTTCTTCTTTCCTTCTTCTTTCTCTTTCTCTTTTCTTCTCTGCACCCTCTATCCTCTCTCTCTACACCCGTGTCCTTCTACTCTTTGCACCCTCTCTATCTATTCTCACCGCCATCACCATCAAGCCTCCACCTGCAATTTCTCATTCAATTCCAAGACAAACCATAATCATCAATTATCAAAATCAATTCCCCTCAAACCCACTTCAATCAATCTCTCTTCCCCTCTGTTTCTTCTTCCCTTCCCTGTCATTTATCAAGCAAATCAATTTCATATCTGCAATTCCAATTAATCAAAACAGCTGCTGCCCGTGCTCTTCAAAACAGCCGCTGCAGTCCACAAGTTCACCGCCGGCTTCCTAGCCTGTGCAGATCATCTCGCCGGCATCTCTCCGTCAAGCCCAGTGCAGTTCCTTCCAGTGCCGCGCCGTTCGTCGCCGCCTCTGCCCAGTCCCGTGCTCATTCCAGACGCCGACACCGGCGTTTCCAAGCTCCGCCGGCTTCTAGCCCGCGCCTCTGCTTTCCAAGCTCACCGCTCACCACTCACCGGCGTCGACCCACTGCTCTCTCGGACTGCCGCCGTCGCTACAATCTCTCCGTCTCCTCGAGCCCGTGCTCGAGCCTTCCTTGCCGTCGCTGCAAATCAAGCCCGGCCCGTGGTCGATTTAATCACCGAGTCCAGCGCCGCCTTCTCTCCTCTGCCTCCGCCGTGTTGCCCCAATCCAGTCCTTCCCGGTCGACGCCGCCATTAATCCGTGCGTATCTCCCTGCTCTGAGAAGAAGAGAAGAATTAGAAAACCAAAGAAAGGAGACTAGAAAGAGGACGCACGGAATAGAGAAGGAAAGTCAAGGAACTGAATTAGAGAGGAAGACCGGGTCAATACATGCCAATTTGACTTTGTCAATTGGCCTCCAAGCCCAATTGCCCAAGCCCAATGGCTCAAGCAAAATACTCTCTACACCCGATTTGCATCCGAGTCTTCGCCGAATTCAAATGAGCATTTCTTTTTCTCTCAAACTCATTTTAATTTTATTTGTTTAATTATTTGTTGTGTGAATTATTTGATTAATTTGTATTTGGATAATTTAATTTGTGTAATTTGATTATTGTGTGATTTAATTATTTTAAGAAAAACCCTAAAAATTATTATTTGTGTTAAGAAAATTAGTTTACATTTTACTATTTAGGTTTTAGGCCTCCAATCCCCGTGGTTCGACAATCCCGAGTCTAATTTATTATTTCCTATATTTTGATGACCAATCACCTATGCTAAACCCGAAACAACTCTTATTTTCCTCCAACCTTTTATTGAAAATAAAACAATACAACAAAATAACTCTATTTTTGGAATTTCACTTTCTTTCCTTTTTTTTTTTTCTTTTCTATTTTTTTTTTCTTTGAGGAATTTATTCCTTCTTTTTATTTCTGATTTTTTTTTCTTTCTTTCTTTGAACAAATACAACAAAATAAATACACCCCCACACTTGCCTTTTGGTATACTAGCATACAAATCCGAAGCATAAAAACATAAGAAGTCACTATCATCGTCTTGCAAACATAAATAAAACAAGGGTGAAATAGTGTGGGTGAACAAAAGAAACGGCTAATGAGTGTTTAGTTCAAAAGGGATTCCTAAAGTTCGTGTTTAGATGGATGGTGAATATTTTGGCCATGGTGCTCAACTAATGCCTTACTCATTTCTAATTCATCACAGATTAACAAAATGTTTCAAGTGGTCTCTGAGCAAGTTCTAGGTTCAAAACTCATGAATTGTGCACACATGAAGAACGAGTAAATGTATGAAATATGCATACATGTGAATATTCAATAGACTCAAATCCTCACAGTTTCTGGGTATGCATGACAATGTATGTTTAAATGTGCTTCTCGGATTACAATCAATTAATCGAAACAGGTTATGTGAACATGGAAATTCGAGCAATCACAAGTTATGCATATTAAATCCAAAGCAAACTACACAAAGCCTTAGCATATAATAAACATTCTCAAAATCATAACAATTAAACTCAATTCATCATCGGAATTGGAAAGAACAAAGCACAAAACAAACAATAATACACAAAACAGAAGCAAATATTTTTGTCATTTTTTATTTTTTGATTATATTTTATTTTTGATATAGCTCAAATAAACAAACAAGCACTTTCTAAGACTCGATAGCTCCAAAGCCAGTGCGAAACAAACGAGCTTACAAAACTATTTTTTTATATTTTCAATTTTTTTATTAGGGTAACAATACGTGACCACAGTGACTTACTAAGTGCAATGGTAGGTTCAACGCTACCAAGGGAGTAAGTATGATCTAGTCGATATATTGTTACCGTAGAAAACAAAAACAAGTAAATTATTTTTTTGAATTTTTGAATTTTTCAAATTTTTTCTTTTCTTTTTAATAAACAACATGAAACCTTCCCCCCACACTTGAATTAAACATTGTCCTCAATGTTAGACAGATATTTCACGAAAATGAAAAATTCAAGTATGGTTATTGAATTTAAACACACAAACAGAAGTAAACACACAAACATAAATAAACACACAACAGTTAAGTAAAAATGAAAAACAGATAGAAAATACTCCCCCTTGAAGATCATTAAGCTCCTCCCGAAGCAAGTCACCAACAGTCACAAACAACGCTAGCAGGGCCTTGCATCCAACGTTTGCTCCTTAGTTGACTGCGGTTCTGATCCTTTGAAGTGTGTCTTGGACAAGGGTTGTTGCCGACTCCACGGCAGACTTAGCTGATGTAGCCCTCACTGAGATCTGGAAGACTAAAGTAAGTAGACTTCCATCAAGAATAGCTCCGGATACGTTTGGCAGAATGGAGAACCCAGAAGACATAAGCGGAAATGGCTCCGGTTGAACTCCAGATAGCAAACACTGGAGAATGGAATGGTTAATCGGTGCATAAATCACAGACGACCCCGTTGCATCGGTGCAACACTCCTGAAGAATGAGGAAGTCGTTGTGACTATCAATGGCGAGCACCGAGATCTGGTTCCGCGGGTCAAGACCGATGGTGAAATTTGCTAGCACACGCACCGAGCTGTCCATCGACATACTATCCCACATTGGTCTTGTCTGCACGTCTTTGAGGAACTCAAAGATTCTGGTGTGATGGGAAAGATGAACGACAGAACAGCCAGCAGTACGATTGACTCCAGGGGGCTTGCTCGGATCACCCCTTCGCTTGTTGGTCCTGACCTCCATTCGAGTGTCCCTTGTTCGGTTCGAACAAGTCCAGTGGTGGTACGTGGAGTTGCTGATATCGTTGAAGAAACAGATCGTCATCTGTTTTGCCATTTCCGCAAGTCCTCTTCTTCCTTCAAGAGAAATAATCGAGTCACCGGGTGAAGAGTGGATACCTGTGGCGCACATGTAGCGCTCGGCTTGTCGTTGGAGAGTTGAGATCCAACGCTTTGCACCAAAAGCGAACCCTGAATGAAGAAAAGGTTCGAAACTGGCCTTCATCTCCTTTTCGCGTACATCCACGTGCTCCACCCAAGTGACCAAGGAAGATCTATTATGAAGATCACGTATCAGGCATCCGGAGGGGCATTTTCGGCAAATCGATCTCACGGAAGGCTTTGGATTTGTCCGCAATTCATCCACGGAGACATCCACAACGACCCAACTTCCATCCAGTTGTTGGTGAGAATACCGAACAAACTGGACTTCACGAGTCGAAACGATGTGAGATGGCACAAGAAACTCGGCCGACATCACCTGCATATGCTCCTCGTAGCCTTCTTCGTTGCTGGAGGAAAGGATCTCCAACGTCTTGGCGTTTGTGATCATGCTACAGAAGACTGGCAACCATCGACCAACATCCATGAGAATTTGAACGATGGTGGTCGGATAAAGATGGATGGTTGCCGAGTGTCTCGACGATTCGACTTTGAAGTACGGAGCAGGTTCAGGTCGTTGAAACACTCGCAAGTACTCGGCCCTATGAAGAGTCTCGGGATGAATAGACGTGTCGGGAGTCGGTGAAGAAATCCATAGAGGAAAACCGGCAGTGGCCATGAGCAGGAGCTCGTCTTTGGCCTTGCGGGCGATATCCGAGATCAAGTCGGTGTGGACTCCGACAAGATCATGAGCAGGTCCCGGAATATTAGATGGCACAGGTACGGATGGGCGATTGACAAGTGTAGGCATGAGGCTCCGCACATCCCGTCTCAAGTGGTCCATGTCGATGGAATCGTCGGACAACTCGAGAATAGGCTCTTGTTGTTGAGGAACAACTTCGAGCCTTCGCCGTGGCACATCTGAGTGCGGAACAGGACCTCCGCAATTGGGACAGATGCCGCTGTGGAGAGCATCGACGAGTCGTTGATTCAGAAGTTGAAGCTCCTCGTTCTTGCTCACCAGCTGATCATTTCGTCTCTCTAGCTCGGCAATACGCTGCTCAGACGTAAGGATACCGAACTTCTTCCTATTTCTCGACCCCCAATAATAGACTTGGTCTTCTTCTAATCCGATTTTTGGACCAAATCTTTCTCTTTGTGGCTTGGTGGGGTGAGAATACACCGCAAAGAAAGCCGCCAGTGCTTCTCTCTGAGCTTTGCTGTACTTCGACCTCGGAAGTCTCCTATAGACAGGAGCGGCTTCCAGCTCGGCAGGTGGATCAGCAACCAGGATTGGTGCTTGGGGTAGTGGTTGCGGTTGCGGTTGTGGTTGTGGTTGTGGTTGTGGCTCGGTCGGCATGCTAGCATCGGCGCTATTGAGCATGCTCGGTGGAATTATTTCAGCCAGACCTTCAAAGATTGGGTTCTCTGAAGGACCTGCCTGAAACAAATCGCTGAAAGAATTAACTCTTTTGGCCATTTGTGGTTTGGGAGGGGAGGAAAGCTTTTGGGATTTGGGAGGTTTTCTGGGAAAACTCAAGAACAGATGAAGAACACGAAGAACACGAGAGAGAAAACGAGAGAAAGAGAGAGAGACTAAGGGAAAACGTGAAATGACCTAAGGAAACTAACGCAAACAGAAGGGAAAGGAAGGAACGGACGCACGCACGCTCGCACACGTGCCACAGACAGAAGACCCGCAAATTGTGGATCGAGCGACGAAAGTCGTAAAGTCTACAGTAGACACGCACGCGGTTTATTAAACAATTCGGCCGACGCAAAAGTCGTGCGTCGGCCCAATCAAATTTTTTTCATTTTCTATTTTTTATTTTTTTTTAGTTTTTTATTTTTTATTTTTTTTATTTTTTAATACTTTACGAAAAGTCGTAAAGTGAACAGTGAAAACGCGTAGCACACGCGCTTGCCGACACTTTAAACGGGCCTGGGCCATCGGAATGGTCTGGGCCTTAAAGTGGGCCTGGGCCAAAGAAATCTCCGGCCCATTATTTGTGGGCTTAACTAATGGGCCTAAAAACGAACAGGCCCGACACACTAATGGGCTTGGGTTACGGGTTTTGGGCTTCGTGAATGACACGAGCCCAATGGGCTAAATTTATTATTTTTTATTTTTTATTTTTTATTTTACGAAACCTAAAACCCTAACCAATCACACAAATGGGCCTAAGGCCCAATAACAAATAACTACAACAAGCCCGAAAATAAAACAAACAGTAACAGTAAAAATAAATAATTACAAATAATAAAACAAACAAACACTCTTTTTTTTATTATTTACAATTACAAATTTTTTTATTTTTTTATTTTTTAAATAAATAACGAGAGTTAAAAGAAAACTTACCTTTTTACACCCGAGGAAACCGAAAATCACCAACAAGACATCAACCTCAAGGTTTTTCAACCTTGACTTCCTATACGTATGCTCCGATGTATGTGGTAGAATTTCTGATAAACCCGGATTATTTCCTATACAAAATAAAAAGGTTAGTAATAAAATTTACAAAATAAAAACAAAATATTTACAAAATGAATAAATAAAATTTCCTATGTCTAAGTATATTTTATTTACAAGTAATGTTAAATTGTCCAAAATATAGTTAAAAACAAAGTTGATTCCAAGCGGTAATTCGAGGTGGACGTACGGCCTAGGTGCAATATCTTGACGTAAATGACTTTCCGTGTTTTCAGAAGGCGAATGGCCAGATCACAAGAGATAAGCGAGATGCAGGATTCATTTAGTGGACAAGTCCTCTGAATCCAATTTTACAAACCCGTCACCCAGAGTCTTGATCATATCTAGACACCATTCATGTGCCCCTTACTCAGTTGAGAAAGCACTTAAGTGTTCGACAATTCTCCAAGTGTTAATAAAGGCCGCCCTCAACCTCAAATAACCTTACGGTAAAAATGAAGGGTTTAGGCCAATATTAACAAAAGGACCTTACCTATTTCCGTTCAAATTACAACTTACAACAACAAAAAATAATCAACTATATTCAGGATACCTAAGTATAATTACTAAGTGTAAAATTAGTAAGTATATATAAAATTAACAAGTATTATTGACAAGTAATATAAACAAGTAATATGAACAGTTTAAAAAAAATAGTTAGGAATTTTCAATCCCCGTCGACGGCGCCAAAAATTGATACGCCCAAAATGAGCATCAATTTAAAAAAAACCCTATCGGTTGTAGTATAGTGGAAGTAAGTAGGGTATCGTTCACAACGGAGATCAAAGGGTGTACCTAACAAAAAATGTCACAAAGAATTAAATAAAATAAAGAATTATTATTAACAAGTAAAAAGAATATATACATATGTACAAAGTAAAAGGGGGTTTAAGAGATAAATTGAATGAAATAAATTAATTAAATTACAAAGAATAAATTAAATAAGATGGGATGAAACATAAAGAATATAAAGTTCAGCCACAAGTATACAAGTTTACCAATTATTGGACCGAAAATTAACCAAGTTCCCTAGCCATGAAACCGAAATTAACATATGTGGAATGCTGGACCGCCAATTATCATTCCCCAAATAAAACCACTTTCATGAAAATTAACCTAAGTGACCGCACCTAGATTAATCAATCAAACATGCAAAGGTAGCTAATCAAAACATGTCCAACGCATAAAAGAAGAGTTGTTAATTAAAGTGCACGACCTAGTGGGACCGCCCATCTATCCGTGATCCTTCTTATTTGTTTCCGACCTCTTTCCAAAGCCTTTACTACTTGTGAATTAGAATTAAAACCCTAATTCTAGCACCAATTATATGCAATCATCTTAAGTTTGCAACCTTAAAACAAAAACATATAAAAGTTATCTACTTAAACAAAATCAAATAAACGGAGTCACATAAACTACTAGAAGAACTAATTAATTAGGATCCAACAATTAAATAAATCCATAAACAAGGGCTGAATATTATATAAATCATGTCATGTTAACTAATACAAAGAATAATCAAGTAACAAAGAGGCATAAATTTAAAGGCTAAGTCGAAATACACCGTATGAATAGCATGAAGATCTTGAAACCACATCTTGAATCCTTGACCACAAGTAATCCAAGATGTGAAGACAAGGTGATGATGGTGATGGTGATGTTGAATAGGGGCTGGTGGTGATGGTGTAGACGCCTTCTCCTCCTCCTTGAAGTCTTGAAAACCCATAGTATTAGAGAATGGAAAATATGATGTGAGAGGGAGAAGAGAAAGAGGAGGGTTTGTCCCTCCCCATTGGGGTGTGTTTAAGAGAAGAATGAGGCTGCTATTTATAGGAGAATGGAGAGGAAGAAGAAGACAATGAAAGAAATAAAGAAAGAAAGGGAAGAGAAGTGGAATTTAAGTGGGAGATAAAGAAATGGTAAGTGGCATGGTGGAAATGTAATGGGTTGCAATTAACCATTTATTTAGGTAAAAGAAATCAAACACTAATGGTATGGGTAGAAAGAAGAGGGAAGAATATAGGGGTGAGTGGAGCATTGAAAATAAAAGAAGAGGAAAGAAATAAAACGGACAGACCGAGCAGTGCGCACTTAGAACGGAATCCTGCACGTTTCAACGGTTGGAGGATTCTCAAATTTTAATACAGAATATCTAACACGCACATGCAGCGTGTATCAAAATTACAGCATGATCCAACGGTGAAATTGGGAGATATGGGCTTCGCAAGTTGACTAATCCGCACAGTGCGGAATGTCCGAAAATTTGGGCTTGGGCCTTTCCTCATGCTTTGTGAACTTGGGCCTTCCTTCATGGATTTGGGCCTTCCATCTTGGGTTTGGGCCTCCTTCTTGGGCTTGGGCCTTCATCTTGGGCCTCACGACAGCTCACCTCTTAATGGGCCTCGCAAAAGCCCATTAAGCTTCGTTTCTGCACATGTTCACATTAATACGTCATTTTGGACTCAAATATGGAAACTAAGCTAAAATAGCAAAGTTACATTTAAATCATAGTCAAATAGTAGGGAAAACACATTAAAAACGTCACACTTTGTGCTCCTATCAACAATTAATCACGTTCTAATTATCTTTTCTTTTTCTTTTGCAGGTTTGGAGCAGCTCGCCGCAATACCCGGCCCGTGCTTTCACCGGCGCCGCTTCTCTCTTCCCCGCTGTTCCTGCCGGCCAGCCACGAGGCCGTGCCTCTTCAATTTAATCTCGCCGGCATCACTTCACCGAGCCCAGCCCAGGCCGTGTTCTTCAAAGACCCGCCGTGCCTCTCGTTCTCGCTGTGCCGTGCTCCCATTCATGCTCACCGGCGTCGTTTCAACTTTCGTAGCAGCTATTAACGCCGTACAAAGCCCAGCCATCATCAAGCTCGATCCACTTCCGCCGCGCCTCTGCCGTCCACTTTCGCCGATCAATTCCAGAAATCCAAGAGCCCAGCCATGCCCATCGATCCCGTCGGCAACGCATCAGCACACCTATACCCGCGCCGTCGATCTTCGCCGCCGCCACCGCCCGCACCCAAAGCCGCCCCCGCTCCGCCGTACCTCGCCGGCGTCCTCTCTCACGATCTCTCTCTCTCCCTAGCACGGGTTGGGAATGAAACAGAACAGAAGAAACGAAATGAAGATGAAATAGAGAGGAGATGATGCTGACGTGTGGTTGAATAGTCAACCAAGAAGAGACAAGTCAAAGTCAGCTAAGAGACCGGTCAACACTTTCTGATTTGGGCCTAAGCCCAAAAACCCAATGTCTCTAATGCCCAGATCTGTTCACTATTCATAGGCCCAAGCCTGTTGGGCCCAATTACCCGTGCACCCGCCACATCCAAATGCATTGTCCGATTTAATAGCTGAGTCTGCCACCTTCGCCTGCCAGACAGTGTCCATTTTCATGGACACAACAGTAACATTTTTCCCAAACTCTGTTTATTTATTATAATTTATTTTTGTTTAATTAACTATTCGTGAATAATTTTGGGAAATGTTATTGTTTGTTTATTTTCTATTTTGTGTAATAAATTGGATTGAAGTTGATTAATTCTTCTAGCAGCTTATGTGAATTTTGTTTGTTTAGTTTTATCTTTAATGTTGAAACTAAATAATAAGGATCGCGGATAGACGAGCGTTCGCTAGGTCGCGCACTTGAATTAGCAACTCTTTTTCTATGCGTTAGACATGTTTAGATTAATCACCTTTGCATGTTTAATTGTTTAATCTAGATGAGCGTTCACTAGGTTGATTTCATGGGAGAAGTTTATTTGGAGAATGATAACCTGCGTAGGCATTCTACATGTGTTAGTTTCGGATTCATGGCTAGGGAGTTGGTTAATCTTCAAAACAATATTTGTGTGTGTGTTTCTTGTTTTCAAAAATAATAAAAATCCAAAAATATTTCCTTTTAATTATTTATTGTTTTCAAAAATCTCAAAAACCCCCAAAAATACTTTTGTATATAATGTATATTTTTGTAAATAGAAACAATACTGTATAGTTTATTTAATTTTGTATATATATATATTCTTTATTCTTTATACTTGTTAATAATAATTCTTTATTTAATTTAATTTTTCGTGACATTAAAAAGTAAATATAACAATCTTCTGTGGGAAAAACTTTTATTTCCCATTATACTTTACAACGACAATTGTTAGGAATTTAGGTAAATAATTAATGACCGCGGTTCTACCTCTAATCATTCCTCCACAACAAGAGCCTCTTCTCGAGTTGTCCGATGATTCGATCGACATGGACCACTTGAGACGGGATGTGCGGAGCCTCATGCCTACACTAGTCGAGCGCCCATCCGCACCTATTCCATCTGACCATCTTCCCGGACCTGCTCATGATCTTGTCGGAGTCCACACCGACTTGATCTTGGATATCGCCCGCAAGGCCAAGCACGAGCTCATGCTCATGGCCACTGCCGGTTTTCCTTTATGGATAACTTCACCGACTCCCGACACTTCTATTCATCCCGAGACTCTAAATAGGGCCGAGTACTTGCGAGTGTTTCAACGTGGCGAGCCTGCGCCATACTTCAAATCAGAATCCTCGAGACACTCGGCAACCATCCACCTTCATCCGACCACCATTGCTGAGATTTTAATGGATGCTGGTCGATGGTTGCCCGTCTTCTGTAGCATGATCACAAACGCTCAAATGTTGGAGATCCTACCCTCCGACAACGCAGTAGGCTACGAGGACCAAAAGCAAGTGCTGTCGGCCGAGTTTCTGGTGCCATCTAACATCGTTTCGACTCGTGAAGTCCAGTTTGTTAGGTACTCCCACCTACAACTTGATGGAAGTTGGATCGTTGTGGATGTCTCTGTGGATGAACTGCGCTCAAATCCGAAGCCTTCAGTGAGATCGATTTGCCGAAAGCGCCCCTCCGAATGTTTGATTCGAGATTTGCAGAATGGATCTTCCTTAGTCACTTGGGTGGAGCACGTGGATGTGCGCGAGAAGGAGATAAAGGCCATTTTCGAACCCTTTGTCCATTCTGGGTTCGCATTTGGTGCAAAGCATTGGATCTCAACTCTCCAACGACAAGCCGAGCGCTACATGTGCGTCACAGGGATCCACACTTCACCCGGTGACTCTATCATTTCACCCGAAGGAAAAAGAGGCCTAGCGGAAATGGCAAACCGGATGGCCATCCGTTTCTTCAACGACATCAGCAACTCCACGTATCATCACTGGACTTGTTCGAACCGAACAAGAGACACTCGAATGGAGGTCAGGACCAACAAGCGAAGGGGAGATCCGAGCAAGCCCCCTGGAGTCAATCGTACTGCCGGTTGTTCTGTCGTGCATCTTTCCCATCACACCAGGATCTTTGAGTTCCTCAAAGATGTGCATACGAGACCGTTGTGGGATAGCTCGGTATGTCGATGGACAGCTCGGTGCGTGTGCTAGCAAACTTCACCATCGGTCTTGACCCGCGGAACCAGATTTCGGTGCTCGCCATAGATAGTCACAACGACTTCCTCATTCTTCAGGAGTGTTGCACCGATGCAACGGGGTCGTCTGTGATTTATGCGCCGATCAACCATTCCATTCTCCAGTGTTTGTTATGTGGAGTTCAACCGGAGCCATTTCTGCTTATGTCTTCAGGCTTCTCCATTCTGCCTAACGTATCCGGAGCTATTCTTGATGGAACACTACTGACTATGGTGTTCCAGATCTCGGTGAAGGCTACATCAGCTAAATCTGCCGTGGAGTCGGCAACAACACTCGTCCAGGACACGCTCAAACGGATCAGTACCGCAGTCAACTAAGGAGCAAACGTTGGATGCAAGGCCCTGCTAGCCTTGTTTGTGACTGTTGGTGACTTGCTTCGGGAGGAGCTTAATGATCTTCAAGGGGGAGTTTTTCTTTAACCTTTCTGTTTATTTTTGTTTCCTTTTTCATTTGTATAAATGTTGTGTGTTTATTCCTGTTTGTATTCTCAATTCAATAACCATACTTGAATTTTTCATTTTCGTGAAATATCTGTCTAACATTGAGGACAATGTTTAATTCAAGTGTGGGGGAAGGTTTATTAAAAAGAAAAGAAAAAATTTGAAAAATTGAAAAATTCAAAAAAAAAAATTTACTTGTTTTTGTTTTCTACGGTAACAATATATCGACTAAATCATACTTACTCCCTTGGTAGCGTTGAACCTACCATTGCACTAAGTAAGTCACTGTGGTCACGTATTGTTACGTAAATTGAAAAAATCAAAAAAATCAAAAAATAAAAAAAAGTACAAAAATATTTGCTTCTGTTTGTGTGTTTTTGTGTGTTTATTTGTATTCGTGTTTTGTTCTTTCCAATCCCGATGATGAATTGAGTTTAATTGTTGTGATTAGGAGAATGTTTATTATATGTCAAGGCTTTATGTGATTTGCTTTGGATTTAATTTGCATAACTTGTGATTGCTCGAAATTTCATGTTCACATAACCTGTGTTAATTAGTTGATTGCAATCCGAGAAGCACATTTGAACATACATTGTCATGCATACCCATAAATTGTGAGAATTTGAGCCTGTTGAATATTCACATGTATGCATTATTCATACATTTACTCGTTCTTCATGTGTGCACAATTCATGAGTTTTTGAACCTAGAACTTGCTCATTGACCTCTCGAAACTTTTTATTAATCTGTGATGAATTGAAAATGATTAAGGCATTAGTTGAGCACCATGGCCAAAATATTCACCATCCATTTAAACACGAACTTTAGGATCCCCTTTTGAACTAAACACTCATTAGCCGTTTCTTTTGTTCACCCACACCATCTCACCTTTGTTTTATTGTGTTTGCAAGACGATGATAGTGACTTCTTGTGTTCTTATGCTTCAGATTTGTATGGTAGTATACCAAAAGGCAAGTGTGGGGGTGTATTTATTTTGTTGTATATGTTCAAAGAAAAAAAAAATCAGAAATAAAAAGAAGGAATAAATTCCTCAAAGAAAAAAAAATAGAAAAAAGAAAAGAAAAAAAATATATATATAGAGTTATTTTCTTGTATTATTTTCAATAAAAGGTTAGAGGAGAATAAGAACGTTGTTTCGGGTATAGCATAGGTATGAGTTTCAAAGTCGTTGATTTGTCTTGCAAACATGTGAAACATTTATCATTTCTAGTCCTTTCCTATCATTTACCATTTTCCATTCACCATTCATCCACCCTTTGGCCCCATTACACCATTGAAAGCCCTTATGATTTAATGATTTGTGGATTAATTGTAGAGAGTTGGTTGATGAGCAAGCTTATGGGAACACTACTTGTGCAATTGTTATGAGAGTAAACACTTAACACTAAACACTGAGCGGAAATATTTAGTGAATCTTGTGAGCTTTAGTGGTTAATGTTGTTCATATGTGCCTATTTGATTGCTTGAGATTAATTGTACACTCGGTTTCCACACACTTCACCCGAGCATGAATAATTGTCCATGTTAAACACTTAGCAAATTCTTTAGCCTTGGTATATAGTTTTTATTTTCCTGATTATAACTCTTCTGAACTCGTTGAGGGTTATGGTTGGAAAGAATTTATGATTTGTGTTTCCCTTTCTGTTTTTGTGTTGTTCTGTTTTTAGTTTCGTGTTTGCTAGAGGACTAGCAAAAGTTCAAGTGTCGGGGTGTGATGTGAACGTAAAATACGTTCACAAAGTGCTCTAAATACTTGAATGGATGCTATTCTGAAAGCTTATTTGTCGGTTTAATGTTTGTTTTCGTGTTTTCAAGGAAAATATGTGAAAAATGCTAATTTACACATGAAAGGTGAATTTTGGAGGTTTACAGCGCAATATCGGAAAGTCAACAGTGACTTTTCGATTATTTGATGACACCGGTCATCATTCGGAAGTGGAAAATAATATTGTACGAAGATGTTGGAAATCGTTCCAAATCCCGGCAATTTTGCCGGTGATACGCCCATAAAGGAGCATCAATTTAAAAAAACCCTACTATTTTTAATGTGTTTTCCCTACTATTTGGCTATGATTTAATTGTAACTTTGCTATTTTAGCTTAGTTTCCATATTTGAGTCCTAAATGACGTATTAATGTGAACATGTGCAGAAACGAAGCTTAATGGGCTTTTGCGAGGCTCATTAAGAGGTGGTCTGCCATGAGGCCCAAGAAGGAGGCCCAAACCCAAGATGGAAGGCCCAAATCAATGAAGGAAGGCCCAGGTTCACAAAGCATGAGGAATGGCCCAAGCCCAGATTTTCGGACAATCTGCCTGTGCAGATAGGTCAACTTGCGAGGCCCATATCTCTCAATTGGACCGTTGGATCCAGCTGTATTTTTGATACACGCTGCATGTGTGTGTTAGATAATCTGTATTAAAATTTGAGAATCATCCAACCGTTCAAACGTGCATTATTCCGCTCTAAGTGGGAATAGCTCAGTGCTGCCTGCTTTTTATTTCTTTCCTCTTCTTTTATTTTCAATGCTCCACTCACCCCTATATTCTTTCCTCTTCTTTCTACCCACACCATTAGTGTTTAATTTCTTTTACTTAAATAAATGGTTAATTGCAACCCATTATATTTCCACCATGCCACTTACCATTTCTTTTTCTCCCACTCAAATTCCACTTCTCTTCCCTTTCTTTCTTTATTTCTTTCATTGTCTTCTTCTTCCTCTCCATTCTCCTATAAATAGCAGCCTCATTATTCTCACCAATTCACACCCCAATGGGGAGGGACAAACCCTCCTCTTTCTCTTCTCCATCTCACATCATATTTTCCATTCTCTAGTATTTAGGGTTTTCAAGTCTTCAAGGAGGAGGGGAGCTGTTTACACCATTACCACCAGCCATCAACCATCATCACCACCATCATCATCACCTTGGGAATCTCGGCTTTTGAGTTACTCGCGTGAGGATTTAAGAGTTTGTGATCTTCGAGTTCTTCCTACTTTCCATATGGTGTACTTCAACTTATTCTTTAATTACTCTTTTTGAGTTCCTCTTTGTTGCTTGGTTATTCTTTGTATTAGTTAACATGACATGATTTATATAATTTTCAGCCTATATTTATGAGTTTATTTGATTGTTAGATCCTAATTAATTAGTTCTTCTAGCAGCTTATGTGACTCCGTTTATTTGATTCGGTTTTATTGAATCTTTTATGTGTTCTTGTTTTAAGGTTCGAAACTTAAGATGATTGCATGTAATTGGTGCTAGAATTAGGGTTTTAATTCTAATTCACAAGTAGTAAAGGCTTATCAAACGGGTCGGAATCAAAATAAGAAGGATCGCGGATAGACGAGCGTTCGCTAGGTCGTGCACTTTAATTAACAACTCTTCTCCTATGCGTTAGATATGTTATTGATTGATCACCTTTGCATGTTTAATTGTTTAATCTAGATGAGCGTTCACTAGGTTAATTTTCGTAGAAGAGGTTTTATTTGGGGAATGATAACCCGTGTGGGCATTCCACATATGTTAGTTTCGGTTTCATGGCTAGGGAACTTGGTTAATTTTCGGTCTAATGATTGGTAAACTTGTGTATATGTGGCTGAACTTTATATACTTTGTGTTTCATCATCATATTTTTATTCTTTGTAATTTAATTAATTTATTTCATTCAATTTATCTCTCAATTCCCCTTTTTACTATGTACATATGTATATATTTATACTTTATACTTGTTAATAATAATTCTTTATTTTATTTAATTCTTTGTGACATTTTTTGTTAGGTACACCCTTTGATCTCCGTTGTGAACGATACCCTACTTACCACTATACTACCGATAGGGATTTTTTTTAAATTGATGCTCATTTTGAGCGTATCACCAGCTCAATCACCACTTTCTTCCACCTTATCACCTGCCAAGTTGCCCGTTCCTTTGGTTTCTAGCTCCAGCACCAGCTCTCTTCCATTCTCTATTTAAGAGAAGGTCCTGCAATCTCTAAAAGAGCATCGCATCTCCTCTTCATCTCTTCTTCTTCCCCGGTCCTCTCTTCTCCCCTCTCCCCTTTTCTTCTTCTTCTTCTTCTTTCCTTTTCTTTTCTTCTCTCTACACCCATTCTTTTCTCACTGCACCCGTAACTTTTCTTTTCCTTCCATTTGTTGTCTACCTCCCTGTTCTCGGCTCACCAAGCTACCACCGTGCCACCACCATCTCCGCTGCAAACCTCAGCCATCCCCACCACATCACCGCCACCTCTCACAGGCCGGTTCTCTGCTTTTCTTCTCCCTTCCCTTCTTCTCCTTTTCTCTTCTTTTTCTGGCCGCACCCAATTCATTTCTTCTCTTCTCACCCTCTCTTCCTCTCTCGATCAATTCAAACCATCTCTCACCACTTCCACTTCACCAAATTCAACTGCACCTGCAATTAATCATCAATAAATCACAAGCAACAATTCAATCTCAGCAATTATCACCACCGCCAGCCCGTGCTGCCGTCACTGCCGACAACACCGACGATCGATCTTCCATCACCGCCAGCATCCATCTGATAGGAGCACAAAGTGTGACGTTTTTAATGTGGTTTCCCTACTATTTGGCTATGATTTAATTGTAACTTTGCTATTTTAGCTTAGTTTCCATATTTGAGTCCAAAATGATGTATTAATGTGAACATGTGCAGAAACGAAGTCTAATGGGCTTTTTCGAGGCCCATTAAGAAGTGAGCTGCCGTGAGGCCCAAGATGATGGCCCAAATCCATGAAGATGAAGGCCCAAATCCATTAAGAGGGGGCCCAAATCCATGAAGGAAGGCCCAGGTTCACAAAGCATGAGGAGAGGCCCAAGCCCAAGAAGGAAGGTCCAAGCCCATTTTCGGACAATCTGCCTGTGCAGATATGTCAACTTTCGAAGCCTATATCTCCCAATTGCACCGTTGGATCCAGCTGTAATTTTGATACACGCTGCATGTGTGTGTTATATATTCTGTATTAAAATTTGAGAATCATCCAACCGTTCAAACGTGCATTATTCCGTTCTAAGTGGGAACTGCTCAATGCTGTCTGCTTTTTATTTCTTTCCTCTTCTTTTATTTTCAATGCTCCACTCACCCCTATATTCTTTCCTCTTCTTTCTGCCCACACCATTAGTGTTTAATTTCTTTTACCTAAATAAATGGTTCATTGCCATATGACTACATTTCCACCATTCCACTTACCATTTCTTTTCTACCACTCACATTCCACTTCTCTTCCTTTTCTTTCTTTATTTCTTGCATTGTCTTCTTCTTCCTCTCCATTCTCCTATAAATAGCAGCCTCATTCTTCTCTTCAAAACACACCTCAATGAGGAGGGACAAACCCTCCTCTTTCTCTTCTCATCTCACATTTTCCATTCTCTAATACTATGGGTTTTCAAGACTTCAAGGAGGAGGAGAAGGCGTCTACACCATCACCACCAGCCCCTATTCAACATCACCATCACCATCATCACCTTGTCTTCACAGCTTGGATTACTTGTGGTCAAGGATTCAAGATGTGGCTTCAAGATCTTCATGCTATTCATACGGTGTATTTCGACTTAGCCTTTAAATTTATGCCTCTTTGTTACTTGATTATTCTTTGTATTAGTTAACATGACATGATTTATATAATATTCAGCCCTTGTTTATGGATTTATTTAATTGTTGGATCCTAATTAATTAGTTCTTCTAGTAGTTTATGTGACTCCGTTTATTTGATTTTGTTTTAGTAGATAACTTTTATATGTTTTTGTTTTAAGGTTGCAAACTTAAGATAATTGCATATAATTGGTGCTAGAATTAGGGTTTTAATTCTAATTCACAAGTAGTAAAGGCTTTGGAAAGAGGTCGGAATCAAATAAGAAGGATCACGGATAGATGGGCGGTCCCACTAGGTCGTGCACTTTAATTAACAACTCTTCTTTTATGCGTTGGACATGTTTTGATTAGCTACCTTTGCATGTTTGATTGGTTAATCTAGGTGCGGTCGCTTAGATTAATTTTCATGAAAGTGGTTTTATTTGGGGAATGATAATTGGCGGTCCAGCATTCCACATATGTTAATTTCGGTTTCATGGCTAGGGAACTTGGTTAATTTTCGGTCCAATAATTGGTAAACTTGTATACTTGTGGCTGAACTTTATATACTTTGTGTTTCATCCCATCTTATTTAATTTATTCTTTGTAATTTAATTAATTCATTTTATTCAATTTAATCTCTTAAACCCCATTTTTACTTTGTACATATGTATATATTTATACTTTATACTTCTTAATAATTCTTTATTTTATTTAATTCTTTGTGACAATTTTTGTTAGGTACACCCTTTGATCTCCGTTGTGAACGATACCCTACTATGCACTATACTACTACCGATAGGGATTTTTTTTAATTGATGCTCCTCTTGGGGCCTGTCAATTTTTGGCGCCGTCGACATGGATTGAAAATGTTCCTAACCTAATTTTTTTTTTTGTTAATACTGTTTATAATGTTTTGTAATTATTACTGTTTTTATTACTTGTATATAATTACTGTTTACTTTTTATTGTTTATAATTTTACTATTTTTTTTAACTGTTCATATTACTTGTTTATATTACTTGTTGATATTTTCTTACACTTAGTAATTTATTTAGGTGTCTTTTATATAGTTGATTATTTTTTGTTGTTGTAAGTTGTAACTTGAACGGAAATAGGTAAGGTCCTTTTGTTAATATCGGCCTAAACCCTTCATTTTTACCGTAAGGTCACTTGAGGTTGAGGGCGGCCTTTATTAACACTTGGAGAATTGTCGAACACTTAAGTGCTTTCTCAACTGAGTAAGGGGCACATGAATGGTGTCTAGATATGATCGAGACCCTGGGTGACGGGTTTGTAAAATTGGATTCAGAGGACTAGTCCACTAAATGAATCCTGCCTCTCGCTTATCTCTTGTGATCTGGCCATTCGCCTTCTGAAAACACGGAAAGTCATTTAAGTCAAGGCATTGCACCTAGGCCGTAAGTCCACCTTGAGTTATCGCTTGGAATCAACTTTCATTTTTTTTCAACTATATTCAGGCAAAGGAAAATATTTTTGTACACTTAAGTGTATTGTGTAAATAAAATATACGTAGACATAGGAAAATTTATTCATTCATTTTGTATAGATAATTTGTGACATATTTTTAACTTTGTAAATATTTTGTTTTTATTTTGTAAATTTATTACTAACCTTTTTATTTTGTATAGGAAATAATCCGGGTTTATCGGAAATTTTACCACATACATCGGAGCATACGTTTAGGAAGTCAAGGTTGAAAAACCTTGAGGTTGATGTCTTGTTGGTGATTTTCGGTTTCCTCGGGAGTAAAAAGGTAAGTTTTCTTTTCACTCTCGTTATTTATTTTAAAAAAAAATAAAAAATAAAAAATAAAGAAAATTAAAAAAAAAATTAATTGTAAATAAAAAAAAAAGAGTGTTTTCTTTTGTTTTACTGTTGGTAATTATTTCTTTTTACTATTTATAATTACTGTTTGTTTTATTTTTGGGCTTGTTAGTTAGTTTGTTTGTTATTGGGCCTTAGGCCCGTTTGTGTGATTGGTTAGTGTTTTGGGTTTCGAATAAAAAGAAAAAAATAAAAAATAAAAAATTTAGCCCATTGGGCTCGTGTCATTCACGAAGCCCAAAACCCGTAACCCAAGCCCATTAGTGTGTCGGGCCTGTTCGTTTTTAGGCCCATTAGTTAAGCCCACCAATAATGGGCCGGAGTTTTCTTTGGCCCAGGCCCACTTTAATGCCCAAACCATTTCGATGGTCCAAGCCCGTTTAAAGTGTCGGCAACCTTTGCGCGTGTTTTACACGCGTTTTCACTGTTCACTTTACGACTTTTCGTAAAGTATTAAAAAAATAAAATAAAAAAAATAAAAAATAGAAAATCAAAAAAATTTTGATTGGGCCGACGCACGACTTTTGCGTCGGCCGAATTATTTAATAAATCGTGCGCGCGTTCCACTATTCCCTTTGCGACTTTTGTCGCTCGATCCGTGATTTACGGATCTTTGTCTTCGACTTTGGACACGCGTCCGTCCATTCCGTTCCCTTCCCCTTCGGTTTGCGTTAGTTTCCTTAGGGCATTTCACGTTTTCCCTTTCTCTCTCTCATTCTCTCTCGTTTTCTCTCGCTTGTTCATCGTGTTCTTCGTGTTCTTAGTTAGTTTTCCCAGAAAAACCTCCCAATTCCCAGAAGCTATCCTCCCTTCCCAACCCAGAAATGGCCAACAGAGTCAATTCTTTCAGCGACTTGTTTCAGGCAGGTCCTTCAGAGAACCCAATCTTTGAAGGTCTGGCTGAAATAATTCCACCGAGCATGCTCAATAGCGCCGATGCTAGCATGCCGACCGAGCCACAACCACAACCGCAACCACTACCCCAAGCACCAATCATGGTTGCTGATCCCCCTGCTGAGCCGGAAGCCGCTCCTGTCTATAGGAGACTTCCGAGGACAAAGTACACAAAAGCTCAGAGAGATGCACTTGCGGCTTTCTTTGCGGTGTATTTGATAGGAGCACAAAGTGTGACGTTTTTAATGTGTTTTCCCTACTATTTGGCTATGATTTAATTGTAACTTTGCTATTTTAGCTTAGTTTCCATATTTGAGTCCAAAATGATGTATTAATGTGAACATGTGCGAAACGAAGTCTAATGGGCTTTTGCGAGGCCCATTATGAGGTGGTCTGCCATGAGGCCCAAGATGGAAGGCCCAAACCCAAGAAGGAGGCCCAAACCCAAGATGGAAGGCCCAAATCCATGAAGGAAGGCCCAAGTTCACAAAGCATGAGGAAAGGCCCAAGCCCGGATTTTCGGACATTCTGCCTGTGCAGATCAGTCAACTTGTGACGCCCATATCTCTCAATTTCACCGTCAGATCTAGCTGTAATTTTGATACACGCTGCACATGGATGTCAGTTATTCCCAAATAAAATGTCAGAAGCATCCAACCGTTGAAACGTGCAGGATTCCGCTCTAAGTGCGCACTGCTCAGTGCTGTCCGTTTTTATTTCTTTCCTCTTCTTTTATTTTCAATGCTCCACTCACCCCTATATTCTTTCCTCTTCTTTCTACCCACAATATTAGTGTTTGATTTCTTTTATCTAAATAAATGGTTCATTGCTATATGACTTCATTTCCACCATTACACTTACCATTTCTTTTCTACCACTCACATTCCACTTCTTTTCCCTTTCTTTGTTTATTTCTTCCATTGTCTTCTTCTTCCTCTCCATTTTCCTATAAATAGGAGCCTATTTCTCTTCACAAATTCACACCCCAATGGGGAGGGACAAACCCTCCTCTTTCTCTTCTCACATCATATTTTCCATTCTCTAGTATTTAGGATTTTCAAGTCTTCAAGGAGGAGGAGAAGGCGTCTACACCATCACCACCAGCCCCTATTCAACATCACCATCACCATCATCACCTTGTCTTCGTGGCTTGGATTACTTGTGGTCAAGGATTCAAGATGTGGCTTCAAGATCTTCATGCTATTCATACGGTGTATTTCGACTTAGCCTTTAAATTTATGCCTCTTTGTTGCTTGTTTATCCTTTGTATTAGTTAACATGACATGATTTATATAATTTTCAGCCTTTGTTTATGGGTTTATTTAATTGTTGGATCCTAATTAATTAGTTCTTCTAGTAGCTTATGTGACTCCGTTTATTTGATTCTGTTTTAGTAGAGAACTTTTCTATGTTTTTGTTTTAAGGTTGCAAACTTAAGATGATTGCATATAATTGGTGCTAGAATTAGGGTTTTAATTCTAATTCACAAGTAGTAAAGGCTTTGGAAAGAGGTCGGAAATAAATAAGAAGGATCACGGATAGATGGGCGGTCCCACTAGGTCGTGCACTTTAATTAACAACTCTTCTTTTATGCGTTGGACATGTTTTGTTTAGCTACCTTTGCATGTTTGATTGGTTAATCTAGGTGCGGTCGCTTAGGTTAATTTTCATGAAAGTGGTTTTATTTGGGGAATGATATTTGGCGGTCCAGCATTCCACATATGTTAATTTCGGTTTCATGGCTAGGGAACTTGGTTAATTTTCGGTCCAATAATTGGTAAACTTGTATACTTGTGGCTGAACTTTATATACTTTGTGTTTCATCCCATCTTATTTAATTTATTCTTTGTAATTTAATTTATTTATTTCATTCAATTTAATCTCTTAAACCCCATTTTTACTTTGTACATATGTATATATTCTTCATACTTGTTAATAATAATTCTTTATTTTATTTAATTCTTTGTGACATTTTTTTGTTAGGTACACCCTTTGATCTCCGTTGTGAACGATACCCTACTATGCACTATACTACTACCGATAGGGTTTTTTTAAAATTGATGCTCCTTTCGAGCGTATCAATTTTTGGCGCCGTCAACGGGGATTGAAAATTCCTAACTATTATTTTGTGAATATTTGTGAATAATATTTATTTATACTTGTTGATATTTTGTTACAATTAGTAATTTATTTAGGTGTCTTTTATATAGTTGATTATTTTTTGTTGTTGTAAGTTGTAACTTGAACGGAATAGGTAAGGTCCTTTTATTAATATTGGCCTAAACCCTTCATTTGTACCGTAAGGTCACTTGAGGTTGAGGGCGGCCTTTATTAACACTTGGAGAATTGTCGAACACTTAAGTGCTTTCTCAACTGAGTAAGGGGCACATGGATGGTGTCTAGGTCGAGACCCTGGGTGACAGGTTTTGGATTCAGAGGACTATAGACTGACGTAAGTCGATAGGGGTGTAAGCCTCCGTAGTCCACCAAATGAATCTTGCCCCTCGCTTATTCTCATATGATCTGGCCATTCGCCTCTGAAAACACGGAAAGTCATTTAAGTCAAGGCATTGCACCTAGGCCGTAAGTCCACCTTGAGTTACCGCTTGGAATCGACTTTCATTTTTTTTCAACTATATTAAGGCAAAGGAAAATATTTTTGTACACTTAAGTGTATTGTGTAAATAAAATTTACTTAGACATAGGAATATACGTAGACATAAAATATACTTAGACATAGGAAATTTTATTCATTCATTTTGTATAGCTAATTTGTGACACATTTTTAACTTTGTAAATATTTTGTTTTTATTTTGTAAATTTATTACTAACCTTTTTATTTTGTATAGGAAATAATCCGGGTTTATCGGAAATTTTACCACATACATCGGAGCATACGTTTAGGAAGTCAAGGTTGAAAAACCTTGAGGTTGATGTCTTGTTGGTGATTTTCGGTTTCCTCGGGAGTAAAAAGGTAAGTTTTCTTTTCACTCTCGTTATTTATTTATGAAAAAGAAAAAAAAAAAAATAGAAAATTTGTAATTGTAAATAAAATAAATAAATAAAAAAAAAAAAAAAAAAGAGTGTTTGCTTTTGTTTTACTATTTTGTAATTATTTCTTTTTACTATTTATAATTACTGTTTGTTTTATTTTTGGGCTTGTTGTTTGTTTGTTATTGGGCCTTAGGCCCGTTTCGTGTGATTGGTTAGGGTTTTAGGTTTCGAAAAGAAAAAAAAAATAAAAAATTTGGCCCATTGGGCCCGTGTCATTCCCGAAGCCTGAAACCCGTAACTCAAGCCCATTTAGTGTGTCGGGCCTGTTCATTTTTAGGCCCATTAGTTAGGCCCACCAATAATGGACCGGAGTTTTCTTTGGCCCAGGCCCATTTTAAGGCCCAAACCATTTCGATGGCCCAGGCCCGTTTAAAGTGTCGGCAAGCTGATAGGAGCACAAAGTGTGACGTTTTTAATGTATTTTCCCTACTATTTGGCTATGATTTAATTGTAACTTTGCTATTTTTGCTTAGTTTTCATATTTGAGTCCCTAAATGATGTATAAATGTGAATACGTGCAGAAAATCGGAGCTCGGAAATTTACGAAGTCTAATGGGCTTTTTCGAGGCCCATTAAGAGGTGAGCTGCCGTGAGGCCCAAGATGAAGGCCCAAACCCAAGATGGAAGGCCCAAATCCATGAAGGAAGGCCCAAGTTCACAATGCATGAGGAAAGGCCCAAGCCCAGATTTTCGGACATTCTGCCTGTGCAGATTAGTCAACTTGCGAAGCCCATAACTCCCAATTGCACCGTCCGATCGTGCTGTAATTTGTATACACGTTGCATGTGCGTGTTAGATATTCTGTATTAAAATTTGAGAATCATCCAACCGTTCAAACGTGCATTATTCCGTTCTAAGTGGGAATAGCTCAGTGCTGCCTGCTTTTTTATTTCTTTCCTCTTCTTTTATTTTCAATGCTCCACTCACCCTTATATTCTTCCCTCTTCTTTCTACCCATACCATTAGTGTTTGATTTATTTTACCTAAATAAATGGTTAATTGCAACCCATTACATTTCCACCATGCCACTTACCATTTCTTTATCTCCCACTTAAATTCCACTTCTCTTCCCTTTCTTTCTTTATTTCTTGCATTGTCTTCTTCTTCCTCTCCATTCTCCTATAAATAGCAGCCTCATTCTTCTCTTCAGCACACCCCAATGGGGAGGGACAAACCCTCCTCTTTCTCTTCTCCATCTCACATCATATTTTCCATTCTCTAGTATTTAGGGTTTTCAAGACTTCAAGGAGGAGGAGAAGGCGTCTACACCATCACCACCAGCCCCTATTCAACATCACCATCACCATCATCACCTTGTCTTCACAGCTTGGATTACTTGTGGTCAAGGATTCAAGATGTGGCTTCAAGATCTTCATGCTATTCATACGGTGTATTTCGACTTATTCTTTAATTTCTCTTATGAGTTCCTCTTTGTTGCTTGTTTATCTTTTGTATTAGTTAACATGACATGATTTATATAATATTCAGCCCTTGTTTATGGATTTATTTAATTGTTGGATCCTGATTTAGGGTAAAAACCGACATCAATTTATTTACCTAAACCTCCTAACAATTTGTCGTTGAAAAGTATAATGGGAAGTAAGGATTTTTCCCACAGGAGATTGTTTATTTACTTTTCTATGTCACAAAATTAATTAAACTATACTACAATTATTCTAAACACATTTATTTAATTTACAACTAAACTAAACAAATTAGAAATTAATTCCTAAATAAATCAAATATAAAATAAAACTTAAAAATATAAACAAAACAAATATATAAGTAAACAAATATTTACAATTACTCAAATTAAGGAAAATACTCACATAAATTAATTTACAAAAGAGAAAATGTTTTTGGGTTTTCTTAAATAATGCAAGCAAATAATAAACATGTTTTTGGATTTTTCGATAAATAGCACACAAATCAAATTACACATATATGTACAATAAATCAAATATTACATAACATAAATATCCAAATAAAAATATAAATAATTTCACACAACAAATAAAAATAAAATGAGTTTAAAAGAGAGAAATGCTCATTAATTGGACGGGAAGAGGCTCGGGAAGCTCGGGGTTGAAAAACGCCGGGTGTCCATAGCAATTGGGCCCAACAGGTCCCGGGCTTGCTCTTGGTCAATGGGTCAGGCCCATTAACTTTATTTTCTTTTTCTTTTCTTTCTTTCTTCTTCCGGCCCAAGCCCGTGCTTCCTTTTGGTTGACTTTTCAACCATTTTTCCTTCTTCTTCATTTTTTTGGTTGACCCGTGGTCAGCCTTTCATTCTCTTTATTTTTCTTTCCTCTTTTCCGGAACCGAGAGAGAGCCAGTGAGTATGAGAGAGACGCCGCAATTCGGCGAGATTCGAGCACGGACATAGGACAAGCCGGACCGAGATGGGATCGCCGGTATTGGTACTGGTGCGCGGCGACGACGCAACGACGGGCTTGGGCTCGACGACCGGGTGCACGGTGGAAGAAGAGAGGACGCCGCGATCCGTGGAACAGAGATGAACGGGGGTGCGGCGCGGGGAAAGATCGATCGTCGACCGGGCTTAGTGAAGATTGGGTCGCCGGCGTGGTAGCCGTGGGCTGGGCTTTGGTGTCGACGGCGAAGGCGAGGGACATCGAGAGATGGCGAGAGACGCGGAGATTGAGGTCGGCGGAGAGCACGGGGACGCCGGCAGAGGCAAAGTGAAGCAGAGGTGCCGGTCTGGGTCGACGCCGGCAGAGTGAGGAGCGACGTGCACAGAGGAGGCACGGGAAGAGAGATCGATCGGTGATGGCAGCTGCGTTGAGCAAAGGCGGCGGTGGATTCCGAGAGGGAGAGAGAAACGGTGCGGCACAGGAGGTGCGGCAGTGAACTGGTGAGGCCTTGAGCTTGTTGATTGCTTTGTGATTCTTTGATTGAACTGGGTTCGATGGGTGCTGCTGTGATTATCATTAATTGTTTGTGAAATTTAGAAGTGATGGTGATTGAGATTTTGATTGCGGGTAGAGAAGGGGAGGTGAAGAAGGGGCTGAGATAATTTGAGAGGGAAACAGAGGGGAAGAGAAGAGAATAGATTAATTGATTGAGGTTGTGTTTGCGGGAACAGAAGAGAAGAGAAGAAACAAAGGGGGAAGAAGAGAAGGCACGGCCAAGTGTGGCCGTGCACGGGAGCTTTTGAGATTGTGAGCAGACGAGAGAACTTTGAGAAGATTAGAGGGATAAGGACAGAAGGCATGGAGGAGCCATACACGGAAGCTTTGAGAAGTGGCACGGGGAGGAGATAGAAGGCCCCCGGCCACTGAAAAATGAAGACAAGTCTGGTATAAAAAGAGAAGGAATAGCAGTGGTAGGTGATCTGGATGAATTCAAATTTGAATTCATGGTGAATGGCAGCTGGAAAGGAGAAGAAGGTGGAGGTGGTGGTGTGGCCGGCAAGTGAGAGAGGGTGGCCGGCAAGTGGCTGCAAATTTCAAACAAGCAAAAGTCAAACCAACAAAATAAAAATAAAAAGTAATAAAAACAATAAAAATAAAAATAATAAATACTGAAATTAAATAAAGAAAAATAGAAATAAATAACAATTTATAAAAGGGAAATAAATGGAGGTTTAGAAAATGTATTTTGCCACCGCGGGTGGTGGTTGCGCCGCCTTGTGTGGTGGTTCGCCGACAAAATTGTCGGGATTCGAAACGTTTTTCGAAATCTTCGTACAATCTCTGAAATCCACATCCGAGAAATGACCGGTGTCATTTCAATATCGAAAAGTCACGGTTGACTTTTCGATTCAATCTTCGAATTCGCGCTAAAACCTCTAAAATGTACCTTTTGTACAGATAAAGCGTTTTGTTCGTATTTTCCCTGAAACACACTAAAACAATATTAAATATACAATAATAGGCTTTTGGACTAACATAATCCAAGCGATTAAGGTACTTTGTGCACGTATTTTACGTTCACATCACACCCCCACACTTGAACTATTGCTTGTCCGCAAGCAAACAGAGAACAGATATATACAATTTAAACAAAACAGAAAGGAAACACAAAACAATTTTCCAACAATTACCTCAAGAGAACACAATTGAGTTAGAAAATGAAAGAAGTTAGGTCTCAAAAATGTTTTCAGCTACGGGACATATGCAAAAAGTGAAGTGTGTGAAGTATTGTCATTTCAATGCACCAAAGTAAGCATGCATATCGAAACTGTGCTAACCATAAACTCACAGGATATTCACTCTGATTTTCGCACAACTATTTATCGGTTAGCTACACTACCACTCAAGCAAACTTATGCAAATGCCGCCATATGCTTGCACGTCAATCTTATCTCTACAAAATCATACATAAACATCTTAGATCAAAAGGACTTTTATTCAGGTGGAAATGAGGCTTAGGGCGAGGGGTTACAGAAATGAAGTGGAAGGGAAACACAAATTCCGAGCATCATAGTAAGTAATCACAAGTGAGATTTAATAAATTAGAAGCAGTAAGATGCTACACTCATCCCGAACAAATACTCCCCCAAACACATTTATTGAATTCAAATTGAACTAAACACAACATAATTAACTTCTTCTTTTTTTTTTCTTTCTTTCTTTCTATTTTTTTTTTCTTTTCTGTTTCGATTTTTCTCTTCTTTTTTTTTTTTTTTTTTTTTTTCGAAACATAAACAAATACAACAATTTACAAAGTCACACCCCCACACTTATTCTTTTCCAAACTCCCGTAACATACACATTTCAGCATCGAACATAAGTAATTTCAAATTACTCACTAAGATAGCTCGGAAAGGGTAAGGCAAGTGTTTAAGTTAAGGGTAGACATTTATGGTGCGAAGAAATGAAAGGCTAAACATAAAGGCACAAAATGGCAAACTAATGATATAAATTTCGGGACAAATGCTCATTTGGCCATGGTGGATTCCTAATGCCTTGATCATTTCCAAGGTGTAAAATGCATGACAGAAAGTTTCAACAAGATATTATGCAAGTTCTAGAGATACATATCACATAAGCTTGATCACACATGAAGAACAAAGTGCAAAGAATTATGAATGCACTTTCATTAAGCTCGAAGCTCACAATATGGTAAGTATAGCTCACACAAATCTCTCTATGCTTCTCACAATTTAATGCATCAATCTGACAATAATAGTGTACATGCAAAGTCCCATAGCAATTTATTAAAAACAAATGAAGTTCAGGAGACCTAAACATGCTTCCATCTCATACAATTAAGCTCAATCTCATCATCGGTGTTGGAAGTCACAAAAACAGTACAACAAACACACAAACAGAAATTGTTTTTTTTTTCTTTTGAAATTGTTTTCATTTTTCTGATTTTTTTTCAATTTAGGTAACAATACGTGACCACAGGGACTTACTTAGTGCAATGGTAGGTTCAACGCTACCAAGGGAGTAAGTATGATTTAGTCGATATATTGTTACCGTAGAAAACAAAAACAAGTAACTTATTATTTTTTTTTTGAATTTTTCAAATTTTTCAATTTTTTTTTCTTTTTAATAAACCTTCCCCCCACACTTGAATTAAACATTGTCCTCAATGTAAGATAGATATGTGCAATTAATGAATAATTCAAGCATGGTTATTGAATTGAAAAACAAAACAGAAGTAAACACACAACAATTATACAAATGAAAAAGGAAACAAAGAAATACTCCCCCTTGAAGATCATGAAGCTCCTCCCGAAGCAAGTCACCAACAGTCACAAACAAGGCTAGCAGGGCCTTGCATCCAACGTTTGCTCCTTAGTTGACCGCGGCACCGATCCGTTTCAATGTGTCCTGGACGAGGGTAGTTGCCGACTCCACGGCAGATTTAGCCGATGTAGCCTTCACCGAGATCCGGAACACCATAGTCGGCGTAGTGTTCCATCAAGAATGGCTCCGGATATGTTAGGCAGAATGGAGAAGCCCGAAGACATAAGCGGAAATGGCTCCGGTTGAACTCCACATAACAAACACCGGAGAATGGAATGGTTGATCGGCGCATAAATCACGGACGACCCCGTTGCATCGGTGCAACACTCCCGAAGAATGAGGAAGTCGTTGTGATTATCTATGGCGAGCACCGAAATCTGGTTCCGCGGGTCAAGACCGATGGTGAAATTTGCTAGCGACGCACCGAGCTGTCCATCGACATACTATCCCACAGCGGTCTCGTATGCACATCTTTGAGGAACTCAAAGATCCCGGTGTGATGGGAAAGATGCACGACGAACAACCCAGCAGTACGATTGACTCCGGGGGCTTGCTCGGATCTCCCCTTCGCTTGTTGGTCCCGACCTCCATTCGAGTGTCTCTTGTTCGGTTTGAACAAGTCCAGTGATGATACGTGGAGTTGCTGATGTCGTTGAAGAAACAGATCGCCATCCGGTTTGCCATTTCCGCTAGGCCTCTTTTTCCTTCGGGCGAAATGATAGAGTCACCGGGTGAAGTGTGGATCCCCGTGACGCACACGTAGCGCTCGGCTTGTCGTTGGAGAGTTGAGATCCAACGCTTTGCACCAAAAGCGAACCCGAGAATGGACAAAGGGTTCGAAAATGGCCTTCATTTCCTTCTCGCGCACATCCACGTGCTCCACCCAAGTGACTAAGGAAGATCCATTCTGCAAATCTCGAATCGGGCATCCGGAGGGGCGTTTTCGGCATATAGATCTCACGGAAGGCTTCGGATTTGAGAGCAGTTCATCCACGGAGACATCCACAACGATCCAACTTCCATCCAACAGTAGGTGGGAGTACCGAACGAACTGGACTTCACGAGTCGAAATGATGTGAGATGGCACCGAAACTCGGCCGACATCACTTGCTTTTGCTCCTCGTAGCCTATCGTGTTGTTAGAGGGTAGGATCTCCAACGTCCGGGCGTTTGTGATCATGCTACGGAAGATCGGGCAACCATCGACCAACATCCATTAAAATCTCAACAATGGTGGTCGGATGAAGGTGAATGGTTGCCGAGTGTCTCGAGGATTCCGATTTGAAGTATGGCGCAGGCTCGCCACGTTGAAACACTCGCAAGTACTCGGCCCTATTTAGAGTCTCGGGATGAATAGAAGTGTCGGGAGTCGGTGAAGATATCCACAAAGGAAAACCGGCAGTGGCCGCGAGCACGAGCTCGTGCTTGGCCTTGCGGGCGATATCCGAGATCAAGTCGGTGTGGACTCCGACAAGATCAGCGAGCAGGTCCGGGAAGATGGTCGGATGGAATAGGTGCGGATGGGCGCTCGACTAGTGTAGGCATGAGGCTTCGCACATCCCGTCTCAAGTGGTCCAAGTCGATCGAATCATCGGACAACTCGAGAAGAGGCTCTTGTTGTGGAGGAACAACTTCGAGCCTTCGCCTAGGCACATCCGAGTGCGGAACGGACCTCCGCAACCGGGGACAGATGCCGCCGTGGAGAGCATCGACGAGTCTTTGATTCCTGCATTTGAAGCTCCTCGTTCTTGCTCACCACTGATCGTTTCTTCTCTCTAGCTCGGCAATACGCTGCTCGGAAGACTGGATACCGAACTTCTTCCTATTTCTCGACCCCCAATAGTAGACTTGGTCTTCTTCTAGTCCGATTTTTGGACCAAATCTTTCTCGTTGTGGTTTCGTGGGGTGAGAATACACCGCAAAGAAAGCTGCAAGTGCATCTCTCTGAGCCTTGGTGTATTTCGTCCTCGGAAGTCTCCTATAGACAGGAGCGGCTTCCGGCTCAACGGGTGGATCAGCAACCAGGATTGGTGCTTGGGGTAGTGGTTGCGGTTGTGGTTGTGGCTCGGTCGGCATGCTAGCATCGGCGCTATTGAGCATGTTGGGTGGAATGATTTCAGCCAGACCTTCAAAGATTGGGTTCTCTGAAGGACCTGCCTGAAACAACTCGCTGAAAGAATTAACTCTTTTGGCCATTTGTGGTTTGGGAGGGGAGGATAGCTTCCGAGAATTGGGAGGTTTTCTGGGAAAAATGACTAAGAACACGGATGAACACTATGAACGAGCGAGAGAAAACGGGGGAAGAGAGAGAGAGAGAGAGAGAGAGAGAGAGACTAAGGGAAACCTAAGGGAAAAGCGTGAAATGAAACACACGAACAGAAGGGAAGGGAAGGGAACGGACGCACGCTCACACACGTGCCACAGACACAGATCCGCAATTTACGGATCGAGCGACAAAAGTCGAAAAGAAAGCGACCGCGTGCCACAAAAGTCGCAAAGCGAATAGACACGCGCGCGGAAATTATTAAACTAACTAATTTTTTTTGTTTATTATTCGGCCGACACCGAAGTCGTTCGTCGGCCCAATAACAATTTTTCAATTTTTTAATTTTTAATTTTTTTAATCAAAACTTTACGAAAAAGTCGTAAAGTGAACAGTGAAGCGCGTGTGACACACGCGCCAACGCGATTATTGTTGCCGACACTTTAAATGGGCTTGGGCCATCGACCACGGCCTGGGCTTTAAAGTGGGCTGGGCCGAAGAAAAACTTGGGCCGTTATTTCTGGGCTAACCTAATGGGCCTAAACAAACAAAAGTTTTTTTTTTTTTTAAACAAGGCCCGACACTATTTACATGGGCTTAAAGGCCCAATAACTATTTACATGGGCTTAAGGCCCAATAACTATTTACATGGGCTTAAGGCCCAATAACACAAACAAATGGGCCTAGGGCCCAATACTATTCTAATAGTACTAAATGGGCTTGGGTTATGGGTTTTGGGCTTTGAAAATGACAAAGGCCCGATGGGCCAAAAATTAATTAATTAATTTTTTTTTTTTTTTTTTTTTTTCAAAACACAAAACCCAAACCGAATTAACAAATGGGCCAAAGCCCAATACTGTACAAATAGTAACAAGCCCAAAATAAATAAACAGTAACAGTAAAAATAAAAATAAAATACAAACAGTACAATAAATAAATAAATAAAAATGAACAAAAAAATAAATTTACACTAATTTTTTTTTTTTTTTTAAATAACAAAAAGAATAAACACTAAACAAATAACGAGAATAAGAAAAAGGGAACTTTCCTTAATCGAACTCCCGAGGCGAGCCGGAAAACACCATCAAGACACCAACCTCAAGGTTTCTTCAACCTTGACTTCCAAACGTTAGCTCCGATGTAAGGTGCTGTAATTTCCGACGTACCTGAAATTACAAATAAAACACTGTTTAGAAAAGTAAATAGTACTAACAATCCCCGGCGAGACGGCGCCATTTGATTTAGGGTAAAAACCGACATCAATTTATTTACCTAAACCTCCTAACAATTTGTCGTTGAAAAGTATAATGGGAAGTAAGGATTTTTCCCACAGGAGATTGTTTATTTACTTTTCTATGTCACAAAATTAATTAAACTATACTACAATTATTCTAAACACATTTATTTAATTTACAACTAAACTAAACAAATTAGAAATTAATTCCTAAATAAATCAAATATAAAATAAAACTTAAAAATATAAACAAAACAAATATATAAGTAAACAAATATTTACAATTACTCAAATTAAGGAAAATACTCACATAAATTAATTTACAAAAGAGAAAATGTTTTTGGGTTTTCTTAAATAATGCAAGCAAATAATAAACATGTTTTTGGATTTTTCGATAAATAGCACACAAATCAAATTACACATATATGTACAATAAATCAAATATTACATAACATAAATATCCAAATAAAAATATAAATAATTTCACACAACAAATAAAAATAAAATGAGTTTAAAAGAGAGAAATGCTCATTAATTGGACGGGAAGAGGCTCGGGAAGCTCGGGGTTGAAAAACGCCGGGTGTCCATAGCAATTGGGCCCAACAGGTCCTGGGCTTGCTCTTGGTCAATGGGTCAGGCCCATTAACTTTATTTTCTTTTTCTTTTCTTTCTTTCTTCTTCCGGCCCAAGCCCGTGCTTCCTTTTGGTTGACTTTTCAACCATTTTTCCTTCTTCTTCATTTTTTTGGTTGACCCGTGGTCAGCCTTTCATTCTCTTTATTTTTCTTTCCTCTTTTCCAGAACTGAGAGAGAGCCAGTGAGTATGAGAGAGACGCCGCAATTCGGCGAGATTGAGCACGGACATAGGACAAGCCGGACTGAGATGGGATCGCCGGTATTGGTACTGGTGCGCGGCGACGACAGTAACGACGGGCTTGGGCTCGACGACTGGGTGCACGGTGGAAGAAGAGAGGACGCCGCGATCTGTGGAACAGAGATGAACGGGGGTGCGGCGCTGGGGAAAGATCGATCGTCGACTGGGCTTAGTGAAGATTGGGTCGCCGGCGTGGTAGCTGTGGGCTGGGCTTTGGTGTCGACGGCAGAAGGCGAGGGACATCGAGAGATGGCGAGAGACGCGGAGATTGAGGTCGGCGGAGAGCACGGGGACGCCGGCAGAGGCAAAGTGAAGCGAGAGGTGCCGGTCCGGGTCGACGCCGGCGAGTGAGGAGCGACGTGCACAGAGGAGGCACGGGAAGAGAGATCGATCGGTGATGGCAGCTGCGTTGAGCAAAGGCGGCGGTGGATTCCGAGAGGGAGAGAGAAACGGTGCGGCACAGGAGGTGCGGCAGTGAACTGGTGAGGCCTTGAGCTTGTTGATTGCTTTGTGATTCTTTGATTGAACTGGGTTCGATGGGTGCTGCTGTGATTATCATTAATTGTTTGTGAAATTTAGAAGTGATGGTGATTGAGATTTTGATTGCAGGTAGAGAAGGGGAGGTGAAGAAGGGGCTGAGATAATTTGAGAGGGAAACGAGAGGGGAAGAGAAGAGAATAGATTAATTGATTGAGGTTGTGTTTGCGGGAACAGAAGAGAAGAGAAGAAACAAAGGGGGAAGAAGAGAAGGCACAGCCAAGTGTGGCCGTGCACGGGAGCTTTTTGAGATTGTGAGCAGACAGAGAACTTTGAGAAGATTAGAGGGATAAGGACAGAAGGCATGGAGGAGCCATACACGGAAGCTTTGAGAAGTGGCACGGGGAGGAGATAGAAGGCCCCCGGCCATCTGAAAAATGAAGACAAGTCTGGTATAAAAAGAGAAGGAATAGCAGTGGTAGGTGATCTGGATGAATTCAAATTTGAATTCATGGTGAATGGCAGCTGGAAAGGAGAAGAAGGTGGAGGTGGTGGTGTGGCCGGCAAGTGAGAGAGGGTGGCCGGCAAGTGGCTGCAAATTTCAAACAAGCAAAAGTCAAACCAACAAAATAAAAATAAAAAGTAATAAAAACAATAAAAATAAAAATAATAAATACTGAAATTAAATAAAGAAAAATAGAAATAAATAACAATTTATAAAAGGGAAATAAATGGAGGTTTAGAAAATGTATTTTGCCACCGCGGGTGGTGGTTGCGCCGCCTTGTGTGGTGGTTCGCCGACAAAATTGTCGGGATTCGAAACGTTTTTCGAAATCTTCGTACAATCTCTGAAATCCACATCCGAGAAATGACCGGTGTCATTTCAATATCGAAAAGTCACGGTTGACTTTTCGATTCAATCTTCGAATTCGCGCTAAAACCTCTAAAATGTACCTTTTGTACAGATAAAGCGTTTTGTTCGTATTTTCCCTGAAACACACTAAAACAATATTAAATATACAATAATAGGCTTTTGGACTAACATAATCCAAGCGATTAAGGTACTTTGTGCACGTATTTTACGTTCACATCAGATCCTAATTAATTAGTTCTTCTAGTAGCTTATGTGACTCCGTTTATTTGATTATGTTTTAGTAGAGAACTTTTATATGTTTTTGTTTTAAGGTTGCAAACTTAAGATGATTGCATATAATTGGTGCTAGAATTAGGGTTTTAATTCTAATTCACAAGTAGTAAAGGCTTTGGAAAGAGGTCGGAATGAAATAAGAAGGATCACGGATAGATGGGTGGTCCCACTAGGTCGTGCACTTTAATTAACAACTCTTCTTTTATGCGTTGGACATGTTTTGATTAGCTACCTTTGCATGTTTGATTGATTAATCTAGGTGCGGTCGCTTAGGTTAATTTTCATGAAAGTGGTTTTATTTGGGGAATGATAATTGGCGGTCCAGCATTCCACATATGTTAATTTCGGTTTCATGGCTAGGGAACTTGGTTAATTTTCGGTCCAATAATTGGTAAACTTGTATACTTGTGGCTGAACTTTATATACTTTGTGTTTCATCCCATTTTATTTAATTTATTCTTTGTAACTTAATTAATTTATTTCATTCAATCAATTTCTTTAACCCCCTTTTTACTTTGTACATATGTATATATTCTTTATACTTGTTAATAATAATTCTTTATTTTATTTAATTCTTGTGACATTTTTTGTTAGGTACACCCTTTGATCTCCGTTGTGAACGATACCCTACTATGCACTATACTACTACCGATAGGGTTTTTTTAAATTGACGGTCCTCTTGGGCGTGTCAATTTTTGGCGCCGTTGCCGGGGATCGAACCCGGGTCACCCGCGTGACAGGCGGGAATACTTACCACTATACTACAACGACATAGGAAAATTTATTCATTCATTTTGTATAGATAATTTGTGACATATTTTTAACTTTGTAAATATTTTGTTTTTATTTTGTAAATTTATTACTAACCTTTTTATTTTGTATAGGAAATAATCCGGGTTTATCGGAAATTTTACCACATACATCGGAGCATACGTTTAGGAAGTCAAGGTTGAAAAACCTTGAGGTTGATGTCTTGTTGGTGATTTTCGGTTTCCTCGGGTGTAAAAAGGTAAGTTTTCTTTTAACTCTCGTTATTTATTTAAAAAATAAAAAAATAAAAAAATTTGTAATTGTAAATAATAAAAAAAAGAGTGTTTGTTTGTTTTATTATTTGTAATTATTTATTTTTACTGTTTATAATTACTGTTTGTTTTATTTTCGGGCTTGTTGTAGTTATTTGTTATTGGGCCTTAGGCCCATTTGTGTGATTGGTTAGGGTTTTAGGTTTCGTAAAATAAAAAATAAAAAATAAAAAATTTAGCCCATTGGGCTCGTGTCATTCACGAAGCCCAAAAACCCGTAACCCAAGCCCATTAGTGTGTCGGGCCTATTCGTTTTTAGGCCCATTAGTTTAAGCCCACCAATAATGGGCCGGAGATTTCTTTGGCCCAGGCCCACTTTAAGGCCCAGACCATTTCGATGGCCCAAGCCCGTTTAAAGTGTCGGCAAGCGCGTGTTTCACACGCGTTTTCACTGTTCACTTTACGACTTTTCGTAAAGTATTAAAAAAATAAAATAAAAAAATAAAAAAATACAAAATGAAAAAAATTTGATTGGGCCGACGCACGACTTTTGCGTCGGCTGAATTGTTTAATAAGCCGCATGTGTTTTCACTGTACGCTTTGCGACTTTCGTCGCCCGATCCGCAATTTGCGGGTCTTCTGTCTTTGGCACGTGTGCGAGCGTGTGCGCGTCTCTCCCCTTCCCTTCTGTTTGCGTTAGTTTCCTTAGGTCATTTCACGCGATTTCCCTTTGTCTCTCTCTCTCTCTCGTTTTCTCTTTCGTGTTCTTCATCTGTTCTTGAGTTTTCCCAGAAAACATCCCAATTCCCAAAAGCTATCCTCCCTTCCCAACCCAGAAATGGCCAAAAGAGTTAATTCCTTTAGCGATTTGTTTCAGGCAGGTCCTTCAGAGAACCCAATCTTTGAAGGTCTGGCTGAAATAATTCCACCGAGCATGCTCAATAGCGCCGATGCTAGCATGCCGACCGAGCCACTACCACAACCACAACCACTACCCCAAGCACCAATCATGGTTGCTGATCCACCTGTTGAGCCGGAAGCCGCTCCTGTCTATAGGAGACTTCCGAGGACAAAGTACACCAAAGCTCAGAGAGATGCACTGGCTGCTTTCTTTGCGGTGTATTCTCACCCCACCAAGCCACAAAGAGAAAGATTTGGTCCGAAAATTGGACTAGAGGAGGACCAAGTCTATTATTGGGGGTCGAGAAATAGGAAGAAATTCGGTATCCTGACGTCTGAGCAACGTATTGCCGAGCTAGAGAGAAGAAACGATGAGCTGGTGAGCAAGAATGAGGAGCTTCAAATGCAGAATCAACGACTCGTCGATGCTCTCCACAGCGGCATTTGTCCTAATTGCGGAGGTCCTGTTCCGCACTCAGATGTGCCACGGCGAAGGCTCGAAGTTGTTCCTCAACAACAAGAGCCTATTCTCGAGTTGTCCGATGATTCCATCGACATGGACCACTTGAGACGGGATGTGCGGAGCCTCATGCCTACCCTAGTCGAGCGCCCATCCATACCTTTGCCATCCGATACCCTTCCCGGACCTGCTCATGATCTTGTCGGAGTCCACACCGACTTGATCTCGGATATCGTCCGTAAGGCCAAACACGAGCTCCTCGCTCATGGCCACCGCCGGATTTCCTTTGTGGATAACTTCACCGACTCCCGACACGTCTATTCATCCCGAGACTCTTCATAGGGCCGAGTACTTGCGAGTGTTTCAACGAGCCGAACCTGCTCCGTACTTCAAAGCCGAATCGTCGAGACACTCGGCAACCATCCATCTTTATCCGACCACCATCGTTCAAATTCTCATGGATGTTGGTCGATGGTTGCGCGTCTTCGTAGCATGATCACAAACGCCAAGACGTTGGAGATCCTTTCCTCCAAAGAACAAAGAAGGCTACGAGGAGCATATGCAGGTGATGTCGGCCGAGTTTCGGTGCCATCTCACATCGTCTCAACTCGTGAAGTCCAGTTCGTTCGGTACTCTCACCAACAACCGGATGGAAGTCGGGTCGTTGTGGATGTCTCCGTGGATGAATTGCGTTCAAATCCAAAGCCTTCCGTGAGATCGATTTGCCGAAAACGCCCCTCCGGATGCCCGATACGTGATCTTCATAATGGATCTTCCTTGGTCACTTGGGTGGAGCACGTGGATGTACGCGAGAAGGAGATGAAGGCCGTTTCGAACCTTTTGTTCATTCAGGGGTTCGCTTTTGGTGCAAAGCGTTGGATCTCAACTCTCCAACGACAAGCCGAGCGCTACATGTGCGCCACGGTATCCACTCTTCACCCGGTGACTCGATTATTTCTCTTGAAGGAAGAAGAGGACTTGCGGAAATGGCAAAACAGATGACGATCTGTTTCTTCAACGACATCAGCAACTCCACGTACCACCACTGGACTTGTTCGAACCGAACAAGAGACACTCGAATGGAGGTCAGGACCAACAAGCGAAGGGGTGATCCGAGCAAGCCCCCTGGAGTCAATCGTACTGCTGGTTGTTCCGTCGTTCATCTCTCCCATCACACCAGGATCTTTGAGTTCCTCAAAGACGTTCAGACGAGACCAATGTGGGATAGTATGTCGATGGACAGCTCGGTACGTGTGCTAGTAAACTTCACCATCGGTCTTGACCCGCGGAACCAGATTTCGGTGCTCGCCATAGATAGTCACAACGACTTCCTCATTCTTCAGGAGTGTTGCACCGATGCAACGGGGTCGTCTGTGATTTACGCGCCGATCAACCATTCCATTCTCCAGTGTTTGTTATGTGGAGTTCAACCGGAGCCATTTCCGCTTATGTCTTCTGGCTTCTCCATTCTGCCTAACATATCCGGAGCTATACTTGACGGAACTCTACTTACCATAGTGTTCCAGATCTCAGTGAAGGCTACATCAGCCAAGTCTGCCGTGGAGTCGGCAACAACCCTCGTCCAGGACACACTTCAAAGGATCAAAGCCGCAGTCAATTAAGGAGCAAACGTTGGATGCAAGGCCCTGCTAGCCTTGTTTGTGACTGTTGGTGACTTGCTTCGGGAGGAGCTTTATGATCTTCAAAGGGGAGTTATTTCTAACTTATCTGTTTTTCATTTACTTAACTGTTGTGCGTTTACTTCTGTTTATGTTTTATGTTTATTTCTGTTTGTGTGTTCACTTCGGTTTATTTCTGTATGTGTGTTTAAATTCAGTAACCATGCTTGAATTTTTCATTTTCGTGAAATATCTGTCTATCATTGAGGACAATGTTTAATTCAAGTGTGGGGGGAAGGTTTCAGTTTATTTTCTTAAAAAAAAAAAATATTTGAAAAATTCAAAAATTCAAAAAAATAATTTACTTGTGTTTGTTTTCTACGGTAACAATATATCGACTAGATCATACTTACTCCCTTGGTAGCGTTGAACCTACCATTGCACTAAGTAAGTCACTGTGGTCACGTATTGTTACCCTAATAAAAAAAAATTGAAAATAAAAAAAAATAGTTTTGTAAGCTCGTTTGTTTCGCACTGGCTTTGGAGCTATCGAGTCTTAGAAAGTGCTTGTTTGTTTATTTGAGCTATATCAAAAAAAAAAAAATCAAAAAAATCAAAAAATCAAAAATGACAAAAATATTTGCTTCTGTTTTGTGTGTTATTGTTTGTTTTGTGCTTTGTTCTTTCCAATTCCGATGATGAATTGAGTTTAAATTGTTGTGATTAGGAGAATGTTTATTATATGTCAAGGCTTTGTGTAGTTTGCTTTGGATTTAATATGCATAACTTGTGATTGCTCGAATTTCCATGTTCACTTAACCTGTTTCGATTAGTTGATTGCAATCCGAGAAGCACATTTGAACATACATTGTCATGCATACCCAGAAAATGTGAGAATTTGAGCCTATTGAATATTCACATGTATGCATCATTCATACATTTACTCGTTCTTCATGTGTGCACAATTCATGAGTTTTGAACCTAGAACTTGCTCAAAGACCACTTGAAACATTTTATTAATCAGTGATGAATTAGAGATGACTAAGGCATTAGTTGAGCACCATGGCCAAACTGACTTACAGCCCTGTAAACACTAATCCTTTAGGTTAACCTCTTTTGAGCCTAACATGTTTTTAGCCTTTTTCTTTGTTAACCCGCTTACTCCTAACCTGTTTTTAGCTCAAACACTAACCTGCCTTTGTTCCAACATGTGTTAAAGAGGCAAATTTTGTGACTTGTGGTGGTATTTTGTGCTTGAAAAGTCTTCTGGTTTGTGAAAGAAGTAAGTGTGGGGGTGTTGTAAAAAAAAAATGTTGTGTAAAAAAAAAAAATTACAAAAAAAAAAAAAAAGGAAGAAAAAAAAAAAAGAAGAAAGAATAAGAAGTTTTTGTTCAGAAAGTGTGAAAGATTGGAGGTGAATAAAAGTTTGGTTGTTTGATTGTTTAAGCATATAGAAAACAAGTCACAAAATTGCTTTGTGGAACACTCGGAACGTTTTGTTTTTCCTTTCCCTTCGTTTCTTTTAACCCCTAACCTTTGGCCCCATTTCACCATTGAAAGTCCTTATGATCTAATGATTTGTAGATTAATTGTGGAGAGTTGGTTAATGAGCAAGCTTATGGGAACATTACTTGTGCAATTGTTATGAGAGTAAACACTTAACCCTAAACACTGAGCCGAAATATTTAGTGATCATTGTGAGGTTTAGTGGTTAATGTTGTTTCGATGTGCCTATTGGATTGCTTGACATTAATTGTATACTTGGTTTTCACACACTTCACCCGAGCATAAATGAGATGTGCATGTTAAACACTTAGCAAATTTGTTCGCCTTGGTATATAATTTTTATTCTCCTGATTATAACTCTTTTGAACTCGCTGAGGGTTATGGTTGGAAAGATAATCTGTTTTGTGTTTCCTTTTTCTGTTTTGTGTTGTTTTGTTTTAAGTTGTGTGTTGCTAAGGGACTAGCAGTAGCTAAGTGTGGGGGAATTTGATAGGAGCACAAAGTGTGACGTTTTTAATGTATTTTCCCTACTATTTGGCTATGATTTAATTGTAACTTTGCTATTTTTGCTTAGTTTTCATATTTGAGTCCCTAAATGATGTATAAATGTGAATACGTGCAGAAAATCGGAGCTCGGAAATTTACGAAGTCTAATGGGCTTTTTCGAGGCCCATTAAGAGGTGAGCTGCCGTGAGGCCCAAGATGAAGGCCCAAACCCAAGATGGAAGGCCCAAATCCATGAAGGAAGGCCCAAGTTCACAATGCATGAGGAAAGGCCCAAGCCCAGATTTTCGGACATTCTGCCTGTGCAGATTAGTCAACTTGCGAAGCCCATAACTCCCAATTGCACCGTCCGATCGTGCTGTAATTTGTATACACGCTGCATGTGCGTGTTAGATATTCTGTATTAAAATTTGAGAATCATCCAACCGTTCAAACGTGCATTATTCCGTTCTAAGTGGGAATAGCTCAGTGCTGCCTGCTTTTTTATTTCTTTCCTCTTCTTTTATTTTCAATGCTCCACTCACCCTTATATTCTTCCCTCTTCTTTCTACCCATACCATTAGTGTTTGATTTATTTTACCTAAATAAATGGTTAATTGCAACCCATTACATTTCCACCATGCCACTTACCATTTCTTTATCTCCCACTTAAATTCCACTTCTCTTCCCTTTCTTTCTTTATTTCTTGCATTGTCTTCTTCTTCCTCTCCATTCTCCTATAAATAGCAGCCTCATTCTTCTCTTCAGCACACCCCAATGGGGAGGGACAAACCCTCCTCTTTCTCTTCTCCATCTCACATCATATTTTCCATTCTCTAGTATTTAGGGTTTTCAAGACTTCAAGGAGGAGGAGAAGGCGTCTACACCATCACCACCAGCCCCTATTCAACATCACCATCACCATCATCACCTTGTCTTCACAGCTTGGATTACTTGTGGTCAAGGATTCAAGATGTGGCTTCAAGATCTTCATGCTATTCATACGGTGTATTTCGACTTATTCTTTAATTTCTCTTATGAGTTCCTCTTTGTTGCTTGTTTATCTTTTGTATTAGTTAACATGACATGATTTATATAATATTCAGCCCTTGTTTATGGATTTATTTAATTGTTGGATCCTAATTAATTAGTTCTTCTAGTAGCTTATGTGACTCCGTTTATTTGATTATGTTTTAGTAGAGAACTTTTATATGTTTTTGTTTTAAGGTTGCAAACTTAAGATGATTGCATATAATTGGTGCTAGAATTAGGGTTTTAATTCTAATTCACAAGTAGTAAAGGCTTTGGAAAGAGGTCGGAATGAAATAAGAAGGATCACGGATAGATGGGTGGTCCCACTAGGTCGTGCACTTTAATTAACAACTCTTCTTTTATGCGTTGGACATGTTTTGATTAGCTACCTTTGCATGTTTGATTGATTAATCTAGGTGCGGTCGCTTAGGTTAATTTTCATGAAAGTGGTTTTATTTGGGGAATGATAATTGGCGGTCCAGCATTCCACATATGTTAATTTCGGTTTCATGGCTAGGGAACTTGGTTAATTTTCGGTCCAATAATTGGTAAACTTGTATACTTGTGGCTGAACTTTATATACTTTGTGTTTCATCCCATTTTATTTAATTTATTCTTTGTAACTTAATTAATTTATTTCATTCAATCAATTTCTTTAACCCCCTTTTTACTTTGTACATATGTATATATTCTTTATACTTGTTAATAATAATTCTTTATTTTATTTAATTCTTGTGACATTTTTTGTTAGGTACACCCTTTGATCTCCGTTGTGAACGATACCCTACTATGCACTATACTACTACCGATAGGGTTTTTTTTAAATTGACGGTCCTCTTGGGCGTGTCACAAGCGCGTGTGCTACGCGTTTTCACTGTTCACTTTACGACTTTTCGTAAAGTATTAAAAAAATAAAAAAAATAAAAAAAAATTCGAAAATCAAGAAAAAATGTGATTGGGCCGACGCACGACTTTTGCGTCGGCCGAATTGTTTAATAAATCGTGCGCGCGTTCCACTATTCCCTTTGCGACTTTCATCGCTTGATCCGTGATTTACGGATCTCTGTCCTCGACTTTGGACACGCGTCCGTCCGTTCGTTTCCCTTCCCTTCGATTTGCGTTAGTGCCTTAGGTCATTTCACGCGTTTTCCCTTAGTCTCTCTCACTCTCTCTCTCGTTTTCTCTCTCGTGTGTTCTTCGTGTTCTTCAGTTTTCCCAGAAACCTCCCTAATTCCCAGAAAGTTATCCTCCCTTCCCAACCCAGAAATGGCCAAAAGAGTCAATTCTTTCAGCGACTTGTTTCAGGCAGGTCCTTCAGAGAACCCAATCTTTGAAGGTCTGGCTGAAATAATTCCACCGAGCATGCTCAATAGCGCCGATGCTAGCATGCCGACCGAGCCACAACCACAGCCACAACCGCAACCACTACCCCAAGCACCAATCCTGGTTGCTGATCCACCAGCCGAGCCGGAAGCCGCTCCTGTCTATAGGAGACTTCCGCGGACAAAGTACACCAAAGCTCAGAGAGATACACTTGCGGCTTTCTTTGCGGTGTATTCTCACCCCACCAAGCCACAACGAGAACGATTTGGTCCGAAAATCGGACTTGAGGAGGACCAAGTCTATTATTGGGGGTCGAGAAATAGGAAGAAGTTCGGTAGCATTACATTTGAGCAGCGTATTGTCGAGCTAGAAAGAAGAAACGATCAGCTGGTGAGCAAGAACGAGGAGCTTCAAATGCAGAATCAACGACTCGTCGATGCTCTCCACAGCGGCATATGTCCCAATTGCGGAGGTCCTGTTCCGCACTCAGATGTGCCTAGGCGAAGGCTCGAAGTTGTTCCTCAACAACAAGAGCCTATTCTTGAGTTTTCCGATGATTCCATCGACATGGACCACTTAAGACGGGATGTGCGGAGCCTCATGCCTACCTTTGTCGAGCGCCCATCCATACCTTTGCCATCTGACACCCTTCCCGGACCTGCTCATGATCTTGTCGGAGTCCACACCGACTTGATCTCGGATATCGTCCGCAAGGCCAAGCACGAGCTCATGCTCATGGCCACTGCCGGTTTTCCTTTGTGGATAACTTCACCGACTCCCGACACGTCTATTCATCCTGAGACTCTTCATAGGGCCGAGTACTTGCGAGTGTTTCAACGAGCTGAACCTGCTCCGTACTTCAAGGCGGAATCCTCGAGACACTCGGCAACCATCCACCTTTATCCGACCACCATCGTTCAGATTTTAATGGATGTTGGTCGATGGTTGCCAGTCTTCTGTAGCATGATCACAAACGCCAAGACGTTGGAGATCCTTTCCTCCAGCAACGAAGAAGGCTACAAGGAGCATATGCAGGTGATGTCGGCCGAGTTTCTGGTGCCATCTCACATCGTTTCGACTCGTGAAGTCCAGTTCGTTCGGTATTCTCACCAACAACTGGATGGAAGTTGGGTCGTTGTGGATGTCTCCGTGGATGAATTGCGCACAAATCCAAAGCCTTCCGTGAGATCGATTTGCCGAAAACGCCCCTCCGGATGCCTGATACGTGATCTTTATAATGGATCTTCCTTAGTCACTTGGGTGGAGCACGTGGATGTACGCGAAAAAGAGATGAAGGCCAGTCTCGAACCTTTTGTTCATTCAGGGTTCGCTTTTGGTGCAAAGCGTTGGATCTCAACCCTCCAACGACAAGCCGAGCGCTACATGTGCGCCACAGGTATCCACACTTCACCCGGTGACTCGATCATTTCTCTTGAAGGAAGAAGAGGCCTGGCGGAAATGGCAAAACAGATGACGGTCTGTTTCTTCAACGACATCAGCAACTCCACGTATCACCACTGGACTTGTTCGAACCGAACAAGAGACACTCGAATGGAGGTCAGGACCAACAAGCGAAGGGGTGATCCGAGCAAGCCCCCTGGAGTCAATCGTACTGCTGGTTGTTCCGTCGTTCATCTCTCCCATCACACCAGGATCTTTGAGTTTCTCAAAGACGTTCAGACTAGACCACTGTGGGATAGTATGTCGATGGACAGCTCGGTACGTGTGCTAGCGAATTTCACCATCGGTCTTGACCCGCGCAATCAGATTTCGGTGCTCGCGATAGATAGTCACAACGACTTCCTTATTCTTCAGGAGTGTTGCACCGATGCAACGGGGTCGTCTGTGATTTATGCGCCGATTAACCATTCCATTCTCCAGTGTTTGCTATGTGGAGTTCAACCGGAGCCATTTCCACTTATGTCTTCTGGCTTCTCCATTCTGCCTAACGTATCCGGAGCCATTCTTGATGGAACACTACTGACTATGGTGTTCCAGATCTCAGTGAGGGCTACATCAGCCAAGTCTGCCGTGGAGTCGGCAACTACCCTTGTCCAGGACACACTTCAAAGGATCAGAGCCACAGTCAATTAAGGAGCAAACGTTGGATGCAAGGCCCTGCTAGCCTTGTTTGTGACTGTTGGTGACTTGCTTCGGAGGAGCTTCACGATCTTCAAGGGGGAGAAATTCTTTAACCTATCTTTTCATTTGTATATATGTTGTGTGTTTACTTCTGTTGATTTATGTTTGTGTGTTGATTTATGTTTGTGTGTTTAAATTCAATAACCATACTTGAATTTTTCATTTTCGTGAAATATCTGTCTAACATTGAGGACAATGTTTAATTCAAGTGTGGGGGGAAGGTTTATTGAAAAGAAAAGAAAAAATTTGAAAAATTAAAAAGAATTAAAAAAAATAATTTACTTGTTTTCGTTTTCTACTGTAACGGTATCTCGACTATATCACACTCACTCCCTTGGTAGCGTTGAACCTACCATTGCACTAAGTGAGTCCCTGTGGTCACGTATTGTTACGTAAATTGAAAAATAAAAAAAAAATCAAAAAAATCAAAAATTACAAAAATATTTGCTTCTGTTTGTGTGTTTTTGTGTGTTTATTTGTGTTATGTGTGTTGTTTTCTTTCCAATTCCGATGATGAATTGAGTTTAATTGTTATGATTTTGAGAATGTTTCTTATATGCTAAGGTTTTGTGTAGTTTGCTTTGGATTTAATTTGCATAACTTGTGATTGCTCGAAATTTCATGTTCACATCACCTGTGTCGATTAATTGATTGCAATCCGAGAAGCACATTTAAACATACATTGTCATGCATACCCAGAAAATGTGAGGACTTGAGCCTATTGAATATTCACATGTATGCATCATTCATACATTTATTCGTTCTTCATGTGTGCACAATTCATGAGTTTTGAACCTAGAACTTGCTCAAAGACCACTTGAAACATTTTGTTAATCTGTAATGAATTAGAAATGAGTAAGGCATTAGTTGAGCACCATGGCCAAAGTATTCATCATCCATCTAAACACGAACTTTAGGAATCCCCTTTTGAACTGATCACTCATTAGCCGTTTCTTTTGTTCACCCACACCATCTCACCCTTGTTTTATTGTGTTTGCAAGATGATGATAGTGACTTCTTGTGTTCTTATGCTTCAGGTTTTGATTTGTATGGTAGTATACCAAAAGGCAAGTGTGGGGGTGTATTTTATTTTGTTGTATTTGTTCAAAGAAAGAAAAAAAAATCAAAAACAAAAAGAAGGAATAATATTCCTCAAAGAAAAAAAAAAAAGAGAAAAAAAAAAGAAAGAGAAATTCCAAAAATAGAGTTATTTTCTTGTATTATTTTCAATAAAAGGTTGGAGGAGAATAAGAAAGTTGTTTCGGGTATAGCATAGGTATGAGTTTCAAAGTCGTTGACTTGTCTTGCAAACATGTGAAACATTTTTCATTTCCAGTCCCTTCATTCATCATTCACCATTCACTATTCACCATTCACCCTTTGACCCCTGTTTCACCCTAAAAGCCCTTATGATCTAATGATTTTTGGATTAATTGTGGAGAGTTGGTTAATGAGCAAGCTTATGGGAACGTTACTTGTGTAATTGTTTTGAGAGTAAACACTTAACCCTAAACACTGAGCGGAAATAATTAGTGAATCTTGTGAGCTATTTAGTGGTTAATGTTGTTTCGATGTGCCTATTTGATTGCATGAGATTGATTGTATACTTGGTTTTCACACACTTCACCCGAGCATGAATGAGATGTACATGTTAAACACTTAGCAAATTTGTTAGCCTTGGTAAATAATTTTTATTCTCCTTATTATAACTCTTTTGAACTCGCTGAGGGTTATGGTTGGAAAGACCATTCTGTTTTGTGTTTCCTTTTCTATTTTCTGTTGTTCTTGTGTTTGCTAGAGGACTAGCAGTAGCTAAGTGTGGGGGAATTTGATAGGAGCACAAAGTGTGACGTTTTTAATGTGTTTTCCCTACTATTTGGCTATGATTTAATTGTAACTTTGCTATTTTAGCTTAGTTTCCATATTTGAGTCCAAAATGATGTATTAATGTGAACATGTGCAGAAACGAAGTCTAATGGGCTTTTGCGAGGCCCATTATGAGGTGGTCTGCCATGAGGCCCAAGATGGAAGGCCCAAACCCAAGAAGGAGGCCCAAACCCAAGATGGAAGGCCCAAATCCATGAAGGAAGGCCCAAGTTCACAAAGCATGAGGAAAGGCCCAAGCCCAGATTTTCGGACATTCTGCCTGTGCAGATCAGTCAACTTGTGACGCCCATATCTCTCAATTTCACCGTCAGATCTAGCTGTAATTTTGATACACGCTGCACATGGATGTCAGTTATTCCCAAATAAAATGTCAGAAGCATCCAACCGTTGAAACGTGCAGGATTCCGCTCTAAGTGCGCACTGCTCAGTGCTGTCCGTTTTTATTTCTTTCCTCTTCTTTTATTTTCAATGCTCCACTCACCCCTATATTCTTTCCTCTTCTTTCTACCCACAATATTAGTGTTTGATTTCTTTTATCTAAATAAATGGTTCATTGCTATATGACTTCATTTCCACCATTACACTTACCATTTCTTTTCTACCACTCACATTCCACTTCTTTTCCCTTTCTTTGTTTATTTCTTCCATTGTCTTCTTCTTCCTCTCCATTTTCCTATAAATAGGAGCCTATTTCTCTTCACAAATTCACACCCCAATGGGGAGGGACAAACCCTCCTCTTTCTCTTCTCACATCATATTTTCCATTCTCTAGTATTTAGGATTTTCAAGTCTTCAAGGAGGAGGAGAAGGCGTCTACACCATCACCACCAGCCCCTATTCAACATCACCATCACCATCATCACCTTGTCTTCATGGCTTGGATTACTTGTGGTCAAGGATTCAAGATGTGGCTTCAAGATCTTCATGCTATTCATACGGTGTATTTCGACTTAGCCTTTAAATTTATGCCTCTTTGTTGCTTGTTTATCCTTTGTATTAGTTAACATGACATGATTTATATAATTTTCAGCCTTTGTTTACGGGTTTATTTAATTGTTGGATCCTAATTAATTAGTTCTTCTAGTAGCTTATGTGACTCCGTTTATTTGATTCTGTTTTAGTAGAGAACTTTTCTATGTTTTTGTTTTAAGGTTGCAAACTTAAGATGATTGCATATAATTGGTGCTAGAATTAGGGTTTTAATTCTAATTCACAAGTAGTAAAGGCTTTGGAAAGAGGTCGGAAATAAATAAGAAGGATCACGGATAGATGGGCGGTCCCACTAGGTCGTGCACTTTAATTAACAACTCTTCTTTTATGCGTTGGACATGTTTTGTTTAGCTACCTTTGCATGTTTGATTGGTTAATCTAGGTGCGGTCGCTTAGGTTAATTTTCATGAAAGTGGTTTTATTTGGGGAATGATATTTGGCGGTCCAGCATTCCACATATGTTAATTTCGGTTTCATGGCTAGGGAACTTGGTTAATTTTCGGTCCAATAATTGGTAAACTTGTATACTTGTGGCTGAACTTTATATACTTTGTGTTTCATCCCATCTTATTTAATTTATTCTTTGTAATTTAATTTATTTATTTCATTCAATTTAATCTCTTAAACCCCATTTTTACTTTGTACATATGTATATATTCTTCATACTTGTTAATAATAATTCTTTATTTTATTTAATTCTTTGTGACATTTTTTTGTTAGGTACACCCTTTGATCTCCGTTGTGAACGATACCCTACTATGCACTATACTACTACCGATAGGGTTTTTTTAAAATTGATGCTCCTTTCGAGCGTATCAGTATTCTCACCCCACCAAGCCACAACGAGAACGATTTGGCCCGAAAATCGGACTTGAGGAGGACCAAGTCTATTATTGGGGGTCGAGAAATAGGAAGAAGTTCGGTATCATTACATCTGAGCAGCGAATTGCCGAGCTAGAAAGAAGAAACGATGAGCTGATGAGCAAGAACGAGGAGCTTCAACTACAGAATCAACGACTCGTCGATGCTCTCCACAGCGGCATCTGTCCCAATTGCGGAGGTCCTGTTCCGCACTCAGATGTGCCACGGCGAAGGCTCGAAGTTGTTCCTCCACAACAAGAGCCTCTTCTCGAGTTGTCCGATGATTCGATCGACATGGACCACTTGAGACGGGATGTGCGGAGCCTCATGCCTACACTTGTCGAGCGCCCATCCGTACCTTTGCCATCTGACACCCTTCCCGGACCTGCTCATGATCTTGTCGGAGTCCACACCGACTTGATCTCGGATATCGCCCGCAAGGCCAAAGACGAGCTCCTGCTCATGGCCACTGCCGGATTTCCTTTATGGATAACTTCACCGACTCCCGACACGTCTATTCATCCCGAAACTCTTAACCGTGCCGAGTACTTGCGAGTGTTTCAACGAGCTGAACCTGCACCGTACTTCAAAGCCAAATCTTCGAGACACTCGGCAACCATCCATCTTTATCCGACCACCATCGTTCAAATTCTCATGGATGTTGGTCGATGGTTGCCAGTCTTCTGTAGCATGATCACAAACGCCCGGACGTTGGAGATCCTATCCTCCGACAACACAGAAGGCTACGAGGAGCAGGAGCAAGTGATGTCGGCCGAGTTTCTGGTGCCATCTAACATCGTTTCGACCCGTGAAGGCCAGTTTGTTAGGTACTCCCACCTACAACTGGATGGAAGTTGGGTCGTTGTGGATGTCTCCGTGGATGAATTGCGCACAAATCCGAAGCCTTCCGTGAGATCTATATGCCGAAAACGCCCCTCCGGATGCCTGATACGTGATCTTCATAATGGATCTTCCTTGGTCACTTGGGTGGAGCACGTGGATGTACGCGAAAAGGAGATGAAGGCCAGTTTCGAACCTTTTGTTCATTCAGGGTTCGCTTTTGGTGCAAAGCGTTGGATCTCAACTCTCCAACGACAAGCTGATAGGAGCACAAAGTGTGACGTTTTTAATGTGTTTTCCCTACTATTTGGCTATGATTTATTTGTAACTTTGCTATTTTTGCTTTTTTTTCCATATTTGAGTCCCTAAATGATGTATAAATGTGAATACGTGCAGAAAATCGGAGCTCGGAAATTTACGAAGTCTAATGGGCTTTTTCGAGGCCCATTAAGAGGTGAGCTGCCGTAAGGCCCAAACCCAAGAAGGAGGCCCAAACCCAAGATGGAAGGCCCAAATCCATGAAGGAAGGCCCAGGTTCACAAAGCATGAGGAATGGTCCAAGCCCATTTTCGGACAATCTGCCTGTGCAGATAGGTCAACTTGCGAGGCCCATATCTCTCAATTGCACCGTCAGATCTAGCTGTAATTTTGATACACGCTGGACATGGATGTCAGTTATTCCCAAATAAAATTTCAGAAGCATCCAACCGTTGAAACGTGCAGAATTCCGTTCTGAGTGCGCACTGCTCAGTGCTGCCTGCTTTCTAATTCTTTCATTTTCCTTTATTCTCAATGCTCCACTCACCCCCATATTTCCACCCATCTCACCACACTATCTTTGTTGCTTTCTCTCCATACCATTAGTGTTTCATTTCTTTTACCTAAATAAATGGTTAATTGCCATATGATTCCATTTCCACCACCACTTACCATTTCTTTATCTCCCATTCACATTCCACTTCTTTTCCCTTTCTTTGTTTATTTCTTCCATTGTCTTCTTCTTCCTCTCCATTTTCCTATAAATAGGAGCCTATTTCTCTTCACCAAGACACCAATTCACACCCAAATGGGGAGGGACAAACCCTCCTCTTTCTCTTCTCCATCATATTTTCCATTCTCTAGTATTTAGGGTTCTCAAGGCTTCAAGGAGGAGGAAAGGCGGCTGCACCATCACCATCATCACCATCAATTTCGTCCATCATCATCACCACCTTGCTGCACACGGTTTGGATTACTTGCTTTCAAGAATTCAAGGTTTCGTGGTCTTCAAGTCTTCATGCTATTCCATATGGTGTAATCTGACTTTTCCTTTAATTATTCTTATGAATTCCTCTTTGTTGCTTGATTATTCTTTGTATTAGTTAACATGACATGATTTATATAATTTCCAGCCTATTTATATGAGTTTATTTAGTTATTGGATCCTAATTAATTAGTTCTTCTAGTAGCTTATGTGACTCTGTTTACTTGATTCTGAATTATAGAAAACTTTTATGTGTTTATTGACAGGCCCCAAAAGGAGCATCAATTTAAAAAAATCCCTATCGGTAGTATAGTGTAAGTAGGGTATCGTTCACAACGGAGATCAAAGGGTGTACCTAACAAAAAATGTCACAAAGAATTAAATAAAATAAAGAATTATTATTAACAAGTATAAAGTATAAATATATACATATGTACAAAGTAAAAAGGGGAATTGAGAGATAAATTGAATGAAATAAATTAATTAAATTACAAAGAATAAATAAAATATGATGATGAAACACAAAGTATATAAAGTTCAGCCACATATACACAAGTTTACCAATCATTAGACCGAAAATTAACCAAGTTCCCTAGCCATGAAACCGAAACTAACATATGTGGAATGCCCACACGGGTTATCATTCCCCAAATAAAACCTCTTCTATGAAAATTAACCTAGTGAACGCTCATCTAGATTAAACAATTAAACATGCAAAGGTGATCAATCAATAACATATTTAACGCATAGGAGAAGAGTTGTTAATTAAAGTGCGCGACCTAGCGAACGCTCGTCTATCCGCGATCCTTCTTATTTTGATTCCGACCCGTTTGATAAGCCTTTACTACTTGTGAATTAGAATTAAAACCCTAATTCTAGCACCAATTACATGCAATCATCTTAAGTTTCAAACCTTAAAACAAGAACACATAAAAGATTCAATAAAACCGAATCAAATAAACGGAGTCACATAAGCTGCTAGAAGAACTAATTAATTAGGATCTAACAATCAAATAAACTCATAAATATAGGCTGAAAATTATATAAATCATGTCATGTTAACTAATACAAAGAATAAACAAGCAACAAAGAGGAACTCAAAAAGAGTAATTAAAGAATAAGTTGAAGTACACCATATGGAAAGTAGGAAGAACTCGAAGATCACAAACTCTTAAATCCTCACGCGAGTAACTCAAAAGCCAAGATTCCCAAGGTGATGATGATGGTGGTGATGATGGTTGATGGCTGGTGGTAATGGTGTAAACAGCTCCCCTCCTCCTTGAAGACTTGAAAACCCTAAATACTAGAGAATGGAAAATATGATGTGAGATGGAGAAGAGAAAGAGGAGGGTTTGTCCCTCCCCATTGGGGTGTGAATTGGTGAGAAGAATGAGGCTGCTATTTATAGGAGAATGGAGAGGAAGAAGAAGACAATGAAAGAAATAAAGAAAGAAAGGGAAGAGAAGTGGAATGTGAGTGGTAGAAAAGAAATGGTAAGTGGAATGGTGGAAATGTAGTCATATGGCAATTAACCATTTATTTAAATAAAAGAAATCAAACACTAATATTGTGGGCAGAAAGAAGAGGAAAGAATATAGGGGTGAGTGGAGCATTGAAAATAAAAGAAGAGGAAAGAAATAAAAAGCAGACAGCACTGAGCAGTGCGCACTTAGAGCGGCATAATGGACGTTCCACCGGTTGGATGATTCTGAAATTTTATTTGGGAGCAGCTAACATCCACATGCAGCGTGTATCCAAATTACAGCTAGATCTGACGGTGCAATTTAGAGATATGGGCTTCGCAAGTTGACTGATCTGCACAGGCAGAATGTCTGAAAATCTGGGCTTGGGCCTTTCCTCATGCTTTGTGAACCTGGGCCTTCCTTCATGGATTTGGGCCTTCTTCTTGGGTTTGGGCCTTTCCTTCATGGGCTTGGGCCCTCATCTTGGGCCTCATGGCAGACCACCTCTTAATGGGCCTCGCAAAAGCCCATTAGACTTCGTTTCTGCACATGTTCACATTAATACATCATTTTGGACTCAAATATGGAAACTAAGCTAAAATAGCAAAGTTACAATTAAATCATAGCCAAATAGTAGGGAAAACACATTAAAAACGTCACACTTTGTGCTCCTATCAAATTCCCCCACACTTAGCTACTGCTAGTCCTCTAGCAAACACAAGAACAACACAAAACAGAAAAGGAAACACAAAACAGAATGGTCTTTCCAACCATAACCCTCAACGAGTTCAGAAGAGTTATAATCAAGAGAATAAAAATTATATACCAAGGCTAACAAATTTGCTAAGCATTTAACATGTATATCTCATTTATGCTCGGGTGTGTGTGTGAAAACCAAGTATACAATTAATCTCATGCAATCAAATAGGCACATCGAAACAACATTAACCACTAAAGCTCACAATGGTCACTAAATATTTCCGCTCAGTGTTTAGGGTTAAGTGTTTACTCTCATAACAATTGCACAAATAATGTTCCCATAAGCTTGCTCATCGACCAAATCTCCACAATTAATCCACAAATCATTAAATCATAAGGGCTTTTAAGGTGAAACAGGGGTCAAAGGGTGAATGGTGTATAGTGAATGGTGAATGATGAATGAAGGGACTGGAAATGAAAAATATTTCACATGTTTGCAAGACAAATCAACGACTTTGAAACTCATACCTATGCTATACCCGAAACAACTTTCTTATTCTCCTCCAACCTTTTATTGAAAATAATACAAGAAAATAACTCTATTTTTGGAATTTCTCTTTCTTTCTTTTTTTTCTTTTCTTTTTTCTTTGAGGAATTTTATTCCTTCTTTTTATTTCTGATTTGTTTTTCTTTCTTGTTTTTTTTTCTTTGAACAAATACAACAAAATAAAATGCACCCCCACACTTGCCTTTTGGTATATTACCATACAAATCCGAAGCATAAAAACACAAGAAGTCACTATCATCGTCTTGCAAACACAATAAAACAAGGGTGAGATGGTGTGGGTGAATAAAAGAAAAGGCTAATGAGTGTTTAGTTCAAAAGGGGATTCCTAAAGTTCGTGTTTAGATGGATGGTGAATATTTTGGCCATGGTGCTCAACTAATGCCTTAATCATCTCTAATTCATCACAGATTAACAAAACGTTTCAAGTGGTCTTTGAGCAAGTTCTAGGTTCAAAACTCATGAATTGTGCACACATGAAGAACGAGTAAATGTATGAAAGATGCATACATGTGAATATTCAATAGGCTCAAATCCTCACATTTTCTGGGTATGCATGACAATGTATGTTTAAATGTGCTTCTCGGATTGCAATCAATTAATCGAAATAGGTTATGTGAACATGGAATTTCGAGCAATCACAAGTTATGCATATTAAATCCAAAGCAAGCTACACAAAGCCTTGACATATAATAAACATTCTCCTAATCACAACAATTAAACTCAATTCATCCTTGGGATTGGAAAGAACAAAGCACAAAACACACAAAACAGAAGCAAATATTTTTGTAATTTTTTATTTTTTGATTTTTTTGATTGATTTTTTTTTAAAAATGATATAGCTCAAATAAACGAACAAGCACTTTCTAAGACTCGATAGCTCCAAAGCCAGTGCGAAACAAACGAGCTTACAAAACTATTTTTTTTTCTTTTTCAATTTTTTTTATTAGGGTAACAATACGTGACCACAGTGACTTACTTAGTGCAATGGTAGGTTCAACGCTACCAAAGGAGTAAGTATGATCTAGTCGAAATACCGTTACCGTAGAAAACAAAAACAAGTAAATTATTTTTTTGAATTTTTGAATTTTTCAAATTTTTTTCTTTTCTTTTTAATAAACCTTCCCCCCACACTTGAATTAAACATTGTCCTCAATGTTAGACAAATATTCCATGAAATGAGAAATTCAAGCATGGTTATTGAGTTTAAACACACAACAGAAATAAACACACAAACATAAATAAACACACAACAGTTAAATAAATGAAAAGGGAAACAGAAAGACTCCCCTTTGAAGATCGTGAAGTTCCTCCCGAAAGCAAGTCACCAACAGTCACAAACAAGGCTAGCAGGGCCTTGCATCCAACGTTTGCTCCTTAGTTGACTGCGGCTTTGATCCTTTTGAGCGTGTCCTGGACCGTGCCTGTTGCCAAATCCACAGCACGTCTGGCTGAATTTGCCTTCACTGAGATCTGGAACACTAACGTCAGTAGAGTTCCATCAAGTACGTCTCCGGATACATCAGGCAGAATGGAGAAGCCAGATGACATCAATTGAAAAGGCTCCGGGTCAACTCCACATAACATGGACTGGAAGGTTGCTTGATCGATAGGCGCATAAATCACGTACGACCCCGTTGAATCTGTGAAGCACTCTTGGAGTATGAGGAAGTCGACGTGGTTACTTATGCCCAAAACGGAGATAGAATTTCGTGGGTCAAGACCAGTGGTGAAGTTTGTAAGCACATGTACTGAACTGTCTATCGACACACTATCCCATAAATGCCTTGTCTGTATGTCTCTGATAAAATCAAAGATTCTTGTGTGATGGGAGAAGTGCTTGACAGAACAGCCAGCAGTACGATCGAGTCCAAGGGGTTGGCTAGGATCACCCCTTCGCTTGTTGGTCCTGACCTCCATATGTGTGTCTCCCGTTTTGTTTGATGCAGTCCAATGATGGTAAGTCGAGTTGGTGATGTCGTTGAAGAAACTTACCGCCATCTGGTTTGCCATCTTAGCAAGGCTTCTTCTCCCTCCTGGTGAAATGATTGAGTCACTGGGTGAAGTGTGAATCCCCATCACGCACATGTAGCGCTCGGCATGTCGTTGAAGAGGTGCCAACCAACGCTTTGCTCCATATGCAAAACCTGATTCAACAAAAGGTTTAAATAAGGGGGTTAAATCTTTTTCTCGCACATCAACATGCTCCACCCACGTGACAAAGGAGGATCCATTCTGCAAATCCCGTATCAGGCATCCGGAAGGACGTTTTCGGCATCTTGATCTCACGGAAGGCCTTGGATTTGAGCTCATTTCATCCACAGAGACATCCACAACAATCCAACTTCCATCCAATTGTTGGTGAGAGGAACGAACAAATTGGACTTCACGAGTTGAAACGTTGTGTGTTGGCACTAGGAACTCGGCAGACATCACTTGCACTCGCTCCTTGTAGCTTTCTTCTATCCCAGAGAACAAGACCTCCAAGGTATGGGCATTGGTGACCAAGCTACAGAAGACGAGCAACCATTGACCAACATCCATTAAAATCTGAACGATGGTGGTCGGATTCAGGTGAATGGTTGCTGAGTGTCTCGAGGCTTCTGATATGAAATATGGTGTAGGCTCAGCTCGTTGAGACACTCGCAAGTACTCGGCATGATTAAGAGTTTCGGGATGAATGGAAGTGCTGGGATTTGATGAAATGATCCACAGGGGAAAACCAGCAGCGACCAAGAACAGGAGTTCGTCTTTGGCTTTGTTCACGATATCGGCGATCTGGTCGGAATGAAACCCAACGAGATCATGAGCAGGTCCCGGAATGTTGTCAGATGGCAAATGAGAGGATGAGCGCTCGAGTAATGTTGGCATGAGGCTCCGCACATCCCTTCGCAAGTCATCCATGTCGATTGAATCATCGGACAAGACAAGAAGAGGCTCCGGAGGAACAACTTCGAATCTTGATCGATGCACATCTGGGTGCGGAACAGGACCTCCACACTGGGGACAAATGCCGCTGTGAAGAGCATCGATGAGTTTCTGGTTCTGCTCTTGAAGCTCCTCATTCTTACTCATCAGCTCCTCGTTTCTTCTTATTAGATCGGCATAAATCTGCTCCTCTGACGGGATACCGTGCTTATCATGAAATCTCCTTCCCCAGTTGTAGACCTTATTTTCAGTTAACCCGAGTTCTATAGCAAACCTTGCTCTGTGCAGTTTGAGTGGGTGAGGATTCACCGTGTAGAACTCGGTCAACGCATCATTTTGGTCCTTGGTGAATCTCGTCCTCGGGCCTCTCGTACGCTTCTCGGAAGGACCAGCAACAGCAACAACAGGTGGATCATCAGCCTGGATTGGTGCTTGTGGTTCTGGTTCTGGTTCTGGCACATCCGGCATGCTAGCATTAACAGTATCTAGAATGCTTGGTGGAATGATTTCATCCAAGCCTTCAAAGAAATCACTCTCTGGAGGACTAGAATGAAACAACTCACTGAAAGAATTCACTCTTTTGGCCATTTCTAGATTGGGAGGGAGGATAGCTTTCTGGAAAAATAACTAAGAACAACGAAGAACAAGTGAAGAACAGTATGAACAAACGAGAGAAAATTTAGAGAGACTAAAAGGGAACTAAGTGAAAATGAATGCAAAATGAATGGAATGAAGCACATAGACACAAACCAAGGGAAAGGAACAGACGCACGTACGCACACGTGCCACAGACACAGATCCGCAAATTGCGGATCGAGCGACGAAAGTCGCAAAGGCTACAGTTGACACGCATGCGGATTATTAAACAAATCGGCCGACGCAAAAGTCGTCCGTCGGCCCAATCAAGATTTTTTTTTCATTTTTTATTTTTATTTTTTTTTAATTATCGTGCCGACGCGAAAGTCGCGGGACGGTCCAATAAGAATTTTTCTTTTTATTTAACCAAATCTTAACGCGAAAGTCGTAAAGTCAATAGTGAAAACGCGTGTCACACGCGCTGACGCTTGCCGACACTTTAAATGGGCCTGGGCCATCGGAATGGTCTGGGCCTTAAAGTGGGCCTGGGCCAAAGAAAACTCCGGCCCATTATTGGTGAGCTTAAACTAATGGGCCTAAAAACGAACAGGCCCGACACACTAAATGGGCTTGGGTTACGGGTTTCCGGCTTCGGGAATGACACGGGCCCAATGGGCCAAATTTTTTATTTTTTATTTTTTTATTTTTCTTTTCGAAACCTAAAACCCTAACCAATCACACAAACGAGCCTAAGGCCCAATAACAAACTAACTGACTAACAAGCGCAAAACAAATAATATGAACAGTAATTAAAAACAGTAAAAATAAATAATTTCAAAACAGTAAAACAAAAACAAACACTCTTTTTTTTTATTTACAATTACAAATTTTCTATTTTTTATTTATTTTTATATAAATAAATAAATAACTAGAGTGAAAAGAAAACTTACCTTTTTACTCCCGAGGATACCAGAAAATCACCAACAAGACATCAACCTCAAGGTTTTTCAACCTTGACTTCCTAAACGTATGCTCCGATGTATGTGATATAATTTCCGATAACCTTGATTATTCCCTATAAAAATTAAAAAGTTAGTAATAAATTTACAAAATAAAAACAAAATATTTACAAAGTTAAAAATGTGTCACAAATTATCTATACAAAATGAATAAATAAATCGTATTGTTTCCTATGTCTAAGTAAATTTTATATACAAAATACACTTAAGTACGGGAACAGAGGACTTCAATGTGCAATGGGACTGAAACAGCTACCCATCTTAAAGTCATATTTAATCCAATATACCTAAAGTGTACAAAAACAGTTTCTTTTGCCTCAATATAGTTGAAAAAAAATGAAAGTTGATTCCAAGCGGTAAATCAAGGTGGACTTACGGCCTAGGTGCAATGCCTTGACTTAAATGACTTTCCGTGTTTTCAGAAGGCGAATGGCCAGATCATATGAGAATAAGCGAGGGGCAGGATTCATTTGGTGGACTACGGAGGCAAGCCCCTATCGACTTTCGTCTGTCTATAGTCCTCTGAATCCAAAACCTGTCACTCAGGGTCTCGACCTAGACACCATCCATGTGCCCCTTACTCAGTTGAGAAAGCACTTAAGTGTTCGACAATTCTCCAAGTGTTAATAAAGGCCGCCCTCAACCTCAAATAACCTTACGGTAAAAATGAAGGGTTTAGGCCAATATTAACAAAAGGACCTTACCTATTCCGTTCAAGTTACAACTTACAACAACAAAAAATAATCAACTATATAAAAGACACCTAAATAAATTACTAAGTATTAAAAACAAGTAATAACAACAACTATTCACAAGTAATATAGACAAGTAATATAAACAAGTAATATGAACAGTTAAAAAAAATAGTAAAATTATAAACAATAAAAAGTAAACAGTAATTATATACAAGTAATAAAAACAGTAATAATTACAAAAAATTATAAACAGTATTCACTGATAGGAGCACAAAGTGTGACGTTTTTAATGTATTTTCCCTACTATTTGGCTATGATTTCGTTGTAACTTTGCTATTTTTGCTTAGTTTCCATATTTGAGTCCCTAAATGATATATAAATGTGAATACGTGCAGAAAATCGGAGCTCGGAAATTTACGAAGTCTAATGGGCTTTTTCGAGGCCCATTAAGAAGTGAGCTACCGTGAGGCCCAAGATAAAGGCCCAAGCCCAAGAAGGAAGGCCCAAGTCCACAAAGCATGAAGGAAAGGTCCAAGTCCATTTTCGGAGAATCTGCCTGTGCAGATCAGTCAACTTTGGAAGTTCATATCTCCCACTTGCACCGTTGGATCCAGCTGTATTTTTGGCACACGCTGCATGTGTGTGTTAGATATTCTGTATTAAAATTTGAGAATGATCCAACCGTTCAAACGTGTATTATTCCGTTCTAAGTGGGAATAGCTCAGTGCTGCCTGCTTTTTATTTCTTTCCTCTTCTTTTATTTTCAATGCTCCACTCACCCCTATATTCTTCCCTCTTCTTTCTACCCATACCATTAGTGTTTGATTTCTTTTACCTAAATAAATGGTTAATTGCAACCCATTACATTTCCACCATGCCACTTACCATTTCTTTATCTCCCACTTAAATTCCACTTCTCTTCCCTTTCTTTCTTTATTTCTTGCATTGTCTTCTTCTTCCTCTCCATTCTCCTATAAATAGCAGCCTCATTCTTCTCACAAATTCACACCCCAATGGGGAGGGACAAACCCTCCTCTTTCTCTTCTCCATCTCACATCATATTTTCCATTCTCTAGTATTTAGGGTTTTCAAGTCTTCAAGGAGGAGGGGAGCTGTTTACACCATTACCACCAGCCATCAACCATCATCACCACCATCATCATCACCTTGGGAATCTCGGCTTTTGAGTTACTCGCGTGAGGATTTAAGAGTTTGTGATCTTCGAGTTCTTCCTACTTTCCATATGGTGTACTTCAACTTATTCTTTAATTACTCTTTTTGAGTTCCTCTTTGTAGCTTGATTATTCTTTGTAGTAGTTAACATGACATGATTTATATAATTTTTAGCCTATATTTATGAGTTTATTTGATTGTTAGATCCTAATTAATTAGTTCTTCTAGCAGCTTATGTGACTCCGTTTATTTGATTCGGTTTTATTGAATCTTTTATGTGTTCTTGTTTTAAGGTTCAAAACTTAAGATGATTTCATGTAATTAGTGCTAGAATTAGGGTTTTAATTCTAATTCACAAGTAGTAAAGGCTTATCAAACGGGTCGGAATCAAAATAAGAAGGATCGCGGATAGACGAGCGTTCGCTAGGTCGCGCACTTTAATTAACAACTCTTCTCCTATGCGTTAGATATGTTATTGATTGATCACCTTTGCATGTTTAATTGTTTAATCTAGATGAGCGGTCACTAGGTTAATTTTCATAGAAGAGGTTTTATTTGGGGAATGATAACCCGTGTGGGCATTCCACATATGTTAGTTTCGGTTTCATGGCTAGGGAACTTGGTTAATTTTCGGTCTAATGATTGGTAAACTTGTGTATATGTGGCTGAACTTTATATACTTTGTGTTTCATCATCATATTTTATTTATTCTTTGTAATTTAATTAATTTATTTCATTCAATTTATCTCTCAATTCCCCTTTTTACTTTGTACATATGTATATATTTATACTTTATACTTGTTAATAATAATTCTTTATTTTATTTAATTCTTTGTGACATTTTTTGTTAGGTACACCCTTTGATCTCCGTTGTGAACGATACCCTACTATGCACTATACTACTACCGATAGGGATTTTTTTAAATTGATGCTCCTTATGGGGCGTGTCAATTTTTGGCGCCGTCGACGGGGATTGAAAATTCCTAACTATTATTTTGTGAATATTTGTGAATAATACTTGTTTATACTTGTTGATATTTTGTTACACTTACTAATTTTACTTGTAGATATTTTACACTTAGTAATTATATTTAGGTGTCTTTTATATAGTTGATTATTTTTTGTTGTTGTAAGTTGTAACTTGAACGGAAATAGGTAAGGTCCTTTTATTAATATTGGCCTAAACCCTTCATTTGTACCGTAAGGTCACTTGAGGTTGAGGGCGGCCTTTATTAACACTTGGAGAATTGTCGAACACTTAAGTGCTTTCTCAACTGAGTAAGGGGCACATGAATGGTGTCTAGATATGATCGAGACCCCGGGTGACGGGTTTGTAAAATTGGATTCGAGAGGACTAAAAAAAAGGTAAACCCTAGTCCACTAAATGAATCCTGCCTCTCGCTTATTCTCTTGTGATCTGGCCATTCGCCTTCTGAAAACACGGAAAGTCATTTACGTCAAGGCATTGCACCTAGGCCGCATGTCCACCTTGAGTTACCGCTTGGAATCAACTTTCATTTTTTTCAACTATATTCAGGCAAAGGAAAATGTTTTTGTACACTTTAGGTATATTGGATTAAACATGACTTTAAGATGGGTAGCTGTTTCAGTCCCATTGCACATTGAAGTCCTCTGTTCCGTACCTAAGTGTATTGTGTAAATAAAATTTACTTAGACATAGGAAAATTTATTTATTCATTTTGTATAGATAATTTGTGATACATTTTTAACTTTGTAAATATTTTGTTTTTATATTGTAAATTCTATTACTAACTTTTTAATTTTGTATAGGAAATAATCCGGGTTTATCGGAAAATTTTACCACATACATCGGAGCATACGTTTAGGAAGTCAAGGTTAAAAAACCTTGAGGTTGATGTCTTGTTGGTGATTTTCTGGTATCCTCGGGAGTAAAAAGGTAAGTTTCTTTTTCACTCTAGTTATTTAATTATTTATTTTAAAAAAATAAAAAAAATAAAAAAATAGAAAATTTGTAATTGTAAATAAAAAAAAAGAGTGATTGTTTTGTTTTACTATTTGTCATTATTTATTTTTACTGTTTATAATTATTGTTTGTTTTGGGCCTGTTTGTTTGCTTGTTGGTTGTTAGTATTGGGCCTTAAGCCCATTTGGTTTGTCGGTTTGAGTTTTGGGTTTCGAAAAAAAAAAAAAAAAAAAATAAAAAAGAAAAAAAAATTTAGTTAATAAATTTAGCCCATTGGGCTCGTGTCATTCTCCAAGCCCATTTAGTGTGTCGGGCCTGTTAGTTTTTAGGCCCATTAGTTTTAAGCCCACCTAATAATGGGCCGGAGTTTTCTTTGGCCCAGGCCCACTTTAAGGCCCAGACCATTCCGATGGCCCAGGCCCGTTTAAAGTGTCGGCAAGCGCGTGCGCGTGCGCTACGCGTTTTCACTGTTTACTTTACGACTTTCGCGTAAAGATTTGTTTAAATAAAAAGAAAAATTCTTATTGGTCCGTCCCGCGACTTTCGCGTCGGCACGGTAATTAAAAAAAATTAAAAAAATTAAAAATTATAAAAAAAAATATTTGATTGGGCCGACGGACGACTTTTGCGTCGGCCGATTTGTTTAATAATCCGCATGCGTGTCAACTGTAGCCTTTGCGACTTTCGTCGCTCGATCCGCAATTTGCGGATGCGTGTCGTGGCACGTGTGCGTACGTGCGTCTGTTCCTTTCCCTTGGTTTGTGTCTATGTGCTTCATTCCATTCATTTTGCATTCATTTTCACTTAGTTCCCTTTTAGTCTCTCTAAATTTTCTCTCGTTTGTTCATACTGTTCTTCACTTGTTCTTCGTTGTTCTTAGTTATTTTTCCAGAAAGCTATCCTCCCTCCCAACCTAGAAATGGCCAAAAGAGTGAATTCTTTCGGTGAGTTGTTTCATTCTAGTCCTCCGAGAGTGATTTCTTTGAAGGCTTGGATGAAATCATTCCACCAAGCATTCTAGATAGCGTTAATGCTAGCATGCCGGATGAACCGAACCACAAGCACCAATCCAGCTGCTGATCCACATGTTGTTGTTGTTGCTGGTCCTTCCCGAAGCGTACGAGAGGCCCGAGGACGAGATTCACCAAGGACCAAAATGATGCGTTGACCGAGTTCTACACGGTGAATCCTCACCCACTCAAACTGCACGAGCAAGGTTTGCTATAGAACTCGGGTTAACCGAAAATAAGGTCTACAACCGGGGAAGGAGATTTCATGATAAGCACGGTATCCCGTCGGAGGAGCAGATTTATGCCGATCTAATAAGAAGAAACGAGGAGGTGATGAGTAAGAATGAGGAGCTTCAAGAGCAGAACCAGAAACTCATCGATGCTCTTCACGGCGGCATTTGTCCCCGGTGTGGAGGTCCTGTTCCGCACCGGATGTGCATCGATCAAGATTCGAAGTTGTTCCTCCGGAGCCTCTTCTTGTCTTGTCCGATGATTCAATCGACATGGATGACTTGCGAAGGGATGTGCGGAGCCTCATGCCAACATTAGTCGAGCGCTCATCCTCTCATGTGCCATCGACAACATTCGGGACCTCGCTCATGATCTCGTTGGGTTAAATTCCGACCAGATCGCCGATATCGTGAACAAAGCCAAAGACGAACTCCTTCTCTTGGCCGCGGCTGGTTTTCCCCCGTGGATCTTTTCATCAAATCCCAGCACTTCCATTCATCCCGAAACTCTTAATCATGCCGAGTACTTGCGAGTGTCTCAACGAGCCGAGCCTACACCATATTTCATATCGAAGCCTCGAGACACTCGGCGAACCATTCACACCGAATCCGACCACCATCGTTCGGATTTTAATGGATGTTGGTCAATGGTTGCTCGTCTTCGTAGCTTGGTCACCAATGCCCATACCTTGGAGGTCCTGTTCTCCGGGATAGAAGAAAGCTACAAGGAGCGAGTGCAAGTGATGTCTGCCGAGTTCCTAGTGCCAACACACAACGTTTCAACTCGTGAAGTCCAATTTGTTCGTTCCTCTCACCAACAATTGGATGGAAGTTGGATTGTTGTGGATGTCTCTGTGGATGAAATGAGCTCAAATCCAAGGCCTTCCGTGAGATCAAGATGCCGAAAACGTCCTTCCGGATGCCTGATACGGGATCTGCAGAATGGATCCTCCTTTGTCACGTGGGTGGAGCATGTTGATGTGCGAGAAAAAGATTTAACCCCCTTATTTAAACCTTTTGTTGAATCGGGTTTTGCATAAGGAGCGAAGCGTTGGTTGGCACCTCTTCAACGACATGCCGAGCGCTACATGTGCGTGATGGGGATTCACACTTCACCCGGTGACTCAATCATTTCACCGGGAGGGAGAAGAAGCCTTGCTAAGATGGCAAACCGGATGGCGGTAAGTTTCTTCAACGACATCACCAACTCGACTTACCATCATTGGACTGCATCAAACAAAACGGGAGACACACATATGGAGGTCAGGACCAACAAGCGAAGGGGTGATCCTAGCCAACCCCTTGGACTCGATCGTACTGCTGGCTGTTCTGTCAAGCACTTCTCCCATCACACAAGAATCTTTGATTTTATCAGAGACGTACGGACAAGGCATTTATGGGATAGTGTGTCGATAGACGGTTCGGTACATGTGCTTACAAACTTCACCACTGGTCTTGACCCACGAAATTCTATCTCCGTTTTGGGCATAAGTAATCACGTCGACTTCCTCATACTCCAGGAGTGCTTCACAGATTCAACGGGGTCGTACGTGATTTATGCGCCTATCGATCAAGCAACCTTCCAGTCCATGTTATGTGGAGTTGACCCGGAGCCTTTTCAATTGATGTCATCTGGCTTCTCCATTCTGCCTGATGTATCCGGAGACGTACTTGATGGAACTCTGCGACGTTAGTGTTCCGGATCTCGGTGAAGGCTAATTCAGCCGGACGTCTTGTGGATTTGGCAACGGGCACGGTCCGGGACACGCTCAAAAGGATCAAAGCCGCAGTCAACTAAGGAGCAAACGTTGGATGCAAGGCCCTGCTAGCCTTGTTTGTGACTGTTGGTGACTTGCTTCGGGAGGAGCTTCACGATCTTCAAGGGGAGTCTTTTCGTTTCACTTTTCATTTACTTAACTGTTTTGTGTTTATTTTTGTTTGTGTGTTTACTTCGGTTTATTTTTTTATTTTTGTTGTGTGTTTAAATTCAATAACCATGCTTGAATTTCTCATTTTCGTGAAATATCTGTCTAACATTGAGGACAATGTTTAATTCAAGTGTGGGGGGAAGGTTTATTAAAAAGAAAAGAAAAAAAATTTGAAAAATTGAAAAAATTCAAAAAAATAATTTACTTGTTTTCGTTTTCTACGGTTACAATATATCGACTAGATCATACTTACTCCCTTGGTAGCGTTGAACCTACCATTGCACTAAGTAAGTCACTGTGGTCACGTATTGTTACCCTAATAAAAAAAAATTGAAAAAGAAAAAAAAAAAATTAGTTTTGTAAGCTCGTTTGTTTCGCACGGCTTTGGAGCTATCGAGTCTTAGAAAGTGCTTGTTTGTTTATTTGAGTTATATCAAAAAAATCAAAAAATCAAAAATTACAAAAATATTTGCTTCTGTTTTGTTGTTTTTGTGTGTTTTATTGTGTTTTGTGTTTTGTTCTTTCCAATTCCGATGATGAATTAAGTTTAATTGTTGTGATTAGGAGAATGTTTATTATATGTCAAGGCTTTGTGTAGTTTGCTTTGGATTTAATATGCATAACTTGTGATTGCTCGAATTTCCATGTTCACATCACCGGTGTTAATTAATTGATTGCAATCCGAGAAGCACATTTGAACATACATTGTCATGCATACCCAGAAACTGTGAGGATTTGAGCCTATTGAATATTCACATGTATGCATATTTCATACATTTACTCGTTTTTCATGTGTGCACAATTCATGAGTTTTGAACCTAGAACTTGCTCAAAGACCACTTGAAACATTTTTTTAATCTGTGATGAATTAGAAATGAGTAAGGCATTAGTTGAGCACCATGGCCAAAGTATTCACCATCCATCTAAACACGAACTTTAGGAATCCCCTTTTGAACTAAACACTCATTAGCCGTTTCTTTTGTTCACCCATACCATCTCACCCTTGTTTTATTTATGTTTGCAAGACGATGATAGTGACTTCTTGTGTTCTTATGCTTCGGGTTTTGATTTGTTTGGTATTATACCAGAAGGCAAGTGTGGGGGTGTATTTATTTTGTTGTAATTGTTCAAAGAAAAAAAAAAAAATCAGAAATAAAAAGAAGGAATAAATTCCTCAAAAAAAAAAATAGAAAAGAAAGAAAGAAAAAAAAATGTCAGAAAGAGAAATTCCAAAAATAGAGTTATTGTCTTGTTTTTATTTTCAATAAAAGGTTAGAGGAGAATAAGAAAGTTGTTCGGGTATAGCATAGGTATGAGTTTCAAAGTCGTTGATTTGTCTTGCAAACATGTGAAACATTTTTCATTTCGAGTCCTTTCACTTCATTGACCATTCACCATTTACCATTCATCCTTTTGTCCCTGTTTCACCTAAAAAGCCCTTATGATCTGATGATTTGTGGATTAATTGTGGAGAGTCGGTTAATGAGCAAGCATATGGGAACACTACTTGTGTAATTGTTTTGAGAGTAAACACTTAACCCTAAACACTGAGCGGAAATATTTAGTGAATCTTGTGAGGTTTAGTGGTTAATGTTGTTTCATATGTGCCTATTGGATTGCTTGACATTAATTGTATACTTGGTTTTCACACACTTCACCCGAGCATAAATGAGATGTGTATATTAAATACTTAGCAAATTCTTTAACCTTGGTATATAATTTGTATTCTCCCGATTATAACTCTTCCGAACTCGGCGAGGGTTATGGTTGGAAAGAATATATGTTTTGTGTTTCCCTTTTCTGTTTTGTGTTGTTTTGTTTTAAGTTTTGTGTTGCTAAGGGACTAGCAATAGCTAAGTGTGGGGGAATTTGATAGGAGCACAAAGTGTGACGTTTTTAATGTGTTTTCCCTACTATTTGGCTATGATTTAGTTGTAACTTTGCTATTTTTGCTTAGTTTCCATATTTGAGTCCCTAAATGATATATAAATGTGAATACGTGCAGAAAATCGGAGCTCGGAAATTACGAAGTCTAATGGGCTTTTTCGAGGCCCATTAAGAGGTGAGCTACCGTGAGGCCCAAGATAAAGGCCCAAGCCCAAGAAGGAAGGCCCAAGTCCACAAAGCATGAAGGAAAGGTCCAAGTCCAGATTTTCGGAGATTCTCCCTGTGCAGATCAGTCAACTTTGGAAGCCCATATCTCCCACTTGCACCGTTGGATCCAGCTGTATTTTTGGCACACGCTGCATGTGGGTGTTAGATATTCGGTATTAAAATTTGAGAATGATCCAACCGTTCAAACGTGTATTATTCCGCTCTAAGTGGGAATAGCTCAGTGCTGCCTGCTTTTTATTTCTTTCCTCTTCTTTTATTTTCAATGCTCCACTCACCCCTATATTCTTCCCTCTTCTTTCTACCCATACCATTAGTGTTTGATTTCTTTTACCTAAATAAATGGTTAATTGCCATACCCATTACATTTCCACCATGCCACTTACCATTTCTTTATCTCCCACTTAAATTCCACTTCTCTTCCCTTTCTTTCTTTATTTCTTTCATTGTCTTCTTCTTCCTCTCCATTCTCCTATAAATAGCAGCCTCATTCTTCTCACAAATTCACACCCCAATGGGGAGGGACAAACCCTCCTCTTTCTCTTCTCCATCTCACATCATATTTTCCATTCTCTAGTATTTAGGGTTTTCAAGTCTTCAAGGAGGAGGGGAGCTGTTTACACCATTACCACCAGCCATCAACCATCATCACCACCATCATCATCACCTTGGGAATCTCGGCTTTTGAGTTACTCGCGTGAGGATTTAAGAGTTTGTGATCTTCGAGTTCTTCCTACTTTCCATATGGTGTACTTCAACTTATTCTTTAATTACTCTTTTTGAGTTCCTCTTTGTTGCTTGATTATTCTTTGTAGTAGTTAACATGACATGATTTATATAATTTTCAGCCTATATTTATGAGTTTATTTGATTGTTAGATCCTAATTAATTAGTTCTTCTAGCAGCTTATGTGACTCCGTTTATTTGATTCGGTTTTATTGAATCTTTTATGTGTTCTTGTTTTAAGGTTCAAAACTTAAGATGATTTCATGTAATTAGTGCTAGAATTAGGGTTTTAATTCTAATTCACAAGTAGTAAAGGCTTATCAAACGGGTCAGAATCAAAATAAGAAGGATCGCGGATAGACGAGCGTTCGCTAGGTCGCGCACTTTAATTAACAACTCTTCTCCTATGCGTTAGATATGTTATTGATTGATCACCTTTGCATGTTTAATTGTTTAATCTAGATGAGCGGTCACTAGGTTAATTTTCATAGAAGAGGTTTTATTTGGGGAATGATAACCCGTGTGGGCATTCCACATATGTTAGTTTCGGTTTCATGGCTAGGGAACTTGGTTAATTTTCGGTCTAATGATTGGTAAACTTTTGTATATGTGGCTGAACTTTATATACTTTGTGTTTCATCATCATATTTTATTTATTCTTTGTAATTTAATTAATTTATTTCATTCAATTTATCTCTCAATTCCCCTTTTTACTTTGTACATATGTATATATTTATACTTTATACTTGTTAATAATAATTCTTTATTTTATTTAATTCTTTGTGACATTTTTGTTAGGTACACCCTTTGATCTCCGTTGTGAACGATACCCTACTTACACTATACTACCGATAGGGATTTTTTTAAATTGATGCTCCTTTTGGGGCATGTCAATTTTTGGCGCCGTCGACGTGGATTGAAAATTCCTAACTATTATTTTGTGAATATTTGTGAATAATACTTGTTTATACTTGTTGATATTTTGTTACACTTACTAATTTTACTTGTAGATATTTTACACTTAGTAATTATATTTAGGTGTCTTTTATATAGTTGATTATTTTTTGTTGTTGTAAGTTGTAACTTGAACGGAAATAGGTAAGGTCCTTTTATTAATATTGGCCTAAACCCTTCATTTGTACCATAAGGTCACTTGAGGTTGAGGGCGGCCTTTATTAACACTTGGAGAATTGTCGAACACTTAAGTGCTTTCTCAACTGAGTAAGGGGCACATGAATGGTGTCTAGATATGATCGAGACCCCGGGTGACGGGTTTGTAAAATTGGATTCAGAGGACTAGTCCACTAAATGAATCCTGCCTCTCGCTTATCTCTTGTGATCTGGCCATTCGCCTTCGAAAACACGGAAAGTCATTTACGTCAAGGTATTGCACCTAGGCCGTATGTCCACCTTGAGTTACCGCTTGGAATCAACTTTCATTTTTTTTCAACTATATTCAAGCAAAGAAAAATGTTTTTGTACACTTTAGGTATATTGGATTAAACATGACTTTAAGATGGGTAGCTGTTTCAGTCCCATTGCACATTGAAGTCCTCTGTTCCCGTACCTAAGTGTATTGTGTAAATAAAATTTACTTAGACATAGGAAAATTTATTTATTCATTTTGTATAGATAATTTGTGATACATTTTTAACTTTGTAAATATTTTGTTTTTATATTGTAAATTCTATTACTAACTTTTTAATTTTGTATAGGAAATAATCCGGGTTTATCGGAAAATTTTACCACATACATCGGAGCATACGTTTAGGAAGTCAAGGTTAAAAAACCTTGAGGTTGATGTCTTGTTGGTGATTTTCTGGTATCCTCGGGAGTAAAAAGGTAAGTTTCTTTTTCACTCTAGTTATTTAATTATTTATTTTAAAAAAAATAAAAAAAATAAAAAAATAGAAAATTTGTAATTGTAAATAAAAAAAAAAGAGTGATTGTTTTGTTTTACTATTTGTCATTATTTATTTTTACTGTTTATAATTATTGTTTGTTTTGGGCCTGTTTGTTTGCTTGTTGGTTGTTAGTATTGGGCCTTAAGCCCATTTGGTTTGTCGGTTTGAGTTTTGGGTTTCGAAAAAAAAAACAAAAAAAAAAATTAAAAAAGAAAAACAAAATTTAGTTAATTAAATTTAGCCCATTGGGCTCGTGTCATTTCCAAGCCCATTTAGTGTGTCGGGCCTGTTAGTTTTTAGGCCCATTAGTTTTAAGCCCACCTAATAATGGGCCGAAGTTTTCTTTGGCCCAGGCCCACTTTAAGGCCCAGACCATTCCGATGGCCCAGGCCCGTTTAAAGTGTCGGCAAGCGTCAGCGCGTGCGCTACGCGTTTTCACTGTTTACTTTACGACTTTCGCGTAAAGATTTGTTTAAATAAAAAGAAAAATTGTTATTGGTCTGTCCCGCGACTTTCGCGTCGGCACGGTAATTAAAAAAAATTAAAAAAATTAAAAATTATAAAAAAAAATATTTGATTGGGCCGACGGACGACTTTTGCGTCGGCCGATTTGTTTAATAATCCGCATGCGTGTCAACTGTAGCCTTTGCGACTTTCGTCGCTCGATCCGCAATTTGCGGATCTGTGTCTGTGGCACGTGTGCGTACGTGCGTCTGTTCCTTTCCCTTGGTTTGTGTCTATGTGCTTCATTCCATTCATTTTGCATTCATTTTCACTTAGTTCCCTTTTAGTCTCTCTAAATTTTCTCTCGTTTGTTCATACTGTTCTTCACTTGTTCTTCGTTGTTCTTAGTTATTTTTCCAGAAAGCTATCCTCCCTCCCAACCTAGAAATGGCCAAAAGAGTGAATTCTTTCAGTGAGTTGTTTCATTCTAGTCCTCCAGAGAGTGATTTCTTTGAAGGCTTGGATGAAATCATTCCACCAAGCATTCTAGATACTGTTAATGCTAGCATGCCGGATGAACCAGAACCACAAGCACCAATCCAGGCTGCTGATCCACATGTTGTTGTTGTTGCTGGTCCTTCCCAGAAGCGTACGAGAGGCCCGAGGACGAGATTCACCAAGGACCAAAATGATGCGTTGACCGAGTTCTACACGGTGAATCCTCACCCACTCAAACTGCACAGAGCAAGGTTTGCTATAGAACTCGGGTTAACTGAAAATAAGGTCTACAACTGGGGAAGGAGATTTCATGATAAGCACGGTATCCCGTCAGAGGAGCAGATTTATGCCGATCTAATAAGAAGAAACGAGGAGCTGATGAGTAAGAATGAGGAGCTTCAAGAGCAGAACCAGAAACTCATCGATGCTCTTCACAGCGGCATTTGTCCCCAGTGTGGAGGTCCTGTTCCGCACCCAGATGTGCATCGATCAAGATTCGAAGTTGTTCCTCCGGAGCCTCTTCTTGTCTTGTCCGATGATTCAATCGACATGGATGACTTGCGAAGGGATGTGCGGAGCCTCATGCCAACATTAGTCGAGCGCTCATCCTCTCATGTGCCATCTGACAACATTCCGGGACCTGCTCATGATCTCGTTGGGTTAAATTCCGACCTGATCGCCGATATCGTGAACAAAGCCAAAGACGAACTCCTTCTCTTGGCCGCGGCTGGTTTTCCCCTGTGGATCTTTTCATCAAATCCCAGCACTTCCATTCATCCCGAAACTCTTAATCATGCCGAGTACTTGCGAGTGTCTCAACGAGCTGAGCCTACACCATATTTCATATCAGAAGCCTCGAGACACTCAGCAACCATTCACCTGAATCCGACCACCATCGTTCAGATTTTAATGGATGTTGGTCAATGGTTGCTCGTCTTCTGTAGCTTGGTCACCAATGCCCATACCTTGGAGGTCCTGTTCTCCGGGATAGAAGAAAGCTACAAGGAGCGAGTGCAAGTGATGTCTGCCGAGTTCCTAGTGCCAACACACAACGTTTCAACTCGTGAAGTCCAATTTGTTCGTTCCTCTCACCAACAATTGGATGGAAGTTGGATTGTTGTGGATGTCTCTGTGGATGAAATGAGCTCAAATCCAAGGCCTTCCGTGAGATCAAGATGCCGAAAACGTCCTTCCGGATGCCTTGATACGGGATCTGCAGAATGGATCCTCCTTTGTCACGTGGGTGGAGCATGTTGATGTGCGAGAAAAAGATTTAACCCCCTTATTTAAACCTTTTGTTGAATCAGGTTTTGCATATGGAGCGAAGCGTTGGTTGGCACCTCTTCAACGACATGCCGAGCGCTACATGTGCGTGGTGGGGATTCACACTTCACCCAGTGACTCAATCATTTCACCAGGAGGGAGAAGAAGCCTTGCTAAGATGGCAAACCAGATGGCGGTAAGTTTCTTCAACGACATCACCAACTCGACTTACCATCATTGGACTGCATCAAACAAAACGGGAGACACACATATGGAGGTCGGGACCAACAAGCGAAGGGGTGATCCTAGCCAACCCCTTGGACTCGATCGTACTGCTCGGCTGTTCGTCAAGCACTTCTCCCATCACACAAGAATCTTTGATTTTATCGAGACGTACGGACAAGGCATTTATGGGATAGTGTGTCGATAGACAGTTCGGTACATGTGCTTACAAACTTCACCACTGGTCTTGACCCACGAAATTCTATCTCCGTTTTGGGCCATAAGTAATCACGTCGACTTCCTCATACTCCAGGAGTGCTTCACGGATTCAACGGGGTCGTACGTGATTTATGCGCCTATCGATCAAGCAAGCTTCCAGTCCATGTTATGTGGAGTTGACCCGGAGCCTTTTCAATTGATGTCATCCGGCTTCTCCATTCCCGCCCGATGTATCCGGAGACGTACTTGATGGAACTCTGCGACGTTAGTGTTCCAGATCTCAGTGAAGGCTACATCAGCCAGACGTGCTGTGGATTTGGCAACAGGCACGGTCCAGGACACGCTCAAAAGGATCAAAGCCGCAGTCAACTAAGGAGCAAACGTTGGATGCAAGGCCCTGCTAGCCTTGTTTGTGACTGTTGGTGACTTGCTTCGGGAGGAGCTTCACGATCTTCAAAGGGGAGTCTTTCTGTTTCACTTTTCATTTACTTAACTGTTTTGTGTTTATTTCTGTTTGTGTGTTTACTTCGGTTTATTTTTTTTTATTTTTGTTGTGTGTTTAAATTCAATAACCATGCCTGAATTTCTCATTTCGTGAAATATCTGTCTAACATTGAGGACAATGTTTAATTCAAGTGTGGGGGAAGGTTTATTAAAAAGAAAAGAAAAAAATTTGAAAAATTGAAAAAATTCAAAAAAATAATTTACTTGTTTTCGTTTTCTACGGTTACAATATATCGACTAGATCATACTTACTCCCTTGGTAGCGTTGAACCTACCATTGCACTAAGTAAGTCACTGTGGTCACGTATTGTTACCCTAATAAAAAAAATTGAAAAAGAAAAAAAAAAAAATTAGTTTTGTAAGCTCGTTTGTTTCGCACCGGCTTTGGAGCTATCGAGTCTTAGAAAGTGCTTGTTTGTTTATTTGAGCTATATCAAAAAAAAAATATAATCAAAAAAATCAAAAAATCAAAAAATCAAAAATTACAAAAATATTTGCTTCTGTTTTGTTGTTTTTGTGTGTTTTATTGTGTTTTGTGTTTTGTTCTTTCCAATTCCGATGATGAATTAAGTTTAATTGTTGTGATTAGGAGAATGTTTATTATATGTCAAGGCTTTGTGTAGTTTGCTTTGGATTTAATATGCATAACTTGTGATTGCTCGAATTTCCATGTTCACATCACCGGTGTTAATTAATTGATTGCAATCCGAGAAGCACATTTGAACATACATTGTCATGCATACCCAGAAACTGTGAGGATTTGAGCCTATTGAATATTCACATGTATGCATATTTCATACATTTACTCGTTTTTCATGTGTGCACAATTCATGAGTTTTGAACCTAGAACTTGCTCAAAGACCACTTGAAACATTTTTTTAATCTGTGATGAATTAGAAATGAGTAAGGCATTAGTTGAGCACCATGGCCAAAGTATTCACCATCCATCTAAACACGAACTTTAGGAATCCCCTTTTGAACTAAACACTCATTAGCCGTTTCTTTTGTTCACCCATACCATCTCACCCTTGTTTTATTTATGTTTGCAAGACGATGATAGTGACTTCTTGTGTTCTTATGCTTCGGGTTTTGATTTGTTTGGTATTATACCAGAAGGCAAGTGTGGGGGTGTATTTATTTCGTTGTAATTGTTCAAAAAAAAAAAATCAGAAATAAAAAGAAGGAATAAATTCCTCAAAAAAAAAATAGAAAAGAAAGAAAAAAAAAAAATGTCGAAAGAGAAATTCCAAAAATAGAGTTATTGTATTGTTTTTATTTTCAATAAAAGGTTAGAGGAGAATAAGAAAGTTGTTCGGGTATAGCATAGGTATGAGTTTCAAAGTCGTTGATTTGTCTTGCAAACATGTGAAACATTTTCCATTTCGAGTCCTTTCACTTCATTGACCATTCACCATTTACCATTCATCCTTTTGTCCCTGTTTCACCTAAAAAGCCCTTATGATCTGATGATTTGTGGATTAATTGTGGAGAGTCGGTTAATGAGCAAGCATATGGGAATACTACTTATGTAATTGTTTTGAGAGTAAACACTTAACCCTAAACACTGAGCGGAAATATTTAGTGAATCTTGTGAGGTTTAGTGGTTAATGTTGTTCATATGTGCCTATTGGATTCCTTGACATTAATTGTATACTTGGTTTTCACACACTTCACCCGAGCATAAATGAGATGTGTATATTAAATACTTAGCAAATTCTTTAACCTTGGTATATAATTTGTATTCTCCTGATTATAACTCTTCTGAACTCGCTGAGGGTTATGGTTGGAAAGAATATATGTTTTGTGTTTCCCTTTTCTGTTTTGTGTTGTTTTGTTTTAAGTTTTGTGTTGCTAAGGGACTAGCAATAGCTAAGTGTGGGGGAATTTGATAGGAGCACAAAGTGTGACGTTTTTAATGTATTTTCCCTACTATTTGGCTATGATTTCGTTGTAACTTTGCTATTTTTGCTTAGTTTCCATATTTGAGTCCCTAAATGATATATAAATGTGAATACGTGCAGAAAATCGGAGCTCGGAAATTTACGAAGTCTAATGGGCTTTTTCGAGGCCCATTAAGAAGTGAGCTACCGTGAGGCCCAAGATAAAGGCCCAAGCCCAAGAAGGAAGGCCCAAGTCCACAAAGCATGAAGGAAAGTGACACGCCCAAAAGGGGCATCAATTTAAAAAAATCCCTATCGGTAGTAGTATAGTGGTAAGTAGGGTATCGTTCACAACGGACATCAAAGGGTGTACCTAACAAAAATTGTCACAAAGAATTAAATAAAATAAAGAATTATTATTAACATGTATAAAGTATAAATATATACATATGTACAAAGTAAGGGGGTTTAAGAGATAAAATGAATGAAATAAATTAATTAAACTACAAAGAATAAATTAAATATGATGGGATGAAACACAAAGTATATAAAGTTCAGCCACAAGTATAAAAGTTTACCAATTATTGGACCGAAAATTAACCAAGTTCCCTAGCCATGAAACCGAAATTAACATATGTGGAAAGTTAGAAGCTAACCATTCCCCAAATAAAACCTCTCTACGAAAATTAACCTAAGTGAAAGCACCTAGATTAACCAATTAAACATGCCATCTTAGTCTAGAAAGCTAGCTAGTCAAACCATGTTTAACGCATAGAAGAAGAGTTGTTAATCAAAGTGCACGACCCATTATAGAAAAGTCCATATGTCCGCAATCCTTTTTATTTGACACCGACCTTTGTCCAAAGCCTTTACTACTCGTGAATTAGGTTTCCAAAACTATTAGGTGAATTGTAATCCCTAACTCTAGCTCCAATTATATGCAAATATTATAAGTATCGATCCCTATAACATAAACACATAAAAGTTTTCTATAATTCAGAATCAAGTAAACAGAGTCACATAAGCTACTAGAAGAACTAATTAATTAGGATCCAATAACTAAATAAACTCATATAAATAGGCTGGAAATTATATAAATCATGTCATGTTAACTAATACAAAGAATAATCAAGCAACAAAGAGGAACTCAAAAAGAGTAATTAAAGATTAAGTTGAAGTACACCATATGGAAAGTAGGAAGAACTCGAAGACCACGAACTCTTTGAATCCTTGAAAGCAAGCAATCCAAAGCCGAGATTCCCAAGGTGATGATGGTGGTGGTGATGATGGTTGATGGCTGGTGGTGATGGTGTAAACAGCTCCTCTCCTCCTTGAAGTCTTGAAAACCCTAAATACTAGAGAATGGAAAATATGATGGAGAAGAGAAAGAGGAGGGTTTGTCCCTCCCCATTGGGGTGTGTTTGAAGAGAAGAATGAGGCTGCTATTTATAGGAGAATGGAGAGGAAGAAGAAGACAATGAAAGAAATAAAGAAAGAAAGGGAAGAGAAGTGGAATTTGAGTGGGAGAAAAAGAAATGGTAAGTGGAATGGTGGAAATGTAGTCATATGGCAATTAACCATTTATTTAAATAAAAGAAACTAAGCACTAATGATGTGGGAAGAAAGCAACAAATATGGGTTGGTGAGATGGATGACAATATGGTGGTGAGTGGAGCATTGAGAATAAAAGAAGAAGAAAGAATTGGAAAGTAGACAGCACTGAGCTATGTCCACTTAGAACGGAATAATTGACGTTTGAACGGTTGGATGATTCTGAAATTTGAATCCAGAATACGTAACACACACATGAAACGTGTATCAAAAATACAGCTGGATCCAACGGTGCAAGTGGGAGATATGTGCTTCCAAAGTTGACAGATCTGCACAGGCAGATTGTCCGAAAATGGGCTTGGACCTTTCTTCATGCTTTGTGGACTTGGGCCTTCCTTCTTGGGCTTGGGCCTTCATCTTGGAATTGGGCCTTTCTTCATGGATTTGGGCCTTCATCTTGGGCTCACGGCAGCGCACCTCTTAATGGGCCTCGAAAAAGCCCATTAGACTTCGTAAATTTCCAACACTTTGCTTATTTTCCTCAACTTATCTTCTTTTCTCTTTATTTGCAATAGGAAACCTACAAACACAAAAACTAATTAAATAACATAAATTTATGAGAAACTAACAACAAAAATGTAGAGAAATTGATATAAAAAGTTGTACAATTATGCACCTATCAAATACCCCCACACTTAGCTTTTGCTAGTGCTCTAGCAAACACGAAACTTAAAACAGAACAACACAAAACAAAAAAGGGAAACACAAAACATATATTCTTTCTAACCATAACCCTCAGCGAGTTCAGAAGAGTTATAATCAAGAGAATAAAATTATATACGAAGGCTAAAGAATTTGCTAAGCATTTAACATGTACATCTCATTTATGCTCGGGTGAAGTGTGTGAAAACCGAGTATCCAAAAAATTTCATGCAATCAAATAGGCACATCGAAACAACATTAACCACTAAAGCTCACCAGATTCACTAATTATTTCCGCTCAGTGTTTAGGGTTAAGTGTTTACTCTCATAACAATTGCATAAGTAATGTTCCCATAAGCTTGCTCATCGACCAACTCTCTACAATTAATCCACAAATCATTAAATCATAAGGACTTTCAGGTGAAACAAGGACCAAATGATGAATGGTAAATGGTGAATGGTATGAAGGGACTGGAAATGATAAATGATTTACATGTTTGCAAGACAAATCAACGACTTTGAAACTCATACCTATGCTATACCCGAAACAACTTTCTTATTCTCCTCCAACCTTTTATTGAAAATAATACAAGAAAATAACTCTATTTTTGGAATTTCTCTTTCTTTTTTTCTCTTTTTTTTTTTCTTTGAGGAATTTTATTCCTTCTTTTTGTTTTTGATTTTTTTTTCTTTCTTTGAACAAATACAACAAAATAAAATACACCCCCACACTTGCCTTTTGGTATACTACCATACAAATCCGAAGCATAAGAACATAAGAAGTCACTATCATCGTCTTGCAAACATAATAAAACAAGGGTGAGATGGTGTGGGTGAACAAAAGAAACGGCTAATGAGTGATTAGTTCAAAAGGGTTATTCCTAAAGTTCGTGTTTAGATGGATGGTGAATATTTTGGCCATGGTGCTCAACTAATGCCTTACTCATCTCTAATTCATTACAGATTAACAAAATGTTTCAAGTGGTCTCTGAGCAAGTTCTAGGTTCAAAACTCATGAATTGTGCACACATGAAGAACGAGTAAATGTATGAAATATGCATACATGTGAATATACAATAGGCTCAAATCCTCACATTTTTTGGGTATGCATGACAATGTATGTTCAAATGTGCTTCTCAGATTGCAATCAATTAATCAACACCGGTGATGTGAACATAGAATTTCGAGCAATCATAAGTTATGCAAATTAAATTCAAAGCAAACTACATAAAGTCTTAGCATATAATCAATATTTTCCTAATCACAACAAAGTAAACTCAATTCATCCTTGGGATTGGAAAAAACAAAGCACAAAATACAAATAAACACACAAAAAGAAGCAAATATTTTTGTAATTTTTGATTTTTTTTGATTTTTTGATTTTTTTAAAATGATATAGCTCAAATAAACAAACAAGCACTTTCTAAGACTCGATAGCTCCAAAGCTAGTGCGAAACAAACGAGCTTACATAACTAAATATTTTTATTTTATTTTTTTTAAATTTTTGAATTTTTTTTATTTTTTATTTTTGGGAAAGAACATAAGACAAAGAAACACACAACATAAGCAAATTTTATTTTTCTTTTGATTTTTTTTTTTTTTTTTTTTTTAAAGATGCTACCTTACCCCCACACTTGAATCTAACATTGTCCTCAATGTTTGACAAATATTTAGTGTAATGAAAAATTCAAGCATGGTAATTTATTTGAAAAAAAATAATTAAACCAAAATAAATGAAACACTATACAAACAGAAAACAAAATGTAAAACAACAATTTTTTTTTTAAACCAAATTTTCTATATTTTGTTTTATACGAACTAAAAAAAACAAACAATTAACAAGAGTGACAAAAAGAATACTCCCTTTGACGACTCCCGAGGATAGCCGGAATACACCATCAAGACACCAACCTCAAGGCTCTCCGGCCTTGACTTCCAAACGTTAGCTCCAAGTGCATAATGGTATAATTTCCGAATAACATGGATTATTGCCTACAAAATTATAAAAAATTAGTAATGAAATTTACAAAATCAAAACAAAATATTTACAAAGTTAAAAATGTATCACGAATTATCTATACAAAATGAATAAATAAATTTTTCTATGTCTACATAAATTTTATTTACACAATACACTTAAGTACGGGAACAGAGGACTTCAATGTGCAATGGGACTGAAACAGCTACCCATCTTAAAGTCATGTTTGATCCAATATACCTAAAGTGTACAAAAACAGTTTCTTTTGCCTCAATATAGTTGAAAAAAAATGAAAGTTGATTCCAAGCGGTAACTCAAGGTGGACTTACGGCCTAGGTGCAATGTCTTGACTTAAATGACTTTCCGTGTTTTCAGAAGGCGAATGGCCAGATCATATGAGAATAAGCGAGGGGCAGGATTCATTTGGTGGACTACGGAGGCAAGCCCCTATCGACTTTCGTCTGTCTATAGTCCTCTGAATCCAAAACCTGTCACCCAGGGTCTCGACCTAGACACCATCCATGTGCCCCTTACTCAGTTGAGAAAGCACTTAAGTGTTCGACAATTCTCCAAGTGTTAATAAAGGCCGCCCTCAACCTCAAATAACCTTACGGTAAAAATGAAGGGTTTAGGCCAATATTAACAAAAGGACCTTACCTATTCCGTTCAAGTTACAAATTACAACAACAACAAAAAAATCAACTATATAAAAAACACCTAAATAAATTACTAAGTGTAACAAAATATCAACAAGTATAAATTTACAAGTGTTATTTACAAGTATTATTGACAAGTAATATAAACAAGTAATATGAACAGTAACAAAAAAATAGTAAAATTATAAACAATAAATAATTACAAAACCAGTATTCACAAAAAAAATATTAGGTTAGGAACATTTTCAATCCACGTCGACGGCGCCAAAAATTGACAGGCCCAAAAGGAGCGTCAATTTAAAAAAACCCTATCGGTAGTAGTATAGTGGTAAGTAGGGTATCGTTCACAACGGACATCAAAGGGTGTACCTAACAAAAATTGTCACAAAGAATTAAATAAAATAAAGAATTATTATTAACATGTATAAAGTATAAATATATACATATGTACAAAGTAAGGGGGTTTAAGAGATAAAATGAATGAAATAAATTAATTAAACTACAAAGAATAAATTAAATATGATGGGATGAAACACAAAGTATATAAAGTTCAGCCACAAGTATAAAAGTTTACCAATTATTGGACCGAAAATTAACCAAGTTCCCTAGCCATGAAACCGAAATTAACATATGTGGAAAGTTAGAAGCTAACCATTCCCCAAATAAAACCTCTCTACGAAAATTAACCTAAGTGAAAGCACCTAGATTAACCAATTAAACATGCCATCTTAGTCTAGAAAGCTAGCTAGTCAAACCATGTTTAACGCATAGAAGAAGAGTTGTTAATTAAAGTGCACGACCCATTATAGAAAAGTCCATATGTCCGCAATCCTTTTTATTTGACACCGACCTTTGTCCAAAGCCTTTACTACTCGTGAATTAGGTTTCCAAAACTATTAGGTGAATTGTAATCCCTAACTCTAGCTCCAATTATATGCAAATATTATAAGTATCGATCCCTATAACATAAACACATAAAAGTTTTCTATAATTCAGAATCAAGTAAACAGAGTCACATAAGCTACTAGAAGAACTAATTAATTAGGATCCAATAACTAAATAAACTCATATAAATAGGCTGGAAATTATATAAATCATGTCATGTTAACTAATACAAAGAATAATCAAGCAACAAAGAGGAACTCAAAAAGAGTAATTAAAGATTAAGTTGAAGTACACCATATGGAAAGTAGGAAGAACTCGAAGACCACGAACTCTTTGAATCCTTGAAAGCAAGCAATCCAAAGCCGAGATTCCCAAGGTGATGATGGTGGTGGTTGATAGGAGCACAAAGTGTGACGTTTTTAATGTGTTTTCCCTACTATTTGGCTATGATTTAATTGTAACTTTGCTATTTTAGCTTAGTTTCCATATTTGAGTCCAAAATGATGTATTAATGCGAACATGTGCAGAAACGAAGTCTAATGGGCTTTTGCGAGGCCCATTAAGAGGTGGTCTGCCATGAGGCCCAAGAAGGAGGCCCGAACCCAAGAAGGGGGCCCAAACCCAAGATGGCAGGCCCAAATCCATGAAGGAAGGCCCAGGTTCACAAAGCATGAGGAAAGGCCCAAGCCCAGATTTTCGGACATTCTGCCTGTGCAGATCAGTCAACTTGCGAAGCCCATATCTCTCAATTGCACCGTCAGATCTAGCTGTAATTTTGATACACGCTGCATGTGGATGTTAAGTGTTCGGCATTAAAATTTCAGAATCATCCAACCGTCCATACGTCCAGAATTCCACTCCAAGTGCGCACTGCTCAGTGCTGTCTGCTTTTTATTTCTTTCCTTTTCCTTTATTCTCAATGCTCCACTCACCCCCATATTTCCACCCATCTCACCTAACTATCTTTGTTTCTTTCTCTCCATACCATTAGTGTTTGATTTCTTTTACCTAAATAAATGGTTAATTGCCATATGACTACATTTCCACCATTCCACTTACCATTTCTTTTCTACCACTCACATTCCACTTCTCTTCCTTTTCTTTCTTTATTTCTTTCATTGTCTTCTTCTTCCTCTCCATTCTCCTATAAATAGCAGCCTCATTCTTCTCACCAATACACACCCCAATGGGGAGGGACAAACCCTCCTCTTTCTCTTCTCCATCTCACATCATATTTTCCATTCTCTAGTATTTAGGGTTTTCAAGTCTTCAAGGAGGAGGGGAGCTGTTTACACCATTACCACCAGCCATCAACCATCATCACCACCATCATCATCACCTTGGGAATCTCGGCTTTTGAGTTACTCGCGTGAGGATTTAAGAGTTTGTGATCTTCGAGTTCTTCCTACTTTCCATATGGTGTACTTCAACTTATTCTTTAATTACTCTTTTTGAGTTCCTCTTTGTTGCTTGATTATTCTTTGTATTAGTTAACATGACATGATTTATATAATTTTCAGCCTATATTTATGAGTTTATTTGATTGTTAGATCCTAATTAATTAGTTCTTCTAGCAGCTTATGTGACTCCGTTTATTTGATTCGGTTTTATTGAATCTTTTATGTGTTCTTGTTTTAAGGTTCGAAACTTAAGATGATTGCATGTAATTGGTGCTAGAATTAGGGTTTTAATTCTAATTCACAAGTAGTAAAGGCTTATCAAACGGGTCGGAATCAAAATAAGAAGGATCGCGGATAGACGAGCGTTCGCTAGGTCGCGCACTTTAATTAACAACTCTTCTCCTATGCGTTAGATATGTTATTGATTGATCACCTTTGCATGTTTAATTGTTTAATCTAGATGAGCGTTCACTAGGTTAATTTTCATAGAAGAGGTTTTATTTGGGGAATGATAACCCGTGTGGGCATTCCACATATGTTAGTTTCGGTTTCATGGCTAGGGAACTTGGTTAATTTTCGGTCTAATGATTGGTAAACTTGTGTATATGTGGCTGAACTTTATATACTTTGTGTTTCATCATCATATTTTATTTATTCTTTGTAATTTAATTAATTTATTTCATTCAATTTATCTCTCAATTCCCCTTTTTACTTTGTACATATGTATATATTTATACTTTATACTTGTTAATAATAATTCTTTATTTTATTTAATTCTTTGTGACATTTTTTGTTAGGTACACCCTTTGATCTCCGTTGTGAACGATACCCTACTTACACTATACTACCGATAGGGATTTTTTTAAATTGATGCTCCTTTTGGGCGTGTCAATTTTTGGCGCCGTCGACGTGGATTGAAAATATTCCTAACCTAATTTTTTTTTTTGTGAATACTGTTTATAATTTTTTGTAATTATTACTGTTTTTATTACTTGTATATAATTACTGTTTACTTTTTATTGTTTATAATTTTACTATTTTTTTTAACTGTTCATATTACTTGTTTATATTACTTGTCTATATTACTTGTGACTAGTTGTTGTTATTACTTGTTTTTAATACTTGTTCATATTTTGTTACACTTAGTAATTTATTTAGGTGTCTTTTATATAGTTGATTATTTTTTTTGTTGTTGTAAGTTGTAACTTGAACGGAAATAGGTAAGGTCCTTTTGTTAATATTGGCCTAAACCCTTCATTTTTACCGTAAGGTTATTTGAGGTTGAGGGCGGCCTTTATTAACACTTGGAGAATTGTCGAACACTTAAGTGCTTTCTCAACTGAGTAAGGGGCACATGAATGGTGTCTAGGTCGAGACCCTGGGTGACAGGTTTTGGATTCAGAGGACTATAGACGGGACGAAAGTCGATAGGGGCTTGCCTCCGTAGTCCACCAAATGAATCCTGCCCCTCGCTTATTCTCATATGATCTGGCCATTCGCCTTCGAAAACACGGAAAGTCATTTAAGTCAAGGCATTGCACCTAGGCCGTAAGTCCACCTTGAGTTACCGCTTGGAATCAACTTTCATTTTTTTTCAACTATATTGAGGCAAAAGAAACTGTTTTTGTACACTTTAGGTATATTGGATCAAACATGACTTTAAGATGGGTAGCTGTTTCAGTCCCATTGCACATTGAAGTCCTCTGTTCCCGTACTTAAGTGTATTGTGTAAATAAAATTTACTTAGACATAGGAAAATTTATTTATTCATTTTGTATAGATAATTTGTGATACATTTTTAACTTTGTAAATATTTTGTTTTTATTTTGTAAATTTATTACTAACTTTTTAATTTTGTATAGGAAATAATCCGGGTTTATCGGAAATTCTACCACATACATCGGAGCATACGTTTAGGAAGTCAAGGTTGAAAAACCTTGAGGTTGATGTCTTGTTGGTGATTTTCGGTTTCCTCGGGAGTAAAAAGGTAAGTTTTCTTTTCACTCTCGTTATTTGTTTTTAAAAAAATAAAAATAAAATAAAAAAAATTAGAAAATTTGTAATTGTATATAAAAAAAAAGAGTGCTTGTTTTGTTTTACTGTTTGTAATTATTTATTTTTACTATTTATAATTACTGTTTGTTTTATTTTTGGGCTTGTTGTTTGTTTGTTATTGGGCCTTAGGCCCGTTTGTGTGATTGGTTAGGGTTTTAGGTTTCGAAAAAAAAAAAAAATAAAAAATAAAAAATTTGGCCCATTGGGCCCGTGTCATTCCCGAAGCCTGAAACCCGTAACCCAAGCCCATTTAGTGTGTCGGGCCTGTTCGTTTTTAGGCCCATTAGTTTAAGCCCACCAATAATGGCCCGTTCTCTACGCGGCCAGGCCCACTTTAAGGCCCAGACCATTCCGATGGCCCAGGCCCGTTTAAAGTGTCGGCAACCGTTAGCGCGTGTGCTACGCGTTTTCACTGTTCACTTTACGACTTTCGCGTAAAGATTTGGTTAAATAAAAAGAAAAATTCTTATTGGACCGTCCCGCGACTTTCGCGTCGGCACGATAATTAAAAAAAAATAAAAAATAAAAAATGAAAAAAATATTTGATTGGGCCGACGGACGACTTTTGCGTCGGCCGATTTGTTTAATAATCCGCATGCGTGTCAACTGTAGCCTTTGCGACTTTCGTCGCTCGATCCGCAATTTGCGGATCTGTGTCTGTGGCACGTGTGCGTACGTGCGTCTGTTCCTTTCCCTTGGTTTGTGTCTATGTGCTTCATTCCATTCATTTTGCATTCATTTTCACTTAGTTCCCTTTTAGTCTCTCTAAATTTTCTCTCGTTTGTTCATATTGTTCTTCACTTGTTCTTCGTTGTTCTTAGTTATTTTTCCAGAAAGCTATCCTCCCTCCCAACCTAGAAATGGCCAAAAGAGTGAATTCTTTCAGTGAGTTGTTTCATTCTAGTCCTCCAGAGAGTGATTTCTTTGAAGGCTTGGATGAAATCATTCCACCAAGCATTCTAGATACTGTTAATGCTAGCATGCCGGATGTGCCAGAACCAGAACCAGAACCACAAGCACCAATCCAGGCTGCTGATCCACATGTTGTTGTTGTTGCTGGTCCTTCCGAGAAGCGTACGAGAGGCCCGAGGACGAGATTCACCAAGGACCAAAATGATGCGTTGACCGAGTTCTACACGGTGAATCCTCACCCACTCAAACTGCACAGAGCAAGGTTTGCTATAGAACTCGGGTTAACTGAAAATAAGGTCTACAACTGGGGAAGGAGATTTCATGATAAGCACGGTATCCCGTCAGAGGAGCAGATTTATGCCGATCTAATAAGAAGAAACGAGGAGCTGATGAGTAAGAATGAGGAGCTTCAAGAGCAGAACCAGAAACTCATCGATGCTCTTCACAGCGGCATTTGTCCCCAGTGCGGAGGTCCTGTTCCGCACTCAGATGTGCATCGATCAAGATTCGAAGTTGTTCCTCCGGAGCCTCTTCTTGTCTTGTCCGATGATTCAATCGACATGGATGACTTGCGAAGGGATGTGCGGAGCCTCATGCCAACATTAGTCGAGCGCTCATCCTCTCATGTGCCATTTGACAACATTCCGGGACCTGCTCATGATCTCGTTGGGTGTCATTCCGACCAGATCGCCGATATCGTGAACAAAGCCAAAGACGAACTCCTTCTCTTGGTCGCGGCTGGTTTTCCCCTGTGGATCTTTTCATCAAATCCCAGCACTTCCATTCATCCCGAAACTCTTAATCATGCCGAGTACTTGCGAGTGTCTCAACGAGCTGAGCCTACACCATATTTCATATCAGAAGCCTCGAGACACTCAGCAACCATTCACCTGAATCCGACCACCATCGTTCAGATTTTAATGGATGTTGGTCAATGGTTGCTCGTCTTCTGTAGCTTGGTCACCAATGCCCATACCTTGGAGGTCCTGTTCTCCGGGATAGAAGAAAGCTACAAGGAGCGAGTGCAAGTGATGTCTGCCGAGTTCCTAGTGCCAACACACAATGTTTCAACTCGTGAAGTCCAGTTTGTTCGTTCCTCTCACCAACAATTGGATGGAAGTTGGATTGTTGTGGATGTCTCTGTGGATGAAATGAGCTCAAATCCAAGGCCTTCCGTGAGATCAAGATGCCGAAAACGTCCTTCCGGATGCCTGATACGGGATCTGCAGAATGGATCCTCCTTTGTCACGTGGGTGGAGCATGTTGATGTGCGAGAAAAAGATTTAACCCCCTTATTTAAACCTTTTGTTGAATCAGGTTTTGCATATGGAGCGAAGCGTTGGTTGGCACCTCTTCAACGACATGCCGAGCGCTACATGTGCGTGATGGGGATTCACACTTCACCCAGTGACTCAATCATTTCACCAGGAGGGAGAAGAAGCCTTGCTAAGATGGCAAACCAGATGGCGGTAAGTTTCTTCAACGACATCACCAACTCGACTTACCATCATTGGACTGCATCAAACAAAACGGGAGACACACATATGGAGGTCAGGACCAACAAGCGAAGGGGTGATCCTAGCCAACCCCTTGGACTCGATCGTACTGCTGGCTGTTCTGTCAAGCACTTCTCCCATCACACAAGAATCTTTGATTTTATCAGAGACGTACAGACAAGGCATTTATGGGATAGTGTGTCGATAGACAGTTCAGTACATGTGCTTACAAACTTCACCACTGGTCTTGACCCACGAAATTCTATCTCCGTTTTGGGCATAAGTAATCACGTCGACTTCCTCATACTCCAGGAGTGCTTCACAGATTCAACGGGGTCGTACGTGATTTATGCGCCTATCGATCAAGCAACCTTCCAGTCCATGTTATGTGGAGTTGACCCGGAGCCTTTTCAATTGATGTCATCTGGCTTCTCCATTCTGCCTGATGTATCCGGAGACGTACTTGATGGAACTCTACTGACGTTAGTGTTCCAGATCTCAGTGAAGGCAAATTCAGCCAGACGTGCTGTGGATTTGGCAACAGGCACGGTCCAGGACACGCTCAAAAGGATCAAAGCCGCAGTCAATTAAGGAGCAAACGTTGGATGCAAGGCCCTGCTAGCCTTGTTTGTGACTGTTGGTGACTTGCTTCGGGAGGAGCTTCACGATCTTCAAAGGGGAGTCTTTCTGTTTCCCTTTTCATTTACTTAACTGTCGTGTGTTTATTTCTGTTTGTGTATTTATTTCTGTTTGTGTGTTTAAATTCAATAACCATGCTTGAATTTTTCATTTTCGTGAAATATCTGTCTAACATTGAGGACAATGTTTAATTCAAGTGTGGGGGGAAGGTTTATTAAAAAGAAAAGAAAAAAATTTTGAAAAATTCAAAAATTCAAAAAAATAATTTACTTGTTTTTGTTTTCTACGGTAACAATATATCGACTAGATCATACTTACTCCCTTGGTAGCGTTGAACCTACCATTGCACTTAGTAAGTCACTGTGGTCACGTATTGTTACCCTAATAAAAAAAATTGAAAAAGAAAAAAAAAATAGTTTTGTAAGCTCGTTTGTTTCGCACTGGCTTTGGAGCTATCGAGTCTTAGAAAGTGCTTGTTCGTTTATTTGAGCTATATCATTTAAAAAAAATTCAATCAAAAAAAATCAAAAAATCAAAAATTACAAAAAAATTTGCTTGTTTGTGTGTTTTGTGTGTTTTGTGCTTTGTTCTTTCCAATCCCAAGGATGAATTGAGTTTAATTGTTGTGATTAGGAGAATGTTTATTATATGTCAAGGCTTTGTGTAGTTTGCTTTGGATTTAATATGCATAACTTGTGATTGCTCGAAATTCCATGTTCACATAACCTGTTTCGATTAATTGATTGCAATCCGAGAAGCACATTTAAACATACATTGTCATGCATACCCAGAAAATGTGAGGATTTGAGCCTATTGAATATTCACATGTATGCATCTTTCATACATTTACTCGTTCTTCATGTGTGCACAATTCATGAGTTTTGAACCTAGAACTTGCTCAAAGACCACTTGAAACGTTTTGTTAATCTGTGATGAATTAGAGATGATTAAGGCATTAGTTGAGCACCATGGCCAAAATATTCACCATCCATCTAAACACGAACTTTAGGAATCCCCTTTTGAACTAAACACTCATTAGCCTTTTCTTTTGTTCACCCACACCATCTCACCCTTGTTTTATTGTGTTTGCAAGACGATGATAGTGACTTCTTGTGTTTTTATGCTTCGGATTTGTATGGTAATATACCAAAAGGCAAGTGTGGGGGTGCATTTTATTTTGTTGTATTTGTTCAAAGAAAAAAAAAAAAAATCAGAAATAAAAAGAAGGAATAAAATTCCTCGGAAAAAAAAAAAAAAAAAAAAAAAGAAGAAAGAAATTCCAAAAATAGAGTTATTTTCTTGTATTATTTTCAATAAAAGGTTGGAGGAGAATAAGAAAGTTGTTTCGGGTATAGCATAGGTATGAGTTTCAAAGTCGTTGATTTGTCTTGCAAACATGTGAAATATTTTTCATTTCCAGTCCCTTCATTCATCATTCACCATTCACCATTTACCATCCACCTTTTGACCCCTGTTTCACCTTAAAAGCCCTTATGATTTAATGATTTGTGGATTAATTGTGGAGATTTGGTCGATGAGCAAGCATATGGGAACACTACTTGTGTAATTGTTTTGAGAGTAAACACTTAACCCTAAACACTGAGCGGAAATATTTAGTGAATCTTGTGAGGTTTAGTGGTTAATGTTGTTTCGATGTGCCTATTGGATTGCTTGAGATTTTTTGTATACTCGGTTTTCACACACTGCACCCGAGCATGAATGAGATGTACATGTTAAATGCTTAGCAAATTTGTTAGCCTTGGTATATAATTTTTATTCTCTTGATTATAACTCTTCTGAACTCGCTGAGGGTTATGGTTGGAAAGACCATTTTGTTTTGTGTTTCGTTTTGTGTTTTGTGTTGTTCTGTTTTAAAGTTGTGTGTTTGCTAGAGGACTAGCAATAGCTAAGTGTGGGGGCATTTGATAGGAGCACAAAGTGTGACGTTTTTAATGTGTTTTCCCTACTATTTGGCTATGATTTAATTGTAACTTTGCTATTTTAGCTTAGTTTCCATATTTGAGTCCAAAATGATGTATTAATGCGAACATGTGCAGAAACGAAGTCTAATGGGCTTTTGCGAGGCCCATTAAGAGGTGGTCTGCCATGAGGCCCAAGAAGGAGGCCCGAACCCAAGAAGGGGGCCCAAACCCAAGATGGCAGGCCCAAATCCATGAAGGAAGGCCCAGGTTCACAAAGCATGAGGAAAGGCCCAAGCCCAGATTTTCGGACATTCTGCCTGTGCAGATCAGTCAACTTGCGAAGCCCATATCTCTCACTTGCACCGTCAGATCTAGCTGTAATTTTGATACACGCCGTATGTGGATGTTAAGTGTTCGGCATTAAAATTTCAGAATCATCCAACCGTCCATACGTCCAGAATTCCACTACAAGTGCGCACTGCTCAGTGCTGTCTGCTTTTTATTTCTTTCCTTTTCCTTTATTCTCAATGCTCCACTCACCACCATATTTCCACCCATCTCACCTAACTATCTTTGTTTCTTTCTCTCCATACCATTAGTGTTTGATTTCTTTTACCTAAATAATTGGTTAATTGCCATATGACTACATTTCCACCATTCCACTTACCATTTCTTTTCTACCACTCACATTCCACTTCTCTTCCTTTTCTTTCTTTATTTCTTTCATTGTCTTCTTCTTCCTCTCCATTCTCCTATAAATAGCAGCCTCATTCTTCTCACCAATACACACCCCAATGGGGAGGGACAAACCCTCCTCTTTCTCTTCTCCATCTCACATCATATTTTCCATTCTCTAGTATTTAGGGTTTTCAAGTCTTCAAGGAGGAGGGGAGCTGTTTACACCATTACCACCAGCCATCAACCATCATCACCACCATCATCATCACCTTGGGAATCTCGGCTTTTGAGTTACTCGCGTGAGGATTTAAGAGTTTGTGATCTTCGAGTTCTTCCTACTTTCCATATGGTGTACTTCAACTTATTCTTTAATTACTCTTTTTGAGTTCCTCTTTGTTGCTTGATTATTCTTTGTATTAGTTAACATGACATGATTTATATAATTTTCAGCCTATATTTATGAGTTTATTTGATTGTTAGATCCTAATTAATTAGTTCTTCTAGCAGCTTATGTGACTCCGTTTATTTGATTCGGTTTTATTGAATCTTTTATGTGTTCTTGTTTTAAGGTTCGAAACTTAAGATGATTGCATGTAATTGGTGCTAGAATTAGGGTTTTAATTCTAATTCACAAGTAGTAAAGGCTTATCAAACGGGTTAGAATCAAAATAAGAAGGATCGCGGATAGACGAGCGTTCGCTAGGTCGCGCACTTTAATTAACAACTCTTCTCCTATGCGTTAGATATGTTATTGATTGATCACCTTTGCATGTTTAATTGTTTAATCTAGATGAGCGTTCACTAGGTTAATTTTCATAGAAGAGGTTTTATTTGGGGAATGATAACCCGTGTGGGCATTCCACATATGTTAGTTTCGGTTTCATGGCTAGGGAACTTGGTTAATTTTCGGTCTAATGATTGGTAAACTTGTGTATATGTGGCTGAACTTTATATACTTTGTGTTTCATCATCATATTTTATTTATTCTTTGTAATTTAATTAATTTATTTCATTCAATTTATCTCTCAATTCCCCTTTTTACTTTGTACATATGTATATATTTATACTTTATACTTGTTAATAATAATTCTTTATTTTATTTAATTCTTTGTGACATTTTTTGTTAGGTACACCCTTTGATCTCCGTTGTGAACGATACCCTACTTACACTATACTACCGATAGGGATTTTTTTAAATTGATGCTCCTTTTGGGCGCGTCAGTGGTGATGATGGTTGATGGCTGGTGGTGATGGTGTAAACAGCTCCTCTCCTCCTTGAAGTCTTGAAAACCCTAAATACTAGAGAATGGAAAATATGATGGAGAAGAGAAAGAGGAGGGTTTGTCCCTCCCCATTGGGGTGTGTTTGAAGAGAAGAATGAGGCTGCTATTTATAGGAGAATGGAGAGGAAGAAGAAGACAATGAAAGAAATAAAGAAAGAAAGGGAAGAGAAGTGGAATTTGAGTGGGAGAAAAAGAAATGGTAAGTGGAATGGTGGAAATGTAGTCATATGGCAATTAACCATTTATTTAAATAAAAGAAACTAAGCACTAATGATGTGGGAAGAAAGCAACAAATATGGGTTGGTGAGATGGATGACAATATGGTGGTGAGTGGAGCATTGAGAATAAAAGAAGAAGAAAGAATTGGAAAGTAGACAGCACTGAGCTATGTCCACTTAGAACGGAATAATTGACGTTTGAACGGTTGGATGATTCTGAAATTTGAATCCAGAATACGTAACACACACATGAAACGTGTATCAAAAATACAGCTGGATCCAACGGTGCAAGTGGGAGATATGTGCTTCCAAAGTTGACAGATCTGCACAGGCAGATTGTCCGAAAATGGGCTTGGACCTTTCTTCATGCTTTGTGGACTTGGGCCTTCCTTCTTGGGCTTGGGCCTTCATCTTGGAATTGGGCCTTTCTTCATGGATTTGGGCCTTCATCTTGGGCTCACGGCAGCGCACCTCTTAATGGGCCTCGAAAAAGCCCATTAGACTTCGTAAATTTCCAACACTTTGCTTATTTTCCTCAACTTATCTTCTTTTCTCTTTATTTGCAATAGGAAACCTACAAACACAAAAACTAATTAAATAACATAAATTTATGAGAAACTAACAACAAAAATGTAGAGAAATTGATATAAAAAGTTGTACAATTATGCACCTATCAGAAAGGTCCAAGTCCATTTTCGGAGAATCTCCCTGTGCAGATCAGTCAACTTTGGAAGTTCATATCTCCCACTTGCACCGTTGGATCCAGCTGTATTTTTGGCACACGCTGCATGTGTGTGTTAGATATTCTGTATTAAAATTTGAGAATGATCCAACCGTTCAAACGTGTATTATTCCGTTCTAAGTGGGAATAGCTCAGTGCTGCCTGCTTTTTATTTCTTTCCTCTTCTTTTATTTTCAATGCTCCACTCACCCCTATATTCTTCCCTCTTCTTTCTACCCATACCATTAGTGTTTGATTTCTTTTACCTAAATAAATGGTTAATTGCAACCCATTACATTTCCACCATGCCACTTACCATTTCTTTATCTCCCACTTAAATTCCACTTCTCTTCCCTTTCTTTCTTTATTTCTTGCATTGTCTTCTTCTTCCTCTCCATTCTCCTATAAATAGCAGCCTCATTCTTCTCACAAATTCACACCCCAATGGGGAGGGACAAACCCTCCTCTTTCTCTTCTCCATCTCACATCATATTTTCCATTCTCTAGTATTTAGGGTTTTCAAGTCTTCAAGGAGGAGGGGAGCTGTTTACACCATTACCACCAGCCATCAACCATCATCACCACCATCATCATCACCTTGGGAATCTCGGCTTTTGAGTTACTCGCGTGAGGATTTAAGAGTTTGTGATCTTCGAGTTCTTCCTACTTTCCATATGGTGTACTTCAACTTATTCTTTAATTACTCTTTTTGAGTTCCTCTTTGTTGCTTGATTATTCTTTGTACTAGTTAACATGACATGATTTATATAATTTTCAGCCTATATTTATGAGTTTATTTGATTGTTAGATCCTAATTAATTAGTTCTTCTAGCAGCTTATGTGACTCCGTTTATTTGATTCGGTTTTATTGAATCTTTTATGTGTTCTTGTTTTAAGGTTCAAAACTTAAGATGATTGCATGTAATTAGTGCTAGAATTAGGGTTTTAATTCTAATTCACAAGTAGTAAAGGCTTATCAAACGGGTCAGAATCAAAATAAGAAGGATCGCGGATAGACGAGCGTTCGCTAGGTCGCGCACTTTAATTAACAACTCTTCTCCTATGCGTTAGATATGTTATTGATTGATCACCTTTGCATGTTTAATTGTTTAATCTAGATGAGCGGTCACTAGGTTAATTTTCATAGAAGAGGTTTTATTTGGGGAATGATAACCCGTGTGGGCATTCCACATATGTTAGTTTCGGTTTCATGGCTAGGGAACTTGGTTAATTTTCGGTCTAATGATTGGTAAACTTTTGTATATGTGGCTGAACTTTATATACTTTGTGTTTCATCATCATATTTTATTTATTCTTTGTAATTTAATTAATTTATTTCATTCAATTTATCTCTCAATTCCCCTTTTTACTTTGTACATATGTATATATTTATACTTTATACTTGTTAATAATAATTCTTTATTTTATTTAATTCTTTGTGACATTTTTGTTAGGTACACCCTTTGATCTCCGTTGTGAACGATACCCTACTTACACTATACTACCGATAGGGATTTTTTTAAATTGATGCTCCTTATGGGGCATGTCAATTTTTGGCGCCGTCGACGTGGATTGAAAATTCCTAACTATTATTTTGTGAATATTTGTGAATAATACTTGTTTATACTTGTTGATATTTTGTTACACTTACTAATTTTACTTGTAGATATTTTACACTTAGTAATTATATTTAGGTGTCTTTTATATAGTTGATTATTTTTTGTTGTTGTAAGTTGTAACTTGAACGGAAATAGGTAAGGTCCTTTTATTAATATTGGCCTAAACCCTTCATTTGTACCGTAAGGTCACTTGAGGTTGAGGGCGGCCTTTATTAACACTTGGAGAATTGTCGAACACTTAAGTGCTTTCTCAACTGAGTAAGGGGCACATGAATGGTGTCTAGATATGATCGAGACCCTGGGTGACGGGTTTGTAAAATTGGATTCAGAGGACTAGTCCACTAAATGAATCCTGCCTCTCGCTTATCTCTTGTGATCTGGCCATTCGCCTTCTGAAAACACGGAAAGTCATTTACGTCAAGGCATTGCACCTAGGCCGCATGTCCACCTTGAGTTACCGCTTGGAATCAACTTTCATTTTTTTCAACTATATTCAAGCAAAGAAAAATGTTTTTGTACACTTTAGGTATATTGGATTAAACATGACTTTAAGATGGGTAGCTGTTTCAGTCCCATTGCACATTGAAGTCCTCTGTTCCCGTACCTAAGTGTATTGTGTAAATAAAATTTACTTAGACATAGGAAAATTTATTTATTCATTTTGTATAGATAATTTGTGATACATTTTTAACTTTGTAAATATTTTGTTTTTATATTGTAAATTCTATTACTAACTTTTTAATTTTGTATAGGAAATAATCCGGGTTTATCGGAAAATTTTACCACATACATCGGAGCATACGTTTAGGAAGTCAAGGTTAAAAAACCTTGAGGTTGATGTCTTGTTGGTGATTTTCTGGTATCCTCGGGAGTAAAAAGGTAAGTTTCTTTTTCACTCTAGTTATTTAATTATTTATTTTAAAAAAAATAAAAAAAATAAAAAAATAGAAAATTTGTAATTGTAAATAAAAAAAAAGAGTGATTGTTTTGTTTTACTATTTGTCATTATTTATTTTTACTGTTTATAATTATTGTTTGTTTTGGGCCTGTTTGTTTGCTTGTTGGTTGTTAGTATTGGGCCTTAAGCCCATTTGGTTTGATCGGTTTGAGTTTTGGTTTCGAAAAAAAAAAACAAAAAAAAAATTAAAAAAGAAAAACAAAATTTAGTTAATTAAATTTAGCCCATTGAGCTCGTGTCATTTCCAAGCCCATTTAGTGTGTCGGGCCTGTTAGTTTTTAGGCCCATTAGTTTTAAGCCCACCTAATAATGGGCCGAAGTTTTCTTTGCGGCCAGGCCCACTTTAAGGCCCAGACCATTCCGATGGCCCAGGCCCGTTTAAAGTGTCGGCAAGCGTCAGCGCGTGCGCTACGCGTTTTCACTGTTTACTTTACGACTTTCGCGTAAAGATTTGGTTAAATAAAAAGAAAAATTGTTATTGGTCCGTCCCGCGACTTTCGCGTCGGCACGGTAATTAAAAAAAAATTAAAAAAATTAAAAATTATAAAAAAAAATATTTGATTGGGCCGACGGACGACTTTTGCGTCGGCCGATTTGTTTAATAATCCGCATGCGTGTCAATCGTAGCCTTTGCGACTTTCGTCGCTCGATCCGCAATTTGCGGATGCGTGTCTCCGTGGCACGTGTGCGTACGTGCGTCTGTTCCTTTCCCTTGGTTTGTGTCTATGTGCTTCATTCCATTCATTTTGCATTCATTTTCACTTAGTTCCCTTTTAGTCTCTCTAAATTTTCTCTCGTTTGTTCATATTGTTCTTCACTTGTTCTTCGTTGTTCTTAGTTATTTTTCCAGAAAGCTATCCTCCCTCCCAACCTAGAAATGGCCAAAAGAGTGAATTCTTTCAGTGAGTTGTTTCATTCTAGTCCTCCAGAGAGTGATTTCTTTGAAGGCTTGGATGAAATCATTCCACCAAGCATTCTAGATACTGTTAATGCTAGCATGCCGGATGTGAACCAGAACCACAAGCACCAATCCAGGCTGCTGATCCACATGTTGTTGTTGTTGCTGGTCCTTCCCAGAAGCGTACGAGAGGCCCGAGGACGAGATTCACCAAGGACCAAAATGATGCGTTGACCGAGTTCTACACGGTGAATCCTCACCCACTCAAACTGCACAGAGCAAGGTTTGCTATAGAACTCGGGTTAACCGAAAATAAGGTCTACAACCGGGGAAGGAGATTTCATGATAAGCACGGTATCCCGTCGGAGGAGCAGATTTATGCCGATCTAATAAGAAGAAACGAGGAGCTGATGAGTAAGAATGAGGAGCTTCAAGAGCAGAACCAGAAACTCATCGATGCTCTTCACGGCGGCATTTGTCCCCGAGTGTGGAGGTCCGTTCCGCACCCGGATGTGCATCGATCAAGATTCGAAGTTGTTCCTCCGGAGCCTCTTCTTGTCTTGTCCGATGATTCAATCGACATGGATGACTTGCGAAGGGATGTGCGGAGCCTCGTCCAACATTAGTCGAGCGCTCATCCTCTCATGTGCCATCTGACAACATTCCGGGACCTGCTCATGATCTCGTTGGGTTAAATTCCGACCTGATCGCCGATATCGTGAACAAAGCCAAAGACGAACTCCTTCTCTTGGCCGCGGCTGGTTTTCCCCTGTGGATCTTTTCATCAAATCCCAGCACTTCCATTCATCCCGAAACTCTTAATCATGCCGAGTACTTGCGAGTGTCTCAACGAGCTGAGCCTACACCATATTTCATATCAGAAGCCTCGAGACACTCAGCAACCATTCACCTGAATCCGACCACCATCGTTCAGATTTTAATGGATGTTGGTCAATGGTTGCTCGTCTTCTGTAGCTTGGTCACCAATGCCCATACCTTGGAGGTCCTGTTCTCCGGGATAGAAGAAAGCTACAAGGAGCGAGTGCAAGTGATGTCTGCCGAGTTCCTAGTGCCAACACACAACGTTTCAACTCGTGAAGTCCAATTTGTTCGTTCCTCTCACCAACAATTGGATGGAAGTTGGATTGTTGTGGATGTCTCTGTGGATGAAATGAGCTCAAATCCAAGGCCTTCCGTGAGATCAAGATGCCGAAAACGTCCTTCCGGATGCCTGATACGGGATCTGCAGAATGGATCCTCCTTTGTCACGTGGGTGGAGCATGTTGATGTGCGAGAAAAAGATTTAACCCCCTTATTTAAACCTTTTGTTGAATCAGGTTTTGCATATGGAGCGAAGCGTTGGTTGGCACCTCTTCAACGACATGCCGAGCGCTACATGTGCGTGGTGGGGATTCACACTTCACCCGGTGACTCAATCATTTCACCGGGAGGGAGAAGAAGCCTTGCTAAGATGGCAAACCAGATGGCGGTAAGTTTCTTCAACGACATCACCAACTCGACTTACCATCATTGGACTGCATCAAACAAAACGGGAGACACACATATGGAGGTCAGGACCAGCAAGCGAAGGGGTGATCCTAGCCAACCCCTTGGACTCGATCGTACTGCTGGCTGTTCTGTCAAGCACTTCTCCCATCACACAAGAATCTTTGATTTTATCAGAGACGTACAGACAAGGCATTTATGGGATAGTGTGTCGATAGACAGTTCAGTACATGTGCTTACAAACTTCACCACTGGTCTTGACCCACGAAATTCTATCTCCGTTTTGGCCATAAGTAATCACGTCGACTTCCTCATACTCCAGGAGTGCTTCACAGATTCAACGGGGTCGTACGTGATTTATGCCCTATCGATCAAGCAACCTTCCAGTCCATGTTATGTGGAGTTGACCCGGAGCCTTTTCAATTGATGTCATCTCGGCTTCTCCATTCGCCCGATGTATCCGGAGACGTACTTGATGGAACTCTACCGACGTTAGTGTTCCGGATCTCGGTGAAGGCTACATCAGCTAGACGTCTTGTGGATTTGGCAACAGTGCACGGTCCGGGACACGCTCAAAAGGATCAAAGCCGCAGTCAACTAAGGAGCAAACGTTGGATGCAAGGCCCTGCTAGCCTTGTTTGTGACTGTTGGTGACTTGCTTCGGGAGGAGCTTCACGATCTTCAAAGGGGAGTCTTTCTGTTTCACTTTTCATTTACTTAACTGTTTTGTGTTTATTTTTGTTTGTGTGTTTACTTCGTTTTTTTTTTTATTTTTGTTGTGTGTTTAAATTCAATAACCATGCTTGAATTTCTCATTTTCGTGAAATATCTGTCTAACATTGAGGACAATGTTTAATTCAAGTGTGGGGGGAAGGTTTATTAAAAAGAAAAGAAAAAAATTTGAAAAATTGAAAAAATTCAAAAAAATAATTTACTTGTTTTCGTTTTCTACGGTTACAATATATCGACTAGATCATACTTACTCCCTTGGTAGCGTTGAACCTACCATTGCACTAAGTAAGTCACTGTGGTCACGTATTGTTACCCTAATAAAAAAAATTGAAAAAAAAAAAAAAAATTAGTTTTGTAAGCTCGTTTGTTTCGCACTGGCTTTGGAGCTATCGAGTCTTAGAAAGTGCTTGTTTGTTTATTTGAGCTATATCAAAAAAAAAAATATAATCAAAAAAATCAAAAAATCAAAAAATCAAAAATTACAAAAATATTTGCTTCTGTTTTGTTGTTTTTGTGTGTTTTATTGTGTTTTGTGTTTTGTTCTTTCCAATTCCGATGATGAATTGAGTTTAATTGTTGTGATTAGGAGAATGTTTATTATATGTCAAGGCTTTGTGTAGTTTGCTTTGGATTTAATATGCATAACTTGTGATTGCTCGAATTTCCATGTTCACATCACCGGTGTTAATTAATTGATTGCAATCCGAGAAGCACATTTGAACATACATTGTCATGCATACCCAGAAAATGTGAGGATTTGAGCCTATTGAATATTCACATGTATGCATATTTCATACATTTACTCGTTCTTCATGTGTGCACAATTCATGAGTTTTGAACCTAGAACTTGCTCAAAGACCACTTGAAACATTTTTTTAATCTGTGATGAATTAGAAATGAGTAAGGCATTAGTTGAGCACCATGGCCAAAGTATTCACCATCCATCTAAACACGAACTTTAGGAATCCCCTTTTGAACTAAACACTCATTAGCCGTTTCTTTTGTTCACCCATACCATCTCACCCTTGTTTTATTTATGTTTGCAAGACGATGATAGTGACTTCTTGTGTTCTTATGCTTCGGGTTTTGATTTGTTTGGTATTATACCAGAAGGCAAGTGTGGGGGTGTATTTATTTTGTTGTAATTGTTCAAAGAAAAAAAAATCAGAAATAAAAAGAAGGAATAAATTCCTCAAAAAAAAAATAGAAAAGAAAGAAAGAAAAAAAAATGTCAGAAAGAGAAATTCCAAAAATAGAGTTATTGTATTGTTTTTATTTTCAATAAAAGGTTAGAGGAGAATAAGAAAGTTGTTCGGGTATAGCATAGGTATGAGTTTCAAAGTCGTTGATTTGTCTTGCAAACATGTGAAACATTTTCCATTTCGAGTCCTTTCACTTCATTGACCATTCACCATTTACCATTCATCCTTTTGTCCCTGTTTCACCTAAAAAGCCCTTATGATCTGATGATTTGTGGATTAATTGTGGAGAGTCGGTTAATGAGCAAGCATATGGGAATACTACTTATGTAATTGTTTTGAGAGTAAACACTTAACCCTAAACACTGAGCGGAAATATTTAGTGAATCTTGTGAGGTTTAGTGGTTAATGTTGTTCATATGTGCCTATTGGATTCCTTGACATTAATTGTATACTTGGTTTTCACACACTTCACCCGAGCATAAATGAGATGTGTATATTAAATACTTAGCAAATTCTTTAACCTTGGTATATAATTTGTATTCTCCTGATTATAACTCTTCGAACTCGGCGAGGGTTATGGTTGGAAAGAATATATGTTTTGTGTTTCCCTTTTCTGTTTTGTGTTGTTTTGTTTTAAGTTTTGTGTTGCTAAGGGACTAGCAATAGCTAAGTGTGGGGGAATTTGATAGGAGCACAAAGTGTGACGTTTTTAATGTATTTTCCCTACTATTTGGCTATGATTTCGTTGTAACTTTGCTATTTTTGCTTAGTTTCCATATTTGAGTCCCTAAATGATATATAAATGTGAATACGTGCAGAAAATCGGAGCTCGGAAATTTACGAAGTCTAATGGGCTTTTTCGAGGCCCATTAAGAAGTGAGCTACCGTGAGGCCCAAGATAAAGGCCCAAGCCCAAGAAGGAAGGCCCAAGTCCACAAAGCATGAAGGAAAGGTCCAAGTCCATTTTCGGAGAATCTCCCTGTGCAGATCAGTCAACTTTGGAAGTTCATATCTCCCACTTGCACCGTTGGATCCAGCTGTATTTTTGGCACACGCTGCATGTGTGTGTTAGATATTCTGTATTAAAATTTGAGAATGATCCAACCGTTCAAACGTGTATTATTCCGTTCTAAGTGGGAATAGCTCAGTGCTGCCTGCTTTTTATTTCTTTCCTCTTCTTTTATTTTCAATGCTCCACTCACCCCTATATTCTTCCCTCTTCTTTCTACCCATACCATTAGTGTTTGATTTCTTTTACCTAAATAAATGGTTAATTGCAACCCATTACATTTCCACCATGCCACTTACCATTTCTTTATCTCCCACTTAAATTCCACTTCTCTTCCCTTTCTTTCTTTATTTCTTGCATTGTCTTCTTCTTCCTCTCCATTCTCCTATAAATAGCAGCCTCATTCTTCTCACAAATTCACACCCCAATGGGGAGGGACAAACCCTCCTCTTTCTCTTCTCCATCTCACATCATATTTTCCATTCTCTAGTATTTAGGGTTTTCAAGTCTTCAAGGAGGAGGGGAGCTGTTTACACCATTACCACCAGCCATCAACCATCATCACCACCATCATCATCACCTTGAGAATCTCGGCTTTTGAGTTACTCGCGTGAGGATTTAAGAGTTTGTGATCTTCGAGTTCTTCCTACTTTCCATATGGTGTACTTCAACTTATTCTTTAATTACTCTTTTTGAGTTCCTCTTTGTTGCTTGATTATTCTTTGTAGTAGTTAACATGACATGATTTATATAATTTTCAGCCTATATTTATGAGTTTATTTGATTGTTAGATCCTAATTAATTAGTTCTTCTAGCAGCTTATGTGACTCCGTTTATTTGATTCGGTTTTATTGAATCTTTTATGTGTTCTTGTTTTAAGGTTCAAAACTTAAGATGATTTCATGTAATTAGTGCTAGAATTAGGGTTTTAATTCTAATTCACAAGTAGTAAAGGCTTATCAAACGGGTCAGAATCAAAATAAGAAGGATCGCGGATAGACGAGCGTTCGCTAGGTCGCGCACTTTAATTAACAACTCTTCTCCTATGCGTTAGATATGTTATTGATTGATCACCTTTGCATGTTTAATTGTTTAATCTAGATGAGCGGTCACTAGGTTAATTTTCATAGAAGAGGTTTTATTTGGGGAATGATAACCCGTGTGGGCATTCCACATATGTTAGTTTCGGTTTCATGGCTAGGGAACTTGGTTAATTTTCGGTCTAATGATTGGTAAACTTTTGTATATGTGGCTGAACTTTATATACTTTGTGTTTCATCATCATATTTTATTTATTCTTTGTAATTTAATTAATTTATTTCATTCAATTTATCTCTCAATTCCCCTTTTTACTTTGTACATATGTATATATTTATACTTTATACTTGTTAATAATAATTCTTTATTTTATTTAATTCTTTGTGACATTTTTGTTAGGTACACCCTTTGATCTCCGTTGTGAACGATACCCTACTTACACTATACTACCGATAGGGATTTTTTTAAATTGATGCTCATTTTGGGCCTGTCATTCACAAACAAAAAATATTAGGTTAGAAACATTTTCAATCCCCGGCGACGGCGCCAAAAATTGATAGGTCCCAAAAGGAGCATCAATTTAAAAAAATCCCTATCGGTAGTATAGTGTAAGTAGGGTATCGTTCACAACGGAGATCAAAGGGTGTACCTAACAAAAAATGTCACAAAGAATTAAATAAAATAAAGAATTATTATTAACAAGTATAAAGTATAAATATATACATATGTACAAAGTAAAAAGGGGAATTGAGAGATAAATTGAATGAAATAAATTAATTAAATTACAAAGAATAAATAAAATATGATGATGAAACACAAAGTATATAAAGTTCAGCCACATATACACAAGTTTACCAATCATTAGACCGAAAATTAACCAAGTTCCCTAGCCATGAAACCGAAACTAACATATGTGGAATGCCCACACGGGTTATCATTCCCCAAATAAAACCTCTTCTATGAAAATTAACCTAGTGAACGCTCATCTAGATTAAACAATTAAACATGCAAAGGTGATCAATCAATAACATATTTAACGCATAGGAGAAGAGTTGTTAATTAAAGTGCGCGACCTAGCGAACGCTCGTCTATCCGCGATCCTTCTTATTTTGATTCCGACCCGTTTGATAAGCCTTTACTACTTGTGAATTAGAATTAAAACCCTAATTCTAGCACCAATTACATGCAATCATCTTAAGTTTCAAACCTTAAAACAAGAACACATAAAAGATTCAATAAAACCGAATCAAATAAACGGAGTCACATAAGCTGCTAGAAGAACTAATTAATTAGGATCTAACAATCAAATAAACTCATAAATATAGGCTGAAAATTATATAAATCATGTCATGTTAACTAATACAAAGAATAAACAAGCAACAAAGAGGAACTCAAAAAGAGTAATTAAAGAATAAGTTGAAGTACACCATATGGAAAGTAGGAAGAACTCGAAGATCACAAACTCTTAAATCCTCACGCGAGTAACTCAAAAGCCAAGATTCCCAAGGTGATGATGATGGTGGTGATGATGGTTGATGGCTGGTGGTAATGGTGTAAACAGCTCCCCTCCTCCTTGAAGACTTGAAAACCCTAAATACTAGAGAATGGAAAATATGATGTGAGATGGAGAAGAGAAAGAGGAGGGTTTGTCCCTCCCCATTGGGGTGTGAATTGGTGAGAAGAATGAGGCTGCTATTTATAGGAGAATGGAGAGGAAGAAGAAGACAATGAAAGAAATAAAGAAAGAAAGGGAAGAGAAGTGGAATGTGAGTGGTAGAAAAGAAATGGTAAGTGGAATGGTGGAAATGTAGTCATATGGCAATTAACCATTTATTTAAATAAAAGAAATCAAACACTAATATTGTGGGCAGAAAGAAGAGGAAAGAATATAGGGGTGAGTGGAGCATTGAAAATAAAAGAAGAGGAAAGAAATAAAAAGCAGACAGCACTGAGCAGTGCGCACTTAGAGCGGTATAATGGACGTTCCACCGGTTGGATGATTCTGAAATTTTATTTGGGAGCAGCTAACATCCACATGCAGCGTGTATCAAAATTACAGCTAGATCTGACGGTGCAATTGAGAGATATGGGCTTCGCAAGTTGACTGATCTGCACAGGCAGAATGTCCGAAAATCTGGGCTTGGGCCTTTCCTCATGCTTTGTGAACCTGGGCCTTCCTTCATGGATTTGGGCCTTCTTCTTGGGTTTGGGCCTTTCCTTCATGGGCTTGGGCCCTCATCTTGGGCCTCATGGCAGACCACCTCTTAATGGGCCTCGCAAAAGCCCATTAGACTTCGTTTCTGCACATGTTCACATTAATACATCATTTTGGACTCAAATATGGAAACTAAGCTAAAATAGCAAAGTTACAATTAAATCATAGCCAAATAGTAGGGAAAACACATTAAAAACGTCACACTTTGTGCTCCTATCATTTATGTTATAGGGATCGATACTTATAATATTTGCATATAATTGGAGCTAGAGTTAGGGATTACAATTCACCTAATAGTTTTGGAAACCTAATTCACTAGTAGTAAAGGCTTTGGACAAAGGTCGGTGTCAAATAAAAAGGATTGCGGACATATGGACTTTTCTATAATGGGTCGTGCACTTTGATTAACAACTCTTCTTCTATGCGTTAAACATGATTTGACTGGCTAGCTTTCTAGACTAAGATGGCATGTTTAATTGGTTAATCTAGGTGCTTTCACTTCGATTAATTTTCGTAGAGATGTTTTATTTGGGGAATGGTTAGCTTCTAACTTTCCACATATGTTAATTTCGGTTTCATGGCTAGGGAACTTGGTTAATTTTCGGTCCAATAATTGGTAAACTTGTATACTTGTGGCTGAACTTTATATTCTTTATGTTTCATCCCATCTTATTTAATTTATTCTTTGTAATTTAATTAATTTATTTCATTCAATTTATCTCTTAAACCCCCTTTTACTTTGTACATATGTATATATTCTTCATACTTGTTAATAATAATTCTTTATTTTATTTAATTCTTTGTGACATTTTTTTGTTAGGTACACCCTTTGATCTCCGTTGTGAACGATACGCTACTATGCACTATACTACTACCGATAGGGTTTTTTTAAATTGATGCTCCCTTTGGGGCCTGTCAATTTTTGGCGCCGTCGACGTGGATTGACAATGTTCCTAACCTAATATTTTTTTTGTTGATACTGTTTATAATATTTTGTAATTATTACTGTTTTTATTACTTGTATATAATTACTGTTTACTTTTTATTGTTTATAATTTTACTATATTTTTTAACTGTTCATATTACTTGTTTATATTACTTGTATATATTTTGTTACACTTAGTAATTATACTTAGGTATCCTAAATATAGTTGATTATTTTTTGGTTGTTGTAAGTTGTAACTTGAACGGAAATAGGTAAGGTCCTTTTGTTAATATTGGCCTAAACCCTTCATTTTTACCGTAAGGTTATTTGAAGTTGAGGGCGGCCTTTATTAACACTTGGAGAATTGTCGAACACTTAAGTGCTTTCTCAACTGAGTAAGGGGCACATGGATGGTGTCTAGGTCGAGACCCTGGGTGACAGGTTTTAGATTCAGAGGACTATAGACTGACGTAAGTCGATAGGGGTGTAAACCTCCGTAGTCCACTAAATGAATCCTGCCCCTCGCTTATTCTCATATGATCTGGCCATTCGCCTCTTAAAACACGGAAAGTCATTTAAGTCAAGGCATTGCACCTAGGCCGTAAGTCCACCTTGAGTTACCGCTTGGAATCAACTTTCTTTTTTTTCAACTATATTAAGGCAAAAGAAAATGTTTTTGTACACTTAAGTGTATTGTGTAAATAAAATATACATAGACATAAGAAATTTTATTTATTCATTTTGTATAGATAATTTGTGAAATTATTTTTAATTTTGTAAATATTTTGTTTTTAACTTGTAAATTTTATTACTAACTTTTTAATTTTTATAGGGAATAATCCAGGTTTATCGAAAATTTTACCACATACATCGGAGCATACGTTTTGGAAGTCAAGGTTGAAAAACCTTGAGGTTGATGTCTTGTTGGTGATTTTCGGTTTCCTCGGGAGTAAAAAGGTAAGTTTTCTTTTCACTCTCGTTATTTATTTATGAAAAAGAAAAAAAAATTAAAAATTAGAAAATTTGTAATTGGAAATATAAAAAAAAGAGTGTTTGCTTCTACTGTTTGTAATTATTTATTTCACTATTTATAATTACTGTTTGTTTTATTTTTGGGCTTTCTTGTTGTTATTTGTTATTGGGCCTTAGGCCCATTTGTGTGATTGGTTAGGGTTTTAGGTTTCGTAAAATAAAAAAAAAAAAAATTTTAAAAAAAAAAAAAAAATTTTTAGCCCATTGGGCTCGTGTCATTCACGAAGCCCAAAACCCGTAACCTAAGCCCATTTAGTGTGTCGGGCCTGTTCGTTTTTAGGCCCATTAGGTTAAGCCCACCAATAATGGGCCGGAGTTTTCTTTGGCCCAGGCCCACTTTAAGGCCCAAACCATTTCGATGGCCCAAGCCCGTTTAAAGTGTCGGCAAGCGCGTGTGCTACGCGTTTTCACTGTTCACTTTACGACTTTTCGTAAAGTATTAAAAAAATAAAAAAAATAAAAAATCGAAAATCAAGAAAAAAATGTGATTGGGCCGACGCACGAATTTTGCGTCGGCCGATTTGTTTATTAAATCGTGCGCGCGTTCCACTATTCCCTTTGCGACTTTCGTCGCTCGATCCGTGATTTACGGATCTTTGTCTTCGACTTTGGACACGCGTCCGTCCATTCCGTTCCCTTCCCCTTCGGTTTGCGTTAGTTTCCTTAGGGCATTTCACGTTTTCCCTTTCTCTCTCTCATTCTCTCTCGTTTTCTCTCGCTTGTTCATCGTGTTCTTCGTGTTCTTAGTTAGTTTTCCCAGAAAAACCTCCCAAATCCCAGAAGCTTCCCTCCCTCCCAAACCACAAATGGCCAAAAGAGTTAGTTCTTTCAGCGACTTGTTTCAGGCAGGTCCTTCAGAGAACCCAATCTTTGAAGGCTTGGCTGAAATAATTCCACCAAGCATGCTCAATAGCGCCGATGCTAGCATGCCGACCGAGCCACTACCACAACCACAACCACTACCCCAAGCACCAATCATGGTTGCTGATCCACCTGTTGAGCCGGAAGCCGCTCCTGTCTATAGGAGACTTCCGAGGACCAAATACACCAAAGCTCAGAGAGATGCACTGGCTGCTTTCTTTGCGGTGTATTCTCACCCCACCAAGCCACAAAGAGAAAGATTTGGTCCGAAAATTGGACTAGAGGAGGACCAAGTCTATTATTGGGGGTCGAGAAATAGGAAGAAGTTCGGTATCATTACATCTGAGCAGCGTATTGCCGAGCTAGAAAGAAGAAACGATGAGCTGGTGAGCAAGAACGAGGAGCTTCAAATGCAGAATCAACGACTCGTCGATGCTCTCCACAGCGGCATTTGTCCTAATTGCGGAGGTCCTGTTCCGCACTCAGATGTGCCACGGCGAAGGCTCGAAGTTGTTCCTCAACAACAAGAGCCTATTCTCGAGTTGTCCGATGATTCCATCGACATGGACCACTTGAGACGGGATGTGCGGAGCCTCATGCCTACCCTAGTCGAGCGCCAATCCATACCTTTGCCATCTGACACCCTTCCCGGACCTGCTCATGATCTTGTCGGAGTCCACACCGACTTGATCTCGGATATCGCCCGCAAGGCCAAAGACGAGCTCCTGCTCATGGCCACTGCCGGTTTTCCTCTATGGATTTCTTCACCGACTCCCGACACGTCTATTCATCCCGAGACTCTTAATAGGGCCGAGTACTTGCGAGTGTTTCAACGTGCTGAACCTGCACCGTACTTCAAATCCGAATCGTCGAGACACTCGGCAACCATTCACCTTTATCCGACCACCATCGTTCAGATCTTAATGGATGTTGGTCGATGGTTGCCGGTCTTCGTAGCATGATTACAAACGCCAAGACGTTGGAGATCCTATCCTCCAAAGAACGAAGATGGCTACGAGGAGCGAAGCAGGTGATGTCGGCCGAGTTTCTGGTGCCATCTCACCTCGTTTCAACTCGTGAAGTCCAGTTTGTTCGGTATTCTCACCAACAACTGGATGGAAGTTGGGTCGTTGTGGATGTCTCCGTGGATGAATTGCGTTCAAATCCAAAGCCTTCCGTGAGATCGATTTGCCGAAAACGCCCCTCCGGATGCCTGATACGTGATCTTCATAATGGATCTTCCTTAGTCACTTGGGTGGAGCACGTGGATGTACGCGAGAAGGAGATGAAGGCCAGTTTCGAACCATTTGTTCATTCAGGGTTCGCTTTTGGTGCAAAGCGTTGGATCTCAACTCTCCAACGACAAGCCGAGCGCTACATGTGCGCCACAGGTATCCACTCTTCACCCGGTGACTCGATTATTTCTCTTGAAGGAAGAAGAGGACTTGCGGAAATGGCAAAACAGATGACAGTCTGTTTCTTCAACGATATCAGCAACTCCACGTACCACCACTGGACTTGTTCGAACCGAACAAGAGACACTCGAATGGAGGTCAGGACCAACAAGCGAAGGGGAGATCCGAGCAAGCCCCCTGGAGTCAATCGTACTGCTGGTTGTTCTGTCGTGCATCTTTCCCATCACACCAGGATCTTTGAGTTCCTCAAAGACGTTCAGACTAGACCAATGTGGGATAGTATGTCGATGGACAGCTCGGTACGTGTGCTAGCAAACTTTTCCATCGGTCTTGACCCGCGGAACCAGATCTCGGTGCTCGCCATAGATAGTCACAACGACTTCCTCATTCTCCAGGAGTGTTGCACCGATGCAACGGGGTCGTCTGTGATTTATGCACCGATCAAGCATTCCATTTTCCAGTGTTTGCTATCTGGAGTTCAACCGGAGCCATTTCCACTTATGTCATCAGGCTTCTCCATTCTGCCTAACGTATCCGGAGCTATTCTTGATGGAAGTCTACTTACTATAGTCTTCCAGATCTCGGTGAAGGCTACATCAGCTAAATCTGCCGTGGAGTCGGCAACAACCCTTGTCCAAGACACACTTCAAAGGATCAGAGCCGCAGTCAATTAAGGAGCAAACGTTGGATGCAAGGCCCTGCTAGCCTTGTTTGTGACTGTTGGTGACTTGCTTCGGGAGGAGCTTAATGATCTTCAAAGGGGAGTCTTTCTGTTTCCCTTTTCATTTACTTAACTATTGTGTGTTTACTTCTGTTTATGTTGTGTGTTTATTTATGTATGTGTGTTTATATTCAATAACCATGCTTGAATTTTTCATTTTCGTGAAATATCTGTCTAACATTGAGGACAATGTTTAATTCAAGTGTGGGGGGAAGATTTATTTAAAAAGAAAAGAAAAAAAATTTGAAAAATAAAAAAGTTCAAAAAATAATTTACTTGTTTTTGTTTTCTACGGTAACAATATATCGACTAGATCATACTTACTCTCTTGGTAGCGTTGAACCTACCAATGCACTAAGTAAGTCACTGTGGTCACGTATTGTTACCCAAATAAAAAAGAAAAAAAAAAAATTACTTCATTTGTTTTCACAGCTTGGATTACTTGTGGTAACGGTATTGATAGGAGCATTATATGCTACGTTTTTAATATGTTTCCCCTATTATTTGGCTGCGTTTTATTGATTAACTTTGCTATTTTTGCTTAGTTTTTATCTTTGAGTCCCTAAGTGATGAATATATATGAGCATGTGCGAAAATGAAGTTTTTAAGAAACTTTCCTGTTTTGACTTTCCTAATTGTTTTAGGAAACCTTCCTAATTTGAATCTTTCCTGTCTTGACCAGGAATCCTAAAGCAACCAGGAATCCTAATGGAAGTAGGAAACCTAGTTCATCCAGGAAAACTATTTTGTGCTCGGAATGGAAAATCGAGGCTCGGAAAATTACGAAGCTTAATGGGCTTTTTCGGGGCCCGTTAAGAGGTGGGCTGCCATGTGGACTAATTGGGAGGCCCAAATCCATGAAAACAAGTCCATTGGACTCTTGGATGTAACCCTAGCCCATTAGGGTTTATTTTGGACGAAAATTACAAGGGAGTTCTCTTCCTTTGCCTCATTCTTTAATCCTATTAGGATTCAGATTTTATTTTAATTAATCTTTGTATTTTTCCCAAAGTTTTTATTCTTTTCAAATACCTAATTTATTTAGGATATTAATTCAGATTTTTTGGGAATGCACCTAGATGGAATTATGGCAAAGGAGGAAGGAGATTTCTTGGCCACCACTCAAGAAGATTTCAGCAATTATCCTTGGAGATTAATTCAGATTTTTAAGGGATTAATTGGAGGAAATTCGGCACTGTTCATTCGGCACTATTCATCAAAGATTTTGGCAACCAATGCAAGGAGAATCCATGTGGAACTCAACTAGGTTTATCAAGGAATTAAAATCAGAAATTTGTGGGATGAACCTAGACTTAATCACGGCAAGAGAAGGAGAATGATTTCTTGGTGACTACTCAAAGCAATCTCAGCCATCCAATGATTTAATTTCGAAGGGCTAGGATCAAAGCTTGAGTTCCATGTTCTCCTATAAATAGAGGGGCTTCACAACACAATTCTTCACCAATTCACAATCGAGAACACCATCCCATAAGCTTCATAGTGTCGACTACATCCATCCATAAGAGTTCTCGAGTTCCACTCTCTAAAACTTAGGGTTTCTAAGTCTTCAAGGAGGAGGTTTAGGCGGCTGCACCATCATCACCTTCATCATCTAGGACGTCCATCATCATCTTCACCTTGCTGTTCACGGATCAGAAGTACTTGCTTCCAAGATTTCAAGGGTTCGTGGCTCAAGCTTCTCATTCCATATGGTGTATTTCGTCTATACCTTTAATTAATTCCTCCTTGTTACTTTGTACTTCTTTGTTTTAGTTAACACAACATTGAGTTCATAATTTCCAGAATTGTTTATGGGTTTGTCATACTTATTTCGAAACATATTGGTTTTCTAAGTTGCTTTTATATGATTGCTTGTTTGATTCAAAGTTTACGGATATCTTTTATGTGTTTATGTTATAGGGTGGCCAACTTATAATGTTTGCATGTAATTGGTGCTAGAATTAGGGTTTCAACATTTTGAAAGACTAATTCATACAAGTAGTAAAGGCTTTGGACAAAAGTCAGAATCAAATAAGAAGGATTGCAATTAGATGAACTTATTCATGCTAGGTTGTACACTTGAATTAACAACTCCTTTCGATGCTTTGAACATGGTTTGATTAGCTAACTTTTTAGACTAAGATGGCATGTTTAATTGATTGATCTAGGTGCTTTCACTTAGGTTAATATTCATAGGAAGGTTTAATTGGGAAATAATTAGCTTCTGATATTTCACAATGTTAATTTCGATCATATGACTTAGAGAATTAATAGTTTTCGAATTCAATGTATGATTCTTGTACCCTACGGTTTAGGGGATTATGTCCTTAATGTTTCACCACATTCTTTTATTTTATTTCGTAAATTATTTGTTTAATACTTAGTTTAATTCATACAATCTTTGAAACCCCCTTTATTTTGTATATATGTTTATAATTATTCTTTAATTTGTTAATAATACTTTGTGACATTCTTTGTTAGGTACACCCTCGATCTTCGTTGTGAACGATCCCTACTTACTTTATACTACCGATAGGGTTTTTAATTGATGCACACTTATAGCTTATCAATTTTGGCGCCGTTGCCGGGGATCGAAATTATACTTGTTTATATGCCTAACGTTTTATACTTGTTTATATTATTAATTATACTTGTGATATTTTGTAACACTTAGTAATTTATTTAGGGTGTCCTATATGTGGTTGATTATTTGAGTTGTTGTGAGTTGTAACTTGAAACGGAAATAGGTAAGGTCCTTTTGTTAATATTGGCCTAAACCCTTCATTTGTACCTTGCTAAGGTCACTTGAGGTTGAGGGCGGCCTTTATTAACACTTGGAGAGTTGCCACACACTTAAGTGCTTTCTCAACTGAGTAAGGGGCACATGGATGGTGTCTAGGTCGAGACCCTGGGTGACAGGTTTTGGATTCAGAGGACTATAGACTGACGTAAGTCGATAGGGGCTTTGCCTCCGTAGTACCACTAAATGAATCCTGCCCCTCGCTTATCTCTCATATGATCTGGCCATTCGCCTCTGAAAACACGGAAAGTCATTTAAGTCAAGGCAGAAGCCCCTAGGCCGTACGTTCCACCTTGGGTTACCGCTTGGAATCAACTTGGTTTTTGACTATGTTAAGGGCACCAACGAAATTGTTGTTACACTTAAGGTATATTGGATTAAACATGACTTTAAATTGGGTAGCTGCTTCAGTCCCATTGCACATTGAGGTCCTCTGTTCCCGTACCTAAGTGTATTGTGTGAATAAAATTAATTAGACAAAATAGGAAATTCATTCATTCTTTGATTATTTTCGTATATAATACTTAGACTTGTATATTATACTTTGTATTTATTTTGTAAACTTTGTACTCACTTGTTTATTTTTGTATAGGTTTTAATGAATGTCCACTTCTGAACGTACACCATTCTCCACTATTCAAGAACGCTTACAAAAGCTCAAGGAAGGCACTGGATTGTACATCTCCGAGGACCAACCCTTAGCACCCTTCGAAATTAAGTCGAAGACTCGGATAATAACTCCTCACGTTCTCGTTCAGAAGAGGAGGAAGACCAATCGAGGAAGAAGACGCTGCTGAAGATCAAGCACCACCAATGGCTGAGACAATAAGGCAACTTTCGAATGGCACTGAGGGAGAGGTTGTTCCGCTTTGCATCACATATCCGGAACCGGCTGAAGGAAAGGAATCGGACTTCGAATTGAAGAGTGGGTTCTTGCATCACCTACCTAAGTTCCATGGACTTAATAGCGAGGATCCTAACAAGCATCTTAAGGAATTTCAGTTTGTTTGTGGGAGCATGTGCCCTAAGAATGGGGATATTAGTATCCTCAAGATGAAGGCATTTCCGTTCTCCCTTGATGATAGGGCAAAGACATGGCTATTTGACTTACCTGCCGGCCATGTCAACACTTGGGATAAGTTGAAGAGTGAGTTTCTCACTAAGTACTTTCCGGCATCAAAGGTCACTATCTTGAGGAAGCAAATAACCGGAATTCAACAAGCCGGGGATGAGACGTTTTGCACTTATTATGAGAGGTTCAAGAGCCTTGTTGCGTCATGCCCTTCACATGGAATGAAGGAAGAGAGCCTTCTCACTTACTTTTATGAAGGATTACTTCCCTTGGAACGTAGTCTCTTGGATGCGGCAGCCGGTGGTTCTTTCATGGATAAGACTCCTACAATTGCTAAGGAGCTTCTTGCAAATCGTGCTCTCAACTACCAACAATATGAAGGGGCACTCTCCTCATCTAGGAGAGTTAATGAGGTAACTTCTCACTCTGCTTTAGAGGACAAGGTAAATAAAATGTCTACTTTGTTGTCTCGGGTTCTTCAAGCAAACAAAGGAGGAGGAGCATCTCAAGCTTGTGGGGTATGCTGCATGCAAGGGCATCACTCGGATCAATGCCCCCAATTAATCGAAAATGGTGGATGGGAATCTGCCAATGCAATTGGAGGATTTCAAGGAGGATATCAAGGGGGTCCCCAACGTCCTAGGTATGATCCTTATTCGAATACTTACAACCCGGATGGAGGGACCACCCTAATTTCAAATGGAGCAACAATGATCAAGCTCAACAAGCCCCACAAGGGAATACCAACCGTTCCCAAGGCTTCCTTCCGAAGCCTCGGGTTCCTCAAAACTTTTCTTCTAATCCTAATTCTAGTTCTAATGCTAACTATGATAAAATGTTTGAAGCTTTAACAAATTCTACTCAAGCATTAGTGCAAGGTCAACGAGAATCAAGGAAAGGAGATAGGCGAGCTGAAAAAGCAAATGGACCAAGTGGTGGGCTTTATGAGCAAGATACACGAAAGTGGGAAGCTTCCTAGTACAACAATCCCTAATCCTAAGGGAAATTTCGAAAGTGCTTCAGTTGTCATCACTAGGAGTGGAAGGGAATTTGAGGAAAGACCTCGCTCACCAAAGAAGAGGAATGCAAAGGACAAAGCACCGTCCCTACCCTTGGAAGAGGACCCTGCCACGTCTAAGGCGAGAGGAAATTGCGAAACCACCCATGGAAAAGCAAGGTATGACTTCTAACTTGTCAAATTCGGTTAAGACTAACCCTCCTTCTCCTCCTTTGCCCTTTCCACGCAGATTTGATAGAACTAAGAGAGATGAGAGTGACCAAGCCATCTTGGAGACGTTTAAGAAGGTTCAACTCAATCTCCCTCTTTTGGAAGCTATTGAACAAATGCCTAAGTATGCTAAGTTCCTTAAGGAGCTTTGCACCACAAGGAGGAGGACTCGAGAAAAGGAGGTGGTTAAGGTAAGTAAGAATGTCTCGGCCATGCTACAAAAGAAATTGCCTACCAAGTGTTCGGATCCGGAAGTTTCACCATTCCCTGCCAAATTGGTAACTCTAAATTTTCGAATGCCATGCTAGATTTAGGTGCTTCAATTAATTTGATGCCTTATTCTGTGTATGTCACTTTGGGATTAGGGGAACTAAAACCCGATAATGTCATTATCCAACTAGCGATAGATCTAATGTCTACCCTAAGGGTATGTTGGAAGATGTGCTTGTGCAGGTAAACCATTTGATCTTTCCGGCGGATTTCTATGTCCTAGAGATGGAGGAGTCTCCTATAAGTTCCACGCCATTATTGCTAGGCCGGCCATTCATGAGCACGGCTAGGACTAAAATCGATGTGTACGCCGGAGCTTTAACAATGGAGTTCGATGGTGATGTGATTGGCTTCAACATCTTTGAAGCAATGAGGTATCCACTTGATGTTCATAATTGTTTTTCTATTGATGTGTTGGACAATCTTGCGCAGGAAATGCTTGACATTATGAAAGAGGATACCTTAGCCACAACACTTGAACAAGGAGTGGGCTACACTGAAAGTGGCGTGAGCATCCCTATGGAGGAGCTTTTGGAGACATGTGACGCAAAGGTTATGGACAATGTGTTCTCTCTTGAGGCCACACCCTATCTAGGTAAGTACATTCCTCCTTTGTCCATTCCCTTATCTACTAACAAGGCTGTTCCTTCTGTGATTAAGGCACCCGTACTTGAACTTAAGCCCCTACCGGATTACTTGAAGTATGCTTATTTAGGGGAGAATGAATCGTTGCCTGTTATTGTGTCTTCCGCTCTTACTTCAACTCAAGAGCAACGTTTGGTGAGTGTGCTTAAGGAGCATAAGACTGCTATTGGATGGACCCTAGCAGATATCAAGGGAATAAGCCCTACGACTTGTGTCCATCGCATACTTCTTGAGGAGGGGACTAAACCCACTAGAGAGGCTCAACGCCGTCTCAACCCTCCAATGATGGAAGTTGTGAAGAAGGAGGTTATCAAACTCCTTGATTGTGGCGTTATCTACCCCATTTCAGACTCCAAATGGGTGTCGCCAATCCAAGTGGTACCAAAGAAGTCCGGAGTCACTGTTGTTAAGAATGCTGAGAATGAGTTGGTGCCACAAAGGACCGTGACCGGACATCGAGTTTGCATTGACTATAGGAAGCTCAACGCCACTACTAGGAAGGATCACTTCCCTTTACCGTTTATTGATCAAATGCTTGAGCGCTTGGCGGGTCATGACTACTATTGCTTTCTCGATGGATACTCCGGTTACAATCAGATTGCTATTGCACACGAGGATCAAGAGAAAACGACCTTCACTTGTCCATTTGGGACGTTTGCTTATCGTAGGATGCCCTTCGGACTCTGCAATGCACCAGGTACGTTCCAAAGATGTATGGTAAGCATCTTTTCTGATTTTATTGAAAAAATTATTGAAGTTTTTATGGATGACTTTTCGGTTTTTGGTGAAAACTTTGATAATTGCCTTGATAATTTGGAGCTTATTCTTAAAAGGTGTGTTGAAACTAACCTTGTGCTAAATTGGGAAAAATGTCACTTTATGGTTAGACAAGGGATAGTCCTAGGTCACATTGTCTCTTCTAGGGGTATAGAAGTTGATAAAGCTAAAGTGGATCTTGTACGCTACTTACCCTCTCCCACTTCTGTGAGAGAGGTTCGTTCTTTTCTTGGACATGCAGGATTCTATCGCCGCTTCATCAAGGACTTTTCCAAGATTGCAAGACCCCTTTGCCGCCTACTACAAAAGGAGGTGACGTTTAACTTTGACAAGGAGTGCCAAGGCGCTTTTGACAAGCTTAAGGAGCTTTTGACGTCATCACCTATCATGCAACCCCCGGATTGGTCTTTGCCCTTCGAGTTGATGTGTGACGCTTCGATTATGCCGTGGGGGCTGTGCTAGGGCAACGCATGGATAAGAAGCCTTATGCCATCTACTATGCTTCTCGCACTCTTAATGATGCTCAATTGAATTATTCTACTACCGAAAAAGAGATGCTTGCTTGTTGTGTTTGCCTTAGAGAAATTTCGTTCTTACTTACTTGGTACTAAAGTTGTTATTTATACCGATCATGCAGCTCCGAAGTACCTACTCTCCAAGAAGGAGGCGAAACCAAGGCTGATTAGATGGGTACTTCTACTTCAAGAGTTCGATGTGGAGATCAAAGACAAGAAAGGAAGTGAGAACGTGGTGGCTGATCATTTGAGCCGCTTGGTACATGAGGAAGACGCCCTACCCTTGTGGAAACGTTTCCGGATGAACAACTCTTCGGAATTCAGGTTAGTGAACCATGGTATGCTGATATTGTGAATTATATTGTCTCTAATCGAATTCCGATACCATGTCGCATGCTCAAAGAGATAGACTTAAGAAAATTGCTAGGCAATATGTTTGGGATGATCCTTATTTGTGGAAACATTGTGCTGATCAATTAATTAGGCGATGCATTCCTGAACATGAACAAAATGCTATACTATCTTTTTGCCATTCTAAAGCATGTGGGGGGCACTTTGGTTCGAAAAAGACTGCTTTTAAGGTGTTAGAATCGGGTTTCTTTTGGCCAACTTTGTTTAAAGATGCATATGCATATTGTTTAACATGTGATAGGTGTCAAAGAACCGGTAATTTAGGACCTAGGGATCAGATGCCTTTAACTAATATTTCGGTGGTTGAAGTATTTGATGTTTGGGGAATAGATTTCATGGGCCCGTTTCCTTCATCTTTTGGCTTTCTTTATATTCTCCTTGCTGTTGATTATGTTTCAAAGTGGGTGGAAGCAAAAGCCACCCGGACTAATGACGCCAAAGTTGTTTCAGATTTTGTGCAGTCTAACATTTTCTCTAGGTTTGGCATGCCAAGAGCAATCATCAGTGATGGAGGATCACACTTCTGTAACCGTACCATGGAGGCCTTGTTCAAGAAGTATGGCGTCACACATAAGGTTTCCACACCTTATCATCCCCAAACGAATGGACAAGCTGAAGTTTCCAATCGTGAGATCAAGAGCATTTTGGAGAAAACGGTTAACCCTAACCGCAAGGATTGGAGCACAAGATTGGTGGATGCGTTGTGGGCCTACAGAACAGCCTACAAAACCCCCATTGGGATGTCCCCTTATCGGATTGTCTATGGAAAACCGTGTCACCTACCGGTGGAGTTGGAGCACAAAGCTTGGTGGGCCGTGAAGCAACTAAATATGGACATGAATGAGGCCGGCCTTCATAGGAAACTTCAAATGAGTGAGCTTGAAGAAATTCGGAATGATGCATTTGAAAGTGCACGGATCTACAAGGAGAAAACAAAGGCATACCATGACAACATGCTTCGTGGGAAATCCTTTACCGTGGGCCAAAAAGTTCTTTTGTTTCATTCTAGACTTAAGTTGTTTCCCGGTAAGCTTCGTTCTCGTTGGATAGGTCCTTTTATTATTACTAACATTTTTCCTCATGGTGCTTTTCAGATTAAGGGAATCAACACCGGCAATGAGTTCAAGGTGAATGGCCATCGCTTGAAACCTTACTTTGAACCATGCGACAATGATGAGGAAGCGGACGTTGAGGCTATTTCATTGGAGTCTCAGAGACACAAACGTCTTGGTTAGAAGCTGCGGCTAAGTCTAGGCTGAAGACTTTAAATATTAAGCGCTATTTGGGAGGCAACCCAATTCAACCACGACTATGGAGGAGCCGTCACACGCAGATTTGATTTCTCTATCTCTCTCTATTTGTTTTGGTTGAACTGTATATGTTTCCTTGTTCCATGCTTGTCTTACATATGTTATGTGCTTACATTGAGGACAATATAAGATTTAAGTGTGGGGGAAGGGTTTATGTTTTGTTTTGTTTATGTTTTTGTAAGCTCGTTTGTTTCGCACTAGCTTTGGAGCTATTGAGTCTTAGAAAGTGCTTGTTTAAAAAAAAAAAAAAAACACAAAAAAATCAGAAAATTTCGAAAATATAAAAAGAGTTTTTGTGATGGATGTTTGTCGAGTCTTAGGATGCCCTTAACTGCCTAGGATGAGCTTAATCTTTGAAATCATGGATGAAAAGTGGATCACAAGATCGAATATGTTGAATGTTATTCTTTGGTTAATTTATGAATATGGAAGATGTGTGAACATGTAGTAGATATGGTTTGCAACTTTGGTACAGAATTTGAGCATGCTAAAACAAGTTAATAAACCCTATGAGAGTTTTCGAGCTTTATGTGCTTTCTTGTTGAGAGATGTTTAAAATCAGATTCTTCTTTGGCTTGAAAACTTGTTGTTAACCTCATTATTCTTCTATTTGATCAATTGCATGCCATAGATTTTCAATGGACTAGAGAGTTTACTAGAACTTACTTTTGAATTTTTCGAAACTTATAGTCATAACATACTCTGATTTTGGAAAGGATTGAAGGCACTTAGGATTTCCACCATTGCCAAAATAGCCATGTGTCCCTTAATTGTGTACATGCGTGTGCACCCCTTAGTTAACCTCTTTGAGCCTACATTTAGCCTTTTCTTTCATCACCCACATTATCTTGACCCTAAACCTTAGTATAGTTACATCTTTACCCTTCGTTCTAGGAACTTAGTGGAGCTATGCTTTGGTGATTGAACCATGTGATTGAAAGACAAAAGAAAAGAGGTGATTGACGAGAATAAGTGTGGGGGAAGGGTTAGACTTGTTCATACATGTGTGCCGTGAAAAATAAAAGAAGAAAAAATATGTGTACGGCAAGAAAGAAAAGAAGAAAGAAAAAAAAAAGGATTAATGTCCCCTTTCCCGAATGATTTAGGAGATTGTTTTGAAGTGAAGGTCTAAAAATAATACTTGGCCTTTGTCCTTTATCATTTGTATTTAGAATGATGTTTTGGGCCCAACAAGATGATATTTGGCCCGTTTTTGAGTAACATGGTTGTTTGATTGCTCTACTAAGTTTTTAGGACACTTTGTGATTTCCTTATCCTTCGTTTCTTTAAACCGTGAGCCTTGGCCCCATCACAACCCTTGAAAAGTCCTTCTTGATCCTTAAGATGAGTAGTCCTTGATCTGTGGAGATAAATTTCGAAAGTAAGCATATGGTTTTGGTCCATTTGTGCATGTAATTGATATCTTTCATGAGGTTTTATATCTTTCACTAAAGTGCTTTCTTTGATTGATATATGTGAGCTATTTGAATGCCTTACAATTATTTCTCTCACATATCTTTGAGTGAAAAGCTTTTAAGCATGAGCCATGAATCTGAGTGAAAATAGAGAGCATACCCTTGTGAGGATAACTTGTTGAAACGTGCTGAGCTCCATTGATAACTATTGTTCTTCCAAGTCTTACTTGTTCATATGAATTCCATGCTTATTAATTAACTCTCGAATTTCTTGTGACAATTTTTGGTTAAGTGCTAAGCTTTATTCCATGAAAGTATGAGATTTCTGAGGCAATAAGTTAAGGGCAATAGAAGTTTTCGTGTGAAATTGGTTGAGTTGCTAAGGGACTAGCAATAGCTAAGTGTGGGGGAATTTGATAGGAGCATTATATGCTACGTTTTTAATATGTTTCCCCTATTATTTGGCTGCGTTTTATTGATTAACTTTGCTATTTTTGCTTAGTTTTTATCTTTGAGTCCCTAAGTGATGAATATATATGAGCATGTGCGAAAATGAAGTTTTTAAGAAACTTTCCTGTTTTGACTTTCCTAATTGTTTTAGGAAACCTTCCTAATTTGAATCTTTCCTGTCTTGACCAGGAATCCTAAAGCAACCAGGAATCCTAATGGAAGTAGGAAACCTAGTTCATCCAGGAAAACTATTTTGTGCTCGGAATGGAAAATCGAGGCTCGGAAAATTACGAAGCTTAATGGGCTTTTTCGGGGCCCGTTAAGAGGTGGGCTGCCATGTGGACTAATTGGGAGGCCCAAATCCATGAAAACAAGTCCATTGGACTCTTGGATGTAACCCTAGCCCATTAGGGTTTATTTTGGACGAAAATTACAAGGGAGTTCTCTTCCTTTGCCTCATTCTTTAATCCTATTAGGATTCAGATTTTATTTTAATTAATCTTTGTATTTTTCCCAAAGTTTTTATTCTTTTCAAATACCTAATTTATTTAGGATATTAATTCAGATTTTTTGGGAATGCACCTAGATGGAATTATGGCAAAGGAGGAAGGAGATTTCTTGGCCACCACTCAAGAAGATTTCAGCAATTATCCTTGGAGATTAATTCAGATTTTTAAGGGATTAATTGGAGGAAATTCGGCACTGTTCATTCGGCACTATTCATCAAAGATTTTGGCAACCAATGCAAGGAGAATCCATGTGGAACTCAACTAGGTTTATCAAGGAATTAAAATCAGAAATTTGTGGGATGAACCTAGACTTAATCACGGCAAGAGAAGGAGAATGATTTCTTGGTGACTACTCAAAGCAATCTCAGCCATCCAATGATTTAATTTCGAAGGGCTAGGATCAAAGCTTGAGTTCCATGTTCTCCTATAAATAGAGGGGCTTCACAACACAATTCTTCACCAATTCACAATCGAGAACACCATCCCATAAGCTTCATAGTGTCGACTACATCCATCCATAAGAGTTCTCGAGTTCCACTCTCTAAAACTTAGGGTTTCTAAGTCTTCAAGGAGGAGGTTTAGGCGGCTGCACCATCATCACCTTCATCATCTAGGACGTCCATCATCATCTTCACCTTGCTGTTCACGGATCAGAAGTGCTTGCTTCCAAGATTTCAAGGGTTCGTGGCTCAAGCTTCTCATTCCATATGGTGTATTTCGTCTATACCTTTAATTAATTCCTCCTTGTTACTTTGTAATTCTTTGTTTTAGTTAACATAACATTGAGTTCATAATTTCCAGAATTGTTTATGGGTTTGTTATACTTATTTCGAAACATATTGGTTTTCTAAGTTGCTTTTATATGATTGCTTGTTTGATTCAAAGTTTACGGATATCTTTTATGTGTTTATGTTATAGGGTGGCCAACTTATAATGTTTGCATGTAATTGGTGCTAGAATTAGGGTTTCAACATTTTGAAAGACTAATTCATACAAGTAGTAAAGGCTTTGGACAAAAGTCAGAATCAAATAAGAAGGATTGCAATTAGATGAACTTATTCATGCTAGGTTGTACACTTGAATTAACAACTCCTTTCGATGCTTTGAACATGGTTTGATTAGCTAACTTTTTAGACTAAGATGGCATGTTTAATTGATTGATCTAGGTGCTTTCACTTAGGTTAATATTCATAGGAAGGTTTAATTGGGAAATAATTAGCTTCTGATATTTCACAATGTTAATTTCGATCATATGACTTAGAGAATTAATAGTTTTCGAATTCAATGTATGATTCTTGTACCCTACGGTTTAGGGGATTATGTCCTTAATGTTTCACCACATTCTTTTATTTTATTTCGTAAATTATTTGTTTAATACTTAGTTTAATTCATACAATCTTTGAAACCCCCTTTATTTTGTATATATGTTTATAATTATTCTTTAATTTGTTAATAATACTTTGTGACATTCTTTGTTAGGTACACCCTCGATCTTCGTTGTGAACGATCCCTACTTACTTTATACTACCGATAGGGTTTTTAATTGATGCACACTTATAGCTTATCAGGTATCTCGACTAGATCATACTTACTCCCTTGGTAGCGTTGAACCTACCATTGCACTAAGTGAGTCCCTGTAGTCACGTATTGTTACCTACTGATGTGAACGTAAAATACGTTCACAAAGTGCCTTTAATTACTGGATTTTGCTATTCCGAAAGCTTAATTGTTTGTTTAATATTTGTTTTTGTGTATTTAGGGAAAATATGAGAAAAATGTCAATCTGCACAGAAAAGGTGAATTTTGGAGATTTTCAGTGTAATTCGGAAAGTCAACCGTGACTTTCATTTGTGGAATAAAATAATGTACGAAGATTTCGGATTATTCCGAATCCCGACAATTTGTCGGCGAACCACCACTCACGGAGGCGCAACCACCACACGCGGTGGCGATACATATTTTGAAACCACCATTCTATTTTTCCTAATAATTGTTTCTTGTTTATATTTATAATTATTTCATTTGTTATTTTATTTATTTCTTTTATTTTTATTTTATTAATTATTTCTTTTTTATTTTCTTTTGGTTATTTTATTTGTTTTGATTATGATCTTTTGGCTGCAGCACGTTCACCAGCTGGTTTTCCATCCTCTCCACCATCACACTACGTTCCATTTCTCCCTGGTTTTCCTCCACTGCCGGCAAACACTACCACCTCCTCCTTGGCTTCTAGCTTCACCAAACCTCTCCACCATCACCTACCACCTCCACCAAGCCTTGGCTGCTTCCCCTTCCCCTCGCCTATTTAAGAGCAACACCGCAAGCACAATTCACCAATCTCACAATCATCTCTCTAATTTGTTTGTTTTGTTTTGCAGGTTTGGAAACTCATCGCAGCCAACCCAATTCCAATTCCAATTCGAGCCCATGCTCGTCGTGTTCGTCGCCGTCCCTTCTTGCCTCTCGCCCACAAATTCAAGCACCGTCTTTGTCTCCGCCGGCAACCCATCGATCTTTCCATCACCGGCGTCGATCTTTAAAACCCAGCTCGAGCCCGCCCCGCTGTTTCCATCCTTGCCGGTCATTCCTTGTCAATCCGGCGCCGTCTCAAATTCCCGAGAACAGCCGTAGCTGCTGTTCTTCGCCACCCGCGCCGGTCCCGTCAACACCACATCATCTCGCCAAGCCGTAGGCGCTTCCCGGTTCATCATCACCGCAGCTGCCGCGTCGCCCAGCTCTGCCTTGCCGCTGCAATCACCGATGCCGTCTCCTCCTGCCGCCGTAAGCCCAAGCTCCGCCGCACGACCCGGAACACCACCGCGCCTCTCATCGCCGCGCCTTGTTGCCAGCCGCGACCCGCAAGCTTCGTCGCTGCCCGGTCCTCTGCGCCCGGCTTCCTTGCCATTGCTCTGCGCAGATTTCACGAATTGGTTCTGTTGCAATTAGGAAGAGCAGCTATTAATGCCGACGTGGCCAAGCTTTGAAAAGTCAACCTAGGAAGCAAATCTGTCTTGGGCCGGCCAGAGAAAAGAAAGAAAGAAATGGGCTTTTGTCCATTGCAGTAATCCAAGCCCAAATGCCCAATTGATAAGTGCACCCGCCACATCCAAATACATAGTCCGATTTTATAGCTGAGTCTGCCACCTTCGCCTGCCAGACAGTGTCCATTTTCATGGACACAACAGTAACATTTTTCCCAAACTCTGTTTATTTATTATAATTTATTTTTGTTTAATTAACTATTCGTGAATAATTTTGGGAAATGTTATTGTTTGTTTATTTTCTATTTTGTGTAATAAATTGGATTGAAGTTGATTAATTCTTCTAGCAGCTTATGTGAATTTTGTTTGTTTAGTTTTATCTTTAATGTTGAAACTAAATAATAAGGATCGCGGATAGACGAGCGTTCGCTAGGTCGCGCACTTGAATTAGCAACTCTTTTTCTATGCGTTAGACATGTTTAGATTAATCACCTTTGCATGTTTAATTGTTTAATCTAGATGAGCGTTCACTGGGTTGATTTCATGGGAGAAGTTTATTTGGGGAATGATAACCTGCGTAGGCATTCTACATGTGTTAGTTTCGGATTCATGGCTAGGGAGTTGGTTAATCTTCAAAACAATATTTGTGTGTGTGTTTTCTTGTTTTCAAAAATAATAAAAATCCAAAAATATTTCTTTTTATTGTTTTCAAAAATCTCAAAAACCCCCAAAAACAACTTTTGTATATAATGTATATTTTTGTAAATAGAAACAATACTGTATAGTTTATTTAATTTTGTATATATATATATTCTTTATTCTTTATACTTGTAAATATAATTCTTTATACTTGTAAATATAATTCTTTATTTAATTTAATTTTTCGTGACATTAAAAAGTAAATATAACAATCTTCTGTGGGAAAAACCTTTATTTCCCATTATACTTTACAACGACAACTGTTAGGAATTTAGGTAATAATTAATGACTGCGGTGAAAATCGAACTAATCATTTTGGCGCCGGCTCGCCGGGGATTGTTTTTACTATTTACTTTTTACTATTGATTATTTACTTTTTACTATTGACTGTTGACTTTTTACTATTGATTATTTACTCTTTACTATTGACTGTTGACTTTTTACTATTGACTGTTGACTTTTTACTATTGACTGTTGACTTTTTACTATTGACTGTTGACTTTTTACTATTTGTAAATAATACTTGTTAATTTTATTTATACTCACTTATTATACTTGTTTATCTTTTGTTACACTTAGTAATTTATTTAGGTGTCTTTTATATAGTTGATTATTTTTTGTTGTTGTAAGTTGTAACTTGAACGGAAATAGGTAAGGTCCTTTTATTAATATTGGCCTAAACCCTTCATTTTTACCGTAAGGTTATTTGAGGTTGAGGGCGGCCTTTATTAACACTTGGAGAATTGTCGAACACTTAAGTGCTTTCTCAACTGAGTAAGGGGCACATGAATGGTGTCTAGATATGATCAAGACTCTGGGTGACGGGTTTGTAAAATTGGATTCAGAGGACTTGTCCACTAAATGAATCCTGCCTCTCGCTTATCTCTTGTGATCTGGCCATTCGCCTTCTGAAAACACGGAAAGTCAGTTAAGTCAAGACATTGCACCTAGGCCGTAAGTCCACCTTGAGTTACCGCTTGGAATCAACTTTCATTTTTTTTCAACTATATTCAGGCAAAAGAAAATATTTTTGTGTAAATAAAATATACGTAGACATAGGAATATACGTAGACATAGGAATATACGTAAACATAAAATATACTTAGACATAGGAAATTTTATTCATTCATTTTGTATAGATATTTTGTGACACATTTTTAACTTTGTAAATATTTTGTTTTTATTTTGTAAATTTATTACTAACCTTTTTATTTTGTATAGGAAATAATCCGGGTTTATCGGAAATTCTACCACATACATCGGAGCATACGTTTAGGATGTCAAGGTTGAAAAACCTTGAAGTTGATGTCTTGTTGGTGATTTTTCGGTTTTCTCGGGAGTAAAAAGGTAAGTTTTCTTTTAACTCTTGTTATTATTATTATTTAAAAAAAAAAAAAAAAAAAAAGTAGAAATTTTTTAATTGTAAATAAAAAAATAAAATAAAAATAAAAATAAAAAAAAGAGTGCTTGTTTTTGTTTTACTGTTTTGAAATTGTTTATTTTTACTGTTTGTTTTACTTGTGGGCTTGTTTGTTGTTTATTTGTTATTGGGCCTTAGGCCCGTTTGTGTGATTGGTTAGTGTTTTAGGTTTCGTAAATTAAAAATAAAAAATAAATAAAAAAATTTTAGCCCATTGGGCTCGTGTCATTCACGAAGCCCAAAACCCGTAACCCGAGCCCATTTAGTGTGTCGGGCCTGTTCGTTTTTAGGCCCATTAGTTTAAGCCCACCAATAATGGGCCGGAGATTTCTTTGGCCCAGGCCCACTTTAAGGCCCAGACCATTCCGATGGCCCAAGCCCGTTTAAAGTGTCGGCAAGCGCGTGTGCTACGCGTTTTCACTGTTCACTTTACGACTTTTCGTAAAGTATTAAAAAAATAAAAAAAATAAAAAATTGAAAATCAAAAAAAAAATTTGATTGGGCCGACGCACGACTTTTGCGTCGGCCGATTTGTTTAATAAATCGTGCGCGCGTTCCACTATTCCCTTTGCGACTTTCATCGCTTGATCCGTGATTTACGGATCTCTGTCCTCGACTTTGGACACGCGTCCGTCCGTTCGTTTCCCTTCCCTTCGATTTGCGTTAGTGCCTTAGGTCATTTCACGCGTTTTCCCTTAGTCTCTCTCACTCTCTCTCTCGTTTTCTCTCTCGTGTGTTCTTCGTGTTCTTCAGTTTTCCCAGAAACCTCCCTAATTCCCAGGAAGCTATCCTCCCTTCCCAACCCAGAAATGGCCAAACGAGTGAATTCTTTCAGTGATTTATTTCAGGCAGGTCCTTCAGAGAACCCAATCTTTGAAGGTCTGGCTGAAATAATTCCACCGAGCATGCTCAATAGCGCCGATGCTAGCATGCCGACCGAGCCACAACCACAACCACAACCACAACCACTACCCCAAGCACCAATCCTGGTTGCTGATCCACCCGTTGAACCGGAAGCCGCTCCTGTCTATAGGAGACTTCCGAGGTCGAAGTACAGCAAAGCTCAGAGAGATGCACTTGCGGCTTTCTTTGCGGTGTATTCTCACCCCACCAAGCCACAACGAGAACGATTTGGTCCGAAAATCGGACTAGAGGAGGACCAAGTCTACTATTGGGGGTCGAGAAATAGGAAGAAGTTCGGTATCCAGTCTTCCGAGCAGCGTATTGCCGAGCTAGAGAAAAGAAACGATCAGCTGGTGAGCAAAAACGAGGAGCTTCAAATGCAAAATCAAAAACTCGTTGATGCTCTCCACAGCGGCATCTGTCCCAATTGCGGAGGTCCTGTTCCGCACTCAGATGTGCCAAGGCGAAGGCTCGAAGTTGTTCCTCCACAACAAGAGCCTATTCTCGAGTTGTCCGACTGATAGGAGCATATTATGTGACGTTTTTAAGGTGTTTCCCTATTATTTGGCTGCATTTTATTGATTAACTTTGCTATTTAGCTTAGTTTCTATCTTTGTGTCCCTAAATGATGATTTAATTGAAGGAATGAACTAAAATGAAGATATTAGGAAACTTTCCTATTTTGAGTATCCTACTTGAATTAGGAGACTTGACTTTCCTACTTGGATTAGGAAACTTTCCTCTTTTGAAATCTTTCCTATTTTGATTTTTAGAAACTTTCCTGATTTGAACTCTTTCCTGACTTTACCAGGAATCCTAAAGTGAGTAGGAGTCCTACTTCAACTAGGATTACTATTTGTGCTCGGAATGCAAAACGGAACCTCGGAGAATTTACGAGCTTAATGGGCTTTTTCGAGGCCCATTAAGAGGTGGGCTGCCATGTGGACCAATTGGGAGGCCCAAATCCATGAAAACAAGCTCATTGGACTCTTGGATGAAACCCTAGCCCATTAGGGTTTATTTTGGACGAAAATCACAAGGAAGTTTCTTTCTTTGCCGCATCCTTTTATCCTAATAGGATTCTGATTTTATTTTATTTAATCTTGATATTTTTCCCAAAGTTTTTATTCTTTTAAAACACCTAATTTATTTAGGATATTAATTCAGATTTTTGGGAATGTATCTAGATGGAATTACGGCAAAAGGAGGAAGGAGATTTCTTGGCCACCACTCAAGAAGATTTCAGCAATTATCCTTGGAGATTAATTCATATTTTTAAGGGATTAATTGGAGGAAATTCGGCACTGTTCATTCGGCACTATTCATCAATGATTTTGGCAACCAATGCAAGGAGAATCCATGTGGAACTCAACTAGGTTTATCAAGGAATTAATTCAGAAATTTCTGGATGAATCTAGTCCTAATTTCGGCAAGAGAGGAAGGAGATTTCTTGTGGACTACTCAAGGAATATTTCAGCAATTATCCAAGGAAGTTAATTCAGATTTTTATGGGATTAATTAAAGGGAATTTCGTCCATATTGAGAGACCATGCCTTGAGGACCACTTTAAGGGATTAAAATCATATTTTTAGGGAATGAATGTAGTCCTAATTTCGGCAAGAAGGAGAGAAGGATTTCTTGGTGACTACTCAAGAGAATCTCGGCCATTCAAGGGATTTAATATTCAACGATCAAGATTGGTCCTAGGGTTTCATGTTCTCCTATAAATAGAGGGCTTCACAACACAATTCCTCACCACCTTCTACACCGAGAAATATCATTCCATACCTCCATCTTTTCAGCAGCCACACATCCAAGTTCTCGGCTACCACCTTCCATTCTCTAGTGCAAGGGTTCTCAAGACTTCAAGGAGGAGGAGAAGGCGTGATCACCATCATCACCAACCATATTTCGACATCACCATCTTCATCACCAACTTGTCTTCACGGTTTGGATTACTTGTGGTCAAGGATTCAAGGTTGTGGTTTCAAGATCTTCAACTTATTCATATGGTGTATTACGTTTTAGCCTTTAAATTCATACCTCTTTGTTGCTTGTTTACCTTTGTATTAGTTAACACAATATGGATTATGTAATTTTCAGCCTTTGTTTATGTGAGTTTATTTAATTATTGGATTGAAGTTAATTGATTCTTCTAGTAGCTTATGTGAATTTGCTTGTTTGATTTTGTCTTTAACGTTGGAATCAAATAAGAAGGATCATGGATAGTTGAGTGGTCTCACTAGGTCGTGCACTTTAATTAACAAGCTCTTTCCTATGCGTTGAACATGTTTTGATTGATCACCTTTGCATGTTTAATTGGTTAATCTAGGTGTGGTCGCTTAGGTTGATTTTCATAGAAGGAGTTTAATTTGGGAGATGTATGGTGGTCCAACATCTTACATATGTTAATTTCGGATTCATGACTAGGGATTTAGTTAATTTTCAATTCAATAATTGGTAAATTTGTATACTTGTGGTTGTAAATTATGTGTTCATGTTTCACTCCATCAATATTTAATTTATTCTTTGTAGTTTAGTTAATTAGTTTCATTCAATTAATCTCTTAATCCCCCCTTAATCTCTCGTAAAATATGTATATATTTATTCTTTATACTTATTAATAATTTTTGTGACAATTCTTTGTTAGGTACACCCTTTGATCTCCGTTGTGAACGATCCCTACTTATTCTATACTACCGATAGGGTTTTTTTAAATTGATGCTATATTTTAGCATATCAATTTTTGGCGCCGTCGACGGGGATCGAAAATATAAATATTTGCCTAACGTTTTATACTTGTGAATATTGTGAATTATACTTATTAATATTTTTGTAACACTTAGTAATTTTTTCTAGGTGTCTTTTATATGGTTGATTATTTGAGTTGTTGTAAGTTGTAACTTGAACGGAAATAGGTAAGGTCCTTTTGTTAATATTGGCCTAAACCCTTCATTTGTACCTTGCAAAGGTCACTTGAGGTTGAGGGCGGCCTTTATTAACACTTGGAGAATTGTCGAACACTTAAGTGCTTTCTCAACTGAGTAAGGGGCACATGGATGGTGTCTAGGTCAAGACCCTGGGTGACAGGTTTTGGATTCAGAGGACTATAGACTGACGTAAGTCGATAGGGGCTTTGCCTCAGTAGTACCACTAAATGAATCCTGCCCCTCGCTTATCTCTCATATGATCTGGCCATTCGCCTTCTGAAACCACGGAAAGTCATTTAAGTCAAGGCATTGCACCTAGGCCGCACGTTCCACCTTGGGTTACCGCTTGGAATCAACTTGGTTTTTGACTATGTGAAGGGCACAAACAAAAATGTTTTTCTACTCTTAAGGTATATTGGTTAAAAACATGACTTTAAGATGGGTAGCTGCTTCAGTCCCATTGCACATTGAGGTCCTCTGTTCCCGTACCTAAGTGTATTGTGTGAATAAAAATTGGTATAGACATAGGAAATTTATTCATTCATTTTGTATAAATACATCGTGGAAATTTTGTAGTATTTGTGAAATATTCTTGTAATTTTTGAAATTCTTATATATTCTTTTGTATTTATTTTGTAAACTTTGTACTAACTTTTTATAATTTTTTTTACAGGAATTAATGAATCTCCAAATATGAGCTCTCACCATTCTCTGCCATTCTTTAATTTATTTATTAATTTTGTATAGATAAATTGTGACATTTTTTTTAACTTTGTAAATATCTTGAATTTATCTTGTAAATTTTTTTTTACTAACTTTGTTGCTACGGGAAATTTCCATGAAGGCTGAAGCTGCGGCATAGTGTAGGCTGAAGACTATAAACATTAAAGCGCTATTTGGGAGGCAACCCAATTCAACCAAGGATGTGGAGGAGCCATCACACGCAGCTTTGGTTTCTCTATCTCTCTCTACTTCTTTTGGTTGAACTGTATCTGTTTTACTTTCTCCATGCTTGTCTTACATATGCTTTTGTGCTTACATTGAGGACAATATAAGATTTAAGTGTGGGGGAAGGATTTATGTTTTTGCTTTGCTTTATAAAAAAAAAATCAGAAAATTCAAAAATACAAAAAAAGTGGTTTTTGGTGTGTTGGTTGAGTCTTAGGATGCCCTTAACTGCCTAGGATGAGTTTAATTTTTGAAATCATGGATGAAAAGTGAAGCACAAGATCAAATATGTTGAATGTTATTCTTTGGTTAATTGATGAATATAGAAGATGTGTGAACTTGTAGTAGATATGGTTTGCAACTTTGGTACAGAATTTTAGCATGTTAAGACAAGTTAATAGACCCTATGTGAGCTTTCGAGCTATATATGTGCTTTCCTTGTTGAGAGTTGATTAAAATCAGATTTTCTTGGCTTAAAAATTCGTTGTTAACCTCATTATTCTTTCTATTTGATCAATTGCATGCCATAGAATTTCAATGGACTAGAGAGTTTACTAGAACTTGCTTTTGAATTTTTCGAAACTTATGCGTTCGAGGCCCATTAAGAGGTGAGCTGCCGTAAGGCCCAAACCCAAGAAGGAGGCCCAAACCCAAGATGGAAGGCCCAAATCCATGAAGGAAGGCCCAGGTTCACAAAGCATGAGGAATGGTCCAAGCCCATTTTCGGACAATCTGCCTGTGCAGATAGGTCAACTTACGAGGCCCATATCTCTCAATTGCACCGTCAGATCTAGCTGTAATTTTGATACACGCTGGACATGGATGTCAGTTATTCCCAAATAAAATTTCAGAAGCATCCAACCGTTGAAACGTGCAGAATTCCGTTCTGAGTGCGCACTGCTCAGTGCTGCCTGCTTTCTAATTCTTTCATTTTCCTTTATTCTCAATGCTCCACTCACCCCCATATTTCCACCCATCTCACCACACTATCTTTGTTGCTTTCTCTCCATACCATTAGTGTTTCATTTCTTTTACCTAAATAAATGGTTAATTGCCATATGATTCCATTTCCACCACCACTTACCATTTCTTTATCTCCCATTCACATTCCACTTCTTTTCCCTTTCTTTGTTTATTTCTTCCATTGTCTTCTTCTTCCTCTCCATTTTCCTATAAATAGGAGCCTATTTCTCTTCACCAAGACACCAATTCACACCCAAATGGGGAGGGACAAACCCTCCTCTTTCTCTTCTCCATCATATTTTCCATTCTCTAGTATTTAGGGTTCTCAAGGCTTCAAGGAGGAGGAAAGGCGGCTGCACCATTGATGTGAACGTAAAATACGTTCACAAAGTGCCTTTAATTACTGGATTTTGCTATTCTGAAAGCTTAATTGTTTGTTTAATATTTGTTTTTGTGATTTTAGGGAAAATACGAGTAAAATGTTAATCTGCACAGAATAGGTGCATTTTGGAGGTTTTCAGCGTAAATCGGAAAGTCAACCGTGACTTTCACATGTGGAATAAAATATTGTACGAAGATTTCGGATTATTCCGAATCCCGACAATTTTGTCGGCGAACCACCACATAAAGCGGCGCAACCACCACACACGGTGGTGGAACACAATTCAACCACCATTTTATTTTCTCTAATAATTGTTTATTTTCTTTATTTTATAATTATTTAATTTCTTTTATTATTCTTTTATTTTATTTTAAATTTGTTATTTTAAGTTTTCTTTTGTTTGATTCTTACTGTAGCACGTTCCTCCCTTCACGAGTTCACGGCTTGATTCTTCTCCAGCTCACCTCCATTCCCTCACATGGCTGCTCCTCATTTTTTCCCTCACATGGAATCCCATTTCCACCTGCATATTCCCTCTCCACTGCCGGCAGCATTTACAGATCATTGCTCACTACCACTACCACCACTACTTCCTTCCTTGGACGTTTGCCCCTTCCATTCTCTATTTAAAGCAAGCCCCTGCAATCTGAATCCATCACCAATTCACAAAGCTCACAACAATATCACCATGGCAGCCATTCTTTCATTCAATTCAAGTTTTCTCCTTCTTTTCCTGCAAATTTACATACAGCAATCATCTTCTAATTATATATGTGTTTCTTTTGCAGGTTTAGAAACCCATTGCAGTAGCCAGAAATCCATGGCATCCCGTTGCTGCAAAACAAAAGCCACCGGCGCCGTTTCAATTTCCAGAACAGCCCGGTCTCGTCGCCGCTTCGCTTTGCCCCGCCGGCATCGTTACTCATCGCCGTCCCGTGCCCAACGCCGGAACCATTCCGTCCATCCAAATCCCGCGTCGACGCCGACGCGCCTAGCCCCCGCAATTGCCGCACCTCTCTCGGACTGCTACTGCACAATCAAGCAACAAAGCCCGGCTGCCATACCCGGCGGGAATCGCTCATCCCCGTGCCCTCGCCGGTTCTCTCGCCTCGCCGTTGCTGAACAGAACCCGAGCCCGGCCATAGCCCACCGTTGCTTGCTTCGCCGCCGCCGGCCCGTGCCTTTGATTTCGTGAAGCCCAGATTCACGGCGCCGCAACCTCGCCGCCGCTCATCCTCACCGGCGCCGTGACGTGCGCCCTGCCCCCCTGCTAGTTCTCCCTCTCTTGTCTCTGTGCAGAAAAGAAAGAAAAACTGAAGCAAGCAAAGAGGAAACACGGGATGAGAAGGAAGAATAAAGAAAGAAAATGAGGTTGACTTTTCAACCTTAGAGGAGAAACACACGGGCTTGGACCGGCCAAGAAGAAAACATGAAGTTAATTGGGTCAAAGCCCAAAGAAAAAGCCCAATGGTCCAATCTGCTCTCTACACCCGCCACGTCCAAAAATTCCGATTTCTATAGCTGAGTCTGCCACCTTCGCCTGCCAGACAGTGTCCATTTTCATGGACACAACAGTAACATTTTTCCCAAATTCGTTTATTTATTATAATTTATTTTTGTTTAATTAACTATTCGTGAATAATTTTGGGAAATGTTATTGTGTAAATATTTGTTTATTTTCTATTTTTGCATAATAATTTTGTGATTTGATTTTTCTTAAGTTACTTTTGTGTGATTGTTTGTTTGATTCTGTTTTACGGAAATCTTTTATGTGCTTTTGTTATAGGGTTCGAAACTTATAATATTTGCATGTAATTGGAGCTAGAATTAGGAATCCGATTCACCTAATAGTTTTGGAAACCTAATTCACAAGTAGTAAAGGCATTGGACAAATGTCGGAATCAATTAAAAAGGATTACAAATAGATGGACTTTTCCATACTAGGTTGTGCACTTGAATTAACGATTCTTTTCGATGCTTTGAACATGGATTGACTAGCTAGCTTTCTAGACTAAGATGGCATGTTTAAATGATTGATCTAGGTGCTTTCACTTAGGTTAATTTTCAGAGAGAAGTCTAATTGGGAAATAATTAGCTTTCTAATATTTCACAATGTTAATTTCGATCATATGACTTAGAGAAATCAATATTTGTGTGTGTTTTTCTTGTTTTCAAAAATAATAAAAATCCAAAAATATTTCCTTTTAATTATTTATTGTTTTCAAAATTATCAAAAACCCCCAAAAAATACTTTTGTATATAATGTATATTTTTGTAAATAGAAACAATACTGTATAGTTAATTTAATTTTGTATATATATATATTCTTTATTCTTTATACTTGTTAATATTAATTCTTTATTTAATTTAATTTTTCGTGACAATAAAAAGTAAATATAACAATCTTCTGTGGGAAAAACCTTTATTTCCCATTATACTTTACAACGACAATTGTTAGGAATTTAGGTAATAATTTAATGACGTAGGTGAAAATCGCTCAAATCACAAGGCTTCAAGGAGGAGGAAAGGCGGCTGCACCATCACCATCATCACCATCAATTTCGTCCATCATCATCACCACCTTGCTGCACACGGTTTGGATTACTTGCTTTCAAGAATTCAAGGTTTCGTGGTCTTCAAGTCTTCATGCTATTCCATATGGTGTAATCTGACTTTTCCTTTAATTATTCTTATGAATTCCTCTTTGTTGCTTGATTATTCTTTGTATTAGTTAACATGACATGATTTATATAATTTCCAGCCTATTTATATGAGTTTATTTAGTTATTGGATCCTAATTAATTAGTTCTTCTAGTAGCTTATGTGACTCTGTTTACTTGATTCTGAATTATAGAAAACTTTTATGTGTTTATGTTATAGGGATCGATACTTATAATATTTGCATATAATTGGAGCTAGAGTTAGGGATTACAATTCACCTAATAGTTTTGGAAACCTAATTCACTAGTAGTAAAGGCTTTGGACAAAGGTCGGTGTCAAATAAAAAGGATTGCGGACATATGGACTTTTCTATAATGGGTCGTGCACTTTGATTAACAACTCTTCTTCTATGCGTTAAACATGATTTGACTGGCTAGCTTTCTAGACTAAGATGGCATGTTTAATTGGTTAATCTAGGTGCTTTCACTTCGATTAATTTTCGTAGAGATGTTTTATTTGGGGAATGGTTAGCTTCTAACTTTCCACATATGTTAATTTCGGTTTCATGGCTAGGGAACTTGGTTAATTTTCGGTCCAATAATTGGTAAACTTGTATACTTGTGGCTGAACTTTATATTCTTTATGTTTCATCCCATCTTATTTAATTTATTCTTTGTAATTTAATTAATTTATTTCATTCAATTTATCTCTTAAACCCCCTTTTACTTTGTACATATGTATATATTCTTCATACTTGTTAATAATAATTCTTTATTTTATTTAATTCTTTGTGACATTTTTTTGTTAGGTACACCCTTTGATCTCCGTTGTGAACGATACCCTACTATGCACTATACTACTACCGATAGGGTTTTTTTAAATTGATGCTCCCTTTGGGGCCTGTCACAAGCCTGATAGGAGCACAAAGTGTGACGTTTTTAATGTATTTTCCCTACTATTTGGCTATGATTTCATTGTAACTTTGCTATTTTTGCTTAGTTTCCATATTTGAGTCCCTAAATGATATATAAATGTGAATACGTGCAGAAAATCGGAGCTCGGAAATTTACGAAGTCTAATGGGCTTTTTCGAGGCCCACTAAGAAGTGAGCTACCGTGAGGCCCAAGATGAAGGCCCAAATCCATGAAGATGAAGGCTCAAGCCCAAGAAGAAAGGCCCAAGCCCAAGAAGAAAGGCCCAAGTTCACAAAGCATGAGGAAAGGTCCAAGCCCATTTTCGGACAATCTGCCTGTGCAGATATGTCAACTTGCGAAGCCAATATCTCCCAATTGCACCGTTGGATCCAACTGTAATTTTGATACACGCTGCATGTGTGTGTTATATATTCTGTATTAAAATTTGAGAATCATCCAACCGTTCAAACGTGCATTATTCCGTTCTAAGTGGGAACTGCTCAGTGCTGTCTGCTTTTTATTTCTTTCCTCTTCTTTTATTTTCAATGCTCCACTCACCCCTATATTCTTTCCTCTTCTTTCTGCCCACAATATTAGTGTTTGATTTCTTTTATCTAAATAAATGGTTCATTGCCATATGACTTCATTTCCACCATTCCACTTACCATTTCTTTTCTACCACTCACATTTCACTTCTCTTCCTTTTCTTTCTTTATTTCTTTCATTGTCTTCTTCTTCCTCTCCATTCTCCTATAAATAGAAGCCTCATTCTTCACACCAATTCACACCCCAATGGGGAGGGACAAACCCTCCTCTTTCTCTTCTCTTCTCACATCATATTTTCCATTCTCTAGTATTTAGGGTTTTCAAGTCTTCAAGGAGGAGGAGAAGGCGTCTACACCATCACCACCAGCCCCTATTCAACATCACCATCATCATCATCACCTTGTCTTCACGGCTTGGATTACTTGTGGTCAAGGATTCAAGATGTGGTTTCAAGATCTTCATGCTATTCATACGGTGTATTTCGACTTAACCTTTAAATTTATGCCTCTTTGTTGCTTGTTTATCTTTTGTATTAGTTAACACAACATGAATTATGTAATTTTCAGCCTTTGTTTATGGGTTTATTTCATTGTTGGATCCTAATTAATTAGTTCTTCTAGTAGATTATGTGACTCCGTTTATTTGATTCTGTTTTAGTAGATAACTTTTATATGTTTTTGTTTTAAGGTTGCAGACTTAAGATGATTGCATATAATTGGTGCTAGAATTAGGGTTTTAATTCTAATTCACAAGTAGTAAAGGCTTTGGAAAGAGGTCGGAAACAAATAAGAAGGATCACGGATAGATGGGCGGTCCCACTAGGTCGTGCACTTTAATTAACAACTCTTCTTTTATGCGTTGGACATGTTTTGATTAGCTACCTTTGCATGTTTGATTGGTTAATCTAGGTGCGGTCGCTTAGTTAATTTTCATGAAAGTGGTTTTATTTGGGGAATGATAATTGGCGGTCCAGCATTCCACATATGTTAATTTCGGTTTCATGGCTAGGGAACTTGGTTAATTTTCGGTCCAATAATTGGTAAACTTGTATACTTATGGCTGAACTTTATATTCTTTATGTTTCATCCCATCTTATTTAATTTATTCTTTGTAATTTAATTAATTCATTCATTCAATTTATCTCTTAAACCCCCTTTTACTTTGTACATATGTATATATTCTTTATACTTGTTAATAATAATTCTTTATTTTATTTAATTCTTTGTGACAATTTTTGTTAGGTACACCCTTTGATCTCCGTTGTGAACGATACCCTACTATGCACTATACTACTACCGATAGGGTTTTTTTAAATTGATGCTCCTTTTGGGCCTATCAATTTTTGGCGCCGTTGCCGGGGATTGAAAATATTCCTAACCTAATATTTTTTTTTGTGAATACTGTTTATAATTTTTTGTAATTATTACTGTTTTTATTACTTGTATATAATTACTGTTTACTTTTTATTGTTTATAATTTTACTATTTTTTTTAACTGTTCATATTACTTGTTCATATTACTTGTATATATTACTTGTGAATAGTTGTTGTTATTACTTGTTTTTAATACTTGTTTATATTTTATTACACTTAGTAATTTATTTAGGTGTCTTTTATATAGTTGATTATTTTTTGTTGTTGTAAGTTGTAACTTGAACGGAAATAGGTAAGGTCCTTTTGTTAATATTGGCCTAAACCCTTCATTTTTACCGTAAGGTTATTTGAGGTTGAGGGCGGCCTTTATTAACACTTGGAGAATTGTCGAACACTTAAGTGCTTTCTCAACTGAGTAAGGGGCACATGGATGGTGTCTAGGTCGAGACCCTGGGTGACAGGTTTTGGATTCAGAGGACTATAGACAGACGAAAGTCGATAGGGGCTTGCCTCCGTAGTCCACCAAATGAATCCTGCCCCTCGCTTATTCTCATATGATCTGGCCATTCGCCTTCTGAAAACACGGAAAGTCATTTAAGTCAAGGCATTGCACCTAGGCCGTAAGTCCACCTTGAGTTACCGCTTGGAATCAACTTTCATTTTTTTTCAACTATATTCAGGCAAAAGAAAATATTTTTGTGTAAATAAAATATACGTAAACATAGGAATATACGTAGACATAAAATATACTTAGACATAGGAAATTTTATTTATTCATTTTGTATAGATAATTTGTGACACATTTTTAACTTTGTAAATATTTTGTTTTTATTTTGTAAAATTATTACTAACCTTTTTATTTTGTATAGGAAATAATCCGGGTTTATCGGAAATTCTACGACATACATCGGATGATACGTTTAGGAAGTCAAGGTTGAAAAACCTTGAGGTTGATGTCTTGTTGGTGATTTTCGGTTTCCTCGGGAGTAAAAGGTAAGTTTTCTTTTCGCTCCAGTTATTTATTTTAAAAAATAAAAAAAAAAAAAAAAAGAGTGTTTGTTTGTTTGTTTGTTTTACTCTTTGTAATTATTTATTTTTACTGTTTCTTTTATTTTTGGGCTTGCTTGTTGTTATTTGTTATTGGGCCTTAGGCCCGTTTTAGGTTTCGTAAAAAAAAAAATTAAAAAAAAAATAAAAAAGTTTAGCCCATTGGGCTCGTGTCATTCACGAAGCCCAAAACCCTTAACCCAAGCCCATTTAGTGTGTCGGGCCTGTTCGTTTTTAGGCCCATTAGTTGAAGCCCACCAATAATGGGCCGGAGTTTTCTTTGGCCCAGGCCCACTTTAAGGCCCAAACCATTTCGATGGCCCAAGCCCGTTTAAAGTGTCGGCAAGCGCGTGTGCTACGCGTTTTCACTGTTCACTTTACGACTTTTCGTAAAGTATTAAAAAAATAAAAAAATAAAAAAATCGAAAATGAAAAAAAATATTTGATTGGGCCGACGCACGACTTTTGCGTCGGCCGATTTGTTTAGTAATCCGCATGCGTGTCAACTGTAGACTTTACGACTTTCGTCGCTCGATCCGGAAATTGCGGGTCTTCTGTCTTTGGCACGTGTGTGAGCGTGCGTTCGCTCCTTTCCCCTTCCCTTCTGTTTGCGTTAGTTTCCTTAGGTCATTTCACGCATTTCTCTCTCATTCTCTCTCGTTTTCTCTCACTCGTTCATCTGTTCTTCGTGTTCTTCAGTTTTCCCAGAAAACTTCCCAATTCCCAGAAGCTATCCTCCCCTCCCAAACCACAAATGGCCAAAAGAGTTAATTCCTTCAGCGAGTTGTTTCAGGCAGGTCCTTCAGAGAACCCAATCTTTGAAGGTCTGGCTGAAATCATTCCACCCAGCATGCTCAATAGCGCCGATGCTAGCATGCCGACCGAGCCACAACCACAGCCACAACCACTACCCCAAGCACCAATCCTGGTTGCTGATCCACCAGCCGAGCCGGAAGCCGCTCCTGTCTATAGGAGACTTCCGAGGACAAAGTACACCAAAGCTCAGAGAGATGCACTTGCGGCTTTCTTTGCGGTGTATTCTCACCCCACCAAGCCACAACGAGAAAGATTTGGTCCAAAAATCGGACTTGAGGAGGACCAAGTCTATTATTGGGGGTCGAGAAATAGGAAGAAATTCGGTATCCTGACGTCTGAGCAACGTATCGCCGAGTTAGAGAGACGAAATGATCAGCTGGTGAGCAAGAACGAGGAGCTTCAAATGCAGAATCAACGACTCGTCGATGCTCTCCACAGCGGCATATGTCCCAATTGCGGAGGTCCTGTTCCGCACTCAGATGTGCCTAGGCGAAGGCTCGAAGTTGTTCCTCAACAACAAGAGCCTATTCTCGAGTTGTCCGACGATTCCATCGACATGGACCACTTGAGACGGGATGTGCGGAGCCTCATGCCTACCCTAGTCGAGCGCCCATCCATACCTTTGCCATCTGACACCCTTCCCGGACCTGCTCATGATCTTGTCGGAGTCCACACCGACTTGATCTCGGATATCGCCCGCAAGGCCAAAGACGAGCTCCTGCTCATGGCCACTGCTGGATTTCCTTTGTGGATAACTTCACCGACTCCCGATACTTCCATTCATCCTGAAACTCTTAATAGGGCCGAGTACTTGCGAGTGTTTCAACGAGCTGAACCTGCACCGTACTTCAAATCCGAATCCTCGAGACACTCGGCAACCATTCACCTTCATCCGACCACCATTGTTGAGATTTTAATGGATGTTGGTCGATGGTTGCCCGTCTTCTGTAGCATGATCACAAACGCTCAGACGTTGGAGATCCTGCCCTCCGACAACGCAGTAGGCTACGAAGAGCAGAAGCAAGTGATGTCGGCCGAGTTTCTGGTGCCATCTCACATCGTTTCGACTCGTGAAGTCCAGTTCGTTCGGTACTCTCAATTACAACTGGATGGAAGTTGGATCGTCGTGGATGTCTCCGTGGATGAATTGCGTTCCAATCCAAAGCCTTCCGTGAGATCGATTTGCCGAAAACGCCCCTCCGGATGCCTGATACGTAATCTTCATAATGGATCTTCCTTGGTCACTTGGGTGGAGCACGTGGATGTACGCGAAAAGGAGATGAAGGCCAGTTTCGAACCTTTTGTTCATTCAGGGTTCGCTTTTGGTGCAAAGCGTTGGATCTCAACTCTCCAACGACAAGCCGAGCGCTACATGTGCGCCACAGGTATCCACTCTTCACCCGGTGACTCGATTATTTCTCTTGAAGGAAGAAGAGGACTTGCGGAAATGGCAAAACAGATGACGATCTGTTTCTTCAACGACATCAGCAACTCCACGTACCACCACTGGACTTGTTCGAACCGAACAAGAGACACTCGAATGGAGGTCAGGACCAACAAGCGAAGGGGTGATCCGAGCAAGCCCCCTGGAGTCAATCGTACTGCTGGTTGTTCCGTCGTTCATCTATCTCATCACACCAGGATCTTTGAGTTCCTCAAAGACGTTCAGACTAGACCAATGTGGGATAGCATGTCGATGGACAGCTCGGTGCGTGTGCTAGCAAATTTCTCTATCGGTCTTGACCCGCGGAACCAGATTTCGGTGCTCGCCATAGATAGTCACAACGACTTCCTTATTCTTCAGGAGTGTTGCACCGATGCAACGGGGTCGTCTGTGATTTATGCGCCGATTAACCATTCCATTTTCCAGTGTTTGCTATCTGGAGTTCAACCGGAGCCATTTCCGCTTATGTCTTCAGGCTTCTCCATTCTGCCAAACGTATCCGGAGCTGTACTTGACGGAACACTGCTGACTATAGTGTTCCAGATCTCGGTGAAGGCTACATCAGCCAAGTCTGCCGTGGAGTCGGCAACTACCCTTGTCCAGGACACACTTCAAAGGATCAGAGCCGCAGTCAATTAGGAGCAAACGTTGGATGCAAGGCCCTGCTAGCCTTGTTTGTGACTGTTGGTGACTTGCTTCGGGAGGAGCTTTACGATCTTCAAGGGGGAGTTTTTCTTTAACTTATTTGCTTTTCATTTATTTAACTGTTGTGTGTTTATTTCAGTTTGTGTGTTTACTTCTGTTTATTTATGTTTGTGTGTTTATTTCTGTTTGTGTGTTTAAATTCAATAACCATACTTGAATTTTTCATTTTCGTGAAATATCTGTCTAACATTGAGGACAATGTTTAATTCAAGTGTGGGGGGAAGGTTTATTAAAAAGAAAAGAAAAAAATTTGAAAAATTGAAAAAATTCAAAAAAATAATTTACTTGTTTTCGTTTTCTACGGTAACAATATATCGACTAAATCATACTTACTCCCTTGGTAGCGTTGAACCTACCATTGCACTAAGTAAGTCACTGTGGTCACGTATTGTTACCCTAATAAAAAAAATTGAAAAAAAAAAAAATAGTTTTGTAAGCTCGTTTGTTTCGCACTGGCTTTGGAGCTATCGAGTCTTAGAAAGTGCTTGTTCGTTTATTTGAGCTATATCATTTTTAAAAAAAAAAATCAATCAAAAAATCAAAAATTACAAAAATATTTGCTTCTGTTTGTGTGTTTTTGTGTGTTTATTTGTGTTATGTGTGTTGTGTTCTTTCCAATTCCGATGATGAATTGAGTTTAATTGTTATGATTTTGAGAATATTTATTATATGTCAAGGTTTTGTGTAGTTTGCTTTGGATTTAATTTGCATAACTTATGATTGCTCGAAATTCCATGTTCACATAACCTGTTTCGATTAATTGATTGCAATCCGAGAAGCACATTTGAATATACATTGTCATGCATACCCAGAAAATGTGAGGACTTGAGCCTGTTGAATATTCACATGTATGCATATTTCATACATTTACTCGTTCTTCATGTGTGCACAATTCATGAGTTTTGAACCTAGAACTTGCTCAAAGACCACTTGAAACGTTTTATTAATCTGTGATGACTTAGAAATGAGTAAGGCATTAGTTGAGCACCATGGCCAAATTATTCACCATCCATCTAAACACGAACTTTAGGAATCCCCTTTTGAACTAAACACTCATTAGCCGTTTCTTTTGTTCACCCACACCATCTCACCCTTGTTTTATTTATGTTTGCAAGACGATGATAGTGACTTCTTGTGTTCTTATGCTTCGGGTTTTGATTTGTATGGTAGTATACCAAAAGGCAAGTGTGGGGGTGCATTTTATTTTGTTGTATTTGTTCAAAGAAAGAAAGAAAGAAAAAAACAAAAAGAAGGAATAAAGTTCCTCAAAAAAAAAAATAGAAAAGAAAGAAAGAAAAAAAATGTCAGAAAGAGAAATGTCAAAAATAGAGTTATTTCTTGTTTTTAATTTCAGTAAAAGGTTGGAGGAGAATAAGAAAGTTGTTTCGGGTATAGCATAGGTATGAGTTTCAAAGTCGTTGATTTGTCTTGCAAACATGTGAAACATTTTCCATTTCGAGTCCTTTCACTTCATTCACCATTCACCATTTACCATCCACCTTTTGGTCCCTGTTTCACCTAAAAGCCCTTATGATTTAATGATTTGTGGATTAATTGTGGAGAGTTGGTTAATGAGCAAGCTTATGGGAACATTACTTGTGCAATTGTTATGAGAGTAAACACTTAACCCTAAACACTGAGCGGAAATATTTAGTGAATCTTGTGAGGTTTAGTGGTTAATGTTGTTTCAATGTGCCTATTGGATTGCTTGACATTAATTGTATACTTGGTTTTCACACACTACACCCGAGCATAAATGAGATGTGCATGTTAAAGACTTAGCAAATTCGTTAGCCTTGGTATATAATTTGTATTCTCCTGATTATAACTCTTCTGAACTCGCTGAGGGTTATGGTTGGAAAGAATATATGTTTTGTGTTTCCCTTTTCTGTTTTGTGTTGTTTTGTTTTAAGTTTTGTGTTGCTAAGGGACTAGCAATAGCTAAGTGTGGGGGAATTTGATAGGAGCACAAAGTGTGACGTTTTTAATGTATTTTCCCTACTATTTGGCTATGATTTCATTGTAACTTTGCTATTTTTGCTTAGTTTCCATATTTGAGTCCCTAAATGATATATAAATGTGAATACGTGCAGAAAATCGGAGCTCGGAAATTTACGAAGTCTAATGGGCTTTTTCGAGGCCCACTAAGAAGTGAGCTACCGTGAGGCCCAAGATGAAGGCCCAAATCCATGAAGATGAAGGCTCAAGCCCAAGAAGAAAGGCCCAAGCCCAAGAAGAAAGGCCCAAGTTCACAAAGCATGAGGAAAGGTCCAAGCCCATTTTCGGACAATCTGCCTGTGCAGATATGTCAACTTGCGAAGCCAATATCTCCCAATTGCACCGTTGGATCCAGCTGTAATTTTGATACACGCTGCATGTGTGTGTTATATATTCTGTATTAAAATTTGAGAATCATCCAACCGTTCAAACGTGCATTATTCCGTTCTAAGTGGGAACTGCTCAGTGCTGTCTGCTTTTTATTTCTTTCCTCTTCTTTTATTTTCAATGCTCCACTCACCCCTATATTCTTTCCTCTTCTTTCTGCCCACAATATTAGTGTTTGATTTCTTTTATCTAAATAAATGGTTCATTGCCATATGACTTCATTTCCACCATTCCACTTACCATTTCTTTTCTACCACTCACATTTCACTTCTCTTCCTTTTCTTTCTTTATTTCTTTCATTGTCTTCTTCTTCCTCTCCATTCTCCTATAAATAGAAGCCTCATTCTTCACACCAATTCACACCCCAATGGGGAGGGACAAACCCTCCTCTTTCTCTTCTCTTCTCACATCATATTTTCCATTCTCTAGTATTTAGGGTTTTCAAGTCTTCAAGGAGGAGGAGAAGGCGTCTACACCATCACCACCAGCCCCTATTCAACATCACCATCATCATCATCACCTTGTCTTCACGGCTTGGATTACTTGTGGTCAAGGATTCAAGATGTGGTTTCAAGATCTTCATGCTATTCATACGGTGTATTTCGACTTAACCTTTAAATTTATGCCTCTTTGTTGCTTGTTTATCTTTTGTATTAGTTAACACAACATGAATTATGTAATTTTCAGCCTTTGTTTATGGGTTTATTTCATTGTTGGATCCTAATTAATTAGTTCTTCTAGTAGATTATGTGACTCCGTTTATTTGATTCTGTTTTAGTAGATAACTTTTATATGTTTTTGTTTTAAGGTTGCAGACTTAAGATGATTGCATATAATTGGTGCTAGAATTAGGGTTTTAATTCTAATTCACAAGTAGTAAAGGCTTTGGAAAGAGGTCGGAAACAAATAAGAAGGATCACGGATAGATGGGCGGTCCCACTAGGTCGTGCACTTTAATTAACAACTCTTCTTTTATGCGTTGGACATGTTTTGATTAGCTACCTTTGCATGTTTGATTGGTTAATCTAGGTGCGGTCGCTTAGTTAATTTTCATGAAAGTGGTTTTATTTGGGGAATGATAATTGGCGGTCCAGCATTCCACATATGTTAATTTCGGTTTCATGGCTAGGGAACTTGGTTAATTTTCGGTCCAATAATTGGTAAACTTGTATACTTATGGCTGAACTTTATATTCTTTATGTTTCATCCCATCTTATTTAATTTATTCTTTGTAATTTAATTAATTCATTCATTCAATTTATCTCTTAAACCCCCTTTTACTTTGTACATATGTATATATTCTTTATACTTGTTAATAATAATTCTTTATTTTATTTAATTCTTTGTGACAATTTTTGTTAGGTACACCCTTTGATCTCCGTTGTGAACGATACCCTACTATGCACTATACTACTACCGATAGGGTTTTTTTAAATTGATGCTCCTTTTGGGCCTATCAAAGCCGAGCGCTACATGTGCGCCACAGGTATCCACACTTCACCCGGTGACTCTATCATCTCTCCTGAAGGAAGAAGAGGACTAGCGGAAATGGCAAAACAGATGACGATCTGTTTCTTCAACGACATCAGCAACTCCACATACCACCACTGGACTTGTTCGAACCGAACAAGAGACACTCGAATGGAGGTCAGGACCAACAAGCGAAGGGGTGATCCGAGCAAGCCCCCTGGAGTCAATCGTACTGCTGGTTGTTCCGTCGTTCATCTCTCCCATCACACCAGGATCTTTGAGTTCCTCAAAGATGTTCAGACTAGACCAATGTGGGATAGCATGTCGATGGACAGCTCGGTGCGTGTGCTAGCAAATTTCACCATCGGTCTTGACCCGCGGAACCAGATCTCGGTGCTCGCCATTGATAATCACAACGACTTTCTCATTCTCCAGGAGTGTTGCACCGATGCAACGGGGTCGTCTGTGATTTATGCGCCGATTAACCATTCCATTCTCCAGTGTTTGTTATGTGGAGTTCAACCGGAGCCATTTCCGCTTATGTCTTCTGGCTTCTCCATTCTGCCTAACGTATCCGGAGCTATTCTTGATGGAAGTCTACTTACTATAGTCTTCCAGATCTCGGTGAAGGCTACATCAGCCAAGTCTGCCGTGGAGTCGGCAACAACACTTGTCCAGGACACACTTCAAAGGATCAGAACCGCAGCCAACTAAGGAGCAAACGTTGGATCAAGATGCCGAAAACGTCCTTCCGGATGCCTGATACGGGATCTGCAGAATGGATCCTCCTTTGTCACGTGGGTGGAGCATGTTGATGTGCGAGAAAAAGATTTAACCCCTTTATTTAAACCTTTTGTTGAATCAGGTTTTGCATATGGAGCGAAGCGTTGGTTGGCACCTCTTCAACGACATGCCGAGCGCTACATGTGCGTGATGGGGATTCACACTTCACCCAGTGACTCAATCATTTCACCAGGAGGGAGAAGAAGCCTTGCTAAGATGGCAAACCAGATGGCGATAAGTTTCTTCAACGACATCACCAACTCGACTTACCATCATTGGACTGCATCAAACAAAACGGGAGACACACATATGGAGGTTAGGACCAACAAGCGAAGGGATGATCCTAGCCAACCCCTTGGACTCGATCGTACTGCTGGCTGTTCTGTCAAGCACTTCTCCCATCACACAAGAATCTTTGATTTTATCAGAGACGTACAGACAAGGCATTTATGGGATAGTGTGTCGATAGACAGTTCAGTACATGTGCTTACAAACTTCACCACTGGTCTTGACCCACGAAATTCTATCTCCGTTTTGGGCATAAGTAATCACGTCGACTTCCTCATACTCCAGGAGTGCTTCACAGATTCAACGGGGTCGTACGTGATTTATGCGCCTATCGATCAAGCAACCTTCCAGTCCATGTTATGTGGAGTTGACCCGGAGCCTTTTCAATTGATGTCATCTGGCTTCTCCATTCTGCCTGATGTATCCGGAGACGTACTTGATGGAACTCTACTGACGTTAGTGTTCCAGATCTCAGTGAAGGCAAATTCAGCCAGACGTGCTGTAGATTCGGCAACAGGCACGGTCCAGGACACGCTCAAAAGTATCAAAGCCGCAGTCAACTAAGGAGTAAACGTTGGATGCAAGGCCCTGCTAGCCTTGTTTGTGACTGTTGGTGACTTGCTTCGGGAGGAGCTTCACGATCTTCAAAGGGGAGTCTTTCTGTTTCCCTTTTCATTTACTTAACTGTTGTGTGTTTACTTCTGTTTATGTTGTGTGTTTATTTATGTATGTGTGTTTAAATTCAATAACCATGCTTGAATTTCTCATTTTCGTGAAATATCTGTCTAACATTGAGGGCAATGTTTAATTCAAGTGTGGGGGGAAGGTTTATTAAAAAGAAAAGAAAAAAATTTGAAAAAAAAAAATTTGAAAAATTCAAAAAAATAATTTACTTGTTTTTGTTTTCTATGGTAACAATATATCGACTAAATCATACTTACTCCCTTGGTAGCGTTGAACCTACCATTGCACTTAGTAAGTCACTGTGGTCACGTATTGTTACCCTAATAAAAAAAATTGAAAAAGAAAAAAAAATTGCTTCTGTTGTTTATTTATTTGTTTGTTTTCGTTTTCTACGGTAACGGTATATCGACTATATCACACTCACTCCCTTGGTAGCGTTGAACCTACCATTGCACTAAGTGAGTCCCTGTGGTCACGTATTGTTACCTACATTGAAAAATAAAAAAAAATCCAAAAAATCAAAAATGACAAAAATATTTGCTTCTGTTTTGTGTGTTATTGTTTGTTTTGTGATTTGTTCTTTCCAATTCCGATGATGAATTGAGTTTAATTGTTGTCATTAGGAGAATGTTTATTATATGTCAAGGCTTTGTGTAGTTTGCTTTGGATTTAATATGCATAACTTGTGATTGCTCGAATTTCCATGTTCACATAACCTGTTTCGATTAATTGATTGTAATCCGAGAAGCACATTTAAACATACATTGTCATGCATACCCAGAAACTGTGAGGATTTGAGCCTATTGAATATTCACATGTATGCATATTTCATACATTTACTCGTTCTTCATGTGTGCACAATTCATGAGTTTTGAACCTAGAACTTGCTCAAAGACCACTTGAAACGTTTTGTTAATCTGTGATGAATTAGAAATGAGTAAGGCATTAGTTGAGCACCATGGCCAAAGTATTCACCATCCATCTAAACACGAACTTTAGGAATCCCCTTTTGAACTGAACACTCATTAGCCGTTTCTTTTGATTCACCCACACCATTTCACCGTTGTTTTATTGTGTTTGCAAGATGATGATAGTGACTTCTTGTGTTCTTATGCTTCGGGTTTTGATTTGTATGGTAGTATACCAAAAGGCAAGTGTGGGGGTGTATTTATTTTGTTGTATTTGTTCAAGGAAAAAAAAATCAGAAATAAAAAGAAGGAATAAATTCCTCAAAGAAAAAAGAAATAGAAAAGAAAGAAAGAAAAAATGTCAGAAAGAAGAAAAAAAAAATATATAGAGTTATTTTCTTGTATTACTTTCAATAAAAGGTTGGAGGAAAATAAGAGTTGTTTCGGGTTTAGCATATGTATGAGTTTCAAAGTCGTTGACTTGTCTTACAAACATGTGAAACATTTTTCATTTCGAGTCCTTTCATTTCACTTCATTTACCATTCACTATTTACCATCCACCCTTTGGTCCCTGTTTCACCTAAAAAGTCCTTATGATCTGATGATTTGTGGATTAATTGTAGAGAGTTGGTTAATGAGCAAGCATATGGGAACACTACTTGTGTAATTGTTTTGAGAGTAAACACTTAACCCTAAACACTGAGCGGAAATATTTAGTGAATCTTGTGAGGTTTAGTGGTAATGTTGTTCATATGTGCCTATTGGATTGCTTGACATTAATTGTATACTTGGTTTTCTAAAATACGTTCACAAAGTGCCTTTAATTACTGGATTTTGCTATTTCGAAAGCTTAATTGTTTGTTTAATGTTTGTTTTCGTGTTTTTAGGGAAAATATGAGAAAAATGTCAATTTCAACACAAAAGGTGAATTTTGGAGGTCTTCAGCGTAATTCGGAAAGTCAACCGTGACTTTCATTTGTGGAATAAAATATTGTACGAAGATTTCGGAAACCGTTCCGAATTCCGGCAAGTTCGTCGGCGAACCACCACATTAGGCGGCGCAACCACCACACGCGGTGGTGAAACACAAATCAAATCTCCATTTTATTTTCCCATGTTTATATTTATATTTATTTTCATATTTATGTTTATATTTTTTATTTTTATTTACTTTTGTTTTTATATTTATTTTTATTTGTTTGTTTATTTGTTTATAATATTTTAATTTGTTTTATTTTGGATTTTTGCTACAGTCCATCAAATCTATTCCACCACCGGCACCACCCTTGGCTTCTAGCATCACCAACCCATTCCACCACCGGCCACCTACTACTTCCACTATTCCATCCTCCTTGGCTGCTAGCTTCACTAACCATTTCCACTACCACTACAATCCATATCACCAACCTATTCCACCATTACCAACACCACCGAGCTCACCTTCCATTCTCTATTTAAGAGAAGTTTCTGCACACTCTCGATCATCCTCTCATCATCACAAACCATAATCAATCACCTGCAATTCAGAGCCCAGCCATGTTTCGAATCACAGATGCACCTCACCGCCGTGAGCCAAGCCTTGCCGCCGGCTCAACCCAAGTCCTTGTCGTCGATCCAAGTCAACAACACCCTTGCTGTTCATGCCAATCGCCTATGCCAATTTCAACCTGCAAAATCATCAATTTTCCTGCAATCATGTTCTTTAAATTCAATCTAATAATTTGTTTTCTTCTTTTGCAGGTTCGCATCAATCCGGTTGCCGCCATGCCTAGCTGCTGCAATTTCCGCCGCAGCCCATCATCACCCATCACCGTCGGCGTCGGTCCCACGAAGCCCGGGAACTGCCGGCGCCGATTTCTCCTGCCCTCACATCCCGACGCCGCCGTCGAGCCCGGCTATCACGGCGTCCCCATGCCCGGAACCCGTGCCCCCCGCCAACGGAAATCCCAAATCCCGGCGAACCAATCCAGGCCGCACCGTCGCTGCAAGCAAAACCCGTGCCTTTAACGCCGCATAACCCGGATTCCGGCGCTGCTCTCTGCCCAAGCCGCTCTCACCTCTGCAAATCCCAGCTGTGCGTCGGCATTTCTGTCGCCGAGCCCAGCTCAGTCCGCCTCTAATCCAAGCCCGTGTTTCTTGCCGTCGATCCAGCTCCGGCGTCATTCCCAGCCTCTCTTGCCGTCGATCCATGCCGGCGCCGTCAAGCTGCCATCCCTCTCACCGGTCTCTCTTGCTCTTGTCTGCAGAAATGAAGAATTGAAAAGAAGAAATGAAGACCACGGGTCAACATGGGAGGACTTTAATTGAGAAAGTCACGGTCAACAAAGTCAACAAAGTCAAAACTGACTTTCTCAATTGGACCAAGCCCAAAAGCCCATTGCAGCAAGCCCAAGGCCCAAGTCCATGTGTTCTCTGCACCCGCCACATCCAAATGCGTTACAAGTCCGATTTAATAGCTGAGTCTGCCACCTTCGCCTGCCAGACAGTGTCCATTTTCATGGACACAACAGTAACATTTTTCCCAAACTCGTTTATTTATTATAATTTATTTTTGTTTAATTAACTATTCGTGAATAATTTTGGGAAATGTTATTGTTTGTTTATTTTCTATTTTGTGTAATAATTGTTGGATTGAAGTTGATTGATTCTTCTAGCAGCTTATGTGAATTTTGTTTGTTTGGTTTTATCTTTAATGTTGAAACTAAATAATAAGGATCACGGATAGTTGGGCGGTCCCACTAGGTCGTGCACTTGAATTAACAACTCTTTTTCTAGTGATTAGCTGACAGAGTGGTCTCGGAGTTAATTGTTAGGGAAAGTTTTATTTGGGAGATGTATGGTGGTCCAGCATCTTACATATGTTAGTTTCGGATTCATGGCTAGAGAGTTGGTTAATCTTCAAATCAATATTTGTGTGTGTTTTCTTGTTTTAAAAAAATAATAAAAATCCAAAAATATTTCCTTTTAATTATTTATTGTTTTCAAAAATCTCAAAAACCCCCAAAAATACTTTTGTATATAATGTATATTTTTGTAAATAGAAACAATACTGTATAGTTTATTTAATTTTGTATATATATATATTCTTTATTCTTTATATTTGTTAATATAATTCTTTATTTAATTTATTTTATTGTGACATTGAAAAGTAAATATAACAATCTTCTGTGGGAAAAACCTCTATTTCCCATTATACTTTACAACGACAATTGTTAGGAATTTAGGTAATAATTAATGACCTAGGTAAAAAAGCCTCTAATCATTTTGGCGCCGGCTCGCCGGGGATTGTTTTTACTATTTACTTTTGACTTTTTTACTTTTTACTGTTGACTTTTTGACTGTTGACTTTGACTGTTGACTATTGACTTTTTTTACTATTTGTAAATAATACTTGTTAATTTTATTTATACTTACTTTTTTTATACTTGTTTATATTTTTACACTTAGTAATTATACTTAGGTATCCTGAATATGGTTGATTATTTTTTGTTGTTGTAAGTTGTAACTTGAACGGATTAGGTAAGGTCCGAACGGATTAGGTAACCAAATCTTTACGCGAAAGTCGTAAAGTGAACAGTGAAAACGCGTAGCACACGCGCTAACGGTTGCCGACACTTTAAACGGGCCAGGGCCATCGGAATGGTCTGGCCCTTAAAGTGGGCCTGGCCGCGTAGAGAACGGGCCATTATTGGTGAGCTTAAACTAATGGGCCTAAAAACAAACAGGCCCGACACACTAAATGGGCTTGGGTTACGGGTTTCAGGCTTCGGGAATGACATGGGCCCAATGGGCCAAATTTTTTATTTTCTATTTTTTTATTTTTCTTGTCGAAACCTAAAACCCTAACCAATCACACAAACAAATGGGCTTAAGGCCCAATAACAAAGAAACTAACAAACAAGCCCAAAATAAATAGTAAATAGGAACAGTAATTATGAACAGTAAAAATAAATAATTACAAAACAATAAAACAAAAGCAAACACTCTTTTTTTTTATTTACAATTAAAAATTTTTTTTTAAATAAATAACGAGAGTGAAAAGAAAACTTACCTTTTTACTCCCGAGGAAACCGAAAATCACCAACAAGACATCAACCTCAAGGTTTTTCAACCTTGACTTCCTAAACGTATGCTCCGATGTATGCGGTAAAACTTTTCGATAAACCCGGATTATTTCCTATACAAAATTAAAAAGTTAGTAATAAATTTACAAAATAAAAACAAATATTTACAATGTTAAAAATGTATCACAAATTATTTATACAAAATGAATAAATAAAATTTCCTATGTCTACATAAATTTTATTTACACAATACACTTAGGTACGGGAACAGAGGACTTCAATGTGCAATGGGACTGAAACAGCTACCCATCTTAAAGTCATGTTTAATCCAATATACCTAAAGTGTACAAAAACATTTTCTTTTGTCTGAATATAGTTGAAAAAACATGAAAGTTGATTCCAAGCGGTAACTCAAGGTGGACGTACGGCCTAGGTGCAATGCCTTGACTTAAATGACTTTCCGTGTTTTCAGAAGGCGAATGGCCAGATCACAAGAGATAAGCGAGAGGCAGGATTCATTTAGTGGACTAGTCCTCTGAATCCAATTTTACAAACCCGTCACCCAGGGTGATTAGTTGTAAAAACCGAGGTTCATTAATTATTTACCTAAATTCCTAACAGTTGTCGTTGTAAAGTATAATGGGAAATAAAGGTTTTTCCCACAGAAGATTGTTATATTTACTTTTTAATGTCACGAAAAATTAAATTAAATAAAGAATTATATTTACAAGTATAAAGAATTAAAGAATATATATATATACAAAATTAAATAAACTATACAGTATTGTTTCTATTTACAAAAATATACATTATATACAAAAGTATTTTTGGGGGTTTTTGATAATTTTGAAAACAATAAAAAGAAATATTTTTTGGATTTTTATTATTTTTGAAAACAAGAAACACACACAAAAATATTGTTTTGAAGATTAACCAACTCCCTAGCCATGAATCCGAAACTAACACATGTAGAATGCCTACGCAGGTTATCATTCCCCAAATAAACTTCTCCCATGAAATCAACCTAGTGAACGCTCATCTAGATTAAACAATTAAACATGCAAAGGTGATTAATCTAAACATGTCTAACGCATAGAAGAAGAGTTGTTAATTCAAGTGCGCGACCTAGCGAACGCTCGTCTATCCGCGATCCTTATCATTTAGTTTCAACATTAAAGATAAAACCAAACAAACAAAATTCACATAAGCTGCTAGAAGAATCAATTAACTTCAATCCAACAATTATTACACAAAATAGAAAATAAACAAACAATAACATTTCCCAAAATTATTCACGAATAGTTAATTAAACAAAAATAAATTATAATAAATAAACAGAGTTTGGGAAAAATGTTACTGTTGTGTCCATGAAAATGGACACCGTCCGGCGAGCGAAGGTGGCAGACTCGGCTATTAAAACGAACTTGTACTTTGGATGTGGCGGGTGTCGTGAGCAATTTGGACTTGGAATGGCATTGGGCTTGCACGTTGGGCTTTGGGCTTGGGCTTTTGGTCAATGGGCTCGGAGGCCCATTTTAAGAAAGTCAATGACTTTCCCTCATTTCGAGCTTTGGCTCGTCTCTTCTCCAGTCCGTGCGTTTTGAGTTGCCCGGCCCAATTTCTGTTGGTTTGACTTTTCAACGTGAGCATCCCATTGGTTCCCATCATTAGTTCCTCTCCAAGTCAGCATTAACCAAGGCATTTCAGTTCTTTCTTCTTCGCGAATTCGGCGCAGAGCGAGTAAGAGAGATGGAGGCGCGGGTTTGGTAAGAACGCCGGCGAGGCACGGCAGAGGAAAACTCGGCGGCGTGGAGGCGCGGAGGGGCAGAGCACTTGCAGATTGGCGGCTGGATCGAACCCGGGCTCGAGATGGCGTGACTGGTGGCTATGGAGGATCGACGGCCGGTCTGGATTTGGATCGGTGAGGCCGGCGGGCTTCACGGGAAGGCGGCGTCGTGCGGCGCCGGGTTGCACGGCAGGGTTGCGTTGGTACCTGCAAAAGAAAAACAGAGATAATTAGAAGATGATTTATTTGTTTGCAGGTAAATTTATGAAATTGTGAATTGCAGAGAGCCATGGTGATGTGATTTGCAGAGGTTGCGGTGCTCCAAGGTGTAATTGTAGGTGGAGCTTGAGTGAGCTTTCTGCCGTGGCTTTAATTGATGATGGAGAGTGATTATGGAATTGAAATTGGCAGAGGCTTGATTGGGAGAGTTGCTGCCATTGTGAATTGGTGATGAAGACCATGCAAGAGCTCTCCTTAAATAGGAAAGGAAAGGGCAGAAGCAGCCAACGGTGAAGTAGTGAATATGGTGGAGTGATCTGGAAAGGAGACATGGTGGAAGGAAGAGAGAGAGCCGGCCATGTGAGGGGGAAATGGACTGTAGTGGTGGTGGAATTTTAGTGGAAGCAGTAGGTGAAGTGGGCGGCCGGCAAGAACGTGAACATGTGAGCTTGTTACCTGCAAAGAGAAAGAAAAGAAAACAAAGAAAAGAAAAAGAAAATTAATAAAACAAAAGAAAGATAAAGAAATAATAATAAAATAAAATAAAAGAAAAATAAAATAATAAAAGAATTTAAATAAATAAAATAAATATTAGAGAAAATAAATGGTGGTTTGAATTGTGTTCCACCACCGTGTGCGGTGGTTGCGCCGTCTTATGTGGTGGTTCGCCGCCAAATTGTCGGGATTCGAAATAATCCGAAATCTTCGTACAATATTTTCTTCCACATATGAAAGTCACGGTTGACTTTCCGAATTACGCAGAAAACCTCCAAAATGCACCTATTCTGTGCAGATTAACATTTTCCTGGTATTTTCCCTAAAAACACGGAAACAAACATTAAACAGACAATTAAGCTTTCGGAATAGCAAAATCCAGTAATTAAAGGCACTTTGTGAACGTATTTTACGTTCACATCACACCCCTACACTTGAACTATTGCTAGTCCTCTAGCAAACACAGAACAAAACAACACAAAACAGAAAGGGAAACACAAAACAGACGGTCTTTCCAACCATAATCCTCAGCGAGTCAGCGAGTTCGAAAGAATTATAATCAAGAGAATAAAAATTATATACCAAGGTTAAAGAATTTGCTAAGCATTTAACATGTGCATCTCATTTATGCTCGGGTGTGTGTGTGAAAACCAAGTATACAATTAATGTCAAGCAATCCAATAGGCACATATGAACAACATTAACCACTAAACCTTACAAGATTCACTAAATATTTCCGCTCAGTGTTTAGGGTTAAGTGTTTACTCTCAAAACAATTACACAAGTAGTGTTCCCATATGCTTGCTCATTAACCGACTCTCTACAGTTAATCTACAAATCATCAGATCATAAGGACTTTCAGGTGAAACAGGGACCAAAGGGTGGATGGTAAATGGTGAATGGTAAATGAAGTGAAAGGACTCGAAATGAAAAATGTTTTACATGTTTGCAAGACAAGTCAACGACTTTGAAACTCATACCTATGCTATACCCGAAACAACTCTTATTTTCCTCCAACCTTTTATTGAAAATAATACAAGTAAATAACTCTATTTTTGGAATTTCTCTTTCTTTTTTTTTCCTTTTTTTTTTCTTTGAGGAATTTTATTCCTTCTTTTTATTTCTGATTTTTTTTTCTTTCTTTTTTTTTTCTTTGAACAAATACAACAAAATAAAATGCACCCCCACACTTGCCTTTTGGTATATTACCATACAAATCCGAAGCATAAAAACACAAGAAGTCACTATCATCGTCTTCCAAACACAATAAAACAAGGGTGAGATGGTGTGGGTGAACAAAAGAAAAGGCTAATGAGTGTTTAGTTCAAAAGGGGATTCCTAAAGTTCGTGTTTAGATGGATGGTGAATATTTTGGCCATGGTGCTCAACTAATGCCTTAATCATATCTAATTCATCACAGATTAACAAAACGTTTCAAGTGGTCTTTGAGCAAGTTCTAGGTTCAAAACTCATGAATTGTGCACACATGAAGAACGAGTAAATGTATGAAAGATGCATACATGTGAATATTCAATAGGCTCAAATCCTCACATTTTCTGGGTATGCATGACAATGTATGTTTAAATGTGCTTCTCGGATTGCAATCAATTAATCGAAACAGGTTATGTGAACATGGAAATTCGAGCAATCACAAGTTATGCATATTAAATCCGAAGCAAATCACACAAATCCTTAACATATAATAAACATTCTCAAAATCATAACAATTAAACTCAATTCATCATCGGGATTGGAAAGAAAACAACACACATAACACAAATAAACACACAAAAACACACAAAAACACACAAACAGAAGCAAATATTTTTGTAATTTTTGATTTTTTTTTGATTTTTTTGATTTTTTTCAATTTACGTAACAATACGTGACCACAGTGACTTACTAAGTGCAATGGTAGGTTCAACGCTACCAAGGGAGTAAGTATGATTTAGTCGAAATACCGTTACAGTAGAAAACGAAAACAAGTAAATTATTTTTTTGAATTTTTCAAATTTTTCAAATTTTTTCTTTTCTTTTCAAATAAACCTTCCCCCCACACTTGAATTAAACATTGTCCTCAATGTTAGACAGATATTTCACGAAAATGAAAAATTCAAGCATGGTTATTGAATTTAAACACACAAACAGAAGTAAACACACAACATAAATCAACAGAAGTAAACACACAACATATATACAAATGAAAAAGATAGGTTAAAGAAAATCTCCCCCTTGAAGATCGTTAAGCTCCTCCCGAAGCAAGACCCCAACAGTCACAAACAAGGCTAGCAGGGCCTTGCATCCAACGTTTGCTCCTTAATTGACTGCGGTTCTGATCCTTTGTAGCGTGTCCTGGACAAGGGTAGTTGCCGACTCCACGGCAGACTTGGCTGATGTAGCCCTCACTGAGATCTGGAACACTATTGTCAGCAGTGTTCCGTCAAGAATGGCTCCGGATACGTTTGGCAGAATGGAGAAGCCTGAAGACATAAGCGGAAATGGCTCCGGTTGAACTCCAGATAGCAAACACTGGAGAATGGAATGGTTGATTGGTGCATAAATCACGGACGACCCCGTTGCATCGGTGCAACACTCCCGAAGGATGAGGAAGTCGTTGTGACTATCTATAGCGAGCACCGAGATCTGGTTCCGCGGGTCAAGACCGATGGTGAAATTTGCTAGCACACGTACGGAGCTGTCCATCGACATACTATCCCACGGCGGTCTCGTCGAACGTCTTTGAGGAACTCAAAGATCCTGGTGTGATGGGAAAGATGAACGACGGAACAGCCAGCGGTACGATTGACTCCGGGGGGCTTGCTCGGATCTCCCCTTCGCTTGTTGGTCCCGACCTCCATTCGAGTGTCTCTTGTTCGATTCGAACAAGTCCGGTGGTGGTACGTGGAGTTGCGATGTCGTTAAAGAAACAGACCGTCATCGTTTTGCCATTTCCGCAAGTCCTCTTCTTCCTTCAAGAGAAATAATCGAGTCACCGGGTGAAGAGTGGATACCGTGGCGCACATGTAGCGCTCGGCTTGTCGTTGGAGTGTTGAGATCCAACGCTTTGCACCAAAAGCGAACCCTGAATGAACAAAAGGTTCGAAACTGGCCTTCATCTCTTTCTCGCGTACATCCACGTGCTCCACCCAAGTGACCAAGGAAGATCCATTATGAAGATCACGTATCAGGCATCCGGAGGGGCGTTTTCGGCAAATCGATCTCACGGAAGGCTTTGGATTTGAACGCAATTCATCCACGGAGACATCCACGACGACCCAACTTCCATCCAGTTGTTGGTGAGAATACCGAACGAACTGGACTTCACGAGTCGAAACGAGATGAGATGGCACCAGAAACTCGGCCGACATCACCTGCATATGCTCCTCGTAGCCTTCTTCGTTGCTGGAGGAAAGGATCTCCAACGTCTTGGCGTTTGTGATCATGCTACAGAAGACTGGCAACCATCGACCAACATCCATTAAGATCTGAACGATGGTGGTCGGATAAAGGTGGATGGTTGCCGAGTGTCTCGATGATTCGGCTTTGAAGTACGGAGCAGGTTCAGCTCGTTGAAACACTCGCAAGTACTCGGCCCTATGAAGAGTCTCGGGATGAATAGACGTGTCGGGAGTCGGTGAAGTTATCCACAAAGGAAATCCGGCAGTGGCCATGAGCAGGAGCTCGTGTTTGGCCTTACGGACGATATCCGAGATCAAGTCGGTGTGGACTCCGACAAGATCGTGAGCAGGTCCGGGAAGGGTGTCAGATGGCACAGGTATGGATGGGCGCTCGACTAGGGTAGGCATGAGGCTCCGCACATCCCGTCTCAAGTGGTCCATGTCGATGGAATCGTCGGACAACTCAAGAAGAGGCTCTTGTTGTTGAGGAACAACTTCGAGCCTTCGCCTAGGCACATCTGAGTGCGGAACAGGACCTCCGCAATTGGGACATATGCCGCTGTGGAGAGCATCGACGAGTCGTTGATTCTGCATTTGAAGCTCCTCGTTTTTGCTCACCAGCTGATCGTTTCTTTTCTCTAGCTCGGCAATACGCTGCTCGGAAGACTGGATACCGAACTTCTTCCTATTTCTCGACCCCCAATAGTAGACTTGGTCTTCTTCTAGTCCGATTTTTGGACCAAATCTTTCTCGTTGTGGTTTCGTGGGGTGAGAATACACCGCAAAGAAAGCCGCAAGTGCATCTCTCTGAGCTTTGCTGTATTTGCTCCTCGGAAGTCTCCTATAGACAGGAGCGGCTTCCGGCTCAATAGGTGGATCAGCAACCAAGATTGGTGCTTGGGGTAGTGGTTGCGGTTGTGGTAGTGGCTCGGTCGGCATGCTAGCATCGGCGCTATTGAGCATGCTCGGTGGAATTATTTCAGCCAAGCCTTCAAAGATCGGGTTCTCTGAAGGACCTGCCTGAAACAAATCGCTGAAAGAATTAACTCTTTTGGCCATTTCTGGGTTGGGAAGGGAGGATAGCTTCTGGGAATTAGGAGGTTTCTGGGAAAACTGAAGAACACGAAGAACACACGAGAGAGAAAACGAGAGAGAGAGAGAGAGAGTCTAAGGGAAAACGCGTGAAATGACCTAAGGCACTAACGCAAACAGAAGGGAAAGGAAGGAACGGACGGACGCGTGTCCAAAGTCGAAGACAAAGATCCGTAAATCACGGATCGAGCGACGAAAGTCGCAAAGGGAATAGTGGAACGCGCGCACGATTTATTAAACAATTCGGCCGACGCAAAAGTCGTGTGTCGGCCCAATCACATTTTTTTTTCGATTTTCGAATTTTTATTTTTTTATTTTTTTTTAATACTTTACGAAAAGTCGTAAAGTGAACAGTGAAAACGCGTAGCACACGCGCTTGCCGACACTTTAAACGGGCTTGGGCCATCGAAATGGTCTGGGCCTTAAAGTGGGCCTGGGCCAAAGAAAACTCCGGCCCATTATTGGTGGGCTTAAACTAATGGGCCTAAAAACGAACAGGCCTGACACACTGATGGGCTTGGGTTACGGGTTTTGGGCTTCGTGAATGACACGAGCCCAATGGGCTAAATTTTTTTATTTTTTTTTATTTTTTTTATTTTACGAAACCTAAAACCCTAACCAATCACACAAATGGGCCTAAGTCCCAATAACAAATAACAAACAAACAAGCCCAAAACAAATAATAAAAACAGTAATTATGAACAGTAAAAATAAATAATTACAAAACAGTAAAACAAAAAGCAAACACTTTTTTTTTTTTATTTACAATTACAAATTTTCTATTTTTTTTTTTTTTTTTTTTTTTTTTAAAAAAATCAAATAAATAACGAGAGTGAAAAGAAAACTTACCTTTTTACTCCCGAGGAAACCGAAAATCACCAACAAGACATCAACCTCAAGGTTTTTCAACCTTGACTTCCTAAACGTATGCTCCGATGTATGTAGTAAAATTTCCGATAAACCCGGATTATTTCCTATACAAAATAAAAAGGTTAGTAATAAATTTACAAAATAAAAACAAAATATTTACAATGTTAAAAATATGTCAGAAATTATCTATACAAAATGAATGAATAAATTTTCCTATGTCTACGTATATTTTATTTACACAAAAATATTTCCTTTTGCCTGAATATAGTTGAAAAAAAATGAAAGTTGATTCCAAGCGGTAACTCAAGGTGGACTTACGGCCTAGGTGCAATGCCTTGACTTAAATGACTTTCCGTGTTTTCAGAAGGCGAATGGCCAGATCACAAGAGATAAGCGAGAGGCAGGATTCATTTAGTGGACAAGTCCTCTGAATCCAATTTTACAAACCCGTCACCCAGAGTCTTGATCATATCTAGACACCATTCATGTGCCCCTTACTCAGTTGAGAAAGCACTTAAGTGTTCGACAATTCTCCAAGTGTTAATAAAGGCCGCCCTCAACCTCAAATAACCTTACGGTAAAAATGAAGGGTTTAGGCCAATATTAACAAAAGGACCTTACCTAATCCGTTTAAGTTACAACTTACAACAACAAAAAATAATCAACCATATTCAGGATACCTAAGTATAATTACTAAGTGTAAAAATATAAACAAGTATAATCAATAGTAAAAAGTCAACAGTCAATAGTCAAAAGTAAAAAGTCAATAGTCAAAAAGTCAACAGTAAAAAGTAAAAAGTCAAAAGTAAATAGTAAAAACAATCCCCGGCGAGCCGGCGCCAAAATGATTAGTTGTAAAAACCGAGGTTCATTAATTATTTACCTAAATTCCTAACAGTTGTCGTTGTAAAGTATAATGGGAAATAAAGGTTTTTCCCACAGAAGATTGTTATATTTACTTTTTAATGTCACGAAAAATTAAATTAAATAAAGAATTATATTTACAAGTATAAAGAATTAAAGAATATATATATATACAAAATTAAATAAACTATACAGTATTGTTTCTATTTACAAAAATATACATTATATACAAAAGTATTTTTGGGGGTTTTTGATAATTTTGAAAACAATAAAAAGAAATATTTTTTGGATTTTTATTATTTTTGAAAACAAGAAACACACACAAAAATATTGTTTTGAAGATTAACCAACTCCCTAGCCATGAATCCGAAACTAACACATGTAGAATGCCTACGCAGGTTATCATTCCCCAAATAAACTTCTCCCATGAAATCAACCTAGTGAACGCTCATCTAGATTAAACAATTAAACATGCAAAGGTGATTAATCTAAACATGTCTAACGCATAGAAGAAGAGTTGTTAATTCAAGTGCGCGACCTAGCGAACGCTCGTCTATCCGCGATCCTTATCATTTAGTTTCAACATTAAAGATAAAACCAAACAAACAAAATTCACATAAGCTGCTAGAAGAATCAATTAACTTCAATCCAACAATTATTACACAAAATAGAAAATAAACAAACAATAACATTTCCCAAAATTATTCACGAATAGTTAATTAAACAAAAATAAATTATAATAAATAAACAGAGTTTGGGAAAAATGTTACTGTTGTGTCCATGAAAATGGACACTGTCTGGCAGGCGAAGGTGGCAGACTCAGCTATTAAAACGAACTTGTACTTTGGATGTGGCGGGTGTCGTGAGCAATTTGGACTTGGAATGGCATTGGGCTTGCACGTTGGGCTTTGGGCTTGGGCTTTTGGTCAATGGGCTTGGAGGCCCATTTTAAGAAAGTCAATGACTTTCCCTCATTTCAGCTTTGGCTCGTCTACTGCCCAGTCCGTGCGTTTTGAGTTGCCCAGCCCAATTTCCTGTTGGTTTGACTTTTCAACGTGAGCATCCCATTGGTTCCCATCATTAGTTCCTCTCCAAGTCAGCATTAACCAAGGCATTTCAGTTCTTTCTTCTTCGCGAATTCTGGGCAGAGCAGAGTAAGAGAGATCAGGCGCGGGTTTGGTAAGAACGCCGGCGAGGCACGGCAGAGAAAAACTCGGCGCTGGAGGCGCGGAGGGGCAGAGCACTTGCAGATTGGCGGCTGGATCGAACCCGGGCTCGAGATGGCGTGACTGGTGGCTATGGAGGATCGACGGCCGGTCTGGATTTGGATCGGTGACTGGGCTTCACGGGAAGGCGGCGTCGTGCGGCGCCGGGTTGAGCAGCAGCTGCGTTGGTACCTGCAAAAGAAAAACAGAGATAATTAGAAGATGATTTATTTGTTTGCAGGTAAATTTATGAAATTGTGAATTGCAGAGAGCCATGGTGATGTGATTTGCAGAGGTTGCGGTGCTCCAAGGTGTAATTGTAGGTGGAGCTTGAGTGAGCTTTCTGCCGTGGCTTTAATTGATGATGGAGAGTGATTATGGAATTGAAATTGGCAGAGGCTTGATTGGGAGAGTTGCTGCCATTGTGAATTGGTGATGAAGACCATGCAAGAGCTCTCCTTAAATAGGAAAGGAAAGGGCAGAAGCAGCCAACGGTGAAGTAGTGAATATGGTGGAGTGATCTGGAAAGGAGACATGGTGGAAGAAGAGAGAGAGCCGGCCATGTGAGGGGGAAATGGACTGTAGTGGTGGTGGAATTTTAGTGGAAGCAGTAGGTGAAGTGGGCGGCCGGCAAGAACGTGAACATGTGAGCTTGTTACCTGCAAAGAGAAAGAAAAGAAAACAAAGAAAAGAAAAAGAAAATTAATAAAACAAAAGAAAGATAAAGAAATAATAATAAAATAAAATAAAAGAAAAATAAAATAATAAAAGAATTTAAATAAATAAAATAAATATTAGAGAAAATAAATGGTGGTTTGAATTGTGTTCCACCACCGTGTGCGGTGGTTGCGCCGTCTTATGTGGTGGTTCGCCGACAAATTGTCGGGATTCGAAATAATCCGAAATCTTCGTACAATATTTTCTTCCACATATGAAAGTCACGGTTGACTTTCCGAATTACGCAGAAAACCTCCAAAATGCACCTATTCTGTGCAGATTAACATTTTCCTGGTATTTTCCCTAAAAACACGGAAACAAACATTAAACAGACAATTAAGCTTTCGGAATAGCAAAATCCAGTAATTAAAGGCACTTTGTGAACGTATTTTACGTTCACATCACAGGGTCTCGATCATATCTAGACACCATTCATGTGCCCCTTACTCAGTTGAGAAAGCACTTAAGTGTTCGACAATTCTCCAAGTGTTAATAAAGGCCGCCCTCAACCTCAAATAACCTTACGGTAAAAATGAAGGGTTTAGGCCAATATTAACAAAAGGACCTTACCTATTTCCGTTCAAGTTACAACTTACAACAACAAAAAAATAATCAACTATATAAAAGACACCTAAATATAATTACTAAGTGTAAAATATCTACAAGTAAAATTAGTAAGTGTAACAAAATATCAACAAGTATAAACAAGTATTATTCACAAATATTCACAAAAAAATAGTTAGGAATTTTCAATCCCCGTCGACGGCGCCAAAAATTGATATGCCCAAAATGAGCATCAATTTAAAAAAATCCCTATCGGTAGTATAGTGTAAGTAGGGTATCGTTCACAACGGAGATCAAAGGGTGTACCTAACAAAAAATGTCACAAAGAATTAAATAAAATAAAGAATTATTATTAACAAGTATAAAGTCTAAATATATACATATGTACAAAGTAAAAAGGGGAATTGAGAGATAAATTGAATGAAATAAATTAATTAAATTACAAAGAATAAATAAAATATGATGATGAAACACAAAGTATATAAAGTTCAGCCACATATACACAAGTTTACCAATCATTAGACCGAAAATTAACCAAGTTCCCTAGCCATGAAACCGAAACTAACATATGTGGAATGCCCACACGGGTTATCATTCCCCAAATAAAACCTCTTCCATGAAAATTAACCTAGTGAACGCTCATCTAGATTAAACAATTAAACATGCAAAGGTGATCAATCAATAACATATCTAACGCATAGGAGAAGAGTTGTTAATTAAAGTGCGCGACCTAGCGAACGCTCGTCTATCCGCGATCCTTCTTATTTTGATTCCGACCCGTTTGATAAGCCTTTACTACTTGTGAATTAGAATTAAAACCCTAATTCTAGCACAAATTACATGCAATCATCTTAAGTTTCGAACCTTAAAACAAGAACACATAAAAGATTCAATAAAACCGAATCAAATAAACGGAGTCACAGAAGCTGCTAGAAGAACTAATTAATTAGGATCTAACAATCAAATAAACTCATAAAATATAGGCTGAAAATTATAAACGTCATGTCATGTTAACTAGTACAAAGAATAAACAAGCAACAAAGAGGAACTCAAAAAGAGTAATTAAAGAATGAGTTGAAGTACACCATATGGAAAGTAGGAAGAACTCGAAGATCACAAACTCTTAAATCCTCACGCGAGTAACTCAAAAGCCGAGATTCCCAAGGTGATGATGATGGTGGTGATGATGGTTGATGGCTGGTGGTAATGGTGTAAACAGCTCCCCTCCTCCTTGAAGACTTGAAAACCCTAAATACTAGAGAATGGAAAATATGATGTGAGATGGAGAAGAGAAAGAGGAGGGTTTGTCCCTCCCCATTGGGGTGTGAATTTGTGAGAAGAATGAGGCTGCTATTTATAGGAGAATGGAGAGGAAGAAGAAGACAATGAAAGAAATAAAGAAAGAAAAGGAAGAGAAGTGGAATGTGAGTGGTAGAAAAGAAATGGTAAGTGGAATGGTGGAAATGAAGTCATATGGCAATGAACCATTTATTTAGATAAAAGAAATCAAACACTAATGGTATGGAGAGAAAGAAACAAAGATAGTTAGGTGAGATGAGTGGAAATATGGGGGTGAGTGGAGCATTGAGAATAAAGGAAAAGGAAAGAAATAAAAAGCAGACAGCACTGAGCAGTGCGCACTTGGAGTGGAATTCTGGACGTATGGACGGTTGGATGATTCTGAAATTTTAATGCCGAACACTTAACATCCACATGCAGCGTGTATCAAAAATACAGCTAGATCTGACGGTGCAATTGAGAGATATGGGCTTCGAAAGTTGACTGATCTGCACAGGCAGAATGTCCGAAAATCTGGGTTTGGGCCTTTCCTCATGCTTTGTGAACTTGGGCCTTCCTTCATGGATTTGGGCCTTCCATCTTGGGTTTGGGCCTTCCATCTTGGGCCTGGGCCTCCTTCTTGGTTTGGGCCTCCTTCTTAATGGGCCTCCTTCTTAATGGGCCTCGCAAAAGCCCATTAGACTTCGTTTATGCACATGTTCACATTCAAACGTCATTTAGGACTCAAATATGGAAACTAAGCTAAAATAGCAAAGTTACAATTAAATCATAGCCAAATAGTAGGGAAAACACATTAAAAACGTGACACTTTGTGCTCCTATCATCTCTCTCTCTCTCTCGTTTTCTCTCTCTTGTTTTCTCTTCGTGTTCTTCCGTGTTCTTGAGCTTTCCCAGAAAACCTCCCAATTCCCAGAAGCTTTCTTCCCCTCCCAAACCACAAATGGCCAAAAGAGTGAATTCTTTCAGTGATTTGTTTCAGGCAGGTCCTTCAGAGAACCCAATCTTTGAAGGCTTGGCTGAAATAATTCCACCGAGCATGCTCAATAGCGCCGATGCTAGCATGCCGACCGAGCCACTACCACAACCGCAACCACTACCCCAAGCAGCAATCTTGGTTGCTGATCCACCTATTGAGCCGGAAGCCGCTCCTGTCTATAGGAGACTTCCGAGGTCGAAGTACAGCAAAGCTCAGAGAGATGCACTTGCGGCTTTCTTTGCGGTGTATTCTCACCCCACGAAACCACAACGAGAAAGATTTGGTCCAAAAATCGGACTAGAAGAAGACCAAGTCTACTATTGGGGGTCGAGAAATAGGAAGAAGTTCGGTATCCAGTCTTCCGAGCAGCGTATTGCCGAGCTAGAGAAAAGAAACGATCAGCTGGTGAGCAAAAACGAGGAGCTTCAAATGCAGAATCAAAGACTCGTCGATGCTCTCCACAGCGGCATATGTCCCAATTGCGGAGGTCCTGTTCCGCACTCAGATGTGCCACGGCGAAGGCTCGAAGTTGTTCCTCCACAACAAGAGCCTCTTCTCGAGTTGTCCGATGATTCCATCGACATGGACCACTTGAGACGGGATGTGCGGAGCCTCATGCCTACACTAGTCGAGCGCCCATCCGCACCTATTCCATCTGACCATCTTCCCGGACCTGCTCATGATCTTGTCGGAGTCCACACCGACTTGATCTCGGATATCGTCCGTAAGGCCAAACACGAGCTCCTGCTCATGGCCACTGCCGGATTTCCTTTGTGGATAACTTCACCGACTCCCGACACGTCTATTCATCCCGAGACTCTTCATAGGGCCGAGTACTTGCGAGTGTTTCAACGAGCTGAACCTGCTCCGTACTTCAAAGCCGAATCGTCGAGACACTCGGCAACCATCCATCTTTATCCGACCACCATCGTTCAGATCTTAATGGATGTTGGTCGATGGTTGCCAGTCTTCTGTAGCATGATCACAAACGCCAAGACGTTGGAGATCCTTTCCTCCAGCAACGAAGAAGGCTACGAGGAGCATATGCAGGTGATGTCGGCCGAGTTTCTGGTGCCATCTCACCTCGTTTCGACTCGTGAAGTCCAGTTCGTTCGGTATTCTCACCTACAACTGGATGGAAGTTGGGTCGTCGTGGATGTCTCCGTGGATGAGTTGCGGACAAATCCAAAGCCTTCCGTGAGATCGATTTGCCGAAAACGCCCCTCCGGATGCCTGATACGTGATCTTCATAATGGATCTTCCTTGGTCACTTGGGTGGAGCACGTGGATGTACGCGAGAAGGAAATGAAGGCCAGTTTCGAACCATTTGTTCATTCAGGGTTCGCTTTTGGTGCAAAGCGTTGGATCTCAACTCTCCAACGACAAGCCGAGCGCTACATGTGCGCCACAGGTATCCACACTTCACCCGGTGACTCGATCATTTCTCTTGAAGGAAGAAGAGGACTGGCGGAAATGGCAAAACAGATGACAATCTGTTTCTTCAACGATATCAGCAACTCCACGTACCACCACTGGACTTGTTCGAACCAAACAAGGGACACTCGAATGGAGGTCAGGACCAACAAGAGAAGGGGTGATCCGAGCAAGCCCCCTGGAGTCAATCGTACTGCTGGTTGTTCCGTCGTTCATCTATCTCATCACACCAGGATCTTTGAGTTCCTCAAAGACGTTCAGACGAGACCGCTGTGGGATAGTATGTCGATGGACAGCTCTGTACGTGTGCTAGCAAATTTCACCATCGGTCTTGACCCGCGGAACCAGATTTCGGTGCTCGCCATAGATAGTCACAACGACTTTCTTATTCTTCAGGAGTGTTGCACCGATGCAACGGGGTCGTCTGTGATATACGCGCCGATCAACCATTCCATTCTCCAGTGTTTGTTATGTGGAGTTCAACCAGAGCCATTTCCGCTTATGTCTTCTGGCTTCTCCATTCTGCCAAACGTATCCGGAGCTGTACTTGACGGAACACTTCTGACTATAGTGTTCCAGATCTCAGTGAAGGCTACATCAGCCAAGTCTGCCGTGGAGTCGGCAACTACCCTTGTCCAGGACACACTTCAAAGGATCAGAACCGCAGTCAATTAAGGAGCAAACGTTGGATGCAAGGCCCTTCTAGCCTTGTTTGTGACTGTTGGTGACTTGCTTCGGGAGGAGCTTAACGATCTTCAAGGGGGAGATTTTCTTTAACTTATCTTTTTCATTTGTATATATGTTGTGTGTTTACTTCTGTTTGTGTGTTTAAATTCAATAACCATACTTGAATTTTTCATTTTCGTGAAATATCTGTCTAACATTGAGGACAATGTTTAATTCAAGTGTGGGGGGAAGATTTATTGAATAGAAAAGAAAGAAAAAAAAAATGTCAGAAAGAGAAATTCCAAAAATAGAGTTATTTTCTTGTTTTATTTTCAATAAAAGGTTGGAGGAGAATAAGAAAGTTGTTTCGGGTTTAGCATAGGTATGAGTTTCAAAGTCGTTGACTTGTCTTGCAAACATGTAAAACATTTTTCATTTCGAGTCATTTCACTTCATTTACCATTCACCACTTACCATTCATCCTTTTGTCCCTGTTTCACCTGAAAGTCCTTATGATCTGATGATTTGTAGATTAATTGTAGAGAGTCGGTTAATGAGCAAGCTTATGGGAACACTACTTGTGTAATTGTTTTTGAGAGTAAACACTTAACCCTAAACACTGAGCGGAAATATTTAGTGAATCATTGTGAGGTTTAGTGGTTAATGTTGTTCATATGTGCCTATTGGATTGCTTGACATTAATTGTATACTTGGTTTTCACACACTACACCCGAGCATAAATGAGATGTACATATTAAATGCTTAGCAAATTCTTTAGCCTTGTTATATAATTTTTATTCTCTTGATTATAACTCTTTCGAACTCGCTGAGGATTATGGTTGGAAAGACCGTCTGTTTTGTGTTTCCCTTTCTGTTTTGTGATGTTTTGTTCTGTGTTTGCTAGAGGACTAGCAATAGTTCAAGTGTAGGGGTGTGATGTGAACGTAAAATACGTTCACAAAGTGCCTTTAATTACTGGATTTTGCTATTTCGAAAGCTTAATTGTTTGTTTAATATTTGTTTTTGTGTTTTTAGGGAAAATATGAGAAAAATGTCAATTTCAACACAAAAGGTGAATTTTGGAGGTCTTCAGCGTAATTCGGAAAGTCAACCGTGACTTTCATTTGTGGAATAAAATATTGTACGAAGATTTCGGAAACCGTTCCGAATTCCGGCAAGTTCGTCGGCGAACCACCACATTAGGCGGCGCAACCACCACACGCGGTGGCGAAACACAAATCAAATCTCCATTTTATTTTCCCATGTTTATATTTATATTTATTTTCATATTTATGTTTATATTTTATATTTTTATTTACTTTTGATTTTATATTTATTTTTATTTGTTTATAATATTTTAATTTATTTTATTTTGGATTTTTGCTACAGTCCATCAAATCCATTCCACCACCGGCACCACCCTTGGCTTCTAGCATCACCAACCCATTCCACCACCGGCCACCTACTACTTCCACTATTCCATCCTCCTTGGCTGCTAGCTTCACTAACCATTTCCACTACCACTACAATCCATATCACCAACCTATTCCACCATTACCAACACCACCGAGCTCACCTTCCATTCTCTATTTAAGAGAAGTTTCTGCACACTCTCAATCATCCTCTCATCATCACAAACCATAATCAATCACCTGCAATTCAGAGCCCAGCCATGTTTCGAATCACAGATGCACCTCACCGCCGTGAGCCAAGCCTTGCCGCCGGCTCAACCCAAGTCCTTGTCGTCGATCCAAGTCAACAACACCCTTGCTGTTCATGCCAATCGCCTATGCCAATTTCAACCTGCAAAATCATCAATTTTCCTGCAATCATGTTCTTTAAATTCAATCTAATAATTTGTTTTCTTCTTTTGCAGGTTCGCATCAATCCGGTTGCCGCCATGCCTAGCTGCTGCAATTTCCGCCGCAGCCCATCATCACCCATCACCGTCGGCGTCAGTCCCACAAGCCCAGGAACTGCCGGCGCCGATTTCTCCTGCCCTCACATCCCGACGCCGCCGTCGAGCCCGGCTATCACGGCGTCCCCATGCCCAGAACCCGTGCCCCCCGCCAACGGAAATCCCAAATCCCGGCGAACCAATCCAGGCCGCACCGTCGCTGCAAGCAAAACCCGTGCCTTTAACGCCGCATAACCCGATTCCGGCGCTGCTCTCTGCCCAAGCCGCTCTCACCACCCTGCAAATCCCGGCTGTGCGTCGGCATTTCGTCGCCGAGCCCAGCTCGGTCCGCCTCTAATCCAAGCCCGTGTTTCTTGCCGTCGATCCGGCTCCGGCGTCATTCCCGGCCTCTCTCTTGCCGTCGATCCATGCCGGCGCCGTCAAGCTGCCATCCCTCTCACCGGTCTCTCTTGCTCTTGTCTGCAGAAATGAAGAATTGAAAAGAAGAAATGAAGACCACGGGTCAACATGGGAGGACTTTAATTGAGAAAGCCACGGTCAACAAAGTCAACAAAGTCAAAACTGACTTTCTCAGTGGACCAAGCCCAAAAGCCCATTGCAGCAAGCCCCAAGGCCCAAGTCCATGTGTTCTCTGCACCCGCCACATCCAAATGCGTTACAAGTCCGATTTAATAGGCGAGTCCGCCACCTTCGCACACGGACGGTGTCCATTTTCATGGACACAACAGTAACATTTTTCCCAAACTCGTTTATTTATTATAATTTATTTTTGTTTAATTAACTATTCGTGAATAATTTTGGGAAATGTTATTGTTTGTTTATTTTCTATTTTGTGTAATAATTGTTGGATTGAAGTTGATTGATTCTTCTAGCAGCTTATGTGAATTTTGTTTGTTTGGTTTTATCTTTAATGTTGAAACTAAATAATAAGGATCACGGATAGTTGGGCGGTCCCGCTAGGTCGTGCACTTGAATTAACAACTCTTTTTCTAGTGATTAGCTGACAGAGTGGTCTCGGAGTTAATTGTTAGGGAAAGTTTTATTTGGGAGATGTATGGTGGTCCAGCATCTTACATATGTTAGTTTCGGATTCATGGCTAGAGAGTTGGTTAATCTTCAAATCAATATTTGTGTGTGTTTTCTTGTTTTAAAAAAATAATAAAAATCCAAAAATATTTCCTTTTAATTATTTATTGTTTTCAAAAATCTCAAAAACCCCCAAAAATACTTTTGTATATAATGTATATTTTTGTAAATAGAAACAATACTGTATAGTTTATTTAATTTTGTATATATATATATTCTTTATTCTTTATATTTGTTAATATAATTCTTTATTTAATTTATTTTATTGTGACATTGAAAAGTAAATATAACAATCTTCTGTGGGAAAAACCTCTATTTCCCATTATACTTTACAACGACAATTGTTAGGAATTTAGGTAATAATTAATGACCTAGGTAAAAAAGCCTCTAATCATTTTCACACACTACACCCGAGCATAAATGAGATGTGCATGTTAAAGACTTAGCAAATTCGTTAGCCTTGGTATATAATTTGTATTCTCCTGATTATTACTCTTCTGAACTCGCTGAGGGTTATGGTTGGAAAGAATATATGTTTTGTGTTTCCCTTTTCTGTTTTGTGTTGTTTTGTTTTAAGTTTTGTGTTGCTAAGGGACTATGACAGGCCCAAAAAAGGAGCATCAATTAAAAAAACCCTATCGGTAGTATAGTGGTGTAAGTAGGGTATCGTTCACAACGGAGATCAAAGGGTGTACCTAACAAAAAAATGTCACAAAGAATTAAATAAAATAAAGAATTATTATTAACAAGTATAAAGAATATATACATATGTACAAAGTAAAGGGGGGTTTAAGAGATAAATTGAATGAAATAAATAAATTAAATTACAAAGAATAAATTAAATAAGATGGGATGAAACACAAAATATATAAAGTTCAGCCACAAGTATACAAGTTTACCAATTATTGGACCGAAAATTAACCAAGTTCCCTAGCCATGAAACCGAAATTAACATATGTGGAAAGTTAGAAGCTAACCATTCCCCAAATAAAACCTCTCTACGAAAATTAACCTAAGTGAAAGCACCTAGATTAACCAATTAAACATGCCATCTTAGTCTAGAAAGCTAGCTAGTCAAACCATGTTTAACGCATAGAAGAAGAGTTGTTAATCAAAGTGCACGACCCATTATAGAAAAGTCCATATGTCCGCAATCCTTTTTATTTGACACCGACCTTTGTCCAAAGCCTTTACTACTCGTGAATTAGGTTTCCAAAACTATTAGGCGAATTGTAATCCCTAACTCTAGCTCCAATTATATGCAAATATTATAAGTTTCGAACCCTATAACATAAACACATAAAAGTTTTCTATAAAACAGAATCAAATAAACGGAGTCACATAAGCTACTAGAAGAACTAATTAATTAGGATCCAATAACTAAATAAACTCATATATATAGGCTGGAAATTATATAAATCATGTCATGTTAACTAATACAAAGAATAATCAAGCAACAAAGAGGAACTCAATAGAAAATTTAAAGAATAAAGTCGAATTACACCATATGGAGAACATGAAGAACTCGAAGACCACGGATCTTTGAATCCTTGAAAGCAAGCAATCCAAAGCCGAGATTCCCAAGGTGATGATGATGGTGGTGATGATGGTTGATGGCTGGTGGTGATGGTGACATCTCCTTCTTCTCCTCCTTGAAGCCTTGAAAATCCTAAATACTAGAGAATGGAAAATATGATGGAGAAGAGAAAGAGGAGGGTTTGTCCCTCCCCATTGGGGTGTGTATTGGTGAGAAGAATGAGGCTGCTATTTATAGGAGAATGGAGAGGAAGAAGAAGACAATGAAAGAAATAAAGAAAGAAAAGGAAGAGAAGTGGAATGTGAGTGGTAGAAAAGAAATGGTAAGTGGAATGGTGGAAATGAAGTCATATGGCAATGAACCATTTATTTAGATAAAAGAAATCAAACACTAATATTGTGGGCAGAAAGAAGAGGAAAGAATATAGGGGTGAGTGGAGCATTGAAAATAAAAGAAGAGGAAAGAAATAAAAAGCAGACAGCACTGAGCAGTTCCCACTTAGAACGGAATAATGCACGTTTGAACGGTTGGATGATTCTCAAATTTTAATACAGAATATATAACACACACATGCAGCGTGTATCAAAATTACAGCTGGATCCAACGGTGAAATTGGGAGATATTGGCTTCGCAAGTTGACATATCTGCACAGGCAGATTGTCCGAAAATGGGCTTGGACCTTCCTTCTTGGGCTTGGGCCTTTCTTCTTGGGCTTGGGCCTTTCTTCATGGATTTGGGCCTTCATCTTCATGGATTTGGGCCTCACGGTAGCTCACTTCTTAATGGGCCTCGAAAAAGCCCATTAGACTTCGTAAATTTCCGAGCTCCGATTTTCTGCACGTATTCACATTTATATATCATTTAGGGACTCAAATATGGAAACTAAGCAAAAATAGCAAAGTTACAATGAAATCATAGCCAAATAGTAGGGAAAATACATTAAAAACGTCACACTTTGTGCTCCTATCAAATTCCCCCACACTTAGCTATTGCTAGTCCCTTAGCAACACAAACTTAAAACAAAACAACACAAAACAGAAAAGGGAAACACAAAACATATATTCTTTCCAACCATAACCCTCAGCGAGTTCAGAAGAGTTATAATCAGGAGAATACAAATTATATACCAAGGCTAACGAATTTGCTAAGTCTTTAACATGCACATCTCATTTATGCTCGGGTGTAGTGTGTGAAAACCAAGTATACAATTAATGTCAAGCAATCCAATAGGCACATTGAAACAACATTAACCACTAAACCTCACAAGATTCACTAAATATTTCCGCTCAGTGTTTAGGGTTAAGTGTTTACTCTCAAAACAATTACACAAGTAGTGTTCCCATATGCTTGCTCATTAACCGACTCTCCACAATTAATCCACAAATCATCAGATCATAAGGGCATTTTAGGTGAAACAGGGACAAAAGGATGAATGGTAAATGGTGAATGGTCAATGAAGTGAAAGGACTCGAAATGGAAAATGTTTCACATGTTTGCAAGACAAATCAACGACTTTGAAACTCATACCTATGCTATACCCGAACAACTTTCTTATTCTCCTCTAACCTTTTATTGAAAATAAAAACAATACAATAACTCTATTTTTGGAATTTCTCTTTCGACATTTTTTTTTTCTTTCTTTCTTTTCTATTTTTTTTTTTGAGGAATTTATTCCTTCTTTTTATTTCTGATTTTTTTTTCTTTGAACAATTACAACAAAATAAATACACCCCCACACTTGCCTTCTGGTATAATACCAAACAAATCAAAACCCGAAGCATAAGAACACAAGAAGTCACTATCATCGTCTTGCAAACATAAATAAAACAAGGGTGAGATGGTATGGGTGAACAAAAGAAACGGCTAATGAGTGTTTAGTTCAAAAGGGGATTCCTAAAGTTCGTGTTTAGATGGATGGTGAATACTTTGGCCATGGTGCTCAACTAATGCCTTAATCATCTCTAATTCATCACAGATTAACAAAACGTTTCAAGTGGTCTCTGAGCAAGTTCTAGGTTCAAAACTCATGAATTGTGCACACATGAAGAACGAGTAAATGTATGAAATATGCATACATGTGAATATTCAATAGGCTCAAATCCTCACAGTTTCTGGGTATGCATGACAATGTATGTTCAAATGTGCTTCTCGGATTGCAATCAATTAATTAACACCGGTGATGTGAACATGGAAATTCGAGCAATCACAAGTTATGCATATTAAATCCAAAGCAAACTACACAAAGCCTTGACATATAATAAACATTCTCCTAATCACAACAATTAAACTTAATTCATCATCGGAATTGGAAAGAACAAAACACAAAACACAATAAAACACACAAAAACAACAAAACAGAAGCAAATATTTTTGTAATTTTTGATTTTTTGATTTTTTTGATTTTTCAATGTAGGTAACAATACGTGACCACAGGGACTCACTTAGTGCAATGGTAGGTTCAACGCTACCAAGGGAGTGAGTGTGATATAGTCGATATACCGTTACCGTAGAAAACGAAAACAAACAAATAAATAAACAACAGAAGCAAAAAAAAATTTTTCTTTTTCAAATTTTTTTTTATTAGGGTAACAATACGTGACCACAGTGACTTACTAAGTGCAATGGTAGGTTCAACGCTACCAAGGGAGTAAGTATGATCTAGTCGATATATTGTTACCGTAGAAAACAAAAACAAGTAAATTATTTTTTTGAATTTTTTCAATTTTTCAAATTTTTTCTTTTCTTTTTTAAATAAACCTTCCCCCCACACTTGAATTAAACATTGTCCTCAATGTTAGACAAATATTTCACGAAAATGAATAATTCAAGCATGGTTATTGAATTTAAACACACAAACAGAAGTAAACACACAAACAGAAATAAACACACACAGTTAAGTAAATGAAAAAGGAAACAAAAATAAACAGAAAGGTTAAAGAAAAACTCCCCCTTGAAGATCATTAAGCTCCTCCCGAAGCAAGTCACCAACAGTCACAAACAAGGCTAGCAGGGCCTTGCATCCAACGTTTGCTCCTTAGTTGACTGCGGTTCTGATCCTTTGAAGTGTGTCCTGGACAAGGGTTGTTGCCGACTCCACGGCAGACTTGGCTGATGTAGCCCTCACTGAGATCTGGAACACTATAGTTAGCAGTGTTCCGTCAAGTACAGCTCCGGATACGTTTGGCAGAATGGAGAAGCCTGAAGACATAAGCGGAAATGGCTCCGGTTGAACTCCAGATAGCAAACACTGGAAAATGGAATGGTTGATCGGCGCGTATATCACAGACGACCCCGTTGCATCGGTGCAACACTCCTGAAGAATAAGGAAGTCGTTGTGACTATCTATGGCGAGCACCGAAATCTGGTTCCGCGGGTCAAGACCGATGGTGAAATTTGCTAGTACACGCACCGAGCTGTCCATCGACATACTATCCCATTGTGGTCTTGTCTGAACGTCTTTGAGGAACTCAAAGATCCTAGTGTGATGGGAAAGATGAACAACGGAACAACCAGCAGTACGATTGACTCCAGGGGGCTTGCTCGGATCACCCCTTCTCTTGTTGGTCCTGACCTCCATTCGAGTGTCTCTTGTTCGGTTCGAACAAGTCCAGTGGTGGTACGTGGAGTTGCTGATGTCGTTGAAGAAACAGATCGTCATCTGTTTTGCCATTTCCGCAAGTCCTCTTCTTCCTTCAAGAGAAATAATCGAGTCACCGGGTGAAGAGTGGATACCTGTGGCGCACATGTAGCGCTCGGCTTGTCGTTGGAGGGTTGAGATCCAACGCTTTGCACCAAAAGCGAACCCTGAATGAACAAATGGTTCGAAACTGGCCTTCATCTCCTTCTCGCGTACATCCACGTGCTCCACCCAAGTAACTAAGGAAGATCCATTATGAAGATCACGTATCAGGCATCCGGAGGGGCGTTTTCGGCAAATCGATCTCACGGAAGGCTTTGGATTTGTGCGCAATTCATCCACGGAGACATCCACAACGACCCAACTTCCATCCAGTTGTTGGTGAGAATACCGAACAAACTGGACTTCACGAGTTGAAACGAGGTGAGATGGCACCAGAAACTCGGCCGACATCACCTGCATATGCTCCTCGTAGCCTTCTTCGTTGCTGGAGGATAAGATCTCCAACGTCTTGGCGTTTGTAATCATGCTACAGAAGACGGGCAACCATCGACCAACATCCATGAGAATTTGAACGATGGTGGTAGGATAAAGATGGATGGTTGCCGAGTGTCTCGATGATTCGGCTTTGAAGTACGGAGCAGGTTCAGCTCGTTGAAACACTCGCAAGTACTCGGCCCGGTTAAGAGTTTCGGGATGAATAGACGTGTCGGGAGTCGGTGAAGTTATCCACAAAGGAAATCCGGCAGTGGCCATGAGCAGGAGCTCGTCTTTGGCCTTGCGGGCGATATCCGAGATCAAGTCGGTGTGGACTCCGACAAGATCATGAGCAGGTCCGGGAAGGGTGTCAGATGGCAAAGGTATGGATGGGCGTTCGACAAGGGTAGGCATGAGGCTCCGCACATCCCTTCTTAAGTGGTCCATATCGATCGAATCATCGGACAACTCGAGAAGAGGCTCTTGTTGTGGACGAACAACTTCGAGCCTTCGCCTAGGGACATCCGAGTGCGGAACAGGACCTCCGCAATTGGGACAGATGCCGCTGTGGAGAGCATCGACGAGTCGTTGATTCTGCATTTGAAGCTCCTCGTTCTTGCTCACCAGCTGATCGTTTCTTCTTTCTAGCTCGGCGATACGTTGCTCAGAAGTAAGGATACCGAACTTCTTCCTATTTCTCGACCCCCAATAATAGACCTGGTCCTCCTCTAGTCCGATTTTCGGACCAAATCTTTCTCGTTGTGGTTTCGTGGGGTGAGAATACACCGCAAAGAAAGCCGCCAGTGCTTCTCTCTGAGCCTTGGTGTATTTTGTCCTCGGAAGTCTCCTATAGACAGGAGCGGCTTCCGGCTCGGTGGGTGGATCAGCAACCATGATTGGTGCTTGGGGTAGTGGTTGTGGTTGTGGTAGTGGCTCGGTCGGCATGCTAGCATCGGCGCTATTGAGCATGCTCGGTGGAATTATTTCAGCCAAGCCTTCAAAGATTGGGTTCTCTGAAGGACCTGCCTGAAACAAATCACTGAAAGAATTCACTCGTTTGGCCATTTCTGGGTTGGGAAGGGAGGATAGCTTTTGGGATTTGGGAGGTTTTCTGGGAAAAACTCAAGAACAGATGAAGAACACGAAAGAGAAAACGAGAGAGAATGAGAGAGAGAAAGGGAAAACGCGTGAAATGACCTAAGGGAACTAACGCAAATCGAAGGGAAGGGAAACGAACGGACGGACGCGTGTCCAAAGTCGAAGACAAAGATCCGTAAATCACGGATCGAGCGACGAAAGTCGCAAAGGGAATAGTGGAACGCGCGCACGATTTATTAAACAATTCGGCCGACGCAAAAGTCGTGCGTCGGCCCAATCCCATTTTTTTTTTTATTTTCGAATTTTTTATTTTTTTATTTTTTTAATACTTTACGAAAAGTCGTAAAGTGAACAGTGAAAACGCGTAGCACACGCGCTTGCCGACACTTTAAACGGGCCCGGGCCATCGGAATGGTCTGGGCCTTAAAGTGGGCCTGGGCCAAAGAAATCTCCGGCCCATTATTTGTGGGCTTAACTAATGGGCCTAAAAACGAACAGGCCCGACACACTAATGGGCTTGGGTTACGGGTTTTGGGCTTCGTGAATGACACGAGCCCAATGGGCTAAATTTTTTTTTATTTTTTATTTTATTTTATTTTTTATTATTTTTTATTTTACTGATAGGAGCACAAAGTGTGACGTTTTTAATGTATTTTCCCTACTATTTGGCTATGATTTAATTGTAACTTTGCTATTTTTGCTTAGTTTCCATATTTCAGTCCCTAAATGATATATAAATGTGAATACGTGCAGAAAATCGGAGCTCGGAAATTTACGAAGTCTAATGGGCTTTTTCGAGGCCCATTAAGAAGTGAGCTGCCGTGAGGCCCAAGATGAAGGCCCAAATCCATGAAGATGGAGGCCCAAACCCAAGATGGAAGGCCCAAATCCATGAAGGAAGGCCCAAGTTCACAATGCATGAGGAAAGGCCCAAGCCCAGATTTTCGGACATTCTGCCTGTGCAGATTAGTCAACTTGCGAAGCCCATAACTCCCAATTGCACCGTCCGATCTAGCTGTAATTTTGATACACGCTGCATGTGCGTGTTAGATATTCTGTATTAAAATTTGAGAATCATCCAACCGTTCAAACGTGCATTATTCCGTTCTAAGTGGGAATAGCTCAGTGCTGCCTGCTTTTTATTTCTTTCCTCTTCTTTTATTTTCAATGCTCCACTCACCCTTATATTCTTCCCTCTTCTTTCTGCCCACAATATTAGTGTTTGATTTCTTTTATCTAAATAAATGGTTCATTGCCATATGACTTCATTTCCACCATTCCACTTACCATTTCTTTTCTACCACTCACATTCCACTTCTCTTCCTTTTCTTTCTTTATTTCTTTCATTGCCTTCTTCTTCCTCTCCATTCTCCTATAAATAGCAGCCTCATTCTTCTCTTGAAAAACACACCCCAATGGGGAGGGACAAACCCTCCTCTTTCTCTTCTCCATCTCATTTTCCATTCTCTAGTATTTAGGGTTTTCAAGTCTTCAAGGAGGAGGAGAAGGCGTCTACACCATCACCACCAGCCCTATTTCAGCGTCACCATCACCATCACCACCTTGTCTTCACAGCTTGGATTACTTGTGGTCAAGGATTCAAGATGTGGCTTCAAGATCTTCATGCTATTCATACGGTGTATTTCGACTTAGCCTTTAAATTTATGCCTCTTTGTTGCTTGTTTATCCTTTGTATTAGTTAACATGACATGATTTATATAATTTTCAGCCTTTGTTTATGGGTTTATTTAATTGTTGGATCCTAATTAATTAGTTCTTCTAGTAGCTTATGTGACTCCGTTTATTTGATTCTATTTTAGTAGATAACTTTTATATGTTTTTGTTTTAAGGTTGCAAACTTAAGATGATTGCATATAATTGGTGCTAGAATTAGGGTTTTAATTCTAATTCACAAGTAGTAAAGGCTTTGGAAAGAGGTCGGAAACAAATAAGAAGGATCACGGATAGATGGGCGGTCCCACTAGGTCGTGCACTTTAATTAACAACTCTTCTTTTATGCGTTGGACATGTTTTGATTAGCTACCTTTGCATGTTTGATTGGTTAATCTAGGTGCGGTCGCTTAGGTTAATTTTCATGAAAGTGGTTTTATTTGGGGAATGATAATTGGCGGTCCAGCATTCCACATATGTTAATTTCGGTTTCATGGCTAGGGAACTTGGTTAATTTTCGGTCCAATAATTGGTAAACTTGTATACTTGTGGCTGAACTTTATATTCTTTATGTTTCATCCCATCTTATTTAATTTATTCTTTGTAATATAATTAATTCATTTCATTCAATTTAATCTCTCAATCCCCTTTTTACTTTGTATATATGTATATATTTATACTTTATACTTGTTAATAATTCTTTATTTTATTTAATTCTTTGTGACAATTTTTGGTAGGTACACCCTTTGATCTCCGTTGTGAACGATACCCTACTATGCACTGTACTACTACCGATAGGGTTTTTTTAAATTGATGCTCCTTTTGGGCGTGTCAATTTTTGGCGCCGTCGACGTGGATTGAAAATGTTCCTAACCCAATATTTTTTTTGTGAATACTATTTTTGTAATTATTTATTGTATATAATTTTACTATTTTTTTAACTGTTCATATTACTTGTGTATATTACTTGTCAATAATACTTGTTAATTTTATATATACTTACTAATTTTACTTGTAGATATTTTACACTTAGTAATTATACTTAGGTGTTCTGAGTATAGTTGATTATTTTTTGTTGTTGTAAGTTGTAACTTGAACGGAATAGGTAAGGTCCTTTTGTTAATATTGGCCTAAACCCTTCATTTTTACCGTAAGGTTATTTGAGGTTGAGGGCGGCCTTTATTAACACTTGGAGAATTGTCGAACACTTAAGTGCTTTCTCAACTGAGTAAGGGGCACATGAATGGTGTCTAGATATGATCAAGACTCTGGGTGACGGGTTTGTAAAATTGGATTCAGAGGACTAGTCCACTAAATGAATCCTGCCTCTCGCTTATCTCTTGTGATCTGGCCATTCGCCTTCTGAAAACACGGAAAGTCATTTAAGTCAAGGCATTGCACCTAGGCCGTAAGTCCACCTTGAGTTACCGCTTGGAATCAACTTTCATTTTTTTTCAACTATATTCAGACAAAAGAAAATATTTTTGTGTAAATAAAATATACGTAGACATAGGAAAATTTATTCATTTTGTATAGATAATTTGTGACATATTTTTAACTTTGTAAATATTTTAATTTTACTTTGTTAATTTTATTACTAACCTTTTTATTTTGTATAGGAAATAATCCGGGTTTATCGGAAATTCTACCACATACATCGGAGCATACGTTTAGGAAGTCAAGGTTGAAAAACCTTGAGGTTGATGTCTTGTTGGTGATTTTCGGTTTCCTCGGGAGTAAAAAGGTAAGTTTTCTTTTAACTCTCGTTATTTATTTAAAAAAATAAAAAAAAAAAAAAAAAAATTAATTGTAATCAAAAAAAAATAAAAAAAATGTGTTTGTTTTGTTTTACTGTTTGTAATTATTTATTTTTACTGTTTATAATTAATGTGTGTTTTATTTTCGGGCTTGTTATAGTTATTTGTTATTGGGCCTTAGGCCCATTTGTGTGATTGGTTAGCGTTTTAGGTTTCGTAAAATAAAAAAATAAATAAAAAAAAAAAAAAAAAAAAATTTGGCCCATTGGGCTCGTGTCATTCACGAAGCCCAAAACCCGTAACCCAAGCCCATTTAGTGTGTCGGGCCTGTTCGTTTTTAGGCCCATTAGTTAAGCCCACCAATAATGGGCCGGAGTTTTCTTTGGCCCGAGGCCCACTTTAAGGCCCAGACCATTTCGATGGCCCAGGCCCGTTTAAAGTGTCGGCAAGCGCGTGTGCTACGCGTTTTCCTTGTTCACTTTACGACTTTTCGTAAAGTATTAAAAAAAAATAAAAAATAAAAAAAAATAAAAAAATCGAAAATCGAGAAAAAAATGTGATTGGGCCGACGCACGACTTTTGCGTCGGCCGAATTGTTTAATAAATCGTGCGCGCGTTCCACTATTCCCTTTGCGACTTTCGTCGCTTGATCCGTGATTTACGGATCTCTGTCCTCGACTTTGGACACGCGTCCGTCCGTTCGTTTCCCTTCCCTTCGATTTGCGTTAGTGCCTTAGGTCATTTCACGCGTTTTCCCTTAGTCTCTCTCACTCTCTCTCTCGTTTTCTCTCTCGTGTGTTCTTCGTGTTCTTCAGTTTTCCCAGAAACCTCCCTAATTCCCAGAAAGTTATCCTCCCTTCCCAACCCAGAAATGGCCAAAAGAGTCAATTCTTTCAGCGACTTGTTTCAGGCAGGTCCTTCAGAGAACCCAATCTTTGAAGGTCTGGCTGAAATAATTCCACCGAGCATGCTCAATAGCGCCGATGCTAGCATGCCAACCGAGCCACAACCACAACCGCAACCACTACCTCAAGCACCAATCTTGGTTGCTGATCCACCTGTTGAGCCGGAAGCCGCTCCTGTCTATAGGAGACTTCCGAGGTCGAAGTACACCAAAGCTCAGAGAGAAGCACTGGCGGCTTTCTTTGCGGTGTATTCTCACCCCACGAAACCACAACGAGAAAGATTTGGTCCAAAAATCGGACTAGAAGAAGACCAAGTCTACTATTGGGGGTCGAGAAATAGGAAGAAGTTCGGTATCCAGACTTCTGAGCAGCGTATCGCCGAGCTAGAGAGAAGAAACGATCAGCTGGTGAGCAAGAACGAGGAGCTTCAAATGCAGAATCAACGACTCGTCGATGCTCTCCACAGCGGCATCTGTCCCAATTGCGGAGGTCCTGTTCCGCACTCAGATGTGCCTAGGCGAAGGCTCGAAGTTGTTCCTCCACAACAAGAGCCTATTCTTGAGTTGTCCGATGATTCCATCGACATGGACCACTTGAGACGGGATGTGCGGAGCCTCATGCCTACACTAGTCGAGCGCCCATCCGCACCTATTCCATCTGACCATCTTCCCGGACCTGCTCACGATCTTGTCGGAGTCCACACCGACTTGATCTCGGATATCGCTCGCAAGGCCAAGCACGAGCTCATGCTCATGGCCACTGCCGGTTTTCCTTTATGGATATGTTCACCGACTCCCGATACTTCCATTCATCCCGAAACTCTTAACCGCGCCGAGTACTTGCGAGTGTTTCAACGTGGCGAGCCTGCGCCATACTTCAAATCGGAATCCTCGAGACACTCTGCAACCATTCACCTTCATCCAACCACCATCGTTGAAATCTTAATGGATGTTGGTCGATGGTTGCCCGTCTTCCGTAGCATGGTCATAAACGCTCGGATGTTGGAGATCCTACCCTCCGACAACGCAAGTAGGCTACGAGGACCGAAGCAAGTGATGTCGGCCGAGTTTCGGTGCCATCTCACATCGTTTCGACTCGTGAAGTCCAGTTCGTTCGGTACTCTCAATTACAACTGGATGGAAGTTGGATCGTCGTGGATGTCTCCGTGGATGAATTGCGTTCAAATCCAAAGCCTTCCGTGAGATCGATTTCCCGAAAACGCCCCTCCGGATGTTTGATTCGAGACTTGCAGAATGGATCTTCCTTAGTTACTTGGGTGGAGCACGTGGATGTGCGCGAGAAGGAGATGAAGGCCATTTTCGAACCCTTTGTCCATTCGGGTTCGCTTTTGGTGCAAAGCGTTGGATCTCAACTCTCCAACGACAAGCCGAGCGCTACATGTGCGTCACGAGGATCCACACTTCACCCGGTGACTCTATCATTTCGCCCGAAGGAAAAAGAGGCCTAGCGGAATTGGCAAACCGGATGGCGATCTGTTTCTTCAACGACATCAGCAACTCCACGTATCATCACTTGGACTTGTTCAAACCGAACAAGAGACACTCGAATGGAGGTCGGGACCAACAAGCGCGGGGGTGATCCGAGTAAGCCCCCCGGACTCAATCGTCTTGCTGGTTGTTCCGTCGTTCATCTATCTCATCACACCGGGATCTTTGAGTTCCTCAAAGACGTGCAGACAAGACCGCAATGGGATAGTATGTCGATGGACAGCTCTGTACGTGTGCTAGCAAATTTCACCATCGGTCTTGACCCTCGGAACCAGATTTCGGTGCTCGCCATAGATAGTCACAACGACTTCCTCATCCTTCAGGAGTGTTGCACCGATGCAACAGGGTCGTCTGTGATTTATGCGCCGATTAACCATTCCATTTTCCAGTGTTTGCTATCTGGAGTTCAACCGGAGCCATTTCCGCTTATGTCTTCAGGCTTCTCCATTCTGCCTAACGTATCCGGAGCTATTCTTGACGGAACTCTACTGACAATGGTGTTCCAGATCTCAGTGAAGGCTACATCAGCCAAGTCTGCCGTGGAGTCGGCAACTACCCTTGTCCAGGACACACTTCAACGGATCAGAACTGCAGTCAATTAAGGAGCAAACGTTGGATGCAAGGCCCTGCTAGCCTTGTTTGTGACTGTTGGTGACTTGCTTCGGGAGGAGCTTTACGATCTTCAAGGGGGAGTTTTTCTTTAACTTATTTGTTTTTCATTTGTATATATGTTGTGTGTTTACTTCTGTTTGTGTGTTTAAATTCAATAACCATACTTGAATTTTTCATTTTCGTGAAATATCTGTCTAACATTGAGGACAATGTTTAATTCAAGTGTGGGGGGAAGGTTTATTGAAAAGAAAAGAAAAAATTTGAAAAATTTGAAAAATTCAAAAAAATAATTTACTTGTTTTCGTTTTCTACTGTAACAATATATCGACTAGATCATACTTACTCCCTTGGTAGCGTTGAACCTACCATTGCACTAAGTAAGTCACTGTGGTCACGTATTGTTACCATAATAAAAAAAATTGAAAAAAAAAAATAGTTTTGTAAGCTCGTTTGTTTCGCACTGGCTTTGGAGCTATCGAGTCTTAGAAAGTGCTTGTTTGTTTATTTGAGCTATATCAAAAAAAAAAAATTCAAAAAAAAATCAAAAAATCAAAAATGACAAAAAATATTTGCTTCTGTTTGTGTGTTATTGTTTGTGTGTTATTGTTTGTTTTGTGCTTTGTTCTTTCCAATTCCGATGATGAATTGAGTTTAATTGTTGTGATTAGGAGAATGTTTATTATATCTCAAGGCTTTGTGTAGTTTGCTTTGAATTTAATTTGCATAACTTATGAGTGCTCGAATTTCCATGTTCACATAACCTGTTTCGATTAATTGATTGCAATCCGAGAAGCACATTTAAACATACATTGTCATGCATACCTAGAAACTGTGAGGATTTGAGCCTATTGAATATTCACATGTATGCATATTTCATACATTTACTCGTTCTTCATGTGTGCACAATTCATGAGTTTTGAACCTAGAACTTGCTCAAAGACCACTTGAAACGTTTTATTAATCTGTGATGAATTAAAGATGATTAAGGCATTAGTAAAACACCATGGCCAAACTGACTTACAGCCGTGTAAACACTAATCCTTTAGGTTAACCTCTTTTGAGCCTAACATGTTTTTAGCCTTTTTCTTCGTTAACCCGCTTACTCCTAACCTGTTTTTAGCTTAAACACTAACCTGCCTTTGTTCCAACATGTGTTAAAGAGACAATTTTGTGACTTGTGGTGGTATTTTGTGCTTGAAAAGTCTTCTGGTTTGTGAAAGAAGTAAGTGTGGGGGTGTTGTTAAAAAAAATATATATATATATACAAAAAGAAAAAAAAAAAAAAAAAAAAAAAAAGAATAAGAAGTTTTTGTTCTGAAAGTGTGAAAGATTGGAGGTGAATAAAAGTTTGGTTGTTTGATTGTTTAAGCATATAGAAAACAAGTCACAAAATTGTTTTGTGGAACACTCGGGACATTTTGTTTTTCCTATCCCTTCGTTTCTTTTAACCCCTAACCTTTGACCCCATTACACCATTGAAAGCCCTTATGATTTAATGATTTGTGGATTAATTGTGGAGAGTTGGTTAATGAGCAAGCTTATGGGAACATTACTTGTGTAATTGTTTTGAGAGTAAACACTTAACCCTAAACACTGAGCGGAAATATTTAGTGATCATTGTGAGCTTTAGTGGTTAATGTTGTTTCGATGTGCCTATTGGATTGCATGAGATTGATTGTATACTTGGTTTTCACACACTTCACCCGAGCATGAATGAGATGTACATGTTAAATGCTTAGCAAATTCTTTAGCCTTGGTATATAATTTTTATTCTGTTAATTACAACTGTTGTGAACTCGCTGAGGATTATGGTTGGAAAGAATATATGTTTTGTGTTTCCCTTTTCTGTTTTGTGTTGTTTTGTTTTACGTTTTGTGTTGCTAAGGGACTAGCAATAGCTAAGTGTGGGGGAATTTGATAGGAGCACAAAGTGTGACGTTTTTAATGTATTTTCCCTACTATTTGGCTATGATTTAATTGTAACTTTGCTATTTTTGCTTAGTTTCCATATTTCAGTCCCTAAATGATATATAAATGTGAATACGTGCAGAAAATCGGAGCTCGGAAATTTACGAAGTCTAATGGGCTTTTTCGAGGCCCATTAAGAAGTGAGCTGCCGTGAGGCCCAAGATGAAGGCCCAAATCCATGAAGATGGAGGCCCAAACCCAAGATGGAAGGCCCAAATCCATGAAGGAAGGCCCAAGTTCACAATGCATGAGGAAAGGCCCAAGCCCAGATTTTCGGACATTCTGCCTGTGCAGATTAGTCAACTTGCGAAGCCCATAACTCCCAATTGCACCGTCCGATCTAGCTGTAATTTTGATACACGCTGCATGTGCGTGTTAGATATTCTGTATTAAAATTTGAGAATCATCCAACCGTTCAAACGTGCATTATTCCGTTCTAAGTGGGAATAGCTCAGTGCTGCCTGCTTTTTATTTCTTTCCTCTTCTTTTATTTTCAATGCTCCACTCACCCTTATATTCTTCCCTCTTCTTTCTGCCCACAATATTAGTGTTTGATTTCTTTTATCTAAATAAATGGTTCATTGCCATATGACTTCATTTCCACCATTCCACTTACCATTTCTTTTCTACCACTCACATTCCACTTCTCTTCCTTTTCTTTCTTTATTTCTTTCATTGCCTTCTTCTTCCTCTCCATTCTCCTATAAATAGCAGCCTCATTCTTCTCTTGAAAAACACACCCCAATGGGGAGGGACAAACCCTCCTCTTTCTCTTCTCCATCTCATTTTCCATTCTCTAGTATTTAGGGTTTTCAAGTCTTCAAGGAGGAGGAGAAGGCGTCTACACCATCACCACCAGCCCTATTTCAGCGTCACCATCACCATCACCACCTTGTCTTCACAGCTTGGATTACTTGTGGTCAAGGATTCAAGATGTGGCTTCAAGATCTTCATGCTATTCATACGGTGTATTTCGACTTAGCCTTTAAATTTATGCCTCTTTGTTGCTTGTTTATCCTTTGTATTAGTTAACATGACATGATTTATATAATTTTCAGCCTTTGTTTATGGGTTTATTTAATTGTTGGATCCTAATTAATTAGTTCTTCTAGTAGCTTATGTGACTCCGTTTATTTGATTCTATTTTAGTAGATAACTTTTATATGTTTTTGTTTTAAGGTTGCAAACTTAAGATGATTGCATATAATTGGTGCTAGAATTAGGGTTTTAATTCTAATTCACAAGTAGTAAAGGCTTTGGAAAGAGGTCGGAAACAAATAAGAAGGATCACGGATAGATGGGCGGTCCCACTAGGTCGTGCACTTTAATTAACAACTCTTCTTTTATGCGTTGGACATGTTTTGATTAGCTACCTTTGCATGTTTGATTGGTTAATCTAGGTGCGGTCGCTTAGGTTAATTTTCATGAAAGTGGTTTTATTTGGGGAATGATAATTGGCGGTCCAGCATTCCACATATGTTAATTTCGGTTTCATGGCTAGGGAACTTGGTTAATTTTCGGTCCAATAATTGGTAAACTTGTATACTTGTGGCTGAACTTTATATTCTTTATGTTTCATCCCATCTTATTTAATTTATTCTTTGTAATATAATTAATTCATTTCATTCAATTTAATCTCTCAATCCCCTTTTTACTTTGTATATATGTATATATTTATACTTTATACTTGTTAATAATTCTTTATTTTATTTAATTCTTTGTGACAATTTTTGGTAGGTACACCCTTTGATCTCCGTTGTGAACGATACCCTACTATGCACTGTACTACTACCGATAGGGTTTTTTTAAATTGACGCTACATTGTAGCCCACCATTTACGAAACCTAAAACACTAACCAATCACACAAACGGGCCTAAGGCCCAATAACAAATAACAACAAGCAAGCCCAAAAATAAAACAAACAGTAAAAATAAATAATTACAAAGAGTAAAACAAACAAACAAACACTCTTTTTTTTATATACAATCACCAACGAGAGTGAAAAGAAAACTTACCTTTTTACTCCCGAGGAAACCGAAAATCACCAACAAGACATCAACCTCAAGGTTTTTCAACCTTGACTTCCTAAACGTATGCTCCGATGTATGTGGTAAAATTTCCGATAAACCCGGATTATTTCCTACCAAAAATAAAAAGGTTAGTAATAAATTTACAAAATAAAAACAAAATATTTACAAAGTTAAAAATATGTCACCAATTATCTATACAAAATGAATGAATAAAATTTCCTATGTCTAAGTATATTTTATGTCTACGTATATTCCTATGTCTACGTATATTCCTATGTCTACGTATATTTTATTTACACAAAAATATTTTCTTTTGCCTGAATATAGTTGAAAAAAAATGAAAGTTGATTCCAAGCGGTAACTCAAGGTGGACTTACGGCCTAGGTGCAATGCCTTGACTTAAATGACTTTCCGTGTTTTCAGAAGGCGAATGGCCAGATCATATGAGAATAAGCGAGGGGCAGGATTCATTTAGTGGACTACGGAGGCTTACACCCCTATCGACTTACGTCAGTCTATAGTCCTCTGAATCCAAAACCTGTCACCCAGGGTCTCGACCTAGACACCATCCGTGTGCCCCTTACTCAGTTGAGAAAGCACTTAAGTGTTCGACAATTCTCCAAGTGTTAATAAAGGCCGCCCTCAACCTCAAATAACCTTACGGTAAAAATGAAGGGTTTAGGCCAATATTAACAAAAGGACCTTACCTATTCCGTTCAAGTTACAACTTACGACAACAAAAAATAATCAACTATATAAAAGACACCTAAATATAATTACTAAGTGTAACCAAATATATACAAGTATTATTCACAAAATATCAACAAGTATAAACAAGTATTATTCACAAATATTCACAAAATAATAGTTAGGAATTTTCAATCCCCGTCGACGGCGCCAAAAATTGACAGGCCCAAAAAAGGAGCATCAATTAAAAAAACCCTATCGGTAGTATAGTGGTGTAAGTAGGGTATCGTTCACAACGGAGATCAAAGGGTGTACCTAACAAAAAAATGTCACAAAGAATTAAATAAAATAAAGAATTATTATTAACAAGTATAAAGAATATATACATATGTACAAAGTAAAGGGGGGTTTAAGAGATAAATTGAATGAAATAAATAAATTAAATTACAAAGAATAAATTAAATAAGATGGGATGAAACACAAAATATATAAAGTTCAGCCACAAGTATACAAGTTTACCAATTATTGGACCGAAAATTAACCAAGTTCCCTAGCCATGAAACCGAAATTAACATATGTGGAAAGTTAGAAGCTAACCATTCCCCAAATAAAACCTCTCTACGAAAATTAACCTAAGTGAAAGCACCTAGATTAACCAATTAAACATGCCATCTTAGTCTAGAAAGCTAGCTAGTCAAACCATGTTTAACGCATAGAAGAAGAGTTGTTAATCAAAGTGCACGACCCATTATAGAAAAGTCCATATGTCCGCAATCCTTTTTATTTGACACCGACCTTTGTCCAAAGCCTTTACTACTCGTGAATTAGGTTTCCAAAACTATTAGGCGAATTGTAATCCCTAACTCTAGCTCCAATTATATGCAAATATTATAAGTTTCGAACCCTATAACATAAACACATAAAAGTTTTCTATAAAACAGAATCAAATAAACGGAGTCACATAAGCTACTAGAAGAACTAATTAATTAGGATCCAATAACTAAATAAACTCATATATATAGGCTGGAAATTATATAAATCATGTCATGTTAACTAATACAAAGAATAATCAAGCAACAAAGAGGAACTCAATAGAAAATTTAAAGAATAAAGTCGAATTACACCATATGGAGAACATGAAGAACTCGAAGACCACGGATCTTTGAATCCTTGAAAGCAAGCAATCCAAAGCCGAGATTCCCAAGGTGATGATGATGGTGGTGATGATGGTTGATGGCTGGTGGTGATGGTGACATCTCCTTCTTCTCCTCCTTGAAGCCTTGAAAATCCTAAATACTAGAGAATGGAAAATATGATGGAGAAGAGAAAGAGGAGGGTTTGTCCCTCCCCATTGGGGTGTGTATTGGTGAGAAGAATGAGGCTGCTATTTATAGGAGAATGGAGAGGAAGAAGAAGACAATGAAAGAAATAAAGAAAGAAAAGGAAGAGAAGTGGAATGTGAGTGGTAGAAAAGAAATGGTAAGTGGAATGGTGGAAATGAAGTCATATGGCAATGAACCATTTATTTAGATAAAAGAAATCAAACACTAATATTGTGGGCAGAAAGAAGAGGAAAGAATATAGGGGTGAGTGGAGCATTGAAAATAAAAGAAGAGGAAAGAAATAAAAAGCAGACAGCACTGAGCAGTTCCCACTTAGAACGGAATAATGCACGTTTGAACGGTTGGATGATTCTCAAATTTTAATACAGAATATATAACACACACATGCAGCGTGTATCAAAATTACAGCTGGATCCAACGGTGAAATTGGGAGATATTGGCTTCGCAAGTTGACATATCTGCACAGGCAGATTGTCCGAAAATGGGCTTGGACCTTCCTTCTTGGGCTTGGGCCTTTCTTCTTGGGCTTGGGCCTTTCTTCATGGATTTGGGCCTTCATCTTCATGGATTTGGGCCTCACGGTAGCTCACTTCTTAATGGGCCTCGAAAAAGCCCATTAGACTTCGTAAATTTCCGAGCTCCGATTTTCTGCACGTATTCACATTTATATATCATTTAGGGACTCAAATATGGAAACTAAGCAAAAATAGCAAAGTTACAATGAAATCATAGCCAAATAGTAGGGAAAATACATTAAAAACGTCACACTTTGTGCTCCTATCAGACTAGCAGTAGCTAAGTGTGGGGGAATTTGATAGGAGCACAAAGTGTGACGTTTTTAATGTGGTTTCCCTACTATTTGGCTATGATTTAATTGTAACTTTGCTATTTTAGCTTAGTTTCCATATTTGAGTCCAAAATGATGTATTAATGTGAACATGTGCAGAAACGAAGTCTAATGGGCTTTTTCGAGGCCCATTAAGAAGTGAGCTGCCGTGAGGCCCAAGATGATGGCCCAAATCCATGAAGATGAAGGCCCAAATCCATTAAGAGGGGGCCCAAATCCATGAAGGAAGGCCCAGGTTCACAAAGCATGAGGAGAGGCCCAAGCCCAAGAAGGAAGGTCCAAGCCCATTTTCGGACAATCTGCCTGTGCAGATATGTCAACTTTCGAAGCCTATATCTCCCAATTGCACCGTTGGATCCAGCTGTAATTTTGATACACGCTGCATGTGTGTGTTATATATTCTGTATTAAAATTTGAGAATCATCCAACCGTTCAAACGTGCATTATTCCGTTCTAAGTGGGAACTGCTCAATGCTGTCTGCTTTTTATTTCTTTCCTCTTCTTTTATTTTCAATGCTCCACTCACCCCTATATTCTTTCCTCTTCTTTCTGCCCACACCATTAGTGTTTAATTTCTTTTACCTAAATAAATGGTTCATTGCCATATGACTACATTTCCACCATTCCACTTACCATTTCTTTTCTACCACTCACATTCCACTTCTCTTCCTTTTCTTTCTTTATTTCTTGCATTGTCTTCTTCTTCCTCTCCATTCTCCTATAAATAACAGCCTCATTCTTCTCTTCAAAACACACCTCAATGAGGAGGGACAAACCCTCCTCTTTCTCTTCTCATCTCACATTTTCCATTCTCTAATACTATGGGTTTTCAAGACTTCAAGGAGGAGGAGAAGGCGTCTACACCATCACCACCAGCCCCTATTCAACATCACCATCACCATCATCACCTTGTCTTCACAGCTTGGATTACTTGTGGTCAAGGATTCAAGATGTGGCTTCAAGATCTTCATGCTATTCATACGGTGTATTTCGACTTAGCCTTTAAATTTATGCCTCTTTGTTACTTGATTATTCTTTGTATTAGTTAACATGACATGATTTATATAATATTCAGCCCTTGTTTATGGATTTATTTAATTGTTGGATCCTAATTAATTAGTTCTTCTAGTAGTTTATGTGACTCCGTTTATTTGATTTTGTTTTAGTAGATAACTTTTATATGTTTTTGTTTTAAGGTTGCAAACTTAAGATAATTGCATATAATTGGTGCTAGAATTAGGGTTTTAATTCTAATTCACAAGTAGTAAAGGCTTTGGAAAGAGGTCGGAATCAAATAAGAAGGATCACGGATAGATGGGCGGTCCCACTAGGTCATGCACTTTAATTAACAACTCTTCTTTTATGCGTTGGACATGTTTTGATTAGCTACCTTTGCATGTTTGATTGGTTAATCTAGGTGCGGTAGCTTAGGTTAATTTTCATGAAAGTGGTTTTATTTGGGGAATGATAATTGGCGGTCCAGCATTCCACATATGTTAATTTCGGTTTCATGGCTAGGGAACTTGGTTAATTTTCGGTCCAATAATTGGTAAACTTGTATACTTGTGGCTGAACTTTATATACTTTGTGTTTCATCCCATCTTATTTAATTTATTCTTTGTAATTTAATTAATTCATTTTATTCAATTTAATCTCTTAAACCCCATTTTTACTTTGTACATATGTATATATTTATACTTTATACTTCTTAATAATTCTTTATTTTATTTAATTCTTTGTGACAATTTTTGTTAGGTACACCCTTTGATCTCCGTTGTGAACGATACCCTACTATGCACTATACTACTACCGATAGGGATTTTTTTTAATTGATGCTCCTCTTGGGGCCTGTCACCATCATCGATCCAGACGCCGGACTCTGCCGTGAAGAATCCAGAATTACGTCGCCGGCCGCTCTAATCTGCAATTGAAGAACCACCGATCACCATCTCAGTCCGCGTCCCTCTCTGCTCATCACCGTCCCAATTGTCGCCGCTCTTCCCGCACCATCGTCGTCGACAATCCGAGCCCAGCCACCATAAACATCGACGCCGGCTAATCTGATCTCCGAGCTCCTTGACCCAGCCTCCGTGCTGCCTCCGCCGTTCTCTCTGCCACCGTGCCCACATCATTGCCGGCGCCGACTCACATCGCCGTCCACCTCTGTGGATCTCCCTCTCTCACGGGCTATCTCCCTCTCCTCTGCTATGAAGAAACCCACGGGTTCTGCACGGAATGAATCAAACCAAAAGATAAGGCTGCGTTGAAAAGTCAAAATTGACTTTATTGGTTGGGCTTGACCGGATAGAAAGAGAAGAAAGAAAGATTGGGCTTTTGACCAAAGTTAAAGTCCAAGCCCAAATTGCTATGGATACCTGCCTGGCCCAAGCCCAGTTGCTGAGAACATCCGAGCCTTCACCGAATTAAATGAGCATTTTCTCTTTCTCTTAAACTCATTTTTATTTATATTTGTTGTGTGAATATTTGTTTAATTTGAATTTCGAATATTTGATTAATTTAATTTGTGTGATTTGAATATTTTCTAAATTAATTTGTGTTTACTTTAATTATTTGTGATTTAAGTTTATTCTCTTTATTTATTTTGGTAGGATTATTAGTTTGCTTAGTTAAAAACAGAAAAGCCCTAAAAATTGTTATTTAGTTTTAGAAAATTAGGTTACATTATTATTTAGGTTTAAAGGCCTCCAATCCCCGTGGGTCGACAACCCCGAGTTTAAATTACTCATCATTATATTTTGACAACCAATCACAAGGCGGAATCCTCGAGATACTCGGCAACCATTCACCTTTATCCGACCACCATCGTTCAGATCTTAATGGATGTTGGTCGATGGTTGCCAGTCTTCTGTAGCATGATCACAAACGCCCAGATGTTGGAGATCCTTTCCTCCGACAACGAAGAAGGCTACGAGGAGCAGAAGCAGGTGATGTCGGCCGAGTTTCTAGTGCCATCTCACCTCGTTTCAACTCGTGAAGTCCAGTTTGTTCGGTATTCTCACCAACAACTGGATGGAAGTTGGGTCGTTGTGGATGTCTCCGTGGATGAATTGCGCACAAATCCGAAGCCTTCTGTGAGATCGATTTGCCGAAAACGTCCCTCCGGATGCCTGATACGTGATCTTCAGAATGGATCTTCCTTAGTTACTTGGGTGGAGCACGTGGATGTACGCGAAAAGGAGATGAAGGCCAGTTTCGAACCTTTTGTTCATTCAGGGTTCGCTTTTGGTGCAAAGCGTTGGATCTCAACCCTCCAACGACAAGCCGAGCGCTACATGTGCGCCACAGGTATCCACACTTCACCCGGTGACTCTATCATCTCTCCTGAAGGAAGAAGAGGCCTTGCGGAAATGGCAAAACAGATGGAGGTAAGTTCTCACTCTACTTTAGAGGACAAGGTAAATAAAATGTCTACTTTGTTGTCTCAGGTACTTCAAGTGAACAAAGGAGGAGGAGTATCTCAAGCTTGTGGGGTATGCTCTATACAAGGGCATCACTCGGATCAATGCCCTCAACTAATCAAAAATGGAGGATGGGAGTCCGCAAATGCTATTGGAGGGTACCAAGGAGGTCAAGGGAGTCCTCAACGCCAAAGGTATGATCCATTCTCAAATACCTACAACCCCGGATGGAGGGACCATCCTAACTTCAAGTGGGGCAACAATGATCAAGCTCAACAACCTCAACAAGGGAATGGAGGTCGTCCACAAGGCTTCTTTCAGAAGCCTCAGGTTCCTCAAAACTACTCTTCTAACCCTAATTCTAGTTCTAATGCTAATTATGATAAAATGTTTGAAGCACTAACAAGTACTAATCAAGCATTAGTGCAAGGTCAACAGAATCAAGGGAAAGAGCTAGCTGAGCTGAAAAAGCAAATGGACCAAGTGGTGGACTTTATGAGCAAGATACGTGAGACGGGAAAGCTCCCTAGTGCCACAATCCCTAATCCCAAGGGAAATTTCGAAGGTTAAAGTTGTGGCAAAGTCTAGGCTGAAGACTTTAAACATTAAGCGCTATTTGGGAGGCAACCCAATTCAACCGAAGCTGTGGAGGAGCCATCACACGTAGATTTGATTTCTCTATCTCTCTCTACTTATTTTGGTTGAACTGTACATGTTTATTTTCTCCATGCTTATCTTACATATGCTTTGTGCTTACATTGAGGACAATATAAGATTTAAGTGTGGGGGAAGGGTTTATGTTTTTGTTTTGTTTACATATATTTTGTAAGCTCGTTTGTTTCGCACTAGCTTTGGAGCTATCGAGTCTTAGAAAGTGCTTGTTTTAAAAAAAAAAAAAAACAAAAAAATCAGAAAATTTCGAAAATACAAAAAGAGTTTTTGTGATGGTTGTTTGTCGAGTCTTAGGATGCCCTTAACTGCCTAGGATGAGCTTAATCTTTGAAATCATGGTTGAAAAGTGGATCACAAGATCGAATATGTTGAATGTTATTCTTTGGTTAATTGATGGATATGGAAGATGTGTGAACATGTAGTAGATATGGTTTGCAACTTTGGTACAGAATTTGAGCATGTTAAGACAAGTTTGATAAACCCTATGTGAGCTTTCGAGCTATATGTGCTTTCCTTGTTGAGAGTTGTTTAAAAATCAGATTTTCTTTGGCTTAAAAACTTCTTGTTAACCTCATTATTCTTCCACTTGATCAATTGCATGCCATAGAACTTTAATGGACTATAGAGTTTACTAGAACTTGCTTTTGAATTTTTCGAAACTTATAGTCATAATATACTCTGATTTTGGAAAGGATTGAAGGCACTTAGGATTTCCACCAATGCCAAATAGCCATGTGTCCTTATTTGTGTACACATGTGTGCACCCTTTAGTTAACCCTTTTGAGCTTACATTTAGCCTTTTCTTTCATCACCCATGATATCTTAACCATGAACCTTAGTATAGTCATATCCTATCCTTTGTTCTAGGAACTTAGTGGAGCTATGCTATGGTGAATGAACTTGTGAAAGAAAAACAAAAGAAAAGAGGGAGTTGACGAAAATAAGTGTGGGGGAAGGGATAGACTTGTTCATTACATATGTATGCCGTAAAAAAAAAAGGGAAAGAAAGAAAAAATATGTGTACGGCAAGAAGAAAAAAATATTGTGAAAAAAAAATGGATTAATGTCCCCTTTTCCAATGATTTAGGAGGTTGTTTTGAAGTGAAGGTCTAAAAAAAATACTTGGCCTTTGTCCTTTATCATTTGAGCTTAGAATGAAGTTTGGGCCCAACAAGATGATATTTGGCCCGTTTTTGAGTGACATGGTTGTTTGGATGCTCTACTAAGTTTTTAGGACACTTTGTGATTTCCTATCCTTTGTTTCTTTTAAACCGTGAGCCTTGGCCCCGATACATCCTTATAAAGTCCTTCTTGATCCTTAAAATGAGTAGCCTTTGATCTGTGGAGTTTAATTCGAAAGTTGAGCATATGGTTGAGGTCCATTTGTGCATGTAATCGATATCTTTCATGAGGTTTTTAAAATCTTTCACTAGAGTGCTTTCTTTGATTAATATATGTGAGCTATTTGAATGCCTTACAATTATTTCTCTCACATATCTTTGAGTGAAAAGCTTTTAAGCATGAGCCATGATTCTGAGTGAAAATAGAGAGCATACCTACGTAAGGATAACTTATTTGAAACATGCTGAGCTCCATTATATCACCATTGTTCTTCCAAGTCTTACATGTTTATATGGATTCTATGCTTGTTAATTAACTCTCGAATTTCTTGTGACAAATTTTGGTTAAGTGTTAAACTTGATTCTATGAAAGTAAGAGATTTCTGAGGCAATAAGTTAAGGGCAATAGAAGTTTTCGTGTGGAATATGGTTGAGTTGCTAAGGGACTAGCAATAGCTAAGTGTCGGGGAATTTGATAGGAGCACAAAGTGTTACGTTTTTAATGTGTTTCCCCTATTATTTGGCTGTGTTTTATTGATTAACTTTGCTATTTTGCTTAGTTTCTATCTTTGAGTCCCTAAATGATACTTAAATATGAGCTTGTGCTAAAATGAAGTTTTTAAGAAACTTTCCTATTTTGACTCTCCTAATTGTTTAGGAAACTTTCCTAATTTGAATCTTTCCTGTCTTTGCCAGGAATCCTAAAGCGACCAGGAATCCTAAAAGGAGTAGGAAACCTAGTTCAACCAGGAAAACTATTTTGTGCTCGGAATGGAAAATCGGGGCTCGGAAAATTACGAAGGTTAATGGGCTTTTTCGAGGCCCATTAAGAGGTGGGCTGCCATGTGGACCAATTGGGAGGCCCAAATCCATGAAAACAAGTCCATTGGACTCTTGGATGTAACCCTAGCCCATTAGGGTTTATTTTGGACGAAAATTACAAGGGAGTTCTCTTCCTTTGCCTCATTCTTTAATCCTATTAGGATTCAGATTTTATTTTAATTAATCTTTGTATTTTTCCCAAAGTTTTTATTCTTTTCAAATACCTAATTTATTTAGGATATTAATTCAGATTTTTTTGGGAATGCACCTAGATGGAATTATGGCAAAGGAGGAAGGAGATTTCTTGGCCACCACTCAAGAAGATTTCAGCAATTATCCTTGGAGATTAATTCAGATTTTTAAGGGATTAATTGGAGGAAATTCGGCACTATTCATCAATGATTTTGGCAACCAATGCAAGGAGAATCCATGTGGAACTCAACTAGGTTTATCAAGGAATTAAAATCAGATTTTTTGGGAGTGAATCTAGTCCTAATTTCGACAAGAAGGAGAGAAGGATTACTTGGTGACTACTCAAGAGAATCTCGGCCATTCAAGGATTTAATATTCAACGATCAAGATTTCTCCTAGAGTTCCATGTTCTCCTATAAATAGAGAGGCTCCTCAACATAATTCTTCACCAATTCACAATCGAGAATACCATTCCATAAGTTTCATATTGTCGACTACATCCATCCATAAGAGTTCTCGAGTTCCATTCTCTAAAACCTAGGGTTTCCAAGTCTTCAAGGAGGAGGTTTAGGCGGCTGCACCATCATCACCTTCATCATCTAGGACGTCCATCATCATCTTCACCTTGCTGTTCACGGATCAGAAGTACTTGCTTCCAAGATTTCAAGGGTTCGTGGCTCAAGCTTCTCACTCCATATGGTGTATTTCGTCTATACCTTTAATTAATTCCTCCTTGTTACTTTGTAATTCTTTGTTTTAGTTAACATAACATTGAGTTCATAATTTCCAGAATTGTTTATGGGTTTGTTATACTTATTTCGAAACATATTGGTTTTCTAAGTTGCTTTTATATGATTGCTTGTTTGATTCAAAGTTTACGGATATCTTTTATGTGTTTATGCTATAGGGTGGCCAACTTATAATGTTTGCATGTAATTGGTGCTAGAATTAGGGTTTCAACATTTTGAAAGACTACTTCATACAAGTAGTAAAGGCTTTGGACAAAAGTCAGAATCAAATAAGAAGGATTGCAATTAGATGAACTTATTCATGCTAGGTTGTACACTTGAATTAACAACTCCTTTCGATGCTTTGAACATGGTTTGATTAGCTAACTTTTTAGACTAAGATGGCATGTTTAATTGATTGATCTAGGTGCTTTCACTTAGGTTAATATTCGTAGGAAGGTTTAATTGGGAAATAATTAGCTTCTGATATTTCACAATGTTAATTTCGATCATATGACTTAGAGAATTAATAGTTTTCGAATTCAATGTATGATTCTTGTACCCTACGGTTTAGGGGATTATGTCCTTAATGTTTCACCACATTCTTTTATTTATTTCATAATTTATTTGTTCTATACTTAGTTTAATTCATACAATCTTCGAAACCCCCTTTACTTTGTATATATGTTTATATTTATTCTTTGAACTTGTTAATAATTCTTTGTGACATTCTTTGTTAGGTACACCCTCGATCTTCGTTGTGAACGATCCCTACTTACTTTATACTACCGATAGGGTTTTTTAATTGACGCTGTGTTTATAGCATATCAATTAACCAATTAAACATGCCATCTTAGTCTAGAAAGCTAGCTAATCAAACCATGTTTAACGCATAGAAGAAGAGTTGTTAATCAAAGTGCACGACCCATTATAGAAAAGTCCATATGTCCGCAATCCTTTTTATTTGACACCGACCTTTGTCCAAAGCCTTTACTACTCGTGAATTAGGTTTCCAAAACTATTAGGTGAATTGTAATCCCTAACTCTAGCTCCAATTATATGCAAATATTATAAGTGTCGACTCCTATAACACAAGCACATAAAAGTTTTCTATAATTCAGAATCAAGTAAACGGAGTCACATAAATTACTAGAAGAACTAATTAATTAGGATCCAACAATTAAATAAACTCATAAATATAGGCTGAAAATTATATAAATCATGTCATGTTAACTAATACAAAGAATAATCAAGCAACAAAGAGGAACTCAATAGAGAATTTAAAGAATAAAGTCGAATTACACCATATGGAGAGCATGAAGAACTCGAAGACCACGGATCCTTGAATCCTTGAAAGCAAGCAATCCAAAGCCGTGAACTTGAGGTGAAGATGATGGTGGTGATGTTGATTGATGGCTGGTGGTGATGGTGACATCTCCTTCTTCTCCTCCTTGAAGTCTTGAAAACCCTAAATACTAGAGAATGGAAAATATGATGGAGAAGAGAAAGAGGAGGGTTTGTCCCTCCCCATTGGGGTGTGAATTGGTGAAGAGAAATAGGCTCCTATTTATAGGAAAATGGAGAGGAAGAAGAAGACAATGGAAGAAATAAACAAAGAAAGGGAAAAGAAGTGGAATGTGAGTGGTAGAAAAGAAATGGTAAGTGTAATGGTGGAAATGAAGTCATATAGCAATGAACCATTTATTTAGATAAAAGAAATCAAACACTAATATTGTGGGTAGAAAGAAGAGGAAAGAATATAGGGGTGAGTGGAGCATTGAAAATAAAAGAAGAGGAAAGAAATAAAAACGGACAGCACTGAGCAGTGCGCACTTAGAGCGGAATCCTGCACGTTTCAACGGTTGGATGCTTCTGAAATTTGATTTGGGAATAACTGACATCCATGTGCAGCGTGTATCCAAATTACAGCTAGATCTGACGGTGCAATTGAGAGATATGGGCCTCGCAAGTTGACCTATCTGCACAGGCAGATTGTCCGAAAATCTGGGCTTGGGCCTTTCCTCATGCTTTGTGAACTTGGGCCTTCCTTCATGGATTTGGGCCTTCCATCTTGGGTTTGGGCCTTCATCTTGGATTTGGGCCTTCATCTTGGGCCTTCCAGAAGCGCACCCCTTAATGGGCCTCGAAAAAGCCCATTACACTTCGTAAATTTCCGACACTTTGCTTATTTTCCTCAAGTTGTCTTCTTTTCTCTTTATTTGCAATAGGAAACCTACAAACACAAAAACTAAATAAATAACAGAATTTTATGAGAAACTAACAACAAAAATGTAGAGAAATTGATATAAAAAGTTGTACAATTATGCACCTATCAAATACCCCCACACTTAACTTTTGCTAGTCCCTTAGCAACACAAAACTTAAAACAGAACAACACAAAACAGAAAAGGGAAACACAAAACATATATTCTTTCCAACCATAACCCTCAGCGAGTTCACAAGAGTTATAATGAGGAGAATAAAAATTACATACCAAGGCTAACGAATTTGCAAAGTATTTAACATGTACATCTCATTCATGCTCGGGTGAAGTGTGTGAAAACCAAGTAAAAAAATATTTCATGCAATCAAATAGGCACATCGAAACAACATTAACCACTAAACCTCAAAAGATTCACTAATTATTTCCGCTCAGTGTTTAGGGTTAAGTGTTTACTCTCAAAACAATTACACAAGTAACGTTCCCATAAGCTTGCTCATTAACCAACTCTCCACAATTAATCCAAAAATCATTAGATCATAAGGGCTTTTAGGGTGAAACAGGGGTCAAAGGGTGAATGGTGAATAGTTGATTAGAGGTATTTTTACCTACGTCATTAATTATTACCTAAATTCCTAACAATTGTCGTTGTAAAGTATAATGGGAAATAAAGGTTTTTCCCACAGAAGATTGTTATATTTACTTTTTAATGTCACAATAAATTAAATTAAATAAAGAATTATTATTAACAAGTATAAAGAATAAAGAATATATATATATACAAAATTAAATAAACTATACAGTATTGTTTCTATTTACAAAAATATACATTATATACAAAAGTATTTTTGGGGGTTTTTGAGATTTTTGAAAACAATAAAAGAAATATTTTTGGATTTTTATTATTTTTGAAAACAAGAAAACACACACAAATATTGTTTTGAAGATTAACCAACTCCCTAGCCATGAATCCGAAACTAACATATGTAAGATGCTTGGACCACCATACATCTCCCAAATAAAACCTCACTATGAAAATTAACCCCGAGACCACCCTGACAGGCTAAACAATTAAACATGCAAAGGTAATTAATCTAAACATGTCTAACGCATAGAAGAAGAGTTGCTAATTCAAGTGCACGACCTAGCGGGACCGCCCAACTATCCGTGATCCTCATTATTTAGTTTTAACATTAAAGATAAAACCAAACAAACAAAATTCACATAAGCTGCTAGAAGAATCAATTAACTTCAATCCAACAATTATTACATAAAATAGAAAATAAACAAACAATAACATTTCCCAAAATTATTCACGAATAGTTAATTAAACAAAAATAAATTATAATAAATAAACGAGTTTGGGAAAAATGTTACTGTTGTGTCCATGAAAATGGACACTGTCTGGCAGGCGAAGGTGGCAGACTCAGCTATATATCGTAACGGTAACTTTGGATGTGGCGGGTGCGCAAAGCAATTGGGCTTTTGTATTTGGGCCTGGTCAACTAGTCAAGCCCAATTGACCTTGCTGTTCCGGAATTGCCCCTGGTGACTTTCTTTGACCCGGTTTCCCTCTTTTGGCCCTTGCGTTTTCTTCTGTTCTTCTCATTTCTTCCTTTGGTCAGCCCGCACATCATCTTCTCCTTCTTCACAGAGAGAGGGAGAGCCGGCGAGCAGCAGGTGCAGCGTGGGTCGATCGGCGGTAGCAGCTTAGAGGCGCAGGGGCGACGGCGAGATCGTGCGCGGGCTGGAGCCGGCGGTGCTGTGGCGCGGCCGAGATCAGGTGAACGGAGATGGCTATGGAGGAGTGGCGACGTCGATGGGATTAACGGTGGTAGTGGGGTAGCAGCGGTGCTACGCCGGCTTGGGCGGGCGGATTGGGCATCACGGCTTGGTGATGGTTGATTAGAACAGCGGCGAAGGAATTGCAGCAGCTTCCAAATCTGCAAAACAAAATAAGATAATTAGAGAGATGATTTCATAATTGTAAATTTGCAGGAATGGCTGCCATATGAAAGAGCACGGTCTGGTTTGCAATTCCGGCGGTGGTGATGATGAACTTGCAGGTGGCTGTTGTGATTTGAGAAGCACGGTGGGTGTGGTGAGAGGGTTTTGGAGGTGGAGGATTTTCTTGCAGGTTTATGGTGATGGTGATTACAGTAGAGGTTGGGTACGGCGGCAAGAGTTGGTGGTGATTGGTGAGGAATTTGTGGTGGTGAAATGCTACTGTGAATGGTTTGTGATTTGTGAATGCAGAGTAGGTCCTTAAATAGCAGAGAACTCACGGCTGGAAAGGAATCTGCAGGAGATGGTGGTGGACAAAAAGCCAGAGATGGTATCATGGATGAATTGGACTGTAGTAGAGGGTGAGCTGGTGATTGAAGCTGTGGAAGAACAGCTCAAAAGCTGTTGAGGATTCCATGTGAAGGAGACAAGGGAAATGGAAGTGGAGATGATGGATTGTTTGCTGGAAAGAACGGAAAGAACATGGGCGGCTCGGTGGAGAAGATGAAAGAACTGTAGCAAAATCCAAAGAAGACAAAAATTAATAAATAATTATAAAAATAAAAGAAATTAAATTAAAATAAAATAAATATAAAGTATAAATAAAAGGAATAAATCTAAATTATAAATAATAACACATGGGAAAATAAAATGGAGATTTAAAATATATTTTGCCACCGTGTGTGGTGGTTGTGACTCCGTGAGTGGCGGTTCGCCGCCATATGTGGTGGTTCGCCGACAAATTGTCGGAATTCGGAACGGTTTCCGAAATCTTCGTACATTAACTGGGCCCACATCCTCAAAATGACCGGTGTCATTTTGACATCTGAAAAGTCACGGTTGACTTTTCGGAATTACACTGAAAATCTCCAAAATTCACCTGTGATGTGCAAATTGACATTTTTCTTATATTTTCCCTGTTAACACGAAAACAAACATTAAATAGACAAAACAGGCTTTCGGAATAACAAAATCCAGTAATTAAAGGCACTTTGTGAACGTATTTTACGTTCACATCACACCCCTACACTTAAACTTTGCTAGTCCTCTAGCAAACACAGAACGTAAAACAGGAAACACAAACAGAAAGGGAAACACAAAACAGACAATCTTTCCAACTATAACCCTCAGCGAGTTCACAAAAGTTATAAACAAGAGAATAAAAATTATATACCAAGGCTAAAGAATTTGTTAAGCATTTAACATGTACATCTCATTTATGCTCGGGTGTGTGTGTGAAAACCAAGTATACAATTAATGTCAAGCAATCCAATAGGCACATCGAAACAACATTAACCACTAAAGCTCATAAGATTCACTAAATATTTCCGCTCAGTGTTTAGGGTTAAGTGTTTACTCTCATAACAATTACACAAGTAGTGTTCCCATATGCTTGCTCATCGACCAACTCTCTACAATTAATCTACAATTCATTAGATCATAAGGACTTTCAGGTGAAACAGGGACAAAATGATGAATCGTAAATGGTAAATGGTGAATGAAGTGAAAGGACTAGAAATGATAAATGTTTCACATGTTTGCAAGACAAATCAACGACTTTGAAACTCATACCTATGCTATACCCGAAACAACTCTTATTTTCCTCCAACCTTTTATTGAAAATAAAAATAATACAAGAAAATAACTATCTCTTTTCCTTTTTCTTTTTTTTTTCTTTCTTTTCTATTTTTTTTTTCTTTGAGGAATTTATTCCTTCTTTTTATTTCTGATTTTTTTTTTCTTTGAACAAATACAACAAAATAAATACACCTCCACACTTGCCTTTTGGTATACCATACATATCAAAACCCGAAGCATAAGAACACAAGAAGTCAGTATCATTGCCTTGCAAACAAAAATAAAACAAGGGTGAAATGATATGGGTGAACAAAAGAAACGGCTAATGAGTGATCAGTTCAAAAGGGGATTCCTAAAGTTCGTGTTTAAATGGATGGTGAATATTTTGGCCATGGTGCTCAACTAATGCCTCACTCATTTCTAATTCATTACAGATTAACAAAATGTTTCAAGAGGTCTCTGAGCAAGTTCTAGGTTCAAAAACTCATGAATTGTGCACACATGAAGAACGAGTAAATGTATGAAATATGCATACATGTGAATATACAATAGGCTCAAATCTCACATTTTCTGGGTATGCATGACAATGTATGTTTAAATGTGCTTCTCGGATTGCAATCAATTAATCGAAACAGGTTAAGTGAACATGGAAATTCGAGCAATCATAAGTTATGCATATTAAATCCAAAGCAAACTACACAAAGCCTTGACATATAATCAACATTCTCAAAATCATAACAATTAAACTCAATTCATCATCGGGATTGGAAAGAAAACAACACACATAACACAAATAAACACACAAAAACACACAAACAGAAGCAAATATTTTTGTAATTTTTGATTTTTTTTATTTTTTTTTTTATTTTTCAATGTAGGTAACAATACGTGACCACAGTGACTTACTAAGTGCAATGGTAGGTTCAACGCTACCAAGGGAGTAAGTATGATCTAGTCGATATATTGTAACTGTAGAAAACGAAAACAAGTAAATTATTTTTTTGAATTTTTGAATTTTTCAAATTTTTTCTTTTCTTTTTAAATAAACCTTCCCCCCCACACTTGAATTAAACATTGTCCTCAATGTTAGACAGATATTTTACGAAAATGAAAAATTCAAGCATGGTTATTGAATTTAAACACACAAACAGAAGTAAACAAACAAACATAAATAAACACACAACAGTTTAAGTAAATGAAAAGGGAAACAGAAAGACTCCCCCTTGAAGATCGTTAAGCTCCTCCCGAAGCAAGTCACCAACAGTCACAAACAAGGCTAGCAGGGCCTTGCATCCAACGTTTGCTCCTTAATTGATTGCGGTTCGGATCCTTTGAAGTGTGTCCTGGACAAGGGTAGTTGCCGACTCCACGGCGAGACTTGGGCGATGTAGCCCTCAGCGAGATCCGGAACACTATAGTCGGTAGTGTTCCATCAAGTACGGCTCCGGATACGTTAGGCAGAATGGAGAAGCCTTGAAGACATAAGCGGAAATGGCTCCGGTTGAACTCCCGGATAGCAAACCTCTTGGAAAATGGAATGGTTAATCGGCGCATAAATCACGGACGACCTGTTGCATCGGTGCAACATTCTGAAGGATGAGGAAGTCGTTGTGACTATCTATAGCGAGCACCGAAATCTGGTTCCGCGGGTCAAGACCGATCGAAAAGTTTGCTAGCACACGCACCGAGCTGTCCATCGACATACTATCCCACAGCGGTCTTGTCTGCACGTCTTTGAGGAACTCAAAGATCCTGGTGTGATGGGAAAGATGAACGACGGAACAACCAGCGGTACGATTGACTCCAGGGGGCTTGCTCGGATCTCCCCTTCGCTTGTTGGTCCTGACCTCCATTCGAGTATCTCTTGTTCGGTTTGAACAAGTCCAGTGGTGGTACGTGGAGTTGCTGATATCGTTGAAGAAACAGATTGTCATCTGTTTTGCCATTTCCGCCAGGCCTCTTCTTCCTTCAAGAGAAATAATAGAGTCACCGGGTGAAGAGTGGATACATGTGGCGCACATGTAGCGCTCGGCTTGTCGTTGGAGGGTTGAGATCCAACGCTTTGCACCAAAAGCGAACCCTGAATGAACAAATGGTTCGAAACTGGCCTTCATCTCCTTTTCGCGTACATCCACGTGCTCCACCCAAGTGACCAAGGAAGAACCATTCTGCAAATCTCGAATCAAACATCCGGAGGGGCGTTTTCGGCAAATCGATCTCACGGAAGGCTTTGGATTGGAACGCAATTCATCTACGGAGACATCCACGACGATCCAACTTCCATCCAGTTGTAATTGAGAGTACCGAACGAACTGGACTTCACGAGTCGAAACGATGTTAGACGGCACCGAAACTCGGCCGACATCACTTGCTATGCTCCTCGTAGCCTACTTCGTTGTCGGAGGGTAGGATCTCCAACATCTGAGCGTTTGTGATCATGCTACAGAAGACGGGCAACCATCGACCAACATCCATTAAGATCTCAACAATGGTGGTCGGATGAAGGTGGATGGTTGCTGAGTGTCTCGATGATTCCGATTTGAAGTATGGCGCTGGCTCGCCACGTTGAAACACTCGCAAGTATTCGGCCCTATTTAGAGTTTCGGGATGAATAGAAGTGTCGGTAGTCGGTGAAGATATCCACAAAGGAAAACCGGCAGTGGCCATGAGCATGAGCTCGTGTTTGGCCTTGCGGGCGATATCCGAGATCAAGTCGGTGTGGACTCCGACAAGATCATGAGCAGGTGCGGGAAGGGTGTCAGATGGCAAAGGTATGGATGGGCGCTCGATAAATGAAGGCATGAGGCTCCGCACATCCCGTCTCAAGTGGTCCATGTCGATGGAATCGTCGGACAACTCGAGAATAGGCTCTTGTTGTGGAGGAACAACTTCGAGCCTTCGCCTAGGCACATCTGAGTGCGGAACAGGACCTCCGCAATTGGGACAGATGCCGCTGTGGAGAGCATCAACGAGTCGTTGATTCAGAAGTTGAAGCTCCTCGTTCTTGCTCACCAGCTGATCATTTCTTTTCTCTAGCTCGGCAATACGCTGCTCGGAAGACTGGATACCGAACTTCTTCCTATTTCTCGACCCCCAATAGTAGACTTGGTCCTCCTCAAGTCCGATTTTCGGACCAAATCGTTCTCGTTGTGGCTTGGTGGGGTGAGAATACACCGCAAAGAAAGCCGCAAGTGCATCTCTCTGAGATTTGCTGTACTTCGACCTCGGAAGTCTCCTATAGACAGGAGCGGCTTCCGGCTCAACAGGTGGATCAGCAACCAAGATTGGTGCTTGAGGTAGTGGTTGCGGTTGTGGTTGTGGCTCGGTCGGCATGCTAGCATCGGCGCTATTGAGCATGCTCGGTGGAATTATTTCAGCCAAGCCTTCAAAGATTGGGTTCTCTGAAGGACCTGCCTGAAACAAATCACTGAAAGAATTCACTCGTTTGGCCATTTCTGGGTTGGGAAGGGAGGATAGCTTTCTGGGAATTAGGGAGGTTTCTGGGAAAACTGAAGAACACGAAGAACACACGAGAGAGAAAACGAGAGAGAGAGTGAGAGAGACTAAGGGAAAACGCGTGAAATGCCTAAGGAAACTAGCGCAAACAGAAGGGAAGGGAAGGAACGGACGCACGCTCACACACGTGCCACAGACAGAAGACCCGTAATTTCCGGATCGAGCGACGAAAGTCGTAAAGTCTACAGTAGACACGCACGCGGTTTATTAAAGAAATCGGCCGACGCAAAAGTCGTGCGTCGGCCCAATCACATTTTTTTTTTATTTTCAATTTTTTATTTTTTTATTTTTTTAATACTTTACGAAAAGTCGTAAAGTGAACGGTGAAAACGCGTCGCACACGCGCTTGCCGACACTTTAAACGGGCTTGGGCCATCGAAATGGTCTGGGCCTTAAAGTGGGCACTGGGCCAAAAACTCCGGCCCATTATTGGTGGGCTTAACTAATGGGCCTAAAAACGAACAGGCCCGACACACTAAATACACTAAATGGGCTTGGGTTACGGTTTTTGGGCTTCGTGAATGACACGAGCCCAATGGGCTAAATTTTTTTTTTTTTTTTTTTTTTTTTTTTTTATTTTACGAAACCTAAAATCCTAACGAATCACACAAACGGGCCTAAGGCCCAATAACAAAGAAACTAACAAACAAGCCCAAAATAAATAGTAAATAGGAACAGTAAAAATGAACAATTTCAAAACAGTAAAACAAAAACAAGCACTCTTTTTTTTTAAATTTTTTTTTTTTTTTTTTTTTTTTTTAATTTTTAAAAACAAATAACGAGAGTGAAAAGAAAACTTACCTTTTTACTCCCGAGGAAACCGAAAATCACCAACAAGACATCAACCTCAAGGTTTTTCAACCTTGACTTACTAAACGTATGCTCCGATGTATGTGGTAAAATTTCCGATAAACCCGGATTATTTCCTATACAAAATAAAAAGGTTAGTAATAAATTTACAAAATAAAAACAAATATTTACAAAGTTAAAAATATGTCACAAATTATCTATACAAAATGAATGAATAAATTTTCCTATGTCTACGTATATTTTATTTACACAATACACTTAAGTGTACAAAAATATTTTCTTTTGCCTGAATATAGTTGAAAAAAAAAAAAATGAAAGTTGATTCCAAGCGGTAACTCAAGGTGGACTTACGGCCTAGGTGCAATGTCTTGACTTAAATGACTTTCCGTGTTTTCAGAAGGCGAATGGCCAGATCACAAGAAATAAGCGAGAGGCAGGATTCATTTAGTGGACAAGTCCTCTGAATCCAATTTTACAAACCCGTCACCCAGAGTCTTGATCATATCTAGACACCATTCATGTGCCCCTTACTCAGTTGAGAAAGCACTTAAGTGTTCGACAATTCTCCAAGTGTTAATAAAGGCCGCCCTCAACCTCAAATAACCTTACGGTAAAAATGAAGGGTTTAGGCCAATATTAACAAAAGGACCTTACCTAATCCGTTCAAGTTACAACTTACAACAACAAAAAATAATCAACCATATTCAAGATACCTAAGTATAATTACTAAGTGTAAAAAAATATAAACAAGTATAATTAGTAAGTATAAATAAAATTAACCAGTATTATTTACAAATAGTAAAAAGTCAATAGTCAATAGTCAAAGTCAACAGTCAAAGTCAACAATAAAAAGTAAAAAGTCAACAGTCAAAAAGTCAACAGTAAAAAGTCAAAAGTAAATAGTAAAAACAATCCCCGGCGAGCCGGCGCCAAAATGATTAGCGGTATTTTTACCTACGTCATTAATTATTACCTAAATTCCTAACAATTGTCGTTGTAAAGTATAATGGGAAATAAAGGTTTTTCCCACAGAAGATTGTTATATTTACTTTTTAATGTCACAATAAATTAAATTAAATAAAGAATTATTATTAACAAGTATAAAGAATAAAGAATATATATATATACAAAATTAAATAAACTATACAGTATTGTTTCTATTTACAAAAATATACATTATATACAAAAGTATTTTTGGGGGTTTTTGAGATTTTTGAAAACAATAAAAGAAATATTTTTGGATTTTTATTATTTTTGAAAACAAGAAAACACACACAAATATTGTTTTGAAGATTAACCAACTCCCTAGCCATGAATCCGAAACTAACATATGTAAGATGCTGGACCACCATACATCTCCCAAATAAAACCTCACTATGAAAATTAACCCCGAGACCACCCCGACGAGGCTAAACAATTAAACATGCAAAGGTAATTAATCTAAACATGTCTAACGCATAGAAGAAGAGTTGCTAATTCAAGTGCACGACCTAGCGGGACCGCCCAACTATCCGTGATCCTCATTATTTAGTTTTAACATTAAAGATAAAACCAAACAAACAAAATTCACATAAGCTGCTAGAAGAATCAATTAACTTCAATCCAACAATTATTACATAAAATAGAAAATAAACAAACAATAACATTTCCCAAAATTATTCACGAATAGTTAATTAAACAAAAATAAATTATAATAAATAAACAGAGTTTGGGAAAAATGTTCTTGTTGTGTCCATGAAAATGGACACTGCGCTGGAGCGAAGGTGGCGGACTCGGCTATATATCGTAACGGTAACTTTGGATGTGGCGGGTGCGCAAAGCAATTGGGCTTTTGTATTTGGGCCTGGTCGACTAGTCGAAGCCCAATTGACCTTGCTTTGTTCCGGAATTGCCCCCGGTGACTTTCTTTGACCCGGTTTCCCTCTTTTGGCCCTTGCGTTTTCTTCGTTCTTCTCATTTCTTCCTTTGGTCAGCCCGCACATCATCTTCTCCTTCTTCACGAGAGAGGGAGAGCCGGCGAGAGCGCAGGTGCAGCGTGGGTCGATCGGCGGTAGCGGCTTAGAGGCGCGGGGGCGACGGCGAGATCGTGCGCGGGGCGGAGCCGGCGGTCTTGTGGCGCGGCCGAGATCGGGTGAACGGAGATGGCTATGGAGGAGTGGCGACGTCGATGGGATTAACGGTGGTAGTGGGTAGCAGCGGTGCTACGCCGGCTTGGGCGATTGGGCATCACGGCTTGGTGATGGTTGATTAGAACAGCGGCGAAGGAATTGCAGCGGCTTCCAAATCTGCAAAACAAAATAAGATAATTAGAGAGATGATTTCATAATTGTAAATTTGCAGGAATGGCTGCCATATGAAAGAGCACGGTCTGGTTTGCAATTCCGGCGGTGGTGATGATGAACTTGCAGGTGGCTGTTGTGATTTGAGAAGCACGGTGGGTGTGGTGAGAGGGTTTTGGAGGTGGAGGATTTTCTTGCAGGTTTATGGTGATGGTGATTACAGTAGAGGTTGGGTACGGCGGCAAGAGTTGGTGGTGATTGGTGAGGAATTTGTGGTGGTGAAATGCTACTGTGAATGGTTTGTGATTTGTGAATGCGAGTAGGTCCTTAAATAGCAGAGAACTCACGGCTGGAAAGGAATCTGCAGGAGATGGTGGTGGACAAAAAGCCAGAGATGGTATCATGGATGAATTGGACTGTAGTAGAGGGTGAGCTGGTGATTGAAGGCTGTGGAAGAACAGCTCAAAAGCTGTTGAGGATTCCATGTGAAGGAGACAAGGGAAATGGAAGTGGAGATGATGGATTGTTTCTTTGGAAAGAACGGAAAGAACATGGGCGGCTCGGTGGAGAAGATGAAAGAAGCTGTAGCAAAATCCAAAGAAGACAAAAATTAATAAATAATTATAAAAATAAAAGAAATTAAATTAAAATAAAATAAATATAAAGTATAAATAAAAGGAATAAATCTAAATTATAAATAATAAACATGGGAAAATAAAATGGAGATTTAAAATATATTCTGCCACCGTGTGTGGTGGTTGTGACTCCGTGAGTGGCGGTTCGCCGCCATATGTGGTGGTTCGCCGACAAATTGTCGGAATTCGGAACGGTTTCCGAAATCTTCGTACATTAACTGGGCCCACATCCTCAAAATGACCGGTGTCATTTTGACATCTGAAAAGTCACGGTTGACTTTTCGGAATTACACTGAAAATCTCCAAAATTCACCTGTGATGTGCAAATTGACATTTTTCTTATATTTTCCCTGTTAACACGAAAACAAACATTAAATAGACAAAACAGGCTTTCGGAATAACAAAATCCAGTAATTAAAGGCACTTTGTGAACGTATTTTACGTTCACATCAATAGTGAATGGTGAATGATGAATGAAGGGACTGGAAATGAAAAATGTTTCACATGTTTGCAAGACAAGTCAACGACTTTGAAACTCATACCTATGCTATACCCGAAACAACTTTCTTATTCTCCTCCAACCTTTTATTGAAAATAATACAAGAAAATAACTCTATTTTTGGAATTTCTCTTTCTTTTTTCTCTTTTTTTTTTTTTTCTTTGAGGAACTTTATTCCTTCTTTTTGTTTTTGATTTTTTTCTTTCTTTCTTTGAACAAATACAACAAAATAAAATGCACCCCCACACTTGCCTTTTGGTATACTACCATACAAATCAACACCTGAAGCATAAGAACACAAGAAGTCACTATCATCGTCTTGCAAACATAAATAAAACAAGGGTGAGATGGTGTGGGTGAACAAAAGAAACGGCTAATGAGTGTTTAGTTCAAAAGGGTATTCCTAAAGTTCGTGTTTAGATGGATGGTGAATATTTTGGCCATGGTGCTCAACTAATGCCTTACTCATTTCTAATTCATCACAGATTAATAAAACGTTTCAAGTGGTCTTTGAGCAAGTTCTAGGTTCAAAACTCATGAATTGTGCACACATGAAGAACGAGTAAATGTATGAAAGATGCATACATGTGAATATTCAATAGGCTCAAATCCTCACAGTTTCTGGGTATGCATGACAATGTTTGTTTAAATGTGCTTCTCGGATTGCAATCAATTAATCGAAACAGGTTATGTGAACATGGAATTTCGAGCAATCACAAGTTATGCATATTAAATTCAAAGCAAACTACACAAAGCCTTGGCATATAATCAACATTCTCCTAATCACAACAGATTAAACTCAATTCATCATCGGAATTGGAAAGAACACAACACACATAACACAACTAAACACACAAAAACACACAAACAGAAGCAAATATTTTTGTAATTTTTGATTTTTTGATTTTTTTGATTTTTCAATGTAGGTAACAATACGTGACCACAGGGACTCACTAAGTGCAATGGTAGGTTCAACGCTACCAAGGGAGTAAGTATGATCTAGTCGATATACCGTTACCGTAGAAAACGAAAACAAACAAATAAATAAACAACAGAAGCAATTTTTTTTTTTCTTTTTCAAATTTTTTTTATTAGGGTAACAATACGTGACCACAGTGACTTACTAAGTGCAATGGTAGGTTCAACGCTACCAAGGGAGTAAGTATGATTTAGTCGATATATTGTTACCGTAGAAACCGAAAACAAATAAATTATTTTTTTGAATTTTTTGAATTTTTCAAATTTTTTCTTTTCTTTTTAATAAACCTTCCCCCCACACTTGAATTAAACATTGTCCTCAATGTTAGACAGATATTTCACGAAAATGAATAATTCAAGCATGGTTATTGAATTTAAACACACAAACAAAAATAAACAGAAGTAAACACACAAATAGAAATAAACACAAAACAATTAACTAAATGAAAAGGGAAACAGAAAGACTCCCCTTTGAAGATCGTGAAGCTCCTCCCGAAGCAAGTCACCAACAGTCACAAACAAGGCTAGCAGGGCCTTGCATCCAACGTTTGCTCCTTAATTGACTGCGGCTCTGATCCTTTGAAGTGTGTCCTGGACAAGGGTAGTTGCCGACTCCACGGCAGACTTGGCTGATGTAGCCTTCACCGAGATCTGGAACACTATAGTCAGCAGTGTTCCGTCAAGTACAGCTCCGGATACGTTAGGCAGAATGGAGAAGCCTGAAGACATAAGCGGAAATGGCTCCGGTTGAACTCCAGATAACAAACACTGGAAAATGGAATGGTTAATCGGCGCATAAATCACAGACGACCCTGTTGCATCGGTGCAACACTCCTGAAGGATGAGGAAGTCGTTGTGACTATCTATAGCGAGCACCGAGATCTGGTTCCGCGGGTCAAGACCGATGGTGAAATTTGCTAGCACACGTACAGAGCTGTCCATCGACATACTATCCCACAGCGGTCTCGTCTGAACGTCTTTGAGGAACTCAAAGATCCTAGTGTGATGAGATAGATGAACAACGGAACAACCAGCGGTACGATTGACTCCGGGGGCTTGCTCGGATCACCCCGCCGCTTGTTGGTCCGACCTCCATTCGAGTGTCTCTTGTTCGATTCGAACAAGTCCGGTGGTGGTACGTGGAGTTGCGATGTCGTTAAAGAAACGGACCGTCATCTGTTTTGCCATTTCCGCAAGTCCTCTTCTTCCTTGAGGAAATAATCGAGTCGCGGGTGAAGAGTGGATACTGTGGCGCACGTAGCGCTCGGCTTGTCGTTGGAGGGTTGAGATCCAACGCTTTGCACCAAAGCGAACCCCGAATGAACAAAAGGTTCGAAACTGGCCTTCATTTCCTTCTCGCGTACATCCACGTGCTCCACCCAAGTGACCAAGGAAGATCCATTATGAAGATCACGTATCGGGCATCCGGAGGGGCGTTTTCGGCAAATCGATCTCACGGAAGGCTTTGGATTGGAACGCAATTCATCCACGGAGACATCCACAACGACCCAACTTCCATCCGGTTGTTGGTGAGAGTACCGAACAAAGCTGGACTTCACGAGTTGAAACGAGGTGAGATGGCACCGAAACTCGGCCGACATCACTTGCTTCTGCTCCTCGTAGCCTTCTTCGTTGTCGGAGGATAAGATCTCCAACGTTTGGGCGTTTGTGATCATGCTACGAAGACGGCAACCATCGACCAACATCCATGAGAATTTGAACGATGGTGGTCGGATAAAGGTGAATGGTTGCCGAGTGTCTCGACGATTCGGATTTGAAGTACGGTGCAGGTTCGGCACGTTGAAACACTCGCAAGTACTCGGCCCATGAAGAGTCTCGGGATGAATAGACGTGTCGGGAGTCGGTGAAGTTATCCACAAAGGAAATCCGGCAGTGGCCATGAGCAGGAGCTCGTGTTTGGCCTTACGGACGATATCCGAGATCAAGTCGGTGTGGACTCCGACAAGATCGTGAGCAGGTCCGGGAAGGGTATCGGATGGCAAAGGTATGGATGAGCGCTCGACTAGTGTAGGCATGAGGCTCCGCACATCCCGTCTTAAGTGGTCCATGTCGATGGAATCATCGGACAACTCAAGAATAGGCTCTTGTTGTGGAGGAACAACTTCGAGCCTTCGCCGTGGCACATCCGAGTGCGGAACGGGACCTCCGCCGGTGGGACAGATGCCGGCGTGGAGAGCATCGACGAGTCGTTGATTCGAAGTTGAAGCTCCTCGTTCTTGCTCACCGGCTCGATCGTTTCGTCTCTCTAACTCGGCAATACGCTGCTCGGACGTAAGGATACCGAACTTCTTCCTATTTCTCGACCCCCGATAATAGACTTGGTCCTCCTCAAGTCCGATTTTCGGACCAAATCGTTCTCGTTGTGGCTTGGTGGGGTGAGAATACACCGCAAAGAAAGCCGCAAGTGCATCTCTACGAGCTTTGGTGTACTTTGTCCTCGGAAGTCTCCTATAGACGGGAGCGGCTTCGGCTCGGGTGGTGGATCAAAGAACCAAGATTGGTGCTTGGGGTAGTGGTTGCGGTTGTGGTTGTGGCTCGGTCGGCATGCTAGCATCGGCGGCATTGAGCATGCTCGGTGGAATTATTTCAGCCGGACCTTCAAAGATCGGGTCTCTCGAAGGACACACGAAACAAGTCACCGAAAGAATTCACTCGTTTGGCCATTTCTGGGTTGGGAAGGGAGGATAGCTTCTGGGAATTGGGAGTGTTTCTGGGAAAAACTCAAGAACACGAAGAACAATGAGAGAAAACGAGAGAGAGAAAGGGAAAGACTAAGGGAAAACGCGTGAAATGACCTAAGGCACTAACGCAAACCGAAGGTAAAGGAAGGAACGCACGCACGCTCGCACACGTGCCACAGACAGAAGACCCGCAATTTCCGGATCGAGCGACGAAAGTCGTAAAGTCTACAGTAGACACGCACGCGGTTTATTAAACAATTCGGCCGACGCAAAAGTCGTGCGTCGGCCCAATCAAAATTTTTTCTGATTTTCGATTTTTTATTTTTTTTTTATTTTTTTAATACTTTACGAAAAGTCGTAAAGTGAACAGTGAAAACGCGTAGCACACGCGCTTGCCGACACTTTAAACGGGCTTGGGCCATCGGAATGGTCCGGGCCTTAAAGTGGGCACGGGCCAAAGAAATCTTCGGCCCATTATTGGTGGGCTTAAACTAATGGGCTTGGGTTACGGGTTTTGGGCTTCGTGAATGACACGAGCCCAATGGGCTAAAATTTTTTTTTTTTTTATTTTTTTATTTATTTTTTTTATTTTTATTTTTATACTTTACGAAAAGTCGTAAAGTGAACAGTGAAAACGCGTAGCACACGCGCTTGCCGACACTTTAAACGGGCCGGGCCATCGAAATGGTTTGGGCCTTAAAGTGGGCCTGGGCCTTAAAGTGGGCCTGTGCCAAAGAAATCTTCGGCCCATTATTGGTGGGCTTAACTAATGGGCCTAAAAACGAACAGGCCCGACACACTAATGGGCTTGGGTTACGGGTTTTGGGCTTCGTGAATGACACGAGCCCAATGGGCTAAAGATCTAATTAACTAATTTTTATATTTTTTTTTTTATTTTTTATTTTTTTACGAAACCTAAAACCCTAACTAATCACACAAACGGGCCTAAGGCCCAATAACAAATAACTATAGCAAGCCCAAAAATAAAACAAACAGTAATTATAAATAGTAAAAAGAAATAATTACAAAATAGTAAAACAAAAGCAAACACTCTTTTTTTTATATTTACAATTACAAATTTTCTATTTTTTCTTTTTTTCTTTTTAAATCAAATAAATAACGAGAGTGAAAAGAAAACTTACCTTTTTACTCCCGAGGAAACCGAAAATCACCAACAAGACATCAACCTCAAGGTTTTTTAACCTTGACTTCTGATAGGAGCACAAAGTGTGACGTTTTTAATGTGTTTTCCCTACTATTTGGCTATGATTTAATTGTAACTTTGCTATTTTAGCTTAGTTTCCATATTTGAGTCCAAAATGATGTATTAATGTGAACATGTGCAGAAACGAAGTCTAATGGGCTTTTGCGAGGCCCATTAAGAGGTGGTCTGCCATGAGGCCCAAGAAGGGGGCCCAAACCCAAGAAGGAGGCCCAAACCCAAGAAGGAGGCCCAAACCCAAGATGGAAGGCCCAAATCCAAGATGGAAGGCCCAAATCCATGAAGGAAGGCCCAAGTTCACAAAGCATGAGGAAAGGCCCAAGCCCAGATTTTCGGACATTCTGCCTGTGCAGATTAGTCAACTTGCGAAGCCCATATCTCCCAATTGCACCGTTGGATCCAGCTGTATTTTTGATACACGCTGCATGTGTGTGTTAGATATTCTGTATTAAAATTTGAGAATCATCCAACCGTTCAAACGTGCATTATTCCGTTCTAAGTGGGAATAGCTCAGTGCTGCCTGCTTTTTATTTCTTTCCTCTTCTTTTATTTTCAATGCTCCACTCACCCCTATTTTCTTTCCTCTTCTTTCTACCCACACCATTAGTGTTTAATTTCTTTTACTTAAATAAATGGTTAATTGCAACCCATTATATTTCCACCATGCCACTTACCATTTCTTTATCTCCCACTTAAATTCCACTTCTCTTCCCTTTCTTTCTTTATTTCTTGCATTGTCTTCTTCTTCCTCTCCATTCTCCTATAAATAGCAGCCTCATTCTTCTCTTCAAACACACCCCAATGGGGAGGGACAAACCCTCCTCTTTCTCTTCTCACATCATATTTTCCCCTCTCTAGTACTTTGGGGTTTCCACACTTCAGGAGGGGGGGGGGGGGGCCCCCACAACAACACCACCCCCTCTACAACACCACCACCCCCCCCCCCCCCTTTTTGACACGCTCAAAATGAGCATCAATTTAAAAAAACCCTATCGGTAGTAGTATAGTGCATAGTAGGGTATCGTTCACAACGGAGATCAAAGGGTGTACCTAACAAAAAATGTCACAAAGAATTAAATAAAATAAAGAATTATTATTAACAAGTATAAAGTATAAATATATACATATGTACAAAGTAAAAGGGGAATTGAGAGATAAATTGAATGAAATAAATTAATTAAATTACAAAGAATAAATAAAATATGATGATGAAACACAAAGTATATAAAGTTCAGCCACATATACACAAGTTTACCAATCATTAGACCGAAAATTAACCAAGTTCCCTAGCCATGAAACCGAAACTAACATATGTGGAATGCCCACACGGGTTATCATTCCCCAAATAAAACCTCTTCTATGAAAATTAACCTAGTGAACGCTCATCTAGATTAAACAATTAAACATGCAAAGGTGATCAATCAATAACATATCTAACGCATAGGAGAAGAGTTGTTAATTAAAGTGCGCGACCTAGCGAACGCTCGTCTATCCGCGATCCTTCTTATTTTGATTCCGACCCGTTTGATAAGCCTTTACTACTTGTGAATTAGAATTAAAACCCTAATTCTAGCACTAATTACATGCAATCATCTTAAGTTTTGAACCTTAAAACAAGAACACATAAAAGATTCAATAAAACCGAATCAAATAAACGGAGTCACATAAGCTGCTAGAAGAACTAATTAATTAGGATCTAACAATCAAATAAACTCATAAATATAGGCTGAAAATTATATAAATCATGTCATGTTAACTAATACAAAGAATAATCAAGCAACAAAGAGGAACTCAAAAAGAGTAATTAAAGAATAAGTTGAAGTACACCATATGGAAAGTAGGAAGAACTCGAAGATCACAAACTCTTAAATCCTCACGCGAGTAACTCAAAAGCCGAGATTCCCAAGGTGATGATGATGGTGGTGATGATGGTTGATGGCTGGTGGTAATGGTGTAAACAGCTCCCCTCCTCCTTGAAGACTTGAAAACCCTAAATACTAGAGAATGGAAAATATGATGTGAGATGGAGAAGAGAAAGAGGAGGGTTTGTCCCTCCCCATTGGGGTGTGTATTGGTGAGAAGAATGAGGCTGCTATTTATAGGAGAATGGAGAGGAAGAAGAAGACAATGAAAGAAATAAAGAAAGAAAAGGAAGAGAAGTGGAATGTGAGTGGTAGAAAAGAAATGGTAAGTGGAATGGTGGAAATGAAGTCATATGGCAATGAACCATTTATTTAGATAAAAGAAATCAAACACTAATGGTATGGAGAGAAAGAAACAAAGATAGTTAGGTGAGATGGGTGGAAATATGGGGGTGAGTGGAGCATTGAGAATAAAGGAAAAGGAAAGAAATAAAAAGCAGACAGCACTGAGCAGTGCGCACTTGGAGTGGAATTCTGGACGTATGGACGGTTGGATGATTCTGAAATTTTAATGCCGAACACTTAACATCCACATGCAGCGTGTATCAAAATTACAGCTAGATCTGACGGTGCAATTGAGAGATATGGGCTTCGCAAGTTGACTGATCTGCACAGGCAGAATGTCCGAAAATCTGGGCTTGGGCCTTTCCTCATGCTTTGTGAACTTGGGCCTTCCTTCATGGATTTGGGCCTTCCATCTTGGGTTTGGGCCTTCCATCTTGGGCCTGGGCCTCCTTCTTGGTTTGGGCCTCCTTCTTGGTTTGGGCCTCCTTCTTAATGGGCCTCGCAAAAGCCCATTAGACTTCGTTTCTGCACATGTTCACATTAAGACGTCATTTAGGACTCAAATATGGAAACTAAGCTAAAATAGCAAAGTTACAATTAAATCATAGCCAAATAGTAGGGAAAACACATTAAAAACGTGACACTTTGTGCTCCTATCAAATTCCCCCACACTTAGCTATTGCTAGTCCTCTAGCAAACACACAACTTTAAAACAGAACAACACAAAACACAAAATGAAACACAAAACAAAATGGTCTTTCCAACCATAACCCTCAGCGAGTTCAGAAGAGTTATAATCAAGAGAATAAAAATTATATACCAAGGCTAACAAATTTGCTAAGTCTTTAACATGCACATCTCATTTATGCTCAGGTGTAGTGTGTGAAAACCAAGTATACAATTAATGTCAAGCAATCCAATAGGCACATTGAAACAACATTAACCACTAAACCTCACAAGATTCACTAAATATTTCCGCTCAGTGTTTAGGGTTAAGTGTTTACTCTCAAAACAATTACACAAGTAGTGTTCCCATATGCTTGCTCATTAACCGACTCTCCACAATTAATCTATAAATCATTAAATCATAAGGGCTTTTAGGGTGAAACAGGGGTCAAAGGGTGAATGGTGAATAGTGAATGGTGAATGATGAATGAAGGGACTGGAAATGAAAAATGTTTCACATGTTTGCAAGACAAGTCAACGACTTTGAAACTCATACCTATGCTATACCCGAAACAACTTTCTTATTCTCCTCCAACCTTTTATTGAAATTAAATACAAGAAAATAACTCTATTTTTGACATTTCTCTTTCCGACATTTTTTTCTTTCTTTTTTTTTTTTTTTTTTTTTTTTCTTTGAGGAATTTTATTCCTTCTTTTTGTTTTTGATTTTTTTTTTCTTTCTTTGAACAAATACAACAAAATAAAATGCACCCCCACACTTGCCTTTTGGTATATTACCATACAAATCCGAAGCATAAAAACACAAGAAGTCACTATCATCGTCTTGCAAACATAAATAAAACAAGGGTGAGATGGTGTGGGTGAACAAAAGAAACGGCTAATGAGTGTTTAGTTCAAAAGGGGATTCCTAAAGTTCGTGTTTAGATGGATGGTGAATATTTTGGCCATGGTGCTCAACTAATGCCTTACTCATTTCTAATTCATCACAGATTAACAAAATGTTTCAAGTGGTCTTTGAGCAAGTTCTAGGTTCAAAACTCATGAATTGTGCACACATGAAGAACGAGTAAATGTATGAAAGATGCATACATGTGAATATTCAATAGGCTCAAATCCTCACATTTTCTGGGTATGCATGACAATGTATGTTTAAATGTGCTTCTCGGATTGCAATCAATTAATCGAAACAGGTTATGTGAACATGGAATTTCGAGCAATCACAAGTTATGCATATTAAATCCAAAGCAAACTACACAAAGCCTTGACATATAATAAACATTCTCCTAATCACAACAATTAAACTCAATTCATCCTTGGGATTGGAAAGAACAAAGCACAAACACACACAAAACAGAAGCAAATATTTTTGTAATTTTTGATTTTTTGATTTTTTTGATTGATTTTTTTTTTTTTAAAATGATATAGCTCAAAATAAACGACAACAAGCACTTTCTAAGACTCGATAGCTCCAAAGCCAGTGCGAAACAAACGAGCTTACAAAACTATTTTTTTTTCTTTTTCAATTTTTTTTATTAGGGTAACAATACGTGACCACAGTGACTTACTAAGTGCAATGGTAGGTTCAACGCTACCAAGGGAGTAAGTATGATCTAGTCGATATATTGTGACCGTAGAAAACAAAAACAAGTAAATTATTTTTTTGAATTTTTTCAATTTTTCAATTTTTTTCTTTTCTTTTTAATAAACCTTCCCCCCACACTTGAATTAAACATTGTCCTCAATGTTGACAAATATTTCACGAAAATGAATAATTCAAGCATGGTTATTGAATTTAAACACACAAACAAAAATAAACCGAAGTAAACACACAAACTGAAATAAAAATAAACACACACAGTTAAGTAAATGAAAAGGGAAACGAGAAAGACTCCCCTTTGAAGATCGTGAAGCTCCTCCGAAGCAAGTCACCAACAGTCACAAACAAGGCTAGCGGGGCCTTGCATCCAACGTTTGCTCCTTAGTTGACTGCGGCTTTGATCTTTTTGAGCGTGTCTGGACCGTGCACTGTTGCCAAATCCACGGCACGTCGGCTGAATTTGCCTTCAGCGAGATCCGGAACACTAACGTCGGTAGAGTTCCATCAAGTACGTCTCCGGATACATCGGGCGAGAATGGAGAAGCCGGATGACATCAATTGAAAAGGCTCCGGGTCGACTCCACGTAACATGGACTGGAAGGTTGCTTGATCGATAGGCGCGTAAATCACGTACGACCCCGTTGAATCCGTGAAGCACTCTGGAGTATGAGGAAGTCGACGTGATTACTTATGCCCAAAACGGAGATAGAATTTCGTGGGTCGAGACCGGTGGTGAAGTTTGTAAGCACATGTACTGAACTGTCTATCGACACACTATCCCGTAAATGCCTTGTACGTACGTCTCGATAAAATCAAAGATTCTTGTGTGATGGGAGAAGTGCTTGACGAACAGCCGGCGGTACGATCGAGTCCAAGGGGTTGGCTAGGATCACCCCTTCGCTTGTTGGTCACGACCTCCGTATGTGTGTCTCCCGTTTTGTTTGATGCAGTCCGATGATGGTAAGTCGAGTTGGTGATGTCGTTGAAGAAACTTACCGCCATCTGGTTTGCCATCTTAGCAAGGCTTCTTCTCCCTCTGGTGAAATGATTGAGTCACTTGGGTGAAGTGTGAATCCCCGTCACGCACGTGTAGCGCTCGGCATGTCGTTGAAGAGGTGCCGACCAACGCTTCGCTCCGTATGCAAAACCTGATTCAACAAAAGGTTTAAATAAGGGGGTTAAATCTTTTTCTCGCACATCGACATGCTCCACCCACGTGACAAAGGAGGATCCATTCTGCAGATCCCGTATCGGGCATCCGGAAGGACGTTTTCGGCATCTTGATCTCACGGAAGGCCTTGGATTTGAGCTCATTTCATCCACGAGACATCCATGACAATCCGACTTCCATCCGATTGTTGGTGAGAGGAACGAACAAACTGGACTTCACGAGTTGAAACATTGTGTGTTGGCACTAGGAACTCGGCGGACATCACTTGCACTCGCTCCTTGTAGCTTTCTTCTATCCCGGAGAACGGGACCTCCAAGGTATGGGCATTGGTGACCAAGCTACGAGAAGATGAGCAACCATTGACCAACATCCATTAAAATGCGAACGATGGTGGTCGGATTCGGGTGAATGGTTCTTTGAGTGTCTCGAGGCTTCGATATGAAATATGGTGTAGGCTCGGCTCGTTGAGACACTCGCAAGTACTCGGCATGATTAAGAGTTTCGGGATGAATGGAAGTGCTGGGATTTGAGGAAGAGATCCATAGGGGAAAACCGGCGGCGACCAAGAGAAGGAGTTCGTCTTTGGCTTTGTTCACGATATCGGCGATCTGGTCGGAATGAAACCCGACGAGATCATGAGCAGGTCCGGAATGTTGTCGGATGGCACGTGAGAGGATGAGCGCTCGACTAATGTTGGCATGAGGCTCCGCACATCCCTTCGCAAGTCATCCATGTCGATTGAATCATCGGACAAGACAAGAAGAGGCTCCGGAGGAACGACTTCGAACCTTGATCGTTGCACATGCAGGTGCGGAACGGGACCTCCACACTGGGGACAAATGCCGGCTGTGAAGAGCATCGATGAGTTTCTACGGTTCTGCTCTTGAAGCTCCTCGTTCTTACTCGTCGGCTCCTCGTTTCTTCTTATTAGATCGGCATAAATCTGCTCCTCGACGGGATACCGTGCTTATCATGAAATCTCCTTCCCCGGTTGTAGACCTTATTTTCGGTTAACCCGAGTTCTATAGCAAACCTTGCTCTGTGCAGTTTGAGTGGGTGAGGATTCACCGTGTAGAACTCGGTCAACGCATCATTTTGGTCCTTGGTGAATCTCGTCCTCGGGCCTCTCGTACGCTTCTCGGAAGGACCAGCAGCAACAACAACATGTGGATCGGCGGCTGGATTGGTGCTTGTGGTTCTGGTTACGGTTCTGGTTACGGCACATCCGGCATGCTAGCATTAACGGTATCTAGAATGCTTGGTGGAATGATTTCATCCAAGCCTTCAAAGAAATCACTCTCTGGAGGACTAGAATGAAACGACTCACTTGAAAGAATTCACTCTTTTGGCCATTTCTAGGTTGGGAGGGAGGATAGCTTTACGGAAAAATAACTAAGAACAACGAAGAACAAGTGAAGAACAAGTATGAACAAACGAGAGAAAATTTAGAGAGACAAAAAGGGAACTAAGTGAAAATGAATGCAAAATGAATGGAATGAAGCACATAGACACAAACCAAGGGAAAGGAACGGACGCACGTACGCACACGTGCCACGGACACGAATCCGCAAATTGCGGATCGAGCGACGAAAGTCGCAAAGGCTACAGTTGACACGCATGCGGATTATTAAACAAATCGGCCGACGCAAAAGTCGTCCGTCGGCCCAATCAAATTTTTTTTTCATTTTTTATTTTTTATTTATTTTTAATTATCGTGCCGACGCGAAAGTCGCGGGACGGTCCAATAAGAATTTTTCTTTTTATTTAACCAAATCTTTACGCGAAAGTCGTAAAGTGAATAGTGAAAACGCGTGTCACACGCGCTGACGCTTGCCGACACTTTAAACGGGCCTGGGCCATCGGAATGGTCTGGGCCTTAAAGTGGGCCTAGCCGCGTAGAGTACGGGCCATTATTGGTGGGCTTAACCTAATGGGCCTAAAAACTAACAGGCCCGACACACTAAATGGGCTTCGGTTACGGGTTTTGGGCTTGGAAATGACACGAGCCCAATGGGCTAAATTTTTTATTTTTTTTTTATATATTTTTTTTCGAAACCTAAAACCCTAACCAATCACACAAACGGGCCTAAGGCCCAATAACAAACAAACAACAAGCCCAAAAATAAAACAAACAGTAATTATAAATAGTAAAAATAAATAATTACAAACAGTAAAACAAAACAAGCACTCTTTTTTTTTATATACAATTACAAAATTTCTAATTTTTTTTTTTTTTTTTTTTAAAAATAAATAATTAAATAACTAGAGTGAAAAAGAAACTTACCTTTTTACTCCCGAGGATACCAGAAAATCACCAACAAGACATCAACCTCAAGGTTTTTAAACCTTGACTTCCTAAACGTATGCTCCGATGTATGTGGTATAATTTCCGATAAACCCGGATTATTTCCTATACAAAATTAAAAACTTAGTAATAAATTTACAAAATAAAAACAAAATATTTACAATGTTAAAAATGTATCACAAATTATCTATACAAAATGAATAAATAAATTTTCCTACGTCTAAGTATATTTTATTTACACAATACACTTAAGTACGGGAACAGAGGACTTCAATGTGCAATGGGACTGAAACAGCTACCCATCTTAAAGTCATGTTTAATCCAATATACCTAAAGTGTACAAAAACATTTTCTTTTGTCTGAATATAGTTGAAAAAAAATGAAAGTTGATTCCAAGCGGTAACTCAAGGTGGACTTACGGCCTAGGTGCAATGCCTTGACTTAAATGACTTTCCGTGTTTTCAGAAGGCGAATGGCCAGATCATATGAGAATAAGCGAGGGGCAGGATTCATTTGGTGGACTACGGAGGCAAGCCCCTATCGACTTTCGTCTGTCTATAGTCCTCTGAATCCAAAACCTGTCACCCGGGGTCTCGACCTAGACACCATCCATGTGCCCCTTACTCGGTTGAGAAAGCACTTAAGTGTTCGACAATTCTCCAAGTGTTAATAAAGGCCGCCCTCGACCTCGAAATAACCTTACGGTAAAAATGAAGGGTTTAGGCCAATATTAATAAAAGGACCTTACCTATTTCCGTTCAAGTTACAACTTACAACAACAAAAAAATAATCAACTATATAAAAGACACCTAAATAAATTACTAAGTGTAACAAAATATGAACAAGTATTAAAAACAAGTAATAACAACAACTATTCACAAGTAATATATACAAGTAATATAAACAAGTAATATGAACAGTTAAAAAAAATAGTAAAATTATAAACAATAAAAAGTAAACAGTAATTATATACAAGTAATAAAAACAGTAATAATTACAAAAAATTATAAACAGTATTCAAAAAAAAAAATATTAGGTTAGGAATATTTTCAATCCCCGGCAACGGCGCCAAAAATTGACACGCTCAAAATGAGCATCAATTTAAAAAAAACCCTATCGGTAGTAGTATAGTGCATAGTAGGGTATCGTTCACAACGGAGATCAAAGGGTGTACCTAACAAAAAATGTCACAAAGAATTAAATAAAATAAAGAATTATTATTAACAAGTATAAAGTATAAATATATACATATGTACAAAGTAAAAGGGGAATTGAGAGATAAATTGAATGAAATAAATTAATTAAATTACAAAGAATAAATAAAATATGATGATGAAACACAAAGTATATAAAGTTCAGCCACATATACACAAGTTTACCAATCATTAGACCGAAAATTAACCAAGTTCCCTAGCCATGAAACCGAAACTAACATATGTGGAATGCCCACACGGGTTATCATTCCCCAAATAAAACCTCTTCTATGAAAATTAACCTAGTGAACGCTCATCTAGATTGAACAATTAAACATGCAAAGGTGATCAATCAATAACATATTGATTAGAGGTAAAACCTACGTCATTAATTTATTACCTAAATTCCTAACAGTTGTCGTTGTAAAGTATAATGGGAAATAAAGGTTTTTCCCACAGAAGATTGTTATATTTACTTTTTAAATGTCACGAAAAAATAAATTAAATAAAGAATTATATTAACAAGTATAAAGAATAAAGAATATATATATACAAAATTAAATAAACTATACAGTATTGTTTCTATTTACAAAAATATACATTATATACAAAAGTATTTTTGGGGGTTTTTGATAATTTTGAAAACAATAAAAAGAAATATTTTTGGATTTTTATTATTTTTGAAAACAAGAAAACACACACACAAATATTGTTTTGAAGATTAACCAACTCCCTAGCCATGAATCCGAAACTAACACATGTAGAATGCCTACGCAGGTTATCATTCTCCAAATAAACTTCTCCCATGAAATCAACCTAGTGAACGCTCATCTAGATTAAACAATTAAACATGCAAAGGTGATTAATCTAAACATGTCTAACGCATAGAAAAAGAGTTGCTAATTCAAGTGCGCGACCTAGCGAACGCTCGTCTATCCGCGATCCTTATTATTTAGTTTCAACATTAAAGATAAAACTAAACAAACAAAATTCACATAAGCTGCTAGAATAATTAATCAACTTCAATCCAATTTATTACACAAAATAGAAAATAAACAAACAATAACATTTCCCAAAATTATTCACGAATAGTTAATTAAACAAAAATAAATTATAATAAATAAACAGAGTTTGGGAAAAATGTTACTGTTGTGTCCATGAAAATGGACACTGTCTGGCAGGCGAATGTGGCAGACTCAGCTATAGAAGATCGTAATTTTTTGGATGTGGCGGGTGCACTTAGCAATTGGGCTGAAATGGCATTGGGCTTTGGGCTTGGGCCCAATTTTCTGTTGACTTTTCTTAGGTCTCTTCCACGAGTTTGACCCGTGCTAAGGCCTTCACTTTCTTTTGACTTTTCAACTCTCACAAATCTCTTCTTTCTCATTTAGCCCGAGTCTTCCTCTCTTTCCATTTTTCTTCTTTCATTCCAGAACACAGAGAGAGCAAGTGAGCTGATCCGGCATGGCAAAGCTAGAGGCAACGCCGGCAAGGCACGGGAAGATCGATGGTGGTCGGAGGTTCACGGGCTCGGCAGGAATTTCATTTGTTGATGGCAGATTGCAACGGCGAAGAGCTGCAACGTCGCCGGCACAGGAGCAGCGGGAAGGACGCCGGCAAGGCACGGGAAGATGCGGCATCGAGCAGCGGCGACGACGCCGTGGTAAGAGAAGGCGGCGATGGAATTGGTTGGGCTTGGATCGACGCCGGTCGTTGCACGGATGAGAGATGGCTGCGGCGCCGTGCTGAAATTCACGGGAAAGCTGCTGGGATTGATGGCCTGGACTGGGCAGATGCGAACGCCGGCCATGGCTGGTGCAGGTGAAGACGACGCCGACAGAGGGAGCTACGGTGACAGATTGGATCGATTCTGCAGATGGGATTGAAGGGTGCCGGCGGCAACTACATGGGCTGGGCACGACTATGGACGGCGTAGCTTGATTTTCTGGGCAGAGATCACGGTGATGGTAGTGGTGAGCACGGCCAGGCGGAGAGGGAAATTAATGTTGCCGGTCTTTGCTGCGGTGGGTCTCCAAATCTGCAAAAAGAAAAGAAACATAATTAGATAGAAACAAGATGATTGCTTGGTTGTGAATTTGCGGGAAAATTGAGAGGAGGAGAGGAGGAGGTACGGCCTTGGATTAGCTTCTGTGAAGACTTGATTGTGTGAATTGTGCTTGCAGCAGCTCGCTTTAAATAGATGAAGGATTTGGTGATTGCGGTGGTAAGCCAACGCGAGAGAGCATACAAGCAAGAGTGGTGCAGTGAGCTGGTATTGATTCCTGGATGGAATTGAGGCCATGTGAGGAGGAAAGTGAGCTGAAGAAGAATCAAGCCATGTGAAGAGGGAGTAGTGGAAGTAGTGGCGGAGAAAAATCCAAGAACTAGCCGCAAAGGTGGTTTGATCGGTGGTGGTGGCTGCAAAATTCCAAAACAAATACAAAATAAACAAATAAACAATTATTAAAATAAATATAAATATAAAATCAAAAATAAAATATAAATATAAAATATAAACATAAATCTAGAAATAAATATAAATATAACATGGGAAAATAAAATGGAGATTTAATTTGTGTTTCGCCACCGCGTGTGGTGGTTGCGCCGCCTTATGTGGTGGTTCGCCGACAAATTGTCGGGATTCGGAACACTCCGAAATCTTCGTACGTTATTTTATTCCACAAATGAAAGTCACGGTTGACTTTCCGATTTACGCTGAAAACCTCCAAAATGCACCTATTCTGTGCAGATAAACATTTTCCTGGTATTTTCCCTAAAAACACAAAAACAAATATTAAACAGACAATTGAGCTTTCGAAATAGCAAAATCCAGTAATTAAAGGCACTTTGTGAACGTATTTTACGTTCACATCACACCCCTACACTTGAACTATTGCTAGTCCTCGAGCAAACACAGAATACAGAACACAACTATATTTCACAAAAATGGAAACACACAACAAACTGGTCTTTCCAACCATAATCCTCAGCGAGTTCGAAAGAATTATAATCAAGAGAATAAAAATTATATACCAAGGTTAAAGAATTTGCTAAGCATTTAATATGTACATCTCATTTATGCTCGGGTGAAGTGTGTGAAAACCAAGTATACAATTAATGTCAAGCAATCCAATAGGCACATCGAAACAACATTAACCACTAAACCTCACAAGATTCACTAAATATTTCCGCTCAGTGTTTAGGGTTAAGTGTTTACTCTCAAAACAATTACACAAGTAGTGTTCCCATATGCTTGCTCATTAACCGACTCTCTACAATTAATCCACAACTCATTAGATCATAAGGTCTTTTTAGGTGAAACAGGGACAAAAAGATGGTGAATGGTTAATGAAGTGAAAGGACTCGAAATGAAAAATGCTTCACATGTTTGCAAGACAAATCAACGACTTTGAAACTCATACCTATGCTATACCCGAAACAACTCTTATTTTCCTCCAACCTTTTATTGAAAATAATACAAGTAAATAAAATAACTCTATTTTTGTGGTATTTTTTTCTTTTTCTTTTCCCTCTTTTTTTTTTTTTTTTTTTTCTTGAGGAATTTTATTCCTTCTTTTTATTTCTGAATTTTTTTTTCTTTCTTTGAACAAATACAACAAAATTAAATACACCCCCACACTTGCCTTTTGGTATATACCATACAAATCCGAAGCATAAAAACATAAGAAGTCACTATCATCGTCTTGCAAACATAAATAAAACAAGGGTGAAATGGTGTGGGTGAACAAAAGAAACGGCTAATGAGTGTTTAGTTCAAAAGGGGATTCCTAAAGTTCGTGTTTAAATGGATGGTGAATATTTTGGCCATGGTGCTCAACTAATGCCTTACTCATTTCTAATTCATTACAGATTAACAAAATGTTTCAAGTGGTCTCTGAGCAAGTTCTAGGTTCAAAACTCATGAATTGTGCACACATGAAGAACGAGTAAATGTATGAAATATGCATACATGTGAATATACAATAGGCTCAAATCCTCACATTTTCTGGGTATGCATGACAATGTATGTTTAAATGTGCTTCTCAGATTGCAATCAATTAATCGAAATAGGTTATGTGAACATGGAATTTCGAGCAATCACAAGTTATGCATATTAAATCCAAAGCAAACTACACAAAGCCTTGACATATAATAAACATTCTCCTAATCATAACAATTAAACTCAATTCATCATCGGAATTGGAAAGAACACAACACACATAACACAAATAAACACACAAAAACACACAAACAGAAGCAAATATTTTTGTAATTTTTGATTTTTTGATTTTTTTGATTTTTCAATTTAGGGTAACAATACGTGACCACAGTGACTTACTAAGTGCAATGGTAGGTTCAACGCTACCAAGGGAGTAAGTATGATTTAGTCGATATATTGTTACCGTAGAAAACGAAAACAAGTAAATTATTTTTTTGAATTTTTTTTTTGAATTTTTCAAATTTTTTCTTTTCTTTTTAATAAACCTTCCCCCCACACTTGAATTAAACATTGTCCTCAATGTTAGACAGATATTTCACGAAAATGAAAAATTCAAGCATGGTTATTGAATTTAAACACACAAACTAAAATAAACACACAAATAGAAATAAACAGAAGTAAACACACAACATTTATACAAATGAAAAACAAATATGTTATAGAAAAACTCCCCCTTGAAGATCGTTAAGCTCCTCCCGAAGCAAGTCACCAACGATCACAAACAAGGCTAGCGGGGCCTTGCATCCAACGTTTGCTCCTTAATTGACTGCGGCTCCGATCCTTTGAAGTGTGTCCTGGACAAGGGTTGTTGCCGACTCCACGGCGGACTTGGGCTGATGTAGCCCTCACCGAGATCTGGAACACTATAGTCGGCGGTGTTCCGTCGAGTACGGCTCCGGATACGTTAGGCAGAATGGAGAAGCCTGAAGACATAAGCGGAAATGGCTCCGGTTGAACTCCGGATAGCAAACCTTTGGAAAATGGAATGGTTGATCGGTGCATAAATCACGGACGACCCCGTTGCATCGGTGCAACACTCTGAAGAATGAGGAAGTCGTTGTGACTATCTATGGCGAGCACCGAGATCTGGTTCCGCGGGTCAAGACCGATGGAAAATTTGCTAGCACACGTACGCGAGCTGTCCATCGACATCCTATCCCAATTGGTCTAGTACGAACGTCTTTGAGGAACTCAAAGATCTGGTGTGATGGGAAAGATGCACGACGGAACAACCGGCGGTACGATTGACTCCGGGGGGCTTGCTCGGATCACCCCTTCGCTTGTTGGTCCGACCTCCATTCGAGTGTCTCTTGTTCGGTTCGAACAAGTCCGGTGATGGTACGTGGAGTTGCGATGTCGTTGAAGAAACGGATTGTCATCTGTTTTGCCATTTCCGCCAAGCCTCTTCTTCCTTCAAGAGAAATAATCGAGTCACGGGTGAAGAGTGGATACTGTGGCGCACATGTAGCGCTCGGCTTGTCGTTGGAGTGTTGAGATCCAACGCTTTGCACCAAAAGCGAACCCCGAATGAACAAAAGGTTCGAAACTGGCCTTCATCTCTTTCTCGCGTACATCCACGTGCTCCACCCAGTGACTAAGGAAGATCCATTATGAAGATCACGTATCGGGCATCCGGAGGGGCGTTTTCGGCAAATCGATCTCACGGAAGGCTTTGGATTTGAACGCGATTCATCCACGGAGACATCCACGACGACCCGACTTCCATCCGGTTGTTGGTGAGAATACCGAACGAAGCTGGACTTCACGAGTTGAAACGAGGTGAGATGGCACCGAAACTCGGCCGACATCACTGCTTATGCTCCTCGTAGCCTTCTTCGTTGTTGGAGGATAGGATCTCCGACGTCTTGGCGTTTGTGATCATGCTACGAGAAGACGGGCGACCATCGACCAACATCCATTAAGATCTCGAACGATGGTGGTCGGATAAAGATGGATGGTTGCCGAGTGTCTCGACGATTCGGCTTTGAAGTACGGAGCGAGGTTCGGCTCGTTGAAACACTCGCAAGTACTCGGCCACATGAAGAGTCTCGGGATGAATAGACGTGTCGGGAGTCGGTGAAGTTATCCACAAAGGAAATCCGGCGGTGGCCGATGAGCGGGAGCTCGTGTTTGGCCTTGCGGGCGATATCCGAGATCAAGTCGGTGTGGACTCCGACAAGATCGTGAGCAGGTCCGGGAAGGGTATCGGATGGCAAAGGTATGGATGGGCGCTCGATAAATGTAGGCATGAGGCTCCGCACATCCCGTCTCGAGTGGTCCGTGTCGATGGAATCGTCGGACGACTCGAGAATAGGCTCTTGTTGTGGAGGAACGACTTCGAGCCTTCGCCTAGGCACGTCGAGTGCGGAACGGGACCTCCGCAAGTGGGACATATGCCGCTGTGGAGAGCATCGACGAGTCGTTGATTCTGCATTTGAAGCTCCTCGTTCTTGCTCACCGGCTCGATCGTTTCTTTTCTCTAGCTCGGCAATACGCTGCTCGGAAGGCTGGATACCGAACTTCTTCCTATTTCTCGACCCCCGATAGTAGACTTGGTCCTCTTCTAGTCCGATTTTCGGACCAAATCTTTCTCGTTGTGGCTTGGTGGGGTGAGAATACACCGCAAAGAAAGCCGCAAGTGCATCTCTCGAGCTTTGGTGTACTTTGCTCCTCGGAAGTCTCCTATAGACGGGGAGCGGCTTCCGGCTCGACGGGTGGATCAGCGACCAAGATTGGTGCTTGGGGTAGTGGTTGTGGTTGTGGTTGTGGCTCGGTCGGCATGCTAGCATCGGCGCTATTGAGCATGCTCGGTGGAATTATTTCAGCCGAGACCTTCAAAGATTGGGTTCTCGAAGGACACACTGAAACAAATCGCTGAAAGAATTCACTCTTTTGGCCATTTGTGGTTTGGGAAGGGAGGATAACTTTACGGGTTTTTGGGAGGTTTTTACGGGAAAAACTCAAGAACACGAAGAACACGATGAACAAGCGAGAGAAAACGAGAGAGAGAGAGAGAGAGAGAGAGGAAAACGTGAAATGACCTAAGGAAACTAACGCAAACGAAGGGAAGGGAACGGAACGGACGGACGCGTCGTCACACGTGCGAAGACAAAGATCCGTAAATCACGGATCGAGCGACGAAAGTCGTAAAGGGAATAGTGGAACGCGCGCGCGATTTATTAAACAAATCGGCCGACGCAAAAGTCGTGCGTCGGCCCGATCACATTTTTTTTCTTGATTTTCGATTTTTTTATTTTTTTATTTTTTTAATACTTTACGAAAAGTCGTAAAGTGAACAGTGAAAACGCGTAGCACACGCGCTTGCCGACACTTTAAACGGGCTTGGGCCATCGAAATGGTTTGGGCCTTAAAGTGGGCTGGGCCAAAGAAATCTCCGGCCCATTATTGGTGGGCTTAAACTAATGGGCCTAAAAACGAACAGGCCCGACACACTAATGGGCTTGGGTTACGGGTTTTGGGCTTCGTGAATGACACGAGCCCAATGGGCTAAATTTTATTTTATTTTTATTTTTTATTTTTTTATTTTCGAAACCTAAAACCCTAACCAATCACACAAACAAATGGGCCTAAGGCCCAATAACAAATAACTACAACAAGCCCGAAAATAAAACACACAGTAATTATAAATAGTAAAAAGAAATAATTACAAAATAGTAAAACAAAAGCAAACACTCTTTTTTTTATATTTACAATTACAAATTTTCTATTTTTTCTTTTTTCTTTTTAAATCAAATAAATAACGAGAGTGAAAAGAAAACTACCTTTTTACTCCCGAGGAAACCGAAAATCACCAACAAGACATCAACCTCAAGGTTTTTCAACCTTGACTTCCAAAACGTATGCTCCGATGTATGTGGTAAAATTTCCGATAAACCCGGATTATTTCCTATACAAAATAAAAAGGTTAGTAATAAATTTACAAAATAAAAACAAAATATTTACAAAGTTAAAAATGTGTCACAAATTATCTATACAAAATGAATGAATAAAATTTCCTATGTCTAAGTATATTCTTATGTCTACGTATATTCCTATGTCTACGTATATTTTATTTACACAAAAATATTTTCTTTTGCCTGAATATAGTTGAAAAAAAATGAAAGTTGATTCCAAGCGGTAACTCAAGGTGGACTTACGGCCTAGGTGCAATGCCTTGACTTAAATGACTTTCCGTGTTTTCGAAGGCGAATGGCCAGATCACAAGAGATAAGCGAGAGGCAGGATTCATTTAGTGGACAAGTCCTCTGAATCCAATTTTACAAACCCGTCACCCGAGTCTTGATCATATCTAGACACCATTCATGTGCCCCTTACTCAGTTGAGAAAGCACTTAAGTGTTCGACAATTCTCCAAGTGTTAATAAAGGCCGCCCTCAACCTCAAATAACCTTACGGTAAAAATGAAGGGTTTAGGCCAATATTAACAAAAGGACCTTACCTAATCCGTTCAAGTTACAACTCACAACAACAAAAAAAATAATCAACTATATAAAAGACACCTAAATAAATTACTAAGTGTAACAAAATATCAACAAGTATAATCAAGTGAGTATAAATAAAATTAACAAATATTATTTACAAATAGTAAAAAGTCAATAGTAAAAAGTAAAAAGTCAATAGTAAAAAGTCAATAGTAAAAAGTCAATAGTAAAAAGTCAATAGTAAAAAGTCAATAGTAAAAGTCAACAATCAATAGTAAAAAGTAAAAAGTCAATAGTAAAAAGTAAATAGTAAAAACAATCCCCGGCAGACGGCGCCAAAATGATTAGAGGTAAAACCTACGTCATTAATTTATTACCTAAATTCCTAACAATTGTCGTTGTAAAGTATAATGGGAAATAAAGGTTTTTCCCACAGAAGATTGTTATATTTACTTTTTAATGTCACGAAAAATTAAATTAAATAAAGAATTATATTAACAAGTATAAAGAATAAAGAATATATATATATACAAAATTAAATAAACTATACAGTATTGTTTCTATTTACAAAAATATACATTATATACAAAAGTATTTTTGGGGGTTTTTGATAATTTTGAAAACAATAAAAAGAAATATTTTTGGATTTTTATTATTTTTGAAAACAAGAAAACACACACACAAATATTGTTTTGAAGATTAACCAACTCCCTAGCCATGAATCCGAAACTAACACATGTAGAATGCCTACGCAGGTTATCATTCTCCAAATAAACTTCTCCCATGAAAATCAACCTAGTGAACGCTCATCTAGATTAAACAATTAAACATGCAAAGGTGATTAATCTAAACATGTCTAACGCATAGAAAAAGAGTTGCTAATTCAAGTGCGCGACCTAGCGAACGCTCGTCTATCCGCGATCCTTATTATTTAGTTTCAACATTAAAGATAAAACTAAACAAACAAAATTCACATAAGCTGCTAGAAGAATCAATCAACTTCAATCCAACATTTATTACACAAAATAGAAAATAAACAAACAATAACATTTCCCAAAATTATTCACGAATAGTTAATTAAACAAAAATAAATTATAATAAATAAACGAGTTTGGGAAAAATGTTACTGTTGTGTCCATGAAAATGGACCAATGCAGCGAGCGAAGGTGGCGGACTCGGCTATAGAAGATCGTAATTTTTTGGATGTGGCGGGTGCACTTAGCAATTGGGCTGAAATGGCATTGGGCTTTGGGCTTGGGCCCGATTTTCTGTTGGCTTTTCTTGGGTCTCTTCCCCGAGTTTGACCCGGGTTAGGGCCTTCACTTTCTTTTGACTTTTCAACTCTCACAAATCTCTTCTTTCTCATTTAGCCCGAGTCTTCCTCTCTTTCCATTTTTCTTCTTTCATTCCAGAACACAGAGAGAGCAAGTGAGCTGATCCGGCATGGCAAAGCTAGAGGCAACGCCGGCAAGGCACGGGAAGATCGATGGTGGTCGGAGGTTCACGGGCTCGGCAGGAATTTCATTTGTTGATGGCAGATTGCAACGGCGAAGAGCTGCAACGTCGCCGGCACAGGAGCAGCGGGAAGGACGCCGGCAAGGCACGGGAAGATGCCGGCATCGAGCAGCGACGACGCCGTGGTAAGAGAAGGCCGGCGATGGAATTGGTTGGGCTTGGATCGACGCCGGTCGTTGCACAGATGAGAGATGGCTGCGGCGCCGTGCTGAAATTCACGGGAAAGCTGCTGGGATTGATGGCCTGGACTGGGCAGATGCGAACGCCGGCCATGGCTGGTGCAGGTGAAGACGACGCCGACAGAGGGAGCTACGGTGACAGATTGGATCGATTCTGCAGATGGGATTGAAGGGTGCCGGCGGCAACTACATGGGCTGGGCACGACTATGGACGGCGTAGCTTGATTTTCTGGGCAGAGATCACGGTGATGGTAGTGGTGAGCACGGCCAGGCAGAGAGGGAAATTAATGTTGCCGGTGCTGCTGCAGTGGGTCTCCAAATCTGCAAAAGAAAAGAAACATAATTAGATAGAAACAAGATGATTGCTTGGTTGTGAATTTGCAGGAAAATTGAGAGGAGGAGAGGAGGAGGTACGGCCTTGGATTAGCTTCTGTGAAGACTTGATTGTGTGAATTGTGCTTGCAGCAGCTCGCTTTAAATAGATGAAGGATTTGGTGATTGCAGTGGTAAGCCAACGCAGAGAGCATACAAGCAAGAGTGGTGCAGTGAGCTGGTATTGATTCCTGGATGGAATTGAGGCCATGTGAGGAGGAAAGTGAGCTGAAGAAGAATCAAGCCATGTGAAGAGGGAGTAGTGGAAGTAGTGGCGGAGAAAAATCCAAGAACTAGCCGCAAAGGTGGTTTGATCGGTGGTGGTGGCTGCAAAATTCCAAAACAAATACAAAATAAACAAATAAACAATTATTAAAATAAATATAAATATAAAATCAAAAATAAAATATAAATATAAAATATAAACATAAATCTAGAAATAAATATAAATATAACATGGGAAAATAAAATGGAGATTTAATTTGTGTTTCGCCACCGCGTGTGGTGGTTGCGCCGCCTTATGTGGTGGTTCGCCGACAAATTGTCGGGATTCGGAACACTCCGAAATCTTCGTACGTTATTTTATTCCACAAATGAAAGTCACGGTTGACTTTCCGATTTACGCTGAAAACTTCCAAAATGCACCTATTCTGTGCAGATAAACATTTTCCTGGTATTTTCCCTAAAAACACAAAAACAAATATTAAACAGACAATTGAGCTTTCGAAATAGCAAAATCCAGTAATTAAAGGCACTTTGTGAACGTATTTTACGTTCACATCACATATCTAACGCATAGGAGAAGAGTTGTTAATTAAAGTGCGCGACCTAGCGAACGCTCGTCTATCCGCGATCCTTCTTATTTTGATTCCGACCCGTTTGATAAGCCTTTACTACTTGTGAATTAGAATTAAAACCCTAATTCTAGCACTAATTACATGCAATCATCTTAAGTTTTGAACCTTAAAACAAGAACACATAAAAGATTCAATAAAACCGAATCAAATAAACGGAGTCACATAAGCTGCTAGAAGAACTAATTAATTAGGATCTAACAATCAAATAAACTCATAAATATAGGCTGAAAATTATATAAATCATGTCATGTTAACTAATACAAAGAATAATCAAGCAACAAAGAGGAACTCAAAAAGAGTAATTAAAGAATAAGTTGAAGTACACCATATGGAAAGTAGGAAGAACTCGAAGATCACAAACTCTTAAATCCTCACGCGAGTAACTCAAAAGCCGAGATTCCCAAGGTGATGATGATGGTGGTGATGATGGTTGATGGCTGGTGGTAATGGTGTAAACAGCTCCCCTCCTCCTTGAAGACTTGAAAACCCTAAATACTAGATAATGGAAAATATGATGTGAGATGGAGAAGAGAAAGAGGAGGGTTTGTCCCTCCCCATTGGGGTGTGTATTGGTGAGAAGAATGAGGCTGCTATTTATAGGAGAATGGAGAGGAAGAAGAAGACAATGAAAGAAATAAAGAAAGAAAAGGAAGAGAAGTGGAATGTGAGTGGTAGAAAAGAAATGGTAAGTGGAATGGTGGAAATGAAGTCATATGGCAATGAACCATTTATTTAGATAAAAGAAATCAAACACTAATGGTATGGAGAGAAAGAAACAAAGATAGTTAGGTGAGATGGGTGGAAATATGGGGGTGAGTGGAGCATTGAGAATAAAGGAAAAGGAAAGAAATAAAAAGCAGACAGCACTGAGCAGTGCGCACTTGGAGTGGAATTCTGGACGTATGGACGGTTGGATGATTCTGAAATTTTAATGCCGAACACTTAACATCCACATGCAGCGTGTATCAAAAGTACAGCTAGATCTGACGGTGCAATTGAGAGATATGGGCTTCGCAAGTTGACTGATCTGCACAGGCAGAATGTCCGAAAATCTGGGTTTGGGCCTTTCCTCATGCTTTGTGAACTTGGGCCTTCCTTCATGGATTTGGGCCTTCCATCTTGGGTTTGGGCCTTCCATCTTGGGCCTGGGCCTCCTTCTTGGTTTGGGCCTCCTTCTTGGTTTGGGCCTCCTTCTTAATGGGCCTCGTAAAAGCCCATTAGACTTCGTTTCTGCACATGTTCACATTAAGACGTCATTTAGGACTCAAATATGGAAACTAAGCTAAAATAGCAAAGTTACAATTAAATCATAGCCAAATAGTAGGGAAAACACATTAAAAACGTGACACTTTGTGCTCCTATCACTTGTCTTCACGGCTTGGATTACTTGTGGTCAAGGATTCAAGATGTGGCATTCAAGATCTTCATGCTATCATACGGTGTATTTCGACTTAGCCTTTAAATTTATGCCTCTTTGTTGCTTGTTTATCTTTTGTATTAGTTAACATGACATGATTTATATAATTTTCAGCCTTTGTTTATGGGTTTATTTAATTGTTGGATCCTAATTAATTAGTTCTTCTAGTAGCGTATGTGACTCCGTTTATTTGATTTTGTTTTAGTAGATAACTTTTATATGTTTTTGTTTTAAGGTTGCAAGCTTAAGATAATTGCATATAATTGGTACTAGAATTAGGGTTTTAATTCTAATTCACTAGTAGTAAAGGCTTTGGAAAGAGGTCGGAAACAAATAAGAAGGATCACGGATAGATGGGCGGTCCCACTAGGTCGTGCACTTTAATTAACAACTCTTCTTTTATGCGTTGGACATGTTTTGATTAGCTACCTTTGCATGTTTGATTGATTAATCTAGGTGCGGTCGCTTAGGTTAATTTTCATGAAAGTGGTTTTATTTGGGGAATGATAATTGGCGGTCCAGCATTCCACATATGTTAATTTCGGTTTCATGGCTAGGGAACTTGGTTAATTTTCGGTCCAATAATTGGTAAACTTGTATACTTATGGCTGAACTTTATATTCTTTATGTTTCATCCCATCTTATTTCATTTATTCTTTGTAGATTAATTAATTTATTTCATTCAATTTATCACTCAATTCCCCCCTTTTACTTTGTACATATGTATATATTCTTTATACTTGTTAATAATAATTCTTTATTTTATTTAATTCTTTGTGACAATTTTTGTTAGGTACACCCTTTGATCTCCGTTGTGAACGATACCCTACTTACTTCCACTATACTACAACCGATAGGGTTTTTTTTAAATTGATGCTCATTTTGGGCGGGGATTGAAAATTCCTAACTATTTTTTTTAAACTGTTCATATTACTTGTTTATATTACTTGTCAATAATACTTGTTAATTTTATATATACTTACTAATTTTACACTTAGTAATTATACTTAGGTATCCTGAATATAGTTGATTATTTTTTGTTGTTGTAAGTTGTAATTTGAACGGAAATAGGTAAGGTCCTTTTGTTAATATTGGCCTAAACCCTTCATTTTTACCGTAAGGTTATTTGAGGTTGAGGGCGGCCTTTATTAACACTTGGAGAATTGTCGAACACTTAAGTGCTTTCTCAACTGAGTAAGGGGCACATGAATGGTGTCTAGATATGATCAAGACTCTGGGTGACGGGTTTGTAAAATTGGATTCAGAGGACTTGTCCACTAAATGAATCCTGCCTCTCGCTTATCTCTTGTGATCTGGCCATTCGCCTTCTGAAAACACGGAAAGTCATTTACGTCAAGATATTGCACCTAGGCCGTACGTCCACCTCGAATTACTGCTTGGAATCAACTTTGTTTTTAACTATATTTTGGACAATTTAACATTACTTGTAAATAAAATATACTTAGACATAGGAAATTTTATTTATTCATTTTGTAAATATTTTGTTTTTATTTTGTAAATTTTATTACTAACCTTTTTATTTTGTATAGGAAATAATCCGGGTTTATCGGAAATTCTACCACATACATCGGAGCATACGTATAGGAAGTCAAGGTTGAAAAACCTTGAGGTTGATGTCTTGTTGGTGATTTTCGGTTTCCTCGGGTGTAAAAAGGTAAGTTTTCTTTTAACTCTCGTTATTTATTTAAAAAATAAAAAAATAAAAAAATTTGTAATTGTAAATAAAAAAAAAAGAGTGTTTGTTTGTTTTATTATTTGTAATTATTTATTTTTACTGTTACTGTTTGTTTTATTTTCGGGCTTGTTGTAGTTATTTGTTATTGGGCCTTAGGCCCATTTGTGTGATTGGTTAGGGTTTTAGGTTTCGTAAAATAAAAAATAAAAAATAAAAAATAAAAAATTTAGCCCATTGGGCTCGTGTCATTCACGAAGCCCAAAACCCGTAACCCAAGCCCATTAGTGTGTCGGGCCTGTTCGTTTTTAGGCCCATTAGTTAAGCCCACAAATAATGGGCCGGAGATTTCTTTGGCCCAGGCCCACTTTAAGGCCCAGACCATTCCGATGGCCCAGGCCCGTTTAAAGTGTCGGCAAGCGCGTGTGCTACGCGTTTTCACTGTTCACTTTACGACTTTTCGTAAAGTATTAAAAAATAAAAAAAATAAAAAATAAAAAACTAAAAAAAAATAAAAAATAGAAAATGAAAAAAATTTGATTGGGCCGACGCACGACTTTTGCGTCGGCCGAATTGTTTAATAAACCGCGTGCGTGTCTACTGTAGACTTTACGACTTTCGTCGCTCGATCCACAATTTGCGGGTCTTCTGTCTGTGGCACGTGTGCGAGCGTGCGTGCGTCCGTTCCTTCCTTTCCCTTCTGTTTGCGTTAGTTTCCTTAGGTCATTTCACGTTTTCCCTTAGTCTCTCTCTCTTTCTCTCGTTTTCTCTCTCGTGTTCTTCGTGTTCTTCATCTGTTCTTGAGTTTTCCCAGAAAACCTCCCAAATCCCAAAAGCTTTCCTCCCCTCCCAAACCACAAATGGCCAAAAGAGTGAATTCTTTCAGTGATTTGTTTCAGGCAGGTCCTTCAGAGAACCCAATCTTTGAAGGTCTGGCTGAAATAATTCCACCGAGCATGCTCAATAGCGCCGATGCTAGCATGCCGACCGAGCCACAACCACAGCCACAACCGCAACCACTACCCCAAGCACCAATCCTGGTTGCTGATCCACCAGCCGAGCCGGAAGCCGCTCCTGTCTATAGGAGACTTCCGAGGACAAAGTACACCAAAGCTCAGAGAGAAGCACTGGCTGCTTTCTTTGCGGTGTATTCTCACCCCACCAAGCCACAAAGAGAAAGATTTGGTCCGAAAATTGGACTAGAGGAGGACCAAGTCTATTATTGGGGGTCGAGAAATAGGAAGAAGTTCGGTATCATTACATCTGAGCAGCGTATTGCCGAGCTAGAAAAAAGAAACGATCAGCTGGTGAGCAAGAACGAGGAGCTTCAAATGCAGAATCAACGACTCGTCGATGCGGCATATGTCCCAATTGCGGAGGTCCTGTTCCGCACTCAGATGTGCCTAGGCGAAGGCTCGAAGTTGTTCCTCCACAACAAGAGCCTCTTCTCGAGTTGTCCGATGATTCGATCGACATGGACCACTTGAGACGGGATGTGCGGAGACTCATGCCTACACTTGTCGAGCGCCCATCCATACCTTTGCCATCTGATACTCTTCCCGCACCTGCTCATGATCTTGTCGGAGTCCACACCGACGTGATCTCGGATATCGCCCGCAAGGCCAAAGACGAGCTCCTGCTCATGGCCACTGCCGGATTTCCTTTGTGGATAACTTCACCGACTCCCGACACGTCTATTCATCCCGAGACTCTTAATAGGGCCGAGTACTTGCGAGTGTTTCAACGAGCTGAACCTGCTCCGTACTTCAAAGCCGAATCGTCGAGACACTCGGAAACCATCCATCTTTATCCGACCACCATCGTTCAAATTCTAATGGATGTTGGTCGATGGTTGCCAGTCTTCTGTAGCATGATTACAAACGCCCAGACGTTGGAGATCCTATCCTCCAGCAACGAAGATGGCTACGAGGAGCGGAGCAAGTTATGTCGGCCGAGTTTCGGTGCCATCTCATCTCGTTTCGACTCGTGAAGTCCAGTTCGTTCGGTATTCCCACCTTCTATTTGGATGGAAGTTGGGTCGTCGTGGATGTCTCCGTGGATGAATTGCGTTCAAATCCAAAGCCTTCCGTGAGATCGATTTGCCGAAAACGCCCCTCCGGATGCCCGATACGTGATCTTCATAATGGATCTTCCTTGGTCACTTGGGTGGAGCACGTGGATGTACGCGAGAAAGAGTTGAAGGCCAGTTTCGAACCTTTTGTTCATTCAGGGTTCGCTTTTGGTGCAAAGCGTTGGATCTCAACCCTCCAACGACAAGCCGAGCGCTACATGTGCGCCACAGGTATCCACTCTTCACCCGGTGACTCGATTATTTCTCTTGAAGGAAGAAGAGGACTTGCGGAAATGGCAAAATAGATGACAATCTGTTTCTTCAATGACATCAGCAACTCCACGTACCACCACTGGACTTGTTCAAACCGAACTAGAGACACTCGAATGGAGGTCAGGACCAACAAGCGAAGGGGTGATCCGAGCAAGCCCCCTGGAGTCAATCGTACTGCTGGTTGTTCTGTCGTGCATCTTTCCCATCACACCAGGATCTTTGAGTTCCTCAAAGACGTTCAGACTAGACCAATGTGGGATAGTATGTCGATGGACAGCTCGGTACGTGTGCTAGCAAACTTTTCCATCGGTCTTGACCCGCGGAACCAGATTTCGGTGCTCGCCATAGATAGTCACAACGACTTCCTTATTCTTCAGGAGTGTTGCACCGATGCAACGGGGTCGTCTGTGATATACGCGCCGATTAACCATTCCATTCTCCAGTGTTTGCTATGTGGAGTTCAACCGGAGCCATTTCCGCTTATGTCTTCAGGCTTCTCCATTCTGCCTAACGTATCCGGAGCTGTACTTGACGGAACTCTGCGACTATAGTGTTCCGGATCTCGGTGAAGGCTACATCGGCCAAGTCGCCGTGGAGTCGGCAACTACCCTTGTCCGGGACACACTTCAAAGGATCGAGCCGCGGTCAATTAGGAGCAAACGTTGGATGCAAGGCCCTGCTAGCCTTGTTTGTGACTGTTGGTGACTTGCTTCGGGAGGAGCTTCACGATCTACAAGGGGGAGTTTTTCTTTAACTTATTTGTTTTTCATTTGTATATATGTTGTGTGTTTACTTCTGTTTGTATGTTTAAATTCAATAACCATGCTTGAATTTTTCATTTTCGTGAAATATCTGTCTAACATTGAGGACAATGTTTAATTCAAGTGTGGGGGGAAGGTTTATTAAAAAGAAAAGAAAAAATTTGAAAAATTGAAAAAATTCAAAAAAATAATTTACTTGTTTTCGTTTTCTACGGTAACAATATATCGACTAGATCATACTTACTCCCTTGGTAGCGTTGAACCTACCATTGCACTTAGTAAGTCACTGTGGTCACGTATTGTTACCCTAATAAAAAAAATTGAAAAAGAAAAAAAAAATTGCTTCTGTTGTTTATTTATTTGTTTGTTTTCGTTTTCTACGGTAACGGTATATCGACTAGATCATACTTACTCCCTTGGTAGCGTTGAACCTACCATTGCACTAAGTCACTGTGGTCACGTATTGTTACCCTAATAAAAAAATTGAAAATAAAAAAAAATCGTTTTGTAAGCTCGTTTGTTTCGCACTGGCTTTGGAGCTATCGAGTCTTAGAAAGTGTTTGTTTGTTTATTTGAGCTATATAAAAAAAAATAAAAATATCAAAAAAAATCAAAAAATCAAAAATGACAAAAATATTTGCTTCTGTTTTGTGTGTTATTGTTTGTTTTGTGCTTTGTTCTTTCCAATTCCGATGATGAATTGAGTTTAATTGTTGTGATTAGGAGAATGTTTATTATATGTCAAGGCTTTGTGTAGTTTGCTTTGGATTTAATATGCATAACTTATGATTGCTCGAATTTCCATGTTCACATAACCTGTTTCGATTAGTTGATTGCAATCTGAGAAGCACATTTAAACATACATTGTCATGCATACCCAGAAACTGTGAGGATTTGAGCCTATTGAATATTCACATGTATGCATATTTCATACATTTACTCGTTCTTCATGTGTGCACAATTCATGAGTTTTGAACCTAGAACTTGCTCAAAGACCACTTGAAACGTTTTATTAATCTGTGATGAATTAAAGATGATTAAGGCATTAGTAAAACACGATGGCCAAACTGACTTACAGCCCTGTAAACACTAATCCTTTAGGTTAACCTCTTTTGAGCCTAACATGTTTTTAGCCTTTTTCTTCGTTAACCCGCTTACTCCTAACCTGTTTTTAGCTTAAACACTAACCTGCCTTTGTTCCAACATGTGTTAAAGAGACAATTTTGTGACTTGTGGTGGTATTTTGTGCTTGAAAAGTCTTCTGGTTTGTGAAGGAAGTAAGTGTGGGGGTGTTGTAAAAAAAAAATATTGTGTAAAAAAAAAAAAATTATAAAAAAAAAAAAAAAAAAAAAGAATAAGAAGTTTTTGTTCAGAAAGTGTGAAAGATTGGAGGTGAATAAAAGTTTGGTTGTTTGATTGTTTAAGCATATAGAAAACAAGTCACAAAATTGTTTTGTGGAACACTCGGGACATTTTGTTTTTCCTTTCCCTTCGTTTCATTTAACCCCTAACCTTTGGCCCCATTACACCATTGAAAGTCCTTATGATTTAATGAGTTATAGATTAATTGTAGAGAGTTGGTCGATGAGCAAGCATATAGGAACATTACTTGTGTAATTGTTTTGAGAGTAAACACTTAACCCTAAACACTGAGCGGAAATATTTAGTGATCATTGTGAGTTTTAGTGGTTAATGTTGTTCATATGTGCCTATTGGATTGTATGAGATTGATTGTATACTTGGTTTTCACACACTTCACCCGAGCATGAATGAGATGTACATGTTAAATGCTTAGCAAATTCTTTAGCCTTGGTATATAATTTTTATTCTGTTGATTACAACTGTTGTGAACTCGCTGAGGATTATGGTTGGAAAGAATATATGTTTTGTGTTTCCCTTTTCTGTTTTGTGTTGTTCTGTTTGACGTTTTGTGTTGCTACGGGACTAGCAATAGCTAAGTGTGGGGGAATTTGATAGGAGCACAAAGTGTGACGTTTTTAATGTGTTTTCCCTACTATTTGGCTATGATTTAATTGTAACTTTGCTATTTTAGCTTAGTTTCCATATTTGAGTCCAAAATGATGTATTAATGTGAACATGTGCAGAAACGAAGTCTAATGGGCTTTTGCGAGGCCCATTAAGAGGTGGTCTGCCATGAGGCCCAAGAAGGGGGCCCAAACCCAAGAAGGAGGCCCAAACCCAAGAAGGAGGCCCAAACCCAAGAAGGAGGCCCAAACCCAAGATGGAAGGCCCAAATCCAAGATGGAAGGCCCAAATCCATGAAGGAAGGCCCAAGTTCACAAAGCATGAGGAAAGGCCCAAGCCCAGATTTTCGGACATTCTGCCTGTGCAGATTAGTCAACTTGCGAAGCCCATATCTCCCAATTGCACCGTTGGATCCAGCTGTAATTTTGATACACGCTGCATGTGTGTGTTAGATATTCTGTATTAAAATTTGAGAATCATCCAACCGTTCAAACGTGCATTATTCCGTTCTAAGTGGGAATAGCTCAGTGCTGCCTGCTTTTTATTTCTTTCCTCTTCTTTTATTTTCAATGCTCCACTCACCCCTATTTTCTTTCCTCTTCTTTCTACCCACACCATTAGTGTTTAATTTCTTTTACTTAAATAAATGGTTAATTGCAACCCATTATATTTCCACCATGCCACTTACCATTTCTTTATCTCCCACTTAAATTCCACTTCTCTTCCCTTTCTTTCTTTATTTCTTGCATTGTCTTCTTCTTCCTCTCCATTCTCCTATAAATAGCAGCCTCATTCTTCTCTTCAAACACACCCCAATGGGGAGGGACAAACCCTCCTCTTTCTCTTCTCACATCATATTTTCCATTCTCTAGTACTTTGGGTTTTCAAGACTTCAAGGAGGAGGAGAAGGCGTCTACACCAACACCACCAGCCCCTATTCAACATCACCACCACCACCACCACCTTGTCTTCACGGCTTGGATTACTTGTGGTCAAGGATTCAAGATGTGGCTTCAAGATCTTCATGCTATTCATACGGTGTATTTCGACTTAGCCTTTAAATTTATGCCTCTTTGTTGCTTGTTTATCTTTTGTATTAGTTAACATGACATGATTTATATAATTTTCAGCCTTTGTTTATGGGTTTATTTAATTGTTGGATCCTAATTAATTAGTTCTTCTAGTAGCTTATGTGACTCCGTTTATTTGATTTTGTTTTAGTAGATAACTTTTATATGTTTTTGTTTTAAGGTTGCAAGCTTAAGATAATTGCATATAATTGGTACTAGAATTAGGGTTTTAATTCTAATTCACTAGTAGTAAAGGCTTTGGAAAGAGGTCGGAAACAAATAAGAAGGATCACGGATAGATGGGCGGTCCCACTAGGTCGTGCACTTTAATTAACAACTCTTCTTTTATGCGTTGGACATGTTTTGATTAGCTACCTTTGCATGTTTGATTGATTAATCTAGGTGCGGTCGCTTAGGTTAATTTTCATGAAAGTGGTTTTATTTGGGGAATGATAATTGGCGGTCCAGCATTCCACATATGTTAATTTCGGTTTCATGGCTAGGGAACTTGGTTAATTTTCGGTCCAATAATTGGTAAACTTGTATACTTATGGCTGAACTTTATATTCTTTATGTTTCATCCCATCTTATTTCATTTATTCTTTGTAGATTAATTAATTTATTTCATTCAATTTATCACTCAATTCCCCCCTTTTACTTTGTACATATGTATATATTCTTTATACTTGTTAATAATAATTCTTTATTTTATTTAATTCTTTGTGACAATTTTTGTTAGGTACACCCTTTGATCTCCGTTGTGAACGATACCCTACTTACACTATACTACCGATAGGGTTTTTTTAAATTGACGCTACATTGTAGCGTATCAACTTCCTAAACGTATGCTCCGATGTATGTGGTAAAATTTCCGATAAACCCGGATTATTTCCTATACAAAATTAAAAAGTTAGTAATAAAATTTACAAAATAAATACAAAATATTTACAATGTTAAAAATGTATAACAAATTATCTATACAAAATGAATGAATGAAATTTCCTATGTCTACGTATATTTTAATTACACAATACACTTAAGTGTACAAAAATATTTTCCTTTGCCTTAATATAGTTGAAAAAAAATGAAAGTTGATTCCAAGCGGTAACTCAAGGTGGACTTACGGCCTAGGTGCAATGCCTTGACTTAAATGACTTTCCGTGTTTTCAGAAGGCGAATGGCCAGATCACAAGAGATAAGCGAGAGGCAGGATTCATTTAGTGGACTAGTCCTCTGAATCCAATTTTACAAACCCGTCACCCAGGGTCTCGATCATATCTAGACACCATTCATGTGCCCCTTACTCGGTTGAGAAAGCACTTAAGTGTTCGACAATTCTCCAAGTGTTAATAAAGGCCGCCCTCGACCTCAAGTGACCTTACGGTACAAATGAAGGGTTTAGGCCAATATTAATAAAAGGACCTTACCTATTTCCGTTCAAGTTACAACTTACAACAAAAAAAAAAATAATCAACTATATAAAAGACACTTAAATATAATTACTAAGTGTAAAATATCTACAAGTAAAATTAGTAAGTATATATAAAATTAACAAGTATTATTGACAAGTAATATAAACAAGTAATATGAACAGTTAAAAAAATAGTAAAATTATATACAATAAATAATTACAAAAATAGTATTCACAAAAAAAAGGTTAGGAACATTTTCAATTCACGTCGACGGCGCCAAAAATTGATACGCTCGAAAGGAGCATCAATTTAAAAAAACCCTATCGGTAGTAGTATAGTGCATAGTAGGGTATCGTTCACAACGGAGATCAAAGGGTGTACCTAACAAAAATTGTCACAAAGAATTAAATAAAATAAAGAATTATTATTAACATGTATAAAGTATAAATATATACATATGTACAAAGTAAGGGGGTTTAAGAGATAAATTGAATGAAATAAATTAATTAAACTACAAAGAATAAATTAAATGAGATGGGATGAAACACAAAGTATATAAAGTTCAGCCACATATACACAAGTTTATTAATCATTGGACCGAAAATTAACCAAGTTCCCTAGCCATGAAACCGAAATTAACATATGTGGAAAGTTAGAAGCTAACTATTCCCCAAATAAAACCTCTCTACGAAAATTAACCTAAGTGAAAGCACCTAGATTAACCAATTAAACATGCCATCTTAGTCTAGAAAGCTAGCTAATCAAACCATGTTTAACGCATAGAAGAAGAGTTGTTAATCAAAGTGCACGACCCATTATAGAAAAGTCCATATGTCCGCAATCCTTTTTATTTGACACCGACCTTTGTCCAAAGCCTTTACTACTCGTGAATTAGGTTTCCAAAACTATTAGGTGAATTGTAATCCCTAACTCTAGCTCCAATTATATGCAAATATTATAAGTGTCGACTCCTATAACACAAGCACATAAAAGTTTTCTATAATTCAGAATCAAGTAAACGGAGTCACATAAATTACTAGAAGAACTAATTAATTAGGATCCAACAATTAAATAAACTCATAAATATAGGCTGAAAATTATATAAATCATGTCATGTTAACTAATACAAAGAATAATCAAGCAACAAAGAGGAACTCAATAGAGAATTTAAAGAATAAAGTCGAATTACACCATATGGAGAGCATGAAGAACTCGAAGACCACGGATCCTTGAATCCTTGAAAGCAAGCAATCCAAAGCCGTGAACTTGAGGTGAAGATGATGGTGGTGATGTTGATTGATGGCTGGTGGTGATGGTGACATCTCCTTCTTCTCCTCCTTGAAGTCTTGAAAACCCTAAATACTAGAGAATGAAAAATATGATGGAGAAGAGAAAGAGGAGGGTTTGTCCCTCCCCATTGGGGTGTGAATTGGTGAAGAGAAATAGGCTCCTATTTATAGGAAAATGGAGAGGAAGAAGAAGACAATGGAAGAAATAAACAAAGAAAGGGAAAAGAAGTGGAATGTGAGTGGTAGAAAAGAAATGGTAAGTGTAATGGTGGAAATGAAGTCATATAGCAATGAACCATTTATTTAGATAAAAGAAATCAAACACTAATATTGTGGGTAGAAAGAAGAGGAAAGAATATAGGGGTGAGTGGAGCATTGAAAATAAAAGAAGAGGAAAGAAATAAAAACGGACAGCACTGAGCAGTGCGCACTTAGAGCGGAATCCTGCACGTTTCAACGGTTGGATGCTTCTGAAATTTTATTTGGGAATAACTGACATCCATGTGCAGCGTGTATCCAAATTACAGCTAGATCTGACGGTGCAATTGAGAGATATGGGCCTCGCAAGTTGACCTATCTGCACAGGCAGATTGTCCGAAAATCTGGGCTTGGGCCTTTCCTCATGCTTTGTGAACTTGGGCCTTCCTTCATGGATTTGGGCCTTCCATCTTGGGTTTGGGCCTTCATCTTGGATTTGGGCCTTCATCTTGGGCCTTCCAGAAGCGCACCCCTTAATGGGCCTCGAAAAAGCCCATTACACTTCGTAAATTTCCGACACTTTGCTTATTTTCCTCAAGTTGTCTTCTTTTCTCTTTATTTGCAATAGGAAACCTACAAACACAAAAAATAAATAAATAACAGAATTTTATGAGAAACTAACAACAAAAATGTAGAGAAATTGATATAAAAAGTTGTACAATTATGCACCTATCATATGTCGATGGACAGCTCTGTACGTGTGCTAGCGAATTTCACCATCGGTCTTGACCCGCGCAATCAGATTTCGGTGCTCGCCATAGATAGTCACAACGACTTCCTCATTCTCCAGGAGTGTTGCACCGATGCAACGGGGTCGTCTGTGATTTATGCGCCGATTAACCATTCCATTCTCCAGTGTTTGTTATGTGGAGTTCAACCGGAGCCATTTCCGCTTATGTCTTCTGGCTTCTCCATTCTGCCTAACGTATCCGGAGCTATACTTGATGGAACTCTACTGACTATAGTGTTCCAGATCTCGGTGAAGGCTACATCAGCCAAGTCTGCCGTGGAGTCGGCAACTACCCTTGTCCAGGACACACTTCAAAGGATCAGAGCCGCAGTCAACTAGGAGCAAACGTTGGATGCAAGGCCCTGCTAGCCTTGTTTGTGACTGTTGGTGACTTGCTTCGAGAGGAGCTTAACGATCTTCAAAGGGGAGTTATTTCTAACTTATCTGTTTTTCATTTACTTAACTGTTGTGTGTTTACTTCTGTTTATGTTTTATGTTTATTTCTGTTTGTGTGTTTACTTCGGTTTATTTTTGTTTGTGTGTTTAAATTCAATAACCATGCTTGAATTTTTCATTTTCGTGAAATATATGTCTAACATTGAGGACAATGTTTAATTCAAGTGTGGGGGGAAGGTTTATTAAAAAAGAAAAAAAAATTGAAAAATTGAAAAAAATTGAAAAAAATAATTTACTTGTTTTCGTTTTCTACGGTAACAATATATCGACTAGATCATACTTACTCCCTTGGTAGCGTTGAACCTACCATTGCACTTAGTAAGTCACTGTGGTCACGTATTGTTACCCTAATAAAAAAAATTGAAAAAGAAAAAAAAAATTTGCTTCTGTTGTTTATTTATTTGATTGTTTTCGTTTTCTACGGGAACGGTATATCGACTATATCACACTCACTCCCTTGGTAGCGTTGAACCTACCATTGCACTAAGTGAGTCCCTGTGGTCACGTATTGTTACTTAAATTGAACAAAAAATCAAAAAAATCAAAAATTACAAAAATATTTGCTTCTGTTTTGTGTTTTTGTGTGTTTTATTGTGTTGTGTTTTGTTCTTTCCAATTCCGATGATGAATTGAGTTTAATTGTTGTGATTAGGAGAATGTTTATTATATGTCAAGGCTTTGTGTAGTTTGCTTTGAATTTAATTTGCATAACTTATGAGTGCTCGAATTTCCATGTTCACATAACCTGTTTCGATTAATTGATTGCAATCCGAGAAGCACATTTAAACATACATTGTCATGCATACCCAGAAACTGTGAGGACTTGAGCCTATTGAATATTCACATGTATGCATATTTCATACATTTACTCGTTCTTCATGTGTGCACAATTCATGAGTTTTGAACCTAGAACTTGCTCAAAGACCACTTGAAACATTTTGTTAATCTGTGATGAATTAGAAATGAGTAAGGCATTAGTTGAGCACCATGGCCAAAATATTCACCATCCATTTAAACACGAACTTTAGGAATCCCCTTTTGAACTGATCACTCATTAGCCGTTTCTTTTGTTCACCCACACCATCTCACCCTTGTTTTATTTATGTTTGCAAGACGATGATAGTGACTTCTTGTGTTCTTATGCTTCGGGTTTTGATTTGTATGGTAGTATACCAAAAGGCAAGTGTGGGGGTGTATTTATTTTGTTGTATTTGTTCAAAGAAAGAAAGAAAAAAAAATCAGAAATAAAAAGAAGGAATAAGTTCCTCAAGAAAAAAAAAAGTGGAAAAGAAAAAAAAAATGCCAAAAAAATAATAGAGTTATTTTCTTGTATAAAAGGTTGGAGAAAAATAAGAGTTATTTCGGGTATAGCATAGGTATGAGTTTCAAAGTCGTTGATTTGTCTTGCAAACATGTGAAACATTTTTCATTTCGAGTCCTTTCACTTCATTTACCATTCACCCTTTGGTCCCTGTTTCACCTGAAAGTCCTTATGATCTAATGACACGCCCAAAAGGAGCATCAATTTAAAAAACCCTATCGGTAGTAGTATAGTGCATAGTAGGGTATCGTTCACAACGGAGATCAAAGGGTGTACCTAACAAAAATTGTCACAAAGAATTAAATTAAATAAAGAATTATTATTAACAAGTATAAAAAATATATACATTTATACAAAGTAAAAGGGGGTTTAAGAGATAAATTGAATGAAATTAATTAATTAAATTACAAAGAATAAATTAAATAAGATGGGATGAAACATAAAGTATATAAAGTTCAGCCACATATACACAAGTTTATCAATCATTAGACCGAAAATTAACCAAGTTCCCTAGCCATGAAACCGAAACTAACATATGTGGAATGCCCACACGGGTTATCATTCCCCAAATAAAACCTCTTCTATGAAAATTAACCTAGTGAACGCTCATCTAGATTAAACAATTAAACATGCAAAGGTGATCAATCAATAACATATCTAACGCATAGGAGAAGAGTTGTTAATTAAAGTGCGCGACCTAGCGAACGCTCGTCTATCCGCGATCCTTCTTATTTTGATTCTGACCCGTTTGATAAGCCTTTACTACTTGTGAATTAGAATTAAAACCCTAATTCTAGCACTAATTACATGCAATCATCTTAAGTTTTGAACCTTAAAACAAGAACACATAAAAGATTCAATAAAACCGAATCAAATAAACGGAGTCACATAAGCTGCTAGAAGAACGAATTAATTAGGATCTAACAATCAAATAAACTCATAAAATATAGGCTGAAAATTATAAACGTCATGTCATGTTAACTAGTACAAAGAATAAATGACACGCCCAAAAGGAGCATCAATTTAAAAAAATCCCTTTCGGTAGTATAGTGTAAGTAGGGTATCGTTCACAACGGAGATCAAAGGGTGTACCTAACAAAAAATGTCACAAAGAATTAAATAAAATAAAGAATTATTATTAACAAGTATAAAGTATAAATATATACATATGTACAAAGTAAAAAGGGGAATTGAGAGATAAATTGAATGAAATAAATTAATTAAATTACAAAGAATAAATAAAATATGATGATGAAACACAAAGTATATAAAGTTCAGCCACATATACAAAAGTTTACCAATCATTAGACCGAAAATTAACCAAGTTCCCTAGCCATGAAACCGAAACTAACATATGTGGAATGCCCACACGGGTTATCATTCCCCAAATAAAACCTCTTCTATGAAAATTAACCTAGTGAACGCTCATCTAGATTAAACAATTAAACATGCAAAGGTGATCAATCAATAACATATCTAACGCATAGGAGAAGAGTTGTTAATTAAAGTGCGCGACCTAGCGAACACTCGTCTATCCGCGATCCTTCTTATTTTGATTCCGACCCGTTTGATAAGCCTTTACTACTTGTGAGTTAGAATTAAAACCCTAATTCTAGCACCAATTACATGCAATCATCTTAAGTTTCGAACCTTAAAACAAGAACACATAAAAGATTCAATAAAACCGAATCAAATAAACGGAGTCACATAAGCTGCTAGAAGAACTAATTAATTAGGATCTAACAATCAAATAAACTCATAAATATAGGCTGAAAATTATATAAATCATGTTATGTTAACTAATACAAAGAATAATCAAGCAACAAAGAGGAACTCAAAAAGAGTAATTAAAGAATAAGTTGAAGTACACCATATGGAAAGTAGGAAGAACTCGAAGATCACAAACTCTTAAATCCTCACGCGAGTAACTCAAAAGCCGAGATTCCCAAGGTGATGATGATGATGGTGATGATGGTTGATGGCTGGTGGTGATGGTGTAAACAGCTCCTCTCCTCCTTGAAGTCTTGAAAACCCTAAATACTAGAGAATGGAAAATATGATGTGAGATGGAGAAGAGAAAGAGGAGGGTTTGTCCCTCCCCATTGGGGTGTGTATTGGTGAGAAGAATGAGGCTGCTATTTATAGGAGAATGGAGAGGAAGAAGAAGACAATTGATGTGAACGTAAAATACGTGCACAAAGTACCTTAATCGCTTGGATTATGTTAGTCCAAAAGCCTATTATTGTTTATTTAATATTGTTTTAGTGTGTTTCAGGGAAAATACGAACAAAACGCTTTATTTGTACAAAAGGTACATTTTAGAGGTTTTAGCGCGAATCCGAAGATGAATCGAAAAGTCAACCGTGACTTTTCGAAATTTAAATGACACCGGTCATTTCTCGGATGTGGAGATCAAAGCTTGTACGAAGATTTCGAAAAACGTTTCGAATCCCGGCAATTTTGCCGGCGAACCACCACATAAGGCGGCGCAACCACCATCCGCGGTGGCCAAAATATGTTTTCTAAACCTCCATTTATTTCCCTTTTATAAATTGTTGTTTATTTCTATTTTTCTTTATTTAGTTTAATTAATTATTTACTTTTATTATTAGTTTCTTTTAATTATTATTTTTATTAGTATTATTTCATTTTATTTTATTTGTATTTCTTTTTATTCCTTTTTTCCTTTTGTTGACTTTTGCAGTTGAAAATCCGACCACCATCATTGACCACCATTCCACCTTGCCGGCCACCTCCTTCATGCAATCAGTTCCCTTTGGTTTCCAGCTGCATTTCACTTCCAGTTTGAATTTCAAATTGCACTCTCAATCTTCCTTAAAGCCAGCAGCCAAGGAACCAAAAGAATTGGCCGGGGGGCCTTCTTCTCCTCCTCCGTGCCACCTTCTTCAGCCTCCGTGTAAGCCACCATGGTTTGCCTTCTGCTCTCACCCTCACTTCCCTCTAGAACTATCTCAGCCCTTCTTCCTCCCCGGTTCCTCACTGCAATCAATCCCTCATCTCCTCTCTTCTAATCCAAAATTATCTCAGCCCCATCTTCTCCCTCAATCTCTCTGGTTTCTCTTCAATTCACAATCACACCAACACAAGCTCACAGACAACAATCAATCCATCACACCATTTACTGTACCTGCAATCAACAATAGCAATAACCAAAATCAATCAAACTCACAAACACCCATGAATCAGTCAATAACCACCACAAATCTGCCCAATCTCGAGCACCGAGTTCGTTCTCGCCACTGCCATGCTCGAACCCACACCATCATCACTTTCGACCACCGTAAGATTTGCGGAAATCCACCATCGCCGCTGATCCGGATGCCGCCTTCGCACCATCGCCGGCGTCACAATCACGAGAGCCCGTGCTCTGCTCCTCCGACGGCGTCGTTCGCGCCGGACCACCACCGCTCCAAGCCCGAGAGACCGGCATCTCACCCACTCTCATCACTCGCAACCCCGTGCCGCCATCCAATCACCGCCGCCGATATGCCCGGACCACGGCATCCCACATCCGATGCAACACCAGCCCGCCGCTACGAGCCCGTGCTCTCATCTTGGCCGCCACCGGAAAGCTCCGTCGATTCCGGCTCAAGCTCTACCACCAACGATCCCATCTCCGTCTCCATCGCCGCCAAGGCCCGTGCCTCCAAATTAATCACCGCGCCTCCGCCGCCGCACCACACCGTCGCCGGCGACCCAACGCTCCCGCCCGTGCCCAAGTCTCTGCCGCTCTCTCTCTTGCTCTCTGTGCAGATGGGAGAAGAATGAAAGAAGAAAATGAAACAAATGAAAGAAGCCGCACGGGTCTGATGGAGAAAGAAAGAGTTGACTAGTCAACTCAGGAAGAGAGTCAACAAATGCAAAGTTGAAAAGTCAAAGTTCTGATTTGGGCTTCCAAGCCCAATTACTTTGGACACCTGCAAGGCCCAGGACCTGTTGGGCCCAATTGCTATGGACACCCGAACCTCCGAGCCTTCACCGAATTTGCGGCGAGTCCGATCAGATCCCTCGCCGGAATTAAATGAGATTTTTCTAAACTCTTCCTTTTAATTCAGTTTGTTTAATTAAATATTTGTGTGATTTTATTATTGTTTGTATTATTATTTGGTGTGAAATTACATTTGTTAATTTGTAATTTGAATTGATTTTTATTTTCTTGAATCATTTAAGAAAACCCAAAAACATTTTCTCTTTTGTAAATTAATTTATGTGAGTATTTTTCTTACTTTTAGTACTTGTAAATATTTGTTTACTTATATATATGTTTTGTTTAGTTTAGTTGTAAATTAAATAAATATGTTTAGAATAATTGTAGTATAGTTTAATTAATTTTGTGACATAGAAAAGTAAATAAACAATCTCCTGTGGGAAAAATCCTTACTTCCCATTATACTTTTCAACGACAAATTGTTAGGAAGTTTAGGTAAATAAATTGATGTCGGTTTTTACCGTAAATCAAATGGCGCCGTCTCGCCGGGGATTGTTAGTACTATTTACTTTTCTAAACAGTGTTTTATTTGTAATTTCAGGTACGTCGGAAATTACAGCACCTTACATCGGAGCTAACGTTTGGAAGTCAAGGTTGAAAAAACCTTGAGGTTGGTGTCTTGATGGTGTTTTCCGGCTCGCCTCGGGAGTTCGATTAAGGAAAGTTCCCTTTTTCTTATTCTCGTTATTTGTTTAGTGTTTATTCTTTTTGTTATTTAAAAAAAAAAAAAAAAAAAAAAAATTAGTGTAAATTTATTATTTGTTCATTTTTATTTATTTATTTATTTATTTTACTGTTTGTTTTTTATTTTTATTTTTATTTTTACTGTTACTGTTTATTTATTTTGGGCTTGTTACTATTTGTATAGTATTGGGCTTTGGCCCATTTGTTAATTCGGTTTGGGTTTTGTGTTTTGGAAAAAAAAAAAAAAAGTTTTTAATTAATTAATTTTTGGCCCATTGGGCCTTTGTCATTTTCAAAGCCCAAAACCCATAACCCAAGCCCATTTAGTTATTATTAGAATAGTATTGGGCCCTAGGCCCATTTGTTTGTGTTATTGGGCCTTAAGCCCATGTAATAGTTATTGGGCCTTAAGCCCATGTAAATAGTTATTGGGCCTTTAAGCCCATGTAAATAGTATCGGGCCTTGTTTAAAAAAAAAAAAAAAAACTTTTGTTTGTTTAGGCCCATTAGGTTAGCCCAGAAATAACGGCCCAAGTTTTTCTTCGGCCCAGCCCACTTTAAAGCCCAGGCCGTGGTCGATGGCCCAAGCCCATTTAAAGTGTCGGCAACAATAATCGCGTTGGCGCGTGTGTCACACGCGCTTCACTGTTCACTTTACGACTTTTTCGTAAAGTTTTGATTAAAAAAAAATTAAAAATTAAAAAATTGAAAAATTGTTATTGGGCCGACGAACGACTTCGGTGTCGGCCGAATAATAAACAAAAAAATTAGTTAGTTTAATAATTTCCGCGCGCGTGTCTATTCGCTTTGCGACTTTTGTGGCACGCGGTCGCTTTCTTTTCGACTTTTGTCGCTCGATCCGTAAATTGCGGATCTGTGTCCGTGGCACGTGTGTGAGCGTGCGTCCGTTCCCTTCCCTTCCCTTCTGTTCGTGTGTTTCATTTCACGCTTTTCCCTTAGGTTTCCCTTAGTCTCTCTCTCTCTCTCTCTCTCTCTCTCTCTCTCTCTCTCTCGTTTTCTCTCGCTCGTTCATAGTGTTCATCCGTGTTCTTAGTCATTTTTCCCGGAAAACCTCCCAATTCCCGAAGCTATCCTCCCCTCCCAAACCACAAATGGCCAAAAGAGTTAATTCTTTCGGCGAGTTGTTTCAGGGCAGGTCCTTCAGAGAACCCAATCTTTGAAGGTCCGGCTGAAATCATTCCACCCAAAGATGCTCAATAGCGTCGATGCTAGCATGCCGACCGAGCCACAACCACAACCGCAACCACTACCCCAAGCACCAATCCCGGTTCCTGATCCACCCGTCGAGCCGGAAGCCGCTCCCCGTCTATAGGAGACTTCCGAGGACGAAATACACCAAGGCTCGAGAGATGCACTTGCGGCTTTCTTTGCGGTGTATTCTCACCCCACGAAACCACAACGAGAAAGATTTGGTCCAAAAATCGGACTAGAAGAAGACCAAGTCTACTATTGGGGGTCGAGAAATAGGAAGAAGTTCGGTATCCAGACGTCTGAGCAGCGTATTGCCGAGCTAGAAAGAAGAAACGATCAGCTGGTGAGCAAGAACGAGGAGCTTCAAATGCAGAATCAAAGACTCGTCGATGCTCTCCACAGCGGCATCTGTCCCAATTGCGGAGGTCCTGTTCCGCACTCAGATGTGCCTAGGCGAAGGCTCGAAGTTGTTCCTCCACAACAAGAGCCTCTTCTCGAGTTGTCCGATGATTCGATCGACTTGGACCACTTGAGACGGGATGTGCGAAGCCTCATGCCTACACTAGTCGAGCGCCCATCCGCACCTATTCCATCCGACCATCTTCCCGGACCTGCTCATGATCTTGTCGGAGTCCACACCGACTTGATCTCGGATATCGCCCGCAAGGCCAAGCACGAGCTCATGCTCACGGCCACCGCCGGTTTTCCTTTGTGGATATCTTCACCGACTCCCGACACTTCTATTCATCCCGAGACTCTAAATAGGGCCGAGTACTTGCGAGTGTTTCAACGTGGCGAGCCTGCGCCATACTTCAAATCGGAATCCTCGAGACACTCGGCAACCATTCACCTTCATCCGACCACCATTGTTGAGATTTTAATGGATGTTGGTCGATGGTTGCCGCTCTTCGTAGCATGATCACAAACGCCGAGACGTTGGAGATCCTACCCTCCAACAACACAAGAGGCTACGAGGAGCGAAAGCAAGTGATGTCGGCCGAGTTTCGGTGCCATCTCACATCATTTCGACTCGTGAAGTCCAGTTCGTTCGGTACTCCCACCTACAACTGGATGGAAGTTGGATCGTTGTGGATGTCTCCGTGGATGAACTGCGCTCAAATCCGAAGCCTTCCGTGAGATCTATATGCCGAAAACGCCCCTCCGGATGCCTGATTCGAGACTTGCAGAATGGATCTTCCTTAGTTACTTGGGTGGAGCACGTGGATGTGCGCGAGAAGGAAATGAAGGCTATTTTCGAACCCTTTGTCCATTCTGGGTTCGCTTTTGGTGCAAAGCGTTGGATCTCAACTCTCCAACGACAAGCCGAGCGCTACATGTGCGTCACAGGGATCCACACTTCACCCGGTGACTCTATCATTTCCCCCGAAGGAAAAAGAGGCCTAGCGGAAATGGCAAACCAGATGGCGATCTGTTTCTTCAACGACATTAGTAACTCCACGTATCATCACTGGACTTGTTCAAACCGAACAAGAGACACTCGAATGGAGGTCAGGACCAACAAGCGAAGGGGAGATCCGAGCAAGCCCCCTGGAGTCAATCGTACTGCTGGTTGTTCTGTCGTGCATCTTTCCCATCACACCAGGATCTTTGAGTTCCTCAAAGATGTGCATACGAGACCGCTGTGGGATAGTATGTCGATGGACAGCTCGGTGCGTCTGCTAGCAAATTTCACCATCGGTCTTGACCCGCGGAACCAGATTTCGGTGCTCGCCATAGATAGTCACAACGACTTCCTCATTCTTCAGGAGTGTTGCACCGATGCAACGGGGTCGTCTGTGATTTATGCGCCGATCAACCATTCCATTCTCCAGTGTTTGTTATGTGGAGTTCAACCGGAGCCATTTCCGCTTATGTCTTCAGGCTTCTCCATTCTGCCTAACGTATCCGGAGCTGTTCTTGATGGAACACTACTGACTATGGTGTTCCAGATCTCGGTGAAGGCTACATCAGCTAAATCTGCCGTGGAGTCGGCAACAACACTCGTCCAGGACACATTGAAACGGATCAGTGCCGCAGTCAACTAAGGAGCAAACGTTGGATGCAAGGCCCTGCTAGCCTTGTTTGTGACTGTTGGTGACTTGCTTCGGGAGGAGCTTCATGATCTTCAAGGGGGAGTATTTCTGTTTCCTTTTTCATTTGTATAACTGTTGTGTGTTTACTTCTGTTTTGTTTTTCAATTCAATAACCATGCTTGAATTATTCATTAATTGCACATATTTGTCTTACATTGAGGACAATGTTTACTTCAAGTGTAGGGGGAAAGAAATTATTTGCAAAAACCAAAAAAATTGAAAAATTTGAAAAATTCAAAAAAATAATTTATTTGTTTTTGTTTTCTACGGTAACAATATATCGACTAGATCATACTTACTCCCTTGGTAGCGTTGAACCTACCATTGCACTAAGTAAGTCCCTGTGGTCACGTATTGTTACCTAAATTGAAAAAATAAAAAAAAATAAAATAAAAAAATGAAAATTTTCAAAAATATTTACTTATGTTTGTGTGCTTGTTGTATTGTTTTTGTGATTTCCAACACCGATGATGAGATTGAACTTAATTGTATGAGATGAAAGCATGTTTAGGTCTCCTGAACTTCATTTTTGTTTAAATAAATTGCTATGGGACTTTGCATGTACACTATTATTGTCAGATTGATGCATTAAACTGTGAGAAGCATGGAGAGATTTGTGTGAGCTGTACATGCCATATTGTGAGCTTCGAGCTTAATGAAAGTGCATTCATAATTCTTTGCACTTTGTTCTTCATGTGTGATCAAGCTTATGTGATATGTATCTCTAGAACTTGCATAATATCTTGTTGAAACTATATGTCATGCATGTTATATCTTGGAAGTGATCAAGGCATTAGGAATCCACCATGGCCAAATGAGCATTTGTCCCTAATTTATATCATTAGTTTGCCATTTTGTGCCTATATGTTTAGCCTTTCATTTCTTCGCACCATAAATGTCTACCCCTAGCTTAAACACTTGCCTTACCCTTTCCGAGCTATCTTAGTGAGTAATTTGAGATTACTTATGTTCTGATGCTGAAATGTATATGTTCTGGGAGTTTGGAAAAGAATAAGTGTGGGGGTGTGACTTTGTAAATTGTTGTATTTGTTTCTGTTTCGATTAAAAAAAAAAAAAAAGGTAAAAAAAAAAAAAAAAAAAAGAGAAAAATCGAAACAGAAAAGAAAAAAAAAAGTAGAAAGAAAGAAAAAAAAAAAAAAAGTATTATGTTTAGTTGCATTTAAATTCAATAAATGTGTTTGGGTGAGTGATTGTTTGGAATGAGTTTAGCATCTTACTGTTTATAATTTATTAAATCTCAAAGTGTGATTACTTACTAAGATGCTCGGAATTTGTGATTCCCTTCCACTTCATTTCTGTAACCCCTCGCCTTAAGCCCCGTTTCACCCGAATAAAAGTCCTTTTGATTCAAGATGTTTGTGCATGATTTGTGGATATAAGATTGACGTGCAAGCATATGGCGGCATTTACATAAGTTTGTTTGAGTGGTAGTGTAGCTAACCGATAAACAGTTGTGTGAAAATCAGAGTGAATATCCTGTGAGTTTATGGTTAGCACAGTTTCGATATGCATGCTTACTTTGGTGCATTGAAATGACAATACTTCACACACTTCACTTTTGCATATGTCCCGTAGCTGAAAACATTTTTGAGACCTAACTTCTTTCATTTTCTAACTCAATTGTGTTCTCTGAGGTAATTGTTGGAAAATTGTTTTGTGTTTCCTTTCTGTTTTGTTTAAATTGTATATATATGTTCTATGTTTGCTTGCGGACAAGCAATAGTTCAAGTGTGGGGGTGTGATGTGAACGTAAAATACGTGCACAAAGTACCTTAATCGCTTGGATTATGTTAGTCCAAAAGCCTATTATTGTTTATTTAATATTGTTTTAGTGTGTTTCAGGGAAAATACGAACAAAACGCTTTATTTGTACAAAAGGTACATTTTAGAGGTTTTAGCGCGAATCCGAAGATGAATCGAAAAGTCAACCGTGACTTTTCGAAATTTAAATGACACCGGTCATTTCTCGGATGTGGAGATCAAAGCTTGTACGAAGATTTCGAAAAACGTTTCGAATCCCGGCAATTTTGCCGGCGAACCACCACATAAGGCGGCGCAACCACCATCCGCGGTGGCCAAAATATGTTTTCTAAACCTCCATTTATTTCCCTTTTATAAATTGTTGTTTATTTCTATTTTTCTTTATTTAGTTTAATTAATTATTTACTTTTATTATTAGTTTCTTTTAATTATTATTTTTATTAGTATTATTTCATTTTATTTTATTTGTATTTCTTTTTATTCCTTTTTTCCTTTTGTTGACTTTTGCAGTTGAAAATCCGACCACCATCATTGACCACCATTCCACCTTGCCGGCCACCTCCTTCATGCAATCAGTTCCCTTTGGTTTCCAGCTGCATTTCACTTGCAGTTTGAATTTCAAATTGCACTCTCAATCTTCCTTAAAGCCAGCAGCCAAGGAACCAAAAGAATTGGCCGGGGGGCCTTCTTCTCCTCCTCCGTGCCACCTTCTTCAGCCTCCGTGTAAGCCACCATGGTTTGCCTTCTGCTCTCACCCTCACTTCCCTCTAGAACTATCTCAGCCCTTCTTCCTCCCCGGTTCCTCACTGCAATCAATCCCTCATCTCCTCTCTTCTAATCCAAAATTATCTCAGCCCCATCTTCTCCCTCAATCTCTCTCGGTTTCTCTTCAATTCACAATCACACCAACACAAGCTCACGTACAACAATCAATCCATCACACCATTTACTGTACCTCGCAATCAACAATAGCAATAACCAAAATCAATCAAACTCACAAACACCCATGAATCAGTCAATAACCACCACAAATCTGCCCAATCTCGAGCACCGAGTTCGTTCTCGCCACCGCCATGCTCGAACCCACACCATCATCACTTTCGACCACCGTAAGATTTGCAGAAATCCACCATCGCCGCTGATCCGGATGCCGCCTTCGCACCATCGCCGGCGTCACAATCACGAGCCCGTGCTCGCTCCCGACGGCGTCGTTCGCGCCGGACCACCACCGCTCCAAGCCCGGAGACCGGCATCTCACCCACTCTCATCACCGCAACCCCGTGCCGCCATCCAATCACTGCCGCCGATATGCCCAGACCACGGCATCCCACATCCGATGCAACACCAGCCCGCTGCCATGAGCCCGTGCTCTCATCTTGGCCGCCACCGGAAAGCTCCGTCGATTCCAGCTCAAGCTCTACCACCAACGATCCCATCTGTCTCCATCGCCGCCAAGGCCCGTGCCTCCAAATTAATCACCGCGCCTCCAGCGCTGCACCACACCGTCGCCGGCGACCCAACGCTCCCAGCCCGTGCCCAAGTCTCTGCCGCTCTCTCTCTTGCTCTCTGTGCAGATGGGAGAAGAATGAAAGAAGAAAATGAAACAAATGAAAGAAGCCGCACGGGTCTGATGGAGAAAGAAAGAGTTGACTAGTCAACTCAGGAAGAGAGTCAACAAATGCAAAGTTGAAAAGTCAAAGTTCTGATTTGGGCTTCCAAGCCCAATTACTTTGGACACCTGCAAGGCCCAGGACCTGTTGGGCCCAATTGCTAGTGGACACCCGAACCTCCGAGCCTTCACCGAATTTGCGGCGAGTCCGATCAGATCCCTCGCCGGAATTAAATGAGATTTTTCTAAACTCTTCCTTTTAATTCAGTTTGTTTAATTAAATATTTGTGTGATTTTATTATTGTTTGTATTATTATTTGGTGTGAAATTACATTTGTTAATTTGTAATTTGAATTGATTTTTATTTTCTTGAATCATTTAAGAAAACCCAAAAACATTTTCTCTTTTGTAAATTAATTTATGTGAGTATTTTTCTTACTTTTAGTACTTGTAAATATTTGTTTACTTATATATATGTTTTGTTTAGTTTAGTTGTAAATTAAATAAATATGTTTAGAATAATTGTAGTATAGTTTAATTAATTTTGTGACATAGAAAAGTAAATAAACAATCTCCTGTGGGAAAAATCCTTACTTCCCATTATACTTTTCAACGACAAATTGTTAGGAAGTTTAGGTAAATAAATTGATGTCGGTTTTTACCGTAAATCAACAATACAAGAAATAAAGAAAGAAAAGGAAGAGAAGTGGAATGTGAGTGGTAGAAAAGAAATGGTAAGTGGAATGGTGGAAATGTAGTCATATGGCAATGAACCATTTATTTAGGTAAAAGAAATTAAACACTAATGGTATGGAGAGAAAGAAACAAAGATAGTGTGGTGAGATGGGTGGAAATATGGGGGTGAGTGGAGCATTGAAAATAAAAGAAGAGGAAAGAAATAAAAAGCAGATAGCACTGAGCAGTGCGCACTTAGAGCGGCATAATGGACGTTCCAACGGTTGGATGATTCTGAAATTTTAATACCGTATACCTAACATCCACATGCAGCGTGTATCAAAATTACAGCTAGATCTGACGGTGCAATTGAGAGATATGGGCTTCGCAAGTTGACTAATCTGCACAGGCAGAATGTCCGAAAATCTGGGCTTGGGCCTTTCCTCATGCTTTGTGAACCTGGGCCTTCCTTCATGGATTTGGGCCTGCCATCATGGGTTTGGGCCTTCCATCTTGGGTTTGGGCCTCCTTCTTGGGCCTCATGGCAGACCACCTCTTAATGGGCCTCGCAAAAGCCCATTAGACTTCGTTTCTGCACATGTTCACATTAATACATCATTTTGGACTCAAATATGGAAACTAAGCTAAAATAGCAAAGTTACAATTAAATCATAGCCAAATAGTAGGGAAAACACATTAAAAACGTCACACTTTGTGCTCCTATCAAATTCCCCCACACTTAGCTATTGCTAGTCCTCTAGCAAACACAAGAACAACACAAAACAGAAAAGGAAACACAAAACAGAATGGTGTTTCCAACCATAGCCCTCGCCGAGTTCACCAACAGTTATAATCAAGAGAATAAAAATTATATACCAAGGCTAACAAATTTGCTAAGCATTTAACATGTACATCTCATTCATGCTCAGGTGCAGTGTGTGAAAACCGAGTATACAAAAAATCTCCAGCAATCCAATAGGCACATCGAAACAACATTAACCACTAAACCTCACAAGATTCACTAAATATTTCCGCTCAGTGTTTAGGGTTAAGTGTTTACTCTCAAAACAATTACAGAAGTAATGTTCCCATAGGCTTGCTCATTAACCAACTCTCCACAGTTAATCCACAAATCATTAGATCATAAGGGCTTTAAGGTGAAACAAGGGTCAAAGGGTGAATGGTGTATAGTGAATGATGAATGATGAATGAAGGGACTGGAAATAAAAAATATTTCACATGTTTGCAAGACAAATCAACGACTTTGAAACTCATACCTATGCTATACCCGAAACAACTTTCTTATTCTCCTCCAACCTTTTATTGAAAATAATACAAGAAAATAACTCTATTTTTTTTTTTTTTTTTTTTCTTTTCCTTTTTTTCTTGAGGAACTTTATTCCTTCTTTTTGTTTTTGATTTTTTTTTCTTTCTTTGAACAATTACAACAAAATAAAATGCACCCCCACACTTGCCTTTTGGTATATTACCATACAAATCCGAAGCATAAAAACACAATAAGTCACTATCATCGTCTTGCAAACACAATAAAACAAGGGTGAGATGGTGTGGGTGAACAAAAGAAACGGCTAATGAGTGTTTAGTTCAAAAGGGGATTCCTAAAGTTCGTGTTTAGATGGATAGTGAATATTTTGGCCATGGTACTCAACTAATGCCTTAATCATCTCTAAGTCATCACAGATTAATAAAACGTTTCAAGTGGTCTTTGAGCAAGTTCTAGGTTCAAAACTCATGAATTGTACACACATGAAGAACGAGTAAATGTATGAAATATGCATACATGTGAATATTCAATAGGCTCAAGTCCTCACATTTTCTGGGTATGCATGACAATGTATGTTCAAATGTGCTTCTCGGATTGCAATCAATTAATTAACACCGGTGATGTGAACATGGAATTTCGAGCAATCACAAGTAATGCAGATTAAATCCAAAGCAAACTACACAAAACCTTGACATATAATAAACATTCTCAAAATCATAACAATTAAACTCAATTCATCATCGGAATTGGAAAGAACAAAACACAACACAATAAAACACACAAAAACACAAAACAGAAGCAAATATTTTTGTAATTTTTGATTTTTTGATTTTTTTGATTATATTTTTTTTGATATAGCTCAAATAAACAAACAAACACTTTCTAAGACTCGATAGCTCCAAAGCCAGTGCGAAACAAACGAGCTAACAAAACTATTTTTTTTTTTTTTCAATTTTTTTTATTAGGGTAACAATACGTGACCACAGTGACTTACTTAGTGCAATGGTAGGTTCAACGCTACCAAGGGAGTAAGTATGATTTAGTCGATATATTGTAACCGTAGAAAACGAAAGCAAGTAAATTATTTTTTTGAATTTTTTCAAATTTTCAAATTTTTTCTTTTCTTTTTAATAAACCTTCCCCCACACTTGAATTAAACATTGTCCTCAATGTTAGACAAATATTTCACGAAAATGAAAAATTCAAGCATGGTTATTGAATTTAAGCACACAAACATAAATAAACACACAAATAGAAATAAACAGAAGTAAACACACAACATTTATACAAATGAAAAAGGAAACAGAAATACTCCCCTTTGAAGATCGTGAAGTTCCTCCCGAAGCAAGTCACCAACAGTCACAAACAAGGCTAGCAGGGCCTTGCATCCAACGTTTGCTCCTTAGTTGACTGCGGCTTTGATCTTTTTGAGCGTGTCCTGGACCGTGCCTGTTGCCAAATCCACAGCACGTCTGGCTGAATTTGCCTTCACTGAGATCTGGAACACTAACGTCAGTAGAGTTCCATCAAGTACGTCTTCGGATACATCAGGCAGAATGGAGAAGCCAGATGACATCAATTGAAAAGGCTCCGGGTCAACTCCACATAACATGGACTGGAAGGTTGCTTGTTCGATAGGCGCATAAATCACGTACGACCCCGTTGAATCCGTGAAGCACTCCGGAGTATGAGGAAGTCGACGTGATTACTTATGCCCAAAACGGAGATAGAATTTCGTGGGTCAAGACCAGTGGTGAAGTTTGTAAGCACATGTACTGAACTGTCTATCGACACACTATCCCATAAATGCCTTGTACGTACGTCTCGATAAATTCAAAGATTCTTGTGTGATGGGAGAAGTGCTTGACGGAACAGCCAGCAGTACGATCGAGTCCAAGGGGTTGGCTAGGATCACCCCTTCGCTTGTTGGTCCCGACCTCCATATGTGTGTCTCCCGTTTTGTTTGATGCAGTCCAATGATGGTAAGTCGAGTTGGTGATGTCGTTGAAGAAACTTACCGTCATCTGATTTGCCATCTTAGCAAGGCTTCTTCTCCCCTCCCGGTGAAATGATTGAGTCACCGGGTGAAGTGTGAATCCCCATCACGCACATGTAGCGCTCGGCATGTCGTTGAAGAGGTGCCAACCAACGCTTCGCTCCATATGCAAAACCTGATTCAACAAAAGGTTTAAATAAGGGGGTTAAATCTTTTTCTCGCACATCAACATGCTCCACCCACGTGACAAAGGAGGATCCATTCTGCAGATCCCGTATCGGGCATCCGAAGGACGTTTTCGGCATCTTGATCTCACGGAAGGCCTTGGATTCGAGCTCATTTCATCCACGAGACATCCACAACAATCCAACTTCCATCCAATTGTTGGTGAGAGGAACGAACAACCGGACTTCACGAGTTGAAACATTGTGTGTTGGCACTAGAAACTCGGCAGACATCACTTGCACTCGCTCCTTGTAGCTTTCTTCTATCCCGGAGAACAGGACCTCCAAGGTATGGGCATTGGTGACCAAGCTACGGAAGACGAGCAACCATTGACCAACATCCATTAAAATGCGAACGATGGTGGTCGGATTTAGGTGAATGGTTGCGAGTGTCTCGAGGCTTCGATATGAAATATGGTGTAGGCTCAGCTCGTTGAGACACTCGCAAGTACTCGGCATGATTAAGAGTTTCGGGATGAATGGAAGTGCTGGGATTTGATGAAATGATCCACAGGGGAAAACCAGCCGCGGCCAAGAGAAGGAGTTCGTCTTTGGCTTTGTTCACGATATCGGTGATCTGGTCGGAATGAAACCCAACGAGATCATGAGCAGGTCCCCGGAATGTTGTCAGATGGCACATGGGAGGATGAGCGCTCGAGTAATGTTGGCATGAGGCTCCGCACATCCCTTCGCAAGTCATCCATGTCGATTGAATCATCGGACAAGACAAGAAGAGGCTCCGGAGGAACAACTTCAAACCTTGATCGATGCACATCTGGGTGCGGAACAGGACCTCCGCACTGGGGACAAATGCCGTTGTGAAGAGCATCGATGAGTTTCTGGTTCTGCTCTTGAAGCTCCTCATTCTTACTCATCAGCTCCTCGTTTCTTCTTATTAGATCGGCATAAATCTGCTCCTCTGACGGGATACCGTGCTTATCATGAAATCTCCTTCCCCAGTTGTAGACCTTGTTTTCAGTTAACCCGAGTTCTATTGCAAACCTTGCTCTGTGCAGTTTGAGTGGGTGAGGATTCACCGTGTAGAACTCGGTCAACGCATCATTTTGGTCCTTGGTGAATCTCGTCCTCGGGCCTCTCGTACGCTTCTCGGAAGGACCAGCAACAACAACAACATGTGGATCAGCAGCCTGGATTGGTGCTTGTGGTTCTGGTTCTGGTTCTGGCACATCCGGCATGCTAGCATTAACAGTATCTAGAATGCTTGGTGGAATGATTTCATCCAAGCCTTCAAAGAAATCACTCTCTGGAGGACTAGAATGAAACAACTCACTGAAAGAATTCACTCTTTTGGCCATTTCTAGGTTGGGAGGGAGGATAGCTTTCTGGAAAAATAACTAAGAACAACGAAGAACAAGTGAAGAATAGTATGAACAAACGAGAGAAAATTTTGAGAGAATAAAAGGGAACTAAGTGAAAATGAATGCAAAATGAATGGAATGAAACACACAAACACAAACGAAGGGAAATGAACAGACACACGTACGCACACGTGCCACAGACACAGATCCGCAAATTGCGGATCGAGCGACGAAAGTCGCAAAGGCTACAGTTGACACGCATGCGGATTATTAAACAAATCGGCCGACGCAAAAGTCGTGCGTCGGCCCAATCAAATTTTTTTTCATTTTTTATTTTTATTTTTTTTAATTATCGTGCCGACGCGAAAGTCGCGGGACGGTCCAATAAGAATTTTTCTTTTTATTTAACCAAATCTTTACGCGAAAGTCGTAAAGTGAACAGTGAAAACGCGTAGCACACGCGCTAACGGTTGCCGACACTTTAAACGGGCCTGGGCCATCGGAATGGTCTGGGCCTTAAAGTGGGCATGGCCTCGTAGAGAACGGGCCATTATTGGTGAGCTTAAACTAATGGGCCTAAAAACGAACAGGCCCGACACACTAAATGGGCTTGGGTTACGGGTTTCAGGCTTCGGGAATGACACGGGCCCAATGGGCCAAATTTTTTATTTTTTATTTTTTTATTTTTCTTTTCGAAACCTAAAACACTAACCAACACACAAACGGGCCTAAGGCCCAATAACAAATAACAACAATCAAGCCCAAAAATAAAACAAACAGTAATTATAAACATTAAAAATAAATAATTACCAACAGTAAAACAAAAGAAAACACTCTTTTTTTTATTTACAATTAATTTTTATTTTTTATTTTTAAATAAATAACGAGAGTGAAAAGAAAACTTACCTTTTTACTCCCGAGGAAACCGAAAATCACCAACAAGACATCAACCTCAAGGTTTTTTCAACCTTGACTTCCTAAACGTATGCTCCGATGTATGTGGTAAAATTTCCGATAAACCCGGATTATTTCCTATACAAAATAAAAAGGTTAGTAATAAATTTACAAAATAAAAACAAAATATTTACAAAGTTAAAAATATGTCACAAATTATCTATACAAAATGAATAAATAAAATTTCCTATGTCTACGTATATTTTATTTACACAATACACTTAAGTGTACAAATATATTTTCCTTTGCCTGAATATAGTTGAAAAAAAATGAAAGTTGATTCCAAGCGGTAACTCAAGGTGGACTTACGGCCTAGGTGCAATGCCTTGACGTAAATGACTTTCCGTGTTTTCAGAAGGCGAATGGCCAGATCACAAGAGATAAGCGAGAGGCAGGATTCATTTAGTGGACTAGTCCTCTGAATCCAATTTTACAAACCCGTCACCTAGGGTCTCGATCATATCTAGACACCATTCATGTGCCCCTTACTCAGTTGAGAAAGCACTTAAGTGTTCGACAATTCTCCAAGTGTTAATAAAGGCCGCCCTCAACCTCAAGTGACCTTACGGTAAAAATGAAGGGTTTAGGCCAATATTAACAAAAGGACCTTACCTATTTCCGTTCAAGTTACAACTTACAACAACCAAAAAATAATCAACTATATTTAGGATACCTAAGTATAATTATTAAGTGTAACAAAATATATACAAGTAATATAAACAAGTAATATGAACAGTTAAAAAAAATAGTAAAATTATAAACAATAAAAAGTAAACAGTAATTATATACAAGTAATAAAAACAGTAATAATTACAAAATATTATAAACAGTATCAACAAAAAAAATATTAGGTTAGGAACATTTTCAATCCACGTCGACGGCGCCAAAAATTGACACGCCCAAAAGGAGCATCAATTTAAAAAAATCCCTTTCGGTAGTATAGTGTAAGTAGGGTATCGTTCACAACGGAGATCAAAGGGTGTACCTAACAAAAAATGTCACAAAGAATTAAATAAAATAAAGAATTATTATTAACAAGTATAAAGTATAAATATATACATATGTACAAAGTAAAAAGGGGAATTGAGAGATAAATTGAATGAAATAAATTAATTAAATTACAAAGAATAAATAAAATATGATGATGAAACACAAAGTATATAAAGTTCAGCCACATATACAAAAGTTTACCAATCATTAGACCGAAAATTAACCAAGTTCCCTAGCCATGAAACCGAAACTAACATATGTGGAATGCCCACACGGGTTATCATTCCCCAAATAAAACCTCTTCTATGAAAATTAACCTAGTGAACGCTCATCTAGATTAAACAATTAAACATGCAAAGGTGATCAATCAATAACATATCTAACGCATAGGAGAAGAGTTGTTAATTAAAGTGCGCGACCTAGCGAACACTCGTCTATCCGCGATCCTTCTTATTTTGATTCCGACCCGTTTGATAAGCCTTTACTACTTGTGAGTTAGAATTAAAACCCTAATTCTAGCACCAATTACATGCAATCATCTTAAGTTTCGAACCTTAAAACAACAACACATAAAAGATTCAATAAAACCGAATCAAATAAACGGAGTCACATAAGCTGCTAGAAGAACTAATTAATTAGGATCTAACAATCAAATAAACTCATAAATATAGGCTGAAAATTATATAAATCATGTTATGTTAACTAATACAAAGAATAATCAAGCAACAAAGAGGAACTCAAAAAGAGTAATTAAAGAATAAGTTGAAGTACACCATATGGAAAGTAGGAAGAACTCGAAGATCACAAACTCTTAAATCCTCACGCGAGTAACTCAAAAGCCGAGATTCCCAAGGTGATGATGATGATGGTGATGATGGTTGATGGCTGGTGGTGATGGTGTAAACAGCTCCTCTCCTCCTTGAAGTCTTGAAAACCCTAAATACTAGAGAATGGAAAATATGATGTGAGATGGAGAAGAGAAAGAGGAGGGTTTGTCCCTCCCCATTGGGGTGTGTATTGGTGAGAAGAATGAGGCTGCTATTTATAGGAGAATGGAGAGGAAGAAGAAGACAATACAAGAAATAAAGAAAGAAAAGGAAGAGAAGTGGAATGTGAGTGGTAGAAAAGAAATGGTAAGTGGAATGGTGGAAATGTAGTCATATGGCAATGAACCATTTATTTAGGTAAAAGAAATTAAACACTAATGGTATGGAGAGAAAGAAACAAAGATAGTGTGGTGAGATGGGTGGAAATATGGGGGTGAGTGGAGCATTGAAAATAAAAGAAGAGGAAAGAAATAAAAAGCAGATAGCACTGAGCAGTGCGCACTTAGAGCGGCATAATGGACGTTCCAACGGTTGGATGATTCTGAAATTTTAATACCGTATACCTAACATCCACATGCAGCGTGTATCAAAATTACAGCTAGATCTGACGGTGCAATTGAGAGATATGGGCTTCGCAAGTTGACTAATCTGCACAGGCAGAATGTCCGAAAATCTGGGCTTGGGCCTTTCCTCATGCTTTGTGAACCTGGGCCTTCCTTCATGGATTTGGGCCTGCCATCATGGGTTTGGGCCTTCCATCTTGGGTTTGGGCCTCCTTCTTGGGCCTCATGGCAGACCACCTCTTAATGGGCCTCGCAAAAGCCCATTAGACTTCGTTTCTGCACATGTTCACATTAATACATCATTTTGGACTCAAATATGGAAACTAAGCTAAAATAGCAAAGTTACAATTAAATCATAGCCAAATAGTAGGGAAAACACATTAAAAATGTCACACTTTGTGCTCCTATCAATAAACAAGCAACAAAGAGGAACTCAAAAAGAGTAATTAAAGAATAAGTTGAAGTACACCATATGGAAAGTAGGAAGACTCGAAGATCACAAACTCTTAAATCCTCACGCGAGTAACTCAAAAGCCGAGATTCCCAAGGTGATGATGATGGTGGTGATGATGGTTGATGGCTGATGGTAATGGTGTAAACAGCTCCCCTCCTCCTTGAAGACTTGAAAACCCTAAATACTAGAGAATGGAAAATATGATGTGAGATGGAGAAGAGAAAGAGGAGGGTTTGTCCCTCCCCATTGGGGTGTGTGGAGCATTGAAAATAAAAGAAGAGGAAAGAAATAAAAAGCAGACAGCACTGAGCAGTGCGCACTTAGAGCGGCATAATGGACGTTCCACCGGTTGGATGATTCTGAAATTGTATTTGGGAGCAGCTAACATCCACATGCAGCGTGTATCAAAATTACAGCTAGATCTGACGGTGCAATTGAGAGATATGGGCTTCGCAAGTTGACTGATCTGCACAGGCAGAATGTCCGAAAATCTGGGCTTGGGCCTTTCCTCATGCTTTGTGAACCTGGGCCTTTGATACGCCCAAAATGAGCATCAATTTAAAAAAACCCTATCAGTTGTAGTATAGTGCATAGTAGGGTATCGTTCACAACGGAGATCAAAGGGTGTACCTAACAAAAATTGTCACAAAGAATTAAATAAAATAAAGAATTATTATTAACATGTATAAAGTATAAATATATACATATGTACAAAGTAAGGGGGTTTAAGAGATAAATTGAATGAAATAAATTAATTAAACTACAAAGAATAAATTAAATGAGATGGGATGAAACACAAAGTATATAAAGTTCAGCCACATATACACAAGTTTATTAATCATTGGACCGAAAATTAACCAAGTTCCCTAGCCATGAAACCGAAATTAACATATGTGGAAAGTTAGAAGCTAACCATTCCCCAAATAAAACCTCTCTACGAAAATTAACCTAAGTGAAAGCACCTAAATTAACCAATTAAACATGCCATCTTAGTCTAGAAAGCTAGCTAGTCAAACCATGTTTAACGCATAGAAGAAGAGTTGTTAATCAAAGTGCACGACCCATTATAGAAAAGTCCATATGTCCGCAATCCTTTTTATTTGACACCGACCTTTGTCCAAAGCCTTTACTACTTGTGAATTAGGTTTCCAAAACTATTAGGTGAATTGTAATCCCTAACTCTAGCTCCAATTATATGCAAATATTATAAGTATCGATCCCTATAACATAAACACATAAAAGTTTTCTATAAAACAGAATCAAGTAAACGGAGTCACATAAGCTACTAGAAGAACTAATTAATTAGGATCCAATAACTAAATAAACTCATATATATAGGCTGGAAATTATATAAATCATGTCATGTTAACTAATACAAAGAATAATCAAGCAACAAAGAGGAATTCATAAGAATAATTAAAGGAAAAGTCAGATTACACCATATGGAATAGCATGAAGACTTGAAGACCACGAAACCTTGAATCCTTGAAAGCAAGTAATCCAAACCGTGTGCAGCAAGGTGGTGATGATGATGGACGAAATTGATGGTGATGATGGTGATGGTGCAGCCGCCTTTCCTCCTCCTTGAAGCCTTGAGAACCCTAAATACTAGAGAATGGAAAATATGATGTGAGAGGGAGAAGAGAAAGAGGAGGGTTTGTCCCTCCCCATTGGGGTATGAATTGGTGTAGAGAAATAGGCTCCTATTTATAGGAAAATGGAGAGGAAGAAGAAGACAATGGAAGAAATAAACAAAGAAAGGGAAAAGAAGTGGAATGTGAATGGGAGATAAAGAAACGGTAAGTGGTGGTGGAAATGGAATCATATGGAAATTAACCATTTATTTACCAAAAAGAAATTAAACACTAATGGTGTGGGCAGAAAGAAGAGGAAGGAATATAGGGGTGAGTGGAGCATTGAAAATAAAAGAAGAGGAAAGAAATAAAAACGGACAGCACTGAGCAGTGCGCACTTAGAACGGAATCCTGCACTTTTCAACGGTTGGATGCTTCTGAAATTTTATTTGGGAATAACTGACATCCATGTGCAGCGTGTATCAAAATTACAGCTAGATCTGACGGTGCAATTGAGAGATATGGGCTTCGCAAGTTGACTAATCTGCACAGTCAGAATGTCCGAAAATCTGGGCTTGGGCCTTTCCTCATGCATTGTGAACTTGGGCCTTCCTTCTTGGGCTTGGGCCTTCCTTCTTGGGCCTCACGGCAGCTCACCTCTTAATGGGCCTCGAAAAAGCCCATTAGACTTCGTAAATTTCCGAGCTCCGATTTTCTGCACGTATTCACATTTATATATCATTTAGGGACTCAAATATGGAAACTAAGCAAAAATAGCAAAGTTACAATTAAATCATAGCCAAATAGTAGGGAAAATACATTAAAAACGTCACACTTTGTGCTCCTATCAGCCTTCCTTCATGGATTTGGGCCTCCTTCATGGGCTTGGGCCCCCTTCTTGGGCCTCATGGCAGACCACCTCTTAATGGGCCTCGCAAAAGCCCATTAGACTTCGTTTCTGCACATGTTCACATTAATACATCATTTTGGACTCAAATATGGAAACTAAGCTAAAATAGCAAAGTTACAATTAAATCATAGCCAAATAGTAGGGAAAACACATTAAAAACGTCACACTTTGTTTAGGGTTAAGTGTTTACTCTCAAAACAATTACACAAGTAACGTTCCCATAAGCTTGCTCATCAACCAACTCTCCACAATTAATCTACAACTCATTAGATCATAAGGACTTTCAGGTGAAACAGGGACCAAAGGGTGGATGGTAAATGGTGAATGGTAAATGAAGTGAAAAGACTCGAAATGAAAAATGTTTCACATGTTTGCAAGACAAATCAACGACTTTGAAACTCATACCTATGCTAAACCCGAAACAACTCTTATTTTCCTCCAACCTTTTATTGAAAATAATACAAGAAAATAACTCTATTTTTATGGCATTTTTTTTTTCTTTTCCACTTTTGTTTTTCTTTTTTTTCTTTTTTTTTCTTGAGGAACTTTATTCCTTCTTTTTGTTTTTGATTTTTTTTTCTTTCTTTCTTTCTTCTTTGAACAAATACAACAAAATAAAATGCACCCCCACACTTGCCTTTTGGTATACTACCATACAAATCCGAAGCATAAGAACACAAGAAGTCACTATCATCGTCTTGCAAACATAAATAAAACAAGGGTGAGATGGTGTAGGTGAACAAAAGAAACGGCTAATGAGTGTTTAGTTCAAAAGGGGATTCCTAAAGTTCGTGTTTAGATGGATGGTGAATACTTTGGCCATGGTGCTCAACTAATGCCTTAATCATCTCTAATTCATCACAGATTAATAAAATGTTTCAAGTGGTCTTTGAGCAAGTTCTAGGTTCAAAACTCATGAATTGTGCACACATGAAGAACGAGTAAATGTATGAAATATGCATACATGTGAATATTCAATAGGCTCAAGTCCTCACATTTTCTGGGTATGCATGATAATGTATGTTCAAATGTGCTTCTCGGATTGCAATCAACTAATCGAAATAGGTTATGTGAACATGAAATTTCGAGCAATCACAAGTTATGCAAATTAAATCCAAAGCAAATCACAAAGCCTTAGCATATAATCAACGTTCTCAAAATCATAACGATTAAACTCAATTCATCATCGGGATTGGAAAGAAAACAACACACATAACAAAAATAAACACACAAAAACACACAAAACAAAAGCAAATATTTTGTAATTTTTGATTTTTTGATTTTTTTGATTTTTCAATTTTAGGGTAACAATACGTGACCACAGTGACTTACTTAGTGCAATGGTAGGTTCAACGCTACCAAGGGAGTAAGTATGATTTAGTCGATATACCGTTACTGTAGAAAACAAAAACAAACAAATAAATAAACAACAGAAGCAAATTTTTTTTTTTTTTTCAATTTTTTTTTATTAGGTAACAATACGTGACCACGGTGACTCACTAAGTGCAATGGTAGGTTCAACGCTACCAAGGGAGTAAGTATGATTTAGTCGATATATTGTTACCGTAGAAAACGAAAACAAGTAAATTATTTTTTTGAATTTTTGAATTTTTCAAATTTTTTTTTCTTTTCTTTTTAATAAACCTTCCCCCCACACTTGAATTAAACATTGTCCTCAATGTTAGACAGATATTTCACGAAAATGAATAATTCAAGCATGGTTATTGAATTTAAACACACAAACAGAAATAAACACACAAACATAAATAAACAGAAGTAAACACACAAACTGAAATAAACACACAACAGTTAAATAAATGAAAAGGGAAACAGAAAGACTCCCCTTTGAAGATCGTGAAGCTCCTCCCGAAGCAAGTCACCAACAGTCACAAACAAGGCTAGCAGGGCCTTGCATCCAACGTTTGCTCCTTAGTTGACTGCGGCTCTGATCCTTTGAAGTGTGTCCTGGACAAGGGTAGTTGCCGACTCCACGGCAGACTTAGCTGATGTAGCCTTCACCGAGATCTGGAACACTATTGTCAGCAGTGTTCCGTCAAGAATGGCTCCGGATACATTAGGCAGAATGGAGAAGCCTGAAGACATAAGCGGAAATGGCTCCGGTTGAACTCCACATAACAAACACTGGAGAATGGAATGGTTGATCGGCGCATAAATCACGGACGACCCCGTTGCATCGGTGCAACACTCCCGAAGAATAAGGAAGTCGTTGTGACCGTCAATGGCGAGCACCGAGATCCGGTTCCGCGGGTCGAGACCGATGCTGAAATTCGCTAGCACACGTACGAGCTGTCCATTGACATACTATCCCACATTGGTCTCGTCGAACGTCTTTGAGGAACTCAAAGACCCCGGTGTGATGGGAAAGATGCACGACAGAACAGCCAGCAGTACGATTGACTCCGGGGGCTTGCTCGGATCACCCCTTCGCTTGTTGGTCCCGACCTCCATTCTAGTGTCTCTTGTTCGGTTCGAACAAGTCCAATGATGATACGTGGAGTTGCTGATGTCGTTGAAGAAACAGACCGTCATCTCGCTTTGCCATTTCCGCCAGTCCTCTTCTTCCTTCGAGAGAGATGATAGAGTCACCGGGTGAAGTGTGGATACCGTGGCGCACGTAGCGCTCGGCTTGTCGTTGGAGGGTTGAGATCCAACGCTTTGCACCAAAAGCGAACCTCTGAATGAACAAAAGGTTCGAAACTGGCCTTCATCTCCTTTTCGCGTACATCCACGTGCTCCACCCAAGTGACCAAGGAGGATCCATTATGAAGATCACGTATCGGGCATCCGGAGGGGCGTTTTCGGCAAATCGATCTCACGGAAGGCTTCGGATTTGTGCGCAATTCATCCACGGAGACATCCACGACGACCCAACTTCCATCCAGTTGTTGGTGAGAATACCGAACGAACTGGACTTCACGAGTTGAAACGAGGTGAGATGGCACCAGAAACTCGGCCGACATCACTTGCTTCAGCTCCTTGTAGCCATCTTCGTTGCTGGAGGATAAGATCTCCAACGTCTTGGCGTTTGTGATCATGCTACAGAAGACGGGCAACCATCGACCAACATCCATGAGAATTTGAACGATGGTGGTCGGATAAAGATGGATGGTTGCCGAGTGTCTCGACGATTCCGCTTTGAAGTACGGAGCAGGTTCGGCTCGTTGAAACACTCGTAAGTACTCGGCCCTATTAAGAGTCTCGGGATGAATAGACGTGTCGGGAGTCGGTGAAGTTATCCACAGAGGAAATCCAGCAGTGGCCATGAGCAGGAGCTCGTCTTTGGCCTTACGGGCGATATCCGAGATCAAGTCGGTGTGGACTCCGACAAGATCATGAGCAGGTCCCGGAAGAGTAGATGGCACAGGTAAGGATGGGCGCTCGACTAGTGTTGGCATGAGGCTCCGCACATCCCGTCTCAAGTGGTCCATGTCGATGGAATCATCGGACAACTCGAGAAGAGGCTCTTGTTGTTGAGGAACAACTTCGAGCCTTCGCCGTGGCACATCTGAGTGCGGAACAGGACCTCCGCAAATGGGACATATGCCGCTGTGGAGAGCATCGACGAGTCGTTGATTCTGCATTTGAAGCTCCTCGTTCTTGCTCACCAGCTGATCGTTTCTTCGCTCTAACTCGGCAATACGTTGCTCAGACGTCAGGATACCGAATTTCTTCCTATTTCTCGACCCCCAATAATAGACTTGGTCCTCCTCTAGTCCGATTTTCGGACCAAATCTTTCTCTTTGTGGCTTGGTGGGGTGAGAATACACTGCAAAGAAAGCCGCCAGTGCATCTCTCTGAGCTTTGGTGTATTTGGTCCTCGGAAGTCTCCTATAGACAGTGCTCGGCTTCCGGCTCAACGGGTGGATCAGCAACCATGATTGGTGCTTGGGGTAGTGGTTGCGGTTGCGGTTGTGGCTCGGTCCGCATGCTAGCATCAGCGCTATTAAGCATGCTCGGTGGAATTATTTCAGCCAAGCCTTCAAAGATCGGGTTCTCTGAAGGACCTTCCTGAAATAACTCGCTGAAAGAATTCACTCTTTTGGCCATTTCTGGGTTGGGAAGGGAGGATAGCTTTTCTGGGATTTGGGAGTGTTTCTGGGAAAATCTCAAGAACACGAAGAACACGAGAGAGAAAACGAGAGAGAGAGAGGGAGAGAGACTAAGGGAAAACGTGAAATGACCTAAGGGAACTAACGCAAACAGACGGGAAAGGAAGGAACAGACGCACGCTCGCACACGTGCCACAGACAGAAGACCCGCAAATTGTGGATCGGGCGACGAAAGTCGTAAAGTCTACAGTAGACACGCACGCGGTTTATTAAACAATTCGGCCGACGCAAAAGTCGTGCGTCGGCCCAATCAATTTTTTTCTTGATTTTCGATTTTTTATTTTTTTATTTTTTTAATACTTTACGAAAAGTCGTAAAGTTAACAGTGAAAACGCGTAGCACACGCGCTTGCCGACACTTTAAACGGGCTTGGGCCATCGAAATGGTCTGGGCCCTAAAGTGGGCCTGGGCCAAAGAAATCTCCGGCCCATTATTGGTGGGCTTAACTAATGGGCCTAAAAACGAACAGGCCCAACACACTAATGGGCTTGGGTTACGGGTTTTGGGCTCCGGGAATGACACGGGCCCATTGGGCCAAATTTTTTATTTTTTATTTTTTATTTTTTTTTTCGAAACCTAAAACCCTAACCAATCACACAAATGGGCCTAAGGCCCAATAACAAAACAAACTAACTAACAAGCCCAAATTTAAAACAAACAGTAATTATAAATAGTAAAAATAAATAATTACAAACAGTAAAACAAAACAAGCACTCTTTTTTTTATTTTATTTACAATTACAAAATTTTTTATTTTCTTTTTTTTATATATTTTTTTTAAATAAATAAATAAATAACAAGAGTGAAAAGAAAACTTACCTTTTTACTCCCGAGGAAACCGAAAAAATCACCAACAAGACATCAACCTCAAGGTTTTTCAACCTTGACTTCCTAAACGTATGCTCCGATGTATGTGGTAAATTTTCCGATAAACCCGGATTATTTCCTATACAAAATAAAAAGGTTAGTAATAAATTTACAAAATAAAAACAAAATATTTACAAAGTTAAAAATATGTCACAAATTACCTATACAAAATGAATAAATTTTCCTATGTCTACGTATATTTTATTTACACAATACACTTAAGTGTACAAAAACATTTTCTTTTGTCTGAATATAGTTGAAAAAAAATGAAAGTTGATTCCAAGCGGTAACTCAAGGTGGACTTACGGCCTAGGTGCAATGCCTTGACTTAAATGACTTTCCGTGTTTTCAGAAGGCGAATGGCCAGATCATATGAGAGATAAGCGAGGGGCAGGATTCATTTAGTGGACTACGGAGGCTTACACCCCTATCGACTTACGTCAGTCTATAGTCCTCTGAATCCAAAACCTGTCACCCAGGGTCTCGACCTAGACACCATCCATGTGCCCCTTACTCAGTTGAGAAAGCACTTAAGTGTTCGACAATTCTCCAAGTGTTAATAAAGGCCGCCCTCAACCTCAAATAACCTTACGGTAAAAATGAAGGGTTTAGGCCAATATTAACAAAAGGACCTTACCTATTTCCGTTCAAGTTACAACTTACAATAACAAAAAATAATCAACTATATTCAAGATACCTAAGTATAATTACTAAGTGTAAATTATCTACAAGTAAAATTAGTAAGTGTAACAAAATATCAACAAGTATAAACAAGTATTATTCACAAATATTCACAAAATAATAGTTAGGAATTTTCAATCCCCGTCGACGGCGCCAAAAATTGACACGCCCAAAATGAGCATCAATTTAGAAAAAACCCTATCGGTAGTAGTATAGTGGTAAGTAGGGTATCGTTCACAACGGAGATCAAAGGGTGTACCTAACAAAAATTGTCACAAAGAATTAAATAAAATAAAGAATTATTATTAACATGTATAAAGTATAAATATATACATATGTACAAAGTAAGGGGGTTTAAGAGATAAATTGAATGAAATAAATTAATTAAACTACAAAGAATAAATTAAATGAGATGGGATGAAACACAAAGTATATAAAGTTCAGCCACATATACACAAGTTTATTAATCATTGGACCGAAAATTAACCAAGTTCCCTAGCCATGAAACCGAAATTAACATATGTGGAAAGTTAGAAGCTAACCATTCCCCAAATAAAACCTCTCTACGAAAATTAACCTAAGTGAAAGCACCTAAATTAACCAATTAAACATGCCATCTTAGTCTAGAAAGCTAGCTAGTCAAACCATGTTTAACGCATAGAAGAAGAGTTGTTAATCAAAGTGCACGACCCATTATAGAAAAGTCCATATGTCCGCAATCCTTTTTATTTGACACCGACCTTTGTCCAAAGCCTTTACTACTTGTGAATTAGGTTTCCAAAACTATTAGGTGAATTGTAATCCCTAACTCTAGCTCCAATTATATGCAAATATTATAAGTATCGATCCCTATAACATAAACACATAAAAGTTTTCTATAAAACAGAATCAAGTAAACGGAGTCACATAAGCTACTAGAAGAACTAATTAATTAGGATCCAATAACTAAATAAACTCATATATATAGGCTGGAAATTATATAAATCATGTCATGTTAACTAATACAAAGAATAATCAAGCAACAAAGAGGAATTCATAAGAATAATTAAAGGAAAAGTCAGATTACACCATATGGAATAGCATGAAGATTTGAAGACCACGAAACCTTGAATCCTTGAAAGCAAGTAATCCAAACCGTGTGCAGCAAGGTGGTGATGATGATGGACGAAATTGATGGTGATGATGGTGATGGTGCAGCCGCCTTTCCTCCTCCTTGAAGCCTTGAGAACCCTAAATACTAGAGAATGGAAAATATGATGTGAGAGGGAGAAGAGAAAGAGGAGGGTTTGTCCCTCCCCATTGGGGTATGAATTGGTGTAGAGAAATAGGCTCCTATTTATAGGAAAATGGAGAGGAAGAAGAAGACAATGGAAGAAATAAACAAAGAAAGGGAAAAGAAGTGGAATGTGAATGGGAGATAAAGAAACGGTAAGTGGTGGTGGAAATGCAATCATATGGAAATTAACCATTTATTTACCAAAAAGAAATTAAACACTAATGGTGTGGGCAGAAAGAAGAGGAAGGAATATAGGGGTGAGTGGAGCATTGAAAATAAAAGAAGAGGAAAGAAATAAAAACGGACAGCACTGAGCAGTGCGCACTTAGAACGGAATCCTGCACTTTTCAACGGTTGGATGCTTCTGAAATTTTATTTGGGAATAACTGACATCCATGTGCAGCGTGTATCAAAATTACAGCTAGATCTGACGGTGCAATTGAGAGATATGGGCTTCGCAAGTTGACTAATCTGCACAGTCAGAATGTCCGAAAATCTGGGCTTGGGCCTTTCCTCATGCATTGTGAACTTGGGCCTTCCTTCTTGGGCTTGGGCCTTCCTTCTTGGGCCTCACGGCAGCTCACCTCTTAATGGGCCTCGAAAAAGCCCATTAGACTTCGTAAATTTCCGAGCTCCGATTTTCTGCACGTATTCACATTTATATATCATTTAGGGACTCAAATATGGAAACTAAGCAAAAATAGCAAAGTTACAATTAAATCATAGCCAAATAGTAGGGAAAATACATTAAAAACGTCACACTTTGTGCTCCTATCAGCCTTCCTTCATGGATTTGGGCCTCCTTCATGGGCTTGGGCCCCCTTCTTGGGCCTCATGGCAGACCACCTCTTAATGGGCCTCGCAAAAGCCCATTAGACTTCGTTTCTGCACATGTTCACATTAATACATCATTTTGGACTCAAATATGGAAACTAAGCTAAAATAGCAAAGTTACAATTAAATCATAGCCAAATAGTAGGGAAAACACATTAAAAACGTCACACTTTGTGCTCCTATCAAATTCCCCCACACTTAGCTACTGCTAGTCCTCTAGCAAACACAAGAACAACACAAAACAGAAAAGGAAACACAAAACAGAATGGGCTTTCCAACCATAACCCTCAGCGAGTTCAAAAAATTATAATCAAGAGAATAAAAATTATATACCAAGGTTAAAGAATTTGCTAAGCATTTAACATGTACATCACATTCATCCTCGGGTGAAGTGTGTGAAAACCGAGTATACAATTAATCGCATGCAATCCAATAGGCACATCTACACAACATTAACCACTAAAGCTCACAATGATCACTAAATATTTCCGCTCAGTGTTTAGGGTTAAGTGTTTACTCTCAAAACAATTACACAAGTAACGTTCCCATAAGCTTGCTCATTAACCAACTCTCCATAATTAATCCACAAATCATTAGATCATAAGGGCTTTTAGGGTGAAACAGGGGTCAAAGGGTGAATGGTGAATAGTGAATGGTGAATGATGAATGAAGGGACTGGAAATGAAAAATGTTTCACATGTTTGCAAGACAAGTCAACGACTTTGAAACTCATACCTATGCTATACCCGAAACAACTTTCTTATTCTCCTCCAACCTTTTATTGAAATTAAAAACAAGAAAATAACTCTATTTTTGACATTTCTCTTTCTGACATTTTTTTTCTTTCTTTCTTTCTTTCTCTTTTTTTTTTTCTTTGAGGAACTTTATTCCTTCTTTTTGTTTTTTTCTTTCTTTCTTTCTTTCAACAAATACAACAAAATAAAATGCACCCCCACACTTGCCTTTTGGTATACTACCATACAAATCAAAACCCGAAGCATAAGAACACAAGAAGTCACTATCATCGTCTTGCAAACATAAATAAAATAAGGGTGAGATGGTGTGGGTGAACAAAAGAAACGGCTAATGAGTGTTTAGTTCAAAAGGGGATTCCTAAAGTTCGTGTTTAGATGGATGGTGAATATTTTGGCCATGGTGCTCAACTAATGCCTTAATCATCTCTAATTCATCACAGATTAACAAAACGTTTCAAGTGGTCTTTGAGCAAGTTCTAGGTTCAAAACTCATGAATTGTGCACACATGAAGAACGAGTAAATGTATAAAAGATGCATACATGTGAATATTCAATAGGCTCAAATCCTCACATTTTCTGGGTATGCATGACAATGTATGTTCAAATGTGCTTCTCGGATTGCAATCAATTAATTAACACCGGTGATGTGAACATGGAAATTCGAGCAATCACAAGTTATGCATATTAAATCCAAAGCAAACTACACAAAGCCTTGACATATAATAAACATTCTCAAAATCATAACAATTAAACTCAATTCATCATTGGAATTGGAAAGAACAAAGCACAAAACACAAATAAACACACAAAAACACAAAACAGAAGCAAATATTTTTGTAATTTTTGATTTTTTTGATTTTTGATTTTATTTTTCAATTTAGGGTAACAATACGTGACCACAGTGACTTACTTAGGGCAATGGTAGGTTCAACGCTACCAAGGGAGTAAGTATGATTTAGTCGATATATTGTTACCGTAGAAAACAAAAACAAGTAAATTATTTTTTTGAATTTTTTGAATTTTTCAAATTTTTTTTTCTTTTATTTTTAAATAAACCTTCCCCCCACACTTGAATTAAACATTGTCCTCAATGTTAGACAGATATTTCACGAAAATGAAAAATTCAAGCATGGTTATTGAATTTAAACACACAACATAAACAGAAGTAAACACACAACAGTTAAGTAAATGAAAAGGGAAACAGAAAGACTCCCCTTTGAAGATCGTGAAGTTCCTCCCGAAGCAAGTCACGAACAGTCACAAACAAGGCTAGCAGGGCCTTGCATCCAACGTTTGCTCCTTAGTTGACTGCGGCTTTGATCCTTTTGAGCGTGTCCTGGACCGTGCCTGTTGCCAAATCCACAGGGGAAAACCAGCCGCGGCCAAGAGAAGGAGTTCGTCTTTGGCTTTGTTCACGAAATCGGCGATCAGGTCGGAATTTAACCCAATGAGATCATGAGCAGGTCCCGGAATGTTGTCAGATGGCACATGAGAGGATGAGCGCTCGACTAATGTTGGCATGAGGCTCCGCACATCCCTTCGCAAGTCATCCATGTCGATTGAATCATCGGACAAGACAAGAAGAGGCTCCGGAGGAACAACTTCAAACCTTGATTGTTGCACATCTGGGTGCGGAACAGGACCTCCGCACTGGGGACAAATGCCGCTGTGAAGAGCATCGATGAGTTTCTGGTTCTGCTCTTGAAGCTCCTCATTCTTACTCATCAGCTCCTCGTTTCTTCTTATTAGATCGGCATACACCTGCTCCTCTGACGGGATACCGTGTTTATCATGAAATCTCCTTCCCCAGTTGTAGACCTTATTTTCATTTAACCCGAGTTCTATAGCACACCTTGCTCTTTGCAGTTTGAGTGGGTGAGGATTCACCGTGTAGAACTTGGTCAACGCATCATTTTGGTCCTTGGTGAATCTCGTCCTCGGGCCTCTCGTACGCTTCTCGGAAGGTCCAGCAACAACAACAACATGTGGATCAGCAGCCTGGATTGGTGCTTGTGGTTCTGGTTCTGGTTCTGGCACATCCGGCATGCTAGCATTAACAGTATCTAGAATGCTTGGTGGAATGATTTCATCCAAGCCTTCAAAGAAATCACTCTCTGGAGGACTAGAATGAAACAACTCACTGAAAGAATTCACTCTTTTGGCCATTTCTAGGTTGGGAGGGAGGATAGCTTTCTGGAAAAATAACTAAGAACAACGAAGAACAAGTGAAGAATAGTATGAACAAACGAGAGAAAATTTTGAGAGAATAAAAGGGAACTAAGTGAAAATGAATGCAAAATGAATGGAATGAAGCACATAGACACAAACGAAGGGAAAGGAACAGACGCACGCACGCACACGTGCCAAAGACAGAGATCCGCAAATTACGGATCGAGCGACGAAAGTCGCAAAGGCTACAGTTGACACGCATGCGAATTATTAAACAAATCGGCCGACGCAAAAGTCATCTGTCGGCCCCAATCAAATTTTTTTTTTTTTTTTTAATTTTTTTTTAATTATCGTGCCGACGCGAAAGTCGCGGGATAGACCAATAACAATTTTTCTTTTTATTTAACCAAATCTTTACGCGAAAGTCGTAAAGTAAACAGTGAAAACGCGTAGCACACGCGCTAACGGTTGCCGACACTTTAAACGGGCCTGGGCCATCGAATGGTCTGGGCCTTAAAGTGGGCCTGGGCCAAAGAAAACTCCGGCCCATTATTAGGTGGGCTTAAAACTAATGGGCCTAAAAACTAACAGGCCCGACACACTAAATGGGCTTGGAAATACCACGAGCCCAATGGGCTAAATTTAATTAACTAAATTTTTTTTTCTTTTTTTTAAATTTTTTTTTTTTTTTTTTCGAAACCCAAAACTCAAACCGACAAACCAAATGGGCTTAAGGCCCAATACTAACAAACAACAAGCAAACTAACAAGTCCAAAACAAACAATAATTATAAACAGTCAAAATAAATAATGACAAACAGTAAAACAAAACAAGCACTCTTTTTTTTATATACAATTACAAATTTTCTAATTTGTTTTTTTTATTATTTTATTTTTTACAAACAAATTGATGTGAACGTAAAATACGTTCACAAAGTGCCTTTAATTACTGGATTTTGCTATTCCGAAAGCTTAATTGTTTGTATAATATTTGTTTTTGTGTTTTTAGGGAAAATATGAGAAAAATGCTAATTTTCACATAACAGGTGAATTTTGGAGATTTTCAGTGTAATTCCGAAAAGTCAACCGTGACTTTTCATATGTCAAAATGACACCGGTCATTTTGAGGATGTGGGTCCAGTTAATGTACGAAGATTTCGGAAACCGTTCCGAATCCCGACAATTTGTCGGCAAACCACCATATCAGGCGGCAGAACCACCACACGCGGTGGCAGATTATATTTTAAATCTCCATTTTATTTTCCCATGTTTATATTTTATATTTATTTAATTTTTCTTTTGTTTTATTATTTTATTTTCTTTTCTTTGTTTTGTTTGTATTATGTTTGCAGCCACCCATGTTACCACCGATCTCATCTCCACCACCATCACACTACAATCCAATTTCCTCCAGGTTTTCCTCCACTGCCGGCCACCTACCTAGTCCACTTCACCAACCAGCCATGTGTTCCCAGCATCTCCAGCTCTCCAAGTTCACACCACCGAGCTTCACTCTTCCTTGGCTCCTTCCCATTTCCATTTCCTATTTAAGGAGAGTCCCTGCAAGGTTTAATCACAGCAATCATCTTCTAATTATCTATGTGTTTCTTTTGCAGGTTTACAGACCCATTGCAGCAGCCAAGCCTCTCCTCTGCCATGGCAGCCATCACCATTCCACCACGGTTTGGAGCAGCTCGCTGCAATACCCAGCCCGTGCTTTCACCGGCGTCGTTTCAACTTTCAGAGCAGCTATTAACGCCGCACTGCTCACCCATCTCCGCCGTCCTCCATAGCTTCAGCTCACACCGTAGCAACTGCCGCGTCTTCCCTGCCGGCGTCGTGCCACCGGCGCCGACATCGATCCAAGCCGTGCGTCACCACCGTTCCCCTCGCCTCGCTCGACGACACCTTTGACCCCCGAAGCTGCTGCCGTCGATCCCAGCCCGGCTGTTCCGTGCCCAGCCCAACAACGCCGTCGTCTGCTGCGTTCTCTGCCGCTGCTGCAGTTCCCGCGTCGTCCCCGCAAATCCCGAACGCACTCCGGCCCGTGCTCATCTTATAACCGGCGATCTCCTCTGCGTTCCCAACTCGCCGGCGATCTCCTCGCGTTCCCGGCCTACCGGCGACCTCAACCATGGCTGCGCATCGCTCTCCCCGCTCCGAAATGAAGAAGAAGAAAAGAAAATTGCAATTATGAAAGAGAGAGATGCACGGGTTTCTTAGAAAGAAGAATAGAAAAATTGGTTTCTATGTTGAAAAGTCAAAGTCAGCAAGAACATGGCTGACCGGTCAACAAGGTCAACAATTCAATTTGGGCTTCCAAGCCCAAAAGCCCAAGCCCAATGGTCCAATTGCTCTCTACACCCGCCACATCCAAATGCGATACTAGTCCGTTTCTATAGCTGAGTCTGCCACCTTCGCCTGCCAGACAGTGTCCATTTTCATGGACACAACAGTAACATTTTTCCCAAACTCTGTTTATTTATTATAATTTATTTTTGTTTAATTAACTATTCGTGAATAATTTTGGGAAATGTTATTGTTTGTTTATTTTCTATTTTATGTAATAATTGTTGGATTGAAGTTAATTGATTCTTCTAGCAGCTTATGTGAATTTTGTTTGTTTGGTTTTATCTTTAATGTTAAAACTAAATAATGAGGATCACGGATAGTTGGGCGGTCCCGCTAGGTCGTGCACTTGAATTAGCAACTCTTCTTCTATGCGTTAGACATGTTTAGATTAATTACCTTTGCATGTTTAATTGTTTAGCCTGTCAGGGTGGTCTCGGGGTTAATTTTCATAGTGAGGTTTTATTTGGGAGATGTATGGTGGTCCAGCATCTTACATATGTTAGTTTCGGATTCATGGCTAGGGAGTTGGTTAATCTTCAAAACAATATTTGTGTGTGTTTTCTTGTTTTCAAAAATAATAAAAATCCAAAAATATTTCTTTTATTGTTTTCAAAAATCTCAAAAACCCCCAAAAATACTTTTGTATATAATGTATATTTTTGTAAATAGAAACAATACTGTATAGTTTATTTAATTTTGTATATATATATATTCTTTATTCTTTATACTTGTTAATAATAATTCTTTATTTAATTTAATTTATTGTGACATTAAAAAGTAAATATAACAATCTTCTGTGGGAAAAACCTTTATTTCCCATTATACTTTACAACGACAATTGTTAGGAATTTAGGTAATAATTAATGACCTCGGTTTTACCGCTAATCATTTTGGCGCCGGCTCGCCGGGGATTGTTTTTACTATTTACTTTTGACTTTTGACTTTTTACTGTTGACTTTTGACTTTTTACTGTTGACTTTTGACTTTTGACTGTTGACTTTGACTGTTGACTTTGACTATTGACTTTTTACTATTTGTAAATAATATTTGTTAATTTTATTTATACTCACTTGATTATACTTGTTTATATTTTTACACTTAGTAATTATATTTAGGTGTCTTTTATATAGTTGATTATTTTTTTGTTGTTGTAAGTTGTAACTTGAACGGATTAGGTAAGGTCCTTTTGTTAATATTGGCCTAAACCCTTCATTTTTACCGTAAGGTTATTTGAGGTTGAGGGCGGCCTTTATTAACACTTGGAGAATTGTCGAACACTTAAGTGCTTTCTCAACTGAGTAAGGGGCACATGAATGGTGTCTAGATATGATCAAGACTCTGGGTGACGGGTTTGTAAAATTGGATTCAGAGGACTTGTCCACTAAATGAATCCTGCCTCTCGCTTATCTCTTGTGATCTGGCCATTCGCCTTCTGAAAACACGGAAAGTCATTTAAGTCAAGGCATTGCACCTAGGCCGTAAGTCCACCTTGAGTTACCGCTTGGAATCAACTTTCACTTTTTTTTCAACTATATTTAGGCAAAGAAAAAATATTTATTGTGTAAATAAAATATACGTAGACATAGGAATATACGTAGACATAAAATATACTTAGACATAAGGAAATTTTATTCATTCATTTTGTATAGATAATTTGTGACACATTTTTAACTTTGTAAATATTTTGTTTTTATTTTGTAAATTTATTACTAACCTTTTTATTTTGTATAGGAAATAATCCGGGTTTATCGGAAATTTTACCACATACATCGGAGCATACGTTTAGGAAGTCAAGGTTGAAAAACCTTGAGGTTGATGTCTTGTTGGTGATTTTCGGTTTCCTCGGGAGTAAAAAGGTAAGTTTTCTTTTCACTCTCGTTATTTTATTTAAAAAAAAAAATAAAAAATAAATAAAAAAATAAAAAAAATTTGTAATTGTAAATAAATAAAAAAAAGAAGAGTGTTTGTTTATTTGTTTTACTCTTTGTAATTATTTATTTTTACTGTTTATAATTACTGTGTGTTTTATTTTTGGGCTTGTTGTGTTATTTGTTATTGGGCCTTAGGCCCGTTTGTGTGATTGGTTAGGGTTTTAGGTTTCGTAAAAAAAAAATAAAAAATAATAAAAAAAAAAAATTTAGCCCATTGGGCTCGTGTCATTCACGAAACCCAAAACCCGTAACCCAAGCCCATTAGTGTGTCGGGCCTGTTCGTTTTTAGGCCCATTAGTTAAGCCCACCAATAATGGGCCGGAGATTTCTTTGGCCCAGGCCCACTTTAAGGCCCAGACCATTTCGATGGCCCAAGCCCGTTTAAAGTGTCGGCAAGCGCGTATGCTACGCGTTTTCACTGTTCACTTTACGACTTTTCGTAAAGTATTAAAAAAATAAAAAAATAAAAAATCGAAAATCAGAAAAAAATGTGATTGGGCCGACGCACGACTTTTGCGTCGGCCGAATTGTTTAATAAACCGCGTGCGTGTCTACTGTAGACTTTACGACTTTCGTCGCTCGATCCGGAAATTTCGGGTCTTCTGTCTGTGGCACGTGTGCGAGCGTGCGTCCGTTCCTTCCTTTCCCTTCGTTTTGCGTTAGTGCCTTAGTTCATTTCACGCGTTTTCCCTTAGTCTCTCTCTCTCTTCTCTCTCTCTCCTCTCGTTTTCTCTAAGTGTTCTTCGTGTTCTTACTGAGTTTTTCCCGAAAAATCTCCCAAAATCCCGAAAAGTTATCCTCCCCTCCCGAACCACAAATGGCCAAAAGAGTGAATTCTTTTAGTGATTTGTTTCAGGGCAGGTCCTTCGGAGAACCCGATCTTTGAAGGTCGGCTGAAATAATTCCACCGAGCATGCTCAATAGCGCCGATGCTAGCATGCCGACCGAGCCACAACCACACCACAACCACAACCACAACCACTACCCCAAGCACCAATCCTGGTTGCTGATCCACCCGTTGAACCGGAAGCCGCTCCTGTCTATAGGAGACTTCCGAGGACAAAGTACACCAAATCTCGGAGAGATGCACTTGCGGCTTTCTTTGCGGTGTATTCTCACCCCACCAAGCCACAACGAGAAAGATTTGGTCCGAAAATCGGACTTGAGGAGGACCAAGTCTACTATCGGGGGTCGAGAAATAGGAAGAAGTTCGGTATCCGAGGTCTTCCGAGCAACGTATTGCCGAGCTAGAGAAAAGAAACGATCCGCGGTGAGCAAGAACGAGGAGCTTCAAATGCAGAATCAAAGACTCGTCTTGATGCCTTCTCGAGTTGTCCGACGATTCCATCGTACGGACCCTGAGACGGGATTGCGGAGCCTGTGCCTACATTTATCGAGCGCACTTGATGTGAACGTAAAATACGTTCACAAAGTGCCTTTAATTACTGGATTTTGCTATTCCGAAAGCTTAATTGTCTGTTTAATGTTTGTTTTCGTGTTTTTAGGGAAAATATGAGAAAAATGCTAAATTCAACACAAAAGGTGAATTTGGAGGTTTTCAGCGCATTCCGAAAATATTAAAAGTCAACCGTGACTTTTCTCTGATGACACCGGTCATCTCTCGGAAGTGGATTACAGACAGTGTACGAAGATTTCGGAAACCGTTCCGAATCCCGACAATTTGTCGGCGAACCACCACATAAGGCGGCGCAACCACCACACGCGGTGGCGAAACATAATTCAAATCTCCATTTTATTTTCCCATGTTTATATTTATATTTATTTCTAGATTTATGTTTATATTTTATATTTATATTTATTTTTGATTTTATATTTATATTTATTTTAATAATTGTTTATTTGTTTATTTATTTTGTATTTGTTTTTGTTTTGGAATTTTGTAGCCACCACCACCGAGCAAACCACCTTTGCGGCTGTTCTTGGATTTTTCTCCGCCACTACTTCCACTACTCCCTCCTCACATGGCTTGATTCTTCTTCAGCTCTCTTTCCTCCCTAACATGGTCTCAATTCCATCCAGGAATCACCCTAGCAGATCACCCACTTCTCCAGTCGACAATCCAGCTGGAATTCCATGTTCAGCTCAATCACCATTCCACGATACCAGCCACCACCACTACAGTCCATCACCTCCACCATCACTGCATATTCCCTCTGCGTTGGCAGCCACCACCATCTCCTTGGCTGCTTCCCATTTCCATTCTCTATTTAAGAGAGCACCTGCAAGGATTAATCACAACAATCTAATTCATCTTCTTTCTCTTTTGCAGGTTCTCGTTTGCAGCCTTGCTTCGCCGTCATGCCCACGCTTCAGCCGTGCCTCTGCTGTCCTCAGCCCAAGCCGCGTCAAGCCCAAGCCGCAAAGCCCAAATTTCTTTGCCGTCACCATCTAATCCCGTCTATGCCGGCGCCGTTTCTCGTCGCTGCGACCCGTGCCTTTGATTTCGCAAAGCCCAGCTGCTGCTCACGCCGTTCTCTTCCCGTGCCGGCGTCCCTCTGCTTTGCGCCGCCAAGAATTCCCAGCTCGCCGCTCAACCACCGTAGCTTCCCAATCCACCGGCGCCATTTTCCAGATTTCCGCCGTCGATGTCGACGAACCCGTGCCCAGATCTGCAACCGGCGTCAATCTCTCGTCGTTCCCGTCGCCCCTCTGAGTCCAGCCGGCGCCGTCAAGCTGCCTTCTCTCTCGCCGCTGCTCCCCCGCCGTCTTCCTTGCTCCGCCGCACTCCTTGCCGCGCCGTCTCTCTCTCGTTCTCCCTGCCCAGAAAAGAAGAAAGAACAGAAATGAGAATTCGTGAATGAGAGGATGAAGACCAAGTTAATGCTGACTTGGCAATTTCAGCTTTGAAAAGTCAAAGCTAGATGTGGGCTGGGCTTGCGAAAAAGAAAGAAGGAAATGAAGATTTGGGCTTTGACCAAGTCAAAGTCCAAGCCCAGCAGCCCAAGGCCCAAGTCCGAAATTGATTTGTGCACCCGCCACATCCAAATACAATTAGTCCGATTTTATAGCTGAGTCTGCCACCTTCGCCTGCCAGACAGTGTCCATTTTCATGGACACAACAGTAACATTTTTCCCAAACTCTGTTTATTTATTATAATTTATTTTTGTTTAATTAACTATTCGTGAATAATTTTGGGAAATGTTATTGTTTGTTTATTTTCTATTTTGTGTAATAATTGTTGGATTGAAGTTAATTGATTCTTCTAGCAGCTTATGTGAATTTTGTTTGTTTAGTTTTATCTTTAATGTTGAAACTAAATAATAAGGATCGCGGATAGACGAGCGTTCGCTAGGTCGCGCACTTGAATTAGCAACTCTTTTTCTATGCGTTAGACATGTTTAGATTAATCACCTTTGCATGTTTAATTGTTTAATCTAGATGAGCGTTCACTAGGTTGATTTCATGGGAGAAGTTTATTTGGGGAATGATAACCTGCGTAGGCATTCCACATATGTTAGTTTCGGATTCATGGCTAGGGAGTTGGTTAATCTTCAAAACAATATTTGTGTGTGTTTTTCGTTTCTTGTTTTCAAAAATAATAAAAATCCAAAAATATTTCCTTTTATTGTTTTCAAAATTATCAAAAACCCCCAAAAATACTTTTGTATATAATGTATATTTTTGTAAATAGAAACAATACTGTATAGTTTATTTAATTTTGTATATATATATATTCTTTATTCTTTATACTTGTTAATATAATTCTTTATTTAATTTAATTTTTCGTGACATTAAAAAGTAAATATAACAATCTTCTGTGGGAAAAACCTTTATTTCCCATTATACTTTACAACGACAACTGTTAGGAATTTAGGTAATAATTAATGACCGCGGTTTTAACATCTAATCATTTTTGGCGCCGGCTCGCCGGGGATTGAAATATTCCTTACCTAATATTATTTTTGATATTTTGTACTGTTTATAATTTTTTGTAATTTTTGACTGTTGTTTATGACTTGTATACTATTGATTGTTGACTTTTTATTGTTTACTAATTTGACTATTTTTTTTACTATTCATGTAACGTTTATATTACTTGTTATATTATGTAGTTGCTATTCTCACTTGTTTTTAATACTTGTTTATATTTTGTTACACTTAGTAATTATATTTAGGTGTCCTTTATATAGTTGATTATTTTTTGTTGTTGTAAGTTGTAACTTGAACGGAAATAGGTAAGGTCCTTTTATTAATATTGGCCTAAACCCTTCATTTTTACCGTAAGGTTATTTGAGGTTGAGGGCGGCCTTTATTAACACTTGGAGAATTGTCGAACACTTAAGTGCTTTCTCAACTGAGTAAGGGGCACATGAATGGTGTCTAGATATGATCAAGACTCTGGGTGACGGGTTTGTAAAATTGGATTCAGAGGACTTGTCCACTAAATGAATCCTGCCTCTCGCTTATCTCTTGTGATCTGGCCATTCGCCTTCTGAAAACACGGAAAGTCATTTACGTCAAGATATTGCACCTAGGCCGTAAGTCCACCTTGAGTTACCGCTTGGAATCAACTTTCATTTTTTTTCAACTATATTCAGGCAAAAGAAAATATTTTTGTAAATAAAATATACGTAGACTTGGAATATACGTAGATATAGGATATACGTAGTAGGAAATAAAATATACTTAGACATAGGAAATTTTATTCATTCATTTTGTATAGCTAATTTGTGACACATTTTTAACTTTGTAAATATTTTGTTTTTATTTTGTAAATTTATTACTAACCTTTTTATTTTGTATAGGAAATAATCCGGGTTTATCGGAAATTTTACCACATACATCGGAGCATACGTTTAGGAAGTCAAGGTTGAAAAACCTTGAGGTTGATGTCTTGTTGGTGATTTTCGGTTTCCTCGGGAGTAAAAAGGTAAGTTTTCTTTTCACTCTCGTTATTTGTATTTGAAAAAAAAAAAAATAAAAAAAAAAAAAAAAAAAAAAAAAGAGTGTTTGCTTTTGTTTTACTAGTTGGTAATTATTTCTTTTTACTATTTATAATTACTGTTTGATTTATTTTTGGGCTTGATTGTAGTTAATTGTTATTGGGCCTTAGGCCCATTTGTTTGTGTGTTGGTTAGTGTTTTAGGTTTCGTAAAATAAAAAAAAAAAAAAAAAAATTTAGCCCATTGGGCTCGTGTCATTCACGAAGCCCAAAACCCGTAACCCAAGCCCATTTAGTGTGTCGGGCCTCTTCGTTTTTAGGCCCATTAGTTAAGCCCACCAATAATGGGCCGGAGATTTCTTTGGCCCAGGCCCACTTTAAGGCCCAGACCATTCCGATGGCCCAGGCCCGTTTAAAGTGTCGGCAAGCGCGTGTGCTACGCGTTTTCCGTTCACTTTACGACTTTTCGTAAAGTATTAAAAAAAATAAAAAAAATAAAAAATCGAAAATCAAAAAAAAATGTGATTGGGCCGACGCACGACTTTTGCGTCGGCCGATTTGTTTAATAAATCGTGCGCGCGTGTCCACTATTCCCTTTGCGACTTTCGTCGCTCGATCCGTGATTTACGGATCTCTGTCCTCGACTTTGGACACGTGTGCGACGTCCGTTCGTTCCTTCCTTTCCCTTCGATTTGCGTTAGTTGCCTTAGGTCATTTCACGCGTTTTCCCTTAGTCTCTCTCTCTCTCTCTCTCTCTCTCGTTTTCTCTCTCGTGTTCTTCGTGTTCTTCGAGCTTTTCCCAGAAAACCTCCCAAATCCCGAAGCTTTCCTCCCTTCCCAAACCACAAATGGCCAAAAGAGTGAATTCTTTCGGCGATTTGTTTCGGGCAGGTCCTTCGAGAGAACCCGATCTTTGAAGGCCTGGCTGAAATAATTCCACCGAGCATGCTCAATAGCGCCGATGCTAGCATGCCGACCGAGCCACAACCACAACCACAACCACAACCACTACCCCAAGCACCAATCTTGGTTGCTGATCCACCCGTCGAGCCGGAAGCCGCTCCCGTCTATAGGAGACTTCCGAGGTCGAAGTACACAAAGTCTCGGAGAGATGCACTTGCGGCTTTCTTTGCGGTGTATTCTCACCCCACGAAACCACAACGAGAAAGATTTGGTCCGAAAATCGGACTTGAGGAGGACCAAGTCTATTATCGGGGGTCGAGAAATAGGAAGAAGTTCGGTATCCAGTCTTCCGAGCAGCGTATTGCCGAGCTAGAGAAAAGAAACGATCAGCTGGTGAGCAAGAACGAGGAGCTTCAACTTCGAATCAACGACTCGTCGATGCTCTCCACGGCGGCATATGTCCCATTGCGGAGGTCCCGTTCCGCACTCGGATGTGCCTAGGCGAAGGCTCGAAGTTGTTCCTCAACAACAAGAGCCTCTTCTTGAGTTGTCCGATGATTCCATCGACATGGACCACTTAAGACGGGATGTGCGGAGCCTCATGCCTACCCTAGTCGAGCGCCCATCCATACCTATGCCATCGACCATCTTCCGGACCTGCTCATGATCTTGTCGGAGTCCACACCGACTTGATCTCGGATATCGTCCGTAAGGCCAAACACGAGCTCCTGCTCATGGCCACTGCCGGTTTTCCTTTGTGGATAACTTCACCGACTCCCGACACGTCTATTCATCCCGAGACTCTTCATAGGGCCGAGTACTTGCGAGTGTTTCAACGAGCCGAACCTCGCTCCGTACTTCAAAGCCGAATCGTCGAGACACTCGGCAACCATTCACCTTTATCCGACCACCATTGTTCGGATCTTAATGGATGTTGGTCGATGGTTGCCGTCTTCGTAGCATGATTACAAACGCCAAGACGTTGGAGATCCTTTCCTCCAACAACGAAGAAGGCTACGAGGAGCATATGCGGGTGATGTCGGCCGAGTTTCGGTGCCATCTCACCTCGTTTCAACTCGTGAAGTCCAGTTTGTTCGGTATTCTCACCAACAACCGGATGGAAGTTGGGTCGTCGTGGATGTCTCCGTGGATGAATTGCGTTCAAATCCAAAGCCTTCCGTGAGATCGATTTGCCGAAAACGCCCCTCCGGATGCCTGATACGTGATCTTCATAATGGATCTTCCTTGGTTACTTGGGTGGAGCACGTGGATGTACGCGAGAAGGAGATGAAGGCCAGTTTCGAACCTTTTGTTCATTCAGGGTTCGCTTTTGGTGCAAAGCGTTGGATCTCAACCCTCCAACGACAAGCCGAGCGCTACATGTGCGCCACAGTATCCACTCTTCACCCGGTGACTCGATTATTTCTCTTGAAGGAAGAAGAGGACTTGCGGAAATGGCAAAACAGATGACGATCTGTTTCTTCAACGACATCAGCAACTCCACGTACCACCACCGGACTTGTTCGAACCGAACAAGAGACACTCGAATGGAGGTCGGGACCAACAAGAGAAGGGGAGATCCGAGCAAGCCCCCCGGAGTCAATCGTACCGCTGGTTGTTCCGTCGTTCATCTTTCCCATCACACCAGGATCTTTGAGTTCCTCAAAGACGTGCGGACAAGACCACAATGGGATAGTATGTCGATGGACAGCTCGTGCGTGTGCTAGCAAATTTCACCATCGGTCTTGACCCGCGGAACCAGATTTCGGTGCTCGCCATAGATAGTCACAACGACTTCCTCATCCTTCGGGAGTGTTGCACCGATGCAACGGGGTCGTTCGTGATTTATGCACCGATCAACCATTCCATTTTCCAAGTGTTTGCTATGTGGAGTTCAACCGGAGCCATTTCCGCTTATGTCTTCGGCTTCTCCATTCTGCCTAACGTATCCGGAGCTGTTCTTGATGGAACACTGCTGACTATAGTGTTCCAGATCTCGGTGAGGGCTACATCAGCCAAGTCTGCCGTGGAGTCGGCAACTACCCTTGTCCAGGACACACTTCAACGGATCAGAGCCGCAGTCAATTAAGGAGCAAACGTTGGATGCAAGGCCCTGCTAGCCTTGTTTGTGACTGTTGGTGACTTGCTTCGGGAGGAGCTTAACGATCTTCAAAGGGGAGTTTTTCTTTAACTTATATCTTTTTCATTTATTTATATGTTGTGTGTTTACTTCTGTTTATTTATGTTTGTGTGTTTACTTCTGTTTGTATTTTCAATTCAATAACCATGCTTGAATTTTTCATTTTCGTGAAATATCTGTCTAACATTGAGGACAATGTTTAATTCAAGTGTGGGGGGAAGGTTTATTAAAAAGAAAAGAAAAAAATTTTGAAAAATTGAAAAAATTCAAAAAAATAATTTACTTGTTTTCGTTTTCTACTGTAACGGTATATCGACTAAATCACTGTGGTAGCGTTGAACCTACCATTGCACTTAGTAAGTCACTGTGGTCACGTATTGTTACGTAAATTGAAAAAAAATCAAAAAAATCAAAAAATAAAAAATTACAAAAATATTTGCTTCTGTTTGTGTGTTTTTGTGTTTTATTTGTGTTATGTGTGTTGTATTCTTTCCAATCCCGATGATGAATTGAGTTTAATTATTATGATTTTGAGAATGTTTATTATATGTTAAGGATTTGTGTGATTTGCTTCGGATTTAATATGCATAACTTGTGATTGCTCGAATTTCATGTTCACATAATCTGTTTCGATTAATTGATTGCGATCCGAGAAGCACATTTAAACATACATTGTCATGCATACCCAGAAAATGTGAGGATTTGAGCCTATTGTATATTCACATGTATGCATATTTCATACATTTACTCGTTCTTCATGTGTGCACAATTCATGAGTTTTTGAACCTAGAACTTGCTCAGAGACCACTTGAAACTTTTTGTTAATCTGTAATGAATTAGAGATGAGTAAGGCATTAGTTGAGCACCATGGCCAAAATATTCACCATCCATCTAAACACGAACTTTAGGATCCCCTTTTGAACTAAACACTCATTAGCCGTTTCTTTTGTTCACCCACACCATTTCACCCTTGTTTTATTTATGTTTGCAAGACGATGATAGTGACTTCTTATGTTTTTATGCTTCGGATTTGTATGGTAGTTTACCAAAAGGCAAGTGTGGGGGTGTATTTATTTTCTTGTATTTGTTCAAAGAAAGAAAAAAAAATATCAGAAATAAAAAGAAGGAATAAATTCCTCAAAGAAAAAAAAAAAGAAAAAAAAAAAGAAAGAAAAAAGAAAAAGGAAAAAAATACCACAAAAATAGAGTTATTTTGTTGTACTTGTATTTTTGAATTCAATAAAAGGTTGGAGGAGAATAAGAGTTGTTTCGGGTTTAGCATAGGTATGAGTTTCAAAGTCGTTGATTTGTCTTGCAAACATGTAAAATATTTTTCATTTCGAGTCCTTTCATTCTTCATTTACCATTTACCATTTACCATTCATCCTTTTGTCCCTGTTTCACCTAAAAAGCCCTTATGATCTGATGATTTGTAGATTAATTGTAGAGAGTTGGTTAATGAGCAAGCATATGGGAACACTACTTGTGTAATTGTTTTGAGAGTAAACACTTAACCCTAAACACTGAGCGGAAATATTTAGTGAATCTTGTGAGGTTTAGTGGTTAATGTTGTTTCATATGTGCCTATTGGATTGCTTGACATTAATTGTATACTTGGTTTTCACACACTACACCCGAGCATAAATGAGATGTACATATTAAATGCTTAGCAAATTCTTTAACCTTGGTATATAATTTTTATTCTCTTGATTATAATTTTTTCGAACTCGCTGAGGATTATGGTTGGAAAGAACCGTCTGTTTTGTGTTTCCCTTTCTGTTTTGTGTTGTTTTGTTCTGTGTTTGCTAGAGGACTAGCAATAGTTCAAGTGTAGGGGTGTGATGTGAACGTAAAATACGTTCACAAAGTGCCTTTAATTACTGGATTTTGCTATTCCGAAAGCTTAATTGTCTGTTTAATGTTTGTTTTCGTGTTTTTAGGGAAAATATGAGAAAAATGCTAAATTCAACACAAAAGGTGAATTTGGAGGTTTTCAGCGCATTCCGAAAATATTAAAAGTCAACCGTGACTTTTCTCTGATGACACCGGTCATCTCTCGGAAGTGGATTACAGACAGTGTACGAAGATTTCGGAAACCGTTCCGAATCCCGACAATTTGTCGGCGAACCACCACATAAGGCGGCGCAACCACCACACGCGGTGGCGAAACATAATTCAAATCTCCATTTTATTTTCCCATGTTTATATTTATATTTATTTCTAGATTTATGTTTATATTTTATATTTATATTTATTTTTGATTTTATATTTATATTTATTTTAATAATTGTTTATTTGTTTATTTATTTTGTATTTGTTTTTGTTTTGGAATTTTGTAGCCACCACCACCGAGCAAACCACCTTTGCGGCTGTTCTTGGATTTTTCTCCGCCACTACTTCCACTACTCCCTCCTCACATGGCTTGATTCTTCTTCAGCTCTCTTTCCTCCCTAACATGGTCTCAATTCCATCCAGGAATCACCCTAGCAGATCACCCACTTCTCCAGTCGACAATCCAGCTGGAATTCCATGTTCAGCTCAATCACCATTCCACGATACCAGCCACCACCACTACAGTCCATCACCTCCACCATCACTGCATATTCCCTCTGCGTTGGCAGCCACCACCATCTCCTTGGCTGCTTCCCATTTCCATTCTCTATTTAAGAGAGCACCTGCAAGGATTAATCACAACAATCTAATTCATCTTCTTTCTCTTTTGCAGGTTCTCGTTTGCAGCCTTGCTTCGCCGTCACGCCCACGCTTCAGCCGTGCCTCCGCTGTCCTCGGCCCAAGCCGCGTCAAGCCCAAGCCGCAAAGCCCAAATTTCTTTGCCGTCACCATCTAATCCCGTCTATGCCGGCGCCGTTTCTCGTCGCCGCGACCCGTGCCTTTGATTTCGCAAAGCCCAGCTGCTGCTCACGCCGTTCTCTTCCCGTGCCGGCGTCCCTCGCTTTGCGCCGCCAAGAATTCCCAGCTCGCCGCTCAACCACCGTAGCTTCCCAATCCACCGGCGCCATTTTCCAGATTTCCGCCGTCGATGTCGACGAACCCGTGCCCAGATCTGCAACCGGCGTCAATCTCTCGTCGTTCCCGTCGCCCTCTCGAGTCCGGCCGGCGCCGTCAGCTGCCTTCTCTCTCGCCGCTGCTCCCCCGCCGTCTTCCTTGCTCCGCCGCACTCCTTGCCGCGCCGTCTCTCTCTCGTTCTCCCTGCCCGAAAAGAAGAAAGAACAGAAATGAGAATTCGTGAATGAGAGGATGAAGACCAAGTTAATGCCGACTTGGCAATTTCAGCTTTGAAAAGTCAAAGCTAGATGTGGGCTGGGCTTGCGAAAAAGAAAGAAGGAAATGAAGATTTGGGCTTTGACCAAGTCAAAGTCCAAGCCCAAGCAGCCCAAGGCCCAAGTCCGAAATTGATTTGTGCACCCGCCACATCCAAATACAGTTAGTCCGATTTTATAGCCGAGTCCGCCACCTTCGCTCGCCGGCACGGTGTCCATTTTCATGGACACAACAGTAACATTTTTCCCAAACTCTGTTTATTTATTATAATTTATTTTTGTTTAATTAACTATTCGTGAATAATTTTGGGAAATGTTATTGTTTGTTTATTTTATATTTTGTGTAATAATTATTGGATTGAAGTTGATTAATTCTTCTAGCAGCTTATGTGAATTTTGTTTGTTTGGTTTTATCTTTAATGTTGAAACTAAATGATAAGGATCGCGGATAGACGAGCGTTCGCTAGGTCGCGCACTTGAATTAGCAACTCTTTTTCTATGCGTTAGACATGTTTAGATTAATCACCTTTGCATGTTTAATTGTTTAATCTAGATGAGCGTTCACTAGGTTGATTTCATGGGAGAAGTTTATTTGGGGAATGATAACCTGCGTAGGCATTCTACATGTGTTAGTTTCGGATTCATGGCTAGGGAGTTGGTTAATCTTCAAAACAATATTTGTGTGTGTGTTTTCTTGTTTTCAAAAATATTAAAAATCCAAAAATATTTCTTTTTATTGTTTTCAAAATTATCAAAAACCCCCAAAAATACTTTTGTATATAATGTATATTTTTGTAAATGGAAACAATACTGTATAGTTTATTTAATTTTGTATATATATATATTCTTTATTCTTTATACTTGTTAATAATAATTCTTTATTTAATTTAATTTTTTCGTGACATTAAAAAGTAAATATAACAATCTTCTGTGGGAAAAACCTTTATTTCCCATTATACTTTACAACGACAACTGTTAGGAATTTAGGTAATAATTAATGACGTCGGTTCCACCGCCTAATCAGCACTCAGATGTGCTGGCGAAGGCTCGAAGTTGTTCCTCAACAACAAGAGCCTATTCTCGAGTTGTCCGACGATTCCATCGACATGGACCACTCGAGACGGGAGTGCGGAGCTCACTCCAGTCGAGCGCCCATCCATACCCTTGCCATCTAATCTTCCCGGACCTGCTCATGATCTTGTCGGAGTCCACACCGACTTGATCTCGGATATCGCCCGTAAGGCCAAACACGAGCTCCCGCTCGCGGCCACCGCCGGTTTTCCTTTGTGGATAACTTCACCGACTCCCGACACGTCTATTCATCCCGAGACTCTTCATAGGACCGAGTACTTGCGAGTGTTTCAACGAGCCGAACCTGCTCCGTACTTCAAAGCCGAATCGTCGAGACACTCGGCAACCATCCATCTTTATCCGACCACCATCGTTCAAATCTTAATGGATGTTGGTCGATGGTTGCCGCTCTTTCGTAGCATGATCACAAACGCCAAGACGTTGGAGATCCTTTCCTCCAAAGAACGAAGAAGGCTACGAGGAGCATATGCAGTGATGTCGGCCGAGTTTCGGTGCCATCTCACCTCGTCTCAACTCGTGAAGTCCAGTTCGTTCGGTACTCTCACCAACAATCGGATGGAAGTTGGGTCGTCGTGGATGTCTCCGTGGATGAATTGCGTTCCAATCCAAAGCCTTCCGTGAGATCGATTTGCCGAAAACGCCCCTCCGGATGCCCGATACGTGATCTTCATAATGGATCTTCCTTGGTCACTTGGGTGGAGCACGTGGATGTACGCGAAAAAGAGATGAAGGCCAGTTTCGAACCTTTTGTTCATTCAGGGTTCGCTTTTGGTGCAAAGCGTTGGATCTCAACCCTCCAACGACAAGCCGAGCGCTACATGTGCGCCACAGGTATCCACTCTTCACCCGGTGACTCGATTATTTCTCTTGAAGGAAGAAGAGGCTTGGCGGAAATGGCAAAACAGATGACGATCTGTTTCTTCAACGACATCAGCAACTCCACGTATCATCACCGGACTTGTTCGAACCGAACAAGAGACACTCGAATGGAGGTCGGGACCAACAAGCGAAGGGGTGATCCGAGCAAGCCCCCGGAGTCAATCGTACCGCTGGATGTTCCGTCGTGCATCTTTCCCATCACACCGGGATCTTTGAGTTCCTCAAAGACGTGCGTACAAGACCACAATGGGATAGTATGTCGATGGACAGCTCGTACGTGTGCTAGCAAATTTCTCCATCGGTCTTGACCCGCGGAACCAGATTTCGGTGCTCGCTATAGATAGTCACAACGACTTCCTCATCCTTCGGGAGTGTTGCACCGATGCAACGAGGTCGTCTGTGATTTATGCGCCGATTAACCATTCCATTTTCCAGTGTTTGCTATCTGGAGTTCAACCGGAGCCATTTCCGCTTATGTCTTCGGGCTTCTCCATTCGCCAAACGTATCCGGAGCTGTACTTGATGGAACATTGCCGACTATAGTGTTCCGGATCTCGGTGAAGGCTACATCGGCCAAGTCCGCCGTGGAGTCGGCAACTACCCTTGTCCAAGACACACTTCAACGGATCAGAGCCGCAGTCAACTAAGGAGCAAACGTTGGATGCAAGGCCCTGCTAGCCTTGTTTGTGACTGTTGGTGACTTGCTTCGGGAGGAGCTTCACGATCTTCAAAGGGGAGTCTTTTTGTATCCCTTTTCATTTAGTTAATTGTTTTGTGTTTATATATGTTTGTGTGTTTACTTCGGTTTATTTTAGTTTGTGTGTTTAAATTCAATAATCATGCTTGAATTATTCATTTTCGTGAAATATCTGTCTAACATTGAGGACAATGTTTAATTCAAGTGTGGGGGGAAGGTTTATTGAAAAGAAAAGAAAAATATATAAAAAAAATTTGAAAAATTCAAAAAAATAATTTACTTGTTTTTGTTTTCTACTGTAACGGTATATCGACTAAATCATACTTACTCCCTTGGTAGCGTTGAACCTACCATTGCACTTAGTAAGTCACTGTGGTCACGTATTGTTACCCTAATTGAAAAAAATCAAAAAAAAAATCAAAAAAATTAAAAATTACAAAAATATTTGCTTCTGTTTGTGTGTTTTTGTGTGTTTATTTGTGTTATGTGTGTTGTTTTCTTTCCAATCCCGATGATGAATTGAGTTTAATTGTTATGATTTTGAGAATGTTTATTATATGTTAAGGTTTTGTGTGATTTGCTTTGGATTTAATTTGCATAACTTGTGATTGCTCGAAATTCCATGTTCACTTAACCTGTTTCGATTAATTGATTGCAATCCGAGAAGCACATTTAAACATACATTGTCATGCATACCCAGAAAATGTGAGGATTTGAGCCTGTTGTATATTCACATGTATGCATATTTCATACATTTACTCGTTCTTCATGTGTGCACAATTCATAAGTTTTTGAACCTAGAACTTGCTCAGAGACCGCTTGAAACTTTTTATTAATCTGTGATGAATTAGAAATGATTAAGGCATTAGTTGAGCACCATGGCCAAAGTATTCACCATCCATCTAAACACGAACTTTAGGAATAACCCTTTTGAACTAAACACTCATTAGCCGTTTCTTTTGTTCACCCACACCATCTCACCATTGTTTTATTTATGTTTGCAAGACGATGATAGTGACTTCTTGTGTTCTTATGCTTCGGGTTTTGATTTGTATGGTCGTATACCAAAAGGCAAGTGTGGGGGTGTATTTATTTTGTTGTATTTGTTCAAAGAAAAAAAAAATCAGAAATAAAAAGAAGGAATAAAATTCCTCAAGAAAAAAAGAAAAGAAAAAAAAATGTGGAAAAGAAAAAGAAAAAAATACCACAAAAATAGAGTTATTTTATTTACTTGTATTATTTTCAATAAAAGGTTGGAGGAAAATAAGAAAGTTGTTTCGGGTTTAGCATATGTATGAGTTTCAAAGTCGTTGACTTGTCTTGCAAACATATAAAACATTTTTCATTTCGAGTCCTTTCACTTCATTTACCATTTACCATTTACCATTTACCATCCACCCTTTGGTTCCTGTTTCACCTGAAAGTCCTTATGATCTGATGATTTGTGGATTAATTGTAGAGAGTTGGTTAATGAGCAAGCTTATGGGAACACTACTTGTGTAATTGTTTTTGAGAGTAAACACTTAACCCTAAACACTGAGCGGAAATATTTAGTGAATCTTGTGAGGTTTAGTGGTTAATGTTGTTTCGATGTGCCTATTGGATTGCTTGACATTAATTGTATACTTGGTTTTCACACACTACACCCGAGCATAAATGAGATGTACATGTTAAATGCTTAGCAAATTCTTTAACCTTGGTATATAATTTGTATTCTCTTGATTATAATTCTTTCGAACTCGCTGAGGATTATGGTTGGAAAGACCGTCTGTTTTGTGTTTCCCTTTCTGTTTTGTGTTGTTTTGTTTTGTGTTTGCTAGAGGACTAGCAATAGTTCAAGTGTAGGGGTGTGATGTGAACGTAAAATACGTTCACAAAGTGCCTTTAATTACTGGATTTTGCTATTCCGAAAGCTTAATTGTTTGTATAATATTTGTTTTTGTGTTTTTAGGGAAAATATGAGAAAAATGCTAATTTTCACATAACAGGTGAATTTTGGAGATTTTCAGTGTAATTCCGAAAAGTCAACCGTGACTTTTCATATGTCAAAATGACACCGGTCATTTTGAGGATGTGGGTCCAGTTAATGTACGAAGATTTCGGAAACCGTTCCGAATCCCGACAATTTGTCGGCAAACCACCATATCAGGCGGCAGAACCACCACACGCGGTGGCAGATTATATTTTAAATCTCCATTTTATTTTCCCATGTTTATATTTTATATTTATTTAATTTTTCTTTTGTTTTATTATTTTATTTTCTTTTCTTTGTTTTGTTTGTATTATGTTTGCAGCCACCCATGTTACCACCGATCTCATCTCCACCACCATCACACTACAATCCAATTTCCTCCAGGTTTTCCTCCACTGCCGGCCACCTACCTAGTCCACTTCACCAACCAGCCATGTGTTCCCAGCATCTCCAGCTCTCCAAGTTCACACCACCGAGCTTCACTCTTCCTTGGCTCCTTCCCATTTCCATTTCCTATTTAAGGAGAGTCCCTGCAAGGTTTAATCACAGCAATCATCTTCTAATTATCTATGTGTTTCTTTTGCAGGTTTACAGACCCATTGCAGCAGCCAAGCCTCTCCTCTGCCATGGCAGCCATCACCATTCCACCACGGTTTGGAGCAGCTCGCTGCAATACCCAGCCCGTGCTTTCACCGGCGTCGTTTCAACTTTCACCGGCGTCGTTTCAACTGCTCACCCATCTCCGCCGTCCTCCATAGCTTCAGCTCACACCGTAGCAACTGCCGCGTCTTCCTGCTGGCGTCGTGCCACCGGCGCCGACATCGATCCAAGCCGTGCGTCACCACCGTTCCCCTCGCCTCTGCTCGACGACACCTTTGACCCCCGAAGCTGCTGCCGTCGATCCCAGCCCGGCTGTTCCGTGCCCAGCCCAACAACGCCGTCGTCCGCTGCGTTCTGCCGCCGCCTGCAGTTCCCGCGTCGTCCCCGCAAATCCCGAACGCACTCCGGCCCGTGCTCATCTTATAACCGGCGATCTCCTCTGCGTTCCCAGCTGCCGGCGATCTCCTCTGCGTTCCCAGCTACCGGCGACCTCAACCATGGCTGCGCATCGCTCTCCCTGCTCTGAAATGAAGAAGAAGAAAAGAAAATTGCAATTATGAAAGAGAGAGATGCACGGGTTTCTTAGAAAGAAGAATAGAAAAATTGGTTTCTATGTTGAAAAGTCAAAGTCAGCAAGAACATGGCTGACCGGTCAACAAGGTCAACAATTCAATTTGGGCTTCCAAGCCCAAAAGCCCAAGCCCAAGTGGTCCAATTGCTCTCTACACCCGCCACATCCAAATGCGATACTAGTCCGTTTCTATAGCCGAGTCCGCCACCTTCGCCTGCCGACGTTGTCCATTTTCATGGACACAACAAGTAACATTTTTCCCAAACTCTGTTTATTTATTATAATTTATTTTTGTTTAATTAACTATTCGTGAATAATTTTGGGAAATGTTATTGTTTGTTTATTTTCTATTTTATGTAATAATTGTTGGATTGAAGTTAATTGATTCTTCTAGCAGCTTATGTGAATTTTGTTTGTTTGGTTTTATCTTTAATGTTAAAACTAAATAATGAGGATCACGGATAGTTGGGCGGTCCCGCTAGGTCGTGCACTTGAATTAGCAACTCTTCTTCTATGCGTTAGACATGTTTAGATTAATTACCTTTGCATGTTTAATTGTTTAGCCTGTCAGGGTGGTCTCGGGGTTAATTTTCATAGTGAGGTTTTATTTGGGAGATGTATGGTGGTCCAGCATCTTACATATGTTAGTTTCGGATTCATGGCTAGGGAGTTGGTTAATCTTCAAAACAATATTTGTGTGTGTTTTCTTGTTTTCAAAAATAATAAAAATCCAAAAATATTTCTTTTATTGTTTTCAAAAATCTCAAAAACCCCCAAAAATACTTTTGTATATAATGTATATTTTTGTAAATAGAAACAATACTGTATAGTTTATTTAATTTTGTATATATATATATTCTTTATTCTTTATACTTGTTAATAATAATTCTTTATTTAATTTAATTTATTGTGACATTAAAAAGTAAATATAACAATCTTCTGTGGGAAAAACCTTTATTTCCCATTATACTTTACAACGACAATTGTTAGGAATTTAGGTAATAATTAATGACGTAGGTGAAAAATCCTCTAATCACAAATAACGAGAGTGAAAAGAAAACTTACCTTTTTACTCCCGAGGAAACCGAAAATCACCAACAAGACATCAACCTCAAGGTTTTTCAACCTTGACTTCCTAAACGTATGCTCCGATGTATGTGGTAGAATTTTCGAATAACCTGGATTATTCCCTATAAAAATTAAAAAGTTAGTAATAAAATTAACAAAGTAAAAACAAAATATTTACAAAGTTAAAAATGTATCTCAAATTATCTATACAAAATGAATAAATAAAATTTCCTATGTCTACATAAATTTTATTTACACAATACACTTAGGTACGGGAACAGAGGACTTCAATGTGCAATGGGACTGAAACAGCTACCCATCTTAAAGTCATGTTTAATCCAATATACCTAAAGTGTACAAAAACATTTTCCTTTGCTTGAATATAGTTGAAAAAAAACAAAGTTGATTCCAAGCGGTAACTCAAGGTGGACGTGCGGCCTAGGTGCAATGCCTAGACATAAATGACTTTCCCTGTTTTCAGAGGCGAATGGCCAGATCATATGAGAATAAGCGAGGGGCAGGATTCATTTACTGAACTACGGAGGCTTACACCCCTATCGACTTACGTCAGTCTATAGTCCTCTGAATCCAAAACCTGTCACCCAGGGTCTCGACCTAGACACCATCCATGTGCCCCTTACTCAGTTGAGAAAGCACTTAAGTGTTCGACAATTCTCCAAGTGTTAATAAAGGCCGCCCTCAACCTCAAATAACCTTACGGTAAAAATGAAGGGTTTAGGCCAATATTAATAAAAGGACCTTACCTATTCCGTTCAAGTTACAACTTACAACAACAAAAAATAATCAACTATATAAAAGACACCTAAATATAATTACTAAGTGTAAAATATCTACAAGTAAAATTAGTAAGTGTAACAAAATATCAAAAAGTATAAACAAGTATTATTCACAAATATTCACAAAATAATAGTTAGGAATTTTCAATCCCCGTCGACGGCGCTAAAAATTGATACGCCCAAAAGGAGCATCAACTTAAAAAAACCCTATCGGTAGTAGTATAGTGCATAGTAGGGTATCGTTCACAACGGAGATCAAAGGGTGTACCTAACAAAAATTGTCACAAAGAATTAAATTAAATAAAGAATTATTATTAACAAGTATAAAAAATATATACATATATACAAAGTAAAAGGGGGTTTAAGAGATAAATTGAATGAAATTAATTAATTAAATTACAAAGAATAAATTAAATAAGATGGGATGAAACATAAAGTATATAAAGTTCAGACACATATACACAAGTTTATCAATCATTAGACCGAAAATTAACCAAGTTCCCTAGTGATTTGAGGTTTTTTACCTACGTCATTAATTATTACCTAAATTCCTAACAGTTGTCGTTGTAAAGTATAATGGGAAATAAAGGTTTTTCCCACAGAAGATTGTTATATTTACTTTTCAATGTCACAATAAATTAAATTAAATAAAGAATTATATTAACAAGTATAAAGAATAAAGAATATATATATATATATATACAAAATTAAATAAACTATACAGTATTGTTTCTATTTACAAAAATATACATTATATACAAAAGTATTTTTGGGGGTTTTTGAGGTTTTTGAAAACAATAAAGGAAATATTTTTGGATTTTTTTATTATTTTTGAAAACAAGAAACACACACACAAATATTGTTTTGAAGATTAACCAACTCCCTACACAAATATTGAGTTTAATTGTTGTGATTAGGAGAATGTTTATTATATGTCAAGGCTTTGTGTAGTTTGCTTTGGATTTAATATGCATAACTTGTGATTGCTCGAAATTCCATGTTCACATCGCCTGTGTCGATTAATTGATTGCAATCCGAGAAGCACATTTGAACATACATTGTCATGCATACCCAGAAAATGTGAGGACTTGAGCCTATTGAATATTCACATGTATGCATCATTCATACATTTACTCGTTCTTCATGTGTGCACAATTCATGAGTTTTGAACCTAGAACTTGCTCAGAGACCACTTGAAACATTTTGTTAATCTGTGATGAATTAGAGATGAGTAAGGCATTAGTTGAGCACCATGGCCAAAGTATTCACCATCCATCTAAACACGAACTTTAGGAATAACCCTTTTGAACTAAACACTCATTAGCCGTTTCTTTTGTTCACCCACACCATTTCACCCTTGTTTTATTGTGTTTGCAAGACGATGATAGTGACTTCTTATGTTCTTATGCTTCGGATTTGTATGGTAGTATACCAAAAGGCAAGTGTGGGGGTGTATTTATTTCGTTGTATTTGTTCAAAGAAAAAAAAAAATCGGAAATAAAAAGAAGGAATAAATTCCTCAAAGAAAAAAAAATAGAAAAAAAAAAAGAAAGAAAAAAAAAAAGTCAGAAAGAGAAATTCCAAAAATAGAGTTATTGTATTGCTTTTATTTTCAATAAAAGGTTGGAGGAAAATAAGAGTTGTTTCGGGTATAGCATAGGTATGAGTTTCAAAGTCGTTGATTTGTCTTGCAAACATGTGAAACATTTTTCATTTCGAATCCTTTCACTTCCTTTACCATTCACCATTTACCATTCACCTTTGGTCCCTGTTTCACCTGAAAGTCCTTATGATCTGATGATTTGTGGATTAATTGTAGAGAGTCGGTTAATGAGCAAGCATATGGGAACACTACTTGTGTAATTGTTATGAGAGTAAACACTTAACCCTAAACACTGAGCGGAAATATTTAGTGAATCTTGTGAGGTTTAGTGGTTAATGTTGTTTCGATGTGCCTATTGGATTGCTTGACATTAATTGTATACTTGGTTTTTCACACACACACCCGAGCATAAATGAGATGTACATGTTAAATGCTTAGCAAATTCTTTAAACTTGGTATATAATTTTTATTCTCCCGATTATAACTCTTGTGAACTCGCCGAGGATTATGGTTGGAAAGACCAGTTATGTTGTGTGTTTCCATTTTTTGTGAAATATAGTTGTGTTTGTGTGGTTTGCTAGAGGACTAGCAATAGTTCAAGTGTAGGGGTGTGATGTGAACGTAAAATACGTTCACAAAGTGCCTTTAATTACTGGATTTTGCTATTCCGAAAGCTTATTTGTCCGTTTAATATTTGTTTTTGTGTATTTAGGGAAAATACGAGGAAAATGTTAATTTCTACACAAAAGGTGAATTTTGGAGATTTTCAGCGTAATTCGGAAAAGTCAACCGTGACTTTTCAGATATCAAAATGACACCGGTCATTTTGAGGATGGAAAATAATGTACGAAGATTTCGGAAACCGTTCCGAATCCCGACAAGTTTGTCGGCGAATCACCACATCAGGCGGCACAACCACCACACGCGGTGGCGAAACATAATTCAAACCTCTCCATTTTTATTTTCCCATGTTTATATTTATATTTATGTTTATATTTTATATTTTTATTTATTTTTGATTTTATATATGTATATTTATTTTAAATAATTATTTATTTATTTTAATTATTTTATTTTGTTTTGGTTTTGTTTTGTTACCCGCTCCTTGTTCCCTGCAGCCACCACGATCACCACCAAGCCGCCCACTTGGGCTGCAATCAATCACATGGCTTAAAATCCCTCCCTCACATGGAATCAATTTCCAGCTGCATATTCCTACTCCACCATCACCAACCAGCTCCACCACCATCACACTACAGTCCATATTTCCCTCATTTTCCTCCACTGCCGGCAGCATATTCTCCAGTCCATCACTGCTTTCCAGCTTCACTTCGCACACTCTGCTCCTTGGCTGCTTCCCATTCCATTCTCTATTTAAGCAAGCTCCAGCAGCCATCTTCATTCACCAATTCAATCTAATTATGTGTGTTATTTTCTTTTGCAGATTTGGAGACCCACTGCAGTACCCACGTCGCTCCCCTGCCATGGCCAAAGAAATTCCCTTGCTGGCACCGTGCCCAATCCATAATCACCATTGGCGCCGCATCTTCCTCACCCAATATTGCAATCACTTCAAGCCTTTCTTTTCCTGCAAATTTATAATCAAGCAATCTAATTTCTTCTTTTGTTTTGCAGGTTTGGAAACACAATCACAGCCATCATCACCGTGATGCCTTGAGCCCGTGAGCTCCCTGCCCTCTGTCCTTACCGTGAAGCCCAGGCACTGCCGCTGCAATACCCAGCCCGTGCTTTCACCGGCGCCGCTTCTCTCTTCCCTGCTGTTCCTGCCGGCCAGCCATGAGGCCGTGCCTCTTCAATTTAATCTCGCCGGCATCACTATCACCGAGCCAGCCCAGCCATGTCCGTGTCGCCCTGCTGCCACTTTGCGCGTCATCATGCTAAACCGTGCGCCTCCTGCCGGCGCCGTTCCCGGCCTTCACGCCGCTCAACCCAGTCCGGCCTTGTCACCGGCGTCTTCGATTCAATCCAGCGTTGCTGCCCAGCCCGTAGCTCCCTCCTCTGCCGTGATTCCAAGCCAGACGCCGGCGTCCATCTCATCCCCAATCGCCGTCGTCCCTCCCTCTGCAGCAAGAAGAATTAAAAGAAGAAAGAAAAGAGATGAATCTGAAAATTGGTCTGAAGCAAATGAAGAAATCGTGATAGATGAAAGGAGAGAAGAAGAAAAATGCTGACATGGCTGCTCCTTTGAAAAGTCAAAGTCAACGAAGACCCGGTCAACAATTCAAAGCTGACTTTCTCAATTGGACCAAGCCCAAGTCCCATGGCCCAAGCCAAAAATGCTATCTACACCCGGAGGCCCAATGCCAATTGATTTGTTCACCCGCCACATCCAAAGTTACATTGTTCGATTCTAAATAGCTGAGTCTGCCACCTTCGCCTGCCAGACAGTGTCCATTTTCATGGACACAACAGTAACATTTTTCCCAAACTCTGTTTATTTATTATAATTTATTTTTGTTTAATTAACTATTCGTGAATAATTTTGGGAAATGTTATTGTTTGTTTATTTTCTATTTTATGTAATAATTGTTGGATTGAAGTTAATTGATTCTTCTAGCAGCTTATGTGAATTTTGTTTGTTTGGTTTTATCTTTAATGTTAAAACTAAATAATGAGGATCACGGATAGTTGGGCGGTCCCGCTAGGTCGTGCACTTGAATTAGCAACTCTTCTTCTATGCGTTAGACATGTTTAGATTAATTACCTTTGCATGTTTAATTGTTTAGCCTGTCAGGGTGGTCTCGGGGTTAATTTTCATAGTGAGGTTTTATTTGGGAGATGTATAGTGGTCCAGCATCTTACATATGTTAGTTTCGGATTCATGGCTAGGGAGTTGGTTAATCTTCAAAACAATATTTGTGTGTGTGTTTCTTGTTTTCAAAAATAATAAAAATCCAAAAATATTTCTTTTATTGTTTTCAAAAATCTCAAAAACCCCCAAAAATACTTTTGTATATAATGTATATTTTTGTAAATAGAAACAATACTGTATAGTTTATTTAATTTTGTATATATATATATTCTTTATTCTTTATACTTGTTAATAATAATTCTTTATTTAATTTAATTTATTGTGACATTAAAATGTAAATATAACAATCTTCTGTGGGAAAAACCTTTATTTCCCATTATACTTTACAACGACAATTGTTAGGAATTTAGGTAATAATTAATGACGTAGGTGAGAAATACTTCTAATCATTTTGGCGCCGGCTCGCCGGGGATTGTTTTTACTATTTACTTTTGACTTTTGACTTTTTACTTTTTACTGTTGACTTTTGACTGTTGACTTTTTGACTGTTGACTTTGACTATTGACTATTGACTTTTTACTATTTGTAAATAATACTTGTTAATTTTATTTATACTGACTTGATTATACTTGTTTATATTTTTACACTTAGTAATTTAGTTAGGTGTCTTTTATATAGTTGATTATTTTTTGTTGTTGTAAGTTGTAACTTGAACGGAAATAGGTAAGGTCCTTTTGTTAATATTGGCCTAAACCCTTCATTTTTACCGTAAGGTTATTTGAGGTTGAGGGCGGCCTTTATTAACACTTGGAGAATTGTCGAACACTTAAGTGCTTTCTCAACTGAGTAAGGGGCACATGAATGGTGTCTAGATATGATCAAGACTCTGGGTGACGGGTTTGTAAAATTGGATTCAGAGGACTTGTCCACTAAATGAATCCTGCCTCTCGCTTATCTCTTGTGATCTGGCCATTCGCCTTCTGAAAACACGGAAAGTCATTTAAGTCAAGGCATTGCACCTAGGCCGTAAGTCCACCTTGAGTTACCGCTTGGAATCAACTTTCATTTTTTTTCCAACTATATTCAGGCAAAAGAAAATATTTTTGTGTAAATAAAATATACGTAGACATAGGAAAATACGTAGACATAGGAAAACGTGATATTCATTCATTTTGTATAGATAATTTGTGACACATTTTTAACTTTGTAAATATTTTGTTTTTATTTTGTAAATTTATTACTAACCTTTTTATTTTGTATAGGAAATAATCCGGGTTTATCGGAAATTCTACCACATACATCGGAGCATACGTTTAGGAAGTCAAGGTTGAAAAACCTTGAGGTTGATGTCTTGTTGGTGATTTTTCGGTTTTCTCGGGAGTAAAAAGGTAAGTTTTCTTTCACACTCGTTATTTATTTAAAAAAAAAAAAAAAAAATTAATTTATTAAAAAAAAAAAAAAAGAGTTTGTTTTGTTTTACTGTTGGTAATTATTTATTTTTACTATTTATAATTACTGTTTGTTTTATTTTTGGGCTTGTTAGTTAGTTAGTTTGTTATTGGGCCTTAGGCCCGTTTGTGTGATTGGTTAGTGTTTTGGGTTTCGAATAAAATAAAAAAATAAAAAATAAAAAATTTAGCCCATTGGGCTCGTGTCATTCACGAAGCCCAAAACCCGTAACCCAAGCCCATTTAGTGTGTCGGGCCTATTCGTTTTTAGGCCCATTAAGTTTAAGCCCACCATTAATAATGGGCCGGAGATTTCTTTGGCCCAAGCCCACTTTAAGGCCCGGACCATTCCGTTGGCCCAAGCCCGTTTAAAGTGTCGGCAAGCGCGTGTGCTACGCGTTTTCACTGTTCACTTTACGACTTTTCGTAAAGTATTAAAAAAATAAAAAATAGAAAATCAAAAAAATTTTGATTGGGCCGACGCACGACTTTTGCGTCGGCTGAATTGTTTAATAAATCGTGCGCGCGTTCCACTATTCCCTTTGCGACTTTCGTCGCTCGATCCGTGATTTACGGATCTTTGTCTTCGACTTTGGACACGCGTCCGTCCAATCCGTTCCCTTCCCCTTCGGTTTGCGTTAGTTTCCTTAGGGCATTTCACGTTTTCCCTTTCTCTCTCTCATTCTCTCTCGTTTTCTCTCGCTTGTTCATCGTGTTCTTCGTGTTCTTGAGTTTTTCCCAGAAAACCTCCAAAAACCCAGAAAAGTTATCCTCCCTCCCAAACCACAAATGGCCAAGAGAGTGAATTCTTTCAGCGATTTGTTTCAGGCAGGTCCTTCAGAGAACCCGATCTTTGAAGGCTTGGCTGAAATAATTCCACCGAGCATGCTCAATAGCGCCGATGCTAGCATGCCGACCGAGCCACTACCACAACCACAACCACTACCCCAAGCACCAATCCTGGTTGCTGATCCACCAGCCGAGCCGGAAGCCGCTCCTGTCTATAGGAGACTTCCGAGGACCAAGTACACCAAAGCTCAGAGAGATGCACTTGCGGCTTTCTTTGCGGTGTATTCTCACCCCACCAAGCCACAACGAGAAAGATTTGGTCCGAAAATCGGACTAGAGGAGGACCAAGTCTATTATTGGGGGTCGAGAAATAGGAAGAAGTTCGGTATCCAGTCTTCCGAGCAGCGTATTGCCGAGCTAGAGAAAAGAAACGATCGCCTGGTGAGCAAGAACGAGGAGCTTCAACTGCGAATCAACGACTCGTCGATGCTCTCCCACGGCGGCATATGTCCCATTGCGGAGGTCCCGTTCCGCACTCGGATGTGCCTAGGCGAAGGCTCGAAGTTGTTCCTCAACAACAAGAGCCTATTCTCGAGTTGTCCGACGATTCCATCGACACGGACCACTTGAGACGGGATGTGCGGAGCCTCATGCCTTCACTTAGTCGAGCGCCCATCCATACCTTTGCCATCCGACACCCTTCCCGGACCTCGCTCATGATCTTGTCGGAGTCCACACCGACTTGATCTCGGATATCGTCCGTAAGGCCAAACACGAGCTCCCGCTCATGGCCACCGCCGGATTTCCTTTGTGGATAACTTCACCGACTCCCGACACTTCCATTCATCCCGAAACTCTTAATAGGGCCGAGTACTTGCGAGTGTTTCAACGAGCCGAACCACCGCACCGTACTTCAAAGCCGAATCGTCGAGACACTCGGCAACCATCCATCTTTATCCGACCACCATCGTTCGGATCTTAATGGATGTTGGTCGATGGTTGCCGCGTCTTCAGTAGCATGATCACAAACGCCAAGACGTTGGAGATCCTTTCCTCCAACAACGAAGAAGGCTACGAGGAGCATACGCAGTGATGTCGGCCGAGTTTCTGGTGCCATCTCACATCGTCTCGACTCGTGAAGTCCAGTTCGTTCGGTACTCTCACCAAGAATCGGATGGAAGTTGGGTCGTCGTGGATGTCTCCGTGGATGAATTGCGTTCCAATCCAAAGCCTTCCGTGAGATCGATTTGCCGAAAACGCCCCTCCGGATGCCTCGATACGTGATTTGCATAATGGATCTTCCTTAGTCACTGGGTGGAGCACGTGGATGTACGCGAAAAGGAGATGAAGGCCAGTTTCGAACCATTTGTTCATTCAGGGGTTCGCTTTTGGTGCAAAGCGTTGGATCTCAACCCTCCAACGACAAGCCGAGCGCTACATGTGCGCCACGAGTATCCACTCTTCACCCGGTGACTCGATTATTTCTCTTGAAGGAAGAAGAGGACTTGCGGAAATGGCAAAACAGATGACGATCTGTTTCTTCAACGACATCGCAACTCCACGTACCACCACCGGACTTGTTCGAACCGAACAAGAGACACTCGAATGGAGGTCGGGACCAACAAGCGAAGGGGTGATCCGAGCAAGCCCCCGGAGTCAATCGTACCGCTGGTTGTTCCGTCGTTCATCTATCCCATCACACCGGGATCTTTGAGTTCCTCAAAGACGTTCGGTACTAGACCAATGTGGGATAGTATGTCGATGGACAGCTCGGTGCGTGTGCTAGCAAATTTCACCATCGGTCTTGACCCGCGGAACCAGATTTCGGTGCTCGCCATAGATAGTCACAACGACTTCCTCATTCTTCGGGAGTGTTGCACCGATGCAACGGGGTCGTCGTGATTTATGCGCACCGATCAACCATTCCATTTTCCAGTGTTTGCTATCCGGAGTTCAACCGGAGCCATTTCCGCTTATGTCTTCAGGCTTCTCCATTCCGCCAAACGTATCCGGAGCTGTACTTGACGGAACATTGCCGACTATAGTGTTCCGGATCTCGGTGAGGGCTACATCAGCCAAGTCCGCCGTGGAGTCGGCAACAACCCTTGTCCAGACACACTTCAACGGATCGAGCCGCAGTCAATTAAGGAGCAAACGTTGGATGCAAGGCCCCGCTAGCCTTGTTTGTGACTGTTGGTGACTTGCTTCGGGAGGAGCTTTACGATCTTCAAGGGGGAGTTTTTCTTTTACTTATTTCTTTTTCATTTGTATATATGTTGTGTGTTTACTTCTGTTGATGTGTGTTTGTTGTGTTTATTTTAGTTTGTGTGTTTAAATTCAATAACCATGCTTGAATTTTTCATTTTCGTGAAATATCTGTCTAACATTGAGGACAATGTTTAATTCAAGTGTGGGGGGAAGGTTTATTAAAAAGAAAAGAAAAAATTTGAAAAATTCAAAAATTCAAAAAAAATAATTTACTTGTTTTTGTTTTCTACTGTAACAATATATCGACTAAATCATACTTACTCCTTTGGTAGCGTTGAACCTACCATTGCACTTAGTAAGTCACTGTGGTCACGTATTGTTACCTACATTGAAAAAAAAAAAAAAATCAAAAAAATCAAAAATTACAAAAATATTTGCTTCTGTTTTGTGTTTTGTGTGTTTATTTCTGTGTGTGTTGTGTTCTTTCCAATCCCGAGGATGAATTGAGTTTAATTGTTATGATTTTGAGAATGTTTATTATATGTCAAGGCTTTGTGTAGTTTGCTTTGGATTTAATTTGCATAACTTATGATTGCTCGAAATTCCATGTTCACATACGCCCGTGTCGATTAATTGATTGCAATCCGAGAAGCACATTTGAACATACATTGTCATGCATACCCAGAAAATGTGAGGACTTGAGCCTATTGAATATTCACATGTATGCATCATTCATACATTTACTCGTTCTTCATGTGTGCACAATTCATGAGTTTTGAACCTAGAACTTGCTCAAAGACCACTTGAAACATTTTGTTAATCTGTGATGAATTAGAGATGAGTAAGGCATTAGTTGAGCACCATGGCCAAAATATTCACCATCCATCTAAACACGAACTTTAGGAATAACCCTTTTGAACTAAACACTCATTAGCCGTTTCTTTTGTTCACCCACACCATTTCACCCTTGTTTTATTGTGTTTGCAAGACGATGATAGTGACTTCTTATGTTCTTATGCTTCGGGTTGATTTGTATGGTAGTATACCAAAAGGCAAGTGTGGGGGTGTATTTATTTCGTTGTATTTGTTCAAAGAAAAAAAAAATCGGAAATAAAAAGAAGGAATAAATTCCTCAAAAAAAAAAAATAGAAAAAAAAAAGAAAGAAAAAAAAAAAAAAAGAAAGAGAAATTCCAAAAATAGAGTTATTGTATTGCTTTTATTTTCAATAAAAGGTTGGAGGAAAATAAGAGTTGTTTCGGGTATAGCATAGGTATGAGTTTCAAAGTCGTTGATTTGTCTTGCAAACATGTGAAACATTTTTCATTTCGAGTCCTTTCACTTCCTTTACCATTCACCATTTACCATTCACCTTTGGTCCCTGTTTCACCTGAAAGTCCTTATGATCTGATGATTTGTGGATTAATTGTAGAGAGTCGGTTAATGAGCAAGCATATGGGAACACTACTTGTGTAATTGTTTTGAGAGTAAACACTTAACCCTAAACACTGAGCGGAAATATTTAGTGAATCTTGTGAGGTTTAGTGGTTAATGTTGTTTCGATGTGCCTATTGGATTGCTTGACATTAATTGTATACTTGGTTTTTCACACACACACCCGAGCATAAATGAGATGTACATGTTAAATGCTTAGCAAATTCTTTAAACTTGGTATATAATTTTTATTCTCCTGATTATAACTCTTGTGAACTCGCTGAGGATTATGGTTGGAAAGACCAGTTTGTTGTGTGTTTCCATTTTTTGTGAAATATAGTTGTGTTCTGTATTCTGTGTTTGCTAGAGGACTAGCAATAGTTCAAGTGTAGGGGTGTGATGTGAACGTAAAATACGTTCACAAAGTGCCTTTAATTACTGGATTTTGCTATTCCGAAAGCTTATTTGTCTGTTTAATATTTGTTTTTGTGTATTTAGGGAAAATACGAGAAAAATGTCAATATTCTACACAAAAGGTGAATTTTGGAGATTTTCGGTGTAATTCCGAAAAGTCAACCGTGACTTTTCAGATATCAAAATGACACCGGTCATTTTGAGAATGTGGCAAAATATGTACGAAGATTTCGGAAACCGTTCCGAATCCCGACAAGTTTGTCGGCGAATCACCACATCGGGCGGCACAACCACCACACGCGGTGGCGAAACATAATTCAAACCTCCTATTTTTATTTTCCCATGTTTATATTTATAATTTATGTTTATATTTTATATTTTTATTTATTTTTGATTTTATATATGTATATTTATTTTAAATAATTATTTATTTATTTTAATTATTTTATTTTGTTTTGGTTTTGTTTTGTTTGCAACTGTTACCCGCTCCTTATTCACGATCACCACCAAGCCGCCCACTTCTGCAATCAATCATCCTCACAGGCAAAATCCCTCCCTCCATGGAATCAATCAATTTCCAGCTGCATATTCCTACTCCACCATCACCAACCAGCTCCACCACCAAAACACTACAGTCCATAATTCCCTGGTTTTCCTCCACTGCCGGCAGCATATTCTCCAGTCCATCACTGCTTTCCAGCTTCACTTCGCACACTCTGCTCCTTGGCTGCTTCCCATTCCATTCTCTATTTAAGCAAGCTCCAGCAACCATCTTCATTCACCAATTCAATCTAATTATGTGTGTTATTTTCTTTTGCAGATTTGGAGACCCACTGCAGTACCCACGTCGCTCCCCTGCCATGGCCAAAGAAATTCCCTTGCTGGCACCGTGCCCAATCCATAATCACCATTGGCGCCGCATCTTCCTCACCCAATATTGCAATCACTTCAAGCCTTTCTTTTCCTGCAAATTCATAATCAAGCAATCTAATTTCTTCTTTTGTTTTGCAGGTTTGGAAACACAATCACGCCCATCATCACCGTGATGCCTTCGAGCCCGTGAGCTCCCCGCCCTCTCGTCCTTACCGTGAAGCCCGTGCACCGCCTCGCAATACCCAGCCCGTGCTTTCACCGGCGCCGCTTCTCTCTTCCCTGCTGTTCCTGCCGGCCAGCCATGAGGCCGTGCCTCTTCAATTTAATCTCGCCGGCATCACTATCACCGAGCCAAGCCCGCCCATGTCCGTGCGCCGCTTTGCCACTTTGTCGCGTCATATGCTCACCTGCCCAATCCCGTGCGGCGCCGTTCCCGGGCCTTCACGCCGCTCAACCCGGTCCGGCCTTGTCACCGGCGTCTTCGATTCAATCCGGCGTTGCTGCCCGGCCCGTAGCTCCCTCCTCTCGCCGTGATTCCAAGCCAGACGCCGGCGTCCATCTCATCCCCAATCGCCGTCGTCCCTCCCTCTGCAGCAAGAAGAATTAAAAGAAGAAAGAAAAGAGATGAATCTGAAAATTGGTCTGAAGCAAATGAAGAAATCGTGATAGATGAAAGGAGAGAAGAAGAAAAATGCTGACATGGCTGCTCCTTTGAAAAGTCAAAGTCAACGAAGACCCGGTCAACAATTCAAAGCTGACTTTCTCAATTGGACCAAGCCCAAGTCCCATGGCCCAAGCCAAAAATGCTATCTACACCCGGAGGCCCAATGCCAATTGATTTGTTCACCCGCCACATCCAAATTACATAGTCCGTTTTTATAGCTGAGTCTGCCACCTTCGCCTGCCAGACAGTGTCCATTTTCATGGACACAACAGTAACATTTTTCCCAAACTCTGTTTATTTATTATAATTTATTTTTGTTTAATTAACTATTCGTGAATAATTTTGGGAAATGTTATTGTTTGTTTATTTTCTATTTTATGTAATAATTGTTGGATTGAAGTTAATTGATTCTTCTAGCAGCTTATGTGAATTTTGTTTGTTTGGTTTTATCTTTAATGTTAAAACTAAATAATGAGGATCACGGATAGTTGGGCGGTCCCGCTAGGTCGTGCACTTGAATTAGCAACTCTTCTTCTATGCGTTAGACATGTTTAGATTAATTACCTTTGCATGTTTAATTGTTTAGCCTGTCAGGGTGGTCTCGGGGTTAATTTTCATAGTGAGGTTTTATTTGGGAGATGTATAGTGGTCCAGCATCTTACATATGTTAGTTTCGGATTCATGGCTAGGGAGTTGGTTAATCTTCAAAACAATATTTGTGTGTGTTTTCTTGTTTTCAAAAATAATAAAAATCCAAAAATATTTCTTTTATTGTTTTCAAAAATCTCAAAAACCCCCAAAAATACTTTTGTATATAATGTATATTTTTGTAAATAGAAACAATACTGTATAGTTTATTTAATTTTGTATATATATATATTCTTTATTCTTTATACTTGTTAATAATAATTCTTTATTTAATTTAATTTATTGTGACATTAAAATGTAAATATAACAATCTTCTGTGGGAAAAACCTTTATTTCCCATTATACTTTACAACGACAATTGTTAGGAATTTAGGTAATAATTAATGACGTAGGTGAAAAATCCTCTAATCACACTCACCCCTATATTATTTCCTCTTCTTTCTGCCCACAATATTAGTGTTTGATTTCTTTTATCTAAATAAATGGTTCATTGCCATATGACTTCATTTCCACCATTCCACTTACCATTTCTTTTCTACCACTCACATTCCACTTCTCTTTCTTTTCTTTCTTTATTTCTTTCATTGTTTTCTTCTTCCTCTCCATTCTCCTATAAATAGCAGCCTCATTCTTCTCACCAATACACACCCCAATGGGGAGGGACAAACCCTCCTCTTTCTCTTCTCCATCTCACATCATATTTTCCATTCTCTAGTATTTAGGGTTTTCAAGTCTTCAAGGAGGAGGGGAGCTGTTTACACCATTACCACCAGCCATCAACCATCATCACCACCATCATCATCACCTTGGGAATCTCGGCTTTTGAGTTACTCGCGTGAGGATTTAAGAGTTTGTGATCTTCGAGTTCTTCCTACTTTCCATATGGTGTACTTCAACTTATTCTTTAATTACTCTTTTTGAGTTCCTCTTTGTTGCTTGATTATTCTTTGTATTAGTTAACATGACATGGCGTTTATAATTTTCAGCCTATATTTATGAGTTTATTTGATTGTTAGATCCTAATTAATTAGTTCTTCTAGCAGCTTATGTGACTCCGTTTATTTGATTCGGTTTTATTGAATCTTTTATGTGTTCTTGTTTTAAGGTTTGAAACTTAAGATGATTGCATGTAATTGGTGCTAGAATTAGGGTTTTAATTCTAATTCACAAGTAGTAAAGGCTTATCAAACGGGTCGGAATCAAAATAAGAAGGATCGCGGATAGACGAGCGTTCGCTAGGTCGCGCACTTTAATTAACAACTCTTCTCCTATGCGTTAGATATGTTATTGATTGATCACCTTTGCATGTTTAATTGTTTAATCTAGATGAGCGTTCACTAGGTTAATTTTCATAGAAGAGGTTTTATTTGGGGAATGATAACCCGTGTGGGCATTCCACATATGTTAGTTTCGGTTTCATGGCTAGGGAACTTGGTTAATTTTCGGTCTAATGATTGGTAAACTTGTGTATATGTGGCTGAACTTTATATACTTTGTGTTTCATCATCATATTTTATTTATTCTTTGTAATTTAATTAATTTATTTCATTCAATTTATCTCTCAATTCCCCTTTTTACTTTGTACATATGTATATATTTATACTTTATACTTGTTAATAATAATTCTTTATTTTATTTAATTCTTTGTGACATTTTTTGTTAGGTACACCCTTTGATCTCCGTTGTGAACGATACCCTACTTACACTATACTACCGATAGGGTTTTTTTAAATTGATGCTCATTTTGGGCGTATCAATTTTTGGCGCCGTCGACGGGGATTGAAAATTCCTAACTATTATTTTGTGAATATTTGGAATAATCCAGGTTATTCGAAAATTTTACCACATACATCGGAGCATACGTTTAGGAAGTCAAGGTTGAAAAACCTTGAGGTTGATGTCTTGTTGGTGATTTTCGGTTTCCTCGGGAGTAAAAAGGTAAGTTTTCTTTTCACTCTCGTTATTTGTTTGTAAAATAAAATAAAATAAATAAATAAAAAAATAAAAAATAAATAAAAAAATTTTAATTGTAAATAAAATAAAAAAAAGAGTGTTTGCTTCTACTGTTTGTAATTATCTATTTTTACTGTTTATAATTATTGTTTGTTTTATTTTTGGGCTTGTTGTAGTTATTTGTTATTGGGCCTTAGGCCCGTTTGTGTGATTGGTTAGGGTTTTAGGTTTCGAAAAGAAAAATAAAAATAAAAATAAAAAATAAAAAATTTGGCCCATTGGGCCCGTGTAATTCCCGAAGCCTGAAACCCGTAACCCAATCCCATTTAGTGTGTCGGGCCTGTTCGTTTTTAGGCCCATTAGTTAAGACCACCAATAATGGCCCGTTCTCTACGCGGCCAGGCCCACTTTAAGGCCTAGACCATTCCGATGGCCCAGGCCCATTTAAAGTGTCGGCAAGCGTCAGCGCGTGTGACACGCGTTTTCACTATTCACTTTACGACTTTCGCGTAAAGATTTGGTTATATAAAAAGAAAAATTCTTATTGGACCGTCCCGCGACTTTCGCGTCGGCACGATAATTAAAAAAATAATAATAAAAAATAAAAATGAAAAAAAAAATTTGATTGGGCCGACGGACGACTTTTGCGTCGGCCGATTTGTTTAATAATCCGCATGCGTGTCAACTGTAGCCTTTGCGACTTTCGTCGCTCGATCCGCAATTTGCGGATCTCTGTCTTTGGCACGTGTGCGTGCGTGCGTCTGTTCCTTTCCCTTCGTTTGTGTTTGTGTGTTTCATTCCATTCATTTTGCATTCATTTTCACTTAGTTCCCTTTTATTCTCTCTAAATTTTCTCTCGTTTGTTCATACTGTTCTTCACTTGTTCTTCGTTGTTCTTAGTTATTTTTCCAGAAAGCTATCCTCCCTCCCAACCTAGAAATGGCCAAAAGAGTGAATTCTTTCAGTGAGTTGTTTCATTCTAGTCCTCCAGAGAGTGATTTCTTTGAAGGCTTGGATGAAATCATTCCACCAAGCATTCTAGATACTGTTAATGCTAGCATGCCGGATGTGCCAGAACCAGAACCAGAACCACAAGCACCAATCCAGGCTGATGATCCACCTGTTGTTGCTGTTGCTGGTCCTTCCGAGAAGCGTACGAGAGGCCCGAGGACGAGATTCACCAAGGACCAAAATGATGCGTTGACCGAGTTCTACACGGTGAATCCTCACCCACTCAAACTGCACAGAGCAAGGTTTGCTATAGAACTCGGGTTAACCGAAAATAAGGTCTACAACCGGGGAAGGAGATTTCATGATAAGCACGGTATCCCGTCGAGGAGCAGATTTATGCCGATCTAATAAGAAGAAACGAGGAGCCGATGAGTAAGAATGAGGAGCTTCAAGAGCAGAACCAGAAACTCATCGATGCTCTTCACAAGCGGCATTTGTCCCCAGTGTGGAGGTCCTGTTCCGCACCTAGATGTGCATCGATCAAGATTCGAAGTTGTTCCTCCGGAGCCTCTCCTTGTCTTGTCCGATGATTCAATCGACATGGATGACTTGCGAAGGGATGTGCGGAGCCTCATGCCAACATTAGTCGAGCGCTCATCCTCTCATGTGCCATTTGACAATATTCCGGGACCTGCTCATGATCTCGTTGGGTTTCATTCCGACCAGATCGCCGATATCGTGAACAAGGCCAAAGACGAACTCCTTCTCTTGGCCGCGGCTGGTTTTCCCCTGTGGATATTTTCATCAAATCCCAGCACTTCCTTTCATCCTGAAACTCTTAATCATGCCGAGTACTTGCGAGTGTCTCAACGAGCTGAACCTACACCATATTTCATATCAGAAGCCTCGAGACACTCAGCAACCATTCACCCGAATCCGACCACCATCGTTCGGATTTTAATGGATGTTGGTCAATGGTTGCTCGTCTTCTCGTAGCTTGGTCACTAATGCCCATACCTTGGAGGTCCTGTTCTCCGGATAGAAGAAAGCTACAAGGAGCGAGTGCAAGTGATGTCCGCCGAGTTTCTAGTGCCAACACACAATGTTTCAACTCGTGAAGTCCGCTTTGTTCGTTCCTCTCACCAACAATCGGATGGAAGTTGGATTGTTGTGGATGTCTCGTGGATGAAATGAGCTCAAATCCAAGGCCTTCCGTGAGATCAATATGTCGAAAACGTCCTTCCGGATGCCCGATACGGGATCTGCAGAATGGATCCTCCTTTGTCACGTGGGTGGAGCATGTTGATGTGCGAGAAAAAGATTTAACCCCCTTATTTAAACCTTTTGTTGAATCAGGTTTTGCATATGGAGCGAAGCGTTGGTTGGCACCTCTTCAACGACATGCCGAGCGCTACATGTGCGTGGTGGGGATTCACACTTCACCCAGTGACTCAATCATTTCACTAGGAGGGAGAAGAAGCCTTGCTAAGATGGCAAACCAGATGGCGGTAAGTTTCTTCAACGACATCACCAACTCGACTTACCATCATTGGACTGCATCAAACAAAACGGGAGACACACATATGGAGGTCAGGACCAACAAGCGAAGGGGTGATCCTAGCCAACCCCTTGGACTCGATCGTACCGCTGGCTGTTCTGTCAAGCACTTCTCCCATCACACAAGAATCTTTGATTTTATCGAGACGTACGTACAAGGCATTTATGGGATAGTGTGTCGATAGACAGTTTAGTACATGTGCTTACAAACTTCACCACTGGTCTTGACCCACGAAATTCTATCTCCGTTTTGGGCATAAGTAATCACGTCGACTTCCCCATACTCCAGGAGTGCTTCACAGATTCAACGGGGTCGTACGTGATTTATGCGCCTATCGATCAAGCAACCTTCCAGTCCATGTTATGTGGAGTTGACCCGGAGCCTTTTCAATTGATGTCATCTGGCTTCTCCATTCTGCCTGATGTATCCGGAGACGTACTTGATGGAACTCTACTGACGTTAGTGTTCCAGATCTCAGTGAAGGCAAATTCAGCCAGACGTGCTGTGGATTTGGCAACAGGCACGGTCCAGGACACGCTCAAAAAGATCAAAGCCGCAATCAACTGATTAGCGGTTTTTACACCGCGGTCATTAATTATTACCTAAATTCCTAACAGTTGTCGTTGTAAAGTATAATGGGAAATAAAGGTTTTTCCCACAGAAGATTGTTATATTTACTTTTTAATGTCACGAAAAATTAATTTAAATAAAGAATTATTATTAACAAGTATAAAGAATAAAGAATATATATATATACAAAATTAAATAAACTATACAGTATTGTTTCTATTTACAAAAATATACATTATATACAAAAGTATTTTTGGGGGGTTTTTGATAATTTTGAAAACAATAAAAAGAAATATTTTTGGATTTTTATTATTTTTGAAAACAAGAAACACACACAAATATTGTTTTGAAGATCAACCAACTCCCTAGCCATGAATCCGAAACTAACACATGTAGAATGCCTACGCAGGTTATCATTCCCCAAATAAACTTCTCCCATGAAATCAACCTAGTGAACGCTCATCTAGATTAAACAATTAAACATGCAAAGGTGATTAATCTAAACATGTCTAACGCATAGAAAAAGAGTTGTTAATTCAAGTGCGCGACCTAGCGAACGCTCGTCTATCCGCGATCCTTATCATTTAGTTTCAACATTAAAGATAAAACCAAACAAACAAAATTCACATAAGCTGCTAGAAGAATTAATCAAAATTACACAAAATAGAAAATAAACAAACAATAACATTTCCCAAAATTATTCACGAATAGTTAATTAAACAAAAATAAATTATAATAAATAAACAGAGTTTGGAAAAAATGTTACTGTTGTGTCCATGAAAATGGACACTGTCTGGCAGGCGAAGGTGGCAGACTCAGCTATTGAAAATCGGACTATGTATTTGGATGTGGCGGGTGCGCGGGTGTAGATATCAAATTGACATTGGGCCTTGGGCTTGCAGCAATGGGCAAAAGCCCAATTTCAAGTCAGTTGACTTGTTGACCGAGACTCACTTTTCTGTTTTGGCCAAGCCGTGGCTTCCTCTCAAGGTTGACTTTTCAACCATCAATTGTCTCTTGCCATGTCAGCATTAATGGCTCTCCTCCTTAATTATCAACTTCAGCTTCAGTTTTTCTTCTTTTCTTCATTGTTTCTTCTTCTTTCTTCCGTGCAGACCAGAGGGCAAGAGAGAGATGGGGCGACGGAGATGCGGCGTCGGCGATGGCTTGGAGCAGGTACGGCAGCAGCGGTGATAAAGCCTTGATGGGAACGACGCCGGCAAAGCAGTAGCAGCAGCGGTGGGCAATGGCAGATTGCAGCGCGGGCTCATTTTGGATCTGTTTTGGAAGTGCAGCGGCGCGGCGGTGATGAGCAGCAGCAAAGAGTAAAGCACAGTGGTCTGGGCTTTGATTGATTGTGCTGGATTTTGATCGTATTGTTGTTAATTTGCAGGTTGAAGCTTTGGAAGAGGAGCTGCCATGGTGGATGCGGTGCTGCAATGGTTTTCCAAACCTGCAAAACAAAAAACATAGATAATTAGATGGAAAGAAGATGATTGTGTAGAGTAATTGCAGCAGGTAAATTGATGAAATTGTGAATTGCAGAGAGAGGATCGGTGGTTGTTGGCTGCCAAATGAAAGAGCACGGGCTTGTGAAATTGCAGAGGAATGGTGAATTGGTGTTGATTGATGATGATTGTGAATTGCAGGTGCTTCCCTTAAATAGATGAAGGGAAGGGGCAAACGGCCAAGGAGCTGGGGAAGGTGGAATTGAGTAGGTGAAGTGGAACGGTGGTGGAGGTGGAGTAATGGACTGTAGTGGTGGTGGAATTTTGGTGGAGGCAGTAGGTGAAGTGGGCGGCTTGGTTGGTGAAGCTACCAGCCAAGGGTGACTCGGTGGAGATGGTTGTGCCGCAAACAAAACAAAATAAAACAAAACAAAATGAATAAGTAAATAAACAATTATTAAAATAAATATAAATATAAAATCAAAAATAAATATAAATATAAAATATAAACATAAATATAAACATGGATATAAATATAAACATGGGAAAATAAAATGGAGATTTGAATTTGTGTTTCGCCACCGCGTGTGGTGGTTGCGCTGCCTTATGTGGTGGTTCGCCGACAAACTTGCCGGGATTCGGAACGGTTTCCGAAATCTTCGTACAATATTTTATTCCACAAATGAAAGTCACGGTTGACTTTCCGAATTACGCTGAAAATCTCCAAAATTCACCTATTCTGTGCAGATTAACATTTTCCTCGTATTTTCCCTAAAATCACGAAAACAAACATTAAACAGACAATTAAGCTTTCGAAATAGCAAAATCCAGTAATTAAAGGCACTTTGTGAACGTATTTTACGTTCACATCACACCCCTACACTTGAACTATTGCTAGTCCTCTAGCAAACACAGAACAAAACAACACAAAACAGAAAGGGAAACACAAAACAGATGGTCTTTCCAACCATAATCCTCAGCGAGTTCGAAAGAATTATAACCAGGAGAATAAAAATTATATACCAAGGCTAAAGAATTTGCTAAGTATTTAATATGTACATCTCATTTATGCTCGGGTGTAGTGTGTGAAAACCAAGTATACAATTAATCTCATGCAATCCAATAGGCACATCGAAACAACATTAACCACTAAACCTCACAAGATTCACTAAATATTTCCGCTCAGTGTTTAGGGTTAAGTGTTTACTCTCAAAACAATTACACAAGTAGTGTTCCCATATGCTTGCTCATTAACCGACTCTCTACAATTAATCTACAATTCATTAGATCATAAGGACTTTGAGGTGAAACAGGGACAAAAAGATGAATGGTAAATGGTGAATGGTAAATGAAGTGAAAGGACTCGAAATGAAAAATGTTTCACATGTTTGCAAGACAAATCAACGACTTTGAAACTCATACCTATGCTATACCCGAAACAACTCTTATTTTCCTCCAACCTTTTATTGAAAATAAAACAAGAAAATAACTCTATTTTTGGAATTTCTCTTTCTGACATTTTTTTTTTCTTTCTTTCTTTTCTATTTTTTTTTTCTTTGAGGAATTTATTCCTTCTTTTTATTTCTGATTTTTTTTTTCTTTCTTTGAACAAATACAACAAAATAAATTACACCCCCACACTTGCCTTTTGGTATACTACCATACAAATCAAAAGCATAAAAACATAAGAAGTCACTATCATCGTCTTGCAAACATAAATAAAACAAGGGTGAAATGGTGTGGGTGAACAAAAGAAACGGCTAATGAGTGTTTAGTTCAAAAGGGGATTCCTAAAGTTCGTGTTTAGATGGATGGTGAATACTTTGGCCATGGTGCTCAACTATTGCCTTACTCATTTCTAATTCATTACAGATTAACAAAATGTTTCAAGTGGTCTCTGAGCAAGTTCTAGGTTCAAAAACTCATGAATTGTGCACACATGAAGAACGAGTAAATGTATGAAATATGCATACATGTGAATATACAATAGGCTCAAATCCTCACATTTTCTGGGTATGCATGACAATGTATGTTCAAATGTGCTTCTCGGATTGCAATCAATTAATCAACACAGGTTATGTGAACATGGATTTTCGAGCAATCACAAGTTATGCATATTAAATTCAAAGCAAACTACACAAAGCCTTAGCATATAAGAAACATTCTCAAAATCATAACAATTAAACTCAATTCATCATCGGAATTGGAAAGAACAAAACACAACACAATAAAACACACAAAAATACAAAACAGAAGCAAATATTTTTGTAATTTTTTATTTTTTTTTATTTTTTTTTATTTTTCAATGTAGGTAACAATACGTGACGACAGGGACTTACTAAGTGCAATGGTAGGTTCAACGCTACCAAGGGAGTAAGTATGATTTAGTCGATATACCGTTACCGTAGAAAACGAAAACAAGTAAATTATGTTTTTGAATTTTTCAATTTTTTCAATTTTTTTCTTTTCTTTTCAATAAATCTTCCCCCCACACTTGAATTAAACATTGTCCTCAATGTTAGACAGATATTTCACGAAAATGAAAAATTCAAGTATGGTTATTGAATTTAAACACACATACAGAAGTAAACACACAACATATATACAAATGAAAAACAAATAAGTAAAAGAAAAACTCCCCCTTGAAGATCATTAAGCTCCTCCCGAAGCAAGTCACCAACAGTCATAAACAAGGCTAGCAGGGCCTTGCATCCAACGTTTGCTCCTCAATTGACTGCGGCTCTGATCCTTTGAAGTGTGTCCTGGACAAGGGTAGTTGCCGACTCCACGGCAGACTTGGCTGATGTAGCCTTCACTGAGATCTGGAACACTATAGTCAGCAGTGTTCCGTCAAGTATAGCTCCGGATACGTTAGGCAGAATGGAGAAGCCTGATGACATAAGTGGAAATGGCTCTGGTTCAACTCCACATAGCAAACACTGGAGAATGGAATGGTTAATCGGCGCATAAATCACAGACGACCCTGTTGCATCGGTGCAACACTCCTGAAGGATGAGGAAGTCGTTGTGACTATCTATAGCGAACACCAAGATCTGGTTCCGCGGGTCAAGACCGATGGTGAAGTTTGCTAGCACACGCACCGAGCTGTCCATCGACATACTATCCCACATTGGTCTCGTCTGAACGTCTTTGAGGAACTCAAAGATCCTGGTGTGATGGGAGAGATGAACGACGGAACAACCAGCAGTACGATTGACTCCAGGGGGCTTGCTCGGATCACCCCTTCTCTTGTTGGTCCTGACCTCCATTCGAGTGTCCCTTGTTCGGTTCGAACAAGTCCAGTGGTGGTACGTGGAGTTGCTGATGTCGTTGAAGAAACAGATTGTCATCTGCTTTGCCATTTCCGCAAGTCCTCTTCTTCCTTCAAGAGAAATAATCGAGTCACCGGGTGAAGAGTGGATACCTGTGGCGCACATGTAGCGCTCGGCTTGTCGTTGGAGTGTTGAGATCCAACGCTTTGCACCAAAAGCGAACCCTGAATGAACAAAAGGTTCGAAACTGGCCTTCATCTCCTTCTCGCGTACATCCACGTGCTCCACCCAAGTGACTAAGGAAGATCCATTATGCAAATCACGTATCAGGCATCCGGAGGGGCGTTTTCTGCATATAGATCTCACGGAAGGCTTTGGATTTGAACGCAGTTCATCCACGGAGACATCCACAACGACCCAACTTCCATCCAGTTGTTGGTGAGAGTACCGAACGAACTGGACTTCACGAGTTGAAACGAGGTGAGATGGCACCAGAAACTCGGCCGACATCACCTGCATATGCTCCTCGTAGCCTTCTTCGTCGTCGGAGGAAAGGATCTCCAACGTCCGGGCGTTTGTGATCATGCTACGTAAGATCGGCAACCATCGACCAACATCCATGAGAATTTGAACGATGGTGGTCGGATAAAGATGGATGGTTGCCGAGTGTCTCGACGATTCGGCTTTGAAGTACGGAGCAGGTTCAGCTCGTTGAAACACTCGCAAGTACTCGGCCCTACGAAGAGTCTCGGGATGAATAGACGTGCTCGGGAGCTCGGTGAAGTTATCCACAAAGGAAATCCGGCAAAGGGCCGCGAGCAGGAGCTCGTGTTTGGCCTTACGGACGATATCCGAGATCAAGTCGGTGTGGACTCCGACAAGATCAGCGAGCAGGTCCCGAAGATTAGATGGCAAGGTATGGACGGGCGCTCGACTAGGGTAGGTACGAGGCTCCGCACATCCCGTCTCAAGTGGTCCATGTCGATGGAATCATCGGACATCTCAAGAATAGGCTCTTGTTGTGGAGGAACAACTTCGAGCCTTCGCCTAGGCACATCTGAGTGCGGAACAGGACCTCCGCAATTAGGACAAATGCCGCTGTGGAGAGCATCGACGAGTCGTTGATTCTGCATTTGAAGCTCCTCGTTCTTGCTCACCAGCTGATCGTTTCTTTTCTCTAGCTCGGCAATACGCTGCTCGGAAGACTGGATACCGAACTTCTTCCTATTTCTCGACCCCCAATAATAGACTTGGTCTTCTTCTAGTCCGATTTTTGGACCAAATCTTTCTCGTTGTGGTTTCGTGGGGTGAGAATACACCGCAAAGAAAGCCGCCAGTGCTTCTCTCTGAGCTTTGGTGTACTTTGTCCTCGGAAGTCTCCTATAGACAGGAGCGGCTTCCGGCTCAACAGGTGGATCAGCAACCAAGATTGGTGCTTGAGGTAGTGGTTGCGGTTGTGGTTGTGGCTCGGTCGGCATGCTAGCATCGGCGCTATTGAGCATGCTCGGTGGAATTATTTCAGCCAGACCTTCAAAGATGGGTTCTCTCGAAGGACCCGCCCGAAACAAGTCGCCGAAAGAATTGACTCTTTTGGCCATTTTCGGGTTGGGAAGGGAGGATAACTTTCTCGGGAATTAGGGAGGTTTCGGGAAAACCGAAGAACACGAAGAACACACGAGAGAGAAAACGAGAGAGAGAGTGAGAGAGACTAAGGGAAAACGCGTGAAATGACCTAAGGCACTAACGCAAATCGAACGGAAGGGAAACGAACGGACGGACGCGTGTCCAAAGTCGAGGACAGAGATCCGTAAATCACGGATCGAGCGACGAAAGTCGCAAAGGGAATAGTGGAACGCGCGCACGATTTATTAAAAAATTCGGCCGACGCAAAAGTCGTGCGTCGGCCCAATCACATTTTTTTTTCTTGATTTTCGATTTTTTATTTTTTTATTTTTTTAATACTTTACGAAAAGTCGTAAAGTGAACAGTGAAAACGCGTAGCACACGCGCTTGCCGACACTTTAAATGGGCTTGGGCCATCGAAATGGTTTGGGCGTAAAAGTGGGCTCCGGGCCAAAGAAATCTTCGGCCCATTATTGGTGGGCTTAACTAATGGGCCTAAAAACGAACAGGCCCGACACACTAATGGGCTTGGGTTACGGGTTTTGGGTTTCGGAATGACACGGGCCCAATGGGCCAAATTTTTTTATTTTTTTTTTTTTTATTTTTTTATTTTCGGAACCTAAAACCCTAACCAATCACAAACGGGCCTAGAGCCCAATAACAAACAAACTAACTAACAAACCCAAAACAAATTATATGAACAGTAATTATAAACAGTAAAAATAAATAATTTCAAAACAGTAAAACAAAAACAAACACTCTTTTTTTTTATTTACAATTACAAATTTTCTATTTTATTTTTTTATTTTTTTATTATTATTTTTTAAATCAAATAAATAACGAGAGTGAAAAGAAAACTTACCTTTTTACTCCCGAGGAAACCGAAAATCACCAACAAGACATCAACCTCAAGGTTTTTCAACCTTGACTTCCTAAACGTATGCTCCGATGTATGTGGTAAAATTTCCGATAAACCCGGATTATTTCCTATACAAAATAAAAAGGTTAGTAATAAATTTACAAAATAAAAACAAAATATTTACAAAGTTAAAAATATGTCACAAATTATCTATACAAAATGAATGAATAAATTTTCCTATGTCTAAGTAAATTTTATTTACACAAAAATATTTTCCTTTGCCTTAATATAGTTGAAAAAAAAATGAAAGTTGATTCCAAGCGGTAACTCAAGGTGGACTTACGGCCTAGGTGCAATGCCTTGACTTAAATGACTTTCCGTGTTTTCAGAAGGCGAATGGCCAGATCACAAGAGATAAGCGAGAGGCAGGATTCATTTAGTGGACAAGTCCTCTGAATCCAATTTTACAAACCCGTCACCCAGAGTCTTGATCATATCTAGACACCATTCATGTGCCCCTTACTCAGTTGAGAAAGCACTTAAGTGTTCGACAATTCTCCAAGTGTTAATAAAGGCCGCCCTCAACCTCAAATAACCTTACGGTAAAAATGAAGGGTTTAGGCCAATATTAATAAAAGGACCTTACCTAATCCGTTCAAGTTACAACTTACAACAACAAAAAATAATCAACCATATTCAGGATACCTAAGTATAATTACTAAGTGTAAAAATATAAACAAGTATAAAAAAAGTAAGTATAAATAAAATTAACAAGTATTATTTACAAATAGTAAAAAAAATCAATAGTCAACAGTCAAAGTCAACAGTCAAAAAGTCAACAGTAAAAAGTAAAAAAGTCAAAAGTAAATAGTAAAAACAATCCCCGGCAACGGCGCCAAAATGATTAGCGGTTTTTACACCGCGGTCATTAATTATTACCTAAATTCCTAACAGTTGTCGTTGTAAAGTATAATGGGAAATAAAGGTTTTTCCCACAGAAGATTGTTATATTTACTTTTTAATGTCACGAAAAATTAATTTAAATAAAGAATTATTATTAACAAGTATAAAGAATAAAGAATATATATATATACAAAATTAAATAAACTATACAGTATTGTTTCTATTTACAAAAATATACATTATATACAAAAGTATTTTTGGGGGGTTTTTGATAATTTTGAAAACAATAAAAAGAAATATTTTTGGATTTTTATTATTTTTGAAAACAAGAAACACACACAAATATTGTTTTGAAGATCAACCAACTCCCTAGCCATGAATCCGAAACTAACACATGTAGAATGCCTACGCAGGTTATCATTCCCCAAATAAACTTCTCCCATGAAATCAACCTAGTGAACGCTCATCTAGATTAAACAATTAAACATGCAAAGGTGATTAATCTAAACATGTCTAACGCATAGAAAAAGAGTTGTTAATTCAAGTGCGCGACCTAGCGAACGCTCGTCTATCCGCGATCCTTATCATTTAGTTTCAACATTAAAGATAAAACCAAACAAACAAAATTCACATAAGCTGCTAGAAGAATTAATCAAAATTACACAAAATAGAAAATAAACAAACAATAACATTTCCCAAAATTATTCACGAATAGTTAATTAAACAAAAATAAATTATAATAAATAAACAGAGTTTGGAAAAAATGTTACTGTTGTGTCCATGAAAATGGACACTGTCCGGCGTGCGAAGGTGGCGACTCGCCTATTGAAAATCGGACTATGTATTTGGATGTGGCGGGTGCGCGGGTGTAGATATCAAATTGACATTGGGCCTTGGGCTTGCAGCAATGGGCAAAAGCCCAATTTCAAGTCAGTTGACTTGTTGACCGAGACTCACTTTTCTGTTTTGGCCAAGCCGTGGCTTCCTCTCAAGGTTGACTTTTCAACCATCAATTGTCTCTTGCCATGTCGCATTAATGGCTCTCCTCCTTAATTATCAACTTCAGCTTCAGTTTTTCTTCTTTTCTTCATTGTTTCTTCTTCTTTCTTCCGTGCAGACCAGAGGGCAAGAGAGAGATGGGGCGACGGAGATGCGGCGTCGGCGATGGCTTGGAGCAGGTACGGCAGCAGCGGTGATAAAGCCTTGATGGGAACGACGCCGGCAAAGCAAGTAGCAGCAGCGGTGGGCAATGGCAGATTGCAGCGCGGGCTCATTTTGGATCTGTTTTGGAAGTGCAGCGGCGCGGCGGTGATGAGCAGAAGAAAGAGTAAAGCACGGTGGTCTGGGCTTTGATTGATTGTGCTGGATTTTGATCGTATTGTTGTTAATTTGCAGGTTGAAGCTTTGGAAGAGGAGCTGCCATGGTGGATGCGGTGCTGCAATGGTTTTCCAAACCTGCAAAACAAAAAACATAGATAATTAGATGGAAAGAAGATGATTGTGTAGAGTAATTGCAGCAGGTAAATTGATGAAATTGTGAATTGCAGAGAGAGGATCGGTGGTTGTTGGCTGCCAAATGAAAGAGCACGGGCTTGTGAAATTGCAGAGGAATGGTGAATTGGTGTTGATTGATGATGATTGTGAATTGCAGGTGCTTCCCTTAAATAGATGAAGGGAAGGGGCAAACGGCCAAGGAGCTGGGGAAGGTGGAATTGAGTAGGTGAAGTGGAACGGTGGTGGAGGTGGAGTAATGGACTGTAGTGGTGGTGGAATTTTGGTGGAGGCAGTAGGTGAAGTGGGCGGCTTGGTTGGTGAAGCTACCAGCCAAGGGTGACTCGGTGGAGATGGTTGTGCCGCAAACAAAACAAAATAAAACAAAACAAAATGAATAAGTAAATAAACAATTATTAAAATAAATATAAATATAAAATCAAAAATAAATATAAATATAAAATATAAACATAAATATAAACATGGATATAAATATAAACATGGGAAAATAAAATGGAGATTTGAATTTGTGTTTCGCCACCGCGTGTGGTGGTTGCGCTGCCTTATGTGGTGGTTCGCCGACAAACTTGCCGGGATTCGGAACGGTTTCCGAAATCTTCGTACAATATTTTATTCCACAAATGAAAGTCACGGTTGACTTTCCGAATTACGCTGAAAATCTCCAAAATTCACCTATTCTGTGCAGATTAACATTTTCCTCGTATTTTCCCTAAAATCACGAAAACAAACATTAAACAGACAATTAAGCTTTCGAAATAGCAAAATCCAGTAATTAAAGGCACTTTGTGAACGTATTTTACGTTCACATCATCAACTAAGGAGCAAACGTTGGATGCAAGGCCCTGCTAGCCTTGTTTGTGACTGTTGGTGACTACCTTCGGGAGGAGCTTAACCATCTTCAAGGGGGAGTCTTTCTGTTTCCCTTTTCATTTATTTAACTGTTGTGTGTTTATTTCAGTTTGTGTGTTTACTTCTGTTTATTTATGTTTGTGTGTTTATTTATGTTTGTGTGTTTAAATTCAATAATCATGCTTGAATTATTCATTTTCGTGAAATATCTGTCTAACATTGAGGACAATGTTTAATTCAAGTGTGGGGGGGAGGTTTATTGAAAAGAAAAGAAAAAAATTTGAAAAATTTGAAAAATTCAAAAAAATAATTTACTTGTTTTTGTTTTCTACGGTAACAATATATCGACTAGATCATACTTACTCTCTTGGTAGCGTTGAACCTACCATTGCACTTAGTAAGTCACTGTGGTCACGTATTGTTACCCTAATAAAAAAAATTGAAAAGAAAAAAAAAATAGTTTTGTAAGCTCGTTTGTTTCGCACTGGCTTTGGAGCTATCGAGTCTTAGAAAGTGCTTGTTCGTTTATTTGAGCTATATCATTTTAAAAAAAAAAAATCAATCAAAAAAATAAAAAAAAATCAAAAATTACAAAAATATTTGCTTCTGTTTTGTGTGTTTTGTGCTTTGTTCTTTCCAATCCCAAGGATGAATTGAGTCTAATTGTTGTGATTAGGAGAATGTTTATTATATGTCAAGGCTTTGTATAGTTTGCTTTGGATGAAATATGCATAACTTGTGATTGCTCGAAATTCCATGTTCACATAACCTGTTTCGATTAATTGATTGCAATCCGAGAAGCACATTTAAACATACATTGTCATGCATACCCAGAAAATGTGAGGATTTGAGCCTATTGAATATTCACATGTATGCATATTTCATACATTTACTCGTTCTTCATGTGTGCACAATGCATGAGTTTTGAACCTAGAACTTGCTCAGAGACCGCTTGAAACATTTTCTTAATCTGTGATGAATTAGAAATGACTAAGGCATTAGTTGAGCACCATGGCCAAAATATTCACCATCCATCTAAACACGAACTTTAGGAATCCCCTTTTGAACTAAACACTCATTAGCCTTTTCTTTTGTTCACCCACACCATCTCACCCTTGTTTTATTGTGTTTGCAAGACGATGATAGTGACTTCTTGTGTTTTTATGCTTCGGATTTGTATGGTAGTATACCAAAAGGCAAGTGTGGGGGTGCATTTTATTTTGTTGTATTTGTTCAAAGAAAAAAAAAAGAAAGAAAAAAAAATCAAAAACAAAAAGAAGGAATAAAATTCCTCAAAGAAAAAAAAAAGAAAGAAAGAGAAATTTCAAAAATAGAGTTATTTTCTTGTATTATGTTCAATAAAAGGTTGGAGGAGAATAAGAAAGTTGTTTCGGGTATAGCATAGGTATGAGTTTCAAAGTCGTTGACTTGTCTTGCAAACATGTGAAACATTTTTCATTTCCAGTCCCTTCATTCATCATTCACCATTCACTATTCACCATTCACCCTTTTGGCCCCCGTTTATACCCTTGAAGCCCTTATGATCTAATGATTTGTGGATTAATTGTGGAGAGTCGGTTAATGAGCAAGCATATGGGAACACTACTTGTGTAATTGTTATGAGAGTAAACACTTAACCCTAAACACTGAGCGGAAATATTTAGTGACCATTGTGAGGTTTAGTGGTTAATGTTGTTTCGATGTGCCTATTGGATTGCTTGAGATTTTTTTGTATACTCGGTTTTCACACACTGCACCCGAGCATGAATGAGATGTACATGTTAAATGCTTAGCAAATTTGTTAGCCTTGGTATATAATTTTTATTCTCTTGATTATAACTCTTCTGAACTCGCTGAGGGTTATGGTTGGAAAGACCATTTTGTTTTGTGTTTCGTTTTGTGTTTTGTGTTGTTCTGTTTTAAAGTTGTGTGTTTGCTAGAGGACTAGCAATAGCTAAGTGTGGGGGAATTTGATAGGAGCACAAAGTGTCACGTTTTTAATGTGTTTTCCCTACTATTTGGCTATGATTTAATTGTAACTTTGCTATTTTAGCTTAGTTTCCATATTTGAGTCCTAAATGACGTCTTAATGTGAACATGTGCAGAAACGAAGTCTAATGGGCTTTTGCGAGGCCCATTAAGAAGGAGGCCTGATGTGAACGTAAAATACGTGCACAAAGTACCTTAATCGCTTGGATTATGTTAGTCCAAAAGCCTATTATTGTTTATTTAATATTGTTTTAGTGTGTTTCAGGGAAAATACGAACAAAACGCTTTATTTGTACAAAAGGTACATTTTAGAGGTTTTGGCGCGAATTTGAAGATTGAATCAAAAAGTCAACCGTGACTTTTCGATATTGAAATGACACCGGTCATTTCTCGGATGTGGATTTCAAAGCATGTACGAAGATTTCGAAATACGTTTCGAATCCCGGCAATTTTGCCGGCGAACCACCACATAAGGCAGCGCAACCACCACCCGCGGTGGCAAAATACATTTTCTAAACCTCTATTTATTTTCCTTTATAATTGTTATTTATCTCTATTTTATTTATTTAGTTTAAATATTTATTTTTACTATTTTTATTACTATTTTATTTTGTTTTATTTACTTTTTATTTTATTTCTTTTTGTTTCTTTTCTTTGTATTTGACTTTGTATACTTGCTTTGACTTTGCAGATTCATTCAAACCATCTTGCCGGCCACCCCATCATCACCATACCTCCACCACAATTCAATTTTGTTCCTTGATTCCAGCTGCCATGCATCATTGAATTTGAATTTCAAAGTCCCATCTGCAATCCTTATAACCCACAGCAGCTCACCATCTCTAAAAAGCGGAGGCCGGGTTCCCCTCTTTTCTTCTTCCTCTTCTCCTCCTCTTCTTTCTTCTTTCTTTTCTTTTTCTTTCCCCTCTCTGCACCCTCCGGTTCTTCTCTCTGCACCCATCTCCTCTACCATTGCACTGCCAGCCGTTCCACCACTATCACAAACTACTCAATCCATCACCACCTTCTTCTACAACCCGGTCCTCTTCCTCTCCTTCAACTCATCCCCGTGTACCTGCAAATCCATTACAAATTTCATAATCAATTCAATCAATCACCAAGTCCATCACAGTTCAAAAAGCTGAAATCGGTAATTAAGAACCAATAGAGCTGCAAACCCGGATCACCAATCCGCCATCGCCCAATCACCGTGAGCCCCTCTCGCTCACTGCCGCATCTCGATCTCGGCTTCCATTGAAACCCGGACCGCCGCATCTCATCCTCTGCGTAGTCGTCAATCCCGTGCCGCCATTTGGCATCACCTGTACTGCCCGTTCTTCGACTCGCCCAGAAATTCGCCGAGCCCATTTGCGCGACGCCGGCGTCGATCTCTAGCTCTCTAATTCACGGAGACCCATTTCTCCTTGCTCCGGCGTCATTCTCGCTCTGCCGGCGCCGCTCCTCTTGCTGCCATCTCGTGCTTCAGCAATCCAATTCCAGCAAAGCCCGCCGCCCGAGCTCGACCCGGCTTTCTCTTCCTCTATTAATTAAAGCCCGGTCGCCGATTGAAGCTTCCCAAGTCCGTGCTGCTGCGCCGTTGCCCGGACCGCATTCTTCCATTTCGGCGTCCTCTCCGATTCACAGTCTCGGCATCTCACTTTCTCCCGGAACCCAAGCTCGACCAAATCTCTCTCGGCGTCTCGTTTAATAAGCCTACTCTCTCTCTCTCCTTCTTTAATTAAGTTTTATTTTATTTTATTTCCTTTTATTTGTTTTTATTAGTATTTTAATTGTAGAATACATTATTGGGTAAATTTATTGGGTGAATATTTGTGAACATAAGAATATTTGTGAGTTTATTTACAAACCAATTTTGTGATTTATTTTTGTGAGTTTTTATTCTTAAGTTATTTATAAGTTTAATTATTTTGTTATTAATAGGTTAGTTTAGTTTATTTATTTGTTGTGAAATTTAAGAAAAACCCTAAAAATTGTTATTTAGTTTTAGAAAATTAGGTTACATTACTATTTAGGTTTTAGGCCTCCAAATCCCCGTGGTTCGACAATCCCGAGTCTAATATACTCATCACTATATTTTGACAACCAATCAAATGGCGCCGTTGCCGGGGATTTAGGTTTAACTTTAATCTATTAGTTTTTGTAACCGAGTTTTTAGTATTTCGTAAATTTTTTAGTTAATTTGTTTATTTTATTTTGTTTTGTGAATTTTAATTTTTTTATGTGCATTTTATTTTATTTTGTGCTATATTTGTTATTTTAGTTTCTGTTTACATTTTTTCTTGAATTTTATAGGTGCAATTCCGATCATCCCGAACAATGGAACAGTGGAATTATACGTGGGATGAGTCTAGAAGTTTCGAACATCCGTGGTCCATTGAAAACCAATGCATTGAGCCATCACATCCTTTACTCTTGTGTCTTGAAGAAATGGCGGCTCAATTGCAAAACTCTTTAGCGGATGATGATGAACGGTGGCGTGAAACTCAAGAAAGAAGTGCAAAGATCGATCAATTGATAGAGCATTTTGAGGCCAACCGTTTATTTGAGCACGATCAAGAACTGACAAATCTGCAACCATGTGAGTTCTTTGATCCAAATCCCTTACTTGTGCATAATGGTGATTTTGATGTGCATTCATATGGGGTTGAGAGGGAAGAAAATGTACCTCTCAACCATGTTGATAATATTGTTGTGCATCATAATGTTACCATAAAGGAGGATGGGAACCGGGAGGATAAAATTGTACTCCCGGAAATGGATTGGATGATTCTGTGTTACCAAGGAGTAACAAAGAGGTGGATAAGGAAGCCAGAGGGGAACAATGTGTACCTTCCGGAAAGCAGGCAACACCGAAGTCAAGACAAAAAGCTGCTGGAAAGAAGAAAAAGAAGAAGCAGAGGCTAATGACCGAAATGTTCGATATTTTCAAGAAAGCGGACGTGAATCTTCCTTTGCTAGATCTCATCAGTCGAGTACCAGCATATGCAGAATTTGTCAAGAATATATGCATGCACAAGAAGAAATTCCTTGGTGAGGAGAAAATTGTGCTCAAGGAGGAGGCAAGTGCAATCATTCAACGAAGGGAATCACGTGGCATTCATGATCCTACGAGCTTTGTTATTGGGTGTACAATTGGTGACAAATCTTTTGATGGAGCTCTTATGGATATGTGCACGTGCATCAATATCATGCCTCTAGCAACGTTCCGGAAGCTAGCCATTGGCACCATGCAATCTACTTCAATCTCAGTGCAACTTGCAGATGAGACATTCAGAATGCCGGTGGGAATTGTGGAAGATGTGTTGGTTAGAGTCGACAAGTTCATCCTTCCAGCAGATTTTGTGATTTTGGATATGGATGAAGACCCCAAGATAGAGAGTGGATTGCCTATCATCCTTGGTAGTCCCTTTATGGCCATTGCCGGTGCGAAGATTAATGTTCAGAAAGGCACCGTGAAACTCAAAGTCTTGGGGGAAAAAGTCAAGTTGCAAGTACTCCAGCCTACCTTTCCACTTAATGTCATCAAGGAGGTGTTTTCAGTTGATTTGGTCAAGGGGAATCAAGCAAAGAGTGAAAGGATTTTCGGTCCTTTAAACCCTCCCAAGCCTCAAGTTGAAGTTCATCCTTCTATTGTGGTTGAGAAGCAAGAGCTACCAGAGCTCTCTTATGATGATGATGATGACATGTTTGATGAGTTTGTGCACTCATATGTGCATGATGATATTGATTTTGCTGCTTCTACATATGAGTCCGGGCTTGATAGTTTTAGTGTCCCGCTGCCGGTTCACAAAGTTGAGGCATCATTAGCTTGTGTCCTTCCTGAATTGGACATGGATCCTCACTTCTTGTGTCAACAAACTTCAAGCTTCGAACAAGTGCATAAACCTGTTGAGTCTCTATCTACCCAAAGGCAAGAAGTTGTGAAGCCTACTTCCACCATTCATGAGCATGATCGAGGAATACCGCCTATACCTTATATTCCTCCACATAGGCGAGGATTATTACCTACCCCGTTCGAGTCATTCAAGATGAGAAGCCCACCATGCAGTGAGGTACAACTCGAGGCGATCCAATGCCTTAGAGAGATTTTGGGGATTGGAGTAAACAGAATGAAGACTCATGAATGTCATCCATATTTCAGCTGTTTTGGTGGTAGGCAAATGTACTTTGTACCACCTTGACCCAAGAGTGTGAGAAGACCGGCTTTGAGGTCTATAAAAAGAAGCGCTCGCGAGGAGGCAACCTCACATTTGCTCTTGCTTGAAGTCTTCATAGTTGATCATCACCAAAGGTCGTGAGCTTATGGATCGCAAGACCTCGAAGCCTTGTTTGTTGGTGATTGATGGTGATTATTTCGGAAAGCATGCACTTCAAGGGGGAGCATTTCTATCCTTTTCTATTTTATTGGTTGCATGTTTATTTTTCAGTTATTTAAAAAAAAAAAAAAAAAAAAAATTACTATTTGTGAATAATACTTGTAGATATTTTGTTATACTTACTAACTTTACTTGTAAATAAAATTTACTTAGACATAAGAAAATTTATTTATTCATTTTGTATAGATAATTTGTGATATTTTCTAGCTTTGTAAATATTTTGTAAATATTATTACTTGTGTTTATTTTTACTGTTTATAATTTTTGTTACTGTTTTGCTTTTGGGTTTGTTATTTGTTTGTTATTGGGCCTCATGCCCATTTAGTGTGTCGGGCCTGTTCGTTTTTAGGCCCATTAGTTAAGCCCACCAATAATGGGCCGGAGATTTCTTTGGCCCAGGCCCACTTTAAGGCCCAAACCATTTCGATGGCCCAGGCCCGTTTAAAGTGTCGGCAAGCGCGTGTGCCACGCGTTTTCACTGTTCACTTTACGACTTTTTCGTAAAGTATAAAAAAAAAAAAAAAAAAAAAAAAAAAAATAGAAAATCAAAAAAAAATTTTTGATTGGGCCGACGCACGACTTTTGCGTCGGCCGATTTGTTTAATAAAGCCGCATGCGTTTTCACTGTACGCTTTGCGACTTTCGTCGCCCGATCCGCAATTTGCGGGTCTTCTGTCTTTGGCACGTGTGCGAGCGTGCATGCGTGCGTCCGTTTCTTTCCCCTTCCCTTCTGTTTGCGCTAGTTTCCTTAGGCATTTCACGTTTTCCCTTAATCTCTCTCTCATTCTCTCTCGTTTTCTCTCGCTAGTTCTTCGTGTTCTTCCGTGTTCTTAGTTAGTTTTCCCAGAAAACCTCCCAATTGCCAGAAGCTTTCCTCCCTCCCAAACCACAAATGGCCAAGAGAGTCAATTCTTTCAGTGATTTGTTTCAGCCAGGTCCTTCAGGGAGTCAAATCTTTGAAGGTCTGGATGAAATAATTCCACCAAGCATGCTCAATAGCGCCGAAGCTAGCATGCCGACCCAGCCACAACCACAACCGCAACCACTACCCCAAGCACCAATCCTGGTTGCTGATCCACCCGTTGAGCCGGAAGCCGCTCCTGTCTATAGGAGACTTCCGAGGACGAAATACACCAAGGCTCAGAGAGATGCGCTGGCAGCTTTCTTTGCGGTGTATTCTCACCCCACGAAACCACAACGAGAAAGATTTGGTCCGAAAATCGGACTTGAGGAAGACCAAGTCTATTACTGGGGGTCGAGAAATAGGAAGAAGTTCGGTATCCAGACTTCTGAGCAGCGTATTGCCGAGCTAGAGAGAAGAAACGATCAGCTGGTGAGCAAGAACGAGGAGCTTCAAATGCAGAATCAAAGACTCGTCGATGCTCTCCACAGCGGCATCTGTCCCAATTGCGGAGGTCCTGTTCCGCACTCAGATGTGCCTAGGCGAAGGCTCGAAGTTGTTCCTCCACAACAAGAGCCTCTTCTCGAGTTGTCCGATGATTCGATCGACATGGACCACTTGAGACGGGATGTGCGGAGCCTCATGCCTACACTAGTCGAGCGCCCATCCGCACCTATTCCATCTGACCATCTTCCTGGACCTGCTCATGATCTTGTCGGAGTCCACACCGACTTGATCTCGGATATCGCCCGCAAGGCCAAACACGAGCTCATGCTCATGGCCACTGCCGGTTTTCCTTTGTGGATATCTTCACCGACTCCCGACACTTCTATTCATCCCGAGACTCTAAATAGGGCCGAGTACTTGCGAGTGTTTCAACGTGGCGAGCCTGCGCCATACTTCAAATCGGAATCCTCGAGACACTCGGCAACCATTCACCTTCATCCGACCACCATCGTTGAAATCTTAATGGATGTTGGTCGATGGTTGCCTGTCTTCTGTAGCATGATCACAAACGCTCAAATGTTGGAGATCCTACCCTCCGACAACGCAGTAGGCTACGAGGAGCAGAAGCAAGTTATGTCGGCCGAGTTTCTGGTGCCATCTAACATCGTTTCGACTCGTGAAGTCCAGTTTGTTAGGTACTCCCACCTACAACTGGATGGAAGTTGGATCGTTGTGGATGTCTCCGTGGATGAACTGCGCTCAAATCCGAAGCCTTCAGTGAGATCGATTTGCCGAAAACGCCCCTCCGGATGCTTGATACGTGATCTTCAGAATGGTTCTTCCTTGGTCACTTGGGTGGAGCACGTGGATGTGCGCGAGAAGGAGATGAAGGCCATTTTTGAACCCTTTGTCCATTCTGGGTTCGCTTTTGGTGCAAAGCGTTGGATCTCAACTCTCCAACGACAAGCCGAGCGCTACATGTGCGTCACAGGGATCCACACTTCACCCGGTGACTCTATCATTTCGCCCGAAGGAAAAAGAGGCCTAGCGGAAATGGCAAACCAGATGGCGATCTGTTTCTTCAACGACATCAGTAACTCCACGTATCATCACTGGACTTGTTCGAACCGAACAAGAGACACTCGAATGGAGGTCAGGACCAACAAGCGAAGGGGAGATCCGAGCAAGCCCCCTGGAGTCAATCGTACTGCTGGTTGTTCTGTCGTGCATCTTTCCCATCACACCAGGATCTTTGAGTTCCTCAAAGATGTGCATACGAGACCGCTGTGGGATAGTATGTCGATGGACAGCTCGGTACGTGTGCTAGCAAATTTCACCATCGGTCTTGACCCGCGGAACCAGATTTCGGTGCTCGCCATAGATAGTCACAACGACTTCCTCATTCTTCAGGAGTGTTGCACCGATGCAACAGGGTCGTCTGTGATTTATGCGCCGATCAACCATTCCATTCTCCAGTGTTTGTTATGTGGAGTTCAACCGGAGCCATTTCCGCTTATGTCATCAGGCTTCTCCATTCTGCCAAACGTATCCGGAGCTGTTCTTGATGGAACACTACTGACTATGGTGTTCCAGATCTCGGTGAAGGCTACATCAGCTAAATCTGCCGTGGAGTCGGCAACAACACTCGTCCAGGACACACTTCAAAGGATCAGAACCGCAGTCAATTAAGGAGCAAACGTTGGATGCAAGGCCCTGCTAGCCTTGTTTGTGACTGTTGGTGACTTGCTTCGGGAGGAGCTTATTGATCTTCAAGGGGGAGTTTTTCTTTAACCTTTCTGAGTATTTCTGTTTCCTTTTTCATTTGTATAACTGTTGTGTGTTTACTTCTGTTTTGTTTTTTTTAATTCAATAACCATGCTTGAATTATTCATTAATTGCACATATCTGTCTTACATTGAGGACAATGTTTAATTCAAGTGTGGGGGGAAGGAAATTATTTGCAAAAAACCAAAAAAAATTGAAAAATTTGAAAAATTCAAAAAAATAATTTATTTGTTTTTGGTTTTCTACGGTAACAATATATCGACTAGATCATACTTACTCCCTTGGTAGCGTTGAACCTACCATTGCACTAAGTAAGTCCCTGTGGTCACGTATTGTTACCTAAATTGAAAAAAATCAAAAAAATAAAAAAAAAAAAAAAATCAAAAATTACAAAAATATTTGCTTCTGTTTGTGTGCTTGTTGTACTATTTTAGTGATTTCCAACACCGATGATGAGATTGAACTTAATTGTTTGAGATGAAAGCATGTTTAGGTCTCCTGAACTTCATTTTTCTAAAATAATTGCTATGGGACTTTGCATGTACACCATTATTGTCAGATTGATGCATTGAACTGTGAGAAGCATAGAGAGACTTATGTGAACTATATATGCCATATTGTGAGTTTTGAGCCTAATAGAAGTGCATTATAGTTCTTAGCACTATGTTCTTTATGTGTGATCATTCTTGTGCATTATGTATCTCTAGAACTTGCATAATATCTTGTTGAAACTGTCTGTCATGCATGTACATCTTGGAAATGATCAAGGCATTAGGAATCCACCATGGCCAAATGAGCATTTATCCCTAAATTATATCATTAGTTTGCCATTTTGTGCCTATATGTTTAGCCTTTCATTTCTTCGCACCATAAATGTCTACCCCTAGCTTAAACACTTGCCTTACCCTTTCCGAGCTATCTTAGTGAGTAATTTGAGATTACTTATGTTCTGATGCTGAAATGTATATGTTCTGGGAGTTTGGAAAAGAATAAGTGTGGGGGTGTGACTTTGTAAATTGTTGTATTTGTTTCTGTTTCGATAAAAAAAAAAAAAAAAAAAAGAGAAAAATCGAAACAGAAAAGAAAAAAAAAGTAGAAAGAAAGAAAAAAAAAAAAAAAAAGTATTATGTTTATTTGCATTTAAATTCAATAAATGTGTTTGGGTGAGTGATTGTTTGGAATGAGTTTAGCATCTTACTGTTTATAATTTATTAAATCTCAAAGTGTGATTACTTACTAAGATGCTCGGAATTTGTGATTCCCTTCCACTTCATTTCTGTAACCCCTCGCCTTAAGCCCCGTTTCACCCGAATAAAAGTCCTTTTGATTCAAGATGTTTGTGCATGATTTGTGGATATAAGATTGACGTGCAAGCATATGGCGGCATTTGCATAAGTTTGTTTGAGTGGTAGTGTAGCTAACCGATAAACAGTTGTGTGAAAATCAGAGTGAATATCCTGTGAGTTTATGGTTAGCACAGTTTCGATATGCATGCTTACTTTGGTGCATTGAAATGACAATACTTCACACACTTCACTTTTGCATATGTCCCGTAGCTGAAAACATTTTTCAGACCTAACTTCTTTCATTTTCTAACTCAATTGTGTTCTCTGAGGTAATTGTTGGAAAATTGTTTTGTGTTTCCTTTCTGTTTTGTTTAAATTGTATATATATGTTCTCTGTTTGCTTGCGGACAAGCATTAGTTCAAGTGTGGGGGTGTGATGTGAACGTAAAATACGTGCACAAAGTACCTTAATCGCTTGGATTATGTTAGTCCAAAAGCCTATTATTGTTTATTTAATATTGTTTTAGTGTGTTTCAGGGAAAATACGAACAAAACGCTTTATTTGTACAAAAGGTACATTTTAGAGGTTTTGGCGCGAATTTGAAGATTGAATCAAAAAGTCAACCGTGACTTTTCGATATTGAAATGACACCGGTCATTTCTCGGATGTGGATTTCAAAGCATGTACGAAGATTTCGAAATACGTTTCGAATCCCGGCAATTTTGCCGGCGAACCACCACATAAGGCAGCGCAACCACCACCCGCGGTGGCAAAATACATTTTCTAAACCTCTATTTATTTTCCTTTATAATTGTTATTTATCTCTATTTTATTTATTTAGTTTAAATATTTATTTTTACTATTTTTATTACTATTTTATTTTGTTTTATTTACTTTTTATTTTATTTCTTTTTGTTTCTTTTCTTTGTATTTCGACTTTGTATACTTGCTTTGACTTTGCAGATTCATTCAAACCATCTTGCCGGCCACCCCATCATCACCATACCTCCACCACAATTCAATTTTGTTCCTTGATTCCAGCTGCCATGCATCATTGAATTTGAATTTCAAAGTCCCATCTCGCAATCCTTATAACCCACAAAGCTCACCATCTCTAAAAAGCGGAGGCCGGGTTCCCCTCTTTTCTTCTTCCTCTTCTCCTCCTCTTCTTTCTTCTTTCTTTTCTTTTTCTTTCCCCTCTCTGCACCCTCCGGTTCTTCTCTCTGCACCCATCTCCTCTACCATTGCACCGCCAGCCGTTCCACCACTATCACAAACTACTCAATCCATCACCACCTTCTTCTACAACCCGGTCCTCTTCCTCTCCTTCAACTCATCCCCGTGTACCTGCAAATCCATTACAAATTTCATAATCAATTCAATCAATCACCAAGTCCATCACAGTTCAAAAGCTGAAATCAGTAATTAAGAACCAATAGAGCTGCAAACCGCGGATCACCAATCCGCCATCGCCCAATCACCGTGAGCCCCTCTCGCTCACCGCCGGCATCTCGATCTCGGCTTCCATTGAAACCCAGACCGCCGCATCTCATCCTCTCGCGTAGTCGTCAATCCCGTGCCGCCATTTGGCATCACCTGTACTGCCCGTTCTTCGACTCTGCCCAGAAATTCGCCGAGCCCATTTGCGCCGACGCCGGCGTCGATCTCTAGCTCTCTAATTCACGGAGACCCATTTCTCCTTGCTCCGGCGTCATTCTCCGCTCTGCCGGCGCCGCTCCTCTTGCTGCCATCTCGTGCTTCAGCAATCCAATTCCAGCAAAGCCCGCCGCCCGAGCTCGACCCAGCCTTTCTCTTCCTCTATTAATTAAAGCCCGCCGCCGATTGAAGCTTCCCAAGTCCGTGCTGCCGCGCCGTTGCCCAGACCGCATTCTTCCATTTCGGCGTCCTCTCCGATTCACAGTCTCGGCATCTCACTTTCTCCTGGAACCCAAGCTCAGACCAAATCTCTCTCGGCGTCTCTGTTTAATAAGCCTACTCTCTCTCTCTCCTTCTTTAATTAAGTTTTATTTTATTTTATTTCCTTTTATTTGTTTTTATTAGTATTTTAATTGTAGAATACATTATTGGGTAAATTTATTGGGTGAATATTTGTGAACATAAGAATATTTGTGAGTTTATTTACAAACCAATTTTGTGATTTATTTTTGTGAGTTTTTATTCTTAAGTTATTTATAAGTTTAATTATTTTGTTATTAATAGGTTAGTTTAGTTTATTTATTTGTTGTGAAATTTAAGAAAAACCCTAAAAATTGTTATTTAGTTTTAGAAAATTAGGTTACATTACTATTTAGGTTTTAGGCCTCCAAATCCCCGTGGTTCGACAATCCCGAGTCTAATATACTCATCACTATATTTTGACAACCAATCAAGGCCCAAACCAAGAAGGAGGCCCAGTGATATGCGGTTTTACCGACGTCATTAATTATTACCTAAACTTCCTAACAATTTGTCGTTGAATAGTATAATGGGAAGTAGAGGTTTTTCCCACAGAGGACTGTTTATTTACTTTTCTAATGTCACGAAATTAACTAACCTATATTGTTTCTATTTACAAAAATGTACAATATATACAAAAGTGTTGTTTTTGGGTTTTGAAAATATTTTGAAACAAGAAATAAATAAAAGAAAATATTTTTGGATTTTTAATCTTTTTGAAAATAAATAAAATAAAACAAGAACAAAACAAATTAAGATGCAATTTAAACTAACACACAAATAAATAAATAACATGTTTTTGAGTTTTTCATAATTAAATAAATCACACAATATTCAAATCACACATTAAATTAAACAAATATTCAAAATACAAATTAATCAAATAAAATAAAATCACACAACATAAAATTAAAAAGAGTTTAAGGGAAAGAAAAGCTCATTTAAATTCCGGCGAAGGATCTTATCGGATTCGCCATGATTCGATGATGTTCGGGAGCTCGGGTGCAGATAACAAATTGGACTGGGCCGGGCGGGTGTAGAGAGCAATATTGTGCTTGGGCTTGGCTTGGTCAAAAGCCCATTCTTTTTCTTTCCGGTCAAGCCCGTGTTGACCTAATAGTCCTTTGACTTTTCAACGGAGGTTTCTTTCTTCAACCCGTGCTCCAGGTCAGCTTTCTCTTCTTCATTCTTCTTCATCTCCTTTCTTTCACGATTTCTGAATTCCGGACCGGAGAGAGATGGTGTGGGTGAAGTTGGCGCCGGCGGCGTGCGGTGGGCATGGGATCGGATTCTTGTGCGGCGCGGTATGGCGATGCTTGGAATCCGAGATGAAGAGGCACAGTCCGGCCGGCCCGGGCTAGGAGCAGAGGAGCAAGGATCGACGGCGAGAAGCGGCGTCGCGTTTTGGGGAGCAGTAGCGTCACTGGGCTGGTGCGGCGACGGCTATGGCCGGGCAAAGAAGGCACGGCCTTGATTGGATCGACGCGGTGGTGTTGCGGCCTGGGTGATTGGGGACGACGACGCCGGAAGCATCAAGAAGACACCGGCAGAGAAGCGGCGCGGCAAGGGAGCTTGCGGAGGTGACGGCAGAGGTGAGAGCAGAGAGATATCGGCGATGGAAGACCGGCGTCGTGGCAGCCGGGAGCGCAGAGGTAGCTACGGTGAGCGGCGCGGCGTGGGCTAAGGAAGCCGGCGGTGAGAGCAGCGCCGGGCTCAGATTAAATTCTGGGCATCGACGGTGAGATGGTGAACGCCGAGGAGAGCACGGCCGGGCTATGACAAAGATGGTGATGGCGCCGAGAGCGAGCACGAGCTCTATGATTTCGGTGATTGAGTCCGCAATATAGAATAGAGAGAGTGAGTGTAATTATGGTGAATTAAACTGTGAATTGTTGCTTAAAATGTAATTAATTGCAGGTGAAACATTGGCAGAGGAGCTGCCATGGTGGAACGGTGCAGAGAGAGTGATTTGGTGATTTGTGGTGAGTATGTGAGCTGTTGTGGTTGGTGATTGATTAATTGAAGAGAGAACCGTGATTGCAGCAAGTAACGGGGAGGGGCAGAAGATGGGGCTGAGATATTTGTGGAGGGAAGAGATGAGATGAGGGAGAGAGATGTCGTGAATAGAAGAACCAGAGAAAGTAACAGAGATGAATGGAGATGTGTTTGGATGCAGAGAGAGAGTAACTGGAACCGTGAGAGATTTCGAAGGCAGAGAGTAACTAGAGAGGACAGCAGGCAGAGAACAGAGAGATATGAGAACCCCCAGAAAAAGAGGGTGAGAGCAGAAGTGTAGCTGTGAGAGCTACACACGTACGCAGAGAAGAATGGGGGGAGAAGAGGGTAGCGCGGGGGAGAAGCCCCCGGCCAATCCGAAATGAAACAGAACGTAGGTATAAAAAGAGGAGGAAAAGTGGACTGGGTTTGTAGTGGTGGTGAGCTGTAGATTGGTGCGATGGTGTGGTAGTGTGGTGGAGAATTTGGTGCAGTGTTGTCGGTGGAGAATCAACTCAAAAGGAGAATTTGAATTCAAAGAGGAGCGGGAGCCATGTGAGGGAAAGAATCACAGCTGGAGAGAGGAAGGAACCGTGAACATGGTAGCTGCAATAACAAAAGAAAAAGAAAAAGAAAATAATAAAAAGAAATTAAATAAATAATTAAAAAGAAAACAAAAGGAATAAATAAAATAATAAAAGAAAATAAAAACTAAAATAGAAATAAAAATAAATATAAATAACAAATGTAAACAAGGGAAAATAAAATGGAGAATTAAAATGTGTTTCTCCACCGCATGTGGTGGTTGCGCCTCCGTGAGTGGTGGTTTGCCGGCAAAATTGCCGGAATTCGAAACGTCTTTCGAAATCTTCGTACAATGTTATATTCCACTTCTGAATGATGACCGGTGTCATCAGATAATCGAAAAGTCACGGTTGACTTTCCGATATTGCGCTGTAAATCCCCAAAATTCACCTTTTATGTGTAAATTAGCATTTTGCACATATTTTCCCTGAAAACACGAAAACAAACATTAATCCGACAAATAAGCTTTCAGAATAGCATCGATCCAAGTATTTAGGGCACTTTATGAACGTATTTTACGTTCACATCACACCCCCACACTTGAACTTTTGCTAGTCCTCTAGCAAACACAGAACTAAAAACAGAACAACACAAAAACAGAAAGGGAAACACAAAACAGAAATTCTTTCCAACCATAACCCTCAACGAGTTCAAAGAATTATAATCAGGAGAATAAAAACTATATACCAAGGCTCACGAATTTGCTAAGTATTTAACATGGACATCTCATTCGTGCTCGGGTGAAGTGTGTGAAAATCGAGTGTACAATTAATTTCAAGCAATCAAATTGGCACAAATGAACAACATTAACCACTAAAACTCACAAGATTCACTAAATATTTCCGCTCAGTGTTTAGGGTTAAGTGTTTACTCTCATAACAATTACACAAGTAGTGTTCCCATAAGCTTGCTCATTAACCAACTCTCCACAATTAATCCACAAATCATTAAATCATAAGGGCTTTTAAGGTGAAACAGGGGCCAAAGGGTGAATGGTAAATGGTAAATGGTAAATGAAATGAAAGGATTAGAAATGATAAATGTTCCACATGTTTGCAAGACAAATCAACGACTTTGAAACTCATACCTATGCTAAACCCGAAACAACTTTCCTATTTTCCTCCAACCTTTAATTGAAAATAATACAATACAAGAAAATAACTCTATTTTTGTGGCATTTTTCTTTTTTTTTCTTTTCCACTCTTTTTTTTTTTCTTTCTTGAGGAACTTTATTCCTTCTTTTTCTTTCTGATTTTTCTTTCTTTCTTTGAATAAATACAACAAAATAAAATGCACCCCCACACTTGCCTTTTGGTACTACCATACAATTCAAAACCCGAAGCATAAGAATATAAGAAGTCACTATCATCGTCTTGCAAACACAATAAAACAAAGGTGAGATGGTGCGGGTGAACAAAAGAAACGGCTAATGAGTGATAAGTTCAAAAGGGGTTCCTAAAGTTCGTGTTTAGATGGATGGTGAATATTTGGCCATGGTGCTCAACTAATGCCTTAATCATTTTCAATTCATCACAGATTAATAAAAAGTTTCGAGAGGTCAATGAGCAAGTTCTAGGTTCAAAAACTCATGAATTGTGCACACATGAAGAACGAGTAAATGTATGAATAATGCATACATGTGAATATTCAACAGGCTCAAATTCTCACAATTTCTGGGTATGCATGACAATGTATGTTCAAATGTGCTTCTCGGATTGCAATCAACTAATTAACACAAGGTTATGTGAACATGAAATTTCGAGCAATCACAAGTTATGCAAATTAAATCCAAAGCAAATCACACAAAGCCTTGACATATAATAAACATTCTCCTAATCACAACAATTAAACTCAATTCATCATCGGGATTGGAAAGAACAAAACACACCACAATAAAACACACAAAAACACAAAACAGAAGTAAATATTTTTGTAATTTTCAGATTTTTTTGATTTTTTTGATTTTTTTTTTTTTCAATTTACGTAACAATACGTGACCACAGGGACTCACTTAGTGCAATGGTAGGTTCAACGCTACCAAAGGAGTGAGTATGATCTAGTCGAGATACCGTTACAGTAGAAAACGAAAACAAGTAGATTATTTTTTTGAATTTTTGAATTTTTCAAATTTTTTCTTTTCTTTTTAATAAACCTTCCCCCACACTTGAATTAAACATTGTCCTCAATGTTAGACAGATATTTCACGAAATGAAAAATTCAAGTATGGTTATTGAATTGAAAATACAAACAGAAATAAACACACCAACAAAAATAAACACACAACATTTATACAAAGGAAACAAAAATAAACAGAAAGGTTAAAGAAAAACTCCCCTTTGAAGATCATTAAGCTCCTCCCGAAGCAAGTCACCAACAGTCACAAACAAGGCTAGCAGGGCCTTGCATCCAACGTTTGCTCCTTAATTGACTGCGGTTCTGATCCTTTGAAGTGTGTCCTGGACGAGTGTTGTTGCCGACTCCACGGCAGATTTAGCTGATGTAGCCTTCACCGAGATCTGGAACACCATAGTCAGTAGTGTTCCATCAAGAACAGCTCCGGATACGTTTGGCAGAATGGAGAATCCAGAAGACATAAGCGGAAATGGCTCCGGTTGAACTCCACATAACAAACACTGGAGAATGGAATGGTTAATCGGCGCGTATATCACAGACGACCCCGTTGCATCGGTGCAACACTCCTGAAGAATGAGGAAGTCGTTGTGATTATCTATGGCGAGCACCGAAATCTGGTTCCGCGGGTCAAGACCGATGGTGAAATTTGCTAGCAGACGCACCGAGCTGTCCATCGACATACTATCCCAAAGCGGTCTCGTATGCACATCTTTGAGGAACTCAAAGATTCTGGTGTGATGGGATAGATGCACGACCGAACAACCAGCCGTACGATTGACTCCAGGGGGCTTGCTCGGATCACCCCTTCGCTTGTTGGTCCCGACCTCCATTCGAGTGTCTCTTGTTCGGTTCGAACAAGTCCAAGTGATGATACGTGGAGTTGCGATGTCGTTGAAGAAACAGATCGCCATCCGGTTTGCCATTTCCGCTAGGCCTCTTTTTCCTTCGGGCGAAATGATAGAGTCACCGGGTGAAGTGTGGATCCCCGTGACGCACACGTAGCGCTCGGCTTGTCGTTGGAGAGTTGAGATCCAACGCTTTGCACCAAAGGCGAACCCGGAATGAACGAAGGGTTCGAAAATGGCCTTCATTTCCTTCTCGCGCACATCCACGTGCTCCACCCAAGTAACTAAGGAAGATCCATTCCGCAAGTCTCGAATCAAACATCCGGAGGGGCGCTTTCGGCAAATCGATCTCACCGAAGGCTTCGGATTTGATCGCAGTTCATCCACGGAGACATCCACAATGATCCAACTTCCATCCAGTTGTAGGTGGGAGTACCTAACAAACTGAACTTCACGAGTCGAAACGATGTTAGATGGCACCCGAAACTCGGCCGACATCACTTGCTTCGGTCCTCGTAGCCTACTTGCGTTGTCGGAGGGTAGGATCTCCAACATCCGGGCGTTTGTGATCATGCTACGAAGACGGGCAACCATCGACCAACATCCATTAAGATCTCAACAATGGTGGTCGGATGAAGGTGGATGGTTGCCGAGTGTCTCGAGGATTCCGATTTGAAGTATGGCGCAGTGCTCGCCACGTTGAAACACTCGCAAGTACTCGGCCCTATTTAGAGTCTCGGGATGAATAGAAGTGTCGGGAGTCGGTGAAGATATCCACAAAGGAAAACCGGCAGTGGCCGCGAGCATGAGCTCGTGCTTGGCCTTGCGGGCGATATCCGAGATCAAGTCGGTGTGGACTCCGACAAGATCAGCGAGCAGGTCCCGGAAGAGTAGATGGCACGGTACGGATGGGCGCTCGACTAGTGTAGGCACGAGGCTCCGCACATCCCGTCTCAAGTGGTCCAAGTCGATCGAATCATCGGACAACTCGAGAAGAGGCTCTTGTTGTGGAGGAACAACTTCGAGCCTTCGCCTAGGCACATCGGAATGCGGAACGAGACCTCCGCAATGGGACAGATGCCGCTCGGGAGAGCATCGACGAGTCGTTGATTCTGCAGTTGAAGCTCCTCGTTTTTGCTCACCGGTGATCGTTCCTTCTTTCTAGCTCGGCAATACGCTGCTCGAAGTCCGGATACCGAACTTCTTCCTATTTCTCGACCCCCAATAGTAGACTTGGTCTTCTTCTAGTCCGATTTTTGGACCAAATCTTTCTCGTTGTGGTTTCGTGGGGTGAGAATACACCGCAAAGAAAGCCGCCGGAGCTTCTCTCGAGCCTTGGTGTATTTCGTCCTCGGAAGTCTCCTATAGACGGGGAGCGGCTTCGGCTCGGCGGGTGGATCAGCAACCGGGATTGGTGCTTGGGGTAGTGGTTGTGGCCGGGTCGGCATGCGAGCATCGGCGCTATTGAGTATGCTTGGGTGGAATTATTTCATCCGGACCTTCAAAGATTCGACTCCCCGAAGGACCCGCCCGAAACAACTCGCCGAACGAATTAACTCTTTTGGCCATTTGTGGTTTGGGAAGGGAGGAAAGCTTTTTCGGGTTTGGGAGTTTTCTCGGGAAAAAAGACTAAGAACACGGATGAACACTATGAACTAGCGAGAGAAAACGAGAGAGAGAGAGATAGATTAAGGGAAAACGTGAAATGCCTAAGGAAACTAGCGCAAAACGAAGGGAAGGGGAAAGGAGTGGACGCACGCATGCACGCTTGCACACGTGCCAAAGACAGAAGACCCGCAAATTGCGGATCGGGCGACGAAAGTCGCAAAGCGTACAGTGAAAACGCATGCGGCTTATTAAACAATTCGGCCGACGCAAAAGTCGTGCGTTGGCCCAATCAAATTTTTTTGATTTTCTATTTTTTATTTTTTTTATTTTATTTTTTTTAATACTTTACGAAAAGTCGTAAAGTGAACAAGTGAAAACGCGTGTGAAACACGCGCAAAGGTTGCCGACACTTTAAACGGGATTGGGCCATCGAAATGGTTTGGGCCTTAAAGTGGGCCCCGGGCCAAAGAAAACTCCGGCCCATTATTGGTGGGCTTAACTAATGGGCCTAAAAACGAACAGGCCCGACACACTAAATGGGCTTGGGTTACGGGTTTTGGGCTTCGTGAATGACACGAGCCCAATGGGCTAAAATTTTTATTTTTTTATTTATTTTTTATTTTACGAAACCAAAAACCCTAACCAATCACACAAACGAATGGGTCTAAGGCCCAATAATAAATAACAAACAAACAAGCCCAAAACAAACAATAATTATAAATAGTAAAAATAAATAATTACAAAACAGTAAAATAAAAACAAACACTCTTTTTTTTTATTAATCACAATTAAATTATTATTATTATTTTTTATTTAAATTATTATTTTTTAAATAAATAACGAGAGTGAAAAGAAAACTTACCTTTTTACTCCCGAGGAAACCGAAAATCACCAACAAGACATCAACCTCAAGGTTTTTCAACCTTGACTTCCTAAACGTATGCTCCGATGTATGTGGTAAAATTTCCGAATAACCCGGATTATTCCCTATAAAAATTAAAAAGTTAGTAATAAAATTTACAAGTTAAAAACAAAATATTTACAAAATTAAAAATAATGTCACAAATTATCTATACAAAATGAATAAATAAAATTTCCTATGTCTAAGTATATTTTATTTACAAGTAATGTTAAATTGTCCAAAATAAAGTTAAAAACAAAGTTGATTCCAAGCGGTAATTCGAGGTGGACGTACGGCCTAGGTGCAATATCTTGACTTAAATGACTTTCCGTGTTTTCAGAAGGCGAATGGCCAGATCACAAGAGATAAGCGAGAGGCAGGATTCATTTAGTGGACAAGTCCTCTGAATCCAATTTTACAAACCCGTCACCCAGAGTCTTGATCATATCTAGACACCATTCATGTGCCCCTTACTCAGTTGAGAAAGCACTTAAGTGTTCGACAATTCTCCAAGTGTTAATAAAGGCCGCCCTCAACCTCAAGTGACCTTACGGTACAAATGAAGGGTTTAGGCCAATATTAATAAAAGGACCTTACCTATTTCCGTTCAAATTACAACCTACAACAACTTAAATAATTAACAGTACTCACAACACCTAAGTATAATTACTAAGTGTAACAATATATACAAGTATAATTAGTAAGTATTATTTACAAGTATTATTTACAAATAGTAAACAGTAAAAAGTAAAAAAGTAAATAGTAAAAACAATCCCCGGCAACGGCGCCAAAATGATATGCGGTTTTACCGACGTCATTAATTATTACCTAAACTTCCTAACAATTTGTCGTTGAATAGTATAATGGGAAGTAGAGGTTTTTCCCACAGAGGACTGTTTATTTACTTTTCTAATGTCACGAAATTAACTAACCTATATTGTTTCTATTTACAAAAATGTACAATATATACAAAAGTGTTGTTTTTGGGTTTTGAAAATATTTTGAAACAAGAAATAAATAAAAGAAAATATTTTTGGATTTTTAATCTTTTTGAAAATAAATAAAATAAAACAAGAACAAAACAAATTAAGATGCAATTTAAACTAACACACAAATAAATAAATAACATGTTTTTGAGTTTTTCATAATTAAATAAATCACACAATATTCAAATCACACATTAAATTAAACAAATATTCAAAATACAAATTAATCAAATAAAATAAAATCACACAACATAAAATTAAAAAGAGTTTAAGGGAAAGAAAAGCTCATTTAAATTCCGGCGAAGGATCTTATCGGATTCGCCATGATTCGATGATGTTCGGGAGCTCGGGTGCAGATAACAAATTGGACTGGGCCGGGCGGGTGTAGAGAGCAATATTGTGCTTGGGCTTGGCTTGGTCAAAAGCCCATTCTTTTTCTTTCTGGTCAAGCCCGTGTTGACCTAATAGTCCTTTGACTTTTCAACGGAGGTTTCTTTCTTCAACCCGTGCTCCGTGTCGGCTTTCTCTTCTTCATTCTTCTTCATCTCCTTTCTTTCACGATTTCTGAATTCCGGACCAGAGAGAGATGGTGTGGGTGAAGTTGGCGCCGGCGGCGTGCGGTGGGCATGGACTGGATTCTTGTGCGGCGCGGTATGGCGATGCTTGGAATCCGAGATGAAGAGGCACGGTCCGGCCGGCCTGGGCTAGGAGCAGAGGAGCAAGGATCGACGGCGAGAAGCGGCGTCGCGTTTTGGGAGCAGTAGCGTCACCGGGCTGGTGCGGCGACGGCTATGGCCGGGCAAAGAAGGCACGGCCTTGATTGGATCGACGCGGTGGTGTTGCGGCCGGGTGATTGGGGACGACGACGCCGGAAGCATCAAGAAGACACCGGCAGAGAAGCGGCGCGGCAAGGGAGCTTGCGGAGGTGACGGCAGAGGTGAGAGCAGAGAGATATCGGCGATGGAAGACCGGCGTCGTGGCAGCCGGGAGCGCAGAGGTAGCTACGGTGAGCGGCGCGGCGTGGGCTAAGGAAGCCGGCGGTGAGAGCAGCGCTGGGCTCGGATTAAATTCTGGGCATCGACGGTGAGATGGTGAACGCCGAGGAGAGCACGGGCTGGGCTATGACAAAGATGGTGATGGCGCCGAGAGCAGAGCACGAGCTCTATGATTTCGGTGATTGAGTCCGCAATATAGAATAGAGAGAGTGAGTGTAATTATGGTGAATTAAACTGTGAATTGTTGCTTAAAATGTAATTAATTGCAGGTGAAACATTGGCAGAGGAGCTGCCATGGTGGAACGGTGCAGAGAGAGTGATTTGGTGATTTGTGGTGAGTATGTGAGCTGTTGTGGTTGGTGATTGATTAATTGAAGAGAGAACTGTGATTGCAGCAAGTAACGGGGAGGGGCGAAGATGGGGCCGAGATATTTGTGGAGGGAAGAGATGAGATGAGGGAGAGAGATGTCGTGAATAGAAGAACCGGAGAAAGTAACGAGAGATGAATGGAGATGTGTTTGGATGCAGAGAGAGAGTAACGGAACCGTGAGAGATTTCTGAAGGCAGAGAGTAACTAGAGAGGACAGCGGGCGAGAGAACGAGAGATATGAGAACCCGGAAAAAAGAGGGTGAGAGCAGAAGTGTAGCCGTGAGAGCTACACACGTACGCAGAGAAGAATGGGGGGAGAAGAGGGTAGCGCAGGGAGAAGCCCCCGGCCAATCTGAAATGAAACAGAACGTAGGTATAAAAAGAGGAGGAAAAGTGGACTGGGTTTGTAGTGGTGGTGAGCTGTAGATTGGTGCGATGGTGTGGTAGTGTGGTGGAGAATTTGGTGCAGTGTTGTCGGTGGAGAATCAACTCAAAAGGAGAATTTGAATTCAAAGAGGAGCGGGAGCCATGTGAGGGAAAGAATCACAGCTGGAGAGAGGAAGGAACCGTGAACATGGTAGCTGCAATAACAAAAGAAAAAGAAAAAGAAAATAATAAAAAGAAATTAAATAAATAATTAAAAAGAAAACAAAAGGAATAAATAAAATAATAAAAGAAAATAAAAACTAAAATAGAAATAAAAATAAATATAAATAACAAATGTAAACAAGGGAAAATAAAATGGAGAATTAAAATGTGTTTCTCCACCGCATGTGGTGGTTGCGCCTCCGTGAGTGGTGGTTTGCCGGCAAAATTGCCGGAATTCGAAACGTCTTTCGAAATCTTCGTACAATGTTATATTCCACTTCTGAATGATGACCGGTGTCATCAGATAATCGAAAAGTCACGGTTGACTTTCCGATATTGCGCTGTAAATCCCCAAAATTCACCTTTTATGTGTAAATTAGCATTTTGCACATATTTTCCCTGAAAACACGAAAACAAACATTAATCCGACAAATAAGCTTTCAGAATAGCATCGATCCAAGTATTTAGGGCACTTTATGAACGTATTTTACGTTCACATCACCCAGGCCCAAGATGGAAGGCCCAAACCCAAGATGGAAGGCCCAAATCCATGAAGGAAGGCCCAAGTTCACAAAGCATGAGGAAAGGCCCAAACCCAGTTTTTCGGACATTCTGCCTGTGCAGATCAGTCAACTTGCGAAGCCCATATCTCTCAATTGCACCGTCAGATCTAGCTGTACTTTTGATACACGCTGCATGTGGATGTTAGGTATTCGGCATTCAAATTTCAGAATCATCCAACCGGTGGAACGTCCATTATGCCGCTCTAAGTGCGCACTGCTCAGTGCTGTCTGCTTTTTATTTCTTTCCTCTTCTTTTATTTTCAATGCTCCACTCACCCCTATATTATTTCCTCTTCTTTCTGCCCACAATATTAGTGTTTGATTTCTTTTATCTAAATAAATGGTTCATTGCCATATGACTTCATTTCCACCATTCCACTTACCATTTCTTTTCTACCACTCACATTCCACTTCTCTTTCTTTTCTTTCTTTATTTCTTTCATTGTTTTCTTCTTCCTCTCCATTCTCCTATAAATAGCAGCCTCATTCTTCTCACCAATACACACCCCAATGGGGAGGGACAAACCCTCCTCTTTCTCTTCTCCATCTCACATCATATTTTCCATTCTCTAGTATTTAGGGTTTTCAAGTCTTCAAGGAGGAGGGGAGCTGTTTACACCATTACCACCAGCCATCAACCATCATCACCACCATCATCATCACCTTGGGAATCTCGGCTTTTGAGTTACTCGCGTGAGGATTTAAGAGTTTGTGATCTTCGAGTTCTTCCTACTTTCCATATGGTGTACTTCAACTTATTCTTTAATTACTCTTTTTGAGTTCCTCTTTGTTGCTTGATTATTCTTTGTATTAGTTAACATGACATGGCGTTTATAATTTTCAGCCTATATTTATGAGTTTATTTGATTGTTAGATCCTAATTAATTAGTTCTTCTAGCAGCTTATGTGACTCCGTTTATTTGATTCGGTTTTATTGAATCTTTTATGTGTTCTTGTTTTAAGGTTTGAAACTTAAGATGATTGCATGTAATTGGTGCTAGAATTAGGGTTTTAATTCTAATTCACAAGTAGTAAAGGCTTATCAAACGGGTCGGAATCAAAATAAGAAGGATCGCGGATAGACGAGCGTTCGCTAGGTCGCGCACTTTAATTAACAACTCTTCTCCTATGCGTTAGATATGTTATTGATTGATCACCTTTGCATGTTTAATTGTTTAATCTAGATGAGCGTTCACTAGGTTAATTTTCATAGAAGAGGTTTTATTTGGGGAATGATAACCCGTGTGGGCATTCCACATATGTTAGTTTCGGTTTCATGGCTAGGGAACTTGGTTAATTTTCGGTCTAATGATTGGTAAACTTGTGTATATGTGGCTGAACTTTATATACTTTGTGTTTCATCATCATATTTTATTTATTCTTTGTAATTTAATTAATTTATTTCATTCAATTTATCTCTCAATTCCCCTTTTTACTTTGTACATATGTATATATTTATACTTTATACTTGTTAATAATAATTCTTTATTTTATTTAATTCTTTGTGACATTTTTTGTTAGGTACACCCTTTGATCTCCGTTGTGAACGATACCCTACTTACACTATACTACCGATAGGGTTTTTTTAAATTGATGCTCATTTTGGGCGTATCAGGTTCTTGAGATCGATCGGTGAAGGTGGGATGAACACGGGTTCGGCAGCAGGTGGGCCTGGGCTGGTACGGCAGAGCAGGAGACGGCGCCGGGGACTTTAATTGCAGCGGCGAGATCGACGCTGGTGCAGGGAATATGCCGGTGTGAGGCACGGCGCTGAGATGGCTGGGCTTCACGGCGTCGTCGACGTTGGGTATTGAGTGCAGCGGGAAGAACAGCAGCGGCATCGATTAATCCGAGCATGGGCTGGGCTGCAGCGACGAGAAACGAGCGCTGGCCGGTGAGAGTAGCACGGCAGAAGCTACGGCATCAAATGGTGAGAGGACATCGGACTGGATTGACGGGTTTGATGCCGGTGGACTGGAATTCAAGGCAGCACGGGCTGCTTGTGGTGCTCACGGCATGGCAGTGATGGTGATTTCTGCAAAATGAAATTAAGCACGGGATTAGTGGTGAGTTATGATTAATGGGAATCTGAAATTCAACTTGATTAGGGAAGAGACACGGCCTGGGGTTGGGAGACACGGCGGAGATGGAAATCATGGTTGCTGTTTCTGGGCAGTGGCCTTCTAGGATCGACGCCGTGAATAGAGAAGTACTCTGTGGTGTGGGTGACAGGCTCAAAATGAGTGTCAATTTAAAAAAACCCTATCGGTAGTATAGTGGTAAGTAGGGTATCGTTCACAACGGAGATCAAAGGGTGTACCTAACAAAAAATGTCACAAAGAATTAAATAAAATAAAGAATTATTATTAACAAGTATAAAGTATAAATATATACATATGTACAAAGTAAAAAGGGGAATTGAGAGATAAATTGAATGAAATAAATTAATTAAATTACAAAGAATAAATAAAATATGATGGGATGGAACACAAAGTATATAAAGTTCAGCCACATATACACAAGTTTACCAATCATTAGACCGAAAATTAACCAAGTTCCCTAGCCATGAAACCGAAACTAACATATGTGGAATGCCCACACGGGTTATCATTCCCCAAATAAAACCTCTTCTATGAAAATTAACCTAGTGAACGCTCATCTAGTTTAAACAATTAAACATGCAAAGGTGATCAATCAATAACATATCTAACGCATAGGAGAAGAGTTGTTAATTAAAGTGCGCGACCTAGCGAATGCTCGTCTATCCGCGATCCTTCTTATTTTGATTCCGACCCGTTTGATAAGCCTTTACTACTTGTGAATTAGAATTAAAACCCTAATTCTAGCACCAATTACATGCAATCATCTTAAGTTTCGAACCTTAAAACAAGAACACATAAAAGATTCAATAAAACCGAATCAAATAAACGGAGTCACATAAGCTGCTAGAAGAACTAATTAATTAGGATCTAACAATCAAATAAACTCATAAATATAGGCTGAAAATTATATAAATCATGTCATGTTAACTAATACAAAGAATAATCAAGCAACAAAGAGGAACTCAAAAAGAGTAATTAAAGAATAAGTTGAAGTACACCATATGGAAAGTAGGAAGAACTCGAAGATCACAAACTCTTAAATCCTCACGCGAGTAACTCAAAAGCCGAGATTCCCAAGGTGATGATGATGGTGGTGATGATGGTTGATGGCTGGTGGTAATGGTGTAAACAGCTCCCCTCCTCCTTGAAGACTTGAAAACCCTAAATACTAGAGAATGGAAAATATGATGTGAGAGGGAGAAGAGAAAGATGAGGGTTTGTCCCTGCCCATTGGGGTGTGTTTGAAGAGAAGAATGAGGCTGCTATTTATAGGAGAATGGAGAGGAAGAAGAAGACAATGGAAGAAATAAAGAAAGAAAATGAAGAGAAGTGGAATGTGAGTGGTAGAAAAGAAATGGTAAGTGGAATGGTGGAAATGTAGTCATATGGCAATGAACCATTTATTTAGGTAAAAGAAATTAAACACTAATGGTGTGGGCAGAAAGAAGAGGAAAGAATATAGGGGTGAGTGGAGCATTGAAAATAAAAGAAGAGGAAAGAAATAAAAAGCAGACAGCACTGAGCAGTGCCCACTTAGAACGGAATAATACACGTTTGAACGGTTGGATGATTCTCAAAATTTAATACAGAATATCTAACACACACATGCAGCGTGTATCAAAATTACAGCTAGATCTGACGGTGCAATTGAGATATATGGGCCTCGCAAGTTGACCTATCTGCACAGGCAGATTGTCCGAAAATCTGGGCTTGGGCCATTCCTCATGCTTTGTGAACCTGGGCCTTCCATCGTGGGTTTGGGCCTCCTTCTTGGGTTTGGGCCTTCCATCTTGGGCCTCATGGCAGACCACCTCTTAATGGGCCTCGCAAAAGCCCATTAGACTTCGTTTCTGCACATGTTCACATTAATACATCATTTTGGACTCAAATATGGAAACTAAGCTAAAATAGCAAAGTTACAATTAAATAATAGCCAAATAGTAGGGAAAACACATTAAAAACGTCACACTTTGTGCTCCTATCAGTGGGCTTAACGTGCAGAGCTTCCAAACCTGCAAAAACAAGATCAAAGATAATTAGATTGATGATTAAATTGCTTGCAGGTGCTCTCTTTAAATAGAGATGAAATGGGAAGAAGCAGCCAACGAAGGAAGAATCTGTTGGTGATGGGAGCAGTAGGTGAAGTGGAGCACTTGATGGATTGGAGAATATGCTGCCGGCAGTGGAGGAAAACCAGAGAAATATGGACTGTAGTATGATGGTGGTGGAGATGGTTGGTGAAGTGGAAATGGTGATTGAGCTGAACATGGTGTGAATTGGAGATGGTGGTCGTGAGCACATGGTAGATGCGAAACAAATCAAAAAGAAAAAGAAATAAAAGAAAATAATTAAAATAAATAATTATAAAACAAAATAAAATAACAAAAGAAATTAAATGAAATAATTAAATTATAAAATAAACAAGGGAAAATATAATGGAGATTTAAAATATATTCTGCCACCGCGTGTGGTGGTTGTGCCGCCTGATGTGGTGGTTCGCCGACAAATTGTCGGGATTCGGAACGGTTTCCGACATCTTCGTACAATATTATATTCCACAAATGAAAGTCACGGTTGACTTTCCAATTTACGCTGAAAATCTCCAAAATTCACCTTTTTTGTTGAAATTGACATTTTTCTCATATTTTCCCTAAAAACACAAAAACAAATATTATACAAACAAATAAGCTTTCGAAATAGCAAAATCCAGTAATTAAAGGCACTTTGTGAACGTATTTTACGTTCACATCACACCCCTACACTTGAACTATTGCTAGTCCTCTAGCAAACACAGAATAAAACAACACCAAACAGAAAGGGAAACACAAAACAAACTGGTCTTTCCAACCATAATCCTCAGCGAGTTCGAAAGAATTATAATCAAGAGAATAAAAATTATATACCAAGGTTAAAGAATTTGCTAAGCATTTAACATGTACATCTCATTTATGCTCGGGTGAAGTGTGTGAAAACCAAGTGTACAATTAATCTCATGCAATCCAATAGGCACATCGAAACAACATTAACCACTAAACCTCACAATGATCACTAAATATTTCCGCTCAGTGTTTAGGGTTAAGTGTTTACTCTCAAAACAATTACACAAGTAGTGTTCCCATATGCTTGCTCATTAACCGACTCTCTACAATTAATCCACAAATCATCAGATCATAAGGTCTTTCAATGGTGTAATGAGGCCAAAGGGTGAATGGTAAATGGTGAATGGAAAATGGTAAATGAAGTGAAAGGACTCGAAATGAAAAATGTTTCACATGTTTGCAAGACAAATCAACGACTTTGAAACTCATACCTATGCTATACCCGAACAACTTTCTTATTTTCCTCCAACCTTTTATTGAAAATAAAACAATACAACAAAATAACTCTATTTTTTTGGTATATTTTTTTTTTCATTTTTTTCTTTTTTTTTTCTTTTTTTTTTCTTTCTTTGAACAAATACAACAAAATAAATACACCCCCACACTTGTTTTTTGGTATACTACCATACAAATCCGAAGCATAAAAACATAAGAAGTCACTATCATCGTCTTACAAACACAGTAAAACAAGGGTGAAATGGTGTGGGTGAACAAAAGAAACGGCTAATGAGTGATCAGTTCAAAAGGGGATTCCTAAAGTTCGTGTTTAAATGGATGGTGAATATTTTGGCCATGGTGCTCAACTAATGCCTTACTCATTTCTAATTCATTACAGATTAACAAAATGTTTCAAGTGGTCTCTGAGCAAGTTCTAGGTTCAAAAACTCATGAATTGTGCACACATGAAGAACGAGTAAATGTATGAAATATGCATACATGTGAATATACAATAGGCTCAAGTCCTCACATTTTCTGGGTTGACACGCTGACACGCCCAAATGGAGCATCAATTTAAAAAAAACCCTATCGGTAGTAGTATAGTGCATAGTAGGGTATCGTTCACAACGGAGATCAAAGGGTGTACCTAACAAAAAATGTTACAAAGAATTAAATAAAATAAATAATTATTATTAACAAGTATAAAGTATAAATATATACATATGTACAAAGTAAGGGGGTTTAAGAGATAAATTGAATGAAATAAATAAATTAAATTACAAAGAATAAATAAAATATGATGATGAAACACAAAGAATATAAAGTTCAGCCACATATACACAAGTTTATTAATCATTGGACCGAAAATTAACCAAGTTCCCTAGCCATGAAACCGAAATTAACATATGTGGAAAGTTAGAAGCTAACCATTCCCCAAATAAAACCTCTCTACGAAAATTAACCTAAGTGAAAGCACCTAGATTAACCAATTAAACATGCCATCTTAGTCTAGAAAGCTAGCTAATCAAACCATATTTAACGCATAGAAAAGAGTTGTTAATTAAAGTGCACGACCCATTATAGAAAAGTCCATATGTCCGCAATCCTTTTTATTTGACACCGACCTTTGTCCAAAGCCTTTACTACTCGTGAATTAGGTTTCCAAAACTATTAGGTGAATTGTAATCCCTAACTCTAGCTCCAATTATATGCAAATATTATAAGTATCGATCCCTATAACATAAACACATAAAAGTTTTCTATAATTCAGAATCAACTAAACAGAGTCACATAAGCTACTAGAAGAACTAATTAATTAGGATCCAATAACTAAATAAACTCATAAATATAGGCTGAAAATTATATAAATCATGTCATGTTAACTAATACAAAGAATAATCAAGCAACAAAGAGGAATTCATAAGAATAATTAAAGGAAAAGTCAGATTACACCATATGGAATAGCATGAAGACTTGAAGACCACGAAACCTTGAATCCTTGAAAGCAAGTAATCCAAACCGTGTGCAGCAAGGTGGTGATGATGATGGACGAAATTGATGGTGATGATGGTGATGGTGCAGCCGCCTTTCCTCCTCCTTGAAGCCTTGAGAACCCTAAATATTAGAGAATGGAAAATATGATGGAGAAGAGAAAGAGGAGGGTTTGTCCCTCCCCATTGGGGTGTGTTTTGAAGAGAAGAATGAGGCTGCTATTTATAGGAGAATGGAGAGGAAGAAGAAGACAATGAAAGAAATAAAGAAAGAAAAGGAAGAGAAGTGGAATGTGAGTGGTAGAAAAGAAATGGTAAGTGGAATGGTGGAAATGTAGTCATAAGGCAATGAACCATTTATTTAGGTAAAAGAAATTAAGCACTAATAGTGTTGGAAGAAAGCAACAAATATGGGTTGGTGAGATGGATGACAATATGGTGGTGAGTGGAGCATTGAGAATAAAAGAAGAAGAAATAATTGGAAAGTAGACAGCACTGAGCTATGTCCACTTAGAACGGAATAATTGACGTTTGAACGGTTGGATGATTCTGAAATGTGAATTCAGCATACTTAACACACACATGAAGCGTGTATCAAAAATACAGCTGGATCCAACGGTACAATTGGGAGATATGAGCTTCCAAAGTTGACAGATCTGCACTGGCAGATTGTCCGAAAATGGGCTTGGACCTTTCCTTCATGCTTTGTGGACTTGGGCCTTCATCTTGGAATTGGGCCTTCATCTTGGGCTCACGGCAGCACACCTCTTAATGGGCCTCGAGAAAGCCCATTAGACTTCGTAAATTTCCAACACATTGTTTATTTTCCTCAACTTATCTTCTTTTCTCTTTATTTGCAATAGGAAACCTACAAACACAAAAACTAATTAAATAACATAAATTTATGAGAAACTAACAACAAAAATGTAGAGAAATTGATATAAAAAGTTGTACATTTATGCACCTATCAAAGACCCCCACACTTAGCTATTGCTAGTCCCCTAGCAAACACGAAACTTAAAACAGAAAAACACAAAACAGAAAAGGGAAACACAAAACATATATTCATTCCAACCGTAACCCTCAGCGAGTTCACAAGAGTTATAATGAGGAGAATACAAATTATATACCAAGGCTAACGAATTTGCTAAGTCTTTAACATGCACATCTCATTTATGATCGGGTGAAGTGTGTGAAAACCAAGTATACAGTCAATCTCATGCAATCAAATAGGCACATATAAACAACATTAACCACTAAAGCTAGCTCACAAGATTCACTAAATATTTCCGCTCAGTGTTTAGGGTTAAGTGTTTACTCTCAAAACAATTACACAAGTAGTGTTCCCATATGCTTGCTCATTAACCGACTCTCCACAATTAATCCACAAATCATCAGATCATAAGGACTTTCAGGTGAAACAGGGACCAAAGGGTGAATGGTGAATGGTGAATGGTAAATGAAGTGAAAGGACTCGAAATGAAAAATGCTTTACATGTTTGCAAGTCAAGTCAACGACTTTGAAACTCATATCTATGCTATACCCGAAACAACTCTTATTCTCCTCCAACCTTTTATTGAAAATAAAAACAATACAATAACTCTATTTATTTTTTTTCTTTTCTTTTTTTTTCTATTTTTTTTTTCTTTGAGGAATTTATTCCTTCTTTTTATTTCTGATTTTTTTTTTCTTTCTTTGAACAAATACAACAAAATAAATACACCCCCACACTTGCCTTTTGGTATACTACCATACAAATCAAAACCCGAAGCATAAGAACACAAGAAGTCACTATCATCGTCTTGCAAACACAATAAAACAAGGGTGAAATGGTGTGGGTGAACAAAAGAAACGGCTAATGAGTGTTTAGTTCAAAAGGGGATTCCTAAAGTTCGTGTTTAAATGGATGGTGAATAATTTGGCCATGGTGCTCAACTAATGCCTTACTCATTTCTAATTCATTACAGATTAACAAAATGTTTCAAGTGGTCTCTGAGCAAGTTCTAGGTTCAAAAACTCATGAATTGTGCACACATGAAGAACGAGTAAATGTATGAAATATGCATACATGTGAATATTCAATAGGCTCAAATCCTCACATTTTCTGGGTATGCATGACAATGTATGTTTAAATGTGCTTCTCGGATTGCAATCAATTAATCGAAACAGGTTATGTGAACATGGAATTTCGAGCAATCACAAGTTATGCATATTAAATCCAAAGCAAACAACACAAAGCCTTGACATATAATAAACATTCTCCTAATCACAACAATTAAACTCAATTCATCATCGGAATTGGAAAGAAAACAACACACAACACAAATAAACACACAAAAACACAAAACATAAGCAAATATTTTTGTAATTTTTGATTTTTTGATTTTTTTTGATTTTTCAATGTAGGTAACAATACGTGACCACAGTGACTCACTTAGTGCAATGGTAGGTTCAACGCTACCAAGGGAGTAAGTATGATCTAGTCGATATATTGTTACCGTAGAAAACAAAAACAAGTAAATTATTTTTTTGAACTTTTTTATTTTTCAAATTTTTCAAATTTTTTTCTTTTCTTTTCAATAAACCTTCCCCCCACACTTGAATTAAACATTGTCCTCAATGTTAGACAGATATTTCACGAAAATGAAAAATTCAAGCATGGTTATTGAATTTAAACACACAAACAGAAATCAACCGAAGTAAACACACAAACTGAAATAAACACACAACATAAACAGAAGTAAACACACAACAGTTAAGTAAATGAAAAGGGAAACAGAAAGACTCCCCCTTGAAGATCATTAAGCTCCTCCCGAAGCAAGTCACCAACAGTCACAAACAAGGCTAGCAGGGCCTTGCATCCAACGTTTGCTCCTTAATTGACTGCGGCTCTGATCCGTTGAAGTGTGTCTTGGACAAGGGTTGTTGCCGACTCCACGGCAGACTTGGCTGATGTAGCCTTCACCGAGATCTGGAACACTATAGTCAGCAGTGTTCCGTCAAGTACAGCTCCGGATACGTTAGGCAGAATGGAGAAGCCAGAAGACATAAGCGGAAATGGCTCCGGTTGAACTCCACATAGCAAACACTGGAGAATGGAATGGTTGATCGGCGCATAAATCACAGACGACCCCGTTGCATCGGTGCAACACTCCTGAAGAATGAGGAAGTCGTTGTGATTATCTATGGCGAGCACCGAAATCTGATTGCGCGGGTCAAGACCGATGGTAAAGTTTGCTAGCACACGCACAGAGCTGTCCATCGACATACTATCCCACATTGGTCTCGTCTGAACGTCTTTGAGGAACTCAAAGATCCTGGTGTGATGGGAGAGATGAACGACGGAACAACCAGCAGTACGGTTGACTCCAGGGGGCTTGCTCGGATCACCCCTTCGCTTGTTGGTCCTGACCTCCATTCGAGTGTCTCTTGTTCGGTTCGAACAAGTCCAGTGGTGGTACGTGGAGTTGCTGATATCGTTGAAGAAACAGATTGTCATCTGTTTTGCCATTTCCGCCAGGCCTCTTCTTCCTTCAGGAGAAATGATCGAGTCACCGGGTGAAGTGTGGATCCCTGTGGCGCACATGTAGCGCTCGGCTTGTCGTTGGAGGGTTGAGATCCAACGCTTTGCACCAAAAGCGAACACTGAATGAACAAAAGGTTCGAAACTGGCCTTCATCTGCTTCTCGCGTACATCCACGTGCTCCACCCAAGTGACCAAGGAAGATCCATTATGAAGATCACGAATCAGGCATCCGGAGGGGCGTTTTCGGCAAATCGATCTCACGGAAGGCTTCGGATTTGTGCGCAATCCATCCACGGAGACATCCACGACGACCCAACTTCCATCCAGTTGTTGGTGAGAATACCGAACGAACTGGACTTCACGAGTTGAAACGATGTGAGATGGCACCACAAACTCGGCCGACATCACTTGCTTCTGCTCCTCGTAGCCTTCTTCGTTGCTGGACGAAAGGATCTCCAACGTCTGGGCGTTTGTGATCATGCTACAGAAGACTGGCAACCATCGACCAACATCCATTAAGATCTGAACGATGGTGGTCGGATAAAGGTGAATGGTTGCCGAGTGTCTCGACGATTCGGCTTTGAAGTACGGTGCAGGTTCAGCACGTTGAAACACTCGCAAGTACTCAGCCCGGTTAAGAGTTTCGGGATGAATAGACGTGTCGGGAGTCGGTGAAGTTATCCACAAAGGAAATCCGGCAGTGGCCATGAGCAGGAGCTCGTCTTTGGCCTTGCGGGCGATATCCGAGATCAAGTCGGTGTGGACTCCGACAAGATCATGAGCAGGTCCGGGAAGGGTATCAGATGGCAAAGGTATGGATGGGCGCTCGACAAGTGTAGGCATGAGGCTCCGCACATCCCGTCTCAAGTGGTCCATATCGATCCAATCATCGGACAACTCAAGAAGAGGCTCTTGTTGTTGAGGAACAACTTCGAGCCTTCGCCTAGGCACATCCGAGTGCGGAACGGGACCTCCGCAATCGGGACATATGTCGCCGTGGAGAGCATCGACGAGTCGTTGATTCCGCATTTGAAGCTCCTCGTTCTTGCTCACCAGCTCGATCGTTTCTTCTCTCTAACTCGGCAATACGTTGCTCGGACGTCAGGATACCGAATTTCTTCCTATTTCTCGACCCCCAATAATAGACTTGGTCCTCCTCTAGTCTGATTTTCGGACCAAATCTTTCTCGTTGTGGCTTGGTGGGGTGAGAATACACCGCAAAGAAAGCCGCCAGTGCATCTCTCTGAGCTTTGGTGTATTTGGTCCTCGGAAGTCTCCTATAGACAGGAGCGGCTTCCGGCTCAACGGGTGGATCAGCAACCATGATTGGTGCTTGGGGTAGTGGTTGCGGTTGTGGCTCGGTCGGCATGCTAGCATCGGCGCTATTGAGCATGCTCGGTGGAATTATTTCAGCCAACCCTTCAAAGATTGGGTTCTCTGAAGGACCTGCCTGAAACAAATCACTGAAAGAATTCACTCGTTTGGCCATTTCTGGGTTGGGAAGGAGGAAAGCTTCTGGGATTTGGGAGGTTATGGGAAAATCTCAAGAACACGAAGAACACGAGAGAGAAAACGAGAGAGATTGAGAGAGAGAAAGGAAAAACGCGTGAAATTACCTAAGGCACTAACGCAAAACAGAAGGGAAGGGAAACGAATGGACGGACGCGTGTCCAAAGTCAAGGACAGAGATCCGTAAATCACGGATCGAGCGACGAAAGTCGCAAAGGGAATAGTGGAACGCGCGCACGATTTATTAAACAATTCGGCCGACGCAAAAGTCGTGCGTCGGCCCAATCAAATTTTTTTCTGATTTTCGATTTTTTATTTTTTTATTTTTTTAATACTTTACGAAGAGTCGTAAAGTGAACAGTGAAAACGCGTAGCACACGCGCTTGCCGACACTTTAACCGGGCTTGGGCCATCGAAATGGTTTGGGCCTTAAAGTGGGCCTGGGCCAAAGAAAATTCCGGCCCATTATTGGTGGGCTTAAACTAATGGGCCTAAAAACGAACAGGCCCGACACACTAATGGGCTTGGGTTACGGGTTTTGGGCTTCGTGAATGACACGAGCCCAATGGGCTAAATTTTTTATTGTTTTATTTTATTTTTTATTTTACGAAACCTAAAACCCTAACCAATCACACAAACGGGCCTAAGGCCCAATAACAAATAACTATAACAAGCCCAAAAATAAAACAAACAGTAATTATAAATAGTAAAAAGAAATAATTACAAAACAGTAAAACAAAAGCAAACACTCTTTTTTTTTATTTACAATTACAAATTTTCTAATTTTTTTTATTTTTTACTTTTTCAAAAACAAATAACGAGAGTGAAAAGAAAACTTACCTTTTTACTCCCGAGGAAACCGAAAATCACCAACAAGACATCAACCTCAAGGTTTTTCAACCTTGACTTCCTAAACGTATGCTCCGATGTATGTGATATAATTTCCGATAACCTTGAATACCCTATAAAAATTAAAAAGTTAGTAATAAATTTACAAAATAAAAACAAAATATTTACAAAGTTAAAAATATGTGACTAATTATCTATACAAAATGAATGAATAAAATTTCCTATGTCTAAGTATATTCCTATGTCTACGTATATTTTATTTACACAATACACTTAAGTGTACAAAAAATATTTTCCTTTGCCTTAATATAGTTGAAAAAAATGAAAGTTGATTCCAAGCGGTAACTCAAGGTGGACTTACGGCCTAGGTGCAATGCCTTGACTTAAATGACTTTCCGTGTTTTCAGAAGGCGAATGGCCAGATCATATGAGAATAAGCGAGGGGCAGGATTCATTTGGTGGACTACGGAGGCTTACACCCCTATCGACTTACGTCAGTCTATAGTCCTCTGAATCCAAAACCTGTCACCCAGGGTCTCGACCTAGACACCATTCATGTGCCCCTTACTCAGTTGAGAAAGCACTTAAGTGTTCGACAATTCTCCAAGTGTTAATAAAGGCCGCCCTCAACCTCAAGTTATTTTCCTCCAAAAATGAAGGGTTTAGGCCAATATTAACAAAAGGACCTTACCTATTCCGTTCAAGTTACAACTTACAACAACAAAAAAAATAATCAACTATATAAAAGACACCTAAATAAATTACTAAGTGTAACAAAATATCAACAAGTATAAATAAATATTATTCACAAATATTCACAAAATAATAGTTAGGAATTTTCAATCCCCGTCGACGGCGCCAAAAATTGACACGCCCAAATGGAGCATCAATTTAAAAAAAACCCTATCGGTAGTAGTATAGTGCATAGTAGGGTATCGTTCACAACGGAGATCAAAGGGTGTACCTAACAAAAAATGTTACAAAGAATTAAATAAAATAAATAATTATTATTAACAAGTATAAAGTATAAATATATACATATGTACAAAGTAAAAAGGGGAATTGAGAGATAAATTGAATGAAATAAATAAATTAAATTACAAAGAATAAATAAAATATGATGATGAAACACAAAGAATATAAAGTTCAGCCACATATACACAAGTTTATTAATCATTGGACCGAAAATTAACCAAGTTCCCTAGCCATGAAACCGAAATTAACATATGTGGAAAGTTAGAAGCTAACCATTCCCCAAATAAAACCTCTCTACGAAAATTAACCTAAGTGAAAGCACCTAGATTAACCAATTAAACATGCCATCTTAGTCTAGAAAGCTAGCTAATCAAACCATATTTAACGCATAGAAAAGAGTTGTTAATTAAAGTGCACGACCCATTATAGAAAAGTCCATATGTCCGCAATCCTTTTTATTTGACACCGACCTTTGTCCAAAGCCTTTACTACTCGTGAATTAGGTTTCCAAAACTATTAGGTGAATTGTAATCCCTAACTCTAGCTCCAATTATATGCAAATATTATAAGTATCGATCCCTATAACATAAACACATAAAAGTTTTCTATAATTCAGAATCAACTAAACAGAGTCACATAAGCTACTAGAAGAACTAATTAATTAGGATCCAATAACTAAATAAACTCATAAATATAGGCTGAAAATTATATAAATCATGTCATGTTAACTAATACAAAGAATAATCAAGCAACAAAGAGGAATTCATAAGAATAATTAAAGGAAAAGTCAGATTACACCATATGGAATAGCATGAAGACTTGAAGACCACGAAACCTTGAATCCTTGAAAGCAAGTAATCCAAACCGTGTGCAGCAAGGTGGTGATGATGATGGACGAAATTGATGGTGATGATGGTGATGGTGCAGCCGCCTTTCCTCCTCCTTGAAGCCTTGAGAACCCTAAATATTAGAGAATGGAAAATATGATGGAGAAGAGAAAGAGGAGGGTTTGTCCCTCCCCATTGGGGTGTGTTTTGAAGAGAAGAATGAGGCTGCTATTTATAGGAGAATGGAGAGGAAGAAGAAGACAATGAAAGAAATAAAGAAAGAAAAGGAAGAGAAGTGGAATGTGAGTGGTAGAAAAGAAATGGTAAGTGGAATGGTGGAAATGTAGTCATAAGGCAATGAACCATTTATTTAGGTAAAAGAAATTAAGCACTAATAGTGTTGGAAGAAAGCAACAAATATGGGTTGGTGAGATGGATGACAATATGGTGGTGAGTGGAGCATTGAGAATAAAAGAAGAAGAAATAATTGGAAAGTAGACAGCACTGAGCTATGTCCACTTAGAACGGAATAATTGACGTTTGAACGGTTGGATGATTCTGAAATGTGAATTCAGCATACTTAACACACACATGAAGCGTGTATCAAAAATACAGCTGGATCCAACGGTACAATTGGGAGATATGAGCTTCCAAAGTTGACAGATCTGCACTGGCAGATTGTCCGAAAATGGGCTTGGACCTTTCCTTCATGCTTTGTGGACTTGGGCCTTCATCTTGGAATTGGGCCTTCATCTTGGGCTCACGGCAGCACACCTCTTAATGGGCCTCGAGAAAGCCCATTAGACTTCGTAAATTTCCAACACATTGTTTATTTTCCTCAACTTATCTTCTTTTCTCTTTATTTGCAATAGGAAACCTACAAACACAAAAACTAATTAAATAACATAAATTTATGAGAAACTAACAACAAAAATGTAGAGAAATTGATATAAAAAGTTGTACATTTATGCACCTATCACACGCCCAAAAGGAGCATCAATTTAAAAAAATCCCTATCGGTAGTATAGTGTAAGTAGGGTATCGTTCACAACGGAGATCAAAGGGTGTACCTAACAAAAAATGTCACAAAGAATTAAATAAAATAAAGAATTATTATTAACAAGTATAAAGTATAAATATATACATATGTACAAAGTAAAAAGGGGAATTGAGAGATAAATTGAATGAAATAAATTAATTAAATTACAAATAATAAATAAAATATGATGATGAAACACAAAGTATATAAAGTTCAGCCACATATACACAAGTTTACCAATCATTAGACCGAAAATTAACCAAGTTCCCTAGCCATGAAACCGAAACTAACATATGTGGAATGCCCACACGGGTTATCATTCCCCAAATAAAACCTCTTCTATGAAAATTAACCTAGTGAACGCTCATCTAGATTAAACAATTAAACATGCAAAGGTGATCAATCAATAACATATCTAACGCATAGGAGAAGAGTTGTTAATTAAAGTGCGCGACCTAGCGAACGCTCGTCTATCCGCGATCCTTCTTATTTTGATTCCGACCCGTTTGATAAGCCTTTACTACTTGTGAATTAGAATTAAAACCCTAATTCTAGCACCAATTACATGCAATCATCTTAAGTTTTGAACCTTAAAACAAGAACACATAAAAGATTCAATAAAACCGAATCAAATAAACGGAGTCACATAAGCTGCTAGAAGAACTAATTAATTAGGATCTAACAATCAAATAAACTCATAAATATAGGCTGAAAATTATATAAATCATGTCATGTTAACTAATACAAAGAATAAACAAGCAACAAAGAGGAACTCAAAAAGAGTAATTAAAGAATAAGTTGAAGTACACCATATGGAAAGTAGGAAGAACTCGAAGATCACAAACTCTTAAATCCTCACACGAGTAACTCAAAAGCCGAGATTCCCAAGGTGATGATGATGGTTGATGGTTGGTGGTAATGGTGTAAACAGCTCCCCTCCTCCTTGAAGACTTGAAAACCCTAAATACTAGAGAATGGAAAATATGATGTGAGATGGAGAAGAGAAAGAGGAGGGTTTGTCCCTCCCCATTGGGGTGTGAATTGGTGAGAAGAATGAGGCTGCTATTTATAGGAGAATGGAGAGGAAGAAGAAGACAATGAAAGAAATAAAGAAAGAAAGGGAAGAGAAGTGGAATGTGAGTGGTAGAAAAGAAATGGTAAGTGGAATGGTGGAAATGTAGTCATATGGCAATGAACCATTTATTTAGGTAAAAGAAATCAAACACTAATATTGTGGGCAGAAAGAAGAGGAAAGAATATAGGGGTGAGTGGAGCATTGAAAATAAAAGAAGAGGAAAGAAATAAAAAGCAGACAGCACTGAGCAGTGCGCACATAGAACGGAATCCTGCACGTTTCAACGGTTGGATGCTTCTGTAGCGTGTATCAAAATTACAGCTAGATCTGACGGTGCAATTGAGAGATATGGGCCTCGCAAGTTGACCTATCTGCACAGGCAGATTGTCCGAAAATCTGGGCTTGGGCCTTTCCTCATGCTTTGTGAACTTGGGCCTTCCTTCATGGATTTGGGCCTTCCATCTGGGGCTTGGGCCTTCATCTTGGGCCTCACGGCAGCGCACCTCTTAATGGGCCTAGAAAAAGCCCATTAAGCTTCGTTTCTGCACATGTTCACAATAATACGTCATTTAGGACTCAAATATGGAAACTAAGCTAAAATAGCAAAGTTACAATTAAATCATAGCCAAATAGTAGGGAAAACACATTAAAAACGTCACACTTTGTGCTCCTATCAAATTCCCCCACACTTAGCTATTGCTAGTCCTCTAGCAAACACAAAACTTTAAAACAGAACAACACAAAACAGAAAACGAAACACAAAACAAAATGGTCTTTCCAACCATAACCCTCAGCGAGTTCGAAAGAATTATAATCAGGAGAATAAAAATTATATACCAAGGCTAACGAATTTGCTAAGTGTTTAACATGCACATCTCATTCATGCTCGGGTGAAGTGTGTGAAAACCGAGTATACAATCAATCTCATGCAATCCAATAGGCACATCGAAACAACATTAACCACTAAAGCTCACAATGATCACTAAATATTTCCGCTCAATGTTTAGGGCTAAGTGTTTACTCTCATAACAATTGCACAAGTAATGTTCCCATAAGCTTGCTCATTAACCAACTCTCCACAATTAATCTACAAATCATCAGATCATAAGGTCTTTCAATGGTGTAATGAGGCCAAAGGGTGAATGGTAAATGGTGAATGGAAAATGGTAAATGAAGTGAAAGGACTCGAAATGAAAAATGTTTTACATGTTTGCAAGACAAATCAACCTATGCTATACCCGAAACAACTGTTATTTTCCTCCAAAGAACAAGTTTGTCCCTCCCCATTGGGGTGTGTATTGGTGAATTGGTGAAGAGAAATAGGCTCCTATTTATAGGAAAATGGAGAGGAAGAAGAAGACAATGGAAGAAATAAACAAAGAAAGGGAAAAGAAGTGGAATGTGAATGGGAGATAAAGAAATGGTAAGTGGTGGTGGAAATGGAATCATATGGCAATTAACCATTTATTTACCAAAAAGAAATTAAACACTAATGGTGTGGGCAGAAAGAAGAGGAAAGAATATAGGGGTGAGTGGAGCATTGAAAATAAAAGAAGAGGAAAGAAATAAAAACGGACAGCACTGAGCAGTGCGCACTTAGAACGGAATGCTGCACGTTTCAACGGTTGGATGCTTCTGAAATTTTATTTGGGAATAACTGACATCCATGTGCAGCGTGTATCAAAATTACAGCTGGATCCAACGGTTGAATTAGGAGATATGGGCTTCGCAAGTTGACTAATCTGCACAGGCAGAATGTCCGAAAATCTGGGCTTAGGCCTTTCCTCATGCTTTGTGAACTTGGGCCTTCCTTCATGGATTTGGGCCTTCCATCTTGGGTTTGGGCCTTCCATCTTGGGCCTCATGGCAGACCACCTCTTAATGGGCCTCGCAAAAGCCCATTTGACTTCGTTTCTGCACATGTTCACATTAATACATCATTTTGGACTCAAATATGGAAACTAAGCTAAAATAGCAAAGTTACATTTAAATCATAGCCAAATAGTAGGGAAAACACATTAAAAACATCACACTTTGTGCTCCTATCAAAGAGCATCGATGAGTTTCTGGTTCTGCTCTTGAAGCTCCTCATTCTTACTCATCAGCTCCTCGTTTCTTCTTATTAGATCGGCATAAATCTGCTCCTCTGACGGGATACCGTGCTTATCATGAAATCTCCTTCCCCAGTTGTAGACCTGACACGCTCAAAATGAGCGTCAATTTAAAAAAACCCTATCGGTAGTAGTATAGTGCATAGTAGGGTATCGTTCACAACGGAGATCAAAGGGTGTACCTAACAAAAAATGTCACAAAGAATTAAATAAAATAAAGAATTATTATTAACATGTATAAAGTATAAATATATACATATGTACAAAGTAAGGGGGTTTAAGAGATAAATTGAATGAAATAAATAAATTAAATTACAAAGAATAAATTAAATATGATGGGATGAAACACAAAGAATATAAAGTTCAGCCACAAGTATACAAGTTTACCAATTATTGGACCGAAAATTAACCAAGTTCCCTAGCCATGAAACCGAAATTAACATATGTGGAAAGTTAGAAGCTAACCATTCCCCAAATAAAACCTCTCTACGAAAATTAACCTAAGTGAAAGCACCTAGATTAACCAATTAAACATGCCATCTTAGTCTAGAAAGCTAGCTAATCAAACCATATTTAACGCATAGAAAAGAGTTGCTAATTAAAGTGCACGACCCATTATAGAAAAGTCCATATGTCCGCAATCCTTTTTATTTGACACCGACCTTTGTCCAAAGCCTTTACTACTCGTGAATTAGGTTTCCAAAACTATTAGGTGAATTGTAATCCCTAACTCTAGCTCCAATTATATGCAAATATTATAAGTATCGATCCCTATAACATAAACACATAAAAGTTTTCTATAATTCAGAATCAAGTAAACAGAGTCACATAAGCTACTAGAAGAACTAATTAATTAGGATCCAATAACTAAATAAACTCATATAAATAGGCTGGAAATTATATAAATCATGTCATGTTAACTAATACAAAGAATAATCAAGCAACAAAGAGGAATTCATAAGAATAATTAAAGGAAAAGTCAGATTACACCATATGGAATAGCATGAAGACTTGAAGACCACGAAACCTTGAATCCTTGAAAGCAAGTAATCCAAACCGTGTGCAGCAAGGTGGTGATGATGATGGATGAAATTGATGGTGATGATGGTGATGGTGCAGCCGCCTTTCCTCCTCCTTGAAGCCTTGAGAACCCTAAATACTAGAGAATGGAAAATATGATGGAGAAGAGAAAGAGGAGGGTTTGTCCCTCCCCATTGGGGTGTGAATTGGTGAGAAGAATGAGGCTGCTATTTATAGGAGAATGGAGAGGAAGAAGAAGACAATGAAAGAAATAAAGAAAGAAAAGGAAGAGAAGTGGAATGTGAGTGGTAGAAAAGAAATGGTAAGTGGAATGGTGGAAATGTAGTCATATGGCAATTAACCATTTATTTAAATAAAAAAAAAACTAAGCACTAATGATGTGGGAAGAAAGCAACAAATATGGGTTGGTGAGATGGATGACAATATGGTGGTGAGTGGAGCATTGAGAATAAAAGAAGAAGAAAGAATTGGAAAGTAGACAGCACTGAGCTATGCCCACTTAGAACGGAATAATTGACGTTTGAACGGTTGGATGATTCTGAAATTTGAATCCAGAATACTTAACACACACATGCAGCGTGTATCAAAAATACAGCTGGATCCAACGGTGCAAGTGGGAGATATGGGCCTCGAAAGTTGACCTATCTGCACAGGCAGATTGTCCGAAAATCTGGGCTTGGACCTTTCCTCATGCTTTGTGAACCTGGGCCTTCCTTCATGGATTTGGGCCTTCCTTCTTGGGCTTGGGCCTTCATCTTGGAATTGGGCCTTCATCTTGGGCCTCACGGCAGACCACCTCTTAATGGGCCTCGCAAAATCCCATTAGACTTCGTTTCTGCACATGTTCACATTAATACATCATTTTGGACTCAAATATGGAAACTAAGCTAAAATAGCAAAGTTACAATTAAATCATAGCCAAATAGTAGGGAAAACACATTAAAAACGTCAGACTTTGTGCTCCTATCAAATTCCCCCACACTTAGCTACTGCTAGTCCTCTAGCAAACACAAGAACAACACAAAATAGAAAAGGAAACACAAAACAGAATGGTCTTTCCAACCATAACCCTCAGCAAGTTCACAACAGTTATAATCAGGAGAATACAAATTATATACCAAGGCTAAAGAATTTGCTAAGAATTTAACATGTACATCCCATTTATGCTCAGGTGTGTGTGTGAAAACCAAGTATACAATTAATGTCAAGCAATCCAATAGGCACATCGAAATAACATTAACCACTAAACCTCACAATGATCACTAAATATTTCCGCTCAGTGTTTAGGGTTAAATGTTTACTCTCATAACAATTACACAAGTAGTGTTCCCATATGCTTGCTCATTAACCGACTCTCTACAATTAATCTATAAATCATTAGATCATAAGGACTTTCAGGTGAAACAGGGACCAAAGGGTGGATGATAAATGGTGAATGGTAAATGGTAAATGAAATGAAAGGACTCGAAATGAAAAATGTTTCACATGTTTGCAAGACAAATCAACGACTTTGAAACTCATACTTATGCTAAACCCGAAACAACTCTTATTCTCCTCCAACCTTTTATTGAAAATAAAACAAGAAAATAACTATATTTTTGGAATTTCTCTTTCTGACATTATTTTTTTCTTTCTTTCTTTTCTATTTTTTTTTTTTTGAGGAATTTATTCCTTCTTTTTATTTCTGATTTTTTTTTTCTTTCTTTGAACAAATACAACAAAATAAATACACCCCCACACTTGCCTTCTGGTATAATACCAAACAAATCCGAAGCATAAAAACATAAGAAGTCACTATCATCGTCTTGCAAACATAATAAAACAAGGGTGAGATGGTGTGGGTGAACAAAAGAAACGGCTAATGAGTGTTTAGTTCAAAAGGGTTATTCCTAAAGTTCGTGTTTAGATGGATGGTGAATACTTTGGCCATGGTGCTCAACTAATGCCTTACTCATTTCTAATTCATCACAGATTAACAAAATGTTTCAAGTGGTCTCTGAGCAAGTTCTAGGTTCAAAACTCATGAATTGTGCACACATGAAGAACGAGTAAATGTATGAAATATGCATACATGTGAATATTCAATAGGCTCAAATCCTCACATTTTCAGGGTATGCATGACAATGTATGTTCAAATGTGCTTCTCGGATTGCAATCAACTAATCGAAACAGGTTATGTGAACATGGAAATTCGAGCAATCACAAGTTATGCAAATTAAATACAAAGCAAATCACACAAAACCTTGACATATAACCAACATTCTCAAAATCATAACAATTAAACTCAATTCATCATCGGAATTGGAAAGAAAACAACACACATAACAGAAATAAACACACAAAAACAACAAAACAGAAGCAAATATTTTTGTAATTTTTGATTTTTTGATTTTTTTCAATTTACGTAACAATACGTGACCACAGTGACTTACTAAGTGCAATGGTAGGTTCAACGCTACCAAGGGAGTAAGTATGATTTAGTCGATATATTGTTGCAGTAGAAAACGAAAACAAGTAAATTATTTTTTTGAATTTTTCAAATTTTTCAAATTTTTTCTTTTCTTTTTTAATAAACCTTCCCCCCACACTTGAATTAAACATTGTCCTCAATGTTAGACAGATATTTCACAAAAATGAATAATTCAAGCATGATTATTGAATTTAAACACACAAACTAAAATAAACCGAAGTAAACACACAAACAGAAATAAACACAAAACAATTAACTAAACGAAAAGGGAAACAGAAAGACTCCCCTTTGAAGATCGTGAAGCTCCTCCCGAAGCAAGTCACCAACAGTCACAAACAAGGCTAGCAGGGCCTTGCATCCAACGTTTGCTCCTTAATTGACTGCGGCTCTGATCCGTTGAAGTGTGTCTTGGACAAGGGTAGTTGCCGACTCCACGGCAGACTTGGCTGATGTAGCCCTCACTGAGATCTGGAACACCATAGTCAGTAGTGTTCCATCAAGAATAGCTCCGGATACGTTAGGCAGAATGGAGAAGCCTGAAGACATAAGCGGAAATGGCTCCGGTTGAACTCCAGATAGCAAACACTGGAAAATGGAATGGTTAATCGGCGCATAAATCACAGACGACCCTGTTGCATCGGTGCAACACTCCTGAAGGATGAGGAAGTCGTTGTGACTATCTATAGCGAGCACCGAGATCTGGTTCCGCGGGTCAAGACCGATGGTGAAATTTGCTAGCACACGTACAGAGCTGTCCATCGACATACTATCCCATTGCGGTCTAGTCTGAACGTCTTTGAGGAACTCAAAGATCCTGGTGTGATGGGAAAGATGAACGACGGAACATCCAGCAGTACGATTGACTCCAGGGGGCTTGCTCGGATGACCCCTTCGCTTGTTGGTCCTGACCTCCATTCGAGTGTCTCTTGTTCGGTTCGAACAAGTCCAGTGGTGGTACGTGGAGTTGCTGATGTCGTTGAAGAAACAGATCGTCATCTGTTTTGCCATTTCCACAAGGCCTCTTCTTCCTTCAAGAGAAATAATCGAGTCACCGGGTGAAGAGTGGATACCTGTGGCGCACATGTAGCGCTCGGCTTGTCGTTGGAGAGTTGAGATCCAACGCTTTGCACCAAAAGCGAACCCTGAATGAACAAAAGGTTCGAAACTGGCCTTCATCTCTTTCTCGCGTACATCCACGTGCTCCACCCAAGTGACCAAGGAAGATCCATTATGAAGATCACGTATCAGGCATCCGGAGGGGCGTTTTCGGCAAATCGATCTCACGGAAGGCTTTGGATTGGAACGCAATTCATCCACGGAGACATCCACAACGACCCAACTTCCATCCAGTTGTTGGTGAGAATACCGAACAAACTGGACTTCACGAGTTGAAACGAGGTGAGATGGCACCAGAAACTCGGCCGACATCACCGCATATGCTCCTCGTAGCCTTCTTCGTTCTTTGGAGGAAAGGATCTCCAACGTCTTGGCGTTTGTGATCATGCTACGAAGACTCGGCAACCATCGACCAACATCCATTAAGATCCGAACGATGGTGGTCGGATAAAGATGGATGGTTGCCGAGTGTCTCGACGATTCGGCTTTGAAGTACGGAGCAGGTTCGGCTCGTTGAAACACTCGCAAGTACTCGGCCCTATGAAGAGTCTCGGGATGAATAGACGTGTCGGGAGTCGGTGAAGAAATCCATAGAGGAAAACCGGCAAGTGGCCGTGAGCGGGAGCTCGTGTTTGGCCTTACGGACGATATCCGAGATCAAGTCGGTGTGGACTCGACAAGATCGTGAGCAGGTCCGGGAAGATGGTCGGATGGAATAGGTGCGGATGGGCGCTCGACTAGTGTAGGCATGAGGCTCCGCACATCCCGTCTCAAGTGGTCCATGTCGATCGAATCATCGGACAACTCGAGAAGAGGCTCTTGTTGTGGAGGAACAACTTCGAGCCTTCGCCTACGCACATCTGAGTGCGGAACAGGACCTCCGCAATTGGGACAGATGCCGCTGTGGAGAGCATCGACGAGTTGTTGATTCTGCATTTGAAGCTCCTCGTTCTTGCTCACCAGCTGATCGTTTCGTCTCTCTAACTCGGCAATACGCTGCTCGGAAGACTGGATACCGAATTTCTTCCTATTTCTCGACCCCCAATAGTAGACTTGGTCCTCCTCAAGTCCGATTTTCGGACCAAATCGTTCTCGTTGTGGCTTGGTGGGGTGAGAATACACCGCAAAGAAAGCCGCAAGTGCATCTCTCTGAGCTTTGGTGTATTTGCTCCTCGGAAGTCTCCTATAGACAGGAGCGGCTTCCGGCTCAATAGGTGGATCAGCAACCAAGATTGGTGCTTGGGGTAGTGGTTGTGGTTGTGGTAGTGGCTGTGGTTGTGGCTCGGTCGGCATGCTAGCATCGGCGCTATTGAGCATGCTCGGTGGAATTATTTCAGCCGGACCTTCAAAGATGGGTTCTCGAAGGACCTGCCGAAACAAATCGCCGAAAGAGTTAACTCTTTTGGCCATTTCGGGTTGGGAAGGGAGGATAGCTTTTTCGGGTTAGAGAGATTTTCCGGGAAAACTCAAGAACACGGAAGAACACGAAGAACACTTAGAGAAAAACGAGAGGAGATGAGAGAGAATGAGAGAGAGAGACTAAGGGAAACGCGAAATGACCTAAGGAAACTAACGCAAACAGAAGGGAAGGGAACGGAATGGACGGACGCTCGCACACGTGCCACAGACAGAAGACCCGCAATTTCCGGATCGAGCGACGAAAGTCGTAAAGTCTACAGTAGATACGCACGCGGTTTATTAAACAAATCGGCCGACGCAAAAGTCGTGCGTCGGCCCAATCAAATTTTTTCTGATTTTCGATTTTTTATTTTTTTATTTTTTTAATACTTTACGAAAAGTCGTAAAGTGAACAGTGAAAACGCGTAGCACACGCGCTTGCCGACACTTTAAACGGGCTTGGGCCATCGAAATGGTTTTGGGCCTTAAAGTGGGCCTGGGCCAAAGAAATCTCCGGCCCATTATTGGTGGGCTTAACTAATTGGCCTAAAAACGAAGAGGCCCGACACACTAATGGGCTTGGGTTACGGGTTTTGGGCTTCGTGAATGACACGAGCCCAATGGGCTAAATTTTTTTATTTTTTATTTTTTTTTACGAAACCTAAAACCCTAACCAATCACACAAACGGGCCTAAGGCCCAATAACAAATAAACAACAAACAAGCCCACAAGTAAAACAAACAGTAAAAATAAACAATTTCAAAACAGTAAAACAAAAACAAGCACTCTTTTTTTTTTTTTGTTTATTTATAATTACAAATTTATTTTTTTATTTTTTTCATTTTTTATATATATATTTTTTTTCTTTTTAAACAGAAAAATAACGAGAGTGAAAAGAAAACTTACCTTTTTACTCCCGAGGAAACCGAAAAATCACCAACAAGACATCAACCTCAAGGTTTTTCAACCTTGACTTCCTAAACGTATGCTCCGATGTATGTGGTAAAATTTCCGAATAACCCGGATTATTCCCTATAAAAATTAAAAGGTTAGTAATAAAATTTACAAGTTAAACACAAAATATTTACAAAGTTAAAAATAATGTCACAAATTATTTATACAAAATGAATAAATAAAATTTCCTATGTCTAAGTATATTTTATTTACAAGTAATGTTAAATTGTCCAAAATATAGTTAAAAACAAAGTTGATTCCAAGCGGTAATTCGAGGTGGACGTACGGCCTAGGTGCAATATCTTGACGTAAATGACTTTCCGTGTTTTCAGAAGGCGAATGGCCAGATCACAAGAGATAAGCGAGAGGCAGGATTCATTTAGTGGACAAGTCCTCTGAATCCAATTTTACAAACCCGTCACCCAGAGTCTTGATCATATCTAGACACCATTCATGTGCCCCTTACTCAGTTGAGAAAGCACTTAAGTGTTCGACAATTCTCCAAGTGTTAATAAAGGCCGCCCTCAACCTCAAGTGACCTTACGGTACAAATGAAGGGTTTAGGCCAATATTAATAAAAGGACCTTACCTATTTCCGTTCAAATGACAACCTACAACAACTTAAATAAAATAATCACCTATATAAAAGACACCTAAATAAATTACTAAGTGTAACAAAATATGAACAAGTATTAAAAACAAGTAATAACAACAACTAGTCACAAGTAATATAGACAAGTAATATAAACAAGTAATATGAACAGTTAAAAAAATAGTAAAATTATAAACAATAAAAAGTAAACAGTAATTATATACAAGTAATAAAAACAGTAATAATTACAAAAAATTATAAACAGTATTCACAAAAAAAAAATATTAGGTTAGGAATATTTTCAATCCACGTCGACGGCGCCAAAAATTGACACGCTCAAAATGAGCGTCAATTTAAAAAAACCCTATCGGTAGTAGTATAGTGCATAGTAGGGTATCGTTCACAACGGAGATCAAAGGGTGTACCTAACAAAAAATGTCACAAAGAATTAAATAAAATAAAGAATTATTATTAACATGTATAAAGTATAAATATATACATATGTACAAAGTAAGGGGGTTTAAGAGATAAATTGAATGAAATAAATAAATTAAATTACAAAGAATAAATTAAATATGATGGGATGAAACACAAAGAATATAAAGTTCAGCCACAAGTATACAAGTTTACCAATTATTGGACCGAAAATTAACCAAGTTCCCTAGCCATGAAACCGAAATTAACATATGTGGAAAGTTAGAAGCTAACCATTCCCCAAATAAAACCTCTCTACGAAAATTAACCTAAGTGAAAGCACCTAGATTAACCAATTAAACATGCCATCTTAGTCTAGAAAGCTAGCTAATCAAACCATATTTAACGCATAGAAAAGAGTTGCTAATTAAAGTGCACGACCCATTATAGAAAAGTCCATATGTCCGCAATCCTTTTTATTTGACACCGACCTTTGTCCAAAGCCTTTACTACTCGTGAATTAGGTTTCCAAAACTATTAGGTGAATTGTAATCCCTAACTCTAGCTCCAATTATATGCAAATATTATAAGTATCGATCCCTATAACATAAACACATAAAAGTTTTCTATAATTCAGAATCAAGTAAACAGAGTCACATAAGCTACTAGAAGAACTAATTAATTAGGATCCAATAACTAAATAAACTCATATAAATAGGCTGGAAATTATATAAATCATGTCATGTTAACTAATACAAAGAATAATCAAGCAACAAAGAGGAATTCATAAGAATAATTAAAGGAAAAGTCAGATTACACCATATGGAATAGCATGAAGACTTGAAGACCACGAAACCTTGAATCCTTGAAAGCAAGTAATCCAAACCGTGTGCAGCAAGGTGGTGATGATGATGGATGAAATTGATGGTGATGATGGTGATGGTGCAGCCGCCTTTCCTCCTCCTTGAAGCCTTGAGAACCCTAAATACTAGAGAATGGAAAATATGATGGAGAAGAGAAAGAGGAGGGTTTGTCCCTCCCCATTGGGGTGTGAATTGGTGAGAAGAATGAGGCTGCTATTTATAGGAGAATGGAGAGGAAGAAGAAGACAATGAAAGAAATAAAGAAAGAAAAGGAAGAGAAGTGGAATGTGAGTGGTAGAAAAGAAATGGTAAGTGGAATGGTGGAAATGTAGTCATATGGCAATTAACCATTTATTTAAATAAAAAAAACTAAGCACTAATGATGTGGGAAGAAAGCAACAAATATGGGTTGGTGAGATGGATGACAATATGGTGGTGAGTGGAGCATTGAGAATAAAAGAAGAAGAAAGAATTGGAAAGTAGACAGCACTGAGCTATGCCCACTTAGAACGGAATAATTGACGTTTGAACGGTTGGATGATTCTGAAATTTGAATCCAGAATACTTAACACACACATGCAGCGTGTATCAAAAATACAGCTGGATCCAACGGTGCAAGTGGGAGATATGGGCCTCGAAAGTTGACCTATCTGCACAGGCAGATTGTCCGAAAATCTGGGCTTGGACCTTTCCTCATGCTTTGTGAACCTGGGCCTTCCTTCATGGATTTGGGCCTTCCTTCTTGGGCTTGGGCCTTCATCTTGGAATTGGGCCTTCATCTTGGGCCTCACGGCAGACCACCTCTTAATGGGCCTCGCAAAATCCCATTAGACTTCGTTTCTGCACATGTTCACATTAATACATCATTTTGGACTCAAATATGGAAACTAAGCTAAAATAGCAAAGTTACAATTAAATCATAGCCAAATAGTAGGGAAAACACATTAAAAACGTCACACTTTGTGCTCCTATCAAGACCTTATTTTCAGTTAACCCGAGTTCGTTAGCAAACCTTGCTCTTTGCAGTTTGAGTGGGTGAGGATTCACCGTGTAAAAGTCGGTCAACGCATCATTTTGCTCTTTGGTGAATCTCGTCCTCGGGCCTCTCGTACGCTTCTGGGAAGGACCAGCAACAACAACAACATGTGGATCAGCAGCCTGGATTGGTGCTTGTGGTTCTGGTTCTAGTTCTGGCACATCCGGCATGCTAGCATTAACAGTATCTAGAATGCTTGGTGGAATGATTTCATCCAAGCCTTCAAAGAAATCACTCTCTGGAGGACTAGAATGAAACAACTCACTGAAAGAATTCACTCTTTTGGCCATTTCTAGGTTGGGAGGGAGGATAGCTTTCTGGAAAAATAACTAAGAACAACGAAGAACAAGTGAAGAACAGTATGAACAAACGAGAGAAAATTTAGAGAGACTAAAAGGGAACTAAGTGAAAATGAATGCAAAATGAATGGAATGAAGCACATAGACACAAACCAAGGGAAAGGAACAGACGCACGTACGCACACGTGCCACAGACACAGATCCGCAAATTGCGGATCGAGCGACGAAAGTCGCAAAGGCTACAGTTGACACGCATGCGGATTATTAAACAAATCGGCCCAATCAATTTATTTTTTCATTTTTTTATTTTTTATTTTTTATTTTAATTATCGTGCCGACGCGAAAGTCGTGGGACGGTCCAATAAGAATTTTTCTTTTTATTTAACTAAATCTTTACGCGAAAGTCGTAAAGTAAACAGTGAAAACGCGTAGCACACGCGCTAACGGTTGCCGACACTTTAAACGGGCCTGGGCCATCGGAATGGTCTGGGCCTTAAAGTGGGCCTGGCCGCGTAGAGTACGGGCCATTATTGGTGGGCTTAACTAATGGGCCTAAAAACGAACAGGCCCGACACACTAAATGGGCTTGGGTTACGGGTTTCAGGCTTCGGGAATGATACGGGCCCAATGGGCCAAATTTTTTATTTTTTATTTTTTTATTTTTCTTTTCGAAACCTAAAACCCTAACCAATCACACAAACGAGCCTAAGGCCCAATAACAAACAAACAACAAGCCCAAAAATAAAACAAACTGTAATTATAAATAGTAAAAATAAATAATTACAAACAGTAAAACAAAACAAGCACTGTTTTTTTTTATATACAATTACAAATTTTCTATTTTTTTTTTTTTTTTACAAACAAATAACGAGAGTGAAAAGAAAACTTACCTTTTTACTCCCGAGGAAACCGAAAATCATCAACAAGACATCAACCTCAAGGTTTTTCAACCTTGACTTCCTAAACGTATGCTCCGATGTATGTGGTATAATTTCCGATAACCTGGATTATTCCCTATAAAAATAAAAAGGTTAGTAATAAATTTACAAAATAAAAACAAATATTTACAATGTTAAAAATGTATCACAAATTATTTATACAAAATGAATAAATAAAATTTCCTATGTCTACATAAATTTTATTTCCACAATACACTTAGGTACGGGAACAGAGGACTTCAATGTGCAATGGGACTGAAACAGCTACCCATCTTAAAGTCATGTTTAATCCAATATACCTAAAGTGTACAAAAACATTTTCCTTTGCCTGAATATAGTTGAAAAAAAAGAAAGTTGATTCCAAGCGGTAACTCAAGGTGGACGTGCGGCCTAGGTGCAATGCCTTGACTTAAATGACTTTCCGTGTTTTCAGAAGGCGAATGGCCAGATTGATAGGCCCATAAATGAGCATCAATTTAAAAAAACCCTATCGGTAGTATAGTGGTGTAAGTAGGGTATCGTTCACAACGGAGATCAAAGGGTGTACCTAACAAAAATTGTCACAAAGAATTAAATAAAATAAAGAATTATTATTAACAAGTATAAAGTATAAATATATACATATGTACAAAGTAAAAGGGGGTTTAAGAGATAAATTGAATGAAATTAATTAATTAAATTACAAAGAATGAATTAAATAAGATGGGATGAAACATAAAGAATATAAAGTTCAGCCACAAGTATACAAGTTTACCAATTATTGGACCGAAAATTAACCAAGTTCCCTAGCCATGAAACCGAAATTAACATATGTGGAATGCTGGACCGCCAATTATCATTCCCCAAATAAAACCACTTTCATGAAAATTAACCTAAGCGACCGCACCTAGATTAATCAATCAAACATGCAAAGGTAGCTAATCAAAACATGTCCAACGCATAAAAGAAGAGTTGTTAATTAAAGTGCACGACCTAGTGGGACCGCCCATCTATCCGTGATCCTTTTTATTTGTTTCCGACATCTTTCCAAAGCCTTTACTACTTGTGAATTAGAATTAAAACCCTAATTCTAGCACCAATTATATGCAATCATCTTAAGTTTGCAACCTTAAAACAAAAACATATAAAAGTTGTCTACTAAAACAGAATCAAATAAACGGAGTCACATAAGCTACTAGAAGAACTAATTAATTAGGATCAAACAATTAAATAAACCCATAAACAAAGGCTGAAAATTATATAAATCATGTCATGTTAACTAATACAAAGGATAAACAAGCAACAAAGAGGCATAAATTTAAAGGCTAAGTCGAAATACACCGTATGAATAGCATGAAGATCTTGAAGTCACATCTTGAATCCTTGACCACAAGTGATCCAAGCCGTGAAGACAAGGTGATGATGGTGATGGTGATGTTGATTAGGGACTGGTGGTGATGGTGTAGATGCCTTCTCCTCCTCCTTGAAGTCTTGAAAACCCATAGTATTAGAGAATGGAAAATGTGAGATGAGAAGAGAAAGAGGAGGGTTTGTCCCTCCCCATTGGGGTGTGTATTGGTAGAGAAGAATGAGGCTGCTATTTATAGGAGAATGGAGAGGAAGAAGAAGACAATGCAAGAAATAAAGAAAGAAAGGGAAGAGAAGTGGAATTTAAGTGGGAGATAAAGAAATGGTAAGTGGCATGGTGGAAATGTAATGGGTTGCAATTAACCATTTATTTAGGTAAAAGAAATCAAACACTAATGATATGGGTAGAAAGAAGAGGGGAGAATATAAGGGTGAGTGGAGCATTGAAAATAAAAGAAGAGGAAAGAAATAAAAAGCAGGCAGCACTGAGCTATTCCCACTTAGAACGGAATAATGCACGTTTGAACGGTTGGATGATTCTCAAATTTTAATACAGAATATCTAACACGCACATGCAGCGTGTATCAAAATTACAGCAAGATCGGACGGTGCAATTGGGAGTTATGGGAGTTATGGGCTTCGAAAATCTGGGCTTGGGCCTTTCCTTCTTGGGCTTGGGCCTTTCTTCTTGGGCTTGGGCCTTTCTTCTTGGGCCTTTCTTCATGGATTTGGGCCTTCATCTTGGGCCTCACGGCAGCTCACTTCTTAATGGGCCTCGAAAAAGCCCATTAGACTTTGTAAATTTCCGAGCTCCGATTTTCTGCACGTATTCACATTTATATATCATTTAGGGACTCAAATATGGAAACTAAGCAAAAATAGCAAAGTTACAATTAAATCATAGCCAAATAGTAGGGAAAATACATTAAAAACGTCACACTTTGTGCTCCTATCAAATTCCCCCACACTTAGCTATTGCTAGTCCCTTAGCAACACAAAACTTAAAACAAAACAACACAAAACAGAAAAGGGAAACACAAAACATGTATTCTTTCCAACCATAACCCTCAGCGAGTTCAAAAGAGTTATAATCAGGAGAATAAAAATTATATACCAAGGTTAAAGAATTTGCTAAGCATTTAATATGTACATCTCATTTATGCTCGGGTGTGTGTGTGAAAACCAAGTATACAATTAATGTCAAGCAATCAAATAGGCACATATGAACAACATTAACCACTAAAGCTCACAAGATTCACTAAATATTTCCGCTCAGTGTTTAGGGTTAAGTGTTTACTCTCAAAACAATTACACAAGTAGTGTTCCCATATGCTTGCTCATTAACCGACTCTCTACAGTTAATCCACAAATCATCAGATCATAAGGACTTTCAGGTGAAACAGGGACCAAAGGGTGGATGGTAAATGGTGAATGGTAAATGAAGTGAAAGGACTCGAAATGAAAAATGTTTTACATGTTTGCAAGACAAATCAACGACTTTGAAACTCATACCTATGCTATACCCGAAACAACTCTTATTTTCCTCCAACCTTTTATTGAAAATAAAAACAATACAATAACTCTATTTTTGGAATTTCTCTTTCTGACATTTTTTTTTTCTTTCTTTCTTTTCTATTTTTTTTTTTCTTTGAGGAATTTATTCCTTCTTTTTTTTTTCCTGATTTTTTTTTGTTTTTTTTCTTTGAACAAATACAACAAAATAAATACACCCCCACACTTGCCTTTTGGTATACTACCATACAAATCAAAAACCGAAGCATAAGAACACAAGAAGTCACTATCATCGTCTTGCAAACATAAATAAAACAAGGGTGAGATGGTGTGGGTGAACAAAAGAAACGGCTAATGAGTGTTTAGTTCAAAAGGGGATTCCTAAAGTTCGTGTTTAGATGGATGGTGAATATTTTGGCCATGGTGCTCAACTAATGCCTTACTCATTTCTAATTCATCACAGATTAACAAAATGTTTTAAGCGGTCTCTGAGCAAGTTCTAGGTTCAAAACTCATGAATTGTGCACACATGAAGAACGAGTAAATGTATGAAATATGCATACATGTGAATATTCAATAGGCTCAAATCCTCACAGTTTCTGGGTATGCATGACAATGTATGTTCAAATGTGCTTCTCGGATTGCAATCAATTAATTAACACCGGTGATGTGAACATGGAAATTCGAGCAATCACAAGTTATGCATATTAAATCCAAAGCAAACTACACAAAGCCTTGACATATAATAAACATTCTCCTAATCACAACAATTAAACTTAATTCATCATCGGAATTGGAAAGAACAAAACACAAAACACAATCAAACACACAAAAACAACAAAACAGAAGCAAATATTTTTGTAATTTTTGATTTTTTTGATTTTTTTGATTTTCAATTTAGGTAACAATACGTGACCACAGTGACTTACTAAGTGCAATGGTAGGTTCAACGCTACCAAGGGAGTAAGTGTGATCTAGTCGATATATTGTTACCGTAGAAAACAAAAACAAGTAAATTATTTTTTTGAATTTTTGAATTTTTCAAATTTTTTCTTTTCTTTTTAATAAACCTTCCCCCCACACTTGAATTAAACATTGTCCTCAATGTTGACAAATTTTTCACGAAAATGAAAAATTCAAGCATGGTTATCAAATTGAAACACACAAACATAAATCAACAGAAGTAAACACACAACATATATACAAATGAAAAAGATAGGTTAAAGAAAATCTCCCCCTTGAAGATCATTAAGCTCCTCCCGAAGCAAGTCACCAACAGTCACAAACAAGGCTAGCAGGGCCTTACATCCAACGTTTGCTCCTTAATTGACTGCGGCTCTGATCCTTTGAAGTGTGTCCTGGACAAGGGTAGTTGCCGACTCCACGGCAGACTTGGCTGATGTAGCCTTCACCGAGATCTGGAACACTATAGTAAGTAGACTTCCATCAAGAATAGCTCCGGATACGTTAGGCAGAATGGAGAAGCCTGAAGACATAAGCGGAAATGGCTCCGGTTGAACTCCACATAGCAAACACTGGAGAATGGAATGGTTAATCGGCGCGTATATCACAGACGACCCCGTTGCATCGGTGCAACACTCCTGGAGAATGAGGAAGTCGTTGTGACTATCTATGGCGAGCACCGAGATCTGGTTCCGCGGGTCAAGACCGATGGTGAAATTTGCTAGCACACGTACAGAGCTGTCCATCGACATACTATCCCACAGCGGTCTCGTCTGAACGTCTTTGAGGAACTCAAAGATTCTGGTGTGATGGGAAAGATGCACGACAGAACAACCAGCAGTACGATTGACTCCAGGGGGCTTGCTCGGATCACCCCTTCTCTTGTTGGTCCTGACCTCCATTCGAGTGTCTCTTGTTCGGTTCGAACAAGTCCAATGGTGGTACGTGGAATTGCTGATATCGTTGAAGAAACAGACCGTCATCTGCTTTGCCATTTCCGCAAGTCCTCTTCTTCCTTCAAGAGAAATAATCGAGTCACCGGGTGAAGAGTGGATACCTGTGGCACACATGTAGCGCTCGGCTTGTCGTTGGAGGGTTGAGATCCAACGCTTTGCACCAAAAGCGAACCCTGAATGAACAAAAGGTTCGAAACTGGCCTTCATCTCCTTCTCGCGTACATCCACGTGCTCCACCCAAGTGACTAAGGAAGATCCATTATGAAGATCACGTATCAGGCATCCGGAGGGGCGTTTTCGGCAAATCGATCTCACGGAAGGCTTTGGATTTGAACGCAATTCATCCACGGAGACATCCACGACGACCCAACTTCCATCCGGTTGTTGGTGAGAATACCGAACGAACTGGACTTCACGAGTCGAAACGATGTGAGATGGCACCGAAACTCGGCCGACATCACCCGCATATGCTCCTCGTAGCCTTCTTCGTTCTTGGAGGAAAGGATCTCCAACGTCTTGGCGTTTGTGATCATGCTACGAAGATCGGCAACCATCGACCAACATCCATTAAGATCCGAACGATGGTGGTCGGATAAAGGTGAATGGTTGCCGAGTGTCTCGACGATTCGGCTTTGAAATACGGAGCAGGTTCGCTCGTTGAAACACTCGCAAGTACTCGGCCCTATGAAGAGTCTCGGGATGAATAGACGTGTCGGGAGTCGGTGAAGAAATCCATAAAGGAAATCCGGCAGTGGCCATGAGCAGGAGCTCGTGTTTGGCCTTGCGGGCGATATCCGAGATCAAGTCGGTGTGGACTCCGACAAGATCATGAGCAGGTCCGGGAAGGGTGTCAGATGGCAAAGGTATGGATGGGCGCTCGATAAGTGTAGGCATGAGGCTCCGCACATCCCGTCTTAAGTGGTCCATGTCGATGGAATCATCGGACAACTCAAGAATAGGCTCTTGTTGTGGAGGAACAACTTCGAGCCTTCGCCGTGGCACATCTGAGTGCGGAACAGGACCTCCGCAATTGGGACAGATGCCGCTGTGGAGAGCATCAACGAGTCGTTGATTCTGAAGTTGAAGCTCCTCGTTCTTGCTCACCAGCTGATCATTTCGTCTCTCTAGCTCGGCAATACGCTGCTCAGACGTAAGGATACCGAACTTCTTCCTATTTCTCGACCCCCAATAATAGACTTGATCTTCCTCTAGTCCGATTTTTGGACCAAATCTTTCACGTTGTGGCTTGGTGGGGTGAGAATACACCGCAAAGAAAGCCGCCAGTGCATCTCTCTGAGCTTTGGTGTACTTCGTCCTCGGAAGTCTCCTATGCATGGAGCGGCTTCCGGCTCGGCGGGTGGATCGAAGAACCAGGGTGGTGCTTGGGGTTGTGGTTGCGGTTGTGGTGGTGGCTGGGTCGGCATGCTAGCATCGGCGCTATTGAGCATGCTCGGTGGAATTATTTCAGCCGACCTTCAAAGATTGGGTTCTCGAAGGACCTGCCTGAAATAACTCACTGAAAGAATTCACTCTTTTGGCCATTTCTGGGTTGGGAAGGAAGGAAAACTTCTGGGATTTGGGAGATTTTCTGGGAAAACTGAAGAACACGAAGAACACGAGAGAGAGAAAACGAGAGAGAGAGAGAGAGACTAAGGGAAACCTAAGGAAATGCGTGAAATGAAACACACGAACAGAAGGGAAGGGAAGGAACGGACACACGCTCGCACACGTGCCACAGACAGAAGACCCGCAAATTGTGGATCGGGCGACGAAAGTCGTAAAGTCTACAGTAGACACGCACGCGGTTTATTAAACAATTCGGCCGACGCAAAAGTCGTGCGTCGGCCCAATCAAATTTTTTCTGATTTTCGATTTTTTATTTTTTTATTTTTTTAATACTTTACGAAAAGTCGTAAAGTGAACAGTGAAAACGCGTAGCACACGCGCTTGCCGACACTTTAAACGGGCTTGGGCCATCGAAATGGTCTGGGCCTTAAAGTGGGCCTGGGCCAAAGAAATCTTCGGCCCATTATTGGTGGGCTTAACTAATGGGCCTAAAAACGAACAGGCCCGACACACTAATGGGCTTGGGTTACGGGTTTTTGGGCTTCGTGAATGACACGAGCCCAATGGGCTAAATTTTTTATTTTTTATTTTTTATTTTTTATTTTACGAAACCTAAAACCCTAACCAATCACACAAATGGGCCTAAGGCCCAATAACAAATAACTACAACAAGCCCGAAAATAAAACAAACAGTAATTATAAACAGTAAAAATAAATAATTACAAATAATAAAACAAACAAACACTCTTTTTTTTATTATTTGCAAGTAAAATTTTTTTTATTTTTTTATTTTTTAAATAAATAACGAGAGTTAAAAGAAAACTTACCTTTTTACACCCGAGGAAACCGAAAATCACCAACAAGACATCAACCTCAAGGTTTTTCAACCTTGACTTCCTAAACGTATGCTCCGATGTATGTGGTAAAATTTCCGATAAACCCGGATTATTCCCTATAAAAATTAAAAAATAAATTAGTAATAAAATTTACAAAGTAAAACCAAAATATTTACAATGTTAAAAATGTATCACAAATTATCTATACAAAATGAATAAATAAATTTTCCTATGTCTACGTATATTTTATTTACACAATACACTTAAGTGTACAAAAATATTTTCCTTTGCTTGAATATAGTTGAAAAAAAACAAAGTTGATTCCAAGCGGTAACTCAAGGTGGACGTGCGGCCTAGGTGCAATGCCTAGACTTAAATGACTTTCCGTGTTTTCAGAAGGCGAATGGCCAGATCATATGAGAATAAGCGAGGGGCAGGATTCATTTAGTGGACTACGGAGGCAAGCCCCTATCGACTTTCGTCTATCTATAGTCCTCTGAATCCAAAACCTGTCACCCAGGGTCTCGACCTAGACACCATCCATGTGCCCCTTACTCAGTTGAGAAAGCACTTAAGTGTTCGACAATTCTCCAAGTGTTAATAAAGGCCGCCCTCAACCTCAAGTGACCTTACGGTACAAATGAAGGGTTTAGGCCAATATTAATAAAAGGACCTTACCTATTCCGTTCAAGTTACAACTTACAACAACAAAAAATAATCAACTATATAAAAGACACCTAAATAAATTACTAAGTGTAACAAAATATGAACAAGTATTCAAAACAAGTAATAACAACCACTATTCACAAGTAATATAGACAAGTAATATAAACAAGTAATATGAACAGTTAAAAATTAGTAAAATTATAAACAATAAAAAGTAAACAGTAATTATATACAAGTAATAAAAACAGTAATAATTACAAAAAATTATAAACAGTATTCACAAAAAAAAATATTAGGTTAGGAACATTTTCAATCCACGTCGACGGCGCCAAAAATTGATAGGCCCATAAATGAGCATCAATTTAAAAAAACCCTATCGGTAGTATAGTGGTGTAAGTAGGGTATCGTTCACAACGGAGATCAAAGGGTGTACCTAACAAAAATTGTCACAAAGAATTAAATAAAATAAAGAATTATTATTAACAAGTATAAAGTATAAATATATACATATGTACAAAGTAAAAGGGGGTTTAAGAGATAAATTGAATGAAATTAATTAATTAAATTACAAAGAATGAATTAAATAAGATGGGATGAAACATAAAGAATATAAAGTTCAGCCACAAGTATACAAGTTTACCAATTATTGGACCGAAAATTAACCAAGTTCCCTAGCCATGAAACCGAAATTAACATATGTGGAATGCTGGACCGCCAATTATCATTCCCCAAATAAAACCACTTTCATGAAAATTAACCTAAGCGACCGCACCTAGATTAATCAATCAAACATGCAAAGGTAGCTAATCAAAACATGTCCAACGCATAAAAGAAGAGTTGTTAATTAAAGTGCACGACCTAGTGGGACCGCCCATCTATCCGTGATCCTTTTTATTTGTTTCCGACATCTTTCCAAAGCCTTTACTACTTGTGAATTAGAATTAAAACCCTAATTCTAGCACCAATTATATGCAATCATCTTAAGTTTGCAACCTTAAAACAAAAACATATAAAAGTTGTCTACTAAAACAGAATCAAATAAACGGAGTCACATAAGCTACTAGAAGAACTAATTAATTAGGATCAAACAATTAAATAAACCCATAAACAAAGGCTGAAAATTATATAAATCATGTCATGTTAACTAATACAAAGGATAAACAAGCAACAAAGAGGCATAAATTTAAAGGCTAAGTCGAAATACACCGTATGAATAGCATGAAGATCTTGAAGTCACATCTTGAATCCTTGACCACAAGTGATCCAAGCCGTGAAGACAAGGTGATGATGGTGATGGTGATGTTGATTAGGGACTGGTGGTGATGGTGTAGATGCCTTCTCCTCCTCCTTGAAGTCTTGAAAACCCATAGTATTAGAGAATGGAAAATGTGAGATGAGAAGAGAAAGAGGAGGGTTTGTCCCTCCCCATTGTGGTGTGTATTGGTAGAGAAGAATGAGGCTGCTATTTATAGGAGAATGGAGAGGAAGAAGAAGACAATGCAAGAAATAAAGAAAGAAAGGGAAGAGAAGTGGAATTTAAGTGGGAGATAAAGAAATGGTAAGTGGTGATAGGTGCATAATTGTACAACTTTTTATATCAATTTCTCTACATTTTTGTTGTTAGTTTCTCATAAATTTATGTTATTTAATTAGTTTTTGTGTTTGTAGGTTTCCTATTGCAAATAAAGAGAAAAGAAGATAAGTTGAGGAAAATAAGCAAAGTGTCGGAAATTTACGAAGTGTAATGGGCTTTTTCGAGGCCCATTAAGAGGTGGTCTGCCATGAGGCCCAAGAAGGGGGCCCAAACCCAAGAAGGAGGCCCAAACCCAAGATGGAAGGCCCAAATCCATGAAGGAAGGCCCAAGTTCACAAAGCATGAGGAAAGGTCCAAGCCCATTTTCGGACAATCTGCCTGTGCAGATCTGTCAACTTGCGAAGCTAATATCTCCCAATTGCACCGTTGGATCCAGCTGTAATTTTGATACACACTGCATGTGTGTGTTATATATTCTGTATTAAAATTTGAGAATCATCCAACCGTCCACACGTCCAGAATTCCACTCCAAGTGCGCACTACTCAGTGCTGTCTGCTTTTTATTTCTTTCCTTTTCCTTTATTCTCAATGCTCCACTCACCCCCATATTTCCACCCATCTCACCTAACTATCTTTGTTTCTTTCTCTCCATACCATTAGTGTTTGATTTCTTTTACCTAAATAAATGGTTCATTGCCATATGACTACATTTCCACCATTCCACTTACCATTTCTTTTCTACCACTCACATTCCACTTCTCTTCCCTTTCTTTCTTTATTTCTTTCATTGTCTTCTTCTTCCTCTCCATTCTCCTATAAATAGCAGCCTCATTCTTCTCACCAATTCACACCCCAATGGGGAGGGACAAACCCTCCTATTTCTCTTCCCCCTCTCACATCATATTTTCCATTCTCTAGTATTTAGGGTTTTCAAGGCTTCAAGGAGGAGAAGAAGGAGATGTCACCATCACCACCAGCCATCAACCAAGTTTTCATCACCATCATCACCTCGAGTTCACGGCTTTGGATTGCTTGCTTTCAAGGATTCAAATATCCGTGGTCTTCGAGTTCTTCATGCTCTCCATATGGTGTAATCTGACTTTTCCTTTAATTATTCTTATGAATTCCTCTTTGTTGCTTGATTATTCTTTGTATTAGTTAACATGACATGATTTATATAATTTCCAGCCTATTTATATGAGTTTATTTAGTTATTGGATCCTAATTAATTAGTTCTTCTAGTAGCTTATGTGACTCTGTTTACTTGATTCTGAATTATAGAAAACTTTTATGTGTTTATGTTATAGGGATCGATACTTATAATATTTGCATATAATTGGAGCTAGAGTTAGGGATTACAATTCACCTAATAGTTTTGGAAACCTAATTCACGAGTAGTAAAGGCTTTGGACAAAGGTCGGTGTCAAATAAAAAGGATTGCGGACATATGGACTTTTCTATAATGGGTCGTGCACTTTAATTAACAACTCTTTTCTATGCGTTAAATATGGTTTGATTAGCTAGCTTTCTAGACTAAGATGACATGTTTAATTGGTTAATCTAGGTGCTTTCACTTAGGTTAATTTTCGTAGAGAGGTTTTATTTGGGGAATGGTTAGCTTCTAACTTTCCACATATGTTAATTTCGGTTTCATGGCTAGGGAACTTGGTTAATTTTCGGTCCAATAATTAATAAACTTGTGTATATGTGGCTGAACTTTATATACTTTGTGTTTCATCCCATCTCATTTAATTTATTCTTTGTAGTTTAATTAATTTATTTCATTCAATTTATCTCTTAAACCCCCTTACTTTGTACATATGTATATATTTATACTTTATACATGTTAATAATAATTCTTTATTTTATTTAATTCTTTGTGACAATTTTTGTTAGGTACACCCTTTGATCTCCGTTGTGAACGATACCCTACTTACACCACTATACTACCGATAGGGTTTTTTTAAATTGATGCTCATTTTGAGCGTATCAATTTTTGGCGCCGTCGACGTGGATTGAAAATATTCCTAACCTAATATTTTTTTTTTTGTGAATACTGTTTATAATTTTTTGTAATTATTACTGTTTTTATTACTTGTATATAATTACTGTTTACTTTTTATTGTTTATAATTTTACTATTTTTTTTAACTGTTCATATTACTTGTTTATATTACTTGTCTATATTACTTGTGACTAGTTGTTGTTATTACTTGGTTTTAATACTTGTTCATATTTTGTTACACTTAGTAATTTATTTAGGTGTCTTTTATATAGTTGATTATTTTTTGTTGTTGTAAGTTGTAACTTGAACGGAAATAGGTAAGGTCCTTTTATTAATATTGGCCTAAACCCTTCATTTTTACCGTAAGGTTATTTGAGGTTGAGGGCGGCCTTTATTAACACTTGGAGAATTGTCGAACACTTAAGTGCTTTCTCAACTGAGTAAGGGGCACATGAATGGTGTCTAGATATGATCAAGACTCTGGGTGACGGGTTTGTAAAATTGGATTCAGAGGACTTGTCCACTAAATGAATCCTGCCTCTCGCTTATCTCTTGTGATCTGGCCATTCGCCTTCTGAAAACACGGAAAGTCATTTAAGTCAAGGCATTGCACCTAGGCCGTACGTCCACCTTGAGTTACCGCTTGGAATCAACTTTCATTTTTTTTCAACTATATTCAGGCAAAAGAAAATATTTTTGTGTAAATAAAATATACGTAGACATAGGAATATACGTAGACATAGGAATATACGTAGACATAGGAAAATTTATTCATTCATTTTGTATAGATAATTTGTGACATATTTTTAACTTTGTAAATATTTTGTTTTTATTTTGTAAATTTATTACTAACCTTTTTATTTTGTATAGGAAATAATCCGGGTTTATCGGAAATTTTACCACATACATCGGAGCATACGTTTAGGAAGTCAAGGTTGAAAAACCTTGAGGTTGATGTCTTGTTGGTGATTTTCGGTTTCCTCGGGAGTAAAAAGGTAAGTTTTCTTTTCACTCTCATTATTTATTTGATTTAAAAAAAATAAAAATAAAAAATAATAAAAAATAGAAAATTTGTAATTGTAAATAATAAAAAAAGAGTGTTTGTTTGTTTTATTATTTGTAATTATTTATTTTTACTGTTACTGTTTGTTTTATTTTCGGGCTTGTTGTAGTTATTTGTTATTGGGCCTTAGGCCCATTTGTCCGATTGGTTAGGGTTTTAGGTTTCGTAAAATAAAAAAATAAAAAAATAAAAAAAAATTTAGCCCATTGGGCTCGTGTCATTCACGAAGCCCAAAACCCGTAACCCAAGCCCATTAGTGTGTCGGGCCTATTCGTTTTTAGGCCCATTAGTTTAAGCCCGCCAATAATGGGCCGGAGTTTTCTTTGGCCCAGGCCCACTTTAAGGCCCAAACCATTTCGATGGCCCAGGCCCGTTTAAAGTGTCGGCAAGCGCGTGTGCTACGCGTTTTCACTGTTCACTTTACGACTTTTCGTAAAGTATTAAAAAAAATAAAAAAATAAAAAAATAAAAATTCGAAAATCAAAAAAAATTTGATTGGGCCGACGCACGACTTTTGCGTCGGCCGAATTGTTTAATAAATCGTGCGCGCGTTCCACTATTCCCTTTGCGACTTTCGTCGCTCGATCCGTGATTTACGGATCTTTGTCTTCGACTTTGGACACGCGTCCGTCCATTCCGTTCCCTTCCCCTTCGGTTTGCGTTAGTTCCCTTAGGTCATTTCACGCGTTTTCCCTTTCTCTCTCTCATTCTCTCTCGTTTTCTCTCATTGTTCTTCGTGTTCTTGATTTTTTCCCAGAAATACTCCCAATTCCCAGAAAGCTATCCTCCCTTCCCAACCCAAAAATGGCCAAAAGAGTTAACTCTTTCAGTGATTTGTTTCAGGCAGGTCCTTCAGGGAGTCAAATCTTTGAAGGTCTGGATGAAATAATTCCACCGAGCATGCTCAATAGCGTCGATGCTAGCATGCCGACCGAGCCACAACCGCAACCACTACCCCAAGCACCAATCTTGGTTGCTGATCCACCAGCCGAGCCGGAAGCCGCTCCTGTCTATAGGAGACTTCCGAGGACAAAGTACACCAAAGCTCAGAGAGATGCACTGGCGGCTTTCTTTGCGGTGTATTCTCACCCCACCAAGCCACAAAGAGAAAGATTTGGTCCGAAAATCGGACTTGAGGAGGACCAAGTCTATTATTGGGGGTCGAGAAATAGGAAGAAGTTCGGTATCATTACGTCTGAGCAACGTATTGCCGAGTTAGAGCGAAGAAACGATCAGCTGGTGAGCAAGAACGAGGAGCTTCAAATGCAGAATCAACGACTCGTCGATGCTCTCCACAGCGGCATCTGTCCCAATTGCGGAGGTCCTGTTCCGCACTCAGATGTGCCTAGGCGAAGACTCGAAGTTGTTCCTCCACAACAAGAGCCTCTTCTCGAGTTGTCCGATGATTCCATCGACATGGACCACTTGAGACGGGATGTGCGGAGCCTCATGCCTACCCTTGTCGAGCGCCCATCCATACCGTTGCCATCTGACACCCTTCCCGGACCTGCTCATGATCTTGTCGGAGTCCACACCGACTTGATCTCGGATATCGTCCGTAAGGCCAAACACGAGCTCCTGCTCGCGGCCACCGCCGGATTTCCTTTGTGGATAACTTCACCGACTCCCGACACGTCTATTCATCCCGAGACTCTTCATGTGGCCGAGTACTTGCGAGTGTTTCAACGAGCCGAACCTCGCTCCGTACTTCAAAGCCGAATCGTCGAGACACTCGGCAACCATCCATCTTTATCCGACCACCATCGTTCGGATCTTAATGGATGTTGGTCGATGGTTGCCAGTCTTCTGTAGCATGATCACGAACGCCAAGACGTTGGAGATCCTTTCCTCCAGCAACGAAGAAGGCTACGAGGAGCATATGCAGGTGATGTCGGCCGAGTTTCTGGTGCCATCTCACATCGTCTCAACTCGTGAAGTCCAGTTCGTTCGGTACTCTCACCAGCAATTGGATGGAAGTTGGGTCGTCGTGGATGTCTCCGTGGATGAATTACGTTCCAATCCAAAGCCTTCCGTGAGATCGATTTGCCGAAAACGCCCCTCCGGATGCCTGATACGTGATCTTTATAATGGATCTTCCTTAGTCACTTGGGTGGAGCACGTGGATGTACGCGAGAAGGAAATGAAGGCCAGTTTCGAACCTTTTGTTCATTCAGGGTTCGCTTTTGGTGCAAAGCGTTGGATCTCAACCCTCCAACGACAAGCCGAGCGCTACATGTGCGCCACAGGTATCCACACTTCACCCGGTGACTCTATCATTTCGCTTGAAGGAAGAAGAGGCCTGGCGGAAATGGCAAAACAGATGACAATCTGTTTCTTCAACGATATCAGCAACTCCACGTACCACCACTGGACTTGTTCGAACCGAACAAGAGACACTCGAATGGAGGTCAGGACCAACAAGCGAAGGGGTGATCCGAGCAAGCCCCCTGGAGTCAATCGTACTGCTGGTTGTTCCGTCGTTCATCTCTCCCATCACACCAGAATCTTTGAGTTCCTCAAAGATGTTCAGACAAGACCACTGTGGGATAGTATGTCGATGGACAGCTCTGTGCGTGTGCTAGCTAATTTCACCATCGGTCTTGACCCGCGGAACCAGATTTCGGTGCTCGCTATAGATAGTCACAACGACTTCCTCATCCTTCAGGAGTGTTGCACCGATGCAACAGGGTCGTCTGTGATTTATGCGCCGATCAACCATTCCATTTTCCAGTGTTTGCTATCTGGAGTTCAACCGGAGCCATTTCCGCTTATGTCTTCGGGCTTCTCCATTCGCCTAACGTATCCGGAGCTGTACTTGACGGAACACTGCGACTATAGTGTTCCGGATCTCGGTGAAGGCTACATCGGCCAAGTCTGCCGTGGAGTCGGCAACTACCCTTGTCCAGGACACACTTCAAAGGATCGAGCCGCAATCAATTAAGGAGCAAACGTTGGATGCAAGGCCCCTGCTAGCCTTGTTTGTGACTGTTGGTGACTTGCTTCGGGAGGAGCTTAATGATCTTCAAGGGGGAGTCTTTCTGTTTCCCTTTTCATTTACTTAACTGTTGTGCGTTTACTTCTGTTTATGTTGTGTGTTTATTTCAGTTTGTGTGTTTACTTCGGTTGATTTCTGTTTGTGTGTTTAAATTCAATAACCATGCTTGAATTATTCATTTTCGTGAAATATTTGTCTAACATTGAGGACAATGTTTAATTCAAGTGTGGGGGGAAGGTTTATTAAAAAGAAAAGAAAAAATTTGAAAAATTTGAAAAATTCAAAAAAATAATTTACTTGTTTTCGTTTTCTACGGTAACAATATATCGACTAAATCATACTTACTCCCTTGGTAGCGTTGAACCTACCATTGCACTTAGTAAGTCACTGTGGTCACGTATTGTTACCCTAATAAAAAGAATTGAAAAAGAAAAAAAAATAATAAAAAAATTGCTTCTGTTGTTTATTTATTTGCTTGTTTTCGTTTTCTACTGTAACGGTATATCGACTATATCACACTCACTCCCTTGGTAGCGTTGAACCTACCATTGCACTAAGTGAGTCCCTGTGGTCACGTATTGTTACCTACATTGAAAAATAAAAAAAATCAAAAAATCAAAAATTACAAAAATATTTGCTTCTGTTTTGTGTTTTTGTGTGTTTATTTGTGTCGTGTTTTGTTCTTTCCAATTCCGATGATGAATTGAGTTTAATCTGTTGTGATTAGGAGAATGTTGATTATATGCCAAGGCTTTGTGTAGCTTGCTTTGGATTTAATATGCATAACTTGTGATTGCTCGAAATTCCATGTTCACATAACCTGTTTCGATTAGTTGATTGCAATCCGAGAAGCACATTTGAACATACATTGTCATGCATACCCAGAAAATGTGAGGATTTGAGCCTGTTGAATATTCACATGTATGCATCATTCATACATTTACTCGTTCTTCATGTGTGCACAATTCATGAGTTTTGAACCTAGAACTTGCTCAAAGACCACTTGAAACATTTTGTTAATCTGTAATGAATTAGAGATGAGTAAGGCATTAGTTGAGCACCATGGCCAAAATATTCACCATCCATCTAAACACGAACTTTAGGAATCCCCTTTTGAACTAAACACTCATTAGCCGTTTCTTTTGTTCACCCACACCATCTCACCCTTGTTTTATTGTGTTTGCAAGACGATGATAGTGACTTCTTGTGTTCTTATGCTTCGGATTTGTATGGTAGTATACCAAAAGGCAAGTGTGGGGGTGCATTTTATTTTGTTGTATTTGTTCAAAGAAAGAAAAAAAAATCAAAAACAAAAAGAAGGAATAAAGTTCCTCAAGAAAAAAAAAAGTGGAAAAGAAAAAAAAAAAAGAAAGAAAAAACCACAAAAATAGAGTTATTTTATTTTCTTGTATTGTTTTAATTTCAATAAAAGGTTGGAGGAAAATAAAAGTTGTTTCGGGTATAGCATAGATATGAGTTTCAAAGTCGTTGATTTGTCTTGCAAACATGTGAAACATTATTCATTTCTAGTCCTTTCATTTCATTTACCATTTTCCATTCACCATTCATTCACCCTTTGGCCCCATTACACCATTGAAGCCCTTATGATCTAATGATTTGTGGATTAACCGTGGAGAGTTGGTCGATGAGCAAGCCTATGGGAACATTACTTGTGCAATTGTTATGAGAGTAAACACTTAACCCTAAACACTGAGCGGAAATATTTTGTGATCATTGTGAGGTTTAGTGGTTAATGTTGTTCATATGTGCCTATTGGATTGCTTGACATTAATTGTATACTCGGTTTTCACACACTTCACCCGAGCATAAATGAGATGTGCAGGTTAAACACTTAGCAAATTTGTTAGCCTTGGTATATAATTTTTATTCTCTTGATTATAACTCTTCTGAACTCGCTAAGGGTTATGGTTGGAAAGAATATATGTTTTGTGTTTCCCTTTTCGGTTTTGTGTTGTTCTGTTTTAAGTTTCGTCTTTGCTAGAGGACTAGCAAAAGCTAAGTGTGGGGGTATTTGATAGGTGCATAATTGTACAACTTTTTATATCAATTTCTCTACATTTTTGTTGTTAGTTTCTCATAAATTTATGTTATTTAATTAGTTTTTGTGTTTGTAGGTTTCCTATTGCAAATAAAGAGAAAAGAAGATAAGTTGAGGAAAATAAGCAAAGTGTCGGAAATTTACGAAGTCTAATGGGCTTTTTCGAGGCCCATTAAGAGGTGGTCTGCCATGAGGCCCAAGAAGGGGGCCCAAACCCAAGAAGGAGGCCCAAACCCAAGATGGAAGGCCCAAATCCATGAAGGAAGGCCCAAGTTCACAAAGCATGAGGAAAGGTCCAAGCCCATTTTCGGACAATCTGCCTGTGCAGATCTGTCAACTTGCGAAGCTAATATCTCCCAATTGCACCGTTGGATCCAGCTGTAATTTTGATACACACTGCATGTGTGTGTTATATATTCTGTATTAAAATTTGAGAATCATCCAACCGTCCACACGTCCAGAATTCCACTCCAAGTGCGCACTACTCAGTGCTGTCTGCTTTTTATTTCTTTCCTTTTCCTTTATTCTCAATGCTCCACTCACCCCCATATTTCCACCCATCTCACCTAACTATCTTTGTTTCTTTCTCTCCATACCATTAGTGTTTGATTTCTTTTACCTAAATAAATGGTTCATTGCCATATGACTACATTTCCACCATTCCACTTACCATTTCTTTTCTACCACTCACATTCCACTTCTCTTCCCTTTCTTTCTTTATTTCTTTCATTGTCTTCTTCTTCCTCTCCATTCTCCTATAAATAGCAGCCTCATTCTTCTCACCAATTCACACCCCAATGGGGAGGGACAAACCCTCCTATTTCTCTTCCCCCTCTCACATCATATTTTCCATTCTCTAGTATTTAGGGTTTTCAAGGCTTCAAGGAGGAGAAGAAGGAGATGTCACCATCACCACCAGCCATCAACCAAGTTTTCATCACCATCATCACCTCGAGTTCACGGCTTTGGATTGCTTGCTTTCAAGGATTCAAATATCCGTGGTCTTCGAGTTCTTCATGCTCTCCATATGGTGTAATCTGACTTTTCCTTTAATTATTCTTATGAATTCCTCTTTGTTGCTTGATTATTCTTTGTATTAGTTAACATGACATGATTTATATAATTTCCAGCCTATTTATATGAGTTTATTTAGTTATTGGATCCTAATTAATTAGTTCTTCTAGTAGCTTATGTGACTCTGTTTACTTGATTCTGAATTATAGAAAACTTTTATGTGTTTATGTTATAGGGATCGATACTTATAATATTTGCATATAATTGGAGCTAGAGTTAGGGATTACAATTCACCTAATAGTTTTGGAAACCTAATTCACGAGTAGTAAAGGCTTTGGACAAAGGTCGGTGTCAAATAAAAAGGATTGCGGACATATGGACTTTTCTATAATGGGTCGTGCACTTTAATTAACAACTCTTTTCTATGCGTTAAATATGGTTTGATTAGCTAGCTTTCTAGACTAAGATGACATGTTTAATTGGTTAATCTAGGTGCTTTCACTTAGGTTAATTTTCGTAGAGAGGTTTTATTTGGGGAATGGTTAGCTTCTAACTTTCCACATATGTTAATTTCGGTTTCATGGCTAGGGAACTTGGTTAATTTTCGGTCCAATAATTAATAAACTTGTGTATATGTGGCTGAACTTTATATACTTTGTGTTTCATCCCATCTCATTTAATTTATTCTTTGTAGTTTAATTAATTTATTTCATTCAATTTATCTCTTAAACCCCCTTACTTTGTACATATGTATATATTTATACTTTATACATGTTAATAATAATTCTTTATTTTATTTAATTCTTTGTGACAATTTTTGTTAGGTACACCCTTTGATCTCCGTTGTGAACGATACCCTACTTACACCACTATACTACCGATAGGGTTTTTTTAAATTGATGCTCATTTTGAGCGTATCAATTTTAATGCACCCCCACACTTGCCTTTTGGTATACTACCATACAAATCCGAAGCATAAGAACACAAGAAGTCACTATCATCGTCTTGCAAACACAATAAAACAAGGGTGAGATGGTGTGGGTGAACAAAAGAAACGGCTAATGAGTGTTTAGTTCAAAAGGGGATTCCTAAAGTTCGTGTTTAGATGGATGGTGAATATTTTGGCCATGGTGCTCAACTAATGCCTTACTCATCTCTAATTCATTACAGATTAACAAAATGTTTCAAGTGGTCTTTGAGCAAGTTCTAGGTTCAAAACTCATGAATTGTGCACACATGAAGAACGAGTAAATGTATGAATGATGCATACATGTGAATATTCAACAGGCTCAAATCCTCACATTTTCTGGGTATGCATGACAATGTATGTTCAAATGTGCTTCTCGGATTGCAATCAACTAATCGAAACAGGTTATGTGAACATGGAATTTCGAGCAATCACAAGTTATGCATATTAAATCCAAAGCAAGCTACACAAAGCCTTGGCATATAATCAACATTCTCCTAATCACAACAGATTAAGTGGCATGGTGGAAATGTAATGGGTTGCAATTAACCATTTATTTAGGTAAAAGAAATCAAACACTAATGATATGGGTAGAAAGAAGAGGGGAGAATATAAGGGTGAGTGGAGCATTGAAAATAAAAGAAGAGGAAAGAAATAAAAAGCAGGCAGCACTGAGCTATTCCCACTTAGAACGGAATAATGCACGTTTGAACGGTTGGATGATTCTCAAATTTTAATACAGAATATCTAACACGCACATGCAGCGTGTATCAAAATTACAGCAAGATCGGACGGTGCAATTGGGAGTTATGGGCTTCGCAAGTTGACTAATCTGCACAGGCAGAATGTCCGAAAATCTGGGCTTGGGCCTTTCCTTCTTGGGCTTGGGCCTTTCTTCTTGGGCTTGGGCCTTTCTTCTTGGGCCTTTCTTCATGGATTTGGGCCTTCATCTTGGGCCTCACGGCAGCTCACTTCTTAATGGGCCTCGAAAAAGCCCATTAGACTTTGTAAATTTCCGAGCTCCGATTTTCTGCACGTATTCACATTTATATATCATTTAGGGACTCAAATATGGAAACTAAGCAAAAATAGCAAAGTTACAATTAAATCATAGCCAAATAGTAGGGAAAATACATTAAAAACGTCACACTTTGTGCTCCTATCACAGATCATATGAGAGATAAGCGAGGGGCAGTATTCATTTAGTGGACTACGGAGGCTTACACCCCTATCGACTTACGTCAGTCTATAGTCCTCTGAATCCAAAACCTGTCACCCAGGGTCTCGACCTAGACACCATCCATGTGCCCCTTACTCAGTTGAGAAAGCACTTAAGTGTTCGACAATTCTCCAAGTGTTAATAAAGGCCGCCCTCAACCTCAAATAACCTTACGGTAAAAATGAAGGGTTTAGGCCAATATTAACAAAAGGACCTTACATATTTCCGTTCAAGTTACAACTTACAACAACAAAAAATAATCAACTATATAAAAGACACCAAAATATAATTACTAAGTGTAAAATATCTACAAGTAAAATTAATAAGTGTAACAAAATATCAACAAGTATAAACAAGTATTATTCACAAATATTCACAAAATAATAGTTAGGAATTTTCAATCCCCGTCGACGGCGCCAAAAATTGACACGCCCAAAAGGAGCATCAATTTAAAAAAATCCCTATCGGTAGTATAGTGTAAGTAGGGTATCGTTCACAATGGAGATCAAAGGGTGTACCTAACAAAAAATGTCACAAAGAATTAAATAAAATAAAGAATTATTATTAACAAGTATAAAGTATAAATATATACATATGTACAAAGTAAAAAGGGGAATTGAGAGATAAATTGAATGAAATAAATTAATTAAATTACAAAGAATAAATAAAATATGATGATGAAACACAAAGTATATAAAGTTCAGCCACATATACACAAGTTTACCAATCATTAGACCGAAAATTAACCAAGTTCCCTAGCCATGAAACCGAAACTAACATATGTGGAATGCCCACACGGGTTATCATTCCCCAAATAAAACTTCTTCTATGAAAATTAACCTAGTGAACGCTCATCTAGATTAAACAATTAAACATGCAAAGGTGATCAATCAATAACATATCTAACGCATAGGAGAAGAGTTGTTAATTAAAGTGCGCGACCTAGCGAACGCTCGTCTATCCGCGATCCTTCTTATTTTGATTCCGACCCGTTTGATAAGCCTTTACTACTTGTGAATTAGAATTAAAACCCTAATTCTAGCACCAATTACATGCAATCATCTTAAGTTTTGAACCTTAAAACAAGAACACATAAAAGATTCAATAAAACCGAATCAAATAAACGGAGTCACATAAGCTGCTAGAAGAACTAATTAATTAGGATCTAACAATCAAATAAACTCATAAATATAGGCTGAAAATTATATAAATCATGTCATGTTAACTAATACAAAGAATAAACAAGCAACAAAGAGGAACTCAAAAAGAGTAATTAAAGAATAAGTTGAAGTACACCATATGGAAAGTAGGAAGAACTCGAAGATCACAAACTCTTAAATCCTCACGCGAGTAACTCAAAAGCCGAGATTCCCAAGGTGATGATGATGGTTGATGGCTGGTGGTAATGGTGTAAACAGCTCCCCACCTCCTTGAAGACTTGAAAACCCTAAATACTAGAGAATGGAAAATATGATGTGAGATGGAGAAGAGAAAGAGGAGGGTTTGTCCCTCCCCATTGGGGTGTGAATTGGTGAGAAGAATGAGGCTGCTATTTATAGGAGAATGGAGAGGAAGAAGAAGACAATGAAAGAAATAAAGAAAGAAAGGGAAGAGAAGTGGAATGTGAGTGGTAGAAAAGAAATGGTAAGTGGAATGGTGGAAATGTAGTCATATGGCAATGAACCATTTATTTAGGTAAAAGAAATCAAACACTAATATTGTGGGCAGAAAGAAGAGGAAAGAATATAGGGGTGAGTGGAGCATTGAAAATAAAAGAAGAGGAAAGAAATAAAAAGCAGACAGCACTGAGCAGTGCGCACATAGAACGGAATCCTGCACGTTTCAACGGTTGGATGCTTCTGAAATTTTAATGCCGAACGCCTAACATCCACATGCAGCGTGTATCAAAAGTACAGCTAGATCTGACGGTGAAATTGAGAGATATGGGCCTCTCAAGTTGACCTATCTGCACAGGCAGATTGTCCGAAAATCTGGGCTTGGGCCTTTCCTCATGCTTTGTGAACTTGGGCCTTCCTTCATGGATTTGGGCCTTCCATCTTGGGCTTGGGCCTTCATCTTGGGTCTCACGGCAGCGCACCTCTTAATGGGCCTAGAAAAAGCCCATTAAGCTTCGTTTCTGCACATGTTCACAATAATACGTCATTTAGGACTCAAATATGGAAACTAAGCTAAAATAGCAAAGTTACAATTAAATCATAGCCAAATAGTAGGGAAAACACATTAAAAACGTCACACTTTGTGCTCCTATCATGGGTATGCATGACAATGGATGTTCAAATGTGCTTCTCGGATTGCAATCAACTAATCGAAACAGGTTATGTGAACATGAAATTTCGAGCAATCACAAGTTATGCAAATTAAATCCAAAGCAAAACACAAAGCCTTAGCATATAATAAACATTCTCAAAATCATAACAATTAAACTCAATTCATCATCGGAATTGGAAAGAACAAAACACAACACAATAAAACACACAAAAACACAAAACAGAAGCAAATATTTTTGTAATTTTTGATTTTTTGATTTTATTGATTTTTTTTCAATTTAGGGTAACAATACGTGACCACAGTGACTTACTTAGTGCAATGGTAGGTTCAACGCTACCAAGGGAGTAAGTATGATTTAGTCGATATATTGTTACCGTAGAAAACAAAAACAAGTAAATTATTTTTTTGAATTTTTCAAATTTTTCAAATTTTTTCTTTTCTTTTCAATAAATCTTCCCCCCACACTTGAATTAAACATTGTCCTCAATGTTAGACAGATATTTCACGAAAATGAAAAATTCAAGTATGGTTATTGAATTTAAACACACAAACATAAATCAACAGAAGTAAACACACAACATATATACAAATGAAAAAGATAGGTTAAAGAAAATCTCCCCCTTGAAGATCGTAAAGCTCCTCCAGAAGCAAGTCACCAACAGTCACCAACAAGGCTAGCAGGGCCTTGCTGATGTGAACGTAAAATACGTTCACAAAGTGCCTTTAATTACTGGATTTTGCTATTCCGAAAGCTTAATTGTTTGTTTAATGTTTGTTTTCGTGTGTTTAGGGGAAATATGAGAAAAATGCTAAATTCAACACAAAAGGTGAATTTTGGAGGTTTTCAGCGTAATTCGGAAAGTCAACCTTGACTTTTACATGTGGAAGAAAATATTGTACGAAGATTTCGGAAACCGTTCCGAATCCCGACAATTTTGTCGGCGAACCACCACATACGGAGGCGCAACCACCACACGCGGTGGTGGAACACAATTCAAACCACCATTTGATTTCCTCTAATAATTATTTTATTTTACATTTATTTCATTTAATTTCTTTTGTTATTTTACTTTACTTTTCTTTTCTTTTATTTTTATATTTTTGTTATATTTGTTTTGTTTGTTTTTGTTATTTATTTTAATTCTTTCTTTTGTTGTTTTCAGCTACCACGTTCTCAATTCTTTTTTATTTTGAATTCAAGTTTTGTTCCACTTCAACCACCGAGCCACCATCTTCTCCACCATCACCGAGATTCCTCCCTCACATGGTTCCGGCTCCCTCTACCATCTCCACATCACACTACACTCCAATTATCCCCGGATTTCCTCCACCGCCGCAAGCATCCGCAGCTGCAATTCCACAATCTCTTCCATCATTGCTGCACTCCATCATCACCAACCCTTCCACTACTTTGTTTCTTGGCTGCTTCTCCCCTTCCTCTGCTATTTAAGAGAACCCCCGCAAGCAAATTAATCACACAATCTAATGTTCTCTTATTTTGTTTTGCGAATTGGAAGCTACCGCAATTCCCAAGCCTCACCGCTTCAATGGCCAAGCCCATGCTCGGATTGACTACTCAAAGCCACACCGCCGCCATGCTCACTCCATCGACGGCGACCCAAGCCTCACCGCCGCAAATCCCGAGCCCGGCGTCGCCTCCTTCAATGCGATGCTCATCGTCGTCGTTCCCTCGCCCGCAGCTGCCAATCCTTGCCGTGCGCCGCTCTCTCCATGGTCTCTCCGCCGGCGCCGTTTCTTTTCACTCGCCGCCACAACCATCGAAGCGTCGCCGCTCACCGTCCCGATACCCATCACCGCTGCGCCGACGCCGACGAATTCAAAAGACCCGGGCCGCATCTCTCGCCCGTGCTCGCCTTACCTCGCCGGCCCCTCCTCTCGCCCGCGCAGCGCTCTCGTCCAATCACCCGCCGGCGCCAAGCTTTCACCGTCCCGGCCACTCACCGCCGCAGCTTCCATCCTCTCGATTTCTCTGTTCGTGAAAGAAGAAGAAAGAAGATAATTAAGGAGATGAGAGAGTTTTTCGGGCACGGGCTGAAAGAAGAAGAATAAAAAAAAAATCCCAGCTTTGAATAGTCAAAGGGTCAAACTGAATTGAGAGAAAAGAAGACCGGGTCAACAAACTCAACTGGGCTTTGACCCACTCCAAGCCCAATGCCCATTTCAGCCCAAATTGATCTCTGCACCCGCCACATCCAAATGCCGTAATGTTCCGATTTTATAGCTGAGTCTGCCACCTTCGTGATGTGAACGTAAAATACGTGCACAAAGTACCTTAATCGCTTGGATTATGTTAGTCCAAAAACCTATTATTGTATATTTAATATTGTTTTAGTGTGTTTCAGGGAAAATACGAACAAAACGCTTTATTTGTACAAAAGGTACATTTTAGAGGTTTTAGCGCAAATTCGAAGATTGAATCGAAAAGTCAACCGTGACTTTTCGATATTGAAATGACACCGGTCATTTCTCGGATGTGGATTTCAGAGATTGTACGAAGATTTCGAAAAACGTTTCGAATCCCGGCAATTTTGCCGGCGAACCACCACATAAGGCGGCGCAACCACCACCCGCGGTGGCTAAAATATATTTTCTAAACCTCCATTTGTTTCCCTTTATAAATGTTTATTTATTTCTATTTTTATTTACTTATTTAGTTTAATTAATTATTTACTTATTTTTATTAGTATTTCATTTTATTTTATTTTATTATTTCTTTTTGTTTCTTATTTTGTTGTTTGACTTTTGCAGTTTTGGGATTGACTCCCTCTCCATCCCGCCGGCCACCCTTGGTCTCCATTGCTTCCAGCTGCAATTCACCTTGAATTCAAATTCAAACCTGCCTTTACCAATCCATTTAAGCAGCATCAATCAACCAAAAGAAATTGGCCGGGGGCCTTCTACCTCCTCCCCGTGCCACCTTCTCTCGCGTCCGTGCAAGCCTCCCGCTTGCCTTCTCTTCTAACCCCTCTATCCTTCTCTTGGTCTCTCTCGATTCCCCGCCTGCAAACCAATCACAGTGTCCTTCTCAAAGCGTCCGTGTACAGCCTCTTGGTTGTGCCTTCTCCTCTCCCCCTCGTTCCTTCTTTTCTTTCCCGCAAGAAATCAATTTCCACCACCACATAATCACCAATCATCACATTCAAAATCCCAGTTTCAATTCAACATAGAATCTGTAAATCAATTTATCAACCAGTCACCATCCCACCCGCAAATCCATCGAGCTCGTACTCATCACCACCATAATCATCAAATCATCAATCACAGCCGCCGCATCTCATCACCGCAGCCGCACCGGTCCTAGCCCGTGCTCTCGCTGCTCCGCCGTCGATGCCCGACACTAGACCACCACAGCCGCATCTCTCCTCCGCGAGCCCAGCCCTCGCCGAGCATCTCTCGCCTCACCGATCCAGCTGCATCTCTTCCACTCGTCCCCATCTCCGCAGCTTTCTCGCCTCCTCCTCGACGCCGCATCCCTTCGCAAGACCGCCGCCGCTCTTCCCCGTGCTCGATCCACCAGCTCCGCCGGCATCAATCTCTCGCTTTTCATCGAGCCCATGCTCGTCCGCTGCTTTCTTGCCGGCACTCCTCCTTTCAAGCTAGCACCGCTACCGCCTTGTCACCGGCGTTCCCAATCTCCACATCTTCATTGCACCTCCTCTCTCGCCGGCGTCTCTCAAGCTCACGGCACCTCCTCTCTCTTCTCGCAGAAAATAATGAAGATGAAATTGAAGAAAAATAGGAGAGTTAAGAAGCTGCAGTCACGGGTTGCAAAGAAGAAACGGAAAGAAAATAAGAGACCGGTCAAAGGGTTGACCTGGTCAAAGTTCAAGGGTGCAAAGAGTAATTTCCAGGGTGTAAAGAGAAAAAGAAGAAAAGAGAAGAAAGAAAAGAAAATTGGGTTTGGGCCTTGACCCATGACCAAACCCAATTAATTTGGGCTTCTGAACAGTAAGGCCCAGGACCTGTTGGGCCCAATTATCCGGCACACCTAAGGCCCAAGCCCAATTTCTATGGACACCCGAATTCCCGAGCCCTCGCCGAATCAAATGAGATTTCTCTAAACTTTTTCTCTTTAATTTAAGTTTTATTTAATTATTTGTTGTGTGAATTTTATTTGATTTTGTATTATTATTTTGGTGTGAAAGCACATTTGTTAATTTGTAATTTGAATTGATTATTATTTGCTTGAATTATTTAAGAAAACCCAAAAACATTTTCTCTTTTGTAATTTAATTTATGTGAGTATTTTTCTTAATTTGAGTAATTGTAAATATTTGTTTACTTATATATTTTTTTTGTTTATATTTTTAAGTTTTATTTTATATTTGATTTATTTGGGAATTAATTTCTAATTTGTTTAGTTTAGTTGTAAATTAAATAAATATGTTTAGAATAATTATAGTTTAATTTAATTAATTTTGTGACATAGAAAAGTAAATAAACAATCTCCTGTGGGAAAAATCCTTACTTCCCATTATACTTTTCAACGACAAATTGTTAGGAAGTTTAGGTAAAATAAATTGATGTCGGTTTTTACCGCAAATCAAATGGCGCCGTCTCGCCGGGGATTGTTAGTACTATTTACTTTTCTAAACAGTGTTTTATTTGTAATTTCAGGTACGTCGGAAATTACAGCACCTTACATCGGAGCTAACGTTTGGAAGTCAAGGTTGAAAAAACCTTGAGGTTGGTGTCTTGATGGTGTTTTCCGGCTCGCCTCGGGAGTTCGATTAAGGAAAGTTCCCTTTTTCTTATTCTCGTTATTTGTTTAGTGTTTATTCTTTTTGTTATTTAAAAAAAAAAAAAAAAATTAGTGTAAATTTATTATTTGTTCATTTTTATTTATTTATTTATTTATTTTACTGTTTGTATTTTATTTTTATTTTTATTTTTACTGTTACTGTTTATTTATTTTGGGCTTGTTACTATTTGTACAGTATTGGGCTTTGGCCCATTTGTTAATTCGGTTTGGGTTTTGTGTTTTGAAAAAAAAAAAAAAAAAAAAATTTAATTAATTAATTTTTGGCCCATTGGGCCTTTGTCATTTTCAAAGCCCAAAACCCATAACCCAAGCCCATTTAGTTACTATTAGAATAGTATTGGGCCCGTAGGCCCATTTGTTTGTGTTATTGGGCCTTAAGCCCATTGGGCCTGTAAATAGTGTCGGGCCTTGTTAAAAAAAAAAAAAAAAAAACTTTTGTTTGTTTAGGCCCATTAGGTTAGTCCAGAAATAACGGCCCAAGTTTTTTTTTTCGGCCCAGCCCACTTTAAAGCCCAGGCCGTGTTCGATGGCCCAAGCCCATTTAAAGTGTCGGCAACAATAATCGCGTTGGCGCGTGTGACACACGCGCTTCACTGTTCACTTTACGACTTTTTCGTAAAGTTTTGAAAAAAAAAATTAAAAATTAAAAAATTAAAAAATTGTTATTGGGCCGACGAACGACTTCGGTGTTGGCCGAATAATAAACAAAAAAATTAGTTAGTTTAATAATTTCCGCACGCGTGTCCACTATTCCTTTTGCGACTTTTGTGGCACGCGGTCGTTTTCGTTGCGACTTTCGTCGCTCGATCCGCAATTTGCGGATCTGTGTCCGTGGCACGTGTGCGAGTGTGTGTGTCCGTTCCTTCCCTTCCCTCCTGTTCGTGTGTTCATTTCACGCAATTCCCTTTAGGTTTTCCTTACTCTCTCTCTCTCTCTCTCTCTCTCTCTCTCTCTCTCTCTCTCTCTCTCTCTCTCTCTCTCTCTCTCTCTCTCTCTCTCTCTCTCGTTTTCTCTCGTTGTTCTTCGTGTTCTTCATCTGTTCTTGAGTTTTCCCGTAAAACCTTCCAATTCCCAAAAGCTATCCTCCCCTCCCAAACCACAAATGGCCAAAAGAGTTAATTCCTTCAGCCGAGTTGTTTCGTGCAGGTCCTTCAGAGAACCCAATCTTTGAAGGTCCGGATGAAATAATTCCACCAAGCATGCTCAATAGCGCCGATGCTAGCATGCCGACCGAGCCACAACCACAACCGCAACCACTACCCCAAGCACCAATCTTGGTTGCTGATCCACCCGCCGAGCCGAAGCCGCTCCTGTCTATAGGAGACTTCCGAGGACGAAATACACCAAGGCTCAGAGAGATGCACTAGCAGCTTTCTTTGCGGTGTATTCTCACCCCACGAAACCACAACGAGAAAGATTTGGTCCAAAAATCGGACTAGAAGAAGACCAAGTCTACTATTGGGGGTCGAGAAATAGGAAGAAGTTCGGTATCCAGACGTCTGAGCAGCGTATTGCCGAGCTAGAAAGAAGAAACGATCAGCTGGTGAGCAAAAACGAGGAGCTTCAAATGCAGAATCAACGACTCGTCGATGCTCTCCACAGCGGCATCTGTCCCAATTGCGGAGGTCCTGTTCCGCACTCAGATGTGCCTAGGCGAAGGCTCGAAGTTGTTCCTCCACAACAAGAGCCTCTTCTCGAGTCGTCCGATGATTCGATCGACTTGGACCACTTGAGACGGGATGTGCGGAGCCTCATGCCTACACTTGTCGAGCGCCCATCCGCACCTATGCCATCCGACCATCTTCCCGGACCTGCTCATGATCTTGTCGGAGTCCACACCGACTTGATCTCGGATATCGCCCGCAAGGCCAAGCACGAGCTCATGCTCATGGCCACCGCCGGTTTTCCTTTGTGGATATCTTCACCGACTCCCGACACTTCTATTCATCCCGAGACTCTAAACCGGGCCGAGTACTTGCGAGTGTTTCAACGTGGCGAACCCGCGCCATACTTCAAATCGGAATCCTCGAGACACTCGGCAACCATTCACCTTCATCCGACCACCATTGTTGAGATCTTAATGGATGTTGGTCGATGGTTGCCCGTCTTCTCGTAGCATGATCATAAACGCTCAAATGTTGGAGATCCTACCGTCCGACAACGCAGTAGGCTACGAGGACCAGAAGCAAGTGATGTCGGCCGAGTTTCGGTGCCATCTCACATCGTTTCGACTCGTGAAGTCCAGTTCGTTCGGTACTCTCACTTACAACCGGATGGAAGTTGGATCGTTGTGGATGTCTCCGTGGATGAACTGCGCTCAAATCCGAAGCCTTCAGTGAGATCGATTTGCCGAAAGCGCCCCTCCGGATGTTCGATTCGAGATTTGCAGAATGGATCTTCCTTAGTCACTTGGGTGGAGCACGTGGATGTGCGCGAGAAGGAGATGAAGGCCATTTTCGAACCCTTTTTCCATTCCGGGTTCGCTTTTGGTGCAAAGCGTTGGATCTCAACTCTCCAACGACAAGCCGAGCGCTACATGTGCGTCACAGGGATCCACACTTCACCCGGTGACTCTATCATTTCGCCCGAAGGAAAAAGAGGCCTAGCGGAAATGGCAAACCAGATGGCGATTTGTTTCTTCAACGACATCAGCAACTCCACGTATCATCACCGGACTTGTTCAAACCGAACAAGAGACACTCGAATGGAGGTCGGGACCAACAAGCGAAGGGGAGATCCGAGCAAGCCCCCCGGAGTCAATCGTACCGCCGGTTGTTCGTCGTGCATCTTTCCCATCACACCAGGATCTTTGAGTTCCTCAAAGATGTGCATACGAGACCGCCGTGGGATAGTATGTCGATGGACAGCTCGGTGTGCTAGCAAATTTCACCATCGGTCTTGACCCGCGGAACCAGATTTCGGTGCTCGCCATAGATAATCACAACGACTTCCTCATTCTTCAGGAGTGTTGCACCGATGCAACGGGGTCGTCCTGTGATTTACGCGCCGATCAACCATTCCATTCTCCAAAGTGTTTGTTATGTGGAGTTCAACCGGAGCCATTTCCGCTTATGTCTTCAGGCTTCTCCATTCTGCCTAACGTATCCGGAGCCATTCTTGATGGAACACTGCTGACTATGGTGTTCCAGATCTCAGTGAAGGCTACATCAGCTAAATCTGCCGTGGAGTCGGCAACTACCCTCGTCCAGGACACATTGAAACGGATCAGTGCCGCAGTCAACTAAGGAGCAAACGTTGGATGCAAGGCCCTGCTAGCCTTGTTTGTGACTGTTGGTGACTTGCTTCGGGAGGAGCTTCATGATCTTCAAGGGGGAGTATTTCTGTTTCCTTTTTCATTTGTATAATTGTTGTGTGTTTACTTCTGTTTTGTTTTTCAATTCAATAACCATGCTTGAATTATTCATTAATTGCACATATTTGTCTTACATTGAGGACAATGTTTAATTCAAGTGTGGGGGGAAGGAAATTATTTGCAAAAACCAAAAAAATTGAAAATTTTGAAAAATTCAAAAAAATAATTTATTTGTTTTTGTTTTCTACGGTAACAATATATCGACTAGATCATACTTACTCCCTTGGTAGCGTTGAACCTACCATTGCACTAAGTAAGTCCCTGTGGTCACGTATTGTTACCTAAATTGAAAAAAATCAAAAAAATCAAAAATTACAAAAATATTTGCTTTTGTTTGTGTGCTTGTTGTACTATTTTAGTGATTTCCAACACCGATGATGAGATTGAACTTAATTGTTTGAGATGAAAGCATGTTTAGGTCTCCTGAACTTCATTTTTCTAAAATAATTGCTATGGGACTTTGCATGTACACCATTATTGTCAGATTGATGCATTGAACTATGAGAAGCATAGAGAGACTTATGTGAACTATATATGCCATATTGTGAGTTTTGAGCCTAATAGAAGTGCATTATAGTTCTTAGCACTATGTTCTTTATGTGTGATCATTCTTGTGCATTATGTATCTCTAGAACTTGCATAATATCTTGTTGAAACTGTCTGTCATGCATGTACATCTTGGAAATGATTAAGGCATTAGGAATCCACCATGGCCAAATGAGCATTTGTCCCTAATTTATATCATTAGTTTGCCATTTTGTGCCTATTTGTTTAGCCTTTCATTTCTTCGCACCATAAATATCTACCCTAGCTTAAACACTTGCCTTACCCTTTCCGAGCTATCTTAGTGAGTAATTTGAGATTACTTATATTCTGATGCTGAAATGTATATGTTCTGGGAGTTTGGAAAAGAATAAGTGTGGGGGTGTGACTTTGTAAATTGTTGTATTTGTTTATGTTTCGATTTAAAAAAAAAAAAAAAAAAAAAAAAGTAAGAGAAAATCGAAACAGAAAAGAAAAAAAAATAGAAAGAAAAAAAAGAAGAAGAGAGAGTTAATTATATTGTGTTTAGTTTCAATTAAATTCAATAACTGTGTTTAGGTGAGTGATTGTTCAGGATGAGTATAGCATCTTACTGTTTCTAATTTACTAAATCTCAATTGTGATTACTTACTAAGATGCTCGGAATTTGTGATTCCCTTCCACTTCATTTCTGTAACCCCTCGCCTTAAGCCCCATTTCACCTGAATAAAAGTCCTTTTGATCTAAGATGTATGTGTATGATTTTGTAGAGATAAGATTGACGTGCAAGCATATGGCGGCATTTGCATAAGTTTGCTTGAGTGTTAGTGTAGCTAACCGATAAACACTTGTGTGAAAATCAGAGTGAATATCCTGTGAGTTTATGGTTAGCACAGTTTCGATATGCATGCTTACTTTGGTGCATTGAAATGACAATACTTCACACACTTCACTTTTGCATATGTCCCGTAGCTGAAAACAATTTTGAGACTTAACTTCTTTCATTTTCTAACTCAATTGTGTTCTCTAAGGTAATTGTTGGAAAATTGTTTTGTGTTTCCTTTCTGTTTTGTTTAAATTGTATATATATGTTCTCTGTTTGCTTGCGGACAAGCAATAGTTCAAGTGTGGGGGTGTGATGTGAACGTAAAATACGTGCACAAAGTACCTTAATCGCTTGGATTATGTTAGTCCAAAAACCTATTATTGTATATTTAATATTGTTTTAGTGTGTTTCAGGGAAAATACGAACAAAACGCTTTATTTGTACAAAAGGTACATTTTAGAGGTTTTAGCTCAAATTCGAAGATTGAATCGAAAAGTCAACCGTGACTTTTCGATATTGAAATGACACCGGTCATTTCTCGGATGTGGATTTCAGAGATTGTACGAAGATTTCGAAAAACGTTTCGAATCCCGGCAATTTTGCCGGCGAACCACCACATAAGGCGGCGCAACCACCACCCGCGGTGGCTAAAATATATTTTCTAAACCTCCATTTGTTTCCCTTTATAAATGTTTATTTATTTCTATTTTTATTTACTTATTTAGTTTAATTAATTATTTACTTATTTTTATTAGTATTTCATTTTATTTTATTTTATTATTTCTTTTTGTTTCTTATTTTGTTGTTTGACTTTTGCAGTTTTGGGATTGACTCCCTCTCCATCCTGCCGGCCACCCTTGGTCTCCATTGCTTCCAGCTGCAATTCACCTTGAATTCAAATTCAAACCTGCCTTTACCAATCCATTTAAGCAGCATCAATCAACCAAAAGAAATTGGCCGGGGGCCTTCTACCTCCTCCCCGTGCCACCTTCTCCTGCGTCCGTGCAAGCCTCCTGCTTGCCTTCTCTTCTAACCCCTCTATCCTTCTCTTGGTCTCTCTGATTCCCTGCCTGCAAACCAATCACAGTGTCCTTCTCAAAGCGTCCGTGTACAGCCTCTTGGTTGTGCCTTCTCCTCTCCCCCCTCTGTTCCTTCTTTTCTTTCCTGCAAGAAATCAATTTCCACCACCACATAATCACCAATCATCACATTCAAAATCCCAGTTTCAATTCAACATAGAATCTGTAAATCAATTTATCAACCAGTCACCATCCCACCTGCAAATCCATCAGAGCTCGTACTCATCACCACCATAATCATCAAATCATCAATCACAGCCGCCGCATCTCATCACCGCAGCCAGCACCGGTCCTAGCCCGTGCTCTTGCTGCTCCGCCGTCGATGCCCCGCACACTAGACCACCACGGCCGCATCTCTCCTCCGCAGCCCAGCCTCTCGCCGAGCATCTCTGCCTCACCGATCCAGCTGCATCTCTTCCACTCGTCCCCATCTCCGCAGCTTTCTCTGCCTCCTCTGACGCCGCATCCCTTCGCAGCACCGCCGCCGCTCTTCCCCGTGCTCGATCCACCAGCTCCGCCGGCATCAATCTCTCGCTTTTTCATCGAGCCCATGCTCGTCCGCTGCTTTCTTGCCGGCACTCCTCCTTTCAAGCTAGCACCGCTACTGCCTTGTCACCGGCGTTCCCAATCTCCACATCTTCATTGCACCTCCTCTCTGCCGGCGTCTCTCAAGCTCACGGCACCTCCCTCTCTTGTCTGCAGAAAACAATGAAGATGAAATTGAAGAAAAATAGGAGAGTTAAGAAGCTGCAGTCACGGGTTGCAAAGAAGAAACGGAAAGAAAATAAGAGACCGGTCAAAGGGTTGACCTGGTCAAAGTTCAAGGGTGCAAAGAGTAATTTCCAGCGTGTAAAGAGAAAAAGAAGAAAAGAGAAGAAAGAAAAGAAAATTGGGTTTGGGCCTTGACCCATGACCAAACCCAATTAATTTGGGCTTCTGAACAGTAAGGCCCAGGACCTGTTGGGCCCAATTATCCGGCACACCTAAGGCCCAAGCCCAATTTCTATGGACACCCGAATTCCCGAGCCCTCGCCGAATCAAATGAGATTTCTCTAAACTTTTTCTCTTTAATTTAAGTTTTATTTAATTATTTGTTGTGTGAATTTTATTTGATTTTGTATTATTATTTTGGTGTGAAAGCACATTTGTTAATTTGTAATTTGAATTGATTATTATTTGCTTGAATTATTTAAGAAAACCCAAAAACATTTTCTCTTTTGTAATTTAATTTATGTGAGTATTTTTCTTAATTTGAGTAATTGTAAATATTTGTTTACTTATATATTTTTTTTGTTTATATTTTTAAGTTTTATTTTATATTTGATTTATTTGGGAATTAATTTCTAATTTGTTTAGTTTAGTTGTAAATTAAATAAATATGTTTAGAATAATTATAGTTTAATTTAATTAATTTTGTGACATAGAAAAGTAAATAAACAATCTCCTGTGGGAAAAATCCTTACTTCCCATTATACTTTTCAACGACAAATTGTTAGGAAGTTTAGGTAAATAAATTGATGTCGGTTTTTACCGCAAATCACTTCGCCTGCCAGACAGTGTCCATTTTCATGGACACAACAGTAACATTTTTCCCAAACTCGTTTATTTATTATATTATATTTTTGTTTAATTAACTATTCGTGAATAATTTTGGGAAATGTTATTGTGTAAATATTTGTTTATTTTCTATTTTTGCATAATAATTGTGATTTGATTTTTCTAAGTTGCTTTTGTGATTGTTTATTTGATTCAAGTTTACGGAAATCTTTTATATGTTTATGTTATAGGGGTCGACACTTATGATGTTTACATGTAATTGAAGCTAGAATTAGGGTTTGGATTCACCTAATAGTTTTCGAAACCTAATTCACAAGTAGTAAAGGCTTTGGACAAAAGTCGGAATCAATTAAAAAGGATTACAAATAGATGGACTTTTCCATACTAGGTTGTGCACTTGAATTAACGATTCTTTTCGATGCTTTGAACATGGATTGACTAGCTAGCTTTCTAGACTAAGATGGCATGTTTAAATGATTGATCTAGGTGCTTTCACTTAGGTTAATTTTCAGAGAGAAGTCTAATTGGGAAATAATTAGCTTTCTAATATTTCACAATGTTAGTTTCGATCATATGACTTAGAGAAATCAATATTTGTGTGTGTTTTTCTTGTTTTCAAAAATAATAAAAATCCAAAAATATTTCCTTTTAATTATTTATTGTTTTCAAAAATCTCAAAAACCCCCAAAAATACTTTTGTATATAATGTATATTTTTGTAAATAGAAACAATACTGTATAGTTCATTTAATTTTGTATATATATATTCTTTATTCTTTATACTTGTTAATAATAATTCTTTATTTAATTTAATTTTTCGTGACATTAAAAAGTAAATATAACAATCTTCTGTGGGAAAAACCTTTATTTCCCATTATACTTTACAACGACAATTGTTAGGAATTTAGGTAATAATTAATGAACCTCGGTTTTTACCGCTAATCATTTTGGCGCCGGCTCGCCGGGGATTGTTTTTACTATTTACTTTTGACTTTTTACTGTTGACTTTTTGACTGTTGACTTTTTACTGTTGACTTTGACTTTTTACTGTTTGTAAATAATACTTGTAAATAATACTTACTAATTATACTTGTATATATTGTTACACTTAGTAATTATACTTACGTATCCTGAATACTGTTAATTATTTAAGTTGTTGTAGGTTGTAATTTGAACGGAAATAGGTAAGGTCCTTTTATTAATATTGGCCTAAACCCTTCATTTGTACCGTAAGGTCACTTGAGGTTGAGGGTGGCCTTTATTAACACTTGGAGAATTGTCGAACACTTAAGTGCTTTCTCAACTGAGTAAGGGGCACATGAATGGTGTCTAGATATGATCAAGACTCTGGGTGACGGGTTTGTAAAATTGGATTCAGAGGACTTGTCCACTAAATGAATCTTGCCTCTCGCTTATCTCTTGTGATCTGGCCATTCGCCTTCTGAAAACACGGAAAGTCATTTACGTCAAGATATTGCACCTAGGCCGTACGTCCACCTCGAATTACCGCTTGGAATCAACTTTGTTTTTAACTATATTTTGGACAATTTAACATTACTTGTAAATAAAATATACTTAGACATAGGAAATATTTTATTTATTCATTTTGTAAATATTTTGTTTTTAACTTGTAAATTTTATTACTAACCTTTTTATTTTGTATAGGAAATAATCCGGGTTTATCGGAAATTCTACCACATACATCGGAGCATACGTTTAGGAAGTCAAGGTTGAAAAACCTTGAGGTTGATGTCTTGTTGGTGATTTTCGGTTTCCTCGGGAGTAAAAAGGTAAGTTTTCCTTTCACTCGTTATTTATTTAAAAAAATAATAAAAAATAAAAAATAAAAAATAAAAAATAAAAAATAAATTTGTAATTGTAAATAAAAAAAAAAGAAAAAAGAGTGTTTGCTTTTGTTTTATTGTTGTGTAATTATTTATTTTTACTGTTCATAATTACTGTTCCTATTTACTGTTTATTTTGGGTTTGTTTGTTATTGGGCCTTAAGCCCATTCGTTTGTGTGATTGGTTAGGGTTTTAGGTTTCGAAAAAAAAAAAAAATAATAATAATAATAATAATAAAAAAAAAACAAAAAAAACAAAAAAATATAAAAAATTTAGCCCATTGGGCTCGTGTCATTCACGAAGCCCAAAACCCGTAACCCAAGCCCATTAGTGTGTCGGGCCTGTTCGTTTTTAGGCCCATTAGTTAAGCCCACCAATAATGGGCCGGAAATTTCTTTGGCCCAGGCCCACTTTAAGGCCCAAACCATTTCGATGGCCCAAGCCCGTTTAAAGTGTCGGCAAGCGCGTGTGCTACGCGTTTTCACTGTTCACATTACGACTTTTCGTAAAGTATTAAAAAAATAAAAAAATAAAAAATCGAAAATCAAGAAAAAATTTGATTGGGCCGACGCACGACTTTTGCGTCGGCCGAATTGTTTAATAAACCGCGTGCGTGTCTACTGTAGACTTTACAACTTTCGTCGCTCGATCCACAATTTGCGGGTCTTCTGTCTGTGGCACGTGTGCGAGCATGCGTCCGTTCCTTCCTTTCCCTTCTGTTTGCGTTAGTTCCCTTAGGTCATTTTACGTTTTCCCTTACTCTCTCTCTCGTTTTCTCTCTTCGTGTTCTTGAGTTTTTCCCAGAAATACTCCCAATTCCCAGAAGCTATCCTCCCTTCCCAACCCAAAAATGGCCAAGAGAGTCAATTCTTTCAGTGATTTGTTTCAGGCAGGTCCTTCAGAGAACCCAATCTTTGAAGGTCTGGCTGAAATAATTCCACCGAGCATGCTCAATAGCGCCGATGCTAGCATGCCGACCGAGCCACAACCACAGCCACAACCACAACCGCAGCCACTACCCCAAGCACCAATCATGGTTGCTGATCCACCCGTTGAACCGGAAGCCGCTCCTGTCTATAGGAGACTTCCGAGGACAAAGTACACCAAAGCTCAGAGAGATGCCTTGGCGGCTTTCTTTGCAGTGTATTCTCACCCCACCAAGCCACAAAGAGAAAGATTTGGTCCGAAAATCGGACTAGAGGAGGACCAAGTCTATTATTGGGGGTCGAGAAATAGGAAGAAATTCGGTATCCTGACGTCTGAGCAGCGTATTGCCGAGTTAGAGCGAAGAAACGATCAGCTGGTGAGCAAGAACGAGGAGCTTCAACTTCAGAATCAACGACTCGTCGATGCTCTCCACAGCGGCATATGTCCCAATTGCGGAGGTCCTGTTCCGCACTCAGATATGCCTAGGCGAAGGCTCGAAGTTGTTCCTCAACAACAAGAGCCTATTCTCGAGTTGTCCGACGATTCTATCGACATGGACCACTTGAGACGGGATGTGCGGAGCCTCATGCCTACCCTAGTCGAGCGCCCATCCGTACCTTTGCCATCTGACACCCTTCCCGGACCTGCTCATGATCTTGTCGGAGTCCACACCGACTTGATCTCGGATATCGCCCGCAAGGCCAAAGACGAGCTCCTGCTCATGGCCACTGCCGGATTTCCTTTGTGGATAACTTCACCGACTCCCGACACGTCTATTCATCCCGAGACTCTTCATAGGGCCGAGTACTTGCGAGTGTTTCAACGAGCTGAACCTGCTCCGTACTTCAAAGCCGAATCGTCGAGACACTCGGCAACCATCCATCTTTATCCGACCACCATCGTTCAGATCTTAATGGATGTTGGTCGATGGTTGCCAGTCTTCTGTAGCATGATCACAAACGCCAAGACGTTGGAGATCCTTTCCTCCAGCAACGAAGAAGGCTACAAGGAGCATATGCAGGTGATGTCGGCCGAGTTTCTGGTGCCATCTCACCTCGTCTCAACTCGTGAAGTCCAGTTCGTTCGGTACTCTCACCAACAACTGGATGGAAGTTGGGTCGTCGTGGATGTCTCCGTGGATGAATTGCGTTCAAATCCAAAGCCTTCCGTGAGATCGATTTTGATACGCCCAAATGGAGCATCAATTTAAAAAAAACCCTATCGGTAGTAGTATAGTGCATAGTAGGGTATCGTTCACAACGGAGATCAAAGGGTGTACCTAACAAAAATTGTCACAAAGAATTAAATAAAATAAAGAATTATTATTAACAAGTATAAAGTATAAATATATACATATGTACAAAGTAAAAAGGGGAATTGAGAGATAAATTGAATGAAATAAATTAATTAAATTACAAAGAATAAATAAAATATGATGGGATGAAACACAAAGTATATAAAGTTCAGCCACAAGTATACAAGTTTACCAATTATTGGACCGAAAATTAACCAAGTTCCCTAGCCATGAAACCGAAATTAACATATGTGGAATGCTGGACCGCCAATTATCATTCCCCAAATAAAACCACTTTCATGAAAATTAACCTAAGCGACCGCACCTAGATTAACCAATCAAACATGCAAAGGTAGCTAATCAAAACATGTCCAACGCATAAAAGAAGAGTTGTTAATTAAAGTGCACGACCTAGTGGGACCGCCCATCTATCCGTGATCCTTCTTATTTGTTTCCGACCTCTTTCCAAAGCCTTTACTACTTGTGAATTAGAATTAAAACCCTAATTCTAGCACCAATTATATGCAATCATCTTAAGTTTGCAACCTTAAAACAAAAACATATAAAAGTTATCTACTTAAACAAAATCAAATAAACGGAGTCACATAAGCTACTAGAAGAACTAATTAATTAGGATCCAACAATTAAATAAACCCATAAACAAAGGCTGAAAATTATATAAATCATGTCATGTTAACTAATACAAAGGATAAACAAGCAACAAAGAGGCATAAATTTAAAGGCTAAGTCGAAATACACCGTATGAATAGCATGAAGATCTTGAAGCCACATCTTGAATCCTTGACCACAAGTAATCCAAGCTGTGAAGACAAGGTGATGATGGTGATGGTGATGTAGAATAGGGGCTGGTGGTGATGGTGTAGACGCCTTCTCCTCCTCCTTGAAGTCTTGAAAACCCTAAATACTAGAGAATGGAAAGTGTGATGTGAGAGGGAGAAGAGAAAGAGGAGGGTTTGTCCCTCCCCATTGAGGTGTGTTGAAGAGAAGAATGAGGCTGCTATTTATAGGAGAATGGAGAGGAAGAAGAAGACAATGCAAGAAATAAAGAAAGAAAGAGAAGAGAAGTGGAATTTAAGTGGGAGATAAAGAAATGGTAAGTGGCATGGTGGAAATGTAATGGGTTGCAATTAACCATTTATTTAGGTAAAAGAAATCAAACACTAATGGTATGGGTAGAAAGAAGAGGGAAGAATATAGGGGTGAGTGGAGCATTGAAAATAAAAGAAGAGGAAAGAAATAAAAAGCAGGCAGCACTGAGCTATTCCCACTTAGAACGGAATAATGCACGTTTGAACGGTTGGATGATTCTCAAATTTTAATACAGAATATCTAACACGCACATGCAGCGTGTATCAAAAATGCAGCTAGATCCAACGGTGCAATTGGGAGATATGGGCTTCGCAAGTTGACTAATCTGCACAGGCAGAATGTCCGAAAATCTGGGCTTGGGCCTTTCCTCATGCTTTGTGAACTTGGGCCTTCCTTCATGGATTTGGGCCTTCCATCTTGGGTTTGGGCCTCCTTCTTGGGTTTGGGCCTTCATCTTGGATTTGGGCCTTCATCTTCATGGATTTGGGCCTTCATCTTGGGCATCACGGCAGCTCACTTCTTAATGGGCCTCGAAAAAGCCCATTAGACTTCGTAAATTTCCGAGCTCCGATTTTCTGCACGTATTCACATATATATATCATTTAGGGACTCAAATATGGAAACTAAGCAAAAATAGCAAAGTTACAATTAAATCATAGCCAAATAGTAGGGAAAATACATTAAAAACGTCACACTTTGTGCTCCTATCAAATTCCCCCACACTTAGCTACTGCTAGTCCCTTAGCAACACAAAACGTAAAACAAAACAACACAAAACAGAAAAGGGAAACACAAAACATATATTCTTTCCAACCATAATCCTCAGCGAGTTCACAACAGTTGTAATCAACAGAATAAAAATTATATACCAAGGCTAAAGAATTTGCTAAGCATTTAACATGTACATCTCATTCATACTCGGGTGAAATGTGTGAAAACCAAGTATACAATCAATCTCATGCAATCCAATTGGCACATCGAAACAACATTAACCACTAAAGCTCACAAGATTCACTAAATATTTCCGCTCAGTGTTTAGGGTTAAGTGTTTACTCTCAAAACAATTACACAAGTAGTGTTCCCATATGCTTGCTCATTAACCGACTCTCCACAATTAATCCACAAATCATCAGATCATAAGGGCTTTTTAGGTGAAACAGGGACAAAAGGATGAATGGTAAATGGTGAATGGTCAATGAAGTGAAAGGACTCGAAATGGAAAATGTTTCACATGTTTGCAAGACAAATCAACGACTTTGAAACTCATACCTATGCTATACCCGAACAACTTTCTTATTCTCCTCTAACCTTTTATTGAAAATAAAAACAATACAATAACTCTATATTTTTTTTTTCTTTCTGACATTTTTTTTTCTTTCTTTTCTATTTCTTTTTTCTTTGAGGAATTTATTCCTTCTTTTTATTTCTGATTTTTTTTCCTTGAACAAATACAAAAAATAAATACACCCCCACACTTGCCTTTTGGTATACTACCATACAAATCAAAACCCGAAGCATAAGAACACAAGAAGTCACTATCATCGTCTTGCAAACATAAATAAAACAAGGGTGAGATGGTGTGGGTGAACAAAAGAAACGGCTAATGAGTGTTTAGTTCAAAAGGGGATTCCTAAAGTTCGTGTTTAGATGGATGGTGAATATTTTGGCCATGGTGCTCAACTAATGCCTTACTCATTTCTAATTCATCACAGATTAACAAAATGTTTCAAGTGGTCTTTGAGCAAGTTCTAGGTTCAAAACTCATGAATTGTGCACACATGAAGAACGAGTAAATGTATGAAATATGCATACATGTGAATATTCAATAGGCTCAAATCCTCACAGTTTCTGGGTATGCATGACAATGTATGTTCAAATGTGCTTCTCGGATTGCAATCAATTAATTAACACCGGTGATGTGAACATGGAAATTCGAGCAATCACAAGTTATGCATATTAAATCCAAAGCAAACTACACAAAGCCTTGACATATAATAAACATTCTCCTAATCACAACAATTAAACTTAATTCATCATCGGAATTGGAAAGAACAAAACACAAAACACAATAAAACACACAAAAACAACAAAACAGAAGCAAATATTTTTGTAATTTTTGATTTTTTTGATTTTTTTGATTTTTCAATGTAGGTAACAATACGTGACCACAGGGACTCACTTAGTGCAATGGTAGGTTCAACGCTACCAAGGGAGTGAGTGTGATATAGTCGATATACCGTTACCGTTGAAAACGAAAACAAACAAATAAATAAACAACAGAAGCAATTTTTTTTTCTTTTTCAATTTTTTTTTATTAGGGTAACAATACGTGACCACAGTGACTTACTAAGTGCAATGGTAGGTTCAACGCTACCAAGGGAGTAAGTATGATTTAGTCGATATATTGTCACCATAGAAAACAAAAACAAGTAAATTATTTTTTTGAATTTTTCAATTTTTTTTTTCAAATTTTTTTTCTTTTCTTTTTAATAAACTTCCCCCCACACTTGAATTAAACATTGCCCTCAATGTTAGACAGATATTTCACGAAAATGAGAAATTCAAGCATGGTTATTGAATTTAAACACACATACATAAATAAACACACAACATAAACAGAAGTAAACACACAACAGTTAAGTAAATGAAAAGGGAAACAGAAAGACTCCCCCTTGAAGATCATTAAGCTCCTCCCGAAGCAAGTCACCAACAGTCACAAACAAGGCTAGCAGGGCCTTGCATCCAACGTTTGCTCCTTAATTGACTGCGGCTCTGATCCTTTGAAGTGTGTCCTGGACAAGGGTAGTTGCCGACTCCACGGCAGACTTGGCTGATGTAGCCTTCACCGAGATCTGGAACACTATAGTCAGCAGTGTTCCATCAAGTATAGCTCCGGATACGTTAGGCAGAATGGAGAAGCCTGAAGACATAAGCGGAAATGGCTCCGGTTGAACTCCACATAGCAAACACTGGAGAATGGAATGGTTAATCGGCGCGTATATCACAGACGACCCCGTTGCATCGGTGCAACACTCCCGAAGAATAAGGAAGTCGTTGTGACTATCTATGGCGAGCACCGAAATCTGGTTCCGCGGGTCAAGACCGATGGAAAAGTTTGCTAGCACACGTACCGAGCTGTCCATCGACATACTATCCCACATTGGTCTAGTTCGAACGTCTTTGAGGAACTCAAAGATCCCGGTGTGATGGGAAAGATGCACGACGGAACAACCAGCAGTACGATTGACTACGGGGGCTTGCTCGGATCACCCCTTCGCTTGTTGGGTCCCGACCTCCATTCGAGTGTCTCTTGTTCGGTTCGAACAAGTCCAAGTGATGGTACGTGGAGTTGCGATGTCGTTGAAGAAACAGATTGTCATCTGTTTTGCCATTTCCGCCAGGCCTCTTCTTCCTTCAAGAGAAATAATCGAGTCACCGGGTGAAGAGTGGATACCGTGGCGCACATGTAGCGCTCGGCTTGTCGTTGGAGAGTCGAGATCCAACGCTTTGCACCAAAAGCGAACCCCGAATGAACAAAAGGTTCGAAACTGGCCTTCATCTCCTTTTCGCGTACATCCACGTGCTCCACCCAAGTGACCAAGGAAGATCCATTATGAAGATCACGTATCGGGCATCCGGAGGGGCGTTTTCGGCAAATCGATCTCACGGAAGGCTTTGGATTTGTCCGCAATTCATCCACGGAGACATCCACAACGACCCAACTTCCATCCAATTGTAGGTGAGAATACCGAACGAACCGGACTTCACGAGTCGAGACGATGTGGGATGGCACCGAAACTCGGCCGACATCACCCGCATACGCTCCTCGTAGCCTTCTTCGTTGCTCGGAGGAAAGGATCTCCAACGTCTTGGCGTTTGTGATCATGCTACGAAGACCGGCAACCATCGACCAACATCCATTAAGATCCGAACGATGGTGGTCGGATAAAGGTGAATGGTCGCCGAGTGTCTCGACGATTCGGCTTTGAAGTACGGAGCAGGTTCAGCTCGTTGAAACACTCGCAAGTACTCGGCCCTATGAAGAGTCTCGGGATGAATAGACGTGTCGGGAGTCGGTGAAGTTATCCACAAAGGAAATCCGGAAGTGGCCGCGAGCAGGAGCTCGTGTTTGGCCTTACGGACGATATCCGAGATCAAGTCGGTGTGGACTCCGACAAGATCGTGAGCAGGTCCGGAAGGGTATCGATGGCAAAGGTATGGATGGGCGCTCGACAAGTGTTGGCACGAGGCTCCGCACATCCCTTCTTAAGTGGTCCATGTCGATGGAATCATCGGACAACTCAAGAATAGGCCTCTTGTTGTGGAGGAACAACTTCGAGCCTTCGCCGTGGCACATCTGAGTGCGGAACAGGACCTCCGCAATTGGGACAGATGCCGCTGTGGAGAGCATCAACGAGTTTTTGATTCTGCATTTGAAGCTCCTCGTTCTTGCTCACCAGCTGATCATTTCGTCTCTCTAACTCGGCAATACGCTGCTCAGACGTAATGATACCGAACTTCTTCCTATTTCTCGACCCCCAATAATAGACTTGGTCCTCCTCTAGTCCGATTTTCGGACCAAATCGTTCTCGTTGTGGCTTGGTGGGGTGAGAATACACCGCAAAGAAAGCCGCAAGTGCATCTCTCTGAGCTTTGCTGTACTTCGACCTCGGAAGTCTCCTATAGACAGGAGCGGCTTCCGGCTCGGCAGGTGGATCAGCAACCAAGATTGGTGCTTGAGGTAGTGGTTGTGGCTGTGGTAGTGGCTCGGTCGGCATGCTAGCATCGGCGCTATTGAGCATGCTCGGTGGAATTATTTCAGCCAAGCCTTCAAAGATCGGGTTCTCTGAAGGACCTGCCTGAAACAAATCGCTGAAAGAATTAACTCTCTTGGCCATTTCTGGGTTAGGATGAGAGGATATCTTCTGGGAATTTGGGAGGTTTTCTGGGAAAACTGAAGAACACGAAGAACACGAGAGAGAAAACGAGAGAGAGAGAGAGACAAAGGGAAACCTAAGGGAAATGCGTGAAATGAAACACACGAACGAAGGGAAGGGAAGGGAACGGACGCACGCTCGCTCGCACACGTGCCACAGACAGAAGACCCGCAATTTCCGGATCGAGCGACGAAAGTCGTAAAGTCTACAGTAGACACGCACGCGGTTTATTAAACAAATCGGCCGACGCAAAAGTCGTGCGTCGGCCCAATCACATTTTTTCTTGATTTTCGATTTTTTATTTTTTTATTTTTTTAATACTTTACGAAAAGTCGTAAAGTGAACAGTGAAAACGCGTAGCACACGCGCTTGCCGACACTTTAAACGGGCCTGGGCCATCGAAATGGTTTGGGCCTTAAAGTGGGCCTGGGCCAAAGAAAACTCCGGCCCATTATTGGTGGGCTTAACTAATGGGCCTAAAAACGAAGAGGCCCGACACACTAATGGGCTTGGGTTACGGGTTTTGGGCTTCGTGAATGACACGAGCCCAATGGGCTAAATTTTTTATTTTTTATTTTTTTATTTTTTATTTTTTATTTTACGAAACCTAAAACACTAACCAATCACACAAACGGGCCTAAGGCCCAATAACAAAACAAACTAACAAACAAGCCCAAAATAAACAGTAAATATAAACAGTAAAAATTATAAAACAGTAAAACAAAAACAAACACATTTTTTTTTTTTTTTTTTTTTTTTTTAAAACAAATAACGAGAGTGAAAAGAAAACTTACCTTTCTACTCCCGAGGAAACCGAAAATCACCAACAAGACATCAACCTCAAGGTTTTTCAACCTTGACTTCCTAAACGTATGCTCCGATGTATGTGGTAAAATTTCCGATAAACCCGGATTATTTCCTATACAAAATAAAAAGGTTAGTAATAAATTTACAAAATAAAAACAAAATATTTACAAAGTTAAAAATATGTCACAAATTATCTATACAAAATGAATGAATAAATTTTCCTATGTCTACGTATATTTTATTTACACAATACACTTAAGTGTACAAAAATGTTTTCCTTTGCCTTAATATAGTTGAAAAAAAATGAAAGTTGATTCCAAGCGGTAACTCAAGGTGGACTTACGGCCTAGGTGCAATGCCTTGACTTAAATGACTTTCCGTGTTTTCAGAAGGCGAATGGCCAGATCACAAGAGATAAGCGAGAGGCAGGATTCATTTAGTGGACTAGTCCTCTGAATCCAATTTTACAAACCCGTCACCCAGGGTCTCGATCATATCTAGACACCATTCATGTGCCCCTTACTCAGTTGAGAAAGCACTTAAGTGTTCGACAATTCTCCAAGTGTTAATAAAGGCCGCCCTCAACCTCAAGTGACCTTACGGTACAAATGAAGGGTTTAGGCCAATATTAATAAAAGGACCTTACCTATTTCCGTTCAAGTTACAACTTACAACAACCAAAAAATAATCAACTATATTTAGGATACCTAAGTATAATTACTAAGTGTAACAAAATATATACAAGTAATATAAACAAGTAATATGAACAGTTAAAAAAAATAGTAAAATTATAAACAATAAAAAGTAAACAGTAATTATATACAAGTAATAAAAACAGTAATAATTACAAAATATTATAAACAGTATCAACAAAAAAAATATTAGGTTAGGAACATTGTCAATCCACGTCGACGGCGCCAAAAATTGATACGCCCAAATGGAGCATCAATTTAAAAAAAACCCTATCGGTAGTAGTATAGTGCATAGTAGGGTATCGTTCACAACGGAGATCAAAGGGTGTACCTAACAAAAATTGTCACAAAGAATTAAATAAAATAAAGAATTATTATTAACAAGTATAAAGTATAAATATATACATATGTACAAAGTAAAAAGGGGAATTGAGAGATAAATTGAATGAAATAAATTAATTAAATTACAAAGAATAAATAAAATATGATGATGAAACACAAAGTATATAAAGTTCAGCCACAAGTATACAAGTTTACCAATTATTGGACCGAAAATTAACCAAGTTCCCTAGCCATGAAACCGAAATTAACATATGTGGAATGCTGGACCGCCAATTATCATTCCCCAAATAAAACCACTTTCATGAAAATTAACCTAAGCGACCGCACCTAGATTAACCAATCAAACATGCAAAGGTAGCTAATCAAAACATGTCCAACGCATAAAAGAAGAGTTGTTAATTAAAGTGCACGACCTAGTGGGACCGCCCATCTATCCGTGATCCTTCTTATTTGTTTCCGACCTCTTTCCAAAGCCTTTACTACTTGTGAATTAGAATTAAAACCCTAATTCTAGCACCAATTATATGCAATCATCTTAAGTTTGCAACCTTAAAACAAAAACATATAAAAGTTATCTACTTAAACAAAATCAAATAAACGGAGTCACATAAGCTACTAGAAGAACTAATTAATTAGGATCCAACAATTAAATAAACCCATAAACAAAGGCTGAAAATTATATAAATCATGTCATGTTAACTAATACAAAGGATAAACAAGCAACAAAGAGGCATAAATTTAAAGGCTAAGTCGAAATACACCGTATGAATAGCATGAAGATCTTGAAGCCACATCTTGAATCCTTGACCACAAGTGATCCAAGCCGTGAAGACAAGGTGATGATGGTGATGGTGATGTTGAATAGGGGCTGGTGTTGATGGTGTAGACGCCTTATCCTCCTCCTTGAAGTCTTGAAAACCCTAAATACTAGAGAATGGAAAGTGTGATGTGAGAGGGAGAAGAGAAAGAGGAGGGTTTGTCCCTCCCCATTGAGGTGTGTTTAAGAGAAGAATGAGGCTGCTATTTATAGGAGAATGGAGAGGAAGAAGAAGACAATGCAAGAAATAAAGAAAGAAAGGGAAGAGAAGTGGAATTTAGGTGGGAGATAAAGAAATGGTAAGTGGCATGGTGGAAATGTAATGGGTTGCAATTAACCATTTATTTAGGTAAAAGAAATCAAACACTAATGGTATGGGTAGAAAGAAGAGGGAAGAATATAGGGGTGAGTGGAGCATTGAAAATAAAAGAAGAGGAAAGAAATAAAAAGCAGGCAGCACTGAGCTATTCCCACTTAGAACGGAATAATGCACGTTTGAACGGTTGGATGATTCTCAAATTTTAATACAGAATATCTAACACGCACATGCAGCGTGTATCAAAAATGCAGCTAGATCCAACGGTGCAATTGGGAGATATGGGCTTCGCAAGTTGACTAATCTGCACAGGCAGAATGTCCGAAAATCTGGGCTTGGGCCTTTCCTCATGCTTTGTGAACTTGGGCCTTCCTTCATTGATTTGGGCCTTCCATCTTGGGTTTGGGCCTCCTTCTTGGGTTTGGGCCTTCATCTTGGATTTGGGCCTTCATCTTCATGGATTTGGGCCTTCATCTTGGGCATCACGGCAGCTCACTTCTTAATGGGCCTCGAAAAAGCCCATTAGACTTCGTAAATTTCCGAGCTCCGATTTTCTGCACGTATTCACATATATATATCATTTAGGGACTCAAATATGGAAACTAAGCAAAAATAGCAAAGTTACAATTAAATCATAGCCAAATAGTAGGGAAAATACATTAAAAACGTCACACTTTGTGCTCCTATCAGATTTGCCGAAAACGCCCCTCCGGATGCCTGATACGTGATCTGCATAATGGATCTTCCTTAGTTACTTGGGTGGAGCACGTGGATGTACGCGAAAAGGAGATGAAGGCCAGTTTCGAACCTTTTGTTCATTCAGGGTTCGCTTTTGGTGCAAAGCGTTTGATCTCAACTCTCCAACGACAAGCCGAGCGCTACATGTGCGCCACAGGTATCCACTCTTCACCCGGTGACTCGATTATTTCTCTTGAAGGAAGAAGAGGCCTGGCGGAAATGGCAAAACAGATGACAGTTTGTTTCTTCAACGACATCAGCAACTCCACGTACCACCACTGGACTTGTTCGAACCGAACAAGAGACACCCGAATGGAGGTCAGGACCAACAAGCGAAGGGGAGATCCGAGCAAGCCCCCTGGAGTCAATCGTACTGCTGGTTGTTCTGTCGTGCATCTTTCCCATCACACCAGGATCTTTGAGTTCCTCAAAGACGTGCAGACAAGACCAATTTGGGATAATATGTCGATGGACAGCTCGGTGCGTGTGCTAGCAAATTTCAGCATCGGTCTTGACCCGCGCAATCAGATTTCGGTGCTCGCCATAGATAGTCACAACGATTTCCTTATTCTTCAGGAGTGTTGCACCGATGCAACGGGGTCGTCTGTGAATTATGCGCCGATCAACCATTCCATTTTCCAGTGTTTGCTATCTGGAGTTCAACCGGAGCCATTTCCGCTTATGTCTTCAGGCTTCTCCATTCTGCCTAACGTATCCGGAGCTATTCTTGACGGAACACTGCTGACTATAGTGTTCCAGATCTCAGTGAAGGCTACATCAGCCAAGTCTGCCGTGGAGTCGGCAACTACCCTTGTCCAGGACACACTTCAAAGGATCAGAGCCGCAGTCAATTAAGGAGCAAACGTTGGATGCAAGGCCCTGCTAGCCTTGTTTGTGACTGTTGGTGACTTGCTTCGGGAGGAGCTTAACGATCTTCAAGGGGGAGATTTTCTTTAACTTATCTTTTTCATTTGTATATATGTTGTGTGTTTACTTCTGTTTATTTCTATTTGTGTGTTTATTTCAGTTTGTGTGTTTACTTCTGTTTGTGTGTTTAAATTCAATAACCATACTTGAATTTTTCATTTTCGTGAAATATCTGTCTAACATTGAGGACAATGTTTAATTCAAGTGTGGGGGGAAGATTTATTGAAAAGAAAAGAAAAAAATTGAAAAATTTGAAAAATTCAAAAAAATAATTTACTTGTTTTCGTTTTCTACTGTAACAATATATCGACTAAATCATACTTACTCCCTTGGTAGCGTTGAACCTACCATTGCACTAAGTAAGTCACTGTGGTCACGTATTGTTACGTAAATTGAAAAAAAATCAAAAAAATCAAAAATTACAAAAATATTTGCTTCTGTTTATGTATTTTTGTGTGTTTATTTGTGTTTATTTGTGGTGTGTTTTCCAATCCCGATGATGAATTGAGTTTAATTGTTATGATTTGGAAAATATTGATTATATGCTAAGGTTTTGTGTAGTTTGCTTTGGATTTAATCTGCATAACTTATGATTGCTCGAATTTCCATGTTCAGATAACCTGTTTCGATTAATTGATTGCAATCCGAGAAGCACATTTAAACATACATTGTCATGCATACCCAGAAAATGTGAGGACTTGAGCCTATTGAATATTCACATGTATGCATCATTCATACATTTACTCGTTCTTCATGTGTGCACAATTCATGAGTTTTTGAACCTAGAACTTGCTCAGAGACCACTTGAAACATTTTGTTAATCTGTAATGAATTAGAAATGAGTAAGGCATTAGTTGAGCATCATGGCCAAAATATTCACCATCCATCTAAACACGAACTTTAGGAATCCCCTTTTGAACTAAACACTTATTAGCCGTTTCTTTTGTTCACCCACACCATTTCACCCTTGTTTTACTGTGTTTGCAAGACGATGATAGTGACTTCTTATGTTTTTATGCTTCGGATTTGTATGGTAGTATACCAAAAGGCAAGTGTGGGGGTGTATTTATTTTGTTGTATTTGTTCAAAGAAAGAAAAAAAAATCAGAAATAAAAAAAAGAAGGAATAAATTCCTCAAAGAAAAAAAAAAGGAAAAAAGAAAGAGAAATTCCAAAAATAGAGTTATTTTGTTGTATTGTTTTATTTTCAATAAAAGGTTGGAGGAAAATAAGAGTTGTTTCGGGTTTAGCATAGATATGAGTTTCAAAGTCGTTGATTTGTCTTGCAAACATGTGAAACATTTTTCATTTCGAGTCCTTTCACTTCATTTACCATTCACTATTTACCATTCATCCTTTGGTCCCTGTTTCACCTTAAAAGTCCTTATGATCTAATGAGTTGTAGATTAATTGTAGAGAGTTGGTCGATGAGCAAGCATATGGGAACACTACTTGTGTAATTGTTTTGAGAGTAAACACTTAACCCTAAACACTGAGCGGAAATATTTAGTGAATCTTGTGAGGTTTAGTGGTTAATGTTGTTCATCTGTGCCTATTGGATTGTTTGAAATTAATTGTATACTTGGTTTCCACACACTTCACCCGAGCATAAATGAGATGTACATGTTAAATGCTTAGCAAATTCTTTAACCTTGGTATATAATTTTTATTCTCTTGATTATAATTCTTTCGAACTCGCTGAGGATTATGGTTGGAAAGACCGTCTGTTTTATGTTTCCCTTGTTGTTCTGTGTTGTTTTGTTCTGTGTCTCTGCTAGAGGACTAGCAATAGTTCAAGTGTAGGGGTGTGATGTGAACGTAAAATACGTTCACAAAGTGCCTTTAATTACTGGATTTTGCTATTCCGAAAGCTTAATTGTTTGTTTAATGTTTGTTTTCGTGTGTTTAGGGGAAATATGAGAAAAATGCTAAATTCAACACAAAAGGTGAATTTTGGAGGTTTTCAGCGTAATTCGGAAAGTCAACCTTGACTTTTACATGTGGAAGAAAATATTGTACGAAGATTTCGGAAACCGTTCCGAATCCCGACAATTTTGTCGGCGAACCACCACATACGGAGGCGCAACCACCACACGCGGTGGTGGAACACAATTCAAACCACCATTTGATTTCCTCTAATAATTATTTTATTTTACATTTATTTCATTTAATTTCTTTTGTTATTTTACTTTACTTTTCTTTTCTTTTATTTTTATATTTTTGTTATATTTGTTTTGTTTGTTTTTGTTATTTATTTTAATTCTTTCTTTTGTTGTTTTCAGCTACCACGTTCTCAATTCTTTTTGATTTTGAATTCAAGTTTTGTTCCACTTCAACCACCGAGCCACCATCTTCTCCACCATCACCGAGATTCCTCCCTCACATGGTTCCGGCTCCCTCTACCATCTCCACATCACACTACACTCCAATTATCCCTGGATTTCCTCCACTGCCGGCAAGCATCTGCAGCTGCAATTCCACAATCTCTTCCATCATTGCTGCACTCCATCATCACCAACCCTTCCACTACTTTGTTTCTTGGCTGCTTCTCCCCTTCCTCTGCTATTTAAGAGAACCCCTGCAAGCAAATTAATCACACAATCTAATGTTCTCTTATTTTGTTTTGCAGAATTGGAAGCTACTGCAATTCCCAAGCCTCACCGCTTCAATGGCCAAGCCCATGCTCGGATTGACTACTCAAAGCCACACCGCCGCCATGCTCACTCCATCGACGGCGACCCAAGCCTCACCGCCGCAAATCCCGAGCCCAGCGTCGCCTCCTTCACTGCGATGCTCATCGTCGTCGTTCCCTGCCCGCAGCTGCCAATCCTTGCCGTGCGCTGCTCTCTCCATGGTCTCTCTGCCGGCGCCGTTTCTTTTCACTCTGCCGCCACAACCATCGAAGCGTCGCCGCTCACTGTCCTGATACCCATCACCGCTGCGCCGACGCCGACGAATTCAAAAGACCCAGGCCGCATCTCTGCCCGTGCTCGCCTTACCTCGTGATTGGTCATCAAAATATAGGAAATAGTAATTTAGACTCGGGATTGTCGAACCACGGGGATTGGAGGCCTAAAACCTAATTAGTAAAATGTAATCTAATTTCCTTAACACACAATAATTGACAAATTAAGATAAACAAATCTAAACAAAAATATAAATAATTAAACTAAAAATAAACTTAACTCACAAATAATCAAATAACATATTTTTGGGTTTTTCAATATTAATTAAACACACAATTCAAACCAATCAAATATTTAAAATACAAATTAATCAAATAAATTCACACAACAAATATTTAAACAAATAAAAATAAAATGAGTTTAAGTTTCAGAAATTTCTCATTGAATTCGACAAGGCTCGGGAACTCGGGTGTAGAGAGCAATTGCACTTGGGCTTTTGGCAATTGGACCCATTCTCTTCTTTCCGGTCAAGCGCAGGTGGCGCGACGAGCTTGAGGCACGAGAAGAGAGGAGGTACGGGCAGATCGATCGACGGCGAGAGAAGAGCAGGTGGTGAATCTGAGCTGGGTCTCCGTCTTGATTGCAGCTGGTGGTTTGGGAACGGTGAGACCACGGGCTCGGAACGGCGCGGCACTGGAGGTGCGGCGGAGCAGGGATGCCGGCGAGAGCTGCGGTGGCCTGGTGTGACTGGACTTTGCAGCGCGGTGAGAGATGTGGACGGCAGAAGCGGCGCCGATGGCTGGTGAGAGGCGCGGCCAGAGACGGCGGCGGTGAACAAGAGCTAGGAGAGATGCCGAGATGGTGAGAAGCCGGCGGACAGAAGAGAGAGCGAGCTGGGATTGACGGCAGATCGAGCACGGGCTCGGCGTGGCAGGGAGCTTTGGCAATCCGAGAAGTCAGCGGTGATGCACGGTTTCTGGGTAGAGGAGACCGGCGCCGACGTTGATGTTGCGGTGGTGATTGGATTTCTGGGCAAGTGGGCGACGCGGGTTTGAGAGTGAGCAAGGGAGATTGGCAAGTGGAGATTGAGTTAATTGCAGGGACTGTGGCTTGGGTTGTTTGATTGTGTAAGTGGTGAATTGAAAATGAATTGGTACGGTGGTGATGTGGTGGTGGCTGAGATGAGAAGGGCAAGTGATCGTGGTGATTGCTAGATGGATGAAGAGAGAAAGAACAGAGAGAGATTGGTCTGTGGGTGTAGAGAGAGAGAGATATGGGTGTAGAGATTAGAACAGAAAAGAAAGAAAAAGAAAAGAAAGAAGAAAAGAAAAGGGAGAAGAAAGGGAAGAAGGAGAAGGAGTGGCCGGGGAGGGGGGGAGAAAAGAAGGAGAGGATAATATCTCTTTTTTGGGGGGGGAAAAATATAGGCAGAGAAGTATTGTTGTTGGTTTGGATATGGTTGGAGACAGATATAAATAGAGATTTGTTTTAAAATAAAGAGGGGGGGGGGTGGATTATTAGGTGGTGAGGGAAGGAAACCAAAAAAGATGGGGTTGATGTTGAATAGGAATGGGGGGGGGAGGGGAAGGAGGGGGGGGAGGGTGTAGTAGAATGAAAAATAAAAAAAATAATAAAATAAAAATAATATAATTTAATAAATTTATTTTTAAATTAAATATATACTAAAAATTAAAATAAAAATAAAAATAAAATATAAAAAAAAAAAAAAAAAAAAAAAAAATTAAATAAAGATTGGGACCGCGGGGGGGGGGGGTGGGGGGGGGGGGGGGGGGGGGGGGTGGTTTCGTGATGTGAACGTAAAATACGTTCATAAAGTGCTCTAAATACTTGGATGGATGCTATTCTGAAAGCTTATTTGTCAGTTTAATGTTTGTTTTCGTGTTTTCAGGGAAATTATGTGTAAAATGCTAATTTACACATAAAAGGTGAATTTTGGAGATTTACAGCGCAATTTCGGAAAGTCAACCGTGACTTTCCGATTATTTAATGACACCGGTCATCATTCGGAAGTGGAATATAATATTGTACGAAGATTTCGAAAGACGTTTCGAATCCCGGCAATTTTGCCGGCGAACCACCACTCACGGAGGCGCAACCACCACACGCGGTGGTGAAACAGAAATTAAATCTCTACTTTATTTTCCCATTTTTATGTTTTATATTTATTCTTTTCTTTATTTATTTTTATTTCTATTTTAGTATTTATTTTATAATTATTTTATTTGTTCTTTTATTTTATTTTATTATATCTCTTTTTATTATTTTAATTTTTCTTTTGGTTGGTTCTTGTTTGCAGCCATGTTACCCGCTTCACTTCCTTTGAAGTTTGAATTCAAATCTGTTGTGGTTTTCCAGCCAGCCACCCCACCGTTCCCTTGGATTTTTCTACGGCTTTTGAGCTGTTCCTCACCATCACAGTCCACCATCTTCTGCTTCCTCCTCCAATCACCATCTATAAATACCCATCTCTATTTTCAGTTTTCCATGGCCGGGGAGCCGGGGCTTCTCCCCGCGCTCCCATCTTCTTCCTCCCCATCTTTCTTCTTCTGCGTCCGTGTACGGTCTCCTACCGTGCCTTCGTTCTCACCTCTCTCTCTCCTGCAATTCCTTCTCTGGTTACTCTCTGCAAACACTCTCTTCTCTTCCCTCTGTTCATTCCAAAGCTATCTAAGCCCCGTTTCTCTTCTCTGTTCCTCTCAAGTTCACAGCAATCAAACACAACTTCTTTTGTCTTCCCTCTGCTTTTCTTCCGAAATTATCTAAGCTCTCTCTTCCTCCCTTCTTTCCATTATCTACTCTCTGCAATCACAACTTCCCCCAATTTCTCTGTTTTTGTTACTCATCACGGCAGCTCCTCTCGCCCAATTTAGTTCACATAAACACTCACTCTCTCATTTCCATTTTGCAGATCACGCCGTCGCCGTCTCTCTGCTCCCGCCGCCGTCGACCTGTTCCGTGCTCCCCCACCGCCGCTGATCTGAACACGTGCTCGATTCAAATTGCCACAATGCCCAGACCACGCCGCTGCAATTTACAGACGCCGCTCTGCCGTCGATCAAGCCTGCGCACACCTCATCGACGCCGGCGTCGATCCCAGCTCACAGCCCGTGACGCCGCTGCTGCTCACAAGCCCAGGAACCAACCGGCGACGTCTCTTCTTCCGCCGCTGCACACGGACCACGAGCCCGTGCTCCTCTCCTCGCCGTCGACCCGTGCACCGTTCCCTTCTCTCTCACGCCGCCGTGAGTATCAATTAATGCCCAGCCGGAAATCCCCGCCGGATCGATCCGTCGATCACAACCAGCCCAGCGCCATCACGGCCTCACCGCCGGCCGTCGATTCCAAGCAGATCGCTGCTATACTCCCGCCACGCCGAGCCCAGATTTCCCCCCACCACGCAGCGTCTCTCTTCCAGTTCCGGCGTCGTCTTCTGCAGCAGCTCCATCAAAGCTCTCTTGTCCTCTCTGCGGTGAAGAAGAAAAGAAAACAGTATGGGGAAAAGAAAGGAAAAACACGGGTCAAAGAAGTGAGAAAACGCAGTCAAAAGTCAACCAAGGGCTGCGTTGAAAAGTCAATCGACGCCAAGTCATGGGCCGGACCGGGTCAAACTTGCAATCGGGGCTCCAAGCCCAATTGCCTCCAATTACCTCAAGTCCAAATCTGATATGGACACCCCAAGGCCCAAGCCCAAATGCTATCTACACCCATGCTCCCGAACTTCATCGAAAAACGGCGAATCCGATAAGATCCTTCGCCGGAATTAAATGAGCATCTCTTTCTCAAACTCTTTTTAATTTTAAGTTGTGTGAATGTATTATTTTATTTTTATTTGATTAATTTGTATTTTGAATATTTGATTGATTTGAATTGTGTGATTTAATTACATTATGAAAAACCCAAAAATATGTTATTTATTCATTTGTGTGTTAGTTAAATTAATTTATTTGTTTGGTGTGTTTTAATTAATTAGTTTTAAGTGTGTTAGTTTAAATTGTATTTGAATTTGTATTTTTCTTGTTTTATTTTCAAAAAGATTAAAAACCAAAAATATTTCCCTTTATTTATTTCTTGTTTTCAAAAGAATTTCAAAAACCCAAAAATATCACCTTTGTATATATTGTACATTTTTGTAAATAGAAACAATTTAGTTAATTAATTTCGTGACATTAGAAAAGTAAATAAACAATCCTCTGTGGGAAAAACCTATACTTCCCATTATACTATTCAACGACAAATTGTTAGGAATTTAGGTAATATTTAATGACGTCGGTTTTACCGCATATCATTTTGGCGCCGGCTCGCCGGGGATTGTTTTTACTATTTACTTTTTTACTTTTTACTGTTTACTTTTTGTAAATAATACTTGTAAATATTACTTACTAATTATACTAGTATATATTGTTACACTTAGTAATTATACTTAGGTATCCTGAATACTGTTAATTATTTAAGTTGTTGTAGGTTGTAATTTGAACGGAAATAGGTAAGGTCCTTTTATTAATATTGGCCTAAACCCTTCATTTGTACCGTAAGGTCACTTGAGGTTGAGGGCGGCCTTTATTAACACTTGGAGAATTGTCGAACACTTAAGTGCTTTCTCAACTGAGTAAGGGGCACATGAATGGTGTCTAGATATGATCAAGACTCTGGGTGACGGGTTTGTAAAATTGGATTCAGAGGACTTGTCCACTAAATGAATCCTGCCTCTCGCTTATCTCTTGTGATCTGGCCATTCGCCTTCTGAAAACACGGAAAGTCATTTACGTCAAGATATTGCACCTAGGCCGTACGTCCACCTCGAATTACCGCTTGGAATCAACTTTGTTTTTAACTATATTTTGGACAATTTAACATTACTTGTAAATAAAATATACTTAGACATAGGAAATTTTATTTATTCATTTTGTATAGATAATTTGTGACATTATTTTTAATTTTGTAAATATTTTGTTTTTAACTTGTAAATTTTATTACTAACATTTTAATTTTTATAGGGAATAATCCGGGTTATTCGGAAATTTTACCACATACATCGGAGCATACGTTTAGGAAGTCAAGGTTGAAAAACCTTGAGGTTGATGTCTTGTTGGTGATTTTTCGGTTTCCTCGGAAGTAAAAAGGTAAGTTTCCTTTTCACTTTTGTTATTAATTTGTTTCAAAAAAAAAAAAAAAAAAAAAAATAGAAAATTTGTAATTGTAAATAATAAAAAAAAAAGTGTGTTTGTTTGTTTTACTGTTTTGTAATTATTTATTTTCACTTTTTATAATTACTGTTTGTTTGTTTTGGGCTTGTTTGTTTGTTATTTATTATTGGGCCTTAGGCCCATTTGTTTGTGTGATTGGTTAGGGTTTTAGGTTTCGTAAAATAAAAAAAAAAAAATAAAAAAAAATTTAGCCCATTGGGCTCGTGTCATTCACGAAGCCCAAAACCCGTAACCCAAGCCCATTAGTGTGTCGGGCCTGTTCGTTTTTAGGCCCATTAGTTTAAGCCCACCAATAATGGGCCGGAGATTTCTTTGGCCCAGGCCCACTTTAAGGCCCAAACCATTTCGATGGCCCAAGCCCGTTTAAAGTGTCGGCAACCTTTGCGCGTGTTTCACACGCGTTTTCACTGTTCACTTTACGACTTTTCGTAAAGTATTAAAAAAATAAAATAAAAAAATAAAAAATAGAAAATCAAAAAAAAATTTGATTGGGCCGACGCACGACTTTTGCGTCGGCCGATTTGTTTAATAAGCCGCGTGCGTTTTCACTGTACGCTTTGCGACTTTCGTCGCCCGATCCGCAATTTGCGGGTCTTCGTCTTTGGCACGTGTGCGAGCGTGCATGTGTGCGTCCACTCCTTTCCCCTTCCCTTCGTTTGCGCTAGTTTCCTTAGGCATTTCACGTTTTCCCTTAATCTCTCTCTCATCTCTCTCATTTTCTCTCGTTAGTTCTTCATGTTCTTCGTGTTCTTGTCCGTTTTTCCCGAGTAAAACCTCCCAAACCCGAAAAGCTTTCCTCCTTCCCAAACCACAAATGGCCAAAAGAGTTAATTCCTTCGGCGAGTTGTTTCAGGCAGGTCCTTCAGAGAACCCGATCTTTGAAGGCTTGGCTGAAATAATTCCACCGAGCATGCTCAATAGCGCCGATGCTAGCATGCCGACCCAGCCACAACCACAACCGCAACCACTACCCCAAGCACCAATCCTGGTTGCTGATCCACCCGCCGAGCCGGAAGCCGCTCCTGTCTATAGGAGACTTCCGAGGACGAAATACACCAAGGCTCAGAGAGAAGCACTGGCGGCTTTCTTTGCGGTGTATTCTCACCCCACCAAACCACAACGTGAAAGATTTGGTCCAAAAATCGGACTAGAAGAAGACCAAGTCTACTATTGGGGGTCGAGAAATAGGAAGAAGTTCGGTATCCAGACTTCCGAGCAGCGTATTGCCGAGCTAGAGAGAAGAAACGATCAGCTGGTGAGCAAGAACGAGGAGCTTCAAATGCAGAATCAACGACTCGTCGATGCTCTCCACAGCGGCATTTGTCCCAATTGCGGAGGTCCTGTTCCGCACTCAGATGTGCCTAGGCGAAGGCTCGAAGTTGTTCCTCCACAACAAGAGCCTCTTCTCGAGTTGTCCGATGATTCGATCGACATGGACCACTTGAGACGGGATGTGCGGAGCCTCATGCCTACACTAGTCGAGCGCCCATCCGTACCTGTGCCATCTACCATCTTCCCGGGACCTGCTCATGATCTTGTCGGAGTCCACACCGACTTGATCTCGGATATCGCCCGCAAGGCCAAGCACGAGCTCATGCTCGCGGCCACTGCCGGTTTTCCTTTGTGGATATCTTCACCGACTCCCGACACTTCTATTCATCCCGAGACTCTAAATAGGGCCGAGTACTTGCGAGTGTTTCAACGTGGCGAGCCTGCGCCATACTTCAAATCGGAATCCTCGAGACACTCGGCAACCATCCACCTTCATCCGACCACCATTGTTGAGATTTTAATGGATGTTGGTCGATGGTTGCCCGTCTTCTGTAGCATGATCACAAACGCTCAATTGTTGGAGATCCTACCCTCCGACAACGCAGTAGGCTACGAGGACCAGAAGCAAGTGATGTCGGCCGAGTTTCTGGTGCCATCTCACATCGTTTCGACTCGTGAAGTCCAGTTCGTTCGGTACTCTCAATTACAACTGGATGGAAGTTGGATCGTTGTGGATGTCTCCGTGGATGAACTGCGCTCAAATCCGAAGCCTTCAGTGAGATCTATATGCCGAAAGCGCCCCTCCGGATGTTTGATTCGAGACTTGCAGAATGGATCTTCCTTAGTTACTTGGGTGGAGCACGTGGATGTGCGCGAGAAGGAGATGAAGGCCATTTTCGAACCCTTCGTTCATTCAGGGTTCGCATTTGGTGCAAAGCGTTGGATCTCAACTCTCCAACGACAAGCCGAGCGCTACATGTGCGTCACAGGGATCCACACTTCACCCGGTGACTCTATCATTTCGCCCGAAGGAAAAAGAGGCCTAGCGGAAATGGCAAACCAGATGGCGATCTGTTTCTTCAACGACATTAGCAACTCCACGTATCATCACTGGACTTGTTCAAACCGAACAAGAGACACTCGAATGGAGGTCAGGACCAACAAGCGAAGGGGAGATCCGAGCAAGCCCCCTGGAGTCAATCGTACTGCTGGTTGTTCTGTCGTGCATCTTTCCCATCACACCAGGATCTTTGAGTTCCTCAAAGATGTGCATACGAGACCACTGTGGGATAGTATGTCGATGGACAGCTCGGTGCGTCTGCTAGCAAATTTCACCATCGGTCTTGACCCGCGGAACCAGATTTCGGTGCTCGCCATAGATAGTCACAACGACTTCCTCATTCTTCAGGAGTGTTGCACCGATGCAACGGGGTCGTCTGTGATTTATGCGCCGATTAACCATTCCATTCTCCAGTGTTTGTTATGTGGAGTTCAACCGGAGCCATTTCCGCTTATGTCTTCAGGCTTCTCCATTCTGCCAAACGTATCCGGAGCTGTTCTTGATGGAACACTACTGACTATGGTGTTCCAGATCTCGGTGAAGGCTACATCAGCTAAATCTGCCGTGGAGTCGGCAACAACACTCGTCCAGGACACGCTCAAACGGATCAGTACCGCAGTCAACTAAGGAGCAAACGTTGGATGCAAGGCCCTGCTAGCCTTGTTTGTGACTGTTGGTGACTTGCTTCGGGAGGAGCTTCACGATCTACAAAGGGGAGTTTTTCTTTAACCTTTCTGTTTATTTTTGTTTAATTTTTCATTTGTATAAATGTTATGTGTTTACTTCTGTTTTATTTCTGTTGTGTGTTTAAATTCAATAACCATACTTGAATTTTTCATTTTCGTGAAATATCTGTCTAACATTGAGGACAATGTTTAATTCAAGTGTGGGGGAAGGTTTATTAAAAAGAAAAGAAAAAATTTGAAAAATTCAAAAATTCAAAAAAATAATTTACTTGTTTTTGTTTTCTACTGTAACGGTATATCGACTAAATCATACTTACTCCCTTGGTAGCGTTGAACCTACCATTGCACTAAGTAAGTCACTGTGGTCACGTATTGTTACGTAAATTGAAAAAAATCAAAAAATCAAAAAAATACAAAAATATTTGCTTCTGTTTGTGTGTTTTTGTGTGTTTATTTGTATTCGTGTTTTGTTCTTTCCAATCCCGATGATAAATTGAGTTTAATTGTTGTGATTAGGAGAATGTTTATTATATGTCAAGGCTTTGTGTGATTTGCTTTGGATTTAATTTGCATAACTTGTGATTGCTCGAAATTCCATGTTCACATAACCTGTGTTAATTAGTTGATTGCAATCCGAGAAGCACATTTGAACATACATTGTCATGCATACCCAGAAATTGTGAGAATTTGAGCCTGTTGAATATTCACATGTATGCATTATTCATACATTTACTCGTTCTTCATGTGTGCACAATTCATGAGTTTTTGAACCTAGAACTTGCTCATTGACCTCTCGAAACTTTTTATTAATCTGTGATGAATTGAAAATGATTAAGGCATTAGTTGAGCACCATGGCCAAATATTCACCATCCATCTAAACACGAACTTTAGGAACCCCTTTTGAACTGATAACTCATTAGCCTCTTCTTCTGTTCAACCACACCATCTCACCCATGTTTTATTGTGTTTGCAAGACGATGATAGTGACTTCTTATATTCTTATGCTTCGGGTTTTGATTTGTATGGTAGTACCAAAAGGCAAGTGTGGGGGTGCATTTTATTTTGTTGTATTTGTTCATAGAAAGAAAAACAATATATATATATCAGAAACAAAAAGAAGGAATAAAGTTCCTCAAGAAAAGAAAAAAAAAGAAGTGGAAAAGAAAAAAAAAATGCCACAAAAATAGAGTTATTTTCTTGTATTGTTTTAATTTCAATAAAAGGTTGGAGGAGAATAAGAAAGTTGTTTCGGGTTTAGCATAGGTATGAGTTTCAAAGTCGTTGATTTGTCTTGCAAACATGTGGAACATTTATCATTTCTAGTCTTTCCCTTCCATTTACCATTTACCATTCATTTACCATTCATTCACCATTCATTCACCCTTTGGCCCCATTACACCATTGCAAGCCCTTATGATTTAATGATTTATAGATTAATTGTGGAGAGTTGGTTGATGAGCAAGCTTATGGGAACATTACTTGTGTAATTGTTATGAGAGTAAACACTTAACCCTAAACACTGAGCGGAAATAATTAGTGAATCTTGTGAGCTTTAGTGGTTAATGTTGTTCATTTGTGCCTATTGGATTGTTTGATATTAATTGTACACTCGGTTTTCACCCACTTCACTCGAGCACGAATGAGATGTCCATGTTAAATACTTAGCAAATTCGTGAGCCTTGGTATATAGTTTTTATTCTTCTGATTATAATTCTTTGAACTCGTTGAGGGTTATGGTTGGAAAGAATCTTTGTATTGTGTTTCCCTTTCTGTTTTTGTGTTGATTCTGTTTTTAGTTCTGTGTTTGCTAGAGGACTAGCAAAAGTTCAAGTGTGGGGGTGTGATGTGAACGTAAAATACGTTCATAAAGTGCTCTAAATACTTGGATGGATGCTATTCTGAAAGCTTATTTGTCAGTTTAATGTTTGTTTTCGTGTTTTCAGGGAAATTATGTGTAAAATGCTAATTTACACATAAAAGGTGAATTTTGGAGATTTACAGCGCAATTTCGGAAAGTCAACCGTGACTTTCCGATTATTTAATGACACCGGTCATCATTCGGAAGTGGAATATAATATTGTACGAAGATTTCGAAAGACGTTTCGAATCCCGGCAATTTTGCCGGCGAACCACCACTCACGGAGGCGCAACCACCACACGCGGTGGTGAAACAGAAATTAAATCTCTACTTTATTTTCCCATTTTTATGTTTTATATTTATTCTTTTCTTTATTTATTTTTATTTCTATTTTAGTATTTATTTTATAATTATTTTATTTGTTCTTTTATTTTATTTTATTATATCTCTTTTTATTATTTTAATTTTTCTTTTGGTTGGTTCTTGTTTGCAGCCATGTTACCCGCTTCACTTCCTTTGAAGTTTGAATTCAAATCTGTTGTGGTTTTCCAGCCAGCCACCCCACCGTTCCCTTGGATTTTTCTACAGCTTTTGAGCTGTTCCTCACCATCACAGTCCACCATCTTCTGCTTCCTCCTCCAATCACCATCTATAAATACCCATCTCTATTTTCAGTTTTCCATGGCCGGGGAGCCAGGGGCTTCTCCCCTGCGCTCCCATCTTCTTCCTCCCCATCTTTCTTCTTCTGCGTCCGTGTACGGTCTCCTACCGTGCCTTCTGTTCTCACCCTCTCTCTCCTGCAATTCCTTCTCTGGTTACTCTCTGCAAACACTCTCTTCTCTTCCCTCTGTTCATTCCAAAGCTATCTAAGCCCCGTTTCTCTTCTCTGTTCCTCTCAAGTTCACAGCAATCAAACACAACTTCTTTTGTCTTCCCTCTGCTTTTCTTCCGAAATTATCTAAGCTCTCTCTTCCTCCCTTCTTTCCATTATCTACTCTCTGCAATCACAACTTCCCCCAATTTCTCTGTTTTTGTTACTCATCACGGCAGCTCCTCTGCCCAATTTAGTTCACATAAACACTCACTCTCTCATTTCCATTTTGCAGATCACGCCGTCGCCGTCTCTCTGCTCCAGTCGCCGTCGACCTGTTCCGTGCTCCCCCACCGCCGCTGATCTGAACACGTGCTCGATTCAAATTGCCACAATGCCCGGACCACGCCGCTGCAATTTACGGACGCCGCTCCGCCGTCGATCAAGCCTGCGCACACCTCATCGACGCCGGCGTCGATCCCAGCCCACAGCCCGTGACGCCGCTGCTGCTCACAAGCCCGGGAACCAACCGGCGACGTCTCTTCTTCCGCCGCTGCACACGGACCACGAGCCCGTGCTCCTCTCCTCGCCGTCGACCCGAGCACCGTTCCCTTCTCTCTCACGCCGCCGTGAGTATCAATTAATGCCCAGCCGGAAATCCCTGCCGGATCGATCTGTCGATCACAACCAGCCCAGCGCCATCACGGCCTCACTGCCGGCCGTCGATTCCAAGCAGATCGCTGCTATACTCCTGCCACGCCGAGCCCAGATTTCCCCCACCACGCAGGCGTCTCTCTCTTCCAGTTCCGGCGTCGTCTTCTGCAGCAGCTCCATCAAAGCTCTCTTGTCCTCTCTGCGGTGAAGAAGAAAAGAAAACAGTATGGGGAAAAGAAAGGAAAAACACGGGTCAAAGAAGTGAGAAAACGCAGTCAAAAGTCAACCAAGGGCTGCGTTGAAAAGTCAATCTGACGCCAAGTCATGGGCTGGACCGGGTCAAACTTGCAATTGGGGCTCCAAGCCCAATTGCCTCCAATTACCTCAAGTCCAAATCTGATATGGACACCCCAAGGCCCAAGCCCAAATGCTATCTACACCCATGCTCCCGAACTTCATCGAAAAACGGCGAATCCGATAAGATCCTTCGCCGGAATTAAATGAGCATCTCTTTCTCAAACTCTTTTTAATTTTAAGTTGTGTGAATGTATTATTTTATTTTTATTTGATTAATTTGTATTTTGAATATTTGATTGATTTGAATTGTGTGATTTAATTACATTATGAAAAACCCAAAAATATGTTATTTATTCATTTGTGTGTTAGTTAAATTAATTTATTTGTTTGGTGTGTTTTAATTAATTAGTTTTAAGTGTGTTAGTTTAAATTGTATTTGAATTTGTATTTTTCTTGTTTTATTTTCAAAAAGATTAAAAACCAAAAATATTTCCCTTTATTTATTTCTTGTTTTCAAAAGAATTTCAAAAACCCAAAAATATCACCTTTGTATATATTGTACATTTTTGTAAATAGAAACAATTTAGTTAATTAATTTCGTGATATTAGAAAAGTAAATAAACAATCCTCTGTGGGAAAAACCTATACTTCCCATTATACTATTCAACGACAAATTGTTAGGAATTTAGGTAATATTTAATGACGTCGGTTTTACCGCATATCAGTTCGCCGGCAAATTGCCGGGATTCAGAACGGTTTCCAAAATCTTCGTACATTGTCTATAATCCACTGTCGAGTGATGACCGGTGTCATCAGATAATCGAAAAGTCACGGTTGACTTTCCGATATTGCGCTGTAAATCTCCAAAATTCACCTTTTATGTGTAAATTAGCATTTTTCACATATTTTCCCTGAAAACACGAAAACAAACATTAAACCGACAAATAAGCTTTCAGAATAGCATCCATCCAAGTATTTAGAGCACTTTATGAACGTATTTTACGTTCACATCACACCCCCACACTTGAACTTTTGCTAGTCCTCTAGCAAACACAGAACTAAAAACAGAACAACACAAAAACAGAAAGGGAAACACAAAACAGAAATTATTTCCAACCATAACCCTCAACGAGTTCACAAGAGTTATAAATAGGAGAATAAAAATTATATACCAAGGCTCACGAATTTGCTAAGTATTTAACATGGACATCTCATTCGTGCTCGAGTGAAGTGTGTGAAAACCGAGTGTACAATTAATTTCAAGCAATCAAATAGGCACATATGAACAACATTAACCACTAAAGCTCACTAGATTCACTAAATATTTCCGCTCAGTGTTTAGGGTTAAGTGTTTACTCTCATAACAATTACACAAGTAATGTTCCCATAAGCTTGCTCATCAACCAACTCTCTACAATTAATCCACAAATCATTAAATCATAAGGGCTTTCAATGGTGTAATGGGGCCAAAGGGTGAATGAATGGTAAATGAATGGTAAATGGAAAGACTAGAAATGATAAATGTTCCACATGTTTGCAAGACAAATCAACGACTTTGAAACTCATACATATGCTATACCCGAAACAACTCTTATTTTCCTCCAACCTTTTATTGAATTCAAAAATAATACAACAAAATAAATCTATTTTTGGAATTTCTTTTTTTTTTTTTTTTTTTTCTTTGAGGAATTTTATTCCTTCTTTTTATTTCTGATTTTTTTTTCTTCTTTTCTTTGAACAATACAACAACATAAATACACCCCCACACTTGCCTTTTGGTACATACTATACATCCGAAGCATAAGAACACAAGAAGTCACTATCATCGTCTTGCAAACACAATAAAACAAGGGTGAGATGGTGTAGGTGAACAAAAGAAACGGCTAATGAGTGTTTAGTTCAAAAGGGGATCCTAAAGTTCGTGTTTAAATGGATGGTGAATATTTTGGCCATGGTGCTCAACTAATGCCTTAATCATTTTCAATTCATCACAGATTAATAAAAAGTTTCGAGAGGTCAATGAGCAAGTTCTAGGTTCAAAAACTCATGAATTATGCACACATGAAGAACGAGTAAATGTATGAATAATGCATACATGTGAATATTCAACAGGCTCAAATTCTCACAATTTCTGGGTATGCATGACAATGTAAGTTCAAATGTGCTTCTCGGATTGCAATCAATTAATCAACACAGGTTATGTGAACATGGAATTTCGAGCAATCACAAGTTATGCAAATTAAATCCAAAACAAATCACAGAAAGCCTTACCATATAATCAAAATTCTCCAAATCACAACAATTAAACTCAAATCATCATCGGGATTGGAAAGAACAAAACACACCACAAATAAATACACAAAAACAGAAAACAGAAACAAATATTTTTGTAATTTTTGATTTTTTTGATTTTTTTTTATTTTTTTCAATTTACGTAACAATACGTGACCACAGGGACTCACTTAGTGCAATGGTAGGTTCAACGCTACCAAAGGAGTGAGTATGATCTAGTCGAGATACCGTTACAGTAGAAAACGAAAACAAGTAAATTATTTTTTTGAATTTTTCAAATTTTTCAAATTTTTTCTTTTCTTTTTAATAAACCTTCCCCCACACTTGAATTAAACATTGTCCTCAATGATAGACAGATATTTCACGAAAATGAAAAATTCAAGTATGGTTATTGAATTTAAACACACAACAGAAATAAACACACAAACAGAAATAAAACAGAAGTAAACACACAACATTTATACAAATGAAAAATTAAACAAAAAGGTTAAAGAAAAACTCCCCTTTGAAGATCATTAAGCTCCTCCCGAAGCAAGTCACCAACAGTCACAAACAAGGCTAGCAGGGCCTTGCATCCAACGTTTGCTCCTTAGTTGACTGCGATTCTGATCCGTTGAAGTGTGTCCTGGACGAGTGTTGTTGCCGACTCCACGGCAGATTTAGCTGATGTAGCCTTCACCGAGATCTGGAACACCATAGTCAGTAGTGTTCCATCAAGAATAGCTCCGGATACGTTAGGCAGAATGGAGAAACCTGAAGACATAAGCGGAAATGGCTCCGGTTGAACTCCACATAACAAACACTGGAGAATGGAATGGTTGATCGGCGCATAAATCACAGACGACCCCGTTGCATCGGTGCAACACTCCTGAAGAATGAGGAAGTCGTTGTGATTATCTATGGCGAGCACCGAAATCTGGTTCCGCGGGTCAAGACCGATGGTGAAATTTGCTAGCGACGCACCGAGCTGTCCATCGACATACTATCCCACAGCGGTCTCGTATGCACATCTTTGAGGAACTCAAAGATCCCGGTGTGATGGGATAGATGCACGACCGAACAACCAGCAGTACGATTGACTCCGGGGGCTTGCTCGGATCTCCCCTTCGCTTGTTGGTCCCGACCTCCATTCGAGTGTCTCTTGTTCGGTTCGAACAAGTCCAAATGATGATACGTGGAGTTGCTGATGTCGTTGAAGAAACAGATCGCCATCTGGTTTGCCATTTCCGCTAGGCCTCTTTTTCCTTCGGGCGAAATGATAGAGTCACCGGGTGAAGTGTGGATCCCCGTGACGCACATGTAGCGCTCGGCTTGTCGTTGGAGAGTCGAGATCCAACGCTTTGCACCAAAAGCGAACCCGGAATGGACAAAGGGTTCGAAAATGGCCTTCATTTCCTTCTCGCGCACATCCACGTGCTCCACCCAAGTGACTAAGGAAGATCCATTCTGCAAATCTCGAATCAAACATCCGGAGGGGCGTTTTCGGCAAATCGATCTCACCGAAGGCTTCGGATTCGAGCGCAGTTCATCCACGGAGACATCCACAACGATCCAACTTCCATCCAGTTGTAGGTGGGAGTACCTAACAAACTGGACTTCACGAGTCGAAACGATGTTAGATGGCACCAGAAACTCGGCCGACATCACTTGCTTTTGGTCCTTGTAGCCTACTGCGTTGTCGGAGGGTAGGATCTCCAACATTTGAGCGTTTGTGATCATGCTACAGAAGACGGGCAACCATCGACCAACATCCATTAAGATCTCAACAATGGTGGTCGGATGAAGGTGGATGGTTGCCGAGTGTCTCGAGGATTCCGATTTGAAGTATGGCGCAGGCTCGCCACGTTGAAACACTCGCAAGTACTCGGCCCTATTTAGAGTCTCGGGATGAATAGAAGTTTCGGGAGTCGGTGAACATATCCACAAAGGAAAACCGGCAGTGGCCATGAGCATGAGCTCGTGCTTGGCCTTGCGGGCGATATCCGAGATCAAGTCGGTGTGGACTCCGACAAGATCGTGAGCAGGTCCCGGAAGATGGTCAGATGGAATAGGTAAGGATGGGCGCTCGATAAGTGTAGGCACGAGGCTCCGCACATCCCGTCTCAAGTGGTCCATGTCGATCGAATCATCGGACAACTCAAGAAGAGGCTCTTGTTGTGGAGGAACAACTTCGAGCCTTCGCCTAGGCACATCGAATGCGGAACGAGACCTCCGCAATCGGGACAAATGCCGCTCCGGGAGAGCATCGACGAGTCGTTGATTCCCGCAGTTGAAGCTCCTCGTTTTTGCTCACCAGCTGATCGTTTCTTCTTTCTAGCTCGGCAATACGCTGCTCGAAGTCCGGATACCGAACTTCTTCCTATTTCTCGACCCCCAATAGTAGACTTGGTCTTCTTCTAGTCCGATTTTTGGACCAAATCTTTCACGTTGTGGTTTGGTGGGGTGAGAATACACCGTAAAGAAAGCCGCCGTGCTTCTCTCCGAGCTTTGGTGTATTTCGTCCTCGAAGTCTCCTATAGACGGGAGCGGCTTCCGGCTCGGCGGGTGGATCAGCAACCAGGATTGGTGCTTGGGGTAGTGGTTGCGGTTGTGGTTGTGGGCCGGGTCGGCATGCTAGCATCGGCGCTATTGAGCATGCTCGGTGGAATGATTTCAGCCAGACCTTCAAAGATTGGGTTCTCTGAAGGACCTGCCTGAAACAACTCGCTAAAGGAATTTACTTTCTTGGCCATTTGTGGTTTGGGAGGGAAGGATAGCTTCTGGGAATTGGGAGGTTTTCTGGGAAAACTCAAGAACACGATGAACAAGCGAGAGAAAACGAGAGAGAGAGAGAGAGAAAGACTAAGGAAAACGTGTGAAATGCCTAAGGAAACTAGCGCAAACAGAAGGGAAGGGGAAAGGAGCGGACGCACGCATGCACGCTCGCACACGTGCCAGAGACAGAAGACCCGCAAATTGCGGATCGGGCGACGAAAGTCGCAAAGCGTACAGTGAAAACGCATGCGGCTTATTAAACAAATCGGCCGACGCAAAAGTCGTGCGTCGGCCCAATCAATTTTTTTCATTTTCATTTTTTATTTTTTTTTATTTTTATTTTTTTAATACTTTACGAAAAGTCGTAAAGTGAACAGTGAAAACGCGTGTGAAACACGCGCAAAGGTTGCCGACACTTTAAACGGGCTTGGGCCATCGAAATGGCTTGGGCCAAAGAAATCTCCGGCCCATTATTGGTGGGCTTAAACTAATGGGCCTAAAAACGAACAGGCCCGACACACTAAATGGGCTTGGGGCCCAATAACAAACAAACAACAAACCCAAAAGCAAAACAGTAACAAAAATTATAAACAGTAAAAATAAACACAACTAATAAAATTTACAAAATATTTACAAAGTTAGAAAATATCACAAATTATCTATACAAAATGAATAAACAAATTTTCTTATGTCTAAGTAAATTTTATTTGCAAGTAAAGTTAGTAAGTAAAACAAAATATCTACAAGTATTATTCACAAAAAGTAATTTTTTTTTTTTTTAATAACTGAAAAATAAACATGCAACCAATAAAATAGAAAAGGATAGAAATGCTCCCCTTGAAGTGCATGCTTTCCGAAATAATCACCATCAATCACCAACAAACAAGGCTTCGAGGCCTTGCGATCCATAAGCTCACGACCTTTGGTGATGATCAACTATGAAGACTTCAAGCTAGAGCAAATGTGAGGTTGCCTCCTCACGAGCGCTTCTTTTTATAGACCTCAAAGCCGGTCTTCTCACACTATTGGGTCAAGGTGGTACAAAGTACATTTGCCTACCACCAAAACAGCTGAAATATGGATGACATTCATGAGTTTTCATCCTGTTTCCTCCAATCCCCACAATCTCTCTAAGGCATTGGATCGCCTCGAGTCGTACCTCACTGCATGGTGGGCTTCTCATCTTGAATGACTCGAACGGGGTAGGTAATAATCCTCGCCTATGTGGAGGAATATAAGGTATAGGCGGTATTCCTCGATCATGCTCATGAATGGTGGAAGTAGGCTCCACAACTTCTTGCCTTTGGGTAGATAGAGACTCAACAGGTTTGTGCACTTGTTCGAAGCTTGAAGTTTGTTGACACATGAAGTGAGGATCCATGTCCAATTCAGGAAGGACACAAGCTAATGATGCCTCAGCTTTGTGAACAGGTAGAGGGACACTAAAACTGTCAAGCCCGGACTCATATGTAGAAGCAGCAAAATCAATATCATCATGCACATATGAGTGTACAAACTCATCAAACATGTCATCATCATCAGAATAAGAGAGCTCTGGTAGCTCTTGCTTCTCAACCACAATAGAAGGATGAACTTCAACTTTAGGCTTGGGAGGATTTAAAGGACCGAAAATCCTTTCACTCTTTGCTTGATTCCCCTTCACCAAATCAACTGAAAACACCTCCTTGATGACATTAAGTGGAAAGGTGGGCTGGAGTACTTGCAACTTGACTTTTTCCCCCAAAACTTTGAGCTTCACGGTGCCTTTCGAACATTAATCTTTGCACCGGCAATGGCCATAAAGGAACTACCAAGGATGATAGGCAATCCACTCTCTATCTTGGGGTCTTCATCCATATCCAAAATCACAAAATCTGCTGGAAGGATGAACTTGTCGACTCTAACCAACACATCTTCCACAATTCCCACCGGCATTCCGAATGTCTCATCTGCAAGTTGCACCGAAATCGAAGTAGGTTGCAGATTACCAATGGCTAGCTTCCGGAACGTTGCTAGAGGCATGATATTGATGCACGTGCACATATCCATAAGAGCTCCATCAAAAGACTTGTCACCAATTGTACACCCAACAACAAAGCTCGTAGGATCGTGTATGTCACGTGATGCCCTTCGTTGAATGATTGCACTTGCCTCCTCCTTGAGCACAATTTTCTCCTCACCAAGGAATTTTTTCTTGTGCATGCATATATTCTTGACAAATTCTGCATATGTTGGTACTCGACTGATGAGATCTAGCAGAGGAAGATTCACGTCCGCTTTCTTGAAAATATTGAACACTTCAGTCATTAGCCCCTTCTTCTTCTTTTTCTTTTTCTTGTCAGCAGCTTTATTCACTCCTTTTTTACTCTTTGAGAGCACAACATCACAATCATCCAATCCATTTTCCGGGAGTACTAATTCTTCCTCCCGGTTCCCATCCTCCTTTAATATGAAATTATGATGCATAACAGTATTATCAACATGGTTAAGAGGTACATTTTCTTCCCTCTTAACCCCACATGAATGCACATCAAAATCACCATTATGCACAAGTAAGGGATTTGGATCAAAGAACTCACATGGTTGCAGATTTGTCAGTTCTTGATCGTGCTCAAATAAACGGTTGGCCTCAAATTGCTCTATCAATCGAACGATCTTCGCACTTCTTTCTTGAGTTTCACGCCACCGTTCGTCATTATCCGCTAAAGAGTTTTGCAATTGAGTCACCATTTCTTCAAGACACGAGAGTAAAGGATGTGATGGCTCAATGCATTGGTTTTCAATGGACCACGGATATTCGAAACTTCTAGAATCATCCCACGTATAATTCCACTGTTCCATTGTTCGGGATGATCAGAATTGCACCTATAAAATTCAAGAAAAAATGTAAACAGAAACTAAAATAACAAATATTGCACAAAATAAAATAAAATGCACATAAAAATTATATCTCACAAAAATAAAACAAAACAAAACAATTGCAAGAAAAATTTGGTTACAAATATTAATAGATCAAAGTTAAACCTAAATCCCCGGCAACGGCGCCATTTGATTGGTCATCAAAATATAGGAAATAGTAATTTAGACTCGGGATTGTCGAACCACGGGGATTGGAGGCCTAAAACCTAATTAGTAAAATGTAATCTAATTTCCTTAACACACAATAATTGACAAATTAAGATAAACAAATCTAAACAAAAATATAAATAATTAAACTAAAAATAAACTTAACTCACAAATAATCAAATAACATATTTTTGGGTTTTTCAATATTAATTAAACACACAATTCAAACCAATCAAATATTTAAAATACAAATTAATCAAATAAATTCACACAACAAATATTTAAACAAATAAAAATAAAATGAGTTTAAGTTTCAGAAATTTCTCATTGAATTCGACAAGGCTCGGGAACTTGGGTGTAGAGAGCAATTGCACTTGGGCTTGGGCCTTGGGCTTTTGGCAATTGGACCCATTCTCTTCTTTCCGGTCAAGCCCGTGTTGACCTTTACTTCTTTGACTTTTCAACTGCGTTTAATCCCCTCTTTGACCCGTGTTTGAACTCTAGTTTCGGACTTTCAATTTCTTCATCTCATTTCTTCTTCACAGCAGAAGAGGGAAACGCTCGAGCCGCAGGTGACCGGCACGGAGGAAGTTAGAGAAGCAAGCCGTGGATTTGTGAGTGGCGGCGCAGCGCAGGTGGCGCGACGAGCTTCGAGGCACGAGAAGAGAGGAGGTACGGGCAGATCGATCGACGGCGAGAGAAGAGCAGGTGGTGAATCCGAGCCGGGTCTCCGTCTTGATTGCAGCCGGTGGTTTGGGAACGGTGAGACCACGGGCTCGGAACGGCGCGGCACCGGAGGTGCGGCGGAGCAGGGATGCCGGCGAGAGCTGCGGTGGCCTGGTGTGACCGGACTTTGCAGCGCGGTGAGAGATGTGGACGGCAGAAGCGGCGCCGATGGCTGGTGAGAGGCGCGGCCGCAGACGGCGGCGGTGAACAAGAGCTAGGAGAGATGCCGAGATGGTGAGAAGCCGGCGGACGAGAAGAGAGAGCGAGCTGGGATTGACGGCAGATCGAGCACGGGCTCGGCGTGGCAGGGAGCTTTGGCAATCCGAGAAGTCAGCGGTGATGCACGGTTTCTGGGTAGAGGAGACCGGCGCCGACGTTGATGCTGCGGTGGTGATTGGATTTCTGGGCAGTGGGCGACGCGGGTTTGAGAGTGAGCAAGGGAGATTGGCAGTGGAGATTGAGTTAATTGCAGGGACTGTGGCTTGGGTTGTTTGATTGTGTAAGTGGTGAATTGAAAATGAATTGGTACGGTGGTGATGTGGTGGTGGCTGAGATGAGAAGGGCAGTGATCGTGGTGATTGCTAGATGGATGAAGAGAGAAAGAACAGAGAGAGATTGGTCTGTGGGTGTAGAGAGAGAGAGATATGGGTGTAGAGATTAGAACAGAAAAGAAAGAAAAAGAAAAGAAAGAAGAAAAGAAAAGGGAGAAGAAAGGGAAGAAGGAGAAGAAGTGACCGGGGAGGAGTAGAGAAGAGGAGATGATCATAATCTATCGATTGCAGGGACTAAATATAGGCACAGAGAAATTGTGGTGGAGCTAGAATTGGTGGAAGAGATCCAGCTAAAAAGCTGGATTTGAATTCAAAGAGGAGTGGGGGGAGAATATGTTGGTGGTGATGGAAACCAGCTAAGAAAAGCTGTGGACGTGATTGTTAATTGCAGAGGATGGAGCGGGTGAAGAACATGGTGGCTGCAAAACAGATTTAAAAGAAAAATAAATAAAATAATAAAAAGAAAATAATTAAATAAATTAATTATAAAATAAATACTAAACTATAAATCAAAATCAAAATCAAAATAAAATATAAACAAGGGAAAATAAAATAGAGATTTAAAATATGTATCGCCACCGCGTGTGGTGGTTGCGCCTCCGTGAGTGGTGGTTCGCCGGCAAATTGCCGGGATTCAGAACGGTTTCCAAAATCTTCGTACATTGTCTATAATCCACTGTCGAGTGATGACCGGTGTCATCAGATAATCGAAAAGTCACGGTTGACTTTCCGATATTGCGCTGTAAATCTCCAAAATTCACCTTTTATGTGTAAATTAGCATTTTTCACATATTTTCCCTGAAAACACGAAAACAAACATTAAACCGACAAATAAGCTTTCAGAATAGCATCCATCCAAGTATTTAGAGCACTTTATGAACGTATTTTACGTTCACATCACCTCGCCGGCCCCTCCTCTGCCCGCAGCGCTGCTCTGTCCAATCACCTGCCGGCGCCAAGCTTTCACCGTCCCAGCCACTCACTGCCGCAGCTTCCATCCTCTTGATTTCTCTGTTCGTGAAAGAAGAAGAAAGAAGATAATTAAGGAGATGAGAGAGTTTTTCTGGGCACGGGCTGAAAGAAGAAGAATAAAAAAAAAATCCCAGCTTTGAATAGTCAAAGGGTCAAACTCAATCGAGAGAAAAGAAGACCGGGTCAACAAACTCAACTGGGCTTTGACCCACTCCAAGCCCAATGCCCATTTCAGCCCAAATTGATCTCTGCACCCGCCACATCCAAATGCCGTAATGTTCCGATTTTATAGCTGAGTCTGCCACCTTCGCCTGCCAGACAGTGTCCATTTTCATGGACACAACAGTAACATTTTTCCCAAACTCGTTTATTTATTATATTATATTTTTGTTTAATTAACTATTCGTGAATAATTTTGGGAAATGTTATTGTGTAAATATTTGTTTATTTTCTATTTTTGCATAATAATTGTGATTTGATTTTTCTAAGTTGCTTTTGTGATTGTTTATTTGATTCAAGTTTACGGAAATCTTTTATATGTTTATGTTATAGGGGTCGACACTTATGATGTTTACATGTAATTGAAGCTAGAATTAGGGTTTGGATTCACCTAATAGTTTTCGAAACCTAATTCACAAGTAGTAAAGGCTTTGGACAAAAGTCGGAATCAATTAAAAAGGATTACAAATAGATGGACTTTTCCATACTAGGTTGTGCACTTGAATTAACGATTCTTTTCGATGCTTTGAACATGGATTGACTAGCTAGCTTTCTAGACTAAGATGGCATGTTTAAATGATTGATCTAGGTGCTTTCACTTAGGTTAATTTTCAGAGAGAAGTCTAATTGGGAAATAATTAGCTTTCTAATATTTCACAATGTTAGTTTCGATCATATGACTTAGAGAAATCAATATTTGTGTGTGTTTTTCTTGTTTTCAAAAATAATAAAAATCCAAAAATATTTCCTTTTAATTATTTATTGTTTTCAAAAATCTCAAAAACCCCCAAAAATACTTTTGTATATAATGTATATTTTTGTAAATAGAAACAATACTGTATAGTTCATTTAATTTTGTATATATATATTCTTTATTCTTTATACTTGTTAATAATAATTCTTTATTTAATTTAATTTTTCGTGACATTAAAAAGTAAATATAACAATCTTCTGTGGGAAAAACCTTTATTTCCCATTATACTTTACAACGACAATTGTTAGGAATTTAGGTAATAATTAATGAACCTCGGTTTTTACCGCTAATCACTTGCATCCAACGTATGCTCCTTAATTGACTGCGGCTCTGATCCTTTGAAGTGTGTCCTGGACAAGGGTAGTAGCCGACTCCACGGCAGACTTGGCTGATGTAGCCTTCACTGAGATCTGGAACACCATAGTCAGTAGTGTTTCATCAAGAATGGCTCCGGATACGTTTGGCAGAATGGAGAAGCCAGAAGACATAAGCGGAAATGGCTCCGGTTGAACTCCACATAGCAAACACTGGAAAATGGAATGGTTAATCGGCGCATAAATCACAGACGACCCTGTTGCATCGGTGCAACATTCCTGAAGGATGAGGAAGTCGTTGTGACTATCTATGGCGAGCACCGAAATCTGGTTCCGAGGGTCAAGACCAATGGTGAAATTTGCTAGCACACGTACAGAGCTGTCCATCGACATACTATCCCATTGCGGTCTTGTCTGCACGTCTTTGAGGAACTCAAAGATCCTAGTGTGATGAGATAGATGAACAACGGAACAACCAGCAGTACGATTGACTCCAGGGGGCTTGCTCGGATCTCCCCTTCGCTTGTTGGTCCTGACCTCCATTCGAGTGTCTCTTGTTCGGTTCGAACAAGTCCAGTGATGGTACGTGGAGTTGCTGATATCGTTGAAGAAACAAATTGTCATCTGTTTTGCCATTTCCGCCAGTCCTCTTCTTCCTTCAAGAAAAATAATCGAGTCACCGGGTGAAGAGTGGATACCTGTGGCGCACATGTAGCGCTCGGCTTGTCGTTGGAGTGTTGAGATCCAACGCTTTGCACCAAAAGCGAACCCAGAATGGACAAAGGGTTCGAAAATGGCCTTCATCTCCTTCTCGCGTACATCCACGTGCTCCACCCAAGTGACCAAGGAAGATCCATTATGAAGATCACGTATCAGGCATCCGGAGGGGCGTTTTCGGCAAATCGATCTCACGGAAGGCTTTGGATTGGAACGCAATTCATCCACGGAGACATCCACGACGACCCAACTTCCATCCAGTTGTTGGTGAGAGTACCGAACGAACTGGACTTCACGAGTTGAGACGATGTGAGATGGCACCAGAAACTCGGCCGACATCACCTGCATATGCTCCTCGTAGCCTTCTTCGTTGCTGGAGGAAAGGATCTCCAACGTCTTGGCGTTTGTGATCATGTTACAGAAGACTGGCAACCATCGACCAACATCCATTAAGATCTGAACGATGGTGGTCGGATAAAGATGGATGGTTGCCGAGTGTCTCGACGATTCGGCTTCGAAGTACGGAGCAGGTTCAGCTCGTTGAAACACTCGCAAGTACTCGGCCCTATGAAGAGTCTCGGGATGAATAGACGTGTCGGGAGTCGGTGAAGTTATCCACAAAGGAAATCCGGCAGTGACCATGAGCAGGAGCTCGTCTTTGGCCTTGCGGGCGATATCCGAGATCAAGTCGGTGTGGACTCCGACAAGATCATGAGCAGGTCCGGGAAGGGTGTCAGATGGCAAAGGTAAGGATGGGCGCTCGACTAGTGTTGGCATGAGGCTCCGCACATCCCGTCTCAAGTGGTCCATGTCGATGGAATCATCGGACAACTCAAGAATAGGCTCTTGTTGTTGAGGAACAACTTCGAGCCTTCGCCGTGGCACATCTGAGTGCGGAACAGGACCTCCGCAATTGGGACATATGCCGCTGTGGAGAGCATCAACGAGTCTTTGATTCTGCATTTGAAGCTCCTCGTTTTTGCTCACCAGCTGATCGTTTCTTTTCTCTAGCTCGGCAATACGCTGCTCGGAAGACTGGATACCGAACTTCTTCCTATTTCTCGACCCCCAATAGTAGACTTGGTCTTCTTCTAGTCCGATTTTTGGACCAAATCTTTCACGTTGTGGTTTGGTGGGGTGAGAATACACCGCAAAGAAAGCCGCCAGTGCTTCTCTCTGAGCTTTGGTGTACTTCGACCTCGGAAGTCTCCTATAGACAGGAGCGGCTTCCGGCTCAATAGGTGGATCAGCAACCAAGATTGGTGCTTGGGGTAGTGGTTGCGGTTGTGGTAGTGGCTCGGTCGGAATGCTAGCATCGACGCTATTGAGCATGCTCGGTGGAATTATTTCAGCCAGACCTTCAAAGATTGGGTTCTCTGAAGGACCTGCCTGAAACAAATCGCTGAAAGAATTGACTCTTTTGGCCATTTGTGGGTTGGGGATGGAGGAAAGCTTCTGGGATTTGGGAGGTTTTCTGGGAAAAATGACTAAGAACACGAAGAACTCGAAGAACGAGTGAGAGAAAACGAGAGAGAGTGAGAGAGAAATGCGTGAAATGACCTAAGTGAACTAACGCAAACAGAAGGGAAAGGAAGGAACGAACGCACGCTCGCACACGTGCCACAGACAGAAGACCCGCAAATTGTGGATCGGGCGACGAAAGTCGTATAGTCTACAGTAGACACGCACGCGGCTTATTAAACAATTCGGCCGACGCAAAAGTCCTGCGTCGGCCCAATCAGAATTTTTTTTCATTTTCATTTTTTATTTTTTTATTTTTTTAATACTTTACGAAAAGTCGTAAAGTGAACAGTGAAAACGCGTCGCACACGCGCTTGCCGACACTTTAAACGGGCTTGGGCCATCGGAATGGTCTGGGCCTTAAAGTGGGCCTGGGCCAAAGAAATCTCCGGCCCATTATTGGTGGGTTTAACTAATGGGCCTAAAAACGAACAGGCCCGACACACTAATGGGCTTGGGTTACGGGTTTTGGGCTTCGTGAATGACACGAGCCCAATGGGCTTCGTGAATGACACGAGCCCAATGGGCTTCGTGAATGACACGAGCCCAATGGGCTAAAATTTTATTTTATTTTATTTTTTTATTTTACGAAACCTAAACCCTAACCAATCACACAAATGGGCCTAAGGCCCAATAACAAACAAACAAGCCCAAAACAAACAAACAGTAATTATAAAAAGTGAAAATAAATATTTACAAAACAGTAAAACAAAAAAACACACTTTTTTTTTTTTTTTTTTTTTTTTTTTTATTTACAATTACAAAATTTATTTATTTATTTATTTTTTTTTAAACAAACAAATAACGAGAGTGAAAAGAAAACTTACCTTTTTACTCCCGAGGAAACCGAAAAATCACCAACAAGACATCAACCTCAAGGTTTTTCAACCTTGACTTCCTAAACGTATGCTCCGATGTATGTGGTAAAATTTCCGATAAACCCGGATTATTTCCTATACAAAATAAAAAGGTTAGTAATAAAATTTACAAGTTAAAAACAAAATATTTACAAAATTAAAAATAATGTCACAAATTATCTATACAAAATGAATGAATAAAATTTCCTATGTCTAAGTATATTTTATTTACAAGTAATGTTAAATTGTCCAAAATATAGTTAAGAACAAAGTTGATTCCAAGCGGTAATTCGAGGTGGACGTACGGCCTAGGTGCAATATCTTGACGTAAAAGACTTTCCGTGTTTTCAGAAGGCGAATGGCCAGATCACAAGAGATAAGCGAGAGGCAGGATTCATTTAGTGGACAAGTCCTCTGAATCCAATTTTACAAACCCGTCACCCAGAGTCTTGATCATATCTAGACACCATTCATGTGCCCCTTACTCAGTTGAGAAAGCACTTAAGTGTTCGACAATTCTCCAAGTGTTAATAAAGGCCGCCCTCAACCTCAAGTGACCTTACGGTACAAATGAAGGGTTTAGGCCAATATTAATAAAAGGACCTTACCTATTTCCGTTCAAATTACAACCTACAACAACTTAAATAATTAACAGTATTCAGGATACCTAAGTATAATTACTAAGTATGTGTAAAAATATTTACAAGTAAAATTAGTAAGTATAAAATTAACAAGTATTATTTACAAACAGTAAAAAGTCAACAGTCAAAAAGTTAACAGTCAAAAAGTCAACAGTCAAAAAGTCAACAGTCAAAAAGTCAACAGTAAAAAGTAAAAAGTAAAAAGTCAATAGTCAAAAGTAAATAGTAAAAACAATCCCCGGCGAGCCGGCGCCAAAATGATTTGAGGTTTTTTACCTACGTCATTAATTATTACCTAAATTCCTAACAGTTGTCGTTGTAAAGTATAATGGGAAATAAAGGTTTTTCCCACAGAAGATTGTTATATTTACTTTTCAATGTCACAATAAATTAAATTAAATAAAGAATTATATTAAAAAGTATAAAGAATGAAGAATATATATATATATATATATACAAAATTAAATAAACTATACAGTATTGTTTCTATTTACAAAAATATACATTATATACAAAAGTATTTTTGGGGGTTTTTGAGGTTTTTGAAAACAATAAAGGAAATATTTTTGGATTTTTTTATTATTTTTGAAAACAAGAAACACACACACAAATATTGTTTTGAAGATTAACCAACTCCCTAGCCATGAATCCGAAACTAACATATGTAAGATGCTGGACCACCATACATCTCCCAAATAAAACTTTCCCTAACAATTAACTCCGAGACCACTCTGTCAAGCTAATCACTAGAAAAAGAGTTGTTAATTCAAGTGCACGACCTAGCGGGACCGCCCAACTATCCGTGATCCTTATTATTTAGTTTCAACATTAAAGGTAAAACCAAACAAACAAAATTCACATAAGCTGGTAGAAGAATTAATTAACTTCAATCCAACAATTATTACACAAAATAGAAAATAAACAAACAATAACATTTCCCAAAATTATTCACGAATAGTTAATTAAACAAAAATAAATTATAATAAATAAACGAGTTTGGGAAAAATGTTACTGTTGTGTCCATGAAAATGGACACTGTCTGGCAGGCGAAGGTGGCAAAATCAACTATAGAAATCGAACTGGAATTTGGATGTGGCGGGTGCACTTAGCAATTGGGCTGAAATGGCATTGGGCTTGCACTTTGGGCTTTGGGCTTGGGCCCAATTTTCTGTTGACCGGTCAAAGTCAATGGGTCCAAGTCAGTTTTGACTTTTCTCCATTTTCTTCGTTTCTTTTTCTCTTTTCCTTTCATTCCGTGCGTTTTCTTTTCTACTTTCTCTTTCAGCAAAGCAAGAACGAGACCGTGAGGGAGGGAGACCGGTGAGTGTGACAGAGGCGCCGGATCGACGGCGAGAAAAAGCTGGCCTGGCCGTCGGGTTCTTGAGATCGATCGGTGAAGGTGGGATGAACACGGGCTCGGCGGCAGGTGGGCTTGGGCTGGTACGGCAGAGCAGGAGACGGCGCCGGGGACTTTAATTGCAGCGGCGAGATCGACGCCGGTGCAGGGAATATGCCGGCGTGAGGCACGGCGCCGAGATGGCTGGGCTTCACGGCGTCGTCGATGTTGGGTATTGAGTGCAGCGGGAAGAACAGCAGCGGCATCGATTAATCCGAGCATGGGCTGGGCTGCAGCGACGAGAAACGAGCGCTGGCCGATGAGAGTAGCACGGCAGAAGCTACGGCATCAAATGGTGAGAGGACATCGGACTGGATTGACGGGTTTGATGCCGGTGGACTGGAATTCAAGGCAGCACGGGCTGCTTGTGGTGCTCACGGCATGGCAGTGATGGTGATTTCTGCAAAATGAAATTAAGCACGGGATTAGTGGTGAGTTATGATTAATGGGAATCTGAAATTCAACTTGACTAGGAAAGAGACACGGCGGAGATGGAAATCATGGTTGCTGTTTCTGGGCAGTGGCCTTCTAGGATCGACGCCGTGAATAGAGAAGTACTCTGTGGTGTGGGCTTGACGTGCAGAGCTTCCAAACCTGCAAAAACAAGATCAAAGATAATTAGATTGATGATTAAATTGCTTGCAGGTGCTCTCTTTAAATAGAGATGAAATGGGAAGAAGCAGCCAACGAAGGAAGAATCTGTTGGTGATGGGAGCAGTAGGTGAAGTGGAGCACTTGATGGATTGGAGAATATGCTGCCGGCAGTGGAGGAAAACCAGGGAAATATGGACTGTAGTATGATGGTGGTGGAGATGGTTGGTGAAGTGGAAATGGTGATTGAGCTGAACATGGTGTGAATTGGAGATGGTGGTCGTGAGCACATGGTAGATGCGAAACAAATCAAAAAGAAAAAGAAATAAAAGAAAATAATTAAAATAAATAATTATAAAACAAAATAAAATAACAAAAGAAATTAAATGAAATAATTAAATTATAAAATAAACAAGGGAAAATATAATGGAGATTTAAAATATATTCTGCCACCGCGTGTGGTGGTTGTGCCGCCTGATGAGGTGGTTCGCCGACAAATTGTCGGGATTCGGAACGGTTTCCGACATCTTCGTACAATATTATATTCCACAAATGAAAGTGACGGTTGACTTTCCAATTTACGCTGAAAATCTCCAAAATTCACCTTTTTTTGTTGAAATTGACATTTTTCTCATATTTTCCCTAAAAACACAAAAACAAATATTATACAAACAAATAAGCTTTCGAAATAGCAAAATCCAGTAATTAAAGGCACTTTGTGAACGTATTTTACGTTCACATCACCTAGCCATGAAACCGAAACTAACATATGTGGAATGCCCACACGGGTTATCATTCCCCAAATAAAACCTCTTCTATGAAAATTAACCTAGTGAACGCTCATCTAGATTAAACAATTAAACATGCAAAGGTGATCAATCAATAACATATCTAACGCATAGGAGAAGAGTTGTTAATTAAAGTGCGCGACCTAGCGAACGCTCGTCTATCCGCGATCCTTCTTATTTTGATTCTGACCCGTTTGATAAGCCTTTACTACTTGTGAATTAGAATTAAAACCCTAATTCTAGCACTAATTACATGCAATCATCTTAAGTTTTGAACCTTAAAACAAGAACACATAAAAGATTCAATAAAACCGAATCAAATAAACGGAGTCACATAAGCTGCTAGAAGAACGAATTAATTAGGATCTAACTGATATGCGGTTTTACCGACGTCATTAATTATTACCTAAACTTCCTAACAATTTGTCGTTGAATAGTATAATGGGAAGTAGAGGTTTTTCCCACAGAGGATTGTTTATTTACTTTCCTAATGTCACAAAATTAATTAACTATATTGTTTCTATTTACAAAATATACAATATATACAAAGATGTTATTTTTGGGTTTTTGAAAATATTTTGAAAACAAGAAATAAATAAAAGGAAATATTTTTGGATTTTTATAAAATAAAACAAGGAAAATACAAATTCAAATATACAATTTAAACTAACACAATTAAATAAAACACACCAAAAATAATTAAACAAACACACAAATAAATGAATAACATATTTTTGGGTTTTTCAATATATAATTAAATCACACAAATATTCAAATTAAACAAATATTCAAATAAATAAACACACAACAAATATTTAAATAAATTGAGTTTGAGAGAGAAATGCTCATTTAATTCCGGCGAAGGATCTTATCGGATTCGCCGGATTTTCGATGAAGTTCGGGAGCTCGGGTGTAGATAACAGATTGGGCCTTGGCTTGGGCTTGGGCAATTGGGCTTGGAGGCCCAAATAAGAAGCAGCCCAATACAAAGTCAGATTGACTTGTTGACTGCCCAGCCCATGTTGACCGTGACTTTCTTTCTCATTTCAGTTTGACCCTTGGACTTTTCAACCCATTCTTTCATCTCTACAAAAACACGGGCTGCCTCATCTTTGCCATTCCATTTCTTTTCTTTTTGCTTCAGTAGAGAGAGAGATGCGGATTGGGTGATGCGGCCCGAGCACGGGCTCGGCTCGGGTTGTTGTGGCTGGCGTTGTGATGGACGGCGGAGAGGAAGGAGAGCAGCGGGCAGAGGTGAGATCGACGGTAGAAATCGATTGCAGCAGCGACGGTGGCGCGGCGCTGGAGGCGCGGCAGAGCAGAGGCGGTGACGTCGACAGAGAAGCGACGAAGATGGTTGGGAGGCTGGGCTCGGCGAGAGAGCTTGGTGCGATGGCGGCCGGAGCAGAGAGACGGCGACGGCGGCTTGATGGCGTGATCTGCAAAATGGAATTAAGAGAGATTAGTGGTGATTGATTATAATTGCAGGTGTTGGCAGAATGATTGAGGGAGGAAGAAACAGAAGATGTTGTTGCCGTGAGGGAGTGATTTTGGTGGTGGTGAAATTGAAGTGATGAATTGCAGAAGAGGGGGAAGTATGAATTGTGATTAAGGTTAACTAGAGTGGGCAGAGGAGCAAGGGAAGAAGAAGAGGGGCTGAGATAGTTTTGGAGAGAAAGAAGAGAGGAGGGAGAGAGTGATTGCAGTGAGGCAGTGACCGTGAGTAACAGAGGATGAAGGAGAGCAGAGAAACAGAGAGTTAGAGAGCAAGAACAGAAGGCATCTAGATGAGATACGCGGACGCTTTGGAAGAATGGTGGAGGGGGAGAAGAAGGTAGCGCAGGGGAGAAGCCCCTGGCCAAGGAAAAATGAAATGGTTGCTGGGTATATAAAGAGGAGGAAAGGAAGGTGATGTGGTCTGTGATGGTGGAGAAATGATCTGGAGAATCAGCTCAGAAAAGTGGAGGATTTGAATTCAAATTGCAGTGGGAAGATCTGCAGGTGATCGTGGAGAATGAGATGTAGATGGAGCCGGCCATGTGAGGGAGGATGGTGATGTGAACGTAAAATACGTTCACAATGTGCCTTTAATTACTGGATTTTGCTATTCCGAAAGCTTAATTGTCTGTTTAATGTTTGTTTTCGTGTTTTCAAGGAAAATGTTAATCTGCACAGAATAGGTGCATTTTGGAGGTTTTCAGCGTAATTCGGAAAGTCAACCGTGACTTTCATTTGTGGAATAAAATAATGTACGAAGATTTCGGGAACCGTTCCGAATCCCGACAATTTGTCGGCGAACCACCACACGCGGTGGCGATACACATTTTAATCCTCCATCTTATTTTCCCTTGTTTATATTTTATTTTTATTTATTTTACATATTTTTTTTATAATTATTTAATTTGTTATTTTATTTATTTCTTTTGTTTTATTTTATAATTATTATTATTTTTTTAATTTCTTTTTATTTTAATTTTTCTTTTGTTTGATTCTCTCTTTGCAGCTCTCCCCCTTCCATGTTCACGATTCCATTTTCTAACTTGAGTTCATTTCCAGGCAGCATCTTCACCATCACCGCACCATCACACACCACTTTCACCTCACATGGAATCAATCAGTCTTGCTCCCATGTTACCTCCCTACTGCATTTGAATTCAAAATCCCACTTCTTGCTTGGATTCTAGCTTCACCACCACTCCCTCTAGCATTTCCGGATCACCCACGAAGCTCCACCATCAATGAATATTCTCTCTGCTCCTTGGCTGTTCCCCCATTCCTTGCCTATTTAAGCCACCGTTCCTGCAAGCACAACTCACCAATTCACAACCATAGCCACAACTACTCACCCACACCCATAGAATTAATCCCCGCACCCAAGCAAGCTTCAATCACACAAACACCATCATCGTAGCCATCTTCAATCACCATTAATCACTACCATGGCAGCCCACTGCCTCATCACCAATTCACCATTACGGCAGCTCCTCTGCCAATCACAATCCTCATGCTTCAGCCTGCGAGAATCAAATTCAATAATCAACAATCATCACTCTCTCCCTCACGGCACAACTCCTTCGTTTCTTTTTTCCTTTACCTGCAATTACTCTACCATTTTTCTCTAATAATCTTCTTTTGTTTTGCGGGTTTGGTACCCATCGCCGGCGAGCCATCACCCTCTCGCCCGGAAATCCGATTCAAAGCTGCCGGCGTTGTTTTCATCTTCACCGTGCTCTCTGCTGCTACGCTTCGCCGTGAAGCCCAACCATCTCCGCCGGTTCCCGTGCTCAATTAACGCCATCCCAGTCCTTCCCCGTCGCCGCTGCTGTCCTACTACCGCCGCCGTCGATTCACGAACCCAACCGGAGCCATCGTCCTCTCGCCTCCACAAACTGCAGCTGCTGTCTTGCCGCTGAAATTCCAGAAATCCCATTCCCGTGCTCATCCCGGCGCAACGCCGGCGTCGCTTCTCGCCTCCATCCTCGGTCCGTCGCCGCATCTCGCCGGAGTTGATCTCTGCTCTCACCGCATCGATTCCAGCCTCACAAAGCTCACCTGCCCAGATTCGCCGTCGACCGTCGATCTCGGCTTCATCACCGTACCAGCCCAGAACCCAAACCGCGCCGCACCTCACCGCCGTCGATCACGGCTCTCATCCTCACGGCTCTCTCTCTCTTGCTATGAACCGAAGAAAAGAAGGAACGAAGACGATGCTAAAAAGAGAGAGAAATTATGAGAGAAGCCTTGCACGGGTCAAACCCGTTGAAAAGTCAACCAAGGCAAAAGTCTACAACACGGCTTGGACCGGTCAACCAAAGAGAACTTGGGCGTTTGACCAAGTCAGCCTACCAAGCCCAATGTTCCAAATCTGCTAAGGACACCCACTTGGCCCAAGCCCAAAGTGCTCTCTACACCCGCCACATCCAAATACAAGTTACTTGTCCGATTAAATAGCCGAGTCCGCCACCTTCGCTGCCGGACGGTGTCCATTTTCATGGACACAACAGTAACATTTTTCCCAAACTCTGTTTATTTATTATAATTTATTTTTGTTTAATTAACTATTCGTGAATAATTTTGGGAAATGTTATTGTTTGTTTATTTTCTATTTTGTGTAATAATTGTTGGATTGAAGTTAATTGATTCTTCTAGCAGCTTATGTGAATTTTGTTTGTTTGGTTTTATCTTTAATGTTGAAACTAAATGATAAGGATCGCGGATAGACGAGCGTTCGCTAGGTCGCGCACTTGAATTAACAACTCTTTTTCTATGCGTTAGACATGTTTAGATTAATCACCTTTGCATGTTTAATTGTTTAATCTAGATGAGCGTTCACTAGGTTGATTTCATGGGAGAAGTTTATTTGGAGAATGATAACCTGCGTAGGCATTCTACATATGTTAGTTTCGGATTCATGGCTAGGGAGTTGGTTAATCTTCAAAACAATATTTGTGTGTGTGTTTCTTGTTTTCAAAAAGAATAAAAATCCAAAAATATTTCTTTTATTGTTTTCAAAATTATCAAAAACCCCCAAAAATACTTTTGTATATAATGTATATTTTTGTAAATAGAAACAATACTGTATAGTTTATTTAATTTTGTATATATATATATTCTTTATTCTTTATACTTGTTAATATAATTCTTTATTTTATTTTATTTATTGTGACATTAAAAAGTAAATATAACAATCTTCTGTGGGAAAAACCTTTATTTCCCATTATACTTTACAACGACAACTGTTAGGAATTTAGGTAATAATTTAATGACACGCGGTTTTTAACTCTAATCATTTTGGCGCCGACTCGCCGGGGATTGTTTTTACTATTTACTTTTGACTGTTTACTATTTACTGTTGACTTTTGACTGTTTACTTTTTACTATTGACGTTGACTTTTTACTATTGACTGTTGACTTTTTACTATTTGTAAATAATACTTGTTAATTTTATTTATACTCACTAATTATACTTGTTTATATTTTTACACTTAGTAATTATATTTAGGTGTCTTTTATATAGTTGATTATTTTTTTGTTGTTGTAAGTTGTAACTTGAACGGATTAGGTAAGGTCCTTTTGTTAATATTGGCCTAAACCCTTCATTTTTACCGTAAGGTTATTTGAGGTTGAGGGCGGCCTTTATTAACACTTGGAGAATTGTCGAACACTTAAGTGCTTTCTCAACTGAGTAAGGGGCACATGAATGGTGTCTAGATATGATCAAGACTCTGGGTGACGGGTTTGTAAAATTGGATTCAGAGGACTTGTCCACTAAATGAATCCTGCCTCTCGCTTATCTCTTGTGATCTGGCCATTCGCCTTCTGAAAACACGGAAAGTCATTTAAGTCAAGGCATTGCACCTAGGCCGCAAGTCCACCTTGAGTTACCGCTTGGAATCAACTTTCTTTTTTTCAACTATATTCAGGCAAAAGAAAATATTTTTGTACACTTTAGGTATATTGGATTAAACATGACTTTAAGATGGGTAGCTGTTTCAGTCCCATTGCACATTGAAGTCCTCTGTTCCCGTACCTAAGTGTATTGTGTAAATAAAATATACGTAGACATAGGAATATACGTAGACATAGGAATATACGTAGACATAGGAATATACGTAGACATAGGAAAATTTATTCATTCATTTTGTATAGATAATTTGTGACATATTTGGTAAATATTTTGTTTTTATTTTGTAAATTTATTACTAACCTTTTTATTTTGTATAGGAAATAATCCGGGTTTATCGGAAATTTTACCACATACATCGGAGCATACGTTTAGGAAGTCAAGGTTGAAAAACCTTGAGGTTGATGTCTTGTTGGTGATTTTCGGTTTCCTCGGGAGTAAAAAGGTAAGTTTTCTTTTAACTCTCGTTATTTATTTAAAAAAATAAAAATAAAAATAAAAATAAAAAAATAGAAATTTTTTTAATTGTAAATAAAAAAAAAGAGTGTTTGCTTTTGTTTTACTGTTTTGTAATTATTTCTTTTTACTATTCATAATTACTGTTTGTTTTGGGCTTGTTTGTTAGTTTGTTTTGTTATTGGGCCTTAAGCCCATTTGTTTTGTTGGTTAGGGTTTTAGGTTTCGTAAAATAAAAAATAAAAAATAAAAAATTTAGCCCATTGGGCTCGTGTCATTCACGAAGCCCAAAACCCGTAACCCAAGCCCATTTAGTGTGTCGGGCCTGTTCGTTTTTAGGCCCATTAGTTTAAGCCCACCAATAATGGACCGGAGATTTCTTTGGCCCAGGCCCACTTTAAGGCCCAAACCATTTCGATGGCCCAGGCCCGTTTAAAGTGTCGGCAAGCGCGTGTGCTACGCGTTTTCACTGTTTACTTTACGACTTTTCGTAAAGTATTGAAAAAATAAAAAAATCAAAAATCAAAAATCAAAAAAAAATTTTGATTGGGCCGACGCACGACTTTTGCGTCGGCCGAATTCTTTAATAAGCCGCGTGCGTGTCTACTGTAGACTTTACGACTTTTGTCGCTCGGTCCGGAAATTTCGGGTCTTCTGTCTGTGGCACGTGTGCGAGCGTGCGTCCGTTCCTTCCTTTCCCTTCTGTTTGCGTTAGTTCCCTTAGGTCATTACGCGATTTCCCTTAGTCTCTCTCTCTCTCTCTCGTTCTCTCTCTCGTTTTCTCTTTCGTGTTCTTCATCTGTTCTTGAGCTTTTCCCAGAAACCTCCCAAATCCCAGAAGTTATCCTCCCTTCCCAACCCAGAAATGGCCAAACGAGTGAATTCTTTCAGTGATTTGTTTCAGGCAGGTCCTTCAGGGAGTCAAATCTTTGAAGGCCTGGATGAAATAATTCCACCGAGCATGCTCAATAGCGCCGATGCTAGCATGCCGACCCAGCCACAGCCACCACCGCAACCACTACCCCAAGCACCAATCCTGGTTGCTGATCCACCCGTTGAGCCGGAAGCCGCTCCTGTCTATAGGAGACTTCCGCGGACAAAGTACACCAAAGCTCAGAGAGATGCACTTGCGGCTTTCTTTGCGGTGTATTCTCACCCCACGAAACCACAACGAGAAAGATTTGGTCCAAAAATCGGACTAGAAGAAGACCAAGTCTACTATTGGGGGTCGAGAAATAGGAAGAAGTTCGGTATCCAGTCTTCCGAGCAGCGTATTGCCGAGCTAGAGAAAAGAAACGATCAGCTGGTGAGCAAAAACGAGGAGCTTCAAATGCAGAATCAAAGACTCGTTGATGCTCTCCACAGCGGCATCTGTCCCAATTGCGGAGGTCCTGTTTCGCACTCAGATGTGCCTAGGCGAAGGCTCGAAGTTGTTCCTCAACAACAAGAGCCTATTCTCGAGTTGTCCGACGATTCCATTGACATGGACCACTTGAGACGGGATGTGCGGAGCCTCATGCCATCATTTATCGAGCGCCCATCCGTACCTGTGCCATCTGACTTGATCTTTTCCGGACCTGCTCACGATCTTGTCGGAGTCCACACCGACTTGATCTCGGATATCGTCCGTAAGACCAAACACGAGCTCCTGCTCATGGCCACTGCCGGATTTCCTTTGTGGATAACTTCACCGACTCCCGACACGTCTATTCATCCCGAGACTCTTCATAGGGCCGAGTACTTGCGAGTGTTTCAACGAGCTGAACCTGCTCCGTACTTCAAAGCCGAATCCTCGAGACACTCGGCAACCATCCATCTTTATCCGACCACCATCGTTCGGATCTTAATGGATGTTGGTCGATGGTTGCCGGTCTTCGTAGCATGATTACAAACGCCCGGACGTTGGAGATCCTTTCCTCCAAAGAACGAAGAAGGCTACGAGGAGCATATGCAGTGATGTCGGCCGAGTTTCGGTGCCATCTCACCTCGTTTCAACTCGTGAAGTCCGGTTCGTTCGGTACTCTCACCAAAGAATCGGATGGAAGTTGGGTCGTCGTGGATGTCTCCGTGGATGAATTGCGTTCCAATCTAAAGCCTTCCGTGAGATCGATTTGCCGAAAACGCCCCTCCGGATGCACGATACGTGATCTTCATAATGGATCTTCCTTGGTCACTTGGGTGGAGCACGTGGATGTACGCGAGAAAGAGATGAAGGCCGGTTTCGAACCTTTTGTTCATTCAGGGTTCGCTTTTGGTGCAAAGCGTTGGATCTCAACCCTCCAACGACAAGCCGAGCGCTACATGTGCGCCACAGGTATCCACTCTTCACCCGGTGACTCGATTATTTCTCTTGAAGGAAGAAGAGGATTGGCGGAAATGGCAAAACAGATGACAGTCTGTTTCTTCAACGATATCAGCAACTCCACGTACCACCACTGGACTTGTTCGAACCGAACAAGAGACACTCGAATGGAGGTCAGGACCAACAAGCGCAGGGGTGATCCGAGCAAGCCCCCTGGAGTCAATCGTACTGCTGGTTGTTCCGTTGTTCATCTATCTCATCACACTAGGATCTTTGAATTCCTCAAAGACGTTCAGACGAGACCGCTGTGGGATAGTATGTCGATGGACAGCTCTGTACGTGTGCTAGCAAATTTCACCATCGGTCTTGACCCGCGGAACCAGATTTCGGTGCTCGCTATAGATAGTCACAACGACTTCCTCATCCTTCAGGAGTGTTGCACCGATGCAACAGGGTCGTCTGTGATTTATGCGCCGATTAACCATTCCATTTTCCAGTGTTTGCTATCTGGAGTTCAACCAGAGCCATTTCCGCTTATGTCTTCAGGCTTCTCCATTCTGCCTAACGTATCCGGAGCTGTACTTGATGGAAGTCTACTGACTATAGTGTTCCAGATCTCAGTGAGGGCTACATCAGCCAAGTCTGCCGTGGAGTCGACAACTACCCTTGTCCAGGACACACTTCAAAGGATCAGAGCCGCAGTCAACTAAGGAGCAAACGTTGGATGCAAGGCCCTGCTAGCCTTGTTTGTGAATGTTGGTGACTTGCTTCGGGAGGAGCTTCACGATCTTCAAAGGGGAGTCTTTCTGTTTCCCTTTTCATTTAGTTAATTGTTTTGTGTTTATTTCTGTTTGTGTGTTTACTTCGGTTTATTTTAGTTTGTGTGTTTAAATTCAATAATCATGCTTGAATTATTCATTTTTGTGAAATATCTGTCTAACATTGAGGACAATGTTTAATTCAAGTGTGGGGGGAAGGTTTACTGAAAAGAAAAGAAAAAATTTGAAAAATTTGAAAAATTCAAAAAAATAATTTACTTGTTTTCGTTTTCTACGGTAACAATATATCGACTAAATCATACTTACTCCCTTGGTAGCGTTGAACCTACCATTGCACTTAGTAAGTCACTGTGGTCACGTATTGTTACGTAAATTGAAAAAAATCAAAAAAAATCAAAAAATCAAAAAAATTACAAAAATATTTGCTTCTGTTTGTGTGTTTTATTTGTGTTATATGTGTTGTTTTCTTTCCAATCCCGATGATGAATTGAGTTTCATTATTATGATTTTGAGAATGTTTATTATATGTTAAGGATTTGTGTAATTTGCTTCGGATTTAATATGCATAACTTGTGATTGCTCGAATTTCCATGTTCACATAACCTGTTTCGATTAATTGATTGCAATCCGAGAAGCACATTTAAACATACATTGTCATGCATACCCAGAAAATGTGAGGATTTGAGCCTATTGTATATTCACATGTATGCATATTTCATACATTTACTCGTTCTTCATGTGTGCACAATTCATGAGTTTTTGAACCTAGAACTTGCTCAGAGACCACTTGAAACATTTTGTTAATCTGTAATGAATTAGAAATGAGTAAGGCATTAGTTGAGCACCATGGCCAAAATATTCACCATCCATTTAAACACGAACTTTAGGAATCCCCTTTTGAACTGATCACTCATTAGCCGTTTCTTTTGTTCACCCACACCATTTCACCATTGTTTTACTGTGTTTGCAAGACGATGATAGTGACTTCTTATGTTTTATGCTTCGGATTTGTACGGTAGTATACCGAAAGGCAAGTGTGGGGGTGTATTTATTTTGTTGTATTTGTTCAAAGAAAAGAAAAAAAAATCAGAAATAAAAAGAAGGAATAAATTCCTCAAAGAAAAAAAAAATAGAAAAGAAAGAAAGAAAAAAAAAATGTCAGAAAGAGAAATTCCAAAAATAGAGTTATTTTCTTGTATTGTTTTAATTTCAATAAAAGGTTGGAGGAGAATAAGAGTTGTTTCGGGTATAGCATAGGTATGAGTTTCAAAGTCGTTGACTTGTCTTGCAAACATGTAAAACATTTTTCATTTCCAGTCCTTTCACTTCATTTACCATTCACCATTTACCATCCACCCTTTGGTCCCTGTTTCACCTGAAAGACCTTATGATCTGATGATTTGTAGATTAACTGTAGAGAGTCGGTTAATGAGCAAGCATATGGGAACACTACTTGTGTAATTGTTTTGAGAGTAAACACTTAACCCTAAACACTGAGCGGAAATATTTAGTGAATCTTGTGAGGTTTAGTGGTTAATGTTGTTTCGATGTGCCTATTGGATTGCTTGACATTAATTGTATACTTGGTTTTCACACACTTCACCCGAGCATAAATGAGATGTACATGTTAAATGCTTAGCAAATTCTTTAACCTTGATATATAATTTTTATTCTCTTGGTTATAACTCTTTCGAACTCGCTGAGGATTATGGTTGGAAAGACCATCTGTTTTGTGTTTCCCTTTATGTTTTGTGTTGTTTTGTTCTGTGTTTGCTAGAGGACTACCAATAGTTCAAGTGTAGGGGTGTGATGTGAACGTAAAATACGTTCACAATGTGCCTTTAATTACTGGATTTTGCTATTCCGAAAGCTTAATTGTCTGTTTAATGTTTGTTTTCGTGTTTTCAAGGAAAATACCAGGAAAATGTTAATCTGCACAGAATAGGTGCATTTTGGAGGTTTTCAGCGTAATTCGGAAAGTCAACCGTGACTTTCATTTGTGGAATAAAATAATGTACGAAGATTTCGGGAACCGTTCCGAATCCCGACAATTTGTCGGCGAACCACCACACGCGGTGGCGATACACATTTTAATCCTCCATCTTATTTTCCCTTGTTTATATTTTATTTATATTTATTTTACATATTTTTTTTATAATTATTTAATTTGTTATTTTATTTATTTCTTTTGTTTTATTTTATAATTATTATTATTTTTTTAATTTCTTTTTATTTTAATTTTTCTTTTGTTTGATTCTCTCTTTGCAGCTCTCCCCCTTCCATGTTCACGATTCCATTTTCTAACTTGAGTTCATTTCCAGGCAGCATCTTCACCATCACTGCACCATCACACACCACTTTCACCTCACATGGAATCAATCAGTGCTGCTCCCATGTTACCTCCCTACTGCATTTGAATTCAAAATCCCACTTCTTGCTTGGATTCTAGCTTCACCACCACTCCCTCTAGCATTTCCAGATCACCCACGAAGCTCCACCATCAATGAATATTCTCTCTGCTCCTTGGCTGTTCCCCCATTCCTTGCCTATTTAAGCCACCGTTCCTGCAAGCACAACTCACCAATTCACAACCATAGCCACAACTACTCACCCACACCCATAGAATTAATCCCTGCACCCAGCAAGCTTCAATCACACAAACACCATCATCGTAGCCATCTTCAATCACCATTAATCACTACCATGGCAGCCCACTGCCTCATCACCAATTCACCATTACGGCAGCTCCTCTGCCAATCACAATCCTCATGCTTCAGCCCTGCGAGAATCAAATTCAATAATCAACAATCATCACTCTCTCCCTCACGGCACAACTCCTTCTGTTTCTTTTTTCCTTTACCTGCAATTACTCTACCATTTTTCTCTAATAATCTTCTTTTGTTTTGCAGGTTTGGTACCCATCGCCGGCGAGCCATCACCCTCTGCCCAGAAATCCGATTCAAAGCTGCCGGCGTTGTTTTCATCTTCACCGTGCTCTCTGCTGCTACTGCTTCGCCGTGAAGCCCAACCATCTCCGCCGGTTCCCGTGCTCAATTAACGCCATCCCAGTCCTTCCCCGTCGCCGCTGCTGTCCTACTACCGCCGCCGTCGATTCACGAACCCAACCGGAGCCATCGTCCTCTGCCTCCACAAACTGCAGCTGCTGTCTTGCCGCTGAAATTCCAGAAATCCCATTCCCGTGCTCATCCCAGCGCAACGCCGGCGTCGCTTCTCTGCCTCCATCCTCAGTCCGTCGCCGCATCTCGCCGGAGTTGATCTCTGCTCTCACCGCATCGATTCCAGCCTCACAAAGCTCACCTGCCCAGATTCGCCGTCGACCGTCGATCTCGGCTTCATCACCGTACCAGCCCAGAACCCAAACCGCGCCGCACCTCACCGCCGTCGATCACAGCTCTCATCCTCACGGCTCTCTCTCTCTTGCTATGAACTGAAGAAAAGAAGGAACGAAGACTGATGCTAAAAAGAGAGAGAAATTATGAGAGAAGCCTTGCACGGGTCAAACCCGTTGAAAAGTCAACCAAGGCAAAAGTCTACAACACGGCTTGGACCGGTCAACCAAAGAGAACTTGGGCCTTTGACCAAGTCAGCCTACCAAGCCCAATGTTCCAAATCTGCTAAGGACACCCACTTGGCCCAAGCCCAAAGTGCTCTCTACACCCGCCACATCCAAATACAAGTTACTTGTCCGATTAAATAGCTGAGTCTGCCACCTTCGCCTGCCAGACAGTGTCCATTTTCATGGACACAACAGTAACATTTTTCCCAAACTCTGTTTATTTATTATAATTTATTTTTGTTTAATTAACTATTCGTGAATAATTTTGGGAAATGTTATTGTTTGTTTATTTTCTATTTTGTGTAATAATTGTTGGATTGAAGTTAATTGATTCTTCTAGCAGCTTATGTGAATTTTGTTTGTTTGGTTTTATCTTTAATGTTGAAACTAAATGATAAGGATCGCGGATAGACGAGCGTTCGCTAGGTCGCGCACTTGAATTAACAACTCTTTTTCTATGCGTTAGACATGTTTAGATTAATCACCTTTGCATGTTTAATTGTTTAATCTAGATGAGCGTTCACTAGGTTGATTTCATGGGAGAAGTTTATTTGGAGAATGATAACCTGCGTAGGCATTCTACATATGTTAGTTTCGGATTCATGGCTAGGGAGTTGGTTAATCTTCAAAACAATATTTGTGTGTGTGTTTCTTGTTTTCAAAAAGAATAAAAATCCAAAAATATTTCTTTTATTGTTTTCAAAATTATCAAAAACCCCCAAAAATACTTTTGTATATAATGTATATTTTTGTAAATAGAAACAATACTGTATAGTTTATTTAATTTTGTATATATATATATTCTTTATTCTTTATACTTGTTAATATAATTCTTTATTTTATTTTATTTATTGTGACATTAAAAAGTAAATATAACAATCTTCTGTGGGAAAAACCTTTATTTCCCATTATACTTTACAACGACAACTGTTAGGAATTTAGGTAATAATTTAATGACACGCGGTTTTTAACTCTAATCAGATGGCTGCAGAGAAAACAAACAAAAGATAAAAGAAAAGTAAAATAACAAAACAAAAGAATATTAAAGAAATAAAAATAAAACAAAAGAAAAATAAAATAATAAAAGAAATAAAATCAATACTAAAATAGAATAAGAATAAATATAAATAAACATAAAATATAAACAAGAGAAAATAAAATGGAGATTTAAAATGTGTATCGCCACCGCGTGTGGTGGTTGCGCCGCCAAGTGTGGTGGTTCGCCGGTAAAATTGCCGGGATTCGAAACGTCTTTCGAAATCTTCGTACACGTTCTGATTTCCACATCCGAGGAATGACCGGTGTCATTAAATAATCGAAAAGTCACGGTTGACTTTCCGAAATTGCGCGGTAAATCTCCAAAAATCACCTTTTATGTGTAAATTAGCATTTTTCACATATTTTCCCTGAAAACACGAAAACAAACATTAAACCGACAAATAAGCTTTCAGAATAGCATCCATCCAAGTATTTAGAGCACTTTATGAACGTATTTTACGTTCACATCACACCCCCACACTTGAACTTTTGCTAGTCCTCTAGCAAACACAGAACTAAAAACAGAACAACACAAAAACAGAAAGGGAAACACAAAACAGAAATTCTTTCCAACCATAGCCCTCAACGAGTTCGAAGAATTATAATCAGGAGAATAAAAACTATATACCAAGGCTCACGAATTTGCTAAGTATTTAACATGGACATCTCATTCGTGCTCGGGTGAAGTGTGTGAAAACCGAGTGTACAATTAAAATCAAACAATCCAATAGGCACAAATGAACAACATTAACCACTAAAGCTCACAAGATTCACTAATTATTTCCGCTCAGTGTTTAGGGTTAAGTGTTTACTCTCATAACAATTACACAAGTAATGTTCCCATAAGCTTGCTCATCAACCAACTCTCCACAATTAATCCACAAATCATTAAATCATAAGGGCTTTCAATGGTGTAATGGGGCCAAAGGGTGAATGAATGGTGAATGAATGGTAAATGGTAAATGGAAGGGAAAGACTAGAAATGATAAATGTTCCACATGTTTGCAAGACAAATCAACGACTTTGAAACTCATACCTATGCTAAACCCGAAACAACTTTCCTATTTTCCTCCAACCTTTTATTGAAATTAAAACAATACAAGAAAATAACTCTATTTTTGTGGCATTTTTTCTTCTTTTCCACTTTTTTTTTCTTTTCTTTTTTTTCTTGAGGAACTTTATTCCTTCTTTTTGTTTCTGATATATATTTTTTTTCTTTCTATGAACAAATACAACAAAATAAAATGCACCCCCACACTTGCCTTTTGGTACTACCATACAAATCAAAACCCGAAGCATAAGAATATAAGAAGTCACTATCATCGTCTTGCAAACACAATAAAACATGGGTGAGATGGTGTGGGTGAACAAAAGAAGCGGCTAATGAGTTATCAGTTCAAAAGGGGTTCCTAAAGTTCGTGTTTAGATGGATGGTGAATATTTGGCCATGGAGCTCAACTAATGCCTTAATCATTTTCAATTCATCACAGATTAATAAAAAGTTTCGAGAGGTCAATGAGCAAGTTCTAGGTTCAAAAACTCATGAATTGTGCACACATGAAGAACGAGTAAATGTATAATGCATACATGTGAATATTCAACAGGCTCAAATCCTCACATTTTCTGGGTATGCATGACAATGTATGTTCAAATGTGCTTCTCGGATTGCAATCAATTAATTAACACAGGTTATGTGAACATGGAATTTCGAGCAATCACAAGTTATGCAAATTAAATCCAAAGCAAATCACAGAAAGCCTTGACATATAATAAACATTCTCAAAATCATAACAATTAAACTCAATTCATCATTGGGATTGGAAAGAACAAAACACACCACAAATAAACACACAAAAACAGAAAACAGAAGCAAATATTTTTGTAATTTTTGATTTTTTTGGTTTTTTTGATTTTTTTGATTTTTTTCAATTTACGTAACAATACGTGACCACAGTGACTTACTTAGTGCAATGGTAGGTTCAACGCTACCAAGGGAGTAAGTATGATTTAGTCGATATACCGTTACAGTAGAAAACAAAAACAAGTAAATTATTTTTTTGAATTTTTCAAATTTTTTCTTTTCTTTTTAATAAACCTTCCCCCACACTTGAATTAAACATTGTCCTCAATGTTAGATAGATATTTCACGAAATGAAAAATTTAAGTATGGTTATTGAATTGAAAATACAAACAGAAATAAACACACCAACAAAAATAAACCCAGCCACCGCGTGTGGTGGTTGCGCCGCCAAGTGTGGTGGTTCGCCGGTAAAATTGCCGGGATTCGAAACGTCTTTCGAAATCTTCGTACACGTTCTGATTTCCACATCCGAGGAATGACCGGTGTCATCCACGGAGACATCCACAACGATCCAACTTCCATCCAGTTGTAATTGAGAGTACCGAACGAACTGGACTTCACGAGTCGAAACGATGTTAGATGGCACCAGAAACTCGGCCGACATCACTTGCTTCTGCTCCTCGTAGCCTACTGCGTTGTCGGAGGGTAGGATCTCCAACATCTGAGCGTTTGTGATCATGCTACAGAAGACGGGCAACCATCGACCAACATCCATTAAGATCTCAACAATGGTGGTCGGATGAAGGTGGATGGTTGCTGAGTGTCTCGATGATTCCGATTTGAAGTATGGCGCTGGCTCCCCACGTTGAAACACTCGCAAGTACTCGGCCCTATTTAGAGTCTCGGGATGAATAGAAGTCTCGGGAGTCGGTGAAGATATCCACAAAGGAAAACCGGCAGTGGCCATGAGCATGAGCTCGTGCTTGGCCTTGCGGGCGATATCCGAGATCAAGTCGGTGTGGACTCCGACAAGATCATGAGCAGGTCCGGGAAGACGGTCAGATGGAATAGGTGCGGATGGGCGCTCGATAAGTGTAGGCATGAGGCTCCGCACATCCCGTCTCAAGTGGTCCAAGTCGATCGAATCATCGGACAACTCGAGAAGAGGCTCTTGTTGTGGAGGAACAACTTCGAGCCTTCGCCTAGGCACATCTGAGTGCGGAACAGGACCTCCGCAATTGGGACAGATGCCGCTCTGGAGAGCATCGACGAGTCGTTGATTCTGCAGTTGAAGCTCCTCGTTTTTGCTCACCAGCTGATCGTTTCTTTTCTCTAGCTCGGCAATACGCTGCTCGGAAGTCTGGATACCGAACTTCTTCCTATTTCTCGACCCCCAATAGTAGACTTGGTCCTCCTCTAGCCCGATTTTTGGACCAAATCTTTCTCGTTGTGGCTTGGTGGGGTGAGAATACACCGCAAAGAAAGCCGCCAGTGCTTCTCTCTGAGCTTTGGTGTATTTGCTCCTCGGAAGTCTCCTATAGACGGGAGCGGCTTCCGGCTCGGCGGGTGGATCAAGCAACCAGGATTGGTGCTTGGGGTAGTGGTTGTGGTTGTGGTTGTGGTTGTGGGCGGGTCGGCATGCTAGCATCGGCGCTATTGAGCATGCTCGGTGGAATTATTTCATCCGGGTCTTCAAAGATTTGACTCCCGAAGGACCTGCCCGAAACAAGTCGCCGAAGGAATTAACTCTCTTGGCCATTTTGGGTTGGGAAGGAGGAAAGCTTTTCCGGGTTTGGGAGGATTTCGGGAAAAATGACTAAGAACACGAAGAACACGAAGAACACTTAGAGAAAAACGAGAGGAGATGAGAGAGAATGAGAGAGAGAGAGACTAAGGGAAACGCGAAATGACCTAAGGAAACTAACGCAAACAGAAGGGAAGGGGAAAGACGCGCACACGCTCGCACACGTGCCACAGACACAGATCCGGAATTTCCGGATCGAGCAACGAAAGTCGCAACGAAAACGACCGCGTGCCACAAAAGTCGTAAAGACAATAGTGCACACGCGTCCGAAAATTATTAAACTAACTAATTTTTTTGTTTATTATTCGGCCGACGACAAAGTCGTGTGTCGGCCCAATAACGATTTTTCAATTTTTATTTTTTTTTATTTTTTTAATACTTTACGAAAAGTCGTAAAGTGAACAGTGAAAACGCGTGAGACGCACGCGCTGACGGTTGCCGACACTTTAAACGGGCCTGGGCCATCGAAATGGTTTGGGCCTTAAAGTGGGCCTGGGCCAAAGAAATCTCCGGCCCATTATTGGTGGGCTTAAACTAATGGGCCTAAAAACGAAAAGGCCCGACACACTAAATGGGCTTGGGTTACGGGTTTTGGGCTTCGTGAATGACACGAGCCCAATAGGCTAAAATTTTTATTTTTTATTTTTTATTTTTTTATTTTACGAAACCTAAAACCCTAACCAATCACACAAACGAATGGGCCTAACGCCCAATAACAAATAACAAACAAACAAGCCCAAAACAAATAAACAGTAATTATAAAAAGTGAAAATAAATATTTACAAAACAGTAAAACAAACAAACACACTTTTTTTTTTTTATTTACAAATTTTTTTTTTATTTTTTTAAAGAAATAACGAGAGTGAAAAGAAAACTTACCTTTTTACTCCCGAGTAAACCGAAAAAATCACCAACAAGACATCAACCTCAAGGTTTTTCAACCTTGACTTCCTAAACGTATGCTCCGATGTATGTGGTAAAATTTCCGAATATCCCGGATTATTCCCTATAAAAATGAAAAAGTTAGTAATAAAATTTACAAAATCAAAACAAAATATTTACAAAGTTAAAAATAAAGTCACAAATTATCTATACAAAATGAATAAATAAAATTTCCTATGTCTAAGTATATTTTATTTACAAGTAATGTTAAATTGTCCAAAATATAGTTAAAAACAAAGTTGATTCCAAGCGGTAATTCGAGGTGGACGTACGGCCTAGGTGCAATGTCTTGACGTAAATGACTTTCCGTGTTTTCAGAAGGCGAATGGCCAGATCACAAGAGATAAGCGAGAGGCAGGATTCATTTAGTGGACAAGTCCTCTGAATCCAATTTTACAAACCCGTCACCCAGAGTCTTGATCATATCTAGACACCATTCATGTGCCCCTTACTCAGTTGAGAAAGCACTTAAGTGTTCGACAATTCTCCAAGTGTTAATAAAGGCCGCCCTCGGTAGCAGTGGCAACAAGGCGCGGCGATGAGAGGCGCGGTGGTGTTCTCGGGTCGTGCGGCGGAGCTTGGGCTTACGGCGGCAGGAGGAGACGGCATCGGTGATTGCAGCGGCAAGGCGAGCCGGGGCGACGCGGCGGCTGCGGTGATGATGAACCGGGAAGCAGCTACGGCTTGGCGAGATGATGTGGTGTTGACGGGACCGGCGCAGGTGGCGAAAAACAGCAGCTACGGCTGTTCTGGAATTTGAGACGGCGCCGGATTGACAAGGAATGACCGGCAAGGATGGAAACAGCGGGCTTGACACGCCCAAAAGGAGCATCAATTTAAAAAAATCCCTATCGGTAGTATAGTGTAAGTAGGGTATCGTTCACAACGGAGATCAAAGGGTGTACCTAACAAAAAATGTCACAAAGAATTAAATAAAATAAAGAATTATTATTAACAAGTATAAAGTATAAATATGTACATATGTACAAAGTAAAAAGGGGAATTGAGAGATAAATTGAATGAAATAAATTAATTAAATTACAAAGAATAAATAAAATATGATGATGAAACACAAAGTATATAAAGTTCAGCCACATATACACAAGTTTACCAATCATTAGACCGAAAATTAACCAAGTTCCCTAGCCATGAAACCGAAACTAACATATGTGGAATGCCCACACGGGTTATCATTCCCCAAATAAAACCTTTTCTATGAAAATTAACCTAGTGAACGCTCATCTAGATTAAACAATTAAACATGCAAAGGTGATCAATCAATAACATATCTAACGCATAGGAGAAGAGTTGTTAATTAAAGTGCGCGACCTAGCGAACACTCGTCTATCCGCGATCCTTCTTATTTTGATTCCGACCCGTTTGATAAGCCTTTACTACTTGTGAATTAGAATTAAAACCCTAATTCTAGCACCAATTACATGCAATCATTTTAAGTATCGAACCTTAAAACAAAAACACATAAAAGATTCAATAAAACCGAATCAAATAAACGGAGTCACATAAGCTGCTAGAAGAACTAATTAATTAGGATCTAACAATCAAATAAACTCATAAATATAGGCTGAAAATTATATAAATCATGTCATGTTAACTAATACAAAGAATAATCAAGCAACAAAGAGGAACTCAAAAAGAGTAATTAAAGAATAAGTTGAAGTACACCATATGGAAAGTAGGAAGAACTCGAAGATCACAAACTCTTAAATCCTCACGCGAGTAACTCAAAAGCCGAGATTCCCAAGGTGATGATGATGGTGGTGATGATGGTTGATGGCTGGTGGTAATGGTGTAAACAGCTCCCCTCCTCCTTGAAGACTTGAAAACCCTAAATACTAGAGAATGGAAAATATGATGTGAGATGGAGAAGAGAAAGAGGAGGGTTTGTCCCTCCCCATTGGGGTGTGAATTGGTGAAGAGAAAGAGGCTCCTATTTATAGGAAAATGGAGAGGAAGAAGAAGACAATGGAAGAAATAAACAAAGAAAGGGAAAAGAAATGGAATGTGAATGGGAGATAAAGAAATGGTAAGTGGTGGTGGAAATGGAATCATATGGCAATTAACCATTTATTTACCAAAAATAAATTAAACACTAATGGTGTGGGCAGAAAGAAGAGGAAAGAATATAGGGGTGAGTGGAGCATTGAAAATAAAAGAAGAGGAAAGAAATAAAAACGGACAGCACTGAGCAGTGCGCACTTAGAACGGAATCCTGCACGTTTCAACGGTTGGATGCTTCTGAAATTTTATTTGGGAATAACTGACATCCATGTGCAGCGTGTATCAAAATTACAGCTAGATCTGACGGTGCAATTGAGAGATATAGGCCTCGCAAGTTGACCTATCTGCACAGGCAGATTGTCCGAAAATCTGGGCTTGGGCCATTCCTCATGCTTTGTGAACCTGGGCCTTCCTTCATTGATTTGGGCCTTCCATCTTGGGTTTGGGCCCCCTTCTTGGGCCTCATGGTAGACCACCTCTTAATGGGCCTCGCAAAAGCCCATTAGACTTCGTTTCTGCACATGTTCACATTAATACATCATTTTGGACTCAAATATGGAAACTAAGCTAAAATAGCAAAGTTACAATTAAATCATAGCCAAATAGTAGGGAAAACACATTAAAAACGTCACACTTTGTGCTCCTATCAAATTCCCCCACACTTAGCTACTGCTAGTCCTCTAGCAAACACAAGAACAACACAAAACAGAAAATGAAACACAAAACAGAATGGTCTTTCCAACCATAACCCTCAACGAGTTCAGAAGAGTTATAATCAAGAGAATAAAAATTATATACCAAGGCTAAAGAATTTGCTAAGTCTTTAACATGCACATCTCATTTATGCTCGGGTGAAGTGTGTGAAAACCGAGTATACAATTAATCTCATGCAATCAAATAGGCACATCGAAACAACATTAACCACTAAAGCTCACAATGGTCACTAAATATTTCCGCTCAGTGTTTAGGGTTAAGTGTTTACTCTCATAACAATTGCACAAGTAATGTTCCCATAAGCTTGCTCATTAACCAACTCTCCACAATTAATCCACAAATCATTAGATCATAAGGGCTTCAAGGGTATAAACGGGGCCAAAAGGGTGAATGGTGAATAGTGAATGATGAATGAAGGGACTGGAAATGAAAAATGTTTCACATGTTTGCAAGACAAGTCAACGACTTTGAAACTCATACCTATGCTATACCCGAAACAACTTTCTTATTCTCCTCCAACCTTTTATTGAAAATAATACAAGAATATAACTCTATTTTTTTTTCCCCTTTTTCTTTTTTTTTCTTTTCTTTTTTTCTTGAGGAACTTTATTCCTTCTTTTTGTTTTTGATTTTTTTTTCTTTGTTTGAACAATTACAACAAAATAAAATGCACCCCCACACTTGCCTTTTGGTATATTACCATACAAATCCGAAGCATAAAAACACAATAAGTCACTATCATCGTCTTGCAAACATAAATAAAACAAGGGTGAGATGGTGTGGGTGAACAAAAGAAACGGCTAATGAGTGTTTAGTTCAAAAGGGGATTCCTAAAGTTCGTGTTTAGATGGATGGTGAATATTTTGGCCATGGTGCTCAACTAATGCCTTATTCATCTCTAATTCATCACAGATTAACAAAACGTTTCAAGTGGTCTTTGAGCAAGTTCTAGGTTCAAAACTCATGAATTGCGCACACATGAAGAACGAGTAAATGTATGAAAGATGCATACATGTGAATATTCAATAGGCTCAAATCCTCACATTTTCTGGGTATGCATGACAATGTATGTTTAAATGTGCTTCTCGGATTGCAATCAATTAATCGAAACAGGTTATGTGAACATGGAAATTCGAGCAATCACAAGTTATGCATATTAAATCCAAAGCAAACTACACAAAGCCTTGACATATAATAAACATTCTCAAAATCATAACAATTAAACTCAATTCATCATAGGAATTGGAAAGAACAAAACACAAAACAAACAATAACACACAAAACAGAAGCAAATATTTTTGTCATTTTTGATTTTTTGATTTTTTTGATTTTTTTATATAGCTCAAATAAACAAACAAGCACTTTCTAAAACTCGATAGCTCCAAAGCCAGTGCGAAACAAACGAGCTTACAAAACTATTTTTTTTTCTTTTTCAATTTTTTTTATTAGGGTAACAATACGTGACCACAGTGACTTACTTAGTGCAATGGTAGGTTCAACGCTACCAAGGGAGTAAGTGTGATCTAGTCGATATATTGTTACCGTAGAAAACAAACACAGTAAATTATTTTTTTTAATTTTTCAAATTTTTCAAATTTTTTTTCTTTTCTTTTTAATAAACCTTCCCCCACACTTAAATTAAACATTGTCCTCAATGTTGACAAATATTTCACGAAAATGAAAAATTCAAGCATGGTTATTGAATTGAAAATACAAACAGAAATAAACACACCAACAAAAATAAACACACAACAGTTAAGTAAATGAAAAGGGAAACAGAAAGACTCCCCTTTGAAGATCGTGAAGCTCCTCCCGAAGGTAGTCACCAACAGTCACAAACAAGGCTAGCAGGGCCTTGCATCCAACGTTTGCTCCTTAGTTGACTGCGGCTTTGATCCTTTTGAGCGTGTCCTGTACCGTGCCTGTTGCCAAATCCACAGCACGTCTGGCTGAATTTGCCTTCACTGAGATCTGGAACACTAACGTCAGTAGAGTTCCATCAAGTACGTCTCCGGATACATCAGGCAGAAAGGAGAAGCCAGATGACATCAATTGAAAAGGCTCCGGGTCAACTCCACATAACATGGACTGGAAGCTTGCTTGATCGATAGGCGCATAAATCACGTACGACCCCGTTGAATCTGTGAAGCACTCCTGGAGTATGAGGAAGTCGACGTGATTACTTATGCCCAAAACGGAGATAGAATTTCGTGGGTCAAGGCCAGTGGTGAAGTTTGTAAGCACATGTACCGAACTGTCTATCGACACACTATCCCATAAATGCCTTGTCCGTACGTCTCGATAAAATCAAAGATTCTTGTGTGATGGGAGAAGTGCTTGACAGAACAGCCACAGTACGATCGAGTCCAAGGGGTTGGCTAGGATCACCCCTTCGCTTGTTGGTCCCGACCTCCATATGTGTGTCTCCCGTTTTGTTTGATGCAGTCCAATGATGGTAAGTCGAGTTGGTGATGTCGTTGAAGAAACTTACCGCCATCTGGTTTGCCATCTTAGCAAGGCTTCTTCTCCCTCCCCGGTGAAATGATTGAGTCACCGGGTGAAGTGTGAATCCCCATCACGCACATGTAGCGCTCGGCATGTCGTTGAAGAGGTGCCAACCAACGCTTCGCTCCATATGCAAAACCTGATTCAACAAAAGGTTTAAATAAGGGGGTTAAATCTTTTTCTCGCACATCAACATGCTCCACCCACGTGACAAAGGAGGATCCATTCCTGCAGATCCCGTATCGGTGCATCCGAAGGACGTTTTCGGCATCTTGATCTCACGGAAGGCCTTGGTTTTGAGCTCATTTCATCCACAGAGACATCCACAACAATCCAACTTCCATCCAATTGTTGGTGAGAGGAACGAACAAACTGGACTTCACGAGTTGAAACGTTGTGTGTTGGCACTAGGAACTCGGCAGACATCACTTGCACTCGCTCCTTGTAGCTTTCTTCTATCCGGAGAACAGGACCTCCAAGGTATGGGCATTGGTGACCAAGCTACGAAGATAAGCAACCATTGACCAACATCCATTAAAATCGAACGATGGTGGTCGGATTCGGGTGAATGGTTCGTCGAGTGTCTCGAGGCTTCGATATGAAATATGGTGTAGGCTCGGCTCGTTGAGACACTCGCAAGTACTCGGCATGATTAAGAATTTCGGGATGAAAGGAAGTGCTGGGATTTGATGAAAAGATCCACGGGGGAAAACCAGCAGCCGACCAAGAGCAGGAGTTCATCTTTGGCTTTGTTCACGATATCGGCGATCCGGTCGGAATGAAACCCAACGAGATCATGAGCAGTGTCCCGGAATGTTGTCGGATGGCACACGAGAGGATGAGCGCTCGAGTAATGTTGGCATGAGGCTCCGCACATCCCTTCGCAAGTCATCCATGTCGATTGAATCATCGGACAAGACAAGAAGAGGCTCCGGAGGAACAACTTCGAATCTTGATCGATGCACATCCGGGTGCGGAACAGACCTCCACACCGGGGACAAATGCCGCCGTGAAGAGCATCGATGAGTTTCTGGTTCTGCTCTTGAAGCTCCTCATTCTTACTCATCAGCTCCTCGTTTCTTCTTATTAGATCGGCATAAATCTGCTCCTCTGACGGGATACCGTGCTTATCATGAAATCTCCTTCCCCAGTTGTAGACCTTATTTTCAGTTAACCCGAGTTCTATAGCAAACCTTGCTCTGTGCAGTTTGAGTGGGTGAGGATTCACCGTGTAGAACTCGGTCAACGCATCATTTTGGTCCTTGGTGAATCTCGTCCTCGGGCCTCTCGTACGCTTCTCGGAAGGACCAGCAACAGCAACAACAGGTGGATCATCCGGCATGCTAGCATTAACAGTATCTAGAATGCTTGGTGGAATGATTTCATCCAAGCCTTCAAAGAAATCACTCTCTGGAGGACTAGAATGAAACAACTCACTGAAAGAATTCACTCTTTTGGCCATTTCTAGGTTGGGAGGGAGGATAGCTTTCTGGAAAAATAACTAAGAACAACGAAGAACAAGTGAAGAACAAGTGAAGAACAGTATGAACAAACGAGAGAAAATTTAGAGAGAATAAAAGGGAACTAAGTGAAAATGAATGCAAAATGAATGGAATGAAACACACAAACACAAACGAAGGGAAAGGAACAGACGCACGCACGCACACGTGCCAAAGACAGAGATCCGCAAATTACGGATCGAGCGACGAAAGTCGCAAAGGCTACAGTTGACACACATGCGGATTATTAAACAAATCGGCCGACGCAAAAGTCGTCCGTCGGCCCAATCAAAATTTTTTTTAATTTTTTATTTTTTTAATTTTTTTAATTATCGTGCCGACGCGAAAGTCGCGGGACGGTCCAATAAGAATTTTTCTTTTTATTTAACCAAATCTTTACGCGAAAGTCGTAAAGTGAACAGTGAAAACGCGTAGCGCACGCGCTAACGGTTGCCGACACTTTAAACGGGCCTGGGCCATCGGAATGGTCTGGGCCTTAAAGTGGGCCTGGCCGCGTAGAGTACGGGCCATTATTGGTGGGCTTAACTAATGGGCCTAAAAACGAACAGGCCCGACACACTAAATGGGCTTGGGTTACGGGTTTCAGGCTTCGGGAATGATACGGGCCCAATGGGCCAAATTTTTTATTTTTTATTTTTTTATTTTTCTTTTCGAAACCTAAAACCCTAACCAATCACACAAACGGGCCTAAGGCCCAATAACAAACAAACAACAAGCCCAAAAATAAAACAAACAGTAATTATAAATAGTAAAAATAAATAATTACAAACAGTAAAACAAAACAAGCACTCTTTTTTTTTTATATACAATTACAAATTTTCTAATTTTTTTATTTTTTTTTTATTTTTTCATTTTTACAAACAAATAACGAGAGTGAAAAGAAAACTTACCTTTTTACTCCCAAGGAAACCGAAAATCACCAACAAGACATCAACCTCAAGGTTTTTCAACCTTGACTTCCTAAACGTATGCTCCGATGTATGTGGTATAATTTCCGATAACCTTGATTATTCCCTATAAAAATTAAAAAGTTAGTAATCAAATTTACAAAATAAAAACAAAATATTTACAAAGTTAAATATGTATTACAAATTATCTATACAAAATGAATAAATAAATTTTCCTATGTCTAAGTAAATTTTATTTACAAAATACACTTAAGTACGGGAACAGAGGACTTCAATGTGCAATGGGACTGAAACAGCTACCCATCTTAAAGTCATGTTTAATCCAATATACCTAAAGTGTACAAAAACAGTTTCTTTTGCCTCAATATAGTTGAAAAAAAATGAAAGTTGATTCCAAGCGGTAACTCAAGGTGGACTTACGGCCTAGGTGCAATGCCTTGACTTAAATGACTTTCCGTGTTTTCAGAAGGCGAATGGCCAGATCATATGAGAATAAGCGAGGGGCAGGATTCATTTGGTGGACTACGGAGGCAAGCCCCTATCGACTTTCGTCTGTCTATAGTCCTCTGAATCCAAAACCTGTCACCCAGGGTCTCGACCTAGACACCATTCATGTGCCCCTTACTCAGTTGAGAAAGCACTTAAGTGTTCGACAATTCTCCAAGTGTTAATAAAGGCCGCCCTCAACCTCAAATAACCTTACGGTAAAAATGAAGGGTTTAGGCCAATATTAACAAAAGGACCTTACCTATTCCGTTCAAGTTACAACTTACAACAACAAAAAATAATCAACTATATAAAAAACACCTAAATAAATTACTAAGTGTAACCAAATATAAACAAGTATTATTCACAAAATATCAACAAGTATAAACAAGTATTATTCACAAATATTCACAAAATAATAGTTAGGAATTTTCAATCCCCGTCGACGGCGCCAAAAATTGACACGCCCAAAAGGAGCATCAATTTAAAAAAATCCCTATCGGTAGTATAGTGTAAGTAGGGTATCGTTCACAACGGAGATCAAAGGGTGTACCTAACAAAAAATGTCACAAAGAATTAAATAAAATAAAGAATTATTATTAACAAGTATAAAGTATAAATATGTACATATGTACAAAGTAAAAAGGGGAATTGAGAGATAAATTGAATGAAATAAATTAATTAAATTACAAAGAATAAATAAAATATGATGATGAAACACAAAGTATATAAAGTTCAGCCACATATACACAAGTTTACCAATCATTAGACCGAAAATTAACCAAGTTCCCTAGCCATGAAACCGAAACTAACATATGTGGAATGCCCACACGGGTTATCATTCCCCAAATAAAACCTTTTCTATGAAAATTAACCTAGTGAACGCTCATCTAGATTAAACAATTAAACATGCAAAGGTGATCAATCAATAACATATCTAACGCATAGGAGAAGAGTTGTTAATTAAAGTGCGCGACCTAGCGAACGCTCGTCTATCCGCGATCCTTCTTATTTTGATTCCGACCCGTTTGATAAGCCTTTACTACTTGTGAATTAGAATTAAAACCCTAATTCTAGCACCAATTACATGCAATCATTTTAAGTATCGAACCTTAAAACAAAAACACATAAAAGATTCAATAAAACCGAATCAAATAAACGGAGTCACATAAGCTGCTAGAAGAACTAATTAATTAGGATCTAACAATCAAATAAACTCATAAATATAGGCTGAAAATTATATAAATCATGTCATGTTAACTAATACAAAGAATAATCAAGCAACAAAGAGGAACTCAAAAAGAGTAATTAAAGAATAAGTTGAAGTACACCATATGGAAAGTAGGAAGAACTCGAAGATCACAAACTCTTAAATCCTCACGCGAGTAACTCAAAAGCCGAGATTCCCAAGGTGATGATGATGGTGGTGATGATGGTTGATGGCTGGTGGTAATGGTGTAAACAGCTCCCCTCCTCCTTGAAGACTTGAAAACCCTAAATACTAGAGAATGGAAAATATGATGTGAGATGGAGAAGAGAAAGAGGAGGGTTTGTCCCTCCCCATTGGGGTGTGAATTGGTGAAGAGAAATAGGCTCCTATTTATAGGAAAATGGAGAGGAAGAAGAAGACAATGGAAGAAATAAACAAAGAAAGGGAAAAGAAGTGGAATGTGAATGGGAGATAAAGAAATGGTAAGTGGTGGTGGAAATGGAATCATATGGCAATTAACCATTTATTTACCAAAAATAAATTAAACACTAATGGTGTGGGCAGAAAGAAGAGGAAAGAATATAGGGGTGAGTGGAGCATTGAAAATAAAAGAAGAGGAAAGAAATAAAAACGGACAGCACTGAGCAGTGCGCACTTAGAACGGAATCCTGCACGTTTCAACGGTTGGATGCTTCTGAAATTTTATTTGGGAATAACTGACATCCATGTGCAGCGTGTATCAAAATTACAGCTAGATCTGACGGTGCAATTGAGAGATATAGGCCTCGCAAGTTGACCTATCTGCACAGGCAGATTGTCCGAAAATCTGGGCTTGGGCCATTCCTCATGCTTTGTGAACCTGGGCCTTCCTTCATTGATTTGGGCCTTCCATCTTGGGTTTGGGCCCCCTTCTTGGGCCTCATGGTAGACCACCTCTTAATGGGCCTCGCAAAAGCCCATTAGACTTCGTTTCTGCACATGTTCACATTAATACATCATTTTGGACTCAAATATGGAAACTAAGCTAAAATAGCAAAGTTACAATTAAATCATAGCCAAATAGTAGGGAAAACACATTAAAAACGTCACACTTTGTGCTCCTATCAGGGCTCGAGCTGGGTTTTAAAGATCGACGCCTGATGTGAACGTAAAATACGTTCACAAAGTGCCTTTAATTACTGGATTTTGTTATTCCGAAAGCTTAATTATCTGTTTAATGTTTGTTTTCGTGATTTTAGGGAAAATACGAGTAAAATGTTAATCTGCACAGAATAGGTGCATTTTGGAGGTATTCTGCGTAAATCGGAAAGTCAACCGTGACTTTTATTTGTGGAATAAAATATTGTACGAAGATTTCGGGAACCGTTCCGAATCCCGACAATTTGTCGGCGAACCACCACATAAGGCGGCGCAACCACCACACGCGGTGGCGATACACATTTTAAACCTCCATCTTATTTTCCCTTGTTTATATTTTATGTTTATTTATTTTACATATTTCATTTGTTATTTTATTTCTTTTGTTTTATTTTATAATTATTTCTTTTATTTGTTTTTGTTATTTTATTTTATTTTTCTTTTGTTTGTTTTCTTTTTCTTTTGTCTGCAGCTCACCACCGTAACCACCATCCTTGGCTTCTACCTTCACCAACCATCTCCACTGCCGGCAGCATCTTCACCTACTATCTCCACCAAAATCCCACCACCACTACAGAGCATCTACAGCTCACTCATCTCTGCTCCTTGGCTGCTTCCCATTTCTCTCATCTATTTAAGGAGAAGCCCTGCAAGCACAAATTCACAATGAATCTAATTAATCTTCTTTCTCTTTGCAGGTTACGTTCTCTTCTCTTTTGCAGGTTTGAAAGCCCAGCTGCCAATTTCTCTTGGCACCCAAAGCACCAAGTTGCCGGCGACCCATCCCATCACCGCCGTGAGCCAAGCCTTGCCGCCGGCTCAACCCAAGTCCTTGTCGTCGATCCAAGTCAACGGCACCCTTGTTGTTCATGCCAATCGCCTCTGCCAATTTCAACCTGCAAAATCATCAATTTTCCAGCAATCATGTTCTTTAAATTCAATCTAATAATTTGCTTTCTTCTTTTGCAGGTTCGCATCAATCCGGTTGCCGCCATGCCTAGCTGCTGCAATTTCCGCTGCAGCCCATCATCACCCATCACCGTCGGCGTCAATCCCATAAGCCCAGAAACTGCAGGCGCCGATTTCTCCTGCCCTCACATCCTGACGCCGCCGTCGAGCCCAGCTATCACGGCGTCCCCATGCCCAGAACTCGTGCTCCGCCACCTCTCAAATCAACGCCGGCATCAATCTCAGATTTTGCCCAGCCGGCATCACCAATAGAACCCGTGCCCCCTGCCAGCGTCGACCCATCTCGCAGAGAAGCCCAGTCGCCGCTGCTCACGCCCTTGCATCGCCGCCATCGATCTTCCAGCAGCTCACCGTCGACGATGCTCCGCCAGCAATCCAGCTGCCATCGATGGATCCCGTCGCCCAGCACACTTGCAATCCCCGGTCTCCTCTGAATTCCACGACGTCGCCGCTGCCCACTGTTCCTAGCTCCGTCGTTCCTCGCCTGCAAGTCCACTCATCGCTCCCTGCTCTTGCTCTCTCTGATGCTACGAAGAAGAAAGAAGCAAAATGAAGAAGATAGAGCTTCTAATGCTGACGGGGAAGAAAGAAGAAAACGCGGTCAAAGAGTCAAACCAGAAGAATAGTCACGGTCAAAGTCAACTAAGGCCACATGGTTGGGCCGGCCAGAAAAGAGAAGAAAGAATTGGGCCTTTGCCCAATTGCCCAAGCCCATGGTTCAAATCTGCTAAGTGCACCCGCCACATCCAAAGTTCGATTTTCAAATAGCTGAGTCTGCCACCTTCGCCTGCCAGACAGTGTCCATTTTCATGGACACAACAGTAACATTTTTCCAAACTCTGTTTATTTATTATAATTTATTTTTGTTTAATTAACTATTCGTGAATAATTTTGGGAAATGTTATTGTTTGTTTATTTTCTATTTTGTGTAATAAATTGGATTGAAGTTGATTAATTCTTCTAGCAGCTTATGTGAATTTTGTTTGTTTAGTTTTATCTTTAATGTTGAAACTAAATAATAAGGATCGCGGATAGACGAGCGTTCGCTAGGTCGCGCACTTGAATTAGCAACTCTTTTTCTATGCGTTAGACATGTTTAGATTAATCACCTTTGCATGTTTAATTGTTTAATCTAGATGAGCGTTCACTAGGTTGATTTCATGGGAGAAGTTTATTTGGGGAATGATAACCCGCGTGGGCATTCCACATATGTTAGTTTCGGATTCATGGCTAGGGAGTTGGTTAATCTTCAAAACAATATTTGTGTGTTTCTTGTTTTCAAAAATAATAAAAATCCAAAAATATTTCTTTTATTGTTTTCAAAATTATCAAAAACCCCCAAAAATACTTTTGTATATAATGTATATTTTTGTAAATAGAAACAATACTGTATAGTTTATTTAATTTTGTATATATATATATTCTTTATTCTTTATACTTGTTAATAATAATTCTTTATTTAATTTAATTTTTCGTGACATTAAAAAGTAAATATAACAATCTTCTGTGGGAAAAACCTTTATTTCCCATTATACTTTACAACGACAACTGTTAGGAATTTAGGTACTAAATTAATGAACCTCGGTTTTAACATCAGATCAACGCCGGTGATGGAAAGATCGATGGGTTGTCGGCGGAGACAAAGACGGTGCTTGAATTTGTGGGCAGAGGCAAGAAGGGACGGCGACGAACACGACAGAGCATGGGCTCTGAATTGGAATTGGAATTGGGTTGGCTGCGATGAGTTTCCAAACCTGCAAAACAAAACAAACAAATTAGAGAGATGATTGTGAGATTGGTGAATTGTGCTTGCAGGTGTTGCTCTTAAATAGCTGAGGGGAAGGGGAAGCAGCCAAGGCTTGGTGGAGGTGGTAGGTGATGGTGGAGAGGTTTGGTGAAGCTAGAAGCCAAGGAGGAGGTGGTAGTGTTTGCCGGCAGTGGAGGAAAACCAGGGAGAAATGGAACGTAGTGTGATGGTGGAGAGGATGGAAAACCAGCTGGTGAACGTGCTGCAGCCAAAAGATCATAATCAAAACAAATAAAATAACCAAAAGAAAATAAAAAAGAAATAATTAATAAAATAAAAATAAAAGAAATAAATAAAATAACAAATGAAATAATTATAAATATAAACAAGAAACAATTATTAGGAAAAATAGAATGGTGGTTTCAAAATATGTATCGCCACCGCGTGTGGTGGTTGCGCCTCCGTGAGTGGTGGTTCGCCGACAAATTGTCGGGATTCGGAATAATCCGAAATCTTCGTACATTATTTTATTCCACAAATGAAAGTCACGGTTGACTTTCCGAATTACGCTGAAAATCTCCAAAATTCACCTTTTCTGTGCAGATTGACATTTTTCTCATATTTTCCCTAAATACACAAAAACAAATATTAAACAAACAATTAAGCTTTCGGAATAGCAAAATCCAGTAATTAAAGGCACTTTGTGAACGTATTTTACGTTCACATCACACCCCTACACTTGAACTATTGCTAGTCCTCTAGCAAACACGAAACAAAACAACACAAAACAGAAAGGGAAACACAAAACAGACAGTATTTCCAACCATAATCCTCAGCGAGTTCGAAAGAATTATAATCAAGAGAATAAAAATTATATACCAAGGTTAAAGAATTTGCTAAGCATTTAACATGTACATATCATTTCTGCTCGGGGGTGTGTGTGAAAACCAAGTATACAAATAATGTCAAGCAATCCAATAGGCACATATGAACAACATTAACCACTAAACCTTACAAGATTCACTAAATATTTCCGCTCAGTGTTTAGGGTTAAGTGTTTACTCTCAAAACAATTACTGATGTGAACGTAAAATACGTTCACAAAGTGCCTTTAATTACTGGATTTTGCTATTCCGAAAGCCTAATTGTCTGTATAATATTTGTTTTTGTGTTTTTAGGGAAAATACCAGAAAAATGTTTATCTGCACAGAATAGGTGCATTTTGGAGGTTTTCAGCGTAATTCGGAAAGTCAACCGTGACTTTCATTTGTGGAATAAAATATTATACGAAGATTTCGGAAACCATTCCGAATCCCGACAATTTGTCGGCGAACCACCACATAAGGCGGCGCAACCACCACACGCGGTGGTGGAACACAATTCAAACCACCATTTATTTTCTCTAATAGTTGTTTCTTTTATTTATTTATTTTCTTTTATTATTTAATTTTTCTTTTGTTTTATATTTATTTATTTTATTTCTTTTTGTTATTTAATTTTTCTTTTTCTTTTGTTGTTGCAGCTAACATGTTCACGTTCTAATTCCCTTGGATTTTTCTCCAGCTAACAACCCACTGCCGGCCGCCCACTTCTCTAGCTCAACCATTTTCCTTCCTCACATGGCTTCAATTCCATTCAAGCATCAATTCCAGCTATTTCTTCCACCTTATAGATCACTCCACGAAGCTCCACCATCACTGCATATTCCCTCTCTGCTCCTTGGCTGTTCCCCCTTTCCTTTCCTATTTAAGGAGAGCTCCTGCAAGCATTGATCACACAATCACAGCCATCACCAACAAAGCCAACCCGTGCTCTAAATTAATCACAAATTGCCATCACCATTTCACCATGGCACCCTATCAATTTCTCTCTACACCCAAATGCCCAAGCATTTCTGCCGTGCTTCTTTGCCTCACCACCGCTACACATCACCGTTTCAGCCGGCGCCCCATCTTACTCACCCAAACCTGCAATCAATTCAAGTTTTCTTTTCTTTTCTTTTGTTTTCCTGCAATTTTACAATCATACAATCATCTCTCTAATTATCTTCTTTTTCTTTTGCAGGTTTGAAAGCAGCTCACCTTGCCGCTGCAATCAAGAAACCCGTGCTCACCAAATCTGCCGCCGCATCACCCATGGTTGCTGCTTTGCCTAGCAGCGACGCCGCTGCTCTCACCTAACCCGGAGCTCCTCTCTTGTCGTCGCTGCCATCTATTTTGCCTCTGCCCAGAAATCCAATCCAAGCTGCCGGCGTCGTATTCCATCGCTGCAATTCCAAACCCGGAGCTTCCAGCCATCTCTACTAGCAACACTGCCGACGCCGTCCATAACCCAGCCAATCATCAACGCCGGCGACCCTTCTCTTCGCCGCTGCTCACCACTGCAGATCCGTTCATGGCCCTCTTGTTCTCTGTTCTGGAAAGAATGAAGAAAAGAATGAAGAAATCGTGGAAGAGAAGGGAAGGGATGAAGTAATGCGACTTGGAGCAAGGAATAATAAAAAAAAAGAAAGAATGGCAGCTGCTTTGAAAAGTCAACATGAAGGATTGGGTTTGGGCCAAAAATGCAAAGGAAAGAAAGGAATTGGGCCTCCAAGCCCAATGATCCAAGCCCAATGCCAATTGATTTGTGCACCGGCCACATCCAAATTACAAGTCCGATTTTTATAGCTGAGTCTGCCACCTTCGCTGGCAGACAGTGTCCATTTTCATGGACACAACAGTAACATTTTTCCCAAACTCTGTTTATTTATTATAATTTATTTTTGTTTAATTAACTATTCGTGAATAATTTTGGGAAATGTTATTGTTTGTTTATTTTCTATTCTGTGTAATAAATTGGATTGAAGTTGATTAATTCTTCTAGCAGCTTATGTGAATTTTGTTTGTTTAGTTTTATCTTTAATGTTGAAACTAAATAATAAGGATCGCGGATAGACGAGCGTTCGCTAGGTCGCGCACTTGAATTAGCAACTCTTTTTCTATGCGTTAGACATGTTTAGATTAATCACCTTTGCATGTTTAATTGTTTAATCTAGATGAGCGTTCACTAGGTTGATTTCATGGGAGAAGTTTATTTGGGGAATGATAACCTGCGTAGGCATTCTACATGTGTTAGTTTCGGATTCATGGCTAGGGAGTTGGTTAATCTTCAAAACAATATTTGTGTATGTGTTTTCTTGTTTTCAAAAATAATAAAAATCCAAAAATATTTCTTTTTATTGTTTTCAAAATTATCAAAAACCCCCAAAAATACTTTTGTATATAATGTATATTTTTGTAAATAGAAACAATACTGTATAGTTTATTTAATTTTGTATATATATATATATTCTTTATTCTTTATACTTGTTAATAATAATTCTTTATTTAATTTAATTTTTCGTGACATTAAAAAGTAAATATAACAATCTTCTGTGGGAAAAACCTTTATTTCCCATTATACTTTACAACGACAATTGTTAGGAATTTAGGTAATATTTAATGACGTAGGTGAAAATCTTCTAATCATTTTGGCGCCGGCTCGCCGGGGATTGTTTTTACTATTTACTGTTGACTTTTTGACTGTTGACTTTGACTGTTGACTTTGATTATTGACTATTGACTTTTTACTATTTGTAAATAATACTTGTTAATTTTATTTATACTCACTAATTATACTTGTAGATATTTTTGTTACACTTAGTAATTTATTTAGGTGGCTTTTATATAGTTGATTATTTTTTTTTTTGTTGTAAGTTGTAACTTGAACGGATTAGGTAAGGTCCTTTTGTTAATATTGGCCTAAACCCTTCATTTTTACCGTAAGGTTATTTGAGGTTGAGGGCGGCCTTTATTAACACTTGGAGAATTGTCGAACACTTAAGTGCTTTCTCAACTGAGTAAGGGGCACATGAATGGTGTCTAGATATGATCGAGACTCTGGGTGACGGGTTTGTAAAATTGGATTCAGAGGACTAGTCCACTAAATGAATCCTGCCTCTCGCTTATCTCTTGTGATCTGGCCATTCGCCTTCTGAAAACACGGAAAGTCATTTAAGTCAAGGCATTGCACCTAGGCCGTAAGTCCACCTTGAGTTACCGCTTGGAATCAACTTTCATTTTTTTTCAACTATATTCAGGCAAAAGAAAATATTTTTGTGTAAATAAAATATACGTAGACATAGGAATATACGTAGACATAGGAATATACGTAGACATAAAATATACTTAGACATATGAAATTTTATTCATTCATTTTGTATAGATAATTTGTGACACATTTTTAACTTTGTAAATATTTTGTTTTTATTTTGTAAATTTATTACTAACCTTTTTATTTTGTATAGGAAATAATCCGGGTTTATCGGAAATTTTACCACATACATCGGAGCATACGTTTAGGAAGTCAAGGTTGAAAAACCTTGAGGTTGATGTCTTGTTGGTGATTTTCGGTTTCCTCGGGAGTAAAAAGGTAAGTTTTCTTTTCAATCTCGTTATTTGTTTTTGAAAAAAAAAAAAAAAAAAAAGTAGATAATTTGTAATTGTAAATAAAAAAAAAGAGTGTTTGCTTTTGTTTTACTGTTTGTAATTATTTATTTTTACTGTTTATAATTACTGTTTGTTTTGTTTTGGGCTTGTTTGTTAGTTTGTTTTGTTATTAGGCCTTAAGCCCGTTTGTGTGATTGGTTAGGGTTTTAGGTTTCGTAAAAAAAAATATAAAAAAATAAAAAAATAAAAAAAATTTGGCCCATTGGGCTCGTGTCATTCACGAAGCCCAAAACCCGTAACCCAAGCCCATTAGTGTGTCGGGCCTGTTCGTTTTTAGGCCCATTAGTTAAGCCCACCAATAATGGGCCGGAGTTTTCTTTGGCCCAGGCCCACTTTAAGGCCCAGACCATTCTGATGGCCCAAGCCCGTTTAAAGTGTCGGCAAGCGCGTGTGCGACGCGTTTTCACTGTTCACTTTACGACTTTTCGTAAAGTATTAAAAAAATAAAAAAAATAAAAAATCGAAAATCAAAAAAAATTTTGATTGGGCCGACGCACGACTTTTGCGTCGGCCGAATTCTTTAATAAGCCGCGTGCGTGTCTACTGTAGACTTTACGACTTTCGTCGCTCGATGCGGAAATTTCGGGTCTTCTGTCTTTGACACGTGTGCGAGCGTGCATGCGTGCGTCCCTCCTTTCCCCTTCCCTTCTGTTTGCGTTAGTTTCCTTAGGCCATTTCACGTTTTCCCTTAATCTCTCTCTCTCTCTCTCTCTCTCTCGTTTTCTCTCGTTGTTCTTCAGTTTTCCCAAGAAACCTCCCTAATTCCCAGAAAGTTATCCTCCCTTCCCAACCCAGAAATGGCCAAAAGAGTCAATTCTTTCAGCGACTTGTTTCAGGCAGGTCCTTCAGAGAACCCAATCTTTGAAGGTCTGGCTGAAATAATTCCACCGAGCATGCTCAATAGCACCGATGCTAGCATGCCGACCGAGCCACAACCACAACCACAACCCCAAGCACCAATCCTGGTTGCTGATCCACCTGTTGAGCCGGAAGCCGCTCCTGTTTATAGGAGACTTCCGAGGACAAAGTACACCAAAGCTCAGAGAGATGCACTGGCGGCTTTCTTTGCGGTGTATTCTCACCCCACCAAGCCACAACGAGAACGATTTGGTCCGAAAATCGGACTTGAGGAGGACCAAGTCTATTATTGGGGGTCGAGAAATAGGAAGAAGTTCGGTATCCTGACGTCTGAGCAACGTATCGCCGAGTTAGAGAGACGAAATGATCAGCGGTGAGCAAGAACGAGGAGCTTCAACTTCGAATCAACGACTCGTCGATGCTCTCCACCGGCGGCATCTGTCCTAATTGCGGAGGTCCCGTTCCGCACTCGGATGTGCCTGGCGAAGGCTCGAAGTTGTTCCTCCACAACAAGAGCCTATTCTCGAGTTGTCCGATGATTCCATCGACATGGACCACTTAAGACGGGATGTGCGGAGCCTCATGCCTACCCTAGTCGAGCGCCCATCCATACCCGTGCCATCTAATCTTCCGGGACCTGCTCGATGATCTTGTCGGAGTCCACACCGACTTGATCTCGGATATCGTCCGTAAGGCCAAACACGAGCTCCTGCTCGTGGCCCTCGCCGGATTTCCTTTATGGATAACTTCACCGACTCCCGACACGTCTATTCATCCCGAGACTCTTCATAGGGCCGAGTACTTGCGAGTGTTTCAACGAGCCGAACCTCGCTCCGTACTTCAAAGCCGAATCGTCGAGACACTCGGCAACCATCCATCTTTATCCGACCACCATCGTTCAGATCTTAATGGATGTTGGTCGATGGTTGCCAGTCTTCTGTAGCATGATCACAAACGCCAAGACGTTGGAGATCCTTTCCTCCAGCAACGAAGAAGGCTACGAGGAGCATATGCAGGTGATGTCGGCCGAGTTTCTGGTGCCATCTCACATCGTCTCAACTCGTGAAGTCCAGTTTGTTCGGTACTCTCACCAACAACTGGATGGAAGTTGGGTCGTCGTGGATGAATTGCGTTCAAATCCGAAGCCTTCCGTGAGATCGATTTGCCGAAAACGCCCCTCCGGATGCCTGATACGTGATCTTCATAATGGATCTTCCTTGGTCACTTGGGTGGAGCACGTGGATGTACGCGAGAAAGAGATGAAGGCCAGTTTCGAACCTTTTGTTCATTCAGGGTTCGCTTTTGGTGCAAAGCGTTGGATCTCAACACTCCAACGACAAGCCGAGCGCTACATGTGCGTCACAGGGATCCACACTTCACCCGGTGACTCTATCATTTCGCCCGAAGGAAAAAGAGGCCTAGCGGAATTGGCAAACCAGATGGCGATCTGTTTCTTCAACGACATCAGCAACTCCACGTATCATCACTTTGGACTTGTTCAAACCGAACAAGAGACACTCGAATGGAGGTCGGGACCAACAAGCGCGGGGGTGATCCGAGCAAGCCCCCGGAGTCAATCGTACTGCTGGTTGTTCCGTTGTTCATCTTTCCCATCACACCGGGATCTTTGAGTTCCTCAAAGACGTTCGACGAGACCAATATGGGATAGTATGTCGATGGACAGCTCGGTGCGTGTGCTAGCAAACTTCACCATCGGTCTTGACCCGCGGAACCAGATTTCGGTGCTCGCCATAGATAGTCACAACGACTTCCTCATTCTCCGGGAGTGTTGCACCGATGCAATGGGGTCGTCGTGATTTATGCGCCGATTAACCATTCCATTTTCCAGTGTTTGCTATCTGGAGTTCAACCGGAGCCATTTCCGCTTATGTCTTCAGGCTTCTCCATTCTGCCTAACGTATCCGGAGCTGTACTTGACGGAACACTGCTGACTATGGTGTTCCAGATCTCAGTGAGGGCTACATCAGCCAAGTCTGCCGTGGAGTCGGCAACAACCCTTGTCCAGGACACACTTCAACGGATCAGAGCCGCAGTCAATTAAGGAGCAAACGTTGGATGCAAGGCCCTGCTAGCCTTGTTTGTGACTGTTGGTAACTTGCTTCGGGAGGAGCTTAACGGTCTTCAAGGGGGAGATTTTCTTTAACCTATCTTTTTCATTTGTATATATGTTGTGTGTTTACTTCTGTTTATTTATGTTTGTGTGTTTAAATTCAATAACCATGCTTGAATTATTCATTTTCGTGAAATATCTGTCTAACATTGAGGACAATGTTTAATTCAAGTGTGGGGGGAAGGTTTATTGAAAAGAAAAGAGAAAAATTTGAAAAATTCAAAAAATTCAAAAAAAAAAATAATAATTTACTTGTTTTTGTTTTCTACGGTAACAATATATCGACTAAATCATACTTACTCCCTTGGTAGCGTTGAACCTACCATTGCACTTAGTAAGTCACTGTGGTCACGTATTGTTACCCTAATAAAAAAAAATTGAAAAAAGAAAAAAAAAATTGCTTCTGTTGTTTATTTATTTGTTTGTTTTCGTTTTCTGCGGTAACGGTATATCGACTAGATCACACTCACTCCCTTGGTAGCGTTGAACCTACCATTGCACTAAGTGAGTCCCTGTGGTCACGTATTGTTACCTACATTGAAAAATCAAAAAAAAATCAAAAAATCAAAAATTACAAAAATATTTGCTTCTGTTTGTGTGTTTATTTGTGTTATATGTGTTGTTTTCTTTCCAATCCCGATGATGAATTGAGTTTAATTGTTATGATTTTGAGAATGTTGATTATATGCTAAGGATTTGTGTGATTTGCTTTGGATTTAATTTGTATAACTTATGATTGCTCGAAATTCCATGTTCACATAACCTGTTTCGATTAATTGATTGCAATCCGAGAAGCACATTTAAACATACATTGTCATGCATACCCAGAAAATGTGAGGATTTGAGCCTATTGTATATTCACATGTATGCATAATTCATACATTTACTCGTTCTTCATGTGTGCACAATTCATGAGTTTTTGAACCTAGAACTTGCTCAGAGACCACTTGAAACATTTTGTTAATCTGTAATAAATTAGAAATGAGTAAGGCATTAGTTGAGCACCATGGCCAAAATATTCACCATCCATTTAAACACGAACTTTAGGAATCCCCTTTTGAACTGATCACTCATTAGCCGTTTCTTTTGTTCACCCACATCATTTCACCGTTGTTTTACTGTGTTTGCAAGACGATGATAGTGACTTCTTATGTTTTTATGCTTCGGATTTGTACGGTAGTATACCAAAAGGCAAGTGTGGGGGTGTATTTATTTTGTTGTATTTGTTCAAAGAAAGAAAGAAAAAAAAAATCAATCAAAAATAAAAAGAAGGAATAAATTCCTCAAAGAAAAAAAAAAGTGGAAAAGAAAAAAAAAATGCCACAAAAATAGAGTTATTTTCTTGTATTGTTTTAATTTCAATAAAAGGTTGGAGGAGAATAAGAGTTGTTTCGGGTTTAGCATAAGTATGAGTTTCAAAGTCGTTGACTTGTCTTGCAAACATGTAAAACATTTTTCATTTCGAGTCCTTTCACTTCATTTACCATTCACCATTTACCATTCACCCTTTGGTCCCTGTTTCACCTGAAAGTCCTTATGATCTAATGAGTTGTGGATTAATTGTAGAGAGTTGGTCAATGAGCAAGCATATGGGAACACTACTTGTGTAATTGTTTTGAGAGTAAACACTTAACCCTAAACACTGAGCGGAAATATTTAGTGAATCTTGTGAGGTTTAGTGGTTAATGTTGTTCATATGTGCCTATTGGATTGCTTGACATTAATTGTATACTTGGTTTTCACACACTACACCCGAGCATAAATGAGATGTACATGTTAAATGCTTAGCAAATTCGTTAGCCTTGGTATATAATTTTTATTCTCTTGATTATAATTCTTTCGAACTCGCTGAGGATTATGGTTGGAAAGACCAGGTTGTTGTGTGTTTCCATTTTTGTGAAATATAGTTGTGTTTTGTATTCTGTGTTTGCTAGAGGACTAGCAATAGTTCAAGTGTAGGGGTGTGATGTGAACGTAAAATACGTTCACAAAGTGCCTTTAATTACTGGATTTTGCTATTCCGAAAGCCTAATTGTCTGTATAATATTTGTTTTTGTGTTTTTAGGGAAAATACCAGAAAAATGTTTATCTGCACAGAATAGGTGCATTTTGGAGGTTTTCAGCGTAATTCGGAAAGTCAACCGTGACTTTCATTTGTGGAATAAAATATTATACGAAGATTTCGGAAACCATTCCGAATCCCGACAATTTGTCGGCGAACCACCACATAAGGCGGCGCAACCACCACACGCGGTGGTGGAACACAATTCAAACCACCATTTATTTTCTCTAATAGTTGTTTCTTTTATTTATTTATTTTCTTTTATTATTTAATTTTTCTTTTGTTTTATATTTATTTATTTTATTTCTTTTTGTTATTTAATTTTTCTTTTTCTTTTGTTGTTGCAGCTAACATGTTCACGTTCTAATTCCCTTGGATTTTTCTCCAGCTAACAACCCACTGCCGGCCGCCCACTTCTCTAGCTCAACCATTTTCCTTCCTCACATGGCTTCAATTCCATTCAAGCATCAATTCCAGCTATTTCTTCCACCTTATAGATCACTCCACGAAGCTCCACCATCACTGCATATTCCCTCTGCTCCTTGGCTGTTCCCCCTTTCCTTTCCTATTTAAGGAGAGCTCCTGCAAGCATTGATCACACAATCACAGCCATCACCAACAAAGCCAACCCGTGCTCTAAATTAATCACAAATTGCCATCACCATTTCACCATGGCACCCTATCAATTTCTCTCTACACCCAAATGCCCAAGCATTTCTGCCGTGCTTCTTTGCCTCACCACCGCTACACATCACCGTTTCAGCCGGCGCCCCATCTTACTCACCCAAACCTGCAATCAATTCAAGTTTTCTTTTCTTTTCTTTTGTTTTCCTGCAATTTTACAATCATACAATCATCTCTCTAATTATCTTCTTTTTCTTTTGCAGGTTTGAAAGCAGCTCACCTTGCCGCTGCAATCAAGAAACCCGTGCTCACCAAATCTGCCGCCGCATCACCCATGGTTGCTGCTTTGCCTAGCAGCGACGCCGCTGCTCTCACCTAACCCGGAGCTCCTCTCTTGTCGTCGCTGCTGACACGCTCAAAATGAGCATCAATTTAAAAAAATCCCTATCGGTTGTAGTATAGTGCATAGTAGGGTATCGTTCACAACGGAGATCAAAGGGTGTACCTAACAAAAATTGTCACAAAGAATTAAATAAAATAAAGAATTATTATTAACATGTATAAAGTATAAATATATACATATGTACAAAGTAAGGGGGTTTAAGAGATAAATTGAATGAAATAAATTAATTAAACTACAAAGAATAAATTAAATAAGATGGGATGAAACACAAAGTATATAAAGTTCAGCCACAAGTATACAAGTTTACCAATTATTGGACCGAAAATTAACCAAGTTCCCTAGCCATGAAACCGAAATTAACATATGTGGAAAGTTAGAAGCTAACCATTCCCCAAATAAAACCTCTCTATGAAAATTAACCTAAGTGAAAGCACCTAGATTAACCAATTAAACATGCCATCTTAGTCTAGAAAGCTAGCTAGTCAAACCATATTTAACGCATAGAAGAAGAGTTGTTAATCAAAGTGCACAACCCATTATAGAAAAGTCCATATGTCCGCAATCCTTTTTATTTGACACCGACCTTTGTCCAAAGCCTTTACTACTCGTGAATTAGGTTTCCAAAACTATTAGGTGAATTGTAATCCCTAACTCTAGCTCCAATTATATGCAAATATTATAAGTATCGATCCCTATAACATAAACACATAAAAGTTTTCTATAAAACAGAATCAAGTAAACGGAGTCACATAAGCTACTAGAAGAACTAATTAATTAGGATCCAATAACTAAATAAACTCATATAAATAGGCTGGAAATTATATAAATCATGTCATGTTAACTAATACAAAGAATAATCAAGCAACAAAGAGGAATTCATAAGAATAATTAAAGGAAAAGTCAGATTACACCATATGGAATAGCATGAAGACTTGAAGACAACGAAACCTTGAATCCTTGAAAGCAAGTAATCCAAACCGTGTGCAGCAAGGTGGTGATGATGATGGACGAAATTGATGGTGATGATGGTGATGGTGCAGCCGCCTTTCCTCCTCCTTGAAGCCTTGAGAACCCTAAATGCTAGAGAATGGAAAATATGATGGAGAAGAGAAAGAGGAGGGTTTGTCCCTCCCCATTGGGGTGTGTTGAATAGAAGAATGAGGCTGCTATTTATAGGAGAATGGAGAGGAAGAAGAAGACAATGCAAGAAATAAAGAAAGAAAGAGAAGAGAAGTGGAATTTAAGTGGGAGATAAAGAAATGGTAAGTGGCATGGTGGAAATGTAATGGGTTGCAATTAACCATTTATTTAGGTAAAAGAAATCAAACACTAATGGTATGGGTAGAAAGAAGAGGGAAGAATATAAGGGTGAGTGGAGCATTGAAAATAAAAGAAGAGGAAAGAAATAAAAAGCAGGCAGCACTGAGCTATTCCCACTTAGAACGGAATAATGCACGTTTGAACGGTTGGATGATTCTCAAATTTTAATACAGAATATCTAACACGCACATGCAGCGTGTATCAAAATTACAGCTAGATCGGACGGTGCAATTGGGAGTTATGGGCTTCGCAAGTTGACTAATCTGCACAGGCAGAATGTCCGAAAATCTGGGCTTGGGCCTTTCCTCATGCATTGTGAACTTGGGCCTTCCATCTTGGGTTTGGGCCTCCTTCTTGGGTTTGGGCCTTCCATCTTGGGCCTCATGGCAGACCACCTCTTAATGGGCCTCGCAAAAGCCCATTTGACTTCGTTTAATGATCACTAAATATTTCCATCTTGGGCCTCATGGCAGACCACCTCTTAATGGGCCTCGCAAAAGCCCATTTGACTTCGTTTCTGCACATGTTCACAAAAATACATCATTTTGGACTCAAATATGGAAACTAAGCTAAAATAGCAAAGTTACAATTAAATCATAGCCAAATAGTAGGGAAAACACATTAAAAACGTCACACTTTGTGCTCCTATCAAATTCCCCCACACTTAGCTATTGCTAGTCCCTTAGCAACACAAAACGTCAAACAGAACAACACAAAACAGAAAAGGGAAACACAAAACATATATTCTTTCCAACCATAATCCTCAGCGAGTTCACAACAGTTGTAATCAACAGAATAAAAATTATATACCAAGTCTAAAGAATTTGCTAAGCATTTAACATGTACATCTCATTCATGCTCGGGTGAAGTGTGTGAAAACCAAGTATACAATCAATCTCATACAATCCAATAGGCACATAAAAACAACATTAACCACTAAAACTCACAATGATCACTAAATATTTCCGCTCAGTGTTTAGGGTTAAGTGTTTACTCTCAAAACAATTACACAAGTAATGTTCCCATAAGCTTGCTCATTAACCAACTCTCCACAATTAATCCACAAATCATTAAATCATAAGGGCTTTCAATGGTGTAATGGGGTCAAAGGTTAGGGGTTAAAAGAAACGAAGGGATAGGAAAAACAAAATGTCCCGAGTGTTCCACAAAACAATTTTGTGACTTGTTTTCTATATGCTTAAACAATCAAACAACCAAACTTTTATTCACCTCCAATCTTTCACACTTTCAGAACAAAAACTTCTTATTCTTTTTTTTTTTTTTCTCTTTTTTTTTTTTTTTGTATATATATATTTTTTTTTACCCAACATTTTTTTTTTTAACAACACCCCCACACTTACTTCTTTCACAAACCAGAAGACTTTTCAAGCACAAAATACCACCACAAGTCACAAAATTGTCTCTTTAACACATGTTGGAACAAAGGCAGGTTAGTGTTTAAGCTAAAAACAGGTTAGGAGTAAGCGGGTTAACAAAGAAAAAGGCTAAAAACATGTTAGGCTCAAAAGAGGTTAACCTAAAGGATTAGTGTTTACAGGGCTGTAAGTCAGTTTGGCCATGGTGCTTTACTAATGCCTTAATCATCTCTAATTCATCACAGATTAATAAAACGTTTCAAGTGGTCTTTGAGCAAGATCTAGGTTCAAAACTCATGAATTGTGCACACATGAAGAACGAGTAAATGTATGAAATATGCATACATGTGAATATTCAATAGGCTCAAATCCTCACAGTTTCTAGGTATGCATGACAATGTATGTTTAAATGTGCTTCTCGGATTGCAATCAATTAATCGAAACAGGTTATGTGAACATGGAAATTCGAGCACTCATAAGTTATGCAAATTAAATTCAAAGCAAACTACACAAAGCCTTAGCATATAATCCACATTCTCAAAATCATAACAATTTAAACTCAATTCATCATCGGAATTGGAAAGAACAAAGCACAAAACAAACAATAACACACAAAACAGAAGCAAATATTTTTGTCATTTTTGATTTTTTTGATTATATTTTTATTTTTGATATAGCTCAAATAAACAAACAAGCACTTTCTAAGACTCGATAGCTCCAAAGCCAGTGCGAAACAAACGAGCTTACAAAACGATTTTTTTTTTATTTTCAATTTTTTTATTAGGGTAACAATACGTGACCACAGTGACTTACTTAGTGCAATGGTAGGTTCAACGCTACCAAGGGAGTAAGTATGATTTAGTCGATATACCGTTACAGTAGAAAACGAAAACAAGTAAATTATTTTTTTGAATTTTTTCAATTTTTCAAATTTTTTCTTTTCTTTTTAATAAACCTTCCCCCCACACTTGAATTAAACATTGTCCTCAATGTTAGACAGATATTTCACGAAAATGAATAATTCAAGCATGGTTATTGAATTTAAACACACAAACAGAAATCAACCGAAGTAAACACACAACTGAAAATAAACACACAACAGTTAAGTAAATGAAAAGGGAAACAGAAAGACTCCCCCTTGAAGATCATTAAGCTCCTCCCGAAGCAAGTCACCAACAGTCACAAACAAGGCTAGCAGGGCCTTGCATCCAACGTTTGCTCCTTAATTGACTGCGGCTCTGATCCTTTGAAGTGTGTCCTGGACAAGGGTAGTTGCCGACTCCACGGCAGACTTGGCTGATGTAGCCTTCACTGAGATCTGGAACACTATAGTCAGTAGAGTTCCATCAAGTATAGCTCCGGATACGTTAGGCAGAATGGAGAAGCCAGAAGACATAAGCGGAAATGGCTCCGGTTGAACTCCAGATAGCAAACACTGGAAAATGGAATGGTTGATCGGTGCATAAATCACAGACGACCCTGTTGCATCGGTGCAACACTCCTGAAGAATAAGGAAGTCGTTGTGACTATCTATGGCGAGCACCGAGATCTGATTGCGCGGGTCAAGACCGATGGTGAAATTTGCTAGCACACGTACAGAGCTGTCCATTGACATACTATCCCACATTGGTCTAGTCTGAACGTCTTTGAGGAACTCAAAGATCCTGGTGTGATGGGAAAGATGAACGACAGAACAGCCAGCAGTACGATTGACTCCAGGGGGCTTGCTCGGATCACCCCTTCGCTTGTTGGTCCTGACCTCCATTCGAGTGTCTCTTGTTCGGTTTGAACAAGTCCAGTGATGATACGTGGAGTTGCTGATGTCGTTGAAGAAACAGATCGTCATCTGTTTTGCCATTTCCGCAAGTCCTCTTCTTCCTTCAAGAGAAATAATCGAGTCACCGGGTGAAGAGTGGATACCTGTGGCGCACATGTAGCGCTCGGCTTGTCGTTGGAGAGTTGAGATCCAACGCTTTGCACCAAAAGCGAACCCTGAATGAACGAAAGGTTCGAAAATGGCCTTCATCTCCTTCTCGCGCACATCCACGTGCTCCACCCAAGTGACTAAGGAAGATCCATTATGAAGATCACGTATCAGGCATCCGGAGGGGCGTTTTCGGCAAATCGATCTCACGGAAGGCTTTCGATTGGAACGCAATTCATCCACGGAGACATCCACGACGACCCAACTTCCATCCAGTTGTTGGTGAGAATACCGAACAAACTGGACTTCCCGAGTTGAAACGAGGTGAGATGGCACCAGAAACTCGGCCGACATCACTTGCTTCTGCTCCTTGTAGCCATCTTCGTTGTTGGAGGATAAGATCTCCAACGTCTTGGCGTTTGTGATCATGCTACAGAAGACGGGCAACCATCGACCAACATCCATTAAGATCTGAACGATGGTGGTCGGATAAAGGTGAATGGTTGCCGAGTGTCTCGATGATTCGGCTTTGAAGTACGGTGCAGGTTCAGCACGTTGAAACACTCGCAAGTACTCGGCCCTATGAAGAGTCTCGGGATGAATAGACGTGTCGGGAGTCGGTGAAGAAATCCATAGAGGAAAACCGGCAGTGGCCATGAGCAGGAGCTCGTCTTTGGCCTTGCGGGCGATATCCGAGATCAAGTCGGTGTGGACTCCGACAAGATCATGAGCTGGTGCGGGAAGGGTGTCAGATGGCAAAGGTATGGATGGGCGCTCGATAAATGAAGGCATGAGGCTCCGCACATCCCGTCTTAAGTGGTCCATGTCGATGGAATCATCGGACAACTCAAGAATAGGCTCTTGTTGTTGAGGAACAACTTCGAGCCTTCGTCGTGGCACATCTGAGTGCGGAACAGGACCTCCGCAATTAGGACAGATGCCGCTGTGGAGAGCATCGACGAGTCGTTGATTCAGAAGTTGAAGCTCCTCGTTCTTGCTCACCAGCTGATCATTTCGTCTCTCTAGCTCGGCAATACGCTGCTCAGACGTAAGGATACCGAACTTCTTCCTATTTCTCGACCCCCGATAATAGACTTGGTCCTCCTCTAGTCCGATTTTCGGACCAAATCTTTCTCTTTGTGGCTTGGTGGGGTGAGAATACACCGCAAAGAAAGCCGCCGGTGCATCTCTCTCGAGCTTTGGTGTACTTTGTCCTCGGAAGTCTCCTATAGACGGGGAGCGGCTTCGGCTCGGTGGGTGGATCAGCAACTAGGATTGGTGCTTGGGGTAGTGGTTGTGGTTGTGGTAGTGGCTCGGTCGGCATGCTAGCATCGATGCTATTGAGCATGCTTGGTGGAATTATTTCAGCCAAGCCTTCAAAGATTGGGTTCTCTGAAGGACCTGCCTGAAACAAGTCGCTGAAAGAATTGACTCTTTTGGCCATTTGTGGTTTGGGAAGGGAGGAAAGCTTCTGGGAATTGGGAGGTTTTTTCTGGGAAAACTAACTAAGAACACGAAGAACACGATGAACAAGCGAGAGAAAACGAGAGAGAATGAGAGAGAGAAAGGGAAAACGTGAAATGCCCTAAGGAAACTAACGCAAACCGAAGGGGAAGGGAACGGAATGGACGGACACGTGTCCAAAGTCGAAGACAAAGATCCGTAAATCACGGATCGAGCGACGAAAGTCGCAAAGGGAATAGTGGAACGCGCGCTGACACGCCCAAAAGGAGCGTCAATTTAAAAAAAACCCTATCGGTAGTATAGTGGTGTAAGTAGGGTATCGTTCACAACGGAGATCAAAGGGTGTACCTAACAAAAATTGTCACAAAGAATTAAATAAAATAAAGAATTATTATTAACAAGTATAAAAAATATATACATATGTACAAAGTAAAAAGGGGGTTAAAGAAATTGATTGAATGAAATAAATTAATTAAATTACAAAGAATAAATTAAATAAGATGGGATGAAACATAAAGAATATAAAGTTCAGCCACAAGTATACAAGTTTACCAATTATTGGACCGAAAATTAACCAAGTTCCCTAGCCATGAAACCGAAATTAACATATGTGGAATGTTGGACCGCCAATTATCATTCCCCAAATAAAACCACTTTCATGAAAATTAACCTAAGCGACCGCACCTAGATTAATCAATCAAACATGCAAAGGTAGCTAATCACAACATGTCCAACGCATAAAAGAAGAGTTGTTAATTAAAGTGCACGACCTAGTGGGACCGCCCATCTATCCGTGATCCTTTTTATTTGTTTCCGACCTCTTTCCAAAGCCTTTACTACTTGTGAATTAGAATTAAAACCCTAATTCTAGCACCAATTATATGCAATCATCTTAAGTTTGCAACCTTAAAACAAAAACATATAAAAGTTGTCTACTAAAACAAAATCAAATAAACGGAGTCACATAAGCTACTAGAAGAACTAATTAATTAGGATCAAACAATTAAATAAACCCATAAACAAAGGCTGAAAATTATATAAATCATGTCATGTTAACTAATACAAAGGATAAACAAGCAACAAAGAGGCATAAATTTAAAGGCTAAGTCGAAATACACCGTATGAATAGCATGAAGATCTTGAAGCCACATCTTGAATCCTTGACCACAAGTAATCCAAGCTGTGAAGACAAGGTGATGATGGTGATGGTGATGTTGAATAGGGGCTGGTGGTGATGGTGTAGACGCCTTCTCCTCCTCCTTGAAGTCTTGAAAACCCATAGTATTAGAGAATGGAAAATGTGAGATGAGAAGAGAAAGAGGAGGGTTTGTCCCTCCTCATTGAGGTGTGTTGAAGAGAAGAATGAGGCTGCTATTTATAGGAGAATGGAGAGGAAGAAGAAGACAATGCAAGAAATAAAGAAAGAAAGGGAAGAGAAGTGGAATTTAAGTGGGAGATAAAGAAATGGTAAGTGGCAAGGTGGAAATGTAATGGGTTGCAATTAACCATTTATTTAGGTAAAAGAAATCAAACACTAATGGTATGGGTAGAAAGAAGAGGGAAGAATATAGGGGTGAGTGGAGCATTGAAAATAAAAGAAGAGGAAAGAAATAAAAAGCAGGCAGCACTGAGCTATTCCCACTTAGAACGGAATAATGCACGTTTGAACGGTTGGATGATTCTCAAATTTTAATACAGAATATCTAACACGCACATGCAGCGTGTATCAAAATTACAGCTAGATCGGACGGTGCAATTGGGAGTTATGGGCTTCGCAAGTTGACTAATCTGCACAGGCAGAATGTCCGAAAATCTGGGCTTGGGCCTTTCCTCATGCTTTGTGAACTTGGGTCTTCCTTCATGGATTTGGGCCTTCCATCTTGGGTTTGGGCCTCCATCTTGGGCCTCGCAAAAGCCCATTAGACTTCGTTTCTGCACATGTTCACATTAATACATTATTTTGGACTCAAATATGGAAACTAAGCTAAAATAGCAAAGTTACAATTAAATCATAGCCAAATAGTAGGGAAAACACATTAAAAACGTCACACTTTGTGCTCCTATCAAATTCCCCCACACTTAGCTACTGCTAGTCCCTTAGCAATACAAAACGTAAAACAGAACAACACAAAACAGAAAAGGGAAACACAAAACATATATTCTTTCCAACCATAATCCTCAGCGAGTTCACAACAGTTGTAATCAACAGAATAAAAATTATATACCAAGGCTAAAGAATTTGCTAAGCATTTAACATGTACATCTCATTCATGCTCGGGTGAAGTGTGTGAAAACCAAGTATACAATCAATCTCATGCAATCCAATAGGCACATCGAAACAATATTAACCACTAAAGCTCACAATGATCACTAAATATTTCCGCTCAGTGTTTAGGGTTAAGTGTTTACTCTCATAACAATTGCACAAGTAATGTTCCCATAAGCTTGCTCATTAACCAACTCTCCACAATTAATCCACAAATCATTAAATCATAAGGGCTTTCAATGGTGTAATGGGGCCAAAGGTTAGGGGTTAAAAGAAACGAAGGGAAAGGAAATACAAAATGTCCCGAGTGTTCCACAAAACAATTTTGTGACTTGTTTTCTATATGCTTAAACAATCAAACAACCAACCAAACTTTTATTCACCTCCAATCTTTCACACTTTCTGAACAAAAACTTCTTATTCTTTTTTTTTTTTCTTTTTTTTTTTTTTTTTTTTTGTAATAATTTTTTTTTTTTTACACAACATATTTTTTTTTACAACACCCCCACACTTACTTCTTTCACAAACCAGAAGACTTTTCAAGCACAAAATACCACCACAAGTCACAAAATTGTCTCTTTAACACATGTTGGAACAAAGGCAGGTTAGTGTTTAAGCTAAAAACAGGTTAGGAGTAAGCGGGTTAACAAAGAAAAAGGCTAAAAACATGTTAGGCTCAAAAGAGGTTAACCTAAAGGATTAGTGTTTACAGGGCTGTAAGTCAGTTTGGCCATGGTGCTCAACTATTGCCTTAATCATCTCTAATTCATCACAGATTAATAAAACGTTTCAAGCGGTCTCTGAGCAAGTTCTAGGTTCAAAACTCATGAATTTTGCACACATGAAGAACGAGTAAATGTATGAAATATGCATACATGTGAATATTCAATAGGCTCAAATCCTCACAGTTTCTGGGTATGCATGACAATGTATGTTCAAATGTGCTTCTCGGATTGCAATCAACTAATCGAAACAGGTTATGTGAACATGGAATTTCGAGCAATCATAAGTTATGCAAATTAAATTCAAAGCAAACTACACAAAGCCTTAGCATATAATCAACATTCTCAAAATCATAACAATTAAACTCAATTCATCATCGGAATTGGAAAGAAAACAACACACATAACACAAATAGACACACAAAAACACACAAACAGAAGCAAATATTTTTGTAATTTTTGATTTTTTTATTAGGGTAACAATACGTGACCACAGTGACTTACTAAGTGCAATGGTAGGTTCAACGCTACCAAGGGAGTAAGTATGATTTAGTCGATATATTGTTACCGTAGAAAACAAACACAAGTAAATTATTTTTTTGAATTTTTGAATTTTTCAAATTTTTTCTTTTCTTTTTAATAAACCTTCCCCCCACACTTGAATTAAACATTGTCCTCAATGTTAGACAGATATTTCACGAAAATGAAAAATTCAAGTATGGTTATTGAATTTAAACACACATACAGAAATAAACACACAAACTGTAATAAACAGAAGTAAACACACAACATATATACAATTGAAAAACAAATAAGTTAAAGAAAAACTCCCCCTTGAAGATCGTGAAGCTCCTCCCGAAGCAAGTCACCAACAGTCACAAACAAGGCTAGCAGGGCCTTGCATCCAACGTTTGCTCCTTAATTGACTGCGGCTCTGATCCTTTGAAGTGTGTCCTGGACAAGGGTAGTTGCCGACTCCACGGCAGACTTGGCTGATGTAGCCTTCACCGAGATCTGGAACACTATGGTAAGTAGAGTCCCATCAAGTATAGCTCCGGATACGTTTGGCAGAATGGAGAAGCCAGAAGACATAAGCGGAAATGGCTCCGGTTGAACTCCACATAGCAAACACTGGAGAATGGAATGGTTAATCGGCGCATATATCACAGACGACCCCGTTGCATCGGTGCAACACTCCTGAAGAATGAGGAAGTCGTTGTGACTATCTATGGCGAGCACCGAAATCTGATTGCGCGGGTCAAGACCGATGGTGAAATTTGCTAGCACACGTACGAGCTGTCCATCGACATACTATCCCATTGCGGTCTTGTCCGCACGTCTTTGAGGAACTCAAAGATCCTAGTGTGATGAGATAGATGAACAACGGAACAACCAGCAGTACGATTGACTCCGGGGGCTTGCTCGGATCACCCCTTCTCTTGTTGGTCCGACCTCCATTCGAGTGTCTCTTGTTCGGTTCGAACAAGTCCGGTGGTGGTACGTGGAGTTGCGATGTCGTTGAAGAAACAGATCGTCATCTGTTTTGCCATTTCCGCAAGTCCTCTTCTTCCTTCAAGAGAAATAATCGAGTCACCGGGTGAAGAGTGGATACCGTGGCGCACATGTAGCGCTCGGCTTGTCGTTGGAGGGTTGAGATCCAACGCTTTGCACCAAAAGCGAACCCCGAATGAACAAAAGGTTCGAAACCGGCCTTCATCTCTTTCTCGCGTACATCCACGTGCTCCACCCAAGTGACCAAGGAAGATCCATTATGAAGATCACGTATCAGGCATCCGGAGGGGCGTTTTCGGCATATAGATCTCACGGAAGGCTTCGGATTTGTGCGCAATTCATCCACGGAGACATCCACAACGACCCAACTTCCATCCAGTTGTTGGTGAGAATACCGAACAAACTGGACTTCACGAGTCGAAACGAGGTGAGATGGCACCGAAACTCGGCCGACATCACCCGCTTCGCTCCTCGTAGCCTTCTTCGTTCTTGGAGGAAAGGATCTCCAACGTCTTGGCGTTTGTGATCATGCTACGAAGAGCGGCAACCATCGACCAACATCCATGAGAATTTGAACGATGGTGGTCGGATAAAGATGGATGGTTGCCGAGTGTCTCGACGATTCGGCTTTGAAGTACGGAGCAGGTTCGGCTCGTTGAAACACTCGCAAGTACTCGGCCCTATGAAGAGTCTCGGGATGAATAGACGTGTCGGGAGTCGGTGAAGAAATCCATAGAGGAAAACCGGCGGTGGCCGCGAGCGAGGAGCTCGTCTTTGGCCTTACGGGCGATATCCGAGATCAAGTCGGTGTGGACTCCGACAAGATCATGAGCAGGTCCGGGAAGGGTGTCGGATGGCAAAGGTATGGATGGGCGCTCGACTAGGGTAGGCATGAGGCTCCGCACATCCCGTCTCAAGTGGTCCATGTCGATGGAATCGTCGGACAACTCAAGAAGAGGCTCTTGTTGTTGAGGAACAACTTCGAGCCTTCGCCTAGGCACATCTGAGTGCGGAACAGGACCTCCGCAATTGGGACATATGCCGCTGTGGAGAGCATCGACGAGACGTTGATTCAGAAGTTGAAGCTCCTCGTTCTTGCTCACCAGCTGATCGTTTCTTCTCTCTAGCTCGGCGATGCGTTGCTCAGACGTAATGATACCGAACTTTTTCCTATTTCTCGACCCCCAATAATAGACTTGGTCCTCCTCAAGTCCGATTTTCGGACCAAATCTTTCTCGTTGTGGTTTCGTGGGGTGAGAATACACCGCAAAGAAAGCCGCAAGTGCTTCTCTCTGAGCTTTGGTATATTTGGTCCTCGGAAGTCTCCTATAGACAGGAGCGGCTTCCGGCTCGGCTGGTGGATCAGCAACCAGGATTGGTGCTTGGGGTAGTGGTTGTGGTTGTGGTAGTGGCTCGGTCGGCATGCTAGCATCGGCGCTATTGAGCATGCTTGGTGGAATTATTTCAGCCAAGCCTTCAAAGATCGGGTTCTCTGAAGGACCTGCCTGAAACAAATCACTGAAAGAATTCACTCTTTTGGCCATTTCTGGGTTGGGAAGGGAGGATAACTTTCTGGGAATTAGGGAGGTTTCTGGGAAAACTGAAGAACACGAAGAACACACGAGAGAGAAAACGAGAGAGAGAGTGAGAGAGAGTAAGGGAATACGCGTGAAATGACCTAAGGCACTAACGCAAATCGAAGGGAAGGGAAACGAACGGAATGGACGGACGCGTGTCCAAAGTCGAAGACAAAGATCCGTAAATCACGGATCGAGCGACGAAAGTCGCAAAGGGAATAGTGGAACGCGCGCACGATTTATTAAACAATTCGGCCGACGCAAAAGTCGTGCGTCGGCCCAATCAAAATTTTTTTGATTTTCTATTTTTTTATTTTTTATACTTTACGAAAAGTCGTAAAGTGAACAGTGAAAACGCGTAGCACACGCGCTTGCCGACACTTTAAGCGGGCTTGGGCCATTGGAATGGTCTGGGCCTTAAAGTGGGCCTGGGCCAAAGAAATCTCCGGCCCATTATTTGTGGGCTTAACTAATGGGCCTAAAAACGAACAGGCCCGACACACTAAATGGGCTTGGGTTACGGGTTTTGGGCTTCGTGAATGACACGAGCCCAATGGGCTAAATTTATTATTTTTTATTTTTTATTTTTTATTTTACGAAACCTAAAACCCTAACCAATCACACAAATGGGCCTAAGGCCCAATAACAAATAACTACAACAAGCCCGAAAATAAAACAAACAGTAACAGTAAAAATAAATAATTACAAATAATAAAACAAACAAACACTCTTTTTTTTATTATTTACAATTACAAATTTTTTTATTTTTTTATTTTTTAAATAAATAACGAGAGTTAAAAGAAAACTTACCTTTTTACACCCGAGGAAACCGAAAATCACCAACAAGACATCAACCTCAAGGTTTTTCAACCTTGACTTCCTAAACGTATGCTCCGATGTATGTGGTAAAATTTCCGATAAACCCGGATTATTTCCTATACAAAATAAAAAGGTTAGTAATAAATTTACAAAATAAAAACAAAATATTTACAAAGTTAAAAATATGTCACAAATTATCTATACAAAATGAATGAATAAATTTTCCTATGTCTACGTATATTTTATTTACACAATACACTTAAGTGTACAAAAATATTTTCCTTTTGTCTGAATATAGTTGAAAAAAAAGAAAGTTGATTCCAAGCGGTAACTCAAGGTGGACTTGCGGCCTAGGTGCAATGCCTTGACTTAAATGACTTTCCGTGTTTTCAGAAGGCGAATGGCCAGATCACAAGAGATAAGCGAGAGGCAGGATTCATTTAGTGGACTAGTCCTCTGAATCCAATTTTACAAACCCGTCACCCAGGGTCTCGATCATATCTAGACACCATTCATGTGCCCCTTACTCAGTTGAGAAAGCACTTAAGTGTTCGACAATTCTCCAAGTGTTAATAAAGGCCGCCCTCAACCTCAAATAACCTTACGGTAAAAATGAAGGGTTTAGGCCAATATTAACAAAAGGACCTTACCTATTCCGTTCAAGTTACAACTTACAACAACAAAAAATAATCAACTATATAAAAGACACCTAAATAAAATTACTAAGTGTAACAAAATATGAACAAGTAATATAAACAAGTAATATGAACACTTAAAAAAAATAGTAAAATTATAAACAATAAAAAGTAAACAGTAATTATATACAAGTAATAAAAACAGTAATAATTACAAAAAATTATAAACAGTATTCACAAAAAAATAAAATATTAGGTTAGGAATATTTTCAATCCACGTCGACGGCGCCAAAAATTGACACGCCCAAAAGGGACATCAATTTAAAAAATCCCTATCGGTAGTAGTATAGTGCATAGTAGGGTATCGTTCACAACGGAGATCAAAGGGTGTACCTAACAAAAATTGTCACAAAGAATTAAATAAAATAAAGAATTATTATTAACAAGTATAAAAAATATATACATATGTATGATTAGAGGATTTTTCACCTACGTCATTAATTATTACCTAAATTCCTAACAATTGTCGTTGTAAAGTATAATGGGAAATAAAGGTTTTTCCCACAGAAGATTGTTATATTTACATTTTAATGTCACAATAAATTAAATTAAATAAAGAATTATTATTAACAAGTATAAAGAATAAAGAATATATATATATACAAAATTAAATAAACTATACAGTATTGTTTCTATTTACAAAAATATACATTATATACAAAAGTATTTTTGGGGGTTTTTGAGATTTTTGAAAACAATAAAAGAAATATTTTTGGATTTTTATTATTTTTGAAAACAAGAAAACACACACAAATATTGTTTTGAAGATTAACCAACTCCCTAGCCATGAATCCGAAACTAACATATGTAAGATGCTGGACCACTATACATCTCCCAAATAAAACCTCACTATGAAAATTAACCCCGAGACCACCCTGACAGGCTAAACAATTAAACATGCAAAGGTAATTAATCTAAACATGTCTAACGCATAGAAGAAGAGTTGCTAATTCAAGTGCACGACCTAGCGGGACCGCCCAACTATCCGTGATCCTCATTATTTAGTTTTAACATTAAAGATAAAACCAAACAAACAAAATTCACATAAGCTGCTAGAAGAATCAATTAACTTCAATCCAACAATTATTACATAAAATAGAAAATAAACAAACAATAACATTTCCCAAAATTATTCACGAATAGTTAATTAAACAAAAATAAATTATAATAAATAAACAGAGTTTGGGAAAAATGTTACTGTTGTGTCCATGAAAATGGACACTGTCTGGCAGGCGAAGGTGGCAGACTCAGCTATATATCGTAACTATTTGGATGTGACGGGTGCACTTAGCAATTGGGCTAAGTTGGATTTGGGCTTTTGGGCTTGGGCCCAATTTCTTTCTCCTTGCTGGCCCAAATCAGTTTTGGCTTCTCCATTGTTTGACTTTTCAACGTTGGCAATCTCTCCATGTCGGCATCACATTCTTGCTTGCTTAATTAACTTCAGATCCATTTCTTCTTCATTCACGTTTTCTGGGCAGAGCAGGAGAGAGCAGGGAGCTGCGGCTTGGGTTGCAGCGACGGGGAGCAACTGTAGGCGACGCAACTTGCTGGGAGCAGGATCTGATCGGAAAGAGAGCAGCAGCAGCAACGGCAAAGGACTGGGCTGATTGTGTGAGCTGCTGTGATGGTGATCGATGTGGGTCGCCGGCAGTGACTGGGCTGCTTGGATTGCAGCGGCGTGAAGCAAGGCTACGGCGTGGTTAATAGCAGCGGCGATGGGTGCGACGCAGGTGGCAGCGACGGCGCTGCTTTGATTAAGTTGGGCATCAACGGATTATGATGATTTGGTTCCTGAATTGAGCTTGCAGCAGCTTCCAAACCTGCAAAATAAAAACAAACATAATTAGATAGAAAGAATATAATTGATTGAATTGTGAATTGCAGAGGCAAGGAGAGGAGGAGGTACGGCCTTGGTAATTGCATTGAATTGCTTTGCAGGAACACGGTGGATTGAAATTGGGCAGAGGAATTGACAGCCATGATTGTGATTGTATCTCTGTGAATGAGTGAATTGGTTTGCTTGCGGAGCTTCTCTTAAATAGAGAAGGGGAAGGGGGAAGCAGCCAAGGCTTGGTGGAGGTGGTAGGTGATGGTGGAGAAGTTTGGTGAAGCTAGAAGCCAAGGAGGAGGTGCCGGCAGTGGAGGAAAACCAGGGAAAAAATGGACTGTAGCTGGAGAAGTGGGCGGCGTGTAACATGGCTGCAGTAAAGAGAAATCAAACAAAATAAAACAACAAACCAAAAGAAAATTAAAGAAATAAATAAAATAAAATAACAGAAAAATAAAATAACAAAGAGAAACACAAATAATAAAATATAAAATAAGGGAAAATATAATGGAGATTTAAAATGTATATCGCCACCGCGTGTGGTGGTTGCGCCGCCTTATGTGGTGGTTCGCCGACAAAATTGTCGGGATTCGGAACGGTTTCCGAAATCTTCGTACATTATTTTATTCCACAAATGAAAGTCACGGTTGACTTTCCGATTTACGCTGAAAACCTCCAAAATGCACCTATTCTGTGCAGATTAACATTTTCCTGGTATTTTCCCTAAAAACACAAAAACAAATATTAAACAAACAATTAAGCTTTCGGAATAGCAAAATCCAGTAATTAAAGGCACTTTGTGAACGTATTTTACGTTCACATCAATGTACAAAGTAAAAAGGGGGTTAAAGAAATTGATTGAATGAAATAAATTAATTAAATTACAAAGAATAAATTAAATAAGATGGGATGAAACATAAAGAATATAAAGTTCAGCCACAAGTATACAAGTTTACCAATTATTGGACCGAAAATTAACCAAGTTCCCTAGCCATGAAACCGAAATTAACATATGTGGAATGTTGGACCGCCAATTATCATTCCCCAAATAAAACCACTTTCATGAAAATTAACCTAAGCGACCGCACCTAGATTAATCAATCAAACATGCAAAGGTAGCTAATCACAACATGTCCAACGCATAAAAGAAGAGTTGTTAATTAAAGTGCACGACCTAGTGGGACCGCCCATCTATCCGTGATCCTTTTTATTTGTTTCCGACCTCTTTCCAAAGCCTTTACTACTTGTGAATTAGAATTAAAACCCTAATTCTAGCACCAATTATATGCAATCATCTTAAGTTTGCAACCTTAAAACAAAAACATATAAAAGTTGTCTACTAAAACAAAATCAAATAAACGGAGTCACATAAGCTACTAGAAGAACTAATTAATTAGGATCAAACAATTAAATAAACCCATAAACAAAGGCTGAAAATTATATAAATCATGTCATGTTAACTAATACAAAGGATAAACAAGCAACAAAGAGGCATAAATTTAAAGGCTAAGTCGAAATACACCGTATGAATAGCATGAAGATCTTGAAGCCACATCTTGAATCCTTGACCACAAGTAATCCAAGCTGTGAAGACAAGGTGATGATGGTGATGGTGATGTTGAATAGGGGCTGGTGGTGATGGTGTAGACGCCTTCTCCTCCTCCTTGAAGTCTTGAAAACCCATAGTATTAGAGAATGGAAAATGTGAGATGAGAAGAGAAAGAGGAGGGTTTGTCCCTCCTCATTGAGGTGTGTTGAAGAGAAGAATGAGGCTGCTATTTATAGGAGAATGGAGAGGAAGAAGAAGACAATGCAAGAAATAAAGAAAGAAAGGGAAGAGAAGTGGAATTTAAGTGGGAGATAAAGAAATGGTAAGTGGCAAGGTGGAAATGTAATGGGTTGCAATTAACCATTTATTTAGGTAAAAGAAATCAAACACTAATGGTATGGGTAGAAAGAAGAGGGAAGAATATAGGGGTGAGTGGAGCATTGAAAATAAAAGAAGAGGAAAGAAATAAAAAGCAGGCAGCACTGAGCTATTCCCACTTAGAACGGAATAATGCACGTTTGAACGGTTGGATGATTCTCAAATTTTAATACAGAATATCTAACACGCACATGCAGCGTGTATCAAAATTACAGCTAGATCGGACGGTGCAATTGGGAGTTATGGGCTTCGCAAGTTGACTAATCTGCACAGGCAGAATGTCCGAAAATCTGGGCTTGGGCCTTTCCTCATGCTTTGTGAACTTGGGTCTTCCTTCATGGATTTGGGCCTTCCATCTTGGGTTTGGGCCTCCATCTTGGGCCTCGCAAAAGCCCATTAGACTTCGTTTCTGCACATGTTCACATTAATACATTATTTTGGACTCAAATATGGAAACTAAGCTAAAATAGCAAAGTTACAATTAAATCATAGCCAAATAGTAGGGAAAACACATTAAAAACGTCACACTTTGTGCTCCTATCACGCGCACGATTTATTAAACAATTCGGCCGACGCAAAAGTCGTGCGTCGGCCCAATCAAAATTTTTTTTGATTTTCGATTTTCGATTTTTTTATTTTTTTTAATACTTTACGAAAAGTCGTAAAGTGAACAGTGAAAACGCGTCGCACACGCGCTTGCCGACACTTTAAACGGGCCTGGGCCATCGAAATGGTTTGGGCCTTAAAGTGGGCCTGGGCCAAAGAAATCTCCGGCCCATTATTGGTGGGTTTAACTAATGGGCCTAAAAACGAACAGGCCCGACACACTAATGGGCTTGGGTTACGGGTTTTGGGCTTCGTGAATGACACGAGCCCAATGGGCTAAATTTTTTTTTTTTATTATTTTTTTTTTATTTTACGAAACCTAAAACACTAACCAATCACACAAATGGGCCTAAGGCCCAATAACAAATAACAACAATCAAGCCCAAAAATAAAATAAACAGTAATTATAAAACAGTAAAACAAAAGCAAACACTCTTTTTTTATTTTTTTTATTTTTTTATTTTTTATTTACAATTACAAATTTTCTTATTTTTTTTTATTTTTTATTTTTTTTAAATAAATAACGAGAGTGAAAAGAAAACTTACCTTTTTACTCCCGAGGAAACCGAAAATCACCAACAAGACATCAACCTCAAGGTTTTTCAACCTTGACTTCCTAAACGTATGCTCCGATGTATGTGGTAAAATTTCCGATAAACCCGGATTATTTCCTATACAAAATAAAAAGGTTAGTAATAAATTTACAAAATAAAAACAAAATATTTACAAAGTTAAAAATGTATCACAAATTATCTATACAAAATGAATGAATAAATTTTCCTATGTCTACGTATATTTTATTTACACAGAAATATTTTCTTTTGCCTTAATATAGTTGAAAAAAAATGAAAGTTGATTCCAAGCGGTAACTCAAGGTGGACTTACGGCCTAGGTGCAATGCCTTGACTTAAATGACTTTCCGTGTTTTCAGAAGGCAAATGGCCAAATCATATGAGAATAAGCGAGGGGCAGGATTCATTTAGTGGACTACGGAGGCTTACACCCCTATCGACTTTCGTCTGTCTATAGTCCTCTGAATCCAAAACCTGTCACCCAGGGTCTCGACCTAGACACCATCCATGTGCCCCTTACTCAGTTGAGAAAGCACTTAAGTGTTCGACAATTCTCCAAGTGTTAATAAAGGCCGCCCTCAACCTCAAATAACCTTACGGTAAAAATGAAGGGTTTAGGCCAATATTAACAAAAGGACCTTACCTATTTCCGTTCAAGTTACAACTTACAACAACAAAAAAATAATCAACTATATAAAAGACACCTAAATAAATTACTAAGTGTAACAAAATATGAACAAGTATTAAAAACAAGTAATAACAACAACTAGTCACAAGTAATATAGACAAGTAATATAAACAAGTAATATGAACAGTTAAAAATAGTAAAATTATAAACAATAAAAAGTAAACAGTAATTATATACAAGTAATAAAAACAGTAATAATTACAAAAAATTATAAACAGTATTCACAAAAAAAAATATTAGGTTAGGAATATTTTCAATCCACGTCGACGGCGCCAAAAATTGACACGCTCAAAATGAGCATCAATTTAAAAAAATCCCTATCGGTTGTAGTATAGTGCATAGTAGGGTATCGTTCACAACGGAGATCAAAGGGTGTACCTAACAAAAATTGTCACAAAGAATTAAATAAAATAAAGAATTATTATTAACATGTATAAAGTATAAATATATACATATGTACAAAGTAAGGGGGTTTAAGAGATAAATTGAATGAAATAAATTAATTAAACTACAAAGAATAAATTAAATAAGATGGGATGAAACACAAAGTATATAAAGTTCAGCCACAAGTATACAAGTTTACCAATTATTGGACCGAAAATTAACCAAGTTCCCTAGCCATGAAACCGAAATTAACATATGTGGAAAGTTAGAAGCTAACCATTCCCCAAATAAAACCTCTCTATGAAAATTAACCTAAGTGAAAGCACCTAGATTAACCAATTAAACATGCCATCTTAGTCTAGAAAGCTAGCTAGTCAAACCATATTTAACGCATAGAAGAAGAGTTGTTAATCAAAGTGCACAACCCATTATAGAAAAGTCCATATGTCCGCAATCCTTTTTATTTGACACCGACCTTTGTCCAAAGCCTTTACTACTCGTGAATTAGGTTTCCAAAACTATTAGGTGAATTGTAATCCCTAACTCTAGCTCCAATTATATGCAAATATTATAAGTATCGATCCCTATAACATAAACACATAAAAGTTTTCTATAAAACAGAATCAAGTAAACGGAGTCACATAAGCTACTAGAAGAACTAATTAATTAGGATCCAATAACTAAATAAACTCATATAAATAGGCTGGAAATTATATAAATCATGTCATGTTAACTAATACAAAGAATAATCAAGCAACAAAGAGGAATTCATAAGAATAATTAAAGGAAAAGTCAGATTACACCATATGGAATAGCATGAAGACTTGAAGACAACGAAACCTTGAATCCTTGAAAGCAAGTAATCCAAACCGTGTGCAGCAAGGTGGTGATGATGATGGACGAAATTGATGGTGATGATGGTGATGGTGCAGCCGCCTTTCCTCCTCCTTGAAGCCTTGAGAACCCTAAATACTAGAGAATGGAAAATATGATGGAGAAGAGAAAGAGGAGGGTTTGTCCCTCCCCATTGGGGTGTGTTGAATAGAAGAATGAGGCTGCTATTTATAGGAGAATGGAGAGGAAGAAGAAGACAATGCAAGAAATAAAGAAAGAAAGAGAAGAGAAGTGGAATTTAAGTGGGAGATAAAGAAATGGTAAGTGGCATGGTGGAAATGTAATGGGTTGCAATTAACCATTTATTTAGGTAAAAGAAATCAAACACTAATGGTATGGGTAGAAAGAAGAGGGAAGAATATAAGGGTGAGTGGAGCATTGAAAATAAAAGAAGAGGAAAGAAATAAAAAGCAAGGCAGACCGAGCTATTCCCACTTAGAACGGAATAATGCACGTTTGAACGGTTGAATGATTCTCAAATTTTAATACAGAATATCTAACACGCACATGCAGCGTGTATCAAAATTACAGCTAGATCGGACGGTGCAATTGGGAGTTATGGGCTTCGCAAGTTGACTAATCTGCACAGGCAGAATGTCCGAAAATCTGGGCTTGGGCCTTTCCTCATGCATTGTGAACTTGGGCCTTCCATCTTGGGTTTGGGCCTCCTTCTTGGGTTTGGGCCTTCCATCTTGGGCCTCATGGCAGACCACCTCTTAATGGGCCTCGCAAAAGCCCATTTGACTTCGTTTCTGCACATGTTCACAAAAATACATCATTTTGGACTCAAATATGGAAACTAAGCTAAAATAGCAAAGTTACAATTAAATCATAGCCAAATAGTAGGGAAAACACATTAAAAACGTCACACTTTGTGCTCCTATCAGCTGCCATCTATTTTGCCTCTGCCCAGAAATCCAATCCAAGCTGCCGGCGTCGTATTCCATCGCTGCAATTCCAAACCCGGAGCTTCCAACCATCTCTACTAGCAACACCGCCGACGCCGTCCATAACCCAGCCAATCATCAACGCCGGCGACCCTTCTCTTCGCCGCTGCTCACCACTGCAGATCCGTTCATGGCCCTCTTGTTCTCTGTTCTGGAAAGAATGAAGAAAAGAATGAAGAAATCGTGGAAGAGAAGGGAAGGGATGAAGTAATGCGACTTGGAGCAAGGAATAATAAAAAAAAAGAAAGAATGGCAGCTGCTTTGAAAAGTCAACATGAAGGATTGGGTTTGGGCCAAAAATGCAAAGGAAAGAAAGGAATTGGGCCTCCAAGCCCAATTGCCCAAGCCCAATGCCAATTGATTTGTGCACCCGCCACATCCAAATTACAAGTCCGATTTTTATAGCTGAGTCTGCCACCTTCGCCTGCCAGACAGTGTCCATTTTCATGGACACAACAGTAACATTTTTCCCAAACTCTGTTTATTTATTATAATTTATTTTTGTTTAATTAACTATTCGTGAATAATTTTGGGAAATGTTATTGTTTGTTTATTTTCTATTCTGTGTAATAAATTGGATTGAAGTTGATTAATTCTTCTAGCAGCTTATGTGAATTTTGTTTGTTTAGTTTTATCTTTAATGTTGAAACTAAATAATAAGGATCGCGGATAGACGAGCGTTCGCTAGGTCGCGCACTTGAATTAGCAACTCTTTTTCTATGCGTTAGACATGTTTAGATTAATCACCTTTGCATGTTTAATTGTTTAATCTAGATGAGCGTTCACTAGGTTGATTTCATGGGAGAAGTTTATTTGGGGAATGATAACCTGCGTAGGCATTCTACATGTGTTAGTTTCGGATTCATGGCTAGGGAGTTGGTTAATCTTCAAAACAATATTTGTGTATGTGTTTTCTTGTTTTCAAAAATAATAAAAATCCAAAAATATTTCTTTTTATTGTTTTCAAAATTATCAAAAACCCCCAAAAATACTTTTGTATATAATGTATATTTTTGTAAATAGAAACAATACTGTATAGTTTATTTAATTTTGTATATATATATATTCTTTATTCTTTATACTTGTTAATAATAATTCTTTATTTAATTTAATTTTTCGTGACATTAAAAAGTAAATATAACAATCTTCTGTGGGAAAAACCTTTATTTCCCATTATACTTTACAACGACAATTGTTAGGAATTTAGGTAATATTTAATGACGTAGGTGAAAATCTTCTAATCAATTACACAAGTAGTGTTCCCATAAGCTTGCTCATTAACCGACTCTCCACAATTAATCCACAAATCATCAGATCATAAGGACTTTCAGGTGAAACAGGGACAAAAGGATGAATGGTAAGTGGTGAATGGTAAATGAAGTGAAAGGACTCGAAATGAAAAATGTTTTACATGTTTGAAAGACAAGTCAACGACTTTGAAACTCATACCTATGCTATACCCGAAACAACTCTTATTCTCCTCCAACCTTTTATTGAAAATAATACAAGTAAATAAAATAACTCTATTTTTGTGGTATTTTTTTTCTTTTTCTTTTCCACATTTTTTTTTTCTTTTCTTTTTTTTTTCTTGAGGAATTTTATTCCTTCTTTTTATTTCTGATTCTTTTTTTTTTTCTTTGACCAAATACAACAAAATAAATTACACCCCCACACTTGCCTTTTGGTATACTACCATACAAATCAAAACCCGAAGCATAAGAACACAAGAAGTCACTATCATCGTCTTGCAAACATAAATAAAACAAGGGTGAGATGGTGTGGGTGAACAAAAGAAACGGCTAATGAGTGTTTAGTTCAAAAGGGGATTCCTAAAGTTCGTGTTTAGATGGATGGTGAATACTTTGGCCATGGTGCTCAACTAATGCCTTACTCATTTCTAATTCATCACAGATTAACAAAATGTTTCAAGTGGTCTCTGAGCAAGTTCTAGGTTCAAAAACTCATGAATTGTGCACACATGAAGAACGAGTAAATGTATGAAATATGCATACATGTGAATATACAATAGGCTCAAATCCTCACATTTTCTGGGTATGCATGACAATGTATGTTTAAATGTGCTTCTCGGATTGCAATCAATTAATCGAAACAGGTTATGTGAACATGGAAATTCGAGCAATCATAAGTTATGCAGATTAAATCCAAAGCAAACTACACAAAACCTTAGCATATAATCAATATTTTCCAAATCATAACAATTAAACTCAATTCATCATCGGGATTGGAAAACACACGACAAATAAACACAAATAAACACACAAACAGAAGCAAATATTTTTGTAATTTTTCAGATTTTTTTTTTTATTTTTTTATTTTTTTATTTTTTTCAATTTACGTAACAATACGTGACCACAGTGACTTACTAAGTGCAATGGTAGGTTCAACGCTACCAAGGGAGTAAGTATGATTTAGTCGATATACCGTTACAGTAGAAAACAAAAACAAGTAAATTATTTTTTTGAATTTTTCAAATTTTTCAAATTTTTTCTTTTCTTTTCAATAAACCTTCCCCCCACACTTGAATTAAACATTGTCCTCAATGTTAGACATATATTTCACGAAAATGAAAAATTCAAGCATGGTTATTGAATTTAAACACACAAACAGAAATCAACCGAAGTAAACACACAAACTGAAATAAACACACAACATAAACAGAAGTAAACACACAACAGTTAAGTAAATGAAAAGGGAAACAGAAAGACTCCCCTTTGAAGATCGTGAAGTTCCTCCCGAAACAAGTCACCAACAGCCACAAACAAGGCTAGCAGGGCCTTGCATCCAACGTTTGCTCCTTAATTGACTGCAGTTCTGATCCTTTGAAGTGTGTCTTGGACAAGGGTTGTTGCCGACTCCACGGCAGACTTGGCTGATGTAGCCCTCACTGAGATCTGGAACACTATAGTCAGCAGTGTTCCGTCAAGTACAGCTCCGGATACGTTAGGCAGAATGGAGAAGCCAGAAGACATAAGCGGAAATGGCTCCGGTTGAACTCCACATAGCAAACACTGGAGAATGGAATGGTTAATCGGCGCGTATATCACAGACGACCCCGTTGCATCGGTGTAACACTCCTGAAGAATGAGAAAGTCGTTGTGATTATCTATGGCGAGCACCGAAATCTGGTTCCGCGGGTCAAGACCGATGGAGAAATTTGCTAGCACACGCACCGAGCTGTCCATCGACATACTATCCCATTGTGGTCTTGTCTGCACGTCTTTGAGGAACTCAAAGATCCTGGTGTGATGAGATAGATGCACGACAGAACAGCCAGCAGTACGATTGACTCCAGGGGGCTTGCTCGGATCACCCCTTCGCTTGTTGGTCCTGACCTCCATTCGAGTGTCTCTTGTTCGGTTCGAACAAGTCCAGTGGTGGTACGTGGAGTTGCTGATATCGTTGAAGAAACAGATCGTCATCTGTTTTGCCATTTCCGCAAGTCCTCTTCTTCCTTCAAGAGAAATAATCGAGTCACCGGGTGAAGAGTGGATACCTGTGGCGCACATGTAGCGCTGGGCTTGTCGTTGGAGTGTTGAGATCCAACGCTTTGCACCAAAAGCGAACCCTGAATGAACAAAAGGTTCGAAACTGGCCTTCATCTCCTTTTCGCGTACATCCACGTGCTCCACCCAAGTGACCAAGGAAGATCCATTATGAAGATCACGTATCAGGCATCCGGAGGGGCGTTTTCGGCAAATCGATCTCACGGAAGGCTTTGGATTGGAACGCAATTCATCCACGGAGACATCCACGACGACCCAACTTCCATCCAGTTGTAGGTGAGAGTACCTAACGAACTGGACTTCACGAGTTGAAACGAGGTGAGATGGCACCAGAAACTCGGCCGACATCACCTGCATATGCTCCTCGTAGCCTTCTTCGTTGCTGGAGGAAAGGATCTCCAACATCTTGGCGTTTGTGATCATGCTACAGAAGACGTGGGGGAATTTTTGTGTGGAGTATGGTTGTGTTGCTAAGGGACTAGCAATAGCTAAGTGTGGGGGAATTTGATAGGAGCACAAAGTGTGACGTTTTTAATTTATTTTCCCTACTATTTGGCTGCGTTTTATTGGTTAACTTTGCTGTTTAGCTTAGTTTCTACCTTTGTGTCCCTAAATGATGATTTAATTGAAGGAATGAATTAAAATGAAGATATTATGAAACTTTCCTAATTTGAATTCTTTCCTGACTCTGACAGGAATCATAAAGGGAGTAGGAATCCTAATGCAACTAGGATTACTATTTCAGCTAAGAACGGAAAATCGGAGCTCGGAATTTTACGAAGTCTAATGGGCTTTTTCGAGGCCCAATAGGAGGTGAGCTGCCGTGAGGCCCAAGATGAAGGCCCAAATCCATGAAGGAAGGCCCAAGTCCACAAAGCATGAGGAAAGGTACAAGCCCATTAAGCTAGGAGATTTTCAGACATTCTGCCTGTGCAGATCAGTCCACTTTGGAGGCCCATATCTCCTAAGTCAACCGTTGGATCCAGCTGTAATTTTGATACCATGTGCATTCATGTGTTAGGTATTCTGGATTCAAATTTCAGAATCATCCAACCGTTCAAACGTCAAATATTCGGTTCTAAGTGGACATAACTCAGTGCTGTCTCCTTTTTAATTCTTTCCTTTTCTTTTATTCTCAATGCTCCACTCACCCCCATATTGTCATTCATGTCACCACACTATATTTGTTGCTTTCTCCCCACAACATTAGTGCTTGATTTCTTTTAGTTAAATAAATGGTTAATTTCAATATGACCACATCTCCACCATGTCACTTAACATTTCTTTACCTCCCACTCACATTCCACTTCTTTTCCCTTTCTTTCTTTATTTCTTTCATTGTCTTCTTCTTCCTCTCCACTCTTCTATAAATAGAGAGGCTTCTCAACACAATTCTTCACCACTTTCTAGCCAAGAATACCATTCCATACACTCTCAAAGTTTCTGCAACTACACCATCCACAAGAGTTCTTGGGTTCCATTCTCTAAAACCTAGGGTTTCCAAGTCTTCAAGGAGGAGGTCTAGGCGGCTGCACCATCACCACCATCACCATCAAGGACGTCCATATTCATCACCACCTTGCTGTTCACGGATCTGAGTTACTTGCTTTCAAGGATTCAAGGGTTCGTGGCTCAAGCTCTTCATGCTATTCTATATGGTGTATTTCGACTTAGCCTTTAATTTATTCCTCTTTGTTGCTTGTTAATTCTCTGTTTTAGTTAACATAACATTAAGTTTATAATTTCCAGAATTGTTTATGGGTTTATTATATATTTGATTTGAAACTTATTGGTTTTCTAAGTTGCTTTTGTGTGATTGTTTATTTGATTCAAGTTTACAGAAATCTTTTATATGTTTATGTTATAGGGTTCGAAACTTATGATGTTTACATGTAATTGAAGCTAGAATTAGGGTTTGGATTCACCTAATAGTTTTCAAAACCTATTTCACAAGTAGTAAAGACTTTGAACAAAAGTCAGAATCAAATAAAGAAGGATTGCAATTAGATGAACTTATTCATGCTAGGTTGTGCACTTGAATTAACAATTCTTTTCGATGCTTTGAACATGGTTGGATTAGCTAACTTTTTAGACTATGATGGCATGTTTAATTGATTGATCTAGGTGCTTTCACTTAGGTTAATTTTCAGAGAAAGGTTTAATTGGGAAATAATTAGCTTTCTAATGTTTCACAATGTTAATTTTGATCACATGACTTAGAGAATTAATAGTTTTTGGAATCATTGAATGATAACTTGTACCCTACGGTTTTGGGGTTGTGACCTTAATGTTTCACCTATTTATTTTGTACATAATGTTTTCTATACTTAGTTTAATTAAATCAATCTTTAAATCCCCTTTACTTTGTACATATGTATTTATTTATTCTTTATACTTGTTAATAATTCTTTGTGACAATCTTTGTTAGGTACACCCTCGATCTTCGTTGTGAACGATCCCTACTTATTCTATACTACTGATAGGGTTTTAATTGATGCTATGTTATTAGCATATCAATGGCAATGAACCATTTATTTAAGTAAAAGAAATTAAACACTAATGGTGTGGGCAGAAAGAAGAGGAAAGAATATAGGGGTGAGTGGAGCATTGAAAATAAAAGAAGAGGAAAGAAATAAAAAGCAGGCAGCACTGAGCAGTGCCCACTTAGAACGGAATAATGCACGTTTAAACGGTTGGATGATTCTCAAATTTTAATACAGAATATCTAACACACACATTAAGCGTGTATCAAAATTACAGCTGGATCCAACGGCGAAATTGGGAGATATGGGCTTCGCAAGTTGACTAATCTGCACAGGCAGAATGTCCGAAAATCTGGGCTTGGGCCTTTCCTCATGCTTTGTGAACTTGGGCCTTCCTTCATGGATTTGGGCCTTCCATCTTGGGTTTTGGCCTCCTTCTTGGGTTTGGGCCTTCCATCTTGGGCCTCATGGCAGACCACCTCTTAATGGGCCTCGCAAAAGCCCATTAAGCTTCGTTTCTGCACATGTTCACATTAATACATCATTTTGGACTCAAATATGGAAACTAAGCTAAAATAGCAAAGTTACAATTAAATCATAGCCAAATAGTAGGGAAAACACATTAAAAACGTCACACTTTGTGCTCCTATCAGGAGGTAAAGAAATGTTAAGTGACATGGTGGAGATGTGGTCATATTGAAATTAACCATTTATTTAACTAAAAGAAATCAAGCACTAATGTTGTGGGGAGAAAGCAAAAAATATAGTGTGGTGACATGTATGACAATATGGGGGTGAGTGGAGCATTGAGAATAAAAGAAAAGGAAAGAATTAAAAAGGAGACAGCACTGAGTTGTGTCCACTTAGAACCGAATATTGGACGTTTGAACGGTTTGATCATTCTGAAATTTGAATCCAGAATACCTAACACACGAATGCACATGGTATCAAAATTACAGCTGGATCCAACGGTTGACCTAGGAGATATGGGCCTCCAAAGTGGACTGATCTGCACAGGCAGAATGTCTGAAAATCTCCTAGCTTAATGGGCTTGTACCTTTCCTCATGCTTTGTGGACTTGGGCCTTCCTTCATGGATTTGGGCCTTCATCTTGGGCCTCACGGCAGCTCACCTCCTAATGGGCCTCGAAAAAGCCCATTAGACTTCGTAAAATTCCGAGCTCCGATTTTCCGTTCTGAGCTGAAATAGTAATCCTAGTTGCATTAGGATTCCTACTCCCTTTATGATTCCTGTCAGAGTCAGGAAAGAATTCAAATTAGGAAAGTTTCATAATATCTTCATTTTAATTCATTCCTTCAATTAAATCATCATTTAGGGACACAAAGGTAGAAACTAAGCTAAACAGCAAAGTTAACCAATAAAACGCAGCCAAATAGTAGGGAAAATAAATTAAAAACGTCACACTTTGTGCTCCTATCAAATTCCCCCACACTTAGCTATTGCTAGTCCCTTAGCAACACAACCATACTCCACACAAAAATTCTATTGCCCTTAACTTATTGCCTCAGAAATCTCTTACTTTCATGGAATCAAGTTTAGCACTTAACCAAAATTTGTGACAAGAAATGCGAGAGTTAATTAACAATCATGGAATTCATATGAACAAGTAAGACTTGGAAGAACAATAGTTATGCAATGGAGTGATAGGAGCACAAAGTGTGACGTTTTTAATGTGTTTTCCCTACTATTTGGCTATGATTTAATTGTAACTTTGCTATTTTAGCTTAGTTTCCATATTTGAGTCCAAAATGATGTATTAATGTGAACATGTGCAGAAACGAAGTCTAATGGGCTTTTGCGAGGCCCATTAAGAGGTGGTCTGCCATGAAGCCCAAGAAGGAGGCCCAAGCCCAAGATGGAAGGCCCAAATCAATGAAGGAAGGCCCAGGTTCACAAAGCATGAGGAATGGCCCAAGCCCAGATTTTCGGACAATCTGCCTGTGCAGATAGGTCAACTTGCGAGGCCCATATCTCTCAATTACACCGTCAGATCTAGCTGTAATTTTGATACACGCTGCATGTGGATGTTAGGTATTCGGCATTCAAATTTGAGAATCATCCAACCGGTGGAACGTCCATGATGCCGCTCTAAGTGCGCACTGCTCAGTGCTGTCTGCTTTTTATTTCTTTCCTCTTCTTTTATTTTCAATGCTCCATTCACCCCTATATTCTTTCCTCTTCTTTCTGCCCAGAATATTAGTGTTTGATTTCTTTTACCTAAATAAATGGTTCATTGCCATATGACTACATTTCCACCATTCCACTTACCATTTCTTTTCTACCACTCACATTCCACTTCTCTTCCCTTTCTTTCTTTATTTCTTTCATTGTCTTCTTCTTCCTCTCCATTCTCCTATAAATAGCAGCCTCATTCTTCTCTACAAATTCACACCCAAAATGGGGAGGGACAAACCCTCCTCTTTCTCTTCTCCATCATATTTTCCATTCTCTAGTATTTAGGGTTCTCAAGGCTTCAAGGAGGAGGAAAGGCGGCTGCACCATCACCATCATCACCATCAATTTCGTCCATCATCATCACCACCTTGCTGCACACGGTTTGGATTACTTGCTTTCAAGGATTCAAGGTTTCGTGGTCTTCAAGTCTTCATGCTATTCCATATGGTGTAATCTGACTTTTCCTTTAATTATTCTTATGAATTCCTCTTTGTTGCTTGATTATTCTTTGTATTAGTTAACATGACATGATTTATATAATTTACAGCCTATTTATATAAGTTTATTTAGTTATTGGATCCTAATTAATTAGTTCTTGTAGTAGCTTATGTGACTCTGTTTACTTGATTCTGAATTATAGAAAACTTTTATGTGTTTATGTTATAGGGATCGATACTTATAATATTTGCATATAATTGGAGCTAGAGTTAGGGATTACAATTCACCTAATAGTTTTGGAAACCTAATTCACGAGTAGTAAAGGCTTTGGACAAAGGTCGGTGTCAAATAAAAAGGATTGCGGACATATGGACTTTTCTATAATGGGTCGTTCACTTTGATTAACAACTCTTCTTCTATGCGTTAAATATGGTTTGACTAGCTAGCTTTCTAGACTAAGATGGCATGTTTAATTGGTTAATCTAGGTGCTTTCACTTAGGTTAATTTTCGTAGAGAGGTTTTATTTGGGGAATGGTTAGCTTCTAACTTTCCACATATGTTAATTTCGGTTTCATGGCTAGGGAACTTGGTTAATTTTCGGTCCAATAATTGGTAAACTTGTATACTTGTGGCTGAACTTTATATTATTTATGTTTCATCCCATCTTATTTAATTTATTCTTTGTAGATTTAATTAATTTATTTCATTCAATTTATTTCTTTAACCCTGATACGCCCAAAAGGAGCGTCAATTTAAAAAAAACCCTATCGGTAGTATAGTGTAAGTAGGGTATCGTTCACAACGGAGATCAAAGGGTGTACCTAACAAAAAATGTCACAAAGAATTAAATAAAATAAAGAATTATTATTAACAAGTATAAAGTATAAATATATACATATGTACAAAGTAAAAAGGGGAATTGAGAGATAAATTGAATGAAATAAATTAATTAAATTACAAAGAATAAATAAAATATGATGATGAAACACAAAGTATATAAAGTTCAGCCACATATACACAAGTTTACCAATCATTAGACCGAAAATTAACCAAGTTCCCTAGCCATGAAACCGAAACTAACATATGTGGAATGCCCACACGGGTTATCATTCCCCAAATAAAACATCTTCTATGAAAATTAACCTAGTGAACGCTCATCTAGATTAAACAATTAAACATGCAAAGGTGATCAATCAATAACATATCTAACGCATAGGAGAAGAGTTGTTAATTAAAGTGCGCGACCTAGCGAACGCTCGTCTATCCGCGATCCTTCTTATTTTGATTCCGACCCGTTTGATAAGCCTTTACTACTTGTGAATTAGAATTAAAACCCTAATTCTAGCACCAATTACATGCAATCATCTTAAGTTTCGAACCTTAAAACAAGAACACATAAAAGATTTAATAAAACCGAATCAAATAAACGGAGTCACAAAAGCTGCTAGAAGAACTAATTAATTAGGATCTAACAATCAAATAAACTCATAAATATAGGCTGAAAATTATATAAATCATGTCATGTTAACTAATACAAAGAATAATCAAGCAACAAAGAGGAACTCAAAAAGAGTAATTAAAGAATAAGTTGAAGTACACCATATGGAAAGTAGGAAGAACTCGAAGATCACAAACTCTTAAATCCTCACGCGAGTAACTCAAAAGCCGAGATTCCCAAGGTGATGATGATGGTGGTGATGATGGTTGATGGCTGGTGGTAATGGTGTAAACAGCTCCCCTCCTCCTTGAAGACTTGAAAACCCTAAATACTAGAGAATGGAAAATATGATGTGAGATGGAGAAGAGAAAGAGGAGGGTTTGTCCCTCCCCATTGGGGTGTGAATTGGTGAGAAGAATGAGGCTGCTATTTATAGGAGAATGGAGAGGAAGAAGAAGACAATGAAAGAAATAAAGAAAGAAAAGGAAGAGAAGTGGAATGTGAGTGGTAGAAAAGAAATGGTAACTGGAATGGTGGAAATATAGTCATATGGCAATTAACCAATTATTTAGGTAAAAGAAATCAAACACTAATGGTATGGAGAGAAAGAAACAAAGATAGTTAGGTGAGATGGGTGGAAATATGGGGGTGAGTGGAGCATTGAGAATAAAGGAAAAGGAAAGAAATAAAAAGCAGACAGCACTGAGCAGTGCGCACTTGGAGTGGAATTCTGGACGTGTGGACGGTTGGATGATTCTGAAATTTTAATGCCGAATACTTAACATCCACATGCAGCGTGTTTCAAAATTACAGCTAGATCTGACGGTGCAATTGAGAGATATGGGCCTCGCAAGTTGACTGATCTGCACAGGCAGAATGTCCGAAAATCTGGGCTTGGGCCTTTCCTCATGCTTTGTGAACCTGAGCCTTCCTTCATGGATTTGGGCCTGCCATCTTGGGTTTGGGCCTTCCTTCATGGGCTTGGGCCTTCATCGTGGGCCTCATGGCAGACCACCTCTTAATGGGCCTCGCAAAAGCCCATTAGACTTCGTTTCTGCACATGTTCACATTAATACATCATTTTGGACTCAAATATGGAAACTAAGCTAAAATAGCAAAGTTACAATTAAATCATAGCCAAATAGTAGGGAAAACATATTAAAAACGTCACACTTTGTGCTCCTATCAAATTCCCCCACACTTAGCTACTGCTAGTCCTCTAGCAAACACAAGAACAACACAAAACAGAATAGGAAACACAAAACAGAATGGTCTTTCCAAACATAACCCTCAGCGAGTTCAAAAGAGTTATAATCAGGAGAATAAAAATTATATACCAAGGCTAACAAATTTGCTAAGTATTTAACATGTACATCTCATTTATGCTCGGGTGAAGTGTGTGAAAACCGAGTATACAATTAATCTCATGCAATCCAATAGGCACATCGAAACAACATTAACCACTAAAGCTCACAATGATCACTAAATATTTCCGCTCAGTGTTTAGGGTTAAGTGTTTACTCTCATAACAATTGCACAAGTAACGTTCCCATAAGCTTGCTCATTAACCAACTCTCCACAATTAATCCACAAATCATTAGATCATAAGGGCTTTAAGGTGAAACAGGGACCAAAAGGTGGTTGGTAAATGGTGAATGGTGAATAATGAATGAAGAGACTGGAAATGAAAAATGTTTCATATGTTTGCAAGACAAATCAACGACTTTGAAACTCATACCTATGCTATACCCGAAACAATTTTCTTATTCTCCTCCAACCTTTTATTGAAAATAATACAAGAAAATAACTCTATCTTTCTATTTTTTGCTTTTTTTTTTTCTTTCTTTCTTTTCTCTTTTTTTTTCTTTGAGGAACTTTATTCCTTCTTTTTGTTTTTGATTTTTTCTTTCTTTCTTTGAACAAATACAACAAAATAAAATGCACCCCCACACTTGCCTTTTGGTATACTACCATACAAATCAACACCCGAAGCATAAAAACATAAGAAGTCACTATCATCGTCTTGCAAACATAAATAAAACAAGGGTGAGATGGTGTGGGTGAACAAAAGAAACGGCTTATGAGTGTTTAGTTCAAAAGGGTATTCCTAAAGTTCGTGTTTAGATGGATAATGAATATTTTGGCCATGGTGCTCAACTAATGCCTTACTCATTTCTAATTCATCACAGATTAATAAAATGTTTCAAGTGGTCTATGAGCAAGTTCTAGGTTCAAAACTCATGAATTGTGCACACATGAAGAACGAGTAAATGTATGAAATATGCATACATGTGAATATTCAATAGGCTCAAGTCCTCACATTTTCTGGGTATGCATGACAATGTATGTTCAAATGTGCTTCTCGGATTGCAATCAATTAATCAAAACAGGTTATGTGAACATGGAATTTCGAGCAATCACAAGTTATGCATATTAAATCCAAAGCAAATTATACAAAGCCTTAGCATATAATCAATATTTTCCTAATCACAACAAAGTAAACTCAATTCATCCTTGGGATTGGAAAGAACAAAGCACATAACACAAATAAAACACACAACAGAAGCAAATATTTTTGTCATTTTTTATTTCTTGATTTTTTTGATATATTTTTTTTTGATATAGCTCAAATAAACAAACAAGCACTTTCTAAGACTCGATAGCTCCAAAGCCAGTGCGAAACAAATGAGCTTACAAAACCATTTTTTTTTCTTTTTCAATTTTTTTTATTAGGGTAACAACACGTGACCACAGTGACTTACTTAGTGCAATGGTAGGTGACACGCCCAAAAGGAGGCATCAATTTAAAAAAATCCCTATCGGTTGTAGTATAGTGCATAGTAGGGTATCGTTCACAACGGAGATCAAAGGGTGTACCTAACAAAAAATGTCACAAGAATTAAATAAAATAAAGAATTATTATTAACAAGTATAAAAAATATATACATATGTACAAAGTAAAAGGGGGTTTAAGAGATAAATTAAATGAAATAAATTAATTAAATTACAAAGAATAAATTAAATAAGATGGGATGAAACATAAAGAATATAAAGTTCAGCCACAAGTATACAAGTTTACCAATTATTGGACCGAAAATTAACCAAGTTCCCTAGCCATGAAACCGAAATTAACATATGTGGAAAGTTAGAAGCTAACCATTCCCCAAATAAAACCTCTCTACGAAAATTAACCTAAGTGAAAGCACCTAGATTAACCAATTAAACATGCCATCTTAGTCTAGAAAGCTAGCTAGTCAAACCATGTTTAACGCATAGAAGAAGAGTTGTTAATCAAAGTGCACGACCCATTATGACAAAGTTCATATGTCCGCAATCCTTTTTATTTGACACCGACCTTTGTCCAAAGCCTTTACTACTCGTGAATTAGGTTTCCAAAACTATTAGGTGAATTGTAATCCCTAACTCTAGCTCCAATTATATGCAAATATTATAAGTTTCGAACCCTATAACATAAACACATAAAAGTTTTCTATAAAACAGAATCAAGTAAACGGAGTCACATAAGCTACTAGAAGAACTAATTAATTAGGATCCAATAACTAAATAAACTCATAAAAATAGGCTGGAAATTATATAAATCATGTCATGTTAACTAATACAAAGAATAATCAAGCAACAAAGAGGAATTCATAAAGAGTAATTAAAGATTAAGTTGAAGTACACCATATGGAAAGTAGGAAGAACTTGAAGACCACGAACTTGAATCCTTGAAAGCAAGCAACTCAAGGCCGAGATTCCCAAGGTGATGATGATGGTGGTGATGATGGTTGATGGCTGGTGGTGATGGTGTAAACAGCTCCTCTCCTCCTTGAAGCCTTGAGAACCCTAAATACTAGAGAATGGAAAATATGATGGAGAAGAGAAAGAGGAGGGTTTGTCCCTCCCCATTGGGGTGTGAATTTGTGAGAAGAATGGGGCTGCTATTTATAGGAGAATTGAGAGGAAGAAGAAGACAATGAAAGAAATAAAGAAAGAAAAGGAAGAGAAGTGGAATGTGAGTGGTAGAAAAGAAATGGTAAGTGGAATGGTGGAAATGTAGTCATATGGCAATGAACCATTTATTTAGGTAAAAGAAATTAAGCACTAATAGTGTTGGAAGAACGAAGAGGAAAGAATATAGGGGTGAGTGGAGCATTGAAAATAAAAGAAGAGGAAAGAAATAAAAAGCAGACAGCACTGAGCAGTGCCCACTTAGAACGGAATAATTCACGTTTGAACGGTTGGATGATTCTCAAATTTTAATACAGAATATCTAACACACACATGCAGCGTGTATCAAAATTACAGCACGATCCAACGGTGAAAGTGGGAGATATGGGCTTCGCAAGTTGACTAATCTGCACAGGCAGAATGTCCGAAATTCTGGGCTTGGGCCTTTCCTCATGCTTTGTGAACTTGGGCCTTCCTTCATGGATTTGGGCCTTCCATCTTGGGTTTGGGCCTCCTTCTTGGGTTTGGGCCTTCCATCTTGGGCCTCATTGATCTAGGGTAAAACCGCAGTCATTAATTATTACCTAAATTCCTAACAGTTGTCGTTGTAAAGTATAATGGGAAGTAAAGGTTTTTCCCACAGAAGATTGTTATATTTACTTTTTAATGTCACGAAAAATTAAATTAAATAAAGAATTATTATTAAAAAGTATAAAGAATAAAGAATATATATATATACAAAATTAAATGAACGAAAAATTAAATTAAATAAAGAATTATTATTAACAAGTATAAAGAATAAAGAATATATATATATACAAAATTAAATAAACTATACAGTAATGTTTCTATTTACAAAAATATACATTATATACAAAAGTATTTTTGGGGGTTTTGATAATTTTGAAAACAATAAATAAATATTTTTGGACTTTTATTATTTTTGAAAACAAGAAACACACACACAAATATTGTTTTGAAGATTAACCAACTCCCTAGCCATGAATCCGAAACTAACACATGTAGAATGCCCACGCGGGTTATCATTCCCCAAATAAACTTCTCCCATGAAATCAACCTAGTGAACGCTCATCTAGATTAAACAATTAAACATGCAAAGGTGATTAATCTAAACATGTCTAACGCATAGAAAAAGAGTTGTTAATTCAAGTGCGCGACCTAGCGAACGCTCGTCTATCCGCGATCCTCATTATTTAGTTTCAACATTAAAGATAAAACCAAACAAACAAAATTCACATAAGCTGCTAGAAGAATCAATTAACTTCAATCCAACAATTATTACACAAAATAGAAAATAAAACAAACAATAACATTTCCCAAAATTATTCACGAATAGTTAATTAAACAAAAATAAATTATAATAAATAAACGAGTTTGGGAAAAATGTTACTGTTGTGTCCATGAAAATGGACACTGCCCATGCGCGAGCGAAGGTGGCGGACTCGGCTATTGAAAATCGGACTTTAACGGTATTTGGATGTGGCGGGTGCGAGAGATCGGATTGGGGGCTGGGCCTTGGGGTGTCCATAGCAATTGGACCATTGGGCTTTTGGGCTTGGGCCCAATTTTCTGTTGACTATGTTTGACCGGCCCAAGTACGCTTGTTGACTTTTCAACATATTCCATGTCGGCATTACCCGTGCGGCCTCCTCTTCATCTCCATCAATTTTCTTCTTCTTTCCTTCGCGGACCAGAGAGAGAGCTATGGTGACGCCGGCACGGTCTGGTTTTGTGCGGCATGGGGGATGAGCGGCGCCGGCAAGTGGTGGCGAGGCGCGCGGAGGAGCAGAAGCAAGACAAGGCGCGGGCCTGGGCAACGATGGGATCGACGGCGGGTGGTAGCGCACGGGATCGTTCGGGGCGGAGCGACGGGGCCGGCAGAGAACGAAGACACGGGTGCGGAATTGACGCCGGCGGCGAGAGCGGATGAGGCAGCAGCGATGGATCGGCGTCAAGAGAGCGACGGCGGGCTCGGGTTCGGTTCGGCGAGAGGTGACGTGGCTTTGTGGGATTCACGGCGGCACGGCGGTACGGTGGCAGCAGCTAATGCGGAGGAATCCGAGAGGAACGGCGACGGCGAGGACTGGGCATGGCAGTAGCGGCGTTGGATTGGATTTCCCGGGCTTCACGGTGGCTGAATGGTGAGCTGCTAACAAACCTGCAAAAGAAAAAGAAAAGATAGTTAGATTGCTGAATTATGATTTGCAGGAAAAGAAAGGCAGAGGAGATGGAAATTGAGTTTCTTGGCCATTGGGCTTTGTTGCCGGCGTCGAGGACTGCCATGGATGAACAGAGAGAAGCAACTTTGATGATTGCTTGCAGAGGCATTTATTCTGGAGGTAGTAATTGTGATGGCTGCGATTGATGATTTGTGATTGTGTGAATTGCTTGCAGGGATGGACGTTGGCTTAAATAGGCAAGGAAATGATGGGAAGCAGCCAAGAAGAAGGTGATGTTGGTAGTGGGCTGTAGATTCGTGGAGTGCGATGGAGAGCTGGATTGATTGATTCTGGATGGAATTGAGAATGCAGACTAACGTGGGAGATGAAGTAAATGGAAGAACAGCAAGGATAGGCTTTGGAGTGCCATGTGAATTAGCTAGAAACCAAGGTAGAGGGAAATGGGCGGCTCGGTGGAGGAAGTAAATGGAAGAACAACAAGGAGGGAACAGGGAACGTGGAAGGGGGAAGCTGCAAAGAGAATCAAACAAAATTAAAATAAACAAAATAAAATAAAATAAAATAAATGAATAATAAAAGAAATGAAAAAAATATAAAATAAAGAAAAGAAATAACAAATGAAATAAATATAAAAGAAATATGTAAAATAAATAAACATAAAATATAAACAAGGGAAAATAAGATGGAGGATTAAAATTGTGTTCCACCACCACGTGTGGTGGTTGCGCCGCCTTGTGTGGTGGTTCGCCGACAAATTGTCGGGATTCCGAATAATCCGAAATCTTCGTACAATATTTTCTTCCACAAATGAAAGTCACGGTTGACTTTTCCATTTACGCTGAAAACCTCCGAAATTCACCTTTTCTGTGCAGATTGACATTTTTCTGGTATTTTCCCTAAAAACACAAAAACAAATATTAAATAGACAATTAAGCTTTCGGAATAGCAAAATCCAGTAATTAAAGGCACTTTGTGAACGTATTTTACGTTCACATCACACCCCTACACTTGAACTATTGCTAGTCCTCTAGCAAACACATAACAAAACAACACAAAACAGAAAGGGAAACACAAAACAGACAGTCTTTCCAACCATAATCCTCAGCGAGTTCGAAAGAATTATAATCAAGAGAATAAAAATTATATACCAAGGTTAAAGAATTTGCTAAGCATTTAACATGTACATCTCATTTATGCTCGGGTGTGTGTGTGAAAACCAAGTATACAATTAATGTCAAGCAATCCAATAGGCACATATGAACAACATTAACCACTAAACCTTACAAGATTCACTAAATATTTCCGCTCAGTGTTTAGGGTTAAGTGTTTACTCTCAAAACAATTACACAAGTAACGTTCCCATATGCTTGCTCATTAACCAACTCTCTACAATTAATCTACAATTCATCAGATCATAAGGACTTTCAGGTGAAACAGGGACCAAAGGTGAATGGTAAATGGTGAATGGTAAATGAAGTGAAAGGACTCGAAATGAAAAATGTTTTACATGTTTGCAAGACAAGTCAACGACTTTGAAACTCATACCTATGCTATACCCGAAACAACTCTTATTTTCCTCCAACCTTTTATTGAAATTAAAACAATACAAGAAAATAAAATAACTCTATTTTTGTGGTATTTATTTTTTTTTTTCTTTTTCTTTTCCACATTTTTTTTTCTTTTCTTTTTTCTTGAGGAATTTTATTCCTTCTTTTTATTTCTGATTTTTTTTTTCTTTCTTTGAACAAATACAACAAAATAAAATACACCCCTACACTTGCCTTTTGGTATACTACCATACAAATCCGAAGCATAAAAACATAAGAAGTCACTATCATCGTCTTGCAAACATAAATAAAACAAGGGTGAAATGGTGTGGGTGAACAAAAGAAACGGCTAATGAGTGTTTAGTTCAAAAGGGGATCCTAAAGTTCGTGTTTAGATGGATGGTGAATACTTTGGCCATGGTGCTCAACTAATGCCTTACTCATCTCTAATTCATTACAGATTAACAAAATGTTTCAAGCGGTCTCTGAGCAAGTTCTAGGTTCAAAAACTCATGAATTGTGCACACATGAAGAACGAGTAAATGTATGAAATATGCATACATATGAATATACAATAGGCTCAAATCCTCACATTTTCTGGGTATGCATGACAATGTATGTTTAAATGTGCTTCTCGGATTGCAATCAATTAATCGAAACAGGTTATGTGAACATGAAATTTCGAGCAATCACAAGTTATGCATATTAAATCCAAAGCAAACTACGCAAAACCTTAACATATAATCAACATTCTCAAAATCATAATAATTAAACTCAATTCATCATCGGAATTGGAAAGAACAAAACACAACACAAATAAACACACAAAAACACACAAACAGAAATAAATATTTTTGTAATTTTTGATTTTTTGATTTTTTTTTTGATTTTTTTCAATGTAGGTAACAATACGTGACCACAGGGACTCACTTAGTGCAATGGTAGGTTCAACGCTACCAAGGGAGTGAGTGTGATATAGTCGATATATTGTTACAGTAGAAAACGAAAACAAGTAAATTATTTTTTTGAATTTTTCAGATTTTTCAAATTTTTTCTTTTCTTTTTAATAAACCTTCCCCCCACACTTGAATTAAACATTGTCCTCAATGTTGACAAATATTTCACGAAAATGAAAAATTCAAGTATGGTTATTGAATTTAAACACACAAACAGAAATAAACACACAAACATAAATCAACAGAAGTAAACACACAACATATATACAAATGAAAAAGAAATAAGTAAAAGAAAAACTCCCCCTTGAAGATCATTAAGCTCCTCCCGAAGCAAGTCACCAACAGTCACAAACAAGGCTAGCAGGGCCTTGCATCCAACGTATGCTCCTTAGTTGACTGCGGTTCTGATCCTTTGAAGTGTGTCCTGGACAAGGGTAGTTGCCGACTCCACGGCAGACTTGGCTGATGTAGCCTTCACCGAGATCTGGAAGACTATAGTAAGTAGACTTCCATCAAGAATGGCTCCGGATACGTTAGGCAAAATGGAGAAGCCAGAAGACATAAGCGGAAATGGCTCCGGTTGAACTCCAGATAGCAAACACTGGAAAATGGAATGGTTAATCGGCGCATAAATCACAGACGACCCTGTTGCATCGGTGCAACACTCCTGAAGGATGAGGAAGTCGTTGTGACTATCTATAGCGAGCACCGAAATCTGGTTCCGCGGGTCAAGACCGATGCTGAAATTTGCTAACACACGCACCGAGCTGTCCATCGACATACTATCCCACAATGGTCTCGTTTGAACGTCTTTGAGGAACTCAAAGATTCTGGTGTGATGAGATAGATGAACAACGGAACAACCAGCAGTACGATTGACTCCGGGGGCTTGCTCGGATCTCCCCTTCGCTTGTTGGTCCGACCTCCATTCGAGTGTCTCTTGTTCGGTTCGAACAAGTCCAGTGGTGGTACGTGGAGTTGCGATGTCGTTGAAGAAACAGATTGTCATCTGTTTTGCCATTTCCGCAAGGCCTCTTCTTCCTTCAAGAGAAATAATCGAGTCACGGGTGAAGAGTGGATACTGTGGCGCACATGTAGCGCTCGGCTTGTCGTTGGAGGGTTGAGATCCAACGCTTTGCACCAAAAGCGAACCCTGAATGAACAAAAGGTTCGAAACTGGCCTTCATCTCCTTCTCGCGTACATCCACGTGCTCCACCCAGGTGACTAAGGAAGATCCATTATGAAGATCACGTATCAGGCATCCGGAGGGGCGTTTTCGGCAAATCGATCTCACGGAAGGCTTTGGATTTGTGCGCAATTCATCCACGGAGACATCCACGACGACCCAACTTCCATCCGATTCTTGGTGAGAGTACCGAACGAACTGGACTTCACGAGTTGAAACGAGGTGAGATGACACTAGAAACTCGGCCGACATCACTGCATATGCTCCTTGTAGCCTTCTTCGTTCTTGGAGGAAAGGATCTCCAATGTCTTGGCGTTTGTGATCATGCTACGGAAGACGGGCAACCATCGACCAACATCCATGAGAATTTGAACGATGGTGGTCGGATAAAGATGGATGGTTGCCGAGTGTCTCGACGATTCGGCTTTGAAGTACGGAGCGAGGTTCGGCTCGTTGAAACACTCGCAAGTACTCGGCCCATGAAGAGTCTCGGGATGAATAGACGTGTCGGGAGTCGGTGAAGTTATCCACGAGAGGAAATCCAGCAGTGGCCATGAGCAGGAGCTCGTGTTTGGCCTTACGGACGATATCCGAGATCAAGTCGGTGTGGACTCCGACAAGATCATGAGCAGGTCCGGGAAGGGTGTCAGATGGCAAAGGTATGGATGGGCGCTCGACTAGGGTAGGCATGAGGCTCCGCACATCCCGTCTTAAGTGGTCCATGTCGATGGAATCATCGGACAACTCAAGAATAGGCTCTTGTTGTTGAGGAACAACTTCGAGCCTTCGCCGTGGCACATCTGAGTGCGGAACAGGACCTCCGCAATTAGGACAGATGCCGCTGTGGAGAGCATCGACGAGTCGTTGATTCAAAAGTTGAAGCTCCTCGTTCTTGCTCACCAGCTGATCATTTCGTTTCTCTAGCTCGGCAATACGCTGCTCGGAAGACTGGATACCGAACTTCTTCCTATTTCTCGACCCCCAATAGTAGACTTGGTCCTCCTCAAGTCCGATTTTTGGACCAAATCTTTCACGTTGTGGCTTGGTGGGGTGAGAATACACCGCAAAGAAAGCCGCAAGTGCATCTCTCTGAGCTTTGCTGTACTTCGACCTCGGAAGTCTCCTATAGACAGGAGCGGCTTCCGGCTCAATAGGTGGATCAGCAACCAAGATTGGTGCTTGGGGTAGTGGTTGCGGTTGTGGTAGTGGCTCGGTCGGCATGCTAGCATCGGCGCTATTGAGCATGCTCGGTGGAATTATTTCAGCCAAGCCTTCAAAGATTGGGTTCTCTGAAGGACCTGCCTGAAACAAATCACTGAAAGAATTCACTCGTTTGGCCATTTCTGGGTTGGGAAGGGAGGATAACTTTCTGGGTTTGGGAGATTTTCTGGGAAAACTGAAGAACAGATGAAGAACACGAAGAGAAAACGAGAGAGAGAGAGAGAGAGAGAGACTAAGGGAAACGCGAAATGACCTAAGGAAACTAACGCAAACAGAAGGGAAAGGGAACGGAATGGACGGACGCGTGTCCAAAGTCGAAGACAAAGATCCGTAAATCACGGATCGAGCGACGAAAGTCGCAAAGGGAATAGTGGAACGCGCGCACGATTTATTAAACAATTCGGCCGACGCAAAAGTCGTGCGTCGGCCCAATCAAATTTTTTTGATTTTCGAATTTTTATTTTTTTGTTATTTTTTTAATACTTTACGAAAAGTCGTAAAGTGAACAGTGAAAACGCGTAGCACACGCGCTTGCCGACACTTTAAACGGGCCTGGGCCATCGAAATGGTTTGGGCCTTAAAGTGGGCTTGGGCCAAAGAAATCTCCGGCCCATTATTGGTGGGCTTAACTAATGGGCCTAAAAACGAACAGGCCCGACACACTAATGGGCTTGGGTTACGGGTTTTGGGCTTCGGGAATGACACGAGCCCAATGGGCTAAAATTTTTTTTAATTATTTTTTTATTTTATTTTTACGAAACCTAAAACCCTAACCAATCACACAAACGAATGGGCCTAAGGCCCAATAATAAATAACAAACAAACAAGCCCAAAACAAACAAACAGTAATTATAAAAAGTGAAAATAAATAATTACAAAACAGTAAAACAAACAAACACACTTTTTTTTTATTATTTACAATTAAATTTTTATTTTATTTTTTAAATCAAATAAATAACGAGAGTGAAAAGAAAACTTACCTTTTTACTCCCGAGGAAACCGAAAATCACCAACAAGACATCAACCTCAAGGTTTTTCAACCTTGACTTCCTAAACGTATGCTCCGATGTATGTGGTAAAATTTCCGATAAACCCGGATTATTTCCTATACAAAATAAAAAGGTTAGTAATAAATTTACAAAATAAAAACAAAATATTTACAAAGTTAAAAATGTGTCACAAATTATCTATACAAAATGAATAAATAAATTTTCCTATGTCTACGTATATTTTATTTACACAATACACTTAAGTGTACAAAAATATTTTCCTTTGCCTGAATATAGTTGAAAAAAAATGAAAGTTGATTCCAAGCGGTAACTCAAGGTGGACTTACGGCCTAGGTGCAATGCCTTGACGTAAATGACTTTCCGTGTTTTCAGAAGGCGAATGGCCAGATCACAAGAGATAAGCGAGAGGCAGGATTCATTTAGTGGACAAGTCCTCTGAATCCAATTTTACAAACCCGTCACCCAGAGTCTTGATCATATCTAGACACCATTCATGTGCCCCTTACTCAGTTGAGAAAGCACTTAAGTGTTCGACAATTCTCCAAGTGTTAATAAAGGCCGCCCTCAACCTCAAATAACCTTACGGTAAAAATGAAGGGTTTAGGCCAATATTAATAAAAGGACCTTACCTAATCCGTTCAAGTTACAACTTACAACAACAAAAAATAATCAACCATATTCAGGATACCTAAGTATAATTACTAAGTGTAAAAATATAAACAAGTATAATTAGTGAGTATAAATAAAATTAACAAGTATTATTTACAAATAGTAAAAAGTCAAAAGTCAAAAGTCAATAGTCAATAGTAAAAAGTCAATAGTAAAAACAATCCCCGGCGAGCCGGCGCCAAAATGATCTAGGGTAAAACCGCAGTCATTAATTATTACCTAAATTCCTAACAGTTGTCGTTGTAAAGTATAATGGGAAGTAAAGGTTTTTCCCACAGAAGATTGTTATATTTACTTTTTAATGTCACGAAAAATTAAATTAAATAAAGAATTATTATTAACAAGTATAAAGAATAAAGAATATATATATATACAAAATTAAATAAACTATACAGTAATGTTTCTATTTACAAAAATATACATTATATACAAAAGTATTTTTGGGGGTTTTGATAATTTTGAAAACAATAAATAAATATTTTTGGACTTTTATTATTTTTGAAAACAAGAAACACACACACAAATATTGTTTTGAAGATTAACCAACTCCCTAGCCATGAATCCGAAACTAACACATGTAGAATGCCCACGCGGGTTATCATTCCCCAAATAAACTTCTCCCATGAAATCAACCTAGTGAACGCTCATCTAGATTAAACAATTAAACATGCAAAGGTGATTAATCTAAACATGTCTAACGCATAGAAAAAGAGTTGTTAATTCAAGTGCGCGACCTAGCGAACGCTCGTCTATCCGCGATCCTCATTATTTAGTTTCAACATTAAAGATAAAACCAAACAAACAAAATTCACATAAGCTGCTAGAAGAATCAATTAACTTCAATCCAACAATTATTACACAAAATAGAAAATAAAACAAACAATAACATTTCCCAAAATTATTCACGAATAGTTAATTAAACAAAAATAAATTATAATAAATAAACAGAGTTTGGGAAAAATGTTACTGTTGTGTCCATGAAAATGGACACTGTCTGGCAGGCGAAGGTGGCAGACTCAGCTATTGAAAATCGGACTTTAACGGTATTTGGATGTGGCGGGTGCAGAGATCAGATTGGGCTGGGCCTTGGGGTGTCCATAGCAATTGGACCATTGGGCTTTTGGGCTTGGGCCCAATTTTCTGTTGACTATGTTTGACCGGCCCAAGTCTGCTTGTTGACTTTTCAACATATTCCATGTCAGCATTACCCGTGCGGCCTCCTCTTCATCTCTATCAATTTTCTTCTTCTTTCCTTCGCAGACCAGAGAGAGAGCTATGGTGACGCCGGCACGGTCTGGTTTTGTGCGGCATGGGGGATGAGCGGCGCCGGCAAGTGGTGGCGAGGCGCGCGGAGGAGCAGCGACAAGACAAGGCGCGGGCACCGGGCAACGATGGGATCGACGGCAGGTGGTAGCGCACGGGATCGTTCGGGGCGGCGAGCGACGGGGCCGGCAGAGAACAGAAGACACGGGTACTGGAATTGACGCCGGCGGCGAGAGCGGATGAGGCAGCAGCGATGGATCGGCGTCAAGAGAGCAGCGGCGGGCTCGGGTTCGGTTCAGCGAGAGGTGACGTGGCTTTGTGGGATTCACGGCGGCACGGCAGGTACGGTGGCAGCAGCTAATGCGGAGGAATCCGAGAGGAACGGCGACGGCGAGGACGGGCATGGCAAGTAGCGGCGTTGGATTGGATTTCCGGGCTTCACGGTGGCTGAATGGTGAGCTGCTAACAAACCTGCAAAAAGAAAAAGAAAAGATAGTTAGATTGCTGAATTATGATTTGCAGGAAAAGAAAGGCGAGAGGAGATGGAAATTGAGTTTCTTGGCCATTGGGCTTTGTTGCCGGCGTCGAGGACTGCCATGGATGAACGAGAGAAGCAACTTTGATGATTGCTTGCGAGAGGCATTTATTCCGGAGGTAGTAATTGTGATGGCTGCGATTGATGATTTGTGATTGTGTGAATTGCTTGCGGGGATGGACGTTGGCTTAAATAGGCAAGGAAATGATGGGAAGCAGCCAAGAAGAAGGTGATGTTGGTAGTGGGCTGTAGATTCGTGGAGTGCGATGGAGAGCTGGATTGATTGATTCTGGATGGAATTGAGAATGCGACTAACGTGGGAGATGAAGTAAATGGAAGAACAGCAAGGATAGGCTTTGGAGTGCCATGTGAATTAGCTAGAAACCAAGGTAGAGGGAAATGGGCGGCTCGGTGGAGGAAGTAAATGGAAGAACAACAAGGAGGGAACAGGGAACGTGGAAGGGGGAAGCTGCAAAGAGAATCAAACAAAATTAAAATAAACAAAATAAAATAAAATAAAATAAATGAATAATAAAAGAAATGAAAAAAATATAAAATAAAGAAAAGAAATAACAAATGAAATAAATATAAAAGAAATATGTAAAATAAATAAACATAAAATATAAACAAGGGAAAATAAGATGGAGGATTAAAATTGTGTTCCACCACCACGTGTGGTGGTTGCGCCGCCTTGTGTGGTGGTTCGCCGACAAATTGTCGGGATTCCGAATAATCCGAAATCTTCGTACAATATTTTCTTCCACAAATGAAAGTCACGGTTGACTTTTCCATTTACGCTGAAAACCTCCGAAATTCACCTTTTCTGTGCAGATTGACATTTTTCTGGTATTTTCCCTAAAAACACAAAAACAAATATTAAATAGACAATTAAGCTTTCGGAATAGCAAAATCCAGTAATTAAAGGCACTTTGTGAACGTATTTTACGTTCACATCACTCATGGCAGACCACCTCTTAATGGGCCTCGCAAAAGCCCATTAGACTTCGTTTCTGCACATGTTCACATTAACACATCATTTTGGACTCAAATATGGAAACTAAGCTAAAATAGCAAAGTTACAATTAAATCATAGCCAAAATAGTAGGGAAAACACATTAAAAAGTCACACTTTGTGCTCCTATCAGTAGGTTCAACGCTACCAAGGGAGTAAGTATGATCTAGTCGATATATTGTTACCGTAGAAAACAAACACAAGTAAATTATTTTTTTGAATTTTTCAAATTTTTCAAATTTTTTTTTTCTTTTTAATAAACCTTCCCCCCACACTTGAATTAAACATTGTCCCCAATGTTAGACAAATATTCCATGAAATGAGAATTCAAGCATGGTTATTGAATTTAAACACACAAACAGAAATAAATACACAAACAGAAATAAACACACGACAGTTAAGTAAATGAAAAGGGAAACAGAAAGACTCCCCTTTGAAGATCGTGAAGCTCCTCCCGAAGGTAGTCACCAACAGTCACAAACAAGGCTAGCAGGGCCTTGCATCCAACGTTTGCTCCTTAGTTGACTGTGGCTTTGATCCTTTTGAGCGTGTCTTGGACGACACTTGTTGCCGAATCCACAGCACGTCTGGCTGAATTTGCCTTCACTGAGATCTGGAACACTAACGTCAGTAGAGTTCCATCAAGTACGTCTCCGGATACATCAGGCAGAATGGAGAAGCCAGATGACATCAATTGAAAAGGAGATCAAAGGGTGTACCTAACAAAAAATGTCACAAAGAATTAAATAAAATAAAGAATTATTATTAACAAGTATAAAGTATAAATATATACATATGTACAAAGTAAAAAGGGGAATTGAGAGATAAATTGAATGAAATAAATTAATTAAATTACAAAGAATAAATAAAATATGATGATGAAACACAAAGTATATAAAGTTCAGCCACATATACACAAGTTTACCAATCATTAGACCGAAAATTAACCAAGTTCCCTGATTAGTTGTAAAAACCTACGTCATTAATTTATTACCTAAATTCCTAACAATTGTCGTTGTAAAGTATAATGGGAAATAAAGGTTTTTCCCACAGAAGATTGTTATATTTACTTTTTATTGTCACGAAAAATTAAATTAAATAAAGAATTAATATTAACAAGTATAAAGAATAAAGAATATATATATATACAAAATTAAATTAACTATACAGTATTGTTTCTATTTACAAAAATATACATTATATACAAAAGTATTTTTTGGGGGTTTTTGATAATTTTGAAAACAATAAATAATTAAAAGGAAATATTTTTGGATTTTTATTATTTTTGAAAACAAGAAAAACACACACAAATATTGATTTCTCTAAGTCATATGATCGAAATTAACATTGTGAAATATTAGAAAGCTAATTATTTCCCAATTAGACTTCTCTCTGAAAATTAACCTAAGTGAAAGCACCTAGATCAATCATTTAAACATGCCATCTTAGTCTAGAAAGCTAGCTAGTCAATCCATGTTCAAAGCATCGAAAAGAATCGTTAATTCAAGTGCACAACCTAGTATGGAAAAGTCCATCTATTTGTAATCCTTTTTAATTGATTCCGACATTTGTCCAATGCCTTTACTACTTGTGAATTAGGTTTCCAAAACTATTAGGTGAATCGGATTCCTAACTCTAGCTCCAATTACATGCAAATATTATAAGTTTCGAACCCTATAACAAAAGCACATAAAAGATTTCCGTAAAACAGAATCAAACAAACAATCACACAAAAGTAACTTAAGAAAAATCAAATCACAAAATTATTATGCAAAAATAGAAAATAAACAAATATTTACACAATAACATTTCCCAAAATTATTCACGAATAGTTAATTAAACAAAAATAAATTATAATAAATAAACGAGTTTGGGAAAAATGTTACTGTTGTGTCCATGAAAATGGACACTGTCTGGCAGGCGAAGGTGGCAGACTCAGCTATAAAAACGAACATTACGGCATTTGGATGTGGCGGGTGTAGAGAGCAATTTCAAATTGGGCTCCGGGTGTAGATAGCAATTGGGCTTGGAGGCTTGAAGTTTGACTTGGAGGCCCAAGTCCTTGACTTTGACTTGTTGACCGACCCATCCCTCATCTCTTCTTCAGTTGACTTTTCAACGGTTTTAATCTTCTTCTTTCCAGCCCGTGGTTTATCTCATCTCTTCAGTTTTCTTTTCTCATTCCTTCACTACTGCAGCAAGAGAGAAAGAACGACGGGAGCTAGAGATGGCAGCTGGCAGCAACGGCATGAATCGTCGGCGGTGAGAGAATGGAGAGCACGGAGAGCAGCGACGACGGACATGGCAGATGCGGGCTTAATTGCAGCAATGGAAGACGACGCCGGCAGCGGCAGTGGCTGGGCACGGCACGGATTGAATTTGGAGGCGACGCCGGCCATTGGTCTGGGCGGGAGATGGCGGAGAAGGCGAGGGACGGCGATGGAGGCTCACGGTGATGGCGGTGATTGGACTGCCATGGAGGTGCGGCGTGTGGGAAGTGGCGCCGGCGAGGTTGTTTCGGAATTGCGAGAGAGCAGTAATTTGCTTCCATGGTGGATTAATGTCGTGGGTTTTCTGGGCAGAGGCAAACCGGCAGAAGATCGACGGCGGTGTGTGATAGGAGCACAAAGTGTGACGTTTTTAATGTGTTTTCCCTACTATTTGGCTATGATTTAATTGTAACTTTGCTATTTTAGCTTAGTTTCCATATTTGAGTCCAAAATGATGTATTAATGTGAACATGTGCAGAAACGAAGTCTAATGGGCTTTTGCGAGGCCCATTATGAGGTGGTCTGCCATGAGGCCCAAGATGGAAGGCCCAAACCCAAGAAGGAGGCCCAAACCCAAGATGGAAGGCCCAAATCCATGAAGGAAGGCCCAAGTTCACAAAGCATGAGGAAAGGCCCAAGCCCAGATTTTCGGACATTCTGCCTGTGCAGATTAGTCAACTTGCGAAGCCCATAACTCCCAATTGCACCGTCCGATCTAGCTGTAATTTTGATACACGCTGCATGTGCGTGTTAGATATTCTGTATTAAAATTTGAGAATCATCCAACCGTTCAAACGTGCATTATTCCGTTCTAAGTGGGAATAGCTCAGTGCTGCCTGCTTTTTATTTCTTTCCTCTTCTTTTATTTTCAATGCTCCACTCACCCTTATATTCTTCCCACCATCTTGCTTTCTACCCATACCATTAGTGTTTGATTTCTTTTACCTAAATAAATGGTTAATTGCAACCCATTACATTTCCACCATGCCACTTACCATTTCTTTATCTCCCACTTAAATTCCACTTCTCTTCTCTTTCTTTCTTTATTTCTTGCATTGTCTTCTTCTTCCTCTCCATTCTCCTATAAATAGCAGCCTCATTCTTCTCTTCAACACACCCCAATGGGGAGGGACAAACCCTCCTCTTTCTCTTCTCACATCATATTTTCCATTCTCTAGTACTATGGGTTTTCAAGACTTCAAGGAGGAGGAGAAGGCGTCTACACCATCACCACCAGCCCCTATTCAACATCACCATCACCATCATCACCTTGTCTTCACAGCTTGGATTACTTGTGGTCAAGGATTCAAGATGTGGCTTCAAGATCTTCATGCTATTCATACGGTGTATTTCGACTTAGCCTTTAAATTTATGCCTCTTTGTTGCTTGTTTATCCTTTGTATTAGTTAACATGACATGATTTATATAATATTCAGCCCTTGTTTATGGATTTATTTAATTGTTGGATCCTAATTAATTAGTTCTTCTAGTAGCTTATGTGACTCCGTTTATTTGATTCTGTTTTAGTAGATAACTTTTATATGTTTTTGTTTTAAGGTTGCAAACTTAAGATGATTGCATATAATTGGTGCTAGAATTAGGGTTTTAATTCTAATTCACAAGTAGTAAAGGCTTTGGAAAGAGGTCGGAAACAAATAAGAAGGATCACGGATAGATGGGCGGTCCCACTAGGTCGTGCACTTTAATTAACAACTCTTCTTTTATGCGTTGGACATGTTTTGATTAGCTACCTTTGCATGTTTGATTGGTTAATCTAGGTGCGGTCGCTTAGGTTAATTTTCATGAAAGTGGTTTTATTTGGGGAATGATAATTGGCGGTCCAGCATTCCACATATGTTAATTTCGGTTTCATGGCTAGGGAACTTGGTTAATTTTCGGTCCAATAATTGGTAAACTTGTATACTTGTGGCTGAACTTTATATACTTTGTGTTTCATCCCATCTTATTTAATTTATTCTTTGTAATTTAATTAATTTATTTCATTCAATTTATCTCTCAATCCCCCTTTTACTTTGTACATATGTATATATTTATACTTTATACTTGTTAATAATAATTCTTTATTTTATTTAATTCTTTGTGACATTTTTTGTTAGGTACACCCTTTGATCTCCGTTGTGAACGATACCCTACTATGCACTATACTACTACCGATAGGGTTTTTTTTAAATTGATGCTCCTTTTGGGCGTGTCAATTTTTGGCGCCGTCGACGTGGATTGAAAATTCCTAACTATTTTTTTTAAACTGTTCATATTACTTGTTTATATTACTTGTCAATAATACTTGTTAATTTTATATATACTTACTAATTTTACACTTAGTAATTATACTTAGGTATCCTGAATATAGTTGATTATTTTTTGTTGTTGTAAGTTGTAATTTGAACGGAAATAGGTAAGGTCCTTTTGTTAATATTGGCCTAAACCCTTCATTTTTACCGTAAGGTCACTTGAGGTTGAGGGCGGCCTTTATTAACACTTGGAGAATTGTCGAACACTTAAGTGCTTTCTCAACTGAGTAAGGGGCACATGAATGGTGTCTAGATATGATCAAGACTCTGGGTGACGGGTTTGTAAAATTGGATTCAGAGGACTTGTCCACTAAATGAATCCTGCCTCTCGCTTATCTCTTGTGATCTGGCCATTCGCCTTCTGAAAACACGGAAAGTCATTTACGTCAAGGCATTGCACCTAGGCCGTAAGTCCACCTTGAGTTACCGCTTGGAATCAACTTTCATTTTTTTTCAACTATATTCAGGCAAAGGAAAATATTTTTGTACACTTAAGTGTATTGTGTAAATAAAATATACGTAGACATAGGAAAATTTATTCATTCATTTTGTATAGATAATTTGTGACATATTTTTAACTTTGTAAATATTTTGTTTTTATTTTGTAAATTTATTACTAACCTTTTTATTTTGTATAGGAAATAATCCGGGTTTATCGGAAATTCTACCACATACATCGGAGCATACGTATAGGAAGTCAAGGTTGAAAAACCTTGAGGTTGATGTCTTGTTGGTGATTTTCGGTTTCCTCGGGTGTAAAAAGGTAAGTTTTCTTTTAACTCTCGTTATTTATTTAAAAAATAAAAAAATAAAAAAATTTGTAATTGTAAATAATAAAAAAAAGAGTGTTTGTTTGTTTTATTATTTGTAATTATTTATTTTTACTGTTACTGTTTGTTTTATTTTCGGGCTTGTTGTAGTTATTTGTTATTGGGCCTTAGGCCCATTTGTGTGATTGGTTAGGGTTTTAGGTTTCGTAAAATAAAAAATAAAAAATAAAAAATAATAAATTTAGCCCATTGGGCTCGTGTCATTCACGAAGCCCAAAACCCGTAACCCAAGCCCATTTGTGTGTCGGGCCTGTTCGTTTTTAGGCCCATTAGTTTAAGCCCACCAATAATGGGCCGGAGATTTCTTTGGCCCAGGCCCACTTTAAGGCCCAGACCATTCCGATGGCCCAGGCCCGTTTAAAGTGTCGGCAAGCGCGTGTTTCACACGCGTTTTCACTGTTCACTTTACGACTTTTCGTAAAGTATTTAAAAATAAAAATAAAAAATAAAAAAATGAAAATCAAAAAAATTTGATTGGGCCGACGCACGACTTTTGCGTCGGCCGAATTGTTTAATAAATCGTGCGCGCGTTCCACTATTCCCTTTGCGACTTTCGTCGCTCAATCCGTGATTTACGGATCTTTGTCTTCGACTTTGGACACGCGTCCGTCCATTCCTTTCCCCTTCCCTTCGGTTTGCGTTAGTTCCCTTAGTCATTTCACGTGTTTTCCCTGTCTCTCTCTCCCTCTCTCTCTCTCTCTCATTCTCTCTCGTTTTCTCTCATCTGTTCTTCATCTGTTCTTGAGCTTTTCCCAGAAACCTCCCAATTCCCAGAAGCTTTCCTCCCTTCCCAAACCACAAATGGCCAAAAGAGTCAATTCTTTCAGCGACTTGTTTCAGGCAGGTCCTTCAGAGAACCCAATCTTTGAAGGCTTGGCTGAAATAATTCCACCAAGCATGCTCAATAGCGCCGATGCTAGCATGCCGACCGAGCCACTACCACAACCACAACCACTACCCCAAGCACCAATCCTGGTTGCTGATCCACCCGTTGAGCCGGAAGCCGCTCCTGTCTATAGGAGACTTCCGAGGACCAAATACACCAAAGCTCAGAGAGAAGCACTGGCGGCTTTCTTTGCGGTGTATTCTCACCCCACCAAGCCACAAAGAGAAAGATTTGGTCCGAAAATCGGACTAGAGGAGGACCAAGTCTATTATTGGGGGTCGAGAAATAGGAAGAAGTTCGGTATCATTACATCTGAGCAGCGTATTGCCGAGCTAGAGAGAAGAAACGATCAGCTAGTGAGCAAGAACGAGGAGCTTCAAATGCAGAATCAACGACTCGTCGATGCTCTCCACAGCGGCATATGTCCCAATTGCGGAGGTCCTGTTCCGCACTCAGATGTGCCTAGGCGAAGGCTCGAAGTTGTTCCTCCACAACAAGAGCCTATTCTCGAGTTGTCCGATGATTCCATCGACATGGACCACTTGAGACGGGATGTGCGGAGCCTCATGCCTACACTTGTCGAGCGCCCATCCATACCTTTGCCATCTGACACCCTTCCCGGACCTGCTCATGATCTTGTCGGAGTCCACACCGACTTGATCTCGGATATCGCCCGCAAGGCCAAAGACGAGCTCCTGCTCATGGCCACTGCCGGTTTTCCTTTATGGATTTCTTCACCGACTCCCGACACGTCTATTCATCCCGAGACTCTTCATAGGGCCGAGTACTTGCGAGTGTTTCAACGAGCTGAACCTCGCTCCGTACTTCAAAGCCGAATCGTCGAGACACTCGGCAACCATTCACCTTTATCCGACCACCATCGTTCGGATCTTAATGGATGTTGGTCGATGGTTGCCGTCTTCGTAGCATGATCACAAACGCCAAGACGTTGGAGATCCTTTCCTCCAAAGAACGAAGAAGGCTACGAGGAGCATATGCAGTGATGTCGGCCGAGTTTCTGGTGCCATCTCACATCGTCTCGACTCGTGAAGTCCGGTTCGTTCGGTATTCTCACCAACAACTGGATGGAAGTTGGGTCGTTGTGGATGTCTCCGTGGATGAATTGCGCACAAATCCAAAGCCTTCCGTGAGATCGATTTGCCGAAAACGCCCCTCCGGATGCCTGATACGTGATCTTCATAATGGATCTTCCTTGGTCACTTGGGTGGAGCACGTGGATGTACGCGAAAAGGAGATGAAGGCCAGTTTCGAACCTTTTGTTCATTCAGGGTTCGCTTTTGGTGCAAAGCGTTGGATCTCAACTCTCCAACGACAAGCCGAGCGCTACATGTGCGCCACAGGTATCCACTCTTCACCCGGTGACTCGATCATTTCTCTTGAAGGAAGAAGAGGACTGGCGGAAATGGCAAAACAGATGACAATCTGTTTCTTCAACGACATCAGCAACTCCACGTACCACCACTGGACTTGTTCGAACCGAACAAGAGACACTCGAATGGAGGTCAGGACCAACAAGCGAAGGGGTGATCCGAGCAAGCCCCCTGGAGTCAATCGTACTGCTGGTTGTTCCGTCGTTCATCTATCCCATCACACCAGGATCTTTGAGTTCCTCAAAGACGTTCAGACTAGACCAATATGGGATAGTATGTCGATGGACAGCTCGGTACGTGTGCTAGCAAATTTCACCATCGGTCTTGACCCGCGGAACCAGATTTCGGTGCTCGCCATAGATAGTCACAACGACTTCCTCATTCTTCAGGAGTGTTGCACCGATGCAACGGGGTCGTCTGTGATTTATGCGCCGATCAACCATTCCATTTTCCAGTGTTTGCTATCTGGAGTTCAACCGGAGCCATTTCCGCTTATGTCTTCAGGCTTCTCCATTCTGCCTAACGTATCCGGAGCTATACTTGACGGAACTCTACTTACTATAGTGTTCCAGATCTCAGTGAAGGCTACATCAGCCAAGTCTGCCGTGGAGTCGGCAACTACCCTTGTCCAGGACACACTTCAAAGGATCAGAGCCGCAGTCAACTAAGGAGCAAACGTTGGATGCAAGGCCCTGCTAGCCTTGTTTGTGACTGTTGGTGACTTGCTTCGGGAGGAGCTTAATGATCTTCAAAGGGGAGTCTTTCTGTTTCCCTTTTCATTTACTTAACTGTTGTGTGTTTATTTATGTTTGTGTGTTTACTTCTGTTTGTGTGTTTAAATTCAATAACCATGCTTGAATTTTTCATTTTCGTGAAATATTTGTCTAACATTGAGGACAATGTTTAATTCAAGTGTGGGGGGAAGGTTTATTAAAAAGAAAAGAAAAAAATTGGAAAAATTTGAAAAATTCAAAAAAATAATTTACTTGTTTTCGTTTTCTACGGTAACAATATATCGACTAAATCATACTTACTCCCTTGGTAGCGTTGAACCTACCATTGCACTTAGTAAGTCACTGTGGTCACGTATTGTTACCCTAATAAAAAAAATTGAAAAAGAAAAAAAAAATTGCTTCTGTTGTTTATTTATTTGTTTGTTTTCGTTTTCTACGGTAACGGTATATCGACTAAATCATACTTACTCCCTTGGTAGCGTTGAACCTACCATTGCACTAAGTAAGTCACTGTGGTCACGTATTGTTACCTAAATTGAAAAATCAAAAAAATCAAAAAATCAAAAATGACAAAAATATTTGCTTCTGTTTTGTGTGTTATTGTTTGTTTTGTGCTTTGTTCTTTCCAATTCCGATGATGAATTGAGTTTAAATTGTTATGATTTTGAGAATGTTTATTATATGCTAAGGCTTTGTGTAGTTTGCTTTGAATTTAATTTGCATAACTTATGAGTGCTCGAATTTCCATGTTCACATAACCTGTTTCGATTAATTGATTGCAATCCGAGAAGCACATTTAAACATACATTGTCATGCATACCTAGAAACTGTGAGGATTTGAGCCTATTGAATATTCACATGTATGCATATTTCATACATTTACTCGTTCTTCATGTGTGCACAATTCATGAGTTTTGAACCTAGAACTTGCTCAAAGACCACTTGAAACGTTTTATTAATCTGTGATGAATTAAAGATGATTAAGGCATTAGTAAAACACCATGGCCAAACTGACTTACAGCCCTGTAAACACTAATCCTTTAGGTTAACCTCTTTTGAGCCTAACATGTTTTTAGCCTTTTTCTTTGTTAACCCGCTTACTCCTAACCTGTTTTTAGCTTAAACACTAACCTGCCTTTGTTCCAACATGTGTTAAAGAGACAATTTTGTGACTTGTGGTGGTATTTTGTGCTTGAAAAGTCTTCTGGTTTGTGAAAGAAGTAAGTGTGGGGGTGTTGTTAAAAAAAAAATGTTGGGTAAAAAAATATATATATATATACAAAAAGAAAAAAAAAAGAAAAAAAAAAAAAAAGAATAAGAAGTTTTTGTTCTGAAAGTGTGAAAGATTGGAGGTGAATAAAAGTTTGGTTGTTTGATTGTTTAAGCATATAGAAAACAAGTCACAAAATTGTTTTGTGGAACACTCGGGACATTTTGTTTTTCCTATCCCTTCGTTTCTTTTAACCCCTAACCTTTGACCCCATTACACCATTGAAAGCCCTTATGATTTAATGATTTGTGGATTAATTGTGGAGAGTTGGTTAATGAGCAAGCTTATGGGAACATTACTTGTGTAATTGTTTTGAGAGTAAACACTTAACCCTAAACACTGAGCGGAAATATTTAGTGATCATTGTGAGTTTTAGTGGTTAATGTTGTTTTTATGTGCCTATTGGATTGTATGAGATTGATTGTATACTTGGTTTTCACACACTTCACCCGAGCATGAATGAGATGTACATGTTAAATGCTTAGCAAATTCTTTAGCCTTGGTATATAATTTTTATTCTGTTGATTACAACTGTTGTGAACTCGCTGAGGATTATGGTTGGAAAGAATATATGTTTTGTGTTTCCCTTTTCTGTTTTGTGTTGTTCTGTTTGACGTTTTGTGTTGCTAAGGGACTAGCAATAGCTAAGTGTGGGGGAATTTGATAGGAGCACAAAGTGTGACGTTTTTAATGTGTTTTCCCTACTATTTGGCTATGATTTAATTGTAACTTTGCTATTTTAGCTTAGTTTCCATATTTGAGTCCAAAATGATGTATTAATGTGAACATGTGCAGAAACGAAGTCTAATGGGCTTTTGCGAGGCCCATTATGAGGTGGTCTGCCATGAGGCCCAAGATGGAAGGCCCAAACCCAAGAAGGAGGCCCAAACCCAAGATGGAAGGCCCAAATCCATGAAGGAAGGCCCAAGTTCACAAAGCATGAGGAAAGGCCCAAGCCCAGATTTTCGGACATTCTGCCTGTGCAGATTAGTCAACTTGCGAAGCCCATAACTCCCAATTGCACCGTCCGATCTAGCTGTAATTTTGATACACGCTGCATGTGCGTGTTAGATATTCTGTATTAAAATTTGAGAATCATCCAACCGTTCAAACGTGCATTATTCCGTTCTAAGTGGGAATAGCTCAGTGCTGCCTGCTTTTTATTTCTTTCCTCTTCTTTTATTTTCAATGCTCCACTCACCCTTATATTCTTCCCTCTTCTTTCTACCCATACCATTAGTGTTTGATTTCTTTTACCTAAATAAATGGTTAATTGCAACCCATTACATTTCCACCATGCCACTTACCATTTCTTTATCTCCCACTTAAATTCCACTTCTCTTCTCTTTCTTTCTTTATTTCTTGCATTGTCTTCTTCTTCCTCTCCATTCTCCTATAAATAGCAGCCTCATTCTTCTCTTCAACACACCCCAATGGGGAGGGACAAACCCTCCTCTTTCTCTTCTCATCTCACATTTTCCATTCTCTAATACTATGGGTTTTCAAGACTTCAAGGAGGAGGAGAAGGCGTCTACACCATCACCACCAGCCCCTATTCAACATCACCATCACCATCATCACCTTGTCTTCACAGCTTGGATTACTTGTGGTCAAGGATTCAAGATGTGGTTTCAAGATCTTCATGCTATTCATACGGTGTATTTCGACTTAGCCTTTAAATTTATGCCTCTTTGTTGCTTGTTTATCCTTTGTATTAGTTAACATGACATGATTTATATAATATTCAGCCCTTGTTTATGGATTTATTTAATTGTTGGATCCTAATTAATTAGTTCTTCTAGTAGCTTATGTGACTCCGTTTATTTGATTTTGTTTTAGTAGATAACTTTTATATGTTTTTGTTTTAAGGTTGCAAACTTAAGATGATTGCATATAATTGGTGCTAGAATTAGGGTTTTAATTCTAATTCACAAGTAGTAAAGGCTTTGGAAAGAGGTCGGAAACAAATAAGAAGGATCACGGATAGATGGGCGGTCCCACTAGGTCGTGCACTTTAATTAACAACTCTTCTTTTATGCGTTGGACATGTTTTGATTAGCTACCTTTGCATGTTTGATTGGTTAATCTAGGTGCGGTCGCTTAGGTTAATTTTCATGAAAGTGGTTTTATTTGGGGAATGATAATTGGCGGTCCAACATTCCACATATGTTAATTTCGGTTTCATGGCTAGGGAACTTGGTTAATTTTCGGTCCAATAATTGGTAAACTTGTATACTTGTGGCTGAACTTTATATACTTTGTGTTTCATCCCATCTTATTTAATTTATTCTTTGTAGATTTAATTAATTTATTGCATTCAATTTATCACTCAATTCCCCCCTTTTACTTTGTACATATGTATATATTCTTTATACTTGTTAATAATAATTCTTTATTTTATTTAATTCTTTGTGACATTTTTTGTTAGGTACACCCTTTGATCTCCGTTGTGAACGATACCCTACTATGCACTATACTACTACCGATAGGGTTTTTTTTAAATTGATGCTCATTTTGGGCGTATCAGTGTGCTGGGCTTGCGGTGGTTCTGCGAGCAGAGGGAATGGATTGGACTCGTCGGCTAGTGAAAACAGCAATGGGTCGCCGGCGCGGGTCAGAGGTGGTGGGCACGGCGGTAGCATCGCTGGGCTTTGGGGATTTCCGACGGTGAGAGATGGTTTCTGCAAAGAGCTGCATCAAAATCCTGCAAAAGAAAACAAAGAAAATTAGAAATTGATTGAATGTTTGCAGGTATAAAAGTAGCTTGAATTGAGAGACAGAGATGGTGTTTGGGTGAGGTTGGCTGGGTGTAGAGAGGAGAAATGATGGGTGTGAATAGCAGTGAGCCATGGTTGGCTTTCGGTGTCTTGGAAGAGCATCCAAACCTGCAAAAACAAGAAGAAGATAATTAGATTGATTGCTTGTTGAATTGGTGTTGCAGGGGCTGGGCCTTAAATAGCGGAGAATGGGAGGGGGAACAGCCAACGCATAGAAGGAAGTGGAGTGATGGACTGTAGTGGTGGTGGAAGGAGGTTGGTGAAGTGGAGATGGTTGGTGCCGGCAGGTGGAAGGCTCGGTGGAGTGTTTGGTGAAGCTAGCAGCCAAGGGTGGCTTGGTGGAGGTGGTGGATGGAGTAACAAAAATCCAAAACCAAAAACAAATACAAAATAAATAAACACATAAACAAACAAATACACATAAATATAAAAATAAATATAAATATAAAATATAAACATAAATATAAAAATAAATATAAATATAAACATGGGAAAATAAAATGGAGATTTGAATTATGTTTCACCACCGCGTGTGGTGGTTCGCCGCCAAAATTGTCGGGATTCGGAACGGTTTCCGAAATCTTCGTACAATATTTTATTCCACAAATGAAAGTCACGGTTGACTTTTCCATTTACGCTGAAAACCTCCAAAATGCACCTATTCTGTGCAGATAAACATTTTCCTGGTATTTTCCCTAAAAACACAAAAACAAATATTAAACAAACAATTAAGCTTTCGGAATAGCAAAATCCAGTAATTAAAGGCACTCTGTGAACGTATTTTACGTTCACATCACACCCCTACACTTGAACTATTGCTAGTCCTCTAGCAAACACAAAATACAAAACAGGAAGACAACTTCACAAAAATGGAAACACACAACAGACTGGTCTTTCCAACCATAATCCTCAGCGAGTTCGAAAGAATTATAATTCAGAGAGTATAAATTATATACCAAGGCTAAAGAATTTGCTAAGCATTTAATATGTACATCTCATTTATGCTCGGGTGTGTGTGTGAAAACCAAGTATACAATTAATGTCAAGCAATCCAATAGGCACATCGAAACAACATTAACCACTAAAACTCACAAGATTCACTAAATATTTCCGCTCAGTGTTTAGGGTTAACTGTTTACTCTCAAAACAATTACACAAGTAACGTTCCCATATGCTTGCTCATTGACCAACTCTCTACAATTAATCTACAATTCATCAGATCATAAGGACTTTTTAGGTGAAACAGGAACCAAAGGGTGGATGGTAAATGGTGAATGGTAAATGAAGTGAAATGACTCGAAATGAAAAATGTTTTACATGTTTGCAAGACAAGTCAACGACTTTGAAACTCATACTTATGCTATACCCGAAACAACTCTTATTCTCCTCCAACCTTTTATTGAAAATAATACAAGTAAATAACTCTATTTTTGACATTTCTCTTTCTGACATTTTTTTTTTTTGCTTTCTTTTCTATTTTTTTTTCTGAGGATTTTTTCTTTCTTTCTTTGAACAAATACAACAAAATAAAATACACCCCCACACTTGCCTTTTGGTATACTACCATACATATCAAAACCCGAAGCATAAGAACACAAGAAGTCAGTATCATTGCCTTGCAAACACAAATAAAACAAGGGTGAAATAATATGGGTGAACAAAAGAAACGGCTAATGAGTGATCAGTTCAAAAGGGGATTCCTAAAGTTCGTGTTTAAATGGATGGTGAATATTTTGGCCATGGTGCTCAACTAATGCCTTACTCATTTCTAATTCATCACAGATTAATAAAACGTTTCAAGCGGTCTCTGAGCAAGTTCTAGGTTCAAAACTCATGAATTGTGCACACATGAAGAACGAGTAAATGTATGAAATATGCATACATGTGAATATACAACAGGCTCAAGTCCTCACATTTTCTGGGTATGCATGACAATGTATGTTCAAATGTGCTTCTCGGATTGCAATCAATTAATCGAAACAGGTTATGTGAACATGGAAATTCGAGCAATCACAAGTTATGCATATTAAATCCAAAGTAAACTACACAAAACCTTGACATATAATAAACATTCTCCCAATCATAACAATTAAACTCAATTCATCATCGGGATTGGAAAGAAAACAACACACATAACAGAAATAAACACACAAAAACACACAAACAGAAACAAATATTTTTGTAATTTTTGATTTTTTTGATTTTTTTGATTTTTCAATGTAGGTAACAATACGTGACCACAGTGACTTACTAAGTGCAATGGTAGGTTCAACGCTACCAAGGGAGTAAGTATGATTTAGTCGATATACCGTTACAGTAGAAAACAAAAACAAGTAAATTATTTTTTTGAATTTTTCAAATTTTTCAAATTTTTTTCTTTTCTTTTTAAATAAACCTTCCCCCCACACTTGAATTAAACATTGTCCTCAATGTTAGACAGATATTTCACGAAAATGAAAAATTCAAGCATGGTTATTGAATTTAAACACACAAACAGAAGTAAACACACAACATATATACAAATGAAAAAGATAGGTTAAAGAAAATCTCCCCCTTGAAGATCATTAAGCTCCTCCCGAAGCAAGTCACCAACAGTCACAAACAAGGCTAGCAGGGCCTTGCATCCAACGTTTGCTCCTTAATTGACTGCGGTTCTGATCCTTAGAAGTGTGTCCTGGACAAGGGTTGTTGCCGACTCCACGGCAGATTTGGCTGATGTAGCCTTCACCGAGATCTGGAACACCATAGTCAGCAGTGTTCCATCAAGTACAGCTCCGGATACGTTTGGCAGAATGGAGAAGCCTGAAGACATAAGCGGAAATGGCTCCGGTTGAACTCCACATAACAAACACTGGAGAATGGAATGGTTAATCGGCGCGTATATCACAGACGACCCTGTTGCATCGGTGCAACACTCCTGAAGAATAAGGAAGTCGTTGTGACTATCTATAGCGAGCACCGAGATCTGGTTCCGCGGGTCAAGACCGATGGTGAAATTTGCTAGCACACGTACAGAGCTGTCCATCGACATACTATCCCACAGTGGTCTCGTCTGAACGTCTTTGAGGAACTCAAAGATCCTAGTGTGATGAGATAGATGAACAACGGAACAACTGATGTGAACGTAAAATACGTGCACAAAGTACCTTAATCGCTTGGATTATGTTAGTCCAAAAGCCTATTATTGTATATTTAATATTGTTTCAGTGTGTTTCAGGGAAAATACGAACAAAACGCTTTATTTGTACAAAAGGTACATTTTAGAGGTTTTAGCGCGAATTCGAAGATTGAATCGAAAAGTCAACCGTGACTTTTCGATATTGAAATGACACCGGTCATTTCTCGGATGTGGAGATCAAAGCTTGTACGAAGATTTCGAAAAACGTTTCAAATCCCGATAATTCCGTCGGCAAACCACCACATAAAGCGGCGCAACCACCACTTACGGTGGCCAAAATATATTTTCTAAACCTCCATTTATTTCCCTTTTCTAAATTATTATTTATTTCTATTTTTATTTATTTAGTTTAAGTAATTATTTTTATTATTTTATTAGATATTATTTATTTTTATTAGTTTATTTTTTATTTATTATTCTTATGTATTTTTCCTTTGTCCTGTTGACTTTTGCAGTTTTGGTGGTTTCACTCTATCCCATCCTTGCCGGCCATACTCTCTGTTCAATCATCCTTGGTTTGGTTTCCAGCTGCCAAGCAGCAGCCATTCAAATTCAAATCCCCTCTTACCCGTCCATAAAACCAAGGCATCACAACCAAGCAAAATGGCCGGGGGCCTTCTACCTCCTCCCCGTGCCACCTTCTCCTGCGTCCGTGTATGGCTCACACAGCCATGCCTTCTACTCTCATCCCTCCCTCCGGTTACTCTCACAGACCTCACTGTCCTCTGCAATTCTCAAGCTCCCGTGTGCCACCACTGTGGTGCCTTCTGCTCTAGCCCCTCAAACTCTCTGTATCCTCACTGCAATCAACCTCTCTTCCCTCTCTCTGTCTACAATTATCTAAGCCCCATTTCTTCTCTTCTACCTCTTCTGTAATTAATCAATCAACAACATAATCACAGTCACTCACAGCTCCGTTCTTTGTTCCTCTTAATCACCAAATCCATCACCCATCCTCCTTCAATCATCACTTGCAAATCACATCTCAATCCAAATACCCGTATGGTTCAAAACCTCCACAAGAATCAATTCTAAGTCCCCGGTTGATTAAGTTTCTTGGACTTGGATTGCCTACTCGCTTACCACCATCGGAATCACCGTCATCGATCTCCTGCCGGTCTCCACCGCGTCCTCACGCCGTGCCAAATCCTGCCGTCGATCCCAAAGCACCGCCTCTCGCTCCCCATTGCGGCGTCCCCACGATCATTCCCGTCCTCGTCACTGCCACCGTTCGAGCCCACGCTCGCCTCATCCAGCCGCGTCGCTCCTCCGCTGCCATCATCTTAAACCGCCGGAAATCCGATCGCCCGGCCGATATCGGCGTCCCTCTCGCTTTGCCAAACCCATCACCATCGACGCCGGAGATCGATCGAGCCCGAAACCCGGACCAATTCGAGCCCGCACGCCGTCGTTACCTCCGCCGATCTCTCGGTCCACCGCCGGACATCAAGGCCGTGCCCAGACCGCCCACACCGGATTCCCCGCCGGCGTCGATCCGTCCGGTCTTCCTCTCGCCGCCATCGAGCCCAAACCACCGCTGCATAGCCGCGTCTTCACATCACCACCGGAAGCTCCGATCAGCTCCACTTCCCGGCTCAGATTCCAGTTTCTCTGCCGTGGTCTCTCTGGTCTGCAAGAAAGATGAAAAGAAGAGAAAAAGATCAAGTAAAAGAGACGCACGGGTTAATTAAGAAAATAAAGCCAAACACGGGTCAAGGCTAAAATGCCCAGTCAACGTGGTCAACAGGCCATGGGTGTAGTCATCAATCAATGGGTGTGAGAAGAAAAAGAAGAAAAGAAAAAGAAATTGGTTTGGGCTTTGACCCATTGACCAAGTCCAATTTCTTTTGGGCTTTTCTACATGTTGGTCCAGGATCCTGTTGGGCCCAATATCCGGCAACTCAAGGCCCAAGCCCAAAGCGCTATGCACACCCGAATCTCCGAGCCTTCACCGAATTTCCGGCGAGTCCGATTAGATCCCTCGCCGAAATTAAATGAGATTTCTAAACTCTTTCTTTTTAATTTCAGTTTTGTTTAATTAATATTTGTGTGATTTTATTATTTGATTTTTGTATTATTATTGTGGTGTGAAATTTACATTTGTTAATTTGTAATTTGAATCATTTATTATTTGCTTGAATTATTTAAGAAAACCCAAAAACATTTTCTCTTTTGTAAATTAATTTATGTGAGTATTTTTCTTAATTTGAGTAATTGTAAATATTTGTTTACTTATATATTTGTTTTGTTTATATTTTTAAGTTTTTATTTTATATTTGATTTATTTGGGAATTAATTTCTAATTTGTTTAGTTTAGTTGTAAATTAAATAAATATGTTTAGAATAGTTATAGTTTAATTTAATTAATTTTGTGACATAGGAAAGTAAATAAACAATCTCCTGTGGGAAAAATCCTTACTTCCCATTATACTATTCAACGACAAATTGTTAGGAAGTTTAGGTAAAATAAATTGATGTCGGTTTTTACCCCAAATCAACAACCAGCAGTACGATTGACTCCAGGGGGCTTGCTCGGATCACCCCTTCGCTTGTTGGTCCTGACCTCCATTCGAGTGTCTCTTGTTCGGTTCGAACAAGTCCAGTGGTGGTACGTGGAGTTGCTGATATCGTTGAAGAAACAGATCGTCATCTGTTTTGCCATTTCCGCAAGTCCTCTTCTTCCTTCAGGAGAAATGATAGAGTCACCGGGTGAAGTGTGGATACCTGTGGCGCACATGTAGCGCTCGGCTTGTCGTTGGAGGGTTGAGATCCAACGCTTTGCACCAAATGCGAACCCTGAATGAACAAAAGGTTCGAAACTGGCCTTCATCTCCTTCTCGCGTACATCCACGTGCTCCACCCAAGTGACTAAGGAAGATCCATTATGAAGATCACGTATCAGGCATCCGGAGGGGCGTTTTCGGCAAATCGATCTCACGGAAGGCTTTGGATTGGAACGCAATTCATCCACGGAGACATCCACAACGACCCAACTTCCATCCAGTTGTTGGTGAGAATACCGAATAAACTGGACTTCACGAGTTGAAACGAGGTGAGATGGCACCAGAAACTCGGCCGACATCACCTGCTTCTGCTCCTCGTAGCCTTCTTCGTTGCTGGAGGATAGGATCTCCAACGTCTTGGCGTTTGTAATCATGCTACAGAAGACTGGCAACCATCGACCAACATCCATTAAGATCTGAACGATGGTGGTCGGATAAAGGTGAATGGTTGCCGAGTGTCTCGACGATTCGGCTTTGAAGTACGGAGCAGGTTCAGCTCGTTGAAACACTCGCAAGTACTCGGCCCTATGAAGAGTCTCGGGATGAATAGACGTGTCGGGAGTCGGTGAAGTTATCCACAAAGGAAAACCGGCTGTGGCCATGAGCATGAGCTCGTGCTTGGCCTTGCGGACGATATCCGAGATCAAGTCGGTGTGGACTCCGACAAGATCATGAGCAGGTCCGGGAAGGGTGTCAGATGGCAAAGGTATGGATGGGCGCTCGACAAGGGTAGGCATGAGGCTCCGCACATCCCGTCTTAAGTGGTCCATGTCGATGGAATCATCGGACAACTCGAGAATAGGCTCTTGTTGTTGAGGAACAACTTCGAGCCTTCGCCGTGGCACATCTGAGTGCGGAACAAGACCTCCGCAATTAGGACAAATGCCGCTGTGGAGAGCATCGACGAGTTGTTGATTTTGCATTTGAAGCTCCTCGTTCTTGCTCACCAGCTGATCGTTTCGTCTCTCTAACTCGGCAATACGCTGCTCAAACGTAAGGATACCGAACTTCTTCCTATTTCTCGACCCCCAATAATAGACTTGGTCCTCCTCTAGTCCGATTTTCGGACCAAATCTTTCTCTTTGTGGTTTGGTGGGGTGAGAATACACCGCAAAGAAAGCCGCCAGTGCATCTCTCTGAGCTTTGGTGTACTTTGTCCTCGGAAGTCTCCTATACACAGGAGCGGCTTCCGGCTCAACAGGTGGATCAGCAACCATGATTGGTGCTTGGGGTTGTGGTTGCGGTTGTGGCTCGGTACGCATGCTAGCATCAGCGCTATTGAGCATGCTCGGTGGAATTATTTCAGCCAGACCTTCAAAGATTGGGTTCTCTGAAGGACCTGCCTGAAACAAGTCGCTGAAAGAATTAACTCTTTTGGCCATTTCTGGGTTGGGAAGGGAGGATAACTTTCTGGGAATTAGGGAGGTTTCTGGGAAAAACTCAAGAACACGAAGAACACACGAGAGAGAGAGTGAGAGAGACTAAGGGAAAACGTGAAATGACCTAAGGGAACTAACGCAAACAGAAGGGAAGGGAAAGACACACGCTCGCACACGTGCCACAGACAGAAGACCCGCAAATTGTGGATCGGGCGACGAAAGTCGTAAAGTCTACAGTAGACATGCACGCGGCTTATTAAACAAATCGGCCGACGCAAAAGTCGTGCGTCGGCCCAATCACATTTTTTTCTTGATTTTCGATTTTTTATTTTTTTATTTTTTTAATACTTTACGAGAAGTCGTAAAGTGAACAGTGAAAACGCGTAGCACACGCGCTTGCCGACACTTTAAACGGGCTTGGGCCATCGAAATGGTTTGGGCCTTAAAGTGGGCCTGGGCCAAAGAAAACTCCGGCCCATTATTGGTGGGCTTAACTAATGGGCCTAAAAACGAAGAGGCCCGACACACTAATGGGCTTGGGTTACGGGTTTTGGGCTTCGTGAATGACACGAGCCCAATGGGCCAAATTTTTTTATATTTTTTATTATTATTTTTTATTTTACGAAACCTAAAACCCTAACCAATCACACAAACGAATGGGCCTAAGGCCCAATAATAAATAACAAACAAACAAGCCCAAAACAAACAATAATTATAAATAGTAAAAATAAATAATTACAAAACAGTAAAATAAAAACAAACACTCTTTTTATTTTATTTTTTATTTTTTTTTTTTTAAATAAATAACGAGAGTGAAAAGAAAACTTACCTTTTTACTCCCGATGAAACCGAAAAATCACCAACAAGACATCAACCTCAAGGTTTTTCAACCTTGACTTCCTAAACGTATGCTCCGATGTATGTGGTAAAATTTCCGATAAACCCGGATTATTTCCTATACAAAATAAAAAGGTTAGTAATAAAATTTACAAAATAAAAACAAAATATTTACAATGTTAAAAATATCTCACAAATTATCTATACAAAATGAATGAATAAATTTTCCTATATCTACGTATATTTATTTACACAATACACTTAAGTGTACAAAAATATTTTTGACACGCCCAAAAGGAGCATCAATTTAAAAAAACCCTATCGGTAGTAGTATAGTGCATAGTAGGGTATCGTTCACAACGGAGATCAAAGGGTGTACCTAACAAAAAATGTCACGAAGAATTAAATAACATAAAGAATTATTATTAACAAGTATAAAGTATAAATATACATATGTACAAAGTAAAAGGGGGATTGAGTGATAAATTGAATGAAATGAATTAATTAAATTACAAAGAATAAATTAAATAAAATGGGATGAAACACAAAATATATAAAGTTCAGCCACAAGTATACAAGTTTACCAATTATTGGACCGAAAATTAACCAAGTTCCCTAGCCATGAAACCGAAAATAACATATGTGGAATGCTGGACCGCCAAATATCATTCCCCAAATAAAACCACTTTCATGAAAATTAACCTAAGCGACCGCACCTAGATTAACCAATCAAACATGCAAAGGTAGCTAATCAAAACATGTCCAACGCATAAAAGAAGAGTTGTTAATTAAAGTGCACGACCTAGTGGGACCACCCATCTATCCGTGATCCTTCTTATTTCATTCCGACCTCTTTCCAAAGCCTTTACTACTTGTGAATTAGAATTAAAACCCTAATTCTAGCACCAATTATATGCAATTATCTTAAGTTTGCAACCTTAAAACAAAAATATATAAAAGTTATCTACTAAAACAAAATCAAATAAACGGAGTCACATAAACTACTAGAAGAACTAATTAATTAGGATCCAACAATTAAATAAATCCATAAACAAGGGCTGAATATTATATAAATCATGTCATGTTAACTAATACAAAGGATAAACAAGCAACAAAGAGACATAAATTTAAAGGCTAAGTCGAAATACACCGTATGAATAGCATGAAGATCTTGAAGCCACATCTTGAATCCTTGACCACAAGTAATCCAAGCTGTGAAGACAAGGTGATGATGGTGATGGTGATGTTGAATAGGGGCTGGTGGTGATGGTGTAGACGCCTTCTCCTCCTCCTTGAAGACTTGAAAACCCTAAATACTAGAGAATGGAAAATATGATGTGAGAAGAGAAAGAGGAGGGTTTGTCCCTCCCCATTGGGGTGTGTTTCAAGAGAAGAATGAGGCTGCTATTTATAGGAGAATGGAGAGGAAGAAGAAGACAATGAAAGAAATAAAGAAAGAAAAGGAAGAGAAGTAGAATGTGAGTGGTAGAAAAGAAATGGTAAGTGGAATGGTGGAAATGAAGTCATATGGCAATGAACCATTTATTTAGATAAAAGAAATCAAACACTAATATTGTGGGCAGAAAGAAGAGGAAAGAATATAGGGGTGAGTGGAGCATTGAAAATAAAAGAAGAGGAAAGAAATAAAAAGCAGACAGCACTGAGTAGTGCGCACTTAGAGTGGCATTCTGGACGTTTAAACGGTTGGATGATTCTCAAATTTTAATACAGAATATATAACACACACATGCAGCGTGTATCAAAATTACAGCTGGATCCAACGGTTCAATTGGGAGATATTGGCTTCGCAAGTTGACATATCTGCACAGGCAGATTGTCCGAAAATGGGCTTGGACCTTTCCTCATGCATTGTGAACTTGGGCCTTCCTTCATGGATTTGGGCCTTCCATCTTGGGTTTGGGCCTCCTTCTTGGGCTTGGGCCTTTCTTCTTGGGCTTGAGCCTTCTTCATGGATTTGGGCCTTCATCTTGGGCCTCACGGTAGCTCACTTCTTAATGGGCCTCGAAAAAGCCCATTAGACTTCGTAAATTTCCGAGCTCCGATTTTCTGCACGTATTCACATTTATATATCATTTAGGGACTCAAACATGGAAACTAAGCAAAAATAGCAAAGTTACAATGAAATCATAGCCAAATAGTAGGGAAAATACATTAAAAACGTCACACTTTGTGCTCCTATCAAATTCCCCCACACTTAGCTATTGCTAGTCCCTTAGCAACACAAAACTTAAAACAAAACAACACAAAACAGAAAAGGGAAACACAAAACATATATTCTTTCCAACCATAACCCTCAGCGAGTTCAGAAGAGTTATAATCAGGAGAATACAAATTATATACCAAGGCTAACGAATTTGCTAAGTCTTTAACATGCACATCTCATTTATGCTCGGGTGTAGTGTGTGAAAACCAAGTATACAATTAATGTCAAGCAATCCAATAGGCACATTGAAACAACATTAACCACTAAACCTCACAAGATTCACTAAATATTTCCGCTCAGTGTTTAGGGTTAAGTGTTTACTCTCAAAACAATTACACAAGCAGTGTTCCCATATGCTTGCTCATTAACCGACTCTCCACAATTAATCCACAAATCATCAGATCATAAGGGCTTTTTAGGTGAAACAGGGACAAAAGGATGAATGGTAAATGGTGAATGGTCAATGAAGTGAAAGGACTCGAAATGGAAAATGTTTCACATGTTTGCAAGACAAATCAACGACTTTGAAACTCATACCTATGCTATACCCGAACAACTTTCTTATTCTCCTCTAACCTTTTATTGAAAATAAAAACAATACAATAACTCTATTTTTGGAATTTCTCTTTCTGACATTTTTTTTTTTCTTTCTTTTCTATTTTTTTTTTGAGGAATTTATTCCTTCTTTTTATTTCTGATTTTTTTTTCTTTGAACAATTACAACAAAATAAATACACCCCCACACTTGCCTTCTGGTATAATACCAAACAAATCAAAACCCGAAGCATAAGAACACAAGAAGTCACTATCATCGTCTTGCAAACATAAATAAAACAAGGGTGAGATGGTATGGGTGAACAAAAGAAACGGCTAATGAGTGTTTAGTTCAAAAGGGGATTCCTAAAGTTCGTGTTTAGATGGATGGTGAATACTTTGGCCATGGTGCTCAACTAATGCCTTACTCATTTCTAATTCATTACAGATTAACAAAATGTTTCAAGTGGTCTTTGAGCAAGTTCTAGGTTCAAAACTCATGAATTGTGCACACATGAAGAACGAGTAAATGTATGAAATATGCATACATGTGAATATTCAACAGGCTCAAGTCCTCACATTTTCTGGGTATGCATGACAATGTTTGTTCAAATGTGCTTCTCAGATTGCAATCAACTAATCGAAACAGGTTATGTGAACATGAAATTTCGAGCAATCACAAGTTATGCATATTAAATCCAAAGCAAACTACACAAAGCCTTGACATATAATAAACATTCTCCTAATCACAACAATTTAAACTCAATTCATCATCGGAATTGGAAAGAACAAAGCACAAAACAAACAATAACACACAAAACAGAAGCAAATATTTTTGTCATTTTTGATTTTTTGATTTTTTTGATTATATTTTTATTTTTGATATAGCTCAAATAAACAAACAAGCAGTTTCTAAGACTCGATAGCTCCAAAGCCAGTGCGAAACAAACGAGCTTACAAAACTATTTTTTTTTATTTTCAATTTTTTTATTAGGGTAACAATACGTGACCACAGTGACTTACTTACTGCAATGGTAGGTTCAACGCTACCAAGGGAGTAAGTATGATCTAGTCGATATATTGTTACCGTAGAAAACGAAAACAAGTAAATTATTTTTTTGAATTTTTTCAATTTTTCAAATTTTTTCTTTTCTTTTTAATAAACCTTCCCCCCACACTTGAATTAAACATTGTCCTCAATGTTAGACAGATATTTCACGAAAATGAAAAATTCAAGCATGGTTATTGAATTTAAACACACAAACAGAAGTAAACACAAAAACATAAATAAACACACAATAGTTAAGTAAATGAAAAGGGAAACAGAAAGACTCCCCTTTGAAGATCATTAAGCTCCTCCCGAAGCAAGTCACCAACAGTCACAAACAAGGCTAGCAGGGCCTTGCATCCAACGTTTGCTCCTTAATTGACTGCGGTTCTGATCCTTTGAAGTGTGTCCTGGACAAGGGTTGTGGCCGACTCCACGGCAGACTTGGCTGATGTAGCCTTCACCGAGATCTGGAACACTATAGTCAGCAGTGTTCCGTCAAGTACAGCTCCGGATACGTTAGGCAGAATGGAGAAGCCTGAAGATGATGTGAACGTAAAATACGTTCACAAAGTGCCTTTAATTACTGGATTTTGCTATTCCGAAAGCTTAATTGTTTGTTTAATGTTTGTTTTCGTGTTTTTAGGGAAAATACCAGTAAAATGTTAATCTGCACAGAATAGGTGCATTTTGGAGGTTTTCAGCGTTAATCGGAAAGTCAACCGTGACTTTCATTTGTGGAATAAAATAATGTACGAAGATTTCGGGAACCGTTCCGAATTCCGACAATTTGTCGGCGAACCACCACATAAGGCGGCGCAACCACCACACGCGGTGGCGATACATATTTTGAAACCACCATTCTATTTTTCCTAATAATTGTTTCTTGTTTATATTTATAATTATTTCATTTGTTATTTTATTTATTTCTTTTATTTTTATTTTATTAATTATTTCTTTTTTATTTTCTTTTGGTTATTTTATTTGTTTTGATTATGATCTTTTGGCTGCAAGACGTTCACCAGCTGGTTTTCCATCCTCTCCACCATCACACTACGTTCCATTTCTCCCCGGTTTTCCTCCACTGCCGGCAAACACTACCACCTCCTCCTTGGCTTCTAGCTTCACCAAACCTCTCCACCATCACCTACCACCTCCACCAAGCCTTGGCTGCTTCCCCTTCCCCCTCGCCTATTTAAGAGCAACACTCGCAAGCACAATTCACCAATCTCACAATCTAATTATCTCGTGTTCTTGTTTTTGCAGGTTTGGAAGCTCTGCACGTCAAGCCCAGCCATGGCATCCATCACTCTCTACACCCAAAGGCCAAGCAGCCAGCCCAGAGAATTAATCTCTGCACCCAAGCCTATGCTCACCTCACTCACGGAATCACCAAAGCAACGCCGCCGTCGATGTTCTACCGCCGCACCTCACCGTGAACCTGCAATCAATTTCATCATTTTTTTCCTGCAATTACTCTACACAATCATCTCTCTAATTTGTTTGTTTTGTTTTGCAGGTTTGGAAACTCATCGCAGCCAACCCAATTCCAATTCCAATTCAGAGCCCATGCTCGCCGTGTTCGTCGCCGTCCCTTCTTGCCTCGCCCACAAATTCAAGCACCGTCTTTGTCTCCTTCGAGCCTCTCGCCGAGCCTTCCTGCTGTCGGCGTCGCATCCAACTGCTCCGCCATGGCCGCGTCGAACCCATCTACTCATCCCGTCGCCGGCACCACTAATTCCGCCCGTGCCCAGTCCGCCGGACTGTCCCCGTGCCTCTCCGCCGTCGATCCCACCGAACCCAAGCCGCTGCCACCTCACCGATGCCCCCCGGTCCTCCGCTGCTCCCTTGCCGCGCCGTCGTCGTCCCTCTCTTGCTCGCCATGAAGAAGTCCGAAACGAAGCTGCCGTTCGGAAATGAAGAGAATGCCGCACGGGATTTAAGCAAGGAAGAGAAATGTCCCGTTGAAAAGTCAAATCTTGACCGGGCTTAGCACGGGTCAAAGCCGATGAGTGAATGAAGACCGGTCAACAAAGTCAACTGACTTTCTATTGGGCCTTTGCCCAATTACCCAAGCCCAAAAAGCCCAATGTCAATTGCTAAGTACACCCGCCACATCCAAATACTTGTCCGATTTTATAGCCGAGTCCGCCACCTTCGCTCGGCTGCATGTGTCCATTTTCATGGACACAACAGTAACATTTTTCCCAAACTCTGTTTATTTATTATAATTTATTTTTGTTTAATTAACTATTCGTGAATAATTTTGGGAAATGTTATTGTTTGTTTATTTTCTATTTTGTGTAATAAATTGGATTGAAGTTGATTGATTCTTCTAGCAGCTTATGTGAATTTTGTTTGTTTGGTTTTATCTTAAAATCAAATGATAAGGATCGCGGATAGACGAGCGTTCGCTAGGTCGCGCACTTGAATTAGCAACTCTTTTTCTATGCGTTAGACATGTTTAGATTAATCACCTTTGCATGTTTAATTGTTTAATCTAGATGAGCGTTCACTAGGTTGATTTCATGGAAGAGGTTTTATTTGGAGAATGATAACCTGCGTAGGCATTCTACATGTGTTAGTTTCGGATTCATGGCTAGGGAGTTGGTTAATCTTCAAAACAATATTTGTGTGTGTGTTTTCTTGTTTTCAAAAATAATAAAAATCCAAAAATATTTCCTTTTATTGTTTTCAAAAATCTCAAAAACCCCCAAAAATACTTTTGTATATAATGTATATTTTTGTAAATAGAAACAATACTGTATAGTTTATTTAATTTTGTATATATATATATTCTTTATTCTTTATACTTGTTAATAATAATTCTTTATTTAATTTAATTTTTCGTGACATTAAAAAGTAAATATAACAATCTTCTGTGGGAAAAACCTTTATTTCCCATTATACTTTACAACGACAACTGTTAGGAATTTAGGTAATAATTAATGACCTCGGTAAATACCTCTAATCAGAAGACATAAGCGGAAATGGCTCCGGTTGAACTCCACATAACAAACACTGGAGAATGGAATGGTTGATCGGCGCATAAATCACAGACGACCCCGTTGCATCGGTGCAACACTCCTGAAGAATAAGGAAGTCGTTGTGACTATCTATGGCGAGCACCGAAATCTGGTTCCGCGGGTCAAGACCGATGGTGAAGTTTGCTAGCACACGCACCGAGCTGTCCATCGACATGCTATCCCACATTGGTCTTGTCTGCACGTCTTTGAGGAACTCAAAGATCCTGGTGTGATGAGATAGATGAACGACGGAACAACCAGCAGTACGATTGACTCCAGGGGGCTTGCTCGGATCACCCCTTCGCTTGTTGGTCCTGACCTCCATTCGAGTGTCTCTTGTTCGGTTCGAACAAGTCCAGTGGTGGTACGTGGAGTTGCTGATGTCGTTGAAGAAACAGATTGTCATCTGTTTTGCCATTTCCGCAAGGCCTCTTCTTCCTTCGAGCGAAATGATTGAGTCACCGGGTGAAGTGTGGATACCTGTGGCGCACATGTAGCGCTCGGCTTGTCGTTGGAGTGTTGAGATCCAACGCTTTGCACCAAAAGCGAACCCTGAATGAACAAAAGGTTCGAAACTGGCCTTCATCTCCTTCTCGCGCACATCCACGTGCTCCACCCAAGTGACCAAGGAAGATCCATTATGAAGATCACGTATCAGGCATCCGGAGGGGCGTTTTCGGCAAATCGATCTCACGGAAGGCTTTGGATTTGTCCGCAATTCATCCACGGAGACATCCACAACGACCCAGCTTCCATCCAGTTGTTGGTGAGAGTACCGAACGAACTGGACTTCACGAGTTGAGACGAGGTGAGATGGCACCAGAAACTCGGCCTCGGTAAATACCTCTAATCATTTTGGCGCCGGCTCGCCGGGGATTGTTTTTACTATTTACTTTTGACTTTTGACTGTTGACTATTGACTTTTTACTATTTGTAAATAATACTTGTTAATTTTATTTATACTCACTTGATTATACTTGTTTATATTTTTACACTTAGTAATTATACTTAGGTATCCTGAATATGGTTGATTATTTTTTGTTGTTGTAAGTTGTAACTTGAACGGAAATAGGTAAGGTCCTTTTGTTAATATTGGCCTAAACCCTTCATTTTTACCGTAAGGTTATTTGAGGTTGAGGGCGGCCTTTATTAACACTTGGAGAATTGTCGAACACTTAAGTGCTTTCTCAACTGAGTAAGGGGCACATGAATGGTGTCTAGATATGATCAAGACTCTGGGTGACGGGTTTGTAAAATTGGATTCAGAGGACTTGTCCACTAAATGAATCCTGCCTCTCGCTTATCTCTTGTGATCTGGCCATTCGCCTTCTGAAAACACGGAAAGTCATTTAAGTCAAGGCATTGCACCTAGGCCGTAAGTCCACCTTGAGTTACCGCTTGGAATCAACTTTGTTTTTAACTATATTTTGGACAATTTAACATTACTTGTAAATAAAATATACTTAGACATAGGAAATTTTATTTATTCATTTTGTAAATATTTTGTTTTTATTTTGTAAATTTTATTACTAACTTTTTATTTTGTATAGGAAATAATCCGGGTTTATCGGAAATTTTACCACATACATCGGAGCATACGTTTAGGAAGTCAAGGTTGAAAAACCTTGAGGTTGATGTCTTGTTGGTGATTTTCGGTTTCCTCGGGAGTAAAAAGGTAAGTTTTCTTTTCACTCTCGTTATTTATTAAAAATAAAAAAATAAAAAAAGAAAAAAAGAAAAAAATTTAATTGTAAATAAAAAAAAAAGAGTGTTTTCTTTTGTTTTACTGTTGGTAATTATTTCTTTTTACTATTTATAATTACTGTTTGTTTTATTTTTGGGCTTGTTAGTTCGTTAGTTTGTTATTGGGCCTTAGGCCCGTTTGTGTGATTGGTTAGGGTTTTAGGTTTCGAAAAGAAAAAATAAAAATAAAATAAAAAAATTTAGCCCATTGGGCTCGTGTCATTCACGAAGCCCAAAACCCGTAACCCAAGCCCATTAGTGTGTCGGGTCTGTTCGTTTTTAAGCCCATTAGTTAAGCCCACCAATAATGGGCCGGAGGTTTCTTTGCCCCAGGCCCACTTTAAGGCCCAGACCATTCCGATGGCCCAAGCCCGTTTAAAGTGTCGGCAAGCGCGTGTGCTACGCGTTTTCACTGTTCACTTTACGACTTTTCGTAAAGTATTAAAAAAATACAAAAAAATAAAAAACGAAAATCAGAAAAAAAATTTGATTGGGCCGACGCACGACTTTTGCGTCGGCCGAATTGTTTAATAAATCGTGCGCGCGTTCCACTATTCCCTTTGCGACTTTCGTCGCTCGATCCGTGATTTACGGATCTCTGTCCTCGACTTTGGACACGCGTCCGTCCGTTCGTTTCCCTTCCCTTCGATTTGCGTTAGTGCCTTAGGTCATTTCACGCGTTTTCCCTTAGTCTCTCTCACTCTCTCTCTCGTTTTCTCTCTCGTGTGTTCTTCGTGTTCTTCAGTTTTCCCAGAAACCTCCCTAATTCCCAGAAAGCTATCCTCCCTTCCCAACCCAGAAATGGCCAAACGAGTGAATTCTTTCAGTGATTTGTTTCGGGAAGGTCCTTCATAGGAGCACAAAGTGTGACGTTTTTAATGTATTTTCCCTACTATTTGGCTATGATTTCATTGTAACTTTGCTATTTTTGCTTAGTTTCCATATTTGAGTCCCTAAATGATATATAAATGTGAATACGTGAAGAAAATCGGAGCTCGGAAATTTACGAAGTCTAATGGGCTTTTTCGAGGCCCATTAAGAAGTGAGCTACCATGAGGCCCAAGATGAAGGCCCAAATCCATGAAGAAGAAAGGCTCAAGCCCAAGAAGAAAGGCTCAAGCCCAAGAAGAAAGGCTCAAGCCCAAGAAGAAAGGCCCAAGCCCAAGAAGAAAGGCCCAAGCCCAAGAAGGAAGGTCCAAGCCCATTTTCGGACAATCTGCCTGTGCAGATATGTCAACTTGCGAAGCCAATATCTCCCAATTGCACCGTTGGATCCAGCTGTAATTTTGATACACGCTGCATGTGTGTGTTATATATTCTGTATTAAAATTTGAGAATCATCCAACCGTTCAAACGTGCATTATTCCGTCCTAAGTGGGAACTGCTCAGTGCTGTCTGCTTTTTATTTCTTTCCTCTTCTTTTATTTTCAATGCTCCACTCACCCCTATATTCTTTCCTCTTCTTTCTGCCCACAATATTAGTGTTTGATTTCTTTTATCTAAATAAATGGTTCATTGCCATATGACTTCATTTCCACCATTCCACTTACCATTTCTTTTCTACCACTCACATTCCACTTCTCTTCCTTTTCTTTCTTTATTTCTTTCATTGTCTTCTTCTTCCTCTCCATTCTCCTATAAATAGCAGCCTCATTCTTCTCTTGAGACACACCCCAATGGGGAGGGACAAACCCTCCTCTTTCTCTTCTCACATCATATTTTCCATTCTCTAGTACTTTAGGTTTTCAAGTCTTCAAGGAGGAGGGGAGCTGTTTACACCATTACCACCAGCCATCAGCCATCATCACCATCACCATCATCACCTTGTCTTCACAGCTTGGATTACTTGTGGTCAAGGATTCAAGATGTGGCTTCAAGATCTTCATGCTATTCATACGGTGTATTTCGACTTAGCCTTTAAATTTATGCCTCTTTGTTGCTTCTTTATCCTTTGTATTAGTTAACATGACATGATTTATATAATTTTCAGCCTTTGTTTATGGGTTTATTTAATTGTTGGATCCTAATTAATTAGTTCTTCTAGTAGCTTATGTGACTCCGTTTATTTGATTCTATTTTAGTAGATAACTTTTATATGTTTTTGTTTTAAGGTTGCAAACTTAAGATGATTGCATATAATTGGTGCTAGAATTAGGGTTTTAATTCTAATTCACAAGTAGTAAAGGCTTTGGAAAGAGGTCGGAAACAAATAAGAAGGATCACGGATAGATGGGCGGTCCCACTAGGTCGTGCACTTTAATTAACAACTCTTCTTTTATGCGTTGGACATGTTTTGATTAGCTACCTTTGCATGTTTGATTGGTTAATCTAGGTGCGGTCGCTTAGGTTAATTTTCATGAAAGTGGTTTTATTTGGGGAATGATAATTGGCGGTCCAGCATTCCACATATGTTAATTTCGGTTTCATGGCTAGGGAACTTGGTTAATTTTCGGTCCAATAATTGGTAAACTTGTATACTTGTGGCTGAACTTTATATTCTTTATGTTTCATCCCATCTTATTTCATTTATTCTTTGTAGATTAATTAATTTATTTCTTAAACCCCCCTTTTACTTTGTACATATGTATATATTTATACTTTATACTTGTTAATAATAATTATTTATTTTATTTAATTTCTTGTGACATTTTTTGTTAGGTACACCCTTTGATCTCCGTTGTGAACGATACCCTACTATGCACTATACTACTACCGATAGGGTTTTTTTAAATTGATGCTCATTTTGGGCGTGTCAATTTTTGGCGCCGTCGACGTGGATTGACAATGTTCCTAACCTAATATTTTTTTTGTTAATACTGTTTATAATTTTTTGTAATTATTACTGTTTTTATTACTTGTATATAATTACTGTTTACTTTTTATTATTTATAATTTTACTTTAACTGTTCATATTACTTGTCTATATTACTTGTGACTAGTTGTTGTTATTACTTGTTTTTAATACTTGTTGATATTTTGTTACACTTAGTAATTTATTTAGGTGTCTTTTATATAGTTGATTATTTTTTTAGTTGTTGTGAGTTGTAACTTGAACGGAAATAGGTAAGGTCCTTTTGTTAATATTGGCCTAAACCCTTCATTTTTACCGTAAGGTTATTTGAGGTTGAGGGCGGCCTTTATTAACAATTGGAGAATTGTCGAACACTTAAGTGCTTTCTCAACTGAGTAAGGGGCACATGGATGGTGTCTAGGTCGAGACCCTGGGTGACAGGTTTTGGATTCAGAGGACTATAGACAGACGAAAGTCGATAGGGGCTTGCCTCCGTAGTCCACCAAATGAATCCTGCCCCTCGCTTATTCTCATATGATCTGGCCATTCGCCTTCTGAAAACACGGAAAGTCAGTTAAGTCAAGGCATTGCACCTAGGCCGCACGTCCACCTTGAGTTACCGCTTGGAATCAACTTTCATTTTTTTTCAACTATATTAAGGCAAAGAAAAATATTTTTGTACACTCAAGTGTATTGTGTAAATAAAATATACGTAGACACAGGAAAATTTATTCATTCATTTTGTATAGATAATTTGTGACATATTTTTAACTTTGTAAATATTTTGTTTTCATTTTGTAAAATTATTACTAACCTTTTTATTTTGTATAGGGAATAATCCGGGTTATCAGAAATTCTACCACATACATCGGAGCATACGTTTGGAAGTCAAGGTTGAAAAACCTTGAGGTTGATGTCTTGTTGGTGATTTTTCGGTTTTCTCGGGAGTAAAAAGGTAAGTTTTCTTTTCACTCTTTTTATTTGTTTAAAAAAAAAAAAATAGAAAATTTGTAATTGTAAATAAAAAAAAAATTGTGTTTGTTTTTGTTTTACTCTTTTGTAATTTTTACTGTTTATAATTACTGTTTGTTTTATTTTTGGGCTTGTTAGTTAGTTTGTTATTGGGCCTTAGGCCCATTTGTGTGATTGGTTAGGGTTTTAGGTTTCGTAAAAAAATAAAAAAATAAAAAATAAAAAATAAAAAAAAATTTAGCCCATTGGGCTCGTGTCATTCAAGAAGCCCAAAACCCGTAACCCAATCCCATTAGTGTGTCGGGCCTGTTCGTTTTTAGGCCCATTAGTTAAGCCCACCAATAATGGGCCGGAGATTTCTTTGGCCCAGGCCCACTTTAAGGCCCAGACCATTCCGATGGCCCAAGCCCGTTTAAAGTGTCGGCAAGCGCGTGTGCTACGCGTTTTCACTGTTCACTTTACGACTTTTCGTAAAGTATTAAAAAAATAAAAAATAAAAAATCGAAAATCAAGAAAAAAATGTGATTGGGCCGACGCACGACTTTTGCGTCGGCCGATTTGTTTAATAAATCGTGCGCGCGTTCCACTATTCCCTTTGCGACTTTCGTCGTTCGATCCGTGATTTACGGATCTTTGTCTTCGACTTTGGACACGCGTCCGTCCGTTCGTTTCCCTTCCCTTCGGTTTGCGTTAGTGCCTTAGTCATTTCACGCAATTTCCCTTAGTCTCTCTCTCTCTCTTTCTCTCGTTTTCTCTCTCGTGTTCTTCGTGTTCTTCCGTTTTTCCCAGAAAACCTCCCAAATCCCATAAGCTTTCCTCCCTTCCCAACCCAAAAATGGCCAAAAGAGTTAATTCTTTCAGTGATTTGTTTCAGGCAGGTCCTTCAGAGAACCCAATCTTTGAAGGCTTGGCTGAAATAATTCCACCGAGCATGCTCAATAGCGCCGATGCTAGCATGCCGACCGAGCCACAACCACAACCGCAACCACTACCCCAAGCACCAATCTTGGTTGCTGATCCACCTGCTGAGCCGGAAGCCGCTCCTGTTTATAGGAGACTTCCGAGGACAAAGTACACCAAAGCTCAGAGAGATGCACTGGCGGCTTTCTTTGCGGTGTATTCTCACCCCACCAAGCCACAACGAGAAAGATTTGGTCCGAAAATCGGACTTGAGGAGGACCAAGTCTATTATTGGGGGTCGAGAAATAGGAAGAAGTTCGGTATCCAGTCTTCCGAGCAGCGTATTGCCGAGCTAGAGAGACGAAATGATCAGCTGGTGAGCAAGAACGAGGAGCTTCAACTTCTGAATCAACGACTCGTCGATGCTCTCCACAGCGGCATCTGTCCTAATTGCGGAGGTCCTGTTCCGCACTCAGATGTGCCACGGCGAAGGCTCGAAGTTGTTCCTCAACAACAAGAGCCTATTCTCGAGTTGTCCGATGATTCCATCGACATGGACCACTTAAGACGGGATGTGCGGAGCCTCATGCCTACCCTTGTCGAGCGCCCATCCATACCTTTGCCATCTGACACCCTTCCCGGACCTGCTCATGATCTTGTCGGAGTCCACACCGACTTGATCTCGGATATCGCCCGCAAGGCCAAAGACGAGCTCCTGCTCATGGCCACTGCCGGATTTCCTTTGTGGATAACTTCACCGACTCCCGACACGTCTATTCATCCCGAGACTCTTAATAGGGCCGAGTACTTGCGAGTGTTTCAACGAGCTGAACCTGCACCGTACTTCAAGGCGGAATCCTCGAGACACTCGGCAACCATCCATCTTTATCCGACCACCATCGTTCAAATTCTCATGGATGTTGGTCGATGGTTGCCAGTCTTCTGTAGCATGATCACAAACGCTAAGACGTTGGAGATCCTTTCCTCCAGCAACGAAGAAGGCTACGAGGAGCATAAGCAGGTGATGTCGGCCGAGTTTCTGGTGCCATCTCATCTCGTTTCAACTCGTGAAGTCCAGTTTGTGCGGTATTCTCACCAACAACTGGATGGAAGTTGGGTCGTCGTGGATGTCTCCGTGGATGAATTGCGCACAAATCCGAAGCCTTCCGTGAGATCGATTTGCCGAAAACGCCCCTCCGGATGCCTGATACGTGATCTTCATAATGGATCTTCCTTAGTCACTTGGGTGGATGATTAGAGCGGTTAAAAACCGAGGTTCATTAATTTATTACCTAAATTCCTAACAATTGTCGTTGTAAAGTATAATGGGAAATAAAGGTTTTTCCCACAGAGGATTGTTATATTTACTTTTTAATGTCACGAAAAATTAAATTAAATAAAGAATTAATATTAACAAGTATAAAGAATAAAGAATATATATATACAAAATTAAATAAACTATACAGTATTGTTTCTATTTACAAAAATATACATTATATACAAAAGTATTTTTGGGGGTTTTTGAGATTTTTGAAAACAATAAATAATTAAAAGGAAATATTTTTGGATTTTTATTATTTTTGAAAACAAGAAAAACACACAAACATTGATTTCTCTAAGTCATATGATCGAAATTAACATTGTGAAATATTAGAAAGCTAATTATTTCCCAATTAGACTTCTCTCTGAAAATTAACCTAAGTGAAAGCACCTAGATCAATCAATTAAACATGCCATCTTAGTCTAGAAAGCTAGCTAGTCAATCCATGTTCAAAGCATCGAAAAGAATCGTTAATTCAAGTGCACAACCTAGTATGGAAAAGTCCATCTATTTGTAATCCTTTTTATTTGACACCGACCTTTGTCCAAAGCCTTTACTACTTGTGAATTAGGTTTCCAAGACTATTAGGTGAATCGGATTCCTAACTCTAGCTCCAATTACATGCAAATATTATAAGTTTCGAACCCTATAACAAAAGCACATAAAAGTTTTCCGTAAAACAGAATCAAACAAACAATCACAAAAGCAACTTAGAAAAATCAAATCACAATTATTATGCAAAAATAGAAAATAAACAAATATTTACACAATAACATTTCCCAAAATTATTCACGAATAGTTAATTAAACAAAAATAAATTATAATAAATAAACGAGTTTGGGAAAAATGTTACTGTTGTGTCCATGAAAATGGACACTGTCACCGCGAGCGAAGGTGGCGGACTCGGCTATAAAAACGGACAAGTACTTTGGATGTGGCGGGGGCCCATTTCAGTTGGGCTTTGGATTCTTCGGGGCCCAAATTGGATTGGGCTTAGATCATTGGGCCTGCGCAGGTGGGTGATTTGGGCCGGTCAACGGGTCAAAGGCCCAAAAGGGCTGTTTTTGACTTTTCCCTTCTCTTTGACTTGTTGACCGAGATTTTTCTATTTTTCTTTCCAAAGCAGCCCGTGCTTTTCTTGTTCATTTCATTCCTTCACAATTCATCTTCATTCTTCATTCATTCCGGAACGGAGCACAAAGGGAGAGAGCTAGCAGGGGGCGCCGGTCGAGGCTGCGGGGACGACGCGGGATGCGGGCGAGGCAAGCCGGCGTAAGCGGACGGAGATAGCAGCTGCGGCGGAAAAGATTGATGGCGGTCCGTGAGGGCCGTGAGATGTGGCGGCGAAGTGATGATTAACGCCGGCGCGGCAAGGGAGTAGCGGACTGAAGCTTGCGGGCTGAGATGTGGAAAGACCGGCGAGAGCAGCTCAGCGGCGAGAATACGGCGACGCGGCAAGGGACCGGGCACGAGACGGCGGCGTCGACGGCAGGAAGACTTGTGGCGACGGGGTTCGTGCGACGGCAGAAGCCATTGAGCTGCTTCCAGAACCTGCAAAACAAAAAGAAAAGGTAATTAGATTGCTGAATTATAATTTGCAGGAAAAGAAAGGCAGAGGAGATGGAAATTGAGTTTCTTGGCCATTGGGCTTTGTTGCCGGCGTTGAGGACTGCCATGGATGAACAGAGAGAACCAACTTTGATGATTGCAGGTGGAGCTTGAGTGAGCTTCTGCCTTGGCTGCGATTGATGATTTGTGATTGTGTGAATTGCTTGCAGGGATGGACGTTGGCTTAAATAGGCAAGGAAATGGTGGGAAGCAGCCAAGAAGAACGTGGTGTTGGTAGTGGTAGTAAGCTGGAACATGGAATTGTGGAGTGCGATGGAGAGTTGGATTAATTGATTCCATGTGAGGGAATTGAAGCCATGTGAGGATGGATTGATGGATGAATGGAAGAACAGCAAGGATTGAATCGTGGATGATGGAAGGCCAGCTCAAAAACCATGAAACCAAAAGAACGTGCTGCAGCCAAAAGAATATAATCAAAACAAATAAACTAAAAATAACGAAAAGAAATAAAAAGAAATAATTAATAAAACAAAAGAAAAGAAATAAAATAACAAATGAAATAATTATAAAAGAAATATGTAAAATAAACATAAAATATAAACAAGGGAAAATAAAATGGAGATTTAATTTGTCTTTCACCACCGCGTGTGGTGGTTGCGCCTCCGTGAGTGGTGGTTCGCCGGCAAAATTGCCGGGATTCGAAACGTCTTTCGAAATCTTCGTACATGTTCTGATTTCCACATTCGAGGAATGACCGGTGTCATTAAATAGTCGAAAAGTCACGGTTGACTTTCCGAAATTGCGCTGTAAATCTCCAAAATTCACCTTTTCTGTGCAGATTAACATTTTACTGGTATTTTCCCTAAAAACACGAAAACAAATATTATACAGACAATTAAGCTTTCGGAATAGCAAAATCCAGTAATTAAAGGCACTTTGTGAACGTATTTTACGTTCACATCACACCCCTACACTTGAACTATTGCTAGTCCTCTAGCAAACACGAAACAAAACAACACAAAACAGATGGTCTTTCCAACCATAATCCTCAGCGAGTTCGAAAGAATTATAATCAAGAGAATAAAAATTATATACCAAGGTTAAAGAATTTGCTAAGCATTTAACATGTACATCTCATTTATGCTCGGGTGTAGTGTGTGAGAACCAAGTATACAATTAATGTCAAGCAATCCAATAGGCACATATGAACAACATTAACCACTAAACCTCACAAGATTCACTAATTATTTCCGCTCAGTGTTTAGGGTTAATGATGTGAACGTAAAATACGTTCACAAAGTGCCTTTAATTACTGGATTTTGCTATTCCGAAAGCTTAATTGTCTGTTTAATATTTGTTTTTGTGTTTTTAGGGAAAATACCAGGAAAATGTTTATCTGCACAAAATAGGTGCATTTTGGAGATTTTCAGCGTAAATCGGAAAGTCAACCGTGACTTTCATTTGTGGAATAAAATATTGTACGAAGATTTCGGAAACCGTTCCGAATTCCGGCAAGTTTGTCGGCGAACCACCACATTAGGCGGCGCAACCACCACTCGCGGTGGCGAAACATAATTCAAATCTCCATTTTTATTTCCCATGTTTATATTTATTTTTATGTATATATTTATTATTTTTATTTACTTTTGATTTTATATTTATATTTATTTGTTTGTTTACTTATTTATTTATTTATTTTTTATTTTGTATTTGTTTTTGTTTTGGAACTTTGCAGCCACCTACCATTTCCACCTCCCCGCCGGCACCTCACCCTTGGCTGCTAGCTCCACCAACCATCTCCACTGCCGGCAGCATCTTCACCTACTACCTCCACCAAAATCCCACCACCACTACAGTCCACTACTCCAGCTCCTCCTCTCCCTTGGCTGCTTCCCTTTCTTCATCTATTTAAAGCAAGCTCCTGCAGCCTCTCCATCACCAATTCACCAAGCCACAATTCATCACCATCAAATCAAAGTTCACAACCACATCACCATGGCTCTCTGCAATTCACAATTTGATAAATTTACCTGCAATTACAAATTCAAGCAATCATCAATTCTTTCTATCTAATATTGTTTGTTTTTCTTTTGCAGGTTCGAAAGCCCAATGGCCAAGCAGCTCACCGCCGGCGTTCCTCGCTGCTGCCGTGCCCCCGCCAAATCCAATCCGCGTCCTCAATTCAAGAGCACCACAAAAGCCCAGCCCGTGCTCACCTCGAACCTTCACTGCAAATTCCTGAAGCATCCAGATTGATACCGGCGTCGACCCCAAAATCCCAGCTGCCGTCGACGATCGAATATGCCCGAAATCCGGGACGCAAACTCCATAGCTGCTCCCGTCGATTTGCCGAGCCCGAGCCGCACCGCCAAGCTGCACCGTTCCTGTTCCTGTTGCCGCCGTCTCTCCGACCGGCATCCCCATCTTCACTGCCGGCTGCCCAGTCTTCGTTGGCGTCTCTGCCACCCTCACCGGCGCCCCGTAGTCGCTCCTCATCACGGCTCGCGCCTCTCGCGCCTCCGTGCCTCGCCGTGCATCACCGAGCTTCTTTCTCACTCTTGCCGGCGCCGTGCTCTCATGTTTCTCTGATGGGAAGTAGAAGAAAAAGAAAAGAAAACTGCAGAAAAGAAAAAGAAAGCAAAGAATGAAGAATGAGAAAGCTGCTGGTTTGCACGGGAAAAAGAAAGAAAAGAAAGGTTTGAAAAGTCAAACCGCAAGGAAGAAAAGTAAAAGAAGACAGGGGCAGTCTTGACATTTCCTGAACTGGGCTGTTGACTCCCTGTTGACCGGCCCAATTGCTAAGGACACCCCCAAGGCCCAATGCCAATTGCTATGTACACCCGCCACATCCAAAGTTACATGTTCGTTTTTATAGCTGAGTCTGCCACCTTCGCCTGCCAGACAGTGTCCATTTTCATGGACACAACAGTAACATTTTTCCCAAACTCGTTTATTTATTATTATTTATTTTTGTTTAATTAACTATTCGTGAATAATTTTGGGAAATGTTATTGTTTGTTTATTTTCTATTTTGTGTAATAAATTGGATTGAAGTTGATTAATTCTTCTAGCAGCTTATGTGAATTTTGTTTGTTTAGTTTTATCTTTAATGTTGAAACTAAATAATAAGGATCGCGGATAGACGAGCGTTCGCTAGGTCGCGCACTTGAATTAACAACTCTTTTTCTATGCGTTAGACATGTTTAGATTAATCACCTTTGCATGTTTAATTGTTTAATCTAGATGAGCGTTCACTAGGTTGATTTCATGGGAGAAGTTTATTTGGGGAATGATAACCTGCGTAGGCATTCTACATGTGTTAGTTTCGGATTCATGGCTAGGGAGTTGGTTAATCTTCAAAACAATATTTGTGTGTGTGTTTTCTTGTTTTCAAAAATAATAAAAATCCAAAAATATTTCTTTTTATTGTTTTCAAAATTATCAAAAACCCCCAAAAATACTTTTGTATATAATGTATATTTTTGTAAATAGAAACAATACTGTATAGTTTATTTAATTTTGTATATATATATATTCTTTATTCTTTATACTTGTTAATAATAATTCTTTATTTAATTTAATTTTTCGTGACATTAAAAAGTAAATATAACAATCTTCTGTGGGAAAAACCTTTATTTCCCATTATACTTTACAACGACAACTGTTAGGAATTTAGGTAATAATTTAATGACGTCGGTAAAAACCATCTAATCATTTTGGCGCCGGCTCGCCGGGGATTGTTTTTACTATTTACTTTTTACTATTTACTTTTTACTGTTGACTTTTTACTGTTGACTTTTTGACTGTTGACTTTGACTATTGACTATTGATTTTTTTTTACTATTTGTAAATAATACTTGTTAATTTTATTTATACTTACTTTTTTTATACTTGTTTATATTTTTACACTTAGTAATTATACTTAGGTGTCTTTTATATAGTTGATTATTTTTTGTTGTTGTAAGTTGTAACTTGAACGGATTAGGTAAGGTCCTTTTGTTAATATTGGCCTAAACCCTTCATTTTTACCGTAAGGTTATTTGAGGTTGAGGGCGGCCTTTATTAACACTTGGAGAATTGTCGAACACTTAAGTGCTTTCTCAACCGAGTAAGGGGCACATGAATGGTGTCTAGATATGATCAAGACTCGGGTGACGGGTTTGTAAAATTGGATTCGGAGGACTTGTCCACTAAATGAATCCTGCCTCTCGCTTATCTCTTGTGATCTGGCCATTCGCCTTCTGAAAACACGGAAAGTCATTTAAGTCAAGGCATTGCACCTAGGCCGTAAGTCCACCTTGAGTTACCGCTTGGAATCAACTTTCATTTTTTTTCAACTATATTAAGGCAAAGGAAAATATTTTTGTACACTTAAGTGTGAAATAAAATGTGTAGAATAAAATATACGTAGACATAGGAAAATTTATTTATTCATTTTGTATAGATAATTTGTGACATATTTTTAACTTTGTAAATATTTTGTTTTTATTTTGTAAATTTATTACTAACCTTTTTATTTTGTATAGGGAATAATCCGGGTTTATCGGAAATTTTACCACATACATCGGAGCATACGTTTAGGAAGTCAAGGTTGAAAAACCTTGAGGTTGATGTCTTGTTGGTGATTTTCGGTTTCCTCGGGAGTAAAAAGGTAAGTTTTCTTTTCACTCTCGTTATTTGTTTGATAAAATGAAAAAATAAAAAAAAAAAAAAAAAAATAGAAAATTTGTAATTGTAAATAAAAAAAAAGAGTGTTTGCTTTTGTTTTACTGTTTTGTAATTATTTATTTTTACTGTTTATAATTACTGTTTGTTTTATTTTGGGCTTGTTTGTTAGTTTGTTTGTTATTGGGCCTTAGGCCCATTTGTTTGTGTGATTGGTTAGTGTTTTAGGTTTCGTAAAAAAAATAAAAAAAAAAAAAATTTAGCCCATTGGGCTCGTGTCATTCACGAAGCCCAAAACCCGTAACCCAAGCCCATTAGTGTGTCGGGCCTGTTCGTTTTTAGGCCCATTAGTTAAGCCCACCAATAATGGGCCGGAGATTTCTTTGGCCCAGGCCCACTTTAAGGCCCAGACCATTTCGATGGCCCAAGCCCGTTTAAAGTGTCGGCAAGCGCGTGTGCTACGCGTTTTCACTGTTCACTTTACGACTTTTCGTAAAGTATTAAAAAAATAAAAAAATAAAAAATCGAAAATCAGAAAAAAAAATTTGATTGGGCCGACGCACGACTTTTGCGTCGGCCGATTTGTTTAATAAACCGCGTGCGTGTCTATTGTAGACTTTACGACTTTCGTCGCTCGATCCGGAATTTACGGGTCTTCTCGTCCGTGGCACGTGTGCGAGCGTGCGTGTGCGCGTCTTTCCCATTCCCTTCGTTTGCGTTAGTTTCCTTAGGTCATTTCACGCGTTTTCCCTTAGTCTCTCTCTCTCTCTCTCTCTCTCTCTCTCTCTCTCGTTTTCTCTTCGTGTTCTTCCGTGTTCTTGAGCTTTCCCCGAAAACCTCCCAATTCCCGAAGCTTTCCTCCCTTCCCAACCCGAAATGGCCAAGAGAGTGAATTCTTTCGGCGATTTGTTTCGGGCAGGTCCTTCAGAGAACCCAATCTTTGAAGGCTTGGCTGAAATAATTCCACCGAGCATGCTCAATAGCGCCGATGCTAGCATGCCGACCGAGCCACAACCACAACCGCAACCACTACCCCAAGCACCAATCCTGGTTGCTGATCCACCTGCCGAGCCGGAAGCCGCTCCTGTCTATAGGAGACTTCCGAGGTCGAAGTACAGCAAAGCTCAGAGAGATGCACTTGCGGCTTTCTTTGCGGTGTATTCTCACCCCACCAAGCCACAACGAGAACGATTTGGTCCGAAAATCGGACTTGAGGAGGACCAAGTCTATTATTGGGGGTCGAGAAATAGGAAGAAGTTCGGTATCCTGACGTCTGAGCAGCGTATTGCCGAGCTAGAGAAAAGAAACGATCAGCTGGTGAGCAAGAACGAGGAGCTTCAAATGCAGAATCAACGACTCGTCGATGCTCTCCACAGCGGCATATGTCCCAATTGCGGAGGTCCTGTTCCGCACTCAGATGTGCCTAGGCGAAGGCTCGAAGTTGTTCCTCAACAACAAGAGCCTATTCTCGAGTTGTCCGACGATTCCATCGACATGGACCACTTGAGACGGGATGTGCGGAGCCTCATGCCTACATTTGTCGAGCGCCCATCCATACCTTTGCCATCTGACACCCTTCCCGGACCTGCTCATGATCTTGTCGGAGTCCACACCGACTTGATCTCGGATATCGTCCGTAAGGCCAAACACGAGCTCCTGCTCACGGCCACCGCCGGATTTCCTTTGTGGATAACTTCACCGACTCCCGACACGTCTATTCATCCCGAGACTCTTCATAGGGCCGAGTACTTGCGAGTGTTTCAACGAGCTGAACCCGCTCCGTACTTCAAAGCCGAATCCTCGAGACACTCGGCAACCATCCATCTTTATCCGACCACCATCGTTCAGATCTTAATGGATGTTGGTCGATGGTTGCCGCTCTTTCGTAGCATGATCACAAACGCCAAGACGTTGGAGATCCTTTCCTCAAGCAACGAAGAAGGCTACGAGGAGCGTATGCGGGTTGATGTCGGCCGAGTTTCGGTGCCATCTCACCTCGTTTCAACTCGTGAAGTCCAGTTCGTTCGGTACTCTCACCTACAACCTGGATGGAAGTTGGGTCGTCGTGGATGTCTCCGTGGATGAATTGCGTTCCAATCCAAAGCCTTCCGTGAGATCGATTTGCCGAAAACGCCCCTCCGGATGCCCGATACGTGATCTTCATAATGGATCTTCCTTGGTCACTTGGGTGGAGCACGTGGATGTACGCGAAAAGGAGATGAAGGCCAGTTTCGAACCTTTTGTTCATTCGGGGTTCGCTTTTGGTGCAAAGCGTTGGATCTCAACCCTCCAACGACAAGCCGAGCGCTACATGTGCGCCACGGTATCCACTCTTCACCCGGTGACTCGATTATTTCTCTTGAAGGAAGAAGAGGACTTGCGGAAATGGCAAAACAGATGACAATCTGTTTCTTCAACGATATCAGCAACTCCACGTACCACCACCGGACTTGTTCGAACCGAACAAGAGACACTCGAATGGAGGTCGGGACCAACAAGCGAAGGGGTGATCCGAGCAAGCCCCCGGAGTCAATCGTACCGCTGGTTGTTCCGTCGTTCATCTATCTCATCACACCGGGATCTTTGAGTTCCTCAAAGACGTTCGGACTAGACCAATGTGGGATAGTATGTCGATGGACAGCTCGTACGTGTGCTAGCAAATTTCTCCATCGGTCTTGACCCGCGGAACCAGATTTCGGTGCTCGCCATAGATAGTCACAACGACTTCCTCATCCTTCGGGAGTGTTGCACCGATGCAACGGGGTCGTCTGTGATTTATGCGCCGATTAACCATTCCATTTTCCGAGTGTTTGCTATCTGGAGTTCAACCGGAGCCATTTCCGCTTATGTCTTCCGGCTTCTCCATTCGCCTAACGTATCCGGAGCTGTACTTGACGGAACACTGCGACTATAGTGTTCCGGATCTCGGTGAGGGCTACATCGGCCAAGTCGCCGTGGAGTCGGCAACTACCCTTGTCCAGGACACACTTCAACGGATCAGAGCCGCAGTCAATTAAGGAGCAAACGTTGGATGCAAGGCCCTGCTAGCCTTGTTTGTGACTGTTGGTGACTTGCTTCGGGAGGAGCTTCACGATCTTCAAGGGGGAGATTTTCTTTAACCTATCTTTTTCATTTGTATATATGTTGTGTGTTTATTTGTTTATTTGTGTTTGTGTGTTTATTTCTGTTTGTGTGTTTAAATTCAATAACCATGCTTGAATTATTCATTTTCGTGAAATATCTGTCTAACATTGAGGACAATGTTTAATTCAAGTGTGGGGGGAAGGTTTATTAAAAAGAAAAGAAAAAAATTTGAAAAATTTGAAAAATTCAAAAAAATAATTTACTTGTTTTCGTTTTCTACTGTAACAATATATCGACTAAATCATACTTACTCCCTTGGTAGCGTTGAACCTACCATTGCACTTAGTAAGTCACTGTGGTCACGTATTGTTACCCTAAAAAAAATTAAAAAAAAAAAGTTGTTTGTTTGTTGATGCTGTACGGCCCCTTGATAGGGATAAAAAATTAAAAAATAAAAAATCAAAAAAATCAAAAATTACAAAAATATTTGCTTCTGTTTGTGTGTTTTTGTGTGTTTATTTGTGTTATGTGTGTTGTTTTCTTTCCAATCCCGATGATGAATTGAGTTTAATTGTTATGATTTTGAGAATGTTGATTATATGCTAAGGCTTTGTGTAGTTTGCTTTGGATTTAATATGCATAACTTGTGATTGCTCGAATTTCCATGTTCACTTAACCTGTTTCGATTAATTGATTGCAATCCGAGAAGCACATTTAAACATACATTGTCATGCATACCCAGAAAATGTGAGGATTTGAGCCTATTGTATATTCACATGTATGCATATTTCATACATTTACTCGTTCTTCATGTGTGCACAATTCATGAGTTTTTGAACCTAGAACTTGCTCAGAGACCACTTGAAACATTTTGTTAATCTGTAATGAATTAGAAATGAGTAAGGCATTAGTTGAGCACCATGGCCAAAATATTCACCATCCATCTAAACACGAACTTTAGGATCCCCTTTTGAACTAAACACTCATTAGCCGTTTCTTTTGTTCACCCACACCATCTCACCCTTGTTTTATTTATGTTTGCAAGACGATGATAGTGACTTCTTATGTTTTTATGCTTCGGATTTGTATGGTAGTATACCAGAAGGCAAGTGTGGGGGTGTATTTATTTTGTTGTATTTGTTCAAAGAAAGAAAAAAAAATCAGAAATAAAAAGAAGGAATAAAATTCCTCAAAGAAAAAAAAGAAGAAAAAAAAAAAAATGTGGAAAAGAAAAAAAAAAGAAAAAAATACCACAAAAATAGAGTTATTTTATTTACTTGTTTTAATTTCAATAAAAGGTTGGAGGAGAATAAAAGTTGTTTCGGGTTTAGCATAGGTATGAGTTTCAAAGTCGTTGACTTGTCTTGCAAACATGTAAAACATTTTTCATTTCGAGTCATTTCACTTCATTTACCATTCACCACTTACCATTCATCCTTTTGTCCCTGTTTCACCTAAAAAGCCCTTATGATCTGATGATTTGTAGATTAATTGTAGAGAGTCGGTTAATGAGCAAGCATATGGGAACACTACTTGTGTAATTGTTTTGAGAGTAAACACTTAACCCTAAACACTGAGCGGAAATATTTAGTGAATCTTGTGAGGTTTAGTGGTTAATGTTGTTTCGATGTGCCTATTGGATTGCTTGACATTAATTGTATATTCGGTTTTCACACACTTCACCTGAGCATAAATGAGATGTACATGTTAAATGCTTAGCAAATTCCTTAACCTTGTTATATAATTTTTTATTCTCTTGATTATAATTTTTTCGAACTCGCTGAGGATTATGGTTGGAAAGACCAGTTTGTTGTGTGTTTCCATTTTTGTGAAATATAGTTGTGTTTTGTTTTGTGTTTGCTCGAGGACTAGCAATAGTTCAAGTGTAGGGGTGTGATGTGAACGTAAAATACGTTCACAAAGTGCCTTTAATTACTGGATTTTGCTATTCCGAAAGCTTAATTGTCTGTTTAATATTTGTTTTTGTGTTTTTAGGGAAAATACCAGGAAAATGTTTATCTGCACAAAATAGGTGCATTTTGGAGATTTTCAGCGTAAATCGGAAAGTCAACCGTGACTTTCATTTGTGGAATAAAATATTGTACGAAGATTTCGGAAACCGTTCCGAATTCCGGCAAGTTTGTCGGCGAACCACCACATTAGGCGGCGCAACCACCACTCGCGGTGGCGAAACATAATTCAAATCTCCATTTTTATTTCCCATGTTTATATTTATTTTTATGTATATATTTATTATTTTTATTTACTTTTGATTTTATATTTATTTTTATTTGTTTGTTTACTTATTTATTTATTTATTTTTTATTTTGTATTTGTTTTTGTTTTGGAACTTTGCAGCCACCTACCATTTCCACCTCCTGCCGGCACCTCACCCTTGGCTGCTAGCTCCACCAACCATCTCCACTGCCGGCAGCATCTTCACCTACTACCTCCACCAAAATCCCACCACCACTACAGTCCACTACTCCAGCTCCTCCTCTCCCTTGGCTGCTTCCCTTTCTTCATCTATTTAAAGCAAGCTCCTGCAGCCTCTCCATCACCAATTCACCAAGCCACAATTCATCACCATCAAATCAAAGTTCACAACCACATCACCATGGCTCTCTGCAATTCACAATTTGATAAATTTACCTGCAATTACAAATTCAAGCAATCATCAATTCTTTCTATCTAATATTGTTTGTTTTTCTTTTGCAGGTTCAGAAAGCCCAATGGCCAAGCAGCTCACCGCCGGCGTTCCTCGCTGCTGCTGTGCCCCTGCCAAATCCAATCCGCGTCCTCAATTCAAGAGCACCACAAAAGCCCAGCCCGTGCTCACCTCGAACCTTCACTGCAAATTCCTGAAGCATCCAGATTGATACCGGCGTCGACCCCAAAATCCCAGCTGCCGTCGACGATCGAATATGCCCAGAAATCCAGGACGCAAACTCCATAGCTGCTCCCGTCGATTTGCCGAGCCCAGGCCGCACCGCCAAGCTGCACCGTTCCTGTTCCTGTTGCCGCCGTCTCTCCGACTGGCATCCCCATCTTCACTGCCGGCTGCCCAGTCTTCGTTGGCGTCTCTGCCACCCTCACCGGCGCCCCGTAGTCGCTCCTCATCACGGCTCGCGCCTCTGCGCCTCCGTGCCTCTGCCGTGCATCACCGAGCTTCTTTCTCACTCTTGCCGGCGCCGTGCTCTCATGTTTCTCTGATGGGAAGTAGAAGAAAAAGAAAAGAAAACTGCAGAAAAGAAAAAGAAATCAAAGAATGAAGAATGAGAAAGCTGCTGGTTTGCACGGGAAAAAGAAAGAAAAGAAAGGTTTGAAAAGTCAAACCGCAAGGAAGAAAAGTAAAAGAAGACAGGGGCAGTCTTGACATTTCCTGAACTGGGCTGTTGACTCCCTGTTGACCGGCCCAATTGCTAAGGACACCCCCAAGGTCCATGCCCAAGTGCTTTGCGCACCCGCCACATCCAAATTACATGTTCGTTTTTATAGCCGAGTCTCCGCCACCTTCGCTCGCCGGACGGTGTCCATTTTCATGGACACAACAGTAACATTTTTCCCAAACTCGTTTATTTATTATAATTTATTTTTGTTTAATTAACTATTCGTGAATAATTTTGGGAAATGTTATTGTTTGTTTATTTTCTATTTTGTGTAATAAATTGGATTGAAGTTGATTAATTCTTCTAGCAGCTTATGTGAATTTTGTTTGTTTAGTTTTATCTTTAATGTTGAAACTAAATAATAAGGATCGCGGATAGACGAGCGTTCGCTAGGTCGCGCACTTGAATTAACAACTCTTTTTCTATGCGTTAGACATGTTTAGATTAATCACCTTTGCATGTTTAATTGTTTAATCTAGATGAGCGTTCACTAGGTTGATTTCATGGGAGAAGTTTATTTGGGGAATGATAACCTGCGTAGGCATTCTACATGTGTTAGTTTCGGATTCATGGCTAGGGAGTTGGTTAATCTTCAAAACAATATTTGTGTGTGTGTTTTCTTGTTTTCAAAAATAATAAAAATCCAAAAATATTTCTTTTTATTGTTTTCAAAATTATCAAAAACCCCCAAAAATACTTTTGTATATAATGTATATTTTTGTAAATAGAAACAATACTGTATAGTTTATTTAATTTTGTATATATATATATTCTTTATTCTTTATACTTGTTAATAATAATTCTTTATTTAATTTAATTTTTCGTGACATTAAAAAGTAAATATAACAATCTTCTGTGGGAAAAACCTTTATTTCCCATTATACTTTACAACGACAATTGTTAGGAATTTAGGTAATAAATTAATGACGTCGGTAAATACCTCTAATCAGGGGGGGTGAAAGGACTCGAAATGAAAAATGTTTTACATGTTTGCAAGACAAAGTCAACGACTTTGAAACTCATACCTATGCTATACCCGAAACAACTTTCTTATTTTCCTCCAACCTTTTATTGAAAATAATACAAGTAAATAAAATAACTCTATTTTTGTGGTATTTTCTTCTTTTTCTTTTCCACATTTTTTTTTCTTTTCTTTTTTCTTGAGGAATTTTATTCCTTCTTTTTATTTCTGATTTTTTTTTCTTTGAACAAATACAACAAAATAAATACACCCCCACACTTGCCTTCTGGTATACTACCATACAAATCAAAACCCGAAGCATAAGAACATAAGAAGTCACTATCATCGTCTTGCAAACACAATAAAACAACGGTGAAATGGTGTGGGTGAACAAAGAAACGGCTAATGAGTGATCAGTTCAAAAGGGGATTCCTAAAGTTCGTGTTTAGATGGATGGTGAATATTTTGGCCATGGTGCTCAACTAATGCCTTACTCATTTCTAATTCATTACAGATTAACAAAATGTTTCAAGTGGTCTTTGAGCAAGTTCTAGGTTCAAAACTCATGAATTGTGCACACATGAATTGTGCACTCATTACCCCCTGGAGTCAATCGTACTGCTGGTTGTTCCGTTGTTCATCTATCTCATCACACTAGGATCTTTGAGTTCCTCAAAGACGTGCAGACAAGACCGCAATGGGATAGTATGTCGATGGACAGCTCTGTACGTGTGCTAGCAAATTTCACCATCGGTCTTGACCCGCGGAACCAGATCTCGGTGCTCGCTATAGATAGTCACAACGACTTCCTCATCCTTCAGGAGTGTTGCACCGATGCAACAGGGTCGTCTGTGATTTATGCACCGATCAACCATTCAATTCTCCAGTGTTTGTTATCTGGAGTTCAACCGGAGCCATTTCCGCTTATGTCTTCAGGCTTCTCCATTCTGCCTAACGTATCCGGAGCTATACTTGATGGAACACTGCTGACTATAGTGTTCCAGATCTCGGTGAAGGCTACATCAGCCAAGTCTGCCGTGGAGTCGGCAACTACCCTTGTCCAGGACACACTTCAAAGGATCAGAGCCGCAGTCAATTAAGGAGCAAACGTTGGATGCAAGGCCCTGCTAGCCTTGTTTGTGACTGTTGGTGACTTACTTCAGGAGGAGCTTCACGATCTTCAAAGGGGAGTCTTTCTGTTTCCCTTTTCATTTACTTAACTGTTGTGTGTTTATTTCAGTTTGTGTGTTTACTTCGGTTTATTTCTGTATGTGTGTTTAAATTCAATAACCATGCTTGAATTTCTCATTTCATGGAATATCTGTCTAACATTGAGGACAATGTTTAATTCAAGTGTGGGGGGAAGGTTTATTTAAAAAGAAAAGAAAAAAAAATTGAAAATTTGAAAAAATTAAAAAAAATAATTTACTTGTTTTCGTTTTCTATGGTAACAATATATCGACTAGATCATACTTACTCCCTTGGTAGCGTTGAACCTACCATTGCACTAAGTAAGTCACTGTGGTCACGTATTGTTACCCTAATAAAAAAAAATTGAAAAAAAAAAATAGTTTTGTAAGCTCGTTTGTTTCGCACTGGCTTTGGAGCTATCGAGTTTTAGAAAGTGCTTGTTTGTTTATTTGAGCTATATCAAAAAAAAAATATAATCAAAAAAATCAAAAAATCAAAAATGACAAAAATATTTGCTTCTGTTTCGTGTGTTATTGTTTGTTTTGTGCTTTGTTCTTTCCAATTCCGATGATGAATTGAGTTTAATTGTTGTGATTAGGAGAATGTTTATTATATGTCAAGGCTTTGTGTAGTTTGCTTTGGATTTAATATGCATAACTTGTGATTGCTCGAATTTCCATGTTCACATAACCTGTTTCGATTAATTGATTGCAATCCGAGAAGCACATTTGAATATACATTGTCATGCATACCCAGAAATTGTGAGGACTTGAGCCTATTGAATATTCACATGTATGCATTATTCATACATTTACTCGTTCTTCATGTGTGCACAATTCATGAGTTTTGAACCTAGAACTTGCTCAAAGACCACTTGAAACGTTTTCTTAATCTGTGATGAATTAGAGATGATTAAGGCATTAGTAAAGCACCATGGCCAAACTGACTTACAGCCCTGTAAACACTAATCTTTTAGCTTAACCTTTTTGAGCCTAACATGTTTTTAGCCTTTTTCTTTGTTAACCCGCTTACTCCTAACCTGTTTTTAGCTTAAACACTAACCTGCATTTGTTCCAACATGTGTTAAAGAGACAATTTTGTGACTTGTGGTGGTATTTTGTGCTTGAAAAGTCTTCTGGTTTGTGAAAGAAGTAAGTGTGGGGGTGTTGTAAAAAAAAAAATGTTGTGTAAAAAAAAAAAATTAAAAAAAAAAAAAAAAGAAGAAAAAGGAGGAAAGAATAAGAAGTTTTTGTTCAGAAAGTGTGAAAGGAGGAGGTGAATAAAAGTTTGGTTGTTTGATTGTTTAAGCATATAGAAAACAAGTCACAAAATTGTTTTGTGGAACACTCGGGACATTTTGTATTTCCTTTCCCTTCGTTTCTTTTAACCCCTAACCTTTGGCCCCATTACACCATTGAAAGTCCTTATGATCTAATGATTTGTGGATTAATTGTGGAGAGTTGGTTGATGAGCAAGCTTATGGGAACGTTACTTGTGCAATTGTTATGAGAGTAAACACTTAACCCTAAACATTGAGCGGAAATAATTAGTGAATCTTGTGAGCTTTGGTGGTTAATGTTGTTTCGATGTGCCTATTGGATTGCTTGAGATTTTTTGTATACTCGGTTTTCACACACTGCACCCGAGCATGAATGAGATGTGCATGTTAAACACTTAGCAAATTTGTTCACCTTGGTATATAATTTTTATTCTCCTGATTATAACTCTTTTGAACTCGCTGAGGGTTATGGTTGGAAAGACCTTTCTGTTTTGTGTTTCCTTTTCTATTTTCTGTTGTTCTTGTGTTTGCTAGAGGACTAGCAGTAGCTAAGTGTGGGGGAATTTGATAGGAGCACAAAGTGTGACGTTTTTAATGTATTTTCCCTACTATTTGGCTATGATTTCATTGTAACTTTGCTATTTTTGCTTAGTTTCCATATTTGAGTCCCTAAATGATATATAAATGTGAATACGTGCAGAAAATCGGAGCTCGGAAATTTACGAAGTCTAATGGGCTTTTTCGAGGCCCATTAAGAAGTGAGCTACCATGAGGCCCAAGATGAAGGCCCAAATCCATGAAGAAGAAAGGCTCAAGCCCAAGAAGAAAGGCTCAAGCCCAAGAAGAAAGGCTCAAGCCCAAGAAGAAAGGCCCAAGCCCAAGAAGAAAGGCCCAAGCCCAAGAAGGAAGGTCCAAGCCCATTTTCGGACAATCTGCCTGTGCAGATATGTCAACTTGCGAAGCCAATATCTCCCAATTGCACCGTTGGATCCAGCTGTAATTTTGATACACGCTGCATGTGTGTGTTATATATTCTGTATTAAAATTTGAGAATCATCCAACCGTTCAAACGTGCATTATTCCGTCCTAAGTGGGAACTGCTCAGTGCTGTCTGCTTTTTATTTCTTTCCTCTTCTTTTATTTTCAATGCTCCACTCACCCCTATATTCTTTCCTCTTCTTTCTGCCCACAATATTAGTGTTTGATTTCTTTTATCTAAATAAATGGTTCATTGCCATATGACTTCATTTCCACCATTCCACTTACCATTTCTTTTCTACCACTCACATTCCACTTCTCTTCCTTTTCTTTCTTTATTTCTTTCATTGTCTTCTTCTTCCTCTCCATTCTCCTATAAATAGCAGCCTCATTCTTCTCTTGAGACACACCCCAATGGGGAGGGACAAACCCTCCTCTTTCTCTTCTCACATCATATTTTCCATTCTCTAGTACTTTAGGTTTTCAAGTCTTCAAGGAGGAGGGGAGCTGTTTACACCATTACCACCAGCCATCAGCCATCATCACCATCACCATCATCACCTTGTCTTCACAGCTTGGATTACTTGTGGTCAAGGATTCAAGATGTGGCTTCAAGATCTTCATGCTATTCATACGGTGTATTTCGACTTAGCCTTTAAATTTATGCCTCTTTGTTGCTTCTTTATCCTTTGTATTAGTTAACATGACATGATTTATATAATTTTCAGCCTTTGTTTATGGGTTTATTTAATTGTTGGATCCTAATTAATTAGTTCTTCTAGTAGCTTATGTGACTCCGTTTATTTGATTCTATTTTAGTAGATAACTTTTATATGTTTTTGTTTTAAGGTTGCAAACTTAAGATGATTGCATATAATTGGTGCTAGAATTAGGGTTTTAATTCTAATTCACAAGTAGTAAAGGCTTTGGAAAGAGGTCGGAAACAAATAAGAAGGATCACGGATAGATGGGCGGTCCCACTAGGTCGTGCACTTTAATTAACAACTCTTCTTTTATGCGTTGGACATGTTTTGATTAGCTACCTTTGCATGTTTGATTGGTTAATCTAGGTGCGGTCGCTTAGGTTAATTTTCATGAAAGTGGTTTTATTTGGGGAATGATAATTGGCGGTCCAGCATTCCACATATGTTAATTTCGGTTTCATGGCTAGGGAACTTGGTTAATTTTCGGTCCAATAATTGGTAAACTTGTATACTTGTGGCTGAACTTTATATTCTTTATGTTTCATCCCATCTTATTTCATTTATTCTTTGTAGATTAATTAATTTATTTCTTAAACCCCCCTTTTACTTTGTACATATGTATATATTTATACTTTATACTTGTTAATAATAATTATTTATTTTATTTAATTTCTTGTGACATTTTTTGTTAGGTACACCCTTTCATCTCCGTTGTGAACGATACCCTACTATGCACTATACTACTACCGATAGGGTTTTTTTAAATTGATGCTCATTTTGGGCGTGTCAGGCAGGTCCTTCAGAGAACCCAATCTTTGAAGGCTTGGCTGAAATAATTCCACCGAGCATGCTCAATAGCGCCGATGCTAGCATGCCGACCGAGCCACTACCGCAACCGCAACCACTACCCCAAGCACCAATCCTGGTTGCTGATCCACCTGCCGAGCTGGAAGCCGCTCCTGTCTATAGGAGACTTCCGAGGTCGAAGTACAGCAAAGCTCAGAGAGATGCACTTGCGGCTTTCTTTGCGGTGTATTCTCACCCCACCAAGCCACAACGAGAAAGATTTGGTCCGAAAATCGGACTAGAGGAGGACCAAGTCTACTATTGGGGGTCGAGAAATAGGAAGAAGTTCGGTATCCAGTCTTCCGAGCAGCGTATTGCCGAGCTAGAGAAAAGAAACGATCAGCTGGTGAGCAAAAACGAGGAGCTTCAAATGCAGAATCAAAGACTCGTTGATGCTCTCCACAGCGGCATCTGTCCCAATTGCGGAGGTCCTGTTCCGCACTCAGATGTGCCACGGCGAAGGCTCGAAGTTGTTCCTCAACAACAAGAGCCTATTCTCGAGTTGTCCGACGATTCCATTGACATGGACCACTTGAGACGGGATGTGCGGAGCCTCATGCCTACCCTAGTCGAGCGCCCATCCATACCTTTGCCATCCGAAGCCCTTCCGGACCTGCTCGCTGATCTTGTCGGAGTCCACACCGACTTGATCTCGGATATCGTCCGTAAGGCCAAACACGAGCTCCTGCTCATGGCCTTTGCCGGATTTCCTTTGTGGATAACTTCACCGACTCCCGACACGTCTATTCATCCCGAGACTCTTCATAGGGCCGAGTACTTGCGAGTGTTTCAACGAGCTGAACCTCGCTCCGTACTTCAAAGCCGAATCGTCGAGACACTCGGCAACCATCCATCTTTATCCGACCACCATCGTTCGGATCTTAATGGATGTTGGTCGATGGTTGCCGATCTTACGTAGCATGATCACAAACGCCAAGACGTTGGAGATCCTTTCCTCCAACGAACGAAGAAGGCTACGAGGAGCATATGCGGTGATGTCGGCCGAGTTTCTTGTGCCATCTCACCTCGTTTCAACTCGTGAAGTCCAGTTCGTTCGGTATTCTCACCAACAATTTGGATGGAACTTGGGTCGTCGTGGATGTCTCCGTGGATGAATTGCGTTCCAATCCAAAGCCTTCCGTGAGATCGATTTGCCGAAAACGCCCCTCCGGATGCCTGATACGTGATTTGCATAATGGATCTTCCTTAGTCACTTGGGTGGAGCACGTGGATGTACGCGAAAAGGAGATGAAGGCCAGTTTCGAACCTTTTGTTCATTCAGGGTTCGCTTTTGGTGCAAAGCGTTGGATCTCAACTCTCCAACGACAAGCCGAGCGCTACATGTGCGCCACAGGTATCCACTCTTCACCCGGTGACTCGATTATTTCTCTTGAAGGAAGAAGAGGACTTGCGGAAATGGCAAAACAGATGACGATCTGTTTCTTCAACGACATCAGCAACTCCACGTACCACCACTGGACTTGTTCGAATCGAACAAGAGACACTCGAATGGAGGTCGGGACCAACAAGCGCGAGGGGTGATCCGAGCAAGCCCCCGGAGTCAATCGTACTGCTGGTTGTTCCGTCGTGCATCTTTCCCATCATACCGGGATCTTTGAATTCCTCAAAGACGTGCGGACAAGACCAATGTGGGATAGTATGTCGATGGACAGCTCTGTACGTGTGCTAGCAAATTTCTCTATCGGTCTTGACCCTCGGAACCAGATTTCGGTGCTCGCTATAGATAGTCACAACGACTTCCTCATCCTTCAGGAGTGTTGCACCGATGCAACGGGGTCGTCTGTGATTTATGCGCCGATTAACCATTCCATTTTCCAGTGTTTGCTATCTGGAGTTCAACCGGAGCCATTTCCGCTTATGTCTTCAGGCTTCTCCATTCTGCCTAACGTATCCGGAGCTATTCTTGATGGAAGTCTACTTACTATAGTCTTCCAGATCTCAGTGAGGGCTACATCAGCCAAGTCTGCCGTGGAGTCGGCTACTACCCTTGTCCAGGACACACTTCAAAGGATCAGAACCGCAGTCAATTAAGGAGCAAACGTTGGATGCAAGGCCCTGCTAGCCTTGTTTGTGACTGTTGGTGACTTGCTTCGGGAGGAGCTTTATGATCTTCAAGGGGGAGATTTTCTTTAACCTATCTTCTTTTTCATTTGTATATATGTTGTGTGTTTATTTCTGTTTGTGTGTTTACTTCAGTTTACTTCTGTTTGTGTGTTTAAATTCAATAACCATACTTGAATTTTTCATTTTCGTGAAATATTTGTCAACATTGAGGACAATGTTTAATTCAAGTGTGGGGGGAAGATTTATTGAAAAGAAAAGAAAAAAATTTGAAAAATTTGAAAAATTCAAAAAAATAATGTACTTGTTTTTGTTTTCTACGGTAACAATATATCGACTAAATCATACTTACTCCCTTGGTAGCGTTGAACCTACCATTGCACTTAGTAAGTCACTGTGGTCACGTATTGTTACGTAAATTGAAAAAAATCAAAAAATAAAATAAAAAAATCAAAAATTACAAAACTATTTGCTTCTGTTTTGTGTTTTTTGTGTGTTTATTTCTGTTATGTGTGTTGTTTTCTTTCCAATTCCGATGATGAATTGAGTTTAATTGTTATAATTTTGAGAATGTTGATTATATGCTAAGGCTTTGTGATTTGCTTTGGATTTAATTTGCATAACTTATGATTGCTCGAATTTCCATGTTCACATAACCTGTTTCGATTAATTGATTGCAATCCGAGAAGCACATTTGAACATACATTGTCATGCATACCCAGAAATGTGAGGACTTGAGCCTATTAAATATTCACATGTATGCATCTTTCATACATTTACTCGTTCTTCATGTGTGCACAATTCATAAGTTTTTGAACCTAGAACTTGCTCAGAGACCTCTTGAAACATTTTGTTAATCTGTGATGAATTAGAAATGATTAAGGCATTAGTTGAGCACCATGGCCAAAATATTCACCATCCATCTAAACACGAACTTTAGGATCCCCTTTTGAACTGAACACTCATTAGCCGTTTCTTTTGTTCACCCACACCATCTCACCCTTGTTTTATTTATGTTTGCAAGACGATGATAGTGACTTCTTATGTTTTTATGCTTCGGATTTGTATGGTATTATACCAAAACGCAAGTGTGGGGGTGTATTTATTTTGTTGTATTTGTTCAAAGAAAGAAAAAAAAATTCAGAAATAAAAAGAAGGAATAAAATTCCTCAAGAAAAAAAAGAAAAGAAAAAAAAATGTGGAAAAGAAAAAGAAAAAAATACCACAAAAATAGAGTTATTTTATTTACTTGTATTATTTTCAATAAAAGGTTGGAGGAAAATAAGAAAGTTGTTCGGGTATAGCATAGGTATGAGTTTCAAAGTCGTTGACTTGTCTTGCAAACATGTAAAACATTTTTCATTTCGAGTCATTTCTATTCCTTTCACCATTCACCATTTACTATCCATCCTTTTGTCCCTGTTTCACCTGAAAGTCCTTATGATCTAATGAATTGTAGATTAATTGTAGAGAGTTGGTTAATGAGCAAGCATATGGGAACACTACTTGTGTAATTGTTTTGAGAGTAAACACTACCCTAAACACTGAGCGGAAATATTTAGTGAATCTTGTGAGGTTTAGTGGTTAATGTTGTTCATATGTGCCTATTTGATTGCATGAGATTAATTGTATATTTGGTTTTCACACACTTCAACCGAGCATAAATGAGATATACATGTTAAATGCTTAGCAAATTCTTTAACCTTGGTATATAATTTGTATTCTCTTGATTATAATTCTTTCGAACTCGCTGAGGATTATGGTTGGAAAGACCAGTTTGTTGTGTGTTTCCATTTTTGTGAAAAATAGTTGTGTTTTGTATTCTGTGTTTGCTCGAGGACTAGCAATAGTTCAAGTGTAGGGGTGTGATGTGAACGTAAAATACGTTCACAAAGTGCCTTTAATTACTGGATTTTGCTATTCCGAAAGCTTAATTGTTTGTTTAATGTTTGTTTTCGTGTTTTTAGGGAAAATACCAGTAAAATGTTAATCTGCACAGAATAGGTGCATTTTGGAGGTTTTCAGCGTTAATCGGAAAGTCAACCGTGACTTTCATTTGTGGAATAAAATAATGTACGAAGATTTCGGGAACCGTTCCGAATTCCGACAATTTGTCGGCGAACCACCACATAAGGCGGCGCAACCACCACACGCGGTGGCGATACATATTTTGAAACCACCATTCTATTTTTCCTAATAATTGTTTCTTGTTTATATTTATAATTATTTCATTTGTTATTTTATTTATTTCTTTTATTTTTATTTTATTAATTATTTCTTTTTTATTTTCTTTTGGTTATTTTATTTGTTTTGATTATGATCTTTTGGCTGCAGCACGTTCACCAGCTGGTTTTCCATCCTCTCCACCATCACACTACGTTCCATTTCTCCCTGGTTTTCCTCCACTGCCGGCAAACACTACCACCTCCTCCTTGGCTTCTAGCTTCACCAAACCTCTCCACCATCACCTACCACCTCCACCAAGCCTTGGCTGCTTCCCCTTCCCCTCAGCTATTTAAGAGCAACACCTGCAAGCACAATTCACCAATCTCACAATCTAATTATCTGTGTTCTTGTTTTTGCAGGTTTGGAAGCTCTGCACGTCAAGCCCAGCCATGGCATCCATCACTCTCTACACCCAAAGGCCAAGCAGCCAGCCCAGAGAATTAATCTCTGCACCCAAGCCTATGCTCACCTCACTCACGGAATCACCAAAGCAACGCCGCCGTCGATGTTCTACTGCCGCACCTCACCGTGAACCTGCAATCAATTTCATCATTTTTTTCCTGCAATTACTCTACACAATCATCTCTCTAATTTGTTTGTTTTGTTTTGCAGGTTTGGAAACTCATCGCAGCCAACCCAATTCCAATTCCAATTCAGAGCCCATGCTCTGCCGTGTTCGTCGCCGTCCCTTCTTGCCTCTGCCCACAAATTCAAGCACCGTCTTTGTCTCCTTCGAGCCTCTGCCGAGCCTTCCTGCTGTCGGCGTCGCATCCAACTGCTCTGCCATGGCCGCGTCGAACCCATCTACTCATCCCGTCGCCGGCACCACTAATTCCAGCCGTGCCCAGTCCGCCGGACTGTCCCCGTGCCTCTCCGCCGTCGATCCCACCGAACCCAAGCCGCTGCCACCTCACTGAAGCCCCCAGTCCTCCGCTGCTCCCTTGCCGCGCCGTCGTTGTCCCTCTCTTGCTCTGCCATGAAGAAGTCTGAAACAGAAGCTGCTGTTCTGGAAATGAAGAGAATGCCGCACGGGATTTAAGCAAGGAAGAGAAATGTCCCGTTGAAAAGTCAAATCTTGACTGGGCTTAGCACGGGTCAAAGCTGATGAGTGAATGAAGACCGGTCAACAAAGTCAACTGACTTTCTATTGGGCCTTTGCCCAATTACCCAAGCCCAAAAAGCCCAATGTCAATTGCTAAGTACACCCGCCACATCCAAATACTTGTCCGATTTTATAGCTGAGTCTGCCACCTTCGCCTGCCAGACAGTGTCCATTTTCATGGACACAACAGTAACATTTTTCCCAAACTCTGTTTATTTATTATAATTTATTTTTGTTTAATTAACTATTCGTGAATAATTTTGGGAAATGTTATTGTTTGTTTATTTTCTATTTTGTGTAATAAATTGGATTGAAGTTGATTGATTCTTCTAGCAGCTTATGTGAATTTTGTTTGTTTGGTTTTATCTTAAAATCAAATGATAAGGATCGCGGATAGACGAGCGTTCGCTAGGTCGCGCACTTGAATTAGCAACTCTTTTTCTATGCGTTAGACATGTTTAGATTAATCACCTTTGCATGTTTAATTGTTTAATCTAGATGAGCGTTCACTAGGTTGATTTCATGGAAGAGGTTTTATTTGGAGAATGATAACCTGCGTAGGCATTCTACATGTGTTAGTTTCGGATTCATGGCTAGGGAGTTGGTTAATCTTCAAAACAATATTTGTGTGTGTGTTTTCTTGTTTTCAAAAATAATAAAAATCCAAAAATATTTCCTTTTATTGTTTTCAAAAATCTCAAAAACCCCCAAAAATACTTTTGTATATAATGTATATTTTTGTAAATAGAAACAATACTGTATAGTTTATTTAATTTTGTATATATATATATTCTTTATTCTTTATACTTGTTAATAATAATTCTTTATTTAATTTAATTTTTCGTGACATTAAAAAGTAAATATAACAATCTTCTGTGGGAAAAACCTTTATTTCCCATTATACTTTACAACGACAACTGTTAGGAATTTAGGTAATAATTAATGACCTCGGTAAATACCTCTAATCAGAAGACATAAGCGGAAATGGCTCCGGTTGAACTCCACATAACAAACACTGGAGAATGGAATGGTTGATCGGCGCATAAATCACAGACGACCCCGTTGCATCGGTGCAACACTCCTGAAGAATAAGGAAGTCGTTGTGACTATCTATGGCGAGCACCGAAATCTGGTTCCGCGGGTCAAGACCGATGGTGAAGTTTGCTAGCACACGCACCGAGCTGTCCATCGACATGCTATCCCACATTGGTCTTGTCTGCACGTCTTTGAGGAACTCAAAGATCCTGGTGTGATGAGATAGATGAACGACGGAACAACCAGCAGTACGATTGACTCCAGGGGGCTTGCTCGGATCACCCCTTCGCTTGTTGGTCCTGACCTCCATTCGAGTGTCTCTTGTTCGGTTCGAACAAGTCCAGTGGTGGTACGTGGAGTTGCTGATGTCGTTGAAGAAACAGATTGTCATCTGTTTTGCCATTTCCGCAAGTCCTCTTCTTCCTTCAAGCGAAATGATTGAGTCACCGGGTGAAGAGTGGATACCTGTGGCGCACATGTAGCGCTCGGCTTGTCGTTGGAGAGTTGAGATCCAACGCTTTGCACCAAAAGCGAACCCTGAATGAACAAAAGGTTCGAAACTGGCCTTCATCTCCTTTTCGCGTACATCCACGTGCTCCACCCAAGTGACTAAGGAAGATCCATTATGCAAATCACGTATCAGGCATCCGGAGGGGCGTTTTCGGCAAATCGATCTCACGGAAGGCTTTGGATTGGAACGCAATTCATCCACGGAGACATCCACGACGACCCAAGTTCCATCCAGTTGTTGGTGAGAATACCGAACGAACTGGACTTCACGAGTTGAAACGAGGTGAGATGGCACAAGAAACTCGGCCGACATCACCTGCATATGCTCCTCGTAGCCTTCTTCGTTGCTGGAGGAAAGGATCTCCAACGTCTTGGCGTTTGTGATCATGCTACAGAAGACTGGCAACCATCGACCAACATCCATTAAGATCTGAACGATGGTGGTCGGATAAAGATGGATGGTTGCCGAGTGTCTCGACGATTCGGCTTTGAAGTACGGAGCAGGTTCAGCTCGTTGAAACACTCGCAAGTACTCGGCCACATGAAGAGTCTCGGGATGAATAGACGTGTCGGGAGTCGGTGAAGTTATCCACAAAGGAAAACCAGCTGTGGCCATGAGCATGAGCTCGTGCTTGGCCTTGCGGACGATATCCGAGATCAAATCGGTGTGGACTCCGACAAGATCATGAGCAGGTCCGGGAAGGGTGTCAGATGGCAAAGGTATGGATGGGCGCTCGACAAGGGTAGGCATGAGGCTCCGCACATCCCGTCTTAAGTGGTCCATGTCGATGGAATCATCGGACAACTCGAGAATAGGCTCTTGTTGTTGAGGAACAACTTCGAGCCTTCGCCGTGGCACATCTGAGTGCGGAACAGGACCTCCGCAATTAGGACAAATGCCGCTGTGGAGAGCATCGACGAGTCGTTGATTCTGCATTTGAAGCTCCTCGTTCTTGCTCACCAGCTCATCGTTTCTTCTTTCTAGCTCGGCAATACGCTGCTCAGATGTAATGATACCGAACTTCTTCCTATTTCTCGACCCCCAATAATAGACTTGGTCCTCCTCTAGTCCAATTTTCGGACCAAATCTTTCTCTTTGTGGCTTGGTGGGGTGAGAATACACCGCAAAGAAAGCAGCCAATGCATCTCTCTGAGCCTTGGTGTATTTTGTCCTCGGAAGTCTCCTATAAACAGGAGCGGCTTCCGGCTCAACGGGTGGATCAGCAACCATGATTGGTGCTTGGGGTAGTGGTTGCGGTTGCGGTTGTGGTTGTGGCTCGGTTGGCATGCTAGCATCGGCGCTATTGAGCATGCTCGGTGGAATTATTTCAGCCAGACCTTCAAAGATTGGGTTCTCTGAAGGACCTGCCTGAAACAAATCACTGAAAGAATTCACTCTTTTGGCCATTTGTGGTTTGGGAGGGGAGGAAAGCTTATGGGATTTGGGAGGTTTTCTGGGAAAAACGGAAGAACACGAAGAACACGAGAGAGAAAACGAGAGAAAGAGAGAGAGAGAGACTAAGGGAAATTGCGTGAAATGACTAAGGCACCTGACACGCCCAATATGAGCATCAATTTAAAAAAACCCTATCGGTAGTAGTATAGTGCATAGTAGGGTATCGTTCACAACGGAGATCAAAGGGTGTACCTAACAAAAAATGTCACAAAGAATTATTAACAAGTATAAAGTATAAATATATACATATGTACAAAGTAAAAGGGGGTTTAAGAGATAAATTGAATGAAATAAATAAATTAAATTACAAAGAATGAATTAAATAAGAGATGAAACACAAAGTATATAAAGTTCAGCCACAAGTATACAAGTTTACCAATTATTGGACCGAAAATTAACCAAGTTCCCTAGCCATGAAACCGAAATTAACATATGTGAAATGTTGGACCGCCAATTATCATTCCCCAAATAAAACCACTTTTATGAAAATTAACCTAAGCGACCGCACCTAGATTAATCAATCAAACATGCAAAGGTAGCTAATCAAAACATGTCCAACGCATAAAAGAAGAGTTGTTAATTAAAGTGCACGACCTAGTGGGACCGCCCATCTATCCGTGATCCTTTTTATTTGTTTCCGACCTCTTTCCAAAGCCTTTACTACTTGTGAATTAGAATTAAAACCCTAATTCTAGCACCAATTATATGCAATCATCTTAAGTTTGCAACCTTAAAACAAAAACATATAAAAGTTATCTACTAAAACAAAATCAAATAAACGGAGTCACATAAGCTACTAGAAGAACTAATTAATTAGGATCCAACAATTAATGTTGTGTTAACTAATACAAAAGATAAACAAGCAACAAAGAGGCATAAATTTAAAGGTTAAGTCGAAATACACCGTATGAATAGCATGAAGATCTTGAAACCACATCTTGAATCCTTGACCACAAGTAATCCAAGCCGTGAAGACAAGGTGATGATGGTGATGGTGATGTTGAATAGGGGCTGGTGGTGATGGTGTAAACGCCTTCTCCTCCTCCTTGAAGACTTGAAAACCCTAAATACTAGAGAATGGAAAATATGATGTGAGAAGAGAAGAGAAAGAGGAGGGTTTGTCCCTCCCCATTGGGGTGTGTTTCAAGAGAAGAATGAGGCTGCTATTTATAGGAGAATGGAGAGGAAGAAGAAGACAATGAAAGAAATAAAGAAAGAAAAGGAAGAGAAGTGGAATGTGAGTGGTAGAAAAGAAATGGTAAGTGGAATGGTGGAAATGAAGTCATATGGCAATGAACCATTTATTTAGATAAAAGAAATCAAACACTAATATTGTGGGCAGAAAGAAGAGGAAAGAATATAGGGGTGAGTGGAGCATTGAAAATAAAAAGCAGACAGCACTGAGCAGTTCCCACTTAGAACGGAATAATGCACGTTTGAACGGTTGGATGATTCTCAAATTTTAATACAGAATATATAACACACACATGCAGCGTGTATCAAAATTACAGCTGGATCCAACGGTGCAATTGGGAGATATTGGCTTCGCAAGTTGACATATCTGCACAGGCAGATTGTCCGAAAATGGGCTTGGACCTTCCTTCTTGGGCTTGGGCCTTTCTTCTTGGGCTTGAGCCTTTCTTCATGCATTTGGGCCTTCATCTTCATGGATTTGGGCCTTCATCTTGGGCCTCACGGTAGCTCACTTCTTAATGGGCCTCGAAAAAGCCCATTAGACTTCGTAAATTTCCGAGCTCCGATTTTCTGCACGTATTCACATTTATATATCATTTAGGGACTGAAATATGGAAACTAAGCAAAAATAGCAAAGTTACAATTAAATCATAGCCAAATAGTAGGGAAAATACATTAAAAACGTCACACTTTGTGCTCCTATCAGCACCAACGCAAACCGAAGGGAAGGGAAACGAACGGACGGACGCGTGTCCAAAGTCGAAGACAAAGATCCGTAAATCACGGATCGAGCGACGAAAGTCGCAAAGGCAATAGTGGAACGCGCGCACGATTTATTAAACAAATCGGCCGACGCAAAAGTCGTGCGTCGGCCCAATCACATTTTTTTCTTGATTTTCGATTTTTTATTTTTTTATTTTTTTAATACTTTACGAAAAGTCGTAAAGTGAACAGTGAAAACGCGTAGCACACGCGCTTGCCGACACTTTAAACGGGCTTGGGCCATCGAAATGGTTTGGGCCTTAAAGTGGGCCTGGGCCAAAGAAAACTCCGGCCCATTATTGGTGGGCTTAACTAATGGGCCTAAAAACGAAGAGGCCCGACACACTAATGGGCTTGGGTTACGGGTTTTGGGCTTCGTGAATGACACGAGCCCAATGGGCCAAATTTTTTATTTTTTATTTTTTTTATTTTTTTTTCTTTTCGAAACCTAAAACCCTAACCAATCACACAAACGGGCCTAAGGCCCAATAACAAACAAACTAACAAACAAGCCCAAAAATAAAACAAACAGTAATTATAAACAGTAAAAATAAATAATTACAAACAGTAAAACAAAACAAACACTTTTTTTTTTTTATATTTACAATTAAAAAATTTCTATTTTTTTATTTTTATTTTTATTTTTATTTTTTTAAATAAATAACGAGAGTTAAAAGAAAACTTACCTTTTTACTCCCGAGGAAACCGAAAATCACCAACAAGACATCAACCTCAAGGTTTTTCAACCTTGACTTCCTAAACGTATGCTCCGATGTATGTGGTAAAATTTCCGATAAACCCGGATTATTTCCTATACAAAATAAAAAGGTTAGTAATAAATTTACAAAATAAAAACAAAATATTTACAAAGTTAAAAATATGTCACAAATTATCTATACAAAATGAATGAATAAATTTTCCTATGTCTACTTATATTTTATTTACACAATACACTTAAGTGTACAAAAATATTTTCCTTTGCCTTAATATAGTTGAAAAAAAATGAAAGTTGATTCCAAGCGGTAACTCAAGGTGGACTTACGGCCTAGGTGCAATGCCTTGACTTAAATGACTTTCCGTGTTTTCAGAAGGCGAATGGCCAGATCACAAGAGATAAGCGAGAGGCAGGATTCATTTAGTGGACAAGTCCTCTGAATCCAATTTTACAAACCCGTCACCCAGAGTCTTGATCATATCTAGACACCATTCATGTGCCCCTTACTCAGTTGAGAAAGCACTTAAGTGTTTGACAATTCTCCAAGTGTTAATAAAGGCCGCCCTCAACCTCAAATAACCTTACGGTAAAAATGAAGGGTTTAGGCCAATATTAACAAAAGGACCTTACCTATTTCCGTTCAAGTTACAACTTACAACAACAAAAAATAATAATCAACTATATAAAAACACCTAAATAATTTACTAAGTGTAACAAAATATCAACAAGTATAAACAAATATTATTCACAAATATTCACAAAAAAAAAAATATTAGTTAGGAATTTTCAATCCCCGTCGACGGCGCCAAAAATTGACACGCCCAAAAGGAGCATCAATTTAAAAAAACCCTATCGGTAGTAGTATAGTGCATAGTAGGGTATCGTTCACAACGGAGATCAAAGGGTGTACCTAACAAAAAATGTCACGAAGAATTAAATAACATAAAGAATTATTATTAACAAGTATAAAGTATAAATATACATATGTACAAAGTAAAAGGGGGATTGAGTGATAAATTGAATGAAATGAATTAATTAAATTACAAAGAATAAATTAAATAAAATGGGATGAAACACAAAATATATAAAGTTCAGCCACAAGTATACAAGTTTACCAATTATTGGACCGAAAATTAACCAAGTTCCCTAGCCATGAAACCGAAAATAACATATGTGGAATGCTGGACCGCCAAATATCATTCCCCAAATAAAACCACTTTCATGAAAATTAACCTAAGCGACCGCACCTAGATTAACCAATCAAACATGCAAAGGTAGCTAATCAAAACATGTCCAACGCATAAAAGAAGAGTTGTTAATTAAAGTGCACGACCTAGTGGGACCACCCATCTATCCGTGATCCTTCTTATTTCATTCCGACCTCTTTCCAAAGCCTTTACTACTTGTGAATTAGAATTAAAACCCTAATTCTAGCACCAATTATATGCAATTATCTTAAGTTTGCAACCTTAAAACAAAAATATATAAAAGTTATCTACTAAAACAAAATCAAATAAACGGAGTCACATAAACTACTAGAAGAACTAATTAATTAGGATCCAACAATTAAATAAATCCATAAACAAGGGCTGAATATTATATAAATCATGTCATGTTAACTAATACAAAGGATAAACAAGCAACAAAGAGGCATAAATTTAAAGGCTAAGTCGAAATACACCGTATGAATAGCATGAAGATCTTGAAGCCACATCTTGAATCCTTGACCACAAGTAATCCAACTGTGAAGACAAGGTGATGATGGTGATGGTGATGTTGAATAGGGGCTGGTGGTGATGGTGTAGACGCCTTCTCCACCTCCTTGAAGACTTGAAAACCCTAAATACTAGAGAATGGAAAATATGATGTGAGAAGAGAAAGAGGAGGGTTTGTCCCTCCCCATTGGGGTGTGTTTCAAGAGAAGAATGAGGCTGCTATTTATAGGAGAATGGAGAGGAAGAAGAAGACAATGAAAGAAATAAAGAAAGAAAAGGAAGAGAAGTAGAATGTGAGTGGTAGAAAAGAAATGGTAAGTGGAATGGTGGAAATGAAGTCATATGGCAATGAACCATTTATTTAGATAAAAGAAATCAAACACTAATATTGTGGGCAGAAAGAAGAGGAAAGAATATAGGGGTGAGTGGAGCATTGAAAATAAAAGAAGAGGAAAGAAATAAAAAGCAGACAGCACTGAGTAGTGCGCACTTAGAGTGGCATTCTGGACGTTTGAACGGTTGGATGATTCTCAAATTTTAATACAGAATATATAACACACACATGCAGCGTGTATCAAAATTACAGCTGGATCCAACGGTTCAATTGGGAGATATTGGCTTCGCAAGTTGACATATCTGCACAGGCAGATTGTCCGAAAATGGGCTTGGACCTTTCCTCATGCATTGTGAACTTGGGCCTTCCTTCATGGATTTGGGCCTTCCATCTTGGGTTTGGGCCTCCTTCTTGGGCTTGGGCCTTTCTTCTTGGGCTTGAGCCTTCTTCATGGATTTGGGCCTTCATCTTGGGCCTCACGGTAGCTCACTTCTTAATGGGCCTCGAAAAAGCCCATTAGACTTCGTAAATTTCCGAGCTCCGATTTTCTGCACGTATTCACATTTATATATCATTTAGGGACTCAAATATGGAAACTAAGCAAAAATAGCAAAGTTACAATGAAATCATAGCCAAATAGTAGGGAAAATACATTAAAAACGTCACACTTTGTGCTCCTATCAATTTTCCTTTGCCTTAATATAGTTGAAAAAAATGAAAGTTGATTCCAAGCGGTAACTCAAGGTGGACTTACGGCCTAGGTGCAATGTCTTGACGTAAATGACTTTCCGTGTTTTCAGAAGGCGAATGGCCAGATCACAAGAGATAAGCGAGAGGCAGGATTCATTTAGTGGACAAGTCCTCTGAATCCAATTTTACAAACCCGTCACCCAGAGTCTTGATCATATCTAGACACCATTCATGTGCCCCTTACTCAGTTGAGAAAGCACTTAAGTGTTCGACAATTCTCCAAGTGTTAATAAAGGCCGCCCTCAACCTCAAATAACCTTACGGTAAAAATGAAGGGTTTAGGCCAATATTAACAAAAGGACCTTACCTATTCCATTCAAGTTACAACTCACAACAACAAAAAATATAATCAACTATATTCAGGATACCTAAGTATAATTACTAAGTGTAAAAATATATTAACAAGTATAATTAGGTCATTATAAGTAAAATTAACAAGTATTATTTACAAATAGTAAAAAGTCAATAGTCAATAGTCAAAAGTCAATAGTAAAAAGTCAATAGTAAAAACAATCCCCGGCGAGCCGGCGCCAAAATGATTAGTTGTAAAAACCTACGTCATTAATTTATTACCTAAATTCCTAACAATTGTCGTTGTAAAGTATAATGGGAAATAAAGGTTTTTCCCACAGAAGATTGTTATATTTACTTTTTATTGTCACGAAAAATTAAATTAAATAAAGAATTAATATTAACAAGTATAAAGAATAAAGAATATATATATATACAAAATTAAATTAACTATACAGTATTGTTTCTATTTACAAAAATATACATTATATACAAAAGTATTTTTTGGGGGTTTTTGATAATTTTGAAAACAATAAATAATTAAAAGGAAATATTTTTGGATTTTTATTATTTTTGAAAACAAGAAAAACACACACAAATATTGATTTCTCTAAGTCATATGATCGAAATTAACATTGTGAAATATTAGAAAGCTAATTATTTCCCAATTAGACTTCTCTCTGAAAATTAACCTAAGTGAAAGCACCTAGATCAATCATTTAAACATGCCATCTTAGTCTAGAAAGCTAGCTAGTCAATCCATGTTCAAAGCATCGAAAAGAATCGTTAATTCAAGTGCACAACCTAGTATGGAAAAGTCCATCTATTTGTAATCCTTTTTAATTGATTCCGACATTTGTCCAATGCCTTTACTACTTGTGAATTAGGTTTCCAAAACTATTAGGTGAATCGGATTCCTAACTCTAGCTCCAATTACATGCAAATATTATAAGTTTCGAACCCTATAACAAAAGCACATAAAAGATTTCCGTAAAACAGAATCAAACAAACAATCACACAAAAGTAACTTAAGAAAAATCAAATCACAAAATTATTATGCAAAAATAGAAAATAAACAAATATTTACACAATAACATTTCCCAAAATTATTCACGAATAGTTAATTAAACAAAAATAAATTATAATAAATAAACGAGTTTGGGAAAAATGTTACTGTTGTGTCCATGAAAATGGACACTGTCGCATGAGCGAAGGTGGCGAGACTCGGCTATAAAAACGAACATTACGGCATTTGGATGTGGCGGGTGTAGAGAGCAATTTCAAATTGGGCTCCGGGTGTAGATAGCAATTGGGCTTGGAGGCTTGAAGTTTGACTTGGAGGCCCCAAGTCCTTGACTTTGACTTGTTGACCGACCCATCCCTCATCTCTTCTTCAGTTGACTTTTCAACGGTTTTAATCTTCTTCTTTCCAGCCCGTGGTTTATCTCATCTCTTCAGTTTTCTTTTCTCATTCCTTCACTACTGCAGCAAGAGAGAAAGAACGACGGGAGCTAGAGATGGCAGCTGGCAGCAACGGCATGAATCGTCGGCGGTGAGAGAATGGAGAGCACGGAGAGCAGCGACGACGGACATGGCAGATGCGGGCTTAATTGCAGCAATGGAAGACGACGCCGGCAGCGGCAGTGGCTGGGCACGGCCTGGATTGAATTTGGAGGCGACGCCGGCCATTGGTCTGGGCAGGAGATGGCGGAGAAGGCAGGGACGGCGATGGAGGCTCACGGTGATGGCGGTGATTGGACTGCCATGGAGGTGCGGCGTGTGGGAAGTGGCGCCGGCGAGGTTGTTTCTGGAATTGCAGAGAGCAGTAATTTGCTTCCATGGTGGATTAATGTCGTGGGTTTTCTGGGCAGAGGCAAACCGGCAGAAGATCGACGGCGGTGTGCTGGGCTTGCGGTGGTTCTGCGAGCAGAGGGAATGGATTGGACTCGTCGGCGAGTGAAAACAGCAATGGGTCGCCGGCGCGGGTCAGAGGTGGTGGGCACGGCGGTAGCATCGCTGGGCTTTGGGGATTTCCGACGGTGAGAGATGGTTTCTGCAAAGAGCTGCATCAAAATCCTGCAAAAGAAAACAAAGAAAATTAGAAATTGATTGAATGTTTGCAGGTGCGGTAGCTTGAATTGAGAGACGAGATGGTGTTTGGGTGAGGTTGGCTGGGTGTAGAGAGGAGAAATGATGGGTGTGAATAGCAGTGAGCCATGGTTGGCTTTCGGTGTCTTGGAAGAGCATCCAAACCTGCAAAAACAAGAAGAAGATAATTAGATTGATTGCTTGTTGAATTGTGTTGCGGGGGCTGCCTTAAATAGCAGAATGGGAGGGGGAACAGCCAACGCATAGAAGGAAGTGGAGTGATGGACTGTAGTGGTGGTGGAAGGAGGTTGGTGAAGTGGAGATGGTTGGTGCCGGCAGTGGAAGGCTCGGTGGAGTGTTTGGTGAAGCTAGCAGCCAAGGTGGCTTGGTGGAGGTGGTGACTGTAACAAAAATCCAAAACCAAAAACAAATACAAAATAAATAAACACATAAACAAACAAATACACATAAATATAAAAATAAATATAAATATAAAATATAAACATAAATATAAAAATAAATATAAATATAAACATGGGAAAATAAAATGGAGATTTGAATTATGTTTCGCCACCGCGTGTGGTGGTTCGCCGCCAAAATTGTCGGGATTCGGAACGGTTTCCGAAATCTTCGTACAATATTTTATTCCACAAATGAAAGTCACGGTTGACTTTTCCATTTACGCTGAAAACCTCCAAAATGCACCTATTCTGTGCAGATAAACATTTTCCTGGTATTTTCCCTAAAAACACAAAAACAAATATTAAACAAACAATTAAGCTTTCGGAATAGCAAAATCCAGTAATTAAAGGCACTCTGTGAACGTATTTTACGTTCACATCATTCCCTAGCCATGAAACCGAAACTAACATATGTGGAATGCCCACACGGGTTATCATTCCCCAAATAAAACATCTTCTATGAAAATTAACCTAGTGAACGCTCATCTAGATTAAACAATTAAACATGCAAAGGTGATCAATCAATAACATATCTAACGCATAGGAGAAGAGTTGTTAATTAAAGTGCGCGACCTAGCGAACGCTCGTCTATCCGCGATCCTTCTTATTTTGATTCCGACCCGTTTGATAAGCCTTTACTACTTGTGAATTAGAATTAAAACCCTAATTCTAGCACCAATTACATGCAATCATCTTAAGTTTCGAACCTTAAAACAAGAACACATAAAAGATTCAATAAAACCGAATCAAATAAAAGGAGTCACAAAAGCTGCTAGAAGAACTAATTAATTAGGATCTAACAATCAAATAAACTCATAAATATAGGCTGAAAATTATATAAATCATGTCATGTTAACTAATACATGACACGCCCAAAAGGAGGCATCAATTTAGAAAATCCCTATCGGTAGTATAGTGGTGGAAGTAGGGTATCGTTCACAACGGAGATCAAAGGGTGTACCTAACAAAAAATGTCACAAAGAATTAAATAAAATAAAGAATTATTATCAACAAGTATAAAGAATATATACATATGTACAAAGTAAAAAGGGGATTTAAGAAATAAATTGAATGAAATAAATTAATTAATCTACAAAGAATAAATGAAATAAGATGGGATGAAACATAAAGAATATAAAGTTCAGCCACAAGTATACAAGTTTACCAATTATTGGACCGAAAATTAACCAAGTTCCCTAGCCATGAAACCGAAATTAACATATGTGGAAAGTTAGAAGCTAACCATTCCCCAAATAAAACATCTCTACGAAAATTAACCTAAGTGAAAGCACCTAGATTAACCAATTAAACATGCCATCTTAGTCTAGAAAGCTAGCTAGTCAAACCATATTTAACGCATAGAAAAGAGTTGTTAATTAAAGTGCACGACCCATTATAGAAAAGTCCATATGTCCGCAATCCTTTTTATTAGACACCGACTTTTGTCCAAAGCCTTTACTACTCGTGAATTAGGTTTCCAAAACTATTAGGTGAATTGTAATCCCTAACTCTAGCTCCAATTATATGCAAATATTATAAGTTTCGAACCCTATAACATAAACACATAAAAGTTTTCTATAAAACAGAATCAAATAAACGGAGTCACATAAGCTACTAGAAGAACTAATTAATTAGGATCCAATAACTAAATAAACTCATATATATAGGCTGGAAATTATATAAATCATGTCATGTTAACTAATACAAAAGATAAACAAGCAACAAAGAGGAACTCAATAGAGAATTTAAAGAATAAAGTCGAATTACACCATATGGAGAACATGAAGAACTCGAAGACCACGGATCTTTGAATCCTTGAAAGCAAGCAATCCAAAGCCGTGATACTCGAGGTGATGATGGTGATGAAAACGTTGGTTGATGGCTGGTGGTGATGGTGACATCTCCTTCTTCTCCTCCTTGAAGCCTTGAAAACCCTAAATACTAGAGAATGGAAAATATGATGTGAGAGGGAGAAGAGAAAGAGGAGGGTTTGTCCCTCCCCATTGGGGTGTGAATTGGTGAAGAGAAATAGGCTCCTATTTATAGGAAAATGGAGAGGAAGAAGAAGACAATGGAAGAAATAAACAAAGAAAGGGAAAAGAAGTGGAATGTGAATGGGAGATAAAGAAATGGTAAGTGGTGGTGGAAATGGAATCATATGGCAATGAACCATTTATTTAGGTAAAGGAAATCAAGCACTAATGATATGGAGAGAAAACAACAAAGATAGTGTGATGATATGGGTGGAAATATGGGGGTGAGTGGAGCATTGAGAATAAAGGAAAAGGAAAGAAATAAAAACGGACAGCACTGAGCAGTGCGCACTTAGAACGGAATCCTGCACGTTTCAACGGTTGGATGCTTCTGAAATTTTAATACAGAATATATAACACACACATGCAGTGTGTATCAAAATTACAGCTGGATCCAACGGTGCAATTGGGAGATATGGGCTTCGCAAGTTGACTAATCTGCACAGGCAGAATGTCCGAAAATCTGGGCTTGGGCCTTTCCTCATGCTTTGTGAACTTGGGCCTTCCTTCATGGATTTGGGCCTTCCATCTTGGGTTTGGGCCTTCCTTCTTGGATTTGGGCCTTCATCTTGGGTCTCATGGCATACCACCTCTTAATGGGCCTCGCAAAAGCCCATTAAGCTTCGTTTCTGCACATGTTCACATTAATACGTCATTTAGGACTCAAATATGAAAACTAAGCTAAAATAGCAAAGTTACAATTAAATCATAGCCAAATAGTAGGGAAAACACATTAAAAACGTCACACTTTGTGCTCCTATCAAATTCCCCCACACTTAGCTATTGCTAGTCCTCTAGCAAACACAAGAACAACACAAAACAGAAAAGGAAACACAAAACAGAATGGTCTTTCCAACCATAACCCTCAGCGAGTTCACAACAGTTATAATCAAGAGAATAAAAATTATATACCAAGGTTAAAGAATTTGCTAAGCATTTAACATGTACATCTCATTCATGCTCGGGTGAAGTGTGTGAAAACCAAGTATACAATCAATCTCATGCAATCCAATAGGCACATCGAAACAACATTAACCACTAAAGCTCACAATGATCACTAAATATTTCCGCTCAGTGTTTAGGGTTAAGTGTTTACTCTCATAACAATTGCACAAGTAACGTTCCCATATGCTTGCTCATTAACCAACTCTCTACAATTAATCTACAATTCATTAAATCATAAGGGCTTTCAATGGTGTAATGGGGGCCAAAGGGTAATGGTGAATGGTGAATGATGAATGAAGGGACTGGAAATGAAAGATGTTTCACATGTTTGCAAGACAAATCAACGACTTTGAAACTTATACCTATGCTATACCCGAAACAACTTTCATATTCTCCTCCAACCTTTTATTGAAAATAATACAAGAAAATAACTCTATTTTTTGTTTTCTTTTCCATTTTTTTTTTTTTTCTTGAGGAACTTTATTCCTTCTTTTTGGTTTTGATTTTTTTTTTCTTTGAACAAATACAACAAAATAAAATGCACCCCCACACTTGCCTTTTGGTATACTACCATACAAATCAAAACCCGAAGCAAAAGAACACAAGAAGTCACTATCATCGTCTTGCAAACATAAATAAAACAAGGGTGAGATGGTGTGGGTGAACAAAAGAAACGGCTAATGAGTGTTTAGTTCAAAAGGGGATTCCTAAAGTTCGTGTTTAGATGGATGGTGAATACTTTGGCCATGGTGCTCAACTAATGCCTTAATCATTTCTAATTCATCACAGATTAATAAAAAGTTTCAAGTGGTCTCTGAGCAAGTTCTAGGTTCAAAAACTCATGAATTGTGCACACATGAAGAACGAGTAAATGTATGAAAGATGCATACATGTGAATAGTCAATAGGCTCAAGTCCTCACATTTTCTGGGTATGCATGACAATGTATGTTCAAATGTGCTTCTCGGATTGCAATCAATTAATCGAAACAGGTTATGTGAACATGGAAATTCGAGCAATCATAAGTTATGCAGATTAAATCCAAACCAAATTACACAAAGCCTTAGCATATAAGAAACATTCTCAAAATCATAACAATTAAACTCAATTCATCATCGGAATTGGAAAGAACAAAACACAACACAAATAAACACACAAACAGAAACAAATATTTTTGTAATTTTGATTTTTTGATTTTTTTTTGATTTTTTTCAATTTACGTAACAATACGTGACCACAGTGACTTACTAAGTGCAATGGTAGGTTCAACGCTACCAAGGGAGTGAGTGTGATATAGTCGATATACCGTTACAGTAGAAAACGAAAACAAGTAAATTATTTTTTTCTGAATTTTTCAAATTTTTCAAATTTTTTCTTTTCTTTTCAATAAACCTTCCCCCCACACTTGAATTAAACATTGTCCTCAATGTTGACAAATATTTCACGAAAATGAATAATTCAAGCATGGTTATTGAATTTAAACACACAAAAAAATAAAAGTAAACACACAAACTGAAATAAACACACAACGAAATAAACACACCAATAGAAATAAACGAGAAAACACACAACATATATACAAATGAAAAAGGGAAACGAGAAAGACTCCCTTTGAAGATCGTGAAGCTCCTCCCGAAGCAAGTCACCAACAGTCACAAACAAGGCTAGCGGGGCCTTGCATCCAACGTTTGCTCCTTAATTGATTGCGGTTCGATCCGTTGAAGTGTGTCCTGGACGAGTGTTGTTGCCGACTCCACGGCGGACTTGGGCGATGTAGCCCTCACCGAGATCCGGAACACCATAGTCGGTAGTGTTCCGTCAAGTACAGCTCCGGATACGTTAGGCGGAATGGAGAAGCTCGAAGACATAAGCGGAAATGGCTCCGGTTGAACTCCACATAGCAAACACTTTGGAGAATGGAATGGTTAATCGGCGCGTATATCACAGACGACCCCGTTGCATCGGTGCAACACTCCCGAAGGATAAGGAAGTCGTTGTGACTATCTATGGCGAGCACCGAAATCTGGTTCCGCGGGTCAAGACCGATGGAAAAGTTTGCTAGCACACGTACGAGCTGTCCATCGACATACTATCCCACATTGGTCTAGTCGAACGTCTTTGAGGAACTCAAAGATCCGGTGTGATGGGAAAGATGCACGACGGAACAACCAGCAGTACGATTGACTCCGGGGGGCTTGCTCGGATCACCCCTTCGCTTGTTGGTCCCGACCTCCATTCGAGTGTCTCTTGTTCGGTTCGAACAAGTCCGGTGGTGGTACGTGGAGTTGCGATGTCGTTGAAGAAACGGATCGTCATCTGTTTTGCCATTTCCGCAAGTCCTCTTCTTCCTTCAAGAGAAATAATCGAGTCACGGGTGAAGAGTGGATACTGTGGCGCACATGTAGCGCTCGGCTTGTCGTTGGAGAGTTGAGATCCAACGCTTTGCACCAAAAGCGAACCCGAATGAACAAAAGGTTCGAAACTGGCCTTCATCTCCTTTTCGCGTACATCCACGTGCTCCACCCAAGTGACCAAGGAAGATCCATTATGAAGATCACGTATCGGGCATCCGGAGGGCGTTTTCGGCAAATCGATCTCACGGAAGGCTTTGGATTGGAACGCAATTCATCCACGGAGACATCCACGACGACCCAACTTCCATCCGGTTGTTGGTGAGAGTACCGAACGAACTGGACTTCACGAGTTGAAACGAGGTGAGATGGCACGAAACTCGGCCGATATCACTGCATATGCTCCTCGTAGCCTTCTTCGTTCTTTGGAGGAAAGGATCTCCAACGTCTTGGCGTTTGTGATCATGCTACGAAGACCGGCAACCATCGACCAACATCCATTAAGATCTGAACGATGGTGGTCGGATAAAGATGGATGGTTGCCGAGTGTCTCGACGATTCGGCTTTGAAGTACGGAGCGAGGTTCAGCTCGTTGAAACACTCGCAAGTACTCGGCCTATGAAGAGTCTCGGGATGAATAGACGTGTCGGGAGTCGGTGAAGTTATCCACAAAGGAAATCCGGCAGTGGCCATGAGCAGGAGCTCGTCTTTGGCCTTGCGGGCGATATCCGAGATCAAGTCGGTGTGGACTCCGACAAGATCATGAGCAGGTCCGGGAAGGGTGTCAGATGGCAAAGGTATGGATGGGCGCTCGACTAGGGTAGGCATGAGGCTCCGCACATCCCTTCTTAAGTGGTCCATGTCGATGGAATCGTCGGACAACTCGAGAATATGCTCTTGTTGTTGAGGAACAACTTCGAGCCTTCGCCTAGGCACATCTGAGTGCGGAACAGGACCTCCGCAATTGGGACATATGCCGCTGTGGAGAGCATCGACGAGTCGTTGATTCAAAAGTTGAAGCTCCTCGTTCTTGCTCACCAGCTGATCGTTTCTTTTCTCTAGCTCGGCAATACGCTGCTCGGAAGACTGGATACCGAACTTCTTCCTATTTCTCGACCCCCAATAATAGACTTGGTCCTCCTCTAGTCCGATTTTCGGACCAAATCTTTCTCTTTGTGGCTTGGTGGGGTGAGAATACACCGCAAAGAAAGCCGCAAGTGCATCTCTCTGAGCCTTGGTGTATTTCGTCCTCGGAAGTCTCCTATAGACAGGAGCGGCTTCCGGCTCGGCTGGTGGATCAGCAACCAAGATTGGTGCTTGAGGTAGTGGTTGCGGTTGTGGTTGTGGCTCGGTCGGCATGCTAGCATCGGCGCTATTGAGCATGCTCGGTGGAATTATTTCAGCCAGACCTTCAAAGATTGGGTTCTCTGAAGGACCTGCCTGAAACAAATCACTGAAAGAATTCACTCTTTTGGCCATTTCTGGGTTGGGAAGGAAGGAAAACTTCTGGGATTTGGGAGATTTTCTGGGAAAACTCAAGAACAGATGAAGAACACGAAAGAGAAAACGAGAGAGAATGAGAGAGAAAGGGAAAACGCGTGAAATGACCTAAGGGAACTAACGCAAATCGAAGGGAAGGGAAACGAACGGACGGACGCGTGTCCAAAGTCGAAGACAAAGATCCGTAAATCACGGATCGAGCGACGAAAGTCGCAAAGGGAATAGTAGAACGCGCGCACGATTTATTAAACAAATCGGCCGACGCAAAAGTCGTGCGTCGGCCCAATCACATTTTTTTCTTTTCTTTTCGATTTTTTATTTTTATTTTTAAATACTTTACGAAAAGTCGTAAAGTGAACAGTGAAAACGCGTGTGACACACGCGCTTGCCGACACTTTAAACGGGCCTGGGCCATCGGAATGGTCTGGGCCTTAAAGTGGGCCTGGGCCAAAGAAATCTCCGGCCCATTATTGGTGGGCTTAAACTAATGGGCCTAAAAACGAACATGCCCGACACACAAATGGGCTTGGGTTACGGGTTTTGGGCTTCGTGAATGACACGAGCCCAATGGGCTAAATTTTTTATTTTTTTATTTTACGAAACCTAAAACCCTAACCAATCACACAAACGGGCCTAAGGCCCAATAACAATTAACTACAACAAGCCCAAAAATAAAACAAACAGTAATTATAAACAGTAAAATAAATAATTACAAACAGTAGAAGCAAACACTCTTTTTTTTTATTTACAATTAAAAATTTTTTATTTTTTTTTTTTTTTTTTTTTTCTTTTTATTTATTATATTTTTTTTAAAATAAATAACGAGAGCGAAAAGAAAACTTACCTTTTTACTCCCGAGGAAACCGAAAATCACCAACAAGACATCAACCTCAAGGTTTTTCAACCTTGACTTCCTAAACGTATGCTCCGATGTATGTGGTAAAATTTCCGATAAACCCGGATTATTTCCTATACAAAATAAAAAGTTAGTAATAAAATTTACAAAATAAAAACAAAATATTTACAATGTTAAAAATGTATAACAAATTATCTATACAAAATGAATAAATAAATTTTCCTATGTCTACGTAAATTTTATTTACAAAATACACTTAAGTACGGGAACAGAGGACTTCAATGTGCAATGGGACTGAAACAGCTACCCATCTTAAAGTCATGTTTAATCCAATATACCTAAAGTGTACAAAAACAGTTTCTTTTGCCTCAATATAGTTGAAAAAAAAATGAAAGTTGATTCCAAGCGGTAACTCAAGGTGGACTTACGGCCTAGGTGCAATGCCTTGACTTAAATGACTTTCCGTGTTTTCAGAAGGCGAATGGCCAGATCATATGAGAATAAGCGAGGGGCAGGATTCATTTGGTGGACTACGGAGGCAAGCCCCTATCGACTTTCGTCTGTCTATAGTCCTCTGAATCCAAAACCTGTCACCTAGGGTCTCGACCTAGACACCATCCATGTGCCCCTTACTCAGTTGAGAAAGCACTTAAGTGTTCGACAATTCTCCAAGTGTTAATAAAGGCCGCCCTCAACCTCAAATAACCTTACGGTAAAAATGAAGGGTTTAGGCCAATATTAACAAAAGGACCTTACCTATTCCGTTCAAGTTACAACTTACAACAACAAAAAATAATCAACTATATAAAAGACACCTAAATAAATTACTAAGTGTAACAAAATATGAACAAGTATTAAAAACAAGTAATAACAACAACTAGTCACAAGTAATATAGACAAGTAATATAAACAAGTAATATGAACAATTAAAAAAAAATAGTAAAATTATAAACAATAAAAAGTAAACAGTAATTATATACAAGTAATAAAAACAGTAATAATTACAAAAAATTATAAACAGTATTCACAAAAAAAAATATTAGGTTAGGAATATTTTCAATCCACGTCGACGGCGCCAAAAATTGACACGCCCAAAAGAGGCATCAATTTAAAAAACCCTATCGGTAGTATAGTGGTGGAAGTAGGGTATCGTTCACAACGGAGATCAAAGGGTGTACCTAACAAAAAATGTCACAAAGAATTAAATAAAATAAAGAATTATTATCAACAAGTATAAAGAATATATACATATGTACAAAGTAAAAAGGGGATTTAAGAAATAAATTGAATGAAATAAATTAATTAATCTACAAAGAATAAATGAAATAAGATGGGATGAAACATAAAGAATATAAAGTTCAGCCACAAGTATACAAGTTTACCAATTATTGGACCGAAAATTAACCAAGTTCCCTAGCCATGAAACCGAAATTAACATATGTGGAAAGTTAGAAGCTAACTGATGTGAACTTAAAATATGTTCACAAAGTGCCTTTAATTACTGAATTTTGCTATTTCAAAAGCTTAATTGTTTGTTTAATATTTGTTTTCGTGTTTTTAGGGAAAATACCAGGAAAATGTTTATCTGCACAAAATAGGTGCATTTTGGGGTTTTCAGCGTAAATCGGAAAGTCAACCGTGACTTTCATTTGTGGAATAAAATAATGTACGAAGATTTCGGAAACCGTTCCGAATTCCGGCAAGTTTGTCGGCGAACTACCACATAAAGCGGCGCAACCACCACACGCGGTGGCGATACATATTTTGAAACCACCATCTTATTTTCTCTAATAATTATTTCTTTTATATATTTATTTTTATTTTATTTGTTTTATTATTTTATTCTATTTTTGTTTTGTTTTATTTTATAACTATTTCTTTTGATTTCTTTTTGTTATTTTTCTTTTTCTTTTGTTGTTGCAGCTAACATGTTCACGTTCTTTGCATTGCGGCTGCCCACTTCTCCAGCTACAGTCCATTTTTTCCCTGGTTTTCCTCCACTGCCGGCACCTCCTCCTTGGCTTCTAGCTTCACCAAACTTCTCCACCATCACCTACCACCTCCACCAAGCCTTGGCTGTTTCCCCCTTTCCTTTCCTATTTAAGGAGAGCTCCTGCAAGCTTCGATCATCAATCACCACCATTCACGATTAGCCATGGCAGCCCCGCAATCAATTCAAGTTTTCTTTTCTTTTCTTTTGTTTTCCTGCAAAAATTACAATCATGCAATCATCTCTCTAATTTTCTTTGTTTTTCTGTTTTGCAGGTTTGGAAGTTGCTACTGCCATCGTGCCTCTGCTGAACCAAGCCCGATCCTCCTCCGCCACCACCGTTCAGCCCGGCGCCGGCGTCGTCATCAACAAAGCCCAATCCAATCCGAACCCGGCGAAGCTACTGCCTGCTGCCGTCGATTCCCCATGCTCCGCGTAGCTCCTCACCACCTGCAGGCCGTCGACGCCGCCGTGCCTTCCCGGCCCGAAGCCTCCGCCGCTCTCTTAAGCCCAGGCCGCGCATGCTCTCTCGCCCAGCTCCGAAGCTCATGCTCTGCCCGCTGCGTCCCTTGCCGTCGCTCTCTTCAAAGCTCGCCGACGCCGTGCCTCGTGCCTCTTCCATTTTCGGCGTCTCTCTCACCAAAACTACAGCGCCGCACCGCACCTCCGGGCGCCATCGATCCCGTGTCCTGCCACTTGCGCCGCGCCGCCGACGATCCCGATCCTCACCGGCGCCGCCAACGACGACATCACCTCTGCCGGAAGCTCCACCGTCAATCCCAAGCCTGCTGCTCCTCTCTTGATCTGCTGGGAAGAAAAGAAAACTGAAAGATAGCAAAAGAAGCTGCGAAGAAGAGAAAGAAAGAAGATTAATTAAGAAGAGAAAGACCACGGGTCAACTTGAAGTTGAAGGCGTTGAAAAGTCAACCACAAAGAGAGAGCACGGGCTGGGCTTCGACCGGGTCAACAAGCCAAACTGATTTGAATTTGGGCCTTTGCCCAATTGCTCAAGTCCAAGCCCAATAGCATCCGAAGCCCAATTGCTAAGTGCACCCGCCACATCCAAATGCGTTACTAGTCCGATTAAATAGCTGAGTCTGCCACCTTCGCTGCCCGGACAGTGTCCATTTTCATGGACACAACAGTAACATTTTTCCAAACTCTGTTTATTTATTATAATTTATTTTTGTTTAATTAACTATTCGTGAATAATTTTGGGAAATGTTATTGTTTGTTTATTTTCTATTTTGTGTAATAAATTGGATTGAAGTTGATTAATTCTTCTAGCAGCTTATGTGAATTTTGTTTGTTTAGTTTTATCTTTAATGTTGAAACTAAATAATAAGGATCGCGGATAGACGAGCGTTCGCTAGGTCGCGCACTTGAATTAGCAACTCTTTTTCTATGCGTTAGACATGTTTAGATTAATCACCTTTGCATGTTTAATTGTTTAATCTAGATGAGCGTTCACTAGGTTGATTTCATGGGAGAAGTTTATTTGGGGAATGATAACCCGCGTGGGCATTCCACATATGTTAGTTTCGGATTCATGGCTAGGGAGTTAGTTAATCTTCAAAACAATATTTGTGTGTGTGTTTTCTTGTTTTCAAAAATAATAAAAATCCAAAAATATTTCTTTTTATTGTTTTCAAAATTATCAAAAACCCCCAAAAATACTTTTGTATATAATGTATATTTTTGTAAATAGAAACAATACTGTATAGTTTATTTAATTTTGTATATATATATATTCTTTATTCTTTATACTTGTTAATAATAATTCTTTATTTAATTTAATTTTTCGTGACATTAAAAAGTAAATATAACAATCTTCTGTGGGAAAAACCTTTATTTCCCATTATACTTTACAACGACAATTGTTAGGAATTTAGGTAATATTAAATGACCGCGGTTTTACGGCTAATCATTTTGGCGCCGGCTCGCCGGGGATTGTTTTTACTATTTACTTTTGACTTTTTTTACTATTGACTGTTGACTTTTTACTATTGACTGTTGACTTTTTACTATTGACTGTTGACTTTTTACTATTGACTGTTGACTTTTTACTATTGACTGTTGACTTTTTACTATTGACTGTTGACTTTTTTTACTATTTGTAAATAATACTTGTTAATTTTATTTATACTTACTAATTATACTTGTTTATATTTTTACACTTAGTAATTATACTTAGGTATCTTGAATATGGTTGATTATTTTTTGTTGTTGTAAGTTGTAACTTGAACGGATTAGATAAGGTCCTTTTGTTAATATTGGCCTAAACCCTTCATTTTTACCGTAAGGTTATTTGAGGTTGAGGGCGGCCTTTATTAACACTTGGAGAATTGTCGAACACTTAAGTGCTTTCTCAACTGAGTAAGGGGCACATGAATGGTGTCTAGATATGATCAAGACTCTGGGTGACGGGTTTGTAAAATTGGATTCAGAGGACTTGTCCACTAAATGAATCCTGCCTCTCGCTTATCTCTTGTGATCTGGCCATTCGCCTTCTGAAAACACGGAAAGTCATTTAAGTCAAGGCATTGCACCTAGGCCGTAAATCCACCTTGAGTTACCGCTTGGAATCAACTTTCATTTTTTTTCAACTATATTCAGGCAAAAGAAAATATTTTTGTGTAAATAAAATATACGTAGACATAGGAAAATTTATTCATTCATTTTGTATAGATAATTTGTGACATTATTTTTAACTTTGTAAATATTTTGTGTTTAACTTGTAAATTTTATTACTAACCTTTTAATTTTTATAGGGAATAATCCGGGTTATTCGGAAATTTTACCACATACATCGGAGCATACGTTTAGGAAGTCAAGGTTGAAAAACCTTGAGGTTGATGTCTTGTTGGTGATTTTTCGGTTTCCTCGGGAGTAAAAAGGTAAGTTTTCTTTTCACTCTCGTTATTTGTTTGTTTAAAAAAAAAAAAAAATAAATAAATAAATAAATTTTGTAATTGCAAATAAAAAAATAAAAAAAAAAAAAAAAGTGTGTTTGTTTGTTTTACTGTTTTGTAAATATTTATTTTCACTTTTTATAATTACTGTTTGTTTGTTTTGGGCTTGTTTGTTTGTTATTGGGCCTTAGGCCCATTTGTGTGATTGGTTAGGGTTTTAGGTTTCGTAAAATAAAAAAATAAAATAAAATAAAATTTTAGCCCATTGGGCTCGTGTCATTTTAGCCCATTAGGTTTCTACTCGTAACCCAAGCCCATCAGTGTGTCGGGCCTGTTCGTTTTTAGGCCCATTAGTTAAGCCCACCAATAATGGGCCGGAGATTTCTTTGGCCCAGGCCCACTTTAAGGCCCAAACCATTTCGATGGCCCAAGCCCGTTTAAAGTGTCGGCAAGCGCGTGTGCTACGCGTTTTCACTGTTCACTTTACGACTTTTCGTAAAGTATTAAAAAAATAAAAAAATATAAAATCGAAAAGAAAAGAAAAAAATGTGATTGGGCCGACGCACGACTTTTGCGTCGGCCGATTTGTTTAATAAATCGTGCGCGCGTTCTACTATTCCCTTTGCGACTTTCGTCGCTGGATCCGTGATTTACGGATCTTTGTCTTCGACTTTGGACACGCGTCCGTCCGTTCGTTTCCCTTCCCTTCGATTTGCGTTAGTTCCCTTAGGTCATTTAACGCGTTTTCCCTTTCTCTCTCATTCTCTCTCGTTTTCTCTTTCGTGTTCTTCATCCGTTCTTGAGTTTTTCCCGAGAAAACCTCCCAAATCCCAAAAGCTATCCTCCCTTCCCAACCCGAAATGGCCAAACGAGTGAATTCTTTCGGTGATTTGTTTCGGGCGGGTCCTTCGAGAACCCGATCTTTGAAGGCTTGGCTGAAATAATTCCACCGAGCATGCTCAATGGCCGCCGATGCTAGCATGCCGACCCGAGCCCCCAACCACGACCGCAACCACTACCCCAAGCACCGATCCCGGTTGCTGATCCACCCGTTGAGCGGAAGCCGCTCCCGCATAGGAGACTTCCGAGGTCGAAGTACGAAAGCTCGAGAGAGATGCACTTGCGGCTTTCTTTGCGGTGTATTCTCACCCCCCCCAAGCCACAACGAGAACGATTTGGTCCGAAAATCGGACTAGAGGAGGACCAAGTCTATTATTGGGGGTCGAGAAATAGGAAGAAGTTCGGTATCCGGTCTTCCGAGCAGCGTATTGCCGAGCTAGAGAAAAGAAACGATCAGCTGGTGAGCAAGAACGAGGAACTTCAAATGCAGAATCAAAAACTCGTTGATGCTCTCCACAGCGGCATCTGTCCCAATTGCGGAGGTCCTGTTCCGCACTCAGATGTGCCTAGGCGAAGGCTCGAAGTTGTTCCTCCACAACAAGAGCCTCTTCTCGAGTTGTCCGATGATTCGATCGACATGGACCACTTGAGACGGGATGTGCGGAGCCTCATGCCAACACTTATCGAGCGCCCATCCGTACCTGTGCCATCTGATACCCTTCCCGGACCTGCTCATGATCTTGTCGGAGTCCACACCGACTTGATCTCGGATATCGTCCGTAAGGCCAAACACGAGCTCCTGCTCATGGCCACTGCCGGATTTCCTTTGTGGATAACTTCACCGACTCCCGACACGTCTATTCATCCCGAGACTCTTCATGTGGCCGAGTACTTGCGAGTGTTTCAACGAGCTGAACCTGCTCCGTACTTCAAAGCCGAATCGTCGAGACACTCGGCAACCATTCACCTTTATCCGACCACCATCGTTCGGATCTTAATGGATGTTGGTCGATGGTTGCCCGTCTTCTGTAGCATGATCACGAACGCCAAGACGTTGGAGATCCTATCCTCCAGCAACGAAGAAGGCTACGAGGAGCAGAAGCAAGTGATGTCGGCCGAGTTTCTGGTGCCATCTCACCTCGTTTCAACTCGTGAAGTCCAGTTCGTTCGGTATTCTCACCTACAACTGGATGGAAGTTGGGTCGTCGTGGATGTCTCCGTGGATGAATTGCGTTCCAATCCAAAGCCTTCCGTGAGATCGATTTGCCGAAAACGCCCCTCCGGATGCCTGATACGTGATCTTCATAATGGATCTTCCTTGGTCACTTGGGTGGAGCACGTGGATGTACGCGAGAAAGAGATGAAGGCCAGTTTCGAACCTTTTGTTCATTCAGGGTTCGCTTTTGGTGCAAAGCGTTGGATCTCAACCCTCCAACGACAAGCCGAGCGCTACATGTGCGCCACAGGTATCCACTCTTCACTCGGTGACTCGATTATTTCTCTTGAAGGAAGAAGAGGACTTGCGGAAATGGCAAAACAGATGACAATCTGTTTCTTCAACGACATCAGCAACTCCACGTACCATCACTGGACTTGTTCGAACCGAACAAGAGACACTCGAATGGAGGTCAGGACCAACAAGCGAAGGGGAGATCCGAGCAAGCCCCCTGGAGTCAATCGTACTGCTGGTTGTTCCGTCGTTCATCTATCTCATCACACCAGGATCTTTGAGTTCCTCAAAGACGTTCAGACAAGACCACAATGGGATAGTATGTCGATGGACAGCTCGGTGCGTGTACTAGCAAATTTCACCATCGGTCTTGACCCGCGGAACCAGATCTCGGTGCTCGCTATAGATAGTCACAACGACTTCCTTATTCTTCAGGAGTGTTGCACCGATGCAACGGGGTCGTCTGTGATATACGCGCCGATTAACCATTCCATTTTCCAGTGTTTGCTATCTGGAGTTCAACCGGAGCCATTTCCGCTTATGTCTTCAGGCTTCTCCATTCTGCCTAACGTATCCGGAGCTGTACTTGACGGAACACTGCTGACTATAGTGTTCCAGATCTCAGTGAAGGCTACATCAGCCAAGTCTGCCGTGGAGTCGGCAACTACCCTTGTCCAGGACACACTTCAACGGATCAGAGCCGCAGTCAACTAAGGAGCAAACGTTGGATGCAAGGCCCTGCTAGCCTTGTTTGTGACTGTTGGTGACTTGCTTCGGGAGGATGATAGGAGCACAAAGTGTGACGTTTTTAATGTATTTTCCCTACTATTTGGCTATGATTTCATTGTAACTTTGCTATTTTTGCTTAGTTTCCATATTTGAGTCCCTAAATGATATATAAATGTGAATACGTGCAGAAAATCGGAGCTCGGAAATTTACGAAGTCTAATGGGCTTTTTCGAGGCCCATTAAGAAGTGAGCTACCGTGAGGCCCAAATCCATGAAGATGAAGGCCCAAGCCCAAGAAGAAAGGCCCAAGCCCAAGAAGGAAGGTCCAAGCCCATTTTCGGACAATCTGCCTGTGCAGATATGTCAACTTGCGAAGCCAATATCTCCCAATTGCACCGTTGGATCCAGCTGTAATTTTGATACACGCTGCATGTGTGTGTTATATATTCTGTATTAAAATTTGAGAATCATCCAACCGTTCAAACGTGCATTATTCCGTTCTAAGTGGGAACTGCTCAGTGCTGTCTGCTTTTTATTTCTTTCCTCTTCTTTTATTCTCAATGCTCCACTCACCCCCATATTTCCACCCATCTCACCACACTATCTTTGTTGCTTTCTCTCCATACCATTAGTGTTTGATTTCTTTTACCTAAATAAATGGTTAATTGCCATATGATTCCATTTCCACCACCACTTACCATTTCTTTATCTCCCATTCACATTCCACTTCTTTTCCCTTTCTTTGTTTATTTCTTCCATTGTCTTCTTCTTCCTCTCCATTTTCCTATAAATAGGAGCCTATTTCTCTTCACCAAGACACCAATTCACACCCAAATGGGGAGGGACAAACCCTCCTCTTTCTCTTCTCCCTCTCACATCATATTTTCCATTCTCTAGTATTTAGGATTTTCAAGTCTTCAAGGAGGAGAGGAGCTGTTTACACCATCACCACCAGCCATCAACCATCATCACCACCATCATCATCACCTTGGGAATCTCGGCTTTGAGTTGCTTGCTTTCAAGGATTCAAGAGTTCGTGGTCTTCAAGTTCTTCCTACTTTCCATATGGTGTACTTCAACTCAATCTTTAATTACTCTTTTTGAGTTCCTCTTTGTTGCTTGTTTATCTTTTGTATTAGTTAACATGACATGATTTATATAATTTTCAGCCTATATTTATGAGTTTATTTAGTTATTGGATCCTAATTAATTAGTTCTTCTAGTAGCTTATGTGACTCCGTTTACTTGATTCTGTTTTATAGAAAACTTTTATGTGCTTATGTTATAGGGATCGATACTTATAATATTTGCATATAATTGGAGCTAGAGTTAGGGATTACAATTCACCTAATAGTTTTGGAAACCTAATTCACAAGTAGTAAAGGCTTTGGACAAAGGTCGGTGTCAAATAAAAAGGATTGCGGACATATGGACTTTTCTATAATGGGTCGTGCACTTTGATTAACAACTCTTCTTCTATGCATTAAACATGGTTTGACTAGCTAGCTTTCTAGACTAAGATGGCATGTTTAATTGGTTAATCTAGGTGCTTTCACTTAGGTTAATTTTCGTAGAGAGGTTTTATTTGGGGAATTGTTAGCTTCTAACTTTCCACATATGTTAATTTCGGTTTCATGGCTAGGGAACTTGGTTAATTTTCGGTCCAATGATTAATAAACTTGTGTATATGTGGCTGAACTTTATATACTTTGTGTTTCATCCCATCTCATTTAATTTATTCTTTGTAGTTTAATTAATTTATTTCATTCAATTTATCTCTTAAACCCCCTTACTTTGTACATATGTATATATTTATACTTTATACATGTTAATAATAATTCTTTATTTTATTTAATTCTTTGTGACAATTTTTGTTAGGTACACTGACACGCCCAAAAGGAGCATCAATTTAAAAAAATCCCTATCGGTAGTATAGTGTAAGTAGGGTATCGTTCACAACGGAGATCAAAGGGTGTACCTAACAAAAATTGTCACAAAGAATTAAATAAAATAAAGAATTATTATTAACAAGTATAAAGTATAAATATATACATATGTACAAAGTAAAAAGGGGAATTGAGAGATAAATTGAATGAAATAAATTAATTAAATTACAAAGAATAAATGAAATATGATGATGAAACACAAAGTATATAAAGTTCAGCCACATATACACAAGTTTACCAATCATTAGACCGAAAATTAACCAAGTTCCCTAGCCATGAAACCGAAACTAACATATGTGGAATGCCCACACGGGTTATCATTCCCCAAATAAAACCTCTTCTATGAAAATTAACCTAGTGAACGCTCATCTAGATTAAACAATTAAACATGCAAAGGTGATCAATCAATAACATATCTAACGCATAGGAGAAGAGTTGTTAATTAAAGTGCGCGACCTAGCGAACGCTCGTCTATCCGCGATCCTTCTTATTTTGATTCCGACCCGTTTGATAAGCCTTTACTACTTGTGAATTAGAATTAAAACCCTAATTCTAGCACCAATTACATGCAATCATCTTAAGTTTCGAACCTTAAAACAAGAACACATAAAAGATTCAATAAAACCGAATCAAATAAACGGAGTCACATAAGCTGCTAGAAGAACTAATTAATTAGGATCTAACAATCAAATAAACTCATAAATATAGGCTGAAAATTATATAAATCATGTCATGTTAACTAATACAAAGAATAATCAAGCAACAAAGAGGAACTCAAAAAGAGTAATTAAAGAATAAGTTGAAGTACACCATATGGAAAGTAGGAAGAACTCGAAGATCACAAACTCTTAAATCCTCACGCGAGTAACTCAAAAGCCGAGATTCCCAAGGTGATGATGATGGTGGTGATGATGGTTGATGGCTGGTGGTAATGGTGTAAACAGCTCCCCTCCTCCTTGAAGACTTGAAAACCCTAAATACTAGAGAATGGAAAATATGATGTGAGATGGAGAAGAGAAAGAGGAGGGTTTGTCCCTCCCCATTGGGGTGTGAATTGGTGAGAAGAATGAGGCTGCTATTTATAGGAGAATGGAGAGGAAGAAGAAGACAATGAAAGAAATAAAGAAAGAAAAGGAAGAGAAGTGGAATGTGAGTGGTAGAAAAGAAATGGTAAGTGGAATGGTGGAAATGTAGTCATATGGCAATGAACCATTTATTTAGGTAAAAGAAATCAAACACTAATGGTATGGAGAGAAAGCAACAAAGATAGTGTGATGAGATGGGTGGAAATATGGGGGTGAGTGGAGCATTGAGAATAAAGGAAAATGAAAGAATTAGAAAGCAGGCAGCACTGAGCTATGCGCACTTAGAATGGAATATTGGACGTTTGGACGGTTGGATGATTCTGAAATTTGAATACAGGATACCTAACACACACATGCGCGTGTGCCCAAAATACAGCTGGATCCAACGGTGCAAGTGGGAGATATGCCCTTCGCAAGTTGACTAATCTGCACAGGCAGAATGTCCGAAAATCTGGGCTTGGGCCTTTCCTCATGCTTTGTGAACTTGGGCCTTCCTTCATGGATTTGGGCCTTCCATCTTGGGTTTGGGCCTTCCTTCATGGGCTTGGGCCTCACGGCAGCTCACCTCTTAATGGGCCTCGAGAAAGCCCATTAGACTTCGTAAATTTCCGAGCACATTGTTTATTTTCCTCAAGTTATCTTCTTTTCTCTTTATTTGCAATAGGAAACCTACAAACACAAAAACTAAATAAATAACACAAATTTATGAGAAACTAACAACAAAAATGTAGAGAAATTGATATAAAAAGTTGTACAATTATGCACCTATCAAATACCCCCACACTTAGCTATTGCTAGTCCCTTAGCAACACAAAACTTAAAACAGAACAACACAAAACATATATTCTTTCCAAGCATAACCCTCAGCGAGTTCAGAAGAGTTATAATCAGGAGAGTAAAAATTATATACCAAGGCTAACAAATTTGCTAAGTATTTAACCTGCACATCTCATTTATGCTCGGGTGAAGTGTGTGAAAACCAAGTATACAATTAATGTCAAGCAATCAAATAGGCACATATGAACAACATTAACCACTAAACCTCACAAGATTCACTAATTATTTCCGCTCAGTGTTTAGGGTTAAGTGTTTACTCTCAAAACAATTGCACAAGTAATGTTCCCATAGGCTTGCTCATCAACCAACTCTCTACAATTAATCCATAAGTCATTAAATCATAAGGGCTTTCAGGTGAAACAGGGAGCCAAAGGGTGAATGGTGAATGATGAATGAAGGGACTGGAAATGAAAAATGTTTCATATGTTTGCAAGACAAATCAACGACTTTGAAACTCATACCTATGCTATACCCGAAACAACTTTCTTATTCTCCTCCAACCTTTTATTGAAAATAATACAAGAAAATAACTCTATTTTTTTTTCTCTTTCTTTCTTTTTTTTTTCTTTCGTTTTTTTTTCTTGAGGAACTTTATTCCTTCTTTTTGTTTTTGATTTTTTTTTTCTTTGAACAATTACAACAAAATAAAATGCACCCCCACACTTGCCTTTTGGTATATTACCATACAAATCCGAAGCATAAAAACACAAGAAGTCACTATCATCGTCTTGCAAACACAAATAAAACAAGGGTGAGAAGGTGTGGGTGAACAAAAGAAACGGCTAATGAGTGTTTAGTTCAAAAGGGTTATTCCTAAAGTTCGTGTTTAGATGGATGGTGAATACTTTGGCCATGGTGCTCAACTAATGCCTTACTCATCTCTAATTCATTACAGATTAACAAAATGTTTCAAGTGGTCTTTGAGCAAGTTCTAGGTTCAAAACTCATGAATTGTGCACACATGAAGAACGAGTAAATGTATGAAAGATGCATACATGTGAATATTCAATAGGCTCAAATCCTCACATTTTCTGGGTATGCATGACAATGTATGTTTAAATGTGCTTCTCGGATTGCAATCAATTAATCGAAACAGGTTATGTGAACATGGAATTTCGAGCAATCACAAGTTATGCATATTAAATCCAAAGCAAACTACACAAAGCCTTGACATATAATAAACATTCTCCTAATCACAACAATTAAACTCAATTCATCCTTGGGATTGGAAAGAACAAAGCACAAAACACACAAACAGAAGCAAATATTTTTGTAATTTTTGATTTTTTTGATTTTTTTGATTGATTTTTTTAAAATGATATAGCTCAAATAAACAAACAAGCACTTTCTAAGACTCGATAGCTCCAAAGCCAGTGCGAAACAAACGAGCTTACAAAACTATTTTTTTTTCTTTTTCAAATTTTTTTTTATTAGGGTAACAATACGTGACCACAGTGACTTACTTAGTGCAATGGTAGGTTCAACGCTACCAAGGGAGTAAGTATGATCTAGTCGATATATTGTTACCGTAGAAAACAAACACAAGTAAATTATTTTTTTGAATTTTTGAATTTTTCAAATTTTTTCTTTTCTTTTTAATAAACCTTCCCCCCACACTTGAATTAAACATTGTCCTCAATGTTAGACAGATATTTCACGAAAATGAATAATTCATGCATGGTTATTGAATTTAAACACACAAACAGAAGTAAACACACAACATAAATAAACATAAAACAGTTAAGTTAATGAAAAGGGAAACAGAAAGACTCCCCTTTGAAGATCGTGAAGCTCCTCCCGAAGCAAGTCACCAACAGTCACAAACAAGGCTAGCAGGGCCTTGCATCCAACGTTTGCTCCTTAATTGACTGCGGCTTTGATCCTTTTGAGCGTGTCCTGGACCGGCGCTTGTTGCCAAATCCACGGCACGTCTGGCTGAATTTGCCTTCACCGAGATCCGGAACACTAACGTCGGTAGAGTTCCATCAAGTACGTCTCCGGATACATCGGGCAGAATGGAGAAGCCAGATGACATCAATTGAAAAGGCTCCGGGTCGACTCCACATAACATGGACTGGAAGGTTGCTTGATCGATAGGCGCATAAATCACGTACGACCCCGTTGAATCCTGTGAAGCACTCTGGAGTATGAGGAAGTCGACGTGATTACTTATGCCCAAAACGGAGATAGAATTTCGTGGGTCAAGACCAGTGGTGAAGTTTGTAAGCACATGTACTGAACTGTCTATCGACACACTATCCCATAAATGCCTTGTACGTACGTCTCGATAAAATCAAAGATTCTTGTGTGATGGGAGAAGTGCTTGACGGAACAGCCAGCAGTACGATCGAGTCCAAGGGGTTGGCTAGGATCACCCCTTCGCTTGTTGGTCCCGACCTCCGTATGTGTGTCTCCCGTTTTGTTTGATGCAGTCCAATGATGGTAAGTCGAGTTGGTGATGTCGTTGAAGAAACTTACCGCCATCTGGTTTGCCATCTTAGCAAGGCTTCTTCTCCCTCCTGGTGAAATGATTGAGTCACTTGGGTGAAGTGTGAATCCCCATCACGCACATGTAGCGCTCGGCATGTCGTTGAAGAGGTGCCAACCAACGCTTCGCTCCATATGCAAAACCTGATTCAACAAAAGGTTTAAATAAGGGGGTTAAATCTTTTTCTCGCACATCAACATGCTCCACCCACGTGACAAAGGAGGATCCATTCTGCAGATCCCGTATCGAGACATCCGGAAGGACGTTTTCGGCATCTTGATCTCACGGAAGGCCTTGGATTTGAGCTCATTTCATCCACAGAGACATCCACGACAATCCAACTTCCATCCAATTGTTGGTGAGAGGAACGAACAAATTGGACTTCACGAGTTGAAACGTTGTGTGTTGGCACTAGGAACTCGGCGAGACATCACTTGCACTCGCTCCTTGTAGCTTTCTTCTATCCGGAGAACGGGACCTCCAAGGTATGGGCATTGGTGACCAAGCTACGGAAGATGAGCAACCATTGACCAACATCCATTAAAATCCGAACGATGGTGGTCGGATTCGAGTGAATGGTTGCTGAGTGTCTCGAGGCTTCGATATGAAATATGGTGTAGGCTCGGCTCGTTGAGACACTCGCAAGTACTCGGCATGATTAAGAGTTTCGGGATGAATGGAAGTGATGGGATTTGAGGAATAGATCCATAGGGGAAACCAGCCAGCGACCGAGAGCATGAGTTCGTCTTTGGCTTTGTTCACGATATCGGCGATCTGGTCGGAATGAAACCCAACGAGATCATGAGCAGGTCCGGAATGTTGTCGGATGGCACATGAGAGGATGAGCGCTCGACTAATGTTGGCATGAGGCTCCGCACATCCCTTCGCAAGTCATCCATGTCGATTGAATCATCGGACAAGACAAGAAGAGGCTCGGAGGAACAACTTCGAACCTTGATCGTTGCACATCGGGTGCGGAACGGGACCTCCGCCGGGGACAAATGCCGGCTGTGAAGAGCATCGATGAGTTTCTGGTTCTGCTCTTGAAGCTCCTCATTCTTACTCATCGGCTCCTCGTTTCTTCTTATTAGATCGGCATAAATCTGCTCCTCGACGGGATACCGTGCTTATCATGAAATCTCCTTCCCCGGTTGTAGACCTTATTTTCGGTTAACCCGAGTTCTATAGCAAACCTTGCTCTGTGCAGTTTGAGTGGGTGAGGATTCACCGTGTAGAACTCGGTCAACGCATCATTTTGGTCCTTGGTGAATCTCGTCCTCGGGCCTCTCGTACGCTTTCGGGAAGGACCAGCAACAACAACGACATGTGGATCCGGCTGGATTGGTGCTTGTGGGTTCTGGTACATCCGGCATGCTAGCATTAACGGTATCTAGAATGCTTGGTGGAATGATTTCATCCAAGCCTTCAAAGAAATCACTCTGCGGAGGACTAGAATGAAACAACTCATTGAAAGAATTCACTCTTTTGGCCATTTCTAGGTTGGGAGGGAGGATAGCTTTACGGAAAAATAACTAAGAACAACGAAGAACAAGTGAAGAACAGTATGAACAAACGAGAGAAAATTTAGAGAGACTAAAAGGGAACTAAGTGAAAATGAATGCAAAATGAATGGAATGAAGCACATAGACACAAACCAAGGGAAAGGAACGGACGCACGTACGCACACGTGCCACGGACACGAATCCGCAAATTGCGGATCGAGCGACGAAAGTCGCAAAGGCTACGATTGACACGGATGCGGATTATTAAACAAATCGGCCGACGCAAAAGTCGTCCGTCGGCCCAATCAATTTTTTTTTTCATTTTTTTATTTTTTATTTTTTTTTAATTATCGTGCCGACGCGAAAGTCGCGGGACGGTCCAATAAGAATTTTTCTTTTTATTTAACCAAATCTTTACGCGAAAGTCGTAAAGTAAACAGTGTAAACGCGTAGCACACGCGCTAACGGTTGCCGACACTTTAAACGGGCCTGGGCCATCGGAATGGTCTGGGCTTTAAAGTGGGCCTGGGCCAAAGAAAACTCCGGCCCATTATTGGTGAGCTTAAACTAATGGGCCTAAAAACAAAAGGCCCGACACACTAATTGGGCTTGGGTTACGGGTTTTGGGCTTGGAAATGACACGAGCCCAATGGGCCAAATTTTTTTTATTTTTTATTTTTTTTTTTTTATTTTACGAAACCTAAAACCCTAACCTAAAACAGGGCCTAAGGCCCAATAACAAAACAAACTAACAAACAAGCCCAAAACAAAACAAACAGTAATTATAAACAGTAAAAATAAATAATTACAAACAGTAAAACAAATACAAACACTTTTTTTTTTTTTTTTATAATTACAAATTTTCTAATTTTTTTTTTTTTTTTTTTTTTTTTAACAAACAAATAACGAGAGTGAAAAGAAAACTTACCTTTTTACTCCCGAGGAAACCGAAAATCACCAACAAGACATCAACCTCAAGGTTTTTCAACCTTGACTTCCTAAACGTATGCTCCGATGTATGTGGTAGAATTTCTGATAACCTGGATTATTCCCTATACAAAATAAAAAAGTTAGTAATCAATTTACAAAATAAAAACAAAATATTTACAAAGTTAAAAATGTGTCACAAATTATCTATACAAAATGAATAAATAAAATTTCCTATGTCTAAGTATATTTTATTTACACAATACACTTAAGTACGGGAACAGAGGACTTCAATGTGCAATGGGACTGAAACAGCTACCCATCTTAAAGTCATGTTTGATCCAATATACCTAAAGTGTACAAAAATATTTTCTTTTGTCTAAATATAGTTGAAAAAAAAGAAAGTTGATTCCAAGCGGTAACTCAAGGTGGACTTACGGCCTAGGTGCAATGCCTTGACTTAAATGACTTTCCGTGTTTTCAGAAGGCGAATGGCCAGATCACAAGAGATAAGCGAGAGGCAGGATTCATTTAGTGGACTAGTCCTTTGAATCCAATTTTACAAACCCGTCACCCAGGGTCTCGATCATATCTAGACACCATTCATGTGCCCCTTACTCAGTTGAGAAAGCACTTAAGTGTTCGACAATTCTCCAAGTGTTAATAAAGGCCGCCCTCAACCTCAAATAACCTTACGGTAAAAATGAAGGGTTTAGGCCAATATTAATAAAAGGACCTTACCTATTTCCGTTCAAGTTACAACTTACAACAACAAAAAAATAATCAACTATATAAAAGACACCTATATAACTTACTAAGTGTAACAAAATATGAACAAGTATAAATAAAATATTATTCACAATTATTCACAAAATAATAGTTAGGAATTTTCAATCCCCGTCGACGGCGCCAAAAATTGACACGCCCAAAAGGAGCATCAATTTAAAAAAATCCCTATCGGTAGTATAGTGTAAGTAGGGTATCGTTCACAACGGAGATCAAAGGGTGTACCTAACAAAAATTGTCACAAAGAATTAAATAAAATAAAGAATTATTAACAAGTATAAAGTATAAATATATACATATGTACAAAGTAAAAAGGGGAATTGAGAGATAAATTAAATGAAATAAATTAATTAAATTACAAAGAATAAATGAAATATGATGATGAAACACAAAGTATATAAAGTTCAGCCACATATACACAAGTTTACCAATCATTAGACCGAAAATTAACCAAGTTCCCTAGCCATGAAACCGAAACTAACATATGTGGAATGCCCACACGGGTTATCATTCCCCAAATAAAACCTCTTCTATGAAAATTAACCTAGTGAACGCTCATCTAGATTAAACAATTAAACATGCAAAGGTGATCAATCAATAACATATCTAACGCATAGGAGAAGAGTTGTTAATTAAAGTGCGCGACCTAGCGAACGCTCGTCTATCCGCGATCCTTCTTATTTTGATTCCGACCCGTTTGATAAGCCTTTACTACTTGTGAATTAGAATTAAAACCCTAATTCTAGCACCAATTACATGCAATCATCTTAAGTTTCGAACCTTAAAACAAGAACACATAAAAGATTCAATAAAACCGAATCAAATAAACGGAGTCACATAAGCTGCTAGAAGAACTAATTAATTAGGATCTAACAATCAAATAAACTCATAAATATAGGCTGAAAATTATATAAATCATGTCATGTTAACTAATACAAAGAATAATCAAGCAACAAAGAGGAACTCAAAAAGAGTAATTAAAGAATAAGTTGAAGTACACCGTATGGAAAGTAGGAAGAACTCGAAGATCACAAACTCTTAAATCCTCACGCGAGTAACTCAAAAGCCGAGATTCCCAAGGTGATGATGATGGTGGTGATGATGGTTGATGGCTGGTGGTAATGGTGTAAACAGCTCCCCTCCTCCTTGAAGACTTGAAAACCCTAAATACTAGAGAATGGAAAATATGATGTGAGATGGAGAAGAGAAAGAGGAGGGTTTGTCCCTCCCCATTGGGGTGTGAATTGGTGAGAAGAATGAGGCTGCTATTTATAGGAGAATGGAGAGGAAGAAGAAGACAATGAAAGAAATAAAGAAAGAAAAGGAAGAGAAGTGGAATGTGAGTGGTAGAAAAGAAATGGTAAGTGGAATGGTGGAAATGTAGTCATATGGCAATGAACCATTTATTTAGGTAAAAGAAATCAAACACTAATGGTATGGAGAGAAAGCAACAAAGATAGTGTGATGAGATGGGTGGAAATATGGGGGTGAGTGGAGCATTGAGAATAAAGGAAAATGAAAGAATTAGAAAGCGGGCAGCACGAGCTATGCGCACTTAGAATGGAATATTGGACGTTTGGACGGTTGGATGATTCTGAAATTTGAATACAGGATACCTAACACACACATGCAGCGTGTGCCAAAAATACAGCTGGATCCAACGGTGCAAGTGGGAGATATGCGCTTCGCAAGTTGACTAATCTGCACAGGCAGAATGTCCGAAAATCTGGGCTTGGGCCTTTCCTCATGCTTTGTGAACTTGGGCCTTCCTTCATGGATTTGGGCCTTCCATCTTGGGTTTGGGCCTTCCTTCATGGGCTTGGGCCTCACGGCAGCTCACCTCTTAATGGGCCTCGAGAAAGCCCATTAGACTTCGTAAATTTCCGAGCACATTGTTTATTTTCCTCAAGTTATCTTCTTTTCTCTTTATTTGCAATAGGAAACCTACAAACACAAAAACTAAATAAATAACACAAATTTATGAGAAACTAACAACAAAAATGTAGAGAAATTGATATAAAAAGTTGTACAATTATGCACCTATCATACACCCTTTGATCTCCGTTGTGAACGATACCCTACTTACCACTATACTACAACCGATAGGGATTTTTTAAATTGATGCTCCTTTTGAGCGTGTCAATTTTTGGCGCCGTCGACGTGGATTGAAAATGTTCCTAACCTAATATTTTTTTTGTTAATACTGTTTATAATTTTTTGTAATTATTACTGTTTTTATTACTTGTATATAATTACTGTTTACTTTTTATTGTTTATAATTTTACTATTTTTTTTAACTGTTCATATTACTTGTTTATATATTACTTGTGAATAGTTGTTGTTATTACTTGTTTTTAATACTTGTTCATATTTTGTTACACTTAGTAATTTATTTAGGTGTCTTTTATATAGTTGATTATTTTTTGTTGTTGTAAGTTGTAACTTGAACGGAATAGGTAAGGTCCTTTTATTAATATTGGCCTAAACCCTTCATTTTTACCGTAAGGTTATTTGAGGTTGAGGGCGGCCTTTATTAACACTTGGAGAATTTTCGAACACTTAAGTGCTTTCTCAACTGAGTAAGGGGCACATGAATGGTGTCTAGATATGATCGAGACCCTGGGTGACGGGTTTGTAAAATTGGATTTAGAGGACTAGTCCACTAAATGAATCCTGCCTCTCGCTTATCTCTTGTGATCTGGCCATTCGCCTTCTGAAAACACGGAAAGTCATTTAAGTCAAGGCATTGCACCTAGGCCGTAAGTCCACCTTGAGTTACCGCTTGGAATCAACTTTCTTTTTTTTCAACTATATTCAGGCAAAAGAAAATGTTTTTCTACACTTTAGGTATATTGGATTAAACATGACTTTAAGATGGGTAGCTGTTTCAGTCCCATTGCACATTGAAGTCCTCTGTTCCCGTACTTAAGTGTATTGTGTAAATAAAATATACTTAGACATAGGAAATTTTATTTATTCATTTTGTATAGATAATTTGTGACATTTTTTGTTAGGTACACCCTTTGATCTCCGTTGTGAACGATACCCTACTTACCACTATACTACAACCGATAGGGATTTTTTTAAATTGATGCTCATTTTTGGGCGTGTCAGTTTTTGTGACATATTTTTAACTTTGTAAATATTTTGTTTTTATTTTGTAAATTTATTACTAACCTTTTTAATTTGTATAGGAAATAATCCGGGTTTATCGGAAATTTTACCACATACATCGGAGCATACGTTTAGGAAGTCAAGGTTGAAAAACCTTGAGGTTGATGTCTTGTTGGTGATTTTCGGTTTCCTCGGGAGTAAAAAGGTAAGTTTCTTTTTCACTCTCGTTATTTGTTTGTAAAAAAAATAAAAAAATAAAATAAAAAAAATAAAAATAAAAAAGTAGAAATTTGTAATTGTAAAAAAAAAAAAAAAGAGTGTTTGCTTTTTGTTTTATTATTTATTTTTACTATTTATAATTACTGTTTGTTTTATTTTTGGGCTTGTTTGTTAGTTAGTTTGTTATTGGGCCTTAGGCCCGTTTGTGTGATTGGTTAGTGTTTTAGGTTTCGAAAAAAAAAAAATATAAAAAATAAAAAATAAAAAAAATTTAGCCCATTGGGCTCGTGTCATTCACGAAGCCCAAAACCCGTAACCCAAGCCCATTAGTGTGTCGGGCCTGTTCGTTTTTAGGCCCATTAGGTTAAGCCCACCAATAATGGGCCGGAGATTTCTTTGGCCCAGGCCCACTTTAAGGCCCAAACCATTCCGATGGCCCAGGCCCGTTTAAAGTGTCGGCAAGCGCGTGTGCTACGCGTTTTCACTTGTTCACTTTACGACTTTTCGTAAAGTATTAAAAAAATAAAAAAAATAAAAAATCGAAAATCAGAAAAAATTTTGATTGGGCCGACGCACGACTTTTGCGTCGGCCGAATTCTTTAATAAGCCGCGTGCGTGTCTACGTAGACTTTACGACTTTCGTCGCTCGATCCCGGAAATTACGGGTCTTACGTGCGTGGCACGTGTGCGAGCGTGCGTCCGTTCCCTTCCCTTCCCTTCGTTCGTGTGTTTCATTTCACGCATTTCCCTTAGGTTTCCCTTAGACTCTCTCTCTCTCTCTCTCGGTTTTCTCTTCGTGTTCTTCGTGTTCTTCGAGTTTTCCCGGAAAATCTCCCAAACCCGGAAAGTTATCCTCCCTTCCCAACCCGAAATGGCCAAAAGAGTGAATTCTTTCGGTGATTTGTTTCGGGCGGGTCCTTCGAGAGAACCCGATCTTTGAAGGCTTGGCTGAAATAATTCCACCGAGCATGCTCGATAGCGCCGATGCTAGCATGCCGACCGAGCCACAACCACGGCCGCAACCGCAACCACTACCCCAAGCACCGATCTGGTTGCTGATCCACCCGTTGAGCGGAAGCCGCTCCTGTCTATAGGAGACTTCCAAGGACAAAATACACCAAGTCTCGGAGAGATGCACGGCGGCTTTCTTTGCAGTGTATTCTCACCCCACCAAGCCACAACGAGAAAGATTTGGTCCGAAAATCGGACTTGAGGAGGACCAGGTCTACTATTGGGGGTCGAGAAATAGGAAGAAGTTCGGTATCATTACGTCTGAGCAGCGTATTGCCGAGTTAGAGAGACGAAATGATCAGCTGGTGAGCAAGAACGAGGAGCTTCAACTTTTGAATCAACGACTCGTCGATGCTCTCCACAGCGGCATATGTCCCAATTGCGGAGGTCCTGTTCCGCACTCAGATGTGCCAAGGCGAAGGCTCGAAGTTGTTCCTCCACAACAAGAGCCTATTCTCGAGTTGTCCGACGATTCCATCGACATGGACCACTTAAGACGGGATGTGCGGAGCCTCATGCCTTCATTTATCGAGCGCCCATCCATACCTTTGCCATCTGACATTCTTCCCGCACCTGCTCATGATCTTGTCGGAGTCCACACCGACTTGATCTCGGATATCGTCCGTAAGGCCAAACACGAGCTCCTGCTCATGGCCACTGCCGGATTTCCTTTGTGGATTTCTTCACCGACTCCCGACACGTCTATTCATCCCGAGACTCTTCATAGGGCCGAGTACTTGCGAGTGTTTCAACGAGCTGAACCTGCTCCGTACTTCAAAGCCGAATCGTCAAGACACTCGGCAACCATCCATCTTTATCCGACCACCATCGTTCAGATCTTAATGGATGTTGGTCGATGGTTGCCAGTCTTCTGTAGCATGATCACAAACGCCAAGACGTTGGAGATCCTTTCCTCCAACGAACGAAGAAGGCTACGAGGAGCATATGCGGGTGATGTCGGCCGAGTTTCGGTGCCATCTCACATCGTCTCAACTCGTGAAGTCCAGTTCGTTCGGTATTCTCTCAAAGACTTGGATGGAAGTTGGGTCGTCGTGGATGTCTCCGTGGATGAATTGCGTTCCAATCCAAAGCCTTCCGTGAGATCGATTTGCCGAAAACGCCCCTCCGGATGCCTGATACGTGATTTGCATAATGGATCTTCCTTAGTCACTTGGGTGGAGCACGTGGATGTGCGCGAGAAGGAGATGAAGGCCAGTTTCGAACCTTTTGTTCATTCAGGGTTCGCTTTTGGTGCAAAGCGTTGGATCTCAACCCTCCAACGACAAGAAGAGCGCTACATGTGCGCCACAGGTATCCACTCTTCACCCGGTGACTCGATCATTTCTCTTGAAGGAAGAAGAGGCCTTGCGGAAATGGCAAAACAGATGACAATCTGTTTCTTCAACGATATCAGCAACTCCACGTACCACCACTGGACTTGTTCGAACCGAACAAGAGACACTCGAATGGAGGTCAGGACCAACAAGCGAAGGGGAGATCCGAGCAAGCCCCCTGGAGTCAATCGTACTGCTGGTTGTTCTGTCGTGCATCTTTCCCATCATACCAGGATCTTTGAGTTCCTCAAAGACGTTCAGACTAGACCAATGTGGGATAGCATGTCGATGGACAGCTCGGTGCGTGTGCTAGCAAACTTTTCCATCGGTCTTGACCCGCGGAACCAGATTTCGGTGCTCGCCATAGATAGTCACAACGACTTCCTTATTCTTCAGGAGTGTTGCACCGATGCAACGGGGTCGTCTGTGATTTACGCGCCGATCAACCATTCCATTTTCCAGTGTTTGCTATCTGGAGTTCAACCGGAGCCATTTCCGCTTATGTCTTCTGGCTTCTCCATTCTGCCAAACGTATCCGGAGCTATTCTTGATGGAAGTCTACTTACCATAGTGTTCCAGATCTCGGTGAAGGCTACATCAGCCAAGTCTGCCGTGGAGTCGGCCACAACCCTTGTCCAGGACACACTTCAAAGGATCAGAACCGCAGTCAATTAAGGAGCAAACGTTGGATGCAAGGCCCTGCTAGCCTTGTTTGTGACTGTTGGTGACTTGCTTCGGGAGGAGCTTTATGATCTTCAAGGGGGAGTTTTTCTATAACTTATCTCTTTTTCATTTGTATATATGTTGTGTGTTTACTTCTGTTTATTTCTATTTGTGTGTTTATTTATGTTGTGTGTTTAAATTCAATAACCATACTTGAATTTTTCATTTCGTGAAATATCTGTCTAACATTGAGGACAATGTTTAATTCAAGTGTGGGGGGAAGGTTTATTGAAAAGAAAAGAAAAAATTTGAAAAATTTGAAAAATTCAAAAAAATAATTTACTTGTTTTCGTTTTCTACGGTAACAATATATCGACTAGATCATACTTACTCCCTTGGTAGCGTTGAACCTACCATTGCACTTAGTAAGTCACTGTGGTCACGTATTGTTACACTAATAAAAAAAATTGAAAAAAAAAAAAAATTGCTTCTGTTGTTTATTTATTTGTTTGTTTTCGTTTTCTACGGTAACGGTATATCGACTATATCACACTCACTCCCTTGGTAGCGTTGAACCTACCATTGCACTAAGTGAGTCCCTGTGGTCACGTATTGTTACCTACATTGAAAAATAAAAAAAAAACAAAAAAATCAAAAATTACAAAAATATTTGCTTCTGTTTTGTTGTTTTTGTGTGTTTTATTGTGTTTTGTTCTTTCCAATTCCGATGATGAATTGAGTTTAATTGTTGTGATTAGGAGAATGTTTATTATATGTCAAGGCTTTGTGTAGTTTGCTTTGAATTTAATTTGCATAACTTGTGATTGCTCGAAATTCCATGTTCACATAACCTGTGTTGATTAATTGATTGCAATCCGAGAAGCACATTTAAACATACATTGTCATGCATACCCAGAAAATGTGAGGATTTGAGCCTATTGAATATTCACATGTATGCATATTTCATACATTTACTCGTTCTTCATGTGTGCACAATTCATGAGTTTTGAACCTAGAACTTGCTCAGAGACCACTTGAAACGTTTTGTTAATCTGTGATGAATTAGAGATGATTAAGGCATTAGTTGAGCACCATGGCCAAAGTATTCACCATCCATCTAAACACGAACTTTAGGAATCCCCTTTTGAACTAAACACTCATTAGCCGTTTCTTTTGTTCACCCATACCATCTCACCCTTGTTTTATTTATGTTTGCAAGACGATGATAGTGACTTCTTGTGTTCTTATGCTTCGGTTTTGATTTGTTTGGTATTATACCAGAAGGCAAGTGTGGGGGTGTATTTATTTTGTTGTAATTGTTCAAAGAAAAAAAAAATCAGAAATAAAAAGAAGGAATAAATTCCTCAAAAAAAACAAAAAATAGAAAAGAAAGAAAGAAAGAAAAAATGTCGAAAGAGAAATTCCAAAAATAGAGTTATTGTATTGTTTTTATTTTCAATAAAAGGTTAGAGGAGAATAAGAAAGTTGTTCGGGTATAGCATAGGTATGAGTTTCAAAGTCGTTGATTTGTCTTGCAAACATGTGAAACATTTTCCATTTCGAGTCCTTTCACTTCATTGACCATTCACCATTTACCATTCATCCTTTTGTCCCTGTTTCACCTAAAAAGCCCTTATGATCTGATGATTTGTGGATTAATTGTGGAGAGTCGGTTAATGAGCAAGCATATGGGAACACTACTTGTGTAATTGTTTTGAGAGTAAACACTTAACCCTAAACACTGAGCGGAAATATTTAGTGAATCTTGTGAGGTTTAGTGGTTAATGTTGTTTCAATGTGCCTATTGGATTGCTTGACATTAATTGTATACTTGGTTTTCACACACTACACCCGAGCATAAATGAGATGTGCATGTTAAAGACTTAGCAGATTCGTTAGCCTTGGTATATAATTTGTATTCTCCTGATTATAACTCTTCTGAACTCGCTGAGGGTTATGGTTGGAAATAATATATGTTTTGTGTTTCCCTTTTCTGTTTTGTGTTGTTTTGTTTTAAGTTTTGTGTTGCTAAGGGACTAGCAATAGCTAAGTGTGGGGGAATTTGATAGGAGCACAAAGTGTGACGTTTTTAATGTATTTTCCCTACTATTTGGCTATGATTTCATTGTAACTTTGCTATTTTTGCTTAGTTTCCATATTTGAGTCCCTAAATGATATATAAATGTGAATACGTGCAGAAAATCGGAGCTCGGAAATTTACGAAGTCTAATGGGCTTTTTCGAGGCCCATTAAGAAGTGAGCTACCGTGAGGCCCAAATCCATGAAGATGAAGGCCCAAGCCCAAGAAGAAAGGCCCAAGCCCAAGAAGGAAGGTCCAAGCCCATTTTCGGACAATCTGCCTGTGCAGATATGTCAACTTGCGAAGCCAATATCTCCCAATTGCACCGTTGGATCCAGCTGTAATTTTGATACACGCTGCATGTGTGTGTTATATATTCTGTATTAAAATTTGAGAATCATCCAACCGTTCAAACGTGCATTATTCCGTTCTAAGTGGGAACTGCTCAGTGCTGTCTGCTTTTTATTTCTTTCCTCTTCTTTTATTCTCAATGCTCCACTCACCCCCATATTTCCACCCATCTCACCACACTATCTTTGTTGCTTTCTCTCCATACCATTAGTGTTTGATTTCTTTTACCTAAATAAATGGTTAATTGCCATATGATTCCATTTCCACCACCACTTACCATTTCTTTATCTCCCATTCACATTCCACTTCTTTTCCCTTTCTTTGTTTATTTCTTCCATTGTCTTCTTCTTCCTCTCCATTTTCCTATAAATAGGAGCCTATTTCTCTTCACCAAGACACCAATTCACACCCAAATGGGGAGGGACAAACCCTCCTCTTTCTCTTCTCCCTCTCACATCATATTTTCCATTCTCTAGTATTTAGGATTTTCAAGTCTTCAAGGAGGAGAGGAGCTGTTTACACCATCACCACCAGCCATCAACCATCATCACCACCATCATCATCACCTTGGGAATCTCGGCTTTGAGTTGCTTGCTTTCAAGGATTCAAGAGTTCGTGGTCTTCAAGTTCTTCCTACTTTCCATATGGTGTACTTCAACTCAATCTTTAATTACTCTTTTTGAGTTCCTCTTTGTTGCTTGTTTATCTTTTGTATTAGTTAACATGACATGATTTATATAATTTTCAGCCTATATTTATGAGTTTATTTAGTTATTGGATCCTAATTAATTAGTTCTTCTAGTAGCTTATGTGACTCCGTTTACTTGATTCTGTTTTATAGAAAACTTTTATGTGCTTATGTTATAGGGATCGATACTTATAATATTTGCATATAATTGGAGCTAGAGTTAGGGATTACAATTCACCTAATAGTTTTGGAAACCTAATTCACAAGTAGTAAAGGCTTTGGACAAAGGTCGGTGTCAAATAAAAAGGATTGCGGACATATGGACTTTTCTATAATGGGTCGTGCACTTTGATTAACAACTCTTCTTCTATGCATTAAACATGGTTTGACTAGCTAGCTTTCTAGACTAAGATGGCATGTTTAATTGGTTAATCTAGGTGCTTTCACTTAGGTTAATTTTCGTAGAGAGGTTTTATTTGGGGAATGGTTAGCTTCTAACTTTCCACATATGTTAATTTCGGTTTCATGGCTAGGGAACTTGGTTAATTTTCGGTCCAATGATTAATAAACTTGTGTATATGTGGCTGAACTTTATATACTTTGTGTTTCATCCCATCTCATTTAATTTATTCTTTGTAGTTTAATTAATTTATTTCATTCAATTTATCTCTTAAACCCCCTTACTTTGTACATATGTATATATTTATACTTTATACATGTTAATAATAATTCTTTATTTTATTTAATTCTTTGTGACAATTTTTGTTAGGTACACCCTTTGATCTCCGTTGTGAACGATACCCTACTTACACCACTATACTACCGATAGGGTTTTTTTAAATTGATGCTCATTTTGGGCGTGTCAGAGGAGCTTAATGATCTTCAAGGGGGAGTTTTTCTTTAACTTATATCTTTTTCATTTGTATATATGTTGTGTGTTTACTTCTGTTGATTTATGTTTGTGTGTTTATTTCTGCATGTGTGTTTAAATTCAATAATCATGCTTGAATTATTCATTTTCGTGAAATATCTGTCTAACATTGAGGACAATGTTTAATTCAAGTGTGGGGGGAAGATTTATTAAAAAGAAAAGAAAAAATTTGAAAAATTTGAAAAATTCAAAAAAAAATAATTTACTTGTTTTTGTTTTCTACTGTAACGGTATATCGACTAAATCATACTTACTCCCTTGGTAGCGTTGAACCTACCATTGCACTTAGTAAGTCACTGTGGTCACGTATTGTTACCCTAAATTGAAAAATCAAAAAAATCAAAAAAAATCTGAAAAATTACAAAAATATTTGCTTCTGTTTGTGTGTTTATTTGTGTTTATTTGTCGTGTGTTTTCCAATCCCGATGATGAATTGAGTTTAATTGTTATGATTTGGAAAATATTGATTATATGCTAAGGTTTTGTGTAGTTTGCTTTGGATTTAATCTGCATAACTTATGATTGCTCGAATTTCCATGTTCACATAACCTGTTTCGATTAATTGATTGCAATCCGAGCAGCACATTTAAACATACATTGTCATGCATACCCAGAAAATGTGAGGATTTGAGCCTATTGAATATTCACATGTATGCATATTTCATACATTTACTCGTTCTTCATGTGTGCACAATTCATGAGTTTTTGAACCTAGAACTTGCTCAGAGACCACTTGAAACATTTTGTTAATCTGTAATGAATTAGAAATGAGTAAGGCATTAGTTGAGCACCATGGCCAAAATATTCACCATCCATTTAAACACGAACTTTAGGAATCCCCTTTTGAACTGAACACTCATTAGCCGTTTCTTTTGTTCACCCACACCATTTCACCCTTGTTTTATTATGTTTGCAAGACGATGATAGTGACTTCTTATGTTTTATGCTTCGGATTTGTATGGTAGTATACCAAAAGGCAAGTGTGGGGGTGTATTTATTTTGTTGTATTTGTTCAAAGAAAGAAAAAAAAAGAATCAGAAATAAAAAGAAGGAATAAATTCCTCAAAGAAAAAAAAAATAGAAAAAAAAATGTGGAAAAGAAAAAGAAAAAATACCACAAAAATAGAGTTATTTTATTTACTTGTATTATTTTCTTGTAAAAGGTTGGAGGAGAATAAGAGTTGTTTCGGGTTTAGCATATGTATGAGTTTCAAAGTCGTTGACTTGTCTTGCAAACATATAAAACATTTTTCATTTCGAGTCATTTCACTTCATTTACCATTCACCATTTACCATTCATCCTTTTGTCCCTGTTTCACCTAAAAAGTCCTTATGATCTGATGAATTGTAGATTAATTGTGGAGAGTTGGTTAATGAGCAAGCATATGGGAACACTACTTGTGTAATTGTTATGAGAGTAAACACTTAACCCTAAACACTGAGCGGAAATATTTAGTGAATCTTGTGAGGTTTAGTGGTTAATGTTGTTTCGATGTGCCTATTGGATTGCTTGACATTAATTGTATATTCGGTTTTCACACACTTCACCCGAGCATAAATGAGATGTACATATTAAATGCTTAGCAAATTCTTTAACCTTGGTATATAATTTTTATTCTCTTGATTATAAATTCTTTCGAACTCGCTGAGGATTATGGTTGGAAAGACCAGTTTGTTGTGTGTTTCCATTTTTGTGAAATATAGTTGTGTTTTGTATTCTGTGTTTGCTAGAGGACTAGCAATAGTTCAAGTGTAGGGGTGTGATGTGAACTTAAAATACGTTCACAAAGTGCCTTTAATTACTGAATTTTGCTATTTCAAAAGCTTAATTGTTTGTTTAATATTTGTTTTCGTGTTTTTAGGGAAAATACCAGGAAAATGTTTATCTGCACAAAATAGGTGCATTTTGGGGTTTTCAGCGTAAATCGGAAAGTCAACCGTGACTTTCATTTGTGGAATAAAATAATGTACGAAGATTTCGGAAACCGTTCCGAATTCCGGCAAGTTTGTCGGCGAACTACCACATAAAGCGGCGCAACCACCACACGCGGTGGCGATACATATTTTGAAACCACCATCTTATTTTCTCTAATAATTATTTCTTTTATATATTTATTTTTATTTTATTTGTTTTATTATTTTATTCTATTTTTGTTTTGTTTTATTTTATAACTATTTCTTTTGATTTCTTTTTGTTATTTTTCTTTTTCTTTTGTTGTTGCAGCTAACATGTTCACGTTCTTTGCATTGCCGGCTGCCCACTTCTCCAGCTACAGTCCATTTTTTCCCTGGTTTTCCTCCACTGCCGGCACCTCCTCCTTGGCTTCTAGCTTCACCAAACTTCTCCACCATCACCTACCACCTCCACCAAGCCTTGGCTGTTTCCCCCTTTCCTTTCCTATTTAAGGAGAGCTCCTGCAAGCTTCAATCATCAATCACCACCATTCACGATTAGCCATGGCAGCCCTGCAATCAATTCAAGTTTTCTTTTCTTTTCTTTTGTTTTCCTGCAAAAATTACAATCATGCAATCATCTCTCTAATTTTCTTTGTTTTTCTGTTTTGCAGGTTTGGAAGTTGCTACTGCCATCGTGCCTCTGCTGAACCAAGCCCAATCCTCCTCCGCCACCACCGTTCAGCCCAGCGCCGGCGTCGTCATCAACAAAGCCCAATCCAATCCGAACCCGGCGAAGCTACTGCCTGCTGCCGTCGATTCCCCATGCTCCGCGTAGCTCCTCACCACCTGCAGGCCGTCGACGCCGCCGTGCCTTCCCAGCCCAGAAGCCTCCGCCGCTCTCTTAAGCCCAGGCCGCGCATGCTCTCTGCCCAGCTCCGAAGCTCATGCTCTGCCCGCTGCGTCCCTTGCCGTCGCTCTCTTCAAAGCTCGCCGACGCCGTGCCTCGTGCCTCTTCCATTTTCGGCGTCTCTCTCACCAAAACTACAGCGCCGCACCGCACCTCCAGGCGCCATCGATCCCGTGTCCTGCCACTTGCGCCGCGCGCCGACGATCCCAATCCTCACCGGCGCCGCCAACGACGACATCACCTCTGCCCGGAAGCTCCACCGTCAATCCCAAGCTGCTGCTCCCTCTCTTGATCTGCTGGGAAGAAAAGAAAACTGAAAGATAGCAAAAGAAGCTGCGAAGAAGAGAAAGAAAGAAGATTAATTAAGAAGAGAAAGACCACGGGTCAACTTGAAGTTGAAGGCGTTGAAAAGTCAACCACAAAGAGAGAGCACGGGCTGGGCTTGACCGGGTCAACAAGCCAAACTGATTTGAATTTGGGCCTTTGCCCAATTGCTCAAGTCCAAGCCCAATAGCATCCAAGCCCAATTGCTAAGTGCACCCGCCACATCCAAATGCGTTACTAGTCCGATTAAATAGCTGAGTCTGCCACCTTCGCCTGCCAGACAGTGTCCATTTTCATGGACACAACAGTAACATTTTTCCAAACTCTGTTTATTTATTATAATTTATTTTTGTTTAATTAACTATTCGTGAATAATTTTGGGAAATGTTATTGTTTGTTTATTTTCTATTTTGTGTAATAAATTGGATTGAAGTTGATTAATTCTTCTAGCAGCTTATGTGAATTTTGTTTGTTTAGTTTTATCTTTAATGTTGAAACTAAATAATAAGGATCGCGGATAGACGAGCGTTCGCTAGGTCGCGCACTTGAATTAGCAACTCTTTTTCTATGCGTTAGACATGTTTAGATTAATCACCTTTGCATGTTTAATTGTTTAATCTAGATGAGCGTTCACTAGGTTGATTTCATGGGAGAAGTTTATTTGGGGAATGATAACCCGCGTGGGCATTCCACATATGTTAGTTTCGGATTCATGGCTAGGGAGTTAGTTAATCTTCAAAACAATATTTGTGTGTGTGTTTTCTTGTTTTCAAAAATAATAAAAATCCAAAAATATTTCTTTTTATTGTTTTCAAAATTATCAAAAACCCCCAAAAATACTTTTGTATATAATGTATATTTTTGTAAATAGAAACAATACTGTATAGTTTATTTAATTTTGTATATATATATATTCTTTATTCTTTATACTTGTTAATAATAATTCTTTATTTAATTTAATTTTTCGTGACATTAAAAAGTAAATATAACAATCTTCTGTGGGAAAAACCTTTATTTCCCATTATACTTTACAACGACAATTGTTAGGAATTTAGGTAATATTAAATGACCGCGGTTTTACGGCTAATCACTAACCATTCCCCAAATAAAACATCTCTACGAAAATTAACCTAAGTGAAAGCACCTAGATTAACCAATTAAACATGCCATCTTAGTCTAGAAAGCTAGCTAGTCAAACCATATTTAACGCATAGAAAAGAGTTGTTAATTAAAGTGCACGACCCATTATAGAAAAGTCCATATGTCCGCAATCCTTTTTATTAGACACCGACTTTTGTCCAAAGCCTTTACTACTCGTGAATTAGGTTTCCAAAACTATTAGGTGAATTGTAATCCCTAACTCTAGCTCCAATTATATGCAAATATTATAAGTTTCGAACCCTATAACATAAACACATAAAAGTTTTCTATAAAACAGAATCAAATAAACGGAGTCACATAAGCTACTAGAAGAACTAATTAATTAGGATCCAATAACTAAATAAACTCATATATATAGGCTGGAAATTATATAAATCATGTCATGTTAACTAATACAAAAGATAAACAAGCAACAAAGAGGAACTCAATAGAGAATTTAAAGAATAAAGTCGAATTACACCATATGGAGAACATGAAGAACTCGAAGACCACGGATATTTGAATCCTTGAAAGCAAGCAATCCAAAGCCGTGAACTCGAGGTGATGATGGTGATGAAAACGTTGGTTGATGGCTGGTGGTGATGGTGACATCTCCTTCTCCTCCTCCTTGAAGCCTTGAAAATCCTAAATACTAGAGAATGAAAAATATGATGTGAGAGGGAGAAGAGAAAGAGGAGGGTTTGTCCCTCCCCATTGGGGTGTGAATTGGTGAAGAGAAATAGGCTCCTATTTATAGGAAAATGGAGAGGAAGAAGAAGACAATGGAAGAAATAAACAAAGAAAGGGAAAAGAAGTGGAATGTGAATGGGAGATAAAGAAATGGTAAGTGGTGGTGGAAATGGAATCATATGGCAATTAACCATTTATTTAGGTAAAAGAAATCAAACACTAATGGTATGGAGAGAAAGCAACAAAGATAGTGTGGTGAGATGGGTGGAAATATGGGGGTGAGTGGAGCATTGAAAATAAAAGAAGAGGAAAGAAATAAAAAGCAGACAGCACTGAGCAGTTCCCACTTAGAACGGAATAATGCACGTTTGAACGGTTGGATGATTCTAAAATTTTAATACAGAATATATAACACACACATGCAGTGTGTATCAAAATTACAGCTGGATCCAACGGTGCAATTGGGAGATATTGGCTTCGCAAGTTGACTAATCTGCACAGGCAGAATGTCCGAAAATCTGGGCTTGGGCCTTTCCTCATGCTTTGTGAACTTGGGCCTTCCTTCATGGATTTGGGCCTTCCATCTTGGGTCTCATGGCATACCACCTCTTAATGGGCCTCGCAAAAGCCCATTAAGCTTCGTTTCTGCACATGTTCACATTAATACGTCATTTAGGACTCAAATATGAAAACTAAGCTAAAATAGCAAAGTTACAATTAAATCATAGCCAAATAGTAGGGAAAACACATTAAAAATGTCACACTTTGTGCTCCTATCAATACAAAGAATAATCAAGCAACAAAGAGGAACTCAAAAAGAGTAATTAAAGAATAAGTTGAAGTACACCATATGGAAAGTAGGAAGAACTCGAAGATCACAAACTCTTAAATCCTCACGCGAGTAACTCAAAAGCCGAGATTCCCAAGGTGATGATGATGGTGGTGATGATGGTTGATGGCTGGTGGTAATGGTGTAAACAGCTCCCCTCCTCCTTGAAGACTTGAAAACTCTAAATACTAGAGAATGGAAAATATGATGTGAGATGGAGAAGAGAAAGAGGAGGGTTTGTCCCTCCCCATTGGGGTGTGAATTGGTGAGAAGATGACAGGCCCAAAATGAGCATCAATTTAAAAAAAATCCCTATCGGTAGTAGTATAGTGCATAGTAGGGTATCGTTCACAACGGAGATCAAAGGGTGTACCTAACAAAAATTGTCACAAGAATTATTAACAAGTATAAAGTATAAATATATACATATGTACAAAGTAAAAAGGGGGATTGAGTCATAAATTGAATGAAATGAATTAATTAAATTACAAAGAATAAATTAAATAAAATGGGATGAAACATAAAGTATATAAAGTTCAGCCACAAGTATACAAGTTTACCAATTATTGGACCGAAAATTAACATATGTGGAATGCTGGACCGCCAATTATCATTCCCCAAACAAAACCACTTTCATGAAAATTAACCTAAGCGACTGATTAGAGGTTTTTCTACCGCGGTCATTAATTAATACCTAAATTCCTAACAATTGTCGTTGTAAAGTATAATGGGAAATAAAGGTTTTTCCCACAGAAGATTGTTATATTTACTTTTTAATGTCACGAAAAATTAAATTAAATAAAGAATTATTATTAACAAGTATAAAGAATAAAGAATATATATATATACAAAATTAAATAAACTATACAGTATTGTTTCTATTTACAAAAATATACATTATATACAAAAGTATTTTTGGGGGTTTTTGATAATTTTGAAAACAATAAAAAGAAATATTTTTGGATTTTTATTATTTTTGAAAACAAGAAACACACACAAAAATATTGTTTTGAAGATTAACCAACTCCCTAGCCATGAATCCGAAACTAACACATGTAGAATGCCTACGCAGGTTATCATTCCCCAAATAAACTTCTCCCATGAAATCAACCTAGTGAACGCTCATCTAGATTAAACAATTAAACATGCAAAGGTGATTAATCTAAACATGTCTAACGCATAGAAAAAGAGTTGTTAATTCAAGTGCGCGACCTAGCGAACGCTCGTCTATCCGCGATCCTTATCATTTAGTTTCAACATTAAAGATAAAACCAAACAAACAAAATTCACATAAGCTGCTAGAAGAATCAATTAACTTCAATCCAACAATTATTACACAAAATAGAAAATAAACAAACAATAACATTTCCCAAAATTATTCACGAATAGTTAATTAAACAAAAATAAATTATAATAAATAAACGAGTTTGGGAAAAATGTTACTGTTGTGTCCATGAAAATGGACACGTGCAGCGAGCGAAGGTGGCGGACTCGGCTATAAAAACGAACTAATGGTATTTGGATGTGGCGGGTGCGAGAGATCAGATTTGGGCTGGGCCTTGGGGTGTCCATAGCAATTGGACCATTGGGCTTTTGGGCTTGGGCCCAATTTTCTGTTGACTATGTTTGACCGGCCCAAGTCGCTTGTTGACTTTTCAACATATTCCATGTCGGCATTACCCGTGCGGCCTCCTCTTCATCTCTATCAATTTTCTTCTTCTTTCCTTCGCAGACCGAGAGAGAGAGCTATGGTGACGCCGGCACGGTCTGGTTTTGTGCGGCATGGGGGATGAGCGGCGCCGGCGAGTGGTGGCGAGGCGCGCGGAGGAGCAGCCGGCAAGACAAGGCGCGGGCACGGGCAACGATGGGATCGACGGCAGGTGGTAGCGCACGGGATCGTTCGGGGCGAGCGACGGGGCCGGCGAGAGAACAGAAGACACGGGTACTGGAATTGACGCCGGCGGCGAGAGCGGATGAGGCAGCGGCGATGGATCGGCGTCAAGAGAGCGACGGCGGGCTCGGGTTCGGTTCGGCGAGAGGTGACGTGGCTTTGTGGGATTCACGGCGGCACGGCGGGTACGGTGGCAGCGGCTAATGCGGAGGAATCCGAGAGGAACGGCGACGGCGAGGACTGGGCATGGCAGTAGCGGCGTTGGATTGGATTTCCGGGCTTCACGGTGGCTGAATGGTGAGCTGCTAACAAACCTGCAAAAGAAAAAGAAAAGATAGTTAGATTGCTGAATTATGATTTGCGGGAAAAGAAAGGCGAGAGGAGATGGAAATTGAGTTTCTTGGCCATTGGGCTTTGTTGCCGGCGTCGAGGACTGCCATGGATGAACAGAGAGAAGCAACTTTGATGATTGCTTGCGAGAGGCATTTATTCTGGAGGTAGTAATTGTGATGGCTGCGATTGATGATTTGTGATTGTGTGAATTGCTTGCAGGGATGGACGTTGGCTTAAATAGGCAAGGAAATGATGGGAAGCAGCCAAGAAGAAGGTGATGTTGGTAGTGGGCTGTAGATTCATGGAGTGCGATGGAGAGTTGGATTGATTGATTCCTGGATGGAATTGAGAATGCAGACTAACGTGGGAGATGAAGTAAATGGAAGAACAGCAAGGATAGGCTTTGGAGTGCCATGTGAATTAGCTAGAAACCAAGGTAGAGGGAAATGGGCGGCTCGGTGGAGGAAGTAAATGGAAGAACAACAAGGAGGGAACAGGGGAACGTGGAAGGGGGAAGCTGCAAAGAGAATCAAACAAAATTAAAATAAACAAAATAAAATAAAATAAAATAAATGAATAATAAAAGAAATGAAAAAAATATAAAATAAAGAAAAGAAATAACAAATGAAATAAATATAAAAGAAATATGTAAAATAAATAAACATAAAATATAAACAAGGGAAAATAAGATGGAGGATTAAAATTGTGTTCCACCACCACGTGTGGTGGTTGCGCCGCCTTGTGTGGTGGTTCGCCGACAAATTGTCGGGATTCGGAATAATCCGAAATCTTCGTACAATATTTTCTTCCACAAATGAAAGTCACGGTTGACTTTTCCATTTACGCTGAAAACCTCCGAAATTCACCTTTTCTGTGCAGATTGACATTTTTCTGGTATTTTCCCTAAAAACACAAAAACAAATATTAAATAGACAATTAAGCTTTCGGAATAGCAAAATCCAGTAATTAAAGGCACTTTGTGAACGTATTTTACGTTCACATCACACCCCTACACTTGAACTATTGCTAGTCCTCTAGCAAACACATAACAAAACAACACAAAACAGAAAGGGAAACACAAAACAGACAGTCTTTCCAACCATAATCCTCAGCGAGTTCGAAAGAATTATAATCAAGAGAATAAAAATTATATACCAAGGTTAAAGAATTTGCTAAGCATTTAACATGTACATCTCATTTATGCTCGGGTGTGTGTGTGAAAACCAAGTATACAATTAATGTCAAGCAATCCAATAGGCACATATGAACAACATTAACCACTAAACCTTACAAGATTCACTAAATATTTCCGCTCAGTGTTTAGGGTTAAGTGTTTACTCTCAAAACAATTACACAAGTAGTGTTCCCATATGCTTGCTCATTAACCAACTCTCTACAATTAATCTACAAATCATCAGATCATAAGGACTTTCAGGTGAAACAGGAACAAAAGGATGAATGGTAAATGGTGAATGGTCAAAGGAAGTGAAAGGACTCGAAATGAAAAATGTTTCACATGTTTGCAAGACAAATCAACGACTTTGAAACTCATACCTATGCTATACCCGAAACAACTCTTATTTTCCTCCAACCTTTTATTGAAAATAAAATCAATACAATAACTCTTTTTTTTGGAATTTCTCTTTTGACATTTTTTTTTTTTCTTTCTTTTCCATTTTTTTTTCTTTGAGGAATTTATTCCTTCTTTTTATTTCTGATTTTTTTTTTTTTTCTTTCTTTGAACAAATACAACAAAATAAATACACCCCCACACTTGCCTTTTGGTATACTACCGTACAAATCCGAAGCATAAAAACACAAGAAGTCACTATCATCGTCTTGCAAACACAAATAAAACAAGGGTGAAATGGTGTGGGTGAACAAAAGAAACGGCTAATGAGTGATCAGTTCAAAAGGGGATCCTAAAGTTCGTGTTTAGATGGATGGTGAATACTTTGGCCATGGTGGTCAACTAATGCCTTACTCATTTCTAATTCATCACAGATTAACAAAAAGTTTCAAGTGGTCTCTGAGCAAGTTCTAGGTTCAAAACTCATGAATTGTGCACACATGAAGAACGAGTAAATGTATGAAAGATGCATACATGTGAATATACAACAGGCTCAAATCCTCACATTTTCTGGGTATGCATGACAATGTATGTTTAAATGTGCTTCTCGGATTGCAATCAATTAATCGAAACAGGTTATGTGAACATGGAAATTCGAGCAATCACAAGTTATGCATATTAAATCCAAAGTAAACTACAAAGCCTTAGCATATAATCAACATTCTCAAAATCATAACAATTAAACTCAATTCATCATCGGGATTGGAGAGAACACAACACATATAACACAACTAAACACACAAAAACACACAAACAGAAGCAAATATTTTTGTAATTTCTGATTTTTTTGATTTTTTTGATTTTTTCAATTAAGGGTAACAATACGTGACCACAGTGACTTACTAAGTGCAATGGTAGGTTCAACGCTACCAAGGGAGTAAGTATGATCTAGTCGATATACCGTTACCGTAGAAAACAAAAACAAGTAAATTATTTTTTTCAATTTTTGAATTTTTCAAATTTTTTCTTTTCTTTTTAAATAAACCTTCCCCCCACACTTGAATTAAACATTGTCCTCAATGTTAGACAAATATTTCACGAAAATGAATAATTCAAGCATGGTTATTGAATTTAAACACACAAACAGAAGTAAACCGAATTAAACACACAAACTGAAATAAACAGAAGTAAACACACAACATATATACAAATGAAAAAAAATAAGTTAAAGAAAATCTCCCCCTTGAAGATCGTTAAGCTCCTCCCGAAGCAAGTCACCAACAGTCACAAACAAGGCTAGCAGGGCCTTGCATCCAACGTTTGCTCCTTAATTGACTGCGGCTCTGATCCTTTGAAGTGTGTCCTGGACAAGGGTAGTTGCCGACTCCACGGCAGACTTGGCTGATGTAGCCCTCACTGAGATCTGGAACACTATAGTCAGCAGTGTTCCGTCAAGTACAGCTCCGGATACGTTTGGCAGAATGGAGAAGCCTGAAGACATAAGCGGAAATGGCTCCGGTTGAACTCCAGATAGCAAACACTGGAAAATGGAATGGTTAATCGGCGCATAAATCACAGACGACCCTGTTGCATCGGTGCAACACTCCTGAAGGATGAGGAAGTCGTTGTGACTATCTATAGCGAGCACCGAAATCTGGTTCCGCGGGTCAAGACCGATGCTGAAATTTGCTAACACACGCACCGAGCTGTCCATCGACATACTATCCCACAATGGTCTCGTTTGAACGTCTTTGAGGAACTCAAAGATTCTGGTGTGATGAGATAGATGAACAACGGAACAACCAGCAGTACGATTGACTCCAGGGGGCTTGCTCGGATCTCCCCTTCGCTTGTTGGTCCTGACCTCCATTCGAGTGTCTCTTGTTCGGTTCGAACAAGTCCAGTGGTGGTACGTGGAGTTGCTGATGTCGTTGAAGAAACAGATTGTCATCTGTTTTGCCATTTCCGCAAGGCCTCTTCTTCCTTCAAGAGAAATAATCGAGTCACCGGGTGAAGAGTGGATACCTGTGGCGCACATGTAGCGCTCGGCTTGTCGTTGGAGGGTTGAGATCCAACGCTTTGCACCAAAAGCGAACCCTGAATGAACAAAAGGTTCGAAACTGGCCTTCATCTCCTTCTCGCGTACATCCACGTGCTCCACCCAAGTGACTAAGGAAGATCCATTATGAAGATCACGTATCAGGCATCCGGAGGGGCGTTTTCGGCAAATCGATCTCACGGAAGGCTTTGGATTTGTGCGCAATTCATCCACGGAGACATCCACGACGACCCAACTTCCATCCAGTTGCTGGTGAGAGTACCGAACGAACTGGACTTCACGAGTTGAAACGAGGTGAGATGACACTAGAAACTCGGCCGACATCACCTGCATATGCTCCTTGTAGCCTTCTTCGTTGCTGGAGGAAAGGATCTCCAATGTCTTGGCGTTTGTGATCATGCTACAGAAGACAGGCAACCATCGACCAACATCCATGAGAATTTGAACGATGGTGGTCGGATAAAGATGGATGGTTGCCGAGTGTCTCGACGATTCGGCTTTGAAGTACGGAGCAGGTTCAGCTCGTTGAAACACTCGCAAGTACTCGGCCCTATGAAGAGTCTCGGGATGAATAGACGTGTCGGGAGTCGGTGAAGTTATCCACAGAGGAAATCCGGCAGTGGCCATGAGCAGGAGCTCGTGTTTGGCCTTACGGACGATATCCGAGATCAAGTCGGTGTGGACTCCGACAAGATCATGAGCAGGTCCGGGAAGGGTGTCAGATGGCAAAGGTATGGATGGGCGCTCGACTAGTGTAGGCATGAGGCTCCGCACATCCCGTCTTAAGTGGTCCATGTCGATGGAATCATCGGACAACTCAAGAATAGGCTCTTGTTGTTGAGGAACAACTTCGAGCCTTCGCCGTGGCACATCTGAGTGCGGAACAGGACCTCCGCAATTAGGACAGATGCCGCTGTGGAGAGCATCGACGAGTCGTTGATTCAAAAGTTGAAGCTCCTCGTTCTTGCTCACCAGCTGATCATTTCGTTTCTCTAGCTCGGCAATACGCTGCTCGGAAGACTGGATACCGAACTTCTTCCTATTTCTCGACCCCCAATAGTAGACTTGGTCCTCCTCAAGTCCGATTTTTGGACCAAATCTTTCACGTTGTGGTTTGGTGGGGTGAGAATACACCGCAAAGAAAGCCGCAAGTGCATCTCTCTGAGCTTTGCTGTACTTCGACCTCGGAAGTCTCCTATAGACAGGAGCGGCTTCCAACTCGGCAGGTGGATCAGCAACCAAGATTGGTGCTTGGGGTAGTGGTTGCGGTTGTGGTAGTGGCTCGGTCGGCATGCTAGCATCGGCGCTATTGAGCATGCTCGGTGGAATTATTTCAGCCAAGCCTTCAAAGATTGGGTTCTCGAAGGACCCCCTGAAACAAATCACCGAAAGAATTCACTCGTTTGGCCATTTCGGGTTGGGAAGGGAGGATAACTTTACGGGTTTGGGAGATTTTCCGGGAAAACTCGAAGAACGGATGAAGAACACGAAGAGAAAACGAGAGAGAGAGAGAGAGAGAGAGACTAAGGGAAACGCGAAATGACCTAAGGAAACTAACGCAAACGAAGGGAAAGGGAACGGAATGGACGGACGCGTGTCCAAAGTCGAAGACAAAGATCCGTAAATCACGGATCGAGCGACGAAAGTCGCAAAGGGAATAGTGGAACGCGCGCACGATTTATTAAACAATTCGGCCGACGCAAAAGTCGTGCGTCGGCCCAATCAAAAATTTTTTTTGATTTTCGAATTTTTATTTTTTTGATTTTTTTAATACTTTACGAAAAGTCGTAAAGTGAACAGTGAAAACGCGTCGCACACGCGCTTGCCGACACTTTAAACGGGCCTGGGCCATCGAAATGGTTTGGGCCTTAAAGTGGGCTTGGGCCAAAGAAATCTCCGGCCCATTATTGGTGGGCTTAACTAATGGGCCTAAAAACGAACAGGCCCGACACACTAATGGGCTTGGGTTACGGGTTTTGGGCTTCGGGAATGACACGAGCCCAATGGGCTAAAATTTTTTTTATTATTTTTTTATTTTATTTTTACGAAACCTAAAACCCTAACCAATCACACAAACGAATGGGCCTAAGGCCCAATAATAAATAACAAACAAACAAGCCCAAAACAAACAAACAGTAATTATAAAAAGTGAAAATAAATAATTACAAAACAGTAAAACAAACAAACACACTTTTTTTTTATTATTTACAATTAAATTTTTATTTTATTTTTTAAATCAAATAAATAACGAGAGTGAAAAGAAAACTTACCTTTTTACTCCCGAGGAAACCGAAAATCACCAACAAGACATCAACCTCAAGGTTTTTCAACCTTGACTTCCTAAACGTATGCTCCGATGTATGTGGTAAAATTTCCGATAAACCCGGATTATTTCCTATACAAAATAAAAAGGTTAGTAATAAATTTACAAAATAAAAACAAAATATTTACAAAGTTAAAAATGTGTCACAAATTATCTATACAAAATGAATAAATAAAATTTCCTATGTCTACGTATATTTTATGTCTACGTATATTCCTATGTCTACGTATATTTTATGTCTACGTATATTCCTATGTCTACATATATTCCTATGTCTACGTATATTTTATGTCTACGTATATTCCTATGTCTACGTATATTCCTATGTCTACGTATATTTTATTTACACAAAAATATTTTCTTTTGTCTGAATATAGTTGAAAAAAAAGAAAGTTGATTCCAAGCGGTAACTCAAGGTGGACTTACGGCCTAGGTGCAATGTCTTGACGTAAATGACTTTCCGTGTTTTCAGAAGGCGAATGGCCAGATCACAAGAGATAAGCGAGAGGCAGGATTCATTTAGTGGACAAGTCCTCTGAATCCAATTTTACAAACCCGTCACCCAGAGTCTTGATCATATCTAGACACCATTCATGTGCCCCTTACTCAGTTGAGAAAGCACTTAAGTGTTCGACAATTCTCCAAGTGTTAATAAAGGCCGCCCTCAACCTCAAATAACCTTACGGTAAAAATGAAGGGTTTAGGCCAATATTAACAAAAGGACCTTACCTATTTCCGTTCAAGTTACAACTTACAACAACAAAAAATAATCAACCATATTCAGGATACCTAAGTATAATTACTAAGTGTAAAAAAATATCAACAAGTATAATTAGTGAGTATAAATAAAATTAACAAGTATTATTTACAAATAGTAAAAAGTCAATAGTCAATAGTAAAAAGTCAAAAGTAAAAAGTCAAAAGTAAAAAGTCAATAGTAAAAACAATCCCCGGCGAGCCGGCGCCAAAATGATTAGAGGTTTTTCTACCGCGGTCATTAATTAATACCTAAATTCCTAACAATTGTCGTTGTAAAGTATAATGGGAAATAAAGGTTTTTCCCACAGAAGATTGTTATATTTACTTTTTAATGTCACGAAAAATTAAATTAAATAAAGAATTATTATTAACAAGTATAAAGAATAAAGAATATATATATATACAAAATTAAATAAACTATACAGTATTGTTTCTATTTACAAAAATATACATTATATACAAAAGTATTTTTGGGGGTTTTTGATAATTTTGAAAACAATAAAAAGAAATATTTTTGGATTTTTATTATTTTTGAAAACAAGAAACACACACAAAAATATTGTTTTGAAGATTAACCAACTCCCTAGCCATGAATCCGAAACTAACACATGTAGAATGCCTACGCAGGTTATCATTCCCCAAATAAACTTCTCCCATGAAATCAACCTAGTGAACGCTCATCTAGATTAAACAATTAAACATGCAAAGGTGATTAATCTAAACATGTCTAACGCATAGAAAAAGAGTTGTTAATTCAAGTGCGCGACCTAGCGAACGCTCGTCTATCCGCGATCCTTATCATTTAGTTTCAACATTAAAGATAAAACCAAACAAACAAAATTCACATAAGCTGCTAGAAGAATCAATTAACTTCAATCCAACAATTATTACACAAAATAGAAAATAAACAAACAATAACATTTCCCAAAATTATTCACGAATAGTTAATTAAACAAAAATAAATTATAATAAATAAACAGAGTTTGGGAAAAATGTTACTGTTGTGTCCATGAAAATGGACACTGTCTGGCAGGCGAAGGTGGCAGACTCAGCTATAAAAACGAACTAATGGTATTTGGATGTGGCGGGTGCAGAGATCAGATTGGGCTGGGCCTTGGGGTGTCCATAGCAATTGGACCATTGGGCTTTTGGGCTTGGGCCCAATTTTCTGTTGACTATGTTTGACCGGCCCAAGTCTGCTTGTTGACTTTTCAACATATTCCATGTCAGCATTACCCGTGCGGCCTCCTCTTCATCTCTATCAATTTTCTTCTTCTTTCCTTCGCAGACCAGAGAGAGAGCTATGGTGACGCCGGCACGGTCTGGTTTTGTGCGGCATGGGGGATGAGCGGCGCCGGCAAGTGGTGGCGAGGCGCGCGGAGGAGCAGCAGCAAGACAAGGCGCGGGCCTGGGCAACGATGGGATCGACGGCAGGTGGTAGCGCACGGGATCGTTCTGGGCAGAGCGACGGGGCCGGCAGAGAACAGAAGACACGGGTACTGGAATTGACGCCGGCGGCGAGAGCGGATGAGGCAGCAGCGATGGATCGGCGTCAAGAGAGCAGCGACTGGGCTCGGGTTCAGTTCAGCAGAGGTGACGTGGCTTTGTGGGATTCACGGCGGCACGGCAGGTACGGTGGCAGCAGCTAATGCGGAGGAATCCGAGAGGAACGGCGACGGCGAGGACTGGGCATGGCAGTAGCGGCGTTGGATTGGATTTCTGGGCTTCACGGTGGCTGAATGGTGAGCTGCTAACAAACCTGCAAAAGAAAAAGAAAAGATAGTTAGATTGCTGAATTATGATTTGCAGGAAAAGAAAGGCAGAGGAGATGGAAATTGAGTTTCTTGGCCATTGGGCTTTGTTGCCGGCGTCGAGGACTGCCATGGATGAACAGAGAGAAGCAACTTTGATGATTGCTTGCAGAGGCATTTATTCTGGAGGTAGTAATTGTGATGGCTGCGATTGATGATTTGTGATTGTGTGAATTGCTTGCAGGGATGGACGTTGGCTTAAATAGGCAAGGAAATGATGGGAAGCAGCCAAGAAGAAGGTGATGTTGGTAGTGGGCTGTAGATTCGTGGAGTGCGATGGAGAGCTGGATTGATTGATTCCTGGATGGAATTGAGAATGCAGACTAACGTGGGAGATGAAGTAAATGGAAGAACAGCAAGGATAGGCTTTGGAGTGCCATGTGAATTAGCTAGAAACCAAGGTAGAGGGAAATGGGCGGCTCGGTGGAGGAAGTAAATGGAAGAACAACAAGGAGGGAACAGGGAACGTGGAAGGGGGAAGCTGCAAAGAGAATCAAACAAAATTAAAATAAACAAAATAAAATAAAATAAAATAAATGAATAATAAAAGAAATGAAAAAAATATAAAATAAAGAAAAGAAATAACAAATGAAATAAATATAAAAGAAATATGTAAAATAAATAAACATAAAATATAAACAAGGGAAAATAAGATGGAGGATTAAAATTGTGTTCCACCACCACGTGTGGTGGTTGCGCCGCCTTGTGTGGTGGTTCGCCGACAAATTGTCGGGATTCGGAATAATCCGAAATCTTCGTACAATATTTTCTTCCACAAATGAAAGTCACGGTTGACTTTTCCATTTACGCTGAAAACCTCCGAAATTCACCTTTTCTGTGCAGATTGACATTTTTCTGGTATTTTCCCTAAAAACACAAAAACAAATATTAAATAGACAATTAAGCTTTCGGAATAGCAAAATCCAGTAATTAAAGGCACTTTGTGAACGTATTTTACGTTCACATCAGCGACCGCACCTAGATTAACCAATCAAACATGCAAAGGTAGCTAATCAAAACATGTCCAACACATAAAAGAAGAGTTGTTAATTAAAGTGCACGACCTAGTGGGACCACCCATCTATCCGTGATCCTTCTTATTTCATTCCGACCTCTTTCCAAAGCCTTTACTACTTGTGAATTAGAATTAAAACCCTAATTCTAGCACCAATTATATGCAATTATCTTAAGTTTGCAACCTTAAAACAAAAACATATAAAAGTTATCTACTAAAACAAAATCAAATAAACGGAGTCACATAAACTACTAGAAGAACTAATTAATTAGGATCCAACAATTAAATAAATCCATAAACAAGGGCTGAATATTATATAAATCATGTCATGTTAACTAATACAAAGAATAATCAAGTAACAAAGAGGCATAAATTTAAAGGCTAAGTCGAAATACACCGTATGAATAGCATGAAGATCTTGAAACCACATCTTGAATCCTTGACCACAAGTAATCCAAGCTGTGAAGACAAGGTGATGATGGTGATGGTGATCTTGAATAGGGGCTGGTGGTGATGGTGTAGACGCCTTCTCCTCCTCCTTGAAGTCTTGAAAACCCATAGTATTAGAGAATGGGAAATGTGAGATGAGAAGAGAAAGAGGAGGGTTTGTCCCTCCTCATTGAGGTGTGTATTGGTGAGAAGAATGAGGCTGCTATTTATAGGAGAATGGAGAGGAAGAAGAAGACAATGGAAGAAATAAACAATAAAAGGGAAAAGAAATGGAATGTGAATGGGAGATAAAGAAATGGTAAGTGGTGGTGGAAATGGAATCATATGGCAATTAACCATTTATTTACCAAAAAGAAATTAAACACTAATGGTGTGGGCAGAAAGAAGAGGAAAGAATATAGGGGTGAGTGGAGCATTGAAAATAAAAGAAGAGGAAAGAAATAAAAACGGACAGCACTGAGCAGTGCGCACTTAGAACGGAATCCTGCACGTTTCAACGGTTGGATGCTTCTGAAATTTTATTTGGAAATAACTGACATCCATGTGCAGCGTGTATCAAAATTACAGCTAGATCTGACGGTGCAAGTTGACCTATCTGCACAGGCAGATTGTCCGAAAATCTGGGCTTGGGCCATTCCTCATGCTTTGTGAACTTGGGCCTTCCTTCATGGATTTGGGCCTCCTTCTTGGGTTTGGGCCTTCCATCTTGGGCCTCATGGCAGACCACCTCTTAATGGGCCTCGCAAAAGCCCATTTGACTTCGTTTCTGCACATGTTCACATTAATACATCATTTTGGACTAAAATATGGAAACTAAGCTAAAATAGCAAAGTTACAATTAAATCATAGCCAAATAGTAGGGAAAACACATTAAAAACGTCACACTTTGTGCTCCTATCAAATTCCCCCACACTTAGCTACTGCTAGTCCTCTAGCAAACACAAGAACAACACAAAACAGAAAAGGAAACACAAAACAGAATGGTCTTTCCCACCATAACCCTCAGCGAGTTCAAAAGAGTTATAATCAGGAGAATAAAAATTACATACCAAGGCTAACGAATTTGCTAAGTATTTAACATGTACATCTCATTCATGCTCGGGTGAGTGTGTGAAAACCAAGTATACAATTAATGTCAAGCAATCCAATAGGCACATATGAACAACATTAACCACTAAACCTCACAAGATTCACTAAATATTTCCGCTCAGTGTTTAGGGTTAAGTGTTTACTCTCAAAACAATTACACAAGTAGTGTTCCCATATGCTTGCTCATTAACCAACTCTCTACAATTAATCTACAAATCATCAGATCATAAGGTCTTTCAATGGTGTAAGGAGGCCAAAGGGTGAATCGTAAATGGTGAATGGAAAATGGTAAATGAAGTGAAAGGACTCGAAATGAAAAATGCTTCACATGTTTGCAAGACAAATCAACGACTTTGAAACTCATACATATGCTATACCCGAAACAACTCTTATTTTCCTCCAACCTTTTATTGAATTCAAAAATAATACAACAAAATAACTCTATTTTTGGAATTTCTCTTTCTTTTTTTTTTTTTTTTTTTTTTTTCTTGAGGAACTTTATTCCTTCTTTTTATTTCTGATTTTTTTTTTTTTGAATAAATACAACAAAATTAAATACACCCCCACACTTGCCTTCTGGTATACTACCATACAAATCCGAAGCAAAATGACACAAGAAGTCACTATCATCGTCTTGCAAACACAATAAAACAAGGGTGAGATGGTGTGGGTGAACAAAAGAAACGGCTAATGAGTGTTTAGTTCAAAAGGGTATTCCTAAAGTTCGTGTTTAGATGGATGGTGAATACTTTGGCCATGGTGCTCAACTAATGCCTTAATCATCTCTAATTCATCACAGATTAACAAAATGTTTCAAGAGGTCTCTGAGCAAGTTCTAGGTTCAAAACTCATGAATTGTGCACACATGAAGAACGAGTAAATGTATGAATGATGCATACATGTGAATATTCAATAGGCTCAAATCCTCACATTTTCTGGGTATGCATGACAATGTATGTTCAAATGTGCTTCTCAGATTGCAATCAATTAATCGAAACAGGTTATGTGAACATGGAATTTCGAGCAATCATAAGTTATGCAAATTAAATCCAAAGCAAACTACACAAAACCTTAGCATATAATCAATATTTTCCAAATCATAACAATTTAAACTCAATTCATCATCGGAATTGGAAAGAACAAAGCACAAAACAAACAATAACACACAAAACAGAAGCAAATATTTTTGTCATTTTTGATTTTTTTGATTTTTTTGATTTTTCCATGTAGGTAACAATACGTGACCACAGGGACTCACTTAGTGCAATGGTAGGTTCAACGCTACCAAGGGAGTGAGTGTGATTTAGTCGATATACCATTACTGTAGAAAACGAAAACAAACAAATAAACAAACAACAGAAGCAATTTTTTTTTTCTTTTTCAATTTTTTTTATTAGGGTAACAATACGTGACCACGGTGACATACTTAGTGCAATGGTAGGTTCAACGCTACCAAGGGAGTAAGTATGATCTAGTCGATATATTGTTACCGTAGAAAACGAAAACAAGTAAATTATTTTTTTGAATTTTTTTATTTTTCAAATTTTTTTTTCTTTTCTTTTTAAATAAATCTCCCCCCACACTTGAATTAAACATTGTCCTCAATGTTAGACAGATATTTCACGAAAATGAAAAATTCAAGCATGGTTATTGAATTTAAACACACAAACAGAAATCAACCGAAGTAAACACACAAACTGAAATAAACACACAACATAAACGAAGTAAACACACAACGGTTAAGTAAATGAAAAGGGAAACGAGAAAGACTCCCCCTTGAAGATCATTAAGCTCCTCCCGAAGCAAGTCACCAACAGTCACAAACAAGGCTAGCAGGGCCTTGCATCCAACGTTTGCTCCTTAATTGACTGCGGCTCTGATCCTTTGAACTGTGTCCTGGACGAGGGTAGTTGCCGACTCCACGGCAGACTTGGCTGAAGTAGCCTTCACCGAGATCTGGAAGACTATAGTAAGTAGACTTCCATCAAGAATGGCTCCGGATACGTTAGGTAGAATGGAAAAGCCTGAAGACATAAGCGGAAATGGCTCCGGTTGAACTCCACATAACAAACACTGGAGAATGGAATGGCTGATCGGCGCGTATATCACAGACGACCCCGTTGCATCGGTGCAACACTCCTGGAGTATGAGAAAGTCGTTGTGATTATCTATGGCGAGCACCGAAATCTGGTTCCGCGGGTCAAGACCGATGGTGAAGTTTGCTAGCACACGCACCGAGCTGTCCATCGACATGCTATCCCACAATGGTCTTGTCTGCACGTCTTTGAGGAACTCAAAGATCCTGGTGTGATGGGAGAGATGAACGACGGAACAGCCAGCAGTACGATTGACTCCAGGGGGCTTGCTCGGATCACCCCTTCGCTTGTTGGTCCTGACCTCCATTCGAGTGTCTCTTGTTCGGTTTGAACAAGTCCAGTGGTGGTACGTGGAGTTGCTGATGTCGTTGAAGAAACAGATTGTCATCTGTTTTGCCATTTCCGCCAGGCCTCTTCTTCCTTCGGGCGAAATGATCGAGTCACCGGGTGAAGTGTGGATACCTGTGGCGCACATGTAGCACTCGGCTTGTCGTTGGAGAGTTGAGATCCAACGCTTTGCACCAAAAGCGAACCCAGAATGGACAAAGGGTTCGAAAATGGCCTTCATCTCCTTCTCTCGTACATCCACGTGCTCCACCCAAGTGACCAAGGAAGAACCATTCTGAAGATCACGTATCAGGCATCCGGAGGGTCGTTTTCGGCAAATCGATCTCACGGAAGGCTTTGGATTTGAACGCAGTTCATCCACGGAGACATCCACAACGACCCAACTTCCATCCAGTTGTAGGTGGGAGTACCTAACAAACTGGACTTCACGAGTTGAAACGAGGTGAGATGGCACCAGAAACTCGGCCGACATCACCTGCTTCGCTCCTCGTAGCCTTCTTCGGGGGGTCTAGTCTTGGGAGGATAATCATGCTACGAAGACTGGCAACCATCGACCAACATCCATTAAGATCTGAACGATGGTGGTCGGATAAAGGTGAATGGTTGCCGAGTGTCTCGACGATTCGGCTTTGAAGTACGGAGCAGGTTCAGCTCGTTGAAACACTCGCAAGTAGTCGGCCCTATGAAGAGTCTCGGGATGAATAGACGTGTCGGGAGTCGGTGAAGAAATCCATAGAGGAAAACCGGCAGTGGCCATGAGCAGGAGCTCGTCTTTGGCCTTGCGGGCGATATCCGAGATCAAGTCGGTGTGGACTCCGACAAGATCATGAGCAGGTCCGGGAAGATTAGATGGCACAGGTACGGGTGGGCGCTCGATAAGTGTTGGCATGAGGCTCCGCACATCCCGTCTCAAGTGGTCCATGTCGATGGAATCGTCGGACAACTCGAGAATAGGCTCTTGTTGTTGAGGAACAACTTCGAGCTTTCGCCTAGGCACATCTGAGTGCGGAACAGGACCTCCGCAATTGGGACAGATGCCGCTGTGGAGAGCATCGACGAGACGTTGATTTTGCAATTGAAGCTCCTCGTTCTTGCTCACCAGCTGATCATTTCGTCTCTCTAGCTCGGCGATACGTTGCTCAGACGTCAGGATACCGAACTTCTTCCTATTTCTCGACCCCCAATAGTAGACTTGGTCCTCCTCTAGTCCGATTTTCGGACCAAATCTTTCTCGTTGTGGTTTCGTGGGGTGAGAATACACCGCAAAGAAAGCCGCCAGTGCTTCTCTCTGAGCTTTGGTGTATTTGGTCCTCGGAAGTCTCCTATAGACAGGAGCGGCTTCCTGCTCAGCAGGGGGATCAGCAACCATGATTGGTGCTTGGGGTAGTGGTTGCGGTTGTGGCTCGGTCGGCATGCTAGCATCGGTGCTATTGAGGATGCTCGGTGGAATTATTTCAGCCAAGCCTTCAAAGATCGGGTTCTCTGAAGGACCTGCCTGAAACAAATCGCTGAAAGAATTCATTCTCTTGGCCATTTTTGGGTTGGGAAGGAGGAAAGCTTTTCTGGGTTTGGGAGTTTTTCTGGGAAAAAAAACGGAAGAACACGAAGAACAGATGAAGAACAACGAGAGAAAATGAGAGAGAATGAGAGAGAAACTAAGGGAAACGTGTGAAATGCCTAAGGAAACTAGCGCAAACAGAAGGGAAGGGGAGAGGTGCGGACGCACGCAAGCAGACAGAGATCCGTAATTTCCGGATCGAGCGACGAAAGTTGCAATGAAAACGACGCGTGCAACAAAAGTCGCAAAGGGAATAGTGGACACGCGCGTTTGATTTATTAAACAAATCGGCCGACGCAAAAGTCGTGCGTCGGCCCAATCAAAATTTTTGACTTTTCTAATTTCTATTTTTTTTATTTTATTTTTTAATACTTTACGAAAAGTCGTAAAGTGAACAGTGAAAACGCGTAGCACACGCGCTTGCCGACATTTTAAACGGGCTTGGGCCATCGGAATGGTCTGGGCCTTAAAGTGGGCCTGGGCCAAAGAAATCTCCGGCCCATTATTGGTGGGCTTAAACTAATGGGCCTAAAAACGAACAGGCCCGACACACTAAATGGGCTTGGGTTACGGGTTTCAGGCTTCGGGAATGACACGGGCCCAATGGGCCAAATTTTTTTATTTTTTTTTTATTTTTCTTTTCGAAACCTAAAACTCTAACCAATCACAAACAAATGGGCTTATGGCCCAATAACAAAACAACAAGCAAACAAACAAGCCCAAAACAAACAATAATTATAAACAGTAAAAATAAATAATGACAAATAGTAAAACAAAACAATCACTCCTTTTTTTTATTATTTACAATTACAATTTTTTTTTATTTTTTTATTTTTTAAATAAATAACGAGAGTTAAAAGAAAACTTACCTTTTTACACCCGAGGAAACCGAAAATCACCAACAAGACATCAACCTCAAGGTTTTTCAACCTTGACTTCCTAAACGTATGCTCCGATGTATATGGTAAAATTTTCGATAAACCCGGATTATTCCCTATAAAAATTAAAAATAAATTAGTAATAAAATTTACAAAGTAAAACCAAAATATTTACAATGTTAAAAATGTATCACAAATTATCTATACAAAATGAATGAATAAATTTTCCTATGTCTACGTATATTTTATTTACACAATACACTTAAGTGTACAAAAATATTTTCCTTTGCCTGAATATAGTTGAAAAAAAATGAAAGTTGATTCTAAGCGGTAACTCAAGGTGGACGTGCGGCCTAGGTGCAATGCCTTGACTTAAATGACTTTCCGTGTTTTCAGAAGGCGAATGGCCAAATCATATGAGAGATAAGCGAGGGGCAGGATTCATTTGGTGGACTACGGAGGCTTACACCCCTATCGACTTACGTCAGTCTATAGTCCTCTGAATCCAAAACCTGTCACCCAGGGTCTCGACCTAGACACCATCCATGTGCCCCTTACTCAGTTGAGAAAGCACTTAAGTGTTCGACAATTCTCCAAGTGTTAATAAAGGCCGCCCTCAACCTCAAATAACCTTACGGTAAAAATGAAGGGTTTAGGCCAATATTAACAAAAGGACCTTACCTATTTCCGTTCAAGTTACAACTCACAACAACTAAAAAATAATCAACTATATAAAAGACACCTAAATATAATTACTAAGTGTAAAAAAATATGAACAAGTATTAAAAACAAGTAATAACAACAACTAGTCACAAGTAATATGAACAGTTTAAAAAAATAGTAAAATTATAAACAATAAAAAGTAAACAGTAATTATATACAAGTAATAAAAACAGTAATAATTACAAAAAATTATAAACAGTATTAACAAAAAAAAAAAAATATTAGGTTAGGAACATTTGCAATCCACGTCGACGGCGCCAAAAATTGACACGCCAAAATGGACATCAATTTAAAAAAATCCCTATCGGTAGTAGTATAGTGCATAGTAGGGTATCGTTCACAACGGAGATCAAATGGTGTACCTAACAAAAATTGTCACAAGAATTATTAACAAGTATAAAGTATAAATATATACATATGTACAAAGTAAAAAGGGGGATTGAGTCATAAATTGAATGAAATGAATTAATTAAATTACAAAGAATAAATTAAATAAAATGGGATGAAACATAAAGTATATAAAGTTCAGCCACAAGTATACAAGTTTACCAATTATTGGACCGAAAATTAACCAAGTTCCCTAGCCATGAAACCGAAATTAACATATGTGGAATGCTGGACCGCCAATTATCATTCCCCAAACAAAACCACTTTCATGAAAATTAACCTAAGCGACCGCACCTAGATTAACCAATCAAACATGCAAAGGTAGCTAATCAAAACATGTCCAACGCATAAAAGAAGAGTTGTTAATTAAAGTGCACGACCTAGTGGGACCACCCATCTATCCGTGATCCTTCTTATTTCATTCCGACCTCTTTCCAAAGCCTTTACTACTTGTGAATTAGAATTAAAACCCTAATTCTAGCACCAATTATATGCAATTATCTTAAGTTTGCAACCTTAAAACAAAAACATATAAAAGTTATCTACTAAAACAAAATCAAATAAACGGAGTCACATAAACTACTAGAAGAACTAATTAATTAGGATCCAACAATTAAATAAATCCATAAACAAGGGCTGAATATTATATAAATCATGTCATGTTAACTAATACAAAGAATAATCAAGTAACAAAGAGGCATAAATTTAAAGGCTAAGTCGAAATACACCGTATGAATAGCATGAAGATCTTGAAACCACATCTTGAATCCTTGACCACAAGTAATCCAAGCTGTGAAGACAAGGTGATGATGGTGATGGTGATGTTGAATAGGGGCTAGTGGTAATGGTGTAGACGCCTTCTCCTCCTCCTTGAAGTCTTGAAAACCCATAGTATTAGAGAATGGGAAATGTGAGATGAGAAGAGAAAGATGAGGGTTTGTCCCTCCTCATTGAGGTGTGTATTGGTGAGAAGAATGAGGCTGCTATTTATAGGAGAATGGAGAGGAAGAAGAAGACAATGGAAGAAATAAACAAAGAAAGGGAAAAGAAGTGGAATGTGAATGGGAGATAAAGAAATGGTAAGTGGTGGTGGAAATGGAATCATATGGCAATTAACCATTTATTTACCAAAAAGAAATTAAACACTAATGGTGTGGGCAGAAAGAAGAGGAAAGAATATAGGGGTGAGTGGAGCATTGAAAATAAAAGAAGAGGAAAGAAATAAAAACGGACAGCACTGAGCAGTGCGCACTTAGAACGGAATCCTGCACGTTTCAACGGTTGGATGCTTCTGAACTTTTATTTGGAAATAACTGACATCCATGTGCAGCGTGTATCAAAATTACAGCTAGATCTGACGGTGCAATTGAGAGATATGGGCCTCGCAAGTTGACCTATCTGCACAGGCAGATTGTCCGAAAATCTGGGCTTGGGCCATTCCTCATGCTTTGTGAACTTGGGCCTTCCTTCATGGATTTGGGCCTCCTTCTTGGGTTTGGGCCTTCCATCTTGGGCCTCATGGCAGACCACCTCTTAATGGGCCTCGCAAAAGCCCATTTGACTTCGTTTCTGCACATGTTCACATTAATACATCATTTTGGACTAAAATATGGAAACTAAGCTAAAATAGCAAAGTTACAATTAAATCATAGCCAAATAGTAGGGAAAACACATTAAAAACGTCACACTTTGTGCTCCTATCAGAAGAATGAGGCTGCTATTTATAGGAGAATGGAGAGGAAGAAGAAGACAATGAAAGAAATAAAGAAAGAAAAGGAAGAGAAGTGGAATGTGAGTGGTAGAAAAGAAATGGTAAGTGGAATGGTGGAAATGTAGTCATATGGCAATTAACCAATTATTTAGGTAAAAGAAATCAAACACTAATGGTATGGAGAGAAAGAAACAAAGATAGTTAGGTGAGATGGGTGGAAATATGGGGGTGAGTGGAGCATTGAGAATAAAGGAAAAGGAAAGAAATAAAAAGCAGACAGCACTGAGCAGTGCGCACTTGGAGTGGAATTCTGGACGTGTGGACGGTTGGATGATTCTGAAATTTTAATGCCGAATACTTAACATCCACATGCAGTGTGTATCAAAATTACAGCTAGATCTGACGGTGCAATTGAGAGATATGGGCCTCGCAAGTTGACTGATCTGCACAGGCAGAATGTCCGAAAATCTGGGCTTGGGCCTTTCCTCATGCTTTGTGAACCTGAGCCTTCCTTCATGGATTTGGGCCTGCCATCTTGGGTTTGGGCCTTCCTTCATGGGCTTGGGCCTTCATCGTGGGCCTCATGGCAGACCACCTCTTAATGGGCCTCGCAAAAGCCCATTAGACTTCGTTTCTGCACATGTTCACATTAATACATCATTTTGGACTCAAATATGGAAACTAAGCTAAAATAGCAAAGTTACAATTAAATCATAGTCAAATAGTAGGGAAAACATATTAAAAACGTCACACTTTGTGCTCCTATCAAATTCCCCCACACTTAGCTACTGCTAGTCCTCTAGCAAACACAAGAACAACACAAAACAGAATGGTCTTTCCAAACATAACCCTCAGCGAGTTCAAAAGAGTTATAATCAGGAGAATAAAAATTATATACCAAGGCTAACAAATTTGCTAAGTATTTAACATGTACATCTCATTTATGCTCGGGTGAAGTGTGTGAAAACCGAGTATACAATTAATCTCATGCAATCCAATAGGCACATCGAAACAACATTAACCACTAAAGCTCACAATGATCACTAAATATTTCCGCTCAGTGTTTAGGGTTAAGTGTTTACTCTCATAACAATTGCACAAGTAACGTTCCCATAAGCTTGCTCATTAACCAACTCTCCACAATTAATCCACAAATCATTAGATCATAAGGGCTTTAAGGTGAAACAGGGACCAAAAGGTGGTTGGTAAATGGTGAATGGTGAATAATGAATGAAGAGACTGGAAATGAAAAATGTTTCATATGTTTGCAAGACAAATCAACGACTTTGAAACTCATACCTATGCTATACCCGAAACAATTTTCTTATTCTCCTCCAACCTTTTATTGAAAATAATACAAGAAAATAACTCTATCTTTCTATTTTTTGCTTTTTTTTTTATTTCTTTCTTTTCTCTTTTTTTTTTTCTTTGAGGAACTTTATTCCTTCTTTTTGTTTTTGATTTTTTCTTTCTTTCTTTGAACAAATACAACAAAATAAAATGCACCCCCACACTTGCCTTTTGGTATACTACCATACAAATCAACACCCGAAGCATAAGAACACAAGAAGTCACTATCATCGTCTTGCAAACATAAATAAAACAAGGGTGAGATGGTGTGGGTGAACAAAAGAAACGGCTAATGAGTGTTTAGTTCAAAAGGGTATTCCTAAAGTTCGTGTTTAGATGGATAGTGAATATTTTGGCCATGGTGCTCAACTAATGCCTTACTCATTTCTAATTCATCACAGATTAATAAAATGTTTCAAGTGGTCTCTGAGCAAGTTCTAGGTTCAAAACTCATGAATTGTGCACACATGAAGAACGAGTAAATGTATGAAATATGCATACATGTGAATATTCAATAGGCTCAAGTCCTCACATTTTCTGGGTATGCATGACAATGTATGTTCAAATGTGCTTTTCGGATTGCAATCAATTAATCAAAACAGGTTATGTGAACATGGAATTTCGAGCAATCACAAGTTATGCATATTAAATCCAAAGCAAATTATACAAAGCCTTAGCATATAATCAATATTTTCCTAATCACAACAAAGTAAACTCAATTCATCCTTGGGATTGGAAAGAACAAAGCACATAACACAAATAAAACACACAACAGAAGCAAATATTTTTGTCATTTTTTATTTCTTGATTTTTTTGATATATTTTTTTTTGATATAGCTCAAATAAACAAACAAGCACTTTCTAAGACTCGATAGCTCCAAAGCCAGTGCGAAACAAATGAGCTTACAAAACTATTTTTTTTTCTTTTTCAATTTTTTTTATTAGGGTAACAACACGTGACCACAGTGACTTACTTAGTGCAATGGTAGGTTCAACGCTACCAAGGGAGTAAGTATGATCTAGTCGATATATTGTTACCGTAGAAAACAAACACAAGTAAATTATTTTTTTGAATTATTCAAATTTTTCAAATTTTTTTTTTCTTTTTAATAAACCTTCCCCCCACACTTGAATTAAACATTGTCCCCAATGTTAGACAAATATTCCATGAAATGAGAAATTCAAGCATGGTTATTGAATTTAAACACACAAACAGAAATAAATACACAAACAGAAATAAACACACGACAGTTAAGTAAATGAAAAGGGAAACAGAAAGACTCCCCTTTGAAGATCGTGAAGCTCCTCCCGAAGGTAGTCACCAACAGTCACAAACAAGGCTAGCAGGTGATTATATGTAAAACCGGAGTCATTAAATTATTACCTAAATTCCTAACAATTGTCGTTGTAAAGTATAATGGGAAATAAAGGTTTTTCCCACAGAAGATTGTTATATTTACTTTTTAATGTCACGAAAAATTAAATTAAATAAAGAATTATATTTACAAGTATAAAGAATAAAGAATATATATATATACAAAATTAAATGAACTATACAGTATTGTTTCTATTTACAAAAATATACATTATATACAAAAGTATTTTTGGGGGTTTTTGATAATTTTGAAAACAATAAAAGAAATATTTTTGGATTTTTATTATTTTTGAAAACAAGAAACACACACACAAATATTGTTTTGAAGATTAACCAACTCCCTAGCCATGAATCCGAAACTAACATATGTAAGATGCTGGACCACCATACATCTCCCAAATAAAACCTCACTATGAAAATTAACCCCGAGACCACCCTGACAGGCTAAACAATTAAACATGCAAAGGTAATTAATCTAAACATGTCTAACGCATAGAAGAAGAGTTGCTAATTCAAGTGCACGACCTAGCGGGACCACCCAACTATCCGTGATCCTTATTATTTAGTTTTAACATTAAAGATAAAACCAAACAAACAAAATTCACATAAGCTGCTAGGAGAATCAATCAACTTCAATCCAACAATTATTACACAAAATAGAAAATAAACAAACAATAACATTTCCCAAAATTATTCACGAATAGTTAATTAAACAAAAATAAATTATAATAAATAAACGAGTTTGGGAAAAATGTTACTGTTGTGTCCATGAAAATGGACACTGTCTGGCAGGCGAAGGTGGCAGACTCAGCTATTTAGAATCGAACAATGTAGCTTTGGATGTGGCGGGTGCACTTAACAATTTCAGATTGGGCCTTGGGGACATTGGGCTTAGGCCCAAGTTTTGACTTTTCTTGATCTAGCCCGGTCCAATCTTCCTCCTTCCTTTGACTTTTCAACGCTTTGCTTTCATATTTGCCAAGTCAGCATTAATACATCAATGCTTCGGTTCTTCTTTCGCGAATTCCGGGGCGAGCTTGGGAGGGAGAGAGACCGGTGATGGCGCAAAGGGATCGACGCCGACAGGGGACTAGAAAGATGGCGCCGGCGATAGGACGAGAGGGCAGCGGAGAGGCGGCATCAAGCCTGGGCTCGGCGGCGATGAAGATGACGGGTGAGCGACGGCGCGTCGCATCCGGAATTGACGGCGGCGAGCCTTAGGAGGACGGCCGGCAGCAGCGGGATTTTCTTTAGGATCCACGGCGAGAGGAGGCTGGAGGTGACGTCGATGGTGAGCGAGAGGGGGCACGGGAACAAGCCGGGAACGACGCCGAGACGGGAATTGCAGCGGCGGCGTCGTGGAATTGCGGGGTGCCGGCAAGGGAAGACCGCGGACTGGATGAAATGGGCACTACGGTTGCAGCGGCGAAATGATTGGGCGGCGGCCTTGGTGGGCGGGAGAGCGAGCAGCTCCGGTGAGAGAGAGTTGCGGGCCGGGCATGGAAAACTGGCGTCATGGCCGGGCCGAGCGAGCACGGGGACGCCGGAGAGATAGGAGCTGCGATGGCTGCCGGCATGGGTGATGCGGTGATTGCGAGTGATGGGCATCGACGGATTGTGACGATTTGGTTCCTGAATTGGGCTTGCAGCAGCTTCCAAACCTGCAAAAGAAAAAGAAAAGATAATTAGAACATGATTGATTGTTAATTTGCAGGAAAAGAAAAAGCAAGGAGAGGAGGAGATGGAAATTGAGCTTTGGCTCATGGTTGAATGGTGTTGCCGTGAGTTGCTTGTGGTGATTGAGATTGGTTGATGATGATGTGAAGCTGAAACTTCTCTTAAATAGAGAATGGGAGGGGGAAACAGCCAACGCAGAGAGGAATCTGCAAAGGCTATGGTGGAAGTAGTAGGTGATGGTGGGGAAGGTTGGTGAAACTAGAAGCCAAGGAGGAGGTGGTAGTGCTTGCCGGCAGTGGAGGAAAACCGGGAAGAAATTGGACTGTAGTCAAATCGTGAACATGTTACCTGCAAAGAGAAAGAAAAGAAAACAAAGAAAAAGTGAAATAATAAAACAAAAGAAAACTAAAATAAAGAAATAAAAATAAAATAAATATTAAAATACAAAAACAAATAAATAAAGAATAAGAATAAATATAAAATATAAACATAGGGAAAATAAAGATGGAGGTTTAAAATATGTATCGCCACCGCGTGTGGTGGTTGCGCCGCCTTATGTGGTGGTTCGCCGACAAATTGTCGGGATTCGGAATAATCTGAAATCTTCGTACGATATTTTATTCCACATGTAAAAGTCACGGTTGACTTTCCGAATTACGCTGAAAACCTCCAAAATGCACCTATTCTGTGCAGATAAACATTTTCCTGGTATTTTCCCTAAAAACACGAAAACAAACATTAAACAGACAATTAAGCTTTCGGAATAGCAAAATCCAGTAATTAAATGCACTTTGTGAACGTATTTTACGTTCACATCACACCCCTACACTTGAACTATTGCTAGTCCTCGAGCAAACACAAAACAAAACATCACAAAACAGAAAGGGAAACACAAAACAGATGGTCTTTCCAACCATAATCCTCAGCGAGTTCGAAAGAATTATAATCAAGAGAATACAAATTATATACCAAGGTTAAAGAATTTGCTAAGCATTTAACATGTACATCTCATTTATGCTCGGGTGTAGTGTGTGAAAACCAAGTATACAATTAATGTCAAGCAATCCAATAGGCACATCGAAACAACATTAACCACTAAACCTCACAAGATTCACTAAATATTTCCGCTCAGTGTTTAGGGTTAAGTGTTTACTCTCAAAACAATTACACAAGTAGTGTTCCCATATGCTTGCTCATTAACCAACTCTCTACAATTAATCTACAAATCATCAGATCATAAGGACTTTCAGGTGAAACAGGGACCAAATGGTGGATGGTAAATAGTGAATGGTAAATGAAGTGAAAGGACTCGAAATGAAAAATGTTTTACATGTTTGCAAGACAAGTCAACGACTTTGAAACTCATACCTATGCTAAACCCGAAACAACTCTTATTCTCCTCCAACCTTTTATTGAAATTAATACAAGAAAATAACTCTATTTTTGGAATTTCTCTTCTTTTTTTTTTTCTCTTTTTTTTTTTTTTTTTTCTATTATGTTTTTTTTTTCTTTGAGGAATTTATTCCTTCTTTTTATTTCTGATTTTTTTTTTCTTTGAACAAATACAACAAAATAAATACACCCCCACACTTGCCTTTTGGTATACTACCATACAAATCAAAACCCGAAGCATAAGAACACAAGAAGTCACTATCATCGTCTTGCAAACATAAATAAAACAAGGGTGAGATGGTGTGGGTGAACAAAAGAAACGGCTAATGAGTGTTTAGTTCAAAAGGGTATTCCTAAAGTTCGTGTTTAGATGGATGGTGAATATTTTGGTCATGGTGCTCAACTAATGCCTTAATCATCTCTAATTCATCACAGATTAATAAAAAGTTTCGAGAGGTCTCTGAGCAAGTTCTAGGTTCAAAACTCATGAATTGTGCACACATGAAGAACGAGTAAATGTATGAAAGATGCATACATGTGAATATACAATAGGCTCAAATCCTCACATTTTCTGGGTATGCATGACAATGTATGTTCAAATGTGCTTCTCGGATTGCAATCAACTAATCGAAACAGGTTAAGTGAACATGGAAATTCGAGCAATCATAAGTTATGCAAATTAAATCCAAACCAAACTACACAAAACCTTAACATATAATAAACATTCTCAAAATCATAACAATTAAACTCAATTCATCATCGGGATTGGAAAGAAAACAACACATATAACACAAATAAACACACAAACAGAAGCAAATATTTTTGTAATTTTTTATTTTTTTGATTTTTTTGATTTTTTTCAATTTACGTAACAATACGTGACCACAGTGACTTACTAAGTGCAATGGTAGGTTCAACGCTACCAAGGGAGTAAGTATGATCTAGTCGATATATTGTTACCGTAGAAAACAAAAACAAGTAAATTATTTTTTTGAATTTTTTCAATTTTTCAAAATTTTTTTCTTTTCTTTTTAATAAACCTTCCCCCACACTTGAATTAAACATTGTCCTCAATGTTAGACAGATATTTCACGAAAATGAATAATTCAAGCACAGTTATTGAATTTAAACACACAAACAGAAGTAAACACACAAACTGAAATAAACACACAACAGTTAAGTAAATGAAAAGGGAAACAGAAAGACTCCCCTTTGAAGATCGTGAAGTTCCTCCCGAAAGTCACCAACAGTCACAAACAAGGCTAGCAGGGCCTTGCATCCAACGTTTGCTCCTTAATTGACTGCGGCTCTGATCCGTTGAAGTGTGTCCTGGACAAGGGTAGTTGCCGACTCCACGGCAGACTTGGCTGATGTAGCCCTCACTGAGATCTGGAACACCATAGTCAGTAGTGTTCCATCAAGTACGGCTCCGGAGACGTTAGGCAGAATGGAGAAGCCTGAAGACATAAGCGGAAATGGCTCCGGTTGAACTCCAGATAGCAAACACTGGAAAATGGAATGGTTAATCGGCGCATATATCACAGACGACCCCGTTGCATCGGTGCAACACTCCTGAAGGATGAGGAAGTCGTTGTGACTATCTATGGCGAGCACCGAAATCTGGTTCCGCGGGTCAAGACCGATGGTGAAATTTGCTAGCACACGTACAGAGCTGTCCATCGACATACTATCCCACAGCGGTCTCGTCTGAACGTCTTTGAGGAACTCAAAGATCCTAGTGTGATGAGATAGATGAACAACGGAACAACCAGCAGTACGATTGACTCCAAGGGGCTTGCTCGGATCACCCCTTCTCTTGTTGGTCCTGACCTCCATTCGAGTGTCCCTTGTTCGGTTCGAACAAGTCCAGTGGTGGTACGTGGAGTTGCTGATATCGTTGAAGAAACAAATCGACATCTGTTTTGCCATTTCCGCCAGTCCTCTTCTTCCTTCAAGAGAAATAATCGAGTCACCGGGTGAAGAGTGGATACCTGTGGCGCACATGTAGCGCTCGGCTTGTCGTTGGAGTGTTGAGATCCAACGCTTTGCACCAAAAGCGAACCCTGAATGAACAAAAGGTTCGAAACTGGCCTTCATCTCTTTCTCGCGTACATCCACGTGCTCCACCCAAGTGACCAAGGAAGATCCATTATGAAGATCACGTATCAGGCATCCGGAGGGGCGTTTTCGGCAAATCGATCTCACGGAAGGCTTCGGATTTGACCGCAATTCATCCACGGAGACATCCACAACGACCCAACTTCCATCCAGTTGCAGGTGGGAATACCGAACGAACTGGACTTCACGAGTTGAAACGAGATGAGATGGCACCAGAAACTCGGCCGACATAACTTGCTTCTGCTCCTCGTAGCCTTCTTCATTGCTGGAGGATAAGATCTCCAACGTCTTGGCGTTTGTGATCATGCTACAGAAGACTGGCAACCATCGACCAACATCCATGAGAATTTGAACGATGGTGGTCGGATAAAGATGGATGGTTGCCGAGTGTCTCGAGGATTCCGCCTTGAAGTACGGAGCAGGTTCAGCTCGTTGAAACACTCGCAAGTACTCGGCCCTATGAAGAGTCTCGGGATGAATAGACGTGTCGGGAGTCGGTGAAGTTATCCACAAAGGAAATCCGGCAGTGGCCATGAGCAGGAGCTCGTGTTTGGCCTTACGGACGATATCCGAGATCAAGTCGGTGTGGACTCCGACAAGATCATGAGCAGGTGCGGGAAGGGTGTCAGATGGCAAAGGTATGGATGGGCGCTCGACTAGGGTAGGCATGAGGCTCCGCACATCCCGTCTCAAGTGGTCCATGTCGATGGAATCATCGGACAACTCGAGAAGAGGCTCTTGTTGTGGAGGAACAACTTCGAGCCTTCGCCGTGGCACATCTGAGTGCGGAACAGGACCTCCGCAATTGGGACATATGCCGCTGTGGAGAGCATCGACGAGTCGTTGATTCAAAAGTTGAAGCTCCTCGTTCTTGCTCACCAGCTGATCATTTCGTCTCTCTAACTCGGCAATACGCTGCTCAGACGTAATGATACCGAACTTCTTCCTATTTCTCGACCCCCAATAGTAGACTTGGTCCTCCTCAAGTCCGATTTTCGGACCAAATCGTTCTCGTTGTGGCTTGGTGGGGTGAGAATACACCGCAAAGAAAGCCGCCAGTGCTTCTCTCTGAGCTTTGCTGTACTTCGACCTCGGAAGTCTCCTATAGACAGGAGCGGCTTCCGGCTCAACGGGTGGATCAGCAACCATGATTGGTGCTTGGGGTAGTGGTTGTGGCTGTGGTAGTGGCTCGGTCGGCATGCTAGCATCGGCGCTATTGAGCATGCTTGGTGGAATTATTTCAGCCAGACCTTCAAAGATTGGGTTCTCTGAAGGACCTGCCTGAAACAAATCGCTGAAGGAATTAACTCTTTTGGCCATTTCTGGGTTGGGAAGGAGGAAAGCTTCTGGGAATTGGAAGGTTTTCTGGGAAAACTAACTAAGAATACGAAGAACACGATGAACAAGCGAGAGAAAACGAGAGAGAGAGAGAGAGAGACTAAGGGAAATCGCGTGAAATGACTAAGGTCCTAACGCAAACCGAAGGGAAGGGAAACGAACGGACGCACGCTCGCACACGTGCCACAGACAGAAGACCCGCAAATTGTGGATCGAGCGACGAAAGTCATAAAGTCTACAGTAGACACGCACGCGGTTTATTAAAGAAATCGGCCGACGCAAAAGTCGTGCGTCGGCCCAATCACATTTTTTTCTGATTTTCAATTTTTTATTTTTTTATTTTTTTAATACTTTACGAAAAGTCGTAAAGTGAACAGTGAAAACGCGTAGCACACGCGCTTGCCGACACTTTAAACGGGCCTGGACCATCGGAATGGTTTGGGCCTTAAAGTGGGCCTGGGCCAAAGAAAACTCCGGCCCATTATTGGTGGGCTTAACTAATGGGCCTAAAAACGAACAGGCCCGACACACTAATGGGCTTGGGTTACGGGTTTTGGGCTTCGTGAATGACACGAGCCCAATGGGCTAAATTTTTTATTTTTTATTTTTTATTTTACGAAACCTAAAACTCTAACCAATCACACAAACGGGCTTAAGGCCCAATACTAACAAACCAACAAGCCCAAAAATAAAACAAACAGTAATTATAAATAGTAAAAAGAAATAATTACAAAACAGTAAAACAAAAGCAAACACTCTTTTTTTTTTTTTATTTACAATTAAAATTTTTTATTTTTTAAATCAAATAAATAACAAGAGTGAAAAGAAAACTTACCTTTTTATTCCCGAGGAAACCAAAAATCACCAACAAGACATCAACCTCAAGGTTTTTCAACCTTGACTTCCTAAACGTATGCTCCGATGTATGTGGTAGAATTTCCGATTAACCCGGATTATTTCCTATACAAAATAAAAAGGTTAGTAATAAATTTACAAAATAAAAACAAAATATTTACAAAGTGAAAAATATGTCACAAATTATCTATACAAAATGAATGAATAAATTTTCCTATGTCTACGTATATTTTATTTACACAATACACTTAAGTGTACAAAAATATTTTCTTTTGTCTGAATATAGTTGAAAAAAAATGAAAGTTGATTCCAAGCGGTAACTCAAGGTGGACTTACGGCCTAGGTGCAATGCCTTGACTTAAATGACTTTCCGTGTTTTCAGAAGGCGAATGGCCAGATCACAAGAGATAAGCGAGAGGCAGGATTCATTTAGTGGACAAGTCCTCTGAATCCAATTTTACAAACCCGTCACCCAGAGTCTTGATCATATCTAGACACCATTCATGTGCCCCTTACTCAGTTGAGAAAGCACTTAAGTGTTCGACAATTCTCCAAGTGTTAATAAAGGCCGCCCTCAACCTCAAATAACCTTACGGTAAAAATGAAGGGTTTAGGCCAATATTAATAAAAGGACCTTACCTATTGACACGCCCAAAAGGAGCATCAATTTAGAAAAACCCTATCGGTAGTAGTATAGTGCATAGTAGGGTATCGTTCACAACGGAGATCAAAGGGTGATATATATACACAAAATCAAGGGGTGATTGAGAATTGTTTACGAAAATTAAGTAACTAACTACAAAGAATGAATTAAATGGAATAAATCGATGGAACATAGATCAATTAATCAACATCTTAAGTATACTCATTTATCAATTATCAGATTGAAACTTAACTAAATCCCTAGTCATGAATTCGAAATTAACACATGTAAGATGTTGGACCACCATACATCTCCCAAATAAATATCTCTCTATGAATTCCAACCTAAACGACCACACCTAGGTTAAACAATTAAACATGCAAAGATAGCAAAAATTGTCACAAAGAATTAAATAAAATAAAGAATTATTATTAACATGTATAAAGTATAAATATATACATATGTACAAAGTAAGGGGGGTTTAAGAGATAAATTGAATGAAATAAATTAATTAAACTACAAAGAATAAATTAAATGAGATGGGATGAAACACAAAGTATATAAAGTTCAGCCACATATACACAAGTTTACCAATCATTAGACCGAAAATTAACCAAGTTCCCTAGCCATGAAACCGAAACTAACATATGTGGAATGCCCACACGGGTTATCATTCCCCAAATAAAACCTCTTCTACGAAAATTAACCTAGTGAACGCTCATCTAGATTAAACAATTAAACATGCAAAGGTGATCAATCAATAACATATCTAATGCATAGGAGAAGAGTTGTTAATTAAAGTGCGCGACCTAGCGAACGCTCGTCTATCCGCGATCCTTCTTATTTTGATTCCGACCCGTTTGATAAGCCTTTACTACTTGTGAATTAGAATTAAAACCCTAATTCTAGCACCAATTACATGCAATCATCTTAAGTTTCGAACCTTAAAACAAGAACACATAAAAGATTCAATAAAACCGAATCAAATAAACGGAGTCACATAAGCTGCTAGAAGAACTAATTAATTAGGATCTAACAATCAAATAAACTCATAAATATAGGCTGAAAATTATATAAATCATGTCATGTTAACTAATACAAAGAATAACCAAGCAACAAAGAGGAACTCAAAAAGAGTAATTAAAGAATAAGTTGAAGTACACCATATGGAAAGTAGGAAGAACTCGAAGATCACAAACTCTTAAATCCTCACGCGAGTAACTCAAAAGCCGAGATTCCCAAGGTGATGATGATGGTGGTGATGATGGTTGATGGCTGGTGGTAATGGTGTAAACAGCTCCCCTCCTCCTTGAAGACTTGAAAACCCTAAATACTAGAGAATGGAAAATATGATGTGAGATGGAGAAGAGAAAGAGGAGGGTTTGTCCCTCCCCATTGGGGTGTGAATTGGTGAGAAGAATGAGGCTGCTATTTATAGGAGAATGGAGAGGAAGAAGAAGACAATGAAAGAAATAAAGAAAGAAAGGGAAGAGAAGTGGAATGTGAGTGGTAGAAAAGAAATGGTAAGTGGAATGGTGGAAATGTAGTCATATGGCAATTAACCAATTATTTAGGTAAAAGAAATCAAACACTAATGGTATGGAGAGAAAGAAACAAATATAGTTAGGTGAGATGGGTGGAAATATGGGGGTGAGTGGAGCATTGAGAATAAAGGAAAAGGAAAGAAATAAAAAGCAGACAGCACTGAGCAGTGCGCACTTGGAGTGGAATTCTGGACGTATGGACGGTTGGATCATTCTGAAATTTTAATGCCGAACACTTAACATCCACATGCAGCGTGTATCAAAAGTACAGCTAGATCTAACGGTGAAATTGAGAGATATGGGCTTCGCAAGTTGACTGATCTGCACAGGCAGATTGTCCGAAAATCTGGGCTTGGGCCTTTCCTCATGCTTTGTGAACTTGGGCCTTCCTTCATGGGTTTGGGCCCCCTTCTTGGGCCTCATGACAGACCACCTCTTAATGGGCCTCGCAAAAGCCCATTAGACTTCGTTTCTGCACATGTTCACATTAATACATCATTTTGGACTCAAATATGGAAACTAAGCTAAAATAGCAAAGTTACAATTAAATCATAGCCAAATAGTAGGGAAAATACATTAAAAACGTCACACTTTGTGCTCCTATCAAATTCCCCCACACTTAGCTACTGCTAGTCCTCTAGCAAACACAAGAACAACACAAAACAAAAAAAAAAGAAACACAAAACAGAATGGTCTTTCCAACCATAACCCTCAGCGAGTTCAGAAGAGTTATAATCAAGAGAATAAAAATTATATACCAAGGCTAACAAATTTGCTAAGCATTTAACATGCACATCTCATTTATGCTCGGGTGTAGTGTGTGAAAACCAAGTATACAATTAATGTCAAGCAATCCAATAGGCACATTGAAACAACATTAACCACTAAACCTCACAAGATTCACTAAATATTTCCGCTCAGTGTTTAGGGTTAAGTGTTTACTCTCAAAACAATTACATAAGTAGTGTTCCCATATGCTTGCTCATCGACCAAATCTCCACAATTAATCCACAAATCATTAGATCATAAGGGCTTCAAGGGTATAAACGGGGGCCAAAAGGGTGAATGGTGAATAGTGAATGGTGAATGATGAATGAAGGGACTGGAAATGAAAAATGTTTCACATGTTTGCAAGACAAGTCAACGACTTTGAAACTCATACCTATGCTATACCCGAAACAACTTTCTTATTCTCCTCCAACCTTTTATTGAAAATAATACAAGAAAATAACTCTATTTTTGAAATTTCTCTTTCTTTTTTTTTTTTTTCCTTCTTTTTTTTTCTTTGAGGAATTTTATTCCTTCTTTTTGTTTTTGATTTTTTTTTTCTTTCTTTGAACAAATACAACAAAATAAAATACACCCCCACACTTGCCTTTTGGTATACTACCATACAAATCCGAAGCATAAGAACATAAGAAGTCACTATCATCGTCTTGCAAACACAAATAAAACAAGGGTGAGAAGGTGTGGGTGAACAAAAGAAACGGCTAATGAGTGTTTAGTTCAAAAGGGTTATTCCTAAAGTTCGTGTTTAGATGGATGGTGAATACTTTGGCCATGATGCTCAACTAATGCCTTACTCATCTCTAATTCATTACAGATTAACAAAATGTTTCAAGTGGTCTCTGAGCAAGTTCTAGGTTCAAAACTCATGAATTGTGCACACATGAAGAACGAGTAAATGTATGAAAGATGCATACATGTGAATATTCAATAGGCTCAAGTCCTCACATTTTCTGGGTATGCATGACAATGTATGTTTAAATGTGCTTCTCGGATTGCAATCAATTAATCGAAACAGGTTAAGTGAACATGGAAATTCGAGCAATCACAAGTTATGCAAATTAAATCCAAAGCAAACTACACAAAGCCTTAGCATATAATAAACATTCTCCTAATCACAACAATTAAACTCAATTCATCCTTGGGATTGGAAAGAACAAAGCACAAAACACACAAAACAGAAGCAAATATTTTTGTAATTTTTGATTTTTTGATTTTTTTGATTGATTTTTTTTTAAAATGATATAGCTCAAATAAACGAACAAGCACTTTCTAAGACTCGATAGCTCCAAAGCCAGTGCGAAACAAACGAGCTTACAAAACTTTTTTTTTTTTCTTTTTCAATTTTTTTTATTAGGGTAACAATACGTGACCACAGTGACTTACTAAGTGCAATGGTAGGTTCAACGCTACCAAGGGAGTAAGTATGATCTAGTCGATATACCGTTACCGTAGAAAACAAAAACAAGTAAATTATTTTTTTGAATTTTTGAATTTTTCAAATTTTTTTCTTTTCTTTTTAATAAACCTTCCCCCCACACTTGAATTAAACATTGTCCTCAATGTTAGACAGATATTTCACGAAAATGAAAAATTCAAGCATTTAAACACACAAACAGAAGTAAACACACAAACTGAAATAAACACACAACAGTTAAGTAAATGAAAAGGGAAACAGAAAGACTCCCCCTTGAAGATCGTGAAGCTCCTCCCGAAATAAGTCACCAACAGTCACAAACAAGGCTAGCAGGGCCTTGCATCCAACGTTTGCTCCTTAATTGACTGCGGCTCTGATCCTTTTGAGCGTGTCCTGGACCGTGCCTGTTGCCAAATCCACAGCACGTCTGGCTGAATTTGCCTTCACTGAGATCTGGAACACTAACGTCAGTAGAGTTCCATCAAGTACGTCTCCGGATACATCAGGCAGAATGGAGAAGCCAGATGACATCAATTGAAAAGGCTCCGGGTCAACTCCACATAACATGGACTGGAAGCTTGCTTGATCGATAGGCGCATAAATCACGTACGACCCCGTTGAATCTGTGAAGCACTCCTGGAGTATGAGGAAGTCGACGTGATTACTTATGCCCAAAACGGAGATAGAATTTCGTGGGTCAAGACCAGTGGTGAAGTTTGTAAGCACATGTACTGAACTGTCTATCGACACACTATCCCATAAATGCCTTGTCTGTACGTCTCTGATAAAATCAAAGATTCTTGTGTGATGGGAGAAGTGCTTGACGGAACAGCCAGAAGACGATCGAGTCCAAGGGGTTGGCTAGGATCATCCCTTCGCTTGTTGGTCCTAACCTCCATATGTGTGTCTCCCGTTTTGTTTGATGCAGTCCAATGATGGTAAGTCGAGTTGGTGATGTCGTTGAAGAAACTTACCGCCATCTGGTTTGCCATCTTAGCAAGGCTTCTTCTCCCTCCTGGTGAAATGATCGAGTCACCGGGTGAAGTGTGAATCCCCATCACGCACATGTAGCGCTCGGCATGTCGTTGAAGAGGTGCCAACCAACGCTTCGCTCCATATGCAAAACCTGATTCAACAAAAGGTTTAAATAAGGGGGTTAAATCTTTTTCTCGCACATCAACATGCTCCACCCACGTGACAAAGGAGGATCCATTCTGCAGATCCCGTATCGGCATCCGAAGGACGTTTTCGGCATCTTGATCTCACGGAAGGCCTTGGATTTCGAGCTCATTTCATCCACAGAGACATCCACAACAATCCAACTTCCATCCAATTGTTGGTGAGAGGAACGAACAAACCGGACTTCACGAGTTGAAACGTTGTGTGTTGGCACTAGAAACTCGGCAGACATCACTTGCACTCGCTCCTTGTAGCTTTCTTCTATCCCGAGAACGGGACCTCCAAGGTATGGGCATTGGTGACCAAGCTACAGAAGATGAGCAACCATTGACCAACATCCATTAAAATCCGAACGATGGTGGTCGGATTCGGTGAATGGTTGCTGAGTGTCTCGAAGCTTCGATATGAAATATGGTGTAGGCTCAGCTCGTTGAGACACTCGCAAGTACTCGGCATGATTAAGAATTTCAGGATGAATGGAAGTGTTGGGATTTGATGAAATGATCCACAGGGGAAAACCAGCCGCGGCCAAGAGAAGGAGTTCGTCTTTGGCTTTGTTCACGATATCGGCGATCTGGTCGGAATGAAACCCAACGAGATCAGCGAGCAGGTCCCGAATGTTGTCGATGGCACATGAGAGGATGAGCGCTCGACTAATGTTGGCATGAGGCTCCGCACATCCCTTCGCAAGTCATCCATGTCGATTGAATCATCGGACAAGACAAGAAGAGGCTCCGGAGGAACAACTTCAAACCTTGATCGATGCACATCCGGGTGCGGAACGAGACCTCCACACCGGGGACAAATACCGCCGTGAAGAGCATCGATGAGTTTCTGGTTCTGCTCTTGAAGCTCCTCATTCTTACTCATCAGCTCCTCGTTTCTTCTTATTAGATCGGCATAAATCTGCTCCTCTCGACGGGATACCGTGCTTATCATGAAATCTCCTTCCCAGTTGTAGACCTTATTTTCGGTTAACCCGAGTTCTATAGCAAACCTTGCTCTGTGCAGTTTGAGTGGGTGAGGATTCACCGTGTAGAACTCGGTCAACGCATCATTTTGGTCCTTGGTGAATCTCGTCCTCGGGCCTCTCGTACGCTTCGGGATGGACCAAGCAACAACAACAACATGTGGATCAGCGCACCGGATTGGTGCTTGTGGTTCTGGTTCTGGTTCTGGCACATCCGGCATGCTAGCATTAACAGTATCTAGAATGCTTGGTGGAATGATTTCATCCAAGCCTTCAAAGAAATCACTCTCTGGAGGACTTGAATGAAACAACTCACTGAAAGAATTCACTCTTTTGGCCATTTCTAGGTTGGGAGGGAGGATAGATTTCTGGAAAAATAACTAAGAACAACGAAGAACAAGTGAAGAACAATATGAACAAACGAGAGAAAATTTAGAGAGAATAAAAGGGAACTAAGTGAAAATGAATGGAAAATGAATGGAATGAAACACACAAACACAAACGAAGGGAAAGGAACAGACGCACGCACGCAAACGTGCCACAGACACAGATCCGCCAATTGCGGATCGAGCGACGAAAGTCGCAAAGGCTACAGTTGACACGCATGCGGATTATTAAACAAATCGGCCGACGCAAAAGTCGTCCGTCGGCCCAATCAAATTTTTTTTTCATTTTTTATTTTTTTATTTTTTTAATTATCGTGCCGACGCGAAAGTCGCGGGACGGTCCAATAAGAATTTTTCTTTTTATTTAACCAAATCTTTACGCGAAAGTCGTAAAGTGAACAGTGAAAACGCGTAGCACACGCGCTAACGGTTGCCGACACTTTAAACGGGCCAGGGCCATCGGAATGGTCTGGCCCTTAAAGTGGGCCTGGCCGCGTAGAGAACGGGCCATTATTGGTGAGCTTAAACTAATGGGCCTAAAAACAAACAGGCCCGACACACTAAATGGGCTTGGGTTACGGGTTTCAGGCTTCGGGAATGACATGGGCCCAATGGGCCAAATTTTTTATTTTTTATTTTTTTATTTTTCTTGTCGAAACCTAAAACCCTAACCAATCACACAAACAAATGGGCTTAAGGCCCAATAACAAAGAAACTAACAAACAAGCCCAAAATAAATAGTAAATAGGAACAGTAATTATGAACAGTAAAAATAAATAATTACAAAACAATAAAACAAAAGCAAACACTCTTTTTTTTTATTTACAATTAAAATTTTTTTTTTAAATAAATAACGAGAGTGAAAAGAAAACTTACCTTTTTACTCCCGAGGAAACCGAAAATCACCAACAAGACATCAACCTCAAGGTTTTTCAACCTTGACTTCCTAAACGTATGCTCCGATGTATGCGGTAAAACTTTCCGATAAACCCGGATTATTTCCTATACAAAATTAAAAAGTTAGTAATAAATTTACAAAATAAAAACAAATATTTACAATGTTAAAAATGTATCACAAATTATTTATACAAAATGAATAAATAAAATTTCCTATGTCTACATAAATTTTATTTACACAATACACTTAGGTACGGGAACAGAGGACTTCAATGTGCAATGGAAACAGCTACCCATCTTAAAGTCATGTTTAATCCAATATACCTAAAGTGTACAAAAACATTTTCTTTTGTCTGAATATAGTTGAAAAAACATGAAAGTTGATTCCAAGCGGTAACTCAAGGTGGACGTACGGCCTAGGTGCAATGCCTTGACTTAAATGACTTTCCGTGTTTTCAGAAGGCGAATGGCCAGATCACAAGAGATAAGCGAGAGGCAGGATTCATTTAGTGGACTAGTCCTCTGAATCCAATTTTACAAACCCGTCACCCAGGGTCTCGATCATATCTAGACACCATTCATGTGCCCCTTACTCAGTTGAGAAAGCACTTAAGTGTTCGACAATTCTCCAAGTGTTAATAAAGGCCGCCCTCAACCTCAAATAACCTTACGGTAAAAATGAAGGGTTTAGGCCAATATTAACAAAAGGACCTTACCTATTTCCGTTCAAGTTACAACTTACAACAACAAAAAAATAATCAACTATATAAAAGACACCTAAATATAATTACTAAGTGTAAAATATCTACAAGTAAAATTAGTAAGTGTAACAAAATATCAACAAGTATAAACAAGTATTATTCACAAATATTCACAAAATAATAGTTAGGAATTTTCAATCCCCGGCAACGGCGCCAAAAATTGACACGCCCAAAAGGAGCATCAATTTAGAAAAACCCTATCGGTAGTAGTATAGTGCATAGTAGGGTATCGTTCACAACGGAGATCAAAGGGTGTACCTAACAAAAATTGTCACAAAGAATTAAATAAAATAAAGAATTATTATTAACATGTATAAAGTATAAATATATACATATGTACAAAGTAAAGGGGGTTTAAGAGATAAATTGAATGAAATAAATTAATTAAACTACAAAGAATAAATTAAATGAGATGGGATGAAACACAAAGTATATAAAGTTCAGCCACATATACACAAGTTTACCAATCATTAGACCGAAAATTAACCAAGTTCCCTAGCCATGAAACCGAAACTAACATATGTGGAATGCCCACACGGGTTATCATTCCCCAAATAAAACCTCTTCTACGAAAATTAACCTAGTGAACGCTCATCTAGATTAAACAATTAAACATGCAAAGGTGATCAATCAATAACATATCTAACGCATAGGAGAAGAGTTGTTAATTAAAGTGCGCGACCTAGCGAACGCTCGTCTATCCGCGATCCTTCTTATTTTGATTCCGACCCGTTTGATAAGCCTTTACTACTTGTGAATTAGAATTAAAACCCTAATTCTAGCACCAATTACATGCAATCATCTTAAGTTTCGAACCTTAAAACAAGAACACATAAAAGATTCAATAAAACCGAATCAAATAAACGGAGTCACATAAGCTGCTAGAAGAACTAATTAATTAGGATCTAACAATCAAATAAACTCATAAATATAGGCTGAAAATTATATAAATCATGTCATGTTAACTAATACAAAGAATAACCAAGCAACAAAGAGGAACTCAAAAAGAGTAATTAAAGAATAAGTTGAAGTACACCATATGGAAAGTAGGAAGAACTCGAAGATCACAAACTCTTAAATCCTCACGCGAGTAACTCAAAAGCCGAGATTCCCAAGGTGATGATGATGGTGGCGATGATGGTTGATGGCTGGTGGTAATGGTGTAAACAGCTCCCCTCCTCCTTGAAGACTTGAAAACCCTAAATACTAGAGAATGGAAAATATGATGTGAGATGGAGAAGAGAAAGAGGAGGGTTTGTCCCTCCCCATTGGGGTGTGAATTGGTGAGAAGAATGAGGCTGCTATTTATAGGAGAATGGAGAGGAAGAAGAAGACAATGAAAGAAATAAAGAAAGAAAGGGAAGAGAAGTGGAATGTGAGTGGTAGAAAAGAAATGGTAAGTGGAATGGTGGAAATGTAGTCATATGGCAATTAACCAATTATTTAGGTAAAAGAAATCAAACACTAATGGTATGGAGAGAAAGAAACAAATATAGTTAGGTGAGATGGGTGGAAATATGGGGGTGAGTGGAGCATTGAGAATAAAGGAAAAGGAAAGAAATAAAAAGCAGACAGCACTGAGCAGTGCGCACTTGGAGTGGAATTCTGGACGTATGGACGGTTGGATCATTCTGAAATTTTAATGCCGAACACTTAACATCCACATGCAGCGTGTATCAAAAGTACAGCTAGATCTAACGGTGAAATTGAGAGATATGGGCTTCGCAAGTTGACTGATCTGCACAGGCAGATTGTCCGAAAATCTGGGCTTGGGCCTTTCCTCATGCTTTGTGAACTTGGGCCTTCCTTCATGGGTTTGGGCCCCCTTCTTGGGCCTCATGACAGACCACCTCTTAATGGGCCTCGCAAAAGCCCATTAGACTTCGTTTCTGCACATGTTCACATTAATACATCATTTTGGACTCAAATATGGAAACTAAGCTAAAATAGCAAAGTTACAATTAAATCATAGCCAAATAGTAGGGAAAATACATTAAAAACGTCACACTTTGTGCTCCTATCACCTATTTCCGTTCAAGTTACAACTTACAACAACAAAAAATAATCAACCATATTTAGGATACCTAAGTATAATTACTAAGTGTAAAAATATAAACAAGTATAATCAAGTGAGAATAAATAAAATTAACAAGTATTATTTACAAATAGTAAAAAGTCAATAGTCAATAGTCAAAGTCAACAGTAAAAAGTAAAAAGTCAACAGTCAAAAAGTCAACAGTAAAAAGTAAAAAGTCAAAAGTAAATAGTAAAAACAATCCCCGGCAACGGCGCCAAAATGATTAGATGTAAAACCGGAGTCATTAAATTATTACCTAAATTCCTAACAATTGTCGTTGTAAAGTATAATGGGAAATAAAGGTTTTTCCCACAGAAGATTGTTATATTTACTTTTTAATGTCACGAAAAATTAAATTAAATAAAGAATTATATTTACAAGTATAAAGAATAAAGAATATATATATATACAAAATTAAATGAACTATACAGTATTGTTTCTATTTACAAAAATATACATTATATACAAAAGTATTTTTGGGGGTTTTTGATAATTTTGAAAACAATAAAAGAAATATTTTTGGATTTTTATTATTTTTGAAAACAAGAAACACACACACAAATATTGTTTTGAAGATTAACCAACTCCCTAGCCATGAATCCGAAACTAACATATGTAAGATGCTGGACCACCATACATCTCCCAAATAAAACCTCACTATGAAAATTAACCCCGAGACCACCCCCGACAGGCTAAACAATTAAACATGCAAAGGTAATTAATCTAAACATGTCTAACGCATAGAAGAAGAGTTGCTAATTCAAGTGCACGACCTAGCGGGACCACCCAACTATCCGTGATCCTTATTATTTAGTTTTAACATTAAAGATAAAACCAAACAAACAAAATTCACATAAGCTGCTAGGAGAATCAATCAACTTCAATCCAACAATTATTACACAAAATAGAAAATAAACAAACAATAACATTTCCCAAAATTATTCACGAATAGTTAATTAAACAAAAATAAATTATAATAAATAAACGAGTTTGGGAAAAATGTTACTGTTGTGTCCATGAAAATGGACACCGGCTCGGGCGTGCGAAGGTGGCGACTCAGCTATTTAGAATCGAACAATGTAGCTTTGGATGTGGCGGGTGCACTTAACAATTTCAGATTGGGCCTTGGGGACATTGGGCTTAGGCCCAAGTTTTGACTTTTCTTGATCTAGCCCGGTCCAATCTTCCTCCTTCCTTTGACTTTTCAACGCTTTGCTTTCATATTTGCCAAGTCGGCATTAATACATCAATGCTTCAGTTCTTCTTCGCGAATTCGGGCGAGCTTGGGAGGGAGAGAGACCGGTGATGGCGCAAAGGGATCGACGCCGACAGGGGACTAGAAAGATGGCGCCGGCGATAGGACGGAGGGCAGCGGAGAGGCGGCATCAAGCCGGGCTCGGCGGCGATGAAGATGACGGGTGAGCAGCCGGCGCGTCGCATCCGGAATTGACGGCGGCGAGCCTTAGGAGGACGGCCCGGCAGCAGCGGGATTTTCTTTAGGATCCACGGCGAGAGGAGGCCGGAGGTGACGTCGATGGTGAGCGCAGGGGGCACGGGAACAAGCCGGGAACGACGCCGAGACGGGAATTGCAGCGGCGGCGTCGTGGAATGCGAGGTGCCGCAAGGGAAGACTGCGGACTGGATGAAATGGGCACTACGGTTGCAGCGGCGAAATGATTGGGCGGCGGCCTTGGTGGGCAGAGAGCGAGCAGCTCCGGTGAGAGAGAGTCGGGGCCGGGCATGGAAAACGGCGTCATGGCCGGGCCGAGCGAGAGCACGGGGACGCCGGAGAGATAGGAGCTGCCGATGGCTGCCGCATGGGTGATGCGGTGATTGCAGGTGATGGGCATCGACGGATTGTGACGATTTGGTTCCTGAATTGGGCTTGCAGCAGCTTCCAAACCTGCAAAAGAAAAAGAAAAGATAATTAGAACATGATTGATTGTTAATTTGCAGGAAAAGAAAAAGCAAGGAGAGGAGGAGATGGAAATTGAGCTTTGGCTCATGGTTGAATGGTGTTGCGTGAGTTGCTTGTGGTGATTGAGATTGGTTGATGATGATGTGAAGCTGAAACTTCTCTTAAATAGAGAATGGGAGGGGGAAACAGCCAACGCAGAGGGAATCTGCAGGCTATGGTGGAAGTAGTAGGTGATGGTGGGGAAGGTTGGTGAAACTAGAAGCCAAGGAGGAGGTGGTAGTGCTTGCCGGCAGTGGAGGAAAACCGGGAAGAAATTGGACTGTAGTCAAATCGTGAACATGTTACCTGCAAAGAGAAAGAAAAGAAAACAAAGAAAAAGTGAAATAATAAAACAAAAGAAAACTAAAATAAAGAAATAAAAATAAAATAAATATTAAAATACAAAAACAAATAAATAAAGAATAAGAATAAATATAAAATATAAACATAGGGAAAATAAAGATGGAGGTTTAAAATATGTATCGCCACCGCGTGTGGTGGTTGCGCCGCCTTATGTGGTGGTTCGCCGACAAATTGTCGGGATTCGGAATAATCTGAAATCTTCGTACGATATTTTATTCCACATGTAAAAGTCACGGTTGACTTTCCGAATTACGCTGAAAACCTCCAAAATGCACCTATTTTGTGCAGATAAACATTTTCCTGGTATTTTCCCTAAAAACACGAAAACAAACATTAAACAGACAATTAAGCTTTCGGAATAGCAAAATCCAGTAATTAAATGCACTTTGTGAACGTATTTTACGTTCACATCAGCAGGGCCTTGCATCCAACGTTTGCTCCTTAGTTGACTGCGGCTTTGATCCTTTTGAGCGTGTCTTGGACGACACTTGTTGCCGAATCCACAGCACGTCTGGCTGAATTTGCCTTCACTGAGATCTGGAACACTAACGTCAGTAGAGTTCCATCAAGTACGTCTCCGGATACATCAGGCAGAATGGAGAAGCCAGATGACATCAATTGAAAAGGCTCCGGGTCAACTCCACATAACATGGACTGGAAGGTTGCTTGATCGATAGGCGCATAAATCACGTACGACCCCGTTGAATCTGTGAAGTGACAAGCTCAATTTGAGCATCAATTTAAAAAACCCTATCGGTAGTAGTATAGTGCATAGTAGGGTATCGTTCACAACGGAGATCAAAGGGTGTACCTAACAAAAAATGTCACAAAGAATTAAATAAAATAAAGAATTATTATTAACAAGTATAAAGAATATATACATATGTACAAAGTAAAAGGGGTTTGAGAGATTAAATTGAATGAAATAAATTAATTAAATTACAAAGAATAAATTAAATATGATGGGATGAAACACAAAGTATATAAAGTTCAGCCACAAGTATACAAGTTTACCAATTATTGGACCGAAAATTAACCAAGTTCCCTAGCCATGAAACCGAAATTAACATATGTGGAATGCTGGACCGCCAATTATCATTCCCCAAATAAAACCACTTTCATGAAAATTAACCTAAGCGACCGCACCTAGATTAATCAATCAAACATGCAAAGGTAGCTAATCAAAACATGTCCAACGCATAAAAGAAGAGTTGTTAATTAAAGTGCACGACCTAGTGGGACCGCCCATCTATCCGTGATCCTTCTTATTTGATTCCGACCTCTTTCCAAAGCCTTTACTACTTGTGAATTAGAATTAAAACCCTAATTCTAGCACCAATTATATGCAATCATCTTAAGTTTGCAACCTTAAAACAAAAACATATAAAAGTTCTCTACTAAAACAGAATCAAATAAACGGAGTCACATAAGCTACTAGAAGAACTAATTAATTAGGATCCAACAATTAAATAAATCCATAAACAAGGGCTGAATATTATATAAATCATGTCATGTTAACTAATACAAAGGATAAACAAGCAACAAAGAGGCATAAATTTAAAGGCTAAGTCGAAATACACCGTATGAATAGCATGAAGATCTTGAAGCCACATCTTGAATCCTTGACCACAAGTAATCCAAGCCGTGAAGACAATGTGATGATGGTGATGGTGATGTTGAATAGGGGCTGGTGGTGATGGTGTAGACGCCTTCTCCTCCTCCTTGAAGTCTTGAAAACCCTAAATACTAGAGAATGGAAAATATGATGTGAGAAGAGAAAGATGAGGGTTTGTCCCTCCCCATTGAGGTGTGTTGAAGAGAAGAATGAGGCTGCTATTTATAGGAGAATGGAGAGGAAGAAGAAGACAATGCAAGAAATAAAGAAAGAAAGGGAAGAGAAGTGGAATTTAAGTGGGAGATAAAGAAATGGTAAGTGGCATGGTGGAAATGTAATGGGTTGCAATTAACCATTTATTTAGGTAAAAGAAATCAAACACTAATGGTATGGGTAGAAAGAAGAGGGAAGAATATAGGGGTGAGTGGAGCATTGAAAATAAAAGAAGAGGAAAGAAATAAAAAGCAGGCAGCACTGAGCTATTCCCACTTAGAACGGAATAATGCACGTTTGAACGGTTGGATGATTCTCAAATTTTAATACAGAATATCTAACACGCACATGCAGCGTGTATCAAAATTACAGCTAGATCGGACGGTGCAATTGGGAGTAATGGGCTTCGCAAGTTGACTAATCTGCACAGGCAGAATGTCCGAAAATCTGGGCTTGGGCCTTTCCTCATGCTTTGTGAACTTGGGCCTTCCTTCATGAATTTGGGCCTTCATCTTGGGCTTGGGCCTTCCTTCATGGTCTTGGGCCTTCCTCTTGGGCTTGGGCCTTCATCTTGGGCCTCACGGCAGCTCACCTCTTAATGGGCCTCGAAAAAGCCCATTAAACTTCGTAAATTTCCGAGCTCCGATTTTCTGCACGTATTCACATTTATATATCATTTAGGGACTCAAATATGGAAACTAAGCTAAAATAGCAAAGTTACAATTAAATCATAGCCAAATAGTAGGGAAAATACATTAAAAACGTCGCACTTTGTGCTCCTATCAAATTCCCCCACACTTAGCTATTGCTAGTCCCTTAGCAACACAAAACTTAAAACAAAACAACACAAAACAGAAAAGGGAAACACAAAACATATATTCTTTCCAACCATAACCCTCAGCGAGTTCAGAAGAGTTATAATCAAGAGAATAAAAATTATATACCAAGGCTAACAAATTTGCTAAGCATTTAACATGTACATCTCATTCATGCTCGGGTGAAGTGTGTGAAAACCAAGTATACAATTAATGTCAAGCAATCCAATAGGCACGTATGAACAACATTAACCACTAAACCTCACAAGATTCACTAAATATTTCCGCTCAGTGTTTAGGGTTAACTGTTTACTCTCATAACAATTACACAAGTAGTGTTCCCATATGCTTGCTCATTAACCGACGCTCCACAATTAATCCACAAATCATCAGATCATAAGGGCTTTTTAGGTGAAACAGGGACAAAAGGATGAATGGTAAATGGTGAATGGTCAATGAAGTGAAAGGACTCGAAATGGAAAATGTTTCACATGTTTGCAAGACAAATCAACGACTTTGAAACTCATACCTATGCTATACCCGAACAACTTTCTTATTCTCCTCTAACCTTTTATTGAAAATAAAAACAATACAATAACTCTATTTTTGGAATTTCTCTTTCTGACATTTTTTTTTTCTTTCTTTCTTTTCTATTTTTTTTTTGAGGAATTTATTCCTTCTTTTTATTTCTGATTTTTTTTTCTTTGAACAATTACAACAAAATAAATACACCCCCACACTTGCCTTCTGGTATAATACCAAACAAATCAAAACCCGAAGCATAAGAACACAAGAAGTCACTATCATCGTCTTGCAAACATAAATAAAACAAGGGTGAGATGGTATGGGTGAACAAAAGAAACGGCTAATGAGTGTTTAGTTCAAAAGGGGATTCCTAAAGTTCGTGTTTAGATGGATGGTGAATACTTTGGCCATGGTGCTCAACTAATGCCTTACTCATTTCTAATTCATCACAGATTAAAAAAAATGTTTCAAGTGGTCTTTGAGCAAGTTCTAGGTTCAAAACTCATGAATTGTGCACACATGAAGAACGAGTAAATGTATGAAATATGCATACATGTGAATATTCAATAGGCTCAAGTCCTCACATTTTCTGGGTATGCATGACAATGTATGTTCAAATGTGCTTCTCAGATTGCAATCAATTAATCGAAACAGGTTATGTGAACATGGAAGTTCGAGCAATCACAAGTTATGCATATTAAATCCAAAGCAAACTACACAAAGCCTTGGCATATAATCAACATTCTCCTAATCACAACAGATTAAACTCAATTCATCATCGGAATTGGAAAGAACACAACACACAACAAACAATAACACACAAAACAGAAGCAAATATTTTTGTCATTTTTGATTTTTTGATTTTTTTGATTTTTCAATGTAGGTAACAATACGTGACCACAGGGACTCACTTAGTGCAATGGTAGGTTCAACGCTACCAAGGGAGTGAGTGTGATATAGTCGATATACCGTTACCGTAGAAAACGAAAACAAACAAATAAATAAACAACAGAAGCAATTTTTTTTTCTTTTTCAATTTTTTTTTATTAGGGTAACAATACGTGACCACAGTGACTTACTAAGTGCAATGGTAGGTTCAACGCTACCAAGGGAGTAAGTATGATCTAGTCGATATATTGTTACCATAGAAAACAAAAACAAGTAAATTATTTTTTTGAACTTTTTTATTTTTCAAATTTTTTTTTCTTTTCTTTTTAATAAACCTTCCCCCCACACTTGAATTAAACATTGTCCTCAATGTTAGACAGATATTTCACGAAAATGAGAAATTCAAGCATGGTTATTGAATTTAAACACACATACATAAATAAACACACAACATAAACAGAAGTAAACACACAACAGTTAAGTAAATGAAAAGGGAAACAGAAAGACTCCCCTTTGAAGATCGTGAAGCTCCTCCCGAAGCAAGTCACCAACAGTCACAAACAAGGCTAGCAGGGCCTTGCATCCAACGTTTGCTCCTTAATTGACTGCGGTTCTGATCCTTTGAAGTGTGTCCTGGACAAGGGTAGTTGCCGACTCCACGGCAGACTTGGCTGATGTAGCCTTCACTGAGATCTGGAACACTATAGTCAGCAGTGTTCCGTCAAGTATAGCTCCGGATACGTTAGGCAGAATGGAGAAGCCTGATGACATAAGTGGAAATGGCTCTGGTTCAACTCCACATAGCAAACACTGGAGAATGGAATGGTTAATCGGCGCATAAATCACAGACGAGCCCGTTGCATCGGTGCAACACTCCTGAAGAATAAGGAAGTCGTTGTGACTATCTATGGCGAGCACCGAAATCTGATTGCGCGGGTCAAGACCAATGGTAAAATTCGCTAGCACACGCACAGAGCTGTCCATCGACATACTATCCCACAGTGGTCTTGTCTGAACGTCTTTGAGGAACTCAAAGATCCTGGTGTGATGGGAGAGATGAACGACGGAACAACCAGCAGTACGATTGACTCCAGGGGGCTTGCTCGGATCACCCCTTCGCTTGTTGGTCCTGACCTCCATTCGAGTGTCTCTTGTTCGGTTCGAACAAGTCCAGTGGTGGTACGTGGAGTTGCTGATATCGTTGAAGAAACAGATTGTCATATGTTTTGCCATTTCCGCCAAGCCTCTTCTTCCTTCAAGAGAAATAATCGAGTCACCGGGTGAAGAGTGGATACCTGTGGCGCACATGTAGCGCTCGGCTTGTCGTTGGAGGGTTGAGATCCAACGCTTTGCACCAAAAGCGAACCCTGAATGAACAAATGGTTCGAAACTGGCCTTCATCTCCTTCTCGCGTACATCCACGTGCTCCACCCAAGTGACCAAGGAAGATCCATTATGAAGATCACGTATCAGGCATCCGGAGGGGCGTTTTCGGCAAATCGATCTCACGGAAGGCTTTGGATTTGAACGCAATTCATCCACGGAGACATCCACGACGACCCAACTTCCATCCAATTGTAGGTGAGAGTACCGAACAACCGGACTTCACGAGTCGAAACGATGTTAGATGGCACCGAAACTCGGCCGACATAACTTGCTTCGCTCCTCGTAGCCTACTGCAGTGTCGGAGGGTAGGATCTCCAACGTTTGAGCGTTTGTGATCATGCTACGAAGGCGGGCAACCATCGACCAACATCCATTAAGATCTCAACAATGGTGGTCGGATGAAGGTGGATGGTTCGAGTGTCTCGAGGATTCGGCTTTGAAGTACGGTGCTGGTTCGCAACGTTGAAACACTCGCAAGTACTCGGGCCCTATGAAGAGTCTCAGGATGAATAGACGTGTCGGGAGTCGGTGAAGTTATCCACAAAGGAAATCCGGCAGTGGCCATGAGCAGGAGCTCGTGTTTGGCCTTACGGACGATATCCGAGATCAAGTCGGTGTGGACTCCGACAAGATCGTGAGCAGGTCCCGGAAGATTAGATGGCACGGTATGGATGGGCGCTCGACAAGTGTAGGCATGAGGCTCCGCACATCCCGTCTCAAGTGGTCCAAATCGATCGAATCATCGGACAACTCGAGAAGAGGCTCTTGTTGTGGAGGAACAACTTCGAGCCTTCGCCTAGGCACATCCGAGTGCGGAACGGGACCTCCGCAATCGGGACAGATGCCGCCGTGGAGAGCATCGACGAGTCGTTGATTCCGAAGTTGAAGCTCCTCGTTTTTGCTCACGACTCATCATTTCTTCTCTCTAGCTCTAAGCAATACGCTGCTCGGATGTAAGGATACCGAACTTCTTCCTATTTCTCGACCCCCAATAATAGACTTGGTCTTCTTCTAGTCCGATTTTTGGACCAAATCTTTCTCGTTGTGGTTTCGTGGGGTGAGAATACACCGCAAAGAAAGCCGCCAGTGCTTCTCTCTGAGCCTTGGTATATTTTGTCCTCGGAAGTCTCCTATAGACAGGAGCGGCTTCCGGCTCGGCTGGTGGATCAGCAACCAGGATTGGTGCTTGGGGTAGTGGTTGCGGTTGTGGTTGTGGCTGTGGTTGTGGCTCGGTCGGCATGCTAGCATCTGCGCTATTGAGCATGCTTGGTGGAATTATTTCAGCCAGACCTTCAAAGATTGGGTTCTCTGAAGGACCTGCCTGAAACAAATCGCTGAAAGAGTTAACTCTTTTGGCCATTTCTGGGTTGGGAAGGGAGGATAGCTTTTCTGGGAAAACTCAAGAACACGGAAGAACACGAAGAACACTTAGAGAAAAACGAGAGGAGATGAGAGAGAATGAGAGAGAGAGAGACTAAGGGAAACACGAAATGACCTAAGGAAACTAACGCAAACAGAAGGGAAGGGAACGGAATGGACGGACGCGTGTCCAAAGTCGAAGACAAAGATCCGTAAATCACGGATCGAGCGACGAAAGTCGCAAAGGGAATAGTGGAACGCGCGCACGATTTATTAAACAATTCGGCCGACGCAAAAGTCGTGCGTCGGCCCAATCAAATTTTTTTCTTGATTTTCGATTTTTTATTTTTTTTATTTTTTTAATACTTTACGAAAAGTCGTAAAGTGAACAGTGAAAACGCGTAGCACACGCGCTTGCCGACACTTTAAACGGGCCTGGGCCATCGAAATGGTCTGGGCCTTAAAGTGGGCCTGGGCCAAAGAAATCTCCGGCCCATTATTTGTGGGCTTAACTAATGGGCCTAAAAACGAACAGGCCCGACACACTAATGGGCTTGGGTTACGGGTTTTTGGGCTTCGTGAATGACACGAGCCCAATGGGCTAAATTTTTTATTTTTTATTTTTTATTTTTTATTTTACGAAACCTAAAACCCTAACCAATCACACAAATGGGCCTAAGGCCCAATAACAAATAACTACAACAAGCCCGAAAATAAAACAAACAGTAATTATAAACAGTAAAAATAAATAATTACAAATAATAAAACAAACAAACACTCTTTTTTTTATTATTTACAATTACAAATTTTTTTATTTTTTTATTTTTTAAATAAATAACGAGAGTTAAAAGAAAACTTACCTTTTTACACCCGAGGAAACCGAAAATCACCAACAAGACATCAACCTCAAGGTTTTTCAACCTTGACTTCCTAAACGTATGCTCCGATGTATGTGGTAAAATTTCCGATAAACCCGGATTATTTCCTATACAAAATAAAAAGTTAGTAATAAAATTTACAAAATAAAAACAAAATATTTACAAAATGAATAAATAAAATTTCCTATGTCTAAGTATATTTTATTTACAAGTAATGTTAAATTGTCCAAAATATAGTTAAAAACAAAGTTGATTCCAAGCGGTAATTCGAGGTGGACGTACGGCCTAGGTGCAATATCTTGACGTAAATGACTTTCCGTGTTTTCAGAAGGCGAATGGCCAGATCACAAGAGATAAGCGAGAGGCAGGATTCATTTAGTGGACAAGTCCTCTGAATCCAATTTTACAAACCCGTCACCCAGAGTCTTGATCATATCTAGACACCATTCATGTGCCCCTTACTCAGTTGAGAAAGCACTTAAGTGTTCGACAATTCTCCAAGTGTTAATAAAGGCCGCCCTCAACCTCAAATAACCTTACGGTAAAAATGAAGGGTTTAGGCCAATATTAACAAAAGGACCTTACCTATTTCCGTTCAAGTTACAACTTACAACAACCAAAAAATAATCAACTATATTTAGGATACCTAAGTATAATTACTAAGTGTAACAAAATATATACAAGTAATATAAACAAGTAATATGAACAGTTAAAAAAAATAGTAAAATTATAAACAATAAAAAGTAAACAGTAATTATATACAAGTAATAAAAACAGTAATAATTACAAAATATTATAAACAGTATCAACAAAAAAAATATTAGGTTAGGAACATTTTCAATCCCCGGCAACGGCGCCAAAAATTGACAAGCTCAATTTGAGCATCAATTTAAAAAACCCTATCGGTAGTAGTATAGTGCATAGTAGGGTATCGTTCACAACGGAGATCAAAGGGTGTACCTAACAAAAAATGTCACAAAGAATTAAATAAAATAAAGAATTATTATTAACAAGTATAAAGAATATATACATATGTACAAAGTAAAAGGGGGTTTAAGAGATAAATTGAATGAAATAAATTAATTAAATTACAAAGAATAAATTAAATATGATGGGATGAAACACAAAGTATATAAAGTTCAGCCACAAGTATACAAGTTTACCAATTATTGGACCGAAAATTAACCAAGTTCCCTAGCCATGAAACCGAAATTAACATATGTGGAATGCTGGACCGCCAATTATCATTCCCCAAATAAAACCACTTTCATGAAAATTAACCTAAGCGACCGCACCTAGATTAATCAATCAAACATGCAAAGGTAGCTAATCAAAACATGTCCAACGCATAAAAGAAGAGTTGTTAATTAAAGTGCACGACCTAGTGGGACCGCCCATCTATCCGTGATCCTTCTTATTTGATTCCGACCTCTTTCCAAAGCCTTTACTACTTGTGAATTAGAATTAAAACCCTAATTCTAGCACCAATTATATGCAATCATCTTAAGTTTGCAACCTTAAAACAAAAACATATAAAAGTTCTCTACTAAAACAGAATCAAATAAACGGAGTCACATAAGCTACTAGAAGAACTAATTAATTAGGATCCAACAATTAAATAAATCCATAAACAAGGGCTGAATATTATATAAATCATGTCATGTTAACTAATACAAAGGATAAACAAGCAACAAAGAGGCATAAATTTAAAGGCTAAGTCGAAATACACCGTATGAATAGCATGAAGATCTTGAAGCCACATCTTGAATCCTTGACCACAAGTAATCCAAGCCGTGAAGACAAGGTGATGATGGTGATGGTGATGTTGAATAGGGGCTGGTGGTGATGGTGTAGACGCCTTCTCCTCCTCCTTGAAGTCTTGAAAACCCTAAATACTAGAGAATGGAAAATATGATGTGAGAAGAGAAAGAGGAGGGTTTGTCCCTCCCCATTGAGGTGTGTTGAAGAGAAGAATGAGGCTGCTATTTATAGGAGAATGGAGAGGAAGAAGAAGACAATGCAAGAAATAAAGAAAGAAAGGGAAGAGAAGTGGAATTTAAGTGGGAGATAAAGAAATGGTAAGTGGCATGGTGGAAATGTAATGGGTTGCAATTAACCATTTATTTAGGTAAAAGAAATCAAACACTAATGGTATGGGTAGAAAGAAGAGGGAAGAATATAGGGGTGAGTGGAGCATTGAAAATAAAAGAAGAGGAAAGAAATAAAAAGCAGGCAGCACTGAGCTATTCCCACTTAGAACGGAATAATGCACGTTTGAACGGTTGGATGATTCTCAAATTTTAATACAGAATATCTAACACGCACATGCAGCGTGTATCAAAATTACAGCTAGATCGGACGGTGCAATTGGGAGTAATGGGCTTCGCAAGTTGACTAATCTGCACAGGCAGAATGTCCGAAAATCTGGGCTTGGGCCTTTCCTCATGCTTTGTGAACTTGGGCCTTCCTTCATGAATTTGGGCCTTCATCTTGGGCTTGGGCCTTCCTTCATGGTCTTGGGCCTTCCTCTTGGGCTTGGGCCTTCATCTTGGGCCTCACGGCAGCTCACCTCTTAATGGGCCTCGAAAAAGCCCATTAAACTTCGTAAATTTCCGAGCTCCGATTTTCTGCACGTATTCACATTTATATATCATTTAGGGACTCAAATATGGAAACTAAGCTAAAATAGCAAAGTTACAATTAAATCATAGCCAAATAGTAGGGAAAATACATTAAAAACGTCGCACTTTGTGCTCCTATCAAATTCCCCCACACTTAGCTATTGCTAGTCCCTTAGCAACACAAAACTTAAAACAAAACAACACAAAACAGAAAAGGGAAACACAAAACATATATTCTTTCCAACCATAACCCTCAGCGAGTTCAGAAGAGTTATAATCAAGAGAATAAAAATTATATACTGACAGGCCCAAAATGAGCATCAATTTAAAAAAATCCCTATCGGTAGTATAGTGTAAGTAGGGTATCGTTCACAACGGAGATCAAAGGGTGTACCTAACAAAAAAATGTCACAAAGAATTAAATAAAATAAAGAATTATTATTAACAAGTATAAAGTATAAATATATACATATGTAAAAAGTAAAAAGGGGAATTGAGAGATAAATGGAATGAAATAAATTAATTAAATTACAAAGAATAAATAAAATATGATGATGAAACACAAAGTATATAAAGTTCAGCCACATATACACAAGTTTACCAATCATTAGACCGAAAATTAACCAAGTTCCCTAGCCATGAAACCGAAACTAACATATGTGGAATGCCCACACGGGTTATCATTCCCCAAATAAAACCTCTTCTACGAAAATTAACCTAGTGAACGCTCATCTAGATTAAACAATTAAACATGCAAAGGTGATCAATCAATAACATATCTAACGCATAGGAGAAGAGTTGTTAATTAAAGTGCGCGACCTAGCGAACGCTCGTCTATCCGCGATCCTTTTTATTTTGATTCCGACCCGTTTGATAAGCCTTTACTACTTATGAATTAGAATTAAAACCCTAATTCTAGCACCAATTACATGCAATCATCTTAAGTTTCGAACCTTAAAACAAGAACACATAAAAGATTCAATAAAACCGAATCAAATAAACGGAGTCACATAAGCTGCTAGAAGAACTAATTAATTAGGATCTAACAATCAAATAAACTCATAAATATAGGCTGAAAATTATATAAATCATGTCATGTTAACTAATACAAAGAATAATCAAGTAACAAAGAGGAACTAAAAAAGAGTAATTAAAGAATAAGTTGAAGTACACCATATGGAAAGTAGGAAGAACTCGAAGATCACAAACTCTTAAATCCTCACGCGAGTAACTCAAAAGCCGAGATTCCCAAGGTGATGATGATGGTGGTGATGATGGTTGATGGCTGGTGGTAATGGTGTAAACAGCTCCCCTCCTCCTTGAAGACTTGAAAACCCTAAATACTAGAGAATGGAAAATATGATGTGAGATGGAGAAGAGAAAGAGGAGAGTTTGTCCCTCCCCATTGGGGTGTGAATTGGTGAGAAGAATGAGGCTGCTATTTATAGGAGAATGGAGAGGAAGAAGGAGACAATGAAAGAAATAAAGAAAGAAAGGGAAGAGAAGTGGAATGTGAGTGGTAGAAAAGAAATGGTAAGTGGAATGGTGGAAATGTAGTCATATGGCAATGAACCATTTATTTAGGTAAAAGAAATCAAACACTAATATTGTGGGCAGAAAGAAGAGGAAAGAATATAGGGGTGAGTGGAGCATTGAAAATAAAAGAAGAGGAAAGAAATAAAAAGCAGACAGCACTGAGCAGTGCGCACTTAGAGCGGCATAATGGACGTTCCACCGGTTGGATGATTCTAAAATTTTATTTGGGAGCAGCTAACATCCACATGCAGCGTGTATCAAAATTACAGCTAGATCTGACGGTGCAATTGAGAGATATGGGCTTCGCAAGTTGACTGATCTGCATAGGCAGAATGTCCGAAAATCTGGGCTTGGGCCTTTCCTCATGCCTTGTGAACCTGGGCCTTCCTTCATGGATTTGGGCCTCCTTCATGGGCTTGGGCCCCCTTCTTGGGCCTCATGGCAGACCACCTCTTAATGGGCCTCGCAAAAGCCCATTAGACTTCGTTTCTGCACATGTTCACATTAATACATCATTTTGGACTCAAATATGGAAACTAAGCTAAAATAGCAAAGTTACAATTAAATCATAGCCAAATAGTAGGGAAAACACATTAAAAACGTCACACTTTGTGCTCCTATCAAATTCCCCCACACTTAGCTACTGCTAGTCCTCTAGCAAACACAAGAACAACACAAAACAAAAAAGGAAACACAAAACAGAATGGTCTTTCCAACCATAACCCTCAGCGAGTTCAGAAGAGTTATAATCAAGAGAATAAAAATTATATACCAAGGCTAACAAATTTGCTAAGCATTTAACATGTACATCTCATTCATGCTCAGGTGCAGTGTGTGAAAACCGAGTATACAAAAAATCTCCAGCAATCCAATAGGCACATCGAAACAACATTAACCACTAAAGCTCACAAGATTCACTAATTATTTCCGCTCAATGTTTAGGGTTAAGTGTTTACTCTCATAACAATTACACAAGTAATGTTCCCATATGCTTGCTCATCGACCAAATCTCCACAATTAATCCACAAATCATTAAATCATAAGGGCTTTTAAGGTGAAACAGGGGTCAAAAGGGTGAATGGTGTATAGTGTGAATGGTGAATGATGAATGAAGGGACTGGAAATGAAAAATATTTCACATGTTTGCAAGACAAATCAACGACTTTGAAACTCATACCTATGCTATACCCGAAACAACTTTCTTATTCTCCTCCAACCTTTTATTGAAAATAATACAAGAAAATAACTCTATTTTTGGAATTTCTCTTTCTTTCTTTTTTTCTTTTTTTTTTCTTTGAGGAATTTTATTCCTTCTTTATATTTCTGATTTTTTTTTCTTTTTTTTTTTTTTTCTTTGAACAAATACAACAAAATAAAATGCACCCCCACACTTGCCTTTTGGTATATTACCATACAAATCCGAAGCATAAAAACACAAGAAGTCACTATCATCGTCTTGCAAACACAATAAAACAAGGGTGAGATGGTGTGGGTGAACAAAAGAAAAGGCTAATGAGTGTTTAGTTCAAAAGGGGATTCCTAAAGTTCGTGTTTAGATGGATGGTGAATATTTTGGCCATGGTGCTCAACTAATGCCTTAATCATCTCTAATTCATCACAGATTAACAAAACGTTTCAAGTGGTCTTTGAGCAAGTTCTAGGTTCAAAACTCATGAATTGTGCACACATGAAGAACGAGTAAATGTATGAAAGATGCATACATGTGAATATTCAATAGGCTCAAATCCTCACATTTTCTGGGTATGCATGACAATGTATGTTCAAATGTGCTTCTCGGATTGCAATCAATTAATCGAAACAGGTTATGTGAACATGGAAATTCGAGCAATCACAAGTTATGCATATTAAATCCAAAGCAAATCACACAAATCCTTAACATATAATAAACATTCTCAAAATCATAACAGATTAAACTCAATTCATCATCGGAATTGGAAAGAACAAAACACAACACAAATAAACACACAAACAGAAACAAATATTTTTGTAATTTTGATTTTTTTGATTTTTTTGATTTTTTTGAATTTACGTAACAATACGTAACCACAGTGACTTACTAAGTGCAATGGTAGGTTCAACGCTACCAAGGGAGTAAGTATGATTTAGTCGATATATTGTTACCGTAGAAAACAAAAACAAGTACATTATTTTTTTGAATTTTTTGAATTTTTCAAATTTTTTCTTTTCTTTTTAATAAACCTTCCCCCCACACTTGAATTAAACATTGTCCTCAATGTTAGACAGATATTTCACGAAAATGAAAAATTCAAGCATGGTTATCGAATTTAAACACACATGCAGAAATAAACACACCAACCGAAATAAACACACAAATATAAATAGAAGTAAACACACAACATATATACAAATGAAAAAGATAGGTTAAAGAAAAACTCCCCCTTGAAGATCATTAAGCTCCTTGATACGCCCCAAAATGAGCATCAATTTAAAAAAACCCTATCGGTTGTAGTATAGCGCATAGTAGGGTATCGTTCACAACGGAGATCAAAGGGTGTACCTAACAAAAAATGTCACAAAGAATTAAATAAAATAAAGAATTATTATTAACAAGTATGAAGAATATATACATTGAAAATGTGGGGGTGTTTAATGAAATAAATTAATTAAATTACAAAGAATAAATTAAATAAGATGGGATGAAACATAAAGGATATAAAGTTCAGCCACAAGTATACAAGTTTACCAATTATTGGACCGAAAATTAACCAAGTTCCCTAGCCATGAAACCGAAATTAACATATGTGGAATGTTGGACCGCCAATTATCATTCCCCAAATAAAACCACTTTCATGAAAATTAACCTAAGCGACTGCACCTAGATTAATCAATCAAACATGCAAAGGTAGCTAATCAAAACATGTCCAACGCATAAAAGAAGAGTTGTTAATTAAAGTGCACGACCTAGTGGGACCGCCCATCTATCCGTGATCCTTTTTATTTGTTTCCGACCTCTTTCCAAAGCCTTTACTACTTGTGAATTAGAATTAAAACCCTAATTCTAGCACCAATTATATGCAATTATCTTAAGTTTGCAACCTTAAAACAAAAACATATAAAAGTTATCTACTAAAACAAAATCAAATAAACGGAGTCACATAAACTACTAGAAGAACTAATTAATTACGATCCAACAATTAAATAAATCCATAAACAAGGGCTGAATATTATATAAATCATGTCATGTTAACTAATACAAAGAATAATCAAGTAACAAAGAGGCATAAATTTAAAGGCTAAGTCGAAATACACCGTATGAATAGCATGAAGATCTTGAAACCACATCTTGAATCCTTGACCACAAGTAATCCAAGCTGTGAAGACAAGGTGATGATGGTGATGGTGATGTTGAATAGGGGCTGGTGGTGATGGTGTAGACGCCTTCTCCTCCTCCTTGAAGTCTTGAAAACCCTAAATACTAGAGAATGGAAAATATGATGTGAGAAGAGAAAGAGGAGGGTTTGTCCCTCCCCATTGGGGTGTGAATTTGTAGAGAATAATGAGGCTGCTATTTATAGGAGAATGGAGAGGAAGAAGAAGACAATGCAAGAAATAAAGAAAGAAAAGGAAGAGAAGTGGAATGTGAGTGGTAGAAAAGAAATGGTAAGTGGAATGGTGGAAATGTAGTCATATGGCAATGAACCATTTATTTAGGTAAAAGAAATTAAACACTAATGGTGTGGGCAGAAAGAAGAGGAAAGAATATAGGGGTGAGTGGAGCATTGAAAATAAAAGAAGAGGAAAGAAATAAAAAGCAGATAGCACGGAGCAGTTCCCACTTAGAACGGAATAATGCACGTTTGAACGGTTGGATGATTCTCAAAATTTAATACAGAATATATAACACACACATGCAGCGTGTATCAAAATTACAGCAGGATCCAACGGTGCAATTGGGACATATGGGCTTCGCAAGTTGACATATCTGCACAGGCAGATTGTCCGAAAATGGGCTTGGACCTTCCTTCTTGGGCTTGGGCCTTCCTTCTTGGGTTTGGGCCTTCATCTTGGATTTGGGCCTTCATCTTGGGCCTCACGGCAGCTCACTTCATAATGGGCCTCGAAAAAGCCCATTAGACTTCGTAAATTTCCGAGCTCCGATTTTCTGCACGTATTCACATTTATATATCATTTAGGGACTCAAATATGGAAACTAAGCAAAAATAGCAAAGTTACAATTAAATCATAGCCAAATAGTAGGGAAAATACATTAAAAACGTCACACTTTGTGCTCCTATCAAATTCCCCCACACTTAGCTATTGCTAGTCCCTTAGCAACACAAAACTTAAAACAAAACAACACAAAACAGAAAAGGGAAACACAAAACATATATTCTTTCCAACCATAACCCTCAGCGAGTTCAGAAGAGTTATAATCAGGAGAATACAAATTATATACCAAGGCTAACGAATTTGCTAAGTCTTTAACATGCACATCTCATTTATGCTCGGGTGTAGTGTGTGAAAACCAAGTATACAATTAATGTCAAGCAATCCAATAGGCACATCGAAACAACATTAACCACTAAACCTCACAAGATTCACTAAATATTTCCGCTCAGTGTTTAGGGTTAAGTGTTTACTCTCAAAACAATTACACAAGTAGTGTTCCCATATGCTTGCTCATTAACCAACTCTCCACGGTTAATCTACAACTCATTAGATCATAAGGACTTTTTAGGTGAAACAGAGACAAAAGGATGAATGGTAAATGGTGAATGGTCAAAGGAAGTGAAAGGACTTGAAATGAAAAATGTTTTACATGTTTGCAAGACAAGTCAACGACTTTGAAACTCATACATATGCTATACCCGAAACAACTCTTATTTTCCTCCAACCTTTTATTGAATTCAAAAATAATACAACAAAATAACTCTATTTTTGGAATTTCTCTTTCTTTTCTTTTTTTTTTTTTTTTTTTTTTTCTTTGAGGAATTTTATTCCTTCTTTTTATTTCTGATTTTTTTTTTCTTTCTTTCTTTGAACAATTACAACAAAATAAATCACACCCCCACACTTGCCTTTTGGTATACTACCATACAAATCCGAAGCATAAGAACATAAGAAGTCACTATCATCGTCTTGCAAACATAAATAAAACAAGGGTGAGATGGTGTGGGTGAACAAAAGAAACGGCTAATGAGTGTTTAGTTCAAAAGGGGATTCCTAAAGTTCGTGTTTAGATGGATGGTGAATATTTTGGCCATGGTGCTCAACTAATGCCTTACTCATTTCTAATTCATTACAGATTAACAAAAAGTTTCAAGCGGTCTCTGAGCAAGTTCTAGGTTCAAAACTCATGAATTGTGCACACATGAAGAACGAGTAAATGTATGAAATATGCATACATGTGAATATACAATAGGCTCAAATCCTCACATTTTCTGGGTATGCATGACAATGTATGTTCAAATGTGCTTCTCGGATTGCAATCGATTAATCGAAACAGGTTATGTGAACATGGAATTTCGAGCAATCATAAGTTATACAAATTAAATTCAAAGCAAACTACACAAAGCCTTAGAATATAATCAACATTCTTAAAATCATAACAGATTAAACTCAATTCATCATCGGGATTGGAAAACACACCACAAATAAACACACAAAAACACACAAACAGAAGCAAATATTTTTGTATTTTTTTTATTTTTTGATTTTTTTGATTTTTTTTCAATTTACGTAACAATACGTGACAACAGGGACTCACTTAGTGCAATGGTAGGTTCAACGCTACCAAGGGAGTGAGTGTGATAAAGTCGATATACCGTTACAATAGAAAACGAAAACAAACAAATAAATAAACAACATAAGCAATTGTTTTTTTCTTTTTCAAATTTTTTTTATTAGGGTAACAATACGTGACCACAGTGACTTACTAAGTGCAATGGTAGGTTCAACGCTACCAAGGGAGTAAGTATGATCTAGTCGATATATTGTTACCGTAGAAAACGAAAACAAGTAAATTATTTTTTTGAATTTTTTCAATTTTTCAAATTTTTTCTTTTCTTTTTAATAAATAAACCTTCCCCCCACACTTGAATTAAACATTGTCCTCAATGTTAGACAGATATTTCACGAAAATGAAAAATTCAAGCATGGTTATTGAATTTAAACACACAAACAGAAGTAAACACACAACATATATAAATGAAAAAAGGAAACAGAAATACTCCCCTTTGAAGATCATTAAGCTCCTCCCGAAGCAAGTCACCAACAGTCACAAACAAGGCTAGCAGGGCCTTGCATCCAACGTTTGCTCCTTAGTTGACTGCGGTTCTGATCCTTTGAAGTGTGTCCTGGACAAGGGTAGTTGCCGACTCCACGGCAGATTTGGCTGATGTAGCCTTCACTGAGATCTGGAACACTATAGTCAGCAGTGTTCCGTCAAGAATAGCTCCGGATACGTTAGGCAGAATGGAGAAGCCTGAAGACATAAGCGGAAATGGCTCCGGTTGAACTCCACATAACAAACACTGGAGAATGGAATGGTTGATCGGCGCGTATATCACAGACGACCCCGTTGCATCGGTGCAACACTCCTGAAGGATAAGGAAGTCGTTGTGACTATCTATGGCGAGCACCGAAATCTGGTTCCGCGGGTCAAGACCGATGGAAAAGTTTGCTAGCACACGTACCGAGCTGTCCATCGACATACTATCCCACATTGGTCTAGTCTGAACGTCTTTGAGGAACTCAAAGATCCTGGTGTGATGGGAGAGATGAACGACGGAACAACCAGCAGTACGATTGACTCCAGGGGGCTTGCTCGGATCACCCCTTCGCTTGTTGGTCCTGACCTCCATTCGAGTATCTCTTGTTCGATTCGAACAAGTCCAGTGGTGGTACGTGGAGTTGCTGATATCGTTGAAGAAACAGACTGTCATCTGCTTTGCCATTTCCGCCAGGCCTCTTCTTCCTTCAAGAGAAATGATCGAGTCACCGGGTGAAGTGTGGATACCTGTGGCGCACATGTAGCGCTCGGCTTGTCGTTGGAGAGTTGAGATCCAACGCTTTGCACCAAAAGCAAACCCTGAATGTACAAAAGGTTCGAAACTGGCCTTCATCTCTTTTTCGCGTACATCCACGTGCTCCACCCAAGTGACCAAGGAAGATCCATTATAAAGATCACGTATCAGGCATCCGGAGGGGCGTTTTCGGCAAATCGATCTCACGGAAGGCTTCGGATTTGTGCGCAATTCATCCACGGAGACATCCACAACGACCCAACTTCCATCCAGTTGTTGGTGAGAATACCGAACAAACTGGACTTCACGAGTTGAAACGAGGTGAGATGGCACCAGAAACTCGGCCGACATAACTTGCTTCTGCTCCTCGTAGCCATCTTCGTTGCTGGAGGATAAGATCTCCAACGTCTTGGCGTTTGTGATCATACTACAGAAGACGGGCAACCATCGACCAACATCCATGAGAATTTGAACGATGGTGGTCGGATAAAGATGGATGGTTGCCGAGTGTCTGGAGGATTCGGCTTTGAAGTACGGTGCAGGTTCAGCACGTTGAAACACTCGCAAGTACTCGACGCGGTTAAGAATTTCGGGATGAATGGAAGTATCGGGAGTCGGTGAAGTTATCCACAAAGGAAATCCGGCAGTAGCCATGAGCAGGAGCTCGTCTTTGGCCTTGCGGGCGATATCCGAGATCAAGTCGGTGTGGACTCCGACAAGATCATGAGCAGGTCCGGGAAGGGTATCAAATGGCACAGGTAAGGATGGGCGCTCGATAATTGATGGCATGAGGCTCCGCACATCCCGTCTCAAGTGGTCCATGTCAATAGAATCATCGGACAACTCGAGAAGAGGCTCTTGTTGTGGAGGAACAACTTCGAGCCTTCGCCTTGGCACATCTGAGTGCGGAACAGGACCTCCGCAATTGGGACATATGCCGCTGTGGAGAGCATCGACGAGTCGTTGATTCTGCAGTTGAAGCTCCTCGTTCTTGCTCACCAGCTGATCGTTTCTTCGCTCTAACTCGGCAATACGTTGCTCAGACGTCAGGATACCGAATTTCTTCCTATTTCTCGACCCCCAATAGTAGACTTGGTCTTCTTCTAGTCCGATTTTTGGACCAAATCTTTCACGTTGTGGTTTGGTGGGGTGAGAATACACCGCAAAGAAAGCCGCCAGTGCTTCTCTCTGAGCTTTGGTGTACTTCGTCCTCGGAAGTCTCCTATAGACGGGAGCGGCTTCCGGCTCAACGGGTGGATCAAGAACCAAGATTGGTGCTTGGGGTAGTGGTTGCGGTTGTGGTTGTGTGGGCCGGGTCGGCATGCTAGCATCGGCGCTATTGAGCATGCTCGGTGGAATTATTTCATCCGGGCCTTCAAAGATTTGACTCCCTGAAGGACCTGCCTGAAACAAATCACTGAAAGAATTCACTCGTTTGGCCATTTCTGGGTTGGGAAGGGAGGATAGCTTTTCTGGGTTTGGGAGATTTTCTGGGAAAAACTCAAGAACACGAAGAACACACGAGAGAGAGAACGAGAGAGAGAGTGAGAGACTAAGGGAAACCTAAGGAAATGCGTGAAATGAAACACACGAACAGAAGGGAAGGGAAGGGAACGGACGCACGCTCGCACACGTGCCACAGACAGAAGACCCGCAAATTGTGGATCGGGCGACGAAAGTCGCAAAGGCTACAGTTGACACGCACGCGGCTTATTAAACAATTCGGCCGACGCAAAAGTCGTGCGTCGGCCCAATCCAAATTTTTTCTGATTTTCGATTTTTTATTTTTTTATTTTTTTAATACTTTACGAAAAGTCGTAAAGTGAACAGTGAAAACGCGTAGCACACGCGCTTGCCGACACTTTAAACGGGCTTGGGCCATCGAAATGGTCTGGGCCTTAAAGCGGGCCTGGGCCAAAGAAATCTCCGGCCCATTATTGGTGGGCTTAACTAATGGGCCTAAAAACGAACAGGCCCGACACACTAATGGGCTTGGGTTACGGGTTTTGGGCTTCGTGAATGACACGAGCCCAATGGGCTAAAAATTTTTTTAATTTTTTTTTTATTTTGAAACCTAAAACCCTAACCAATCACACAAATGGGCCTAAGGCCCAATAACAAACAAACAAGCCCGAAAAAAAACAAACAGTAATTATAAAAAGTGAAAATAAATATTTACAAAACAGTAAAACAAACAAACACACTTTTTTATTTTTTTATTATTTTTATTTTTTTATTTTTTTATTTATTTTTTATTTACAATTACAAAATTTATTTATTTTTTTTTATTTTTTTAAACAAACAAATAACGATAGTGAAAAGAAAACTTACCTTTTTACTCCCGAGGAAACCGAAAAATCACCAACAAGACATCAACCTCAAGGTTTTTCAACCTTGACTTCCTAAACGTATGCTCCGATGTATGTGGTAAAATTTCCGATAAACCCGGATTATTTCCTATACAAAGTAAAAAGGTTAGTAATAAATTTACAAAATAAAAACAAAATATTTACAAAGTTAAAAATATGTCACAAATTATCTATACAAAATGAATGAATAAATTTTCCTATGTCTACGTATATTTTATTTACACAATACACTTAAGTGTACAAAAATATTTTCCTTTGCCTTAATATAGTTGAAAAAAAATGAAAGTTGATTCCAAGCGGTAACTCAAGGTGGACTTACGGCCTAGGTGCAATGCCTTGACTTAAATGACTTTCCGTGTTTTCAGAAGGCGAATGGCCAGATCACAAGAGATAAGCGAGAGGCAGGATTCATTTAGTGGACTAGTCCTCTGAATCCAATTTTACAAACCCGTCACCCAGGGTCTCGATCATATCTAGACACCATTCATGTGCCCCCTACTCAGTTGAGAAAGCACTTAAGTGTTCGACAATTCTCCAAGTGTTAATAAAGGCCGCCCTCAACCTCAAGTGACCTTACGGTACAAATGAAGGGTTTAGGCCAATATTAATAAAAGGACCTTACCTATTTCCGTTCAAGTTACAACTTACAACAACAAAAAATAATCAACTATATAAAAGACACCTAAATAAATTATTACTAAGTGTAACAAAATATGAACAAGTATTAAAAACAAGTAATAACAACAACTATTCACAAGTAATATAGACAAGTAATATAAACAAGTAATATGAACAGTTAAAAAAAAGTAAAATTATAAACAATAAAAAGTAAACAGTAATTATATACAAGTAATAAAAACAGTAATAATTACAAAAAATTATAAACAGTATTCACAAAAAAAATATTAGGTTAGGAATATTTTCAATCCACGTCGACGGCGCCAAAAATTGATACGCCCAAAAGGAGCGTCAATTTAAAAAAATCCCTATCGGTTGTAGTATAGTGGTAAGTAGGGTATCGTTCACAACGGAGATCAAAGGGTGTACCTAACAAAAAATGTCACAAAGAATTAAATAAAATAAAGAATTATTATTAACAAGTATGAAGAATATATACATTGAAAATGTGGGGGTGTTTAATGAAATAAATTAATTAAATTACAAAGAATAAATTAAATAAGATGGGATGAAACATAAAGGATATAAAGTTCAGCCACAAGTATACAAGTTTACCAATTATTGGACCGAAAATTAACCAAGTTCCCTAGCCATGAAACCGAAATTAACATATGTGGAATGTTGGACCGCCAATTATCATTCCCCAAATAAAACCACTTTCATGAAAATTAACCTAAGCGACTGCACCTAGATTAATCAATCAAACATGCAAAGGTAGCTAATCAAAACATGTCCAACGCATAAAAGAAGAGTTGTTAATTAAAGTGCACGACCTAGTGGGACCGCCCATCTATCCGTGATCCTTTTTATTTGTTTCCGACCTCTTTCCAAAGCCTTTACTACTTGTGAATTAGAATTAAAACCCTAATTCTAGCACCAATTATATGCAATTATCTTAAGTTTGCAACCTTAAAACAAAAACATATAAAAGTTATCTACTAAAATAAAATCAAATAAACGGAGTCACATAAACTACTAGAAGAACTAATTAATTAGGATCCAACAATTAAATAAATCCATAAACAAGGGCTGAATATTATATAAATCATGTCATGTTAACTAATACAAAGAATAATCAAGTAACAAAGAGGCATAAATTTAAAGGCTAAGTCGAAATACACCGTATGAATAGCATGAAGATCTTGAAACCACATCTTGAATCCTTGACCACAAGTAATCCAAGCTGTGAAGACAAGGTGATGATGGTGATGGTGATGTTGAATAGGGGCTGGTGGTGATGGTGTAGACGCCTTCTCCTCCTCCTTGAAGTCTTGAAAACCCTAAATACTAGAGAATGGAAAATATGATGTGAGAAGAGAAAGAGGAGGGTTTGTCCCTCCCCATTGGGGTGTGAATTTGTAGAGAATAATGAGGCTGCTATTTATAGGAGAATGGAGAGGAAGAAGAAGACAATGCAAGAAATAAAGAAAGAAAAGGAAGAGAAGTGGAATGTGAGTGGTAGAAAAGAAATGGTAAGTGGAATGGTGGAAATGTAGTCATATGGCAATGAACCATTTATTTAGGTAAAAGAAATTAAACACTAATGGTGTGGGCAGAAAGAAGAGGAAAGAATATAGGGGTGAGTGGAGCATTGAAAATAAAAGAAGAGGAAAGAAATAAAAAGCAGATAGCACGGAGCAGTTCCCACTTAGAACGGAATAATGCACGTTTGAACGGTTGGATGATTCTCAAAATTTAATACAGAATATATAACACACACATGCAGCGTGTATCAAAATTACAGCAGGATCCAACGGTGCAATTGGGACATATGGGCTTCGCAAGTTGACATATCTGCACAGGCAGATTGTCCGAAAATGGGCTTGGACCTTCCTTCTTGGGCTTGGGCCTTCCTTCTTGGGTTTGGGCCTTCATCTTGGATTTGGGCCTTCATCTTGGGCCTCACGGCAGCTCACTTCATAATGGGCCTCGAAAAAGCCCATTAGACTTCGTAAATTTCCGAGCTCCGATTTTCTGCACGTATTCACATTTATATATCATTTAGGGACTCAAATATGGAAACTAAGCAAAAATAGCAAAGTTACAATTAAATCATAGCCAAATAGTAGGGAAAATACATTAAAAACGTCACACTTTGTGCTCCTATCACTCCTCCCGAAGCAAGTCACCAACAGTCACAAACAAGGCTAGCAGGGCCTTGCATCCAACGTTTGCTCCTTAGTTAACTGCGGTTCTGATCCTTTGAAGTGTGTCCTGGACAAGGGTTGTTGCCGACTCCACGGCAGACTTGGCTGAAGTAGCCTTCACTGAGATCTGGAACACCATAGTCAGTAGTGTTCCGTCAAGAATGGCTCCGGATACGTTAGGCAGAATGGAGAAGCCTGAAGACATAAGCGGAAATGGCTCCGGTTGAACTCCAGATAGCAAACACTGGAAAATGGAATGGTTAATCGGCGCATAAATCACAGACGACCCCGTTGCATCGGTGCAACACTCCTGAAGAATGAGGAAGTCGTTGTGACTATCTATAGCGAGCACCGAAATCTGGTTCCGCGGGTCAAGACCGATGGTGAAATTTGCTAACACACGTACAGAGCTGTCCATCGACATACTATCCCACAGTGGTCTCGTCTGAACGTCTTTGAGGAACTCAAAGATCCTAGTGTGATGAGATAGATGAACAACGGAACAACCAGCAGTACGATTTACTCCAGGGGGCTTGCTCGGATCACCCCTTCGCTTGTTGGTCCTGACCTCCATTCGAGTGTCCCTTGTTCGGTTCGAACAAGTCCAGTGGTGGTACGTGGAGTTGCTGATATCGTTGAAGAAACAGATTGTCATCTGTTTTGCCATTTCCGCCAAGCCTCTTCTTCCTTCAAGAGAAATAATCGAGTCACCGGGTGAAGAGTGGATACCTGTGGCGCACATGTAGCGCTCGGCTTGTCGTTGGAGGGTTGAGATCCAACGCTTTGCACCAAAAGCGAACCCTGAATGAACAAAAGGTTCGAAACTGGCCTTCATCTCTTTCTCGCGTACATCCACGTGCTCCACCCAAGTGACCAAGGAAGATCCATTATGAAGATCACGTATCAGGCATCCGGAGGGGCGTTTTCGGCAAATCGATCTCACGGAAGGCTTTTGACTAGCGGTTAAAACCGAGGTTCATTTATTATTACCTAAATTCCTAACAATTGTCGTTGTAAAGTATAATGGGAAATAAAGGTTTTTCCCACAGAAGATTGTTATATTTACTTTTTAATGTCACGAAAAATTAAATTAAATAAAGAATTATTATTAACAAGTATAAAGAATAAAGAATATATATATATACAAAATTAAATAAACTATACAGTATTGTTTCTATTTACAAAAATATACATTATATACAAAAGTTGTTTTTGGGGGTTTTTGAGATTTTTGAAAACAATAAAAGGAAATATTTTTGGATTTTTATTATTTTTGAAAACAAGAAACACACACACAAATATTGTTTTGAAGATTAACCAACTCCCTAGCCATGAATCCGAAACTAACACATGTAGAATGCCTACGCAGGTTATCATTCCCCAAATAAACTTCTCCCATGAAATCAACCTAGTGAACGCTCATCTAGATTAAACAATTAAACATGCAAAGGTGATTAATCTAAACATGTCTAACGCATAGAAAAAGAGTTGTTAATTCAAGTGCGCGACCTAGCGAACGCTCGTCTATCCGCGATCCTTATTATTTAGTTTCAACATTAAAGATAAAACTAAACAAACAAAATTCACATAAGCTGCTAGAAGAATTAATCAACTTCAATCCAATTTATTACACAAAATAGAAAATAAACAAACAATAACATTTCCCAAAATTATTCACGAATAGTTAATTAAACAAAAATAAATTATAATAAATAAACAGAGTTTGGGAAAAATGTTACTGTTGTGTCCATGAAAATGGACACGTCGGGGTGCGAAGGTGGCAGACTCGGCTATTGAAATCGGACTTGTAACGCATTTGGATGTGGCGGGTGTAGTGAGCAAATTCCGAGCTGGACTATTGGGCTTTGACTTTGTCTTTTCTCTTCATTGATTGCTTGCGGCCCAGCCCAATTTTGGCCTTGGTTGACTTTTCAACCCAAGACTTCATCCTCCACAATTGACCCGTGTTTTCTTCTCTTCAGTTTTTATTTCTCCTTCATCCCGTGTTTTGCTTCTTGGCTTTCCTTCTCTTATTCATTTTTGCAGGGAGCAAGAGACGGCGAGAGAGCTGGGTCGAGCGGAGCTGAGGAATCAGCGAAGGCATGGTGACGGTGACAAGCTGCTAGGCAAGATCGATTGACGCCGAGAGGAGCAGACGGCGCGCATCGTGGGTTCTGCAAATCTGAGCAGAGATGAGCGGCGAGGTCAATGATGGACTGTGATGATGGTTAATCGGCGATGGCGGCAGCGGTGGGAAGGAGGAGGCGCGGCATATGGCTGGGCACGACGTGGAAAGCTGACGGCGCGGCGTTGGGTATCGATTGGTGATGCCGTGATCTGGGCTGTGAGGATGACGGTGCCGGCGGCGATGGCCTGGTTTGGCTGGGCAGAGAACGGCGATGGAGGCTGCCGGCTGAATTTGAGGGCGACGCGGCCTGGGCTGGTAATTTCTGGGCTTTGCTAGCTGCTGCCGGTGCTTGAATTGAGAGTCGCCGGCATGGTTTGACACGGGCAGCAGCTTGGGGACTTCCATACCTGCAAAATAAGAACAGAATTAATTAGAAAATGATTACTTGATTGTGATTGAAATGGTTGCAGGAGATGTTGCTTAAATAGAGAATGGAATGGGAAGAAGCAGCCAAGGAGCAGAGATGAGTGAGCTGTAGATGCTCTGTAGTGGTGGTGGGATTTTGGTGGAGGTAGTAGGTGAAGATGCTGCCGGCAGTGGAGATGGTTGGTGAAGGTAGAAGCCAAGGATGGTGGTTACGGTGGTGAGCTGCAGACAAAAGAAAAAGAAAACAAACAAAAGAAAAATAAAATAACAAAAACAAATAAAAGAAATAATTATAAAATAAAACAAAAGAAATAAAATAACAAATGAAATAATTATAAAATAAATATGTAAAATAAATAAACATAAAATATAAACAAGGGAAAATAAGATGGAGGTTTAAAATGTGTATCGCCACCGCGTGTGGTGGTTGCGCCGCCTTATGTGGTGGTTCGCCGACAAATTGTCGGGATTCGGAACGGTTTCCGAAATCTTCGTACAATATTTTATTCCACAAATGAAAGTCACGGTTTACTTTCCGAATTACGCTGAATATCTCCAAAATTCACCTTTTTCTGTGCAGATTAACATTTTACTGGTATTTTCCCTAAAAACACGAAAACAAACATTATACAAACAAATAAGCTTTCGAAATAGCAAAATCCAGTAATTAAAGGCACTTTGTGAACGTATTTTACGTTCACATCACACCCCTACACTTGAACTATTGCTAGTCCTCTAGCAAACACGAAACAAAACAACACAAAACAGAAAGGGAAACACAAAACAGACAGTCTTTCCAACCATAATCCTCAGCGAGTTCGAAAGAATTATAATCAAGAGAATAAAAATTATATACCAAGGTTAAAGAATTTGCTAAGCATTTAACATGTACATCTCATTTCTGCTCGGGTGTGTGTGTGAAAACCAAGTATACAAATAATGTCAAGCAATCCAATAGGCACATATGAACAACATTAACCACTAAACCTTACAAGATTCACTAAATATTTCCGCTCAGTGTTTAGGGTTAAGTGTTTACTCTCAAAACAATTACACAAGTAGTGTTCCCATATGCTTGCTCATTAACCGACTCTCTACAATTAATCTACAAATCATCAGATCATAAGGACTTTCAGGTGAAACAGGGACCAAAGGGTGGATGGTAAATGGTGAATGGTAAATGAAGTGAAAGGACTCGAAATGAAAAATGTTTTACATGTTTGCAAGACAAATCAACGACTTTGAAACTCATACCTATGCTATACCCGAAACAACTTTCTTATTCTCCTCCAACCTTTTATTGAAAATAAAACAATACAACAAAATAACTCTATTTTTTTTGGAATTTCTATTTTTGATATATTTTTTTTTCTTTCTTTCTTTTCTATTTTTATTTTTTTTTCTTTGAGGAATTTATTCCTTCTTTTTTTTTTTTTCTTTGAGGAATTTATTCCTTCTTCTTCTTTGAACAAATACAACAAAATAAATACACCCCCACACTTGCCTTTTGGTATACTACCATACAAATCAAAACCCGAAGCATAAGAACACAAGAAGTCACTATCATCGTCTTGCAAACATAAATAAAACAAGGGTGAAATGGTGTGGGTGAACAAAAGAAACGGCTAATGAGTGTTTAGTTCAAAAGGGGATTCCTAAAGTTCGTGTTTAGATGGATGGTGAATATTTTGGCCATGGTGCTCAACTAATGCCTTACTCATTTCTAATTCATTACAGATTAACAAAATGTTTCAAGTGGTCTCTGAGCAAGTTCTAGGTTCAAAAACTTATGAATTGTGCACACATGAAGAACGAGTAAATGTATGAAATATGCATACATGTGAATATACAATAGGCTCAAGTCCTCACATTTTCTGGGTATGCATGACAATGTATGTTCAAATGTGCTTCTCGGATTGCAATCAATTAATTAACACAGGCGATGTGAACATGAAATTTCGAGCAATCATAAGTTATGCAGATTAAATCCAAAGCAAACTACACAAAGCCTTAGCATATAACCAACATTTTCCAAATCATAACAATTAAACTCAATTCATCATCGGGATTGGAAAGAATACAACACAATAAAACACACAAAAACACACAAACAGAAGCAAATATTTTTGTAATTTTTGATTTTTTGATTTTTTTGATTTTTTTCAATTTACGTAACAATACGTGACCACAGTGACTTACTAAGTGCAATGGTAGGTTCAACGCTACCAAGGGAGTAAGTATGATTTAGTCGATATATTGTTACCGTAGAAAACAAAAACAAGTAAATTATTTTTTTGAATTTTTGAATTTTTCAAATTTTTTCTTTTCTTTTTAATAAACCTTCCCCCCACACTTGAATTAAACATTGTCCTCAATGTTAGACAGATATTTCACGAAAATGAATAATTCAAGCATGGTTATTGAATTTAAACACACAAACATAAATAAACAGAAGTAAACACACAACATATATACAAATGAAAAACAAATAAGTTAAAGAAAAACTCCCCCTTGAAGATCGTAAAGCTCCTCCCGAAGCAAGTCACCAACAGTCACAAACAAGGCTAGCAGGGCCTTGCATCCAACGTTTGCTCCTTAGTTGACTGCAGTTCTGATCCTTAGAAGTGTGTCCTGGACAAGGGTTGTTGCCGACTCCACGGCGGACTTGGCCGATGTAGCCCTCACCGAGATCCGGAACACCATAGTCGGTAGTGTTCCATCAAGTACGGCTCCGGATACGTTAGGCGGAATGGAGAAGCCCGAAGACATAAGCGGAAATGGCTCCGGTTGAACTCCGGATAGCAAACACTTGGAGAATGGAATGGTTGATCGGCGCGTAAATCACGGACGACCCCGTTGCATCGGTGCAACACTCCCGAAGAATAAGGAAGTCGTTGTGACTATCTATGGCGAGCACCGAAATCTGGTTCCGCGGGTCAAGACCGATAGAGAAATTTGCTAGCACACGCACCGAGCTGTCCATCGACATGCTATCCCACATTGGTCTAGTCGAACGTCTTTGAGGAACTCAAAGATCCCGGTGTGATGGGAGAGATGAACGACGGAACAACCGGCAGTACGATTGACTCCGGGGGCTTGCTCGGATCTCCCCTTCTCTTGTTGGTCCGACCTCCATTCGAGTGTCTCTTGTTCGGTTCGAACAAGTCCGGTGGTGGTACGTGGAGTTGCGATATCGTTGAAGAAACGGATCGTCATCCGTTTTGCCATTTCCGCAAGTCCTCTTCTTCCTTCAAGAGAAATAATCGAGTCACCGGGTGAAGAGTGGATACCGTGGCGCACATGTAGCGCTCGGCTTGTCGTTGGAGGGTTGAGATCCAACGCTTTGCACCAAAAGCGAACCCTGAATGAACAAAAGGTTCGAAACTGGCCTTCATCTCTTTCTCGCGTACATCCACGTGCTCCACCCAAGTGACTAAGGAAGATCCATTATGAAGATCACGTATCAGGCATCCGGAGGGGCGTTTTCGGCAAATCGATCTCACGGAAGGCTTTGGATTGGAACGCAATTCATCCACGGAGACATCCACGACGACCCAACTTCCATCCAGTTGTAGGTGAGAGTACCTAACGAACTGGACTTCACGAGTTGAAACGAGGTGAGATGGCACCGAAACTCGGCCGACATCACTGCGCATATGCTCCTCGTAGCCTTCTTCGTTCGTTGGAGGAAAGGATCTCCAACGTCTTGGCGTTTGTGATCATGCTACGAAGACCGGCAACCATCGACCAACATCCATTAAGATCCGAACGATGGTGGTCGGATAAAGATGGATGGTTGCCGAGTGTCTCGACGATTCGGCTTTGAAGTACGGAGCGAGGTTCGGCTCGTTGAAACACTCGCAAGTACTCGGCCCTATGAAGAGTCTCGGGATGAATAGACGTGTCGGGAGTCGGTGAAGTTATCCACAAAGGAAATCCGGCGGTGGCCATGAGCGAGGAGCTCGTGTTTGGCCTTACGGACGATATCCGAGATCAAGTCGGTGTGGACTCCGACAAGATCGTGAGCAGGTCCGGGAAGGGTGTCGGATGGCACGGTACGGATGGGCGCTCGATAAATGATGGCATGAGGCTCCGCACATCCCGTCTCAAGTGGTCCATGTCGATGGAATCGTCGGACAACTCAAGAAGAGGCTCTTGTTGTTGAGGAACAACTTCGAGCCTTCGCCTAGGCACATCCGAGTGCGGAACGGGACCTCCGCAATTGGGACAGATGCCGCCGTGGAGAGCATCGATGAGTCGTTGATTCCCGCATTTGAAGCTCCTCGTTTTTGCTCACCAGCTCGATCGTTTCTTTTCTCTAGCTCGGCAATACGCTGCTCGGAAGAGCTGGATACCGAACTTCTTCCTATTTCTCGACCCCCAATAATAGACTTGGTCCTCCTCTAGTCCGATTTTCGGACCAAATCTTTCTCGTTGTGGTTTCGTGGGGTGAGAATACACCGCAAAGAAAGCCGCCGGTGCTTCTCTCTCGGGCTTTGGTGTACTTTGTCCTCGGAAGTCTCCTATAGACGGGGAGCGGCTTCCGGCTCAACGAGTGGATCAGCGACCAAGATTGGTGCTTGAGGTAGTGGTTGCGGTTGTGGTTGGGGCTCGGTCGGCATGCTAGCATCGGCGCTATTGAGCATGCTCGGTGGAATTATTTCAGCCGGACCTTCAAAGATTGGGTTCTCCGAAGGACCCGCCCGAAACAAATCGCCGAAAGAGTTAACTCTTTTGGCCATTTCGGGTTGGGAAGGGAGGAAAGCTTTTGGGATTTGGGAGGTTTTTCGGGAAAACTCAAGAACACGGAAGAACACGAGAGAAAACGAGAGAGAATGAGAGAGAGAGAGGGAAACCTAAGGGAAATTGCGTGAAATGACTAAAGCACTAACGAAAACCGAAGGGAAGGGAAACGGAATGGACGGACGCGTGTCCAAAGTCGAAGACAAAGATCCGTAAATCACGGATCGAGCGACGAAAGTCGCAAAGGGAATAGTGGAACGCGCGCACGATTTATTAAACAATTCGGCCGACGCAAAAGTCGTGCGTCGGCCCAATCACATTTTTTTTCTTGATTTTCGATTTTTTATTTTTTTATTTTTTTTTTATACTTTACGAAAAGTCGTAAAGTGAACAGTGAAAACGCGTAGCACACGCGCTTGCCGACACTTTAAACGGGCTTGGGCCATCGGAATGGTCTGGGCCTTAAAGTGGGCCTGGGCCAAAGAAATCTCCGGCCCATTATTGGTGGGCTTAACTAATGGGCCTAAAAACGAACAGGCCCGACACACTAATGGGCTTGGGTTACGGGTTTTGGGCTTCGTGAATGACACGAGCCCAATGGGCTAAATTTTTTATTTTTTTATTTTACGAAACCTAAAACCCTAACCAATCACACAAATGGGCCTAAGGCCCAATAACAAATAACAAACAAACAAGCCCAAAACAAATAAACAGTAATTATAAACAGTAAAAATAAATATTTACAAAACAGTAAAACAAACAAACACTCTTTTTTTTTATTATTATTTACAATTAAAATTTTTCAATGTTTTTTTTATATTTTTATTTTTTATTTTTTTTTAAATAAACAAATAACAAAAGTGAAAAGGAAACTTACCTTTTTACTTCCGAGGAAACCGAAAGTCACCAACAAGACATCAACCTCAAGGTTTTTTCAACCTTGACTTCCTAAACGTATGCTCCGATGTTTGTGGTAAAATTTCCGATAAACCCGGATTATTTCCTATACAAAATAAAAAGGTTAGTAATAATTTTACAAAATAAAAACAAAATATTTACAAAGTTAAAAATATGTCACAAATTATCTATACAAAATAAATGAATAAAATTTCCTATGTCTAAGTATATTTTATGTCTACGTATATTCCTATGTCTACGTATATTCCTATGTCTACGTATATTTTATTTACACAAAAATATTTTCTTTTGCCTGAATATAGTTGAAAAAAAATGAAAGTTGATTCCAAGCGGTAACTCAAGGTGGACTTACGGCCTAGGTGCAATGCCTTGACTTAAATGACTTTCCGTGTTTTCAGAAGGCGAATGGCCAGATCACAAGAGATAAGCGAGAGGCAGGATTCATTTAGTGGACAAGTCCTCTGAATCCAATTTTACAAACCCGTCACCCAAGAGTCTTGATCATATCTAGACACCATTCATGTGCCCCTTACTCAGTTGAGAAAGCACTTAAGTGTTCGACAATTCTCCAAGTGTTAATAAAGGCCGCCCTCAACCTCAAATAACCTTACGGTAAAAATGAAGGGTTTAGGCCAATATTAATAAAAGGACCTTACCTATTCCGTTCAAGTTACAACTTACAACAACAAAAAACAATCAACTATATAAAAGACACCTAAATAAATTACTAAGTGTAAAAATATAAACAAGTATAATTAGTAAGTATAAATAAAATTAACAAATATTATTTACAAATAGTAAAAAGTCAATAGTCAATAGTCAAAGTCAACAGTAAAAAGTCAACAGTCAAAAAGTCAACAGTCAAAAGTCAACAGTCAAAAGTAAAAAGTCAAAAGTAAATAGTAAAAACAATCCCCGGCGAAACGGCGCCAAAATGACTATAGGATATTTCACCGCGGTTCATTTATTATTACCTAAATTCCTAACAATTGTCGTTGTAAAGTATAATGGGAAATAAAGGTTTTTCCCACAGAAGATTGTTATATTTACTTTTTAATGTCACGAAAAATTAAATTAAATAAAGAATTATTATTAACAAGTATAAAGAATAAAGAATATATATATATATACAAAATTAAATAAACTATACAGTATTGTTTCTATTTACAAAAATATACATTATATACAAAAGTTGTTTTTGGGGGTTTTTGAGATTTTTGAAAACAATAAAAGGAAATATTTTTGGATTTTTATTATTTTTGAAAACAAGAAACACACACACAAATATTGTTTTGAAGATTAACCAACTCCCTAGCCATGAATCCGAAACTAACACATGTAGAATGCCTACGCAGGTTATCATTCCCCAAATAAACTTCTCCCATGAAATCAACCTAGTGAACGCTCATCTAGATTAAACAATTAAACATGCAAAGGTGATTAATCTAAACATGTCTAACGCATAGAAAAAGAGTTGTTAATGCAAGTGCGCGACCTAGCGAACGCTCGTCTATCCGCGATCCTTATTATTTAGTTTCAACATTAAAGATAAAACTAAACAAACAAAATTCACATAAGCTGCTAGAAGAATTAATCAACTTCAATCCAATTTATTACACAAAATAGAAAATAAACAAACAATAACATTTCCCAAAATTATTCACGAATAGTTAATTAAACAAAAATAAATTATAATAAATAAACAGAGTTTGAGAAAAATGTTACTGTTGTGTCCATGAAAATGGACACTGTCTGGCAGGCGAAGGTGGCAGACTCAGCTATTGAAATCGGACTTGTAACGCATTTGGATGTGGCGGGTGTAGTGAGCAAATTCCGAGCTGGACTATTGGGCTTTGACTTTGTCTTTTCTCTTCATTGATTGCTTGCGGCCCAGCCCAATTTTGGCCTTGGTTGACTTTTCAACCCAAGACTTCATCCTCCACAATTGACCCGTGTTTTCTTCTCTTCAGTTTTTATTTCTCCTTCATCCCGTGTTTTGCTTCTTGGCTTTCCTTCTCTTATTCATTTTTGCAGGGAGCAAGAGACGGCGAGAGAGCTGGGTCGAGCGGAGCTGAGGAATCAGCGAAGGCATGGTGACGGTGACAAGCTGCTAGGCAAGATCGATTGACGCCGAGAGGAGCGGACGGCGCGCATCGTGGGTTCTGCAAATCTGAGCAGAGATGAGCGGCGAGGTCAATGATGGACTGTGATGATGGTTAATCGGCGATGGCGGCAGCGGTGGGAAGGAGGAGGCGCGGCATATGGCTGGGCACGACGTGGAAAGCCGACGGCGCGGCGTTGGGTATCGATTGGTGATGCCGTGATCCGGGCTGTGAGGATGACGGTGCCGGCGGCGATGGCCTGGTTTGGCTGGGCAGAGAACGGCGATGGAGGCTGCCGGCTGAATTTGAGGGCGACGCGGCCTGGGCTGGTAATTTCTGGGCTTTGCTAGCTGCTGCCGGTGCTTGAATTGAGAGTCGCCGGCATGGTTTGACACGGGCAGCAGCTTGGGGACTTCCATACCTGCAAAATAAGAACAGAATTAATTAGAAAATGATTACTTGATTGTGATTGAAATGGTTGCAGGAGATGTTGCTTAAATAGAGAATGGAATGGGAAGAAGCAGCCAAGGAGCAGAGATGAGTGAGCTGTAGATGCTCTGTAGTGGTGGTGGGATTTTGGTGGAGGTAGTAGGTGAAGATGCTGCCGGCAGTGGAGATGGTTGGTGAAGGTAGAAGCCAAGGATGGTGGTTACGGTGGTGAGCTGCAGACAAAAGAAAAAGAAAACAAACAAAAGAAAAATAAAATAACAAAAACAAATAAAAGAAATAATTATAAAATAAAACAAAAGAAATAAAATAACAAATGAAATAATTATAAAATAAATATGTAAAATAAATAAACATAAAATATAAACAAGGGAAAATAAGATGGAGGTTTAAAATGTGTATCGCCACCGCGTGTGGTGGTTGCGCCGCCTTATGTGGTGGTTCGCCGACAAATTGTCGGGATTCGGAACGGTTTCCGAAATCTTCGTACAATATTTTATTCCACAAATGAAAGTCACGGTTTACTTTCCGAATTACGCTGAATATCTCCAAAATTCACCTTTTTCTGTGCAGATTAACATTTTACTGGTATTTTCCCTAAAAACACGAAAACAAACATTATACAAACAAATAAGCTTTCGAAATAGCAAAATCCAGTAATTAAAGGCACTTTGTGAACGTATTTTACGTTCACATCACACCCCTACACTTGAACTATTGCTAGTCCTCTAGCAAACACGAAACAAAACAACACAAAACAGAAAGGGAAACACAAAACAGACAGTCTTTCCAACCATAATCCTCAGCGAGTTCGAAAGAATTATAATCAAGAGAATAAAAATTATATACCAAGGTTAAAGAATTTGCTAAGCATTTAACATGTACATCTCATTTCTGCTCGGGTGTGTGTGTGAAAACCAAGTATACAAATAATGTCAAGCAATCCAATAGGCACATATGAACAACATTAACCACTAAACCTTACAAGATTCACTAAATATTTCCGCTCAGTGTTTAGGGTTAAGTGTTTACTCTCAAAACAATTACACAAGTAGTGTTCCCATATGCTTGCTCATTAACCGACTCTCTACAATTAATCTACAAATCATCAGATCATAAGGACTTTCAGGTGAAACAGGGACCAAAGGGTGGATGGTAAATGGTGAATGGTAAATGAAGTGAAAGGACTCGAAATGAAAAATGTTTTACATGTTTGCAAGACAAATCAACGACTTTGAAACTCATACCTATGCTATACCCGAAACAACTTTCTTATTCTCCTCCAACCTTTTATTGAAAATAAAACAATACAACAAAATAACTCTATTTTTTTTGGAATTTCTATTTTTGATATATTTTTTTTTCTTTCTTTCTTTTCTATTTTTATTTTTTTTTTCTTTGAGGAATTTATTCCTTCTTCTTTTTTTTTTCTTTGAGGAATTTATTCCTTCTTCTTCTTTGAACAAATACAACAAAATAAATACACCCCCACACTTGCCTTTTGGTATACTACCATACAAATCAAAACCCGAAGCATAAGAACACAAGAAGTCACTATCATCGTCTTGCAAACATAAATAAAACAAGGGTGAAATGGTGTGGGTGAACAAAAGAAACGGCTAATGAGTGTTTAGTTCAAAAGGGGATTCCTAAAGTTCGTGTTTAGATGGATGGTGAATACTTTGGCCATGGTGCTCAACTAATGCCTTACTCATTTCTAATTCATTACAGATTAACAAAATGTTTCAAGTGGTCTCTGAGCAAGTTCTAGGTTCAAAAACTTATGAATTGTGCACACATGAAGAACGAGTAAATGTATGAAATATGCATACATGTGAATATACAATAGGCTCAAGTCCTCACATTTTCTGGGTATGCATGACAATGTATGTTCAAATGTGCTTCTCGGATTGCAATCAATTAATTAACACAGGCGATGTGAACATGAAATTTCGAGCAATCATAAGTTATGCAGATTAAATCCAAAGCAAACTACACAAAGCCTTAGCATATAACCAACATTTTCCAAATCATAACAATTAAACTCAATTCATCATCGGGATTGGAAAGAATAAAACACAATAAAACACACAAAAACACACAAACAGAAGCAAATATTTTTGTAATTTTTGATTTTTTGATTTTTTTGATTTTTTTCAATTTACGTAACAATACGTGACCACAGTGACTTACTAAGTGCAATGGTAGGTTCAACGCTACCAAGGGAGTAAGTATGATTTAGTCGATATATTGTTACCGTAGAAAACAAAAACAAGTAAATTATTTTTTTGAATTTTTGAATTTTTCAAATTTTTTCTTTTCTTTTTAATAAACATTCCCCCCACACTTGAATTAAACATTGTCCTCGATGTTAGACAGATATTTCACGAAAATGAATAATTCAAGCATGATTATTGAATTTAAACACACAAACATAAATAAACAGAAGTAAACACACAACATATATACAAATGAAAAACAAATAAGTTAAAGAAAAACTCCCCCTTGAAGATCGTAAAGCTCCTCCCGAAGCAAGTCACCAACAGTCACAAACAAGGCTAGCAGGGCCTTGCATCCAACGTTTGCTCCTTAGTTGACTGCAGTTCTGATCCTTAGAAGTGTGTCCTGGACAAGGGTTGTTGCCGACTCCACGGCAGACTTGGCTGATGTAGCCCTCACTGAGATCTGGAACACCATAGTCAGTAGTGTTCCATCAAGTACGGCTCCGGATACGTTAGGCAGAATGGAGAAGCCTGAAGACATAAGCGGAAATGGCTCCGGTTGAACTCCAGATAGCAAACACTGGAGAATGGAATGGTTGATCGGCGCGTAAATCACAGACGACCCCGTTGCATCGGTGCAACACTCCTGAAGAATAAGGAAGTCGTTGTGACTATCTATGGCGAGCACCGAAATCTGGTTCCGCGGGTCAAGACCGATAGAGAAATTTGCTAGCACACGCACCGAGCTGTCCATCGACATGCTATCCCACATTGGTCTAGTCTGAACGTCTTTGAGGAACTCAAAGATCCTGGTGTGATGGGAGAGATGAACGACGGAACAACCAGCAGTACGATTGACTCCATGGGGCTTGCTCGGATCTCCCCTTCTCTTGTTGGTCCTGACCTCCATTCGAGTGTCTCTTGTTCGGTTCGAACAAGTCCAGTGGTGGTACGTGGAGTTGCTGATATCGTTGAAGAAACAGATCGTCATCTGTTTTGCCATTTCCGCAAGTCCTCTTCTTCCTTCAAGAGAAATAATCGAGTCACCGGGTGAAGAGTGGATACCTGTGGCGCACATGTAGCGCTCGGCTTGTCGTTGGAGGGTTGAGATCCAACGCTTTGCACCAAAAGCGAACCCTGAATGAACAAAAGGTTCGAAACTGGCCTTCATCTCTTTCTCGCGTACATCCACGTGCTCCACCCAAGTGACTAAGGAAGATCCATTATGAAGATCACGTATCAGGCATCCGGAGGGGCGTTTTCGGCAAATCGATCTCACGGAAGGCTTTGGATTGGAACGCAATTCATCCACGGAGACATCCACGACGACCCAACTTCCATCCAGTTGTAGGTGAGAGTACCTAACGAACTGGACTTCACGAGTTGAAACGAGGTGAGATGGCACCAGAAACTCGGCCGACATCACCTGCATATGCTCCTCGTAGCCTTCTTCGTTGCTGGAGGAAAGGATCTCCAACGTCTTGGCGTTTGTGATCATGCTACAGAAGACTGGCAACCATCGACCAACATCCATTAAGATCTGAACGATGGTGGTCGGATAAAGATGGATGGTTGCCGAGTGTCTCGACGATTCGGCTTTGAAGTACGGAGCAGGTTCAGCTCGTTGAAACACTCGCAAGTACTCGGCCCTATGAAGAGTCTCGGGATGAATAGACGTGTCGGGAGTCGGTGAAGTTATCCACAAAGGAAATCCGGCAGTGGCCATGAGCAGGAGCTCGTGTTTGGCCTTACGGACGATATCCGAGATCAAGTCGGTGTGGACTCCGACAAGATCGTGAGCAGGTCCGGGAAGGGTGTCAGATGGCACAGGTACGGATGGGCGCTCGATAAATGATGGCATGAGGCTCCGCACATCCCGTCTCAAGTGGTCCATGTCGATGGAATCGTCGGACAACTCAAGAAGAGGCTCTTGTTGTTGAGGAACAACTTCGAGCCTTCGCCTAGGCACATCTGAGTGCGGAACAGGACCTCCGCAATTAGGACAGATGCCGCTGTGGAGAGCATCGATGAGTCGTTGATTCTGCATTTGAAGCTCCTCGTTTTTGCTCACCAGCTGATCGTTTCTTTTCTCTAGCTCGGCAATACGCTGCTCGGAAGACTGGATACCGAACTTCTTCCTATTTCTCGACCCCCAATAATAGACTTGGTCCTCCTCTAGTCCGATTTTCGGACCAAATCTTTCTCGTTGTGGTTTCGTGGGGTGAGAATACACCGCAAAGAAAGCCGCCAGTGCTTCTCTCTGGGCTTTGGTGTACTTTGTCCTCGGAAGTCTCCTATAGACAGGAGCGGCTTCCGGCTCAACAGGTGGATCAGCAACCAAGATTGGTGCTTGAGGTAGTGGTTGCGGTTGTGGTTGGGGCTCGGTCGGCATGCTAGCATCGGCGCTATTGAGCATGCTCGGTGGAATTATTTCAGCCAGACCTTCAAAGATTGGGTTCTCTGAAGGACCTGCCTGAAACAAATCGCTGAAAGAGTTAACTCTTTTGGCCATTTCTGGGTTGGGAAGGGAGGAAAGCTTTTGGGATTTGGGAGGTTTTCTGGGAAAACTCAAGAACACGGAAGAACACGAGAGAAAACGAGAGAGAATGAGAGAGAGAAAGGGAAACCTAAGGGAAATTGCGTGAAATGACTAAAGCACTAACGAAAACCGAAGGGAAGGGAAACGGAATGGACGGACGCGTGTCCAAAGTCGAAGACAAAGATCCGTAAATCACGGATCGAGCGACGAAAGTCGCAAAGGGAATAGTGGAACGCGCGCACGATTTATTAAACAATTCGGCCGACGCAAAAGTCGTGCGTCGGCCCAATCACATTTTTTTCTTGATTTTCGATTTTTTATTTTTTTATTTTTTTTATACTTTACGAAAAGTCGTAAAGTGAACAGTGAAAACGCGTAGCACACGCGCTTGCCGACACTTTAAACGGGCCTGGGCCATCGGAATGGTCTGGGCCTTAAAGTGGGCCTGGGCCAAAGAAATCTCCGGCCCATTATTGGTGGGCTTAACTAATGGGCCTAAAAACGAACAGGCCCGACACACTAATGGGCTTGGGTTACGGGTTTTGGGCTTCGTGAATGACACGAGCCCAATGGGCTAAATTTTTTATTTTTTTATTTTACGAAACCTAAAACCCTAACCAATCACACAAATGGGCCTAAGGCCCAATAACAAATAACAAACAAACAAGCCCAAAACAAATAAACAGTAATTATAAACAGTAAAAATAAATATTTACAAAACAGTAAAACAAACAAACACTCTTTTTTTTATTATTATTTACAATTAAAATTTTTCAATGTTTTTTTTATATTTTTATTTTTTATTTTTTTTTAAATAAACAAATAACAAAAGTGAAAAGGAAACTTACCTTTTTACTTCCGAGGAAACCGAAAGTCACCAACAAGACATCAACCTCAAGGTTTTTTCAACCTTGACTTCCTAAACGTATGCTCCGATGTTTGTGGTAAAATTTCCGATAAACCCGGATTATTTCCTATACAAAATAAAAAGGTTAGTAATAATTTTACAAAATAAAAACAAAATATTTACAAAGTTAAAAATATGTCACAAATTATCTATACAAAATAAATGAATAAAATTTCCTATGTCTAAGTATATTTTATGTCTACGTATATTCCTATGTCTACGTATATTCCTATGTCTACGTATATTTTATTTACACAAAAATATTTTCTTTTGCCTGAATATAGTTGAAAAAAAATGAAAGTTGATTCCAAGCGGTAACTCAAGGTGGACTTACGGCCTAGGTGCAATGCCTTGACTTAAATGACTTTCCGTGTTTTCAGAAGGCGAATGGCCAGATCACAAGAGATAAGCGAGAGGCAGGATTCATTTAGTGGACAAGTCCTCTGAATCCAATTTTACAAACCCGTCACCCAGAGTCTTGATCATATCTAGACACCATTCATGTGCCCCTTACTCAGTTGAGAAAGCACTTAAGTGTTCGACAATTCTCCAAGTGTTAATAAAGGCCGCCCTCAACCTCAAATAACCTTACGGTAAAAATGAAGGGTTTAGGCCAATATTAATAAAAGGACCTTACCTATTCCGTTCAAGTTACAACTTACAACAACAAAAAACAATCAACTATATAAAAGACACCTAAATAAATTACTAAGTGTAAAAATATAAACAAGTATAATTAGTAAGTATAAATAAAATTAACAAATATTATTTACAAATAGTAAAAAGTCAATAGTCAATAGTCAAAGTCAACAGTAAAAAGTCAACAGTCAAAAAGTCAACAGTCAAAAGTCAACAGTCAAAAGTAAAAAGTCAAAAGTAAATAGTAAAAACAATCCCCGGCGAAACGGCGCCAAAATGACTATAGGATATTTCACCGCGGTTCATTTATTATTACCTAAATTCCTAACAATTGTCGTTGTAAAGTATAATGGGAAATAAAGGTTTTTCCCACGTAAGATTGTTATATTTACTTTTTAATGTCACGAAAAATTAAATTAAATAAAGAATTATTATTAACAAGTATAAAGAATAAAGAATATATATATATACAAAATTAAATAAACTATACAGTATTGTTTCTATTTACAAAAATATACATTATATACAAAAGTTGTTTTTGGGGGTTTTTGAGATTTTTGAAAACAATAAAAGGAAATATTTTTGGATTTTTATTATTTTTGAAAACAAGAAACACACACACAAATATTGTTTTGAAGATTAACCAACTCCCTAGCCATGAATCCGAAACTAACACATGTAGAATGCCTACGCAGGTTATCATTCCCCAAATAAACTTCTCCCATGAAATCAACCTAGTGAACGCTCATCTAGATTAAACAATTAAACATGCAAAGGTGATTAATCTAAACATGTCTAACGCATAGAAAAAGAGTTGTTAATTCAAGTGCGCGACCTAGCGAACGCTCGTCTATCCGCGATCCTTATTATTTAGTTTCAACATTAAAGATAAAACTAAACAAACAAAATTCACATAAGCTGCTAGAAGAATTAATCAACTTCAATCCAATTTATTACACAAAATAGAAAATAAACAAACAATAACATTTCCCAAAATTATTCACGAATAGTTAATTAAACAAAAATAAATTATAATAAATAAACAGAGTTTGAGAAAAATGTTACTGTTGTGTCCATGAAAATGGACACTGTCTGGCAGGCGAAGGTGGCAGACTCAGCTATTGAAATCGGACTTGTAACGCATTTGGATGTGGCGGGTGTAGTGAGCAAATTCCGAGCTGGACTATTGGGCTTTGACTTTGTCTTTTCTCTTCATTGATTGCTTGCGGCCCAGCCCAATTTTGGCCTTGGTTGACTTTTCAACCCAAGACTTCATCCTCCACAATTGACCCGTGTTTTCTTCTCTTCAGTTTTTATTTCTCCTTCATCCCGTGTTTTGCTTCTTGGCTTTCCTTCTCTTATTCATTTTTGCAGGGAGCAAGAGACGGCGAGAGAGCTGGGTCGAGCGGAGCCGAGGAATCAGCGAAGGCATGGTGACGGTGACAAGCTGCTAGGCAAGATCGATTGACGCCGAGAGGAGCGGACGGCGCGCATCGTGGGTTCTGCAAATCCGAGCAGAGATGAGCGGCGAGGTCAATGATGGACTGTGATGATGGTTAATCGGCGATGGCGGCAGCGGTGGGAAGGAGGAGGCGCGGCATATGGCTGGGCACGACGTGGAAAGCCGACGGCGCGGCGTTGGGTATCGATTGGTGATGCCGTGATCCGGGCTGTGAGGATGACGGTGCCGGCGGCGATGGCCTGGTTTGGCTGGGCAGAGAACGGCGATGGAGGCTGCCGGCTGAATTTGAGGGCGACGCGGCCTGGGCTGGTAATTTCGGGCTTTGCTAGCCGCTGCCGGTGCTTGAATTGAGAGTCGCCGGCATGGTTTGACACGGGCAGCAGCTTGGGGACTTCCATACCTGCAAAATAAGAACAGAATTAATTAGAAAATGATTACTTGATTGTGATTGAAATGGTTGCAGGAGATGTTGCTTAAATAGAGAATGGAATGGGAAGAAGCAGCCAAGGAGCAGAGATGAGTGAGCTGTAGATGCTCTGTAGTGGTGGTGGGATTTTGGTGGAGGTAGTAGGTGAAGATGCTGCCGGCAGTGGAGATGGTTGGTGAAGGTAGAAGCCAAGGATGGTGGTTACGGTGGTGAGCTGCAGACAAAAGAAAAAGAAAACAAACAAAAGAAAAATAAAATAACAAAAACAAATAAAAGAAATAATTATAAAATAAAACAAAAGAAATAAAATAACAAATGAAATAATTATAAAATAAATATGTAAAATAAATAAACATAAAATATAAACAAGGGAAAATAAGATGGAGGTTTAAAATGTGTATCGCCACCGCGTGTGGTGGTTGCGCCGCCTTATGTGGTGGTTCGCCGACAAATTGTCGGGATTCGGAACGGTTTCCGAAATCTTCGTACAATATTTTATTCCACAAATGAAAGTCACGGTTTACTTTCCGAATTACGCTGAATATCTCCAAAATTCACCTTTTTCTGTGCAGATTAACATTTTACTGGTATTTTCCCTAAAAACACGAAAACAAACATTATACAAACAAATAAGCTTTCGAAATAGCAAAATCCAGTAATTAAAGGCACTTTGTGAACGTATTTTACGTTCACATCAGCTTTGGATTGGAACGCAATTCATCCACGGAGACATCCACGACGACCCAACTTCCATCCAGTTGTTGGTGAGAATACCGAACGAACTGGACTTCACGAGTCGAAACGATGTGAGATGGCACCAGAAACTCGGCCGACATCACCTGCATATGCTCCTCGTAGCCTTCTTCGTTGCTGGAGGAAAGGATCTCCAACGTCTTGGCGTTTGTGATCATGCTACAGAAGACTGGCAACCATCGACCAACATCCATTAAGATCTGAACGATGGTGGTCGGATAAAGATGGATGGTTGCCGAGTGTCTCGACGATTCGGCTTTGAAGTACGGAGCAGGTTCAGCTCGTTGAAACACTCGCAAGTACTCGGCCCTATGAAGAGTCTCGGGATGAATGGAAGTACCGGGAGTCGGTGAAGTTATCCACAAAGGAAATCCACCAGTGGCCATGAGCAGGAGCTCGTCTTTGGCCTTACGGGCGATATCCGAGATCAAGTCGGTGTGGACTCCGACAAGATCGTGAGCAGGTCCGGGAAGATGGTCAGATGGAATAGGTAAGGATGGGCGCTCGACTAGTGTAGGCATGAGGCTCCGCACATCCCGTCTCAAGTGGTCCATGTCGATCGAATCATCGGACAACTCGAGAAGAGGCTCTTGTTGTGGAGGAATAACTTCGAGCCTTCGCCTAGGCACATCTGAGTGCGGAACAGGACCTCCACAATTGGGACAGATGCCGCTGTGGAGAGCATCGACGAGCCGTTGATTCTGCAATTGAAGCTCCTCGTTCTTGCTCACCAGCTCATCGTTTCTTCTCTCTAGCTCGGCGATACGCTGCTCAGACGTCTGGATACCGAACTTCTTCCTATTTCTCGACCCCCAATAATAGACTTGGTCCTCCTCAAGTCCGATTTTCGGACCAAATCGTTCTCGTTGTGGCTTGGTGGGGTGAGAATACACCGCAAAGAAAGCCGCAAGTGCATCTCTCTGAGCTTTGGTGTACTTTGTCCTCGGAAGTCTCCTATAGACAGGGGCGGCTTCCGGCTCAGCAGGGGGATCAGCAACCATGATTGGTGCTTGGGGTAGTGGTTGTGGCTGTGGTTCGGTCGGCATGCTAGCATCGGCGCTATTGAGCATGCTCGGTGGAATTATTTCAGCCAAGCCTTCAAAGATTGGGTTCTCTGAAGGACCTGCCTGAAACAAATCGCTGAAAGAATTAACTCTTTTGGCCATTTCTGGGTTGGGAAGGGAGGATAGCTTTTCTGGGTTTGAGAGATTTTCTGGGAAAAACTCAAGAACACGAAGAACAACGAGAGAAAACGAGAGAGAATGAGAGAGAGAGAGGGAAAACGCGTGAAATGACCTAAGGGAACTAACGCAAACCGAAGGGGAAGGGAACGGAATGGACGGACGCGTGTCCAAAGTCGAAGACAAAGATCCGTAAATCACGGATCGAGCGACGAAAGTCGCAAAGGGAATAGTGGAACGCGCGCACGATTTATTAAACAATTCGGCCGACGCAAAAGTCGTGCGTCGGCCCAATCAAAATTTTTTTTGATTTTCTATTTTTTATTTTTTTATTTTATTTTTTTAATACTTTACGAAAAGTCGTAAAGTGAACAGTGAAAACGCGTGTAAAACACGCGCAAAGGTTGCCGACACTTTAAACGGGCTTGGGCCATCGAAATGGTTTGGGCCTTAAAGTGGGCCTGGGCCAAAGAAAACTCCGGCCCATTATTGGTGGGCTTAACTAATGGGCCTAAAAACGAACAGGCCCGACACACTAAATGGGCTTGGGTACGGGTTTTGGGCTTCGTGAATGACATGAGCCCAATGGGCTAAATTTTTTATTTTTTATTTTTTTCTTTTTATTCGAAACCCAAAACACTAACCAATCACACAAACGGGCCTAAGGCCCAATAACAAATAACTACAACAAGCCCGAAAATAAAACACACATTAAGTATAAACAGTAAAAATAAATAATTACAAACACTAAAACAAAACAAACACAATTTTTTTTTATTATTTACAATTAAAAATTTTCTATTTTTTTATTTTTTTATTTATTTTTTTAAAAACAAATAACGAGAGTGAAAAGAAAACTTACCTTTTTACTCCCGAGGAAACCAAAAAATCACCAACAAGACATCAACCTCAAGGTTTTTCAACCTTGACTTCCTAAACGTATGCTCCGATGTATGTGGTAAAATTTTCGAATAACCTGGATTATTCCCTATAAAAATTAAAAAGTTAGTAATAAAATAAAAACAAAATATTTACAAAGTTAAAAAAAATGAATCAATGAATGAATAAAATTTCCTATGTCTAAGTAAATTTTATTTACACAATACACTTAAGTACGGGAACAGAGGACTTCAATGTGCAATGAGACTGAAACAGCTACCCATCTTAAAGTCATGTTTAATCCAATATACCTAAAGTGTACAAAAATATTTTCTTTTGCCTTAATATAGTTGAAAAAAAAGAAAGTTGATTCCAAGCGGTAACTCAAGGTGGACTTACGGCCTAGGTGCAATGCCTTGACTTAAATGACTTTCCGTGTTTTCAGAAGGCGAATGGCCAGATCACAAGAGATAAGCGAGAGGCAGGATTCATTTAGTGGACTAGTCCTCTGAATCCAATTTTACAAACCCGTCACTCAGGGTCTCGATCATATCTAGACACCATTCATGTGCCCCTTACTCAGTTGAGAAAGCACTTAAGTGTTCGACAATTCTCCAAGTGTTAATAAAGGCCGCCCTCAACCTCAAGTGACCTTATGGTACAAATGAAGGGTTTAGGCCAATATTAATAAAAGGACCTTACCTATTCCGTCCAAGTTACAACTTACAACAACAAAAAAATAATCAACTATATAAAAGACACCTAAATAAATTACTAAGTGTAACAAAATATTAACAATTATAAACAAGTATTATTCACAAATATTCACAAAATAGTTAGGAATTTTCAATCCCCGTCGACGGCGCCAAAAATTGACACGCCCAAAATGAGCATCAATTTAAAAAAACCCTATCGGTAGTATAGTGTAAGTAGGGTATCGTTCACAACGGAGATCAAAGGGTGTACCTAACAAAAAAATGTCACAAAGAATTAAATAAAATAAAGAATTATTATTAACAAGTATAAAGTATAAATATATACATATGTAAAAAGTAAAAAGGGGAATTGAGAGATAAATGGAATGAAATAAATTAATTAAATTACAAAGAATAAATAAAATATGATGATGAAACACAAAGTATATAAAGTTCAGCCACATATACACAAGTTTACCAATCATTAGACCGAAAATTAACCAAGTTCCCTAGCCATGAAACCGAAACTAACATATGTGGAATGCCCACACGGGTTATCATTCCCCAAATAAAACCTCTTCTACGAAAATTAACCTAGTGAACGCTCATCTAGATTAAGCAATTAAACATGCAAAGGTGATCAATCAATAACATATCTAACGCATAGGAGAAGAGTTGTTAATTAAAGTGCGCGACCTAGCGAACGCTCGTCTATCCGCGATCCTTTTTATTTTGATTCCGACCCGTTTGATAAGCCTTTACTACTTGTGAATTAGAATTAAAACCCTAATTCTAGCACCAATTACATGCAATCATCTTAAGTTTCGAACCTTAAAACAAGAACACATAAAAGATTCAATAAAACCGAATCAAATAAACGGAGTCACATAAGCTGCTAGAAGAACTAATTAATTAGGATCTAACAATCAAATAAACTCATAAATATAGGCTGAAAATTATATAAATCATGTCATGTTAACTAATACAAAGAATAATCAAGTAACAAAGAGGAACTAAAAAAGAGTAATTAAAGAATAAGTTGAAGTACACCATATGGAAAGTAGGAAGAACTCGAAGATCACAAACTCTTAAATCCTCACGCGAGTAACTCAAAAGCCGAGATTCCCAAGGTGATGATGATGGTGGTGATGATGGTTGATGGCTGGTGGTAATGGTGTAAACAGCTCCCCTCCTCCTTGAAGACTTGAAAACCCTAAATACTAGAGAATGGAAAATATGATGTGAGATGGAGAAGAGAAAGAGGAGAGTTTGTCCCTCCCCATTGGGGTGTGAATTGGTGAGAAGAATGAGGCTGCTATTTATAGGAGAATGGAGAGGAAGAAGGAGACAATGAAAGAAATAAAGAAAGAAAGGGAAGAGAAGTGGAATGTGAGTGGTAGAAAAGAAATGGTAAGTGGAATGGTGGAAATGTAGTCATATGGCAATGAACCATTTATTTAGGTAAAAGAAATCAAACACTAATATTGTGGGCAGAAAGAAGAGGAAAGAATATAGGGGTGAGTGGAGCATTGAAAATAAAAGAAGAGGAAAGAAATAAAAAGCAGACAGCACTGAGCAGTGCGCACTTAGAGCGGCATAATGGACGTTCCACCGGTTGGATGATTCTAAAATTTTATTTGGGAGCAGCTAACATCCACATGCAGCGTGTATCAAAATTACAGCTAGATCTGACGGTGAAATTGAGAGATATGGGCTTCGCAAGTTGACTGATCTGCATAGGCAGAATGTCCGAAAATCTGGGCTTGGGCCTTTCCTCATGCCTTGTGAACCTGGGCCTTCCTTCATGGATTTGGGCCTCCTTCATGGGCTTGGGCCCCCTTCTTGGGCCTCATGGCAGACCACCTCTTAATGGGCCTCGCAAAAGCCCATTAGACTTCGTTTCTGCACATGTTCACATTAATACATCATTTTGGACTCAAATATGGAAACTAAGCTAAAATAGCAAAGTTACAATTAAATCATAGCCAAATAGTAGGGAAAACACATTAAAAACGTCACACTTTGTGCTCCTATCATATACCAAGGCTAACAAATTTGCTAAGCATTTAACATGTACATCTCATTCATGCTCGGGTGAAGTGTGTGAAAACCAAGTATACAATTAATGTCAAGCAATCCAATAGGCACGTATGAACAACATTAACCACTAAACCTCACAAGATTCACTAAATATTTCCGCTCAGTGTTTAGGGTTAACTGTTTACTCTCATAACAATTACACAAGTAGTGTTCCCATATGCTTGCTCATTAACCGACGCTCCACAATTAATCCACAAATCATCAGATCATAAGGGCTTTTTAGGTGAAACAGGGACAAAAGGATGAATGGTAAATGGTGAATGGTCAATGAAGTGAAAGGACTCGAAATGGAAAATGTTTCACATGTTTGCAAGACAAATCAACGACTTTGAAACTCATACCTATGCTATACCCGAACAACTTTCTTATTCTCCTCTAACCTTTTATTGAAAATAAAAACAATACAATAACTCTATTTTTGGAATTTCTCTTTCGACATTTTTTTTTTCTTTCTTTCTTTTCTATTTTTTTTTTTGAGGAATTTATTCCTTCTTTTTATTTCTGATTTTTGTTCTTTGAACAATTACAACAAAATAAATACACCCCCACACTTGCCTTCTGGTATAATACCAAACAAATCAAAACCCGAAGCATAAGAACACAAGAAGTCACTATCATCGTCTTGCAAACATAAATAAAACAAGGGTGAGATGGTATGGGTGAACAAAAGAAACGGCTAATGAGTGTTTAGTTCAAAAGGGGATTCCTAAAGTTCGTGTTTAGATGGATGGTGAATACTTTGGCCATGGTGCTCAACTAATGCCTTACTCATTTCTAATTCATCACAGATTAAAAAAAATGTTTCAAGTGGTCTTTGAGCAAGTTCTAGGTTCAAAACTCATGAATTGTGCACACATGAAGAACGAGTAAATGTATGAAATATGCATACATGTGAATATTCAATAGGCTCAAGTCCTCACATTTTCTGGGTATGCATGACAATGTATGTTCAAATGTGCTTCTCAGATTGCAATCAATTAATCGAAACAGGTTATGTGAACATAGAAGTTCGAGCAATCACAAGTTATGCATATTAAATCCAAAGCAAACTACACAAAGCCTTGGCATATAATCAACATTCTCCTAATCACAACAGATTAAACTCAATTCATCATCGGAATTGGAAAGAACACAACACACAACAAACAATAACACACAAAACAGAAGCAAATATTTTTGTCATTTTTGATTTTTTGATTTTTTTGATTTTTCAATGTAGGTAACAATACGTGACCACAGGGACTCACTTAGTGCAATGGTAGGTTCAACGCTACCAAGGGAGTGAGTGTGATATAGTCGATATACCGTTACCGTAGAAAACGAAAACAAACAAATAAATAAACAACAGAAGCAATTTTTTTTTCTTTTTCAATTTTTTTTTATTAGGGTAACAATACGTGACCACAGTGACTTACTAAGTGCAATGGTAGGTTCAACGCTACCAAGGGAGTAAGTATGATCTAGTCGATATATTGTTACCATAGAAAACAAAAACAAGTAAATTATTTTTTTGAACTTTTTTTTATTTTTCAAATTTTTTTTTTCTTTTCTTTTTAAATAAATCTTCCCCCACACTTGAATTAAACATTGTCCTCAATGTTAGACAGATATTTCACGAAAATGAGAAATTCAAGCATGGTTATTGAATTTAAACACACATACATAAATAAACACACAACATAAACAGAAGTAAACACACAACAGTTAAGTAAATGAAAAGGGAAACAGAAAGACTCCCCTTTGAAGATCGTGAAGCTCCTCCCGAAGCAAGTCACCAACAGTCACACACAAGGCTAGCAGGGCCTTGCATCCAACGTTTGCTCCTTAATTGACTGCGGTTCTGATCCTTTGAAGTGTGTCCTGGACAAGGGTAGTTGCCGACTCCACGGCAGACTTGGCTGATGTAGCCTTCACTGAGATCTGGAACACTATAGTCAGCAGTGTTCCGTCAAGTATAGCTCCGGATACGTTAGGCAGAATGGAGAAGCCTGATGACATAAGTGGAAATGGCTCTGGTTCAACTCCACATAGCAAACACTGGAGAATGGAATGGTTAATCGGCGCATAAATCACAGACGAGCCCGTTGCATCGGTGCAACACTCCTGAAGAATAAGGAAGTCGTTGTGACTATCTATGGCGAGCACCGAAATCTGATTGCGCGGGTCAAGACCAATGGTAAAATTCGCTAGCACACGCACAGAGCTGTCCATCGACATACTATCCCACAGTGGTCTTGTCTGAACGTCTTTGAGGAACTCAAAGATCCTGGTGTGATGGGAGAGATGAACGACGGAACAACCAGCAGTACGATTGACTCCAGGGGGCTTGCTCGGATCACCCCTTCTCTTGTTGGTCCTGACCTCCATTCGAGTGTCCCTTGTTCGGTTCGAACAAGTCCAGTGGTGGTACGTGGAGTTGCTGATATCGTTGAAGAAACAGATTGTCATATGTTTTGCCATTTCCGCCAAGCCTCTTCTTCCTTCAAGAGAAATAATCGAGTCACCGGGTGAAGAGTGGATACCTGTGGCGCACATGTAGCGCTCGGCTTGTCGTTGGAGGGTTGAGATCCAACGCTTTGCACCAAAAGCGAACCCTGAATGAACAAATGGTTCGAAACTGGCCTTCATCTCCTTCTCGCGTACATCCACGTGCTCCACCCAGGTGACCAAGGAAGATCCATTATGAAGATCACGTATCAGGCATCCGGAGGGGCGTTTTCGGCAAATCGATCTCACGGAAGGCTTTGGATTTGAACGCAATTCATCCACGGAGACATCCACGACGACCCAACTTCCATCCAGTTGTAGGTGAGAGTACCGAACAAACTGGACTTCACGAGTCGAAACGATGTTAGATGGCACCAGAAACTCGGCCGACATAACTTGCTTCTGCTCCTCGTAGCCTACTGCAGTGTCAGAGGGTAGGATCTCCAACGTTTGAGCGTTTGTGATCATGCTACAGAAGGCGGGCAACCATCGACCAACATCCATTAAGATCTCAACAATGGTGGTCGGATGAAGGTGGATGGTTGCTGAGTGTCTCGAGGATTCGGCTTTGAAGTACGGTGCTGGTTCGCAACGTTGAAACACTCGCAAGTACTCGGCCCTATGAAGAGTCTCAGGATGAATAGACGTGTCGGGAGTCGGTGAAGTTATCCACAAAGGAAATCCGGCAGTGGCCATGAGCAGGAGCTCGTGTTTGGCCTTACGGACGATATCCGAGATCAAGTCGGTGTGGACTCCGACAAGATCATGAGCAGGTCCCGGAAGATTAGATGGCACAGGTATGGATGGGCGCTCGACAAGTGTAGGCATGAGGCTCCGCACATCCCGTCTCAAGTGGTCCAAATCGATCGAATCATCGGACAACTCGAGAAGAGGCTCTTGTTGTGGAGGAACAACTTCGAGCCTTCGCCTAGGCACATCTGAGTGCGGAACAGGACCTCCGCAATTGGGACAGATGCCGCTGTGGAGAGCATCGACGAGTCGTTGATTCTGAAGTTGAAGCTCCTCGTTTTTGCTCACCAGCTCATCATTTCTTCTCTCTAGCTCGGCAATACGCTGCTCAGATGTAAGGATACCGAACTTCTTCCTATTTCTCGACCCCCAATAATAGACTTGGTCTTCTTCTAGTCCGATTTTTGGACCAAATCTTTCTCGTTGTGGTTTCGTGGGGTGAGAATACACCGCAAAGAAAGCCGCCAGTGCTTCTCTCTGAGCCTTGGTATATTTTGTCCTCGGAAGTCTCCTATAGACAGGAGCGGCTTCCGGCTCGGCTGGTGGATCAGCAACCGGGATTGGTGCTTGGGGTAGTGGTTGCGGTTGTGGTTGTGGCCGTGGTTGTGGCTCGGTCGGCATGCTAGCATCCGCGCTATTGAGCATGCTTGGTGGAATTATTTCAGCCGGACCTTCAAAGATTGGGTTCTCTCGAAGGACCCGCCCGAAACAAATCGCCGAAAGAGTTAACTCTTTTGGCCATTTCGGGTTGGGAAGGGAGGATAGCTTTTCGGGTTAGAGAGATTTTCTCGGGAAAACTCAAGAACACGGAAGAACACGAAGAACACTTAGAGAAAAACGAGAGGAGATGAGAGAGAATGAGAGAGAGAGAGACTAAGGGAAACACGAAATGACCTAAGGAAACTAACGCAAACAGAAGGGAAGGGAACGGAATGGACGGACGCGTGTCCAAAGTCGAAGACAAAGATCCGTAAATCACGGATCGAGCGACGAAAGTCGCAAAGGGAATAGTGGAACGCGCGCACGATTTATTAAACAATTCGGCCGACGCAAAAGTCGTGCGTCGGCCCAATCAAATTTTTTTCTTGATTTTCGATTTTTTATTTTTTTTATTTTTTTAATACTTTACGAAAAGTCGTAAAGTGAACAGTGAAAACGCGTCGCACACGCGCTTGCCGACACTTTAAACGGGCTTGGGCCATCGAAATGGTCTGGGCCTTAAAGTGGGCCTGGGCCAAAGAAATCTCCGGCCCATTATTTGTGGGCTTAACTAATGGGCCTAAAAACGAACAGGCCCGACACACTAATGGGCTTGGGTTACGGGTTTTTGGGCTTCGTGAATGACACGAGCCCAATGGGCTAAATTTTTTATTTTTTATTTTTTATTTTTTATTTTACGAAACCTAAAACCCTAACCAATCACACAAATGGGCCTAAGGCCCAATAACAAATAACTACAACAAGCCCGAAAATAAAACAAACAGTAATTATAAACAGTAAAAATAAATAATTACAAATAATAAAACAAACAAACACTCTTTTTTTTATTATTTACAATTACAAATTTTTTTTATTTTTTTATTTTTTAAATAAATAACGAGAGTTAAAAGAAAACTTACCTTTTTACACCCGAGGAAACCGAAAATCACCAACAAGACATCAACCTCAAGGTTTTTCAACCTTGACTTCCTAAACGTATGCTCCGATGTATGTGGTAAAATTTCCGATAAACCCGGATTATTTCCTATACAAAATAAAAAGTTAGTAATAAAATTTACAAAATAAAAACAAAATATTTACAAAATGAATAAATAAAATTTCCTATGTCTAAGTATATTTTATTTACAAGTAATGTTAAATTGTCCAAAATATAGTTAAAAACAAAGTTGATTCCAAGCGGTAATTCGAGGTGGACGTACGGCCTAGGTGCAATATCTTGACGTAAATGACTTTCCGTGTTTTCAGAAGGCGAATGGCCAGATCACAAGAGATAAGCGAGAGGCAGGATTCATTTAGTGGACAAGTCCTCTGAATCCAATTTTACAAACCCGTCACCCAGAGTCTTGATCATATCTAGACACCATTCATGTGCCCCTTACTCAGTTGAGAAAGCACTTAAGTGTTCGACAATTCTCCAAGTGTTAATAAAGGCCGCCCTCAACCTCAAATAACCTTACGGTAAAAATGAAGGGTTTAGGCCAATATTAACAAAAGGATGATTAATCGTAAAACCGCAGTCATTAAATTATTACCTAAATTCCTAACAATTGTCGTTGTAAAGTATAATGGGAAATAAAGGTTTTTCCCACAGAAGATTGTTATATTTACTTTTTAAATGTCACAATAAAATAAATTAAATAAAGAATTATTATTAACAAGTATAAAGAATAAAGAATATATATATATACAAAATTAAATAAACTATACAGTATTGTTTCTATTTACAAAAATATACATTATATACAAAAGTATTTTTGGGGCTTTTTGATAATTTTGAAAACAATAAAAGAAATATTTTTGGATTTTTATTATTTTTGAAAACAAGAAACACACACACAAATATTGTTTTGAAGATTAACCAACTCCCTAGCCATGAATCCGAAACTAACACATGTAGAATGCCCACGCGGGTTATCATTCCCCAAATAAACTTCTCCCATGAAATCAACCTAGTGAACGCTCATCTAGATTAAACAATTAAACATGCAAAGGTGATTAATCTAAACATGTCTAACGCATAGAAAAAGAGTTGTTAATTCAAGTGCGCGACCTAGCGAACGCTCGTCTATCCGCGATCCTTATCATTTAGTTTCAACATTAAAGATAAAACCAAACAAACAAAATTCACATAAGCTGCTAGAAGAATCAATTAACTTCAATCCAACAATTATTACACAAAATAGAAAATAAACAAACAATAACATTTCCCAAAATTATTCACGAATAGTTAATTAAACAAAAATAAATTATAATAAATAAACGAGTTTGGGAAAAATGTTACTGTTGTGTCCATGAAAATGGACACTGTCTGGCAGGCGAAGGTGGCAGACTCAGCTATTTGAAAATCGAACTTTGGATGTGGCGGGTGCGCAAAGCAAATTGGACTGGGCCTTGGGGTGTGGTCAATGCTGGGTCAAAGCAGTCAAAGCCCAGCTGGGTCAAAGCCCACTTTGACTTTTTCGGACTTTTCCCCTTTTGCCCCTGCGTGTTTCTTCTTTTCTGCGCGTCCTTCTCTTCCGGTCTTCATCTCCCTCAATTTCTTCTTCTTTCTTCTTACCAAAACAAAGCAGGACAGAGATGGAGCAGCAAGGTGAGCTGGGCTTGAGGAGGAAGACCGGCGGCGGAGGTGAACGGCGTCGGCGAAGCTTGGGAAGACGGCGGCGACCTGAGATCGACGACGCGGCGAAGGTGTTAGGGCTCGGCGCAGTTCAGATCGAGAACGGCGCTGCTGGTTTTTGTTTTTCCGTGCTCTCTCATTTCTTATTCATCTTCTTCTTTTCTGTGCAGAGAGAGCAAGGACCGAAATCAGCTACAGTCACCGGCGGTGGAAATCTGGAGATTAACGGTGAGGTCGCCGGTAAGGATTGGAGGCGGCACGGCTGGACTGGGCTCAGCGAACAGGACGCTGATGTGAACGTAAAATACGTTCACAAAGTGCCTTTAATTACTGGATTTTGTTATTCTGAAAGCCTATTTGTCTGTTTAATGTACATATTGTGTTTGTGTAGGTTAAATAAGTGTTTTGACACAAAATGGTACATTTTGGGTAATTTAGTGCATTTCCGAGAAAAGGACGAAAAGTCAACCGTGACTTTGGGCGAAAAGTCAACACAAGTCAATTCTCGAATGAGAGATTCATTTCCAACACCCGTGTCCATAATTATTTTATATAATTATATTTCTGATTCTAATAAACTAAATAAATTTTATTTATTTATTTATTTATTTTATTTATTTATTTTTATTCTTTTATTTTATTTTATTTTTATTTTTATTTTTATTAACTATTCTTTTTTATTTTATTTTACAGCTTTGCCGGCCACCTCCCTCTCCTCTCTTCTGGAATCAGCTCCCTTTTGAGCTGTTCTTCCATATTCCCACCACCACCAGCACACCTAGCCATTTTCCCGTTCCTTTGTCCTTTAGCACCACCACCATCTCTTTGTACCTCTATTTAACAGGCTGCAATCAGCCAGCAAAGGATTATCACATCCTTCCCGGTCCTCTTCTCCCCGTTCTTCTTCTTCTTCTTTCTTCTTCCTTTTCTTTTCTTTTCTTCTTTTCTATTCTCTCCTCTGCACCACTTTCTTTTCTTTCTACACCCATAATCATCTTCCTCTCTACTGCCGTCGACCCAAGCAGGCCGTGCTCTGCTAAATTCCCTCAGCCCATACTCATCTAGCCGTGCTCTCTCTCCACCACCATCCCAAGCTGCAATCAATTCACTCAATCACCACAAAGCAACAATCTCACAGCAACCCAATCATTCACCAATCCCGGCATCGATTCCAAAAGCCCAGAAGTTACCGGCGTTCCCTGTCGCCGTCTCTCACAAGCTCTGCCGGCGTCTTCGAGCCCAGGCCGCCAACACCATCACTGCACCGCAAGGACCAGGTACAGTCGGCTTCCCAAGCTCCTCTCTGTGCATCGCCATCACCGGCGTTGATTCCAGCTCCAAACCCGCGTCACTCCCATCTCAAATCCACCGCCGGCATCGATCGATTGAGCCCAGGCCGCCATCACCATCGCTGATCTCCTGCCCAGAAGTCGCCTCCACCCCGAGCCCGTGCTCGCCGAGACCACCACGTTTTCTCTAAGACCGCCGCTACCCACCGCGTCCCCGTGCTCGCCATCGTTGATCCAATCAGCTGCCGCCCTTGCCGCTGCTCAGCCCACATCGAGCCCGTGCTCAGATTTCATCACAGCGCCGCCTCGAGTTAGATTGAACCTTCCCTGCTGCGCTGCCAACACCACCGTCGATCCTTGCTGGCCGGTGACCCAAGCAGATTCCTTCCAGGCCAGACCCGTGCTCTCTCTCTCCTCTTGGCGATGCCCTCTTCATCTCTCTCTCTTCGAGCTGATTAATGAGCCTCTCTCTCTCTTTCCCTCATAATATCTAGTATTTTTATTTTGTTTTGTGAGTTTTAATTGATTAATTGTTTTGTGAAATATTTCTTTATTTTCTATTTGGATATTTTAAATTGTATAATATTTGTGAACATGAGAATTTGAGTGATTATATATATTTGAAATTGTGGTTAGTTGTTATCTGATTTGTGTTTATTTTATAAGTTAAATTTATTTATAGTCTCATTTATTTGTTTAGATTTGTTTGTTAAATTTTGTGTGTTTTGGAAAATAAAAGCCCTAAAACATTTTTGTTTTCTAGTGTTAAGAAAATTTGATTATTTTATACTAATTAGGTTTTAGGCCTCCAATCCCCGTGGTTCGACAATCCCGAGTCTAAATTACTCTTCACTATATTTTGATAACCAATCAAATGGCGCCGTTGCCGGGGATTTAGGTTTAACTTTGATCTATTAGTATTTGTAACCGAATTTTTCTTGCAATTTTCTTGTTTTGTTTTATTTTTGTGTGCAATTTTTGTATTTTATTTTATTTTATTTTATTCTTTGGTTATTGTTTACATTTTTTGGAATTTTTAGGTACATATTTTTCAGCTATGGAACAGTGGAATTATTCTTGGGATGATTCTAGAACCTTCGAGCATCAGTGGTACATTCAAAATCAATGCATCGAGCTGTCACACCCGTCACTTTCTTTACTTGAAGAAATGGCAGCTCAATTGCAAAATTCTTTAGCGGATGACGAGGAACAATGGCGTGAAACTCAAGAAAGAAGTGCAAAGATTGATCAATTGATAGAACAATTCGAGGCCAACCGTTTATTTGAGCACGATCAAGAACCGACAAATCTGCAACCATGTGAGTTCTTTGATCCAAATCCCGTACTTGTGCATAATGGTGATTTTGATGTGCATTCATGTGGGGTTAAGAGGGAAGAAAATGTACCTCTTAACCATGTTGATTATACTGTTATGCATCATGATTTTATCTTAAAGGAGGATGGGAACCAGGAGGATAAAAATGAACTCCCGGGAAATGGATTGGAGGATTGTGATCTAGTGTTACCAAGGAGTAACAAAGTGGTGGATAAGGAAGCCGGAGGGGAAGATTATGTTCCTTCCGGAAGGCATGAGACACCGAAGCCAAGACAAAAAGCTGCTGGAAAGAAGAAAAAGAAGAAGCGAGGGGCTAATGACCGAAATGTTCGATATTTTCAAGAAAGCGGACGTGAATCTTCCTCTCGCTAGATCTCATCAGTCGAGTACCAGCATATGCAGAATTTGTCAAGAATATATGCATGCACAAGAAGAAATTCCTTGGTGAGAAAATTGTGCTCAAGGAGGAGGCAAGTGCAATCATTCAACGAAGGGCATCACGTGGCATTCATGATCCTACGAGCTTTGTTGTTGGGTGTACAATTGGTGACAAATCTTTTGATGAAGCTCTTATGGATATGTGCACGTGCATCAATATCATGCCTCTAGCAACGTTCCAGAAGCTAGCCATTGGTAATCTGCAACCTACTTCGATTTCAGTGCAATTTGCAAATGAGACATTCGAATGCCGGTGGGAATTGTGGAAGATGTGTTGGTTAGAGTCGACAAGTTCATCCTTCCAGCAGATTTTGTGATTTTGGATATGGATGAAGACGCCAAGATGGAGAGTGGATTGCCTATCATCCTTGGTAGTCCCTTTATGGCCATTGCCGGTGCGAAGATTAATGTTCGAAAGGCACCGTGAAGCTCAAAGTCTTGGGGGAAAAAGTCAAGTTGCAAGTACTCCAGCCCACTTTTCCACTTAATGTCATCAATGAGGTGTTTTCAGTTGATTTGGTGAAAGGGAATCAAGCAAAGAGTGAAAGGATTTTCGGTCCTTTAAATCCTCCCAAGCCTAAAGTTGAAGTTCATCCTTCTATTGTGGTTGAGAAGCAAGAGCTACCGCAGCTCTCTTATTCGATGATGATGACATGTTTGATGAGTTTGTACACTCATATGTGCACGATGATATTAATTTTACTGCTTCTACATATGAGTCGGGCTTGACAGTTTTAATGTCCCTATGCCCGTTCACAAAGCCGAGGCATCATTAGCTTGTGTCCTTCCTGATTTGGACATGGATCCTCACTTCATGTGTCAACAAACTTCAAGTTTCGAACAAGTGCACAAACCTGTTGAGTCTCTATCTAACCAAAGGCAAGAAGTTGTGAAGCCTAGTTCCACCGTTTATGAGCATGATCGAGGAATACCGCCTACACCTTATCTTCCTCCACATAGGCGAGGATTATTACCCACCCCATTCGAGTCATTCAAGATGAGAAGCCCACCATGCAGTGAGGTACAACTCGAGGCGATCCAATGCCTTAGAGAGATTTTGGGGATTGGAGTAAACAGGATGAAAACTCATGAATGTCATCCATATTTGAATTATTTCGGTGGTAGGCATATGTACTTTGCACCACCTTGACCCAAGAGTGTGAGAAGACCGGCTTTGAGGTCTATAAAAAGAAGCGCTCATGAGGAGGCAACCTCACATTTGCTCTAGCTTGAAGTCTTCATAGTTGATCATCACCAAAGGTCGTGAGCTTATGGATTGCAAGGCCTCGAAGCCTTGTTTGTTGGTGATTGATGGTGATTATTTCGGAAAGCATGCACTTCAAGGGGGAGCATTTCTATCCTTTTCTATTTTATTGGTTGCATGTTTATTTTTCGGTTATTTATAAAAAAGAAAAAAAAATGTTTTACTATTTGTAAATAATACTTGTAGATATTTTGTTATACTTACTAATACTTTTACTTAGGTGTCTTTTGTATAGTTGATTATTTAAGTTGTTGTAAGTTGTAACTTGAACGGAAATAGGTAAGGTCCTTTTATTAATATTGGCCTAAACCCTTCATTTGTACCTTTTTAAGGTCACTTGAGGTTGAGGGCGGCCTTTATTAACACTTGGAGAATTGTCGAACACTTAAGTGCTTTCTCAACTGAGTAAGGGGCACATGGATGGTGTCTAGGTCGAGACCCTGGGTGACAGGTTTTGGATTCAGAGGACTATAGACAGACGAAAGTCGATAGGGGTGTAAGCCTCCGTAGTCCACTAAATGAATCCTGCCCCTCGCTTATTCTCATATGATCTGGCCATTCGCCTCTGAAAACACGGAAAGTCATTTAAGTCAAGGCATTGCACCTAGGCCGTACGTCCACCTTGAGTTACCGTTTGGAATCAACTTTATTTTTAACTATATTTTTGGACAATTTAACTTTACTTGTAAATAAAATTTACTTAGACATAGGAAAATTTATTTATTCATTTTGTATAGATAATTTGTGATATTTTCTAACTTTGTAAATATTTTGTAAATTTTATTACTTGTGTTTGTTTTTACTGTTTATAATTTTTGTTGTTTGTTTGTTATTGGGCCTCATGCCCATTTAGTGTGTCGGGCCTGTTCGTTTTTAGGCCCATTAGTTTAAGCCCACCAATAATGGGCCGGAGTTTTCTTTGGCCCAGGCCCACTTTAAGGCCCAAACCATTTCGATGGCCCAAGCCCGTTTAAAGTGTCGGCGACCTTTGCGCGTGTTTCACACGCGTTTTCACTGTTCACTTTACGACTTTTCGTAAAGTATTAAAAAAAAAATAGAAATTTGAAAATTCAAAAAATTTGATTGGGCCGACGCACGACTTTTGCGTCGGCCGATTTGTTTAATAAATCAAACGCGCGTGTCCACTATTCCCTTTGCGACTTTTGTTGCACGCGTCGTTTTCATTGCGACTTTCGTCTCTCGATCCGGAAATTGCGGATCTGTGTCCGTGGCACGTGTGTGAGCGTGCGTCCGTTCCCTTCCCTTCCCTTCTGTTCGTGTGTTTCATTCCACGCTTTTCCCTTAGGTTTCCCTTAGTCTCTCTCTCTCTCTCTCTCTCTCGTTTTCTCTCGCTTGTTCATCCGTGTTCTTAGTCTTTTTTCCCGTAAAACTCCCCAAACCCGGAAAAGCTTTCCTCCTTCCCAACCCGAAATGGCCAAGAGAGTAAATTCTTTCGGTGAGTTATTTCGGCAGGTCCTTCGAGAACCCGATCTTTGAAGGCTTGGCTGAAATAATTCCACCGAGCATGCTCAATAGCGTCGATGCTAGCATGCCGACCGAGCCACGCCCACTACCCCAAGCACCAATCCCTGGTTGCTGATCCACCCGCCGAGCCGAAGCCGCTCCCGTCTATAGGAGACTTCCGAGGACGAAATACACCAAGTCTCGAGAGAGAAGCACCGGCGGCTTTCTTTGCGGTGTATTCTCACCCCACGAAACCACAACGAGAAAGATTTGGTCCAAAAATCGGACTAGAAGAAGACCAAGTCTATTATCGGGGGTCGAGAAATAGGAAGAAGTTCGGTATCCAGTCTTCCGAGCAGCGTATTGCCGAGCTAGAGAGAAGAAACGATCAGCTGGTGAGCAAGAACGAGGAGCTTCAACTGCAGAATCAACGACTCGTCGATGCTCTCCACAGCGGCATCTGTCCCAATTGCGGAGGTCCTGTTCCGCATTCTGATGTGCCTAGGCGAAGGCTCGAAGTTGTTCCTCCACAACAAGAGCCTCTTCTCGAGTTGTCCGATGATTCGATCGACATGGACCACTTGAGACGGGATGTGCGGAGCCTCATGCCTACACTTATCGAGCGCCCATCCGTACCCGTGCCATCTACTCTTCCGGACCTGCTCATGATCTTGTCGGAGTCCACACCGACTTGATCTCGGATATCGCCCGCAAGGCCAAGCACGAGCTCATGCTCATGGCCACCGATGTGAACGTAAAATACGTTCACAAAGTGCCTTTAATTACTGGATTTTGCTATTCCGAAAGCTTATTTGTCCGTTTAATATTTGTTTTTGTGTATTTAGGGAAAATACCAGGAAAATGTTAATCCGCACGAGAATAGGTGAATTTTGGAGATTTTCGTTGTAATTCCGAAAAGTCAACCGTGACTTTTCGGATATCAAAATGACACCGGTCATTTTGAGGATGTGGGCCCAGTTAATGTACGAAGATTTCGGAAACCGTTCCGAATCCCGACAAGTTTGTCGGCGAATCACCACATCAGGCGGCACAACCACCACACGCGGTGGCGAAACATAATTCAAACCTCTATTTTATTTTCCCATGTTTATATTTATATTTATGTTTATATTTTATATTTTTATTTATTTTTGATTTTATATATGTATATTTATTTTAAATAATTATTTATTTATTTTAATTATTTTATTTTGTTTTGGTTTTGTTTTGTTTTGTTTGCAGCACCACGATCACCACCAAGCCGCCCACTTCGCAATCAATCATACCAGCAATCCCTCCCTCACATGGAATCAATTTCCAGCTGCATATTCCTACTCCACCATCACCAACCAGCTCCACCACCATCACACTACAGTCCATATTTCCCTCATTTTCCTCCACTGCCGCAACATATTCTCCAATCCATCAAGTGCTCCACTTCACCTACTGCTCCCATCACCAACAGATTCTTCCTTCGTTGGATGCTTCGCTCTTCCTCTGCTATTTAAGGCAGCCCCCGCAAGCACAATTCATCAATCTATCAATCTAATTATCTTTGTTCTGTTTTGCAGGTATGAAATCAGCTCAAAGCCACGCCGTAGCTGCCGTGCGCCGTGCCCTCCACGGATGCCACGGGTCTCTAATCGAAACTGCCGACGCCGGCAACCATCTTTAACCCGTCGCCGTAACCACCGAGAGCCCCTGCTCACGTAAACACCAACAGCTCTTAGTCTAATTAACAAGCATCTTCACTCAATACCCCAAATCATCCACAATCACACAAAATCATCACAAACATCATCACCCTCACCCCACCACATTTCATCTGCATTTTAATTAATTCACTTTCACAAACAATTAACAAAATCTCTAATTAAATTGCAGGATGAATTTCACCACAAGCCGCCGCAACTCTTCGCCGTCCCCGTGCTCTCCGCCGTGCTCGTGCCTCCTCTCGTGCACGCCGCTGCTGCCATCATCGACGCCGGAAAATCAATATCAAGCCCGTGCTTACTGCCCAGTTCCGGCACCACATCCCAATCCGGTTTCGATCCAAATCAGGAACACCTCCGCCGTGCATCCACTCACCGACGAGATTTCCGGATCAACCCGCAGACGCCGCCATGCCCAGCCCAGCCCTCACTCGCCGTCGCCGTGTCTTCCCACTGCCGCGCCCGCGCCCGCTGCTCTCTGCCCAGTTCAGTCCGCGTCGCTGCTCCCATCTCTCGCCGACGCCGCCACCGTCGTCGCTTAATTCCGGACTCCACTACCGGCGATCGCATCTCCTCCCTTTGTCGATCATCTCTCTGCTATGAAGAAGCCACGGGCGCTGCAAAGAAGAAGAATAGAAAGAAACAGAAACTGAAGTAAGAGATGAGAAAGGAATTCGCGTTGAAAAGTCAAGGAGAATGAAGAAAGGAAGGCTGCGTTGAAAGTCAAACCGCATGGGCTTGGGCTGGAGACCGGAATGAAGGAAAGAGAGTCATTGACTTTCTTAATTGGGCCTCAAAAACCCATTGACCAAAAGCCCAATGGTCCAAGCCCAATTGCTTTGCGCACCCGCCACATCCAAATTATCCGTTTTTATAGCCGAGTCCGCCACCTTCGCTCGCCGGACAAAGTTGTCCATTTTCATGGACACAACAGTAACATTTTTCTCAAACTCTGTTTATTTATTATAATTTATTTTTGTTTAATTAACTATTCGTGAATAATTTTGGGAAATGTTATTGTTTGTTTATTTTCTATTTTATGTAATAAATTGGATTGAAGTTGATTAATTCTTCTAGCAGCTTATGTGAATTTTGTTTGTTTAGTTTTATCTTTAATGTTGAAACTAAATAATAAGGATCGCGGATAGACGAGCGTTCGCTAGGTCGCGCACTTGAATTAACAACTCTTTTTCTATGCGTTAGACATGTTTAGATTAATCACCTTTGCATGTTTAATTGTTTAATCTAGATGAGCGTTCACTAGGTTGATTTCATGGGAGAAGTTTATTTGGGGAATGATAACCCGCGTGGGCATTCTACATGTGTTAGTTTCGGATTCATAGCTAGGGAGTTGGTTAATCTTCAAAACAATATTTGTGTGTGTGTTTTCTTGTTTTCAAAAATAATAAAAATCCAAAAATATTTCTTTTTATTGTTTTCAAAATTATCAAAAACCCCCAAAAATACTTTTGTATATAATGTATATTTTTGTAAATAGAAACAATACTGTATAGTTTATTTAATTTTGTATATATATATTCTTTATTCTTTATACTTGTTAATAATAATTCTTTATTTAATTTAATTTTTCGTGACATTAAAAAGTAAATATAACAATCTTCAGTGGGAAAAACCTATATTTCCCATTATACTTTACAACGACAATTGTTAGGAATTTAGGTAATAATTAATGACCGCGGTTTTACATCAGATCATTTTGGCGCCGGCTCGCCGGGGATTGTTTTTACTATTTACTTTTTACTATTGACTATTGACTATTTACTATTGACTTTTGACTATTGACTATTGACTATTTACTTTTGACTATTGACTTTTTACTATTTGTAAATAATACTTGTTAATTTTATTTTTACTCACTAATTATACTTGTTTATATTTTTACACTTAGTAATTTTATTTAGGTGTCTTTTATATAGTTGATTATTTTTTGTTGTTGTAAGTTGTAACTTGAACGGATTAGGTAAGGTCCTTTTGTTAATATTGGCCTAAACCCTTCATTTTTACCGTAAGGTTATTTGAGGTTGAGGGCGGCCTTTATTAACACTTGGAGAATTGTCGAACACTTAAGTGCTTTCTCAACTGAGTAAGGGGCACATGAATGGTGTCTAGATATGATCAAGACTCTGGGTGACGGGTTTGTAAAATTGGATTCAGAGGACTTGTCCACTAAATGAATCCTGCCTCTCGCTTATCTCTTGTGATCTGGCCATTCGCCTTCTGAAAACACGGAAAGTCATTTAAGTCAAGGCATTGCACCTAGGCCGTAAGTCCACCTTGAGTTACCGCTTGGAATCAACTTTCATTTTTTTTCAACTATATTCAGGCAAAAGAAAATATTTTTTTGTGTAAATAAAATATACGTAGACATAGGAATATACGTAGACATAGGAATATACGTAGACATAGAAATATACGTAGACATAAGAAATTTTATTTATTCATTTTGTATAGATAATTTGTGACATATTTTTCATTTTGTAAATATTTTGTTTTTAACTTGTAAATTTTATTACTAACATTTTAATTTTTATAGGGAATAATCCGGGTTTATCGGAAATTTTACCACATACATCGGAGCATACGTTTTGGAAGTCAAGGTTGAAAAACCTTGAGGTTGATGTCTTGTTGGTGATTTTCGGTTTCCTCGGGAGTAAAAACGTAAGTTTTCTTTTCACTCTCGTTATTTATTTATGAAAAAAAAAAAAAAAAAAAAATTAGATAATTTGTAATTGTAAATAAAAAAAAAAAAAGAGTGTTTGTTTGTTTGTTTTACTGTTTGTAATTATTTATTTCACTGTTTATAATTGCTGTTTGTTTTATTTTTGGGCTTGTTGTAGTTAATTATTATTGGGCCTTAGGCCCATTTGTGTGATTGGTTAGGGTTTTAGGTTTCGTAAAATTAAAAAATAAAAAATAAAAAAAAATTTGGCCCATTGGGCTCGTGCCATTCACGAAGCCCAAAACCCGTAACCCAAGCCCATTAGTGTGTCGGGCCTGTTCGTTTTTAGGCCCATAAGTTAAGCCCACCAATAATGGGCCGGAGATTTCTTTGGCCCAGGCCCACTTTAAGGCCCGGACCATTTCGATGGCCCAAGCCCGTTTAAAGTGTCGGCAAGCGCGTGTGCTACGCGTTTTCACTGTTCACTTTACGACTTTTCGTAAAGTATTAAAAAAATAAAATAAAAAAAAATAAAAAATAGAAAATCAGAAAAAAAAATTTGATTGGGCCGACGCACGACTTTTGCGTCGGCCGATTTGTTTAATAAATCGTGCGCGCGTTCCACTATTCCCTTTGCGACTTTCGTCGCTCGATCCGTGATTTACGGATCTCTGTCCTCGACTTTGGACACGCGTCCGTCCGTTCGTTTCCCTTCCCTTCGATTTGCGTTAGTGCCTTAGGTCATTTCACGCATTTCCCTTTCTCTCTCTCTCGTTTTCTCTCGTTGTTCATCTGTTCTTCATCTGTTCTTCAGTTTTCCCAGAAACCTCCCTAATTCCCAGAAGCTATCCTCCCTTCCCAACCCAGAAATGGCCAAACGAGTGAATTCTTTCAGTGATTTGTTTCAGGCAGGTCCTTCAGAGAACCCAATCTTTGAAGGTCTGGCTGAAATAATTCCACCGAGCATGCTCAATAGCGCCGATGCTAGCATGCCGACCGAGCCACTACCACAGCCACAACCACTACCCCAAGCACCAATCCTGGTTGCTGATCCACCTGCCGAGCTGGAAGCCGCTCCTGTCTATAGGAGACTTCCGAGGTCGAAGTACAGCAAAGCTCAGAGAGATGCACTTGCGGCTTTCTTTGCGGTGTATTCTCACCCCACCAAGCCACAACGAGAACGATTTGGTCCGAAAATCGGACTAGAGGAGGACCAAGTCTATTATTGGGGGTCGAGAAATAGGAAGAAATTCGGTATCCAGTCTTCCGAGCAGCGTATTGCCGAGCTAGAGAAAAGAAACGATCAGCTGGTGAGCAAAAACGAGGAGCTTCAAATGCAGAATCAACGACTCGTCGATGCTCTCCACAGCCGGCATTTGTCCCACTGCGGAGGTCCCGTTCCGCACTCGGATGTGCCACGGCGAAGGCTCGAAGTTGTTCCTCCACAACAAGAGCCTATTCTCGAGTTGTCCGATGATTCCATCGACACGGACCACTTAAGAAGGGATGTGCGAAGCCTCATGCCTACACTTGTCGAGCGCCCATCCTTACCGTGCCATCCGATACCCTTCCCGGACCTGCTCATGATCTTGTCGGAGTCCACACCGACTTGATCTCGGATATCGTCCGTAAGGCCAAACACGAGCTCCCGCTCGTGGCCACCGCCGGATTTCCTTTGTGGATTTCTTCACCGACTCCCGACACGTCTATCCATCCCGAGACTCTTCATGGGCCGAGTACTTGCGAGTGTTTCAACGAGTCGAACCTGCTCCGTACTTCAAAGCCGAATCGTCGAGACACTCGGCAACCATTCACCTTTATCCGACCACCATCGTTCAAATTCTCATGGATGTTGGTCGATGGTTGCCCGTCTTCTGTAGCATGATCACAAACGCCAAGACGTTGGAGATCCTTTCCTCCAAGAACGAAGAAGGCTACGAGGAGCATATGCAGGTGATGTCGGCCGAGTTTCTGGTGCCATCTCACATCGTCTCAACTCGTGAAGTCCAGTTCGTTCGGTACTCTCACCAACAACTGGATGGAAGTTGGGTCGTTGTGGATGTCTCCGTGGATGAATTGCGCACAAATCCGAAGCCTTCCGTGAGATCGATTTGCCGAAAACGCCCCTCCGGATGCCTGATACGTGATCTTCATAATGGATCTTCCTTGGTCACTTGGGTGGAGCACGTGGATGTACGCGAGAAAGAGATGAAGGCCAGTTTCGAACCATTTGTTCATTCAGGGTTCGCTTTTGGTGCAAAGCGTTGGATCTCAACCCTCCAACGACAAGCCGAGCGCTACATGTGCGCCACAGGTATCCACTCTTCACCCGGTGACTCGATTATTTCTCTTGAAGGAAGAAGAGGACTTGCGGAAATGGCAAAACAGATGACGATCTGTTTCTTCAACGACATCAGCAACTCCACGTACCACCACTGGACTTGTTCGAACCGAACAAGAGACACTCGAATGGAGGTCAGGACCAACAAGCGAAGGGGTGATCCGAGCAAGCCCCCTGGAGTTAATCGTACTGCTGGTTGTTCCGTTGTTCATCTATCCCATCACACTAGGATCTTTGAGTTCCTCAAAGACGTTCAGACAAGACCACAATGGGATAGTATGTCGATGGACAGCTCGGTGCGTGTGCTTGCAAACTTTTCCATCGGTCTTGACCCGCGGAACCACATCTCGGTGCTCGCTATAGATAGTCACAACGACTTCCTCATCCTTCAGGAGTGTTGCACCGATGCAACGGGGTCGTCTGTGATTTATGCACCGATCAACCATTCCATTTTCCAGTGTTTGCTATCTGGAGTTCAACCGGAGCCATTTCCGCTTATGTCTTCTGGCTTCTCCATTCTGCCTAACGTATCCGGAGCCGTACTTGATGGAACACTACTGACTATAGTGTTCCAGATCTCAGTGAAGGCTACATCAGCCAAGTCTGCCGTGGAGTCGGCAACAACCCTTGTCCAGGACACACTTCAAAGGATCAGAGCCGCAGTCAATTAAAGAGCAAACGTTGGATGCAAGGCCCTGCTAGCCTTGTTTGTGACTGTTGGTGACTTGCTTCGGGAGGAGCTTAACGATCTTCAAGGGGGAGATTTTCTTTAACCTATCTTTTTCATTTGTATATATGTTGTGTGTTTACTTCTGTTGATTTATGTTTGTGTGTTTACTTCTGTTTGTGTGTTTAAATTCAATAACCATGCTTGAATTTTTCATTTTCGTGAAATATCTGTCTAACATTGAGGACAATGTTTAATTCAAGTGTGGGGGGAAGGTTTATTTGAAAAGAAAAGAAAAAATTTGAAAAATTTGAAAAAATAATTTACTTGTTTTTGTTTTCTACTGTAACGGTATATCGACTAGATCATACTTACTCCCTTGGTAGCGTTGAACCTACCATTGCACTTAGTAAGTCACTGTGGTCACGTATTGTTACCCTAATAAAAAAAAATTGAAAAAGAAAAAACAATTGCTTCTGTTGTTTATTTATTTGTTTGTTTTCGTTTTCTACGGTAACGGTATATCGACTATATCACACTCACTCCCTTGGTAGCGTTGAACCTACCATTGCACTAAGTGAGTCCCTGTGGTCACGTATTGTTACCTACATTGAAAAATAAAATAAAAAATCAAAAAATCAAAAAAATTACAAAAATATTTGCTTCTGTTTGTGTGTTTTTGTGTGTTTATTTGTGTTATGTGTGTTGTTTTCTTTCCAATTCCGATGATGAATTGAGTTTAATTGTTATGATTTTGAGAATGTTTCTTATATGCTAAGGTTTTGTGTAGTTTGCTTTGAATTTAATTTGCATAACTTATGATTGCTCGAAATTTCTTGTTCACATAACCTGTTTCGATTAATTGATTGCAATCCTAGAAGCACATTTAAACATACATTGTCATGCATACCCAGAAAATGTGAGGATTTGAGCCTATTGTATATTCACATGTATGCATATTTCATACATTTACTCGTTCTTCATGTGTGCACAATTCATGAGTTTTTGAACCTAGAACTTGCTCAGAGACCGCTTGAAACTTTTTATTAATCTGTAATGAATTAGAAATGAGTAAGGCATTAGTTGAGCACCATGGCCAAAATATTCACCATCCATCTAAACACGAACTTTAGGATCCCCTTTTGAACTGATCACTCATTAGCCGTTTCTTTTGTTCACCCACACCATTTCACCCTTGTTTTATTTGTGTTTGCAAGACGATGATAGTGACTTCTTATGTTTTTATGCTTCGGATTTGTATGGTAGTATACCAAAAGGCAAGTGTGGGGGTGTATTTATTTTGTTGTATTTGTTCATAGAAAGAAAAAAAAAATCAGAAATAAAAAGAAGGAATATAGTTCCTCAAAGAAAAAAAAAAAGAAAGAAAAAAAAAATGTGGAAAAAAAAAAAAAAATGCCACAAAAATAGAGTTATTTTCTTGTATTGTTTTCAATAAAAGGTTGAGGAGAATAAGAGTTGTTTCGGGTTTAGCATAGGTATGAGTTTCAAAGTCGTTGACTTGTCTTGCAAACATGTAAAACATTTTTCATTTCGAGTCCTTTAACTTCATTTACCATTTTCCATTCACCATTTACCATCCACCCTTTGGTCCTTGTTTCACCTGAAAGTCCTTATGATCTGATGATTTGTGGATTAATTGTAGAGAGTCGGTTAATGAGCAAGCATATGGGAACACTACTTGTGTAATTGTTTTGAGAGTAAACACTTAACCCTAAACACTGAGCGGAAATATTTAGTGAATCTTGTGAGCTTTAGTGGTTAATGTTGTTTCGATGTGCCTATTGGATTGTTTGACATTAATTGTATACTTGGTTTTCACACACACACCCGAGCATAAATGAGATGTACATGTTAAATGCTTAGCAAATTCTTTAAACTTGGTATATAATTTTTATTCTCCTGATTATAACTCTTGTGAACTCGCTGAGGATTATGGTTGGAAAGACCAGTTTGTTGTGTGTTTCCATTTTTTTGTGAAATATAGTTGTGTTCTGTATTCTGTGTTTGCTAGAGGACTAGCAATAGTTCAAGTGTAGGGGTGTGATGTGAACGTAAAATACGTTCACAAAGTGCCTTTAATTACTGGATTTTGCTATTCCGAAAGCTTATTTGTCTGTTTAATATTTGTTTTTGTGTATTTAGGGAAAATACCAGGAAAATGTTAATCTGCACAGAATAGGTGAATTTTGGAGATTTTCAGTGTAATTCCGAAAAGTCAACCGTGACTTTTCAGATATCAAAATGACACCGGTCATTTTGAGGATGTGGGCCCAGTTAATGTACGAAGATTTCGGAAACCGTTCCGAATCCCGACAAGTTTGTCGGCGAATCACCACATCAGGCGGCACAACCACCACACGCGGTGGCGAAACATAATTCAAACCTCTATTTTATTTTCCCATGTTTATATTTATATTTATGTTTATATTTTATATTTTTATTTATTTTTGATTTTATATATGTATATTTATTTTAAATAATTATTTATTTATTTTAATTATTTTATTTTGTTTTGGTTTTGTTTTGTTTTGTTTGCAGCACCACGATCACCACCAAGCCGCCCACTTCTGCAATCAATCATACCAGCAATCCCTCCCTCACATGGAATCAATTTCCAGCTGCATATTCCTACTCCACCATCACCAACCAGCTCCACCACCATCACACTACAGTCCATATTTCCCTCATTTTCCTCCACTGCCGGCAACATATTCTCCAATCCATCAAGTGCTCCACTTCACCTACTGCTCCCATCACCAACAGATTCTTCCTTCGTTGGATGCTTCTGCTCTTCCTCTGCTATTTAAGGCAGCCCCTGCAAGCACAATTCATCAATCTATCAATCTAATTATCTTTGTTCTGTTTTGCAGGTATGAAATCAGCTCAAAGCCACGCCGTAGCTGCTGTGCGCCGTGCCCTCCACAGATGCCACGGGTCTCTAATCAGAAACTGCCGACGCCGGCAACCATCTTTAACCCGTCGCCGTAACCACCGAGAGCCCCTGCTCACAGAAACACCAACAGCTCTTAGTCTAATTAACAAGCATCTTCACTCAATACCCCAAATCATCCACAATCACACAAAATCATCACAAACATCATCACCCTCACCCCACCACATTTCATCTGCATTTTAATTAATTCACTTTCACAAACAATTAACAAAATCTCTAATTAAATTGCAGGATGAATTTCACCACAAGCCGCTGCAACTCTTCGCCGTCCCCGTGCTCTCCGCCGTGCTCGTGCCTCCTCTGTGCACGCCGCTGCTGCCATCATCGACGCCGGAAAATCAATATCAAGCCCGTGCTTACTGCCCAGTTCCGGCACCACATCCCAATCCGGTTTCGATCCAAATCAGGAACACCTCCGCCGTGCATCCACTCACCGACGAGATTTCCAGATCAACCCAGAGACGCCGCCATGCCCAGCCCAGCCCTCACTCGGCGTCGCCGTGTCTTCCCACCGCCGCGCCTCGCCCGCTGCTCTCTGCCCAGTTCAGTCCGCGTCGCTGCTCCCATCTCTCGCCGACGCCGCCACCGTCGTCGCTTAATTCCGGACTCCACTACCGGCGACCGCATCTCCTCCCTTTGTCGATCATCTCTCTCGCTATGAAGAAGCCACGGGCGCTGCAAAGAAGAAGAATAGAAAGAAACAGAAACTGAAGTAAGAGATGAGAAAGGAATTCGCGTTGAAAAGTCAAGGAGAATGAAGAAAGGAAGGCTGCGTTGAAAGTCAAACCGCATGGGCTTGGGCTGGAGACCGGAATGAAGGAAAGAGAGTCATTGACTTTCTTAATTGGGCCTCAAAAACCCATTGACCAAAAGCCCAATGGTCCAAGCCCAATTGCTTTGCGCACCCGCCACATCCAAATTATCCGTTTTTATAGCTGAGTCTGCCACCTTCGCCTGCCAGACAGTGTCCATTTTCATGGACACAACAGTAACATTTTTCTCAAACTCTGTTTATTTATTATAATTTATTTTTGTTTAATTAACTATTCGTGAATAATTTTGGGAAATGTTATTGTTTGTTTATTTTCTATTTTATGTAATAAATTGGATTGAAGTTGATTAATTCTTCTAGCAGCTTATGTGAATTTTGTTTGTTTAGTTTTATCTTTAATGTTGAAACTAAATAATAAGGATCGCGGATAGACGAGCGTTCGCTAGGTCGCGCACTTGAATTAACAACTCTTTTTCTATGCGTTAGACATGTTTAGATTAATCACCTTTGCATGTTTAATTGTTTAATCTAGATGAGCGTTCACTAGGTTGATTTCATGGGAGAAGTTTATTTGGGGAATGATAACCCGCGTGGGCATTCTACATGTGTTAGTTTCGGATTCATAGCTAGGGAGTTGGTTAATCTTCAAAACAATATTTGTGTGTGTGTTTTCTTGTTTTCAAAAATAATAAAAATCCAAAAATATTTCTTTTTATTGTTTTCAAAATTATCAAAAACCCCCAAAAATACTTTTGTATATAATGTATATTTTTGTAAATAGAAACAATACTGTATAGTTTATTTAATTTTGTATATATATATTCTTTATTCTTTATACTTGTTAATAATAATTCTTTATTTAATTTAATTTTTCGTGACATTAAAAAGTAAATATAACAATCTTCAGTGGGAAAAACCTATATTTCCCATTATACTTTACAACGACAATTGTTAGGAATTTAGGTAATAATTAATGACCGCGGTTTTACATCAGATCGGCCACTGCCGGTTTTCCTTTGTGGATATCGTCACCGACTCCCGACACTTCTATTCATCCCGAGACTCTAAATAGGGCCGAGTACTTGCGAGTGTTTCAACGTGGCGAGCCTACGCCATACTTCAAATCGGAATCTTCGAGACACTCGGCAACCATCCACCTTCATCCGACCACCATTGTTGAGATCTTAATGGATGTTGGTCGATGGTTGCCCGTCTTCTGTAGCATGATCACAAACGCTCAACTGTTGGAGATCCTACCCTCCGACAACGCAGTAGGCTACGAGGAGCAGAAGCAAGTGATGTCGGCCGAGTTTCTGGTGCCTTCTAACATCGTTTCGACTCGTGAAGTCCAGTTTGTTAGGTACTCCCACCTACAACTGGATGGAAGTTGGATCGTTGTGGATGTCTCCGTGGATGAACTGCGCTCAAATCCGAAGCCTTCCGTGAGATCTATATGCCGAAAACGCCCCTCCGGATGCCTGATTCGAGACTTGCAGAATGGTTCTTCTTTGGTCACTTGGGTGGAGCACGTGGATGTGCGCGAGAAGGAGATAAAGGCCATTTTCGAACCCTTTGTCCATTCTGGGTTCGCTTTTGGTGCAAAGCGTTGGATCTCAACTCTCCAACGACAAGCTGAGCGCTACATGTGCGTAACAGGGATCCACACTTCACCTGGTGACTCTATCATTTCGCCCGAAGGGAAAAGAGGCCTAGCGGAAATGGCAAACCAGATGGCGATCTGTTTCTTCAACGACATCAGCAACTCCACGTATCATCACTGGACTTGTTCAAACCGAACAAGAGACACTCGAATGGAGGTCAGGACCAACAAGCGAAGGGGAGATCCGAGCAAGCCCCCTGGAGTCAATCGTACTGCTGGTTGTTCTGTCGTGCATCTTTCCCATCACACCAGGATCTTTGAGTTCCTCAAAGATGTGCATACGAGACCGCCGTGGGATAAGTATGTCGATGGACAGCTCGGTGCGTTTGCTAGCAAATTTCACCATCGGTCTTGACCCGCGGAACCAGATTTCGGTGCTCGCCATAGATAGTCACAACGACTTCCTCATTCTTCGGGAGTGTTGCACCGATGCAACGGGGTCGTCCGTGATTTATGCGCCGATCAACCATTCCATTCTCCAAGTGTTTGTTATGTGGAGTTCAACCGGAGCCATTTCCGCTTATGTCTTCGGGCTTCTCCATTCTGCCTAACGTATCCGGAGCTATTCTTGATGGAACACTACTAACTATGGTGTTCCGGATCTCGGTGAAGGCTACATCAGCTAAATCTGCCGTGGAGTCGGCAACAACACTCGTCCAGGACACATTGAAGCGGATCAGTGCCGCAGTCAACTAAGGAGCAAACGTTGGATGCAAGGCCCTGCTAGCCTTGTTTGTGACTGTTGGTGACTTGCTTCGGGAGGAGCTTCACGATCTACAAGGGGGAGTTTTTCTTTAACCTTTCTGTTTATTTTTGTTTCCTTTTTCATTTGTATAAATGTTGTGTGTTTATTTTTGTTGTGTGTTTAAATTCAATAACCATACTTGAATTTTTCATTTCGTGAAGTATCCGTCTAACATTGAGGACAATGTTTAATTCAAGTGTGGGGGAGGTTTATTAAAAAGAAAAGAAAAAATTTGAAAAATTTGAAAAATTCAAAAAAATAATTTACTTGTTTTTGTTTTCTACGGTAACAATATATCGACTAAATCATACTTACTCCTTTGGTAGCGTTGAACCTACCATTGCACTAAGTAAGTCACTGTGGTCACGTATTGTTACGTAAATTGAAAAAAATTCAAAAAAATTCAAAAATTCAAAAATATTTCAAAAATATTTGCTTCTGCTTGTGTTTTTGTTTTGTGATTTCCAACACCAATGATGAGATTGAACTTAATTGTTTGAGATGAACGCATGCTTAGGTCTCCTGAACTTCATGTTTTAAATTAAATTGCTATGGGACTTTGCATGTACACCATTATTGTCAGATTGATGCATTGAATTGTGAGAGCATTGAGATACTTCGTGAACTATACATGCCATACTGTGAGTTTTGAGCCTATTGAAAGTGCATTCATAGTTCTTAGCACTTTGTTCTTCATGTGTGATCATTCTTATGTAATATGTATCTCTAGAACTTGCATAATATCTTGTCAAAACTCTCTGTCATGCATGATACATCTTGGAAATGATTAAGGCATTAGGAATCCACCATGGCCAAATGAGCATTTGTCCCTAAATATTATCATTAGTTTGCCATTTTGTGCCTATATATTTAGCCTTTCGTTTCTTCACACCATAAATGTCTACCCCGAGCTTAAACACTTGCCTTACCCTTTCCGAGCTATTTTAGTGAGCAATCCGAGATTACTTATGTTCTGATGCTAAATTGTTATGTTCTGGGGATTTGAAAAAAATAAGTGTGGGGGTGTGACTTTGTAACTTGTTGTTTCTATTTCTGTTTCGAAAAGAAAAAAAAAATATATTACAAAAAAAAAAAAAAAAAAAAAAAAGAAGAAGAAGAGAAATTTCGAAACAGAAACAAAAAAAAATGTGTGTTATTAGTTTCATTTGAATTCAATAAATGTGTTTAGGTGAGTGATTGTTTAGAATGAGTTTAGCATCTCACTGTTTCTAATATTGTTAAATCTCAGCGGTGATTGCTTACTATGATTGCTCGGAATTTGTGATTCCTTTCCATTTCATTTCTATAACCCCTCGCCCTAAGCCACATTTCACCTGAATAAAAGTCCTTTTGATTCAAGATGTTTTATGCATGATTTGTGGAGATAAGATTGACATGCAAGCATATGGCGGCATTTGCATAAGTTTGCTTAAGTGATAGTGTAGCTAACCTATAAACACTTGTGTGAAAATCAGAGAGAATATCTTGTGAGTTTTTGGTTAGCATTGTTTCGATATGCATGCATACTTTGGTGCATTGAAATGACAATACTTCACACACGACACCTTTGCATATGTCCCGTAGCTGAAAATATTTTGATACCTAACTTCTTTCATCTCTAATCCGATTGTGTTCTCTGAGGTAATTGTTGGAAAATTGTTTGTGTTTCCCTTTCTGTTTTTGTGATCTATAGTTATATTCTGTGTTTGCTAGAGGACTAGCAATAGTTCAAGTGTAGGGGTGTGATGTGAACGTAAAATACGTTCACAAAGTGCCTTTAATTACTGGATTTTGTTATTCTGAAAGCCTATTTGTCTGTTTAATGTACATATTGTGTTTGTGTAGGTTAAATAAGTGTTTTGACACAAAATGGTACATTTTGGGTAATTTAGTGCATTTCCGAGAAAAGGACGAAAAGTCAACCGTGACTTTGGGCGAAAAGTCAACACAAGTCAATTCTCGAATGAGAGATTCATTTCCAACACCCGTGTCCATAATTATTTTATATAATTATATTTCTGATTCTAATAAACTAAATAAATTTTATTTATTTATTTATTTATTTTATTTATTTATTTTTATTCTTTTATTTTATTTTATTTTTATTTTTATTTTTATTAACTATTCTTTTTTATTTTATTTTACAGCTTTGCCGGCCACCTCCCTCTCCTCTCTTCTGGAATCAGCTCCCTTTTGAGCTGTTCTTCCATATTCCCACCACCACCAAGACACCTAGCCATTTTCCCGTTCCTTTGTCCTTTAGCACCACCACCATCTCTTTGTACCTCTATTTAACAAGCCGCAATCGCCCAAGCAAAGGATTATCACATCCTTCCCGGTCCTCTTCTCCCCGTTCTTCTTCTTCTTCTTTCTTCTTCCTTTTCTTTTCTTTTCTTCTTTTCTATTCTCTCCTCTCGCACCACTTTCTTTTCTTTCTACACCCATAATCATCTTCCTCTCTACTGCCGTCGACCCAAAGCGCCGTGCTCGCTAAATTCCCTCGCCCCATACTCATCTAGCCGTGCTCTCTCTCCACCACCATCCCAAGCTGCAATCAATTCACTCAATCACCACAAAGCAACAATCTCACAGCAACCCAATCATTCACCAATCCCGCATCGATTCCAAAAGCCCGAAGTTACCGGCGTTCCCCGTCGCCGTCTCTCACAAGCTCGCCGGCGTCTTCGAGCCCGAGCCGCCAACACCATCACCGCACCGCAAGGACCAGGTACAGTCGGCTTCCCAAGCTCCCTCTCGTGCATCGCCATCACCGGCGTTGATTCCAGCCCTCCAAACCCGCGTCACTCCCATCTCAAATCCACCGCCGGCATCGATCGATTGAGCCCGGGCCGCCATCACCATCGCCGATCTCCCGCCCGAAGTCGCCTCCACCCCGAGCCCGTGCTCGCCGAGACCACCACGTTTTCTCTAAGACCGCCGCTACCCACCGCGTCCCCGTGCTCGCCATCGTTGATCCAATCGCCGCCGCCCTTGCCGCCGCTCGCCCACATCGAGCCCGTGCTCGGATTTCATCACGGCGCCGCCTCGAGTTAGATTGAACCTTCCCCCGCTGCGCCGCCAACACCACCGTCGATCCTTGCTGGCCGGTGACCCAAGCAGATTCCTTCCAGGCCAGACCCGTGCTCTCTCTCTCCTCTTGGCGATGCCCTCTTCATCTCTCTCTCTTCGAGCTGATTAATGAGCCTCTCTCTCTCTTTCCCTCATAATATCTAGTATTTTTATTTTGTTTTGTGAGTTTTAATTGATTAATTGTTTTGTGAAATATTTCTTTATTTTCTATTTGGATATTTTAAATTGTATAATATTTGTGAACATGAGAATTTGAGTGATTATATATATTTGAAATTGTGGTTAGTTGTTATCTGATTTGTGTTTATTTTATAAGTTAAATTTATTTATAGTCTCATTTATTTGTTTAGATTTGTTTGTTAAATTTTGTGTGTTTTGGAAAATAAAAGCCCTAAAACATTTTTGTTTTCTAGTGTTAAGAAAATTTGATTATTTTATACTAATTAGGTTTTAGGCCTCCAATCCCCGTGGTTCGACAATCCCGAGTCTAAATTACTCTTCACTATATTTTGATAACCAATCAGACGCCGGCGGTGGAATTGAAGCGGCGTGGCGTGGCGGCAAGGCAGAGGATGACGGCGCTGCAACATTGAGCTGCTTCCAGAACCTGCAAAACAAAAGAGCAAACATAATTAGAGAGAATTGCTTGGGTATTGTGCTTTTGTTGTTAATTGCAGGTGTGAATACGAAGGAGGATGGGTTGTGTTGGTTGATGATTATGGAGATTGAGATTGGGCAGAGGGCTGCCATGGTAGGATTGGCGTGATTGAAGGGGAGGACCGGCGAGTCTGGAATGGTTAGTGAATCACGGTGGTGAGTGATGGTGATGGCTGCCATGGCTGGAATGGGTGAAATTGAGTGATGATTATTGTCTGAATATGTGATTAAGATGGTGGTGGTGATGGTGCTTAAATAGGCAAAGCAAGTAGAGAAACAGCCAAGGGAAACGTGGTGGGTAGCTATGGTGGAAGCAGTAGGTGAAGTGGAGAAGATTCTGCCGGCTGGTGGAAGTGGTATGTGATCCGGAATGGTGAAAGAGAGAGAGAGCTGCAGATGCTCAAAATCAGCGGGAAGCAAGAGTGGAAGTGCAGCTGGAGAGGAATCCCACGCATGTGAGGAGGAATTTCAGTGATGGTGTGAGTTGGAGATGAATCAAACGGTGAACACACGTGGCTGCAAACAAAACAAAACAAAAGAAATAAAATAAAAAGAATTTACAAATTAATTATAAAATAAATCAAAAGAAAAAGTAATAAAATAAATTAACTGAAATAATTATAAAATAAATGTATAAAAGAAACATTTATTAGAGAAAATAAAATGGTGGTTTGAATTATGTTCCACCACCGCGTGTGGTGGTTGCGCCGCCTAATGTGGTGGTTGCGCCGCCTAATGTGGTGGTTCGCCGACAAATTGTCGGGATTCGGAACGGTTTCCGAAATCTTCGTACAATATTTTATTCCACATGTGAAAGTCACGGTTGACTTTCCGATTTACGCCGAAAACCTCCAAAATGCACCTATTTTGTGCAGATAAACATTTTCCTGGTATTTTCCCTAAAAACACGAAAACAAACATTAAACAGACAATTAAGCTTTCGGAATAGCAAAATCCAGTAATTAAAGGCACTTTGTGAACGTATTTTACGTTCACATCACACCCCTACACTTGAACTATTGCTAGTCCTCGAGCAAACACAGAACAAAACATCACAAAACAGAAAGGGAAACACAAAACAGACGGTCTTTCCAACCATAATCCTCAGCGAGTTCGAAAGAATTATAATCAAGAGAATAAAAATTATATACCAAGGTTAAAGAATTTGCTAAGCATTTAACATGTACATCTCATTCATGCTCGGGTGTGTGTGTGAAAACCAAGTATACAATTAATGTCATGCAATCCAATAGGCACATATGAACAACATTAACCACTAAACCTCACAAGATTCACTAAATATTTCCGCTCAGTGTTTAGGGTTAAGTGTTTACTCTCAAAACAATTACACAAGTAACGTTCCCATATGCTTGCTCATTAACCAACTCTCTACAATTAATCTACAATTCATCAGATCATAAGGACTTTCAGGTGAAACAGGGACCAAAGGTGAATGGTAAATGGTGAATGGTAAATGAAGTGAAAGGACTCGAAATGAAAAATGTTTTACATGTTTGCAAGACAAGTCAACGACTTTGAAACTCATACCTATGCTATACCCGAAACAACTCTTATTTTCCTCCAACCTTTTATTGAAATTAAAACAATACAAGAAAATAAAATAACTCTATTTTTGTGGTATTTTTTTTTTCTTTTTCTTTTCCACATTTTTTCTTTTCTTTTTTCTTGAGGAATTTTATTCCTTCTTTTTATTTCTGATTTTTTTTTTTCTTTCTTTGAACAAATACAACAAAATAAAATACACCCCCACACTTGCCTTTTGGTATACTACCATACAAATCAAAAGCATAAAAACATAAGAAGTCACTATCATCGTCTTGCAAACACAATAAAACAAGGGTGAAATGGTGTGGGTGAACAAAAGAAACGGCTAATGAGTGTTTAGTTCAAAAGGGGATTCCTAAAGTTCGTGTTTAGATGGATGGTGAATATTTTGGCCATGGTGCTCAACTAATGCCTTACTCATTTCTAATTCATTACAGATTAACAAAATGTTTCAAGCGGTCTCTGAGCAAGTTCTAGGTTCAAAAACTCATGAATTGTGCACACATGAAGAACGAGTAAATGTATGAAATATGCATACATGTGAATATACAATAGGCTCAAATCCTCACAGTTTCTGGGTATGCATGACAATGTATGTTCAAATGTGCTTCTCGGATTGCAATCAATTAATTAACACCGGTGATGTGAACATGGAAATTCGAGCAATCATAAGTTATGCAGATTAAATCCAAAGCAAACTACACAAAACCTTAGCATATAAGAAACATTCTCAAAATCATAACAGTTAAACTCAATTCATCATCGGGATTGGAAAGAAAACAACACACATAACACAAATAAACACAAAAAAAACACATAAACAGAAGCAAATATTTTTGTAATTTTTTGATTTTTTGATTTTTTTTGATTTTTTTCAATTTACGTAACAATACGTGACCACAGTGACTTACTAAGTGCAATGGTAGGTTCAACGCTACCAAGGGAGTAAGTATGATTTAGTCGATATATTGTTACAGTAGAAAACAAAAACAAGTAAATTATTTTTTTGAATTTTTGAATTTTTCAAATTTTTTCTTTTCATTTTAATAAACCTTCCCCCACACTTGAATTAAACATTGTCCTCAATGTTAGACAGATATTTCACGAAATGAAAAATTCAAGTATGGTTATTGAATTTAAACACACAACAGAAATAAACACACAAACATAAATCAACAGAAGTAAACACACAACATATATACAAATGAAAAAGATAGGTTAAAGAAAATCTCCCCCTTGAAGATCGTGAAGCTCCTCCCGAAGCAAGTCACCAACAGTCACAAACAAGGCTAGCAGGGCCTTGCATCCAACGTTTGCTCCTTAGTTGACTGCGGCTCTGATCCTTTGAAGTGTGTCCTGGACGAGTGTTGTTGCCGACTCCACGGCAGACTTGGCTGATGTAGCCTTCACCGAGATCTGGAACACTATAGTCAGCAGTGTTCCGTCAAGTACAGCTCCGGATACGTTAGGCAGAATGGAGAAGCCTGAAGACATAAGCGGAAATGGCTCCGGTTGAACTCCAGATAGCAAACACTGGAAAATGGAATGGTTAATCGGCGCATAAATCACGGACGACCCCGTTGCATCGGTGCAACACTCCCGAAGGATGAGGAAGTCGTTGTGACTATCTATGGCGAGCACCGAAATCTGGTTCCGCGGGTCAAGACCGATGGAAAAGTTTGCTAGCACACGCACCGAGCTGTCCATCGACATACTATCCCATTGTGGTCTTGTACGCACGTCTTTGAGGAACTCAAAGATCCCGGTGTGATGGGAGAGATGAACGACGGAACAACCAGCGGTACGATTGACTCCGGGGGCTTGCTCGGATCACCCCTTCTCTTGTTGGTCCCGACCTCCATTCGAGTGTCTCTTGTTCGGTTCGAACAAGTCCCGGTGATGGTACGTGGAGTTGCGATGTCGTTGAAGAAACGGATCGTCATCTGTTTTGCCATTTCCGCAAGTCCTCTTCTTCCTTCAAGAGAAATAATCGAGTCACCGGGTGAAGAGTGGATACTGTGGCGCACATGTAGCGCTCGGCTTGTCGTTGGAGAGTTGAGATCCAACGCTTTGCACCAAAAGCGAACCCTGAATGAACAAAAGGTTCGAAACTGGCCTTCATCTCCTTTTCGCGTACATCCACGTGCTCCACCCAAGTGACCAAGGAAGATCCATTATGCAGATCACGTATCGGGCATCCGGAGGGGCGTTTTCGGCATATAGATCTCACGGAAGGCTTTGGATTTGAACGCAATTCATCCATGGAGACATCCACAACGACCCAACTTCCATCCGATTGTTGGTGAGAATACCGAACGAACTGGACTTCACGAGTTGAGACGATGTGAGATGGCACCGAAACTCGGCCGACATCACCCGTATATGCTCCTCGTAGCCTTCTTCGTTCTTTGGAGGAAAGGATCTCCAACGTCTTGGCGTTTGTGATCATGCTACGAAGAGCGGCAACCATCGACCAACATCCATTAAGATCTCGAACAATGGTGGTCGGATAAAGGTGAATGGTTGCCGAGTGTCTCGACGATTCGGCTTTGAAGTACGGAGCAGGTTCAGCTCGTTGAAACACTCGCAAGTACTCGGCCCTATGAAGAGTCTCGGGATGAATAGACGTGTCGGGAGTCGGTGAAGTTATCCACAAAGGAAATCCGGCAGTGGCCATGAGCAGGAGCTCGTGTTTGGCCTTACGGACGATATCCGAGATCAAGTCGGTGTGGACTCCGACAAGATCATGAGCAGGTCCCGGAAGATTAGATGGCACAGGTATGGATGGGCGCTCGACTAGGGTAGGCATGAGGCTCCGCACATCCCGTCTCAAGTGGTCCATGTCGATGGAATCATCGGACAACTCGAGAATAGGCTCTTGTTGTGGAGGAACAACTTCGAGCCTTCGCCTAGGCACATCTGAGTGCGGAACAGGACCTCCGCAATTGGGACATATGCCGCTGTGGAGAGCATCGACGAGTCGTTGATTCAAAAGTTGAAGCTCCTCGTTCTTGCTCACCAGCTGATCATTTCGTCTCTCTAACTCGGCAATACGCTGCTCAGACGTAATGATACCGAACTTCTTCCTATTTCTCGACCCCCAATAGTAGACCTGGTCCTCCTCGAGTCCGATTTTCGGACCAAATCTTTCTCGTTGTGGCTTGGTGGGGTGAGAATACACCGCAAAGAAAGCCGCCAGTGCATCTCTCTGAGCTTTGGTGTACTTTGTCCTCGGAAGTCTCCTATAGACAGGAGCGGCTTCCGGCTCAATAGGTGGATCAGCAACCAAGATTGGTGCTTGGGGTAGTGGTTGCGGTTGTGGCTGGGTCGGCATGCTAGCATCGGCGCTATTGAGCATGCTCGGTGGAATTATTTCAGCCAAGCCTTCAAAGATTGGGTTCTCGAAGGACCTGCCCGAAACAAGTCGCCGAAAGAACTAACTCTTTTGGCCATTTGTGGTTTGGGAGGGAGGGAAGCTTCGGGATTTGGGAGGTTTTTCGGGAAAACTAACTAAGAACACGAAGAACACGATGAACAAGCGAGAGAAAACGAGAGAGAATGAGAGAGAGAGAAAGGAAAACGTGAAATGCCCTAAGGAAACTAACGCAAACCGAAGGGGAAGGGAACAAAATGGACGGACGCGTGTCCAAAGTCGAAGACAAAGATCCGTAAATCACGGATCGAGCGACGAAAGTCGCAAAGGGAATAGTGGAACGCGCGCACGATTTATTAAAGAATTCGGCCGACGCAAAAGTCGTGTGTCGGCCCAATCAAAATTTTTTTTGATTTTCTATTTTTTTTTTTTTTTTTTTATTTTTTTAATACTTTACGAAAAGTCGTAAAGTGAACAGTGAAAACGCGTGTAAAACACGCGCAAAGGTTGCCGACACTTTAAACGGGCTTGGACCATCGAAATGGTTTGGGCATTAAAGTGGGCCTGGGCCAAAGAAAACTCCGGCCCATTATTGGTGGGCTTAACTAATGGGCCTAAAAACGAACAGGCCCGACACACTAATGGGCTTGGGTTACGGGTTTTGGGCTTCGTGAATGACACGAGCCCAATGGGCTAAATTTTTTTTTATTTTTTTATTTTTTTTTTATTTTTTTTTATTTTTTTATTTTACGAAACCTAAAACACTAACCAATCACACAAACGGGCCTAAGGCCCAATAACAAATAACTACAACAAGCCCGAAAATAAAACACACATTAATTATAAACAGTAAAAATAAATAATTACAAACAGTAAAACAATACAATCACTCTCTCTTTTTTTATATACAATTACAAATTTTCTAATTTTTTTTATTTTTTTACTTTTTTTAATTTTTTAAATAAATAACGAGAGTTAAAAGAAAACTTACCTTTTTACTCCCGAGGAAACCGAAAATCACCAACAAGACATCAACCTCAAGGTTTTTCAACCTTGACTTCCTAAACGTATGCTCCGATGTATGTGGTAAAATTTCCAATAAACCCGGATTATTTCCTATACAAAAATAAAAAGGTTAGTAATAAATTTACAAAATAAAAACAAAATATTTACAAAGTTAAAAATATGTCACTAATTATCTATACAAAATGAATGAATAAAATTTCCTATGTCTAAGTATATTTTATTATGTCTAAGTAAATTCCTATGTCTACGTATATTCCTATGTCTACGTATATTTTATTTACACAAAAATATTTTCTTTTGCCTGAATATAGTTGAAAAAAAATGAAAGTTGATTCCAAGCGGTAACTCAAGGTGGACTTACGGCCTAGGTGCAATGCCTTGACTTAAATGACTTTCCGTGTTTTCAGAAGGCGAATGGCCAGATCACAAGAGATAAGCGAGAGGCAGGATTCATTTAGTGGACAAGTCCTCTGAATCCAATTTTACAAACCCGTCACCCAGAGTCTTGATCATATCTAGACACCATTCATGTGCCCCTTACTCAGTTGAGAAAGCACTTAAGTGTTCGACAATTCTCCAAGTGTTAATAAAGGCCGCCCTCAACCTCAAATAACCTTACGGTAAAAATGAAGGGTTTAGGCCAATATTAACAAAAGGACCTTACCTAATCCGTTCAAGTTACAACTTACAACAACAAAAAATAATCAACCATATTCAGGATACCTAAGTATAATTACTAAGTATGTGTAAAAAAATATTTACAAGTATAATCAATAGTAAAAAGTCAACAGTCAAAAAGTCAACAGTAAAAAGTAAAAAGTCAAAAGTAAATAGTAAAAACAATCCCCGGCGAGCCGGCGCCAAAATGATTAGATGGTTTTTACACCGCAGTCATTAAATTATTACCTAAATTCCTAACAATTGTCGTTGTAAAGTATAATGGGAAATAAAGGTTTTTCCCACAGAAGATTGTTATATTTACTTTTTAAATGTCACAATAAAATAAATTAAATAAAGAATTATTATTAACAAGTATAAAGAATAAAGAATATATATATATACAAAATTAAATAAACTATACAGTATTGTTTCTATTTACAAAAATATACATTATATACAAAAGTATTTTTGGGGGTTTTTGATAATTTTGAAAACAATAAAAGAAATATTTTTGGATTTTTATTATTTTTGAAAACAAGAAACACACACACAAATATTGTTTTGAAGATTAACCAACTCCCTAGCCATGAATCCGAAACTAACACATGTAGAATGCCCACGCGGGTTATCATTCCCCAAATAAACTTCTCCCATGAAATCAACCTAGTGAACGCTCATCTAGATTAAACAATTAAACATGCAAAGGTGATTAATCTAAACATGTCTAACGCATAGAAAAAGAGTTGTTAATTCAAGTGCGCGACCTAGCGAACGCTCGTCTATCCGCGATCCTTATCATTTAGTTTCAACATTAAAGATAAAACCAAACAAACAAAATTCACATAAGCTGCTAGAAGAATCAATTAACTTCAATCCAACAATTATTACACAAAATAGAAAATAAACAAACAATAACATTTCCCAAAATTATTCACGAATAGTTAATTAAACAAAAATAAATTATAATAAATAAACGAGTTTGGGAAAAATGTTACTGTTGTGTCCATGAAAATGGACACCGTCTGGCGTGCGAAGGTGGCAGACTCGGCTATTTGAAAATCGAACTTTGGATGTGGCGGGTGCGCAAAGCAAATTGGACCGGGCCTTGGGGTGTGGTCAATGCTGGGTCAAAGCGTCAAAGCCCAGCTCGGGTCAAAGCCCACTTTGACTTTTTCGGACTTTTCCCCTTTTGCCCCTGCGTGTTTCTTCTTTTCTGCGCGTCCTTCTCTTCCGGTCTTCATCTCCCTCAATTTCTTCTTCTTTCTTCTTACCAAAACAAAGCAGGACAGAGATGGAGCAGCAAGGGTGAGCCGGGCTTGAGGAGGAAGACCGGCGGCGGAGGTGAACGGCGTCGGCGAAGCTTGGGAAGAAGACGGCGGCGACCCGAGATCGACGACGCGGCGAAGGTGTTAGGGCTCGGCGCAGTTCGGATCGAGAACGGCGCCGCTGGTTTTTGTTTTTCCGTGCTCTCTCATTTCTTATTCATCTTCTTCTTTTCTCGTGCGAGAGAGAGCAAGGACCGAAATCGGCTACGGTCACCGGCGGTGGAAATCGGAGATTAACGGTGAGGTCGCCGGTAAGGATTGGAGGCGGCACGGCCGGACCGGGCTCGGCGAACAGACGCCGATGTGAACGTAAAATACGTTCACAAAGTGCCTTTAATTACTGGATTTTGTTATTCGAAAGCCTATTTGTCCGTTTAATGTACATATTGTGTTTGTGTAGGTTAAATAAGTGTTTTGACACAAAATGGTACATTTTGGGTAATTTAGTGCATTTCCGAGAAAAGGACGAAAAGTCAACCGTGACTTTGGGCGAAAAGTCAACACAAGTCAATTCTCGAATGAGAGATTCATTTCCAACACCCGTGTCCATAATTATTTTATATAATTATATTTCTGATTCTAATAAACTAAATAAATTTTATTTATTTATTTATTTATTTTATTTATTTATTTTTATTCTTTTATTTTATTTTATTTTTATTTTTATTTTTATTAACTATTCTTTTTTATTTTATTTTACAGCTTTGCCGGCCACCTCCCTCTCCTCTCTTCTCGGAATCAGCTCCTTTTGAGCTGTTCTTCCATATTCCCACCACCACCAAGACACCTAGCCATTTTCCCGTTCCTTTGTCCTTTAGCACCACCACCATCTCTTTGTACCTCTATTTAACAAGCTGCAATCAGCCGGCAAAGGATTATCACATCCTTCCCGGTCCTCTTCTCCCCGTTCTTCTTCTTCTTCTTTCTTCTTCCTTTTCTTTTCTTTTCTTCTTTTCTATTCTCTCCTCTGCACCACTTTCTTTTCTTTCTACACCCATAATCATCTTCCTCTCTATCGCCGTCGACCCAAGCAGGCCGTGCTCGCTAAATTCCCTCACCCCATACTCATCTAGCCGTGCTCTCTCTCCACCACCATCCCAAGCTGCAATCAATTCACTCAATCACCACAAAGCAACAATCTCACAAAGAACCCAATCATTCACCAATCCCGGCATCGATTCCAAAAGCCCGGAAGTTACCGGCGTTCCCCGTCGCCGTCTCTCACAAGCTCTGCCGGCGTCTTCGAGCCCGGCCGCCAACACCATCACCTGCACCGCAAGGACCAGGTACGGTCGGCTTCCCAAGCTCCTCTCTCGTGCATCGCCATCACCGGCGTTGATTCCGGCTCCAAACCCGCGTCACTCCCATCTCAAATCCACCGCCGGCATCGATCGATTGAGCCCGGGCCGCCATCACCATCGCTGATCTCCCGCCCGAAGTCGCCTCCACCCCGAGCCCGTGCTCGCCGAGACCACCACGTTTTCTCTAAGACCGCCGCTACCCACCGCGTCCCCGTGCTCGCCATCGTTGATCCAATCAGCCGCCGCCCTTGCCGCTGCTCGCCCACATCGAGCCCGTGCTCGGATTTCATCACGCGCCGCCGCCTCGAGTTAGATTGAACCTTCCTCGCTGCGCCGCCAACACCACCGTCGATCCTTGCCGGCCGGTGACCCAAGCAGATTCCTTCCGGGCCAGACCCGTGCTCTCTCTCTCCTCTTGGCGATGCCCTCTTCATCTCTCTCTCTTCGAGCTGATTAATGAGCCTCTCTCTCTCTTTCCCTCATAATATCTAGTATTTTTATTTTGTTTTGTGAGTTTTAATTGATTAATTGTTTTGTGAAATATTTCTTTATTTTCTATTTGGATATTTTAAATTGTATAATATTTGTGAACATGAGAATTTGAGTGATTATATATATTTGAAATTGTGGTTAGTTGTTATCTGATTTGTGTTTATTTTATAAGTTAAATTTATTTATAGTCTCATTTATTTGTTTAGATTTGTTTGTTAAATTTTGTGTGTTTTGGAAAATAAAAGCCCTAAAACATTTTTGTTTTCTAGTGTTAAGAAAATTTGATTATTTTATACTAATTAGGTTTTAGGCCTCCAATCCCCGTGGTTCGACAATCCCGAGTCTAAATTACTCTTCACTATATTTTGATAACCAATCAAATGGCGCCGTTGCCGGGGATTTAGGTTTAACTTTGATCTATTAGTATTTGTAACCGAATTTTTCTTGCAATTTTCTTGTTTTGTTTTATTTTTGTGTGCAATTTTTGTATTTTATTTTATTTTATTTTATTCTTTGGTTCTTGTTTACATTTTTTTTTTGGAATTTTTAGGTACATATTTTTCAGCTATGGAACAGTGGAATTATTCTTGGGATGATTCTAGAAACTTCGAGCATCCGTGGTACTTTCAAAATCAATGCATCGAGCCGTCACACCCGTCACTTTCTTTACTTGAAGAAATGGCAGCTCAATTGCAAAATTCTTTAGCGGATGACGAGGAACAATGGCGTGAAACTCAAGAAAGAAGTGCAAAGATTGATCAATTGATAGAACAATTTGAGGCCAACCGTTTATTTGAGCACGATCAAGAACTGACAAATCTGCAACCATGTGAGTTCTTTGATCCAAATCCCGTACTTGTGCATAATGGTGATTTTGATGTGCATTCATGTGGGGTTAAGAGGGAAGAAAATGTACCTCTTAACCATGTTGATTATACTGTTATGCATCATGATTTTATCTTAAAGGAGGATGGGAACCAGGAGGATAAAAATGAACTCCCGGGAAATGGATTGGAGGATTGTGATCTAGTGTTACCAAGGAGTAACAAAGTGGTGGATAAGGAAGCCGGAGGGGAAGATTATGTTCCTTCCGGAAGGCATGAGACACTGAAGCCAAGACAAAAAGCTGCTGGAAAGAAGAAAAAGAAGAAGCAGGGGCTAATGACTGAAATGTTCGATATTTTCAAGAAAGCAGACGTGAATCTTCCTCTGCTAGATCTCATCAGTCGAGTACCAGCATATGCAGAATTTGTCAAGAATATATGCATGCACAAGAAGAAATTCCTTGGTGAGAAAATTGTGCTCAAGGAGGAGGCAAGTGCAATCATTCAACGAAGGGCATCACGTGGCATTCATGATCCTACGAGCTTTGTTGTTGGGTGTACAATTGGTGACAAATCTTTTGATGAAGCTCTTATGGATATGTGCACGTGCATCAATATCATGCCTCTAGCAACGTTCCAGAAGCTAGCCATTGGTAATCTGCAACCTACTTCGATTTCAGTGCAATTTGCAAATGAGACATTCAGAATGCCGGTGGGAATTGTGGAAGATGTGTTGGTTAGAGTCGACAAGTTCATCCTTCCAGCAGATTTTGTGATTTTGGATATGGATGAAGACGCCAAGATGGAGAGTGGATTGCCTATCATCCTTGGTAGTCCCTTTATGGCCATTGCCGGTGCGAAGATTAATGTTCAGAAAGGCACCGTGAAGCTCAAAGTCTTGGGGGAAAAAGTCAAGTTGCAAGTACTCCAGCCCACTTTTCCACTTAATGTCATCAATGAGGTGTTTTCAGTTGATTTGGTGAAAGGGAATCAAGCAAAGAGTGAAAGGATTTTCGGTCCTTTAAATCCTCCCAAGCCTAAAGTTGAAGTTCATCCTTCTATTGTGGTTGAGAAGCAAGAGCTACCAGAGCTCTCTTATTCTGATGATGATGACATGTTTGATGAGTTTGTACACTCATATGTGCATGATGATATTAATTTTACTGCTTCTACATATGAGTCCGGGCTTGACAGTTTTAATGTCCCTATGCCTGTTCACAAAGCTGAGGCATCATTAGCTTGTGTCCTTCCTGATTTGGACATGGATCCTCACTTCATGTGTCAACAAACTTCAAGTTTCGAACAAGTGCACAAACCTGTTGAGTCTCTATCTAACCAAAGGCAAGAAGTTGTGAAGCCTAGTTCCACCGTTTATGAGCATGATCGAGGAATACCGCCTACACCTTATCTTCCTCCACATAGGCGAGGATTATTACCCACCCCATTCGAGTCATTCAAGATGAGAAGCCCACCATGCAGTGAGGTACAACTCGAGGCGATCCAATGCCTTAGAGAGATTTTGGGGATTGGAGTAAACAGGATGAAAACTCATGAATGTCATCCATATTTGAATTATTTCGGTGGTAGGCATATGTACTTTGCACCACCTTGACCCAAGAGTGTGAGAAGACCGGCTTTGAGGTCTATAAAAAGAAGCGCTCATGAGGAGGCAACCTCACATTTGCTCTAGCTTGAAGTCTTCATAGTTGATCATCACCAAAGGTCGTGAGCTTATGGATCGCAAGGCCTCGAAGCCTTGTTTGTTGGTGATTGATGGTGATTATTTCGGAAAGCATGCACTTCAAGGGGGAGCATTTCTATCCTTTTCTATTTTATTGGTTGCATGTTTATTTTTCGGTTATTTATAAAAAATAAAAAAAAATGTTTTACTATTTGTAAATAATACTTGTAGATATTTTGTTATACTTACTAATACTTTTACTTAGGTGTCTTTTGTATAGTTGATTATTTAAGTTGTTGTAAGTTGTAACTTGAACGGAAATAGGTAAGGTCCTTTTATTAATATTGGCCTAAACCCTTCATTTGTACCTTTTTAAGGTCACTTGAGGTTGAGGGCGGCCTTTATTAACACTTGGAGAATTGTCGAACACTTAAGTGCTTTCTCAACTGAGTAAGGGGCACATGGATGGTGTCTAGGTCGAGACCCTGGGTGACAGGTTTTGGATTCAGAGGACTATAGACAGACGAAAGTCGATAGGGGTGTAAGCCTCCGTAGTCCACTAAATGAATCCTGCCCCTCGCTTATTCTCATATGATCTGGCCATTCGCCTCTGAAAACACGGAAAGTCATTTAAGTCAAGGCATTGCACCTAGGCCGTACGTCCACCTTGAGTTACCGTTTGGAATCAACTTTATTTTTAACTATATTTTTGGACAATTTAACTTTACTTGTAAATAAAATTTACTTAGACATAGGAAAATTTATTTATTCATTTTGTATAGATAATTTGTGATATTTTCTAACTTTGTAAATATTTTGTAAATTTTATTACTTGTGTTTGTTTTTACTGTTTATAATTTTTGTTGTTTGTTTGTTATTGGGCCTCATGCCCATTTAGTGTGTCGGGCCTGTTCGTTTTTAGGCCCATTAGTTTAAGCCCACCAATAATGGGCCGGAGTTTTCTTTGGCCCAGGCCCACTTTAAGGCCCAAACCATTTCGATGGCCCAAGCCCGTTTAAAGTGTCGGCAACCTTTGCGCGTGTTTCACACGCGTTTTCACTGTTCACTTTACGACTTTTCGTAAAGTATTAAAAAAAAAAATAGAAATTTGAAAATTCAAAAAATTTGATTGGGCCGACGCACGACTTTTGCGTCGGCCGATTTGTTTAATAAATCAAACGCGCGTGTCCACTATTCCCTTTGCGACTTTTGTTGCACGCGTCGTTTTCATTGCGACTTTCGTCTCTCGATCCGGAAATTGCGGATCTGTGTCCGTGGCACGTGTGTGAGCGTGCGTCCGTTCCCTTCCCTTCCCTTCTCGTTCGTGTGTTTCATTCCACGCTTTTCCCTTAGGTTTCCCTTAGCTCTCTCTCTCTCTCTCTCTCTCGTTTTCTCTCGCTTGTTCATCCGTGTTCTTAGTCTTTTTTCCCAGAAAACTCCCAAACCCAGAAAAGCTTTCCTCCTTCCCAACCCAGAAATGGCCAAGAGAGTAAATTCTTTCAGTGAGTTATTTCAGGCAGGTCCTTCAGAGAACCCGATCTTTGAAGGCTTGGCTGAAATAATTCCACCGAGCATGCTCAATAGCGCCGATGCTAGCATGCCGACCGAGCCACAGCCACTACCCCAAGCACCAATCCTGGTTGCTGATCCACCCGCCGAGCCGGAAGCCGCTCCTGTCTATAGGAGACTTCCGAGGACGAAATACACCAAGGCTCAGAGAGAAGCACTGGCGGCTTTCTTTGCGGTGTATTCTCACCCCACGAAACCACAACGAGAAAGATTTGGTCCAAAAATCGGACTAGAAGAAGACCAAGTCTATTATTGGGGGTCGAGAAATAGGAAGAAGTTCGGTATCCAGTCTTCCGAGCAGCGTATTGCCGAGCTAGAGAGAAGAAACGATCAGCTGGTGAGCAAGAACGAGGAGCTTCAACTGCAGAATCAACGACTCGTCGATGCTCTCCACAGCGGCATCTGTCCCAATTGCGGAGGTCCTGTTCCGCATTCTGATGTGCCTAGGCGAAGGCTCGAAGTTATTCCTCCACAACAAGAGCCTCTTCTCGAGTTGTCCGATGATTCGATCGACATGGACCACTTGAGACGGGATGTGCGGAGCCTCATGCCTACACTTATCGAGCGCCCATCCGTACCTGTGCCATCTACTCTTCCGGGACCTGCTCATGATCTTGTCGGAGTCCACACCGACTTGATCTCGGATATCGCCCGCAAGGCCAAGCACGAGCTCATGCTCATGGCCACTGATGTGAACGTAAAATACGTTCACAAAGTGCCTTTAATTACTGGATTTTGCTATTCCGAAAGCTTATTTGTCTGTTTAATATTTGTTTTTGTGTATTTAGGGAAAATACCAGGAAAATGTTAATCTGCACAGAATAGGTGAATTTTGGAGATTTTCAGTGTAATTCCGAAAAGTCAACCGTGACTTTTCAGATATCAAAATGACACCGGTCATTTTGAGGATGTGGGCCCAGTTAATGTACGAAGATTTCGGAAACCGTTCCGAATCCCGACAAGTTTGTCGGCGAATCACCACATCAGGCGGCACAACCACCACACGCGGTGGCGAAACATAATTCAAACCTCTATTTTATTTTCCCATGTTTATATTTATATTTATGTTTATATTTTATATTTTTATTTATTTTTGATTTTATATATGTATATTTATTTTAAATAATTATTTATTTATTTTAATTATTTTATTTTGTTTTGGTTTTGTTTTGTTTTGTTTGCAGCACCACGATCACCACCAAGCCGCCCACTTCTGCAATCAATCATACCAGCAATCCCTCCCTCACATGGAATCAATTTCCAGCTGCATATTCCTACTCCACCATCACCAACCAGCTCCACCACCATCACACTACAGTCCATATTTCCCTCATTTTCCTCCACTGCCGGCAACATATTCTCCAATCCATCAAGTGCTCCACTTCACCTACTGCTCCCATCACCAACAGATTCTTCCTTCGTTGGATGCTTCTGCTCTTCCTCTGCTATTTAAGGCAGCCCCTGCAAGCACAATTCATCAATCTATCAATCTAATTATCTTTGTTCTGTTTTGCAGGTATGAAATCAGCTCAAAGCCACGCCGTAGCTGCCGTGCGCCGTGCCCTCCACGGATGCCACGGGTCTCTAATCGAAACTGCCGACGCCGGCAACCATCTTTAACCCGTCGCCGTAACCACCGAGAGCCCCTGCTCACGAAACACCAACAGCTCTTAGTCTAATTAACAAGCATCTTCACTCAATACCCCAAATCATCCACAATCACACAAAATCATCACAAACATCATCACCCTCACCCCACCACATTTCATCTGCATTTTAATTAATTCACTTTCACAAACAATTAACAAAATCTCTAATTAAATTGCAGGATGAATTTCACCACAAGCCGCTGCAACTCTTCGCCGTCCCCGTGCTCTCCGCCGTGCTCGTGCCTCCTCTCGTGCACGCCGCTGCTGCCATCATCGACGCCGGAAAATCAATATCAAGCCCGTGCTTACTGCCCGGCTCCGGCACCACATCCCAATCCGGTTTCGATCCAAATCGGGAACACCTCCGCCGTGCATCCACTCACCGACGAGATTTCCGGATCAACCCGGAGACGCCGCCATGCCCGGCCCAGCCCTCACTCGCCGTCGCCGTGTCTTCCCACCGCCGCGCCTCTCGCCCGCTGCTCTCGCCCAGTTCAGTCCGCGTCGCTGCTCCCATCTCTGCCGACGCCGCCACCGTCGCCGCTTAATTCCGGACTCCACTACCGGCGACTGCATCTCCTCCCTTTGTCGATCATCTCTCTGCTATGAAGAAGCCACGGGCGCTGCAAAGAAGAAGAATAGAAAGAAACAGAAACTGAAGTAAGAGATGAGAAAGGAATTCGCGTTGAAAAGTCAAGGAGAATGAAGAAAGGAAGGCTGCGTTGAAAGTCAAACCGCATGGGCTTGGGCTGGAGACCGGAATGAAGGAAAGAGAGTCATTGACTTTCTTAATTGGGCCTCAAAACCCATTGACCAAAAGCCCAATGGTCCAAGCCCAATTGCTTTGCGCACCCGCCACATCCAAATTATCCGTTTTTATAGCCGAGTCCGCCACCTTCGCTCGCCGGACGGTGTCCATTTTCATGGACACAACAGTAACATTTTTCTCAAACTCTGTTTATTTATTATAATTTATTTTTGTTTAATTAACTATTCGTGAATAATTTTGGGAAATGTTATTGTTTGTTTATTTTCTATTTTATGTAATAAATTGGATTGAAGTTGATTAATTCTTCTAGCAGCTTATGTGAATTTTGTTTGTTTAGTTTTATCTTTAATGTTGAAACTAAATAATAAGGATCGCGGATAGACGAGCGTTCGCTAGGTCGCGCACTTGAATTAACAACTCTTTTTCTATGCGTTAGACATGTTTAGATTAATCACCTTTGCATGTTTAATTGTTTAATCTAGATGAGCGTTCACTAGGTTGATTTCATGGGAGAAGTTTATTTGGGGAATGATAACCCGCGTGGGCATTCTACATGTGTTAGTTTCGGATTCATAGCTAGGGAGTTGGTTAATCTTCAAAACAATATTTGTGTGTGTGTTTTCTTGTTTTCAAAAATAATAAAAATCCAAAAATATTTCTTTTTATTGTTTTCAAAATTATCAAAAACCCCCAAAAATACTTTTGTATATAATGTATATTTTTGTAAATAGAAACAATACTGTATAGTTTATTTAATTTTGTATATATATATTCTTTATTCTTTATACTTGTTAATAATAATTCTTTATTTAATTTAATTTTTCGTGACATTAAAAAGTAAATATAACAATCTTCAGTGGGAAAAACCTATATTTCCCATTATACTTTACAACGACAATTGTTAGGAATTTAGGTAATAATTAATGACCGCGGTTTTACATCAGATCATTTTGGCGCCGGCTCGCCGGGGATTGTTTTTACTATTTACTTTTTACTATTGACTATTGACTATTTACTATTGACTTTTGACTATTGACTATTGACTATTTACTTTTGACTATTGACTTTTTACTATTTGTAAATAATACTTGTTAATTTTATTTTTACTCACTAATTATACTTGTTTATATTTTTACACTTAGTAATTTTATTTAGGTGTCTTTTATATAGTTGATTATTTTTTGTTGTTGTAAGTTGTAACTTGAACGGATTAGGTAAGGTCCTTTTGTTAATATTGGCCTAAACCCTTCATTTTTACCGTAAGGTTATTTGAGGTTGAGGGCGGCCTTTATTAACACTTGGAGAATTGTCGAACACTTAAGTGCTTTCTCAACTGAGTAAGGGGCACATGAATGGTGTCTAGATATGATCAAGACTCTGGGTGACGGGTTTGTAAAATTGGATTCAGAGGACTTGTCCACTAAATGAATCCTGCCTCTCGCTTATCTCTTGTGATCTGGCCATTCGCCTTCTGAAAACACGGAAAGTCATTTAAGTCAAGGCATTGCACCTAGGCCGTAAGTCCACCTTGAGTTACCGCTTGGAATCAACTTTCATTTTTTTTTTCAACTATATTCAGGCAAAAGAAAATATTTTTTTGTGTAAATAAAATATACGTAGACATAGGAATATACGTAGACATAGGAATATACGTAGACATAGAAATATACGTAGACATAAGAAATTTTATTTATTCATTTTGTATAGATAATTTGTGACATATTTTTCATTTTGTAAATATTTTGTTTTTAACTTGTAAATTTTATTACTAACATTTTAATTTTTATAGGGAATAATCCGGGTTTATCGGAAATTTTACCACATACATCGGAGCATACGTTTTGGAAGTCAAGGTTGAAAAACCTTGAGGTTGATGTCTTGTTGGTGATTTTCGGTTTCCTCGGGAGTAAAAACGTAAGTTTTCTTTTCACTCTCGTTATTTATTTATGAAAAAGAAAAAAAAAAAAAAAATTAGATAATTTGTAATTGTAAATAAAAAAAAAAAAAAAGAGTGTTTGTTTGTTTGTTTTACTGTTTGTAATTATTTATTTCACTGTTTATAATTGCTGTTTGTTTTATTTTTGGGCTTGTTGTAGTTAATTATTATTGGGCCTTAGGCCCATTTGTGTGATTGGTTAGGGTTTTAGGTTTCGTAAAATTAAAAAATAAAAAATAAAAAAAAATTTGGCCCATTGGGCTCGTGCCATTCACGAAGCCCAAAACCCGTAACCCAAGCCCATTAGTGTGTCGGGCCTGTTCGTTTTTAGGCCCATAAGTTAAGCCCACCAATAATGGGCCGGAGATTTCTTTGGCCCAGGCCCACTTTAAGGCCCAGACCATTTCGATGGCCCAAGCCCGTTTAAAGTGTCGGCAAGCGCGTGTGCTACGCGTTTTCACTGTTCACTTTACGACTTTTCGTAAAGTATTAAAAAAATAAAATAAAAAAAAATAAAAAATAGAAAATCAGAAAAAAAATTTGATTGGGCCGACGCACGACTTTTGCGTCGGCCGATTTGTTTAATAAATCGTGCGCGCGTTCCACTATTCCCTTTGCGACTTTCGTCGCTCGATCCGTGATTTACGGATCTCTGTCCTCGACTTTGGACACGCGTCCGTCCGTTCGTTTCCCTTCCCTTCGATTTGCGTTAGTGCCTTAGGTCATTTCACGCATTTCCCTTCTCTCTCTCTCTCGTTTTCTCTCGTTGTTCATCCGTTCTTCATCGTTCTTCGTTTTCCCGAAACCTCCCTAATTCCCGAAGCTATCCTCCCTTCCCAACCCGAAATGGCCAAACGAGTGAATTCTTTCGGTGATTTGTTTCGGGCAGGTCCTTCGAGAACCCAATCTTTGAAGGTCCGGCTGAAATAATTCCACCGAGCATGCTCAATAGCGCCGATGCTAGCATGCCGACCGAGCCACTACCACGCCCACAACCACTACCCCAAGCACCAATCCCGGTTCGCTTGATCCACCCGCCGAGCCGGAAGCCGCTCCGTCTATAGGAGACTTCCGAGGTCGAAGTACAGCAAAGCTCGGAGAGATGCACTTGCGGCTTTCTTTGCGGTGTATTCTCACCCCACCAAGCCACAACGAGAACGATTTGGTCCGAAAATCGGACTAGAGGAGGACCAAGTCTATTATCGGGGGTCGAGAAATAGGAAGAAATTCGGTATCCAGTCTTCCGAGCAGCGTATTGCCGAGCTAGAGAAAAGAAACGATCAGCTGGTGAGCAAAAACGAGGAGCTTCAAATGCAGAATCAACGACTCGTCGATGCTCTCCACAGCGGCATTTGTCCCAATTGCGGAGGTCCTGTTCCGCACTCAGATGTGCCACGGCGAAGGCTCGAAGTTGTTCCTCCACAACAAGAGCCTATTCTCGAGTTGTCCGATGATTCCATCGACATGGACCACTTAAGAAGGGATGTGCGAAGCCTCATGCCTACACTTGTCGAGCGCCCATCCTTACCTGTGCCATCTGATACCCTTCCCGGACCTGCTCATGATCTTGTCGGAGTCCACACCGACTTGATCTCGGATATCGTCCGTAAGGCCAAACACGAGCTCCTGCTCATGGCCACTGCCGGATTTCCTTTGTGGATTTCTTCACCGACTCCCGACACGTCTATCCATCCCGAGACTCTTCATAGGGCCGAGTACTTGCGAGTGTTTCAACGAGTTGAACCTGCTCCGTACTTCAAAGCCGAATCGTCGAGACACTCGGCAACCATTCACCTTTATCCGACCACCATCGTTCAAATTCTCATGGATGTTGGTCGATGGTTGCCCGTCTTCTGTAGCATGATCACAAACGCCAAGACGTTGGAGATCCTTTCCTCCAGCAACGAAGAAGGCTACGAGGAGCATATGCAGGTGATGTCGGCCGAGTTTCTGGTGCCATCTCACATCGTCTCAACTCGTGAAGTCCAGTTCGTTCGGTACTCTCACCAACAACTGGATGGAAGTTGGGTCGTTGTGGATGTCTCCGTGGATGAATTGCGCACAAATCCGAAGCCTTCCGTGAGATCGATTTGCCGAAAACGCCCCTCCGGATGCCTGATACGTGATCTTCATAATGGATCTTCCTTGGTCACTTGGGTGGAGCACGTGGATGTACGCGAGAAAGAGATGAAGGCCAGTTTCGAACCATTTGTTCATTCGGGGTTCGCTTTTGGTGCAAAGCGTTGGATCTCAACCCTCCAACGACAAGCCGAGCGCTACTGTGCGCCACAGTATCCACTCTTCACCCGGTGACTCGATTATTTCTCTTGAAGGAAGAAGAGGACTTGCGGAAATGGCAAAACAGATGACGATCTGTTTCTTCAACGACATCGCAACTCCACGTACCACCACTTGGACTTGTTCGAACCGAACAAGAGACACTCGAATGGAGGTCAGGACCAACAAGCGAAGGGGTGATCCGAGCAAGCCCCCTGGAGTTAATCGTACTGCTGGTTGTTCCGTTGTTCATCTATCCCATCACACTAGGATCTTTGAGTTCCTCAAAGACGTTCAGACAAGACCACAATGGGATAGTATGTCGATGGACAGCTCGGTGCGTGTGCTTGCAAACTTTTCCATCGGTCTTGACCCGCGGAACCAGATTTCGGTGCTCGCCATAGATAGTCACAACGACTTCCTCATCCTTCGGGAGTGTTGCACCGATGCAACGGGGTCGTCCGTGATTTATGCACCGATCAACCATTCCATTTTCCAGTGTTTGCTATCTGGAGTTCAACCGGAGCCATTTCCGCTTATGTCTTCTGGCTTCTCCATTCTGCCTAACGTATCCGGAGCCGTACTTGATGGAACACTACCGACTATAGTGTTCCGGATCTCGATGAAGGCTACATCGGCCAAGTCTGCCGTGGAGTCGGCAACAACCCTTGTCCAGGACACACTTCAAAGGATCAGAGCCGCAGTCAATTAAAGAGCAAACGTTGGATGCAAGGCCCTGCTAGCCTTGTTTGTGACTGTTGGTGACTTGCTTCGGGAGGAGCTTAACGATCTTCAAGGGGGAGATTTTCTTTAACCTATCTTTTTCATTTGTATATATGTTGTGTGTTTACTTCTGTTGATTTATGTTTGTGTGTTTACTTCTGTTTGTGTGTTTAAATTCAATAACCATGCTTGAATTTTTCATTTTCGTGAAATATCTGTCTAACATTGAGGACAATGTTTAATTCAAGTGTGGGGGGAAGGTTTATTTGAAAAGAAAAGAAAAAATTTGAAAAATTTGAAAAAATAATTTACTTGTTTTTGTTTTCTACTGTAACGGTATATCGACTAGATCATACTTACTCCCTTGGTAGCGTTGAACCTACCATTGCACTTAGTAAGTCACTGTGGTCACGTATTGTTACCCTAATAAAAAAAAATTGAAAAAGAAAAAACAATTGCTTCTGTTGTTTATTTATTTGTTTGTTTTCGTTTTCTACGGTAACGGTATATCGACTATATCACACTCACTCCCTTGGTAGCGTTGAACCTACCATTGCACTAAGTGAGTCCCTGTGGTCACGTATTGTTACCTACATTGAAAAATAAAATAAAAAATCAAAAAATCAAAAAAATTACAAAAATATTTGCTTCTGTTTGTGTGTTTTTGTGTGTTTATTTGTGTTATGTGTGTTGTTTTCTTTCCAATTCCGATGATGAATTGAGTTTAATTGTTATGATTTTGAGAATGTTTCTTATATGCTAAGGTTTTGTGTAGTTTGCTTTGAATTTAATTTGCATAACTTATGATTGCTCGAAATTTCTTGTTCACATAACCTGTTTCGATTAATTGATTGCAATCCTAGAAGCACATTTAAACATACATTGTCATGCATACCCAGAAAATGTGAGGATTTGAGCCTATTGTATATTCACATGTATGCATATTTCATACATTTACTCGTTCTTCATGTGTGCACAATTCATGAGTTTTTGAACCTAGAACTTGCTCAGAGACCGCTTGAAACTTTTTATTAATCTGTAATGAATTAGAAATGAGTAAGGCATTAGTTGAGCACCATGGCCAAAATATTCACCATCCATCTAAACACGAACTTTAGGATCCCCTTTTGAACTGATCACTCATTAGCCGTTTCTTTTGTTCACCCACACCATTTCACCCTTGTTTTATTTGTGTTTGCAAGACGATGATAGTGACTTCTTATGTTTTTATGCTTCGGATTTGTATGGTAGTATACCAAAAGGCAAGTGTGGGGGTGTATTTATTTTGTTGTATTTGTTCATAGAAAGAAAAAAAAAATCAGAAATAAAAAGAAGGAATATAGTTCCTCAAAGAAAAAAAAAAAAGAAAGAAAAAAAAATGTGGAAAAAAAAAAAAAAAATGCCACAAAAATAGAGTTATTTTCTTGTATTGTTTTCAATAAAAGGTTGAGGAGAATAAGAGTTGTTTCGGGTTTAGCATAGGTATGAGTTTCAAAGTCGTTGACTTGTCTTGCAAACATGTAAAACATTTTTCATTTCGAGTCCTTTAACTTCATTTACCATTTTCCATTCACCATTTACCATCCACCCTTTGGTCCTTGTTTCACCTGAAAGTCCTTATGATCTGATGATTTGTGGATTAATTGTAGAGAGTCGGTTAATGAGCAAGCATATGGGAACACTACTTGTGTAATTGTTTTGAGAGTAAACACTTAACCCTAAACACTGAGCGGAAATATTTAGTGAATCTTGTGAGCTTTAGTGGTTAATGTTGTTTCGATGTGCCTATTGGATTGTTTGACATTAATTGTATACTTGGTTTTCACACACACACCCGAGCATAAATGAGATGTACATGTTAAATGCTTAGCAAATTCTTTAAACTTGGTATATAATTTTTATTCTCCTGATTATAACTCTTGTGAACTCGCTGAGGATTATGGTTGGAAAGACCAGTTTGTTGTGTGTTTCCATTTTTTTGTGAAATATAGTTGTGTTCTGTATTCTGTGTTTGCTAGAGGACTAGCAATAGTTCAAGTGTAGGGGTGTGATGTGAACGTAAAATACGTTCACAAAGTGCCTTTAATTACTGGATTTTGCTATTCCGAAAGCTTATTTGTCTGTTTAATATTTGTTTTTGTGTATTTAGGGAAAATACCAGGAAAATGTTAATCTGCACAGAATAGGTGAATTTTGGAGATTTTCAGTGTAATTCCGAAAAGTCAACCGTGACTTTTCAGATATCAAAATGACACCGGTCATTTTGAGGATGTGGGCCCAGTTAATGTACGAAGATTTCGGAAACCGTTCCGAATCCCGACAAGTTTGTCGGCGAATCACCACATCAGGCGGCACAACCACCACACGCGGTGGCGAAACATAATTCAAACCTCTATTTTATTTTCCCATGTTTATATTTATATTTATGTTTATATTTTATATTTTTATTTATTTTTGATTTTATATATGTATATTTATTTTAAATAATTATTTATTTATTTTAATTATTTTATTTTGTTTTGGTTTTGTTTTGTTTTGTTTGCAGCACCACGATCACCACCAAGCCGCCCACTTCTGCAATCAATCATACCAGCAATCCCTCCCTCACATGGAATCAATTTCCAGCTGCATATTCCTACTCCACCATCACCAACCAGCTCCACCACCATCACACTACAGTCCATATTTCCCTCATTTTCCTCCACTGCCGGCAACATATTCTCCAATCCATCAAGTGCTCCACTTCACCTACTGCTCCCATCACCAACAGATTCTTCCTTCGTTGGATGCTTCTGCTCTTCCTCTGCTATTTAAGGCAGCCCTGCAAGCACAATTCATCAATCTATCAATCTAATTATCTTTGTTCTGTTTTGCAGGTATGAAATCAGCTCAAAGCCACGCCGTAGCTGCTGTGCGCCGTGCCCTCCACAGATGCCACGGGTCTCTAATCAGAAACTGCCGACGCCGGCAACCATCTTTAACCCGTCGCCGTAACCACCGAGAGCCCCTGCTCACAGAAACACCAACAGCTCTTAGTCTAATTAACAAGCATCTTCACTCAATACCCCAAATCATCCACAATCACACAAAATCATCACAAACATCATCACCCTCACCCCACCACATTTCATCTGCATTTTAATTAATTCACTTTCACAAACAATTAACAAAATCTCTAATTAAATTGCAGGATGAATTTCACCACAAGCCGCTGCAACTCTTCGCCGTCCCCGTGCTCTCCGCCGTGCTCGTGCCTCCTCTGTGCACGCCGCTGCTGCCATCATCGACGCCGGAAAATCAATATCAAGCCCGTGCTTACTGCCCAGTTCCGGCACCACATCCCAATCCGGTTTCGATCCAAATCAGGAACACCTCCGCCGTGCATCCACTCACCGACGAGATTTCCAGATCAACCCAGAGACGCCGCCATGCCCAGCCCAGCCCTCACTCAGCGTCGCCGTGTCTTCCCACTGCCGCGCCTCTGCCCGCTGCTCTCTGCCCAGTTCAGTCCGCGTCGCTGCTCCCATCTCTGCTGACGCCGCCACCGTCGCTGCTTAATTCCAGACTCCACTACCGGCGACTGCATCTCCTCCCTTTGTCGATCATCTCTCTGCTATGAAGAAGCCACGGGCGCTGCAAAGAAGAAGAATAGAAAGAAACAGAAACTGAAGTAAGAGATGAGAAAGGAATTCGCGTTGAAAAGTCAAGGAGAATGAAGAAAGGAAGGCTGCGTTGAAAGTCAAACCGCATGGGCTTGGGCTGGAGACCGGAATGAAGGAAAGAGAGTCATTGACTTTCTTAATTGGGCCTCAAAACCCATTGACCAAAAGCCCAATGGTCCAAGCCCAATTGCTTTGCGCACCCGCCACATCCAAATTATCCGTTTTTATAGCGAGTCTCGCCACCTTCGCTCGCCAGACAGTGTCCATTTTCATGGACACAACAGTAACATTTTTCTCAAACTCTGTTTATTTATTATAATTTATTTTTGTTTAATTAACTATTCGTGAATAATTTTGGGAAATGTTATTGTTTGTTTATTTTCTATTTTATGTAATAAATTGGATTGAAGTTGATTAATTCTTCTAGCAGCTTATGTGAATTTTGTTTGTTTAGTTTTATCTTTAATGTTGAAACTAAATAATAAGGATCGCGGATAGACGAGCGTTCGCTAGGTCGCGCACTTGAATTAACAACTCTTTTTCTATGCGTTAGACATGTTTAGATTAATCACCTTTGCATGTTTAATTGTTTAATCTAGATGAGCGTTCACTAGGTTGATTTCATGGGAGAAGTTTATTTGGGGAATGATAACCCGCGTGGGCATTCTACATGTGTTAGTTTCGGATTCATAGCTAGGGAGTTGGTTAATCTTCAAAACAATATTTGTGTGTGTGTTTTCTTGTTTTCAAAAATAATAAAAATCCAAAAATATTTCTTTTTATTGTTTTCAAAATTATCAAAAACCCCCAAAAATACTTTTGTATATAATGTATATTTTTGTAAATAGAAACAATACTGTATAGTTTATTTAATTTTGTATATATATATTCTTTATTCTTTATACTTGTTAATAATAATTCTTTATTTAATTTAATTTTTCGTGACATTAAAAAGTAAATATAACAATCTTCAGTGGGAAAAACCTATATTTCCCATTATACTTTACAACGACAATTGTTAGGAATTTAGGTAATAATTAATGACCGCGGTTTTACATCAGATCAGCCACTGCCGGTTTTCCTTTGTGGATATCGTCACCGACTCCCGACACTTCTATTCATCCCGAGACTCTAAATAGGGCCGAGTACTTGCGAGTGTTTCAACGTGGCGAGCCTACGCCATACTTCAAATCGGAATCTTCGAGACACTCGGCAACCATCCACCTTCATCCGACCACCATTGTTGAGATCTTAATGGATGTTGGTCGATGGTTGCCCGTCTTCTGTAGCATGATCACAAACGCTCAACTGTTGGAGATCCTACCCTCCGACAACGCAGTAGGCTACGAGGAGCAGAAGCAAGTGATGTCGGCCGAGTTTCTGGTGCCTTCTAACATCGTTTCGACTCGTGAAGTCCAGTTTGTTAGGTACTCCCACCTACAACTGGATGGAAGTTGGATCGTTGTGGATGTCTCCGTGGATGAACTGCGCTCAAATCCGAAGCCTTCCGTGAGATCTATATGCCGAAAACGCCCCTCCGGATGCCTGATTCGAGACTTGCAGAATGGTTCTTCTTTGGTCACTTGGGTGGAGCACGTGGATGTGCGCGAGAAGGAGATAAAGGCCATTTTCGAACCCTTTGTCCATTCTGGGTTCGCTTTTGGTGCAAAGCGTTGGATCTCAACTCTCCAACGACAAGCTGAGCGCTACATGTGCGTAACAGGGATCCACACTTCACCTGGTGACTCTATCATTTCGCCCGAAGGGAAAAGAGGCCTAGCGGAAATGGCAAACCAGATGGCGATCTGTTTCTTCAACGACATCAAGCAACTCCACGTATCATCACTGGACTTGTTCAAACCGAACAAGAGACACTCGAATGGAGGTCAGGACCAACAAGCGAAGGGGAGATCCGAGCAAGCCCCCTGGAGTCAATCGTACTGCTGGTTGTTCTGTCGTGCATCTTTCCCATCACACCAGGATCTTTGAGTTCCTCAAAGATGTGCATACGAGACCGCTGTGGGATAGTATGTCGATGGACAGCTCGGTGCGTTTGCTAGCAAATTTCACCATCGGTCTTGACCCGCGGAACCAGATTTCGGTGCTCGCCATAGATAGTCACAACGACTTCCTCATTCTTCAGGAGTGTTGCACCGATGCAACGGGGTCGTCTGTGATTTATGCGCCGATCAACCATTCCATTCTCCAGTGTTTGTTATGTGGAGTTCAACCGGAGCCATTTCCGCTTATGTCTTCAGGCTTCTCCATTCTGCCTAACGTATCCGGAGCTATTCTTGATGGAACACTACTAACTATGGTGTTCCAGATCTCGGTGAAGGCTACATCAGCTAAATCTGCCGTGGAGTCGGCAACAACACTCGTCCAGGACACATTGAAGCGGATCAGTGCCGCAGTCAACTAAGGAGCAAACGTTGGATGCAAGGCCCTGCTAGCCTTGTTTGTGACTGTTGGTGACTTGCTTCGGGAGGAGCTTCACGATCTACAAGGGGGAGTTTAACCTTTCTGTTTATTTTTGTTTCCTTTTTCATTTGTATAAATGTTGTGTGTTTATTTTTGTTGTGTGTTTAAATTCAATAACCATACTTGAATTTTTCATTTCGTGAAGTATCTGTCTAACATTGAGGACAATGTTTAATTCAAGTGTGGGGGAGGTTTATTAAAAAGAAAAGAAAAAATTTGAAAAATTTGAAAAATTCAAAAAAATAATTTACTTGTTTTTGTTTTCTACGGTAACAATATATCGACTAAATCATACTTACTCCTTTGGTAGCGTTGAACCTACCATTGCACTAAGTAAGTCACTGTGGTCACGTATTGTTACGTAAATTGAAAAAAATTCAAAAAAATTCAAAAATTCAAAAATATTTCAAAAATATTTGCTTCTGCTTGTGTTTTTGTTTTGTGATTTCCAACACCAATGATGAGATTGAACTTAATTGTTTGAGATGAACGCATGCTTAGGTCTCCTGAACTTCATGTTTTAAATTAAATTGCTATGGGACTTTGCATGTACACCATTATTGTCAGATTGATGCATTGAATTGTGAGAGCATTGAGATACTTCTGTGAACTATACATGCCATACTGTGAGTTTTGAGCCTATTGAAAGTGCATTCATAGTTCTTAGCACTTTGTTCTTCATGTGTGATCATTCTTATGTAATATGTATCTCTAGAACTTGCATAATATCTTGTCAAAACTCTCTGTCATGCATGATACATCTTGGAAATGATTAAGGCATTAGGAATCCACCATGGCCAAATGAGCATTTGTCCCTAAATATTATCATTAGTTTGCCATTTTGTGCCTATATATTTAGCCTTTCGTTTCTTCACACCATAAATGTCTACCCTGAGCTTAAACACTTGCCTTACCCTTTCCGAGCTATTTTAGTGAGCAATCTGAGATTACTTATGTTCTGATGCTAAATTGTTATGTTCTGGGGATTTGAAAAAAATAAGTGTGGGGGTGTGACTTTGTAACTTGTTGTTTCTATTTCTGTTTCGAAAAGAAAAAAAAAATATATTACAAAAAAAAAAAAAAAAAAAAAAAAGAAGAAGAAGAGAAATTTCGAAACAGAAACAAAAAAAAATGTGTGTTATTAGTTTCATTTGAATTCAATAAATGTGTTTAGGTGAGTGATTGTTTAGAATGAGTTTAGCATCTCACTTGTTTCTAATATTGTTAAATCTCGGCGGTGATTGCTTACTATGATTGCTCGGAATTTGTGATTCCTTTCCATTTCATTTCTATAACCCCTCGCCCTAAGCCACATTTCACCTGAATAAAAGTCCTTTTGATTCAAGATGTTTTATGCATGATTTGTGGAGATAAGATTGACATGCAAGCATATGGCGGCATTTGCATAAGTTTGCTTAAGTGATAGTGTAGCTAACCTATAAACACTTGTGTGAAAATCAGAGAGAATATCTTGTGAGTTTTTGGTTAGCATTGTTTCGATATGCATGCATACTTTGGTGCATTGAAATGACAATACTTCACACACGACACCTTTGCATATGTCCCGTAGCTGAAAATATTTTGATACCTAACTTCTTTCATCTCTAATCCGATTGTGTTCTCTGAGGTAATTGTTGGAAAATTGTTTGTGTTTCCCTTTCTGTTTTTGTGATCTATAGTTATATTCTGTGTTTGCTAGAGGACTAGCAATAGTTCAAGTGTAGGGGTGTGATGTGAACGTAAAATACGTTCACAAAGTGCCTTTAATTACTGGATTTTGTTATTCTGAAAGCCTATTTGTCTGTTTAATGTACATATTGTGTTTGTGTAGGTTAAATAAGTGTTTTGACACAAAATGGTACATTTTGGGTAATTTAGTGCATTTCCGAGAAAAGGACGAAAAGTCAACCGTGACTTTGGGCGAAAAGTCAACACAAGTCAATTCTCGAATGAGAGATTCATTTCCAACACCCGTGTCCATAATTATTTTATATAATTATATTTCTGATTCTAATAAACTAAATAAATTTTATTTATTTATTTATTTATTTTATTTATTTATTTTTATTCTTTTATTTTATTTTATTTTTATTTTTATTTTTATTAACTATTCTTTTTTATTTTATTTTACAGCTTTGCCGGCCACCTCCCTCTCCTCTCTTCTGGAATCAGCTCCCTTTTGAGCTGTTCTTCCATATTCCCACCACCACCAGCACACCTAGCCATTTTCCCGTTCCTTTGTCCTTTAGCACCACCACCATCTCTTTGTACCTCTATTTAACGAGCCGCAATCAGCCGGCAGAAGGATTATCACATCCTTCCCGGTCCTCTTCTCCCCGTTCTTCTTCTTCTTCTTTCTTCTTCCTTTTCTTTTCTTTTCTTCTTTTCTATTCTCTCCTCTCGCACCACTTTCTTTTCTTTCTACACCCATAATCATCTTCCTCTCTACGCTTCGTCGACCCAAGCGGGCCGTGCTCGCTAAATTCCCTCGGCCCATACTCATCTAGCCGTGCTCTCTCTCCACCACCATCCCAAGCTGCAATCAATTCACTCGATCACCACAAAGCAACAATCTCACAAGCAACCCAATCATTCACCGATCCCGGCATCGATTCCAAAAGCCCGAAGTTACCGGCGTTCCCGTCGCCGTCTCTCACAAGCTCTGCCGGCGTCTTCGAGCCCAGGCCGCCAACACCATCACTGCACCGCAAGGACCAGGTACAGTCGGCTTCCCAAGCTCCTCTCTGTGCATCGCCATCACCGGCGTTGATTCCAGCTCCAAACCCGCGTCACTCCCATCTCAAATCCACCGCCGGCATCGATCGATTGAGCCCGGGCCGCCATCACCATCGCCGATCTCCCGCCCGAAGTCGCCTCCACCCCGAGCCCGTGCTCGCCGAGACCACCACGTTTTCTCTAAGACCGCCGCTACCCACCGCGTCCCCGTGCTCGCCATCGTTGATCCAATCGGCTGCCGCCCTTGCCGCCGCTCGGCCCACATCGAGCCCGTGCTCGGATTTCATCACGGCGCCGCCTCGAGTTAGATTGAACCTTCCCTGCTGCGCTGCCAACACCACCGTCGATCCTTGCGGCCGGTGACCCAAGCAGATTCCTTCCGGGCCAGACCCGTGCTCTCTCTCTCCTCTTGGCGATGCCCTCTTCATCTCTCTCTCTTCGAGCTGATTAATGAGCCTCTCTCTCTCTTTCCCTCATAATATCTAGTATTTTTATTTTGTTTTGTGAGTTTTAATTGATTAATTGTTTTGTGAAATATTTCTTTATTTTCTATTTGGATATTTTAAATTGTATAATATTTGTGAACATGAGAATTTGAGTGATTATATATATTTGAAATTGTGGTTAGTTGTTATCCGATTTGTGTTTATTTTATAAGTTAAATTTATTTATAGTCTCATTTATTTGTTTAGATTTGTTTGTTAAATTTTGTGTGTTTTGGAAAATAAAAGCCCTAAAACATTTTTGTTTTCTAGTGTTAAGAAAATTTGATTATTTTATACTAATTAGGTTTTAGGCCTCCAATCCCCGTGGTTCGACAATCCCGAGTCTAAATTACTCTTCACTATATTTTGATAACCAATCGGACGCCGGCGGTGGAATTGAAGCGGCGTGGCGTGGCGGCAAGGCGAGAGGATGACGGCGCTGCAACATTGAGCTGCTTCCAGAACCTGCAAAACAAAAGAGCAAACATAATTAGAGAGAATTGCTTGGGTATTGTGCTTTTGTTGTTAATTGCAGGTGTGAATACGAAGGAGGATGGGTTGTGTTGGTTGATGATTATGGAGATTGAGATTGGGCAGAGGGCTGCCATGGTAGGATTGGCGTGATTGAAGGGGAGGACCGGCGAGTCTGGAATGGTTAGTGAATCACGGTGGTGAGTGATGGTGATGGCTGCCATGGCTGGAATGGGTGAAATTGAGTGATGATTATTGTCTGAATATGTGATTAAGATGGTGGTGGTGATGGTGCTTAAATAGGCAAAGCAAGTAGAGAAACAGCCAAGGGAAACGTGGTGGGTAGCTATGGTGGAAGCAGTAGGTGAAGTGGAGAAGATTCTGCCGGCTGGTGGAAGTGGTATGTGATCTGGAATGGTGAAAGAGAGAGAGAGCTGCAGATGCTCAAAATCAGCGGGAAGCAAGAGTGGAAGTGCAGCTGGAGAGGAATCCCACGCATGTGAGGAGGAATTTCAGTGATGGTGTGAGTTGGAGATGAATCAAACGGTGAACACACATGTGGCTGCAAACAAAACAAAACAAAAGAAATAAAATAAAAAGAATTTACAAATTAATTATAAAATAAATCAAAAGAAAAAGTAATAAAATAAATTAACTGAAATAATTATAAAATAAATGTATAAAAGAAACATTTATTAGAGAAAATAAAATGGTGGTTTGAATTATGTTCCACCACCGCGTGTGGTGGTTGCGCCGCCTAATGTGGTGGTTGCGCCGCCTAATGTGGTGGTTCGCCGACAAATTGTCGGGATTCGGAACGGTTTCCGAAATCTTCGTACAATATTTTATTCCACATGTGAAAGTCACGGTTGACTTTCCGATTTACGCTGAAAACCTCCAAAATGCACCTATTTTGTGCAGATAAACATTTTCCTGGTATTTTCCCTAAAAACACGAAAACAAACATTAAACAGACAATTAAGCTTTCGGAATAGCAAAATCCAGTAATTAAAGGCACTTTATGAACGTATTTTACGTTCACATCACACCCCTACACTTGAACTATTGCTAGTCCTCGAGCAAACACAGAACAAAACATCACAAAACAGAAAGGGAAACACAAAACAGACGGTCTTTCCAACCATAATCCTCAGCGAGTTCGAAAGAATTATAATCAAGAGAATAAAAATTATATACCAAGGTTAAAGAATTTGCTAAGCATTTAACATGTACATCTCATTCATGCTCGGGTGTGTGTGTGAAAACCAAGTATACAATTAATGTCATGCAATCCAATAGGCACATATGAACAACATTAACCACTAAACCTCACAAGATTCACTAAATATTTCCGCTCAGTGTTTAGGGTTAAGTGTTTACTCTCAAAACAATTACACAAGTAACGTTCCCATATGCTTGCTCATTAACCAACTCTCTACAATTAATCTACAATTCATCAGATCATAAGGACTTTCAGGTGAAACAGGGACCAAAGGTGAATGGTAAATGGTGAATGGTAAATGAAGTGAAAGGACTCGAAATGAAAAATGTTTTACATGTTTGCAAGACAAGTCAACGACTTTGAAACTCATACCTATGCTATACCCGAAACAACTCTTATTTTCCTCCAACCTTTTATTGAAATTAAAACAATACAAGAAAATAAAATAACTCTATTTTTGTGGTATTTTTTTTTTCTTTTTCTTTTCCACATTTTTTCTTTTCTTTTTTCTTGAGGAATTTTATTCCTTCTTTTTATTTCTGATTTTTTTTTTCTTTCTTTGAACAAATACAACAAAATAAAATACACCCCCACACTTGCCTTTTGGTATACTACCATACAAATCAAAAGCATAAAAACATAAGAAGTCACTATCATCGTCTTGCAAACACAATAAAACAAGGGTGAAATGGTGTGGGTGAACAAAAGAAACGGCTAATGAGTGTTTAGTTCAAAAGGGGATTCCTAAAGTTCGTGTTTAGATGGATGGTGAATATTTTGGCCATGGTGCTCAACTAATGCCTTACTCATTTCTAATTCATTACAGATTAACAAAATGTTTCAAGCGGTCTCTGAGCAAGTTCTAGGTTCAAAAACTCATGAATTGTGCACACATGAAGAACGAGTAAATGTATGAAATATGCATACATGTGAATATACAATAGGCTCAAATCCTCACAGTTTCTGGGTATGCATGACAATGTATGTTCAAATGTGCTTCTCGGATTGCAATCAATTAATTAACACCGGTGATGTGAACATGGAAATTCGAGCAATCATAAGTTATGCAGATTAAATCCAAAGCAAACTACACAAAACCTTAGCATATAAGAAACATTCTCAAAATCATAACAGTTAAACTCAATTCATCATCGGGATTGGAAAGAAAACAACACACATAACACAAATAAACACAAAAAAAACACATAAACAGAAGCAAATATTTTTGTAATTTTTTGATTTTTTGATTTTTTTTGATTTTTTTCAATTTACGTAACAATACGTGACCACAGTGACTTACTAAGTGCAATGGTAGGTTCAACGCTACCAAGGGAGTAAGTATGATTTAGTCGATATATTGTTACAGTAGAAAACAAAAACAAGTAAATTATTTTTTTGAATTTTTGAATTTTTCAAATTTTTTCTTTTCATTTTAATAAACCTTCCCCCACACTTGAATTAAACATTGTCCTCAATGTTAGACAGATATTTCACGAAATGAAAAATTCAAGTATGGTTATTGAATTTAAACACACAACAGAAATAAACACACAAACATAAATCAACAGAAGTAAACACACAACATATATACAAATGAAAAAGATAGGTTAAAGAAAATCTCCCCCTTGAAGATCGTGAAGCTCCTCCCGAAGCAAGTCACCAACAGTCACAAACAAGGCTAGCAGGGCCTTGCATCCAACGTTTGCTCCTTAGTTGACTGCGGCTCTGATCCTTTGAAGTGTGTCCTGGACGAGTGTTGTTGCCGACTCCACGGCGGACTTGGGCGATGTAGCCTTCACCGAGATGCGGAACACTATAGTCAGCAGTGTTCCGTCAAGTACAGCTCCGGATACGTTAGGCAGAATGGAGAAGCCTGAAGACATAAGCGGAAATGGCTCCGGTTGAACTCCAGATAGCAAACACTGGAAAATGGAATGGTTAATCGGCGCATAAATCACAGACGACCCCGTTGCATCGGTGCAACACTCCTGAAGGATGAGGAAGTCGTTGTGACTATCTATGGCGAGCACCGAAATCTGGTTCCGCGGGTCAAGACCGATGGAAAAGTTTGCTAGCACACGCACCGAGCTGTCCATCGACATACTATCCCATTGTGGTCTTGTCTGCACGTCTTTGAGGAACTCAAAGATCCTGGTGTGATGGGAGAGATGAACGACGGAACAACCAGCGGTACGATTGACTCCAGGGGGCTTGCTCGGATCACCCCTTCTCTTGTTGGTCCTGACCTCCATTCGAGTGTCTCTTGTTCGGTTCGAACAAGTCCAGTGATGGTACGTGGAGTTGCTGATGTCGTTGAAGAAACAGATCGTCATCTGTTTTGCCATTTCCGCAAGTCCTCTTCTTCCTTCAAGAGAAATAATCGAGTCACCGGGTGAAGAGTGGATACCTGTGGCGCACATGTAGCGCTCGGCTTGTCGTTGGAGAGTTGAGATCCAACGCTTTGCACCAAAAGCGAACCCTGAATGAACAAAAGGTTCGAAACTGGCCTTCATCTCCTTTTCGCGTACATCCACGTGCTCCACCCAAGTGACCAAGGAAGATCCATTATGCAGATCACGTATCAGGCATCCGGAGGGGCGTTTTCGGCATATAGATCTCACGGAAGGCTTTGGATTTGAACGCAATTCATCCATGGAGACATCCACAACGACCCAACTTCCATCCAGTTGTTGGTGAGAATACCGAACGAACTGGACTTCACGAGTTGAGACGATGTGAGATGGCACCAGAAACTCGGCCGACATCACCTGTATATGCTCCTCGTAGCCTTCTTCGTTGCTGGAGGAAAGGATCTCCAACGTCTTGGCGTTTGTGATCATGCTACGAAGAGCGGCAACCATCGACCAACATCCATTAAGATCCGAACAATGGTGGTCGGATAAAGGTGAATGGTTGCCGAGTGTCTCGACGATTCGGCTTTGAAGTACGGAGCAGGTTCGGCTCGTTGAAACACTCGCAAGTACTCGGCCCTATGAAGAGTCTCGGGATGAATAGACGTGTCGGGAGTCGGTGAAGTTATCCACAAAGGAAATCCGGCAGTGGCCATGAGCAGGAGCTCGTGTTTGGCCTTACGGACGATATCCGAGATCAAGTCGGTGTGGACTCCGACAAGATCAGCGAGCAGGTCCCGGAAGATTAGATGGCACGGGTATGGATGGGCGCTCGACTAGGGTAGGCATGAGGCTCCGCACATCCCGTCTCAAGTGGTCCATGTCGATGGAATCATCGGACAACTCGAGAATAGGCTCTTGTTGTGGAGGAACAACTTCGAGCCTTCGCCTAGGCACATCTGAGTGCGGAACAGGACCTCCGCAATTGGGACATATGCCGCTGTGGAGAGCATCGACGAGTCGTTGATTCAAAAGTTGAAGCTCCTCGTTCTTGCTCACCAGCTGATCATTTCGTCTCTCTAACTCGGCAATACGCTGCTCAGACGTAATGATACCGAACTTCTTCCTATTTCTCGACCCCCAATAGTAGACCTGGTCCTCCTCTAGTCCGATTTTCGGACCAAATCTTTCTCGTTGTGGCTTGGTGGGGTGAGAATACACCGCAAAGAAAGCCGCCAGTGCATCTCTCTGAGCTTTGGTGTACTTTGTCCTCGGAAGTCTCCTATAGACAGGAGCGGCTTCCGGCTCAATAGGTGGATCAGCAACCAAGATTGGTGCTTGGGGTAGTGGTTGCGGTTGTGGCTGGGTCGGCATGCTAGCATCGGCGCTATTGAGCATGCTCGGTGGAATTATTTCAGCCAAGCCTTCAAAGATTGGGTTCTCTGAAGGACCTGCCTGAAACAAGTCGCTGAAAGAACTAACTCTTTTGGCCATTTGTGGTTTGGGAGGGAGGGAAGCTTCTGGGATTTGGGAGGTTTTTCTGGGAAAACTAACTAAGAACACGAAGAACACGATGAACAAGCGAGAGAAAACGAGAGAGAATGAGACAGAGAAAGGGAAAACGTGAAATGCCCTAAGGAAACTAACGCAAACCGAAGGGGAAGGGAACAAAATGGACGGACGCGTGTCCAAAGTCGAAGACAAAGATCCGTAAATCACGGATCGAGCGACGAAAGTCGCAAAGGGAATAGTGGAACGCGCGCACGATTTATTAAAGAATTCGGCCGACGCAAAAGTCGTGTGTCGGCCCAATCAAAATTTTTTTGATTTTCTATTTTTTTTTTATTTTTTTTTATTTTTTTAATACTTTACGAAAAGTCGTAAAGTGAACAGTGAAAACGCGTGTAAAACACGCGCAAAGGTTGCCGACACTTTAAACGGGCTTGGACCATCGAAATGGTTTGGGCATTAAAGTGGGCCTGGGCCAAAGAAAACTCCGGCCCATTATTGGTGGGCTTAACTAATGGGCCTAAAAACGAACAGGCCCGACACACTAATGGGCTTGGGTTACGGGTTTTGGGCTTCGTGAATGACACGAGCCCAATGGGCTAAATTTTTTTTTTTATTTTTTTTTTTTTTTTATTTTTTTTTATTTTTTTATTTTACGAAACCTAAAACACTAACCAATCACACAAACGGGCCTAAGGCCCAATAACAAATAACTACAACAAGCCCGAAAATAAAACACACATTAATTATAAACAGTAAAAATAAATAATTACAAACAGTAAAACAATACAATCACTCTCTCTTTTTTTATATACAATTACAAATTTTCTAATTTTTTTTATTTTTTTACTTTTTTTAATTTTTTAAATAAATAACGAGAGTTAAAAGAAAACTTACCTTTTTACTCCCGAGGAAACCGAAAATCACCAACAAGACATCAACCTCAAGGTTTTTCAACCTTGACTTCCTAAACGTATGCTCCGATGTATGTGGTAAAATTTCCAATAAACCCGGATTATTTCCTATACAAAAATAAAAAGGTTAGTAATAAATTTACAAAATAAAAACAAAATATTTACAAAGTTAAAAATATGTCACTAATTATCTATACAAAATGAATGAATAAAATTTCCTATGTCTAAGTATATTTTATTATGTCTAAGTAAATTCCTATGTCTACGTATATTCCTATGTCTACGTATATTTTATTTACACAAAAATATTTTCTTTTGCCTGAATATAGTTGAAAAAAAATGAAAGTTGATTCCAAGCGGTAACTCAAGGTGGACTTACGGCCTAGGTGCAATGCCTTGACTTAAATGACTTTCCGTGTTTTCAGAAGGCGAATGGCCAGATCACAAGAGATAAGCGAGAGGCAGGATTCATTTAGTGGACAAGTCCTCTGAATCCAATTTTACAAACCCGTCACCCAGAGTCTTGATCATATCTAGACACCATTCATGTGCCCCTTACTCAGTTGAGAAAGCACTTAAGTGTTCGACAATTCTCCAAGTGTTAATAAAGGCCGCCCTCAACCTCAAATAACCTTACGGTAAAAATGAAGGGTTTAGGCCAATATTAACAAAAGGACCTTACCTAATCCGTTCAAGTTACAACTTACAACAACAAAAAATAATCAACCATATTCAGGATACCTAAGTATAATTACTAAGTATGTGTAAAAAAATATTTACAAGTATAATCAATAGTAAAAAGTCAACAGTCAAAAAGTCAACAGTAAAAAGTAAAAAGTCAAAAGTAAATAGTAAAAACAATCCCCGGCGAGCCGGCGCCAAAATGATTAGATGGTTTTTACACCGCAGTCATTAAATTATTACCTAAATTCCTAACAATTGTCGTTGTAAAGTATAATGGGAAATAAAGGTTTTTCCCACAGAAGATTGTTATATTTACTTTTTAAATGTCACAATAAAATAAATTAAATAAAGAATTATTATTAACAAGTATAAAGAATAAAGAATATATATATATACAAAATTAAATAAACTATACAGTATTGTTTCTATTTACAAAAATATACATTATATACAAAAGTATTTTTGGGGGTTTTTGATAATTTTGAAAACAATAAAAGAAATATTTTTGGATTTTTATTATTTTTGAAAACAAGAAACACACACACAAATATTGTTTTGAAGATTAACCAACTCCCTAGCCATGAATCCGAAACTAACACATGTAGAATGCCCACGCGGGTTATCATTCCCCAAATAAACTTCTCCCATGAAATCAACCTAGTGAACGCTCATCTAGATTAAACAATTAAACATGCAAAGGTGATTAATCTAAACATGTCTAACGCATAGAAAAAGAGTTGTTAATTCAAGTGCGCGACCTAGCGAACGCTCGTCTATCCGCGATCCTTATCATTTAGTTTCAACATTAAAGATAAAACCAAACAAACAAAATTCACATAAGCTGCTAGAAGAATCAATTAACTTCAATCCAACAATTATTACACAAAATAGAAAATAAACAAACAATAACATTTCCCAAAATTATTCACGAATAGTTAATTAAACAAAAATAAATTATAATAAATAAACGAGTTTGGGAAAAATGTTACTGTTGTGTCCATGAAAATGGACACTGTCTGGCAGGCGAAGGTGGCAGACTCAGCTATTTGAAAATCGAACTTTGGATGTGGCGGGTGCGCAAAGCAAATTGGACTGGGCCTTGGGGTGTGGTCAATGCTGGGTCAAAGCAGTCAAAGCCCAGCTGGGTCAAAGCCCACTTTGACTTTTTCGGACTTTTCCCCTTTTGCCCCTGCGTGTTTCTTCTTTTCGCGCGTCCTTCTCTTCCGGTCTTCATCTCCCTCAATTTCTTCTTCTTTCTTCTTACCAAAACAAAGCGGGACGAGAGATGGAGCAGCAAGGTGAGCTGGGCTTGAGGAGGAAGACCGGCGGCGGAGGTGAACGGCGTCGGCGAAGCTTGGGAAGACGGCGGCGACCCGAGATCGACGACGCGGCGAAGGTGTTAGGGCTCGGCGCAGTTCGGATCGAGAACGGCGCTGCTGGTTTTTGTTTTTCCGTGCTCTCTCATTTCTTATTCATCTTCTTCTTTTCGTGCGAGAGAGAGCAGGACCGAAATCAGCTACGGTCACCGGCGGTGGAAATCTGGAGATTAACGGTGAGGTCGCCGGTAAGGATTGGAGGCGGCACGGCTGGACTGGGCTCGGCGAACAGGACGCCGGCGGTGGAATTGAAGCGGCGTGGCGTGGCGGCAAGGCGAGAGGATGACGGCGCTGCAACATTGAGCTGCTTCCCGGAACCCGCAAAACAAAAGAGCAAACATAATTAGAGAGAATTGCTTGGGTATTGTGCTTTTGTTGTTAATTGCGGGTGTGAATACGAAGGAGGATGGGTTGTGTTGGTTGATGATTATGGAGATTGAGATTGGGCAGAGGGCTGCCATGGTAGGATTGGCGTGATTGAAGGGGAGGACCGGCGAGTCTGGAATGGTTAGTGAATCACGGTGGTGAGTGATGGTGATGGCTGCCATGGCTGGAATGGGTGAAATTGAGTGATGATTATTGTCTGAATATGTGATTAAGATGGTGGTGGTGATGGTGCTTAAATAGGCAAAGCAAGTAGAGAAACAGCCAAGGGAAACGTGGTGGGTAGCTATGGTGGAAGCAGTAGGTGAAGTGGAGAAGATTCTGCCGGCTGGTGGAAGTGGTATGTGATCTGGAATGGTGAAAGAGAGAGAGAGCTGCAGATGCTCAAAATCAGCGGGAAGCAAGAGTGGAAGTGCAGCTGGAGAGGAATCCCACGCATGTGAGGAGGAATTTCAGTGATGGTGTGAGTTGGAGATGAATCAAACGGTGAACACACATGTGGCTGCAAACAAAACAAAACAAAAGAAATAAAATAAAAAGAATTTACAAATTAATTATAAAATAAATCAAAAGAAAAAGTAATAAAATAAATTAACTGAAATAATTATAAAATAAATGTATAAAAGAAACATTTATTAGAGAAAATAAAATGGTGGTTTGAATTATGTTCCACCACCGCGTGTGGTGGTTGCGCCGCCTAATGTGGTGGTTCGCCGACAAATTGTCGGGATTCGGAACGGTTTCCGAAATCTTCGTACAATATTTTATTCCACATGTGAAAGTCACGGTTGACTTTCCGATTTACGCTGAAAACCTCCAAAATGCACCTATTTTGTGCAGATAAACATTTTCCTGGTATTTTCCCTAAAAACACGAAAACAAACATTAAACAGACAATTAAGCTTTCGGAATAGCAAAATCCAGTAATTAAAGGCACTTTATGAACGTATTTTACGTTCACATCAAAGGACCTTACCTATTTCCGTTCAAGTTACAACTTACAACAACCAAAAAATAATCAACTATATTTAGGATACCTAAGTATAATTACTAAGTGTAACAAAATATATACAAGTAATATAAACAAGTAATATGAACAGTTAAAAAAAATAGTAAAATTATAAACAATAAAAAGTAAACAGTAATTATATACAAGTAATAAAAACAGTAATAATTACAAAATATTATAAACAGTATCAACAAAAAAAATATTAGGTTAGGAACATTTTCAATCCCCGGCAACGGCGCCAAAAATTGACAAGCTCAATTTGAGCATCAATTTAAAAAACCCTATCGGTAGTAGTATAGTGCATAGTAGGGTATCGTTCACAACGGAGATCAAAGGGTGTACCTAACAAAAAATGTCACAAAGAATTAAATAAAATAAAGAATTATTATTAACAAGTATAAAGAATATATACATATGTACAAAGTAAAAGGGGTTTGAGAGATTAAATTGAATGAAATAAATTAATTAAATTACAAAGAATAAATTAAATATGATGGGATGAAACACAAAGTATATAAAGTTCAGCCACAAGTATACAAGTTTACCAATTATTGGACCGAAAATTAACCAAGTTCCCTAGCCATGAAACCGAAATTAACATATGTGGAATGCTGGACCGCCAATTATCATTCCCCAAATAAAACCACTTTCATGAAAATTAACCTAAGCGACCGCACCTAGATTAATCAATCAAACATGCAAAGGTAGCTAATCAAAACATGTCCAACGCATAAAAGAAGAGTTGTTAATTAAAGTGCACGACCTAGTGGGACCGCCCATCTATCCGTGATCCTTCTTATTTGATTCCGACCTCTTTCCAAAGCCTTTACTACTTGTGAATTAGAATTAAAACCCTAATTCTAGCACCAATTATATGCAATCATCTTAAGTTTGCAACCTTAAAACAAAAACATATAAAAGTTCTCTACTAAAACAGAATCAAATAAACGGAGTCACATAAGCTACTAGAAGAACTAATTAATTAGGATCCAACAATTAAATAAATCCATAAACAAGGGCTGAATATTATATAAATCATGTCATGTTAACTAATACAAAGGATAAACAAGCAACAAAGAGGCATAAATTTAAAGGCTAAGTCGAAATACACCGTATGAATAGCATGAAGATCTTGAAGCCACATCTTGAATCCTTGACCACAAGTAATCCAAGCCGTGAAGACAATGTGATGATGGTGATGGTGATGTTGAATAGGGGCTGGTGGTGATGGTGTAGACGCCTTCTCCTCCTCCTTGAAGTCTTGAAAACCCTAAATACTAGAGAATGGAAAATATGATGTGAGAAGAGAAAGAGGAGGGTTTGTCCCTCCCCATTGAGGTGTGTTGAAGAGAAGAATGAGGCTGCTATTTATAGGAGAATGGAGAGGAAGAAGAAGACAATGCAAGAAATAAAGAAAGAAAGGGAAGAGAAGTGGAATTTAAGTGGGAGATAAAGAAATGGTAAGTGGCATGGTGGAAATGTAATGGGTTGCAATTAACCATTTATTTAGGTAAAAGAAATCAAACACTAATGGTATGGGTAGAAAGAAGAGGGAAGAATATAGGGGTGAGTGGAGCATTGAAAATAAAAGAAGAGGAAAGAAATAAAAAGCAGGCAGCACTGAGCTATTCCCACTTAGAACGGAATAATGCACGTTTGAACGGTTGGATGATTCTCAAATTTTAATACAGAATATCTAACACGCACATGCAGCGTGTATCAAAATTACAGCTAGATCGGACGGTGCAATTGGGAGTTATGGGCTTCGCAAGTTGACTAATCTGCACAGGCAGAATGTCCGAAAATCTGGGCTTGGGCCTTTCCTCATGCTTTGTGAACTTGAGCCTTCCTTCATGAATTTGGGCCTTCATCTTGGGCTTGGGCCTTCCTTCATGGTCTTGGGCCTTCCTCTTGGGCTTGGGCCTTCATCTTGGGCCTCACGGCAGCTCACCTCTTAATGGGCCTCGAAAAAGCCCATTAAACTTCGTAAATTTCCGAGCTCCGATTTTCTGCACGTATTCACATTTATATATCAATTAGGGACTCAAATATGGAAACTAAGCTAAAATAGCAAAGTTACAATTAAATCATAGCCAAATAGTAGGGAAAATACATTAAAAACGTCGCACTTTGTGCTCCTATCATGAAGCACTCCTGGAGTATGAGGAAGTCGACGTGATTACTTATGCCCAAAACGGAGATAGAATTTCGTGGGTCAAGACCAGTGGTGAAGTTTGTAAGCACATGTACTGAACTGTCTATCGACACACTATCCCATAAATGCCTTGTCTGTACGTCTCTGATAAAATCAAAGATTCTTGTGTGATGGGAGAAGTGCTTGACAGAACAGCCAGCAGTACGATCGAGTCCAACGGGTTGGCTAGGATCACCCCTTCGCTTGTTGGTCCTGACCTCCATATGTGCATCTCCCGTTTTGTTTGATGCAGTCCAATGATGGTAAGTCGAGTTGGTGATGTCGTTGAAGAAACTTATCGCCATCTGGTTTGCCATCTGATACGCCCAAAAGGAGCATCAATTTAAAAAATCCCTATCGGTAGTATAGTGTAAGTAGGGTATCGTTCACAACGGAGATCAAAGGGTGTACCTAACAAAAAATGTCACAAAGAATTAAATAAAATAAAGAATTATTATTAACAAGTATGAAGTATAAATATATACATATGTACAAAGTAAAAAGGGGGAATTAGGTGATAAATTGAATGAAATAAATTAATTAAATTACAAAGAATAAATAAAATATGATGATGAAACACAAAGTATATAAAGTTCAGCCACATATACACAAGTTTACCAATCATTAGACCGAAAATTAACCAAGTTCCCTAGCCATGAAACCGAAACTAACATATGTGGAATGCCCACACGGGTTATCATTCCCCAAATAAAACCTCTTCTATGAAAATTAACCTAGTGAACGCTCATCTAGATTAAACAATTAAACATGCAAAGGTGATCAATCAATAACATATCTAACGCATAGGAGAAGAGTTGTTAATTAAAGTGCGCGACCTAGCGAACGCTCGTCTATCCGCGATCCTTCTTATTTTGATTCTGACCCGTTTGATAAGCCTTTACTACTTGTGAATTAGAATTAAAACCCTAATTCTAGCACCAATTACATGCAATCATCTTAAGTTTCGAACCTTAAAACAAGAACACATAAAAGATTCAATAAAACCGAATCAAATAAACGGAGTCACATAAGCTGCTAGAAGAACTAATTAATTAGGATCTAACAATCAAATAAACTCATAAATATAGGCTGAAAATTATATAAATCATGTCATGTTAACTAATACAAAGAATAATCAAGCAACAAAGAGGAACTCAAAAAGAGCGGCATAATGGACGTTCCAACGGTCGGATGATTCTGAAATTTTAATACCGTATACCTAACACCCACATGCAGCGTGTATCAAAATTACAGCTAGATCTGACGGTGCAATTGGGAGATATGGGCTTCGCAAGTTGACTGATCTGCACAGGCAGAATGTCCGAAAATCTGGGCTTGGGCCTTTCCTCATGCTTTGTGAACCTGGGCCTTCCTTCATGGATTTGGGCCTGCCATCTTGGGTCTGGGCCTCCTTCTTAATGGGCCTCCTTCTTAATGGGCCTCCTTCTTAATGGGCCTCGCAAAAGCCCATTAGACTTCGTTTCTGCACATGTTCACATTAATACGTCATTTAGGACTCAAATATGGAAACTAAGCTAAAATAGCAAAGTTACAATTAAATTATAGCCAAATAGTAGGGAAAACACATTAAAAACGTCACACTTTGTGCTCCTATCAAATTCCCCCACACTTAGCTACTGCTAGTCCTCTAGCAAACACAAGAACAACACAGAACAAAAAAGGAAACACAAAACAGAATGGTCTTTCCAACCATAACCCTCAGCGAGTTCAGAAGAGTTATAATCAAGAGAATAAAAATTATATACCAAGGCTAACAAATTTGCTAAGTCTTTAACCTGCACATCTCATTCATGCTCGGGTGAAGTGTGTGAAAACCGAGTATACAAAAAATCTCCAGCAATCAAGTAGGCACATCGAAACAACATTAACCACTAAAACTCACAATGATCACTAAATATTTCCGCTCAGTGTTTAGGGTTAACTGTTTACTCTCAAAACAATTACACAAGTACTGTTCCCATATGCTTGCTCATTAACCAACTCTCTACAATTAATCCACAAATCATCAGATCATAAGGACTTTGAGGTGAAACAGGGGTCAAAGGGTGAATGGTGAATAGTGAATGGTGAATGATGAATAAAGGGACTGGAAATGAAAAATGTTTCACATGTTTGCAAGACAAGTCAACGACTTTAAAACTCATACCTATGCTATACCCGAAACAACTCTTATTCTCCTCCGACCTTTTATTGAAAATAAAACAATACAACAAAATAACTCTATTTTTGGAATTTCTTTCTTTTTCTTTTCTATTTTTTTTTCTTTGAGGAATTTATTCCTTCTTTTTTTTTTTCTGATTTTTTTTTTTTTTTCTTTCTTTCTTTGAACAAATACAACAAAGTAAATACACCCCCACACTTGCCTTTTGGTATACTACCATACAAATCCGAAGCATAAAAACATAAGAAGTCACTATCATCGTCTTGCAAACACAGTAAAACAAGGGTGAAATGGTGTGGGTGAACAAAAGAAACGGCTAATGAGTGATCAGTTCAAAAGGGGATTCCTAAAGTTCGTGTTTAGATGGATGGTGAATATTTTGGCCATGGTGCTCAACTAATGCCTTAATCATCTCTAATTCATTACAGATTAACAAAACGTTTTAAACGGTCTCTGAGCAAGTTCTAGGTTCAAAAACTCATGAATTGTGCACACATGAAGAACGAGTAAATGTATGAAATATGCATACATGTGAATATACAATAGGCTCAAATCCTCACATTTTCTGGGTATGCATGACAATGTAAGTTCAAATGTGCTTCTCGGATTGCAATCAATTAATCGAAACAGGTTATGTGAACATGGAAATTCGAGCAATCATAAGTTATGCAAATTAAATCCAAAGCAAACTACACAAAGCCTTGACATAAAAGAAATATTCTCAAAATCATAACAATTAAACTCAATTCATCATCGGGATTGGAGAGAAAACAACACACATAACACAAATAAACACACAAACAGAAGCAAATATTTTTGTAATTTTTGATTTTTTGATTTTTTTGATTTTTTCCAATTTACGTAACAATACGTGACCACAGTGACTTACTAAGTGCAATGGTAGGTTCAACGCTACCAAAGGAGTAAGTATGATTTAGTCGATATACCGTTACAGTAGAAAACAAAAACAAGTAAATTATTTTTTTTGAATTTTTCAAATTTTTCAAATTTTTTTCTTTTCTTTTCAATAAATCTTCCCCCCACACTTGAATTAAACATTGTCCTCAATGTTAGACAGATATTTCACGAAAATGAAAAATTCAAGTATGGTTATTGAATTTAAACACACAAACATAAATCAACAGAAGTAAACACACAACATATATACAAATGAAAAAGATAGGTTAAAGAAAATCTCCCCCTTGAAGATCATTAAGCTCCTCCCGAAGCAAGTCACCAACAGTCACAAACAAGGCTAGCAGGGCCTTGCATCCAACGTTTTCTCCTTAATTGACTGCGGCTCTGATCCGTTGAAGTGTGTCCTGGACAAGGGTAGTAGCCGACTCCACGGCAGACTTGGCTGATGTAGCCCTCACTGAGATCTGGAACACCATAGTCAGTAGTGTTCCATCAAGTACAGCTCCGGATACGTTAGGCAGAATGGAAAAGCCTGAAGACATAAGCGGAAATGGCTCCGGTTGAACTCCAGATAGCAAACACTGGAAAATGGAATGGTTGATCGGTGCATAAATCACAGACGACCCCGTTGCATCGGTGCAACACTCCTGAAGGATGAGGAAGTCGTTGTGACTATCTATAGCGAGCACCGAGATCTGGTTCCGCGGGTCAAGACCGATGGTGGAATTTGCTAGCACACGTACAGAGCTGTCCATCGACATACTATCCCACAGCGGTCTCGTCTGAACGTCTTTGAGGAACTCAAAGATCCTGGTGTGATGAGATAGATGAACAACGGAACAACCAGCAGTACGATTGACTCCAGGGGGCTTGCTCGGATCACCCCTTCGCTTGTTGGTCCTGACCTCCATTCGAGTGTCTCTTGTTCGATTCGAACAAGTCCAGTGGTGGTACGTGGAGTTGCTGATGTCGTTGAAGAAACAGATTGTCATCTGTTTTGCCATTTCCGCCAAGCCTCTTCTTCCTTCAAGAGAAATAATCGAGTCACCGGGTGAAGAGTGGATACCTGTGGCGCACATGTAGCGCTCGGCTTGTCGTTGGAGGGTTGAGATCCAACGCTTTGCACCAAAAGCGAACCCTGAATGAACAAAAGGTTCGAAACTGGCCTTCATCTCCTTTTCGCGTACATCCACGTGCTCCACCCAAGTGACCAAGGAAGATCCATTATGAAGATCACGTATCAGGCATCCGGAGGGGCGTTTTCGGCAAATCGATCTCACGGAAGGCTTTGGATTGGAACGCAATTCATCCACGGAGACATCCACGACGACCCAACTTCCATCCAGTTGTAGGTGAGAGTACCTAACGAACTGGACTTCACGAGTTGAAACGAGGTGAGATGGCACCAGAAACTCGGCCGACATCACCTGCATATGCTCCTCGTAGCCTTCTTCGTTGCTGGAGGAAAGGATCTCCAACGTCTTGGCGTTTGTGATCATGCTACAGAAGACTGGCAACCATCGACCAACATCCATGAGAATTTGAACGATGGTGGTCGGATAAAGATGGATGGTTGCCGAGTGTCTCGACGATTCGGCTTTGAAGTACGGAGCAGGTTCAGCTCGTTGAAACACTCGCAAGTACTCGGCCCTATGAAGAGTCTCGGGATGAATAGACGTGTCGGGAGTCGGTGAAGTTATCCACAAAGGAAATCCGGCAGTGGCCATGAGCAGGAGCTCGTGTTTGGCCTTACGGACGATATCCGAGATCAAGTCGGTGTGGACTCCGACAAGATCATGAGCAGGTCCGGGAAGGGTGTCAGATGGCAAAGGTATGGATGGGCGCTCGATAAATGAAGGCATGAGGCTCCGCACATCCCTTCTTAAGTGGTCCATGTCGATGGAATCGTCGGACAACTCGAGAATAGGCTCTTGTTGTTGAGGAACAACTTCGAGCCTTCGCCTAGGCACATCTGAGTGCGGAACAGGACCTCCGCAATTGGGACATATGCCGCTGTGGAGAGCATCGACGAGTCGTTGATTCAGAAGTTGAAGCTCCTCGTTCTTGCTCACCAGCTGATCGTTTCTTTTCTCTAGCTCGGCAATACGCTGCTCGGAAGACTGGATACCGAACTTCTTCCTATTTCTCGACCCCCAATAGTAGACTTGGTCTTCTTCTAGTCCGATTTTTGGACCAAATCGTTCTCGTTGTGGCTTGGTGGGGTGAGAATACACCGCAAAGAAAGCCGCAAGTGCATCTCTCTGAGCTTTGCTGTACTTCGACCTCGGAAGTCTCCTATAGTGATGTGAACGTAAAATACGTTCACAAAGTGCCTTTAATTACTGGATTTTGCTATTCCGAAAGCTTAATTGTTTGTTTAATGTTTGTTTTCGTGTTTTTAGGGAAAATACCAGTAAAATGTTAATCTGCACAGAAAAGGTGAATTTTGGAGATATTCAGCGTAATTCGGAAAGTCAACCGTGACTTTCATTTGTGGAATAAAATATTGTACGAAGATTTCGGAAACCGTTCCGAATCCCGACAATTTGTCGGCGAACCACCACATTAGGCGGCACAATCACCACACGCGGTGGCGAAACATAATTCAAATCTTCATTCTATTTTCCCTTGTTTATATTTTATTTATATTTTTAATTATTTTTGTTTATTTTTGTTATTTTATTTTTCTATTGTTTTATTTTACATTTATTTCATTTTAATTTCTTTTGTTATTTTACTTTTCTTTTCTTTTGTTTTATTTTTATATTTATAATTATTTTGTTTATTTTTGTTATTTTATTTTGTTTTGTTTTTCAGCACCACGATCACCACCGAGCCGCCCATTTCCCTATTTCTTGGATTCTAGCTACAGTCCACCACCATCACCTAACTCTTCCACCACCGTCACCAACCCATTCCACTTCCACCAACCTTCTTCCACCTTACCAACACCACCAGCTTCCCTTCCATTCTCTATTTAAGAGAAGCCCTGCAACAATTTCAATCACAATCAAGCAATCATCTAATTATCTCTTTTCTTCTTTTTGCAGGTTTGGGAAGCTCGTGCTCTACAACCCACTGCCGGCAGCAATTCCACCGTGCACCTGCAAGTTTCTCACCGCACATCACTGATCAATCTCATGGCCGTGATCCTCTCTGCCACAAATCCACCAAAGCAGCTCACCGCCGCAAATCCCAATCCTAAGCGCCGCCAAGCCACCATGACCTCTGCCCAGAAACGCCGGCGTCCCAAATTCCTTTGTCGGCATCGCTGCTGTCCACTTGCGTCGCCCGCTGCTGCTCCTATCTACCACGCCGGCGTCGCAAATACCCAAGCTCGTAGCCGCCGTGTCTCTCAAGCCTAGATTCGATCACCATCGTCGCAGCTCCCCGCCGGCGACTTCCCGGCGTTGTCATCGATGCCCGGTCACTTCCGCCGCCACCTTGCTGCTCTCTCCGCCGCTCACAGCCCATCTCAGTCCTCATCTTCTCCGTCGCCGTTACAGAACAGGACCCGCGCCGTTTCTGCACGATGGCGCTGCAATCATCAACGCCGGCGTCGACCCACCTCATGGCCGCGTCTCTTCCTCGCCGACGATACCATCCAACCACCGGCGACGATCTCTCCCATGGCCGCACCTCGTTCTCTGTCAAGAGAAGAAATGAGAAGAAGAAAACAGTAGCAAATGAAGAAACACGGGCTGAATCAAGATGAATAAAAATCCCGGTCAACTAAGTCAACAGTCAACAGGGCCGGTCAAACAAGTCAAAATTGGGCCCAAGCCCAATGCCCAAATGCCCAATTGCCCAAGCCCAAATGCCCAATTGATTTGTGCACCCGCCACATCCAAATTTACGATCTACTATAGCTGAGTCTGCCACCTTCGCCTGCCAGACAGTGTCCATTTTCATGGACACAACAGTAACATTTTTCCCAAACTCTGTTTATTTATTATAATTTATTTTTGTTTAATTAACTATTCGTGAATAATTTTGGGAAATGTTATTGTTTGTTTATTTTCTATTTTGTGTAATAAATTGGATTGAAGTTGATTAATTCTTCTAGCAGCTTATGTGAATTTTGTTTGTTTGGTTTTATCTTTAATGTTGAAACTAAATGATAAGGATCGCGGATAGACGAGCGTTCGCTAGGTCGCGCACTTGAATTAACAACTCTTTTTCTATGCGTTAGACATGTTTAGATTAATCACCTTTGCATGTTTAATTGTTTAATCTAGATGAGCGTTCACTAGGTTGATTTCATGGGAGAAGTTTATTTGGGGAATGATAACCTGCGTATGCATTCTACATATGTTAGTTTCGGATTCATGGCTAGGGAGTTAGTTAATCTTCAAAACAATATTTTTGTGTGTGTTTTCTTGTTTTCAAAAATAATAAAAATCCAAAAATATTTCTTTTTATTGTTTTCAAAATTATCAAAAACCCTCAAAAATACTTTTGTATATAATGTATATTTTTGTAAATAGAAACAATACTGTATAGTTTATTTAATTTTGTATATATATATATTCTTTATTCTTTATACTTGTTAATAATAATTCTTTATTTAATTTAATTTTTCGTGACATTAAAAAGTAAATATAACAATCTTCTGTGGGAAAAACCTTTATTTCCCATTATACTTTACAACGACAACTGTTAGGAATTTAGGTAATAATTAATGATCGCGGTTTAACCCATAATCATTTTGGCGCCGGCTCGCCGGGGATTGTTTTTACTATTTACTTTTTACTTTTTACTTTTTACTGTTGACTTTTTGACTGTTGACTTTTTGACTGTTGACTTTTTGACTGTTGACTTTGACTATTGACTATTGACTTTTTACTATTTGTAAATAATATTTGTTAATTTTATTTATACTCACTTGATTATACTTGTTTATATTTTTACACTTAGTAATTATACTTAGGTATCCTGAATATGGTTGATTATTTTTTGTTGTTGTAAGTTGTAACTTGAACGGATTAGGTAAGGTCCTTTTATTAATATTGGCCTAAACCCTTCATTTTTACCGTAAGGTTATTTGAGGTTGAGGGCGGCCTTTATTAACACTTGGAGAATTGTCGAACACTTAAGTGCTTTCTCAACTGAGTAAGGGGCACATGAATGGTGTCTAGATATGATCAAGACTCTGGGTGACGGGTTTGTAAAATTGGATTCAGAGGACTTGTCCACTAAATGAATCCTGCCTCTCGCTTATCTCTTGTGATCTGGCCATTCGCCTTCTGAAAACACGGAAAGTCATTTAAGTCAAGGCATTGCACCTAGGCCGTAAGTCCACCTTGAGTTACCGCTTGGAATCAACTTTCATTTTTTTTTCAACTATATTCAGGCAAAAGAAAATATTTTTGTGTAAATAAAATATACGTAGACATAGGAATATACGTAGACATAGGAATATACGTAGACATAGGAATATACGTAGACATAAAATATACTTAGACATAGGAAATTTTATTCATTCATTTTGTATAGATAATTTGTGACACATTTTTAACATTGTAAATATTTTGGTTTTACTTTGTAAATTTTATTACTAATTTATTTTTAATTTTTATAGGGAATAATCCGGGTTTATCGGAAATTCTACCACATACATCGGAGCATACGTATAGGAAGTCAAGGTTGAAAAACCTTGAGGTTGATGTCTTGTTGGTGATTTTCGGTTTCCTCGGGTGTAAAAAGGTAAGTTTTCTTTTAACTCTCGTTATTTATTTAAAAAATAAAAAAATAAAAAAATTTGTAATTGTAAATAATAAAAAAAAAGAGTGTTTGTTTGTTTTATTATTTGTAATTATTTATTTTTACTGTTACTGTTTGTTTTATTTTCGGGCTTGTTGTAGTTATTTGTTATTGGGCCTTAGGCCCATTTGTGTGATTGGTTAGGGTTTTAGGTTTCGTAAAAAATAAAAAATAAAAAATTTAGCCCATTGGGCTCGTGTCATTCACGAAGCCCAAAAACCCGTAACCCAAGCCCATTAGTGTGTCGGGCCTGTTCGTTTTTAGGCCCATTAGTTAAGCCCACAAATAATGGGCCGAAGATTTCTTTGGCCCAGGCCCACTTTAAGGCCCAGACCATTCCGATGGCCCAGGCCCGTTTAAAGTGTCGGCAAGCGCGTGTGCTACGCGTTTTCACTGTTCACTTTACGACTTTTCGTAAAGTATTAAAAAAAAAATAAAAAAATAAAAAATCGAAAATCAAAAAAAATTTTGATTGGGCCGACGCACGACTTTTGCGTCGGCCGAATTCTTTAATAAGCCGCGTGCGTGTCTACTGTAGACTTTACGACTTTCGTCGCTCGATCCGGAAATTTCGGGTCTTCTGTCTGTGGCACGTGTGCGAGCGTGCGTCCGTTCCTTCCTTTCCCTTCTGTTTGCATTAGTTTCCTTAGGTCATTTCGCGTTTCCCTTAGTCGCTCTCTCTCATTCTCTCTCATCTCCTCTCGTTTTTCCCTAAGTGTTCTTCGTGTTCTTAGTGAATTTTCCCAGAAATACTCCCAATTCCCAGAAAAGCTATACTCCCTTCCCAAACCAGAAATGGCCAAAAGAGTTAATTCTTTCAGCGATTTGTTTCAGGCAGGTCCTTCAGAGAACCCAATCTTTGAAGGTCTGGCTGAAATAATTCCACCGAGCATGCTCAATAGCGCCGATGCTAGCATGCCGACCGAGCCACAACCACAACCGCAACCGCAACCACTACCCCAAGCACCAATCCTGGTTGCTGATCCACCTGCCGAGCTGGAAGCCGCTCCTGTCTATAGGAGACTTCCGAGGTCGAAGTACAGCAAAGCTCAGAGAGATGCACTTGCGGCTTTCTTTGCGGTGTATTCTCACCCCACCAAGCCACAACGTGAAAGATTTGGTCCGAAAATCGGACTTGAGGAGGACCAAGTCTACTATTGGGGGTCGAGAAATAGGAAGAAGTTCGGTATCCAGTCTTCCGAGCAGCGTATTGCCGAGCTAGAGAAAAGAAACGATCAGCTGGTGAGCAAAAACGAGGAGCTTCAAATGCAGAATCAAAGACTCGTTGATGCTCTCCACAGCGGCATTTGTCCCAATTGCGGAGGTCCTGTTCCGCACTCAGATGTGCCTAGGCGAAGGCTCGAAGTTGTTCCTCCACAACAAGAGCCTCTTCTCGAGTTGTCCGATGATTCTATTGACATGGACCACTTGAGACGGGATGTGCGGAGCCTCATGCCATCATTTATCGAGCGCCCATCCGTACCTGTGCCATCTGACACCCTTCCCGGACCTGCTCACGATCTTGTCGGAGTCCACACCGACTTTATCTCGGATATCGTCCGTAAGGCCAAACACGAGCTCCTGCTCATGGCCACTGCCGGATTTCCTTTGTGGATAACTTCACCGACTCCCGACACGTCTATTCATCCCGAGACTCTTCATAGGGCCGAGTACTTGCGAGTGTTTCAACGAGCTGAACCTGCTCCGTACTTCAAAGCCGAATCGTCGAGACACTCGGCAACCATCCATCTTTATCCGACCACCATCGTTCACATCTTAATGGATGTTGGTCGATGGTTGCCAGTCTTCTGTAGCATGATCACAAACGCCAAGACGTTGGAGATCCTATCCTCCAACAACGAAGAAGGCTACGAGGAGCAGAAGCAAGTGATGTCGGCCGAGTTTCTGGTGCCATCTCACCTCGTTTCAACTCGTGAAGTCCAGTTCGTTCGGTATTCTCACCTACAACTGGATGGAAGTTGGGTCGTCGTGGATGTCTCCGTGGATGAATTGCGCACCAATCCAAAGCCTTCCGTGAGATCGATTTGCCGAAAACGCCCCTCCGGATGCCTGATACGTGATCTTCATAATGGATCTTCCTTGGTCACTTGGGTGGAGCACGTGGATGTACGCGAGAAAGAGATGAAGGCCAGTTTCGAACCTTTTGTTCATTCAGGGTTCGCTTTTGGTGCAAAGCGTTGGATCTCAACCCTCCAACGACAAGCCGAGCGCTACATGTGCGCCACAGGTATCCACTCTTCACCCGGTGACTCGATTATTTCTCTTGAAGGAAGAAGAGGCTTGGCGGAAATGGCAAAACAGATGACAATCTGTTTCTTCAACGATATCGCAACTCCACGTATCACCCTTGGACTTGTTCGAACCGAACAAGAGACACTCGAATGGAGGTCGGGACCAACAAGCGAAGGGGTGATCCGAGCAAGCCCCCGGAGTAAATCGTACCGCTGGTTGTTCCGTCGTTCATCTATCTCATCACACCGGGATCTTTGAGTTTCTCAAAGACGTTCGGACAAGACCGCAATGGGATAGTATGTCGATGGACAGCTCCGTACGTGTGCTAGCAAATTTCACCATCGGTCTTGACCCGCGCAATCAGATTTCGGTGCTCGCCATAGATAGTCACAACGACTTCCTCATCCTTCAGGAGTGTTGCACCGATGCAACGGGGTCGTCTGTGATATACGCGCCGATCAACCATTCCATTTTCCAGTGTTTGCTATCTGGAGTTCAACCGGAGCCATTTCCGTTTATGTCTTCTGGCTTCTCCATTCTGCCAAACGTATCCGGAGCTGTACTTGACGGAACACTTCTGACTATGGTGTTCCAGATCTCAGTGAGGGCTACATCAGCCAAGTCTGCCGTGGAGTCGGCAACAACCCTTGTCCAGGACACACTTCTAAGGATCAGAGCCGCAGTCAATTAAGGAGCAAACGTTGGATGCAAGGCCCTGCTAGCCTTGTTTGTGACTGTTGGTGACTTGCTTCGGGAGGAGCTTCACGATCTTCAAAGGGGAGGCTTTCTGTTTCCCTTTTCATTTAGTTAATTGTTTTGTGTTTATTTCTGTTTGTGTGTTTACTTCGGTTTATTTTAGTTTGTGTGTTTAAATTCAATAATCATGCTTGAATTTTTCATTTTCGTGAAATATCTGTCTAACATTGAGGACAATGTTTAATTCAAGTGTGGGGGGAAGGTTTATTAAAAATAAAAGAAAAAATTTGAAAAATTTGAAAAATTCAAAAAAATAATTTACTTGTTTTTGTTTTCTACGGTAACAATATATCGACTATATCACACTCACTCCCTTGGTAGCGTTGAACCTACCATTGCACTTAGTGAGTCCCTGTGGTCACGTATTGTTACCTACATTGAAAAATCAAAAAAAAATAAATCAAAAAAATCAAAAATTAAAAAAATATTTGCTTCTGTTTGTGTGTTTATTCGTGTTATATGTGTTATTTTCTTTCCAATCCCGATGATGAATTGAGTTTAATCTGTTGTGATTAGGAGAATGTGGATTATATGCTAAGGTTTTGTGTAGTTTGCTTTGGATTTAATTTGCATAACTCGTGATTGCTCGAATTTCCATGTTCACATAACCTGTTTCGATTAATTGATTGCAATCCGAGAAGCACATTTGAACATACATTGTCATGCATACCCAGAAAATGTGAGGATTTGAGCCTATTGTATATTCACATGTATGCATATTTCATACATTTACTCGTTCTTCATGTGTGCACAATTCATAAGTTTTTGAACCTAGAACTTGCTCAGAGACCTCTTGAAACATTTTATTAATCTGTGATGAATTAGAAATGAGTAAGGCATTAGTTGAGCACCATGGCCAAAATATTCACCATCCATCTAAACACGAACTTTAGGAATCCCCTTTTGAACTAAACACTCATTAGCCGTTTCTTTTGTTCACCCACACCATTTCACCCTTGTTTTATTTATGTTTGCAAGACGATGATAGTGACTTCTTATGTTTTTATGCTTCGGATTTGTATGGTATATACCAGAAGGCAAGTGTGGGGGTGTATTTATTTTGTTGTATTTGTTCAAAGAAAGAAAAAAAAAATCAAAAACAAAAAGAAGGAATAAAGTTCCTCAAAGAAAAAAAAAATAGAAAAGAAAGAAAGAAAAAAATGTCAGAAAGAGAAATGTCAAAAATAGAGTTATTTTCTTGTTTTTAATTTCAATAAAAGGTTGGAGGAGAATAAGAAAGTTGTTTCGGGTATAGCATAGGTATGAGTTTCAAAGTCGTTGACTTGTCTTGCAAACATGTAAAACATTTTTCATTTCGAGTCCTTTCACTTCATTTACCATTCACTATTTACCATCCACCATTTGGTCCCTGTTTCACCTAAAAAGTCCTTATGATCTGATGATTTGTAGATTAACTGTAGAGAGTCGGTTAATGAGCAAGCATATGGGAACACTACTTGTGTAATTGTTTTGAGAGTAAACATTTAACCCTAAACACTGAGCGGAAATATTTAGTGAATCTTGTGAGGTTTAGTGGTTAATGTTGTTTCGATGTGCCTATTGGATTGCTTGATATTAATTGTATACTTGGTTTTCACACACACACCCGAGCATAAATGAGATGTACATGTTAAATACTTAGCAAATTCTTTAGCCTTGATATATAATTTTTATTCTCTTGATTATAATTTTTTCGAACTCGCTGAGGATTATGGTTGGAAAGACCATCTGTTTTGTGTTTGCCTTTCTATTTTGTGATGTTTTGTTCTGTGTTTGCTAGAGGACTAGCAATAGTTCAAGTGTAGGGGTGTGATGTGAACGTAAAATACGTTCACAAAGTGCCTTTAATTACTGGATTTTGCTATTCCGAAAGCTTAATTGTTTGTTTAATGTTTGTTTTCGTGTTTTTAGGGAAAATACCAGTAAAATGTTAATCTGCACAGAAAAGGTGAATTTTGGAGATATTCAGCGTAATTCGGAAAGTCAACCGTGACTTTCATTTGTGGAATAAAATATTGTACGAAGATTTCGGAAACCGTTCCGAATCCCGACAATTTGTCGGCGAACCACCACATTAGGCGGCACAATCACCACACGCGGTGGCGAAACATAATTCAAATCTTCATTCTATTTTCCCTTGTTTATATTTTATTTATATTTTTAATTATTTTTGTTTATTTTTGTTATTTTATTTTTCTATTGTTTTATTTTACATTTATTTCATTTTAATTTCTTTTGTTATTTTACTTTTCTTTTCTTTTGTTTTATTTTTATATTTATAATTATTTTGTTTATTTTTGTTATTTTATTTTGTTTTGTTTTTCAGCACCACGATCACCACCGAGCCGCCCATTTCCCTATTTCTTGGATTCTAGCTACAGTCCACCACCATCACCTAACTCTTCCACCACCGTCACCAACCCATTCCACTTCCACCAACCTTCTTCCACCTTACCAACACCACCAGCTTCCCTTCCATTCTCTATTTAAGAGAAGCCCCGCAACAATTTCAATCACAATCAAGCAATCATCTAATTATCTCTTTTCTTCTTTTTGCAGGTTTGGGAAGCTCGTGCTCTACAACCCACTGCCGGCAGCAATTCCACCGTGCACCTGCAAGTTTCTCACCGCACATCACTGATCAATCTCATGGCCGTGATCCTCTGCGCCACAAATCCACCAAAGCAGCTCACCGCCGCAAATCCCAATCCTAAGCGCCGCCAAGCCACCATGACCTCTGCCCGAAACGCCGGCGTCCCCAAATTCCTTTGTCGGCATCGCTGCTGTCCACTTGCGTCGCCCGGCTGCTGCTCCTATCTACCACGCCGGCGTCGCAAATACCCAAGCTCGTAGCCGCCGTGTCTCTCAAGCCCGGATTCGATCACCATCGTCGCAGCTCCCCGCCGGCGACTTCCCGGCTGTCATCGATGCCCGGTCACTTCCGCCGCCACCTTGCTGCTCTCTCCGCCGCTCACGGCCCATCTCGGTCCTCATCTTCTCCGTCGCCGTTACGAACGGGACCCGCGCCGTTTCTGCACCGATGGCGCTGCAATCATCAACGCCGGCGTCGACCCACCTCATGGCCGCGTCTCTTCCTCGCCGACGATACCATCCAACCACCGGCGACGATCTCTCCCATGGCCGCACCTCGTTCTCTCGTCAAGAGAAGAAATGAGAAGAAGAAAACAGTAGCAAATGAAGAAACACGGGCTGAATCAAGATGAATAAAAATCCCGGTCAACTAAGTCAACAGTCAACGGGGCCGGTCAAACAAGTCAAAATTGGGCCCAAGCCCAATGCCCAAATGCCCAAATGCCCAATTGATTTGTGCACCCGCCACATCCAAATTTACGATCTACTATAGCTGAGTCTGCCACCTTCGCCTGCCAGACAGTGTCCATTTTCATGGACACAACAGTAACATTTTTGATAGGAGCACAAAGTGTGACGTTTTTAATGTATTTTCCCTACTATTTGACTATGATTTCATTGTAACTTTGCTATTTTTGCTTAGTTTCCATATTTGAGTCCCTAAATGATATATAAATGTGAATACGTGCAGAAAATCGGAGCTCGGAAATTTACGAAGTCTAATGGGCTTTTTCGAGGCCCATTAAGAAGTGAGCTACCGTGAGGCCCAAGATGAAGGCCCAAATCCAAGAAGAAAGGCCCAAGCCCAAGAAGAAAGGCCCAAGCCCAAGAAGAAAGGCCCAAGCCCAAGAAGGAAGGTCCAAGCCCATTTTCGGACAATCTGCCTGTGCAGATATGTCAACTTGCGAAGCCAATATCTCCCAATTTCACCGTTGGATCCAGCTGTAATTTTGATACACGCTGCATGTGTGTGTTATATATTCTGTATTAAAATTTGAGAATCATCCAACCGTTCAAACGTGCATTATTCCGTTCTAAGTGGGAACTGCTCAGTGCTGTCTGCTTTTTATTTCTTTCCTCTTCTTTTATTTTCAATGCTCCACACACCCCAATGGGGAGGGACAAACCCTCCTCTTTCTCTTCTCCCTCTCACATCATATTTTCCATTCTCTAGTATTTAGGGTTTTCAAGTCTTCAAGGAGGAGGGGAGCTGTTTACACCATTACCACCAGCCATCAACCATCATCACCACCATCATCATCACCTTGGGAATCTCGGCTTTTGAGTTACTCGCGTGAGGATTTAAGAGTTTGTGATCTTCGAGTTCTTCCTACTTTCCATATGGTGTACTTCAACTTATTCTTTAATTACTCTTTTTGAGTTCCTCTTTGTTGCTTGATTATTCTTTGTATTAGTTAACATGACATGATTTATATAATTTTCAGCCTATATTTATGAGTTTATTTGATTGTTAGATCCTAATTAATTAGTTCTTCTAGCAGCTTATGTGACTCCGTTTATTTGATTCGGTTTTATTGAATCTTTTATGTGTTCTTGTTTTAAGGTTCGTAACTTAAGATGATTGCATGTAATTGGTGCTAGAATTAGGGTTTTAATTCTAATTCACAAGTAGTAAAGGCTTATCAAACGGGTCGGAATCAAAATAAGAAGGATCGCGGATAGACGAGCGTTCGCTAGGTCGCGCACTTTAATTAACAACTCTTCTCCTATGCGTTAGATATGTTATTGATTGATCACCTTTGCATGTTTAATTGTTTAATCTAGATGAGCGTTCACTAGGTTAATTTTCATAGAAGAGGTTTTATTTGGGGAATGATAACCCGTGTGGGCATTCCACATATGTTAGTTTCGGTTTCATGGCTAGGGAACTTGGTTAATTTTCGGTCTAATGATTGGTAAACTTGTGTATATGTGGCTGAACTTTATATACTTTGTGTTTCATCATCATATTTTATTTATTCTTTGTAATTTAATTAATTTATTTCATTCAATTTATCTCTCAATTCCCCTTTTTACTTTGTACATATGTATATATTTATACTTTATACTTGTTAATAATAATTCTTTATTTTATTTAATTCTTTGTGACATTTTTTGTTAGGTACACCCTTTGATCTCCGTTGTGAACGATACCCTACTTACACTATACTACCGATAGGGTTTTTTTTTAAATTGATGCTCCTTTTGGGCGTGTCAATTTTTGGCGCCGTCGACGGGGATTGAAAATGTTCCTAACCTAATATTTTTTTTGTTAATACTGTTTATAATTTTTTGTAATTATTACTGTTTTTATTACTTGTATATAATTACTGTTTACTTTTTATTGTTTATAATTTTACTATTTTTTTAACTGTTCATATTATTTGTTTATATTACTTGTCAATAATACTTGTAACTAACACTTGTAAATAATACTTGTATATATTTGTTACACTTAGTAATTTACTTAGGTTTGAGTATAGTTGATTATTTTTGTTGTTGTAAGTTGTAACTTGAACGGGAATAGGTAAGGTCCTTTTATTAATATTGGCCTAAACCCTTCATTTGTACCGTAAGGTCACTTGAGGTTGAGAGCGGCCTTTATTAACACTTGGAGAATTGTCGAACACTTAAGTGCTTTCTCAACTGAGTAAGGGGCACATGAATGGTGTCTAGATATGATCAAGACTCTGGGTGACGGGTTTGTAAAATTGGATTCAGAGGACTTGTCCACTAAATGAATCCTGCCTCTCGCTTATCTCTTGTGATCTGGCCATTCGCCTTCTGAAAACACGGAAAGTCATTTAAGTCAAGGCATTGCACCTAGGCCGTAAGTCCACCTTGAGTTACCGCTTGGAATCAACTTTCATTTTTTTTCAACTATATTCAGGCAAAAGAAAATATTTTTGTGTAAATAAAATATACGTAGACATAGGAAAATTTATTCATTCATTTTGTATAGATAATTTGTGACATATTTTTAACTTTGTAAATATTTTGTTTTTATTTTGTAAATTTATTACTAACCTTTTTATTTTGTATAGGAAATAATCCGGGTTTATCGGAAATTTTACCACATACATCGGAGCATACGTTTAGGAAGTCAAGGTTGAAAAACCTTGAGGTTGATGTCTTGTTGGTGATTTTCGGTTTCCTCGGGAGTAAAAAGGTAAGTTTTCTTTTCACTCTCGTTATTTATTTGATTTAAAAAAAATAATAATAATAATAAAAAAAAAAATAGAAAATTTGTAATTGTAAAAAAAAAAAAAAAAAGAGTGTTTGTTTGTTTGTTTTACTCTTTGTATTTATTTATTTTTACTGTTTATAATTAATGTGTGTTTTATTTTCGGGCTTGTTGTAGTTATTTGTTATTGGGCCTTAGGCCCGTTTGTGTGATTGGTTAGGGTTTTAGGTTTCGTAAAATAAAATAAAAAATAAAAAAAAATAAAAATTTAGCCCATTGGGCTCGTGTCATTCACGAAGCCCAAAACCCGTAACCCAAGCCCATTAGTGTGTCGGGCCTATTCGTTTTTAGGCCCATTAGTTAAGCCCACCAATAATGGGCCGGAGATTTCTTTGGCCCAGGCCCACTTTAAGGCCCAAACCATTTCGATGGCCCAGGCCCGTTTAAAGTGTCGGCAAGCGCGTGTGCTACGCGTTTTCACTGTTCACTTTACGACTTTTCGTAAAGTATTAAAAAAATAAAAAAATAAAAAATCGAAAATCAAGAAAAAATGTGATTGGGCCGACGCACGACTTTTGCGTCGGCCGAATTGTTTAATAAACCGCGTGCGTGTCTACTGTAGACTTTACGACTTTCGTCGCTCGATCCGGAAATTACGGGTCTTCTGTCTGTGGCACGTGTGCGAGCGTGCGTCCGTTCCCTTCCCTTCTGTTCGTGTGTTTCATTTCACGCATTTCCTTAGGTTTCTCTTAGTCTCTCTCTCTCTCTCGTTTTCTCTCTCTCGTGTTCTTCGTGTTCTTCAGTTTTCCCAGAAAATCTCCCAAATCCTAGAAGTTTTCCTTCCTTCCCAACCTAGAAATGGCCAAAAGAGTGAATTCTTTCAGTGATTTGTTTCAGGCAGGTCCTTCAGAGAACCCAATCTTTGAAGGCTTGGCTGAAATAATTCCACCGAGCATGCTCAATAGCGCCGATGCTAGCATGCCGAACGAGCCACTACCACAACCGCAACCACTACCCCAAGCACCAATCATGGTTGCTGATCCACCTGTTGAGCCGGAAGCCGCTCCTGTCTATAGGAGACTTCCGAGGAGCAAATACAGCAAAGCTCAGAGAGATGCACTTGCGGCTTTCTTTGCGGTGTATTCTCACCCCACCAAGCCACAACGAGAACGATTTGGTCCGAAAATCGGACTAGAAGAAGACCAAGTCTACTATTGGGGGTCGAGAAATAGGAAGAAGTTCGGTATCCAGTCTTCCGAGCAGCGTATTGCCGAGCTAGAGAAAAGAAACGATCAGCTGGTGAGCAAAAATGAGGAGCTTCAAATGCAGAATCAAAAACTCGTTGATGCTCTCCACAGCGGCATCTGTCCTAATTGCGGAGGTCCTGTTCCGCACTCAGATGTGCCTAGGCGAAGGCTCGAAGTTGTTCCTCAACAACAAGAGCCTCTTCTCGAGTTGTCCGATGATTCTATCGATATGGACCACTTGAGACGGGATGTGCGGAGCCTCATGCCTACCCTTGTCGAGCGCCCATCCATACCTTTGCCATCTGACCATCTTCCCAGACGTGCTCGCTGATCTTGTCGGAGTCCACACCGACTTGATCTCGGATATCGTCCGTAAGGCCAAACACGAGCTCCTGCTCATGGCCCTCTGCCGGATTTCCTTTGTGGATAACTTCACCGACTCCCGACACGTCTATTCATCCCGAGACTCTTCATAGGGCCGAGTACTTGCGAGTGTTTCAACGAGCTGAACCTCGCTCCGTACTTCAAAGCCGAATCGTCGAGACACTCGGCAACCATCCATCTTTATCCGACCACCATCGTTCGGATCTTAATGGATGTTGGTCGATGGTTGCCGATCTTCGTAGCATGATCACAAACGCCAAGACGTTGGAGATCCTTTCCTCCAAGAACGAAGAAGGCTACGAGGAGCATATGCGGGTGATGTCGGCCGAGTTTCGGTGCCATCTCACATCGTCTCAACTCGTGAAGTCCAGTTCGTTCGGTACTCTCACCAAAGAATCGGATGGAAGTTGGGTCGTCGTGGATGTCTCCGTGGATGAATTGCGTTCAAATCCAAAGCCTTCCGTGAGATCGATTTGCCGAAAACGCCCCTCCGGATGCCTGATACGTGATCTTCATAATGGATCTTCCTTGGTCACTTGGGTGGAGCACGTGGATGTACGCGAAAAAGAGATGAAGGCCAGTTTCGAACCTTTTGTTCATTCAGGGTTCGCTTTTGGTGCAAAGCGTTGGATCTCAACCCTCCAACGACAAGCCGAGCGCTACATGTGCGCCACAGGTATCCACTCTTCACCCGGTGACTCGATTATTTCTCTTGAAGGAAGAAGAGGCCTGGCGGAAATGGCAAAACAGATGACAATCTGTTTCTTCAATGACATCAGCAACTCCACGTACCACCACTGGACTTGTTCAAACCGAACAAGAGACACTCGAATGGAGGTCAGGACCAACAAGCGAAGGGGTGATCCGAGCAAGCCCCCTGGAGTCAATCGTACTGCTGGTTGTTCCGTCGTTCATCTTTCCCATCACACCAGGATCTTTGAGTTCCTCAAAGACGTTCAGACAAGACCGCAATGGGATAGCATGTCGATGGACAGCTCGGTGCGTGTGCTAGCAAACTTTTCCATCGGTCTTGACCCGCGGAACCAGATTTCGGTGCTCGCCATAGATAGTCACAACGACTTCCTCATTCTTCAGGAGTGTTGCACCGATGCAACGGGGTCGTCTGTGATATACTCGCCGATCAACCATTCCATTCTCCAGTCGTTGCTGTGTGGAGTTCAACCGGAGCCATTTCCGCTTATGTCTTCTGGCTTCTCCATTCTGCCAAACGTATCCGGAGCTATTCTTGATGGATCACTGCTGACTATGGTGTTCCAGATCTCGGTGAAGGCTACATCAGCCAAGTCTGCCGTGGAGTCGGCAACTACCCTTGTCCAGGACACACTTCAACGGATCAGAGCCGCAGTCAATTAAGGAGCAAACGTTGGATGCAAGGCCCTGCTAGCCTTGTTTGTGACTGTTGGTGACTTGCTTCGGGAGGAGCTTCACGATCTTCAAGGGGGAGATTTTCTTTAACCTATCTTTTTCATTTGTATTTATGTTTGTGTGTTTACTTCTGTTTGTGTGTTTAAATTCAATAACCATACTTGAATTTTTCATTTTCGTGAAATATCTGTCTAACATTGAGGACAATGTTTAATTCAAGTGTGGGGGGAAGGTTTATTAAAAAGAAAAGAAAAAAATTTGAAAAATTGAAAAAATTCAAAAAAATAATTTACTTGTTTTTGTTTTCTACGGTAACAATATATCGACTAAATCATACTTACTCCCTTGGTAGCGTTGAACCTACCATTGCACTTAGTAAGTCACTGTGGTCACGTATTGTTACGTAAATTGAAAAAAATCAAAAAAATCAAAAAAATCAAAAAATTAAAAAAATATTTGCTTCTGTTTGTGTGTTTATTTGTGTTATATGTGTTGTTTTCTTTCCAATCCCGATGATGAATTGAGTTTAATTGTTATGATTTTGAGAATGTTTCTTATATGTCAAGGCTTTGCGTAGTTTGCTTTGGATTTAATATGCATAACTTGTGATTGCTCGAATTTCCATGTTCACATAACCTGTTTCGATTAGTTGATTGCAATCCGAGAAGCACATTTAAACATACATTGTCATGCATACCCAAAAAATGTGAGGACTTGAGCCTATTGAATATTCACATGTATGCATCATTCATACATTTACTCGTTCTTCATGTGTGCACAATTCATGAGTTTTTGAACCTAGAACTTGCTCAGAGACCTCTTGAAACATTTTGTTAATCTGTAATGAATTAGAAATGAGTAAGGCATTAGTTGAGCACCATGGCCAAAATATTCACCATCCATTTAAACACGAACTTTAGGAATCCCCTTTTGAACTGATCACTCATTAGCCGTTTCTTTTGTTCACCCACACCATTTCACCCTTGTTTTATTGTGTTTGCAAGACGATGATAGTGACTTCTTATGTTCTTATGCTTCGGATTTGTATGGTAGTATACCAAAAGGCAAGTGTGGGGGTGTATTTTATTTTGTTGTATTTGTTCAAAGAAAAAAAAAAAAATCAGAAAAAAAAAAAGAAGGAATAAATTCCTCAAAGAAAAAAAAAAGAAAAAAGAAAAGAAAGAGAAATTCCAAAAATAGAGTTATTTTCTTGTATTGTTTTTATTTTCAATAAAAGGTTGGAGGAAAATAAGAAAGTTGTTTCGGGTCTAGCATAAGTATGAGTTTCAAAGTCGTTGACTTGTCTTGCAAACATGTAAAACATTTTTCATTTCGAGTCCTTTCACTTCATTTACCATTCACCATTTACCATCCACCCTTTGGTCCCTGTTTCACCTAAAAAGCCCTTATGATCTGATGATTTGTGGATTAATTGTAGAGAGTTGGTTAATGAGCAAGCATATGGGAACACTACTTGTGTAATTGTTTTGAGAGTAAACACTTAACCCTAAACACTGAGCGGAAATATTTAGTGAATCTTGTGAGGTTTAGTGGTTAATGTTGTTTCGATGTGCCTATTGGATTGCATGAAATTAATTGTATACTTGATTTTCACACACTTCACCCGAGCATAAATGAGATATACATGTTAAATGCTTAGCAAATTCTTTAACCTTGGTATATAATTTGTATTCTCCTGATTATAACTCTTCTGAACTCGCTGAGGGTTATGGTTGGAAAGAATATATGTTTTGTGTTTCCCTTTTCTGTTTTGTGTTGTTTTGTTTTAAGTTTTGTGTTGCTAAGGGACTAGCAATAGCTAAGTGTGGGGGAATTTGATAGGAGCACAAAGTGTGACGTTTTTAATGTATTTTCCCTACTATTTGACTATGATTTCATTGTAACTTTGCTATTTTTGCTTAGTTTCCATATTTGAGTCCCTAAATGATATATAAATGTGAATACGTGCAGAAAATCGGAGCTCGGAAATTTACGAAGTCTAATGGGCTTTTTCGAGGCCCATTAAGAAGTGAGCTACCGTGAGGCCCAAGATGAAGGCCCAAATCCAAGAAGAAAGGCCCAAGCCCAAGAAGAAAGGCCCAAGCCCAAGAAGAAAGGCCCAAGCCCAAGAAGGAAGGTCCAAGCCCATTTTCGGACAATCTGCCTGTGCAGATATGTCAACTTGCGAAGCCAATATCTCCCAATTTCACCGTTGGATCCAGCTGTAATTTTGATACACGCTGCATGTGTGTGTTATATATTCTGTATTAAAATTTGAGAATCATCCAACCGTTCAAACGTGCATTATTCCGTTCTAAGTGGGAACTGCTCAGTGCTGTCTGCTTTTTATTTCTTTCCTCTTCTTTTATTTTCAATGCTCCACACACCCCAATGGGGAGGGACAAACCCTCCTCTTTCTCTTCTCCATCTCACATCATATTTTCCATTCTCTAGTATTTAGGGTTTTCAAGTCTTCAAGGAGGAGGGGAGCTGTTTACACCATTACCACCAGCCATCAACCATCATCACCACCATCATCATCACCTTGGGAATCTCGGCTTTTGAGTTACTCGCGTGAGGATTTAAGAGTTTGTGATCTTCGAGTTCTTCCTACTTTCCATATGGTGTACTTCAACTTATTCTTTAATTACTCTTTTTGAGTTCCTCTTTGTTGCTTGATTATTCTTTGTATTAGTTAACATGACATGATTTATATAATTTTCAGCCTATATTTATGAGTTTATTTGATTGTTAGATCCTAATTAATTAGTTCTTCTAGCAGCTTATGTGACTCCGTTTATTTGATTCGGTTTTATTGAATCTTTTATGTGTTCTTGTTTTAAGGTTCGTAACTTAAGATGATTGCATGTAATTGGTGCTAGAATTAGGGTTTTAATTCTAATTCACAAGTAGTAAAGGCTTATCAAACGGGTCGGAATCAAAATAAGAAGGATCGCGGATAGACGAGCGTTCGCTAGGTCGCGCACTTTAATTAACAACTCTTCTCCTATGCGTTAGATATGTTATTGATTGATCACCTTTGCATGTTTAATTGTTTAATCTAGATGAGCGTTCACTAGGTTAATTTTCATAGAAGAGGTTTTATTTGGGGAATGATAACCCGTGTGGGCATTCCACATATGTTAGTTTCGGTTTCATGGCTAGGGAACTTGGTTAATTTTCGGTCTAATGATTGGTAAACTTGTGTATATGTGGCTGAACTTTATATACTTTGTGTTTCATCATCATATTTTATTTATTCTTTGTAATTTAATTAATTTATTTCATTCAATTTATCTCTCAATTCCCCTTTTTACTTTGTACATATGTATATATTTATACTTTATACTTGTTAATAATAATTCTTTATTTTATTTAATTCTTTGTGACATTTTTTGTTAGGTACACCCTTTGATCTCCGTTGTGAACGATACCCTACTTACACTATACTACCGATAGGGTTTTTTTTTAAATTGATGCTCCTTTTGGGCGTGTCAATTTTTCCCAAACTCTGTTTATTTATTATAATTTATTTTTGTTTAATTAACTATTCGTGAATAATTTTGGGAAATGTTATTGTTTGTTTATTTTCTATTCTGTGTAATAAATTGGATTGAAGTTGATTAATTCTTCTAGCAGCTTATGTGAATTTTGTTTGTTTGGTTTTATCTTTAATGTTGAAACTAAATGATAAGGATCGCGGATAGACGAGCGTTCGCTAGGTCGCGCACTTGAATTAACAACTCTTTTTCTATGCGTTAGACATGTTTAGATTAATCACCTTTGCATGTTTAATTGTTTAATCTAGATGAGCGTTCACTAGGTTGATTTCATGGGAGAAGTTTATTTGGGGAATGATAACCTGCGTAGGCATTCTACATATGTTAGTTTCGGATTCATGGCTAGGGAGTTAGTTAATCTTCAAAACAATATTTTTGTGTGTGTTTTCTTGTTTTCAAAAATAATAAAAATCCAAAAATATTTCTTTTTATTGTTTTCAAAATTATCAAAAACCCTCAAAAATACTTTTGTATATAATGTATATTTTTGTAAATAGAAACAATACTGTATAGTTTATTTAATTTTGTATATATATATATTCTTTATTCTTTATACTTGTTAATAATAATTCTTTATTTAATTTAATTTTTCGTGACATTAAAAAGTAAATATAACAATCTTCTGTGGGAAAAACCTTTATTTCCCATTATACTTTACAACGACAACTGTTAGGAATTTAGGTAATAAATTTAATGACCGCGGTTTTATCGCATAATCATATAGACAGGAGCGGCTTCCGGCTCAATAGGTGGATCAGCAACCAAGATTGGTGCTTGGGGTAGTGGTTGCGGTTGTGGTAGTGGCTCGGTCGGCATGCTAGCATCGGCGCTATTGAGCATGCTAGGTGGAATTATTTCAGCCAAGCCTTCAAAGATCGGGTTCTCTGAAGGACCTGCCTGAAACAAATCGCTGAAAGAATTAACTCTCTTGGCCATTTCTGGGTTGGGAAGGGAAGAAAGCTTCTGGGAATTGGGAGGTTTTCTGGGAAAGCTCAAGAACACGGAAGAACACGAAGAGAAAACAAGAGAGAGAGAGAGAGAGAGAGAGAGAGAGACTAAGGGAAATCTAAGGGAAATGACTAAGGAAACTAACGCAAACAGAAGGGAATGGGAAAGACGCGCACACGCACGCTCGCACACGTGCCACAGACAGAAGACCCGTAATTTCCGGATCGAGCGACGAAAGTCGTAAAGTCTACAGTAGACACGCACGCGGTTTATTAAACAATTCGGCCGACACAAAAGTCGTGCGTCGGCCCAATCAAATTTTTTCTTGATTTTCGATTTTTTTATTTTTTATTTTTTTAATACTTTACGAAAAGTCGTAAAGTGAACAGTGAAAACGCGTAGCACACGCGCTTGCCGACACTTTAAACGGGCTTGGGCCATCGGAATGGTCTGGGCCTTAAAGTGGGCCTGGGCCAAAGAAAACTCCGGCCCATTATTGGTGGGCTTAACTAATGGGCCTAAAATCGAACAGGCCCGACACACTAAATGGGCTCGGGTTACGGGTTTTGGGCTTCGTGAATGACACGAGCCCAATGGGCTAAATTTTTTTTTTATTTTTTATTTTTTTTTATTTTTTTTATTTTTTTACGAAACCTAAAACCCTAACCAATCACACAAATGGGCCTAAGGCCCAATAACAAACAAACAACAAGCCCTAAAGTAAAACAAACAGTAAAAATAAACAGTAGAAACAAACACTCTTTTTTTTATTTTTTTTATTTACAATTACAAATTTTATTTTTTTATTTTTTATTTTTTTATTTTTTTTAAATAAATAAGGAGAGTGAAAAGAATACTTACCTTTTTACTCCCGAGGAAACCGAAAATCACCAACAAGACATCAACCTCAAGGTTTTTCAACCTTGACTTCCTAAACGTATGCTCCGATGTATGTGGTAAAATTTCCGATAAACCCGGATTATTTCCTATACAAAATAAAAAGGTTAGTAATAAATTTACAAAATAAAAACAAAATATTTACCAAATATGTCACAAATTATCTATACAAAATGAATGAATAAATTTTCCTATGTCTACGTATATTCCTATGTCTACGTATATTTTATTTACACAATACACTTAAGTGTACAAAAATAATTTCTTTTGCCTTAATATAGTTGAAAAAAATGAAAGTTGATTCCAAGCGGTAACTCAAGGTGGACTTACGGCCTAGGTGCAATGCCTTGACTTAAATGACTTTCCGTGTTTTCAGAAGGCGAATGGCCAGATCACAAGAGATAAGCGAGAGGCAGGATTCATTTAGTGGACAAGTCCTCTGAATCCAATTTTACAAACCCATCACCCAGAGTCTTGATCATATCTAGACACCATTCATGTGCCCCTTACTCAGTTGAGAAAGCACTTAAGTGTTCGACAATTCTCCAAGTGTTAATAAAGGCCGCCCTCAACCTCAAATAACCTTACGGTAAAAATGAAGGGTTTAGGCCAATATTAACAAAAGGACCTTACCTATTCCGTTTAAGTTACAACTTACAACAACAAAAAATAATCAACTATATAGGACACCTAAATAAAATTACTAAGTGTAAAAATATAAACAAATATAATCAAGTGAGTATAAATAAAATTAACAAGTACTATTTACAAATAGTAAAAAGTCAATAGTCAATAGTCAATAGTCAAAACAATCCCCGGCGAGCCGGCGCCAAAAATTGATACGCCCAAAAGGAGCATCAATTTAAAAAATCCCTATCGGTAGTATAGTGTAAGTAGGGTATCGTTCACAACGGAGATCAAAGGGTGTACCTAACAAAAAATGTCACAAAGAATTAAATAAAATAAAGAATTATTATTAACAAGTATGAAGTATAAATATATACATATGTACAAAGTAAAAAGGGGGAATTAGGTGATAAATTGAATGAAATAAATTAATTAAATTACAAAGAATAAATAAAATATGATGATGAAACACAAAGTATATAAAGTTCAGCCACATATACACAAGTTTACCAATCATTAGACCGAAAATTAACCAAGTTCCCTAGCCATGAAACCGAAACTAACATATGTGGAATGCCCACACGGGTTATCATTCCCCAAATAAAACCTCTTCTATGAAAATTAACCTAGTGAACGCTCATCTAGATTAAACAATTAAACATGCAAAGGTGATCAATCAATAACATATCTAACGCATAGGAGAAGAGTTGTTAATTAAAGTGCGCGACCTAGCGAACGCTCGTCTATCCGCGATCCTTCTTATTTTGATTCTGACCCGTTTGATAAGCCTTTACTACTTGTGAATTAGAATTAAAACCCTAATTCTAGCACCAATTACATGCAATCATCTTAAGTTTCGAACCTTAAAACAAGAACACATAAAAGATTCAATAAAACCGAATCAAATAAACGGAGTCACATAAGCTGCTAGAAGAACTAATTAATTAGGATCTAACAATCAAATAAACTCATAAATATAGGCTGAAAATTATATAAATCATGTCATGTTAACTAATACAAAGAATAATCAAGCAACAAAGAGGAACTCAAAAAGAGTAATTACAGAATAATGGACGTTCCAACGGTCGGATGATTCTGAAATTTTAATACCGTATACCTAACACCCACATGCAGCGTGTATCAAAATTACAGCTAGATCTGACGGTGCAATTGGGAGATATGGGCTTCGCAAGTTGACTGATCTGCACAGGCAGAATGTCCGAAAATCTGGGCTTGGGCCTTTCCTCATGCTTTGTGAACCTGGGCCTTCCTTCATGGATTTGGGCCTGCCATCTTGGGTCTGGGCCTCCTTCTTAATGGGCCTCCTTCTTAATGGGCCTCCTTCTTAATGGGCCTCGCAAAAGCCCATTAGACTTCGTTTCTGCACATGTTCACATTAATACGTCATTTAGGACTCAAATATGGAAACTAAGCTAAAATAGCAAAGTTACAATTAAATCATAGCCAAATAGTAGGGAAAACACATTAAAAACGTCACACTTTGTGCTCCTATCACCATCTTAGCAAGGCTTCTTCTCCCTCCTGGTGAAATGATTGAGTCACTGGGTGATGTGTGAATCCCCGTCACGCACATGTAGCGCTCGGCATGTCGTTGAAGAGGTGACAACCAACGCTTCGCTCCATATGCAAAACCTGATTCAACAAAAGGTTTAAATAAGGGGGTTAAATCTTTTTCTCGCACATCAACATGCTCCACCCACGTGACAAAGGAGGATCCATTCTGCAGATCCCGTATCAGGCATCCGGAAGGACGTTTTCGGCATCTTGATCTCACGGAAGGCCTTGGATTTGAGCTCATTTCATCCACAGAGACATCCACAACAATCCAACTTCCATCCAATTGTTGGTGAGAGGAACGAACAAACTGGACTTCACGAGTTGAAACGTTGTGTGTTGGCACTAGGAACTCGGCAGACATCACTTGCACTCGCTCCTTGTAGCTTTCTTCTATCCCGGAGAACAGGACCTCCAAGGTATGGGCATTGGTGACCAAGCTACAGAAGATGAGCAACCATTGACCAACATCCATTAAAATCTGAACGATGGTGGTCGGATTCAGGTGAATGGTTGCTGAGTGTCTCGAGGCTTCTGATAAGAAATATGGTGTAGGCTCAGCTCGTTGAGACACTCGCAAGTACTCGGCATGATTAAGAATTTCGGGATGAAAGGAAGTGTTGGGATTTGATGAAAAGATCCACAGGGGAAAACCAGCCGCGGCCAAGAGAAGGAGTTCGTCTTTGGCTTTTACTTTGTACATATGTATATATTCTTTATACTTGTAAATAATAATTCTTTATTTTATTTAATTCTTTGTGACATTTTTTTTTAGGTACACCCTTTGATCTCCGTTGTGAACGATACCCTACTTACCACTATACTACAACCGATAGGGTTTTTTTAAATTGATGCTCCTTTTGGGCGTGTCAATTTTTGGCGCCGTCGACGGGGATTGAAAATTCCTAACTATTATTTTGTGAATATTTGTGAATAATACTTGTTTAAACTTGTTGATATTTTGTGAATAATACTTGTTGATATTTAGTTACACTTAGTAATTTATCTAGGTGTCTTTTATATAGTTGATTATTTTTTGTTGTTGTAAGTTGTAACTTGAACGGAAATAGGTAAGGTCCTTTTGTTAATATTGGCCTAAACCCTTCATTTTTACCGTAAGGTTATTTGAGGTTGAGGGCGGCCTTTATTAACACTTGGAGAATTGTCGAACACTTAAGTGCTTTCTCAACTGAGTAAGGGGCACATGGATGGTGTCTAGGTCGAGACCCTGGGTGACAGGTTTTGGATTCAGAGGACTATAGACTGACGTAAGTCGATAGGGGTGTAAGCCTCCGTAGTCCACTAAATGAATCCTGCCCCTCGCTTATTCTCATATGATCTGGCCATTCGCCTCTGAAAACACGGAAAGTCATTTAAGTCAAGGCATTGCACCTAGGCCGTAAGTCCACCTTGAGTTACCGCTTGGAATCAACTTTCATTTTTTTTCAACTATATTAAGGCAAAGGAAAATATTTTTGTACACTTAAGTGTATTGTGTAAATAAAATATACGTAGACATAGGAAAATTTATTCATTCATTTTGTATAGATAATTTGTGACATATTTTTAACTTTGTAAATATTTTGTTTTTATTTTGTAAATTTATTACTAACCTTTTTATTTTGTATAGGAAATAATCCGGGTTTATCGGAAATTTTACCACATACATCGGAGCATACGTTTAGGAAGTCAAGGTTGAAAAACCTTGAGGTTGATGTCTTGTTGGTGATTTTCGGTTTCCTCGGGAGTAAAAAGGTAAGTTTTCTTTTCATTCTCGTTATTTGTTCGTAAGTCACTGTGGTCACGTATTGTTACGTAAATTGAAAAAAATCAAAAAAAAATCAAAAAAATCAAAAATTACAAAAATATTTGCTTTTGTTTGTGTGTTTATTTGTGTTATATGTGTTGTTTTCTTTCCAATCCCGATGATGAATTGAGTTTAATTGTTATGATTTTGAGAATGTTTCTTATATGTCAAGGCTTTGCGTAGTTTGCTTTGGATTTAATATGCATAACTTGTGATTGCTCGAATTTCCATGTTCACATAACCTGTTTCGATTAGTTGATTGCAATCCGAGAAGCACATTTAAACATACATTGTCATGCATACCCAGAAAATGTGAGGATTTGAGCCTGTTGTATATTCACATGTATGCATATTTCATACATTTACTCGTTCTTCATGTGTGCACAATTCATGAGTTTTTGAACCTAGAACTTGCTCAGAGACCTCTTGAAACTTTTTATTAATCTGTAATGAATTAGAAATGAGTAAGGCATTAGTTGAGCACCATGGCCAAAATATTCACCATCCATTTAAACACGAACTTTAGGAATCCCCTTTTGAACTGATCACTCATTAGCCGTTTCTTTTGTTCACCCACACCATTTCACCCTTGTTTTATTGTGTTTGCAAGACGATGATAGTGACTTCTTATATTCTTATGCTTCGGGTTTTGATTTGTATGGTAGTATACCAAAATGCAAGTGTGGGGGTGCATTTTATTTTGTTGTATTTGTTCAAAGAAAGAAAAAAAAAAAAAAGAAGGAATAAATTCCTCAAAGAAAAAAAAAATAGAAAAGAAAGAAAGAAAAAAAAAAGAAAAAAAAAGAAAGAAAGAGAAATTCCAAAAATAGAGTTATTTTGTTGTATTATTTTTAATTTCAATAAAAGGTTGGAGGAAAATAAGAGTTGTTTCGGGTATAGCATAGGTATGAGTTTCAAAGTCGTTGACTTGTCTTGCAAACATGTGAAACATTTTCCATTTCGAGTCCTTTCACTTCATTTACCATTTACCATTCACCATTTACCATTCACCATTTGGTCCCTGTTTCACCTGAAAGTCCTTATGATCTAATGAGTTGTAGATTAATTGTAGAGAGTTGGTTAATGAGCAAGCATATGGGAACACTACTTGTGTAATTGTTTTGAGAGTAAACACTTAACCCTAAACACTGAGCGGAAATATTTAGTGATCATTGTGAGTTTTAGTGGTTAAGGTTGTTCATATGTGCCTATTGGATTGCTTGACATTAATTGTATACTTGGTTTTCACACACACACCCGAGCATAAATGAGATGTACATATTAAATGCTTAGCAAATTCTTTAACCTTGGTATATAATTTTTATTCTCCTAATTATAATTCTTTCGAACTCGCTGAGGATTATGGTTGGAAAGACCGTCTGTTTTGTGTTTCCCTTTCTGTTTTGTATTGTTTTGTTCTGTGTTTGCTCGAGGACTAGCAATAGTTCAAGTGTAGGGGTGTGATGTGAACGTAAAATACGTTCACAAAGTGCCTTTAATTACTTGATTTTGCTATTTCGAAAGCTTATTTGTTTGTATAATATTTGTTTTTGTATTTTTAGGGAAAATATGAGAAAAATGTCAATTTCAACACAAAAGGTGAATTTTGGAGATTTTCAGCGTAATTCGGAAAGTCAACCGTGACTTTCATTTGTGGAATAAAATATTGTACGAAGATTTCGGAAACCGTTCCGAATCCCGACAATTTGTCGGCGAACCACCACATAAGGCGGCGCAACCACACACGCGGTGGCAAAACACAATTCAAATCTCCATTTTTATTTTCCCATGTTTATATTTATATTTATATTTATTTTTAGGTTTATATTTTATATTTATTTTTATTTGTTTGTTTATTTATTTTTAATTTGTTTTATTTTGGATTTTGGATTTTTGCAGCTCCACCGAGCCACCCTTGGCTGCTAGCATCACCAACCTATTCCACCACCGGCCACCTACCACCTCCACTTCTCACCTCCTTGGCTTCTAGCTTCACCAACAACAATCCATTTCACCTACTACAGTCCACCACCATCACTTCACTCCTTGGCCGTTTCCCCCTTCCCTTCTCTATTTAAGAGAAGCTCCAGCAAGCTTCAATCATCAATCACCACCATGGCTGTTCTCTCCCACCGTTCTTCAACAATCACAAACCAGCCACCCCATCTAAACCACAATCACCCAATTCCACCATGGCAGCAGCTCACAATGGCTCTCTACACCCATCACCGTTGGCATCACAAATTCACGGCCGGCGAAATTAATTGCTGCAATCATCACCCATGCCGGAATCTCTCTAAATTCTCTCTATTCTCTGCTCAATTCACACAAATTCAAATCACCCATAAATTAATTAATCTTGTGCTCAATTTCAGGTTTGGAAATTCATTGCCTCATCAGCCCAGCAGATCAGTTCGCCGGCGTCCCTTATCACCTCTGCCCAGAACCCGCGCCGGCACCAATCAATCGAAGCCCGGCCCAGTCATCGTTCGCCGGTCCGCTCGGTGCCCAGCCAATCCTTGCCGTGCGCTGCTCTCAACGGCGTCGATCCAAGAACCCGGCAAAGCGACGCCGTCTCTGCCATCGCCGTTCCTGTTTCGCTGCTCCACCGCATCTCGTCCGGCGTCGCCTCCGGTTCAGTCCAGCCAACGGCGTCGACCCGCTGCTGTCCTCTTCCGCCTCTCCGTCGCCGCGTCGTCGCTCAGCCTTGTCCTAAACCGTGCGTCGATCTTCCCTGCCCAGAAAAGAAGAAAAGAACATAATGGAAATCGTGAAATTGATGGAGAAGAAGCATCAATGCTGACTTGGCAAAGGGTTGAAAAGTCAACCAAGGCAATTTCACGGGTCAAAAACTGAAGAAAGGAAAGTCAATGTGACTTTGTCAAATTGGGCTGATTACTATCTACACCCACTGCAGGCCCAAGCCCATTGTCCAATCTGCTCTCTACACCCGCCACATCCAGTTACTTGTCCGATTAAATAGCTGAGTCTGCCACCTTCGCCTGCCAGACAGTGTCCATTTTCATGGACACAACAGTAACATTTTTCCCAAACTCGTTTATTTATTATAATTTATTTTTGTTTAATTAACTATTCGTGAATAATTTTGGGAAATGTTATTGTTTGTTTATTTTCTATTTTGTGTAATAATTGTTGGATTGAAGTTAATTGATTCTTCTAGCAGCTTATGTGAATTTTGTTTGTTTGGTTTTATCTTTAATGTTAAAACTAAATAATAAGGATCACGGATAGTTGGGCGGTCCCGCTAGGTCGTGCACTTGAATTAGCAACTCTTCTTCTATGCGTTAGACATGTTTAGATTAATTACCTTTGCATGTTTAATTGTTTAGCCTGTCAGGGTGGTCTCGGGGTTAATTTTCATAGTGAGGTTTTATTTGGGAGATGTATGGTGGTCCAGCATCTTACATATGTTAGTTTCGGATTCATGGCTAGGGAGTTGGTTAATCTTCAAAACAATATTTGTGTGTGTTTCTTGTTTTCAAAAAGAATAAAAATCCAAAAATATTTCTTTTATTGTTTTCAAAAATCTCAAAAACCCCCAAAAATACTTTTGTATATAATGTATATTTTTGTAAATAGAAACAATACTGTATAGTTCATTTAATTTTGTATATATATATATTCTTTATTCTTTATACTTGTAAATATAATTCTTTATTTAATTTAATTTATTGTGACATTAAAAAGTAAATATAACAATCTTCTGTGGGAAAAACCTTTATTTCCCATTATACTTTACAACGACAATTGTTAGGAATTTAGGTAATAAATTAATGACGTAGGTTTTAAATCTAATCAGTAAGGGGCACATGGATGGTGTCTAGGTCGAGACCCTGGGTGACAGGTTTTGGATTCAGAGGACTATAGACTGACGTAAGTCGATAGGGGTGTAAGCCTCCGTAGTCCACTGATACGCCCAAAAGGAGTATCAATTTAAAAAAACCCTATCGGTAGTATAGTGGTGTAAGTAGGGTATCGTTCACAACGGAGATCAAAGGGTGTACCTAACAACAATTGTCACAAAGAATTAAATAAAATAAAGAATTATTAACAAGTATAAAGTATAAATATATACATATGTACAAAGTAAAAAGGGGATTGAGTGATAAATTGAATGAAATAAATGAATTAAATTACAAAGAATAAATTAAATAAGATGGGATGAAACACAAAGAATATAAAGTTCAGCCACAAGTATACAAGTTTACCAATTATTGGACCGAAAATTAACCAAGTTCCCTAGCCATTGATAGGAGCATTTTATGCTACGTTTTTAATGTGTTTTCCCTATTATTTGGCTGCGTTTTATTGGTTAACTTTGCTATTTAGCTTAGTTTCTATCTTTGAGTCCCTAAGTGATATATATTTGCGAGCATGTGCTAAAATGAAGTTTTTAAGAAACTTTCCTGTTTTGACTTTCCTAATTGTTTTAGGAAACTTCCCTAATTTGAATCTTTCCTGTCTTTGCCAGGAATCCTAAAGCGACCAGGAATCCTAAAAGGAGTAGGAAACCTAGTTCAACCAGGAAAACTATTTTGTGCTCGGAATGGAAAATCGGGGCTCGGAAAATTACGAAGGTTAATGGGCTTTTTCGAGGCCCATTAAGAGGTGGGCTGCCATGTGGACTAATTGGGAGGCCCAAATCCATGAAAACAAGTCCATTGGACTCTTGGATGTAACCCTAGCCCATTAGGGTTTATTTTGGACGAAAATTACAAGGGAGTTCTCTTCCTTTGCCTCATTCTTTAATCCTATTAGGATTCAGATTTTATTTTAATTAATCTTTGTATTTTTCCCAAAGTTTTTATTCTTTTCAAATACCTAATTTATTTAGGATATTAATTCAGATTTTTTGGGAATGCACCTAGATGGAATTATGGCAAAGGAGGAAGGAGATTTCTTGGCCACCACTCAAGAAGATTTCAGCAATTATCCTTGGAGATTAATTCAGATTTTTAAGGGATTAATTGGAGGAAATTCGGCACTGTTCATTCGGCACTATTCATCAAAGATTTTGGCAACCAATGCAAGGAGAATCCATGTGGAACTCAACTAGGTTTATCAAGGAATTAAAATCAGAAATTTGTGGGATGAACCTAGACTTAATCACGGCAAGAGAAGGAGAATGATTTCTTGGTGACTACTCAAAGCAATCTCAGCCATCCAATGATTTAATTTCGAAGGGCTAGGATCAAAGCTTGAGTTCCATGTTCTCCTATAAATAGAGGGGCTTCACAACATAATTTCTCACCAATTCACAATCGAGAATACCATTCCATAAGCTTCAAAGTTTCGACTACTCCATCCATCAAAGTTCTCGGCTCCACTCTCTAATACTTAGGGTCTTCAAAGCTTCAAAGAGGAGGGATTAGCGGCTGCACCATCACCATCTTCATCATTGACGTTCCATCTTCACCATCACCTTGGAGTTCATGTTTGGATTACTTGTGCAAGGATTCAAGGGTTGGCTTCGAGTTCTTCATCTTTTCATATGGTGTATTTCGACTATACCTTTAATTATCTTTGTGATTCCTCTTTGTTGTTTGAATGATTCTATGTATTAGTTAACATAACATTGGAATTATAATTTTCAGCCTTGTTTATATGGATTTATTTGCTTATTGATTTCGAAATTGATTAAGTCTTCTAGCAGCGTATGTGAGTTTGTTTATTTGATTTTAATGCATGTTGAAATCGAATGAAAAGGATCATGAATAGATGAGCTTTCACTAGGTTGTGCACTTTAATCAACAACTCGTTTTCTATGCTTTAAACATGTTTTGAATTGCAAACTTTGCATGTTTAATTGATTAATCTAGATAAGTGTTTACTAGGTTAGTATTCATGGAAGAAGTTTATTTGGAGAATGATAACCTGCTTAGGCATTCTACATGTGTTGGTTTCGAACTCATGGCTAGGGATTTAATTAGTTTCTATCGATAATTAGTAGGTTTATATATCTAGGGTTGTTAATTATTTGAACTTTGTTTCACCTCATTCAATTAATTCTTTGTAGTTAAATTACTTAGTTTCTTAAACAATTCTTAAACCCCATATTGATTTCGTAAATACTTGTTTATAATTGTGAATATTAATTCTTTGTGACATTCTTTGTTAGGTACACCCTCGATCTCCGTTGGAAACGATCCCTACTTACTATATACTACCGATAGGGTTTTTTTAAATTGATGATATATTTTAACATATCAGCCATGAAACCGAAATTAACATATGTGGAAAATTAGAAGCTAACCATTCCCCAAATAAAACCTCTCTACGAAAATTAACCTAAGTGAAAGCACCTAGATTAACCAATTAAACATGCCATCTTAGTCTAGAAAGCTAGCTAATCAAACCATATTTAACGCGTAGAAAAGATTTGTTAATTAAAGTGCACGACCCATTATAGAAAAGTCCATATGTCCGCAATCCTTCTTATTTGACACCGACCTTTGTCCAAAGCCTTTACTACTCGTGAATTAGGTTTCCAAAACTATTAGGTGAATTGTAATCCCTAACTCTAGCTCCAATTATATGCAAATATTATAAGTATCGATCCCTATAACATAAACACATAAAAGTTTTCTATAATTCAGAATTGATAGGAGCATTATATGCTACGTTTTTAATATGTTTCCCCTATTATTTGGCTGCGTTTTATTGATTAACTTTGCTATTTTGCTTAGTTTCTATCTTTGAGTCCCTAAATGATATATAATTGTGAGCATGTGCGAAAATGAAGTTTTTAAGAAACTTTCCTGTTTTGACTTTCCTAATTGTTTTAGGAAACTTTCCTAATTTGAATCTTTCCTGTCTTTGCCAGGAATCCTAAAGCGACCAGGAATCCTAAAAGGAGTAGGAAACCTAGTTCAACCAGGAAAACTATTTTGTGCTCGGAATGAAAAATCGGGGCTCGGAAAATTACGAAGGTTAATGGGCTTTTTCGAGGCCCATTAAGAGGTGGGCTGCCATGTGGACCAATTGGGAGGCCCAAATCCATGAAAACAAGTCCATTGGACTCTTGGATGTAACCCTAGCCCATTAGGGTTTATTTTGGACGAAAATTACAAGGGAGTTCTTTTCCTTTGCCTCATTCTTTAATCCTATTAGGATTCAGATTTTATTTTAATTAATCTTTGTATTTTTCCCAAAGTTTTTATTCTTTTCAAATACCTAATTTATTTAGGATATTAATTCAGATTTTTTGGGAATGCACCTAGATGGAATTATGGCAAAGGAGGAAGGAGATTTCTTGGCCACCACTCAAGAAGATTTCAGCAATTATCCTTGGAGATTAATTCAGATTTTTAAGGGATTAATTGGAGGAAATTCGGCACTGTTCATTCGGCACTATTCATCAATGATTTTGGCAACCAATGAAAGGAGAATCCATGTGGAACTCAACTAGGTTTATCAAGGAATTAAAATCAGATTTTTTGGGAGTGAATCTAGTCCTAATTTCGGCAAGAAGGAGAGAAGGATTACTTGGTGACTACTCAAGAGAATCTCGGCCATTCAAGGATTTAATATTCAACGATCAAGATTTCTCCTAGAGTTCCATGTTCTCCTATAAATAGAGAGGCTCCTCAACATAATTCTTCACCAATTCACAATCGAGAATACCATTCCATAAGCTTCATAGTGTCGACTACATCCATCCATAAGAGTTCTCGAGTTCCATTCTCTAAAACCTAGGGTTCCCAAGTCTTCAAGGAGGAGGTTTAGGCGGCTGCACCATCATCACCTTCAACATCTAGGACGTCCATCATCATCTTCACCTTGCTGTTCACGGATCAGAAGTACTTGCTTCCAAGATTTCAAGGGTTCGTGGCTCAAGCTTCTCACTCCATATGGTGTATTTCGTCTAGACCTTTAATTAATTCCTCCTTGTTGCTTGTTAATTCTTTTTTTTAGTTAACACAACATTGAGTTCATAATTTCCAGAATTGTTTATGGGTTTGTTATACTTATTTCGAAACATATTGGTTTTCTAAGTTTCTTTTATATGATTGCTTGTTTGATTCAAAGTTTACGGATATCTTTTATGTGTTTATGTTATAGGGTGGCCAACTTATAATGTTTGCATGTAATTGGTGCTAGAATTAGGGTTTCAACATTTTGAAAGACTAATTCATACAAGTAGTAAAGGCTTTGGACAAAAGTCAGAATCAAATAAGAAGGATTGCAATTAGATGAACTTATTCATGCTAGGTTGTACACTTGAATTAACAACTCCTTTCGATGCTTTGAACATGGTTTGATTAGCTAACTTTTTAGACTAAGATGGCATGTTTAATTGATTGATCTAGGTGCTTTCACTTAGGTTAATATTCGTAGGAAGGTTTAATTGGGAAATAATTAGCTTCTGATATTTCACAATGTTAATTTCGATCATATGACTTAGAGAATTAATAGTTTTCGAATTCAATGTATGATTCTTGTACCCTACGGTTTAGGGGATTATGTCCTTAATGTTTCACCACATTCTTTTATTTATTTCATAATTTATTTGTTCTATACTTAGTTTAATTCATACAATCTTCGAAACCCCCTTTACTTTGTATATATGTTTATATTTATTCTTTGAACTTGTTAATAATTCTTTGTGACATTCTTTGTTAGGTACACCCTCGATCTTCGTTGTGAACGATCCCTACTTACTTTATACTACCGATAGGGTTTTTTAATTGATGCTTGCAAATATTCATATCAATTTTGGCGCCGTTGCCGGGGATCGAAATTATACTTGTTTATATGCCTAACGTTTTATACTTGTTTATATTATGAATTATACTTGTGATATTTTGTAACACTTAGTAATTTATTTAGGGTGTCCTATATGTGGTTGATTATTTGAGTTGTTGTGAGTTGTAACTTGAACGGAAATAGGTAAGGTCCTTTTGTTAATATTGGCCTAAACCCTTCATTTGTACCTTGCTAAGGTCACTTGAGGTTGAGGGCGGCCTTTATTAACACTTGGAGAATTGCCAAACACTTAAGTGCTTTCTCAACCGAGTAAGGGGCACATGGATGGTGTCTAGGTCGAGACCCTTGGTGACAGGTTTTGGATTCGGAGGACTATAGGGCGACGTAAGTCGATAGGGGCTTTGCCTCCGTAGTACCACTAAATGAATCCTGCCCCTCGCTTATCTCTCATATGATCTGGCCATTCGCCTCTGAAAACACGGAAAGTCATTTAAGTCAAGGCAGAGCCCCTAGGCCGTACGTTCCACCTTGGGTTACCGCTTGGAATCAACTTGGTTTTTGACTATGTTAAGGGCACACTCGAAAATGTTGTTACACCTAAGGTATATTGGATTAAACATGACTTTAAGTTGGGTAGCTGCTTCAGTCCCATTGCACATTGAGGTCCTCTGTTCCCGTACCTATGTGTATTGTGTGAATAAAAATTAATTAGACAAAATAGGAATTTCATTCATTCTTTGATTATTTTCGTATAAAATACCTAGACTTGTATAAAATACTTTGTATTTATTTTGTAAACTTTGTACTCACTTGTTTATTTTGTATAGGGATTAATGAATGTCCACTTCTGAACAAACACCATTCTCCACGATCCAAGAGCGTTTACAAAGGCTTAAGGGAAGGCACTCATTATGTACTTCTCCGAGGACAAGCCCTTAGTACCCTTAGAAATTAATTCAGAAGACTCAGGTAATAACTCCTCACGTTCTCATTCAGAAGAGGAGGAAGATCAATCGAGGAAGAAAGCGTTGCTGAAGATCAAGCATCACCAATGGCTGAGACAATTAGACAACTTTCGAATGGTAGCGAGGGAGAGGTTGTTCCGCTTTGCATCACATATCCGGAACCGGCTGAAGGAAAAGAAGCTGACTTCGAATTGAAGAGTGGATTCTTGCATCACTTACCTAAATTCCATGGACTTAATAGCGAGGATCCTAACAAGCATCTTAAGGAATTTCAGTTTGTTTGTGGGAGCATGTGCCCTAAGAATGGGGATATTAGTATCCTCAAGATGAAGGCATTTCCGTTCTCCCTTGATGATAGGGCAAAGACATGGCTATTTGACTTACCTGCCGGCCATGTCAACACTTGGGATAAGTTGAAGAGTGAGTTTCTCACTAAGTACTTTCCGGCATCAAAGGTCACTATCTTGAGGAAGCAAATAACTGGAATTCAGCAAGCTGGGGATGAGACGTTCTGCACTTATTATGAGAGGTTCAAGAGCCTTGTTGCGTCATGCCCTTCACATGGGATGAAGGAAGAGAGCCTTCTCACTTACTTTTATGAGGGACTACTCCCCTTGGAACGTAGTCTCTTGGATGCGGCGGCCGGTGGTTCTTTCATGGATAAGACTCCTACAATTGCTAAGGAGTTACTTGCAAACTGTGCTCTCAATTACCAACAATACGAAGGGGCACTCTCCTCATCTAGGAGGGTTAATGAGGTAACTTCTCACTCTACTTTAGAGGACAAGGTAAATAAAATGTCTACTTTGTTGTCTCAGGTACTTCAAGTGAACAAAGGAGGAGGAGTATCTCAAGCTTGTGGGGTATGCTCTATACAAGGGCATCACTCGGATCAATGCCCTCAACTAATCAAAAATGGAGGATGGGAGTCCGCAAATGCTATTGGAGGGTACCAAGGAGGTCAAGGGAGTCCTCAACGCCAAAGGTATGATCCATTCTCAAATACCTACAACCCCGGATGGAGGGACCATCCTAACTTCAAGTGGGGCAACAATGATCAAGCTCAACAACCTCAACAAGGGAATGGAGGTCGTCCACAAGGCTTCTTTCAGAAGCCTCAGGTTCCTCAAAACTACTCTTCTAACCCTAATTCTAGTTCTAATGCTAATTATGATAAAATGTTTGAAGCACTAACAAGTACTAATCAAGCATTAGTGCAAGGTCAACAGAATCAAGGGAAAGAGCTAGCTGAGTTGAAAAAGCAAATGGACCAAGTGGTGGACTTTATGAGCAAGATACGTGAGACGGGAAAGCTCCCTAGTGCCACAATCCCTAATCCCAAGGGAAATTTCGAAGGTTAAAGTTGTGGCAAAGTCTAGGCTGAAGACTTTAAACATTAAGCGCTATTTGGGAGGCAACCCAATTCAACCGAAGCTGTGGAGGAGCCATCACACGCAGATTTGATTTCTCTATCTCTCTCTACTTACTTTGGTTGAACTGTATATGTTTACCTTTTCCATGCTTATCTTACCTATGCTATGTGCTTACATTGAGGACAATATAAGATTTAAGTGTGGGGGAAGGGTTTATGTTTTTGTTTTGTTTACATTTATTTTTGTAAGCTCGTTTGTTTCGCACTAGCTTTGGAGCTATTGAGTCTTAGAAAGTGCTTGTTTTTAAAAAAAAAAAAAAAAAAAAATCAGAAAATTTCGAAAATACAAAAAGAGTTTTTGTGATGGTTGTTTGTCGAGTCTTAGGATGCCCTTAACTGCCTAGGATGAGCTTAATCTTTGAAATCATGGTTGAAAGTGGATCACAAGATCGAATATGTTGAATGTTATTCTTTGGTTAATTGATGAATATGGAAGATGTGTGAACATGTAGTAGATATGGTTTTGAAACCTTGGTACAGAATTTGAGCATGTTAAGACAAGTTAATAAACCCTATGTGAGTTTTCGAGCTATATGTGCTTTCCTTGTTGAGAGTTGTTTAAAATCAGATCTTCTTTGGCTTAAAAACTTGTTGTTAACCTCATTATTCTTTCTATTTGATCAATTGCATGCCATAGAACTTTCAATGGACTATAGAGTTTACTAGAACTTGCTTTTGAATTTTTCGAAACTTTTATTCATAACATACTCTGATTTTGGAAAGGATTGAAGGCACTTAGGATTACCACCATTGCCAAATAGCCATGTGTCCCTTAATTGTGTACATGCGTGTGCACCCCCTTAGTTAACCTCTTTGAGCCTACATTTAGCCCTTTTCTTTCATCACCCACATTATCTTGACCCTAAACCTTAGTATAGTTACATCTTTACCCTTTGTTCTAGGAACTTAGTGGAGCTATGCTTTGGTGATTGAAACCATGTGATTGAAAGACAAAAGAAAAGAGGTGATTGGCGAAAATAAGTGTGGGGGAGGGATAGACTTGTTCATTACATGTGTGCCGTGAAAAATAAAAAAAGAAAAGAAAAAAATATGTGTACGGCAAGAAAGAAAAAAAATGTTGTGAAAAAAAAAATGGATTAATGTCCCCTTTCCCGAATGATTTAGGAGATTGTTTTGAACTGAAAGTCTAATAGAAAATACTTGGCCTTTGTCCTTTATCATTTGTGTTTAGAATGACGTTTTGGGCCCAACAAGATGATATTTGGCCCGTTTTTGAGTAACATGGTTGCTTGATTGCTCTACTAAGTTTTTAGGACACTTTGTGATTTCCTTATCCTTCGTTTCTTTAAACCGTGAGCCTTAGCCCCATTACAACCCTTAAAAGTCCTTCTTGATCCTTAAGATGAGTAGTCCTTGATCTGTGGAGATAAATTTCGAAAGTGAGCATATGGTTTTGGTTCATTTGTGCATGTAATTGGTATCTTTCATGAGGTTTTAAAATCTTTCACTATAAGTGCTTTCTTTGATTGATATATGTGAGCTATTTGAATGCCTTACAATTATTTCTCTCACATATCTTTGAGTGAAAAGCTTTTAAGCATAGCCATGAATCTGAGTGAAAATAGAGAGCATACCCTTGTAAGGATACTTGTTGAAACGTGCTGAGCTCCATTGATAACTATTGTTCTTCCAAGTTTTACTTGTTCATATGAATTCCAGGCTTGTTAATTAACTCTCGAATTTCTTGTGACAATTTTTGGTTAAGTGCTAAGCTTGATTTTGTGAAAGTAAGAGATTTCTGAGGCAAAATGTTAAGGGCAATAGAAGTTTTCGTGTGAAATTGGTTGAATTGCTAAGGGACTAGCAATAGCTAAGTGTGGGGGAATTTGATAGGAGCATTATATGCTACGTTTTTAATATGTTTCCCCTATTATTTGGCTGCGTTTTATTGATTAACTTTGCTATTTTGCTTAGTTTTCTATCTTTGAGTCCCTAAATGATATATAATTGAGAGTGGAAAATGAAGTTTTAAGAAACTTTTGTTTTGACTTTTAATTGTTTTAGGAAACTTCCAATTGAATTTCGTTTTGAGGAATCAAAGAAGGAATCAAAGGAGTAGGAACTATTAAAGAAGTAATTGATAGGAGCACAAAGTGTGACGTTTTTAATGTATTTTCCCTACTATTTGGCTATGATTTAATTGTAACTTTGCTATTTTTGCTTAGTTTCCATATTTGAGTCCAAAATGATGTATTAATGTGAATACGTGCGGAAAATCGGTGCCGGAAATTACGAAGTCTAATGGGCTTTTTCGAGGCCCATTAAGAGGTGAGCTACCGTGAGGCCCAAGATGAAGGCCCAAACCCAAGATGAAGGCCCAAATCCATGAAGGAAGGCTCAAAAGCCCAATGAAGGAAAGGCTCAAGCCCGAAGAAAGGCCATGAAGGAAAGGTCCAAGCCCATTTTCGGACAATCTGCCTGTGCAGATCTGTCAACTTGCGAAGCCCATATCTCCCAATTGCACCGTTGGATCCAGCTGTAATTTTGGATACACGCTGAATGTGTGTGTTATATATTCTGTATTAAAATTTGAGAATCATCCAACCGTTCAAACGTGCATTATTCCGTTCTAAGTGGGAACTGCTCAGTGCTGTCTGCTTTTTATTTCTTTCCTCTTCTTTTATTTTCAATGCTCCACTCACCCCTATATTGCTTTCCATCCCACCACACCATATTTTTTCTTTCTGCCCACAACATTAGTGTTTGATTTCTTTTATCTAAATAAATGGTTCATTGCCATATGACTACATTTCCACCATTCCACTTACCATTTCTTTTCTACCACTCAAATTCCACTTCTCTTCCTTTTCTTTCTTTATTTCTTTCATTGTCTTCTTCTTCCTCTCCATTCTCCTATAAATAGCAGCCTCATTCTTCTCTTGAAACACACCCCAATGGGGAGGGACAAACCCTCCTCTTTCTCTTCTCACATCATATTTTCCATTCTCTAGTATTTATGGGTTTTCAAGACTTCAAGGAGGAGGAGAAGGCGTCTACACCATCACCACCAGCCCCTATTCAACATCACCATCACCATCATCACCTTGTCTTCACGGCTTGGATTACTTGTGGTCAAGGATTCAAGATTTCGTGGCTTCAAGATCTTCATGCTATTCATACGGTGTATTTCGACTTAGCCTTTAATTATTTTATGATTCCTCTTTGTTGCTTGTTTATCCTTTGTATTAGTTAACATGACATGATTTATATAATTTTCAGCCTTTGTTTATGGGTTTATTTAATTGTTGGATCCTAATTAATTAGTTCTTCTAGTAGCTTATGTGACTCCGTTTATTTGATTTTGTTTTAGTAGAGAACTTTTATATGTTTTTGTTTTAAGGTTGCAAACTTAAGATGATTGCATATAATTGGTGCTAGAATTAGGGAGTACAATTCACCTAATAGTTTGGAACCTAATTCACAAGTAGTAAAGGCTTTGGAAAGAGGTCGGAAACAAATAAAAAGGATCACGGATAGATGGGACGGTTCTATAATGGGTCGTGCACTTTAATTAACAACTCTTCTTTTATGCGTTGGACATGTTTTGATTAGCTACCTTTCTAGACTAAGAGGGCATGTTTGATTGATTAATCTAGGTGCGGTCGCTTAGGTTAATTTTCATGAAAGATGTTTTATTTGGGGAATGATAATTGGCGGTCCAACATTCCACATATGTTAATTTCGGTTTCATGGCTAGGGAACTTGGTTAATTTTCGGTCCAATAATTGGTAAACTTGTATACTTGTGGCTGAACTTTATATACTTTGTGTTTCATCCCATCTTATTTAATTCATTCTTTGTAATTTAATTAATTTATTTCATTCAATTTATCTCTTAAACCCCTTTTTACTTTGTACATATGTATATATTTATACTTTATACTTGTTAATAATAATTCTTTATTTTATTTAATTCTTTGTGACAATTTTTGTTAGGTACACCCTTTGATCTCCGTTGTGAACGATACCCTACTATGCACTATACTACTACCGATAGGGTTTTTTTTAAATTGATGCGCCCCTTTTGGGGCGTGTCAATTTTTGGCGCCGTGAGGGATGATCAATTTTTTTCTTGTATATAACTGTTACTTTTTAATGGATTTATAATTTTATATTTTTTAATATTACTTGTTTATAATAGTATATATTACTTGTGAATATTTGTGGTTATTATTTGTTTTTAGTTGTTGTTCATATTTTGTTACACTTAGTAATTATATTTAGGTGTCTTTTATATAGTTGATTATTTTTTTTGTTGTTGTAAGTTGTAACTTGAACGGAAATAGGTAAGGTCCTTTTATTAATATTGGCCTAAACCCTTCATTTTTACCGTAAGGTTATTTGAGGTTGAGGGCGGCCTTTATTAACACTTGGAGAATTGTCGAACACTTAAGTGCTTTCTCAACTGAGTAAGGGGCACATGGATGGTGTCTAGTATGATCGAGACCCTGGGTGACGGGTTTGGATTCGAAAGGACTATAGACGGACGAAATTCGATAGGGACTTACCTCGTCCACTAAATGAATCCTGCCTCTCGCTTATTCTCTTGTGATCTGGCCATTCGCCTTCTGAAAACACGGAAAGTCATTTAAGTCAAGGCATTGCACCTAGGCCGTAAGTCCACCTTGAGTTACCGCTTGGAATCAACTTTCATTTTTTTTCAACTATATTCAGGCAAAGGAAAATATTTTTGTACACTTAAGTGTATTGTGTAAATAAAATTTACTTAGACATAGGAAAATTTATTCATTCATTTTGTATAGATAATTTGTGACATATTTTTAACTTTGTAAATATTTTGTTTTTATTTTGTAAATTTATTACTAACCTTTTTATTTTGTATAGGAAATAATCCGGGTTTATCGGAAATTTTACCACATACATCGGAGCATACGTTTAGGAAGTCAAGGTTGAAAAACCTTGAGGTTGATGTCTTGTTGGTGATTTTCGGTTTCCTCGGGAGTAAAAAGGTAAGTTTTCTTTTCACTCTCGTTATTTATTTGTTTAAAAAAAAAATAAAAATTAGAAAATAAAAATTGTAATTGTAAATATATAAAAAAAAAGAGTTTTCTTTTGTTTTACTGTTGGTAATTTTTTTTTTACTGTTTATAATTACTGTTTGTTTTATTTTTGGGCTTGTTGTAGTTAATTGTTATTGGGCCTTAGGCCCGTTTGTGTGATTGGTTAGGGTTTTAGGTTTCGTAAAAAAAAAAAAATAAAAAAATAAAAAAATTTAGCCCATTGGGCTCGTGTCATTCACGAAGCCCAAAACCCGTAACCCAAGCCCATTTAGTGTGTCGGGCCCGTTCGTTTTTAGGCCCATTAGTTAAGCCCACCAATAATGGGCCGGAGTTTTCTTTGGCCCAGGCCCACTTTAAGGCCCAAACCATTTCGATGGCCCGTTTAAAGTGTCGGCAAGCGCGTGTGTTTCCACGCGTTTTCCTTGTTCACTTTACGACTTTTCGTAAAGTATTAAAAAAAAAATAAAAAAATAAAAAAATCGAAAATCAAAAAAAAATTTGATTGGGCCGACGCACGACTTTTGCGTCGGCCGATTTGTTTAATAAACCGCGTGCGTGTCTACTGTAGACTTTACGACTTTCGTCGCTCGATCCTGATTTGCGGGTCTTTCCGTCTTTGGCACGTGTGCGAGCGTGTGCGCGTTCTTTCCCCTTCCCTTCGGTTTGCGTTAGTTCCCTTAGGTCATTTCACGCATTTTCCCTTATCTCTCTCGATTTTCCTCTCGTTCTCTCTCGTTCTCTCTCGTGTTCTTCGTGTTCTTGAGTTTTTCCCAGAAAACCTCCCAAAACCCGAAAGTCTTCCTCCCTTCCCAAACCACAAATGGCCAAAAGAGTCAATTCTTTCGGCGACTTGTTTCGGGCAGGTCCTTCGAGAACCCCGATCTTTGAAGGCTTGGCTGAAATAATTCCACCGAGCATGCTCGATAGCGCCGATGCTAGCATGCCGACCGAGCCACGACCACAACCGCAACCACTACCCCGAGCACCGATCTGGTTGCTGATCCACCCGTTGAGCCGGAAGCCGCTCCTGTCTATAGGAGACTTCCGAGGACAAAATACACCAAGGCTCAGAGAGATGCACTTGCGGCTTTCTTTGCGGTGTATTCTCACCCCACCAAGCCACAACGAGAAAGATTTGGTCCGAAAATCGGACTAGAAGAAGACCAAGTCTATTATTGGGGGTCGAGAAATAGGAAGAAATTCGGTATCCTGACGTCTGAGCAACGTATTGCCGAGTTAGAGCGAAGAAACGATCAGCTGGTGAGCAAGAACGAGGAGCTTCAAATGCAGAATCAACGACTCGTCGATGCTCTCCACAGCGGCATATGTCCCAATTGCGGAGGTCCTGTTCCGCACTCAGATGTGCCACGGCGAAGGCTCGAAGTTGTTCCTCCACAACAAGAGCCTCTTCTTGAGTTGTCCGATGATTCCATCGACATGGACCACTTGAGACGGGATGTGCGGAGCCTCATGCCTACCCTAGTCGAGCGCCCATCCATACCTTTGCCATCTGACACCCTTCCCGGACCTGCTCACGATCTTGTCGGAGTCCACACCGACTTGATCTCGGATATCGCCCGCAAGGCCAAAGACGAGCTCCTGCTCATGGCCACTGCCGGATTTCCTTTGTGGATAACTTCACCGACTCCCGACACGTCTATTCATCCCGAGACTCTTCATAGGGCCGAGTACTTGCGAGTGTTTCAACGAGCTGAACCTGCTCCGTACTTCAAATCCGAATCGTCGAGACACTCGGCAACCATCCATCTTTATCCGACCACCATCGTTCAGATCTTAATGGATGTTGGTCGATGGTTGCCAGTCTTCTGTAGCATGATCACAAACGCCCAAACGTTGGAGATCCTATCCTCCGACAACGAAGAAGGCTACGAGGAGCATAAGCAAGTGATGTCGGCCGAGTTTCTGGTGCCATCTCACATCGTTTCGACTCGTGAAGTCCAGTTCGTTCGGTATTCTCACCTACAACTGGATGGAAGTTGGGTCGTCGTGGATGTCTCCGTGGATGAATTGCGTTCAAATCCAAAGCCTTCCGTGAGATCGATTTGCCGAAAACGCCCCTCCGGATGCCTGATACGTGATCTTTATAATGGATCTTCCTTGGTCACTTGGGTGGAGCACGTGGATGTACGCGAGAAGGAGATGAAGGCCAGTTTCGAACCTTTTGTTCATTCAGGGTTCGCTTTTGGTGCAAAGCGTTGGATCTCAACTCTCCAACGACAAGCCGAGCGCTACATGTGCGCCACAGGTATCCACTCTTCACCCGGTGACTCGATTATTTCTCTTGAAGGAAGAAGAGGACTTGCGGAAATGGCAAAACAGATGACAATCTGTTTCTTCAACGATATCAGCAACTCCACGTACCACCACTGGACTTGTTCGAACCGAACAAGGGACACTCGAATGGAGGTCAGGACCAACAAGAGAAGGGGTGATCCGAGCAAGCCCCCTGGAGTCAATCGTACTGCTGGTTGTTCCGTCGTTCATCTATCTCATCACACCAGGATCTTTGAGTTCCTCAAAGACGTTCAGACTAGACCAATGTGGGATAGTATGTCGATGGACAGCTCGGTGCGTGTGCTAGCAAATTTCACCATCGGTCTTGACCCGCGGAACCAGATCTCGGTGCTCGCCATAGATAGTCACAACGACTTCCTCATTCTTCAGGAGTGTTGCACCGATGCAACGGGGTCGTCTGTGATTTATGCGCCGATTAACCATTCCATTCTCCAGTGTTTGTTATGTGGAGTTCAACCGGAGCCATTTCCGCTTATGTCTTCAGGCTTCTCCATTCTGCCTAACGTATCCGGAGCTATTCTTGATGGAACACTGCTGACTATGGTGTTCCAGATCTCAGTGAAGGCTACATCAGCCAAGTCTGCCGTGGAGTCGGCAACTACCCTTGTCCAGGACACACTTCAAAGGATCAGAGCCGCAGTCAATTAAGGAGCAAACGTTGGATGCAAGGCCCTGCTAGCCTTGTTTGTGACTGTTGGTGACTTGCTTCGGGAGGAGCTTCACGATCTTCAAAGGGGAGTCTTTCTGTTTCCCTTTTCATTTACTTATTGTTTTTCATTTGTATATATGTTGTGTGTTTATTTTTGTTGGTGTGTTTATTTTTGTTTGTGTGTTTAAATTCCATAACCATACTTGAATTTTTCATTTTCGTGAAATATTTGTCTAACATTGAGGACAATGTTTAATTCAAGTGTGGGGGGAAGGTTTATTGAAAAGAAAAGAAAAAAATTTGAAAAATTGAAAAAAATTCAAAAAAATAATTTACTTGATTTTCGTTTTCTACGGTAACGGTATATCGACTAGATCATACTTACTCCCTTGGTAGCGTTGAACCTACCATTGCACTTAGTAAGTCACTGTGGTCACGTATTGTTACCTAATAAAAAAATTGAAAAAAAAAAAATCAAAAAAATCAAAAAATCAAAAATTACAAAGGTAATATTTGCTTATCATTTTTTATGTATTATATTTGCTTGTTTATGTGTGTTTTGTGTTTGTTCTTTCCAATCCCGAGGATGAATTGAGTTTAATTGTTATGATTTGGAGAATGTTTATTATATGTCAAGGCTTTGTGTAGTTTGCTTTGGATTTAATATGCATAACTTGTGATTGCTCGAAATTCCATGTTCACATAACCTGTTTCGATTAATTGATTGCAATCCGAGAAGCACATTTAAACATACATTGTCATGCATACCCAGAAAATGTGAGGATTTGAGCCTATTGAATATTCACATGTATGCATATTTCATACATTTACTCGTTCTTCATGTGTGCACAATTCATGAGTTTTTGAACCTAGAACTTGCTCGAGAGACCATTTGAAACATTTTGTTAATCTGTGATGAATTAGAAATGAGTAAGGCATTAGTTGAGCACCATGGCCAAAAGTATTCACCATCCATCTAAACACGAACTTTAGGAATAACCCTTTTGAACTGATCACTCATTAGCCGTTTCTTTTGTTCACCCACACCATCTCACCCTTGTTTTATTTGTGTTTGCAAGACGATGATAGTGACTTCTTGTGTTCTTATGCTTCGGGTTTTGATTTGTATGGTAGTATACCAAAAGGCAAGTGTGGGGGTGTATTTAATTTTGTTGTATTTGTTCAAAGAAAAAAAAATTCAGAAATAAAAAGAAGGAATAAAATTCCTCAAGAAAAAAAAAATAGAAAAGAAAGAATGGGAAAAAAAAAATAGAAAAGAAATTCCCAAAAATAGAGTTATTTTCTTGTATTATTTTCAATAAAAGGTTGGAGGAGAATAAGAAAGTTGTTTCGGGTATAGCATAGGTATGAGTTTCAAAGTCGTTGATTTGTCTTGCAAACATATGAAACATTTTTCATTTCCAGTCCCTTCATTCATCATTCACCATTCACCCTTTGGCTCCCTGTTTCACCTGAAAGCCCTTATGATTTAATGACTTATGGATTAATTGTAGAGAGTTGGTTGATGAGCAAGCCTATGGGAACATTACTTGTGCAATTGTTATGAGAGTAAACACTTAACCCTAAACACTGAGCGGAAATAATTAGTGAATCTTGTGAGCTTTAGTGGTTAATGTTGTTTCGATGTACCTATTGGATTGCATGAGATTGATTGTATACTTGGTTTTCACACACTTCACCTGAGCATGAATGAGATGTACATATTAAATGCTTAGCAAATTTGTTCGCCAAGGTATATAATTTTTATTCTCCTTATTATAACTCTTTTGAACTCGCTGAGGGTTATGGTTGGAAAGATAATCTGTTTTGTGTTTCCTTTTTCTGTTTTGTGTTGTTTTGTTTTAAGTTTTGTGTTGCTAAGGGACTAGCAGTAGCTAAGTGTGGGGGAATTTGATAGGAGCACAAAGTGTGACGTTTTTAATGTATTTTCCCTACTATTTGGCTATGATTTAATTGTAACTTTGCTATTTTTGCTTAGTTTCCATATTTGAGTCCCTAAATGATATATAAATGTGAATACGTGCAGAAAATCGGAGCTCGGAAATTTACGAAGTCTAATGGGCTTTTTCGAGGCCCATTATGAAGTGAGCTGCCGTGAGGCCCAAGATGAAGGCCCAAATCCAAGATGAAGGCCCAAACCCAAGAAGGAAGGCCCAAGCCCAAGAAGGAAGGTCCAAGCCCATTTTCGGACAATCTGCCTGTGCAGATATGTCAACTTGCGAAGCCCATATGTCCCAATTGCACCGTTGGATCCTGCTGTAATTTGGATACACGCTGAATGTGTGTGTTATATATTCTGTATTAAAATTTGAGAATCATCCAACCGTTCAAACGTGCATTATTCCGTTCTAAGTGGGAACTGCTCAGTGCTGTCTGCTTTTTATTTCTTTCCTCTTCTTTTATTTTCAATGCTCCACTCACTGATACGCCCAAAAGGAGCGTCAATTTAAAAAAATCCCTATCGGTTGTAGTATAGTGCATAGTAGAGTATCGTTCACAACGGAGATCAAAGGGTGTACCTAACAAAAAATGTCACAAAGAATTAAATAAAATAAAGAATTATTAACAAGTATAAAGTATAAATATATACATATGTACAAAGTAAAAGGGGGATTGAGTCATAAATTGAATGAAATGAATTAATTAAATTACAAAGAATAAATTAAATAAAATGGGATGAAACATAAAGTATATAAAGTTCAGCCACAAGTATACAAGTTTACCAATTATTGGACCGAAAATTAACCAAGTTCCCTAGCCATGAAACCGAAATTAACATATGTGGAATGCTGGACCGCCAATTATCATTCCCCAAATAAAACCACTTTCATGAAAATTAACCTAAGCGACCGCACCTAGATTAACCAATCAAACATGCAAAGGTAGCTAATCAAAACATGTCCAACGCATAAAAGAAGAGTTGTTAATTAAAGTGCACGACCTAGTGGGACCGCCCATCTATCCGTGATCCTTCTTATTTGTTTCCGACCTCTTTCCAAAGCCTTTACTACTTGTGAATTAGAATTAAAACCCTAATTCTAGCACCAATTATATGCAATCATCTTAAGTTTGCAACCTTAAAACAAAAACATATAAAAGTTATCTACTAAAATAGAATCAAATAAACGGAGTCACATAAACTACTAGAAGAACTAATTAATTAGGATCCAACAATTAAATAAACCCATAAACAAAGGCTGAAAATTATATAAATCATGTCATGTTAACTAATACAAAGGATAAACAAGCAACAAAGAGGCATAAATTTAAAGGCTAAGTCGAAATACACCGTATGAATAGCATGAAGATCTTGAAGCCACATCTTGAATCCTTGACCACAAGTAATCCAAGCCGTGAAGACAAGGTGGTGATGGTGATGGTGACGCTGAAATATGGCTGGTGGTGATGGTGTACACGCCTTCTCCTCCTCCTTGAAGTCTTGAAAACCCTAAATACTAGAGAATGGAAAATATGATGTGAGATGGAGAAGAGAAAGAGGAGGGTTTGTCCCTCCCCATTGAGGTGTGAATTTGTAGAGAATAATGAGGCTGCTATTTATAGGAGAATGGAGAGGAAGAAGAAGACAATGCAAGAAATAAAGAAAGAAAAGGAAGAGAAGTGGAATGTGAGTGGTAGAAAAGAAATGGTAAGTGGAATGGTGGAAATGTAGTCATATGGCAATGAACCATTTATTTAGGTAAAAGAAATTAAACACTAATGGTGTGGGCAGAAAGAAGAGGAAAGAATATAGGGGTGAGTGGAGCATTGAAAATAAAAGAAGAGGAAAGAAATAAAAAGCAGATAGCACGGAGCAGTTCCCACTTAGAACGGAATAATGCACGTTTGAACGGTTGGATGATTCTCAAAATTTAATACAGAATATATAACACACACATGCAGCGTGTATCAAAATTACAGCAGGATCCAACGGTGCAATTGGGACATATGGGCTTCGCAAGTTGACATATCTGCACAGGCAGATTGTCCGAAAATGGGCTTGGACCTTCCTTCTTGGGCTTGGGCCTTCCTTCTTGGGTTTGGGCCTTCATCTTGGATTTGGGCCTTCATCTTGGGCCTCACGGCAGCTCACTTCATAATGGGCCTCGAAAAAGCCCATTAGACTTCGTAAATTTCCGAGCTCCGATTTTCTGCACGTATTCACATTTATATATCATTTAGGGACTCAAATATGGAAACTAAGCAAAAATAGCAAAGTTACAATTAAATCATAGCCAAATAGTAGGGAAAATACATTAAAAACGTCACACTTTGTGCTCCTATCAAATTCCCCCACACTTAGCTATTGCTAGTCCCTTAGCAACACAAAACTTAAAACAAAACAACACAAAACAGAAAAGGGAAACACAAAACATATATTCTTTCCAACCATAACCCTCGGCGAGTTCGAAGAGTTATAATCGGGAGAATACAAATTATATACCAAGGCTAACGAATTTGCTAAGTCTTTAACATGCACATCTCATTTATGCTCGGGTGTAGTGTGTGAAAACCAAGTATACAATTAATGTCAAGCAATCCAATAGGCACATCGAAACAACATTAACCACTAAACCTCACAAGATTCACTAAATATTTCCGCTCGGTGTTTAGGGTTAAGTGTTTACTCTCAAAACAATTACACAAGTAGTGTTCCCATATGCTTGCTCATTAACCAACTCTCCACGGTTAATCTACAACTCATTAGATCATAAGGACTTTTTAGGTGAAACGAGAGACAAAAGGATGAATGGTAAATGGTGAATGGTCAAAGGAAGTGAAAGGACTTGAAATGAAAAATGTTTTACATGTTTGCAAGACAAGTCAACGACTTTGAAACTCATACATATGCTATACCCGAAACAACTCTTATTTTCCTCCAACCTTTTATTGAATTCAAAAATAATACAACAAAATAACTCTATTTTTGGAATTTCTCTTTCTTTTCTTTTTTTTTTTTTTTTTTTTTTTCTTTGAGGAATTTTATTCCTTCTTTTTATTTCTGATTATTTTTTCTTTCTTTCTTTGAACAATTACAACAAAATAAATCACACCCCCACACTTGCCTTTTGGTATACTACCATACAAATCCGAAGCATAAGAACATAAGAAGTCACTATCATCGTCTTGCAAACATAAATAAAACAAGGGTGAGATGGTGTGGGTGAACAAAAGAAACGGCTAATGAGTGTTTAGTTCAAAAGGGGATTCCTAAAGTTCGTGTTTAGATGGATGGTGAATATTTTGGCCATGGTGCTCAACTAATGCCTTACTCATTTCTAATTCATTACAGATTAACAAAAAGTTTCAAGCGGTCTCTGAGCAAGTTCTAGGTTCAAAACTCATGAATTGTGCACACATGAAGAACGAGTAAATGTATGAAATATGCATACATGTGAATATACAATAGGCTCAAATCCTCACATTTTCTGGGTATGCATGACAATGTATGTTCAAATGTGCTTCTCGGATTGCAATCGATTAATCGAAACAGGTTATGTGAACATGGAATTTCGAGCAATCATAAGTTATACAAATTAAATTCAAAGCAAACTACACAAAGCCTTAGAATATAATCAACATTCTTAAAATCATAACAGATTAAACTCAATTCATCATCGGGATTGGAAAACACACCACAAATAAACACACAAAAACACACAAACAGAAGCAAATATTTTTGTATTTTTTTTATTTTTTGATTTTTTTGATTTTTTTTCAATTTACGTAACAATACGTGACAACAGGGACTCACTTAGTGCAATGGTAGGTTCAACGCTACCAAGGGAGTGAGTGTGATAAAGTCGATATACCGTTACAGTAGAAAACGAAAACAAACAAATAAATAAACAACATAAGCAATTGTTTTTTTCTTTTTCAAATTTTTTTTATTAGGGTAACAATACGTGACCACAGTGACTTACTAAGTGCAATGGTAGGTTCAACGCTACCAAGGGAGTAAGTATGATCTAGTCGATATATTGTTACCGTAGAAAACGAAAACAAGTAAATTATTTTTTTGAATTTTTTCAATTTTTCAAATTTTTTCTTTTCTTTTTAATAAATAAACCTTCCCCCCACACTTGAATTAAACATTGTCCTCAATGTTAGACAGATATTTCACGAAAATGAAAAATTCAAGCATGGTTATTGAATTTAAACACACAAACAGAAGTAAACACACAACATATATAAATGAAAAAAGGAAACAGAAATACTCCCCTTTGAAGATCATTAAGCTCCTCCCGAAGCAAGTCACCAACAGTCACAAACAAGGCTAGCAGGGCCTTGCATCCAACGTTTGCTCCTTAGTTGACTGCGGTTCTGATCCTTTGAAGTGTGTCCTGGACAAGGGTAGTTGCCGACTCCACGGCAGATTTGGCTGATGTAGCCTTCACTGAGATCTGGAACACTATAGTCAGCAGTGTTCCGTCAAGAATAGCTCCGGATACGTTAGGCAGAATGGAGAAGCCTGAAGACATAAGCGGAAATGGCTCCGGTTGAACTCCACATAACAAACACTGGAGAATGGAATGGTTGATCGGCGCGTATATCACAGACGACCCCGTTGCATCGGTGAAACACTCCTTGAAGGATAAGGAAGTCGTTGTGACTATCTATGGCGAGCACCGAAATCTGGTTCCGCGGGTCAAGACCGATGGAAAAGTTTGCTAGCACACGTACCGAGCTGTCCATCGACATACTATCCCACATTGGTCTAGTCTGAACGTCTTTGAGGAACTCAAAGATCCTGGTGTGATGGGAGAGATGAACGACGGAACAACCAGCAGTACGATTGACTCGAGGGGGCTTGCTCGGATCACCCCTTCGCTTGTTGGTCCTGACCTCCATTCGAGTATCTCTTGTTCGGTTCGAACAAGTCCAGTGGTGGTACGTGGAGTTGCTGATATCGTTGAAGAAACAGACTGTCATCTGCTTTGCCATTTCCGCCAGGCCTCTTCTTCCTTCAAGAGAAATGATCGAGTCACCGGGTGAAGTGTGGATACCTGTGGCGCACATGTAGCGCTCGGCTTGTCGTTGGAGAGTTGAGATCCAACGCTTTGCACCAAAAGCAAACCCCGAATGTACAAAAGGTTCGAAACCGGCCTTCATCTCTTTTTCGCGTACATCCACGTGCTCCACCCAAGTGACCAAGGAAGATCCATTATAAAGATCACGTATCGGGCATCCGGAGGGGCGTTTTCGGCAAATCGATCTCACGGAAGGCTTCGGATTTGTGCGCAATTCATCCACGGAGACATCCACGACGACCCAACTTCCATCCGGTTGTTGGTGAGAATACCGAACAAACCGGACTTCACGAGTTGAAACGAGGTGAGATGGCACCGAAACTCGGCCGACATAACTTGCTTCGCTCCTCGTAGCCATCTTCGTTCTTGGAGGATAAGATCTCCAACGTCTTGGCGTTTGTGATCATACTACGAAGACGGGCAACCATCGACCAACATCCATGAGAATTTGAACGATGGTGGTCGGATAAAGATGGATGGTTGCCGAGTGTCTGGAGGATTCGGCTTTGAAGTACGGTGCAGGTTCAGCACGTTGAAACACTCGCAAGTACTCGACGCGGTTAAGAATTTCGGGATGAATGGAAGTATCGGGAGTCGGTGAAGTTATCCACAAAGGAAATCCGGCAGTAGCCATGAGCAGGAGCTCGTCTTTGGCCTTGCGGGCGATATCCGAGATCAAGTCGGTGTGGACTCCGACAAGATCATGAGCAGGTCCGGGAAGGGTATCAAATGGCACAGGTAAGGATGGGCGCTCGATAATTGATGGCATGAGGCTCCGCACATCCCGTCTCAAGTGGTCCATGTCAATAGAATCATCGGACAACTCGAGAAGAGGCTCTTGTTGTGGAGGAACAACTTCGAGCCTTCGCCTTGGCACATCTGAGTGCGGAACAGGACCTCCGCAATTGGGACATATGCCGCTGTGGAGAGCATCGACGAGTCGTTGATTCTGCAGTTGAAGCTCCTCGTTCTTGCTCACCAGCTGATCGTTTCTTCGCTCTAACTCGGCAATACGTTGCTCAGACGTCAGGATACCGAATTTCTTCCTATTTCTCGACCCCCAATAGTAGACTTGGTCTTCTTCTAGTCCGATTTTTGGACCAAATCTTTCACGTTGTGGTTTGGTGGGGTGAGAATACACCGCAAAGAAAGCCGCCAGTGCTTCTCTCTGAGCTTTGGTGTACTTCGTCCTCGGAAGTCTCCTATAGACAGGAGCGGCTTCCGGCTCAACGGGTGGATCAGCAACCAGGATTGGTGCTTGGGGTAGTGGTTGCGGTTGTGGTTGTGGCTGGGTCGGCATGCTAGCATCGGCGCTATTGAGCATGCTCGGTGGAATTATTTCATCCAGGCCTTCAAAGATTTGACTCCCTGAAGGACCTGCCTGAAACAAATCACTGAAAGAATTCACTCGTTTGGCCATTTCTGGGTTGGGAAGGGAGGATAGCTTTTCTGGGTTTGGGAGATTTTCTGGGAAAAACTCAAGAACACGAAGAACACACGAGAGAGAGAACGAGAGAGAGAGTGAGAGACTAAGGGAAACCTAAGGAAATGCGTGAAATGAAACACACGAACGAAGGGAAGGGAAGGGAACGGACGCACGCTCGCACACGTGCCACGGACGAGAAGACCCGCAAATGTGGATCGGGCGACGAAAGTCGCAAAGGCTACAGTTGACACGCACGCGGCTTATTAAACAATTCGGCCGACGCAAAAGTCGTGCGTCGGCCCAATCCAAATTTTTTTCTGATTTTCGATTTTTTTTTTTTTTTTTTATTTTTTTAATACTTTACGAAAAGTCGTAAAGTGAACAGTGAAAACGCGTAGCACACGCGCTTGCCGACACTTTAAACGGGCTTGGGCCATCGAAATGGTCTGGGCCTTAAAGCGGGCCTGGGCCAAAGAAATCTCCGGCCCATTATTGGTGGGCTTAACTAATGGGCCTAAAAACGAACAGGCCCGACACACTAATGGGCTTGGGTTACGGGTTTTGGGCTTCGTGAATGACACGAGCCCAATGGGCTAAAAATTTTTTTTAATTTTTTTTTTATTTTGAAACCTAAAACCCTAACCAATCACACAAATGGGCCTAAGGCCCAATAACAAACAAACAAGCCCAAAAAAAAACAAACAGTGAAAATAAATATTTACAAAACAGTAAAACAAACAAACACACTTTTTTATTTTTTTATTATTTTTATTTTTTTATTTTTTTATTTTTTTTTATTTACAATTACAAAATTTATTTATTTTTTTTTATTTTTTTAAACAAACAAATAACGATAGTGAAAAGAAAACTTACCTTTTTACTCCCGAGGAAACCGAAAAATCACCAACAAGACATCAACCTCAAGGTTTTTCAACCTTGACTTCCTAAACGTATGCTCCGATGTATGTGGTAAAATTTCCGATAAACCCGGATTATTTCCTATACAAAGTAAAAAGGTTAGTAATAAATTTACAAAATAAAAACAAAATATTTACAAAGTTAAAAATATGTCACAAATTATCTATACAAAATGAATGAATAAATTTTCCTATGTCTACGTATATTTTATTTACACAATACACTTAAGTGTACAAAAATATTTTCCTTTGCCTTAATATAGTTGAAAAAAAATGAAAGTTGATTCCAAGCGGTAACTCAAGGTGGACTTACGGCCTAGGTGCAATGCCTTGACTTAAATGACTTTCCGTGTTTTCAGAAGGCGAATGGCCAGATCACAAGAGATAAGCGAGAGGCAGGATTCATTTAGTGGACTAGTCCTCTGAATCCAATTTTACAAACCCGTCACCCAGGGTCTCGATCATATCTAGACACCATTCATGTGCCCCCTACTGATACGCCCCAAAAGGAGCATCAATTTAAAAAAATCCCTATCGGTAGTATAGTGTAAGTAGGGTATCGTTCACAACGGAGATCAAAGGGTGTACCTAACAAAAATTGTCACAAAGAATTAAATAAAATAAAGAATTATTAAGAAGTATAAAGTATAAATATATACATATGTACAAAGTAAAAATGGGGTTTAAGAGATTAAATTGAATAAAATGAATTAATTAAATTACAAAGAATAAATTAAATAAGATGGGATGAAACACAAAGTATATAAAGTTCAGCCATAAGTATACAAGTTTACCAATTATTGGACCGAAAATTAACCAAGTTCTCTAGCCATGAAACCGAAATTAACATATGTGGAATGCTGGACCGCCAATTATCATTCCCCAAATAAAACCACTTTCATGAAAATTAACCTAAGCGACCGCACCTAGATTAATCAATCAAACATGCAAAGGTAGCTAATCAAAACATGTCCAACGCATAAAAGAAGAGTTGTTAATTAAAGTGCACGACCTAGTGGGACCACCCATCTATCCGTGATCCTTCTTATTTCATTCCGACCTCTTTCCAAAGCCTTTACTACTTGTGAATTAGAATTAAAACCCTAATTCTAGCACCAATTATATGCAATCATCTTAAGGTTGCAACCTTAAAACAAAAACATATAAAAGTTCTCTACTAAAACAGAATCAAATAAACGGAGTCACATAAGCTACTAGAAGAACTAATTAATTAGGATCCAACAATTAAATAAATCCATAAACAAGGGCTGAATATTATATAAATCATGTCATGTTAACTAATACAAAAGATAAACAAGCAACAAAGAGGAACTCATAAGAGAAATTAAAGAATAAGTCGAAATACACCGTATGAATAGCATGAAGATCTTGAAGCCACATCTTGAATCCTTGACCACAAGTAATCCAAGCCGTGAAGACAAGGTGATGATGGTGATGGTGATGTTGAATAGGGGCTGGTGGTGATGGTGTAGACGCCTTCTCCTCCTCCTTGAAGTCTTGAAAACCCATAGTATTAGAGAATGGAAAATATGATGGGAGATGAGAAGAGAAAGAGGAGGGTTTGTCCCTCCCCATTGGGGTGTGAATTGGTAGAGAAGAATGAGGCTGCTATTTATAGGAGAATGGAGAGCAAGAAGAAGACAATGCAAGAAATAAAGAAAGAAAGGGAAGAGAAGTGGAATTTGAGTGGTAGAAAAGAAATGGTGAGTGGAATGGTGGAAATGTAGTCATATGGCAATTAGCCATTTATTTAAATAAAAGAAATCAAATACTAATGGTGTGGGAAGAAAGAAACAAACATGGTGTGGTGGGATGGATGGCAATATGGTGGTGAGTGGAGCAATGAGAATAAAAGAAAATGAAAGAAATAAAAAGCAGGCAGCACTGAGCTATTCCCACTTAGAACGGAATAATTGACGTTTGGACGGTTGGATGATTCTAAAATTTTAATACAGAATATCTAACACACACATGCAGCGTGTATCAAAATTACAGCTAGATCTGACGGCGAAATTGAGAGATATGGGCTTCGCAAGTTGACTGATCTGCATAGGCAGAATGTCCGAAAATCTGGGCTTGGGCCTTTCCTCATGCTTTGTGAACCTGGGCCTTCCTTCATGGATTTGGGCCTTCATTTTGGATTTGGGCCTTCACCTTGCATTTGGGCCTTCCATCTTGGGTTTGGGCCTCCTTCTTGGGCCTCATGGAAGACCACCTCTTAATGGGCCTTTTAAAAAGCCCATTAAGCTTCGTTTCTGCACATGTTCACATTAATCCGTCATTTAGGACTCAAATATGGAAACTAAGCTAAAATAGCAAAGTTACAATTAAATCATAGCCAAATAGTAGGGGAAACACATTAAAAACGTCACACTTTGTGCTCCTATCAAATTCCCCCACACTTAGCTATTGCTAGTCCTCTAGCAAACACAAGAACAACAGAAAATAGAAAAGGAAACACAAAACAGAATGGTCTTTCCAACCATAACCCTCAGCGAGTTCAAAAGAGTTATAATCAGGAGAATAAAAATTATATACCAAGGCTAACAAATTTGCTAAGTGTTTAACATGCACATCTCATTTATGCTCGGGTGAAGTGTGTGAAAACCAGGTGTACAATTAATCTCATGCAATCCAATAGGCACATCGAAACAACATTAACCACTAAACCTCACAAGATTCACTAAATATTTCCGCTCAGTGTTTAGGGTTAAGTGTTTACTCTCAAAACAATTACACAAGTAGTGTTCCCATATGCTTGCTCATTAACCGACTCTTCACAATTAATCTACAACTCATTAGATCATAAGGACTTTCAGGTGAAACAGGGACCAAAGGGTGAATGGTAAATGGTGAATGGTAAATGAAGTGAAAGGACTCGAAATGAAAAATGTTTCACATGTTTGCAAGACAAATCAACGACTTTGAAACTCATACCTATGCTATACCCGAAATAACTCTTATTTTCCTCCAACCTTTTATACAAGAAAATAACTCTATTTTTGGAATTTCTTTTTGTTTTTTTTTTTTCTATTCTTTTTTTTTTCTTGAGGAACTTATTCCTTCTTTTTATTTCTGATTTTTTTTTTCTTTCTTTCTTTGAACAAATACAACAAAATAAATACACCCCCACACTTGCCTTTTAGTATATTACCATACAAATCCGAAGCATAAAAACACAAGAAGTCACTATCATCGTCTTGCAAACACAATAAAACAAGGGTGAGATGGTGTGGGTGAACAAAAGAAAAGGCTAATGAGTGTTTAGTTCAAAAGGGGATTCCTAAAGTTCGTGTTTAGATGGATGGTGAATATTTTGGCCATGGTGCTCAACTAATGCCTTACTCATTTCTAATTCATCACAGATTAACAAAATATTTCAAGTGGTCTCTGAGCAAGTTCTAGGTTCAAAACTCATGAATTGTGCACACATGAAGAACGAGTAAATGTATGAAATATGCATACATGTGAATATTCAATAGGCTCAAGTCCTCACATTTTCTGGGTATGCATGACAATGTATGTTCAAATGTGCTTCTCGGATTGCAATCAATTAATCGAAACAGGTTATGTGAACATGGAATTTCGAGCAATCATAAGTTATGCAAATTAAATTCAAAGCAAACAACACAAAGCCTTAGCATATAATCAACATTCTCCAAATCATAACAAATTAAACTCAATTCATCCTTGGGATTGGAAAGAACAAAGCACAAAACAAACAATAACACACAAAACAGAAGCAAATATTTTTGTCATTTTTGATTTTTTGATTTTTTTGATTATATTTTTTTTTGATATAGCTCAAATAAACAAACAAGCACTTTCTAAGACTCGATAGCTCCAAAGCCAGTGCGAAACAAACGAGCTTACAAAACTATATATTTTTTTCTTTCTATTTTTTTTTATTAGGGTAACAATACGTGACCACAGTGACTTACTTAGTGCAATGGTAGGTTCAACGCTACCAAGGGAGTAAGTATGATTTAGTCGATATATTGTAACCGTAGAAAACGAAAACAAGCAAATTATTTTTTTGAATTTTTTTTCAATTTTTCAAATTTTTTCTTTTCTTTTTAATAAACCTTCCCCCCACACTTGAATTAAACATTGTCCTCAATGTTGACAGATATTTCACGAAAATGAAAAATTCAAGCACGGTTATTGAATTTAAACACACAAACATAAATAAACAGAAGTAAACACACAAACTGAAATAAACAGAAGTAAACACACAAACTGAAATAAACACACAACAGTTAAGTAAAAATGAAAAACAGATAGAAAATACTCCCCCTTTGAAGATCGTGAAGCTCCTCCCGAAGCAAGTCACCAACAGTCACAAACAAGGCTAGCATGGCCTTGCATCCAACGTTTGCTCCTAGTTGACTGCGGCTCTGATCCTTTGAAGTGTGTCCTGGACAAGGGTAGTTGCCGACTCCACGGCAGACTTAGCTGATGTAGCCTTCACCGAGATCTGGAAGACTATAGTAAGTAGACTTCCATCAAGAATAGCTCCGGATACGTTTGGTAGAATGGAGAAGCCAGAAGACATAAGCGGAAATGGCTCCGGTTGAACTCCAGATAGCAAACACTGGAAAATGGAATGGTTAATCGGCGCATAAATCACAGACGACCCCGTTGCATCGGTGCAACACTCCTGAAGAATAAGGAAGTCGTTGTGACTATCTATAGCGAGCACCGAAATCTGGTTCCGCGGGTCAAGACCGATGCTGAAATTTGCTAGCACACGCACCGAGCTGTCCATCGACATGCTATCCCACAGCGGTCTAGTCTGAACGTCTTTGAGGAACTCAAAGATTCTGGTGTGATGGGAGAGATGAACGACGGAACAACCAGCAGTACGATTGACTCCAGGGGGCTTGCTCGGATCACCCCTTCGCTTGTTGGTCCTGACCTCCATTCGAGTGTCTCTTGTTCGGTTCGAACAAGTCCAATGGTGGTACGTGGAGTTGCTGATGTCATTGAAGAAACAGATCGTCATCTGTTTTGCCATTTCCGCCAGGCCTCTTCTTCCTTCAGGAGAGATGATAGAGTCACCGGGTGAAGTGTGGATACCTGTGGCGCACATGTAGCGCTCGGCTTGTCGTTGGAGAGTTGAGATCCAACGCTTTGCACCAAAAGCGAACCCTGAATGAACAAAAGGTTCGAAACTGGCCTTCATCTCCTTCTCGCGCACATCCACGTGCTCCACCCAAGTAACTAAGGAAGATCCATTATGCAAATCACGTATCAGGCATCCGGAGGGGCGTTTTCGGCATATAGATCTCACGGAAGGCTTCGGATTTGTGCGCAATTCATCCACGGAGACATCCACAACGACCCAACTTCCATCCAGTTGTTGGTGAGAGTACCGAACGAACTGGACTTCACGAGTTGAAACGATGTGAGATGGCACCAAAAACTCGGCCGACATCACTTGCTTCTGCTCCTCGTAGCCTTCTTCGTTGCTGGAAGATAGGATCTCCAGCGTCTTGGCGTTTGTGATCATGCTACAGAAGACGGGCAACCATCGACCAACATCCATTAAGATCTGAACGATGGTGGTCGGATAAAGATGGATGGTTGCCGAGTGTCTCGACGATTCGGCTTTGAAGTACGGAGCAGGTTCAGCACGTTGAAACACTCGCAAGTACTCGGCCCTATGAAGAGTCTCGGGATGAATAGACGTGTCGGGAGTCGGTGAAGAAATCCATGAGAGGAAAACCGGCAGTGGCCATGAGCAGGAGCTCGTCTTTGGCCTTGCGGGCGATATCCGAGATCAAGTCGGTGTGGACTCCGACAAGATCATGAGCAGGTCCCGGAAGAGTATCAGATGGCAAAGGTATGGATGGGCGCTCGACAAGGGTAGGCATGAGGCTCCGCACATCCCGTCTCAAGTGGTCCATGTCGATGGAATCGTCGGACAACTCGAGAATAGGCTCTTGTTGTGGGGGAACAACTTCGAGCCTTCGCCGTGGCACATCTGAGTGCGGAACAGGACCTCCGCAATTGGGACAGATGCCGCTGTGGAGAGCATCAACGAGTCGTTGATTCTGCAGTTGAAGCTCCTCGTTCTTGCTCACCAGCTGATCATTTCTTCTCTCTAGCTCGGCAATACGCTGCTCAGACGTCTGGATACCGAACTTCTTCCTATTTCTCGACCCCCAATAATAGACTTGGTCCTCCTCAAGTCCGATTTTCGGACCAAATCGTTCTCGTTGTGGCTTGGTGGGGTGAGAATACACCGCAAAGAAAGCCGCAAGTGCATCTCTCTGAGCCTTGGTGTATTTTGTCCTCGGAAGTCTCCTATAGACAGGAGCGGCTTCCGGCTCAATAGGTGGATCAGCAACCAGGATTGGTGCTTGGGGTAGTGGTTGTGGCTGTGGTAGTGGCTCGGTCGGCATGCTAGCATCGGCGCTATTGAGCATGCTCGGTGGAATTATTTCAGCCAAGCCTTCAAAGATTGGGTTCTCTGAAGGACCTGCCTGAAACAAATCACTGAAAGAATTCACTCTTTTGGCCATTTCTGGGTTGGGAAGGAAGGAAAACTTCTGGGATTTGGGAGATTTTCTGGGAAAACTGAAGAACACGAAGAACACGAGAGAGAGAAAACGAGAGAGAGAGAGAGAGACTAAGGGAAACCTAAGGAAATGCGTGAAATGAAACACACGAACAGAAGGGAAGGGAAGGGAACGGACGCACGCTCGCACACGTGCCACAGACAGAAGACCCGTAATTTCCGGATCGAGCGACGAAAGTCGTAAAGTCTACAGTAGACACGCACGCGGTTTATTAAACAATTCGGCCGACGCAAAAGTCGTGCGTCGGCCCAATCAAATTTTTTTTTTGATTTTCGAATTTTTATTTTTTTATTTTTTTAATACTTTACAAAAAGTCGTAAAGTGAACAGTGAAAACGCGTAGCACACGCGCTTGCCGACACTTTAAACGGGCTTGGGCCATCGGAATGGTCTGGGCCTTAAAGTGGGCCTGGGCCAAAGAAAACTCCGGCCCATTATTGGTGGGCTTAACTAATGGGCCTAAAAACGAACAGGCCCGACACACTAATGGGCTTGGGTTACGGGTTTTGGGCTTCGGGAATGACACGGGCCCAATGGGCCAAATATTATTTTTTTATTTTTTTTTATTTTTATTTCGAAACCTAAAACCCTAACCAATCACACAAACGGGCCTAAGGCCCAATAACAAACTAAGTAACTAACAAGCCCAAAAAAAATAAAACAAACAGTAATTATAAATAGTAAACAGAAATAATTACCAACAGTAAAACAAAAGAAAACACTCTTTTTTTTTATTTACAATTAATTTTTTTTAATTTTTTTTTATAATTTTTTTTTAAAAATAAATAACGAGAGTGAAAAGAAAACTTACCTTTTTACTCCCGAGGAAACCGAGAATCACCAACAAGACATCAACCTCAAGGTTTTTCAACCTTGACTTCCTAAACGTATGCTCCGATGTATGTGGTAGAATTTCCGATAAACCCGGATTATTTCCTATACAAAATAAAAAGGTTAGTAATAAATTTACAAAAATAAAAACAAAATATTTACAAAGTTAAAAATATGTCACAACTTATCTATACAAAATGAATAAATTTTCCTATGTCTATGTATATTTTAATTACACAATACACTTAAGTGTACAAAAATATTTTCCTTTGCCTTAATATAGTTGAAAAAAAAAGAAAGTTGATTCCAAGCGGTAACTCAAGGTGGACTTGCGGCCTAGGTGCAATGCCTTGACTTAAATGACTTTCCGTGTTTTCAGAAGGCGAATGGCCAGATCACAAGAGATAAGCGAGAGGCAGGATTCATTTAGTGGACAAGTCCTCTGAATCCAATTTTACAAACCCGTCACCCAGAGTCTTGATCATATCTAGACACCATTCATGTGCCCCTTGATTAGCTGTTAAACCTACGTCATTAAATTATTACCTAAATTCCTAACAGTTGTCGTTGTAAAGTATAATGGGAAATAAAGGTTTTTCCCACAGAAGATTGTTATATTTACTTTTTAATGTCACGAAAAATTAAATTAAATAAAGAATTATTATTAACAAGTATAAAGAATAAAGAATATATATATACAAAATTAAATAAACTATACAGTAATATTTCTATTTACAAAAATATACATCATATACAAAAGTATTTTTGGGGGTTTTTGATAATTTTGAAAACAATAAAAAGAAATATTTTTGGATTTTTATTATTTTTGAAAACAAGAAAACACACACACAAATATTGTTTTGAAGATTAACCAACTCCCTAGCCATGAATCCGAAACTAACACATGTAGAATGCCTACGCAGGTTATCATTCCCCAAATAAACTTCTCCCATGAAATCAACCTAGTGAACGCTCATCTAGATTAAACAATTAAACATGCAAAGGTGATTAATCTAAACATGTCTAACGCATAGAAAAAGAGTTGTTAATTCAAGTGCGCGACCTAGCGAACGCTCGTCTATCCGCGATCCTTATTATTTAGTTTCAACATTAAAGATAAAACTAAACAAACAAAATTCACATAAGCTGCTAGAAGAATTAATCAACTTCAATCCAACAATTATTACACAAAAATAGAAAATAAACAAACAATAACATTTCCCAAAATTATTCACGAATAGTTAATTAAACAAAAATAAATTATAATAAATAAACAGAGTTTGGGAAAAATGTTACTGTTGTGTCCATGAAAATGGACACTGTCTGGCAGGCGAAGGTGGCAGACTCAGCTATAGAAAAACGGACAATGGATGTGGCGGGTGTAGAGATCACTTTGCATTTGGGCATTTGGGGTGTAGATAGCAATTTCAGATTTTGACTTTCCCTCCTTTCCCTCCTGAACTCTACTTGATTTTTTCTTTCTCTCCTTTCTCTTGAAATCAGCCCGTGTGTTTCTCCTCTAAGGTTGAAAAGTCAACCTCATTTTCTTTCTTTATTCTTCCTTCCCGTGTCTAGCAGCTAGCAGCCATGGTCTTTCATTCTCATTTCTTCTGTTTTCTTTTCTTTTTGCTGCAGACCACGGAGAGAAAGAAGGGAGCGGTGCTGGGTTGCTTTGATCGACGGCGAGCTTGAGGATGGGCGACGACGGCGAGCTGCAGTAGATCGATGAGGTTGCGTCGGTGAGATAGAAGAGCAGCAGCTTGGGCGGGGAAGATGCGGCCTGGACTGAGAACGACGCCTTGGTGAGGACCGGCGGTGATTGAACATGGGCTTAATAGAGGAACGCGGCGGAGGTGGTTGGGAAGCGCCCGGAGACGACGGCGCTGGGATTCGCTGGTTGCAGCGGCGGATTGGAACACGGCAGTGGAGGCACGGGCCTGGGCTGGTGCAATGGGTTGTTGGGCTTGAAACGTCGCCGGCAGAGGAGGACTGGGCACGCCGGAAGAGCAGCTTTGGTGAAGACGCAAAGGAGAGCATGGGCTCCCTGATTTGATCGACGGTAAGTGATGGGATGGGATCGCCGTCGAGTAATAGCAGCTAAGGATTGGATTTCTGGGCTTCACGGTGGCTGAAATGGTGAGCTGCTATCAAACCTGCAAAAGAAAAGAAGATAATTAGAAATAAATTGATTGATTGATTTGCAGGAACAAAATTTGAATTGATTGCAGAGAGAGGATTGGTGGTTGTTGGCTGCCATGGCAGAGGAGAGGTTTGGCTGCAGCATTGGGTCTGTAAACCTGCAAAAGAAACACAATGATAATTAGAAGATGATTGCTGTGATTAATCCTTGCAGGGACTTCTCTTAAATAGAGAAAGGAAGGGGAATCAGCCAAGGGAAACATGGGAGGTGGAATTGAGTAGGTGAAGTGGAACGGTGGTTGGTGATGCTAGAAGCCAAGCAAGAAGGAATATGCAGGCAATAGGTGGCCGGTGGTGGAGATGGTTGGTGATGGTGGAGAAGAATCAAACAAAATAAATAACAAAAAGAATAAAAAGAAATAATTAATAAAATAAAATAAAATAAAATAAATAAATAAAATAACAATGAAATAATTATAAATATAAACAATAAACAATTATTAGAGAAAATAGAATGGTGGTTTCAAAATATGTATCGCCACCGTGTGTGGTGGTTGCGCCGCTTTATGTGGTGGTTCGCCGACAAATTGTCGGGATTCGGAATAATCCGAAATCTTCGTACAATATTATATTCCACTTGTGAAAGTCACGGTTGACTTTCCGATTACGCTGAAAATCTCCAAAATGCACCTATTCTGTGCAGATTAACATTTTACTCGTATTTTCCCTAAAAACACGAAAACAAACATTAAACAAACAATTAAGCTTTCGGAATAGCAAAATCCAGTAATTAAAGGCACTTTGTGAACGTATTTTACGTTCACATCACACCCCTACACTTGAACTATTGCTAGTCCTCGAGCAATCACAAAATACAAAACAGGAACTAAACTTCACAAAAATGGAAACACACAACAAACTGGTCTTTCCAACCATAATCCTCAGCGAGTTCGAAAGAAATTATAATCAAGAGAATACAAATTATATACCAAGGCTAAAGAATTTGCTAAGCATTTAATATGTACATCTCATTTATGCTCGGGTGTAGTGTGTGGAAACCAAGTATACAATTAATGTCAAGCAATCCAATAGGCACATATGAACAACATTAACCACTAAACCTCACAAGATTCACTAAATATTTCCGCTCAGTGTTTAGGGTTAAGTGTTTACTCTCAAAACAATTACACAAGTAGTGTTCCCATATGCTTGCTCATTAACCGACTCTCTACAATTAATCTACAAATCATCAGATCATAAGGACTTTTTAGGTGAAACAGGGACAAAAGGATGGATCGTAAATGGTGAATGGTAAATGAAGTGAAAGGACTCGAAATGAAAAATGTTTTACATGTTTGCAAGACAAGTCAACGACTTTGAAACTCATACCTATGCTAAACCCGAAACAACTTTCTTATTTTCCTCCAACCTTTTCTTGAAAATAATACAATACAAGAAAATAACTCTATTTTTGGAATTTCTCTTTTTTTTTTTTTTTTCTTTTTTTTTTCTTTCTTTTCTATTTTTTTTTTTCTTTCTTTTCTATTTTTTTTTTTTTTGAGGAATTTATTCCTTCTTTTTATTTCTGATTTTTTTTTCTTTCGTTGAACAAATACAACAAAATAAAATACACCCCCACACTTGCCTTTTGGTATACTACCATACAAATCCGAAGCATAAAAACATAAGAAGTCACTATCATCGTCTTGCAAACATAAATAAAACAAGGGTGAAATGGTGTGGGTGAACAAAAGAAACGGCTAATGAGTGTTTAGTTCAAAAGGGGATTCCTAAAGTTCGTGTTTAAATGGATGGTGAATATTTTGGCCATGGTGCTCAACTAATGCCTTAATCATTTCTAATTCATTACAGATTAACAAAATGTTTCAAGAGGTCTCTGAGCAAGTTCTAGGTTCAAAACTCATGAATTGTGCACACATGAAGAACGAGTAAATGTATGAAATATGCATACATGTGAATATACAATAGGCTCAAATCTCACATTTTCTGGGTATGCATGACAATGTATGTTCAAATGTGCTTCTCGGATTGCAATCAATTAATTAACACCGGTGATGTGAACATGGAAATTCGAGCAATCATAAGTTATGCAGATTAAATCCAAAGCAAACTACACAAAACCTTAGCATATAAGAAACATTCTCAAAATCATAACAGTTAAACTCAATTCATCATCGGGATTGGAAAGAAAACAACACACATAACACAAATAAACACACAAAAAACACATAAACAGAAGCAAATATTTTTGTAATTTTTTTGATTTTTTGATTTTTTTGATTTTTTTCAATTTACGTAACAATACGTGACCACAGTGACTTACTAAGTGCAATGGTAGGTTCAACGCTACCAAGGGAGTAAGTATGATCTAGTCGATATATTGTTACCGTAGAAAACAAAAACAAGTAAATTATTTTTTTGAATTTTTTCAATTTTTCAAATTTTTTCTTTTCTTTTTAAATAAACCTTCCCCCCCACACTTGAATTAAACATTGTCCTCAATGTTAGACAGATATTTTACGAAAATGAAAAATTCAAGCATGGTTATTGAATTTAAACACACAAACAGAAGTAAACAAACAAACATAAATAAACACACAACAGTTTAAGTAAATGAAAAGGGAAACAGAAAGACTCCCCTTTGAAGATCGTGAAGCTCCTCCCGAAGCAAGTCACCAACAGTCACAAACAAGGCTAGGAGGGCCTTGCATCCAACGTTTGCTCCTTAATTGACTGCGGTTCTGATCCTTTGAAGTGTGTCCTGGACAAGGGTTGTTGCCGACTCCACGGCAGACTTGGCTGATGTAGCCCTCACTGAGATCTGGAACACCATAGTCAGTAGTGTTCCGTCAAGAATGGCTCCGGATACGTTAGGCAGAATGGAGAAGCCTGAAGACATAAGCGGAAATGGCTCCGGTTGAACTCCAGATAGCAAACACTGGAAAATGGAATGGTTAATCGGCGCATAAATCACAGACGACCCCGTTGCATCGGTGCAACACTCCTGGAGAATGAGGAAGTCGTTGTGACTATCTATGGCGAGCACCGAAATCTGATTGCGCGGGTCAAGACCGATGCTGAAATTTGCAAGCACACGCACCGAGCTGTCCATCGACATGCTATCCCACATTGGTCTAGTCTGAACGTCTTTGAGGAACTCAAAGATCCTGGTGTGATGAGATAGATGAACGACGGAACAACCAGCAGTACGATTGACTCCAGGGGGCTTGCTCGGATCACCCCTTCTCTTGTTGGTCCTGACCTCCATTCGAGTGTCTCTTGTTCGGTTTGAACAAGTCCAGTGGTGATACGTGGAGTTGCTGATGTCGTTGAAGAAACAGATCGTCATCTGTTTTGCCATTTCCGCAAGTCCTCTTCTTCCTTCAAGAGAAATAATCGAGTCACCGGGTGAAGAGTGGATACCTGTGGCGCACATGTAGCGCTCGGCTTGTCGTTGGAGTGTTGAGATCCAACGCTTTGCACCAAAAGCGAACCCTGAATGAACAAAAGGTTCGAAACTGGCCTTCATCTCCTTCTCGCGTACATCCACGTGCTCCACCCAGGTAACCAAGGAAGATCCATTATGAAGATCACGTATCAGGCATCCGGAGGGGCGTTTTCGGCAAATCGATCTCACGGAAGGCTTTGGATTTGAACGCAATTCATCCACGGAGACATCCACGACGACCCAACTTCCATCCAGTTGTTGGTGAGAATACCGAACAAACTGGACTTCACGAGTTGAAACGAGGTGAGATGGCACCAGAAACTCGGCCGACATCACCTGCATATGCTCCTCGTAGCCTTCTTCGTTCTTTGGAGGAAAGGATCTCCAACGTCTTGGCGTTTGTGATCATGCTACGAAGAGCGGCAACCATCGACCAACATCCATGAGAATTTGAACGATGGTGGTCGGATAAAGATGGATGGTTGCCGAGTGTCTCGACGATTCGGCTTTGAAGTACGGAGCGAGGTTCGGCTCGTTGAAACACTCGCAAGTACTCGGCCCTATGAAGAGTCTCGGGATGAATAGACGTGTCGGGAGTCGGTGAAGTTATCCACAGAGGAAATCCAGAGTGGCCATGAGCAGGAGCTCGTGTTTGGCCTTACGGACGATATCCGAGATCAAGTCGGTGTGGACTCCGACAAGATCATGAGCAGGTCCGGGAAGGGTATCGGATGGCACGGGTAAGGATGGGCGCTCGACTAGGGTAGGCATGAGGCTCCGCACATCCCGTCTCAAGTGGTCCATGTCGATCGAATCATCGGACGACTCGAGAAGAGGCTCTTGTTGTGGAGGAACAACTTCGAGCCTTCGCTGAGGCACATCCGAGTGCGGAACGGGACCTCCGCAATCGGTGGGACATATGCCGCTGTGGAGAGCATCGACGAGTCGTTGATTCCGCATTTGAAGCTCCTCGTTTTTGCTCACCGCTGATCGTTTCTTTTCTCTAGCTCGGCAATACGCTGCTCGGAAGAGCGGATACCGAACTTCTTCCTATTTCTCGACCCCCAATAGTAGACTTGGTCTTCTTTAATCCGATTTTTGGACCAAATCTTTCTCGTTGTGGCTTGGTGGGGTGAGAATACACCGCAAAGAAAGCCGCAAGTGCATCTCTCGAGCTTTGCTGTATTTGCTCCTCGGAAGTCTCCTATAGACGGGGAGCGGCTTCGGCTCGATAGGTGGATCAGCAACCAAGATTGGTGCTTGGGGTAGTGGTTGTGGCTCGGTCGGCATGCTAGCATCGGCGCTATTGAGCATGCTCGGTGGAATTATTTCATCCAGGCCTTCAAAGATTTGACTCCCTGAAGGACCTGCCTGAAACAAGTCGCTGAAAGAATTGACTCTTTTGGCCATTTCTGGGTTGGGAAGGGAGGTTTACGGGAAAACCGAAGAACACGAAGAACACGAGAGAGAGAAAACAGAGAGAGAGAGAGAGAGACTAAGGGAAACCTAAGGAAATGCGTGAAATGAAACACACGAACAGAAGGGAAGGGAAGGGAACGGACGCACGCTCGCACACGTGCCACAGACAGAAGACCCGCAAATTGTGGATCGGGCGACGAAAGTCGTAAAGTCTACAGTAGACACGCACGCGGTTTATTAAAGAAATCGGCCGACGCAAAAGTCGTGCGTCGGCCCAATCACATTTTTTCTTGATTTTCGATTTTTTATTTTTTTTATTTTTTTAATACTTTACGAAAAGTCGTAAAGTGAACAGTGAAAACGCGTAGCACACGCGCTTGCCGACACTTTAAACGGGCTTGGGCCATCGAAATGGTCTGGGCCTTAAAGTGGGCCTGGGCCAAAGAAAAACTCCGGCCCATTATTGGTGGGTTTAACTAATGGGCCTAAAAACGAACAGGCCCGACACACTAATGGGCTTGGGTTACGGGTTTTGGGCTTCGTGAATGACACGAGCCCAATGGGCCAAAATTTTTTATTTTTTATTTTTTATTTTTTATTTTTTATTTTACGAAACCTAAAACACTAACCAATCACACAAACGGGCCAAAGGCCCAATAACAAATAAACAACAAACAAGTCCATAAGTAAAACAAACAGTAAACAATTTCAAAACAGTAAAACAAAAACAAACACTTTTTTATTTTTTTATTTTTTTTATATTTACAATTAAATTTTTTTTTATTTTTTTTTTATTTTAAATAAATAACGAGAGTGAAAAGAAAACTTACCTTTTTACTCCCGAGGAAACCGAAAATCACCAGCAAGACATCAACCTCAAGGTTTTTCAACCTTGACTTCCTAAACGTATGCTCCGATGTATGTGGTAGAATTTCCGATAAACCCGGATTATTTCCTATACAAAATAAAAAGGTTAGTAATAAATTTACAAAATAAAAACAAAATATTTACAAAGTTAAAAATATGTCACAAATTATCTATACAAATTAAATAAATAAAATTTCCTATGTCTAAGTAAATTTTATGTCTACGTATATTCCTATGTCTACGTATATTCCTATGTCTACGTATATTCCTATGTCTACGTATATTTTATTTACACAAAAATATTTTCTTTTGTCTGAATATAGTTGAAAAAAAATGAAAGTTGATTCCAAGCGGTAACTCAAGGTGGACTTACGGCCTAGGTGCAATGCCTTGACGTAAATGACTTTCCGTGTTTTCAGAAGGCGAATGGCCAGATCACAAGAGATAAGCGAGAGGCAGGATTCATTTAGTGGACAAGTCCTCTGAATCCAATTTTACAAACCCGTCACCCAGAGTCTTGATCATATCTAGACACCATTCATGTGCCCCTTACTCAGTTGAGAAAGCACTTAAGTGTTCGACAATTCTCCAAGTGTTAATAAAGGCCGCCCTCAACCTCAAATAACCTTACGGTAAAAATGAAGGGTTTAGGCCAATATTAATAAAAGGACCTTACCTATTCCGTTCAAGTTACAACTTACAACAACAAAAAATAATCAACTATATAAAAGACACCTAAATAAATTACTAAGTGTAACAAAAGATAAACAAGTATAATCAGTGAGTATAAATAAAATTAACAATTATTATTTACAAATAGTAAAAAGTCAATAGTCAATAGTCAAAGTCAACAGTAAAAAGTCAACAATCAAAAAGTCAAAGTCAACAGTAAAAAGTCAACAGTCAAAAAGTTAACCGTCAAAAGTCAAGGGTAAAAAGTAAATAGTAAAAACAATCCCCGGCGAGCCGGCGCCAAAATGATTAGAGGTATTTACCGCGTTCATTAAATTATTACCTAAATTCCTAACAGTTGTCGTTGTAAAGTATAATGAGAAATAAAGGTTTTTCCCACAGAAGATTGTTATATTTACTTTTTAATGTCACGAAAAATTAAATTAAATAAAGAATTATTATTAACAAGTATAAAGAATAAAGAATATATATATACAAAATTAAATAAACTATACAGTAATATTTCTATTTACAAAAATATACATCATATACAAAAGTATTTTTGGGGGTTTTTGATAATTTTGAAAACAATAAAAAGAAATATTTTTGGATTTTTATTATTTTTGAAAACAAGAAAACACACACACAAATATTGTTTTGAAGATTAACCAACTCCCTAGCCATGAATCCGAAACTAACACATGTAGAATGCCTACGCAGGTTATCATTCCCCAAATAAACTTCTCCCATGAAATCAACCTAGTGAACGCTCATCTAGATTAAACAATTAAACATGCAAAGGTGATTAATCTAAACATGTCTAACGCATAGAAAAAGAGTTGTTAATTCAAGTGCGCGACCTAGCGAACGCTCGTCTATCCGCGATCCTTATTATTTAGTTTCAACATTAAAGATAAAACTAAACAAACAAAATTCACATAAGCTGCTAGAAGAATTAATCAACTTCAATCCAACAATTATTACACAAAAATAGAAAATAAACAAACAATAACATTTCCCAAAATTATTCACGAATAGTTAATTAAACAAAAATAAATTATAATAAATAAACAGAGTTTGGGAAAAATGTTACTGTTGTGTCCATGAAAATGGACACCGTCGGCAGTGTGCGAAGGTGGCAGACTCGGCTATAGAAAAACGGACAATGGATGTGGCGGGTGTAGAGATCACTTTGCATTTGGGCATTTGGGGTGTAGATAGCAATTTCAGATTTTGACTTTCCCTCCTTTCCCTCCCGAACTCTACTTGATTTTTTCTTTCTCTCCTTTCTCTTGAAATCAGCCCGTGTGTTTCTCCTCTAAGGTTGAAAAGTCAACCTCATTTTCTTTCTTTATTCTTCCTTCCCGTGTCTAGCAGCTAGCGGCCATGGTCTTTCATTCTCATTTCTCTCGTTTTCTTTTCTTTTTGCTGCAGACCACGGAGAGAAAGAAGGGAGCGGTCTTGGGTTGCTTTGATCGACGGCGAGCTTGAGGATGGGCGACGACGGCGAGCTGCAGTAGATCGATGAGGTTGCGTCGGTGAGATAGAAGAGCAGCAGCTTGGGCGGGGAAGATGCGGCCTGGACCGAGAACGACGCCTTGGTGAGGACCGGCGGTGATTGAACATGGGCTTAACAGAGGAACGCGGCGGAGGTGGTTGGGAAGCGCCCGGAGACGACGGCGGCGGGATTCGCTGGTTGCAGCGGCGGATTGGAACACGGCGGTGGAGGCACGGGCCTGGGCTGGTGCAATGGGTTGTTGGGCTTGAAACGTCGCCGGCAGAGGAGGACTGGGCACGCCGGAAGAGCAGCTTTGGTGAAGACGCAAAGGAGAGCATGGGCTCCTCGATTTGATCGACGGTAAGTGATGGGATGGGATCGCCGTCGAGTAATAGCAGCTAAGGATTGGATTTCTGGGCTTCACGGTGGCTGAAATGGTGAGCTGCTATCAAACCTCGCAAAAGAAAAGAAGATAATTAGAAATAAATTGATTGATTGATTTGCAGGAACAAAATTTGAATTGATTGCAGAGAGAGGATTGGTGGTTGTTGGCTGCCATGGCAGAGGAGAGGTTTGGCTGCAGCATTGGGTCCGTAAACCTGCAAAAGAAACACAATGATAATTAGAAGATGATTCTTTGTGATTAATCCTTGCGGGGACTTCTCTTAAATAGAGAAAGGAAGGGGAATCAGCCAAGGGAAACATGGGAGGTGGAATTGAGTAGGTGAAGTGGAACGGTGGTTGGTGATGCTAGAAGCCAAGCAAGAAGGAATATGCAGGCAATAGGTGGCCGGTGGTGGAGATGGTTGGTGATGGTGGAGAAGAATCAAACAAAATAAATAACAAAAAAGAATAAAAAGAAATAATTAATAAAATAAAATAAAATAAAATAAATAAATAAAATAACAATGAAATAATTATAAATATAAACAATAAACAATTATTAGAGAAAATAGAATGGTGGTTTCAAAATATGTATCGCCACCGTGTGTGGTGGTTGCGCCGCTTTATGTGGTGGTTCGCCGACAAATTGTCGGGATTCGGAATAATCCGAAATCTTCGTACAATATTATATTCCACTTGTGAAAGTCACGGTTGACTTTCCGATTACGCTGAAAATCTCCAAAATGCACCTATTCTGTGCAGATTAACATTTTACTCGTATTTTCCCTAAAAACACGAAAACAAACATTAAACAAACAATTAAGCTTTCGGAATAGCAAAATCCAGTAATTAAAGGCACTTTGTGAACGTATTTTACGTTCACATCACCCCTTACTCAGTTGAGAAAGCACTTAAGTGTTCGACAATTCTCCAAGTGTTAATAAAGGCCGCCCTCAACCTCAAATAACCTTACGGTAAAAATGAAGGGTTTAGGACAATATTAACAAAAGGACCTTACCTATTCCGTTCAAGTTACAACTTACAACAAAAAAAAAAAAATCAACTATATAAAAGACACTTAAATATAATTACTAAGTGTAAAATATCTACAAGTAAAATTAGTAAGTATATATAAAATTAACAAGTATTATTGACAAGTAATATAAACAAGTAATATGAACAGTTAAAAAAAATAGAAAAATTATATACAATAAATAATTACAAAAATAGTATTCACAAAAAAAAATATTAGGTTAGGAATATTTTCAATCCCCGTTGACGGCGCCAAAAATTGATACGCCCCAAAAGGAGCATCAATTTAAAAAAATCCCTATCGGTAGTATAGTGTAAGTAGGGTATCGTTCACAACGGAGATCAAAGGGTGTACCTAACAAAAATTGTCACAAAGAATTAAATAAAATAAAGAATTATTAAGAAGTATAAAGTATAAATATATACATATGTACAAAGTAAAAATGGGGTTTAAGAGATTAAATTGAATAAAATGAATTAATTAAATTACAAAGAATAAATTAAATAAGATGGGATGAAACACAAAGTATATAAAGTTCAGCCATAAGTATACAAGTTTACCAATTATTGGACCGAAAATTAACCAAGTTCTCTAGCCATGAAACCGAAATTAACATATGTGGAATGCTGGACCGCCAATTATCATTCCCCAAATAAAACCACTTTCATGAAAATTAACCTAAGCGACCGCACCTAGATTAATCAATCAAACATGCAAAGGTAGCTAATCAAAACATGTCCAACGCATAAAAGAAGAGTTGTTAATTAAAGTGCACGACCTAGTGGGACCACCCATCTATCCGTGATCCTTCTTATTTCATTCCGACCTCTTTCCAAAGCCTTTACTACTTGTGAATTAGAATTAAAACCCTAATTCTAGCACCAATTATATGCAATCATCTTAAGGTTGCAACCTTAAAACAAAAACATATAAAAGTTCTCTACTAAAACAGAATCAAATAAACGGAGTCACATAAGCTACTAGAAGAACTAATTAATTAGGATCCAACAATTAAATAAATCCATAAACAAGGGCTGAATATTATATAAATCATGTCATGTTAACTAATACAAAAGATAAACAAGCAACAAAGAGGAACTCATAAGAGAAATTAAAGAATAAGTCGAAATACACCGTATGAATAGCATGAAGATCTTGAAGCCACATCTTGAATCCTTGACCACAAGTAATCCAAGCCGTGAAGACAAGGTGATGATGGTGATGGTGATGTTGAATAGGGGCTGGTGGTGATGGTGTAGACGCCTTCTCCTCCTCCTTGAAGTCTTGAAAACCCATAGTATTAGAGAATGGAAAATATGATGGGAGATGAGAAGAGAAAGAGGAGGGTTTGTCCCTCCCCATTGGGGTGTGAATTGGTAGAGAAGAATGAGGCTGCTATTTATAGGAGAATGGAGAGCAAGAAGAAGACAATGCAAGAAATAAAGAAAGAAAGGGAAGAGAAGTGGAATTTGAGTGGTAGAAAAGAAATGGTGAGTGGAATGGTGGAAATGTAGTCATATGGCAATTAGCCATTTATTTAAATAAAAGAAATCAAATACTAATGGTGTGGGAAGAAAGAAACAAACATGGTGTGGTGGGATGGATGGCAATATGGTGGTGAGTGGAGCAATGAGAATAAAAGAAAATGAAAGAAATAAAAAGCAGGCAGCACTGAGCTATTCCCACTTAGAACGGAATAATTGACGTTTGGACGGTTGGATGATTCTAAAATTTTAATACAGAATATCTAACACACACATGCAGCGTGTATCAAAATTACAGCTAGATCTGACGGCGAAATTGAGAGATATGGGCTTCGCAAGTTGACTGATCTGCATAGGCAGAATGTCCGAAAATCTGGGCTTGGGCCTTTCCTCATGCTTTGTGAACCTGGGCCTTCCTTCATGGATTTGGGCCTTCATTTTGGATTTGGGCCTTCACCTTGCATTTGGGCCTTCCATCTTGGGTTTGGGCCTCCTTCTTGGGCCTCATGGAAGACCACCTCTTAATGGGCCTTTTAAAAAGCCCATTAAGCTTCGTTTCTGCACATGTTCACATTAATCCGTCATTTAGGACTCAAATATGGAAACTAAGCTAAAATAGCAAAGTTACAATTAAATCATAGCCAAATAGTAGGGGAAACACATTAAAAACGTCACACTTTGTGCTCCTATCACCTACTCAGTTGAGAAAGCACTTAAGTGTTCGACAATTCTCCAAGTGTTAATAAAGGCCGCCCTCAACCTCAAGTGACCTTACGGTACAAATGAAGGGTTTAGGCCAATATTAATAAAAGGACCTTACCTATTTCCGTTCAAGTTACAACTTACAACAACAAAAAATAATCAACTATATAAAAGACACCTAAATAAATTATTACTAAGTGTAACAAAATATGAACAAGTATTAAAAACAAGTAATAACAACAACTATTCACAAGTAATATAGACAAGTAATATAAACAAGTAATATGAACAGTTAAAAAAAAGTAAAATTATAAACAATAAAAAGTAAACAGTAATTATATACAAGTAATAAAAACAGTAATAATTACAAAAAATTATAAACAGTATTCACAAAAAAAATATTAGGTTAGGAATATTTTCAATCCACGTCGACGGCGCCAAAAATTGATACGCCCAAAAGGAGCGTCAATTTAAAAAAATCCCTATCGGTTGTAGTATAGTGGTAAGTAGGGTATCGTTCACAACGGAGATCAAAGGGTGTACCTAACAAAAAATGTCACAAAGAATTAAATAAAATAAAGAATTATTAACAAGTATAAAGTATAAATATATACATATGTACAAAGTAAAAGGGGGATTGAGTCATAAATTGAATGAAATGAATTAATTAAATTACAAAGAATAAATTAAATAAAATGGGATGAAACATAAAGTATATAAAGTTCAGCCACAAGTATACAAGTTTACCAATTATTGGACCGAAAATTAACCAAGTTCCCTAGCCATGAAACCGAAATTAACATATGTGGAATGCTGGACCGCCAATTATCATTCCCCAAATAAAACCACTTTCATGAAAATTAACCTAAGCGACCGCACCTAGATTAACCAATCAAACATGCAAAGGTAGCTAATCAAAACATGTCCAACGCATAAAAGAAGAGTTGTTAATTAAAGTGCACGACCTAGTGGGACCGCCCATCTATCCGTGATCCTTCTTATTTGTTTCCGACCTCTTTCCAAAGCCTTTACTACTTGTGAATTAGAATTAAAACCCTAATTCTAGCACCAATTATATGCAATCATCTTAAGTTTGCAACCTTAAAACAAAAACATATAAAAGTTATCTACTAAAATAGAATCAAATAAACGGAGTCACATAAACTACTAGAAGAACTAATTAATTAGGATCCAACAATTAAATAAACCCATAAACAAAGGCTGAAAATTATATAAATCATGTCATGTTAACTAATACAAAGGATAAACAAGCAACAAAGAGGCATAAATTTAAAGGCTAAGTCGAAATACACCGTATGAATAGCATGAAGATCTTGAAGCCACATCTTGAATCCTTGACCACAAGTAATCCAAGCCGTGAAGACAAGGTGGTGATGGTGATGGTGACGCTGAAATATGGCTGGTGGTGATGGTGTACACGCCTTCTCCTCCTCCTTGAAGTCTTGAAAACCCTAAATACTAGAGAATGGAAAATATGATGTGAGATGGAGAAGAGAAAGAGGAGGGTTTGTCCCTCCCCATTGAGGTGTGAATTTGTAGAGAATAATGAGGCTGCTATTTATAGGAGAATGGAGAGGAAGAAGAAGACAATGCAAGAAATAAAGAAAGAAAAGGAAGAGAAGTGGAATGTGAGTGGTAGAAAAGAAATGGTAAGTGGAATGGTGGAAATGTAGTCATATGGCAATGAACCATTTATTTAGGTAAAAGAAATTAAACACTAATGGTGTGGGCAGAAAGAAGAGGAAAGAATATAGGGGTGAGTGGAGCATTGAAAATAAAAGAAGAGGAAAGAAATAAAAAGCAGATAGCACGGAGCAGTTCCCACTTAGAACGGAATAATGCACGTTTGAACGGTTGGATGATTCTCAAAATTTAATACAGAATATATAACACACACATGCAGCGTGTATCAACATTACAGCAGGATCCAACGGTGCAATTGGGACATATGGGCTTCGCAAGTTGACATATCTGCACAGGCAGATTGTCCGAAAATGGGCTTGGACCTTCCTTCTTGGGCTTGGGCCTTCCTTCTTGGGTTTGGGCCTTCCTTCTTGGATTTGGGCCTTCATCTTGGGCCTCACGGCAGCTCACTTCATAATGGGCCTCGAAAAAGCCCATTAGACTTCGTAAATTTCCGAGCTCCGATTTTCTGCACGTATTCACATTTATATATCATTTAGGGACTCAAATATGGAAACTAAGCAAAAATAGCAAAGTTACAATTAAATCATAGCCAAATAGTAGGGAAAATACATTAAAAACGTCACACTTTGTGCTCCTATCACTCACCCCTATATTCTTTCCTCTTCTTTCTGCCCACAATATTAGTGTTTGATTTCTTTTATCTAAATAAATGGTTCATTGCCATATGACTTCATTTCCACCATTCCACTTACCATTTCTTTTCTACCACTCACAGTCCACTTCTCTTCCTTTTCTTTCTTTATTTCTTTCATTGTCTTCTTCTTCCTCTCCATTCTCCTATAAATAGCAGCCTCATTCTTCTCTTGAAACACACCCCAATGAGGAGGGACAAACCCTCCTCTTTCTCTTCTCACATCATATTTTCCATTCTCTAATACTATGGGTTTTCAAGACTTCAAGGAGGAGGAGAAGGCGTCTACACCATCACCACCAGCCCCTATTCAACATCACCATCACCATCATCACCTTGTCTTCACGGCTTGGATTACTTGTGGTCAAGGATTCAAGATGTGGCTTCAAGATCTTCATGCTATTCATACGGTGTATTTCGACTTAGCCTTTAAATTTATGCCTCTTTGTTGCTTGTTTATCCTTTGTATTAGTTAACACAACATGATTTATATAATTTTCAGCCTTTGTTTATGGGTTTATTTAATTGTTTGATCCTAATTAATTAGTTCTTCTAGTAGCTTATGTGACTCCGTTTATTTGATTTTGTTTTAGTAGAGAACTTTTATATGTTTTTGTTTTAAGGTTGCAAACTTAAGATGATTGCATATAATTGGTGCTAGAATTAGGGTTTTAATTCTAATTCACAAGTAGTAAATGCTTTGGAAAGAGGTCGGAAACAAATAAAAAGGATCACGGATAGATGGGCGGTCCCACTAGGTCGTGCACTTTAATTAACAACTCTTCTTTTATGCGTTGGACATGTTTTGATTAGCTACCTTTGCATGTTTGATTGATTAATCTAGGTGCGGTCGCTTAGGTTAATTTTCATGAAAGATGTTTTATTTGGGGAATGATAATTGGCGGTCCAACATTCCACATATGTTAATTTCGGTTTCATGGCTAGGGAACTTGGTTAATTTTCGGTCCAATAATTGGTAAACTTGTATACTTGTGGCTGAACTTTATATACTTTGTGTTTCATCTCTTATTTAATTCATTCTTTGTAATTTAATTAATTTATTTCATTCAATTTATCTCTTAAACCCCTTTTTACTTTGTACATATGTATATATATATTCTTCATACTTGTTAATAATAATTCTTTATTTTATTTAATTCTTTGTGACAATTTTTGTTAGGTACACCCTTTGATCTCCGTTGTGAACGATACCCTACTATACACTATACTACTACCGATAGGGATTTTTTAAATTGATGCCCATTTTGGGCGTGTCATTAATGGGCTTTTTCGAGGCCCATTAAGAGGTGGGCTGCCATGTGGACCAATTGGGAGGCCCAAATCCATGAAAACAAGTCCATTGGACTCTTGGATGTAACCCTAGCCCATTAGGGTTTATTTTGGACGAAAATTACAAGGGAGTTCTTTTCCTTTGCCTCATTCTTTAATCCTATTAGGATTCAGATTTTATTTTAATTAATCTTTGTATTTTTCCCAAAGTTTTTATTCTTTTCAAATACCTAATTTATTTAGGATATTAATTCAGATTTTTTGGGAATGCACCTAGATGGAATTATGGCAAAGGAGGAAGGAGATTTCTTGGCCACCACTCAAGAAGATTTCAGCAATTATCCTTGGAGATTAATTCAGATTTTTAAGGGATTAATTGGAGGAAATTCGGCACTGTTCATTCGGCACTATTCATCAATGATTTTGGCAACCAATGAAAGGAGAATCCATGTGGAACTCAACTAGGTTTATCAAGGAATTAAAATCAGATTTTTTGGGAGTGAATCTAGTCCTAATTTCGGCAAGAAGGAGAGAAGGATTACTTGGTGACTACTCAAGAGAATCTCGGCCATTCAAGGATTTAATATTCAACGATCAAGATTTCTCCTAGAGTTCCATGTTCTCCTATAAATAGAGAGGCTCCTCAACATAATTCTTCACCAATTCACAATCGAGAATACCATTCCATAAGCTTCATAGTGTCGACTACATCCATCCATAAGAGTTCTCGAGTTCCATTCTCTAAAACCTAGGGTTCCCAAGTCTTCAAGGAGGAGGTTTAGGCGGCTGCACCATCATCACCTTCAACATCTAGGACGTCCATCATCATCTTCACCTTGCTGTTCACGGATCAGAAGTACTTGCTTCCAAGATTTCAAGGGTTCGTGGCTCAAGCTTCTCACTCCATATGGTGTATTTCGTCTAGACCTTTAATTAATTCCTCCTTGTTGCTTGTTAATTCTTTGTTTTAGTTAACACAACATTGAGTTCATAATTTCCAGAATTGTTTATGGGTTTGTTATACTTATTTCGAAACATATTGGTTTTCTAAGTTGCTTTTATATGATTGCTTGTTTGATTCAAAGTTTACGGATATCTTTTATGTGTTTATGTTATAGGGTGGCCAACTTATAATGTTTGCATGTAATTGGTGCTAGAATTAGGGTTTCAACATTTTGAAAGACTAATTCATACAAGTAGTAAAGGCTTTGGACAAAAGTCAGAATCAAATAAGAAGGATTGCAATTAGATGAACTTATTCATGCTAGGTTGTACACTTGAATTAACAACTCCTTTCGATGCTTTGAACATGGTTTGATTAGCTAACTTTTTAGACTAAGATGGCATGTTTAATTGATTGATCTAGGTGCTTTCACTTAGGTTAATATTCGTAGGAAGGTTTAATTGGGAAATAATTAGCTTCTGATATTTCACAATGTTAATTTCGATCATATGACTTAGAGAATTAATAGTTTTCGAATTCAATGTATGATTCTTGTACCCTACGGTTTAGGGGATTATGTCCTTAATGTTTCACCACATTCTTTTATTTATTTCATAATTTATTTGTTCTATACTTAGTTTAATTCATACAATCTTCGAAACCCCCTTTACTTTGTATATATGTTTATATTTATTCTTTGAACTTGTTAATAATTCTTTGTGACATTCTTTGTTAGGTACACCCTCGATCTTCGTTGTGAACGATCCCTACTTACTTTATACTACCGATAGGGTTTTTTAATTGACGCTGTGTTTATAGCATATCAAGAATCAAGTCAATAGAGTCACATAAGCTACTAGAAGAACTAATTAATTAGGATCCAATAACTAAATAAACTTATATAAATAGGCTGTAAATTATATAAATCATGTCATGTTAACTAATACAAAGAATAATCAAGCAACAAAGAGGAATTCATAAGAATAATTAAAGGAAAAGTCAGATTACACCATATGGAATAGCATGAAGACTTGAAGACCACGAAACCTTGAATCCTTGAAAGCAAGTAATCCAAACCGTGTGCAGCAAGGTGGTGATGATGCTGGACGAAATTGATGGTGATGATGGTGATGGTGCAGCCGCCTTTCCTCCTCCTTGAAGCCTTGAGAACCCTAAATACTAGAGAATGGAAAATATGATGGAGAAGAGAAAGAGGAGGGTTTGTCCCTCCCCATTGGGGTGTGAATTTGTAGAGAAGAATGAGGCTGCTATTTATAGGAGAATGGAGAGGAAGAAGAAGACAATGCAAGAAATAAAGAAAGAAAATGAAGAGAAGTGGAATGTGAGTGGTAGAAAAGAAATGGTAAGTGGAATGGTGGAAATGTAGTCATATGGCAATGAACCATTTATTTAGGTAAAAGAAATTAAACACTAATGGTGTGGGCAGAAAGAAGAGGAAAGAATATAGGGGTGAGTGGAGCATTGAAAATAAAAGAAGAGGAAAGAAATAAAAAGCAGGCAGCACTGAGCTATTCCCACTTAGAACGGAATAATGTACGTTTGAACGGTTGGATGATTCTCAAATTTTAATACAGAATATCTAACACACACATGCAGCGTGTATCAAAAATACAGCTGGATCCAACGGTGCAATTGAGTGATATGGGCTTCGCAAGTTGACCTATTTGCACAGGCAGATTGTCCGAAAATCTGGGCTTGGGCCATTCCTCATGCTTTGTGAACCTGGGCCTTCCTTCATTGATTTGGGCCTTCCATCTTGGGCTTGGGCCTACATCTTGGGCTTGGGCCTACATCTTGGGCCTCACAGCAGCGCACCTCTTAATGGGCCTCGAAAAAGCCCATTAGATTTCATAAATTTCCTAGTTGCCTTAGGATTCCTGTCAGAGTAAGGAAATAATTCAAATTAGGAAAGTCAAAACATGAAAGTTTCCTAACATCTTCGTTTTAGTTCATTCCTTCAATTAAACCATCGTTTAGGGACACAAAGATAGAAACTAAGCTAAATAGCAAAGTTAATCAATAAAACGCAGCCAAATAGTAGGGAAAATACATTAAAAACGTCACACTTTGTGCTCCTATCATCCACCAAATGAATCCTGCCCCTCGCTTATTCTCATATGATCTGGCCATTCGCCTCTGAAAACACGGAAAGTCATTTAAGTCAAGGCATTGCACCTAGGCCGTAAGTCCACCTTGAGTTACCGCTTGGAATCAACTTTCATTTTTTTCAACTATATTCAGGCAAAGGAAAATATTTTTGTACACTTAAGTGTATTGTGTAAATAAAATATACATAGACATAGGAAAATTTGTTCATTTTGTATACATAATTTGTGACATATTTTTAACTTTGTAAATATTTTGTTTTTATTTTGTAAATTTATTACTAACCTTTTTATTTTGTATAGGAAATAATCCGGGTTTATCGGAAATTCTACCACATACATCGGAGCATACGTTTAGGAAGTAAAGGTTGAAAAACCTTGAGTTTGATGTCTTGTTGGTGATTTTCGGTATCCTCGGGAGTAAAAAGGTAAGTTTTCTTTTCACTCTCGTTATTTATTTTAAAAAAAATAAAAATAAAAAAAAATAAAAAATAGAAAATTTTTAATTGTAAATAATAAAAAAAAGAGTGTGTTTTTGTTTTATGTTTTGTATTTATTTATTTTCACTTTTTATAATTACTGTTTGTTTGTTTTGGGCTTGTTTGTTTGTTATTTATTATTGGGTCTTAGGCCCATTCGTTTGTGTGATTGGTTAGGGTTTTAGGTTTCGAAAAATAAAAATAAAAAAATAAAAAAATAAAAAATTTAGCCCATTGGGCTCGTGTCATTCACGAAGCCCAAAACCCGTAACCCAAGCCCATTAGTGTGTCGGGCCTGTTCGTTTTTAGGCCCATTAGTTTAAGCCCACCAATAATGGGCCGGAGTTTTCTTTGGCCCAGGCCCACTTTAAGGCCCAAACCATTTCGATGGCCCAAGCCCGTTTAAAGTGTCGGCCAACCTTTGCGTGTGTTTCACACGCGTTTTCACTGTTCACTTTACGACTTTTTCGTAAAGTATTAAAAAAATCAAAAAACATCAAAAATCAAAAATCAAAAAAAAAATTTCATTGGGCCGACGCACGACTTTTGCGTCAGCCGAATTGTTTAATATGTCGCGTGCGTGTCAACTGTAGACTTTATGACTTTCGTTGCTCGATCCGGAAATTGCGGGTCTTCTGTCTGTGGCACGTGTGCGAGCGTGCGTCCGTTCCTTCCTTTCTCTTCTGTTTGCGTTAGTTTCCTTAGGTCCTTTCAGGAAATTTCCCTTTCTCTCTCTCATTCTCTCTCGTTTTCTTTCGTGTTCTTGAGTTTTTCCCAGAAAATCTCCTAAATCCCAGAAGCTATCCTCCCTTCCCAACCCAGAAATGGCCAAAAGAGTTAATTCTTTCAGCGATTTGTTTCAGGCAGGTCCTTCAGCGAACCCAATCTTTGAAGGTCTGGCTGAAATAATTCCACCAAGCATGCTCAATAGCGCCGATGCTAGCATGCCAACCGAGCCACTACCACAACCACAACCACTACCCCAAGCACCAATCCTGGTTGCTGATCCACCAGCCGAGCCGGAAGCCGCTCCTGTCTATAGGAGACTTCCGAGGACAAAGTACACCAAAGCTCAGAGAGATGCACTGGCGGCTTTCTTTGCGGTGTATTCTCACCCCACCAAGCCACAAAGAGAAAGATTTGGTCCAAAAATCGGACTAGAAGAAGACCAAGTCTATTATTGGGGGTCGAGAAATAGGAAAAAGTTCGGTATCCTGACTTCTGAGCAGCGTATTGCCGAGTTAGAGCGAAGAAACGATCAGCTGGTGAGCAAAAACGAGGAGCTTCAACTGCAGAATCAACGACTCGTCGATGCTCTCCACAGCGGCATCTGTCCCAATTGCGGAGGTCCTGTTCCGCACTTAGATGTGCCACGGCGAAGGCTCGAAGTTGTTCCTCCACAACAAGAGCCTATTCTTGAGTTGTCCGATGATTCCATCGACATGGACCACTTAAGACGGGATGTGCGGAGCCTCATGCCTACCCTAATCGAGCGCCCATCCATACCTTTGCCATCTGACACCCTTCCCGCACCTGCTCATGATCTTGTCGGAGTCCACACCGACTTGATCTCGGATATCGCCCGCAAGGCCAAAGACGAGCTCCTGCTCATGGCCACTGCCGGATTTCCTTTGTGGATAACTTCACCGACTCCCGACACGTCTATTCATCCCGAGACTCTTAATAGGGCCGAGTACTTGCGAGTGTTTCAACGAGCTGAACCTGCTCCGTACTTCAAAGCCGAATCGTCGAGACACTCGGCAACCATCCATCTTTATCCGACCACCATCGTTCAGATCTTAATGGATGTTGGTCGATGGTTGCCAGTCTTCTGTAGCATGATCACAAACGCCCAGACGTTGGAGATCCTTTCCTCCAGCAATGAAGAAGGCTACATGGAGCATAAGCAGGTGATGTCGGCCGAGTTTCTGGTGCCATCTCACCTCGTTTCGACTCGTGAAGTCCAGTTTGTCCGGTATTCTGATGTGAACGTAAAATACGTTCACAAAGTGCCTTTAATTACTGGATTTTTCTATTCCGAAAGCTTAATTGTCTGTTTAATGTTTGTTTTCGTGTTTTTAGGGAAAATACCAGGAAAATGTTAATCTGCACAGAATAGGTGCATTTTGGAGGTTCAGCGCATTCCGAAAATATTAAAAGTCAACCGTGACTTTTCTCTGATGACACCGGTCATCTCTCGGAAGTGGATTACAGACAGTGTACGAAGATTTCGGAAACCGTTCCGAATTCCGGCAAGTTTGTCGGCGAACCACCACATCAGGCGGCGCAACCACCACACGCGGTGGCGATACACATTTTAAACCTCCATCTTATTTTCCCTTGTTTATATTTTATTTATATTTATTTTACATATTTCTTTTATAATTATTTTATTTATTTATTTTATTTTTATTTCTTTATTTTAGTTTTTTTTTTGTTTTATTATTTTACTTTTTCTTTGTTTTCTTTTCTTTCTCTTTGCGGGTACCACGTTTCTTCTCTCGAAGTTCATCACCATCCTCACTCCACCGAGCCGCCCACTTCTCCAAGCTACAGTCCATATTTCCCTGGTTTTCCTCCACTGCCGGCACCTCCTCCTTGGCTTCTAGCTTCACCAAACTTCTCCACCATCACTGCATATTCCCACTGCCGGCCTCCCACTTCCCTCTGCGTTGGCTGCTTCTGTCCTCCCCTTCTCTATTTAAGGGAGCTTCGCACACATCCATCATCACCAATTCACCATTAATCAAGCCATGGCAGCGATACCTTCGGTCAATTCAAATTTCGAAAGCTCTCTCGCAGCCATCACTCCAAGCAGCTCCTCGGTCCGGCTTCCCAATTCATGTCGCTGCAATCTCACCTGCCCGCGGCTTCTAAGACGTCACCGCTAGCCACCTCGCCGCCGCCGCACGCCCCGGACCTCACCGTGATTCCTCGCCGGCACCACTTCAATCCAGGCCGCACCGTCGCCGCAAGCAAAACCCGTACCCGTGCTTCGCCAATCCCGGATCAGCAACGCCGGCCGTCGATTCTCACCACGCCGAAGACCCACATCCCAAACACGACCACGGCGTCCTTCTCTGCTCGACCCGGTGACCATTGCCGCTGCTGCAAAAGCCGTCAAGCCCAGCTCTCAATCCTTCCGCCGGTTTTCAATTGAGCCGTACCCAGACCTCGACGCCGTTCGCGATCCCGCCACCTGCTGCCTCTAGCGCTGACCGGCGTCGACCCGTACCTCCCAGCACCGCCCATGGCAGTCCCTCCATCCCCGTGTTCCAATCTCCCTGCACCAATCCAATCCAGACCGTGCCACCAGCGACGCCGCCGCCTGAACCCGTGAGCTTCCCTCTACCGCTGCTATGTGGTGTCGCCATCTCAAGTTCTCTCTGTGTTCAGAAGAAAGAAGAACAGAAGCAAACTGGAAAGAACAGAAAAGAAGGAAGAAGAATTCGCGAAAATGAAGAAGAGCAGATGGTATTGCTGACATGTCAAGTGTTGAAAAGTCAACAAGCAATTGCAAGCTTGGGCCGGCCAAGAAGAAAACAGGAAATTAATTGGGCCAAAGCCCATTGCAGCAAGCCCAAGTCCCATGGCCCAAGCAAAATGCTATCTGCACCCGCCACATCCAAATAGTCGATTTTCTATAGCTGAGTCTGCCACCTTCGCCTGCCAGACAGTGTCCATTTTCATGGACACAACAGTAACATTTTTCCCAAACTCTGTTTATTTATTATAATTTATTTTTGTTTAATTAACTATTCGTGAATAATTTTGGGAAATGTTATTGTTTGTTTATTTTCTATTTTGTGTAATAAATTGGATTGAAGTTGATTAATTCTTCTAGCAGCTTATGTGAATTTTGTTTGTTTGGTTTTATCTTTAATGTTGAAACTAAATGATAAGGATCGCGGATAGACGAGCGTTCGCTAGGTCGCGCACTTGAATTAACAACTCTTTTTCTATGCGTTAGACATGTTTAGATTAATCACCTTTGCATGTTTAATTGTTTAATCTAGATGAGCGTTCACTAGGTTGATTTCATGGGAGAAGTTTATTTGGGGGATGATAACCTGCGTAGGCATTCTACATGTGTTAGTTTCGGATTCATGGCTAGGGAGTTGGTTAATCTTCAAAACAATATTTGTGTGTGTGTTTTCTTGTTTTCAAAAATAATAAAAATCCAAAAATATTTCTTATTTATTGTTTTCAAAAATCTCAAAAACCCCCAAAAATACTTTTGTATATAATGTATATTTTTGTAAATAGAAACAATACTGTATAGTTCATTTAATTTTGTATATATATATATTCTTTATTCTTTATACTTGTTAATAATAATTCTTTATTTAATTTAATTTTTCGTGACATTAAAAAGTAAATATAACAATCTTCTGTGGGAAAAACCTTTATTTCCCATTATACTTTACAACGACAATTGTTAGGAATTTAGGTAATAATTAATGATCTCGGTTTTACGATTAATCATTTTGGCGCCGCTCGCCGGGGCCAGTTTCGAACCTTTTGTTCATTCAGGGTTCGCTTTTGGTGCAAAGCGTTGGATCTCAACTCTCCAACGACAAGCCGAGCGCTACATGTGCGCCACAGGGATCCACACTTCACCCGGTGACTCTATCATTTCGCCTGAAGGAAGAAAAGGCCTGGCGGAAATGGCAAAACAGATGACGATCTGTTTCTTCAACGACATCAGCAACTCCACGTACCATCACTGGACTTGTTCGAACCGAACAAGAGACACTCGAATGGAGGTCAGGACCAACAAGAGAAGGGGTGATCCGAGCAAGCCCCCTAGAGTCAATCGTACTGCTGGCTGTTCTGTCGTGCATCTTTCCCATCACACCAGGATCTTTGAGTTCCTCAAAGACGTTCAGACGAGACCAATGTGGGATAGTATGTCGATGGACAGCTCTGTACGTGTGCTAGCGAATTTCACCATCGGTCTTGACCCGCGCAATCAGATTTCGGTGCTCGCCATAGGTAGTCACAACGACTTCCTTATTCTTCAGGAGTGTTGCACCGATGCAACGGGGTCGTCTGTGATTTATGCGCCGATTAACCATTCCATTCTCCAGTGTTTGTTATGTGGAGTTGAACCGGAGGGTTTTCCGCTTATGTCTTCAGGCTTCTCCATTCTGCCTAACGTATCCGGAGCTATACTTGACGGAACTCTACTTACCATAGTGTTCCAGATCTCAGTGAAGGCTACATCAACTAAGTCTGCCGTGGAGTCGGCAACAACCCTTGTCCAAGACACACTTCAACGGATCAGAGCCGCAGTCAATTAAGGAGCAAACGTTGGATGCAAGGCCCTGCTAGCCTTGTTTGTGACTGTTGGTGACTTGCTTCGGGAGGAGCTTCACGATGTTGAAAGGGGAGTATTTCTGTTTCTGTTTTCATTTACTTAATTGTTGTGTGTTTATTTCTGTTTGTGTGTTTAAATTCAATAACCATACTTGAATTTTTCATTTTCGTGAAATATTTGTCTAACATTGAGGACAATGTTTAATTCAAGTGTGGGGGGAAGGTTTATTGAAAAGAAAAAAAAATTGAAAAAAATTGAAAAAAATAATTTACATGTTTTTGTTTTCTACGGTAACAATATATCGACTAGATCATACTTACTCCCTTGGTAGCGTTGAACCTACCATTACACTAAGTAAGTCCCTGTGGTCACGTATTGTTACCCTAATAAAAAAATTGAAAAAGAAAAAAAAAATTGCTTCTGTTGTTTATTTATTTGTTTGTTTTCGTTTTCTACGGTAACGGTATATCGACTAGATCATACTTACTCCCTTGGTAGCGTTGAACCTACCATTGCACTAAGTAAGTCACTGTGGTCACGTATTGTTACCCTAAATTGAAAAATCAAAAAAATCAAAAAAATCAAAAATTACAAAAATATTTGCTTCTGTTTGTGTGTTTTTGTGTGTTTAGTGTTTTGTGTTCTTTCCAATCCCGATGATGAATTGAGTTTAATTGTTATGATTGTGAGAATGTTGATTATATGTTAAGGCTTTGTCATTTGCTTTGGATTTAATTTGCATAACTTGTGATTGCTCGAAATTTCATGTTCACATAACCTGTTTTGATTAATTGATTGCAATCCGAGAAGCACATTTGAACATACATTGTCATGCATACCCAGAAAATGTGAGGACTTGAGCCTGTTGAATATTCACATGTATGCATAATTCATACATTTACTCGTTCTTCATGTGTGCACAATTCATGAGTTTTGAACCTAGAACTTGCTCAGAGACCGCTTAAAACATTTTGTTAATCTGTAATGAATTAGAAATGAGTAAGGCATTAGTTGAGCACCATGGCCAAAATATTCACCATCCATCTAAACACGAACTTTAGGAATCCCCTTTTGAACTAAACACTCATTAGCCTTTTCTTTTGTTCACCCACACCAACTCACCCTTGTTTTATTGTGTTTGCAAGACGATGATAGTGACTTCTTGTGTTTTTATGCTTCGGGTTTTGATTTGTATGGTAGTATACCAAAAGGCAAGTGTGGGGGTGTATTTTATTTTGTTGTATTTGTTCAAAGAAAGAAAAAAAAAATCAAAAACAAAAAGAAGGAATAATATTCCTCAAAGAAAAAAAGAAAGAGAAAAAAAGAAAGAAAGAGAAATTCCAAAAATAGAGTTATTTTCTTGTATTATTTTCAATAAAAGGTTGGAGGAGAATAAGAAAGTTGTTTCGGGTATAGCATAGGTATGAGTTTCAAAGTCGTTGACTTGTCTTGCAAACATGTGAAACATTTTTCATTTCCAGTCCCTTCATTCATCATTCACCATTCACTATTCACCATTCACCCTTTGACCCCTGTTTCACCCTAAAAGCCCTTATGATTTAATGATTTATAGATTAATTGTAGAGAGTTGGTCGATGAGCAAGCATATGGGAACGTTACTTGTGTAATTGTTATGAGACTAAACAGTTAACCCTAAACACTGAGCGGAAATATTTAGTGATCATTGTGAGCTTTAGTGGTTAATGTTGTTTCGATGTGCCTATTGGATTGCATGAGATTAATTGTATACTTGGTTTTCACATACTTCACCCGAGCACGAATAAGATGTCCATGTTAAATACTTAGCAAATTCGTTAGCCTTGGTATATAATTTTTATTCTCCTGATTATAACTCTTTCGAACTCGCTGAGGGTTATGGTTGGAAAGACCATTATGTTTTGTGTTTCCTTTTCTGTTTTGTGTTGTTCTTGTGTTTGCTAGAGGACTAGCAATAGCTAAGTGTGGGGGAATTTGATAGGAGCACAAAGTGTGACGTTTTTAATGTGTTTTCCCTACTATTTGACTATGATTTAATTGTAACTTTGCTATTTTAGCTTAGTTTCCATATTTGAGTCCAAAATGATGTATTAATGTGAACATGTGCAGAAACGAAGTCTAATGGGCTTTTGCGAGGCCCATTAAGAGGTGGTCTGCCATGAAGCCCAAGAAGGAGGCCCAAGCCCAAGATGGAAGGCCCAAATCAATGAAGGAAGGCCCAGGTTCACAAAGCATGAGGAATGGCCCAAGCCCAGATTTTCGGACAATCTGCCTGTGCAGATAGGTCAACTTGTGAGGCCCATATCTCTCAATTGCACCGTCAGATCTAGCTGTAATTTTGATACACGCTGCATGTGGATGTTGGGTATTCGGCATTCAAATTTCAGAATCATCCAACCGGTGGATGATTAGAAGTTAAAACCGCGATCATTAATTTAGTACCTAAATTCCTAACAATTGTCGTTGTAAAGTATAATGGGAAATAAAGGTTTTTCCCACAGAAGATTGTTATATTTACTTTTTAATGTCACGAAAAATTAAATTAAATAAAGAATTATTATTAACAAGTATAAAGAATAAAGAATATATATATATACAAAATTAAATAAACTATACAGTATTGTTTCTATTTACAAAAATATACATTATATACAAAAGTATTTTTGGGGGTTTTTGATAATTTTGAAAACAATAAAAAGAAATTTTTTTGGATTTTTATTATTTTTGAAAACAAGAAAACACACACACAAATATTGTTTTGAAGATTAACCAACTCCCTAGCCATGAATTTGAAACTAACACATGTAGAATGCCTACGCAGGTTATCATTCCCCAAATAAACTTCTCCCATGAAATCAACCTAGTGAACGCTCATCTAGATTAAACAATTAAACATGCAAAGGTGATTAATCTAAACATGTCTAACGCATAGAAAAAGAGTTGCTAATTCAAGTGCGCGACCTAACGAACGCTCGTCTATCCGCGATCCTTATTATTTAGTTTCAACATTAAAGATAAAACCAAACAAACAAAATTCACATAAACTGCTAGAAGAATCAATTAACTTCAATCCAACAATTATTACACAAAATAGAAAATAAACAAACAATAACATTTCCCAAAATTATTCACGAATAGTTAATTAAACAAAAATAAAATATAATAAATAAACGAGTTTGGGAAAAATGTTACTGTTGTGTCCATGAAAATGGACACTGTCTGGCAGGCGAAGGTGGCAGACTCAGCTATAGTATCGTAACGGTATTTGGATGTGGCGGGTGCGGAGAACAAATTGGACTGGGCCTTGGGGGTGTCCATAGCAGATTGGGCTTTGGGCTTGACTTTGGGCTTGGATGCTATTGGGCTTAGGCTTTGAAGTTTGACTTGGTTGACCCGTGACTTTTCAATGCAGCTTTGACTTTTCAACATGCCATGTCAGCATTAACTTGTAGCCTCCTCTCTTAATCACGATTTCATCTTCTTCTTCATTTCTTCTGGTTTTATATCTTCTTGCTGCAGATCGATTAAGAGAGAGAGAGAGAGCTGGGTCGAGCGGTGGTGATGGCCATAGTGAAGACAACGACGCCGGAAGGGTAAGGAGGATGCGGCGCCGGTGAGGGAAAGCTGCCAACGAGATTGGATTTCTGGGTAATTAATGAGCAGCGGCGGTCTGCTGTGATTGGGATCCATGGATTTGGTGGGCGGCAGATCTTAACGGTGATGGCGGCACGGGCCATGGCAGCGACGGCGAGAGCAGGTGCGGCGATGGGGATAGAAACAGCAAGGGATCACGGCGGGGCAGTGGAGAGATGGCTCCGTCGATGGTGATGGACACGGCAGTAGCGTCGCCGGATTCTGGGCAGGGAAGATGGGTCGACGGCGAGCTACGGGCTGCTGCAATGGGTCTCCAATCCTGCAAAAGAAAAAGAAAAGATAATTAGAAAATGGTTGATTAATTTGCAGGAACAAAACTAAAATTAATTGCAGGTTTGGGTGAGGAAGAGGAATTCGGAGCTGCTTAGCCATTGGGCTTTGTTGATTTGCAGAGTGAGCGACGAGGGTGCACAGAGAAGGCACGGTGGGTGTGGTGATTGATTTGTGAGCTGCTGCCAAGGTGATAAAATGGATGATTTGTGTGCTTAAAGGCTGCTGTGATGGTGAATTGGTGAGGAATTGCAGGGGCAGGAACTTCTCTTAAATAGAGAAGGGAAGGGGAAGCAGCCAAGGCGCAGAGGGAAGTGGGAGGTCGGCAGTGGGAATATGCAGTGATGGTGGAGAAGTTTGGTGAAGCTAGAAGCCAAGGAGGAGGTGCCGGCAGTGGAGGAAAACCAGGGGAATATGGACTGTAGCTGGAGTGGGCGGCTCAGTGGAGTGAGGATGGTGATGAAGAATCGTGAACATGGAAGCTGCCAAGAGAAAACAAAGAAAACAAAGAAAAAGTAAAATAATAAAATAAAAGAAAACTAAAATAAAGAAATAAAAATAAAATAAATATTAAAATACAAAAACAAATAAATAAAGAATAAGAATAAATATAAAACATAAACATAGGGAAAATACAGATGGAGATTTAAATTATGTTTCGCCACCGCGTGTGGTGGTTGCGCCGCCTTATGCGGACAAAATTGTCGGGATTCGGAACGGTTTCCGAAATCTTCGTACAATATTTTATTCCACAAATGAAAGTCACGGTTGACTTTCCGAATTACGCTGAAAACTTCCGAAATTCACCTTTTCTGTGCAGATTGACATTTTTCTGGTATTTTCCCTAAAAACACAAAAATAAATATTAAATAGACAATTAAGCTTTCGGAATAGCAAAATCCAGTAATTAAAGGCACTTTGTGAACGTATTTTACGTTCACATCAGTGGAACGTCCATTATGCCGCTCTAAGTGCGCACTGCTCAGTGCTGTCTGCGTTTTATTTCTTTCCTCTTCTTTTATTTTCAATGCTCCACTCACCCCTATATTCTTTCCTCTTCTTTCTGCCCACAATATTAGTGTTTGATTTCTTTTACCTAAATAAATGGTTCATTGCCATATGACTACATTTCCACCATTCCACTTACCATTTCTTTTCTACCACTCACATTCCACTTCTCTTCCCTTTCTTTCTTTATTTCTTTCATTGTCTTCTTCTTCCTCTCCATTCTCCTATAAATAGCAGCCTCATTCTTCTCTACAAATTCACACCCAAAATGGGGAGGGACAAACCCTCCTCTTTCTCTTCTCCATCATATTTTCCATTCTCTAGTATTTAGGGTTCTCAAGGCTTCAAGGAGGAGGAAAGGCGGCTGCACCATCACCATCATCACCATCAATTTCGTCCATCATCATCACCACCTTGCTGCACACGGTTTGGATTACTTGCTTTCAAGGATTCAAGGTTTCGTGGTCTTCAAGTCTTCATGCTATTCCATATGGTGTAATCTGACTTTTCCTTTAATTATTCTTATGAATTCCTCTTTGTTGCTTGATTATTCTTTGTATTAGTTAACATGACATGATTTATATAATTTACAGCCTATTTATATAAGTTTATTTAGTTATTGGATCCTAATTAATTAGTTCTTCTAATTATATAATTTACAACACAAAACAGAAAAGGAAACACAAAACATAATGGTCTTTCCAACCATAACCCTCAGCGAGTTCGAAAGAGTTATAATCAGGAGAATAAAAATTATATACCAAGGCTAACGAATTTGCTAAGTTTTTAACATGGACATCTTATTCGTGCTCGGGTGAAGTATGTGAAAACCAAGTATACAATTAATCTCATGCAATCCAATAGGCACATCGAAACAACATTAACCACTAAAGCTCACAATGATCACTAAATATTTCCGCTCAGTGTTTAGGGTTAACTGTTTAGTCTCATAACAATTACACAAGTAACGTTCCCATATGCTTGCTCATCGACCAACTCTCTACAATTAATCTATAAATCATTAAATCATAAGGGCTTTTAGGGTGAAACAGGGGTCAAAGGGTGAATGGTGAATAGTGAATGGTGAATGGTGAATGATGAATGAAGGGACTGGAAATGAAAAATGTTTCACATGTTTGCAAGACAAGTCAACGACTTTGAAACTCATACCTATGCTATACCCGAAACAACTTTCTTATTCTCCTCCAACCTTTTATTGAAAATAATACAAGAAAATAACTCTATTTTTGGAATTTCTCTTTCTTTCTTTTTTTCTCTTTCTTTTTTTCTTTGAGGAATATTATTCCTTCTTTTTGTTTTTGATTTTTTTTTTCTTTCTTTGAACAAATACAACAAAATAAAATACACCCCCACACTTGCCTTTTGGTATACTACCATACAAATCAAAACCCGAAGCATAAAAACACAAGAAGTCACTATCATCGTCTTGCAAACACAATAAAACAAGGGTGAGTTGGTGTGGGTGAACAAAAGAAAAGGCTAATGAGTGTTTAGTTCAAAAGGGGATTCCTAAAGTTCGTGTTTAGATGGATGGTGAATATTTTGGCCATGGTGCTCAACTAATGCCTTACTCATTTCTAATTCATTACAGATTAACAAAATGTTTTAAGCGGTCTCTGAGCAAGTTCTAGGTTCAAAACTCATGAATTGTGCACACATGAAGAACGAGTAAATGTATGAATTATGCATACATGTGAATATTCAACAGGCTCAAGTCCTCACATTTTCTGGGTATGCATGACAATGTATGTTCAAATGTGCTTCTCGGATTGCAATCAATTAATCAAAACAGGTTATGTGAACATGAAATTTCGAGCAATCACAAGTTATGCAAATTAAATCCAAAGCAAATGACAAAGCCTTAACATATAATCAACATTCTCACAATCATAACAATTAAACTCAATTCATCATCGGGATTGGAAAGAACACAACACATATAACACAAATAAACACACAAAAACACACAAACAGAAGCAAATATTTTTGTAATTTTTGATTTTTTTGATTTTTTTTATTTTTCAATTTAGGGTAACAATACGTGACCACAGTGACTTACTTAGTGCAATGGTAGGTTCAACGCTACCAAGGGAGTAAGTATGATCTAGTCGATATACCGTTACCGTAGAAAACGAAAACAAACAAATAAATAAACAACAGAAGCAATTTTTTTTTTCTTTTTCAATTTTTTTATTAGGGTAACAATACGTGACCACAGGGACTTACTTAGTGCAATGGTAGGTTCAACGCTACCAAGGGAGTAAGTATGATCTAGTCGATATATTGTTACCGTAGAAAATGTTGCGCCCAAAAGGAGCATCAATTTAAAAAAAATCCCTATCGGTAGTATAGTGTAAGTAGGGTATCGTTCACAACGGAGATCAAAGGGTGTACCTAACAAAAAATGTCACAAAGAATTAAATAAAATAAAGAATTATTATTAACAAATATAAAGAATATATACATATGTACAAAGTAAAGGGGGGGGGGGAATTGAGTTATAAATTGAATGAAATAAATAAATTAAATTACAAAGAATAAATAAAATATGATGATGAAACACAAAGTATATAAAGTTCAGCCACATATACACAAGTTTACCAATCATTAGACCGAAAATTAACCAAGTTCCCTAGCCATGAAACCGAAACTAACATATGTGGAATGCCCACACGGGTTATCATTCCCCAAATAAAACATCTTCTATGAAAATTAACCTAGTGAACGCTCATCTAGATTAAACAATTAAACATGCAAAGGTGATCAATCAATAACATATCTAACGCATAGGAGAAGAGTTGTTAATTAAAGTGCGCGACCTAGCGAACGCTCGTCTATCCGCGATCCTTCTTATTTTGATTCCGACCCGTTTGATAAGCCTTTACTACTTGTGAATTAGAATTAAAACCCTAATTCTAGCACCAATTACATGCAATCATCTTAAGTTTCGAACCTTAAAACAAGAACACATAAAAGATTCAATAAAACCGAATCAAATAAACGGAGTCACATAAGCTGCTAGAAGAACTAATTAATTAGGATCTAACAATCAAATAAACTCATAAATATAGGCTGAAAATTATATAAATCATGTCATGTTAACTAATACAAAGAATAATCAAGCAACAAAGAGGAACTCGAAAAGAGTAATTAAAGAATAAGTTGAAGTACACCATATGGAAAGTAGGAAGAACTCGAAGATCACAAACTCTTAAATCCTCACGCGAGTAACTCAAAAGCCGAGATTCCCAAGGTGATGATGATGGTGGTGATGATGGTTGATGGCTGGTGGTAATGGTGTAAACAGCTCCCCTCCTCCTTGAAGACTTGAAAACCCTAAATACTAGAGAATGGAAAATATGATGTGAGATGGAGAAGAGAAAGAGGAGGGTTTGTCCCTCCCCATTGGGGTGTGAATTGGTGAGAAGAATGAGGCTGCTATTTATAGGAGAATGGAGAGGAAGAAGAAGACAATGAAAGAAATAAAGAAAGAAAGGGAAGAGAAGTGGAATTTGAGTGGGAGAAAAAGAAATGGTAAGTGGAATGGTGGAAATGTAGTTATATGGCAATTAACCATTTATTTAAATCAAAGAAACTAAACACTAATGGTATGGAGAGAAAGAAACAAAGATAGTTAGGTGAGATGGGTGGAAATATAGGGGTGAGTGGAGCATTGAGAATAAAGGAAAAGGAAAGAAATAAAAAGCAGACAGCACTGAGCAGTGCGCACTTGGAGTGGAATTCTGGACGTTTGGACGGTTGGATGATTCTGAAATTTTAATACAGAATACCTAACACACACATGCAGTGTGTGCCAAAAATACAGCTGGATCCAACGGTGCAAGTGGGAGATATGCGCTTCGAAAGTTGACTGATCTGCACAGGCAGAATGTCCGAAAATCTGGGCTTGGGCCTTTCCTCATGCTTTGTGAACATGGGCCTTCCTTCATGAATTTGGGCCTTCATCTTGGGCTTGGGCCTTCCTCTTGGGCTTGGGCCTTCCTCTTGGGCTTGGGCCTTCCTCTTGGGCTTGGGCCTTCATCTTGGGCCTTGGGCCTTGGAAAAAGCCCATTAAGTTTCGTTTCTGCACATGTTCACATTAATACGTCATTTAGGACTCAAATATGGAAACTAAGCTAAAATAGCAAAGTTACAATTAAATCATAGCCAAATAGTAGGGAAAACACATTAAAAACGTCACACTTTGTGCTCCTATCAAATTCCCCCACACTTAGCTACTGCTAGTCCTCTAGCAAACACAAGAACAACACAAAACAGAATGGTCTTTCCAACCATAACCCTCAGCGAGTTCAGAAGAGTTATAATCAAGAGAATAAAAATTATATACCAAGGTGACATGCCCAAAAGGAGCATCAATTTAAAAAAAACCCTATCGGTAGTATAGTGGTGCATAGTAGGGTATCGTTCACAACGGAGATCAAAGGGTGTACCTAACAAAAATTGTCACAAAGAATTAAATAAAATAAAGAATTATTATTAACAAGTATAAAGAATATATACATATGTACAAAGCTAAAGGGGGTTTAAGAGATTAAATTGAATGAAATAAATTAATTAAATTACAAAGAATAAATTAAATATGATGGGATGAAACATAAAGAATATAAAGTTCAGCCACAAGTATACAAGTTTACCAATTATTGGACCGAAAATTAACCAAGTTCCCTAGCCATGAAACCGAAATTAACATATGTGGAAAGTTAGAAGCTAACCATTCCCCAAATAAAACCTCTCTACAAAAATTAACCTAAGTGAAAGCACCTAGATTAACCAATTAAACATGCCATCTTAGTCTAGAAAGCTAGCTAGTCAAACCATATTTAACGCATAGAAAAGAGTTGTTAATTAAAGTGCACGACCCATTATAGAAAAGTCCATATGTCCGCAATCCTTTTTATTTGACACCGACCTTTGTCCAAAGCCTTTACTACTCGTGAATTAGGTTTCCAAAACTATTAGGTGAATTGTAATCCCTAACTCTAGCTCCAATTATATGCAAATATTATAAGTATCGATCCCTATAACATAAACACATAAAAGTTTTCTATAATTCAGAATCAAGTAAACGGAGTCACATAAGCTACTAGAAGAACTAATTAATTAGGATCCAATAACTAAATAAACTCATATAAATAGGCTGGAAATTATATAAATCATGTCATGTTAACTAATACAAAGAATAATCAAGCAACAAAGAGGAATTCATAAGAATAATTAAAGGAAAAGTCAGATTACACCATATGGAATAGCATGAAGACTTGAAGACCACGAAACCTTGAATCCTTGAAAGCAAGTAATCCAAACCGTGTGCAGCAAGGTGGTGCTGATGATGGACGAAATTGATGGTGATGATGGTGATGGTGCAGCCGCCTTTCCTCCTCCTTGAAGCCTTGAGAACCCTAAATACTAGAGAATGGAAAATATGATGGAGAAGAGAAAGAGGAGGGTTTGTCCCTCCCCATTGGGGTGTGAATTGGTGAGAAGAATGAGGCTGCTATTTATAGAAGAATGGGGAGGAAGAAGAAGACAATGAAATAAATAAAGAAAGAAAGGGAAGAGAAGTGGAATTTGAGTGGTAGAAAAGAAATGGTGAGTGGAATGGTGGAAATGTAGTCATATGGCAATTAGCCATTTATTTAAATAAAAGAAATCAAACACTAATGGTGTGGGAAGAAAGAAACAAACATGGTGTGGTAGGATGGATGGCAATATGGTGGTGAGTGGAGCAATGAGAATAAAAGAAAATGAAAGAAATAAAAAGCAGGCAGCACTGAGCTATTCCCACTTAGAACGGAATAATTCATGTTTGGACGGTTGGATGATTCTAAAATTTTAATACAGAATATCTAACACACACATGCAGCGTGTATCAAAAATACAGCTGGATCCAACGGTGCAAGTGGGAGATATGGGCTTCGCAAGTTGACTGATCTGTACAGGCAGATTCTCCGAAAATGTGCTTGGACCTTTCCTTCATGCTTTTGGGCCTTCCATCTTGGGTTTGGGCCTCCTTTTTGGGTTTGGGCCTTCATCTTGGGCCTCACGGTAGCTCACTTCTTAATGGGCCTCGAAAAAGCCCATTAGACTTCGTAAATTTCCGAGCTCCGATTTTCTGCACGTATTCACATTTATATATCATTTAGGGACTCAAATATGGAAACTAAGCAAAAATAGCAAAGTTACAATGAAATCATAGCCAAATAGTAGGGAAAATACATTAAAAACGTCACACTTTGTGCTCCTATCAAATTCCCCCACACTTAGCTATTGCTAGTCCCTTAGCAACACAAAACTTAAAACAAAACAACACAAAACAGAAAAGGGAAACACAAAACATATATTCTTTCCAACCATAACCCTCAGCGAGTTCAGAAGAGTTATAATCAGGAGAATACAAATTATATACGAAGGCTAAAGAATTTGCTAAGCATTTAACATGTACATCTCATTTATGCTCGGGTGAAGTGTGTGAAAACCGAGTATCCAAAAAATTTCATGCAATCAAATAGGCACATCGAAACAACATTAACCACTAAAGCTCACAAGATTCACTAATTATTTCCGCTCAGTGTTTAGGGTTAAGTGTTTACTCTCATAACAATTGCATAAGTAATGTTCCCATAAGCTTGCTCATCGACCAACTCTCTACAATTAATCCACAAATCATTAAATCATAAGGACTTTCAGGTGAAACAAGGACCAAATGATGAATGGTAAATGGTGAATGGTATGAAGGGACTGGAAATGATAAATGATTTACATGTTTGCAAGACAAATCAACGACTTTGAAACTCATACCTATGCTATACCCGAAACAACTTTCTTATTCTCTTCCAACCTTTTATTGAAAATAATACAAGAAAATAACTCTATTTTTGGAATTTCTCTTTCTTTTTTTCTCTTTTTTTTTTCTTTGAGGAATTTTATTCCTTCTTTTTGTTTTTGATTTTTTTTTCTTTCTTTGAACAAATACAACAAAATAAAATACATCCCCACACTTGCCTTTTGGTATACTACCATACAAATCAAAAACCGAAGCATAAGAACACAAGAAGTCACTATCATCGTCTTGCAAACACAATAAAACAAGGGTGAGATGGTGTGGGTGAACAAAAGAAACGGCTAATGAGTGTTTAGTTCAAAAGGGGATTCCTAAAGTTCGTGTTTAGATGGATGGTGAATATTTTGGCCATGGTGCTCAACTAATGCCTTACTCATTTCTAATTCATCACAGATTAACAAAATGTTTCAAGTGGTCTTTGAGCAAGTTCTAGGTTCAAAACTCATGAATTGTGCACACATGAAGAACGAGTAAATGTATGAAATATGCATACATGTGAATATACAATAGGCTCAAGTCCTCACATTTTCTGGGTATGCATGACAATGTATGTTTAAATGTGCTTCTCGGATTGCAATCAATTAATCGAAACAGGTTATGTGAACATGGAAATTCGAGCAATCACAAGTTATGCATATTAAATCCAAAGCAAACTACACACAGCCTTAGCATATAATCAACATTCTCAAAATCATAACAGATTAAACTCAATTCATCATCGGAATTGGAAAGAACACAACACACATAAATAAACACAAATTAACACAAAAACACACAAACAGAAGCAAATATTTTTGTAATTTCTGATTTTTTTTATTTTATTTTTTATTTTTTTTCAATTAAGGGTAACAATACGTGACCACAGTGACTTACTAAGTGCAATGGTAGGTTCAACGCTACCAAGGGAGTAAGTATGATTTAGTCGATATATTGTTACCGTAGAAAACAAAAACAAGTAAATTATTTTTTTGAATTTTTCAAATTTTTCAAATTTTTTCTTTTCTTTTCAATAAACCTTCCCCCCACACTTGAATTAAACATTGTCCTCAATGTTGACAGATATTTCACGAAAATGAAAAATTCAAGTATGGTTATTGAATTGAAAATACAAACAGAAATAAACACACCAACAAAAATAAACACAAACATATATACAAATGAAAAACAGATAAGTTAAAGAAAAACTCCCCCTTGAAGATCGTAAAGCTCCTCCCGAAAGCAAGTCACCAACAGTCACAAACAAGGCTAGCAGGGCCTTGCATCCAACGTTTGCTCCTTAGTTGACTGCGACTCTGATCCTTTGAAGTGTGTCCTGGACAAGGGTAGTTGCCGACTCCACGGCAGACTTGGCTGATGTAGCCTTCACTGAGATCTGGAACACTATAGTCAGCAGTGTTCCGTCAAGAATAGCTCCGGATACGTTAGGCAGAATGGAGAAGCCAGAAGGCATAAGCGGAAATGGCTCCGGTTGAACTCCACATAACAAACACTGGAGAATGGAATGGTTGATCGGCGCGTAAATCACAGACGACCCCGTTGCATCGGTGCAACACTCCTGAAGAATGAGGAAGTCGTTGTGACTATCTATGGCGAGCACCGAAATCTGATTGCGCGGGTCAAGACCGATGGTGAAATTTGCTAGCACACGTACAGAGCTGTCCATCGACATACTATCCCACAATGGTCTTGTACGAACGTCTTTGAGGAACTCAAAGATCCCGGTGTGATGAGATAGATGAACAACGGAACAACCAGCAGTACGATTGACTCCGGGGGCTTGCTCGGATCACCCCTTCGTTTGTTGGTCCCGACCTCCATTCGAGTGTCTCTTGTTCGGTTCGAACAAGTCCGGTGGTGGTACGTGGAGTTGCGATGTCGTTGAAGAAACAGATCGTCATCTGTTTTGCCATTTCCGCAAGGCCTCTTCTTCCTTCAAGAGAAATGATCGAGTCACCGGGTGAAGTGTGGATACCGTGGCGCACATGTAGCGCTCGGCTTGTCGTTGGAGGGTTGAGATCCAACGCTTTGCACCAAAAGCGAACCCTGAATGAACAAATGGTTCGAAACTGGCCTTCATCTCCTTCTCGCGTACATCCACGTGCTCCACCCAAGTGACCAAGGAAGATCCATTATGCAGATCACGTATCAGGCATCCGGAGGGGCGTTTTCGGCAAATTGATCTCACGGAAGGCTTTGGATTGGAACGCAATTCATCCACGGAGACATCCACGACGACCCAACTTCCATCCAGTTGCTGGTGAGAGTACCGAACGAACTGGACTTCACGAGTCGAAACGAGGTGAGATGGCACCAGAAACTCGGCCGACATCACCTGCATATGCTCCTCGTAGCCTTCTTCGTTGTTGGACGAAAGGATCTCCAACGTCTTGGCGTTTGTGATCATGCTACAGAAGACTGGCAACCATCGACCAACATCCATTAAGATCTGAACGATGGTGGTCGGATAAAGATGGATGGTTGCCGAGTGTCTCGACGATTCGGCTTTGAAGTACGGAGCAGGTTCAGCTCGTTGAAACACTCGCAAGTACTCGGCCCTATGAAGAGTCTCGGGATGAATAGACGTGTCGGGAGTCGGTGAAGTTATCCACAAAGGAAATCCGGAAGTGGCCGCGAGCAAGGAGCTCGTGTTTGGCCTTACGGACGATATCCGAGATCAAGTCGGTGTGGACTCCGACAAGATCATGAGCAGGTCCCGGAAGATTAGATGGCACAGGTATGGATGGGCGCTCGACTAGGGTAGGCATGAGGCTCCGCACATCCCGTCTTAAGTGGTCCATGTCGATGGAATCATCGGACAACTCGAGAATAGGCTCTTGTTGTGGAGGAACAACTTCGAGCCTTCGCCGTGGCACATCTGAGTGCGGAACAGGACCTCCGCAATTGGGACAGATGCCGCTGTGGAGAGCATCGACGAGTCGTTGATTCTGCATTTGAAGCTCCTCGTTCTTGCTCACCAGCTGATCGTTTCTTCGCTCTAACTCGGCAATACGTTGCTCAGACGTCAGGATACCGAATTTCTTCCTATTTCTCGACCCCCAATAATAGACTTGGTCTTCCTCTAGTCCGATTTTCGGACCAAATCTTTCTCGTTGTGGTTTCGTGGGGTGAGAATACACCGCAAAGAAAGCCGCCAGTGCTTCTCTCTGAGCTTTGGTGTATTTTGTCCTCGGAAGTCTCCTATAGACGGGAGCGGCTTCGGCTCAACGGGTGGATCAGCGAACCGGGATTGGTGCTTGGGGTAGTGGTTGTGGTTGTGGTTGTGGCTCGGTCGGCATGCTAGCATCGGCGCTATTGAGCATGCTCGGTGGAATTATTTCAGCCGGACCTTCAAAGATGGGTTCTCGAAGGACACCGCCCGAAACAAATCACCGAAAGAATTCACTCGTTTGGCCATTTCGGGTTGGGAAGGGAGGAAAGCTTTACGGGAATTGGGAGGTTTTCGGGAAAAAAAACTCAAGAACACGAAGAACACGAGAGAGAGAACGAGAGAGAGAGAGAGAGAGAAAGGGAAACGCGTGAAATGACCTAAGGAACTAACGCAAACGAAGGGAAGGGAAGGAACGGACGGACGCGTGTCCAAAGTCGAGGACAGAAGATCCGTAAATTACGGATCGAGCGACGAAAGTCGCAAAGGGAATAGTGAACACGCACGTCGATTTATTAAACAATTCGGCCGACGCAAAAGTCGTGCGTCGGCCCAATCAGAATTTTTTCATTTTCTATTTTTTATTTTTTTATTTTTTTAATACTTTACGAAAAGTCGTAAAGTGAACAGTGAAAACGCGTAGCACACGCGCTTGCCGACACTTTAAACGGGCCTGGGCCATCGGAATGGTCTGGGCCTTAAAGTGGGCCTGGGCCAAAGAAAATTCCGGCCCATTATTGGTGGGCTTAACTAATGGGCCTAAAAACGAACAGGCCCGACACACTAAATGGGCTTGGGTTACGGGTTTTGGGCTTCGTGAATGACACGAGCCCAATGGGCTAAATTTTATATTTTTTATTTTTTTATATTTTTTATTTTACGAAACCTAAAACCCTAACCAATCACACAAACGGGCCTAAAGCCCAATAACAAATAACAAACAAACAAGCCCAAAACAAATAATAAAAACAGTAATTATGAACAGTAAAAATAAATAATTACAAAACAATAAAACAAAAGCAAACACTCTTTTTTTTTAAATTTATAATTACAAATTTTCTATTAATTTTTTTTTTTTTTTTTTCAAAAACAAATAACGAGAGTGAAAAGAAAACTTACCTTTTTACTCCCGAGGAAACCGAAAATCACCAACAAGACATCAACCTCAAGGTTTTTCAACCTTGACTTCCTAAACGTATGCTCCGATGTATGTGGTAAAATTTCCGATAAACCCGGATTATTTCCTATACAAAATAAAAAGGTTAGTAATAAATTTACAAAATAAAAACAAAATATTTACAAAGTTAAAAATATGTCACAAATTATCTATACAAAATGAATGAATAAATTTTCCTATGTCTACGTATATTTTATTTACAGAATACACTTAAGTGTACAAAAACAGTTTCCTTTGCCTTAATATAGTTGAAAAAAAATGAAAGTTGATTCCAAGCGGTAACTCAAGGTGGACTTACGGCCTAGGTGCAATGCCTTGACGTAAATGACTTTCCGTGTTTTCAGAAGGCGAATGGCCAGATCACAAGAGATAAGCGAGAGGCAGGATTCATTTAGTGGACAAGTCCTCTGAATCCAATTTTACAAACCCGTCACCCAGAGTCTTGATCATATCTAGACACCATTCATGTGCCCCTTACTCAGTTGAGAAAGCACTTAAGTGTTCGACAATTCTCCAAGTGTTAATAAAGGCCGCCCTCAACCTCAAATAACCTTACGGTAAAAATGAAGGGTTTAGGCCAATATTAACAAAAGGACCTTACCTATTTCCGTTCAAGTTACAACTTACAACAACAAAAAATAATCAACTATATAAAAGACACCTAAATAAATTACTAAGTGTAACAAAATATGAACAAGTATTAAAAGCAAGTAATAACAACAACTAGTCACAAGTAATATATACAAGTAATAAAAACAGTAATAATTACAAAAAATTATAAACAGTATTCACAAAAAAAAAATATTAGGTTAGGAACATTTTCAATCCCCGTCGACGGCGCCAAAAATTGACACGCCCAAAAGGAGCATCAATTTAAAAAAAACCCTATCGGTAGTATAGTGGTGCATAGTAGGGTATCGTTCACAACGGAGATCAAAGGGTGTACCTAACAAAAATTGTCACAAAGAATTAAATAAAATAAAGAATTATTATTAACAAGTATAAAGAATATATACATATGTACAAAGTAAAAGGGGGTTTAAGAGATTAAATTGAATGAAATAAATTAATTAAATTACAAAGAATAAATTAAATAAGATGGGATGAAACATAAAGAATATAAAGTTCAGCCACAAGTATACAAGTTTACCAATTATTGGACCGAAAATTAACCAAGTTCCCTAGCCATGAAACCGAAATTAACATATGTGGAAAGTTAGAAGCTAACCATTCCCCAAATAAAACCTCTCTACGAAAATTAACCTAAGTGAAAGCACCTAGATTAACCAATTAAACATGCCATCTTAGTCTAGAAAGCTAGCTAGTCAAACCATATTTAACGCATAGAAAAGAGTTGTTAATTAAAGTGCACGACCCATTATAGAAAAGTCCATATGTCCGCAATCCTTTTTATTTGACACCGACCTTTGTCCAAAGCCTTTACTACTCGTGAATTAGGTTTCCAAAACTATTAGGTGAATTGTAATCCCTAACTCTAGCTCCAATTATATGCAAATATTATAAGTATCGATCCCTATAACATAAACACATAAAAGTTTTCTATAAAACAGAATCAAGTAAACGGAGTCACATAAGCTACTAGAAGAACTAATTAATTAGGATCCAATAACTAAATAAACTCATATAAATAGGCTGGAAATTATATAAATCATGTCATGTTAACTAATACAAAGAATAATCAAGCAACAAAGAGGAATTCATAAGAATAATTAAAGGAAAAGTCAGATTACACCATATGGAATAGCATGAAGACTTGAAGACCACGAAACCTTGAATCCTTGAAAGCAAGTAATCCAAACCGTGTGCAGCAAGGTGGTGATGATGATGGACGAAATTGATGGTGATGATGGTGATGGTGCAGCCGCCTTTCCTCCTCCTTGAAGCCTTGAGAACCCTAAATACTAGAGAATGGAAAATATGATGGAGAAGAGAAAGAGGAGGGTTTGTCCCTCCCCATTGGGGTGTGAATTGGTGAGAAGAATGAGGCTGCTATTTATAGAAGAATGGGGAGGAAGAAGAAGACAATGAAATAAATAAAGAAAGAAAGGGAAGAGAAGTGGAATTTGAGTGGTAGAAAAGAAATGGTGAGTGGAATGGTGGAAATGTAGTCATATGGCAATTAGCCATTTATTTAAATAAAAGAAATCAAACACTAATGGTGTGGGAAGAAAGAAACAAACATGGTGTGGTAGGATGGATGGCAATATGGTGGTGAGTGGAGCAATGAGAATAAAAGAAAATGAAAGAAATAAAAAGCAGGCAGCACTGAGCTATTCCCACTTAGAACGGAATAATTCATGTTTGGACGGTTGGATGATTCTAAAATTTTAATACAGAATATCTAACACACACATGCAGCGTGTATCAAAAATACAGCTGGATCCAACGGTGCAAGTGGGAGATATGGGCTTCGCAAGTTGACTGATCTGCACAGGCAGATTCTCCGAAAATGTGCTTGGACCTTTCCTTCATGCTTTTGGGCCTTCCATCTTGGGTTTGGGCCTCCTTTTTGGGTTTGGGCCCTCATCTTCATGGATTTGGGCCTTCATCTTGGGCCTCACGGTAGCTCACTTCTTAATGGGCCTCGAAAAAGCCCATTAGACTTCGTAAATTTCCGAGCTCCGATTTTCTGCACGTATTCACATTTATATATCATTTAGGGACTCAAATATGGAAACTAAGCAAAAATAGCAAAGTTACAATGAAATCATAGCCAAATAGTAGGGAAAATACATTAAAAACGTCACACTTTGTGCTCCTATCACAAGGCTAACAAATTTGCTAAGTGTTTAACATGCACATCTCATTTATGCTCGGGTGAAGTGTGTGAAAACCAAGTGTACAATTAATCTCATGCAATCAAATAGGCACATCGAAACAACATTAACCACTAAAGCTCACAATGGTCACTAAATATTTCCGCTCAGTGTTTAGGGTTAAGTGTTTACTCTCATAACAATTGCACAAGTAATGTTCCCATAAGCTTGCTCATTAACCAACTCTCCACAATTAATCCACAAATCATTAGATCATAAGGGCTTTTAGGATGAAACAGGGGCCAAAAGGGTGAATGGTGAATAGTGAATGGTGAATGATGAATGAAGGGACTGGAAATGAAAAATGTTTCACATGTTTGCAAGACAACTCAACGACTTTGAAACTCATACCTATGCTATACCCGAAACAACTTTCTTATTTTCCTCCAACCTTTTATTGAAAATAATACAAGAAAATAACTCTATTTTTGACATTTCTCTTTCTGACATTTTTTTTTCTTTCTTTCTTTTCTATTTTTTTTTCTTTGAGGAATTTATTCCTTCTTTTTTTTTTCTGATTTTTTTTTTCTTTGAACAAATACAACAAAGTAAATACACCCCCACACTTGCCTTTTGGTATACTACCATACAAATCAAAAACTGAAGCATAAGAACACAAGAAGTCACTATCATCGTCTTGCAAACATAAATAAAACAAGGGTGAAATGGTGTGGGTGAACAAAAGAAACGGCTAATGAGTGTTTAGTTCAAAAGGGGATTCCTAAAGTTCGTGTTTAGATGGAATGTGAATATTTTGGCCATGGTGCTCAACTAATGCCTTAATCATCTCTAATTCATCACAGATTAACAAAACGTTTCAAGTGGTCTTTGAGCAAGTTCTAGGTTCAAAACTCATGAATTGTGCACACATGAAGAACGAGTAAATGTATGAAAGATGCATACATGTGAATATTCAATAGGCTCAAATCCTCACATTTTCTGGGTATGCATGACAATGTATGTTTAAATGTGCTTCTCGGATTGCAATCAATTAATCGAAATAGGTTATGTGAACATGGAATTTCGAGCAATCACAAGTTATGCATATTAAATCCAAAGCAAGCTACACAAAGCCTTGACATATAATAAACATTCTCCTAATCACAACAATTAAACTCAATTCATCCTTGGGATTGGAAAGAACAAAGCACAAAACACACAAAAAAAAAAGCAAATATTTTTGTAATTTTTGATTTTTTGATTTTTTTTTGATTGATTTTTTTAAAAATGATATAGCTCAAATAAACGAACAAGCACTTTCTAAGACTCGATAGCTCCAAAGCCAGTGCGAAACAAACGAGCTTACAAAACTATTTTTTTTTTCTTTTTCAATTTTTTTTATTAGGGTAACAATACGTGACCACAGTGACTTACTAAGTGCAATGGTAGGTTCAACGCTACCAAGGGAGTAAGTATGATCTAGTCGATATATTGTGACCGTAGAAAACAAAAACAAGTAAATTATTTTTTTGAAAAATTTTTTTTTGAATTTTTTTTTTGAATTTCTCAAATTTTTTCTTTTCTTTTTAATAAACCTTCCCCCCACACTTGAATTAAACATTGTCCTCAATGTTGACAAATATTTCACGAAAATGAAAAATTCAAGCATGGTTATTGAATTGAAAATACAAACAGAAATAAACACACCAACAAAAATAAACACACAACAGTTAAGTAAATGAAAAGGGAAACAGAAAGACTCCCCTTTGAAGATCGTGAAGCTCCTCCCGAAGGTAGTCACCAACAGTCGAAACAAGGCTAGCAGGGCCTTGCATCCAACGTTTGCTCCTTAGTTGACCGCGGCTTTGATCCTTTTGAGCGTGTCCCGGACCGTGCCTGTTGCCAAATCCACAAGCACGTCCGGCTGAATTTGCCTTCACCGAGATCCGGAACACTAACGTCAGTAGAGTTCCATCAAGTACGCCTCCGGATACATCGGGCAGAATGGAGAAGCCGAGATGACATCAATTGAAAAGGCTCCGGGTCAACTCCACATAACATGGACTGGAAGGTTGCTTGATCGATAGGCGCATAAATCACGTACGACCCCGTTGAATCCGTGAAGCACTCCCGGAGTATGAGGAAGTCGACGTGATTACTTATGCCCAAAACGGAGATAGAATTTCGTGGGTCAAGACCAGTGGTGAAGTTTGTAAGCACATGTACTGAACCGTCTATCGACACACTATCCCATAAATGCCTTGTACGTACGTCTCGATAAAATCAAAGATTCTTGTGTGATGGGAGAAGTGCTTGACAGAACAGCCAGCAGTACGATCGAGTCCAAGGGGTTGGCTAGGATCACCCCTTCGCTTGTTGGTCCTGACCTCCATATGTGCGTCTCCCGTTTTGTTTGATGCAGTCCAATGATGGTAAGTCGAGTTGGTGATGTCGTTGAAGAAACTTACTGCCATCTGGTTTGCCATCTTAGCAAGGCTTCTTCTCCCTCCTGGTGAAATGATTGAGTCACTGGGTGAAGTGTGAATCCCCATCACGCACATGTAGCGCTCGGCATGTCGTTGAAGAGGTGCCAACCAACGCTTCGCTCCATATGCAAAACCTGATTCAACAAATGGTTTAAATAAGGGGGTTAAATCTTTTTCTCGCACATCAACATGCTCCACCCACGTGACAAAGGAGGATCCATTCTGCAGATCCCGTATCAGGCATCCGGAAGGACGTTTTCGGCATCTTGATCTCACGGTAGGCCTTGGATTTAAGCTCATTTCATCCACAGAGACATCCACAACAATCCAACTTCCATCCAATTGTAGGTGAGAGGAACGAACAAACTGGACTTCACGAGTTGAAACGTTGTGTGTTGGCACTAGGAACTCGGCAGACATCACTTGCACTCGCTCCTTGTAGCTTTCTTCTATCCCGGAGAACAGGACCTCCAAGGTATGGGCATTGGTGACCAAGCTACAGAAGACGAGCAACCATTGACCAACATCCATTAAAATCTGAACGATGGTGGTCGGATTCAGGTGAATGGTTGCTGAGTGTCTCGAGGCTTCTGATATGAAATATGGTGTAGGCTCAGCTCGTTGAGACACTCGCAAGTACTCGGCATGATTAAGAATTTCGGGATGAAAGGAAGTGCTGGGATTTGATGAAAAGATCCACAGGGGAAAACCAGCAGCGACCAAGAGCATGAGTTCGTCTTTGGCTTTGTTCACGATATCGGCGATCTGGTCGGAATGAAACCCAACGAGATCATGAGCAGGTCCCGGAATGTTGTCAAATGGCACATGAGAGGATGAGCGCTCGACTAATGTTGGCATGAGGCTCCGCACATCCCTTCGCAAGTCATCCATGTCGATTGAATCATCGGACAAGACAAGAAGAGGCTCCGGAGGAACAACTTCGAATCTTGATCGATGCACATCTGGGTGCGGAACAGGACCTCCACACTGGGGACAAATGCCGCTGTGAAGAGCATCGATGAGTTTCTGGTTCTGCTCTTGAAGCTCCTCATTCTTACTCATCAGCTCCTCGTTTCTTCTTATTAGATCGGCATAAATCTGCTCCTCTGACGGGATACCGTGCTTATCATGAAATCTCCTTCCCCAGTTGTAGACCTTATTTTCAGTTAACCCGAGTTCTATAGCAAACCTTGCTCTTTGCAGTTTGAGTGGGTGAGGATTCACCGTGTAGAACTCGGTCAACGCATCATTTTGGTCCTTGGTGAATCTCGTCCTCGGGCCTCTCGTACGCTTCTGGGAAGGACCAGCAACAACAACAACATGTGGAAAAGCAGCCTGGATTGGTGCTTGTGGTTCTGGTTCATCCGGCACGCTAGCATTAACAGTATCTAGAATGCTTGGTGGAATGATTTCATCCAAGCCTTCAAAGAAATCACTCTCTGGAGGACTAGAATGAAACAACTCACTGAAAGAATTCACTCTTTTGGCCATTTCTAGGTTGGGAGGGAGGATAGCTTTCTGGAAAAATAACTAAGAACAACGAAGAACAAGTGAAGAACAGTATGAACAAACGAGAGAAAATTTAGAGAGACTAAAAGGGAACTAAGTGAAAATGAATGCAAAATGAATGGAATGAAGCACATAGACACAAACCAAGGGAAAGGAACAGACGCACGTACGCATGCGTGCCACACACACGCATCCGCAAATTGCGGATCGAGCGACGAAAGTCGCAAAGGCTACGATTGACACGCATGCGGATTATTAAACAAATCGGCCGACGCAAAAGTCGTCCGTCGGCCCAATCAAATATTTTTTTTATTTTTTTTTATTTTTTTTTTAATTATCGTGCCGACGCGAAAGTCGCGGGACGGTCCAATAAGAATTTTTCTTTTTATTTAACTAAATCTTTACGCGAAAGTCGTAAAGTGAACAGTGAAAACGCGTAGCACACGCGCTAACGGTTGCCGACACTTTAAACGGGCTTGGGCCATCGAAATGGTTTGGGCCCTAAAGTGGGCCTGGGCCAAAGAAATCTCCGGCCCATTATTTGTGGGCTTAAACTAATGGGCCTAAAAACGAATAGGCCCGACACACTAATGGGCTTGGGTTACGGGTTTTGGGCTTCGGGAATGACACAAGCCCAATGGGCCAAAGATTTAATTAACTAATTTTTATTTTTTATTTTTTTTTTTATTTTTTTATTTTACGAAACCTAAAACCCTAACCAATCACACAAATGGGCCTAAGGCCCAATAACAAATAACTACAACAAGCCCGAAAATAAAACACACAGTAATTATAAACAGTAAAAATAAATAATTACAAACAGTAAAACAAAACAAGCACACTTTTTTTTTTTTTTTTTTTTTTTTTTTCAAAAACAAATAACGAGAGTGAAAAGAAAACTTACCTTTTTACTCCCGAGGAAACCGAAAATCACCAACAAGACATCAACCTCATGGTTTTTCAACCTTGACTTCCTAAACGTATGCTCCGATGTATGTGGTAGAATTTCCGATATACCCGGATTATTTCCTATACAAAATAAAAAGGTTAGTAATAAATTTACAAAATAAAAACAAAATATTTACAAAGTTAAAAATATGTCACAAATTATCTATACAAAATGAATGAATAAATTTGTCTATGTCTACGTATATTTTATTTACACAATACACTTAAGTGTACAAAAATATTTTCATTTGCCTGAATATAGTTGAAAAAAAATGAAAGTTGATTCCAAGCGGTAACTCAAGGTGGACTTACGGCCTAGGTGCAATGCCTTGACTTAAATGACTTTCCGTGTTTTCAGAAGGCGAATGGCCAGATCATTTGAGAGATAAGTGAGGGGCAGGATTCATTTGGTGGACTACGGAGGCAAGCCCCTATCGACTTTCGTCTGTCTATAGTCCTCTGAATCCAAAACCTGTCACCTAGGGTCTCGACCTAGACACCATTCATGTGCCCCTTACTCAGTTGAGAAAGCACTTAAGTGTTCGACAATTCTCCAAGTGTTAATAAAGGCCGCCCTCAACCTCAAATAACCTTACGGTAAAAATGAAGGGTTTAGGCCAATATTAACAAAAGGACCTTACCTATTTCCGTTCAAGTTACAACTTACAACAACAAAAAAATAATCAACTATATAAAAGACACCTAAATAAATTACTAAGTGTAACAAAATATGAACAAGTATTAAAAACAAGTAATAACAACAACTATTCACAAGTAATATATACAAGTAATATAAACAAGTAATATGAACAGTTAAAAAAAAAAGTAAAATTATAAACAATAAAAAGTAAACAGTAATTATATACAAGTAATAAAAACAGTAATAATTACAAAAAATTATAAACAGTATTAACAAAAAAAATATTAGGTTAGGAACATTTTCAATCCCCGTCGACGGCGCCAAAAATTGTTGCGCCCAAAAGGAGCATCAATTTAAAAAAAAATCCCTATCGGTAGTATAGTGTAAGTAGGGTATCGTTCACAACGGAGATCAAAGGGTGTACCTAACAAAAAATGTCACAAAGAATTAAATAAAATAAAGAATTATTATTAACAAATATAAAGAATATATACACATGTACAAAGTAAAAGGGGGGGGGAATTGAGTTATAAATTGAATGAAATAAATAAATTAAATTACAAAGAATAAATAAAATATGATGATGAAACACAAAGTATATAAAGTTCAGCCACATATACACAAGTTTACCAATCATTAGACCGAAAATTAACCAAGTTCCCTAGCCATGAAACCGAAACTAACATATGTGGAATGCCCACACGGGTTATCATTCCCCAAATAAAACATCTTCTATGAAAATTAACCTAGTGAACGCTCATCTAGATTAAACAATTAAACATGCAAAGGTGATCAATCAATAACATATCTAACGCATAGGAGAAGAGTTGTTAATTAAAGTGCGCGACCTAGCGAACGCTCGTCTATCCGCGATCCTTCTTATTTTGATTCCGACCCGTTTGATAAGCCTTTACTACTTGTGAATTAGAATTAAAACCCTAATTCTAGCACCAATTACATGCAATCATCTTAAGTTTCGAACCTTAAAACAAGAACACATAAAAGATTCAATAAAACCGAATCAAATAAACGGAGTCACATAAGCTGCTAGAAGAACTAATTAATTAGGATCTAACAATCAAATAAACTCATAAATATAGGCTGAAAATTATATAAATCATGTCATGTTAACTAATACAAAGAATAATCAAGCAACAAAGAGGAACTCGAAAAGAGTAATTAAAGAATAAGTTGAAGTACACCATATGGAAAGTAGGAAGAACTCGAAGATCACAAACTCTTAAATCCTCACGCGAGTAACTCAAAAGCCGAGATTCCCAAGGTGATGATGATGGTGGTGATGATGGTTGATGGCTGGTGGTAATGGTGTAAACAGCTCCCCTCCTCCTTGAAGACTTGAAAACCCTAAATACTAGAGAATGGAAAATATGATGGAGAAGAGAAAGAGGAGGGTTTGTCCCTCCCCATTGGGGTGTGAATTGGTGAGAAGAATGAGGCTGCTATTTATAGGAGAATGGAGAGGAAGAAGAAGACAATGAAAGAAATAAAGAAAGAAAGGGAAGAGAAGTGGAATTTGAGTGGGAGAAAAAGAAATGGTAAGTGGAATGGTGGAAATGTAGTTATATGGCAATTAACCATTTATTTAAATCAAAGAAACTAAACACTAATGGTATGGAGAGAAAGAAACAAAGATAGTTAGGTGAGATGGGTGGAAATATAGGGGTGAGTGGAGCATTGAGAATAAAGGAAAAGGAAAGAAATAAAAAGCAGACAGCACTGAGCAGTGCGCACTTGGAGTGGAATTCTGGACGTTTGGACGGTTGGATGATTCTGAAATTTTAATACAGAATACCTAACACACACATGCAGTGTGTGCCAAAAATACAGCTGGATCCAACGGTGCAAGTGGGAGATATGCGCTTCGAAAGTTGACTGATCTGCACAGGCAGAATGTCCGAAAATCCGGGCTTGGGCCTTTCCTCATGCTTTGTGAACATGGGCCTTCCTTCATGAATTTGGGCCTTCATCTTGGGCTTGGGCCTTCCTCTTGGGCTTGGGCCTTCCTCTTGGGCTTGGGCCTTCCTCTTGGGCTTGGGCCTTCATCTTGGGCCTTGGGCCTTGGAAAAAGCCCATTAAGTTTCGTTTCTGCACATGTTCACATTAATACGTCATTTAGGACTCAAATATGGAAACTAAGCTAAAATAGCAAAGTTACAATTAAATCATAGCCAAATAGTAGGGAAAACACATTAAAAACGTCACACTTTGTGCTCCTATCAGAAAACAAAAACATGTAAATTATTTTTTTCAATTTTTTTCAATTTTTTTTTCTTTTCAATAAACCTTCCCCCCACACTTGAATTAAACATTGTCCTCAATGTTAGACAAATATTTCACGAAAATGAAAAATTCAAGTATGGTTGATTAGATGTAAAACCTACAGTCATTAATTATTACCTAAATTCCTAACAATTGTCGTTGTAAAGTATAATGGGAAATAAAGGTTTTTCCCACAGAAGATTGTTGTATTTACTTTTTAATGTCACGAAAAATTAAATTAAATAAAGAATTATTATTAACAAGTATAAAGAATAAAAAATATATATATATACAAAATTAAATAAACTATACAGTATTGTTTCTATTTACAAAAATATACATTATATACAAAAGTATTTTTGGGGGTTTTTTTAGAATTTTTGAAAACAATAAATAATTAAAAGGAAATATTTTTGGATTTTTATTATTTTTGAAAACAAGAAAAACACACACAAATATTGATTTCTCTAAGTCATATGATCGAAACTAACATTGTGAAATATTAGAAAGCTAATTATTTCCCAATTAGACTTCTCTCTGAAAATTAACCTAAGTGAAAGCACCTAGATCAATCAATTAAACATGCCATCTTAGTCTAGAAAGCTAGCTAGTCAATCCATGTTCAAAGCATCGAAAAGAATCGTTAATTCAAGTGCACAACCTAGTATGGAAAAGTCCATCTATTTGTAATCCTTTTTAATTGATTCCGACTTTTGTCCAAAGCCTTTACTACTTGTGAATTAGGTTTCCAAAACTATTAGGTGAATCGGATTCCTAACTCTAGCTCCAATTACATGTAAACATCATAAGTGTCGACCCCTATAACATAAACATATAAAAGATTTCCGTAAACTTGAATCAAATAAACAATCACAAAAGCAACTTAGAAAAATCAAATCACAATTATTATGCAATAATAGAAAATAAACAAATATTTACACAATAACATTTCCCAAAATTATTCACGAATAGTTAATTAAACAAAAATAAAATATAATAAATAAACGAGTTTGGGAAAAATGTTACTGTTGTGTCCATGAAAATGGACACTGTCTGGCAGGCGAAGGTGGCAGACTGATGTGAACGTAAAATACGTGCACAAAGTACCTTAATCGCTTGGATTATGCTATTCCAAAAGCATATAATTGTGTATTTAATATTGTTTTAGTTGTTTCAGGGAAAATATGAAGAAAATGTTGTATTTGTACTAAAAGGTGCATTTGGAGGTTTTCAGCGCATTCCGAAAATATTAAAAGTCAACCGTGACTTTTCTCTGATGACACCGGTCATCACCAGAAAGTGGATTACAGACACTGTACGAAGATTTTGGAAACCGTTCCAAATCCCGGCAATTTTGCCGGCGAACCACCACATAAGGCGGCGCAACCACCATCCGCGGTGGCAAAATATATTTTCTAAACCTCCATTTATTTCCCTTTTAGTTTATTTCTATTTTTATTATTCTTTTAGTTTAAGTAATTATTATTTTTATTTATTACTATTGTTTTTATTAATTATTATTTTTACTTTATTTTCTTATTTTTATTTTTTTACTTTGATTTTCTTTTTGGTTTGACTTTGTTCCTTGTTTGAATTCTGCAGATTCTTGCCGGCCACCACCACCGAAACCTCCCCACCCAGCCACCATCTCCAGCTCACTCACCAGTTCAATTTGAATTTCAAATTGAAATCTCCCATCGATCACCATAAAACGAGAGCCAAAGCCAAAAGAAAGCAAGCCGGGGGCTCACCTCCTTCTCTCCTCCCCTCCTCTTTCTTCTTCTTCTTCTTCTTCTTTCCCGGTCCTTCTTCTTCTCCTTCTTTTCTTCCATTTTCTTCTCTCTGCACCCTTCCTTTCTTCTCTCTGCACCCCGGCCTGTTTCTTTTCTGCTCTTTCATCACCGTGACCACTACACCGACCACCATCGTGCCTCTGCACTTCCACAATAAACCCATAATTCCTTCTTTTTGTCACAAATCAATCAAACTCCAATCATAATTTTCACCTTTAACTCATCCCCGTGTACCTGTGATAGGAGCACAAAGTGTGACGTTTTTAATGTATTTTCCCTACTATTTGGCTATGATTTCATTGTAACTTTGCTATTTTTGCTTAGTTTCCATATTTGAGTCCCTAAATGATATATAAATGTGAATACGTGCAGAAAATCGGAGCTCGGAAATTTACGAAGTCTAATGGGCTTTTTCGAGGCCCATTAAGAAGTGAGCTACCGTGAGGCCCAAGATGAAGGCCCAAATCCATGAAGATGAAGGCCCAAATCCATGAAGAAGAAAGGCCCAAGCCCAAGAAGAAAGGCCCAAGCCCAGATTTTCGGACATTCTGCCTGTGCAGATTAGTCAACTTGCGAAGCACATATCTCCCAATTGCACCGTCCGATCTAGCTGTAATTTTGATACACGCTGCATGTGCGTGTTAGATATTCTGTATTAAAATTTGAGAATCATCCAACCGTTGAAACGTGCATTATTCCGTTCTAAGTGGGAATAGCTCAGTGCTGCCTGCTTTTTATTTCTTTCCTCTTCTTTTATTTTCAATGCTCCACTCACCCCTATATTCTTCCCTCTTCTTTCTACCCATACCATTAGTGTTTGATTTCTTTTACCTAAATAAATGGTTAATTGCAACCCATTACATTTCCACCATGCCACTTACCATTTCTTTATCTCCCACTTAAATTCCACTTCTCTTCCCTTTCTTTCTTTATTTCTTGCATTGTCTTCTTCTTCCTCTCCATTCTCCTATAAATAGCAGCCTCATTCTTCTCTTCAAACACACCTCAATGAGGAGGGACAAACCCTCCTCTTTCTCTTCTCATCTCACATTTTCCATTCTCTAATACTATGGGTTTTCAAGACTTCAAGGAGGAGGAGAAGGCGTCTACACCATCACCACCAGCCCCTATTCAACATCACCATCACCATCATCACCTTGTCTTCACAGCTTGGATTACTTGTGGTCAAGGATTCAAGATGTGGCTTCAAGATCTTCATGCTATTCATACGGTGTATTTCGACTTAGCCTTTAAATTTATGCCTCTTTGTTACTTGATTATTCTTTGTATTAGTTAACATGACATGATTTATATAATATTCAGCCCTTGTTTATGGATTTATTTAATTGTTGGATCCTAATTAATTAGTTCTTCTAGTAGTTTATGTGACTCCGTTTATTTGATTTTGTTTTAGTAGATAACTTTTATATGTTTTTGTTTTAAGGTTGCAAACTTAAGATAATTGCATATAATTGGTGCTAGAATTAGGGTTTTAATTCTAATTCACAAGTAGTAAAGGCTTTGGAAAGAGGTCGGAATGAAATAAGAAGGATCACGGATAGATGGGCGGTCCCACTAGGTCGTGCACTTTAATTAACAACTCTTCTTTTATGCGTTGGACATGTTTTGATTAGCTACCTTTGCATGTTTGATTGATTAATCTAGGTGCGGTCGCTTAGGTTAATTTTCATGAAAGATGTTTTATTTGGGGAATGATAATTGGCGGTCCAGCATTCCACATATGTTAATTTCGGTTTCATGGCTAGGGAACTTGGTTAATTTTCGGTCCAATAATTGGTAAACTTGTATACTTGTGGCTGAACTTTATATACTTTGTGTTTCATCCCATCCCATCTTATTTAATTTATTCTTTGTAATTTAATTAATTTATTTCATTCAATTTAATCTCTTAAACCCCATTTTTACTTTGTACATATGTATATATTTATACTTTATACTTTATACTTGTTAATAATAATTCTTTATTTTATTTAATTCTTTGTGACAATTTTTGTTAGGTACACCCTTTGATCTCCGTTGTGAACGATACCCTACTTACACCACTATACTACCGATAGGGTTTTTTTAAATTGATGCTTCTTTTGGGCGTATCAATTTTTGGCGCCGTCGACGTGGATTGAAAATATTCCTAACCTAATATTTTTTTTTGTGAATACTGTTTTTGTAATTATTTATTGTTTATAATTTTACTATTTTTTTTACTGTTCATATTACTTGTTTATATTACTTGTCAATAATACTTGTAAATAACACTTGTAAATTTATACTTGTTGATATTTTGTTACACTTAGTAATTTATTTAGGTGTTTTTTATATAGTTGATTATTTTTTGTTGTTGTAAGTTGTAACTTGAACGGAAATAGGTAAGGTCCTTTTATTAATATTGGCCTAAACCCTTCATTTGTACCGTAAGGTCACTTGAGGTTGAGGGCGGCCTTTATTAACACTTGGAGAATTGTCGAACACTTAAGTGCTTTCTCAACTGAGTAAGGGGCACATGAATGGTGTCTAGATATGATCAAGACTCTGGGTGACGGGTTTGTAAAATTGGATTCAGAGGACTTGTCCACTAAATGAATCCTGCCCCTCGCTTATTCTCATATGATCTGGCCATTCGCCTTCTGAAAACACGGAAAGTCATTTAAGTCAAGGCATTGCACCTAGGCCGTACGTCCACCTTGAGTTACCGCTTGGAATCAACTTTCACTTTTTTCAACTATATTCAGGCAAAAGAAAATATTTTTGTACACTTAAGTGTATTGTGTAAATAAAATATACTTAGACATAGGAAAATTTATTCATTCATTTTGTATAGACAATTTGTGACATAATTTTAACTTTGTAAATATTTTGTTTTTATTTTGTAAATTTATTACTAACTTTTTTATTTTGTATAGGGAATAATCCGGGTTATCAGAAATTCTACCACATACATCGGAGCATACGTTTTGGAAGTCAAGGTTGAAAAACCTTGAGGTTGATGTCTTGTTGGTGATTTTCGGTTTCCTCGGGAGTAAAAAGGTAAGTTTTCTTTTCACTCTCGTTATTTATTTATGAAAAAGAAAAAAGAAAAAGAAAATTAAAAAAAAAATAATTGTAAATAAAAAAAAAAAAAAGAATGTTTTCTTTTGTTTTACTGTTGGTAATTATTTCTTTTTACTATTTATAATTACTGTTTGTTTTATTTTTGGGCTTGTTAGTTAGTTTGTTTGTTATTGGGCCTTAGGCCCGTTTGTGTGATTGGTTAGTGTTTTGGGTTTCGAATAAAAAGAAAAAAATAAAAAATAAAAAATTTAGCCCATTGGGCTCGTGTCATTCACGAAGCCCAAAACCCGTAACCCAAGCCCATTAGTGTGTCGGGCCTGTTCGTTTTTAGGCCCATTAGTTAAGCCCACCAATAATGGGCCGGAGTTTTCTTTGGCCCAGGCCCACTTTAATGCCCAAACCATTTCGATGGTCCAAGCCCGTTTAAAGTGTCGGCAACCTTTGCGCGTGTGCTACGCGTTTTCACTGTTCACTTTACGACTTTTCGTAAAGTATTAAAAAAATAAAAAAAATAAAAAATCGAAAATCAAGAAAAAAATGTGATTGGGCCGACGCACGACTTTTGCGTCGGCCGATTTGTTTAATAAATCGTGCGCGCGTTCCACTATTCCCTTTGCGACTTTCGTCGCTCGATCCGTGATTTACGGATCTTTGTCTTCGACTTTGGACACGCGTCCGTCCATTCCGTTCCCTTCCCTTCGGTTTGCGTTAGTGCCTTAGTCATTTCACGCAAATTCCCTTGGGTTTCCCTTTCTCTCTCTCATTCTCTCTCGTGTTCTTCGTGTTCATAGTTAGTTTTCCAGAAAACCTCCCAAAATCCCAGAAGCTTTCCTCCCTCCCAACCCAGAAATGGCCAAAAGAGTTAATTCTTTCAGCGATTTGTTTCAGGCAGGTCCTTCAGAGAACCCAATCTTTGAAGGCTTGGCTGAAATAATTCCACCAACCATGCTCAATAGCGCCGATGCTAGCATGCCGACCGAGCCACTACCACAACCACAACCACTACCCCAAGCACCAATCATGGTTGCTGATCCACCTGTTGAGCCGGAAGCCGCTCTTGTCTATAGGAGACTTCCGAGGACAAAGTACACCAAAGCTCAGAGAGATGCACTTGCGGCTTTCTTTGCGGTGTATTCTCACCCCACCAAGCCACAACGAGAACGATTTGGTCCGAAAATCGGACTTGAGGAGGACCAAGTCTATTATTGGGGGTCGAGAAATAGGAAGAAATTCGGTATCCTGACGTCTGAGCAACGTATCGCCGAGCTAGAAAGAAGAAACGATGAGCTGGTGAGCAAGAACGAGGAGCTTCAAATGCAGAATCAACGACTCGTCGATGCTCTCCACAGCGGCATTTGTCCTAATTGCGGAGGTCCTGTTCCGCACTCAGATGTGCCTAGGCGAAGGCTCGAAGTTGTTCCTCAACAACAAGAGCCTATTCTTGAGTTGTCCGATGATTCCATCGACATGGACCACTTAAGACGGGATGTGCGGAGCCTCATGCCTACCCTTGTCGAGCGCCCATCCATACCTTTGCCATCCGACACCCTTCCCGGACCTGCTCACGATCTTGTCGGAGTCCACACCGACTTGATCTCGGATATCGCCCGCAAGGCCAAAGACGAGCTCCCGCTCGCGGCCACCGCCGGTTTTCCTCTATGGATTTCTTCACCGACTCCCGACACGTCTATTCATCCCGAGACTCTTCATAGGGCCGAGTACTTGCGAGTGTTTCAACGAGCCGAACCCGCTCCGTACTTCAAAGCGAATCGTCGAGACACTCGGCAACCATTCACCTTTATCCGACCACCATCGTTCGGATCTTAATGGATGTTGGTCGATGGTTGCCGTCTTCGTAGCATGATCACAAACGCCCGGACGTTGGAGATCCTATCCTCCAAAGAACGAAGAAGGCTACGAGGAGCGAAGCGGTGATGTCGGCCGAGTTTCGGTGCCATCTCACCTCGTTTCAACTCGTGAAGTCCAGTTCGTTCGGTACTCTCACCAACAATCGGATGGAAGTTGGGTCGTCGTGGATGTCTCCGTGGATGAATTGCGTTCCAATCCAAAGCCTTCCGTGAGATCTATATGCCGAAAACGCCCCTCCGGATGCCTCGATACGTGATCTTCATAATGGATCTTCCTTAGTCACTTGGGTGGAGCACGTGGATGTGCGCGAAAAGGAGATGAAGGCCAGTTTCGAACCTTTTGTTCATTCGGGGTTCGCTTTTGGTGCAAAGCGTTGGATCTCAACTCTCCAACGACAAGCCGAGCGCTACGTGTGCGCCACGAGTATCCACTCTTCACCCGGTGACTCGATTATTTCTCTTGAAGGAAGAAGAGGCCTGGCGGAAATGGCAAAACAGATGACAATCTGTTTCTTCAACGACATCAGCAACTCCACGTACCATCACTGGACTTGTTCGAACCGAACAAGAGACACTCGAATGGAGGTCAGGACCAACAAGCGAAGGGGAGATCCGAGCAAGCCCCCTGGAGTCAATCGTACCGCTGGTTGTTCCGTCGTTCATCTCTCCCATCACACCAGGATCTTTGAGTTCCTCAAAGACGTTCAGACAAGACCACTGTGGGATAGTATGTCGATGGACAGCTCTGTGCGTGTGCTAGCGAATTTTACCATTGGTCTTGACCCGCGGAACCAGATTTCGGTGCTCGCCATAGATAGTCACAACGACTTCCTTATTCTTCAGGAGTGTTGCACCGATGCAACGGGGTCGTCTGTGATTTATGCGCCGATCAACCATTCCATTCTCCAGTGTTTGTTATGTGGAGTTCAACCGGAGCCATTTCCGCTTATGTCTTCAGGCTTCTCCATTCTGCCAAACGTATCCGGAGCTATTCTTGATGGAACACTACTAACTATGGTGTTCCAGATCTCAGTGAAGGCTACATCAGCCAAGTCTGCCGTGGAGTCGGCAACTACACTTGTCCAGGACACACTTCAAAGGATCAGAGCCGCAGTCAATTAAGGAGCAAACGTTGGATGCAAGGCCCTGCTAGCCTTGTTTGTGACTGTTGGTGACTTGCTTCGGGAGGAGCTTAATGATCTTCAAAGGGGAGTCTTTCTGTTTCCCTTTTCATTTACTTAACTGTTGTGTGTTTACTTCTGTTTATGTTGTGTGTTTATTTATGTATGTGTGTTTAAATTCAATAACCATGCTTGAATTTCTCATTTTCGTGAAATATCTGTCTAACATTGAGGGCAATGTTTAATTCAAGTGTGGGGGGAAGGTTTATTAAAAAGAAAAGAAAAAAAATTTGAAAAAAAAAAATTTGAAAAATTCAAAAAAATAATTTACTTGTTTTTGTTTTCTATGGTAACAATATATCGACTAGATCATACTTACTCCCTTGGTAGCGTTGAACCTACCATTGCACTTAGTAAGTCACTGTGGTCACGTATTGTTACCCTAATAAAAAAAAATTTTGAAAAAGAAAAAAAAATTTGCTTCTGTTGTTTATTTATTTGTTTGTTTTCGTTTTCTACGGTAACGGTATATCGACTATATCACACTCACTCCCTTGGTAGCGTTGAACCTACCATTGCACTAAGTGAGTCCCTGTGGTCACGTATTGTTACCTACATTGAAAAATAAAAAAAAAATCCAAAAAATCAAAAATGACAAAAATATTTGCTTCTGTTTTGTGTGTTATTGTTTGTTTTGTGCTTTGTTCTTTCCAATTCCGATGATGAATTGAGTTTAATTGTTGTCATTAGGAGAATGTTTATTATATGTCAAGGCTTTGTGTAGTTTGCTTTGGATTTAATATGCATAACTTGTGATTGCTCGAATTTCCATGTTCACATAACCTGTTTCGATTAATTGATTGTAATCCGAGAAGCACATTTAAACATACATTGTCATGCATACCCAGAAAATGTGAGGACTTGAGCCTGTTGAATATTCACATGTATGCATAATTCATACATTTACTCGTTCTTCATGTGTGCACAATTCATGAGTTTTGAACCTAGAACTTGCTCAGAGACCACTTGAAACATTTTGTTAATCTGTAATGAATTAGAAATGAGTAAGGCATTAGTTGAGCACCATGGCCAAAGTATTCACCATCCATCTAAACACGAACTTTAGGAATCCCCTTTTGAACTAAACACTCATTAGCCGTTTCTTTTGTTCACCCACACAATTTCACCCTTGTTTTATTATGTTTGCAAGACGATGATAGTGACTTCTTATGTTTTTATGCTTCGGATTTGTATGGTAGTATACCAAAAGGCAAGTGTGGGGGTGTATTTATTTTGTTGTATTTGTTCAAAGAAAAGAAAAAAAAATCAAAAAAAAAAAAAAAAAAAAGAAGGAATAAATTCCTCAAAGAAAAAAAAAATAGAAAAGAAAGAAAAAAAAAGTGGAAAAGAAAAAAAAAATGCCACAAAAATGAAGTTATTTTGTTGTATTGTTTTAATTTCAATAAAAGGTTGGAGGAAAATAAGAGTTGTTACGGGTTTAGCATAAGGTATGAGTTTCAAAGTCGTTGATTTGTCTTGCAAACATGTGAAACATTTTTCATTTCGAGTCCTTTCACTTCATTTACCATTCACCATTTACCATCCACCCTTTGGTCCCTGTTTCACCTGAAAGTCCTTATGATCTAATGAGTTGTAGATTAATTGTAGAGAGTCGGTTAATGAGCAAGCATATGGGAACACTACTTGTGTAATTGTTTTGAGAGTAAACACTTAACCCTAAACACTGAGCGGAAATATTTAGTGAATCTTGTGAGGTTTAGTGGTTAATGTTGTTTCGATGTGCCTATTGGATTGCTTGACATTAATTGTATACTTGGTTTTCACACACTTCACCCGAGCATAAATGAGATGTGCATGTTAAAGACTTAGCAAATTCGTTAGCCTTGGTATATAATTTGTATTCTCCTGATTATAACTCTTCTGAACTCGCTGAGGGTTATGGTTGGAAAGAATATATGTTTTGTGTTTCCCTTTTCTGTTTTGTGTTGTTTTGTTTTAAGTTTTGTGTTGCTAAGGGACTAGCAATAGCTAAGTGTGGGGGAATTTGATAGGAGCACAAAGTGTGACGTTTTTAATGTATTTTCCCTACTATTTGGCTATGATTTCATTGTAACTTTGCTATTTTTGCTTAGTTTCCATATTTGAGTCCCTAAATGATATATAAATGTGAATACGTGCAGAAAATCGGAGCTCGGAAATTTACGAAGTCTAATGGACTTTTTCGAGGCCCATTAAGAAGTGAGCTACCGTGAGGCCCAAGATGAAGGCCCAAATCCATGAAGAAGAAAGGCCCAAGCCCAAGAAGAAAGGCCCAAGCCCAGATTTTCGGACATTCTGCCTGTGCAGATTAGTCAACTTGGGAAGCACATATCTCCCAATTGCACCGTCCGATCTAGCTGTAATTTTGATACACGCTGCATGTGCGTGTTAGATATTCTGTATTAAAATTTGAGAATCATCCAACCGTTGAAACGTGCATTATTCCGTTCTAAGTGGGAATAGCTCAGTGCTGCCTGCTTTTTATTTCTTTCCTCTTCTTTTATTTTCAATGCTCCACTCACCCCTATATTCTTCCCTCTTCTTTCTACCCATTTGATTTCTTTTACCTAAATAAATGGTTAATTGCAACTCATTACATTTCCACCATGCCACTTACCATTTCTTTATCTCCCACTTAAATTCCACTTCTCTTCCCTTTCTTTCTTTATTTCTTGCATTGTCTTCTTCTTCCTCTCCATTCTCCTATAAATAGCAGCCTCATTCTTCTCTTCAAACACACCTCAATGAGGAGGGACAAACCCTCCTCTTTCTCTTCTCATCTCACATTTTCCATTCTCTAATACTATGGGTTTTCAAGACTTCAAGGAGGAGGAGAAGGCGTCTACACCATCACCACCAGCCCCTATTCAACATCACCATCACCATCATCACCTTGTCTTCACAGCTTGGATTACTTGTGGTCAAGGATTCAAGATGTGGCTTCAAGATCTTCATGCTATTCATACGGTGTATTTCGACTTAGCCTTTAAATTTATGCCTCTTTGTTACTTGATTATTCTTTGTATTAGTTAACATGACATGATTTATATAATATTCAGCCCTTGTTTATGGATTTATTTAATTGTTGGATCCTAATTAATTAGTTCTTCTAGTAGTTTATGTGACTCCGTTTATTTGATTTTGTTTTAGTAGATAACTTTTATATGTTTTTGTTTTAAGGTTGCAAACTTAAGATAATTGCATATAATTGGTGCTAGAATTAGGGTTTTAATTCTAATTCACAAGTAGTAAAGGCTTTGGAAAGAGGTCGGAATGAAATAAGAAGGATCACGGATAGATGGGCGGTCCCACTAGGTCGTGCACTTTAATTAACAACTCTTCTTTTATGCGTTGGACATGTTTTGATTAGCTACTGATTAGAGGTTTTTCACCGCGTTCATTAATTATTTACCTAAATTCCTAACAGTTGTCGTTGTAAAGTATAATGGGAAATAAAGGTTTTTCCCACAGAAGATTGTTATATTTACTTTTTAATGTCACGAAAAATTAAATTAAATAAAGAATTATATTTACAAGTATAAAGAATAAAGAATATATATATACAAAATTAAATAAACTATACAGTATTGTTTTTATTTACAAAAATATACATTATGTACAAAAGTATTTTTGGGGGTTTTGATAATTTTGAAAACAATAAAAGAAATATTTTTGGATTTTTATTATTTTTTGAAAACAAGAAACACACACACAAATATTGTTTTGAAGATTAACCAACTCCCTAGCCATGAATCCGAAATTAACATATGTAAGATGTTGGACCACCATACATCTCCCAAATAAAACCTCACTATGAAAATTAACCCCGAGACCACCCTGACAGGCTAAACAATTAAACATGCAAAGGTAATTAATCTAAACATGTCTAACGCATAGAAGAAGAGTTGCTAATTCAAGTGCACGACCTAGCGGGACCGCCCAACTATCCGTGATCCTCATTATTTAGTTTTAACATTAAAGATAAAACCAAACAAACAAAATTCACATAAGCTGCTAGAAGAATCAATTAACTTCAATCCAACAATTATTACATAAAATAGAAAATAAACAAACAATAACATTTCCCAAAATTATTCACGAATAGTTAATTAAACAAAAATAAATTATAATAAATAAACAGAGTTTGGGAAAAATGTTACTGTTGTGTCCATGAAAATGGACACTGTCTGGCAGGCGAAGGTGGCAGACTCAGCTATAAAAACGGATAATTTGGATGTGGCGGGTGCGCAAAGCAATTGGGCTTGGACCATTGGGCTTTTGGTCAATGGGTTTTTGAGGCCCAATTAAGAAAGTCAATGACTCTCTTTCCTTCATTCCGGTCTCCAGCCCAAGCCCATGCGGTTTGACTTTCAACGCAGCCTTCCTTTCTTCATTCTCCTTGACTTTTCAACGCGAATTCCTTTCTCATCTCTTACTTCAGTTTCTGTTTCTTTCTATTCTTCTTCTTTGCAGCGCCCGTGGCTTCTTCATAGCAGAGAGATGATCGACAAAGGGAGGAGATGCAGTCGCCGGTAGTGGAGTCCGGAATTGGCGAGCGACGGTGGCGGCGTCGGCGAGAGATGGGAGCAGCGACGCGGACTGAACTGGGCAGAGAGCAGCGGGCAGAGGCGCGGCAGTGGGAAGACACGGCGACGCCCGAGTGAGGGCTGGGCTGGGCATGGCGGCGTCTCGGGTTGATCCGGGAAATCTCGTCGGTGAGTGGATGCACGGCGGAGGTGTTCCCGATTTGGATCGAAACCGGATTGGGATGTGGTGCCGGAAGCTGGGCAGTAAGCACGGGCTTGATATTGATTTTCCGGCGTCGATGATGGCAGCAGCGGCGTGCACGAGAAGGAGGCACGAGCACGGCGGAGAGCACGGGGACGGCGAAGAGTTGCAGCGGCTTGTGGTGAAATTCATCCTGCAATTTAATTAGAGATTTTGTTAATTGTTTGTGAAAGTGAATTAATTAAAATGCAGATGAAATGTGGTGGGGTGAGGGTGATGATGTTTGTGATGATTTTGTGTGATTGTGGATGATTTGGGGTATTGAGTGAAGATGCTTGTTAATTAGACTAAGAGCTGTTGGTGTTTCTGTGAGCAGGGGCTCTCGGTGGTTACGGCGACGGGTTAAAGATGGTTGCCGGCGTCGGCAGTTTCTGATTAGAGACCCGTGGCATCTGTGGAGGGCACGGCGCACAGCAGCTACGGCGTGGCTTTGAGCTGATTTCATACCTGCAAAACAGAACAAAGATAATTAGATTGATAGATTGATGAATTGTGCTTGCGGGGGCTGCCTTAAATAGCGAGAGGAAGAGCAGAAGCATCCAACGAAGGAAGAATCTGTTGGTGATGGGAGCAGTAGGTGAAGTGGAGCACTTGATGGATTGGAGAATATGTTGCCGGCAGTGGAGGAAAATGAGGGAAATATGGACTGTAGTGTGATGGTGGTGGAGCTGGTTGGTGATGGTGGAGTAGGAATATGCAGCTGGAAATTGATTCCATGTGAGGGAGGGATTGCTGGTATGATTGATTGCAGAAGTGGGCGGCTTGGTGGTGATCGTGGTGCTGCAAACAAAACAAAACAAAACCAAAACAAAATAAAATAATTAAAATAAATAAATAATTATTTAAAATAAATATACATATATAAAATCAAAAATAAATAAAAATATAAAATATAAACATAAATATAAATATAAACATGGGAAAATAAAATAGAGGTTTGAATTATGTTTCGCCACCGCGTGTGGTGGTTGTGCCGCTGATGTGGTGATTCGCCGACAAACTTGTCGGGATTCGGAACGGTTTCCGAAATCTTCGTACATTAACTGGGCCCACATCCTCAAAATGACCGGTGTCATTTTGATATCTGAAAAGTCACGGTTGACTTTTCGGAATTACACTGAAAATCTCCAAAATTCACCTATTCTGTGCAGATTAACATTTTCCTGGTATTTTCCCTAAATACACAAAAACAAATATTAAACAGACAAATAAGCTTTCGGAATAGCAAAATCCAGTAATTAAAGGCACTTTGTGAACGTATTTTACGTTCACATCACACCCCTACACTTGAACTATTGCTAGTCCTCTAGCAAACACGGGAATACAGAACACAACTATATTTCACAAAAAAATGGAAACACACAACAAACTGGTCTTTCCAACCATAATCCTCGGCGAGTTCACAAGAGTTATAATCAGGAGAATAAAAATTATATACCAAGTTTAAAGAATTTGCTAAGCATTTAACATGTACATCTCATTTATGCTCGGGTGTGTGTGTGAAAACCAAGTATACAATTAATGTCAAACAATCCAATAGGCACATCGAAACAACATTAACCACTAAAGCTCACAAGATTCACTAAATATTTCCGCTCAGTGTTTAGGGTTAAGTGTTTACTCTCAAAACAATTACACAAGTAGTGTTCCCATATGCTTGCTCATTAACCGACTCTCTACAATTAATCCACAAATCATCAGATCATAAGGACTTTCAGGTGAAACAAGGACCAAAGGGTGGATGGTAAATGGTGAATGGAAAATGGTAAATGAAGTTAAAGGACTCGAAATGAAAAATGTTTTACATGTTTGCAAGACAAGTCAACGACTTTGAAACTCATACCTATGCTAAACCCGAAACAACTCTTATTCTCCTCAACCTTTTATTGAAAACAATACAAGAAAATAACTCTATTTTTGTGGCATTTTTTTTTTTTTTTCCACATTTTTTTTTTCTTTCTTTTTTTTTTTTCTTTGAGGAACTATATTCCTTCTTTTTATTTCTGATTTTTTTTTTCTTTCTATGAACAAATACAACAAAATAAATACACCCCCACACTTGCCTTTTGGTATACTACCATACAAATCCGAAGCATAAAAACATAAGAAGTCACTATCATCGTCTTGCAAACACAAATAAAACAAGGGTGAAATGGTGTGGGTGAACAAAAGAAACGGCTAATGAGTGATCAGTTCAAAAGGGGATCCTAAAGTTCGTGTTTAGATGGATGGTGAATATTTTGGCCATGGTGCTCAACTAATGCCTTACTCATTTCTAATTCATTACAGATTAATAAAAAGTTTCAAGCGGTCTCTGAGCAAGTTCTAGGTTCAAAAACTCATGAATTGTGCACACATGAAGAACGAGTAAATGTATGAAATATGCATACATGTGAATATACAATAGGCTCAAATCCTCACATTTTCTGGGTATGCATGACAATGTATGTTTAAATGTGCTTCTCGGATTGCAATCAATTAATCGAAACAGGTTATGTGAACATGGAATTTCGAGCAATCACAAGTTATGCAAATTAAATCCAAAGCAAACTACACAAAGCCTTGACATATAATAAACATTCTCCTAATCACAACAATTTAAACTCAATTCATCATCGGAATTGGAAAGAACAAAGCACAAAACAAACAATAACACACAAAACAGAAGCAAATATTTTTGTCATTTTTGATTTTTTTTTTTTTTTTTTTTATTTTTCAATTTAGGGTAACAATACGTGACCACAGTGACTTACTAAGTGCAATGGTAGGTTCAACGCTACCAAGGGAGTAAGTATGATCTAGTCGATATACCGTTACAGTAGAAAACAAAAACAAGTAAATTATTTTTTTGAATTTTTCAAATTTTTCAAATTTTTTTCTTTTCTTTTCAAATAAACCTTCCCCCCACACTTGAATTAAACATTGTCCTCAATGTTAGACAGATATTTCACGAAAATGAAAAATTCAAGCATGGTTATTGAATTTAAACACACAAACAGAAGTAAACACACAAACATAAATCAACAGAAGTAAACACACAACATATATACAAATGAAAAAGATAGGTTAAAGAAAATCTCCCCCTTGAAGATCGTTAAGCTCCTCCCGAAGCAAGTCACCAACAGTCACAAACAAGGCTAGCAGGGCCTTGCATCCAACGTTTGCTCTTTAATTGACTGCGGCTCTGATCCTTTGAAGTGTGTCCTGGACAAGGGTTGTTGCCGACTCCACGGCAGACTTGGCTGATGTAGCCTTCACCGAGATCTGGAACACTATAGTCAGCAGTGTTCCGTCAAGTACAGCTCCGGATACGTTTGGCAGAATGGAGAAGCCTGAAGACATAAGCGGAAATGGCTCCGGTTGAACTCCACATAACAAACACTGGAGAATGGAATGGTTGATCGGCGCGTAAATCACAGACGACCCCGTTGCATCGGTGCAACACTCCTGAAGAATAAGGAAGTCGTTGTGACTATCTATGGCGAGCACCGAAATCTGGTTCCGCGGGTCAAGACCGATGGAGAAATTTGCTAGCACACGTACAGAGCTGTCCATCGACATACTATCCCATTGTGGTCTTGTCTGCACGTCTTTGAGGAACTCAAAGATCCTGGTGTGATGGGAAAGATGAACAACGGAACAACCAGCAGTACGATTGACTCCAGGGGGCTTGCTCGGATCACCCCTTCGCTTGTTGGTCCTGACCTCCATTCGAGTGTCTCTTGTTCGGTTTGAACAAGTCCAGTGGTGATACGTGGAGTTGCTGATATCGTTGAAGAAACAGATTGTCATCTGTTTTGCCATTTCCGCCAAGCCTCTTCTTCCTTCAAGAGAAATAATCGAGTCACCGGGTGAAGAGTGGATACCTGTGGCGCACATGTAGCGCTCGGCTTGTCGTTGGAGAGTTGAGATCCAACGCTTTGCACCAAAAGCGAACCCTGAATGAACAAAAGGTTCGAAACTGGCCTTCATCTCTTTCTCGCGTACATCCACGTGCTCCACCCAAGTGACCAAGGAAGATCCATTATGAAGATCACGTATCAGGCATCCGGAGGGGCGTTTTCGGCAAATCGATCTCACGGAAGGCTTTGGATTGGAACGCAATTCATCCACGGAGACATCCACGACGACCCAACTTCCATCCAGTTGTAGGTGGGAGTACCTAACAAACTGGACTTCACGAGTTGAGACGATGTGAGATGGCACCAGAAACTCGGCCGACATCACCTGCATACGCTCCTCGTAGCCTTCTTCGTTGTTGGAGGAAAGGATCTCCAACGTCTTGGCGTTTGTGATCATGCTACAGAAGACGGGCAACCATCGACCAACATCCATGAGAATTTGAACGATGGTGGTCGGATAAAGGTGAATGGTTGCCGAGTGTCTCGACGATTCGGCTTTGAAGTACGGAGCAGGTTCGACTCGTTGAAACACTCGCAAGTACTCGGCCTATGAAGAGTCTCGGGATGAATAGACGTGTCGGGAGTCGGTGAAGAAATCCACAAAGGAAATCCGGCGGTGGCCGTGAGTAGGAGCTCGTGTTTGGCCTTACGGACGATATCCGAGATCAAGTCGGTGTGGACTCCGACAAGATCATGAGCAGGTCCGGGAAGGGTATCAGATGGCACAGGTAAGGATGGGCGCTCGACAAGTGTAGGCATGAGGCTTCGCACATCCCTTCTTAAGTGGTCCATGTCGATGGAATCATCGGACAACTCGAGAATAGGCTCTTGTTGTGGAGGAACAACTTCGAGCCTTCGCCGTGGCACATCTGAGTGCGGAACAGGACCTCCGCAATTGGGACAAATGCCGCTGTGGAGAGCATCGACGAGTCGTTGATTCTGCATTTGAAGCTCCTCGTTTTTGCTCACCAGCTGATCGTTTCTTTTCTCTAGCTCGGCAATACGCTGCTCGGAAGACTGGATACCGAATTTCTTCCTATTTCTCGACCCCCAATAATAGACTTGGTCCTCCTCTAGTCCGATTTTCGGACCAAATCGTTCTCGTTGTGGCTTGGTGGGGTGAGAATACACCGCAAAGAAAGCCGCAAGTGCATCTCTCTGAGCTTTGCTGTACTTCGACCTCGGAAGTCTCCTATAGACAGGAGCGGCTTCCGGCTCGGCGGGTGGATCAGCAACCAGGATTGGTGCTTGGGGTAGTGGTTGTGGTTGTGGTAGTGGCTCGGTCGGCATGCTAGCATCGGCGCTATTGAGCATGCTCGGTGGAATTATTTCAGCCAGACCTTCAAAGATTGGGTTCTCTGAAGGACCTGCCTGAAACAAATCACTGAAAGAATTCACTCGTTTGGCCATTTCTGGGTTGGGAAGGGAGGATAGCTTCTGGGAATTAGGGAGGTTTCTGGGAAAACTGAAGAACAGATGAAGAACAGATGAACAACGAGAGAAAACGAGAGAGAGAGAAAGGGAAATGCGTGAAATGACCTAAGGCACTAACGCAAATCGAAGGGAAGGGAAACGAACGGACGGACGCGTGTCCAAAGTCGAGGACAGAGATCCGTAAATCACGGATCGAGCGACGAAAGTCGCAAAGGGAATAGTGGAACGCGCGCACGATTTATTAAACAAATCGGCCGACGCAAAAGTCGTGCGTCGGCCCAATCAAATTTTTTTTCTGATTTTCTATTTTTTATTTTTTTTATTTTATTTTTTTAATACTTTACGAAAAGTCGTAAAGTGAACAGTGAAAACGCGTAGCACACGCGCTTGCCGACACTTTAAACGGGCTTGGGCCATCGAAATGGTCTGGGCCTTAAAGTGGGCCTGGGCCAAAGAAATCTCCGGCCCATTATTGGTGGGCTTAACTAATGGGCCTAAAAACGAACAGGCCCGACACACTAATGGGCTTGGGTTACGGGTTTTGGGCTTCGTGAATGGCACGAGCCCAATGGGCCAAATTTTTTTTATTTTTTATTTTTTAATTTTACGAAACCTAAAACCCTAACCAATCACACAAATGGGCCTAAGGCCCAATAATAATTAACTACAACAAGCCCAAAAATAAAACAAACAGCAATTATAAACAGTGAAATAAATAATTACAAACAGTAAAACAAACAAACAAACACTCTTTTTTTTTTTTTTTTTATTTACAATTACAAATTATCTAATTTTTTTTTTTTTTTTTCTTTTTCATAAATAAATAACGAGAGTGAAAAGAAAACTTACCTTTTTACTCCCGAGGAAACCGAAAATCACCAACAAGACATCAACCTCAAGGTTTTTCAACCTTGACTTCCAAAACGTATGCTCCGATGTATGTGGTAAAATTTCCGATAAACCCGGATTATTCCCTATAAAAATTAAAATGTTAGTAATAAAATTTACAAGTTAAAAACAAAATATTTACAAAATGAAAAATATGTCACAAATTATCTATACAAAATGAATAAATAAAATTTCTTATGTCTACGTATATTTCTATGTCTACGTATATTCGTATGTCTACGTATATTCCTATGTCTACGTATATTCCTATGTCTACGTATATTTTATTTACACAAAAAAATATTTTCTTTTGCCTGAATATAGTTGAAAAAAAAAATGAAAGTTGATTCCAAGCGGTAACTCAAGGTGGACTTACGGCCTAGGTGCAATGCCTTGACTTAAATGACTTTCCGTGTTTTCAGAAGGCGAATGGCCAGATCACAAGAGATAAGCGAGAGGCAGGATTCATTTAGTGGACAAGTCCTCTGAATCCAATTTTACAAACCCGTCACCCAGAGTCTTGATCATATCTAGACACCATTCATGTGCCCCTTACTCAGTTGAGAAAGCACTTAAGTGTTCGACAATTCTCCAAGTGTTAATAAAGGCCGCCCTCAACCTCAAATAACCTTACGGTAAAAATGAAGGGTTTAGGCCAATATTAACAAAAGGACCTTACCTAATCCGTTCAAGTTACAACTTACAACAACAAAAAATAATCAACTATATAAAAGACACCTAAATAAAATTACTAAGTGTAAAAATATAAACAAGTATAATCAAGTCAGTATAAATAAAATTAACAAGTATTATTTACAAATAGTAAAAAGTCAATAGTCAATAGTCAAAGTCAACAGTCAAAAAGTCAACAGTCAAAAGTCAACAGTAAAAAGTAAAAAGTCAAAAGTAAATAGTAAAAACAATCCCCGGCGAGCGGCGCCAAAATGATTAGAGGTTTTTCACCGCGTTCATTAATTATTTACCTAAATTCCTAACAGTTGTCGTTGTAAAGTATAATGGGAAATAAAGGTTTTTCCCACAGAAGATTGTTATATTTACTTTTTAATGTCACGAAAAATTAAATTAAATAAAGAATTATATTTACAAGTATAAAGAATAAAGAATATATATATACAAAATTAAATAAACTATACAGTATTGTTTTTATTTACAAAAATATACATTATGTACAAAAGTATTTTTGGGGGTTTTGATAATTTTGAAAACAATAAAAGAAATATTTTTGGATTTTTATTATTTTTTGAAAACAAGAAACACACACACAAATATTGTTTTGAAGATTAACCAACTCCCTAGCCATGAATCCGAAATTAACATATGTAAGATGTTGGACCACCATACATCTCCCAAATAAAACCTCACTATGAAAATTAACCCCGAGACCACCCTGACAGGCTAAACAATTAAACATGCAAAGGTAATTAATCTAAACATGTCTAACGCATAGAAGAAGAGTTGCTAATTCAAGTGCACGACCTAGCGGGACCGCCCAACTATCCGTGATCCTCATTATTTAGTTTTAACATTAAAGATAAAACCAAACAAACAAAATTCACATAAGCTGCTAGAAGAATCAATTAACTTCAATCCAACAATTATTACATAAAATAGAAAATAAACAAACAATAACATTTCCCAAAATTATTCACGAATAGTTAATTAAACAAAAATAAATTATAATAAATAAACAGAGTTTGGGAAAAATGTTACTGTTGTGTCCATGAAAATGGACCACTGTCGCAGCGGCGAAGGTGGCGAGACTCGGCTATAAAAACGGATAATTTGGATGTGGCGGGTGCGCAAAGCAATTGGGCTTGGACCATTGGGCTTTTGGTCAATGGGTTTTGAGGCCCAATTAAGAAAGTCAATGACTCTCTTTCCTTCATTCCGGTCTCCAGCCCAAGCCCATGCGGTTTGACTTTCAACGCAGCCTTCCTTTCTTCATTCTCCTTGACTTTTCAACGCGAATTCCTTTCTCATCTCTTACTTCAGTTTCTGTTTCTTTCTATTCTTCTTCTTTGCAGCGCCCGTGGCTTCTTCATAGCGAGAGAGATGATCGACAAAGGGAGGAGATGCGATCGCCGGTAGTGGAGTACGGAATTAAGCGGCGACGGTGGCGGCGTCGGCGAGAGATGGGAGCAGCGACGCGGACTGAACTGGGCAGAGAGCAGCGGGCAGAGGCGCGGCGGTGGGAAGACACGGCGACGCCGAGTGAGGGCCGGGCTGGGCATGGCGGCGTCTGCGGGTTGATCCGGAAATCTCGTCGGTGAGTGGATGCACGGCGGAGGTGTTCCCGATTTGGATCGAAACCGGATTGGGATGTGGTGCCGGAACTGGGCAGTAAGCACGGGCTTGATATTGATTTTCCGGCGTCGATGATGGCAGCAGCGGCGTGCACGAGAGGAGGCACGAGCACGGCGGAGAGCACGGGGACGGCGAAGAGTTGCGGCGGCTTGTGGTGAAATTCATCCTGCAATTTAATTAGAGATTTTGTTAATTGTTTGTGAAAGTGAATTAATTAAAATGCAGATGAAATGTGGTGGGGTGAGGGTGATGATGTTTGTGATGATTTTGTGTGATTGTGGATGATTTGGGGTATTGAGTGAAGATGCTTGTTAATTAGACTAAGAGCTGTTGGTGTTTCGTGAGCAGGGGCTCTCGGTGGTTACGGCGACGGGTTAAAGATGGTTGCCGGCGTCGGCAGTTTCGATTAGAGACCCGTGGCATCTGTGGAGGGCACGGCGCACGGCAGCTACGGCGTGGCTTTGAGCTGATTTCATACCTGCAAAACAGAACAAAGATAATTAGATTGATAGATTGATGAATTGTGCTTGCGGGGGCTGCCTTAAATAGCGAGAGGAAGAGCAGAAGCATCCAACGAAGGAAGAATCTGTTGGTGATGGGAGCAGTAGGTGAAGTGGAGCACTTGATGGATTGGAGAATATGTTGCCGGCAGTGGAGGAAAATGAGGGAAATATGGACTGTAGTGTGATGGTGGTGGAGCTGGTTGGTGATGGTGGAGTAGGAATATGCAGCTGGAAATTGATTCCATGTGAGGGAGGGATTGCTGGTATGATTGATTGCAGAAGTGGGCGGCTTGGTGGTGATCGTGGTGCTGCAAAACAAAACAAAACAAAACCAAAACAAAATAAAATAATTAAAATAAATAAATAATTATTTAAAATAAATATACATATATAAAATCAAAAATAAATAAAAATATAAAATATAAACATAAATATAAATATAAACATGGGAAAATAAAATAGAGGTTTGAATTATGTTTCGCCACCGCGTGTGGTGGTTGTGCCGCCTGATGTGGTGATTCGCCGACAAACTTGTCGGGATTCGGAACGGTTTCCGAAATCTTCGTACATTAACTGGGCCCACATCCTCAAAATGACCGGTGTCATTTTGATATCTGAAAAGTCACGGTTGACTTTTCGGAATTACACTGAAAATCTCCAAAATTCACCTATTCTGTGCAGATTAACATTTTCCTGGTATTTTCCCTAAATACACAAAAACAAATATTAAACAGACAAATAAGCTTTCGGAATAGCAAAATCCAGTAATTAAAGGCACTTTGTGAACGTATTTTACGTTCACATCAGCTACCTTTGCATGTTTGATTGATTAATCTAGGTGCGGTCGCTTAGGTTAATTTTCATGAAAGATGTTTTATTTGGGGAATGATAATTGGCGGTCCAGCATTCCACATATGTTAATTTCGGTTTCATGGCTAGGGAACTTGGTTAATTTTCGGTCCAATAATTGGTAAACTTGTATACTTGTGGCTGAACTTTATATACTTTGTGTTTCATCCCATCCCATCTTATTTAATTTATTCTTTGTAATTTAATTAATTTATTTCATTCAATTTAATCTCTTAAACCCCATTTTTACTTTGTACATATGTATATATTTATACTTTATACTTTATACTTGTTAATAATAATTCTTTATTTTATTTAATTCTTTGTGACAATTTTTGTTAGGTACACCCTTTGATCTCCGTTGTGAACGATACCCTACTTACACCACTATACTACCGATAGGGTTTTTTTAAATTGATGCTTCTTTTGGGCGTATCAACCTGCAAATCCAATACAAACTTCATAATCAATTCAGGTAATCACCAAGTCCACCACAGTCGCTGCAATCAAATCGGCGATTCGATCACACCGTGCTCACTTCCCTGTGCCGCTGCAATCTGCCGGCGATCCAAGCTCACCGGAACTTCGTAGCTGCCTCTCGAAATTCGCCGCTACAGTCTTCGCCTCTAGCCCGTGCTCTTAAATCCTCGCCGGCGCCTCTGCTCCCCACCGTCGAGCCCAGTTCACTACCACCACCGGAATCGACCCAAACCACCGTGCCCATCTATTTCCGGTCGATCTCTGCTCTTGCCGCGTCCCCAAGCTCCCGTCGGCGTCCTTTCTTCTCTCGTCCGTGAACATCCCAGTCCGGCGCTGTTGCTGTCACCGCATCTTCCATACTGCGCTGCCACCCCAAGTCCACCGCCGCCGTTTGTCCTTGCCGGCGACGAGATCCTCTTCTCTCTCTCTCGCTCTCCCTGCTCTGAGAAGAAATTCACGAACTGATGTAAAGGCTGACCACGGGTCAACCAAGGAGAGAATAGAGATTAGCTGAGTTGAAAACGTCAACACAACCAAGGGAAAGTCTTGGGCTTTGACCGGAAGGGAGACTTTCTAAATTGGGCCTCCTAGCCCAATACCTCAAAGCTCAATGGCCCAAGCCTAATTGCTAAGGACACTCGAGCTCCCCGAAATTCCATCGGCAAATTCATTGAGCATTTCTTTCCCTTGAACTCAATTTTATATTTATATTTGTTGTGAGATTCTATATTATTATTTGGTATTATTATTTTGTGTGAATTTATTTATTTAATTCGTGTAATTTGAATATTGTGTGATTTAATTATGAAAAACTCAAAAATATGTTTTTAATTCATTTGGTGATTTTTGTTTATTTGTATTGTTTAACTATTTCATTTTATTTTTAGTTTGCTTAGTTCATTTAGTTGTTTAGTTAAAAATCAGAAAAGCCCTAAAAAAAATTGTTATTTAGTTTTAGAAAATTAGGTTACATTACTATTTAGGTTTAAGGCCTCAAATCCCCGTGGTTCGACAACCCCGAGTCTAAATTACTCATCACTATATTTTGATAACCAATCAAATGGCGCCGTTGCCGGGGATTTAGGTTTAACTTTGATCTATTAGTTTTTGTAACCGAGTTTTTAGTAGTTCGTAAATTTTCTAGTTAATTTGTTTATTTTATTTTGTTTTGTGAATTTTAAATTTTTATGTGCATTTTATTTTATTTTGTGCTATATTTGTTATTTTAGTTTCTGTTTACATTTTTTTTGAATTTTATAGGTGCAATTCCGATCATCCCGAACAATGGAACAGTTGAATTATACGTGGGATGATTCTAGAAGTTTCGAACATCCGTGGTCCATTGAAAACCAATGCATTGAGCCATCACATCCTTTACTCTCGTGTCTTGAAGAAATGGCGGCTCAATTGCAAAACTCTTTAGCGGATGATGATGAACGGTGGCGTGAAACTCAAGAAAGAAGTGCAAAGATCGATCAATTGATAGAGCAATTTGAGGCCAACTGTTTATTTGAGCACGATCAAGAACTGACAAATCTGCAACCATGTGAGTTCTTTGATCCAAATCCCTTACTTGTGCATAATGGTGATTTTGATGTGCATTCATGTGGGGTTAAGAGGGAAGAAAATGTACCTCTCAACCATGTTGATAATATTGTTATGCATCATGATTATATGTTAAAGGAGGATGGGAACCGGGAGAATCAAAATGTACTCCCGGAAAATGGATTGCATGATTATGTGTTACCAAGCAGTAACAAAGAGGTGGATAAGGAAGCCGGAGGGGAACAATGTGTACCTTCCGGAAAGCAGGCGACACTGAAGCCAAGACAAAAAGCTGCTGGAAAGAAGAAAAAGAAGAAGCAGGGGCTAATGACTGAAGTGTTCGATATTTTCAAGAAAGCAAATGTGAATCTTCCTCTGCTAGATCTCATCAGTCGAGTACCAGCATATGCAGAATTTGTCAAGAATATATGCATGCACAAGAAGAAATTCCTTGGTGAGGAGAAAATTGTGCTCAAGGAGGAGGCAAGTGCAATCATTCAACGAAGGGAATCACGTGGCATTCATGATCCTACGAGCTTTGTTGTTGGGTGTACAATTGGTGACAAGTCTTTTGATGGAGCTCTTATGGATATGTGCACGTGCATCAATATCATGCCTCTAGCAACGTTCCGGAAGCTAGCCATTGGTACCATGCAATCTACTTCAATCTCAGTGCAACTTGCAGATGAGACATTCAGAATACCGGTGGGAATTGTGGAAGATGTGCTGATCAGAGTCGACAAGTTCATCCTTCCAATTGATTTTGTGATTTTGGATATGGATGAAGACCCCAAGGCAGAGAGTGGATTACCTATCATTCTTGGCCGTCCCTTTATGGCCATGGCTGGTGCCAAGATAAATGTTCTAAAGGGCACCGTGAAGCTCAAGGTTTTGGGAGAAAAAGTCAAGCTGCAAGTACTCCAGCCTACCTTTCCACTTGATGTCATCAAGGAGGTGTTATCAACAGATTTGGTAAAGGGAAACCAAGCAAAGAGTGAAAGGATTTTCGGTCCTTTAAACCCTCCCAAGCCTCAAGTTGAAGTTCATCCTTCTATTGTGGTTGAGAAGCAAGAGCTACCAGAGCTCTCTTATTCTGATGATGATGACATGTTTGATGAGTTTGTGCACTCATATGTGCATGATGATATTGATTTTGCTGCTTCTACATATGAGTCCGGGCTTGACAGTTTTAGTGTCCCTCTGCCTGTTCACAAGACTGAGGCATCATTTGCATGTGTCCTTCCTGAATTGGACATGGATCCTCACTTCATGGGTCAACAAAGCTCAAGCTTCGAGCAAGCACATCAATTGAATGAGTTTCCATCTCCCCAATTGCAAGAAGTTGTGAAGCCTACTTCCACCATTAATGAGTGTGCTCGAGGAATACCGCCTACACCTTATATTCCTCCACATAGGCGAGGATTATTGCCTACACCATACTTTCATCCCCATGAGCATAGATTATCCTCATCATTCGAGTCATTTAAGATGACAAGTCCACCATGCAGTGAGGTACAACTCGAGGCGATCCAATGCCTTAGAGAGATTTTGGGGATCGGAGTAAACAGGATGAAGACTTATGATTGTCATCCATATTTGAGCTATTACGGTGGTAGGCAAATGTGCTATGCACCACCTTGATCCAAGGGAGGAACAAGACCGGCTTTGAGGTCTATAAAAAGAAGCGCTCATGAGGAGGCAACCTCATATTTGCCCCAATTTGAAGTGTGTACAATTGATCATCACCGAAGGTCGTGAGCTTATGGATTGCAAGGCCTCGAAGCCTTGTTTGTTGGTGATTGATGGTGATTATTTCGGAAAGCATGCACTTCAAGGGGGAGCATTTCTATCCTTATCTATTTTATTGTTTACTATTTTACTATTTGTACATATTTATTTTTACTGTTGTATTTTTTTATTTTATTGTTTTTAGTTACTGTTTATTTTGGGCTTGTTGCTATTTGTATAATATTGGGCCTTGGCCCATTCGTTATTTCGGGTTGGGTTTTGTGTTTTGAAAAAAAAAAAAAAAAAAAAAAAATTTTTTTTTGAATTAGTTAATTTTTGGCCCATTGGGCCTTTGTCATTTTCAAAACCCATAACCCAAGCCCATTTAGTTACTATTAGAATAGTATTGGGCCTTAAGCCCATGTAAATAGTTATTGGGCCTTGTTCCCATGTAAATAGTGTCGGGCATTGTTTTTTAAAAAAAAAAAAAAAAAAAAAAAAAAACTTTTGTTTGTTTAGGCCCATTAGGTTAGCCCAGAAATAACGGCCCAAGTTTTTCTTCGGCCCAGCCCACTTTAAAGCCCAGGCCGTGTTCGATGGCCCAAGCCCGTTTAAAGTGTCGGCAACCGTCAGCGCGTGCGTCTCACGCGTTTTCACTGTTCACTTTACGACTTTTCGTAAAGTATTAAAAAAATAAAATAAAAAAATAGAAATTAGAAAATTCAAAAAATTTGATTGGGCCGACGCACGACTTTTGCGTCGGCCGATTTGTTTAATAAATCAAACGCGCGTGTCCACTATTCCCTTTGCGACTTTTGTTGCACGCGTCGTTTTCATTGCGACTTTCGTCGCTCGATCCGGAAATTGCGGATCTGTGTCTGTGGCACGTGTGTGAGCGTGCGTCCGTTTCCTTCCCTTCCCTTCTGTTCGTGTGTTTCATTCCACGCTTTTCCCTTAGGTTTCCCTTAGTCTCTCTCTCTCTCTCTCGTTTTCTCTCGCTTATTCATCGTGTTCTTGAGTTTTCCCAGAAAACCTCCCAATTCCCAGAAGCTATCCTCCCCTCCCAACCCAGAAATGGCCAAGAGAGTAAATTCTTTCAGTGAGTTATTTCAGGCAAGTCCTTCAGAGAACCCGATCTTTGAAGTCTTGGCTGAAATAATTCCACCGAGCATGCTCAATACCGCCGATGCTAGCATGCCGACCCAGCCACAACCACAACCGCAGCCACTACCCCAAGCACCAATCCTGGTTGCTGATCCACCCGCCGAGCCGGAAGCCGCTCCTGTCTATAGGAGACTTCCAAGGACGAAATACACCAAGGCTCAGAGAGATGCACTAGCAGCTTTCTTTGCGGTGTATTCTCACCCCACGAAACCACAACGAGAAAGATTTGGTCCAAAAATCGGACTAGAAGAAGACCAAGTCTACTATTGGGGGTCGAGAAATAGGAAGAAGTTCGGTATCCAGACGTCTGAGCAGCGTATTGCCGAGCTAGAAAGAAGAAACGATCAGCTGGTGAGCAAGAACGAGGAGCTTCAAATGCAGAATCAAAGACTCGTCGATGCTCTCCACAGCGGCATCTGTCCCAATTGCGGAGGTCCTGTTCCGCACTCAGATGTGCCTAGGCGAAGGCTCGAAGTTGTTCCTGCACAACAAGAGCCTCTTCTCGAGTTGTCCGATGATTCGATCGACATGGACCACTTGAGACGGGATGTGCGGAGCCTCATGCCTACACTAGTCGAGCGCCCATCCGCACCTACTCCATCTGACCATCTTCCCGGACCTGCTCATGATCTTGTCGGAGTCCACACCGACTTGATCTCGGATATCGCCCGCAAGGCCAAACACGAGCTCATGCTCATGGCCACTGCCGGTTTTCCTTTGTGGATATCATCACCGACTCCCGACACTTCTATTCATCCCGAGACTCTAAATAGGGCCGAGTACTTGCGAGTGTTTCAACGTGGCGAGCCTGCGCCATACTTCAAATCGGAATCCTCGAGACACTCGGCAACCATTCACCTTCATCCGACCACCATTGTTGAGATTTTAATGGATGTTGGTCGATGGTTGCCCGTCTTCTGTAGCATGGTCACAAACGCTCAGACGTTGGAGATCCTACCCTCCGACAACGCAGTAGGCTACGAGGAGCGAAGCAAGTGATGTCGGCCGAGTTTCTGGTGCCATCTAACATCGTTTCGACTCGTGAAGTCCAGTTTGTTAGGTACTCCCACCTACAACTGGATGGAAGTTGGATCGTTGTGGATGTCTCCGTGGATGAACTGCGCTCAAATCCGAAGCCTTCCGTGAGATCGATTTGCCGAAAGCGCCCCTCCGGATGTTTGATTCGAGATTTGCAGAATGGATCTTCCTTAGTCACTTGGGTGGAGCACGTGGATGTGCGCGAGAAGGAAATGAAGGCCATTTTCGAACCCTTTGTCCATTCTGGGTTCGCTTTTGGTGCAAAGCGTTGGATCTCAACTCTCCAACGACAAGCCGAGCGCTACTTGTGCGTCACAGGGATCCACACTTCACCCGGTGACTCTATCATTTCGCCCGAAGGGAAAAGAGGCCTAGCGGAAATGGCAAACCAGATGGCGATCTGTTTCTTCAACGACATCAGCAACTCCACGTATCATCACTGGACTTGTTCGAACCGAACAAGAGACACTCGAATGGAAGTCAGGACCAACAAGCGAAGGGGAGATCCGAGCAAGCCCCCTGGAGTCAATCGTACTGCTGGTTGTTCTGTCGTGCATCTTTCCCATCACACCAGGATCTTTGAGTTCCTCAAAGATGTGCATACGAGACCGCGTGGGATAGTATGTCGATGGACAGCTCGGTGCGTGTGCTAGCAAATTTCACCATCGGTCTTGACCCGCGGAACCAGATTTCGGTGCTCGCCATAGATAGTCACAACGACTTCCTCATTCTTCGGGAGTGTTGCACCGATGCAACGGGGTCGTCTGTGATTTATGCGCCGATTAACCATTCCATTCTCCAAGTGTTTGTTATGTGGAGTTCAACCGGAGCCATTTCCGCTTATGTCATCGGGCTTCTCCATTTCGCCAAACGTATCCGGAGCTGTTCTTGATGGAACACTACTGACTATGGTGTTCCAGATCTCGGTGAAGGCTACATCAGCTAAATCTGCCGTGGAGTCGGCAACAACACTCGTCCAGGACACACTTCAAAGGATCAGAACCGCAGTCAATTAAGGAGCAAACGTTGGATGCAAGGCCCTGCTAGCCTTGTTTGTGACTGTTGGTGACTTGCTTCGGGAGGAGCTTAATGATCTTCAAGGGGGAGTTTTTCTTTAACCTTTCTGTTTATTTTTGTTTCCTTTTTCATTTGTATAAATGTTGTGTGTTTAAATTCAATAACCATGCTTGAATTTTTCATTTTCGTGAAATATTTGTCTATCATTGAGGACAATGTTTAATTCAAGTGTGGGGGGAAGAAAATTATTTGCAAAAAACCAAAAAAATTGAAAATTTTGAAAAATTCAAAAAAATAATTTATTTGTTTTTGTTTTCTACGGTAACAATATATCGACTAGATCATACTTACTCCTTTGGTAGCGTTGAACCTACCATTGCACTAAGTAAGTCCCTGTGGTCACGTATTGTTACCTAAATTGAAAAAAATCAGAAAAATAAAAAAAATTCAAAAGAAAAAAAAAAAATTTGTTTCTGTTTGTGTGTTTGTTGTACTGTTTTTGTGACTTCCAACACCGATGATGAGATTGAGCTTAATTGTATGAGATGGAAGCATGTTTAGGTCTCCTGAACTTCATTTTTTTTTATAAATTGCTATGGGACTTTGCATGTACACTATTATTGTCAGATTGATGCATTAAATTGTGAGAAGCATAGAGAGATTTGTGTGAGCTATACTTACCATATTGTGAGCTTCGAGCTTAATGAAAGTGCATTCATAATTCTTTGCACTTTGTTCTTCATGTGTGATCGAGCTTATGTGATATGTATCTCTAGAACTTGCATAATATCTTGTTGAAACTTTCTGTCATGCATTTTACATCTTGGAAATGATCAAGGCATTAGGAATCCACCATGGCCAAATGAGCATTTGTCCCGAAATTTATATCATTAGTTTGCCATTTTGTGCCTATATGTTTAGCCTTTCATTTCTTCGCACCATAAATGTCTACCCTTAACTTAAACACTTGCCTTACCCTTTCCGAGTTATCTTAGTGAGTAATTTGAGATTACTTATGTTCTGATGCTGAAATGTGTATGTTCTGGGAGTTTGGAAAAGAATAAGTGTGGGGGTGTGACTTTGTAAATTGTTGTATTTGTTTATGTTTCGAAAAAAAAAAAAAAAAAAAAAGAAAGAGAAAATCGAAACAGAAAAGAAAAAAAAATAGAAAGAAAAAAAAAAAAAAAAAAAAAGAAAGAGAGAGTTAATTATATTGTGTTTAGTTTCAATTAAATTCAATAACTGTGTTTAGGTGAGTGATTGTTCAGGATGAGTATAGCATCTTACTGTTTCTAATTTACTAAATCTCAATTGTGATTACTTACTAAGATGCTCGGAATTTGTGATTCCCTTCCACTTCATTTCTGTAACCTCTCGCCTTAAGCCCCATTTCACCTGAATAAAAGTCCTTTTGATCTAAGATGTATGTGTATGATTTTGTAGAGATAAGATTGACGTGCAAGCATATGGCGGCATTTACATAAGTTTGCTTGAGTGTTAGTGTAGCTAACCGATAAACACTTGTGTGAAAATCAGAGTGAATATCCTGTGAGTTTATGGTTAGCACAGTTTCGATATGCATGCTTACTTTGGTGCATTGAAATGACAATACTTCACACACTTCACTTTTGCATATGTCCCGTAGCTGAAAACATTTTTGAGACCTAACTTCTTTCATTTTCTAACTCAATTGTGTTCTCTGAGGTAATTGTTGGAATATTGTTTTGTGTTTCCTTTTTGTTTTGTTTAAATTGTATATATATGTTCTCTGTTTGCTTGCGGACAAGCAATAGTTCAAGTGTGGGGGTGTGATGTGAACGTAAAATACGTGCACAAAGTACCTTAATCGCTTGGATTATGCTATTCCAAAAGCATATAATTGTGTATTTAATATTGTTTTAGTTGTTTCAGGGAAAATATGAAGAAAATGTTGTATTTGTACTAAAAGGTGCATTTGGAGGTTTTCAGCGCATTCCGAAAATATTAAAAGTCAACCGTGACTTTTCTCTGATGACACCGGTCATCACCAGAAAGTGGATTACAGACACTGTACGAAGATTTTGGAAACCGTTCCAAATCCCGGCAATTTTGCCGGCGAACCACCACATAAGGCGGCGCAACCACCATCCGCGGTGGCAAAATATATTTTCTAAACCTCCATTTATTTCCCTTTTAGTTTATTTCTATTTTTATTATTCTTTTAGTTTAAGTAATTATTATTTATATTTATTACTATTGTTTTTATTAATTATTATTTTTACTTTATTTTCTTATTTTTATTTTTTTTACTTTGATTTTCTTTTTGGTTTGACTTTGTTCCTTGTTTGAATTCTGCAGATTCTTGCCGGCCACCACCACCGAAACCTCCCCACCCAGCCACCATCTCCAGCTCACTCACCAGTTCAATTTGAATTTCAAATTGAAATCTCCCATCGATCACCATAAAACGAGAGCCAAAGCCAAAAGAAAGCAAGCCGGGGCTCACCTCCTTCTCTCCTCCCCTCCTCTTTCTTCTTCTTCTTCTTCTTCTTTCCCGGTCCTTCTTCTTCTCCTTCTTTTCTTCCATTTTCTTCTCTCTGCACCCTTCCTTTCTTCTCTCTGCACCCCGGCCTGTTTCTTTTCTGCTCTTTCATCACCGTGACCACTACACCGACCACCATCGTGCCTCTGCACTTCCACAATAAACCCATAATTCCTTCTTTTTGTCACAAATCAATCAAACTCCAATCATAATTTTCACCTTTAACTCATCCCCGTGTACCTGCAAATCCAATACAAACTTCATAATCAATTCAGGTAATCACCAAGTCCACCACAGTCGCTGCAATCAAATCGGCGATTCGATCACACCGTGCTCACTTCCCTGTGCCGCTGCAATCTGCCGGCGATCCAAGCTCACCGGAACTTCGTAGCTGCCTCTCGAAATTCGCCGCTACAGTCTTCGCCTCTAGCCCGTGCTCTTAAATCCTCGCCGGCGCCTCTGCTCCCCACCGTCGAGCCCAGTTCACTACCACCACCGGAATCGACCCAAACCACCGTGCCCATCTATTTCCGGTCGATCTCTGCTCTTGCCGCGTCCCCAAGCTCCCGCCGGCGTCCTTTCTTCTCTCGTCCGTGAAGACTCCAGTCCGGCGCTATTGCTGTCACCGCATCTTCCATACCGCGCTGCCACCCCGGGTCCACCGCCGCCGTTTGTCCTTGCCGGCGACGAGATCCTCTTCTCTCTCTCTTGCTCTCCCTGCTCTGAGAAGAAATTCACGAACTGATGTAAAGGCTGACCACGGGTCAACCAAGGAGAGAATAGAGATTAGCTGAGTTGAAAACGTCAACACAACCAAGGGAAAGTCTTGGGCTTTGACCGGAAGGGAGACTTTCTAAATTGGGCCTCCTAGCCCAATACCTCAAAGCTCAATGGCCCAAGCCTAATTGCTAAGGACACTCGAGCTCCCCGAAATTCCATCGGCAAATTCATTGAGCATTTCTTTCCCTTGAACTCAATTTTATATTTATATTTGTTGTGAGATTCTATATTATTATTTGGTATTATTATTTTGTGTGAATTTATTTATTTAATTCGTGTAATTTGAATATTGTGTGATTTAATTATGAAAAACTCAAAAATATGTTTTTAATTCATTTGGTGATTTTTGTTTATTTGTATTGTTTAACTATTTCATTTTATTTTTAGTTTGCTTAGTTCATTTAGTTGTTTAGTTAAAAATCAGAAAAGCCCTAAAAAAAATTGTTATTTAGTTTTAGAAAATTAGGTTACATTACTATTTAGGTTTAAGGCCTCAAATCCCCGTGGTTCGACAACCCCGAGTCTAAATTACTCATCACTATATTTTGATAACCAATCACAGACTCAGCTATAAAAATCGAACTTTGGATGTGGCGGGTGCAGAGAGTAATTGGGTATTGGGCTGCTGGGCTTGGACTTTGACTTGGTCAAAGCCCAAATCTTCATTTCCTTCTTTCTTTTCCGCAAGCCCAGCCCGTGATTTTGGCCTTGGTTGACTTTTCAACCCTTTGCCAAGTCAGCATTATTTTCGTTCTCTCATCTGGCTGCAATTTCTTTCTTCATTTTCTGGTCTTCTTTCTCTCCTTTCTTCTTCACGGCTGCAGCTTGATGAGGTGATGATGATTCATGAAGAAGGCGGCGACTTGGCAGCTTGGAGACGGCGGCGCAGCTTGGCTGGGCACGGCAATTATGGCGCTGGGCTCTTGGAATTGACGACGCCGGCGCTGGGAAGAAAATTGCAGCGGCTGGGCTTGCTTCACGGGAAGGAGGCCGTGGGTCGTCGGCGTGGTCGACGGAAGAGAGAGAACGGAGCAGCGCTGCAGAGAGATGCGGTCACCGGTTTTGCTTGCGGCGACGGTGGTACGAGAGGATGTGGCGCCGGCGTTGGTGAGACTTAGCGGTGGTGAAGAACAGCAGCTTGCTGTTCTTGGCTTCATGGTGGCGGCGGAGAGAGACGTGGCTGGGTTTGTGATTGATTGAGGCGGCAAGGCAAGACAGCAGTGGGCACGGAGAGATGCGACGCCGTGATGGTGATTTCTGGGCATCAACGAGCACGGGCAGAGGGCTTTGAGCAGTTCCCATTCCTGCAAAATGATAGGAGCACAAAGTGTGACGTTTTTAATGTGTTTTCCCTACTATTTGGCTATGATTTAATTGTAACTTTGCTATTTTAGCTTAGTTTCCATATTTGAGTCCAAATTGATGTATTAATGTGAACATGTGCAGAAACGAAGTCTAATGGGCTTTTGCGAGGCCCATTAAGAGGTGGTCTACCATGAGGCCCAAGAAGGGGGCCCAAATCCAAGAAGGGGGCCTAAGCCCAAGATGGAAGGCCCAAATCAATGAAGGAAGGCCCAGGTTCACAAAGCATGAGGAATGGCCCAAGCCCAGATTTTCGGACAATCTATCTGTGCAGATAGGTCAACTTGCGAGGCCCATATCTCTCAATTGCACCGTCAGATCTAGCTGTAATTTTGATACACGCTGCACATGGATGTCAGTTATTCTCAAATAAAATTTCAGAAGCATCCAACCGTTCAAACGTGCAGGATTCCGTTCTAAGTGCGCACTGCTCAGTGCTGTCCGTTTTTATTTCTTTCCTCTTCTTTTATTTTTAATGCTCCACTCACCCCTATATTCTTTCCTCTTCTTTCTGCCCACACCATTAGTGTTTAATTTCTTTTTGGTAAATAAATGGTTAATTGCCATATGATTCCATTTCCACCACCACTTACCATTTCTTTATCTCCCATTCACATTCCACTTCTTTTCCCTTTCTTTGTTTATTTCTTCCATTGTCTTCTTCTTCCTCTCCATTTTCCTATAAATAGGAGCCTATTTCTCTTCACCAATTCACACCCCAATGGGGAGGGACAAACCCTCCTCTTTCTCTTCTCACATCATATTTTCCATTCTCTAGTATTTAGGGTTTTCAAGACTTCAAGGAGGAGGAGAAGGCGTCTACACCATCACCACCAGCCCCTATTCTACGTCACCATCACCATCACCACCTTGTCTTCACAGCTTGGATTACTTGTGGTCAAGGATTCAAGATGTGGCTTCAAGATCTTCATGCTATTCATACGGTGTATTTCGACTTAGCCTTTAAATTTATGCCTCTTTGTTGCTTGTTTATCCTTTGTATTAGTTAACATGACATGATTTATATAATTTTCAGCCTTTGTTTATGGGTTTATTTAATTGTTGGATCCTAATTAATTAGTTCTTCTAGTAGCTTATGTGACTCCGTTTATTTGATTCTATTTTAGTAGATAACTTTTATATGTTTTTGTTTTAAGGTTGCAAACTTAAGATGATTGCATATAATTGGTGCTAGAATTAGGGTTTTAATTCTAATTCACAAGTAGTAAAGGCTTTGGAAAGAGGTCGGAAACAAATAAAAAGGATCACGGATAGATGGGCGGTCCCACTAGGTCGTGCACTTTAATTAACAACTCTTCTTTTATGCGTTGGACATGTTTTGATTAGCTACCTTTGCATGTTTGATTGGTTAATCTAGGTGCGGTCGCTTAGGTTAATTTTCATGAAAGATGTTTTATTTGGGGAATGATAATTGGCGGTCCAGCATTCCACATATGTTAATTTCGGTTTCATGGCTAGGGAACTTGGTTAATTTTCGGTCCAATAATTGGTAAACTTGTATACTTGTGGCTGAACTTTATATTCTTTATGTTTCATTCCATCTTATTTCATTTATTCTTTGTAGATTAATTAATTTATTTCATTCAATTTATTTCTTAAACCCCCCTTTTACTTTGTACATATGTATATATTTATACTTTATACTTGTTAATAATAATTACTTATTTTATTTAATTTCTTGTGACATTTTTTGTTAGGTACACCCTTTGATCTCCGTTGTGAACGATACCCTACTATGCACTATACTACAACCGATAGGGTTTTTTTTAAATTGATGCTCCTTTTGGGCCTGTCAATTTTTGGCGCCGTCGACGGGGATTGAAATTGTTCCTAACCCAATATTTTTTTTGTGAATACTATTTTTGTAATTATTTATTTTATATAATTTTACTATTTTTTTAACTGTTCATATTACTTGTGTATATTACTTGTCAATAATACTTGTTAATTTTATATATACTTACTAATTTTACACTTAGTAATTATACTTAGGTATCCTGAATACTGTTAATTATTTAAGTTGTTGTAGGTTGTAATTTGAACGGAAATAGGTAAGGTCCTTTTATTAATATTGGCCTAAACCCTTCATTTGTACCGTAAGGTCACTTGAGGTTGAGGGCGGCCTTTATTAACACTTGGAGAATTGTCGAACACTTAAGTGCTTTCTCAACTGAGTAAGGGGCACATGAATGGTGTCTAGATATGATCAAGACTCTGGGTGACGGGTTTGTAAAATTGGATTCAGAGGACTTGTCCACTAAATGAATCCTGCCTCTCGCTTATCTCTTGTGATCTGGCCATTCGCCTTCTGAAAACACGGAAAGTCATTTACGTCAAGATATTGCACCTAGGCCGTACGTCCACCTCGAATTACCGCTTGGAATCAACTTTGTTTTTAACTATATTTTGGACAATTTAACATTACTTGTAAATAAAATATACTTAGACATAGGAAATTTTATTTATTCATTTTGTAAATATTTTGTTTTTAACTTGTAAATTTTATTACTAACATTTTAATTTTTATAGGGAATAATCCGGGTTTATCGGAAATTTTACTACATACATCGGAGCATACGTTTTGGAAGTCAAGGTTGAAAAACCTTGAGGTTGATGTCTTGTTGGTGATTTTCGGTTTCCTCGGGAGTAAAAAGGTAAGTTTTCTTTTCACTCTCGTTATTTATTAAAAAAAATAAAAAAATTAAAAAAATTTGTAATTGTAAATAAAAAAATTAAAAAAAAGTGTTTCCTTCTACTGTTTTATTTTTGGGCTTGTTAGTTAGTTAGTTTGTTATTGGGCCTTAGGCCCGTTTGTGTGATTGGTTAGTGTTTTGGGTTTCGAATAAAAAGAAAAAAATAAAAAATAAAAAATTTAGCCCATTGGGCTCGTGTCATTCACGAAGCCCAAAACCCGTAACCCAAGCCCATTAGTGTGTCGGGCCTGTTCGTTTTTAGGCCCATTAGTTAAGCCCACAAATAATGGGCCGGAGATTTCTTTGGCCCAGGCCCACTTTAAGGCCCAGACCATTCCGATGGTCCAGGCCCGTTTAAAGTGTCGGCAACCTTTGCGCGTGTTTTACACGCGTTTTCACTGTTCACTTTACGACTTTTCGTAAAGTATTAAAAAAATAAAATAAAAAAATAAAAAATAGAAAATCAAAAAAATTTTGATTGGGCCGACGCACGACTTTTGCGTCGGCCGAATTGTTTAATAAATCGTGCGCGCATTCCACTATTCCCTTTGCGACTTTCGTCGCTCGATCCGTGATTTACGGATCTTTGTCTTCGACTTTGGACACGCGTCCGTCCATTCCGTTCCCTTCCCCTTCGGTTTGCGTTAGTTCCCTTAGTCATTTCACGCGTTTTCCCTTAGTCTCTCTCTCTCTCTCTCGTTTTCTCTCGCTCGTTCTTCGTGTTCTTGAGATTTTCCCAGAAACACTCCCAAATCCCAGTAAAGCTATCCTCCCTTCCCAACCCAAAAATGGCCAAAAGAGTTAATTCTTTCAGCGATTTGTTTCAGGCAGGTCCTTCAGGGAGTCAAATCTTTGAAGGTCTGGATGAAATAATTCCACCAAGCATGCTCAATAGCACCGATGCTAGCATGCCGACCGAGCCACAACCACTACCCCAAGCACCAATCCTGGTTGCTGATCCACCCATTGAGCCGGAAGCCGCTCCTGTCTATAGGAGACTTCCGAGGACAAAATACACCAAAGCTCAGAGAGAAGCACTGTCGGCTTTCTTTGCGGTGTATTCTCACCCCACGAAACCACAACGAGAAAGATTTGGTCCGAAAATCGGACTAGAGGAGGACCAAGTCTATTATTGGGGGTCGAGAAATAGGAAGAAGTTCGGTATCATTACATCTGAGCAGCGTATTGCCGAGCTAGAAAGAAGAAACGATCAGCTGGTGAGCAAGAACGAGGAGCTTCAAATGCAGAATCAACGACTCGTCGATGCTCTCCACAGCGGCATATGTCCCAATTGCGGAGGTCCTGTTCCGCACTCAGATGTGCCACGGCGAAGGCTTGAAGTTGTTCCTCCACAACAAGAGCCTATTCTTGAGTTGTCCGATGATTCCATCGATATGGACCACTTGAGAAGGGATGTGCGGAGCCTCATGCCTACACTTGTCGAGCGCCCATCCATTCCTTTGCCATCTGACACCCTTCCCGGACCTGCTCATGATCTTGTCGGAGTCCACACCGACTTGATCTCGGATATCGCCCGCAAGGCCAAAGACGAGCTCCTGCTCATGGCCACTGCCGGATTTCCTTTGTGGATTTCTTCACCGACTCCCGACACGTCTATTCATCCCGAGACTCTTCATAGGGCCGAGTACTTGCGAGTGTTTCAACGAGCTGAACCTCCGCTCCGTACTTCAAAGCCGAATCGTCGAGACACTCGGCAACCATCCATCTTTATCCGACCACCATCGTTCGGATCTTAATGGATGTTGGTCGATGGTTGCCGCTCTTCGTAGCATGATCACAAACGCCAAGACGTTGGAGATCCTTTCCTCCAAAGAACGAAGAAGGCTACGAGGAGCATATGCAGGTGATGTCGGCCGAGTTTCTGGTGCCATCTCACCTCGTTTCAACTCGTGAAGTCCAGTTCGTTAGGTACTCTCACCTACAACTGGATGGAAGTTGGGTCGTCGTGGATGTCTCCGTGGATGAATTGCGTTCCAATCCAAAGCCTTCCGTGAGATCGATTTGCCGAAAACGCCCCTCCGGATGCCTGATACGTGATCTTCATAATGGATCTTCCTTGGTCACTTGGGTGGAGCACGTGGATGTACGCGAAAAAGAGATGAAGGCCAGTTTCGAACCTTTTGTTCATTCAGGGTTCGCTTTTGGTGCAAAGCGTTGGATCTCAACCCTCCAACGACAAGCCGAGCGCTACATGTGCGCCACAGGTATCCACTCTTCACCCGGTGACTCGATTATTTCTCTTGAAGGAAGAAGAGGACTGGCGGAAATGGCAAAACAGATGACAGTCTGTTTCTTCAACGATATCAGCAACTCCACGTACCACCACTGGACTTGTTCGAACCGAACAAGAGACACTCGAATGGAGGTCAGGACCAACAAGCGAAGGGGTGATCCGAGCAAGCCCCCTGGAGTCAATCGTACTGCTGGTTGTTCTGTCGTGCATCTTTCCCATCACACCAGGATCTTTGAGTTCCTCAAAGACGTTCAGACTAGACCAATGTGGGATAGTATGTCGATGGACAGCTCGGTACGTGTGCTAGCAAACTTTTCCATCGGTCTTGATCCGCGGAACCAGATTTCGGTGCTCGCCATAGATAGTCACAACGACTTCCTTATTCTTCAGGAGTGTTGCACCGATGCAACGGGGTCGTCTGTGATATACGCGCCGATTAACCATTCCATTCTCCAGTGTTTGCTATGTGGAGTTCAACCGGAGCCATTTCCGCTTATGTCTTCAGGCTTCTCCATTCTGCCTAACGTATCCGGAGCTATTCTTGACGGAACACTGCTGACTATAGTGTTCCAGATCTCGGTGAAGGCTACATCGGCCCAAGTCTGCCGTGGAGTCGGCAACAACCCTTGTCCAGGACACACTTCAAAGGATCAGAGCCGCAGTCAATTAAGGAGCAAACGTTGGATGCAAGGCCCTGCTAGCCTTGTTTGTGACTGTTGGTGACTTGCTTCGGGAGGAGCTTAATGATCTTCAAGGGGGAGTTTTTCTATAACTTATCTGTTTTTCATTTAGTTAATTGTTTTGTGTTTATTTCTGTTTGTGTGTTTACTTCGGTTTATTTTAGTTTGTGTGTTTAAATTCAATAATCATGCTTGAATTATTCATTTTTGTGAAATATCTGTCTAACATTGAGGACAATGTTTAATTCAAGTGTGGGGGGAAGATTTATTGAAAAGAAAAGAAAAAAAATTGAAAAATTTGAAAAATTCAAAAAAATAATTTACTTGTTTTCGTTTTCTACTGTAACAATATATCGACTATATCACACTCACTCCCTTGGTAGCGTTGAACCTACCATTGCACTAAGTGAGTCCCTGTGGTCACGTATTGTTACCTACATTGAAAAATCAAAAAAAATCAAAAAATCAAAAAATTACAAAAATATTTGCTTCTGTTGTGTGTTTATTTGTGTTGTGCTTTGTTCTTTCCAATTCCGATGATGAATTGAGTTTAATTGTTGTGATTAGGAGAATGTTTATTATATGTCAAGGCTTTGTGTAATTTGCTTTGGATTTAATATGCATAACTTGTGATTGCTCGAATTTCCATGTTCACTTAACCTGTTTCGATTAGTTGATTGCAATCCGAGAAGCACATTTGAACATACATTGTCATGCATACCCAGAAATTGTGAGGATTTGAGCCTATTGTATATTCACATGTATGCATATTTCATACATTTACTCGTTCTTCATGTGTGCACAATTCATGAGTTTTGAACCTAGAACTTGCTCAAAGACCACTTGAAACGTTTTATTAATCTGTGATGAATTAGAGATGATTAAGGCATTAGTTGAGCACCATGGCCAAAATATTCACCATCCATCTAAACACGAACTTTAGGAATCCCCTTTTGAACTAAACACTCATTAGCCGTTTCTTTTGTTCACCCACACCATCTCACCCTTGTTTTATTTATGTTTGCAAGACGATGATAGTGACTTCTTGTGTTCTTATGCTTCGGGTTTTGATTTGTATGGTAGTATACCAAAAGGCAAGTGTGGGGGTGTATTTATTTTGTTGTATTTGTTCAAGGAAAAAAAAAATCAGAAATAAAAAGAAGGAATAAATTCCTCAAAGAAAAAAGAAATAGAAAAGAAAGAAAAAAAAAATGTCAGAAAGAAAAAAAAATATATAGAGTTATTTTCTTGTATTACTTTCAATAAAAGGTTGGAGGAAAATAAGAGTTGTTTCGGGTTTAGCATATGTATGAGTTTCAAAGTCGTTGATTTGTCTTGCAAACATGTGAAACATTTTTCATTTCCAGTCCCTTCATTCATCATTCACCATTCACTATTAACCATTCACCCTTTGGCCCCCATTACACCATTGAAAGCCCTTATGATTTAATGATTTGTGGATTAATTGTGAAGAGTTGGTTAATGAGCAAGCTTATGGGAACACTACTTGTGCAATTGTTATGAGAGTAAACACTTAACCCTAAACACTGAGCGGAAATATTTAGTGATCATTGTGAGCTTTAGTGGTTAATGTTGTTTCGATGTGCCTATTGGATTGCTTGAGATTTTTTGTATACTCGGTTTTCACACACTGCACCCGAGCATGAATGAGATGTACATGTTAAATGCTTAGCAAATTTGTTAGCCTTGGTATATAATTTTTATTCTCTTGATTATAACTCTTCTGAACTTGCTGAGGGTTATGGTTGGAAAGACCATTCTGTTTTGTGTTTCCTTTTCTGTTTTGTGTTGTTCTTGTGTTTGCTAGAGGACTAGCAGTAGCTAAGTGTGGGGGAATTTGATAGGAGCACAAAGTGTGACGTTTTTAATGTGTTTTCCCTACTATTTGGCTATGATTTAATTGTAACTTTGCTATTTTAGCTTAGTTTCCATATTTGAGTCCAAATTGATGTATTAATGTGAACATGTGCAGAAACGAAGTCTAATGGGCTTTTGCGAGGCCCATTAAGAGGTGGTCTACCATGAGGCCCAAGAAGGGGGCCCAAATCCAAGAAGGGGGCCCAAATCCAAGAAGGGGGCCTAAGCCCAAGATGGAAGGCCCAAATCAATGAAGGAAGGCCCAGGTTCACAAAGCATGAGGAATGGCCCAAGCCCAGATTTTCGGACAATCTATCTGTGCAGATAGGTCAACTTGCGAGGCCCATATCTCTCAATTGCACCGTCAGATCTAGCTGTAATTTTGATACACGCTGCACATGGATGTCAGTTATTCTCAAATAAAATTGCAGAAGCATCCAACCGTTCAAACGTGCAGGATTCCGTTCTAAGTGCGCACTGCTCAGTGCTGTCCGTTTTTATTTCTTTCCTCTTCTTTTATTTTTAATGCTCCACTCACCCCTATATTCTTTCCTCTTCTTTCTGCCCACACCATTAGTGTTTAATTTCTTTTTGGTAAATAAATGGTTAATTGCCATATGATTCCATTTCCACCACCACTTACCATTTCTTTATCTCCCATTCACATTCCACTTCTTTTCCCTTTCTTTGTTTATTTCTTCCATTGTCTTCTTCTTCCTCTCCATTTTCCTATAAATAGGAGCCTATTTCTCTTCACCAATTCACACCCCAATGGGGAGGGACAAACCCTCCTCTTTCTCTTCTCACATCATATTTTCCATTCTCTAGTATTTAGGGTTTTCAAGACTTCAAGGAGGAGGAGAAGGCGTCTACACCATCACCACCAGCCCCTATTCAACATCACCATCACCATCATCACCTTGTCTTCACAGCTTGGATTACTTGTGGTCAAGGATTCAAGATGTGGCTTCAAGATCTTCATGCTATTCATACGGTGTATTTCGACTTAGCCTTTAAATTTATGCCTCTTTGTTGCTTATTTATCCTTTGTATTAGTTAACATGACATGATTTATATAATTTTCAGCCTTTGTTTATGGGTTTATTTAATTGTTGGATCCTAATTAATTAGTTCTTCTAGTAGCTTATGTGACTCCGTTTATTTGATTCTATTTTAGTAGATAACTTTTATATGTTTTTGTTTTAAGGTTGCAAACTTAAGATGATTGCATATAATTGGTGCTAGAATTAGGGTTTTAATTCTAATTCACAAGTAGTAAAGGCTTTGGAAAGAGGTCGGAAACAAATAAAAAGGATCACGGATAGATGGGCGGTCCCACTAGGTCGTGCACTTTAATTAACAACTCTTCTTTTATGCGTTGGACATGTTTTGATTAGCTACCTTTGCATGTTTGATTGGTTAATCTAGGTGCGGTCGCTTAGGTTAATTTTCATGAAAGATGTTTTATTTGGGGAATGATAATTGGCGGTCCAGCATTCCACATATGTTAATTTCGGTTTCATGGCTAGGGAACTTGGTTAATTTTCGGTCCAATAATTGGTAAACTTGTATACTTGTGGCTGAACTTTATATTCTTTATGTTTCATTCCATCTTATTTCATTTATTCTTTGTAGATTAATTAATTTATTTCATTCAATTTATTTCTTAAACCCCCCTTTTACTTTGTACATATGTATATATTTATACTTTATACTTGTTAATAATAATTACTTATTTTATTTAATTTCTTGTGACATTTTTTGTTAGGTACACCCTTTGATCTCCGTTGTGAACGATACCCTACTATGCACTATACTACAACCGATAGGGTTTTTTTTAAATTGATGCTCCTTTTGGGCCTGTCACAAAATAAAACAAACATAATTAGATAGAAAGAATATAATTGTTGTTTGCAGGAAAATTGAGGCAGAGGAGGTGTGGAAAGATTTTGCCATTGGATGGTTTCTGTCGATGCAGGAGTTGCTGAATTGTGAATTGGTGATTGAAGATGGTTGCAGGAGCTCCTTAAATAGCTGGAGAAATGGAGAAACGTCCAATGGAAGGTAGTAGTGGAATGGTTGGTGATGGTGGAGTGATCTGTAGATGCTGGCAAGAGTGGGAGGAATCTCAGAGAGGTGGTTGCGGAAAGGAGATGCTGTCTGCAATTAGCAGCCATGTGAGGGAGATGGTGAGTTGGAAAAGAGGGACGGTGACTATGTGAAGTCACATGTAACGTGGCTGCAAACAACAAAAGAAAAAGAAAAAGAAAATAATTAAAAGAAAAATAAAATAAAGTAAATTAAATGAAACAAAAGAATTAAAATAAATATAAAATATAAACAAGGGAAAATAAGATGGAGGTTTAAAATATATATCGCCACCGCGTGTGGTGGTTGCGCCGCCTTATGTGGTGGTTCGCCGACAAAATTGTCGGGATTCGGAACGGTTTCCAAAATCTTCGTACACTGTCTGTAATCCACTTCCGAGAGATGACCGATGTCATCAGAGAAAAGTCACGGTTGACTTTTAATATTTTCGGAATGCGCTAAACCTCCAAAATTCACCTTTTGTGTTGAATTTAGCATTTTTCTCATATTTTCCCTAAAAACACGAAAACAAACATTAAACAGACAATTAAACTTTCGGAATAGCAAAATCCAGTAATTAAAAGCACTTTGTGAACGTATTTTACGTTCACATCACACCCCTACACTTGAACTATTGCTAGTCCTCGAGTAAACACAGAACAAAATAACACAAAACAGAAAGGGAAACACAAAACAGACGGTCTTTCCAACCATAATCCTCAGCGAGTTCGAAAGAATTATAATCAAGAGAATAAAAATTATATACCAAGGTTAAAGAATTTGCTAAGCATTTAATATGTACATCTCATTTATGCTCGGGTGAAGTGTGTGAAAACCAAGTATACAATTAATGTCAAGCAATCCAATAGGCACATCGAAACAACATTAACCACTAAACCTCACAAGATTCACTAAATATTTCCGCTCAGTGTTTAGGGTTAAGTGTTTACTCTCAAAACAATTACACAAGTAGTGTTCCCATATGCTTGCTCATTAACCAACTCTCTACAATTAATCTACAACTCATCAGATCATAAGGACTTTCAGGTGAAACAGGGACCAAAGGGTGAATGGTAAATGGAGTGAAAGGACTCGGAATGAAAAATGTTTTACATGTTTGCAAGACAAATCAACGACTTTGAAACTCATACCTATGCTATACCCGAAACAACTTTCTTATTCTCCTCCAACCTTTTATTGAAAATAAAACAATACAACAAAATAACTCTATTTTTTTTGGAATTTCTATTTTTGATATATATTTTTTTTCTTTCTTTCTTTTCTATTTTTTTTTTCTTTGAGGAATTTATTCCTTCTTCTTCTTTTTTTTTCTGATTTTTTTTTTCTTTCTTTGAACAAATACAACAAAATAAATACACCCCCACACTTGCCTTTTGGTATACTATAATACAAATCCGAAGCATAAAAACATAAGAAGTCACTATCATCGTCTTGCAAACATAAATAAAACAAGGGTGAAATGGTGTGGGTGAACAAAAGAAACGGCTAATGAGTGTTTAGTTCAAAAGGAAATTCCTAAAGTTCGTGTTTAGATGGATGGTGAATATTTTGGCCATGGTGCTCAACTAATGCCTTACTCATTTCTAATTCATCACAGATTAATAAAAAGTTTCAAGCGGTCTCTGAGCAAGTTCTAGGTTCAAAAACTTGTGAATTGTGCACACATGAAGAACGAGTAAATGTATGAAATATGCATACATGTGAATATACAATAGGCTCAAATCCTCACATTTTCTGGGTATGCATGACAATGTAAGTTTAAATGTGCTTCTCGGATTGCAATCAACTAATCGAAACAGGTTATGTGAACAAGAAATTTCGAGCAATCATAAGTTATACAAATTAAATTCAAAGCAAACTACACAAAGCCTTGACATATAATAAACATTCTCAAAATCATAACAATTAAACTCAATTCATCATCGGAATTGGAAAGAACAAAACACAACACAATAAAACACACAAAAACAACAAAACAGAAGCAAATATTTTTGTAATTTTTGATTTATTAATTTTTTTTAATTTTTCAATTTACGTAACAATACGTGACCACAGTGACTTACTAAGTGCAATGGTAGGTTCAACGCTACCAAGGGAGTAAGTATGATTTAGTCGATATATTGTTACCGTAGAAAACGAAAACAAGTAAATTATTTTTTTGAATTTTTGAATTTTTCAAATTTTTTCTTTTCTTTTTAATAAACCTTCCCCCCACACTTGAATTAAACATTGTCCTCAATGTTAGACAGATATTTCACGAAAATGAAAAATTCAAGTATGGTTATTGAATTTAAACACACAAACATAAATCAACAGAAGTAAACACACAACATATATACAAATAAAAAGGGAAACAGAAAGACTCCCCTTTGAAGATCGTGAAGCTCCTCCCGAAGTAAGTCACCAACAGTCACAAACAAGGCTAGCAGGGCCTTGCATCCAACGTTTGCTCCTTAATTGACTGCGGCTCTGATCCGTTGAAGTGTGTCTTGGACAAGGGTTGTTGCCGACTCCACGGCAGACTTGGCTGATGTAGCCCTCACTGAGATCTGGAACACCATAGTCAGTAGTGTTCCATCAAGAATGGCTCCGGATACGTTAGGCAGAATGGAGAAGCCTGAAGACATAAGCGGAAATGGCTCCGGTTGAACTCCAGATAGCAAACACTGGAAAATGGAATGGTTAATCGGCGCATAAATCACAGACGACCCTGTTGCATCGGTGCAACACTCCTGAAGAATAATGAAGTCGTTGTGACTATCTATGGCGAGCACCGAAATCTGGTTCCGCGGGTCAAGACCGATGGTGAAATTTGCTAGCACACTGATTAGTCGTATTTTACCGCAGTCATTAATTATTACCTAAATTCCTAACAATTGTCGTTGTAAAGTATAATGGAAAATAAAGGTTTTTCCCACAGAAGATTGTTATATTTACTTTTCAATGTCACAATAAAATAAATTAAATAAAGAATTATTATTAACAAGTATAAAGAATAAAGAATATATATATACAAAATTAAATAAACTATACAGTATTGTTTCTATTTACAAAAATATACATTATATACAAAAGTATTTTTTGGGGGTTTTTGAGATTTTTGAAAACAATAAATAATTAAAAGGAAATATTTTTGGATTTTTATTATTTTTGAAAACAAGAAAAACACACACAAATATTGATTTCTCTAAGTCATATGATCGAAACTAACATTGTGAAATATTAGAAAGCTAATTATTTCCCAATTAGACTTCTCTCTGAAAATTAACCTAAGTGAAAGCACCTAGATCAATCAATTAAACATGCCATCTTAGTCTAGAAAGCTAGCTAGTCAATCCATGTTCAAAGCATCGAAAAGAATCGTTAATTCAAGTGCACAACCTAGTATGGAAAAGTCCATCTATTTGTATTCCTTTTTATTTGATTCCGACCTTTGTCCAAAGCTTTTACTACTTGTGAATTAGGTTTCCAAAACTATTAGGTGAATCGAAACCCTAACTCTAGCTCCAATTACATGTAAACATCATAAGTGTCGACCCCTATAACATAAACATATAAAAGATTTCCGTAAACTTGAATCAAATAAACAATCACAAAAGCAACTTAGAAAAATCAAATCACAATTATTATGCAAAAATAGAAAATAAACAAATATTTACACAATAACATTTCCCAAAATTATTCACGAATAGTTAATTAAACAAAAATAAATTATAATAAATAAACGAGTTTGGGAAAAATGTTACTGTTGTGTCCATGAAAATGGACACTGTCTGGCAGGCGAAGGTGGCAGACTCAGCTATTAAAACGGACTATGTAACTTTGGATGTGGCGGGTGCCCATTTCAGTTGGGCTTTGGATTCTTCGGGGCCCAAATTGGATTGGGCTTAAATCATTGGGTGTCCTTAGCAGTTGAACAATGGGCTTGGGCCTTGGGCAATTGGGCTTGGAAGCCCGATTCTTTCTGTTGACTTGTTGACCGGCCCAAGCAATTGGCCCTTTGACTTTTCAAAGGTTGCCAAGTCGGCATCGCAAGCGGCTAGCTCTTCATTTCTTCTTCTTCATTTCGGAGCAGGGAGAGCGAGAGAGAGACGGCACGGTCTGCCGGCAAGGGAAGAACGGCGCCGGCTTTGATGATGGGAAGTAGGAGGCGCGGGCCCGAGAGCGGCGGCGGCGGGGCGAGGCACGGCGAAGGAGTGACGCGGCGAGGAAAGCAGTGGGCGAGGCGGGATTGATCGGCGCCGGCGAATAGCTACAGCAGCGGCGGCTTGGACCGAGAGATGCGGCAAGGGCTGCGGGTTTCCGGCAGAGAACGACGATCTTCGTGAGCAGCTCACGGTACGGGAGAACAGGCGGAGGAAACGCCGGCAGATGGCTTACGGGTTCGGCGACGGCGGCGGACCGCGAGGGATCGGCGACGGCATCAAGGAGATTGGGTCGACGGTTCGGAGAAGAACCGGACCTGGGCTCTTCACGGCGGTGGCTGATTTGCAGAGAGCTGCTCCAAAATCGACGGAATTGGAAGAACAGCGGCGTCGGTGGCGGAAATGAGAGCTGGGCTCTGTTGTGTTTCCAAACCTGCAAAACAAAGAAAAACAAAATTAGATAGAAACAATATAATTGCTGTTTGCAGGAATTGAGAATCACGAGAGGCAAAGAGAGGGGGAGAGGAAGGAGGTACGGCCTTGGTGAGATGATGCCATTGTGAATTGGTGATTGAATTGCAGAAGGGGTGCTTCCTTAAATAGGGAGAGGAAGGACAGAAGCAGCCAAGGAACAAGGAATATGCAGTGATGGTGGAGCATTTGGTGATGGTGGAGTGCAGCAATGGTGGAATCGTGGACTGCAGGAATGGTGGAGCAAAAGCTCTAAAGCAAGATTTTGAATTTAAATACGGTAGGAGGTAACATGGGAGCTGTATTGGAGAATTGGTGGATGAGAGGGATCTGGAATTCTGCCGGCATGTGGAGGAAGAGATCAAAACTTAAATTCAAAATCAAAAAGAGTTGAGAACGTGGCACCTGCAAACAACCAAAAGAAAAAGAAATAAAAGAAAATAATTAAATAAATAATTATAAAACAAAATAAAATAACAAAAGAAATTAAATGAAATAATTAAATTATAAAATAAACAAGGGAAAATATAATGGAGATTTAAAATATATTCTGCCACCGCGTGTGGTGGTTGTGCCGCCTGATGTGGTGGTTCGCCGACAAACTTGCCGGAATTCGGAACGGTTTCCGAAATCTTCGTACATTAACTGGGCCCACATCCTCAAAATGACCGGTGTCATTTTGATATCTGAAAAGTCACGGTTGACTTTTCGGAATTACACTGAAAATCTCCAAAATTCACCTATTCTGTGCAGATTAACATTTTTCTGGTATTTTCCCTAAAATCACGAAAACAAACATTAAACAGACAATTAAGCTTTCGGAATAGCAAAATCCAGTAATTAAAGGCACTTTGTGAACGTATTTTACGTTCACATCACACCCCTACACTTGAACTATTGCTAGTCCTCTAGCAAACACAAAACAAAACAACACAAAACAGAAAGGGAAACACAAAACAGACAGTCTTTCCAACCATAATCCTCAGCGAGTTCGAAAGAATTATAATCAAGAGAATAAAAATTATATACCAAGGTTAAAGAATTTGCTAAGCATTTAACATGTACATCTCATTTATGCTCGGGTGAAGTGTGTGAAAACCAAGTATACAATTAATGTCAAGCAATCCAATAGGCACATATGAACAACATTAACCACTAAACCTCACAAGATTCACTAAATATTTCCGCTCAGTGTTTAGGGTTAAGTGTTTACTCTCAAAACAATTACACAAGTAGTGTTCCCATATGCTTGCTCATCGACCAACTCTCTACAATTAATCTACAAATCATCAGATCATAAGGACTTTCAGGTGAAACAGGGACAAAATGATGAATGGTAAATGGTGAATGGTCAATGAAGTGAAAGGACTCGAAATGAAAAATGTTTTACATGTTTGCAAGACAAGTCAACGACTTTGAAACTCATACCTATGCTAAACCCGAAACAACGCTCTTATTTTCCTCCAACCTTTTATTGAAAATAAAAACAATACATTAACTCTATTTTTGGAATTTCTCTTTTTTTCTTTTTTTTTTTTTTTCTTTCTTTTCTTTTTTTTTTTTCTTTGAGGAATTTATTCCTTCTTTTTATTTCTGATTTTTTTTTTCTTTGAACAAATACAACAAAATAAATACACCCCCACACTTGCCTTCTGGTATATACCATACAAATCCGAAGCATAAAAACATAAGAAGTCACTATCATCGTCTTGCAAACATAAATAAAACAAGGGTGAAATGGTGTGGGTGAACAAAAGAAACGGCTAATGAGTGATCAGTTCAAAAGGGAATTCCTAAAGTTCGTGTTTAAATGGATGGTGAATATTTTGGCCATGGTGCTCAACTAATGCCTTACTCATTTCTAATTCATCATAGATTAACAAAATGTTTTAAGTGGTCTACGAGCAAGTTCTAGGTTCAAAAACTTATGAATTGTGCACACATGAAGAACGAGTAAATGTATGAAATATGCATACATGTGAATATACAACAGGCTCAAATCCTCACATTTTCTGGGTATGCATGACAATGTATGTTTAAATGTGCTTCTCGGATTGCAATCAATTAATCGAAACAGGTTATGTGAACATGGAATTTTCGAGCAATCATAAGTTATGCAAATTAAATCCAAAGCAAATCACACAAAACCTTAACATATAATCAACATTCTCAAAATCATAATAATTAAACTCAATTCATCATCGGAATTGGAAAGAACAAAACACAAAACACAAATAAACACACAAAAACACACAAACAGAAATAAATATTTTTGTAATTTTTGATTTTTTGATTTTTTTTTTGATTTTTTTCAATGTAGGTAACAATACGTGACCACAGGGACTCACTTAGTGCAATGGTAGGTTCAACGCTACCAAGGGAGTGAGTGTGATATAGTCGATATACCGTTACCGTAGAAAACAAAAACAAGTAAATTATTTTTTTGAATTTTTCAGATTTTTCAAATTTTTTATTTTTATTTTTAATAAACCTTCCCCCCACACTTGAATTAAACATTGTCCTCAATGTTAGACAGATATTTCACGAAAATGAATAATTCAAGCAGGGTTATTGAATTTAAACACACAACATATATACAAATGAAAAAGAAATAAGTAAAAGAAAAACTCCCCCTTGAAGATCATTAAGCTCCTCCCGAAGCAAGTCACCAACAGTCACAAACAAGGCTAGCAGGGCCTTGCATCCAACGTTTGCTCCTTAATTGACTGCGGCTCTGATCCGTTGTAGTGTGTCCTGGACAAGGGTAGTTGCCGACTCCACGGCAGACTTGGCTGATGTAGCCCTCACTGAGATCTGGAACACCATAGTCAGTAGTGTTCCGTCAAGAATGGCTCCGGATACGTTAGGCAGAATGGAGAAGCCTGAAGACATAAGCGGAAATGGCTCCGGTTGAACTCCAGATAGCAAACACTGGAAAATGGAATGGTTAATCGGCGCATAAATCACAGACGACCCTGTTGCATCGGTGCAACACTCCTGAAGGATGAGGAAGTCGTTGTGACTATCTATAGCGAGCACCGAAATCTGGTTCCGCGGGTCAAGACCGATGGTGAAATTTGCTAGCACACGCACCGAGCTGTCCATCGACATACTATCCCATAGCGGTCTTGTCTGCACGTCTTTGAGGAACTCAAAGATCCTGGTGTGATGAGATAGATGAACAACGGAACAACCAGCAGTACGATTGACTCCAGGGGGCTTGCTCGGATCACCCCTGCGCTTGTTGGTCCTGACCTCCATTCGAGTATCTCTTGTTCGGTTCGAACAAGTCCAGTGATGGTACGTGGAGTTGCTGATGTCGTTGAAGAAACAGACTGTCATCTGTTTTGCCATTTCCGCCAAGCCTCTTCTTCCTTCAAGAGAAATAATCGAGTCACCGGGTGAAGAGTGGATACCTGTGGCGCACATGTAGCGCTCGGCTTGTCGTTGGAGAGTTGAGATCCAACGCTTTGCACCAAAAGCGAACCCTGAATGAACAAAAGGTTCGAAACTGGCCTTCATCTCTTTCTCGCGTACATCCACGTGCTCCACCCAAGTGACCAAGGAAGATCCATTATGCAGATCACGTATGAGGCATCCGGAGGGGCGTTTTCGGCAGATCGATCTCACGGAAGGCTTCGGATTGGAACGCAATTCATCCACGGAGACATCCACGACGACCCAACTTCCATCCAGTTGTTGGTGAGAATACCGAACAAACTGGACTTCACGAGTTGAAACGAGATGAGATGGCACCGAAACTCGGCCGACATCACTTGCTTTGCTCCTCGTAGCCTTCTTCGTTGTTGGAGGATAGGATCTCCAACGTCTTGGCGTTCGTGATCATGCTACGAAGACGGCAACCATCGACCAACATCCATTAAGATCCGAACGATGGTGGTCGGATAAAGGTGAATGGTTGCCGAGTGTCTCGACGATTCGGCTTTGAAGTACGGAGCGAGGTTCGGCTCGTTGAAACACTCGCAAGTACTCGGCCACATGAAGAGTCTCGGGATGAATAGACGTGTCGGGAGTCGGTGAAGTTATCCACAAAGGAAATCCGGCGGTGGCCGTGAGCGGGAGCTCGTGTTTGGCCTTACGGACGATATCCGAGATCAAGTCGGTGTGGACTCCGACAAGATCATGAGCAGGTCCCGGAAGATTAGATGGCACAGGTACGGATGGGCGATTGACAAGGGTAGGCATGAGGCTCCGCACATCCCGTCTCAAGTGGTCCATGTCGATGGAATCATCGGACAACTCGAGAATAGGCTCTTGTTGTGGAGGAACAACTTCGAGCCTTCGCCTAGGCACATCTGAGTGCGGAACAGGTCCTCCGCAATTAGGACAGATGCCGCTGTGGAGAGCATCAACGAGTTTTTGATTCTGCATTTGAAGCTCCTCGTTTTTGCTCACCAGCTTATCGTTTCTTTTCTCTAGCTCGGCAATACGCTGCTCGGAAGACTGGATACCGAACTTCTTCCTATTTCTCGACCCCCAATAATAGACTTGGTCCTCCTCAAGTCCGATTTTCGGACCAAATCGTTCTCGTTGTGGCTTGGTGGGGTGAGAATACACCGCAAAGAAAGCCGCAAGTGCATCTCTCTGAGCTTTGCTGTACTTCGACCTCGGAAGTCTCCTATAGACAGGAGCGGCTTCCGGCTCAACAGGTGGATCAGCAACCAAGATTGGTGCTTGGGGTAGTGGTTGCGGTTGTGGTTGTGGCTCAGTCGGCATGCTAGCATCGGCGCTATTGAGCATGCTCGGTGGAATTATTTCAGCCAAGCCTTCAAAGATTGGGTCCTCTGAAGGACCTGCCTGAAACAAATCACTGAAAGAATTAACTCTTTTGGCCATTTGTGGTTTGGGAGGGAGGAAAGCTTCTGGGATTTGGGAGGTTTTCTGGGAAAAACTCAAGAACACGAAGAACAGATGAGAGAAAACGAGAGAGAATGAGAGAGAGAGAGGGAAAACGCGTGAAATGACCTAAGGGAACTAACGCAAACCGATGGGGAAGGGAACGGAATGGACGGACGCGTGTCCAAAGTCGAAGACAAAGATCCGTAAATCACGGATCGAGCGACGAAAGTCGAAAAGGGAATAGTGGAACGCGCGCACGATTTATTAAACAATTCGGCCGACGCAAAAGTCGTGCGTCGGCCCAATCAAAATTTTTTCATTTTCATTTTTTATTTTTTTATTTTTTTATTTTTATTTTTTTAATACTTTACGAAAAGTCGTAAAGTGAACAGTGAAAACGCGTAGCACACGCGCTTGCCGACACTTTAAACGGGCTTGGGCCATCGAAATGGTCTGGGCCTTAAAGTGGGCCTGGGCCAAAGAAAACTCCGGCCCATTATTGGTGGGCTTAACTAATGGGCCTAAAAACGAACAGGCCCGACACACTAATGGGCTTGGGTTACGGGTTTTGGGCTTCGGGAATGACACGGGTTCAATGGGCCAAATTTTTTATTTTTTATTTTTTATTTTTTATTTTTCGAAACCTAAAACCCTAACCAATCACACAAACAAATGGGCCTAAGGCCCAATAACAAATAACTACAACAAGCCCGAAAATAAAACAAACAGTAATTATAAATAGTAAAAAGAAATAATTACAAAATAGTAAAACAAAAGCAAACACTCTTTTTTTTTTTTATTTACAATTACAAATTTTCTATATTTTTTTTTTTTTTTTTTTTTTTTTTTCAAAAAAAACAAATAACGAGAGTGAAAAGAAAACTTACCTTTTTACTCCCGAGGAAACCGAAAATCACCAACAAGACATCAACCTCAAGGTTTTTCAACCTTGACTTCCTAAACGTATGCTCCGATGTATGTGGTAAAATTTCCGATAAACCCGGATTATTTCCTATACAAAATAAAAAGGTTAGTAATAAATTTACAAAATAAAAACAAAATATTTACAAAGTTAAAAATGTGTCACAAATTATCTATACAAAATGAATGAATAAAATTTCATATGTCTACGTATATTCCTATGTCTACGTATATTCCTATGTCTACGTATATTTTATTTACACAATACATGTAAGTGTACAAAAATATTTTCTTTTGTCTGAATATAGTTGAAAAAAAATGAAAGTTGATTCCAAGCGGTAACTCAAGGTGGACTTACGGCCTAGGTGCAATGTCTTGACTTAAATGACTGTCCGTGTTTTCAGAAGGCGAATGGCCAGATCACAAGAGATAAGCGAGAGGCAGGATTCATTTAGTGGACAAGTCCTCTGAATCCAATTTTACAAACCCGTCACCCAGAGTCTTGATCATATCTAGACACCATTCATGTGCCCCTTACTCAGTTGAGAAAGCACTTAAGTGTTCGACAATTCTCCAAGTGTTAATAAAGGCCGCCCTCAACCTCAAATAACCTTACGGTAAAAATGAAGGGTTTAGGCCAATATTAACAAAAGGACCTTACCTAATCCGTTCAAGTTACAACTTACAACAACAAAAAATAATCAACTATATAAAAGACACCTAAATAAATTACTAAGTGTAACAAAAGATAAACAAGTATAATCAGTGAGTATAAATAAAATTAACAATTATTATTTACAAATAGTAAAAAGTCAATAGTCAAAAGTCAATAGTCAACAGTAAAAAGTCAACAGTCAAAAAGTTAACCGTCAAAAGTCAACGGTAAAAAGTAAAAAAGTCAAAAGTAAATAGTAAAAACAATCCCCGGCGAGCCGGCGCCAAAATGATTAGTCGTATTTTACCGCAGTCATTAATTATTACCTAAATTCCTAACAATTGTCGTTGTAAAGTATAATGGAAAATAAAGGTTTTTCCCACAGAAGATTGTTATATTTACTTTTCAATGTCACAATAAAATAAATTAAATAAAGAATTATTATTAACAAGTATAAAGAATAAAGAATATATATATACAAAATTAAATAAACTATACAGTATTGTTTCTATTTACAAAAATATACATTATATACAAAAGTATTTTTTGGGGGTTTTTGAGATTTTTGAAAACAATAAATAATTAAAAGGAAATATTTTTGGATTTTTATTATTTTTGAAAACAAGAAAAACACACACAAATATTGATTTCTCTAAGTCATATGATCGAAACTAACATTGTGAAATATTAGAAAGCTAATTATTTCCCAATTAGACTTCTCTCTGAAAATTAACCTAAGTGAAAGCACCTAGATCAATCAATTAAACATGCCATCTTAGTCTAGAAAGCTAGCTAGTCAATCCATGTTCAAAGCATCGAAAAGAATCGTTAATTCAAGTGCACAACCTAGTATGGAAAAGTCCATCTATTTGTATTCCTTTTTATTTGATTCCGACCTTTGTCCAAAGCTTTTACTACTTGTGAATTAGGTTTCCAAAACTATTAGGTGAATCGAAACCCTAACTCTAGCTCCAATTACATGTAAACATCATAAGTGTCGACCCCTATAACATAAACATATAAAAGATTTCCGTAAACTTGAATCAAATAAACAATCACAAAAGCAACTTAGAAAAATCAAATCACAATTATTATGCAAAAATAGAAAATAAACAAATATTTACACAATAACATTTCCCAAAATTATTCACGAATAGTTAATTAAACAAAAATAAATTATAATAAATAAACGAGTTTGGGAAAAATGTTACTGTTGTGTCCATGAAAATGGACACTGTCTGCAGCAGGCGAAGGTGGCAGACTCAGCTATTAAAACGGACTATGTAACTTTGGATGTGGCGGGTGCCCATTTCAGTTGGGCTTTGGATTCTTCGGGGCCCAAATTGGATTGGGCTTAAATCATTGGGTGTCCTTAGCAGTTGAACAATGGGCTTGGGCCTTGGGCAATTGGGCTTGGAAGCCCAATTCTTTTCTGTTGACTTGTTGACCGGCCCAAGCAATTGGCCCTTTGACTTTTCAAAGGTTGCCAAGTCAGCATCGCAAGCAGCCTAGCTCTTCATTTCTTCTTCTTCATTTCAGAGCAGGGAGAGCGAGAGAGAGACGGCACGGTCTGCCGGCAAGGGAAGAACGGCGCCGGCTTTGATGATGGGAAGTAGGAGGCGCGGGCCGAGAGCAGCGGCGGGCGGGCGGGCGAGGCACGGCGAAGGAGTGACGCGGCGAGGAAAGCAGTGGGCAGAGGCGGGATTGATCGGCGCCGGCGAATAGCTACAGCAGCGGCGGCTTGGACCGAGAGATGCGGCAAGGGCTCCGGGTTTCCGGCAGAGAACGACGATCTTCGTGAGCAGCTCACGGTACGGGAGAACAAGCGGAGGAAACGCCGGCAGATGGCTTACGGGTTCAGCGACGGCGGCGGACTGTGAGGGATCGGCGACGGCAACAAGGAGATTGGGTCGACGGTTCGAGAAGAACCGGACCTGGGCTCTTCACGGCGGTGGCTGATTTGCAGAGAGCTGCTCCAAAATCGACGGAATTGGAAGAACAGCAGCGTCGGTGGCGGAAATGAGAGCCGGGCTCTGTTGTGTTTCCAAACCTGCAAAACAAACAAAAACAAAATTAGATAGAAACAATATAATTGCTGTTTGCAGGAATTGAGAATCACAGAGGCAAAGAGAGGGGGAGAGGAAGGAGGTACAGCCTTGGTGAGATGATGCCATTGTGAATTGGTGATTGAATTGCAGAAGGGGTGCTTCCTTAAATAGGGAGAGGAAGGACAGAAGCAGCCAAGGAACAAGGAATATGCAGTGATGGTGGAGCATTTGGTGATGGTGGAGTGCAGCAATGGTGGAATCGTGGACTGCAGGAATGGTGGAGCAAAAGCTCTAAAGCAAGATTTTGAATTTAAATACAGTAGGAGGTAACATGGGAGCTGTATTGGAGAATTGGTGGATGAGAGGGATCTGGAATTCTGCCGGCATGTGGAGGAAGAGATCAAAACTTAAATTCAAAATCAAAAAGAGTTGAGAACGTGGCACCTGCAAACAACCAAAAGAAAAAGAAATAAAAGAAAATAATTAAATAAATAATTATAAAACAAAATAAAATAACAAAAGAAATTAAATGAAATAATTAAATTATAAAATAAACAAGGGAAAATATAATGGAGATTTAAAATATATTCTGCCACCGCGTGTGGTGGTTGTGCCGCCTGATGTGGTGGTTCGCCGACAAACTTGCCGGAATTCGGAACGGTTTCCGAAATCTTCGTACATTAACTGGGCCCACATCCTCAAAATGACCGGTGTCATTTTGATATCTGAAAAGTCACGGTTGACTTTTCGGACTTACACTGAAAATCTCCAAAATTCACCTATTCTGTGCAGATTAACATTTTTCTGGTATTTTCCCTAAAATCACGAAAACAAACATTAAACAGACAATTAAGCTTTCGGAATAGCAAAATCCAGTAATTAAAGGCACTTTGTGAACGTATTTTACGTTCACATCACACACGCACAGAGCTGTCCATCGACATACTATCCCATTGTGGTCTTGTCTGCACGTCTTTGAGGAACTCAAAGATCCTGGTGTGATGAGATAGATGAACGACGGAACAACCAGCAGTACGATTGACTCCAGGGGGCTTGCTCGGATCACCCCTTCGCTTGTTGGTCCTGACCTCCATTCGAGTGTCTCTTGTTCGGTTCGAACAAGTCCAGTGGTGGTACGTGGAGTTGCTGATATCGTTGAAGAAACAGATTGTCATCTGTTTTGCCATTTCCGCCAGTCCTCTTCTTCCTTCAAGAGAAATAATCGAGTCACTGGGTGAAGAGTGGATACCTGTGGCGCACATGTAGCGCTCGGCTTGTCGTTGGAGGGTTGAGATCCAACGCTTTGCACCAAAAGCGAACCCTGAATGAACAAAAGGTTCGAAACTGGCCTTCATCTCTTTCTCGCGTACATCCACGTGCTCCACCCAAGTGACCAAGGAAGATCCATTATGAAGATCACGTATCAGGCATCCGGAGGGGCGTTTTCGGCAAATCGATCTCACGGAAGGCTTTGGATTGGAACGCAATTCATCCACGGAGACATCCACAACGACCCAACTTCCATCCAGTTGTAGGTGGGAGTACCGAACGAACTGGACTTCACGAGTTGAGACGATGTGAGATGGCACCAGAAACTCGGCCGACATCACCTGCATATGCTCCTCGTAGCCTTCTTCGTTGCTGGAGGAAAGGATCTCCAACGTCTTGGCGTTTGTGATCATGCTACAGAAGACTGGCAACCATCGACCAACATCCATGAGAATTTGAACGATGGTGGTCGGATAAAGATGGATGGTTGCCGAGTGTCTCGACGATTCGGCTTTGAAGTACGGAGCAGGTTCAGCTCGTTGAAACACTCGCAAGTACTCGGCCCTATGAAGAGTCTCGGGATGAATAGACGTGTCGGGAGTCGGTGAAGTTATCCACAAAGGAAATCCGGCAGTGGCCATGAGCAGGAGCTCGTGTTTGGCCTTACGGACGATATCCGAGATCAAGTCGGTGTGGACTCCGACAAGATCATGAGCAGGTCCCGGAAGATTAGATGGCACAGGTATGGATGGGCGCTCGACTAGGGTAGGCATGAGGCTCCGCACATCCCGTCTCAAGTGGTCCATGTCGATGGAATCATCGGACAACTCAAGAATAGGCTCTTGTTGTGGAGGAACAACGTCGAGCCTTCGCCTAGGCACATCTGAGTGCGGAACAGGACCTCCGCAATTAGGACAGATGCCGCTGTGGAGAGCATCGACGAGTCGTTGATTCAGAAGTTGAAGCTCCTCGTTCTTGCTCACCAGCTGATCATTTCGTCTCTCTAACTCGGCAATACGCTGCTCAGACGTAATGATACCGAACTTCTTCCTATTTCTCGACCCCCAATAGTAGACTTGGTCCTCCTCTAGTCCGATTTTCGGACCAAATCTTTCTCGTTGTGGTTTGGTGGGGTGAGAATAAACCGCAAAGAAAGCCGCCAGTGCTTCTCTCTGAGCTTTGGTGTACTTCGACCTCGGAAGTCTCCTATAGACAGGAGCGGCTTCCAACTCGGCAGGTGGATCAGCAACCAGGATTGGTGCTTGGGGTAGTGGTTGCGGTTGCGGTTGTGGTTGTGGCTGTGGCTGGGTCGGCATGCTAGCATCGGCGCTATTGAGCATGCTTGGTGGAATTATTTCATCCAGGCCTTCAAAGATTGGGTTCTCTGAAGGACCTGCCTGAAACAAATCACTGAAAGAATTAACTCTTTTGGCCATTTGTGGTTTGGGAAGGGAGGATAGCTTCTGGGAATTTGGAGGTTTCTGGGAAAAACTCAAGAACAGATGAAGAACACGAAAGAGAAAACGAGAGAGATTGAGAGAGAGAAACTAAGGGAAATCGCGTAATGACCTAAGGGAACTAACGCAAACAGAAGGGAAAGGAAGGAACGAACGGACGCGTGTCCAAAGTCGAGGACAGAGATCCGTAAATCACGGATCAAGCGACGAAAGTCGCAAAGGGAATAGTGGAACGCGCGCACGATATATTAAACAATTCGGCCGACGCAAAAGTCGTGCGTCGGCCCAATCAAAAAAAATTTTCATTTTCATTTTTTTATTTTTTTTTTATTTTTATTTTCTATTTTTTAATACTTTACGAAAAGTCGTAAAGTGAACAGTGAAAACGCGTAGCACACGCGCTTGCCGACACTTTAAACGGGCCTGGGCCATCGAAATGGTTTGGGCCTTAAAGTGGGCCTGGGCCAAAGAAAACTCCGGCCCATTATTGGTGGGCTTAAACTAATGGGCCTAAAAACGAACAGGCCCGACACACTAATGGGCTTGGGTTACGGGTTTTGGGCTTCGTGAATGACACGAGCCCAATGGGCTAAATTTTTTATTTTTTTATTTTTTATTTTAGGAAACCTAACACCCTAACCAATCACACAAACGGGCCTAAGGCCCAATAACAAACAAACTAACAAACAAGCCCAAAATAAACAGTAAATAGGAACAGTAATTATGAACAGTAAAAATAAATAATTACAAAACAATAAAACAAAAGCAAACACTTTTTTTTTTTTTTTTTTATTATTATTTACAATTACAAATTTTCTATTTTTTTCTTTTTTTTATTTTTAAATCAAATAAATAACGAGAGTGAAAAGAAAACTTACCTTTTTACTCCCGAGGAAACCGAAAATCACCAACAAGACATCAACCTCAAGGTTTTTCAACCTTGACTTCCTAAACGTATGCTCCGATGTATGTGGTAGAATTTCCGATAAACCCGGATTATTTCCTATACAAAATAAAAAGGTTAGTAATAAATTTACAAAATAAAAACAAAATATTTACAAAGTTAAAAATGTGTCACAAATTATCTATACAAAATGAATGAATAAAATTTCCTATGTCTAAGTATATTTTATTTACACAAAAATATTTTCTTTTGCCTGAATATAGTTGAAAAAAAATGAAAGTTGATTCCAAGCGGTAACTCAAGGTGGACTTACGGCCTAGGTGCAATGCCTTGACTTAAATGACTTTCCGTGTTTTCAGAAGGCGAATGGCCAGATCACAAGAGATAAGCGAGAGGCAGGATTCATTTAGTGGACAAGTCCTCTGAATCCAATTTTACAAACCCGTCACCCAGAGTCTTGATCATATCTAGACACCATTCATGTGCCCCTTACTCAGTTGAGAAAGCACTTAAGTGTTCGACAATTCTCCAAGTGTTAATAAAGGCCGCCCTCAACCTCAAATAACCTTACGGTAAAAATGAAGGGTTTAGGCCAATATTAACAAAAGGACCTTACCTAATCCGTTCAATTTACAACTTACAACAACAAAAAATAATCAACTATATTCAGGATACCTAAGTATAATTACTAAGTGTAAAAATATATTAACAAGTATAATTAGGTCATTATAAGTAAAATTAACAAGTATTATTTACAAATAGTAAAAAGTCAATAGTCAATAGTCAAAAGTCAATAGTAAAAAGTCAATAGTAAAAAGTCAATAGTAAAAACAATCCCCGGCGAGCCGGCGCCAAAATGGTTAGAGGAATTTACCTACAGTCATTAATTATTACCTAAATTCCTAACAATTGTCGTTGTAAAGTATAATGGGAAATAAAGGTTTTTCCCACAGAAGATTGTTGTATTTACTTTTTAATGTCACGAAAAATTAAATTAAATAAAGAATTATTATTAACAAGTATAAAGAATAAAAAATATATATATATACAAAATTAAATAAACTATACAGTACTGTTTCTATTTACAAAAATATACATTATATACAAAAGTATTTTTGGGGGTTTTTTGAGAATTTTTGAAAACAATAAATAATTAAAAGGAAATATTTTTGGATTTTTATTATTTTTGAAAACAAGAAAAACACACACAAATATTGATTTCTCTAAGTCATATGATCGAAACTAACATTGTGAAATATTAGAAAGCTAATTATTTCCCAATTAGACTTCTCTCTGAAAATTAACCTAAGTGAAAGCACCTAGATCAATCAATTAAACATGCCATCTTAGTCTAGAAAGCTAGCTAGTCAATCCATGTTCAAAGCATCGAAAAGAATCGTTAATTCAAGTGCACAACCTAGTATGGAAAAGTCCATCTATTTGTAATCCTTTTTAATTGATTCCGACTTTTGTCCAAAGCCTTTACTACTTGTGAATTAGGTTTCCAAAACTATTAGGTGAATCGGATTCCTAACTCTAGCTCCAATTACATGTAAACATCATAAGTGTCGACCCCTATAACATAAACATATAAAAGATTTCCGTAAACTTGAATCAAATAAACAATCACAAAAGCAACTTAGAAAAATCAAATCACAATTATTATGCAATAATAGAAAATAAACAAATATTTACACAATAACATTTCCCAAAATTATTCACGAATAGTTAATTAAACAAAAATAAAATATAATAAATAAACGAGTTTGGGAAAAATGTTACTGTTGTGTCCATGAAAATGGACACTGTCTGGCAGGCGAAGGTGGCAGACTCAGCTATAAAAATCGAACTTTGGATGTGGCGGGTGCAGAGAGTAATTGGGTATTGGGCTGCTGGGCTTGGACTTTGACTTGGTCAAAGCCCAAATCTTCATTTCCTTCTTTCTTTTCCGCAAGCCCAGCCCGTGATTTTGGCCTTGGTTGACTTTTCAACCCTTTGCCAAGTCAGCATTATTTTCGTTCTCTCATCTGGCTGCAATTTCTTTCTTCATTTTCTGGTCTTCTTTCTCTCCTTTCTTCTTCACGGCTGCAGCTTGATGAGGTGATGATGATTCATGAAGAAGGCGGCGACTTGGCAGCTTGGAGACGGCGGCGCAGCTTGGGCTGGGCACGGGAATTATGGCGCCGGGCTCTGGAATTGACGACGCCGGCGCGCGGGAAGAAAATTGCAGCGGCTGGGCTTGCTTCACGGGAAGGAGGCCGTGGGTCGTCGGCGTGGTCGACGGAAGAGAGAGAACGGAGCAGCGCTGCAGAGAGATGCGGTCACCGGTTTTGCTTGCGGCGACGGTGGTACAGAGGATGTGGCGCCGGCGTTGGTGAGACTTAGCGGTGGTGAAGAACAGCAGCTTGCTGTTCTTGGCTTCATGGTGGCGGCGGAGAGAGACGTGGCTGGGTTTGTGATTGATTGAGGCGGCAAGGCAAGACAGCAGTGGGCACGGAGAGATGCGACGCCGTGATGGTGATTTCTGGGCATCAACGAGCACGGGCAGAGGGCTTTGAGCAGTTCCCATTCCTGCAAAATAAAACAAACATAATTAGATAGAAAGAATATAATTGTTGTTTGCAGGAAAATTGAGGCAGAGGAGGTGTGGAAAGATTTTGCCATTGGATGGTTTCTGTCGATGCAGGAGTTGCTGAATTGTGAATTGGTGATTGAAGATGGTTGCGGGAGCTCCTTAAATAGCTGGAGAAATGGAGAAACGTCCAACGGAAGGTAGTAGTGGAATGGTTGGTGATGGTGGAGTGATCCGTAGATGCTGGCAAGAGTGGGAGGAATCTCGGAGAGGTGGTTGCGGAAAGGAGATGCTGTCTGCAATTAGCAGCCATGTGAGGGAGATGGTGAGTTGGAAAAGAGGGACGGTGACTATGTGAAGTCACATGTAACGTGGCTGCAAACAACAAAAGAAAAAGAAAAAGAAAATAATTAAAAGAAAAATAAAATAAAGTAAATTAAATGAAACAAAAGAATTAAAATAAATATAAAATATAAACAAGGGAAAATAAGATGGAGGTTTAAAATATATATCGCCACCGCGTGTGGTGGTTGCGCCGCCTTATGTGGTGGTTCGCCGACAAAATTGTCGGGATTCGGAACGGTTTCCAAAATCTTCGTACACTGTCTGTAATCCACTTCCGAGAGATGACCGGTGTCATCAGAGAAAAGTCACGGTTGACTTTTAATATTTTCGGAATGCGCTAAACCTCCAAAATTCACCTTTTGTGTTGAATTTAGCATTTTTCTCATATTTTCCCTAAAAACACGAAAACAAACATTAAACAGACAATTAAACTTTCGGAATAGCAAAATCCAGTAATTAAAGGCACTTTGTGAACGTATTTTACGTTCACATCAATGGTTATTGAATTTAAACACACAAACAGAAATAAACACACAACAATTAAGTAAATGAAAACAGAAACAGAAATACTCCCCTTTGAAGATCGTGAAGCTCCTCCCGAAGCAAGTCACCAACAGTCACAAACAAGGCTAGCAGGGCCTTGCATCCAACGTTTGCTCCTTAATTGACTGCGGCTCTGATCCGTTGAAGTGTGTCTTGGACAAGGGTTGTTGCCGACTCCACGGCAGACTTAGTTGATGTAGCCTTCACTGAGATCTGGAACACTATGGTAAGTAGAGTTCCGTCAAGTATAGCTCCGGATACGTTAGGCAGAATGGAGAAGCCTGAAGACATAAGCGGAAATGGCTCCGGTTCAACTCCACATAACAAACAATGGAGAATGGAATGGTTAATCGGCGCATAAATCACAGACGACCCCGTTGCATCGGTGCAACACTCCTGAAGAATAAGGAAGTCGTTGTGACTATCTATGGTGAGCACCGAAATCTGATTGCGCGGGTCAAGACCGATGGTGAAATTCGCTAGCACACGTACGAGCTGTCCATCGACATACTATCCCACATGGGTCGCGTCTAAGGCTTTTGGGGACTCTAAAAACCCCGTGTGGTTGGGAAAGATCCACCACAAAACCACCCCGGAGCGGGGCTTTCCTGTGGGGGGTTCCCCCGCCCCCCCTCTTCTTGTGGTCGGCCCTCCCTTCGTTTGTGTGTCTTTTGTTTGGTTAGAACAACCACGGTGGGGGGGTGGGGGTTTTGGTGTTGTTGAAAAAAAGAAACCCCTTCTCCTTTTTTTCCCCCTCCCCCCCTCCCTTTTTTCCTGAAAGGGAAAAGAGAAAGGGTAAGGGAGGGGTGGGTTTGACACGCCCAAAATGAGCATCAATTTAAAAAAAATCCCTATCGGTAGTATAGTGTAAGTAGGGTATCGTTCACAACGGAGATCAAAGGGTGTACCTAACAAAAAAATGTCACAAAGAATTAAATAAAATAAAGAATTATTATTAACAAGTATAAAGTATAAATATATACATATGTACAAAGTAAAAAGGGGAATTGAGAGATAAATTGAATGAAATAAATTAATTAAATTACAAAGAATAAATAAAATATGATGATGAAACACAAAGTATATAAAGTTCAGCCACATATACACAAGTTTACCAATCATTAGACCGAAAATTAACCAAGTTCCCTAGCCATGAAACCGAAACTAACATATGTGGAATGCCCACACGGGTTATCATTCCCCAAATAAAACCTCTTCTATGAAAATTAACCTAGTGAACGCTCATCTAGATTAAACAATTAAACATGCAAAGGTGATCAATCAATAACATATCTAACGCATAGGAGAAGAGTTGTTAATTAAAGTGCGCGACCTAGCGAACGCTCGTCTATCCGCGATCCTTCTTATTTTGATTCCGACCCGTTTGATAAGCCTTTACTACTTGTGAATTAGAATTAAAACCCTAATTCTAGCACCAATTACATGCAATCATCTTAAGTTTCGAACCTTAAAACAAGAACACATAAAAGATTCAATAAAACCGAATCAAATAAACGGAGTCACATAAGCTGCTAGAAGAACTAATTAATTAGGATCTAACAATCAAATAAACTCATAAATATAGGCTGAAAATTATATAAATCATGTCATGTTAACTAATACAAAGAATAAACAAGCAACAAAGAGGAACTCAAAAAGAGTAATTAAAGAATAAGTTGAAGTACACCATATGGAAAGTAGGAAGAACTCGAAGATCACAAACTCTTAAATCCTCACGCGAGTAACTCAAAAGCCGAGATTCCCAAGGTGATGATGATGGTGGTGATGATGGTTGATGGCTGGTGGTAATGGTGTAAACAGCTCCCCTCCTCCTTGAAGACTTGAAAACCCTAAATACTAGAGAATGGAAAATATGATGTGAGATGGAGAAGAGAAAGAGGAGGGTTTGTCCCTCCCCATTGGGGTGTGTATTGGTGAGAAGAATGAGGCTGCTATTTATAGGAGAATGGAGAGGAAGAAGAAGACAATGAAAGAAATAAAGAAAGAAAAGGAAGAGAAGTGGAATGTGAGTGGTAGAAAAGAAATGGTAAGTGGAATGGTGGAAATGAAGTCATATGGCAATGAACCATTTATTTAGATAAAAGAAATCAAACACTAATATTGTGGGCAGAAAGAAGAGGAAAGAATATAGGGGTGAGTGGAGCATTGAAAATAAAAGAAGAGGAAAGAAATAAAAAGCAGACAGCACTGAGCAGTGCGCACTTAGAGCGGCATAATGGACGTTCCAACGGTTGGATGATTCTGAAATTTTATATGCGGAATACCTAACATCCACATGCAGCGTGTATCAAAATTACAGCTAGATCTGACGGTGCAATTGGGAGATATGGGCTTCGCAAGTTGACTGATCTGCACAGGCAGAATGTCCGAAAATCTGGGCTTGGGCCTTTCCTCATGCTTTGTGAACCTGGGCCTTCCTTCATGGATTTGGGCCTGCCATCTTGGGTCTGGGCCTCCCTTATGGGCCTCCTTCTTATGGGCCTCCTTCTTAATGGGCCTCGCAAAAGCCCATTAGACTTCGTTTCTGCACATGTTCACATTAATACGTCATTTTGGACTCAAATATGGAAACTAAGCTAAAATAGCAAAGTTACAATTAAATCATAGCCAAATAGTAGGGAAAACACATTAAAAACGTCACACTTTGTGCTCCTATCAAATTCCCCCACACTTAGCTATTGCTAGTCCTCTAGCAAACACAAAACTTTAAAACAGAACAACACAAAACAGAAAACGAAACACAAAACAAAATGGTCTTTCCAACCATAACCCTCGCCGAGTTTCGAAGAGTTATAATCAAGAGAATAAAAATTATATACCAAGGCTAAAGAATTTGCTAAGTCTTTAACATGCACATCTCATTTATGCTCGGGTGAAGTGTGTGAAAACCGAGTATACAATTAATCTCATGAAATCAAATAGGCACATCGAAACAACATTAACCACTAAAGCTCACAATGGTCACTAAATATTTCCGCTCGGTGTTTAGGGTTAAGTGTTTACTCTCATAACAATTGCACAAGTAATGTTCCCATAAGCTTGCTCATTAACCAACTCTCCACAATTAATCCACAAATCATTAGATCATAAGGGCTTCAAGGGTATAAACGGGGCCAAAAGGGTGAATGGTGAATAGTGAATGATGAATGAAGGGACTGGAAATGAAAAATGTTTCACATGTTTGCAAGACAAGTCAACGACTTTGAAACTCATACCTATGCTATACCCGAAACAACTTTCTTATTCTCCTCCAACCTTTTATTGAAAATAATACAAGAAAATAACTCTATTTTTTTTTCTTTTTTCTTTTTTTTTTCTTTTCTTTTTTCTTGAGGAACTTTATTCCTTCTTTTTGTTTTTGATTTTTTTTTCTTTGTTTGAACAATTACAACAAAATAAAATGCACCCCCACACTTGCCTTTTGGTATATTACCATACAAATCCGAAGCATAAAAACACAATAAGTCACTATCATCGTCTTGCAAACACAATAAAACAAGGGTGAGATGGTGTGGGTGAACAAAAGAAAAGGCTAATGAGTGTTTAGTTCAAAAGGGGATTCCTAAAGTTCGTGTTTAGATGGATGGTGAATATTTTGGCCATGGTGCTCAACTAATGCCTTAATCATCTCTAATTCATTACAGATTAACAAAACGTTTCAAGTGGTCTTTGAGCAAGTTCTAGGTTCAAAACTCATGAATTGTGCACACATGAAGAACGAGTAAATGTATGAAAGATGCATACATGTGAATATTCAATAGGCTCAAGTCCTCACATTTTCTGGGTATGCATGACAATGTATGTTTAAATGTGCTTCTCGGATTGCAATCAACTAATCGAAACAGGTTATGTGAACATGGAAATTCGAGCAATCATAAGTTATGCAAATTAAATTCAAAGCAAACAACACATAGCCTTGACATATAATAAACATTCTCCTAATCACAACAATTTAAACTCAATTCATCATCGGAATTGGAAAGAACAAAGCACAAAACAAACAATAGCACACAAAACAGAAGCAAATATTTTTGTCATTTTTGATTTTTTGATTTTTTTGATTATATTTTTTTTTTTGATATAGCTCAAATAAACAAACAAGCACTTTCTAAGACTCGATAGCTCCAAAGCCAGTGCGAAACAAACGAGCTTACAAAACTATTTTTTTTTTCTTTTTCAATTTTTTTTTATTAGGGTAACAATACGTGACCACAGTGACTTACTAAGTGCAATGGTAGGTTCAACGCTACCAAGGGAGTAAGTATGATCTAGTCGATATATTGTTACCGTAGAAAACAAACACAAGTAAATTATTTTTTTGAATTTTTGAATTTTTTTTTTCTTTTCTTTTCTATAAACCTTCCCCCCACACTTGAATTAAACATTGTCCTCAATGTTAGACAAATATTTCACGAAAATGAATAATTCAAGCATGGTTATTGAATTTAAACACACAAACAAAGTAAACACACAAACAAAAATAAACACACAAACAGTTAAGTAAATGAAAAGGGAAAGAGAAAGACTCCCCTTTGAAGATCGTGAAGCTCCTCCCGAAGGTAGTCACCAACAGTCACAAACAAGGCTAGCAGGGCCTTGCATCCAACGTTTGCTCCTTAGTTGACTGCGGCTTTGATCTTTTTGAGCGTGTCCTGGACCGTGCCTGTTGCCAAATCCACAAGCACGTCCGGCTGAATTTGCCTTCACCGAGATCCGGAACACTAACGTCGGTAGAGTTCCATCAAGTACGTCTCCGGATACATCGGGCAGAATGGAGAAGCCAGATGACATCAATTGAAAAGGCTCCGGGTCAACTCCACATAACATGGACTGGAAGGTTGCTTGATCGATAGGCGCATAAATCACGTACGACCCCGTTGAATCTGTGAAGCACTCCTGGAGTATGAGGAAGTCGACGTGATTACTTATGCCCAAAACGGAGATAGAATTTCGTGGGTCAAGACCAGTGGTGAAGTTTGTAAGCACATGTACTGAACTGTCTATCGACACACTATCCCATAAATGCCTTGTCTGTACGTCTCTGATAAAATCAAAGATTCTTGTGTGATGGGAGAAGTGCTTGACAGAACAGCCAGCAGTACGATCGAGTCCAAGGGGTTGGCTAGGATCACCCCTTCGCTTGTTGGTCCTGACCTCCATATGTGTGTCTCCCGTTTTGTTTGATGCAGTCCAATGATGGTAAGTCGAGTTGGTGATGTCGTTGAAGAAACTTACCGCCATCTGGTTTGCCATCTTAGCAAGGCTTCTTCTCCCTCCTGGTGAAATGATTGAGTCACTGGGTGAAGTGTGAATCCCCATCACGCACATGTAGCGCTCGGCATGTCGTTGAAGAGGTGCCAACCAACGCTTCGCTCCATATGCAAAACCTGATTCAACAAAAGGTTTAAATAAGGGGGTTAAATCTTTTTCTCGCACATCAACATGCTCCACCCACGTGACAAAGGAGGATCCATTCTGCAGATCCCGTATCAGGCATCCGGAAGGACGTTTTCGGCATCTTGATCTCACGGAAGGCCTTGGATTTGAGCTCATTTCATCCACAGAGACATCCACAACAATCCAACTTCCATCCAATTGTTGGTGAGAGGAACGAACAAACTGGACTTCACGAGTTGAAACGTTGTGTGTTGGCACTAGAAACTCGGCAGACATCACTTGCACTCGCTCCTTGTAGCTTTCTTCTATCCCGGAGAACAGGACCTCCAAGGTATGGGCATTGGTGACCAAGCTACAGAAGATGAGCAACCATTGACCAACATCCATTAAAATCTGAACGATGGTGGTCGGATTCAGGTGAATGGTTGCTGAGTGTCTCGAGGCTTCTGATATGAAATATGGTGTAGGCTCAGCTCGTTGAGACACTCGCAAGTACTCGGCATGATTAAGAGTTTCGGGATGAATGGAAGTGCTGGGATTTGAGGAATAGATCCATAGGGGAAAACCAGCAGCGACCAAGAGAAGGAGTTCGTCTTTGGCTTTGTTCACGATATCGGCGATCTGGTCGGAATGAAACCCAACGAGATCATGAGCAGGTCCGGAATGTTGTCGGATGGCACATGAGAGGATGAGCGCTCGAGTAATGTTGGCATGAGGCTCCGCACATCCCTTCGCAAGTCATCCATGTCGATTGAATCATCGGACAAGACAAGAAGAGGCTCCGGAGGAACAACTTCGAATCTTGATCGATGCACATCCGGGTGCGGAACGGGACCTCCACACCGGGGACAAATGCCGCCGTGAAGAGCATCGATGAGTTTCTGGTTCTGCTCTTGAAGCTCCTCATTCTTACTCATCGGCTCCTCGTTTCTTCTTATTAGATCGGCATAAATCTGCTCCTCGACGGGATACCGTGCTTATCATGAAATCTCCTTCCCCGGTTGTAGACCTTATTTTCAGTTAACCCGAGTTCTATAGCAAACCTTGCTCTGTGCAGTTTGAGTGGGTGAGGATTCACCGTGTAGAACTCGGTCAACGCATCATTTTGGTCCTTGGTGAATCTCGTCCTCGGGCCTCTCGTACGCTTCGGGAAGGACCAGCAACAACAACAACATGTGGATCAGCGGCTGGATTGGTGCTTGTGGTTCGGTTCGGTTCCGGCACATCCGGCATGCTAGCATTAACAGTATCTAGAATGCTTGGTGGAATGATTTCATCCAAGCCTTCAAAGAAATCACTCTCTGGAGGACTAGAATGAAACAACTCACCGAAAGAATTCACTCTTTTGGCCATTTCTAGGTTGGGAGGGAGGATAGCTTTCGGAAAAATAACTAAGAACAACGAAGAACAAGTGAAGAACAAGTATGAACAAACGAGAGAAAATTTAGAGAGACTAAAAGGGAACTAAGTGAAAATGAATGCAAAATGAATGGAATGAAGCACATAGACACAAACCAAGGGAAAGGAACAGACGCACGTACGCACACGTGCCACGGACACGGATCCGCAAATTGCGGATCGAGCGACGAAAGTCGCAAAGGCTACAGTTGACACGCATGCGGATTATTAAACAAATCGGCCGACGCAAAAGTCGTCCGTCGGCCCAATCAAATTTTTTTTTTCATTTTTTATTTTTTATTTTTTTTTTAATTATCGTGCCGACGCGAAAGTCGCGGGACGGTCCAATAAGAATTTTTCTTTTTATTTAACCAAATCTTTACGCGAAAGTCGTAAAGTGAACAGTGAAAACGCGTAGCACACGCGCTAACGGTTGCCGACACTTTAAACGGGCCTGGGCCATCAGAATGGTCTGGGCCTTAAAGTGGGCCTGGGCCAAAGAAAACTCCGGCCCATTATTAGGTGGGCTTAAAACTAATGGGCCTAAAAACGAACAGGCCCGACACACTAAATGGGCTTGGGTTACGGGTTTCAGGCTTCGGGAATGAAACGGGCCCAATGGGCCAAATTTTTTATTTTTTATTTTTTTATTTTTCTTTTCGAAACCTAAAACCCTAACCAACAAAACAAATGGGCTTAAGGCCCAATACTAACAAACAACAAGCAAACAAACAAGCCCAAAACAAACAATAATTATAAACAGTAAAAATAAATAATGACAAATAGTAAAACAAAACAATCACTTTTTTTTTTTATTTACAATTACAAATTTTTTATTTTTTTTTTTTTTTTATTTTTTAAAAATAAATAATTAAATAACGAGAGTGAAAAGAGAAACTTACCTTTTTACTCCCGAGGATACCAGAAAATCACCAACAAGACATCAACCTCAAGGTTTTTTCAACCTTGACTTCCTAAACGTATGCTCCGATGTATGTGGTAAAATTTCCGATAAACCCGGATTATTTCCTATACAAAATAAAAAGATAGTAATAAATTTACAAAATAAAAACAAAATATTTACAAAGTTAAAAATGTGTCACAAATTATCTATACAAAATGAATAAATAAAATTTTCCTATGTCTAAGTAAATTTTATTTACACAATACACTTAAGTACGGGAACAGAGGACTTCAATGTGCAATGGGACTGAAACAGCTACCCATCTTAAAGTCATGTTTAATCCAATATACCTAAAGTGTACAAAAACAGTTTCTTTTGCCTCAATATAGTTGAAAAAAAATGAAAGTTGATTCCAAGCGGTAACTCAAGGTGGACTTACGGCCTAGGTGCAATGCCTTGACTTAAATGACTTTCCGTGTTTTCAGAAGGCGAATGGCCAGATCATATGAGAATAAGCGAGGGGCAGGATTCATTTGGTGGACTACGGAGGCAAGCCCCTATCGACTTTCGTCTGTCTATAGTCCTCTGAATCCAAAACCTGTCACCCAGGGTCTCGACCTAGACACCATCCATGTGCCCCTTACTCAGTTGAGAAAGCACTTAAGTGTTCGACAATTCTCCAAGTGTTAATAAAGGCCGCCCTCAACCTCAAATAACCTTACGGTAAAAATGAAGGGTTTAGGCCAATATTAACAAAAGGACCTTACCTATTTCCGTTCAAGTTACAACTTACAACAACAAAAAAATAATCAACTATATAAAAGACACCTAAATATAATTACTAAGTGTAACAAAATATGAACAAGTATTAAAAACAAGTTACTTCAAATATCAAGAATAAACAAGTAATATGAACAAAACAAAAATTATAAAGAAAAAATAATAATTAAAAAAATTATAAAAGTATTCACAAAAAAAATATTAGGTTAGGAACATTTTCAATCCCCGTCGACGGCGCCAAAAATTGACACGCCCAAAATGAGCATCAATTTAAAAAAAATCCCTATCGGTAGTATAGTGTAAGTAGGGTATCGTTCACAACGGAGATCAAAGGGTGTACCTAACAAAAAATGTCACAAAGAATTAAATAAAATAAAGAATTATTATTAACAAGTATAAAGTATAAATATATACATATGTACAAAGTAAAAAGGGGAATTGAGAGATAAATTGAATGAAATAAATTAATTAAATTACAAAGAATAAATAAAATATGATGATGAAACACAAAGTATATAAAGTTCAGCCACATATACACAAGTTTACCAATCATTAGACCGAAAATTAACCAAGTTCCCTAGCCATGAAACCGAAACTAACATATGTGGAATGCCCACACGGGTTATCATTCCCCAAATAAAACCTCTTCTATGAAAATTAACCTAGTGAACGCTCATCTAGATTAAACAATTAAACATGCAAAGGTGATCAATCAATAACATATCTAACGCATAGGAGAAGAGTTGTTAATTAAAGTGCGCGACCTAGCGAACGCTCGTCTATCCGCGATCCTTCTTATTTTGATTCCGACCCGTTTGATAAGCCTTTACTACTTGTGAATTAGAATTAAAACCCTAATTCTAGCACCAATTACATGCAATCATCTTAAGTTTCGAACCTTAAAACAAGAACACATAAAAGATTCAATAAAACCGAATCAAATAAACGGAGTCACATAAGCTGCTAGAAGAACTAATTAATTAGGATCTAACAATCAAATAAACTCATAAATATAGGCTGAAAATTATATAAATCATGTCATGTTAACTAATACAAAGAATAAACAAGCAACAAAGAGGAACTCAAAAAGAGTAATTAAAGAATAAGTTGAAGTACACCATATGGAAAGTAGGAAGAACTCGAAGATCACAAACTCTTAAATCCTCACGCGAGTAACTCAAAAGCCGAGATTCCCAAGGTGATGATGATGGTGGTGATGATGGTTGATGGCTGGTGGTAATGGTGTAAACAGCTCCCCTCCTCCTTGAAGACTTGAAAACCCTAAATACTAGAGAATGGAAAATATGATGTGAGATGGAGAAGAGAAAGAGGAGGGTTTGTCCCTCCCCATTGGGGTGTGTATTGGTGAGAAGAATGAGGCTGCTATTTATAGGAGAATGGAGAGGAAGAAGAAGACAATGAAAGAAATAAAGAAAGAAAAGGAAGAGAAGTGGAATGTGAGTGGTAGAAAAGAAATGGTAAGTGGAATGGTGGAAATGAAGTCATATGGCAATGAACCATTTATTTAGATAAAAGAAATCAAACACTAATATTGTGGGCAGAAAGAAGAGGAAAGAATATAGGGGTGAGTGGAGCATTGAAAATAAAAGAAGAGGAAAGAAATAAAAAGCAGACAGCACTGAGCAGTGCGCACTTAGAGCGGCATAATGGACGTTCCAACGGTTGGATGATTCTGAAATTTTATATGCGGATATACCTAACATCCACATGCAGCGTGTATCAAAATTACAGCTAGATCTGACGGTGCAATTGGGAGATATGGGCTTCGCAAGTTGACTGATCTGCACAGGCAGAATGTCCGAAAATCTGGGCTTGGGCCTTTCCTCATGCTTTGTGAACCTGGGCCTTCCTTCATGGATTTGGGCCTGCCATCTTGGGTCTGGGCCTCCTCTGGTTTGGTTTGGGCCTCATGGCAGACCACCTCTTAATGGGCCTCGCAAAAGCCCATTAGACTTCGTTTCTGCACATGTTCACATTAATACGTCATTTAGGACTCAAATATGGAAACTAAGCTAAAATAGCAAAGTTACAATTAAATCATAGCCAAATAGTAGGGAAAACACATTAAAAACGTCACACTTTGTGCTCCTATCAAATTCCCCCACACTTAGCTATTGCTAGTCCTCTAGCAAACACAAAACTTTAAAACAGAACAACACAAAACAGAAAACGAAACACAAAACAAAATGGTCTTTCCAACCATAACCCTCGCCGAGTTCAGAAGAGTTATAATCAAGAGAATAAAAATTATATACCAAGGCTAAAGAATTTGCTAAGTCTTTAACATGCACATCTCATTTATGCTCGGGTGAAGTGTGTGAAAACCGAGTATACAATTAATCTCATGAAATCAAATAGGCACATCGAAACAACATTAACCACTAAAGCTCACAATGGTCACTAAATATTTCCGCTCAGTGTTTAGGGTTAAGTGTTTACTCTCATAACAATTGCACAAGTAATGTTCCCATAAGCTTGCTCATTAACCAACTCTCCACAATTAATCCACAAATCATTAGATCATAAGGGCTTCAAGGGTATAAACGGGGCCAAAAGGGTGAATGGTGAATAGTGAATGATGAATGAAGGGACTGGAAATGAAAAATGTTTCACATGTTTGCAAGACAAGTCAACGACTTTGAAACTCATACCTATGCTATACCCGAAACAACTTTCTTATTCTCCTCCAACCTTTTATTGAAAATAATACAAGAAAATAACTCTATTTTTTTTTCTTTTTTCTTTTTTTTTTCTTTTCTTTTTTTCTTGAGGAACTTTATTCCTTCTTTTTGTTTTTGATTTTTTTTTCTTTGTTTGAACAATTACAACAAAATAAAATGCACCCCCACACTTGCCTTTTGGTATATTACCATACAAATCCGAAGCATAAAAACACAATAAGTCACTATCATCGTCTTGCAAACACAATAAAACAAGGGTGAGATGGTGTGGGTGAACAAAAGAAAAGGCTAATGAGTGTTTAGTTCAAAAGGGGATTCCTAAAGTTCGTGTTTAGATGGATGGTGAATATTTTGGCCATGGTGCTCAACTAATGCCTTAATCATCTCTAATTCATTACAGATTAACAAAACGTTTCAAGTGGTCTTTGAGCAAGTTCTAGGTTCAAAACTCATGAATTGTGCACACATGAAGAACGAGTAAATGTATGAAAGATGCATACATGTGAATATTCAATAGGCTCAAGTCCTCACATTTTCTGGGTATGCATGACAATGTATGTTTAAATGTGCTTCTCGGATTGCAATCAACTAATCGAAACAGGTTATGTGAACATGGAAATTCGAGCAATCATAAGTTATGCAAATTAAATTCAAAGCAAACAACACATAGCCTTGACATATAATAAACATTCTCCTAATCACAACAATTTAAACTCAATTCATCATCGGAATTGGAAAGAACAAAGCACAAAACAAACAATAGCACACAAAACAGAAGCAAATATTTTTGTCATTTTTGATTTTTTGATTTTTTTGATTATTTTTTTTTTTTTGATATAGCTCAAATAAACAAACAAGCACTTTCTAAGACTCGATAGCTCCAAAGCCAGTGCGAAACAAACGAGCTTACAAAACTATTTTTTTTTTCTTTTTCAATTTTTTTTTATTAGGGTAACAATACGTGACCACAGTGACTTACTAAGTGCAATGGTAGGTTCAACGCTACCAAGGGAGTAAGTATGATCTAGTCGATATATTGTTACCGTAGAAAACAAACACAAGTAAATTATTTTTTTGAATTTTTTCAATTTTTTTTTCTTTTCTTTTCTATAAACCTTCCCCCCACACTTGAATTAAACATTGTCCTCAATGTTAGACAAATATTTCACGAAAATGAAAAATTCAAGCATGGTTATTGAATTTAAACACACAAACAGAAATAAACACACCAACAAAAATAAACACACAACAGTTAAGTAAATGAAAAGGGAAACAGAAAGACTCCCCTTTGAAGATCGTGAAGCTCCTCCCGAAGGTAGTCACCAACAGTCACAAACAAGGCTAGCAGGGCCTTGCATCCAACGTTTGCTCCTTAGTTGACTGCGGCTTTGATCTTTTTGAGCGTGTCCTGGACCGTGCCTGTTGCCAAATCCACAGCACGTCTGGCTGAATTTGCCTTCACTGAGATCTGGAACACTAACGTCAGTAGAGTTCCATCAAGTACGTCTCCGGATACATCAGGCAGAATGGAGAAGCCAGATGACATCAATTGAAAAGGCTCCGGGTCAACTCCACATAACATGGACTGGAAGGTTGCTTGATCGATAGGCGCATAAATCACGTACGACCCCGTTGAATCTGTGAAGCACTCCTGGAGTATGAGGAAGTCGACGTGATTACTTATGCCCAAAACGGAGATAGAATTTCGTGGGTCAAGACCAGTGGTGAAGTTTGTAAGCACATGTACTGAACTGTCTATCGACACACTATCCCATAAATGCCTTGTCTGTACGTCTCTGATAAAATCAAAGATTCTTGTGTGATGGGAGAAGTGCTTGACAGAACAGCCAGCAGTACGATCGAGTCCAAGGGGTTGGCTAGGATCACCCCTTCGCTTGTTGGTCCTGACCTCCATATGTGTGTCTCCCGTTTTGTTTGATGCAGTCCAATGATGGTAAGTCGAGTTGGTGATGTCGTTGAAGAAACTTACCGCCATCTGGTTTGCCATCTTAGCAAGGCTTCTTCTCCCTCCTGGTGAAATGATTGAGTCACTGGGTGAAGTGTGAATCCCCATCACGCACATGTAGCGCTCGGCATGTCGTTGAAGAGGTGCCAACCAACGCTTCGCTCCATATGCAAAACCTGATTCAACAAAAGGTTTAAATAAGGGGGTTAAATCTTTTTCTCGCACATCAACATGCTCCACCCACGTGACAAAGGAGGATCCATTCTGCAGATCCCGTATCAGGCATCCGGAAGGACGTTTTCGGCATCTTGATCTCACGGAAGGCCTTGGATTTGAGCTCATTTCATCCACAGAGACATCCACAACAATCCAACTTCCATCCAATTGTTGGTGAGAGGAACGAACAAACTGGACTTCACGAGTTGAAACATTGTGTGTTGGCACTAGGAACTCGGCAGACATCACTTGCACTCGCTCCTTGTAGCTTTCTTCTATCCCGGAGAACAGGACCTCCAAGGTATGGGCATTGGTGACCAAGCTACAGAAGATGAGCAACCATTGACCAACATCCATTAAAATCTGAACGATGGTGGTCGGATTCAGGTGAATGGTTGCTGAGTGTCTCGAGGCTTCTGATATGAAATATGGTGTAGGCTCAGCTCGTTGAGACACTCGCAAGTACTCGGCATGATTAAGAGTTTCGGGATGAATGGAAGTGCTGGGATTTGAGGAATAGATCCATAGGGGAAAACCAGCAGCGACCAAGAGCATGAGTTCGTCTTTGGCTTTGTTCACGATATCGGCGATCTGGTCGGAATGAAACCCAACGAGATCATGAGCAGGTCCCGGAATGTTGTCAGATGGCACATGAGAGGATGAGCGCTCGAGTAATGTTGGCATGAGGCTCCGCACATCCCTTCGCAAGTCATCCATGTCGATTGAATCATCGGACAAGACAAGAAGAGGCTCCGGAGGAACAACTTCGAATCTTGATCGATGCACATCTGGGTGCGGAACAGGACCTCCGCACTGGGGACAAATGCCGCTGTGAAGAGCATCGATGAGTTTCTGGTTCTGCTCTTGAAGCTCCTCATTCTTACTCATCAGCTCCTCGTTTCTTCTTATTAGATCGGCATAAATCTGCTCCTCTGACGGGATACCGTGCTTATCATGAAATCTCCTTCCCCAGTTGTAGACCTTATTTTCAGTTAACCCGAGTTCTATAGCAAACCTTGCTCTGTGCAGTTTGAGTGGGTGAGGATTCACCGTGTAGAACTCGGTCAACGCATCATTTTGGTCCTTGGTGAATCTCGTCCTCGGGCCTCTCGTACGCTTCTGGGAAGGACCAGCAACAACAACAACATGTGGATCAGCAGCCTGGATTGGTGCTTGTGGTTCTGGTTCTGGTTCTGGCACATCCGGCATGCTAGCATTAACAGTATCTAGAATGCTTGGTGGAATGATTTCATCCAAGCCTTCAAAGAAATCACTCTCTGGAGGACTAGAATGAAACAACTCACTGAAAGAATTCACTCTTTTGGCCATTTCTAGGTTGGGAGGGAGGATAGCTTTCTGGAAAAATAACTAAGAACAACGAAGAACAAGTGAAGAACAGTATGAACAAACGAGAGAAAATTTAGAGAGACTAAAAGGGAACTAAGTGAAAATGAATGCAAAATGAATGGAATGAAGCACATAGACACAAACCAAGGGAAAGGAACAGACGCACGTACGCACACGTGCCACAGACACAGATCCGCAAATTGCGGATCGAGCGACGAAAGTCGCAAAGGCTACAGTTGACACGCATGCGGATTATTAAACAAATCGGCCGACGCAAAAGTCGTCCGTCGGCCCAATCAAATATTTTTTTCATTTTTTATTTTTTTATTTATTTTTTTAATTATCGTGCCGACGCGAAAGTCGCGGGACGGTCCAATAAGAATTTTTCTTTTTATTTAACCAAATCTTTACGCGAAAGTCGTAAAGTGAACAGTGAAAACGCGTAGCACACGCGCTAACGGTTGCCGACACTTTAAACGGGCCTGGGCCATCGGAATGGTCTGGGCCTTAAAGTGGGCCTGGGCCAAAGAAAACTCCGGCCCATTATTAGGTGGGCTTAAACTAATGGGCCTAAAAACGAACAGGCCCGACACACTAAATGGGCTTGGGTTACGGGTTTCAGGCTTCGGGAATGACACGGGCCCAATGGGCCAAATTTTTTATTTTTTATTTTTTTATTTTTCTTTTCGAAACCTAAAACCCTAACCAACAAAACAAATGGGCTTAAGGCCCAATACTAACAAACAACAAGCAAACAAACAAGCCCAAAACAAACAATAATTATAAACAGTAAAAATAAATAATGACAAATAGTAAAACAAAACAATCACTTTTTTTTTTATTTACAATTACAAATTTTTTATTTTTTTTTTTTTTTTATTTTTTAAAAATAAATAATTAAATAACTAGAGTGAAAAAGAAACTTACCTTTTTACTCCCGAGGATACCAGAAAATCACCAACAAGACATCAACCTCAAGGTTTTTCAACCTTGACTTCCTAAACGTATGCTCCGATGTATGTGGTAAAACTTTCCGATAAACCCGGATTATTTCCTATACAAAATAAAAAGGTTAGTAATAAATTTACAAAATAAAAAGCAAAATATTTACAAAGTTAAAAATGTGTCACAAATTATCTATACAAAATGAATGAATAAATTCCTACTATGATATTTTCCTATGTCTAAGTAAATTTTATTTACACAATACACTTAAGTACGGGAACGAGAGGACTTCAATGTGCAATGGGACTGAAACAGCTACCCATCTTAAAGTCATGTTTAATCCAATATACCTAAAGTGTACAAAAACAGTTTCTTTTGCCTCAATATAGTTGAAAAAAAATGAAAGTTGATTCCAAGCGGTAACTCAAGGTGGACTTACGGCCTAGGTGCAATGCCTTGACTTAAATGACTTTCCGTGTTTTCGAAGGCGAATGGCCAGATCATATGAGAATAAGCGAGGGGCAGGATTCATTTGGTGGACTACGGAGGCAAGCCCCTATCGACTTTCGTCTGTCTATAGTCCTCTCCGAATCCAAAACCTGTCACCCGGGGTCTCGACCTAGACACCATCCATGTGCCCCTTACTCAGTTGAGAAAGCACTTAAGTGTTCGACAATTCTCCAAGTGTTAATAAAGGCCGCCCTCAACCTCAAATAACCTTACGGTAAAAATGAAGGGTTTAGGCCAATATTAACAAAAGGACCTTACCTATTTCCGTTCAAGTTACAACTTACAACAACAAAAAATAATCAACTATATAAAAGACACCTAAATAAATTACTAAGTGTAACAAAATATGAACAAGTATTAAAAACAAGTAATAACAACAACTATTCACAAGTAATATAGACAAGTAATATAAACAAGTAATATGAACAGTTAAAAAAAATAGTAAAATTATAAACAATAAAAAGTAAACAGTAATTATATACAAGTAATAAAAACAGTAATAATTACAAAAAATTATAAACAGTATTCACAAAAAAAATATTAGGTTAGGAACATTTTCAATCCACGTCGACGGCGCCAAAAATTGACACGCCCAAAATGAGCATCAATTTAAAAAAAATCCCTATCGGTAGTATAGTGTAAGTAGGGTATCGTTCACAACGGAGATCAAAGGGTGTACCTAACAAAAAATGTCACAAAGAATTAAATAAAATAAAGAATTATTATTAACAAGTATAAAGTATAAATATATACATATGTACAAAGTAAAAAGGGGAATTGAGAGATAAATTGAATGAAATAAATTAATTAAATTACAAAGAATAAATAAAATATGATGATGAAACACAAAGTATATAAAGTTCAGCCACATATACACAAGTTTACCAATCATTAGACCGAAAATTAACCAAGTTCCCTAGCCATGAAACCGAAACTAACATATGTGGAATGCCCACACGGGTTATCATTCCCCAAATAAAACCTCTTCTATGAAAATTAACCTAGTGAACGCTCATCTAGATTAAACAATTAAACATGCAAAGGTGATCAATCAATAACATATCTAACGCATAGGAGAAGAGTTGTTAATTAAAGTGCGCGACCTAGCGAACGCTCGTCTATCCGCGATCCTTCTTATTTTGATTCCGACCCGTTTGATAAGCCTTTACTACTTGTGAATTAGAATTAAAACCCTAATTCTAGCACCAATTACATGCAATCATCTTAAGTTTCGAACCTTAAAACAAGAACACATAAAAGATTCAATAAAACCGAATCAAATAAACGGAGTCACATAAGCTGCTAGAAGAACTAATTAATTAGGATCTAACAATCAAATAAACTCATAAATATAGGCTGAAAATTATATAAATCATGTCATGTTAACTAATACAAAGAATAAACAAGCAACAAAGAGGAACTCAAAAAGAGTAATTAAAGAATAAGTTGAAGTACACCATATGGAAAGTAGGAAGAACTCGAAGATCACAAACTCTTAAATCCTCACGCGAGTAACTCAAAAGCCGAGATTCCCAAGGTGATGATGATGGTGGTGATGATGGTTGATGGCTGGTGGTAATGGTGTAAACAGCTCCCCTCCTCCTTGAAGACTTGAAAACCCTAAATACTAGAGAATGGAAAATATGATGTGAGATGGAGAAGAGAAAGAGGAGGGTTTGTCCCTCCCCATTGGGGTGTGTATTGGTGAGAAGAATGAGGCTGCTATTTATAGGAGAATGGAGAGGAAGAAGAAGACAATGAAAGAAATAAAGAAAGAAAAGGAAGAGAAGTGGAATGTGAGTGGTAGAAAAGAAATGGTAAGTGGAATGGTGGAAATGAAGTCATATGGCAATGAACCATTTATTTAGGTAAAAGAAATCAAACACTAATATTGTGGGCAGAAAGAAGAGGAAAGGGGGAATATAGGGGTGAGTGGAGCATTGAAAATAAAAGAAGAGGAAAGAAATAAAAAGCAGACAGCACTGAGCAGTGCGCACTTAGAGCGGCATAATGGACGTTCCAACGGTTGGATGATTCTGAAATTTTAATTCGGAATACCTAACATCCACATGCAGCGTGTATCAAAATTACAGCTAGATCTGACGGTGCAATTGGGAGATATGGGCTTCGCAAGTTGACTGATCTGCACAGGCAGAATGTCCGAAAATCTGGGCTTGGGCCTTTCCTCATGCTTTGTGAACCTGGGCCTTCCTTCATGGATTTGGGCCTGCCATCTTGGGTCTGGGCCTCCTTCTTAATGGGCCTCGCTTCTTAATGGGCCTCGCAAAAGCCCATTAGACTTCGTTTCTGCACATGTTCACATTAATACGTCATTTAGGACTCAAATATGGAAACTAAGCTAAAATAGCAAAGTTACAATTAAATCATAGCCAAATAGTAGGGAAAACACATTAAAAACGTCACACTTTGTGCTCCTATCAAATTCCCCCACACTTAGCTATTGCTAGTCCTCTAGCAAACACAAAACTTTAAAAAAAAAAAAAAAAAACAAAAAAAAAAAAAAAAAAAAAAATTCTTTTCTTACCCCCCCCCTCGCTGGTTAGGGAAGTAATATTAATAATAAAAAAAAAATTAAAAAAATAATAAATATTTTTCTATTTTTTTTTACTCACCTCTCTTTTTTTTTGGGGGGGGGGGGTGAAAAACATTAAAATATAACTCCTAAAAAAAAAAAAACAAACAAAACCACACAACACCCACAACCCCAAATCTCTATATATTTTTCCTCTTTGTTGTGGGGTTTTTGTTTTTTTTTTGCTCATTAACCAACGCTCCACAATTAATCCACAAATCATTAGATCATAAGGGCTTCAAGGGTATAAACGGGGCCAAAAGGGTGAATGGTGAATAGTGAATGATGAATGAAGGGACTGGAAATGAAAAATGTTTCACATGTTTGCAAGACAAGTCAACGACTTTGAAACTCATACCTATGCTATACCCGAAACAACTTTCTTATTCTCCTCCAACCTTTTATTGAAAATAATACAAGAAAATAACTCTATTTTTTTTCTTTTTTCTTTTTTTTTCTTTTCTTTTTTCTTGAGGAACTTTATTCCTTCTTTTTGTTTTTGATTTTTTTTTCTTTGTTTGAACAATTACAACAAAATAAAATGCACCCCCACACTTGCCTTTTGGTATATTACCATACAAATCCGAAGCATAAAAACACAATAAGTCACTATCATCGTCTTGCAAACACAATAAAACAAGGGTGAGATGGTGTGGGTGAACAAAAGAAAAGGCTAATGAGTGTTTAGTTCAAAAGGGGATTCCTAAAGTTCGTGTTTAGATGGATGGTGAATATTTTGGCCATGGTGCTCAACTAATGCCTTAATCATCTCTAATTCATTACAGATTAACAAAACGTTTCAAGTGGTCTTTGAGCAAGTTCTAGGTTCAAAACTCATGAATTGTGCACACATGAAGAACGAGTAAATGTATGAAAGATGCATACATGTGAATATTCAATAGGCTCAAGTCCTCACATTTTCTGGGTATGCATGACAATGTATGTTTAAATGTGCTTCTCGGATTGCAATCAACTAATCGAAACAAGGTTATGTGAACATGGAAATTCGAGCAATCATAAGTTATGCAAATTAAATTCAAAGCAAACAACACATAGCCTTGACATATAATAAACATTCTCCTAATCACAACAATTTAAACTCAATTCATCATCGGAATTGGAAAGAACAAAGCACAAAACAAACAATAGCACACAAAACAGAAGCAAATATTTTTGTCATTTTTGATTTTTTTGATTTTTTTGATTATATTTTTTTTTGATATAGCTCAAATAAACAAACAAGCACTTTCTAAGACTCGATAGCTCCAAAGCCAGTGCGAAACAAACGAGCTTACAAAACTATTTTTTTTCTTTTTCAATTTTTTTTTATTAGGGTAACAATACGTGACCACAGTGACTTACTAAGTGCAATGGTAGGTTCAACGCTACCAAGGGAGTAAGTATGATCTAGTCGATATATTGTTACCGTAGAAAACAAACACAAGTAAATTATTTTTTTGAATTTTTCAATTTTTTTTTCTTTTCTTTTCTATAAACCTTCCCCCCACACTTGAATTAAACATTGTCCTCAATGTTAGACAAATATTTCACGAAAATGAATAATTCAAGCATGGTTATTGAATTTAAACACACAACAAAAATAAACAGAAGTATGGTTATCAAAATTACAGCTAGATCTGACGGTGCAATTGGGAGATATGGGCTTCGCAAGTTGACTGATCTGCACAGGCAGAATGTCCGAAAATCTGGGCTTGGGCCTTTCCTCATGCTTTGTGAACCTGGGCCTTCCTTCATGGATTTGGGCCTGCCATCTTGGGTCTGGGCCTCCTTCTTAATGGGCCTCCTTCTTAATGGGCCTCGCAAAAGCCCATTAGACTTCGTTTCTGCACATGTTCACATTAATACGTCATTTAGGACTCAAATATGGAAACTAAGCTAAAATAGCAAAGTTACAATTAAATCATAGCCAAATAGTAGGGAAAACACATTAAAAACGTCACACTTTGTGCTCCTATCACCCTGTGGCGCACATGTAGCGCTCGGCTTGTCGTTGGAGAGTTGAGATCCAACGCTTTGCACCAAAAGCGAACCCTGAATGAACAAAAGGTTCGAAACTGGCCTTCATCTCCTTCTCGCGTACATCCACGTGCTCCACCTAAGTGACCAAGGAAGATCCATTATGAAGATCACGTATCAGGCATCCGGAGGGGCGTTTTCGGCAAATCGATCTCACGGAAGGCTTTGGATTTGAACGCAATTCATCCACGGAGACATCCACAACGACCCAACTTCCATCCAGTTGTTGGTGAGAATACCGGACAAACTGGACTTCACGAGTCGAAACGAGGTGAGATGGCACCAGAAACTCGGCCGACATCACTTGCTTCTGCTCCTCGTAGCCTTCTTCGTTGCTGGAGGATAAGATCTCCAACGTCTGGGCGTTTGTAATCATGCTACAGAAGACTGGCAACCATCGACCAACATCCATTAAGATGTCAACGATGGTGGTCGGATGAAGATGGATGGTTGCCGAGTGTCTCGAGAATTCGGCTTTGAAGTACGGTGCAGGTTCAGCACGTTGAAACACTCGTAAGTACTCGGCGCGGTTTAGAATTTCGGGATGAATGGAAGTATCGGGAGTCGGGGAAGTTATCCACAAAGGAAATCCGGCAGTGGCCATGAGCAGGAGCTCGTCTTTGGCCTTGCGGGCGATATCCGAGATCAAGTCGGTGTGGACTCCGACAAGATCATGAGCAGGTCCGGGATGGGTGTCAGATGGCAAAGCTATGGATGGGCGCTCGACAAGGGTAGGCATGAGGCTCCGCACATCCCGTCTTAAGTGGTCCATGTCGATGGAATCATCGGACAACTGAAGAATAGGCTCTTGTTGTTGAGGAACAACTTCGAGCCTTCGCCGTGGCACATCTGAGTGCGGAACAGGACCTCCGCAATTAGGACAAATACCGCTGTGGAGAGCATCGACGAGTCGTTGATTCTGCATTTGAAGCTCCTCGTTCTTGCTCACCAGCTCATCGTTTCTTCTTTCTAGCTCGGCAATACGCTACTCAGATGTAATGATACCGAACTTCTTCCTATTTCTCGACCCCCAATAATAGACTTGGTCCTCCTCTAGTCCAATTTTCGGACCAAATCTTTCTCGTTGTGGTTTCGTGGGGTGAGAATACACCGCAAAGAAAGCCGCCAGTGCTTCTCTCTGAGCCTTGGTGTATTTTGTCCTCGGAAGTCTCCTATAGACAGGAGCGGCTTCCGGCTCGGCTGGTGGATCAGCAACCAGGATTGGTGCTTGGGGTAGTGGTTGCGGTTGTGGCTGTGGTTGTGGCTCGGTCGGCATGCTAGCATCGGCGCTATTGAGCATGCTCGGTGGAATTATTTCAGCCAGACCTTCAAAGATTGGGTTCTCTGAAGGACCTGCCTGAAACAAATCACTGAAAGAATTCACTCTTTTGGCCATTTGTGGTTTGGGAGGGGAGGAAAGCTTTTGGGATTTGGGAGGTTTTCTGGGAAAACTCAAGAACAGATGAAGAACACGAAGAACACGAGAGAGAAAACGAGAGAAAGAGAGAGAGACTAAGGGAAAACGTGAAATGACCTAAGGAAACTAACGCAAACAGAAGGGAAAGGAAGGAACGGACGCACGCATGCACGCTCGCACACGTGCCAAAGACAGAAGACCCGCAAATTGTGGATCGGGCGACGAAAGTCGCAAAGCGTACAGTGAAAACGCATGCGGCTTATTAAACAATTCGGCCGACGCAAAAGTCGTGCGTCGGCCCAATCAAATTTTTTTTTTTTTTTTTTTTTTTTGGTTTTTTTTTTTTTTAATACTTTACGAAAAGTCGTAAAGTGAACAGTGAAAACGCGTAGCACACGCGCTTGCCGACACTTTAAACGGGCTTGGGCCAACGAAATGGTTTGGGCCTTAAAGTGGGCCTGGGCCAAAGAAAACTCCGGCCCATTATTGGTGGGCTTAAATGACACGGCCAAAATGAGCATCAATTTAAAAAAACCCTATCGGTAGTATAGTGTAAGTAGGGTATCGTTCACAACGGAGATCAAAGGGTGTACCTAACAAAAAATGTCACAAAGAATTAAATAAAATAAAGAATTATTATTAACAAGTATAAAGTATAAATATATACATATGTACGAAGTAAAAAGGGAAATTGAGAGATAAATTGAATGAAATAAATTAATTAAATTACAAAGAATAAATAAAATATGATGATGAAACACAAAGTATATAAAGTTCAGCCACATATACACAAGTTTACCAATCATTAGACCGAAAATTAACCAAGTTCCCTAGCCATGAAACCGAAACTAACATATGTAGAATGCCCACACGGGTTATCATTCCCCAAATAAAACATCTTCTATGAAAATTAACCTAGTGAACGCTCATCTAGATTAAACAATTAAACATGCAAAGGTGATCAATCAATAACATATCTAACGCATAGAAGAAGAGTTGTTAATTAAAGTGCGCGACCTAGCGAACGCTCGTCTATCCGCGATCCTTCTTATTTTGATTCCGACCCGTTTGATAAGCCTTTACTACTTGTGAATTAGAATTAAAACCCTAATTCTAGCACCAATTATATGCAATCATCTTAAGTTTCGAACCTTAAAACAAGAACACATAAAAGATTCAATAAAACCGAATCAAATAAACGGAGTCACATAAGCTGCTAGAAGAACTAATTAATTAGGATCTAACAATCAAATAAACTCATAAATATAGGCTGAAAATTATATAAATCATGTCATGTTAACTAATACAAAGAATAATCAAGCAACAAAGAGGAACTCAAAAAGAGTAATTAAAGAATAAGTTGAAGTACACCATATGGAAAGTAGGAAGAACTCGAAGATCACAAACTCTTAAATCCTCACGCGAGTAACTCAAAAGCCGAGATTCCCAAGGTGATGATGATGGTGGTGATGATGGTTGATGGCTGGTGGTAATGGTGTAAACAGCTCACCTCCTCCTTGAAGACTTGAAAACCCTAAATACTAGAGAATGGAAAATATGATGTGAGATGGAGAAGAGAAAGAGGAGGGTTTGTCCCTCCCCATTGGGGTGTGTATTGGTGAGAAGAATGAGGCTGCTATTTATAGGAGAATGGAGAGGAAGAAGAAGACAATGAAAGAAATAAAGAAAGAAAAGGAAGAGAAGTGGAATGTGAGTGGTAGAAAAGAAATGGTAAGTGGAATGGTGGAAATGAAGTCATATGGCAATGGACCATTTATTTAGGTAAAAGAAATCAAACACTAATATTGTGGGCAGAAAGAAGAGGAAAGAATATAGGGGTGAGTGGAGCATTGAAAATAAAAGAAGAGGAAAGAAATAAAAAGCAGACAGCACTGAGCAGTGCGCACTTAGAGCGGCATAATGGACGTTCCAACGGTTGGATGATTCTAAAATTTTAATACCGTATACCTAACACCCACATGCAGCGTGTATCAAAATTACAGCTAGATCTGACGGTGAAATTGGGAGATATGGGCTTCGCAAGTTGACTGATCTGCACAGGCAGAATGTCCGAAAATCTGGGCTTGGGCCTTTCCTCATGCTTTGTGAACCTGGGCCTTCTTTCATGGATTTGGGCCTGCCATCTTGGGTTTGGGCCTTCCTTCATGGGCCTCATGGCAGACCACCTCTTAATGGGCCTCGCAAAAGCCCATTAGACTTCGTTTCTGCACATGTTCATATTAATACATCATTTTGGACTCAAATATGGAAACTAAGCTAAAATAGCAAAGTTACAATTAAATCATAGCCAAATAGTAGGGAAAACATATTAAAAACGTCACACTTTGTGCTCCTATCATTAAACTAATGGGCCTAAAAACGAATAGGCCCGACACACTAATGGGCTTGGGTTACGGGTTTTGGGCTTCGTGAATGACACGAGCCCGATGGGATAAATTTTTTATTTTTTATTTTTTTCTTTTTATTCGAAACCCAAAACACTAACCAATCACACAAACGGGCCTAAGGCCCAATAACAAACAAACTAACTAACAAGCCCAAAAATAAAACAAACAGTAATTATAAATAGTAAAAAGAAATAATTACCAACAGTAAAACAAAAGAAAACACTCTTTTTTTTTATTTACAATTAATTTTTTTTTTATTTTCTTTTTCTTTTTTCTTTTTTTATTTTTAAAATAAATAACGAGTGTGAAAGAAAACTTACCTTTTTACTCCCGAGGAAACCGAAAATCACCAACAAGACATCAACCTCAAGGTTTTTCAACCTTGACTTCCTAAACGTATGCTCCGATGTATGTGGTAAAATTTCCGATAAACCCGGATTATTTCCTATACAAAATAAAAAGGTTAGTAATAAATTTACAAAATAAAAACAAAATATTTACAAAGTTAAAAATATGTCACAAATTATCTATACAAAATGAATGAATAAATTTTCCTATGTCTACGTATATTTTATTTACACAATACACTTAAGTGTACAAAAATATTTTCCTTTGCCTGAATATAGTTGAAAAAAAAAAATGAAAGTTGATTCCAAGCGGTAACTCAAGGTGGACTTACGGCCTAGGTGCAATGCCTTGACTTAAATGACTTTCCGTGTTTTCAGAAGGCGAATGGCCAGATCACAAGAGATAAGCGAGAGGCAGGATTCATTTGGTGGACTACGGAGGCTTACACCCCTATCGACTTACGTCAGTCTATAGTCCTCTGAATCCAAAACCTGTCACCCAGGGTCTCGACCTAGACACCATCCATGTGCCCCTTACTCAGTTGAGAAAGAACTTAAGTGTTCGATGACACGCCCAAAATGAGCATCAATTTAAAAAAACCCTATCGGTAGTAGTATAGTGCATAGTAGGGTATCGTTCACAACGGAGATCAAAGGGTGTACCTAACAAAAAATGTCACAAGAATTAAATAAAATAAAGAATTATTATTAAGAAGTATAAAGAATATATATATACATATGTACAAAGTAAAAAGGGGTTTAAGAGATAAATTGAATTAATTAAATTACAAAGAATAAATTAAATAAGATGGGATGAAACACAAAATATATAAAGTTCAGCCACAAGTATACAAGTTTACCAATTATTGGACCGAAAATTAACCAAGTTCCCTAGCCATGAAACCGAAATTAACATATGTGGAATGCTGGACCGCCAATTATCATTCCCCAAATAAAACCACTTTCATGAAAATTATCCTAAGCGACCGCACCTAGAATAACCAATCAAACATGCAAAGGTAGCTAATCAAAACATGTCCAACGCATAAAAGAAGAGTTGTTAATTAAAGTGCACGACCTAGTGGGACCGCCCATCTATCCGTGATCCTTTTTATTTGTTTCCGACCTCTTTCCAAAGCCTTTACTACTTGTGAATTAGAATTAAAACCCTAATTCTAGTACCAATTATATGCAATTATCTTAAGCTTGCAACCTTAAAACAAAAACATATAAAAGTTATCTACTAAAACAAAATCAAATAAACGGAGTCACATAAACTACTAGAAGAACTAATTAATTAGGATCCAACAATTAAATAAATCCATAAACAAGGGCTGAATATTATATAAATCATGTCATGTTAACTAATACAAAGAATAATCAAGTAACAAAGAGGCATAAATTTAAAGGCTAAGTCGAAATACACCGTATGAATAGCATGAAGATCTTGAAGCCACATCTTGAATCCTTGACCACAAGTAATCCAAGCTGTGAAGACAAGGTGATGATGGTGATGGTGATGTTGAATAGGGGCTGGTGGTGATGGTGTAGACGCCTTCTCCTCCTCCTTGAAGACTTGAAAACCCTAAATACTAGAGAATGGAAAATATGATGTGAGAAGAGAAAGAGGAGGGTTTGTCCCTCCCCATTGGGGTGTGTTTGAAGAGAAGAATGAGGCTGCTATTTATAGGAGAATGGAGAGGAAGAAGAAGACAATGCAAGAAATAAAGAAAGAAAAGGAAGAGAAGTGGAATGTGAGTGGTAGAAAAGAAATGGTAAGTGGAATGGTGGAAATGTAGTCATATGGCAATGAACCATTTATTTAGGTAAAAATAAATCAAACACTAATGGTATGGGTAGAAAGAAGAGGGAAGAATATAAGGGTGAGTGGAGCATTGAAAATAAAAGAAGAGGAAAGAAATAAAAAGCAGGCAGCACTGAGCTATTCCCACTTAGAACGGAATAATGTACGTTTGAACGGTTGGATGATTCTCAAATTTTAATACAGAATATCTAACACACACATGCAGTGTGTATCAAAATTACAGCTGGATCCAACGGTGCAATTGGGAGATATGGGCTTCGCAAGTTGACTAATCTGCACAGGCAGAATGTCCGAAAATCTGGGCTTGGGCCTTTCCTCATGCTTTGTGAACTTGGGCCTTCCTTCATGGATTTGGGCCTTCCATCTTGGGTTTGGGCCTCCATCTTGGGTTTGGGCCTCCATCTTGGGCCTCCTGGCAGACCATCTCTTAATGGGCCTCGTTTCTGCACATGTTCACATTAATACATCATTTTGGACTCAAATATGGAAACTAAGCTAAATTAGCAAAGTTACAATTAAATCATAGCCAAATAGTAGGGAAAACACATTAAAAACGTCACACTTTGTGCTCCTATCAAATTCCCCCACACTTAGCTATTGCTAGTCCTCTAGCAAACACAAGAACAACACAAAACAGAAAAGGAAACACAAAACAGAATGGTCTTTCCAACCATAACCCTCAGCGAGTTCACAACAGTTATAATCAGAAGAATACAAATTATATACCAAGGCTAACGAATTTGCTAAGTGTTTAACCTGCACATCTCATTTATGCTCGGGTGAAGTGTGTGAAAACCGAGTATACAATTAATCTCATGCAATCCAATAGGCACATCCAAACAACATTAACCACTAAAGCTCACAATGATCACTAAATATTTCCGCTCAGTGTTTAGGGTTAAGTGTTTACTCTCATAACAATTGCACAAGTAACGTTCCCATAAGCTTGCTCATCAACCAACTCTCCACAATTAATCCACAAATCATTAGATCATAAGGACTTTCAAAGGTGTAATGGGGCCAAAGGTTAGGGGTTAAGAGAAACGAAGGGAAAGGAAATACAAAACAATTTTGTGACTTGTTTTCTATATGCTTAAACAATCAAACAACCAAACTTTTATTCACCTCCAATCTTTCACACTTTCTGAACAAAAACTTCTTATTCTTTTTTTTTCTTCTTTTTTTTTTTCTTTTTTTTTTTATAATTTTTTTTTTTACACAACATTTTTTTTTTACAACACCCCCACACTTCTTTCACAAACCAGAAGACTTTTCAAGCACAAAATACCACCACAAGTCACAAAATTGTCTCTTTAACACATGTTGGAACAAAGGCAGGTTAGTGTTTAAGCTAAAAACAGGTTAGGAGTAAGCGGGTTAACAAAGAAAAAGGCTAAAAACATGTTAGGCTCAAAAGAGGTTAACCTAAAGGATTAGTGTTTATAGGGCTGTAAGTCATTTTGGCCATGGTGCTTTACTATTGCCTTAATCATCTCTAATTCATCACAGATTAATAAAACGTTTCAAGTGGTCTTTGAGCAAGTTCTAGGTTCAAAACTCATGAATTGTGCACACATGAAGAACGAGTAAATGTATGAATGATGCATACATGTGAATATTCAATAGGTTCAAATCCTCACAGTTTCTGGGTATGCATGACAATGTATGTTCAAATGTGCTTCTCGGATTGCAATCAACTAATCGAAACAGGTTAAGTGAACATGGAAATTCGAGCAATCACAAGTTATGCATATTAAATCCAAAGCAAACTACACAAAGCCTTGACATATAATAAACATTCTCCTAATCACAACAATTTAAACTCAATTCATCATCGGAATTGGAAAGAACAAAGCACAAAACAAACAATAACACACAAAACAGAAGCAAATATTTTTGTCATTTTTGATTTTTTGATTTTTTTGATTATATTTTTTTTTTGATATAGCTCAAATAAACAAACAAGCACTTTCTAAGACTCGATAGCTCCAAAGCCAGTGCGAAACAAACGAGCTTACAAAACTATTTTTTTTTTCAATTTTTTTATTAGGGTAACAATACGTGACCACAGTGACTTACTAAGTGCAATGGTAGGTTCAACGCTACCAAGGGAGTAAGTATGATCTAGTCGATATATTGTTACCGTAGAAAACAAACAAAAGTAAATTATTTTTTTGAATTTTTTCAATTTTTCAAATTTTTTCTTTTCTTTTTAATAAACCTTTCCCCCACACTTGAATTAAACATTGTCCTCAATGTTAGACAAATATTTCATGAAATGAGAAATTCAAGCATGGTTATTGAATTTAAACACACAAACAGAAATAAACCGAAGTAAACACACAACAGTTAAGTAAATGAAAAGGGAAACAGAAATACTCCCCTTTGAAGATCGTGAAGCTCCTCCCGAAGCAAGTCACCAACACTCACAAACAAGGCTAGCAGGGCCTTGCATCCAACGTTTGCTCCTTAGTTGACTGCGGTTCTGATCCGTTGAAGTGTGTCCTGGACAAGGGTTGTTGCCGACTCCACGGCAGACTTGGCTGATGTAGCCTTCACCGAGATCTGGAACACTATAGTTAGCAGTGTTCCGTCAAGTACAACTCCGGATACGTTAGGCAGAATGGAGAAGCCTGAAGACATAAGCGGAAATGGCTCCGGTTGAACTCCAGATAGCAAACACTGGAGAATGGAATGGTTAATCGGCGCATAAATCACAGACGACCCTGTTGCATCGGTGCAACACTCCTGAAGAATGAGGAAGTCGTTGTGACTATCTATGGCGAGCACCGAAATCTGGTTCCGCGGGTCAAGACCGATGGTGAAGTTTGCTAGCACATGCACCGAGCTGTCCATCGACATACTATCCCACATTGGTCTAGTCTGAACGTCTTTGAGGAACTCAAAGATCCTGGTGTGATGTGATAGATGAACGACGGAACAACCAGCAGTACGATTGACTCCAGGGGGCTTGCTCGGATCACCCCTGCGCTTGTTGGTCCTGACCTCCATTCGAGTGTCTCTTGTTCGGTTCGAACAAGTCCAAGTGGTGGTATGTGGAGTTGCTGATATCGTTGAAGAAACAGATTGTCATCTGTTTTGCCATTTCCGCAAGTCCTCTTCTTCCTTCAAGAGAAATGATCGAGTCACCGGGTGAAGAGTGGATACCCCGTGGCGCACATGTAGCGCCTCGGCTTGTCGTTGGAGAGTCGAGATCCAACGCTTTGCACCAAAAGCGAACCCCGAATGAACAAAAGGTTCGAAACTGGCCTTCATCTCCTTCTCGCGTACATCCACGTGCTCCACCCAAGTGACTAAGGAAGATCCATTATGAAGAGGTGACACGCCCAAAATGAGCGTCAATTTAAAAAAAACCCTATCGGTAGTAGTATAGTGCATAGTAGGGTATCGTTCACAACGGAGATCAAAGGGTGTACCTAACAAAAAATGTCACAAAGAATTAAATAAAATAAAGAATTATTATTAACAAGTATAAAGTATAAAATATACATATGTACAAAGTAAAAAGGGGGTTTAAGAGATAAATTGAATGAAATAAATTAATTAAATTACAAAGAATAAATTAAATAAGATGGGATGAAACACAAAGTATATAAAGTTCAGCCACATATACACAAGTTTACCAATCATTAGACCGAAAATTAACCAAGTTCCCTAGCCATGAAACCGAAACTAACATATGTGGAATGCCCACACGGGTTATCATTCCCCAAATAAAACCTCTTCTATGAAAATTAACCTAGTGAACGCTCATCTAGATTAAACAATTAAACATGCAAAGGTGATCAATCAATAACATATCTAACGCATAGGAGAAGAGTTGTTAATTAAAGTGCGCGACCTAGCGAACGCTCGTCTATCCGCGATCCTTCTTATTTTGATTCCGACCCGTTTGATAAGCCTTTACTACTTGTGAATTAGAATTAAAACCCTAATTCTAGCACAAATTACATGCAATCATCTTAAGTTTCGAACCTTAAAACAAGAACACATAAAAGATTCAATAAAACCGAATCAAATAAACGGAGTCACATAAGCTACTAGAAGAACTAATTAATTAGGATCCAACAATTAAATAAACCCATAAAAAAAAGGCTGAAAATTATATAAACGTCATGTCATGTTAACTAGTACAAAGAATAAACAAGCAACAAAGAGGAACTCAAAAAGAGTAATTAAAGAATAAGTTGAAGTACACCATATGGAAAGTAGGAAGAACTCGAAGATCACAAACTCTTAAATCCTCACGCGAGTAACTCAAAAGCCGAGATTCCCAAGGTGATGATGATGGTGGTGATGATGGTTGATGGCTGGTGGTAATGGTGTAAACAGCTCCCCTCCTCCTTGAAGACTTGAAAACCCTAAATACTAGAGAATGGAAAATATGATGTGAGATGGAGAAGAGAAAGAGGAGGGTTTGTCCCTCCCCATGGGGTGTGGGTGTGTGAGAGCTATTTATAGGAGAATGGAGAGGAAAAGAAGAAAGAAATAAAGAAAGAAAGAAGAGAACTGGAATGTGGGGCAGAAAGAAATGGCAGTGGAATGGTGGAAATGGAGTCATATGGCAATGAACCATTTATTTAGGTAAAAGAAATCAAACACAATGGTGGGAAAATAGTTAGGGGGGTGGGGGGAAGGGGGGGGGTTGGATGATTCTGAAATTTTAATGCCGAACACTTAACATCCACATGCAGCGTGTATCCAAATTACAGCTAGATCTGACGGTGCAATTGAGAGATATGGGCTTCGCAAGTTGACTGATCTGCACAGGCAGAATGTCCGAAAATCTGGGCTTGGGCCTTTCCTCATGCTTTGTGAACCTGGGCCTTCCTTCATGGATTTGGGCCTGCCATCTTGGGTTTGGGCCTCCTTCTTGGGTTTGGGCCTTCCATCTTGGGCCTCATGGCAGACCACCTCTTAATGGGCCTCGCAAAAGCCCATTAGACTTCGTTTCTGCACATGTTCACATTAATACATCATTTTGGACTCAAATATGGAAACTAAGCTAAAATAGCAAAGTTACAATTAAATCATAGCCAAATAGTAGGGAAAACACATTAAAAACGTCACACTTTGTGCTCCTATCAAATTCCCCCACACTTAGCTACTGCTAGTCCTCTAGCAAACACAAGAACAACACAAAACAAAAAAGGAAACACAAAACAGAATGGTCTTTCCAACCATAACCCTCAGCGAGTTCAGAAGAGTTATAATCAAGAGAATAAAAATTATATACCAAGGTTAAAGAATTTGCTAAGCATTTAATATACACATCTCATTTATGCTCGGGTGAATTGTGTGAAAACCGAGTATACAATTAATCGCATGCAATCCAATAGGCACATCTACACAACATTAACCACTAAAGCTCACAATGATCACTAAATATTTCCGCTCAGTGTTTAGGGTTAAGTGTTTACTCTCAAAACAATTACACAAGTAACGTTCCCATAAGCTTGCTCATTAACCAACTCTCCACAATTAATCCACAAATCATTAGATCATAAGGGCTTTTAGGGTGAAACAGGGGTCAAAGGGTGAATGGTGAATAGTGAATGGTGAATGATGAATGAAGGAACTGGAAATGAAAAATGTTTCACATGTTTGCAAGACAAGTCAATGACTTTGAAACTCATACCTATGCTATACCCGAAACAACTTTCTTATTCTCCTCCAACCTTTTATTGAAAATAATACAAGAAAATAACTCTATTTTTTTTTTCTTTTTTTTTTTCTTTTTTTTTTTTCGAGGAACTTTATTCCTTCTTTTTGTTTTTGATTTTTTTTTTCTTTCTTTGAACAATTACAACAAAATAAAATGCACCCCCACACCAAATCCGAAGCATAAAAACACAAGAAGTCACTATCATCGTCTTGCAAACACAATAAAACAAGGGTGAGATGGTGTGGGTGAACAAAAGAAACGGCTAATGAGTGTTTAGTTCAAAAGGGTTATTCCTAAAGTTCGTGTTTAGATGGATGGTGAATACTTTGGCCATGGTGCTCAACTAATGCCTTAATCATCTCTAATTCATCACAGATTAACAAAACGTTTCAAGTGGTCTTTGAGCAAGTTCTAGGTTCAAAACTCATGAATTGTGCACACATGAAGAACGAGTAAATGTATGAAAGATGCATACATGTGAATATTCAATAGGCTCAAATCCTCACATTTTCTGGGTATGCATGACAATGTATGTTCAAATGTGCTTCTCGGATTGCAATCAATTAATCGAAACAGGTTATGTGAACATGGAAATTCGAGCAATCACAAGTTATGCATATTAAATCCAAAGCAAACTACACACAGCCTTAGCATATAATCAACATTCTCCTAATCACAACAATTAAACTCAATTCATCCTTGGGATTGGAAAGAACAAAGCACAAAACACACAAAACAGAAGCAAATATTTTTGTAATTTTTGATTTTTTTGATTTTTTTTTTTTTATAAATGATATAGCTCAAATAAACGAACAAGCACTTTCTAAGACTCGATAGCTCCAAAGCCAGTGCGAAACAAACGAGCTTACAAAACTATTTTTTTTTCTTTTTCAATTTTTTTTTATTAGGGTAACAATACGTGACCACAGTGACTTACTAAGTGCAATGGTAGGTTCAACGCTACCAAGGGAGTAAGTATGATCTAGTCGATATATTGTTACCGTAGAAAACAAAAACAAGTAAATTATTTTTTTGAATTTTTGAATTTTTCAAATTTTTTTCTTTTCTTTTTAATAAACCTTCCCCCCACACTTGAATTAAACATTGTCCTCAATGTTAGACAAATATTTCACGAAAATGAAAAATTCAAGCATGGTTATTGAATTTAAACACACAAACAAAAATAAACCGAAGTAAACACACAAACATAAATAAACACACAACAGTTAAGTAAATGAAAAGGGAAACAGAAAGACTCCCCTTTGAAGATCGTGAAGCTCCTCCCGAAGCAAGTCACCAACAGTCACAAACAAGGCTAGCAGGGCCTTGCATCCAACATTTGCTCCTTAGTTGACTGCGGCTTTGATCCTTTTGAGCGTGTCCTGGACCGTGCCTGTTGCCAAATCCACAGCACGTCTGGCTGAATTTGCCTTCACTGAGATCTGGAACACTAACGTCAGTAGAGTTCCATCAAGTACGTCTCCGGATACATCAGGCAGAATGGAGAAGCCAGATGACATCAATTGAAAAGGCTCCGGGTCAACTCCACATAACATGGACTGGAAGGTTGCTTGATCGATAGGCGCATAAATCACGTACGACCCCGTTGAATCTGTGAAGCACTCCTGGAGTATGAGGAAGTCGACGTGATTACTTATGCCCAAAACGGAGATAGAATTTCGTGGGTCAAGACCAGTGGTGAAGTTTGTAAGCACATGTACTGAACTGTCTATCGACACACTATCCCATAAATGCCTTGTCTGTACGTCTCTGATAAAATCAAAGATTCTTGTGTGATGGGAGAAGTGCTTGACAGAACAGCCAGCAGTACGATCGAGTCCAAGGGGTTGGCTAGGATTATCCCTTCGCTTGTTGGTCCTGACCTCCATATGTGCGTCTCCCGTTTTGTTTGATGCAGTCCAATGATGGTAAGTCGAGTTGGTGATGTCGTTGAAGAAACTTACCGCCATCTGGTTTGCCATCTTAGCAAGGCTTCTTCTCCCTCCTGGTGAAATGATTGAGTCACTGGGTGAAGTGTGAATCCCCATCACGCACATGTAGCGCTCGGCATGTCGTTGAAGAGGTGCCAACCAACGCTTCGCTCCATATGCAAAACCTGATTCAACAAAAGGTTTAAATAAGGGGGTTAAATCTTTTTCTCGCACATCAACATGCTCCACCCACGTGACAAAGGAGGATCCATTCTGCAAATCCCGTATCAGGCATCCGGAAGGACGTTTTCGGCATCTTGATCTCACGGAAGGCCTTGGATTTGAGCTCATTTCATCCACAGAGACATCCACAACAATCCAACTTCCATCCAATTGTTGGTGAGAGGAACGAACAAACTGGACTTCACGAGTTGAAACATTGTGTGTTGGCACTAGAAACTCGGCAGACATCACTTGCACTCGCTCCTTGTAGCTTTCTTCTATCCCGGAGAACAGGACCTCCAAGGTATGGGCATTGGTGACCAAGCTACAGAAGATGAGCAACCATTGACCAACATCCATTAAAATCTGAACGATGGTGGTCGGATTCAGGTGAATGGTTGCTGAGTGTCTCGAGGCTTCTGATATGAAATATGGTGTAGGCTCAGCTCGTTGAGACACTCGCAAGTACTCGGCATGATTAAGAGTTTCGGGATGAATGGAAGTGATGGGATTTGAGGAATAGATCCATAGGGGAAAACCAGCCGCGGCCAAGAGAAGGAGTTCGTCTTTGGCTTTGTTCACGATATCGGCGATCTGGTCGGAATTTAACCCAACGAGATCAGCGAGCAGGTCCCGAATGTTGTCGATGGCACACGAGAGGATGAGCGCTCGACTAATGTGGGCATGAGGCTCCGCACATCCCTTCGCAAGTCATCCATGTCGATTGAATCATCGGACAAGACAAGAAGAGGCTCCGGAGGAACAACTTCGAATCTTGATCGATGCACATCCGGGTGCGGAACAGACCTCCACACTCGGGGACAAATGCCGCCGTGAAGAGCATCGATGAGTTTCTGGTTCTGCTCTTGAAGCTCCTCATTCTTACTCATCAGCTCCTCGTTTCTTCTTATTAGATCGGCATAAATCTGCTCCTCTGACGGGATACCGTGCTTATCATGAAATCTCCTTCCCCAGTTGTAGACCTTATTTTCAGTTAACCCGAGTTCTATAGCAAACCTTGCTCTGTGCAGTTTGAGTGGGTGAGGATTCACCGTGTAGAACTCGGTCAACGCATCATTTTGGTCCTTGGTGAATCTCGTCCTCGGGCCTCTCGTACGCTTCTGGGAAGGACCAGCAACAGCAACAACATGTGGATCATCAGGCTGGATTGGTGCTTCTGGTTCTGGCACATCCGGCATGCTAGCATTAACAGTATCTAGAATGCTTGGTGGAATGATTTCATCCAAGCCTTCAAAGAAATCACTCTCTGGAGGACTAGAATGAAACAACTCACTGAAAGAATTCACTCTTTTGGCCATTTTAGGTTGGGAGGGAGGATAGCTTTCTGGAAAAATAACTAAGAACAACGAAGAACAAGTGAAGAACAATATGAACAAACGAGAGAAAATTTAGAGAGACTAAAAGGGAACTAAGTGAAAATGAATGCAAAATGAATGGAATGAAGCACATAGACACAAACCAAGGGAAAGGAACAGACGCACGTACGCACACGTGCCACAGACACAGATCCGCAAATTGCGGATCGAGCGACGAAAGTCGCAAAGGCTACAGTTGACACGCATGCGGATTATTAAACAAATCGGCCGACGCAAAAGTCGTCCGTCGGCCCAATCAAATATTTTTTTTTATTTTTTATTTTTTAATATATTTTTTTTAATTATCGTGCCGACGCGAAAGTCGCGGGACGGTCCAATAAGAATTTTTCTTTTTATTTAACCAAATCTTTACGCGAAAGTCGTAAAGTGAACAGTGAAAACGCGTAGCACACGCGCTAACGGTTGCCGACACTTTAAACGGGCCTGGGCCATCGGAATGGTCTGGGCCTTAAAGTGGGCCTGGCCGCGTAGAGAACGGGCCATTATTGGTGGGCTTAAACTAATGGGCCTAAAAACGAACAGGCCCGACACACTAAATGGGCTTCGGTTACGGGTTTTGGGCTTGGAAATGACACGAGCCCAATGGGCTAAATTTAATTAACTAAATTTTTTTTTTTTTTTTTTTTTTTTTTTTTTTTCGAAACCCAAAACTCAAACCGACAAAACAAATGGGCTTAAGGCCCAATACTAACAAACAACAAGCAAACAAACAAGCCCAAAACAAACAATAATTATAAACAGTAAAAATAAATAATGACAAATAGTAAAACAAAACAATCACTTTTTTTTTTTTATTTACAATTACAAATTTTCTATTTTTTTATTTTTTTTATTTTTTAAAATAAATAATTAAATAACTAGAGTGAAAAAGAAAACTTACCTTTTTACTCCCGAGGATACCAGAAAATCACCAACAAGACATCAACCTCAAGGTTTTTCAACCTTGACTTCCAAAACGTATGCTCCGATGTATGTGGTATAATTTCGATAACCCGGATTATTCCCTAAAAAAATTAAAAAGTTAGTAATAAATTTACAAAATAAAAACAAAATATTTACAAAGTTAAAAATGTGTCACAAATTATCTATACAAAATGAATGAATAAATTTTCCTATGTCTAAGTAAATTTTATTTACACAATACACTTAGGTACGGGAACAGAGGACTTCAATGTGCAATGGGACTGAAACAGCTACCCATCTTAAAGTCATGTTTAATCCAATATACCTAAAGTGTACAAAAACATTTTCTTTTGCCTGAATATAGTTGAAAAAAATGAAAGTTGATTCCAAGCGGTAACTCAAGGTGGACTTACGGCCTAGGTGCAATGCCTTGACTTAAATGACTTTCCGTGTTTTCAGAAGGCGAATGGCCAGATCACAGAGAGATAAGCGAGAGGCAGGATTCATTTAGTGGACAGGAACCCCCCACTTTCTCCTTTAGTCCTCTGAATCCAATTTTACAAACCCGTCACCCAGGGTCTCGATCATATCTAGACACCATTCATGTGCCCCTTACTCAGTTGAGAAAGCACTTAAGTGTTCGACAATTCTCCAAGTGTTAATAAAGGCCGCCCTCAACCTCAAATAACCTTACGGTAAAAATGAAGGGTTTAGGCCAATATTAACAAAAGGACCTTACCTATTTCCGTTCAAGTTACAACTTACAACAACAAAAAAATAATCAACTATATAAAAGACACCTAAATAAAATTACTAAGTGTAAAATATCTACAAGTAAAATTAGTAAGTGTAACAAAATATCAACAAGTATAAACAAGTATTATTCACAAATATTCACAAAATAATAGTTAGGAATTTTCAATCCCCGTCGACGGCGCCAAAAATTGACACGCCCAAAAGGAGCATCAATTTAAAAAAATCCCTATCGGTTGTAGTATAGTGCATAGTAGGGTATCGTTCACAACGGAGATCAAAGGGTGTACCTAACAAAAAATGTCACAAAGAATTAAATAAAATAAAGAATTATTATTAACAAGTATAAAGTATAAATATATACATATGTACAAAGTAAAAAGGGGAATTGAGAGATAAATTGAATGAAATAAATTAATTAAATTACAAAGAATAAATAAAATATGATGATGAAACACAAAGTATATAAAGTTCAGCCACATATACACAAGTTTACCAATCATTAGACCGAAAATTAACCAAGTTCCCTAGCCATGAAACCGAAACTAACATATGTGGAATGCCCACACGGGTTATCATTCCCCAAATAAAACCTCTTCTATGAAAATTAACCTAGTGAACGCTCATCTAGATTAAACAATTAAACATGCAAAGGTGATCAATCAATAACATATCTAACGCATAGGAGAAGAGTTGTTAATTAAAGTGCGCGACCTAGCGAACGCTCGTCTATCCGCGATCCTTCTTATTTTGATTCCGACCCGTTTGATAAGCCTTTACTACTTGTGAATTAGAATTAAAACCCTAATTCTAGCACCAATTACATGCAATCATCTTAAGTTTCGAACCTTAAAACAAGAACACATAAAAGATTCAATAAAACCGAATCAAATAAACGGAGTCACATAAGCTGCTAGAAGAACTAATTAATTAGGATCTAACAATCAAATAAACTCATAAAATATAGGCTGAAAATTATAAACGTCATGTCATGTTAACTAGTACAAAGAATAAACAAGCAACAAAGAGGAACTCAAAAAGAGTAATTAAAGAATGAGTTGAAGTACACCATATGGAAAGTAGGAAGAACTCGAAGATCACAAACTCTTAAATCCTCACGCGAGTAACTCAAAAGCCGAGATTCCCAAGGTGATGATGATGGTGGTGATGATGGTTGATGGCTGGTGGTAATGGTGTAAACAGCTCCCCTCCTCCTTGAAGACTTGAAAACCCTAAATACTAGAGAATGGAAAATATGATGTGAGATGGGGAAGAGAAAAGGGGGGGGTGGTCCCCCCCCTTTGGGGTGTTTTTTTTGTGGAAGAATGAGGCTGCTATTTATAGGAGAATGGAGAGGAAGAAGAAGACAATGCAAGAAATAAAGAAAGAAAAGGAAGAGAAGTGGAATGTGAGTGGAGAAAAGAAATGGTAAGTGGAATGGTGGAAATGTAGTCATATGGCAATGAACCATTTATTTAGGTAAAAGAAATCAAACACTAATGGTATGGAGAGAAAGAAACAAAGATAGTTAGGTGAGATGGGTGGAAATATGGGGGTGAGTGGAGCATTGAGAATAAAGGAAAAGGAAAGAAATAAAAAGCAGACAGCACTGAGCAGTGCGCACTTGGAGTGGAATTCTGGACGTATGGACGGTTGGATGATTCTGAAATTTTAATGCCGAATACTTAACATCCACATGCAGCGTGTATCAAAATTACAGCTAGATCTGACGGTGCAATTGAGAGATATGGGCCTCGCAAGTTGACTGATCTGCACAGGCAGAATGTCCGAAAATCTGGGCTTGGGCCTTTCCTCATGCTTTGTGAACCTGGGCCTTCCTTCATGGATTTGGGCCTGCCATCTTGGGTTTGGGCCTTCCTTCTTGGGTTTGGGCCTTCCATCTTGGGCCTCATGGCAGACCACCTCTTAATGGGCCTCGCAAAAGCCCATTAGACTTCGTTTCTGCACATGTTCACATTAATACATCATTTTGGACTCAAATATGGAAACTAAGCTAAAATAGCAAAGTTACAATTAAATCATAGCCAAATAGTAGGGAAAACACATTAAAAACGTCACACTTTGTGCTCCTATCAAATTGGGTTTTTTTTTTTTTGGTTTTTTTTTTTTTTTTTTTTGGACAAAAAAGTGAAAGAGGGAGAGGGGGGGGAATAGACGGCAACCATCGACCAACATCCATTAAGATCTGAACGATGGTGGTCGGATAAAGGATGAATGGTTGCCGAGTGTCTCGACGATTCGGCTTTGAAGTACGGAGCGAGGTTCAGCTCGTTGAAACACTCGCAAGTACTCGGCCCTATTAAGAGTCTCGGGATGAATGGACGTATCGGGAGTCGGTGAAGTTATCCACAAAGGAAAACCGGCAGTGGCCATGAGCAGGAGCTCGTGTTTGGCCTTGCGGGCGATATCCGAGATCAAGTCGGTGTGGACTCCGACAAGATCATGAGCAGGTCCGGGAAGGTGTAGATGGCAAAGGTATGGATGGGCGCTCGATAAGTGAAGGCATGAGGCTCCGCACATCCCGTCTTAAGTGGTCCATGTCGATGGAATCATCGGACAACTCGAGAAGAGGCTCTTGTTGTTGAGGAACAACTTCGAGCCTTCGCCTAGGCACATCTGAGTGCGGAACAGGACCTCCGCAATTGGGACAGATGCCGCTGTGGAGAGCATCGACGAGTCGTTGATTCTGAAGTTGAAGCTCCTCGTTTTTGCTCACCAGCTCATCATTTCTTCTCTCTAGCTCGGCGATACGCTGCTCAGATGTAATGATACCGAACTTCTTCCTATTTCTCGACCCCCAATAATAGACTTGGTCTTCTTCTAGTCCGATTTTCGGACCAAATCGTTCTCGTTGTGGCTTGGTGGGGTGAGAATACACCGCAAAGAAAGCCGCAAGTGCATCTCTCTCGAGCTTTGGTGTATTTGGACCTCGGAAGTCTCCTATAGACGGGAGCGGCTTCCGGCTCGGCGGGTGGATCAGCAACCAGGATTGGTGCTTGGGGTAGTGGTTGCGGTTGCGGTTGTGGCTCGGTCGGCATGCTAGCATCGGCGCTATCGAGCATGCTCGGTGGAATTATTTCAGCCGGACCTTCAAAGATCGGGGTTCTCGAAGGACCCGCCCGAAACAAGTCGCCGAAAGAATTGACTCTTTTGGCCATTTCGGGTTGGGAAGGGAGGAAAGCTTCGGGATTTGGGAGGTTTTCCGGGAAAACTAGCGAAGAACACGAAGAAACAAGAACGAGAGAGAGAAAACGAGAGAGAATGAGAGAGAGAGAGAGGGAAAACGCGTGAAATGACCTAAGGGAACTAACGCAAACCGAAGGGAAGGGAAGGAACGGACGCACGCTCGCACACGTGCCATAGACGAAGACCCGCAAATGTGGATCGAGCGACGAAAGTCGTAAAGTCTACAGTAGACACGCACGCGGTTTATTAAACAATTCGGCCGACGCAAAAGTCGTGCGTCGGCCCAATCAAATTTTTTTTCTGATTTTCGATTTTTTATTTTTTTATTTTTTTTTAATACTTTACGAAAAGTCGTAAAGTGAACAAAGGAAAACGCGTAGCACACGCGCTTGCCGACACTTTAAATGGGCCTGGGCCATCGAAATGGTTTGGGCCTTAAAGTGGGCCTGGGCCAAAGAAATCTCCGGCCCATTATTGGTGGGCTTAAACTAATGGGCCTAAAAACGAACAGGCCCGACACACTAATGGGCTTGGGTTACGGGTTTTGGGCTTCGTGAATGACACGAGCCCAATGGGCTAAATTTTTTTATTTTTTTATTTTTTATTTTTTTTTTTTACGAAACCTAAAACCCTAACCAATCACACAAATGGGCCTAAGGCCCAATAACAAATAACTACAACAAGCCCAAAAATAAAACAAACAGTAATTATAAACAGTAAAAATAAATAATTACAAAGGTAATACAAACAAACAAACACTCTTTTTTTTATTATTTACAATTACAAATTTTTTTATTTTTTTATTTTTTAAATAAATAACGAGAGTTAAAAGAAAACTTACCTTTTTACACCCGAGGAAACCGAAAATCACCAACAAGACATCAACCTCAAGGTTTTTCAACCTTGACTTCCTAAACGTATGCTCCGATGTATGTGGTAAAATTTCCGATAAACCCGGATTATTTCCTATACAAAATAAAAAGGTTAGTAATAAAATTTACAAAATAAAAACAAAATATTTACAAAGTTAAAAATATGTCACAAATTATCTATACAAAATGAATGAATAAATTTTCCTATGTCTACGTATATTTTATTTACACAAGTACACTTAAGTGTACAAAAATATTTTCCTTTGCCAGAATATAGTTGAAAAAAAATGAAAGTTGATTCCAAGCGGTAACTCAAGGTGGACTTACGGCCTAGGTGCAATGCCTTGACGTAAATGACTTTCCGTGTTTTCAGAAGGCGAATGGCCAGATCACAAGAGATAAGCGAGAGGCAGGATTCATTTAGTGGACAAGTCCTCTGAATCCAATTTTACAAACCCGTCACCCAGAGTCTTGATCATATCTAGACACCATTCATGTGCCCCTTACTCAGTTGAGAAAGCACTTAAGTGTTCGACAATTCTCCAAGTGTTAATAAAGGCCGCCCTCAACCTCAAGTGACCTTACGGTAAAAATGAAGGGTTTAGGCCAATATTAACAAAAGGACCTTACCTATTTCCGTTCAAGTTACAACTTACAACAACAAAAAATAATCAACTATATAAAAGACACCTAAATAAATTACTAAGTGTAACAAAATATAAACAAGTATTAAAAACAAGTAATAACAACAACTATTCACAAGTAATATAGACAAGTAATATAAACAAGTAATATGAACAGTTAAAAAAAATAGTAAAATTATAAACAATAAAAAGTAAACAGTAATTATATACAAGTAATAAAAACAGTAATAATTACAAAAAATTATAAACAGTATTCACAAAAAAAATATTAGGTTAGGAATATTTTCAATCCCCGGCAACGGCGCCAAAAATTGACACGCCCAAAAGGAGCATCAATTTAAAAAAACCCTATCGGTAGTAGTATAGTGCATAGTAGGGTATCGTTCACAACGGAGATCAAAGGGTGTACCTAACAAAAAATGTCACAAAAAATTAAATAAAATAAAGAATTATTATTAACAAGTATAAAGTATAAATATATACATATGTACAAAGTAAAAGGGGGGTTTAAGAAATAAATTGAATGAAATTAATTAATCTACAAAGAATAAATGAAATAAGATGGGATGAAACACAAAGAATATAAAGTTCAGCCACAAGTATACAAGTTTACCAATTATTGGACCGAAAATTAACCAAGTTCCCTAGCCATGAAACCGAAATTAACATATGTGGAATGCTGGACCGCCAATTATCATTCCCCAAATAAAACCACTTTCATGAAAATTAACCTAAGCGACCGCACCTAGATTAATCAATCAAACATGCAAAGGTAGCTAATCAAAACATGTCCAACGCATAAAAGAAGAGTTGTTAATTAAAGTGCACGACCTAGTGGGACCGCCCATCTATCCGTGATCCTTTTTATTTGTTTCCGACCTCTTTCCAAAGCCTTTACTACTTGTGAATTAGAATTAAAACCCTAATTCTAGCACCAATTATATGCAATCATCTTAAGTTTGCAACCTTAAAACAAAAACATATAAAAGTTATCTACTAAAACAAAATCAAATAAACGGAGTCACATAAACTACTAGAAGAACTAATTAATTAGGATCCAACAATTAAATAAATCCATAAACAAGGGCTGAAAATTATATAAATCATGTCATGTTAACTAATACAAAGGATAAACAAGCAACAAAGAGGCATAAATTTAAAGGCTAAGTCGAAATACACCGTATGAATAGCATGAAGATCTTGAAGCCACATCTTGAATCCTTGACCACAAGTAATCCAAGCTGTGAAGACAAGGTGATGATGGTGATGGTGATGTTGAATAGGGGCTGGTGGTGATGGTGTAGACGCCTTCTCCTCCTCCTTGAAGTCTTGAAAACCCTAAATACTAGAGAATGGAAAATATGATGTGAGATGGAGAAGAGAAAGAGGAGGGTTTGTCCCTCCCCATTGGGGTGTGTTTGAAGAGAAGAATGAGGCTGCTATTTATAGGAGAATGGAGAGGAAGAAGAAGACAATGCAAGAAATAAAGAAAGAAAAGGAAGAGAAGTGGAATGTGAGTGGTAGAAAAGAAATGGTAAGTGGAATGGTGGAAATGTAGTCATATGGCAATGAACCATTTATTTAGGTAAAAGAAATCAAACACTAATATTGTGGGCAGAAAGAAGAGGAAAGAATATAGGGGTGAGTGGAGCATTGAAAATAAAAGAAGAGGAAAGAAATAAAAAGCAGACAGCACTGAGCAGTTCCCACTTAGAACGGAATAATGCACGTTTGAACGGTTGGATGATTCTCAAATTTTAATACAGAATATCTAACACACACATGCAGTGTGTATCAAAATTACAGCTGGATCCAACGGTGCAATTGGGAGATATGGGCTTCGCAAGTTGACTAATCTGCACAGGCAGAATGTCCGAAAATCTGGGCTTGGGCCTTTCCTCATGCTTTGTGAACTTGGGCCTTCCTTCATGGATTTGGGCCTTCCATCTTGGGTTTGGGCCTCCATCTTGGGTTTGGGCCTCCATCTTGGGCCTCATGGCAGACCATCTCTTAATGGGCCTCGTTTCTGCACATGTTCACATTAATACATCATTTTGGACTCAAATATGGAAACTAAGCTAAATTAGCAAAGTTACAATTAAATCATAGCCAAATAGTAGGGAAAACACATTAAAAACGTCACACTTTGTGCTCCTATCATTCGACAATTCTCCAAGTGTTAATAAAGGCCGCCCTCAACCTCAAATAACCTTACGGTAAAAATGAAGGGTTTAGGCCAATATTAACAAAAGGACCTTACCTATTTCCGTTCAAATTACAACTTACAACAACAAAAAATAATCAACTATATTCAGGAAACCTAAGTATAATTACTAAGTGTAAAATTAGTAAGTATATATAAAATTAACAAGTATTATTGACAAGTAATATAAACAAGTAATATGAACAGTTTAAAAAAAATAGTTAGGAATTTTCAATCCCCGTCGACGGCGCCAAAAATTGATGGGCTACAATGTAGCGTCAATTTAAAAAAACCCTATCGGTTGTAGTATAGTGGTAAGTAGGGTATCGTTCACAACGGAGATCAAAGGGTGTACCTAACAAAAATTTTCACAAAGAATTAAATAAAATAAAGAATTATTATTAACCAGTATAAAGAATATATACATATGTACAAAGTAAATTTGGGGTTTAAGAGATTAAATTGAATAAAATGAATTAATTAAATTACAAAGAATAAATTAAATAAGAGGGGATGAAACACAAATTATATAAAGTTCAGCCACAAGTATACAAGTTTACCAATCATTGGACCGAAAATTAACCAAGTTCCCTAGCAATGAAACCGAAATTAACATATGTGGAATGCTGGACCGCCAATTATCATTCCCCAAATAAAACATCTTTCATGAAAATTAACCTAAGCGACCGCACCTAGATTAACCAATCAAACATGCAAAGGTAGCTAATCAAAACATGTCCAACGCATAAAAGAAGAGTTGTTAATTAAAGTGCACGACCTAGTGGGACCGCCCATCTATCCGTGATCCTCTTTATTTCATTCCGACCTCTTTTCAAAGCCTTTACTACTTGTGAATTAGAATTAAAACCCTAATTCTAGCACCAATTATATACAATCATCTTAAGTTTGCAACCTTAAAACAAAAACATATAAAAGTTATCTACTAAAATAGAATCAAATAAACGGAGTCACATAAGCTACTAGAAGAACTAATTAATTAGGATCAAACAATTAAATAAACCCATAAACAAAGGCTGAAAATTATATAAATCATGTTGTGTTAACTAATACAAAAGATAAACAAGCAACAAAGAGGCATAAATTTAAAGGCTAAGTCGAAATACACCGTATGAATAGCATGAAGATCTTGAAGCCACATCTTGAATCCTTGACCACAAGTAATCCAAGCCGTGAAGACAAGGTGACGATGGTGATGGTGATGTTGAATAGGGGCTGGTGGTGATGGTGTAGACGCCGTCTCCTCCTCCTTGAAGTCTTGAAAACCCTAAATACTAGAGAATGGAAAATATGATGTGAGAAGAGAAAGAGGAGGGTTTGTCCCTCCTCATTGGGGTGTGTTTTGGTGAGAAGAATGAGGCTGCTATTTATAGGAGAATGGAGAGGAAGAAGAAGACAATGAAAGAAATAAAGAAAGAAAGGGAAGAGAAGTGGAATTTGAGTGGGAGAAAAAGAAATGGTAAGTGGCATGGTGGAAATATAATGGGTTGCAATTAACCATTTATTTAAGTAAAAGAAATTAAACACTAATGGTGTGGGTAGAAAGAAGAGGAAAGAATATAGGGGTGAGTGGAGCATTGAAAATAAAAGAAGAGGAAAGAAATAAAAAGCAGGCAGCACTGAGCTATTCCCACTTAGAACGGAATAATGCACGTTTGAACGGTTGGATGATTCTCAAATTTTAATACAGAATATCTAACACACACATGCAGCGTGTATCAAAAATACAGCTGGATCCAACGGTCCAATTGGGAGATATGGGCTTCGCAAGTTGACTAATCTGCACAGGCAGAATGTCCGAAAATGGGCTTGGACCTTCCTTCTTGGGCTTGGGCCTTTCTTCTTGGGCTTGGGCCTTCATCTTGGGCCTCACGGCTGCACACCTCTTAATGGGCCTCGAAAAAAGCCCATTAAGCTTCGTTTCTGCACATGTTCACATTAATACGTCATTTAGGACTCAAATATGGAAACTAAGCTAAAATAGCAAAGTTACAATTAAATCATAGCCAAATAGTAGGGAAAACACATTAAAAACGTCACACTTTGTGCTCCTATCATCTGCTAAGGTCCATCCAATAGCAGTCTTATGCTCCTTAAGCACACTCACCAATCGTTGCTCTTGAGTATATGTAAGTGCAGATGACACAATGACGGGCAACGTTTCATTTTCCCCTAAGTAGGCATACTTCAAATAATCCGGTAGGGGCTTGAGTTCAAGCACGGGTGCCTTAATCACAGAGGGAACAACCTTGTTAGTAGATAAGGGAATGGACAATGGAGGAATGTACTTACCTAAATAAGGTGTGGCCTCAAGAGAGAACACATTGTCCATAACCTTAGCATCACAAGTTTCCAAAAGCTCCTCCAAAGGGATGCTTACGCCACTTTCAGTATAGCCTATTCCTTGTTCAAGTGTTGTGGCTAAAGTATCCTCCTTCATAATGTCAAGCATTTCCTGCGCAAGAGTGTCCAACACATCAATAGAAAAACAATTATGAACATCAAGTGGATACCTCATTGCTTCAAATATGTTGAAGCCAATCACATCACCATCAAACTCCATTGTTAATGCTCCGGCGTACACATCGATTTTAGTCCTAGCCGTGCTCATGAATGGCCGGCCTAGCAATAGTGGCGTGGAACTTATGGGAGATTTCTCCATCTTGAGGACATAGAAATCAGCCGGAAAGATCAAATGGTTCACCTGCACAAGCACATCTTCCAACATACCCTTAGGGTAGACATTAGATCTATCAGCTAGTTGGATAATGACATTATCAGGTTTGAGTTCCCCTAATCCCAAAGTAACATACACAGAATAAGGCATCAAGTTAATTGAAGCACCTAAGTCTAGCATGGCATTCGAAAATTTAGAGTTACCAATTTGGCAAGGAATGGTGAAACTTCCGGGATCCGAACACTTGGTAGGCAATTTCTTTTGTGATGTGAACTTAAAATACGTTCACAAAGTGCCTTTAATTACTGAATTTTGCTATTTCAAAAGCTTAATTGTTTGTTTAATATTTGTTTTCGTGTTTTTAGGGAAAATACCAGGAAAATGTTTATCTGCACAAAATAGGTGCATTTTGGGGTTTTCAGCGTAAATCGGAAAGTCAACCGTGACTTTCATTTGTGGAATAAAATAATGTACGAAGATTTCGGAAACCGTTCCGAATTCCGGCAAGTTTGTCGGCGAACTACCACATAAAGCGGCGCAACCACCACACGCGGTGGCGATACATATTTTGAAACCACCATCTTATTTTCTCTAATAATTATTTCTTTTATATATTTATTTTTATTTTATTTGTTTTATTATTTTATTCTATTTTTGTTTTGTTTTATTTTATAACTATTTCTTTTGATTTCTTTTTGTTATTTTTCTTTTTCTTTTGTTGTTGCAGCTAACATGTTCACGTTCTTTGCATTGCCGGCTGCCCACTTCTCCAGCTACAGTCCATTTTTTCCCGGTTTTCCTCCACTGCCGGCACCTCCTCCTTGGCTTCTAGCTTCACCAAACTTCTCCACCATCACCTACCACCTCCACCAAGCCTTGGCTGTTTCCCCCTTTCCTTTCCTATTTAAGGAGAGCTCCTGCAAGCTTCAATCATCAATCACCACCATTCACGATTAGCCATGGCAGCCCCGCAATCAATTCAAGTTTTCTTTTCTTTTCTTTTGTTTTCCTGCAAAAATTACAATCATGCAATCATCTCTCTAATTTTCTTTGTTTTTCTGTTTTGCAGGTTTGGAAGTTGCTACTGCCATCGTGCCTCTGCTGAACCAAGCCCAATCCTCCTCCGCCACCACCGTTCAGCCCGGCGCCGGCGTCGTCATCAACAAAGCCCAATCCAATCCGAACCCGGCGAAGCTACTGCCTGCTGCCGTCGATTCCCCATGCTCCGCGTAGCTCCTCACCACCTGCAGGCCGTCGACGCCGCCGTGCCTTCCCGGCCCGAAGCCTCCGCCGCTCTCTTAAGCCCAGGCCGCGCATGCTCTCTGCCCGGCTCCGAAGCTCATGCTCGCCCGCTGCGTCCCTTGCCGTCGCTCTCTTCAAAGCTCGCCGACGCCGTGCCTCGTGCCTCTTCCATTTTCGGCGTCTCTCTCACCAAAACTACGCAGCGCCGCACCGCACCTCCGGTGCCATCGATCCCGTGTCCTGCCACTTGCGCCGCGCCGCCGACGATCCCAATCCTCACCGGCGCCGCCAACGACGACATCACCTCTGCCCGGAAGCTCCACCGTCAATCCCAAGCTGCTGCTCCCTCTCTTGATCTGCTGGGAAGAAAAGAAAACTGAAAGATAGCAAAAGAAGCTGCGAAGAAGAGAAAGAAAGAAGATTAATTAAGAAGAGAAAGACCACGGGTCAACTTGAAGTTGAAGGCGTTGAAAAGTCAACCACAAAGAGAGAGCACGGGCTGGGCTTGACCGGGTCAACAAGCCAAACTGATTTGAATTTGGGCCTTTGCCCAATTGCTCAAGTCCAAGCCCAATAGCATCCAAGCCCAATTGCTAAGTGCACCCGCCACATCCAAATGCGTTACTAGTCCGATTTTATAGCTGAGTCTGCCACCTTCGCCTGCCAGACAGTGTCCATTTTCATGGACACAACAGTAACATTTTTCCCAAACTCTGTTTATTTATTATAATTTATTTTTGTTTAATTAACTATTCGTGAATAATTTTGGGAAATGTTATTGTTTGTTTATTTTCTATTTTGTGTAATAAATTGGATTGAAGTTGATTAATTCTTCTAGCAGCTTATGTGAATTTTGTTTGTTTAGTTTTATCTTTAATGTTGAAACTAAATAATAAGGATCGCGGATAGACGAGCGTTCGCTAGGTCGCGCACTTGAATTAGCAACTCTTTTTCTATGCGTTAGACATGTTTAGATTAATCACCTTTGCATGTTTAATTGTTTAATCTAGATGAGCGTTCACTAGGTTGATTTCATGGGAGAAGTTTATTTGGGGAATGATAACCTGCGTAGGCATTCTACATGTGTTAGTTTCGGATTCATGGCTAGGGAGTTGGTTAATCTTCAAAACAATATTTGTGTGTGTTTTTCTTGTTTTCAAAAATAATAAAAATCCAAAAATATTTCTTTTTATTGTTTTCAAAATTATCAAAACCCCCAAAAATACTTTTGTATATAATGTATATTTTTGTAAATAGAAACAATACTGTATAGTTTATTTAATTTTGTATATATATATATTCTTTATTCTTTATACTTGTTAATAATAATTCTTTATTTAATTTAATTTTTCGTGACATTAAAAAGTAAATATAACAATCTTCTGTGGGAAAAACCTTTATTTCCCATTATACTTTACAACGACAACTGTTAGGAATTTAGGTAAAAATTAATGAACCTCGGTTTTAACCGCTAATCATTTTGGCGCCGGCTCGCCGGGGATTGTTTTTACTATTTACTTTTGACTTTTTACTTTTTACTGTTGGCTTTTTACTTTTTACTGTTGACTTTTTGACTATTGACTATTGACTTTTTACTATTTGTAAATAATACTTGTTAATTTTATTTATACTCACTTGTTTATACTTGTTGATATTTTATAACACTTAGTAATTTATATTTAGGTGTCTTTTATATAGTTGATTATTTTTTGTTGTTGTAAGTTGTAACTTGAACGGATTAGGTAAGGTCCTTTTGTTAATATTGGCCTAAACCCTTCATTTTTACCGTAAGGTTATTTGAGGTTGAGGGCGGCCTTTATTAACACTTGGAGAATTGTCGAACACTTAAGTGCTTTCTCAACTGAGTAAGGGGCACATGAATGGTGTCTAGATATGATCAAGACTCTGGGTGACGGGTTTGTAAAATTGGATTCAGAGGACTTGTCCACTAAATGAATCCTGCCTCTCGCTTATCTCTTGTGATCTGGCCATTCGCCTTCTGAAAACACGGAAAGTCATTTAAGTCAAGGCATTGCACCTAGGCCGTAAGTCCACCTTGAGTTACCGCTTGGAATCAACTTTCATTTTTTTTCAACTATATTCAGGCAAAAGAAAATATTTTTGTGTAAATAAAATATACGTAGACATAGGAATATACGTAGACATAAAATATACTTAGACATAGGAAATTTTATTCATTCATTTTGTATAGATAATTTGTGACACATTTTTTAACTTTGTAAATATTTTGTTTTTATTTTGTAAATTTATTACTAACTTTTTTATTTTGTATAGGAAATAATCCGGGTTTACCACATACATCGGAGCATACGTTTAGGAAGTCAAGGTTGAAAAACCTTGAGGTTGATGTCTTGTTGGTGATTTTCGGTTTCCTCGGGAGTAAAAAGGTAAGTTTTCTTTTCACTCTCGTTATTTGTTTTTGAAAAATAAAAATAAAAAATAAAAATAAAAAGTAGATAATTTGTAATTGTAAATAAAAAAAAAGAGTGTTTGTTTTTGTTTTACTGTTTTGAAATTATTTATTTTTACTGTTTATAATTACTGTTCATATAATTTGTTTTGGGCTTGTTAGTTAGTTTGTTTGTTATTGGGCTCTAGGCCCGTTTGTGTAATAGGTTAGGGTTTTAGGTTTCGTAAAAAAAAATAAAATAAAAAAAAATAAAATAAAAATAAAAATAAAAATTTTAGCCCATTGGGCTCGTGTCATTCACGAAGCCCAAAACCCGTAACCCAAGCCCATTAGTGTGTCGGGCCTGTTCGTTTTTAGGCCCATTAGTTAAGCCCACCAATAATGGGCCGGAGTTTTCTTTGGCCCAGGCCCACTTTAAGGCCCAAACCATTTCGATGGTCCAAACCCGTTTAAAGTGTCGGCAACCTTTGCGCGTGTTTTACACGCGTTTTCACTGTTCACTTTACGACTTTTCGTAAAGTATTAAAAAAATAAAATAAAAAAATCAAAAATCAAAAATCAAAAAAATTTTGATTGGGCCGACGCACGACTTTTGCGTCGGCCAAATTGTTTAATAAATCGTGCGCGCGTTCCACTATTCCCTTTGCGACTTTCGTCGCTCGATCCGTGATTTACGGATCTTTGTCTTCGACTTTGGACACGCGTCCGTCCATTCCGTTCCCTTCCCCTTCGGTTTGCGTTAGTTCCCTTAGTCATTTCACGCAAATTCCCTTAGGTTTCCCTTTCTCTCTCTCATTCTCTCTCGTGTTCTTCGTGTTCATAGATAGTTTTCCGAGAAAACCTCCCAAATTCCCGGAAGCTTTCCTCCCTTCCCAACCCGAAATGGCCAAGAGAGTGAATTCTTTCAGTGATTTGTTTCAGGCAGGTCCTTCGAGAGAACCCGATCTTTGAAGGTCGGCTGAAATAATTCCACCGAGCATGCTCGATAGCGCCGATGCTAGCATGCCGACCGAGCCACTACCACGGCCACAACCACTACCCCAAGCACCGATCCTGGTTGCTGATCCACCCGTTGAACCGGAAGCCGCTCCTGTCTATAGGAGACTTCCGAGGTCGAAGTACAGCAAAGCTCAGAGAGATGCACTTGCGGCTTTCTTTGCGGTGTATTCTCACCCCACGAAACCACAACGAGAAAGATTTGGTCCAAAAATCGGACTAGAGGAGGACCAAGTCTACTATTGGGGGTCGAGGAATAGGAAGAAGTTCGGTATCCAGTCTTCCGAGCAGCGTATTGCCGAGCTAGAGAAAAGAAACGATCAGCTGGTGAGCAAAAACGAGGAGCTTCAAATGCGGAATCAAAGACTCGTCGATGCTCTCCACGGCGGCATATGTCCCAATTGCGGAGGTCCTGTTCCGCACTCGGATGTGCCTAGGCGAAGGCTCGAAGTTGTTCCTCGACAACAAGAACCTATTCTCGAGTTGTCCGACGATTCCATTCGACATGGACCACTTGAGACGGGATGTGCGGAGCCTCATGCCTTCATTTATCGAGCACCCATCCATACCTGTGCCATCGACACCCTTCCCGGACCTGCTCACGATCTTGTCGGAGTCCACACCGACTTGATCTCGGATATCGTCCGTAAGGCCAAACACGAGCTCTTGCTCATGGCTACTGCCGGATTTCCTTTGTGGATAACTTCACCGACTCCCGACACGTCTATTCATCCCGAGACTCTTCATAGGGTCGAGTACTTGCGAGTGTTTCAACGAGCTGAACCTGCTCCGTACTTCAAAGCCGAATCGTCGAGACACTCGGCAACCATCCATCTTTATCCGACCACCATCGTTCAAATTCTCATGGATGTTGGTCGATGGTTGCCAGTCTTCTGTAGCATGATCACAAACGCCAAGACGTTGGAGATCCTTTCGTCCAACAACGAAGAAGGCTACGAGGAGCATATGCAGGTGATGTCGGCCGAGTTTCGGTGCCATCTCACATCGTCTCGACTCGTGAAGTCCAGTTCGTTCGGTACTCTCACCAAAGAATCGGATGGAAGTTGGGTCGTCGTGGATGTCTCCGTGGATGAATTGCGTTCCAATCCAAAGCCTTCCGTGAGATCGATTTGCCGAAAACGCCCCTCCGGATGCCCGATACGTGATCTTCATAATGGATCTTCCTTGGTCACTTGGGTGGAGCACGTGGATGTACGCGAGAAGGAAATGAAGGCCGGTTTCGAACCTTTTGTCCATTACGGGGTTCGCTTTTGGTGCAAAGCGTTGGATCTCGACTCTCCAACGACAAGCCGAGCGCTACATGTGTGCCACGGGTATCCACTCTTCACCCGGTGACTCGATTATTTCTCTTGAAGGAAGAAGAGGACTTGCGGAAATGGCAAAACAGATGACGATCTGTTTCTTCAACGATATCAGCAACTCCACGTATCATCACTGGACTTGTTCGAACCGAACAAGAGATACTCGAATGGAGGTCAGGACCAACAAGCGCAGAGGTGATCCGAGCAAGCCCCCTGGAGTCAATCGTACTGCTGGTTGTTCCGTCGTTCATCTATCTCATCACACCAGGATCTTTGAGTTCCTCAAAGACGTGCAGACAAGACCACAATGGGATAGTATGTCGATGGACAGCTCTGTGCGTGTGCTAGCAAATTTCAGCATCGGTCTTGACCCGCGAAATCAGATTTCGGTGCTCGCCATAGATAGTCACAACGAATTCCTCATCCTTCAGGAGTGTTGCACCGATGCAACAGGGTCGTCTGTGATTTATGCACCGATCAACCATTCCATTTTCCAGTGTTTGCTATCTGGAGTTCAACCGGAGCCGTTTCCGCTCATGTCTTCAGGCTTCTCCATTCTGCCAAACGTATCCGGAGCTGTACTTGACGGAACACTGCTGACTATGGTGTTCCAGATCTCAGTGAGGGCTACATCAGCCAAGTCTGCCGTGGAGTCGGCAACTACCCTTGTCCAGGACACACTTCAACGGATCAGAGCCGCAGTCAATTAAGGAGCAAACGTTGGATGCAAGGCCCTGCTAGCCTTGTTTGTGACTGTTGGTGACTTGCTTCGGGAGAAGCTTAACGATCTTCAAAGGGGAGTCTTTCTGTTTCCCTTTTTCATTTAGTTAATTGTTTTGTGTTTATTTCTGTTTGTATGTTTACTTCGGTTTATTTTAGTTTGTGTGTTTAAATTCAATAATCATGCTTGAATTATTCATTTTCGTGAAATATCTGTTTAACATTGAGGACAATGTTTAATTCAAGTGTGGGGGGAAGATTTATTAAAAAGAAAAGAAAAAATTTGAAAAATTTGAAAAATTCAAAAAAAAATAATTTACTTGTTTTTGTTTTCTACTGTAACGGTATATCGACTAAATCATACTTACTCCCTTGGTAGCGTTGAACCTACCATTGCACTTAGTAAGTCACTGTGGTCACGTATTGTTACCCTAAATTGAAAAATCAAAAAAATCAAAAAAAATCTGAAAAATTACAAAAATATTTGCTTCTGTTTGTGTGTTTATTTGTGTTTATTTGTCGTGTGTTTTCCAATCCCGATGATGAATTGAGTTTAATTGTTATGATTTGGAAAATATTGATTATATGCTAAGGTTTTGTGTAGTTTGCTTTGGATTTAATCTGCATAACTTATGATTGCTCGAATTTCCATGTTCACATAACCTGTTTCGATTAATTGATTGCAATCCGAGCAGCACATTTAAACATACATTGTCATGCATACCCAGAAAATGTGAGGATTTGAGCCTATTGAATATTCACATGTATGCATATTTCATACATTTACTCGTTCTTCATGTGTGCACAATTCATGAGTTTTTGAACCTAGAACTTGCTCAGAGACCACTTGAAACATTTTGTTAATCTGTAATGAATTAGAAATGAGTAAGGCATTAGTTGAGCACCATGGCCAAAATATTCACCATCCATTTAAACACGAACTTTAGGAATCCCCTTTTGAACTGAACACTCATTAGCCGTTTCTTTTGTTCACCCACACCATTTCACCCTTGTTTTATTATGTTTGCAAGACGATGATAGTGACTTCTTATGTTTTATGCTTCGGATTTGTATGGTAGTATACCAAAAGGCAAGTGTGGGGGTGTATTTATTTTGTTGTATTTGTTCAAAGAAAGAAAAAAAAGAATCAGAAATAAAAAGAAGGAATAAATTCCTCAAAGAAAAAAAAAATAGAAAAAAAAAATGTGGAAAAGAAAAAGAAAAAATACCACAAAAATAGAGTTATTTTATTTACTTGTATTATTTTCTTGTAAAAGGTTGGAGGAGAATAAGAGTTGTTTCGGGTTTAGCATATGTATGAGTTTCAAAGTCGTTGACTTGTCTTGCAAACATATAAAACATTTTTCATTTCGAGTCATTTCACTTCATTTACCATTCACCATTTACCATTCATCCTTTTGTCCCTGTTTCACCTAAAAAGTCCTTATGATCTGATGAATTGTAGATTAATTGTGGAGAGTTGGTTAATGAGCAAGCATATGGGAACACTACTTGTGTAATTGTTATGAGAGTAAACACTTAACCCTAAACACTGAGCGGAAATATTTAGTGAATCTTGTGAGGTTTAGTGGTTAATGTTGTTTCGATGTGCCTATTGGATTGCTTGACATTAATTGTATATTCGGTTTTCACACACTTCACCCGAGCATAAATGAGATGTACATATTAAATGCTTAGCAAATTCTTTAACCTTGGTATATAATTTTTATTCTCTTGATTATAAATTCTTTCGAACTCGCTGAGGATTATGGTTGGAAAGACCAGTTTGTTGTGTGTTTCCATTTTTGTGAAATATAGTTGTGTTTTGTATTCTGTGTTTGCTAGAGGACTAGCAATAGTTCAAGTGTAGGGGTGTGATGTGAACTTAAAATACGTTCACAAAGTGCCTTTAATTACTGAATTTTGCTATTTCAAAAGCTTAATTGTTTGTTTAATATTTGTTTTCGTGTTTTTAGGGAAAATACCAGGAAAATGTTTATCTGCACAAAATAGGTGCATTTTGGGGTTTTCAGCGTAAATCGGAAAGTCAACCGTGACTTTCATTTGTGGAATAAAATAATGTACGAAGATTTCGGAAACCGTTCCGAATTCCGGCAAGTTTGTCGGCGAACTACCACATAAAGCGGCGCAACCACCACACGCGGTGGCGATACATATTTTGAAACCACCATCTTATTTTCTCTAATAATTATTTCTTTTATATATTTATTTTAATTTTATTTGTTTTATTATTTTATTCTATTTTTGTTTTGTTTTATTTTATAACTATTTCTTTTGATTTCTTTTTGTTATTTTTCTTTTTCTTTTGTTGTTGCAGCTAACATGTTCACGTTCTTTGCATTGCCGGCTGCCCACTTCTCCAGCTACAGTCCATTTTTTCCCTGGTTTTCCTCCACTGCCGGCACCTCCTCCTTGGCTTCTAGCTTCACCAAACTTCTCCACCATCACCTACCACCTCCACCAAGCCTTGGCTGTTTCCCCCTTTCCTTTCCTATTTAAGGAGAGCTCCCGCAAGCTTCAATCATCAATCACCACCATTCACGATTAGCCATGGCAGCCCCGCAATCAATTCAAGTTTTCTTTTCTTTTCTTTTGTTTTCCTGCAAAAATTACAATCATGCAATCATCTCTCTAATTTTCTTTGTTTTTCTGTTTTGCAGGTTTGGAAGTTGCTACTGCCATCGTGCCTCTGCTGAACCAAGCCCAATCCTCCTCCGCCACCACCGTTCAGCCCAGCGCCGGCGTCGTCATCAACAAAGCCCAATCCAATCCGAACCCGGCGAAGCTACTGCCTGCTGCCGTCGATTCCCCATGCTCCGCGTAGCTCCTCACCACCTGCAGGCCGTCGACGCCGCCGTGCCTTCCCAGCCCGAAGCCTCCGCCGCTCTCTTAAGCCCAGGCCGCGCATGCTCTCTGCCCGGCTCCGAAGCTCATGCTCGCCCGCTGCGTCCCTTGCCGTCGCTCTCTTCAAAGCTCGCCGACGCCGTGCCTCGTGCCTCTTCCATTTTCGGCGTCTCTCTCACCAAAACTACAGCGCCGCACCGCACCTCCGGTGCCATCGATCCCGTGTCCTGCCACTTGCGCCGCGCCGCCGACGATCCCAATCCTCACCGGCGCCGCCAACGACGACATCACCTCTGCCCGGAAGCTCCACCGTCAATCCCAAGCTGCTGCTCCCTCTCTTGATCTGCTGGGAAGAAAAGAAAAGCGAAAGATAGCAAAAGAAGCTGCGAAGAAGAGAAAGAAAGAAGATTAATTAAGAAGAGAAAGACCACGGGTCAACTTGAAGTTGAAGGCGTTGAAAAGTCAACCACAAAGAGAGAGCACGGGCTGGGCTTGACCGGGTCAACAAGCCAAACTGATTTGAATTTGGGCCTTTGCCCAATTGCTCAAGTCCAAGCCCAATAGCATCCAAGCCCAATTGCTAAGTGCACCCGCCACATCCAAATGCGTTACTAGTGATAGGAGCACAAAGTGTGACGTTTTTAATGTATTTTCCCTACTATTTGGCTATGATTTCATTGTAACTTTGCTATTTTTGCTTAGTTTCCATATTTGAGTCCTAAATGACGTATTAATGTGAACATGTGCAGAAACGAAGTCTAATGGGCTTTTGCGAGGCCCATTAAGAGGTGGTCTGCCATGAGGCCCAAAAAGGAGGCCCAAACCGAAGAAGGAGGCCCAGACCTAAGATGGCAGGCCCAAGCCCAAGAAGGAAGGCCCAAGTTCACAAAGCATGAGGAAAGGCCCAAGCCCAGATTTTCGGACAATCTGCCTGTGCAGATAGGTCAACTTGCGAGGCCCATATCTCCCAATTGCACCGTTGGATCCAGCTGTAATTTTGATACACGCTGCATGTGTGTGTTATATATTCTGTATTAAAATTTGAGAAGCATCCAACCGTTGAAACGTGTAGGATTCCGTTCTAAGTGCGCACTGCTCAGTGCTGTCTACTTTCCAATTCTTTCTTCTTCTTTTATTCTCAATGCTCCACTCACCACCATATTTCCACCCATCTCACCACACTATCTTTGTTTCTTTCTTCCCACACTATTAGTGTTTAATTTCTTTTTGGTAAATAAATGGTTAATTGCCATATGATTCCATTTCCACCACCACTTACCATTTCTTTATCTCCCATTCACATTCCACTTCTTTTCCCTTTCTTTGTTTATTTCTTCCATTGTCTTCTTCTTCCTCTCCATTTTCCTATAAATAGGAGCCTATTTCTCTTCACCAATTCACACCCCAATGGGGAGGGACAAACCCTCCTCTTCTCCATCTCACATCATATTTTCCATTCTCTAGTATTTAGGGTTTTCAAGGCTTCAAGGAGGAGGAAAGGCGGCTGCACCATCACCATCGTCACCATCAATTTCGTCCATCATCACCACCACCTTGCTGCACACGGTTTGGATTACTTGCTTTCAAGGATTCAAGGTTTCGTGGTCTTCAAGTCTTCATGCTATTCCATATGGTGTAATCTGACTTTTCCTTTAATTATTCTTATGAATTCCTCTGTGTTGCTTGATTATTCTTTGTATTAGTTAACATGACATGATTTATATAATTTCCAGCCTATTTATATGAGTTTATTTAGTTATTGGATCCTAATTAATTAGTTCTTCTAGTAGCTTATGTGACTCTGTTTACTTGATTCTGAATTATAGAAAACTTTTATGTGTTTATGTTATAGGGATCGATACTTATAATATTTGCATATAATTGGAGCTAGAGTTAGGGATTACAATTCACCTAATAGTTTTGGAAACCTAATTCACAAGTAGTAAAGGCTTTGGACAAAGGTCGGTGTCAAATAAAAAGGATTGCGGACATATGGACTTTTCTATAATGGGTCGTGCACTTTAATTAACAACTCTTTTCTATGCGTTAAATATGGTTTGATTAGCTAGCTTTCTAGACTAAGATGGCATGTTTAATTGGTTAATCTAGGTGCTTTCACTTAGGTTAATTTTCGTAGAGAGGTTTTATTTGGGGAATGGTTAGCTTCTAACTTTCCACATATGTTAATTTCGGTTTCATGGCTAGGGAACTTGGTTAATTTTCGGTCCAATAATTGGTAAACTTGTATACTTGTGGCTGAACTTTATATTCTTTATGTTTCATCCCATCTTATTTAATTTATTCTTTGTAATTTAATTAATTTATTTCATTCAATTTATCTCTTAAACCCCCTTTTACTTTGTACATATGTATATATTCTTTATACTTGTTAATAATAATTCTTTATTTTATTTAATTCTTTGTGACAATTTTTGTTAGGTACACCCTTTGATCTCCGTTGTGAACGATACCCTACTATGCACTATACTACTACCGATAGGGATTTTTAAATTGATGCTCCTTTTGGGCGTGTCAATTTTTGGCGCCGTCGACGGGGATTGAAAATTCCTAACTAATATTTTTTTTTTTTTGTAAATATTTGTGAATAATATTTGTTTATACTTGTTGATATTTGGTTACACTTAGTAATTATATTTAAGTGTTTTTTTATATAGTTGATTATTTTTTGTTGTTGTAAGTTGTAACTTGAACGGAATAGGTAAGGTCCTTTTATTAATATTGGCCTAAACCCTTCATTTGTACCGTAAGGTCACTTGAGGTTGAGGGCGGCCTTTATTAACACTTGGAGAATTGTCGAACACTTAAGTGCTTTCTCAACTGAGTAAGGGGCACATGAATGGTGTCTAGATATGATCAAGACTCTGGGTGACGGGTTTGTAAAATTGGATTCAGAGGACTTGTCCACTAAATGAATCCTGCCTCTCGCTTATCTCTTGTGATCTGGCCATTCGCCTTCTGAAAACACGGAAAGTCATTTAAGTCAAGGCATTGCACCTAGGCCGCACGTCCACCTTGAGTTACCGCTTGGAATCAACTTTCTTTTTTTCAACTATATCTAGACAAAAATATGTTTTTGTACACTTTAGGTATATTGGATTAAAACATGACTTTAAGATGGGTAGCTGTTTCAGTCCCATTGCACAATGAAGTCCTCTGTTCCCGTACTTAAGTGTATTGTGTAAATAAAATATACGTAGACATAGGAAAATTTATTCATTTATTTTGTATAGATAATTTGTGACATATTTTTAACTTTGTAAATATTTTGTTTTTATTTTGTAAATTTATTACTAACCTTTTTATTTTGTATAGGAATAATCCGGGTTATTCGGAATTTTACCACATACATCGGAGCATACGTTTAGGAAGTCAAGGTTGAAAAACCTTGAGGTTGATGTCTTGTTGGTGATTTTTCGGTTTCCTCGGGAGTAAAAGGTAAGTTTTCTTTTCACTCTCGTTATTTGTTTGTTTAAAAAAAAAAAAAAAAAAAAATGAAAAAATTTTAATTGTAAATAAAAAAAAAGTGTGTTTGTTTGTTTTACTGTTTTGTAAATATTTATTTTCATTTTTTATAATTACTGTTTATTTGTTTTGGGCTTGTTTGTTTGTTATTTATTATTGGGCCTTAGGCCCGTTCGTTTGTGTGATTGGTTAGGGTTTTAGGTTTCGTAAAAAAAAAAAAAAAAAAAAAAAAAAAAAAAAAAAAAATTTAGCCCATTGGGCTCGTGTCATTCACGAAGCCCAAAACCCGTAACCCAAGCCCATTTTAGTGTGTCGGGCCTGTTCGTTTTTAGGCCCATTAGTTTAAGCCCACCAATAATGGGCCGGAGATTTCTTTGGCCCAGGCCCACTTTATGGCCCAAACCATTTCGATGGCCCAAGCCCGTTTAAAGTGTCGGCAAGCCCGTTTAAAGTGTCGGCAAGCCCGTTTAAAGTGTCGGCAAGCGCGTTTTCACTGTTCACTTTACGACTTTTCGTAAAGTATTAAAAAAATAAAAAAATAAAAATTCGAAAATCAAGAAAAAAAATGTGATTGGGCCGACGCACGACTTTTGCGTCGGCCGATTTGTTTAATAAACCGTGTGCGTGTCTACTTGTAGACTTTACGACTTTCGTCGCCCGATCCACGATTTGCGGGTCTTCGTCCGTGGCACGTGTGCGTGCGTGTGCGCGTCTTTCCCCTTCCCCTTCGGTTTGCGTTAGTTCCCTTAGGTCATTTCACGCGTTTTCCCTTTCTCTCTCTCGATCTCTCTCGTTTTCTCTTTCGTGTTCTTCATACGTTCTTGAGTTTTTCCCGAAACCTCCAAATTCCCGAAGCTATCCTCCCTTCCCAAACCACAAATGGCCAAAAGAGTTAATTCTTTCGGTGATTTGTTTCGGGCGGGTCCTTCGGAGAACCCCGATCTTTGAAGGCTGGATGAAATAATTCCACCAAGCATGCTCGATAGCGCCGATGCTAGCATGCCGACCCGGCCCACAACCACAACCGCAACCACTACCCCAAGCACCGATCCGGTTCGTTGATCCACTCGTTGAGCGGAAGCCGCTCTTGTCTATAGGAGACTTCCAAGGACAAAATACACCAAGTCTCAGAGAGATGCACTGGCGGCTTTCTTTGCAGTGTATTCTCACCCCACCAAGCCACAACGAGAAAGATTTGGTCCGAAAATCGGACTTGAGGAGGACCAGGTCTATTATTGGGGGTCGAGAAATAGGAAGAAGTTCGGTATCATTACGTCTGAGCAGCGTATTGCCGAGTTAGAGAGACGAAATGATCAACTGGTGAGCAAGAACGAGGAGCTTCAACTTTTGAATCAACGACTCGTCGATGCTCTCCACAGCGGCATATGTCCCAATTGCGGAGGTCCTGTTCCGCACTCAGATGTGCCTAGGCGAACGCTCGAAGTTGTTCCTCAACAACAAGAGCCTATTCTCGAGTTGTCCGACGATTCCATCGACATGGACCACTTGAGACGGGATGTGCGGAGCCTCATGCCTACCCTAGTCGAGCGCCCATCCATACCTTTGCCATCGACACCCTTCCGGACCTGCTCGATGATCTTGTCGGAGTCCACACCGACTTGATCTCGGATATCGTCCGCAAGGCCAAGCACGAGCTCGTGCTCGTGGCCACGGCCGGTTTTCCTTTGTGGATAACTTCACCGACTCCCGACACGTCTATTCATCCCGAGACTCTTCATAGGGCCGAGTACTTGCGAGTGTTTCAACGAGCTGAACCTCGCTCCGTACTTCAAAGCCGAATCGTCGAGACACTCGGCAACCATCCATCTTTATCCGACCACCATCGTTCAGATCTTAATGGATGTTGGTCGATGGTTGCCGGTCTTCGTAGCATGATCACAAACGCCAAGACGTTGGAGATCCTTTCCTCCAAGAACGAAGAAGGCTACGAGGAGCATATGCGGGTGATGTCGGCCGAGTTTCGGTGCCATCTCACATCGTCTCGACTCGTGAAGTCCAGTTCGTTCGGTACTCTCACAAGAACTGGATGGAAGTTGGGTCGTTGTGGATGTCTCCGTGGATGAATTGCGCACAAATCCAAAGCCTTCCGTGAGATCGATTTGCCGAAAACGCCCCTCCGGATGCCTGATACGTGATCTTCATAATGGATCTTCCTTGGTCACTTGGGTGGAGCACGTGGATGTACGCGAAAAGGAGATGAAGGCCAGTTTCGAACCTTTTGTTCATTCAGGGTTCGCTTTTGGTGCAAAGCGTTGGATCTCAACTCTCCAACGACAAGCCGAGCGCTACATGTGCGCCACAGGTATCCACTCTTCACCCGGTGACTCGATTATTTCGCATGAAGGAAGAAGAGGACTGGCGGAAATGGCAAAACAGATGACGATCTGTTTCTTCAACGACATCAGCAACTCCACGTACCACCACTGGACTTGTTCGAACCGAACAAGAGACACTCGAATGGAGGTCAGGACCAACAAGCGAAGGGGTGATCCGAGCAAGCCCCCTGGAGTCAATCGTACTGCTGGTTGTTCCGTCGTTCATCTATCTCATCACACCAGGATCTTTGAGTTCCTCAAAGACGTTCAGACTAGACCAATGTCGGATAGCATGTCGATGGACAGCTCGGTGCGTGTGCTAGCAAATTTCTCTATCGGTCTTGACCCGCGGAACCAGATTTCGGTGCTCGCCATAGATAGTCACAACGACTTCCTTATTCTTCAGGAGTGTTGCACCGATGCAACGGGGTCGTCTGTGATTTATGCGCCGATTAACCATTCCATTTTCCAGTGTTTGCTATCTGGAGTTCAACCGGAGCCATTTCCGCTTATGTCTTCAGGCTTCTCCATTCTGCCAAACGTATCCGGAGCTGTACTTGACGGAACACTGCTCGACTATAGTGTTCCGGATCTCGGTGAAGGCTACATCGGCCAAGTCGCCGTGGAGTCGGCAACTACCCTTGTCCGGGACACACTTCAAAGGATCGAGCCGCGGTCAATTAGGAGCAAACGTTGGATGCAAGGCCCTGCTAGCCTTGTTTGTGACTGTTGGTGACTTGCTTCGGGAGGAGCTTCACGATCTACAAGGGGGAGTTTTTCTTTAACTTATTTGTTTTTCATTTGTATATATGTTGTGTGTTTACTTTGTTTGTATGTTTAAATTCAATAACCATGCTTGAATTTTTCATTTTCGTGAAATATCTGTCTAACATTGAGGACAATGTTTAATTCAAGTGTGGGGGGAAGGTTTATTAAAAAGAAAAGAAAAAATTTGAAAAATTGAAAAAATTCAAAAAAATAATTTACTTGTTTTCGTTTTCTACGGTAACAATATATCGACTAGATCATACTTACTCCCTTGGTAGCGTTGAACCTACCATTGCACTTAGTAAGTCACTGTGGTCACGTATTGTTACCCTAATAAAAAAAAATTGAAAATAAAAAAAAAATAGTTTTGTAAGCTCGTTTGTTTCGCACTGGCTTTGGAGCTATCGAGTCTTAGAAAGTGCTTGTTTGTTTATTTGAGCTATATCAAAAATAAAAATATAATCAAAAAAATCAAAAAATCAAAAATGACAAAAATATTTGCTTCTGTTTTGTGTGTTATTGTTTCTTTTGTGCTTTGTTCTTTCCAATTCCGATGATGAATTGAGTTTAAATTGTTGTGATTAGGAGAATGTTGATTATATGTCAAGGCTTTGTGTAGTTTGCTTTGAATTTAATTTGCATAACTTGTGATTGCTCGAATTTCCATGTTCACTTAACCTGTTTCGATTAGTTGATTGCAATCCGAGAAGCACATTTAAACATACATTGTCATGCATACCCAGAAAATGTGAGGATTTGAGCCTGTTGTATATTCACATGTATGCATATTTCATACATTTACTCGTTCTTCATGTGTGCACAATTCATGAGTTTTGAACCTAGAACTTGCTCAGAGACCGCTTGAAACATTTTGTTAATCTGTAATGAATTAGAAATGAGTAAGGCATTAGTTGAGCACCATGGCCAAAGTATTCACCATCCATCTAAACACGAACTTTAGGAATCCCCTTTTGAACTAATCACTCATTAGCCGTTTCTTTTGTTCACCCACACCATTTCACCCTTGTTTTATTGTGTTTGCAAGACGATGATAGTGACTTCTTATGTTTTTATGCTTCGGATTTGTACGGTAGTATACCAAAAGGCAAGTGTGGGGCTGTGATTTATTTTGTTGTAATTGTTCAAAGAAAGAAAGAAAAAAAAAATCAGAAATAAAAAGAAGGAATAAAGTTCCTCAAAGAAAAAAAAAAAGAGAAAAGAAAGAAAAGAAAAAATGTCAGAAAGAGAAATTCCAAAAATAGTATTATTGTATTGTTTTTATTTTCAATAAAAGGTTGGAGGAGAATAAGAAAGTTGTTCGGGTATAGCATAGGTATGAGTTTCAAAGTCGTTGATTTGTCTTGCAAACATGTGAAACATTTTCCATTTCGAGTCCTTTCACTTCATTGACCATTCACCATTTACCATTCATCCTTTTGTCCCTGTTTCACCTAAAAAGCCCTTATGATCTGATGATTTGTGGATTAATTGTGGAGAGTCGGTTAATGAGCAAGCATATGGGAACACTACTTGTGTAATTGTTTTGAGAGTAAACACTTAACCCTAAACACTGAGCGGAAATATTTAGTGAATCTTGTGAGGTTTAGTGGTTAATGTTGTTTCGATGTGCCTATTGGATTGCTTGACATTAATTGTATACTTGGTTTTCACACACTACACCCGAGCATAAATGAGATGTGCATGTTAAAGACTTAGCAAATTCGTTAGCCTTGGTATATAATTTGTATTCTCCTGATTATAACTCTTCTGAACTCGCTGAGGGTTATGGTTGGAAAGAATATATGTTTTGTGTTTCCTGATTAGATGTAAAAACCTACGGTCATTAATTATTACCTAAATTCCTAACAATTGTCGTTGTAAAGTATAATGGGAAATAAAGGTTTTTCCCACAGAAGATTGTTATATTTACTTTTTAATGTCACGAAAAATTAAATTAAATAAATAATTATTATTAACAAGTATAAAGAATAAATAATATATATATATACAAAATTAAATAAACTATACAGAATTGTTTCTATTTACAAAAATATACATTATATACAAAAGTATTTTTGGGGGTTTTTGAGATTTTTGAAAACAATAAATAATTAAAAGGAAATATTTTTGGATTTTTTATTATTTTTGAAAACAAGAAACACACACACAAATATTGTTTTGAAGATTAACCAACTCCCTAGCCATGAATCCGAAACTAACACATGTAGAATGCCCACGCGAGTTATCATTCCCCAAATAAACTTCTCCCATGAAATCAACCTAGTGAACGCTCATCTAGATTAAACAATTAAACATGCAAAGGTGATTAATCTAAACATGTCTAACGCATAGAAAAAGAGTTGTTAATTCAAGTGCGCGACCTAGCGAACGCTCGTCTATCCGCGATCCTTATCATTTAGTTTCAACATTAAAGATAAAACCAAACAAACAAAATTCACATAAGCTGCTAGAAGAATCAATTAACTTCAATCCAACAATTATTACACAAAATAGAAAATAAACAAACAATAACATTTCCCAAAATTATTCACGAATAGTTAATTAAACAAAAATAAATTATAATAAATAACAGAGTTTGGGAAAAATGTTACTGTTGTGTCCATGAAAATGGACACTGTCTGGCAGGCGAAGGTGGCAGACTCAGCTATTAGAAACGTAACTTTGGATGTGGCGGGTGCGGAAAGCAATTGGCATTGGGCCTTGGGGGCATTGGGCTTGGTCAAACAGTCAAAGGCCCAAGTGACAGAGTTGACTGTTGACCCGGTCATGCGCATGGTCTTTCACTTGAGTTGAAAAGTCAACTCATTTCTCTTCTTTTTTTATTCTTTCTCTTCTCATCCCGTGTTCATCCCAGCTGCAATTATACTTTCATTCTTCTTGTTCAGCTCCATCATATCAGAGAGGGCGAGAGGGTGAGCTGCTGCCTGCGAGAGAAAGAGCCGAGAAGGACGCCGCCGTGAGCGATTGATGGCGAGATGCGGCGCAGCTTGGTGCGGCGGAATTGCAGCGGTGTCGATGGAGAAGAGCAGTGGCTAGGCTTGGATTGGGGATGGCGTCGCCGTGGTTTGATGCGGCGGTGACTGGGCTCTGCAAATCTGAGCAGAGGCCGGACTTGAAGCGGCGGAGCAGAAGAGACGCCGGCATGGATGAATCGACGACGGGGCTCTGATGATGCCGGCGCTGGAATTCATGGGAGGTCTCGGTGAGCTGGGATCGGTGACAGCAACGGCAGCAGCTTTGGTGAGCTTGGGTTCGGGCAATTGCGGGAACAGCGGCTAGGGACGCCGTGATGGTGAGGATGAGCGGCGGCCGGCAGAGGCTTGATGTGGCGCCGGCATAGATGGTAATTTGCGACGCCGTGGGTTTCTGCAAAAATGAAATTAAGCACGGGATTAGTGGTGAGTTATGATTAATGGAAATCTGAAATTCAGCTTGATCAGAGAAAAGAGACAGCCTGGGCTTGAGATTGGAAATCATGGTTGCTGTTTCGGGCCAGTGGGCTTGACGTGCAGAGCTTCCAAACCTGCAAAAACAAGATCAAAGATAATTAGATTGATGATTAAATTGCTTGCAGGTGCTCTCTCTTAAATAGAGAAGGGAAAGCAGAAGCATCCAAGGGGCAGAGTGATTTCCAACGCAGAGGTGATGGTGGAAGGGTTGGTGATGGTGAATTGTGATCTGTAGATGCTGCCGGCTGGTGGAAGTGGAATAGTGGAGGAATAATCACAACTGTGATTGAGGAGTGATGGAAGACCAGCAAGGAGGAATCGTGAACATGGACGGGGGAAGCTGCAAAGAGAATCAAACAAAATTAAAATAAACAAAATAAAATAAATGAATAATAAAAGAAATGAAATAATTATAAAATAAAGAAAAGAAATAAACTAACAAATGAAATAATTATAAAAGAAATATGTAAAATAAATATAAATAAAATATAAACAAGGGAAAATAAGATGGAGTTTCAATTATGTTCCACCACCGCGTGTGGTGGTTGCGCCGCCTTATGTGGTGGTTCGCCGACAAATTGTCGGGATTCGGAACGGTTCCTGAAATCTTCGTACATTATTTTATTCCACAAATGAAAGTCACGGTTGACTTTCCGATTTACGCTGAAAACTCCCAAAATGCACCTATTCTGTGCAGATAAACATTTTCCTGGTATTTTCCCTAAAAACACGAAAACAAATATTAAACAGACAATTAAGCTTTCGGAATAGCAAAATCCAGTAATTAAAGGCACTTTGTGAACGTATTTTACGTTCACATCACACCCCTACACTTGAACTATTGCTAGTCCTCTAGCAAACACAGAATACAAAACAACACAAAACAGAAATGGAAACACAAAACAGACGGTCTTTCCAACCATAATCCTCAGCGAGTTCGAAAGAATTATAATTAAGACAATAAAAATTATATACCAAGGCTAACAAATTTGCTAAGCATTTAACATGTACATCTCATTTATGCTCGGGTGTGTGTGTGAAAACCAAGTATACAATTAATGTCAAGCAATCCAATAGGCACATCGAAACAACATTAACCACTAAACCTCACAAGATTCACTAAATATTTCCGCTCAGTGTTTAGGGTTAACTGTTTACTCTCAAAACAATTACACAAGTAACGTTCCCATAAGCTTGCTCATCGACCAACTCTCCACGGTTAATCCACAAATCATCAGATCATAAGGTCTTTTAGGTAAAACAGGGACAAAAGGATGAATGGTAAGTGGTGAATGGTGAATGAAGTGAAAGGACTCGAAATGAAAAATGTTTTACATGTTTGCAAGACAAGTCAACGACTTTGAAACTCATACCTATGCTAGACCCGAAACAACTTTTATTCTCCTCCAACCTTTTATTCAAAATAAAAATAATACAATAACTCTATTTTTGGAATTTCTCTTTTTTTTTTTTTTTTTTTTTTTTTCTTTTTGAGGAATTTATTCCTTCTTTTTATTTCTGATTTTTTTTTTTTTTTTTTTTTTTTGAACAATTACAACAAAATAAATACACCCCCACACTTGCCTTCAGGTATAATACCAAACAAATCAAAACCCGAAGCATAAGAACACAAGAAGTCACTATCATCGTCTTGCAAACATAAATAAAACAAGGGTGAGATGGTATGGGTGAACAAAAGAAACGGCTAATGAGTGTTTAGTTCAAAAGGGGATTCCTAAAGTTCGTGTTTAGATGGATGGTGAATACTTTGGCCATGATGCTCAACTAATGCCTTACTCATTTCTAATTCATTACAGATTAATAAAAAGTTTCAAGCGGTCTCTGAGCAAGTTCTAGGTTCAAAAACTCATGAATTGTGCACACATGAAGAACGAGTAAATGTATGAAAGATGCATACATGTGAATATACAATAGGCTCAAATCCTCACATTTTCTGGGTATGCATGACAATGTATGTTCAAATGTGCTTCTCGGATTGCAATCAATTAATCGAAACAGGTTAAGTGAACATGGAATTTCGAGCAATCATAAGTTATGCATATTAAATCCAAAGCAAATCACAAAGCCTTGACATATAATAAACATTCTCAAAATCATAACAATTAAACTCAATTCATCATCGGGATTGGAAAGAAAACAACACATATAACACAAATAAACACACAAAAACACACAAACAGAAGCAAATATTTTTGTAATTTTTGATTTTTTGATTTTTTTTTATATTTTTCAATGTAGGTAACAATACGTGACCACAGGGACTCACTAAGTGCAATGGTAGGTTCAACGCTACCAAGGGAGTAAGTATGATTTAGTCGATATATTGTTACCGTAGAAAACAAAAACAAGTAAATTATTTTTTTTTTGAATTTTTCAAATTTTTCAAATTTTTTCTTTTCTTTTCAATAAACCTTCCCCCCACACTTGAATTAAACATTGTCCTCAATGTTAGACAGATATTTCACGAAAATGAAAAATTCAAGTATGATTATTGAATTTTAAACACACAAACAGAAGTAAACACACAACATATATACAAATGAAAAACATAGGTTAAAGAAAAACTCCCCCTTGAAGATCGTGAAGCTCCTCCCGAAGCAAGTCACCAACAGTCACAAACAAGGCTAGCAGGGCCTTGCATCCAACATTTGCTCCTTAGTTGACTGCGGCTCTGATCCTTTGAAGTGTGTCCTGGACAAGGGTAGTTGCCGACTCCACGGCAGACTTGGCTGATGTAGCCTTCACCGAGATCTGGAACACTATAGTCAGCAGTGTTCCGTCAAGTACAGCTCCGGATACGTTAGGCAGAATGGAGAAGCCGAGAAGACATAAGCGGAAATGGCTCCGGTTGAACTCCGGATAGCAAACTTTGGAAAATGGAATGGTTAATCGGCGCATAAATCACGGACGACCCCGTTGCATCGGTGCAACACTCCGAAGAATGAGGAAGTCGTTGTGACTATCTATGGCGAGCACCGAAATCTGGTTCCGCGGGTCAAGACCGATGGTGAAATTTGCTAGCACACGTACGAGCTGTCCATCGACATACTATCCCATTGCGGTCTTGTACGCACGTCTTTGAGGAACTCAAAGATCCTGGTGTGATGAGATAGATGAACGACGGAACAACCAGCGGTACGATTGACTCCGGGGGCTTGCTCGGATCACCCCTTCGCTTGTTGGTCCTGACCTCCATTCGAGTGTCTCTTGTTCGGTTCGAACAAGTCCGGTGATGGTACGTGGAGTTGCGATGTCGTTGAAGAAACAGATCGTCATCTGTTTTGCCATTTCCGCCAAGCCTCTTCTTCCTTCAAGAGAAATAATCGAGTCACCGGGTGAAGAGTGGATACCTGTGGCGCACATGTAGCGCTCGGCTTGTCGTTGGAGAGTTGAGATCCAACGCTTTGCACCAAAAGCGAACCCTGAATGAACAAAAGGTTCGAAACTGGCCTTCATCTCTTTCTCGCGTACATCCACGTGCTCCACCCAAGTGACCAAGGAAGATCCATTATGAAGATCACGTATCAGGCATCCGGAGGGGCGTTTTCGGCAAATCGATCTCACGGAAGGCTTTGGATTGGAACGCAATTCATCCACGGAGACATCCACGACGACCCAACTTCCATCCAGTTGTTGGTGAGAGTACCGAACGAACTGGACTTCACGAGTTGAGACGATGTGAGATGGCACCAGAAACTCGGCCGACATCACCTGCATATGCTCCTCGTAGCCTTCTTCGTTCGTTGGAGGAAAGGATCTCCAACGTCTTGGCGTTTGTGATCATGCTACGAAGGCGGCAACCATCGACCAACATCCATTAAGATCCGAACGATGGTGGTCGGATAAAGATGGATGGTTGCCGAGTGTCTCGACGATTCGGCTTTGAAGTACGGAGCGAGGTTCGGCTCGTTGAAACACTCGCAAGTACTCGGCCCTATGAAGAGTCTCGGGATGAATAGACGTGTCGGGAGTCGGTGAAGTTATCCACAAAGGAAATCCGGCGGTGGCCGTGAGCGAGGAGCTCGTGTTTGGCCTTACGGACGATATCCGAGATCAAGTCGGTGTGGACTCCGACAAGATCATGAGCAGGTCCGGGAAGGGTGTCGGATGGCAAAGGTATGGATGGGCGCTCGACAAGGGTAGGCATGAGGCTCCGCACATCCCGTCTTAAGTGGTCCATGTCGATGGAATCATCGGACGACTCGAGAATAGGCTCTTGTTGTTGAGGAACAACTTCGAGCCTTCGCCTAGGCACATCCGAGTGCGGAACGGGACCTCCGCAATTGGGACAGATGCCGCTGTGGAGAGCATCGACGAGTCGTTGATTCAGAAGTTGAAGCTCCTCGTTTTTGCTCACCAGCTGATCGTTTCTTTTCTCTAGCTCGGCAATACGCTGCTCGGAAGACTGGATACCGAACTTCTTCCTATTTCTCGACCCCCAATAGTAGACTTGGTCTTCTTCTAGTCCGATTTTTGGACCAAATCTTTCTCGTTGTGGTTTCGTGGGGTGAGAATACACCGCAAAGAAAGCCGCAAGTGCATCTCTCGAGCTTTGTGTACTTGGACCTCGGAAGTCTCCTATAGACGGGAGCGGCTTCGGCTCGGCGGGAGGATCGGCAACCAAGATTGGTGCTTGGGGTAGTGGTTGCGGTTGTGGTTGGGGCTCGGTCGGCATGCTAGCATCGGCGCTATTGAGCATGCTCGGTGGAATTATTTCAGCCAAGACCTTCAAAGATTGGGTTCTCGAAGGACCTGCCCGAAATAAGTCGCTGAAAGAATTGACTCTTTTGGCCATTTCGGGTTGGGAAGGGAGGATAGCTTTCGGGAATTAGGGAGGTTTTCGGGAAAGCTCGAAGAACACGAAGAACACACGAGAGAGAAAAGAGAGAGAGAGAGAGAGAGAGAGAGAGAGGGAAAACGCGAAATGACCTAAGGGAACTAACGCAAACGAAGGGAAGGGAAAGGAAGGAACGGACGCATGCTCGCACACGTGCCACGGACGAAGACCCGTAATTTCGGATCGAGCGACGAAAGTCGTAAAGTCTACGTAGACACGCACGCGGTTTATTAAACAATTCGGCCGACGCAAAAGTCGTGCGTCGGCCCAATCAAAATTTTTTCTGATTTTCGATTTTTTATTTTTTTATTTTTTTTTAATACTTTACGAAAAGTCGTAAAGTGAACAGTGAAAACGCGTAGCACACGCGCTTGCCGACACTTTAAACGGGCTTGGGCCATCGAAATGGTCTGGGCCTTAAAGTGGGCCTGGGCCAAAGAAATCTCCGGCCCATTATTGGTGGGCTTAACTAATGGGCCTAAAAACGAACAGGCCCGACACACTAATGGGCTTGGGTTACGGGTTTTGGGCTTCGTGAATGACACGAGCCCAATGGGCTAAAATTTTTTTTTATTTTTTTTTTTATTTTTTTATTTTTTTTTTTACGAAACCTAAAACCCTAACCAATCACACAAACGGGCCTAAGGCCCAATAACAAATAAACAACAAACAAGCCCACAAGTAAAACAAACAGTAAAAATAAACAATTTCAAAACAGTAAAACAAAAACAAGCACTCTTTTTTTTTTTTTTTATTTACAATTACAAATTTATTTTATTTTTTTTTTTTTTTTTATTATTTTTTATATTTTAAATAAATAACGAGAGTGAAAAGAAAACTTACCTTTTTACTCCCGAGGAAATCGAAAATCACCAACAAGACATCAACCTCAAGGTTTTTCAACCTTGACTTCCTAAACGTATGCTCCGATGTATGTGGTAGAATTTCCGAATAAACCGGATTATTCCCTATAAAAATTAAAAGGTTAGTAATAAAATTTACAAGTTAAAAACAAAATATTTACAAAGTTAAAAATAATAATGTCACAAATTATCTATACAAAATGAATGAATAAATTTTCCTATGTCTACGTATATTCCTATGTCTACGTATATTTTATTTACACAAAAATATTTTCTTTTGTCTGAATATAGTTGAAAAAAAAATGAAAGTTGATTCCAAGCGGTAACTCAAGGTGGACTTACGGCCTAGGTGCAATGCCTTGACTTAAATGACTTTCCGTGTTTTCAGAAGGCGAATGGCCAGATCACAAGAGATAAGCGAGAGGCAGGATTCATTTAGTGGACTAGTCCTCTGAATCCAATTTTACAAACCCGTCACCCAGAGTCTTGATCATATCTAGACACCATTCATGTGCCCCTTACTCAGTTGAGAAAGCACTTAAGTGTTCGACAATTCTCCAAGTGTTAATAAAGGCCGCCCTCAACCTCAAATAACCTTACGGTAAAAATGAAGGGTTTAGGCCAATATTAACAAAAGGACCTTACCTATTTCCGTTCAAGTTACAACTTACAACAACAAAAAATAATCAACTATATAAAAGACACCTAAATATAATTACTAAGTGTAACAAATTATCAACAAGTAAAAAGTCAATAGTCAATAGTCAAAAGTCAACAGTCAACAGTCAAAAAGTCAACAGTAAAAAGTCAAAAGTAAATAGTAAAAACAATCCCCGGCGAGCCGGCGCCAAAATGATTAGATGTAAAAACCTACGGTCATTAATTATTACCTAAATTCCTAACAATTGTCGTTGTAAAGTATAATGGGAAATAAAGGTTTTTCCCACAGAAGATTGTTATATTTACTTTTTAATGTCACGAAAAATTAAATTAAATAAATAATTATTATTAACAAGTATAAAGAATAAATAATATATATATATACAAAATTAAATAAACTATACAGAATTGTTTCTATTTACAAAAATATACATTATATACAAAAGTATTTTTGGGGGTTTTTGAGATTTTTGAAAACAATAAATAATTAAAAGGAAATATTTTTGGATTTTTTATTATTTTTGAAAACAAGAAACACACACACAAATATTGTTTTGAAGATTAACCAACTCCCTAGCCATGAATCCGAAACTAACACATGTAGAATGCCCACGCGAGTTATCATTCCCCAAATAAACTTCTCCCATGAAATCAACCTAGTGAACGCTCATCTAGATTAAACAATTAAACATGCAAAGGTGATTAATCTAAACATGTCTAACGCATAGAAAAAGAGTTGTTAATTCAAGTGCGCGACCTAGCGAACGCTCGTCTATCCGCGATCCTTATCATTTAGTTTCAACATTAAAGATAAAACCAAACAAACAAAATTCACATAAGCTGCTAGAAGAATCAATTAACTTCAATCCAACAATTATTACACAAAATAGAAAATAAACAAACAATAACATTTCCCAAAATTATTCACGAATAGTTAATTAAACAAAAATAAATTATAATAAATAACGAGTTTGGGAAAAATGTTACTGTTGTGTCCATGAAAATGGACACGTATGCGGCGAGCGAAGGTGGCGGGACTCGGCTATTAAAGAAACGTAACTTTGGATGTGGCGGGTGCGGAAAGCAATTGGCATTGGGCCTTGGGGGCATTGGGCTTGGTCAAACAGTCAAAGGCCCAAGTGACAGAGTTAGATTGTTGACCCGGTCATGCGCGTGGTCTTTCACTTGAGTTGAAAAGTCAACTCATTTCTCTTCTTTTTTTATTCTTTCTCTTCTCATCCCGTGTTCATCCCAGCTGCAATTATACTTTCATTCTTCTTGTTCAGCTCCATCATATCGAGAGGGCGAGAGGGTGAGCGCTCGCTCGCGAGAGAAAGAGCCGAGAAGGACGCCGCCGTGAGCGATTGATGGCGAGATGCGGCGCAGCTTGGTGCGGCGGAATTGCAGCGGTGTCGATGGAGAAGAGCAGTGGCTAGGCTTGGATTGGGGATGGCGTCGCCGTGGTTTGATGCGGCGGTGACCTGGGCTCTGCAAATCGAGCGAGAGGCCGGACTTGAAGCGGCGGAGCAGAAGAGACGCCGGCATGGATGAATCGACGACGGGGCTCTGATGATGCCGGCGCTGGAATTCATGGGAGGTCTCGGTGAGCTGGGATCGGTGACAGCAACGGCAGCAGCTTTGGTGAGCTTGGGTTCTGGGCAATTGCAGGAACAGCAGCTAGGGACGCCGTGATGGTGAGGATGAGCGGCGGCCGGCAGAGGCTTGATGTGGCGCCGGCATAGATGGTAATTTGCGACGCCGTGGGTTTCTGCAAAAATGAAATTAAGCACGGGATTAGTGGTGAGTTATGATTAATGGAAATCTGAAATTCAGCTTGATCAGAGAAAAGAGACGGCTTGGGCTTGAGATTGGAAATCATGGTTGCTGTTTCTGGGCAGTGGGCTTGACGTGCAGAGCTTCCAAACCTGCAAAAACAAGATCAAAGATAATTAGATTGATGATTAAATTGCTTGCAGGTGCTCTCTCTTAAATAGAGAAGGGAAAGCAGAAGCATCCAAGGGGCGAGTGATTTCCAACGCGAGAGGTGATGGTGGAAGGGTTGGTGATGGTGAATTGTGATCCGTAGATGCCTTGCCGGCTGGTGGAAGTGGAATAGTGGAGGAATAATCACAACTGTGATTTAGGAGTGATGGAAGACCAGCAAGGAGGAATCGTGAACATGGACGGGGGAAGCTGCAAAGAGAATCAAACAAAATTAAAATAAACAAAATAAAATAAATGAATAATAAAAGAAATGAAATAATTATAAAATAAAGAAAAGAAATAAACTAACAATGAAATAATTATAAAAGAAATATGTAAAATAAATATAAATAAAATATAAACAAGGGAAAATAAGATGGAGTTTCAATTATGTTCCACCACCGCGTGTGGTGGTTGCGCCGCCTTATGTGGTGGTTCGCCGACAAATTGTCGGGATTCGGAACGGTTCATGAAATCTTCGTACATTATTTTATTCCACAAATGAAAGTCACGGTTGACTTTCCGATTTACGCTGAAAACTCCCAAAATGCACCTATTCTGTGCAGATAAACATTTTCCTGGTATTTTCCCTAAAAACACGAAAACAAATATTAAACAGACAATTAAGCTTTCGGAATAGCAAAATCCAGTAATTAAAGGCACTTTGTGAACGTATTTTACGTTCACATCATTTCCCTTTTCTGTTTTGTGTTGTTTTGTTTTAAGTTTTGTGTTGCTAAGGGACTAGCAATAGCTAAGTGTGGGGGAATTTGATAGGAGCACAAAGTGTGACGTTTTTAATGTATTTTCCCTACTATTTGGCTATGATTTCATTGTAACTTTGCTATTTTTGCTTAGTTTCCATATTTGAGTCCTAAATGACGTATTAATGTGAACATGTGCAGAAACGAAGTCTAATGGGCTTTTGCGAGGCCCATTAAGAGGTGGTCTGCCATGAGGCCCAAAAAGGAGGCCCAAACCGAAGAAGGAGGCCCAGACCTAAGATGGCAGGCCCAAGCCCAAGAAGGAAGGCCCAAGTTCACAAAGCATGAGGAAAGGCCCAAGCCCAGATTTTCGGACAATCTGCCTGTGCAGATAGGTCAACTTGCGAGGCCCATATCTCCCAATTGCACCGTTGGATCCAGCTGTAATTTTGATACACGCTGCATGTGTGTGTTATATATTCTGTATTAAAATTTGAGAAGCATCCAACCGTTGAAACTTATAATATTTGCATATAATTGGAGCTAGAGTTAGGGATTACAATTCACCTAATAGTTTTGGAAACCTAATTCACAAGTAGTAAAGGCTTTGGACAAAGGTCGGTGTCAAATAAAAAGGATTGCGGACATATGGACTTTTCTATAATGGGTCGTGCACTTTAATTAACAACTCTTTTCTATGCGTTAAATATGGTTTGATTAGCTAGCTTTCTAGACTAAGATGGCATGTTTAATTGGTTAATCTAGGTGCTTTCACTTAGGTTAATTTTCGTAGAGAGGTTTTATTTGGGGAATGGTTAGCTTCTAACTTTCCACATATGTTAATTTCGGTTTCATGGCTAGGGAACTTGGTTAATTTTCGGTCCAATAATTGGTAAACTTGTATACTTGTGGCTGAACTTTATATTCTTTATGTTTCATCCCATCTTATTTAATTTATTCTTTGTAATTTAATTAATTTATTTCATTCAATTTATCTCTTAAACCCCCTTTTACTTTGTACATATGTATATATTCTTTATACTTGTTAATAATAATTCTTTATTTTATTTAATTCTTTGTGACAATTTTTGTTAGGTACACCCTTTGATCTCCGTTGTGAACGATACCCTACTATGCACTATACTACTACCGATAGGGATTTTTAAATTGATGCTCCTTTTGGGCGTGTCAACTAGTCCGATTTTATAGCTGAGTCTGCCACCTTCGCCTGCCAGACAGTGTCCATTTTCATGGACACAACAGTAACATTTTTCCCAAACTCTGTTTATTTATTATAATTTATTTTTGTTTAATTAACTATTCGTGAATAATTTTGGGAAATGTTATTGTTTGTTTATTTTCTATTTTGTGTAATAAATTGGATTGAAGTTGATTAATTCTTCTAGCAGCTTATGTGAATTTTGTTTGTTTAGTTTTATCTTTAATGTTGAAACTAAATAATAAGGATCGCGGATAGACGAGCGTTCGCTAGGTCGCGCACTTGAATTAGCAACTCTTTTTCTATGCGTTAGACATGTTTAGATTAATCACCTTTGCATGTTTAATTGTTTAATCTAGATGAGCGTTCACTAGGTTGATTTCATGGGAGAAGTTTATTTGGGGAATGATAACCTGCGTAGGCATTCTACATGTGTTAGTTTCGGATTCATGGCTAGGGAGTTGGTTAATCTTCAAAACAATATTTGTGTGTGTTTTTCTTGTTTTCAAAAATAATAAAAATCCAAAAATATTTCTTTTTATTGTTTTCAAAATTATCAAAACCCCCAAAAATACTTTTGTATATAATGTATATTTTTGTAAATAGAAACAATACTGTATAGTTTATTTAATTTTGTATATATATATATTCTTTATTCTTTATACTTGTTAATAATAATTCTTTATTTAATTTAATTTTTCGTGACATTAAAAAGTAAATATAACAATCTTCTGTGGGAAAAACCTTTATTTCCCATTATACTTTACAACGACAACTGTTAGGAATTTAGGTAAAAATTAATGAACCTCGGTTTTAACCGCTAATCATTTTGTAGCATGGCCGAGACATTCTTACTTACCTTGACTACCTCCTTTTGTCGAGTCTTCCTCCTTGTGGTGCAAAGCTCCTTGAGGAACTTAGCATACTTAGGCATTTGTTCAATAGCTTCCAAAAGAGGGAGATTGAGTTGAACCTTCTTAAACGTCTCCAAGATGGCTTGGTCACTCTCATCTCTCTTAGACCTATCAAATCTGTGTGGAAAGGGCAAGGGAGGAGAAGGAGGGTTAGTCTTAACAGAATTTGACAAGTTAGGAGTCATACCTTTCTTTTCCATTGATGGTGCCGCAATTTCTTCTGCCTTGGATGTGGCAGGGTCTACTTCCAAAGGTAGGGCTGGTGCTATGTCCTTAGCATTCCTCTTCTTTAGTGCTCGAGGCTGCCCTTCAAATTCCCTTCCACTCCTAGTGATTACAACTGAAGCACTTTCGAAATTTCCCTTAGGATTAGGGATTGTTGCACTAGGAAGTTTCCCATTCTCATGTATCTTGCTCATAAAGCCCACCACTTGGTCCATTTGCTTTTTAAGCTCAGCTATCTCCTTTCCTTGATTCTGTTGACCTTGCACTAATGCTTGAGTAGAATTTGTTAAAGCTTCAAACATCTTATCATAATTAGCATTAGAACTAGAATTAGGAGTAGAAGAAAAGTTTTGAGGAACCTGAGGCTTCGGAAGGAAGCCTTGCGGACGGTTTGCATTCCCTTGTGGGGCTTGTTGAGCTTGATCATTGTTGGACCATTTGAAATTGGGGTGATCCCTCCATCCGGGGTTATAAGTATTCGAATAAGGGTCATACCTAGGACGTTGGGGACCTCCTTGGTATCCTCCTTGATATCCTCCAATTGCATTGGCAGATTCCCATCCACCATTCTCAATTAGTTGAGGACATTGATCCGAGTGATGCCCTTGAATAGAGCATACCCCACAAGCTTGACATACTCCTCCTCCTTTGTTCACTTGAAGTACCTGAGACAACAAAGTAGACATTTTATTTACCTTGTCCTCTAAAGTAGAATGAGAGGTTACCTCATTAACTCTCCTAGATGAGGAGAGTGCCCCTTCATATTGTTGGTAGTTGAGAGCACGGTTTGCAAGTAACTCCTTAGCCATTGTAGGAGTTTTATCCATGAAAGAACCACCGGCCGCCGCATCCAAAAGACTACGTTCTAAGGGAAGAAGTCCCTCATAAAAGTAAGTGAGAAGGCTCTCTTCCTTCATTCCATGTGAAGGACATGACGCAACAAGGCTTTTGAACCTCTCATAATAAGTGCAGAACGTTTCATCCACAGCTTGTTGAATTCCAGTTATTTGTTTCCTCAAGATAGTGACCTTTGATGCCGGAAAGTACTTAGTGAGAAACTCACTCTTCAACTTATCCCAAGTGTTGACATGGCCGGCAGGCAAGTCAAATAGCCATGTCTTTGCCCTATCATCAAGAGAAAATGGGAATGCCTTCATTTTGAGGATGTTGATATCCCCATTCTTAGGACACATGCTCCCACAAACAAACTGAAACTCCTTAAGATGCTTGTTGGGATCCTCGCTATTAAGCCCATGAAACTTGGGTAGGTGATGCAAGAACCCACTTTTCAATTCAAAGTCAGCTTCTTTTCCTTCAGCCGGTTCCGGATATGTGATGCAAAGCGGTATAACTTCTCCCTCAGTTCCGTTCGAAAGTTGCCTAATTGTTTCAGCCATTGGTAGTGCTTGATCTTCAGCAATGTTTTCTTCCTCAGGTATGTCTTCCTCCTCTTCTGAACAAGAACGTGAGGAGTTGTTACCTGAGTCTTCAGAGTAACTTTGTAGAAATGACTCTTTGCTTTCCCTTAACTTTTGGATCAGTTCTTGAATAGTAGAGAGTGGTGAGAGTTCAGATGTGGACATTCATTACTACCTAAACAAAAGTTTACAAAATTAGTACAAGGTTTACAAAATAAATACAAGATATATTATACAAGTATAAGTAATATGTATCAAAATAATCAATGAATGAAAATAATAAATGAAATTCCTATTTGTCTATATTAATTTTATTCACACAATTACATTTTCGTTTGTGCCCTCTACATAGTCAAAAACCAAGTTGATTCCAAACGGTAACCCAAGGTGGAACGTGCGGCCTAGGTGCAATGCCTAGACTTAAATGACTTTCCGTAGTTTCAGAAGGCGAATGGCCAGATCATCTGAGAAATAAGCGAGGGGCAGGATTCATTTAGTGGTACTACGGAGGCAAGCCCCTATCGACTTCCATCTGTCTATAGTTGACAGGCCCAAAAGGAGCATCAATTTAAAAAAATCCCTATCGGTAGTATAGTGGTGTAAGTAGGGTATCGTTCACAACGGAGATCAAAGGGTGTACCTAACAAAAATTGTCACAAAGAATTAAATAAAATAAAGAATTATTATTAACAAGTATAAATAATATATACATATGTACAAAGTAAAAGGGGGTTTAAGAGATAAATTGAATGATATTAATTAATTAAATTACAAAGAATAAATTAAATAAGATGGGATGAAACATAAAGTATATAAAGTTCAGCCACAAGTATACAAGTTTACCAATTATTGAACCGAAAATTAACCAAGTTCCCTAGCCATGAAACCGAAATTAACATATGTGGAAAGTTAGAAGCTAACCATTCCCCAAATAAAACCTCTCTACGAAAATTAACCTAAGTGAAAGCACCTGGATTAACCAATTAAACATGTCATCTTAGCCTAGAAAGCTAGCTAATCAAACCATATTTAACGCATAGAAAAGAGTTGTTAATTAAAGTGCACGACCCATTATAGAAAAGTCCATATGTCCGCAATCCTTTTTATTTGACACCGACCTTTGTCCAAAGCCTTTACTACTCGTGAATTAGGTTTCCAAAACTATTAGGTGAATTGTAATCTCTAACTCTAGCTCCAATTATATGCAATATTATAAGTATCGATCCCTATAACATAAACACATAAAAAGTTTTCTATAATTCAGAATCAAGTAAACAGAGTCACATAAGCTACTAGAAGAACTAATTAATTAGGATCCAATAACTAAATAAACTCATATAAATAGGCTGGAAATTATATAAATCATGTCATGTTAACTAATACAAAGAATAATCAAGCAACAAAGAGGAATTCATAAGAATAATTAAAGGAAAAGTCAGATTACACCATATGAAATAGCATGAAGACTTGAAGACCACGAAACCTTGAATCCTTGAAAGCAAGTAATCCAAACCGTGTGCAGCAAGGTGGTGATGATGATGGACGAAATTGATGGTGATGATGGTGATGGTGCAGCCGCCTTTCCTCCTCCTTGAAGCCTTGAGAACCCTAAATACTAGAGAATGGAAAATATGATGGAGAAGAGAAAGAGGAGGGTTTGTCCCTCCCCATTGGGGTGTGTATTTGTGAATTGGTGAAGAGAAATAGGCTCCTATTTATAGGAAAATGGAGAGGAAGAAGAAGACAATGGAAGAAATAAACAAAGAAAGGGAAAAGAAGTGGAATGTGAATGGGAGATAAAGAAATGGTAAGTGGTGGTGGAAATGGAATCATATGGCAATTAACCATTTATTTACCAAAAAGAAATTAAACACTAATGGTGTGGGCAGAAAGAAGAGGAAAGAATATAGGGGTGAGTGGAGCATTGAAAATAAAAGAAGAGGAAAGAAATAAAAACGGACAGCACTGAGCAGTGCGCACTTAGAACGGAATCCTGCATGTTTCAACGCTTGGATGCTTCTAAACTTTTATTTGGGAATAACTGACATCCATGTGCAGCGCGTATAAAAATTACAGCTAGATCTGACGGTGCAATTGAGAGATATGGGCCTCGCAAGTTGACCTATCTGCACAGGCAGATTGTCCGAAAATCTGGGCTTGGGCCATTCCTCATGCTTTGTGAACCTGGGCCTTCCTTCATTGATTTGGGCCTTCCATCTTGGGCTTGCGCCTCCTTCTTGGGTTTGGGCCTTCCATCTTGGGCCTCATGGCAGACCACCTCTTAATGGGCCTCGCAAAAGCCCATTAGACTTCGTAAATTTCCGAGCTCCGATTTTCTGCACGTATTCACATTAATACATCATTTTGGACTCAAATATGGAAACTAAGCTAAAATAGCAAAATTACAATTAAATCATAACCAAATAGTAGGGAAAACACATTAAAAACGTGACACTTTGTGCTCCTATCAAATTCCCCCACACTTAGCTATTGCTAGTCCTCTAGCAAACACAAGAACAACACAAAACAGAAAAGGAAACACAAAATAGAATGGTCTTTCCAACCATAACCCTCAGCGAGTTCACAACAGTTATAATCAGGAGAATACAAATTATATACCAAGGCTAACGAATTTGCTAAGTGTTTAACCTGCACATCTAATTTATGCTCGGGTGAAGTGTGTGAAAACCGAGTATACAATTAATCTCATGCAATCCAATAGGCACATCGAAACAACATTAACCACTAAACCTCACAATGATCACTAAATATTTCCGCTCAGTGTTTAGGGTTAAGTGTTTACTCTCATAACAATTGCACAAGTAATGTTCCCATAAGCTTGCTCATTAACCAACTCTTCACAATTAATCCACAAATCATTAAATCATAAGGGCTTTTAGGTGAAACAGGGACCAAAAGGTGGATGGTAAATGGTGAATGGTGAATAATGAATGAAGGGACTGGAAATGAAAAATGTTTCATATGTTTGCAAGACAAATCAACGACTTTGAAACTCATACCTATGCTATACCCGAAACAACTTTCTTATTCTCCTCCAACCTTTTATTGAAATTAAAAACAAGAAATAACTCTATTTTTGACATTTCTCTTTCTGACATTTTTTTCTTTCTTTCTTTTCTATTTTTTTTTCTTTGAGGAACTTTATTCCTTCTTTTTGTTTTTTTTCCTTCTTTCTTTCTTTGAACAAATACAACAAAATAAAATGCACCCCCCACACTTGCCTTTTGGTATACTTGATAGGAGCACAAAGTGTGACGTTTTTAATGTATTTTCCCTACTATTTGGCTATGATTTAATTGTAACTTTGCTATTTTTGCTTAGTTTCCATATTTGAGTCTCTAAATGATATATAAATGTGAATACGTGCAGAAAATCGGAGCACGGAAATTTACAAAGTCTAATGGGCTTTTTCGAGGCCCATTAAGAAGTGAGCTGCCGTGAGGCCCAAGATGAAGGCCCAAATCCATGAAGATGAAGGCCCAAATCCATGAAGAAAGGCCCAAGCCCAAGAAGAAAGGCCCAAGCCCAAGAAGAAAGGCCCAAGCCCAAGAAGGAAGGTCCAAGCCCATTTTCGGACAATCTGCCTGTGCAGATAGGTCAACTTGCGAGGCCCATATCTCTCAATTGCACCGTCAGATCTAGCTGTAATTTTGATACACGCTGCACATGGATGTCAGTTATTCCCAAATAAAATTTCAGAAGCATCCAACCGTTGAAACGTGCAGGATTCCGTTCTAAGTGCGCACCGCTCAGTGCTGTCCGTTTTTATTTCTTTCCTCTTCTTTTATTTTCAATGCTCCACTCACCCCTATATTCTTTCCTCTTCTTTCTGCCCACACCATTAGTGTTTAATTTCTTTTTGGTAAATAAATGGTTAATTGCCATATGATTCCATTTCCACCACCACTTACCATTTCTTTATCTCCCATTCACATTCCACTTCTTTTCCCTTTCTTTGTTTATTTCTTCCATTGTCTTCTTCTTCCTCTCCATTTTCCTATAAATAGGAGCCTATTTCTCTTCACCAATACACCAATTCACACCCAATGGGGAGGGACAAACCCTCCTCTTTCTCTTTCTCTTCTCCATCATATTTTCCATTCTCTAGTATTTAGGGTTTTCAAGACTTCAAGGAGGAGGAGAAGGCATCTACACCATCACCACCAGCCCCTATTCAACATCACCATCACCATCATCACCTTGTCTTCACAGCTTGGATTACTTGTGGTCAAGGATTCAAGATGTGGCTCCAAGATCTTCATGCTATTCATACGGTGTATTTCGACTTAGCCTTTAAATTTATGCCTCTTTGTTGCTTGTTTATCTTTTGTATTAGTTAACACAACATGAATTATGTATTTTTCAGCCTTTGTTTATGGGTTTATTTAATTGTTGGATCCTAATTAATTAGTTCTTCTAGTAGTTTATGTGACTCCGTTTATTTGATTTTGTTTTAGTAGATAACTTTTATATGTTTTTGTTTTAAGGTTGCAAACTTAAGATGATTGCATATAATTGGTGCTAGAATTAGGGTTTTAATTCTAATTCACAAGTAGTAAAGGCTTTGGAAAGAGGTCGGAAACAAATAAGAAGGATCACGGATAGATGGGCGGTCCCACTAGGTCGTGCACTTTAATTAACAACTCTTCTTTTATGCGTTGGACATGTTTTGATTAGCTACCTTTGCATGTTTGATTGATTAATCTAGGTGCGGTCGCTTAGGTTAATTTTCATGAAAGTGGTTTTATTTGGGGAATGATAATTGGCGGTCCAACATTCCACATATGTTAATTTCAGTTTCATGGCTAGGGAACTTGGTTAATTTTCGGTCCAATAATTGGTAAACTTGTATACTTACGGCTCAACTTTATATACTTTGTGTTTCATCCCATCTTATTTAATTTATTCTTTGTAATTTAATTAATTTATTTCATTCAATGAATTTCTTTAACCCCCTTTTTACTTTGTACATATGTATATATTCTTTATACTTGTTAATAATAATTCTTTATTTTATTTAATTCTTGTGACAATTTTTGTTAGGTACACCCTTTGATCTCCGTTGTGAACGATACCCTACTATGCACTATACTACTACCGATAGGGTTTTTTTAAATTGATGCCCCTTTTGGAGCCTACCAATTTTTGGCGCCGTCGACGTGGATTGAAAATATTCCTAACCTAATATTTTTTTTTGTGAATACTGTTTATAATTTTTTGTAATTATTACTTGTATATAATTACTGTTTACTTTTTATTGTCTATAATTTTACTTTTTTTTTTTAAATGTTCATATTACTTGTTTTTAATACTTGTTGATATTTTGTTACACTTAGTAATTTATTTAGGTGTTTTTATATAGTTGATTATTTTTTGTTGTTGTAAGTTGTAACTTGAACGGAATAGGTAAGGTCCTTTTGTTAATATTGGCCTAAACCCTTCATTTTTACCGTAAGGTTATTTGAGGTTGAGGGCGGCCTTTATTAACACTTGGAGAATTGTCGAACACTTAAGTGCTTTCTCAACTGAGTAAGGGGCACATGGATGGTGTCTAGGTCGAGACCCTGGGTGACAGGTTTTGGATTCAGAGGACTATAGACTGACGTAAGTCGATAGGGGTGTAAGCCTCCGTAGTCCACCAAATGAATCCTGCCCCTCGCTTATTCTCATATGATCTGGCCATTCGCCTTCTGAAAACACGGAAAGTCATTTAAGTCAAGGCATTGCACCTAGGCCGTAAGTCCACCTTGAGTTACCGCTTGGAATCAACTTTCATTTTTTTCAACTATATTAAGGAAAATGAAAATATTTTTGTACACTTAAGTGTATTGTGTAAATAAAATATACGTAGACATAGGAAAATTTATTCATTCATTTTGTATAGATAATTTGTGATACATTTTTAACATTGTAAATATTTTGGTTTTACTTTGTAAATTTTATTACTAATTTATTTTTAATTTTTATAGGGAATAATCCGGGTTTATCGGAAATTTTACCACATATATCGGAGCATACGTTTAGGAAGTCAAGGTTGAAAAACCTTGAGGTTGATGTCTTGTTGGTGATTTTCGGTTTCCTCGGGTGTAAAAAGGTAAGTTTTCTTTTAACTCTCGTTATTTATTTAAAAAATAAAAAAATAAAAAAATTTGTAATTGTAAATAATAAAAAAAAGAGTGTTTGTTTGTTTTATTATTTGTAATTATTTATTTTTACTGTTTATAATTACTGTTTGTTTTATTTTCGGGCTTGTTGTAGTTATTTGTTATTGGGCCTTAGGCCCATTTGTGTGATTGGTTAGGGTTTTAGGTTTCGTAAAATAAAAAATAAAAAATAAAAAATAAAAAATTTAGCCCATTGGGCTCGTGTCATTCACGAAGCCCAAAAACCCAAGCCCATTAGTGTGTCGGGCCTGTTCGTTTTTAGGCCCATTAGTTAAGCCCACCAATAATGGGCCGGAGTTTTCTTTGGCCCAGGCCCACTTTAAGGCCCATACCATTTCGATGTCCCAGGCCCGTTTAAAGTGTCGGCAAGCGCGTGTGCTACGCGTTTTCACTGTTCACTTTACGACTTTTCGTAAAGTATTAAAAAAATAAAAAAATAAAAAAATAAAAAATTCGAAAATCGAAAAAAAATTTGATTGGGCCGACGCACGACTTTTGCGTCGGCCGATTTGTTTAATAAGCCGCATGCGTTTTCACTGTACGCTTTGCGACTTTCGTCGCTCGATCCGTAAATTGCGGATCTGTGTCTGTGGCACGTGTGTGAGCGTGCGTCCGTTCCCTTCCCTTCCCTTCTGTTCGTGTGTTTCATTCCACGCTTTTCCCTTAGGTGTGCCTTAGTCATTTCACACGTTTTCCCTTATTCTCTCTCATTTTCTCTCGTTGTTCTTCATCTGTTCATCGTGTTCTTCCGTTTTTCCCAGAAAACCTCCCAAACCCAGAAAAACATTCCTCCCTCCCAAACCACAAATGGCCAAAAGAGTCAATTCTTTCAGCGACTTGTTTCAGGCAGGTCCTTCAGAGAACCCAATCTTTGAAGGTCTGGCTGAAATAATTCCACCGAGCATGCTCAATAGCGCCGATGCTAGCATGCCGAACGAGCCACTACCACAACCGCAACCACTACCCCAAGCACCAATCTTGGTTGCTGATCCACCTATTGAGCCGGAAGCCGCTCCTGTCTATAGGAGACTTCCGCGGACAAAGTACACCAAAGCTCAGAGAGATGCACTTGCGGCTTTCTTTGCGGTGTATTCTCACCCCACCAAGCCACAACGAGAAAGATTTGGTCCGAAAATCGGACTTGAGGAGGACCAAGTCTATTATTGGGGGTCGAGAAATAGGAAGAAATTCGGTATCCTGACGTCTGAGCAACGTATTGCCGAGTTAGAGCGAAGAAACGATCAGCTGGTGAGCAAGAACGAGGAGCTTCAAATGCAGAATCAACGACTCGTCGATGCTCTCCACAGCGGCATATGTCCTAATTGCGGAGGTCCTGTTCCGCACTCAGATGTGCCTAGGCGAAGGCTCGAAGTTGTTCCTCCACAACAAGAGCCTCTTCTCGAGTTGTCCGATGATTCTATTGACATGGACCACTTGAGACGGGATGTGCGGAGCCTCATGCCTACCCTAGTCGAGCGCCCATCCTTACCTATTCCATCTGAACATCTTCCCGGACCTGCTCACGATCTTGTCGGAGTCCACACCGACTTGATCTCGGATATCGTCCGTAAGGCCAAACACGAGCTCCTGCTCATGGCCACTGCCGGATTTCCTTTGTGGATAACTTCACCGACTCCCGACACGTCTATTCATCCCGAGACTCTAAATAGGGCCGAGTACTTGCGAGTGTTTCAACGAGCTGAACCTGCTCCGTACTTCAAAGCCGAATCGTCGAGACACTCGGCAACCATCCATCTTTATCCGACCACCATCGTTCAGATCTTAATGGATGTTGGTCGATGGTTGCCAGTCTTCTGTAGCATGATCACAAACGCCAAGACGTTGGAGATCCTTTCCTCCAGCAACGAAGAAGGCTACGAGGAGCATATGCAGGTGATGTCGGCCGAGTTTCTGGTGCCATCTCACATCGTCTCAACTCGTGAAGTCCAGTTCGTTCGGTACTCTCACCAACAACTGGATGGAAGTTGGGTCGTCGTGGATGTCTCCGTGGATGAATTGCGTTCCAATCCAAAGCCTTCCGTGAGATCGATTTGCCGAAAACGCCCCTCCGGATGCCTGATACGTGATCTTCATAATGGATCTTCCTTGGTCACTTGGGTGGAGCACGTGGATGTACGCGAGAAGGAGATGAAGGCCAGTTTCGAACCTTTTGTTCATTCAGGGTTCGCTTTTGGTGCAAAGTGATAGGAGCACAAAGTGTGACGTTTTTAATGTGTTTTCCCTACTATTTGGCTATGATTTAATTGTAACTTTGCTATTTTAGCTTAGTTTCCATATTTGAGTCCTAAATGACGTATTAATGTGAACTTGTGCAGAAACGAAGTCTAATGGGCTTTTGCGAGGCCCATTATGAGGTGGTCTGCCATGAGGCCCAAGATGGAAGGCCCAAACCCAAGAAGGAGGCCCAAACCCAAGATGGCAGGCCCAAATCCATGAAGGAAGACCCAGGTACACAAAGCATGAGGAAAGGCCCAAGCCCAGATTTTCGGACATTCTGCCTGTGCAGATTAGTCAACTTGCGCAGCCCATATCTCCCAATTGCACCGTTGGATCCAGCTGTATTTTTGATACACACTGCATGTGTGTGTTAGATATTCTGTATTAAAATTTGAGAATCATCCAACCGTTCAAACGTGCATTATTCCGTTCTAAGTGGGCACTGCTCAGTGCTGTCTGCTTTTTATTTCTTTCCTCTTCTTTTATTTTCAATGCTCCACTCACCCCTATATTCTTTCCTCTTCTTTCTGCCCACAATATTAGTGTTTGATTTTTTTTACCTAAATAAATGGTTCATTGCCATATGACTACATTTCCACCATTTCACTTACCATTTCTTTTCTACCACTCACATTCCACTTCTCTTCCTTTTCTTTCTTTATTTCTTGCATTGTCTTCTTCTTCCTCTCCATTCTCCTATAAATAGCAGCCTCATTCTTCTCTTCAAACACACCCCAATGGGGAGGGACAAACCCTCCTCTTTCTCTTCTCACATCATATTTTCCATTCTCTAGTACTATGGGTTTTCATGACTTCAAGGAGGAGGAGAAGGCGTCTACACCATCATCACCAGCCCTATTTCAACGTCACCATCACCATCATCACCTTGTCTTCACGGCTTGGATTACTTGTGGTCAAGGATTCAAGTTTGTGGCTTCAAGATCTTCATGATATTCATACGGTGTATTTCGACTTAGCCTTTAAATTTATGCCTCTTTGTTGCTTGTTTATCCTTTGTATTAGTTAACATGACATGATTTATATAATTTTCAGCCTTTGTTTATGGGTTTATTTAATTGTTGGATCCTAATTAATTAGTTCTTCTAGTAGCTTATGTGACTCCGTTTATTTGATTTTGTTTTTAGTAGAGAACTTTTATATGTTTTTGTTTTAAGGATTGCAAACTTAAGATGATTGCATATAATTGGTGCTAGAATTAGGGTCTTAATTCTAATTCACAAGTAGTAAAGGCTTTGGAAAGAGGTCGGAAACAAATAAAAAGGATCACGGATAGATGGGTGGTCCCACTAGGTCTTAATTATACTTGTGGCTGAACTTTATATACTTTATGTTTCATCCCATTTTATTTAATTTATTCTTTGTAATTTAATTAATTTATTTCATTCTATTTATCTCTAATCCCCTTTTTACTTTGTACATATGTATATATTTATACTTTATACTTGTTAATAATTCTATATTTTATTTAATTCTTGTGACATTTTTTGTTAGGTACACCCTTTGATCTCCGTTGTGAACGATACCCTACTATGCACTATTCTACTACCGATAGGGTTTTTTTAAATTGATGCTCCTTTTGGGCGTGTCACAAAGCGTTGGATCTCAACCCTCCAACGACAAGCCTGATACGCCCAAAAGGAGCATCAATTTAAAAAACCCTATCGGTAGTAGTATAGTGCATAGTAGGGTATCGTTCACAACGGAGATCAAAGGGTGTACCTAACAAAAATTGTCACAAAGAATTAAATAAAATAAAGAATTATTAACAAGTATAAAGTATAAATATATACATATGTACAAAGTAAAAAAAAAGAATTATTATTAACAAGCATAAAGAATATATACATATGTACAAAGTAAAAAGGGGGTTAAAGAAATTGATTGAATGAAATAAATTAATTAAATTACAAAGAATAAATTAAATAAGATGGGATGAAACACAAAGTATATAAAGTTCAGCCACAAGTATACAAGTTTACCAATCATTGGACCGAAAATTAACCAAGTTCCCTAGCCATGAAACCGAAATTAACATATGTGGAATGCTGGACCGCCAATTATCATTCCCCAAATAAAACCACTTTCATGAAAATTAACCTAAGCGACCGCACCTAGATTAATCAATCAAACATGCAAAGGTAGCTAATCAAAACATGTCCAACGCATAAAAGAAGAGTTGTTAATTAAAGTGCACGACCTAGTGGGACCGCCCATCTATCCGTGATCCTTTTTATTTGTTTCCGACCTCTTTCCAAAGCCTTTACTAATTGTGAATTAGAATTAAAACCCTAATTCTAGCACCAATTATATGCAATCATCTTAAGTTTGCAACCTTAAAACAAAAACATATAAAAGTTCTCTACTTAAACAAAATCAAATAAACGGAGTCACATAAGCTACTAGAAGAACTAATTAATTAGGATCCAACAATTAAATAAACCCATAAACAAAGGCTGAAAATTATATAAATTATGTCATGTTAACTAATACAAAAGATAAACAAGCAACAAAGAGGAACTCATAAGAGAAATTAAAGAATAAGTCGAAATACACCGTATGAATAGCATGAAGATCTTGAAGCCACATCTTGAATCCTTGACCACAAGTAATCCAAGCTGTGAAGACAAGGTGATGATGGTGATGGTGATGTTGAATAGGGGCTGGTGGTGATGGTGTAGACGCCTTCTCCTCCTCCTTGAAGTCTTGAAAACCCTAAATACTAGAGAATGGAAAATATGATGTGAGAAGAGAAAGAGGAGGGTTTGTCCCTCCCCATTGGGGTGTGTTTGAAGAGAAGAATGAGGCTGCTATTTATAGGAGAATGGAGAGGAAGAAGAAGACAATGCAAGAAATAAAGAAAGAAAAGGAAGAGAAGTGGAATGTGAGTGGTAGAAAAGAAATGGTAAGTGGAATGGTGGAAATGTAGTCATATGGCAATGAACCATTTATTTAGGTAAAAGAAATTAAACACTAATGGTATGGGTAGAAAGAAGAGGGAAGAATATAAGGGTGAGTGGAGCATTGAAAATAAAAGAAGAGGAAAGAAATAAAAAGCAGGCAGCACTGAGCTATTCCCACTTAGAACGGAATAATGCACGTTTGAACGGTTGGATGATTCTCAAATTTTAATACAGAATATCTAACACGCACATGCAGCGTGTATCCAAATTACAGCTAGATCGGACGGTGCAATTGGGAGTTATGGGCTTCGCAAGTTGACTAATCTGCACAGGCAGAATGTCCGAAAATCTGGGCTTGGGCCTTTCCTCATGCATTGTGAACTTGGGCATTCCTTCATGGATTTGGGCCTTCCATCTTGGGCCTCATGGCAGACCACCTCTTAATGGGCCTCGCAAAAGCCCATTAGACTTCGTAAATTTCCAACACTTTGCTTATTTTCCTCAAGTTGTCTTCTTTTCTCTTTATTTGCAATAGGAAACCTACAAACACAAAAACTAAATAAATAACAGAAATTTATGAAAAACTAACAACAAAAATGTAGAGAAATTGATATAAAAAGTTGTACAATTATGCACCTATCAAATACCCCCACACTTAGCTATTGCTAGTCCCCTAGCAAACACAAGAACAACACAAAACAGAAAAGGAAACACAAAACAGAATGGTCTTTCCAACCATAACCCTCAGCGAGTTCACAACAGTTATAATCAGGAGAATACAAATTATATACCAAGGCTAACGAATTTTCTAAGTGTTTAACCTGCACATCTCATTTATGCTCGGGTGAAGTGTGTGAAAACCAAGTATACAATTAATTTCAAGCAATCGAATAGGCACATCGAAACAACATTAACCACTAAAGCTCACAATGATCACTAAATATTGATGTGAACGTAAAATACGTTCACAAAGTGCCTTTAATTACTGGATTTTGCTATTCCGAAAGCTTAATTGTCTGTTTAATGTTTGTTTTCGTGTTTTTAGGGAAAATACCAGGAAAATGTTTATCTGCACAGAATAGGTGCATTTTGGAGGTTTTCAGCGTAATTCGGAAAGTCAACCGTGACTTTCATTTGTGGAATAAAATATTGTACGAAGATTTCGGATTATTTCGAATCCCGACAATTTGTCGGCGAACCACCACATTAGGCGGCGCAACCACCACACGCGGTGGTGGAACATAATTGAAACCACCATTTTATTTTCTCTAATAGTTGTTTCTTTTATTTATTTATTTTCTTTTATTATTTAATTTTTCTTTTGTTTTATATTTATTTCTTTTATTTCTTTTTGTTATTTAATTTTTATTTGTTTTCTTTTGTTGTTGCAGCTAACATGTTCACGTTCTAATTCCCTTGGATTTTTCTCCAGCTAACTACCCACTGCCGGCCGCCCACTTCTCCAGCTCAACCATTTTCCTTCCTCACATGGCTTGATTTCTCTTCAGCTCACTTTCCTCCCTAACATGGCCTCAATTCCATCAGGAATCAATCAAGTGCTCCACGATCATTACCTTTCCAGCTTCACAGAGCACAATAGTTTCTTCTCCTCTGCGTTGGCTGTTTCTGCACTTCCCTCAGCTATTTAAAGGAGCCCCTGCAAACACCAATTCCTCACCAATTCACACAATCACCATCACGCACCTCACACAATCACAATCATGGCTGTCAATTACTCCTTTGCCTCAATTTTTCCTGCAATTACTTTACAATTTCTCTCTAATCATTTTTTCTTGTTTTGCAGATTTGAGATGCTGAAATTCCTGAAGAACCCGTGCCCAGCAGAAACCCAAAAGTCTTCGCCGTCTCTGGCCGCGCCTCTTGCTAACCAATCCAGCTCGCCGCCGCTTTCTCAACTTCCGTGCTTCTGCCGTGCCCAGTCCAGTTCGCCGTGCCTCCTCGGTGCACGCCGTCCACCTGCTCTGCCGTGTCACCGCTCCAATCAAACACGGCGTCAAACCCAGCTCGAGCCCGATGCTTCCGAGACCGCTGCTGCCATCGATCCTCCATAACCGCCGTCGCCCAGCCCGTGTTCGTCGCCCCCTCCACTGACGCCATCTCCCTCGCCGCCGCTCAACCACCGTAGCTGCCACACCACGCCGTCGATCAAAGCAGCCCAGCACCGCTCCCTGCTCTCTCTCGCCCTCTGCAGAAATTGAAAAGAAGAAGAAAGAAGAGAACTGAAATATAGAAATCGTGAGAGAGAAGATGAATGCTGACTTGGCATGGTTGAAAAGTCAACCTAGAAACCCACTTGGGCTTGGGCCGGCCGGAAATGAGAAAGGAAAGAAGAATGGGCTGTTGACCCATTGACCAAGCCCAAATGCCCAATTGATTTGTGCACCCGCCACATCCAAAGTTACGATTTACCATAGCTGAGTCTGCCACCTTCGCCTGCCAGACAGTGTCCATTTTCATGGACACAACAGTAACATTTTTCCCAAACTCGTTTATTTATTATAATTTATTTTTGTTTAATTAACTATTCGTGAATAATTTTGGGAAATGTTATTGTGTAAATATTTGTTTATTTTCTATTTTCGCATAATAATTGTGATTTGATTTTTCTAAGTTGCTTTTGTGATTGTTTATTTGATTCAAGTTTACGGAAATCTTTTATATGTTTATGTTATAGGGGTCGACACTTATGATGTTTACATGTAATTGGAGCTAGAGTTAGGAATCCGATTCACCTAATAGTTTTGGAAACCTAATTCACAAGTAGTAAAGGCTTTGGACAAAGGTCGGAATCAATTAAAAAGGATTACAAATAGATGGACTTTTCCATACTAGGTTGTGCACTTGAATTAACGATTCTTTTCGATGCTTTGAACATGGTTTGACTAGCTAGCTTTCTAGACTAAGATGACATGTTTAATTGATTGATCTAGGTGCTTTCACTTAGGTTAATTTTCTGAGAGAAGTCTAATTGGGAAATAATTAGCTTTCTAATATTTCACAATGTTAATTTCGATCATATGACTTAGAGAAATCAATATTTGTGTGTGTTTTTCTTGTTTTCAAAAATAATAAAAATCCAAAAATATTTCCTTTTAATTATTTATTGTTTTCAAAATTATCAAAAACCCCCAAAAATACTTTTGTATATAATGTATATTTTTGTAAATAGAAACAATACTGTATAGTTTATTTAATTTTGTATATATATATTCTTTATTCTTTATACTTGTTAATATAATTCTTAATTTAATTTAATTTATTGTGACATTGAAAAGTAAATATAACAATCTTCTGTGGGAAAAACCTTTATTTCCCATTATACTTTACAACGACAATTGTTAGGAAGTTTAGGTAATAATTAATGACGTAGGTTAAAAAATACCTCTAATCAAATATTTCCGCTCAGTGTTTAGGGTTAAGTGTTTACTGATAGGAGCACAAAGTGTGACGTTTTTAATGTGTTTTCCCTACTATTTGGCTATGATTTAATTGTAACTTTGCTATTTTAGCTTAGTTTCCATATTTGAGTCCAAAATGATGTATTAATGTGAACATGTGCAGAAACGAAGTCAAATGGGATTTTGCGAGGCCCATTAAGAGGTGGTCTGCCATGAGGCCCAAGATGAAAGCCCAAACCCAAAATGAAGGCCCAAATCCATGAAGGAAGGCCCAGGTTCACAAAGCATGAGGAATGGCCCAAGCCCAGATTTTCGGACAATCTGCCTGTGCAGATAGGTCAACTTGCGAGGCCCATATCTCTCAATTACACCGTCAGATCTAGCTGTAATTTTGATACACGCTGCACATGGATGTCAGTTATTCCAAATAAAATTTCAGAAGCATCCAACCGTTGAAACGTGCAGGATGCCGCTCTAAGTGCGCACTGCTCAGTGCTGTCCGTTTTTATTTCTTTCCTCTTCTTTTATTTTCAATGCTCCACTCACCCCTATATTCTTTCCTCTTCTTTCTGCCCACACCATTAGTGTTTAATTTCTTTTTGGTAAATAAATGGTTAATTGCCATATGATTCCATTTCCACCACCACTTACCATTTCTTTATCTCCCATTCACATTCCACTTCTTTTCCCTTTCTTTGTTTATTTCTTCCATTGTCTTCTTCTTCCTCTCCATTTTCCTATAAATAGCAGCCTATTTCTCTTCACCAATTCACAAATTCACAAATACACACCCCAATGGGGAGGGACAAACCCTCCTCTTTCTCTTCTCCATCATATTTTCCATTCTCTAGTATTTAGGGTTCTCAAGGCTTCAAGGAGGAGGAAAGGCGGCTGCACCATCACCATCATCACCATCAATTTCGTCCATCATCATCACCACCTTGCTGCACACGGTTTGGATTACTTGCTTTCAAGGATTCAAGGTTTCGTGGTCTTCAAGTCTTCATGCTATTCCATATGGTGTAATCTGACTTTTCCTTTAATTATTCTTATGAATTCCTCTTTGTTGCTTGATTATTCTTTGTATTAGTTAACATGACATGATTTATATAATTTCCAGCCTATTTATATGAGTTTATTTAGTTATTGGATCCTAATTAATTAGTTCTTCTAGTAGCTTATGTGACTCTGTTTACTTGATTCTGAATTATAGAAAACTTTTATGTGTTTATGTTATAGGGATCGATACTTATAATATTTGCATATAATTGGAGCTAGAGTTAGGGATTACAATTCACCTAATAGTTTTGGAAACCTAATTCACAAGTAGTAAAGGCTTTGGACAAAGGTCGGTGTCAAATAAAAAGGATTGCGGACATATGGACTTTTCTATAATGGGTCGTGCACTTTAATTAACAACTCTTTTCTATGCGTTAAATATGGTTTGATTAGCTAGCTTTCTAGACTAAGATGGCATGTTTAATTGGTTAATCTAGGTGCTTTCACTTAGGTTAATTTTCGTAGAGAGGTTTTATTTGGGGAATGGTTACCTTCTAACTTTCCACATATGTTAATTTCGGTTTCATGGCTAGGGAACTTGGTTAATTTTCGGTCCAATGATTAATAAACTTGTGTATATGTGGCTGAACTTTATATACTTTGTGTTTCATCCCATCTCATTTAATTTATTCTTTGTAGTTTAATTAATTTATTTCATTCAATTTATCTCTTAAACCCCCTTACTTTGTACATATGTATATATTTATACTTTATACATGTTAATAATAATTCTTTATTTTATTTAATTCTTTGTGACAATTTTTGTTAGGTACACCCTTTGATCTCCGTTGTGAACGATACCCTACTATGCACTATACTACTACCGATAGGGTTTTTTTAAATTGATGCTCCTTTTGGCCTGTCAATTTTTGGCGCCGTCGACGTGGATTGAAAATGTTCCTAACCTAATATTTTTTTTGTGAATACTATTTTTGTAATTATTTATTGTATATAATTTTACTATTTTTTTAACTGTTCATATTACTTGTTTATATTACTTGTCAATAATACTTGTAAATAACACTTGTAAATAATACTTGTAGATATTTGTTACACTTAGTAATTATACTTAGGTGTTCTGAGTATAGTTGATTATTTTTTTGTTGTTGTAAGTTGTAACTTGAACGGAATAGGTAAGGTCCTTTTGTTAATATTGGCCTAAACCCTTCATTTTTACCGTAAGGTTATTTGAGGTTGAGGGCGGCCTTTATTAACACTTGGAGAATTGTCGAACACTTAAGTGCTTTCTCAACTGAGTAAGGGGCACATGAATGGTGTCTAGATATGATCAAGACTCTGGGTGACGGGTTTGTAAAATTGGATTCAGAGGACTTGTCCACTAAATGAATCCTGCCTCTCGCTTATCTCTTGTGATCTGACCATTCGCCTTCTGAAAACACGGAAAGTCATTTAAGTCAAGACATTGCACCTAGGCCGTAAGTCCACCTTGAGTTACCGCTTGGAATCAACTTTCATTTTTTTTCAACTATATTCAGGCAAAGGAAAATATTTTTGTACACTTAAGTGTATTGTGTAAATAAAATATACGTAGACATAGGAAAATTTATTCATTCATTTTGTATAGATAATTTGTGACATATTTTTAACTTTGTAAATATTTTGTTTTTAACTTGTAAATTGTATTACTAACTTTTTAATTTTTAGGGAATAATCAAGGTTATCGGGAATTATATCATTATGCACTTGGAGCTAACGTTTGGAAGTCAAGGCCGGAGAGCCTTGAGGTAGGTGTCTTGATGGTGTATTCCGGCTATCCTCGGGAGTCGTCAAAGGGAGTTTCCTTTTTCTCACTCTCGTTAATTGTTTTTTTTTTTTTAGTTCGTGTAAAACAAAATATAGAAAATTTGGTTTAAAAAAAATTGTTGTTTTACTTTTTGTTTTCTGTTTGTATGTTTCATTTATTTTGGTTTATTTATTTATTTTTCAAATAAATCTCCATGCTTGAATTTTTCATTACACTAAATATTTGTCAAACATTAAGGACAATGTTAGATTCAAGTGTGGGGGTAAGGTAGCATCTTTAAAAAAAATAAAAATAAAAATTCAAAAATTTCAAAAAAAAAAAAAATGTTTAGTTATGTAAGCTCGTTTGTTTCGCACTAGCTTTGGAGCTATCGAGTCTTAGAAAGTGCTTGTTTGATTATTTGAGCTATTTCTTTTGAAAAAGAAAATAAAAAATATATTCTTAGTGTTTGTCTTTTATGATATATTCTTTCCAATCCCAAGGATGAATTGAGTTTACTTTGTTGTGATTAGGAAAATATTGATTATATGCTAAGGCTTTGAGATTTGCTTTGAATTTAATTTGAATAACTTATGATTGCTCGAAATTCCATGTTCACATAACCTGTTTCGATTAGTTGATTGCAATCCGAGAAGCACATTTAAACATACATTGTCATGCATACCCAGAAACTGTGAGGATTTGAGCCTATTGAATATTCACATGTATGCATATTTCATACATTTACTCGTTCTTCATGTGTGCACAATTCATGAGTTTTTGAACCTAGAACTTGCTCAGAGACCTCTTGAAACATTTTGTTAATCTGTAATGAATTAGAAATGAGTAAGGCATTAGTTGAGCACCATGGCCAAAATATTCACCATCCATCTAAACACGAACTTTAGGAATCCCCTTTTGAACTAAACACTCATTAGCCGTTTCTTTTGTTCATCCACACCATTTCACCCTTGTTTTATTATGTTTGCAAGGCAATGATAGTGACTTCTTATGTTTTTATGCTTCGGGTTTGGATTTGTATGGTAGTATACCAGAAGGCAAGTGTGGGGGTGTATTTATTTTGTTGTATTTGTTCAAAGAAAGAAAGAGAAAAAAAAATCAAAAACAAAAAGAAGGAATAAAGTTCCTCAAGAAAAAAAAAGAAAAAAAAAATACAATTATTTTGTTGTATTGTTTTATTTTCAGTAAAAGGTTGGAGGAAAATAAGAGTTGTTTCGGGTTTAGCATAGGTATGAGTTTCAAAGTCGTTGACTTGTCTTGCAAACATGTGAAACATTTTTCATTTCCAGTCCCTTCATTCATCATTCACCATTCACTATTCACCATTCACCCTTTGACCCCTGTTTCACCCTAAAAGCCCTTATGATCTAATGATTTGTAGATTAATTGTAGAGAGTTGGTGATAGGCTACAAGTGTGCATCAATTTAAAACCCTAAAAGCATTGTAGTAAAGAATAAGTAGGGATCGTTCCAACGGAGATCGAGGGTGTACCTAACAAAGAATGTCACAAAGAATTAATATTTACAAATATAAACAAAATATGTACACAAAATCAAGGGGTGATTGAGAATTGTTTACGAAAATTAAGTAACTAACTACAAAGAATGAATTAAATGGAATAAATCGATGGAACATAGATCAATTAATCAACATCTTAAGTATACTCATTTATCAATTATCAGATTGAAACTTAACTAAATCCCTAGTCATGAATTCGAAATTAACACATGTAAGATGTTGGACCACCATACATCTCCCAAATAAATATCTCTCTATGAATTCCAACCTAAACGACCACACCTAGGTTAAACAATTAAACATGCAAAGATAGCTAGCCTAAACATGTTCAACGCATAGAAACATACTTGTTAATTAAAGTGCATGACCTAGTGAGACCACTCTACTATCCATGATCCTTCTCATCTGATTCTATCAATTAAGGCAAAATCAAACAAGCAAATCCACATAAACTACTAGAAGAATCAATCAACTTCAATCCAACAACCAAATAAACTTGTATAAATAATCTGGAAATTTAAATGATCCATGAAATGTTAACTAATACAAAGGTAATCAAGCAACAAAGAGGTATGAATTTAAAAGTTAAAACGTAATACACCATATGAAATAGTTAAGATCTTGAAACCACAAAACCTTGAATCCTTGACCACAAGTGATCCAAGCTGTGAAGACAAGTTGATGATGAAGATGGTGATGTCGAAATATGGCTGGTGATGATGGTGATTACGCCTTCTCCTCCTCCTTGAAGCCTTGAGAACCCTTGCACTAGAGAATGGAGCTAAGAACCTTGGATGGAGTAGCTGCTGAAACTATGAGAGAGTATGGAATGATATTCTTAGTTGTGAATTGGTATGGAAGTGAGTTGTGAAGCCCTCTATTTATAGGAGAACATGGAACCCTAGCCTTGATCCTAGCCCTTCAAAATTAATCCCTTGAATGGCTAAGATTGCTTTGAGTAGTCCCAAGAAATATCCCTCCTCTTCTTGCCATGATCAGGTCTAGATACATCCCACAATATCTAATTTTATTCTTGGGGGTGGGTGGAGCATTGAGAATAAAAGAAAATTAAAGAATTAAAAAGTAGACAGCACTGAGCTCAGTGCACTTAGAACGGCATAATGGACGTTCCACTGGTTGGATTATCCTGAAATTTTAATACAGAATACCTAACACACATGTGCAGCTTGTATTAAAATTTCAGCTCGATCGGACGGTCCAATTAGGAGATATGGGCTTCAGAAGTGGACTGATCTGCACAGGCAGAATGTCCGAAAATGGACTTGGACCTTTCTTTCATGCTTTGTGGACTTGGGCTTTCCTTCATGGATTTGGGCCTCCAGGGCAGCTCACCTCTTAATGGGCCTCGAAAAATCCCATTAGACTTCGTAAATTTCCGAGCTCCGATTTTCCGTTCTGAGCTGAAATAGTAATCCTAGTTGCATTAGGATTCCTACTCCCTTTATGATTCCTGTCAGAGTCAGGAAAGAATTCAAATTAGGAAAGTTTCATAATATCTTCATTTTAATTCATTCCTTCAATTAAATCATCATTTAGGGACACAAAGGTAGAAACTAAGCTAAATAGCAAAGTTAACCAATAAAACGCAGCCAAATAGTAGGGAAAATATATTAAAAACGTCACACTTTATGCTCCTATCAAATTCCCCCACACGTAGCTATTGCTAGTCCCTTAGCAACACAATCATACTCCACACAAAAATTCTATTGCCCTTAACTTATTGCCTCAGAAATCTCGTACTTTCATGGAATCAAGTTTAGCACTTAACCAAAATTTGTCACAGGAAATTCGAGAGTTAATTAACAATCATGGAATTCATATGAACAAGTAAGACTTGGAAGAACAATAGTTATGCAATGGAGCTCAACATGTTTCAAACAAGTTATCCTCACAAGGGTATGCTCTCTATTATACTTAGATTCATGGCTCTAGCTTAAAAGCTTTTCACTCAAAGATATGTGAGAGAAATTATTGTAAGGCATTCAAATAGCTCACATATATCAATCAAAGAAAGCATTTTAGTGAAAGATTTTCAAAACCTCATGAAAGATATCGACTACATGCACAAATGGAGCTCAACCATATGCTCAACTTTCGAATTAAACTCCACAGATCAAGGTCTACCCATTTTAAGGATCAAGAAGGACTTTATAAGGATATAACGGGGCCAAGGCTCACGGTTTAGAGAAACAAAGGATAGGGTAATCACAAAGTGTCCTAAAAACTTAGTAGAGCATCCAAATAACCATGTCACTCAAAAACGGGAAAAATATCATTTTGTTGGGCCCAAACTTCATTCTAACCACAAATGATAAAGGACAAAGGCCAAGTATTTATTTTAGACCTTCACTTCAAAACAACCTCCTAAATCATCGGGAAAAGGGGACATTAATCCATTTTTTTCTTCAATTTTTCTTTTCTTGCCGTACATGTATTTTTCTTTTCCTTTTCTTTATTTTTCACGGCATACATATGTAATGGACAAGTCTATCCCTCCCCCACACTTATTTTTGTCAATTCCCTCTTTTCTTTTGTCTTTCTTTCACAAAGCTCAATCATCAAAGCATAGCTCCACTAAGTTCGTAGAACAAGGGTAAAGATATGACTATACTAAGGTTCATGGTCAAGATATCATGGGTGAAGAAAGAAAAGGCTAAATGTAAGCTCAAAAAGGTTAACTAAGGGGTGCACACACGTGTACACAAATAAGGGACACATGGCTTTTTGGCATTGGTGGAAATCCTAAGTGCCTTCAATCCTTTCCAAAATCAGAGTATGTTATGACTATAAGTTTCGAAAAATTCAAAAGCAAGTTCTAGTATACTCTATAGTCCATTGAAAATCTATGGCATGCAATTGATCAAGTAGAAGAATAATGAGGTTAACAATGAGATTTAAAGCCAAAGAAGATCTGATTTTAAACAACTCTCAACAAAGAAAGCACATATAGCTCGAAAGCTCACATAGGGTTCATTAACTTGTCTTCACATGCTCAAATTCTGTACCAAAGTTACAAACCATATCTACTACATGTTCATACATCTTCCATATTCATCAATTAACCAAAGAATGATATTCAACAATTTGATCTTGTGATCCACTTTTCAACCATGATTTCAAAGATTAAACTCATCCTAGGCAGTTAAGGGCATCCTAAGACTCAACCAACCATCACAAAAACTCTTTTTGTATTTTTCGATTTTCTGAATTTTTTTTATTTTTTTATAACGCAAAAGGTAAAATGTAAACAAAACAAAAACATAAACCCTTCCCCCACACTTAAACCTTATATTGTCCTCAATGTAAGCACAAAAACATATGTAAGGCAAGTATTGAGAAAGTAAAACAGATACAGTTCAACCAAAAGAAGTAAAGAGAGAGATAGAGAAAGCAAATCTGCGTTGATGGCTCCTTCACATATTTGGTTGAATTGGGTTGCCTCCCAAATAGCGCTTAATGTTTAAAGTCTTCAGCCTAGACTTTGCCATACGTCACTAATCTTGGCTCTCCCTAGCCATGACGTCTTCCTCATTCCTCCTTTGAGGTGCAAAAGTGATGGACTCCTCATTATGGTCATAAGCCTCGTAATACGGCTTCAATCGATGTCCATTCACTTTGAACTCATTGCCGGATTGGCCTCCTTTAATCTGCACAGCCCCATGGGGAAAAATATTAGTAACAACAAAAGGTCCAATCCAACGAGAACGAAGCTTACCGGGAAACAGTTTAAGTCTAGAGTGAAATAAAAGAACTTTCTGCCCCACAACAAAGTGTTTCCCACGAATCATGTTATCATGGAAAGCCTTTGTCTTTTCCTTGTAAATCCGAGCACTCTCAAATGCATCATTCCTTATTTCTTCAAGCTCATTCAATTGCAATTTCCTCTGAATCCCAGCTTCATCCATGCTCATGTTGAATTGCTTCACGGCCCACCAAGCTTTGTACTCCAACTCCACCGGTAGATGGCAAGCCTTGCCATAAACAAGCCTATAAGGTGACATTCCAATGGGAGTCTTGTAAGCCGTCCTATAAGCCCATAATGCATCCACCAACCTAGAGCTCCAGTCCTTGCGGTTAGGGTTGACCGTCTTCTCCAATATGTTCTTGATCTCACGATTGGAAACCTCCGCTTGCCCACTGGTTTGGGGGTGATAGGGTGTAGAAACCTTATGTGTAACGCCATACCTCTTGAACAAGGCCTCAATTGTGCGGTTGCAAAAATGTGAGCCTCCATCACTTATGATCACTCTTGGCATGCCAAACCTAGAGAAAATGTTAGACTGCACAAAATCCGCAACAACTTTAGAATCATTAGTCCGGGTGGCCTTAGCTTCCACCCATTTTGAGACATAGTCAACGGCAAGGAGAATGTAAAGAAACCCATAAGATGAAGGAAAAGGTCCCATAAAATCTATGCCCCAAACATCAAATAATTCAACAGCTTGAATATTAGTTAATGGCATTTGATCTCTAGAACTAAGATTTCCCATTCTTTGGCACCTATCACAAGTCAAGCAAAACGCATATGCATCTTTAAACAAAGTTGGCCAAAAGAATCCCGATTCTAACACCTTATAAGCAGTCTTTTTAGACCCAAAATGTCCCCCACATGCTTCAGAATGACATAAAGACAATATAGCACGTTGCTCATGTTCAGGCACACATCTCCTAATTAACTGATCAGAACAATGTTTCCACAAATAGGGATCATCCCAAACATATTCTTTAGCAACCTTCCTAAGTCTATCTTTTTGTGCATGTGACATGGTATTAGGAATTTGTCTAGAGACAATATAGTTCACAATATCAGCATACCATGGTGTACTTACCTCTATTCTGAAGAGTTGTTCATCCGGAAATGTTTCCACAAGGGGGATTAAGTCCTCTTCATGCACTAGGCGGCTCAAGTGATCAGCCACCACGTTCTCACTCCCTTTCTTGTCCTTGATCTCCACGTCAAACTCTTGAAGGAGTAGCACCCATCGAATCAACCTAGGCTTGGCCTCCTTTTTCGACAAGAGGTACTTCAAAGCTGCATGGTCAGTGTAAACAATTACTTTAGTACCAAGCAAGTAAGAACGAAATTTTTCAAGGGCAAAAACAACAGCTAGCAACTCTTTTTCAGTAGTAGAATAATTTAATTGAGCATCATTAAGAGTTCTAGAAGCATAGTAAATGGCATAAGGCTTCTTATCCATGCGTTGCCCTAGCACAGCTCCCACGGCATAATCTGATGCATCACACATCAATTCAAAGGGCAAAGACCAATCCGGGGGTTGCATGATCGGTGATGAAGTCAATAACTCCTTGAGCTTGTCAAACGCTCCTTGGCAGTCCTTTTCAAATTCAAACGCCACTTCCTTTTGTAGTAGACGGCAAAGGGGTCTTGCAATCTTTGAAAAGTCCTTGATAAAGCGACGATAAAATCCTGCATGTCCAAGAAAAGAACGAACCTCTCTCACGGAAGTGGGAGAGGGTAAGTGTCGTACAAGATCAACCTTAGCTTTATCTACTTCTATACCCCTAGAAGAGACAATATGACCTAGGACTATTGATGTGAACGTAAAATACGTTCATAAAGTGCTCTAAATACTTGGATGGATGCTATTCTGAAAGCTTATTTGTCGGTTTAATGTTTGTTTTCGTGTTTTCAGGGAAAATATGTGAAAAATGCTAATTTACACATAAAAGGTGAATTTTGGAGATTTACCGCGCAATTTCGGAAAGTCAACCGTGACTTTCCGATTATTTAATGACACCGGTCATTCCTCGGATGTGGAAATCAGAACGTGTACGAAGATTTCGAAAGACGTTTCGAATCCCGGCAATTTTGTCGGCGAACCACCACACTTGGCGGCGCAACCACCACACGCGGTGGTGAAACATATTTTAAATCTCCATTTTATTTTCCCTATGTTTATATTTGTTATTTATATTTATTTTTATTTCTATTTTAGTTTTTATTTTCTTTTGTTATTTTATTTATTCCTTTTGTTTTCTTTATATTTATTTATTTAATTTCTTTTTATTATTTTATATTCTTTTCTTTTCTTTTGTTCTTTGCAGCAAGCACGTTCACGATTCTCTCCCTTGCATCTCACTCACATGGTTCCTTCCTCCACCCGGCAGACAATTCCAGTTCATCACCCACTACTACTTCCCTCTTTGAATTTGAATTTGAATTCAGTGGGATGTTTTCTTCCTCCATCTCCCGACCCGTCACCTTCCTTTCTCCTATAAATACCCAGTAGCTATTCCCTTATTCCTTGGCCGGGGCTTCTCCCCGCGCCACCAATTCTTTCCCCTTCTTTTCCTCCCCACCCTTCTGGCGTCCGTGTAGCTCTCCCAGCTGCCTTCTCCCTCTCTATGGTTACTCTCTGCAATCCTTTCTCAAAGCGTCCGTGTACAGGGACCTCCCTGTGCCTTCTTTTCTCCCCCCTCTGGTTCTTCCTCCGTACTCTCCTGCAAACACAAAATTCCATCCTCTCTTCTCCTCCTCCTCTTTTCTTTCCAAGATTATCTAAGCCCTTCTTCTTTCCCCTCAAAGCTCTCTGCAATCTCAAAGACCTCCGTGAGCCCACTGCTCACAGAAATTCACATAAACATTCACGACCTCCCTTGATTCTAATTAACAAATCTCTTCACCCACTTCCCCAATCCATCTACAATCACCCACAATCATCACACCCATCATCACCTTCATCCCACCATAATTAATCTGCAAGTTAATCAATTTAATTTCTCAAACAATTAATAAATGTATGTTTAATTGCAGATCACTTCGCGTTGATGCCGCCGACCCATCTCTTAGCCGGCAATTCTAAGCTCACCACGCCATCCCCGTCGATTCCCCATGCTTCTTACCACCGCGTGATCCAAGCCCGACGATGCCGCCAGCATCACGAAGCCTCTGCCGTCGTTCTCCGCCCAGCCGGGAAGCTCTACCGTTGCCGTTTCGTTGTGAGCACTTCGAATTTACAGCGCCGCTCTTTCCCTGCCAATCCACCATCCCGCCGCGCCTTCCGCAGATTCACGCCGCCGCCAATCCGCCTTTCTTCTTCCCGGCGTCGCTCACTCATCACCGCGGCATCTCGATCTCAACACCGGCGTCATCTTCAGCTCTCAGGCGTTATCTCCGACCAGCCCGCCCACAACCGTCGCATCTCCGCCGCTCAACCATCGCGCCTTCTGCAATCTGCCGCTTCGCCACCACCGTTGGCCATGCCTCACCGCCCAAGTCTCTCTCACGGGCTCCCTCTTGTGAGAAGAAATGAAAGAAGAGAGAAATGAGTCCGCACGGGTTTGAAGCTGCAAAGAAGAGAAGAATAAAAAAATCAAGGTTGAAAAGTCAAACAAGGCTAAGAAAGTCTTGGGCTAAACCGGGTCAACGAAGTCAACAAAGAAGAAATGGGTTGGGCTTTGACTGTTCAAAGCCCAAAGCCCAATGCCCAATGACCCAAGTCCAATCTGCTATGGACACCCGAGCTCCCCGAACTTCATCGAAAATCCGGCGAATCCGATAAGATCCTTCGCCGGAATTAAATGAGCATTTCTCTCTCAAACTCAATTTATTTATATTTGTTGTGTGATTTATTTTATTAATTTGTATTTTGAATATTTGTTTAAATTGAATATTTGTGTGATTTAATTATATATTGAAAAACCCAAAAATATGTTATTTGATTAATTTGTGTGTTAGTTTAAATTGTTAGTTTAATTTATATTGTTCTTGTTTTATTTTATTTGTTTTCAAAAATATTAAAAAGCCAAAAATATTTCCTTTTATTTATTTCTTGTTTTCAAAATATTTTCAAAAACCCAAAAATAACATCTTTGTATATATTGTATATTTTGTAAATAGAAACAATATAGTTAATTAATTTCGTGACATTAGAAAAGTAAATAAACAATCCTCTGTGGGAAAAACTTTTACTTCCCATTATACTATTCAACGACAAATTGTTAGGAATTTAGGTAATATTAATGACGTCGGTCTTACCGCATATCATTTTGGCGCCGGCTCGCCGGGGATTGTTTTTACTATTTACTTTTTTACTTTTTACTATTTGTAAATAATACTTGTAAATAATACTTACTAATTATACTTGTTTATATTGTTACACTTAGTAATTATACTTAGGTGTTCTGAGTACTGTTAATTATTTAAGTTGTTGTAGGTTGTAATTTGAACGGAAATAGGTAAGGTCCTTTTATTAATATTGGCCTAAACCCTTCATTTGTACCGTAAGGTCACTTGAGGTTGAGGGCGGCCTTTATTAACACTTGGAGAATTGTCGAACACTTAAGTGCTTTCTCAACTGAGTAAGGGGCACATGAATGGTGTCTAGATATGATCAAGACTCTTGGGTGACGGGTTTGTAAAATTGGATTCAGAGGACTTGTCCACTAAATGAATCCTGCCTCTCGCTTATCTCTTGTGATCTGGCCATTCGCCTTCTGAAAACACGGAAAGTCATTTACGTCAAGATATTGCACCTAGGCCGTACGTCCACCTCGAATTACCGCTTGGAATCAACTTTGTTTTTAACTATATTTTGGACAATTTAACATTACTTGTAAATAAAATATACTTAGACATAGGAAATTTTATTTATTCATTTTGTATAGATAATTTGTGACATTATTTTTAACTTTGTAAATATTTTGTTTTTAACTTGTAAATTTTATTACTAACCTTTTAATTTTTATAGGGAATAATCCGGGTTATTCGGAAATTTTACCACATACATCGGAGCATACGTTTAGGAAGTCAAGGTTGAAAAACCTTGAGGTTGATGTCTTGTTGGTGATTTTTTTCGGTTTCCTCGGGAGTAAAAAGGTAAGTTTTCTTTTCACTCTCGTTATTTATTTAAAATAAAAATAAAAATAAAAAAAATAAATAAAAAAAAATTTGTAAATAATAAAAAAAATTTGTAAATATTTATTTTCACTTTTTATAATTACTGTTTATTTGTTTTGGGCTTGTTTGTTTGTTATTTGTTATTGGGCCTTAGGCCCATTCGTTTGTGTGATTGGTTAGGGTTTTTGGTTTCGTAAAATAAAAATAAAAAATAAAAATAAAAATAAAATTTTTAGCCCATTGGGCTCGTGTCATTCACGAAGCCCAAAACCCGTAACCAAGCCCATTTAGTGTGTCGGGCCTGTTCGTTTTTAGGCCCATTAGCTAAGCCCACCAATAATGGGCCGGAGTTTTCTTTGGCCCAGGCCCACTTTAAGGCCCAAACCATTTCGATGGCCCAAGCCCGTTTAAAGTGTCGGCAACCTTAGCGCGTGCGTCTCACGCGTTTTCACTGTTCACTTTACGACTTTTCGTAAAGTATTAAGAAAATAAAATAAAAAATTAAAAAATGAAAATGAAAAAAATTTGATTGGGCCGACGCACGACTTTTGCGTCGGCCGATTTGTTTAATAAGCCGCATGCGTTTTCACTGTACGCTTTGCGACTTTCGTCGCCCGATCCGCAATTTGCGGGTCTTCTCGTCTCGGCACGTGTGCGAGCGTGCATGCGTGCGTCCGCTCCTTTCCCCTTCCCTTCGTTTGCGCTAGTTTCCTTAGGCATTTCACACGTTTTCCTTAGTCTCTCTCTCTCTCTCTCTCTCTCTCGTTTTCTCTCATTGTTCTTCCGTGTTCTTGAGTTTTTTCCCGGAAAATCTCCCAAACCCGGAAAAGCTATCCTCCCTTCCCCACCCAAAATGGCCAAAAGAGTCAATTCTTTCGGCGACTTGTTTCAGGGCAGGTCCTTCGAGAACCCGATCTTTGAAGGCTTGGCTGAAATAATTCCACCAAGCATGCTCAATAGCGCCGATGCTAGCATGCCGACCCAGCCACAACCACAACCGCAACCACAACCCCAAGCACCAATTCTGGTTGCTGATCCACCCGCCGAGCCGGAAGCCGCTCCTGTCTATAGGAGACTTCCGAGGACGAAATACACCAAGGCTCAGAGAGATGCACTGGCGGCTTTCTTTGCGGTGTATTCTCACCCCACGAAACCACAACGAGAAAGATTTGGTCCAAAAATCGGACTAGAAGAAGACCAAGTCTACTATTGGGGGTCGAGAAATAGGAAGAAGTTCGGTATCCGGACTTCGAGCAGCGTATTGCCGAGCTAGAAAGAAGAAACGATCACCGGTGAGCAAAAACGAGGAGCTTCAACTGCAGAATCAACGACTCGTCGATGCTCTCCCGAGCGGCATTTGTCCCATTGCGGAGGTCCTGTTCCGCACTCGATGTGCCTAGGCGAAGGCTCGAAGTTGTTCCTCCACAACAAGAGCCTCTTCTCGAGTTGTCCGATGATTCGATCGACATGGACCACTTGAGACGGGATGTGCGGAGCCTCATGCCTACACTAGTCGAGCGCCCATCCGTACCTGTGCCATCTACCTCTTCCGGACCTGCTCATGATCTTGTCGGAGTCCACACCGACTTGATCTCGGATATCGCCCGCAAGGCCAAGCACGAGCTCATGCTCACGGCCACCGCCGGTTTTCCTTTGTGGATATCTTCACCGACTCCCGACACTTCTATTCTTCCCGAGACTCTAAATAGGGCCGAGTACTTGCGAGTGTTTCAACGTGGCGAGCCTGCGCCATACTTCAAATCGGAATCCTCGAGACACTCGGCAACCATTCACCTTCATCCGACCACCATTGTTGAGATTTTAATGGATGTTGGTCGATGGTTGCCCGTCTTCTGTAGCATGATCACAAACGCTCAAATGTTGGAGATCCTACCCTCCGACAACGCAGTAGGCTACGAGGACCAGAAGCAAGTGATGTCGGCCGAGTTTCTGGTGCCATCTAACATCGTTTCGACTCGTGAAGTCCAATTTGTTAGGTACTCCCACCTACAATTGGATGGAAGTTGGATCGTTGTGGATGTCTCTGTGGATGAACTGCGCTCAAATCCGAAGCCTTCAGTGAGATCGATTTGCCGAAAGCGCCCCTCCGGATGTTTGATTCGAGATTTGCAGAATGGATCCTCCTTAGTCACTTGGGTGGAGCACGTGGATGTGCGCGAGAAGGAAATGAAGGCCATTTTCGAACCCTTTGTCCATTCTCGGGTTCGCTTTTGGTGCAAAGCGTTGGATCTCAACTCTCCAACGACAAGCCGAGCGCTACATGTGCGTCACGGGGATCCACACTTCACCCGGTGACTCTATCATTTCGCCCGAAGGAAAAAGAGGCCTAGCGGAAATGGCAAACCGGATGGCGATCGTTTCTTCAACGACATCGCAACTCCACGTATCATCACCGGACTTGTTCGAACCGAACAAGAGACACTCGAATGGAGGTCGGGACCAACAAGCGAAGGGGTGATCCGAGCAAGCCCCCGGAGTCAATCGTACCGCCGGTTGTTCCGTCGTGCATCTTTCCCATCACACCGGGATCTTTGAGTTCCTCAAAGATGTGCATACGAGACCACCGTGGGATAGTATGTCGATGGACAGCTCGGTGCGTCCGCTAGCAAATTTCACCATCGGTCTTGACCCGCGGAACCAGATTTCGGTGCTCGCCATAGATAATCACAACGACTTCCTCATTCTTCGGGAGTGTTGCACCGATGCAACGGGGTCGTCCGTGATTTACGCGCCGATCAACCATTCCATTCTCCAAAGTGTTTGTTATGTGGAGTTCAACCGGAGCCATTTCCGCTTATGTCTTCAGGCTTCTCCATTCTGCCTAACGTATCCGGAGCTATTCTTGATGGAACACTACTGACTATGGTGTTCCAGATCTCGGTGAAGGCTACATCAGCTAAATCTGCCGTGGAGTCGGCAACAACACTCGTCCAGGACACACTTCAAAGGATCAGAACCGCAGTCAATTAAGGAGCAAACGTTGGATGCAAGGCCCTGCTAGCCTTGTTTGTGACTGTTGGTGACTTGCTTCGGGAGGAGCTTCACGATCTACAAAGGGGAGTTTTTCTTTAACTTATCTGTTTTTCATTTGTATATATGTTGTGTGTTTATTTTTGTTGGTGTGTTTATTTCTGTTTGTATGTTCAATTCAATAACCATACTTGAATTTTTCATTTCGTGAAATATCTGTCTATCATTGAGGACAATGTTTAATTCAAGTGTGGGGGAAGGTTTATTAAAAAGAAAAGAAAAAATTTGAAAAATTCAAAAATTCAAAAAAATAATTTACTTGTTTTTGTTTTCTACTGTAACGGTATCTCGACTAAATCATACTTACTCCCTTGGTAGCGTTGAACCTACCATTGCACTAAGTAAGTCACTGTGGTCACGTATTGTTACGTAAATTGAAAAAATAAAAAAAATCAAAAAAATAAAAAAAAAATACAAAAATATTTGCTTCTGTTTGTGTGTTTTTGTGTGTTTATTTGTATTCGTGTTTTGTTCTTTCCAATCCCGATGATGAATTGAGTTTAATTGTTGTGATTAGGAGAATGTTTATTACATGGTAAGGCTTTGTGTGATTTGCTTTGGATTTAATCTGTATAACTTATGATTGCTCGAAATTCCATGTTCACATAACCTGTGTTGATTAGTTGATTGCAATCCGAGAAGCACATTTGAACATACATTGTCATGCATACCCAGAAATTGTGAGAATTTGAGCCTGTTGAATATTCACATGTATGCATTATTCATACATTTACTCGTTCTTCATGTGTGCACAATTCATGAGTTTTTGAACCTAGAACTTGCTCATTGACCTCTCGAAACTTTTTATTAATCTGTGATGAATTGAAAATGATTAAGGCATTAGTTGAACACCATGGCCAAATATTCACCATCCATTTAAACACGAACTTTAGGAATCCCCTTTTGAACTTATCACTCATTAGCGTTTCTTTTGTTCACCCACACCATCTCACCCATGTTTTATTGTGTTTGCAAGACGATGATAGTGACTTCTTATATTCTTATGCTTCGGGTTTTGATTTGTATAATATGTACCAAAAGGCAAGTGTGGGGGTGCATTTTATTTTGTTGTAATTGTTCAAAGAAAGAAAAAAAAAATCAAGAAAAAAAAAGAAGGAATAAATTCCTCAAAGAAAAAAAAATAGAAAAGAAAGAAAGAAAGAAAAAAATGTCAGAAAGAGAAATGCCATAAAAATAGAGTTATTTTCTTGCATTGTATTATTTTCAATAAAAGGTTGGAGGAAAATAGGAAAGTTGTTTCGGGTTTAGCATAGGTATGAGTTTCAAAGTCGTTGATTTGTCTTGCAAACATGTGGAACATTTATCATTTCTAGTCTTTCCCTTCCATTTACCATTTACCATTCATTCACCATTCATTCACCCTTTGGCCCCATTATACCATTGAAAGCCCTTATGATTTAATGATTTGTGGATTAATTGTAGAGAGTTGGTTAATGAGCAAGCTTATGGGAACATTACTTGTGTAATTGTTATGAGAGTAAACACTTAACCCTAAACACTGAGCGGAAATATTTAGTGAATCTTGTGAGCTTTAGTGGTTAATGTTGTTCATTTGTGCCTATTTGATTGCTTGAAATTAATTGTACACTCGGTTTTCACACACTTCACTCGAGCACGAATGAGATGTCCATATTAAATACTTAGCAAATTCGTGAGCCTTGGTATATAGTTTTTATTCTCCTGATTATAATTCTTTGAACTCGTTGAGGGTTATGGTTGGAAAGAATTTCTGTTTTGTGTTTCCCTTTCTGTTTTTGTGTTGTTCTGTTTTTAGTTCTGTGTTTGCTAGAGGACTAGCAAAAGTTCAAGTGTGGGGGTGTGATGTGAACGTAAAATACGTTCATAAAGTGCTCTAAATACTTGGATGGATGCTATTCTGAAAGCTTATTTGTCGGTTTAATGTTTGTTTTCGTGTTTTCAGGGAAAATATGTGAAAAATGCTAATTTACACATAAAAGGTGAATTTTGGAGATTTACCGCGCAATTTCGGAAAGTCAACCGTGACTTTCCGATTATTTAATGACACCGGTCATTCCTCGGATGTGGAAATCAGAACGTGTACGAAGATTTCGAAAGACGTTTCGAATCCCGGCAATTTTGTCGGCGAACCACCACACTTGGCGGCGCAACCACCACACGCGGTGGTGAAACATATTTTAAATCTCCATTTTATTTTCCCTATGTTTATATTTGTTATTTATATTTATTTTTATTTCTATTTTAGTTTTTATTTTCTTTTGTTATTTTATTTATTCCTTTTGTTTTCTTTATATTTATTTATTTAATTTCTTTTTATTATTTTATATTCTTTTCTTTTCTTTTGTTCTTTGCAGCAAGCACGTTCACGATTCTCTCCCTTGCATCTCACTCACATGGTTCCTTCCTCCACCCGGCAGACAATTCCAGTTCATCACCCACTACTACTTCCCTCTTTGAATTTGAATTTGAATTCAGTGGGATGTTTTCTTCCTCCATCTGCCGACCCGTCACCTTCCTTTCTCCTATAAATACCCAGTAGCTATTCCCTTATTCCTTGGCCGGGGCTTCTCCCCGCGCCACCAATTCTTTCCCCTTCTTTTCCTCCCCACCACTTCTCGGCGTCCGTGTAGCTCTCCCAGCTGCCTTCTCCCTCTCTATGGTTACTCTCTGCAATCCTTTCTCAAAGCGTCCGTGTACGGGGACCTCCCTGTGCCTTCTTTTCTCCCCCTCTCGGTTCTTCCTCCGTACTCTCCGCAAACACAAAATTCCATCCTCTCTTCTCCTCCTCCTCTTTTCTTTCCAAGATTATCTAAGCCCTTCTTCTTTCCCCTCAAAGCTCTCTGCAATCTCAAAGACCTCCGTGAGCCCACTGCTCACAGAAATTCACATAAACATTCACGACCTCCCTTGATTCTAATTAACAAATCTCTTCACCCACTTCCCCAATCCATCTACAATCACCCACAATCATCACACCCATCATCACCTTCATCCCACCATAATTAATCTGCAAGTTAATCAATTTAATTTCTCAAACAATTAATAAATGTATGTTTAATTGCAGATCACTTCGCCGTCGCTGCCGCCGACCCAATCTCTTAGCCGGCAATTCTAAGCTCACCACGCCATCCCCGTCGATTCCCCATGCTACTTACCACCGGTGATCCAAGCCCAGATGCCGCCAGCATCACAGAAGCCTCTGCCGTCGTTCTCTGCCCAGCCGGGAAGCTCTACCGTTGCCGTTTCGTTGTGAGCACTTCGAATTTACAGCGCCGCTCTTTCCTGCCAATCCACCATCCCGCCGCGCCGTCTGCAGATTCACAGCGCCGCCAATCCGCCTTTCTTCTTCCCGGCGTCGCTCACTCATCACCGCGGCATCTCTGATCTCAACACCGGCGTCATCTTCAGCTCTAGGCGTTATCTCCGACCAGCCCAGCCACAACTGCTGCATCTCCGCCGCTCAACCATCGCGCCTTCTGCAATCTGCCGCTTCGCCACCACCGTTGGCCATGCCTCACTGCCCAAGTCTCTCTCACGGGCTCCCTCTTGTGCAGAAATGAAAGAAGAGAGAAATGAGTCCGCACGGGTTTGAAGCTGCAAAGAAGAGAAGAATAAAAAAATCAAGGTTGAAAAGTCAAACAAGGCTAAGAAAGTCTTGGGCTAAACCGGGTCAACGAAGTCAACAAAGAAGAAATGGGTTGGGCTTCTACTGTTCACAGGCCCAAAGCCCAATGCCCAATGACCCAAGTCCAATCTGCTATGGACACCCGAGCTCCCCGAACTTCATCGAAAATCCGGCGAATCCGATAAGATCCTTCGCCGGAATTAAATGAGCATTTCTCTCTCAAACTCAATTTATTTATATTTTTTGTGTGATTTATTTGTATTTTGAATATTTGTTTAAATTGAATATTTGTGTGATTTAATTATATATTGAAAAACCCAAAAATATGTTATTTGATTAATTTGTGTGTTAGTTTAAATTGTTAGTTTAATTTATATTGTTCTTGTTTTATTTTATTTGTTTTCAAAAATATTAAAAAGCCAAAAATATTTCCTTTTATTTATTTCTTGTTTTCAAAATATTTTCAAAAACCCAAAAATAACATCTTTGTATATATTGTATATTTTGTAAATAGAAACAATATAGTTAATTAATTTCGTGACATTAGAAAAGTAAATAAACAATCCTCTGTGGGAAAAACCTTTACTTCCCATTATACTATTCAACGACAAATTGTTAGGAATTTAGGTAATATTAATGACGTCGGTCTTACCGCATATCAACTATCCCTTGTCTAACCATAAAATGACATTTTTCCCAATTTAGCACAAGGTTAGTTTCAACACACCTCTTAAGTATTAGTTCCAAATTTCCAAGGCAATTATCAAAGTTTTCACCAAAAACTGAAAAGTCATCCATAAAAACTTCAATAATTTTCTCAATAAAATCAGAAAAGATGCTTACCATACATCTTTGGAACGTACCTGGTGCATTGCAAAGTCCAAAAGGCATGCGACGATAAGCAAACGTCCCAAAGGGACAAGTGAAGGTTGTTTTCTCTTGATCCTCGTGCGCAATAGCAATCTGATTGTAACCGGAGTATCCATCAAGGAAGCAATAGTAGTCATGGCCCGCCAAGCGCTCAAGCATCTGATCAATGAATGGCAAAGGAAAGTGATCTTTCCTTGTGGTGGCGTTGAGCTTCCTATAGTCAATGCAAACTCGATGGCCGGTCACGGTCCTTTGTGGCACCAACTCATTTTCAGCATTCTTCACAACAGTGACTCCGGACTTCTTTGGTACCACTTGGATAGGTGACACCCATTTGGAGTCTGAAATGGGGTATATGACGCCACAATCAAGGAGTTTGATAACCTCCTTCTTCACAACTTCCATCATTGGAGGGTTGAGACGACGTTGAGCCTCTCTAGTTGGTTTAGTCCCCTCCTCAAGAAGTATCCTATGGACACAAGTCGTAGGGCTTATTCCCTTGATATCTGCTAAGGTCCATCCAATAGCAGTCTTATGCTCCTTAAGCACTTTCACTAACCGCTCCTCTTGACTAGATGTAAGGGCAGATGACACAATAACGGGCAAAGTCTCCTTATCTCCCAAATAAGCATACTTCAAATAATCCGGTAAAGGCTTGAGTTCAAGCACGGGTGCCTGAACAACTGAGGGAAGTGCTTTATTAGTGGATAAGGGAATGGACAAAGGAGGAGTATACTTACTTTCGTAGGGTTGGATCTCAAGGGAGAAAACGTTATCCATAACCTCCTTTGCACAAGTGTCCAATAGCTCCTCCATAGGTATGCTTGCGCCATCCTTGGTGTATCCCACGCCTTGCTCAAGTGTTGGGGCCAAAGTGTCCTCCCTTATGATATCTAGCATATTCTGCGCAAGGGTATCCAAAACATCAATAGAAAAACAACTATGAACATCAAGGGGATACCTCATGGCTTCAAAGACATTGAACCCAATCACTTCTCCATCGAATTCCATTGTGAGGGAACCGGCGTATACATCGATCTTTGTCCTTGCAGTTCTCATGAATGGCCGGCCTAGAAGTAATGGTGTGGCTACCACGGGGGTCTCCTCCATTTCTAGGACATAAAAGTCAGCGGGAAAGATCAATTGGTCCACCTGCACAAGAACATCCTCCAACATACCCTTAGGGTAAACATTAGACCTATCGGCTAGTTGGATAATCACATTGTCATGCTTAAGTTCCCCTAATCCCAAAGTCACATATACGGAATAGGGCATCACATTAATTGAAGCGCCTAAATCTAGCATACAATTCGAAAACTTAGAGTTACCAATTTGGCATGGGATAGTGAAACTTCCGGGATCCGGACATTTAGGAGGTAGCTTCCTTTGTATCATTGCGGACACATTCTTGTTTAGCTTAACCACCTCCTTTTCTCGATTCATTCTCCTTGTGGTGCACAGCTCCTTGAGGAATTTTGCATATCTAGGAAGGGTTTTGATTGCTTCCAATAGAGGAAGATTGATTTGCACCTTCTTGAAAGTTTCCAAGATAGCTTGGTCACTCTCATCCTTCTTTGATTTGTCAAACCTACTAGGAAAGGGCAAAGAAGAGGGAACAATGTTAGGTGAAACCGAACTTGCTAAGTTAGGGTTTATACCTTTCTTTTCACTAGATGACGCAAACCTCTCCTCTTTCCTTGATGTGGCAGGGTCCTCCTCAAGAGTAATTGGCGCAGGGTCCTTTTTCTTAGTCACCTTAGGTCTGTCCTCAAACTCTCTTCCGCTCCTAGTGGTCACAATGGAAGCATTTTCGAATTGTCCCTTAGGATTTGGGATTGTGGCACTAGGAAGCTTCCCATTCTCGTGGATCTTGCTCATAAAACCCACTACTTGATCCATTTGCTTCTTAAGCTCAGCTATCTCCTTTCCTTGATTCTGTTGCCCTTGCACTAAAGCTTGAGTAGAACTCGTTAGTGCTTCAAACATTTTATCATAATTGGCACTAGAATTAGAATTAGGATTAGAAGGAGAAGAAAAGTTTTGTGGAACCTGAGGCTTCTTGAAAGAAGCCTTGTGGACGTCCTCCTTGTTGAGGTTGTTGAACTTGATCATTGCCGCCCCACTTGAAGTTAGGATGGTCCCTCCATCCGGGGTTATAGGTATTTGAGAATGGATCATACCTTTGACGTTGAGGACCTCCTTGGCCTCCTTGGTACCCTCCTTGGTATCCTCCAATTGCATTGGCAGATTCCCATCCACCATTCTCAATTAGTTGAGGGCATTGATCCGAGTGATGCCCTTGTATAGAGCATACTCCACAAGCTTGAGATATGCCTCCTCCTTTGTTCACTTGAAGTACCTGAGATAACAAAGTAGACATTTTATTTACCTTGTCCTCTAAAGTAGAGTGAGAGGTTACCTCATTAACTCTCCTAGATGAGGAGAGTGCCCCTTCATATTGTTGGTAGTTGAGAGCACGGTTTGCAAGTAACTCCTTAGCCATTATAGGAGTTTTATCCATGAAAGAACCACCGGCCGCCGCATCCAAAAGACTACGTTCCAAGGGAAGAAGTCCCTCATAGAAATATGTGAGAAGGCTCTCTTCCTTCATCCCATGTGAAGGACATGACGCAACAAGGCTCTTGAACCTCTCATAATAAGTGCAGAACGTTTCATCCCCAGCTTGTTGAATTCCAGTTATTTGTTTCCTCAAGATAGTGACCTTTGATGCTGGAAAGTACTTAGTGAGAAACTCACTCTTCAACTTATCCCAAGTGTTGACATGGCCGGCAGGTAAGTCAAATAGCCATGTCTTTGCCCTATCATCAAGAGAGAAAGGAAATGCCTTCATTTTGAGTATGTTGATATCCCCATTCTTAGGACACATGCTCCCACAAACAAACTGAAACTCCTTAAGATGCTTGTTGGGATCCTCGCTATTAAGCCCATGGAACTTGGGTAGGTGATGCAAGAACCCACTTTTCAATTCAAAGTCAGCTTCTTTTCCTTCAGCCGGTTCCGGATATGTGATGTGAACGTAAAATACGTTCACAAAGTGCCTTTAATTACTGGATTTTGCTATTCCGAAAGTTTAAATGTTTGTTTAATGTTTGTTTTCGTGTGTTTAGGGGAAATATGAGAAAAATGCTAAATTCAACACAAAAGGTGAATTTTGGAGGTTTAGCGCATTCCGAAAATATTAAAAGTCAACCGTGACTTTTCTCTGATGACACCGGTCATCTCTCGGAAGTGGATTACAGACAGTGTACGAAGATTTCGGAAACCGTTCCGAATTCCGGCAAGTTTGTCGGCGAACCACCACATCAGACGGCGCAACCACCACACGCGGTGGTGGAACACAATTCAAACCACCATTTTATTTTCCCTAATAATTATTTTATTTATTTACTTCATTTAATTTATTTTGTTATTTTATTTCTCTTGTTTTATTTTATAAATATTTCTTTTTGTTATTTTATTTTTGTTAATTTTGTTTGTGTTTGTTTGCAGCCACGTTTATTCTCACTCCACCGCCGGCAAGCATTTACAGATCACAATTCCATTCTTGGGAGCATCTCCAGCTCCTTTTCTTTATTTTTCTCTTGGCTTCAATCACCATTCCACGATACCAGCACCATCACATGGTTTCAATTCCCTCACATGGAATCAATCAGTGCAGCTCCCATACAACATCTCCTTTCCGCACCACTTCTCTGAGATTCCTCCCACTCTCCCAATCACGCTAACCATTTTGGCGCCGGCTCGCCGGGGATTGTTTTTACTATTTACTTTTTACTATTGATCTTTTACTTTTTACTATTGACAATTGACTATTGACTATTGACTTTTTACTATTTGTAAATAATACTTGTTAATTTTATTTATACTTACTAATTTTACTTGTTTATATTTTTACACTTAGTAATTATATTTAGGTGTCTTTTATATAGTTGATTATTTTTTGTTGTTGTAAGTTGTAACTTGAACGGATTAGGTAAGGTCCTTTTGTTAATATTGGCCTAAACCCTTCATTTTTACCGTAAGGTTATTTGAGGTTGAGGGCGGCCTTTATTAACACTTGGAGAATTGTCGAACACTTAAGTGCTTTCTCAACTGAGTAAGGGGCACATGAATGGTGTCTAGATATGATCAAGACTCTGGGTGACGGGTTTGTAAAATTGGATTCAGAGGACTTGTCCACTAAATGAATCCTGCCTCTCGCTTATCTCTTGTGATCTGGCCATTCGCCTTCTGAAAACACGGAAAGTCATTTAAGTCAAGGCATTGCACCTAGGCCGTAAGTCCACCTTGAGTTACCGCTTGGAATCAACTTTCATTTTTTTTCAACTATATTCAGGCAAAAGAAAATATTTTTGTGTAAATAAAATATACGTAGACATAGGAATATACGTAGACATAAAATATACTTAGACATAGGAAATTTTATTCATTCATTTTGTATAGATAATTTGTGATACATTTTTAACTTTGTAAATATTTTGTTTTTATTTTGTAAATTTATTATTAACTTTTTATTTTGTATAGGAAATAATCCGGGTTTATCGGAAATGTTACCACATACATCGGAGCATACGTTTAGGAAGTCAAGGTTGAAAAACCTTGAGGTTGATGTCTTGTTGGTGATTTTCGGTTTCCTCGGGAGTAAAAAGGTAAGTTTTCTTTTCACTCTCGTTATTTGTTTTTGAAAAATAAAAATAAAAAATAAAAATAAAAAGTAGATAATTTGTAATTGTAAATAAAAAAAAAGAGTGTTTGCTTTTGTTTTACTGTTTGTAGTTATTTATTTTTACTGTTTATAATTACTGTTTGTTTTATTTTTGGGCTTGTTGTAGTTAATTGTTATTGGGCCTTAAGCCCGTTTGTGTGATTGGTTAGTGTTTTAGGTTTCGTAAAATAAAAATAAAAAATAAAATAATTTTTTTAGCCCATTGGGCTCGTGTCATTCACGAAGCCCAAAACCCGTAACCCAAGCCCATTTAGTGTGTCGGGCCTGTTCGTTTTTAGGCCCATTAGTTAAGCCCACCAATAATGGGCCGGAGATTTCTTTGGCCCAGGCCCACTTTAAGGCCCAAACCATTTCGATGGCCCAAGCCCATTTAAAGTGTCGGCAAGCGCGTGTGCTACGCGTTTTCACTGTTCAGTTTACGACTTTTCGTAAAGTATTAAAAAAAATAAAAAAATAAAAAATTGAAAATCAGAAAAAAAATTTGATTGGGCCGACGCACGACTTTTGCGTCGGCCGAATTGTTTAATAAATCGTGTGCGCGTTCCACTATTCCCTTTGCGACTTTCGTCGCTCGATCCGTGATTTACGGATCTCTGTCCTCGACTTTGGACACGCGTCCGTCCGTTCGTTTCCCTTCCCTTCGATTTGCGTTAGTGCCTTAGGTCATTTCACGCGTTTTCCCTTAGTCTCTCTCACTCTCTCTCTCGTTTTCTCTCTCGTGTGTTCTTCGTGTTCTTCAGTTTTCCCAGAAACCTCCCTAATTCCCAGAAAGCTATCCTCCCTTCCCAACCCAGAAATGGCCAAACGAGTGAATTCTTTCAGTGATTTGTTTCAGGCAGGTCCTTCAGAGAACCCAATCTTTGAAGGCTTGGCTGAAATAATTCCACCGAGCATGCTCGATAGCGCCGATGCTAGCATGCCGACCGAGCCACTACCACAACCGCAACCACTACCCCAAGCACCGATCCGGTTCTTGATCCACCTGCCGAGCCGGAAGCCGCTCCTGTCATAGGAGACTTCCGAGGAGCAAATACAGAAAGCTCGGAGAGATGCTTGGCGGCTTTCTTTGCGGTGTATTCTCACCCCACCAAGCCACAACGAGAACGATTTGGTCCGAAAATCGGACTTGAGGAGGACCAAGTCTATTATTGGGGGTCGAGAAATAGGAAGAAGTTCGGTATCCAGTCTTCCGAGCAGCGTATTGCCGAGCTAGAGAAAAGAAACGATCAGCTGGTGAGCAAAAACGAGGAGCTTCAAATGCAAAATCAAAGACTCGTCGATGCTCTCCACAGCGGCATTTGTCCTAATTGCGGAGGTCCTGTTCCGCACTCAGATGTGCCAAGGCGAAGGCTCGAAGTTGTTCCTCAACAACAAGAGCCTATTCTCGAGTTGTCCGATGATTCCATCGACATGGACCACTTAAGACGGGATGTGCGGAGCCTCATGCCTACCCTTGTCGATCGCCCATCCATACCTGTGCCATCTGATACCCTTCCCGGACCTGCTCATGATCTTGTCGGAGTCCACACCGACTTGATCTCGGATATCGTCCGTAAGGCCAAACACGAGCTCCTGCTCATGGCCACTGCCGGATTTCCTTTGTGGATAACTTCACCGACTCCCGACACGTCTATTCATCCCGAGACTCTTCATAGGGCCGAGTACTTGCGAGTGTTTCAACGAGCTGAACCTGCTCCGTACTTCAAAGCCGAATTGTCGAGACACTCGGCAACCATCCATCTTTATCCGACCACCATCGTTCAGATCTTAATGGATGTTGGTCGATGGTTGCCAGTCTTCTGTAGCATGATCACAAACGCCAAAACGTTGGAGATCCTTTCCTCCAACAACGAAGAAGGCTACGAGGAGCATATGCAAGTGATGTCGGCCGAGTTTCTGGTGCCATCTCACCTCGTTTCAACTCGTGAAGTCCAGTTCGTTCGGTATTCTCACCTACAACTGGATGGAAGTTGGGTCGTCGTGGATGTCTCTGTGGATGAATTGCGTTCCAATCCAAAGCCTTCCGTGAGATCGATTTGCCGAAAACGCCCCTCCGGATGCCTGATACGTGATTTGCATAATGGATCTTCCTTAGTTACTTGGGTGGAGCACGTGGATGTACGCGAGAAAGAGATGAAGGCCAGTTTCGAACCTTTTGTTCATTCAGGGTTCGCTTTTGGTGCAAAGCGTTGGATCTCAACCCTCCAACGACAAGCCGAGCGCTACATGTGCGCCACAGGTATCCACTCTTCACCCGGTGACTCGATTATTTCTCTTGAAGGAAGAAGAGGCTTGGCGGAAATGGCAAAACAGATGACAATCTGTTTCTTCAACGACATCAGCAACTCCACGTACCATCACTGGACTTGTTCGAACCGAACAAGAGACACTCGAATGGAGGTCAGGACCAACAAGCGCAGGGGTGATCCGAGCAAGCCCCCTGGAGTCAATCGTCTTGCGGTTGTTCTGTCGTGCATCTTTCCCATCACACCAGGATCTTTGAGTTCCTCAAAGATGTGCATACGAGACCGCTGTGGGATAGTATGTCGATGGACAGCTCGGTACGTGTTCTATCAAATTTCACCATCGGTCTTGACCCGCGGAACCAGATCTCGGTGCTCGCCATAGATAGTCACAACGACTTCCTCATTCTTCAGGAGTGTTGCACCGATGCAACGGGGTCGTCTGTGATATACGCGCCGATTAACCATTCCATTTTCCAGTGTTTGCTATCCGGAGTTCAACCGGAGCCATTTCCGCTTATGTCTTCGAGCTTCTCCATTCGCCTAACGTATCCGGAGCTGTACTTGACGGAACACTGCGACTATAGTGTTCCGGATCTCGGTGAGGGCTACATCGGCCAAGTCCGCCGTGGAGTCGGCAACTACCCTTGTCCGGGACACACTTCAAAGGATCAGAGCCGCAGTCAATTAAGGAGCAAACGTTGGATGCAAGGCCCTGCTAGCCTTGTTTGTGACTGTTGGTGACTTGCTTCGGGAGGAGCTTCACGATCTTCAAGGGGGAGTTTTTCTTTAACTTATTTGTTTTTCAATTGTATATATGTTGTGTGTTTACTTCTGTTTATTACAGTTTGTGTGTTTATTTCTGTATGTGTGTTTAAATTCAATAACCATACTTGAATTATTCATTTTCGTGAAATATCTGTCTAACATTGAGGACAATGTTTAATTCAAGTGTGGGGGGAAGGTTTATTAAAAAGAAAAGAAAAAATTTGAAAAATTCAAAAAAATTCAAAAAAATAATTTACTTGTTTTCGTTTTCTACGGTAACAATATATCGACTAAATCATACTTACTCCCTTGGTAGCGTTGAACCTACCATTGCACTTAGTAAGTCACTGTGGTCACGTATTGTTACGTAAATTGAAAAAAATCAAAAAAATCAAAAAAAATAAAAAATTACAAAAATATTTGCTTCTGTTTGTGTGTTTTTGTGTGTTTATTTGTGGTGTGTTGTGTTCTTTCCAATTCCGATGATGAATTGAGTTTAATTGTTATGATTTGGAAAATGTTGGTTATATGCTAAGGCTTTGTGTAGTTTGCTTTGGATTTAATCTGCATAACTTATGATTGCTCGAAATTTCATGTTCACATAACCTGTTTCGATTAGTTGATTGCAATCCGAGAAGCACATTTGAACATACATTGTCACGCATACCCAGAAAATGTGAGGACTTGAGCCTATTGAATATTCACATGTATGCATATTTCATACATTTACTCGTTCTTCATGTGTGCACAATTCATGAGTTTTGAACCTAGAACTTGCTCAGAGACCGCTTAAAACATTGTGTTAATCTGTAATGAATTAGAAATGAGTAAGGCATTAGTTGAGCACCATGGCCAAAATATTCACCATTCATCTAAACACGAACTTTAGGATCCCCTTTTGAACTGATCACTCATTAGCCGTTTCTTTTGTTCACCCATATCATTTCACCCTTGTTTTATTTGTGTTTGCAAGGCAATGATACTGACTTCTTGTGTTCTTATGCTTCGGGTTTTGATATGTATGGTAGTATACCAAAAGGCAAGTGTGGGGGTGTATTTATTTTGTTGTATTTGTTCAAAGAAAGAAAAAAAAATCAGAAATAAAAAGAAGGAATAAATTCCTCAAAAAAAAAAAAAAAAAAATCAGAAAAAAAAAAGAAGGAATAAATTCCTCAAAGAAAAAAAAAATAGAAAAGAAAGAAAAAAAAATAGCAGAAAGAGAAATTCCAAAAAATAGAGTTGTTTTCTTGTTTTATTTTCAATAAAAGGTTGGAGGAGAATAAGAGTTGTTTCGGGTATAGCATAGGTATGAGTTTCAAAGTCGTTGACTTGTCTTGCAAACATGTGAAACATTTTTCATTTCGAGTCCTTTCACTTCATTTACCATTCACCATTTACCATTCATCATTTACCATTCACCCTTTTGTCCCTGTTTCACCTGAAAGTCCTTATGATCTGATGAATTGTGGATTAATTGTAGAGAGTTGGTTAATGAGCAAGCATATGGGAACACTACTTGTGTAATTGTTTTGAGAGTAAACACTTAACCCTAAACACTGAGCGGAAATATTTAGTGAATCTTGTGAGCTTTAGTGGTTAATGTTGTTTCAATGTGCCTATTGGATTGCATGACATTAATTGTATACTTGGTTTTCACACACACACCCGCCACATCCAAATACCGTTTAGTTCCGATTTTAATAGCTGAGTCTGCCACCTTCGCCTGCCAGACAGTGTCCATTTTCATGGACACAACAGTAACATTTTTCCCAAACTCTGTCTATTTATTATAATTTATTTTTGTTTAATTAACTATTCGTGAATAATTTTGGGAAATGTTATTGTTTGTTTATTTTCTATTTTGTGTAATAAATTGGATTGAAGTTGATTAATTCTTCTAGCAGCTTATGTGAATTTTGTTTGTTTGGTTTTATCTTTAATGTTGAAACTAAATGATAAGGATCGCGGATAGACGAGCGTTCGCTAGGTCGCGCACTTGAATTAACAACTCTTTTTCTATGCGTTAGACATGTTTAGATTAATCACCTTTGCATGTTTAATTGTTTAATCTAGATGAGCGTTCACTAGGTTGATTTCATGGGAGAAGTTTATTTGGGGAATGATAACCCGCGTGGGCATTCTACATGTGTTAGTTTCGGATTCATGGCTAGGGAGTTGGTTAATCTTCAAAACAATATTTGTGTGTGTGTTTCTTGTTTTCAAAAATAATAAAAAAATCCAAAAATATTTCCTTTTAATTATTTATTGTTTTCAAAAATCTCAAAAACCCCCAAAAATACTTTTGTATATAATGTATATTTTTGTAAATAGAAACAATACTGTATAGTTTATTTAATTTTGTATATATATATATTCTTTATTCTTTATACTTGTTAATAATAATTCTTTATTTAATTTAATTTTTCGTGACATTAAAAAGTAAATATAACAATCTTCTGTGGGAAAAACCTTTATTTCCCATTATACTTTACAACGACAATTGTTAGGAATTTAGGTAATAATTAATGACCGCGGTGAAAAATCCTCTAATCAATATGTGATGCAAAGCGGAACAACTTCTCCCTCAGTACCATTCGAAAGTTGCCTAATTGTTTCAGCCATTGGTAGTGCTTGATCTTCAGCAACGTTTACTTCCTCAGGTATGTCTTCCTCCTCTTCTGAACAAGAACGTGAGGAGTTGTTACCCGATTCTTCAGAGTAACTTTGTAGAAATGACTCTTTGCTTTCCCTTAACCTTTGGATCCTTTGTTGAATAGTAGAGAGTGGTGAGAGTTCAGAGGACATTCATTAATACCTAAACAAAAGTTTACAAAGTTAGTACAAGGTTTACAAAATAAATACAAGATATATTATACAAGTATAAGTAATATGTACGAAAATAATAAATGAATGAAAATAATAAATGAAATTCCTATTTGTGTATATTAATTGTATTCACACAATTACGTTTTCGTTTGTACCCTTTACATAGTCAAAAACCAAGTTGATTCCAAACGGTAACCCAATGTGGAACGTGCGGCCTAGGTGCAATGCCTTGACTTAAATGACTTTCCGTGGTTTCAGAAGGCGAATGGCCAGATCATATGAGAATAAGCGAGGGGCAGGATTCATTTAGTGGTACTACGGAGGCAAGCCCCTATCGACTTTCGTCTGTCTATAGTCCTCTGAATCCAAAACCTGTCACCAAGGGTCTCGACCTAGACACCATCCATGTGCCCCTTACTCTGTTGAGAAAGCACTTAAGTGTTCGACAATTCTCCAAGTGTTAATAAAGGCCGCCCTCAACCTCAAGTGACCTTTGCAAGGTACAAATGAAGGGTTTAGGCCAATATTAACAAAAGGACCTTACCTATTTCCGTTTCAAGTTACAACTCACAACAACTCAAATAATCAACCACATAACGGACACCTAAATAAATTACTAAGTGTTACAAAATCAGTAAGTATAATTCTCAAATATTCACAAGTATAAAACGTCACAAGTATAAATGTTAGGCATATAAACAATATTTTTGATCCCCGTCGACGGCGCCAAAAATTGATAGGCTACAAGTGTGCATCAATTTAAAACCCTAAAAGCATTGTAGTAAAGAATAAGTAGGGATCGTTCCAACGGAGATCGAGGGTGTACCTAACAAAGAATGTCACAAAGAATTAATATTTACAAATATAAACAAAATATGTACACAAAATCAAGGGGTGATTGAGAATTGTTTACGAAAATTAAGTAACTAACTACAAAGAATGAATTAAATGGAATAAATCGATGGAACATAGATCAATTAATCAACATCTTAAGTATACTCATTTATCAATTATCAGATTGAAACTTAACTAAATCCCTAGTCATGAATTCGAAATTAACACATGTAAGATGTTGGACCACCATACATCTCCCAAATAAATATCTCTCTATGAATTCCAACCTAAACGACCACACCTAGGTTAAACAATTAAACATGCAAAGATAGCTAGCCTAAACATGTTCAACGCATAGAAACATACTTGTTAATTAAAGTGCATGACCTAGTGAGACCACTCTACTATCCATGATCCTTCTCATCTGATTCTATCAATTAAGGCAAAATCAAACAAGCAAATCCACATAAACTACTAGAAGAATCAATCAACTTCAATCCAACAACCAAATAAACTTGTATAAATAATCTGGAAATTTAAATGATCCATGAAATGTTAACTAATACAAAGGTAATCAAGCAACAAAGAGGTATGAATTTAAAAGTTAAAACGTAATACACCATATGAAATAGTTAAGATCTTGAAACCACAAAACCTTGAATCCTTGACCACAAGTGATCCAAGCTGTGAAGACAAGTTGATGATGAAGATGGTGATGTCGAAATATGGCTGGTGATGATGGTGATTACGCCTTCTCCTCCTCCTTGAAGCCTTGAGAACCCTTGCACTAGAGAATGGAGCTAAGAACCTTGGATGGAGTAGCTGCTGAAACTATGAGAGAGTATGGAATGATATTCTTAGTTGTGAATTGGTATGGAAGTGAGTTGTGAAGCCCTCTATTTATAGGAGAACATGGAACCCTAGCCTTGATCCTAGCCCTTCAAAATTAATCCCTTGAATGGCTAAGATTGCTTTGAGTAGTCCCAAGAAATATCCCTCCTCTTCTTGCCATGATCAGGTCTAGATACATCCCACAATATCTAATTTTATTCTTGGGGGTGGGTGGAGCATTGAGAATAAAAGAAAATTAAAGAATTAAAAAGTAGACAGCACTGAGCTCAGTGCACTTAGAACGGCATAATGGACGTTCCACTGGTTGGATTATCCTGAAATTTTAATACAGAATACCTAACACACATGTGCAGCTTGTATTAAAATTTCAGCTCGATCGGACGGTCCAATTAGGAGATATGGGCTTCAGAAGTGGACTGATCTGCACAGGCAGAATGTCCGAAAATGGACTTGGACCTTTCTTTCATGCTTTGTGGACTTGGGCTTTCCTTCATGGATTTGGGCCTCCAGGGCAGCTCACCTCTTAATGGGCCTCGAAAAATCCCATTAGACTTCGTAAATTTCCGAGCTCCGATTTTCCGTTCTGAGCTGAAATAGTAATCCTAGTTGCATTAGGATTCCTACTCCCTTTATGATTCCTGTCAGAGTCAGGAAAGAATTCAAATTAGGAAAGTTTCATAATATCTTCATTTTAATTCATTCCTTCAATTAAATCATCATTTAGGGACACAAAGGTAGAAACTAAGCTAAATAGCAAAGTTAACCAATAAAACGCAGCCAAATAGTAGGGAAAATATATTAAAAACGTCACACTTTATGCTCCTATCAGTTGGTCGATGAGCAAGCTTATGGGAACACTACTTGTGTAATTGTTTTGAGAGTAAACACTTAACCCTAAACACTGAGCGGAAATATTTAGTGACCATTGTGAGCTTTAGTGGTTAATGTTGTTTCGATGTGCCTATTGGATTGCTTGACATTAATTGTATACTTGGTTTTCACACACTTCACCCGAGCATAAATGAGATGTGCAGGTTAAAGATTTAGCAAATTCGTTAGCCTTGGTATATAATTTGTATTATCTTGATTATAACTCTTCTGAACTCGCTGAGGGTTATGGTTGGAAAGAATATTTGTTTGGTGTTTCCCTTTTCTATTTTGTGTTGTTTTGTTTTAAGTTTTCTGTTGCAAAGGGACTAGCAATAGCTAAGTGCGGGGGAATTTGATAGGAGCACAAAGTGTGACGTTTTTAATGTGTTTTCCCTACTATTTGGCTATGATTTAATTGTAACTTTGCTATTTTAGCTTAGTTTCCATATTTGAGTCCAAAATGATGTATTAATGTGAACATGTGCAGAAACGAAGTCAAATGGGATTTTGCGAGGCCCATTAAGAGGTGGTCTGCCATGAGGCCCAAGATGAAAGCCCAAACCCAAAATGAAGGCCCAAATCCATGAAGGAAGGCCCAGGTTCACAAAGCATGAGGAATGGCCCAAGCCCAGATTTTCGGACAATCTGCCTGTGCAGATAGGTCAACTTGCGAGGCCCATATCTCTCAATTACACCGTCAGATCTAGCTGTAATTTTGATACACGCTGCACATGGATGTCAGTTATTCCAAATAAAATTTCAGAAGCATCCAACCGTTGAAACGTGCAGGATGCCGCTCTAAGTGCGCACTGCTCAGTGCTGTCCGTTTTTATTTCTTTCCTCTTCTTTTATTTTCAATGCTCCACTCACCCCTATATTCTTTCCTCTTCTTTCTGCCCACACCATTAGTGTTTAATTTCTTTTTGGTAAATAAATGGTTAATTGCCATATGATTCCATTTCCACCACCACTTACCATTTCTTTATCTCCCATTCACATTCCACTTCTTTTCCCTTTCTTTGTTTATTTCTTCCATTGTCTTCTTCTTCCTCTCCATTTTCCTATAAATAGCAGCCTATTTCTCTTCACCAATTCACAAATTCACAAATACACACCCCAATGGGGAGGGACAAACCCTCCTCTTTCTCTTCTCCATCATATTTTCCATTCTCTAGTATTTAGGGTTCTCAAGGCTTCAAGGAGGAGGAAAGGCGGCTGCACCATCACCATCATCACCATCAATTTCGTCCATCATCATCACCACCTTGCTGCACACGGTTTGGATTACTTGCTTTCAAGGATTCAAGCTTTCGTGGTCTTCAAGTCTTCATGCTATTCCATATGGTGTAATCTGACTTTTCCTTTAATTATTCTTATGAATTCCTCTTTGTTGCTTGATTATTCTTTGTATTAGTTAACATGACATGATTTATATAATTTCCAGCCTATTTATATGAGTTTATTTAGTTATTGGATCCTAATTAATTAGTTCTTCTAGTAGCTTATGTGACTCTGTTTACTTGATTCTGAATTATAGAAAACTTTTATGTGTTTATGTTATAGGGATCGATACTTATAATATTTGCATATAATTGGAGCTAGAGTTAGGGATTACAATTCACCTAATAGTTTTGGAAACCTAATTCACAAGTAGTAAAGGCTTTGGACAAAGGTCGGTGTCAAATAAAAAGGATTGCGGACATATGGACTTTTCTATAATGGGTCGTGCACTTTAATTAACAACTCTTTTCTATGCGTTAAATATGGTTTGATTAGCTAGCTTTCTAGACTAAGATGGCATGTTTAATTGGTTAATCTAGGTGCTTTCACTTAGGTTAATTTTCGTAGAGAGGTTTTATTTGGGGAATGGTTAGCTTCTAACTTTCCACATATGTTAATTTCGGTTTCATGGCTAGGGAACTTGGTTAATTTTCGGTCCAATGATTAATAAACTTGTGTATATGTGGCTGAACTTTATATACTTTGTGTTTCATCCCATCTCATTTAATTTATTCTTTGTAGTTTAATTAATTTATTTCATTCAATTTATCTCTTAAACCCCCTTACTTTGTACATATGTATATATTTATACTTTATACATGTTAATAATAATTCTTTATTTTATTTAATTCTTTGTGACAATTTTTGTTAGGTACACCCTTTGATCTCCGTTGTGAACGATACCCTACTATGCACTATACTACTACCGATAGGGTTTTTTTAAATTGATGCTCCTTTTGGCCTGTCATTTACTCTCATAACAATTGCACAAGTAACGTTCCCATAAGCTTGCTCATCAACCAACTCTCCACAATTAATCCACAAATCATTAGATCATAAGGACTTTCAATGGTGTAATGGGGCCAAAGGTTCGGGGTTAGAAGAAACGAAGGGAAAGGAAATACAAAATGTCCCGAGTGTTCCACAAAACAATTTTGTGACTTGTTTTCTATATGCTTAAACAATCAAACAACCAAACTTTTATTCACCTCCAATCTTTCACACTTTCTGAACAAAAACTTCTTATTCTTTTTTTTTTTCTTTTTTTTTTTTTTTTTTTTTTTTGTAATTTTTTTTTTTTTACAACATTTTTTTTTTTACAACACCCCCACACTTACTTCTTTCACAAACCAGAAGACTTTTCAAGCACAAAATACCACCACAAGTCACAAAATTGTCTCTTTAACACATGTTGGAACAACGGCAGGTTAGTGTTTAAGCTAAAAACAGGTTATGAGTAAGCGGGTTAACAAAGAAAAAGGCTAAAAATATGTTAGGCTCAAAAGAGGTTAACCTAAAGGATTAGTGTTTACAGGGCTGTAAGTCAGTTTGGCCATGGTGTTTTACTATTGCCTTAATCATCTCTAATTCATCACAGATTAATAAAACGTTTCAAGTGGTCTTTGAGCAAGTTCTAGGTTCAAAACTCATGAATTGTGCACACATGAAGAACGAGTAAATGTATGAAATATGCATACATGTGAATATTCAATAGGCTCAAATCCTCACAGTTTCTGGGTATGCATGACAATGTATGTTTAAATGTGCTTCTCGGATTGCAATCAACTAATCGAAACAGGTTATGTGAACATGGAATTTCGAGCAATCACAAGTTATGCATATTAAATTCAAAGCAAACTACACAAAGCCTTGACATATAATAAACATTCTCCTAATGACAACAATTAAACTCAATTCATCATCGGAATTGGAAAGAACCAAGCACAAAACAAACAATAACACACAAAACAGAAGCAAATATTTTTGTCATTTTTGATTTTTTGATTTTTTTGATTTTTTTTTATATAGCTCAAATAAACAAACAAGCACTTTCTAAGACTCGATAGCTCCAAAGCCAGTGCGAAACAAACGAGCTTACAAAACTATTTTTTTTTTTCAATTTTTTTTATTAGGGTAACAACACGTGACCACAGTGACTTACTTAGTGCAATGGTAGGTTCAACGCTACCAAGGGAGTAAGTATGATCTAGTCGATATATTGTTACCGTAGAAAACGAAAACAAGTAAATTATTTTTTTGAATTTTTTGAATTTTTCAAATTTTTTCTTTTCTTTTCAATAAATCTTCCCCCCACACTTGAATTAAACATTGTCCTCAATGTTAGACAGATATTTCACGAAAATGAAAAATTCAAGTATGGTTATTGAATTTAAACACACAAACAGAAGTAAACACACAAACATAAATAAACACACAACAGTTAAGTAAAAATGAAAAACAGATAGAAAATACTCCCCCTTTTAGATCATTAAGCTCCTCCCGAAGCAAGTCACCAACAGTCACAAACAAGGCTAGCAGGGCCTTGCATCCAACGTTTGCTCCTTAGTTGACTGCGGTTCTGATCCTTTGAAGTGTGTCCTGGACAAGGGTAGTTGCCGACTCCACGGCAGACTTGGCTGATGTAGCCTTCACCGAGATCTGGAACACTATGGTGATAGGAGTGACAGGCCCAAAATGAGCATCAATTTAAAAAAAACCCTATCGGTAGTAGTATAGTGCATAGTAGGGTATCGTTCACAACGGAGATCAAAGGGTGTACCTAACAAAAATTGTCACAAAGAATTAAATAAAATAAAGAATTATTAACAAGTATAAAGTATAAATATATACATATGTACAAAGTAAAAAGGGGTTTAAGAGATAAATTGAATGAAATAAATAAATTAAATAAGATGGGATGAAACACAAAGAATATAAAGTTCAGCCACAAGTATACAAGTTTACCAATTATTGGACCGAAAATTAACCAAGTTCCCTAGCCATGAAACCGAAATTAACATATGTGGAATGCTGGACCGCCAATTATCATTCCCCAAATAAAACCACTTTCATGAAAATTAACCTAAGCGACCGCACCTAGATTAATCAATCAAACATGCAAAGGTAGCTAATCAAAACATGTCCAACGCATAAAAGAAGAGTTGTTAATTAAAGTGCACGACCTAGTGGGACCGCCCATCTATCCGTGATCCTTCTTATTTGTTTCCGACCTCTTTCCAAAGCCTTTACTACTTGTGAATTAGAATTAAAACCCTAATTCTAGCACCAATTATATGCAATCATCTTAAGTTTGCAACCTTAAAACAAAAACATATAAAAGTTATCTACTAAAATAGAATCAAATAAACGGAGTCACATAAGCTACTAGAAGAACTAATTAATTAGGATCCAACAATTAAATAAACCCATAAACAAAGGCTGAAAATTATATAAATCATGTCATGTTAACTAATACAAAGGATAAACAAGCAACAAAGAGGCATAAATTTAAAGGCTAAGTCGAAATACACCGTATGAATAGCATGAAGATCTTGAAGCCACATCTTGAATCCTTGACCACAAGTAATCCAAGCTGTGAAGACAAGGTGGTGATGGTGATGGTGACGTAGAATAGGGGCTGGTGGTGATGGTGTAGACGCCTTCTCCTCCTCCTTGAAATCTTGAAAACCCAAAGTACTAGAGAATGGAAAATGAGAAATGAGAAGAGAAAGAGGAGGGTTTGTCCCTCCCCATTGGGGTGTGTTTGAAGAGAAGAATGAGGCTGCTATTTATAGGAGAATGGAGAGGAAGAAGAAGACAATGAAAGAAATAAAGAAAGAAAGGGAAGAGAAGTGGAATTTGAGTGGGAGAAAAAGAAATGGTAAGTGGAATGGTGGAAATGTAGTTATATGGCAATTAACCATTTATTTAAATAAAAGAAACTAAGCACTAATGATGTGGGAAGAAAGCAACAAATATGGGTTGGTGAGATGGATGACAATATGGTGGTGAGTGGAGCATTGAGAATAAAAGAAGAAGAAAGAATTGGAAAGTAGACAGCACTGAGCTATGCCCACTTAGAACGGAATAATTGACGTTTGAACGGTTGGATGATTCTCAAATTTTAATACAGAATATATAACACACACATGCAGCGTGTATCAAAATTACAGCTGGATCCAACGGTACAATTGGGAGATATTGGCTTCGCAAGTTGACATATCTGCACAGGCAGATTGTCCGAAAATGGGCTTGGACCTTCCTTCTTGGGCTTGGGCCTTTCTTCTTGGGCTTGAGCCTTTCTTCATGGATTTGGGCCTTCATCTTCATGGATTTGGGCCTTCATCTTGGGCCTCACGGTAGCTCACTTCTTAATGGGCCTCGAAAAAGCCCATTAGACTTCGTAAATTTCCGAGCTCCGATTTTCTGCACGTATTCACATTTATATATCATTTAGGGACTCAAATATGGAAACTAAGCAAAAATAGCAAAGTTACAATGAAATCATAGCCAAATAGTAGGGAAAATACATTAAAAACGTCACACTTTGTGCTCCTATCAAATTCCCCCACACTTAGCTATTGCTAGTCCCTTAGCAACACAAAACTTAAAACAAAACAACACAAAACAGAAAAGGGAAACACAAAACATATATTCTTTCCAACCATAACCCTCAGCGAGTTCAGAAGAGTTATAATCAAGAGAATACAAATTATATACCAAGGCTAACGAATTTGCTAAGTCTTTAACATGCACATCTCATTTATGCTCGGGTGTAGTGTGTGAAAACCAAGTATACAATTAATGTCAAGCAATCCAATAGGCACATTGAAACAACATTAACCACTAAACCTCACAAGATTCACTAAATATTGATAGGAGCACAAAGTGTGACGTTTTTAATGTGTTTTCCCTACTATTTGGCTATGATTTAATTGTAACTTTGCTATTTTAGCTTAGTTTCCATATTTGAGTCCTAAATGACGTATTAATGTGAACATGTGCAGAAACGAACTCTAATGGGCTTTTGCGAGGCCCATTAAGAAGGAGGCCCAGACCCAAGATGGCAGGCCCAAATCCATGAAGGAAGGCCCAGGTTCACAAAGCATGAGGAAAGGCCCAAGCCCAGATTTTCGGACATTCTGCCTGTGCAGATCAGTCAACTTGCGAAGCCCATATCTCCCAATTTCACCGTCAGATCTAGCTGTAATTTTGATACACGCTGCATGTGGGTGTTAGGTATACGGTATTAAAATTTCAGAATCATCCAACCGTTGGAACGTCCATTATGCCGCTCTAAGTGAGCACTGCTCAGTGCTGTCTGCTTTTTATTTCTTTCCTCTTCTTTTATTTTCAATGCTCCACTCACCCCTATATTCTTTCCTCTTCTTTATGCCCACAATATTAGTGTTTGATTTCTTTTACCTAAATAAATGGTCCATTGCCATATGACTTCATTTCCACCATTCCACTTACCATTTCTTTTCTACCACTCACATTCCACTTCTCTTCCTTTTCTTTCTTTATTTCTTTCATTGTCTTCTTCTTCCTCTCCATTCTCCTATAAATAGCAGCCTCATTCTTCTCACCAATACACACCCCAATGGGGAGGGACAAACCCTCCTCTTTCTCTTCTCCATCTCACATCATATTTTCCATTCTCTAGTATTTAGGGTTTTCAAGACTTCAAGGAGGAGAGGAGCTGTTTACACCATCACCACCAGCCATCAACCATCATCACCATCATCATCATCACCTTGGGAATCTCGGCTTTTGAGTTACTCGCGTGAGGATTTAAGAGTTTGTGATCTTCGAGTTCTTCCTACTTTCCATATGGTGTACTTCAACTTATTCTTTAATTACTCTTTTTGAGTTCCTCTTTGTTGCTTGATTATTCTTTGTATTAGTTAACATAACATGATTTATATAATTTTCAGCCTATATTTATGAGTTTATTTGATTGTTAGATCCTAATTAATTAGTTCTTCTAGCAGCTTATGTGACTCCGTTTATTTGATTCGGTTTTATTGAATCTTTTATGTGTTGTTGTTTTAAGGTTCGAAACTTAAGATGATTGCATGTAATTGGTGCTAGAATTAGGGTTTTAATTCTAACTCACAAGTAGTAAAGGCTTATCAAACGGGTCGGAATCAAAATAAGAAGGATCGCGGATAGACGAGTGTTCGCTAGGTCGCGCACTTTAATTAACAACTCTTCTCCTATGCGTTAGATATGTTATTGATTGATCACCTTTGCATGTTTAATTGTTTAATCTAGATGAGCGTTCACTAGGTTAATTTTCATAGAAGAGGTTTTATTTGGGGAATGATAACCCGTGTGGGCATTCCACATATGTTAGTTTCGGTTTCATGGCTAGGGAACTTGGTTAATTTTCGGTTTAATGATTGGTAAACTTGTGTTTATGTGGCTGAACTTTATATACTTTGTGTTTCATCCCATCTTATTTAATTTATTCTTTGTAATTTAATTAATTTATTTCATTCAATTTATCTCTTAAACCCCCTTTTACTTTGTACATATGTATATATTTATACTTTATACTTGTTAATAATAATTCTTTATTTTATTTAATTCTTTGTGACAATTTTTGTTAGGTACACCCTTTGATCTCCGTTGTGAACGATACCCTACTTACACTATACTACCGATAGGGATTTTTTTAAATTGATGCTCCTTTTGGGCCTGTCAAATATTTCCGCTCAGTGTTTAGGGTTAAGTGTTTACTCTCAAAACAATTACACAAGTAGTGTTCCCATATGCTTGCTCATTAACCGACTCTCCACAATTAATCCACAAATCATCAGATCATAAGGGCTTTTTAGGTGAAACAGGGACAAAAGGATGAATGGTAAATGGTGAATGGTCAATGAAGTGAAAGGACTCGAAATGGAAAATGTTTCACATGTTTGCAAGACAAATCAACGACTTTGAAACTCATACCTATGCTATACCCGAACAACTTTCTTATTCTCCTCTAACCTTTTATTGAAAATAAAAACAATACAATAACTCTATTTTTGGAATTTCTCTTTCTGACATTTTTTTTTTCTTTCTTTCTTTTCTATTTTTTTTTTTTTTTTTTTTTTTTTTTGAGGAATTTATTCCTTCTTTTTATTTCTGATTTTTTTTTTCTTTGAACAATTACAACAAAATAAATACACCCCCACACTTGCCTTCTGGTATAATACCAAACAAATCAAAACCCGAAGCATAAGAACACAAGAAGTCACTATCATCGTCTTGCAAACATAAATAAAACATGGGTGAGATGGTATGGGTGAACAAAAGAAACGGCTAATGAGTGTTTAGTTCAAAAGGGGATTCCTAAAGTTCGTGTTTAGATGGATGGTGAATACTTTGGCCATGGTGCTCAACTAATGCCTTACTCATTTCTAATTCATCACAGATTAACAAAATGTTTCAAGTGGTCTTTGAGCAAGTTCTAGGTTCAAAACTCATGAATTGTGCACACATGAAGAACGAGTAAATGTATGAAATATGCATACATGTGAATATTCAATAGGCTCAAATCCTCACAGTTTCTGGGTATGCATGACAATGTATGTTCAAATGTGCTTCTCGGATTGCAATCAATTAATTAACACCGGTGATGTGAACATGGAAATTCGAGCAATCACAAGTTATGCATATTAAATCCAAAGCAAACTACACAAAGCCTTGACATATAATAAACATTCTCCTAATCACAACAATTAAACTTAATTCATCATCGGAATTGGAAAGAACAAAACACAAAACACAATAAAACACACAAAAACAACAAAACAGAAGCAAATATTTTTGTAATTTTTGATTTTTTGATTTTTTTGATTTTTCAATGTAGGTAACAATACGTGACCACAGGGACTCACTTAGTGCAATGGTAGGTTCAACGCTACCAAGGGAGTGAGTGTGATATAGTCGATATACCGTTACCGTAGAAAACGAAAACAAACAAATAAATAAACAACAGAAGCAATTTTTTTTTTCTTTTTCAAATTTTTTTTTATTAGGGTAACAATACGTGACCACAGTGACTTACTAAGTGCAATGGTAGGTTCAACGCTACCAAGGGAGTAAGTATGATCTAGTCGATATATTGTAACCGTAGAAAACGACAACAAGTAAATTAATTTTTTGAATTTTTTTGAATTTTTCAAATTTTTTCTTTTCTTTTTAATAAACCTTCCCCCCACACTTGAATTAAACATTGTCCTCAATGTTGACAAATATTTCACGAAAATGAAAAAAATTCAAGTATGGTTATTGAATTTAAACACACAAACAGAAGTAAACACACAACATATATACAAATGAAAAACAAATAAGTTAAAGAAAAACTCCCCCTTGAAGATCATTAAGTTCCTCCCGAAGCAAGTCACCAACAGTCACAAACAAGGCTAGCAGGGCCTTGCATCCAACGTTTGCTCCTTAGTTGACTGCGGCTCTGATCCTTAGAAGTGTGTCCTGGACAAGGGTTGTTGCCGACTCCACGGCAGACTTAGCTGATGTAGCCTTCACCGAGATCTGGAAGACTATAGTAAGTAGACTTCCATCAAGTATAGCTCCGGATACGTTAGGTAGAATGGAAAAACCAGAAGACATAAGCGGAAATGGCTCCGGTTCAACTCCACATAGCAAACACTGGAGAATGGAATGGTTAATCGGCGCATAAATCACAGACGACCCCGTTGCATCGGTGCAACACTCCTGAAGAATGAGGAAGTCGTCGTGACTATCTATGGCGAGCACCGAAATCTGGTTCCGCGGGTCAAGACCGATGGAAAAGTTTGCTAGCACACGCACCGAGCTGTCCATCGACATGCTATCCCACATTGGTCTAGTCTGAACGTCTTTGAGGAACTCAAAGATCCTGGTGTGATGGGAAAGATGAACGACGGAACAACCAGCAGTACGATTGACTCCAGGGGGCTTGCTCGGATCACCCCTTCGCTTGTTGGTCCTGACCTCCATTCGAGTGTCCCTTGTTCGGTTCGAACAAGTCCAGTGGTGGTACGTGGAGTTGCGATATCGTTGAAGAAACGGATCGTCATCTGTTTTGCCATTTCCGCAAGTCCTCTTCTTCCTTCAAGAGAAATAATCGAGTCACCGGGTGAAGAGTGGATACCTGTGGCGCACATGTAGCGCTCGGCTTGTCGTTGGAGAGTTGAGATCCAACGCTTTGCACCAAAAGCGAACCCTGAATGAACAAAAGGTTCGAAACTGGCCTTCATCTCCTTTTCGCGTACATCCACGTGCTCCACCCAAGTGACTAAGGAAGATCCATTATGCAGATCACGTATCAGGCATCCGGAGGGGCGTTTTCGGCAAATCGATCTCACGGAAGGCTTTGGATTTGAACGCAATTCATCCACGGAGACATCCACGACGACCCAACTTCCATCCAGTTGTAGGTGAGAATACCGAACGAACTGGACTTCACGAGTTGAAACGAGGTGAGATGGCACCAGAAACTCGGCCGACATCACTTGCTTCTGCTCCTCGTAGCCTTCTTCGTTGTTGGAGGAAAGGATCTCCAACGTCTTGGCGTTTGTGATCATGCTACAGAAGACTGGCAACCATCGACCAACATCCATTAAGATCTGAACGATGGTGGTCGGATAAAGGTGAATGGTTGCCGAGTGTCTCGACGATTCGGCTTTGAAGTACGGTGCAGGTTCAGCACGTTGAAACACTCGCAAGTACTCGGCCCTATGAAGAGTCTCGGGATGAATAGACGTGTCGGGAGTCGGTGAAGAAATCCATAGAGGAAAACCGGCGGTGGCCGTGAGCGGGAGCTCGTCTTTGGCCTTGCGGGCGATATCCGAGATCAAGTCGGTGTGGACTCCGACAAGATCATGAGCAGGTCCGGGAAGGGTGTCGGATGGCAAAGGTATGGATGGGCGCTCGACTAGGGTAGGCATGAGGCTCCGCACATCCCGTCTCGAGTGGTCCGTGTCGATGGAATCGTCGGACGACTCGAGAATAGGCTCTTGTTGTGGAGGAACAACTTCGAGCCTTCGCCTAGGCACATCCGAGTGTGGAACGGGACCTCCGCGATTGGGACAAATGCCCTTTGTGGAGAGCATCGACGAGTCGTTGATTCTGCAATTGAAGCTCCTCGTTCTTGCTCACCGCTCGATCATTTCGTCTCTCTAACTCGGCAATACGTTGCTCGGACGTAAGGATACCGAACTTCTTCCTATTTCTCGACCCCCGATAATAGACTTGGTCCTCCTCTAGTCCGATTTTCGGACCAAATCTTTCTCTTTGTGGCTTGGTGGGGTGAGAATACACCGCAAAGAAAGCGCCGGTGCATCTCTCTCGAGCTTTGGTGTACTTTGTCCTCGGAAGTCTCCTATAGACGGGAGCGGCTTCCGGCTCGACGGGTGGATCAGCGACCATGATTGGTGCTTGGGGTAGTGGTTGCGGTTGTGGTTGTGGCTCGGTCGGCATGCTAGCATCGGCGCTATTGAGCATGCTCGGTGGAATTATTTCAGCCGGACCTTCAAAGATGGGTTCTCGAAGGACACCCTGAAACAAATCGCTGAAAGAATTAACTCTTTTGGCCATTTTTGGGTTGGGAAGGGAGGAAAGCTTATGGGATTTGGGAGGTTTTCCGGGAAAAACGGAAGAACACGAAGAACACGAGAGAGAAAACGAGAGAAAGAGAGAGAGAGACTAAGGGAAATTGCGTGAAATGACTAAGGCACTAACGCAAACCGAAGGGAAGGGAAACGAACGGACGGACGCGTGTCCAAAGTCGAAGACAAAGATCCGTAAATCACGGATCGAGCGACGAAAGTCGCAAAGGGAATAGTGGAACGCGCGCACGATTTATTAAACAAATCGGCCGACGCAAAAGTCGTGCGTCGGCCCAATCACATTTTTTTCTTGATTTTCGATTTTTAATTTTTTTTAATTTTTTAATACTTTACGAAAAGTCGTAAAGTGAACAGTGAAAACGCGTAGCACACGCGCTTGCCGACACTTTAAACGGGCTTGGGCCATCGAAATGGTCTGGGCCTTAAAGTGGGCCTGGGCCAAAGAAATCTCCGGCCCATTATTGGTGGGCTTAAACTAATGGGCCTAAAAACGAATAGGCCCGACACACTAATGGGCTTGGGTTACGGGTTTTGGGCTTCGTGAATGACACGAGCCCAATTGGCTAAATTTTTTATTTTTTTATTTTTTATTTTACGAAACCTAAAACCCTAATCAATCACACAAACGGGCATAAGGCCCAATACTAACAAACCAACAAACAAACAAGCCCAAAAAAATAAAACAAACAGTAATTATAAACAGTAAAAAGAAATAATTACCAACAGTAAAACAAAAGAAAACACTCTTTTTTTTTTTTTTATTTACAATTATTTTTTTTTTTTTTTTAAATCAAATAAATAACAAGAATGAAAAGAAAACTTACCTTTTTACTCCCGAGGAAACCAAAAATCACCAACAAGACATCAACCTCAAGGTTTTTCAACCTTGACTTCCTAAACGTATGCTCCGATGTATGTCGTATAATTTCCGATAAACCCGGATTATTTCCTATACAAAATTAAAAAGTTAGTAATAAATTTACAAAATAAAAACAAAATATTTACAATGTTAAAAATGTATCACAAATTATCTGTACAAAATGAATAAATAAATTTTCCTACGTCTAAGTATATTTTATTTACACAATACACTTAAGTACGGGAACAGAGGACTTCAATGTGCAATGGGACTGAAACAGCTACCCATCTTAAAGTCATGTTTAATCCAATATACCTAAAGTGTACAAAAACAGTTTCTTTTGCCTCAATATAGTTGAAAAAAAATGAAAGTTGATTCCAAGCGGTAACTCAAGGTGGACTTACGGCCTAGGTGCAATGCCTTGACTTAAATGACTTTCCGTGTTTTCAGAAGGCGAATGGCCAGATCATATGAGAATAAGCGAGGGGCAGGATTCATTTGGTGGACTACGGAGGCAAGCCCCTATCGACTTTCGTCTGTCTATAGTCCTCTGAATCCAAAACCTGTCACCCAGGGTCTCGACCTAGACACCATCCATGTGCCCCTTACTCAGTTGAGAAAGCACTTAAGTGTTCGACAATTCTCCAAGTGTTAATAAAGGCCGCCCTCAACCTCAAATAACCTTACGGTAAAAATGAAGGGTTTAGGCCAATATTAACAAAAGGACCTTACCTATTTCCGTTCAAGTTACAACTTACAACAACAAAAAAATAATCAACTATATAAAAGACACCTAAATAAATTACTAAGTGTAACAAAATATGAACAAGTATTAAAAACAAGTAATAACAACAACTATTCACAAGTAATATAGACAAGTAATATAAACAAGTAATATGAACAGTTAAAAAAAAAGTAAAATTATAAACAATAAAAAGTAAACAGTAATTATATACAAGTAATAAAAACAGTAATAATTACAAAAAATTATAAACAGTATTCACAAAAAAAAATATTAGGTTAGGAACATTGTCAATCCACGTCGACGGCGCCAAAAATTGACAGGCCCAAAATGAGCATCAATTTAAAAAAAACCCTATCGGTAGTAGTATAGTGCATAGTAGGGTATCGTTCACAACGGAGATCAAAGGGTGTACCTAACAAAAATTGTCACAAAGAATTAAATAAAATAAAGAATTATTAACAAGTATAAAGTATAAATATATACATATGTACAAAGTAAAAAGGGGTTTAAGAGATAAATTGAATGAAATAAATAAATTAAATAAGATGGGATGAAACACAAAGAATATAAAGTTCAGCCACAAGTATACAAGTTTACCAATTATTGGACCGAAAATTAACCAAGTTCCCTAGCCATGAAACCGAAATTAACATATGTGGAATGCTGGACCGCCAATTATCATTCCCCAAATAAAACCACTTTCATGAAAATTAACCTAAGCGACCGCACCTAGATTAATCAATCAAACATGCAAAGGTAGCTAATCAAAACATGTCCAACGCATAAAAGAAGAGTTGTTAATTAAAGTGCACGACCTAGTGGGACCGCCCATCTATCCGTGATCCTTCTTATTTGTTTCCGACCTCTTTCCAAAGCCTTTACTACTTGTGAATTAGAATTAAAACCCTAATTCTAGCACCAATTATATGCAATCATCTTAAGTTTGCAACCTTAAAACAAAAACATATAAAAGTTATCTACTAAAATAGAATCAAATAAACGGAGTCACATAAGCTACTAGAAGAACTAATTAATTAGGATCCAACAATTAAATAAACCCATAAACAAAGGCTGAAAATTATATAAATCATGTCATGTTAACTAATACAAAGGATAAACAAGCAACAAAGAGGCATAAATTTAAAGGCTAAGTCGAAATACACCGTATGAATAGCATGAAGATCTTGAAGCCACATCTTGAATCCTTGACCACAAGTAATCCAAGCTGTGAAGACAAGGTGGTGATGGTGATGGTGACGTAGAATAGGGGCTGGTGGTGATGGTGTAGACGCCTTCTCCTCCTCCTTGAAATCTTGAAAACCCAAAGTACTAGAGAATGGAAAATGAGAAATGAGAAGAGAAAGAGGAGGGTTTGTCCCTCCCCATTGGGGTGTGTTTGAAGAGAAGAATGAGGCTGCTATTTATAGGAGAATGGAGAGGAAGAAGAAGACAATGAAAGAAATAAAGAAAGAAAGGGAAGAGAAGTGGAATTTGAGTGGGAGAAAAAGAAATGGTAAGTGGAATGGTGGAAATGTAGTTATATGGCAATTAACCATTTATTTAAATAAAAGAAACTAAGCACTAATGATGTGGGAAGAAAGCAACAAATATGGGTTGGTGAGATGGATGACAATATGGTGGTGAGTGGAGCATTGAGAATAAAAGAAGAAGAAAGAATTGGAAAGTAGACAGCACTGAGCTATGCCCACTTAGAACGGAATAATTGACGTTTGAACGGTTGGATGATTCTCAAATTTTAATACAGAATATATAACACACACATGCAGCGTGTATCAAAATTACAGCTGGATCCAACGGTACAATTGGGAGATATTGGCTTCGCAAGTTGACATATCTGCACAGGCAGATTGTCCGAAAATGGGCTTGGACCTTCCTTCTTGGGCTTGGGCCTTTCTTCTTGGGCTTGAGCCTTTCTTCATGGATTTGGGCCTTCATCTTCATGGATTTGGGCCTTCATCTTGGGCCTCACGGTAGCTCACTTCTTAATGGGCCTCGAAAAAGCCCATTAGACTTCGTAAATTTCCGAGCTCCGATTTTCTGCACGTATTCACATTTATATATCATTTAGGGACTCAAATATGGAAACTAAGCAAAAATAGCAAAGTTACAATGAAATCATAGCCAAATAGTAGGGAAAATACATTAAAAACGTCACACTTTGTGCTCCTATCAAGGAGCACAAAGTGTGACGTTTTTAATATATTTTCCCTACTATTTGGCTGCGTTTTATTGGTTAACTTTGCTATTTAGCTTAGTTTCTACCTTTGTGTCCCTAAATGATGATTTAATTGAAGGAATGAATTAAAATGAAGATATTATGAAACTTTCCTAATTTGAATTCTTTCCTGACTCTGACAGGAATCATAAAGGGAGTAGGAATCCTAATGCAACTAGGATTACTATTTCAGCTCAGAACGGAAAATCGGAGCTCGGAAATTAACGAAGTCTAATGGGCTTTTTTGAGGCCCATTAAGAGGTGAGCTGCCGTGAGGCCCAAGATGGAGGCCCAAATCCATGAAGGAAAGCCCAAGTCCACAAAGCATGAAGGAAAGGTCCAAGTCCATTTTCGGACATTCTGCCTGTGCAGATCAGTCCACTTCTGAAGCCCATATCTCCTAATTGGACCGTCCGATCGAGCTGAAATTTTAATACAAGCTGCACATGTGTGTTAGGTATTCTGTATTAAAATTTCAGGATAATCCAACCAGTGGAACGTCCATTATGCTGTTCTAAGTGCACTGAGCTCAGTGCTGTCTACTTTTTAATTCTTTAATTTTCTTTTATTCTCAATGCTCCACCCACCCCCAAGAATAAAATTAGATATTGTGGGATGTATCTAGACCTGATCATGGCAAGAAGAGGAGGGATATTTCTTGGGACTATGATAGGAGCACAAAGTGTGACGTTTTTAATGTATTTTCCCTACTATTTGGCTATGATTTCATTGTAACTTTGCTATTTTTGCTTAGTTTCCATATTTGAGTCCCTAAATGATATATAAATGTGAATACGTGCAGAAAAGCGGAGCTCGGAAATTTACGAAGTCTAATGGGCTTTTTCGAGGCCCATTAAGAAGTGAGCTACCGTGAAGCCCAAGAAGAAAGGCCCAAGCCCAAGAAGAAAGGCCCAAGCCCAAGATGGAAGGCCCAAACCCAAGAAGGAGGCCCAAACCCAAGATGGAAGGCCCAAATCCATGAAGGAAGGCCCAAGTTCACAATGCATGAGGAAAGGCCCAAGCCCAGATTTTCGGACATTCTGCCTGTGCAGATTAGTCAACTTGCGAAGCCCATAACTCCCAATTGCACCGTCCGATCTAGCTGTAATTTTGATACACGCTGCATGTGCGTGTTAGATATTCTGTATTAAAATTTGAGAATCATCCAACCGTTCAAACGTGCAGTATTCCGTTCTAAGTGGGAATAGCTCAGTGCTGCCTGCTTTTTATTTCTTTCCTCTTCTTTTATTTTCAATGCTCCACTCACCCTTATATTCTTCCCTCTTCTTTCTACCCATACCATTAGTGTTTGATTTCTTTTACCTAAATAAATGGTTAATTGCAACCCATTACATTTCCACCATGCCACTTACCATTTCTTTATCTCCCACTTAAATTCCACTTCTCTTCTCTTTCTTTCTTTATTTCTTGCATTGTCTTCTTCTTCCTCTCCATTCTCCTATAAATAGCAGCCTCATTCTTCTCTTCAACACACCCCAATGGGGAGGGACAAACCCTCCTCTTTCTCTTCTCATTTTCCATTCTCTAGTACTTAGGGTTTTCAAGACTTCAAGGAGGAGGAGAAGGCGTCTACACCATCACCACCAGCCCCTATTCAACATCACCATCACCATCATCACCTTGTCTTCACAGCTTGGATTACTTGTGGTCAAGGATTCAAGATGTGGCTTCAAGATCTTCATGCTATTCATACGGTGTATTTCGACTTAGCCTTTAAATTTATGCCTCTTTGTTACTTGATTATTCTTTGTATTAGTTAACATGACATGATTTATATAATATTCAGCCCTTGTTTATGGATTTATTTAATTGTTGGATCCTAATTAATTAGTTCTTCTAGTAGTTTATGTGACTCCGTTTATTTGATTTTGTTTTAGTAGATAACTTTTATATGTTTTTGTTTTAAGGTTGCAAACTTAAGATGATTGCATATAATTGGTGCTAGAATTAGGGTTTTAATTCTAATTCACAAGTAGTAAAGGCTTTGGAAAGAGGTCGAAAACAAATAAGAAGGATCACGGATAGATGGGCGGTCCCACTAGGTCGTGCACTTTAATTAGCAACTCTTCTTTTATGCGTTGGACATGTTTTGATTACCTACCTTTGCATGTTTGATTGGGTAATCTAGGTGCGGTCGCTTAGGTTAATTTTCATGAAAGTGGTTTTATTTGGGGAATGATAATTGGCGGTCCAGCATTCCACATATGTTAATTTCGGTTTCATGGCTAGGGAACTTGGTTAATTTTCGGTCCAATGATTGGTAAACTTGTATACTTGTGGCTGAACTTTATATTCTTTGTGTTTCATCCCATCTTATTTAATTTATTCTTTGTAATTTAATTAATTTATTTCATTCAATTTATCTCTTAAGCCCCCCTTTACTTTGTACATATGTATATATTTATACTTTATACTTGTTAATAATTCTTTATTTTATTTAATTCTTTGTGACAATTTTTGTTAGGTACACCCTTTGATCTCCGTTGTGAACGATACCCTACTATGCACTATACTACTACCGATAGGTTTTTTTTAAATTGACGCTCCTTTTAGGCGTGTCAGACTACTCAAAGCAATCTCAGCCATTCAAGGGATTAATTTTGAAGGGCTAGGATCAAGGCTAGGGTTCCATGTTCTCCTATAAATAGAGGGCTTCACAACTCACTTCCATACCAATTCACAACTAAGAATATCATTCCATACTCTCTCATAGTTTCAGCAGCTACTCCATCCAAGGTTCTTAGCTCCATTCTCTAGTGCAAGGGTTCTCAAGGCTTCAAGGAGGAGGAGAAGGCGTAATCACCATCATCACCAGCCATATTTCGACATCACCATCTTCATCATCAACTTGTCTTCACAGCTTGGATCACTTGTGGTCAAGGATTCAAGGTTTTGTGGTTTCAAGATCTTAACTATTTCATATGGTGTATTACGTTTTAACCTTTAAATTCATACCTCTTTGTTGCTTGATTACCTTTGTATTAGTTAACATTTCATGGATCATTTAAATTTCCAGATTATTTATACAAGTTTATTTGGTTGTTGGATTGAAGTTGATTGATTCTTCTAGTAGTTTATGTGGATTTGCTTGTTTGATTTTGCCTTAAGTGATAGAATCAGATGAGAAGGATCATAGATAGTAGAGTGGTCTCACTAGGTCATGCACTTTAATTAACAAGTATGTTTCTATGCGTTGAACATGTTTAGGCTAGCTATCTTTGCATGTTTAATTGTTTAACCTAGGTGTGGTCGTTTAGGTTGGAATTCATAGAGAGATATTTATTTGGGAGATGTATGGTGGTCCAACATCTTACATGTGTTAATTTCGAATTCATGACTAGGGATTTAGTTAAGTTTCAATCTGATAATTGATAAATGAGTATACTTAAGATGTTGATTAATTGATCTATGTTCCATCGATTTATTCCATTTAATTCATTCTTTGTAGTTAGTTACTTAATTTTCGTAAACAATTCTCAATCACCCCTTGATTTTGTGTACATATTTTGTTTATATTTGTAAATATTAATTCTTTGTGACATTCTTTGTTAGGTACACCCTCGATCTCCGTTGGAACGATCCCTACTTATTCTTTACTACAATGCTTTTAGGGTTTTAAATTGATGCACACTTGTAGCCTATCAATTTTTGGCGCCGTCGGCGGGGATCAAAAATATTGTTTATATGCCTAACATTTATACTTGTGACGTTTTATACTTGTGAATATTTGAGAATTATACTTACTGATTTTGTAACACTTAGTAATTTATTTAGGTGTCCGTTATGTGGTTGATTATTTGAGTTGTTGTGAGTTGTAACTTGAAACGGAAATAGGTAAGGTCCTTTTGTTAATATTGGCCTAAACCCTTCATTTGTACCTTGCAAAGGTCACTTGAGGTTGAGGGCGGCCTTTATTAACACTTGGAGAATTGTCGAACACTTAAGTGCTTTCTCAACAGAGTAAGGGGCACATGGATGGTGTCTAGGTCGAGACCCTTGGTGACAGGTTTTGGATTCAGAGGACTATAGACAGACGAAAGTCGATAGGGGCTTGCCTCCGTAGTACCACTAAATGAATCCTGCCCCTCGCTTATTCTCATATGATCTGGCCATTCGCCTTCTGAAACCACGGAAAGTCATTTAAGTCAAGGCATTGCACCTAGGCCGCACGTTCCACATTGGGTTACCGTTTGGAATCAACTTGGTTTTTGACTATGTAAAGGGTACAAACGAAAACGTAATTGTGTGAATAAAATTAATATACACAAATAGGAATTTCATTTATTATTTTCATTCATTTATTATTTTCGTACATATTACTTATACTTGTATAATATATCTTGTATTTATTTTGTAAACCTTGTACTAACTTTGTAAACTTTTGTTTAGGTATTAATGAATGTCCTCTGAACTCTCACCACTCTCTACTATTCAACAAAGGATCCAAAGGTTAAGGGAAAGCAAAGAGTCATTTCTACAAAGTTACTCTGAAGAATCGGGTAACAACTCCTCACGTTCTTGTTCAGAAGAGGAGGAAGACATACCTGAGGAAGTAAACGTTGCTGAAGATCAAGCACTACCAATGGCTGAAACAATTAGGCAACTTTCGAATGGTACTGAGGGAGAAGTTGTTCCGCTTTGCATCACATATCCGGAACCGGCTGAAGGAAAAGAAGCTGACTTTGAATTGAAAAGTGGGTTCTTGCATCACCTACCCAAGTTCCATGGGCTTAATAGCGAGGATCCCAACAAGCATCTTAAGGAGTTTCAGTTTGTTTGTGGGAGCATGTGTCCTAAGAATGGGGATATCAACATACTCAAAATGAAGGCATTTCCTTTCTCTCTTGATGATAGGGCAAAGACATGGCTATTTGACTTACCTGCCGGCCATGTCAACACTTGGGATAAGTTGAAGAGTGAGTTTCTCACTAAGTACTTTCCAGCATCAAAGGTCACTATCTTGAGGAAACAAATAACTGGAATTCAACAAGCTGGGGATGAAACGTTCTGCACTTATTATGAGAGGTTCAAGAGCCTTGTTGCGTCATGTCCTTCACATGGGATGAAGGAAGAGAGCCTTCTCACATATTTCTATGAGGGACTTCTTCCCTTGGAACGTAGTCTTTTGGATGCGGCGGCCGGTGGTTCTTTCATGGATAAAACTGACACGCCCAAAAGGAGCATCAATTTAAAAAAAACCCTATCGGTAGTAGTATAGTGCATAGTAGGGTATCGTTCACAACGGAGATCAAAGGGTGTACCTAACAAAAAATGTCACAAAGATTAAATAAAATAAAGAATTATTATTAACATGTATAAAGTATAAATATATACATATGTACAAAGTAAGGGGGTTTAAGAGATAAATTGAATGAAATAAATTAATTAAACTACAAAGAATAAATTAAATGAGATGGGATGAAACACAAAGTATATAAAGTTCAGCCACATATACACAAGTTTATTAATCATTGGACCGAAAATTAACCAAGTTCCCTAGCCATGAAACCGAAATTAACATATGTGGAAAGTTAGAAGCTAACCATTCCCCAAATAAAACCTCTCTACGAAAATTAACCTAAGTGAAAGCACCTAGATTAACCAATTAAACATGCCATCTTAGTCTAGAAAGCTAGCTAATCAAACCATATTTAACGCATAGAAAAGAGTTGTTAATTAAAGTGCACGACCCATTATAGAAAAGTCCATATGTCCGCAATCCTTTTTATTTGACACCGACCTTTGTCCAAAGCCTTTACTACTCGTGAATTAGGTTTCCAAAACTATTAGGTGAATTGTAATCCCTAACTCTAGCTCCAATTATATGCAAATATTATAAGTATCGATCCCTATAACATAAACACATAAAAGTTTTCTATAATTCAGAATCAAGTAAACAGAGTCACATAAGCTACTAGAAGAACTAATTAATTAGGATCCAATAACTAAATAAACTCATATAAATAGGCTGGAAATTATATAAATCATGTAATGTTAACTAATACAAAGAATAATCAAGCAACAAAGAGGAATTCATAAGAATAATTAAAGGAAAAGTCGAGATTACACCATATGGAATAGCATGAAGACTTGAAGACCACGAAACCTTGAATCCTTGAAAGCAAGTAATCCAAACCGTGTGCAGCAAGGTGGTGATGATGATGGACGAAATTGATGGTGATGATGGTGATGGTGCAGCCGCCTTTCCTCCTCCTTGAAGCCTTGAGAACCCTAAATACTAGAGAATGGAAAATATGATGGAGAAGAGAAAGAGGAGGGTTTGTCCCTCCCCATTGGGGTGTGAATTGGTGAGAAGAATGAGGCTGCTATTTATAGGAGAATGGAGAGGAAGAAGAAAACAATGAAAGAAATAAAGAAAGAAAAGGAAGAGAAGTGGAATGTGAGTGGTAGAAAAGAAATGGTAAGTGGAATGGTGGAAATGTAGTCATATGGCAATTAACCAATTATTTAGGTAAAAGAAATCAAACACTAATGGTATGGAGAGAAAGAAACAAATATAGTTAGGTGAGATGGGTGGAAATATGGGGGTGAGTGGAGCATTGAGAATAAAGGAAAAGGAAAGAAATAAAAAGCAGACAACACTGAGCAGTGCGCACTTGGAGTGGAATTCTGGACGTGTGGACGGTTGGATGATTCTGAAATTTTAATACCGAATACTTAACATCCACATTCAGTGTGTATCAAAATTACAGCTAGATCTGACGGTGCAATTGAGAGATATGGGCCTCGCAAGTTGACTGATCTGCACAGGCAGAATGTCCGAAAATCTGGGCTTGGGCCTTTCCTCATGCTTTGTGAACCTGGGCCTTCCTTCATGGATTTGGGCCTGCCATCTTGGGTTTGGGCCTTCCTTCATGGGCTTGGGCCTTCATCTTGGGCCTCATGGCGGACCACCTCTTAATGGGCCTCGCAAAAGCCCATTAGACTTCGTTTCTGCACATGTTCACATTAATACGTCATTTAGGACTCAAATATGGAAACTAAGCTAAAATAGCAAAGTTACAATTAAATCATAGCCAAATAGTAGGGAAAATACATTAAAAACGTCACACTTTGTGCTCCTATCAAATTCCCCCACACTTAGGTACTGCTAGTCCTCTAGCATACACAAGAACAACACAAAACAGAAAAGGAAACACAAAACAGAATGGTCTTTCCAACCATAACCCTCAGTGAGTTCATAAGAGTTATAATCAGGAGAATAAAAATTATATACCAAGGCTAACAAATTTTGCAAAGTCTTTAACCTGCACATCTCATTCATGCTCGGGTGAAGTGTGTGAAAACCGAGTATACAATTAATCTCATGCAATCAAATAGGCACATCGAAACAACATTAACCACTAAAGCTCACAAGATTCACTAAATATTTCCGCTCAGTGTTTAGGGTTAAGTGTTTACTCTCATAACAATTACACAAGTAGTGTTCCCATATGCTTGCTCATTAACCAACTCTCCACGGTTAATCTACAACTCATTAGATCATAAGGACTTTTTAGGTGAAACAGAGACAAAAGGATGAATGGTAAATGGTGAATGGTCAAAGGAAGTGAAAGGACTTGAAATGAAAAATGTTTTACATGTTTGCAAGACAAGTCAACGACTTTGAAACTCATACATATGCTATACCCGAAACAACTTCTTATTTTCCTCCAACCTTTTATTGAATTCAAAAATAATACAACAAAATAACTCTATTTTTGGAATTTCTCTTTCTTTTTTTTTTTCTCTTTTTTTCTTTTTTTTTCTTTGAGGAATTTTATTCCTTCTTTTTATTTCTGATTTTTTTTTTCTTTCTTTCTTTGAACAATTACAACAAAATAAATCACACCCCCACACTTGCCTTTTGGTATACTACCGTACAAATCCGAAGCATAAAAACATAAGAAGTCACTATCATCGTCTTGCAAACACAATAAAACAAGGGTGAAATGGTGTGGGTGAACAAAAGAAACGGCTAATGAGTGATCAGTTCAAAAGGGGATTCCTAAAGTTCGTGTTTAGATGGATGGTGAATATTTTGGCCATGGTGCTCAACTAATGCCTTACTCATTTCTAATTCATTACAGATTAACAAAATGTTTCAAGCGGTCTCTGAGCAAGTTCTAGGTTCAAAACTCATGAATTGTGCACACATGAAGAACGAGTAAATGTATGAAATATGCATACATGTGAATATTCAATAGGCTCAAATCCTCACATTTTCTGGGTATGCATGACAATGTATGTTTAAATGTGCTTCTCGGATTGCAATCAATTAATCAAAACAGGTTATGTGAACATGGAATTTCGAGCAATCACAAGTTATGCATATTAAATCCAAAGCAAACTACACAAAGCCTTGACATATAATAAACATTCTCGTAATCACAACAATTAAACTCAATTCATCCTTGGGATTGGAAAGAACAAAGCACAAAACACACAAAACAGAAGCAAATATTTTTGTAATTTTTGATTTTTTTGATTATTTTTTTTTTTATTTTTCAATTTAGGGTAACAATACGTGACCACAGTGACTTACTAAGTGCAATGGTAGGTTCAACGCTACCAAGGGAGTAAGTATGATCTAGTCGATATACCGTTACCGTAGAAAACGAAAACAAACAAATAAATAAACAACATAAGCAATTTTTTTTTCTTTTTCAATTTTTTTTTTATTAGGGTAACAATACGTGACCACAGGGACTTACTAAGTGCAATGGTAGGTTCAACGCTACCACAGGAGTAAGTATGATCTAGTCGATATATTGTTACCGTAGAAAACAAACACAAGTAAATTATTTTTTTGAATTTTTGAATTTTTCAACTTTTTTTTTTTTAAGAAAATAAACGGAAACCTTCCCCCCCACACTTGAATTAAACATTGTCCTCAATGTTAGACAAATATTCCATGAAAATGAAAAATTCAAGCATGGTTATTGAATTTAAACACACGAACAAAAATAAACGGAGTAAACACACAAGAAAAGGACAAATAAAAAGAAAGGTTAAAGAAAAACTCCCCCTTGAAGATCGTAAAGCTCCTCCCGAAGCAAGTCACCAACAGTCACAAACAAGGCTAGCAGGGCCTTGCATCCAACGTTTGCTCCTTAATTGACTGCGGCTCCGATCCTTTGAAGTGTGTCCTGGACAAGGGTTGTTGCCGACTCCACGGCAGATTTGGGCGATGTAGCCTTCCCCGAGATCTGGAACACCATAGTCGGTAGTGTTCCATCAAGAACAGCTCCGGATACGTTTGGCGAGAATGGAGAAGCCTGAAGACATAAGCGGAAATGGCTCGGTTGAACTCCACATAACAAACACTTTGAAGAATGGAATGGTTAATCGGCGCATAAATCACGAGACGACCCCGTTGCATCGGTGCGACACTCTGAAGAATGAGGAAGTCGTTGTGACTATCTATGGCGAGCACCGAAATCTGGTTCCGCGGGTCAAGACCGATGGTGAAATTTGCTAGCACACGCACCGAGCTGTCCATCGACATCCTATCCCATATTGGTCTTGTACGAACGTCTTTGAGGAACTCGAAGATCCTGGTGTGATGGGAAAGATGCACGACGGAACAACCAGCGGTACGATTGACTCCGGGGGCTTGCTCGGATCACCCCTTCGCTTGTTGGTCCGACCTCCATTCGAGTGTCTCTTGTTCGGTTCGAACAAGTCCGGTGGTGGTACGTGGAGTTGCGATATCGTTGAAGAAACGGATCGTCATCTGTTTTGCCATTTCCGCAAGTCCTCTTCTTCCTTCAAGAGAAATAATCGAGTCACGGGTGAAGAGTGGATACTGTGGCGCACGTAGCGCTCGGCTTGTCGTTGGAGGGTTGAGATCCAACGCTTTGCACCAAAAGCGAACCACTGAATGAACAAAAGGTTCGAAACCGGCCTTCATCTCCTTTTCGCGCACATCCACGTGCTCCACCCAGTGACCAAGGAAGATCCATTATGAAGATCACGTATCGGGCATCCGGAGGGCGTTTTCGGCAAATCGATCTCACGGAAGGCTTTGGATTTGTACGCGATTCATCCACGGAGACATCCACGACGACCCGACTTCCATCCGGTTGTTGGTGAGAGTACCGAACGAACTGGACTTCACGAGTCGAAACGAGGTGAGATGGCACCGAAACTCGGCCGACATCACTCGCTATGCTCCTCGTAGCCTTCTTCGTTGTTGGAGGAAAGGATCTCCAACGTCTTGGCGTTTGTGATCATGCTACGAAGGCGGGCAACCATCGACCAACATCCATTAAGATCCGAACGATGGTGGTCGGATAAAGGTGAATGGTTGCCGAGTGTCTCGACGATTCGGCTTTGAAGTACGGAGCAGGTTCGGCTCGTTGAAACACTCGCAAGTACTCGGCCCTATGAAGAGTCTCGGGATGAATAGACGTGTCGGGAGTCGGTGAAGTTATCCACAAAGGAAATCCGGCGGTGGCCATGAGCGAGGAGCTCGTGTTTGGCCTTACGGACGATATCCGAGATCAAGTCGGTGTGGACTCCGACAAGATCATGAGCAGGTCCGGGAAGGGTGTCGGATGGCAAAGGTACGGATGGGCGCTCGACTAGGGTAGGCATGAGGCTCCGCACATCCCGTCTCAAGTGGTCCGTGTCGATGGAATCGTCGGACGACTCGAGAATAGGCTCTTGTTGTTGAGGAACGACTTCGAGCCTTCGCCTAGGCACATCCGAGTGCGGAACGGGACCTCCGCGGTGGGACATATGCCGTTGTGGAGAGCATCGACGAGTCGTTGATTCCGCATTTGAAGCTCCTCGTTCTTGCTCACCGGTGATCATTTCTTCGCTCTAACTCGGCAATACGTTGCTCGGACGTCGGGATACCGAATTTCTTCCTATTTCTCGACCCCCGATAATAGACTTGGTCCTCCTCAAGTCCGATTTTCGGACCAAATCTTTCTCGTTGTGGTTTCGTGGGGTGAGAATACACCGCAAAGAAAGCCGCCGGTGCTTCTCTCGAGCTTTGGTGTACTTTGTCCTCGGAAGTCTCCTATAGACGGGGAGCGGCTTCCGGCTCGGCGGGTGGATCAGCAACCATGATTGGTGCTTGGGGTAGTGGTTGCGGTTGTGGCTCGGTCGGCATGCTAGCATCGGCGCTATTGAGCATGCTCGGTGGAATTATTTCAGCCAAGCCTTCAAAGATCGGGTTCTCTGAAGGACCTGCCTGAAACAAATCACTGAAAGAATTCACTCGTTTGGCCATTTATGGGATGGGAAGGGAGGATAGCTTTTCTGGGTTTGGGAGATTTTCTGGGAAAAACTCAAGAACAGATGAAGAACACGAAGAACACACGAGAGAAAACAAGAGAAAACTTAGGGAAAAAGCGTGAAATGACCTAAGGGAATCTAAGGCAAACAGAAGGAAAGTGGAAAGAACGGACGCACGCTCGTACACGTGCCACAGACAGAAGACCCGCAAATTGTGGATCGGGCGACGAAAGTCGTAAAGTCTACAGTAGACACGCACGCGGTTTATTAAACAATTCGGCCGACGCAAAAGTCGTGCGTCGGCCCAATCAAATTTTTTTTCGATTTTCGAATTTTTTATTTTTTTATTTTTTTAATACTTTACGAAAAGTCGTAAAGTGAACAGTGAAAACGCGTAGCACACGCGCTTGCCGACACTTTAAACGGGCCTGGGCCATCGGAATGGTCTGGGCCTTAAAGTGGGCCTGGGCCAAAGAAATCTCCGGCCCATTATTGGTGGGCTTAAAACTAATGGGCCTAAAAACGAATAGGCCCGACACACTAAATGGGCTTGGGTTACGGGTTTTGGGCTTCGTGAATGACACGAGCCCAATGGGCTAAATTTTTTTTTATTTTTTATTTTTTATTTTACGAAACCTAAAACACTAACCAATCACACAAATGGGCCTAAGGCCCAATACTAACAAACCAACAAACAAACAAGCCCAAAAAAATAAAACAAACAGTAATTATAAACAGTAAAAAGAAATAATTACCAACAGTAAAACAAAAGAAAACACTCTTTTTTTTTTTATTTACAATTAAAAATTTTTTTTTATTTTTTTATTTTTTTTTAAATCAAATAAATAACAAGAATGAAAAGAAAACTTACCTTTTTACTCCCGAGGAAACCAAAAATCACCAACAAGACATCAACCTCAAGGTTTTTCAACCTTGACTTCCTAAACGTATGCTCCGATGTATGTGGTAAAATTTCCGATAAACCCGGATTATTTCCTATACAAAATAAAAAGGTTAGTAATAAATTTACAAAATAAAAACAAAATATTTACAAAGTTAAAAATATGTCACAAATTATCTATACAAAATGAATAAATAAATTTTCCTATGTCTACGTATATTTTATGTCTACGTATATTCCTATGTCTACGTATATTCCTATGTCTACGTATATTCCTATGTCTACGTATATTTTATTTACACAATACACTTAAGTGTACAAAAATATTTTTTCTTTGCCTAAATATAGTTGAAAAAAAATGAAAGTTGATTCCAAGCGGTAACTCAAGGTGGACTTACGGCCTAGGTGCAATGCCTTGACTTAAATGACTTTCCGTGTTTTCAGAAGGCGAATGGCCAGATCACAAGAGATAAGCGAGAGGCAGGATTCATTTAGTGGACTAGTCCTCTGAATCCAATTTTACAAACCCGTCACCCAGGGTCTCGATCATATCTAGACACCATTTATGTGCCCCTTACTCAGTTGAGAAAGCACTTAAGTGTTCGACAATTCTCCAAGTGTTAATAAAGGCCGCCCTCAACCTCAAATAACCTTACGGTAAAAATGAAGGGTTTAGGCCAATATTAACAAAAGGACCTTACCTATTTCCGTTCAAGTTACAACTTACAACAAAAAAAAAATAATAATCAACTATATAAAAGACACCTAAATATAAATACTAAGTGTAACAAAATATAAACAAGTATAAATAAATATATTCACAAATATTCACAAAATAATAGTTAGGAATTTTCAATCCCCGTCGACGGCGCCAAAAATTGACACGCCCAAAAGGAGCATCAATTTAAAAAAAACCCTATCGGTAGTAGTATAGTGCATAGTAGGGTATCGTTCACAACGGAGATCAAAGGGTGTACCTAACAAAAAATGTCACAAAGATTAAATAAAATAAAGAATTATTATTAACATGTATAAAGTATAAATATATACATATGTACAAAGTAAGGGGGTTTAAGAGATAAATTGAATGAAATAAATTAATTAAACTACAAAGAATAAATTAAATGAGATGGGATGAAACACAAAGTATATAAAGTTCAGCCACATATACACAAGTTTATTAATCATTGGACCGAAAATTAACCAAGTTCCCTAGCCATGAAACCGAAATTAACATATGTGGAAAGTTAGAAGCTAACCATTCCCCAAATAAAACCTCTCTACGAAAATTAACCTAAGTGAAAGTGATTGACTACAAGTGTGCATCAATTTAAAACCCTAAAAGCATTGTAGTAAAGAATAAGTAGGGATCGTTCCAACGGAGATCGAGGGTGTACCTAACAAAGAATGTCACAAAGAATTAATATTTACAAATATAAACAAAATATGTACACAAAATCAAGGGGTGATTGAGAATTGTTTACGAAAATTAAGTAACTAACTACAAAGAATGAATTAAATGGAATAAATCGATGGAACATAGATCAATTAATCAACATCTTAAGTATACTCATTTATCAATTATCAGATTGAAACTTAACTAAATCCCTAGTCATGAATTCGAAATTAACACATGTAAGATGTTGGACCACCATACATCTCCCAAATAAATATCTCTCTATGAATTCCAACCTAAACGACCACACCTAGGTTAAACAATTAAACATGCAAAGATAGCTAGCCTAAACATGTTCAACGCATAGAAACATACTTGTTAATTAAAGTGCATGACCTAGTGAGACCACTCTACTATCCATGATCCTTCTCATCTGATTCTATCAATTAAGGCAAAATCAAACAAGCAAATCCACATAAACTACTAGAAGAATCAATCAACTTCAATCCAACAACCAAATAAACTTGTATAAATAATCTGGAAATTTAAATGATCCATGAAATGTTAACTAATACAAAGGTAATCAAGCAACAAAGAGGTATGAATTTAAAGGTTAAAACGTAATACACCATATGAAATAGTTAAGATCTTGAAACCACAAAACCTTGAATCCTTGACCACAAGTGATCCAAGCTGTGAAGACAAGTTGATGATGAAGATGGTGATGTCGAAATATGGCTGGTGATGATGGTGATTACGCCTTCTCCTCCTCCTTGAAGCCTTGAGAACCCTTGCACTAGAGAATGGAGCTAAGAACCTTGGATGGAGTAGCTGCTGAAACTATGAGAGAGTATGGAATGATATTCTTAGTTGTGAATTGGTATGGAAGTGAGTTGTGAAGCCCTCTATTTATAGGAGAACATGGAACCCTAGCCTTGATCCTAGCCCTTCAAAATTAATCCCTTGAATGGCTAAGATTGCTTTGAGTAGTCCCAAGAAATATCCCTCCTCTTCTTGCCATGATCAGGTCTAGATACATCCCACAATATCTAATTTTATTCTTGGGGGTGGGTGGAGCATTGAGAATAAAAGAAAATTAAAGAATTAAAAAGTAGACAGCACTGAGCTCAGTGCACTTAGAACGGCATAATGGACGTTCCACTGGTTGGATTATCCTGAAATTTTAATACAGAATACCTAACACACATGTGCAGCTTGTATTAAAATTTCAGCTCGATCGGACGGTCCAATTAGGAGATATGGGCTTCAGAAGTGGACTGATCTGCACAGGCAGAATGTCCGAAAATGGACTTGGACCTTTCCTTCATGCTTTGTGGACTTGGGCTTTCCTTCATGGATTTGGGCCTCCATCTTGGGCCTCACGGCAGCTCACCTCTTAATGGGCCTCGAAAAAGCCCATTAGACTTCGTAAATTTCCGAGCTCCGATTTTCCGTTCTGAGCTGAAATAGTAATCCTAGTTGCATTAGGATTCCTACTCCCTTTATGATTCCTGTCAGAGTCAGGAAAGAATTCAAATTAGGAAAGTTTCATAATATCTTCATTTTAATTCATTCCTTCAATTAAATCATCATTTAGGGACACAAAGGTAGAAACTAAGCTAAATAGCAAAGTTAACCAATAAAACGCAGCCAAATAGTAGGGAAAATATATTAAAAACGTCACACTTTGTGCTCCTATCAAATTCCCCCACACTTAGCTATTGCTAGTCCCTTAGCAACACAATCATACTCCACACAAAAATTCTATTGCCCTTAACTTATTGCCTCAGAAATCTCTTACTTTCATGGAATCAAGTTTAGCACTTAACCAAAATTTGTCACAGGAAATTCGAGAGTTAATTAACAATCATGGAATTCATATGAACAAGTAAGACTTGGAAGAACAATAGTTATGCAATGGAGCTCAACATGTTTCAAACAAGTTATCCTCACAAGGGTATGCTCTCTATTATACTTAGATTCATGGCTCTAGCTTAAAAGCTTTTCACTCAAAGATATGTGAGAGAAATTATTGTAAGGCATTCAAATAGCTCACATATATCAATCAAAGAAAGCATTTTAGTGAAAGATTTTCAAAACCTCATGAAAGATATCGACTACATGCACAAATGGACCTCAACCATATGCTCAACTTTCGAATTAAACTCCACAGATCAAGGTCTACCCATTTTAAGGATCAAGAAGGACTTTATAAGGATATAACGGGGCCAAGGCTCACGGTTTAGAGAAACAAAGGATAGGGTAATCACAAAGTGTCCTAAAAACTTAGTAGAGCATCCAAATAACCATGTCACTCAAAAACGGGAAAAATATCATTTTGTTGGGCCCAAACTTCATTCTAACCACAAATGATAAAGGACAAAGGCCAAGTATTTATTTTAGACCTTCACTTCAAAACAACCTCCTAAATCATCGGGAAAAGGGGACATTAATCCATTTTTTTCTTCAATTTTTCTTTTCTTGCCGTACATGTATTTTTCTTTTCCTTTTCTTTATTTTTCACGGCATACATATGTAATGGACAAGTCTATCCCTCCCCCACACTTATTTTTGTCAATTCCCTCTTTTCTTTTGTCTTTCTTTCACAAAGCTCAATCATCAAAGCATAGCTCCACTAAGTTCGTAGAACAAGGGTAAAGATATGACTATACTAAGGTTCATGGTCAAGATATCATGGGTGAAGAAAGAAAAGGCTAAATGTAAGCTCAAAAAGGTTAACTAAGGGGTGCACACACGTGTACACAAATAAGGGACACATGGCTTTTTGGCATTGGTGGAAATCCTAAGTGCCTTCGATCCTTTCCAAAATCAGAGTATGTTATGACTATAAGTTTCGAAAAATTCAAAAGCAAGTTCTAGTATACTCTATAGTCCATTGAAAATCTATGGCATGCAATTGATCAAGTAGAAGAATAATGAGGTTAACAATGAGTTTTAAAGCCAAAGAAGATCTGATTTTAAACAACTCTCAACAAAGAAAGCACATATAGCTCGAAAGCTCACATAGGGTTCATTAACTTGTCTTCACATGCTCAAATTCTGTACCAAAGTTACAAACCATATCTACTACATGTTCATACATCTTCCATATTCATCAATTAACCAAAGAATGATATTCAACAATTTGATCTTGTGATCCACTTTTCAACCATGATTTCAAAGATTAAACTCATCCTAGGCAGTTAAGGGCATCCTAAGACTCAACCAACCATCACAAAAACTCTTTTTGTATTTTTCGATTTTCTGAATTTTTTTATTTTTTTATTTTTTTATAACGCAAAAGGTAAAATGTAAACAAAACAAAAACATAAACCCTTCCCCCACACTTAAACCTTATATTGTCCTCAATGTAAGCACAAAAACATATGTAAGGCAAGTATTGAGAAAGTAAAACAGATACAGTTCAACCAAAAGAAGTAAAGAGAGAGATAGAGAAAGCAAATCTGCGTTGATGGCTCCTTCACATATTTGGTTGAATTGGGTTGCCTCCCAAATAGCGCTTAATGTTTAAAGTCTTCAGCCTAGACTTTGCCATACGTCACTAATCTTGGCTCTCCCTAGCCATGACGTCTTCCTCATTCCTCCTTTGAGGTGCAAAAGTGATGGACTCCTCATTATGGTCATAAGCCTCGTAATACGGCTTCGATCGATGTCCATTCACTTTGAACTCATTGCCGGATTGGCCTCCTTTAATCTGCACAGCCCCATAGGGGAAAAATATTAGTAACAACAAAAGGTCCAATCCAACGAGAACGAAGCTTACCGGGAAAAAGTTTAAGTCTAGAGTGAAATAAAAGAACTTTCTGCCCCACAACAAAGTGTTTCCCACGAATCATGTTATCATGGAAAGCCTTTGTCTTTTCCTTGTAAATCCGAGCACTCTCAAATGCATCATTCCTTATTTCCTCGAAGCTCATTCAATTGCAATTTCCTCTGAATCCCAGCTTCATCCATGCTCATGTTGAATTGCTTCACGGCCCACCAAGCTTTGTACTCCAACTCCACCGGTAGATGGCAAGCCTTGCCATAAACAAGCCTATAAGGTGACATTCCAATGGGAGTCTTGTAAGCCGTCCTATAAGCCCATAATGCATCCACCAACCTAGAGCTCCAGTCCTTGCGGTTAGGGTTGACCGTCTTCTCCAATATGTTCTTGATCTCACGATTGGAAACCTCCGCTTGCCCTTGGTTTGGGGGTGATAGGGTGTAGAAACCTTATGTGTAACGCCATACCTCTTGAACAAGGCCTCAATCGTGCGGTTGCAAAAATGTGAGCCTCCATCACTTATGATCACTCTTGGCATGCCAAACCTAGAGAAAATGTTAGACTGCACAAAATCCGCAACAACTTTAGAATCATTAGTCCGGGTGGCCTTAGCTTCCACCCATTTTGAGACATAGTCAACGGCAAGGAGAATGTAAAGAAACCCATAAGATGAAGGAAAAGGTCCCATAAAATCTATGCCCCAAACATCAAATAATTCAACAGCTTGAATATTAGTTAATGGCATTTGATCTCTAGAACTAAGATTTCCCATTCTTTGGCACCTATCACAAGTCGAAGCAAAACGCATATGCATCTTTAAACAAAGTTGGCCAAAAGAATCCCGATTCTAACACCTTATAAGCAGTCTTTTTAGACCCAAAATGTCCCCCACATGCTTCAGAATGACATAAAGACAATATAGCACGTTGCTCGTGTTCAGGCACACATCTCCTAATTAACTGATCAGAACAATGTTTCCACAAATAGGGATCATCCCAAACATATTCTTTAGCAACCTTCCTAAGTCTATCTTTTTGTGCATGTGACATGGTATTAGGAATTTGTCTAGAGACAATATAGTTCACAATATCAGCATACCATGGTGTACTTACCTCTATTCCGAAGAGTTGTTCATCCGGAAATGTTTCCACAAGGGGGATTAAGTCCTCTTCATGCACTAGGCGGCTCAAGTGATCAGCCACCACGTTCTCACTCCCTTTCTTGTCCTTGATCTCCACGTCAAACTCTTGAAGGAGTAGCACCCATCGAATCAACCTAGGCTTGGCCTCCTTTTTCGACAAGAGGTACTTCAAAGCTGCATGGTCGGTGTAAACAATTACTTTAGTACCAAGCAAGTAAGAACGAAATTTTTCAAGGGCAAAAACAACAGCTAGCAACTCTTTTTCAGTAGTAGAATAATTTAATTGAGCATCATTAAGAGTTCTAGAAGCATAGTAAATGGCATAAGGCTTCTTATCCATGCGTTGCCCTAGCACGGCTCCCACGGCATAATCTGATGCATCACACATCAATTCAAAGGGCAAAGACCAATCCGGGGGTTGCATGATCGGTGATGAAGTCAATAACTCCTTGAGCTTGTCGAACGCTCCTTGGCAGTCCTTTTCAAATTCAAACGCCACTTCCTTTTGTAGTAGACGGCAAAGGGGTCTTGCAATCTTTGAAAAGTCCTTGATAAAGCGACGATAAAATCCTGCATGTCCAAGAAAAGAACGAACCTCTCTCACGGAAGTGGGAGAGGGTAAGTGTCGTACAAGATCAACCTTAGCTTTATCTACTTCTATACCCCTAGAAGAGACAATATGACCTAGGACTATCCCTTGTCTAACCATAAAATGACATTTTTCCCAATTTAGCACAAGGTTAGTTTCAACACACCTCTTAAGTATTAGTTCCAAATTTCCAAGGCAATTATCAAAGTTTTCACCAAAAACTGAAAAGTCATCCATAAAAACTTCAATAATTTTCTCAATAAAATCAGAAAAGATGCTTACCATACATCTTTGGAACGTACCTGGTGCATTGCAAAGTCCAAAAGGCATGCGACGATAAGCAAACGTCCCAAAGGGACAAGTGAAGGTTGTTTTCTCTTGATCCTCGTGCGCAATAGCAATCTGATTGTAACCGGAGTATCCATCAAGGAAGCAATAGTAGTCATGGCCCGCCAAGCGCTCAAGCATCTGATCAATGAATGGCAAAGGAAAGTGATCTTTCCTTGTGGTGGCGTTGAGCTTCCTATAGTCAATGCAAACTCGATGGCCGGTCACGGTCCTTTGTGGCACCAACTCATTTTCAGCATTCTTCACAACGGTGACTCCGGACTTCTTTGGTACCACTTGGATAGGTGACACCCATTTGGAGTCCGAAATGGGGTATATGACGCCACAATCAAGGAGTTTGATAACCTCCTTCTTCACGACTTCCATCATTGGAGGGTTGAGACGACGTTGAGCCTCTCTAGTTGGTTTAGTCCCCTCCTCAAGAAGTATCCTATGGACACAAGTCGTAGGGCTTATTCCCTTGATATCTGCTAAGGTCCATCCAATAGCAGTCTTATGCTCCTTAAGCACTTTCACTAACCGCTCCTCTTGACTAGATGTAAGGGCAGATGACACAATAACGGGCAAAGTCTCCTTATCTCCCAAATAAGCATACTTCAAATAATCCGGTAAAGGCTTGAGTTCAAGCACGGGTGCCTGAACAAGCGAGGGAAGTGCTTTATTAGTGGATAAGGGAATGGACAAAGGAGGAGTATACTTACTTTCGTAGGGTTGGATCTCGAGGGAGAAAACGTTATCCATAACCTCCTTTGCACAAGTGTCCAATAGCTCCTCCATAGGTATGCTTGCGCCATCCTTGGTGTATCCCACGCCTTGCTCAAGTGTTGGGGCCAAAGTGTCCTCCCTTATGATATCTAGCATATTCTGCGCAAGGGTATCCAAAACATCAATAGAAAAACAACTATGAACATCAAGGGGATACCTCGTGGCTTCAAAGACATTGAACCCAATCACTTCTCCATCGAATTCCATTGTGAGGGAACCGGCGTATACATCGATCTTTGTCCTTGCAGTTCTCATGAATGGCCGGCCTAGAAGTAATGGTGTGGCTACCACGGGGGTCTCCTCCATTTCTAGGACATAAAAGTCAGCGGGAAAGATCAATTGGTCCACCTGCACAAGAACATCCTCCAACATACCCTTAGGGTAAACATTAGACCTATCGGCTAGTTGGATAATCACATTGTCATGCTTAAGTTCCCCTAATCCCAAAGTCACATATACGGAATAGGGCATCACATTAATTGAAGCGCCTAAATCTAGCATACAATTCGAAAACTTAGAGTTACCAATTTGGCATGGGATAGTGAAACTTCCGGGATCCGGGCATTTAGGAGGTAGCTTCCTTTGTATCATTGCGGACACATTCTTGTTTAGCTTAACCACCTCCTTTTCTCGATTCATTCTCCTTGTGGTGCACAGCTCCTTGAGGAATTTTGCATATCTAGGAAGGGTTTTGATTGCTTCCAATAGAGGAAGATTGATTTGCACCTTCTTGAAAGTTTCCAAGATAGCTTGGTCACTCTCATCCTTCTTTGATTTGTCAAACCTACTAGGAAAGGGCAAAGAAGAGGGAACAATGTTAGGTGAAACCGAACTTGCTAAGTTAGGGTTTATACCTTTCTTTTCACTAGATGACGCAAACCTCTCCTCTTTCCTTGATGTGGCAGGGTCCTCCTCAAGAGTAATTGGCGCAGGGTCCTTTTTCTTAGTCACCTTAGGTCTGTCCTCAAACTCTCTTCCGCTCCTAGTGGTCACAATGGAAGCATTTTCGAACTGTCCCTTAGGATTTGGGATTGTGGCACTAGGAAGCTTCCCATTCTCGTGGATCTTGCTCATAAAACCCACTACTTGATCCATTTGCTTCTTAAGCTCAGCTATCTCCTTTCCTTGATTCTGTTGCCCTTGCACTAAAGCTTGAGTAGAACTCGTTAGTGCTTCAAACATTTTATCATAATTGGCACTAGAATTAGAATTAGAATTAGGATTAGAAGGAGAAGAAAAGTTTTGTGGAACCTGAGGCTTCTGAAAGAAGCCTTGTGGACGTCCTCCTTGTTGAGGTTGTTGAACTTGATCATTGCCGCCCCACTTGAAGTTAGGATGGTCCCTCCATCCGGGGTTATAGGTATTTGAGAATGGATCATACCTTTGACGTTGAGGACCTCCTTGGCCTCCTTGGTACCCTCCTTGGTATCCTCCAATTGCATTGGCAGATTCCCATCCACCATTCTCAATTAGTTGAGGGCATTGATCCGAGTGATGCCCTTGTATAGAGCATACTCCACAAGCTTGAGATATGCCTCCTCCTTTGTTCACTTGAAGTACCTGAGATAACAAAGTAGACATTTTATTTACCTTGTCCTCTAAAGTAGAGTGAGAGGTTACCTCATTAACTCTCCTAGATGAGGAGAGTGCCCCTTCATATTGTTGGTAGTTGAGAGCACGGTTTGCAAGTAACTCCTTAGCCATTATAGGAGTTTTATCCATGAAAGAACCACCGGCCGCCGCATCCAAAAGACTACGTTCCAAGGGAAGAAGTCCCTCATAGAAATATGTGAGAAGGCTCTCTTCCTTCATCCCATGTGAAGGACATGACGCAACAAGGCTCTTGAACCTCTCATAATAAGTGCAGAACGTTTCATCCCCGGCTTGTTGAATTCCAGTTATTTGTTTCCTCAAGATAGTGACCTTTGATGCTGGAAAGTACTTAGTGAGAAACTCACTCTTCAACTTATCCCAAGTGTTGACATGGCCGGCAGGTAAGTCAAATAGCCATGTCTTTGCCCTATCATCAAGAGAGAAAGGAAATGCCTTCATTTTGAGTATGTTGATATCCCCATTCTTAGGACACATGCTCCCACAAACAAACTGAAACTCCTTAAGATGCTTGTTGGGATCCTCGCTATTAAGCCCATGGAACTTGGGTAGGTGATGCAAGAACCCACTTTTCAATTCAAAGTCGGCTTCTTTTCCTTCAGCCGGTTCCGGATATGTGATGCAAAGCGGAACAACTTCACCCTCAGTACCATTCGAAAGTTGCCTAATTGTTTCAGCCATTGGTAGTGCTTGATCTTCAGCAACGTTTACTTCCTCGGGTATGTCTTCCTCCTCTTCTGAACAAGAACGTGAGGAGTTGTTACCCGATTCTTCGAGTAACTTTGTAGAAATGACTCTTTGCTTTCCCTTAACCTTTGGATCCTTTGTTGAATAGTAGAGAGTGGTGAGAGTTCGAGAGGACATTCATTAATACCTAAACAAAAGTTTACAAAGTTAGTACAAGGTTTACAAAATAAATACAAGATATATTATACAAGTATAAGTAATATGTACGAAAATAATAAATGAATGAAAATAATAAATGAAATTCCTATTTGTGTATATTAATTGTATTCACACAATTACGTTTTCGTTTGTACCCTTTACATAGTCAAAAACCAAGTTGATTCCAAACGGTAACCCAATGTGGAACGTGCGGCCTAGGTGCAATGCCTTGACTTAAATGACTTTCCGTGGTTTCGAAGGCGAATGGCCAGATCATATGAGAATAAGCGAGGGGCAGGATTCATTTAGTGGTACTACGGAGGCAAGCCCCTATCGACTTTCGTCTGTCTATAGTCCTCTGAATCCAAAACCTGTCACCAAGGGTCTCGACCTAGACACCATCCATGTGCCCCTTACTCTGTTGAGAAAGCACTTAAGTGTTCGACAATTCTCCAAGTGTTAATAAAGGCCGCCCTCAACCTCAAGTGACCTTTGCAAGGTACAAATGAAGGGTTTAGGCCAATATTAACAAAAGGACCTTACCTATTTCCGTTTCAAGTTACAACTCACAACAACTCAAATAATCAACCACATAACGGACACCTAAATAAATTACTAAGTGTTACAAAATCAGTAAGTATAATTCTCAAATATTCACAAGTATAAAACGTCACAAGTATAAATGTTAGGCATATAAACAATATTTTTGATCCCCGTCGACGGCGCCAAAAATTGATTGACTACAAGTGTGCATCAATTTAAAACCCTAAAAGCATTGTAGTAAAGAATAAGTAGGGATCGTTCCAACGGAGATCGAGGGTGTACCTAACAAAGAATGTCACAAAGAATTAATATTTACAAATATAAACAAAATATGTACACAAAATCAAGGGGTGATTGAGAATTGTTTACGAAAATTAAGTAACTAACTACAAAGAATGAATTAAATGGAATAAATCGATGGAACATAGATCAATTAATCAACATCTTAAGTATACTCATTTATCAATTATCAGATTGAAACTTAACTAAATCCCTAGTCATGAATTCGAAATTAACACATGTAAGATGTTGGACCACCATACATCTCCCAAATAAATATCTCTCTATGAATTCCAACCTAAACGACCACACCTAGGTTAAACAATTAAACATGCAAAGATAGCTAGCCTAAACATGTTCAACGCATAGAAACATACTTGTTAATTAAAGTGCATGACCTAGTGAGACCACTCTACTATCCATGATCCTTCTCATCTGATTCTATCAATTAAGGCAAAATCAAACAAGCAAATCCACATAAACTACTAGAAGAATCAATCAACTTCAATCCAACAACCAAATAAACTTGTATAAATAATCTGGAAATTTAAATGATCCATGAAATGTTAACTAATACAAAGGTAATCAAGCAACAAAGAGGTATGAATTTAAAGGTTAAAACGTAATACACCATATGAAATAGTTAAGATCTTGAAACCACAAAACCTTGAATCCTTGACCACAAGTGATCCAAGCTGTGAAGACAAGTTGATGATGAAGATGGTGATGTCGAAATATGGCTGGTGATGATGGTGATTACGCCTTCTCCTCCTCCTTGAAGCCTTGAGAACCCTTGCACTAGAGAATGGAGCTAAGAACCTTGGATGGAGTAGCTGCTGAAACTATGAGAGAGTATGGAATGATATTCTTAGTTGTGAATTGGTATGGAAGTGAGTTGTGAAGCCCTCTATTTATAGGAGAACATGGAACCCTAGCCTTGATCCTAGCCCTTCAAAATTAATCCCTTGAATGGCTAAGATTGCTTTGAGTAGTCCCAAGAAATATCCCTCCTCTTCTTGCCATGATCAGGTCTAGATACATCCCACAATATCTAATTTTATTCTTGGGGGTGGGTGGAGCATTGAGAATAAAAGAAAATTAAAGAATTAAAAAGTAGACAGCACTGAGCTCAGTGCACTTAGAACGGCATAATGGACGTTCCACTGGTTGGATTATCCTGAAATTTTAATACAGAATACCTAACACACATGTGCAGCTTGTATTAAAATTTCAGCTCGATCGGACGGTCCAATTAGGAGATATGGGCTTCAGAAGTGGACTGATCTGCACAGGCAGAATGTCCGAAAATGGACTTGGACCTTTCCTTCATGCTTTGTGGACTTGGGCTTTCCTTCATGGATTTGGGCCTCCATCTTGGGCCTCACGGCAGCTCACCTCTTAATGGGCCTCGAAAAAGCCCATTAGACTTCGTAAATTTCCGAGCTCCGATTTTCCGTTCTGAGCTGAAATAGTAATCCTAGTTGCATTAGGATTCCTACTCCCTTTATGATTCCTGTCAGAGTCAGGAAAGAATTCAAATTAGGAAAGTTTCATAATATCTTCATTTTAATTCATTCCTTCAATTAAATCATCATTTAGGGACACAAAGGTAGAAACTAAGCTAAATAGCAAAGTTAACCAATAAAACGCAGCCAAATAGTAGGGAAAATATATTAAAAACGTCACACTTTGTGCTCCTATCAGAAAGCACCTAGATTAACCAATTAAACATGCCATCTTAGTCTAGAAAGCTAGCTAATCAAACCATATTTAACGCATAGAAAAGAGTTGTTAATTAAAGTGCACGACCCATTATAGAAAAGTCCATATGTCCGCAATCCTTTTTATTTGACACCGACCTTTGTCCAAAGCCTTTACTACTCGTGAATTAGGTTTCCAAAACTATTAGGTGAATTGTAATCCCTAACTCTAGCTCCAATTATATGCAAATATTATAAGTATCGATCCCTATAACATAAACACATAAAAGTTTTCTATAATTCAGAATCAAGTAAACAGAGTCACATAAGCTACTAGAAGAACTAATTAATTAGGATCCAATAACTAAATAAACTCATATAAATAGGCTGGAAATTATATAAATCATGTAATGTTAACTAATACAAAGAATAATCAAGCAACAAAGAGGAATTCATAAGAATAATTAAAGGAAAAGTCAGATTACACCATATGGAATAGCATGAAGACTTGAAGACCACGAAACCTTGAATCCTTGAAAGCAAGTAATCCAAACCGTGTGCAGCAAGGTGGTGATGATGATGGACGAAATTGATGGTGATGATGGTGATGGTGCAGCCGCCTTTCCTCCTCCTTGAAGCCTTGAGAACCCTAAATACTAGAGAATGGAAAATATGATGGAGAAGAGAAAGAGGAGGGTTTGTCCCTCCCCATTGGGGTGTGAATTGGTGAGAAGAATGAGGCTGCTATTTATAGGAGAATGGAGAGGAAGAAGAAAACAATGAAAGAAATAAAGAAAGAAAAGGAAGAGAAGTGGAATGTGAGTGGTAGAAAAGAAATGGTAAGTGGAATGGTGGAAATGTAGTCATATGGCAATTAACCAATTATTTAGGTAAAAGAAATCAAACACTAATGGTATGGAGAGAAAGAAACAAATATAGTTAGGTGAGATGGGTGGAAATATGGGGGTGAGTGGAGCATTGAGAATAAAGGAAAAGGAAAGAAATAAAAAGCAGACAACACTGAGCAGTGCGCACTTGGAGTGGAATTCTGGACGTGTGGACGGTTGGATGATTCTGAAATTTTAATACCGAATACTTAACATCCACATTCAGTGTGTATCAAAATTACAGCTAGATCTGACGGTGCAATTGAGAGATATGGGCCTCGAAAGTTGACTGATCTGCACAGGCAGAATGTCCGAAAATCTGGGCTTGGGCCTTTCCTCATGCTTTGTGAACCTGGGCCTTCCTTCATGGATTTGGGCCTGCCATCTTGGGTTTGGGCCTTCCTTCATGGGCTTGGGCCTTCATCTTGGGCCTCATGGCGGACCACCTCTTAATGGGCCTCGCAAAAGCCCATTAGACTTCGTTTCTGCACATGTTCACATTAATACGTCATTTAGGACTCAAATATGGAAACTAAGCTAAAATAGCAAAGTTACAATTAAATCATAGCCAAATAGTAGGGAAAATACATTAAAAACGTCACACTTTGTGCTCCTATCAAAAACTCCTATAATGGCTAAGGAGTTACTTGCAAACCGTGCTCTCAACTACCAACAATATGAAGGGGCACTCTCCTCATCTAGGAGAGTTAATGAGGTAACCTCTCACTCTACTTTAGAGGACAAGGTAAATAAAATGTCTACTTTGTTATCTCAGGTACTTCAAGTGAACAAAGGAGGAGGCATATCTCAAGCTTGTGGAGTGTGCTCTATACAAGGGCATCACTCGGATCAATGCCCTCAACTAATTGAGAATGGTGGATGGGAATCTGCCAATGCAATTGGAGGATACCAAGGAGGGTACCAAGGAGGCCAAGGAGGTCCTCAACGTCAAAGGTATGATCCATTCTCAAATACCTATAACCCCGGATGGAGGGACCATCCTAACTTCAAGTGGGGCGGCAATGATCAAGTTCAACAACCTCAACAAGGAGGACGTCCACAAGGCTTCTTTCAGAAGCCTCAGGTTCCACAAAACTTTTCTTCTCCTTCTAATCCTAATTCTAATTCTAGTGCCAATTATGATAAAATGTTTGAAGCACTAACGAGTTCTACTCAAGCTTTAGTGCAAGGGCAACAGAATCAAGGAAAGGAGATAGCTGAGCTTAAGAAGCAAATGGATCAAGTAGTGGGTTTTATGAGCAAGATCCACGAGAATGGGAAGCTTCCTAGTGCCACAATCCCAAATCCTAAGGGACAATTCGAAAATGCTTCCATTGTGACCACTAGGAGCGGAAGAGAGTTTGAGGACAGACCTAAGGTGACTAAGAAAAAGGACCCTGCGCCAATTACTCTTGAGGAGGACCCTGCCACATCAAGGAAAGAGGAGTGATGTGAACGTAAAATACGTTCACAAAGTGCCTTTAATTGTCTGTTTAATGTTTGTTTTCGTGATTTTAGGGAAAATACGAGTAAAATGTTAATCTGCACAGAAAAGGTGAATTTTGGAGGTTTTCAGCGTAATTCAGAAAGTCAACCGTGACTTTCATTTGTGGAATAAAATATTGTACGAAGATTTCGGAAACCGTTCCGAATCCCGACAATTTTGTCGGCGAACCACCACATCAGGCGGCACAACCACCACACGCGGTGGCAGAATATATTTTAAATCTCCATTTTATTTTCCTATGTTTATGTTTATATTTATTTTTATATTTATGTTTATATTTTATATTTATATTTAATTTTTATTTTATATTTATTTGTTTATTTATTTTGTATTTGTTTTGGCTTTGGATTTTTGCAGCCATTTCCCTTTTTCCCGTGGCTTCTAGCTCACCTCCATTCCATCACCAACCAGCTCCACCACCACCAGCTACAGTCCATAATTCCCTGGTTTTCCTCCACTGCCGGCAGCATCTTCTCCTTTCCAGATCACTCCACCTTCTTCTCTACTTCCTTCGTTGGCTGCTTCTGCCCTTCTTTGCCTATTTAAGCAATGGTCCACCTGCAAGCAAATCACACATTCACTCGTTCTAATTATCTTCTTTCTTCTTTTTGCAGGTTTGGAAACTCAATCAAAGCAGCCCAGAAACTACAAATGCCGAGCCTCATCCCAAGCTCCAGTTTATCAATATGGCAGCCTCTGCCAATTTCAACCTGCAAAATCATCAATTTTACTGCAATCATGTTCTTTAAAATCTCTCTAATTAACCTTGTTCTTCTTTTTGCAGGTTTAGAAGCTTCTGAGCCCAGCCACCACGCCGCTGCAATATCGAGCTCCCCCTCTCCTCTGCACCGCCGTTGTTCCCTTGAACAGCCACGCCATCCCGAGCCCGTGATCCTCACACTGCCCGGATTCAGCGGCGTTGTCTCTCTCTCTCTGCCGCGATCATCGTGCATCCAGTCCGCATCACCAAGCCAAATCGACGCTACTGTCCCAGCCGTGCTTCCTCCCAGCCTCTGCCATCGACGTACCCAGCCCGCCAATCACCGCCGTCGATCAGGCCGTGCCCATCTCACTCTGCCGGCTGCAGCTCTTCCCTTGCCGCGCCTCCAACGCCGCACCACGTATTCATCGCACCGGTCTCTCTCTTTCCAGCTCGTCGCCGATCGATCTAGCCCTCCGACGCCGCTTGTGCTGCTGCCATCAATCCAATCCCAACGCCGCCGGCGTCGTTTCTGCCGTTGCTGCCCAGCCAGCCTGGCCGTCAATCCCTCGCAGCCTCACTCTCTTGTTCTCTGGAATGTAAGAAATGAAAAGAGGAGATGGCTGCAAGCTGAACACGGTTCTGGAAGAGAAAGAAGTCAATTAAGAATGAGATGAGAATATCCCGCGTTGACTAGTCAACAAGGGAGAGTAAGCCACGGGCTGGGCCGCAAGGAATAAAAGAAGAAAAGTCAGCTGGGCCTTTTGACTTCGTTGACTCTGTTGACCAGCCCAAATGAAAGCCCATTTCAAATCCAAAGCCCAACTGAAATGGGCACCCGCCACATCCAAATGCGATACTTGTCCGATTTTTATAGCTGAGTCTGCCACCTTCGCCTGCCAGACAGTGTCCATTTTCATGGACACAACAGTAACATTTTTCCCAAACTCTGTTTATTTATTATAATTTATTTTTGTTTAATTAACTATTCGTGAATAATTTTGGGAAATGTTATTGTTTGTTTATTTTCTATTTTGTGTAATAAATTGGATTGAAGTTGATTAATTCTTCTAGCAGCTTATGTGAATTTTGTTTGTTTAGTTTTATCTTTAATGTTGAAACTAAATAATAAGGATCGCGGATAGACGAGCGTTCGCTAGGTCGCGCACTTGAATTAGCAACTCTTTTTCTATGCGTTAGACATGTTTAGATTAATCACCTTTGCATGTTTAATTGTTTAATCTAGATGAGCGTTCACTAGGTTGATTTCATGGGAGAAGTTTATTTGGGGAATGATAACCTGCGTAGGCATTCTACATGTGTTAGTTTCGGATTCATGGCTAGGGAGTTGGTTAATCTTCAAAACAATATTTGTGTGTGTGTTTTCTTGTTTTCAAAAATAATAAAAATCCAAAAATATTTCTTTTTATTGTTTTCAAAATTATCAAAAACCCCCAAAAATACTTTTGTATATAATGTATATTTTTGTAAATAGAAACAATACTGTATAGTTTATTTAATTTTGTATATATATATTCTTTATTCTTTATACTTGTTAATAATAATTCTTTATTTAATTTAATTCTTTGTGACATTTTTTGTTAGGTACACCCTTTGATCTCCGTTGTGAACGATACCCTACTTACCACTATACTACAATCGATAGGGTTTTTTTAAATTGACGCTCCCTTTTGGGCGTATCAATTTTTGGCGCCGTCGACGTGGATTGAAAATATTCCTAACCTAATATTTTTTTTTTTGTGAATACTGTTTATAATTTTTTGTAATTATTACTGTTTTTATTACTTGTATATAATTACTGTTTACTTTTTATTGTTTATAATTTTACTTTTTTTTTTAACTGTTCATATTACTTGTTTATATTACTTGTCTATATTACTTGTGACTAGTTGTTGTTATTACTTTTTTTATACTTGTTTATATTTTTACACTTAGTAATTATACTTAGGTATCCTGAATATGGTTGATTATTTTTTGTTGTTGTAAGTTGTAACTTGAACGGATTAGGTAAGGTCCTTTTGTTAATATTGGCCTAAACCCTTCATTTTTACCGTAAGGTTATTTGAGGTTGAGGGCGGCCTTTATTAACACTTGGAGAATTGTCGAACACTTAAGTGCTTTCTCAACTGAGTAAGGGGCACATGAATGGTGTCTAGATATGATCAAGACTCTGGGTGACGGGTTTGTAAAATTGGATTCAGAGGACTTGTCCACTAAATGAATCCTGCCTCTCGCTTATCTCTTGTGATCTGGCCATTCGCCTTCTGAAAACACGGAAAGTCATTTAAGTCAAGGCATTGCACCTAGGCCGTAAGTCCACCTTGAGTTACCGCTTGGAATCAACTTTCATTTTTTTTCAACTATATTCAGGCAAAAGAAAATATTTTTGTGTAAATAAAATATACGTAGACATAGGAAAATTTATTCATTCATTTTGTATAGATAATTTGTGACATTATTTTTAATTTTGTAAATATTTTGTTTTTAACTTGTAAATTTTATTACTAACTTTTTTAATTTTTATAGGGAATAATCCGGGTTATTCGGAAATTTTACTACATACATCGGAGCATACGTTTAGGAAGTCAAGGTTGAAAAACCTTGAGGTTGATGTCTTGTTGGTGATTTTTTCGGTTTCCTCGGGAGTAAAAAGGTAAGTTTTCTTTTCACTCTCGTTATTTATTTAAAAAATAAAAAAATAAAAAAATAAAAAAAAATAAAAAAATTTAATTGTAAAAAAAAAAATAAAAAAAAGAGTGTTTGCTTTTGTTTTATTGTTTTGTTACTATTTATTTTTACTATTTATAATTACTGTTTGTTTTATTTTTGGGCTTGTTGTTTGTTTGTTATTGGGCCTTAGGCCCATTTGTGTGATTGGTTAGGGTTTTAGGTTTCGTAAAAAAATAAAAAAATAAAAAAAAAATTTGGCCCATTGGGCTCGTGTCATTTACGAAGCCCAAAACCCGTAACCCAAGCCCATTAGTGTGTCGGGCCTCTTCGTTTTTAGGCCCATTAGTTAAGCCCACCAATAATGGGCCGGAGATTTCTTTGGCCCAGGCCCACTTTAAGGCCCAGACCATTCCGATGGCCCAAGCCCGTTTAAAGTGTCGGCAAGCGCGTGTGCTACGCGTTTTCACTGTTCACTTTACGACTTTTCGTAAAGTATTAAAAAAAAATAAAAAAATAAAAATTCGAAAATCGAAAAAAAATTTTGATTGGGCCGACGCACGACTTTTGCGTCGGCCGAATTGTTTAATAAACCGCGTGCGTGTCTACTGTAGACTTTACGACTTTCGTCACTCGATCCGGAAATTACGGGTCTTCTGTCTGTGGCACGTGTGTGAGCGTGCGTGCGTTCCCTTCCCTTCCCTTCTGTTCGTGTGTTTCATTCCACGCTTTTCCCTTAGGTTTCCCTTAGTCTCTCTCTCTCTCTCTCTCGTTTTCTCTCTAGTGTTCTTTGTGTTCTTCGTGTTCTTACTTAGTTTTCCCAGAAAACCTCCCTAATTCCCAGAAAGTTATCCTCCCTTCCCAACCCAGAAATGGCCAAAAGAGTCAATTCTTTCAGCGACTTGTTTCAGGCAGGTCCTTCAGAGAACCCAATCTTTGAAGGTCTGGCTGAAATAATTCCACCGAGCATGCTCAATAGCGCCGATGCTAGCATGCCGACCGAGCCACAACCACAACCGCAACCACTACCTCAAGCACCAATCTTGGTTGCGATCCACCTGTTGAGCGGGAAGCCGCTCCTGTCTATAGGAGACTTCCGAGGTCGAAGTACACAAGAAAGCTCGAGAGAGATGCACTTGCGGCTTTCTTTGCGGTGTATTCTCACCCCACCAAGCCACAACGAGAACGATTTGGTCCGAAAATCGGACTTGAGGAGGACCAAGTCTATTATTGGGGGTCGAGAAATAGGAAGAAATTCGGTATCCTGACGTCTGAGCAACGTATCGCCGAGTTAGAGAGACGAAATGATCAGCTGGTGAGCAAGAACGAGGAGCTTCAAATGCAGAATCAACGACTCGTCGATGCTCTCCACAGCGGCATATGTCCCAATTGCGGAGGTCCTGTTCCGCACTCAGATGTGCCTAGGCGAAGGCTCGAAGTTGTTCCTCAACAACAAGAGCCTATTCTCGAGTTGTCCGACGATTCCATCGACATGGACCACTTGAGACGGGATGTGCGGAGCCTCATGCCTACCCTAGTCGAGCGCCCATCCATACCTTTGCCATCTGACACCCTTCCCGGACCTGCTCATGATCTTGTCGGAGTCCACACCGACTTGATCTCGGATATCGCCCGCAAGGCCAAAGACGAGCTCCTGCTCATGGCCACTGCTGGATTTCCTTTGTGGATAACTTCACCGACTCCCGATACTTCCATTCATCCCGAAACTCTTAATAGGGCCGAGTACTTGCGAGTGTTTCAACGAGCTGAACCTGCACCGTACTTCAAATCCGAATCCTCGAGACACTCGGCAACCATTCACCTTCATCCGACCACCATTGTTGAGATTTTAATGGATGTTGGTCGATGGTTGCCCGTCTTCTGTAGCATGATCACAAACGCTCAGACGTTGGAGATCCTGCCCTCCGACAACGCAGTAGGCTACGAAGAGCAGAAGCAGGTGATGTCGGCCGAGTTTCTGGTGCCATCTCATCTCGTTTCAACTCGTGAAGTCCAGTTTGTGCGGTATTCTCACCAACAACTGGATGGAAGTTGGGTCGTCGTGGATGTCTCCGTGGATGAATTGCGTTCCAATCCAAAGCCTTCCGTGAGATCGATTTGCCGAAAACGCCCCTCCGGATGCCTGATACGTGATCTTCATAATGGATCTTCCTTGGTCACTTGGGTGGAGCACGTGGATGTACGCGAGAAGGAGATGAAGGCCATTTTCGAACCTTTCGTTCATTCAGGGTTCGCTTTTGGTGCAAAGCGTTGGATCTCAACTCTCCAACGACAAGCCGAGCGCTACATGTGCGCCACAGGTATCCACTCTTCACCCGGTGACTCGATTATTTCTCTTGAAGGAAGAAGAGGACTGGCGGAAATGGCAAAACAGATGACAATCTGTTTCTTCAACGACATCAGCAACTCCACGTATCACCACTGGACTTGTTCGAACCGAACAAGAGACACTCGAATGGAGGTCAGGACCAACAAGAGAAGGGGTGATCCGAGCAAGCCCCCTGGAGTCAATCGTACCGCTGGTTGTTCCGTTGTTCATCTATCTCATCACACTAGGATCTTTGAGTTCCTCAAAGACGTTCGAACGAGACCGCGGTGGGATAGTATGTCGATGGACAGCTCGGTACGTGTGCTAGCAAATTTCACAATCGGTCTTGACCCGCGGAACCAGATTTCGGTGCTCGCTATAGATAGTCACAACGACTTCCTTATTCTTCAGGAGTGTTGCACCGATGCAACAGGGTCGTCTGTGATTTATGCGCCGATTAACCATTCCATTTTCCAGTGTTTGCTATCTGGAGTTCAACCGGAGCCATTTCCGCTTATGTCTTCAGGCTTCTCCATTCTGCCTAACGTATCCGGAGCTATTCTTGATGGAAGTCTACTTACTATAGTCTTCCAGATCTCAGTGAGGGCTACATCAGCCAAGTCTGCCGTGGAGTCGGCTACTACCCTTGTCCAGGACACACTTCAACGGATCAGAGCCGCAGTCAATTAAGGAGCAAACGTTGGATGCAAGGCCCTGCTAGCCTTGTTTGTGACTGTTGGTGACTTGCTTCGGGAGGAGCTTCACGATCTTCAAAGGGGAGTCTTTCTGTTTCCCTTTTCATTTACTTAATTGTTTTGTGTTTATTTCAGTCTGTGTGTTTACTTCGGTTTATTTCTGTATGTGTGTTTAAATTCAATAACCATGCTTGAATTATTCATTTTCGTGAAATATCTGTCTAACATTGAGGACAATGTTTAATTCAAGTGTGGGGGGAAGGTTTATTAAAAAGAAAAGAAAAAATTTGAAAAATTCAAAAATTCAAAAAAAATAATTTACTTGTTTTTGTTTTCTACGGTAACAATATATCGACTAGATCATACTTACTCCCTTGGTAGCGTTGAACCTACCATTGCACTTAGTAAGTCACTGTGGTCACGTATTCTTACCCTAATAAAAAAAAAATTGAAAAAGAAAAAAAAAATTGCTTCGTTGTTTATTTATTTGTTTGTTTGTTTTCGTTTTCTACTGTAACGGTATATCGACTAAATCATACTTACTCCCTTGGTAGCGTTGAACCTACCATTGCACTTAGTAAGTCACTGTGGTCACGTATTGTTACGTAAATTGGAAAAAAAAAAATCAAAAAAATCAAAAAATCAAAAATTACAAAAAAATTTGCTTCTGTTTGTGTGTTTTTGTGTGTTTATTTGTGTTATGTGTGTTGTTTTCTTTCCAATCCCGATGATGAATTGAGTTTAATTGTTATGATTTTGAGAATGTTGATTATATGTCAAGGCTTTGCGTAGTTTGCTTTGGATTTAATATGCATAACTTATGATTGCTCGAATTTCCATGTTCACTTAACCTGTTTCGATTAATTGATTGCAATCCGAGAAGCACATTTAAACATACATTGTCATGCATACCCAGAAAATGTGAGATTTGAGCCTATTGTATATTCACATGTATGCATATTTCATACATTTACTCGTTCTTCATGTGTGCACAATTCATGAGTTTTTGAACCTAGAACTTGCTCAGAGACCTCTTGAAACATTTTGTTAATCTGTAATGAATTAGAAATGAGTAAGGCATTAGTTGAGCACCATGGCCAAAATATTCACCATCCATTTAAACACGAACTTTAGGAATCCCCTTTTGAACTAAACACTCATTAGCCGTTTCTTTTGTTCACCCACACCATTTCACCCTTGTTTTATTTATGTTTGCAAGACGATGATAGTGACTTCTTATGTTTTTATGCTTCGGATTTGTATGGTATATACCAGAAGGCAAGTGTGGGGGTGTATTTAATTTTGTTGTATTTGTTCAAAGAAAGAAAAAAAAATTCAGAAATAAAAAGAAGGAATAAAATTCCTCAAGAAAAAAAGAAAAAAATGTGGAAAAGAAAAAGAAAAATACCACAAAAATAGAGTTATTTTATTTACTTGTATTATTTTCAATAAAAGGTTGGAGGAAAATAAGATTTGTTTCGGGTTTAGCATAGGTATGAGTTTCAAAGTCGTTGATTTGTCTTGCAAACATGTAAAACATTTTTCATTTCGAGTCCTTTCACTTCATTCACCATTCACCATTCACCATTCACCCTTTGGTCCCCGTTTCACCTGAAAGTCCTTATGATCTGATGAATTGTAGATTAACTGTAGAGAGTCGGTTAATGAGCAAGCATATGGGAACACTACTTGTGTAATTGTTTTGAGAGTAAACAGTTAACCCTAAACACTGAGCGTAAATATTTAGTGAATCTTGTGAGGTTTAGTGGTTAATGTTGTTTCGATGTGCCTATTGGATTGCTTGACATTTATTGTATATTCGGTTTTCACACACTTCATCCGAGCATAAATGAGATGTACATGTTAAATGCTTAGCAAATTCTTTAACCTTGGTATATAATTTTTATTCTCTTGATTATAATTCTTTCGAACTCGCTGAGGATTATGGTTGGAAAGACCGTCTGTTTTGTGTTTCCCTTTCTGTTTTGTGTTGTTTTGTTTTGTGTTTACTAGAGGACTAGCAATAGTTCAAGTGTAGGGGTGTGATGTGAACGTAAAATACGTTCACAAAGTGCCTTTAATTACTGGATTTTGCTATTCCGAAAGCTTAATTGTCTGTTTAATGTTTGTTTTCGTGATTTTAGGGAAAATACGAGTAAAATGTTAATCTGCACAGAAAAGGTGAATTTTGGAGGTTTTCAGCGTAATTCAGAAAGTCAACCGTGACTTTCATTTGTGGAATAAAATATTGTACGAAGATTTCGGAAACCGTTCCGAATCCCGACAATTTTGTCGGCGAACCACCACATCAGGCGGCACAACCACCACACGCGGTGGCAGAATATATTTTAAATCTCCATTTTATTTTCCTATGTTTATGTTTATATTTATTTTTATATTTATGTTTATATTTTATATTTATATTTAATTTTTATTTTATATTTATTTGTTTATTTATTTTGTATTTGTTTTGGCTTTGGATTTTTGCAGCCATTTCCCTTTTTCCCGTGGCTTCTAGCTCACCTCCATTCCATCACCAACCAGCTCCACCACCACCAGCTACAGTCCATAATTCCCTGGTTTTCCTCCACTGCCGGCAGCATCTTCTCCTTTCCGGATCACTCCACCTTCTTCTCTACTTCCTTCGTTGGTGCTTCTCGCCCTTCTTTGCCTATTTAAGCAATGGTCCACCTGCAAGCAAATCACACATTCACTCGTTCTAATTATCTTCTTTCTTCTTTTTGCAGGTTTGGAAACTCAATCAAAGCAGCCCAGAAACTACAAATGCCGAGCCTCATCCCAAGCTCCAGTTTATCAATATGGCAGCCTCTGCCAATTTCAACCTGCAAAATCATCAATTTTACTGCAATCATGTTCTTTAAAATCTCTCTAATTAACCTTGTTCTTCTTTTTGCAGGTTTAGAAGCTTCTGAGCCCAGCCACCACGCCGCTGCAATATCGAGCTCCCCCTCTCCTCTGCACCGCCGTTGTTCCCTTGAACAGCCACGCCATCCCGAGCCCGTGATCCTCACCTGCCCAGATTCAGCGGCGTTGTCTCTCTCTCTCTGCCGCGATCATCGTGCATCCAGTCCGCATCACCAAGCCAAATCGACGCTACTGTCCCAGCCGTGCTTCCTCCCAGCCTCTGCCATCGACGTACCCAGCCCGCCAATCACCGCCGTCGATCAGGCCGTGCCCATCTCACTCTGCCGGCTGCAGCTCTTCCCTTGCCGCGCCTCCAACGCCGCACCACGTATTCATCGCACCGGTCTCTCTCTTTCCAGCTCGTCGCCGATCGATCTAGCCCTCCGACGCCGCTTGTGCTGCTGCCATCAATCCAATCCCAACGCCGCCGGCGTCGTTTCGCCGTTCTTGCCCGGCCCGCCCGGCCGTCAATCCCTCGCAGCCTCACTCTCTTGTTCTCCGGAATGTAAGAAATGAAAAGAGGAGATGGCTGCAAGCCGAACACGGTTCCGGAAGAGAAAGAAGTCAATTAAGAATGAGATGAGAATATCCCGCGTTGACTAGTCAACAAGGGAGAGTAAGCCACGGGCTGGGGCCGCAAGGAATAAAAGAAGAAAAGTCAGCCGGGCCTTTTGACTTCGTTGACTCTCGTTGACCAGCCCAAATGAAAGCCCATTTCAAATCCAAAGCCCAACTGAAATGGGCACCCGCCACATCCAAATGCGATACTTGTCCGATTTTTATAGCCGAGTCCGCCACCTTCGCTGCCGGCAAAGTGTCCATTTTCATGGACACAACAGTAACATTTTTCCCAAACTCTGTTTATTTATTATAATTTATTTTTGTTTAATTAACTATTCGTGAATAATTTTGGGAAATGTTATTGTTTGTTTATTTTCTATTTTGTGTAATAAATTGGATTGAAGTTGATTAATTCTTCTAGCAGCTTATGTGAATTTTGTTTGTTTAGTTTTATCTTTAATGTTGAAACTAAATAATAAGGATCGCGGATAGACGAGCGTTCGCTAGGTCGCGCACTTGAATTAGCAACTCTTTTTCTATGCGTTAGACATGTTTAGATTAATCACCTTTGCATGTTTAATTGTTTAATCTAGATGAGCGTTCACTAGGTTGATTTCATGGGAGAAGTTTATTTGGGGAATGATAACCTGCGTAGGCATTCTACATGTGTTAGTTTCGGATTCATGGCTAGGGAGTTGGTTAATCTTCAAAACAATATTTGTGTGTGTGTTTTCTTGTTTTCAAAAATAATAAAAATCCAAAAATATTTCTTTTTATTGTTTTCAAAATTATCAAAAACCCCCAAAAATACTTTTGTATATAATGTATATTTTTGTAAATAGAAACAATACTGTATAGTTTATTTAATTTTGTATATATATATTCTTTATTCTTTATACTTGTTAATAATAATTCTTTATTTAATTTAATTCTTTGTGACATTTTTTGTTAGGTACACCCTTTGATCTCCGTTGTGAACGATACCCTACTTACCACTATACTACAATCGATAGGGTTTTTTTAAATTGACGCTCCCTTTTGGGCGTATCAAGGAGAGGTTTGCGTCATCTAGTGAAAAGAAAGGTATAAACCCTAACTTAGCAAGTTCGGTTTCACCTAACATTGTTCCCTCTTCTTTGCCCTTTCCTAGTAGGTTTGACAAATCAAAGAAGGATGAGAGTGACCAAGCTATCTTGGAAACTTTCAAGAAGGTGCAAATCAATCTTCCTCTATTGGAAGCAATCAAAACCCTTCCTAGATATGCAAAATTCCTCAAGGAGCTGTGCACCACAAGGAGAATGAATCGAGAAAAGGAGGTGGTTAAGCTAAACAAGAATGTGTCCGCAATGATACAAAGGAAGCTACCTCCTAAATGTCCGGATCCCGGAAGTTTCACTATCCCATGCCAAATTGGTAACTCTAAGTTTTCGAATTGTATGCTAGATTTAGGCGCTTCAATTAATGTGATGCCCTATTCCGTATATGTGACTTTGGGATTAGGGGAACTTAAGCATGACAATGTGATTATCCAACTAGCCGATAGGTCTAATGTTTACCCTAAGGGTATGTTGGAGGATGTTCTTGTGCAGGTGGACCAATTGATCTTTCCCGCTGACTTTTATGTCCTAGAAATGGAGGAGACCCCCGTGGTAGCCACACCATTACTTCTAGGCCGGCCATTCATGAGAACTGCAAGGACAAAGATCGATGTATACGCCGGTTCCCTCACAATGGAATTCGATGGAGAAGTGATTGGGTTCAATGTCTTTGAAGCCATGAGGTATCCCCTTGATGTTCATAGTTGTTTTTCTATTGATGTTTTGGATACCCTTGCGCAGAATATGCTAGATATCATAAGGGAGGACACTTTGGCCCCAACACTTGAGCAAGGTGATGTGAACGTAAAATACGTTCACAAAGTGCCTTTAATTACTGGATTTTGCTATTCCGAAAGCTTATTTGTCTGTTTAATATTTGTTTTTGTGTATTTAGGGAAAATATAAGAAAAATGTCAATCTGCACAGAAAAGGTGAATTTTGGAGGTTTTCAGCGTAAATCGGAAAGTCAACCGTGACTTTCATTTGTGGAATAAAATAATGTACGAAGATTTCGGATTATTCCGAATCCCGGCAAAGTTTGTCGGCGAACCACCACATAAGGCGGCGCAACCACCACACGCGGTGGTGGAACACAATTCAAACCACCACTTATTTTCTCTAATATTTATTTATTTAAATTCTTTTATTATTTTATTTTTTTTATTTTTTTTTATTTTATTATTATTTCTTTATCTTTGTTTTGTTTTATTAATTTTCTTTTTCTTTTTCTTTGTTTTCTTTTCTTTCTCTTTGCAGGTAACATGTTCACGATCCTTCCTCCTCACATGGCTGGGATTCTTCTCCAGCTGCACTTCCACTCTTGCTTCCCGCTGATTTTGAGCATGTGCAGCTCTCTCTCTCTCTTTCACCATTCCAGATCACATACCACTTCTCCACCATCACCTACCACCTCCACCAAGCCTTGGCTGCTTCCCCCTTCCCCTCTCTATTTAAGAGAAGTTCCTGCCCCTGCAATTCCTCACCAATTCACAATGGCAGCCATCAATTACCTGCAAGCCACAACCAATCACCACACCCACCGTGCCTTCTCTGTGCACCCATCACCGTTGGCATCACAAGTCCATGGCCGGCGAAACTCATGGCTGCAATCAAAGCCCAAGCCGGCATCTCAATCTAACCCTCTGCTCAATTTCAATCCATCAATTACCTGCAAGCAATTAATCATTCTCTTCCTCTCTAATTATTTGTGTTCTTCTTTTTTTTGCAGGTTCGCATCAAGCAAGAACCCACTGCCGGCAGAAATTCCGTGAGTCCAGACCTCCTTGCCGCGCCGCCGTTGGAAATCCCCGAGCCCGTGCTCTCACCGTTCCCAAACCAATGACGCCGCAAAATCCCGGATCAGCCAAGCAGCTCCTTGCCGCTGCGTCGTTCACCGCCCGCATCTCATCTCTCTCGCCTCTGCTCGCTGCTCTATTTCCGGCGAACCCATCGTAGCTGCTCCTCTCTTTGTCGCCGCATCTCGCCGACGCAGCTGCTGCAATCCAGGCTCATCCCCGCCCTCTCGTTCCGGCCGCTTCTCCCTCCACCTGCGCCTCCTCACTGCGACGCCGACCGAACCCGTGACCCATCTGCTGCACCAACGAGCCCGCTAGCCTCTGCCATCGCCGATGCCGGCGCCGCTCAACCACCGTACCTGCTCAACGCCGGCGATGCCCTCCCCTCTCTACGGTCTCTCTCGTTCTGGGCTGAAAGAAGAAATGAAGAAGAAGATATATGAATGCCGACTTGGCTTGGTCAAACCGTAAGGAAGAAAGAAGAAAAGTCAAAAGTCAAACTTGACTTCACATATGGGCTGTTGACTCCCTTTGACCAGTTGACTTGCAGGCCCAAGCCCATTTCAGTCCAACTGCTAAGTACACCCATTTGGCCCAGGCCCAATTTGATTTGCGCACCCGCCACATCCAAAGTTACTTGTTACGATCTACTATAGCTGAGTCTGCCACCTTCGCCTGCCAGACAGTGTCCATTTTCATGGACACAACAGTAACATTTTTCCCAAACTCTGTTTATTTATTATAATTTATTTTTGTTTAATTAACTATTCGTGAATAATTTTGGGAAATGTTATTGTTTGTTTATTTTCTATTTTGTGTAATAATTGTTAGATCCTAATTAATTAATTCTTCTAGCAGCTTATGTGAATTTTGTTTGTTTGGTTTTATCTTTAATGTTGAAACTAAATGATAAGGATCGCGGATAGACGAGCGTTCGCTAGGTCGCGCACTTGAATTAACAACTCTTTTTCTATGCGTTAGACATGTTTAGATTAATCACCTTTGCATGTTTAATTGTTTAATCTAGATGAGCGTTCACTAGGTTGATTTCATGGGAGAAGTTTATTTGGGGAATGATAACCCGCGTGGGCATTCTACATGTGTTAGTTTCGGATTCATGGCTAGGGAGTTAATTAATCTTCAAAACAATATTTGTGTGTGTGTTTTCTTGTTTTCAAAAATAATAAAAATCCAAAAATATTTCTTTTTATTGTTTTCAAAATTATCAAAAACCCCCAAAAATACTTTTGTATATAATGTATATTTTTGTAAATAGAAACAATACTGTATAGTTTATTTAATTTTGTATATATATATATTCTTTATTCTTTATACTTGTTAATATTAATTCTTTATTTAATTTAATTTTTCGTGACATTAAAAAGTAAATATAACAATCTTCTGTGGGAAAAACCTTTATTTCCCATTATACTTTACAACGACAATTGTTAGGAATTTAGGTAATATTTAATGAACCTCGGTTTTTACCAATAATCATTTTGGCGCCGGCTCGCCGGGGATTGTTTTTACTATTTACTTTTGACTTTTTTACTTTTTACTGTTGACTTTTTGACTGTTGACTTTGACTGTTGACTATTGATTTTTTTTACTATTTGTAAATAATACTTGTTAATTTTATTTATACTTACTTTTTTTATACTTGTTTATATTTTTACACTTAGTAATTATACTTAGGTATCCTGAATATGGTTGATTATTTTTTGTTGTTGTAAGTTGTAACTTGAACGGATTAGGTAAGGTCCTTTTATTAATATTGGCCTAAACCCTTCATTTTTACCGTAAGGTTATTTGAGGTTGAGGGCGGCCTTTATTAACACTTGGAGAATTGTCGAACACTTAAGTGCTTTCTCAACTGAGTAAGGGGCACATGAATGGTGTCTAGATATGATCAAGACTCTGGGTGACGGGTTTGTAAAATTGGATTCAGAGGACTTGTCCACTAAATGAATCCTGCCTCTCGCTTATCTCTTGGGATCTGGCCATTCGCCTTCTGAAAACACGGAAAGTCATTTAAGTCAAGGCATTGCACCTAGGCCGTAAGTCCACCTTGAGTTACCGCTTGGAATCAACTTTCATTTTTTTTCAACTATATTCAGGCAAAAGAAAATATTTTTGTGTAAATAAAATATACGTAGACATAGGAATATACGTAGACATAAAATATACTTAGACATAGGAAATTTTATTCATTCATTTTGTATAGATAATTTGTGACACATTTTTAACTTTGTAAATATTTTGTTTTTATTTTGTAAATTTATTACTAACCTTTTTATTTTGTATAGGAAATAATCCGGGTTTATCGGAAATTTTACCACATACATCGGAGCATACGTTTAGGAAGTCAAGGTTGAAAAACCTTGAGGTTGATGTCTTGTTGGTGATTTTCGGTTTCCTCGGGAGTAAAAAGGTAAGTTTTCTTTTCACTCTCGTTATTTATTTTTAAAAAATAAAAATAATAAAAAAATAAAAAAATTTGTAATTGTAAAAAAAAAAAAAAAAGAGTGTTTCCTTCTACTGTTTGTAATTATTTCTTTTTACTATTTATAATTACTGTTTTTTTTATTTTTGGGCTTGTTAGTTAGTTTGTTTGTTATTGGGCCTTAGGCCCGTTTGTGTGATTGGTTAGTGTTTTAGGTTTCGTAAAATAAAAAATAAAAAATAAAAAATAAAAAATTTAGCCCATTGGGCTCGTGTCATTCACGAAGCCCAAAACCCGTAACCCAAGCCCATTAGTGTGTCGGGCCTGTTCGTTTTTAGGCCCATTAGTTTAAGCCCACCAATAATGGGCCGAAGATTTCTTTGGCCCAGGCCCACTTTAAGGCCCAGACCATTCCGATGGCCCAGGCCCGTTTAAAGTGTCGGCAAGCGCGTGTGCTACGCGTTTTCACTGTTCACTTTACGACTTTTCGTAAAGTATTAAAAAAAATAAAAAAATAAAAAAATCGAAAATCAGAAAAAAATTGTGATTGGGCCGACGCACGACTTTTGCGTCGGCCGAATTCTTTAATAAGCCGCGTGCGTGTCTACTGTAGACTTTACGACTTTCGTCGCTCGATCCGGAAATTTCGGGTCTTCTGTCTGTGGCACGTGTGCGTCCGTTCCTTCCTTTCCCTTCTGTTTGCGTTAGTTTCCTTAGGTCATTTCGCGTTTCCCTTAGTCTCTCTCTCTCTCTCTCTCGTTTTCTCTTCGTGTTCTTCATCTGTTCTTCAGTTTTCCCAGAAAATCTCCCAAACCCAGAAATGGCCAAAAGAGTGAATTCTTTCAGTGATTTGTTTCAGGCAGGTCCTTCAGAGAACCCGATCTTTGAAGGCTTGGCTGAAATAATTCCACCGAGCATGCTCAATAGCGCCGATGCTAGCATGCCGACCGAGCCACTACCACAACCGCAACCACTACCCCAAGCACCAATCTTGGTTGCTGATCCACCTATTGAGCCGGAAGCCGCTCCTGTCTATAGGAGACTTCCGAGGTCGAAGTACAAGCAAAGCTCGAGAGATGCACTTGCGGCTTTCTTTGCGGTGTATTCTCACCCCACGAAACCACAACGAGAAAGATTTGGTCCGAAAATCGGACTCGAGGAGGACCAAGTCTATTATCGGGGGTCGAGGAATAGGAAGAAGTTCGGTATCCAGTCTTCCGAGCAGCGTATTGCCGAGCTAGAGAAAAGAAATGATCAGCCGGTGAGCAAGAACGAGGAGCTTCAACTTCGAATCAACGACTCGTCGATGCTCTCCACGGCGGCATCGTCCCATTGCGGAGGTCCCGTTCCGCACTCGGATGTGCCTAGGCGAAGGCTCGAAGTTGTTCCTCCACAACAAGAGCCTCTTCTCGAGTTGTCCGATGATTCCATCGATATGGACCACTTGAGACGGGATGTGCGGAGCCTCATGCCTTCATTTATCGAGCGCCCATCCTTACCTGTGCCATCTGATACCCTTCCCGGACCTGCTCATGATCTTGTCGGAGTCCACACCGACTTGATCTCGGATATCGTCCGTAAGGCCAAACACGAGCTCCTGCTCATGGCCACTGCCGGATTTCCTTTGTGGATAACTTCACCGACTCCCGACACGTCTATTCATCCCGAGACTCTTCATAGGGCCGAGTACTTGCGAGTGTTTCAACGAGCTGAACCTGCTCCGTACTTCAAAGCCGAATCGTCGAGACACTCGGCAACCATCCATCTTTATCCGACCACCATCGTTCAGATCTTAATGGATGTTGGTCGATGGTTGCCAGTCTTCTGTAGCATGATCACAAACGCCAAGACGTTGGAGATCCTTTCCTCCAACAACGAAGAAGGCTACGAGGAGCATATGCAGGTGATGTCGGCCGAGTTTCTGGTGCCATCTCACCTCGTTTCAACTCGTGAAGTCCAGTTCGTTAGGTACTCTCACCTACAACTGGATGGAAGTTGGGTCGTCGTGGATGTCTCCGTGGATGAATTGCGTTCCAATCCAAAGCCTTCCGTGAGATCGATTTGCCGAAAACGCCCCTCCGGATGCCTGATACGTGATCTTCATAATGGATCTTCCTTGGTCACTTGGGTGGAGCACGTGGATGTACGCGAGAAAGAGATGAAGGCCAGTTTCGAACCTTTTGTTCATTCAGGGTTCGCTTTTGGTGCAAAGCGTTGGATCTCAACTCTCCAACGACAAGCCGAGCGCTACATGTGCGCCACAGGTATCCACTCTTCACCCGGTGACTCGATTATTTCTCTTGAAGGAAGAAGAGGCCTTGCGGAAATGGCAAAACAGATGACAATCTGTTTCTTCAACGACATCAGCAACTCCACGTACCACCACTGGACTTGTTCGAACCGAACAAGAGACACTCGAATGGAGGTCAGGACCAACAAGCGAAGGGGTGATCCGAGCAAGCCCCCGGAGTCAATCGTACTGCTGGATGTTCTGTCGTGCATCTTTCCCATCACACCCGGATCTTTGAGTTCCTCAAAGACGTGCAGACGAGACCAATGTGGGATAGTATGTCGATGGACAGCTCTGTACGTGTGCTAGCAAACTTCACCATCGGTCTTGACCCGCGGAACCAGATTTCGGTGCTCGCCATAGATAGTCACAACGACTTCCTCATTCTTCAGGAGTGTTGCACCGATGCAACGGGGTCGTCTGTGATTTATGCACCGATCAACCATTCCATTTTCCAGTGTTTGCTATCTGGAGTTCAACCGGAGCCATTTCCGCTTATGTCTTCAGGCTTCTCCATTCTGCCTAACGTATCCGGAGCTGTACTTGACGGAACACTGCTGACTATGGTGTTCCAGATCTCAGTGAGGGCTACATCAGCCAAGTCTGCCGTGGAGTCGGCAACAACCCTTGTCCAGGACACACTTCAAAGGATCAGAGCCGCAGTCAATTAAGGAGCAAACGTTGGATGCAAGGCCCTGCTAGCCTTGTTTGTGACTGTTGGTGACTTGCTTCGGGAGGAGCTTAATGATCTTCAAGGGGGAGATTTTCTTTAACTTATTTTTTTCATTTGTATATATGTTGTGTGTTTACTTCTGTTTATTTATGTTTGTGTGTTTAAATTCAATAACCATGCTTGAATTATTCATTTTCGTGAAATATCTGTCTAACATTGAGGACAATGTTTAATTCAAGTGTGGGGGGAAGGTTTATTTAAAAAGAAAAGAAAAAATTTGAAAAATTCAAAAATTCAAAAAAATAATTTACTTGTTTTCGTTTTCTACTGTAACGGTATATCGACTAGATCATACTTACTCCCTTGGTAGCGTTGAACCTACCATTGCACTTAGTAAGTCACTGTGGTCACGTATTGTTACGTAAATTGAAAAAAATCAAAAAAAAATCAAAAAATCAAAAATTACAAAAATATTTGCTTCTGTTTGTGTGTTTTTGTGTTTTATTTGTGTTATGTGTGTTGTATTCTTTCCAATCCCGATGATGAATTGAGTTTAATTGTTATGATTTGGAGAATGTTGATTATATGCTAAGGCTTTGTGTAATTTGCTTTGGATTTAATTTGCATAACTTGTGATTGCTCGAATTTCCGTATTCACTTAACCTGTTTCGATTAGTTGATTGCAATCCGAGAAGCACATTTAAACATACATTGTCATGCATACCCAGAAAATGTGAGGACTTGAGCCTATTGAATATTCACATGTATGCATATTTCATACATTTACTCGTTCTTCATGTGTGCACAATTCATGAGTTTTTGAACCTAGAACTTGCTCAGAGACCTCTCGAAACATTTTGTTAATCTGTGATTAATTAGAAATGAGTAAGTGATACGCCCAAAATGAGCATCAATTTAAAAAAAACCCTATCGGTAGTATAGTGGTGTAAGTAGGGTATCGTTCACAACGGAGATCAAAGGGTGTACCTAACAAAAATTGTCACAAAGAATTAAATAAAATAAAGAATTATTATTAAGATGTATAAAGTATAAATATATACATATGTACAAAGTAAGGGGGTTTAAGAGATAAATTGAATGAAATAAATTAATTAAACTACAAAGAATAAATTAAATGAGATGGGATGAAACACAAAGTATATAAAGTTCAGCCACATATACACAAGTTTATTAATCATTGGACCGAAAATTAACCAAGTTCCCTAGCCATGAAACCGAAATTAACATATGTGGAAAGTTAGAAGCTAACCATTCCCCAAATAAAACATCTCTACGAAAATTAACCTAAGTGAAAGCACCTAAATTAACCAATTAAACATGCCATCTTAGTCTAGAAAGCTAGCTAGTCAAACCATGTTTAACGCATAGAAGAAGAGTTGTTAATCAAAGTGCACGACCCATTATAGAAAAGTCCATATGTCCGCAATCCTTTTTATTTGACACCGACCTTTGTCCAAAGCCTTTACTACTTGTGAATTAGGTTTCCAAAACTATTAGGTGAATTGTAATCCCTAACTCTAGCTCCAATTATATGCAAATATTATAAGTATCGATCCCTATAACATAAGCACATAAAAGTTTTCTATAAAACAGAATCAAATAAACGGAGTCACATAAGCTACTAGAAGAACTAATTAATTAGGATCCAATAACTAAATAAACTCATAAATATAGGCTGAAAATTATATAAATCATGTCATGTTAACTAATACAAAGAATAATCAAGCAACAAAGAGGAATTCATAAGAATAATTAAAGGAAAAGTCAGATTACACCATATGGAATAGCATGAAGACTTGAAGACCACGAAACCTTGAATCCTTGAAAGCAAGTAATCCAAACCGTGTGCAGCAAGGTGGTGATGATGATGGACGAAATTGATGGTGATGATGGTGATGGTGCAGCCGCCTTTCCTCCTCCTTGAAGCCTTGAGAACCCTAAATACTAGAGAATGGAAAATATGATGGAGAAGAGAAAGAGGAGGGTTTGTCCCTCCCCATTGGGGTGTGTATTGGTGAAGAGAAATAGGCTCCTATTTATAGGAAAATGGAGAGGAAGAAGAAGACAATGAAAGAAATAAAGAAAGAAAAGGAATAGAAGTGGAATGTGAGTGGTAGAAAAGAAATGGTAATTGGAATGGTGGAAATGTAGTCATATGGCAATGAACCATTTATTTAGGTAAAAGAAATTAAACACTAATGGTGTGGGAAGAAAGAAGAGGAAATAATATAGGGGTGAGTGGAGCATTGAAAATAAAAGAAGAGGAAAGAAATAAAAAGCAGACAGCACTGAGCAGTGCGCACTTATAGTGGAATTCTGGACGTTTGGACGGTTGGATGATTCTGATATTTTAATGCCGAACACCTAACATCCACATTCAGCGTGTATCAAAATTACAGCTAGATCTGACGGTGCAATTGAGAGATATGGGCTTCGCAAGTTGACTGATCTGCACAGGCAGAATGTCCGAAAATCTGGGCTTGGGCCTTCCTTCATGGATTTGGGCCTTCATTTTGGATTTGGGCCTTCATCTTGGGTTTGGGCCTTCATCTTGGGCCTCACGGCTGCACACCTCTTAATGGGCCTCGAGAAAGCCCATTAGACTTCGTAAATTTCCAACACTTTGCTTATTTTCCTCAACTTCTCTTCTTTTCTCTTTATTTGCAATAAGAAACCTACAAACACAAAAACTAAATAAATAACACAAATTTATGAGAAACTAACAACAAAAATGTAGAGAAATTGATATAAAAAGTTGTACAATTATGCACCTATCAAATACCCCCACACTTAGCTATTGCTAGTCCCCTAGCAAACACGAAACTTAAAATAGAAAAACACAAAACAGAAAAGGGAAACACAAAACATATATTCTTTCCAACCATAACCCTCAGCGAGTTCACAAGAGTTATAATCAGGAGAATAAAAATTATATACCAAGGCTAACGAATTTGCTAAGTATTTAACCTGCACATCTCATTCATGCTCGGGTGAAGTGTGTGGAAACCGAGTGTACAATTAATTTCAAGCAATCCAATAGGCACATATAAACAACATTAACCACTAAAGCTCACAAGATTCACTAATTATTTCCGCTCAGTGTTTAGGGTTAAGTGTTTACTCTCATAACAATTGCATAAGTAATGTTCCCATAGGCTTGCTCATTAACCAACTCTCTACAATTAATCCACAAATCTTTAGATCATAAGGGCTTTCAATGGTGAAATGGGAGCCAAAGGGTGAATGGTGAATGAAGGGACTGGAAATGAAAAATGTTTCACATGTTCGCAAGACAAGTCAACGACTTTGAAACTCATACCTATGCTATACCCGAAACAACTTTCTTATTCTCCTCCAACCTTTTATTGAAAATAATACAAGAAAATAACTGTATTTTTGGAATTTCTCTTTCTTTTTTTCTCTTTTGTTTTTTCTTTGAGGAATTTTATTCCTTCTTTTTGTTTTTGATTTTTTTTTTCTTTCTTTGAACAAATACAACAAAATAAAATACACCCCCACACGTGCCTTTTGGTATATTACCATACAAATCCGAAGCAAAAGGACACAAGAAGTCACTATCATTGTCTTGCAAAACACAATAAAACAAGGGTGAGATGGTGTGGGTGAACAAAAGAAACGGCTAATGAGTGTTTAGTTCAAAAGGGGATTCCTAGAGTTCGTGTTTAGATGGATGGTGAATATTTTGGCCATGGTGCTCAACTAATGCCTTAATCATCTCTAATTCATCACGGATTAATAAAAAGTTTCAAGAGGTCTCTGAGCAAGTTCTAGGTTCAAAAACTCATGAATTGTGCACACATGAAGAACGAGTAAATGTATGAAATATGCATACATGTGAATATTCAATAGGCTCAAATCCTCACATTTTCTGGGTATGCATGACAATGTATGTTTAAATGTGCTTCTCGGATTGCAATCAATTAATCGAAACAGGTTATGTGAACATGGAATTTCGAGCAATCACAAGTTATGCATATTAAATCCAAAGCAAACAACACAAAGCCTTGACATATAATAAACATTCTCCTAATCACAACAATTAAACTCAATTCATCATCGGAATTGGAAAGAAAACAACACACAACACAAATAAACACACAAAAACACAAAACAGAAGCAAATATTTTTGTAATTTTTGATTTTTTGATTTTTTTTTTGATTTTTCAATGTAGGTAACAATACGTGACCACAGGGACTCACTTAGTGCAATGGTAGGTTCAACGCTACCAAGGGAGTAAGTATGATCTAGTCGATATATTGTTACCGTAGAAAACAAAAACAAGTAAATTATTTTTTTGAACTTTTTTATTTTTCAAATTTTTCAAATTTTTTTCTTTTCTTTTCAATAAACCTTCCCCCCACACTTGAATTAAACATTGTCCTCAATGTTAGACAGATATTTCACGAAAATGAAAAATTCAAGCATGGTTATTGAATTTAAACACACAAACAGAAATCAACCGAAGTAAACACACAAACTGAAATAAACACACAACATAAACAGAAGTAAACACACAACAGTTAAGTAAATGAAAAGGGAAACAGAAAGACTCCCCCTTGAAGATCATTAAGCTCCTCCCGAAGCAAGTCACCAACAGTCACAAACAAGGCTAGCAGGGCCTTGCATCCAACGTTTGCTCCTTAATTGACTGCGGCTCTGATCCTTTGAAGTGTGTCCTGGACAAGGGTAGTTGCCGACTCCACGGCAGACTTGGCTGATGTAGCCTTCACCGAGATCTGGAACACTATAGTCAGCAGTGTTCCATCAAGTATGGCTCCGGATACGTTAGGCAGAATGGAAAAGCCAGAAGACATAAGCGGAAATGGCTCCGGTTGAACTCCACATAACAAGCACTGGAGAATGGAATGGTTGATCGGCGCGTATATCACAGACGACCCTGTTGCATCGGTGCAACACTCCTGGAGAATGAGAAAGTCGTTGTGATTGTCAATGGCGAGCACCGAGATCTGGTTCCGCGGGTCAAGACCGATGGTGAAATTTGCTAGCACACGCACCGAGCTGTCCATCGACATACTATCCCACAATGGTCTTGTCTGCACGTCTTTGAGGAACTCAAAGATCCTGGTGTGATGAGATAGATGAACGACGGAACAACCAGCTGTACGATTGACTCCAGGGGGCTTGCTCGGATCACCCCTGCGCTTGTTGGTCCTGACCTCCATTCGAGTGTCCCTTGTTCGGTTCGAACAAGTCCAGTGATGGTACGTGGAGTTGCTGATATCGTTGAAGAAACAGATCGTCATCCGTTTTGCCATTTCCGCAAGTCCTCTTCTTCCTTCAAGAGAAATAATCGAGTCACCGGGTGAAGAGTGGATACCCGTGGCGCACATGTAGCGCTCGGCTTGTCGTTGGAGAGTCGAGATCCAACGCTTTGCACCAAAAGCGAACCCCGAATGAACAAAAGGTTCGAAACCGGCCTTCATCTCCTTTTCGCGTACATCCACGTGCTCCACCCAAGTGACCAAGGAAGATCCATTATGAAGATCACGTATCGGGCATCCGGAGGGGCGTTTTCGGCAAATCGATCTCACGGAAGGCTTTGGATTGGAACGCAATTCATCCACGGAGACATCCACGACGACCCAACTTCCATCCGATTGTTGGTGAGAATACCGAACGAACTGGACTTCACGAGTCGAAACGAGGTGAGATGGCACCAGAAACTCGGCCGACATCACCCGCATATGCTCCTCGTAGCCTTCTTCGTTCGTCGGAGGAAAGGATCTCCAACGTCTTGGCGTTTGTGATCATGCTACGAAGACCGGCAACCATCGACCAACATCCATTAAGATCCGAACGATGGTGGTCGGATAAAGATGGATGGTTGCCGAGTGTCTCGACGATTCGGCTTTGAAGTACGGAGCAGGTTCGCTCGTTGAAACACTCGCAAGTACTCGGCCCTACGAAGAGTCTCGGGATGAATAGACGTGTCGGGAGTCGGTGAAGTTATCCACAAAGGAAATCCGGCAGTGGCTGGCGAGCAGGAGCTCGTGTTTGGCCTTACGGACGATATCCGAGATCAAGTCGGTGTGGACTCCGACAAGATCGTGAGCAGGTCCGGGAAGGGTGTCAGATGGCACAGGTACGGATGGGCGCTCGATAAATGATGGCATGAGGCTCCGCACATCCCGTCTCAAGTGGTCCATGTCGATGGAATCATCGGACAACTCAAGAATAGGCTCTTGTTGTTGAGGAACAACTTCGAGCCTTCGCCTAGGCACATCTGAGTGCGGAACAGGACCTCCGCAATTGGGACAGATGCCGCTGTGGAGAGCATCGACGAGTCGTTGATTCAGAAGTTGAAGCTCCTCGTTCTTGCTCACCAGCTGATCATTTCTTTTCTCTAGCTCGGCAATACGCTGCTCGGAAGACTGGATACCGAACTTCTTCCTATTTCTCGACCCCCAATAGTAGACTTGGTCTTCTTCTAGTCCGATTTTTGGACCAAATCTTTCTCGTTGTGGTTTCGTGGGGTGAGAATACACCGCAAAGAAAGCCGCCAGTGCATCTCTCTGAGCTTTGCTGTACTTCGACCTCGGAAGTCTCCTATAGACAGGAGCGGCTTCCGGCTCGGCGGGTGGATCAGCAACCAAAATTGGTGCTTGGGGTAGTGGTTGCGGTTGTGGTTGTGGCTGGGTCGGCATGCTAGCATCGGCGCTATTGAGCATGCTTGGTGGAATTATTTCATCCAGGCCTTCAAAGATTGGGTTCTCTGAGGGACCTGCCTGAAACAAATCACCGAAAGAATTAACTCTTTTGGCCATTTGTGGTTTGGGAAGGGAGGAAAGCTTCCGGGAATTGGGAGGTTTCGGGAAAAGCTCAAGAACAGTATGAAGAACACGAAAGAGAAAACGAGAGAGAGAGAGAGAGAGAGAGAGAGAGACTAAGGGAAATCGCGTAATGACCTAAGGGAACTAACGCAAATCGAAGGGAAGGGAAACGAACGGACGGACGCGTGTCCAAAGTCGAGGACAGAGATCCGTAAATCACGGATTAAGCGACGAAAGTCGCAAAGGGAATAGTGGAACGCGCGCACGATTTATTAAACAATTCGGCCGACGCAAAAGTCGTGCGTCGGCCCAATCAAATTTTTTTTCATTTTCTATTTTTTATTTTTTTAATACTTTACGAAAAGTCGTAAAGTGAACAGTGAAAACGCGTAGCACACGCGCTTGCCGACACTTTAAACGGGCTTGGGCCATCGGAATGGTTTGGGCCTTAAAGTGGGCCTGGGCCAAAGAAATCTCCGGCCCATTATTGGTGGGCTTAACTAATGGGCCTAAAAACGAACAGGCCCGACACACTAATGGGCTTGGGTTACGGGTTTTGGGCTTCGGGAATGACACTAGCCCAATGGGCTAAAATTTTATTTTATTTTATTTTTTTATTTTACGAAACCTAAAACCCTAACCAATCACACAAATGGGCCTAAGGCCCAATAACAAACAAACAAGCCCAAAACAAACAAACAGTAATTATAAAAAGTGAAAATAAATATTTACAAAACAGTAAAACAAACAAACACACTTTTTTTTTATTTTTTTATTTTTATTTTTTATTTTTTTTTTAAAACAAATAACGAGAGTGAAAAGAAAACTTACCTTTTTACTCCCGAGGAAACCGAAAATCACCAACAAGACATCAACCTCAAGGTTTTTCAACCTTGACTTCCTAAACGTATGCTCCGATGTATGTGGTAGAATTTCCGATAAACCCGGATTATTTCCTATACAAAATAAAAAGGTTAGTAATAAATTTACAAAATAAAAACAAAATATTTACAAAGTTAAAAATATGTCACAAATTATCTATACAAAATGAATGAATAAAATTTCCTATGTCTAAGTATATTTTATGTCTACGTATATTCCTATGTCTACGTATATTTTATGTCTACGTATATTCCTATGTCTACGTATATTTTATTTACACAAAAATATTTTCTTTTGCCTAAATATAGTTGAAAAAAAATGAAAGTTGATTCCAAGGGGTAACTCAAGGTGGACTTACGGCCTAGGTGCAATGCCTTGACTTAAATGACTTTCCGTGTTTTCAGAAGGCGAATGGCCAGATCACAAGAGATAAGCGAGAGGCAGGATTCATTTAGTGGACAAGTCCTCTGAATCCAATTTTACAAACCCGTCACCCAGAGTCTTGATCATATCTAGACACCATTCATGTGCCCCTTACTCAGTTGAGAAAGCACTTAAGTGTTCGACAATTCTCCAAGTGTTAATAAAGGCCGCCCTCAACCTCAAATAACCTTACGGTAAAAATGAATGGTTTAGGCCAATATTAATAAAAGGACCTTACCTAATCCGTTCAAGTTACAACTTACAACAACAAAAAAATAATCAACCATATTCAGGATACCTAAGTATAATTACTAAGTGTAAAAATATAAACAAGTATAATCAAGTGAGAATAAATAAAATTAACAAGTATTATTTACAAATAGTAAAAAGTCAATAGTCAATAGTCAACAGTCAAAAAGTCAACAGTAAAAGTAAAAAGTCAAAAGTAAATAGTAAAAACAATCCCCGGCGAGCCGGCGCCAAAAATTGACACGCTCAAAAGGAGCATCAATTTAAAAAAAACCCTATCGGTAGTATAGTGGTGTAAGTAGGGTATCGTTCACAACGGAGATCAAAGGGTGTACCTAACAAAAATTGTCACAAAGAATTAAATAAAATAAAGAATTATTATTAAGATGTATAAAGTATAAATATATACATATGTACAAAGTAAGGGGGTTTAAGAGATAAATTGAATGAAATAAATTAATTAAACTACAAAGAATAAATTAAATGAGATGGGATGAAACACAAAGTATATAAAGTTCAGCCACATATACACAAGTTTATTAATCATTGGACCGAAAATTAACCAAGTTCCCTAGCCATGAAACCGAAATTAACATATGTGGAAAGTTAGAAGCTAACCATTCCCCAAATAAAACATCTCTACGAAAATTAACCTAAGTGAAAGCACCTAAATTAACCAATTAAACATGCCATCTTAGTCTAGAAAGCTAGCTAGTCAAACCATGTTTAACGCATAGAAGAAGAGTTGTTAATCAAAGTGCACGACCCATTATAGAAAAGTCCATATGTCCGCAATCCTTTTTATTTGACACCGACCTTTGTCCAAAGCCTTTACTACTTGTGAATTAGGTTTCCAAAACTATTAGGTGAATTGTAATCCCTAACTCTAGCTCCAATTATATGCAAATATTATAAGTATCGATCCCTATAACATAAGCACATAAAAGTTTTCTATAAAACAGAATCAAATAAACGGAGTCACATAAGCTACTAGAAGAACTAATTAATTAGGATCCAATAACTAAATAAACTCATAAATATAGGCTGAAAATTATATAAATCATGTCATGTTAACTAATACAAAGAATAATCAAGCAACAAAGAGGAATTCATAAGAATAATTAAAGGAAAAGTCAGATTACACCATATGGAATAGCATGAAGACTTGAAGACCACGAAACCTTGAATCCTTGAAAGCAAGTAATCCAAACCGTGTGCAGCAAGGTGGTGATGATGATGGACGAAATTGATGGTGATGATGGTGATGGTGCAGCCGCCTTTCCTCCTCCTTGAAGCCTTGAGAACCCTAAATACTAGAGAATGGAAAATATGATGGAGAAGAGAAAGAGGAGGGTTTGTCCCTCCCCATTGGGGTGTGTATTGGTGAAGAGAAATAGGCTCCTATTTATAGGAAAATGGAGAGGAAGAAGAAGACAATGAAAGAAATAAAGAAAGAAAAGGAATAGAAGTGGAATGTGAGTGGTAGAAAAGAAATGGTAATTGGAATGGTGGAAATGTAGTCATATGGCAATGAACCATTTATTTAGGTAAAAGAAATTAAACACTAATGGTGTGGGAAGAAAGAAGAGGAAATAATATAGGGGTGAGTGGAGCATTGAAAATAAAAGAAGAGGAAAGAAATAAAAAGCAGACAGCACTGAGCAGTGCGCACTTATAGTGGAATTCTGGACGTTTGGACGGTTGGATGATTCTGATATTTTAATGCCGAACACCTAACATCCACATTCAGCGTGTATCAAAATTACAGCTAGATCTGACGGTGCAATTGAGAGATATGGGCTTCGCAAGTTGACTGATCTGCACAGGCAGAATGTCCGAAAATCTGGGCTTGGGCCTTCCTTCATGGATTTGGGCCTTCATTTTGGATTTGGGCCTTCATCTTGGGTTTGGGCCTTCATCTTGGGCCTCACGGCTGCACACCTCTTAATGGGCCTCGAGAAAGCCCATTAGACTTCGTAAATTTCCAACACTTTGCTTATTTTCCTCAACTTCTCTTCTTTTCTCTTTATTTGCAATAAGAAACCTACAAACACAAAAACTAAATAAATAACACAAATTTATGAGAAACTAACAACAAAAATGTAGAGAAATTGATATAAAAAGTTGTACAATTATGCACCTATCAGTAAGGCATTAGTTGAGCACCATGGCCAAAATATTCACCATCCATTTAAACACGAACTTTAGGAATCCCCTTTTGAACTAAACACTCATTAGCCTTTTCTTTTGTTCACCCACACCATTTCACCCTTGTTTTATTGTGTTTGCAAGACGATGATAGTGACTTCTTATGTTCTTATGCTTCGGATTTGTATGGTAGTATACCAAAAGGCAAGTGTGGGGGTGTATTTATTTTGTTGTATTTGTTCAATGAAAGAAAATAAAAAGAAGGAATAAATTCCTCAAAAAAAAAAAAAAAAAAAAAAAAAAGAAGAAGAAAAAGAAAAAAAGAAAGAAAGAGAAATTCCAAAAATAGAGTTATTTTGTTGTATTGTTTTATTTTCAATAAAAGGTTGGAGGAAAATAAGAGTTGTTTCGGGTTTAGCATAGATATGAGTTTCAAAGTCGTTGATTTGTCTTGCAAACATGTAAAACATTTTTCATTTCGAGTCATTTCACTCCATTGACCATTCACCATTTACTATTCATCCTTTTGTCCCTGTTTCACCTAAAAAGTCCTTATGATCTAATGAGTTGTAGATTAATTGTAGAGAGTTGGTTAATGAGCAAGCATATGGGAACACTACTTGTGTAATTGTTTTGAGAGTAAACACTTAACCCTAAACACTGAGCGGAAATATTTAGTGAATCTTGTGAGCTTTAGTGGTTAATGTTGTTTCGATGTGCCTATTGGATTGCTTGACATTAATTGTATACTCGGTTTTCACACACACACCCGAGCATAAATGAGATGTACATATTAAATGCTTAGCAAATTCTTTAGCCTTGGTATATAATTTGTATTCTCTTGATTATAATTTTTTCGAACTCACTGAGGATTATGGTTGGAAAGACCAGTTTGTTGTGTGTTTCCATTTTTGTGAAATATAGTTGTGTTCTGTATTCTGTGTTTGCTAGAGGACTAGCAATAGTTCAAGTGTAGGGGTGTGATGTGAACGTAAAATACGTTCACAAAGTGCCTTTAATTACTGGATTTTGCTATTCCGAAAGCTTATTTGTCTGTTTAATATTTGTTTTTGTGTATTTAGGGAAAATATAAGAAAAATGTCAATCTGCACAGAAAAGGTGAATTTTGGAGGTTTTCAGCGTAAATCGGAAAGTCAACCGTGACTTTCATTTGTGGAATAAAATAATGTACGAAGATTTCGGATTATTCCGAATCCCGGCAAAGTTTGTCGGCGAACCACCACATAAGGCGGCGCAACCACCACACGCGGTGGTGGAACACAATTCAAACCACCACTTATTTTCTCTAATATTTATTTATTTAAATTCTTTTATTATTTTATTTTTTTTATTTTATTTTATTTTATTATTATTTCTTTATCTTTGTTTTGTTTTATTAATTTTCTTTTTCTTTTTCTTTGTTTTCTTTTCTTTCTCTTTGCAGGTAACATGTTCACGATCCTTCCTCCTCACATGGCTGGGATTCTTCTCCAGCTGCACTTCCACTCTTGCTTCCCGCTGATTTTGAGCATGTGCAGCTCTCTCTCTCTCTTTCACCATTCCAGATCACATACCACTTCTCCACCATCACCTACCACCTCCACCAAGCCTTGGCTGCTTCCCCTTCCCCTCTCTATTTAAGAGAAGTTCCTGCCCCTGCAATTCCTCACCAATTCACAATGGCAGCCATCAATTACCTGCAAGCCACAACCAATCACCACACCCACCGTGCCTTCTCTCGTGCACCCATCACCGTTGGCATCACAAGTCCATGGCCGGCGAAACTCATGGCTGCAATCAAAGCCCAAGCCGGCATCTCAATCTAACCCTCTCGCTCAATTTCAATCCATCAATTACCCGCAAGCAATTAATCATTCTCTTCCTCTCTAATTATTTGTGTTCTTCTTTTTTTTGCAGGTTCGCATCAAGCAAGAACCCACTGCCGGCAGAAATTCCGTGAGTCCAGACCTCCTTGCCGCGCCGCCGTTGGAAATCCCCGAGCCCGTGCTCTCACCGTTCCCAAACCAATGACGCCGCAAAATCCCAGATCAGCCAAGCAGCTCCTTGCCGCTGCTGTTCACTGCCCGCATCTCATCTCTCTCGCCTCTCGCTCGCTGCTCTATTTCCGGCGAACCCATCGTAGCTGCTCCTCTCTTTGTCGCCGCATCTCGCCGACGCAGCCGCTGCAATCCGGTGCTCATCCCCGCCCTCTGTTCCGTCCGCCGCTTCTCCCTCCACCTGCGCCTCCTCACCTGCGACGCCGACCGAACCCGTGACCCATCCGCTGCACCAACGAGCCCGCTAGCCTCGCCATCGCCGATGCCGGCGCCGCTCAACCACCGTACCTGCTCAACGCCGGCGATGCCCTCCCCCTCTCTACGGTCTCTCCGTTCTGGGCTGAAAGAAGAAATGAAGAAGAAGATATATGAATGCCGACTTGGCTTGGTCAAACCGTAAGGAAGAAAGAAGAAAAGTCAAAAGTCAAACTTGACTTCACATATGGGCTGTTGACTCCCTTTGACCAGTTGACTTGCAGGCCCAAGCCCATTTCAGTCCAACTGCTAAGTACACCCATTTGGCCCAGGCCCAATTTGATTTGCGCACCCGCCACATCCAAAGTTACTTGTTACGATCTACTATAGCCTGAGTCCGCCACCTTCGCTCGCTGCACAGTGTCCATTTTCATGGACACAACAGTAACATTTTTCCCAAACTCTGTTTATTTATTATAATTTATTTTTGTTTAATTAACTATTCGTGAATAATTTTGGGAAATGTTATTGTTTGTTTATTTTCTATTTTGTGTAATAATTGTTAGATCCTAATTAATTAATTCTTCTAGCAGCTTATGTGAATTTTGTTTGTTTGGTTTTATCTTTAATGTTGAAACTAAATGATAAGGATCGCGGATAGACGAGCGTTCGCTAGGTCGCGCACTTGAATTAACAACTCTTTTTCTATGCGTTAGACATGTTTAGATTAATCACCTTTGCATGTTTAATTGTTTAATCTAGATGAGCGTTCACTAGGTTGATTTCATGGGAGAAGTTTATTTGGGGAATGATAACCCGCGTGGGCATTCTACATGTGTTAGTTTCGGATTCATGGCTAGGGAGTTAATTAATCTTCAAAACAATATTTGTGTGTGTGTTTTCTTGTTTTCAAAAATAATAAAAATCCAAAAATATTTCTTTTTATTGTTTTCAAAATTATCAAAAACCCCCAAAAATACTTTTGTATATAATGTATATTTTTGTAAATAGAAACAATACTGTATAGTTTATTTAATTTTGTATATATATATATTCTTTATTCTTTATACTTGTTAATATTAATTCTTTATTTAATTTAATTTTTCGTGACATTAAAAAGTAAATATAACAATCTTCTGTGGGAAAAACCTTTATTTCCCATTATACTTTACAACGACAATTGTTAGGAATTTAGGTAATATTTAATGAACCTCGGTTTTTACCACTAATCATTTTGGCGCCGGCTCGCCGGGGATTGTTTTTACTATTTACTTTTGACTTTTTACTTTTTACTGTTGACTTTTTGACTGTTGACTTTGACTGTTGACTTTTTACTGTTGACTATTGACTTTTTTTTACTATTTGTAAATAATACTTGTTAATTTTATTTATACTTACTTTTTTTATACTTGTTTATATTTTTACACTTAGTAATTATACTTAGGTATCCTGAATATGGTTGATTATTTTTTGTTGTTGTAAGTTGTAACTTGAACGGATTAGGTAAGGTCCTTTTATTAATATTGGCCTAAACCCTTCATTTTTACCGTAAGGTTATTTGAGGTTGAGGGCGGCCTTTATTAACACTTGGAGAATTGTCGAACACTTAAGTGCTTTCTCAACTGAGTAAGGGGCACATGAATGGTGTCTAGATATGATCAAGACTCTGGGTGACGGGTTTGTAAAATTGGATTCAGAGGACTTGTCCACTAAATGAATCCTGCCTCTCGCTTATCTCTTGTGATCTGGCCATTCGCCTTCTGAAAACACGGAAAGTCATTTAAGTCAAGGCATTGCACCTAGGCCGTAAGTCCACCTTGAGTTACCGCTTGGAATCAACTTTCATTTTTTTTCAACTATATTCAGGCAAAAGAAAATATTTTACGTAGACATAAAATATACTTAGACATAGGAAATTTTATTCATTCATTTTGTATAGATAATTTGTGACACATTTTTAACTTTGTAAATATTTTGTTTTTATTTTGTAAATTTATTACTAACCTTTTTATTTTGTATAGGAAATAATCCGGGTTTATCGGAAATTTTACCACATACATCGGAGCATACGTTTAGGAAGTCAAGGTTGAAAAACCTTGAGGTTGATGTCTTGTTGGTGATTTTCGGTTTCCTCGGGAGTAAAAAGGTAAGTTTTCTTTTCACTCTCGTTATTTATTTTTAAAAAAATAAAAATAATAAAAAAATAAAAAAATTTGTAATTGTAAATAAAAAAAAAAAAGAGTGTTTGTTTCCCTTCTACTGTTTGTAATTATTTCTTTTTACTATTTATAATTACTGTTTTTTTTATTTTTGGGCTTGTTAGTTAGTTTGTTTGTTATTGGGCCTTAGGCCCGTTTGTGTGATTGGTTAGTGTTTTAGGTTTCGTAAAATAAAAAATAAAAAATAAAAAATAAAAAATTTAGCCCATTGGGCTCGTGTCATTCACGAAGCCCAAAACCCGTAACCCAAGCCCATTAGTGTGTCGGGCCTGTTCGTTTTTAGGCCCATTAGTTTAAGCCCACCAATAATGGGCCGAAGATTTCTTTGGCCCAGGCCCACTTTAAGGCCCAGACCATTCCGATGGCCCAGGCCCGTTTAAAGTGTCGGCAAGCGCGTGTGCTACGCGTTTTGACTGTTCACTTTACGACTTTTCGTAAAGTATTAAAAAAAATAAAAAAATAAAAAAATCGAAAATCAGAAAAAAATTGTGATTGGGCCGACGCACGACTTTTGCGTCGGCCGAATTCTTTAATAAGCCGCGTGCGTGTCTACTCGTAGACTTTACGACTTTCGTCGCTCGATCCGGAAATTTCGGGTCTTCGTCACGTGGCACGTGTGCGTCCGTTCCTTCCTTTCCCTTCGTTTGCGTTAGTTTCCTTAGGTCATTTCGCGTTTTCCCCTAGTTCTCTCTCTCTCTCTCTCTCGTTTTCTCTTCGTGTTCTTCATCGTTCTTCGGTTTTCCCGAGAAAATCTCCCAAACCCAGAAATGGCCAAAAGAGTGAATTCTTTCGGTGATTTGTTTCGGGCAGGTCCTTCAGAGAACCCGATCTTTGAAGGCTTGGCTGAAATAATTCCACCGAGCATGCTCAATAGCGCCGATGCTAGCATGCCGACCGAGCCACTACCACAACCGCAACCACTACCCCAAGCACCAATCTTGGTTGCTGATCCACCTATTGAGCCGGAAGCCGCTCCTGTCTATAGGAGACTTCCGAGGTCGAAGTACAGCAAAGCTCAGAGAGATGCACTTGCGGCTTTCTTTGCGGTGTATTCTCACCCCACGAAACCACAACGAGAAAGATTTGGTCCGAAAATCGGACTTGAGGAGGACCAAGTCTATTATTGGGGGTCGAGGAATAGGAAGAAGTTCGGTATCCAGTCTTCCGAGCAGCGTATTGCCGAGCTAGAGAAAAGAAATGATCAGCTGGTGAGCAAGAACGAGGAGCTTCAACTTCTGAATCAACGACTCGTCGATGCTCTCCACGGCGGCATCCGTCCCATTGCGGAGGTCCTGTTCCGCACTCGGATGTGCCTAGGCGAAGGCTCGAAGTTGTTCCTCCACAACAAGAGCCTCTTCTCGAGTTGTCCGATGATTCCATCGATATGGACCACTTGAGACGGGATGTGCGGAGCCTCATGCCTTCATTTATCGAGCGCCCATCCTTACCCGTGCCATCGATACCCTTCCCGACCTGCTCATGATCTTGTCGGAGTCCACACCGACTTGATCTCGGATATCGTCCGTAAGGCCAAACACGAGCTCCTGCTCATGGCCACCGCCGGATTTCCTTTGTGGATAACTTCACCGACTCCCGACACGTCTATTCATCCCGAGACTCTTCATGGGCCGAGTACTTGCGAGTGTTTCAACGAGCTGAACCTGCTCCGTACTTCAAAGCCGAATCGTCGAGACACTCGGCAACCATCCATCTTTATCCGACCACCATCGTTCGGATCTTAATGGATGTTGGTCGATGGTTGCCGTCTTCGTAGCATGATCACAAACGCCAAGACGTTGGAGATCCTTTCCTCCAAAGAACGAAGAAGGCTACGAGGAGCATATGCAGGTGATGTCGGCCGAGTTTCTGGTGCCATCTCACCTCGTTTCAACTCGTGAAGTCCAGTTCGTTAGGTACTCTCACCTACAACTGGATGGAAGTTGGGTCGTCGTGGATGTCTCCGTGGATGAATTGCGTTCCAATCCAAAGCCTTCCGTGAGATCGATTTGCCGAAAACGCCCCTCCGGATGCCTGATACGTGATCTTCATAATGGATCTTCCTTGGTCACTTGGGTGGAGCACGTGGATGTACGCGAGAAAGAGATGAAGGCCAGTTTCGAACCTTTTGTTCATTCAGGGTTCGCTTTTGGTGCAAAGCGTTGGATCTCAACTCTCCAACGACAAGCCGAGCGCTACATGTGCGCCACAGGTATCCACTCTTCACCCGGTGACTCGATTATTTCTCTTGAAGGAAGAAGAGGCCTTGCGGAAATGGCAAAACAGATGACAATCTGTTTCTTCAATGACATCAGCAACTCCACGTATCATCACTGGACTTGTTCGAACCGAACAAGAGACACTCGAATGGAGGTCAGGACCAACAAGCGAAGGGGTGATCCGAGCAAGCCCCCCGGAGTCAATCGTACTGCTGGATGTTCTGTCGTGCATCTTTCCCATCACACCCGGATCTTTGAGTTCCTCAAAGACGTGCAGACGAGACCAATGTGGGATAGTATGTCGATGGACAGCTCTGTACGTGTGCTAGCAAACTTCACCATCGGTCTTGACCCGCGGAACCATATTTCGGTGCTCGCCATAGATAGTCACAACGACTTCCTCATTCTTCAGGAGTGTTGCACCGATGCAACGGGGTCGTCTGTGATTTATGCACCAATCAACCATTCCATTTTCCAGTGTTTGCTATCTGGAGTTCAACCGGAGCCATTTCCGCTTATGTCTTCAGGCTTCTCCATTCTGCCTAACGTATCCGGAGCTGTACTTGACGGAACACTTCTGACTATGGTGTTCCAGATCTCAGTGAGGGCTACATCAGCCAAGTCTGCCGTGGAGTCGGCAACAACCCTTGTCCAGGACACACTTCAAAGGATCAGAGCCGCAGTCAATTAAGGAGCAAACGTTGGATGCAAGGCCCTGCTAGCCTTGTTTGTGACTGTTGGTGACTTGCTTCGGGAGGAGCTTAATGATCTTCAAGGGGGAGATTTTCTTTAACTTATTTTTTTCATTTGTATATATGTTGTGTGTTTACTTCTGTTTATTTATGTTTGTGTGTTTAAATTCAATAACCATGCTTGAATTATTCATTTTCGTGAAATATTTGTCTAACATTGAGGACAATGTTTAATTCAAGTGTGGGGGGAAGGTTTATTTAAAAAGAAAAGAAAAAATTTGAAAAATTCAAAAATTGAAAAAAATAATTTACTTGTTTTTGTTTTCTACGGTAACGGTATATCGACTAGATCATACTTACTCCCTTGGTAGCGTTGAACCTACCATTGCACTTAGTAAGTCACGGTGGTCACGTATTGTTACGTAAACTGAAAAAATCAAAAAAAAATCAAAAAATCAAAAATTACAAAAATATTTGCTTCTGTTTGTGTGTTTTTGTGTTTTATTTGTGTTATGTGTGTTGTATTCTTTCCAATCCCGATGATGAATTGAGTTTAATTGTTATGATTTGGAGAATGTTGATTATATGCTAAGGCTTTGTGTAATTTGCTTTGGATTTAATTTGCATAACTTGTGATTGCTCGAATTTCCGTATTCACTTAACCTGTTTCGATTAGTTGATTGCAATCCGAGAAGCACATTTAAACATACATTGTCATGCATACCCAGAAAATGTGAGGACTTGAGCCTATTGAATATTCACATGTATGCATATTTCATACATTTACTCGTTCTTCATGTGTGCACAATTCATGAGTTTTTGAACCTAGAACTTGCTCAGAGACCTCTCGAAACATTTTGTTAATCTGTGATTAATTAGAAATGAGTAAGGCATTAGTTGAGCACCATGGCCAAAATATTCACCATCCATTTAAACACGAACTTTAGGAATCCCCTTTTGAACTAAACACTCATTAGCCTTTTCTTTTGTTCACCCACACCATTTCACCCTTGTTTTATTGTGTTTGCAAGACGATGATAGTGACTTCTTATGTTCTTATGCTTCGGATTTGTATGGTAGTATACCAAAAGGCAAGTGTGGGGGTGTATTTATTTTGTTGTATTTGTTCAATGAAAGAAAATAAAAAGAAGGAATAAATTCCTCAAAAAAAAAAAAAAAAAAAAAAAAAAAGAAGAAGAAAAAGAAAAAAAGAAAGAAAGAGAAATTCCAAAAATAGAGTTATTTTGTTGTATTGTTTTATTTTCAATAAAAGGTTGGAGGAAAATAAGAGTTGTTTCGGGTTTAGCATAGGTATGAGTTTCAAAGTCGTTGATTTGTCTTGCAAACATGTAAAACATTTTTCATTTCGAGTCATTTCACTCCATTGACCATTCACCATTTACTATTCATCCTTTTGTCCCTGTTTCACCTAAAAAGTCCTTATGATCTAATGAGTTGTAGATTAATTGTAGAGAGTTGGTTAATGAGCAAGCATATGGGAACACTACTTGTGTAATTGTTTTGAGAGTAAACACTTAACCCTAAACACTGAGCGGAAATATTTAGTGAATCTTGTGAGCTTTAGTGGTTAATGTTGTTTCGATGTGCCTATTGGATTGCTTGACATTAATTGTATACTCGGTTTTCACACACACACCCGAGCATAAATGAGATGTACATATTAAATGCTTAGCAAATTCTTTAGCCTTGGTATATAATTTGTATTCTCTTGATTATAATTTTTTCGAACTCACTGAGGATTATGGTTGGAAAGACCAGTTTGTTGTGTGTTTCCATTTTTGTAATATAGTTGTGTTCTGTATTCTGTGTTTGCTAGAGGACTAGCAATAGTTCAAGTGTAGGGGTGTGATGTGAACGTAAAATACGTTCACAAAGTGCCTTTAATTACTGGATTTTGCTATTCCGAAAGCTTATTTGTCTGTTTAATATTTGTTTTTGTGTATTTAGGGAAAATATAAGAAAAATGTCAATCTGCACAGAAAAGGTGAATTTTGGAGGTTTTCAGCGTAAATCGGAAAGTCAACCGTGACTTTCATTTGTGGAATAAAATAATGTACGAAGATTTCGGATTATTCCGAATCCCGGCAAAGTTTGTCGGCGAACCACCACATAAGGCGGCGCAACCACCACACGCGGTGGTGGAACACAATTCAAACCACCACTTATTTTCTCTAATATTTATTTATTTAAATTCTTTTATTATTTTATTTTTTTTATTTTATTTTATTTTATTATTATTTCTTTATCTTTGTTTTGTTTTATTAATTTTCTTTTTCTTTTTCTTTGTTTTCTTTTCTTTCTCTTTGCAGGTAACATGTTCACGATCCTTCCTCCTCACATGGCTGGGATTCTTCTCCAGCTGCACTTCCACTCTTGCTTCCCGCTGATTTTGAGCATGTGCAGCTCTCTCTCTCTCTTTCACCATTCCGGATCACATACCACTTCTCCACCATCACCTACCACCTCCACCAAGCCTTGGCTGCTTCCCCCTTCCCCTCTCTATTTAAGAGAAGTTCCTGCCCCCGCAATTCCTCACCAATTCACAATGGCAGCCATCAATTACCTGCAAGCCACAACCAATCACCACACCCACCGTGCCTTCTCTCGTGCACCCATCACCGTTGGCATCACAAGTCCATGGCCGGCGAAACTCATGGCTGCAATCAAAGCCCAAGCCGGCATCTCAATCTAACCCTCTCGCTCAATTTCAATCCATCAATTACCCGCAAGCAATTAATCATTCTCTTCCTCTCTAATTATTTGTGTTCTTCTTTTTTTTTTGCAGGTTCGCATCAAGCAAGAACCCACTGCCGGCAGAAATTCCGTGAGTCCGGACCTCCTTGCCGCGCCGCCGTTGGAAATCCCCGAGCCCGTGCTCTCACCGTTCCTAAACCAATGACGCCGCAAAATCCCAGATCAGCCAAGCAGCTCCTTGCCGCTCGCCGTTCACCGCCCGCATCTCATCTCTCTCGCCTCGCTCGCTGCTCTATTTCCGGCGAACCCATCGTAGCTGCTCCTCTCTTTGTCGCCGCATCTCGCCGACGCAGCTGCCGCAATCCAGGCTCATCCCCGCCCTCTCGTTCCGGCCGCTTCTCCCTCCACCGCGCCTCCTCACCGCGACGCCGACCGAACCCGTGACCCATCTGCCGCACCAACGAGCCCGCTAGCCTCGCCATCGCCGATGCCGGCGCCGCTCAACCACCGTACCCGCTCAACGCCGGCGATGCCCTCCCCCTCTCTACGGTCTCTCTCGTTCTGGGCTGAAAGAAGAAATGAAGAAGAAGATATATGAATGCCGACTTGGCTTGGTCAAACCGTAAGGAAGAAAGAAGAAAAGTCAAAAGTCAAACTTGACTTCACATATGGGCTGTTGACTCCCTTTGACCAGTTGACTTGCAGGCCCAAGCCCATTTCAGTCCAACTGCTAAGTACACCCATTTGGCCCAGGCCCAATTTGATTTGCGCACCCGCCACATCCAAAGTTACTTGTTACGATCTACTATAGCTGAGTCTGCCACCTTCGCCTGCCAGACAGTGTCCATTTTCATGGACACAACAGTAACATTTTTCCCAAACTCTGTTTATTTATTATAATTTATTTTTGTTTAATTAACTATTCGTGAATAATTTTGGGAAATGTTATTGTTTGTTTATTTTCTATTTTGTGTAATAATTGTTGGATTGAAGTTAATTGATTCTTCTAGCAGCTTATGTGAATTTTGTTTGTTTGGTTTTATCTTTAATGTTGAAACTAAATGATAAGGATCGCGGATAGACGAGCGTTCGCTAGGTCGCGCACTTGAATTAACAACTCTTTTTCTATGCGTTAGACATGTTTAGATTAATCACCTTTGCATGTTTAATTGTTTAATCTAGATGAGCGTTCACTAGGTTGATTTCATGGGAGAAGTTTATTTGGGGAATGATAACCCGCGTGGGCATTCTACATGTGTTAGTTTCGGATTCATGGCTAGGGAGTTAATTAATCTTCAAAACAATATTTGTGTGTGTGTTTTCTTGTTTTCAAAAATAATAAAAATCCAAAAATATTTCTTTTTATTGTTTTCAAAATTATCAAAAACCCCCAAAAATACTTTTGTATATAATGTATATTTTTGTAAATAGAAACAATACTGTATAGTTTATTTAATTTTGTATATATATATATTCTTTATTCTTTATACTTGTTAATATTAATTCTTTATTTAATTTAATTTTTCGTGACATTAAAAAGTAAATATAACAATCTTCTGTGGGAAAAACCTTTATTTCCCATTATACTTTACAACGACAATTGTTAGGAATTTAGGTAAAAATTAATGACCGCGGTGAAAAAATCATCTAATCACAAGGCGTGGGATACACCAAGGATGGCGCAAGCATACCTATGGAGGAGCTATTGGACACTTGTGCAAAGGAGGTTATGGATAACGTTTTCTCCCTTGAGATCCAACCCTACGAAAGTAAGTATACTCCTCCTTTGTCCATTCCCGTATCCACTAATAAAGCACTTCCCTCAGTTGTTCAGGCACCCGTGCTTGAACTCAAGCCTTTACCGGATTATTTGTAGTATGCTTATTTGGGAGATAAGGAGACTTTGCCCGTTATTGTGTCATCTGCCCTTACATCTAGTCAAGAGGAGCGGTTAGTGAAAGTGCTTAAGGAGCATAAGACTGCTATTGGATGGACCTTAGCAGATATCAAGGGAATAAGCCCTACGACTTGTGTCCATAGGATACTTCTTGAGGAGGGGACTAAACCAACTAGAGAGGCTCAACGTCGTCTCAACCCTCCAATGATGGAAGTTGTGAAGAAGGAGGTTATCAAACTCCTTGATTGTGGCGTCATATACCCCATTTCAGACTCCAAATGGGTGTCACCTATCCAAGTGGTACCAAAGAAGTCCGGAGTCACTGTTGTGAAGAATGCTGAAAATGAGTTGGTGCCACAAAGGACCGTGACCGGCCATCGAGTTTGCATTGACTATAGGAAGCTCAACGCCACCACAAGGAAAGATCACTTTCCTTTGCCATTCATTGATCAGATGCTTGAGCGCTTGGCGGGCCATGACTACTATTGCTTCCTTGATGGATACTCCGGTTACAATCAGATTGCTATTGCGCACGAGGATCAAGAGAAAACAACCTTCACTTGTCCCTTTGGGACGTTTGCTTATCGTCGCATGCCTTTTGGACTTTGCAATGCACCAGGTACGTTCCAAAGATGTATGGTAAGCATCTTTTCTGATTTTATTGAGAAAATTATTGAAGTTTTTATGGATGACTTTTCAGTTTTTGGTGAAAACTTTGATAATTGCCTTGGAAATTTGGAACTAATACTTAAGAGGTGTGTTGAAACTAACCTTGTGCTAAATTGGGAAAAATGTCATTTTATGGTTAGACAAGGGATAGTCCTAGGTCATATTGTCTCTTCTAGGGGTATAGAAGTAGATAAAGCTAAGGTTGATCTTGTACGACACTTACCCTCTCCCACTTCCGTGAGAGAGGTTCGTTCTTTTCTTGGACATGCATGATTTTATCGTCGCTTTATCAAGGACTTTTCAAAGATTGCAAGACCCCTTTGCCGTCTACTACAAGAGGAAGTGGCGTTTGAATTTGAAAAGGACTGCCAAGGAGCGTTCGACAAGCTCAAGGAGTTATTGACTTCATCACCGATCATGCAACCCCCGGATTGGTCTTTGCCCTTTGAATTGATGTGTGATGCATCAGATTATGCCGTGGGAGCTGTGCTAGGGCAACGCATGGATAAGAAGCCTTATGCCATTTACTATGCTTCTAGAACTCTTAATGATGCTCAATTAAATTATTCTACTACTGAAAAAGAGTTGCTAGCTGTTGTTTTTGCCCTTGAAAAATTTCGTTCTTACTTGCTTGGTACTAAAGTAATTGTTTACACTGACCATGCAGCTTTGAAGTACCTCTTGTCGAAAAAGGAGGCCAAGCCTAGGTTGATTCGATGGGTGCTACTCCTTCAAGAGTTTGACGTGGAGATCAAGGACAAGAAAGGGAGTGAGAACGTGGTGGCTGATCACTTGAGCCGCCTAGTGCATGAAGAGGACTTAATCCCCCTTGTGGAAACATTTCCGGATGAACAACTCTTCGGAATAGAGGTAAGTACACCATGGTATGCTGATATTGTGAACTATATTGTCTCTAGACAAATTCCTAATACCATGTCACATGCACAAAAAGATAGACTTAGGAAGGTTGCTAAAGAATATGTTTGGGATGATCCCTATTTGTGGAAACATTGTTCTGATCAGTTAATTAGGAGATGTGTGCCTGAACATGAGCAACGTGCTATATTGTCTTTATGTCATTCTGAAGCATGTGGGGGACATTTTGGGTCTAAAAAGACTGCTTATAAGGTGTTAGAATCGGGATTCTTTTGGCCAACTTTGTTTAAAGATGCATATGCGTTTTGCTTGACTTGTGATAGGTGCCAAAGAATGGGAAATCTTAGTTCTAGAGATCAAATGCCATTAACTAATATTCAAGCTGTTGAATTATTTGATGTTTGGGGCATAGATTTTATGGGACCTTTTCCTTCATCTTATGGGTTTCTTTACATTCTCCTTGCCGTTGACTATGTCTCAAAATGGGTGGAAGCTAAGGCCACCCGGACTAATGATTCTAAAGTTGTTGCGGATTTTGTGCAGTCTAACATTTTCTCTAGGTTTGGCATGCCAAGAGTGATCATAAGTGATGGAGGCTCACATTTTTGCAACCGCACGATTGAGGCCTTGTTCAAGAGGTATGGCGTTACACATAAGGTTTCTACACCCTATCACCCCCAAACCAGTGGGCAAGCGGAGGTTTCCAATCGTGAGATCAAGAACATATTGGAGAAGACGGTCAACCCTAACCGCAAGGACTGGAGCTCTAGGTTGGTGGATGCATTATGGGCTTATAGGACGGCTTACAAGACTCCCATTGGAATGTCACCTTATAGGCTTGTTTATGGCAAGGCTTGCCATCTACCGGTGGAGTTGGAGTACAAAGCTTGGTGGGCCGTGAAGCAATTCAACATGAGCATGGATGAAGCTGGGATTCAGAGGAAATTGCAATTGAATGAGCTTGAGGAAATAAGGAATGATGCATTTGAGAGTGCTCGGATTTACAAGGAAAAGACAAAGGCTTTCCATGATAACATGATTCGTGGGAAACACTTTGTTGTGGGGCAGAAAGTTCTTTTATTTCACTCTAGACTTAAACTTTTTCCCGGTAAGCTTCGTTCTCGTTGGATTGGACCTTTTGTTGTTACTAATATTTTTCCCCATGGGGCTGTGCAGATTAAAGGAGGCCAATCCGGCAATGAGTTCAAAGTGAATGGACATCGATTGAAGCCGTATTACGAGGCTTATGACCATAATGAAGAGTCCATCACTTTTGCACCTCAAAGGAGGAATGAGGAAGACGTCATGGCTAGGGAGAGCCAAGATTAGTGACGTATGGCAAAGTCTAGGCTGAAGACTTTAAACATTAAGCGCTATTTGGGAGGCAACCCAATTCAACCAAATATGTGAAGGAGCCATCAACGCAGATTTGCTTTCTCTATCTCTCTCTTTACTTCTTTTGGTTGAACTGTATCTGTTTTACTTTCTCAATACTTGCCTTACATATGTTTTTGTGCTTACATTGAGGACAATATAAGGTTTAAGTGTGGGGGAAGGGTTTATGTTTTTGTTTTGTTTACATTTTACCTTTTGCGTTATAAAAAAAAATAAAAAATTCAGAAAATCGAAAAATACAAAAAGAGTTTTTGTGATGGTTGGTTGAGTCTTAGGATGCCCTTAACTGCCTAGGATGAGTTTAATCTTTGAAATCATGGTTGAAAAGTGGATCACAAGATCAAATTGTTGAATATCATTCTTTGGTTAATTGATGAATATGGAAGATGTATGAACATGTAGTAGATATGGTTTGTAACTTTGGTACAGAATTTGAGCATGTGAAGACAAGTTAATGAACCCTATGTGAGCTTTCGAGCTATATGTGCTTTCTTTGTTGAGAGTTGTTTAAAATCAGATCTTCTTTGGCTTTAAAACTCATTGTTAACCTCATTATTCTTCTACTTGATCAATTGCATGCCATAGATTTTCAATGGACTATAGAGTTTACTAGAACTTGCTTTTGAATTTTTCGAAACTTATAGTCATAACATACTCTGATTTTGGAAAGGATTGAAGGCACTTAGGATTTCCACCAATGCCAAAAAGCCATGTGTCCCTTATTTGTGTACACGTGTGTGCACCCCTCAGTTAACCTTTTTGAGCTTACATTTAGCCTTTTCTTTCTTCACCCATGATATCTTGACCATGAACCTTAGTATAGTCATTTAGCCTTTTTGAGCTTACTACGAACTTAGTGGAGCTATGCTTTGATGATTGAGCTTTGTGAAAGAAAGACAAAAGAAAAGAGGGAATTGACAAAAATAAGTGTGGGGGAGGGATAGACTTGTCCATTACATATATATGCCGTGAAAAATAAAGAAAAGGAAAAGAAAAATACATGTACGGCAAGAAAAGAAAAATTGAAGAAAAAAATGGATTAATGTCCCCTTTTCCCGATGATTTAGGAGGTTGTTTTGAAGTGAAGGTCTAAAATAAATACTTGGCCTTTGTCCTTTATCATTTGTGGTTAGAATGAAGTTTGGGCCCAACAAAATGATATTTTTCCCGTTTTTGAGTGACATGGTTATTTGGATGCTCTACTAAGTTTTTAGGACACTTTGTGATTACCCTATCCTTTGTTTCTCTAAACCGTGAGCCTTGGCCCCGTTATATCCTTATAAAGTCCTTCTTGATCCTTAAAATGGGTAGACCTTGATCTGTGGAGTTTAATTCGAAAGTTGAGCATATGGTTGAGGTCCATTTGTGCATGTAGTCGATATCTTTCATGAGGCTTTGAAAATCTTTCACTAAAATGCTTTCTTTGATTGATATATGTGAGCTATTTGAATGCCTTACAATAATTTCTCTCACATATCTTTGAGTGAAAAGCTTTAAAGCTAGAGCCATGAATCTAAGTATAATAGAGAGCATACCCTTGTGAGGATAACTTGTTTGAAACATGTTGAGCTCCATTGCATAACTATTGTTCTTCCAAGTCTTACTTGTTCATATGAATTCCATGATTGTTAATTAACTCTCGAATTTCCTGTGACAAATTTTGGTTAAGTGCTAAACTTGATTCCACGAAAGTAAGAGATTTCTGAGGCAATAAGTTAAGGGCAATAGAATTTTTGTGTGGAGTATGATTGTGTTGCTAAGGGACTAGCAATAGCTAAGTGTGGGGGAATTTGATAGGAGCACAAAGTGTGACGTTTTTAATATATTTTCCCTACTATTTGGCTGCGTTTTATTGGTTAACTTTGCTATTTAGCTTAGTTTCTACCTTTGTGTCCCTAAATGATGATTTAATTGAAGGAATGAATTAAAATGAAGATATTATGAAACTTTCCTAATTTGAATTCTTTCCTGACTCTGACAGGAATCATAAAGGGAGTAGGAATCCTAATGCAACTAGGATTACTATTTCAGCTCAGAACGGAAAATCGGAGCTCGGAAATTAACGAAGTCTAATGGGCTTTTTTGAGGCCCATTAAGAGGTGAGCTGCCGTGAGGCCCAAGATGGAGGCCCAAATCCATGAAGGAAAGCCCAAGTCCACAAAGCATGAAGGAAAGGTCCAAGTCCATTTTCGGACATTCTGCCTGTGCAGATCAGTCCACTTCTGAAGCCCATATCTCCTAATTGGACCGTCCGATTGAGCTGAAATTTTAATACAAGCTGCACATGTGTGTTAGGTATTCTGTATTAAAATTTCAGGATAATCCAACCAGTGGAACGTCCATTATGCTGTTCTAAGTGCACTGAGCTCAGTGCTGTCTACTTTTTAATTCTTTAATTTTCTTTTATTCTCAATGCTCCACCCACCCCCAAGAATAAAATTAGATATTGTGGGATGTATCTAGACCTGATCATGGCAAGAAGAGGAGGGATATTTCTTGGGACTACTCAAAGCAATCTCAGCCATTCAAGGGATTAATTTTGAAGGGCTAGGATCAAGGCTAGGGTTCCATGTTCTCCTATAAATAGAGGGCTTCACAACTCACTTCCATACCAATTCACAACTAAGAATATCATTCCATACTCTCTCATAGTTTCAGCAGCTACTCCATCCAAGGTTCTTAGCTCCATTCTCTAGTGCAAGGGTTCTCAAGGCTTCAAGGAGGAGGAGAAGGCGTAATCACCATCATCACCAGCCATATTTCGACATCACCATCTTCATCATCAACTTGTCTTCACAGCTTGGATCACTTGTGGTCAAGGATTCAAGGTTTTGTGGTTTCAAGATCTTAACTATTTCATATGGTGTATTACGTTTTAACCTTTAAATTCATACCTCTTTGTTGCTTGATTACCTTTGTATTAGTTAACATTTCATGGATCATTTAAATTTCCAGATTATTTATACAAGTTTATTTGGTTGTTGGATTGAAGTTGATTGATTCTTCTAGTAGTTTATGTGGATTTGCTTGTTTGATTTTGCCTTAAGTGATAGAATCAGATGAGAAGGATCATAGATAGTAGAGTGGTCTCACTAGGTCATGCACTTTAATTAACAAGTATGTTTCTATGCGTTGAACATGTTTAGGCTAGCTATCTTTGCATGTTTAATTGTTTAACCTAGGTGTGGTCGTTTAGGTTGGAATTCATAGAGAGATATTTATTTGGGAGATGTATGGTGGTCCAACATCTTACATGTGTTAATTTCGAATTCATGACTAGGGATTTAGTTAAGTTTCAATCTGATAATTGATAAATGAGTATACTTAAGATGTTGATTAATTGATCTATGTTCCATCGATTTATTCCATTTAATTCATTCTTTGTAGTTAGTTACTTAATTTTCGTAAACAATTCTCAATCACCCCTTGATTTTGTGTACATATTTTGTTTATATTTGTAAATATTAATTCTTTGTGACATTCTTTGTTAGGTACACCCTCGATCTCCGTTGGAACGATCCCTACTTATTCTTTACTACAATGCTTTTAGGGTTTTAAATTGATGCACACTTGTAGCCTATCAATTTTTGGCGCCGTCGGCGGGGATCAAAAATATTGTTTATATGCCTAACATTTATACTTGTGACGTTTTATACTTGTGAATATTTGAGAATTATACTTACTGATTTTGTAACACTTAGTAATTTATTTAGGTGTCCGTTATGTGGTTGATTATTTGAGTTGTTGTGAGTTGTAACTTGAAACGGAAATAGGTAAGGTCCTTTTGTTAATATTGGCCTAAACCCTTCATTTGTACCTTGCAAAGGTCACTTGAGGTTGAGGGCGGCCTTTATTAACACTTGGAGAATTGTCGAACACTTAAGTGCTTTCTCAACAGAGTAAGGGGCACATGGATGGTGTCTAGGTCGAGACCCTTGGTGACAGGTTTTGGATTCAGAGGACTATAGACAGACGAAAGTCGATAGGGGCTTGCCTCCGTAGTACCACTAAATGAATCCTGCCCCTCGCTTATTCTCATATGATCTGGCCATTCGCCTTCTGAAACCACGGAAAGTCATTTAAGTCAAGGCATTGCACCTAGGCCGCACGTTCCACATTGGGTTACCGTTTGGAATCAACTTGGTTTTTGACTATGTAAAGGGTACAAACGAAAACGTAATTGTGTGAATAAAATTAATATACACAAATAGGAATTTCATTTATTATTTTCATTCATTTATTATTTTCGTACATATTACTTATACTTGTATAATATATCTTGTATTTATTTTGTAAACCTTGTACTAACTTTGTAAACTTTTGTTTAGGTATTAATGAATGTCCTCTGAACTCTCACCACTCTCTACTATTCAACAAAGGATCCAAAGGTTAAGGGAAAGCAAAGAGTCATTTCTACAAAGTTACTCTGAAGAATCGGGTAACAACTCCTCACGTTCTTGTTCAGAAGAGGAGGAAGACATACCTGAGGAAGTAAACGTTGCTGAAGATCAAGCACTACCAATGGCTGAAACAATTAGGCAACTTTCGAATGGTACTGAGGGAGAAGTTGTTCCGCTTTGCATCACATATCCGGAACCGGCTGAAGGAAAAGAAGCTGACTTTGAATTGAAAAGTGGGTTCTTGCATCACCTACCCAAGTTCCATGGGCTTAGTAGCGAGGATCCCAACAAGCATCTTAAGGAGTTTCAGTTTGTTTGTGGGAGCATGTGTCCTAAGAATGGGGATATCAACATACTCAAAATGAAGGCATTTCCTTTCTCTCTTGATGATAGGGCAAAGACATGGCTATTTGACTTACCTGCCGGCCATGTCAACACTTGGGATAAGTTGAAGAGTGAGTTTCTCACTAAGTACTTTCCAGCATCAAAGGTCACTATCTTCGGTTTTTACCTACGTCATTAATTATTACCTAAATTCCTAACAATTGTCGTTGTAAAGTATAATGGGAAATAAAGGTTTTTCCCACAGAAGATTGTTATATTTACTTTTTAATGTCACGAAAAATTAAATTAAATTAAATAAATAATTATTATTTACAAGTATAAAGAATAAAGAATATATATATACACAAAATTAAATGAACTATACAGTATTGTTTCTATTTACAAAAATATACATTATATACAAAAGTATTTTTGGGGGTTTTGAGGTTTTTGAAAACAATAAAGGAAATATTTTTGGATTTTTATTATTTTTGAAAACAAGAAACACACACACAAATATTGTTTTGAAGATTAACCAACTCTCTAGCCATGAATCCGAAACTAACATATGTAAGATGCTGGACCACCATACATCTCCCAAATAAAACTATCCCTAACAATTAACTCCGAGGCCACTCTGTCAGCTAATCAATAGAAAAAGAGTTGTTAATTCAAGTGCACGACCTAGCGGGACCGCCCAACTATCCGTGATCCTTATTATTTAGATTCAACATTAAAGATAAAACCAAACAAACAAAATTCACATAAGCTGCTAGAAGAATCAATTAACTTCAATCCAACAATTATTACACAAAATAAAAATAAACAAACAATAACATTTCCCAAAATTATTCACCGATAGTTAATTAAATAAAAATAAATTATAATAAATAAACGAAGTTTCGAGAAAAATGTTACTGTTGTGTCCATGAAAATGGACACCGTCCGGCGGGCGAAGGTGGCAGACTCGGCTATAGAAAATCGTAACTTTGGATGTGGCGGGTGCACAAATCAATTGGGCATTTGGGCTTGGGCAATTGGGCAAGTGGGCAAAGGCCCAATTTTCTGTTGACCGTGTTTGACCGGCCCAAGTCTTTCTCTTTTACGGATCAGCCCACATCTAGCTTTGACTTGTTGACCCGTGCCGACTTCCAATTTGGTTGAAACATTGACTTTTCAACTCTTGCTTTATCTCTTGTCCAAGTCAGCATTCTTTAATTCAAACCCATTTCTTCTTCATTCACGAATTCTGCGAGACAAGAGAGCAAGAGCAAAACGGCAAGGGATCGATGCCGGCGAGCCGGGCACGGAGAGCAGGTGGGAACGGCGGACCGAGCTGGGCAAAGCGACAGAGACGGCGGCGGTGGAATGGTCACGGCCGGGATTTGCGATCCGGATTGGTGGACCGTGATGCGCCGGCTCGGCTTGGTGAACGGTGGTGCGAGAGACCAACGGCGTGGTCTGGGCGTGAGCAGCGGCGACTGGTTTGCAGTGGCTTCGTCGGCGAAGGGAGGCACGGATTGGCGGAATCAGCAGCTTGGACAGATGGGTTCGCCGACATGGTTTGGCACGGGCACATGATAGGAGCACAAAGTGTTACGTTTTTAATGTGTTTCCCCTATTATTTGGCTGTGTTTTATTGATTAACTTTGCTATTTTGCTTAGTTTCTATCTTTGAGTCCCTAAATGATACTTAAATATGAGCTTGTGCTAAAATGAAGTTTTTAAGAAACTTTCCTATTTTGACTCTCCTAATTGTTTAGGAAACTTTCCTAATTTGAATCTTTCCTGTCTTTGCCAGGAATCCTAAAGCGACCAGGAATCCTAAAAGGAGTAGGAAACCTAGTTCAACCAGGAAAACTATTTTGTGCTCGGAATGGAAAATCGGGGCTCGGAAAATTACGAAGGTTAATGGGCTTTTTCGAGGCCCATTAAGAGGTGGGCTGCCATGTGGACCAATTGGGAGGCCCAAATCCATGAAAACAAGTCCATTGGACTCTTGGATGTAACCCTAGCCCATTAGGGTTTATTTTGGACGAAAATTACAAGGGAGTTCTCTTCCTTTGCCTCATTCTTTAATCCTATTAGGATTCAGATTTTATTTTAATTAATCTTTGTATTTTTCCCAAAGTTTTTATTCTTTTCAAATACCTAATTTATTTAGGATATTAATTCAGATTTTTAAGGGATTAATTGGAGGAAATTCGGCACTGTTCATTCGGCACTATTCATCAATGATTTTGGCAACCAATGCAAGGAGAATCCATGTGGAACTCAACTAGGTTTATCAAGGAATTAAAATCAGATTTTTTGGGAGTGAATCTAGTCCTAATTTCGACAAGAAGGAGAGAAGGATTACTTGGTGACTACTCAAGAGAATCTCGGCCATTCAAGGATTTAATATTCAACGATCAAGATTTCTCCTAGAGTTCCATGTTCTCCTATAAATAGAGAGGCTCCTCAACATAATTCTTCACCAATTCACAATCGAGAATACCATTCCATAAGTTTCATATTGTCGACTACATCCATCCATAAGAGTTCTCGAGTTCCATTCTCTAAAACCTAGGGTTTCCAAGTCTTCAAGGAGGAGGTTTAGGCGGCTGCACCATCATCACCTTCATCATCTAGGACGTCCATCATCATCTTCACCTTGCTGTTCACGGATCAGAAGTACTTGCTTCCAAGATTTCAAGGGTTCGTGGCTCAAGCTTCTCACTCCATATGGTGTATTTCGTCTATACCTTTAATTAATTCCTCCTTGTTACTTTGTAATTCTTTGTTTTAGTTAACATAACATTGAGTTCATAATTTCCAGAATTGTTTATGGGTTTGTTATACTTATTTCGAAACATATTGGTTTTCTAAGTTGCTTTTATATGATTGCTTGTTTGATTCAAAGTTTACGGATATCTTTTATGTGTTTATGCTATAGGGTGGCCAACTTATAATGTTTGCATGTAATTGGTGCTAGAATTAGGGTTTCAACATTTTGAAAGACTACTTCATACAAGTAGTAAAGGCTTTGGACAAAAGTCAGAATCAAATAAGAAGGATTGCAATTAGATGAACTTATTCATGCTAGGTTGTACACTTGAATTAACAACTCCTTTCGATGCTTTGAACATGGTTTGATTAGCTAACTTTTTAGACTAAGATGGCATGTTTAATTGATTGATCTAGGTGCTTTCACTTAGGTTAATATTCGTAGGAAGGTTTAATTGGGAAATAATTAGCTTCTGATATTTCACAATGTTAATTTCGATCATATGACTTAGAGAATTAATAGTTTTCGAATTCAATGTATGATTCTTGTACCCTACGGTTTAGGGGATTATGTCCTTAATGTTTCACCACATTCTTTTATTTATTTCATAATTTATTTGTTCTATACTTAGTTTAATTCATACAATCTTCGAAACCCCCTTTACTTTGTATATATGTTTATATTTATTCTATGAACTTGTTAATAATTCTTTGTGACATTCTTTGTTAGGTACACCCTCGATCTTCGTTGTGAACGATCCCTACTTACTTTATACTACCGATAGGGTTTTTTAATTGACGCTGTGTTTATAGCATATCAAATAGAAGTGGAATGTGAGTGGTAGAAAAGAAATGGTAAGTGGAATGGTGGAAATGAAGTCATATGGCAATTAACCATTTATTTAAATAAAAGAAATCAAACACTAATAGTGTGGGAAGAAAACAACAAATATGGGTTGGTGAGATGGATGACAATATGGTGGTGAGTGGAGCATTGAGAATAAAAGAAGAAGAAAGAATTGGAAAGTAGACAGCACTGAGCTATGCCCACTTAGAATGGAATAATTTACGTTTGAACGGTTGGATGATTCTGAAATTTGAATCCAGAATACTTAACACACACATGAAGCGTGTATCAAAAATACAGCTGGATCCAACGGTGCAAGTGGAAGATATGCGCTTCCAAAGTTGACAGATCTGCACAGGCAGATTGTCCGAAAATGGGCTTGGACCTTTCCTTCATGCTTTGTGGACATGGGCCTTCCTTCTTGGGCTTGGGCCTTCCTTCTTGGGTTTGGGCCTTCATCTTGGATTTGGGCCTTCATCTTGGGCCTCACGGCAGCGCAGCTCTTAATGGGCCTCACGGCAGCGCAGCTCTTAATGGGCCTCGAAAAAGCCCATTAGACTTCGTAAATTTCCAACACTTTGCTTATTTTCCTCAAGTTGTCTTCTTTTCTCTTTATTTGCAATAGGAAACCTACAAACACAAAAACTAAATAAATAACAGAAATTTATGAGAAACTAACAATAAAAATGTAGAGAAATTGATATAAAAAGTTGTACAATTATGCACCTATCAAATACCCCCACACTTAGCTATTGCTAGTCCCTTAGCAACACAAAACTTAAAACAGAACAACACAAAACAGAAAAGGGAAACACAAAACATATATTCATTCCAACCATAACCCTCAGCGAGTTCAGAAGAGTTATAATCAGGAGAATAAAAATTATATACCAAGGCTAACAAATTTGCTAAGTGTTTAACATGCACATCTCATTTATGCTCGGGTGAAGTGTGTGAAAACCGAGTATACAAAAAATTTCATGCAATCAAATAGGCACATCGAAACAACATTAACCACTAAAGCTCACAAGATTCACTAATTATTTCCGCTCAGTGTTTAGGGTTAAGTGTTTACTCTCAAAACAATTACACAAGTACTGTTCCCATATGCTTGCTCATTAACCAACTCTCTACAATTAATCCACAAATCATCAGATCATAAGGACTTTCAGGTGAAACAGGGGTCAAAGGGTGAATGGTGAATAGTGAATGGTGAATGATGAATAAAGGGACTGGAAATGAAAAATGTTTCACATGTTTGCAAGACAAGTCAACGACTTTGAAACTCATACCTATGCTATAACCGAAACAACTTTCTTATTCTCCCCCAACTTTTTATTGAAAATAATACAAGAAAATAACTCTATTTTTTTTTCTTTCTTTTCTTTTTTTTTTCTTTTTTTTTTCTTGAGGAACTTTATTCCTTCTTTTTGTTTTTGATTTTTTTTTCTTTCTTTGAACAATTACAACAAAATAAAATGCACCCCCACACTTGCCTTTTGGTATATTACCATACAAATCCGAAGCATAAGAACATAAGAAGTCAATATCATCGTCTTGCAAACACAAATAAAACAAGGGTGAGAAGTTGTGGGTGAACAAAAGAAACGGCTAATGAGTGTTTAGTTCAAAAGGGGATTCTTAAAGTTCGTGTTTAGATGGATGGTGAATACTTTGGCCATGGTGCTCAACTAATGCCTTACTCATTTCTAATTCATCACAGATTAACAAAATGTTTCAAGTGGTCTTTGAGCAAGTTCTAGGTTCAAAACTCATGAATTGTGCACACATGAAGAACGAGTAAATGTATGAAATATGCATACATGTGAATATTCAATAGGCTCAAATCCTCACATTTTCTGGGTATGCATGACAAGGTATGTTTAAATGTGCTTCTCGGATTGCAATCAACTAATCGAAACAGGTTAAGTGAATATGGAAATTCGAGCAATCACAAGTTATGCAAATTAAATCCAAAGCAAACTACACAAAGCCTTGACATATAATAAACATTCTCCTAATCACAACAATTAAACTCAATTCATCCTTGGGATTGGAAAGAACAAAGCACAAAACACACAAAACAGAAGCAAATATTTTTGTAATTTTTGATTTTTTTGATTTTTTTGATTGATTTTTTTTTGATATAGCTCAAATAAACAAACAAGCACTTTCAAAGACTCAATAGCTCCAAAGCCAGTGCGAAACAAACGAGCTTACAAAACTATTTTTTTTTTTTCAATTTTTTTTATTAGGGTAACAATACGTGACCACAGTGACTTACTTAGTGCAATGGTAGGTTCAACGCTACCAAAGGAGTAAGTATGATCTAGTCGATATATTGTTACCGTAGAAAACAAACACAGTAAATTATTTTTTTGAATTTTTCAAATTTTTCAATTTTTTTTTCTTTTCTTTTTAATAAACCTTCCCCCCACACTTGAATTAAACATTGTCCTCAATGTTAGACAGATATTTCACGAAAATGAGAAATTCAAGCATGGTTATTGAATTGAAAATACAAACAGAAATAAACACACCAACAAAAATAAACACACAACAGTTAAGTAAATGAAAAGGGAAACAGAAAGACTCCCCTTTGAAGATCGTGAAGCTCCTCCCAAAGTAAGTCACCAACAGTCACAAACAAGGCTAGCAGGGCCTTGCATCCAACGTTTGCTCCTTAGTTGACTGCGGCTTTGATCTTTTTGAGCGTGTCCTGGACCGTGCCTGTTGCCGAATCCACAGCACGTCTGGCTGAATTTGCCTTCACTGAGATCTGGAACACTAACGTCAGTAGAGTTCCATCAAGTACGTCTCCGGATACATCAGGCAGAATGGAGAAGCCAGATGACACCAATTGAAAAGGCTCCGGGTCAATGATGTGAACGTAAAATACGTTCACAAAGTGCCTTTAATTACTGGATTTTGCTATTCCGAAAGCTTAATTGTTTGTTTAATGTTTGTTTTCGTGTTTTTAGGGAAAATACCAGGAAAATGTTAATCTGCACAGAATAGGTGCATTTTGGAGGTTTTCAGCATAAATCGGAAAGTCAACCGTGACTTTCACATGTGGAATAAAATAATGTACGAAGATTTCGGAAACCGTTCCGAATCCCGACAATTTGTCGGCGAACCACGACATAAGGCGGCGCAACCACCACACGCGGTGGTGGAACACAATTCAAACCACCATTTTATTTTCTCTAATAAATGTTTCTTTTATACATTTATTTTATAATTATTTCATTTCATTTATTTTATTACTTTTTCTTTTGATTTATTTTATAATTATTTTATAAATTCTTTTTATTTTATTTCTTTTGCAGCCACCATGTGTGCTCACGGTTTGATTCTTCATCCACCTTCACATCCATCAGCCCATGTTCCCTTCCTTTCCAGTCATTATTCCATCTCCACTCCATCACATGGCCGCAATTCCTTCCCGGAATCAATTTCCCGACCACTCTTCCTTGGCTGTTTCTCCACTCTCCTTGCCTATTTAAGCCATCAACCATTCTGCAATAATCACCAATTCACACGATCATCATCTCGGTAGCCATTTTCAATCACACCATCACTACCATGGCAGCCCTCGCCAATTCAATCATCTATGGCTACTCTCTCGCAATTCACAATTTCATCAAATACCTGCAATTTCACAGTTCAACACATGCAATCATTAATCTAATTTTCTTTGTTTTTCTGTTTTTGCAGGTTTGGAAGCAGCTCGCCTTGCCGCTGCAATCAAGAAGCCCAGCTCAATCTTGGCCGCCCGTGCTCTTAGCCGTGCCTCCGCTGTTCTCACCGAACCGGCCATCTCGGTCCGGCGCCGCACCACATCGCCGTAATCTCTCTCTCTCACGACAGCGCCGTCAATAGCCGCTGTCCAGCCCACCACGGCTGCGCCCGCCCTCTCCTCGCAAAGCACCCAAATCACCGAGCCCAAAGCTCTTTTTGCTCCGAAATCACCACCGCCGCCGCCAGGCCGTCACCGGAAATCCACCGTGCCCATCTATTTCCCGACGCTACCGCCGCTGAAATCTCCCAAAGCCGCGACCAGCCCAGATTTCCGAACCATATCGGCGTTCCTCCTTTGCCGCGCCGAGTCCACTCACGCCGCCGTGAAGTCCAGTTCTGCCGGCGTCGCTCCTTGCGTCGTCGCCGTCCCCGCCTCCTCACCGTGCCCTCCGCCGGTCCTGCCATCAAAGAAACAAAAGAAGTGGAGAAGAAATCATGATTAAGGAGAAAGAATGATAGAAAGGAGAAGTCTTGACCACGGGCTGGGCACAAGCTGAAAAGGAAAAGACCAAAAGGCCAAGGGCCAGAAAGAAAGAAGAAAGGGCATTTTTGGCATTTCCAGAAAACAGCAATGGGCTGTTGACTTCCTATGACCCGCATTGACCAGGCCCAAGCCCAATAGCCCAAGGTCCAATCTGAAATTACTAAGTGCACCCGCCACATCCAAATGCATTGTTACGATGTACTATAGCTGAGTCTGCCACCTTCGCCTGCCAGACAGTGTCCATTTTCATGGACACAACAGTAACATTTTTCCCAAACTCGTTTATTTATTATAATTTATTTTTGTTTAATTAACTATTCGTGAATAATTTTGGGAAATGTTATTGTTTGTTTATTTTCTATTTTGTGTAATAATTGTTGGATTGAAGTTAATTGATTCTTCTAGCAGCTTATGTGAATTTTGTTTGTTTGGTTTTATCTTTAATGTTGAAACTAAATAATAAGGATCGCGGATAGACGAGCGTTCGCTAGGTCGCGCACTTGAATTAGCAACTCTTTTTCTATGCGTTAGACATGTTTAGATTAATCACCTTTGCATGTTTAATTGTTTAATCTAGATGAGCGTTCACTAGGTTGATTTCATGGGAGAAGTTTATTTGGGGAATGATAACCTGCGTGGGCATTCTACATGTGTTAGTTTCGGATTCATGGCTAGGGAGTTGGTTAATCTTCAAAACAATATTTGTGTGTGTGTTTCTTGTTTTCAAAAATAATAAAAATTCAAAAATATTTCCTTTTAATTATTTATTGTTTTCAAAAATCTCAAAAACCCCCAAAAAATACTTTTGTATATAATGTATATTTTTGTAAATAGAAACAATACTGTATAGTTTATTTAATTTTGTATATATATATATTCTTTATTCTTTATACTTGTTAATATTAAATCTTTATTTTATTTAATTCTTTGTGACATTTTTTGTTAGGTACACCCTTTGATCTCCGTTGTGAACGATACCCTACTTACACCACTATACTACCGATAGGGTTTTTTTAAATTGACGCTCCTTTTGGGCGTATCAGTCAACTCCACATAACATGGACTGGAAGCTTGCTTGATCGATAGGCGCATAAATCACGTACGACCCCGTTGAATCTGTGAAGCACTCCTGGAGTATGAGGAAGTCGACGTGATTACTTATGCCCAAAACGGAGATAGAATTTCGTGGGTCAAGACCAGTAGTGAAGTTTGTAAGCACATGTACTGAACTGTCTATCGACACACTATCCCACAAATGCCTTGTCTGTACGTCTCTGATAAAATCAAAGATTCTTGTGTGATGGGAGAAGTGCTTGACAGAACAGCCAGCAGTACGATCGAGTCCAAGGGGTTGGCTAGGATCACCCCTTCGCTTATTGGTCCTAACCTCCATATGTGTGTCTCCCGTTTTGTTTGATGCAGTCCAATGATGGTAAGTCGAGTTGGTGATGTCGTTGAAGAAACTTACCGCCATCTGGTTTGCCATCTTAGCAAGGCTTCTTCTCCCTCCTGGTGAAATGATTGAGTCACTGGGTGAAGTGTGAATCCCCATCACGCACATGTAGCGCTCGGCATGTCGTTGAAGAGGTGCCAACCAACGCTTCGCTCCATATGCAAAACCTGATTCAACAAAAGGTTTAAATAAGGGGGTTAAATCTTTTTCTCGCACATCAACATGCTCTACCCACGTGACAAAGGAGGATCCATTCGCAGATCCCGTATCAGGCATCCGGAAGGACGTTTTCGGCATCTTGATCTCACGGAAGGCCTTGGATTTGAGCTCATTTCATCCACAGAGACATCCACAACAATCCAACTTCCATCCAATTGTTGGTGAGAGGAACGAACAAACTGGACTTCACGAGTTGAAACGTTGTGTGTTGGCACTAGGAACTCGGCAGACATCACTTGCACTCACTCCTTGTAGCTTTCTTCTATCCCGGAGAACAGGACCTCCAAGGTATGGGCATTGGTGACCAAGCTACGAGAAGACGAGCAACCATTGACCAACATCCATTAAAATCCGAACGATGGTGGTCGGATTCGGGTGAATGGTTGCCGAGTGTCTCGAGGCTTCTGATATGAAATATGGTGTAGGCTCAGCTCGTTGAGACACTCGCAAGTACTCGGCATGATTAAGAGTTTCGGGATGAATGGAAGTGCTGGGATTTGATGAAAAGATCCACAGGGGAAAACCAGCCGCGGCCAAGAGAAGGAGTTCGTCTTTGGCTTTGTTCACGATATCGGCGATCAGGTCGGAATTTAACCCAACGAGATCATGAGCAGGTCCCGGAATGTTGTCAAATGGCACATGAGAGGATGAGCGCTCGACTAATGTTGGCATGAGGCTCCGCACATCCCTTCGCAAGTCATCCATGTCGATTGAATCATCGGACAAGACAAGAAGAGGCTCCGGAGGAACAACTTCAAACCTTGATCGTTGCACATCTGGGTGCGGAACAGGACCTCCACACTGGGGACAAATGCCGCTGTGAAGAGCATCGATGAGTTTCTGGTTCTGCACTTGAAGCTCCTCATTCTTACTCATCAGCTCCTCGTTTCTTCTTATTAGATCGGCATAAATCTGCTCCTCTGACGGGATACCGTGCTTATCATGAAATCTCCTTCCCCAGTTGTAGACCTTATTTTCAGTTAACCCGAGTTCTATAGCAAACCTTGCTCTGTGCAGTTTGAGTGGGTGAGGTGATGTGAACGTAAAATACGTTCACAAAGTGCCTTTAATTACTGGATTTTGCTATTCCGAAAGCTTAATTGTCTGTTTAATGTTTGTTTTCGTGTTTTTAGGGAAAATACCAGGAAAATGTTAATCTGCACAGAATAGGTGAATTTTGGAGACTTTCAGTGTAATTCCGAAAAGTCAACCGTGACTTTTCAGATATCAAATGACACCGGTCATTTTGAGGATGTGGGCCCAGTTAATGTACGAAGATTTCGGAAACCGTTCCGAATTCCGGCAATTTGTCGGCGAACCACCACATCAGGCGGCACAACCACCACACGCGGTGGCAGAATATATTTTAAATCTCCATTATATTTTCCCTTGTTTATATTTTATTTTTAATTATTTTCGTTTCTTTTTGTTATTTTATTTTTATGATATTTTATTTTATTTATTTCTTTTAATTACTTTTATTATTTTATTTTATTTCATTTTTATTTGTTTTCTTTGTTTTCTGTTCTTTCTCTTTGCAGGTACCACGTTTCTCTTCTCCACTTCACCAACCAGCCATGTTACCACCGATCCCCGTACTTGGATTTTTGTTCAGCAGCCCACTTCTCCAACCGCATATTCCTTCTCCACCAAAATCCCACCACCGGCTACAGTCCAATTTTCCCTCAATTTCATCCACCGCCGGCGAGCATCTCCAGCTCACTCACTCCGTGCCGGCCGCCCATTTCCTCTCAAATCCTTGGCCGCATCCTCCCTTCCTTCCTCTATTTAAGAGCAGACCTGCAAGTTTCACACAATCATCAAACTAATTATCTCTCGTTTCTTTTGCAGGTTTGGAAGCTACTGCAGCCGCCGCTCAATGGCAATCCCTGCGCCCGAAATCCCAGCTCGGATTTCCAATTTCGCCGAGCCCATGCTCGATTTCGGTCGACGCCGTCATCCCCGTGCTCACCACGCCGGCCGTCGCTGCTCTCTCCGGCCTTCACGCCGCCCGCGCCGTCAATTCCGGAACAGCCCACGCCCTCGTTCTCACACCACGGTGCCTCTGCCCGCTGTTCCCGGCGCCGTCCTTCCCGTGAAGCCAAGCCCAGCTCACGGCGTCCCCGTGGCCTGTTCTCCTTGCTGCCACCGACCCAATCCCGTGCTTCAATAGCCCAACGACGCCGTCGCCTGCCGTTCCTGTTGCTGCAAATGCCGCGCCTTCCCCGTGCTCCAGCCACCGTCGGCGCCAAGCCCAGATTCACCGGCGACCCATTTTCGATCCACCATTGCCGGCGTCCTCTCCCACCGTTCCACTTCGCTGCTGTCGTCGCCGGTCCTCACTGCTCTCCCTCTCTGCAGAAATGGAAAAGAAGAAGAATAGAAAGAGTTGAGAGAGGTCTGTACGGGATGAGAGAAAAGAATAGAAATTTGGGTTGAAAAGTCAACCCAAGAAGAAACGCATGGCTGATTCCAAAAGAAAGGAGAGAAAGAAAAGTCAAAGCTGGGCTTTGACCCTGTTGACCGGCCCAATGCAAAAAGCCCAATGCCCATTCTGCTAAGGACACCCCAAGGTCCAAGCTCAATTGCTAAGTGCACCCGCCACATCCAAATTGTCCGATTTTATAGCTGAGTCTGCCACCTTCGCCTGCCAGACAGTGTCCATTTTCATGGACACAACAGTAACATTTTTCCCAAACTCTGTTTATTTATTATAATTTATTTTTGTTTAATTAACTATTCGTGAATAATTTTGGGAAATGTTATTGTTTGTTTATTTTCTATTTTGTGTAATAATTGTTGGATTGAAGTTAATTGATTCTTCTAGCAGCTTATGTGAATTTTGTTTGTTTAGTTTTATCTTTAATGTTGAAACTAAATAATAAGGATCGCGGATAGACGAGCGTTCGCTAGGTCGCGCACTTGAATTAGCAACTCTTTTTCTATGCGTTAGACATGTTTAGATTAATCACCTTTGCATGTTTAATTGTTTAATTGATAGGAGCACAAAGTGTGACGTTTTTAATGTATTTTCCCTACTATTTGGCTATGATTTCATTGTAACTTTGCTATTTTTGCTTAGTTTCCATATTTGAGTCCCTAAATGATATATAAATGTGAATACGTGCAGAAAATCGGAGCTCGGAAATTTACGAAGTCTAATGGGGTTTTTCGAGGCCCATTAAGAAGTGAGCTACCGTGAAGCCGAAGATGAAGGCCCAAATCCATGAAGATGAAGGCCCAAATCCATGAAGAAAGGCTCAAGCCCAAGAAGAAAGGCCCAAGCCCAAGAAGGAAGGTCCAAGCCCATTTTCGGACAATCTGCCTGTGCAGATATGTCAACTTGCGAAGCCTATATCTCCCAATTGCACCGTTGGATCCAGCTGTAATTTTGATACACGCTGCATGTGTGTGTTATATATTCTGTATTAAAATTTGAGAATCATCCAACCGTTCAAACGTGCATTATTCCACTCCAAGTGCGCACTACTCAGTGCTGTCTGCTTTTTATTTCTTTCCTTTTCCTTTATTCTCAATGCTCCACTCACCCCCATATTTCCACCCATCTCACCTAACTATCTTTGTTTCTTTCTCTCCATACCATTAGTGTTTGATTTCTTTTACCTAAATAAATGGTTCATTGCCATATGACTACATTTCCACCATTCCACTTACCATTTCTTTTCTACCACTCACATTCCACTTCTCTTCCTTTTCTTTTCTTTATTTCTTGCATTGTCTTCTTCTTCCTCTCCATTCTCCTATAAATAGCAGCCTCATTCTTCTCACCAATTCACACCTCAATGGGGAGGGACAAACCCTCCTCTTTCTCTTCTCCATCTCACATCATATTTTCCATTCTCTAGTAGTTAGGGTTTTCAAGACTTCAAGGAGGAGGAGACGGCGTCTACACCATCACCACCAGCCCTATTTCAGCGTCACCATCACCATCACCACCTTGTCTTCACAGCTTGGATTACTTGTGGTCAAGGATTCAAGATGTGGCTTCAAGATCTTCATGCTATTCATACGGTGTATTTCGACTTAGCCTTTAAATTTATGCCTCTTTGTTGCTTGTTTATCCTTTGTATTAGTTAACATGACATGATTTATATAATTTTCAGCCTTTGTTTATGGGTTTATTTAATTGTTGGATCCTAATTAATTAGTTCTTCTAGTAGCTTATGTGACTCCGTTTATTTGATTCTATTTTAGTAGAGAACTTTTATATGTTTTTGTTTTAAGGTTGCAAACTTAAGATGATTGCATATAATTGGTGCTAGAATTAGGGTTTTAATTCTAATTCACAAGTAGTAAAGGCTTTGGAAAGAGGTCGGAATGAAATAAGAAGGATCACGGATAGATGGGTGGTCCCACTAGGTCGTGCACTTTAATTAACAACTCTTCTTTTATGCGTTGGACATGTTTTGATTAGCTACCTTTGCATGTTTGATTGGTTAATCTAGGTGCGGTCGCTTAGGTTAATTTTCATGAAAGTGGTTTTATTTGGGGAATGATAATTGGCGGTCCAGCATTCCACATATGTTAATTTCGGTTTCATGGCTAGGGAACTTGGTTAATTTTCGGTCCAATAATTGGTAAACTTGTATACTTGTGGCTGAACTTTATATACTTTGTGTTTCATCCCATCTTATTTAATTTATTCTTTGTAATTTAATTAATTAATTTCATTCAATTTATCTCTTAAACCCCCTTTTACTTTGTACATATGTATATATTCTTTATACTTGTTAATAATAATTCTTTATTTTATTTAATTCTTTGTGACATTTTTTTGTTAGGTACACCCTTTTATCTCCGTTGTGAACGATACCCTACTTACCACTATACTACTACCGATAGGGTTTTTTTAAATTGACGCTCCTTTTGGGCGTGTCAATTTTTGGCGCCGTCGACGTGGATTGAAAATGTTCCTAACCTAATATTTTTTTTTGTGAATACTGTTTATAATTTTTTGTAATTATTACTGTTTTTATTACTTGTATATAATTACTGTTTACTTTTTATTGTTTATAATTTTACTATTTTTTAACTGTTCATATTACTTGTTTATATTACTTGTCTATATTACTTGTGAATAGTGGTTGTTATTACTTGTTTTTAATACTTGTTCATATTTTGTTACACTTAGTAATTTATTTAGGTGTCTTTTATATAGTTGATTATTTTTTGTTGTTGTAAGTTGTAACTTGAACGGAATAGGTAAGGTCCTTTTGTTAATATTGGCCTAAACCCTTCATTTTTACCGTAAGGTTATTTGAGGTTGAGGGCGGCCTTTATTAACACTTGGAGAATTGTCGAACACTTAAGTGCTTTCTCAACTGAGTAAGGGGCACATGAATGGTGTCTAGATATGATCAAGACTCTGGGTGACGGGTTTGTAAAATTGGATTCAGAGGAGTTGTCCACTAAATGAATCCTGCCTCTCGCTTATCTCTTGTGATCTGGCCATTCGCCTTCTGAAAACACGGAAAGTCATTTAAGTCAAGGCATTGCACCTAGGCCGTAAGTCCACCTTGAGTTACCGCTTGGAATCAACTTTCATTTTTTTTCAACTATATCCAGACAAAAGGAAAATATTTTTGTACACTTAAGTGTATTGTGTAAATAAAATATACGTAGACATAGGAAAATTTATTCATTCATTTTGTATAGATAATTTGTGACATATTTTTAACTTTGTAAATATTTTGTTTTTATTTTGTAAATTTATTACTAACCTTTTTATTTTGTATAGGAAATAATCCGGGTTTATCGGAAATTTTACCACATACATCGGAGCATACGTTTAGGAAGTCAAGGTTGAAAAACCTTGAGGTTGATGTCTTGTTGGTGATTTTCGGTTTCCTCGGGAGTAGAAAGGTAAGTTTTCTTTTCACTCTCGTTATTTGTTTTTAAAAAAAAATAAAAAATAAAAAAATTTAAGTGTTTGTTTTTGTTTTACTGTTTTATTAATTTTTACTGTTTATATTTACTGTTTATTTTTTGGGCTTGTTTGTTAGTTTGTTTTGTTATTGGGCCTTAGGCCCGTTTGTGTGATTGGTTAGTGTTTTAGGTTTCGTAAAATAAAAAAAAAAATAAAAAAAAAATTTAGCCCATTGGGCTCGTGTCATTCACGAAGCCCAAAACCCGTAACCCAAGCCCATTTTAGTGTGTCGGGCCTGTTCGTTTTTAGGCCCATTAGTTAAGCCCAACAATAATGGGCCGGAGATTTCTTTGGCCCAGGCCCACTTTAAGGCCCAGACCATTTCGATGGCCCAAGCCCGTTTAAAGTGTCGGCAATCTTTGCGCGTGTTTCACACGCGTTTTCACTGTTCACTTTACGACTTTTCGTAAAGTATTAAAAAAATAAAATAAAAAAATAAAAAATAGAAAATCAAAAAAATTTGATTGGGCCGACGCACGACTTTTGCGTCGGCCGAATTGTTTAATAAATCGTGCGCGCGTTCCACTATTCCCTTTGCGACTTTCGTCGCTCGATCCGTGATTTACGGATCTTTGTCTTCGACTTTGGACACGCGTTCGTCCATTCCGTTCCCTTCCCCTTCGGTTTGCGTTAGTTCCCTTAGGTCATTTCACGCGATTACCCTTAGTCTCTCTCTCTCTCTCTCGTTTTCTCTTTCGTGTTCTTCATCTGTTCTTGAGCTTTTCCCAGAAACCTCCCAATTCCCAGAAGCTATCCTCCCTTCCCAACCCAAAAATGGCCAAGAGAGTGAATTCTTTCAGCGATTTGTTTCAGGCAGGTCCTTCAGGGAGTCAAATCTTTGAAGGTCTGACTGAAATAATTCCACCGAGCATGCTCAATAGCGCCGATGCTAGCATGCCGAACGAGCCACTGCCACAACCACAACCACTACCCCAAGCACCAATCTTGGTTGCTGATCCACCTGCCGAGCCGGAAGCCGCTCCTGTTTATAGGAGACTTCCGAGGACAAAGTACACCAAAGCTCAGAGAGATGCACTGGCGGCTTTCTTTGCGGTGTATTCTCACCCCACCAAGCCACAAAGAGAAAGATTTGGTCCGAAAATCGGACTAGAGGAGGACCAAGTCTATTATTGGGGGTCGAGAAATAGGAAGAAGTTCGGTATCCTGACGTTTGAGCAACGTATCGCCGAGCTAGAGAGACGAAATGATCAGCTGGTGAGCAAGAACGAGGAGCTTCAACTTCTGAATCAACGACTCGTCGATGCTCTCCACAGCGGCATATGTCCCAATTGCGGAGGTCCTGTTCCGCACTCAGATGTGCCACGGCGAAGGCTCGAAGTTGTTCCTCAACAACAAGAGCCTCTTCTCGAGTTGTCCGATGATTCGATTGACATGGACCACTTGAGACGGGATGTGCGGAGCCTCATGCCAACACTAGTCGATCGCCCATCCGTACCTGTGCCATCTAATCTTCCCGGACCTGCTCATGATCTTGTCGGAGTCCACACCGACTTGATCTCGGATATCGCCCGCAAGGCCAAAGACGAGCTCCTGCTCATGGCCACTGCCGGTTTTCCTCTATGGATTTCTTCACCGACTCCCGACACGTCTATTCATCCCGAGACTCTTCATAGGGCCGAGTACTTGCGAGTGTTTCAACGAGCTGAACCTGCTCCGTACTTCAAAGCCGAATCGTCGAGACACTCGGCAACCATTCACCTTTATCCGACCACCATCGTTCAGATCTTAATGGATGTTGGTCGATGGTTGCCAGTCTTCTGTAGCATGATTACAAACGCCAAGACGTTGGAGATCCTATCCTCCAGCAACGAAGAAGGCTACGAGGAGCAGAAGCAGGTGATGTCGGCCGAGTTTCTGGTGCCATCTCACCTCGTTTCGACTCGTGAAGTCCAGTTCGTTCGGTATTCCCACCTACAACTGGATGGAAGTTGGATCGTCGTAGATGTCTCCGTGGATGAATTGCGTTCAAATCCGAAGCCTTCCGTGAGATCGATCTGCCGAAAACGCCCCTCCGGATGCCTGATACGTGATCTTTATAATGGATCTTCCTTAGTCACTTGGGTGGAGCACGTGGATGTACGCGAGAAGGAGATGAAGGCCAGTTTCGAACCTTTTGTTCATTCAGGGTTCGCTTTTGGTGCAAAGCATTGGATCTCAACCCTCCAACGACAAGCCGAGCGCTACATGTGCGCCACAGGTATCCACACTTCACCCGGTGACTCTATCATTTCTCCTGAAGGAAGAAGAGGACTTGCGGAAATGGCAAAACAGATGACAATCTGTTTCTTCAACGACATCAGCAACTCCACGTACCATCACTGGACTTGTTCGAACCGAACAAGAGACACTCGAATGGAGGTCAGGACCAACAAGCGAAGGGGTGATCCGAGCAAGCCCCCTGGAGTCAATCGTACTGCTGGTTGTTCTGTCGTGCATCTTTCCCATCACACCAGGATCTTTGAGTTCCTCAAAGACGTTCAGACTAGACCAATGTGGGATAGTATGTCGATGGACAGTTCGGTGCGTGTGCTAGCAAATTTCACCATCGGTCTTGACCCGCGGAACCAGATCTCGGTGCTCGCCATAGATAGTCACAACGACTTCCTAATTCTTCAGGAGTGTTGCACCGATGCAACGGGGTCGTCTGTGATTTATGCGCCGATCAACCATTCCATTCTCCAGTCGTTGCTATGTGGAGTTCAACCGGAGCCATTTCCGCTTATGTCTTCTGGCTTCTCCATTCTGCCTAACGTATCCGGAGCTATACTTGATGGAACTCTACTGACTATAGTGTTCCAGATCTCAGTGAAGGCTACATCAGCCAAGTCTGCCGTGGAGTCGGCAACAACCCTTGTCCAAGACACACTTCAACGGATCAGAACCGCAGTCAATTAAGGAGCAAACTTTGGATGCAAGGCCCTGCTAGCCTTGTTTGTGACTGTTGGTGACTTGCTTCGGGAGGAGCTTAACGATCTTCAAAGGGGAGTCTTTCTGTTTCCCTTTTCATTTACTTAACGTTGTGTGTTTACTTCGTTTATGTTGTGTGTTTATTTCAGTTTGTGTGTTTACTTCGGTTGATTTCTGTTTGTGTGTTTAAATTCAATAACCATGCTTGAATTTTTCATTTTCGTGAAATATCTGTCTAACATTGAGGACAATGTTTAATTCAAGTGTGGGGGGAAGATTTATTTAAAAAAAAAAAAAAAAAAATTTGAAAAATAAAAAAGTTCAAAAAAATAATTTACTTGTTTTTGTTTTCTACGGTAACAATATATCGACTAGATCATACTTACTCCCTTGGTAGCGTTGAACCTACCATTGCACTAAGTAAGTCACTGTGGTCACGTATTGTTACCCTAATAAAAAAAATAAATAAATAAATAAAAAATAGTTTTGTAAGCTCGTTTGGTTCGCACTGGCTTTGGAACTATCGAGTCTTAGAAAGTGCTTGTTTGTTTATTTGAGCTATATCAAAAAAAAAATATAATCAAAAAAATCAAAAAATCAAAATGACAAAAATATTTGCTTCTGTTTTGTGTTTTTGTGTGTTTATTTGTGTTGTGTTTTGTTCTTTCCAATTCCGATGATGAATTGAGTTTAATCTGTTATGATTTTGAGAATGTTTATTATATGCTAAGGGTTTGTGTAATTTGCTTTGGATTTAATATGCATAACTTGTGATTGCTCGAAATTCTATGTTCACATAACCTGTTTCGATTAATTGATTGCAATCCGAGAAGCACATTTGAACATACATTGTCATGCATACCCAGAAAATGTGAGGACTTGAGCCTATTGAATATTCACATGTATGCATATTTCATACATTTACTCGTTCTTCATGTGTGCACAATTCATGAGTTTTGAACCTAGAACTTGCTCAAAGACCACTTGAAACATTTTATTAATCTGTGATGAATTAGAAATGATTAAGGCATTAGTTGAGCACCATGGCCAAATTATTCACCATCCATCTAAACACGAACTTTAGGAATCCCCTTTTGATCTAAACACTCATTAGCCGTTTCTTTTGTTCACCCACACCATCTCACCCTTGTTTTATTTATGTTTGCAAGACGATGATAGTGACTTCTTGTGTTCTTATGCTTCGGGTTTTGATTTGTATGGTATTATACCAGAAGGCAAGTGTGGGGGTGTATTTATTTTGTTGTAATTGTTCAAAGAAAAAAAAAGTCAGAAATAAAAAGAAGGAATAAAGTTCCTCAAGAAAAAAAAGAAAGAAAAAAAAAAGGAATTATTTTCTTGTATTATTTTCAATAAAAGGTTGGAGGAGAATAAGAAAGTTGTTTCGGGTATAGCATAGGTATGAGTTTCAAAGTCGTTGATTTGTCTTGCAAACATGTGAAACATTTTCCATTTCGAGTCCTTTCACTTCATTGACCATTCACCATTTACCATTCATCCTTTTGTCCCTGTTTCACCTAAAAAGTCCTTATGATCTGATGATTTGTGGATTAATTGTGGAGAGTCGGTTAATGAGCAAGCATATGGGAACACTACTTGTGTAATTGTTTTGAGAGTAAACACTTAACCCTAAACACTGAGCGGAAATATTTAGTGAATCTTGTGAGGTTTAGTGGTTAATGTTGTTTCAATGTGCCTATTGGATTGCTTGACATTAATTGTATACTTGGTTTTCACACACTACACCCGAGCATAAATGAGATGTGCATGTTAAAGACTTAGCAAATTCGTTAGCCTTGGTATATAATTTGTATTCTCCTGATTATAACTCTTCTGAACTCGCTGAGGGTTATGGTTGGAAAGAATATATGTTTTGTGTTTCCCTTTTCTGTTTTGTGTTGTTTTGTTTTAAGTTTTGTGTTGCTAAGGGACTAGCAATAGCTAAGTGTGGGGGAATTTGATAGGAGCACAAAGTGTGACGTTTTTAATGTATTTTCCCTACTATTTGGCTATGATTTCATTGTAACTTTGCTATTTTTGCTTAGTTTCCATATTTGAGTCCCTAAATGATATATAAATGTGAATACGTGCAGAAAATCGGAGCTCGGAAATTTACGAAGTCTAATGGGGTTTTTCGAGGCCCATTAAGAAGTGAGCTACCGTGAAGCCGAAGATGAAGGCCCAAATCCATGAAGATGAAGGCCCAAATCCATGAAGAAAGGCTCAAGCCCAAGAAGAAAGACCCAAGCCCAAGAAGGAAGGTCCAAGCCCATTTTCGGACAATCTGCCTGTGCAGATATGTCAACTTGCGAAGCCTATATCTCCCAATTGCACCGTTGGATCCAGCTGTAATTTTGATACACGCTGCATGTGTGTGTTATATATTCTGTATTAAAATTTGAGAATCATCCAACCGTTCAAACGTGCATTATTCCACTCCAAGTGCGCACTACTCAGTGCTGTCTGCTTTTTATTTCTTTCCTTTTCCTTTATTCTCAATGCTCCACTCACCCCCATATTTCCACCCATCTCACCTAACTATCTTTGTTTCTTTCTCTCCATACCATTAGTGTTTGATTTCTTTTACCTAAATAAATGGTTCATTGCCATATGACTACATTTCCACCATTCCACTTACCATTTCTTTTCTACCACTCACATTCCACTTCTCTTCCTTTTCTTTCTTTATTTCTTGCATTGTCTTCTTCTTCCTCTCCATTCTCCTATAAATAGCAGCCTCATTCTTCTCACCAATTCACACCTCAATGGGGAGGGACAAACCCTCCTCTTTCTCTTCTCCATCTCACATCATATTTTCCATTCTCTAGTATTTAGGGTTTTCAAGACTTCAAGGAGGAGGAGAAGGCGTCTACACCATCACCACCAGCCCTATTTCAGCGTCACCATCACCATCACCACCTTGTCTTCACAGCTTGGATTACTTGTGGTCAAGGATTCAAGATGTGGCTTCAAGATCTTCATGCTATTCATACGGTGTATTTCGACTTAGCCTTTAAATTTATGCCTCTTTGTTGCTTGTTTATCCTTTGTATTAGTTAACATGACATGATTTATATAATTTTCAGCCTTTGTTTATGGGTTTATTTAATTGTTGGATCCTAATTAATTAGTTCTTCTAGTAGCTTATGTGACTCCGTTTATTTGATTCTATTTTAGTAGAGAACTTTTATATGTTTTTGTTTTAAGGTTGCAAACTTAAGATGATTGCATATAATTGGTGCTAGAATTAGGGTTTTAATTCTAATTCACAAGTAGTAAAGGCTTTGGAAAGAGGTCGGAATGAAATAAGAAGGATCACGGATAGATGGGTGGTCCCACTAGGTCGTGCACTTTAATTAACAACTCTTCTTTTATGCGTTGGACATGTTTTGATTAGCTACCTTTGCATGTTTGATTGGTTAATCTAGGTGCGGTCGCTTAGGTTAATTTTCATGAAAGTGGTTTTATTTGGGGAATGATAATTGGCGGTCCAGCATTCCACATATGTTAATTTCGGTTTCATGGCTAGGGAACTTGGTTAATTTTCGGTCCAATAATTGGTAAACTTGTATACTTGTGGCTGAACTTTATATACTTTGTGTTTCATCCCATCTTATTTAATTTATTCTTTGTAATTTAATTAATTAATTTCATTCAATTTATCTCTTAAACCCCCTTTTACTTTGTACATATGTATATATTCTTTATACTTGTTAATAATAATTCTTTATTTTATTTAATTCTTTGTGACATTTTTTTGTTAGGTACACCCTTTTATCTCCGTTGTGAACGATACCCTACTATGCACTATACTACAACCGATAGGGTTTTTTTTAAATTGACGCTCATTTATGGGCCTGTCATTAATCTAGATGAGCGTTCACTAGGTTGATTTCATGGGAGAAGTTTATTTGGAGAATGATAACCTGCGTAGGCATTCTACATGTGTTAGTTTCGGATTCATGGCTAGGGAGTTAGTTAATCTTCAAAACAATATTTGTGTGTGTGTTTCTTGTTTTCAAAAATAATAAAAATCCAAAAATATTTTATTTATTGTTTTCAAAATTATCAAAAACCCCCAAAAATACTTTTGTATATAATGTATATTTTTGTAAATAGAAACAATATTGTATAGTTTATTTAATTTTGTATATATATATATTCTTTATTCTTTATACTTGTTAATAATAATTCTTTATTTAATTTAATTTTTCGTGACATTAAAAAGTAAATATAACAATCTTCTGTGGGAAAAACCTCTATTTCCCATTATACTTTACAACGACAATTGTTAGGAATTTAGGTAATAATTTAATGACCGCGGTTTTACCTCTAATCATTTTGGCGCCGGCTCGCCGGGGATTGTTTTTACTATTTACTTTTGACTTTTTTACTTTTTACCGTTGACTTTTGACGGTTAACTTTTTGACTGTTGACTTTTTACTGTTGACTTTGACTTTTTGATTGTTGACTTTTTACTGTTGACTTTGACTTTTGACTATTGACTTTTTACTATTTGTAAATAATAATTGTTAATTTTATTTATACTCACTGATTATACTTGTTTATCTTTTGTTACACTTAGTAATTTATTTAGGTGTCTTTTATATAGTTGATTATTTTTTGTTGTTGTAAGTTGTAACTTGAACGGATTAGGTAAGGTCCTTTTGTTAATATTGGCCTAAACCCTTCATTTTTACCGTAAGGTTATTTGGGGTTGAGGGCGGCCTTTATTAACACTTGGAGAATTGTCGAACACTTAAGTGCTTTCTCAACTGAGTAAGGGGCACATGAATGGTGTCTAGATATGATCAAGACTCTGGGTGACGGGTTTGTAAAATTGGATTCAGAGGACTTGTCCACTAAATGAATCCTGCCTCTCGCTTATCTCTTGTGATCTGGCCATTCGCCTTCTGAAAACACGGAAAGTCATTTAAGTCAAGGCATTGCACCTAGGCCGTAAGTCCACCTTGAGTTACCGCTTGGAATCAACTTTCATTTTTTTTCAACTATATTCAGGCAAAAGAAAATATTTTTGTGTAAATAAAATATACGTAGACATAGGAATATACGTAGACATAGGAATATACGTAGACATAAAATATACTTAGACATAGGAAATTTTATTCATTTATTTTGTATAGATAATTTGTGACATATTTAACTTTGTAAATATTTTGTTTTTATTTTGTAAATTTATTACTAACCTTTTTATTTTGTATAGGAAATAATCCGGGTTTATCGGAAATTTTACCACATACATCGGAGCATACGTTTAGGAAGTCAAGGTTGAAAAACCTTGAGGTTGATGTCTTGTTGGTGATTTTCGGTTTCCTCGGGAGTAAAAAGGTAAGTTTTCTTTTAACTCTCGTTATTTATTTAAAAAAATAAAAATAAAAATAAAAAATAATAAAATAATAAAATTTGTAATTGTAAATAAAAGAAAAAAAGAGTGTTTGTTTGTTTGTTTTACTCTTTGTAATTATTTATTTTTACTGTTTATAATTACTATTTGTTTTATTTTCGGGCTTGTTGTAGTTAATTGTTATTGGGCCTTAGGCCCGTTTGTGTGATTGGTTAGGGCTTTAGGTTTCGTAAATTAAAAAATAAAAAAATAAAAAATAATAAATTTTGGCCCATTGGGCTCGTGTCATTCACGAAGCCCAAAACCCGTAACCCAAGCCCATTAGTGTGTCGGGCCTATTCGTTTTTAGGCCCATTAGTTAAACCCACCAATAATGGGCCGGAGATTTCTTTGGCCCAGGCCCACTTTAAGGCCCAGACCATTTCGATGGCCCAGGCCCGTTTAAAGTGTCGGCAAGCGCGTGTGCTACGCATTTTCACTGTTCACTTTACGACTTTTCGTAAAGTATTAAAAAAAATAAAAAAATAAAAAATCGAAAATCAAAAAAATTTTGATTGGGCCGACGCACGACTTTTGCGTCGGCCGAATTGTTTAATAAGCCGCGTGCGTGTCAATCTGTAGCCTTTGCGACTTTTGTCGCCCGATCCGGAAATTACGGGTCTTCGTCCGTGGCACGTGTGCGAGCGTGCGTCCGTTCCTTCCCTTCCCTTCGTTTCGCGCTAGTTTCCTTAGGCATTTCACACGTTTTCCCTTAGACCTCTCTCTCTCTCTCTCTCTCGTTTTCTCTCTCGTGTGTTCTTCGTGTTCTTCCGTTTTTCCCGTAAAACCTCCCAAACCTGAAAAGTTATCCTCCCTTCCCAACCCGTAAATGGCCAAAAGAGTCAATTCTTTCGCCGACTTGTTTCGGGCAGGTCCTTCGGAGAACCCAATCTTTGAAGGTCTGGCTGAAATAATTCCACCGAGCATGCTCAATAGCGCCGATGCTAGCATGCCGACCGAGCCACAGCCACAACCACAACTGCAACCACTACCCCTAGCACCAATCCTGGTTGCTGATCCACCCGTTGAGCCGGAAGCCGCTCCTGTCTATAGGAGACTTCCGAGGTCCAAGTACAGCAAAGCTCAGAGAGATGCACTTGCGGCTTTCTTTGCGGTGTATTCTCACCCCACCAAGCCACAACGAGAACGATTCGGTCCGAAAATCGGACTTGAGGAGGACCAAGTCTACTATTGGGGGTCGAGAAATAGGAAGAAGTTCGGTATCCAGTCTTCCGAGCAGCGTATTGCCGAGCTAGAGAAACGAAATGATCAGCTGGTGAGCAAGAACGAGGAGCTTCAACTTTTGAATCAACGACTCGTCGATGCTCTCCACAGCGGCATCTGTCCTAATTGCGGAGGTCCTGTTCCGCACTCAGATGTGCCACGGCGAAGGCTCGAAGTTGTTCCTCAACAACAAGAGCCTATTCTCGAGTTGTCCGACGATTCCATCGACATGGACCACTTGAGACGGGATGTGCGGAGCCTCATGCCTACCCTAGTCGAACGCCCATCCGTACCTATTCCATCCGATACCCTTCCCGGACCTGCTCATGATCTTGTCGGAGTCCACACCGACTTGATCTCGGATATCGCCCGCAAGGCCAAAGACGAGCTCCCGCTCGCGGCCACCGCTGGATTTCCATTGTGGATAACTTCACCGACTCCCGACACGTCTATTCATCCCGAGACTCTTCATGTGGCCGAGTACTTGCGAGTGTTTCAACGAGCCGAACCTCGCTCCGTACTTCAAAGCCGAATCATCGAGACACTCGGCAACCATTCACCTTCATCCAACCACCATCGTTGAAATCTTAATGGATGTTGGTCGATGGTTGCCCGTCTTCTCGTAGCATGGTCACAAACGCTCAGATGTTGGAGATCCTACCCTCCGACAACGCAGTAGGCTACGAGGACCAGAAGCAGGTGATGTCGGCCGAGTTTTTGGTGCCATCTCACATCGTTTCGACTCGGGAAGTCCAGTTCGTTCGGTATTCCCACCTACAACTGGATGGAAGTTGGATCGTCGTGGATGTCTCCGTGGATGAATTGCGTTCAAATCCGAAGCCTTCCGTGAGATCGATCTGCCGAAAACGTCCCTCCGGATGCCTGATACGTGATCTTTATAATGGATCTTCCTTGGTCACTTGGGTGGAGCACGTGGATGTACGCGAGAAAGAGATGAAGGCCAGTTTCGAACCTTTTGTTCACTCAGGGTTCGCTTTTGGTGCAAAGCGTTGGATCTCAACTCTCCAACGACAAGCCGAGCGCTACATGTGCGCCACAGGTATCCACACTTCACCCGGTGACTCGATCATTTCTCCTGAAGGAAGAAGAGGCCTGGCGGAAATGGCAAAACAGATGACGATCTGTTTCTTCAATGACATCAGCAACTCCACGTACCACCACTGGACTTGTTCGAACCGAACAAGAGACACTCGAATGGAGGTCAGGACCAACAAGCGAAGGGGAGATCCGAGCAAGCCCCCTGGAGTCAATCGTACTGCTGGTTGTTCCGTTGTTCATCTATCTCATCACACTAGGATCTTTGAGTTCCTCAAAGATGTGCAGACGAGACCGCTGTGGGATAGCATGTCGATGGACAGCTCGGTGCGTGTGCTAGCAAACTTTTCCATCGGTCTTGACCCGCGGAACCAGATTTCGGTGCTCGCTATAGATAGTCACAACGACTTCCTCATCCTTCAGGAGTGTTGCACCGATGCAACAGGGTCGTCTGTGATTTATGCGCCGATTAACCATTCCATTCTCCAGTGTCTGCTATGTGGAGTTCAACCGGAGCCGTTTCCGCTCATGTCTTCAGGCTTCTCCATTCTGCCTAACGTATCCGGAGCTGTTCTTGACGGAACACTACTGACTATGGTGTTCCAGATCTCAGTGAGGGCTACATCAGCCAAGTCTGCCGTGGAGTCAGCAACAACCCTTGTCCAGGATGACTTACGTTAAAAACGCATCAATTTATTTTACCTAAACTTCCTAACAATTTGTCGTTGAAAAGCATAATGGGAAGTAAGGATTTTTCCCACAGGAGATTGTTTATTTACTTTTCTATGTCACAAAATTAATTAAATTAAACTATAACTATTCTAAACATATTTATTTAATTTAGAACTAAACTAAACAAATTAGAAATTAATTCCCAAATAAATCAAATATAAATTAAAAATAAAACTTATAAATATAAACAAAACAAATATATAAGTAAACAAATATTTACAATTACTCAAATTAAGAAAAATACTCACATAAATTAATTTACAAAAGAGAAAATGTTTTTGGGTTTTCTTAAATAATTCAAGAAAATAAAAATCAATTCAAATTACAAATTAACAAATGTAATTTCACACCAAATAATAATACAAACAATAATAAAATCACACAAATATTAATTAAATAAAACTTGAATTAAAAGGAAGAGTTTAGAAAAATCTCATTTAATTCCGGCGAGGGATCCGATCGGACTCGCCGTGAATTCGGTGAAGCTCGGAGGTTCGGGTGTCCATAGCAATTGGGCCCAACAGGTCCGGGCCTTGCAGGTGTCCAAAGTAATTGGGCTTGGAAGCCCAAATCAGAACTTTGACTTTTCAACTTTGCATTTGTTGACTCTCTTCCCCGAGTTGACTAGTCAACTCTTTCTTTCTCCATCGACCCGTGCGGCTTCTTTCATTTGTTTCATTTTCTTCTTTCATTCTCCCATCTGCACAGAGAGCAAGAGAGAGAGCGGCAGAGACTTGGGCACGGGGCCGGGAGCGTTGGGTCGCCGGCGACGGTGTGGTGCAGCGCGGAGGCGCGGTGATTAATTTGGAGGCACGGGCCTTGGCGGCGATGGAGACAAGATGGGATCGTTGGTGGTAGAGCTTGAGCTGGAATCGACGGAGCTTTCGGTGGCGGCCAAGATGAGAGCACGGGCTCATGGCAGCGGGCTGGTGTTGCATCGGATGTGGGATGCCGTGGTCCGGGCATATCGGCGGCGGTGATTGGATGGCGGCACGGGGTTGCGGTGATGAGAGTGGGTGAGATGCCGGTCTCCGGGCTTGGAGCGGTGGTGGTCCGGCGCGAACGACGCCGTCGGGGAGCAGAGCACGGGCTCGTGATTGTGACGCCGGCGATGGTGCGAAGGCGGCATCCGGATCAGCGGCGATGGTGGATTTCGCAAATCTTACGGTGGTCGAAAGTGATGATGGTGTGGGTTCGAGCATGGCGGTGGCGAGAACGAACTCGGGCTCGAGATGGGCAGATTTGTGGTGGTTATTCGACTGATTCATGGGTGTTTGTGAGTTTGATTGATTTTGGTTATTGCTATTGTTGATTGCAGGTACAGTAAATGGTGTGATGGATTGATTGTTGTCCGTGAGCTTGTGTTGGTGTGATTGTGAATTGAAGAGAAACCAGAGAGATTGAGGGAGAAGATGGGGCTGAGATAATTTTGGATTAGAAGAGAGGAGATGAGGGATTGATTGCAGTGAGGAACCGGGGAGGAAGAAGGGCTGAGATAGTTCTAGAGGGAAGTGAGGGTGAGAGCAGAAGGCAAACCATGGTGGCTTACACGGAGGCTGAAGAAGGTGGCACGGAGGAGGGGAAGAAGGCCCCCCGGCCATTTTGCTTGGTTGTGATGCCTTGGTTTTATGGACGGGTAAGAGGGGATTTGAATTTGAATGGCTGCTGCTTGGCAGCTGGAAACCAAACCAAGGATGATTGAACAGAGAGTATGGCCGGCAAGGATGGGATAGAGTCAAACCACCAAAACTGCAAAAGTCAACAGGACAAAGGAAAAATACATAAGAATAATAAATAATAAATAAACTAATAAAAATAAATAATTTCTAATAAAATAATAATAATAATTACATAAACTAAATAAATAAAAATAGAAATAAATAATAATTTAGAAAAGGGAAATAAATGGAGGTTTAGAAAATATATTTTGGCCACCGTAAGTGGTGGTTGCGCCGCTTTATGTGGTGGTTTGCCGACGGAATTATCGGGATTCGAAACGTTTTTCGAAATCTTCGTACAAGCTTTGATCTCCACATCCGAGAAATGACCGGTGTCATTTCAATATCGAAAAGTCACGGTTGACTTTTCGATTCAATCTTCGAATTCGCGCTAAAACCTCTAAAATGTACCTTTTGTACAAATAAAGCGTTTTGTTCGTATTTTCCCTGAAACAAACTGAAACAATATTAAATATACAATAATAGGCTTTTGGACTAACATAATCCAAGCGATTAAGGTACTTTGTGCACGTATTTTACGTTCACATCACACCCCCACACTTGAACTATTGCTTGTCCGCAAGCAAACATAGAACAGATATATACAATTTAAATAAAACAGAAAGGAAACACAAAACAATTTTCCAACAATTACCTCAGAGAACACAATTGAGTTAGAAAATGAAAGAAGTTAGGTCTCAAAAATGTTTTCAGCTACGGGACATATGCAAAAGTGAAGTGTGTGAAGTATTGTCATTTCAATGCACCAAAGTAAGCATGCATATCGAAACTGTGCTAACCATAAACTCACAGGATATTCACTCTGATTTTCACACAAGTGTTTATCGGTTAGCTACACTAACACTCAAGCAAACTTATGCAAATGCCGCCATATGCTTGCACGTCAATCCTATCTCCACAAATCATGCACAAACATCCTGGATCAAAAGGACTTTTATTGGTTGTAATGGGGCTTAGGGCGAGGGGTTACAGAAATGAAATGGAAGGGAAACACAAATTCCGAGCATCCTAATAAGTAATCACAACTGAGATTTAACAAATAAGAACAGTAAGATGCTAAACTCATTCCGAATAATCACTCACCCAACACAGTTATTGAATTCAATTGAAACTAAACACAATATAATTAACTTTTTTTTTTTTTTTTTTTCTCTATATTTTTTTTTCTTTTCTGTTTCGATTTTCTCTTTCTTTCTTTTTCTTTCTTTTTTTTTTTTTTTTTTAATCGAAACATAAACAAATACAACAATTTACAAAGTCACACCCCCACACTTATTCTTTTCCAAACTCCCGGAACATATACATTTCAGCATCAGAACATAAGTAATCTCAAATTACTCACTAAGATAGCTCGAAAAGGGTAAGGCAAGTGTTTAAGTTAAGGGTAGACATTTATGGTGCGAATAAATGAAAGGCTAAACATATAGGCACAAAATGGCAAACTAATGATATAAATTAGGGATAAATGCTCATTTGGCCATGGTGGATTCCTAATGCCTTGATCATTTCCAAGATGTAAAATGCATGACAGATAGTTTCAACAAGATATTATGCAAGTTCTAGAGATACATATCACATAAGCTTGATCACACATGAAGAACAAAGTGCAAACAATTATGAATGCACTTCCATTAAGCTCGAAGCTCACAATATGGTAGTATAGCTCACACAAATCTCTCAATGCTTCTCACAATTTAATGCATCAATCTGACAATAATAGTGTACATGCAAAGTCCCAAAGCAATTTATTTAAAAAAATGAAGTTCAGGAGACCTAAACATGCTTTCATCCATACAATTAAGTTCAATCTCATCATCGGTGTTGGAAATCACTAAAATAGTACAACAAGCACACAAACAGAAGCAAATATTTTTGTAATTTTTGATTTTTGATTTTTTTTTTGATTTTATTTTTTATTTTTTTCAATTTAGGTAACAATACGTGACCACAGGGACTTACTTAGTGCAATGGTAGGTTCAACGCTACCAAGGGAGTAAGTATGATCTAGTCGATATATTGTTACCGTAGAAAACAAAAACAAATAAATTATTTTTTTGAATTTTTCAAATTTTTCAAAATTTTTTTTTTTGGTTTTTGCAAATAATTTCCTTCCCCCCACACTTGAATTAAACATTGTCCTCAATGTAAGACAGATATGTACATTTAATGAATAATTCAAGCATGGTTATTGAATTGAAAAACAAAACAGAAATAAACACACAACAGTTATACAAATGAAAAAGGAAACAGAAATACTCCCCCTTGAAGATCATGAAGCTCCTCCCGAAGCAAGTCACCAACAGTCACAAACAAGGCTAGCAGGGCCTTGCATCCAACGTTTGCTCCTTAGTTGATCGCGGCACCGATCCGTTTCAATGTGTCCCGGACGAGTGTTGTTGCCGACTCCACGGCAGATTTAGCTGATGTAGCCTTCACCGAGATCTGGAACACCATAGTCAGTAGTGTTCCATCAAGAACAGCTCCGGATACGTTAGGAAGAATGGAGAAGCCTGAAGACATAAGCGGAAATGGCTCCGGTTGAACTCCACATAACAAACACTGGAGAATGGAATGGTTGATCGGCGCATAAATCACAGACGACCCCGTTGCATCGGTGCAACACTCCTGAAGAATGAGGAAGTCGTTGTGACTATCTATGGCGAGCACCGAAATCTGGTTCCGCGGGTCAAGACCGATGGTGAAATTTGCTAGCAGACGCACCGAGCTGTCCATCGACATACTATCCCACAGCGGTCTCGTATGCACATCTTTGAGGAACTCAAAGATCCTGGTGTGATGGGAAAGATGCACGACAGAACAACCAGCAGTACGATTGACTCCAGGGGGCTTACTCGGATCTCCCCTTCTCTTGTTGGTCCTGACCTCCATTCGAGTGTCTCTTGTTCGGTTCGAACAAGTCCAGTGATGGTACGTGGAGTTGCTGATGTCGTTGAAGAAACAGATCGCCATCTGGTTTGCCATTTTCGCTAGGCCTCTTTTTCCTTCGGGCGAAATGATAGAGTCACCGGGTGAAGTGTGGATCCCTGTGACGCACATGTAGCGCTCGGCTTGTCGTTGGAGAGTTGAGATCCAACGCTTTGCACCAAATGCGAACCCTGAATGAACAAAAGGTTCGAAAATGGCCTTCATCTCCTTCTCGCGTACATCCACGTGCTCCACCCAAGTGACCAAGGAAGATCCATTCTGCAAATCACGTATCAGGCATCCGGAGGGGCGTTTTCGGCAAATCGATCTCACGGAAGGCTTCGGATTTGAACGCAGTTCATCCACGGAGACATCCACAACGATCCAACTTCCATCCAGTTGTAGGTGGGAGTACCGAACGAACTGGACTTCACGAGTCGAAATGATGTGAGATGGCACCGAAACTCGGCCGACATCACTTGCTCTCGCTCCTCGTAGCCTACCGTGTTGTTGGAGGGTAGGATCTCCAACGTCCGGGCGTTTGTGATCATGCTACGAAGATCGGCAACCATCGACCAACATCCATTAAAATCTCAACAATGGTGGTCGGATGAAGGTGAATGGTTGCCGAGTGTCTCGAGGATTCCGATTTGAAGTATGGCGCGAGCTCGCCACGTTGAAACACTCGCAAGTACTCGGCCCTATTTAGAGTCTCGGGATGAATAGAAGTGTCGGGAGTCGGTGAAGATATCCACAAAGGAAAACCGGCAAGTGGCCATGAGCATGAGCTCGTGCTTGGCCTTGCGGGCGATATCCGAGATCAAGTCGGTGTGGACTCCGACAAGATCAGCGAGCAGGTCCGGAAGATGGTCGGATGGAATAGGTGCGGATGGGCGCTCGACTAGTGTAGGCACGAGGCTTCGCACATCCCGTCTCAAGTGGTCCAAGTCGATCGAATCATCGGACAACTCGAGAAGAGGCTCTTGTTGTGGAGGAACAACTTCGAGCCTTCGCCTAGGCACATCTGAGTGCGGAACAGGACCTCCGCAATTGGGACAGATGCCGCTTTGGAGAGCATCGACTAGTCTTTGATTCTGCATTTGAAGCTCTGATATGAACGTAAAATACGTTCACAAAGTGCCTTTAACTACTGGATTTTGCTATTCCGAAAGCTTATTTGTCTGTTTAATATTTGTTTTTGTGTTTTTAGGGAAAATATAAGAAAAATGTCAATTTCAACACAAAAGGTAATTTTGGAGGTTTAGCGCATTCCGAAAATGGTAAAAGTCAACCGTGACTTTTCTCTGATGACACCGGTCATCTCTCGGATGTGGATTACAGACAGTGTACGAAGATTTCGGAAACCGTTCCGAATTCCGACAAGTTTGTCGGCTAACCACCACATCAGGCGGCGCAACCACCACACGCGGTGGCGATACATATTTTAAACCTTCATCTTATTTTCCCTTGTTTATATTTTATATTTTATATTTATTTAATTTAATTATTTTGTTTCATTTAATTTACTTTATTTTATTTTTCTTTTTCTTTTGTTGTTTGCAGCCAGGTTACATGTGACTTCACATGGTCACCGTCCCTCTTTTCCAACTCACCATTGCACCAAATTCACAGTTCACGGCTGCCCACTTCTCCAGCCTCTTCATTGTCTGCTAACCTCCACCACCACTACCACAACAGATTCCATCCTAGCTGGTCCATCACAGAAATTCTCCCACTTCTCCAGCTCAACCATTTTCCTTCCTCACATGGCTTCTGCACACATCCACCATCGATACCAGCTCATCACCACTACCACTACAATCCATCTTTCTCCACCACCAAGCCGTGACCTTCTCCTTCCCTTCTCTATTTAAGAGAACCTTCTGCTCACTTCATCCCAATCACAGCAGCTCACACAAACATCCATCACTACCAATTCATCATTACTCAAGCCATCGAATACCCATCCATGGCCTTCTCTCGTATTCCAATTCACCAACTCCATAATCACTCAAAATCACAAAGCCATCACCGTGAGCATCTCTGTTCATCAATTTCCAAGCCGGCACCGCATCTCAATTCACCCAAACCTGCAACCAATTCAAGTTTTCTTATTTCTTTTCTGCAAATTCAAATCAAACCATCATCTTCTATTTCTGATTTTCTTTGTTTTCGTTTTGCAGGTTTGGAAAATCTCCGAAGCCACCGTACCTGAAATTTCAAAAGCCCATTCCAGCAGGCACCGTCCTTGCCGGCAGCAGCATCGGCGACCCATCACCGTTAAGCCCAGAGCCACCGCCCGTGCTCTTTGTCGCGCCGCGCCACCATCCAATCCCGGCGTCGTCTACCGCCGGACGTGCGGCCTCTTCTCCTCCGCCTACGGTCGTCGTCTTCTTCCTTAATCCTCTCGGATTACCCACGCCAAGCACCGTTCGATGAAGCCCAGCCAATCCCGCCGGCGTTCCTCCACCTCTTCTCGCAGCTGCTGTTCACCGATCCCAGTCCGGCTCCACCGTGCCGCCTTCTCTTCCGGCGTTCCATTTCACAGCTGCCGTCGCCCCCGTGCCCCCACGCCGGCGCCGTCAAGCTGCCATCCCTCTCACCGGTCTCTCTCTTGCTCTTGTCCGCAGAAATGAAGAATAGAAAAGAAGAAATGAAATGAAGACCACGGGTCAACATGGGAGGACTTTAATTGAGAAAGTCACGGTCAACAAAGTCAACAAAGTCAAAACTGACTTTCTCAATTGGACCAAGCCCAAAAGCCCAAAGAAAAAGCCCAATGGTCCAATCTGCTCTCTGCACCCGCCACATCCAAATTACTAGTCCGTTTTTATAGCTGAGTCTGCCACCTTCGCCTGCCAGACAGTGTCCATTTTCATGGACACAACAGTAACATTTTTCCCAAACTCGTTTATTTATTATAATTTATTTTTGTTTAATTAACTATTCGTGAATAATTTTGGGAAATGTTATTGTGTAAATATTTGTTTATTTTCTATTTTTGCATAATAATTGTGATTTGATTTTTCTAAGTTGCTTTTGTGATTGTTTATTTGATTCAAGTTTACGGAAATCTTTTATATGTTTATGTTATAGGGGTCGACACTTATAATGTTTACATGTAATTGAAGCTAGAATTAGGGTTTGGATTCACCTAATAGTTTTCGAAACCTAATTCACAAGTAGTAAAGGCTTTGGACAAAAGTCGGAATCAATTAAAAAGGATTACAAATAGATGGACTTTTCCATACTAGGTTGTGCACTTGAATTAACGATTCTTTTCGATGCTTTGAACATGGATTGACTAGCTAGCTTTCTAGACTAAGATGGCATGTTTAATTGATTGATCTAGGTGCTTTCACTTAGGTTAATTTTCAGAGAGAAGTCTAATTGGGAAATAATTAGCTTTCTAATATTTCACAATGTTAATTTCGATCATATGACTTAGAGAAATCAATATTTGTGTGTGTTTTAATATGTTTTCAAAAATAATAAAAATCCAAAAATATTTCCTTTTAATTATTTATTGTTTTCAAAATTATCAAAAACCCCCAAAAAATACTTTTGTATATAATGTATATTTTTGTAAATAGAAACAATACTGTATAGTTAATTTAATTTTGTATATATATATATTCTTTATTCTTTATACTTGTTAATATTAATTCTTTATTTACTTTAATTTTTCGTGACATTAAAAAGTAAATATAACAATCTTCTGTGGGAAAAACCTTTATTTCCCATTATACTTTACAACGACAACTGTTAGGAATTTAGGTAATAATTAATGACCTAGGTAAAAAACCACTAATCATTTTGGCGCCGGCTCGCCGGGGATTGTTTTTACTATTGACTTTTTACTATTGACTATTGACTATTGACTTTTTACTATTGACTATTGACTTTTTACTATTTGTAAATAATACTTGTTAATTTTATTTATACTCACTTGATTATACTTGTTTATTTTATTACACTTAGTAATTTATTTAGGTGTCTTTTATATAGTTGATTATTTTTTGTTGTTGTAAGTTGTAACTTGAACGGAAATAGGTAAGGTCCTTTTGTTAATATTGGCCTAAACCCTTCATTTTTACCGTAAGGTTATTTGAGGTTGAGGGCGGCCTTTATTAACACTTGGAGAATTGTCGAACACTTAAGTGCTTTCTCAACTGAGTAAGGGGCACATGAATGGTGTCTAGATATGATCAAGACTCTGGGTGACGGGTTTGTAAAATTGGATTCAGAGGACTTGTCCACTAAATGAATCCTGCCTCTCGCTTATCTCTTGTGATCTGGCCATTCGCCTTCTGAAAACACGGAAAGTCATTTAAGTCAAGGCATTGCACCTAGGCCGTAAGTCCACCTTGAGTTACCGCTTGGAATCAACTTTCATTTTTTTTCAACTATATTCAGGCAAAAGAAAATATTTTTGTGTAAATAAAATATACGTAGACATAGGAATATACGTAGACATAGGAATATACGTAGACATAGGAATATACGTAGACATAAAATATACTTAGACATAGGAAATTTTATTCATTCATTTTGTATAGCTAATTTGTGACACATTTTTAACTTTGTAAATATTTTGTTTTTATTTTGTAAATTTATTACTAACCTTTTTATTTTGTATAGGAAATAATCCGGGTTTATCGGAAATTTTACCACATACATCGGAGCATACGTTTAGGAAGTCAAGGTTGAAAAACCTTGAGGTTGATGTCTTGTTGGTGATTTTCGGTTTCCTCGGGAGTAAAAAGGTAAGTGTTCTTTTCACTCTCGTTATTTATTTGATTTAAAAAAAAAATAAAAATAAAAAATAGAAAATTTGTAATTGTAAATAATAAAAAAAAAAGAGTGTTTGCTTTTGTTTTACTATTTTGTAATTATTTCTTTTTACTATTTATAATTACTGTTTGTTTTATTTTCGGGCTTGTTGTAGTTATTTGTTATTGGGCCTTAGGCCCATTTGTTTGTGTGATTGGTTAGGGTTTTAGGTTTCGTAAAAAATAAAAAATAAAAAATAAAAAAATTTAGCCCATTGGGCTCGTGTCATTCACGAAGCCCAAAACCCGTAACCCAAGCCCATTAGTGTGTCGGGCCTGTTCGTTTTTAGGCCCATTAGTTAAGCCCACCAATAATGGGCCGGAGATTTCTTTGGCCCAGGCCCACTTTAAGGCCCAGACCATTCCGATGGCCCAAGCCCGTTTAAAGTGTCGGCAAGCGCGTGTGCGACGCGTTTTCACTGTTCACTTTACGACTTTTCGTAAAGTATTAAAAAAATAAAATAAAAAAATAAAAAATAAAAAATCAAAAAAAATTTTGATTGGGCCGACGCACGACTTTTGCGTCGGCCGAATTGTTTAATAAATCGTGCGCGCGTTCCACTATTCCCTTTGCGACTTTCGTCGCTCGATCCGTGATTTACGGATCTTTGTCTTCGACTTTGGACACGCGTCCGTCCATTCCGTTCCCTTCCCCTTCGGTTTGCGTTAGTTTCCTTAGTCATTTCACGCAAATTCCCTTAGGTTTCTCTTTCTCTCTCTCATTCTCTCTCGTGTTCTTCGTGTTCATAGATAGTTTTCCCGTAAAACCTCCCAAATTCCCGAAGCTTTCCTCCCTTCCCAACCCAGAAATGGCCAAGAGAGTGAATTCTTTCGGTGATTTGTTTCGAGTGGGTCCTTCAGAGAACCCAATCTTTGAAGGTCCGGCTGAAATAATTCCACCGAGCATGCTCAATAGCGCCGATGCTAGCATGCCGACCGAGCCACTACCACACGGCCACAACCACTACCCCAAGCACCAATCCTGGTTGCTGATCCACCCATTGAACCGGAAGCCGCTCCTGTCTATAGGAGACTTCCGAGGTCGAAGTACAGCAAAGCTCAGAGAGATGCACTTGCGGCTTTCTTTGCGGTGTATTCTCACCCCACCAAGCCACAACGAGAAAGATTTGGTCCAAAAATCGGACTAGAGGAGGACCAAGTCTACTATTGGGGGTCGAGAAATAGGAAGAAGTTCGGTATCCAGTCTTCCGAGCAGCGTATTGCCGAGCTAGAGAGACGAAATGATCAGCTGGTGAGCAAGAACGAGGAGCTTCAACTTCTGAATCAACGACTCGTCGATGCTCTCCACAGCGGCATCTGTCCCAATTGCGGAGGTCCTGTTCCGCACTCAGATGTGCCACGGCGAAGGCTCGAAGTTGTTCCTCAACAACAAGAGTCTATTCTCGAGTTGTCCGACGATTCCATCGACATGGACCACTTAAGACGGGATGTGCGGAGCCTCATGCCTACCTTTCTCGAGCGCCCATCCATACCTTTGCCATCTGACACCCTTCCCGGACCTGCTCATGATCTTGTCGGAGTCCACACCGACTTGATCTCGGATATCGCCCGCAAGGCCAAAGACGAGCTCCTGCTCATGGCCACCGCCGGATTTCCTTTGTGGATAACTTCACCGACTCCCGACACGTCTATTCATCCCGAGACTCTTCATAGGGCCGAGTACTTGCGAGTGTTTCAACGAGCCGAACCTCGCTCCGTACTTCAAAGCCGAATCGTCGAGACACTCGGCAACCATTCACCTTTATCCGACCACCATCGTTCAGATCTTAATGGATGTTGGTCGATGGTTGCCAGCTCTTCTCGTAGCATGATCACAAACGCCAAGACGTTGGAGATCCTTTCGTCCAACAACGAAGAAGGCTACGAGGAGCATATGCAGGTGATGTCGGCCGAGTTTCTGGTGCCATCTCACCTCGTTTCGACTCGTGAAGTCCAGTTCGTTCGGTACTCTCACCTACAACTGGATGGAAGTTGGGTCGTCGTGGATGTCTCCGTGGATGAATTGCGTTCCAATCCAAAGCCTTCCGTGAGATCGATTTGCCGAAAACGCCCCTCCGGATGCCTGATACGTGATCTTCATAATGGATCTTCCTTGGTCACTTGGGTGGAGCACGTGGATGTACGCGAGAAAGAGATGAAGGCCAGTTTCGAACCTTTTGTTCATTCAGGGTTCGCTTTTGGTGCAAAGCGTTGGATCTCAACTCTCCAACGACAAGCCGAGCGCTACATGTGCGCCACAGGTATCCACTCTTCACCCGGTGACTCGATTATTTCTCTTGAAGGAAGAAGAGGACTTGCGGAAATGGCAAAACAGATGACGATCTGTTTCTTCAACGACATCAGCAACTCCACGTACCACCACTGGACTTGTTCGAACCGAACAAGAGACACTCGAATGGAGGTCAGGACCAACAAGCGAAGGGGTGATCCGAGCAAGCCCCCTGGAGTCAATCGTACTGCTGGTTGTTCCGTCGTTCATCTCTCCCATCACACCAGGATCTTTGAGTTCCTCAAAGACGTTCAGACTAGACCAATGTGGGATAGCATGTCGATGGACAGCTCGGTACGTGTGCTAGCAAATTTCTCTATCGGTCTTGACCCGCGGAACCAGATTTCGGTGCTCGCCATAGATAGTCACAACGACTTCCTTATTCTTCAGGAGTGTTGCACCGATGCAACGGGGTCGTCTGTGATTTACGCGCCGATCAACCATTCCATTCTCCAGTGTTTGCTATCTGGAGTTCAACCGGAGCCATTTCCGCTTATGTCTTCAGGCTTCTCCATTCTGCCTAACGTATCCGGAGCTGTACTTGACGGAACACTGCTGACTATAGTGTTCCAGATCTCAGTGAGGGCTACATCAGCCAAGTCTGCCGTGGAGTCGGCAACTACCCTTGTCCAGGACACACTTCAAAGGATCAGAGCCGCAGTCAATTAAGGAGCAAACGTTGGATGCAAGGCCCTGCTAGCCTTGTTTGTGACTGTTGGTGACTTGCTTCGGGAGGAGCTTCACGATCTTCAAGGGGGAGTATTTTCTTTCTGTTTCCCTTTTCATTTACTTAATTGTTGTGTGTTTATTTCAGTTTGTGTGTTTACTTTTGTATGTGTGTTTAAATTCAATAACCATGCTTGAATTATTCATTTTCATGAAATATCTGTCTAACATTGAGGACAATGTTTAATTCAAGTGTGGGGGGAAGGTTTTATTAAAAAGAAAAGAAAAAATTTGAAAAATTCAAAAATTCAAAAAAATAATTTACTTGTTTTTGTTTTCTACTGTAACGGTATATCGACTAGATCATACTTACTCCTTTGGTAGCGTTGAACCTACCATTGCACTTAGTAAGTCACTGTGGTCACGTATTGTTACGTAAATTAAAAAAATCAAAAAAATCAAAAAAATCAAAAATTACAAAAATCTTTGCTTCTGTTTGTGTGTTTTATTGTGTTATGTTTTGTTCTTTCCAATTCCGATGATGAATTGAGTTTAATTGTTGTGATTAGGAGAATATTGGTTATATGCTAAGGCTTTGTGATTTGCTTTGGATTTAATTTGCATAACTTGTGATTGCTCGAATTTCATGTTCACATAACCTGTTTCGATTAGTTGATTGCAATCCGAGAAGCACATTTGAACATACATTGTCATGCATACCCAGAAAATGTGAGGATTTGAGCCTATTGTATATTCACATGTATGCATATTTCATACATTTACTCGTTCTTCATGTGTGCACAATTCATGAGTTTTGAACCTAGAACTTGCTCAGAGACCACTTGAAACATTTTGTTAATCTGTAATGAATTAGAAATGAGTAAGGCATTAGTTGAGCACCATGGCCAAAATATTCACCATCCATCTAAACACGAACTTTAGGAATCCCCTTTTGAACTGATCACTCATTAGCCGTTTCTTTTGTTCACCCACACCATCTCACCCTTGTTTTATTTGTGTTTGCAAGACGATGATAGTGACTTCTTATGTTCTTATGCTTCGGATTTGTATGGTAGTATACCAAAAGGCAAGTGTGGGGGTGTATTTATTTTGTTGTATTTGTTCAAAGAAAGAAAAAAAAATCAGAAAAAAAAGAAGGAATAAATTCCTCAAAGAAAAAAAAATTAGAAAAGAAGGAAAAAAAAAAAAAATGTCAAAGAAAAAAAAAATAGAGTTATTTTCTTGTATTGTATTATTTTCAATAAAAGGTTGGAGGAAAATAAGATTTGTTTCGGGTTTAGCATAGGTATGAGTTTCAAAGTCGTTGACTTGTCTTGCAAACATGTGAAGCATTTTCCATTTCGAGTCCTTTCACTTCATTTACCATTCACCATTTACCATTCACCCTTTGGTCCCTGTTTCACCTGAAAGTCCTTATGATCTAATGAGTTGTAGATTAATTGTAGAGAGTTGGTCGATGAGCAAGCTTATGGGAACGTTACTTGTGTAATTGTTTTGAGAGTAAACACTTAACCCTAAACACTGAGCGAAAATATATAGTGAATCTTGTGAGCTTTAGTGGTTAATGTTGTTCATATGTGCCTATTTGATTGCTTGACATTAATTGTATACTTGGTTTTCACACACTTCACCCGAGCATAAATGAGATGTGTATATTAAATGCTTAGCAAATTCTTTAGCCTTGGTATATAATTTTTATTTTCTTGATTATAATTCTTTCGAACTCGCTGAGGATTATGGTTGGAAAGACCGTCTGTTTTGTGTTTCCCTTTCTGTTTTGTGTTGTTTTGTTTTGTGTTTGCTAGAGGACTAGCAATAGTTCAAGTGTAGGGGTGTGATATGAACGTAAAATACGTTCACAAAGTGCCTTTAACTACTGGATTTTGCTATTCCGAAAGCTTATTTGTCTGTTTAATATTTGTTTTTGTGTTTTTAGGGAAAATATAAGAAAAATGTCAATTTCAACACAAAAGGTAATTTTGGAGGTTTAGCGCATTCCGAAAATGGTAAAAGTCAACCGTGACTTTTCTCTGATGACACCGGTCATCTCTCGGATGTGGATTACAGACAGTGTACGAAGATTTCGGAAACCGTTCCGAATTCCGACAAGTTTGTCGGCTAACCACCACATCAGGCGGCGCAACCACCACACGCGGTGGCGATACATATTTTAAACCTTCATCTTATTTTCCCTTGTTTATATTTTATATTTTATATTTATTTAATTTAATTATTTTGTTTCATTTAATTTACTTTATTTTATTTTTTCTTTTTCTTTTGTTGTTTGCAGCCAGGTTACATGTGACTTCACATGGTCACCGTCCCTCTTTTCCAACTCACCATTGCACCAAATTCACAGTTCACGGCTGCCCACTTCTCCAGCCTCTTCATTGTCTGCTAACCTCCACCACCACTACCACAACAGATTCCATCCTAGCTGGTCCATCACAGAAATTCTCCCACTTCTCCAGCTCAACCATTTTCCTTCCTCACATGGCTTCTGCACACATCCACCATCGATACCAGCTCATCACCACTACCACTACAATCCATCTTTCTCCACCACCAAGCCGTGACCTTCTCCTTCCCTTCTCTATTTAAGAGAACCTTCTGCTCACTTCATCCCAATCACAGCAGCTCACACAAACATCCATCACTACCAATTCATCATTACTCAAGCCATCAGAATACCCATCCATGGCCTTCTCTGTATTCCAATTCACCAACTCCATAATCACTCAAAATCACAAAGCCATCACCGTGAGCATCTCTGTTCATCAATTTCCAAGCCGGCACCGCATCTCAATTCACCCAAACCTGCAACCAATTCAAGTTTTCTTATTTCTTTTCTGCAAATTCAAATCAAACCATCATCTTCTATTTCTGATTTTCTTTGTTTCTGTTTTGCAGGTTTGGAAAATCTCCGGAAGCCACCGTACCTGAAATTTCAAAAGCCCATTCCAGCGGGCACCGTCCCTTGCTCCGGCAGCAGCATCGGCGACCCATCACCGTTAAGCCCGAGCCACCGCCCGTGCTCTTTGTCGCGCCGCGCCACCATCCAATCCCGGCGTCGTCTACTTGCCGGGACGTGCGGCCTCTTCTCCTCCGCCTACGGTCGTCGTCTTCTTCCTTAATCCTCTCGGATTACCCACGCCAAGCACCGTTCGACGAAGCCCAGCCAATCCCGCCGGCGTTCCTCCACCTCTTCTGCAGCTGCTGTTCACCGATCCCGCTCCGGCTCCACCGTGCCGCCTTCTCTTTCCGGCGTTCCATTTCACATCCCGCCGTCGCCCCCGTGCCTCCCATGCCGGCGCCGTCAAGCTGCCATCCCTCTCACCGGTCTCTCTCTTGCTCTTGTCTGCAGAAATGAAGAATAGAAAAGAAGAAATGAAATGAAGACCACGGGTCAACATGGGAGGACTTTAATTGAGAAAGTCACGGTCAACAAAGTCAACAAAGTCAAAACTGACTTTCTCAATTGGACCAAGCCCAAAAGCCCAAAGAAAAAGAAGCCCAATGGTCCAATCTGCTCTCTGCACCCGCCACATCCAAATTACTAGTCCGTTTTTATAGCTGAGTCTGCCACCTTCGCCTGCCAGACAGTGTCCATTTTCATGGACACAACAGTAACATTTTTCCCAAACTCGTTTATTTATTATAATTTATTTTTGTTTAATTAACTATTCGTGAATAATTTTGGGAAATGTTATTGTGTAAATATTTGTTTATTTTCTATTTTTGCATAATAATTGTGATTTGATTTTTCTAAGTTGCTTTTGTGATTGTTTATTTGATTCAAGTTTACGGAAATCTTTTATATGTTTATGTTATAGGGGTCGACACTTATAATGTTTACATGTAATTGAAGCTAGAATTAGGGTTTGGATTCACCTAATAGTTTTCGAAACCTAATTCACAAGTAGTAAAGGCTTTGGACAAAAGTCGGAATCAATTAAAAAGGATTACAAATAGATGGACTTTTCCATACTAGGTTGTGCACTTGAATTAACGATTCTTTTCGATGCTTTGAACATGGATTGACTAGCTAGCTTTCTAGACTAAGATGGCATGTTTAATTGATTGATCTAGGTGCTTTCACTTAGGTTAATTTTCAGAGAGAAGTCTAATTGGGAAATAATTAGCTTTCTAATATTTCACAATGTTAATTTCGATCATATGACTTAGAGAAATCAATATTTGTGTGTGTTTTAATATGTTTTCAAAAATAATAAAAATCCAAAAATATTTCCTTTTAATTATTTATTGTTTTCAAAATTATCAAAAACCCCCAAAAAATACTTTTGTATATAATGTATATTTTTGTAAATAGAAACAATACTGTATAGTTAATTTAATTTTGTATATATATATATTCTTTATTCTTTATACTTGTTAATATTAATTCTTTATTTACTTTAATTTTTCGTGACATTAAAAAGTAAATATAACAATCTTCTGTGGGAAAAACCTTTATTTCCCATTATACTTTACAACGACAACTGTTAGGAATTTAGGTAATAATTAATGACCTAGGTAAAAAACCACTAATCATTTTGGCGCCGGCTCGCCGGGGATTGTTTTTACTATTGACTTTTTACTATTGACTATTGACTATTGACTTTTTACTATTGACTATTGACTTTTTACTATTTGTAAATAATACTTGTTAATTTTATTTATACTCACTTGATTATACTTGTTTATTTTATTACACTTAGTAATTTATTTAGGTGTCTTTTATATAGTTGATTATTTTTTGTTGTTGTAAGTTGTAACTTGAACGGAAATAGGTAAGGTCCTTTTGTTAATATTGGCCTAAACCCTTCATTTTTACCGTAAGGTTATTTGAGGTTGAGGGCGGCCTTTATTAACACTTGGAGAATTGTCGAACACTTAAGTGCTTTCTCAACTGAGTAAGGGGCACATGAATGGTGTCTAGATATGATCAAGACTCTGGGTGACGGGTTTGTAAAATTGGATTCAGAGGACTTGTCCACTAAATGAATCCTGCCTCTCGCTTATCTCTTGTGATCTGGCCATTCGCCTTCTGAAAACACGGAAAGTCATTTAAGTCAAGGCATTGCACCTAGGCCGTAAGTCCACCTTGAGTTACCGCTTGGAATCAACTTTCATTTTTTTTCAACTATATTCAGGCAAAAGAAAATATTTTTGTGTAAATAAAATATACGTAGACATAGGAATATACGTAGACATAGGAATATACGTAGACATAGGAATATACGTAGACATAAAATATACTTAGACATAGGAAATTTTATTCATTCATTTTGTATAGCTAATTTGTGACACATTTTTAACTTTGTAAATATTTTGTTTTTATTTTGTAAATTTATTACTAACCTTTTTATTTTGTATAGGAAATAATCCGGGTTTATCGGAAATTTTACCACATACATCGGAGCATACGTTTAGGAAGTCAAGGTTGAAAAACCTTGAGGTTGATGTCTTGTTGGTGATTTTCGGTTTCCTCGGGAGTAAAAAGGTAAGTGTTCTTTTCACTCTCGTTATTTATTTGATTTAAAAAAAAATAAAAATAAAAAATAGAAAATTTGTAATTGTAAATAATAAAAAAAAAGAGTGTTTGCTTTTGTTTTACTATTTTGTAATTATTTCTTTTTACTATTTATAATTACTGTTTGTTTTATTTTCGGGCTTGTTGTAGTTATTTGTTATTGGGCCTTAGGCCCATTTGTTTGTGTGATTGGTTAGGGTTTTAGGTTTCGAAAAAAAAAATAAAAAATAAAAAATAAAAAATTTGGCCCATTGGGCTCGTGTCATTCACGAAGCCCAAAACCCGTAACCCAAGCCCATTAGTGTGTCGGGCCTGTTCGTTTTTAGGCCCATTAGTTAAGCCCACCAATAATGGGCCGGAGATTTCTTTGGCCCAGGCCCACTTTAAGGCCCAGACCATTCCGATGGCCCAAGCCCGTTTAAAGTGTCGGCAAGCGCGTGTGCGACGCGTTTTCACTGTTCACTTTACGACTTTTCGTAAAGTATTAAAAAAATAAAATAAAAAAATAAAAAATAAAAAATCAAAAAAATTTTGATTGGGCCGACGCACGACTTTTGCGTCGGCCGAATTGTTTAATAAATCGTGCGCGCGTTCCACTATTCCCTTTGCGACTTTCGTCGCTCGATCCGTGATTTACGGATCTTTGTCTTCGACTTTGGACACGCGTCCGTCCATTCCGTTCCCTTCCCCTTCGGTTTGCGTTAGTTTCCTTAGTCATTTCACGCAAATTCCCTTAGGTTTCCCTTTCTCTCTCTCATTCTCTCTCGTGTTCTTCGTGTTCATAGATAGTTTTCCAGAAAACCTCCCAAATTCCCAGAAGCTTTCCTCCCTTCCCAACCCAGAAATGGCCAAGAGAGTGAATTCTTTCAGTGATTTGTTTCAGGCAGGTCCTTCAGAGAACCCAATCTTTGAAGGTCTGGCTGAAATAATTCCACCGAGCATGCTCAATAGCGCCGATGCTAGCATGCCGACCGAGCCACTACCACAGCCACAACCACTACCCCAAGCACCAATCCTGGTTGCTGATCCACCCATTGAACCGGAAGCCGCTCCTGTCTATAGGAGACTTCCGAGGTCGAAGTACAGCAAAGCTCGAGAGATGCACTTGCGGCTTTCTTTGCGGTGTATTCTCACCCCACCAAGCCACAACGAGAAAGATTTGGTCCAAAATCGGACTAGAGGAGGACCAAGTCTACTATCGGGGGTCGAGAAATAGGAAGAAGTTCGGTATCCGGTCTTCCGAGCAGCGTATTGCTCGAGCTAGAGAGACGAAATGATCACTGGTGAGCAAGAACGAGGAGCTTCAACTTCGAATCAACGACTCGTCGATGCTCTCCACAGCCGGCATCTCGTCCCACGGTGCGGAGGTCCTGTTCCGCACTCGGATGTGCCACGGCGAAGGCTCGAAGTTGTTCCTCAACAACAAGAGTCTATTCTCGAGTTGTCCGACGATTCCATCGACATGGACCACTTAAGACGGGATGTGCGGAGCCTCATGCCTACCTTTCTCGAGCGCCCATCCATACCTTTGCCATCCGACACCCTTCCCGGACTGCTCGATGATCTTGTCGGAGTCCACACCGACTTGATCTCGGATATCGCCCGCAAGGCCAAAGACGAGCTCCCGCTCACGGCCACCGCCGGATTTCCTTTGTGGATAACTTCACCGACTCCCGACACGTCTATTCATCCCGAGACTCTTCATGGGGCCGAGTACTTCGCGAGTGTTTCAACGAGCCGAACCTGCTCCGTACTTCAAAGCCGAATCGTCGAGACACTCGGCAACCATTCACCTTTATCCGACCACCATCGTTCAGATCTTAATGGATGTTGGTCGATGGTTGCCAGTCTTCTGTAGCATGATCACAAACGCCAAGACGTTGGAGATCCTTTCGTCCAACAACGAAGAAGGCTACGAGGAGCATATGCAGGTGATGTCGGCCGAGTTTCTGGTGCCATCTCACCTCGTTTCGACTCGTGAAGTCCAGTTCGTTCGGTACTCTCACCTACAACTGGATGGAAGTTGGGTCGTCGTGGATGTCTCCGTGGATGAATTGCGTTCCAATCCAAAGCCTTCCGTGAGATCGATTTGCCGAAAACGCCCCTCCGGATGCCTGATACGTGATCTTCATAATGGATCTTCCTTGGTCACTTGGGTGGAGCACGTGGATGTACGCGAGAAAGAGATGAAGGCCAGTTTCGAACCTTTTGTTCATTCAGGGTTCGCTTTTGGTGCAAAGCGTTGGATCTCAACTCTCCAACGACAAGCCGAGCGCTACATGTGCGCCACAGGTATCCACTCTTCACCCGGTGACTCGATTATTTCTCTTGAAGGAAGAAGAGGACTTGCGGAAATGGCAAAACGGATGACGATCTGTTTCTTCAACGACATCAGCAACTCCACGTACCACCACCGGACTTGTTCGAACCGAACAAGAGACACTCGAATGGAGGTCGGGACCAACAAGCGAAGGGGTGATCCGAGCAAGCCCCCGGAGTCAATCGTACCGCTGGTTGTTCCGTCGTTCATCTCTCCCATCACACCGGGATCTTTGAGTTCCTCAAAGACGTTCAGACTAGACCAATGTGGGATAGCATGTCGATGGACAGCTCGGTACGTGTGCTAGCAAATTTCTCTATCGGTCTTGACCCGCGGAACCAGATTTCGGTGCTCGCCATAGATAGTCACAACGACTTCCTTATTCTTCAGGAGTGTTGCACCGATGCAACGGGGTCGTCTGTGCCACGGCGAAGGCTCGAAGTTGTTCCTCAACAACAAGAGTCTATTCTCGAGTTGTCCGACGATTCCATCGACATGGACCACTTGAGACGGGATGTGCGGAGCCTCATGCCTACCCTAGTCGAACGCCCATCCGTACCTATTCCATCTGATACCCTTCCCGGACCTGCTCATGATCTTGTCGGAGTCCACACCGACTTGATCTCGGATATCGCCCGCAAGGCCAAAGACGAGCTCCTGCTCATGGCCACTGCTGGATTTCCATTGTGGATAACTTCACCGACTCCCGACACGTCTATTCATCCCGAGACTCTTCATAGGGCCGAGTACTTGCGAGTGTTTCAACGAGCTGAACCTGCTCCGTACTTCAAAGCCGAATCATCGAGACACTCGGCAACCATTCACCTTCATCCAACCACCATCGTTGAAATCTTAATGGATGTTGGTCGATGGTTGCCCGTCTTCTGTAGCATGGTCACAAACGCTCAGATGTTGGAGATCCTACCCTCCGACAACGCAGTAGGCTACGAGGACCAGAAGCAGGTGATGTCGGCCGAGTTTTTGGTGCCATCTCACATCGTTTCGACTCGGGAAGTCCAGTTCGTTCGGTATTCCCACCTACAACTGGATGGAAGTTGGATCGTCGTGGATGTCTCCGTGGATGAATTGCGTTCAAATCCGAAGCCTTCCGTGAGATCGATCTGCCGAAAACGCCCCTCCGGATGCCTGATACGTGATCTTTATAATGGATCTTCCTTGGTCACTTGGGTGGAGCACGTGGATGTACGCGAGAAAGAGATGAAGGCCAGTTTCGAACCTTTTGTTCACTCAGGGTTCGCTTTTGGTGCAAAGCGTTGGATCTCAACCCTCCAACGACAAGCCGAGCGCTACATGTGCGCCACAGGGATCCACACTTCACCCGTGACTCGATCATTTCTCCCGAAGGAAGAAGAGGCCTGGCGGAAATGGCAAAACAGATGACGATCTGTTTCTTCAATGACATCGCAACTCCACGTACCACCACTGGACTTGTTCGAACCGAACAAGAGACACTCGAATGGAGGTCAGGACCAACAAGCGAAGGGGAGATCCGAGCAAGCCCCCTGGAGTCAATCGTACTGCTGGTTGTTCCGTTGTTCATCTATCTCATCACACTAGGATCTTTGAGTTCCTCAAAGACGTTCAGACTAGACCAATGTGGGATAGCATGTCGATGGACAGCTCGGTGCGTGTGCTAGCAAACTTTTCCATCGGTCTTGACCCGCGGAACCAGATTTCGGTGCTCGCTATAGATAGTCACAACGACTTCCTCATCCTTCAGGAGTGTTGCACCGATGCAACAGGGTCGTCTGTGATTTATGCGCCGATTAACCATTCCATTCTCCAGTGTCTGCTATGTGGAGTTCAACCGGAGCCGTTTCCGCTCATGTCTTCAGGCTTCTCCATTCTGCCTAACGTATCCGGAGCTGTTCTTGACGGAACACTACTGACTATGGTGTTCCAGATCTCAGTGAGGGCTACATCAGCCAAGTCTGCCGTGGAGTCAGCAACAACCCTTGTCCAGGATGACTTACGTTAAAAACGCATCAATTTATTTTACCTAAACTTCCTAACAATTTGTCGTTGAAAAGCATAATGGGAAGTAAGGATTTTTCCCACAGGAGATTGTTTATTTACTTTTCTATGTCACAAAATTAATTAAATTAAACTATAACTATTCTAAACATATTTATTTAATTTAGAACTAAACTAAACAAATTAGAAATTAATTCCCAAATAAATCAAATATAAATTAAAAATAAAACTTATAAATATAAACAAAACAAATATATAAGTAAACAAATATTTACAATTACTCAAATTAAGAAAAATACTCACATAAATTAATTTACAAAAGAGAAAATGTTTTTGGGTTTTCTTAAATAATTCAAGAAAATAAAAATCAATTCAAATTACAAATTAACAAATGTAATTTCACACCAAATAATAATACAAACAATAATAAAATCACACAAATATTAATTAAATAAAACTTGAATTAAAAGGAAGAGTTTAGAAAAATCTCATTTAATTCCGGCGAGGGATCTGATCGGACTCGCCGTGAATTCGGTGAAGCTCGGAGGTTCGGGTGTCCATAGCAATTGGGCCCAACAGGTCCTGGGCCTTGCAGGTGTCCAAAGTAATTGGGCTTGGAAGCCCAAATCAGAACTTTGACTTTTCAACTTTGCATTTGTTGACTCTCTTCCTGAGTTGACTAGTCAACTCTTTCTTTCTCCATCAGACCCGTGCGGCTTCTTTCATTTGTTTCATTTTCTTCTTTCATTCTCCCATCTGCACAGAGAGCAAGAGAGAGAGCGGCAGAGACTTGGGCACGGGCTGGGAGCGTTGGGTCGCCGGCGACGGTGTGGTGCAGCGCTGGAGGCGCGGTGATTAATTTGGAGGCACGGGCCTTGGCGGCGATGGAGACAGATGGGATCGTTGGTGGTAGAGCTTGAGCTGGAATCGACGGAGCTTTCCGGTGGCGGCCAAGATGAGAGCACGGGCTCGTGGCGGCCGGGCTGGTGTTGCATCGGATGTGGGATGCCGTGGTCCGGGCATATCGGCGGCAGTGATTGGATGGCGGCACAGGGTTGCAGTGATGAGAGTGGGTGAGATGCCGGTCTCTGGGCTTGGAGCGGTGGTGGTCCGGCGCGAACGACGCCGTCAGGAGCAGAGCACGGGCTCTGTGATTGTGACGCCGGCGATGGTGCGAAGGCGGCATCTGGATCAGCGGCGATGGTGGATTTCTGCAAATCTTACGGTGGTCGAAAGTGATGATGGTGTGGGTTCGAGCATGGCAGTGGCGAGAACGAACTCGGGCTCGAGATTGGGCAGATTTGTGGTGGTTATTGACTGATTCATGGGTGTTTGTGAGTTTGATTGATTTTGGTTATTGCTATTGTTGATTGCAGGTACAGTAAATGGTGTGATGGATTGATTGTTGTCTGTGAGCTTGTGTTGGTGTGATTGTGAATTGAAGAGAAACCAGAGAGATTGAGGGAGAAGATGGGGCTGAGATAATTTTGGATTAGAAGAGAGGAGATGAGGGATTGATTGCAGTGAGGAACCGGGGAGGAAGAAGGGCTGAGATAGTTCTAGAGGGAAGTGAGGGTGAGAGCAGAAGGCAAACCATGGTGGCTTACACGGAGGCTGAAGAAGGTGGCACGGAGGAGGGGAAGAAGGCCCCCCGGCCATTTTGCTTGGTTGTGATGCCTTGGTTTTATGGACGGGTAAGAGGGGATTTGAATTTGAATGGCTGCTGCAGCTGGAAACCAAACCAAGGATGATTGAACAGAGAGTATGGCCGGCAAGGATGGGATAGAGTCAAACCACCAAAACTGCAAAAGTCAACAGGACAAAGGAAAAATACATAAGAATAATAAATAATAAATAAACTAATAAAAATAAATAATTTCTAATAAAATAATAATAATAATTACTTAAACTAAATAAATAAAAATAGAAATAAATAATAATTTAGAAAAGGGAAATAAATGGAGGTTTAGAAAATATATTTTGGCCACCGTAAGTGGTGGTTGCGCCGCTTTATGTGGTGGTTTGCCGACGGAATTATCGGGATTCGAAACGTTTTTCGAAATCTTCGTACAAGCTTTGATCTCCACATCCGAGAAATGACCGGTGTCATTTCAATATCGAAAAGTCACGGTTGACTTTTCGATTCAATCTTCGAATTCGCGCTAAAACCTCTAAAATGTACCTTTTGTACAAATAAAGCGTTTTGTTCGTATTTTCCCTGAAACAAACTGAAACAATATTAAATATACAATAATAGGCTTTTGGACTAACATAATCCAAGCGATTAAGGTACTTTGTGCACGTATTTTACGTTCACATCACACCCCCACACTTCAAAGGATCAGAACCGCAGTCAATTAAGGAGCAAACGTTGGATGCAAGGCCCTGCTAGCCTTGTTTGTGACTGTTGGTGACTTGCTTCGGGAGGAGCTTCACGATCTTCAAGGGGGAGATTTTCTTTAACCTATCTTTTTCATTTGTATATATGTTGTGTGTTTACTTCTGTTTATTTCTATTAGTGTGTTTATTTCTGTTTGTGTAATTTAATTCAATAACCATGCTTGAATTATTCATTTTCGTGAAATATCTGTCTAACATTGAGGACAATGTTTAATTCAAGTGTGGGGGGAAGGTTTATTGAAAAGAAAAGAAAAAATTTGAAAAATTTGAAAAATTCAAAAAAATAATTTACTTGTTTTTGTTTTCTACGGTAACAATATATCGACTAAATCATACTTACTCCCTTGGTAGCGTTGAACCTACCATTGCACTAAGTGAGTCCCTGTGGTCACGTATTGTTACATACATTGGAAGATAAAAAAAATCAAAAAATCAAAAATTACAAAAATATTTGCTTCTGTTTTGTATTTTTGTGTGTTTATTTGTGTTATGTGTGTTGTTTTCTTTCCAATTCCGATGATGAATTGAGTTTAATTGTTATGATTTTGAGAATGTTGATTATATGTCAAGGTTTTGCGTAGTTTGCTTTGGATTTAATATGCATAACTTGTGATTGCTCGAATTTCCATATTCACTTAACCTGTTTCGATTAGTTGATTGCAATCCGAGAAGCACATTTGAACATACATTGTCATGCATACCCAGAAAATGTGAGGATTTGAGCCTGTTGAATATTCACATGTATGCATATTTCATACATTTACTCGTTCTTCATGTGTGCACAATTCATGAGTTTTGAACCTAGAACTTGCTCAGAAACCACTTGAAACATTTTGTTAATCTGTGATGAATTAGAAATGAGTAAGGCATTAGTTGAGCACCATGGCCAAAATATTCACCATCCATCTAAACACGAACTTTAGGAATCCCCTTTTGAACTAAACACTCATTAGCCGTTTCTTTTGTTCACCCACACCTTTTCACCCTTGTTTTATTTATGTTTGCAAGACGATGATAGTGACTTCTTATGTTTTATGCTTCGGATTTGTATGGTAGTATACCAAAAGGCAAGTGTGGGGGTGTATTTATTTTGTTGTATTTGTTCAAAGAAAGAAAAAAAAAATTCAGAAATAAAAAGAAGGAATAAATTCCTCAAAGAAAAAAAGAAAGAAAGAAAGAGAAATACCACAAAAATAGAGTTATTTTATTTACTTGTTTTAATTTCAATAAAAGGTTGGAGGAGAATAAGAGTTGTTTCGGGTTTAGCATAGGTATGAGTTTCAAAGTCGTTGATTTGTCTTGCAAACATGTAAAACATTTTTCATTTCGAGTCCTTTCATATCATTGACCATTTACCATTCATCCTTTTGTCCCTGTTTCACCTAAAAAGTCCTTATGATCTGATGAATTGTGGATTAATTGTAGAGAGTTGGTCGATGAGCAAGCATATGGGAACACTACTTGTGTAATTGTTTTGAGAGTAAACACTTAACCCTAAACACTGAGCGGAAATATTTAGTGAATCTTGTGAGCTTTAGTGGTTAATGTTGTTTCGATGTGCCTATTGGATTGCTTGACATTAATTGTGTACTTGGTTTTCACACACCACACCCGAGCATAAATGAGATGTACATATTAAATGCTTAGCAAATTCTTTAGCCTTGGTATATAATTTGTATTCTCTTGATTATAATTCTTTCGAACTCGCTGAGGATTATGGTTGGAAAGACCGTCTGTTTTGTGTTTCCCTTTCTGTTTTGTGTTGTTTTGTTTTGTGTTTGCTCGAGGACTAGCAATAGTTCAAGTGTAGGGGTGTGATGTGAACGTAAAATACGTTCACAAAGTGCCTTTAATTACTGGATTTTGCTATTCCGAAAGCTTAATTGTCTGTTTAATGTTTGTTTTCGTGTTTTTAGGGAAAATACCAGGAAAATGTTAATCTGCACAGAATAGGTGAATTTTGGAGACTTTCAGTGTAATTCCGAAAAGTCAACCGTGACTTTTCAGATATCAAATGACACCGGTCATTTTGAGGATGTGGGCCCAGTTAATGTACGAAGATTTCGGAAACCGTTCCGAATTCCGGCAATTTGTCGGCGAACCACCACATCAGGCGGCACAACCACCACACGCGGTGGCAGAATATATTTTAAATCTCCATTATATTTTCCCTTGTTTATATTTTATTTTTAATTATTTTCGTTTCTTTTTGTTATTTTATTTTTATGATATTTTATTTTATTTATTTCTTTTAATTACTTTTATTATTTTATTTTATTTCATTTTTATTTGTTTTCTTTGTTTTCTGTTCTTTCTCTTTGCAGGTACCACGTTTCTCTTCTCCACTTCACCAACCAGCCATGTTACCACCGATCCCTGTACTTGGATTTTTGTTCAGCAGCCCACTTCTCCAACTGCATATTCCTTCTCCACCAAAATCCCACCACCAGCTACAGTCCAATTTTCCCTCAATTTCATCCACTGCCGGCGAGCATCTCCAGCTCACTCACTCACTGCCAGCCGCCCATTTCCTCTCAAATCCTTGGCCGCATCCTCCCTTCCTTCCTCTATTTAAGAGCAGACCTGCAAGTTTCACACAATCATCAAACTAATTATCTCTGTTTCTTTTGCAGGTTTGGAAGCTACTGCAGCTGCCGCTCAATGGCAATCCCTGCCCAGAAATCCCAGCTCGGATTTCCAATTTCGCCGAGCCCATGCTCGATTTCAGTCGACGCCGTCATCCCCGTGCTCACCACGCCGGCCGTCGCTGCTCTCTCCGGCCTTCACGCCGCCACTGCCGTCAATTCCAGAACAGCCCACGCCCTCGTTCTCACACCACGGTGCCTCTGCCCGCTGTTCCCGGCGCCGTCCTTCCCGTGAAGCCAAGCCCAGCTCACGGCGTCCCCGTGGCCTGTTCTCCTTGCTGCCACCGACCCAATCCCGTGCTTCAATAGCCCAACGACGCCGTCGCCTGCCGTTCTCGTTGCTGCAAATGCCGCGCCTTCCCCGTGCTCCAGCCACCGTCGGCGCCAAGCCCGCATTCACCGGCGACCCATTTTCGATCCACCATTGCCGGCGTCCTCTCCCACCGTTCCACTTCGCCGCTCGTCGTCGCCGGTCCTCACTCGCTCTCCCTCTCTGCAGAAATGGAAAAGAAGAAGAATAGAAAGAGTTGAGAGAGGTCCCGTACGGGATGAGAGAAAAGAATAGAAATTTGGGTTGAAAAGTCAACCCAAGAAGAAACGCATGGCTGATTCCAAAAGAAAGGAGAGAAAGAAAAGTCAAAGCTGGGCTTTGACCCCGTTGACCGGCCCAATGCAAAAAGCCCAATGCCCATTCTGCTAAGGACACCCCAAGGTCCAAGCTCAATTGCTAAGTGCACCCGCCACATCCAAATTGTCCGATTTTATAGCTGAGTCTGCCACCTTCGCCTGCCAGACAGTGTCCATTTTCATGGACACAACAGTAACATTTTTCCCAAACTCTGTTTATTTATTATAATTTATTTTTGTTTAATTAACTATTCGTGAATAATTTTGGGAAATGTTATTGTTTGTTTATTTTCTATTTTGTGTAATAATTGTTGGATTGAAGTTAATTGATTCTTCTAGCAGCTTATGTGAATTTTGTTTGTTTAGTTTTATCTTTAATGTTGAAACTAAATAATAAGGATCGCGGATAGACGAGCGTTCGCTAGGTCGCGCACTTGAATTAGCAACTCTTTTTCTATGCGTTAGACATGTTTAGATTAATCACCTTTGCATGTTTAATTGTTTAATCTAGATGAGCGTTCACTAGGTTGATTTCATGGGAGAAGTTTATTTGGAGAATGATAACCTGCGTAGGCATTCTACATGTGTTAGTTTCGGATTCATGGCTAGGGAGTTAGTTAATCTTCAAAACAATATTTGTGTGTGTGTTTCTTGTTTTCAAAAATAATAAAAATCCAAAAATATTTTATTTATTGTTTTCAAAATTATCAAAAACCCCCAAAAATACTTTTGTATATAATGTATATTTTTGTAAATAGAAACAATATTGTATAGTTTATTTAATTTTGTATATATATATATTCTTTATTCTTTATACTTGTTAATAATAATTCTTTATTTAATTTAATTTTTCGTGACATTAAAAAGTAAATATAACAATCTTCTGTGGGAAAAACCTCTATTTCCCATTATACTTTACAACGACAATTGTTAGGAATTTAGGTAATAATTTAATGACCGCGGTTTTACCTCTAATCATGAGGATTCACCGGGTAAAAGTTGGTCAACGCATCATTTTGCTCTTTGGTGAATCTCGTCCTCGGGCCTCTCGTACGCTTCTGGGAAGGACCAGCAACAACAACATGTGGATCAGCAGCCTGGACTGGTGCTTGTGCTTCTGGTTCTGGTTCTGGCACATCCGGCATGCTAGCATTAACAGTATCTAGAATGCTTGGTGGAATGATTTCATCCAAGCCTTCAAAGAAATCACTCTCTGGAGGACTAGAATGAAACAACTCACTGAAAGAATTCACTCTTTTGGCCATTTCTAGGTTGGGAGGGAGGATAGCTTTCTGGAAAAATAACTAAGAACAACGAAGAACAAGTGAAGAACAGTATGAACAAACGAGAGAAAATTTAGAGAGACTAAAAGGGAACTAAGTGAAAATGAATGCAAAATGAATGGAATGAAGCACATAGACACAAACCAAGGGGAAGGAACAGACGCACGTACGCATACGTGCCACAGACACAGATCCGCAAATTGCGGATCGAGCGACGAAAGTCGCAAAGGCTACAGTTGACACGCATGCGGATTATTAAACAAATCGGCCGACGCAAAAGTCGTCCGTCGGCCCATTTTTTTTCATTTTTTTATTTTGTATTTATTTTTAATTATCGTGCCGACGCGAAAGTCGTGGGACGGTCCAATAAGAATTTTTCTTTTTATTTAACTAAATCTTTACGCGAAAGTCGTAAAGTGAACAGTGAAAACGCGTAGCACACGCGCTAACGGTTGTCGACACTTTAAACGGGCCTGGGCCATCGGAATGGTCTGGGCCTTAAAGTGGGCCTGGCCGCGTAGAGAACGGGCCATTATTGGTGAGCTTAAACTAATGGGCCTAAAAACGAACAGGCCCGACACACTAAATGGGCTTGGGTTACGGGTTTCGGGGCTTCGGGAATGACACGGGCCCAATGGGCCAAATTTTTTTTTTTTTTTTTTTTTTTTTCTTTTCGAAACCTAAAACCCTAACCAATCACACAAACGGGCCTAAGGCCCAATAACAAACAAACAACAAGCCCAAAAATAAAACAAACAGTAATTATAAATAGTAAAAATAAATAATTACAATCAGTAAAACAAAACAAGCACTCTTTTTTTTTTATATACAATTACAAATTTTCTAATTTTATTATTTTTTTTTTATTTTTTTTTAAAATAAATAACGAGAGTGAAAAGAAAACTTACCTTTTTACTCCCGAGGAAACCGAAAATCACCAACAAGACATCAACCTCAAGGTTTTTCAACCTTGACTTCCTAAACGTATGCTCCGATGTATGTGGTAGAATTTCCGATAAACCCGGATTATTTCATTTTCAATCTGATGTGAACGTAAAATACGTTCACAAAGTGCCTTTAATTACTGGATTTTGCTATTCCGAAAGCTTAATTGTTTGTTTAATGTTTGTTTTCGTGTGTTTAGGGAAAATACGAGGAAAATGTTTATCTGCACAAAATAGGTGAATTTTGGAGATTTTCAGTGTAATTCCGAAAAGTCAACCGTGACTTTTCAGATATCAAAATGACACCGGTCATTTTGAGGATGTGGGCCCAGTTAATGTACGAAGATTTCGGAAACCGTTCCGAATTCCGGCAAGTTTGTCGGCGAACCACCACATCAGGCGGCACAACCACCACACGCGGTGGCAGAATATATTTTAAATCTCCATTATATTTTCCCTTGTTTATTTTATAATTTAATTATTTCATTTAATTTCTTTTGTTATTTTATTTTGTTTTATAATTATTTATTTAATTATTTTCTTTTATTTCTTTTGTTTTGTTTTGTTTGCAACCATGTTACCTGCTCCTTATTCCCATCATCCAAATCATTGATCACTATCAGTCTACCACGTTGGGCTGCTCCTCACATGGCTTAAACTTCCATCCAGGAATCAATCAATTTCCAGCTGCATATTCCTACTCCACCATCACCAACCAGCTCCACCACCATCACACTACAGTCCATAATTCCCTGGTTTTCCTCCACTGCCGCAAGCATCTACAGCTCACTACTTCACCCCACTGGAAGCATCCCCCTTCCTGCTTCCACCTTCCACTCCAATCGATCACCATTTCCCATTCTCTATTTAAGTGAACACCTGCAAGCACAAAATCACACAACAACAATCTAATTATGTCTCTTTATCTTTGTTTTGCAGGTTTGAAAGCAAGCCGCCGACTGCCCCTGTTCTTTTCTGCCCAGCAATTGAAGAACCCGTGCTCATCAATCCAGTCCAAGGCCGCGTCTCACAAATACTCTCGCCGCCGCCTGCTTTGCCACGATGCCGGCGACATCACCCTGCAAGCTGCCAGCAGCCAAAAATCAACGCCACTCGCCCAGAATTCAAGCCCAGGCCGTGTCGATCCCGTCGAGCCCAGCCACCATTGACGCCGCCGGATTCCTTAACCCGCGCCGCCGCCGACTTCCAGTCCACGCCGTATCCCCCACACCGCGCCGCCGTGTCCCCGCTTCTTCCTTGCCGCGTCTCCGCCTCCATGCTGGTTTCCCGTTGCCAAGCTGCGCACATCCGAGCGAGCCCGACGCTCCTCATCTCCAAATTACTTGCCGCTCTCGCTCACCGCCGCAAGCCCGGATGCCGCGCCTCTTAACTTGCCATCGCCGCTGCCAACAGATCCGGTCTTCCCTCTGCAGCTCCGTCTTCTACCGTGCCTCGCCAGCGTCGCCCTTGCTACTGCCGTGTCTCCATCCGCACCGCCTCAATTCCAGCAAGCCACCGCCAGTTCTCTGTTCGCCGCATCGACCCAAGCCCAGCCGTCTTTCTCTTGCTCTCTGCACAGATGAAAGAAGATTAATAATGAAGAGAAAGACCACGGGCTGGATGAAGGAAGAGCTGAAATTCAGCTTTGAAAAGTCAAAGAGAGATAAGGGCAAGACCGGAAAGGAGAAAAGAGAGAAGAATAGTCAAAGTCAACTTGGGCTTTGATTCCCTTTTGACCGGCCCAATGCCTCAAAGCCCAAAGCCCAATTTCAGAAATTGCCCAATTGATTTGTGCACCCGCCACATCCAAAGTTCGATTCTAAATAGCTGAGTCTGCCACCTTCGCCTGCCAGACAGTGTCCATTTTCATGGACACAACAGTAACATTTTTCCCAAACTCTGTTTATTTATTATAATTTATTTTTGTTTAATTAACTATTCGTGAATAATTTTGGGAAATGTTATTGTTTGTTTATTTTTTATTCTGTGTAATAAATTGGATTGAAGTTGATTAATTCTTCTAGCAGCTTATGTGAATTTTGTTTGTTTAGTTTTATCTTTAATGTTGAAACTAAATAATAAGGATCGCGGATAGACGAGCGTTCGCTAGGTCGCGCACTTGAATTAACAACTCTTTTTCTATACGTTAGACATGTTTAGATTAATCACCTTTGCATGTTTAATTGTTTAATCTAGATGAGCGTTCACTAGGTTGATTTCATGGGAGAAGTTTATTTGGGGAATGATAACCCGCGTGGGCATTCTACATGTGTTAGTTTCGGATTCATGGCTAGGGAGTTAGTTAATCTTTAAAACAATATTTGTGTGTGTTTTTTTTCTTGTTTTCAAAAATAATAAAAATCCAAAAATATTTCTTTTTATTGTTTTCAAAAATCTCAAAAACCCCCAAAAATACTTTTGTATATAATGTATATTTTTGTAAATAGAAACAATACTGTATAGTTTATTTAATTTTGTATATATATATATTCTTTATTCTTTATACTTGTTAATAATAATTCTTTATTTAATTTTAATTTTTCGTGACATTAAAAAGTAAATATAACAATCTTCTGTGGGAAAAACCTTTATTTCCCATTATACTTTACAACGACAATTGTTAGGAATTTAGGTACTAATTTAATGACGTAGGTTTTACCTCAAATCATTTTGGCGCCGGCTCGCCGGGGATTGTTTTTACTATTTACTTTTGATTTTTTTTACTGTTGACTTTTTACTATTTGTAAATAATAATTGTTAATTTTATTTATACTCACTTGATTATACTTGTTTATATTTTTACACTTAGTAATTATATTTAGGTGTCTTTTATATAGTTGATTATTTTTTGTTGTTGTAAGTTGTAACTTGAACGGATTAGGTAAGGTCCTTTTATTAATATTGGCCTAAACCCTTCATTTTTACCGTAAGGTTATTTGAGGTTGAGGGCGGCCTTTATTAACACTTGGAGAATTGTCGAACACTTAAGTGCTTTCGCAACTGAGTAAGGGGCACATGAATGGTGTCTAGATATGATCGAGACCCTGGGTGACGGGTTTGTAAAATTGGATTCAGAGGACTTGTCCACTAAATGAATCCTGCCTCTCGCTTATCTCTTGTGATCTGGCCATTCGCCTTCTGAAAACACGGAAAGTCATTTAAGTCAAGGCATTGCACCTAGGCCGTAAGTCCACCTTGAGTTACCGCTTGGAATCAACTTTCATTTTTTTTCAACTATATTAAGGCAAAGAAAAATATTTTTGTGTAAATAAAATTTACTTAGACATAGGAAATTTCATTCATTCATTTTGTATAGATAATTTGTGACATTATTTTTAACTTTGTAAATATTTTGTTTTTATTTTGTAAATTTATTACTAACCTTTTTATTTTGTATAGGAAATAATCCGGGTTTATCGGAAATTCTACCACATACATCGGAGCATACGTTTAGGAAGTCAAGGTTGAAAAACCTTGAGGTTGATGTCTTGTTGGTGATTTTCGGTTTCCTCGGGAATAAAAAGGTAAGTTTTCTTTTCACTCTCGTTATTTATTTAAAATAAAAATAAAATAAAAAATTAGAAAATATTTAATTGTAAATAAAAAAAAAGAAAAGAGTGTTTGCTTTTGTTTTACTGTTTTGTAATTATTTCTTTTTACTATTTATAATTACTGTTTGTTTTATTTTTGGGCTTGTTGGTTTGTTAGTATTGGGCCTTAAGCCCGTTTGTGTGTTGGTTAGGGTTTTAGGTTTCGAAAAGAAAAAAATAAAAAAAAAAAAAAAAAAAAAAATTTAGCCCATTGGGCTCGTGTCATTCACGAAGCCCAAAACCCGTAACCCAAGCCCATTAGTGTGTCGGGCCTGTTCGTTTTTAGGCCCATTAGTTAAGCCCACCAATAATGGGCCGGAGTTTTCTTTGGCCCAGGCCCACTTTAAGGCCCAGACCATTTCGATGGCCCAAGCCCGTTTAAAGTGTCGGCAAGCGCGTGTGCTACGCGTTTTCACTGTTCACTTTACGACTTTTCGTAAAGTATTAAAAAAATAAAAAAATAAAAAATCGAAAATCAAGAAAAAAATGTGATTGGGCCGACGCACGACTTTTGCGTCGACCGAATTGTTTAATAAACCGCGTGCGTGTCTACTGTAGACTTTACGACTTTCGTCGCTCGATCCGGAAATTACGGGTCTTCTGTCTGTGGCACGTGTGCGAGCGTGCGTCCGTTCCCTTCCCTTCCCTTCTGTTCGTGTGTTTCATTTCACGCATTTCCTTAGGTTTCCCTTTCTCTCTCTCTCTCTCTCTCGTGTTCTTCGTGTTCTTCAGTTTTCCCAGAAAATCTCCCAATTCCCAGAAAGCTATCCTCCCTTCCCAACCCAGAAATGGCCAAACGAGTGAATTCTTTCAGTGATTTGTTTCAGGCAGGTCCTTCAGAGAACCCAATCTTTGAAGGCTTGGCTGAAATAATTCCACCGAGCATGCTCAATAGCGCCGATGCTAGCATGCCGATCGAGCCACAACCACTACCCCAAGCACCAATGATGGTTGCTGATCCACCCGTTGAGCCGGAAGCCGCTCCTGTCTATAGGAGACTTCCGAGGTCGAAGTACAGCAAAGCTCAGAGAGAAGCACTTGCGGCTTTCTTTGCGGTGTATTCTCACCCCACCAAGCCACAACGAGAACGATTTGGTCCGAAAATCGGACTAGAGGAGGACCAAGTCTACTATTGGGGGTCGAGAAATAGGAAGAAGTTCGGTATCCAGTCTTCCGAGCAGCGTATTGCCGAGCTAGAGAAAAGAAACGATCAGCTGGTGAGCAAAAACGAGGAGCTTCAAATGCAGAATCAAAGACTCGTCGATGCTCTCCACAGCGGCATCCGTCCCACTGCGGAGGTCCCGTTCCGCACTCGGATGTGCCTAGGCGAAGGCTCGAAGTTGTTCCTCAACAACAAGAGCCTCTTCTCGAGTCGTCCGACGATTCCATCGACATGGACCACTCGAGACGGGATGTGCGGAGCCTCATGCCTACCCTAGTCGAGCGCCCATCCATACCTGTGCCATCTAATCTTCCGGGACCTGCTCATGATCTTGTCGGAGTCCACACCGACTTGATCTCGGATATCGTCCGTAAGGCCAAACACGAGCTCCTGCTCATGGCCACTGCCGGATTTCCTTTGTGGATAACTTCACCGACTCCCGACACGTCTATTCATCCCGAGACTCTTCATAGGGCCGAGTACTTGCGAGTGTTTCAACGAGCTGAACCTGCTCCGTACTTCAAAGCCGAATCCTCGAGACACTCGGCAACCATCCACCTTTATCCGACCACCATCGTTCAGATCTTAATGGATGTTGGTCGATGGTTGCCAGTCTTTTGTAGCATGATCACAAACGCCAAGACGTTGGAGATCCTTTCCTCCAGCAACGAAGAAGGCTACGAGGAGCATATGCAGGTTATGTCGGCCGAGTTTCTGGTGCCATCTCACATCGTCTCAACTCGTGAAGTCCAGTTCGTTCGGTACTCTCACCAGCAACTGGATGGAAGTTGGGTCGTCGTGGATGTCTCCGTGGATGAATTGCGTTCCAATCCAAAGCCTTCCGTGAGATCGATTTGCCGAAAACGCCCCTCCGGATGCCTGATACGTGATCTTCATAATGGATCTTCCTTGGTCACTTGGGTGGAGCACGTGGATGTACGCGAAAAAGAGATGAAGGCCAGCTTCGAACCTTTTGTTCATTCAGGGTTCGCTTTTGGTGCAAAGCGTTGGATCTCAACCCTCCAACGACAAGCCGAGCGCTACATGTGCGCCACAGGTATCCACTCTTCACCCGGTGACTCGATTATTTCTCTTGAAGGAAGAAGAGGACTTGCGGAAATGGCAAAACAGATGACAATCTGTTTCTTCAACGACATCAGCAACTCCACGTACCACCACTGGACTTGTTCGAATCGAACAAGGGACACTCGAATGGAGGTCAGGACCAACAAGAGAAGGGGTGATCCGAGCAAGCCCCCTGGAGTCAATCGTACTGCTGGATGTTCTGTCGTGCATCTTTCCCATCATACTAGGATCTTTGAGTTCCTCAAAGACGTTCAAACGAGATCAATGTGGGATAGTATGTCGATGGACAGCTCTGTACGTGTGCTAGCGAATTTCACCATCGGTCTTGACCCGCGGAACCAGATTTCGGTGCTCGCCATAGATAGTCACAACGACTTCCTTATTCTCCAGGAGTGTTGCACCGATGCAACAGGGTCGTCTGTGATTTATGCGCCGATTAACCATTCCATTTTCCAGTGTTTGCTATCTGGAGTTCAACCGGAGCCATTTCCGCTTATGTCTTCAGGCTTCTCCATTCTGCCTAACGTATCCGGAGCTATACTTGATGGAAGTCTACTTACTATAGTGTTCCAGATCTCAGTGATGGCTACTTCAGCCAAGTCTGCCGTGGAGTCGGCAACTACACTTGTCCAGGACACACTTCTAAGGATCAGAGCCGCAGTCAATTAAGGAGCAAACGTTGGATGCAAGGCCCTGCTAGCCTTGTTTGTGACTGTTGGTGACTTGCTTCGGGAGGAGCTTAATGATCTTCAAGGGGGAGTTTTTCTTTAACCTATCTTTTTCATTTGTATATATGTTGTGTGTTTACTTCTGTTGATTTATGTTTGTGTGTTTATTTCTGTTTGTGTGTTTAAATTCAATAATCATGCTTGAATTTTTCATTTTCGTGAAATATCTGTCTAACATTGAGGACAATGTTTAATTCAAGTGTGTGGGGAAGGTTTATTTAAAAAGAAAAGAAAAAATTTGAAAAATTCAAAAAAATTCAAAAAAATAATTTACTTGTTTTCGTTTTCTACGGTAACAATATATCGACTAAATCATACTTACTCCCTTGGTAGCGTTGAACCTACCATTGCACTTAGTAAGTCACTGTGGTCACGTATTGTTACGTAAATTGAAAAAAATAAAAAAAAATCAAAAAATCAAAAATTACAAAAATATTTGCTTCTCGTTGTGTTTTTGTGTGTTTATTTGTGTGTTTTCTTTCCAATCCCGATGATGAATTGAGTTTAATTGTTATGATTTGGAAAATGTTGGTTATATGCTAAGGCTTTATGTAGTTTGCTTTGGATTTAATTTGCATAACTTATGATTGCTCGAAATTCCATATTTACATAACCTGTTTCGATTAGTTGATTGCAATCCGAGAAGCACATTTAAACATACATTGTCATGCATACCCAGAAAATGTGAGGATTTGAGCCTATTGTATATTCACTTGTATGCATATTTCATACATTTACTCGTTCTTCATGTGTGCACAATTCATGAGTTTTGAACCTAGAACTTGCTCAGAGACCGCTTGAAACTTTTTATTAATCTGTGATGAATTAGAAATGAGTAAGGCATTAGTTGAGCACCATGGCCAAAATATTCACCATCCATTTAAACACGAACTTTAGGAATCCCCTTTTGAACTGATCACTCATTAGCCGTTTCTTTTGTTCACCCACACCATTTCACCATTGTTTTACTGTGTTTGCAAGACGATGATAGTGACTTCTTATGTTTTTATGCTTCGGATTTGTATGGTAGTATACCAAAAGGCAAGTGTGGGGGTGTATTTATTTTGTTGTATTTGTTCAAAGAAAAAAAAAAATCAGAAATAAAAAGAAGGAATAAATTCCTCAAAGAAAAAAAAAAAAAAAAAAAAAAAAGAAAGAAAGAGAAATTCCAAAAAAAATAGAGTTATTTTGTTGTATTGTTTTTATTTTCAATAAAAGGTTGGAGGAGAATAAGAGTTGTTTCGGGTTTAGCATAGGTATGAGTTTCAAAGTCGTTGATTTGTCTTGCAAACATGTAAAACATTTTTCATTTCGAGTCTTTTCACTTCATTTACCATTCACCATTTACCGTTCATCCTTTTGTCCCTGTTTCACCTAAAAAGCCCTTATGATCTGATGATTTGTGGATTAATTGTGGAGAGTTGGTTAATGAGCAAGCATATGGGAACACTACTTGTGTAATTGTTTTGAGAGTAAACACTTAACCCTAAACACTGAGCGGAAATATTTAGTGAATCTTGTGAGGTTTAGTGGTTAATGTTGTTTCGATGTGCCTATTGGATTGCTTGACATTAATTGTATACTTGGTTTTCACACACACACCCGAGCATAAATGAGATGTACATGTTAAATACTTAGCAAATTCTTTAACCTTGGTATATAATTTTTATTCTCTTGATTATAATTTTTTCGAACTCGCTGAGGATTATGATTGGAAAGACTGTCTGTTTTGTGTTTCCCTTTCTGTTTTGTGATGTTTTGTTCTGTGTTTGCTAGAGGACTAGCAATAGTTCAAGTGTAGGGGTGTGATGTGAACGTAAAATACGTTCACAAAGTGCCTTTAATTACTGGATTTTGCTATTCCGAAAGCTTAATTGTTTGTTTAATGTTTGTTTTCGTGTGTTTAGGGAAAATACGAGGAAAATGTTTATCTGCACAAAATAGGTGAATTTTGGAGATTTTCAGTGTAATTCCGAAAAGTCAACCGTGACTTTTCAGATATCAAAATGACACCGGTCATTTTGAGGATGTGGGCCCAGTTAATGTACGAAGATTTCGGAAACCGTTCCGAATTCCGGCAAGTTTGTCGGCGAACCACCACATCAGGCGGCACAACCACCACACGCGGTGGCAGAATATATTTTAAATCTCCATTATATTTTCCCTTGTTTATTTTATAATTTAATTATTTCATTTAATTTCTTTTGTTATTTTATTTTGTTTTATAATTATTTATTTAATTATTTTCTTTTATTTCTTTTGTTTTGTTTTGTTTGCAACCATGTTACCCGCTCCTTATTCCCATCATCCAAATCATTGATCACTATCGCCTACCACGTTGGGCTGCTCCTCACATGGCTTAAACTTCCATCCAGAATCAATCAATTTCCAGCTGCATATTCCTACTCCACCATCACCAACCAGCTCCACCACCATCACACTACAGTCCATAATTCCCTCGGTTTTCCTCCACTGCCGCAAGCATCTACAACTCACTACTTCACCCCACCGGAAGCATCCCCCTTCCCGCTTCCACCTTCCACTCCAATCGATCACCATTTCCCATTCTCTATTTAAGTGAACACCCGCAAGCACAAAATCACACAACAACAATCTAATTATGTCTCTTTATCTTTGTTTTGCAGGTTTGAAAGCAAGCCGCCGATCGCCCCTGTTCTTTTCTCGCCCAAGCAATTGAAGAACCCGTGCTCATCAATCCAGTCCAAGGCCGCGTCTCACAAATACTCTCGCCGCCGCCTGCTTTGCCACGATGCCGGCGACATCACCCCCGCAAGCCGCCCAGCCCAAAAATCAACGCCATCGCCCGAAATTCAAGCCCGAGCCGTGTCGATCCCGTCGAGCCCGCCCACCATCGACGCCGCCGGATTCCTTAACCCGCGCCGCCTGCCGACTTCCAGTCCACGCCGTATCCCCCACACCGCGCCGCCGTATCCCCCACACCGCGCCGCCGTGTCCCTCGCTTCTTCCTTGCCGCGTCTCCCGCCTCCACGCCGGTTTCCCGCTGCCAAGCCGTCGCACATCCAGCGAGCCCGACGCTCCTCATCTCCAAATTACTCGCCGCTTCTGCTCACCGCCGCAAGCCCGTATGCTGCGCCTCTTAACTTGCCATCGCCGCTGCCAACAGATCCGGTCTTCCCTCTCGCAGCTCCGTCTTCTACCGTGCCTCGCCGCCGTCGCCCTTGCATCGCCGTGTCTCCATCCGCACCGCCTCAATTCCCGAAGCCACCGCCAGTTCTCTCGTTCGCCGCATCGACCCAAGCCCAGCCGTCTTTCTCTTGCTCTCTGCACGATGAAAGAAGATTAATAATGAAGAGAAAGACCACGGGCTGGATGAAGGAAGAGCTGAAATTCAGCTTTGAAAAGTCAAAGAGAGATAAGGGCAAGACCGGAAAGGAGAAAAGAGAGAAGAATAGTCAAAGTCAACTGGGGCTTTGATTCCCTTTTGACCGGCCCAATGCCTCAAAGCCCAAAGCCCAATTTCAGAAATTGCCCAATTGATTTGTGCACCCGCCACATCCAAAGTTCGATTCTAAATAGCCGAGTCCGCCACCTTCGCTCGCTGACGTTGTCCATTTTCATGGACACAACAGTAACATTTTTCCCAAACTCTGTTTATTTATTATAATTTATTTTTGTTTAATTAACTATTCGTGAATAATTTTGGGAAATGTTATTGTTTGTTTATTTTTTATTCTCGTGTAATAAATTGGATTGAAGTTGATTAATTCTTCTAGCAGCTTATGTGAATTTTGTTTGTTTAGTTTTATCTTTAATGTTGAAACTAAATAATAAGGATCGCGGATAGACGAGCGTTCGCTAGGTCGCGCACTTGAATTAACAACTCTTTTTCTATACGTTAGACATGTTTAGATTAATCACCTTTGCATGTTTAATTGTTTAATCTAGATGAGCGTTCACTAGGTTGATTTCATGGGAGAAGTTTATTTGGGGAATGATAACCCGCGTGGGCATTCTACATGTGTTAGTTTCGGATTCATGGCTAGGGAGTTAGTTAATCTTTAAAACAATATTTGTGTGTGTTTTTTTTCTTGTTTTCAAAAATAATAAAAATCCAAAAATATTTCTTTTTATTGTTTTCAAAAATCTCAAAAACCCCCAAAAATACTTTTGTATATAATGTATATTTTTGTAAATAGAAACAATACTGTATAGTTTATTTAATTTTGTATATATATATATTCTTTATTCTTTATACTTGTTAATAATAATTCTTTATTTAATTTTAATTTTTCGTGACATTAAAAAGTAAATATAACAATCTTCTGTGGGAAAAACCTTTATTTCCCATTATACTTTACAACGACAATTGTTAGGAATTTAGGTACTAATTTAATGACGTAGGTGAAAAACATCTAATCACAATCCCCGTCGACGGCGCCAAAAATTGACACGCCCAAAAGGAGCATCAATTTAAAAAAAACCCTATCGGTAGTATAGTGTAAGTAGGGTATCGTTCACAACGGAGATCAAAGGGTGTACCTAACAAAAAATGTCACAAAGAATTAAATAAAATAAAGAATTATTATTAACAAGTATAAAGTATAAATATATACATATGTACAAAGTAAAAAGGGGAATTGAGAGATAAATTGAATGAAATAAATTAATTAAATTACAAAGAATAAATTAAATATGATGGGATGAAACACAAAGTATATAAAGTTCAGCCACATATACACAAGTTTACCAATCATTAGACCGAAAATTAACCAAGTTCCCTAGCCATGAAACCGAAACTAACATATGTGGAATGCCCACACGGGTTATCATTCCCCAAATAAAACCTCTTCCATGAAAATTAACCTAGTGAACGCTCATCTAGATTAAACAATTAAACATGCAAAGGTGATCAATCAATAACATATCTAACGCATAGGAGAAGAGTTGTTAATTAAAGTGCGCGACCTAGCGAACGCTCGTCTATCCGCGATCCTTTTTATTTTGATTCCGACCCGTTTGATAAGCCTTTACTACTTGTGAATTAGAATTAAAACCCTAATTCTAGCACCAATTACATGCAATCATCTTAAGTTTCGAACCTTAAAACAAGAACACATAAAAGATTCAATAAAACCGAATCAAATAAACGGAGTCACATAAGCTGCTAGAAGAACTAATTAATTAGGATCTAACAATCAAATAAACTCATAAATATAGGCTGAAAATTATATAAATCATGTCATGTTAACTAATACAAAGAATAATCAAGCAACAAAGAGGAACTCAAAAAGAGTAATTAAAGAATAAGTTGAAGTACACCATATGGAAAGTAGGAAGAACTCGAAGATCACAAACTCTTAAATCCTCACGCGAGTAACTCAAAAGCCAAGATTCCCAAGGTGATGATGATGGTGGTGATGATGGTTGATGGCTGGTGGTAATGGTGTAAACAGCTCCCCTCCTCCTTGAAGACTTGAAAACCCTAAATACTAGAGAATGGAAAATATGATGTGAGATGGAGAAGAGAAAGAGGAGGGTTTGTCCCTCCCCATTGGGGTGTGAATTGGTGAGAAGAATGAGGCTGCTATTTATAGGAGAATGGAGAGGAAGAAGAAGACAATGAAAGAAATAAAGAAAGAAAAGGAATAGAAGTGGAATGTGAGTGGTAGAAAAGAAATGGTAAGTGGAATGGTGGAAATGAAGTCATATGGCAATTAACCATTTATTTAAATAAAAGAAATCAAACACTAATAGTGTGGGAAGAAAACAACAAATATGGGTTGGTGAGATGGATGACAATATGGTGGTGAGTGGAGCATTGAGAATAAAAGAAGAAGAAAGAATTGGAAAGTAGACAGCACTGAGCTATGCCCACTTAGAATGGAATAATTTACGTTTGAACGGTTGGATGATTCTGAAATTTGAATCCAGAATACTTAACACACACATGAAGCGTGTATCAAAAATACAGCTGGATCCAACGGTGCAAGTGGAAGATATGCGCTTCCAAAGTTGACAGATCTGCACAGGCAGATTGTCCGAAAATGGGCTTGGACCTTTCCTTCATGCTTTGTGGACATGGGCCTTCCTTCTTGGGCTTGGGCCTTCCTTCTTGGGTTTGGGCCTTCATCTTGGATTTGGGCCTTCATCTTGGGCCTCACGGCAGCGCAGCTCTTAATGGGCCTCACGGCAGCGCAGCTCTTAATGGGCCTCGAAAAAGCCCATTAGACTTCGTAAATTTCCAACACTTTGCTTATTTTCCTCAAGTTGTCTTCTTTTCTCTTTATTTGCAATAGGAAACCTACAAACACAAAAACTAAATAAATAACAGAAATTTATGAGAAACTAACAATAAAAATGTAGAGAAATTGATATAAAAAGTTGTACAATTATGCACCTATCAAGGATGAATAGACGTGTCGGGAGTCGGTGAAGTTATCCACAAAGGAAATCCGGCAGTGGCCATGAGCATGAGCTCGTGCTTGGCCTTGCGGACGATATCCGAGATCAAGTCGGTGTGGACTCCGACAAGATCATGAGCAGGTCCGGGAAGAGTGTCAGATGGCAAAGGTATGGATGGGCGATCGACAAGGGTAGGCATGAGGCTCCGCACATCCCGTCTTAAGTGGTCCATGTCGATGGAATCGTCGGACAACTCGAGAATAGGCTCTTGTTGTGGAGGGACAACTTCGAGTCTTCGCCTAGGCACATCTGAGTGCGGAACAGGACCTCCGCAATTGGGACAGATGCCGCTGTGGAGAGCATCGACGAGTCGTTGATTCTGCATTTGAAGCTCCTCGTTCTTGCTCACCAGCTGATCGTTTCTTCGCTCTAACTCGGCAATACGTTGCTCAGACGTCAGGATACCGAATTTCTTCCTATTTCTCGACCCCCAATAGTAGACTTGGTCCTCCTCTAGTCCGATTTTCGGACCAAATCTTTCTCGTTGTGGTTTCGTGGGGTGAGAATACACCGCAAAGAAAGCCGCCAGTGCTTCTCTCTGAGCCTTGGTGTATTTTATCCTCGGAAGTCTCCTATAGACAGGAGCGGCTTCCGGCTCGGATGGTGGATCAGCAACCAGGATTGGTGCTTGGGGTAGTGGTTGCGGTTGTGGCTCGGTCGGCATGCTAGCATCGGCGCTATTGAGCATGCTTGGTGGAATTATTTCAGCCAGACCTTCAAAGATTGGGTTCTCTGAAGGACCTGTCTGAAACAAATCGCTGAAAGAATTAACTCTTTTGGCCATTTCTGGGTTGGGAAGGAAGGAAAGCTTTTTTGGGTTTGGGAGATTTTCTGGGAAAAACTCAAGAACACGAAGAACAACGAGAGAAAACGAGAGAGAATGAGAGAGAGAGAGGGAAAACGCGTGAAATGACCTAAGAGAACTAACGCAAACCGAAGGGGAAGGGAACGGAATGGACGGACGCGTGTCCAAAGTCGAAGACAAAGATCCGTAAATCACGGATCGAACGACGAAAGTCGCAAAGGGAATAGTGGAACGCGCGCACGATTTATTAAACAATTCGGCCGACGCAAAAGTCGTGCGTCGGCCCAATCAAATTTTTTTTCTGATTTTCGATTTTTTATTTTTTTATTTTTTTGAATACTTTACGAAAAGTCGTAAAGTGAACAGTGAAAACGCGTAGCACACGCGCTTGCCGACACTTTAAACGGGCCTGGGCCATCGAAATGGTCTGGGCCTTAAAGTGGGCCCGGGCCAAAGAAATCTCCGGCCCATTATTGGTGGGCTTAACTAATGGGCCTAAAAACGAACAGGCCCGACACACTAATGGGCTTGGGTTACGGGTTTTGGGCTTCGTGAATGACACGAGCCCAATGGGCTAAATTTTTTTTATTTTTTATTTTTTATTTTTTTATTTTTTACGAAACCTAAAACCCTAACCAATCACACAAATGGGCCTAAGGCCCAATAACAAACAAACTAACTAACAAGCGCAAAAATAAAACAAACAGTAATTATAAACAGTAAAAAGAAATAATTACCAACAGTAAAACAAAAGAAAACACTTTTTTTTTTTATTTAGAATTAAAAAATTTCTAATTTTTTATTTTATTTTTATTTTTCAAAAACAAATAACGAGAGTGAAAAGAAAACTTACCTTTTTACTCTCGAGGAAACCGAAAATCACCAACAAGACATCAACCTCAAGGTTTTTCAACCTTGACTTCCTAAACGTATGCTCCGATGTATGTGGTAGAATTTCCGATAAATCCGGATTATTTCCTATACAAAATAAAAAGGTTAGTAATAAATTTACAAAATAAAAACAAAATATTTACAAAGTTAAAAATATGTCACAAATTATCTATACAAAATGAATAAATAAATTTTCCTATGTCTACGTATATTTTATTTACACAAAAATATTTTCTTTTGCCTGAATATAGTTGAAAAAAAATGAAAGTTGATTCCAAGCGGTAACTCAAGGTGGACGTACGGCCTAGGTGCAATGCCTTGACTTAAATGACTTTCCGTGTTTTCAGAAGGCGAATGGCCAGATCATATGAGAATAAGCGAGGGGCAGGATTCATTTAGTGGACTACGGAGGCGTACACCCCTATCGACTTACGTCAGTCTATAGTCCTCTGAATCCAGAACCTGTCACCCAGGGTCTCGACCTAGACACCATCCATGTGCCCCTTACTCAGTTGAGAAAGCACTTAAGTGTTCGACAATTCTCCAAGTGTTAATAAAGGCCGCCCTCAACCTCAAATAACCTTACGGTAAAAATGAAGGGTTTAGGCCAATATTAATAAAAGGACCTTACCTATTCCGTTCAAGTTACAACTTACAACAACAAAAAATAATCAACTATATAAAAAACACCTAAATAAATTACTAAGTGTAACAAAATATGAACAAGTATTAAAAACAAGTAATAACAACAACTAGTCACAAGTAATATAGACAAGTAATATGAACAAGTAATATAAACAAGTAATATTCACAAAAAAAAAAATATTAGTTAGGAATTTTCAATCCCCGTCGACGGCGCCAAAAATTGATATGATACAAGAGCGCGTCGATTTAAAAAAATCCCTATCGGTAGTATAGTGGTGTAAGTAGGGTATCGTTCACAACGGAGATCAAAGGGTGTACCTAACAAAAATTGTCACAAAGAATTAAATAAAATAAATAATTATTATTAACAAGTATAAATAATATATACATATGTACAAAGTAAAAGGGGGTTTAAGAGATAAATTGAATGATATTAATTAATTAAATTACAAAGAATAAATTAAATAAGATGGGATGAAACATAAAGTATATAAAGTTCAGCCACAAGTATACAAGTTTACCAATTATTGAACCGAAAATTAACCAAGTTCCCTAGCCATGAAACCGAAATTAACATATGTGGAAAGTTAGAAGCTAACCATTCCCCAAATAAAACCTCTCTACGAAAATTAACCTAAGTGAAAGCACCTAGATTAACCAATTAAACATGTCATCTTAGCCTAGAAAGCTAGCTAATCAAACCATATTTAACGCATAGAAAAGAGTTGTTAATTAAAGTGCACGACCCATTATAGAAAAGTCCATATGTCCGCAATCCTTTTTATTTGACACCGACCTTTGTCCAAAGCCTTGCCAAAAATTGATACGCCCATAATGGAGCATCAATTTAAAAAATCCCTATCGATAGTAGTATAGTGCATAGTAGGGTATCGTTCACAACGGAGATCAAAGGGTGTACCTAACAAAAATTGTCACAAAGAATTAAATAAAATAAAGAATTATTATTAACAAGTATAAAGAATATATACATATGTACAAAGTAAGGGGAATTGAGAGATAAATTGAATGAAATAAATTAATTAAATTAAAAAGAATAAATTAAATATGATGGGATGAAACACAAAGAATATAAAGTTCAGCCACATATACACAAGTTTATTAATCATTGGACCGAAAATTAACCAAGTACCCTAGCCATGAAACCGAAATTAACATATGTGGAAAGTTAGAAGCTAACCATTCCCCAAATAAAACCTCTCTACGAAAATTAACCTAAGTGAAAGCACCTAGATTAACCAATTAAACATGTCATCTTAGCCTAGAAAGCTAGCTAATCAAACCATATTTAACGCATAGAAAAGAGTTGTTAATTAAAGTGCACGACCCATTATAGAAAAGTCCATATGTCCGCAATCCTTTTTATTTGACACCGACCTTTGTCCAAAGCCTTTACTACTCGTGAATTAGGTTTCCAAAACTATTAGGTGAATTGTAATCCCTAACTCTAGCTCCAATTATATGCAATATTATAAGTATCGACGTATAACATAAACACATAAAAAGTTTTCTATAATTCAGAATCAAGTAAACAGAGTCACATAAGCTACTAGAAGAACTAATTAATTAGGATCCAATAACTAAATAAACTCATATAAATAGGCTGGAAATTATATAAATCATGTCATGTTAACTAATACAAAGAATAATCAAGCAACAAAGAGGAATTCATAAGAATAATTAAAGGAAAAGTCAGATTACACCATATGGAATAGCATGAAGACTTGAAGACCACGAAACCTTGAATCCTTGAAAGCAAGTAATCCAAACCGTGTGCAGCAAGGTGGTGATGATGATGGACGAAATTGATGGTGATGATGGTGATGGTGCAGCCGCCTTTCCTCCTCCTTGAAGCCTTGAGAACCCTAAATACTAGAGAATGGAAAATATGATGGACAAGAGAAAGAGGAGGGTTTGTCCCTCCCCATTGGGGTGTGTATTTGTGAATTGGTGAAGAGAAATAGGCTCCTATTTATAGGAAAATGGAGAGGAAGAAGAAGACAATGGAAGAAATAAACAAAGAAAGGGAAAAGAAGTGGAATGTGAATGGGAGATAAAGAAATGGTAAGTGGTGGTGGAAATGGAATCATATGGCAATTAACCATTTATTTACCAAAAAGAAATTAAACACTAATGGTGTGGGCAGAAAGAAGAGGAAAGAATATAGGGGTGAGTGGAGCATTGAAAATAAAAGAAGAGGAAAGAAATAAAAACGGACAGCACTGAGCAGTGCGCACTTAGAACGGAATCCTGCATGTTTCAACGGTTGGATGCTTCTAAAATTTTATTTGGGAATAACTGACATCCATGTGCAGCGTATATAAAAATTACAGCTAGATCTGACGGTGAAATTGAGAGATATGGGCCTCGCAAGTTGACCTATCTGCACAGGCAGATTGTCCGAAAATCTGGGCTTGGGCCTTTCCTCATGCTTTGTGAACCTGGGCCTTCCTTCATGGATTTGGGCCTTCCATCTTGGGCTTGGGCCTCCTTCTTGGGTTTGGGCCTTCCATCTTGGGCCTCATGGCAGACCACCTCTTAATGGGCCTCGCAAAAGCCCATTAGACTTCGTAAATTTCCGAGCTCCGATTTTCTGCACGTATTCACATTAATACATCATTTTGGACTCAAATATGGAAACTAAGCTAAAATAGCAAAATTACAATTAAATCATAACCAAATAGTAGGGAAAACACATTAAAAACGTGACACTTTGTGCTCCTATCAATAGTCCTCTGAATCCAAAACCTGTCACCCAGGGTCTCGACCTAGACACCATCCATGTGCCCCTTACTCAGTTTGGAGAGCACTTAAGTGTTCGACAATTCTCCAAGTGTTAATAAAGGCCGCCCTCAACCTCAAGTGACCTTAACAAGGTACAAATGAAGGGTTTAGGCCAATATTAACAAAAGGACCTTACCTATTTCCGTTTCAAGTTACAACTCACAACAACTCAAATAATCAACCACATAAAGGACACCTAAATAAATTACTAAGTGTTACAAAATATCAGTAAGTATAAGTCACAATATTCACAAGTATAAAACGTCACAACTATAAATGTTAGGCATATAAACGATTTTTTAGATCCCCGTTGACGGCGCCAAAATTGATATGCTAATAACATAGTATCAATTAAAACCCTATCGGTAGTATAGAATAAGTAGGGATCGTTCACAACGAAGATCGAGGGTGTACCTAACAAAGATTGTCACAAAGAATTATTAACAAGTATAAAGAATAAATATATACATATGTACAAAGTAAAGGGGATTTAAAGATTGATTTAATTAAACTAAGTATAGAAAACATTATGTACAAAATAAATAGGTGAAACATTAAGGTCACAACCCCAAAACCGCAGGGTACAAGTTATCATTCAATGATTCCAAAAACTATTAATTCTCTAAGTCATGTGATCAAAATTAACATTGTGAAACATTAGAAAGCTAATTATTTCCCAATTAAACCTTTCTCTGAAAATTAACCTAAGTGAAAGCACCTAGATCAATCAATTAAACATGCCATCATAGTCTAAAAAGTTAGCTAATCCAACCATGTTCAAAGCATCGAAAAGAATTGTTAATTCAAGTGCACAACCTAGCATGAATAAGTTCATCTAATTGCAATCCTTCTTTATTTGATTCTGACTTTTGTTCAAAGTCTTTACTACTTGTGAAATAGGTTTTGAAAACTATTAGGCGAATCCAAACCCTAATTCTAGCTTCAATTACATGTAAACATCATAAGTTTCGAACCCTATAACATAAACATATAAAAGATTTCTGTAAACTTGAATCAAATAAACAATCACACAAAAGCAACTTAGAAAACAAATAAGTTTCAAATCAAATATATAATAAACCCATAAACAATTCTGGAAATTATAAACTTAATGTTATGTTAACTAAAATAGAGAATTAACAAGCAACAAAGAGGAATAAATTAAAGGCTAAGTCGAAATACACCATATGGAATAGCATGAAGAGCTTGAGCCACGAACCCTTGAATCCTTGGAAGCAAGTAACTCAGATCCGTGAACAGCAAGGTGGTGATGAATATGGACGTCCTTGATGGTGATGGTGGTGATGGTGCAGCCGCCTAGACCTCCTCCTTGAAGACTTGGAAACCCTAGGTTTTAGAGAATGGAACCCAAGAACTCTTGTGGATGGTGTAGTTGCAGAAACTTTGAGAGTGTATGGAATGGTATTCTTGGCTAGAAAGTGGTGAAGAATTGTGTTGAGAAGCCTCTCTATTTATAGGAGAGTGGAGAGGAAGAAGAAGACAATGAAAGAAATAAAGAAAGAAAGGGAAAAGAAGTGGAATGTGAGTGGGAGGTAAAGAAATGTTAAGTGACATGGTGGAGATGTGGTCATATTGAAATTAACCATTTATTTAACTAAAAGAAATCAAGCACTAATGTTGTGGGGAGAAAGCAACAAATATAGTGTGGTGACATGAATGACAATATGGGGGTGAGTGGAGCATTGAGAATAAAAGAAAAGGAAAGAATTAAAAAGGAGACAGCACTGAGTTGTGTCCACTTAGAACCGAATATTTGACGTTTGAACGGTTGGATCATTCTGAAATTTGAATCCAGAATACCTAACACACGAATGCACATGGTATCAAAATTACAGCTGGATCCAACGGTTGACTGATAGGAGCACAAAGTGTGACGTTTTTAATGTGTTTTCCCTACTATTTGGCTATGATTTAATTGTAACTTTGCTATTTTAGCTTAGTTTCCATATTTGAGTCCAAAATGATGTATTAATGTGAACATGTGCAGAAACAAAGTCTAATGGGCTTTTGCGAGGCCCATTAAGAGGTGGTCTGCCATGAGGCCCAAGAAGGGGGCCCAAACCCAAGAAGGGGGCCCAAACCCAAGATGGAAGGCCCAAATCCATGAAGGAAGGCCCAAGTTCACAAAGCATGAGGAAAGGCCCAAGCCCATATTTTCGGACATTCTGCCTGTGCAGATTAGTCAACTTTCGATGCCCATATCTCCCAATTGCAACGTCAGATGTAGCTGTAATTTTGATACACGCTGCATGTGGATGTTAGGTATTCGGCATTAAAATTTCAGAATCATCCAACCGGTGGAACGTCCATTATGCCGCTCTAAGTGCGCACTGCTCAGTGCTGTCTGCTTTTTATTTCTTTCCTCTTCTTTTATTTTCAATGCTCCACTCACCCCTATATTCTTTCCTCTTCTTTCTGCCCACAATATTAGTGTTTGATTTCTTTTATCTAAATAAATGGTTCATTGCCATATGACTTCATTTCCACCATTCCACTTACCATTTCTTTTCTACCACTCACATTCCACTTCTCTTCCTTTTCTTTCTTTATTTCTTTCATTGTCTTCTTCTTCCTCTCCATTCTCCTATAAATAGCAGCCTCATTCTTCTCTTCAAACACACCCCAATGGGGAGGGACAAACCCTCCTCTTTCTCTTCTCCATCTCACATCATATTTTCCATTCTCTAGTATTTAGGGTTTTCAAGTCTTCAAGGAGGAGGGGAGCTGTTTACACCATTACCACCAGCCATCAACCATCATCACCACCATCATCATCACCTTGGGAATCTCGGCTTTTGAGTTACTCGCGTGAGGATTTAAGAGTTTGTGATCTTCGAGTTCTTCCTACTTTCCATATGGTGTACTTCAACTTATTCTTTAATTACTCTTTTTGAGTTCCTCTTTGTTGCTTGTTTATTCTTTGTACTAGTTAACATGACATGACGTTTATAATTTTCAGCCTATATTTTATGAGTTTATTTGATTGTTAGATCCTAATTAATTAGTTCTTCTAGCAGCTTATGTGACTCCGTTTATTTGATTCGGTTTTATTGAATCTTTTATGTGTTCTTGTTTTAAGGTTCAAAACTTAAGATGATTTCATGTAATTAGTGCTAGAATTAGGGTTTTAATTCTAATTCACAAGTAGTAAAGGCTTATCAAACGGGTCGGAATCAAAATAAGAAGGATCGCGGATAGACGAGCGTTCGCTAGGTCGCGCACTTTAATTAACAACTCTTCTCCTATGCGTTAGATATGTTATTGATTGATCACCTTTGCGTGTTTAATTGTTTAATCTAGATGAGCGTTCACTAGGTTAATTTTCATAGAAGAGGTTTTATTTGGGGAATGATAACCCGTGTGGGCATTCCACATATGTTAGTTTCGGTTTCATGGCTAGGGAACTTGGTTAATTTTCGGTCTAATGATTGGTAAACTTGTGTATATGTGGCTGAACTTTATATACTTTGTGTTTCATCATCATATTTTATTTATTCTTTGTAATTTAATTAATTTATTTCATTCAATTTATCTCTCAATTCCCCTTTTTACTTTGTACATATGTATATATTTATACTTTATACTTGTTAATAATAATTCTTTATTTTATTTAATTCTTTGTGACATTTTTTGTTAGGTACACCCTTTGATCTCCGTTGTGAACGATACCCTACTTACACTATACTACCGATAGGGTTTTTTTAAATTGATGCTCTCTTTTTGGGGCCGATCAATTTTTGGCGCCGTCGACGGGGATTGAAAATTCCTAACTATTATTTTGTGAATATTTGTGAATAATACTTGTTTATACTTGTTGATACTTTGTGAATAATACTTGTATATATTTGGTTACACTTAGTAATTATACTTAGGTGTTCTGAATATAGTTGATTATTTTTTTTTGTTGTTGTAAGTTGTAACTTAAACGGAATAGGTAAGGTTGATAGGTCCAAAAGGAGCATCAATTTAAAAAAACCCTATCGGTAGTAGTATAGTGCATAGTAGGGTATCGTTCACAACGGAGATCAAAGGGTGTACCTAACAAAAATTGTCACAAAAAAATAAAATAAAATAAAGAATTATTATTAACAAGTATAAAGAATATATACATATGTACAAAGTAAAAGGGGGTTAAAGAAATTGATTGAATGAAATAAATTAATTAAATTACAAAGAATAAATTAAATAAGATGGCATGAAACACAAAGTATATAAAGTTCAGCCACAAGTATACAAGTTTACCAATTATTGGACCGAAAATTAACCAAGTTCCCTAGCCATGAAACCGAAATTAACATATGTGGAATGCTGGACCGCCAATTATCATTCCCCAAATAAAACATCTTTCATGAAAATTAACCTAAGCGACCGCACCTAGATTAACCAATCAAACATGCAAAGGTAGCTAATCAAAACATGTCCAACGCATAAAAGAAGAGTTGTTAATTAAAGTGCACGACCTAGTGGGACCGCCCATCTATCCGTGATCCTTTTTATTTGTTTCCGACCTCTTTCCAAAGCCTTTACTACTTGTGAATTAGAATTAAAACCCTAATTCTAGCACCAATTATACGCAATCATCTTAAGTTTGCAACCTTAAAACAAAAACATATAAAAGTTCTCTACTTAAACAAAATCAAATAAACGGAGTCACATAAGCTACTAGAAGAACTAATTAATTAGGATCCAACAATTAAATAAACCCATAAACAAAGGCTGAAAATTATATAAATCATGTCATGTTAACTAATACAAAGGATAAACAAGCAACAAAGAGGCATAAATTTAAAGGCTAAGTCGAAATACACCGTATGAATAGCATGAAGATTTTGAAGCCACATCTTGAATCCTTGACCACAAGTAATCCAAGCTGTGAAGACAAGGTGGTGATGGTGATGGTGACGCTGAAATAGGGCTGGTGGTGATGGTGTAGACGCCTTCTCCTCCTCCTTGAAGTCTTGAAAACCCATAGTATTAGAGAATGGAAAATGAGAAATGAGAAGAGAAAGAGGAGGGTTTGTCCCTCCCCATTGGGGTGTGAATTTGTGTATTGGTGAAGAGAAATAGGCTCCTATTTATAGGAAAATGGAGAGGAAGAAGAAGACAATGGAAGAAATAAACAAAGAAAGGGAAAAGAAGTGGAAAGTGAATGGGAGATAAAGAAATGGTAAGTGGTGGTGGAAATGGAATCATATGGCAATTAACCATTTATTTACCAAAAAGAAATTAAACACTAATGGTGTGGGCAGAAAGAAGAGGAAAGAATATAGGGGTGAGTGGAGCATTGAAATTAAAAGAAGAGGAAAGAAATAAAAACGGACAGCACTGAGCAGTGCGCACTTAGAACGGAATACTGCACGTTTCAACGGTTGGATGCTTCTGAAATTGTATTTGGGAATAACTGACATCCATGTGCAGCGTGTATCAAAATTACAGCTAGATCTGACGGTGCAATTGAGAGATATGGGCCTCGCAAGTTGACCTATCTGCACAGGCAGAATGTCCGAAAATCTGGGCTTGGGCCTTTTCTCATGCTTTGTGAACTTGGGCCTTCCTTCATGGATTTGGGCCTTCCATCTTGGGTTTGGGCCTCCTTCTTGGGTTTGGGCCTTCCATCTTGGGCCTCATGGCAGACCACTGACAGGCCCAAAATGAGCATCAATTTAAAAAAACCCTATCGGTAGTAGTATAGTGCATAGTAGGGTATCGTTCACAACGGAGATCAAAGGGTGTACCTAACAAAAATTGTCACAAGAATTATTAACAAGTATAAAGAATATATACATATGTACAAAGTAAAAAGGGGGTTAAAGAGATAAATTGAATGAAATAAATTAATTAAATTACAAATAATAAATTAAATAAGATGGGATGAATCATAAAGAATATAAAGTTCAGCCACATATACACAAGTTTATTAATCATTGGACCGAAAATTAACCAAGTTCCCTAGCCATGAAACCGAAATTAACATATGTGGAAAGTTAGAAGCTAACCATTCCCCAAATAAAACCTCTCTACGAAAATTAACCTCAGTGAAAGCACCTAGATTAACCAATTAAACATGTCATCGTAGTCTAGAAAGCTAGCTAGTCAAACCATGTTTAATGCATAGAAGAAGAGCTGTTAATCAAAGTGCACGACCCATTATAGAAAAGTCCATATGTCCGCAATCCCTTTTATTAGACACCGACCTTTGTCCAAAGCCTTTACTACTCGTGAATTAGGTTTCCAAAACTATTAGGTGAATTGTAATCCCTAACTCTAGCTCCAATTATATGCAAATATTATAAGTATCGATCCGTATAACATAAACACATAAAAGTTTTCTATAATTCAGAATCAAGTAAACAGAGTCACATAAGCTACTAGAAGAACTAATTAATTAGGATCCAATAGCTAAATAAACTCATATAAATAGGCTGGAAATTATATAAATCATGTCATGTTAACTAATACAAAGAATAATCAAGCAACAAAGAGGAATTCATAAGAATAATTAAAGGAAAAGTCAGATTACACCATATGGAATAGCATGAAGACTTGAAGACCACGAAACCTTGAATCCTTGAAAGCAAGTAATCCAAACCGTGTGCAGCAAGGTGGTGATGATGATGGATGACTCGCCCAAAAGGGGCATCAATTTAAAAAAATCCCTATCGGTAGTATAGTGTAAGTAGGGTATCGTTCACAACGGAGATCAAAGGGTGTACCTAACAAAAAATGTCACAAAGAATTAAATAAAATAAAGAATTATTATTAACAAGTATAAAGTATAAATATATACATATGTACAAAGTAAAAAGGGGAATTGAGAGATAAATTGAATGAAATAAATTAATTAAATTACAAAGAATAAATAAAATATGATGATGAAACACAAAGTATATAAAGTTCAGCCACATATACACAAGTTTACCAATCATTAGACCGAAAATTAACCAAGTTCCCTAGCCATGAAACCGAAACTAACATATGTGGAATGCCCACACGGGTTATCATTCCCCAAATAAAACCTCTTCTATGAAAATTAACCTAGTGAACGCTCATCTAGATTAAACAATTAAACATGCAAAGGTGATCAATCAATAACATATCTAACGCATAGGAGAAGAGTTGTTAATTAAAGTGCGCGACCTAGCGAACGCTCGTCTATCCGCGATCCTTCTTATTTTGATTCCGACCCGTTTGATAAGCCTTTACTACTTGTGAATTAGAATTAAAACCCTAATTCTAGCACCAATTACATGCAATCATCTTAAGTTTCGAACCTTAAAACAAGAACACATAAAAGATTCAATAAAACCGAATCAAATAAACGGAGTCACATAAGCTGCTAGAAGAACTAATTAATTAGGATCTAACAATCAAATAAACTCATAAATATAGGCTGAAAATTATATAAATCATGTCATGTTAACTAATACAAAGAATAATCAAGCAACAAAGAGGAACTCAAAAAGAGTAATTAAAGAATAAGTTGAAGTACACCATATGGAAAGTAGGAAGAACTCGAAGATCACAAACTCTTAAATCCTCACGCGAGTAACTCAAAAGCCGAGATTCCCAAGGTGATGATGATGGTGGTGATGATGGTTGATGGCTGGTGGTAATGGTGTAAACAGCTCCCCTCCTCCTTGAAGACTTGAAAACCCTAAATACTAGAGAATGGAAAATATGATGTGAGATGGAGAAGAGAAAGAGGAGGGTTTGTCCCTCCCCATTGGGGTGTGTATTGGTGAATTGGTGAGAAGAATGAGGCTGCTATTTATAGGAGAATGGAGAGGAAGAAGAAGACAATGAAAGAAATAAAGAAAGAAAGGGAAGAGAAGTGGAATGTGAGTGGTAGAAAAGAAATGGTAAGTGGAATGGTGGAAATGTAGTCATATGGCAATGAACCATTTATTTAGGTAAAAGAAATCAAACACTAATATTGTGGGCAGAAAGAAGAGGAAAGAATATAGGGGTGAGTGGAGCATTGAAAATAAAAGAAGAGGAAAGAAATAAAAAGCAGACAGCACTGAGCAGTGCGCACTTAGAGCGGCATAATGGACGTTCCACCGGTTGGATGATTCTGAAATTTTATTTGGGAGCAGCTAACATCCACATGCAGCGTGTATCAAAATTACAGCTAGATCTGACGGTGCAATTGAGAGATATGGGCTTCGCAAGTTGACTGATCTGCACAGGCAGAATGTCCGAAAATCTGGGCTTGGGCCTTTCCTCATGCTTTGTGAACTTGGGCCTTCCTTCATGGATTTGGGCCTTCCATCTTGGGTTTGGGCCTCCTTCTTGGGTTTGGGCCTCCTTCTTGGGCCTCATGGCAGACCACCTCTTAATGGGCCTCGCAAAAGCCCATTAGGCTTCGTTTCTGCACATGTTCGCATTAATACGTCATTTAGGACTCAAATATGGAAACTAAGCTAAAATAGCAAAGTTACAATTAAATCATAGCCAAATAGTAGGGAAAACACATTAAAAACGTCACACTTTGTGCTCCTATCAAATTCCCCCACACTTAGCTATTGCTAGTCCCTTAGCAACACAAAACTTAAAACAAAACAACACAAAACAGAAAAGGGAAACACAAAACATATATTCTTTCCAACCATAACCCTCAGCGAGTTCAGAAGAGTTATAATCAGGAGAATACAAATTATATACCAAGGCTAACGAATTTGCTAAGTCTTTAACATGCACATCTCATTTATGCTCGGGTGTAGTGTGTGAAAACCAAGTATACAATTAATGTCAAGCAATCCAATAGGCACATCGAAACAACATTAACCACTAAAGCTCACAAGATTCACTAATTATTTCCGCTCAGTGTTTAGGGTTAAGTGTTTACTCTCATAACAATTACACAAGTAGTGTTCCCATATGCTTGCTCATCGACCAAATCTCCACAATTAATCCACAAATCATTAAATCATAAGGGCTTTTAAGGTGAAACAGGGGTCAAAGGGTGAATGGTGTATAGTGAATGGTGAATGATGAATGAAGGGACTGGAAATGAAAAATATTTCACATGTTTGCAAGACAAATCAACGACTTTGAAACTCATACCTATGCTATACCCGAAACAACTTTCTTATTCTCCTCCTACCTTTTATTGAAAATAATACAAGAAAATAACTCTATTTTTGGAATTTCTCTTTCTTTTCTTTTTTTCTCTTTTTTTTTCTTTGAGGAATTTTATTCCTTCTTTTTATTTCTGATTTTTTTTTCTTTCTTTTTTTTTCTTTGAACAAATACAACAAAATAAAATGCACCCCCACACTTGCCTTTTGGTATATTACCATACAAATCCGAAGCATAAAAACACAAGAAGTCACTATCATCGTCTTGCAAACACAATAAAACAAGGGTGAGATGGTGTGGGTGAACAAAAGAAAAGGCTAATGAGTGTTTAGTTCAAAAGGGGATTCCTAAAGTTCGTGTTTAGATGGATGGTGAATATTTTGGCCATGGTGCTCAACTAATGCCTTAATCATCTCTAATTCATCACAGATTAACAAAACGTTTCAAGTGGTCTTTGAGCAAGTTCTAGGTTCAAAACTCATGAATTGTGCACACATGAAGAACGAGTAAATGTATGAAAGATGCATACATGTGAATATTCAATAGGCTCAAATCCTCACATTTTCTGGGTATGCATGACAATGTATGTTTAAATGTGCTTCTCGGATTGCAATCAATTAATCGAAATAGGTTATGTGAACATGGAATTTCGAGCAATCACAAGTTATGCATATTAAATCCAAAGCAAACTACACAAAGCCTTGACATATAATAAACATTCTCCTAATCACAACAATTAAACTCAATTCATCCTTGGGATTGGAAAGAACAAAGCACAAAACACACAAACAGAAGCAAATATTTTTGTAATTTTTGATTTTTTGATTTTTTTGATTGATTTTTTTTTTTAAATGATATAGCTCAAATAAACGAACAAGCACTTTCTAAGACTCGATAGCTCCAAAGCCAGTGCGAAACAAACGAGCTTACAAAACTATTTTTTTTTCTTTTTCAATTTTTTTTTATTAGGGTAACAATACGTGACCACAGTGACTTACTTAGTGCAATGGTAGGTTCAACGCTACCAAGGGAGTAAGTATGATCTAGTCGATATATTGTTACCGTAGAAAACAAACACAAGTAAATTATTTTTTTGAATTTTTGAATTTTTCAAATTTTTTCTTTTCTTTTTAAATAAACCTTCCCCCCACACTTGAATTAAACATTGTCCTCAATGTTAGACAGATATTTCACGAAAATGAAAAATTCAAGCATGGTTATTGAATTTAAACACACAAACGAGAAATAAACACACAATAGTTAAGTAAAATAGAAGGGTTAAAGAAAAACTCCCCCTTGAAGATCGTTAAGCTCCTCCCGAAGGTAGTCACCAACGGTCACAAACAAGGCTAGCGGGGCCTTGCATCCAACGTTTGCTCCTTAGTTGACTGCGGCTTTGATCTTTTTGAGCGTGTCCTGGACCGTGCATGTTGCCAAATCCACGGCACGTACGGCTGAATTTGCCTTCACCGAGATCCGGAACACTAACGTCGGTAGAGTTCCATCAAGTACGTCTCCGGATACATCGGGCAGAATGGAGAAGCCAGATGACATCAATTGAAAAGGCTCCGGGTCGACTCCACATAACATGGACTGGAAGGTTGCTTGATCGATAGGCGCATAAATCACGTACGACCCCGTTGAATGCGTGAAGCACTCACGGAGTATGAGGAAGTCGACGTGATTACTTATGCCCAAAACGGAGATAGAATTTCGTGGGTCAAGACCGGTGGTGAAGTTTGTAAGCACGTATGCTGAAGCTGTCTATCGACACACTATCCCATAAATGCCTTGTACGTACGTCTCGATAAAATCAAAGATTCTTGTGTGATGGGAGAAGTGCTTGACGGAACAGCCGGCGGTACGATCGAGTCCGAGGGGTTGGCTAGGATCACCCCTTCGCTTGTTGGTCCGACCTCCATATGTGTGTCTCCCGTTTTGTTTGATGCAGTCCGATGATGGTAAGTCGAGTTGGTGATGTCGTTGAAGAAACTTACCGCCATCTGGTTTGCCATCTTAGCAAGGCTTCTTCTCCCTCTGGTGAAATGATTGAGTCAACGGGTGAAGTGTGAATCCCCATCACGCACATGTAGCGCTCGGCATGTCGTTGAAGAGGTGCCAACCAACGCTTCGCTCCATATGCAAAACCTGATTCAACAAAAGGTTTAAATAAGGGGGTTAAATCTTTTTCTCGCACATCAACATGCTCCACCCACGTGACAAAGGAGGATCCATTCTGCAGATCCCGTATCGGGCATCCGGAAGGACGTTTTCGGCATCTTGATCTCACGGAAGGCCTTGGATTTGAGCTCATTTCATCCACGGAGACATCCACGACAATCCGACTTCCATCCGATTGTTGGTGAGAGGAACGAACAAAGCTGGACTTCACGAGTTGAAACATTGTGTGTTGGCACTAGAAACTCGGCGGACATCACTTGCACTCGCTCCTTGTAGCTTTCTTCTATCCGGAGAACGGGACCTCCAAGGTATGGGCATTGGTGACCAAGCTACGAGAAGATGAGCAACCATTGACCAACATCCATTAAAATGCGAACGATGGTGGTCGGATTCGGGTGAATGGTTCTTTGAGTGTCTCGAGGCTTCGATATGAAATATGGTGTAGGCTCGGCTCGTTGAGACACTCGCAAGTACTCGGCATGATTAAGAGTTTCGGGATGAATGGAAGTGTTGGGATTTGAGGAATAGATCCATAGGGGAAAACCAGCGGCGACCGAGAGCATGAGTTCGTCTTTGGCTTTGTTCACGATATCGGCGATCTGGTCGGAATGAAACCCAACGAGATCATGAGCAGGTCCGGAATGTTGTCGGATGGCACGTGAGAGGATGAGCGCTCGAGTAATGTTGGCATGAGGCTCCGCACATCCCTTCGCAAGTCATCCATGTCGATTGAATCATCGGACAAGACAAGAAGAGGCTCCGGAGGAACGACTTCGAATCTTGATCGATGCACATCCGGGTGCGGAACGGGACCTCCACACTGGGGACAAATGCCGGCTGTGAAGAGCATCGATGAGTTTCTGGTTCTGCTCTTGAAGCTCCTCATTCTTACTCATCGGCTCCTCGTTTCTTCTTATTAGATCGGCATAAATCTGCTCCTCGACGGGATACCGTGCTTATCATGAAATCTCCTTCCCCGGTTGTAGACCTTATTTTCGGTTAACCGAGTTCTATAGCAAACCTTGCTCTGTGCGGTTTGAGTGGGTGAGGATTCACCGTGTAGAACTCGGTCGACGCATCATTTTGGTCCTTGGTGAATCTCGTCCTCGGGCCTCTCGTACGCTTCTCGGAAGGACCGGCGACAACAACAACATGTGGATCATCGGCTGGATTGGTGCTTGTGGTTACGGTTGCGGTTACGGCACATCCGGCATGCTAGCATTAACGGTATCTAGAATGCTTGGTGGAATGATTTCATCCAAGCCTTCAAAGAAATCACTCTCTGGAGGACTAGAATGAAACAACTCACTTGAAAGAATTCACTCTTTTGGCCATTTCTAGGTTGGGAGGGAGGATAGCTTTACGGAAAAATAACTAAGAACAACGAAGAACAAGTGAAGAACAATATGAACAAACGAGAGAAAATTTAGAGAGACTAAAAGGGAACTAAGTGAAAATGAATGCAAAATGAATGGAATGAAGCACATAGACACAAACCAAGGGAAAGGAACAGACGCACGTACGCACACGTGCCACGGACACGGATCCGCAAATTGCGGATCGAGCGACGAAAGTCGCAAAGGCTACGATTGACACGCGTGCGGATTATTAAACAAATCGGCCGACGCAAAAGTCGTCCGTCGGCCCAATCAAATATTTTTTTTTATAATTTTTAATTTTTTTAATTTTTTTTTAATTATCGTGCCGACGCGAAAGTCGCGGGACGGACCGATAACAATTTTTCTTTTTATTTAAACAAATCTTTACGCGAAAGTCGTAAAGTAAACGAGTGAAAACGCGTAGCGCACGCGCTAAAGGTTGCCGACACTTTAAACGGGCCTGGGCCATCAGAATGGTCTGGGCCTTAAAGTGGGCCTGGGCCAAAGAAAACTCCGGCCCATTATTAGGTGGGCTTAAAACTAATGGGCCTAAAAACTAACAGGCCCGACACACTAAATGGGCTTGGAAATGACACGAGCCCAATGGGCTAAATTTAATTAACTAAATTTTGTTTTTCTTTTTTAATTTTTTTTTTTTTTTTTTCGAAACCCAAAACTCAAACCGACAAACCAAATGGGCTTAAGGCCCAATACTAACAAACAACAAGCAAACAAACAGGCCCAAAACAAACAATAATTATAAACAGTAAAAATAAATAATGACAAATAGTAAAACAAAACAATCACTCTTTTTTTTTTATTTACAATTACAAATTTTCTATTCTTTTATTTTTTTTATTTTTTAAAAATAAATAATTAAATAACTAGAGTGAAAAAGAAACTTACCTTTTTACTCCCGAGGATACCAGAAAATCACCAACAAGACATCAACCTCAAGGTTTTTTTTAACCTTGACTTCCTAAACGTATGCTCCGATGTATGTGGTAAAATTTTCCGATAAACCCGGATTATTTCCTATACAAAATTAAAAAGTTAGTAATAGAATTTACAATATAAAAACAAAATATTTACAAAGTTAAAAATGTATCACAAATTATCTATACAAAATGAATAAATAAATTTTCTTATGTCTAAGTAAATTTTATTTACACAATACACTTAGGTACGGGAACAGAGGACTTCAATGTGCAATGGGACTGAAACAGCTACCCATCTTAAAGTCATGTTTAATCCAATATACCTAAAGTGTACAAAAACATTTTTCTTTGCTTGAATATAGTTGAAAAAAAATGAAAGTTGATTCCAAGCGGTAACTCAAGGTGGACTTACGGCCTAGGTGCAATGCCTTGACGTAAATGACTTTCCGTGTTTTCGAAGGCGAATGGCCAGATCACAAGAGATAAGCGAGAGGCAGGATTCATTTTAGTGGACGGAGATTTTTAGTCCTCTGAATCCAATTTTACAAACCCGTCACCCGGGGTCTCGATCATATCTAGACACCATTCATGTGCCCCTTACTCGGTTGAGAAAGCACTTAAGTGTTCGACAATTCTCCAAGTGTTAATAAAGGCCGCCCTCAACCTCAAATAACCTTACGGTAAAAATGAAGGGTTTAGGCCAATATTAACAAAAGGACCTTACCTATTTCCGTTCAAGTTACAACTTACAACAACAAAAAATAATCAACTATATAAAAGACACCTAAATAAATTACTAAGTGTAACAAAATATCAACAAGTATTAAAAACAAGTAATAACAACAACTATTCACAAGTAATATAGACAAGTAATATAAACAAGTAATATGAACAGTTAAAAAAAAAGTAAAATTATAAACAATAAAAAGTAAACAGTAATTATATACAAGTAATAAAAACAGTAATAATTACAAAAAATTATAAACAGTATTAACAAAAAAAAAATATTAGGTTAGGAACATTTTCAATCCACGTCGACGGCGCCAAAAATTGACACGCCCAAAAGGGAGCGTCAATTTAAAAAAATCCCTATCGGTAGTATAGTGTAAGTAGGGTATCGTTCACAACGGAGATCAAAGGGTGTACCTAACAAAAAATGTCACAAAGAATTAAATAAAATAAAGAATTATTATTAACAAGTATAAAGTATAAATATATACATATGTACAAAGTAAAAAGGGGAATTGAGAGATAAATTGAATGAAATAAATTAATTAAATTACAAAGAATAAATAAAATATGATGATGAAACACAAAGTATATAAAGTTCAGCCACATATACACAAGTTTACCAATCATTAGACCGAAAATTAACCAAGTTCCCTAGCCATGAAACCGAAACTAACATATGTGGAATGCCCACACGGGTTATCATTCCCCAAATAAAACCTCTTCTATGAAAATTAACCTAGTGAACGCTCATCTAGATTAAACAATTAAACATGCAAAGGTGATCAATCAATAACATATCTAACGCATAGGAGAAGAGTTGTTAATTAAAGTGCGCGACCTAGCGAACGCTCGTCTATCCGCGATCCTTCTTATTTTGATTCCAACCCGTTTGATAAGCCTTTACTACTTGTGAATTAGAATTAAAACCCTAATTCTAGCACCAATTACATGCAATCATCTTAAGTTTCAAACCTTAAAACAAGAACACATAAAAGATTCAATAAAACCGAATCAAATAAACGGAGTCACATAAGCTGCTAGAAGAACTAATTAATTAGGATCTAACAATCAAATAAACTCATAAATATAGGCTGAAAATTATATAAATCATGTCATGTTAACTAATACAAAGAATAATCAAGCAACAAAGAGGAACTCAAAAAGAGTAATTAAAGAATAAGTTGAAGTACACCATATGGAAAGTAGGAAGAACTCGAAGATCACAAACTCTTAAATCCTCACGCGAGTAACTCAAAAGCCGAGATTCCCAAGGTGATGATGATGGTGGTGATGATGGTTGATGGCTGGTGGTAATGGTGTAAACAGCTCCCCTCCTCCTTGAAGACTTGAAAACCCTAAATACTAGAGAATGGAAAATATGATGTGAGAAGAGAAAGAGGAGGGTTTGTCCCTCCCCATTGGGGTGTGTATATTGGTGAATTGGTGAGAAGAATGAGGCTGCTATTTATAGGAGAATGGAGAGGAAGAAGAAGACAATGAAAGAAATAAAGAAAGAAAGGGAAGAGAAGTGGAATGTGAGTGGTAGAAAAGAAATGGTAAGTGGAATGGTGGAAATGTAGTCATATGGCAATGAACCATTTATTTAGGTAAAAGAAATCAAACACTAATATTGTGGGCAGAAAGAAGAGGAAAGAATATAGGGGTGAGTGGAGCATTGAAAATAAAAGAAGAGGAAAGAAATAAAAAGCAGACAGCACTGAGCAGTGCGCACTTAGAGCGTCATAATGGACGTTCCACCGGTTGGATGATTCTGAAATTTTATTTGGGAGCAGCTAACATCCACATGCAGCGTGTATCAAAATTACAGCTAGATCTGACGGTGCAATTGAGAGATATGGGCTTCGCAAGTTGACTGATCTGCACAGGCAGAATGTCCGAAAATCTGGGCTTGGGCCTTTCCTCATGCTTTGTGAACTTGGGCCTTCCTTCATGGATTTGGGCCTTCCATCTTGGGTTTGGGCCTCCTTCTTGGATTTGGGCCTCCTTCTTGGGCCTCATGGAAGACCACCTCTTAATGGGCCTCGCAAAAGCCCATTAAGCTTCGTTTCTGCACATGTTCGCATTAATACGTCATTTAGGACTCAAATATGGAAACTAAGCTAAAATAGCAAAGTTACAATTAAATCATAGCCAAATAGTAGGGGAAACACATTAAAAACGTCACACTTTGTGCTCCTATCAATGGACGAAATTGATGGTGATGATGGTGATGGTGCAGCCGCCTTTCCTCCTCCTTGAAGCCTTGAGAACCCTAAATACTAGAGAATGGAAAATATGATGTGAGATGGAGAAGAGAAAGAGGAGGGTTTGTCCCTCCCCATTGGGGTGTGTATTGGTGAGAAGAATGAGGCTGCTATTTATAGGAGAATGGAGAGGAAGAAGAAGACAATGCAAGAAATAAAGAAAGAAAATGAAGAGAAGTGGAATGTGAGTGGTAGAAAAGAAATGGTAAGTGGAATGGTGGAAATGTAGTCATATGGCAATGAACCATTTATTTAGGTAAAAGAAATCAAACACTAATATTATGGAGAGAAACAAACAAAGATAGTGTGGTGAGAGGGGTGGAAATATGGGGGTGAGTGGAGCATTGAGAATAAAAGAAGAGGAAAGAAATAAAAAGCAGATAGCACTGAGCAGTGCGCACTTAGAGTGGAATTCTGGACGTTTGGACGGTTGGATGATTCTGAAATTTGAATCCCGAATACCTAACACATACATGCAGCCCTTGTTTATGGATTTATTTAATTGTTGGATCCTAATTAATTAGTTCTTCTAGTAGCTTATGTGACTCCGTTTATTTGATTTTGTTTAAGTAGATAACTTTTATATGTTTTTGTTTTAAGGTTGCAAACTTAAGATGATTGCATATAATTGGTGCTAGAATTAGGGTTTTAATTCTAATTCACAAGTAGTAAAGGCTTTGGAAAGAGGTCGGAAACAAATAAGAAGGATCACGGATAGATGGGCGGTCCCACTAGGTCGTGCACTTTAATTAACAACTCTTCTTTTATGCGTTGGACATGTTTTGATTAGCTACCTTTGCATGTTTGATTGATTAATCTAGGTGCGGTCGCTTAGGTTAATTTTCATGAAAGATGTTTTATTTGGGGAATGATAATTGGCGGTCCAGCATTCCACATATGTTAATTTCGGTTTCATGGCTAGGGAACTTGGTTAATTTTCGGTCCAATAATTGGTAAACTTGTATACTTGTGGCTGAACTTTATATACTTTGTGTTTCATCCCATCTTATTTAATTTATTCTTTATAATTTAATTAATTTATTTCATTCAATTTATCTCTTAAACCCCCTTTTACTTTGTACATATGTATATATTCTTTATACTTGTTAATAATAATTTTTTATTTTATTTAATTCTTTGTGACAATTTTTGTTAGGTACACCCTTTGATCTCCGTTGTGAACGATACCCTACTTACTGATAGGAGCACAAAGTGTGACGTTTTTAATGTGTTTTCCCTATTATTTGGCTATGATTTAATTGTAACTTTGCTATTTTAGCTTAGTTTCCATATTTGAGTCCAAAATGATGTATTAATGTGAACATGAGCAGAAACGAAGTCTAATGGGCTTTTGCGAGGTCCATTAAGAGGTGGTCTGCCATGAGGCCCAAGATGAAGGCCCAAGCCCATGAAGGAAGGCCCAAGCCCAAGATGGAAAGCCCAAATCCATGAAGGAAGGCCCAGGTTCACAAAGCATGAGGAAAGGCCCAAGCCCAGATTTTCGGACATTCTGCCTGTGCAGATCAGTCAAATTGCGAAGCCCATATATCTCAATTGCACCGTCAGATCTAGCTGTAATTTTGATACACGCTGCATGTGGATGTTAGCTGCTCCCAAATAAAATTTCAGAATCATCCAACCGGTGGAACGTCCATTATGCCGCTCTAAGTGCGCACTGCTCATGCTGTCTGCTTTTTATTTCTTTCGTCTTCTTTTATTTTCAATGCTCCACTCACCCCTATATTCTTTCCTCTTCTTTCTGCCCACAATATTAGTGTTTGATTTCTTTTACCTAAATAAATGGTTCATTGCCATATGACTACATTTCCACCATTCCACTTACCATTTCTTTTCTACCACTCACATTCCACTTCTCTTCCCTTTCTTTCTTTATTTCTTTCATTGTCTTCTTCTTCCTCTCCATTCTCCTATAAATAGCAGCCTCATTCTTCTCTTCAACTCACACTGATGTGAACGTAAATTACGTTCACAAAGTGCCTTTAATTACTGGATTTTGCTATTCTGAAAGCTTAATTGTCTGTTTAATGTTTGTTTTTGTGATTTTAGGGAAAATACCAGGAAAATGTTAATCTGCACAGAATAGGTGAATTTTGGAGACTTTCAGTGTAATTCCGAAAAGTCAACCGTGACTTTTCAGATATCAAAATGACACCGGTCATTTTGAGGATGTGGGCCCAGTTAATGTACGAAGATTTCGGAAACCGTTCCGAATTCCGGCAAGTTTGTCGGCGAACCACCACATCAGGCGGCACAACCACCACACGCGGTGGCAGAATATATTTTAAATCTTCATTATATTTTCCCTTGTTTATATTTTATTTTTAATTATTTTCGTTTCTTTTTGTTATTTTATTTTTATGTTATTTTATTTTATTTATTTCTTTTAATTACTTTTATTATTTTATTTTATTTCATTTTTATTTGTTTTCTGTTCTTTCTCTTTGCAGGTACCACGTTTCTCTTCTCCACTTCACCAACCAGCCATGTTACCACCGATCCTTGTACTTGGATTTTTGTTCAGCAGCCACTTCTCCAGCTGCATATTCCTTCTCCACCATCACCTACTACTTCCACTATAGCCTGCAGATTCCCATTGCGTTGGCTGTTTCCCCTTCCCTCCAGCTATTTAAGGGAGCTCCTGCAAGCTTCAATCATCAATCATCATCAATCAACACCAATTCACCATTCCTCTGCAATTTCACAAGGCCGTGCTCTCTGTTACACCATCATGGCTGTTCTCTCCCACCATGCTTCTCAAATCACAACAGCCACCTGCAATTTCATCATCACCACCGCCGGAATTGCAAACCAGCCCGTGCTCTTTCATTTGGCAGCCAACAATCACCGATCCTCTCATCTGCAATTCATAATTTCATCAAGTTACCTGCAAATCATTCAAGCAATCATTTTTCTAATTATTATTTTTCTCTCTTTTGCAGGTTTGGAAAATCAAATTACCATAGCAGCAGCTCACCAGACCACCGCCGAGCCCATAGCCAAATCAGATCACCACGCCGGCGTCGCTTCATCAATCAACCATGAGCTTCACTGCCGTCGCCGCCATGAAGAGCCCAGAGAAATTCCAGCTTCACCGTGGCAAATCCCGTGCGCCACCACCGTTGATTTTGTGCTCTGCCTTCATCGGTGACCCAAAATCAGAGACCCAAGTCTCCTCTGCCGGTTTGTTCTCTGCCCAGCCAAACCAGGCCGTCGCCGTTCTTGTTTCGCCGTGCCAGCAACGCAGCTGCCGTCGCCTTCCTTTCCCGCGCCCAGTCCTCTCATCGTCGAATTCAGCCCGGCCTGCTCTAACCACCGCCGTCAAGCTTCCAGCTCCGACGCCGACGCCGTGTTTCCAATTGCCAGGCACCGATCAATCCCGCCTCTCTCCGTCAGGACCTGCCATCGTTGCTGCCTCCCCGTCGCTCTGCCCAGATTAATCCCCGTGCCTTCTTCTCCGACGCCGCCGTTTTGTTCTCTTGCAGCGCCTCACCCATGCCGGCGTCTTCCCGCTGCCACGGCCTCCTCTGTGCCGCGCCGTGCTCTCTGCCCAGTCCTTGCCGCTATGCCTCTCTCTGGTCTGAAAATGAGAAGAAGAAATGAAAGATGATTTTGAGAGAATGATGACATGTTCGCGGGATGAAGAGTGAAGAATGAGTTGAAAAGTCAACTCAGCTTGGGCTGAACCGTAAATAAATGAAGAGAATGAAATGGGCTGTTGACCCATTGACCAATCTCAAGCCCAATCTGCTATGGACACCCCCAAGGCCCAATGCCAAGTGTTCTCTGCACCCGCCACATCCAAATTTACGTTCCGATTTTATAGCTGAGTCTGCCACCTTCGCCTGCCAGACAGTGTCCATTTTCATGGACACAACAGTAACATTTTTCCCAAACTCGTTTATTTATTATAATTTATTTTTGTTTAATTAACTATTCGTGAATAATTTTGGGAAATGTTATTGTTTGTTTATTTTCTATTTTGTGTAATAATTGTTGGATTGAAGTTAATTGATTCTTCTAGCAGCTTATGTGAATTTTGTTTGTTTGGTTTTATCTTTAATGTTGAAACTAAATAATAAGGATCGCGGATAGACGAGCGTTCGCTAGGTCGCGCACTTGAATTAACAACTCTTTTTCTATGCGTTAGACATGTTTAGATTAATCACCTTTGCATGTTTAATTGTTTAATCTAGATGAGCGTTCACTAGGTTGATTTCATGGGAGAAGTTTATTTGGAGAATGATAACCTGCGTAGGCATTCTACATGTGTTAGTTTCGGATTCATGGCTAGGGAGTTGGTTAATCTTCAAAACAATATTTGTGTGTGTGTTTCTTGTTTTCAAAAATAATAAAAATCCAAAAATATTTCTTTTTATTGTTTTCAAAATTATCAAAAACCCCCAAAAATACTTTTGTATATAATGTATATTTTTGTAAATAGAAACAATACTGTATAGTTTATTTAATTTTGTATATATATATATTCTTTATTCTTTATACTTGTTAATAATAATTCTTTATTTAATTTAATTTTTCGTGACATTAAAAAGTAAATATAACAATCTTCTGTGGGAAAAACCTTTATTTCCCATTATACTTTACAACGACAATTGTTAGGAATTTAGGTAATAATTTAATGACCGCGGTTTTACCTCTAATCATTTTGGCGCCGGCTCGCCGGGGATTGTTTTTACTATTTACTTTTGACTTTTTGACTTTTTACTTTTGACTTTTTACTGTTTGTAAATAATACTTGTTAATTTTATTTATACTCACTTGATTCTACTTGTTTATTTTTTTTTACACTTAGTAATTATATTTAGGTGTCTTTTATATAGTTGATTATTTTTTGTTGTTGTGAGTTGTAACTTGAACGGATTAGGTAAGGTCCTTTTATTAATATTGGCCTAAACCCTTCATTTTTACCGTAAGGTTATTTGAGGTTGAGGGCGGCCTTTATTAACACTTGGAGAATTGTCGAACACTTAAGTGCTTTCTCAACTGAGTAAGGGGCACATGAATGGTGTCTAGATATGATCAAGACTCTGGGTGACGGGTTTGTAAAATTGGATTCAGAGGACTTGTCCACTAAATGAATCCTGCCTCTCGCTTATCTCTTGTGATCTGGCCATTCGCCTTCTGAAAACACGGAAAGTCATTTAAGTCAAGGCATTGCACCTAGGCCGTAAGTCCACCTTGAGTTACCGCTTGGAATCAACTTTCCTTTTTTTTCAACTATATTAAGGCAAAAGAAAATATTTTTGTGTAAATAAAATATACGTAGACATAGGAAATTTTATTTATTCATTTTGTATAGATAATTTGTGATACAATTTTAACTTTGTAAATATTTTGTTTTTATTTTGTAAATTTATTACTAACCTTTTTATTTTGTATAGGAAATAATCCGGGTTTATCGGAAATTTTACCACATACATCGTAGCATACGTTTAGGAAGTCAAGGTTGAAAAACCTTGAGGTTGATGTCTTGTTGGTGATTTTCGGTTTCCTCGGGAGTAAAAAGGTAAGTTTTCTTTTCACTCTCGTTATTTATTTAAAAATAAAAAAAAATAAAAATATAATAAAAAAATAAAAAATTTGTAATTGTAAATAAAAAAAAAGAGTGTTTGTTTATTTGTTTTACTCTTTGTAATTATTTATTTTTACTGTTTATAATTACTGTTTGTTTTATTTTTGGGATTGTTGTTTGTTTGTTATTGGGCCTTAGGCCCATTTGTGTGATTGGTTAGGGTTTTAGGTTTCGTAAAAAATAAAAAAAAATAAAAAAATAAAAAAATATAAAAAAAAAAATTTAGCCCATTGGGCTCGTGTCATTCACGAAGCCCAAAACCCGTAACCCAAGCCCATTAGTGTGTCGGGCCTGTTCGTTTTTAGGCCCATTAGTTTAAGCCCACCAATAATGGGCCGGAGTTTTCTTTGGCCCAGGCCCACTTTAAGGCCCAGACCATTCCGATGGCCCAAGCCCGTTTAAAGTGTCGGCAAGTGCGTGTGCTACGCGTTTTCACTATTCACTTTACGACTTTTCGTAAAGTATTAAAAAAAAATAAAAAAATAAAAAATCGAAAATCAGAAAAAATTTTGATTGGGCCGACGCACGACTTTTGCGTCGGCCGAATTGTTTAATAAGCCACGTGCGTGTCTACTGTAGACTTTACGACTTTCGTCGCTCGATCCGGAAATTGCGGGTCTTCTGTCTGTGGCACGTGTACGAGCGTGCGTCCATTCTGTTCCCTTCCCCTTCGGTTTGCGTTAGTTTCCTTAGGGCATTTCACGCTTTCCCTTTCTCTCTCTCATTCTCTCTCGTTTTCTCTCGCTTGTTCATCGTGTTCTTCGTGTTCTTAGTTAGTTTTCCCAGAAAAACCTCCCAAATCCCAGAAGCTTCCCTCCCTCCCAAACCACAAATGGCCAAAAGAGTTAGTTCTTTCAGCGACTTGTTTCAGGCAGGTCCTTCAGAGAACCCAATCTTTGAAGGCTTGGCTGAAATAATTCCACCAAGCATGCTCAATAGCGCCGATGCTAGCATGCCGACCGAGCCACTACCACAACCACAACCACTACCCCAAGCACCAATCATGGTTGCTGATCCACCTGTTGAGCCGGAAGCCGCTCCTGTCTATAGGAGACTTCCGAGGTCGAAGTACAGCAAAGCTCAGAGAGATGCACTTGCGGCTTTCTTTGCGGTGTATTCTCACCCCACCAAGCCACAACGAGAACGATTTGGTCCGAAAATCGGACTTGAGGAGGACCAAGTCTACTATTGGGGGTCGAGAAATAGGAAGAAGTTCGGTATCCAGTCTTCCGAGCAGCGTATTGCCGAGCTAGAGAAAAGAAACGATCAGCTGGTGAGCAAAAACGAGGAGCTTCAAATGCAGAATCAAAAACTCGTTGATGCTCTCCACAGCGGCATTTGTCCCAATTGCGGAGGTCCTGTTCCGCACTCAGATGTGCCTAGGCGAAGGCTCGAAGTTGTTCCTCCACAACAAGAGCCTCTTCTCGAGTTGTCCGATGATTCCATCGACATGGACCACTTAAGAAGGGATGTGCGGAGCCTCATGCCAACACTTGTCGAGCGCTCATCCATACCTTTGCCATCTGATACCCTTCCCGGACCTGCTCACGATCTTGTCGGAGTCCACACCGACTTGATCTCGGATATCGTCCGTAAGGCCAAACACGAGCTCCTGCTCATGGCCACTGCTGGATTTCCTCTGTGGATAACTTCACCGACTCCCGACACGTCTATTCATCCCGAGACTCTTCATAGGGCCGAGTACTTGCGAGTGTTTCAACGAGCTGAACCTGCTCCGTACTTCAAAGCCGAATCGTCGAGACACTCGGCAACCATCCATCTTTATCCGACCACCATCGTTCAGATCTTAATGGATGTTGGTCGATGGTTGCCAGTCTTCTGTAGCATGATCACAAACGCCAAGACGTTGGAGATCCTTTCCTCCAACAACGAAGATGGCTACGAGGAGCAGAAGCAGGTGATGTCGGCCGAGTTTCTGGTGCCATCTCACCTCGTTTCAACTCGTGAAGTCCAGTTTGTTCGGTATTCTCACCAACAACTGGATGGAAGTTGGGTCGTCGTGGATGTCTCCATGGATGAATTGCGTTCCAATCCGAAGCCTTCCGTGAGATCAATCTGCCGAAAACGCCCCTCCGGATGCCTCATACGTGATCTGCATAATGGATCTTCCTTAGTCACTTGGGTGGAGCACGTGGATGTACGCGAGAAGGAAATGAAGGCCAGTTTCGAACCATTTGTTCATTCAGGGTTCGCTTTTGGTGCAAAGCGTTGGATCTCAACCCTCCAACGACAAGCCGAGCGCTACATGTGCGCCACAGGTATCCACTCTTCACCCGGTGACTCTATCATTTCTCCTGAAGGAAGAAGAGGCCTTGCGGAAATGGCAAAACAGATGACGGTCTGTTTCTTCAACGACATCGGCAACTCCACGTATCACCTTGGACTTGTTCGAATCGAACAAGAGACACTCGAATGGAGGTCAGGACCAACAAGAGAAGGGGTGATCCGAGCAAGCCCCCTGGAGTCAATCGTACTGCTGGTTGTTCCGTTGTTCATCTATCTCATCACACCAGGATCTTTGAGTTCCTCAAAGACGTTCAGACAAGACCACTGTGGGATAGTATGTCGATGGACAGCTCTGTGCGTGTGCTAGCGAATTTCACCATCGGTCTTGACCCGCGCAATCAGATTTCGGTGCTTGCCATAGATAGTCACAACGACTTCCTCATTCTGCAGGAGTGTTGCACCGATGCAACGGGGTCGTCTGTGATTTATGCACCGATCAACCATTCCATTTTCCAGTGTTTGCTATCTGGAGTTCAACCGGAGCCATTTCCGCTTATGTCTTCAGGCTTCTCCATTCTGCCTAACGTATCCGGAGCTATTCTTGATGGAAGTCTACTTACTATAGTCTTCCAGATCTCGGTGAAGGCTACATCAGCCAAGTCTGCCGTGGAGTCGGCAACAACCCTTGTCCAGGACACACTTCAAAGGATCAGAACCGCAGTCAACTAAGGAGCATACGCTGGATGCAAGGCCCTGCTAGCCTTGTTTGTGACTGTTGGTGACTTGCTTCGGGAGGAGCTTAATGATCTTCAAGGGGGAGTTTTTCTTTAACTTATTTGTTTTTCATTTGTATATATGTTGTGTGTTTACTTCTGTTTATTTCTATTTTGTGTGTTTACTTCTGTTTGTGTGTTTAATTCAATAACCATACTTGAATTTTTCATTTTCGTGAAATATTTGTCAACATTGAGGACAATGTTTAATTCAAGTGTGGGGGGAAGGTTTATTAAAAAGAAAAAAAAAATTTGAAAAATTCAAAAATTCAAAAAAATAATTTACTTGTTTTTGTTTTCTACGGTAACAATATATCGACTAAATCATACTTACTCCCTTGGTAGCGTTGAACCTACCATTGCACTTAGTAAGTCACTGTGGTCACGTATTGTTACCCTAATAAAAAAAAAATTTGAAAAAGAAAAAAAAAATTGCTTCTGTTGTTTATTTATTTGTTTGTTTTCGTTTTCTACTGTAATGGTATATCGACTAAATCATACTTACTCCCTTGGTAGCGTTGAACCTACCATTGCACTAAGTAAGTCACTGTGGTCACGTATTGTTACGTAAATTGAAAAAAAATCAAAAATTACAAAAATATTTGCTTCTGTTTTGTGTGTTTTTGTGTGTTTATTTCTGTTATGTGTGTTGTTTTCTTTCCAATCCCGATGATGAATTGAGTTTAATTGTTATGATTTTGAGAATGTTTCTTATATGTCAAGGTTTTGTGTAATTTGCTTTGGATTTAATTTGCATAACTTGTGATTGCTCGAAATTCCATGTTCACATAACCTGTTTCGATTAATTGATTGCAATCCGAGAAGCACATTTAAACATACATTGTCATGCATACCCAGAAAATGTGAGGATTTGAGCCTATTGTATATTCACATGTATGCATATTTCATACATTTACTCGTTCTTCATGTGTGCACAATTCATGAGTTTTTGAACCTAGAACTTGCTCAGAGACCACTTGAAACTTTTTATTAATCTGTGATGAATTAGAAATGATTAAGGCATTAGTTGAGCACCATGGCCAAAGTATTCACCATCCATCTAAACACGAACTTTAGGAATCCCCTTTTGAACTAAACACTCATTAGCCGTTTCGTTTGTTCACCCACACCATTTCAGCCTTGTTTTATTTATGTTTGCAAGACGATGATAGTGACTTCTTATGTTTTTATGCTTCGGATTTGTATGGTATATACCAGAAGGCAAGTGTGGGGGTGTATTTAATTTTGTTGTATTTGTTCAAAGAAAGAAAGAAAAAAAAAATCAGAAATAAAAAGAATGAATAAAATTCCTCAAGAAAAAAGAAAAAAAAATGTGGAAAAGAAAAAGAAAAAAATACCACAAAAATAGAGTTATTTTATTTACTTGTATTATTTTCAATAAAAGGTTGGAGGAGAATAAGAAAGTTGTTTCGGGTATAGCATATGTATGAGTTTCAAAGTCGTTGATTTGTCTTGCAAACATGTGAAACATTTTTCATTTCGAGTCCTTTCACTTCATTTACCATTTACCCTTTGGTCCCTGTTTCACCTGAAAGCCCTTATGATCTGATGATTTGTAGATTAACTGTAGAGAGTCGGTTAATGAGCAAGCATATGGGAACACTACTTGTGTAATTGTTATGAGAGTAAACACTTAACCCTAAACACTGAGCGGAAATATTTAGTGAATCTTGTGAGGTTTAGTGGTTCATGTTGTTTCGATGTGCCTATTGGATTGCTTGACATTAATTGTATATTTGGTTTTCACACACTTCACCCGAGCATAAATGAGATGTACATATTAAATGCTTAGCAAATTTTTTAACCTTGGTATATAATTTTTATTCTCTTGATTATAATTCTTTCGAACTCGCTGAGGATTATGGTTGGAAAGACCGTCTGTTTTGTGTTTCCCTTTCTGTTTTGTTTGTTTTGTTCTGTGTTTGCTCGAGGACTAGCAATAGTTCAAGTGTAGGGGTGTGATGTGAACGTAAATTACGTTCACAAAGTGCCTTTAATTACTGGATTTTGCTATTCTGAAAGCTTAATTGTCTGTTTAATGTTTGTTTTCGTGATTTTAGGGAAAATACCAGGAAAATGTTAATCTGCACAGAATAGGTGAATTTTGGAGACTTTCAGTGTAATTCCGAAAAGTCAACCGTGACTTTTCAGATATCAAAATGACACCGGTCATTTTGAGGATGTGGGCCCAGTTAATGTACGAAGATTTCGGAAACCGTTCCGAATTCCGGCAAGTTTGTCGGCGAACCACCACATCAGGCGGCACAACCACCACACGCGGTGGCAGAATATATTTTAAATCTTCATTATATTTTCCCTTGTTTATATTTTATTTTTAATTATTTTCGTTTCTTTTTGTTATTTTATTTTTATGTTATTTTATTTTATTTATTTCTTTTAATTACTTTTATTATTTTATTTTATTTCATTTTTATTTGTTTTCCCGTTCTTTCTCTTTGCAGGTACCACGTTTCTCTTCTCCACTTCACCAACCAGCCATGTTACCACCGATCCTTGTACTTGGATTTTTGTTCGGCAGCCACTTCTCCGGCTGCATATTCCTTCTCCACCATCACCTACTACTTCCACTATAGCCTGCAGATTCCCATTGCGTTGGCTGTTTCCCCTTCCCTCCAGCTATTTAAGGGAGCTCCTGCAAGCTTCAATCATCAATCATCATCAATCAACACCAATTCACCATTCCTCTGCAATTTCACAAGGCCGTGCTCTCTGTTACACCATCATGGCTGTTCTCTCCCACCATGCTTCTCAAATCACAACAGCCACCTGCAATTTCATCATCACCACCGCCGGAATTGCAAACCAGCCCGTGCTCTTTCATTTGGCAGCCAACAATCACCGATCCTCTCATCTGCAATTCATAATTTCATCAAGTTACCTGCAAATCATTCAAGCAATCATTTTTCTAATTATTATTTTTCTCTCTTTTGCAGGTTTGGAAAATCAAATTACCATAGCAGCAGCTCACCAGACCACCGCCGAGCCCATAGCCAAATCAGATCACCACGCCGGCGTCGCTTCATCAATCAACCATGAGCTTCACTGCCGTCGCCGCCATGAAGAGCCCAGAGAAATTCCAGCTTCACCGTGGCAAATCCCGTGCGCCACCACCGTTGATTTTGTGCTCGCCTTCATCGGTGACCCAAAATCGAGACCCAAGTCTCCTCTGCCGGTTTGTTCTCTGCCCGGCCAAACCAGGCCGTCGCCGTTCTTGTTTCGCCGTGCCAGCGCAACGCAGCTGCCGTCGCCTTCCTTTCCCGCGCCCAGTCCTCTCATCGTCGAATTCAGCCCGGCCTGCTCTAACCACCGCCGTCAAGCTTCCGGCTCCGACGCCGACGCCGTGTTTCCAATTGCCGGGCACCGATCAATCCCGCCTCTCTCCGTCGGGACCTGCCATCGTTGCTGCCTCCCCGTCGCTCTGCCCAGATTAATCCCCGTGCCTTCTTCTCCGACGCCGCCGTTTTGTTCTCTTGCGGCGCCTCACCCATGCCGGCGTCTTCCCGCTGCCACGGCCTCCTCCGTGCCGCGCCGTGCTCTCTGCCCGGTCCTTGCCGCTATGCCTCTCTCTGGTCTGAAAATGAGAAGAAGAAATGAAAGATGATTTTGAGAGAATGCGACATGTTCGCGGGATGAAGAGTGAAGAATGAGTTGAAAAGTCAACTCGGCTTGGGCTGAACCGTAAATAAATGAAGAGAATGAAATGGGCTGTTGACCCGTTGACCAAGCTCGAAGCCCAATCTGCTATGGACACCCCCAAGGCCCAATGCCAAGTGTTCTCTGCACCCGCCACATCCAAATTTACGTTCCGATTTTATAGCCGAGTCTGCCACCTTCGCACGCCGGACGGTGTCCATTTTCATGGCACACAACAGTAACATTTTTCCCAAACTCGTTTATTTATTATAATTTATTTTTGTTTAATTAACTATTCGTGAATAATTTTGGGAAATGTTATTGTTTGTTTATTTTCTATTTTGTGTAATAATTGTTGGATTGAAGTTAATTGATTCTTCTAGCAGCTTATGTGAATTTTGTTTGTTTGGTTTTATCTTTAATGTTGAAACTAAATAATAAGGATCGCGGATAGACGAGCGTTCGCTAGGTCGCGCACTTGAATTAACAACTCTTTTTCTATGCGTTAGACATGTTTAGATTAATCACCTTTGCATGTTTAATTGTTTAATCTAGATGAGCGTTCACTAGGTTGATTTCATGGGAGAAGTTTATTTGGAGAATGATAACCTGCGTAGGCATTCTACATGTGTTAGTTTCGGATTCATGGCTAGGGAGTTGGTTAATCTTCAAAACAATATTTGTGTGTGTGTTTCTTGTTTTCAAAAATAATAAAAATCCAAAAATATTTCTTTTTATTGTTTTCAAAATTATCAAAAACCCCCAAAAATACTTTTGTATATAATGTATATTTTTGTAAATAGAAACAATACTGTATAGTTTATTTAATTTTGTATATATATATATTCTTTATTCTTTATACTTGTTAATAATAATTCTTTATTTAATTTAATTTTTCGTGACATTAAAAAGTAAATATAACAATCTTCTGTGGGAAAAACCTTTATTTCCCATTATACTTTACAACGACAATTGTTAGGAATTTAGGTAATAATTTAATGACCGCGGTTTTACCACTAATCACACACCACAATGAGGAGGGACAAACCCTCCTCTTCCTCCTTCTCTTCTCATCTCACATTTTCCATTCTCTAATACTATGGGTTTTCAAGACTTCAAGGAGGAGGAGAAGGCTTCTACACCATCACCACCAGCCCCTATTCAACATCACCATCACCATCATCACCTTGTCTTCACAGCTTGGATTACTTGTGGTCAAGGATTCAAGATGTGGTTTCAAGATCTTCATGCTATTCATACGGTGTATTTCGACTTAGCCTTTAAATTTATGCCTCTTTGTTACTTGATTATTCTTTGTATTAGTTAACATGACATGATTTATATAATATTCAGCCCTTGTTTATGGATTTATTTAATTGTTGGATCCTAATTAATTAGTTCTTCTAGTAGTTTATGTGACTCCGTTTATTTGATTTTGTTTTAGTAGATAACTTTTATATGTTTTTGTTTTAAGGTTGCAAACTTAAGATAATTGCATATAATTGGTGCTAGAATTAGGGTTTTAATTCTAATTCACTAGTAGTAAAGGCTTTGGAAAGAGGTCGGAAACAAATAAAAAGGATCACGGATAGATGGGCGGTCCCACTAGGTCGTGCACTTTAATTAACAACTCTTCTTTTATGCGTTGGACATGTTTTGATTAGCTACCTTTGCATGTTTGATTGGTTAATCTAGGTGCGGTCGCTTAGGTTAATTTTCATGAAAGTGGTTTTATTTGGGGAATGATAATTGGCGGTCCAGCATTCCACATATGTTAATTTCGGTTTCATGGCTAGGGAACTTGGTTAATTTTCGGTCCAATAATTGGTAAACTTGTATACTTGTGGCTGAACTTTATATACTTTGTGTTTCATCCCATCTCATTTAATTTATTCTTTGTAGTTTAATTAATTTATTTCATTCAATTTATCTCTTAAACCCCCTTACTTTGTACATATGTATATATTTATACTTTATACATGTTAATAATAATTCTTTATTTTATTTAATTCTTTGTGACAATTTTTGTTAGGTACACCCTTTGATCTCCGTTGTGAACGATACCCTACTATGCACTATACTACTACCGATAGGGTTTTTTTAAATTGACGCTCCTTTTGGGCGTGTCAATTTTTGGCGCCGTCGACGTGGATTGAAAATATTCCTAACCTAATATTTTTTTTTGTGAATACTGTTTATAATTTTTTGTAATTATTACTGTTTTTATTACTTGTATATAATTACTGTTTACTTTTTATTGTTTATAATTTTACTATTTTTTTAACTGTTCATATTACTTGTTTATATTACTTGTCTATATTACTTGTGACTAGTTGTTGTTATTACTTGTTTTTAATACTTGTTCATATTTTGTTACACTTAGTAATTTATTTAGGTGTCTTTTATATAGTTGATTATTTTTTGTTGTTGTAAGTTGTAACTTGAACGGAATAGGTAAGGTCCTTTTATTAATATTGGCCTAAACCCTTCATTTTTACCGTAAGGTTATTTGAGGTTGAGGGCGGCCTTTATTAACACTTGGAGAATTGTCGAACACTTAAGTGCTTTCTCAACTGAGTAAGGGGCACATGGATGGTTGATTAGATGCTTTTTACCTATGTCATTAATTATTACCTAAATTCCTAACAATTGTCGTTGTAAAGTATAATGGGAAATAAAGGTTTTTCCCACAGAAGATTGTTATATTTACTTTTCAATGTCACGAAAAATTAAATTAAATAAAGAATTATATTAACAAGTATAAAGAATAAAGAATATATATATATACAAAATTAAATAAACTATACAGAAATGTTTCTATTTACAAAAATATACATTATATACAAAAGTATTTTTGGGGGTTTTTGAGATTTTTGAAAACAATAAAAGAAATAGTTTTGGATTTTTATTATTTTTGAAAACAAGAAACACACACACAAATATTGTTTTGAAGATTAACCAACTCCCTAGCCATGAATCCGAAATTAACATATGTAAGATGCTGGACTGATGTGAACGTAAAATACGTTCACAAAGTGCCTTTAATTACTGGATTTTGCTATTCCGAAAGCTTAATTGTCTGTTTAATGTTTGTTTTCGTGTTTTTAGGGAAAATATTAGAAAAATGTTAATCTGCACAGAATAGGTGAATTTTGGAGATTTTCAGTGTAATTCCGAAAAGTCAACCGTGACTTTTCAGATATCAAAATGACACCGGTCATTTTGAGGATGTGGGCCCAGTTAATGTACGAAGATTTCGGAAACCGTTCCGAATTCCGGCAAGTTTGTCGGCGAACCACCACATCAGGCGGCACAACCACCACACGCGGTGGCAGAATATATTTTAAATCTCCATTTTATTTTCCCATATTTATATTTATATTTATTTCTAGATTTATGTTTATATTTTAATATTTATATTTATTTTTGATTTTATATTTATATTTATTTTAATAATTGTTTATTTGTTTATTTCTTTTGTTTTTGTTTTTGTCTTGGATTTTTGCAGCTCCACTACCGGCCACCTACCAATGCCACCACCGTCACCAACCTATTCCACCATCTCCTACTTTCTCCACCACCACCACTACAGTCCATATCACCTACCACTTCCACCATAGCAATTCCACCATCTTCCTTTGCTATTTAAGGAGAGCTCCTGCAAATCATCAAACATCAATCACCATCCTTTTCATTTTCACAATCACAGAAACTCATTCCACCGCCATCACCATAATCAGCAATTAACCTGCAAATCACCACACCCACCGTCAATTGCTCTCTGCCACAATTCAATCATCTTCCATCATCAATCAAAGCCATGGCAGCCTGCATCACCAATAGAACCCGTGCCCCCTTGCCATCGTCGGCTACAATCTCATCTTCAAACCACCGTGAACCTTCACAATCATCTTTCTAATTCTCTTTATTCTCGATCAATTTACCCATGAATCAATTATACTCACCAATTATCTTGTGCTCAATTTCAGTTTGCAGGACCCATCGCCGGCATCACCATCGAAGGACCACCGCGCCACTGACGCCATCTCGCTGTTTCGCCATGCCCAAATCCCGGCACACCGCCGCGGTCCCCTCCTCCCTGCGCGCGCGAACCCGTAAGCCCGGTGTCGTTGCCCGAACCAAGCCGTGCTCCTCCCTCACGGCATCTCGCCGCATCGAGTATCAAACCGGCGAACCCTCTCGGCGCCGCCGGCGCGCCATAGCCGGGCCGTCCGCCGAAACCAGGCCGGACCTGCCCCGCGTCGCTGCTCAAGCTTCTCGGTCCGCCTTCCCTCACTGCTCCCACTCACGTCGCCGCCGTGCATCCCCGAACCCTCCGGCGCGCCACCCGCGCCGTGCCTCACCGGCGCCGTGACGAGCTCCGCCGTGCATCCCTCTCCCTCTGTGCTGTGAAGAAACAAAAGAAGCAAAACAGAAATGAAGATGAAGAAATCCCGCACGGGAAGAAGAAGAAAAGAAGAAAGTCAAAGAAAGAAGGGAAAAGTCAAAAACAGCCCTTGGGCCTTTGACTTCGTTGACTGTTGACCCATTGACTGGCCCATGCCCAATTTCAGAAATGTCCAATTGCTAAGGACACCCCAAGGCCCAAGCCCAAAGTGTTCTCTACACCCGCCACATCCAAAGTTCGATTTTCTATAGCCGAGTCCGCCACCTTCGCTCGCCGGACGGTGTCCATTTTCATGGACACAACAGTAACATTTTTCCCAAACTCTGTTTATTTATTATAATTTATTTTTGTTTAATTAACTATTCGTGAATAATTTTGGGAAATGTTATTGTTTGTTTTATTTTCTATTTTGTGTAATAATTATTGGATTGAAGTTGATTAATTCTTCTAGCAGCTTATGTGAATTTTGTTTGTTTGGTTTTATCTTTAATGTTGAAACTAAATAATAAGGATCGCGGATAGACGAGCGTTCCCGCTAGGTCGCGCACTTGAATTAGCAACTCTTTTTCTATGCGTTAGACATGTTTAGATTAATCACCTTTGCATGTTTAATTGTTTAATCTAGATGAGCGTTCACTAGGTTGATTTTCATAGGGAGAAGTTTTATTTGGGAGAATGATAACCCGCGTGGGCATCTCTACATATGTTAGTTTCGGATTCATGGCTAGGGAGTTAGTTAATCTTCAAAACAATATTTGTGTGTGTGTTTTCTTGTTTTCAAAAATAATAAAAATCCAAAAATATTTCTTTTATTGTTTTCAAAATTATCAAAACCCCCAAAAAAACTTTTGTATATAATGTATATTTTTGTAAATAGAAACAATACTGTATAGTTCATTTAATTTTGTATATATATATATTCTTTATTCTTTATACTTGTTAATATTAATTCTTTATTTAATTTAATTTTTCGTGACATTAAAAAGTAAATATAACAATCTTCTGTGGGAAAAACCTTTATTTCCCATTATACTTTACAACGACAATTGTTAGGAATTTAGGTAATAATTAATGACCGCGGTTTTTAAAATCCACTAATCATTTTGGCGCCGGCTCGCCGGGGATTGTTTTTACTATTTACTTTTTACTATTGACTTTTTACTATTGACTATTGACTATTGACTTTTTACTATTTGTAAATAATACTTGTTAATTTTATTTATACTCACTTGATTATACTTGTTTATATTTTTACACTTAGTAATTATATTTAGGTATCCTGAATATGGTTGATTATTTTTTGTTGTTGTAAGTTGTAACTTGAACGGAAATAGGTAAGGTCCTTTTATTAATATTGGCCTAAACCCTTCATTTTTACCGTAAGGTTATTTGAGGTTGAGGGCGGCCTTTATTAACACTTGGAGAATTGTCGAACACTTAAGTGCTTTCTCAACTGAGTAAGGGGCACATGAATGGTGTCTAGATATGATCAAGACTCTGGGTGACGGGTTTGTAAAATTGGATTCAGAGGACTTGTCCACTAAATGAATCCTGCCTCTCGCTTATCTCTTGTGATCTGGCCATTCGCCTTCTGAAAACACGGAAAGTCATTTACGTCAAGGCATTGCACCTAGGCCGTAAGTCCACCTTGAGTTACCGCTTGGAATCAACTTTCATTTTTTTTCAACTATATTCAGGCAAAAGAAAATATTTTTGTGTAAATAAAATATACGTAGACATAGGAATATACGTAGACATAGGAATATACGTAGACATAGGAATATACGTAGACATAGGAAAATTTATTCATTCATTTTGTATAGATAATTTGTGACATATTTTTAACTTTGTAAATATTTTGTTTTTATTTTGTAAATTTATTACTAACCTTTTTATTTTGTATAGGAAATAATCCGGGTTTATCGGAAATTTTACCACGTACATCGGAGCATACGTTTTGGAAGTCAAGGTTGAAAAACCTTGAGGTTGATGTCTTGTTGGTGATTTTCGGTTTCCTCGGGAGTAAAAAGGTAAGTTTTCTTTTCACTCTCGTTATTTATTTGATTTAAAAAAAAAAAAAAAAAAAAAAAATAGAAAATTTGTAATTGTAAATAAAAAAAAAAAGAGTGTTTGCTTTTGTTTTATTGTTTTGTAATTATTTATTTTTACTGTTAATAATTACTGTCCTTTTACTGTTTATTTTGGGCTTGTTTGTTAGTTTGTTTGTTATTGGGCCTTAGGCCCGTTTGTGTGATTGGTTAGTGTTTTAGGTTTCGTAAAATAACAAAAAAATAAAAAATAAAAAAAAAATTTAGCCCATTGGGCTCGTGTCATTCACGAAGCCCAAAACCCGTAACCTAAGCCCATTTATGTATTTAGTGTGTCGGGCCTGTTCGTTTTTAGGCCCATTAGTTTAAGCCCACCAATAATGGGCCGGAGTTTTCTTTGGCCCAGGCCCACTTTAAGGCCCAGACCATTTCGATGGCCCAAGCCCGTTTAAAGTGTCGGCAAGCGCGTGTGCTACGCGTTTTCACTGTTCACTTTACGACTTTTCGTAAAGTATTAAAAAATAAAAATAAAAAAATAAAAAATCGAAAATCAAAGAAAAAAATTTGATTGGGCCGACGCACGACTTTTGCGTCGGCCGAATTGTTTAATAAACCGCGTGCGTGTCTACTGTAGACTTTACGACTTTCGTCGCTCGATCCGGAAATTACGGGTCTTCGTCCGTGGCACGTGTGCGAGCGTGCGTCCGTTCCTTCCTTTCCCTTCTGTTTGCGTTAGTTCCTTCCAGGTCATTTCACGCGATTTCCCTTAGGCCTCTCTCTCTCTCTCTCGTTCTCTCTCGTTGTTCTCTCGTTGTTCTTCGTGTTCTTCCGTTTTTCCCGGAAAACCTCCCAAATTCCCGAAAAGCTTTCCTCCATCCCCAAACCAGAAATGGCCAAAAGAGTGAATTCTTTCGGTGATTTGTTTCGGGCGGGTCCTTCGGAGAACCCGATCTTTGAAGGCTTCGGCTGAAATAATTCCACCGAGCATGCTCAATAGCGTCGATGCTAGCATGCCGACCGAGCCACACCCACAACCGCAACCACTACCCCAAGCACCAATCCTGGTTGCTGATCCACCCGCCGAGCCGGAAGCCGCTCCTGTCTATAGGAGACTTCCGAGGACAAAGTACACCAAAGCTCAGAGAGATGCACTTGCGGCTTTCTTTGCGGTGTATTCTCACCCCACCAAACCACAACGAGAAAGATTTGGTCCGAAAATCGGACTAGAGGAGGACCAAGTCTATTATTGGGGGTCGAGAAATAGGAAGAAGTTCGGTATCCAGTCTTCCGAGCAGCGTATTGCCGAGCTAGAGAAAAGAAACGATCAGCTGGTGAGCAAGAACGAGGAACTTCAAATGCAGAATCAAAAACTCGTTGATGCTCTCCACAGCGGCATCTGTCCCAATTGCGGAGGTCCTGTTCCGCACTCAGATGTGCCTAGGCGAAGGCTCGAAGTTGTTCCTCCACAACAAGAGCCTCTTCTCGAGTTGTCCGATGATTCGATCGACATGGACCACTTGAGACGGGATGTGCGGAGCCTCATGCCTACACTAGTCGAGCGCCCATCCGCACCTATTCCATCTGACCGTCTTCCCGGACCTGCTCATGATCTTGTCGGAGTCCACACCGACTTGATCTCGGATATCGTCCGCAAGGCCAAACACGAGCTCCTGCTCATGGCCACTGCCGGATTTCCTTTGTGGATAACTTCACCGACTCCCGACACGTCTATTCATCCCGAGACTCTTAATAGGGCCGAGTACTTGCGAGTGTTTCAACGAGCTGAACCTGCACCGTACTTCAAAGCCGAATCGTCGAGACACTCGGCAACCATCCATCTTTATCCGACCACCATCGTTCAGATCTTAATGGATGTTGGTCGATGGTTGCCAGTCTTCTGTAGCATGATCACAAACGCCAAGACGTTGGAGATCCTTTCCTCCGACAACGAAGATGGCTACGAGGAGCATAAGCAGGTGATGTCGGCCGAGTTTCTGGTGCCATCTCACCTCGTTTCAACTCGTGAAGTCCAGTTCGTTCGGTACTCTCACCAACAACTGGATGGAAGTTGGGTCGTTGTGGATGTCTCCGTGGATGAATTGCGTTCCAATCCAAAGCCTTCCGTGAGATCGATTTGCCGAAAACGCCCCTCCGGATGCCTGATACGTGATCTTCATAATGGATCTTCCTTGGTCACTTGGGTGGAGCACGTGGATGTACGCGAAAAGGAGATGAAGGCCAGTTTCGAACCTTTTGTTCATTCAGGGTTCGCTTTTGGTGCAAAGCGTTGGATCTCAACTCTCCAACGACAAGCCGAGCGCTACATGTGCGCCACGGTATCCACTCTTCACCCGGTGACTCGATTATTTCTCTTGAAGGAAGAAGAGGACTTGCGGAAATGGCAAAACAGATGACGATCTGTTTCTTCAACGACATCAGCAACTCCACGTACCACCACTTGGACTTGTTCGAACCGAACAAGAGACACTCGAATGGAGGTCGGGACCAACAAGCGAAGGGGAGATCCGAGCAAGCCCCCGGAGTCAATCGTACCGGCGGGTTGTTCCGTCGTGCATCTTTCCCATCACACCGGGATCTTTGAGTTCCTCAAAGACGTTCGGACTAGACCAATGTGGGATAGTATGTCGATGGACAGCTCGGTGCGTGTGCTAGCAAACTTTCGCATCGGTCTTGACCCGCGGAACCGGATTTCGGTGCTCGCCATAGATAGTCACAACGACTTCCTTATTCTTCAGGAGTGTTGCACCGATGCAACGGGGTCGTCTGTGATATACGCGCCGATTAACCATTCCATTTTCCAGTGTTTGCTATCTGGAGTTCAACCGGAGCCATTTCCGCTTATGTCTTCTGGCTTCTCCATTATGCCTAACGTATCCGGAGCCATACTTGACGGAACACTGCCGACTATGGTGTTCCGGATCTCGGTGAGGGCTACATCGGCCAAGTCTGCCGTGGAGTCGGCAACTACCCTTGTCCAAGACACACTTCAAAGGATCAGAGCCGCAGTCAATTAAGGAGCAAACGTTGGATGCAAGGCCCTGCTAGCCTTGTTTGTGACTGTTGGTGACTTGCTTCGGGAGGAGCTTCACGATCTTCAAGGGGAGTTTTTCTTTACCCTTTCATTTAGTTAATTGTTTTGTGTTTATTTCTGTTTGTGTGTTTACTTCGGTTTATTTTAGTTTGTGTGTTTAAATTCAATAACCATGCTTGAATTTTTCATTTTCGTGAAATATCTGTCTAACATTGAGGACAATGTTTAATTCAAGTGTGGGGGGAAGGTTTATTGAAAAGAAAAGAAAAAATTTGAAAAATTCAAAAATTCAAAAAATAATTTACTTGTTTTTGTTTTCTACTGTAACAATATATCGACTAAATCATACTTACTCCCTTGGTAGCGTTGAACCTACCATTGCACTTAGTAAGTCACTGTGGTCACGTATTGTTACGTAAATTGAAAAAAATAAAAAAAAATCAAAAAAATAAAAAATTACAAAAATATTTGCTTCTGTTTATGTGTTTATTTGTGTTATATGTGTTGTTTTCTTTCCAATCCCGATGATGAATTGAGTTTAATTGTTATGATTATGAGAATGTTTATTATATGTTAAGGCTTTGTGTAGTTTGCTTTGGATTTAATATGCATAACTTGTGATTGCTCGAATTTCCATGTTCACATAACCTGTTTCGATTAATTGATTGCAATCCGAGAAGCACATTTGAACATACATTGTCATGCATACCCAGAAAATGTGAGGATTTGAGCCTATTGTATATTCACATGTATGCATATTTCATACATTTACTCGTTCTTCATGTGTGCACAATTCATGAGTTTTTGAACCTAGAACTTGCTCAGTGACCTCTTGAAACTTTTTGTTAATCTGTGATGAATTAGAAATGAGTAAGGCATTAGTTGAGCACCATGGCCAAAATATTCACCATCCATCTAAACACGAACTTTAGGAATCCCCTTTTGAACTAAACACTCATTAGCCGTTTCTTTTGTTCACCCACACCATTTCACCCTTGTTTTATTTATGTTTGCAAGACGATGATAGTGACTTCTTATGTTTTTATGCTTCGGATTTGTATGGTAGTATACCAAAAGGCAAGTGTGGGGGTGTGATTTAATTTTGTTGTATTTGTTCAAAGAAAGAAAAAAAAAAAATCAGAAATAAAAAGAAGGAATAAAATTCCTCAAAGAAAAAAAAAAAAAAAAAAGGGAAAGGAAAAAGAAAAGAAATCCACAAAAATAGAGTTATTTTTTTACTTGTATTATTTTCAATAAAAGGTTGGAGGAGAATAAGAGTTGTTTCGGGTTTAGCATAGGTATGAGTTTCAAAGTCGTTGATTTGTCTTGCAAACATGTAAAACATTTTTCATTTCGAGTCCTTTCATTTACCATTTACCATTCACCATTTACCATCCACCCTTTGGTCCCTGTTTCACCTGAAAGTCCTTATGATCTGATGATTTGTAGATTAATTGTAGAGAGTTGGTTAATGAGCAAGCATATGGGAACACTACTTGTGTAATTGTTTTGAGAGTAAACACTTAACCCTAAACACTGAGCGGAAATATTTAGTGAATCTTGTGAGGTTTAGTGGTTAATGTTGTTTCGATGTGCCTATTGGATTGTTTGACATTAATTGTATACTTGGTTTTCACACACTACACCCGAGCATAAATGAGATGTACATGTTAAATGCTTAGCAAATTCTTTAACCTTGGTATATAATTTTTATTCTCTTGATTATAATTCTTTCGAACTCGGCGAGGATTATGGTTGGAAAGACCGGTTTGTTGTGTGTTTCCATTTTTTGTGAAATATAGTTGTGTTCCGTATTCTGTGTTTGCTCGAGGACTAGCAATAGTTCAAGTGTAGGGGTGTGATGTGAACGTAAAATACGTTCACAAAGTGCCTTTAATTACTGGATTTTGCTATTCCGAAAGCTTAATTGTCCGTTTAATGTTTGTTTTCGTGTTTTTAGGGAAAATATTAGAAAAATGTCAATTTGCACATAATAGGTGAATTTTGGAGATTTTCGGTGTAATTCCGAAAAGTCAACCGTGACTTTTCGGATATCAAAATGACACCGGTCATTTTGAGGATGTGGGCCCAGTTAATGTACGAAGATTTCGGAAACCGTTCCGAATTCCGGCAAGTTTGTCGGCGAACCACCACATCAGGCGGCACAACCACCACACGCGGTGGCAGAATATATTTTAAATCTCCATTTTATTTTCCCATATTTATATTTATATTTATTTCTAGATTTATGTTTATATTTTAATATTTATATTTATTTTTGATTTTATATTTATATTTATTTTAATAATTGTTTATTTGTTTATTTCTTTTGTTTTTGTTTTTGTCTTGGATTTTTGCAGCTCCACTACCGGCCACCTACCAATGCCACCACCGTCACCAACCTATTCCACCATCTCCTACTTTCTCCACCACCACCACTACAGTCCATATCACCTACCACTTCCACCATAGCAATTCCACCATCTTCCTTTGCTATTTAAGGAGAGCTCCTGCAAATCATCAAACATCAATCACCATCCTTTTCATTTTCACAATCACAGAAACTCATTCCACCGCCATCACCATAATCAGCAATTAACCTGCAAATCACCACACCCACCGTCAATTGCTCTCTGCCACAATTCAATCATCTTCCATCATCAATCAAAGCCATGGCAGCCTGCATCACCAATAGAACCCGTGCCCCCTGCCATCGTCGGCTACAATCTCATCTTCAAACCACCGTGAACCTTCACAATCATCTTTCTAATTCTCTTTATTCTCTGATCAATTTACCCATGAATCAATTATACTCACCAATTATCTTGTGCTCAATTTCAGTTTGCAGGACCCATCGCCGGCATCACCATCGAAGGACCACCGCGCCACCACGCCATCGCCATGCCCAAGCACACCGCCGCCGCCCCTCCTCCGCGACGCCGCGACCCGAAGCCCAGCTGTCGTTGCCCGAAACAAGTGCTCCTCCCTCACGGCATCTCGCCGCATCGAGTATCAAACGGCGAACCCATCTCGCGGGGCGTCGCCCATATCCGGGTCCATTTGCCGGTGCGTCTCGAGAAATCCAGGCCGGACCTGCCCCGCGTCGCTGCTCAAGCTTCTCGGTCCGCCTTCCCTCACCTGCTCCCACTCACGTCGCCGCCGTGCATCCACCGAACCCTCCGGCGCGCCACCTGCGCCGTGCCTCACCGGCGCCGTGACGAGCTCCGCCGTGCATCCCTCTCCCTCTCGTGCTGTGAAGAAACAAAAGAAGCAAAACAGAAATGAAGATGAAGAAATCCCGCACGGGAAGAAGAAGAAAAGAAGAAAGTCAAAGAAAGAAGGGAAAAGTCAAAAACAGCCCTTGGGCCTTTGACTTCGTTGACTGTTGACCCATTGACTGGCCCATGCCCAATTTCAGAAATGTCCAATTGCTAAGGACACCCCAAGGCCCAAGCCCAAAGTGTTCTCTACACCCGCCACATCCAAAGTTCGATTTTCTATAGCTGAGTCTGCCACCTTCGCCTGCCAGACAGTGTCCATTTTCATGGACACAACAGTAACATTTTTCCCAAACTCTGTTTATTTATTATAATTTATTTTTGTTTAATTAACTATTCGTGAATAATTTTGGGAAATGTTATTGTTTGTTTTATTTTCTATTTTGTGTAATAAATTGGATTGAAGTTGATTAATTCTTCTAGCAGCTTATGTGAATTTTGTTTGTTTAGTTTTATCTTTAATGTTGAAACTAAATAATAAGGATCGCGGATAGACGAGCGTTCGCTAGGTCGCGCACTTGAATTAGCAACTCTTTTTCTATGCGTTAGACATGTTTAGATTAATCACCTTTGCATGTTTAATTGTTTAATCTAGATGAGCGTTCACTAGGTTGATTTCATGGGAGAAGTTTATTTGGGGAATGATAACCCGCGTGGGCATTCCACATATGTTAGTTTCGGATTCATGGCTAGGGAGTTAGTTAATCTTCAAAACAATATTTGTGTGTGTGTTTTCTTGTTTTCAAAAATAATAAAAATCCAAAAATATTTCTTTTTATTGTTTTCAAAATTATCAAAAACCCTCAAAAATACTTTTGTATATAATGTATATTTTTGTAAATAGAAACAATACTGTATAGTTTATTTAATTTTGTATATATATATATTTTTTATTCTTTATACTTGTTAATAATAATTCTTTATTTAATTTAATTTTTCGTGACATTAAAAAGTAAATATAACAATCTTCTGTGGGAAAAACCTTTATTTCCCATTATACTTTACAACGACAACTGTTAGGAATTTAGGTAATAATTAATGACCGCGGTGTAAAATCCGACTAATCATGGACCACCATACATCTCCCAAATAAAACCTCACTATGAAAATTAACCCCGAGACCACCCTGACAGGCTAAACAATTAAACATGCAAAGGTAATTAATCTAAACATGTCTAACGCATAGAAGAAGAGTTGCTAATTCAAGTGCACGACCTAGCGGGACCGCCCAACTATCCGTGATCCTTATTATTTAGTTTTAACATTAAAGATAAAACCAAACAAACAAAATTCACATAAGCTGCTAGAAGAATCAATCAACTTCAATCCAACAATTATTACACAAAATAGAAAATAAACAAACAATAACATTTCCCAAAAATTATTCACGAATAGTTAATTAAACAAAAATAAATTATAATAAATAAACGAGTTTGGGAAAAATGTTACTGTTGTGTCCATGAAAATGGACACTGTCTGGCAGGCGAAGGTGGCAATCACAAGTTATGCAAATTAAATTCAAAGCAAACTACACAAAGCCTTGACATATAATAAACATTCTCAAAATCATAACAATTAAACTCAATTCATCATCGAAATTGGAAAGAACAAAACAAAAATTGATGCGCCCAAAATGAGCATCAATTTAAAAAAACCCTATCGGTAGTAGTATAGTGCATAGTAGGGTATCGTTCACAACGGAGATCAAAGGGTGTACCTAACAAAAAAATGTCACAAAGAATTAAATAAAATAAAGAATTATTATTAACAAGTATAAAGAATATATACATATGTACAAATTAAAAGGGGGGATTGAGTGATAAATTGAATAAAATAAATTAATTAAATTACAAAGAATCAATTAAATAAGATGGGATGGAACATAAAGAATATAAAGTTCAGCCACATATACACAAGTCTATCAATCATTGGACCGAAAATTAACCAAGTTCCCTAGCCATGAAACCGAAATTAACATATGTGGAAAGTTAGAAGCTAACCATTCCCCAAATAAAACCTCTCTACGAAAATTAACCTAAGTGAAAGCACCTAGATTAACCAATTAAACATGCCATCTTAGTCTAGAAAGCTAGCTAGTCAAACCATGTTTAATGCATAGAAGAAGAGTTGTTAATTAAAGTGCACGACCCATTATAGAAAAGTCCATATGTCCGCAATCCTTTTTATTTGACACCGACCTTTGTCCAAAGCCTTCACTACTCGTGAATTAGGTTTCCAAAACTATTAGGTGAATTGTAATCCCTAATTCTAGCTCCAATTATATGCAAATATTATAAGTATCGATCCCTATAACATAAACACATAAAAGTTTTCTATAATTCAGAATCAAGTAAACAGAGTCACATAAGCTACTAGAAGAACTAATTAATTAGGATCCAATAACTAAATAAACTCATATAAATAGGCTGGAAATTATATAAATCATGTCATGTTAACTAATACAAAGAATAATCAAGCAACAAAGAGGAACTCAAAAAGAGTAATTAAAGATTGAGTTGAAGTACACCATATGGAAAGTAGGAAGAACTTGAAGACCACAAACTCTTGAATCCTTGAAAGCAAGCAACTCAAAGCCGAGATTCCCAAGGTGATGATGATGGTGGTGATGATGGTTGATGGCTGGTGGTGATGGTTGATAGGAGCACAAAGTGTTACGTTTTTAATGTGTTTCCCCTATTATTTGGCTGTGTTTTATTGATTAACTTTGCTATTTTGCTTAGTTTCTATCTTTGAGTCCCTAAATGATACTTAAATATGAGCTTGTGCTAAAATGAAGTTTTTAAGAAACTTTCCTATTTTGACTCTCCTAATTGTTTAGGAAACTTTCCTAATTTGAATCTTTCCTGTCTTTGCCAGGAATCCTAAAGCGACCAGGAATCCTAAAAGGAGTAGGAAACCTAGTTCAACCAGGAAAACTATTTTGTGCTCGGAATGGAAAATCGGGGCTCGGAAAATTACGAAGGTTAATGGGCTTTTTCGAGGCCCATTAAGAGGTGGGCTGCCATGTGGACCAATTGGGAGGCCCAAATCCATGAAAACAAGTCCATTGGACTCTTGGATGTAACCCTAGCCCATTAGGGTTTATTTTGGACGAAAATTACAAGGGAGTTCTCTTCCTTTGCCTCATTCTTTAATCCTATTAGGATTCAGATTTTATTTTAATTAATCTTTGTATTTTTCCCAAAGTTTTTATTCTTTTCAAATACCTAATTTATTTAGGATATTAATTCAGATTTTTTTGGGAATGCACCTAGATGGAATTATGGCAAAGGAGGAAGGAGATTTCTTGGCCACCACTCAAGAAGATTTCAGCAATTATCCTTGGAGATTAATTCAGATTTTTAAGGGATTAATTGGAGGAAATTCGGCACTGTTCATTCGGCACTATTCATCAATGATTTTGGCAACCAATGCAAGGAGAATCCATGTGGAACTCAACTAGGTTTATCAAGGAATTAAAATCAGATTTTTTGGGAGTGAATCTAGTCCTAATTTCGACAAGAAGGAGAGAAGGATTACTTGGTGACTACTCAAGAGAATCTCGGCCATTCAAGGATTTAATATTCAACGATCAAGATTTCTCCTAGAGTTCCATGTTCTCCTATAAATAGAGAGGCTCCTCAACATAATTCTTCACCAATTCACAATCGAGAATACCATTCCATAAGTTTCATATTGTCGACTACATCCATCCATAAGAGTTCTCGAGTTCCATTCTCTAAAACCTAGGGTTTCCAAGTCTTCAAGGAGGAGGTTTAGGCGGCTGCACCATCATCACCTTCATCATCTAGGACGTCCATCATCATCTTCACCTTGCTGTTCACGGATCAGAAGTACTTGCTTCCAAGATTTCAAGGGTTCGTGGCTCAAGCTTCTCACTCCATATGGTGTATTTCGTCTATACCTTTAATTAATTCCTCCTTGTTACTTTGTAATTCTTTGTTTTAGTTAACATAACATTGAGTTCATAATTTCCAGAATTGTTTATGGGTTTGTTATACTTATTTCGAAACATATTGGTTTTCTAAGTTGCTTTTATATGATTGCTTGTTTGATTCAAAGTTTACGGATATCTTTTATGTGTTTATGCTATAGGGTGGCCAACTTATAATGTTTGCATGTAATTGGTGCTAGAATTAGGGTTTCAACATTTTGAAAGACTAATTCATACAAGTAGTAAAGGCTTTGGACAAAAGTCAGAATCAAATAAGAAGGATTGCAATTAGATGAACTTATTCATGCTAGGTTGTACACTTGAATTAACAACTCCTTTCGATGCTTTGAACATGGTTTGATTAGCTAACTTTTTAGACTAAGATGGCATGTTTAATTGATTGATCTAGGTGCTTTCACTTAGGTTAATATTCGTAGGAAGGTTTAATTGGGAAATAATTAGCTTCGATATTTCACAATGTTAATTTCGATCATATGACTTAGAGAATTAATAGTTTTCGAATTCAATGTATGATTCTTGTACCCTACGGTTTAGGGGATTATGTCCTTAATGTTTCACCACATTCTTTTATTTATTTCATAATTTATTTGTTCTATACTTAGTTTAATTCATACAATCTTCGAAACCCCCTTTACTTTGTATATATGTTTATATTTATTCTTTGAACTTGTTAATAATTCTTTGTGACATTCTTTGTTAGGTACACCCTCGATCTTCGTTGTGAACGATCCCTACTTACTTTATACTACCGATAGGGTTTTTTAATTGACGCTGTGTTTATAGCATATCAATTTTGGCGCCGTCGACGGGGATCGAAATTATACTTGTTTATATGCCTAACGTTTATACTTGTGAATATTATTAATTATACTTGTTGATATTTTGTAACATTTAGTAATTTATTTAGGTGTCCTTTATGTGGTTGATTATTTGAGTTGTTGTGAGTTGTAACTTGAACGGAAATAGGTAAGGTCCTTTTGTTAATATTGGCCTAAACCCTTCATTTGTACCTTGCTAAGGTCACTTGAGGTTGAGGGCGGCCTTTATTAACACTTGGAGAATTGCCAAACACTTAAGTGCTTTCTCAGGCGAGTAAGGGGCACATGGATGGTGTCTAGGTCGAGACCCTTGGTGACAGGTTTTGGATTCGAGAGGACTATAGACTGACGTAAGTCGATAGGGGCTTTGCCTCCGTAGTACCACTAAATGAATCCTGCCCCTCGCTTATCTCTCATATGATCTGGCCATTCGCCTCGAAAACACGGAAAGTCATTTAAGTCAAGGCAGAGCCCCTAGGCCGTACGTTCCACCTTGGGTTACCGCTTGGAATCAACTTGGTTTTTGACTATGTTAAGGGCACACTCGAAAATGTTGTTACACCTAAGGTATATTGGATTAAACATGACTTTAAGTTGGGTAGCTGCTTCAGTCCCATTGCACATTGAGGTCCTCTTCGTTCCCGTACCTATGTGTATTGTGTGAATAAAATTAATTAGACAAAATAGGAATTTCATTCATTCTTTCATTATTTTCGTATAAAATACCTATACTTGTATAAAATACTTTGTATTTATTTTGTAAACTTTGTACTCACTTGTTTATTTTGTATAGGGATTAATGAATGTCCACTTCGAACAAACACCATTCTCCACTATTCAAGAGCGTTTACAAAGGCTAAGGGAAGGCACTCAATTGTACATCTCCGAGGACAAGCCCTTAGCACCCTTAGAAATTAATTCAGAAGACTCAGGTAATAACTCCTCACATTCTCATTCAGAAGAGGAGGAAGATCAATCGAGGAAGAAAGCGCTGCTGAAGATCGAAGCATCACCAATGGCTGAGACAATTAGACAACTTTCGAATGGTGCGAGGGAGAGGTTGTTCCGCTTTGCATCACATATCCGGAACCGGCTGAAGGAAAAGAAGCTGACTTCGAATTGAAGAGTGGATTCTTGCATCACTTACCTAAATTCCATGGACTTAATAGCGAGGATCCTAACAAGCATCTTAAGGAATTTCAGTTTGTTTGTGGGAGCATGTGCCCCAAGAATGGGGATATTAGTATCCTCAAGATGAAGGCATTTCCGTTCTCCCTTGATGATAGGGCAAAGACATGGCTATTTGACTTACCTGCCGGCCATGTCAACACTTGGGATAAGTTGAAGAGTGAGTTTCTCACTAAGTACTTTCCGGCATCAAAGGTCACTATCTTGAGGAAGCAAATAACCGGAATTCAACAAGCTGGGGATGAGACGTTCGCACATATTATGAGAGGTTCAAGAGCCTTGTTGCATCATGTCCTTCACATGGGATGAAGGAAGAGAGCCTTCTCACTTACTTTTATGAGGGACTACTCCCCTTGGAACGTAGTCTCTTGGATGCGGCGGCTGGTGGTTCTTTCATGGATAAGACTCCTACAATTGCTAAGGAGTTACTTGCAAACCGTGCTCTCGATTACCAACAATACGAAGGGGCACTCTCCTCATCTAGGAGGGTTAATGAGGTAAGTTCTCACTCTACTTTAGAGGACAAGGTAAATAAAATGTCTACTTTGTTGTCTCGGGTACTTCAAGTGAACAAAGGAGGAGGAGTATCTCGAAGCTTGTGGGGTATGCTCTATACAAGGGCATCACTCGGATCAATGCCCTCAACTAATCAAAAATGGAGGATGGGAGTCCGCAAATGCTATTGGAGGGTACCAAGGAGGTCGAGGGAGTCCTCAACGCCAAAGGTATGATCCATTCTCAAATACCTACAACCCGGATGGAGGGACCATCCTAACTTCAAGTGGGGCAACAATGATCAAGCTCAACAACCTCAACAAGGGAATGGAGGTCGTCCACAAGGCTTCTTTCGAAGCCTCGGGTTCCTCAAAACTACTCTTCTAACCCTAATTCTAGTTCTAATGCTAATTATGATAAAATGTTTGAAGCACTAACAAGTACTAATCAAGCATTAGTGCAAGGTCAACGAGAATCAAGGGAAAGAGCTAGGCGAGCTGAAAAAGCAAATGGACCAAGTGGTGGACTTTATGAGCAAGATACGTGAGACGGGAAAGCTCCCTAGTGCCACAATCCCTAATCCCAAGGGAAATTTTGAAGGTTAAAGTTGTGGCAAAGTCTAGGCTGAAGACTTTAAACATTAAGCGCTATTTGGGAGGCAACCCAATTCAACCGAAGCTGTGGAGGAGCCATCACACGTAGATTTGATTTCTCTATCTCTCTCTACTTATTTTGGTTGAACTGTACATGTTTATTTTCTCCATGCTTATCTTACATATGCTTTGTGCTTACATTGAGGACAATATAAGATTTAAGTGTGGGGGAAGGGTTTATGTTTTTGTTTTGTTTACATATATTTTGTAAGCTCGTTTGTTTCGCACTAGCTTTGGAGCTATCGAGTCTTAGAAAGTGCTTGTTTTAAAAAAAAAAAAAACAAAAAAATCAGAAAATTTTGAAAATACAAAAAGAGTTTTTGTGATGGTTGTTTGTCGAGTCTTAGGATGCCCTTAACTGCCTAGGATGAGCTTAATCTTTGAAATCATGGTTGAAAAGTGGATCACAAGATCGAATATGTTGAATGTTATTCTTTGGTTAATTGATGGATATGGAAGATGTGTGAACATGTAGTAGATATGGTTTGCAACTTTGGTACAGAATTTGAGCATGTTAAGACAAGTTTGATAAACCCTATGTGAGCTTTCGAGCTATATGTGCTTTCCTTGTTGAGAGTTGTTTAAAAATCAGATTTTCTTTGGCTTAAAAACTTCTTGTTAACCTCATTATTCTTCCACTTGATCAATTGCATGCCATAGAACTTTAATGGACTATAGAGTTTACTAGAACTTGCTTTTGAATTTTTCGAAACTTATAGTCATAATATACTCTGATTTTGGAAAGGATTGAAGGCACTTAGGATTTCCACCAATGCCAAATAGCCATGTGTCCTTATTTGTGTACACATGTGTGCACCCTTTAGTTAACCCTTTTGAGCTTACATTTAGCCTTTTCTTTCATCACCCATGATATCTTAACCATGAACCTTAGTATAGTCATATCCTATCCTTTGTTCTAGGAACTTAGTGGAGCTATGCTATGGTGAATGAACTTGTGAAAGAAAAACAAAAGAAAAGAGGGAGTTGACGAAAATAAGTGTGGGGGAAGGGATAGACTTGTTCATTACATATGTATGCCGTAAAAAAAAAAGGGAAAGAAAGAAAAAATATGTGTACGGCAAGAAGAAAAAAATATTGTGAAAAAAAAATGGATTAATGTCCCCTTTTCCAATGATTTAGGAGGTTGTTTTGAAGTGAAGGTCTAAAAAAAATACTTGGCCTTTGTCCTTTATCATTTGAGCTTAGAATGAAGTTTGGGCCCAACAAGATGATATTTGGCCCGTTTTTGAGTGACATGGTTGTTTGGATGCTCTACTAAGTTTTTAGGACACTTTGTGATTTCCTATCCTTTGTTTCTTTTAAACCGTGAGCCTTGGCCCCGATACATCCTTATAAAGTCCTTCTTGATCCTTAAAATGAGTAGCCTTTGATCTGTGGAGTTTAATTCGAAAGTTGAGCATATGGTTGAGGTCCATTTGTGCATGTAATCGATATCTTTCATGAGGTTTTTAAAATCTTTCACTAGAGTGCTTTCTTTGATTAATATATGTGAGCTATTTGAATGCCTTACAATTATTTCTCTCACATATCTTTGAGTGAAAAGCTTTTAAGCATGAGCCATGATTCTGAGTGAAAATAGAGAGCATACCTACGTAAGGATAACTTATTTGAAACATGCTGAGCTCCATTATATCACCATTGTTCTTCCAAGTCTTACATGTTTATATGGATTCTATGCTTGTTAATTAACTCTCGAATTTCTTGTGACAAATTTTGGTTAAGTGTTAAACTTGATTCTATGAAAGTAAGAGATTTCTGAGGCAATAAGTTAAGGGCAATAGAAGTTTTCGTGTGGAATATGGTTGAGTTGCTAAGGGACTAGCAATAGCTAAGTGTCGGGGAATTTGATAGGAGCACAAAGTGTTACGTTTTTAATGTGTTTCCCCTATTATTTGGCTGTGTTTTATTGATTAACTTTGCTATTTTGCTTAGTTTCTATCTTTGAGTCCCTAAATGATACTTAAATATGAGCTTGTGCTAAAATGAAGTTTTTAAGAAACTTTCCTATTTTGACTCTCCTAATTGTTTAGGAAACTTTCCTAATTTGAATCTTTCCTGTCTTTGCCAGGAATCCTAAAGCGACCAGGAATCCTAAAAGGAGTAGGAAACCTAGTTCAACCAGGAAAACTATTTTGTGCTCGGAATGGAAAATCGGGGCTCGGAAAATTACGAAGGTTAATGGGCTTTTTCGAGGCCCATTAAGAGGTGGGCTGCCATGTGGACCAATTGGGAGGCCCAAATCCATGAAAACAAATCCATTGGACTCTTGGATGTAACCCTAGCCCATTAGGGTTTATTTTGGACGAAAATTACAAGGGAGTTCTCTTCCTTTGCCTCATTCTTTAATCCTATTAGGATTCAGATTTTATTTTAATTAATCTTTGTATTTTTCCCAAAGTTTTTATTCTTTTCAAATACCTAATTTATTTAGGATATTAATTCAGATTTTTTTGGGAATGCACCTAGATGGAATTATGGCAAAGGAGGAAGGAGATTTCTTGGCCACCACTCAAGAAGATTTCAGCAATTATCCTTGGAGATTAATTCAGATTTTTAAGGGATTAATTGGAGGAAATTCGGCACTGTTCATTCGGCACTATACATCAATGATTTTGGCAACCAATGCAAGGAGAATCCATGTGGAACTCAACTAGGTTTATCAAGGAATTAAAATCAGATTTTTTGGGAGTGAATCTAGTCCTAATTTCGACAAGAAGGAGAGAAGGATTACTTGGTGACTACTCAAGAGAATCTCGGCCATTCAAGGATTTAATATTCAACGATCAAGATTTCTCCTAGAGTTCCATGTTCTCCTATAAATAGAGAGGCTCCTCAACATAATTCTTCACCAATTCACAATCGAGAATACCATTCCATAAGTTTCATATTGTCGACTACATCCATCCATAAGAGTTCTCGAGTTCCATTCTCTAAAACCTAGGGTTTCCAAGTCTTCAAGGAGGAGGTTTAGGCGGCTGCACCATCATCACCTTCATCATCTAGGACGTCCATCATCATCTTCACCTTGCTGTTCACGGATCAGAAGTACTTGCTTCCAAGATTTCAAGGGTTCGTGGCTCAAGCTTCTCACTCCATATGGTGTATTTCGTCTATACCTTTAATTAATTCCTCCTTGTTACTTTGTAATTCTTTGTTTTAGTTAACATAACATTGAGTTCATAATTTCCAGAATTGTTTATGGGTTTGTTATACTTATTTCGAAACATATTGGTTTTCTAAGTTGCTTTTATATGATTGCTTGTTTGATTCAAAGTTTACGGATATCTTTTATGTGTTTATGCTATAGGGTGGCCAACTTATAATGTTTGCATGTAATTGGTGCTAGAATTAGGGTTTCAACATTTTGAAAGACTAATTCATACAAGTAGTAAAGGCTTTGGACAAAAGTCAGAATCAAATAAGAAGGATTGCAATTAGATGAACTTATTCATGCTAGGTTGTACACTTGAATTAACAACTCCTTTCGATGCTTTGAACATGGTTTGATTAGCTAACTTTTTAGACTAAGATGGCATGTTTAATTGATTGATCTAGGTGCTTTCACTTAGGTTAATATTCGTAGGAAGGTTTAATTGGGAAATAATTAGCTTCTGATATTTCACAATGTTAATTTCGATCATATGACTTAGAGAATTAATAGTTTTCGAATTCAATGTATGATTCTTGTACCCTACGGTTTAGGGGATTATGTCCTTAATGTTTCACCACATTCTTTTATTTATTTCATAATTTATTTGTTCTATACTTAGTTTAATTCATACAATCTTCGAAACCCCCTTTACTTTGTATATATGTTTATATTTATTCTTTGAACTTGTTAATAATTCTTTGTGACATTCTTTGTTAGGTACACCCTCGATCTTCGTTGTGAACGATCCCTACTTACTTTATACTACCGATAGGGTTTTTTAATTGACGCTGTGTTTATAGCATATCAATGGTGTAAACAGCTCCTCTCCTCCATGAAGTCTTGAAAACCCTAAATACTAGAGAATGGAAAATATGATGTGAGATGGAGAAGAGAAAGAGGAGGGTTTGTCCCTCCCCATTGGGGTGTGTATTGGTATTTGTAGTTTCTGGGCTGCTTTGATGTGAAGGATGAGTACAGAGGTGATGGTTCTGTTATTGCAGACTTGCAGGATGCTTCCTTAAATAGATCAGGAAAGGGGAGAAGCAGCCAAGGAGAAGGAGGAGGTGGAATGGTGGGTGCAATGGACTGTAGTGGTGGTGGGATTTTGGTGGAGGCAGTAGGTGAAGATGCTGCCGGCAGTGGAGAATTGTTGGTGAAGCTAGCAGCCAAGGGTGGCTCGGTGGAGCTGCAAAAATCCAAGACAAATACAAATACAAAATAATTAAAATAAACTAAAAATAAACAAAATAATTATAAATATAAAAATAAAACAAAAGAAAAGAAAAGTAAAATAACAAAAGAAATTAAAATGAAATAAATGTAAAATAAAACAATAGAAATAAAATAACAAAAAGAAACAAAAATAATTAAAAATATAAATAAAATATAAACAAGGGAAAATAGAATGGAGATTTAAAATGTGTATCGCCACCGCGTGTGGTGGTTGCGCCGCCTTATGTGGTGGTTCGCCGACAAAATTGTCGGGATTCGGAACGGTTTCCGAAATCTTCGTACACAATTTTATTCCACAAATGAAAGTCACGGTTGACTTTCCGAATTACGCTGAAAATCTCCAAAATTCACCTTTTGTGTTGAAATTGACATTTTTCGCATATTTTCCCTAACAACACGAAAACAAACATTAAACAGACAATTAAGCTTTCGGAATAGCAAAATCCAGTAATTAAAGGCACTTTGTGAACGTATTTTACGTTCACATCACACCCCTACACTTGAACTATTGCTAGTCCTCTAGCAAACACAGAATACAAAACAGGAACACAAAAACAGAAAGGGAAACACACAACAGACTGGTCTTTCCAACCATAATCCTCAGCGAGTTCGAAAGAATTATAATCAAGAGAATAAAAATTATATACTAAGGTTAAAGAATTTGCTAAGCATTTAATATGTACATCTCATTTATGCTCGGGTGTGGTGTGTGAAAACCAAATATACAATCAATCTCATGCAATCCAATAGGCACATCGAAACAACATTAACCACTAAACCTCACAAGATTCACTAAATATTTCCGCTCAGTGTTTAGGGTTAAGTGTTTACTCTCAAAACAATTACACAAGTAATGTTCCCATATGCTTGCTCATTAACCAACTCTCTACAATTAATCCACAAATCATCAGATCATAAGGACTTTTTAGGTGAAACAGGGACCAAAGGGTGAATGGTAAATGGTGAATGGTAAATGGAATGAAAGGGATAGAAATGATAAATGATTTACATGTTTGCAAGACAAGTCAACGACTTTGAAACTCATACCTATGCTATACCCGAAACAACTCTTATTCTCCTCCGACCTTTTATTGAAAATAAAACAATACAACAAAATAACTCTATTTTTGGAATTTCTCTTTCTGACATTTTTTTTTATTTTCTATTTTTTTTTTCTTTGAGGAATTTATTCCTTCTTCTTTTTTTTCTGATTTTTTTTTTCTTTGAACAAATACAACAAAATAAATACACCCCCACACTTGCCTTTTGGTATACTACCATACAAATCCGAAGCATAAAAACATAAGAAGTCACTATCATCGTCTTGCAAACATAAATAAAACAAGGGTGAAATTGTGTGGGTGAACAAAAGAAACGGCTAATGAGTGATCAGTTCAAAAAGGGATTCCTAAAGTTCGTGTTTAAATGGATGGTGAATATTTTGGCCATGGTACTCAACTAATGCCTTACTCATTTCTAATTCATTACAGATTAACAAAATGTTTCAAGTGGTCTCTGAGCAAGTTCTAGGTTCAAAAACTCATGAATTGTGCACACATGAAGAACGAGTAAATGTATGAAAGATGCATACATGTGAATATACAACAGGCTCAAATCCTCACATTTTCTGGGTATGCATGACAATGTATGTTCAAATGTGCTTCTCAGATTGCAATCAACTAATCGAAACAGGTTATGTGAACATGAAATTTTGAGCAATCACAAGTTATGCAAATTAAATTCAAAGCAAACTACACAAAGCCTTGACATATAATAAACATTCTCAAAATCATAACAATTAAACTCAATTCATCATCGGAATTGGAAAGAACAAAACACAACACAATAAAACACACAAAAACAACAAAACAGAAGCAAATATTTTTGTAATTTTTGAATTTTTTTAATTTTTCAATGTAGGTAACAATACGTGACCACAGGGACTCACTTAGTGCAATGGTAGGTTCAACGCTACCAAGGGAGTGAGTGTGATATAGTCGATATACCGTTACAGTAGAAAACGAAAACAAACAAACAAACAAACAACAGAAGCAAATTTTTTTTTTCTTTTTCAATTTTTTTTATTAGGGTAACAATACGTGACCACAGTGACTTACTAAGTGCAATGGTAGGTTCAACGCTACCAAGGGAGTAAGTATGATCTAGTCGATATATTGTTACCGTAGAAAACGAAAACAAGTAAATTATTTTTTTGAATTTTTTTCTTTTCTTTTTAATAAACCTTCCCCCCACACTTGAATTAAACATTGTCCTCAATGTTAGACATATATTTCACGAAAATGAATAATTCAAGCATGGTTATTGAATTTAAACACACATACAGAAATAAACCGAAGTAAACACACAGACTGAAATAAACACACAACAGTTAAATAAATGAAACGGGAAACAGAAAGACTCCCCTTTGAAGATCGTGAAGCTCCTCCCGAAGCAAGTCACCAACAGTCACAAACAAGGCTAGCAGGGCCTTGCATCCAACGTTTGCTCCTTAATTGACTGCGGCTCTGATCCTTTGAAGTGTGTCCTGGACAAGGGTTGTTGCCGACTCCACGGCAGACTTGGCTGATGTAGCCTTCACCGAGATCTGGAACACTATGGTAAGTAGAGTTCCGTCAAGTATAGCTCCGGATACGTTAGGCAGAATGGAGAAGCCAGAAGACATAAGCGGAAATGGCTCTGGTTCAACTCCACATAACAAACACTGGAGAATGGAATGGTTGATCGGCGCGTATATCACAGACGACCCCGTTGCATCGGTGCAACACTCCTGAAGAATACGGAAGTCGTTGTGACTATCTATGGCGAGCACCGAAATCTGGTTCCGCTGGTCAAGACCGATTGTGAAATTTGCTAGCACACGTACCGAACTGTACATCGACATGCTATCCCACATTGGTCTAGTGTGATGATTAGAGGTAAAACCGCAGTCATTAAATTATTACCTAAATTCCTAACAGTTGTCGTTGTAAAGTATAATGGGAAATAAAGGTTTTTCCCACAGAAGATTGTTATATTTACTTTTTAATGTCACGAAAAATTAAATTAAATAAAGAATTATTATTAACAAGTATAAAGAATAAAGAATATATATATATACAAAATTAAATAAACTATACAGTATTGTTTCTATTTACAAAAATATACATTATATACAAAAGTATTTTTGGGGGTTTTGGTATTTTTGAAAACAATAAATAAATAAAAGGAAATATTTTTGGATTTTTATTATTTTTGAAAACAAGAAAACACACACACAAATATTGTTTTGAAGATTAACCAACTCCCTAGCCATGAATCCGAAACTAACACATGTAGAATGCCTACGCAGGTTATCATTCCCCAAATAAACTTCTCCCATGAAATCAACCTAGTGAACGCTCATCTAGATTAAACAATTAAACATGCAAAGGTGATTAATCTAAACATGTCTAACGCATAGAAAAAGAGTTGTTAATTCAAGTGCGCGACCTAGCGAACGCTCGTCTATCCGCGATCCTTATCATTTAGTTTCAACATTAAAGATAAAACCAAACAAACAAAATTCACATAAGCTGCTAGAAGAATCAATTAACTTCAATCCAACAATTATTACACAAAATAGAAAATAAACAAACAATAACATTTCCCAAAATTATTCACGAATAGTTAATTAAACAAAAATAAATTATAATAAATAAACAGAGTTTGGGAAAAATGTTACTGTTGTGTCCATGAAAATGGACACTGTCTGGCAGGCGAAGGTGGCAGACTCAGCTATTTGAAAATCGAACTTTGGATGTGGCGGGTGCGCAAAGCAAATTGGACTGGGCCTTGGGGTGTCCATAGCAGATTGGGCCTTGACTTTTGGACTATTGGGCTTGGAGGCATTGGGCCGGTCAACAGGGTCAAAGCCCAAGTCAATTTGACTTTGACTTTGTTTTCTCCCTTTGACCGTGTTTTTCTTCTTTCTTTCCAGTTCAGCCAAACCCGTGGCTTTCTCAACTCATTCTTTGATTTCTTTTTCTTTTCTGCAGTTTTCTTTTCTTTTTCTTCTACCCGTGGGCTGCTGGTACTGATCGGATTGGTCGACGGCTAAGAGCTGCGAAGGGAATGGAGGCGACGACGAGGCACGGGCCTGGGCTGGTGCGAGTTGCAGCGGCGAGGTGCAGGAAAGACGGGTACGCCGGCTGGGATGTGGAAGGACCGGCGAGAACAGCAGTTGGGTTACGAAAGTGACGTCGGCGTCGTGGAGGTGCGGGAACGCGAGAGGTGATTCCGAGCTTGATTTGATGAAGTTGACGGCGCCGGCGATTTTGTGTTCGAGCTCGGAGGAGAGGAGGCACGGCGCAGGTGGCGCGGCGGTTTGGATCTGAACCGTGGCCGGGCTGCTGCGGTGAACAGAGATGCGGCCATGGGCGGGTCGACGCCGGCGTTGATGATTGCGAGAGGAATTGATGCGGGTGGATGTGGCTGGGCATCACGGCGAAGTACGGGACGACGCTGGGATTCCCAGGTTGCAGCGGTGAGTCGCCGGCAGGGAGCTTTCATTCCATAGTGAAATTTGCAGGTACGGTGGCAGCTAGGATTGACACAGCGGCAGTAGCAAGGGTGACTTCCATTCCTGCAAAATAAGAACAGAATTAATTAGAAGATGATTACTTGATTGTGATTGAAATGGTTGCAGGAGATGTTGCTTAAATAGGCAAGGAAGGTGAGGAGCAGCCATGTGAGGAAGAGCTGGAGTAGTGGACTGTAGTGGTGGTGGGATTTTGGTGGAGGCAGTAGGTGAAGTGGAGAAGGTTGTTGGTGAAGCTAGAGGCCAAGGGAGAAGGAATCGTGATGAATTGAGCTGGAAATTGATTTCATGTGAGGGAATTGAATTGGTGAAGTGGTTGGTGTCTGGCAATGGCAATGGTGGAGTTACAGCTCAAAAATTGGAGAACAATCCAAGAGAGAAGCCGGCTGTAACATGGCTGCTGCAAACAACAAATGAAAGACAAAAATAAAACAAAGAAATAAAATAATTATAAAACAAAACTAAAGAAAAATAAAATAAAAGAAATATACAAAACATAAATATATAAAAGAAACAATTATTAGAGAAAATAAAATGGTGGTTTCAAAATGTGTATCGCCACCGCGTGTGGTGGTTGCGCTGCCTTATGTGGTGGTTCGCCAACAAAATTGTCGGGATTCGGAACGGTTTCCGAAATCTTCGTACAATATTTTATTCCACATATATGAAAGTCACGGTTGACTTTCCGAATTACGCTGAAAACCTTCAAAATTCACCTTTGTGTTGAATTTAGCATTTTTCTCATATTTTCCCTAAAAACACAAAAACAAATATTAAACAAACAATTAAGCTTTCGGAATAGCAAAATCCAGTAATTAAAGGCACTTTGTGAACGTATTTTACGTTCACATCACACCCCTACACTTGAACTATTGCTAGTCCTCTAGCAAACACAGAATACAAAACAGGAACTAAACTTCACAAAAATGGAAACACACAACAGACTGGTCTTTCCAACCATTATCCTCAGCGAGTTCGAAAGAGTTATAATCAAGAGAATAAAAATTATATACCAAGGTTAAAGAATTTGCTAAGCATTTAACATGTACATCTCATTTATGCTCGGGTGTAGTGTGTGAAAACCAAGTATACAATTAATGTCAAACAATCCAATAGGCACATATGAACAACATTAACCACTAAACCTTACAAGATTCACTAAATATTTCTGCTCAGTGTTTAGGGTTAAGTGTTTACTCTCAAAACAATTACACAAGTAACGTTCCCATATGCTTGCTCATCGACCAACTCTCTACAATTAATCTACAAATCATCAGATCATAAGGACTTTCAGGTGAAACAGGGACAAAAGGATGAATGGTAAGTGGTGAATGGTAAATGAAGTGAAAGGACTCGAAATGAAAAATGTTTTACATGTTTGCAAGACAAATCAACGACTTTGAAACTCATACCTATGCTAAACCCGAAACAACTCTTATTCTCCTCCAACCTTTTATTGAAAATAATACAAGTAAATAAAATAACTCTATTTTTGTGGTATTTCTTTTTTCTTTTTCTTTTCCACATTTTTTTTTCTTTTCTTTTTTCTTGAGGAATTTTATTCCTTCTTTTTATTTCTGAATTTTTTTTTTTGTTTGAACAAATACAACAAAATTAAATACACCCCCACACTTGCCTTCTGGTATATACCATACAAATCCGAAGCATAAAAACATAAGAAGTCACTATCATCGTCTTGCAAACATAAATAAAACAAGGGTGAAATGGTGTGGGTGAACAAAAGAAACGGCTAATGAGTGATCAGTTCAAAAGGGGATTCCTAAAGTTCGTGTTTAAATGGATGGTGAATACTTTGGCCATGGTGCTCAACTAATGCCTTACTCATTTCTAATTCATCACAGATTAACAAAAAGTTTCGAGAGGTCTCTGAGCAAGTTCTAGGTTCAAAAACTTATGAATTGTGCACACATGAAGAACGAGTAAATGTATGAAATATGCATACATGTGAATATACAATAGGCTCAAATCCTCACATTTTCTGGGTATGCATGACAATGTATGTTTAAATGTGCTTCTCGGATTGCAATCAATTAATCGAAATAGGTTATGTGAACATGGAATTTTCGAGCAATCATAAGTTATGCAAATTAAATCCAAAGAAAATCACACAAAACCTTAACATATAATCAACATTCTCAAAATCATAATAATTAAACTCAATTCATCATCGGGATTGGAAAGAAAACAACACACATAACAGAAATAAACACACAAAAACACAAAACAGAAGCAAATATTTTTGTAATTTTTGATTTTTTTGATTTTTTTGATTTTTTTGATTTTTTTCAATTTAGGGTAACAATACGTGACCACAGTGACTTACTAAGTGCAATGGTAGGTTCAACGCTACCAAGGGAGTAAGTATGATTTAGTCGATATATTGTTACAGTAGAAAACGAAAACAAGTAAATTATTTTTTTTGAATTTTTCAAATTTTTCAAATTTTTTCTTTTCTTTTCAATAAACCTTCCCCCCACACTTGAATTAAACATTGTCCTCAATGTTAGACAGATATTTCACGAAAATGAATAATTCAAGCATGATTATTGAATTTAAACACACAAACTAAAATAAACCGAAGTAAACACACAAACAGAAATAAACACAAAACAATTAACTAAATGAAAAGGGAAACAGAAATACTCCCCTTTGAAGATCGTGAAGCTCCTCCCGAAGCAAGTCACCAACAGTCACAAACAAGGCTAGCAGGGCCTTGCATCCAACGTTTGCTCCTTAATTGACTGCGGCTCTGATCCGTTGAAGTGTGTCCTGGACAAGGGTAGTTGCCGACTCCACGGCAGACTTGGCTGATGTAGCCCTCACTGAGATCTGGAACACCATAGTCAGCAGTGTTCCGTCAAGTACAGCTCCGGATACGTTTGGCAGAATGGAAAAGCCAGAAGACATAAGCGGAAATGGCTCCGGTTGAACTCCACATAGCAGACACTGGAGAATGGAATGGTTAATCGGCGCGTATATCACAGACGACCCCGTTGCATCGGTGCAACACTCCTGAAGAATGAGGAAGTCGTTGTGACTATCTATGACGAGCACCGAAATCTGATTGCGCGGGTCAAGACCGATGGTGAAATTTGCTAGCACACGTACAGAGCTGTCCATCGACATACTATCCCACATTGGTCTTGTCTGCACGTCTTTGAGGAACTCAAAGATCCTGGTGTGATGAGATAGATGAACGACAGAACAACCAGCAGTACGATTGACTCCAGGGGGCTTGCTCGGATCACCCCTTCGCTTGTTGGTCCTGACCTCCATTCGAGTGTCTCTTGTTCGGTTCGAACAAGTCCAGTGGTGGTACGTGGAGTTGCTGATATCGTTGAAGAAACAGATTGTCATCTGCTTTGCCATTTCCGCTAGGCCTCTTCTTCCTTCAAGAGAAATGATCGAGTCACCGGGTGAAGTGTGGATACCTGTGGCGCACATGTAGCGCTCGGCTTGTCGTTGGAGTGTTGAGATCCAACGCTTTGCACCAAAAGCGAACCCTGAATGAACAAAAGGTTCGAAAATGGCCTTCATCTCCTTCTCGCGTACATCCACGTGCTCCACCCAAGTAACTAAGGAAGATCCATTATGAAGATCACGTATCAGGCATCCGGAGGGGCGTTTTCGGCAAATCGATCTCACGGAAGGCTTTGGATTTGAACGCAATTCATCCACGGAGACATCCACGACGACCCAACTTCCATCCAGTTGTTGGTGAGAATACCGAACGAACTGGACTTCACGAGTCGACACGATGTGAGATGGCACCAGAAACTCGGCCGACATAACTTGCTTCTGCTCCTCGTAGCCATCTTCGTTGCTGGAGGATAGGATCTCCAACGTCTTGGCGTTTGTGATCATGCTACAGAAGACTGGCAACCATCGACCAACATTCATGAGAATTTGAACGATGGTGGTCGGATAAAGATGGATGGTTGCCAAGTGTCTCGACGATTCAGATTTGAAGTACGGTGCAGGTTCAGCACGTTGAAACACTCGCAAGTACTCGGCCCTATTAAGAGTCTCGGGATGAATAGACGTGTCGGGAGTCGGTGAAGTTATCCACAAAGGAAATTCGGCAGTGGCCATGAGCAGGAGCTCGTCTTTGGCCTTGCGGGCGATATCCGAGATCAAATCGGTGTGTACTCCGACAAGATCATGAGCAGGTCCGGGAAGATTAGATGGCACGGGTACGGATGGGCGATCGAGTGGTGTTGGCATGAGGCTCCGCACATCCCGTCTCAAGTGGTCCATGTCGATCGAATCATCGGACAACTCGAGAAGAGGCTCTTGTTGTTGAGGAACAACTTCGAGCCTTCGCCTAGGCACATCTGAGTGCGGAACAGGACCTCCGCAATTGGGACATATGCCGCTGTGGAGAGCATCGACGAGTCGTTGATTCTGTAGTTGAAGCTCCTCGTTCTTGCTCACCAGCTGATCGTTTCTTCTCTCTAGCTCGGCAATACGTTGCTCAGACGTCAGGATACCGAACTTCTTCCTATTTCTCGACCCCCAATAATAGACTTGGTCCTCCTCAAGTCCGATTTTCGGACCAAATCGTTCTCGTTGTGGCTTGGTGGGGTGAGAATACACCGCAAAGAAAGCCGCAAGTGCATCTCTCTGAGATTTGCTGTACTTCGACCTCGGAAGTCTCCTATAGACAGGAGCGGCTTCCGGCTCAATAGGTGGATCAGCAACCAAGATTGGTGCTTGGGGTAGTGGTTGCGGTTGTGGTAGTGGTTGTGGCTCGGTCGGCATGCTAGCATCGGCGCTATTGAGCATGCTCGGTGGAATTATTTCAGCCAAGCCTTCAAAGATTGGGTTCTCTGAAGGACCTGCCTGAAACAAATCGCTGAAAGAATTAACTCGTTTGGCCATTTCTGGGTTGGGAAGGGAGGATAACTTCTGGGATTTAGGAGGTTTTCTGGGAAAACTCAAGAACAGATGAAGAACACGAAAGAGAAAACGAGAGAGAGAGAGAGAGAAAGACTAAGGGAACTAACGCAAACAGAAGGGAAAGGAAGGAACGAACGCACGCTCGCACACGTGCCATAGACAGAAGACCCGCAAATTGTGGATCGGGCGACGAAAGTCGTAAAGTCTACAGTAGACACGCACGCGGCTTATTAAACAAATCGGCCGACGCAAAAGTCGTGCGTCGGCCCAATCACATTTTTTTCTTGATTTTCGTTTTTTTATTTTTTTATTTTTTTAATACTTTACGAAAAGTCGTAAAGTGAACAGTGAAAACGCGTAGCACACGCGCTTGCCGACACTTTAAACGGGCTTGGGCCATCGGAATGGCCTGGGCCTTAAAGTGGGCCTAGGCCAAAGAAAACTCCGGCCCATTATTGGTGGGCTTAACTAATGGGCCTAAAAACGAACAGGCCCGACACACTAATGGGCTTAGGTTACGGGTTTTTGGGCTTCGTGAATGACACGAGCCCAATGGGCTAAATTTTTTATTTTTTATTTTTTTTATTTTTTTATTTTACGAAACCTAAAACGCTAACCAATCACACAAATGGGCCTAAGGCCCAATAACAAATAACTATAACAAGCCCAAAAATAAAACAAACAGTAATTATAAATAGTAAAAAGAAATAATTACAAAACAGTAAAACAAAAGCAAACACTCTTTTTTTATATTATTATTTACAATTACAATTTTTTTTTTTTTTTTATTATATTTTTTTTTATTATTTTTTTAAATAAATAACGAGAGTGAAAAGAAAACTTACCTGTTTACTCCCGAGGAAACCGAAAATCACCAACAAGACATCAACCTCAAGGTTTTTCAACCTTGACTTCCTAAACGTATGCTCCGATGTATGTGGTAGAATTTCCGATAAACCCGGATTATTTCCTATACAAAATAAAAAGGTTAGTAATAAATTTACAAAATAAAAACAAAATATTTACAAAGTTAAAAATATGTCACAATTTATCTATACAAAATGAATGAATAAATTTTCCTATGTCTACGTATATTTTATTTACACAATACACTTAAGTGTACAAAAATATTTTCCTTTGCCTTAATATAGTTGAAAAAAAATGAAAGTTGATTCCAAGCGGTAACTCAAGGTGGACGTACGGCCTAGGTGCAATGCCTTGACTTAAATGACTTTCCGTGTTTTCAGAGGCGAATGGCCAGATCATATGAGAATAAGCGAGGGGCAGGATTCATTTGGTGGACTACGGAGGCTTACACCCCTATCGACTTACGTCAGTCTATAGTCCTCTGAATCCAAAACCTGTCACCCAGGGTCTCGACCTAGACACCATCCATGTGCCCCTTACTCAGTTGAGAAAGCACTTAAGTGTTCGACAATTCTCCAAGTGTTAATAAAGGCCGCCCTCAACCTCAAATAACCTTACGGTAAAAATGAAGGGTTTAGGCCAATATTAATAAAAGGACCTTACCTATTTCCGTTCAAGTTACAACTTACAACAACAAAAAATAATCAACTATATAAAAGACACCTAAATATAATTACTAAGTGTAAAAATATAAACAAGTATAATCAAGTGAGTATAAATAAAATTAACAAGTATTATTTACAAATAGTAAAAAGTCAATAGTCAATAGTCAATTGTCAATAGTAAAAAGTAAAAGATCAATAGTAAAAAGTAAATAGTAAAAACAATCCCCGGCAACGGCGCCAAAATGATTAGAGGTAAAACCGCAGTCATTAAATTATTACCTAAATTCCTAACAGTTGTCGTTGTAAAGTATAATGGGAAATAAAGGTTTTTCCCACAGAAGATTGTTATATTTACTTTTTAATGTCACGAAAAATTAAATTAAATAAAGAATTATTATTAACAAGTATAAAGAATAAAGAATATATATATATACAAAATTAAATAAACTATACAGTATTGTTTCTATTTACAAAAATATACATTATATACAAAAGTATTTTTGGGGGTTTTGGTATTTTTGAAAACAATAAATAAATAAAAGGAAATATTTTTGGATTTTTATTATTTTTGAAAACAAGAAAACACACACACAAATATTGTTTTGAAGATTAACCAACTCCCTAGCCATGAATCCGAAACTAACACATGTAGAATGCCTACGCAGGTTATCATTCCCCAAATAAACTTCTCCCATGAAATCAACCTAGTGAACGCTCATCTAGATTAAACAATTAAACATGCAAAGGTGATTAATCTAAACATGTCTAACGCATAGAAAAAGAGTTGTTAATTCAAGTGCGCGACCTAGCGAACGCTCGTCTATCCGCGATCCTTATCATTTAGTTTCAACATTAAAGATAAAACCAAACAAACAAAATTCACATAAGCTGCTAGAAGAATCAATTAACTTCAATCCAACAATTATTACACAAAATAGAAAATAAACAAACAATAACATTTCCCAAAATTATTCACGAATAGTTAATTAAACAAAAATAAATTATAATAAATAAACAGAGTTTGAGAAAAATGTTACTGTTGTGTCCATGAAAATGGACACTGTCTGGCAGGCGAAGGTGGCAGACTCAGCTATTTGAAAATCGAACTTTGGATGTGGCGGGTGCGCAAAGCAAATTGGACTGGGCCTTGGGGTGTCCATAGCAGATTGGGCCTTGACTTTTGGACTATTGGGCTTGGAGGCATTGGGCCGGTCAACGGGTCAAAGCCCAAGTCGATTTGACTTTGACTTTGTTTTCTCCCTTTGACCGTGTTTTTCTTCTTTCTTTCCAGTTCAGCCAAACCCGTGGCTTTCTCAACTCATTCTTTGATTTCTTTTTCTTTTCTGCAGTTTTCTTTTCTTTTTCTTCTACCCGTGGGCTGCCGGTACTGATCGGATTGGTCGACGGCTAAGAGCTGCGAAGGGAATGGAGGCGACGACGAGGCACGGGCCTGGGCTGGTGCGAGTTGCAGCGGCGAGGTGCAGGAAAGACGGGTACGCCGGCTGGGATGTGGAAGGACCGGCGAGAACAGCAGTTGGGTTACGAAAGTGACGTCGGCGTCGTGGAGGTCTGGGAACGCAGAGGTGATTCCGAGCTTGATTTGATGAAGTTGACGGCGCCGGCGATTTTGTGTTCGAGCTCAGAGGAGAGGAGGCACGGCGCAGGTGGCGCGGCGGTTTGGATCTGAACTGTGGCTGGGCTGCTGCGGTGAACAGAGATGCGGCCATGGCTGGGTCGACGCCGGCGTTGATGATTGCAGAGGAATTGATGCCGGAATTGGATGTGGCTGGGCATCACGGCGAAGTACGGGACGACGCTGGGATTCCCAGGTTGCAGCGGTGAGTCGCCGGCAGGGAGCTTTCATTCCATAGTGAAATTTGCAGGTACGGTGGCAGCTAGGATTGACACGGCGGCAGTAGCAAGGGTGACTTCCATTCCTGCAAAATAAGAACAGAATTAATTAGAAGATGATTACTTGATTGTGATTGAAATGGTTGCAGGAGATGTTGCTTAAATAGGCAAGGAAGGTGAGGAGCAGCCATGTGAGGAAGAGCTGGAGTAGTGGACTGTAGTGGTGGTGGGATTTTGGTGGAGGCAGTAGGTGAAGTGGAGAAGGTTGTTGGTGAAGCTAGAGGCCAAGGGAGAAGGAATCGTGATGAATTGAGCTGGAAATTGATTCCATGTGAGGGAATTGAATTGGTGAAGTGGTTGGTGTCTGGCAATGGCAATGGTGGAGTTACAGCTCAAAAATTGGAGAACAATCCAAGAGAGAAGCCGGCTGTAACATGGCTGCTGCAAACAACAAATGAAAGACAAAAATAAAACAAAGAAATAAAATAATTATAAAACAAAACTAAAGAAAAATAAAATAAAAGAAATATACAAAACATAAATATATAAAAGAAACAATTATTAGAGAAAATAAAATGGTGGTTTCAAAATGTGTATCGCCACCGCGTGTGGTGGTTGCGCTGCCTTATGTGGTGGTTCGCCAACAAAATTGTCGGGATTCGGAACGGTTTCCGAAATCTTCGTACAATATTTTATTCCACATATATGAAAGTCACGGTTGACTTTCCGAATTACGCTGAAAACCTTCAAAATTCACCTTTGTGTTGAATTTAGCATTTTTCTCATATTTTCCCTAAAAACACAAAAACAAATATTAAACAAACAATTAAGCTTTCGGAATAGCAAAATCCAGTAATTAAAGGCACTTTGTGAACGTATTTTACGTTCACATCATGTGAACGTCTTTGAGGAACTCAAAGATCCTGGTGTGATGGGAGAGATGAACGACGGAACAACCAGCAGTACGATTGACTCCAGGGGGCTTGCTCGGATCTCCCCTTCGCTTGTTGGTCCTGACCTCCATTCGAGTGTCTCTTGTTCGATTCGAACAAGTCCAGTGGTGGTACGTGGAGTTGCTGATATCGTTGAAGAAACAGATCGTCATATGTTTTGCCATTTCCGCCAGGCCTCTTCTTCCTTCAAGCGAAATGATAGAGTCACCGGGTGAAGTGTGGATACCTGTGGCGCACATGTAGCGCTCAGCTTGTCGTTGGAGAGTTGAGATCCAACGCTTTGCACCAAAAGCGAACCCTGAATGAACAAAAGGTTCGAAACTGGCCTTCATCTCCTTTTCACGTACATCCACGTGCTCCACCCAAGTAACTAAGGAAGAACCATTCTGAAGATCACGAATCAGGCATCCGGAGGGGCGTTTTCGGCATATAGATCTCACGGAAGGCTTTCGATTTGAACGCAATTCATCCACGGAGACATCCACGACGACCCAACTTCCATCCAGTTGTTGGTGAGAATACCTAACGAACTGGACTTCACGAGTTGAAACGAGGTGAGATGGCACCAGAAACTCGGCCGACATCACTTGCTTCTGCTCCTCGTAGCCTTCTTCGTTGTTGGAGGATAGGATCTCCAACGTCTTGGCGTTTGTGATCATGCTACAGAAGACGGGCAACCATCGACCAACATCCATTAAGATCTGAACGATGGTGGTCGGATAAAGGTGAATGGTTGCCGAGTGTCTCGACGATTCGGCTTTGAAGTACGGAGCAGGTTCAGCACGTTGAAACACTCGCAAGTACACGGCCCTATGAAGAGTCTCGGGATGAATAGACGTGTCGGGAGTCGGTGAAGTTATCCACAAAGGAAATCCGGCAGTGGCCATGAGCAGGAGCTCGTCTTTGGCCTTGCGGGCGATATCCGAGATCAAGTCGGTGTGGACTCCGACGAGATCATGAGCAGGTCCGGGAAGGGTGTCAGATGGCAAAGGTATGGATGAGCGCTCGACAAGTGTAGGCATGAGGCTCCGCACATCCCTTCTTAAGTGGTCCATATCGATCGAATCATCGGACAACTCGAGAAGAGGCTCTTGTTGTGGAGGAACAACTTCGAGTCTTCGTCGTGGCACATCTGAGTGCGGAACAGGACCTCCGCAATTGGGACATATGCCGCTGTGGAGAGCATCGATGAGTCGTTGATTCTGCATTTGAAGCTCCTCGTTTTTGCTCACCAGCTGATCGTTTCTTCGCTCTAACTCGGCAATACGTTGCTCAGACGTCAGGATACCGAATTTCTTCCTATTTCTCGACCCCCAATAATAGACTTGGTCCTCCTCTAGTCCGATTTTCGAACCAAATCTTTCTCTTTGTGGCTTGGTGGGGTGAGAATACACCGCAAAGAAAGCCGCCAGTGCATCTCTCTGAGCTTTGGTGTATTTTGTCCTCGGAAGTCTCCTATAGACAGGAGCGGCTTCCGGCTCAACGGGTGGATCAGCAACCAGGATTGGTGCTTGGGGTAGTGGTTGTGGCACGGTCGGCATGCTAGCATCAGCGCTATTAAGCATGCTCGGTGGAATTATTTCAGACAGACCTTCAAAGATTGGGTTCTCTGAAGGACCTGCCTGAAACAAATCACTGAAAGAATTCACTCGTTTGGCCATTTCTGGGTTGGGAAGGGAGGATAGCTTCTTGGAATTGGGAGGTTTTCTGGGAAAACTCAAGAACAGATGAAGAACACGAAGAACACACGAGAGAAAGCGAGAGAAAAAGAGAGAGACTAAGGGAAAACGTGAAATGACCTAAGGAAACTAACGCAAACAGAAAGGAAAGGAAGGAACGGACGCACGCTCGCACACGTGCCACAGACAGAAGACCCGCAAATTGTGGATCGAGCGACGAAAGTCGTAAAGTCTACAGTAGACACGCACGCGGTTTATTAAACAATTCGGCGGACGCAAAAGTCGTGCATCGGCCCAATCACATTTTTTCTTGATTTTCGATTTTTTATTTTTTTTATTTTTTTAATACTTTACGAAAAGTCGTAAAGTGAACAGTGAAAACGCGTAGCACACGCGCTTGCCGACACTTTAAACGGGCCTGCGCCATCGAAATGGTTTGGGCCTTAAAGTGGGCCTGGGCCAAAGATATCTCCGGCCCATTATTGGTGGGCTTAACTATTGGGCCTACGAACAGGCCCGACACACTAATGGGCTTGGGTTACGGGTTTTGGGCTTCGTGAATGACACGAGCCCAATGGGCTAAATTTTTTTTTAATTTTTTTTTTTTACGAAACCTAAAACCCTAACCAATCACACAAACGGGCCTAAGGCCCAATAACAAATAACTACAACAAGCCCGAAAATAAAACACACATTAATTATAAACAGTAAAAATAAATAAATACAAAGAGTAAAACAAACAAACACTCTTTTTTTTTATTATTTACAACTGCAAATTTTCTATTTTTTTATTTTTTTATTTATTTTTTAAATCAAATAAATAACGAGAGTGAAAAGAAAACTTACCTTTTTACTCCCGAGGAAACCGAAAATCACCAACAAGACATCAACCTCAAGGTTTTTCAACCTTGACTTCCTAAACGTATGCTCCGATGTATGTGGTAAAATTTCCGATAAACCCGGATTATTTCCTATACAAAATAAAAAGGTTAGTAATAAATTACAAAATAAAAACAAAATATTTACAAAGTTAAAAATATGTCACAAATTATCTATACAAAATGAATGAATAAATTTTCCTATGTCTATGTATATTTTATTTACACAATACACTTAAGTGTACAAAAATATTTTCCTTTGCCTGAATATAGTTGAAAAAAAATGAAAGTTGATTCCAAGCGGTAACTCAAGGTGGACTTACGGCCTAGGTGCAATGCCTTGACTTAAATGACTTTCCGTGTTTTCAGAGGCGAATGGCCAGATCATATGAGAATAAGCGAGGGGCAGGATTCATTTGGTGGACTACGGAGGCTTACACCCCTATCGACTTACGTCAGTCTATAGTCCTCTGAATCCAAAACCTGTCACCCAGGGTCTCGACCTAGACACCATCCATGTGCCCCTTACTCAGTTGAGAAAGCAATTAAGTGTTCGACAATTCTCCAAGTGTTAATAAAGGCCGCCCTCAACCTCAAATAACCTTACGGTAAAAATGAAGGGTTTAGGCCAATATTAATAAAAGGACCTTACCTATTCCGTTCAAGTTACAACTTACAACAACAAAAAATAATCAACTATATAAAAGACAACTAAATATAATTACTAAGTGTAAAATATCTACAAGTAAAATTAGTAAGTGTAACAAAATATCAACAAGTATATAAACAAGTATTATTCACAAATATTCACAAAATAAAAAAAAGTAATATTCGTTAGGAATTTTCAATCCCCGTCGACGGCGCCAAAAATTGATGCGCCCAAAATGAGCATCAATTTAAAAAAACCCTATCGGTAGTAGTATAGTGCATAGTAGGGTATCGTTCACAACGGAGATCAAAGGGTGTACCTAACAAAAAAATGTCACAAAGAATTAAATAAAATAAAGAATTATTATTAACAAGTATAAAGAATATATACATATGTACAAATTAAAAGGGGGGATTGAGTGATAAATTGAATAAAATAAATTAATTAAATTACAAAGAATCAATTAAATAAGATGGGATGGAACATAAAGAATATAAAGTTCAGCCACATATACACAAGTCTATCAATCATTGGACCGAAAATTAACCAAGTTCCCTAGCCATGAAACCGAAATTAACATATGTGGAAAGTTAGAAGCTAACCATTCCCCAAATAAAACCTCTCTACGAAAATTAACCTAAGTGAAAGCACCTAGATTAACCAATTAAACATGCCATCTTAGTCTAGAAAGCTAGCTAGTCAAACCATGTTTAATGCATAGAAGAAGAGTTGTTAATTAAAGTGCACGACCCATTATAGAAAAGTCCATATGTCCGCAATCCTTTTTATTTGACACCGACCTTTGTCCAAAGCCTTCACTACTCGTGAATTAGGTTTCCAAAACTATTAGGTGAATTGTAATCCCTAATTCTAGCTCCAATTATATGCAAATATTATAAGTATCAATCCCTATAACATAAACACATAAAAGTTTTCTATAATTCAGAATCAAGTAAACAGAGTCACATAAGCTACTAGAAGAACTAATTAATTAGGATCCAATAACTAAATAAACTCATATAAATAGGCTGGAAATTATATAAATCATGTCATGTTAACTAATACAAAGAATAATCAAGCAACAAAGAGGAACTCAAAAAGAGTAATTAAAGATTGAGTTGAAGTACACCATATGGAAAGTAGGAAGAACTTGAAGACCACAAACTCTTGAATCCTTGAAAGCAAGCAACTCAAAGCCGAGATTCCCAAGGTGATGATGATGGTGGTGATGATGGTTGATGGCTGGTGGTGATGGTGTAAACAGCTCCTCTCCTCCATGAAGTCTTGAAAACCCTAAATACTAGAGAATGGAAAATATGATGTGAGATGGAGAAGAGAAAGAGGAGGGTTTGTCCCTCCCCATTGGGGTGTGTATTGGTATTTGTAGTTTATGGGCTGCTTTGATGTGAAGGATGAGTACAGAGGTGATGGTTCTGTTATTGCAGACTTGCAGGATGCTTCCTTAAATAGATGAGGAAAGGGGAGAAGCAGGCAAGGAGAAGGAGGAGGTGGAATGGTGGGTGCAATGGACTGTAGTGGTGGTGGGATTTTGGTGGAGGCAGTTGATAGGAGCACAAAGTGTGACGTTTTTAATGTGTTTTCCCTACTATTTGGCTATGATTTAATTGTAACTTTGCTATTTTAGCTTAGTTTCCATATTTGAGTCCAAAATGATGTATTAATGTGAACATGTGCAGATGATAAGAGCACAAAGTGTGACGTTTTTAATGTGTTTTCCCTACTATTTGGCTATAATTTAATTGTAACTTTGCTATTTTAGCTTAGTTTCCATATTTGAGTCCTAAATGACGTATTAATGTGAACATGTGCAGAAACGAAGCTTAATGGGCTTTTTTTCGAGGCCCATTAAGAGATGTGCAGCCGTGAAGCCCAAGATGAAGGCCCAAATCCATAATGAAGGCCCAAACCCAAGATGAAGGCCCAAATCCATGAAGGAAGGCCCAAGTCCATGAAGGAAGGCCCAAGTTCACAAAGCATGAGGAAAGGCCCAAGCCCAGATTTTCGGACAATCTGCCTGTGCAGATAGGTCAACGTGCGAAGCCCATATCTCTGAATTGCACCGTCAGATCTAGCTGTAATTTTGATACACGCTGCATGTGGATGTTAAGTGTTCGGCATTAAAATTTCAGAATCATCCAACCGTCCATACGTCCAGAATTCCACTCCAAGTGCGCACTGCTCAGTGCTGTCTGCTTTTTATTTCTTTCCTTTTCCTTTATTCTCAATGCTCCACTCACCCCCATATTTCCACCCATCTCACCTAACTATCTTTGTTTCTTTCTCTCCATACCATTAGTGTTTGATTTCTTTTACCTAAATAATTGGTTAATTGCCATATGACTACATTTCCACCACCACTTACCATTTCTTTATCTCTCATTCACATTCCACTTCTATTCCCTTTCTTTCTTTATTTCTTTCATTGTCTTCTTATTCCTCTCCATTCTCCTATAAATAGAGGGCTTCACAACACTATTTCTCACAAATTCACACCCCAATGGGGAGGGACAAACCCTCCTCTTTCTCTTCTCCATCATATTTTCCATTCTCTAATACTAAGGGTTTTCAAGACTTCAAGGAGGAGGAGAATGCGTCTACACCATCACCACCAGCCCCTATTCAACATCACCATCACCATCATCACCTTGTCTTCACAGCTTGGATTACTTGTGGTCAAGGATTCAAGATGTGGCTTCAAGATCTTCATGCTATTCATACGGTGTATTTCGACTTAGCCTTTAAATTTATGCCTCTTTGTTGCTTGTTTATCCTTTGTATTAGTTAACACAACATGATTTATATAGTATTCAGCCCTTGTTTATGGATTTATTTAATTGTTGGATCCTAATTAATTAGTTCTTCTAGTAGTTTATGTGACTCCGTTTATTTGATTCTATTTTAGTAGATAACTTTTATATGTTTTTGTTTTAAGGTTGCAAACTTAAGATGATTGCATATAATTGGTGCTAGAATTAGGGTTTTAATTCTAATTCACAAGTAGTAAAGGCTTTGGAAAGAGGTCGGAAACAAATAAGAAGGATCACGGATAGATGGGCGGTCCCACTAGGTCGTGCACTTTAATTAGCAACTCTTCTTCTATGCGTTAGACATGTTTAGATTAATTACCTTTGCATGTTTAATTGTTTAGCCTGTCAGGGTGGTCTCGGGGTTAATTTTCATAGTGAGGTTTTATTTGGGGAATGATAATTGGCGGTCCAGCATTCCACATATGTTAATTTCGGTTTCATGGCTAGGGAACTTGGTTAATTTTCGGTCCAATAATTGGTAAACTTGTATACTTGTGGCTGAACTTTATATTCTTTATGTTTCATCCCATCTTATTTAATTTATTCTTTGTAATTTAATTAATTCATTTCATTCAATTTATGACTCAATCCCCCTTTTACTTTGTACATATGTATATATTTATACTTTATACTTGTTAATAATAATTATTTATTTTATTTAATTTCTTGTGACATTTTTTGTTAGGTACACCCTTTGATCTCCGTTGTGAACGATACCCTACTATGCACTATACTACTACCGAAGCTTAATGGGCTTTTTTTCGAGGCCCATTAAGAGATGTGCAGCCGTGAAGCCCAAGATGAAGGCCCAAATCCATAATGAAGGCCCAAACCCAAGATGAAGGCCCAAATCCATGAAGGAAGGCCCAAGTCCATGAAGGAAGGCCCAAGTTCACAAAGCATGAGGAAAGGCCCAAGCCCAGATTTTCGGACAATCTGCCTGTGCAGATAGGTCAACTTGCGAAGCCCATATCTCTGAATTGCACCGTCAGATCTAGCTGTAATTTTGATACACGCTGCATGTGGATGTTAAGTTTCGGCATTAAAATTTCAGAATCATCCAACCGTCCATACGTCCAGAATTCCACTCCAAGTGCGCACTGCTCGGTCGTCTCGCTTTTTATTTCTTTCCTTTTCCTTTATTCTCAATGCTCCACTCACCCCCATATTTCCACCCATCTCACCTAACTATCTTTGTTTCTTTCTCTCCATACCATTAGTGTTTGATTTCTTTTACCTAAATAATTGGTTAATTGCCATATGACTACATTTCCACCACCACTTACCATTTCTTTATCTCTCATTCACATTCCACTTCTATTCCCTTTCTTTCTTTATTTCTTTCATTGTCTTCTTATTCCTCTCCATTCTCCTATAAATAGAGGGCTTCACAACACTATTTCTCACCAATTCACACCCCAATGGGGAGGGACAAACCCTCCTCTTTCTCTTCTCCATCATATTTTCCATTCTCTAGTATTTAGGGTTCTCCAGGCTTCAAGGAGGAGGAAAGGCGGCTGCACCATCACCATCATCACCATCAATTTCGTCCATCATCATCACCACCTTGCTGCACACGGTTTGGATTACTTGCTTTCGAGGATTCAAGGTTTCGTGGTCTTCAAGTCTTCATGCTATTCCATATGGTGTAATCTGACTTTTCCTTTAATTATTCTTATGAATTCCTCTTTGTTGCTTGATTATTCTTTGTATTAGTTAACATGACATGATTTATATAATTTCCAGCCTATTTATATGAGTTTATTTAGTTATTGGATCCTAATTAGTTAGTTCTTCTAGTAGCTTATGTGACTCTGTTTACTTGATTCTGAATTATAGAAAACTTTTATGTGTTTATGTTATAGGGATCGATACTTATAATATTTGCATATAATTGGAGCTAGAGTTAGGGATTACAATTCACCTAATAGTTTTGGAAACCTAATTCACGAGTAGTAAAGGCTTTGGACAAAGGTCGGTGTCAAATAAAAAGGATCACGGATAGATGGGCGGTCCCACTAGGTCGTGCACTTTAATTAACAACTCTTCTTTTATGCGTTGGACATGTTTTGATTAGCTACCTTTGCATGTTTGATTGATTAATCTAGGTGCGGTCGCTTAGGTTAATTTTCATGAAAGTGGTTTTATTTGGGGAATGATAATTGGCGGTCCAGCATTCCACATATGTTAATTTCGGTTTCATGGCTAGGGAACTTGGTTAATTTTCGGTCCAATAATTGGTAAATTTGTATACTTGTGGCTGAACTTTATATACTTTGTGTTTCATCCCATTTTATTTAATTTATTCTTTGTAACTTAATTAATTTATTTCATTCAATCAATTTCTTTAACCCCCTTTTTTACTTTGTACATATGTATATATTTATACTTTATACTTGTTAATAATAATTCTTTATTTTATTTAATTCTTTGTGACAATTTTTGTTAGGTACACCCTTTGATCTCCGTTGTGAACGATACCCTACTATGCACTATACTACTACCGATAGGGTTTTTTAAATTGATGCTCCTTTGGAGCGTATCAATTTTGGCGCCGTCGACGTGGATTGATAATGTTCCTAACCTAATATTTTTTTTGTTGATACTGTTTATAATATTTTGTAATTATTACTGTTTTTATTACTTGTATATAATTACTGTTTACTTTTTATTGTTTATAATTTTACTATTTTTTTTTAACTGTTCATATTACTTGTTTATATTACTTGTATATATTGTGTTACACTTAGTAATTATACTTAGGTATCCTAAATATAGTTGATTATTTTTTGGTTGTTGTAAGTTGTAACTTGAACGGAAATAGGTAAGGTCCTTTTATTAATATTGGCCTAAACCCTTCATTTGTACCGTAAGGTCACTTGAGGTTGAGGGCGGCCTTTATTAACACTTGGAGAATTGTCGAACACTTAAGTGCTTTCTCAACTGAGTAAGGGGCACATGAATGGTGTCTAGATATGATCGAGACCCTGGGTGACGGGTTTGTAAAATTGGATTCAGAGGACTAGTCCACTAAATGAATCCTGCCTCTCGCTTATCTCTTGTGATCTGGTCATTCGCCTTCTGAAAACACGGAAAGTCATTTAAGTCAAGGCATTGCACCTAGGCCGTAAGTCCACCTTGAGTTACCGCTTGGAATCAACTTTCATTTTTTTCAACTATATTAAGGAAAATGAAAATATTTTTGTACACTTAAGTGTATTGTGTAAATAAAATATACGTAGACATAGGAAAATTTATTCATTCATTTTGTATAGATAATTTGTGATACATTTTTAACATTGTAAATATTTTAGTTTTACTTTGTAAATTTTATTACTAATTTATTTTTAATTTTTATAGGGAATAATCCGGGTTTATCGGAAATTTTACCACATACATCGGAGCATACGTTTAGGAAGTCAAGGTTGAAAAACCTTGAGGTTGATGTCTTGTTGGTGATTTTCGGTTTCCTCGGGTGTAAAAAGGTAAGTTTTCTTTTAACTCTCGTTATTTATTTAAAAAATAAAAAAATAAAAAAAATTGTAATTGTAAATAATAAAAAAAAGAGTGTTTGTTTGTTTTATTATTTGTAATTATTTATTTTTATTGTTCATAATTACTGTTCCTATTTACTGTTTATTTTGGGTTAGTTTGTTTGTTATTGGGCCTTAGGCCCGTTTGTGTGATTGGTTAGTGTTCTGGGTTTCGAATAAAAAGAAAAAAATAAAAAATAAAAAATTTAGCCCATTGGGCTCGTGTCATTCACGAAGCCCAAAACCCATAACCCAAGCCCATTAGTGTGTCGGGCCTGTTCGTTTTTAGGCCCATTAGTTAAGCCCACAAATAATGGGCCGGAGTTTTCTTTGGCCCAGGCCCACTTTAATGCCCAAACCATTTCGATGGTCCAAGCCCGTTTAAAGTGTCGGCAACCTTTGCGCGTGTTTTACACGCGTTTTCACTGTTTACTTTACGACTTTTCGTAAAGTATTTAAAAATAAAAATAAAAAATAAAAAAATGAAAATAAAAAAAAATTTGATTGGGCCGACGCACGACTTTTGCGTCGGCCGAATTGTTTAATAAATCGTGCGCGCGTTCCACTATTCCCTTTGCGACTTTTGTCGCTCGATCCGTGATTTACGGATCTTTGTCTTCGACCCTTGGACACGCGTCCGTCCATTCCGTTCCCTTCCCCTTCGGTTTGCGTTAGTTCCCTTAGTCATTTCACGCGTTTTCCCTTAGTCTCTCTCTCTCTCTCTCTCGTTTTCTCTCGCTCGTTCTTCGTGTTCTTGAGTTTTTCCCAGAAAACCTCCCAAATTCCCATAAGCTTTCCTTCCTTCCCAACCCAGAAATGGCCAAAAGAGTTAATTCTTTCAGCGATTTGTTTCAGACAGGTCCTTCAGAGAACCCAATCTTTGAAGGTCTGGCTGAAATAATTCCACCGAGCATGCTCAATAGCACCGATGCTAGCATGCCGACCGAGCCACAACCACTACCCCAAGCACCAATCCTGGCCGCTGATCCACCAGCCGAGCCGAAGCCGCTCCCGTCTATAGGAGACTTCCGAGGACAAAGTACACCAAAGCTCAGAGAGATGCACTTGCGGCTTTCTTTGCGGTGTATTCTCACCCCACCAAGCCACAACGAGAAAGATTTGGTCCGAAAATCGGACTTGAGGAGGACCAAGTCTATTATTGGGGGTCGAGAAATAGGAAGAAGTTCGGTATCCTGACGGCTGAGCAGCGTATCGCCGAGCTAGAGAGAAGAAACGATCAGCTGGTGAGCAAGAACGAGGAGCTTCAACTGCAGAATCAACGACTCGTCGATGCTCTCCACAGCGGCATCTGTCCCAATTGCGGAGGTCCTGTTCCGCACTCAGATGTGCCACGGCGAAGGCTCGAAGTTGTTCCTCAACAACAAGAGCCTATTCTCGAGTTGTCCGATGATTCCATCGACATGGACCACTTGAGACGGGATGTGCGGAGCCTCATGCCTACCCTAGTCGAGCGCCCATCCGTACCTGTGCCATCTAATCTTCCGGGACCTGCTCATGATCTTGTCGGAGTCCACACCGACTTGATCTCGGATATCGTCCGTAAGGCCAAACACGAGCTCCTGCTCATGGCCACTGCCGGATTTCCTTTGTGGATAACTTCACCGACTCCCGACACGTCTATTCATCCCGAGACTCTTCATAGGGCCGAGTACTTGCGAGTGTTTCAACGAGCTGAACCTGCTCCGTACTTCAAAGCCGAATCGTCGAGACACTCGGCAACCATCCATCTTTATCCGACCACCATCGTTCAAATTCTCATGGATGTTGGTCGATGGTTGCCCGTCTTCTGTAGCATGATTACAAACGCCAAAACGTTGGAGATCCTTTCCTCCAGCAACGAAGAAGGCTACGAGGAGCATATGCAGGTTATGTCGGCCGAGTTTCTGGTGCCATCTCACCTCGTTTCAACTCGTGAAGTCCAGTTTGTTCGGTATTCTGATATGCGGTTTTACCGACGTCATTAATATTACCTAAACTCCTAACAATTTGTCGTTGAATAGTATAATGGGAAGTAGAGGTTTTTCCCACAGAGGATTGTTTATTTACTTTCCTAATGTCACGAAATTAATTAAACTATATTGTTTCTATTTACAAAAATGTACAATATATACGAAAGTTATATTTTTGGGTTTTTGAAATTCTTTTGAAAACAAGAAATAAATAAAAGAAAATATTTTTGGTTTTTAATCTTTTTGCAAACAAATAAAGTAAAACAAGACAAATACAATTTAAACTAATACAATTAAATAAAACACACCAAACAATAATTTAAACAAACACACAAATAAATGAATAACATATTTTTGGGTTTTTCAATATATAATTAAATCACACAAATATTCAAATTAAACAAATATTCAAATAAATAAACACACAACAAATATTTAAATAAATTGAGTTTGAGAAAGAAATGCTCATTTAATTTCGGCGAGGGATCTAATCGGACTCGCCGGATTTTCGATGAAGTTCGGGGAGCAAATTGGGCTTGGGCCTGCAATTAGACTTTTGGGCTTTTGGGCTTGGACTTTGACTTGGTCAAAGGCCCAAGTCCATTTTTCTTTACGGTCAGCCCAAGTCTTCCTCTCCCTTGGCTGGGTTGACTTTTCAACGCCAATCTCTCTCTTCCTCCATGTCAGCATCAAACCGTCTATCCTCTCATCTTCATTCACGAATTGTTTGGTTCTTCTCTTCTGGACAGAGTAAGAGAGGGAGGTGGTGCGGCGGCGGAGGATAACAGCAGCGGTGGACGAGAGGGAGATGCGCGACCATGGTTTGTTGCGGTGTTGGTGATGGGATCGCTATTTTCTGGGCAGAGAAGCTCGGATCGATGATGGCAGCGCAGGTGATGAGGAGATGCGGCGGCAAAGATAGGAGCAGCGGCAGGAACGGCGAGCGACAGTAACGATCCCGAAGTAATCGAGCACGGATTTGGTACCGGCGCAGGTGGCGGTGACTGAAAATCGAGCACGGGCTCGATGTGGGCTGAGAGCAGAGCACGGAGCACGACTCCGGACAGCAGGGATTAGCACGGGATGGCGCGGCGTTCATGGGAACTGCGGCGGATTAGAGGAGTGCGGCAATGAGACTTGCGGCGGAGCGAGACACGTGGGAAGCTGCGGAAGTGGCCGGCGGCGGACCGGGTTCGAAGCTCACCTTGGATCGACGACGGTGGCCGGTAGGATTTGGTGAGTATTCTTCTAAACCTGCAAAAGAACGGACATTAAAGAGATGGTATTGTGAACCGTGGGCTACTGTTGGTGATTTCTTGTTTGCAGGTGATGATTGAAGGAGGATGGGTGATGGATTTGGTGAACGCCGAGGAGAGCACGGCTAGGCTATGGTTGAATGGTGATTATGATTAATTGTTGGAACAGGGGAAGAAGGGGGACGGTGTTGATTGAGGAAAGAAGAGTGAGGGAGGAGTAGAGGTTGATTGCAGAGAGATGAGTAACCGAGAGACGGGAGACTTTGAGAAACAGAAAGAGATTTTGACGAGAGAGTGACCGGAGAAGAAGAAGAGAGGATTGGGTGAGAAGAGAAGGCACAGCCAAGTGTGGCTGTGCACGGACGCATTTGAGGACAGTGAGTGTTTGTTGATTGTAACAGAGAAGGAGGGGAACCCAGAGAGGAAGAGTGGCAAGAAGAGAAGGCTTGGCCGAGTGAGCCAAGCACGTACGCAGGAGAAATATGGGGGGGGGGAAAGAGATGGGGTAAGAGATGGTGGCGCGGGGAGAAGCCCCGGCCAAGGAATAAAGGAATAGCTACTGGGTATTTATAGAGGAGGAAATGATGGTCTCGGCAGAGAATGATGATAGTGAAATAATGGGAGGCCAAGTGGAACAGCTAAACATCCATGAATGATTTGAATTCAAAGAGGAGCAGCCATGTGAGGGAGGAATATCGGTGAAGTGGAGATGCTGCCGGCATGAGTAGTGGAGTGAGCTGGAAATGGATTTTGAATCCAAAGAGAGGAGCGGCAAATGGGTAACATGGCTGCAACAAAGAAACAAAATAAAATAAAAGAAAAGAAATTAAACAAAACTAAAAATAAAATAACAAAAGAAATTAAATGAAATAAAAATGAAAACTAAAATAGAATATAAAAATAAAGAATAAAAATAAATATAAAATATAAACAAGGGAAAATAAAGTAGAGATTAAAAATGGATTTCATCACCGCATGTGGTGGTTGCGCCTCCGTGAGTGGTGGTTCGCCGGCAAAATTGCCGGGATTCGAAACGTCTTTCGAAATCTTCGTACAATGTTATATTCCACTTCCGAATGATGACCGGTGTCATCAGAAAATCGAAAAGTCACGGTTGACTTTCCGATATTGCGCTGTAAATCTCCAAAATTCACCTTTTATGTGTAAATTAGCATTTTTCACATATTTTCCCTGAAAACACGAAAACAAACATTAAACCGACAAATAAGCTTTCAGAATAGCATCCATCCAAGTATTTAGAGCACTTTATGAACGTATTTTACGTTCACATCACACCCCCACACTTGAACTTTTGCTAGTCCTCTAGCAAACACAGAACTAAAAACAGAACAACACAAAAACAGAAAGGGAAACACAAAACAGAAATTCTTTCCAACCATAACCCTCAACGAGTTCATAAGAGTTATAAATAGGAGAATAAAAATTATATAACAAGGCTCACGAATTTGCTAAGTATTTAACATGGACATCTCATTCGTGCTCGAGTGAAGTGTGTGAAAACCGAGTGTACAATTAATTGCAAGCAATCAAATAGGCACATATGAACAACATTAACCACTAAAGCTCACAAGATTCACTAAATATTTCCGCTCAGTGTTTAGGGTTAAGTGTTTACTCTCATAACAATTGCACAAGTAGTGTTCCCATAAGCTTGCTCATCAACCAACTCTCCACAATTAATCCACAAATCATTAAATCATAAGGGCTTTCAATGGTGTAATGGGGCCAAAGGGTGAATGAATGGTGAATGAATGGTAAATGGTAAATGGAAAGGAAAGACTAGAAATGATAAATGTTCCACATGTTTGCAAGACAAATCAACGACTTTGAAACTCATACCTATGCTAAACCCGAAACAACTTTCTTATTCTCCTCCAACCTTTTATGGAATTAAAAATAATACAATAACTCTATTTTTTTTGGAATTTCTCTTTCTGACATTTTTTTTTCTTTCTTTCTTTTCTATTTTTTTTTTCTTTGAGGAATTTATTCCTTCTTTTTGTTTTTCATGATTTTTTTTTTCTTTCTTTGAACAAATACAACAAAATAAAATGCACCCCCACACTTGCCTTTTGGTATACTACCATACAAATCAAAACCCGAAGCATAAGAATATAAGAAGTCACTATCATCGCCTTGCAAACACAATAAAACATGGGTGAGATGGTGTGGGTGAACAAAAGAAGCGGCTAATGAGTTATCAGTTCAAAAGGGGTTCCTAAAGTTCGTGTTTAGATGGATGGTGAATATTTGGCCATGGTGCTCAACTAATGCCTTAATCATTTTCAATTCATCACAGATTAATAAAAAGTTTCGAGAGGTCAATGAGCAAGTTCTAGGTTCAAAAACTCATGAATTGTGCACACATGAAGAACGAGTAAATGTATGAATAATGCATACATGTGAATATTCAACAGGCTCAAATTCTCACAATTTCTGGGTATGCATGACAATGTAAGTTCAAATGTGCTTCTCGGATTGCAATCAATTAATCAACACAGGTTATGTGAACATGGAATTTCGAGCAATCACAAGTTATGCAAATTAAATCCAAAACAAATCACACAAAGCCTTGGCATATAATAAACATTCTCCTAATCACAACAATTAAACTCAATTCATCATCGGGATTGGAAAGAACAGAACACGAATACAAATAAACACACAAAAACACACAAACAGAAACAAATATTTTTGTAATTTTTGATTTTTTTTTATTTTTTTTGATTTTTTTCAATTTACGTAACAATACGTGACCACAGTGACTTACTTAGTGCAATGGTAGGTTCAACGCTACCAAGGGAGTAAGTATGATTTAGTCGATATACCGTTACCGTAGAAAACAAAAACAAGTAAATTATTTTTTTGAATTTTTCAAATTTTTTCTTTTCTTTTTAATAAACCTTCCCCCACACTTGAATTAAACATTGTCCTCAATGTTAGACAGATATTTCACAATAATGAAAAATTCAAGTATGGTTATTGAATTTAAACACACATACAGAAATAAACACACAAATAAAAATAAACAGAAGTAAACACACAACATTTATACAAAAGAAACAAAAATAAACAGAAAGGTTAAAGAAAAACTCCCCTTTGTAGATCGTGAAGCTCCTCCCGAAGCAAGTCACCAACAGTCACAAACAAGGCTAGCAGGGCCTTGCATCCAACGTTTGCTCCTTAGTTGACTGCGGCTCTGATCCTCTAAAGTGTGTCCTGGACGAGTGTTGTTGCCGACTCCACGGCAGATTTAGCTGATGTAGCCTTCACCGAGATCTGGAACACCATAGTCAGTAGTGTTCCATCAAGAACAGCTCCGGATATGTTAGGCAGAATGGAGAAGCCTGAAGACATAAGCGGAAATGGCTCCGGTTGAACTCCACATAACAAACACTGGAGAATGGAATGGTTGATCGGCGCATAAATCACAGACGACCCCGTTGCATCGGTGCAACACTCCCGAAGAATGAGGAAATCGTTGTGATTATCTATGGCGAGCACCGAAATCTGGTTCCGCGGGTCAAGACCGATGGTGAAATTTGCTAGCAGACGCACCGAGCTGTCCATCGACATACTATCCCACACGCGGTCTAGTCCGAACGTCTTCGAGGAACTCAAAGATCCCGGTGTGATGAGATAGATGAACGACGGAACAACCAGCAAGTACGATTGACTCCGTGGGGCTTGCTCGGATCTCCCCTTCGCTTGTTGGTCCCGACCTCCATTCGAGTGTCTCTTGTTCGGTTCGAACAAGTCCAGTGATGATACGTGGAGTTAGCGATGTCGTTGAAGAAACAGATCGCCATCCGGTTTGCCAATTCCGCTAGGCCTCTTTTTCCTTCGGGCGAAATGATAGAGTCACCGGGTGAAGTGTGGATCCCCGTGACGCACATGTAGCGCTCGGCTTGTCGTTGGAGAGTTGAGATCCAACGCTTTGCACCAAAAGCGAACCCTGAATGAACGAAGGGTTCGAAAATGGCCTTCATCTCCTTCTCGCGCACATCCACGTGCTCCACCCAAGTGACTAAGGAAGATCCATTCTGCAAATCTCGAATCAAACATCCGGAGGGGCGCTTTCGGCAAATCGATCTCACTGAAGGCTTCGGATTTGAGCGCAGTTCATCCACGGAGACATCCACAACGATCCAACTTCCATCCAGTTGTAATTGAGAGTACCGAACGAACTGGACTTCACGAGTCGAAACGATGTTAGATGGCACCAGAAACTCGGCCGACATAACTTGCTTCCTCTCCTCGTAGCCTACTGCGTTGTCGGAGGGTAGGATCTCCAACATCTGAGCGTTTGTGATCATGCTACAGAAGACGGGCAACCATCGACCAACATCCATTAAGATTTCAACGATGGTGGTCGGATGAAGGTGAATGGTTGCAGAGTGTCTCGAGGATTCCGATTTGAAATATGGCGCAGGCTCGCCACGTTGAAACACTCGCAAGTACTCGGCCCTATTTAGAGTCTCGGGATGAATAGAAGTCTCGGGAGTCGGTGAAGATATCCACAAAGGAAAACCGGCAGTGGCCATGAGCATGAGCTCGTGCTTGGCCTTGCGGGCGATATCCGAGATCAAGTCGGTGTGGACTCCGACAAGATCATGAGCAGGTCCGGGAAGATGGTCGGATGGAATAGGTGCGGATGGGCGCTCGACTAGTGTAGGCATGAGGCTCCGCACATCCCGTCTCAAGTGGTCCAAGTCGATCGAATCATCGGACAACTCGAGAAGAGGCTCTTGTTGTGGAGGAACAACTTCGAGCCTTCGCCTAGGCACATCGAATGCGGAACGAGACCTCCGCAATGGGACAAATGCCGCTCGGGAGAGCATCGACGAGTCGTTGATTCCCGCAGTTGAAGCTCCTCGTTCTTGCTCACCGCCGATCGTTTCTTCTTTCTAGCTCGGCAATACGCTGCTCGAAGTCCGGATACCGAACTTCTTCCTATTTCTCGACCCCCAATAGTAGACTTGGTCTTCTTCTAGTCCGATTTTTGGACCAAATCTTTCACGTTGTGGCTTGGTGGGGTGAGAATACACCACAAAGAAAGCCGCAAGTGCATCTCTCTCCGAGCCTTGGTGTATTTCGTCCTCGGAAGTCTCCTATAGACAGGAGCGGCTTCCGGCTCGGCGGGTGGATCAGCAACCGGGATTGGTGCTTGGGGTAGTGGCCGTGGTTGTGGTTGTGGCGGGGGTCGGCATGCTAGCATCGGCGCTATCGAGCATGCTCGGTGGAATTATTTCAGCCAAGACCTTCAAAGATCGGGTTCTCTCGAAGGACCTGCCCGAAACAAATCACCGAAAGAATTCACTCTTTTGGCCATTTCTAGGTTGGGGAAGGAGGAAAGCTTTTCGGGTTTGGGAGGTTTTCTCGGGAAAAACGGAAGAACACGAAGAACGGATGAAGAATAACGAGAGAAAACGAGAGAGAATGAGAGAGAAATTAAGGGAAACGTGTGAAATGCCTAAGGAAACTAGCGCAAACGAAGGGAAGGGGAGAGGAGCGGACGCACGCACGCACACGTGCCACAGACACAGATCCGGAATTTCCGGATCGAGCAACGAAAGTCGCAACGAAAACGACCGCGTGCCACAAAAGTCGTAAAGACAATAGTGCACAGGCGTCCGAAAATTATTAAACTAACTAATTTTTTTGTTTATTATTCGGCCGACGACAAAGTCGTGTGTCGGCCCAATAACGATTTTTCAATTTTTAATTTTTTTTTAATTTTTTTTAATACTTTACGAAAAGTCGTAAAGTGAACAGTGAAAACACGTGTGAAACACGCGCAAAGGTTGCCGACACTTTAAACGGGCTTGGGCCATCGAAATGGTTTGGGCCTTAAAGTGGGCCTGGGCCAAAGAAAACTCCGGCCCCTTATTGGTGGGCTTAACTAATGGGCCTAAAAACGAAAAGGCCCGACACACTAAACGAATGACACGAGCCCAATGGGCTAAATTTTTTTTATTTTTTATTTTTATTTTTTTATTTTACGAAACCTAAAACCCTAACCAATCACACAAACGAATGGGCCTAAGGCCCAATAATAAATAACAAACGAACAAGCCCAAAACAAACAAACAGTAATTATAAAAAGTGAAAATAAAATAATTACAAAACAGTAAAACAAAAGAAACACTCTTTTTTTATTTTTTATTTTATTTACAATTGCAAATTTTCTATTTTTTTTTTATTTTATTTATTTATTTTAAACAAACAAATAACAAGAGTGAAAAGAAAACTTACCTTTTTACTCCCGAGGAAACCGAAAAATCACCAACAAGACATCAACCTCAAGGTTTTTCAACCTTGACTTCCTAAACGTATGCTCCGATGTATGTGGTAAAATTTCCGAATAACCCGGATTATTCCCTATAAAAAGTTAAAAGGTTAGTAATAAAATTTACAAGATAGAACAAAATATTTACAAAGTTAAAAATGTGTCACAAATTATCTATACAAAATGAATAAATAAAATTTCCTATGTCTAAGTATATTTTATTTACAAGTAATGTTAAATTGTCCAAAATATAGTTAAAAACAAAGTTGATTCCAAGCGGTAATTCAAGGTGGACGTACGGCCTAGGTGCAATATCTTGACTTAAATGACTTTCCGTGTTTTCAGAAGGCGAATGGCCAGATCACAAGAGATAAGCGAGAGGCAGGATTCATTTAGTGGACAAGTCCTCTGAATCCAATTTTACAAACCCGTCACCCAGAGTCTTGATCATATCTAGACACCATTCATGTGCCCCTTACTCAGTTGAGAAAGCACTTAAGTGTTCGACAATTCTCCAAGTGTTAATAAAGGCCGCCCTCAACCTCAAGTGACCTTACGGTACAAATGAAGGGTTTAGGCCAATATTAATAAAAGGACCTTACCTATTTCCGTTCAAATTACAACCTACAACAACTTAAATAATTAACAGTACTCAGGATACCTAAGTATAATTACTAAGTGTAACAATATATACAAGTATAATTAGTAAGTATTATTTACAAATATCATTTACAAGTATCAACAAGTATTATTTACAAATAGTAAAAAGTAAAAAAGTAAATAGTAAAAACAATCCCCGGCGAGCCGGCGCCAAAATGATATGCGGTTTTACCGACGTCATTAATTATTTCCTAAACTTCCTAACAATTTGTCGTTGAATAGTATAATGGGAAGTAAGAGGTTTTCCCACAGAGGATTGTTTATTTACTTTTCTAATGTCACGAAATTAATTAAACTATATTGTTTCTATTTACAAAAATGTACAATATATACGAAAGTTATATTTTTGGGTTTTTGAAATTCTTTTGAAAACAAGAAATAAATAAAAGAAAATATTTTTGGTTTTTAATCTTTTTGCAAACAAATAAAGTAAAACAAGACAAATACAATTTAAACTAATACAATTAAATAAACACACCAAACAATAATTTAAACAAACACACAAATAAATGAATAACATATTTTTGGGTTTTTCAATATATAATTAAATCACACAAATATTCAAATCAATCAAATATTCAAAATAAATAAACACACAACAAATATTTAAATAAATTGAGTTTGAGAAAGAAATGCTCATTTAATTTCGGCGAGGGATCTAATCGGACTCGCCGGATTTTCGATGAAGTTCGGGGAGCAAATTGGGCTTGGGCCTGCAATTAGACTTTGGGCTTTTGGGCTTGGACTTTGACTTGGTCAAAGGCCCAAGTCCATTTTTCTTTACGGTCAGCCCAAGTCTTCCTCTCCCTTGGCTGGGTTGACTTTTCAACGCCAATCTCTCTCTTCCTCCATGTCAGCATCAAACCGTCTATCCTCTCATCTTCATTCACGAATTGTTTGGTTCTTCTCTTCTGGACAGAGTAAGAGAGGGAGGTGGTGCGGCGGCGGAGGATAACAGCAGCGGTGGACAGAGGGAGATGCGCGACCATGGTTTGTTGCGGTGTTGGTGATGGGATCGCTATTTTCTGGGCAGAGAAGCTCAGATCGATGATGGCAGCGCAGGTGATGAGGAGATTGATACGCCCAAAATGAGCATCAATTTAAAAAAAACCCTATCGGTAGTAGTATAGTGCATAGTAGGGTATCGTTCACAACGGAGATCAAAGGGTGTACCTAACAAAAAATGTCACAAAGAATTAAATAAAATAAAGAATTATTATTAACAAGTATAAAGTATAAATATATACATATGTACAACGTAAAGGGGGTTTAAGAGATAAATTAATTAATCTACAAAGAATAAATTAAATAAGATGGGATGGAACATAAAATATATAAAGTTCAGCCACAAGTATACAAGTTTACCAATTATTGGACCGAAAATTAACCAAGTTCCCTAGCCATGAAACCGAAACTAACATATGTGGAATGCCCACACGGGTTATCATTCCCCAAATAAAACCTCTTCTACGAAAATTAACCTAGTGAACGCTCATCTAGATTAAACAATTAAACATGCAAAGGTGATCAATCAATAACATATCTAACGCATAGGAGAAGAGTTGTTAATTAAAGTGCGCGACCTAGCGAACGCTCGTCTATCCGCGATCCTTCTTATTTTGATTCCGACCCGTTTGATAAGCCTTTACTACTTGTGAATTAGAATTAAAACCCTAATTCTAGCACCAATTACATGCAATCATCTTAAGTTTCGAACCTTAAAACAAGAACACATAAAAGATTCAATAAAACCGAATCAAATAAACGGAGTCACATAAGCTGCTAGAAGAACTAATTAATTAGGATCTAACAATCAAATAAACTCATAAATATAGGCTGAAAATTATATAAATCATGTCATGTTAACTAATACAAAGAATAACCAAGCAACAAAGAGGAACTCAAAAAGAGTAATTAAAGAATAAGTTGAAGTACACCATATGGAAAGTAGGAAGAACTCGAAGATCACAAACTCTTAAATCCTCACGCGAGTAACTCAAAAGCCGAGATTCCCAAGGTGATGATGATGGTGGTGATGATGGTTGATGGCTGGTGGTAATGGTGTAAACAGCTCCCCTCCTCCTTGAAGACTTGAAAACCCTAAATACTAGAGAATGGAAAATATGATGTGAGATGGAGAAGAGAAAGAGGAGGGTTTGTCCCTCCCCATTGGGGTGTGTTTGAAGAGAAGAATGAGGCTGCTATTTATAGGAGAATGGAGAGGAAGAAGAAGACAATGAAAGAAATAAAGAAAGAAAAGGAAGAGAAGTGAAATGTGAGTGGTAGAAAAGAAATGGTAAGTGGAATGGTGGAAATGAAGTCATATGGCAATGAACCATTTATTTAGATAAAAGAAATCAAACACTAATATTGTGGGCAGAAAGAAGAGGAAAGAATATAGGGGTGAGTGGAGCATTGAAAATAATAGAAGAGGAAAGAATATAGGGGTGAGTGGAGCATTGAAAATAATAGAAGAGGAAAGAAATAAAAAGCAGACAGCACTGAGCAGTGCGCACTTAGAGCGGCATAATGGACGTTCCACCGGTTGGATAATTCTGAAATTTTATTTGGGAGCAGCTAACATCCACATGCAGCGTGTATCAAAATTACAGCTAGATCTGACGGTGCAATTGAGAGATATGGGCTTCGCAAGTTGACTAATCTGCACAGGCAGAATGTCCGAAAATCTGGGCTTGGGCCTTTCCTCATGCTTTGTGAACTTGGGCCTTCCTTTATGGATTTGGGCCTTCCATCTTGGGTTTGGGCCTCCTTCTTGGGTTTGGGCCTTCCATCTTGGGTCTCATGGCAGACCACCTCTTAATGGGCCTCGCAAAAGCCCATTAAGCTTCGTTTCTGCACATGTTCACATTAATACGCCATTTAGGACTCAAATATGGAAACTAAGCTAAAATAGCAAAGTTACAATTAAATCATAGCCAAATAGTAGGGAAAACACATTAAAAACGTCACACTTTGTGCTCCTATCAAATTCCCCCATACTTAGCTACTGCTAGTCCTCTAGCAAACACAAGAACAACACAGAACAGAAAAGGAAACACAAAACAGAATGGTCTTTCCAACCATAACCCTCAGCGAGTTCAGAAGAGTTATAATCAAGAGAATAAAAATTATATACCAAGGCTAACAAATTTGCTAAGCATTTAACCTGCACATCTCATTTATGCTCGGGTGAAGTGTGTGAAAACCAAGTGTACAATTAATCTCATGCAATCCAATAGGCACATCGAAACAACATTAACCACTAAAGCTCACAAGAATCACTAAATATTTTCGCTCGTTGTTTAGGGTTAAGTGTTTACTCTCATAACAATTGCATAAGTAACGTTCCCATAAGCTTGCTCATCGACCAACTTTTCACAATCAATCTACAACTCATTAAATCATAAGGACTTTCAATGGTGTAATGGGGCCAAAGGTTAGGGGTTAAAAGAAACGAAGGGAAAGGAAAAACAAAATGTCCCGAGTGTTCCACAAAACAATTTTGTGACTTGTTTTCTATATGCTTAAACAATCAAACAACCAAACTTTTATTCACTTCCAATCTTTCACACTTTCTGAACAAACACTTCTTATTCTTTCTCTTTTTTTTTTCTTCTTTTTTTTTTTTTTTTTTTTTTTTGTTTTAATTTTTTTTTTTACACAACATTTTTTTTTTTAACACCCCCACACTTACTTCTTTCACAAACCAGAAGACTTTTCAAGCACAAAATACCACCACAAGTCACAAAATTGTCTCTTTAACACATGTTGGAACAAAGGCAGGTTAGTGTTTAAGCTAAAAACAGGTTAGGAGTAAGCGGGTTAACAAAGAAAAAGGCTAAAAACATGTTAGGCTCAAAAGAGGTTAACCTAAAGGATTAGTGTTTACAGGGCTGTAAGTCAGTTTGGCCATGGTGCTTTACTAATGCCTTAATCATCTCTAATTCATCACAGATTAACAAAACGTTTCAAGTGGTCTTTGAGCAAGTTCTAGGTTCAAAACTCATGAATTGTGCACACATGAAGAACGAGTAAATGTATGAAAGATGCATACATGTGAATATTCAATAGGCTCAAATCCTCACATTTTCTGGGTATGCATGACAATGTATGTTCAAATGTGCTTCTCGGATTGCAATCAATTAATCGAAACAGGTTATGTGAACATGGAAATTCGAGCAATCACAAGTTATGCATATTAAATCCAAAGCAAACTACACACAGCCTTAGCATATAATCAACATTCTCAAAATCATAACAGATTAAACTCAATTCATCCTCGGAATTGGAAAGAACAAAGCACAAAACAAACAATAACACACAAAAACACACAAACAGAAGCAAATATTTTTGTAATTTTTGATTTTTTGATTTTTTTGATTATATTTTTTTTTTTTTTTGATATAGCTCAAATAAACAAACAAGCACTTTCTAAGACTCGATAGCTCCAAAGACAGTGCGAAACAAACGAGCTTACAAAACTATTTTTTTTTTCAATTTTTTTTATTAGGGTAACAATACGTGACCACAGTGACTTACTAAGTGCAATGGTAGGTTCAACGCTACCAAGGGAGTAAGTATGATCTAGTCGATATATTGTTACCGTAGAAAACAAAAACAAGTAAATTATTTTTTTGAATTTTTCAATTTTTCAAATTTTTTCTTTTCTTTTTAATAAACATTCCCCCCACACTTGAATTAAACATTGTCCTCAATGTTAGACAGATATTTCACGAAATGAGAAATTCAAGCATGGTTATTGAATTTAACACACACAACAAAAAGAAACAAAAACAAACACACAAACATAAATAAACGAAAAGGTTAAAGAAAAACTCCCCCTTGAAGATCGTGAAGCTCCTCCCGAAGGTAGTCACCAACAGTCACAAACAAGGCTAGCAGGGCCTTGCATCCAACGTTTGCTCCTTAGTTGACTGCGGCTTTGATCCTTTTGAGCGTGTCCTGGACCGTGCCTCGTTGCCAAATCCACAGCACGTCCGGCTGAATTTGCCTTCACCGAGATCCGGAACACTAACGTCGTAGAGTTCCATCAAGTACGTCTCCGGATACATCAGGCAGAATGGAGAAGCCAGATGACATCAATTGAAAAGGCTCCGGGTCAACTCCACATAACATGGACTGGAAGGTTGCTTGATCGATATGCGCATAAATCACGTACGACCCCGTTGAATCTGTGAAGCACTCCTGGAGTATGAGGAAGTCGACGTGATTACTTATGCCCAAAACGGAGATAGAATTTCGTGGGTCAAGACCAGTGGTGAAGTTTGTAAGCACATGTACTGAACTGTCTATCGACACACTATCCCATAAATGCCTTGTCCGTACGTCTCGATAAAATCAAAGATTCTTGTGTGATGGGAGAAGTGCTTGACGAACAGCCAGCAATACGATCGAGTCCAAGGGGTTGGCTAGGATCACCCCTTCGCTTGTTGGTCCCGACCTCCATATGTGTGTCTCCCGTTTTGTTTGATGCAGTCCAATGATGGTAAGTCGAGTTGGTGATGTCGTTGAAGAAACTTACCGCCATCTGGTTTGCCATCTTAGCAAGGCTTCTTCTCCCTCCCGGTGAAATGATTGAGTCACCGGGTGAAGTGTGAATCCCCATCACGCACATGTAGCGCTCGGCATGTCGTTGAAGAGGTGCCAACCAACGCTTCGCTCCATATGCAAAACCTGATTCAACAAAAGGTTTAAATAAGGGGGTTAAATCTTTTTCTCGCACATCAACATGCTCCACCCACGTGACAAAGGAGGAACCATTCTGCAGATCCCGTATCAGGCATCCGGAAGGACGCTTTCGGCATCTTGATCTCACGGAAGGCCTTGGATTTGAGCTCATTTCATCCACAGAGACATCCACAACAATCCAACTTCCATCCAATTGTTGGTGAGAGGAACGAACAAACTGGACTTCACGAGTTGAAACGTTGTGTGTTGGCACTAGGAACTCGGCAGACATCACTTGCACTCGCTCCTTGTAGCTTTCTTCTATCCCGGAGAACAGGACCTCCAAGGTATGGGCATTGGTGACCAAGCTACAGAAGATGAGCAACCATTGACCAACATCCATTAAAATCTGAACGATGGTGGTCGGATTCAGGTGAATGGTTGCTGAGTGTCTCGAGGCTTCTGATATGAAATATGGTGTAGGCTCAGCTCGTTGAGACACTCGCAAGTACTCGGCATGATTAAGAATTTCGGGATGAATGGAAGTGCTGGGATTTGATGAAAAGATCCATAGGGGAAAACCAGCAGCGACCAAGAGCATGAGTTCGTCTTTGGCTTTGTTCACGATATCGGCGATCCGGTCGGAATGAAACCCAACGAGATCAGCGAGCAGGTCCCGGAATGTTGTCGATGGCACATGAGAGGATGAGCGCTCGAGTAATGTTGGCATGAGGCTCCGCACATCCCTTCGCAAGTCATCCATGTCGATTGAATCATCGGACAACACAAGAAGAGGCTCCGGAGGAACAACTTCGAATCTTGATCGATGCACATCCGGGTGCGGAACGGGACCTCCACACTCGGGGACAAATACCGCCGTGAAGAGCATCGATGAGTTTCTGGTTCTGCTCTTGAAGCTCCTCATTCTTACTCATCGGCTCCTCGTTTCTTCTTATTAGATCGGCATAAATCTGCTCCTCCGACGGGATACCGTGCTTATCATGAAATCTCCTTCCCCGGTTGTAGACCTTATTTTCAGTTAACCCGAGTTCTATAGCAAACCTTGCTCTGTGCAGTTTGAGTGGGTGAGGATTCACCGTGTAGAACTCGGTCAACGCATCATTTTGGTCCTTGGTGAATCTCGTCCTCGGGCCTCTCGTACGCTTCTCGGAAGGTCCAAGAACAACAACAAACGTGTGGATCAGCGCACTCGGATTGGTGCTTGTGGTTCCGGTTCGGTTCGGCAGCATCCGGCATGCTAGCATTAACAGTATCTAGAATGCTTGGTGGAATGATTTCATCCAAGCCTTCAAAGAAATCACTCTCTGGAGGACTAGAATGAAACAACTCACTGAAAGAATTCACTCTTTTGGCCATTTCTAGGTTGGGAGGGAGGATAGCTTTCTGGAAAAATAACTAAGAACAACGAAGAACAAGTGAAGAACAGTATGAACAAACGAGAGAAAATTTAGAGAGAATAAAAGGGAACTAAGTGAAAATGAATGCAAAATGAATGGAATGAAACACACAAACACAAACGAAGGGAAAGGAACAGACGCACGCACGCACACGTGCCAAAGACAGAGATCCGCAAATTGCGGATCGAGCGACGAAAGTCGCAAAGGCTACAGTTGACACGCATGCGGATTATTAAACAAATCGGCCGACGCAAAAGTCGTCCGTCGGCCCAATCAAATTTTTTTTTCATTTTTTATTTTTTATTTTTTTTTTAATTATCGTGCCGACGCGAAAGTCGCGGGACGGTCCAATAAGAATTTTTCTTTTTATTTAACTAAATCTTTACGCGAAAGTCGTAAAGTGAACAGTGAAAACGCGTAGCACACGCGCTAACGGTTGCCGACACTTTAAACGGGCCTGGGCCATCGGAATGGTCTGGGCCTTAAAGTGGGCCTGGGCCAAAGAAAACTCCGGCCCATTATTGGTGAGATTAAACTAATGGGCCTAAAAAGTAAAGGCCCGACACACTAATTGGGTTTGGGAATGACACGAGCCCAATGGGCTAAATTTAATTAACAAATTTTTTTATTTTTTATTTTCGAAACCCAAACTCAAACCGACAAAACAAATGGGCTTAAGGCCCAATACTAACAAACAACAAGCAAACAAACAAGCCCAAAACAAACCATAATTATAAACAGTAAAAATAAATAATGACAAATAGTAAAACAAAACAATCACTCTTTTTTTTTATTTACAATTACAAATTTTCTATTTTTTTATTTTTTTTATTTTTTAAAAATAAATAATTAAATAACTAGAGTGAAAAAGAAACTTACCTTTTTACTCCCGAGGATACCAGAAAATCACCAACAAGACATCAACCTCAAGGTTTTTCAACCTTGACTTCCAAAACGTATGCTCCGATGTACGTGGTAAAATTTCCGATAAACCCGGATTATTCCTATACAAAATAAAAAGGTTAGTAATAGATTTACAAAATAAAAACAAAATATTTACAAAGTTAAAAATATGTCACAAATTATCTATACAAAATGAATGAATAAAATTTCCTATGTCTAAGTAAATTTTATTTACACAATACACTTAAGTACGGGAACAGAGGACTTCAATGTGCAATGGGACTGAAACAGCTACCCATCTTAAAGTCATGTTTGATCCAATATACCTAAAGTGTACAAAAACAGTTTCTTTTGCCTCAATATAGTTGAAAAAAAATGAAAGTTGATTCCAAGCGGTAACTCAAGGTGGACTTACGGCCTAGGTGCAATGCCTTGACTTAAATGACTTTCCGTGTTTTCAGAAGGCGAATGGCCAGATCATATGAGAATAAGCGAGGGGCAGGATTCATTTGGTGGACTACGGAGGCAAGCCCCTATCGACTTTCGTCTGTCTATAGTCCTCTGAATCCAAAACCTGTCACCCAGAGTCTCGACCTAGACACCATCCATGTGCCCCTTACTCAGTTGAGAAAGCACTTAAGTGTTCGACAATTCTCCAAGTGTTAATAAAGGCCGCCTTCAACCTCAAATAACCTTACGGTAAAAATGAAGGGTTTAGGCCAATATTAACAAAAGGACCTTACCTATTCCGTTCAAGTTACAACTTACAACAACAAAAAAATAATCAACTATATAAAAGACACCTAAATAAATTACTAAGTGTAACAAAATATGAACAAGTATTAAAAACAAGTAATAACAACAACTAGTCACAAGTAATATAGACAAGTAATATAAACAAGCAATATGAACAGTTAAAAAAAATAGTAAAATTATAAACAATAAAAAGTAAACAGTAATTATATACAAGTAATAAAAACAGTAATAATTACAAAAAATTATAAACAGTATTCACAAAAAAAAATATTAGGTTAGGAATATTTTCAATCCACGTCGACGGCGCCAAAAATTGATACGCCCAAAATGAGCATCAATTTAAAAAAAACCCTATCGGTAGTAGTATAGTGCATAGTAGGGTATCGTTCACAACGGAGATCAAAGGGTGTACCTAACAAAAAATGTCACAAAGAATTAAATAAAATAAAGAATTATTATTAACAAGTATAAAGTATAAATATATACATATGTACAACGTAAAGGGGGTTTAAGAGATAAATTAATTAATCTACAAAGAATAAATTAAATAAGATGGGATGGAACATAAAATATATAAAGTTCAGCCACAAGTATACAAGTTTACCAATTATTGGACCGAAAATTAACCAAGTTCCCTAGCCATGAAACCGAAACTAACATATGTGGAATGCCCACACGGGTTATCATTCCCCAAATAAAACCTCTTCTACGAAAATTAACCTAGTGAACGCTCATCTAGATTAAACAATTAAACATGCAAAGGTGATCAATCAATAACATATCTAACGCATAGGAGAAGAGTTGTTAATTAAAGTGCGCGACCTAGCGAACGCTCGTCTATCCGCGATCCTTCTTATTTTGATTCCGACCCGTTTGATAAGCCTTTACTACTTGTGAATTAGAATTAAAACCCTAATTCTAGCACCAATTACATGCAATCATCTTAAGTTTCGAACCTTAAAACAAGAACACATAAAAGATTCAATAAAACCGAATCAAATAAACGGAGTCACATAAGCTGCTAGAAGAACTAATTAATTAGGATCTAACAATCAAATAAACTCATAAATATAGGCTGAAAATTATATAAATCATGTCATGTTAACTAATACAAAGAATAACCAAGCAACAAAGAGGAACTCAAAAAGAGTAATTAAAGAATAAGTTGAAGTACACCATATGGAAAGTAGGAAGAACTCGAAGATCACAAACTCTTAAATCCTCACGCGAGTAACTCAAAAGCCGAGATTCCCAAGGTGATGATGATGGTGGTGATGATGGTTGATGGCTGGTGGTAATGGTGTAAACAGCTCCCCTCCTCCTTGAAGACTTGAAAACCCTAAATACTAGAGAATGGAAAATATGATGTGAGATGGAGAAGAGAAAGAGGAGGGTTTGTCCCTCCCCATTGGGGTGTGTTTGAAGAGAAGAATGAGGCTGCTATTTATAGGAGAATGGAGAGGAAGAAGAAGACAATGAAAGAAATAAAGAAAGAAAAGGAAGAGAAGTGAAATGTGAGTGGTAGAAAAGAAATGGTAAGTGGAATGGTGGAAATGAAGTCATATGGCAATGAACCATTTATTTAGATAAAAGAAATCAAACACTAATATTGTGGGCAGAAAGAAGAGGAAAGAATATAGGGGTGAGTGGAGCATTGAAAATAATAGAAGAGGAAAGAAATAAAAAGCAGACAGCACTGAGCAGTGCGCACTTAGAGCGGCATAATGGACGTTCCACCGGTTGGATGATTCTGAAATTTTATTTGGGAGCAGCTAACATCCACATGCAGCGTGTATCAAAATTACAGCTAGATCTGACGGTGCAATTGAGAGATATGGGCTTCGCAAGTTGACTAATCTGCACAGGCAGAATGTCCGAAAATCTGGGCTTGGGCCTTTCCTCATGCTTTGTGAACTTGGGCCTTCCTTTATGGATTTGGGCCTTCCATCTTGGGTTTGGGCCTCCTTCTTGGGTTTGGGCCTTCCATCTTGGGTCTCATGGCAGACCACCTCTTAATGGGCCTCGCAAAAGCCCATTAAGCTTCGTTTCTGCACATGTTCACATTAATACGCCATTTAGGACTCAAATATGGAAACTAAGCTAAAATAGCAAAGTTACAATTAAATCATAGCCAAATAGTAGGGAAAACACATTAAAAACGTCACACTTTGTGCTCCTATCAGAGATGCGGCGGCAAAGATAGGAGCAGCGGCAGGAACGGCGAGCGACAGTAATGATCCCGGAAGTAATTGAGCACGGATTTGGTACCGGCGCAGGTGGCGGTGACTGAAAATCGAGCACGGGCTCGATGTGGGCTGAGAGCAGAGCACAGGCACGACTCCGGGACAGCAGGGATTAGCACGGGATGGCGCGGCGTTCATGGGAACTGCGGCGGATTAGAGGAGTGCGGCAATGAGACTTGCGGCGGAGCGAGACACGTGGGAAGCTGCGGAAGTGGCCGGCGGCGGATCGGGTTCGAAGCTCACCTTGGATCGACGACGGTGGCCGGTAGGATTTGGTGAGTATTCTTCTAAACCTGCAAAAGAACAGACATTAAAGAGATGGTATTGTGAACCGTGGGCTACTGTTGGTGATTTCTTGTTTGCAGGTGATGATTGAAGGAGGATGGGTGATGGATTTGGTGAACGCCGAGGAGAGCACGGCTAGGCTATGGTTGAATGGTGATTATGATTAATTGTTGGAACAGGGGAAGAAGGGGGACGGTGTTGATTGAGGAAAGAAGAGTGAGGGAGGAGTAGAGGTTGATTGCAGAGAGATGAGTAACCAGAGACGGGAGACTTTGAGAAACAGAAAGAGATTTTGACAGAGAGTGACCGGAGAAGAAGAAGAGAGGATTGGGTGAGAAGAGAAGGCACAGCCAAGTGTGGCTGTGCACGGACGCATTTGAGGACAGTGAGTGTTTGTTGATTGTAACAGAGAAGGAGGGGAACCAGAGAGGAAGAGTGGCAAGAAGAGAAGGCTTGGCTGAGTGAGCCAAGCACGTACGCAGGAGAAATATGGAGGGGGGAAAGAGATGGGGTAAGAGATGGTGGCGCGGGGAGAAGCCCCGGCCAAGGAATAAAGGAATAGCTACTGGGTATTTATAGAGGAGGAAATGATGGTCTCGGCAGAGAATGATGATAGTGAAATAATGGGAGGCCAAGTGGAACAGCTAAACATCCATGAATGATTTGAATTCAAAGAGGAGCAGCCATGTGAGGGAGGAATATCAGTGAAGTGGAGATGCTGCCGGCATGAGTAGTGGAGTGAGCTGGAAATGGATTTTGAATCCAAAGAGAGGAGCGGCAAATGGGTAACATGGCTGCAACAAAGAAACAAAATAAAATAAAAGAAAAGAAATTAAACAAAACTAAAAATAAAATAACAAAAGAAATTAAATGAAATAAAAATGAAAACTAAAATAGAATATAAAAATAAAGAATAAAAATAAATATAAAATATAAACAAGGGAAAATAAAGTAGAGATTAAAAATGGATTTCATCACCGCATGTGGTGGTTGCGCCTCCGTGAGTGGTGGTTCGCCGGCAAAATTGCCGGGATTCGAAACGTCTTTCGAAATCTTCGTACAATGTTATATTCCACTTCCGAATGATGACCGGTGTCATCAGAAAATCGAAAAGTCACGGTTGACTTTCCGATATTGCGCTGTAAATCTCCAAAATTCACCTTTTATGTGTAAATTAGCATTTTTCACATATTTTCCCTGAAAACACGAAAACAAACATTAAACCGACAAATAAGCTTTCAGAATAGCATCCATCCAAGTATTTAGAGCACTTTATGAACGTATTTTACGTTCACATCATATTCTCACCAACAACTGGATGGAAGTTGGGTCGTCGTGGATGTCTCCGTGGATGAATTGCGTTCAAATCCAAAGCCTTCCGTGAGATCGATTTGCCGAAAACGCCCCTCCGGATGCCTGATACGTGACTTGCATAATGGATCTTCCTTGGTCACTTGGGTGGAGCACGTGGATGTACGCGAGAAGGAAATGAAGGCCAGTTTCGAACCATTTGTTCATTCAGGGTTCGCTTTTGGTGCAAAGCGTTGGATATCAACCCTCCAACGACAAGCCGAGCGCTACATGTGCGCCACAGGTATCCACTCTTCACCCGGTGACTCGATTATTTCTCTTGAAGGAAGAAGAGGACTTGCGGAAATGGCAAAACAGATGGCAATCTGTTTCTTCAACGATATCAGCAACTCCACGTACCACCACTGGACTTGTTCGAACCGAACAAGAGACACTCGAATGGAGGTCAGGACCAACAAGCGAAGGGGTGATCCGAGCAAGCCCCCTGGAGTCAATCGTACTGCTGGTTGTTCCGTTGTTCATCTATCTCATCACACCAGGATCTTTGAGTTCCTCAAAGACGTGCAGACAAGACCAATGTGGGATAGTATGTCGATGGACAGCTCTGTGCGTCTGCTAGCAAATTTCACCATCGGTCTTGACCCGGGGAACCAGATTTCGGTGCTCGCCATAGATAGTCACAACGACTTCCTCATTCTTCAGGAGTGTTGCACCGATGCAACGGGGTCGTCTGTGATTTATGCGCCGATCAACCATTCCATTCTCCAGTGTTTGTTATGTGGAGTTCAACCGGAGCCATTTCCGCTTATGTCTTCTGGCTTCTCCATTCTGCCAAACGTATCCGGAGCTGTTCTTGATGGAACACTACTGACTATGGTGTTCCAGATCTCGGTGAAGGCTACATCAGCCAAATCTGCCGTGGAGTCGGCAACAACCCTTGTCCAGGACACACTTCAAAGGATCAGAGCCGCAGTCAACTAAGGAGCAAACGTTGGATGCAAGGCCCTGCTAGCCTTGTTTGTGACTGTTGGTGACTTGCTTCGGGAGGAGCTTAACGATCTTCAAGGGGGAGATTTTCTTTAACTTATCTTTTTCATTTGTATATATGTTGTGTTTACTTCTGTTGATTTATGTTTGTGTATTTATTTCTGTTTGTGTGTTTAAATTCAATAACCATACTTGAATTTTTCATTTTCGTGAAATATCTGTCTAACATTGAGGACAATGTTTAATTCAAGTGTGGGGGGAAGGTTTATTAAAAAGAAAAGAAAAAATTTGAAAAATTGAAAAAAATTGAAAAAAATAATTTACTTGTTTTCGTTTTCTACTGTAACGGTATATCGACTAAATCATACTTACTCCCTTGGTAGCGTTGAACCTACCATTGCACTTAGTAAGTCACTGTGGTCACGTATTGTTACGTAAATTGAAAAAATCAAAAAAAAAAAATCAAAAAATCAAAAATGACAAAAATATTTGCTTCTGTTTTGTGTGTTATTGTTTGTTTTGTGCTTTGTTCTTTCCAATTCCGATGATGAATTGAGTTTTAATTGTTCTGATTAGGAGAATGTTTATTATATGTCAAGGCTTTGTGTAGTTTGCTTTGGATTTAATTTGCATAACTTATGATTGCTCGAAATTCCATGTTCACATAACCTGTTTCGATTAGTTGATTGCAATCTGAGAAGCACATTTGAACATACATTGTCATGCATACCCAGAAAATGTGAGGACTTGAGCCTATTGAATATTCACATGTATGCATATTTCATACATTTACTCGTTCTTCATGTGTGCACAATTCATGAGTTTTGAACCTAGAACTTGCTCGAAGACCACTTGAAACATTTTGTTAATCTGTAATGAATTAGAAATGAGTAAGGCATTAGTTGAGCACCATGGCCAAAGTATTCACCATCCATCTAAACACGAACTTTAGGAATAACCCTTTTGAACTAAACACTCATTAGCCGTTTCTTTTGTTCACCCACACCATTCGACCCTTGTTTTATCATGTTTGCAAGACGATGATAGTGACTTCTTATGTTCTTATGCTTCGGATTTGTATGGTAATATACCAAAAGGCAAGTGTGGGGGTGCTTTTTATTTTGTTGTAATTGTTCAAGGAAAGAAAACAAAATCAAAAACAAAAAGAAGGAATAAAGTTCCTCAAGAAAAAAAGAAAAAAGAAAACAAAAAAAAAGAAAACAAAAAAAAAAGAAAACAAAAAAAAAATAGAGTTATTTTCTTGTATTATTTTCAATAAAAGGTTGAAGGAGAATAAGAAAGTTGTTTCGGGTATAGCATAGGTATGAGTTTCAAAGTTGTTGATTTGTCTTGCAAACATATGAAACATTTTTCATTTCCAGTCCCTTCATTCATTATTCACCATTCACCATTTACCATCCACCTTTTGGTCCCTGTTTCACCTTAAAGTCCTTATGATCTAATGATTTGTAGATTAATTGTGGAGAGTTGGTTGATGAGCAAGCATATGGGAACGTTACTTGTGTAATTGTTATGAGAGTAAACACTTAACCCTAAACACTGAGCGGAAATAATTAGTGAATCTTGTGAGGTTTAGTGGTTAATGTTGTTTCGATGTGCCTATTGGATTGCTTGACATTAATTGTATACTTGGTTTTCACACACTTCACCCGAGCATGAATGAGATGTACATGTTAAATGCTTAGCAAATTTGTTAGCCTTGGTATATAATTTTTATTCTCTTGATTATAACTCTTCCGAACTCGCTGAGGGTTATGGTTGGAAAGACCATTCTGTTTTGTGTTTCCTTTTCTGTTTTGTGTTGTTCTTGTGTTTGCTAGAGGACTAGCAGTAGCTAAGTGTGGGGGAATTTGATAAGAGCACAAAGTGTGACGTTTTTAATGTGTTTTCCCTACTATTTGGCTATAATTTAATTGTAACTTTGCTATTTTAGCTTAGTTTCCATATTTGAGTCCTAAATGACGTATTAATGTGAACATGTGCAGAAACGAAGCTTAATGGGCTTTTTTTCGAGGCCCATTAAGAGATGTGCAGCCGTGAAGCCCAAGATGAAGGCCCAAATCCATAATGAAGGCCCAAACCCAAGATGAAGGCCCAAATCCATGAAGGAAGGCCCAAGTCCATGAAGGAAGGCCCAAGTTCACAAAGCATGAGGAAAGGCCCAAGCCCAGATTTTCGGACAATCTGCCTGTGCAGATAGGTCAACTTGCGAAGCCCATATCTCTGAATTGCACCGTCAGATCTAGCTGTAATTTTGATACACGCTGCATGTGGATGTTAAGTGTTTCGGCATTAAAATTTCAGAATCATCCAACCGTCCATACGTCCAGAATTCCACTCCAAGTGCGCACTGCTCAGTGCTGTCTGCTTTTTATTTCTTTCCTTTTCCTTTATTCTCAATGCTCCACTCACCCCCATATTTCCACCCATCTCACCTAACTATCTTTGTTTCTTTCTCTCCATACCATTAGTGTTTGATTTCTTTTACCTAAATAATTGGTTAATTGCCATATGACTACATTTCCACCACCACTTACCATTTCTTTATCTCTCATTCACATTCCACTTCTATTCCCTTTCTTTCTTTATTTCTTTCATTGTCTTCTTATTCCTCTCCATTCTCCTATAAATAGAGGGCTTCACAACACTATTTCTCACAAATTCACACCCCAATGGGGAGGGACAAACCCTCCTCTTTCTCTTCTCCATCATATTTTCCATTCTCTAGTATTTAGGGTTCTCCAGGCTTCAAGGAGGAGGAAAGGCGGCTGCACCATCACCATCATCACCATCAATTTCGTCCATCATCATCACCACCTTGCTGCACACGGTTTGGATTACTTGCTTTCGAGGATTCAAGGTTTCGTGGTCTTCAAGTCTTCATGCTATTCCATATGGTGTAATCTGACTTTTCCTTTAATTATTCTTATGAATTCCTCTTTGTTGCTTGATTATTCTTTGTATTAGTTAACATGACATGATTTATATAATTTCCAGCCTATTTATATGAGTTTATTTAGTTATTGGATCCTAATTAGTTAGTTCTTCTAGTAGCTTATGTGACTCTGTTTACTTGATTCTGAATTATAGAAAACTTTTATGTGTTTATGTTATAGGGATCGATACTTATAATATTTGCATATAATTGGAGCTAGAGTTAGGGATTACAATTCACCTAATAGTTTTGGAAACCTAATTCACGAGTAGTAAAGGCTTTGGACAAAGGTCGGTGTCAAATAAAAAGGATCACGGATAGATGGGCGGTCCCACTAGGTCGTGCACTTTAATTAACAACTCTTCTTTTATGCGTTGGACATGTTTTGATTAGCTACCTTTGCATGTTTGATTGATTAATCTAGGTGCGGTCGCTTAGGTTAATTTTCATGAAAGTGGTTTTATTTGGGGAATGATAATTGGCGGTCCAGCATTCCACATATGTTAATTTCGGTTTCATGGCTAGGGAACTTGGTTAATTTTCGGTCCAATAATTGGTAAATTTGTATACTTGTGGCTAAACTTTATATACTTTGTGTTTCATCCCATTTTATTTAATTTATTCTTTGTAACTTAATTAATTTATTTCATTCAATCAATTTCTTTAACCCCCTTTTTTACTTTGTACATATGTATATATTTATACTTTATACTTGTTAATAATAATTCTTTATTTAATTTAATTTCTTGTGACATTTTTTGTTAGGTACACCCTTTGATCTCCGTTGTGAACGATACCCTACTATGCACTATACTACTACCGATAGGGTTTTTTAAATTGATGCTCCTTTGGAGCGTATCAATTTTTGGCGCCGTCGACGTGGATTGATAATGTTCCTAACCTAATATTTTTTTTGTTGATACTGTTTATAATATTTTGTAATTATTACTGTTTTTATTACTTGTATATAATTACTGTTTACTTTTTATTGTTTATAATTTTACTATTTTTTTTTAACTGTTCATATTACTTGTTTATATTACTTGTATATATTGTGTTACACTTAGTAATTATACTTAGGTATCCTAAATATAGTTGATTATTTTTTGGTTGTTGTAAGTTGTAACTTGAACGGAAATAGGTAAGGTCCTTTTATTAATATTGGCCTAAACCCTTCATTTGTACCGTAAGGTCACTTGAGGTTGAGGGCGGCCTTTATTAACACTTGGAGAATTGTCGAACACTTAAGTGCTTTCTCAACTGAGTAAGGGGCACATGAATGGTGTCTAGATATGATCGAGACCCTGGGTGACGGGTTTGTAAAATTGGATTCAGAGGACTAGTCCACTAAATGAATCCTGCCTCTCGCTTATCTCTTGTGATCTGGTCATTCGCCTTCTGAAAACACGGAAAGTCATTTAAGTCAAGGCATTGCACCTAGGCCGTAAGTCCACCTTGAGTTACCGCTTGGAATCAACTTTCATTTTTTTCAACTATATTAAGGAAAATGAAAATATTTTTGTACACTTAAGTGTATTGTGTAAATAAAATATACGTAGACATAGGAAAATTTATTCATTCATTTTGTATAGATAATTTGTGATACATTTTTAACATTGTAAATATTTTAGTTTTACTTTGTAAATTTTATTACTAATTTATTTTTAATTTTTATAGGGAATAATCCGGGTTTATCGGAAATTTTACCACATACATCGGAGCATACGTTTAGGAAGTCAAGGTTGAAAAACCTTGAGGTTGATGTCTTGTTGGTGATTTTCGGTTTCCTCGGGTGTAAAAAGGTAAGTTTTCTTTTAACTCTCGTTATTTATTTAAAAAATAAAAAAATAAAAAAAATTGTAATTGTAAATAATAAAAAAAAGAGTGTTTGTTTGTTTTATTATTTGTAATTATTTATTTTTATTGTTCATAATTACTGTTCCTATTTACTGTTTATTTTGGGTTAGTTTGTTTGTTATTGGGCCTTAGGCCCGTTTGTGTGATTGGTTAGTGTTTTGGGTTTCGAATAAAAAGAAAAAAATAAAAAATAAAAAATTTAGCCCATTGGGCTCGTGTCATTCACGAAGCCCAAAACCCATAACCCAAGCCCATTAGTGTGTCGGGCCTGTTCGTTTTTAGGCCCATTAGTTAAGCCCACAAATAATGGGCCGGAGTTTTCTTTGGCCCAGGCCCACTTTAATGCCCAAACCATTTCGATGGTCCAAGCCCGTTTAAAGTGTCGGCAACCTTTGCGCGTGTTTTACACGCGTTTTCACTGTTTACTTTACGACTTTTCGTAAAGTATTTAAAAATAAAAATAAAAAATAAAAAAATGAAAATAAAAAAAAATTTGATTGGGCCGACGCACGACTTTTGCGTCGGCCGAATTGTTTAATAAATCGTGCGCGCGTTCCACTATTCCCTTTGCGACTTTTGTCGCTCGATCCGTGATTTACGGATCTTTGTCTTCGACCCTTGGACACGCGTCCGTCCATTCCGTTCCCTTCCCTTCGGTTTGCGTTAGTTCCCTTAGTCATTTCACGCGTTTTCCCTTCTCTCTCTCTCTCTCTCTCTCGTTTTCTCTCGCTCGTTCTTCGTGTTCTTGAGTTTTTCCCGTAAAACCTCCCAAATTCCCATAAGCTTTCCTCCCTTCCCAACCCAGAAATGGCCAAAAGAGTTAATTCTTTCAGCGATTTGTTTCAGACAGGTCCTTCAGAGAACCCAATCTTTGAAGGTCTGGCTGAAATAATTCCACCGAGCATGCTCAATAGCACCGATGCTAGCATGCCGACCGAGCCACAACCACTACCCCAAGCACCAATCCTGGTTGCTGATCCACCAGCCGAGCCGGAAGCCGCTCCTGTCTATAGGAGACTTCCGAGGACAAAGTACACCAAAGCTCAGAGAGATGCACTTGCGGCTTTCTTTGCGGTGTATTCTCACCCCACCAAGCCACAACGAGAAAGATTTGGTCCGAAAATCGGACTTGAGGAGGACCAAGTCTATTATTGGGGGTCGAGAAATAGGAAGAAGTTCGGTATCCTGACGGCTGAGCAGCGTATCGCCGAGCTAGAGAGAAGAAACGATCAGCTGGTGAGCAAGAACGAGGAGCTTCAACTGCAGAATCAACGACTCGTCGATGCTCTCCAGAGCGGCATCTGTCCCAATTGCGGAGGTCCTGTTCCGCACTCAGATGTGCCACGGCGAAGGCTCGAAGTTGTTCCTCAACAACAAGAGCCTATTCTCGAGTTGTCCGATGATTCCATCGACATGGACCACTTGAGACGGGATGTGCGGAGCCTCATGCCTACCCTAGTCGAGCGCCCATCCGTACCGTGCCATCTAATCTTCCGGGACCTGCTCATGATCTTGTCGGAGTCCACACCGACTTGATCTCGGATATCGTCCGTAAGGCCAAACACGAGCTCCTGCTCATGGCCACTGCCGGATTTCCTTTGTGGATAACTTCACCGACTCCCGACACGTCTATTCATCCCGAAACTCTTCATAGGGCCGAGTACTTGCGAGTGTTTCAACGAGCTGAACCTGCTCCGTACTTCAAAGCCGAATCGTCGAGACACTCGGCAACCATCCATCTTTATCCGACCACCATCGTTCAAATTCTCATGGATGTTGGTCGATGGTTGCCCGTCTTCTGTAGCATGATTACAAACGCCAAAATGTTGGAGATCCTTTCCTCCAGCAACGAAGAAGGCTACGAGGAGCATATGCAGGTTATGTCGGCCGAGTTTCTGGTGCCATCTCACCTCGTTTCAACTCGTGAAGTCCAGTTTGTTCGGTATTCTCACCAACAACTGGATGGAAGTTGGGTCGTCGTGGATGTCTCCGTGGATGAATTGCGTTCAAATCCAAAGCCTTCCGTGAGATCGATTTGCCGAAAACGCCCCTCCGGATGCCTGATACGTGACTTGCATAATGGATCTTCCTTGGTCACTTGGGTGGAGCACGTGGATGTACGCGAGAAGGAAATGAAGGCCAGTTTCGAACCATTTGTTCATTCAGGGTTCGCTTTTGGTGCAAAGCGTTGGATCTCAACCCTCCAACGACAAGCCGAGCGCTACATGTGCGCCACAGGTATCCACTCTTCACCCGGTGACTCGATTATTTCTCTTGAAGGAAGAAGAGGACTTGCGGAAATGGCAAAACAGATGACGATCTGTTTCTTCAACGATATCAGCAACTCCACGTACCACCACTGGACTTGTTCGAACCGAACAAGAGACACTCGAATGGAGGTCAGGACCAACAAGCGAAGGGGTGATCCGAGCAAGCCCCCTGGAGTCAATCGTACTGCTGGTTGTTCCGTCGTTCATCTATCTCATCACACCAGGATCTTTGAGTTCCTCAAAGACGTGCAGACAAGACCAATGTGGGATAGTATGTCGATGGACAGCTCGGTGCGTCTGCTAGCAAATTTCACCATCGGTCTTGACCCGCGGAACCAGATTTCGGTGCTCGCCATAGATAGTCACAACGACTTCCTCATTCTTCAGGAGTGTTGCACCGATGCAACGGGGTCGTCTGTGATTTATGCGCCGATCAACCATTCCATTCTCCAGTGTTTGTTATGTGGAGTTCAACCGGAGCCATTTCCGCTTATGTCTTCTGGCTTCTCCATTCTGCCAAACGTATCCGGAGCTGTTCTTGATGGAACACTACTGACTATGGTGTTCCAGATCTCGGTGAAGGCTACATCAGCCAAATCTGCCGTGGAGTCGGCAACAACCCTTGTCCAGGACACACTTCAAAGGATCAGAGCCGCAGTCAACTAAGGAGCAAACGTTGGATGCAAGGCCCTGCTAGCCTTGTTTGTGACTGTTGGTGACTTGCTTCGGGAGGAGCTTAACGATCTTCAAGGGGGAGATTTTCTTTAACTTATCTTTTTCATTTGTATATATGTTGTGTTTACTTCTGTTGATTTATGTTTGTGTATTTATTTCTGTTTGTGTGTTTAAATTCAATAACCATACTTGAATTTTTCATTTTCGTGAAATATCTGTCTAACATTGAGGACAATGTTTAATTCAAGTGTGGGGGGAAGGTTTATTAAAAAGAAAAGAAAAAATTTGAAAAATTGAAAAAAATTGAAAAAAATAATTTACTTGTTTTCGTTTTCTACTGTAACGGTATATCGACTAAATCATACTTACTCCCTTGGTAGCGTTGAACCTACCATTGCACTTAGTAAGTCACTGTGGTCACGTATTGTTACGTAAATTGAAAAAAATCAAAAAAAAAAAATCAAAAAATCAAAAATGACAAAAATATTTGCTTCGTTTTGTGTGTTATTGTTTGTTTTGTGCTTTGTTCTTTCCAATTCCGATGATGAATTGAGTTTTAATTGTTCTGATTAGGAGAATGTTTATTATATGTCAAGGCTTTGTGTAGTTTGCTTTGGATTTAATTTGCATAACTTATGATTGCTCGAAATTCCATGTTCACATAACCTGTTTCGATTAGTTGATTGCAATCCGAGAAGCACATTTGAACATACATTGTCATGCATACCCAGAAAATGTGAGGACTTGAGCCTATTGAATATTCACATGTATGCATATTTCATACATTTACTCGTTCTTCATGTGTGCACAATTCATGAGTTTTGAACCTAGAACTTGCTCGAAGACCACTTGAAACATTTTGTTAATCTGTAATGAATTAGAAATGAGTAAGGCATTAGTTGAGCACCATGGCCAAAGTATTCACCATCCATCTAAACACGAACTTTAGGAATAACCCTTTTGAACTAAACACTCATTAGCCGTTTCTTTTGTTCACCCACACCATCTGACCCTTGTTTTATCATGTTTGCAAGACGATGATAGTGACTTCTTATGTTCTTATGCTTCGGATTTGTATGGTAATATACCAAAAGGCAAGTGTGGGGGTGCTTTTTATTTTGTTGTAATTGTTCAAGGAAAGAAAACAAAATCAAAAACAAAAAGAAGGAATAAAGTTCCTCAAGAAAAAAGAAAAAAAAGAAAACAAAAAAAAAGAAAAAAAAAAAAAAGAAAACAAAAAAAAAATAGAGTTATTTTCTTGTATTATTTTCAATAAAAGGTTGGAGGAGAATAAGAAAGTTGTTTCGGGTATAGCATAGGTATGAGTTTCAAAGTCGTTGATTTGTCTTGCAAACATATGAAACATTTTTCATTTCCAGTCCCTTCATTCATTATTCACCATTCACCATTTACCATCCACCTTTTGGTCCCTGTTTCACCTAAAAGTCCTTATGATCTAATGATTTGTAGATTAATTGTGGAGAGTTGGTTGATGAGCAAGCATATGGGAACGTTACTTGTGTAATTGTTATGAGAGTAAACACTTAACCCTAAACACTGAGCGGAAATAATTAGTGAATCTTGTGAGGTTTAGTGGTTAATGTTGTTTCGATGTGCCTATTGGATTGCTTGACATTAATTGTATACTTGGTTTTCACACACTTCACCCGAGCATGAATGAGATGTACATGTTAAATGCTTAGCAAATTTGTTAGCCTTGGTATATAATTTTTATTCTCTTGATTATAACTCTTCCGAACTCGCCGAGGGTTATGGTTGGAAAGACCATTTTGTTTTGTGTTTCCTTTTCTGTTTCGTGTTGTTCTTGTGTTTGCTAGAGGACTAGCAGTAGCTAAGTGTGGGGGAATTTGATAAGAGCACAAAGTGTGACGTTTTTAATGTGTTTTCCCTACTATTTGGCTATAATTTAATTGTAACTTTGCTATTTTAGCTTAGTTTCCATATTTGAGTCCTAAATGACGTATTAATGTGAACATGTGCAGAAACGAAGCTTAATGGGCTTTTTTTCGAGGCCCATTAAGAGATGTGCAGCCGTGAAGCCCAAGATGAAGGCCCAAATCCATAATGAAGGCCCAAACCCAAGATGAAGGCCCAAATCCATGAAGGAAGGCCCAAGTCCATGAAGGAAGGCCCAAGTTCACAAAGCATGAGGAAAGGCCCAAGCCCAGATTTTCGGACAATCTGCCTGTGCAGATAGGTCAACTTGCGAAGCCCATATCTCTGAATTGCACCGTCTGATCTAGCTGTAATTTTGATGCACGCTGCATGTGGATGTTAAGTGTTCGGCATTAAAATTTCAGAATCATCCAACCGTCCATACGTCCAGAATTCCACTCCAAGTGCGCACTGCTCAGTGCTGTCTGCTTTTTATTTCTTTCCTTTTCCTTTATTCTCAATGCTCCACTCACCCCCATATTTCCACCCATCTCACCTAACTATCTTTGTTTCTTTCTCTCCATACCATTAGTGTTTGATTTCTTTTACCTAAATAATTGGTTAATTGCCATATGACTACATTTCCACCACCACTTACCATTTCTTTATCTCTCATTCACATTCCACTTCTATTCCCTTTCTTTCTTTATTTCTTTCATTGTCTTCTTATTCCTCTCCATTCTCCTATAAATAGAGGGCTTCACAACACTATTTCTCACAAATTCACACCCCAATGGGGAGGGACAAACCCTCCTCTTTCTCTTCTCCATCATATTTTCCATTCTCTAGTATTTAGGGTTCTCAAGGCTTCAAGGAGGAGGAAAGGCGGCTGCACCATCACCATCATCACCATCAATTTCGTCCATCATCATCACCACCTTGCTGCACACGGTTTGGATTACTTGCTTTCAAGGATTCAAGGTTTCGTGGTCTTCAAGTCTTCATGCTATTCCATATGGTGTAATCTGACTTTTCCTTTAATTATTCTTATGAATTCCTCTTTGTTGCTTGATTATTCTTTGTATTAGTTAACATGACATGATTTATATAATTTCCAGCCTATTTATATGAGTTTATTTAGTTATTGGATCCTAATTAGTTAGTTCTTCTAGTAGCTTATGTGACTCTGTTTACTTGATTCTGAATTATAGAAAACTTTTATGTGTTTATGTTATAGGGATCGATACTTATAATATTTGCATATAATTGGAGCTAGAGTTAGGGATTACAATTCACCTAATAGTTTTGGAAACCTAATTCACGAGTAGTAAAGGCTTTGGACAAAGGTCGGTGTCAAATAAAAAGGATCACGGATAGATGGGCGGTCCCACTAGGTCGTGCACTTTAATTAACAACTCTTCTTTTATGCGTTGGACATGTTTTGATTAGCTACCTTTGCATGTTTGATTGATTAATCTAGGTGCGGTCGCTTAGGTTAATTTTCATGAAAGTGGTTTTATTTGGGGAATGATAATTGGCGGTCCAGCATTCCACATATGTTAATTTCGGTTTCATGGCTAGGGAACTTGGTTAATTTTCGGTCCAATAATTGGTAAATTTGTATACTTGTGGCTGAACTTTATATACTTTGTGTTTCATCCCATTTTATTTAATTTATTCTTTGTAACTTAATTAATTTATTTCATTCAATCAATTTCTTTAACCCCCTTTTTTACTTTGTACATATGTATATATTTATACTTTATACTTGTTAATAATAATTCTTTATTTAATTTAATTTCTTGTGACATTTTTTGTTAGGTACACCCTTTGATCTCCGTTGTGAACGATACCCTACTATGCACTATACTACTACCGATAGGGTTTTTTAAATTGATGCTCCTTTGGAGCGTATCAATTTTTGGCGCCGTCGACGTGGATGGATAATGTTCCTAACCTAATATTTTTTTTGTTGATACTGTTTATAATATTTTGTAATTATTACTGTTTTTATTACTTGTATATAATTACTGTTTACTTTTTATTGTTTATAATTTTACTATTTTTTTTTAACTGTTCATATTACTTGTTTATATTACTTGTATATATTGTGTTACACTTAGTAATTATACTTAGGTATCCTAAATATAGTTGATTATTTTTTGGTTGTTGTAAGTTGTAACTTGAACGGAAATAGGTAAGGTCCTTTTGTTAATATTGGCCTAAACCCTTCATTTGTACCGTAAGGTCACTTGAGGTTGAGGGCGGCCTTTATTAACACTTGGAGAATTGTCGAACACTTAAGTGCTTTCTCAACTGAGTAAGGGGCACATGAATGGTGTCTAGATATGATCGAGACCCTGGGTGACGGGTTTGTAAAATTGGATTCAGAGGACTAGTCCACTAAATGAATCCTGCCTCTCGCTTATCTCTTGTGATCTGGCCATTCGCCTTCTGAAAACACGGAAAGTCATTTAAGTCAAGGCATTGCACCTAGGCCGTAAGTCCACCTTGAGTTACCGCTTGGAATCAACTTTCATTTTTTTTCAACTATATTCAGGCAAAGGAAAATATTTTTGTACACTTAAGTGTATTGTGTAAATAAAATATACGTAGACATAGGAAAATTTATTCATTCATTTTGTATAGATAATTTGTGACATATTTTTAACTTTGTAAATATTTTGTTTTTATTTTGTAAATTTATTACTAACCTTTTTATTTTGTATAGGAAATAATCCGGGTTTATCGGAAATTTTACCACATACATCGGAGCATACGTTTAGGAAGTCAAGGTTGAAAAACCTTGAGGTTGATGTCTTGTTGGTGATTTTCGGTTTCCTCGGGAGTAAAAAGGTAAGTTTTCTTTCACACTCGTTATTTATTTTAAAAATAAAAAAAAATTAAAAAAATAAAAAAGAAAAAGAAAATAAAAAAAAAATTAATTGTAAATAAAAAAAAAGAGTGCTTGTTTTGTTTTACTGTTTGTAATTATTTATTTTTACTATTTATAATTACTGTTTGTTTTATTTTAGGGCTTGTTGTTTGTTTGTTATTGGGCCTTATGCCCGTTTGTGTGATTGGTTAGGGTTTTAGGTTTCGAAAAGAAAAATAAAAAATAAAAAATAAAAAATTTGGCCCATTGGGCCCGTGTCATTCCCGAAGCCTGAAACCCGTAACCCAAGCCCATTTAGTGTGTCGGGCCTGTTCGTTTTTAGGCCCATTAGTTAAGCCCACCAATAATGGCCCGTACTCTACGCGGCCAGGCCCACTTTAAGGCCCAGACCATTCCGATGGCCCTGGCCCGTTTAAAGTGTCGGCAACCGTCAGCGCGTGTGACACGCGTTTTCACTGTTCACTTTACGACTTTCGCGTAAAGATTTGGTTAAATAAAAAGAAAAATTCTTATTGGGCCGTCCCGCGACTTTCGCGTCGGCACGATAATTAAAAAAAAATATAAAAAAATAAAAAATAAAAAAAATTTTGATTGGGCCGACGGACGACTTTTGCGTCGGCCGATTTGTTTAATAATCCGCATGCGTGTCAACTGTAGCCTTTGCGACTTTCGTCGCTCGATCCGCAATTTGCGGATCTGTGTCTGTGGCACGTGTGCGTACGTGCGTCTGTTCCTTTCCCTTGGTTTGTGTCTATGTGCTTCATTCCATTCATTTTGCATTCATTTTCACTTAGTTCCCTTTTAGTCTCTCTAAATTTTCTCTCGTTTGTTCATACTGTTCTTCACTTGTTCTTCGTTGTTCTTAGTTATTTTTCCAGAAAGCTATCCTCCCTCCCAACCTAAAATGGCCAAAAGAGTGAATTCTTTCAGTGAGTTGTTTCATTCTAGTCCTCCAGAGAGTGATTTCTTTGAAGGCTTGGATGAAATCATTCCACCAAGCATTCTAGATACTCGTTAATGCTAGCATGCCGGATGTGCCGTAACAGAACCGAACAACAAGCACCAATCCAGCTCGATGATCCACATGTTGTTGCTGTTGCTGGTCCTTCCCGAAGCGTACGAGAGGCCCGAGGACGAGATTCACCAAGGACCAAAATGATGCGTTGACCGAGTTCTACACGGTGAATCCTCACCCACTCAAACTGCACAGAGCAAGGTTTGCTATAGAACTCGGGTTAACCGAAAATAAGGTCTACAACCGGGGAAGGAGATTTCATGATAAGCACGGTATCCCGTCGAGGAGCAGATTTATGCCGATCTAATAAGAAGAAACGAGGAGCCGATGAGTAAGAATGAGGAGCTTCAAGAGCAGAACCAGAAACTCATCGATGCTCTTCACAGCGGCATTTGTCCCCGGTGTGGAGGTCCCGTTCCGCACCCGGATGTGCATCGATCAAGATTCGAAGTTGTTCCTCCGGAGCCTCTTCTTGTCTTGTCCGCTGATTCAATCGACATGGATGACTTGCGAAGGGATGTGCGGAGCCTCATGCCAACATTACTCGAGCGCTCATCCTCTCATGTGCCATCCGACAACATTCCGGACCTGCTCATGATCTCGTTGGGTTTCATTCCGACCGGATCGCCGATATCGTGAACAAAGCCAAAGACGAACTCATGCTCTTGGTCGCCGCTGGTTTTCCCCTATGGATCTATTCCTCAAATCCCAGCACTTCCATTCATCCCGAAACTCTTAATCATGCCGAGTACTTGCGAGTGTCTCAACGAGCCGAGCCTACACCATATTTCATATCGAAGCCTCGAGACACTCAAGCAACCATTCACCCTGAATCCGACAACCATCGTTCGGATTTTAATGGATGTTGGTCAATGGTTGCTCATCTTCGTAGCTTGGTCACCAATGCCCATACCTTGGAGGTCCCGTTCTCCGGATAGAAGAAAGCTACAAGGAGCAAGTGCAAGTGATGTCTGCCGAGTTCCTAGTGCCAACACACAATGTTTCAACTCGTGAAGTCCAGTTTGTTCGTTCCTCTCACCAACAATTGGATGGAAGTTGGATTGTTGTGGATGTTTCTGTGGATGAAATGAGCTCAAATCCAAGGCCTTCCGTCAGATCAAGATGCCGAAAACGTCCTTCCGGATGCCTGATACGGGATCTGCAAAATGGTTCCTCCTTTGTCACGTGGGTGGAGCATGTTGATGTGCGAGAAAAAGATTTAACCCCTTTATTTAAACCTTTTGTTGAATCAGGTTTTGCATATGGAGCGAAGCGTTGGTTGGCACCTCTTCAACGACATGCCGAGCGCTACATGTGCGTGATGGGGATTCACACTTCACCCAGTGACTCAATCATTTCACCAGGAGGGAGAAGAAGCCTTGCTAAGATGGCAAACCAGATGGCGGTAAATTTCTTCAACGACATCACCAACTCGACTTACCATCATTGGACTGCATCAAACAAAACGGGAGACACACATATGGAGGTCAGGACCAACAAGCGAAGGGGTGATCCTAGCCAACCCCTTGGACTCGATCGTACTGCTGGCTGTTCTGTCAAGCACTTCTCCCATCACACAAGAATCTTTGATTTTATCAGAGACGTACAGACAAGGCATTTATGGGATAGTGTGTCGATAGACAGTTCAGTACATGTGCTTACAAACTTCACCACTGGTCTTGACCCACGAAATTCTATCTCCGTTTTGGGCATAAGTAATCACGTCGACTTCCTCATACTCCAGGAGTGCTTCACAGATTCAACGGGGTCGTACGTGATTTATGCGCCTATCGATCAAGCAACCTTCCAGTCCATGTTATGTGGAGTTGACCCGGAGCCTTTTCAATTGATGTCATCTGGCTTCTCCATTCTGCCTGATGTATCCGAAGACGTACTTGATGGAACTCTACTGACGTTAGTGTTCCAGATCTCAGTGAAGGCAAATTCAGCCAGACGTGCTGTGGATTTGGCAACAGGCACGGTCCAGGACACGCTCAAAAAGATCAAAGCCGCAGTCAACTAAGGAGCAAACGTTGGATGCAAGGCCCTGCTAGCCTTGTTTGTGACTGTTGGTGACTTGCTTCGGGAGGAGCTTAATGATCTTCAAGGGGGAGTCTTTCTGTTTCCCTTTTCATTTACTTAACTGTTGTGTGTTTACTTCTGTTTATGTTGTGTGTTTATTTCAGTTTGTGTGTTTACTTCGGTTGATTTCTGTTTGTGTGTTTAAATTCAATAACCATGCTTGAATTTTTCATTTTCGTGAAATATCTGTCTAACATTGAGGACAATGTTTAATTCAAGTGTGGGGGGAAGGTTTATTAAAAAGAAAAGAAAAAAATTCAAAAATTCAAAAAAAAATCAAAAAAATAATTTGCTTGTTTTTGTTTTCTACGGTCACAATATATCGACTAGATCATACTTACTCCCTTGGTAGCGTTGAACCTACCATTGCACTAAGTAAGTCACTGTGGTCACGTATTGTTACCCTAATTAAAAAAAAATTGAAAAAAAAAAATAGTTTTGTAAGCTCGTTTGTTTCGCACCGGCTTTGGAGCTATCGAGTCTTAGAAAGTGCTTGTTTGTTTATTTAAGCTATATCAAAAAAAAATATCAAAAAAAAATCAAAAAATAAAAAATTACAAAAATATTTGCTTCTGTTTTGTGTTTATTTGTGTTGTGTTTTGTTCTTTCCAATTCCGATGATGAATTGAGTTTACTTTGTTGTGATTAGGAAAATATTGATTATATGCTAAGACTGTGTGATTTGCTTTGGATTTAATATGCATAACTTATGATTGCTCGAATTTCATGTTCACATAACCTGTTTCGATTAATTGATTGCAATCCGAGAAGCACATTTGAACATACATTGTCATGCATACCCAGAAACTGTGAGGATTTGAGCCTATTGAATATTCACATGTATGCATATTTCATACATTTACTCATTCTTCATGTGTGCACAATTCATGAGTTTTGAACCTAGAACTTGCTCAAAGACCACTTGAAACATTTTGTTAATCTGTGATGAATTAGAAATGAGTAAGGCATTAGTTGAGCACCATGGCCAAAGTATTCACCATCCATCTAAACACGAACTTTAGGAATCCCCTTTTGAACTAAACACTCATTAGCCGTTTCTTTTGTTCACCCATACCATCTCACCCTTGTTTTATTTATGTTTGCAAGACGATGATAGTGACTTCTTGTGTTCTTATGCTTCGGGTTTTGATTTGTTTGGTATTATACCAGAAGGCAAGTGTGGGGGTGTATTTATTTTGTTGTAATTGTTCAAAGAAAAAAAAATCAGAAATAAAAAGAAGGAATAAATTCCTCAAAAAAAAAATAGAAAAGAAAGAAAGAAAAAAAAATGTCAGAAAGAGAAATTCCAAAAATAGAGTTATTGTATTGTTTTTATTTTTCAATAAAAGGTTAGAGGAGAATAAGAAAGTTGTTCGGGTATAGCATAGGTATGAGTTTCAAAGTCGTTGATTTGTCTTGCAAACATGTGAAACATTTTCCATTTCGAGTCCTTTCACTTCATTGACCATTCACCATTTACCATTCATCCTTTTGTCCCTGTTTCACCTAAAAAGCCCTTATGATCTGATGATTTGTGGATTAATTGTGGAGAGTCGGTTAATGAGCAAGCATATGGGAACACTACTTGTGTAAATTGTTTTGAGAGTAAACACTTAACCCTAAACACTGAGCGGAAATAATTAGTGAATCTTGTGAGGTTTAGTGGTTAATGTTGTTTTTATGTGCCTATTGGATTGCATGACATTAATTGTACATTTGGTTTGCACACACACACCCGAGCATAAATGAGATGTACATGTTAAACACTTAGCAAATTTGTTAGCCTTGGTATATAATTTTTATTCTCCTGATTATAACTCTTTTGAACTCGCTGAGGGTTATGGTTGGAAAGACCATTCTGTTTTGTGTTTCCTTTTCTATTTTCTGTTGTTCTTGTGTTTGCTAGAGGACTAGCAGTAGCTAAGTGTGGGGGAATTTGATAGGAGCACAAAGTGTGACGTTTTTAATGTGTTTTCCCTACTATTTGGCTATCATTTAATTGTAACTTTGCTATTTTAGCTTAGTTTCCATATTTGAGTCCAAAATGATGTATTAATGTGAACATGTGCAGAAACGAAGTCTAATGGGCTTTTGCGAGGCCCATTAAGAGGTGGTCTGCCATGAGGCCCAAGAAGGGGGCCCAAGCCCATGAAGGAGGCCCAAATCCATGAAGGAAGGCCCAGGTTCACAAGGCATGAGGAAAGGCCCAAGCCCAGATTTTTGGACATTCTGCCTATGCAGATCAGTCAACTTGCGAAGCCCATATCTCTCAATTGCACCGTCAGATCTAGCTGTAATTTTGATACACGCTGCATGTGGATGTTAGCTGCTCCCAAATAAAATTTCAGAATCATCCAACCGGTAGAACGTCCATTATGCCGCTCTAAGTGCGCACTGCTCAGTGCTGTCTGCTTTGTATTTCTTTCCTCTTCTTTTATTTTCAATGCTCCACTCACCCCTATATTCTTTCCTCTTCTTTCTGCCCACAATATTAGTGTTTGATTTCTTTTACCTAAATAAATGGTTCATTGCCATATGACTACATTTCCACCATTCCACTTACCATTTCTTTTCTACCACTCACATTCCACTTCTCTTCCCTTTCTTTCTTTATTTCTTTTATTGTCTTCTTCTTCCTCTCCATTCTCCTATAAATAGCAGCCTCATTCTTCTCACCAATTCACACCCCAATGGGGAGGGACAAACCCTCCTCTTTCTCTTCTCCATCTCACATCATATTTTCCATTCTCTAGTATTTAGGGTTTTCAAGTCTTCAAGGAGGAGGGGAGCTGTTTACACCATTACCACCAGCCATCAACCATCATCACCACCATCATCATCACCTTGGGAATCTCGGCTTTTGAGTTACTCGCGTGAGGATTTAAGAGTTTGTGATCTTCGAGTTCTTCCTACTTTCCATATGGTGTACTTCAACTTATTCTTTAATTACTCTTTTTGAGTTCCTCTTTGTTGCTTGTTTATTCTTTGTACTAGTTAACATGACATGATTTATATAATTTTCAGCCTATATTTATGAGTTTATTTGATTGTTAGATCCTAATTAATTAGTTCTTCTAGCAGCTTATGTGACTCCGTTTATTTGATTCGGTTTTATTGAATCTTTTATGTGTTCTTGTTTTAAGGTTCGAAACTTAAGATGATTGCATGTAATTGGTGCTAGAATTAGGGTTTTAATTCTAATTCACAAGTAGTAAAGGCTTATCAAACGGGTCGGAATCAAAATAAGAAGGATCGCGGATAGACGAGCGTTCGCTAGGTCGCGCACTTTAATTAACAACTCTTCTCCTATGCGTTAGATATGTTATTGATTGATCACCTTTGCATGTTTAATTGTTTAATCTAGATGAGCGTTCACTAGGTTAATTTTCATAGAAGATGTTTTATTTGGGGAATGATAACCCGTGTGGGCATTCCACATATGTTAGTTTCGGTTTCATGGCTAGGGAACTTGGTTAATTTTCGGTCAAATGATTGGTAAACTTGTGTATATGTGGCTGAACTTTATATACTTTGTGTTTCATCATCATATTTTATTTATTCTTTGTAATTTAATTAATTTATTTCATTCAATTTATCTCTCAATTCCCCTTTTTACTTTGTACATATGTATATATTTATACTTTATACTTGTTAATAATAATTCTTTATTTTATTTAATTCTTTGTGACATTTTTGGTAGGTACACCCTTTGATCTCCGTTGTGAACGATACCCTACTATGCACTATACTACTACCGATAGGGATTTTTTTAAATTGATGCTCCTTTTGGGCGTGTCAGCAGTAGGTGAAGATGCTGCCGGCAGTGGAGAATTGTTGGTGAAGCTAGCAGCCAAGGGTGGCTCGGTGGAGCTGCAAAAATCCAAGACAAATACAAATACAAAATAATTAAAATAAACTAAAAATAAACAAAATAATTATAAATATAAAAATAAAACAAAAGAAAAGAAAAGTAAAATAACAAAAGAAATTAAAATGAAATAAATGTAAAATAAAACAATAGAAATAAAATAACAAAAAGAAACAAATATAATTAAAAATATAAATAAAATATAAACAAGGGAAAATAGAATGGAGATTTAAAATGTGTATCGCCACCGCGTGTGGTGGTTGCGCCGCCTTATGTGGTGGTTCGCCGACAAAATTGTCGGGATTCGGAACGGTTTCCGAAATCTTCGTACACAATTTTATTCCACAAATGAAAGTCACGGTTGACTTTCCGAATTACGCTGAAAATCTCCAAAATTCACCTTTTGTGTTGAAATTGACATTTTTCGCATATTTTCCCTAACAACACGAAAACAAACATTAAACAGACAATTAAGCTTTCGGAATAGCAAAATCCAGTAATTAAAGGCACTTTGTGAACGTATTTTACGTTCACATCAATGGTGTCTAGGTCGAGACCCTGGGTGACAGGTTTTGGATTCAGAGGACTATAGACAGACGAAAGTCGATAGGGGTGTAAGCCTCCGTAGTCCACCAAATGAATCCTGCCCCTCGCTTATTCTCATATGATCTGGCCATTCGCCTTCTGAAAACACGGAAAGTCATTTAAGTCAAGGCATTGCACCTAGGCCGTAAGTCCACCTTGAGTTACCGCTTGGAATCAACTTTCATTTTTTTTCAACTATATTCAGGCAAAGGAAAATATTTTTGTACACTTAAGTGTATTGTGTAAATAAAATATACTTAGACATAGGAAATTTATTCATTCATTTTGTATAGATAATTTGTGACATATTTTTAACTTTGTAAATATTTTGTTTTTATTTTGTAAATTTATTACTAACCTTTTTATTTTGTATAGGAAATAATCCGGGTTTATCGGAAATTTTACCACATACATCGGAGCATACGTTTAGGAAGTCAAGGTTGAAAAACCTTGAGGTTGATGTCTTGTTGGTGATTTTCTGTTTCCTCGGGAGTAAAAAGGTAAGTTTTCTTTTCACTCTCGTTATTTATTTAAAAAAATAAAAAAATAGAAATTTTTTAATTGTAAATAAAAAAAAAGAATGTTTGCTTTTGTTTTATTATTTTGTAATTATTTATTTTTACTATTCATAATTACTGTTCCTATTTACTGTTTATTTTGGGCTTGTTTGTTAGTTTGTTTGTTATTGGGCCTTAAGCCCATTTGTTTGTGTGATTGGTTAGGGTTTTAGGTTTCGTAAAATAAAAAAAAATAATAAAAAAAAAAATTTTGGCCCATTGGGCTCGTGTCATTCACGAAGCCCAAAACCCGTAACCCAAGCCCATATAGTGTGTCGGGCCTGTTCGTTTTTAGGCCCATTAGTTAAGCCCACCAATAATGGGCCGGAGATTTCTTTGGCCCAGGCCCACTTTAAGGCCCAGACCATTTCGATGGCCCAGGCCCGTTTAAAGTGTCGGCAAGCGCGTGTGCTACGCGTTTTCACTGTTCACTTTACGACTTTTCGTAAAGTATTAAAAAAATAAAAAATCGAAAATCAAGAAAAAATGTGATTGGGCCGACGCACGACTTTTGCGTCGGCCGATTTGTTTAATAAGCTGCGTGCGTGTCTACTGTAGACTTTACGACTTTCGTCGCCCGATCCACAATTTGCGGGTCTTCTGTCTGTGGCACGTGTGCGAGCGTGCGTCCGTTCCTTCCCTTCCCTTCTGTTTGCGTTAGTTTCCTTAGGTCATTTCACGCATTTCCCTTGGACTCTCTCTCATTCTCTCTCATTTTCTCTCGTTGTTCTTCATCTGTTCTTCGTGTTCTTCAGTTTTTCCCAGAAAACCTCCCAAATCCCAGAAGCTTTCCTCCTTCCCAACCCAGAAATGGCCAAAAGAGTTAATTCTTTCAGCGATTTGTTTCAGGCAGGTCCTTCAGAGAACCCGATCTTTGAAGGCTTGGCTGAAATAATTCCACCAAGCATGCTCAATAGCGCCGATGCTAGCATGCCGACCGAGCCACAACCACTACCCCAAGCACCAATCATGGTTGCTGATCCACCAGCCGAGCCGGAAGCCGCTCCTGTCTATAGGAGACTTCCGAGGACAAAGTACACCAAAGATCAGAGAGATGCACTTGCGGCTTTCTTTGCGGTGTATTCTCACCCCACCAAGCCACAACGAGAACGATTTGGTCCGAAAATCGGACTTGAGGAAGACCAAGTCTATTATTGGGGGTCGAGAAATAGGAAGAAGTTCGGTATCCTGACGTCTGAGCAACGTATCGCCGAGCTAGAGAGAAGAAACGATCAGCTGGTGAGCAAGAATGAGGAGCTTCAAATGCAGAATCAACGACTCGTCGATGCTCTCCACAGCGGCATTTGTCCTAATTGCGGAGGTCCTGTTCCGCACTCAGATGTTCCAAGGCGAAGGCTCGAAGTTGTTCCTCCACAACAAGAGCCTATTCTTGAGTTGTCCGATGATTCCATCGACATGGACCACTTGAGACGGGATGTGCGGAGCCTCATGCCAACCCTAGTCGAGCGCCCATCCATACCTTTGCCATCTTCTACCCTTCCTGGACCTGCTCATGATCTTGTCGGAGTCCACACCGACTTGATCTCGGATATCGCCCGCAAGGCCAAAGACGAGCTCCTGCTCATGGCCACTGCCGGTTTTCCTTTGTGGATAACTTCACCGACTCCCGACACTTCTATTCATCCTGAGACTCTTAATAGGGCCGAGTACTTGCGAGTGTTTCAACGAGCTGAACCTGCACCGTACTTCAAGGCGGAATCCTCGAGACACTCGGCAACCATCCATCTTTATCCGACCACCATCGTTCAGATCTTAATGGATGTTGGTCGATGGTTGCCCGTCTTCTGTAGCATGATTACAAACGCCCAGACGTTGGAGATCTTATCCTCCGACAATACCGAAGGCTACGAGGAGCATAAGCAGGTGATGTCGGCCGAGTTTCTGGTGCCATCTCACCTCGTTTCAACTCGTGAAGTCCAGTTTGTTCGGTATTCTCACCAGCAACTGGATGGAAGTTGGATCGTCGTGGATGTCTCCGTGGATGAATTGCGTACAAATCCAAAGCCTTCCGTGAGATCTATCTGCCGAAAACGCCCCTCCGGATGCCTGATACGTGATTTGCATAATGGATCTTCCTTAGTTACTTGGGTGGAGCATGTGGATGTACGCGAGAAGGAGATGAAGGCCATTTTCGAACCCTTTGTCCATTCTGGGTTCGCTTTTGGTGCAAAGCGTTGGATCTCAACACTCCAACGACAAGCCGAGCGCTACATGTGCGCCACAGGTATCCACACTTCACCCGGTGACTCGATCATTTCTCCCGAAGGAAGAAGAGGCCTGGCGGAGATGGCAAAACAGATGACAGTCTGTTTCTTCAACGATATCAGCAACTCCACGTATCATCACTGGACTTGTTCGAACCGAACAAGAGACACTCGAATGGAGGTCAGGACCAACAAGAGAAGGGGAGATCCGAGCAAGCCCCCTGGAGTAAATCGTACTGCTGGTTGTTCCGTTGTTCATCTATCTCATCACACTAGGATCTTTGAGTTCCTCAAAGACGTTCAGACGAGACCACTGTGGGATAGTATGTCGATGGACAGCTCTGTACGTGTGCTAGCAAATTTCACCATCGGTCTTGACCCGCGGAACCAGATCTCGGTGCTCGCCATAGATAGTCACAACGACTTCCTCATTCTTCAGGAGTGTTGCACCGATGCAACGGGGTCGTCTGTGATTTATGCGCCGATAAACCATTCTATTTTCCAGTGTTTGCTATCTGGAGTTCAACCGGAGCCATTTCCGCTTATGTCTTCAGGCTTCTCCATTCTGCCTAACGTATCCGGAGCTATTCTTGACGGAACTCTACTTACCATAGTGTTCCAGATCTCAGTGAAGGCTACATCAGCCAAATCTGCCGTGGAGTCGGCAACAACCCTTGTCCAGGACACACTTCAACGGATCAGAGCCGCAGTCAATTAAGGAGCAAACGTTGGATGCAAGGCCCTGCTAGCCTTGTTTGTGACTGTTGGTGACTTGCTTCGGGAGGAGCTTAATGATCTTCTGATAGGAGCACAAAGTGTGACGTTTTTAATGTATTTTCCCTACTATTTGGCTATGATTTAATTGTAACTTTGTTATTTTTGCTTAGTTTCCATATTTGAGTTCCTAAATGATATATAAATGTGAATACGTGCAGAAAATCGGAGCTCGGAAATTTACGAAGTCTAATGGGCTTTTTCGAGGCCCATTAAGAAGTGAGCTACCGTGAGGCCCAAGATGAAGGCCCAAATCCATGAAGATGAAGGCCCAAACCCAAGATGAAGGCCCAAATCCAAGATGAAGGCCCAAACCCAAGAAGGAAGGCCCAAGTCCACAAAGCATGAAGGAAAGGTCCAAGCCTATTTTCAGACATTCTGCCTGTGCAGATCAGTCCACTTTGGAGGCGCATTTCTCCCACTTGCACCGTTGGATCCAGCTGTATTTTTGGCACACACTGCATGTGTGTGTTAGGTATTCTGTATTAAAATTTCAGAATCATCCAACCGTCCAAACGTCCAATATTCCATTCCAAGTGCGCATAGCTCAGTGCTGCCTGCTTTCTAATTCTTTCATTTTCCTTTATTCTCAATGCCTCACTCACCCCCATATTTCCACTCATCTCACCACACTATCTTTGTTGCTTTCTCTCCATACCATTAGTGTTTGATTTCTTTTACCTAAATAAATGGTTCATTGCCATATGACTACATTTCCACCATTCCACTTACCATTTCTTTTCTACCACTCACATTCCACTTCTCTTCCTTTTCTTTCTTTATTTCTTTCATTGTCTTCTTCTTCCTCTCCATTCTCCTATAAATAGCAGCCTCATTCTTCTCAACAAAACACACCCCAATGGGGAGGGACAAACCCTCCTCTTTCTCTTCTCCCTCTCACATCATATTTTCCATTCTCTAGTATTTATGGTTTTCAAGACTTCAAGGAGGAGAGGAGCTGTTTACACCTTCACCACCAGCCATCAACCATCATCACCACCATCATCATCACCTTGGGAATCTCGGCTTTGGATTGCTTGCTTTCAAGGATTCAAAGATCCGTGGTCTTCGAGTTCTTCATGCTCTCCATATGGTGTAATTCGACTTTATTCTTTAAATTCTCTATTGAGTTCCTCTTTGTTGCTTGATTATTCTTTATATTAGTTAACATGACATGATTTATATAATTTCCAGCCTATTTATATGAGTTTATTTAGTTATTGGATCCTAATTAATTAGTTCTTCTAGTAGCTTATGTGACTCTGTTTACTTGATTCTGAATTATAGAAAACTTTTATGTGTTTATGTTATAGGGATCGATACTTATAATATTTGCATATAATTGGAGCTAGAGTTAGGGATTACAATTCACCTAATAGTTTTGGAAACCTAATTCACGAGTAGTAAAGGCTTTGGACAAAGGTCAGTGTCAAATAAAAAGGATTGCGGACATATGGACTTTTCTATAATGGGTCGTGCACTTTAATTAGCAACTCTTTTCTATGCGTTAAATATGGTTTGATTAGCTAGCTTTCTAGACTAAGATGACATGTTTAATTGGTTAATCTAGGTGCTTTCACTTAGGTTAATTTTCGTAGAGAGGTTTTATTTGGGGAATGGTTAGCTTCTAACTTTCCACATATGTTAATTTCGGTTTCATGGCTAGGGAACTTGGTTAATTTTCGGTCCAATGATTGGTAAACTTGTACACTTGTGGCTGAACTTTATATACTTTATGTTTCATCCCATTTTATTTAATTTATTCTTTGTAATTTAATTAATTTATTTCATTCAATTTATCTCTTAAACCCCCTTTTACTTTGTACATATGTATATATTTATACTTTATACTTGTTAATAATTCTTTATTTTATTTAATTCTTTGTGACAATTTTTGTTAGGTACACCCTTTGATCTCCGTTGTGAACGATACCCTACTTACACCACTATACTACCGATAGGGTTTTTTTAAATTGAGGCTCCTTTTGGGCGTGTCATCTTCAAGGGGGAGTTTTTCTTTAACCTTTCTGTTTATTTTTGTTTCCTTTGTATAAATGTTGTGTGTTTACTTCTGTTTATTTTTATTTGTGTGTTTAAATTCAATAACCATACTTGAATTTTTCATTTTCGTGAAATATCTGTCTAACATTGAGGACAATGTTTAATTCAAGTGTGGGGGGGAAGGTTTATTGAAAAGAAAAGAAAAAATTTGAAAAATTTGAAAAATTCAAAAAAATAATATACTTGTTTTTGTTTTCTACGGTAACAATATATCGACTAGATCATACTTACTCCCTTGGTAGCGTTGAACCTACCATTGCACTTAGTAAGTCACTGTGGTCACGTATTGTTACCCTAATAAAAAAAATTGAAAAAAAAAAAAAAAAAAAATTGCTTCTGTTGTTTATTTATTTGTTTGTTTTCGTTTTCTACGGTAACGGTATATCGACTAAATCATACTTACTCCCTTGGTAGCGTTGAACCTACCATTGCACTAAGTAAGTCACTGTGGTCACGTATTGTTACGTAAATTGAAAAAAATCAAAAAAATCAAAAATTACAAAAATATTTGCTTCTGTTTTGTGTTTTTGTGTGTTTTATTGTGTTGTGTTTTGTTCTTTCCAATTCCAATGATGAATTGAGTTTAATTGTTGTGATTAGGAGAATGTTTATTATATGTCAAGGGTTTGTGTAATTTGCTTTGGATTTAATTTGTATAACTTATGATTGCTCGAATTTCCATGTTCACATAACCTGTTTCGATTAATTGATTGCAATCCGAGAAATACATTTAAACATACATTGTCATGCATACCCAGAAAATGTGAGGACTTGAGCCTATTGAATATTCACATGTATGCATCTTTCATACATTTACTCGTTCTTCATGTGTGCACAATTCATGAGTTTTGAACCTAGAACTTGCTCAAAGACCACTTGAAACGTTTTGTTAATCTGTGATGAATTAGAGATGATTAAGGCATTAGTTGAGCACCATGGCCAAAATATTCACCATCCATCTAAACACGAACTTTAGGAATCCCCTTTTGAACTAAACACTCATTAGCCGTTTCTTTTGTTCACCCACACCATCTCACCCTTGTTTTATTTATGTTTGCAAGACGATGATAGTGACTTCTTGTGTTCTTATGCTTCGGGTTTTGATTTGTATGGTAGTATACCAAAAGGCAAGTGTGGGGTGCATTTTATTTTGATGTATTTGTTCAAAGAAAGAAAGAAAGAAAAAAAAACAAAAAGAAGGAATAAAGTTCCTCAATGAAAAAAAAAAAAAAAAGAAAGAAAGAAAAAAATGTCGGAAAGAGAAATGTCAAAAATAGAGTTATTTTCTTGTTTTTAATTTCAATAAAAGGTTGGAGGAGAATAAGAAAGTTGTTTCGGGTATAGCATAGGTATGAGTTTCAAAGTCGTTGACTTGTCTTGCAACATGTGAAACATTTTTCATTTCCAGTCCCTTCATTCATCATTCACCTTTCACTATTCACCATTCACCCTTTGACCCCTGTTTCACCCTAAAAGCCCTTATGATCTAATGATTTGTGGATTAATTGTGGAGAGTTGGTTAATGAGCAAGTTTATGGGAACATTACTTGTGCAATTGTTATGAGAGTAAACACTTAACCCTAAACACTGAGCGGAAATATTTAGTGATCATTGTGAGCTTTAGTGGTTAATGTTGTTTCGATGTGCCTATTGGATTGCATGAGATTAATTGTATACTTGGTTTTCACACACTTCACCCGAGCATAAATGAGATGTGCAGGTTAAACACTTAGCAAATTCGTTAGCCTTGGTATATAATTTGTATTCTCCTGATTATAACTGTTGTGAACTCGCTGAGGGTTATGGTTGGAAAGACCATTCTGTTTTGTGTTTCCTTTTCTGTTTTGTATTGTTCTTGTGTTTGCTAGAGGACTAGCAGTAGCTAAGTGTGGGGGAATTTGATAGGAGCACAAAGTGTGACGTTTTTAATGTATTTTCCCTACTATTTGGCTATGATTTAATTGTAACTTTGCTATTTTTGCTTATTTTTTTAATACTTTACGAAAAGTCGTAAAGTGAACAGTGAAAACGCGTAGCACACGCGCTTGCCGACACTTTAAACGGGCTTGGGCCATCGGAATGGTCTGGGCCTTAAAGTGGGCCTGGGCCAAAGAAAACTCCGGCCCATTATTGGTGGGCTTAACTAATGGGCCTAAAAACGAACAGGCCCGACACACTAAATGGGCTTGGGTTACGAGTTTTGGGCTTCGTGAATGACACGAGCCCAATGGGCTAAAATTTTATTTTATTTTTTTATTTTACGAAACCTAAAACCCTAACCAATCACACAAATGGGCCTAAGGCCCAATAATAATTAACTACAACAAGCCCAAAACAAATAAACAGTAATTATAAAAAGTGAAAATAAATAATTACAAAACAGTAAAACAAAAGCAAACACTCCTTTTTTTTTTATTTACAATTACAATTTTTTTTTTTTTTAATTTTTTTTTTAAATTAATAACGAGAGTGAAAAGAAAACTTTCCTTTTTACTCCCGAGGAAACCGAAAAATCACCAACAAGACATCAACCTCAAGGTTTTTCAACCTTGACTTCCTAAACGTATGCTCCGATGTATGTGGTAGAATTTCCGATAAACCCGGATTATTTCCTATACAAAATAAAAAGGTTAGTAATAAAATTTACAAGTTAAAAACAAAATATTTACAAAATTAAAAATAATGTCACAAATTATCTATACAAAATGAATAAATAAAATTTCCTATGTCTAAGTATATTTTATTTACAAGTAATGTTAAATTGTCCAAAATATAGTTAAGAACAAAGTTGATTCCAAGCGGTAATTCGAGGTGGACGTACGGCCTAGGTGCAATATCTTGACGTAAATGACTTTCCGTGTTTTCAGAAGGCGAATGGCCAGATCACAAGAGATAAGCGAGAGGCAGGATTCATTTAGTGGACAAGTCCTCTGAATCCAATTTTACAAACCCGTCACCCAGAGTCTTGATCATATCTAGACACCATTCATGTGCCCCTTACTCAGTTGAGAAAGCACTTAAGTGTTCGACAATTCTCCAAGTGTTAATAAAGGCCGCCCTCAACCTCAAGTGACCTTACGGTACAAATGAAGGGTTTAGGCCAATATTAATAAAAGGACCTTACCTATTTCCGTTCAAATTACAACCTACAACAACTTAAATAATTAACAGTATTCAGGATACCTAAGTATAATTACTAAGTATGTGTAAAAATATTTACAAGTAAAATTAGTAAGTATAAAATTAACAAGTATTATTTACAAACAGTAAAAAGTCAACAGTCAAAAAGTCAACAGTCAAAAAGTCAACAGTCAAAAAGTCAACAGTCAAAAAGTCAACAGTCAAAAGTCAAAAGTCAAAAGTCAAAAGTAAATAGTAAAAACAATCCCCGGCGAGCCGGCGCCAAAATGATTAGAAGATTTTTCACCTACGTCATTAATTATTACCTAAATTCCTAACAATTGTCGTTGTAAAGTATAATGGGAAATAAAGGTTTTTCCCACAGAAGATTGTTATATTTACTTTTTAATGTCACGAAAAATTAAATTAAATAAAGAATTAATATTAACAAGTATAAAGAATAAAGAATATATATATACAAAATTAAATAAACTATACAGTATTGTTTCTATTTACAAAAATATACATTATATACAAAAGTATTTTTGGGGGTTTTTGATAATTTTGAAAACAATAAAAAGAAATATTTTTGGATTTTTATTATTTTTGAAAACAAGAAAAACACACACAAATATTGTTTTGAAGATTAACCAACTCCCTAGCCATGAATCCGAAACTAACACATGTAGAATGCCTACGCAGGTTATCATTCTCCAAATAAACTTCTCCCATGAAAATCAACCTAGTGAACGCTCATCTAGATTAAACAATTAAACATGCAAAGGTGATTAATCTAAACATGTCTAACGCATAGAAGAAGAGTTGCTAATTCAAGTGCGCGACCTAGCGAACGCTCGTCTATCCGCGATCCTTATTATTTAGTTTCAACATTAAAGATAAAACCAAACAAACAAAATTCACATAAGCTGCTAGAAGAATCAATCAACTTCAATCCAACAATTATTACACAAAATAGAAAATAAACAAACAATAACATTTCCCAAAATTATTCACGAATAGTTAATTAAACAAAAATAAATTATAATAAATAAACGAGTTTGGGAAAAATGTTACTGTTGTGTCCATGAAAATGGACACTGTCTGGCAGGCGAAGGTGGCAGACTCAGCTATTGAAATCGGACTTGCATTTGGATGTGGCGGGTGTACGGGTGTACTTAGCAGATTGGGCATTGGGTCTTTGGGCTTGAGGACCATTGGGCTTTGAGGCCCAAATCAGAAAGTTGACCTGCTTGTTTGACTTTTGACTTTTCAACATCTCCAAGTCAGCATTAAGAGCACGGGATTATTCATTTCTGGTTTCTTCTTCTTTGGAATAGCTACTGAAATGAGAGATGGGAGCTGCGAGCACGGGTTGCAGCGACGGGGAGCAAGGAACGGCGAGAGTATGAACGCCGGCAGCGACGTGGGCGTGCAAGGATGACGACGCCGGTGAGACCATGGGCTGGGCTCGGCGATTAGGAGCAGCGGGAAGGACGCCGGCTGGGAGCAGGGACAGATCGATCGATCGGTGCGGCGCGGATTTCCGGCCGGGCATTAATTGAAACTCACGGCGGCGTGAGAGAGAAGGGAACGGTGCCTGGGTCGACGGCGAGGAGAGGAGCACGGGCAGCTCTGGAAATTGAAACGGCGCCGGCGATGGTGATGAAGATGAGCGACGGAGACCATGGGTCTGGTCGTTGAGAGGCGGCTCAATTGGAATCGGGTTGGTGGCCAGATTGGCGGCAAAGCAGCAGCGGCGTTGCTGAAAGGACGCCGGAGAAGGCACGGGGACGCCATGAGCTGGGCACGGCGATGGGTACCTGCAAAACAAAAGAAAAACAAGCAAAATTAGATAGGAAGAATATGATTGATGATTGCTTGAATTGTGAATTGCAGAGGCAAAAAAAATGAATTGATTGGAGGTGATGGTTTTGGCAGAGGAGCTGCGGAGGGAGGCACGGTGGCTCTGGAATTGAATTTGCAGATGTGAAGCACAGTGGCTTTATGAGTGTTGCCGTGATTGAGAATTGGTGAATTGTGGTTTGTGATTAATCATCAGCAGAAGCTTCTCTTAAATAGAGAAGGGAATGAGGAAGCAGCCAAGCAGAGGGAAGTGTTGCCGGTGGTGGAGAGGGTAGGTGGAATGGACTGTAGTGGTGGTGGAACTTGGGTGGAGGCAGTAGGTGAGCTAGAAGCCACGGGAAAAATGGAAATGGCTGCTATGGTGGACTTTTGAGCTGTAGATGCTTGCCGGCGGTGGAGTGAGAAACGTGGCTGCAAAAGAAAACAAAGAAAACAAAGAAAAAAGAAATAAAATAAAATAATAAAAGTAATTAAAAGAAATAAAATAACATAAAAATAAAATAACAAAAACAAACGAAAATAATTAAAAATAAAATATAAACAAGGGAAAATATAATGGAGATTTAAAATGTGTATTGCCACCGCGTGTGGTGGTTGCGCCGCCTTATGTGGTGGTTCGCCGACAAATTGTCGGGATTCGGAACGGTTTCCGAAATCTTCGTACAATATTTTATTCCACATATGAAAGTCACGGTTGACTTTCCGATTTACGCTGAAAACCTCCAAAATTCACCTTTTCTGTGCAGATTGACATTTTTCTCATATTTTCCCTAAATACACAAAAACAAATATTAAACAGACAAATAAGCTTTCGGAATAGCAAAATCCAGCAATTAAAGGCACTTTGTGAACGTATTTTACGTTCACATCATGTTTTCCCTACTATTTGGCTATGATTTAATTGTAACTTTGCTATTTTAGCTTAGTTTCCATATTTGAGTCCAAAATGATGTATTAATGTGAACATGTGCAGAAACGAAGTCTAATGGGCTTTTGCGAGGCCCATTAAGAGGTGTGATGTGAACGTAAAATACGTGCACAAAGTACCTTAATCGCTTGGATTATGTTAGTCCAAAAGCCTATTATTGTATATTTAATATTGTTTTAGTGTGTTTCAGGGAAAATACGAACAAAACGCTTTATTTGTACAAAAGGTACATTTTAGAGGTTTTAGCGCGAATCCGAAGATGAATCGAAAAGTCAACCGTGACTTTTCGAAATTTAAATGACACCGGTCATTTCTCGGATGTGGAGATCAAAACTTGTACGAAGATTTCGAAAAACGTTTCGAATCCCGGCAATTTTGCCGGCGAACCACCACATAAGGCGGCGCAACCACCACCCGCGGTGGCAAATACATTTTCTAAACCTCCATTTATTTCCCTTTATAATTGTTGTTCACTTCTTTTATTTATTTATTTAGTTTAAGTAATTTTTCTTTAGTATTTATTTTATTTTATTTTTATTCTTTTATTTTATTTTTATTTCTTTGTTGTTTGACTTTTGCAGTTTAGTTTGACTCTGCAAACCACCTTGCCGGCCACCATTCAATCACCACCTCCACCACTTCAAACCACCTCCATTTTCTCCCTTGGTTTCCAGCTGCCATTCACCATGGATTCGAATTCAAAATTCAAAACCACTCTGAATCATCCTTAAAGCCAGAAGCCAAAGAACAAAAATCACAAGCCGAGGCCGGGGCTTCTTCCCATTCTGCTCCTTCTTCCCTTTCTTCTTCTTCTTCTTCTTCCCTTCTGCCATTCTTTCTATTCTTTTTCTTTTCTTTTCTTCCATTTTCTACTCTCTGCACCTCTCTATCTTCTCTCTGCACCCCAGCGCCAAGCAGCAATCATAGCCACCATATATCATCTCACTTCTGCAACCACCCACCGTGCCTCACCACCGTGGTCACTACATCAGACCACCATCACTCCTCTGCTCACCGCTGCAATCTAGTCGGACCTGCAATTAATCAAATCACAAAAACCCATCATCAATCAATCACCCACAATCATTGCTCATCTCAGCCAAGCCATCGATTTACAAAGCACCTCACCACCGTGAGCTCTTACCCAACTCCAATAATCTGCAATTCATCTTCAATTTCCAACCCATCACCGACGCCGGCGAGCTCCTCTGTTCACCGTTGCACCGCCACGATCCCGGACCACGACGTCGTCGACCCATCTCACCCGCACAACCCACCGTCGCTGTTCTCTGTTGTCAACCCGTGCTCGTCGCCGTCAACGCCGAAGATCCAAGATCGATTTCTCGCCGGCGACCCAATCTTCATCTCCACCACAGCCCAAGCCGGCGACTCCTCCACCGTCGACGAGCCCATCACACGCCTCGCCTACCAACAGCACCGGCCGGGCCCGTGCTTCTCTCGTCCGGCCGTCATCGATCTCTGCCGGACCGCCGCCGTGCCACTCATCCGCGCCTCCACTTTCCGGCCCTCTGCTGCCGTTCCCTTGAACCCGTGCTCGATCAGTCCCGGCCACGCCGCGACATCTCGAATCTCTCTCTCTAGCCCAAGCTCGGGCTCTCCCCCTCTCGTTTGCTATTTCAACCCTCTTTTTCAATTTGAGTTTTGTTTAGTACTATTTATTCTCTAAACAATTTGGTTTTGAATTATTTTAATTTTATTTTTTTATTATTTTCTTTAAGTAAAATACTTACATTATTTTGTGATTGTAATACTTAAAAATCAAAATCTTGTGTGATTAGTGAATTTGTGAAATTGTGTTATTTATTCTAAAATTCAATTTGTGTTTACTTTTATTTTTAGTTTAATTATTTCAATTTGTTTGTTTAGATTAATTTCTTATTTATTGTGTGTTAAATTAATATAAGAAAAACCAAAAATTGTTATTTGTGTTTAGGAAATTTGATTACATTTTACTAATTAGGTTTTAGGCCTCCAATCCCCGTGGTTCGACAATCCCGAGTCCAAATTACTCATCACTATATTTTGATAACCAATCAAATGGCGCCGTTGCCGGGGATTTAGGTTTAACTTTGATCTATTAGTTTTTGTAACCGAGTTTTTAGTATTTCGTAAATTTTCTAGTTAATTTGTTTATTTTATTTTGTTTTGTGAATTTTAAATTTTTATGTGCATTTTATTTTATTTTGTGCTATATTTGTTATTTTAGTTTCTGTTTACATTTTTCTTGAATTTTATAGGTGCAATTCCGATCATCCTGAACAATGGAACAGTGGAATTATACGTGGGATGATTCTAGAAGTTTCGAATATCCGTGGTCCATTGAAAATCAATGCATTGAGCCATCACATCCTTTACTCTCGTGTCTTGAAGAAATGGTGACTCAACTGCAAAACTCTTTAGCGGATAATGACGAACGATGGCGTGAAACTCAAGAAAGAAGTGCAAAGATCGATCAATTGATAGAGCAATTTGAGGCCAACCGTTTATTTGAGCACGATCAAGAACTGACAAATCTGCAACCATGTGAGTTCTTTGATCCAAATCCCTTACTTGTGCATAATGGTGATTTTGATGTGCATTCATGTGGGGTTGAGAGGGAAGAAAATGTACCTCTCAACCATGTTGATAATATTGTTGTGCATCATAATGTTACCATAAAGGAGGATGGGAACCGGGAGGATAAAATTGTACTCCCGGGAAATGGATTGGATGATTCTGTGTTACCAAGGAGTAACAAAGAGGTGGATAAGGAAGCCGGAGGGGAACAATGTGTACCTTCCGGAAAGCAGGCAACACTGAAGTCAAGACAAAAAGCTGTTGGAAAGAAGAAAAAGAAGAAGCAAGGGCAAATGACTGAAATGTTCGATATTTTCAAGAAAGCAGACGTGAATCTTCCTCTGCTAGATCTCATCAGTCGAGTACCAGCATATGCAGAATTTGTCAAGAATATATGCATGCACAAGAAGAAATTCCTTGGTGAGGAGAAAATTGTGCTCAAGGAGGAGGCAAGTGCAATCATTCAGCGAAGGGAATCACTTGGCATTCATGATCCTACGAGCTTTGTTATTGGGTGTACAATTGGTGACAAATCTTTTGATGGAGCTCTTATGGATATGTGCACGTGCATCAATATCATGCCTCTAGCAACATTCCGGAAGCTAGCCATTGGCACCATGCAATCTACTTCAATCTCAGTGCAACTTGCAGATGAGACATTCAGAATGCCGGTGGGAATTGTGGAAGATGTGTTGGTTAGAGTCGACAAGTTCATCCTTCCAGCAGATTTTGTGATTTTGGATATGGATGAAGACCCCAAGATAGAGAGTGGATTGCCTATCATCCTTGGTAGTCCCTTTATGGCCATTGCCGGTGCGAAGATTAATGTTCAGAAAGGCACCGTGAAGCTCAAAGTCTTGGGGGAAAAGGTCAAGTTGCAAGTACTCCAGCCCACCTTTCCACTTAATGTCATCAAGGAGGTGTTTTCAGTTGATTTGGTGAAGGGGAATCAAGCAAAGAGTGAAAGGATTTTCGGTCCTTTAAATTGATAGGAGCACAAAGTGTGACGTTTTTAATGTGTTTTCCCTACTATTTGGCTATGATTTAATTGTAACTTTGCTATTTTAGCTTAGTTTCCATATTTGAGTCCAAAATGATGTATTAATGTGAACATGTGCAGAAACGAAGTCTAATGGGCTTTTGCGAGGCCCATTATGAGGTGGTCTGCCATGAGGCCCAAGATGGAAGGCCCAAACCCAAGAAGGAGGCCCAAACCCAAGAAGGAGGCCCAAACCCAAGATGGAAGGCCCAAATCCATGAAGGAAGGCCCAAGTTCACAATGCATGAGGAAAGGCCCAAGCCCAGATTTTCGGACATTCTGCCTGTGCAGATTAGTCAACTTGCGAAGCCCATAACTCCCAATTGCACCGTCCGATCTAGCTGTAATTTTGATACACGCTGCATGTGCGTGTTAGATATTCTGTATTAAAATTTGAGAATCATCCAACCGTTCAAACGTGCATTCTTCCGTTATAAGTGGGAATAGCTCAGTGCTGCCTGCTTTTTATTTCTTTCCTCTTCTTTTATTTTCAATGCTCCACTCACCCTTATATTCTTCCCTCTTCTTTCTACCCATACCATTAGTGTTTGATTTCATTTACCTAAATAAATGGTTAATTGCAACCCATTACATTTCCACCATGCCACTTACCATTTCTTTATCTCCCACTTAAATTCCACTTCTCTTCTCTTTCTTTCTTTATTTCTTGCATTGTCTTCTTCTTCCTCTCCATTCTCCTATAAATAGCAGCCTCATTCTTCTCTTCAACACACCTCAATGAGGAGGGACAAACCCTCCTCTTTCTCTTCTCATCTCACATTTTCCATTCTCTAATACTATGGGTTTTCAAGACTTCAAGGAGGAGGAGAAGGCGTCTACACCATCACCACCAGCCCCTATTCAACATCACCATCACCATCATCACCTTGTCTTCACAGCTTGGATTACTTGTGGTCAAGGATTCAAGATGTGGCTTCAAGATCTTCATGCTATTCATACGGTGTATTTCGACTTAGCCTTTAAATTTATGCCTCTTTGTTACTTGATTATTCTTTGTATTAGTTAACATGACATGATTTATATAATATTCAGCCCTTGTTTATGGATTTATTTAATTGTTGGATCCTAATTAATTAGTTCTTCTAGTAGTTTATGTGACTCCGTTTATTTGATTTTGTTTTAGTAGATAACTTTTATATGTTTTTGTTTTAAGGTTGCAAACTTAAGATAATTGCATATAATTGGTGCTAGAATTAGGGTTTTAATTCTAATTCACAAGTAGTAAAGGCTTTGGAAAGAGGTCGGAATGAAATAAGAAGGATCACGGATAGATGGGTGGTCCCACTAGGTCGTGCACTTTAATTAACAACTCTTCTTTTATGCGTTGGACATGTTTTGATTAGCTACCTTTGCATGTTTGATTGGTTAATCTAGGTGCGGTCGCTTAGGTTAATTTTCATGAAAGTGGTTTTATTTGGGGAATGATAATTGGCGGTCCAGCATTCCACATATGTTAATTTCGGTTTCATAGCTAGGGAACTTGGTTAATTTTCGGTCCAATAATTGGTAAACTTGTATACTTGTGGCTGAACTTTATATTCTTTATGTTTCTCATCCCATCTTATTTAATTTATTCTTTGTAATTTAATTAATTGATTTCATTCAATTTAATCTCTTAAACCCCATTTTTACTTTGTACATATGTATATATTCTTTATACTTGTTAATAATAATTCTTTATTTTATTTAATTCTTTGTGACATTTTTTGTTAGGTACACCCTTGGATCTCCGTTGTGAACGATACCCTACTATGCACTATACTACAACCGATAGGGTTTTTTTTAAATTGACGCTCCTTTTGGGGCTTGTCAATTTTTGGCGCCGTCGACGTGGATTGAAAATGTTCCTAACCTAATATTTTTTTTGTGAATACTGTTTATAATTTTTTGTAATTATTACTGTTTTTATTACTTGTATATAATTACTGTTTACTTTTTATTGTTTATAATTTTACTATTTTTTTTAACTGTTCATATTACTTGTTTATATTACTTGTCTATATTACTTGTGACAAGTTGTTGTTAATACTTGTTTATACTTGTTGATATTTTGTTACACTTAGTAATTATATTTAGGTGTCTTTTATATAGTTGATTATTTTTTTGTTGTTGTAAGTTGTAACTTGAACGGATTAGGTAAGGTCCTTTTGTTAATATTGGCCTAAACCCTTCATTTTTACCGTAAGGTTATTTGAGGTTGAGGGCGGCCTTTATTAACACTTGGAGAATTGTCGAACACTTAAGTGCTTTCTCAACTGAGTAAGGGGCACATGAATGGTGTCTAGATATGATCGAGACCCTGGGTGACGGGTTTGTAAAATTGGATTCAGAGGACTAGTCCACTAAATGAATCCTGCCTCTCGCTTATCTCTTGTGATCTGGCCATTCGCCTTCTGAAAACACGGAAAGTCATTTAAGTCAAGGCATTGCACCTAGGCCGTAAGTCCACCTTGAGTTACCGCTTGGAATCAACTTTCATTTTTTTTCAACTATATTAAGGCAAAAGAAAATATTTTTGTGTAAATAAAATATACGTAGACATAGGAAAATTTATTCATTCATTTTGTATAGATAATTTGTGATACATTTTTAACTTTGTAAATATTTTGTTTTTATTTTGTAAATTTATTACTAACCTTTTTATTTTGTATAGGAAATAATCCGGGTTTATCGGAAATTTTACCACATACATCGGAGCATACGTTTAGGAAGTCAAGGTTGAAAAACCTTGAGGTTGATGTCTTGTTGGTGATTTTCGGTTTCCTCGGGAGTAAAAAGGTAAGTTTTCTTTTCACTCTCGTTATTTATTTAAAAAAAAAAAAATAGAAATTGTAAAAAAAAAAAAGTGTTTGGTTTTGTTTTATTGTTTTGTAATTATTTATTTTTACTGTTTATAATTACTGTTTGTTTTATTTTTGGGCTTGATTGTTGTTATTTGTTATTGGGCCTTAGGCCCATTTGTGTGATTGGTTAGGGTTTTAGGATTCGTAAATAAAAAAAAATAAAAATAAAAATAAATTTAAAAAATAAAAATAATTTTTTTTTAAAAAATTTAGCCCATTGGGCTCGTGTCATTCACGAAGCCCAAAACCCGTAACCCAAGCCCATTTAGTGTGTCGGGCCTGTTCGTTTTTAGGCCCATTAGTTTAAGCCCACCAATAATGGGCCGGAGTTTTCTTTGGCCCAGGCCCACTTTAAGGCCCAAACCATTTCGATGGCCCAGGCCCGTTTAAAGTGTCGGCAAGCGCGTGTGCTACGCGTTTTCACTGTTCACTTTACGACTTTTCGTAAAGTATTAAAAAAATAAAAAATAAAAAAAATCGAAAATCAAGAAAAAAATGTGATTGGGCCGACGCACGACTTTTGCGTCGGCCGAATTGTTTAATAAATCGTGCGCGCGTTCCACTATTCACTTTGCGACTTTCGTCGCTCGATCCGTGATTTACGGATCTTTGTCTTCGACTTTGGACACGCGTCCGTCCATTCCGTTCCCTTCCCCTTCGGTTTGCGTTAGTTTCCTTAGGTCATTCCACGCGTTTCCCTTACTCTCTCTCTCTCTCTCTCTCTCTCATTTTCTCTCGTTTTCTCTCGTTGTTCTTCGTGTTCTTGAGTTTTCCAGAAATACTACCAATTCCCAGAAGCTATCCTCCATCCCCAACCTAGAAATGGCCAAGAGAGTGAATTCTTTCAGCGAGTTATTTCAGGCAGGTCCTTCAGAGAACCCAATCTTTGAAGGTCTGGATGAAATAATTCCACCGAGCATGCTCAATAGCGCCGATGCTAGCATGCCGACCGAGCCACAACCACAACCACAACCGCAACCACTACCCCAAGCACCAATCTTGGTTGCTGATCCACCTGCTGAGCCGGAAGCCGCTCCTGTTTATAGGAGACTTCCGAGGACAAAGTACACCAAAGCTCAGAGAGAAGCACTGGCGGCTTTCTTTGCGGTGTATTCTCACCCCACGAAACCACAACGAGAAAGATTTGGTCCAAAAATCGGACTAGAAGAGGACCAAGTCTATTATTGGGGGTCGAGAAATAGGAAGAAGTTCGGTATCATTACGTCTGAGCAGCGTATTGCCGAGTTAGAGAGACGAAATGATCAGCTGGTGAGCAAGAACGAGGAGCTTCAACTTTTGAATCAACGACTCGTCGATGCTCTCCACAGCGGCATATGTCCCAATTGCGGAGGTCCTGTTCCGCACTCAGATGTGCCTAGGCGAAGGCTCGAAGTTGTTCCTCCACAACAAGAGCCTCTTCTCGAGTTGTCCGATGATTCTATTGACATGGACCACTTGAGACGGGATGTGCGGAGCCTCATGCCATCATTTATCGAGCGCCCATCCGTACCTGTGCCATCTGACACCCTTCCCGGACCTGCTCACGATCTTGTCGGAGTCCACACCGACTTGATCTCGGATATCGTCCGCAAGGCCAAAGACGAGCTCCTGCTCATGGCCACTGCCGGTTTTCCTCTATGGATTTCTTCACCGACTCCCGACACGTCTATTCATCCCGAGACTCTTCATAGGGCCGAGTACTTGCGAGTGTTTCAACGTGCTGAACCTGCACCGTACTTCAAATCCGAATCGTCGAGACACTCGGCAACCATTCACCTTTATCCGACCACCATCGTTCAGATCTTAATGGATGTTGGTCGATGGTTGCCAGTCTTCTGTAGCATGATCACAAACGCCCAGACGTTGGAGATCCTTTCCTCCAGCAACGAAGATGGCTACAAGGAGCAAAAGCAGGTGATGTCGGCCGAGTTTCTGGTGCCATCTCACATCGTTTCGACTCGTGAAGTCCAGTTCGTTCGGTACTCTCACCAGCAACTGGATGGAAGTTGGGTCGTTGTGGATGTCTCCGTGGATGAATTGCTTTCAAATCCAAAGCCTTCCGTGAGATCGATTTGCCGAAAACGCCCCTCCGGATGCCTGATACGTGATCTTCATAATGGATCTTCCTTAGTCACTTGGGTGGAGCACGTGGATGTACGCGAGAAGGAGATGAAGGCCAGTTTCGAACCTTTTGTTCATTCAGGGTTCGCTTTTGGTGCAAAGCGTTGGATCTCAACCGTCCAACGACAAGCCGAGCGCTACATGTGCGCCACAGGTATCCACACTTCACCCGGTGACTCGATCATTTCTCTTGAAGGAAGAAGAGGCCTGGCAGAAATGGCAAAACAGATGACAGTCTGTTTCTTCAACGATATCAGCAACTCCACGTACCACCACTGGACTTGTTCAAACCGAACAAGAGACACTCGAATGGAGGTCAGGACCAACAAGCGAAGGGGTGATCCGAGCAAGCCCCCTGGAGTCAATCGTACTGCTGGTTGTTCTGTCGTGCATCTTTCCCATCACACCAGGATCTTTGAGTTCCTCAAAGACGTTCAGACTAGACCAATGTGGGATAGTATGTCGATGGACAGCTCTGTACGTGTGCTAGCAAATTTCACCATCGGTCTTGACCCGCGCAATCAGATTTCGGTGCTCGCCATAGATAGTCACAACGACTTCCTTATACTTCAGGAGTGTTGCACCGATGCAACGGGGTCGTCTGTGATTTACGCGCCGATCAACCATTCCATTCTCCAGTCGTTGCTATGTGGAGTTCAACCGGAGCCATTTCCGCTTATGTCTTCTGGCTTCTCCATTCTGCCTAATGTATCCGGAGCTATTCTTGACGGAACACTGCTGACTATAGTGTTCCAGATCTCGGTGAAGGCTACATCAGCTAAATCTGCCATGGAGTCGGCAACAACCCTTGTCCAGGACACACTTCTAAGGATCAGAGCCGCAGTCAATTGAGGAGCATACGTTGGATGCAAGGCCCTGCTAGCCTTGTTTGTGACTGTTGGTGACTTGCTTCGGGAGGAGCTTAATGATCTTCAAGGGGGAGTTTTTCTATAACTTATCTGTTTTTCATTTGAATTGTTGTGTGTTTATTTTAGTTTGTGTGTTTAAATTCAATAACCATACTTGAATTTTTCATTTTCGTGAAATATTTGTCAACATTGAGGACAATGTTTAATTCAAGTGTGGGGGGAAGGTTTATTAAAAAAGAAAAAAAAAATTTGAAAAATTGAAAAAATTCAAAAAAATAATTTACTTGTGTTTGTTTTCTACGGTAACAATATATCGACTAGATCATACTTACTCCCTTGGTAGCGTTGAACCTACCATTGCACTAAGTAAGTCACTGTGGTCACGTGTTGTTACCCTAATAAAAAAAATTGAAAAAGAAAAAAAAATAGTTTTGTAAGCTCGTTTGTTTCGCACTGGCTTTGGAGCTATCGAGTCTTAGAAAGTGCTTGTTCGTTTATTTGAGCTATATCATTTTTAAAAAAAATCAATAAAAAAAAATCAAAAAATCAAAAATTACAAAAATATTTGCTTCTGTTTTGTGTGTTTTGTGCTTTGTTCTTTCCAATCCCAAGGATGAATTGAGTTTAATTGTTGTGATTAGGAGAATGTTTATTATATGTCAAGGCTTTGTGTAGCTTGCTTTGGATTTAATATGCATAAGTTGTGATTGCTCGAAATTCCATGTTCACATAACCTATTTCGATTAATTGATTGCAATCCGAGAAGCACATTTAAACATACATTGTCATGCATACCCAGAAAATGTGAGGATTTGAGCCTATTGAATATTCACATGTATGCATCATTCATACATTTACTCGTTCTTCATGTGTGCACAATTCATGAGTTTTGAACCTAGAACTTGCTCAAAGACCACTTGAAACGTTTTGTTAATCTGTGATGAATTAGAAATGAGTAAGGCATTAGTTGAGCACCATGGCCAAAATATTCACCATCCATCTAAACACGAACTTTAGGAATCCCCTTTTGAACTAAACACTCATTAGCCGTTTCTTTTGTTCACCCACACCATCTCACCCTTGTTTTATTTATGTTTGCAAGACGATGATAGTGACTTCTTGTGTTCTTATGCTTTGGGTTTTGATTTGTATGGTAGTATACCAAAAGGCAAGTGTGGGGGTGTATTTATTTTGTTGTATTTGTTCAAGGAAAAAAAAAATCAGAAATAAAAAGAAGGAATAAATTCCTCAAAGAAAAAAGAAATAGAAAAGAAAAAAAAAATGTCAGAAAGAAAAAAAAATATAGAGTTATTTTCTTGTATTACTTTCAATAAAAGGTTGGAGGAAAATAAGAGTTGTTTCGGGTTTAGCATATGTATGAGTTTCAAAGTCGTTGACTTGTCTTGCAAACATGTGAAACATTTTTCATTTCGAGTCCTTTCATTTCACTTCATTTACCATTCACTATTTACCATCCACCCTTTGGTCCCTGTTTCACCTAAAAAGTCCTTATGATCTGATGATTTGTGGATTAATTGTAGAGAGTTGGTTAATGAGCAAGCATATGGGAACACTACTTGTGTAATTGTTTTGAGAGTAAACACTTAACCCTAAACACTGAGCGGAAATATTTAGTGAATCTTGTGAGGTTTAGTGGTTAATGTTGTTCATATGTGCCTATTGGATTGCTTGACATTAATTGTATACTTGGTTTTCACACACTTCACCCGAGCATGAATGAGATGTACATGTTAAATGCTTAGCAAATTCTTTAGCCTTGGTATATAATTTTTATTCTGTTAATTACAACTGTTGTGAACTCGCTGAGGATTATGGTTGGAAAGAATATATGTTTTGTGTTTCCCTTTTCTGTTTTGTGTTGTTCTGTTTGACGTTTTGTGTTGCTAAGGGACTAGCAATAGCTAAGTGTGGGGGAATTTGATAGGAGCACAAAGTGTGACGTTTTTAATGTGTTTTCCCTACTATTTGGCTATGATTTAATTGTAACTTTGCTATTTTAGCTTAGTTTCCATATTTGAGTCCAAAATGATGTATTAATGTGAACATGTGCAGAAACGAAGTCTAATGGGCTTTTGCGAGGCCCATTATGAGGTGGTCTGCCATGAGGCCCAAGATGGAAGGCCCAAACCCAAGAAGGAGGCCCAAACCCAAGAAGGAGGCCCAAACCCAAGATGGAAGGCCCAAATCCATGAAGGAAGGCCCAAGTTCACAATGCATGAGGAAAGGCCCAAGCCCAGATTTTCGGACATTCTGCCTGTGCAGATTAGTCAACTTTCGAAGCCCATAACTCCCAATTGCACCGTCCGATCTAGCTGTAATTTTGATACACGCTGCATGTGCGTGTTAGATATTCTGTATTAAAATTTATTTCTTGCATTGTCTTCTTCTTCCTCTCCATTCTCCTATAAATAGCAGCCTCATTCTTCTCTTCAACACACCTCAATGAGGAGGGACAAACCCTCCTCTTTCTCTTCTCATCTCACATTTTCCATTCTCTAATACTATGGGTTTTCAAGACTTCAAGGAGGAGGAGAAGGCGTCTACACCATCACCACCAGCCCCTATTCAACATCACCATCACCATCATCACCTTGTCTTCACAGCTTGGATTACTTGTGGTCAAGGATTCAAGATGTGGCTTCAAGATCTTCATGCTATTCATACGGTGTATTTCGACTTAGCCTTTAAATTTATGCCTCTTTGTTACTTGATTATTCTTTGTATTAGTTAACATGACATGATTTATATAATATTCAGCCCTTGTTTATGGATTTATTTAATTGTTGGATCCTAATTAATTAGTTCTTCTAGTAGTTTATGTGACTCCGTTTATTTGATTTTGTTTTAGTAGATAACTTTTATATGTTTTTGTTTTAAGGTTGCAAACTTAAGATAATTGCATATAATTGGTGCTAGAATTAGGGTTTTAATTCTAATTCACAAGTAGTAAAGGCTTTGGAAAGAGGTCGGAATGAAATAAGAAGGATCACGGATAGATGGGTGGTCCCACTAGGTCGTGCACTTTAATTAACAACTCTTCTTTTATGCGTTGGACATGTTTTGATTAGCTACCTTTGCATGTTTGATTGGTTAATCTAGGTGCGGTCGCTTAGGTTAATTTTCATGAAAGTGGTTTTATTTGGGGAATGATAATTGGCGGTCCAGCATTCCACATATGTTAATTTCGGTTTCATAGCTAGGGAACTTGGTTAATTTTCGGTCCAATAATTGGTAAACTTGTATACTTGTGGCTGAACTTTATATTCTTTATGTTTCTCATCCCATCTTATTTAATTTATTCTTTGTAATTTAATTAATTGATTTCATTCAATTTAATCTCTTAAACCCCATTTTTACTTTGTACATATGTATATATTCTTTATACTTGTTAATAATAATTCTTTATTTTATTTAATTCTTTGTGACATTTTTTGTTAGGTACACCCTTGGATCTCCGTTGTGAACGATACCCTACTATGCACTATACTACAACCGATAGGGTTTTTTTTAAATTGACGCTCCTTTTGGGGCTTGTCATAAATCCTCCCAAGCCTAAAGTTGAAGTTCATCCTTCTATTGTGGTTGAGAAGCAAGAGCTACCAGAGCTCTCTTACTCTGATGATGATGACATGTTTGATGAGTGTGTACACTCATATGTGCATGATGACATAGATTTTGCTGCCTCTACATCAGTGTCTAAGCTTGACAGTTTTAGTGTCCCTCTGCCTGTTCACAAAGCTGAGGCATCATTAGCTTGCGTCCTTCCTGAATTGGACATGGATCCTCACTTCATGGGTCAACAAACTTCAAGCTTCGAACAAGTGCACAAACCTGTTGAGTTTCTATCTTCCCAAAGGCAAGAAGTTGTGAAGCCTACTTCCACCATTCATGAGCATGATCGAGGAATACCGCCTACACCTTATCTTCCTCCACATAGGCGAGGATTATTACCCACCCCATTCGAGTCATTCAAGATGAGAAGCCCACCATGCAGTGAGGTACAACTCGAGGCGATCCAATGCCTTAGAGAGATTTTGGGGATTGGAGTAAATAGGATGAAGACTCATGAATGTCATCCATATTTGAGTTATTACGGTGGTAGGCAAATGTGCTATGCACCACCTTGATCCAAGGGAGGAACAAGACCGGCTTTGAGGTCTATAAAAAGAAGCGCTCATGGGGAGGCAGCCCCATATTTGCTCCTGTTTGAAGTGTGTACAATTGATCATCACCGAAGGTCGTGAGCTTATGGATTGCAAGGCCTCGAAGCCTTGTTTGTTGGTGATTGATGGTGATTATTTCGGAAAGCATGCACTTCAAGGGGGAGCATTTCTATCCTTATCTATTTTATTGTTTACGTATTAAAAAAAAAAAAAAAAAAAAAAAAAACAGTTTTAGTTTTACTATTTGTACATATTTATTTTTACGGTTGTAATTTTTATTTTATTGTTTTTAGTTACTGTTTATTTTGGGCTTGTTGCTATTTGTATAGTATTGGGCCTTGGCCCATTTGTTAATTCGGTTTGGGTTTTGTGTTTTGAAAAAAAAAAAAAAAAAAAAAGGTTTTTAATTAATTAATTTTTGGCCCATTGGTCCTTTGTCATTTTCAAAGCCCAAAACCCATAACCCAAGCCCATTTAGTTACTATTAGAATAGTATTGGGCCCTAGGCCCATTTGTTTGTTTTATTGGGCCTTAAGCCCATGTAAATAGTTATTGGGCCTTAAGCCCATGTAAATAGTTATTGGGCCTTAAGCCCATGTAAATAGTTATTGGGCCTTAAGCCCATGTAAATAGTGTCGGGCCTTGTTTAAAAAAAAAAAAAACTTTTGTTTGTTTAGGCCCATTAGGTTAAGCCCACCAATAATGGGCCGGAGTTTTCTTTGGCCCAGGCCCACTTTAAGGCCCAAACCATTTCGATGGCCCAAGCCCGTTTAAAGTGTCGGCAACCTTTGCGCGTGCGTCTCACGCGTTTTCACTGTTCACTTTACGACTTTTCGTAAAGTATTAAAAAAATAAAATAAAAAAATAAAAATTAGAAAATGAAAAAAAAAATTTGATTGGGCCGACGCACGACTTTTGCGTCGGCCGATTTGTTTAATAAATCAAACGCGCGTGTCCACTATTCCCTTTGCGACTTTTGTTGCACGCGTCGTTTTCATTGCGACTTTCGTCGCTCGATCCGGAAATTGCGGATCTGTGTCTGTGGCACGTGTGTGAGCGTGCGTCCGTTCCCTTCCCTTCCCTTCTGTTCGTGTGTTTGATTCCACGCTTTTCCCTTAGGTTTCCCTTAGCTCTCTCTCTCTCTCTCTCTCGTTTTCTCTCTCGTGTTCTTCGGGTTCTTCAGTTTTCCCAGAAACCTCCCAAATCCCAGAAGCTATCCTCCCTTCCCAACCCAGAAATGGCCAAGAGAGTGAATTCTTTCAGCGAGTTATTTCAGGCAGGTCCTTCAGAGAACCCGATCTTTGAAGGCCTGGATGAAATAATTCCACCAAGCATGCTCAATAGCGCCGATGCTAGCATGCTGACCCAGCCACCACCACAACCGCAACCACAACCCCAAGCACCAATTCTAGTTGCTGATCCACCCGCCGAGCCGGAAGCCGCTCCTGTCTATAGGAGACTTCCGAGGACGAAATACACCAAGGCTCAGAGAGAAGCACTGGCGGCTTTCTTTGCGGTGTATTCTCACCCCACGAAACCACAACGAGAAAGATTTGGTCCAAAAATCGGACTAGAAGAAGACCAGGTCTACTATTGGGGGTCGAGAAATAGGAAGAAGTTCGGTATCCAGACTTCTGAGCAGCGTATTGCCGAGCTAGAAAGAAGAAACAATCAGCTGGTGAGCAAGAACGAGGAGCTTCAAATGCAGAATCAAAGACTCGTCGATGCTCTCCACAGCGGCATCTGTCCCAATTGCGGAGGTCCTGTTCCGCACTCAGATGTGCCTAGGCGAAGGCTCGAAGTTGTTCCTCCACAACAAGAGCCTCTTCTCGAGTTGTCCGATGATTCGATCGACATGGACCACTTGAGACGGGATGTACGGAGCCTCATGCCTACACTAGTCGAGCGCCCATCCGCACCTATTCCATCTGACCATCTTCCCGGACTTGCTCATGATCTTGTCGGAGTCCACACCGACTTGATCTCGGATATCGCCCGCAAGGCCAAACACGAGCTCATGCTCATGGCCACTGCCGGTTTTCCTTTGTGGATATCTTCACCGACTCCCGACACTTCTATTCATCCCGAGACTCTAAATAGGGCCGAGTACTTGCGAGTGTTTCAACGTGGCGAACCTGCGCCATACTTCAAATCAGAATCCTCGAGACACTCTGCAACCATTCACCTTCATCCGACCACCATCGTTGAAATCTTAATGGATGTTGGTCGATGGTTGCCCGTCTTCTGTAGCATGATCACAAACGCTCAAATGTTGGAGATCCTACCCTCCGACAACGCAGTAGGCTACGAGGAGCAGAAGCAAGTGATGTCGGTCGAGTTTCTGGTGCCATCTAACATCGTTTCGACTCGTGAAGTCCAGTTTGTTAGGTACTCCCACCTACAACTGGATGGAAGTTGGATCGTTGTGGATGTCTCCGTGGATGAACTGCGCTCAAATCCGAAGCCTTCAGTGAGATCTATATGCCGAAAACGCCCCTCCGGATGTTTGATTCGAGACTTGCAGAATGGATCTTCCTTAGTTACTTGGGTGGAGTACGTGGATGTACGCGAAAAGGAGATGAAGGCCATTTTCGAACCTTTTGTTCATTCAGGGTTCGCATTTGGTGCAAAGCGTTGGATCTCAACTCTCCAACGACAAGCCGAGCGCTACATGTGCGTCACAGGGATCCACACTTCACCCGGTGACTCTATCATTTCGCCCGAAGGAAAAAGAGGCCTAGCGGAAATGGCAAACCGGATGGCGATCTGTTTCTTCAACGACATCGGCAACTCTACGTATCATCACCGGACTTGTTCAAACCGAACAAGAGACACTCGAATGGAGGTCGGGACCAACAAGCGAAGGGGAGATCCGAGCAAGCCCCCGGAGTCAATCGTACTGCCGGTTGTTACGTCGTGCATCTTTCCCATCACACCAGGATCTTTGAGTTCCTCAAAGATGTGCATACGAGACCGCTGTGGGATAGTATGTCGATGGACAGCTCGGTACGTGTGCTAGCAAACTTCACCATCGGTCTTGACCCGCGGAACCAGATTTCGGTACTCGCCATAGATAGTCACAACGACTTCCTCATTCTTCAGGAGTGTTGCGCCGATGCAACGGGGTCGTCTGTGATTTATGCGCCGATCAACCATTCCATTCTCCAGTGTTTGTTATGTGGAGTTCAACCGGAGCCATTTCCGCTTATGTCTTCAGGCTTCTCCATTCTGCCTAACGTATCCGGAGCTATTCTTGACGGAACACTGCTGACTATGGTGTTCCAGATCTCGGTGAAGGCTACATCAGCCAAATCTGCCGTGGAGTCGGCAACTACACTCGTCCAGGACACACTTCAACGGATCAGAACCGCAGTCAACTAAGGAGCAAACGTTGGATGCAAGGCCCTGCTAGCCTTGTTTGTGACTGTTGGTGACTTGCTTTCGGGAGGAGTTTCACGATCTTCAAGGGGGAGTTTTTCTTTAATCTTTCTGTTTATTTTTGTTTCCTTTGTATAAATGTTGTGTGTTTAATTCTATATGTGTGTTTAAATTCAATAACCATGCTTGAATTATTCATTTTCGTGAAATATCTTTCTAACATTGAGGACAATGTTTAATTCAAGTGTGGGGGAAGGTTTATTAAAAAGAAAAGAAAAAATTTGAGAAATTTGAAAAATTCAAAAAAATAATTTACTTGTTTTTGTTTTCTACGGTAACAATATATCGACTATATCATACTCACTCCCTTGGTAGCGTTGAACCTACCATTGCACTAAGTGAGTCACTGTGGTCACGTATTGTTACCCTAATAAAAAAAAAAATCAAAATTTCAAAAAAAAAAATTTACTTCTGTTTGTGTATTGTTGTATTGTTTTTGTGATTTCCAACACCTATGATGAGATTGAGCTTAATTGTTTGAGATGAAAGCATGTTTAGGTCTCCTGAACTTCATTTTTCAAATAAATTGCTATGGGACTTTGCATGTACACCCTTATTGACAGATTGATGCATTGAATGTGAGAAGCATAGAGAGATTTGTGTGAGCTATACATGCCATATTGTGAGTTTCGAGCTTACTGAAAGTGCATTGATAATTTTTTGCACTATGTTCTTCATGTGTGATCAAGCTTTTGTGATATGTATCTCTAGAACTTGCATAATATCTTGTTAAAACTATCTGTCATGCATGTTACATCTTGGAAATGATTAAGGCATTAGGAATCCACCATGGCCAAATGAGCATTTGTCCCTAAATTATATCATTAGTTTGCCATTTTGTGCCTATATGTTTAGCCTTTCATTTCTTCGCACCATAAATGTCTACCCTAACTTCAACTTTTGCCTTACCCTTTCCGAGCTATCTTAGTGAGCAATTTGAGATTACTTTTGTTCAGATGCTAAAATGTTTATGTTCTGGGAGTTTGGAAAAGAATAAGTGTGGGGGTGTGACTTTGTAATTTGTTATATTTATTTATGTTTCGAAAAAAAAAAAAAAAAAAAAAAAAAAGAGAATCGAAAAAAAAAAAAAAAAAAAAAAAGTTAATTATATTGTGTTTAGTCTCATTTAATTTCAATAAATGTGTTTAGGTGAGTGGTTGTTTGGAATGAGTTTAGCATCTTTTTGTTCTTAAATTATTAAATCTCGGCATGTGATTGCTTACTAAGATTGCTCGGAATTTGTGATTCCCTTCCACTTCATTTCTGTAACCCCTCGCCCTAAGCCTCGTTACAACCAATAAAAGTCCTTTTGATCCAAAATGTTTGTGCATGATTTGTGGCGATTAGATTGACGTGTAAGCATATGGCGGCATTTGCATAAGTTTGCTTGAGTGGTAGTGTAGCTAACCGATAAACAGTTGTGCGAAAATCAGAGTGAATATCCTGTGAGTTTATGGTTAGCACAGTTTCGATATGCATGCTTACTATGGTGCATTGAAATGACAATACTTCACACACTTCACTTTTGCATATGTCCCGTAGCTGAAAACATTTTTGAGACCTAACTTCTTTCATTTTCTAACTCAATTGTGTTCTCTGAGGTAATTGTTGGAAAATTGTTTTATGTTTCCTTTCTGTTTTGTTTAAATTGTATATATCTGTTCTCTGTTTGCTTGCGGACAAGCAATAGTTCAAGTGTGGGGGTGTGATGTGAACGTAAAATACGTGCACAAAGTACCTTAATCGCTTGGATTATGTTAGTCCAAAAGCCTATTATTGTATATTTAATATTGTTTTAGTGTGTTTCAGGGAAAATACGAACAAAACGCTTTATTTGTACAAAAGGTACATTTTAGAGGTTTTAGCGCGAATCCGAAGATGAATCGAAAAGTCAACCGTGACTTTTCGAAATTTAAATGACACCGGTCATTTCTCGGATGTGGAGATCAAAACTTGTACGAAGATTTCGAAAAACGTTTCGAATCCCGGCAATTTTGCCGGCGAACCACCACATAAGGCGGCGCAACCACCACCCGCGGTGGCAAATACATTTTCTAAACCTCCATTTATTTCCCTTTATAATTGTTGTTCACTTCTTTTTTTATTTATTTAGTTTAAGTAATTTTTCTTTAGTATTTATTTTATTTTATTTTTATTCTTTTATTTTATTTTTATTTCTTTGTTGTTTGACTTTTGCAGTTTAGTTTGACTCGCAAACCACCTTGCCGGCCACCATTCAATCACCACCTCCACCACTTCAAACCACCTCCATTTTCTCCCTTGGTTTCCAGCTGCCATTCACCATGGATTCGAATTCAAAATTCAAAACCACTCGAATCATCCTTAAAGCCGAAGCCAAAGAACAAAAATCACAAGCCGAGGCCGGGGCTTCTTCCCATTCTGCTCCTTCTTCCCTTTCTTCTTCTTCTTCTTCTTCCCTTCTGCCATTCTTTCTATTCTTTTTCTTTTCTTTTCTTCCATTTTCTACTCTCTCGCACCTCTCTATCTTCTCTCGCACCCCGGCGCCAAGCAAAGAATCATAGCCACCATATATCATCTCACTTCGCAACCACCCACCGTGCCTCACCACCGTGGTCACTACATCAGACCACCATCACTCCTCTGCTCACCGCTGCAATCTAGTCGGACCTGCAATTAATCAAATCACAAAAACCCATCATCGATCAATCACCCACGATCATTGCTCATCTCGGCCAAGCCATCGATTTACAAAGCACCTCACCACCGTGAGCTCTTACCCAACTCCAATAATCTGCAATTCATCTTCAATTTCCAACCCATCACCGACGCCGGCGAGCTCCTCTGTTCACCGTTGCACCGCCACGATCCCGGACCACGGACGTCGTCGACCCATCTCACCCGCACAACCCACCGTCGCTGTTCTCTCGTTGTCAACCCGTGCTCTGTCGCCGTCAACGCCGAAGATCCAAGATCGATTTCTCGCCGGCGACCCAATCTTCATCTCCACCACGGCCCCAAGCCGGCGACTCCTCCCTTGTCGACGAGCCCATCACACGCCTCGCCTACCAACGGCACCGCCGGGCCCGTGCTTCTCTCGTCCGGCCGTCATCGATCTCCTGCCAGACCGCCGCCGTGCCACTCATCTGCGCCTCCACTTTCCGGCCCTCTGCTGCCGTTCCCTTGAACCCGTGCTCTGATCAGTCCCAGCCACAGCCGCGACATCTCGAATCTCTCTCTCTAGCCCAAGCTCGGGCTCTCCCCCCTCTGTTTGCTATTTCAACCCTCTTTTTCAATTTGAGTTTTGTTTAGTACTATTTATTCTCTAAACAATTTGGTTTTGAATTATTTTAATTTTATTTTTTTATTATTTTCTTTAAGTAAAATACTTACATTATTTTGTGATTGTAATACTTAAAAATCAAAATCTTGTGTGATTAGTGAATTTGTGAAATTGTGTTATTTATTCTAAAATTCAATTTGTGTTTACTTTTATTTTTAGTTTAATTATTTCAATTTGTTTGTTTAGATTAATTTCTTATTTATTGTGTGTTAAATTAATATAAGAAAAACCAAAAATTGTTATTTGTGTTTAGGAAATTTGATTACATTTTACTAATTAGGTTTTAGGCCTCCAATCCCCGTGGTTCGACAATCCCGAGTCCAAATTACTCATCACTATATTTTGATAACCAATCAAGGTGGTCTGCCATGAGGCCCAAGATGAAGGCCCAAGCCCATGAAGGAAGGCCCAAGCCCAAGATGGAAAGCCCAAATCCATGAAGGAAGGCCCAGGTTCACAAAGCATGAGGAAAGGCCCAAGCCCAGATTTTCGGACATTCTGCCTGTGCAGATCAGTCAAATTTCCAAGCCCATATATCTCAATTGCACCGTCAGATCTAGCTGTAATTTTGATACACGCTGCATGTGGATGTTAGCTGCTCCCAAATAAAATTTCAGAATCATCCAACCGGTGGAACGTCCATTATGCCGCTCTAAGTGCGCACTGCTCGTCGTTGTCTGCTTTTTATTTCTTTCCTCTTCTTTTATTTTCAATGCTCCACTCACCCCTATATTCTTTCCTCTTCTTTCTGCCCACAATATTAGTGTTTGATTTCTTTTACCTAAATAAATGGTTCATTGCCATATGACTACATTTCCACCATTCCACTTACCATTTCTTTTCTACCACTCACATTCCACTTCTCTTCCCTTTCTTTCTTTATTTCTTTCATTGTCTTCTTCTTCCTCTCCATTCTCCTATAAATAGCAGCCTCATTCTTCTCTTCAACTCACACCACAATGAGGAGGGACAAACCCTCCTCTTCCTCTTTCTCTTCTCATCTCACATTTTCCATTCTCTAATACTATGGGTTTTCAAGACTTCAAGGAGGAGGAGAAGGCGTCTACACCATCACCACCAGCCCCTATTCAACATCACCATCACCATCATCACCTTGTCTTCACAGCTTGGATTACTTGTGGTCAAGGATTCAAGATGTGGTTTCAAGATCTTCATGCTATTCATACGGTGTATTTCGACTTAGCCTTTAAATTTATGCCTCTTTGTTACTTGATTATTCTTTGTATTAGTTAACATGACATGATTTATATAATATTCAGCCCTTGTTTATGGATTTATTTAATTGTTGGATCCTAATTAATTAGTTCTTCTAGTAGTTTATGTGACTCCGTTTATTTGATTTTGTTTTAGTAGATAACTTTTATATGTTTTTGTTTTAAGGTTGCAAACTTAAGATAATTGCATATAATTGGTGCTAGAATTAGGGTTTTAATTCTAATTCACTAGTAGTAAAGGTTTTGGAAAGAGGTCGGAAACAAATAAAAAGGATCACGGATAGATGGGCGGTCCCACTAGGTCGTGCACTTTAATTAACAACTCTTCTTTTATGCGTTGGACATGTTTTGATTAGCTACCTTTGCATGTTTGATTGGTTAATCTAGGTGCGGTCGCTTAGGTTAATGTTCATGAAAGTGGTTTTATTTGGGGAATGATAATTGGCGGTCCAGCATTCCACATATGTTAATTTCGGTTTCATGGCTAGGGAACTTGGTTAATTTTCGGTCCAATAATTGGTAAACTTGTATACTTGTGGCTGAACTTTATATACTTTGTGTTTCATCCCATCTCATTTAATTTATTCTTTGTAGTTTAATTAATTTATTTCATTCAATTTATCTCTTAAACCCCCTTACTTTGTACATATGTATATATTTATACTTTATACATGTTAATAATAATTCTTTATTTTATTTAATTTTTTGTGACAATTTTTGTTAGGTACACCCTTTGATCTCCGTTGTGAACGATACCCTACTATGCACTATACTACTACCGATAGGGTTTTTTTAAATTGACGCTCCTTTTGGGCGTGTCACTTACCACTATACTACTACCGATAGGGTTTTTTTTTAAATTGACGCTCATTTTGGGCGTATCAATTTTTGGCGCCGTCGACGGGGATTGAAATTGTTCCTAACCCAATATTTTTTTTTTGAATACTATTTTTGTAATTATTTATTGTATATAATTTTACTATTTTTTTAACTGTTCATATTACTTGTGTATATTACTTGTCAATAATACTTGTTAATTTTATATATACTTACTAATTTTACTTGTAGATATTTTACACTTAGTAATTTATTTAGGTGTCTTTTATATAGTTGATTATTTTTTGTTGTTGTAAGTTGTAACTTGAACGGAATAGGTAAGGTCCTTTTGTTAATATTGGCCTAAACCCTTCATTTTTACCGTAAGGTTATTTGAGGTTGAGGGCGGCCTTTATTAACACTTGGAGAATTGTCGAACACTAAAGTGCTTTCTCAACTGAGTAAGGGGCACATGGATGGTGTCTAGGTCGAGACCCTGGGTGACAGGTTTTGGATTCAGAGGACTATAGACTGACGTAAGTCGATAGGGGTGTAAACCTCCGTAGTCCACCAAATGAATCCTGCCCCTCGCTTATTCTCATATGATCTGGCCATTCGCCTTCTGAAAACACGGAAAGTCATTTAAGTCAAGGCATTGCACCTAGGCCGTAAGTCCACCTTGAGTTACCGCTTGGAATCAACTTTCATTTTTTTTTCAACTATATTCAGGCAAAGGAAAATATTTTTGTACACTTAAGTGTATTGTGTAAATAAAATATACGTAGACATAGGAATATACGTAGACATAGGAAAATTTATTCATTCATTTTGTATAGATAATTTGTGACATATTTTTAACTTTGTAAATATTTTGTTTTTATTTTGTAAATTTATTACTAACCTTTTTATTTTTAATAGGAAATAATCCGGGTTTATCGGAAATTTTACCACATACATCGGAGCATACGTTTAGGAAGTCAAGGTTGAAAAACCTTGAGGTTGATGTCTTGTTGGTGATTTTCGGTTTCCTCGGGAATAAAAAGGTAAGTTTTCTTTTCACTCTCGTTATTTATTTAAAAATAAATAAAAAATAAAAAATAAAATAAAAAATAAAAAAATTTGTAATTGTAAATTAAAAAAAAATAAAAAAAAAGAGTGTTTGTTTGTTTGTTTGTTTTACTCTTTGTAATTATTTATTTTTACTGTTTATAATTACTGTTTGTTTTATTTTTGGGCTTGATTGTTGTTATTTGTTATTGGGCCTTAGGCCCATTTGTGTGATTGGTTAGGGTTTTAGGTTTCGTAAAATAAAAAAAAATAAAAATAAAAAAATAAAAAATTTAGCCCATTGGGCTCGTGTCATTCACGAAGCCCAAAACCCGTAACCCAAGCCCATTTAGTGTGTCGGGCCTGTTCGTTTTTAGGCCCATTAGTTAAGCCCACCAATAATGGGCCGGAGATTTCTTTGGCCCAGGCCCACTTTAAGGCCCAGACCATTCCGATGGCCCAAGCGCGTTTAAAGTGTCGGCAAGCGCGTGTGCTACGCGTTTTCACTGTTCACTTTACGACTTTTCGTAAAGTATTAAAAAAATAAAAAAATAAAAAAAACGAAAATAAAAAAAAATTTGATTGGGCCGACGCACGACTTTTGCGTCGGCCGAATTTTTTAATAAATCGTGCGCGCGTTCCACTATTCCCTTTGCGACTTTCGTTGATCGATCCGTTATTTACGGATCTTTGTCTTCGACTTTGGACACGCGTCCGTCCATTCCGTTCCCTTCCCCTTCGGTTTGCGTTAGTTCCCTTAGGTCATTTCACGCGTTTTCCCTCTCTCTCTCTCTCATTCTCTCTCGTTTTCTCTCGTTGTTCTTCGTGTTCTTGAGTTTTTCCCAGAAAATCTCCCAAACCCAGAAATGGCCAAACGAGTGAATTCTTTCAGTGATTTGTTTCAGGCAGGTCCTTCAGAGAACCCAATCTTTGAAGGCTTGGCTGAAATAATTCCACCGAGCATGCTCAATAACGCCGATGCTAGCATGCCGACCGAGCCACAACCGCAACCACTACCCCAAGCACCAATCATGGTTGCTGATCCACCTGTTGAGCCGGAAGCCGCTCCTGTCTATAGGAGACTTCCGAGGACAAAGTACACCAAAGCTCAGAGAGATGCACTGGCTGCTTTCTTTGCGGTGTATTCTCACCCCACCAAGCCACAAAGAGAAAGATTTGGTCCGAAAATCGGACTAGAGGAGGACCAAGTCTATTATTGGGGGTCGAGAAATAGGAAGAAGTTCGGTATCCTTACATCTGAGCAGCGTATTGCCGAGCTAGAGAGAAGAAATGAAGAGCTGGTGAGCAAGAACGAGGAGCTTCAACTTCAGAATCAACGTCTCGTCGATGCTCTCCACAGCGGCATCTGTCCCAATTGCGGAGGTCCTGTTCCGCACTCAGATGTGCCACGGCGAAGGCTCGAAGTTGTTCCTCCACAACAAGAGCCTCTTCTCGAGTTGTCCGATGATTCGATCGACATGGACCACTTGAGACGGGATGTGCGGAGCCTCATGCCTACCCTAGTCGAGCGCCCATCCATACCTTTGCCATCTGACACCCTTCCCGCACCTGCTCATGATCTTGTCGGAGTCCACACCGACTTGATCTCGGATATCGCCCGCAAGGCCAAAGACGAGCTCCTGCTCATGGCCACAGCCGGTTTTCCTTTGTGGATAACTTCCCCGACTCCCGATACTTCCATTCATCCCGAAATTCTTAACCGCGCCGAGTACTTGCGAGTGTTTCAACGTGCTGAACCTGCTCCGTACTTCAAAGCCGAATCCTCGAGACACTCGGCAACCATCCATCTCTATCTGATAGGAGCACTAAGTGTGACGTTTTTAATGTGTTTTCCCTACTATTTGGCTATGATTTAATTGTAACTTTGCTATTTTAGCTTAGTTTCCATATTTGAGTCCAAAATGATGTATTAATGTGAACATGTGCAGAAACGAAGTCTAATGGGCTTTTGCGAGGCCCATTAAGAAGGGGGCCCAGACCCAAGATGGCAGGCCCAAATCCATGAAGGAAGGCCCATGTTCACAAAGCATGAGGAAAGGCCCAAGCCCAGATTTTCGGACATTCTGCCTGTGCAGATCAGTCAACTTGCGAGGCCCTGATGTGAACGTAAAATACGTTCACAAAGTGCCTTTAATTACTGGATTTTGCTATTCCGAAAGCTTAATTGTCTATTTAATATTTGTTTTCGTGTTTTTAGGGAAAATACCAGGAAAATGTTTATCTGCACAGAATAGGTGCATTTTGGAGGTTTTCAGCGTAATTCGGAAAGTCAACCGTGACTTTCACATGTGGAAGAAAATATTGTACGAAGATTTCGGATTATTCCGAATCCCGACAATTTGTCGGCTGATGTGAACGTAAAATACGTTCACAAAGTGCCTTTAATTACTGGATTTTGCTATTCCGAAAGCTTAATTGTCTGTTTAATGTTTGTTTTCGTGATTTTAGGGAAAATACCAGGAAAATGTTAATCTGCACAGAATAGGTGAATTTTGGAGATTTTCAGTGTAATTCCGAAAAGTCAACCGTGACTTTTCAGATATCAAAATGACACCGGTCATTTTGAGGATGTGGGCCCAGTTAATGTACGAAGATTTCAGAAACCGTTTCGAATTCCGGCAAGTTTGTCGGCGAACCACCACATCAGGCGGCACAACCACCACACGCGGTGGCAGAATATATTTTAAATCTCCATTTTATTTTCCCATGTTTATATTTTATATTTATTTGATTTTAATTTGTTTTATTATTATTTTAATTAATTATTTATTTTGTTTTTATTTTTGTACAGTTTTTCTTCTCCACCGAGCCGCCCATGTTCTTGGAATCAATCTCCAGCACTCCACGATTTCATCCAGCTGCATATTCCCTCTCCACTAGCAGATCACCCACCATCCCTCACATGGCTTCAATTCCATTCCCATCTTCCTCTGCGTTGGATGCCACAATCACAGCACAATATTCTTCTCATCTGCGTTGGCTGTTTCTGCACTTCCCTTCTCTATTTAAGAGAAGCTCTGCAACCATCATCAATCACTCATTCACAGTTCAACAATTACAAAGCCGTGCTCTCTGTCCAAATCACCACTGCTCAAGCCATGGCAACCAACAACCACCAATCCTCTCTCTGCAATCAATTCAATTTTTGTACCTGCAAATTAATCACAATCAATCATGTTCTAATTATCTTTTCTTTTTGTTTTGCAGGTTTGGAAAATCAGGAAGCTACTGCAATTCCATTGCCGGCGACGCCTCCATCAAGTTCAGGCCGTGAATCTCACCGAGCCCGGCCTTCACTTCATTCCAATTGGCAACGCCGCCGCCGGATTCTCTTCCTCCTCCGTGATTCCCGTGCTCGCTGCTGCCGGCAAGCTTCGCCGCTGCCCGGTTCGCTGCTACCTCGCTGCTGCTCTCGTCGTCGCGGCCGTGCCTCCCTTCGCGAGAAAATCCCGACCGTCGCCGTCGATGCCCCTGCCGCGCCTCCTTGCCGGCGTCGAACTCGTCGCTGCCACCTGCAAACCGAACCATCGATCTTCGACGCTCCTGCCCGGCTCAACCCGGTGTACCCGGTCCGCCCGGACCCATCGCCGCGTCGTTCCCGCCGTCCCTTCCTTCGTGCTCAATCTGCTCCGCCGCGCCGCTTGCCTTGCTCGCCGTCGCTGCAACTTTAGATGCTCCCAGCTCTCTCTTGCTCCTCTGCCCAGATTCGTGAATGAAGATAAAGAACACGGGCTAATGATGCTGACCTGGAATAATGAAAGAAGAAAATAGCATGCGTGGAAAAGTCAAACTTGGGCTAAACCAAGAAGAAAAGAATTGGGCCTCCAAGCCCAATTGCTATCTACACCCAATGCCCAATCTGAAATTGCTCACGGCACCCGCCACATCCAAAGTTACTTGTCCGATTTAATAGCTGAGTCTGCCACCTTCGCCTGCCAGACAGTGTCCATTTTCATGGACACAACAGTAACATTTTTCCCAAACTCTGTTTATTTATTATAATTTATTTTTGTTTAATTAACTATTCGTGAATAATTTTGGGAAATGTTATTGTTTGTTTATTTTTTATTCTGTGTAATAAATTGGATTGAAGTTGATTAATTCTTCTAGCAGCTTATGTGAATTTTGTTTGTTTAGTTTTATCTTTAATGTTGAAACTAAATAATAAGGATCGCGGATAGACGAGCGTTCGCTAGGTCGCGCACTTGAATTAGCAACTCTTTTTCTATGCGTTAGACATGTTTAGATTAATCACCTTTGCATGTTTAATTGTTTAATCTAGATGAGCGTTCACTAGGTTGATTTCATGGGAGAAGTTTATTTGGGGAATGATAACCTGCGTAGGCATTCTACATGTGTTAGTTTCGGATTCATGGCTAGGGAGTTGGTTAATCTTCAAAACAATATTTGTGTGTGTGTTTTCTTGTTTTCAAAAATCTCAAAAACCCCCAAAAATACTTTTGTATATAATGTATATTTTTGTAAATAGAAACAATACTGTATAGTTTATTTAATTTTGTATATATATATATTCTTTATTCTTTATACTTGTTAATAATAATTCTTTATTTAATTTAATTTTTCGTGACATTAAAAAGTAAATATAACAATCTTCTGTGGGAAAAACCTTTATTTCCCATTATACTTTACAACGACAATTGTTAGGAATTTAGGTAATATTTAATGACCGAGGTAAAAATCACTAATCATTTTGGCGCCGGCTCGCCGGGGATTGTTTTTACTATTTACTTTTGACTTTTTACTGTTGACTTTTTGACTGTTGACTTTTGACTATTGACTATTGACTTTTTACTATTTGTAAATAATACTTGTTAATTTTATTTATACTCACTAATTATACTTGTTTATATTTTTACACTTAGTAATTATATTTAGGTGTCTTTTATATAGTTGATTATTTTTTGTTGTTGTAAGTTGTAACTTGAACGGATTAGGTAAGGTCCTTTTGTTAATATTGGCCTAAACCCTTCATTTTTACCGTAAGGTCACTTGAGGTTGAGGGCGGCCTTTATTAACACTTGGAGAATTGTCGAACACTTAAGTGCTTTCTCAACTGAGTAAGGGGCACATGAATGGTGTCTAGATATGATCGAGACCCTGGGTGACGGGTTTGTAAAATTGGATTCAGAGGACTAGTCCACTAAATGAATCCTGCCTCTCGCTTATCTCTTGTGATCTGGCCATTCGCCTTCTGAAAACACGGAAAGTCATTTAAGTCAAGGCATTGCACCTAGGCCGTAAGTCCACCTTGAGTTACCGCTTGGAATCAACTTTCATTTTTTTTCAACTATATTAAGGCAAAGGAAAATATTTTTGTACACTTAAGTGTATTGTGTAATTAAAATATACATAGACATAGGAAAATTTATTCATTTTGTATAGATAATTTGTGACATATTTTTAACTTTGTAAATATTTTGCTTTTATTTTGTAAATTTATTACTAACCTTTTTATTTTGTATAGGAAATAATCCGGGTTTATTCGGAATTTTACCACATACATCGGAGCATACGTTTAGGAAGTCAAGGTTGAAAAACCTTGAGGTTGATGTCTTGTTGGTGATTTTTCGGTTTCCTCGGGAGTAAAAGGTAAGTTTTCTTTTCACTCTCGTTATTTGTTTGTTTAAAAAAAAAAAAAAAAAAAATGAAAAATTTTTAATTGTAAATAAAAAAAAAGTGTGTTTGTTTGTTTTACTGTTTTGTAAATATTTATTTTCATTTTTTATAATTACTGTTTATTTGTTTTGGGCTTGTTTGTTTGTTATTTATTATTGGGCCTTAGGCCCATTCGTTTGTGTGATTGGTTAGGGTTTTAGGTTTCGTAAAATAAAAAAATAAAAAAATAAAAAATAGAAATTTTAGCCCATTGGGCTCGTGTCATTCACGAAGCCCAAAACCCGTAACCCAAGCCCATTTAGTGTGTCGGGCCTTTTCGTTTTTAGGCCCATTAGTTTAAGCCCACCAATAATGTGCCGGATTTTTCTTTGGCCCAGGCCCACTTTAAGGCCCAAACCATTCCGATGGCCCAAGCCCGTTTAAAGTGTCGGCAAGCGCGTGTGCTACGCGTTTTCACTGTTCACTTTACGACTTTTCGTAAAGTATTAAAAAATAAAAATAAAAAAATAAAAAATGAAAATGAAAAAAATTTTGATTGGGCCGACGCACGACTTTTGCGTCGGCCGAATTGTTTAATAAATCGTGCGCGCGTTCCACTATTCCCTTTGCGACTTTCGTCGCTCGATCCGTGATTTACGGATCTTTGTCTTCGACTTTGGACACGCGTCCGTCCATTCCGTTCCCTTCCCCTTCGGTTTGCGTTAGTTCCCTTAGGTCATTTCACGCATTTCCCTTAGTCTCTCTCTCTTTCTCTCGTTTTCTCTCTCGTGTTCTTCGTGTTCTTCATCTGTTCTTGAGTTTTCCCAGAAAACCTCCCAAATTCCCAGAAGCTATCCTCCCTTCCCAACCCAAAAATGGCCAAGAGAGTCAATTCTTTCAGTGATTTGTTTCAGGCAGGTCCTTCAGAGAACCCAATCTTTGAAGGTCTGGCTGAAATAATTCCCCCGAGCATGCTCAATAGCGCCGATGCTAGCATGCCGACCCAGCCACTACCACAACCGCAACCACTACCCCAAGCACCAATCTTGGTTGCTGATCCACCTATTGAGCCGGAAGCCGCTCCTGTCTATAGGAGACTTCCGAGGTCGAAGTACAGCAAAGCTCAGAGAGATGCACTTGCGGCTTTCTTTGCGGTGTATTCTCACCCCACCAAGCCACAACGAGAACGATTTGGTCCGAAAATCGGACTAGAGGAGGACCAAGTCTATTATTGGGGGTCGAGAAATAGGAAGAAGTTCGGTATCCAGTCTTCCGAGCAGCGTATTGCCGAGCTAGAGAAAAGAAACGATCAGCTGGTGAGCAAAAACGAGGAGCTTCAAATGCAGAATCAAAAACTCGTTGATGCTCTCCACAGCGGCATCTGTCCCAATTGCGGAGGTCCTGTTCCGCACTCAGATGTGCCACGGCGAAGGCTCGAAGTTGTTCCTCAACAACAAGAGCCTCTTCTTGAGTTGTCCGATGATTCCATCGACATGGACCACTTAAGACGGGATGTGCGGAGCCTCATGCCTACCCTAATCGAGCGCCCATCCATACCTTTGCCATCTGACACCCTTCCCGCACCTGCTCATGATCTTGTCGGAGTCCACACCGACTTGATCTCGGATATCGCCCGCAAGGCCAAAGACGAGCTCCTGCTCATGGCCACTGCCGGATTTCCTTTGTGGATAACTTCACCAACTCCCGACACGTCTATTCATCCCGAGACTCTTCATAGGGCCGAGTACTTGCGAGTGTTTCAACGAGCTGAACCTGCTCCGTACTTCAAAGCCGAATCGTCGAGACACTCGGCAACCATTCACCTTTATCCGACCACCATCGTTCAGATCTTAATGGATGTTGGTCGATGGTTGCCAGTCTTCTGTAGCATGATCACAAACGCCAAGACGTTGGAGATCCTTTCCTCCAAAGAACGAAGAAGGCTACGAGGAGCGAAGCAAGTGATGTCGGCCGAGTTTCGGTGCCATCTCACCTCGTTTCAACTCGTGAAGTCCAGTTCGTTAGGTACTCTCACCTACAACTTTGGATGGAAGTTGGGTCGTCGTGGATGTCTCCGTGGATGAATTGCGTTCAAATCCAAAGCCTTCCGTGAGATCGATTTGCCGAAAACGCCCCTCCGGATGCCCGATACGTGATCTGCATAATGGATCTTCCTTGGTCACTTGGGTGGAGCACGTGGATGTACGCGAAAAGGAGATGAAGGCCAGTTTCGAACCATTTGTTCATTCGGGGGTTCGCTTTTGGTGCAAAGCGTTGGATCTCAACCCTCCAACGACAAGCCGAGCGCTACATGTGCGCCACGGGTATCCACACTTCACCCGGTGACTCTATCGTTTCTCCCGAAGGAAGAAGAGGACTTGCGGAAATGGCAAAACAGATGACAATCTGTTTCTTCAACGACATCGGCAACTCCACGTACCATCACTGGACTTGTTCGAACCGAACAAGAGACACTCGAATGGAGGTCAGGACCAACAAGCGAAGGGGTGATCCGAGCAAGCCCCCTGGAGTCAATCGTACTGCTGGTTGTTCTGTCGTGCATCTTTCCCATCACACCAGGATCTTTGAGTTCCTCAAAGACGTTCAGACTAGACCAATGTGGGATAATATGTCGATGGACAGCTCGGTACGTGTGCTAGCAAACTTTTCCATCGGTCTTGACCCGCGGAACCAGATTTCGGTGCTCGCCATAGATAGTCACAACGACTTCCTTATTCTTCAGGAGTGTTGCACCGATGCAACGGGGTCGTCTGTGATATACGCGCCGATTAACCATTCCATTCTCCAGTGTTTGCTATGTGGAGTTCAACCGGAGCCATTTCCGCTTATGTCTTCAGGCTTCTCCATTCTGCCTAACGTATCCGGAGCTGTACTTGACGGAACACTGCTGACTATAGTGTTCCAGATCTCGGTGAAGGCTACATCAGCCAAGTCTGCCGTGGAGTCGGCAACTACCCTTGTCCAGGACACACTTCAACGGATCAGAGCCGCAGTCAATTAAGGAGCAAACGTTGGATGCAAGGCCCTGCTAGCCTTGTTTGTGACTGTTGGTGACTTGCTTCGGGAGGAGCTTAATGATCTTCAAGGGGGAGTTTTTTTTCTTTAACCTTTCTGTTTATTTATGTTTGTGTGTTTAAATTCAATAACCATACTTGAATTTTTCATTTTCGTGAAATATCTGTCTAACAATGAGGACAATGTTTAATTCAAGTGTGGGGGGAAGGTTTATTAAAAAGAAAAGAAAAAATTTGAAAAATTGAAAAAATTCAAAAAAATAATTTACTTGTTTTTGTTTTATACGGTAACAATATATCGACTAAATCATACTTACTCCCTTGGTAGCGTTGAACCTACCATTGCACTTAGTAAGTCACTGTGGTCACGTATTGTTACGTAAATTGAAAAAAAATCAAAAAATCAAAATTACAAAAATATTTGTTTCTGTTTGTGTGTTTATTTGTGTTGTGTTTTGTTCTTTCCAATTCCGATGATGAATTGAGTTTAACTGTTATGATTTTGAGAATGTTTCTTATATGCTAAGGCTTTGTGTAATTTGGTTTGGATTTAATATGCATAACTTGTGATTGCTCGAATTTCCATGTTCACTTAACCTGTTTCGATTAATTGATTGCAATCCGAGAAGCACATTTGAACATACATTGTCATGCATACCCAGAAAATGTGAGGATTTGAGCCTATTGTATATTCACATGTATGCATATTTCATACATTTACTCGTTCTTCATGTGTGCACAATTCATGAGTTTTTGAACCTAGAACTTGCTCAGAGACCACTTGAAACATTTTGTTAATCTGTGATGAATTAGAAATGAGTAAGGCATTAGTTGAGCACCATGGCCAAAGTATTCACCATCCATCTAAACACGAACTTTAGGAATCCCCTTTTGAACTAAACACTCATTAGCCGTTTCTTTTGTTCACCCACACCATCTCATCCTTGTTTTATTTATGTTTGCAAGACGATGATAGTGACTTCTTGTGTTCTTATGCTTCGGTTTTGTTTGGTAATATACCAAAAGGCAAGTGTGGGGGTGCATTTTAATTTTGTTGTATTTGTTCAAAGAAAGAAAAAAAAATTCAGAAATAAAAAGAAGGAATAAAATTCCTCAAGAAAAAAAAAAGAAAAAAAAAAATGTGGAAAAAAAAGAAAAAAATACCACAAAAATAGAGTTATTTTATTTACTTGTATTGTTTTTATTTTCAATAAAAGGTTGGAGGAAAATAAGAAAGTTGTTTCGGGTTTAGCATAGGTATGAGTTTCAAAGTCGTTGACTTGTCTTGCAAACATGTAAAACATTTATCATTTCGAGTCCCTTCATACCATTCACCATTTATCATTCATCCACCCTTTGGTCCCTGTTTCACCTAAAAAGTCCTTATGATCTGATGAATTGTAGATTAACTGTAGAGAGTCGGTTAATGAGCAAGCATATGGGAACACTACTTGTGTAATTGTTTTTAGAGTAAACACTTAACCCTAAACACTGAGCGGAAATATTTAGTGAATCTTGTGAGGTTTAGTGGTTAATGTTGTTCATATGTGCCTATTGGATTGCTTGACATTAATTGTATACTTGGTTTTCCCACACACACCCGAGCAGAAATGAGATGTACATGTTAAATGCTTAGCAAATTCTTTAACCTTGGTCTATAATTTTTATTCTCTTGATTATAATTCTTTCGAACTCGCTGAGGATTATGGTTGGAAAGACTGTCTGTTTTGTGTTTCCCTTTCTGTTTTGTGTTTCCCTTTATGTTTTGTGTTGTTTTGTTTTGTGTTTGCTAGAGGACTAGCAATAGTTCAAGTGTAGGGGTGTGATGTGAACGTAAAATACGTTCACAAAGTGCCTTTAATTACTGGATTTTGCTATTCCGAAAGCTTAATTGTCTGTTTAATGTTTGTTTTCGTGATTTTAGGGAAAATACCAGGAAAATGTTAATCTGCACAGAATAGGTGAATTTTGGAGATTTTCAGTGTAATTCCGAAAAGTCAACCGTGACTTTTCAGATATCAAAATGACACCGGTCATTTTGAGGATGTGGGCCCAGTTAATGTACGAAGATTTCAGAAACCGTTTCGAATTCCGGCAAGTTTGTCGGCGAACCACCACATCAGGCGGCACAACCACCACACGCGGTGGCAGAATATATTTTAAATCTCCATTTTATTTTCCCATGTTTATATTTTATATTTATTTGATTTTAATTTGTTTTATTATTATTTTAATTAATTATTTATTTTGTTTTTATTTTTGTACAGTTTTTCTTCTCCACCGAGCCGCCCATGTTCTTGGAATCAATCTCCAGCACTCCACGATTTCATCCAGCTGCATATTCCCTCTCCACTAGCAGATCACCCACCATCCCTCACATGGCTTCAATTCCATTCCCATCTTCCTCTGCGTTGGATGCCACAATCACAGCACAATATTCTTCTCATCTGCGTTGGCTGTTTCTGCACTTCCCTTCTCTATTTAAGAGAAGCTCTGCAACCATCATCAATCACTCATTCACAGTTCAACAATTACAAAGCCGTGCTCTCTGTCCAAATCACCACTGCTCAAGCCATGGCAACCAACAACCACCAATCCTCTCTCTGCAATCAATTCAATTTTTGTACCTGCAAATTAATCACAATCAATCATGTTCTAATTATCTTTTCTTTTTGTTTTGCAGGTTTGGAAAATCAGGAAGCTACTGCAATTCCATTGCCGGCGACGCCTCCATCAAGTTCAGGCCGTGAATCTCACCGAGCCCAGCCTTCACTTCATTCCAATTGGCAACGCCGCCGCCGGATTCTCTTCCTCCTCCGTGATTCCCGTGCTCGCTGCTGCCAGCAAGCTTCGCCGCTGCCCAGTTCGCTGCTACCTCGCTGCTGCTCTCGTCGTCGCGGCCGTGCCTCCCTTCGCAGAAAATCCCAACCGTCGCCGTCGATGCCACCGCCGCGCCTCCTTGCCGGCGTCGAACTCGTCGCTGCCACCTGCAAACCGAACCATCGATCTTCGACGCTCCTGCCCAGCTCAACCCGGTGTACCCGGTCCGCCCGGACCCATCGCCGCGTCGTTCCCGCCGTCCCTTCCTTCGTGCTCAATCCGCTCCGCCGCGCCGCTTGCCTTGCTCGCCGTCGCGCAACTTTAGATGCTCCCGGCTCTCTCTTGCTCCTCTGCCCAGATTCGTGAATGAAGATAAAGAACACGGGCTAATGATGCTGACCTGGAATAATGAAAGAAGAAAATAGCATGCGTGGAAAAGTCAAACTTGGGCTAAACCAAGAAGAAAAGAATTGGGCCTCCAAGCCCAATTGCTATCTACACCCAATGCCCAATCCGAAATTGCTCACGGCACCCGCCACATCCAAAGTTACTTGTCCGATTTAATAGCCGAGTCTGCCACCTTCGCTGCCGGACGGTGTCCATTTTCATGGACACAACAGTAACATTTTTCCCAAACTCTGTTTATTTATTATAATTTATTTTTGTTTAATTAACTATTCGTGAATAATTTTGGGAAATGTTATTGTTTGTTTATTTTTTATTCTGTGTAATAAATTGGATTGAAGTTGATTAATTCTTCTAGCAGCTTATGTGAATTTTGTTTGTTTAGTTTTATCTTTAATGTTGAAACTAAATAATAAGGATCGCGGATAGACGAGCGTTCGCTAGGTCGCGCACTTGAATTAGCAACTCTTTTTCTATGCGTTAGACATGTTTAGATTAATCACCTTTGCATGTTTAATTGTTTAATCTAGATGAGCGTTCACTAGGTTGATTTCATGGGAGAAGTTTATTTGGGGAATGATAACCTGCGTAGGCATTCTACATGTGTTAGTTTCGGATTCATGGCTAGGGAGTTGGTTAATCTTCAAAACAATATTTGTGTGTGTGTTTTCTTGTTTTCAAAAATCTCAAAAACCCCCAAAAATACTTTTGTATATAATGTATATTTTTGTAAATAGAAACAATACTGTATAGTTTATTTAATTTTGTATATATATATATTCTTTATTCTTTATACTTGTTAATAATAATTCTTTATTTAATTTAATTTTTCGTGACATTAAAAAGTAAATATAACAATCTTCTGTGGGAAAAACCTTTATTTCCCATTATACTTTACAACGACAATTGTTAGGAATTTAGGTAATATTTAATGACCGAGGTAAAAATCACTAATCATTTTGGCGCCGGCTCGCCGGGGATTGTTTTTACTATTTACTTTTGACTTTTTACTGTTGACTTTTTGACTGTTGACTTTTGACTATTGACTATTGACTTTTTACTATTTGTAAATAATACTTGTTAATTTTATTTATACTCACTAATTATACTTGTTTATATTTTTACACTTAGTAATTATATTTAGGTGTCTTTTATATAGTTGATTATTTTTTGTTGTTGTAAGTTGTAACTTGAACGGATTAGGTAAGGTCCTTTTGTTAATATTGGCCTAAACCCTTCATTTTTACCGTAAGGTCACTTGAGGTTGAGGGCGGCCTTTATTAACACTTGGAGAATTGTCGAACACTTAAGTGCTTTCTCAACTGAGTAAGGGGCACATGAATGGTGTCTAGATATGATCGAGACCCTGGGTGACGGGTTTGTAAAATTGGATTCAGAGGACTAGTCCACTAAATGAATCCTGCCTCTCGCTTATCTCTTGTGATCTGGCCATTCGCCTTCTGAAAACACGGAAAGTCATTTAAGTCAAGGCATTGCACCTAGGCCGTAAGTCCACCTTGAGTTACCGCTTGGAATCAACTTTCATTTTTTTTCAACTATATTAAGGCAAAGGAAAATATTTTTGTACACTTAAGTGTATTGTGTAATTAAAATATACATAGACATAGGAAAATTTATTCATTTTGTATAGATAATTTGTGACATATTTTTAACTTTGTAAATATTTTGCTTTTATTTTGTAAATTTATTACTAACCTTTTTATTTTGTATAGGAAATAATCCGGGTTTATTCGGAATTTTACCACATACATCGGAGCATACGTTTAGGAAGTCAAGGTTGAAAAACCTTGAGGTTGATGTCTTGTTGGTGATTTTTCGGTTTCCTCGGGAGTAAAAGGTAAGTTTTCTTTTCACTCTCGTTATTTGTTTGTTTAAAAAAAAAAAAAAAAAAATGAAAAATTTTTAATTGTAAATAAAAAAAAAGTGTGTTTGTTTGTTTTACTGTTTTGTAAATATTTATTTTCATTTTTTATAATTACTGTTTATTTGTTTTGGGCTTGTTTGTTTGTTATTTATTATTGGGCCTTAGGCCCATTCGTTTTCGTAAAATAAAAAATAAAAAAATAAAAAATAAAAATTTTAGCCCATTGGGCTCGTGTCATTCACGAAGCCCAAAACCCGTAACCCAAGCCCATTTAGTGTGTCGGGCCTGTTCGTTTTTAGGCCCATTAGTTTAAGCCCACCAATAATGTGCCGGAGTTTTCTTTGGCCCAGGCCCACTTTAAGGCCCAAACCATTCCGATGGCCCAAGCCCGTTTAAAGTGTTGGCAAGCGCGTGTGCTACGCGTTTTCACTGTTCACTTTACGACTTTTCGTAAAGTATTAAAAAATAAAAATAAAAAAATAAAAAATGAAAATGAAAAAAATTTTGATTGGGCCGACGCACGACTTTTGCGTCGGCCGAATTGTTTAATAAATCGTGCGCGCGTTCCACTATTCCCTTTGCGACTTTCGTCGCTCGATCCGTGATTTACGGATCTTTGTCTTCGACTTTGGACACGCTGATAGGAGCACAAAGTGTGACATTTTTAATGTATTTTCCCTACTATTTGGCTATGATTTAATTGTAACTTTGTTATTTTTGCTTAGTTTCCATATTTGAGTCCCTAAATGATATATAAATGTGAATACGTGCAGAAAATCGGAGCTCGGAAATTTACGAAGTCTAATGGGCTTTTTCGAGGCCCATTAAGAAGTGAGCTGCCGTGAGGCCCAAGATGAAGGCCCAAATCCATGAAGATGAAGGCCCAAATCCATGAAGAAAGGCCCAAGAAGGGGGCCCAAACCCAAGAAGGAGGCCCAAACCCATGAAGGAAGGCCCAAGTTCACAAAGCATGAGGAAAGGTCCAAGCCCATTTTCGGACAATCTGCCTGTGCAGATCTGTCAACTTTGGAAGCGCATATCTCCCACTTGCACCGTTGGATCCAGCTGTATTTTTGGGACACGCTGCATGTGTGTGTTAGGTATTCTGTATTCAAATTTCAGAATCATCCAACCGTCCAAACGTCCAATATTTCGTTCTAAGTGCGCACTGCTCAGTGCTGTCCGTTTTTTATTTCTTTCCTCTTCTTTTATTCTCAATGCTCCACTCACCCCCATATTTCCACCCATCTCACCACACTATCTTTGTTGCTTTCTCTCCATACCATTAGTGTTTAATTTCTTTTTGGTAAATAAATGGTTAATTGCCATATGATTCCATTTCCACCACCACTTACCATTTCTTTATCTCCCATTCACATTCCACTTCTTTTCCCTTTCTTTGTTTATTTCTTCCATTGTCTTCTTCTTCCTCTCCATTTTCCTATAAATAGGAGCCTATGTCTCTTCACCAATTCACCAATTCACACCCCAATGGGGAGGGACAAACCCTCCTCTTTCTCTTCTCCATCATATTTTCCATTCTCTAGTATTTAGGGTTCTCAAGGCTTCAAGGAGGAGGAAAGGCGGCTGCACCATCACCATCATCACCATCAATTTCGTCCATCATCATCACCACCTTGCTGCACACGGTTTGGATTACTTGCTTTCAAGGATTCAAGGTTTCGTGGTCTTCAAGTCTTCATGCTATTCCATATGGTGTAATCGACTTTTCCTTTAATTATTCTTATGAATTCCTCTTTGTTGCTTGATTATTCTTTGTATTAGTTAACATGACATGATTTATATAATTTCCAGCCTATTTATATGAGTTTATTTAGTTATTGGATCCTAATTAATTAGTTCTTCTAGTAGCTTATGTGACTCCGTTTACTTGATTCTATTTTATAGAAAACTTTTATGTGTTTATGTTATAGGGTTCGAAACTTATAATATTTGCATATAATTGGAGCTAGAGTTAGGGATTACAATTCACCTAATAGTTTTGGAAACCTAATTCACGAGTAGTAAAGGCTTTGGACAACGGTCGGTGTCAAATAAAAAGGATTGCGGACATATGGACTTTTCTATAATGGGTCGTGCACTTTGATTAACAACTCTTCTTCTATGCGTTAAACATGGTTTGATTAGCTAGCTTTCTAGACTAAGATGGCATGTTTAATTGGTTAATCTAGGTGCTTTCACTTAGGTTAATTTTCGTAGAGAGGTTTTACTTGGGGAATGGTTAGCTTCTAACTTTCCACATATGTTAATTTCGGTTTCATGGCTAGGGAACTTGGTTAATTTTCGGTCCAATGATTAATAAACTTGTGTATATGTGGCTGAACTTTATATACTTTGTGTTTCATCCCATCTCATTTAATTTATTCTTTGTAGTTTAATTAATTTATTTCATTCAATTTATCTCTTAAACCCCCTTACTTTGTACATATGTATATATTTATACTTTATACATGTTAATAATAATTCTTTATTTTATTTAATTCTTTGTGACAATTTTTGTTAGGTACACCCTTTGATCTCCGTTGTGAACGATACCCTACTATGCACTATACTACAACCGATAGGGATTTTTTTAAATTGATGCTCCTTTTGGGCGTATCAATTTTTGGCGCCGTCGACGGGGATTGAAAATTCCTAACTATTATTTTGTGAATATTTGTGAATAATACTTGTTTATACTTGTTGATATTTTGTTACACTTACTAATTTTACTTGTAGATATTTTACACTTAGTAATTATATTTAGGTGTCTTTTATATAGTTGATTATTTTTTGTTGTTGTAAGTTGTAACTTGAACGGAATAGGTAAGGTCCTTTTGTTAATATTGGCCTAAACCCTTCATTTTTACCGTAAGGTTATTTGAGGTTGAGGGCGGCCTTTATTAACACTTGGAGAATTGTCGAACACTTAAGTGCTTTCTCAACTGAGTAAGGGGCACATGGATGGTGTCTAGGTCGAGACCCTGGGTGACAGGTTTTGGATTCAGAGGACTATAGACTGACGTAAGTCGATAGGGGTGTAAGCCTCCGTAGTCCACCAAATGAATCCTGCCTCTCGCTTATCTCTTGTGATCTGGCCATTCGCCTTCTGAAAACACGGAAAGTCATTTACGTCAAGACATTGCACCTAGGCCGTACGTCCACCTCGAATTACCGCTTGGAATCAACTTTGTTCTTAACTATATTTTGGACAATTTAACATTACTTGTAAATAAAATATACTTAGACATAGGAAATTTTATTTATTCATTTTGTATAGATAATTTGTGACATTATTTTTAATTTTGTAAATATTTTGTTTTTAACTTGTAAATTTTATTACTAACTTTTTTAATTTTTATAGGGAATAATCCAGGTTATTCGGAAATTTTACCACATACATCGGAGCATACGTTTAGGAAGTCAAGGTTGAAAAACCTTGAGGTTGATGTCTTGTTGGTGATTTTCGGTTTCCTCGGGAGTAAAAAGGTAAGTTTTCTTTTCACTCTCGTTATTTCTTTTCACTCTCGAGTGTTTGTTTGTTTTACTGTTTCGTAATTATTTATTTTCACTATTTATAATTACTGTTTGTTTTATTTTTGGGCTTGTTGTAGTTTGATTGTTATGGGGCCTTAGGCCCATTTGTGTGATTGGTTAGGGTTTTTGGTTTCGTAAAAATAAAAAATAAAAAAAAATAAAAAAAAGTTTTAGCCCATTGGGCTCGTGTCATTCACGAAGCCCAAAACCCGTAACCCAAGCCCATTTAGTGTGTCGGGCCTGTTCGTTTTTAGGCCCATTAGTTAAGCCCACCAATAATGGGCCGGAGATTTCTTTGGCCCAGGCCCACTTTAAGGCCCAAACCATTTCGATGGCCCAAGCCCGTTTAAAGTGTCGGCAAGCGCGTGTGCGACGCGTTTTCACTGTTCACTTTACGACTTTTCGTAAAGTATTAAAAAAATAAAAAAACGAAAATCAAGAAAAAATGTGATTGGGCCGACGCACGACTTTTGCGTCGGCCGATTTCTTTAATAAACCGCGTGCGTGTCTACTGTAGACTTTACGACTTTCGTCGCTCGATCCGGAAATTGCGGGTCTTCTGTCTGTGGCACGTGTGCGAGCGTGCGTCCATTCCGTTCCCTTCCCCTTCTGTTTGCGTTAGTTCCCTTAGGTCATTTCACGTTTTCCCTTAGTCTCTCTCTCACTCTCTCTCTCGTTTTCTCTCTCGTGTTCTTGAGTTTTCCCAGAAAACCTCCCAAATCCCTGAAGCTTTCCTCCTTCCCAACCCAGAAATGGCCAAAAGAGTTAATTCGTTCAGCGATTTGTTTCAGGCAGGTCCTTCAGAGAACCCAATCTTTAAAGGTCTGGCTGAAATAATTCCACCGAGCATGCTCAATAGCACCGATGCTAGCATGCCGACCGAGCCACAACCACAACCGCAACCACTACCCCAAGCACCAATCCTGGTTGCTGATCCACCCGCCGAGCCGGAAGCCGCTCCTGTCTATAGGAGACTTCCGAGGACAAAGTACACCAAAGCTCAGAGAGATGCACTGGCGGCTTTCTTTGCGGTGTATTCTCACCCCACCAAGCCACAACGAGAAAGATTTGGTCCGAAAATCGGACTAGAGGAGGACCAAGTCTATTATTGGGGGTCGAGAAATAGGAAGAAGTTCGGTATCATTACATCTGAGCAGCGTATTGCCGAGCTAGAGAGAAGAAATGACGAGCTGGTGAGCAAGAACGAGGAGCTTCAAATGCAGAATCAACGACTCGTCGATGCTCTCCACAGCGGCATCTGTCCCAATTGCGGAGGTCCTGTTCCGCACTCAGATGTGCCACGACGAAGGCTCGAAGTTGTTCCTCCACAACAAGAGCCTATTCTTGAGTTGTCCGATGATTCCATCGACATGGACCACTTAAGACGGGATGTGCGGAGCCTCATGCCTACCCTAGTCGAGCGCCCATCCATACCTTTGCCATCTGACACCCTTCCCGGACCTGCTCATGATCTTGTCGGAGTCCACACCGACTTGATCTCGGATATCGTCCGTAAGGCCAAACACGAGCTCCTGCTCATGGCCACTGCCGGATTTCCTTTGTGGATAACTTCACCGACTCCCGACACGTCTATTCATCCCGAGACTCTTCATAGGGCCGAGTACTTGCGAGTGTTTCAACGAGCTGAACCTGCTCCGTACTTCAAAGCCGAATCGTCGAGACACTCGGCAACCATCCATCTTTATCCGACCACCATCGTTCAGATCTTAATGGATGTTGGTCGATGGTTGCCAGTCTTCTGTAGCATGATCACAAACGCCAAGACGTTGGAGATCCTTTCCTCCAGCAACGAAGAAGGCTACGAGGAGCATATGCAGGTGATGTCGGCCGAGTTTCTGGTGCCATCTCACATCGTCTCAACTCGTGAAGTCCAGTTCGTTCGGTACTCTCACCAACAACTGGATGGAAGTTGGGTCGTCGTGGATGTCTCCGTGGATGAATTGCGTTCAAATCCAAAGCCTTCCGTGAGATCGATTTGCCGAAAACGCCCCTCCGGATGCCTGATACGTGATCTGCATAATGGATCTTCCTTGGTCACTTGGGTGGAGCACGTGGATGTACGCGAAAAGGAGATGAAGGCCAGTTTCGAACCTTTTGTTCATTCAGGGTTCGCTTTTGGTGCAAAGCGTTGGATCTCAACCCTCCAACGACAAGCCGAGCGCTACATGTGCGCCACAGGTATCCACTCTTCACCCGGTGACTCGATTATTTCTCTTGAAGGAAGAAGAGGACTTGCGGAAATGGCAAAGCAGATGACAATCTGTTTCTTCAACGACATCAGCAACTCCACGTACCACCACTGGACTTGTTCGAACCGAACAAGAGACACTCGAATGGAGGTCAGGACCAACAAGCGAAGGGGTGATCCGAGCAAGCCCCCTGGAGTCAATCGTACTGCTGGATGTTCTGTCGTGCATCTTTCCCATCATACCAGGATCTTTGAGTTCCTCAAAGACGTGCAGACAAGACCACAATGGGATAGTATGTCGATGGACAGCTCTGTACGTGTGCTAGCAAATTTCTCCATCGGTCTTGACCCGCGGAACCAAATTTCGGTGCTCGCCATAGATAGTCACAACGACTTCCTTATTCTTCAGGAGTGTTGCACCGATGCAACAGGGTCGTCTGTGATTTACGCGCCGATCAACCATTCCATTCTCCAGTGTTTGTTATGTGGAGTTCAACCGGAGCCATTTCCGCTTATGTCTTCTGGCTTCTCCATTCTGCCTAACGTATCCGGAGCTGTACTTGACGGAACACTGCTGACTATAGTGTTCCAGATCTCGGTGAAGGCTACATCAGCCAAGTCTGCCGTGGAGTCGGCAACTACCCTTGTCCAGGACACACTTCAACGGATCAGAGCCGCAGTCAATTAAGGAGCAAACGTTGGATGCAAGGCCCTGCTAGCCTTGTTTGTGACTGTTGGTGACTTTCGGGAGGAACTTCACGATCTTCAAAGGGGAGTCTTTCTGTTTCCCTTTTCATTTACTTAACTGTTGTGTGTTTATTTCAGTTTGTGTGTTTACTTCTGTTTGTGTGTTTAAATTCAATAACTGTGCTTGAATTATTCATTTTCGTGAAATATCTGTCTAACATTGAGGACAATGTTTAATTCAAGTGTGGGGGAAGGTTTATTAAAAAGAAAAGAAAAAAATTTTGAAAAATTGAAAAAATTCAAAAAAATAATTTACTTGTTTTCGTTTTCTACTGTAACGGTATATCGACTAAATCATACTTACTCCCTTGGTAGCGTTGAACCTACCATTGCACTAAGTAAGTCACTGTGGTCACGTATTGTTACGTAAATTGAAAAAAATCAAAAAAATAAAAAAAATCTGAAAAATTACAAAAATATTTGCTTCTGTTTGTGTGTTTATTTGTGTTATGTGTGTTGTTTTCTTTCCAATCCCGATGATGAATTGAGTTTAATTGTTATGATTTTGAGAATGTTGATTATATGCTAAGGCTTTGTGTAATTTGCTTTGGATTTAATTTGCATAACTTGTGATTGCTCGAAATTTCATGTTCACATAACCTGTTTCGATTAGTTGATTGCAATCCGAGAAGCACATTTGAACTTACATTGTCATGCATACCCAGAAAATGTGAGGACTTGAGCCTATTGAATATTCACATGTATGCATCTTTCATACATTTACTCGTTCTTCATGTGTGCACAATTCATGAGTTTTGAACCTAGAACTTGCTCAAAGACCACTTGAAACTTTTTATTAATCTGTGATGAATTAGAAATGATTAAGGCATTAGTTGAGCACCATGGCCAAAATATTCACTATCCATCTAAACACGAACTTTAGGAATAACCCTTTTGAACTAAACACTCATTAGCCGTTTCTTTTGTTCACCCACACCATCTCACCCTTGTTTTATTGTGTTTGCAAGACGATGATAGTGACTTCTTGTGTCCTTTTGCTTCGGATTTGTATGGTATATACCAAAAGGCAAGTGTGGGGGTGCATTTTATTTTGTTGTATTTGTTCAAAGAAAGAAAAAAAAAATCAAAAACAAAAAGAAGGAATAAAATTCCTCAAAGAAAAAAAACAGAAAAGAAAGAAAGAAAAAAAAAAGTCAAAAAATAGAGTTATTTTCTTGTTTTTAATTTCAATAAAAGGTTGGAGGAGAATAAGAAAGTTGTTTCGGGTATAGCATAGGTATGAGTTTCAAAGTCGTTGATTTGTCTTGCAAACATATGAAACATTTTTCATTTCCAGTCCCTTCATTCATTATTCACCATTCACCATTTACCATCCACCTTTTGGTCCCTGTTTCACCTTAAAGCCCTTATGATCTAATGATTTGTGGATTAATTGTGGAGAGTCGGTTAATGAGCAAGCATATGGGAACACTACTTGTGTAATTGTTTTGAGAGTAAACACTTAACCCTAAACACTGAGCGGAAATATTTAGTGAATCTTGTGAGGTTTAGTGGTTAATGTTGTTTCGATGTGCCTATTGGATTGCTTGAGATTTTTTTTGTATAATCGGTTTTCACACACTGCACCCGAGCATGAATGAGATGTACATGTTAAATGCTTAGCAAATTTGTTAGCCTTGGTATATAATTTTTATTCTCTTGATTATAACTCTTCTGAACTCGCTGAGGGTTATGGTTGGAAAGACCATTCTGTTTTGTGTTTCCTTTTTTGTTTTGTGTTGTTCTTGTGTTTGCTAGAGGACTAGCAGTAGCTAAGTGTGGGGGAATTTGATAGGAGCACAAAGTGTGACATTTTTAATGTATTTTCCCTACTATTTGGCTATGATTTAATTGTAACTTTGTTATTTTTGCTTAGTTTCCATATTTGAGTCCCTAAATGATATATAAATGTGAATACGTGCAGAAAATCGGAGCTCGGAAATTTACGAAGTCTAATGGGCTTTTTCGAGGCCCATTAAGAAGTGAGCTGCCGTGAGGCCCAAGATGAAGGCCCAAATCCATGAAGATGAAGGCCCAAATCCATGAAGAAAGGCCCAAGAAGGGGGCCCAAACCCAAGAAGGAGGCCCAAACCCAAGATGGAAGGCCCAAATCCATGAAGGAAGGCCCAAGTTCACAAAGCATGAGGAAAGGTCCAAGCCCATTTTCGGACAATCTGCCTGTGCAGATCTGTCAACTTTGGAAGCGCATATCTCCCACTTGCACCGTTGGATCCAGCTGTATTTTTGGGACACGCTGCATGTGTGTGTTAGGTATTCTGTATTCAAATTTCAGAATCATCCAACCGTCCAAACGTCCAATATTTCGTTCTAAGTGCGCACTGCTCAGTGCTGTCCGTTTTTTATTTCTTTCCTCTTCTTTTATTCTCAATGCTCCACTCACCCCCATATTTCCACCCATCTCACCACACTATCTTTGTTGCTTTCTCTCCATACCATTAGTGTTTAATTTCTTTTTGGTAAATAAATGGTTAATTGCCATATGATTCCATTTCCACCACCACTTACCATTTCTTTATCTCCCATTCACATTCCACTTCTTTTCCCTTTCTTTGTTTATTTCTTCCATTCTCTTCTTCTTCCTCTCCATTTTCCTATAAATAGGAGCCTATGTCTCTTCACCAATTCACCAATTCACACCCCAATGGGGAGGGACAAACCCTCCTCTTTCTCTTCTCCATCATATTTTCCATTCTCTAGTATTTAGGGTTCTCAAGGCTTCAAGGAGGAGGAAAGGCGGCTGCACCATCACCATCATCACCATCAATTTCGTCCATCATCATCACCACCTTGCTGCACACGGTTTGGATTACTTGCTTTCAAGGATTCAAGGTTTCGTGGTCTTCAAGTCTTCATGCTATTCCATATGGTGTAATCTGACTTTTCCTTTAATTATTCTTATGAATTCCTCTTTGTTGCTTGATTATTCTTTGTATTAGTTAACATGACATGATTTATATAATTTCCAGCCTATTTATATGAGTTTATTTAGTTATTGGATCCTAATTAATTAGTTCTTCTAGTAGCTTATGTGACTCCGTTTACTTGATTCTATTTTATAGAAAACTTTTATGTGTTTATGTTATAGGGTTCGAAACTTATAATATTTGCATATAATTGGAGCTAGAGTTAGGGATTACAATTCACCTAATAGTTTTGGAAACCTAATTCACGAGTAGTAAAGGCTTTGGACAACGGTCGGTGTCAAATAAAAAGGATTGCGGACATATGGACTTTTCTATAATGGGTCGTGCACTTTGATTAACAACTCTTCTTCTATGCGTTAAACATGGTTTGATTAGCTAGCTTTCTAGACTAAGATGGCATGTTTAATTGGTTAATCTAGGTGCTTTCACTTAGGTTAATTTTCGTAGAGAGGTTTTACTTGGGGAATGGTTAGCTTCTAACTTTCCACATATGTTAATTTCGGTTTCATGGCTAGGGAACTTGGTTAATTTTCGGTCCAATGATTAATAAACTTGTGTATATGTGGCTGAACTTTATATACTTTGTGTTTCATCCCATCTCATTTAATTTATTCTTTGTAGTTTAATTAATTTATTTCATTCAATTTATCTCTTAAACCCCCTTACTTTGTACATATGTATATATTTATACTTTATACATGTTAATAATAATTCTTTATTTTATTTAATTCTTTGTGACAATTTTTGTTAGGTACACCCTTTGATCTCCGTTGTGAACGATACCCTACTATGCACTATACTACAACCGATAGGGATTTTTTTAAATTGATGCTCCTTTTGGGCGTATCACACGCGTCCGTCCATTCCGTTCCCTTCCCCTTCGGTTTGCGTTAGTTCCCTTAGGTCATTTCACGCATTTCCCTTAGTCTCTCTCTCTTTCTCTCGTTTTCTCTCTCGTGTTCTTCGTGTTCTTCATCTGTTCTTGAGTTTTCCCAGAAAACCTCCCAAATTCCCAGAAGCTATCCTCCCTTCCCAACCCAAAAATGGCCAAGAGAGTCAATTCTTTCAGTGATTTGTTTCAGGCAGGTCCTTCAGAGAACCCAATCTTTGAAGGTCTGGCTGAAATAATTCCCCCGAGCATGCTCAATAGCGCCGATGCTAGCATGCCGACCCAGCCACTACCACAACCGCAACCACTACCCCAAGCACCAATCTTGGTTGCTGATCCACCTATTGAGCCGGAAGCCGCTCCTGTCTATAGGAGACTTCCGAGGTCGAAGTACAGCAAAGCTCAGAGAGATGCACTTGCGGCTTTCTTTGCGGTGTATTCTCACCCCACCAAGCCACAACGAGAACGATTTGGTCCGAAAATCGGACTAGAGGAGGACCAAGTCTATTATTGGGGGTCGAGAAATAGGAAGAAGTTCGGTATCCAGTCTTCCGAGCAGCGTATTGCCGAGCTACAGAAAAGAAACGATCAGCTGGTGAGCAAAAACGAGGAGCTTCAAATTGGTTAACGTTAAAAACGCATCAATATATTTTACCTAAATTTCCTAACAATTTGTCGTTGAAAAGTATAATGGGAAGTAAGGATTTTTCCCACAGGAGATTGTTTATTTACTTTCCTATGTCACAAAATTAATTAAATTAAACTATAACTATTCTGAACATATTTATTTAATTTACAACTAAACTAAACAAATTAGAAATTAATTCGCAAATAAATCAAATAAATCACACAACATAAAATTAAATTGAGTTTGAGAGAAATGCTCATTTAATTCCGGCGAGGGATCTAATCGGACTCGCCGGATTTTCGATGAAGTTCGGGGAGCTCGGGTGTCCTTAGCAGAATTGGACTAGGCCGCGGGTGTCTATAGCAATATGGGCTTGGACTTTGACCTTGGTCAAAGGCCCAAACCAAGTCAATCTCTCATTCTTTCTTTGCGGTTTAGCCGTGGCCTTCTCTTCGGGTGTTGACTTTTCAACTCCTAATTTTCTTTCTATTTTTCTTCTTCGGCAGCCCGTACTCTCTCATTCTCATCTCTCTTCTATTCATCTTTCTTTGTTTTCTTCACATGAGAGAGCTGGTGACGGAGAGCAGAAACCGGCAGAGATTTCAGGTGGCGGCGGCGGCGGCTGTGGCGAGAGATGCGGCGCCGGCGGTTATGACGCGGTGGTGTGGGTTCGCGGCATCGAGAGGCTAGCAGTAGTGAAAGAGGCTGCCGGGATGGATCGACGGCGTGGTGAGCTTCGAACGGCGGGATCGACGTGGACCGGGCGGGACGGCGAAGATGCGGCGCAGAGATAGAGACGCCGAGATGGTGCGAAGGCGGCGCGCGGGCGGCGGTTCGGCTTGGGTTTGATGGAACGGTGGACGGCGAAGCGAGAGGAAGTGGCGATGTCGTGATTGAGAAGAGCATCGGCGGTGATGCAACTAGGCGAGCATGGGCTCGGAGCAGGAGCTGGGTACGGCGGCAGGTATGATTGAACAGAGGCGCCGGGCGAGAGGAGCTTGGGTCGCCGGCAGAACTGGGAAGCGGTGATGGCAGTGACATCGTGGTGATTAATTTGAACACGGGCCTGGCTTTACTTGATTGGAATTGACAGGGACAGCAGAGCATGGGCTCGAGGAACTGCCGTGGACCCGTGGTGATGAATCTGCAAAATAGAACTGAGCACAGAATTAGTAGTGAGCAAAACAAGAGAAAGAGACGCCGGCAAAGAGATTGGGTTGCCGGCAGGTTGTGCAGAGCAGCTGGTGAACCGTGGTGAGTGATTGTGACTTTGTGACTTTGTGACTTTGTGACTTTGTGACTTTGTGATTGCAGGAATAGAGAATTTGGGGGAGTAGTTGATTAATTGTTTGTGATTGCAGGGACAGTAGCAGAGAGAGGGTTCGGGACAGAAGAGAGGAGAGGAGGGAGGAAGTAACAGAGAGTAAGTGATTTTGGTGTGCCGTGAGGGACAGAGGAGATGAATTTAGTGATGCTTTTGTTTGCAGGAAGTAACCAGAGAGATATGAGAAACCAGAGAGAGAGGGTGAGAGCAGAAGTGTAGCTGTGAGAGCTACACACGTACGCAGAGAAGAATGGGGGGAGAAGAGGGTAGCGCAGGGGAGAAGCCCCTGGCCAATTCTTTTGGTTTTTTGGCTGCTGGCTTTAAGGAAGATTGAGAGTGCAATTTGAAATTCAAACTGCAAGTGAAATGCAGCTGGAAACCAAAGGGAACTGATTGCATGAAGGAGGTGGCCGGCAAGGTGGAATGGTGGTCAATGATGGTGGTCGGATTTTCAACTGCAAAAGTCAACAAAAGGAAAAAGGAATAAAAAGAAATACAAATAAAATAAAATGAAATAATACTAATAAAAATAATAATTAAAAGAAACTAATAATAAAAGTAAATAATTAATTAAACTAAATAAAGAAAAATAGAAATAAACAACAATTTATAAAAGGGAAATAAATGGAGGTTTAGAAAACATATTTTGGCCACCGCGGATGGTGGTTGCGCCGCCTTATGTGGTGGTTCGCCGGCAAAATTGCCGGGATTCGAAACGTTTTTCGAAATCTTCGTACAAGCTTTGATCTCCACATCCGAGAAATGACCGGTGTCATTTAAATTTCGAAAAGTCACGGTTGACTTTTCGATTCATCTTCGGATTCGCGCTAAAACCTTTAAAATGTACATTTTGTACAAATAAAGCGTTTTGTTCGTATTTTCCCTGAAACACACTAAAACAATATTAAATAAACAATAATAGGCTTTTGGACTAACATAATCCAAGCGATTAAGGTACTTTGTGCACGTATTTTACGTTCACATCACACCCCCACACTTGAACTATTGCTTGTCCGCAAGCAAACAGAGAACATATATATACAATTTAAACAAAACAGAAAGGAAACACAAAACAATTTTCCAATAATTACCTCAGAGAACACGATTGAGTTAGAAAATGAAAGAAGTTAGGTCTCAAAAATGTTTTCAGCTACGGGACATATGCAAAAGTGAAGTGTGTGAAGTATTGTCATTTCAATGCACCAAAGTAAGCATGCATATCGAAACTGTGCTAACCATAAACTCACAGGATATTCACTCTGATTTTCACACAACTGTTTATCGGTTAGCTACACTACCACTCAAACAAACTTATGCAAATGCCGCCATATGCTTGCACGTCAATCTTATATCCACAAATCATGCACAAACATCTTGAATCAAAAGGACTTTTATTCGGGTGAAACGGGGCTTAAGGCGAGGGGTTACAGAAATGAAGTGGAAGGGAATCACAAATTCCGAGCATCTTAGTAAGTAATCACACTTTGAGATTTAATAAATTATAAACAGTAAGATGCTAAACTCATTCCAAACAATCACTCACCCAAACACATTTATTGAATTTAAATGCAACTAAACATAATACTTTTTTTTTTCTTTCTTTCTTTCTACTTTTTTTTTTCTTTTCTGTTTCGATTTTTCTCTCTTTTTTTTTTTTTTTTTTTTTTACCCTTTTTTTTTTATCGAAACAAATACAACAATTTACAAAGTCACACCCCCACACTTATTCTTTTCCAAACTCCCAGAACATATACATTTCAGCATCAGAACATAAGTAATCTCAAATTACTCACTAAGATAGCTCGGAAAGGGTAAGGCAAGTGTTTAAGCTAGGGGTAGACATTTATGGTGCGAAGAAATGAAAGGCTAAACATATAGGCACAAAATGGCAAACTAATGATATAAATTAGGGACAAATGCTCATTTGGCCATGGTGGATTCCTAATGCCTTGATCACTTCCAAGATGTAACATGCATGACATATAGTTTCAACAAGATATTATGCAAGTTCTAGAGATACATATCACATAAGCTTGATCACACATGAAGAACAAAGTGCAAAGAATTATGAATGCACTTTCATTAAGCTCGAAGCTCACAATATGACATGTACAGCTCACACAAATCTCTCTATGCTTCTCACAGTTTAATGCATCAATCTGACAATAATAGTGTACATGCAAAGTCCCATAGCAATTTATTTAAACAAAAATGAAGTTCAGGAGACCTAAACATGCTTTCATCTCATACAATTAAGTTCAATCTCATCATCGGTGTTGGAAATCACAAAAACAATACAACAAGCACACAAACATAAGTAAATATTTTTGAAAATTTTCATTTTTTTGATTTTTTCAATTTAGGTAACAATACGTGACCACAGGGACTTACTTAGTGCAATGGTAGGTTCAACGCTACCAAGAGAGTAAGTATGATCTAGTCGATATATTGTTACCGTAGAAAACAAAAACAAATAAATTATTTTTTTGAATTTTTCAAATTTTTCAATTTTTTTGGTTTTTTTGCAAATAATTTCCTTCCCCCCACACTTGAATTAAACATTGTCCTCAATGTAAGACAGATATGTGCAATTAATGAATAATTCAAGCATGGTTATTGAATTGAAAAACAAAACAGAAGTAAACACACAACAGTTATACAAATGAAAAAGGAAACAGAAATACTCCCCCTTGAAGATCATGAAGCTCCTCCCGAAGCAAGTCACCAACAGTCACAAACAAGGCTAGCAGGGCCTTGCATCCAACGTTTGCTCCTTAGTTGACAGCGGTACTGATCCGTTTGAGCGTGTCCTGGACGAGTGTTGTTGCGGACTCCACGGCAGATTTAGCTGATGTAGCCTTCACCGAGATCTGGAACACCATAGTCAGCAGTGTTCCGTCAAGAATGGCTCCGGATACGTTAGGCAGAATGGAGAAGCCTGAAGACATAAGCGGAAATGGCTCCGGTTGAACTCCACATAACAAACACTGGAGAATGGAATGGTTGATCGGCGCATAAATCACAGACGACCCCGTTGCATCGGTGCAACACTCCTGAAGAATGAGGAAGTCGTTGTGACTATCTATGGCGAGCACCGAAATCTGGTTCCGCGGGTCAAGACCGATGGTGAAGTTTGCTAGCACACGTACCGAGCTGTCCATCGACATACTATCCCACAGTGGTCTCGTATGCACATCTTTGAGGAACTCAAAGATCCTGGTGTGATGGGAAAGATGCACGACAGAACAACCAGCAGTACGATTGACTCCAGGGGGCTTGCTCGGATCTCCCCTTCGCTTGTTGGTCCTGACCTCCATTCGAGTGTCTCTTGTTCGGTTTGAACAAGTCCAGTGATGATACGTGGAGTTGCTGATGTCGTTGAAGAAACAGATCGCCATCTGGTTTGCCATTTCCGCTAGGCCTCTTTTTCCTTCGGGCGAAATGATAGAGTCACCGGGTGAAGTGTGGATCCCTGTGACGCACATGTAGCGCTCGGCTTGTCGTTGGAGAGTTGAGATCCAACGCTTTGCACCAAAAGCGAACCCAGAATGGACAAAGGGTTCGAAAATGGCCTTCATTTCCTTCTCGCGCACATCCACGTGCTCCACCCAAGTGACTAAGGAAGATCCATTCTGCAAATCTCGAATCAAACATCCGGAGGGGCGCTTTCGGCAAATCGATCTCACTGAAGGCTTCGGATTTGAGCGCAGTTCATCCACAGAGACATCCACAACGATCCAACTTCCATCCAGTTGTAATTGAGAGTACCGAACGAACTGGACTTCACGAGTCGAAACGATGTGAGATGGCACCAGAAACTCGGCCGACATCACTTGCTTCTGGTCCTCGTAGCCTACTGCGTTGTCGGAGGGTAGGATCTCCAACACTTGAGCGTTTATGATCATGCTACAGAAGACGGGCAACCATCGACCAACATCCATTAGAATCTCAACAATGGTGGTCGGATGAAGGTGAATGGTTGCCGAGTGTCTCGATGATTCCGATTTGAAGTATGGCGCAGGCTCGCCACGTTGAAACACTCGCAAGTACTCGGCCCTATTTAGAGTCTCGGGATGAATAGAAGTGTCGGGAGTCGGTGAAGATATCCACAAAGGAAAACCGGCAGTGGCCATGAGCATGAGCTCGTGCTTGGCCTTGCGGGCGATATCCGAGATCAAGTCGGTGTGGACTCCGACAAGATCATGAGCAGGTCCCGGAAGAGTAGATGGCACAGGTACGGAAGGGCGCTCGATAAGTGTAGGCATGAGGCTCCGCACATCCCGTCTCAAGTGGTCCAAGTCGATCGAATCATCGGACAACTCGAGAAGCGGCTCTTGTTGTGGAGGAACAACTTCGAGCCTTCGCCTAGGCACATCTGAGTGCGGAACAGGACCTCCGCAATTGGGACAGATGCCGCTGTGGAGAGCATCGACGAGTCGTTGATTCTGCATCTGAAGCTCCTCGTTTTTGCTCACCAGCTGATCGTTTCTTCTTTCTAGCTCGGCAATACGCTGCTCAGACGTCTGGATACCGAACTTCTTCCTATTTCTCGACCCCCAATAGTAGACTTGGTCTTCTTCTAGTCCGATTTTTGGACCAAATCTTTCTCGTTGTGGTTTCGTGGGGTGAGAATACACCGCAAAGAAAGCTGCTAGTGCATCTCTCTGAGCCTTGGTGTATTTCGTCCTCGGAAGTCTCCTATAGACAGGAGCGGCTTCCGGCTCGGCGGGTGGATCAGCAACCAAGATTGGTGCTTGGGGTAGTGGTTGCGGTTGTGGTTGTGGCTCGGTCGGCATGCTAGCATCGGCGCTATTGAGCATGCTTGGTGGAATTATTTCATCCAGACCTTCAAAGATTGGGTTCTCTGAAGGACCTGCCTGAAACAACTCGCTGAAGGAATTAACTCTTTTGGCCATTTGTGGTTTGGGAGGGGAGGATAGCTTCTGGGAATTGGAAGGTTTTCTGGGAAAACTCAAGAACAGATGAAGAACACGAAGAACAACGAGAGAAAACGAGAGAGAGAGAGAGAGAGAGAGAGAGAGACACTAAGGAAAACCTAAAGGGAATTGCGTGAAATGAACACACGAACAGAAGGGAAGGGAAGGAACGGACACACACGCTCGCACACGTGCCACAGACACAGATCCGCAAATTGCGGATCGAGCGACGAAAGTCGCAACGAAAACGACCGCGTGCCACAAAAGTCGCAAAAGGAATAGTGGACACGCGTGCGGAAATTATTAAACTAACTAATTTTTTTGTTTATTATTCGGCCAACACCGAAGTCGTTCGTCGGCCCAATAACAATTTTTCAATTTTTTAATTTTTAAATTTTTTAATCAAAACTTTACGAAAAAGTCGTAAAGTGAACAGTGAAGCGCGTGTGTCACACGCGCCAACGCGATTATTGTTGCCGACACTTTAAATGGGCTTGGGCCATCGAACACGGCCTGGGCTTTAAAGTGGGCTGGGCCGAAGAAAAACTTGGGCCGTTATTTCTGGGCTAACCTAATGGGCCTAAACAAACAAAAGTTTTTTTTTAAAAACAAGGCCCAATAACTATTTACATGGGCTTAAGGCCCAATAACACAAACAAATGGGCCTAGGGCCCAATACTATTCTAATAGTACTAAATGGGCTTGGGTTATGGGTTTTGGGCTTTGAAAATGACAAAGGCCCGATGGGCCAAAAATTAATTAATTAAAAACTTTTTTTTTTTTTTTTTTCAAAACACAAAACCCAAACCGAATTAACAAATGGGCCAAAGCCCAATACTGTACAAATAGTAACAAGCCCAAAATAAATAAACAGTAACAGTAAAAAAAAAAAAAAAATACAAACAGTACAATAAATAAATAAAAATGAACAAAAAATAAATTTACACTAATTTTTTTTTTTTTTAAATAACAAAAAGAATAAACACTAAACAAATAACGAGAATAAGAAAAAGGGAACTTTCCTTAATCGAACTCCCGAGGCGAGCCGGAAAACACCATCAAGACACCAACCTCAAGGTTTTTTCAACCTTGACTTCCAAACGTTAGCTCCGATGTAAGGTGCTGTAATTTCCGACGTACCTGAAATTACAAATAAAACACTGTTTAGAAAAGTAAATAGTACTAACAATCCCCGGCGAGACGGCGCCATTTGGTTAACGTTAAAAACGCATCAATATATTTTACCTAAATTTCCTAACAATTTGTCGTTGAAAAGTATAATGGGAAGTAAGGATTTTTCCCACAGGAGATTGTTTATTTACTTTCCTATGTCACAAAATTAATTAAATTAAACTATAACTATTCTGAACATATTTATTTAATTTACAACTAAACTAAACAAATTAGAAATTAATTCGCAAATAAATCAAATAAATCACACAACATAAAATTAAATTGAGTTTGAGAGAAATGCTCATTTAATTCCGGCGAGGGATCTAATCGGACTCGCCGGATTTTCGATGAAGTTCGGGGAGCTCGGGTGTCCTTAGCAGAATTGGACTAGGCCGCGGGTGTCTATAGCAATATGGGCTTGGACTTTGACCTTGGTCAAAGGCCCAAACCAAGTCAATCTCTCATTCTTTCTTTGCGGTTTAGCCGTGGCCTTCTCTTCAGGTGTTGACTTTTCAACTCCTAATTTTCTTTCTATTTTTCTTCTTCAGCAGCCCGTACTCTCTCATTCTCATCTCTCTTCTATTCATCTTTCTTTGTTTTCTTCACATGAGAGAGCTGGTGACGGAGAGCAGAAACCGGCAGAGATTTCAGGTGGCAGCGGCGCTGGCCTGTGGCAGAGATGCGGCGCCGGCAGATTATGACGCGGTGGTGTGGGTTCGCGGCATCAGAGGCTAGCAGTAGTGAAAGAGGCTGCCGGGATGGATCGACGGCGTGGTGAGCTTCGAACGGCGGGATCGACGTGGACGGGGCGGGACGGCGAAGATGCGGCGCAGAGATAGAGACGCCGAGATGGTGGGAAGGCGGCGGGGCGCGGTTCAGCTTGGGTTTGATGGAACGGTGGACGGCGAAGCGAGAGGAAGTGGCGATGTCGTGATTGAGAAGAGCATCGGCGGTGATGCAACTAGGCGAGCATGGGCTCGGAGCGGGAGCCGGGTACGGCGGCGGGTATGATTGAACGAGGCGCCGGGCGAGAGGAGCTTGGGTCGCCGGCAGAGCGGGAAGCGGTGATGGCGGTGACATCGTGGTGATTAATTTGAACACGGGCCGGCTTTACTTGATTGGAATTGACGGGGACAGCGAGCATGGGCTCGAGGAGCTGCCGTGGACCCGTGGTGATGAATCTGCAAAATAGAACGAGCACAGAATTAGTAGTGAGCAAAACAAGAGAAAGAGACGCCGGCAAAGAGATTGGGTTGCCGGCAGGTTGTGCAGAGCAGCTGGTGAACCGTGGTGAGTGATTGTGACTTTGTGACTTTGTGACTTTGTGACTTTGTGACTTTGTGATTGCAGGAATAGAGAATTTGGGGGAGTAGTTGATTAATTGTTTGTGATTGCAGGGACAGTAGCAGAGAGAGGGTTCGGGACAGAAGAGAGGAGAGGAGGGAGGAAGTAACGAGAGAGTAAGTGATTTTGGTGTGCCGTGAGGGACAGAGGAGATGAATTTAGTGATGCTTTTGTTTGCAGGAAGTAACCGGGAGAGATATGAGAAACCGAGAGAGAGAGGGTGAGAGCAGAAGTGTAGCCGTGAGAGCTACACACGTACGCAGAGAAGAATGGGGGGAGAAGAGGGTAGCGCGGGGAGAAGCCCCCGGCCAATTCTTTTGGTTTTTGGCTGCTGGCTTTAAGGAAGATTGAGAGTGCAATTTGAAATTCAAACTGCAAGTGAAATGCAGCTGGAAACCAAAGGGAACTGATTGCATGAAGGAGGTGGCCGGCAAGGTGGAATGGTGGTCAATGATGGTGGTCGGATTTTCAACTGCAAAAGTCAACAAAAGGAAAAAGGAATAAAAAGAAATACAAATAAAATAAAATGAAATAATACTAATAAAAATAATAATTAAAAGAAACTAATAATAAAAGTAAATAATTAATTAAACTAAATAAAGAAAAATAGAAATAAACAACAATTTATAAAAGGGAAATAAATGGAGGTTTAGAAAACATATTTTGGCCACCGCGGATGGTGGTTGCGCCGCCTTATGTGGTGGTTCGCCGGCAAAATTGCCGGGATTCGAAACGTTTTTCGAAATCTTCGTACAAGCTTTGATCTCCACATCCGAGAAATGACCGGTGTCATTTAAATTTCGAAAAGTCACGGTTGACTTTTCGATTCATCTTCGGATTCGCGCTAAAACCTTTAAAATGTACATTTTGTACAAATAAAGCGTTTTGTTCGTATTTTCCCTGAAACACACTAAAACAATATTAAATAAACAATAATAGGCTTTTGGACTAACATAATCCAAGCGATTAAGGTACTTTGTGCACGTATTTTACGTTCACATCACAAATGCAGAATCAAAAACTCGTTGATGCTCTCCACAGCGGCATCTGTCCCAATTGCGGAGGTCCTGTTCCGCACTCACATGTGCCACGGCGAAGGCTCGAAGTTGTTCCTCAACAACAAGAGCCTCTTCTTGAGTTGTCCGATGATTCCATCGACATGGACCACTTAAGACGGGATGTGCGGAGCCTCATGCCTACCCTAATCGAGCGCCCATCCATACCTTTGCCATCTGACACCCTTCCCGCACCTGCTCATGATCTTGTCGGAGTCCACACCGACTTGATCTCGGATATCGCCCGCAAGGCCAAAGACGAGCTCCTGCTCATGGCCACTGCCGGATTTCCTTTGTGGATAACTTCACCAACTCCCGACACGTCTATTCATCCCGAGACTCTTCATAGGGCCGAGTACTTGCGAGTGTTTCAACGAGCTGAACCTGCTCCGTACTTCAAAGCCGAATCGTCGAGACACTCGGCAACCATTCACCTTTATCCGACCACCATCGTTCAGATCTTAATGGATGTTGGTCGATGGTTGCCAGTCTTCTGTAGCATGATCACAAACGCCAAGACGTTGGAGATCCTTTCCTCCAGCAACGAAGAAGGCTACGAGGAGCAGAAGCAAGTGATGTCGGCCGAGTTTCTGGTGCCATCTCACCTCGTTTCAACTCGTGAAGTCCAGTTCGTTAGGTACTCTCACCTACAACTGGATGGAAGTTGGGTCGTCGTGGATGTCTCCGTGGATGAATTGCGTTCAAATCCAAAGCCTTCCGTGAGATCGATTTGCCGAAAACGCCCCTCCGGATGCCTGATACGTGATCTGCATAATGGATCTTCCTTGGTCACTTGGGTGGAGCACGTGGATGTACGCGAAAAGGAGATGAAGGCCAGTTTCGAACCATTTGTTCATTCAGGGTTCGCTTTTGGTGCAAAGCGTTGGATCTCAACCCTCCAACGACAAGCCGAGCGCTACATGTGCGCCACAGGTATCCACACTTCACCCGGTGACTCTATCGTTTCTCCTGAAGGAAGAAGAGGACTTGCGGAAATGGCAAAACAGATGACAATCTGTTTCTTCAACGACATCAGCAACTCCACGTACCATCACTGGACTTGTTCGAACCGAACAAGAGACACTCGAATGGAGGTCAGGACCAACAAGCGAAGGGGTGATCCGAGCAAGCCCCCTGGAGTCAATCGTACTGCTGGTTGTTCTGTCGTGCATCTTTCCCATCACACCAGGATCTTTGAGTTCCTCAAAGACGTTCAAGACTAGACCAATGTGGGATAGTATGTCGATGGACAGCTCGGTACGTGTGCTAGCAAACTTTTCCATCGGTCTTGACCCGCGGAACCAGATTTCGGTGCTCGCCATAGATAGTCACAACGACTTCCTTATTCTTCAGGAGTGTTGCACCGATGCAACGGGGTCGTCTGTGATATACGCGCCGATTAACCATTCCATTCTCCGTGTTTGCTATGTGGAGTTCAACCGGAGCCATTTCCGCTTATGTCTTCAGGCTTCTCCATTCTGCCTAACGTATCCGGAGCTGTACTTGACGGAACACTGCTGACTATAGTGTTCCAGATCTCGGTGAAGGCTACATCAGCCAAGTCTGCCGTGGAGTCGGCAACTACCCTTGTCCAGGACACACTTCAACGGATCAGAGCCGCAGTCAATTAAGGAGCAAACGTTGGATGCAAGGCCCTGCTAGCCTTGTTTGTGACTGTTGGTGACTTGCTTCGGGAGGAGCTTAATGATCTTCAAGGGGGAGTTTTTTTTCTTTAACCTTTCTGTTTATTTATGTTTGTGTGTTTATTTATGTTTGTGTGTTTAAATTCAATAACCATACTTGAATTTTTCATTTTCGTGAAATATCTGTCTAACAATGAGGACAATGTTTAATTCAAGTGTGGGGGGAAGGTTTATTAAAAAGAAAAGAAAAAATTTGAAAAATTGAAAAAATTCAAAAAAATAATTTACTTGTTTTTGTTTTATACGGTAACAATATATCGACTAAATCATACTTACTCCCTTGGTAGCGTTGAACCTACCATTGCACTTAGTAAGTCACTGTGGTCACGTATTGTTACGTAAATTGAAAAAAAATCAAAAAATCAAAATTACAAAAATATTTGTTTCTGTTTGTGTGTTTATTTGTGTTGTGTTTTGTTCTTTCCAATTCCGATGATGAATTGAGTTTAACTGTTATGATTTTGAGAATGTTTCTTATATGCTAAGGCTTTGTGTAATTTGGTTTGGATTTAATATGCATAACTTGTGATTGCTCGAATTTCCATGTTCACTTAACCTATTTCGATTAATTGATTGCAATCCGAGAAGCACATTTGAACATACATTGTCATGCATACCCAGAAAATGTGAGGATTTGAGCCTATTGTATATTCACATGTATGCATATTTCATACATTTACTCGTTCTTCATGTGTGCACAATTCATGAGTTTTTGAACCTAGAACTTGCTCAGAGACCGCTTGAAACATTGTGTTAATCTGTGATGAATTAGAAATGAGTAAGGCATTAGTTGAGCACCATGGCCAAAGTATTCACCATCCATCTAAACACGAACTTTAGGAATCCCCTTTTGAACTAAACACTCATTAGCCGTTTCTTTTGTTCACCCACACCATCTCATCCTTGTTTTATTTATGTTTGCAAGACGATGATAGTGACTTCTTGTGTTCTTATGCTTCGGTTTTGTTTGGTAATATACCAAAAGGCAAGTGTGGGGGTGCATTTTAATTTTGTTGTATTTGTTCAAAGAAAGAAAAAAAAAATTCAGAAATAAAAAGAAGGAATAAAATTCCTCAAGAAAAAAAAGAAAAGAAAAAAAAATGTGGAAAAGAAAAAGAAAAAAATACCACAAAAATAGAGTTATTTTATTTACTTGTATTGTTTTTATTTTCAATAAAAGGTTGGAGGAAAATAAGAAAGTTGTTTCGGGTTTAGCATAGGTATGAGTTTCAAAGTCGTTGACTTGTCTTGCAAACATGTAAAACATTTATCATTTCGAGTCCCTTCATACCATTCACCATTTATCATTCATCCACCCTTTGGTCCCTGTTTCACCTAAAAAGTCCTTATGATCTGATGAATTGTAGATTAACTGTAGAGAGTCGGTTAATGAGCAAGCATATGGGAACACTACTTGTGTAATTGTTTTTAGAGTAAACACTTAACCCTAAACACTGAGCGGAAATATTTAGTGAATCTTGTGAGGTTTAGTGGTTAATGTTGTTCATATGTGCCTATTGGATTGCTTGACATTAATTGTATACTTGGTTTTCCCACACACACCCGAGCAGAAATGAGATGTACATGTTAAATGCTTAGCAAATTCTTTAACCTTGGTCTATAATTTTTATTCTCTTGATTATAATTCTTTCGAACTCGCTGAGGATTATGGTTGGAAAGACTGTCTGTTTTGTGTTTCCCTTTCTGTTTTGTGTTTCCCTTTATGTTTTGTGTTGTTTTGTTTTGTGTTTGCTAGAGGACTAGCAATAGTTCAAGTGTAGGGGTGTGATGTGAACGTAAAATACGTTCACAAAGTGCCTTTAATTACTGGATTTTGCTATTCCGAAAGCTTAATTGTCTGTTTAATGTTTGTTTTCGTGATTTTAGGGAAAATACCAGGAAAATGTTAATCTGCACAGAATAGGTGAATTTTGGAGATTTTCAGTGTAATTCCGAAAAGTCAACCGTGACTTTTCAGATATCAAAATGACACCGGTCATTTTGAGGATGTGGGCCCAGTTAATGTACGAAGATTTCAGAAACCGTTTCGAATTCCGGCAAGTTTGTCGGCGAACCACCACATCAGGCGGCACAACCACCACACGCGGTGGCAGAATATATTTTAAATCTCCATTTTATTTTCCCATGTTTATATTTTATATTTATTTGATTTTAATTTGTTTTATTATTATTTTAATTAATTATTTATTTTGTTTTTATTTTTGTACAGTTTTTCTTCTCCACCGAGCCGCCCATGTTCTTGGAATCAATCTCCAAAGCACTCCACGATTTCATCCAGCTGCATATTCCCTCTCCACTAGCAGATCACCCACCATCCCTCACATGGCTTCAATTCCATTCCCATCTTCCTCTGCGTTGGATGCCACAATCACAAGACAATATTCTTCTCATCTGCGTTGGGCTGTTTCTGCACTTCCCTTCTCTATTTAAGAGAAGCTCGCAACCATCATCAATCACTCATTCACAGTTCAACAATTACAAAGCCGTGCTCTCTGTCCAAATCACCACTTGCTCGAAGCCATGGCAACCAACAACCACCAATCCTCTCTCTCGCAATCAATTCAATTTTTGTACCTGCAAATTAATCACAATCAATCATGTTCTAATTATCTTTTCTTTTTGTTTTGCGGGTTTGGAAAATCGAGGAAGCTACCTGCAATTCCATTGCCGGCGACGCCTCCATCAAGTTCGGGCCGTGAATCTCACCGAGCCCAGCCTTCACTTCATTCCAATTGGCAACGCCGCCGCCGGATTCTCTTCCTCCTCCGTGATTCCCGTGCTCGCTGCTGCCGGCAAGCTTCGCCGCTGCCCGGTTCGCTGCTACCTCGCTGCTGCTCTCGTCGTCGCGGCCGTGCCTCCCTTCGCGAGAAAATCCCAACCGTCGCCGTCGATGCCACTGCCGCGCCTCCTTGCCGGCGTCGAACTCGTCGCTGCCACCTGCAAACTGAACCATCGATCTTCGACGCTCCTGCCCAGCTCAACCCGGTGTACCCAGTCCGCCCAGACCCATCGCCGCGTCGTTCCCGCCGTCCCTTCCTTCGTGCTCAATCTGCTCCGCCGCGCCGCTTGCCTTGCTCGCCGTCGCTGCAACTTTAGATGCTCCCAGCTCTCTCTTGCTCCTCTGCCCAGATTCGTGAATGAAGATAAAGAACACGGGCTAATGATGCTGACCTGGAATAATGAAAGAAGAAAATAGCATGCGTGGAAAAGTCAAACTTGGGCTAAACCAAGAAGAAAAGAATTGGGCCTCCAAGCCCAATTGCTATCTACACCCAATGCCCAATCCGAAATTGCTCACGGCACCCGCCACATCCAAAGTTACTTGTCCGATTTAATAGCTGAGTCCGCCACCTTCGCTCGCCCGGACGGTGTCCATTTTCATGGACACAACAGTAACATTTTTCCCAAACTCTGTTTATTTATTATAATTTATTTTTGTTTAATTAACTATTCGTGAATAATTTTGGGAAATGTTATTGTTTGTTTATTTTCTATTCTGTGTAATAAATTGGATTGAAGTTGATTAATTCTTCTAGCAGCTTATGTGAATTTTGTTTGTTTAGTTTTATCTTTAATGTTGAAACTAAATAATAAGGATCGCGGATAGACGAGCGTTCGCTAGGTCGCGCACTTGAATTAGCAACTCTTTTTCTATGCGTTAGACATGTTTAGATTAATCACCTTTGCATGTTTAATTGTTTAATCTAGATGAGCGTTCACTAGGTTGATTTCATGGGAGAAGTTTATTTGGGGAATGATAACCTGCGTAGGCATTCTACATGTGTTAGTTTCGGATTCATGGCTAGGGAGTTGGTTAATCTTCAAAACAATATTTGTGTGTGTGTTTTCTTGTTTTCAAAAATCTCAAAAACCCCCAAAAATACTTTTGTATATAATGTATATTTTTGTAAATAGAAACAATAATGTATAGTTTATTTAATTTTGTATATATATATATTCTTTATTCTTTATACTTGTTAATAATAATTCTTTATTTAATTTAATTTTTCGTGACATTAAAAAGTAAATATAACAATCTTCTGTGGGAAAAACCTTTATTTCCCATTATACTTTACAACGACAATTGTTAGGAATTTAGGTAATATTTAATGACCGAGGTAAAAATCACTAATCATGTTTTCCCTACTATTTGGCAATGATTTAATTGTAACTTTGCTATTTTAGCTTAGTTTCCATATTTGAGTCCAAAATGATGTATTAATGTGAACATGTGCAGAAACGAAGTCTAATGGGCTTTTGCGAGGCCCATTAAGAAGGGGGCCCACCAAGAAGGAGGCCCAGACCCAAGATGGCAGGCCCAAATCCATGAAGGAAGGCCCAGGTTCACAAAGCAATGAGGAAAGGCCCAAGCCCAGATTTTCGGACATTCTGCCTGTGCAGATCAATCAACTTGCGAAGCCCATATCTCTCAATTGCACCGTCAGATCTAGCTGTACTTTTGATACACGCTGCATGTGGATGTTAAGTGTTCGGCATTAAAATTTCAGAATCATCCAACCGTCCATACGTCCAGAATTCCACTCCAAGTGCACACTGCTCAGTGCTGTCTGCTTTTTATTTCTTTCCTTTTCCTTTATTCTCAATGCTCCACTCACCCCCATATTTCCACCCATCTCACCTAACTATCTTTGTTTCTTTCTCTCCATACCATTAGTGTTTGATTTCTTTTACCTAAATAATTGGTTAATTGCCATATGACTACATTTCCACCACCACTTACCATTTCTTTATCTCCCATTCACATTCCACTTCTATTCCCTTTCTTTCTTTATTTCCTTCATTGTCTTCTTATTCCTCTCCATTCTCCTATAAATAGAGGGCTTCACAACACTATTTCTCACAAATTCACACCCCAATGGGGAGGGACAAACCCTCCTCTTTCTCTTCTCCATCTCACATCATATTTTCCATTCTCTAGTATTTAGGGTTTTCAAGTCTTCAAGGAGGAGGGGAGCTGTTTACACCATTACCACCAGCCATCAACCATCATCACCACCATCATCATCACCTTGGGAATCTCGGCTTTTGAGTTACTCGCGTGAGGATTTAAGAGTTTGTGATCTTCGAGTTCTTCCTACTTTCCATATGGTGTACTTCAACTTATTCTTTAATTACTCTTTTCGAGTTCCTCTTTGTTGCTTGATTATTCTTTGTATTAGTTAACATGACATGATTTATATAATTTTCAGCCTATATTTATGAGTTTATTTGATTGTTAGATCCTAATTAATTAGTTCTTCTAGCAGCTTATGTGACTCCGTTTATTTGATTCGGTTTTATTGAATCTTTTATGTGTTCTTGTTTTAAGGTTCGATACTTAAAATGATTGCATGTAATTGGTGCTAGAATTAGGGTTTTAATTCTAATTCACAAGTAGTAAAGGCTTATCAAACGGGTCGGAATCAAAATAAGAAGGATCGCGGATAGACGAGCGTTCGCTAGGTCGCGCACTTTAATTAACAACTCTTCTCCTATGCGTTAGATATGCTATTGATTGATCACCTTTGCATGTTTAATTGTTTAATCTGACACGCCCAAAAGGAGCATCAATTTAGAAAATCCCTATCGGTAGTAGTATAGTGCATAGTAGGGTATCGTTCACAACGGAGATCAAAGGGTGTACCTAACAAAAAATGTCACAAAGAATTAAATAAAATAAAGAATTATTATTAACAAGTATAAAGAATATATACATATGTACAAAGTAAAAGGGGGGGATTGAGTGATAAATTGAATGAAATAAATTAATTAAATCTACAAAGAATAAATTAAATAAGAGATGAAACACAAAGTATATAAAGTTCAGCCACAAGTATACAAGTTTACCAATCATTGGACCGAAAATTAACCAAGTTCCCTAGCCATGAAACCGAAATTAACATATGTGGAATGCTGGACCGCCAATTATCATTCCCCAAATAAAACCACTTTCATGAAAATTAACCTAAGCGACCGCACCTAGATTAACCAATCAAACATGCAAAGGTAGCTAATCAAAACATGTCCAACGCATAAAAGAAGAGTTGTTAATTAAAGTGCACGACCTAGTGGGACCGCCCATCTATCCGTGATCCTTCTTATTTGTTTCCGACCTCTTTCCAAAGCCTTTACTACTTGTGAATTAGAATTAAAACCCTAATTCTAGCACCAATTATATGCAATCATCTTAAGTTTGCAACCTTAAAACAAAAACATATAAAAGTTATCTACTAAAATAGAATCAAATAAACGGAGTCACATAAGCTACTAGAAGAACTAATTAATTAGGATCCAACAATTAAATAAACCCATAAACAAAGGCTGAAAATTATATAAATCATGTCATGTTAACTAATACAAAGGATAAACAAGCAACAAAGAGGCATAAATTTAAAGGCTAAGTCGAAATACACCGTATGAATAGCATGAAGATCTTGAAGCCACATCTTGAATCCTTGACCACAAGTAATCCAAGCTGTGAAGACAAGGTGGTGATGGTGATGGTGACGCTGAAATATGGCTGGTGGTGATGGTGTAGACGCCTTCTCCTCCTCCTTGAAGTCTTGAAAACCCTAAATACTAGAGAATGGAAAATATGATGTGAGAGGGAGAAGAGAAAGAGGAGGGTTTGTCCCTCCCCATTGGGGTGTGTATTGGTAGAGAAGAATGAGGCTGCTATTTATAGGAGAATGGAGAGGAAGAAGAAGACAATGAAAGAAATAAAGAAAGAAAAGGAAGAGAAGTGGAATGTGAGTGGTAGAAAAGAAATGGTAAGTGGAATGGTGGAAATGAAGTCATATGACAATGAACCATTTATTTAGATAAAAGAAATCAAACACTAATATTGTGGGCAGAAAGAAGAGGAAAGAATATAGGGGTGAGTGGAGCATTGAAAATAAAAGAAGAGGAAAGAAATAAAAAGCAGACAGCACTGAGCAGTTCCCACTTAGAACGGAATAATGCACGTTTGAACGGTTGGATGATTCTCAAATTTTAATAAAGAATATATAACACACACATGCAGCGTGTATCAAAATTACAGCGGGATCCAACGGTGCAATTGGGAGATATTGGCTTCGCAAGTTGACATATCTGCACAGGCAGATTGTCCGAAAATGGGCTTGGACCTTCCTTCTTGGGCTTGGGCCTTTCTTCTTGGGCTTGGGCCTTTCTTCTTGGGCTTGAGCCTTCATCTTGGGCCTCACGGTGGCTCACCTCTTAATGGGCCTCGAAAAAGCCCAGTAGACTTCGTAAATTTCCGAGCTCCGATTTTCTGCACGTATTCACATTTATATATCATTTAGGGACTCAAATATGGAAACTAAGCAAAAATAGCAAAGTTACAATGAAATCATAGCCAAATAGTAGGGAAAATACATTAAAAACGTCACACTTTGTGCTCCTATCAAATTCCCCCACACTTAGCTATTGCTAGTCCCTTAGCAACACAAAACTTAAAACAAAACAACACAAAACAGAAAAGGGAAACACAAAACATATATTCTTTCCAACCATAACCCTCAGCGAGTTCAGAAGAGTTATAATCAGGAGAATACAAATTATATACCAAGGCTAACGAATTTGCTAAGTCTTTAACATGCACATCTCATTTATGCTCGGGTGTAGTGTGTGAAAACCAAGTATACAATTAATGTCAAGCAATCCAATAGGCACATTGAAACAACATTAACCACTAAACCTCACAAGATTCACTAAATATTTCCGCTCAGTGTTTAGGGTTAAGTGTTTACTCTCAAAACAATTACACAAGTAGTGTTCCCATATGCTTGCTCATTAACCAACTCTCCACGGTTAATATACAACTCATTAGATCGTAAGGACTTTTTAGGTGAAACATAGACAAAAGGATGAATGGTAAATGGTGAATGGTCAAAGGAAGTGAAAGGACTTGAAATGAAAATTGTTTTACATGTTTGCAAGACAAGTCAACGACTTTGAAACTCATACATATGCTATACCCGAAACAACTTTCTTATTCTCCTCCAACCTTTTATTGAAATTAAAAACAAGAAAATAACTCTATTTTTGACATTTCTCTTTCTGACATTTTTTTCTTTCTTTCTTTTCTATTTTTTTTTTCTTTGAGGAACTTTATTCCTTCTTTTTGTTTTTGATTTTTTTTTCTTTCTTTGAACAAATACAACAAAATAAAATACACCCCCAAACTTGCCTTTTGGTATACTACCATACAAATCAAAACCCGAAGCATAAGAACACAAGAAGTCACTATCATCGTCTTGCAAACATAAATAAAACAAGGGTGAGATGGTGTGGGTGAACAAAAGAAACGGCTAATGAGTGTTTAGTTCAAAAGGGGATTCCTAAAGTTCGTGTTTAGATGGATGGTGAATATTTTGGCCATGGTGCTCAACTAATGCCTTACTCATTTCTAATTCATTACAGACTAACAAAATGTTTCAAGTGGTCTCTGAGCAAGTTCTAGGTTCAAAACTAATGAATTGTGCACACATGAAGAACGAGTAAATGTATGAAATATGCATACATGTGAATATTCAATAGGCTCAAGTCCTCACATTTTCTGGGTATGGATGACAATGTATGTTCAAATGTGCTTCTCGGATTGCAATCAATTAATTAACACCGGTGATGTGAACATGGAAATTCGAGCAATCACAAGTTATGCATATTAAATCCAAAGCAAACTACACAAAGCCTTGACATATAATAAACATTCTCCTAATCACAACAATTAAACTTAATTCATCATCGGAATTGGAAAGAACAAAACACAAAACACAATAAAACACACAAAAACAACAAAACAGAAGCAAATATTTTTGTAATTTTTGATTTTTTGATTTTTTTGATTTTTCAATGTAGGTAACAATACGTGACCACATGGACTTACTTAGTGCAATGGTAGGTTCAACGCTACCAAGAGAGTAAGTATGATCTAGTCGATATACCGTTACCGTAGAAAACGAAAACAAACAAATAAATAAACAACAGAAACAATTTTTATTTTTTATTTTTTTTTTTCTTTTTTCAATTTTTTTTATTAGGGTAACAATACGTGACCACAGTGACTTACTAAGTGCAATGGTAGGTTCAACGCTACCAAGGGAGTAAGTATGATTTAGTCGATATATTGTTACCGTAGAAAACAAAAACAAGTAAATTATTTTTTTGAATTTTTTCAATTTTTCAAATTTTTTTTCTTTTCTTTTTAATAAACCTTCCCCCCACACTTGAATTAAACATTGTCCTCAATGTTAGACAGATATTTCACGAAAATGAAAAATTCAAGCATGGTTATTGAATTTAAACACACAACAGAAATAAACACACAACATATATACAAATGAAAAAGAAGATAGGTTAAAGAAAATCTCCCCCTTGAAGATCGTGAAGCTCCTCCCGAAGACAAGTCACCAACAGTCACAAACAAGGCTAGCAGGGCCTTGCATCCAACGTTTGCTCCTTAATTGACTGCGGCTCTGATCCTTTGAAGTGTGTCCTGGACAAGGGTAGTTGCCGACTCCACGGCAGACTTGGCTGATGTAGCCTTCACCGAGATCTGGAACACTATAGTCAGCAGTGTTCCATCAAGTATAGCTCCGGATACGTTAGGCAGAATGGAGAAGCCTGAAGACATAAGCGGAAATGGCTCCGGTTGAACTCCACATAGCAAACACTGGAGAATGGAATGGTTAATCGGCGCATAAATCACAGACGACCCTGTTGCATCGGTGCAACACTCCTGAAGAATAAGGAAGTCGTTGTGACTATCTATGGCGAGCACCGAAATCTGATTGCGCGGGTTAAGACCGATGGTGAAATTCGCTAGCACACGCACAGAGCTGTCCATCGACATACTATCCCACAGTGGTCTTGTCTGAACGTCTTTGAGGAACTCAAAGATCCTGGTGTGATGGGAGAGATGAACGACGGAACAACCAGCAGTACGATTGACTCCAGGGGGCTTGCTCGGATCATCCCTTCGCTTGTTGGTCCTGACCTCCATTCGAGTGTCTCTTGTTCGGTTCGAACAAGTCCAGTGGTGGTATGTGGAGTTGCTGATGTCGTTGAAGAAACATATCGTCATCTGTTTTGCCATTTCCGCTAGTCCTCTTCTTCCTTCAGGAGAGATGATAGAGTCACCGGGTGAAGTGTGGATACCTGTGGCGCACATGTAGCGCTCGGCTTGTCGTTGGAGAGTTGAGATCCAACGCTTTGCACCAAAAGCGAACCCTGAATGAACAAATGGTTCGAAACTGGCCTTCATTGATTAGATGTATTTCACCTACGTCATTAATTATTACCTAAATTCCTAACAATTGTCGTTGTAAAGTATAATGGGAAATAGAGGTTTTTCCCACAGAAGATTGTTATATTTACTTTTTAATGTCACGAAAAATTAAATTAAATAAAGAATTATTATTAACAAGTATAAAGAATAAAGAATATATATATATACAAAATTAAATAAACTATACAGTATTGTTTCTATTTACAAAAATATACATTATATACAAAAGTATTTTTGGGGGTTTTTGATAATTTTGAAAACAATAAAAGAAATATTTTTGGATTTTTATTATTTTTGAAAACAAGAAACACACACACAAATATTGTTTTGAAGATTAACCAACTCCCTAGCCATGAATCCGAAACTAACACATGTAGAATGCCTACGCAGGTTATCATTCCCCAAATAAACTTCTCCCATGAAATCAACCTAGTGAACGCTCATCTAGATTAAACAATTAAACATGCAAAGGTGATTAATCTAAACATGTCTAACGCATAGAAAAAGAGTTGTTAATTCAAGTGCGCGACCTAGCGAACGCTCGTCTATCCGCGATCCTTATTATTTAGTTTCAACATTAAAGATAAAACTAAACAAACAAAATTCACATAAGCTGCTAGAAGAATTAATCAACTTCAATCCAATTTATTACACAAAATAGAAAATAAACAAACAATAACATTTCCCAAAATTATTCACGAATAGTTAATTAAACAAAAATAAATTATAATAAATAAACAGAGTTTGGGAAAAATGTTACTGTTGTGTCCATGAAAATGGACACTGTCTGGCAGGCGAAGGTGGCAGACTCAGCTATAAGATCGTAACAAATAACGGTATTTGGATGTGGCGGGTGCGCAAATCAATTGGGCATTTTCTGAAATTGGGCCAAGTGGGCTTTTGGGCTTTGAGGCAATTGGGCTTGGAGGCCCAATGTTGACTTGTTGACCGGCCCAACCATTGGCTTGTTGACTTGGACTTGTTGACTTATTCAACGCGGCTATTTTTTATTCTTCTTCATTCAGCCCGTGGCTTTGCTTCAGGCCATTTCTTCTTTGGTTCATCACAGAGCAGGGAGCTGCGATGACTGGCGGTGAGGCACGGGGAGATCTGGTCGCCGGTGGTGTGAGAACGAGGGGCGTTGGCTGAGATTGACGCCGGCGGAGCAGCGAATGAGCGGCGACGGGGCAAAGCAGCGAGCACGGGCTCGGGGTTGACGAACAGCAGCTAGGCGACTGGAGATGATGGCGGCGTCGTGATGGCAGTGGAGTGATTAGATGTAAAACCGAGGTTCATTAATTATTACCTAAATTCCTAACAATTGTCGTTGTAAAGTATAATGGGAAATAAAGGTTTTTCCCACAGAAGATTGTTATATTTACTTTTTAATGTCACGAAAAATTAAATTAAATAAAGAATTATATTTACAAGTATAAAGAATTATATTTACAAGTATAAAGAATAAAGAATATATATATATATATATACAAAATTAAATGAACTATACAGTATTGTTTCTATTTACAAAAATATACATTATATACAAAAGTATTTTTGGGGGTTTTTGATAATTTTGAAAACAATAAAAGAAATATTTTTGGATTTTTATTATTTTTGAAAACAAGAAACACACACAAAAATATTGTTTTGAAGATTAACTAACTCCCTAGCCATGAATCCGAAACTAACATATGTAAGATGCTGGACCACCATACATCTCCCAAATAAAACTTTCCCTAACAATTAACTCCGAGACCACTCTGTCAGCTAATCACTAGAAAAAGAGTTGTTAATTCAAGTGCACGACCTAGCGGGACCACCCAACTATCCGTGATCCTTATTATTTAGTTTCAACATTAAAGATAAAACCAAACAAACAAAATTCACATAAGCTGCTAGAAGAATCAATTAACTTCAATCCAACAATTATTACACAAAAATAGAAAATAAACAAACAATAACATTTCCCAAAATTATTCACGAATAGTTAATTAAACAAAAATAAATTATAATAAATAAACGAGTTTGGGAAAAATGTTACTGTTGTGTCCATGAAAATGGACACTGTCTGGCAGGCGAAGGTGGCAGACTCAGCTATTGTAGATCGTAAATTGTATTTGGATGTGGCGGGTGCAGATAGCAATTGGGCCTTGGGGTGCAGATAGCAAATTGGGCTTGATGCCTAATTCCACATTAGTTGACTTGTTGACCGGCCCATTCCATTTTTGACCTGTTGACTTTTCTTCTTTCTTCCCTTTAGTTGACCCGTGGTCTCCTTCCTCTCCCTTCTTCAGTTTTCTTTTCATTTCATTTTTTCTTCTTCATTTCTGCACACAAGAGAGAGGGCGAGAGAAAACTTGGGCAGTGAGGCACGGCGAGGCTTTCAACGGCGCCGGCGAAGATGAACACGGGAACCGTGGAGGACAGAGGCGCGCGGTAGTGAGTGGGAGCTTTGGATCGGTGATGGCAGATGCGTGATTGGGTCGCCGGTGGATTGAGCTGGGATCAAGGACTGAAGCTATGGAGGACGGCGGATGGCAGCAGAGATGCGGCAAGGCGGTGGGCATGTGATGATTGCGGCGCCGACAATGAAATGCGGGGCGGGGGTTGTGGGCGGGGGTGTGTCGTCGGCGTCGCGGAGAGAGGAGCGACGGCGAAGCTTGGGAAGAGCGATGGGTCGCCGGCAGCTTTGTGAGATGCGGTGAGGGCTGTATTGCCATGGTGGCGAGAGAACGGCGCCGGTAGCGTGAGGTGCAGCGGCATGGGCTTTCTGCAAAACAAAAGAAAGTGATTAGAGAGATTATTTCATGATTGTAAATTTGCAGAAACAAAAAGAGAAAACTTGAATTGATTATAGAAATGGCTGCCATGATTGGAATTGGGTTGTGATTCTGATTTGTGAGTGAAATTGCGAGGAAGGGAGGATGGCTTAAATAGCAGAGGAAATGGGAGATGCGGCCAAGGGAGAGGAGGAGCTGGAATGGCTGGAAAGGAAGTGATGGTGGAGTGAGCTGTGATGGTCTGCCGGCTGGTGGAAGTGGAATAGTGGAGGAAATGGACTGTAGTGGTGGTGGAACTTGGGTGGAGGCGGTAGGTGAGCTAGAAGCCACGGGAAAAATGGAAATGGCTGCTATGGTGGACTTTTGAGCTGTAGATGCTTGCCGGCGGTGGAGTGAGAAACGTGGCTGCAAAAGAAAACAAAGAAAACAAAGAAAAAAGAAATAAAATAAAATAATAAAAGTAATTAAAAGAAATAAAATAACATAAAAATAAAATAACAAAAACAAACGAAAATAATTAAAAATAAAATATAAACAAGGGAAAATATAATGGAGATTTAAAATGTGTATTGCCACCGCGTGTGGTGGTTGCGCCGCCTTATGTGGTGGTTCGCCGACAAATTGTCGGGATTCGGAACGGTTTCCGAAATCTTCGTACAATATTTTATTCCACATGTAAAAGTCACGGTTGACTTTCCGATTTACGCTGAAAATCTCCAAAATTCACCTATTCTGTGCAGATAAACATTTTCCTGATATTTTCCCTAAAAACACAAAAACAAACATTAAACAAACAATTAAGCTTTCGGAATAGCAAAATCCAGTAATTAAAGGTACTTTGTGAACGTATTTTACGTTCACATCACACCCCTACACTTGAACTATTGCTAGTCCTCTAGTAAACACAGAATACAAAACACAACTATTTTTCACAAAAATGGAAACACACAACAAACTGGTCTTTCCAACCATAATCCTCAGCGAGTTCGAAAGAATTATAATCAAGAGAATACAAATTATATACCAAGGTTAAAGAATTTGCTAAGCATTTAACATGTACATCTCATTTATGCTCGGGTGTGTGTGTGAAAACCAAGTATACAATTAATGTCAAGCAATCCAATAGGCACATCGAAACAACATTAACCACTAAACCTCACAAGATTCACTAAATATTTCCGCTCAGTGTTTAGGGTTAAGTATTTACTCTCAAAACAATTACACAAGTAGTGTTCCCATATGCTTGCTCATTAACCAACTCTCTACAATTAATCCACAAATCATCAGATCATAAGGACTTTCAGGTGAAACAGGGACCAAAGGGTGAATGGTAAATGGTGAATGGTGAATGGTAAATGAAGTGAAAGGACTCGAAATGAAAAATGCTTTACATGTTTGCAAGACAAGTCAACGACTTTGAAACTCATATCTATGCTATACCCGAAACAACTCTTATTCTCCTCCAACCTTTTATTGAAATTAAAAATAATACAACAAAATAACTCTATTTTTGGAATTTCTATTTCTTTTTCTTCTTTTTTTTTTTTTTTTTTCTTTGAGGAATTTATTCCTTCTTTTTATTTCTGATTTTTTTTTTTTTTTTTTTTTTTTTTTTTCTTTCTTTCTTTCTTTGAACAAATACAACAAAATAAATACACCCCCACACTTGCCTTTTGGTATATTGCTACATACAAATCCGAAGCATAAAAACATAAGAAGTCACTATCATCGTCTTGCAAACATAAATAAAACAAGGGTGAAATGGTGTGGGTGAACAAAAGAAACGGCTAATGAGTGTTTAGTTCAAAAGGGGATTCCTAAAGTTCGTGTTTAGATGGATGGTGAATATTTTGGCCATGGTGCTCAACTAATGCCTTACTCATTTCTAATTCATTACAGATTAACAAAAAGTTTCAAGCGGTCTCTGAGCAAGTTCTAGGTTCAAAAGTCATGAATTGTGCACACATGAAGAACGAGTAAATGTATGAAAGATGCATACATGTGAATATACAACAGGCTCAAATCCTCACATTTTCTGGGTATGCATGACAATGTATGTTTAAATGTGCTTCTCGGATTGCAATCAATTAATCGAAACAGGTTATGTGAACATGGAAATTCGAGCAATCACAAGTTATGCAAATTAAATCCAAACCAAATTACACAAAGCCTTGACATATAATAAACATTCTCCTAATCACAACAATTTAAACTCAATTCATCATCGGGATTGGAAAGAAAACAACACACATAACAGAAATAAACACACAAAAACACACAAACAGAAGCAAATATTTTTGTAATTTTTGATTTTTTGATTTTTTTGATTTTTCAATTTAGGTAACAATACGTGACCACAGTGACTTACTAAGTGCAATGGTAGGTTCAACGCTACCAAGGGAGTAAGTATGATTTAGTCGATATATTGTTACCGTAGAAAACGAAAACAAGTAAATTATTTTTTTGAATTTTTCAATTTTTTTAAATTTTTTTTTTTTCTTTTTAATAAACCTTCCCCCCACACTTGAATTAAACATTGTCCTCAATGTTAGACAGATATTTCACGAAAATGAAAAATTCAAGTATGGTTATTGAATTTAAACACAGATACATAAATAAACACACAAATAGAAATAAACAGAAGTAAACACACAACATATATACAAATGAAAAAGAGATAAGTTATAGAAAAACTCCCCCTTGAAGATCATTAAGCTCCTCCCGAAGCAAGTCACCAACAGTCACAAACAAGGCTAGCAGGGCCTTGCATCCAACGTTTGCTCCTTAATTGACTGCGGTTCTGATCCTTTGAAGTGTGTCCTGGACAAGGGTTGTTGCCGACTCCACGGCAGACTTGGCTGATGTAGCCCTCACTGAGATCTGGAACACCATAGTCAGTAGTGTTCCATCAAGTACAGCTCCGGATACGTTAGGCAGAATGGAGAAGCCAGAAGACATAAGCGGAAATGGCTCCGGTTGAACTCCAGATAGCAAACACTGGAAAATGGAATGGTTAATCGGCGCATAAATCACAGACGACCCCGTTGCATCGGTGCAACACTCCTGAAGGTTGAGGAAGTCGTTGTGACTATCTATGGCGAGCACCGAAATCTGGTTCCGCGGGTCAAGACCGATGGTAAAATGTGCTAGCAGACGCACCGAGCTGTCCATCGACATACTATCCCACATTGGTCTAGTCTGAACGTCTTTGAGGAACTCAAAGATCCGGTGTGATGGGAGAGATGAACGACGGAACAACCGGCGGTACGATTGACTCCGGGGGCTTGCTCGGATCTCCCCTTCGCTTGTTGGTCACGACCTCCATTCGAGTGTCTCTTGTTCGGTTCGAACAAGTCCGGTGGTGGTACGTGGAGTTGCGATGTCGTTGAAGAAACGATTGTCATCTGTTTTGCCATTTCCGCAAGTCCTCTTCTTCCTTCAAGAGAAATAATCGAGTCACCGGGTGAAGAGTGGATACTGTGGCGCACATGTAGCGCTCGGCTTGTCGTTGGAGAGTTGAGATCCAACGCTTTGCACCAAAAGCGAACCCCGAATGAACAAAAGGTTCGAAGCTGGCCTTCATCTCCTTTCTCGCGTACATCCACGTGCTCCACCCAAGTGACCAAGGAAGATCCATTATGAAGATCACGTATCGGGCATCCGGAGGGGCGTTTTCGGCAAATCGATCTCACGGAAGGCTTTGGATTTGAACGCAATTCATCCACGGAGACATCCACGACGACCCGACTTCCATCCGGTTGTTGGTGAGAGTACCGAACGAACTGGACTTCACGAGTTGAAACGAGGTGAGATGGCACCGAAACTCGGCCGACATCACACCGCATATGCTCCTCGTAGCCTTCTTCGTTCTTTGGAGGAAAGGATCTCCAACGTCTTGGCGTTTGTGATCATGCTACGAAGAGCGGCAACCATCGACCAACATCCATTAAGATCCGAACGATGGTGGTCGGATAAAGATGGATGGTTGCCGAGTGTCTCGACGATTCGGCTTTGAAGTACGGAGCGAGGTTCGGCTCGTTGAAACACTCGCAAGTACTCGGCCCCATGAAGAGTCTCGGGATGAATAGACGTGTCGGGAGTCGGTGAAGTTATCCACAAAGGAAATCCGGCAGTGGCCATGAGCAGGAGCTCGTGTTTGGCCTTACGGACGATATCCGAGATCAAGTCGGTGTGGACTCCGACAAGATCATGAGCAGGTGCGGGAAGGGTGTCAGATGGCAAAGGTATGGATGGGCGCTCGACAAGGGTAGGCATGAGGCTCCGCACATCCCGTCTTAAGTGGTCCATATCGATGGAATCATCGGACAACTCGAGAATAGGCTCTTGTTGTTGAGGAACAACTTCGAGCCTTCGCCTAGGCACATCTGAGTGCGGAACAGGACCTCCGCAATTGGGACAGATGCCGCTGTGGAGAGCATCGACGAGTCTTTGATTCTGCATTTGAAGCTCCTCGTTTTTGCTCACCAGCTGATCGTTTCTTTTCTCTAGCTCGGCAATACGCTGCTCGGAAGACTGGATACCGAACTTCTTCCTATTTCTCGACCCCCAATAGTAGACTTGGTCCTCCTCAAGTCCGATTTTCGGACCAAATCTTTCTCGTTGTGGTTTCGTGGGGTGAGAATACACCGCAAAGAAAGCCGCAAGTGCATCTCTCGAGCTTTGCTTGTACTTGGTCCTCGGAAGTCTCCTATAGACGGGAGCGGCTTCCGGCTCGGCGGGTGGATCAGCAACCAAGATTGGTGCTTGGGGTAGTGGTTGCGGTTGTGGTAGTGGCTCGGTCGGCATGCTAGCATCGGCGCTATTGAGCATGCTCGGTGGAATTATTTCAGCCAAGCCTTCAAAGATCGGGTTCTCTCGAAGGACGCACTGAAACAAATCGGCGAAAGAATTCACTCGTTTGGCCATTTGTGGTTTGGGAGGGAGGAAAGCTTCGGGATTTGGGAGGTGTTTCGGGAAAACTCGAAGAACACGAAGAACACGAGAGAGAGAAAAGAGAGAGAGAGAGAGAGAGACTAAGGGAAAACGCGAAATGACCTAAGGGAACTAACGCGAACGAAGGGAAGGGAAGGAACGGACGCACGCTCGCACACGTGCCACGGACGAGAAGACCCGAAATTTCCGGATCGAGCGACGAAAGTCGTAAAGTCTACGTAGACACGCACGCGGCTTATTAAAGAATTCGGCCGACGCAAAAGTCGTGTGTCGGCCCAATCAAATTTTTTCTTGATTTTCGATTTTTTATTTTTTTATTTTTTTAATACTTTACGAAAAGTCGTAAAGTGAACAGTGAAAACGCGTAGCACACGCGCTTGCCGACACTTTAAACGGGCTTGGGCCATCGAAATGGTTTGGGCCTTAAAGTGGGCCTGGGCCAAAGAAATCTCCGGCCCATTATTGGTGGGTTTAACTAATGGGCCTAAAAACGAACAGGCCCGACACACTAATGGGCTTGGGTTACGGGTTTTGGGCTTCGTGAATGTCACGAGCCCAATGGGCTAAAAAAATTATTTTATTTTTTATTTTTATTTTTATTTTACGAAACCTAAAACACTAACCAATCACACAAACGGGCTTAAGGCCCAATACTAACAAACTAACAAGCAAACAAGCCCAAAATAAAACAGAACAGTAATTATAAACAGTAAAAATAAATAATTTCAAAACAGTAAAACAAAAACAAACACTCTTTTTTTTTTTATTTACAATTACAAATTTTCTATTTTTTTTTTTTTTTTTTTTTTTTTTAAATCAAATAAATAACGAGAGTGAAAAGAACACTTACCTTTTTACTCCCGAGGAAACCGAAAATCACCAACAAGACATCAACCTCAAGGTTTTTCAACCTTGACTTCCTAAACGTATGCTCCGATGTATGTGGTAGAATTTCCGATAAACCCGGATTATTTCCTATACAAAATAAAAAGGTTAGTAATAAATTTACAAAATAAAAACAAAATATTTACAAAGTTAAAAATATGTCACAAATTATCTATACAAAATGAATGAATAAAATTTCCTATGTCTACGTATATTTTATGTCTACGTATATTCCTATGTCTACGTATATTCCTATGTCTACGTATATTCCTATGTCTACGTATATTTTATTTACACAAAAATATTTTCTTTTGCCTGAATATAGTTGAAAAAAAATGAAAGTTGATTCCAAGCGGTAACTCAAGGTGGACTTACGGCCTAGGTGCAATGCCTTGACTTAAATGACTTTCCGTGTTTTCAGAAGGCGAATGGCCAGATCACAAGAGATAAGCGAGAGGCAGGATTCATTTAGTGGACAAGTCCTCTGAATCCAATTTTACAAACCCGTCACCCAGAGTCTTGATCATATCTAGACACCATTCATGTGCCCCTTACTCAGTTGAGAAAGCACTTAAGTGTTCGACAATTCTCCAAGTGTTAATAAAGGCCGCCCTCAACCTCAAATAACCTTACGGTAAAAATGAAGGGTTTAGGCCAATATTAATAAAAGGACCTTACCTATTTCCGTTCAAGTTACAACTTACAACAACAAAAAAATAATCAACTATATAAAAGACACCTAAATATAATTACTAAGTGTAAAAATATATAAACAACTATAATCAAGTCAGTATAAATAAAATTAACAAGTATTATTTACAAATAGTAAAAAGTCAACAGTAAAAAGTCAAAAAGTCAACAGTCAAAAGTCAACAGTAAAAAGTCAACAGTCAAAAGTCAACAGTAAAAAGTAAAAAGTCAAAAGTAAATAGTAAAAACAATCCCCGGCGAGCCGGCGCCAAAATGATTAGATGTAAAACCGAGGTTCATTAATTATTACCTAAATTCCTAACAATTGTCGTTGTAAAGTATAATGGGAAATAAAGGTTTTTCCCACAGAAGATTGTTATATTTACTTTTTAATGTCACGAAAAATTAAATTAAATAAAGAATTATATTTACAAGTATAAAGAATTATATTTACAAGTATAAAGAATAAAGAATATATATATATATATATACAAAATTAAATGAACTATACAGTATTGTTTCTATTTACAAAAATATACATTATATACAAAAGTATTTTTGGGGGTTTTTGATAATTTTGAAAACAATAAAAGAAATATTTTTGGATTTTTATTATTTTTGAAAACAAGAAACACACACAAAAATATTGTTTTGAAGATTAACTAACTCCCTAGCCATGAATCCGAAACTAACATATGTAAGATGCTGGACCACCATACATCTCCCAAATAAAACTTTCCCTAACAATTAACTCCGAGACCACTCGGTGTCAGCTAATCACTAGAAAAAGAGTTGTTAATTCAAGTGCACGACCTAGCGACCGCCCAACTATCCGTGATCCTTATTATTTAGTTTCAACATTAAAGATAAAACCAAACAAACAAAATTCACATAAGCTGCTAGAAGAATCAATTAACTTCAATCCAACAATTATTACACAAAAATAGAAAATAAACAAACAATAACATTTCCCAAAATTATTCACGAATAGTTAATTAAACAAAAATAAATTATAATAAATAAACGAGTTTGGGAAAAATGTTACTGTTGTGTCCATGAAAATGGACAGCGTGCAGCGAGCGAAGGTGGCGGACTCGGCTATGTAGATCGTAAATTGTATTTGGATGTGGCGGGTGCGATAGCAATTGGGCCTTGGGGTGCAGATAGCAAATTGGGCTTGATGCCTAATTCCACATTAGTTGACTTGTTGACCGGCCCATTCCATTTTTGACCTGTTGACTTTTCTTCTTTCTTCCCTTTAGTTGACCCGTGGTCTCCTTCCTCTCCCTTCTTCAGTTTTCTTTTCATTTCATTTTTTCTTCTTCATTTCTGCACACAAGAGAGAGGGCGAGAGAAAACTTGGGCGGTGAGGCACGGCGAGGCTTTCAACGGCGCCGGCGAAGATGAACACGGGAACCGTGGAGGACGAGAGGCGCGCGGTAGTGAGCTGGGAGCTTTGGATCGGTGATGGCGGATGCGTGATTGGGTCGCCGGTGGATTGAGCTGGGATCAAGGACTGAAGCTATGGAGGACGGCGATGGCAGCGAGAGATGCCGGCAAGGCCGGGCATGTGATGATTGCGGCGCCGACAATGAAATCGGGGCCGGGGGTGTGTCGTCGGCGTCGCGGCAGAGAGGAGCGACGGCGAAGCTTGGGAAGAGCGATGGGTCGCCGGCAGCTTTGTGAGATGCGGTGAGGGCTGTATTGCCATGGTGGCGAGAGAACGGCGCCGGTAGCGTGAGGTGCAGCGGCCTGGGCTTTCGCAAAACAAAAGAAAGTGATTAGAGAGATTATTTCATGATTGTAAATTTGCAGAAACAAAAAGAGAAAACTTGAATTGATTATAGAAATGGCTGCCATGATTGGAATTGGGTTGTGATTCGATTTGTGAGTGAAATTGCGAGGAAGGGAGGATGGCTTAAATAGCGAGAGGAAATGGGAGATGCGGCCAAGGGAGAGGAGGAGCTGGAATGGCTGGAAAGGAAGTGATGGTGGAGTGAGCCGTGATGGTCTGCCGGTGGTGGAAGTGGAATAGTGGAGGAAATGGACTGTAGTGGTGGTGGAACTTGGGTGGAGGCAGTAGGTGAGCTAGAAGCCACGGGAAAAATGGAAATGGCTGCTATGGTGGACTTTTGAGCTGTAGATGCTTGCCGGCGGTGGAGTGAGAAACGTGGCTGCAAAAGAAAACAAAGAAAACAAAGAAAAAAGAAATAAAATAAAATAATAAAAGTAATTAAAAGAAATAAAATAACATAAAAATAAAATAACAAAAACAAACGAAAATAATTAAAAATAAAATATAAACAAGGGAAAATATAATGGAGATTTAAAATGTGTATTGCCACCGCGTGTGGTGGTTGCGCCGCCTTATGTGGTGGTTCGCCGACAAATTGTCGGGATTCGGAACGGTTTCCGAAATCTTCGTACAATATTTTATTCCACATGTAAAAGTCACGGTTGACTTTCCGATTTACGCTGAAAATCTCCAAAATTCACCTATTCTGTGCAGATAAACATTTTCCTGATATTTTCCCTAAAAACACAAAAACAAACATTAAACAAACAATTAAGCTTTCGGAATAGCAAAATCCAGTAATTAAAGGTACTTTGTGAACGTATTTTACGTTCACATCAGGAGGGCTGGGCAGAAGCAAACCGGCATGGGCTGAGATTGACGCCGGCGTGGACTGGGTACTTCACGGAGGATTAAGGAGGCGCGGCCTGGGCGACAACGAGGCAGAGGACAGAAGTGTCGTCGCCGGATTCTAGGCAGGGAAGATGGGTCGAGCACGGGTAGTGAGCTGGAGTGGCTTCATGGCGGCGCTGGGTTCATGGGTCGCCGACGGGCTTGGCTGGAATTGATTGGTAACGCCGACAAAACAGATGGCAGCAGTGGGTTCTTGCTTGATGCGAACCTGCAAAATAAGAATGAAGATAATTAGAACATGATTGTGAATTTGCAGGTATAAAGCAAGAATTGAATTGATTGCAATATTAGGTGAGCAAGATGCGACGCCGGCGTGGTGGAATTGCAGGGGCTGCTTTGGCCTTTGGGTATTGTTGCCGGTGTTGAGGACTGCTTTGCTGAAACAGAGAGCAAGTATGGCTGCCATGGTGATATGGTTGTGAGCTTTGATTTGATGGTGATGAATTGTGGCTCGGTGAATTGGTGATGGAGAGGCTGCAGGAGCTCTCCTTAAATAGGAAAGGAAAGGGCAGAAGCAGACAACACAGAGGAGAACATGGAGCTTCGTGGAGATGTCTGTAAGGTGGAATGGTGGAGTGAGCTGTGATTGTCTCTAGAGTGCGATGGAGAGCTAGAAGACAATGAAAAGGAAATATGCAGGCTGATGGTTGAGCTGTAGATGGATTGAATCCATGTGAAGGAGTGGGATTCTCAGTGAAGTGGAGATGGCGGCAGTAAAGAAGGAATCGTGAACATGGGAGGAATGAGCTGCAAAGAGAATCAAACAAAAGAAAAAATAAAAATAAAAATAAAATAAAATAAAATAAATGAATAATAAAAGAAATGAAATAATTATAAAATAAAGAAAAGAAATAAAATAATAAATGAAGAAATATGTAAAATAAATAAACATAAAATATAAACAAGGGAAAATAAGATGGAGGATTAAAATGTGTATCGCCACCGCGTGTGGTGGTTGCGCCGCCTAATGTGGTGGTTCGCCGACAAATTTGTCGGGATTCGGAACGGTTCCCGAAATCTTCGTACAATATTTTATTCCACAAATGAAAGTCACGGTTGACTTTCCGATTTACGCTGTAAATCTCCAAAATTCACCTTTATGTGTAAATTAGCATTTTTCACATATTTTCCCTAAAAACACGAAAACAAACATTAAACAAACAATTAAGCTTTCGGAATAGCAAAATCCAGTAATTAAAGGCACTTTGTGAACATATTTTACGTTCACATCACACCCCTACACTTGAACTATTGCTAGTCCTCTAGCAAACACAGAATACAAAACAGGAACACAAAAACAGAAAGGGAAACACAAAACAGAAATTCTTTCCAACCATAATCCTCAGCGAGTTCGAAAATATTATAATCAAGAGAATAAAAATTATATACCAAGGTTAAAGAATTTGCTAAGCATTTAATATACACATCTCATTTATGCTCGGGTGTGTGTGTGAAAACCAAGTATACAATTAATGTCAAGCAATCCAATAGGCACATAAAAACAACATTAACCACTAAACCTCACAAGATTCACTAAATATTTCCGCTCGGTGTTTAGGGTTAAGTGTTTACTCTCATAACAATTACACAAGTAGTGTTCCCATAAGCTTGCTCATCGACTAACTCTCCACGGTTAATCCACAAATCATCAGATCATAAGGTCTTTTAGGTAAAACAGGAACAAAAGGATGAATGGTAAGTGGTGAATGGTGAATGAAGTGAAAGGACTCGAAATGAAAAATGTTTTACATGTTTGCAAGACAAGTCAACGACTTTGAAACTCATACCTATGCTAGACCCGAAACAACTTTTATTCTCCTCCAACCTTTTATTCAAAATAAAAATAATACAATAACTCTATTTTTGGAATTTCTCTTTCTTTTCTTTTTTTTTTTTTTTTTTTTTTTCTTTTTGAGGAATTTATTCCTTCTTTTTATTTCTGATTTTTTTTTTCTTTCTTTGAACAAATACAACAAAATAAAATACACCCCCACACTTGCCTTTTGGTATACTACCATACAAATCAAAACCCGAAGCATAAGAACACAAGAAGTCACTATCATCGTCTTGCAAACATAAATAAAACAAAGGTGAAATGTTGTGGGTGAACAAAAGAAACGGCTAATGAGTGTTTAGTTCAAAAGGGTTATTCCTAAAGTTCGTGTTTAGATGGATGGTGAATATTTTGGCCATGGTGCTCAACTAATGCCTTACTCATTTCTAATTCATCACAGATTAACAAAATGTTTTAAGCGGTCTCTGAGCAAGTTCTAGGTTCAAAAACTCATGAATTGTGCACACATGAAGAACGAGTAAATGTATGAAAGATGCATACATGTGAATATTCAACAGGCTCAAATCTCACATTTTCTGGGTATGCATGACAATGTATGTTTAAATGTGCTTCTCGGATTGCAATCAATTAATCGAAACAGGTTATGTGAACATGGAATTTCGAGCAATCACAAGTTATGCAAATTAAATCCAAAGCAAATCACACAAATCCTTAGCATATAATCAACATTCTCAAAATCATAACAATTAAACTCAATTCATCATCGGAATTGGAAAGAAAACAACACAATAAAACACACAAAAACACACAAACAGAAGCAAATATTTTTGTAATTTTTGATTTTTTGATTTTTTTGATTTTTCAATGTAGGTAACAATACGTGACCACAGTGACTTACTAAGTGCAATGGTAGGTTCAACGCTACCAAGGGAGTAAGTATGATTTAGTCGATATATTGTTACAGTAGAAAACAAAAACAAGTAAATTATTTTTTTGAATTTTTGAATTTTTCAAATTTTTTCTTTTCTTTTTAATAAACCTTCCCCCACACTTGAATTAAACATTGTCCTAAATGTTAGACAGATATTTCACGAAATGAAAAATTCAAGTATGGTTATTGAATTTAAACACACAACAGAAATAAACACACAAACATAAATCAACAGAAGTAAACACACAACATATATACAAATGAAAAAGAAATAAGTAAAAGAAAAACTCCCCCTTGAAGATCGTAAAGCTCCTCCCGAAGCAAGTCACCAACAGTCACAAACAAGGCTAGCAGGGCCTTGCATCCAACGTTTGCTCCTTAATTGACTGCGGCTCTGATCCTTTGAAGTGTGTCCTGGACGAGGGTTGTTGCCGACTCCACGGCAGACTTGGCTGATGTATCCCTCACTGAGATCTGGAACACTATAGTCAGCAGTGTTCCATCAAGTACAGCTCCGGATACGTTAGGCAGAATGGAGAAGCCTGAAGACATAAGCGGAAATGGCTCCGGTTGAACTCCAGATAGCAAACACTGGAGAATGGAATGGTTGATCGGCGCGTAAATCACGAGACGACCCCGTTGCATCGGTGCAACACTCTCCGAAGGATGAGGAAGTCGTTGTGACTATCTATGGCGAGCACCGAAATCTGGTTCCGCGGGTCAAGACCGATGGTGAAATTTGCTAGCACACGTACGAGCTGTCCATTGACATACTATCCCACAGCGGTCTTGTACGCACGTCTTTGAGGAACTCAAAGATCCTGGTGTGATGAGATAGATGAACAACGGAACAACCAGCAGTACGATTGACTCCAGGGGGCTTGCTCGGATCACCCCTTCTCTTGTTGGTCCTGACCTCCATTCGAGTGTCCCTTGTTCGGTTTGAACAAGTCCAGTGGTGGTACGTGGAGTTGCTGATGTCGTTGAAGAAACAGATCGTCATCTGTTTTGCCATTTCCGCAAGGCCTCTTCTTCCTTCGGGTGAAATGATCGAGTCACCGGGTGAAGTGTGGATACCTGTGGCGCACATGTAGTGCTCGGCTTGTCGTTGGAGGGTTGAGATCCAACGCTTTGCACCAAAAGCGAACCCTGAATGAACAAAAGGTTCGAAACTGGCCTTCATCTCTTTCTCGCGTACATCCACATGCTCCACCCAAGTAACTAAGGAAGATCCATTATAAAGATCACGTATCAGGCATCCGGAGGGGCGTTTTCGGCAAATCGATCTCACGGAAGGCTTTGGATTGGAACGCAATTCATCCACAGAGACATCCACGACGACCCAACTTCCATCCAGTTGTAGGTGAGAGTACCTAACGAACTGGACTTCACGAGTTGAAACGAGGTGAGATGGCACCGAAACTCGGCCGACATCACTCGCATATGCTCCTCGTAGCCTTCTTCGTTCTTTGGAGGAAAGGATCTCCAACGTCTTGGCGTTTGTGATCATGCTACGGAAGACGGGCAACCATCGACCAACATCCATTAAGATCCGAACGATGGTGGTCGGATAAAGGTGAATGGTTGCCGAGTGTCTCGAGGATTCGGCTTTGAAGTACGGAGCAGGTTCGGCTCGTTGAAACACTCGCAAGTACTCGGCCCCATGAAGAGTCTCGGGATGAATAGACGTGTCGGGAGTCGGTGAAGTTATCCACAAAGGAAATCCGGCAGTGGCCATGAGCAGGAGCTCGTGTTTGGCCTTACGGACGATATCCGAGATCAAGTCGGTGTGGACTCCGACAAGATCAGTGAGCAGGTCCGGGAAGGGTATCGGATGGCACGGGTATGGATGGGTGATCGACAAGGGTAGGCATGAGGCTCCGCACAACCCGTCTTAAGTGGTCCATGTCGATGGAATCATCGGACAACTCGAGAATAGGCTCTTGTTGTTGAGGAACAACTTCGAGCCTTTGCCGTGGCACATCTGAGTGCGGAACAGGACCTCCGCAATTGGGACAGATGCCGCTGTGGAGAGCATCAACGAGTCTTTGATTCTGCATTTGAAGCTCCTCGTTTTTGCTCACCAGCTGATCGTTTCTTTTCTCTAGCTCGGCAATACGCTGCTCGGAAGACTGGATACCGAACTTCTTCCTATTTCTCGACCCCCAATAATAGACTTGGTCCTCTTCAAGTCCGATTTTTGGACCAAATCGTTCTCGTTGTGGCTTGGTGGGGTGAGAATACACCGCAAAGAAAGCCGCAAGTGCATCTCTCTGAGCTTTGGTGTATTTGCTCCTCGGAAGTCTCCTATAGACAGGAGCGGCTTCCGGCTCAATAGGTGGATCAGCAACCAAGATTGGTGCTTGGGGTAGTGGTTGTGGCTCGGTCGGCATGCTAGCATCGGCGCTATTGAGCATGCTCGGTGGAATTATTTCATCCAGGCCTTCAAAGATTTGACTCCCTGAAGGACCTGCCTGAAACAAATCGCTGAAAGAATTAACTCTTTTGGCCATTTCTGGGTTGGGAAGGAGGAAAGCTTCTGGGATTTGGGAGGTTTCTGGGAAAACTGAAGAACGGATGAAGAACACGAAGAACACAAAGAGAAAACAGAGAGAGAGAGAGAGAGAGAGAGAGAGAAAGGGAAAACGCGTGAAATGACCTAAGGGAACTAACGCAAACCGAAGGGGAAGGGAACGGAATGGACGGACGCGTGTCCAAAGTCGAAGACAAAGATCCGTAAATCACGGATCGAGCGACGAAAGTCGCAAAGGGAATAGTGGAACGCGCGCACGATTTATTAAACAATTCAGCCGACGCAAAAGTCGTGCGTCGGCCCAATCAAATTTTTTTCTGATTTTCGTTTTTTTATTTTTTTATTTTTTTAATACTTTACGAAAAGTCGTAAAGTGAACAGTGAAAACGCGTAGCACACGCGCTTGCCGACACTTTAAACGGGCCTGGGCCATCGAAATGGTTTGGGCCTTAAAGTGGGCCTGGGCCAAAGAAAACTCCGGCCCATTATCGGTGGGCTTAAACTAATGGGCCTAAAAACGAACAGGCCCGACACACTAATGGGCTTGGGTTACGGGTTTTGGGCTTCGTGAATGACACGAGCCCAATGGGCCAAAATTTATTTTTTATTTTTTTATTTTTTATTTTACGAAACCTAAAACCCTAACCAATCACACAAATGGGCCTAAGGCCCAATAACAAATAACTATAGCAAGCCCAAAAATAAAACAAACAGTAATTATAAACAGTAAAAATAAGTAATTACAAACAGTAAAACAAAACAAACACACTTTTTATTTTATTTACAATTAAATTTTTTTTTTTTATATTTATTTATTTATTTTTTTAAATAAATAACGAGAGTGAAAAGAAAACTTACCTTTTTACTCCCGAGGAAACCGAAAATCACCAACAAGACATCAACCTCAAGGTTTTTCAACCTTGACTTCCTAAACGTATGCTCCGATGTATGTGGTAAAATTTCCGATAAACCCGGATTATTTCCTATACAAAATAAAAAGGTTAGTAATAAAATTTATAAGTTAAAAATAAAATATTTACAAAATGAATAAATAAAATTTCCTATGTCTAAGTATATTCCTATGTCTACGTATATTTCTATGTCTACGTATATTTTATTTACACAAAAATATTTTCTTTTGCCTGAATATAGTTGAAAAAAAATGAAAGTTGATTCCAAGCGGTAACTCAAGGTGGACTTACGGCCTAGGTGCAATGCCTTGACTTAAATGACTTTCCGTGTTTTCAGAAGGCGAATGGCCAGATCACAAGAAATAAGCGAGAGGCAGGATTCATTTAGTGGACAAGTCCTCTGAATCCAATTTTACAAACCCGTCACCCAGAGTCTTGATCATATCTAGACACCATTCATGTGCCCCTTACTCAGTTGAGAAAGCACTTAAGTGTTCGACAATTCTCCAAGTGTTAATAAAGGCCGCCCTCAACCTCAAATAACCTTACGGTAAAAATGAAGGGTTTAGGCCAATATTAACAAAAGGACCTTACCTAATCCGTTCAAGTTACAACTTACAACAACAAAAAATAATCAACTATATAAAAGACACCTAAATAAATTACTAAGTGTAACAAAAGATAAACAAGTATAATAAGTGAGTATAAATAAAATTAACAAGTATTATTTACAAATAGTAAAAAGTCAACCGTCAATAGTAAAAAGTCAACAGTCAATAGTAAAAAGTAAATAATCAATAGTAAAAAGTCAACAGTCAATAGTAAAAAGTAAATAATCAATAGTAAAAAGTAAATAGTAAAAACAATCCCCGGCGAGCCGGCGCCAAAATGATTAGATGTATTTCACCTACGTCATTAATTATTACCTAAATTCCTAACAATTGTCGTTGTAAAGTATAATGGGAAATAGAGGTTTTTCCCACAGAAGATTGTTATATTTACTTTTTAATGTCACGAAAAATTAAATTAAATAAAGAATTATTATTAACAAGTATAAAGAATAAATAATATATATATATACAAAATTAAATAAACTATACAGTATTGTTTCTATTTACAAAAATATACATTATATACAAAAGTATTTTTGGGGGTTTTTGATAATTTTGAAAACAATAAAAGAAATATTTTTGGATTTTTATTATTTTTGAAAACAAGAAACACACACAAAAATATTGTTTTGAAGATTAACCAACTCCCTAGCCATGAATCCGAAACTAACACATGTAGAATGCCTACGCAGGTTATCATTCCCCAAATAAACTTCTCCCATGAAATCAACCTAGTGAACGCTCATCTAGATTAAACAATTAAACATGCAAAGGTGATTAATCTAAACATGTCTAACGCATAGAAAAAGAGTTGTTAATTCAAGTGCGCGACCTAGCGAACGCTCGTCTATCCGCGATCCTTATTATTTAGTTTCAACATTAAAGATAAAACTAAACAAACAAAATTCACATAAGCTGCTAGAAGAATTAATCAACTTCAATCCAATTTATTACACAAAATAGAAAATAAACAAACAATAACATTTCCCAAAATTATTCACGAATAGTTAATTAAACAAAAATAAATTATAATAAATAAAAACGAGTTTGGGAAAAATGTTACTGTTGTGTCCATGAAAATGGACACCGTCCGGCAGTGCGAAGGTGGCAGACTCAGCTATAAGATCGTAACAAATAACGGTATTTGGATGTGGCGGGTGCGCAAATCAATTGGGCATTTTCTGAAATTGGGCCAAGTGGGCTTTTGGGCTTTGAGGCAATTGGGCTTGGAGGCCCAATGTTGACTTGTTGACCGGCCCAACCATTGGCTTGTTGACTTGGACTTGTTGACTTATTCAACGCGGCTATTTTTTATTCTTCTTCATTCAGCCCGTGGCTTTGCTTCAGGCCATTTCTTCTTTGGTTCATCACGGAGCGAGGAGCTGCGATGACGGCGGTGAGGCACGGGGAGATCTGGTCGCCGGTGGTGTGAGAACGAGGGGCGTTGGCTGAGATTGACGCCGGCGGAGCAGCGAATGAGCGGCGACGGGGCAAAGCAGCGAGCACGGGCTCGGGGTTGACGAACAGCAGCTAGGCGACCGGAGATGATGGCGGCGTCGTGATGGCAGTGGAGGGCTGGGCAGAAGCAAACCGGCATGGGCCGAGATTGACGCCGGCGTGGACTGGGTACTTCACGGAGGATTAAGGAGGCGCGGCCTGGGCGACAACGAGGCAGAGGACAGAAGTGTCGTCGCCGGATTCTAGGCAGGGAAGATGGGTCGAGCACGGGTAGTGAGCCGGAGTGGCTTCATGGCGGCGCTGGGTTCATGGGTCGCTGATGTGAACGTAAAATACGTTCATAAAGTGCTCTAAATACTTGGATGGATGCTATTCTGAAAGCTTATTTGTCGGTTTAATGTTTGTTTTCGTGTTTTCAGGGAAAATATGTGAAAAATGCTAATTTACACATAAAAGGTGAATTTTGGAGATTTACAGCGCAATATCGGAAAGTCAACCGTGACTTTTCGATTATCTCGATGACACCGGTCATCACTCGACAGTGGATTATAGACAATGTACGAAGATTTTGGAAACCGTTCTGAATCCCGGCAATTTGCCGGCGAACCACCACTCACGGAGGCGCAACCACCACACGCGGTGGCGATACATATTTTAAATCTCTATTTTATTTTCCCTTGTTTATATTTTATTTTATTTTGATTTTGATTTATAGTTTAGTATTTATTTTATAATTAATTTATTTAATTATTTTCTTTTTATTATTTTATTTATTTTTCTTTTAAATCTGTTTTGCAGCCACCATGTTCTTCACCCGCTCCATCCTCTCGCAATTAACAATCACGTCCACAGCTTTTCTTAGCTGGTTTCCATCACCACCAACATATTCTCCCCCCACTCCTCTTTGAATTCAAATCCAGCTTTTTAGCTGGATCTCTTCCACCAATTCTAGCTCCACCACAATTTCTCCGTGCCTATATTTAGTCCCCGCAATCGATAGATTATGATCATCTCCTCTTCTCTACTCCTCCCCGGTCACTTCTTCTCCTTCTTCCCTTTCTTCTCCCTTTTCTTTTCTTCTTTCTTTTCTTTTTCTTTCTTTTCTGTTCTAATCTCTACACCCATATCTCTCTCTCTCTACACCCACGGACCAATCTCTCTCTGTTCTTTCTCTCTTCATCCATCTAGCAATCACCACGATCACCGCCCTTCTCATCTCGGCCCACCACCACATCACCACCGTACCAATTCATTTTCAATTCACCACTTACACAATCAAACAACCCAAGCCACAGTCCCCGCAATTAACTCAATCTCCACCGCCAATCTCCCTTGCTCACTCTCAAACCCGCGTCGCCCACCGCCCAGAAATCCAATCACCACCGCAGCATCAACGTCGGCGCCGGTCTCCTCTACCCAGAAACCGTGCATCACCGCTGACTTCTCGGATTGCCAAAGCTCCCTGCCACGCCGAGCCCGTGCTCGATCTGCCGTCAATCCCGGCTCGCTCTCTCTCTTCGTCCGCCGGCTTCTCACCATCTCGGCATCTCTCCTAGCTCTTGTTCACCGCCGCCGTCTCGGCCGCGCCTCTCACCAGCCATCGGCGCCGCTTCTGCCGTCCACATCTCTCACCGCGCTGCAAAGTCCAGTCACACCAGGCCACCGCAGCTCTCGCCGGCATCCCTGCTCCGCCGCACCTCCAGTGCCGCGCCGTTCCGAGCCCGTGGTCTCACCGTTCCCAAACCACCAGCTGCAATCAAGACGGAGACCCAGCTCAGATTCACCACCTGCTCTTCTCTCGCCGTCGATCGATCTGCCCGTACCTCCTCTCTTCTCGTGCCTCAAGCTCGTCGCGCCACCTGCGCTGCGCCGCCACTCACAAATCCACGGCTTGCTTCTCTAACTTCCTCCGTGCCGGTCACCTGCAGCTCGAGCGTTTCCCTCTTCTGCTGTGAAGAAGAAATGAGATGAAGAAATTGAAAGTCTGAAACTAGAGTTCAAACACGGGTCAAAGAGGGGATTAAACGCAGTTGAAAAGTCAAAGAAGTAAAGGTCAACACGGGCTTGACCGGAAAGAAGAGAATGGGTCCAATTGCCAAAAGCCCAAGGCCCAAGCCCAAGTGCAATTGCTCTCTACACCCAAGTTCCCGAGCCTTGTCGAATTCAATGAGAAATTTCTGAAACTTAAACTCATTTTATTTTTATTTGTTTAAATATTTGTTGTGTGAATTTATTTGATTAATTTGTATTTTAAATATTTGATTGGTTTGAATTGTGTGTTTAATTAATATTGAAAAACCCAAAAATATGTTATTTGATTATTTGTGAGTTAAGTTTATTTTTAGTTTAATTATTTATATTTTTGTTTAGATTTGTTTATCTTAATTTGTCAATTATTGTGTGTTAAGGAAATTAGATTACATTTTACTAATTAGGTTTTAGGCCTCCAATCCCCGTGGTTCGACAATCCCGAGTCTAAATTACTATTTCCTATATTTTGATGACCAATCAAATGGCGCCGTTGCCGGGGATTTAGGTTTAACTTTGATCTATTAATATTTGTAACCAAATTTTTCTTGCAATTGTTTTGTTTTGTTTTATTTTTGTGAGATATAATTTTTATGTGCATTTTATTTTATTTTGTGCAATATTTGTTATTTTAGTTTCTGTTTACATTTTTTCTTGAATTTTATAGGTGCAATTCTGATCATCCCGAACAATGGAACAGTGGAATTATACGTGGGATGATTCTAGAAGTTTCGAATATCCGTGGTCCATTGAAAACCAATGCATTGAGCCATCACATCCTTTACTCTCGTGTCTTGAAGAAATGGTGACTCAATTGCAAAACTCTTTAGCGGATAATGACGAACGGTGGCGTGAAACTCAAGAAAGAAGTGCGAAGATCGTTCAATTGATAGAGCAATTTGAGGCCAACCGTTTATTTGAGCACGATCAAGAACTGACAAATCTGCAACCATGTGAGTTCTTTGATCCAAATCCCTTACTTGTGCATAATGGTGATTTTGATGTGCATTCATGTGGGGTTAAGAGGGAAGAAAATGTACCTCTTAACCATGTTGATAATACTGTTATGCATCATAATTTCATATTAAAGGAGGATGGGAACCGGGAGGAAGAATTAGTACTCCCGGAAAATGGATTGGATGATTGTGATGTTGTGCTCTCAAAGAGTAAAAAAGGAGTGAATAAAGCTGCTGACAAGAAAAAGAAAAAGAAGAAGAAGGGGCTAATGACTGAAGTGTTCAATATTTTCAAGAAAGCGGACGTGAATCTTCCTCTGCTAGATCTCATCAGTCGAGTACCAACATATGCAGAATTTGTCAAGAATATATGCATGCACAAGAAAAAATTCCTTGGTGAGGAGAAAATTGTGCTCAAGGAGGAGGCAAGTGCAATCATTCAACGAAGGGCATCACGTGACATACACGATCCTACGAGCTTTGTTGTTGGGTGTACAATTGGTGACAAGTCTTTTGATGGAGCTCTTATGGATATATGCACGTGCATCAATATCATGCCTCTAGCAACGTTCCGGAAGCTAGCCATTGGTAATCTGCAACCTACTTCGATTTCAGTGCAACTTGCAGATGAGACATTCAGAATGCCGGTGGGAATTGTGGAAGATGTGTTGGTTAGAGTCGACAAGTTCATCCTTCCAGCAGATTTTGTGATTTTGGATATGGATGAAGACCCCAAGATAGAGAGTGGATTGCCTATCATCCTTGGTAATTCCTTTATGGCCATTGCCGGTGCAAAGATTAATGTTCAGAAAGGCACCGTGAAGCTCAAAGTTTTGGGGGAAAAAGTCAAGTTGCAAGTACTCCAGCCCACCTTTCCACTTAATGTCATCGAGGAGGTGTTTTCAGTTGATTTGGTGAAGGGGAATCAAGCAAAGAGTGAAAGGATTTTCGGTCCTTTAAATCCTCCCAAGCCTAAAGTTGAAGTTCATCCTTCTATTGTGGTTGAGAAGCAAGAGCTACCAGAGCTCTCTTATTCTGATGATGATGACATGTTTGATGAGTTTGTACACTCATATGTGCATGATGATATTGATTTTGCTGCTTCTACATATGAGTCCGGGCTTGACAGTTTTAGTGTCCCTCTACCTGTTCACAAAGCTGAGGCATCATTAGCTTGTGTCCTTCCTGAATTGGACATGGATCCTCACTTCATGTGTCAACAAACTTCAAGCTTCGAACAAGTGCACAAACCTGTTGAGTCTCTATCTACCCAAAGGCAAGAAGTTGTGGAGCCTACTTCCACCATTCATGAGCATGATCGAGGAATACCGCCTATACCTTATATTCCTCCACATAGGCGAGGATTATTACCTACCCCGTTCGAGTCATTCAAGATGAGAAGCCCACCATGCAGTGAGGTACAACTCGAGGCGATCCAATGCCTTAGAGAGATTGTGGGGATTGGAGGAAACAGGATGAAAACTCATGAATGTCATCCATATTTCAGCTGTTTTGGTGGTAGGCAAATGTACTTTGTACCACCTTGACCCAATAGTGTGAGAAGACCGGCTTTGAGGTCTATAAAAAGAAGCGCTCATGAGGAGGCAACCTCACATTTGCTCTAGCTTGAAGTCTTCATAGTTGATCATCACCAAAGGTCGTGAGCTTATGGATCGCAAGGCCTCGAAGCCTTGTTTGTTGGTGATTGATGGTGATTATTTCGGAAAGCATGCACTTCAAGGGGGAGCATTTCTATCCTTTTCTATTTTATTGGTTGCATGTTTATTTTTCAGTTATTAAAAAAAAAAAAATTACTTTTTGTGAATAATACTTGTAGATATTTTGTTTTACTTACTAACTTTACTTGTAAATAAAATTTACTTAGACATAAGAAAATTTGTTTATTCATTTTGTATAGATAATTTGTGATATTTTCTAACTTTGTAAATATTTTGTAAATTTTATTAGTTGTGTTTATTTTTACTGTTTATAATTTTTGTTACTGTTTTGCTTTTGGGTTTGTTGTTTGTTTGTTATTGGGCCCCAAGCCCATTTAGTGTGTCGGGCCTGTTCGTTTTTAGGCCCATTAGTTTAAGCCCACCAATAATGGGCCGGAGATTTCTTTGGCCCAAGCCATTTCGATGGCCCAAGCCCGTTTAAAGTGTCGGCAACCTTTGCGCGTGTTTCACACGCGTTTTCACTGTTCACTTTACGACTTTTCGTAAAGTATTAAAAAAATAAAAATAAAAAAAATAAAAAATGAAAATGAAAAAAATTGATTGGGCCGACGCACGACTTTTGCGTCGGCCGATTTGTTTAATAAGCCGCATGCGTTTTCACTGTACGCTTTGCGACTTTCGTCGCCCGATCCGCAATTTGCGGGTCTTCTGTCTCTGGCACGTGTGCGAGCGTGCATGCGTGCGTCCGCTCCTTTCCCCTTCCCTTCTGTTTGCGCTAGTTTCCTTAGGCATTTCACACGTTTTCCTTAGTCTTTCTCTCTCTCTCTCTCTCGTTTTCTCTCGCTTGTTCATCGTGTTCTTGAGTTTTCCCAGAAAACCTCCCAATTCCCAGAAGCTATCCTTCCCTCCCAAACCACAAATGGCCAAGAAAGTAAATTCCTTTAGCGAGTTGTTTCAGGCAGGTCCTTCAGAGAACCCAATCTTTGAAGGTCTGGCTGAAATCATTCCACCGAGCATGCTCAATAGCGCCGATGCTAGCATGCCGACCCAGCCACAACCACAACCGCAACCACTACCCCAAGCACCAATCCTGGTTGCTGATCCACCCGCCGAGCCGGAAGCCGCTCCTGTCTATAGGAGACTTCCGAGGACGAAATACACCAAAGCTCAGAGAGAAGCACTGGCGGCTTTCTTTACGGTGTATTCTCACCCCACCAAACCACAACGTGAAAGATTTGGTCCAAAAATCGGACTAGAAGAAGACCAAGTCTACTATTGGGGGTCGAGAAATAGGAAGAAGTTCGGTATCCGGACTTCTGAGCAGCGTATTGCCGAGCTAGAAAGAAGAAACGATCAGCTGGTGAGCAAAAACGAGGAGCTTCAACTGCAGAATCAACGACTCGTCGATGCTCTCCAGAGCGGCATTTGTCCCAATTGCGGAGGTCCTGTTCCGCATTCTGATGTGCCTAGGCGAAGGCTCGAAGTTGTTCCTCCACAACAAGAGCCTCTTCTTGAGTTGTCCGATGATTCGATCGACATGGACCACTTGAGACGGGATGTGCGGAGCCTCATGCCTACACTTATCGAGCGCCCATCCTTACCTATTCCATCTGACCATCTTCCGGGACCTGCTCACGATCTTGTCGGAGTCCACACCGACTTGATCTCGGATATCGCCCGCAAGGCCAAGCACGAGCTCATGCTCATGGCCACTGCCGGTTTTCCTTTGTGGATATGTTCACCGACTCCCGAAACTTCTATTCATCCCGAGACTCTAAATAGGGCCGAGTACTTGCGAGTGTTTCAACGTGGCGAGCCCGCGCCATACTTCAAATCGGAATCCTCGAGACACTCGGCAACCATCCACCTTCATCCGACCACCATTGTTGAGATCTTAATGGATGTTGGTCGATGGTTGCCCGTCTTCTCGTAGCATGATCACAAACGCTCGAAATGTTGGAGATCCTACCCTCCGACAACGCAGTAGGCTACAAGGACCAAAAGCAAGTGATGTCGGCCGAGTTTCTGGTGCCATCAAACATCGTTTCGACTCGTGAAGTCCAGTTTGTTAGGTACTCCCACCTACAACTGGATGGAAGTTGGATCGTTGTGGATGTCTCCGTGGATGAACTGCGCTCAAATCCGAAGCCTTCAGTGAGATCGATTTGCCGAAAACGCCCCTCCGGATGTTTGATTCGAGATTTGCAGAATGGATCTTCCTTAGTCACTTGGGTGGAGCACGTGGATGTGCGCGAGAAGGAAATGAAGGCCATTTTCGAACCCTTTGTCCATTCTGGGTTCGCTTTTGGTGCAAAGCGTTGGATCTCAACTCTCCAACGACAAGCCGAGCGCTACATGTGCGTCACAGGGATCCACACTTCACCCGGTGACTCTATCATTTCGCCCGAAGGAAAAAGAGGCCTAGCGGAAATGGCAAACCAGATGGCGATCTGTTTCTTCAACGACATCAGCAACTCCACGTATCATCACTGGACTTGTTCGAACCGAACAAGAGACACTCGAATGGAGGTCAGGACCAACAAGCGAAGGGGAGATCCGAGCAAGCCCCCTGGAGTCAATCGTACTGCTGGTTGTTCGGTCGTGCATCTATCCCATCACACCAGGATCTTTGAGTTCCTCAAAGATGTGCATACGAGACCGCTGTGGGATAGTATGTCGATGGACAGCTCGGTGCGTCTGATAGGAGCACAAAGTGTGACGTTTTTAATGTATTTTCCCTACTATTTGGCTATGATTTCATTGTAACTTTGCTATTTTTGCTTAGTTTCCATATTTGAGTCCCTAAATGATATATAAATGTGAATACGTGCAGAAAATCGGAGCTCGGAAATTTACGAAGTCTAATGGGCTTTTTCGAGGCCCATTAAGAAGTGAGCTACCGTGAGGCCCAAGATGAAGGCCCAAATCCATGAAGATGAAGGCCCAAATCCATGAAGATGAAGGCTCAAGCCCAAGAAGAAAGGCCCAAGCCCAAGAAGAAAGGCCCAAGCCCAAGAAGGAAGGTCCAAGCCCATTTTCGGACAATCTGCCTGTGCAGATATGTCAACTTGCGAAGCCAATATCTCCCAATTGCACCGTTGGATCCAGCTGTAATTTTGATACACGCTGCATGTGTGTGTTATATATTCTGTATTAAAATTTGAAAATCATCCAACCGTTCAAACGTGCATTATTCCGTTCTAAGTGGGAACTGCTCAGTGCTGTCTGCTTTTTATTTCTTTCCTCTTCTTTTATTTTCAATGCTCCACTCACCCCTATATTCTTTCCTCTTCTTTCTGCCCACAATATTAGTGTTTGATTTCTTTTATCTAAATAAATGGTTGATTGCCATATGACTTCATTTCCACCATTCCACTTACCATTTCTTTTCTACCACTCACATTCCACTTCTCTTCCTTTTCTTTCTTTATTTCTTTCATTGTCTTCTTCTTCCTCTCCATTCTCCTATAAATAGAAGCCTCATTCTTCTCACAAATACACACCCCAATGGGGAGGGACAAACCCTCCTCTTTCTCTTCTCCATCTCACATCATATTTTCCATTCTCTAGTATTTAGGGTTTTCAAGACTTCAAGGAGGAGGAGAAGGCGTCTACACCATCACCACCAGCCCCTATTCTACATCACCATCACCATCATCACCTTGTCTTCACAGCTTGGATTACTTGTGGTCAAGGATTCAAGATGTGGCTTCAAGATCTTCATGCTATTCATACGGTGTATTTCGACTTAGCCTTTAAATTTATGCCTCTTTGTTGCTTGTTTATCCTTTGTATTAGTTAACATGATATGATTTATATAATTTTCAGCCTTTGTTTATGGGTTTATTTAATTGTTTGATCCTAATTAATTAGTTCTTCTAGTAGCTTATGTGGCTCCGTTTATTTGATTCTGTTTTAGTAGACAACTTTTATATGTTTTTGTTTTAAGGTTGCAAACTTAAGATGATTGCATATAATTGGTGCTAGAATTAGGGTTTTAATTCTAATTCACAAGTAGTAAAGGCTTTGGAAAGAGGTCGGAAACAAATAAAAAGGATCACGGATAGATGGGCGGTCCCACTAGGTCGTGCACTTTAATTAACAACTCTTCTTTTATGCGTTGGACATGTTTTGATTAGCTACCTTTGCATGTTTGATTGGTTAATCTAGGTGCGGTCGCTTAGGTTAATTTTCATGAAAGTGGTTTTATTTGGGGAATGATAATTGGCGGTCCAGCATTCCACATATGTTAATTTCGGTTTCATGGCTAGGGAACTTGGTTAATTTTCGGTCCAATAATTGGTAAACTTGTATACTTGTGGCTGAACTTTATATACTTTGTGTTTCATCTCATCTTATTTAATTTATTCTTTGTAATTTAATTAATTTATTTCATTCAATTTATCACTCAATCCCCCCCTTTTACTTTGTACATATGTATATATTTTTTACTTGTTAATAATAATTCTTTATTTTATTTAATTCTTTGTGACAATTTTTGTTAGGTACACCCTTTGATCTCCGTTGTGAACGATACCCTACTTACCACTATACTACAACCGATAGGGTTTTTTTTAAATTGACGCTCCCTTTGGGCTTGTCAATTTTTGGCGCCGTCGACGTGGATTGAAAATATTCCTAACCTAATTTTTTTTTTTGTGAATACTGTTTATAATTTTTTGTAATTATTACTGTTTTTATTACTTGTATATAATTACTGTTTACTTTTTATTGTTTATAATTTTACTATTTTTTTTAACTGTTCATATTACTTGTTTATATTACTTGTCTATATTACTTGTGAATAGTTGTTGTTATTACTTGTTTTTAATACTTGTTCATATTTTGTTACACTTAGTAATTTATTTAGGTGTCTTTTATATAGTTGATTATTTTTTGTTGTTGTAAGTTGTAACTTGAACGGAATAGGTAAGGTCCTTTTGTTAATATTGGCCTAAACCCTTCATTTTTACCGTAAAGTTATTTGAGGTTGAGGGCGGCCTTTATTAACACTTGGAGAATTGTCGAACACTTAAGTGCTTTCTCAACTGAGTAAGGGGCACATGAATGGTGTCTAGATATGATCAAGACTCTGGGTGACGGGTTTGTAAAATTGGATTCAGAGGACTTGTCCACTAAATGAATCCTCCCTCTCGCTTATCTCTTGTGATCTGGCCATTCGCCTTCTGAAAACACGGAAAGTCATTTAAGTCAAGGCATTGCACCTAGGCCGTAAGTCCACCTTGAGTTACCGCTTGGAATCAACTTTCTTTTTTTTCAACTATATTCAGACAAAAGAAAATATTTTTGTGTAAATAAAATATACGTAGACATAGGAAAATTTATTCATTCATTTTGTATAGATAATTTGTGATACATTTTTAACATTGTAAATATTTGTTTTTATTTTGTAAATTTATTACTAACCTTTTTATTTTGTATAGGAAATAATCCGGGTTTATCGGAAATTTTACCACATACATCGGAGCATACGTTTAGGAAGTCAAGGTTGAAAAACCTTGAGGTTGATGTCTTGTTGGTGATTTTCGGTTTCCTCGGGAGTAAAAAGGTAAGTTTTCTTTTCACTCTCGTTATTTGTTTTTAAAAAAAAAAAAAAAAAAAAAAGTGTTTGTTTTGTTTTACTGTTTGTAATTATTTATTTTTACTGTTTATAATTACTGTTTGTTTTATTTTTGGGCTTGATTTTTGTTATTTGTTATTGGGCCTTAGGCCCATTTGTGTGATTGGTTTATGGTTTTAGGTTTCAAAATAAAAAAAAATAAAAAAGTTAGCCCATTGGGCTCGTGTCATTCACGAAGCCCAAAACCCGTAACCCAAGCCCATTAGTGTGTCGGGCCTGTTCGTTTTTAGGCCCATTAGTTAAGCCCACCAATAATGGGCCGGAGTTTTCTTTGGCCCAGGCCCACTTTAAGGCCCAAACTATTTCGATGGCCCAGGCCCGTTTAAAGTGTCGGCAAGCGCGTGTGCTACGCGTTTTCACTGTTCACTTTACGACTTTTCGTAAAGTATTAAAAAAATAAAATAAAAAAATAAAAAATAGAAAATCAAAAAAAATTTGATTGGGCCGACGCACGACTTTTGCGTCGGCCGAATTGTTTAATAAATCGTGCGCGCGTTCCACTATTCCCTTTGCGACTTTCGTCGCTCGATCCGTGATTTACGGATCTTTGTCTTCGACTTTGGACACGCGTCCGTCCATTCCGTTCCCTTCCCCTTCGGTTTGCGTTAGTTTCCTTAGGGCATTTCACGTTTTCCCTTTCTCTCTCTCATTCTCTCTCGTTTTCTCTCGCTTGTTCATCGTGTTCTTCGTGTTCTTAGTTAGTTTTCCCAGAAAAACCTCCCAAATCCCAGAAGCTTCCCTCCCTCCCAAACCACAAATGGCCAAAAGAGTTAGTTCTTTCAGCGACTTGTTTCAGGCAGGTCCTTCAGAGAACCCAATCTTTGAAGGCTTGGCTGAAATAATTCCACCAAGCATGCTCAATAGCGCCGATGCTAGCATGCCGACCGAGCCACTACCACAACCACAACCACTACCCCAAGCACCAATCCTGGTTGCTGATCCACCCGTTGAGCCGGAAGCCGCTCCTGTCTATAGGAGACTTCCGAGGTCGAAGTACAGCAAAGCTCAGAGAGATGCACTTGCGGCTTTCTTTGCGGTGTATTCTCACCCCACCAAGCCACAACGAGAACGATTTGGTCCGAAAATCGGACTTGAGGAGGACCAAGTCTATTATTGGGGGTCGAGAAATAGGAAGAAGTTCGGTATCCAGTCTTCCGAGCAGCGTATTGCCGAGCTAGAGAAAAGAAACGATCAGCTGGTGAGCAAAAACGAGGAGCTTCAAATGCAGAATCAAAGACTCGTTGATGCTCTCCACGGCGGCATCGTCCCCGATGCGGAGGTCCTGTTCCGCACTCAGATGTGCCTAGGCGAAGGGTCGAAGTTGTTCCTCCACAACAAGAGCCTCTTCTCGAGTTGTCCGATGATTCGATCGACATGGACCACTTGAGACGGGATGTGCGAAGCCTCATGCCTACACTAGTCGAGCGCCCATCCGCACCTATTCCATCTGACCATCTTCCCGGACCTGCTCATGATCTTGTCGGAGTCCACACCGACTTGATCTCGGATATCGCCCGCAAGGCCAAACACGAGCTCATGCTCATGGCCACTGCCGGTTTTCCTTTGTGGATAACTTCACCGACTCCCGAAACTTCTATTCATCCCGAGACTCTAAATAGGGCCGAGTACTTGCGAGTGTTTCAACGTGGCGAGCCTGCGCCATACTTCAAATCGGAATCCTCGAGACACTCGGCAACCATCCATCTTCATCCGACCACCATTGTTCAGATCTTAATGGATGTTGGTCGATGGTTGCCAGTCTTCTGTAGCATGATCACAAACGCCAAGACGTTGGAGATCTTATCCTCCAACAACGAAGAAGGCTACGAGGAGCAGAAGCAAGTGATGTCGGCCGAGTTTCTAGTACCATCTCACCTCGTTTCGACTCGTGAAGTCCAGTTCGTTCGGTATTCTCACCTACAACTGGATGGAAGTTGGGTCGTTGTGGATGTCTCCGTGGATGAATTGCGTTCAAATCCAAAGCCTTCCGTGAGATCGATTTGCCGAAAGCGCCCCTCCGGATGCCTGATACGTGATCTTCATAATGGATCTTCCTTGGTCACTTGGGTGGAGCACGTGGATGTACGCGAAAAGGAGATGAAGGCCAGTTTCGAACCTTTTGTTCATTCAGGGTTCGCTTTTGGTGCAAAGCGTTGGATCTCAACTCTCCAACGACAAGCCGAGCGCTACATGTGCGCCACAGGTATCCACTCTTCACCCGGTGACTCGATTATTTCTCTTGAAGGAAGAAGAGGACTTGCGGAAATGGCAAAGCAGATGACAATCTGTTTCTTCAACGACATCAGCAACTCCACGTACCATCACTGGACTTGTTCGAACCGAACAAGAGACACTCGAATGGAGGTCAGGACCAACAAGCGAAGGGGTGATCCGAGCAAGCCCCCTGGAGTCAATCGTACTGCTGGTTGTTCTGTCGTGCATCTTTCCCATCACACCAGGATCTTTGAGTTCCTCAAAGACGTTCAAACTAGACCAATGTGGGATAGTATGTCGATGGACAGCTCGGTACGTGTGCTAGCAAACTTTTCCATCGGTCTTGACCCGCGGAACCAGATTTCGGTGCTCGCCATAGATAGTCACAACGACTTCCTTATTCTTCAGGAGTGTTGCACCGATGCAACGGGGTCGTCTGTGATATACGCGCCGATCAACCATTCCATTCTCCAGTGCTTGTTATGTGGAGTTCAACCGGAGCCATTTCCGTTTATGTCTTCTGGCTTTTCCATTCTGCCTAACGTATCCGGAGCTATTCTTGATGGAACACTACTGACTATAGTGTTCCAGATCTCGGTGAAGGCTACATCAGCCAAATCTGCCGTGGAGTCGGCAACTACCCTTGTCCAGGACACACTTCAACGGATCAGAGCCGCAGTCAATTAAGGAGCAAACGTTGGATGCAAGGCCCTGCTAGCCTTGTTTGTGACTGTTGGTGACTTGCTTCGGGAGGAGCTTCACGATCTTCAAAGGGGAGTATTTCTGTTTCCTTTTTCATTTGTATAAATGTTGTGTGTTTACTTCTGTTTGTGTGTTTAAATTCAATAACTATACTTGAATTTTTCATTTCGTGAAATATCTGTTTAACATTGAGGACAATGTTTAATTCAAGTGTGGGGGGAAGATTTATTGAAAAGAAAAAAAAAATTTGAAAAATTTGAAAAATTCAAAAAAATAATTTACTTGTTTTTGTTTTCTACGGTAACAATATATCGACTAAATCATACTTCCTCCCTTGGTAGCGTTGAACCTACCATTGCACTTAGTAAGTCACTGTGGTCACGTATTGTTACCCTAATAAAAAAAAATTTTGAAAAAGAAAAAAAAATTTGCTTCTGTTGTTTATTTATTTGTTTGTTTTCGTTTTCTACGGTAACGGTATATCGACTATATCACACTCACTCCCTTGGTAGCGTTGAACCTACCATTGCACTAAGTGAGTCCCTGTGGTCACGTATTGTTACCTACATTGAAAAATCAAAAAAATCAAAAAATCAAAAATTACAAAAATATTTGCCTCTGTTTTGTTGTTTTTGTGTGTTTTATTGTGTTTTGTGTTTTGTTCTTTCCAATTCCGATGATGAATTAAGTTTAATTGTTGTGATTAGGAGAATGTTTATTATATGTCAAGGCTTTGTGTACTTTGCTTTTGGATTTAATATGCATAACTTGTGATTGCTCGAATTTCCATGTTCACATCACCGGTGTTAATTAATTGATTGCAATCCGAGAAGCACATTTGAACATACATTGTCATGCATACCCAGAAACTGTGAGGATTTGAGCCTATTGAATATTCACATGTATGCATATTTCATACATTTACTCGTTCTTCATGTGTGCACAATTCATGAGTTTTGAACCTAGAACTTGCTCAAAGACCACTTGAAACATTTTGTTAATCTGTGATGAATTAGAAATGAGTAAGGCATTAGTTGAGCACCATGGCCAAAGTATTCACCATCCATCTAAACACGAACTTTAGGAATCCCCTTTTGAACTAAACACTCATTAGCCGTTTCTTTTGTTCACCCATACCATCTCACCCTTGTTTTATTTATGTTTGCAAGACGATGATAGTGACTTCTTGTGTTCTTATGCTTCGGGTTTTGATTTGTTTGGTATTATACCAGAAGGCAAGTGTGGGGGTGTATTTATTTTGTTGTAATTGTTCAAAGAAAAAAAAATCAGAAATAAAAAGAAGGAATAAATTCCTCAAAAAAAAAAAATAGAAAAAAAAAAAAAAAAAAGAAAGAAAGAGAAATTCCAAAAATAGAGTTATTGTATTGTTTTTATTTTCAATAAAAGGTTAGAGGAGAATAAGAAAGTTGTTCGGGTATAGCATAGGTATGAGTTTCAAAGTCGTTGACTTGTCTTGCAAACATGTAAAACATTTTTCATTTCCAGTCCTTTCACTTCATTTACAATTCACCATTTACCATCCACCCTTTGGTCCCTGTTTCACCTGAAAGACCTTATGATCTGATGATTTGTAGATTAACTGTAGAGAGTCGGTCGATGAGCAAGCATATGGGAACACTACTTGTGTAATTGTTATGAGAGTAAACACTTAACCCTAAACACTGAGCGGAAATATTTAGTGAATCTTGTGAGGTTTAGTGGTTAATGTTGTTTCGATGTGCCTATTGGATTGCTTGACATTAATTGTATACTTGGTTTTCACACACTACACCCGAGCATAAATGAGATGTGCATGTTAAAGACTTAGCAAATTCGTTAGCCTTGGTATATAATTTGTATTCTCCTGATTATAACTCTTCTGAACTCGCTGAGGGTTATGGTTGGAAAGAATATATGTTTTGTGTTTCCCTTTTCTGTTTTGTGTTGTTTTGTTTTAAGTTTTGTGTTGCTAAGGGACTAGCAATAGCTAAGTGTGGGGGAATTTGATAGGAGCACAAAGTGTGACGTTTTTAATGTATTTTCCCTACTATTTGGCTATGATTTCATTGTAACTTTGCTATTTTTGCTTAGTTTCCATATTTGAGTCCCTAAATGATATATAAATGTGAATACGTGCAGAAAATCGGAGCTCGGAAATTTACGAAGTCTAATGGGCTTTTTCGAGGCCCATTAAGAAGTGAGCTACCGTGAGGCCCAAGATGAAGGCCCAAATCCATGAAGATGAAGGCCCAAATCCATGAAGATGAAGGCTCAAGCCCAAGAAGAAAGGCCCAAGCCCAAGAAGAAAGGCCCAAGCCCAAGAAGGAAGGTCCAAGCCCATTTTCGGACAATCTGCCTGTGCAGATATGTCAACTTGCGAAGCCAATATCTCCCAATTGCACCGTTGGATCCAGCTGTAATTTTGATACACGCTGCATGTGTGTGTTATATATTCTGTATTAAAATTTGAAAATCATCCAACCGTTCAAACGTGCATTATTCCGTTCTAAGTGGGAACTGCTCAGTGCTGTCTGCTTTTTATTTCTTTCCTCTTCTTTTATTTTCAATGCTCCACTCACCCCTATATTCTTTCCTCTTCTTTCTGCCCACAATATTAGTGTTTGATTTCTTTTATCTAAATAAATGGTTGATTGCCATATGACTTCATTTCCACCATTCCACTTACCATTTCTTTTCTACCACTCACATTCCACTTCTCTTCCTTTTCTTTCTTTATTTCTTTCATTGTCTTCTTCTTCCTCTCCATTCTCCTATAAATAGAAGCCTCATTCTTCTCACAAATACACACCCCAATGGGGAGGGACAAACCCTCCTCTTTCTCTTCTCCATCTCACATCATATTTTCCATTCTCTAGTATTTAGGGTTTTCAAGACTTCAAGGAGGAGGAGAAGGCGTCTACACCATCACCACCAGCCCCTATTCTACATCACCATCACCATCATCACCTTGTCTTCACAGCTTGGATTACTTGTGGTCAAGGATTCAAGATGTGGCTTCAAGATCTTCATGCTATTCATACGGTGTATTTCGACTTAGCCTTTAAATTTATGCCTCTTTGTTGCTTGTTTATCCTTTGTATTAGTTAACATGATATGATTTATATAATTTTCAGCCTTTGTTTATGGGTTTATTTAATTGTTTGATCCTAATTAATTAGTTCTTCTAGTAGCTTATGTGACTCCGTTTATTTGATTCTGTTTTAGTAGACAACTTTTATATGTTTTTGTTTTAAGGTTGCAAACTTAAGATGATTGCATATAATTGGTGCTAGAATTAGGGTTTTAATTCTAATTCACAAGTAGTAAAGGCTTTGGAAAGAGGTCGGAAACAAATAAAAAGGATCACGGATAGATGGGCGGTCCCACTAGGTCGTGCACTTTAATTAACAACTCTTCTTTTATGCGTTGGACATGTTTTGATTAGCTACCTTTGCATGTTTGATTGGTTAATCTAGGTGCGGTCGCTTAGGTTAATTTTCATGAAAGTGGTTTTATTTGGGGAATGATAATTGGCGGTCCAGCATTCCACATATGTTAATTTCGGTTTCATGGCTAGGGAACTTGGTTAATTTTCGGTCCAATAATTGGTAAACTTGTATACTTGTGGCTGAACTTTATATACTTTGTGTTTCATCTCATCTTATTTAATTTATTCTTTGTAATTTAATTAATTTATTTCATTCAATTTATCACTCAATCCCCCCCTTTTACTTTGTACATATGTATATATTTTTTACTTGTTAATAATAATTCTTTATTTTATTTAATTCTTTGTGACAATTTTTGTTAGGTACACCCTTTGATCTCCGTTGTGAACGATACCCTACTATGCACTATACTACTACCGATAGGGTTTTTCTAAATTGATGCTCCTTTTGGGCGTATCAGCGTCTGCTAGCAAATTTCACCATCGGTCTTGACCCGCGGAACCAGATTTCGGTGCTCGCCATAGATAATCACAACGACTTCCTCATTCTTCAGGAGTGTTGCACCGATGCAACGGGGTCGTCTGTGATTTATGCGCCGATCAACCATTCCATTCTCCAGTGTTTGTTATGTGGAGTTCAACCGGAGCCATTTCCGCTTATGTCTTCAGGTTTCTCCATTCTGCCTAACGTATCCGGAGCTATTCTTGATGGAACACTACTGACTATGGTGTTCCAGATCTCGGTGAAGGCTACATCAGCTAAATCTGCCGTGGAGTCGGCAACAACACTCGTCCAGGACACACTTCAACGGATCAGAATCGCAGTCAACTAAGGAGCAAACGTTGGATGCAAGGCCCTGCTAGCCTTGTTTGTGACTGTTGGTGACTTGCTTCGGGAGGAGCTTAATGATCTTCAAAGGGGAGTTTTTCTTTAACCTTTTTGTTTAATTTTTCATTTGTATAAATGTTGTGTGTTTACTTCTGTTTTATTTCTGTTTGTGTGTTTATTTCTGTTGTGTGTTTAAATTCAATAACCATACTTGAATTTTTCATTTTCGTGAAATATCTGTCTATCATTGAGGACAATGTTTAATTCAAGTGTGGGGGAAGGTTTATTAAAAAGAAAAGAAAAAATTTGAAAAATTTGAAAAATTCAAAAAAATAATTTACTTGTTTTCGTTTTCTACTGTAACGGTATCTCGACTAGATCATACTCACTCCTTTGGTAGCGTTGAACCTACCATTGCACTAAGTGAGTCCCTGTGGTCACGTATTGTTACGTAAATTGAAAAAAATAAAAAAAAATCAAAAAAATCAAAAATTACAAAATATTTGTTTCTGTTTTCTGTTTTTGTGTATTTATTTGTGGTGTGTTTTGTTCTTTCCAATCCCGATGATGATTTGAGTTTAATTGTTGTGATTTGGAGAATTTTGATTATATGGTAAGGCTTTCTGTGATTTGTTTTGGATTTAATTTGCATAACTTGTGATTGCTCGAAATTCCATGTTCACATAACCTGTGTTGATTAATTGATTGCAATCCGAGAAGCACATTTGAACTTACATTGTCATGCATACCCAGAAATTGTGAGAATTTGAGCCTGTTGAATATTCACATGTATGCATTATTCATACATTTACTCGTTCTTCATGTGTGCATAATTCATGAGTTTTTGAACCTAGAACTTGCTCATTGACCTCTCGAAACTTTTTATTAATCTGTGATGAATTGAAAATGATTAAGGCATTAGTTGAGCACCATGGCCAAAATATTCACCATCCATTTAAACACGAACTTTAGGATCCCCTTTTGAACTAAACACTCATTAGCCGTTTCTTTTGTTCACCTACACCATCTCACCCTTGTTTTATTGTGTTTGCAAGACGATGATAGTGACTTCTTGTGTTCTTATGCTTCGGATGTATAGTATGTACCAAAAGGCAAGTGTGGGGGTGTATTTATGTTGTTGTATTGTTCAAAGAAAAGAAGAAAAAAAAATCAGAAATAAAAAGAAGGAATAAAATTCCTCAAAGAAAAAAAAAAAAAAAAAAAAAGAAATTCCAAAAATAGATTTATTTTGTTGTATTATTTTTGAATTCAATAAAAGGTTGGAGGAAAATAAGAGTTGTTTCGGGTATAGCATATGTATGAGTTTCAAAGTCGTTGATTTGTCTTGCAAACATGTGGAACATTTATCATTTCTAGTCTTTCCATTTACCATTCATTTACTATTCATTCACCCTTTGGCCCCATTACACCATTGAAAGCCCTTATGATTTAATGATTTGTGGATTAATTGTAGAGAGTTGGTTGATGAGCAAGCTTATGGGAACATTACTTGTGTAATTGTTATGAGAGTAAACACTTAACCCTAAACACTGAGCGGAAATATTTAGTGAATCTAGTGAGCTTTAGTGGTTAATGTTGTTCATATGTGCCTATTTGATTGCTTGAAATTAATTGTACACTCGGTTTTCACACACTTCACTCGAGCACGAATGAGATGTCCATGTTAAATACTTAGCAAATTCGTGAGCCTTGGTATATAATTTTTATTCTCCTATTTATAACTCTTGTGAACTCGTTGAGGGTTATGGTTGGAAATAATTTCTGTTTTGTGTTTCCCTTTCTGTTTTTGTGTTGTTCTGTTTTTAGTTCTGTGTTTGCTAGAGGACTAGCAAAAGTTCAAGTGTGGGGGTGTGATGTGAACGTAAAATACGTTCATAAAGTGCTCTAAATACTTGGATGGATGCTATTCTGAAAGCTTATTTGTCGGTTTAATGTTTGTTTTCGTGTTTTCAGGGAAAATATGTGAAAAATGCTAATTTACACATAAAAGGTGAATTTTGGAGATTTACAGCGCAATATCGGAAAGTCAACCGTGACTTTTCGATTATCTGATGACACCGGTCATCACTCGACAGTGGATTATAGACAATGTACGAAGATTTTGGAAACCGTTCTGAATCCCGGCAATTTGCCGGCGAACCACCACTCACGGAGGCGCAACCACCACACGCGGTGGCGATACATATTTTAAATCTCTATTTTATTTTCCCTTGTTTATATTTTATTTTATTTTGATTTTGATTTATAGTTTAGTATTTATTTTATAATTAATTTATTTAATTATTTTCTTTTTATTATTTTATTTATTTTTCTTTTAAATCTGTTTTGCAGCCACCATGTTCTTCACCCGCTCCATCCTCTCGCAATTAACAATCACGTCCACAGCTTTTCTTAGCTGGTTTCCATCACCACCAACATATTCTCCCCCCACTCCTCTTTGAATTCAAATCCAGCTTTTTAGCTGGATCTCTTCCACCAATTCTAGCTCCACCACAATTTCTCTGTGCCTATATTTAGTCCCTGCAATCGATAGATTATGATCATCTCCTCTTCTCTACTCCTCCCCGGTCACTTCTTCTCCTTCTTCCCTTTCTTCTCCCTTTTCTTTTCTTCTTTCTTTTCTTTTTCTTTCTTTTCTGTTCTAATCTCTACACCCATATCTCTCTCTCTCTACACCCACGAGACCAATCTCTCTCTGTTCTTTCTCTCTTCATCCATCTAGCAATCACCACGATCACGCCCTTCTCATCTCGCCCACCACCACATCACCACCGTACCAATTCATTTTCAATTCACCACTTACACAATCAAACAACCCAAGCCACAGTCCCCGCAATTAACTCAATCTCCACTGCCAATCTCCCTTGCTCACTCTCAAACCCGCGTCGCCCACCGCCCGAAATCCAATCACCACCGCAGCATCAACGTCGGCGCCGGTCTCCTCTACCCGAAACCGTGCATCACCGCTGACTTCTCGGATTGCCAAAGCTCCTCGCCACGCCGAGCCCGTGCTCGATCTGCCGTCAATCCCGGCTCGCTCTCTCTTCGTCCGCCGGCTTCTCACCATCTCGGCATCTCTCCTAGCTCTTGTTCACCGCCGCCGTCTCGGCCGCGCCTCTCACCGGCCATCGGCGCCGCTTCTGCCGTCCACATCTCTCACCGCGCTGCAAAGTCCAGTCACACCAGGCCACCGCAGCTCTCGCCGGCATCCCCGCTCCGCCGCACCTCCAAAGGCCGCGCCGTTCCGAGCCCGTGGTCTCACCGTTCCCCAAACCACCGGCTGCAATCAAGACGGAGACCCGGCTCGGATTCACCACCTGCTCTTCTCTCGCCGTCGATCGATCTGCCCGTACCTCCTCTCTTCTCGTGCCTCAAGCTCGTCGCGCCACCCGCGCTGCGCCGCCACTCACAAATCCACGGCTTGCTTCTCTAACTTCCTCCGTGCCGGTCACCTGCAGCTCGAGCGTTTCCCTCTTCTCGCTGTGAAGAAGAAATGAGATGAAGAAATTGAAAGTCCGAAACTAGAGTTCAAACACGGGTCAAAGAGGGGATTAAACGCAGTTGAAAAGTCAAAGAAGTAAAGGTCAACACGGGCTTGACCGGAAAGAAGAGAATGGGTCCAATTGCCAAAAGCCCAAGGCCCAAGCCCAAGTGCAATTGCTCTCTACACCCAAGTTCCCGAGCCTTGTCGAATTCAATGAGAAATTTCTGAAACTTAAACTCATTTTATTTTTATTTGTTTAAATATTTGTTGTGTGAATTTATTTGATTAATTTGTATTTTAAATATTTGATTGGTTTGAATTGTGTGTTTAATTAATATTGAAAAACCCAAAAATATGTTATTTGATTATTTGTGAGTTAAGTTTATTTTTAGTTTAATTATTTATATTTTTGTTTAGATTTGTTTATCTTAATTTGTCAATTATTGTGTGTTAAGGAAATTAGATTACATTTTACTAATTAGGTTTTAGGCCTCCAATCCCCGTGGTTCGACAATCCCGAGTCTAAATTACTATTTCCTATATTTTGATGACCAATCAGTCGCCGACGGGCTTGGCTGGAATTGATTGGTAACGCCGACAAAACAGATGGCAGCAGTGGGTTCTTGCTTGATGCGAACCTGCAAAATAAGAATGAAGATAATTAGAACATGATTGTGAATTTGCAGGTATAAAGCAAGAATTGAATTGATTGCAATATTAGGTGAGCAAGATGCGACGCCGGCGTGGTGGAATTGCAGGGGCTGCTTTGGCCTTTGGGTATTGTTGCCGGTGTTGAGGACTGCTTTGCTGAAACAGAGAGCAAGTATGGCTGCCATGGTGATATGGTTGTGAGCTTTGATTTGATGGTGATGAATTGTGGCTCGGTGAATTGGTGATGGAGAGGCTGCAGGAGCTCTCCTTAAATAGGAAAGGAAAGGGCAGAAGCAGACAACACAGAGGAGAACATGGAGCTTCGTGGAGATGTCTGTAAGGTGGAATGGTGGAGTGAGCTGTGATTGTCTCTAGAGTGCGATGGAGAGCTAGAAGACAATGAAAAGGAAATATGCAGGCTGATGGTTGAGCTGTAGATGGATTGAATCCATGTGAAGGAGTGGGATTCTTGATTAGAGGTAAAAACCTACGGTCATTAATTTTTACCTAAATTCCTAACAATTGTCGTTGTAAAGTATAATGGGAAATAAAGGTTTTTCCCACAGAAGATTGTTATATTTACTTTTTAATGTCACGAAAAATTAAATTAAATAAAGAATTATTATTAACAAGTATAAAGAATAAAGAATATATATATATACAAAATTAAATAAACTATACAGTATTGTTTCTATTTACAAAAATATACATTATATACAAAAGTATTTTTGGGGGTTTTTGATAATTTTGAAAACAATAAAAAGAAATATTTTTGGATTTTTATTATTTTTGAAAACAAGAAACACACACAAAAATATTGTTTTGAAGATTAACCAACTCCCTAGCCATGAATCCGAAACTAACACATGTAGAATGCCTACGCAGGTTATCATTCCCCAAATAAACTTCTCCCATGAAATCAACCTAGTGAACGCTCATCTAGATTAAACAATTAAACATGCAAAGGTGATTAATCTAAACATGTCTAACGCATAGAAAAAGAGTTGCTAATTCAAGTGCGCGACCTAGCGAACGCTCGTCTATCCGCGATCCTTATTATTTAGTTTCAACATTAAAGATAAAACTAAACAAACAAAATTCACATAAGCTGCTAGAAGAATTAATCAACTTCAATCCAATTTATTACACAAAATAGAAAATAAACAAACAATAACATTTCCCAAAATTATTCACGAATAGTTAATTAAACAAAAATAAATTATAATAAATAAACAGAGTTTGGAAAAATGTTACTGTTGTGTCCATGAAAATGGACACTGCGGCGAGGCGAAGGTGGCGAGACTCGGCTATTTTTACGATCAATTTGGATGTGGCGGGTGCGGATAGCAATTGGGCCTTGGGGTGCAGATAGCAAATTGGGCTTGATGCCCAATTCCAAATTAGTTGACTTGTTGACCGGCCCATTCCATTTTTGACCTGTTGACTTTTCTTCTTTCTTCCCTTTAGTTGACCCGTGGTCTCCTTCCTCTCCCTTCTTCAGTTTTCTTTTCATTTCATTTTTTCTTCTTCATTTCTGCACACAAGAGAGAGGGCGAGAGAAAACTTGGGCGGTGAGGCACGGCGAGGCTTTCAACGGCGCCGGCGAAGATGAACACGGGAACCGTGGAGGACGAGAGGCGCGCGGTAGTGAGCTGGGAGCTTTGGATCGGTGATGGCAGATGCGTGATTGGGTCGCCGGTGGATTGAGCTGGGATCAAGGACTGAAGCTATGGAGGACGGCGGACAGGACGCCGGCGGAGAGAGCGGCGGCTATGGAGGCACGGTAGCAAGGGAGGACGGCGATGGCAGCAGAGATGCCGGCAAGGCTGGGCATGTGATGATTGCGGCGCCGACAATGAAATCTGGGCTGGGGGTGTGTCGTCGGCGTCGCGGCGAGAGAGGAGCGACGGCGAAGCTTGGGAAGAGCGATGGGTCGCCGGCGGCTTTGTGAGATGCGGTGAGGGCTGTAATGCCATGGTGGCAGAGAACGGCGCCGGTAGCGTGAGGTGCAGCGGCCTGGGCTTTCTGCAAAACAAAAGAAAGTGATTAGAGAGATTATTTCATGATTGTAAATTTGCAGAAACAAAAAGAGAAAACTTGAATTGATTATAGAAATGGCTGCCATGATTGGAATTGGGTTGTGATTCGATTTGTGAGTGAAATTGCGGGGAAGGGAGGATGGCTTAAATAGCGAGAGGAAATGGGAGATGCGGCCAAGGGAGAGGAGGAGCTGGAATGGCTGGAAAGGAAGTGATGGTGGAGTGAGCCGTGATGGTCGCCGGCTGGTGGAAGTGGAATAGTGGAGGAAATGGACTGTAGTGGTGGTGGAACTTGGGTGGAGGCGGTAGGTGAGCTAGAAGCCACGGGAAAAATGGAAATGGCTGCTATGGTGGACTTTTGAGCTGTAGATGCTTGCCGGCGGTGGAGTGAGAAACGTGGCTGCAAAAGAAAACAAAGAAAACAAAGAAAAAAGAAATAAAATAAAATAATAAAAGTAATTAAAAGAAATAAAATAACATAAAAATAAAATAACAAAAACAAACGAAAATAATTAAAAATAAAATATAAACAAGGGAAAATATAATAGAGATTTAAAATGTGTATTGCCACCGCGTGTGGTGGTTGCGCCGCCTTATGTGGTGGTTCGCCGACAAATTGTCGGGATTCGGAACGGTTTCCGAAATCTTCGTACAATATTTTATTCCACATGTAAAAGTCACGGTTGACTTTCCGATTTACGCTGAAAATCTCCAAAATTCACCTATTCCCGTGCGGATAAACATTTTCCTGGTATTTTCCCTAAAATCACGAAAACAAACATTAAACAAACAATTAAGCTTTCGGAATAGCAAAATCCAGTAATTAAAGGCACTTTGTGAACGTATTTTACGTTCACATCACACCCCTACACTTGAACTATTGCTAGTCCTCGAGCAAACACAGAACAAAACACAAAACAGAAACGGAAACACAAAACAGACGGTTTTTCCAACCATAATCCTCAGCGAGTTCGAAAGAATTATAATCAAGAGAATAAAAATTATATACCAAGGTTAAAGAATTTGCTAAGCATTTAACATGTACATCTCATTTATGCTCGGGTGTAGTGTGTGAAAACCAAGTATACAATTAATGTCAAGCAATCCAATAGGCACATATGAACAACATTAACCACTAAACCTCACAAGATTCACTAATTATTTCCGCTCAGTGTTTAGGGTTAAGTGTTTACTCTCAAAACAATTACACAAGTAGTGTTCCCATATGCTTGCTCATTAACCGACTCTCTACAATTAATCCACAAATCATCAGATCATAAGGACTTTTTAGGTGAAACAGGGACAAAAGGATGAATGGTAAATGGTGAATGGTCAATGAAGTGAAAGGACTCGAAATGGAAAATGTTTTACATGTTTGCAAGACAAATCAACGACTTTGAAACTCATACCTATGCTATACCCGAAACAACTCTTATTCTCCTCCAACCTTTTATTGAAAATAATACAACAAAATAACTCTATTTTTGGAATTTCTCTTTCTTTCCCTTTTTTTTTTTCTTTTCTATTTTTTTTTTTCTTTGAGGAATTTTATTCCTTCTTTTTATTTCTGATTCTTTTTTTTTTCTTTCTATGAACAAATACAACAAAATAAATACACCCCCACACTTGCCTTTTGGTATACTACCATACAAATCCGAAGCATAAAAACATAAGAAGTCACTATCATCGTCTTGCAAACACAAATAAAACAAGGGTGAAATGGTGTGGGTGAACAAAAGAAACGGCTAATGAGTGATCAGTTCAAAAGGGGATCCTAAAGTTCGTGTTTAGATGGATGGTGAATATTTTGGCCATGGTGCTCAACTAATGCCTTACTCATTTCTAATTCATTACAGATTAATAAAAAGTTTCAAGCGGTCTCTGAGCAAGTTCTAGGTTCAAAACTCATGAATTGTGCACACATGAAGAACGAGTAAATGTATGAAAGATGCATACATGTGAATATTCAATAGGCTCAAGTCCTCACATTTTCTGGGTATGCATGACAATGTATGTTTAAATGTGCTTCTCGGATTGCAATCAATTAATCGAAACAGGTTATGTGAACATGGAAATTCGAGCAATCACAAGTTATGCATATTAAATCCAAAGCAAATTACACAAAACCTTAGCATATAAGAAACATTCTCAAAATCATAACAATTAAACTCAATTCATCATCGGAATTGGAAAGAACAAAACACAACACAATAAAACACACAAAAACACACAAACAGAAGCAAATATTTTTGTAATTTTTGATTTTTTGATTTTTTTGATTTTTTCAATTTACGTAACAATACGTGACCACAGTGACTTACTAAGTGCAATGGTAGGTTCAACGCTACCAAGGGAGTAAGTATGATTTAGTCGATATACCGTTACAGTAGAAAACGAAAACAAGTAAATTATTTTTTTGAATTTTTCAAATTTTTCAAATTTTTTCTTTTCTTTTCAATAAACCTTCCCCCCACACTTGAATTAAACATTGTCCTCAATGTTAGACAGATATTTCACGAAAATGAAAAATTCAAGTATGGTTATTGAATTTAAACACACAAACAGAAGTAAACACACAAACATAAATCAACAGAAGTAAACACACAACATATATACAAATGAAAAAGATATAAGTTAAAGAAAAACTCCCCCTTGAAGATCATTAAGCTCCTCCCGAAGCAAGTCACCAACAGTCACAAACAAGGCTAGCAGGGCCTTGCATCCAACGTTTGCTCCTTAATTGACTGCGGCTCTGATCCTTTGAAGTGTGTCCTGGACAAGGGTTGTTGCCGACTCCACGGCAGACTTGGCTGATGTAGCCCTCACTGAGATCTGGAACACCATAGTCAGTAGTGTTCCATCAAGAATGGCTCCGGATACGTTAGGCAGAATGGAGAAGCCTGAAGACATAAGCGGAAATGGCTCCGGTTGAACTCCAGATAGCAAACACTGGAAAATGGAATGGTTAATCGGCGCATAAATCACAGACGACCCTGTTGCATCGGTGCAACACTCCTGAAGGATGAGGAAGTCGTTGTGACTATCTATAGCGAGCACCGAGATCTGGTTCCGCGGGTCAAGACCGATGGTGAAGTTCGCTAGCACACGCACCGAGCTGTCCATCGACATACTATCCCATTGTGGTCTTGTCTGCACGTCTTTGAGGAACTCAAAGATCCTGGTGTGATGGGAAAGATGCACGACAGAACAACCAGCAGTACGATTGACTCCAGGGGGCTTGCTCGGATCACCCCTGCGCTTGTTGGTCCTGACCTCCATTCGAGTGTCTCTTGTTCGGTTCGAACAAGTCCAGTGGTGGTACGTGGAGTTGCTGATATCGTTGAAGAAACAGATTGTCATCTGTTTTGCCATTTCCGCAAGTCCTCTTCTTCCTTCAAGAGAAATAATCGAGTCACCGGGTGAAGAGTGGATACCTGTGGCGCACATGTAGCGCTCGGCTTGTCGTTGGAGGGTTGAGATCCAACGCTTTGCACCAAAAGCGAACCCTGAATGAACAAATGGTTCGAAACTGGCCTTCATTTCTTTCTCGCGTACATCCACGTGCTCCACCCAAGTGACCAAGGAAGATCCATTATGAAGATCACGTATCAGGCATCCGGAGGGGCGTTTTCGGCAAATCGATCTCACGGAAGGCTTTGGATTGGAACGCAATTCATCCACGGAGACATCCACAACGACCCAACTTCCATCCAGTTGTAGGTGAGAGTACCTAACAAACTGGACTTCACGAGTTGAAACGAGGTGAGATGGCACTAGAAACTCGGCCGACATCACCTGCATATGCTCCTCGTAGCCTTCTTCGTTGCTGGAGGAAAGGATCTCCAACGTCTTGGCGTTTGTGATCATGCTACAGAAGACTGGCAACCATCGACCAACATCCATTAAGATCTGAACGATGGTGGTCGGATAAAGATGGATGGTTGCCGAGTGTCTCGACGATTCGGCTTTGAAGTACGGAGCAGGTTCAGCTCGTTGAAACACTCGCAAGTACTCGGCCCTATGAAGAGTCTCGGGATGAATAGACGTGTCGGGAGTCGGTGAAGTTATCCACAAAGGAAATCCGGCAGTGGCCATGAGCAGGAGCTCGTGCTTGGCCTTATGGACGATATCCGAGATCAAGTCGGTGTGGACTCCGACAAGATCATGAGCAGGTGCGGGAAGGGTGTCAGATGGCAAAGGTATGGATGGGCGCTCGATAAATGAAGGCATGAGGCTCCGCACATCCCGTCTCAAGTGGTCCATGTCGATGGAATCATCGGACAACTCAAGAATAGGCTCTTGTTGTGGAGGAACAACTTCGAGCCTTCGCCTTGGCACATCTGAGTGCGGAACAGGACCTCCGCAATTGGGACATATGCCGCTGTGGAGAGCATCGACGAGTCGTTGATTCAAAAGTTGAAGCTCCTCGTTCTTGCTCACCAGCTGATCATTTCGTCTCTCTAACTCGGCAATACGCTGCTCAGACGTAATGATACCGAACTTCTTCCTATTTCTCGACCCCCAATAGTAGACCTGGTCCTCCTCAAGTCCGATTTTCGGACCAAATCTTTCTCGTTGTGGCTTGGTGGGGTGAGAATACACTGCAAAGAAAGCCGCCAGTGCATCTCTCTGAGCTTTGGTGTACTTTGTCCGCGGAAGTCTCCTATAGACAGGAGCGGCTTCCGGCTCAACGGGTGGATCAGCAACCAGGATTGGTGCTTGGGGTAGTGGTTGTGGTTGTGGTAGTGGCTCGGTCGGCATGCTAGCATCGGCGCTATTGAGCATGCTTGGTGGAATTATTTCAGCCAAGCCTTCAAAGATTGGGTTCTCGAAGGACCTGCCCGAAACAAGTCGCCGAAAGAACTAACTCTTTTGGCCATTTGTGGTTTGGGAGGGAGGGAAGCTTCGGGATTTGGGAGGTTTTTCGGGAAAACTAACTAAGAACACGAAGAACACGATGAACAAGCGAGAGAGAATGAGAGAGAGAGAAAGGAAAACGTGAAATGCCCTAAGGAAACTAACGCAAACCGAAGGGGAAGGGAACGGAATGGACGGACGCGTGTCCAAAGTCGAAGACAAAGATCCGTAAATCACGGATCGAGCGACGAAAGTCGCAAAGGGAATAGTGGAACGCGCGCACGATTTATTAAACAATTCGGCCGACGCAAAAGTCGTGCGTCGGCCCAATCAAAATTTTTTTGATTTTCTATTTTTGATTTTTTTTTTTTTTTTTTTTTAATACTTTACGAAAAGTCGTAAAGTGAACAGTGAAAACGCGTGTAAAACACGCGCAAAGGTTGCCGACACTTTAAACGGGCTTGGACCATCGAAATGGTTTGGGCATTAAAGTGGGCCTGGGCCAAAGAAAACTCCGGCCCATTATTGGTGGGCTTAACTAATGGGCCTAAAAACGAACAGGCCCGACACACTAATGGGCTTGGGTTACGGGTTTTTGGGCTTCGTGAATGACACGAGCCCAATGGGCTAAATTTTTTATTTTTTATTTTTTATGTTTTATTCGAAACCCAAAACACTAACCAATCACACAAACGGGCCTAAGGCCCAATAACAAATAAACAACAAACAAGCCCACAAGTAAAACAAACAGTAAAAATAAACAATTTCAAAACAGTAAAACAAAAACAAGCACTCTTTTTTTTTAATTTTTTTTTTTATTTTTTTATTTACAATTAAAAAATTTCTTTTTTTTTTTTTTAAATAATAATAATAACAAGAGTTAAAAGAAAACTTACCTTTTTACTCCCGAGAAAACCGAAAAATCACCAACAAGACATCAACCTCAAGGTTTTTCAACCTTGACTTCCTATACAAAATAAAAAGGTTAGTAATAAATTTACAAAATAAAAACAAAATATTTACAAAGTTAAAAATGTATCACAAATTATCTATACAAAATGAATGAATAAATTTTCCTATGTCTACGTATATTCCTATGTCTACGTATATTCCTATGTCTACGTATATTCCTATGTCTACGTATATTTTATTTACACAATACACTTAAGTGTACAAAAATATTTTCCTTTTGCCTTAATATAGTTGAAAAAAAGTGAAAGTTGATTCCAAGCGGTAACTCAAGGTGGACTTACGGCCTAGGTGCAATGCCTTGACTTAAATGACTTTCCGTGTTTTCAGAAGGCGAATGGCCAGATCACAAGAGATAAGCGAGAGGCAGGATTCATTTAGTGGACAAGTCCTCTGAATCCAATTTTACAAACCCGTCACCCAGAGTCTTGATCATATCTAGACACCATTCATGTTCCCCTTACTCAGTTGAGAAAGCACTTAAGTGTTCGACAATTCTCCAAGTGTTAATAAAGGCCGCCCTCAACCTCAAATAACCTTACGGTAAAAATGAAGGGTTTAGGCCAATATTAATAAAAGGACCTTACCTAATCCGTTCAAGTTACAACTTACAACAACAAAAAATAATCAACCATATTCAGGATACCTAAGTATAATTACTAAGTGTAAAAATATAAACAAGTATAAAAAAAGTATAAATAAAATTAACAAGTATTATTTACAAATAGTAAAAAAAGTCAATAGTCAACAATCAAAGTCAACAGTAAAAAGTAAAAAAGTCAAAAGTAAATAGTAAAAACAATCCCCGGCGAGCCGGCGCCAAAATGATTTGAAGGTTTTTTCACCGCGGTCATTAATTTTTACCTAAATTCCTAACAATTGTCGTTGTAAAGTATAATGGGAAATAAAGGTTTTTCCCACAGAAGATTGTTATATTTACTTTTTAATGTCACGAAAAATTAAATTAAATAAAGAATTATTATTAACAAGTATAAAGAATAAAGAATATATATATATACAAAATTAAATAAACTATACAGTATTGTTTCTATTTACAAAAATATACATTATATACAAAAGTATTTTTGGGGGTTTTTGATAATTTTGAAAACAATAAAAAGAAATATTTTTGGATTTTTATTATTTTTGAAAACAAGAAACACACACAAAAATATTGTTTTGAAGATTAACCAACTCCCTAGCCATGAATCCGAAACTAACACATGTAGAATGCCTACGCAGGTTATCATTCCCCAAATAAACTTCTCCCATGAAATCAACCTAGTGAACGCTCATCTAGATTAAACAATTAAACATGCAAAGGTGATTAATCTAAACATGTCTAACGCATAGAAAAAGAGTTGCTAATTCAAGTGCGCGACCTAGCGAACGCTCGTCTATCCGCGATCCTTATTATTTAGTTTCAACATTAAAGATAAAACTAAACAAACAAAATTCACATAAGCTGCTAGAAGAATTAATCAACTTCAATCCAATTTATTACACAAAATAGAAAATAAACAAACAATAACATTTCCCAAAATTATTCACGAATAGTTAATTAAACAAAAATAAATTATAATAAATAAACAGAGTTTGGAAAAATGTTACTGTTGTGTCCATGAAAATGGACACTGTCTGGCAGGCGAAGGTGGCAGACTCAGCTATTTTTACGATCAATTTGGATGTGGCGGGTGCAGATAGCAATTGGGCCTTGGGGTGCAGATAGCAAATTGGGCTTGATGCCCAATTCCAAATTAGTTGACTTGTTGACCGGCCCATTCCATTTTTGACCTGTTGACTTTTCTTCTTTCTTCCCTTTAGTTGACCCGTGGTCTCCTTCCTCTCCCTTCTTCAGTTTTCTTTTCATTTCATTTTTCTTCTTCATTTCTGCACACAAGAGAGAGGGCGAGAGAAAACTTGGGCAGTGAGGCACGGCGAGGCTTTCAACGGCGCCGGCGAAGATGAACACGGGAACCGTGGAGGACAGAGGCGCGCGGTAGTGAGCTGGGAGCTTTGGATCGGTGATGGCAGATGCGTGATTGGGTCGCCGGTGGATTGAGCTGGGATCAAGGACTGAAGCTATGGAGGACGGCGGACAGACGCCGGGCTGGAGAGCAGCGGCTATGGAGGCACGGTAGCAAGGGAGGACGGCGATGGCAGCAGAGATGCCGGCAAGGCCTGGGCATGTGATGATTGCGGCGCCGACAATGAAATCTGGGCTGGGGGTGTGTCGTCGGCGTCGCGGCAGAGAGGAGCGACGGCGAAGCTTGGGAAGAGCGATGGGTCGCCGGCAGCTTTGTGAGATGCGGTGAGGGCTGTATTGCCATGGTGGCAGAGAACGGCGCCGGTAGCGTGAGGTGCAGCGGCCTGGGCTTTCTGCAAAACAAAAGAAAGTGATTAGAGAGATTATTTCATGATTGTAAATTTGCAGAAACAAAAAGAGAAAACTTGAATTGATTATAGAAATGGCTGCCATGATTGGAATTGGGTTGTGATTCGATTTGTGAGTGAAATTGCAGGAAGGGAGGATGGCTTAAATAGCAGAGGAAATGGGAGATGCGGCCAAGGGAGAGGAGGAGCTGGAATGGCTGGAAAGGAAGTGATGGTGGAGTGAGCTGTGATGGTCCGCCGGCTGGTGGAAGTGGAATAGTGGAGGAAATGGACTGTAGTGGTGGTGGAACTTGGGTGGAGGCAGTAGGTGAGCTAGAAGCCACGGGAAAAATGGAAATGGCTGCTATGGTGGACTTTTGAGCTGTAGATGCTTGCCGGCGGTGGAGTGAGAAACGTGGCTGCAAAAGAAAACAAAGAAAACAAAGAAAAAAGAAATAAAATAAAATAATAAAAGTAATTAAAAGAAATAAAATAACATAAAAATAAAATAACAAAAACAAACGAAAATAATTAAAAATAAAATATAAACAAGGGAAAATATAATAGAGATTTAAAATGTGTATTGCCACCGCGTGTGGTGGTTGCGCCGCCTTATGTGGTGGTTCGCCGACAAATTGTCGGGATTCGGAACGGTTTCCGAAATCTTCGTACAATATTTTATTCCACATGTAAAAGTCACGGTTGACTTTCCGATTTACGCTGAAAATCTCCAAAATTCACCTATTCTGTGCAGATAAACATTTTCCTGGTATTTTCCCTAAAATCACGAAAACAAACATTAAACAAACAATTAAGCTTTCGGAATAGCAAAATCCAGTAATTAAAGGCACTTTGTGAACGTATTTTACGTTCACATCAATTCTCAGTGAAGTGGAGATGGCGGCAGTAAAGAAGGAATCGTGAACATGGGAGGAATGAGCTGCAAAGAGAATCAAACAAAAGAAAAAATAAAAATAAAAATAAAATAAAATAAAATAAATGAATAATAAAAGAAATGAAATAATTATAAAATAAAGAAAAGAAATAAAATAATAAATGAAGAAATATGTAAAATAAATAAACATAAAATATAAACAAGGGAAAATAAGATGGAGGATTAAAATGTGTATCGCCACCGCGTGTGGTGGTTGCGCCGCCTAATGTGGTGGTTCGCCGACAAATTTGTCGGGATTCGGAACGGTTCCCGAAATCTTCGTACAATATTTTATTCCACAAATGAAAGTCACGGTTGACTTTCCGATTTACGCTGTAAATCTCCAAAATTCACCTTTATGTGTAAATTAGCATTTTTCACATATTTTCCCTAAAAACACGAAAACAAACATTAAACAAACAATTAAGCTTTCGGAATAGCAAAATCCAGTAATTAAAGGCACTTTGTGAACATATTTTACGTTCACATCATCCACGGAGACATCCACAACGACCCAACTTCCATCCAGTTGTTGGTGAGAATACCGAACAAACTGGACTTCACGAGTCGAAACGAGGTGAGATGGCACCAGAAACTCGGCCGACATAACTTGCTTCTGCTCCTCGTAGCCTTCTTCGTTGCTGGAGGATAAGATCTCCAGCGTCTTGGCGTTTGTGATCATGCTACAGAAGACGGGCAACCATCGACCAACATCCATTAAGATCTGAACGATGGTGGTCGGATAAAGGTGAATGGTTGCCGAGTGTCTCGACGATTCGGCTTTGAAGTAGGGAGCAGGTTCAGCTCGTTGAAACACTCGCAAGTACTCGGCCCTATGAAGAGTCTCGGGATGAATAGACGTGTCGGGAGTCGGTGAAGAAATCCATAGAGGAAAACCGGCAGTGGCCATGAGCAGGAGCTTGTCTTTGGCCTTGCGGGCGATATCCGAGATCAAGTCGGTGTGGACTCCGACAAGATCATGAGCATGTCCGGGAAGGGTGTCAGATGGCAAAGGTATGGATGGGCGATCGACAAGTGTAGGCATGAGGCTCCGCACATCCCATCTTAAGTGGTCCATGTCGATGGAATCATCGGAAAACTCAAGAATAGGCTCTTGTTGTTGAGGAACAACTTCGAGCCTTCGCCTAGGCACATCTGAGTGCGGAACAGGACCTCCGCAATTGGGACATATGCCGATGTGGAGAGCATCGACGAGTCGTTGATTCTGCATTTGAAGCTCCTCGTTCTTGCTCACCAGCTCGTCATTTCTTCTCTCTAGCTCGGCAATACGCTGCTCAGACGTCAGGATACCGAATTTCTTCCTATTTCTCGACCCCCAATAGTAGACTTGGTCCTCTTCTAGTCCGATTTTTGGACCAAATCTTTCTCGTTGTGGTTTCGTGGGGTGAGAATACACCGCAAAGAAAGCCGCAAGTGCATCTCTCTGAGCTTTGGTGTACTTTGTCCTCGGAAGTCTCCTATAGACAGGAGCGGCTTCCGGCTCGGCGGGTGGATCAGCAACCAGGATTGGTGCTTGGGGTAGTGGTTGCGGTTGTGGTTGTGGCTCGGTCGGCATGCTAGCATCGGCGCTATTGAGCATGCTCGGTGGAATTATTTCAGCCAAGCCTTCAAAGATTGGGTTCTCTGAAGGACCTGCCTGAAACAAATCACTGAAAGAATTCACTCTTTTGGCCATTTCTGGGTTGGGAAGGGAGGAAAGCTTATGGGATTTGGGAGGTTTTCTGGGAAAAACGGAAGAACACGAAGAACACGAGAGAGCAAACGAGAGAAAGAGAGAGAGAGACTAAGGGAAATTGCGTGAAATGACTAAGGCACTAACGCAAACCGAAGGGAAGGGGAAAGACGCGCACACGCTCGCACACGTGCCACAGACAGAAAACCCGCAATTTCCGGATCGAGCGACGAAAGTCGTAAAGTCTACAGTTGACACGCACGCGGCTTATTAAACAATTCGGCCGACGCAAAAGTCGTGCGTCGGCCCAATCAAATGTTTTTTGATTTTCTATTTTTGATTTTTTTATTTTTTTAATACTTTACGAAAAGTCGTAAAGTGAACAGTGAAAACGCGTAGCACACGCGCTTGCCGACACTTTAAACGGGCCTGGGCCATCGAAATGGTCTGGGCCTTAAAGTGGGCCTGGGCCTAAGAAATCTTCGGCCCATTATTGGTGGGCTTAACTAATGGGCCTAAAAACGAACAGGCCCGACACACTAATAGGCTTGGGTTATGGGTTTTGGGCTTCGTGAATGACACGAGCCCAATGGGCTAAATTTTTTATTTTTTTTATTTTTTATTTTTTTTTTACGAAACCTAAAACCCTAACCAATCACACAAATGGGCCTAAGGCCCAATAACAAATAACAACAATCAAGCCCAAAAATAAAACAAACAGTAATTATAAACAGTAAAAATAAATAATTACAAAGAGTAAAACAAACAAACAAACACTCTTTTTTTTTGTTTTTATTTACAATTAAAAATTTCCACTCTTTTTTTTTTTTTTTTTTTTTATTATTTTTTTTTATTTTTAAAATAAATAACGAGAGTGAAAAGAAAACTTACCTTTTTACTCCCGAGGAAACCGAAAATCACCAACAAGACATCAACCTCAAGGTTTTTCAACCTTGACTTCCTAAACGTATGCTCCGATGTATGTGGTAGAATTTCCGATAAACCCGGATTATTTCCTATACAAAATAAAAAGGTTAGTAATAAATTTACAAAATAAAAGAAAATATTTACAATGTTAAAAATGTATCACAAATTATCTATACAAAATGAATGAATAAATTTTCCTATGTCTACGTATATTTTATTTACACAATACACTTAAGTGTACAAAAATATTTTCCTTTGCCTAAATATAGTTGAAAAAAAATGAAAGTTGATTCCAAGCGGTAACTCAAGGTGGACTTACGGCCTAGGTGCAATGCCTTGACTTAAATGACTTTCCGTGTTTTCAGATGGCGAATGGCCAGATCACAAGAGATAAGCGAGAGGCAGGATTCATTTAGTGGACAAGTCCTCTGAATCCAATTTTACAAACCCGTCACCCAGAGTCTTGATCATATCTAGACACCATTCATGTGCCCCTTACTCAGTTGAGAAAGCACTTAAGTGTTCGGCAATTCTCCAAGTGTTAATAAAGGCCGCCCTCAACCTCAAATAACCTTACGGTAAAAATGAAGGGTTTAGGCCAATATTAACAAAAGGACCTTACCTATTTCCGTTCAAGTTACAACTTACAACAACCAAAAAATAATCAACTATATTAAAGACACCTAAATAAATTACTAAGTGTAACAAAATATATACAAGTAATATAAACAAGTAATATGAACAGTTAAAAAAAATAGTAAAATTATAAACAATAAAGGAGAATTCTACTATACTGGGTTGTTTACCATACAACCATTTTTTTGAATATTTTAGATCCTTAGATTACTAATATATTTAACGGTTAAGAATATTCAAAATTTGGGTAACCGGTTTACCCCTTAGCCTTTCCAAATTTTTTTATTTTTTATTATTATGTTATTCAATACATGAGGCTGCAATTAATTTCTTTAATATCTCTCCATGTTTTTGTAATTTTTATTTGATTAGGTTTCCTTTTTAATTTGGTGTCTAAATAGGATTCTTGAAGCATTAATTAAATCTTAATCCTTAATTAAGGTTGTGCAATCAGCCAATCGTTATAATACATCTACAATAATGTACAAAATTTTGGCGAGAATAACCCGGAGGATAAGAACTAGAGATAATTTGAGCAGATTTTTCTGATTTGGTGAGATTCTATGGTTCTTGAAATATGAGATTTAATGATAATTGGTTAAAAACATAGCCATACTCCACAAACCCATCCACATTAAGTGTTCAACTACGAAGCACCGACACTAACACGGACACAACATGGCGATACGGCAAATAGAAAAATTTGCTAAATTTTATTTTTAGGCCATGTTTGGTTCACGGAAAGGAAATCAATTCCCTTGTCTTTCCCATGTGGTTAGAAAATTAAAATTTCTGTCAGGTTTCATTTCTTGTGTTTGGTAAAGCAAGGAAAGTACTCCATTTGATTTCATTTTCTGTGTTTGGTTGGTGCAGGAAAGGAAAGTAAAAATATGTCAATGTTTCAATAGTATCCTTGTATTTTAAAATAAAATTAACTATCATAAAAGATGGGCAAAAGTTTGGGCATGGGTATTGTTGTCCAAAAATTTCGTAATTAATGCTGAGAAATGAGAAGGGAAAATCATTTCCATGGGATTTGAGTAGAATAGATTTCCCCCTATTTTCTCATTTATCAGGAAAGTACTTCTTGAGTTTGTGCTTCCCAAACAGAGGAAAGTAATGACTTTTCTTTCCGTATTCCTAGAATCCATGAACCAAACATGGCCTCAGTTCTTAGTAAGATTTATTTTGAGCCACAACCATTGGTGTAATAATGTGTTCCATTTTGTAGCCGAGGTCCTCTTTAAAGTAAATATCATCACCTCATAAGATAAATATTTGTATGAATATAGAGTTTACACAAATGACAATAATTTTGTTCAACAATGGTAATTTAGATTCTATTTGTCGTAATTACATCACCTACGACTACTTGTTACAAGTTTGTGAACCAATTTACAAATGTGACAACAATTGTGTTATTATACTGATAATTTTTTTATTTAAACCAAAAGCACATGTCTTTAGTGGCGTAATAAGGTTCTCTTTTATGTAACTAGAGACTTATCTTGTGTAATTCTCATCATCGATGAAATAATTACTTCTCCGTGGATGCATTTTACCACAAACCACAATAATTAATGTAAAAGTGGTAACTTGTATTCTATATATAGTAATTACTTCATGTACGACCTATGAATACTATTTAGAGAACCAATTTATAGATGTGACGATAAATATGTTATCATAGTAGTAAAGCTCTTTATTTGAACCAAAAACACAAAAGTCTTCAGTAGTGTAATGAAGTCCTATCTTGTGTAATTGGAATACTATATTGTGTAAATTTCGTCATCAATGAAATAATTACTTTTTTTCCGATGCATTTTATCACAAACTATAACATTGATGTAAAAGTTGTAATTTTGTTCTCTTTGTAGTAAGTACTCCACCTAAGACTCATATATAACATTATGAACAAATCTAAAATTGTGACAACGAATGTGTTGTGATAGTGGTAACTTCAATATTTTCTACATCAATAAGATGATTACGTCTCTGAGTATGTATTTTACCACAAATCACGACAATTGGTGTATGAAATAGTAATTTTTGTTCTATTTGTGGTAATTACTTCACCTACAACCTCATTTACAACACTATGAACCATTTTATAAATATGACAACAATTGTATAGTGAATATGGTAAAATTTCATATTAGACCAAAATATATGTAAGTCCTCGGCGTTGTAATAAAGTTCTCTATTCGATAATTAAGGTTCTATATTTGATAAATAGAGGTCCAACTATGATACTTACATGTTTGACTATATAATTACCATACCTACAATAACTTTGGTCATAAGTAGTAATTTTAGTCCTACCAGATGTAATTTATTTTATTTACAATAATTGTTACGCATTTGTAAATGAAATTACATTTGAAACAACAAATATGTTGTTAATGTGATAAATGTCATTTTTAAAAATGACACATGTCAAACTTTGAGTGGGTAACCTGTTAACCAATTCAATTGGTTTCCACCTTATTAACTAATTAAAAAATTAAAATATTAAAAAATGAAGGTATGACATACATCTCGGTACCTAAGATTACCCCAACAATAAAAAGTAAACAGTAATTATATACAAGTAATAAAAACAGTAATAATTACAAAAAATTATAAACAGTATTAACAAAAAAACTATTAGGTTAGGAACATTTTCAATCCACGTCGACGGCGCCAAAAATTGATACGCTCACAAGGAGGCATCAATTTCGAAAAACCCTATCAGTTGTAGTATAGTGGTAAGTAGGGTATCGTTCACAACGGAGATCAAAGGGTGTACCTAACAAAAAATGTCACAAAGAATTAAATAAAATAAAGAATTATTATTAACAAGTATAAAGAATATATACATATGTACAAAGTAAAAGGGGGGGGATTGAGTGATAAATTGAATGAAATAAATTAATTAAATCTACAAAGAATAAATTAAATAAGAGATGAAACGCAAAGTATATAAAGTTCAGCCACAAGTATACAAGTTTACCAATCATTGGACCGAAAATTAACCAAGTTCCCTAGCCATGAAACCGAAATTAACATATGTGGAATGCTGGACCGCCAATTATCATTCCCCAAATAAAACCACTTTCATGAAAATTAACCTAAGCGACCGCACCTAGATTAACCAATCAAACATGCAAAGGTAGCTAATCAAAACATGTCCAACGCATAAAAGAAGAGTTGTTAATTAAAGTGCACGACCTAGTGGGACCGCCCATCTATCTGTGATCCTTCTTATTTGTTTCCGACCTCTTTCCAAAGCCTTTACTACTTGTGAATTAGAATTAAAACCCTAATTCTAGCACCAATTATATGCAATCATCTTAAGTTTGCAACCTTAAAACAAAAACATATAAAAGTTATCTACTAAAATAGAATCAAATAAACGGAGTCACATAAGCTACTAGAAGAACTAATTAATTAGGATCCAACAATTAAATAAACCCATAAACAAAGGCTGAAAATTATATAAATCATGTCATGTTAACTAATACAAAGGATAAACAAGCAACAAAGAGGCATAAATTTAAAGGCTAAGTCGAAATACACCGTATGAATAGCATGAAGATCTTGAAGCCACATCTTGAATCCTTGACCACAAGTAATCCAAGCTGTGAAGACAAGGTGGTGATGGTGATGGTGACGCTGAAATATGGCTGGTGGTGATGGTGTAGACGCCTTCTCCTCCTCCTTGAAGTCTTGAAAACCCTAAATACTAGAGAATGGAAAATATGATGTGAGAGGGAGAAGAGAAAGAGGAGGGTTTGTCCCTCCCCATTGGGGTGTGTATTGGTAGAGAAGAATGAGGCTGCTATTTATAGGAGAATGGAGAGGAAGAAGAAGACAATGAAAGAAATAAAGAAAGAAAAGGAAGAGAAGTGGAATGTGAGTGGTAGAAAAGAAATGGTAAGTGGAATGGTGGAAATGAAGTCATATGGCAATGAACCATTTATTTAGATAAAAGAAATCAAACACTAATATTGTGGGCAGAAAGAAGAGGAAAGAATATAGGGGTGAGTGGAGCATTGAAAATAAAAGAAGAGGAAAGAAATAAAAAGCAGACAGCACTGAGCAGTTCCCACTTAGAACGGAATAATGCACGTTTGAACGGTTGGATGATTCTCAAATTTTAATAAAGAATATATAACACACACATGCAGCGTGTATCAAAATTACAGCGGGATCCAACGGTGCAATTGGGAGATATTGGCTTCGCAAGTTGACATATCTGCACAGGCAGATTGTCCGAAAATGGGCTTGGACCTTCCTTCTTGGGCTTGGGCCTTTCTCCTTGGGCTTGGGCCTTTCTTCTTGGGCTTGAGCCTTCATCTTGGGCCTCACGGTGGCTCACCTCTTAATGGGCCTCGAAAAAGCCCATTAGACTTCGTAAATTTCCGAGCTCCGATTTTCTGCACGTATTCACATTTATATATCATTTAGGGACTCAAATATGGAAACTAAGCAAAAATAGCAAAGTTACAATGAAATCATAGCCAAATAGTAGGGAAAATACATTAAAAACGTCACACTTTGTGCTCCTATCATAATCTAGATGAGCGTTCACTAGGTTAATTTTCATAGAAGAGGTTTTATTTGGGGAATGATAACCCGTGTGGGCATTCCACATATGTTAGTTTCGGTTTCATGGCTAGGGAACTTGGTTAATTTTCGGTCTAATGATTGGTAAACTTGTGTATATGTGGCTGAACTTTATATACTTTGTGTTTCATCATCATATTTTATTTATTCTTTGTAATTTAATTAATTTATTTCATTCAATTTATCTCTCAATTCCCCTTTTTACTTTGTACATATGTATATATTTATACTTTATACTTGTTAATTATAATTCTTTATTTTATTTAATTCTTTGTGACATTTTTTGTTAGGTACACCCTTTGATCTCCGTTGTGAACGATACCCTACTATGCACTATACTACTACCGATAGGGTTTTTTTAAATTGACGCTCATTTTGAGCGTGTCAATTTTTGGCGCCGTCGACGTGGATTGAAAATATTCCTAACCTAATTTTTTTTTTGTGACTACTGTTTATAATTTTTTGTAATTATTACTGTTTTTATTACTTGTATATAATTACTGTTTACTTTTTATTGTTTATAATTTTACTGTTTTTTTTTTAACTGTTCATATTACTTGTTTATATTACTTGTCTATATTACTTGTGACTAGTTGTTGTTATTACTTGTTTTTAATCCTTGTTCATATTTTGTTACACTTAGTAATTTATTTAGGTGTCTTTTATATAGTTGATTATTTTTTTGTTGTTGTAAGTTGTAACTTGAACGGAAATAGGTAAGGTCCTTTTGTTAATATTGGCCTAAACCCTTCATTTTTACCGTAAGGTTATTTGAGGTTGAGGGCGGCCTTTATTAACACTTGGAGAATTGTCGAACACTTATGTGCTTTCTCAACTGAGTAAGGGGCACATGGATGGTGTCTAGGTCGAGACCCTGGGTGACAGGTTTTGGATTCAGAGGACTATAGACTGACGTAAGTCTATAGGGGTGTAAGCCTCCGTAGTCCACTAAATGAATCCTGCCCCTCGCTTATTCTCATATGATCTGGCCATTCGCCTTCTGAAAACACGGAAAGTCATTTAAGTCAAGGCATTGCACCTAGGCCGTAAGTCCACCTTGAGTTACCGCTTGGAATCAACTTTCATTTTTTTTCAACTATATTCAGGCAAAGGAAAATATTTTTGTACACTTTAGGTATATTGGATTAAACATGACTTTAAGATGGGTAGCTGTTTCAGTCCCATTGCACATTAAAGTCCTCTGTTCCCGTACCTAAGTGTATTGTGTAAATAAAATTTACTTAGACATAGGAAAATTTATTTATTCATTTTGTATAGATAATTTGTGATACATTTTTAACATTGTAAATATTTTGTTTTTATTTTGTAAATTTTATTACTAACTTTTTAATTTTTATAGGGAATAATCCAGGTTATTCGAAAATTTTACCACATACATCGGAGCATACGTTTAGGAAGTCAAGGTTGAAAAACCTTGAGGTTGATGTCTTGTTGGTGATTTTTCGGTTTCCTCGGGAGTAAAAAGGTAAGTTTTCTTTTCACTCTCGTTATTTGTTTTTGAAAAAGAAAAAAAAATTAGAAAATTTGTAATTGGAAATAAAAAAAAAAAGAGTGTTTGTTTATTTTACTGTTTATAATTACTGTTTCTGTTTTGTTTTTGGGTTTGTTTGTTTGTTGGTTTGTTAGTATTGGGCCTTAAGCTCGTTTGTGTGTTGGTTAGTGTTTTAGGTTTCGAAAAGAAAAATAAAAAAATAAAAAATAAAAAATTTGGCCCATTGGGCTCGTGTCATTCCCGAAGCCCAAAACCCGTAACCCAAGCCCATTTAGTGTGTCGGGCCTGTTAGTTTTTAGGCCCATTAGGTTAAGCCCACCAATAATGGCCCGTACTCTACGCGGCCAGGCCCACTTTAAGGCCCAGACCATTCCGATGGCCCAGGCCCATTTAAAGTGTCGGCAAGCGTCAGCGCGTGTGACACGCGTTTTCACTATTGACTTTACGACTTTCGCGTAAAGATTTGGTTAAATAAAAAGAAAAATTCTTATTGGACCGTCCCGCGACTTTCGCGTCGGCTCGATAATAAAAAAAATAAAAAAATAAAAAATGAAAAAAAAAATTTTGATTGGGCCGACGGACGACTTTTGCGTCGGCCGATTTGTTTAATAATCCGCATGCGTGTCAACTGTAGCCTTTGCGACTTTCGTCGCTCGATCCGCAATTTGCGGATCTGTGTCTGTGGCAGGTGTGCGTACGTGCGTCTGTTCCTTTCCTTTGGTTTGTGTCTATGTGCTTCATTCCATTCATTTTGCATTCATTTTCACTTAGTTCCCTTTTAGTCTCTCTAAATTTTCTCTCGTTTGTTCATACTGTTCTTCACTTGTTCTTCGTTGTTCTTAGTTATTTTTCCAGAAAGCTATCCTCCCTCCCAACCTAGAAATGGCCAAAAGAGTGAATTCTTTCAGTGAGTTGTTTCATTCTAGTCCTCCAGAGAGTGATTTCTTTGAAGGCTTGGATGAAATCATTCCACCAAGCATTCTAGATACTGTTAATGCTAGCATGCCGGATGCACCAAAACCACAAGCACCAATCCAGGCTGCTGATCCACATGTTGTTGTTGTTGCTGGTCCTTCCCAGAAGCGTACGAGAGGCCCGAGGACGAGATTCACCAAGGACCAAAATGATGCGTTGACCGAGTTCTACACGGTGAATCCTCACCCACTCAAACTGCACGAGCAAGGTTTGCTATAGAACTCGGGTTAACCGAAAATAAGGTCTACAACCGGGGAAGGAGATTTCATGATAAGCACGGTATCCCGTCGGAGGAGCAGATTTATGCCGATCTAATAAGAAGAAACGAGGAGCTGATGAGTAAGAATGAGGAGCTTCAAGAGCAGAACCAGAAACTCATCGATGCTCTTCACGGCGGCATTTGTCCCCGGTGCGGAGGTCCTGTTCCGCACTCAGATGTACATCGATCAAGATTCGAAGTTGTTCCTCCGGAGCCTCTTCTTGTCTTGTCCGATGATTCAATCGACATGGATGACTTGCAAAGGGATGTGCGGAGCCTCATGCCAACATTACTCGAGCGCTCATCCTCTCGTGTGCCATCGACAACATTTCGGGACCTGCTCGATGATCTCGTTGGGTTTCATTCCGACCGGATCGCCGATATCGTGAACAAAGCCAAAGACGAACTCCTTCTCTTGGCCGCGGCTGGTTTTCCCCTGTGGATCTTTTCATCAAATCCCAGCACTTCCATTCATCCCGAAACTCTTAATCATGCCGAGTACTTGCGAGTGTCTCAACGAGCTGAGCCTACACCATATTTCATATCAGAAGCCTCGAGACACTCAGCAACCATTCACCTGAATCCGACCACCATCGTTCAGATTTTAATGGATGTTGGTCAATGGTTGCTCATCTTCTGTAGCTTGGTCACCAATGCCCATACCTTGGACGTCCTGTTCTCCGGGATAGAAGAAAGCTACAAGGAGCAAGTGCAAATGATGTCTGCCGAGTTTCTAGTGCCAACACATAATGTTTCAACTCGTGAAGTCCAGTTTGTTCGTTCCTCTCACCAACAATTGGATGGAAGTTGGATTGTTGTGGATGTCTCTGTGGATGAAATGAGCTCAAATCCAAGGCCTTCCGTGAGATCAAGATGCCGAAAACGTCCTTCCGGATGCCTGATACGGGATCTGCAGAATGGATCCTCCTTTGTCACGTGGGTGGAGCATGTTGATGTGCGAGAAAAAGATTTAACCCCCTTATTTAAACCTTTTGTTGAATCAGGTTTTGCATATGGAGCGAAGCGTTGGTTGGCACCTCTTCAACGACATGCCGAGCGCTACATGTGCGTGATGGGGATTCATGACACGCCCAAAATGAGCATCAATTTAAAAAAACCCTATCGGTAGTAGTATAGTGGTGTAAGTAGGGTATCGTTCACAACGGAGATCAAAGGGTGTACCTAACAAAAAATGTCACAAAGAATTAAATAAAATAAAAAATTATTATTAACAAGTATAAAGTATAAATATATACATATGTACAAAGTGAAAAGGGGAATTGAGAGATATGGGCTTCGCAAGTTGACTGATCTGCACAGGCAGAATGTCCGAAAATCTGGGCTTGGGCCTTTCCTCATGCTTTGTGAACTTGGGCCTTCCTTCATGGATTTGGGCCTTCCATCTTGGGCCTCATGGCAGACCACCTCATAATGGGCCTCGCAAAAGCCCATTAGACTTCGTTTCTGCACATGTTCACATTAATACATCATTTTGGACTCAAATATGGAAACTAAGCTAAAATAGCAAAGTTACAATTAAATCATAGCCAAATAGTAGGGAAAACACATTAAAAACGTCACACTTTGTGCTCCTATCAAATTCCCCCACACTTAGCTACTGCTAGTCCTCTAGCAAACACAAGAACAACACAAAACAGAATGGTCTTTCCAACCATAACCCTCAGCGAGTTCATAAGAGTTATAATCAGAAGAATATAAATTATATACCAAGGCTAACGAATTTGCTAAGCATTTAACATGTACATCTCATTCATGCTCGGGTGAAGTGTGTGAAAACCGAGTATACAATTAATCGCATGCAATCCAATAGGCACATCTACACAACATTAACCACTAAAGCTCACAATGATCACTAAATATTTCCGCTCAATGTTTAGGGTTAAGTGTTTACTCTCAAAACAATTACACAAGTAACGTTCCCATAAGCTTGCTCATTAACCAACTCTCCACAATTAATCCACAAATCATTAGATCATAAGGGCTTTTAAGGTGAAACAAGGGTCAAAGGGTGAATGGTGTATAGTGAATGGTGAATGATGAATGAAGGGACTGGAAATGAAAAATATTTCACATGTTTGCAAGACAAATCAACGAATTTGAAACTCATACCTATGCTATACCCGAAACAACTTTCTTATTCTCCTCCAACCTTTTATTGAAAATAATACAAGAAAATAACTCTATTTTTGGAATTTCTCTTTCTTTTTTTTTTTTCTTTTTTTTTCTTTGAGGAATTTTATTCCTTCTTTTTATTTCTGATTTTTTTTTCTTTCTTTTTTTTTCTTTGAACAAATACAACAAAATAAAATGCACCCCCACACTTGCCTTTTGGTATATTACCAAACAATTCCGAAGCATAAAAACACAAGAAGTCACTATCATCGTCTTGCAAACACAATAAAACAAGGGTGAGATGGTGTGGGTGAACAAAAGAAAAGGCTAATGAGTGTTTAGTTCAAAAGGGGATTCCTAAAGTTCGTGTTTAGATGGATGGTGAATATTTTGGCCATGGTGCTCAACTAATGCCTTAATCGTCTCTAATTCATCACAGATTAACAAAACGTTTCAAGTGGTCTTTGAGCAAGTTCTAGGTTCAAAACTCATGAATTGTGCACACATGAAGAACGAGTAAATGTATGAAAGATGCATACATGTGAATATTCAATAGGCTCAAATCCTCACATTTTCTGGGTATGCATACATGGAATTTCGAACAATCACAAGTTATGCATATTAAATCCAAAGCAAGCTACACAAAGCCTTGACATATAATAAACATTCTCCTAATCACAACAATGAAACTCAATTCATCCTTGGGATTGGAAAGAACAAAGCACAAAACACACAAAACAGAAGCAAATATTTTTGTAATTTTTGATTTTTTGATTTTTTTTTTGATTGATTTTTTTTATAAATGATATAGCTAAAATAAACGAACAAGCACTTTCTAAGACTCGATAGCTCCAAAGCCAGTGCGAAACAAACGAGCTTACAAAACTATTCTTTTTTTCTTTTTCAATTTTTTTTATTAGGGTAACAATACGTGACCACAGTGACTTACTTAGTGCAATGGTAGGTTCAACGCTACCAAGGGAGTAAGTATGATCTAGTCGATATATTGTTACCGTAGAAAACGAAATCAAACAAATAAATAAACAACAGAAGCAATTTTTTTTTTCTTTTTTCAATCTTTTTAATAAACCTTCCCCCACACTTGAATTCAACATTGTCCTCAATGTTAGACAAATATTCCATGAAATGAGAAATTCAAGCATGATTATTGAATTTAAACACACAACAGAAATAAACCGAAGTAAACACACAAACAGAAGTAAACACACAAACTGAAATAAACACACAATAGTTAAGTAAAATAGAAGGGTTAAAGAAAAACTCCCCCTTGAAGATCGTTAAGCTCCTCCCGAAGGTAGTCACCAACAGTCACAAACAAGGCTAGCAGGGCCTTGCATCCAACGTTTGCTCCTTAATTGACTGCGGCTCGGATCCTTTTGAGCGTGTCTTGGACGACACTTGTTGCCGAATCCACAGCACGTCTGGCTGAATTTGCCTTCACTGAGATCTGGAACACTAACGTCAGTAGAGTTCCATCAAGTACGTCTCCGGATACATCAGGCAGAATGGAGAAGCCAGATGACATCAATTGAAAAGGCTCCGGGTCAACTCCACATAACATGGACTGGAAGGTTGCTTGATCGATAGGCGCATAAATCACGTACGACCCCGTTGAATCTGTGAAGCACTCCTGGAGTATGAGGAAGTCGACTTGATTACTTATGCCCAAAACGGAGATAGAATTTCGTGGGTCAAGACCAGTGGTGATGTTTGTAAGCACATGTACTGAACTGTCTATCGACACACTATCCCATAAATGCCTTGTCTGTACGTCTCTGATAAAATCAAAGATTCTTGTGTGATGGGAGAAGTGCTTGACAGAACAGCCAGCAGTACGATCAAGTCCAAGGGGTTGGCTAGGATCATCCCTTCTCTTGTTGGTCCTGACCTCCATATGTGTGTCTCCCGTTTTGTTTGATGCAGTCCAATGATGGTAAGTCGAGTTGGTGATGTCGTTGAAGAAACTTACCGCCATCTGGTTTGCCATCTTAGCAAGGCTTCTTCTCCCTCCTGGTGAAATGATTGAGTCACTGGGTGAAGTGTGAATCCCCATCACGCACATGAAGCGCTCGGCATGTCGTTGAAGAGGTGCCAACCAACGCTTCGCTCCATATGCAAAACCTGATTCAACAAAAGGTTTAAATAAGGGGGTTAAATCTTTTTCTCGCACATCAACATGCTCCACCCACGTGACAAAGGAGGATCCATTCTGCAGATCCCGTATCAGGCATCCGGAAGGACGTTTTCGGCATCTTGATCTCACGGAAGGCCTTGGATTTGAGCTCATTTCATCCACAGAGACATCCACAACAATCCAACTTCCATCCAGTTGTTGGTGAGAGGAACGAACCAACTGGACTTCACGAGTTGAAACGTTGTGTGTTGGCACTAGAAACTCGGCAGACATCACTTGCACTTGCTCCTTATAGCTTTCTTCTATCCCGGAGAACAGGACCTCCAAGGTATGGGCATTGGTGACCAAGCTACAGAAGATGAGCAACCATTGACCAACATCCATTAAAATCTGAACGATGGTGGTCGGATTCAGGTGAATGGTTGCTGAGTGTCTCGAGGCTTCTGATATGAAATATGGTGTAGGCTCAGCTTGTTGAGACACTCGCAAGTACTCGGCATGATTAAGAGTTTCGGGATGAATGGAAGTGCTAGGATTTGATGTAAAGATCCACAGGGGAAAACCAGCCGCGGCCAAGAGAAGGAGTTCGTCTTTGGCTTTGTTCACGATATCGGCGATCTGGTCGGAATGACACCCAACGAGATCATGAGCAGGTCCCGCAATGTTGTCAGATGGCACATGAGAGGATGAGCGCTCGACTAATGTTGGCATGAGGCTCCGCACATCCCTTCGCAAGTCATCCATGTCGATTGAATCATCGGACAAGACAAGAAGAGGCTCCGGAGGAACAACTTCAAACCTTGATCGTTGCACATCTGGGTGCGGAACAGGACCTCCGCACTGGGGACAAATGCCGCTGTGAAGAGCATCGATGAGTTTCTGGTTCTGCTCTTGAAGCTCCTCATTCTTACTCATCAGCTCCTCGTTTCTTCTTATTAGATCGGCATAAATCTGCTCCTCTGACGGGATACCGTGCTTATCATGAAATCTCCTTCCCCAGTTGTAGACCTTATTTTCAGTTAACCCGAGTTCTATAGCAAACCTTGCTCTGTGCAGTTTGAGTGGGTGAGGATTCACCGTGTAGAACTCGGTCAACGCATCATTTTGGTCCTTGGTGAATCTCGTCCTCGGGCCTCTCGTACGCTTCTGGGAAGGACCAGCAACAACAACAACATGTGGATCAGCAGCCTGGATTGGTGCTTGTGGTTCTGGTTCTGGTTCTGGTTCTGGCACATCCGGCATGCTAGCATTAACAGTATCTAGAATGCTTGGTGGAATGATTTCATCCAAGCCTTCAAAGAAATCACTCTCTGGAGGACTAGAATGAAACAACTCACTGAAAGAATTCACTCTTTTGGCCATTTCTAGGTTGGGAGGGAGGATAGCTTTCTGGAAAAATAACTAAGAACAACGAAGAACAAGTGAAGAACAGTATTGATAGGAGCACAAAGTGTGACGTTTTTAATGTGTTTTCCCTACTATTTGGCTATGATTTAATTGTAACTTTGCTATTTTAGCTTAGTTTCCATATTTGAGTCCAAAATGATGTATTAATGTGAACTTGTGCAGAAACGAAGTCTAATGGGCTTTTGCGAGGCCCATTATGAGGTGGTCTGCCATGAGGCCCAAGATGGAAGGCCCAAACCCAAGATGGAAGGCCCAAATCCATGAAGGAAGGCCCAAGTTCACAATGCATGAGGAAAGGCCCAAGCCCAGATTTTCGGACATTCTGCCTGTGCAGATTAGTCAACTTGCGAAGCCCATAACTCCCAATTGCACCGTCAGATCTAGCTGTAATTTTGATACACGCTGCATGTGCGTGTTAGATATTCTGTATTAAAATTTGAGAATCATCCAACCGTTCAAACGTACATTATTCCGTTCTAAGTGGGAATAGCTCAGTGCTGCCTGCTTTTTATTTCTTTCCTCTTCTTTTATTTTCAATGCTCCACTCACCCTTATATTCTTCCCTCTTCTTTCTACCCATACCATTAGTGTTTGATTTCTTTTACCTAAATAAATGGTTAATTGCAACCCATCTACATTTCCACCATGCCACTTACCATTTCTTTATCTCCCACTTAAATTCCACTTCTCTTCTCTTTCTTTCTTTATTTCTTGCATTGTCTTCTTCTTCCTCTCCATTCTCCTATAAATAGCAGCCTCATTCTTCTCTTCAAACACACCCCAATGGGGAGGGACAAACCCTCCTCTTTCTCTTCTCACATCATATTTTCCATTCTCTAATACTATGGGTTTTCAAGACTTCAAGGAGGAGGAGAAGGCGTCTACACCATCACCACCAGCCCCTATTCAACATCACCATCACCATCATCACCTTGTCTTCACAGCTTGGATTACTTGTGGTCAAGGATTCAAGATGTGTCTTCAAGATCTTCATGCTATTCATACGGTGTATTTCGACTTAGCCTTTAAATTTATGCCTCTTTGTTGCTTGTTTATCCTTTGTATTAGTTAACATGACATGATTTATATAATTTTCAGCCTTTGTTTATGGGTTTATTTAATTGTTGGATCCTAATTAATTAGTTCTTCTAGTAGCTTATGTGACTCCGTTTATTTGATTCTGTTTTAGTAGACAACTTTTATATGTTTTTGTTTTAAGGTTGCAAACTTAAGATGATTGCATATAATTGGTGCTAGAATTAGGGTTTTAATTCTAATTCACAAGTAGTAAAGGCTTTGGAAAGAGGTCGGAAACAAATAAAAAGGATCACGGATAGATGGGCGGTCCCACTAGGTCGTGCACTTTAATTAACAACTCTTCTTTTATGGGTTGGACATGTTTTGATTAGCTACCTTTGCATGTTCGATTGGTTAATCTAGGTGCGGTCGCTTAGGTTAATTTTCATGAAAGTGGTTTTATTTGGGGAATGATAATTGGCGGTCCAGCATTTCACATATGTTAATTTCGGTTTCATGGCTAGGGAACTTGGTTAATTTTCGGTCCAATAATTGGTAAACTTGTATACTTGTGGCTGAACTTTATATACTTTATGTTTCATCCCATTTTATTTAATTTATTCTTTGTAATTTAATTAATTCATTTCATTCAATTTATGACTCAATCCCCCTTTTACTTTGTACATATGTATATATTTATACTTTATACTTGTTAATAATAATTCTTTATTTTATTTAATTCTTTGTGACATTTTTTGTTAGGTACACCCTTTGATCTCCGTTGTGAACGATACCCTACTATGCACTATACTACTACCGATAGGGTTTTTCTAAATTGATGCTCCTTTTGGGCCTGTCAATTTTTGGCGCCGTTGCCGGGGATTGACAATGTTCCTAACCTAATATTTTTTTTGTTGATACTGTTTATAATATTTTGTAATTATTACTGTTTTTATTACTTGTATATAATTACTGTTTACTTTTTATTGTTTATAATTTTACTATTTTTTTTAACTGTTCATATTACTTGTTTATATTACTTGTATATATTTTGTTACACTTAGTAATTATACTTAGGTATCCTAAATATAGTTGATTATTTTTTGGTTGTTGTAAGTTGTAACTTGAACGGAAATAGGTAAGGTCCTTTTATTAATATTGGCCTAAACCCTTCATTTGTACCGTAAGGTCACTTGAGGTTGAGGGCGGCCTTTATTAACACTTGGAGAATTGTCGAACACTTAAGTGCTTTCTCAACTGAGTAAGGGGCACATGAATGGTGTCTAGATATGATCGAGACCCTGGGTGACGGGTTTGTAAAATTGGATTCAGAGGACTAGTCCACTAAATGAATCCTGCCTCTCGCTTATCTCTTGTGATCTGGCCATTCGCCTTCTGAAAACACGGAAAGTCATTTAAGTCAAGACATTGCACCTAGGCCGTAAGTCCACCTTGAGTTACCGCTTGGAATCAACTTTCATTTTTTTTTCAACTATATTCAGGCAAAAGAAAATATTTTTGTGTAAATAAAATATACGTAGACATAGGAATATACGTAGACATAGGAATATACGTAGACATAGGAATATACGTAGACATAAAATATACTTAGACATAGGAAATTTTATTCATTCATTTTGTATAGCTAATTTGTGACACATTTTTAACTTTGTAAATATTTTGTTTTTATTTTGTAAATTTATTACTAACCTTTTTATTTTGTATAGGAAATAATCCGGGTTTATCGGAAATTTTACCACATACATCGGAGCATACGTTTAGGAAGTCAAGGTTGAAAAACCTTGAGGTTGATGTCTTGTTGGTGATTTTCGGTTTCCTCGGGAGTAAAAAGGTAAGTGTTCTTTTCACTCTCGTTAATTAATTGATTTAAAAAAAATAAAAATAAAAAGTAAAAAAATTTTAATTGTAAATAAAAAAAAAAAGAGTGTTTGCTTTTGTTTTATTATTTTGTAATTATTTATTTTTACTGTTCATAATTACTGTTCCTATTTACTGTTTATTTTGGGCTTGTTTGTTTGTTATTGGGCCTTAGGCCCGTTTGTGTGATTGGTTAGTGTTTTAGGTTTCGTAAAATAAAAAATAAAAATAAAAAAAAAAATTTAGCCCATTGGGCTCGTGTCATTCACGAAGCCCAAAACCCGTAACCCAAGCCCATTAGTGTGTCGGGCCTGTTCGTTTTTAGGCCCATTAGTTAAGCCCACCAATAATGGGCCGGAGTTTTCTTTGGCCCAGGCCCACTTTAAGGCCCAGACCATTTCGATGGCCCAAGCCCGTTTAAAGTGTCGGCAAGCGCGTGTGCTACGCGTTTTCACTGTTCACTTTACGACTTTTCGTAAAGTATTAAAAAAATAAAATAAAAAATAAAAAATAGAAAATGAAAAAAATTTGATTGGGCCGACGCACGACTTTTGCGTCGGCCGAATTGTTTAATAAATCGTGCGCGCGTTCCACTATTCCCTTTGCGACTTTCGTCGCTCGATCCGTGATTTACGGATCTCTGTCTTCGACTTTGGACACGCGTCCGTCCATTCCGTTCCCTTCCCCTTCGGTTTGCGTTAGAGTCCTTAGGGCATTTCACGTTTTCCCTTTCTCTCTCTCATTCTCTCTCGTTTTCTCTCGCTTGTTCATCGTGTTCTTCGTGTTCTTAGTTAGTTTTCCCAGAAAAACCTCCCAAATCCCAGAAGCTTCCCTCCCTCCCAAACCACAAATGGCCAAAAGAGTTAGTTCTTTCAGCGACTTGTTTCAGGCAGGTCCTTCAGAGAACCCAATCTTTGAAGGCTTGGCTGAAATAATTCCACCGAGCATGCTCAATAGCGCCGATGCTAGCATGCCGACCGAGCCACAACCACAGCCACAACCGCAACCACTACCCCAAGCACCAATCCTGGTTGCTGATCCACCCACCGAGCCGGAAGCCGCTCCTGTTTATAGGAGACTTCCGAGGACAAAGTACAGCAAAGCTCAGAGAGATGCACTTGCGGCTTTCTTTGCGGTGTATTCTCACCCCACCAAGCCACAACGAGAACGATTTGGTCCGAAAATCGGACTAGAGGAGGACCAAGTCTATTATTGGGGGTCGAGAAATAGGAAGAAATTCGGTATCCTGACATTTGAGCAACGTATTGCCGAGTTAGAGCGAAGAAACGATCAGCTGGTGAGCAAGAACGAGGAGCTTCAACTTCAGAATCAACGACTCGTCGATGCTCTCCACAGCGGCATATGTCCCAATTGCGGAGGTCCTGTTCCGCACTCAGATGTGCCTAGGCGAAGGCTCGAAGTTGTTCCTCAACAACAAGAGCCTATTCTTGAGTTTTCCGATGATTCCATCGACATGGACCACTTAAGACGGGATGTGCGGAGCCTCATGCCTACCCTTGTCGAGCGCCCATCCATTCCTTTGCCATCTGATACCCTTCCCGGACCTGCTCATGATCTTGTCGGAGTCCACACCGACTTGATCTCGGATATCGCCCGCAAGGCCAAAGACGAGCTCCTGCTCATGGCCACTGCCGGATTTCCTTTGTGGATAACTTCACCGACTCCCGACACGTCTATTCATCCCGAGACTCTTCATAGGGCCGAGTACTTGCGAGTGTTTCAACGAGCTGAACCTGCTCCGTACTTCAAAGCCGAATCGTCGAGACACTCGGCAACCATCCATCTTTATCCGACCACCATCGTTCAGATCTTAATGGATGTTGGTCGATGGTTGCCGGTCTTCGTAGCATGATCACAAACGCCAAGACGTTGGAGATCCTTTCCTCCCAAGAACGAAGAAGGCTACGAGGAGCATATGCGGGTGATGTCGGCCGAGTTTCCGGTGCCATCTCACCTCGTCTCAACTCGTGAAGTCCAGTTCGTTCGGTATTCTCACCAACAACTTGGATGGAAGTTGGGTCGTTGTGGATGTCTCCGTGGATGAATTGCGTTCAAATCCAAAGCCTTCCGTGAGATCGATTTGCCGAAAACGCCCCTCCGGATGCCGATACGTGATCTTCATAATGGATCTTCCTTGGTCACTTGGGTGGAGCACGTGGATGTACGCGAGAAAGAGATGAAGGCCAGTTTCGAACCTTTTGTTCATTCGGGGGTTCGCTTTTGGTGCAAAGCGTTGGATCTCAACCCTCCAACGACAAGCCGAGCGCTACATGTGCGCCACGGGTATCCACTCTTCACCCGGTGACTCGGATTATTTCTCTTGAAGGAAGAAGAGGACTTGCGGAAATGGCAAAACAGATGACGATCTGTTTCTTCAACGACATCGGCAACTCCACGTACCATCACCTGGACTTGTTCGAACCGAACAAGAGACACTCGAATGGAGGTCGGGACCCAACAAGCGAAGGGGAGATCCGAGCAAGCCCCCGGAGTCAATCGTACTGCTGGTTGTTCCGTTGTTCATCTATCTCATCACACCAGGATCTTTGAGTTCCTCAAAGACGTTCAGACAAGACCATTATGGGATAGTATGTCGATGGACAGCTCGGTGCGTGTGCTAGCAAATTTCACCATCGGTCTTGACCCGCGGAACCAGATTTCGGTGCTCGCCATAGATAGTCACAACGACTTCCTCATTCTCCGGGAGTGTTGCACCGATGCAACGGGGTCGTCCGTGATTTACGCGCCGATCAACCATTCCATTCTCCGGTGTTTGCTATCGGGAGTTCAACCGGAGCCATTTCCGCTTATGTCTTCGGGTTCTCCATTCGCCAAACGTATCCGGAGCTATTCTTGATGGAAGTCTACTTACTTTAGTCTTCCAGATCTCAGTGAGGGCTACATCAGCTAAGTCTGCCGTGGAGTCGGCAACTACCCTTGTCCAGGACACGCTTCAAAGGATCAGAGCCGCAGTCAACTAAGGAGCAAACGTTGGATGCAAGGCCCTGCTAGCCTTGTTTGTGACTGTTGGTGACTTGCTTCGGGAGGAGCTTCACGATCTTCAAAGGGGAGTCTTTCTGTTTCCCTTTTCATTTACTTAACTGTTGTGTGTTTACTTCTGTTTATGTTGTGTGTTTATTTATGTTTGTGTGCTTAAATTCAATAACCATGCTTGGATTTTTCATTTTCGTGGAATATTTGTCTAACATTGAGGACAATGTTTAATTCAAGTGTGGGGGAAGGTTTATTGAAAAGAAAAGAAAAATTTGAAAAATTCAAAAATTCAAAAAAATAATTTACTTGTGTTTGTTTTCTACGGTAACAATATATCGACTAGATCATACTTACTCCCTTGGTAGCGTTGAACCTACCATTGCACTAAGTAAGTCACTGTGGTCACGTATTGTTACCCTAATAAAAAAAAATTAAAAAAAAAAATAGTTTTGTAAGCTCGTTTGTTTCGCACTGGCTTTGGAGCTATCGAGTCTTAGAAAGTGCTTATCTGTTTATTTGAGCTATATCAAAAAAAAAAATATCCAAAAAAAAATCCAAAAAATCACAACAATATTTGCTTCTGTTTTGTGTGTTATTGTTTGTTTTGTGCTTTGTTCTTTCCAATTCCGATGATGAATTGAGTTTAATTGTTGTGATTAGGAGAATGTTTATTATATGTCAAGGTTTTGTGTAGTTTGCTTTGGATTTAATATGCATAACTTGTGATTGCTCGAATTTCCATGTTCACTTAACCTGTTTCGATTAGTTGATTGCAATCCGAGAAGCACATTTGAACATACATTGTCATGCATACCCAGAAAATGTGAGGATTTGAGCCTATTGAATATTCACATGTATGCATCATTCATACATTTACTCGTTCTTCATGTGTGCACAATTCATGAGTTTTGAACCTAGAACTTGCTCAAAAACCACTTGAAACGTTTTATTAATCTGTGATGAATTAAAGATGATTAAGGCATTAGTAAAACACCATGGCCAAACTGACTTACAGCCCTGTAAACACTAATCCTTTAGGTTAACCTCTTTTGAGCCTAACATGTTTTTAGCCTTTTTCTTTGTTAACCCGCTTACTCCTAACCTGTTTTTAGCTTAAACACTAACCTGCCTTTGTTCCAACATGTGTTAAAGAGACAATTTTGTGACTTGTGGTGGTATTTTGTGCTTGAAAAGTCTTCTGGTTTGTGAAAGAAGTAAGTGTGGGGGTGTTGTAAAAAAAAAAATATTGTGTAAAAAAAAAAAAAAATTATACAAAAAAAAAAAAAAGAAAAAAAAAGAATAAGAAGTTTTTGTTCAGAAAGTGTGAAAGATTGGAGGTGAATAAAAGTTTGGTTGTTTGATTGTTTAAGCATATAGAAAACAAGTCACAAAATTGTTTTGTGGAACACTCGGGACATTTTGTTTTTCCTATCCCTTCGTTTCTTTTAACCCCTAACCTTTGACCCCATTACACCATTGAAAGCCCTTATGATTTAATGATTTGTGGATTAATTGTGGAGAGTTGGTTAATGAGCAAGCTTATGGGAACACTACTTGTGTAATTGTTTTGAGAGTAAACACTTAACCCTAAACACTGAGCGGAAATATTTAGTGAATCTTGTGAGCTTTAGTGGTTAATGTTGTTTCAATGTGCCTATTGGATTGCTTGACATTAATTGTATACTTGGTTTTCACACACTTCACCCGAGCATGAATGAGATGTACATGTTAAATGCTTAGCAAATTCTTTAGCCTTGGTATATAATTTTTATTCTGTTGATTACAACTGTTGTAAACTCGCTGAGGATTATGGTTGGAAAGAATAATTGTTTTGTGTTTCCCTTTTCTGTTTTGTGTTGTTCTGTTTTACGTTTTGTGTTGCTAAGGGACTAGCAATAGCTAAGTGTAGGGGAATTTGATAGGAGCACAAAGTGTGACGTTTTTAATGTGTTTTCCCTACTATTTGGCTATGATTTAATTGTAACTTTGCTATTTTAGCTTAGTTTCCATATTTGAGTCCAAAATGATGTATTAATGTGAACTTGTGCAGAAACGAAGTCTAATGGGCTTTTGCGAGGCCCATTATGAGGTGGTCTGCCATGAGGCCCAAGATGGAAGGCCCAAACCCAAGATGGAAGGCCCAAATCCATGAAGGAAGGCCCAAGTTCACAATGCATGAGGAAAGGCCCAAGCCCAGATTTTCGGACATTCTGCCTGTGCAGATTAGTCAACTTGCGAAGCCCATAACTCCCAATTGCACCGTCAGATCTAGCTGTAATTTTGATACACGCTGCATGTGCGTGTTAGATATTCTGTATTAAAATTTGAGAATCATCCAACCGTTCAAACGTACATTATTCCGTTCTAAGTGGGAATAGCTCAGTGCTGCCTGCTTTTTATTTCTTTCCTCTTCTTTTATTTTCAATGCTCCACTCACCCTTATATTCTTCCCTCTTCTTTCTACCCATACCATTAGTGTTTGATTTCTTTTACCTAAATAAATGGTTAATTGCAACCCATTACATTTCCACCATGCCACTTACCATTTCTTTATCTCCCACTTAAATTCCACTTCTCTTCTCTTTCTTTCTTTATTTCTTGCATTGTCTTCTTCTTCCTCTCCATTCTCCTATAAATAGCAGCCTCATTCTTCTCTTCAAACACACCCCAATGGGGAGGGACAAACCCTCCTCTTTCTCTTCTCCATCATATTTTCCATTCTCTAATACTATGGGTTTTCAAGACTTCAAGGAGGAGGAGAAGGCGTCTACACCATCACCACCAGCCCCTATTCAACATCACCATCACCATCATCACCTTGTCTTCACAGCTTGGATTACTTGTGGTCAAGGATTCAAGATGTGTCTTCAAGATCTTCATGCTATTCATACGGTGTATTTCGACTTAGCCTTTAAATTTATGCCTCTTTGTTGCTTGTTTATCCTTTGTATTAGTTAACATGACATGATTTATATAATTTTCAGCCTTTGTTTATGGGTTTATTTAATTGTTGGATCCTAATTAATTAGTTCTTCTAGTAGCTTATGTGACTCCGTTTATTTGATTCTGTTTTAGTAGACAACTTTTATATGTTTTTGTTTTAAGGTTGCAAACTTAAGATGATTGCATATAATTGGTGCTAGAATTAGGGTTTTAATTCTAATTCACAAGTAGTAAAGGCTTTGGAAAGAGGTCGGAAACAAATAAAAAGGATCACGGATAGATGGGCGGTCCCACTAGGTCGTGCACTTTAATTAACAACTCTTCTTTTATGGGTTGGACATGTTTTGATTAGCTACCTTTGCATGTTCGATTGGTTAATCTAGGTGCGGTCGCTTAGGTTAATTTTCATGAAAGTGGTTTTATTTGGGGAATGATAATTGGCGGTCCAGCATTTCACATATGTTAATTTCGGTTTCATGGCTAGGGAACTTGGTTAATTTTCGGTCCAATAATTGGTAAACTTGTATACTTGTGGCTGAACTTTATATACTTTATGTTTCATCCCATTTTATTTAATTTATTCTTTGTAATTTAATTAATTCATTTCATTCAATTTATGACTCAATCCCCCTTTTACTTTGTACATATGTATATATTTATACTTTATACTTGTTAATAATAATTCTTTATTTTATTTAATTCTTTGTGACATTTTTTGTTAGGTACACCCTTTGATCTCCGTTGTGAACGATACCCTACTATGCACTATACTACTACCGATAGGGTTTTTCTAAATTGATGCTCCTTTTGGGCCTGTCAAGTATGAACAAACGAGAGAAAATTTAGAGAGACTAAAAGGGAACTAAGTGAAAATGAATGCAAAATGAATGGAATGAAGCACATAGACACAAACCAAGGGAAAGGAACAGACGCACGTACGCACACGTGCCACAGACACAGATCCGCAAATTGCGGATCGAGCGACGAAAGTCGCAAAGGCTACAGTTGACACGCATGCGGATTATTAAACAAATCGGCCGACGCAAAAGTCGTCCGTCGGCCCAATCAATTTATTTTTTTATTTTTTTATTTTTTTTATTTTTTTTAATTATCGTGCCGACGCGAAAGTCGTGGGACAGTCCAATAAGAATTTTTCTTTTTATTTAACTAAATCTTTACGCGAAAGTCGTAAAGTGAACAGTGAAAACGCGTAGCACACGCGCTAACGGTTGCCGACACTTTAAACGGGCCTGGGCCATCGGAATGGTCTGGGCCTTAAAGTGGGCCTGGCTGGGTAGAGAACGGGCCATTATTGGTGAGCTTAAAATAATGGGCCTAAAAACAAACAGGCCCGACAAACTAAATGGGCTTGGGTTACGGGTTTCAGGCTTCGGGAATGACACGGGCCCAATGGGCCAAATTTTTTTATTTTTTATTTTTTATTTTTCTTTTCGAAACCTAAAACCCTAACCAATCACACAAACGGGCCTAAGGCCCAATAAAAAACAAACAACAAGCCCAAAAATAAAATATACAGTAATTATAAATAGTAAAAATAAATAATTACAAACAGTAAAACAAAACAAGCACTCTTTTTTTTTATATACAATTACAAATTTTCTAATTTTTTTATTTTATTTTTATTTATTTTTTTAAAACAAATAACGAGAGTGAAAAGAAAACTTACCTTTTTACTCCCGAGGAAACCGAAAATCACCAACAAGACATCAACCTCAAGGTTTTTCAACCTTGACTTCCTAAACGTATGCTCCGATGTATGTGGTAGAATTTCCGATAAACCGGGATTATTTCCTATACAAAATAAAAAAAGTTAGTAATAAATTTACAAAATAAAAACAAAATATTTACAAAGTTAAAAATATGTCACAATTATCTATACAAAATGAATAAATAAAATTTCTTATGTCTAAGTATATTTTATTTACACAATACACTTAAGTACGGGAACAGAGGACTTCAATGTGCAATGGGACTGAAACAGCTACCCATCTTAAAGTCATGTTTGATCCAATATACCTAAAGTGTACAAAAACAGTTTCTTTTGCCTCAATATAGTTGAAAAAAAATGAAAGTTGATTCCAAGCGGTAACTCAAGGTGGACTTACGGCCTAGGTGCAATGCCTTGACTTAAATGACTTTCCGTGTTTTCAGAAGGCTAATGGCCAGATCATATGAGAATAAGCGAGGGGCAGGATTCATTTGGTGGACTACGGAGGCAAGCCCCTATCGACTTTCGTCTGTCTATAGTCCTCTGAATCCAAAACTTGTCACCCAGGGTCTCGACCTAGACACCATCCATGTGCCCCTTACTCAGTTGAGAAAGCACTTAAGTGTTCGACAATTCTCCAAGTGTTAATAAAGGCCGCCCTCAACCTCAAATAACCTTACGGTAAAAATGAAGGGTTTAGGCCAATATTAACAAAAGGACCTTACCTATTTCCGTTCAAGTTACAACTTACAACAACAAAAAAATAATCAACTATATAAAAGACACCTAAATAAATTACTAAGTGTAACAAAATATGAACAAGTATTAAAAACAAGTAATAACAACAACTAGTCACAAGTAATATAGACAAGTAATATAAACAAGTAATATGAACAGTTAAAAAAAATAGTAAAATTATAAACAATAAAAAGTAAACAGTAATTATATACAAGTAATAAAAACAGTAATAATTACAAAAAATTATAAACAGTATTCACAAAAAAAAAATATTAGGTTAGGAATATTTTCAATCCCCGGCGACGGCGCCAAAAATTGACACGCCCAAAATGAGCATCAATTTAAAAAAACCCTATCGGTAGTAGTATAGTGGTGTAAGTAGGGTATCGTTCACAACGGAGATCAAAGGGTGTACCTAACAAAAAATGTCACAAAGAATTAAATAAAATAAAAAATTATTATTAACAAGTATAAAGTATAAATATATACATATGTACAAAGTGAAAAGGGGATTTGAGAGATATGGGCTTCGCAAGTTGACTGATCTGCACAGGCAGAATGTCCGAAAATCTGGGCTTGGGCCTTTCCTCATGCTTTGTGAACTTGGGCCTTCCTTCATGGATTTGGGCCTTCCATCTTGGGTTTGGGCCTCCTTCTTGGGTTTGGGCCTTCCATCTTGGGCCTCATGGCAGACCACCTCATAATGGGCCTCGCAAAAGCCCATTAGACTTCGTTTCTGCACATGTTCACATTAATACATCATTTTGGACTCAAATATGGAAACTAAGCTAAAATAGCAAAGTTACAATTAAATCATAGCCAAATAGTAGGGAAAACACATTAAAAACGTCACACTTTGTGCTCCTATCAATTCACACTTCACCTAGTGACTCAATCATTTCACAAGGAGGGAGAAGAAGCCTTGCTAAGATGGCAAACCAGATGTCGGTAAGTTTCTTCAACGACATCACCAACTCGACTTACCATCATTGGACTGCATCAAACAAAACGGGAGACACACATATGGAGGTCAGGACCAACAAGCGTAGGGATAATCCTAGCCAACCCCTTGGAGTCGATCGTACTGCTGGCTGTTCTGTCAAGCACTTCTCCCATCACACAAGAATCTTTGATTTTATCAGAGACGTACAGACAAGGCATTTATGGGATAATGTGTCGATAGACAGTTCAGTACATGTGCTTACAAACTTCACCACTGGTCTTGACCCACGAAATTCTATCTCCGTTTTGGGCATAAGTAATCACGTCGACTTCCTCATACTCCAAGAGTGCTTCACAGATTCAACGGGGTCGTACGTGATTTATGCGCCTATCGATCAAGCCACCTTTCAGTCCATGTTATGTGGAGTTGATGATAGGTGCATAATTGTATAACTTTTTATATCAATTTCTCTACATTTTTGTTGTTAGTTTCTCATAAATTTGTGTTATTTATTTAGTTTTTGTGTTTGTAGGGTTCCTATTGCAAATAAAGAGAAAAAAAGATAAGTTGAGGAAAATAAGCAAAGTGTTGGAAATTTACGAAGTCTAATGGGCTTTTTCGAGGCCCATTAAGAGGTGAGCTGCCGTGAGGCCCACGATGAAGGCCCAAATCCACGAAGAAAGGCCCAAGCCCAAGAAGGAAGGCCCAAGTCCACAAAGCATGAAGGAAAGGTCCAAGCCCATTTTCGGACAATCTGCCTGTGCAGATCAGTCAACTTTGGAAGCGCATATCTCCCACTTGCACCGTTGGATCCCGCTGTAGTTTTGGCACACACTGCATGTGTGTGTTAGGTATTCTGTATGAAAATTTCAGAATCATCCAACCGTCCAAACGTCCAATATTCCATTCCAAGTGCGCATAGCTCAGTGCTGCCTGCTTTCTAATTCTTTCATTTTCCTTTATTCTCAATGCTCCACTCACCCCCATATTTCCACCCATCTCACCACACTATCTTTGTTGCTTTCTCTCCATACCATTAGTGTTTGATTTCTTTTACCTAAATAAATGGTTCATTGCCATATGACTACATTTCCACCATTCCACTTACCATTTCTTTTCTACCACTCACATTCCACTTCTCTTACTTTTCTTTCTTTATTTCTTTCATTGTTTTCTTCTTCCTCTCCATTCTCCTATAAATAGCAGCCTCATTCTTCTCACCAATACACACCCCAATGGGGAGGGACAAACCCTCCTCTTTCTCTTCTCCATCTCACATCATATTTTCCATTCTCTAGTATTTAGGGTTTTCAAGTCTTCAAGGAGGAGGGGAGCTGTTTACACCATTACCACCAGCCATCAACCATCATCACCACCATCATCATCACCTTGGGAATCTCGGCTTTTGAGTTACTCGCGTGAGGATTTAAGAGTTTGTGATCTTCGAGTTCTTCCTACTTTCCATATGGTGTACTTCAACTTATTCTTTAATTACTCTTTTTGAGTTCCTCTTTGTTGCTTGTTTATTCTTTGTATTAGTTAACATGACATGATTTATACAATTTTCAGCCTATATTTATGAGTTTATTTGATTGTTAGATCCTAATTAATTAGTTCTTCTAGCAGCTTATGTGACTCCGTTTATTTGATTCGGTTTTATTGAATCTTTTATGTGTTCTTGTTTTAAGGTTCGAAACTTAAGATGATTGCATGTAATTGGTGCTAGAATTAGGGTTTTAATTCTAATTCACAAGTAGTAAAGGCTTATCAAACGGGTCGGAATCAAAATAAGAAGGATCGCGGATAGACGAGCGTTCGCTAGGTCGCGCACTTTAATTAACAACTTTTCTCCTATGCGTTAGATATGTTATTGATTGATCACCTTTGCATGTTTAATTGTTTAATCTAGATGAGCGTTCACTAGGTTAATTTTCATAGAAGAGGTTTTATTTGGGGAATGATAACCCGTGTGGGCATTCCACATATGTTAGTTTCGGTTTCATGGCTAGGGAACTTGGTTAATTTTCGGTCTAATGATTGGTAAACTTGTGTATATGTGGCTGAACTTTATATACTTTGTGTTTCATCATCATATTTTATTTATTCTTTGAAATTTAATTAATTTATTTCATTCAATTTATCTCTCAATTCCCCTTTTTACTTTGTACATATGTATATATTTATACTTTATACTTGTTAATAATAATTCTTTATTTTATTTAATTCTTTGTGACATTTTTTGTTAGGTACACCCTTTGATCTCCGTTGTGAACGATATCCTACTATGCACTATACTACCGATAGGGATTTTTTTAAATTGACGCTTCCTTTTGGGGCGTGTCAATTTTTGGCGCCGTCGACGGGGATTGAAAATGTTCCTAACCTAATTTTTTTTTTTGTTAATACTGTTTATAATTTTTTGCAATTATTACTGTTTTTATTACTTGTATATAATTACTGTTTACTTTTTATTGTTTATAATTTTACTATTTTTTAACTGTTCATATTACTTGTTTATATTACTTGTCTATATTACTTGTGAATAGTTGTTGTTATTACTTGTGTTTAATACTTGTTCATATTTTGTTACACTTAGTAATTTATTTAGGTGTCTTTTATATAGTTGATTATTTTTTGTTGTTGTAAGTTGTAACTTGAACGGAAATAGGTAAGGTCCTTTTATTAATATTGGCCTAAACCCTTCATTTGTACCATAAGGTCACTTGAGGTTGAGGGCGGCCTTTATTAACACTTGGAGAATTGTCGAACACTTAAGTGCTTTCTCAACTGAGTAAGGGGCACATGAATGGTGTCTAGATATGATCGAGACCCTGGGTGACGGGTTTGTAAAATTGGATTCAGAGGACTAGTCCACTAAATGAATCCTGCCTCTCGCTTATCTCTTGTGATCTGGCCATTCGCCTTCTGAAAACACGGAAAGTCATTTACGTCAAGGCATTGCACCTAGGCCGCATGTCCACCTTGAGTTACCGCTTGGAATCAACTTTCATTTTTTTCAACTATATTCAAGCAAAGAAAAATGTTTTTGTACACTTTAGGTATATTGGATTAAACATGACTTTAAGATGGGTAGCTGTTTCAGTCCCATTGCACATTGAAGTCCTCTGTTCCCGTACTTAAGTGTATTGTGTAAATAAAATATACTTAGACATAGGAAATTTTATTTATTCATTTTGTATAGATAATTTGTGACATGTTTTTAACTTTGTAAATATTTTGTTTTTATTTTGTAAATTTATTACTAACTTTTTAATTTTTTTAGGGAATAATCCAGGTTATCGGAAATTATATCACATACATCGGAGCATACGTTTAGGAAGTCAAGGTTGAAAAACCTTGAGGTTGATGCCTTGTTGGTGATTTTCGGTTTCCTCGGGAGTAAAAAGGTAAGTTTTCTTTTCACTCTCGTTATTTGTTTTTGAAAAAGAAAAAAAAATTAGAAAATTTGTAATTGGAAATATAAAAAAAAAGAGTGTTTGTTTATTTTACTGTTTATAATTACTGTTTCTGTTTTGTTTTTGGGTTTGTTTGTTTGTTGGTTTGTTAGTATTGGGCCTTAAGCCCGTTTGTGTGTTGGTTAGTGTTTTAGGTTTCGAAAAAAAAAAATATAAAAAAAAAAAATAAAATATTTTTAGCCCACTGGGCTCGTGTTATTCACGAAGCCCAAAACCCGTAACCCAAGCCCATTTAGTGTGTCGGGCCTGTTCGTTTTTAGGCCCATTAGTTAAACCCACCAATAATGGGCCGGAGATTCTTTGGCCCAGGCCCACTTTAAGGCCCAAACCATTTCGATGGCCCAAGCCCGTTTAAAGTGTCGGCAAGCGCGTGTGCTACGCGTTTTCACTGTTCACTTTACGACTTTTCGTAAAGTATTAAAAAATAAAAATAAAAAAATAAAAAATGAAAATAAAAAAATTCTGATTGGGCCGACGCACGACTTTTGCGTCGGCCGATTTGTTTAATAAATCGTGCGCGCGTTCCACTATTCCCTTTGCGACTTTCGTCGCTCGATCCGTGATTTACGGATCTTTGTCTTCGACTTTGGACACGCGTCCGTCCGTTCGTTTCCCTTCCCCTTCGATTTGCGTTAGTGCCTTAGGTCATTTCACGCGTTTTCCCTTAGTCTCTCTCACTCTCTCTCTCGTTTTCTCTCTTGTGTTCTTCGTGTTCTTCGGTTTTCCCAGAAAATCTCCCAAATCCCAGAAGCTTTCCTCCATCCCCAACCCACAAATGGCCAAACGAGTGAATTCTTTCAGCGATTTGTTTCAGGCAGGTCCTTCAGAGAACCCGATCTTTGAAGGTCTGACTGAAATAATTCCACCGAGCATGCTCAATAGCGCCGATGCTAGCATGCCGACCGAGCCACAACCACTACCCCAAGCACCAATCTTGGTTGCTGATCCACCTGTTGAGCCGGAAGCCGCTCCTGTCTATAGGAGACTTCCGAGGTCGAAGTACAGCAAAGCTCAGAGAGATGCACTTGCGGCTTTCTTTGCGGTGTATTCTCACCCCACCAAGCCACAACGAGAACGATTTGGTCCGAAAATCGGACTTGAGGAGGACCAAGTCTATTATTGGGGGTCGAGAAATAGGAAGAAGTTCGGTATCCAGTCTTCCGAGCAGCGTATTGCCGAGCTAGAGAAAAGAAACGATCAGCTGGTGAGCAAAAACGAGGAGCTTCAAATGCAGAATCAAAGACTCGTCGATGCTCTCCACAGCGGCATATGTCCCAATTGCGGAGGTCCTGTTCCGCACTCAGATGTGCCTAGGCGAAGGCTCGAAGTTGTTCCTCAACAACAAGAGCCTCTTCTTGAGTTGTCCGACGATTCCATCGACATGGACCACTTGAGACGGGATGTGCGGAGCCTCATGCCTACCCTAGTCGAGCGCCCATCCATACCTGTGCCATCTGACACCCTTCCCGGACCTGCTCACGATCTTGTCGGAGTCCACACCGACTTGATCTCGGATATCGTCCGCAAGGCCAAGCACGAGCTCGTGCTCGCGGCCACGGCCGGTTTTCCTTTGTGGATAACTTCACCGACTCCCGACACGTCTATTCATCCCGAGACTCTTCATAGGGCCGAGTACTTGCGAGTGTTTCAACGAGGCTGAACCTGCTCCGTACTTCAAAGCCGAATCGTCGAGACACTCGGCAACCATTCACCTTTATCCGACCACCATCGTTCGGATCTTAATGGATGTTGGTCGATGGTTGCCGGTCTTCGTAGCATGATTACAAACGCCAAGACGTTGGAGATCCTATCCTCCAAAGAACGAAGAAGGCTACGAGGAGCGAAGCGAGGTGATGTCGGCCGAGTTTCGGTGCCATCTCACCTCGTTTCAACTCGTGAAGTCCAGGTTGTTCGGTATTCTCACCAACAACTTGGATGGAAGTTGGGTCGTTGTGGATGTCTCCGTGGATGAATTGCGTTCAAATCCAAAGCCTTCCGTGAGATCGATTTGCCGAAAACGCCCTCCGGATGCACGATACGTGATCTTCATAATGGATCTTCCTTAGTCACTTGGGTGGAGCACGTGGATGTACGCGAGAAGGAGATGAAGGCCAGTTTCGAACCATTTGTTCATTCGGGGTTCGCTTTTGGTGCAAAGCGTTGGATCTCAACCCTCCAACGACAAGCCGAGCGCTACATGTGCGCCACAGGTATCCACTCTTCACCCGGTGACTCGATTATTTCTCTTGAAGGTAGAAGAGGACTTGGGGAAATGGCAAAACAGATGACGATCTGTTTCTTCAACGACATCAGCAACTCCACGTACCACCACTGGACTTGTTCGAACCGAACAAGAGACACTCGAATGGAGGTCAGGACCAACAAGCGAAGGGGTGATCCGAGCAAGCCCCCTGGAGTCAATCGTACTGCTGGTTGTTCTGTCGTGCATCTTTCCCATCACACCAGGATCTTTGAGTTCCTCAAAGACGTTCAGACTAGACCACAGTGGGATAGCATGTCGATGGACAGCTCGGTGCGTGTGCTAGCAAATTTCACCATCGGTCTTGACCCGCGGAACCAGATTTCGGTGCTCGCCATAGATAGTCACAACGACTTCCTCATTCTCCAGGAGTGTTGCACCGATGCAACGGGGTCGTCTGTGATTTATGCGCCGATTAACCACTCCATTCTCCAGTGTTTGTTATCTGGAGTTCAACCGGAGCCATTTCCGCTTATGTCTTCAGGCTTCTCCATTCTGCCTAACGTATCCGGAGCTGTACTTGACGGAACACTGCTGACTATAGTGTTCCAGATCTCGGTGAAGGCTACATCAGCCAAGTCTGCCGTGGAGTCGGCAACAACCCTCGTCCAGGACACACTTCAAAGGATCAGAGCCGCAGTCAATTAAGGAGCAAACGTTGGATGCAAGGCCCTGCTAGCCTTGTTTGTGACTGTTGGTGACTTGCTTCGGGAGGAGCTTTACGATCTTCAAGGGGGAGTCTTTCTGTTTCCCTTTTCATTTATTTAATTGTTGTGTGTTTATTTCAGTTTGTGTGTTTACTTCTGTTTGTGTGTTTAAATTCAATAACCATGCTTGAATTATTCATTTTCGTGAAATATTTGTCAACATTGAGGACAATGTTTAATTCAAGTGTGGGGGGAAGGTTTATTTAAAAAGAAAAGAAAAAAAATTTGAAAAATAAAAAAGTTCAAAAAAATAATTTACTTGTTTTTGTTTTCTACGGTAACAATATATCGACTAGATCATACTTACTCCCTTGGTAGCGTTGAACCTACCATTGCACTTAGTAAGTCACTGTGGTCACGTATTGTTACCCTAATAAAAAAAAATTTGAAAAAGAAAAAAAAAATTGGGTAAATGTTACAAATGGTCCTTGTGGTTTGAGGTGATGTTCAACATTAACCTTGAGGTTTCAAAATGTTTAATATCACCCTTGTGGTTTGCAATAATGATCAATATTGGTCCAAAATGTTATTTATAGTAAACTTTTCATCAATTAAAATAGTGTCGAAAATTAAATTAAATAAGAAACACTTGAAAAAAGTTTGTTTTCTAATTAAAATGATAAATTTATCCTTATGAATCACCTATACATGAATTTTAATTGTTGGATTTTTTTGCCGAAATTAGCATATGGACTAATATTGATTAATTTTGCAAACCACAAGGGTTACATTAAACATTTTGAAACCACAAGGTTAATGTTGAATATCACCCCAAACCACAGGGACCATTTATAACTTTTACCCAAAAAAATTTGCTTCTGTTGTTTATTTATTTGTTTGTTTTCGTTTTCTACGGTTACGGTATATCGACTAAATCATACTTACTCCCTTGGTAGCGTTGAACCTACCATTGCACTTAGTAAGTCACTGTGGTCACGTATTGTTACCCTTAATTGAAAAAAATCAAAAAAATCAAAAAAATCAAAAATCACAAAAATATTTGCTTCTGTTTGTGTGTTTTTGTGTGTTTATTTGTATTTTGTGCTTTGTTCTTTCCAATCCCAAGGATGAATTGAGTTTAATCTGTTATGATTTTGAGAATGTTAATTATATGCTAAGGCTTTGTGTAGTTTGCTTTGGATTTAATTTGTATAACTTATGATTGCTCGAAATTCCATGTTCACATCACCTGTGTCGATTAGTTGATTGCAATCCGAGAAGCACATTTAGACATACATTGTCATGCATACCCAGAAAATGTGAGGATTTGAGCCTGTTGAATATTCACATGTATGCATCATTCATACATTTACTCGTTCTTCATGTGTGCAAAATTCATGAGTTTTGAACCTAGAACTTGCTCAAAGACCACTTGAAACATTTTATTAATCTGTGATGAATTAGAGATGAGTAAGGCATTAGTTGAGCACCATGGCCAAAATATTCACCATCCATCTAAACACGAACTTTAGGAATCCCCTTTTGAACTAAACACTCATTAGCCGTTTCTTTTGTTCACCCACACCATCTCACCCTTGTTTTATTGTGTTTGCAAGACGATGATAGTGACTTCTTGTGTCCTTTTGCTTCGGATTTGTATGGTAATATACCAAAAGGCAAGTGTGGGGGTGCATTTTATTTTTTTGTATGTGTTCAAAGAAAGAAAAAAAAATCAAAAACAAAAAAAAGGAATAAAATTCCTCAAAGAAAAAAAAAAGAGAAAAAAAGAAAGAAAGAGAAATTCCAAAAATAGAGTTATTTTCTTGTATTATTTTCAATAGAAGGTTGGAGGAGAATAAGAAAGTTATTTCGGGTATAGCATAGGTATGAGTTTCAAAGTCGTTGATTTGTCTTGCAAACATGTGAAACATTTTTCATTTCCAGTCATTTCATTTACCATTCACCCTTTGGCCCCCATTACACCATTAAAAGCCCTTATGATTTAATGATTTGTGGATTAATTGTGGAGAGTTGGTTAATGAGCAAGCTTATGGGAACATTACTTATGCAATTGTTATGAGAGTAAACACTTAATCCTAAACACTGAGCGGAAAAATTTAGTGATCATTGTGAGCTTTAGTGGTTAATGTTGTTTCGATGTGCCTATTGGATTGCATGAGATTAATTGTACAAGGTTTTCACACACTTCACCCGAGCATAAATGAGATGTGCATGTTAAAGACTTAGCAAATTCGTTAGCCTAGGTATATAATTTGTATTCTCCTGATTATAACTCTTGTGAACTCGCTGAGGGTTATGGTTGGAAAGAATATTTGTTTTGTGTTTTCCTTTTCTGTTTTGTGTTTTTCTGTTTTAAGTTTTGTGTTGCTAAGGGACTAGCAATAGTTAAGTGTGGGGGTATTTGATAGGTGCATAATTGTATAACTTTTTATATCAATTTCTCTACATTTTTGTTGTTAGTTTCTCATAAATTTGTGTTATTTATTTAGTTTTTGTGTTTGTAGGGTTCCTATTGCAAATAAAGAGAAAAAAAGATAAGTTGAGGAAAATAAGCAAAGTGTTGGAAATTTACGAAGTCTAATGGGCTTTTTCGAGGCCCATTAAGAGGTGAGCTGCCGTGAGGCCCACGATGAAGGCCCAAATCCACGAAGAAAGGCCCAAGCCCAAGAAGGAAGGCCCAAGTCCACAAAGCATGAAGGAAAGGTCCAAGCCCATTTTCGGACAATCTGCCTGTGCAGATCAGTCAACTTTGGAAGCGCATATCTCCCACTTGCACCGTTGGATCCCGCTGTAGTTTTGGCACACACTGCATGTGTGTCTTAGGTATTCTGTATTAAAATTTCAGAATCATCCAACCGTCCAAACGTCCAATATTCCATTCCAAGTGCGCATAGCTCAGTGCTGCCTGCTTTCTAATTCTTTCATTTTCCTTTATTCTCAATGCTCCACTCACCCCCATATTTCCACCCATCTCACCACACTATCTTTGTTGCTTTCTCTCCATACCATTAGTGTTTGATTTCTTTTACCTAAATAAATGGTTCATTGCCATATGACTACATTTCCACCATTCCACTTACCATTTCTTTTCTACCACTCACATTCCACTTCTCTTACTTTTCTTTCTTTATTTCTTTCATTGTTTTCTTCTTCCTCTCCATTCTCCTATAAATAGCAGCCTCATTCTTCTCACCAATACACACCCCAATGGGGAGGGACAAACCCTCCTCTTTCTCTTCTCCATCTCACATCATATTTTCCATTCTCTAGTATTTAGGGTTTTCAAGTCTTCAAGGAGGAGGGGAGCTGTTTACACCATTACCACCAGCCATCAACCATCATCACCACCATCATCATCACCTTGGGAATCTCGGCTTTTGAGTTACTCGCGTGAGGATTTAAGAGTTTGTGATCTTCGAGTTCTTCCTACTTTCCATATGGTGTACTTCAACTTATTCTTTAATTACTCTTTTTGAGTTCCTCTTTGTTGCTTGTTTATTCTTTGTATTAGTTAACATGACATGATTTATACAATTTTCAGCCTATATTTATGAGTTTATTTGATTGTTAGATCCTAATTAATTAGTTCTTCTAGCAGCTTATGTGACTCCGTTTATTTGATTCGGTTTTATTGAATCTTTTATGTGTTCTTGTTTTAAGGTTCGAAACTTAAGATGATTGCATGTAATTGGTGCTAGAATTAGGGTTTTAATTCTAATTCACAAGTAGTAAAGGCTTATCAAACGGGTCGGAATCAAAATAAGAAGGATCGCGGATAGACGAGCGTTCGCTAGGTCGCGCACTTTAATTAACAACTCTTCTCCTATGCGTTAGATATGTTATTGATTGATCACCTTTGCATGTTTAATTGTTTAATCTAGATGAGCGTTCACTAGGTTAATTTTCATAGAAGAGGTTTTATTTGGGGAATGATAACCCGTGTGGGCATTCCACATATGTTAGTTTCGGTTTCATGGCTAGGGAACTTGGTTAATTTTCGGTCTAATGATTGGTAAACTTGTGTATATGTGGCTGAACTTTATATACTTTGTGTTTCATCATCATATTTTATTTATTCTTTGAAATTTAATTAATTTATTTCATTCAATTTATCTCTCAATTCCCCTTTTTACTTTGTACATATGTATATATTTATACTTTATACTTGTTAATAATAATTCTTTATTTTATTTAATTCTTTGTGACATTTTTTGTTAGGTACACCCTTTGATCTCCGTTGTGAACGATATCCTACTATGCACTATACTACCGATAGGGATTTTTTTAAATTGATGCTCATTTTGGGCGTGTCAGTTGACCCGGAGCCTTTTCAATTGATGTCATCTGGCTTCTCCATTCTGCCTGATGTATCCGGAGACGTACTTGATGGAACTCTACTGACGTTAGTGTTCCAGATCTCAGTGAAGGCAAATTCAGCCAGACGTGCTGTGGATTTGGCAACAGGCACGGTCCAGGACACGCTCAAAAGGATCAAAGCCGCAGTCTGATAGGAGCACAAAGTGTGACGTTTTTAATGTATTTTCCCTACTATTTGGCTATGATTTAATTGTAACTTTGCTATTTTTGCTTAGTTTCCATATTTGAGTCCCTAAATGATATATAAATGTGAATACGTGCAGAAAATCGGAGCTCGGAAATTTACGAAGTCTAATGGGCTTTTTCGAGGCCCATTAAGAAGTGAGCTGCCGTGAGGCCCAAATCCATGAAGAAAGGCCCAAGCCCAAGAAGAAAGGCCCAAGCCCAAGAAGGAAGGTCCAAGCCCATTTTCGGACAATCTGCCTGTGCAGATATGTCAACTTGCGAAGCCCATATCTCCCAATTGCACCGTTGGATCCAGCTGTAATTTTGATACACGCTGCATGTGTGTGTTATATATTCTGTATTAAAATTTCAGAATCATCCAACCGTTCAAACGTGCATTATCCCGTTATAAGTGGGAACTGCTCAGTGCTATCTGCTTTTTATTTCTTTCCTCTTCTTTTATTTTCAATGCTCCACTCACCTCCATATTTCCACCCATCTCATCACACTATCTTTGTTTCTTTCTCTCCATACCATTAGTGTTTGATTTCTTTTACCTAAATAAATGGTTCATTGCCATATGACTACATTTCCACCATTCCACTTACCATTTTTTTCTACCACTCACATTCCACTTCTCTTCCTTTTCTTTCTTTATTTCTTGCATTGTCTTCTTCTTCCTCTCTATTCTCCTATAAATAGCAGCCTCATTCTTCTCACCAATTCACACCCCAATGGGGAGGGACAAACCCTCCTCTTTCTCTTCTCCATCATATTTTCCATTCTCTAGTATTTAGGGTTCTCAAGGCTTCAAGGAGGAGGAAAGGCGGCTGCACCATCACCATCATCACCATCAATTTCGTCCATCATCATCACCACCTTGCTGCACACGGTTTGGATTACTTGCTTTCAAGGATTCAAGGTTTCGTGGTCTTCAAATCTTCATGCTATTCCATATGGTGTAATATGACTTTTCCTTTAATTATTCTTATGAATTCCTCTTTGTTGCTTGATTATTCTTTGTATTAGTTAACATGACATGATTTATATAATTTCCAGCCTATTTATATGAGTTTATTTAGTTATTGGATCCTAATTAATTAGTTCTTCTAGTAGCTTATGTGACTCTGTTTACTTGATTCTGAATTATAGAAAACTTTTATGTGTTTATGTTATAGGGATCGATACTTATAATATTTGCATATAATTGGAGCTAGAGTTAGGGATTACAATTCACCTAATAGTTTTGGAAACCTAATTCACGAGTAGTAAAGGCTTTGGACAAAGGTCGGTGTCAAATAAAAAGGATTGCGGACATATGGACTTTTCTATAATGGGTCGTGCACTTTGATTAACAACTCTTTTCTATGCGTTAAATATGGTTTGACTAGCTAGCTTTCTAGACTAAGATGGCATGTTTAATTGGTTAATCTAGGTGCTTTCACTTAGGTTAATTTTCGTAGAGAGGTTTTATTTGGGGAATGGTTAGCTTCTAACTTTCCACATATGTTAATTTCGGTTTCATGGCTAGGGAACTTGGTTAATTTTCGGTCCAATGATTAATAAACTTGTGTATATGTGGCTGAACTTTATATTCTTTATGTTTCATCCCATCTTATTTAATTTATTCTTTGTAATTTAATTTATTTATTTCATTCAATTTATCACTCAATCCCCCCCTTTTACTTTGTACATATGTATATATTCTTTATACTTGTTAATAATAATTCTTTATTTTATTTAATTCTTTGTGACATTTTTTGTTAGGTACACCCTTTGATCTCCGTTGTGAACGATACCCTACTATGCACTATACTACTACCGATAGGGATTTTTTTAATTGATGCTCCTTTTTGGGCCTATCAATTTTTGGCGCCGTCGACGTGGATTGAAAATGTTCCTAACCTAATATTTTTTTTTGTGAATACTGTTTATAATTTTTTGTAATTATTACTGCTTTTATTACTTGTATATAATTACGGTTTACTTTTTATTGTTTATAATTTTACTATTTTTTTTAACTGTTCATATTACTTGTTTATATTACTTGTCTATATTACTTGTGACTAGTTGTTGTTATTACTTGTTTTTAATACTTGTTCATATTTTGTTACACTTAGTAATTTATTTAGGTGTCTTTTATATAGTTGATTATTTTTTTGTTGTTGTAAGTTGTAACTTGAACGGAAATAGGTAAGGTCCTTTTGTTAATATTGGCCTAAACCCTTCATTTTTACCGTAAGGTTATTTGAGGTTGAGGGCGGCCTTTATTAACACTTGGAGAATTGTCGAACACTTAAGTGCTTTCTCAACTGAGTAAGGGGCACATGGATGGTGTCTAGGTCGAGACCCTAGGTGACAGGTTTTGGATTCAGAGGACTATAGACAGACGAAAGTCGATAGGGGCTTGCCTCCGTAGTCCACCAAATGAATCCTGCCCCTCGCTTATTCTCATATGATCTGGCCATTCGCCTTCTGAAAACACGGAAAGTCATTTAAGTCAAGGCATTGCACCTAGGCCGTAAGTCCACCTTGAGTTACCGCTTGGAATCAACTTTCATTTTTTTCAACTATATTTAGGCAAAAGAAACTGTTTTTGTACACTTTAGGTATATTGGATCAAACATGACTTTTCGATGGGTAGTTGTTTCAGTCCCATTGCACATTGAAGTCCTCTGTTCCCGTACTTAAGTGTATTGTGTAAATAAAATATACGTAGACATAGGAAAATTTATTCATTCATTTTGTATAGATAATTTGTGACATATTTTTAACTTTGTAAATATTTTGTTTTTATTTTGTAAATTTATTACTAACCTTTTTATTTTGTATAGGAAATAATCCGGGTTTATCGGAAATTTTACCACATACATCGGAGCATACGTTTAGGAAGTCAAGGTTGAAAAACCTTGAGGTTGATGTCTTGTTGGTGATTTTCGGTTTCCTCGGGAGTAAAAAGGTAAGTTTTCTTTTCACTCTCGTTATTTATTTAAAAAAAAAAAAAAAAAATTTGTAAATAAAAAAAAGAGTGTTTGCTTTTGTTTTATTGTTTTGTAATTACTTATTTTTACTGTTCATAATTACTGTTCCTATTTACTGTTTATTTTGGGCTTGTTTGTTAGTTTGTTTGTTATTGGGCCTTAAGCCCATTTCTTTGTGTGATTGGTTAGGGTTTTAGGTTTCGTAAAATAAAAAAAATAAAAAAAAATAAAAAATTTAGCCCATTGGGCCCGTATCATTCCCGAAGCCCAAAACCCGTAACCCAAGCCCATTAGTGTGTCGGGCCTGTTCGTTTTTAGGCCCATTAGTTTAAGCCCACCAATAATGGGCCGGAGATTTCTTTGGCCCAGGTTGATAGGCTCCAAAAGGAGCGTCAATTTAAAAAAAAACCCTATCGTTAGTAGTATAGTGGAAGTAGGGTATCGTTCACAACGGAGATCAAAGGGTGTACCTAACAAAAAATTGTCACAAAGAATTAAATAAAATAAAGAATTATTATTAACAAGTATAAAGAATATATACATATGTACAAAGTAAAAGGGGGTTTAAGAGATAAATTGAATGAAATAAATTAATTAAATTATAAAGAATAAATTAAATAAGATGGGATGAAACACAAAGTATATAAAGTTCAGCCACAAGTATACAAGTTTACCAATTATTGGACCGAAAATTAACCAAGTTCCCTAGCTATGAAACCGAAATTAACATATGTGGAATGCTGGACCGCCAATTATCATTCCCCAAATAAAACCACTTTCATGAAAATTAACCTAAGCGACCGCACCTAGATTAATCAATCAAACATGCAAAGGTAGCTAATCAAAACATGTTCAACGCATAAAAGAAGAGTTGTTAATTAAAGTGCACGACCTAGTGGGACCGCCCATCTATCCGTGATCCTTTTTATTTGTTTCCGACCTCTTTCCAAAGCCTTTACTACTAGTGAATTAGAATTAAAACCCTAATTCTAGTACCAATTATATGCAATTATCTTAAGCTTGCAACCTTAAAACAAAAACATATAAAAGTTATCTACTAAAACAAAATCAAATAAACGGAGTCACATAAACTACTAGAAGAACTAATTAATTAGGATCCAACAATTAAATAAATCCATAAACAAGGGCTGAATATTATATAAATCATGTCATGTTAACTAATACAAAGAATAATCAAGTAACAAAGAGGCATAAATTTAAAGGCTAAGTCGAAATACACCGTATGAATAGCATGAAGATCTTGAAGCCACATCTTGAATCCTTGACCACAAGTAATCCAAGCTGTGAAGACAAGGTGGTGATGGTGATGGTGATGCTGAAATAGGGCTGGTGGTGATGGTGTAGACGCCTTCTCCTCCTCTTTGAAGTCTTGAAAACCCTAAATACTAGAGAATGGAAAATATGATGTGAGATGGAGAAGAGAAAGAGGAGGGTTTGTCCCTCCCCATTGGGGTGTGTTTGAAGAGAAGAATGAGGCTGCTATTTATAGGAGAATGGAGAGGAAGAAGAAGACAATGAAAGAAATAAAGAAAGAAAGGGAAGAGAAGTGGAATGTGAGTGGTAGAAAAGAAATGGTAAGTGGAATGGTGGAAATGTAGTCATATGGCAATGAACCATTTATTTAGGTAAAAGAAATCAAACACTAATATTGTGGGCAGAAAGAAGAGGAAAGAATATAGGGGTGAGTGGAGCATTGAAAATAAAAGAAGAGGAAAGAAATAAAAAGCAGACAGCACTGAGCAGTGCGCACTTAGAGCGGCATAATGGACGTTCCACCGGTTGGATGATTCTCAAATTTTAACACAGAATATCTAACACACACATGCAGCGTGTATCAAAAATACAGCTGGATCCAACGGTGCAATCGGGAGATATAGGCTTCGCAAGTTGACTGATCTGCACAGGCAGAATGTCCGAAAATCTGGGCTTGGGCCTTTCCTCATGCTTTGTGAACCTGGGCCTTCCTTCATGGATTTGGGCCTTCCATCTTGGGTTTGGGCCTTCCTTCTTGGGCCTCATGGCAGACCACCTCTTAATGGGCCTCGCAAAAGCCCATTAGACTTCGTTTCTGCACATGTTCACATTAATACATCATTTTGGACTTAAATATGGAAACTAAGCTAAAATAGCAAAGTTACAATTAAATCATAGCCAAATAGTAGGGAAAACACATTAAAAACGTCACACTTTGTGCTCCTATCAAATTCCCCCACACTTAGCTATTGCTAGTCCCTTAGCAACACAAAACGTCAAACAGAACAACACAAAACAAAAAAGGGAAACACAAAACATATATTCTTTCCAACCATAATCCTCAGCGAGTTCACAACAGTTGTAATCAACAGAATAAAAATTATATACCAAGGCTAAAGAATTTGCTAAGCATTTAACATGTACATCTCATTCATGCTCGGGTGAAGTGTGTGAAAACCAAGTATACAATCAATCTCATACAATCCAATAGGCACATAAAAACAACATTAACCACTAAAACTCACAATGATCACTAAATATTTCCGCTCAGTGTTTAGGGTTAAGTGTTTACTCTCAAAACAATTACACAAGTAATGTTCCCAAAAGCTTGCTCATTAACCAACTCTCCACAATTAATCCACAAATCATTAAATCATAAGGGCTTTCAATGGTGTAATGGGGTCAAAGGTTAGGGGTTAAAAGAAACGAAGGGATAGGAAAAACAAAATGTCCCGAGTGTTCCACAAAACAATTTTGTGACTTGTTTTCTATATGCTTAAACAATCAAACAACCAAACTTTTATTCACCTCCAATCTTTCACACTTTCAGAACAAAAACTTCTTATTCTTTTTTTTTTTTTTTTTTTTTTTTCTTTTTGTATATATATATTTTTTTTTTTACCCAACATTTTTTTTTAACAACACCCCCACACTTACTTCTTTCACAAACCAGAAGACTTTTCAAGCACAAAATACCACCACAAGTCACAAAATTGTCTCTTTAACACATGTTGGAACAAAGGCAGGTTAGTGTTTAAGCTAAAAACAGGTTAGGAGTAAGCGGGTTAACGAAGAAAAAGGCTAAAAACATGTTAGGCTCAAAAGAGGTTAACCTAAAGGATTAGTGTTTACAGGGCTGTAAGTCAGTTTGGCCATGGTGTTTTACTAATGCCTTAATCATCTTTAATTCATCACAGATTAATAAAACGTTTCAAGTGGTCTTTGAGCAAGTTCTAGGTTCAAAACTCATGAATTGTGCACACATGAAGAACGAGTAAATGTATGAAATATGCATACATGTGAATATTCAATAGGCTCAAATCCTCACAGTTTCTAGGTATGCATGACAATGTATGTTTAAATGTGCTTCTCGGATTGCAATCAATTAATCGAAACAGGTTATGTGAACATGGAAATTCGAGCACTCATAAGTTATGCAAATTAAATTCAAAGCAAACTACACAAAGCCTTAGCATATAATCCACATTCTCAAAATCATAACAATTTAAACTCAATTCATCATCGGAATTGGAAAGAACAAAGCACAAAACAAACAATAACACACAAAACAGAAGCAAATATTTTTGTCATTTTTGATTTTTTGATTTTTTTTTATTATATTTTTATTTTTGATATAGCTCAAATAAACAAACAAGCACTTTCTAAGACTCGATAGCTCCAAAGCCAGTGCGAAACAAACGAGCTTACAAAACTATTTTTTTTTCTATTTTTTTTTATTAGGGTAACAATACGTGACCACAGTGACTTACTTAGTGCAATGGTAGGTTCAACGCTACCAAAGGAGTAAGTATGATCTAGTCGATATATTGTTACCGTAGAAAACAAAAACAAGTAAATTATTTTTTTTTGAATTTTTTTAATTTTTCAAATTTTTTCTTTTCTTTTTAATAAACCTTCCCCCCACACTTGAATTAAACATTGTCCTCAATGTTAGACAGATATTTCACGAAAACGAATAATTCAAGCATGGTTATTGAATTTAAACACACAAACATAAATAAACCGAAGTAAACACACAAACAGAAATAAACCGAAGTAAACACACAAACAGAAATAAACACACGACAGTTAAGTAAATGAAAAGGGAAACAAAAAGACTCCCCTTTGAAGATCGTGAAGCTCCTCCCGAAGCAAGTCACCAACAGTCACAAACAAGGCTAGCAGGGCCTTGCATCCAACGTTTGCTCCTTAATTGACTGCGGCTCTGATCCTTTGAAGTGTGTCCTGGACAAGGGTAGTTGCCGACTCCACGGCAGATTTGGCTGATGTAGCCTTCACCGAGATCTGGAACACTATAGTCAGCAGTGTTCCGTCAAGAATAGCTCCGGATACGTTAGGCAGAATGGAGAAGCCTGAAGACATAAGCGGAAATGGCTCCGGTTGAACTCCAGATAGCAAACACTGGAAAATGGAATGGTTAATCGGCGCATAAATCACAGACGACCCTGTTGCATCGGTGCAACACTCCTGAAGGATGAGGAAGTCGTTGTGACTATCTATAGCGAGCACCGAAATCTGATTGCGCGGGTCAAGACCAATGGTAAAATTCGCTAGCACACGCACAGAGCTGTCCATCGACATACTATCCCACAGCGGTCTCGTCTGAACGTCTTTGAGGAACTCAAAGATCCTAGTGTGATGAGATAGATGAACAACGGAACAACCAGCAGTACGATTGACTCCAGGGGGCTTGCTCGGATCACCCCTTCGCTTGTTGGTCCTGACCTCCATTCGAGTGTCTCTTGTTCGGTTCGAACAAGTCCAGTGATGGTACGTGGAGTTGCTGATATCGTTGAAGAAACAGACCGTCATCTGTTTTGCCATTTCCGCCAAGCCTCTTCTTCCTTCAGGCGAAATGATTGAATCACCGGGTGAAGTGTGGATACCTGTGGCGCACATGTAGCGCTCGGCTTGTCGTTGGAGAGTTGAGATCCAACGCTTTGCACCAAAAGCGAACCCTGAATGAACAAAAGGTTCGAAATTGGCCTTCATCTCCTTCTTGCGTACATCCACGTGCTCCACCCAAGTGACCAAGGAAGATCCATTATAAAGATCACGTATCAGGCATCCGGAGGGGCGTTTTCGGCATATAGATCTCACGGAAGGCTTCGGATTTGTGCGCAATTCATCCACGGAGACATCCACGACGACCCAACTTCCATCCAGTTGTTGGTGAGAATACCGAACAAACTGGACTTCACGAGTTGAAACGAGGTGAGATGGCACCAGAAACTCGGCCGACATCACCTGCTTCTGCTCCTCGTAGCCTTCTTCGTTGCTGGACGATAGGACCTCCAACGTCTTGGCGTTTGTGATCATGCTACAGAAGACTGGCAACCATCGACCAACATCCATGAGAATTTGAACGATGGTGGTCGGATAAAGATGGATGGTTGCCGAGTGTCTCGACGATTCGGCTTTGAAGTACGGAGCAGGTTCAGCTCGTTGAAACACTCGCAAGTACTCGGCCCTATGAAGAGTCTCGGGATGAATAGACGTGTCGGGAGTCGGTGAAGTTATCCACAAAGGAAATCCGGCAGTGGCCGCGAGCGAGAGCTCGTGTTTGGCCTTACGGACGATATCCGAGATCAAGTCGGTGTGGACTCCGACAAGATCAGTGAGCAGGTCCGGGAAGGGTATCGATGGCACGGGTAAGGATGGGCGCTCGACAAGTGTAGGCACGAGGCTTCGCACATCCCGTCTTAAGTGGTCCATATCGATCGAATCATCGGACAACTCAAGAAGAGGCTCTTGTTGTGGAGGAACAACTTCGAGCCTTCGCCTAGGCACATCCGAGTGCGGAACGGGACCTCCGCAATCGGGACAAATGCCGCCGTGGAGAGCATCGACGAGTCGTTGATTCCCGCATTTGAAGCTCCTCGTTCTTGCTCACCAGTGATCGTTTCTTCGCTCTAACTCGGCAATACGTTGCTCAGACGTCAGGATACCGAATTTCTTCCTATTTCTCGACCCCCAATAGTAGATCTGGTCCTCCTCTAGTCCGATTTTCGGACCAAATCTTTCTCGTTGTGGTTTCGTGGGGTGAGAATACACCGCAAAGAAAGCCGCCAGTGCATCTCTCTGAGCTTTGGTGTACTTTGTCCTCGGAAGTCTCCTATAGACAGGAGCGGCTTCCGGCTCAACGGGTGGATCAGCAACCAGGATTGGTGCTTGGGGTAGTGGTTGCGGTTGTGGCTCGGTCGGCATGCTAGCATCGGCGCTATTGAGCATGCTCGGTGGAATTATTTCAGCCAAGCCTTCAAAGATCGGGTTCTCTGAAGGACCTGCCTGAAACAAATCGCTGAAAGAATTCACTCTCTTGGCCATTTTTGGGTTGGGAAGGGAGGATAGCTTCTGGGAATTGGGAGGTTTTTCTGGGAAAACTAACTAAGAACACGAAGAACACGATGAACAAGCGAGAGAGAAATTGGGAGGCTTTCTGGGAAAAATCAAGAACACGAACAACACGAGAGAGAAAACGAGAGAGAATGAGAGAGAGAAAGGGAAAACGTGAAATGCCCTAAGGAAACTAACGCAAACCGAAGGGGAAGGGAACAGAATGGACGGACGCGTGTCCAAAGTCGAAGACAAAGATCCGTAAATCACGGATCGAGCGACGAAAGTCGCAAAGGGAATAGTGGAACGCGCGCACGATTTATTAAACAATTCGGCCGACGCAAAAGTCGTGCGTCGGCCCAATCAAATTTTTTTTGATTTTCTATTTTTTATTTTTTTAATTTATTTTTTTAATACTTTACGAAAAGTCGTAAAGTGAACAGTGAAAACGCGTGTAAAACACGCGCAAAGGTTGCCGACACTTTAAACGGGCTTGGGCCATCGAAATGGACTGGGCCTTAAAGTGGGCCTGGGCCAAAGAAATCTCCGGCCCATTATTGGTGGGCTTAACTAATGGGCCTAAAAACGAACAGGCCCGACACACTAATGGGCTTGGGTTACGGGTTTTGGGCTTCGTGAATGACACGAGCCCAATGGGCTAAATTTTTAATTTTTAATTTTTTTCTTTTTATTCGAAACCCAAAACACTAACCAATCTCACAAACGGGCCTAAGGCCCAATAACAAACAAACTAACTAACAAGCCCAAAAATAAAACAAACAGTAATTATAAATAGTAAAAAGAAATAATTACCAACAGTAAAACAAAAGAAAACACTCTTTTTTTTTTTATTTACAATTAATTTTTTTTTTAATTTTCTTTTTTTCTTTTTTTTTTTTTTTTTTATTTTTAAAATAAATAACGAGTGTGAAAGAAAACTTACCTTTTTACTCCCGAGGAAACCGAAAATCACCAACAAGACATCAACCTCAAGGTTTTTCAACCTTGACTTCCTAAACGTATGCTCCTATGTGGTAAAATTTCCGAATAACCCGGATTATTCCCTATAAAAATTAAAAATAAATTAGTAATAAAATTTACAAAGTAAAACCAAAATATTTACAATGTTAAAAATGTATCACAAATTATCTATACAAAATGAATGAATAAATTTTCCTATGTCTACGTATATTTTATTTACACAATACACTTAAGTGTACAAAAATATTTTCATTTTCCTTAATATAGTTGAAAAAAATGAAAGTTGATTCCAAGCGGTAACTCAAGGTGGACTTACGGCCTAGGTGCAATATCTTGACTTAAATGACTTTCCGTGTTTTCAGAAGGCGAATGGCCAGATCACAAGAGATAAGCGAGAGGCAGGATTCATTTAGTGGACAAGTCCTCTGAATCCAATTTTACAAACCCGTCACCCAGAGTCTTGATCATATCTAGACACCATTCATGTGCCCCTTACTCAGTTGAGAAAGCACTTAAGTGTTCGACAATTCTCCAAGTGTTAATAAAGGCCGCCCTCAACCTCAAATAACCTTACGGTAAAAATGAAGGGTTTAGGCCAATATTAACAAAAGGACCTTACCTATTCCGTTCAAGTTACAACTTACAACAACAAAAAATAATCAACTATATAAAAGACACCTAAATAAATTACTAAGTGTAACAAAATATGAACAAGTATTAAAAACAAGTAATATAGACAAGTAATATAAACAAGTCATATGAACAGTTAAAAAAAATAGTAAAATTATAAACAATAAAAAGTAATAAAAACAGTAATAATTACAAAAAATTATAAACAGTATTCACAAAAAAAAAAAATATTAGGTTAGGAATATTTTCAATCCACGTCGACGGCGCCAAAAATTGATAGGCTCCAAAAGGAGCGTCAATTTAAAAAAAAAACCCTATCGTTAGTAGTATAGTGGAAGTAGGGTATCGTTCACAACGGAGATCAAAGGGTGTACCTAACAAAAAATTGTCACAAAGAATTAAATAAAATAAAGAATTATTATTAACAAGTATAAAGAATATATACATATGTACAAAGTAAAAGGGGGTTTAAGAGATAAATTGAATGAAATAAATTAATTAAATTATAAAGAATAAATTAAATAAGATGGGATGAAACACAAAGTATATAAAGTTCAGCCACAAGTATACAAGTTTACCAATTATTGGACCGAAAATTAACCAAGTTCCCTAGCCATGAAACCGAAATTAACATATGTGGAATGCTGGACCGCCAATTATCATTCCCCAAATAAAACCACTTTCATGAAAATTAACCTAAGCGACCGCACCTAGATTAATCAATCAAACATGCAAAGGTAGCTAATCAAAACATGTTCAACGCATAAAAGAAGAGTTGTTAATTAAAGTGCACGACCTAGTGGGACCGCCCATCTATCCGTGATCCTTTTTATTTGTTTCCGACCTCTTTCCAAAGCCTTTACTACTAGTGAATTAGAATTAAAACCCTAATTCTAGTACCAATTATATGCAATTATCTTAAGCTTGCAACCTTAAAACAAAAACATATAAAAGTTATCTACTAAAACAAAATCAAATAAACGGAGTCACATAAACTACTAGAAGAACTAATTAATTAGGATCCAACAATTAAATAAATCCATAAACAAGGGCTGAATATTATATAAATCATGTCATGTTAACTAATACAAAGAATAATCAAGTAACAAAGAGGCATAAATTTAAAGGCTAAGTCGAAATACACCGTATGAATAGCATGAAGATCTTGAAGCCACATCTTGAATCCTTGACCACAAGTAATCCAAGCTGTGAAGACAAGGTGGTGATGGTGATGGTGATGCTGAAATAGGGCTGGTGGTGATGGTGTAGACGCCTTCTCCTCCTCTTTGAAGTCTTGAAAACCCTAAATACTAGAGAATGGAAAATATGATGTGAGATGGAGAAGAGAAAGAGGAGGGTTTGTCCCTCCCCATTGGGGTGTGTTTGAAGAGAAGAATGAGGCTGCTATTTATAGGAGAATGGAGAGGAAGAAGAAGACAATGAAAGAAATAAAGAAAGAAAGGGAAGAGAAGTGGAATGTGAGTGGTAGAAAAGAAATGGTAAGTGGAATGGTGGAAATGTAGTCATATGGCAATGAACCATTTATTTAGGTAAAAGAAATCAAACACTAATATTGTGGGCAGAAAGAAGAGGAAAGAATATAGGGGTGAGTGGAGCATTGAAAATAAAAGAAGAGGAAAGAAATAAAAAGCAGGCAGCACGCGAGCAATGCGCACTTAGAGCGGCATAATGGACGTTCCACCGGTTGGATGATTCTCAAATTTTAACACAGAATATCTAACACACACATGCAGCGTGTATCAAAAATACAGCTGGATCCAACGGTGCAATCGGGAGATATAGGCTTCGCAAGTTGACTGATCTGCACAGGCGGAATGTCCGAAAATGCGGGCTTGGGCCTTTCCTCATGCTTTGTGAACCCGGGCCTTCCTTCATGGATTTGGGCCTTCCATCTTGGGTTTGGGCCTTCCTTCTTGGGCCTCATGGCAGACCACCTCTTAATGGGCCTCGCAAAAGCCCATTAGACTTCGTTTCTGCACATGTTCACATTAATACATCATTTTGGACTCAAATATGGAAACTAAGCTAAAATAGCAAAGTTACAATTAAATCATAGCCAAATAGTAGGGAAAACACATTAAAAACGTCACACTTTGTGCTCCTATCACAGGTCCACTTTAAGGCCCAAACCATTTCGATGGCCCAGGCCCGTTTAAAATGTCGGCAACCTTTGCGCGTGTTTCACACGCGTTTTCACTGTTCACTTTACGACTTTTCGTAAAGTATTAAAAAAAAATCAAAAAAAAAAAAAAATGAAAAAAAAAAAATTTTGATTGGGCCGACGCACGACTTTTGCGTCGGCCGAATTGTTTAATAAATCGTGCGCGCGTTCCACTATTCCCTTTGCGACTTTCGTCGCTCGATCCGTGATTTACGGATCTTTGTCTTCGACTTTGGACACGCGTCGATCCATTCCGTTCCCTTCCCCTTCGGTTTGCGTTAGTTCCCTTAGGTCATTTCACGCGTTTTCCCTCTCTCTCTCTTTCATTCTCTCTCGTTTTCTCTCTCTGTTCTTCGTGTTCTTCCGTTTTTCCCAGAAAACCTCCCAAATTCCAGAAGCTTTCCTCATTCCCAACCCAAAAATGGCCAAGAGAGTGAATTCTTTCAGCGATTTGTTTCAGGCAGGTCCTTCAGAGAACCCGATCTTTGAAGGCTTGGCTGAAATAATTCCACCGAGCATGCTCAATAGCGCCGATGCTAGCATGCCGACCGAGCCACAACCACAACCACTACCCCAAGCACCAATCCTGGTTGCTGATCCACCTACCGAGCCGGAAGCCGCTCCTGTCTATAGGAGACTTCCGAGGACAAAGTACACCAAAGCTCAGAGAGATGCACTGGCGGCTTTCTTTGCGGTGTATTCTCACCCCACGAAACCACAACGAGAAAGATTTGGTCCAAAAATCGGACTAGAAGAAGACCAAGTCTATTATTGGGGGTCGAGAAATAGGAAGAAGTTCGGTATCCTTACGTCTGAGCAACGTATTGCCGAGTTAGAGAGACGAAATGATCAGCTGGTGAGCAAGAACGAGGAGCTTCAACTTCTGAATCAACGACTCGTCGATGCTCTCCACAGCGGCATCTGTCCCAATTGCGGAGGTCCTGTTCCGCACTCAGATGTGCCACGGCGAAGGCTCGAAGTTGTTCCTCCACAACAAGAGCCTATTCTTGAGTTGTCCGATGATTCCATCGACATGGACCACTTAAGACGGGATGTGCGGAGCCTCATGCCTTCATTTATCGAGCGCCCATCCATACCTTTGCCATCTGACACCCTTCCCGCACCAGCTCATGATCTTGTCGGAGTCCACACCGACTTGATCTCGGATATCGCCCGCAAGGCCAAAGACGAGCTCCTGCTCATGGCCACTGCCGGATTTCCTTTGTGGATAACTTCACCGACTCCCGACACGTCTATTCATCCCGAGACTCTTCATAGGGCCGAGTACTTGCGAGTGTTTCAACGAGCTGAACCTGCTCCGTACTTCAAAGCCGAATCCTCGAGACACTCGGCAACCATCCATCTTTATCCGACCACCATCGTTCAAATTCTCATGGATGTTGGTCGATGGTTGCCCGTCTTCTGTAGCATGATCACAAATGCCAAGACGTTGGAGATCCTTTCCTCCGACAACGAAGATGGCTACAAGGAGCAGAAGCAAGTGATGTCGGCCGAGTTTTTGGTGCCATCTCACATCGTGTCGACTGGTGAAGTCCAGTTCGTTAGGTATTCTCACCAACAACTGGATGGAAGTTGGGTCGTTGTGGATGTCTCCGTGGATGAATTGCGTTCAAATCCGAAGCCTTCCGTGAGATCGATTTGCCGAAAACGCCCCTCCGGATGCCTGATACGTGATCTTCATAATGGATTGATAGGAGCACAAAGTGTCACGTTTTTAATGTGTTTTCCCTACTATTTGGCTATGATTTAATTGTAACTTTGCTATTTTAGCTTAGTTTCCATATTTGAGTCCTAAATGACGTTTTAATGTGAACATGTGCAAAAACGAAGTCTAATGGGCTTTTGCGAGGCCCATTAAGAAGGAGGCCCAAACCAAGAAGGAGGCCCAGGCCCAAGATGGAAGGCCCAAACCCAAGATGGAAGGCCCAAATCCATGAAGGAAGGCCCAAGTTCACAAAGCATGAGGAAAGGCCCAAACCCAGATTTTCGGACATTCTGCCTGTGCAGATCAGTCAACTTGCGAAGCCCATATCTCTCAATTGCACCGTCAGATCTAGCTGTAATTTTGATACACGCCGCATGTGGATGTTAAGTGTTCGGCATTAAAATTTCAGAATCATCCAACCGTCCATACGTCCAGAATTCCACTCCAAGTGCGCACTGCTCAGTGCTGTCTGCTTTTTATTTCTTTCCTTTTCCTTTATTCTCAATGCTCCACTCACCCCCATATTTCCACCCATCTCACCTAACTATCTTTGTTTCTTTCTCTCCATACCATTAGTGTTTGATTTCTTTTACCTAAATAAATGGTTAATTGCCATATGACTACATTTCCACCACCACTTACCATTTCTTTATCTCCCATTCACATTCCACTTCTATTCCCTTTCTTTCTTTATTTCTTTCATTGTCTTCTTATTCCTCTCCATTCTCCTATAAATAGAGGGCTTCACAACACCAATTCCAGAATTCACACCCCAATGGGGAGGGACAAACCCTCCTCTTTCTCTTCTCCATCTCACATCATATTTTCCATTCTCTAGTATTTAGGGTTTTCAAGTCTTCAAGGAGGAGGGGAGCTGTTTACACCATTACCACCAGCCATCAACCATCATCACCACCATCATCATCACCTTGGGAATCTCGGCTTTTGAGTTACTCGCGTGAGGATTTAAGAGTTTGTGATCTTCGAGTTCTTCCTACTTTCCATATGGTGTACTTCAACTTATTCTTTAATTACTCTTTTTGAGTTCCTCTTTGTTGCTTGTTTATTCTTTGTACTAGTTAACATGACATGACGTTTATAATTTTCAGCCTATATTTTATGAGTTTATTTGATTGTTAGATCCTAATTAATTAGTTCTTCTAGCAGCTTATGTGACTCCGTTTATTTGATTCGGTTTTATTGAATCTTTTATGTGTTCTTGTTTTAAGGTTCGAAACTTAAGATGATTGCATGTAATTGGTGCTAGAATTAGGGTTTTAATTCTAATTCACAAGTAGTAAAGGCTTATCAAACGGGTCGGAATCAAAATAAAAAGGATCGCGGATAGACGAGCGTTCGCTAGGTCGCGCACTTTAATTAACAACTCTTCTCCTATGCGTTAAATATGTTATTGATTGATCACCTTTGCATGTTTAATTGTTTAATCTAGATGAGCGTTCACTAGGTTAATTTTCATAGAAGATGTTTTATTTGGGGAATGATAACCCGTGTGGGCATTCCACATATGTTAGTTTCGGTTTCATGGCTAGGGAACTTGGTTAATTTTCGGTCTAATGATTGGTAAACTTTTGTATATGTGGCTGAACTTTATATACGTTGTGTTTCATCATCATATTTTATTTATTCTTTGTAATTTAATTAATTTATTTCATTCAATTTATCTCTCAATTCCCCTTTTTACTTTGTACATATGTATATATTTATACTTTATACTTGTTAATAATAATTCTTTATTTTATTTAATTCTTTGTGACATTTTTTGTTAGGTACACCCTTTGATCTCCGTTGTGAACGATACCCTACTTACACTATACTACCGATAGGGATTTTTTAAATTGATGCTCATTTTGGGCGTATCAATTTTTGGCGCCGTCGACGGGGATTAAAAATTCCTAACTATTATTTTGTGAATATTTGTGAATAATATTTATTTATACTTGTTGATATTTTGTTACACTTAGTAAGTTATATAGGTGTCTTTTATATAGTTGATTATTTTTTTTTGTTGTTGTAAGTTGTAACTTGAACGGAAATAGGTAAGGTCCTTTTGTTAATATTGGCCTAAACCCTTCATTTTTACCGTAAGGTTATTTGAGGTTGAGGGCGGCCTTTATTAACACTTGGAGAATTGTCGAACACTTAAGTGCTTTCTCAACTGAGTAAGGGGCACATGGATGGTGTCTAGGTCGAGACCCTAGGTGACAGGTTTTGGATTCAGAGGACTATAGACAGACGAAAGTCGATAGGGGCTTGCCTCCGTAGTCCACCAAATGAATCCTGCCCCTCGCTTATCTCTCATATGATCTGGCCATTCGCCTTCGAAAACACGGAAAGTCATTTAAGTCAAGGCATTGCACCTAGGCCGTAAGTCCACCTTGAGTTACCGCTTGGAATCAACTTTCATTTTTTTTTCAACTATATTGAGGCAAAAGAAACTGTTTTTGTACACTTTAGGTATATTGGATTAAACATGACTTTAAGATGGGTAGCTGTTTCAGTCCCATTGCACATTGAAGTCCTCTCGTTCCCGTACTTAAGTGTATTGTGTAAATAAAATTTACTTAGACATAGGAAATTTTATTTATTCATTGATTCATTTTTTTTAACTTTGTAAATATTTTGTTTTTATTTTGTCAATTTTATTACTAACTTTTTAATTTTTATAGGGAATAATCCAGGTTATTCGAAAATTCTACCACATACATCGGAGCATACGTTTAGGAAGTCAAGGTTGAAAAACCTTGAGGTTGATGTCTTGTTGGTGATTTTCGGTTTCCTCGGGAGTAAAAAGGTAAGTTTTCTTTTCACTCTCGTTATTTATTTAAAAAATAAAAAAATAAAAAAAAAATAGAAAATTTGTAATTGTAAATAAAAAAAAAGTGATTGTTTGTTTTACTGTTTGTAATAATTTATTTTTACTGTTTATAATTACTGTTTGTTTTATTTTTTGGGCTTGTTGTTTGTTTGTTATTGGGCCTTAGGCCCGTTTGTGTGTTGGTTAGTGTTTTGGGTTTCGAAGAAAAAGAAAAAAATAAAAATTAGTTAGTTAAATCTTTGGCCCATTGGGCCCGGGTCATTCCCAAAGCCCAAAACTCGTAACCCAAGCCCATTTAGTGTGTCGGGCCTGTTCGTTTTAGGCCCATTAGTTTAAGCCCACCAATAATGGGCCGGAGATTTCTTTGGCCCAGGCCCACTTTAAGGCCCAGACCATTTCGATGGCCCAGGCCCGTTTAAAGTGTCGGCAACCGTCAGCGCGTGTGCCACGCGTTTTCACTGTTCACTTTACGACTTTTTCGTAAAGTATTAAAATAAAAAAAAAAAAAAAAAATAAAAATTCTTATTGGACCGTCTCGCGACTATCGCGTCGGCTCGATAATAAAAAATAAAAATAAAAAATAAAAAATGAAAAAAAATTTGATTGGGCCGACGGACGACTTTTGCGTCGGCCGATTTGTTTAATAATCCGCATGCGTGTCAACTGTAGCATTTGCGACTTTCGTCGCTCGATCCGCAATTTGCGGATCTGTGTCTGTGGCACGTGTGCGTACGTGCGTCTGTTCCTTTCACTTGGTTTGTGTCTATGTGCTTCATTCCATTGATTTTGCATTCATTTTCACTTAGTTCCCTTTTAGTCTCTCTAAATTTTCTCTCGTTCGTTCATACTGTTCGTCACTTGTTCTTCGTTGTTCTTAGTTATTTTTCCGTAAAGCTATCCTCCCTCCCAACCTAGAAATGGCCAAAAGAGTGAATTCTTTCGGTGAGTTGTTTCATTCTAGTCCTCCGCAGAGTGATTTCTTTGAAGGCTTGGATGAAATCATTCCACCAAGCATTCTAGATACCGTTAATGCTAGCATGCCGGATGTGCCGAACCAGAACCGGAACCACAAGCACCAATCCAGCCGCCGATCCACCTATTGTTGTTGTTTGCCGGACCTTCCGAGAAACGTACGAGAGGCCCGAGGACGAGATTCACCAAGGACCAAAATGATGCGTTGACCGAGTTCTACACGGTGAATCCTCACCCACTCAAACTGCACAGAGCAAGGTTTGCTATAGAACTCGGGTTAACTGAAAATAAGGTCTACAACTGGGGAAGGAGATTTCATGATAAGCACGGTATCCCGTCAGAGGAGCAGATTTATGCCGATCTAATAAGAAGAAACGAGGAGCTGATGAGTAAGAATGAGGAGCTTCAAGAGCAGAACCAGAAACTCATCGATGCTCTTCACAGCGGTATTTGTCCCCAGTGTGGAGGTCCTGTTCCGCACCCAGATGTGCATCGATCAAGATTCGAAGTTGTTCCTCCGGAGCCTCTTCTTGTCTTGTCCGATGATTCAATCGACATGGATGACTTGCGAAGGGATGTGCGGAGCCTCATGCCAACATTACTCGAGCGCTCATCCTCTCATGTGCCATCTGACAACATTCCGGGACCTGCTCATGATCTCGTTGGGTTTCATTCCGACCGGATCGCCGATATCGTGAACAAAGCCAAAGACAAACTCATGCTCTTGGTCGCGCTGGTTTTCCCCTATGGATCTATTCCTCAAATCCCAACACTTCCATTCATCCCGAAACTCTTAATCATGCCGAGTACTTGCGAGTGTCTCAACGAGCCGAGCCTACACCATATTTCATATCGAAGCCTCGAGACACTCGCAGAACCATTCACCCGAATCCGACCACCATCGTTCGGATTTTAATGGATGTTGGTCAATGGTTGCTCATCTTCGTAGCTTGGTCACCAATGCCCATACCTTGGAGGTCCTGTTCTCCGGATAGAAGAAAGCTACAAGGAGCAAGTGCAAGTGATGTCCGCCGAGTTCCTAGTGCCAACACACAATGTTTCAACTCGTGAAGTCCAGTTTGTTCGTTCCTCTCACCAACAATTGGATGGAAGTTGGATTGTTGTGGATGTCTCTGTGGATGAAGTGAGCTCAAATCCAAGGCCTTCCGTGAGATCAAGATGCCGAAAACGTCCTTCCGGATGCCTGATACGGGATCTGCAGAATGGATCATCCTTTGTCACGTGGGTGGAGCATGTTGATGTGCGAGAAAAAGATTTAACCCCCTTATTTAAACCTTTTGTTGAATCAGGTTTTGCATATGGAGCGAAGCGTTGGTTGGCACCTCTTCAACGACATGCCGAGCGCTACATGTGCGTGATGGGGATTCACACTTCACCCAGTGACTCAATCATTTCACCAGGAGGGAGAAGAAGCCTTGCTAAGATGGAAAACCAGATGTCGGTAAGTTTCTTCAACGACATCACCAACTCGACTTACCATCATTGGACTGCATCAAACAAAACGGGAGACACACATATGGAGGTCAGGACCAACAAGCGAAGGGATAATCCTAGCCAACCCCTTGAACTCGATCGTACTGCTGGCTGTTCTGTCAAGCACTTCTCCCATCACACAAGAATCTTTTATTTTATCAGAGACGTACAGACAAGGCATTTATGGGATAGTGTGTCGATAGACAGTTCAGTACATGTGCTTACAAACTTCACCACTGGTCTTGACCCACGAAATTCTATCTCCGTTTTGGGCATAAGTAATCACGTCGACTTCCTCATACTCCAGGAGTGCTTCACAGATTCAACGGGGTCGTACGTGATTTATGCGCCTATCGATCAAGCAACCTTCCAGTCCATGTTATGTGGAGTTGACTCGGAGCCTTTTCAATTGATGTCATCTGGCTTCTCCATTCTGCCGGATGTATCCGGAGACGTACTTGATGGAACTCTACTGACGTTAGTGTTCCAGATCTCAGTGAAGGCAAATTCAGCCAGACGTGCTGTGGATTCGGCAACAAGTGTCGTCCAAGACACGCTCAAAAAGATCAAAGCCGCAGTCAACTAAGGAGCAAACGTTGGATGCAAGGCCCTGCTAGCCTTGTTTGTGACTGTTGGTGACTACCTTCGGGAGGAGCTTCACGATCTTCAAAGGGGAGTCTTTCTGTTTCCTTTTTCATTTACTTAACTGTTGTGTGTTTATTTTTGTTGGTGTGTTTACTTCTGTTTGTGTGTTTAAATTCAATAACCATGCTTGAATTATTCATTTTCGTGAAATATTTGTCTAACATTGAGGACAATGTTTAATTCAAGTGTGGGGGGAAGGTTTATAGAAAAGAAAAGAAAAAAAAATTGAAAAATTCAAAAAAATAATTTACTTGTGTTTGTTTTCTACGGTAACAATATATCGACTAGATCATACTTACTCCCTTGGTAGCGTTGAACCTACCATTGCACTTAGTAAGTCACTGTGGTCACGTATTGTTACCCTAATAAAAAAAATTGAAAAAGAAAAAAAAATAGTTTTGTAAGCTCGTTTGTTTCGCACTGGCTTTGGAGCTATCGAGTCTTAGAAAGTGCTTGTTTGTTTATTTGAGCTATATCAAAAAAAAAATATAATCAAAAAAATCAAAAAATCAAAAATGACAAAAATATTTGCTTCTGTTTTGTGTGCTATTGTTTGTTTTGTGCTTTGTTCTTTCCAATTCCGATGATGAATTGAGTTTAAATTGTTGTGATTAGGAGAATGTTTATTATATGTCAAGGCTATGTGTTGTTTGCTTTGAATTTAATTTGCATAACTTATGATTGCTCGAATTTCCATGTTCACATAACCTGTTTCGATTAGTTGATTGCAATCTGAGAAGCACATTTAAACATACATTGTCATGCATACCCAGAAAATGTGAGGACTTGAGCCTATTGAATATTCACATGTATGCATCTTTCATACATTTACTCGTTCTTCATGTGTGCACAATTCATGAGTTTTGAACCTAGAACTTGCTCAAAGACCACTTGAAACGTTTTGTTAATCTGTAATGAATTAGAGATGATTAAGGCATTAGTTGAGCACCATGGCCAAAATATTCACCATCCATCTAAACACGAACTTTAGGAATCCCCTTTTGAACTAAACACTCATTAGCCTTTTCTTTTGTTCACCCACACCATCTCACCCTTGTTTTATTGTGTTTGCAAGACGATGATAGTGACGTGTTGTGTTTTTATGCTTCGGATTTGTATGGTAATATACCAAAAGGCAAGTGTGGGGTGCATTTTATTTTGTTGTAATTGTTCAAACAAAAAAAAAAATCAAAAACAAAAAGAAGGAATAAAGTTCCTCAAGAAAAAAAGAAAAGAGAAAAAAAAAGAAAAAAAAAAATAGAGTTATTTTCTTGTATTATTTTCAATAAAAGGTTGGAGGAGAATAAGAAAGTTGTTTCGGGTATAGCATAGGTATGAGTTTCAAAGTCGTTGATTTGTCTTGCAAACATGTGAAATATTTTCCATTTCCAGTCCCTTCATTCATCATTCACCATTCACTATACACCATTCACCATTTGACCCCTGTTTCACCTTAAAAGCCCTTATGATTTAATGATTTGTGGATTAATTGTGGAGATTTGGTCGATGAGCAAGCATATGGGAACACTACTTGTTTAATTGTTATGAGAGTAAACACTTAACCCTAAACACTGAGCGGAAATATTTAGAGATCATTGTGAGCTTTAGTGGTTAATGTTGTTCATATGTGCCTATTTGATTGCATGAGATTAATTGTATACTCGGTTTTCACACACTTCACCCGAGCATAAATGAGATGTACATGTTAAATGCTTAGCAAATTTGTTAGCCTTGGTATATAATTTTTATTCTCTTGATTATAACTCTTCTGAACTCACTGAGGGTTATGGTTGGAAAGACCATTTTGTTTTGTGTTTCGTTTTGTGTTTTGTGTTGTTCTGTTTTAAAGTTCTGTGTTTGCTAGAGGACTAGCAATAGCTAAGTGTGGGGGAATTTGATAGGAGCACAAAGTGTCACGTTTTTAATGTGTTTTCCCTACTATTTGGCTATGATTTAATTGTAACTTTGCTATTTTAGCTTAGTTTCCATATTTGAGTCCTAAATGACGTTTTAATGTGAACATGTGCAAAAACGAAGTCTAATGGGCTTTTGCGAGGCCCATTAAGAAGGAGGCCCAAACCAAGAAGGAGGCCCAGGCCCAAGATGGAAGGCCCAAACCCAAGATGGAAGGCCCAAATCCATGAAGGAAGGCCCAAGTTCACAAAGCATGAGGAAAGGCCCAAACCCAGATTTTCGGACATTCTGCCTGTGCAGATCAGTCAACTTGCGAAGCCCATATCTCTCAATTGCACCGTCAGATCTAGCTGTAATTTTGATACACGCCGCATGTGGATGTTAAGTGTTCGGCATTAAAATTTCAGAATCATCCAACCGTCCATACGTCCAGAATTCCACTCCAAGTGCGCACTGCTCAGTGCTGTCTGCTTTTTATTTCTTTCCTTTTCCTTTATTCTCAATGCTCCACTCACCCCCATATTTCCACCCATCTCACCTAACTATCTTTGTTTCTTTCTCTCCATACCATTAGTGTTTGATTTCTTTTACCTAAATAAATGGTTAATTGCCATATGACTACATTTCCACCACCACTTACCATTTCTTTATCTCCCATTCACATTCCACTTCTATTCCCTTTCTTTCTTTATTTCTTTCATTGTCTTCTTATTCCTCTCCATTCTCCTATAAATAGAGGGCTTCACAACACCAATTCCAGAATTCACACCCCAATGGGGAGGGACAAACCCTCCTCTTTCTCTTCTCCATCTCACATCATATTTTCCATTCTCTAGTATTTAGGGTTTTCAAGTCTTCAAGGAGGAGGGGAGCTGTTTACACCATTACCACCAGCCATCAACCATCATCACCACCATCATCATCACCTTGGGAATCTCGGCTTTTGAGTTACTCGCGTGAGGATTTAAGAGTTTGTGATCTTCGAGTTCTTCCTACTTTCCATATGGTGTACTTCAACTTATTCTTTAATTACTCTTTTTGAGTTCCTCTTTGTTGCTTGTTTATTCTTTGTACTAGTTAACATGACATGACGTTTATAATTTTCAGCCTATATTTTATGAGTTTATTTGATTGTTAGATCCTAATTAATTAGTTCTTCTAGCAGCTTATGTGACTCCGTTTATTTGATTCGGTTTTATTGAATCTTTTATGTGTTCTTGTTTTAAGGTTCGAAACTTAAGATGATTGCATGTAATTGGTGCTAGAATTAGGGTTTTAATTCTAATTCACAAGTAGTAAAGGCTTATCAAACGGGTCGGAATCAAAATAAAAAGGATCGCGGATAGACGAGCGTTCGCTAGGTCGCGCACTTTAATTAACAACTCTTCTCCTATGCGTTAAATATGTTATTGATTGATCACCTTTGCATGTTTAATTGTTTAATCTAGATGAGCGTTCACTAGGTTAATTTTCATAGAAGATGTTTTATTTGGGGAATGATAACCCGTGTGGGCATTCCACATATGTTAGTTTCGGTTTCATGGCTAGGGAACTTGGTTAATTTTCGGTCTAATGATTGGTAAACTTTTGTATATGTGGCTGAACTTTATATACGTTGTGTTTCATCATCATATTTTATTTATTCTTTGTAATTTAATTAATTTATTTCATTCAATTTATCTCTCAATTCCCCTTTTTACTTTGTACATATGTATATATTTATACTTTATACTTGTTAATAATAATTCTTTATTTTATTTAATTCTTTGTGACATTTTTTGTTAGGTACACCCTTTGATCTCCGTTGTGAACGATACCCTACTTACACTATACTACCGATAGGGATTTTTTAAATTGATGCTCATTTTGGGCGTATCATGGATCTTCCTTGGTCACTTGGGTGGAGCACGTGGATGTACGCGAAAAGGAGATGAAGGCCAGTTTCGAACCTTTTGTTCATTCAGGGTTCGCTTTTGGTGCAAAGCGTTGGATCTCAACTCTCCAACGACAAGCCGAGCGCTACATGTGCGCCACAGGTATCCACTCTTCACCCGGTGAGTCGATTATTTCTCTTGAAGGAAGAAGAGGACTTGCGGAAATGGCAAAACAGATGACAGTCTGTTTCTTTAACGACATCAGCAACTCCACGTACCACCACTGGACTTGTTCGAACCGAACAAGAGACACTCGACTGGAGGTCAGGACCAACAAGCGAAGGGGTGATCCGAGCAAGCCCCCTGGAGTCAATCGTACTGCTGGTTGTTCTGTCGTGCATCTTTCCCATCACACCAGGATCTTTGAGTTCCTCAAAGACGCTCAGACTAGACCAATGTGGGATAGTATGTCGATGGACAGCTCGGTGCGTGTGCTAGCAAATTTCAGCATCGGTCTTGACCCGCGGAACCAGATTTCGGTGCTCGCTATAGATAGTCACAACGACTTCCTTATTCTTCAGGAGTGTTGCACCGATGCAACGGGGTCGTCTGTGATTTATGCACCGATTAACCATTCCATTTTCCAGTGTTTGCTATCTGGAGTTCAACCGGAGCCATTTCCGCTTATGTCTTCTGGCTTCTCCATTCTGCCTAACGTATCCGGAGCTGTACTTGACGGAACACTGCTGACTATAGTGTTCCAGATCTCGGTGAAGGCTACATCAGCCAAGTCTGCCGTGGAGTCGGCAACAACCCTTGTCCAGGACACACTTCAAAGGATCAGAGCCGCAGTCAACTAAGGAGCAAACGTTGGATGCAAGGCCCTGCTAGCCTTGTTTGTGACTGTTGGTGACTTGCTTCGGGAGGAGCTTCACGATCTTCAAAGGGGAGTATTTCTGTTTCCCTTTTTATTTACTTAATTGTTCTGTTTCGGTTTATTAAAAAGAAAAGAACAAATTTGAAAAATTGAAAAAAAATTCAAAAAAATAATTTACTTGTTTTCGTTTTCTACGGTAACAATATATCGACTAGATCATACTTACTCCCTTGGTAGCGTTGAACCTACCATTGCACTTAGTAAGTCACTGTGGTCACGTATTGTTACCCTAATAAAAAAAATTGAAAAAGAAAAAAAAAATTGCTTATATATGTTGTTTATTTATTTGTTTGTTTTCGTTTTCTACGGTAACGGTATATTGACTATATCACACTCACTCCCTTGGTAGCGTTGAACCTACCATTGCACTAAGTGAGTCCCTGTGGTCACGTATTGTTACCTACATTGAAAAATCAAAAAAATCAAAAAATCAAAAATTACAAAAATATTTACTTCTGTGTGTTTATTTGTGTTATGTGTGTTGTTTTCTTTCCAATTCCGATGATGAATTGAGTTTAATTGTTATGATTTTGAGAATGTTGATTATATGCTAAGGCTTTGTGATTTGCTTTGGATTTAATTTGCATAACTTGTGATTGCTCGAAATTTCATGTTCACATAACCTGTTTCGATTAGTTGATTGCAATCCGAGAAGCACATTTGAACATACATTGTCATGCATACCCAGAAAATGTGAGGATTTGAGCCTATTGAATATTCACATGTATGCATCTTTCATACATTTACTTGTTCTTCATGTGTGCACAATTCATGAGTTTTGAACCTAGAACTTGCTCAAAGACCACTTGAAACATTTTGTTAATCTGTGATGAATTAGAGATGAGTAAGGCATTAGTTGAGCACCATGGCCAAAATATTCACCATCCATCTAAACACGAACTTTAGGAATCCCCTTTTGAACTAAACACTCATTAGCCGTTTCTTTTGTTCACCCACACCATCTCACCCTTGTTTTATTGTGTTTGCAAGACGATGATAGTGACTTCTTATGTTCTTATGCTTCGGATTTGTATGGTAGTATACCAAAAGGCAAGTGTGGGGGTGCATTTTATTTTGTTGTATTTGTTCAAGGAAGAAAGAAAGAAAAAAAAAATCAAAAACAAAAAAAAGAAGGAATAAAATTCCTCAAAGAAAAAAAAAAGAAAAAAAGAAAGAAAGAGAAATTCCAAAAATAGAGTTATTTTGTTGTATTATTTTTGAATTCAATAAAAGGTTGGAGGAAAATAAGAGTTGTTTCGGGTATAGCATATGTATGAGTTTCAAAGTCGTTGACTTGTCTTGCAAACATGTAAAACATTTTTCATTTCAAGTCCTTTCACTTCCTTTGACCATTCACCATTTACCATTCATCATTTTGTCTCTGTTTCACCTAAAAAGTCCTTATGATCTAATGAGTTGTAGATTAACCGTGGAGAGTTGGTTAATGAGCAAGCATATGGGAACATTACTTGTGCAATTGTTATGAGAGTAAACAATTAACCCTAAACACTGAGCGGAAATATTTAGTGATCATTGTGAGCTTTAGTGGTTAATGTTGTTTTGATGTGCCTATTGGATTGCATGAGATTAATTGTACACTCGGTTTTCACACACACACCCGAGCATAAATGAGATGTGCATGTTAAAGACTTAGCAAATTCGTTAGCCTTGGTATATAATTTGTATTCTCCTGATTATAACTCTTCTGAACTCGCTGAGGGTTATGGTTGGAAAGAATATATGTTTTGTGTTTCCGTTTTCTGTTTTGTGTTGTTTTGTTTTAAGTTTTGTGTTGCTAAGGGACTAGCAATAGCTAAGTGTGGGGGAATTTGATAGGAGCACAAAGTGTGACGTTTTTAATGTATTTTCCCTACTATTTGGCTATGATTTAATTGTAACTTTGCTATTTTTGCTTAGTTTCCATATTTGAGTCCCTAAATGATATATAAATGTGAATACGTGCAGAAAATCGGAGCTCGGAAATTTACGAAGTCTAATGGGCTTTTTCGAGGCCCATTAAGAAGTGAGCTGCCGTGAGGCCCAAATCCATGAAGAAAGGCCCAAGCCCAAGAAGAAAGGCCCAAGCCCAAGAAGGAAGGTCCAAGCCCATTTTCGGACAATCTGCCTGTGCAGATATGTCAACTTGCGAAGCCCATATCTCCCAATTGCACCGTTGGATCCAGCTGTAATTTTGACACACGCTGCATGTGTGTGTTATATATTCTGTATTAAAATTTCAGAATCATCCAACCGTTCAAACGTGCATTATCCCGTTATAAGTGGGAACTGCTCAGTGCTATCTGCTTTTTATTTCTTTCCTCTTCTTTTATTTTCAATGCTCCACTCACCTCCATATTTCCACCCATCTCATCACACTATCTTTGTTTCTTTCTCTCCATACCATTAGTGTTTGATTTCTTTTACCTAAATAAATGGTTCATTGCCATATGACTACATTTCCACCATTCCACTTACCATTTTTTTCTACCACTCACATTCCACTTCTCTTCCTTTTCTTTCTTTATTTCTTGCATTGTCTTCTTCTTCCTCTCTATTCTCCTATAAATAGCAGCCTCATTCTTCTCACCAATTCACACCCCAATGGGGAGGGACAAACCCTCCTCTTTCTCTTCTCCATCATATTTTCCATTCTCTAGTATTTAGGGTTCTCAAGGCTTCAAGGAGGAGGAAAGGCGGCTGCACCATCACCATCATCACCATCAATTTCGTCCATCATCATCACCACCTTGCTGCACACGGTTTGGATTACTTGCTTTCAAGGATTCAAGGTTTCGTGGTCTTCAAATCTTCATGCTATTCCATATGGTGTAATATGACTTTTCCTTTAATTATTCTTATGAATTCCTCTTTGTTGCTTGATTATTCTTTGTATTAGTTAACATGACATGATTTATATAATTTCCAGCCTATTTATATGAGTTTATTTAGTTATTGGATCCTAATTAATTAGTTCTTCTAGTAGCTTATGTGACTCTGTTTACTTGATTCTGAATTATAGAAAACTTTTATGTGTTTATGTTATAGGGATCGATACTTATAATATTTGCATATAATTGGAGCTAGAGTTAGGGATTACAATTCACCTAATAGTTTTGGAAACCTAATTCACGAGTAGTAAAGGCTTTGGACAAAGGTCGGTGTCAAATAAAAAGGATTGCGGACATATGGACTTTTCTATAATGGGTCGTGCACTTTGATTAACAACTCTTTTCTATGCGTTAAATATGGTTTGACTAGCTAGCTTTCTAGACTAAGATGGCATGTTTAATTGGTTAATCTAGGTGCTTTCACTTAGGTTAATTTTCGTAGAGAGGTTTTATTTGGGGAATGGTTAGCTTCTAACTTTCCACATATGTTAATTTCGGTTTCATGGCTAGGGAACTTGGTTAATTTTCGGTCCAATGATTAATAAACTTGTGTATATGTGGCTGAACTTTATATTCTTTATGTTTCATCCCATCTTATTTAATTTATTCTTTGTAATTTAATTTATTTATTTCATTCAATTTATCACTCAATCCCCCCCTTTTACTTTGTACATATGTATATATTCTTTATACTTGTTAATAATAATTCTTTATTTTATTTAATTCTTTGTGACATTTTTTGTTAGGTACACCCTTTGATCTCCGTTGTGAACGATACCCTACTATGCACTATACTACTACCGATAGGGATTTTTTTAATTGATGCTCCTTTTTGGGCCTATCACAGTCAATTAAGGAGCAAACGTTGGATGCAAGGCCCTGCTAGCCTTGTTTGTGACTGTTGGTGACTTGCTTCGGGAGGAGCTTTACGATCTTCAAGGGGGAGTTTTTCTTTAACCTTTCTGTTTATTTCTGTTTGTGTGTTTACTTCTATTTATTTATGTTTGTGTGTTTAAATTCAATAACCATGCTTGAATTTTTCATTTTCGTGAAATATCTGTCTAACATTGAGGACAATGTTTAATTCAAGTGTGGGGGAAGGTTTATTAAAAAGAAAAGAAAAAAATTTTGAAAAATTGAAAAAAATTCAAAAAATTAATTTACTTGTTTTCGTTTTCTATGGTAACAATATATCGACTAGATCATACTTACTCCCTTGGTAGCGTTGAACCTACCATTGCACTTAGTAAGTCCCTGTGGTCACGTATTGTTACCCTAATAAAAAAAATTGAAAAAGAAAAAAAAATAGTTTTGTAAGCTCGTTTATTTCGCACTGGCTTTGGAGCTATCGAGTCTTAGAAAGTGCTTGTTCGTTTATTTGAGCTATATCATTTATAAAAAAATGTTTATTATATGTCAAGTTTTGTGTAGTTTGCTTTGGATTTAATATGCATAACTTGTGATTGCTCGAAATTCCATGTTCACATAATCTGTTTCGATTAATTGATTGCAATCCGAGAAGCACATTTAAACATACATTGTCATGCATACCCAGAAAATGTGAGGATTTGAGCCTATTGAATATTCACATGTATGCATCTTTCATACATTTACTCGTTCTTCATGTGTGCACAATTCATGAGTTTTGAACCTAGAACTTGCTCAAAGACCACTTGAAACGTTTTGTTAATCTGTAATGAATTAGAGATGATTAAGGCATTAGTTGAGCACCATGGCCAAAATATTCACCATCCATCTAAACACGAACTTTAGGAATCCCCTTTTGAACTAAACACTCATTAGCCTTTTCTTTTGTTCACCCACACCATCTCACCCTTGTTTTATTGTGTTTGCAAGACGATGATAGTGACTTCTTGTGTTTGTATGCTTCGGATTTGTATGGTAATATACCAAAAGGCAAGTGTGGGGGTGCATTTTATTTTGTTGTAATTGTTCAAAGAAAGAAAAAAAAAATCAAAAACAAAAAGAAGGAATAAAGTTCCTCAAAAAAAAAAGAAAAAAAAAAGAAGAAAAGAAAGAAAAAAAAAAAGAGTTATTTTCTTGTATTATTTTCAATAAAAGGTTGGAGGATAATAAGAAAGTTGTTTCGGGTATAGCATAGGTATGAGTTTCAAAGTCGTTGACTTGTCTTGCAAACATGTGAAACATTTTTCATTTCCAGTCCCTTCATTCATCATTCACCATTCACTATTCACCATTCACCCTTTTGGCCCCCGTTTATACCCTTGAAGCCCTTATGATCTAATGATTTGTGGATTGATTGTGGAGAGTTGGTTAATGAGCAAGCATATGGGAACATTACTTGTGCAATTGTTATGAGAGTAAACACTTAACCCTAAACACTGAGCGGAAATATTTAGTGACCATTGTGAGCTTTAGTGGTTAATGTTGTTTCGATGTGCCTATTTGATTGCATGAGATTAATTGTATACTCGGTTTTCACACACTTCACCCGAGCATGAATGAGATGTACATGTTAAATGCTTAGCAAATTCGTTAGCCTTGGTATATAATTTATATTCTTCTGATTATAACTCTTATGAACTCGCTGAGGGTTATGGTTGGAAAGACCATTCTGTTTTGTGTTGTTCTTGTGTTTGCTAGAGGACTAGCAGTAGCTAAGTGTGGGGGAATTTGATAGGAGCACAAAGTGTGACGTTTTTAATGTGTTTTCCCTACTATTTGGCAATGATATAATTGTAACTTTGCTATTTTAGCTTTGTTTCCATATTTGAGTCCAAAATGATGTATTAATGTGAACATGTGCAGAAACGAAGTCTAATGGGCTTTTGCGAGGCCCATTAAGAAGGGGGCCCACCAAGAAGGAGGCCCAGACCCAAGATGGCAGGCCCAAATCCATGAAGGAAGGCCCAGGTTCACAAAGCAATGAGGAAAGGCCCAAGCCCAGATTTTCGGACATTCTGCCTGTGCAGATCAATCAACTTGCGAAGCCCATATCTCTCAATTGCACCGTCAGATCTAGCTGTACTTTTGATACACGCTGCATGTGGATGTTAAGTGTTCGGCATTAAAATTTCAGAATCATCCAACCGTCCATACGTCCAGAATTCCACTCCAAGTGCACACTGCTCAGTGCTGTCTGCTTTTTATTTCTTTCCTTTTCCTTTATTCTCAATGCTCCACTCACCCCCATATTTCCACCCATCTCACCTAACTATCTTTGTTTCTTTCTCTCCATACCATTAGTGTTTGATTTCTTTTACCTAAATAATTGGTTAATTGCCATATGACTACATTTCCACCACCACTTACCATTTCTTTATCTCCCATTCACATTCCACTTCTATTCCCTTTCTTTCTTTATTTCTTTCATTGTCTTCTTATTCCTCTCCATTCTCCTATAAATAGAGGGCTTCACAACACTATTTATCACAAATTCACACCCCAATGGGGAGGGACAAACCCTCCTCTTTCTCTTCTCCATCTCACATCATATTTTCCATTCTCTAGTATTTAGGGTTTTCAAGTCTTCAAGGAGGAGGGGAGCTGTTTACACCATTACCACCAGCCATCAACCATCATCACCACCATCATCATCACCTTGGGAATCTCGGCTTTTGAGTTACTCGCGTGAGGATTTAAGAGTTTGTGATCTTCGAGTTCTTCCTACTTTCCATATGGTGTACTTCAACTTATTCTTTAATTACTCTTTTCGAGTTCCTCTTTGTTGCTTGATTATTCTTTGTATTAGTTAACATGACATGATTTATATAATTTTCAGCCTATATTTATGAGTTTATTTGATTGTTAGATCCTAATTAATTAGTTCTTCTAGCAGCTTATGTGACTCCGTTTATTTGATTCGGTTTTATTGAATCTTTTATGTGTTCTTGTTTTAAGGTTCGATACTTAAAATGATTGCATGTAATTGGTGCTAGAATTAGGGTTTTAATTCTAATTCACAAGTAGTAAAGGCTTATCAAACGGGTCGGAATCAAAATAAGAAGGATCGCGGATAGACGAGCGTTCGCTAGGTCGCGCACTTTAATTAACAACTCTTCTCCTATGCGTTAGATATGCTATTGATTGATCACCTTTGCATGTTTAATTGTTTAATCTAGATGAGCGTTCACTAGGTTAATTTTCATAGAAGAGGTTTTATTTGGGGAATGATAACCCGTGTGGGCATTCCACATATGTTAGTTTCGGTTTCATGGCTAGGGAACTTGGTTAATTTTCGGTCTAATGATTGGTAAACTTGTGTATATGTGGCTGAACTTTATATACTTTGTGTTTCATCATCATATTTTATTTATTCTTTGTAATTTAATTAATTTATTTCATTCAATTTATCTCTCAATTCCCCTTTTTACTTTGTACATATGTATATATTTATACTTTATACTTGTTAATTATAATTCTTTATTTTATTTAATTCTTTGTGACATTTTTTGTTAGGTACACCCTTTGATCTCCGTTGTGAACGATACCCTACTATGCACTATACTACTACCGATAGGGTTTTTTTAAATTGACGCTCATTTTGAGCGTGTCAACAAGTAGTGTTCCCATATGCTTGCTCATTAACCAACTCTCTACAATTAATCCACAACTCATTAGATCATAAGGACTTTCAGGTGAAACAGGGACCAAAGGGTGGATGGTAAATGGTGAATGGTAAATGAAGTGAAAGGACTCGAAATGAAAAATGATTTACATGTTTGCAAGACAAATCAACGACTTTGAAACTCATACCTATGCTAAACCCGAAACAACTCTTATTTTCCTCCAACCTTTTATTGAAAATAAAACAAGTAAATAAAATAACTCTATTTTTGTGGTATTTTCTTCTTTTTCTTTTCCACATTTTTTTTTTCTTTTCTATTTTTTTTTCTTTGAGAAATTTATTCCTTCTTTTTATTTCTGATTTTTTTTTTCTTTTCTTTGAACAAATACAACAAAATAAATACACCCCCACACTTGCCTTTTGGTATACTACCGTACAAATCCGAAGCATAAAACATAAGAAGTCACTATCATCGTCTTGCAAACACAGTAAAACAATGGTGAAATGGTGTGGGTGAACAAAAGAAACGGCTAATGAGTGATCAGTTCAAAAGGGGATCCTAAAGTTCGTGTTTAGATGGATGGTTGATGGGCTCCAAAAGGAGCATCAATTTAAAAAAACCCTATCGGTAGTAGTACAGTGCATAGTAGGGTATCGTTCACAACGGAGATCAAAGGGTGTACCTAACAAAAATTGTCACAAAGAATTAAATAAAATAAAGAATTATTATTAACAAGTATAAAGAATATATACATATGTACAAAGTAAAAGGGGGTTTAAGAGATAAATTGAATGAAATAAATTAATTAAATTACAAAGAATAAATGAAATAAGATGGGATGAAACACAAAGTATATAAAGTTCAGCCACAAGTATACAAGTTTACCAATTATTGGACCGAAAATTAACCAAGTTCCCTAGCCATGAAACCGAAATTAACATATGTGGAATGCTGGACCGCCAATTATCATTCCCCAAATAAAACCACTTTCATGAAAATTAACCTAAGCGACCGCACCTAGATTAACCAATCAAACATGCAAAGGTAGCTAATCAAAACATGTCCAACGCATAAAAGAAGAGTTGTTAATTAAAGTGCACGACCTAGTGGGACCGCCCATCTATCCGTGATCCTTCTTATTTGTTTCCGACCTCTTTCCAAAGCCTTTACTACTTGTGAATTAGAATTAAAACCCTAATTCTAGCACCAATTATATGCAATCATCTTAAGTTTGCAACCTTAAAACAAAAACATATAAAAGTTATCTACTAAAATAGAATCAAATAAACGGAGTCACATAAGCTACTAGAAGAACTAATTAATTAGGATCCAACAATTAAATAAACCCATAAACAAAGGCTGAAAATTATATAAATCATGTCATGTTAACTAATACAAAGGATAAACAAGCAACAAAGAGGCATAAATTTAAAGGCTAAGTCGAAATACACCGTATGAATAGCATGAAGATCTTGAAGCCACATCTTGAATCCTTGACCACAAGTAATCCAAGCTGTGAAGACAAGGTGGTGATGGTGATGGTGACGCTGAAATAGGGCTGGTGGTGATGGTGTAGACGCCTTCTCCTCCTCCTTGAAGACTTGAAAACCCTAAATACTAGAGAATGGAAAATGAGATGGAGAAGAGAAAGAGGAGGGTTTGTCCCTCCCCATTGGGGTGTGTATTGGTGAGAAGAATGAGGCTGCTATTTATAGGAGAATGGAGAGGAGAAAGAAGACAATGAAAGAAATAAAGAAAGAAAGGGAAGAGAAGTGGAATGTGCGTGGTAGAAAAGAAATGGTAAGTGGCATGGTGGAAATGTAATGGGTTGCAATTAACCATTTATTTAGGTAAAAGAAATCAAACACTAATGGTATGGGTAGAAAGAAGAGGGAAGAATATAGGGGTGAGTGGAGCATTGAAAATAAAAGAAGAGGAAAGAAATAAAAAGCAGGCAGCACTGAGCTATTCCCACTTAGAACGGAATAATGCACGTTTGAACGGTTGGATGATTCTCAAATTTTAATACAGAGAAGCTAACACGCACATGCAGTGTGTATCAAAATTACAGCTAGATCGGACGGTGCAATTGGGAGATATGGGCTTCGCAAGTTGACTAATCTGCACAGGCAGAATGTCCGAAAATCTGGGCTTGGGCCTTTCCTTCATGCCTTGTGAACTAGGGCCTTCCTTCATGGATTTGGGCCTTCCATCTTGGGTTTGGGCCTCCTTCTTGGGCTTGGGCCTCCTTCTTAATGGGCTTAGAGAAAGCCCATTAAGCTTCGTTTCTGCACAAGTTCACATTAATACGTCATTTAGGACTCAAATATGGAAACTAAGCTACAATAGCAAAGTTACAATTAAATCATAGCCAAATAGTAGGGAAAACACATTAAAAACATCACACTTTGTGCTCCTATCAAATTCCCCCACACTTAGCTATTGCTTGTCCTCTAGCAAACACAAAACTTTAAAACAGAACAACACAAAACAGAAAACGAAACACAGAACAAAATGGTCTTTCCAACCATAACCCTCAGCGAGTTCGAAAAAATTATAATCAGGAGAATAAAAATTATATACCAAGGCTAACGAATTTGCTAAGTCTTTAACATGCACATCTCATTTATGCTCGGGTGTAGTGTGTGAAAACCAAGTATACAATTAATGTCAAGCAATCCAATAGGCACATATGAACAACATTAACCACTAAACCTCACAAGATTCACTAAATATTTCCGCTCAGTGTTTAGGGTTAAGTGTTTACTCTCATAACAATTGCACAAGTAATGTTCCCATAAGCTTGCTCATTAACCAACTCTCCACAATTAATCCACAAATCATTAAATCATAAGGGCTTTCAATGGTGTAATGGGGCCAAAGGTTAGGGGTTAAAAGAAACGAAGGGAAAGGAAATACAAAATGTCCCGAGTGTTCCACAAAACAATTTTGTGACTTGTTTTCTATATGCTTAAACAATCAAACAACCAACCAAACTTTTATTCACCTCCAATCTTTCACACTTTCTGAACAAAAACTTCTTATTCTTTTTTTTTTCTTTTTTTTTTTGTAATAATTTTTTTTTTTACACAACATTTTTTTTTTACAACACCCCCACACTTACTTCTTTCACAAACCAGAAGACTTTTCAAGCACAAAATACCACCACAAGTCACAAAATTGTCTCTTTAACACATGTTGGAACAAAGGCAGGTTAGTGTTTAAGCTAAAAACAGGTTAGGAGTAAGCGGGTTAACAAAGAAAAAGGCTAAAAACATGTTAGGCTCAAAAGAGGTTAACCTAAAGGATTAGTGTTTACAGGGCTGTAAGTCAGTTTGGCCATGGTGCTCAACTAATGCCTTAATCATCTCTAATTCATCACAGATTAATAAAACGTTTCAAGCGGTCTCTGAGCAAGTTCTAGGTTCAAAACTCATGAATTGTGCACACATGAAGAACGAGTAAATGTATGAAATATGCATACATGTGAATATTCAATAGGCTCAAGTCCTCACATTTTCTGGGTATGCATGACAATGTATGTTCAAATGTGCTTCTCGGATTGCAATCAATTAATCAACACAGGTTATGTGAACATGGAATTTCGAGCAATCACAAGTTATGCATATTAAATCCAAAGCAAACTACACAAAGCCTTGACATATAATAAACAAACAATTAAACTCAATCACAACAATTAAACTCAATTCATCATTGGAATTGGAAAGAACAAAGCACAAAACAAACAATAACACACAAAACAGAAGCAAATATTTTTGTCATTTTTGATTTTTTGATTTTTTTGATTATATTTTTATTTTTGATATAGCTCAAATAAACAAACAAGCACTTTCTAAGACTCGATAGCTCCAAAGCCAGTGCGAAACAAACGAGCTTACAAAACTATTTTTTTTTTCTTTTTCAATTTTTTTTTATTAGGGTAACAATACGTGACCACAGTGACTTACTAAGTGCAATGGTAGGTTCAACGCTACCAAGGGAGTAAGTATGAGCTAGTCGATATATTGTTACCGTAGAAAACGAAAACAAGTAAATTATTTTTTTGAATTTTTTCAATTTTTCAAATTTTTTCTTTTCTTTTTAATAAACCTTCCCCCCACACTTGAATTAAACATTGTCCTCAATGTTAGACAGATATTTCACGAAAATGAAAAATTCAAGCATGGTTATTGAATTTAAACATACAAACAGAAGTAAACACACAACATATATACAAATGAAAAACAAATAAGTTAAAGAAAAACTCCCCCTTGTAGATCGTGAAGCTCCTCCCGAAGCAAGTCACCAACAGTCACAAACAAGGCTAGCAGGGCCTTGCATCCAACGTTTGCTCCTAATTGACTGCGGCTCTGATCCTTTGAAGTGTGTCCTGGACAAGGGTAGTTGCCGACTCCACGGCAGACTTGGCTGATGTAGCCTTCACTGAGATCTGGAACACTATAGTCAGCAGTGTTCCGTCAAGTACAGCTCCGGATACGTTAGGTAGAATGGAGAAGCCTGAAGACATAAGCGGAAATGGCTCCGGTTGAACTCCACATAACAAACACTGGAGAATGGTGATTAAAGGATTTTTCACCTACGTCATTAATTATTACCTAAATTCCTAACAATTGTCGTTGTAAAGTATAATGGGAAATAAAGGTTTTTCCCACAGAAGATTGTTATATTTCCTTTTTAATGTCACGAAAAATTAAATTAAATAAAGAATTATTATTAACAAGTATAAAGAATAAAGAATATATATATATACAAAATTAAATAAACTATACAGTATTGTTTCTATTTACAAAAATATACATTATATACAAAAGTATTTTTGGGGGTTTTTGATAATTTTGAAAACAATAAAAAGAAATATTTTTGGATTTTTATTATTTTTGAAAACAAGAAAACACACACACAAATATTGTTTTGAAGATTAACCAACTCCCTAGCCATGAATCCGAAACTAACACATGTAGAATGCCTACGCAGGTTATCATTCCCCAAATAAACTTCTCCCATGAAATCAACCTAGTGAACGCTCATCTAGATTAAACAATTAAACATGCAAAGGTGATTAATCTAAACATGTCTAACGCATAGAAAAAGAGTTGTTAATTCAAGTGCGCGACCTAGCGAACGCTCGTCTATCCGCGATCCTTATCATTTAGTTTCAACATTAAAGATAAAACCAAACAAACAAAATTCACATAAGCTGCTAGAAGAATCAATTAACTTCAATCCAACAATTATTACACAAAATAGAAAATAAACAAACAATAACATTTCCCAAAATTATTCACGAATAGTTAATTAAACAAAAATAAATTATAATAAATAAACGAGTTTGGGAAAAATGTTACTGTTGTGTCCATGAAAATGGACACTGTCTGGCAGGCGAAGGTGGCAGACTCAGCTATAAAAACGGACTTTGGATGTGGCGGGTGCCGTGAGCAATTTGGACTGGGCCTGAGCAATTGGACTTGGAGGCCCAATTTCTGTTGACTTTGTTGACTGGCCCATGTTGACTTGTCAAAGAGATTATTCATCTCTTCTTCATTCATCCCGTGACCAGCCCATTCCTTGCAATGGTTGACTTTTCAACCTAGCAACTTTCTTTATTCTTGCTCATTCCATGTCGGCATCAAACCTCTCTTCTAATCTCATCTCTTTTCTACTTCTTCATCGCAGAGAGGGCGAGGCATGGCAGAGAGGATGGCGGCGTCGCTGGCGGTTTTGTGCAGCAGTGAACGGAGTGGTGCCGGCGTTGATTGGAGTTGATGGCACGGGCGGCGGCGGCGAGAGGTGATGCGGCCTGATTGGAGGATCGATCCGGCGTGGTGATTATTAACGCCGGCTAGGCTCGGTGACGAGATCGAGATGAGGACGCCGGCGGCGTCGTGATTGGGAGGCACGGGCAAGATTGGTGAGCCGAGCGGTGTGATCCGAGGAACCATGGGTGGTCGAGGGCGACGCCGGTGAGAGATGGCCGAGGCGTCGGTGCGGCTTTGGTGAGTGCGCAGGAAATTCGCGGCGCGGCAGTAGCGGCGAGAGGAAACCGGCGCGGCAATAGCTTTGCTGGACTGGGCATCGACAGAGGAGGCCGGTGTGGAGATAGATCGAGCACGGGCTCGATTGGGCAGAGGATGATGTGGCGCCGGCACGGCTGCCGGGCACGGGCACTTGGGCAGCGGCGATGTGGCCGGGGAGTGATGGATGCGGCCTGAATTTGGGGACGGCACCGGTAATGGGTTTGTGGAAGCGGTGCCATGGCTGCACAGAGGAAAGCACGGCAGAGCTTCTGTGAATGTGTGGTTTTGAGCTTCCAAACCTGAAAAGAAAACAAACACACATAATTAGATTGATGAATTGTTTTGTGCTTGCAGGGTTGCCTTAAATAGAGAAGAGGAGGGTAGGAAATGGCCAAGGAATGGTGGTGGTGGAATGGGTTGGTGAAGTGGAACGGGTTGGTGAAGGTGGTGGGATTTGTTGGTGAAGCTAGCAGCCAAAGAGGAGCTCGGTGGTGGAGCTGAAAAATCCAAAATCCAAAATTCAAAATAAAACAAAACAAAAATAAATAAACAAACAAATAGAAATAAATATAAAATCAAATAAATATAAATATAAAATATAAACCTAAAAATAAATATAAATATAAATATAAACAGAAATAGAAATATAAACAAGGGAAAATAAAATGGAGATTTAATTTTCGTTTCGCCACCGCGTGTGGTGGTTGTGCCGCCTTATGTGGTGGTTCGCCGACAAACTTGCCGGAATTCGGAACGGTTTCCGAAATCTTCGTACAATATTTTATTCCACAAATGAAAGTCACGGTTGACTTTCCGAATTACGCTGTAAATCTCCAAAATTCACCTTTTGTGTTGAAATTGACATTTTTCTCATATTTTCCCTAAAAATACAATAACAAACATTAAACAAACAATTAAGCTTTCAGAATAGCAAAATCCAGTAATTAAAAGCACTTTGTGAACGTATTTTACGTTCACATCAAATGGAATGGTTAATCGGCGCATAAATCACAGACGACCCCGTTGCATCGGTGCAACACTCCTGAAGAATGAGGAAGTCGTTGTGACTATCTATGGCGAGCACCGAAATCTGGTTCCGCGGGTCAAGACCGATGGTGAAATTTGCTAGCACACGTACCGAGCTGTCCATCGACATACTATCCCACATTGGTCTTGTCTGCACGTCTTTGAGGAACTCAAAGATCCTATTGTGATGAGATAGATGAACAACGGAACAACCAGCAGTACGATTGACTCCAGGGGGCTTGCTCGGATCACCCCTTCGCTTGTTGGTCCTGACCTCCATTCGAGTGTCTCTTGTTCGGTTCGAACAAGTCCAGTGGTGGTACGTGGAGTTGCTGATGTCGTTGAAGAAACAGATCGTCATCTGTTTTGCCATTTCCGCAAGTCCTCTTCTTCCTTCAAGAGAAATAATCGAGTCACCGGGTGAAGAGTGGATACCTGTGGCGCACATGTAGCGCTCGGCTTGTCGTTGGAGTGTTGAGATCCAACGCTTTGCACCAAATGCGAACCCTGAATGAACAAATGGTTCGAAACTGGCCTTCATCTCCTTTTCGCGTACATCCACGTGCTCCACCCAAGTGACCAAGGAAGATCCATTATGAAGATCACGTATCAGGCATCCGGAGGGGCGTTTTCGGCAAATCGATCTCACGGAAGGCTTTGGATTTGTGCGCAATTCATCCACGGAGACATCCACAACGACCCAACTTCCATCCAGTTGTTGGTGAGAATACCGAACAAACTGGACTTCACGAGTTGAAACGAGGTGAGATGGCACCAGAAACTCGGCCGACATCACTTGCTTCTGCTCCTCGTAGCCTTCTTCGTTGTTGGAGGATAAGATCTCCAACGTCTTGGCGTTTGTAATCATGCTACAGAAGACTGGCAACCATCGACCAACATCCATGAGAATTTGAACGATGGTGGTCGGATAAAGATGGATGGTTGCCGAGTGTCTCGACGATTCGGCTTTGAAGTACGGAGCAGGTTCAGCTCGTTGAAACACTCGCAAGTACTCGGCCCTATTAAGAGTTTCGGGATGAATGGAAGTATCCGGAGTCGGTGAAGTTATCCACAGAGGAAATCCGGCAGTGGCCATGAGCATGAGCTCGTGCTTGGCCTTGCGGGCGATATCTGAGATCAAGTCGGTGTGGACTCCGACAAGATCATGAGCAGGTCCGGGAAGACGGTCGGATGGAATAGGTGCGGATGGGCGCTCGACTAGTGTAGGCATGAGGCTCCGCACATCCCGTCTCAAGTGGTCCATGTCGATCGAATCATCGGACAACTCAAGAAGAGGCTCTTGTTGTGGAGGAACAACTTCGAGCCTTCGCCTTGGCACATCTGAGTGCGGAACAGGACCTCCGCAATTGGGACATATGCCGCTGTGGAGAGCATCGACGAGTCGTTGATTCAAAAGTTGAAGCTCCTCGTTCTTGCTCACCAGCTGATCATTTCGTCTCTCTAACTCGGCAATACGCTGCTCAGACGTAATGATACCGAACTTCTTCCTATTTCTCGACCCCCAATAGTAGACCTGGTCCTCCTCAAGTCCGATTTTCGGACCAAATCTTTCTCGTTGTGGCTTGGTGGGGTGAGAATACACCGCAAAGAAAGCCGCCAAGGCATCTCTCCGAGACTTGGTGTATTTTGTCCTTGGAAGTCTCCTATAGACGGGAGCGGCTTCCGGCTCAACAGTGGATCAAGAACCGGATTGGTGCTTGGGGTAGTGGTTGCGGTTGTGGTTGTGGCTGGGTCGGCATGCTAGCATCGGCGCTATTGAGCATGCTTGGTGGAATTATTTCATCCAGGCCTTCAAAGATTGGGTTCTCTGAAGGACCTGCCTGAAACAAATCACTGAAAGAATTAACTCTTTTGGCCATTTGTGGTTTGGGAAGGGAGGGTAGCTTCTGGGAATTTGGAGGTTTCTGGGAAAAACTCAAGAACAGATGAAGAACACGAAAGAGAAAACGAGAGAGATTGAGAGAGAGAAAGGGAAAACGCGTGAAATGACCTAAGGGAACTAACGCAAACCGAAGGGGAAGGGGAAAGACGCGCACACGCACGCACACGTGCCACAGACAGAAGACCCGCAAATTGTGGATCGGGCGACGAAAGTCGTAAAGTCTACAGTAGACACGCACACGGTTTATTAAAGAATTCGGCCGACGCAAAAGTCGTGCGTCGGCCCAATCAAAATTTTTTATTTTTTTGATTTTCTATTTTTTTATTTTTTTATTTTTTTAATACTTTACAAAAAGTCGTAAAGTAAACAGTGAAAACGCGTAGCACACGCGCTTGCCGACACTTTAAACGGGCCTGGGCCATCGAAATGGTTTGGGCCTTAAAGTGGGCCTGGGCCAAAGAAATCTCCGGCCCATTATTGGTGGGCTTAAACTAATGGGCCTAAAAACGAACAGGCCCGACACACTAATGGGCTTGGGTTACGGGTTTTGGGCTTCGTGAATGACACGAGCCCAATGGGCTAAATTTTTTTATTTTTTAGTTTTTATTTTTTTTTTTACGAAACCTAAAACCCTAACCAATCACACAAACGGGCCTAAGGCCCAATAACAAATAACTACAACAAACCCAAAAATAAAACAAACAGTAATTATAAATAGTAAAAATAAATAATTACAAACAGTAAAACAAAACAAACACACTTTTTTTTTTATTATTTACAAATTTTTTTTTATTTTTTATTTTTTATTTTATTTTTTAAATCAAATAAATAACGAGAGTGAAAAGAAAACTTACCTTTTTACTCCCGAGGAAACCGAAAATCACCAACAAGACATCAACCTCAAGGTTTTTCAACCTTGACTTCCTAAACGTATGCTCCGATGTATGTGGTAAAATTTCCGATAAACCCGGATTATTTCCTATACAAAATAAAAAGGTTAGTAATAAATTTACAAAATAAAAACAAATATTTACAATGTTAAAAATGTATCACAAATTATCTATACAAAATGAATGAATAAATTTTCCTATGTCTACGTATATTTTATTTACACAATACACTTAGGTACGGGAACAGAGGACTTCAATGTGCAATGAGACTGAAACAGCTACCCATCTTAAAGTCATGTTTAATCCAATATACCTAAAGTGTACAAAAATATTTTCTTTTGTCTGAATATAGTTGAAAAAAAAGAAAGTTGATTCCAAGCGGTAACTCAAGGTGGACTTACGGCCTAGGTGCAATGCCTTGACTTAAATGACTTTCCGTGTTTTCAGAAGGCGAATGGCCAGATCACAAGAGATAAGCGAGAGGCAGGATTCATTTAGTGGACTAGTCCTCTGAATCCAATTTTACAAACCCGTCACCCAGGGTCTCGATCATATCTAGACACCATTCATGTGCCCCTTACTCAGTTGAGAAAGCACTTAAGTGTTCGACAATTCTCCAAGTGTTAATAAAGGCCGCCCTCAACCTCAAATAACCTTACGGTAAAAATGAAGGGTTTAGGCCAATATTAACAAAAGGACCTTACCTATTTCCGTTCAAGTTACAACTTACAACAACAAAAAATAATCAACTATATAAAAGACACCTAAATAAATTACTAAGTGTAATAAAATATAAACAAGTATTAAAAACAAGTAATAACAACAACTATTCACAAGTAATATATACAAGTAATATGAACAAGTAATATGAACAGTTAAAAAAAATAGTAAAATTATAAACAATAAAAAGTAAACAGTAATTATATACAAGTAATAAAAACAGTAATAATTACAAAAAATTATAAACAGTATTCACAAAAAAAAATATTAGGTTAGGAATATTTTCAATCCACGTCGACGGCGCCAAAAATTGATAGACTACAATGTAGCATCAATTTAAAAAAACCCTATCGGTAGTAGTACAGTGCATAGTAGGGTATCGTTCACAACGGAGATCAAAGGGTGTACCTAACAAAAATTGTCACAAAGAATTAAATAAAATAAAGAATTATTATTAACAAGTATAAAGAATATATACATATGTACAAAGTAAAAGGGGGTTTAAGAGATAAATTGAATGAAATAAATTAATTAAATTACAAAGAATAAATGAAATAAGATGGGATGAAACACAAAGTATATAAAGTTCAGCCACAAGTATACAAGTTTACCAATTATTGGACCGAAAATTAACCAAGTTCCCTAGCCATGAAACCGAAATTAACATATGTGGAATGCTGGACCGCCAATTATCATTCCCCAAATAAAACCACTTTCATGAAAATTAACCTAAGCGACCGCACCTAGATTAACCAATCAAACATGCAAAGGTAGCTAATCAAAACATGTCCAACGCATAAAAGAAGAGTTGTTAATTAAAGTGCACGACCTAGTGGGACCGCCCATCTATCCGTGATCCTTCTTATTTGTTTCCGACCTCTTTCCAAAGCCTTTACTACTTGTGAATTAGAATTAAAACCCTAATTCTAGCACCAATTATATGCAATCATCTTAAGTTTGCAACCTTAAAACAAAAACATATAAAAGTTATCTACTAAAATAGAATCAAATAAACGGAGTCACATAAGCTACTAGAAGAACTAATTAATTAGGATCCAACAATTAAATAAACCCATAAACAAAGGCTGAAAATTATATAAATCATGTCATGTTAACTAATACAAAGGATAAACAAGCAACAAAGAGGCATAAATTTAAAGGCTAAGTCGAAATACACCGTATGAATAGCATGAAGATCTTGAAGCCACATCTTGAATCCTTGACCACAAGTAATCCAAGCTGTGAAGACAAGGTGGTGATGGTGATGGTGACGCTGAAATAGGGCTGGTGGTGATGGTGTAGACGCCTTCTCCTCCTCCTTGAAGACTTGAAAACCCTAAATACTAGAGAATGGAAAATGAGATGGAGAAGAGAAAGAGGAGGGTTTGTCCCTCCCCATTGGGGTGTGTATTGGTGAGAAGAATGAGGCTGCTATTTATAGGAGAATGGAGAGGAGAAAGAAGACAATGAAAGAAATAAAGAAAGAAAGGGAAGAGAAGTGGAATGTGAGTGGTAGAAAAGAAATGGTAAGTGGCATGGTGGAAATGTAATGGGTTGCAATTAACCATTTATTTAGGTAAAAGAAATCAAACACTAATGGTATGGGTAGAAAGAAGAGGGAAGAATATAGGGGTGAGTGGAGCATTGAAAATAAAAGAAGAGGAAAGAAATAAAAAGCAGGCAGCACTGAGCTATTCCCACTTAGAACGGAATAATGCACGTTTGAACGGTTGGATGATTCTCAAATTTTAATACAGAGAAGCTAACACGCACATGCAGTGTGTATCAAAATTACAGCTAGATCGAACGGTGCAATTGGGAGATATGGGCTTCGCAAGTTGACTAATCTGCACAGGCAGAATGTCCGAAAATCTGGGCTTGGGCCTTTCCTTCATGCCTTGTGAACTAGGGCCTTCCTTCATGGATTTGGGCCTTCCATCTTGGGTTTGGGCCTCCTTCTTGGGCTTGGGCCTCCTTCTTAATGGGCCTAGAGAAAGCCCATTAAGCTTCGTTTCTGCACAAGTTCACATTAATACGTCATTTAGGACTCAAATATGGAAACTAAGCTACAATAGCAAAGTTACAATTAAATCATAGCCAAATAGTAGGGAAAACACATTAAAAACATCACACTTTGTGCTCCTATCAATGGTGAATATTTTGGCCATGGTGCTCAACTAATGCCTTAATCATTTCTAATTCATCACAGATTAATAAAAAGTTTCAAGCGGTCTCTGAGCAAGTTCTAGGTTCAAAAACTCATGAATTGTGCACACATGAAGAACGAGTAAATGTATGAAATATGCATACATGTGAATATTCAATAGGCTCAAGTCCTCACATTTTCTGGGTATGCATGACAATGTATGTTCAAATGTGCTTCTCGGATTGCAATCAACTAATCGAAACAGGTTATGTGAACATGGAAATTCGAGCAATCATAAGTTATGCATATTAAATTCAAACCAAATTACACAAAACCTTAACATATAATAAACATTCTCAAAATCATAACAATTAAACTCAATTCATCATCGGGATTGGAAAGAAAACAACACACATAACACAAATAAACACACAAAAACACACAAACAGAAGCAAATATTTTTGTAATTTTTGATTTTTTGATTTTTTTGATTTTTTTCAATTTACGTAACAATACGTGACCACAGTGACTTACTTAGTGCAATGGTAGGTTCAACGCTACCAAGGGAGTAAGTATGATTTAGTCGATATATTGTTACCGTAGAAAACGAAAACAAGTAAATTATTTTTTTTGAATTTTTCAAATTTTTCAAATTTTTTTCTTTTCTTTTCAATAAATCTTCCCCCCACACTTGAATTAAACATTGTCCTCAATGTTAGACAGATATTTCACGAAAATGAATAATTCAAGCATGATTATTGAATTTAAACACACAAACATAAATAAACAGAAGTAAACACACAACATATATACAAATGAAAAAGATAGGTTAAAGAAAATCTCCCCCTTGAAGATCGTGAAGTTCCTCCCGAAGTAAGTCACCAACAGTCACAAACAAGGCTAGCAGGGCCTTGCATCCAACGTTTGCTCCTTAGTTGACTGCGGTTCTGATCCGTTGAAGTGTGTCCTGGACAAGGGTAGTTGCCGACTCCACGGCAGACTTGGCTGATGTAGCCTTCACTCAGATCTGGAACACCATAGTCAGTAGTGTTCCGTCAAGAATGGCTCCGGATACGTTTGGCAGAATGGAGAAGCCAGAAGACATAAGCGGAAATGGCTCCGGTTGAACTCCACATAGCAGACACTGGAGAATGGAATGGTTAATCGGCGCATAAATCACAGACGACCCCGTTGCATCGGTGCAACACTCCTGAAGAATAAGGAAGTCGTTGTGACTATCTATGGCGAGCACCGAGATCTGGTTCCGCGGGTCAAGACCGATGGTGAAATTTGCTAGCACACGCACAGAGCTGTCCATCGACATACTATCCCATTGTGGTCTTGTCTGCACGTCTTTGAGGAACTCAAAGATCCTGGTGTGATGAGATAGATGAACGACGGAACAACCAGCAGTACGATTGACTCCAGGGGGCTTGCTCGGATCACCCCTTCTCTTGTTGGTCCTGACCTCCATTCGAGTGTCTCTTGTTCGATTCGAACAAGTCCAGTGGTGGTACGTGGAGTTGCCGATGTCGTTGAAGAAACAGATCGTCATCTGTTTTTCCATTTCCGCAAGGCCTCTTCTTCCTTCAAGAGAAATAATCGAGTCACCGGGTTATTCCCTATAAAAATTAAAATGTTAGTAATAAAATTTACAAGTTAAAAACAAAATATTTACAAAATGAATAAATAAAATTTCCTATGTCTAAGTATATTTTATTTACAAGTAATGTTAAATTGTCCAAAATATAGTTAAGAACAAAGTTGATTCCAAGCGGTAATTCGAGGTGGACGTACGGCCTAGGTGCAATATCTTGACGTAAATGACTTTCCGTGTTTTCAGAAGGCGAATGGCCAGATCACAAGAGATAAGCGAGAGGCAGGATTCATTTAGTGGACAAGTCCTCTGAATCCAATTTTACAAACCCGTCACCCAAAGTCTTGATCATATCTAGACACCATTCATGTGCCCCTTACTCAGTTGAGAAAGCACTTAAGTGTTCGACAATTCTCCAAGTGTTAATAAAGGCCGCCCTCAACCTCAAGTGACCTTACGGTACAAATGAAGGGTTTAGGCCAATATTAATAAAAGGACCTTACCTATTTCCGTTCAAATTACAACCTACAACAACTTAAATAATTAACAGTATTCAGGATACCTAAGTATAATTACTAAGTATGTGTAAAAATATTTACAAGTAAAATTAGTAAGTATAAAATTAACAAGTATAAAATTAACAAGTATTATTTACAAACTGTAAAAAGTCAACAGTAATAAGTCAACAGTCAATAGTAAAAAGTAAATAGTAAAAAACAATCCCCGGCGAGCCGGCGCCAAAATGATTAGAGTATTTTACCTACGTCATTAATTATTACCTAAATTCCTAACAATTGTCGTTGTAAAGTATAATGGGAAATAAAGGTTTTTCCCACAGAAGATTGTTATATTTACTTTTTAATGTCACGAAAAATTAAATTAAATAAAGGATTATATTAACAAGTATAAAGAATAAAGAATATATATATATACAAAATTAAATGAACTATACAGTATTGTTTCTATTTACAAAAATATACATTATATACAAAAGTATTTTTGGGGGTTTTGATAATTTTGAAAACAATAAAAGGAAATATTTTTGGATTTTTATTATTTTTGAAAACAAGAAAACACACACACAAATATTGTTTTGAAGATTAACTAACTCCCTAGCCATGAATCCGAAACTAAATGCTGGACCACCATACATCTCCCAAATAAAACTTTCCCTAACAATTAACTCCGAGACCACTCTGTCAGCTAATCAATAGAAAAAGAGTTGTTAATTCAAGTGCACGACCTAGCGGGACCGCCCAACTATCCGTGATCCTTATTATTTAGTTTCAACATTAAAGATAAAACCAAACAAACAAAATTCACATAAGCTGCTAGAAGAATCAATTAACTTCAATCCAACAATTATTACACAAAATAGAAAATAAAACAAATAGTAACAATTTATCCCAACATTTATTCACATTAATTAAAGTACGGAAATTAAAATTAAACAAAAATAAAATATAATAAATAAACGAGGGTTGGGAAAATGTTACTAATGTGTCCATGAAAATGGACACCGTCCTGGCAGCGGCGAAGGTGGCAGACTCGGCTATTAAAATCGAACAAGTAATGCATTTGGATGTGGCGGGTGCTCAAAGCATTTGGGCTTTTGGGCTTAGTCAATGGGTCAACAACCCATTCTTTCTTTCCGGTCAAGCCCATGACTTCTTTTCCTTAGGTTGAAAAGTCAACCTTGCTTTTCTTTCTCAATTTGCATCGGACCCGATTTCTTTACTTCATCTTTCATTTTTATTCTCTCATTCCAGCAAAGAGAGAGAGACCATGAGAGACGGCGCGGCAAGATCGGGGGGGCTCATGACGGCGGCGGTGAGGGAAACAGCAGCGGCGGCAGGAGAACACGGGGACGCCGTGAGCTGGGCACGGTTGAAGACGGCGCGGCATCGTCGACGGTGAGCAGAGGGCAGGCGCGATTTGGAAGCAGCACGGGCACGAGATTTGGATGCCCAGAAAGGATCGGCGACGTGATTGATTTTGAAGATTGGGTCGCCGGATTTGCAGGTGGTGAACAGCAGACAAAAGAAAAAGAAAACAAACAAAAGAAAAATAAAATAACAAAAACAAATAAAAGAAATAATTATAAAATAAAACAAAAGAAATAAAATAACAAATGAAATAATTATAAAATAAATATGTAAAATAAATAAACATAAAATATAAACAAGGGAAAATAAGATGGAGGTTTGAATTATGTTTCGCCACCGCGTGTGGTGGTTGCGCCGCCTAATGTGGTGGTTCGCCGACAAATTGTCGGGATTCGGAACGGTTCCCGAAATCTTCGTACAATATTTTATTCCACAATTGAAAGTCACGGTTGACTTTCCGAATTACGCTGAATACCTCCAAAATGCACCTATTCTGTGCAGATAAACATTTTCCTGGTATTTTCCCTAAAAATACGAAAACAAACATTAAACAGACAATTAAGCTTTCGGAATAGCAAAATCCAGTAATTAAAGGCACTTTGTGAACGTATTTTACGTTCACATCAAATCATCACAGAGCCACTGATCTGCCGCACCTGCAAGCAATCCGAGCCCAAGCTCACGGCGATGTTCCCACGGCGTCCTAACCTGCAGTACCGCCGCATAACCCAGATGCCGACGCCGTTCTCTTCCCGTGCCGGCGTCGTCCTCTGACGCATCGATCTCGTCGATCCAGCTCAGACCACCATGGTCTTCCCCTTGAACTCCCTGCCTCCGTCCTCTCACGACCACGCCGGCGACCCACCTGCTAAGTCCTCGCCGCTCAATGATTAAAGGATTTTACCTACGTCATTAATTATTACCTAATTTCCTAACAATTGTCGTTGTAAAGTATAATGAGAAATAAAGGTTTTTCCCACAGAAGATTGTTATATTTACTTTTCAATGTCACAAAAAAAATAAATTAAATAAAGAATTATATTAACAAGTATAAAGAATAAAGAATATATATATATATACAAAATTAAATAAACTATACAGTATTGTTTCTATTTACAAAAATATACATTATATACAAACGTATTTTTGAGGGTTTTTGAGATTTTTGAAAACAATAAATAATTAAAAAGAAATATTTTTGGATTTTTATTCTTTTTGAAAACAAGAAACACACACACAAATATTGTTTTGAAGATTAACTAACTCCCTAGCCATGAATCCGAAATTAACATATGTAAGATGCTGGACCACCATACATCTCCCAAATAAAACCTCACTATGAAAATTAACCCCGAGACCACCCTGACAGGCTAAACAATTAAACATGCAAAGGTAATTAATCTAAACATGTCTAACGCATAGAAGAAGAGTTGTTAATTCAAGTGCACGACCTAGCGGGACCGCCCAACTATCCGTGATCCTTATTATTTAGTTTTAACATTAAAGATAAAACCAAACAAACAAAATTCACATAAGCTGCTAGAAGAATCAATCAACTTCAATCCAACAATTATTACACAAAATAGAAAATAAACAAACAATAACATTTCCCAAAATTATTCACGAATAGTTAATTAAACAAAAATAAATTATAATAAATAAACGAGTTTGGGAAAAATGTTACTGTTGTGTCCATGAAAATGGACACTGTCTGGCAGGCGAAGGTGGCGAGACTCGGCTATAAAAACGGACAATTTGGATGTGGCGGGTGCAGAGATCAATTGGCATTGGGCATTGAGGGTGTACATAGCAGATTGGGCTTGAAGGCCCAAAATCAAGTCGGTTGACTTGTTGACTCTTGATCTTTTTCTTTGACCCGTGTAGACCAGCCCAAGCTCTTTGCGTTTTCTTCTATGTTTGACTTTTCAACCATATTTTCAGCTCTCCCTTTCATTCTTTATTCATCTTCTTCTTTCTGCAGAGACCAGCCCGGTTCTAGAGAGAGGGAGCTGCGGCATGGGTCGGCGACGGCAAGAGAGCAAAGCCGCGGCGTGATTGAGAGGCCGGAGCAGCGACGGCTAGATGAATATTGGTGCTGCAGACGAGGAACGGCGGAGCCTGGGCACGGGCCCGGGATTTCGGGCAGAAGCATCGTCGACGATCAGCAGAGGCGGCGTCGAAGACGGCGGGGCCTGGAATGATTGATTGCGGCGTCGAATCGGAGCCGCTAGGATTTGACGGTGGCACGGCGAAGCCGGAACGGCGACGGGATTGAAGAATAGATGCGGCTGGAGGTTCACGGGCTCGGCAGAATTGGTTGGGCTTGGATCGACGCCGGCGAAGATGGTGATGATGCGGTGACGGGGAACGGCGCCGGCAGAGAATTAGGAGCAGCAGCGGCTTGGGCTCGGCGACGGATTGAGATTTGCGGGCTTCACGGTGGCTGAATGGTGAGCTGCAACCTTGGTAATTTGATTTTCCAAACCTGCAAAAGAGAGAAAAAATAATAATTAGAAAAAATGATTGATTGTATGCAGGTACGAAGCTTGAATTGAGAGACGAGAGAGGGTTGCCATGGTGGTGGTGGCGTTGGGCTCCCGCAGAGAAGAGGCACGGTGGCTGAGCTGAAATTGCAGGTCCGATCATGGTGGCTGATTGGGCACTCCAAGATGGGCTCGGATGGAATTTAAGTGAATTGATGATGGAGAGTGATTATGGAATTGTGCCGTGAGGGACAGAGGGAAGAGAGGACTGATTGTTGATGATTTCAGTTTGCAAGGGCTCTCTTAAATAGAGAAGGGAAGACGCAGAGGAGGAGTGGAGCTCGGTGGAAAGGGTAGGTGATAGTGGTGGAAGGAGAAGTGGAGAATATTCTGCCGGCAGTGGAGGAAAACCAGGGAATTATGGACTGTAGTGTTTTGGTGGTGGAGATGGTTGGTGAAGGTATTGCTGGCAAGAAGACATGAAGATGCAGCTGGAATTTCGTGGTGATATGTGAAGTGGTAACATGGCTGCATCAAAGAGAGAAAAGAAAAAGAAAACAAAGAAAACAAAATAAAATAAAATAAAAGAATAATAAAAGAAATGAAGTAATTATAAAATAAAGAAAAGAAATAAAATAACAAATGAAATAAATATAAAAGGAATATGTAAAAGAAATAAACATAAAATATAAACAAGGGAAAATAAGATGGAGGATTAAAATTGTATCGCCACCGCGTGTGGTGGTTGTGCCGCCTGATGTGGTGATTCGCCGACAAACTTGCCGGAATTCGGAACGGTTTCCGAAATCTTCGTACATTATTTTATTCCACAAATGAAAGTCACGGTTGACTTTCCGATTTACGCTGAAAATCTCCAAAATTCACATTTTCTGTGCAGATAAACATTTTCCTGGTATTTTCCCTAAACACACGAAAACAAACATTAAACAGACAATTAAGCTTTCGGAATAGCAAAATCCAGTAATTAAAGGCACTTTGTGAACGTATTTTACGTTCACATCACACCCCTACACTTGAACTATTGCTAGTCCTCGAGCAAACACAAAACAAAACAACACAAAACAGAAAGGGAAACACAAAACAGACGGTCTTTCCAACCATAATCCTCAGCGAGTTCGAAAGAATTATAATCAAGAGAATAAAAATTATATACCAAGGCTAAAGAATTTGCTAAGCATTTAACATGTACATCTCATTTATGCTCGGGTGTGTGTGTGAAAACCAAGTATACAATTAATGTCAAGCAATCCAATAGGCACATCGAAACAACATTAACCACTAAACCTTACAAGATTCACTAAATATTTCCGCTCAGTGTTTAGGGTTAAGTGTTTACTCTCAAAACAATTACACAAGTAGTGTTCCCATATGCTTGCTCATCGACCAACTCTCTACGGTTAATCTACAAATCATCAGATCATAAGGTCTTTCAATGGTGTAATGAGGCCAAAGAGTGAATGGTAAATGGTGAATGGAAAATGGTAAATGAAGTGAAAGGACTCGAAATGAAAAATGTTTTACATGTTTGCAAGACAAATCAACGACTTTGAAACTCATACCTATGCTATACCCGAAACAACTCTTATTTTCCTCCAACCTTTTATTGAAAATAATACAAGTAAATAAAATAACTCTATTTTTGTGGTATTTTCTTCTTTTTCTTTTCCACATTTTTTTTTTCTTTTTTTTTTTTCTTGAGGAATTTTATTCCTTCTTTTTATTTCTGATTTTTTTTTTCTTTCTTTGAACAAATACAACAAAATAAATACACCCCCACACTTGCCTTTTGGTATACTACCATACAAATCCGAAGCATAAAAACATAAGAAGTCACTATCATCGTCTTGCAAACACAGTAAAACAAGGGTGAAATGGTGTGGGTGAACAAAAGAAACGGCTAATGAGTGATCAGTTCAAAAGGGGATTCCTAAAGTTCGTGTTTAAATGGATGGTGAATATTTTGGCCATGGTGCTCAACTAATGCCTTACTCATTTCTAATTCATTACAGATTAACAAAATGTTTCAAGTGGTCTCTGAGCAAGTTCTAGGTTCAAAAACTCATGAATTGTGCACACATGAAGAACGAGTAAATGTATGAAATATGCATACATGTGAATATACAACAGGCTCAAATCCTCACAGTTTCTGGGTATGCATGACAATGTATGTTCAAATGTGCTTCTCGGATTGCAATCAACTAATCGAAACAGGTTATGTGAACATGGAAATTCGAGCAATCACAAGTTATGCAAATTAAATACAAAGCAAATCACACAAAACCTTGACATATAACCAACATTCTCAAAATCATAACAATTAAACTCAATTCATCATCGGAATTGGAAAGAAAACAACACACATAACAGAAATAAACACACAAAAACACACAAACAGAAGCAAATATTTTTGTAATTTTTGATTTTTTTGATTTTTTTTTTATTTTTCAATTTAGGGTAACAATACGTGACCACAGTGACTTACTAAGTGCAATGGTAGGTTCAACGCTACCAAAGGAGTAAGTATGATTTAGTCGATATATTGTTACCGTAGAAAACGAAAACAAGTAAATTATTTTTTAATTTTTGAATTTTTCAAATTTTTTTCTTTTCTTTTTAATAAACCTTCCCCCCACACTTGTGACACGCCCAAAAGGAGCATCAATTTAAAAAAACCCTATCGGTAGTAGTATAGTGCATAGTAGGGTATCGTTCACAACGGAGATCAAAGGGTGTACCTAACAAAAATTGTCACAAAGAATTAAATAAAATAAAGAATTATTATTAACAAGTATAAAGAATATATACATATGTACAAAGTAAAAGGGGGTTTAAGAGATAAATTGAATGAAATAAATTAATTAAATTACAAAGAATAAATTAAATAAGATGGGATGAAACACAAAGTATATAAAGTTCAGCCACAAGTATACAAGTTTACCAATTATTGGACCGAAAATTAACCAAGTTCCCTAGCCATGAAACCGAAATTAACATATGTGGAATGTTGGACCGCCAATTATCATTCCCCAAATAAAACCACTTTCATGAAAATTAACCTAAGCGACCGCACCTAGATTAACCAATCAAACATGCAAAGGTAGCTAATCAAAACATGTCCAACGCACAAAAGAAGAGTTGTTAATTAAAGTGCACGACCTAGTGGGACCGCCCATCTATCCGTGATCCTTTTTATTTGTTCCGACCTCTTTCCAAAGCCTTTACTACTTGTGAATTAGAATTAAAACCCTAATTCTAGCACCAATTATATGTGGTTAGACGTATTTTTACCCCGCGGTCATTAATTATTACCTAAATTCCTAACAATTGTCGTTGTAAAGTATAATGGGAAATAAAGGTTTTTCCCACAGAAGATTGTTATATTTACTTTGTAATGTCACAATAAATTAAATTAAATAAAGAATTATTATTAACAAGTATAAAGAATAAAGAATATATATATATACAAAATTAAATAAACTATACAGTATTGTTTCTATTTACAAAAATATACATTATATACAAAAGTATTTTTGGGGGTTTTTGAGATTTTTGAAAACAATAAAAGAAATATTTTTGGATTTTTTATTATTTTTGAAAACTAGAAAACACACACACAAATATTGTTTTGAAGATTAACTAACTCCCTAGCCATGAATCCGAAATTAACATATGTAAGATGCTGGACCACCATACATCTCCCAAATAAAACCTCACTATGAAAATTAACCCCGAGACCACCCTGACAGGCTAAACAATTAAACATGCAAAGGTAATTAATCTAAACATGTCTAACGCATAGAAGAAGAGTTGCTAATTCAAGTGCACGACCTAGCGGGACCGCCCAACTATCCGTGATCCTCATTATTTAGTTTCAACATTAAAGATAAAACCAAACAAACAAAATTCACATAAGCTGCTAGAAGAATCAATCAACTTCAATCCAACAATTATTACACAAAATATAAAATAAACAAACAATAACAATTCCCAAAATTATTCACGAATAGTTAATTAAACAAAAATAAATTATAATAAATAAACGAGTTTGGGAAAAATGTTACTGTTGTGTCCATGAAAATGGACACTGTCTGGCAGGCGAAGGTGGCAGACTCAGCTATATCGACGGACTTTTGGATGTGGCGGGTGCACAAATCAATTGGGCATTTTCTGAAATTGGGCCAAGTGGGCTTTTGGGCTTTGAGGCAATTGGGCTTGGACTTAATCAATGGGTCAACAGCCCATGAGAAAGTCAGATTGGCCCTCTTGATTTCTGTTGACCGATGCAGCCCATGTTGACCGAGACTTTTCAACGCAGCTCTTGAGTCTCCAAGTCAGCATTAGAACTTCCATCTTCATTCTTCTTTCGCGATTCCTCTTCTTTAACAGAGAAGAACAAGAGGGAGATGGAGCTGCGGTGAGGCACGGCGTAAGCTTGCAAGGTTGCCGGCGGGACTGATGAGAGGATCGGGATTCCGAGCTGGGCTCGGTGTGGACTGGGCACGGCACATGTGACGCGGGTCATGAGGACTGTTCTGGATCTACGCCGGCAGAGGAGGCAGAGATTGGGTCGACAGCCAGAAAGGATCGACGGCAGGAAAGAGAAACGGCGCGGCAAGGGAGCTTGCGGCGGGGACGGCGAGAGGTGAGAGCAGAGAGAGATCGGCGATGGAAGACCGGCGTCGTGGCAGCCGGGAGCGCAGAGGTAGCTACGGTGAGCGGCGCGGAGTGGGCTAAGGAAGCCGGCGGTGAAAGCAGCGATGGGCGGTGGAATTCACGGCGCCGGTGTGTACGGATGGTTGGGCTTGCGGTGGTTACGCGAGCGAGAGGGAATGGATTGGACTCGTCGGCGAGTTCATGGAGGCACGGCCTGGGCTTTATCGATCGACGAGATGGGAGCACGGGGAGCTCGAGAGGAGGCCGTGGATTGCAGCGGTGGCGAGAGGTGGTGACGGGTTTTCCGGTGCCAAGAAGAAAAGCATGGGTGCCTTGAACGAGGAGGCGGTCTTGCTTCCATAACCCGCAAAACAAAAGAACAAACATAATTAGAGAGAATTGCTTGGGTATTGTGATTTGATTGCAGGAGCTCGTTGGCTTAAATAGAGGAAGGAAGGGAGAAGCAGCCAAGAAGATGTTGAGCAGGAATGGTGGAAGAGAGCTGTAGATGTTTGCCGGCAGTGGATGAAAATCAGGGATAATTGGAGTGTAGTGTGATGTGGAGATGGTAGGTGATGGTGGTATGATCTGGAGATGCTAGAGGGAGTGGTGATGAAGCTAGAATCCAAGCAAGAAGTGGGATTGATTGAGCTGGAGAAGAATCCCAGCCATGTGAGAAGCAAGTAATCGTGGCTGCAAACAAAACAAAACAAAAGAAAAGGAAATAAAAGAAAATAATAAAAATAAATAATTATAAAATAAAATAAAATAAAATAACAAAAGAAATTAAATGAAATAATTAAATTATAAAATAAACAAGGGAAAATATAATGGAGATTTAAAATATATTCTGCCACCGCGTGTGGTGGTTGTGCCGCCTGATGTGGTGGTTCGCCGACAAACTTGCCGGAATTCGGAACGGTTTCCGAAATCTTCGTTCATTAACTGGGCCCACATCCTCAAAATGACCGGTGTCATTTTGATATCTGAAAAGTCACGGTTGACTTTTCGGAATTACACTGAAAATCTCCAAAATTCACCTATTCTGTGCAGATTAACATTTTCCTGGTATTTTCCCTAAATACACAAAAACAAATATTAAACAGACAAATAAGCTTTCGGAATAGCAAAATCCAGTAATTAAAAGCACTTTGTGAACGTATTTTACGTTCACATCACACCCCTACACTTGAACTATTGCTAGTCCTCTAGCAAACACAGAACAAAACAACACAAAACAGAAAGGGAAACACAAAACAGACGGTCTTTCCAACCATAATCCTCAGCGAGTTCGAAAGAATTATAATCAAGAGAATAAAAATTATATACCAAGGTTAAAGAATTTGCTAAGCATTTAACATGTACATCTCATTTATGCTCGGGTGTGTGTGTGAAAACCAAGTATACAATTAATGTCAAACAATCCAATAGGCACATATGAACAACATTAACCACTAAAGCTCACAAGATTCACTAAATATTTCCGCTCAGTGTTTAGGGTTAAGTGTTTACTCTCAAAACAATTACACAAGTAACGTTCCCATATGCTTGCTCATTAACCAACTCTCTACAGTTAATCTACAACTCATCAGATCATAAGGACTTTCAGGTGAAACAGGGACAAAAGGATGGATGGTAAATGGTGAATGGTAAATGAAGTGAAAGGACTCGAAATGAAAAATGTTTTACATGTTTGCAAGACAAGTCAACGACTTTGAAACTCATACCTATGCTATACCCGAAACAACTCTTATTTTCCTCCAACCTTTTATTGAAAATAAAACAATACAACAAAATAACTCTATTTTTGGAATTTCTCTTTTTTTTTTTTCTCTTTTTTTTTTTCTATATTTTTTTTTTCTTTGAGGAATTTATTCCTTCTTTTTATTTCTGATTTTTTTTTTCTTTGAACAAATACAACAAAATAAATACACCCCCACACTTGCCTTCTGGTATACTACCATACAAATCAAAACCCGAAGCATAAGAACACAAGAAGTCACTATCATCGTCTTGCAAACACAGTAAAACAAGGGTGAAATGGTGTGGGTGAACAAAAGAAACGGCTAATGAGTGATCAGTTCAAAAGGGGATCCTAAAGTTCGTGTTTAAATGGATGGTGAATATTTTGGCCATGGTGCTCAACTAATGCCTTACTCATTTCTAATTCATTACAGATTAACAAAAAGTTTCGAGAGGTCTCTGAGCAAGTTCTAGGTTCAAAAACTCATGAATTGTGCACACATGAAGAACGAGTAAATGTATGAAATATGCATACATGTGAATATACAATAGGCTCAAATCCTCACATTTTCTGGGTATGCATGACAATGTATGTTCAAATGTGCTTCTCGGATTGCAATCAACTAATCGAAACAGGTTATGTGAACATGGAAATTCGAGCAATCACAAGTTATGCATATTAAATCCAAAGCAAACTACACAAAGCCTTAGCATATAAGAAACATTCTCAAAATCATAACAATTAAACTCAATTCATCATCGGGATTGGAAAGAAAACAACACACATAACAGAAATAAACACACAAAAACACACAAACAGAAGCAAATATTTTTGTAATTTTTGATTTTTTGATTTTTTTTTATTTTTTCAGTTTACGTAACAATACGTGACCACAGTGACTTACTAAGTGCAATGGTAGGTTCAACGCTACCAAGGGAGTAAGTATGATTTAGTCGATATACCGTTACAGTAGAAAACGAAAACAAACAAATAAATAAATAAACAGAAGCAATTTTTTTTTTCTTTTTTCAATTTTTTTTATTAGGGTAACAATACGTGACCACAGTGACTTACTAAGTGCAATGGTAGGTTCAACGCTACCAAAGGAGTAAGTATGATTTAGTCGATATATTGTTACAGTAGAAAACAAAAACAAGTAAATTATTTTTTTGAATTTTTGAATTTTTCAAATTTTTTCTTTTCTTTTTAATAAACCTTCCCCCACACTTGAATTAAACATTGTCCTCAATGTTAGACAGATATTTCACGAAATGAAAAATTCAAGTATGGTTATTGAATTTAAACACACAACAGAAATAAACACACAAACATAAATCAACAGAAGTAAACACACAACATATATACAAATGAAAAAGAAATAAGTAAAAGAAAAACTCCCCCTTGAAGATCATTAAGCTCCTCCCGAAGCAAGTCACCAACAGTCATAAACAAGGCTAGCAGGGCCTTGCATCCAACGTTTGCTCCTCAATTGACTGCGGCTCTGATCCGTTGAAGTGTGTCCTGGACAAGGGTAGTAGCCGACTCCACGGCAGACTTGGCTGATGTAGCCTTCACTGAGATCTGGAACACAATAGTCAGTAGTGTTCCATCAAGTACGGCTCCGGATACGTTAGGCAGAATGGAGAAGCCTGAAGACATAAGCGGAAACGGCTCCGGTTGAACTCCAGATAGCAAACACTGGAAAATGGAATGGTTAATCGGCGCATAAATCACAGACGACCCCGTTGCATCGGTGCAACACTCCTGGAGAATGAGGAAGTCGTTGTAACTATCTATGGCGAGCACCGAAATCTGGTTCCGCGGGTCAAGACCGATGGTGAAATTTGCTAGCACACGCACCGAGCTGTCCATCGACATACTATCCCATTGTGGTCTTGTCTGCACGTTGATAGGAGCACAAAGTGTGACGTTTTTAATGTGTTTTCCCTACTATTTGGCTATGATTTAATTGTAACTTTGCTATTTTAGCTTAGTTTCCATATTTGAGTCCAAAATAATGTATTAATGTGAACATGTGCAGAAACGAAGTCTAATGGGCTTTTGCGAGGCCCAAGATGGAGGCCCAAACCCAAGATGGAAGGCCCAAATCCATGAAGGAAGACCCAAGTTCACAAAGCATGAGGAAAGGCCCAAGCCCAGATTTTCGGACATTCTGCCTGTGCAGATTAGTCAACTTGCGAAGCCCATAACTCCCAATTGCACCGTCCGATCTAGCTGTAATTTTGATACACGCTGCATGTGCGTGTTAGATATTCTGTATTAAAATTTGAGAATCATCCAACCGTTCAAACGTGCATTATTCCGTTCTAAGTGGGAATAGCTCAGTGCTGCCTGCTTTTTATTTCTTTCCTCTTCTTTTATTTTCAATGCTCCACTCACCCCTATATTCTTCCCTCTTCTTTCTACCCATACCATTAGTGTTTGATTTCTTTTACCTAAATAAATGGTTAATTGCAACCCATTACATTTCCACCTTGCCACTTACCATTTCTTTATCTCCCACTTAAATTCCACTTCTCTTCCCTTTCTTTCTTTATTTCTTGCATTGTCTTCTTCTTCCTCTCCATTCTCCTATAAATAGCAGCCTCATTCTTCTCTTCAACACACCCCAATGGGGAGGGACAAACCCTCCTCTTTCTCTTCTCACATCATATTTTCCATTCTCTAGTATTTAGGGTTTTCAAGACTTCAAGGAGGAGGAGAAGGCATCTACACCATCACCACCAGCCCCTATTCAACATCACCATCACCATCATCACCTTGTCTTCACAGCTTGGATTACTTGTGGTCAAGGATTCAAGATGTGGCTTCAAATTCTTCATGCTATTCATACGGTGTATTTCGACTTAGCCTTTAAATTTATGCCTCTTTGTTGCTTGTTTATCCTTTGTATTAGTTAACATGACATGATTTATATAATTTTCAGCCTTTGTTTATGGGTTTATTTAATTGTTGGATCCTAATTAATTAGTTCTTCTAGTAGCTTATGTGACTCCGTTTATTTGATTCTATTTTAGTAGATAACTTTTATTTGTTTTTGTTTTAAGGTTGCAAACTTAAGATGATTGCATATAATTGGTGCTAGAATTAGGGTTTTAATTCTAATTCACAAGTAGTAAAGGCTTTGGAAAGAGGTCGGAACAAATAAAAAGGATCACGGATAGATGGGCGGTCCCACTAGGTCGTGCACTTTAATTAACAACTCTTCTTTTGTGCGTTGGACATGTTTTGATTAGCTACCTTTGCATGTTTGATTGGTTAATCTAGGTGCGGTCGCTTAGGTTAATTTTCATGAAAGTGGTTTTATTTGGGGAATGATAATTGGCGGTCCAACATTCCACATATGTTAATTTCGGTTTCATGGCTAGGGAACTTGGTTAATTTTCGGTCCAATAATTGGTAAACTTGTATACTTGTGGCTGAACTTTATATACTTTGTGTTTCATCCCATCTTATTTAATTTATTCTTTGTAATTTAATTTATTTATTTCATTCAATTTATCACTCAATCCCCTTTTTACTTTGTACATATGTCTATATTTATCCTTTATACTTGTTAATAATTCTTTATTTAATTTAATTCTTTGTGACAATTGTTGTTAGGTACACCCTTTGATCTCCGTTGTGAACGATACCCTACTATGCACTATACTACTACCGATAGACCCCCTTTTTACTTTGTACATATGTATATATTTTTTATACTTGTTAATAATAATTCTTTATTTTATTTAATTCTTTGTGACAATTTTTGTTAGGTACACCCTTTGATCTCCGTTGTGAACGATACCCTACTATGCACTATACTACTACCGATAGGGATTTTTTAAATTGATGTCCCTTTTGGGCGTGTCAATTTTTGGCGCCGTCGACGGGGATTGAAAATTCCTAACTATTATTTTGTGAATATTTGTGAATAATACTTGTTTATACTTGTTGATATTTTGTTACACTTAGTAATTTTACTTGTAGATATTTTACACTTCGTAATTATACTTAGGTGTTCTGAGTATAGTTGATTATTTTTTTTGTTGTTGTAAGTTGTAACTTGAACGGAAATAGGTAAGGTCCTTTTATTAATATTGGCCTAAACCCTTCATTTTTACCGTAAGGTTATTTGAGGTTGAGGGCGGCCTTTATTAACACTTGGAGAATTTTCGAACACTTAAGTGCTTTCTCAACTGAGTAAGGGGCACATGAATGGTGTCTAGATATGATCGAGACTCTGGGTGACGGGTTTGTAAAATTGGATTCAGAGGACTAGTCCACTAAATGAATCCTGCCTCTCGCTTATCTCTTGTGATCTGGCCATTCGCCTTCTGAAAACACGGAAAGTCATTTAAGTCAAGGCATTGCACCTAGGCCGTAAGTCCACCTTGAGTTACCGCTTGGAATCAACTTTCATTTTTTTTTCAACTATATTCAGGCAAAAGAAAATATTTTTGTGTAAATAAAATATACATAGACATAGGAAATTTTATTTATTCATTTTGTATAGCTAATTTGTGACATATTTTTAACTTTGTAAATATTTTGTTTTTATTTTGTAAATTTATTACTAACTTTTTAATTTTTATAGGGAATAATCCAGGTTATTCGGAAATTTTACCACATACATCGGAGCATACGTTTAGGAAGTCAAGGTTGAAAAACCTTGAGGTTGATGTCTTGTTGGTGATTTTCGGTTTCCTTGGGAGTAAAAAGGTAAGTTTTCTTTTCACTCTCGTTATTTATTTAAAAAAATAAAATAAAAAAATATTAAAAAAAAAAATTTGTAATTGTAAATAAATAAAAAAGTGTGTTTGCTTTTGTTTTACCGTTTGTAATTATTTAGTTTTACTGTTTATAATTAATGTGTGTTTTATTTTCGGGCTTGTTATAGTTATTTGTTATTGGGCCTTAGGCCCATTTGTGTGATTGGTTAGGGTTTTAGGTTTCGAAAAGAAAAATTAAAAATTAAAAAAATCATAAATTTAGCCCATTGGGCTCGTGTCATTCACGAAGCCCAAAACCCGTAACCCAAGCCCATTTAGTGTGTCGGGCCTGTTTGTTTTTAGACCCATTAGTTAAGCCCACCAATAATGGGCCGGAGATTTCTTTGGCCCAGGCCCACTTTAAGGCCCAGACCATTCCGATGGCCCAGGCCCGTTTAAAGTGTCGGCAAGCGCGTGTGCGACGCGTTTTCACTGTTCACTTTACGACTTTTCGTAAAGTATTAAAAAAATAAAAAATTAAAAAATCGAAAATCAAGAAAAATATGTGATTGGGCCGACGCACGACTTTTGCGTCGGCCGAATTGTTTAATAAGCCGCATGCGTTTTCACTGTACGCTTTGCGACTTTCGTCGCCCGATCCACAATTTGCGGGTCTTCTGTCTGTGGCACGTGTGCGAGCGTGCGTCCGTTCCTTCCTTTCCCTTCTGTTTGCGTTAGTTTCCTTAGGTCATTTCACGTTTTCCCTTAGTCTCTCTCTCTTTCTCTCGTTTTCTCTCTCGTGTTCTTCGTGTTCTTCATCTGTTCTTGAGTTTTCCCAGAAAACCTCCCAAATCCCAAAAGCTTTCCTCCCCTCCCAAACCACAAATGGCCAAAAGAGTGAATTCTTTCAGTGATTTGTTTCAGGCAGGTCCTTCAGAGAACCCAATCTTTGAAGGTCTGGCTGAAATAATTCCACCGAGCATGCTCAATAGCGCCGATGCTAGCATGCCGACCGAGCCACAACCACAGCCACAACCGCAACCACTACCCCAAGCACCAATCCTGGTTGCTGATCCACCAACCGAGCCGGAAGCCGCTCCTGTCTATAGGAGACTTCCGAGGACCAAATATACCAAAGCTCAGAGAGAAGCACTTGCGGCTTTCTTTGCGGTGTATTCTCACCCCACGAAACCACAACGAGAAAGATTTGGTCCGAAAATCGGACTTGAGGAGGACCAAGTCTATTATTGGGGGTCGAGAAATAGGAAAAAGTTCGGTATCATTACGTCCGAGCAACGCATCGCCGAGCTAGAGAGAAGAAACGATCAGCTGGTGAGCAAGAACGAGGAGCTTCAACTTCTGAATCAACGTCTCGTCGATGCTCTCCACAGCGGCATATGTCCCAATTGCGGAGGTCCTGTTCCGCACTCAGATGTGCCTAGGCGAAGGCTCGAAGTTGTTCCTCAACAACAAGAGCCTCTTCTTGAGTTGTCCGACGATTCCATCGACATGGACCACTTGAGACGGGATGTGCGGAGCCTCATGCCTACCCTAGTCGAGCGCCCATCCATACCTTTGCCATCTGACACCCTTCCCGGACCTGCTCATGATCTTGTCGGAGTCCACACCGACTTGATCTCGGATATCGCCCGTAAGGCCAAAGACGAGCTCCTGCTCATGGCCACTGCCGGTTTTCCTCTATGGATTTCTTCACCGACTCCCGACACGTCTATTCATCCCGAGACTCTTCATAGGGCCGAGTACTTGCGAGTGTTTCAACGAGCTGAACCTGCTCCGTACTTCAAAGCCGAATCGTCGAGACACTCGGCAACCATCCATCTTTATCCGACCACCATCGTTCAAATTCTCATGGATGTTGGTCGATGGTTGCCAGTCTTCTGTAGCATGATCACAAACGCCAAGACGTTGGAGATCCTTTCCTCCAAAGAACGAAGAAGGCTACGAGGAGCGAAGCGAGTGATGTCGGCCGAGTTTCGGTGCCATCTCACCTCGTTTCGACTCGTGAAGTCCAGTTTGTTCGGTATTCTCACCAACAACTGGATGGAAGTTGGGTCGTTGTGGATGTCTCCGTGGATGAATTGCGCACAAATCCGAAGCCTTCCGTGAGATCTATATGCCGAAAACGCCCCTCCGGATGCCTGATACGTGATCTTCATAATGGATCTTCCTTGGTCACTTGGGTGGAGCACGTGGATGTACGCGAGAAAGAGATGAAGGCCAGTTTCGAACCTTTTGTTCATTCAGGGTTCGCTTTTGGTGCAAAGCGTTGGATCTCAACCCTCCAACGACAAGCCGAGCGCTACATGTGCGCCACAGGTATCCACTCTTCACCCGGTGACTCGATTATTTCTCTTGAAGGAAGAAGAGGACTTGCGGAAATGGCAAAACAGATGACGATCTGTTTCTTCAACGACATCAGCAACTCCACGTACCACCACTGGACTTGTTCGAACCGAACAAGAGACACTCGAATGGAGGTCAGGACCAACAAGAGAAGGGGTGATCCGAGCAAGCCCCCTGGAGTCAATCGTACTGCTGGTTGTTCCGTTGTTCATCTATCTCATCACACTAGGATCTTTGAGTTCCTCAAAGACGTGCGTACAAGACCGCAATGGGATAGTATGTCGATGGACAGCTCTGTACGTGTGCTAGCAAATTTCACCATCGGTCTTGACCCGCGCAATCAGATTTCGGTGCTCGCCATAGATAGTCACAACGACTTCCTCATTCTTCAGGAGTGTTGCACCGATGCAACGGGGTCGTCTGTGATATATGCGCCGATTAACCATTCCATTCTCCAGTGTTTGCTATGTGGAGTTCAACCGGAGCCATTTCCGCTCATGTCTTCAGGCTTCTCCATTCTGCCTAACGTATCCGGAGCTATTCTTGACGGAACACTACTGACTATGGTGTTCCAGATCTCAGTGAGGGCTACATCAGCCAAGTCTGCCGTGGAGTCGGCAACTACCCTTGTCCAGGACACACTTCAACGGATCAGAGCCGCAGTCAACTAAGGAGCAAACGTTGGATGCAAGGCCCTGCTAGCCTTGTTTGTGACTGTTGGTGACTTGCTTCGGGAGGAGCTTCACGATCTTCAAGGGGGAGTTTTTCTTTAACTTATTTGTTTTTCAATTGTATATATGTTGTGTGTTTACTTCTGTTTATTACAGTTTGTGTGTTTATTTCTGTATGTGTGTTTAAATTCAATAACCATACTTGAATTTTTCATTTTCGTGAAATATCTGTCTAACATTGAGGACAATGTTTAATTCAAGTGTGGGGGGAAGGTTTATTAAAAAGAAAAGAAAAAATTTGAAAAATTCAAAAATTCAAAAAAATAATTTACTTGTGTTTGTTTTCTACGGTAACAATATATCGACTAAATCATACTTACTCCCTTGGTAGCGTTGAACCTACCATTGCACTTAGTAAGTCACTGTGGTCACGTATTGTTACCCTAATAAAAAAAATCAAAAATTACAAAAATATTTGCTTCTGTTTGTGTGTTTTTGTGTGTTTATTTGTGTTATGTGTGTTGTTTTCTTTCCAATTCCGATGATGAATTGAGTTTAATTGTTATGATTTTGAGAATGTTGATTATATGCTAAGGCTTTGTGTAGTTTGCTTTGAATTTAATTTGCATAACTTATGATTGCTCGAAATTCCATGTTCACATAACCTGTTTCGATTAGTTGATTGCAATCCGAGAAGCACATTTGAACATACATTGTCATGCATACCCAGAAACTGTGAGGATTTGAGCCTATTGAATATTCACATGTATGCATATTTCATACATTTACTCGTTCTTCATGTGTGCAAAATTCATGAGTTTTGAACCTAGAACTTGCTCAGAGACCGCTTGAAACGTTTTATTAATCTGTGATGAATTAGAGATGATTAAGGCAATAGTTGAGCACCATGGCCAAACTGACTTACAGCCCTGTAAACACTAATCCTTTAGGTTAACCTCTTTTGAGCCTAACATGTTTTTAGCCTTTTTCTTTGTTAACCCGCTTACTCCTAACCTGTTTTTAGCTTAAACACTAACCTGCCTTTGTTCCAACATGTGTTAAAGAGACAATTTTGTGACTTGTGGTGGTATTTTGTGCTTGAAAAGTCTTCTGGTTTGTGAAAGAAGTAAGTGTGGGGGTGTTGTAAAAAAAAATATGTTGTGTAAAAAAAAAAAAATTATTACAAAAAAAAAAAAAAAAAAAAAAAGAAAAAAAAAAAGAATAAGAAGTTTTTGTTCAGAAAGTGTGAAAGATTGGAGGTGAATAAAAGTTTGGTTGGTTGTTTGATTGTTTAAGCATATAGAAAACAAGTCACAAAATTGTTTTGTGGAACACTCGGGACATTTTGTATTTCCTTTCCCTTCGTTTCTTTTAACCCCTAACCTTTGGCCCCATTACACCATTGAAAGCCCTTATGATTTAATGATTTGTGGATTAATTGTGGAGAGTTGGTTAATGAGCAAGCTTATGGGAACATTACTTGTGCAATTGTTATGAGAGTAAACACTTAACCCTAAACACTGAGCGGAAATATTTAGTGATCATTGTGAGCTTTAGTGGTTAATGTTGTTTCGATGTGCCTATTGGATTGCATGAGATTGATTGTATACTTGGTTTTCACACACTTCACCCGAGCATGAATGAGATGTACATGTTAAATGCTTAGCAAATTCTTTAGCCTTGGTATATAATTTTTATTCTGTTGATTACAACTGTTGTGAACTCGCTGAGGATTATGGTTGGAAAGAATATATGTTTTGTGTTTCCCTTTTCTGTTTTGTGTTGTTCTGTTTTACGTTTTGTATTGCTAAGGGACTAGCAGTAGCTAAGTGTGGGGGAATTTGATAGGAGCACAAAGTGTGACGTTTTTAATGTGTTTTCCCTACTATTTGGCTATGATTTAATTGTAACTTTGCTATTTTAGCTTAGTTTCCATATTTGAGTCCAAAATGATGTATTAATGTGAACATGTGCAGAAACGAAGTCTAATGGGCTTTTGCGAGGCCCATTAAGAGATGGAGGCCCAAACCCAAGATGGAAGGCCCAAATCCATGAAGGAAGACCCAAGTTCACAAAGCATGAGGAAAGGCCCAAGCCCAGATTTTCGGACATTCTGCCTGTGCAGATTAGTCAACTTGCGAAGCCCATAACTCCCAATTGCACCGTCCGATCTAGCTGTAATTTTGATACACGCTGCATGTGCGTGTTAGATATTCTGTATTAAAATTTGAGAATCATCCAACCGTTCAAACGTGCATTATTCCGTTCTAAGTGGGAATAGCTCAGTGCTGCCTGCTTTTTATTTCTTTCCTCTTCTTTTATTTTCAATGCTCCACTCACCCCTATATTCTTCCCTCTTCTTTCTACCCATACCATTAGTGTTTGATTTCTTTTACCTAAATAAATGGTTAATTGCAACCCATTACATTTCCACCTTGCCACTTACCATTTCTTTATCTCCCACTTAAATTCCACTTCTCTTCCCTTTCTTTCTTTATTTCTTGCATTGTCTTCTTCTTCCTCTCCATTCTCCTATAAATAGCAGCCTCATTCTTCTCTTCAACACACCCCAATGGGGAGGGAAGTCTAATGGGCTTTTGCGAGGCCCAAGATGGAGGCCCAAACCCAAGATGGAAGGCCCAAATCCATGAAGGAAGACCCAAGTTCACAAAGCATGAGGAAAGGCCCAAGCCCAGATTTTCGGACATTCTGCCTGTGCAGATTAGTCAACTTGCGAAGCCCATAACTCCCAATTGCACCGTCCGATCTAGCTGTAATTTTGATACACGCTGCATGTGCGTGTTAGATATTCTGTATTAAAATTTGAGAATCATCCAACCGTTCAAACGTGCATTATTCCGTTCTAAGTGGGAATAGCTCAGTGCTGCCTGCTTTTTATTTCTTTCCTCTTCTTTTATTTTCAATGCTCCACTCACCCCTATATTCTTCCCTCTTCTTTCTACCCATACCATTAGTGTTTGATTTCTTTTACCTAAATAAATGGTTAATTGCAACCCATTACATTTCCACCTTGCCACTTACCATTTCTTTATCTCCCACTTAAATTCCACTTCTCTTCCCTTTCTTTCTTTATTTCTTGCATTGTCTTCTTCTTCCTCTCCATTCTCCTATAAATAGCAGCCTCATTCTTCTCTTCAACACACCCCAATGGGGAGGGACAAACCCTCCTCTTTCTCTTCTCACATCATATTTTCCATTCTCTAATACTATGGGTTTTCAAGACTTCAAGGAGGAGGAGAAGGCGTCTACACCATCACCACCAGCCCCTATTCAACATCACCATCACCATCATCACCTTGTCTTCACAGCTTGGATTACTTGTGGTCAAGGATTCAAGATGTGGCTTCAAGATCTTCATGCTATTCATACGGTGTATTTCGACTTAGCCTTTAAATTTATGCCTCTTTGTTGCTTGTTTATCCTTTGTATTAGTTAACATGACATGATTTATATAATTTTCAGCCTTTGTTTATGGGTTTATTTAATTGTTTGATCCTAATTAATTAGTTCTTCTAGTAGCTTATGTGACTCCGTTTATTTGATTTTGTTTTAGTAGACAACTTTTATATGTTTTTGTTTTAAGGTTGCAAACTTAAGATGATTGCATATAATTGGTGCTAGAATTAGGGTTTTAATTCTAATTCACAAGTAGTAAAGGCTTTGGAAAGAGGTCGGAAACAAATAAAAAGGATCACGGATAGATGGGCGGTCCCACTAGGTCGTGCACTTTAATTAACAACTCTTCTTTTATGCGTTGGACATGTTGTGATTAGCTACCTTTGCATGTTTGATTGATTAATCTAGGTGCGGTCGCTTAGGTTAATTTTCATGAAAGTGGTTTTATTTGGGGAATGATAATTGGCGGTCCAACATTCCACATATGTTAATTTCGGTTTCATGGCTAGGGAACTTGGTTAATTTTCGGTCCAATAATTGGTAAACTTGTATACTTGTGGCTGAACTTTATATTCTTTATGTTTCATCCCATCTTATTTAATTTATTCTTTGTAATTTAATTAATTTATTTCATTCAATCAATTTCTTTAACCCCCTTTTTACTTTGTACATATGTATATATTTTTTATACTTGTTAATAATAATTCTTTATTTTATTTAATTCTTTGTGACAATTTTTGTTAGGTACACCCTTTGATCTCCGTTGTGAACGATACCCTACTATGCACTATACTACTACCGATAGGGATTTTTTAAATTGATGTCCCTTTTGGGCGTGTCACACGTCTTTGAGGAACTCAAAGATCCTGGTGTGATGGGAAAGATGCACGACAGAACAACCAGCAGTACGATTGACTCCAGGGGGCTTGCTCGGATCTCCCCTTCGCTTGTTGGTCCTGACCTCCATTCGAGTATCTCTTGTTCGGTTCGAACAAGTCCAGTGGTGGTACGTGGAGTTGCTGATATCGTTGAAGAAACAGATTGTCATCTGTTTTGCCATTTCCGCCAAGCCTCTTCTTCCTTCAAGAGAAATAATCGAGTCACCGGGTGAAGAGTGGATACCTGTGGCGCACATGTAGCGCTCGGCTTGTCGTTGGAGTGTTGAGATCCAACGCTTTGCACCAAAAGCGAACCCTGAATGAACAAATGGTTCGAAACTGGCCTTCATTTCCTTCTCGCGTACATCCACGTGCTCCACCCAGGTAACCAAGGAAGATCCATTATGAAGATCACGTATCAGGCATCCGGAGGGGCGTTTTCGGCAAATCGATCTCACGGAAGGCTTTGGATTTGAACGCAATTCATCCACGGAGACATCCACGACGACCCAACTTCCATCCAGTTGTTGGTGAGAATACCGAACAAACTGGACTTCACGAGTTGAAACGAGGTGAGATGGCACCAGAAACTCGGCCGACATCACCTGCATATGCTCCTCGTAGCCTTCTTCGTTGCTGGAGGATAGGATCTCCAACGTCTTGGCGTTTGTAATCATGCTACAGAAGACTGGCAACCATCGACCAACATCCATTAAGATCTGAACGATGGTGGTCGGATAAAGGTGAATGGTTGCCGAGTGTCTCGACGATTCGGCTTTGAAGTACGGAGCAGGTTCAGCTCGTTGAAACACTCGCAAGTACTCGGCCCTATGAAGAGTCTCGGGATGAATAGACGTGTCGGGAGTCGGTGAAGTTATCCACAAAGGAAATCCGACAGTGGCCATGAGCAGGAGCTCGTGTTTGGCCTTACGGACGATATCCGAGATCAAGTCGGTGTGGACTCCGACAAGATCATGAGCAGGTGCGGGAAGGGTGTCAGATGGCAAAGGTACGGATGGGCGCTCGACAAGTGTTGGCATGAGGCTCCGCACATCCCGTCTCAAGTGGTCCATGTCGATGGAATCGTCGGACAACTCAAGAAGAGGCTCTTGTTGTTGAGGAACAACTTCGAGCCTTCGCCTAGGCACATCTGAGTGCGGAACAGGACCTCCGCAATTGGGACATATGCCGCTGTGGAGAGCATCGACGAGTCGTTGATTCAGAAGTTGAAGCTCCTCGTTCTTGCTCACCAGCTGATCGTTTCTTTTCTCTAACTCGGCAATACGCTGCTCGGAAGACTGGATACCGAACTTCTTCCTATTTCTCGACCCCCAATAGTAGACTTGGTCCTCCTCAAGTCCGATTTTCGGACCAAATCGTTCTCGTTGTGGCTTGGTGGGGTGAGAATACACCGCAAAGAAAGCCGCAAGTGCATCTCTCTGAGCTTTGCTGTACTTCGACCTCGGAAGTCTCCTATAGACAGGAGCGGCTTCCGGTTCAACGGGTGGATCAGCAACCAGGATTGGTGCTTGGGGTAGTGGTTGTGGTTGTGGTTGTGGTTGTGGCTCGGTCGGCATGCTAGCATCGGCGCTATTGAGCATGCTCGGTGGAATTATTTCAGCCAGACCTTCAAAGATCGGGTTCTCTGAAGGACCTGCCTGAAATAAATCACTGAAAGAATTCACTCGTTTGGCCATTTCTGGGTTGGGAAGGGAGGAAAGCTTCTGGGAATTTGGGAGTTTTCTGGGAAAACTGAAGAACACGAAGAACACGAGAGAGAAAACGAGAGAGAGAGAGAGAGAGAGAGAGACTAAGGGAAACCTAAGGAAATGCGTGAAATGAAACACACGAACAGAAGGGAAGGGAAGGGAACGGACGCACGCTCGCACACGTGCCACAGACAGAAGACCCGCAAATTGTGGATCGGGCGACGAAAGTCGTAAAGTCTACAGTAGACACGCACGCGGTTTATTAAACAATTCGGCCGACGCAAAAGTCGTGCGTCGGCCCAATCAAAATTTTTTTCATTTTCTATTTTTTATTTTTTTTTAGTTTTTATTTTTTATTTTTTTTATTTTTATTATTTTACGAAACCTAAAACACTAACCAATCACACAAACGGGCCTAAGGCCCAATAACAAATAACAACAATCAAGCCCAAAAATAAAACAAACAGTAATTATGAATAGTAAAAAGAAATAATTACAAAACAGTAAAACAAAAGCAAACACTCTTTTTTTTATATTTACAATTAAAAAATTTCTATTTTTTTATTTTCTTTTTCTTTTTCTCTTTTTTTTTCTTTTTTTTTTTTTTAAAATAAATAACGAGTGTGAAAGAAAACTTACCTTTTTACTCCCGAGGAAACCGAAAAAATCACCAACAAGACATCAACCTCAAGGTTTTTCAACCTTGACTTCCTAAACGTATGCTCCGATGTATGTAGTAAAATTTCCGATAAACCCGGATTATTCCCTATAAAAAATAAAAAGGTTAGTAATAAATTTACAAAATAAAAACAAAATATTTACAAAGTTAAAAATATGTCACAAATTATCTATACAAAATGAATGAATAAATTTTCCTATGTCTAAGTATATTTTATGTCTACGTATATTCCTATGTCTACGTATATTCCTATGTCTACGTATATTCCTATGTCTACGTATATTCCTATGTCTACGTATATTTTATTTACACAAAAATATTTTCTTTTGCCTGAATATAGTTGAAAAAAAATGAAAGTTGATTCCAAGCGGTAACTCAAGGTGGACTTACGGCCTAGGTGCAATGCCTTGACTTAAATGACTTTCCGTGTTTTCAGAAGGCGAATGGCCAGATCACAAGAGATAAGCGAGAGGCAGGATTCATTTAGTGGACAAGTCCTCTGAATCCAATTTTACAAACCCGTCACCCAGAGTCTTGATCATATCTAGACACCATTCATGTGCCCCTTACTCAGTTGAGAAAGCACTTAAGTGTTCGACAATTCTCCAAGTGTTAATAAAGGCCGCCCTCAACCTCAAATAACCTTACGGTAAAAATGAAGGGTTTAGGCCAATATTAATAAAAGGACCTTACCTAATCCGTTCAAGTTACAACTTACAACAACAAAAAATAATCAACCATATTCAAGATACCTAAGTATAATTACTAAGTGTAAAAATATAAACAAGTATAATCAAGTGAGTATAAATAAAATTAACAAATATTATTTACAAAAAGTAAAAAGTTAATAGTCAATAGTCAAAAGTCAACAGTCAAAAAGTCAATAGTAAAAAGTCAATAGTCAATAGTAAAAAGTAAATAGTAAAAACAATCCCCGGCGAGCCGGCGCCAAAATGGTTAGATGTATTTACCGCGCGGTCATTAATTATTACCTAAATTCCTAACAATTGTCGTTGTAAAGTATAATGGGAAATAAAGGTTTTTCCCACAGAAGATTGTTATATTTACTTTGTAATGTCACAATAAATTAAATTAAATAAAGAATTATTATTAACAAGTATAAAGAATAAAGAATATATATATATACAAAATTAAATAAACTATACAGTATTGTTTCTATTTACAAAAATATACATTATATACAAAAGTATTTTTGGGGGTTTTTGAGATTTTTGAAAACAATAAAAGAAATATTTTTGGATTTTTTATTATTTTTGAAAACTAGAAAACACACACACAAATATTGTTTTGAAGATTAACTAACTCCCTAGCCATGAATCCGAAATTAACATATGTAAGATGCTGGACCACCATACATCTCCCAAATAAAACCTCACTATGAAAATTAACCCCGAGACCACCCTGACAGGCTAAACAATTAAACATGCAAAGGTAATTAATCTAAACATGTCTAACGCATAGAAGAAGAGTTGCTAATTCAAGTGCACGACCTAGCGGGACCGCCCAACTATCCGTGATCCTCATTATTTAGTTTCAACATTAAAGATAAAACCAAACAAACAAAATTCACATAAGCTGCTAGAAGAATCAATCAACTTCAATCCAACAATTATTACACAAAATATAAAATAAACAAACAATAACAATTCCCAAAATTATTCACGAATAGTTAATTAAACAAAAATAAATTATAATAAATAAACGAGTTTGGGAAAAATGTTACTGTTGTGTCCATGAAAATGGACACTGTCTGGCAGGCGAAGGTGGCAGACTCAGCTATATCGACGGACTTTTGGATGTGGCGGGTGCACAAATCAATTGGGCATTTTCTGAAATTGGGCCAAGTGGGCTTTTGGGCTTTGAGGCAATTGGGCTTGGACTTAATCAATGGGTCAACAGCCCATGAGAAAGTCAGATTGGCCCTCTTGATTTCTGTTGACCGATGCAGCCCATGTTGACCGAGACTTTTCAACGCAGCTCTTCGAGTCTCCAAGTCAGCATTAGAACTTCCATCTTCATTCTTCTTTCGCGATTCCTCTTCTTTAACGAGAGAAGAACAAGAGGGAGATGGAGCTGCGGTGAGGCACGGCGTAAGCTTGCAAGGTTGCCGGCGGGACCGATGAGAGGATCGGGATTCCGAGCCGGGCTCGGTGTGGACCGGGCACGGCACATGTGACGCGGGTCATGAGGACTGTTCGGATCTACGCCGGCAGAGGAGGCAGAGATTGGGTCGACAGCCGAAAGGATCGACGGCGAGAAAGAGAAACGGCGCGGCAAGGGAGCTTGCGGCGGGGACGGCGAGGTGAGAGCGAGAGAGAGATCGGCGATGGAAGACCGGCGTCGTGGCAGCCGGGAGCGCAGAGGTAGCTACGGTGAGCGGCGCGGAGTGGGCTAAGGAAGCCGGCGGTGAAAGCAGCGATGGGCGGTGGAATTCACGGCGCCGGTGTGTACGGATGGTTGGGCTTGCGGTGGTTACGCGAGCGAGAGGGAATGGATTGGACTCGTCGGCGAGTTCATGGAGGCACGGCCTGGGCTTTATCGATCGACGAGATGGGAGCACGGGGAGCTCGGAGGAGGCCGTGGATTGCAGCGGTGGCGAGAGGTGGTGACGGGTTTTCCGGTGCCAAGAAGAAAAGCATGGGTGCCTTGAACAGAGGCGGTCTTGCTTCCATAACCTGCAAAACAAAAGAACAAACATAATTAGAGAGAATTGCTTGGGTATTGTGATTTGATTGCAGGAGCTCGTTGGCTTAAATAGAGGAAGGAAGGGAGAAGCAGCCAAGAAGATGTTGAGCAGGAATGGTGGAAGAGAGCCGTAGATGTTTGCCGGCGGTGGATGAAAATCGGGGATAATTGGAGTGTAGTGTGATGTGGAGATGGTAGGTGATGGTGGTATGATCTGGAGATGCTAGAGGGAGTGGTGATGAAGCTAGAATCCAAGCAAGAAGTGGGATTGATTGAGCTGGAGAAGAATCCCGGCCATGTGAGAAGCAAGTAATCGTGGCTGCAAAACAAAACAAAACAAAAGAAAAGGAAATAAAAGAAAATAATAAAAATAAATAATTATAAAATAAAATAAAATAAAATAACAAAAGAAATTAAATGAAATAATTAAATTATAAAATAAACAAGGGAAAATATAATGGAGATTTAAAATATATTCTGCCACCGCGTGTGGTGGTTGTGCCGCCTGATGTGGTGGTTCGCCGACAAACTTGCCGGAATTCGGAACGGTTTCCGAAATCTTCGTTCATTAACTGGGCCCACATCCTCAAAATGACCGGTGTCATTTTGATATCTGAAAAGTCACGGTTGACTTTTCGGAATTACACTGAAAATCTCCAAAATTCACCTATTCTGTGCAGATTAACATTTTCCTGGTATTTTCCCTAAATACACAAAAACAAATATTAAACAGACAAATAAGCTTTCGGAATAGCAAAATCCAGTAATTAAAAGCACTTTGTGAACGTATTTTACGTTCACATCAATATGCAATCATCTTAAGTTTGCAACCTTAAAACAAAAACAAATAAAAGTTATCTACTAAAATAGAATCAAATAAACGGAGTCACATAAGCTACTAGAAGAACTAATTAATTAGGATCCAACAATTAAATAAACCCATAAACAAAGGCTGAAAATTATATAAATCATGTCATGTTAACTAATACAAAGGATAAACAAGCAACAAAGAGGCATAAATTTAAAGGCTAAGTCGAAATACACCGTATGAATAGCATGAAGAATTTGAAGCCACATCTTGAATCCTTGACCACAAGTAATCCAAGCTGTGAAGACAAGGTGATGATGGTGATGGTGATGTTGAATAGGGGCTGGTGGTGATGGTGTAGATGCCTTCTCCTCCTCCTTGAAGTCTTGAAAACCCTAAATACTAGAGAATGGAAAATATGATGTGAGAAGAGAAAGAGGAGGGTTTGTCCCTCCCCATTGGGGTGTGTATTGGTGAGAAGAATGAGGCTGTTATTTATAGGAGAATGGAGAGGAAGAAGAAGACAATGAAAGAAATAAAGAAAGAAAAGGAAGAGAAGTGGAATGTGAGTGGTAGAAAAGAAATGGTAAGTGGAATGGTGGAAATGTAGTCATATGGCAATGAACCATTTATTTAGGTAAAAGAAATTAAACACTAATAGTGTTGGAAGAAAGCAACAAATATGGGTTGGTGAGATGGATGACAATATGGTGGTGAGTGGAGCATTGAGAATAAAAGAAGAAGAAAGAATTGGAAAGTAGACAGCACTGAGCTATACCCACTTAGAACGGAATAATTGACGTTTGAACGGTTAGATGATTCTGAAATTTGAATCCAGAATACTTAACACACACATGAAGCGTGTATCAAAAATACAGCTGGATCCAACGGTGCAAGTGGGAGCTATGCGCTTCCAAAGTTGACAGATCTGCACAGGCAGATTGTCCGAAAATGGGCTTGGACCTTTCCTTCATGCTTTGTGGACTTGGGCCTTCTTTCTTGGGCTTGGGCCTTTCTTCATGGACTTTGGCCTTCATCTTGGGCTCACGGCAGCGCACCTCTTAATGGGCCTCGAGAAAGCCCATTAGACTTCGTAAATTTCCAACACATTGTTTATTTTCCTCAAGTTATCTTCTTTTCTCTTTATTTGCAATAGGAAACCTGCAAACACAAAAACTAATTAAATAACATAAATTTATGAGAAACTAACAACAAAAATGTAGAGAAATTGATATAAAAAGTTGTACATTTATGCACCTATCAACTTGAATTAAACATTGTCCTCAATGTTAGACAGATATTTCACGAAATGAAAAATTCAAGTATGGTTATTGAATTTAAACACACAACAAAAATAAACCGATGTAAACACACAAACTATATACAAATGAAAAAGATAGGTTAAAGAAAATCTCCCCCTTGAAGATCGTAAAGCTCCTCCCGAATCAAGTCACCAACAGTTGATACGCCCAAAAGGAGCATCAATTTAAAAAAATCCCTATCGGTAGTAGTATAGTGCATAGTAGGGTATCGTTCACAACGGAGATCAAAGGGTGTACCTAACAAAAAATGTCACAAAGAATTAAATAAAATAAAGAATTATTATTAACAAGTATAAAGTATAAATATATACATATGTACAAAGTAAAAAGGGGAATTGAGAGATAAATTGAATGAAATAAATTAATTAAATTACAAAGAATAAATAAAATATGTTGATGAAACACAAAGTACATAAAGTTCAGCCACATATACACAAGTTTACCAATCATTAGACCGAAAATTAACCAAGTTCCCTAGCCATGAAACCGAAACTAACATATGTGGAATGCCCACACGGGTTATCATTCCCCAAATAAAACCTCTTCTATGAAAATTAACCTAGTGAACGCTCATCTAGATTAAACAATTAAACATGCAAAGGTGATCAATCAATAACATATCTAACGCATAGGAGAAGAGTTGTTAATTAAAGTGCGCGACCTAGCGAACGCTCGTCTATCCGCGATCCTTCTTATTTTGATTCCGACCCGTTTGATAAGCCTTTACTACTTGTGAATTAGAATTAAAACCCTAATTCTAGCACCAATTACATGCAATCATCTTAAGTTTCGAACCTTAAAACAAGAACACATAAAAGATTCAATAAAACCGAATCAAATAAACGGAGTCACATAAGCTGCTAGAAGAACTAATTAATTAGGATCTAACAATCAAATAAACTCATAAATATAGGCTGAAAATTATATAAATCATGTCATGTTAACTAATACAAAGAATAAACAAGCAACAAAGAGGAACTCAAAAAGAGTAATTAAAGAATAAGTTGAAGTACACCATATGGAAAGTAGGAAGAACTCGAAGATCACAAACTCTTAAATCCTCACGCGAGTAACTCAAAAGCCGAGATTCCCAAGGTGATGATGATGGTGGCGATGATGGTTGATGGCTGGTGGTAATGGTGTAAACAGCTCCCCTCCTCCTTGAAGACTTGAAAACCCTAAATACTAGAGAATGGAAAATATGATGTGAGATGGAGAAGAGAAAGAGGAGGGTTTGTCCCTCCCCATTTGGGTGTGAATTGGTGAATTGGTGAGAAGAATGAGGCTGCTATTTATAGGAGAATGGAGAGGAAGAAGAAGACAATGAAAGAAATAAATAAAGAAAGGGAAGAGAAGTGGAATGTGAGTGGTAGAAAAGAAATGGTAAGTGGAATGGTGGAAATGAAGTCATATGGCAATGAACCATTTATTTAGGTAAAAGAAATCAAACACTAATGGTATGGAGAGAAAGAAGAGGGAAGAATATAGGGGTGAGTGGAGCATTGAAAATAAAAGAAGAGGAAAGAAATAAAAAGCAGGCAGCACTGAGCTATTCCCACTTAGAACGGAATAATGCACGTTTGAACGGTTGGATGATTCTAAAATTTTAATACAGAATATCTAACACGCACATTCAGCGTGTATCAAAATTACAGCTAGATCGGACGGTGAAATTGGGAGATATGGGCTTCGCAAGTTGACTGATCTGCACAGGCAGAATGTCCGAAAATCTGGGCTTGGGCCTTTCCTCATGCTTTGTGAACTTGGGCCTTCCTTCATGGATTTGGGCCTTCCATCTTGGGTTTGGGCCTTTCTTCATGGATTTGGGCCTTCATCTTGGGCCTCACGGCAGCTCAGCTTTTAATGGGCCTCGAAAAAGCCCATTAGACTTCGTAAATTTCCGAGCTCCGATTTTCTGCACGTATTCACATTTATACATCATTTAGGGACTCAAATATGGAAACTAAGCAAAAATAGCAAAGTTACAATTAAATCATAGCCAAATAGTAGGGAAAATACATTAAAAACGTCACACTTTGTGCTCCTATCAAATTCCCCCACACTTAGCTACTGCTAGTCCTCTAGCAAACACAAGAACAACACAAAACAAAAAAAAAACACAAAACAAAATGGTCTTTCCAACCATAACCCTCAGCGAGTTCAGAAGAGTTATAATCAAGAGAATAAAAATTATATACCAAGGCTAACAAATTTGCTAAGCATTTAACATGTACATCTCATTCATGCTCGGGTGAAGTGTGTGAAAACCGAGTATACAAAAAATTTCATGCAATCAAATAGGCACATCGAAACAACATTAACCACTAAAGCTCACAAGATTCACTAATTATTTCCGCTCAGTGTTTAGGGTTAAGTGTTTACTCTCAAAACAATTACACAAGTAACGTTCCCATAAGCTTGCTCATTAACCAACTCTCCACAATTAATCTACAAATCATTAGATCATAAGGACTTTCAATGGTGAAATGGGGGCCCAAGGGTGAATGGTAAATGAAGGGACTGGAAATGATAAATGATTTACATGTTTGCAAGACAAATCAACGACTTTGAAACTCATACCTATGCTATACCCGAAACAACTTTCTTATTCTCCTCCAACCTTTTATTGAAAATAATACAAGAAAATAACTCTATCTTTTTTTTGCATTTTTTTCTCCCTTCTTTTTTTTCTTTGAGGAATTTTTATTCCTTCCTTTTTTTTTTCTTTGAACAAATACAACAAAATAAAATGCACCCCCACACTTGCCTTTTGGTATATTACCATACAAATCCGAAGCATAAAAACACAAGAAGTCACTATCATCGTCTTGCAAACACAATAAAACAAGGGTGAGATGGTGTGGGTGAACAAAAGAAAAGGCTAATGAGTGTTTAGTTCAAAAGGGGATTCCTAAAGTTCGTGTTTAGATGGATGGTGAATATTTTGGCCATGGTGCTCAACTAATGCCTTAATCATCTCTAATTCATCATAGATTAACAAAACGTTTCAAGTGGTCTTTGAGCAAGTTCTAGGTTCAAAACTCATGAATTGTGCACACATGAAGAACGAGTAAATGTATGAAAGATGCATACATGTGAATATTCAATAGGCTCAAATCCTCACATTTTCTGGGTATGCATGACAATGTATGTTTAAATGTGCTTCTCGGATTGCAATCAATTAATCGAAATAGGTTATGTGAACATGGAATTTCGAGCAATCACAAGTTATGCATATTAAATCCAAAGCAAGCTACACAAAGCCTTGACATATAATAAACATTCTCCTAATCACAACAATTAAACTCAATTCATCCTTGGGATTGGAAAGAACAAAGCACAAAACACAAATAAACACACAAAAAGAAGCAAATATTTTTGTAATTTTTGATTTTTTGATTTTTTTGATTGATTTTTTTTTAAAATGATATAGCTCAAATAAACGAACAAGCACTTTCTAAGACTCGATAGCTCCAAAGCCAGTGCGAAACAAACGAGCTTACAAAACTATTTTTTTTTCTTTTTCAATTTTTTTTATTAGGGTAACAATACGTGACCACAGTGACTTACTAAGTGCAATGGTAGGTTCAACGCTACCAAGGGAGTAAGTATGATCTAGTCGATATATTGTTACCGTAGAAAACGAAAACAAGTAAATTATTTTTTTGAATTTTTTTAATTTTTCAAATTTTTTCTTTTCTTTTTAATAAACCTTCCCCCCACACTTGAATTAAACATTGTCCTCAATGTTAGACAAATATTTCACGAAAATGAAAAATTCAAGCATGGTTATTGAATTTAAACACACAATAGTAAAATAGAAGGGTTAAAGAAAAACTCCCCCTTGAAGATGGTGAAGCTCCTCCCAAAGTAAGTCACCAACAGTCACAAACAAGGCTAGCAGGGCCTTGCATCCAACGTTTGCTCCTTAGTTGACTGCGGCTTTGATCTTTTTGAGCGTGTCCTGGACCGTGCCTGTTGCCAAATCCACAGCACGTCTGGCTGAATTTACCTTCACTGAGATCTGGAACACTAACGTCAGTAGAGTTCCATCAAGTACGTCTCCGGATACATCAGGCAGAATGGAGAAGCCAGATGACATCAATTGAAAAGGCTCCGGGTCAACTCCACATAACATGGACTGGAAGGTTGCTTGATCGATAGGCGCATAAATCACGTACGACCCCGTTGAATCTGTGAAGCACTCCTGGAGTATGAGGAAGTCGACGTGATTACTTATGCCCAAAACGGAGATAGAATTTCGTGGGTCAAGACCAGTGGTGAAGTTTGTAAGCACATGTACTGAACTGTCTATCGACACACTATCCCATAAATGCCTTGTCTGTACGTCTCTGATAAAATCAAAGATTCTTGTGTGATGGGAGAAGTGCTTGACAGAACAGCCAGCAGTACGATCGAGTCCAAGGGGTTGGCTAGGATCACCCCTTCGCTTGTTGGTCCTGACCTCCATATGTGTGTCTCCCGTTTTGTTTGATGCAATCCAATGATGGTAAGTCGAGTTGGTGATGTCGTTGAAGAAACTTACCGCCATCTGGTTTGCCATCTTAGCAAGGCTTCTTCTCCCTCCTGGTGAAATGATTGAGTCACTGGGTGAAGTGTGAATCCCCATCACGCACATGTAGCGCTCGGCATGTCGTTGAAGAGGTGCCAACCAACGCTTCGCTCCATATGCAAAACCTGATTCAACAAAAGGTTTAAATAAGGGGGTTAAATCTTTTTCTCGCACATCAACATGCTCCACCCACGTGACAAAGGATGATCCATTCTGCAGATCCCGTATCAGGCATCCGGAAGGACGTTTTCGGCATCTTGATCTCACGGAAGGCCTTGGATTTGAGCTCATTTCATCCACAGAGACATCCACAACAATCCAACTTCCATCCAATTGTTGGTGAGAGGAACGAACAAACTGGACTTCTCGAGTTGAAACGTTGTGTGTTGGCACTAGAAACTCGGCAGACATCACTTGCACTTGCTCCTTGTAGCTTTCTTCTATCCCGGAGAACAGGACCTCCAAGGTATGGGCATTGGTGACCAAGCTACAGAAGATGAGCAACCATTGACCAACATCCATTAAAATCTGAACGATGGTGGTCGGATTCAGGTGAATGGTTGTTGAGTGTCTCGAGGCTTCTGATATGAAATATGGTGTAGGCTCAGCTCGTTGAGACACTCGCAAGTACTCGGCATGATTAAGAGTTTCGGGATGAATGGAAGTGCTGGGATTTGAGGAATAGATCCATAGGGGAAAACCAGCAGCGACCAAGAGCATGAGTTCGTCTTTGGCTTTGTTCACGATATCGGCGATCTGGTCGGAATGAAACCCAACGAGATCATGAGCAGGTCCCGGAATGTTGTCAGATGGCACATGAGAGGATGAGCGCTCGAGTAATGTTGGCATGAGGCTCCGCACATCCCTTCGCAAGTCATCCATGTCGATTGAATCATCGGACAAGACAAGAAGAGGCTCCGGAGGAACAACTTCGAATCTTGATCGATGCACATCTGGGTGCGGAACAGGACCTCCACACTGGGGACAAATGCCGCTGTGAAGAGCATCGATGAGTTTCTGGTTCTGCTCTTGAAGCTCCTCATTCTTACTCATCAGCTCCTCGTTTCTTCTTATTAGATCGGCATAAATCTGCTCCTCTGACGGGATACCGTGCTTATCATGAAATCTCCTTCCCCAGTTGTAGACCTTATTCTTAGTTAACCCGAGTTCTATAGCAAACCTTGCTCTGTGCAGTTTGAGTGGGTGAGGATTCACCGTGTAGAACTCGGTCAACGCATCATTTTGGTCCTTGGTGAATCTCGTCCTCGGGCCTCTCGTACGCTTCTGGGAAGGACCAGCAACAACAACAACATGTGGATCAGCAGCCTGGATTGGTGCTTGTGGTTCTGGTTCTGGTTCTGGCACATCCGGCATGCTAGCATTAACAGTATCTAGAATGCTTGGTGGAATGATTTCATCCAAGCCTTCAAAGAAATCACTCTCTGGAGGACTAGAATGAAACAACTCACTGAAAGAATTCACTCTTTTGGCCATTTCTAGGTTGGGAGGGAGGATAGCTTTCTGGAAAAATAACTAAGAACAAGTGAAGAACAATATGAACAAACGAGAGAAAATTTTTAGAGAGACTAAAAGGGAACTATGTGAAAATGAATGCAAAATGAATGGAATGAAGCACATAGACACAAACTAAGGGAAAGGAACAGACGCACGCACGCACACGTGCCACAGACACAGATCCGCAAATTGCGGATCGAGCGACGAAAGTCGCAAAGGCTACAGTTGACACGCATGCGGATTATTAAACAAATCGGCCGACGCAAAAGTCGTCCGTCGGCCCAATCAATTTATTTTTTCATTTTTTTATTTTTTATTTTTTTTTAATTATCGTGCCGACGCGAAAGTCGTGGGACGGTCCAATAAGAATTTTTCTTTTTATTTAACTAAATCTTTACGCGAAAGTCGTAAAGTGAACAGTGAAAACGCGTAGCACACGCGCTAACGGTTGCCGACACTTTAAACGGGCCTGGGCCATCGGAATGGTCTGGGCCTTAAAGTGGGCCTGGCCGCGTAGAGAACGGGCCATTATTGGTGAGCTTAAACTAATGGGCCTAAAAACGAACAGGCCCGACACACTAAATGGGCTTGGGTTACGGGTTTTGGGCTTCGGGAATGACACGGGCCCAATGGGCCAAATTTTTTATTTTTTATTTTTATTTTATTTTTCTTTTCGAAACCTAAAACCCTAACCAATCACACAAACGGGCCTAAGGCCCAATAACAAACAAACAACAAGCCCTAAAATAAAACAAACAGTAATTATAAATAGTAAAAATAAATAATTACAAACAGTAAAACAAAACAAGCACTCTTTTTTTTTTATATACAATTACAAATTTTCTAATTTTTTTATTTTCTTTTTATTTTTTTAAAAACAAATAACGAGAGTGAAAAGAAAACTTACCTTTTTACTCCCGAGGAAACCGAAAATCACCAACAAGACATCAACCTCAAGGTTTTTCAACCTTGACTTCCTAAACGTATGCTCCGATGTATGTGGTAAAATTTCCGAATAACCTAGATTAAAAAGTTAGTAATAAAATTCACAAAATAAAAACAAAATATTTACAAAGTTAAAAAAAATGAATCAATGAATGAATAAAATTTCCTATGTCTAAGTAAATTTTATTTACACAATACACTTAAGTACGGGAACAGAGGACTTCAATGTGCAATGAGACTGAAACAGCTACCCATCTTAAAGTCATGTTTAATCCAATATACCTAAAGTGTACAAAAATATTTTCTTTTGCCTTAATATAGTTGAAAAAAAAGAAAGTTGATTCCAAGCGGTAACTCAAGGTGGACTTACGGCCTAGGTGCAATGCCTTGACTTAAATGACTTTCCGTGTTTTCAGAAGGCGAATGGCCAGATCATATGAGAGATAAGCGAGGGGCAGGATTCATTTAGTGGACTACGGAGGCTTACACCCCTATCGACTTACGTCAGTCTATAGTCCTCTGAATCCAAAACCTGTCACCCAGGGTCTCGACCTAGACACCATCCATGTGCCCCTTACTCAGTTGAGAAAGCACTTAAGTGTTCGACAATTCTCCAAGTGTTAATAAAGGCCGCCCTCAACCTCAAATAACCTTACGGTAAAAATGAAGGGTTTAGGCCAATATTAACAAAAGGACCTTACCTATTTCCGTTCAAGTTACAACTTACAACAACAAAAAATAATCAACTATATAAAAGACACCTAAATAAATTACTAAGTGTAACAAAATATGAACAAGTATTAAAAACAAGTAATAACAACAACTAGTCACAAGTAATATAGACAAGTAATATAAACAAGTAATATGAACAGTTAAAAAAAATAGTAAAATTATAAACAATAAAAAGTAAACAGTAATTATATACAAGTAATAAAAACAGTAATAATTACAAAAAATTATAAACAGTATTCACAAAAAAAAAAAATATTAGGTTAGGAATATTTTCAATCCACGTCGACGGCGCCAAAAATTGACACGCCCAAAAGGAGCATCAATTTAAAAAAACCCTATCGGTAGTATAGTGGTGTAAGTAGGGTATCGTTCACAACGGAGATCAAAGGGTGTACCTAACAAAAAATGTCACAAAGAATTAAATAAAATAAAGAATTATTATTAACAAGTATAAAGTATAAATATATACATATGTACAAAGTAAAAAGGGGAATTGAGAGATAAATTGAATGAAATAAATTAATTAAATTACAAAGAATAAATAAAATATGTTGATGAAACACAAAGTACATAAAGTTCAGCCACATATACACAAGTTTACCAATCATTAGACCGAAAATTAACCAAGTTCCCTAGCCATGAAACCGAAACTAACATATGTGGAATGCCCACACGGGTTATCATTCCCCAAATAAAACCTCTTCTATGAAAATTAACCTAGTGAACGCTCATCTAGATTAAACAATTAAACATGCAAAGGTGATCAATCAATAACATATCTAACGCATAGGAGAAGAGTTGTTAATTAAAGTGCGCGACCTAGCGAACGCTCGTTGACACGCCTAAAAGGGACGTCAATTTAAAAAAAAACCCTATCGGTAGTAGTATAGTGCATAGTAGGGTATCGTTCACAACGGAGATCAAAGGGTGTACCTAACAAAAATTGTCACAAAGAATTAAATAAAATAAAGAATTATTATTAACAAGTATAAAGTATAAATATATACATATGTACAGAGTAGAAAGGGGAATTGAGAGATAAATTGAATGAAATAAATTAATTAAATTACAAAGAATAAATGAAATATGATGATGAAACACAAAGTATATAAAGTTCAGCCAAATATACACAAGTTTACCAATCATTAGACCGAAAATTAACCAAGTTCCCTAGCCATGAAACCGAAACTAACATATGTGGAATGCCCACACGGGTTATCATTCCCCAAATAAAACATCTTCTATGAAAATTAACCTAGTGAACGCTCATCTAGATTAAACAATTAAACATGCAAAGGTGATCAATCAATAACATATCTAACGCATAGGAGAAGAGTTGTTAATTAAAGTGCACGACCTAGCGAACGCTCGTCTATCCGCGATCCTTCTTATTTTGATTCCGACCCGTTTGATAAGCCTTTACTACTTGTGAATTAGAATTAAAACCCTAATTCTAGCACTAATTACATGCAATCATCTTAAGTTTTGAACCTTAAAACAAGAACACATAAAAGATTCAATAAAACCGAATCAAATAAACGGAGTCACATAAGCTGCTAGAAGAACTAATTAATTAGGATCTAACAATCAAATAAACTCATAAAATATAGGCTGAAAATTATAAAAATCATGTCATGTTAACTAGTACAAAGAATAAACAAGCAACAAAGAGGAACTCAAAAAGAGTAATTAAAGAATAAGTTGAAGTACACCATATGGAAAGTAGGAAGAACTCGAAGATCACAAACTCTTAAATCCTCACGCGAGTAACTCAAAAGCCGAGATTCCCAAGGTGATGATGATGGTGGTGATGATGGTTGATGGCTGGTGGTAATGGTGTAAACAGCTCCCCTCCTCCTTGAAGACTTGAAAACCCTAAAACTAGAGAATGGAAAATATGATGTGAGATGGAGAAGAGAAAGAGGAGGGTTTGTCCCTCCCCATTGGGGTGTGTATTGGTGAGAAGAATGAGGCTGCTATTTATAGGAGAATGGAGAGGAAGAAGAAGACAATGAAAGAAATAAAGAAAGAAAGGGAAGAGAAGTGGAATGTGAGTGGTAGAAAAGAAATGGTAAGTGGAATGGTGGAAATGTAGTCATATGGCAATGAACCATTTATTTAGGTAAAAGAAATCAAACACTAATATTGTGGGCAGAAAGAAGAGGAAAGAATATAGGGGTGAGTGGAGCATTGAAAATAAAAGAAGAGGAAAGAAATAAAAAGCAGACAGCACTGAGCAGTGCGCACTTAGAGCGGCATAATGGACGTTCCACCGGTTGGATGATTCTGAAATTTTAATGCCGAATACCTAACATCCACATGCAGCGTGTATCAAAATTACAGCTAGATCTGACGGTGAAATTGGGAGATATGGGCCTCGCAAGTTGACCTATCTGCACAAGCAGATTGTCCGAAAATCTGGGCTTGGGCCATTCCTCATGCTTTGTGAACCTGGGCCTTCCTTCATGGATTTAGGCCTTCCATCTTGGGTTTGGGCCTCCTTCTTGGTTTGGGCCTCCTTCTTAATGGGCCTCGCAAAAGCCCATTAGACTTCGTTTCTGCACATGTTCACATTAAAACGTCATTTAGGACTCAAATATGGAAACTAAGCTAAAAAAGCAAAGTTACAATTAAATCATAGCCAAATAGTAGGGAAAACACATTAAAAACGTGACACTTTGTGCTCCTATCAAATTCCCCCACACTTAGCTATTGCTAGTCCTCTAGCAAACACCCAACTTTAAAACAGAACAACACAAAACACAAAACGAAACACAAAACAAAATGGTCTTTCCAACCATAACCCTCAGCGAGTTCAGAAGAGTTATAATCAAGAGAATAAAAATTATATACCAAGGCTAACAAATTTGCTAAGCATTTAACATGTACATCTCATTCATGCTCGGGTGCAGTGTGTGAAAACCGAGTATACAAAAAATCTCAAGCAATCCAATAGGCACATCGAAACAACATTAACCACTAAACCTCACAAGATTCACTAATTATTTCCGCTCAGTGTTTAGGGTTAAGTGTTTACTCTCAAAACAATTACACAAGTAACGTTCCCATAAGCTTGCTCATCGACCAACTCTCCACGGTTAATCCACAAATCATTAAATCATAAGGACTTTTAGGGTGAAACAGGGGTCAAAGGGTGAATGGTGAATAGTGAATGATGAATGATGAATGAAGGGACTGGAAATGAAAAATGTTTCACATGTTTGCAAGACAAGTCAACGACTTTGAAACTCATACCTATGCTATACCCGAAACAACTTTCTTATTCTCCTCCAACCTTTTATTGAAATTACAAACAAGAAAATAACTCTATTTTTGGAATTTCTCTTTCTCTTTTTTTTTCTCTTTTTTTTTCTTTGAGGAATTTTATTCCTTCTTTTTATTTCTGATTTTTTTTTTTTTTTTTTTTTCTTTGAACAAATACAACAAAATAAAAATCACCCCCACACTTGCCTTTTGGTATATTACCATACAAATCCGAAGCATAAAAACACAAGAAGTCACTATCATCGTCTTGCAAACACAATAAAACAAGGGTGAGATGGTGTGGGTGAACAAAAGAAAAGGCTAATGAGTGTTTAGTTCAAAAGGGGATTCCTAAAGTTCGTGTTTAGATGGATGGTGAATACTTTGGCCATGGTGCTCAACTAATGCCTTAATCATCTCTAATTCATCACAGATTAATAAAAAGTTTCGAGTGGTCTTTGAGCAAGTTCTAGGTTCAAAAACTCATGAATTGTGCACACATGAAGAACGAGTAAATGTATGAATGATGCATACATGTGAATATACAATATGCTCAAGTCCTCACATTTTCTGGGTATGCATGACAATGTATGTTTAAATGTGCTTCTCGGATTGCAATCAATTAATCGAAACAGGTTATGTGAACATGAAATTTCGAGCAATCACAAGTTATGCATATTAAATCCAAAGCAAACTACACAAATCCTTGCCATATAATAAACATTCTCCTAATCACAACAATTAAACTCAATTCATCCTTGGGATTGGAAAGAACAAAGCACAAAACACACAAACAGAAGCAAATATTTTTGTAATTTTTGATTTTTTTTGATTTTTTTGATTGATTTTTTTAAATGATATAGCTCAAATAAACAAACAAACACTTTCTAAGACTCGATAGCTCCAAAGCCAGTGCGAAACAAACGAGCTTACAAAACTATTTTTTTTTCTTTTTCAATTTTTTTTTATTAGGGTAACAATACGTGACCACAGTGACTTACTTAGTGCAATGGTAGGTTCAACGCTACCAAGGGAGTAAGTATGATCTAGTCGATATATTGTTACCGTAGAAAACAAACACAAGTAAATTATTTTTTTGAATTTTTGAATTTTTCAAATTTTTTCTTTTCTTTTTAATAAACCTTCCCCCCACACTTGAATTAAACATTGTCCTCAATGTTAGACAGATATTTCACGAAAATGAAAAATTCAAGCATGGTTATTGAATTTAAACACACAAACAGAAATAAACACACAATAGTTAAGTAAAATAGAAGGGTTAAAGAAAAACTCCCCCTTGAAGATCGTTAAGCTCCTCCCGAAGGTGGTCACCAACAGTCACAAACAAGGCTAGCAGGGCCTTGCATCCAACGTTTGCTCCTTAGTTGACTGCGGCTTTGATCTTTTTGAGCGTGTCCTGGACCGTGCCTGTTGCCAAATCCACAGCACGTCTGGCTGAATTTGCCTTCACTGAGATCTGGAACACTAACGTCAGTAGAGTTCCATCAAGTACGTCTCCGGATACATCAGGCAGAATGGAGAAGCCAGATGACATCAATTGAAAAGGCTCCGGGTCAACTCCACATAACATGGACTGGAAGCTTGCTTGATCGATAGGCGCATAAATCACGTACGACCCCGTTGAATCTGTGAAGCACTCCTGGAGTATGAGGAAGTCGACGTGATTACTTATGCCCAAAACGGAGATAGAATTTCGTGGGTCAAGACCAGTGGTGAAGTTTGTAAGCACATGTACTGAACTGTCTATCGACACACTATCCCATAAATGCCTTGTCTGTACGTCTCTGATAAAATCAAAGATTCTTGTGTGATGGGAGAAGTGCTTGACAGAACAGCCAGCAGTACGATCGAGTCCAAGGGGTTGGCTAGGATCACCCCTTCGCTTGTTGGTCCTGACCTCCATATGTGTGTCTCCCGTTTTGTTTGATGCAGTCCAATGATGGTAAGTCGAGTTGGTGATGTCGTTGAAGAAACTTACCGCCATCTGGTTTGCCATCTTAGCAAGGCTTCTTCTCCCTCCTGGTGAAATGATTGAGTCACTAGGTGAAGTGTGAATCCCCACCACGCATATGTAGCGCTCAGCATGTCGTTGAAGAGGTGCCAACCAACGCTTCGCTCCATATGCAAAACCTGATTCAACAAAAGGTTTAAATAAGGGGGTTAAATCTTTTTCTCGCACATCAACATGCTCCACCCACGTGACAAAGGAGGAACCATTCTGCAGATCCCGTATCAGGCATCCGGAAGGACATTTTCGGCATCTTGATCTCACGGAAGGCCTTGGATTTGAGCTCATTTCATCCACAGAGACATCCACAACAATCCAACTTCCATCCAATTGTCGGTGAGACGAACGAACAAACTGGACTTCACGAGTTGAAACGTTGTGTGTTGGCACTAGGAACTCGGCAGACATCACTTGCACTCGCTCCTTGTAGCTTTCTTCTATCCCGGAGAACAGGACCTCCAAGGTATGGGCATTGGTGACCAAGCTACAGAAGACGAGCAACCATTGACCAACATCCATTAAAATCTGAACGATGGTGGTCGGATTCAGGTGAATGGTTGCTGAGTGTCTCGAGGCTTCGATATGAAATATGGTGTAGGCTCGGCTCGTTGAGACACTCGCAAGTACTCGGCATGATTAAGAGTTTCGGGATGAATGGAAGTGCTGGGATTTGATGAAAAGATCCACGGGGGAAAACCAGCAGCGACCCAAGAGCAGGAGTTCGTCTTTGGCTTTGTTCACGATATCGGAGATCTGGTCGGAATGACACCCAACGAGATCATAGCGAGAGGTCCCGGAATGTTGTCGATGGTACCCGAGAGGATGAGCGCTCGAGTAATGTTGGCATGAGGCTCCGCACATCCCTTCGCAAGTCATCCATGTCGATTGAATCATCGGACAAGACAAGAAGAGGCTCCGGAGGAACAACTTGAAACCTTGATCGTTGCACATCCGGGTGCGGAACGGGACCTCCGCACCGGGGACAAATGCCGCTATGAAGAGCATCGATGAGTTTCTGGTTCTGCTCTTGAAGCTCCTCATTCTTACTCATCAGCTCCTCGTTTCTTCTTATTAGATCGGCATAAATCTGCTCCTCGACGGGATACCGTGCTTATCATGAAATCTCCTTCCCCGGTTGTAGACCTTATTTTCGTTAACCCGAGTTCTATAGCAAACCTTGCTCTGTGCAGTTTGAGTGGGTGAGGATTCACCGTGTAGAACTCGGTCAACGCATCATTTTGGTCCTTGGTGAATCTCGTCCTCGGGCCTCTCGTACGCTTCGGGAAGGACCAGCAACAACAACAACATGTGGATCAGCGGCTGGATTGGTGCTTGTGGTTCGATTTCGGTTCGGCACATCCGGCATGCTAGCATTAACGCAGTATCTAGAATGCTTGGTGGAATGATTTCATCCAAGCCTTCAAAGAAATCACTCTCTCGGAGGACTAGAATGAAACAACTCACCGAAAGAATTCACTCTTTTGGCCATTTCTAGGTTGGGAGGGAGGATAGATTTACGGAAAAATAACTAAGAACAACGAAGAACAAGTGAAGAACAATATGAACAAACGAGAGAAAATTTAGAGAGACTAAAAGGAACTAAGTGAAAATGAATGCAAAATGAATGGAATGAAACACACAAACACAAACGAAGGGAAAGGAACAGACGCACGTACGCACACGTGCCACGGACACGCATCCGCAAATTGCGGATCGAGCGACGAAAGTCGCAAAGGCTACGGTTGACACGCATGCGGATTATTAAACAAATCGGCCGACGCAAAAGTCGTCCGTCGGCCCAATCAAATAATTTTTTCATTTTTTATTTTTTATTTTTTTTTTAATTATCGTGCCGATGCGAAAGTCGCGGGACGGTCCAATAAGAATTTTTCTTTTTATTTAACTAAATCTTTACGCGAAAGTCGTAAAGTGAACAGTGAAAACGCGTGTCACACGCGCTGACGCTTGCCGACACTTTAAATGGGCCTGGGCCATCGGAATGGTCTGGGCCTTAAAGTGGGCCTGGGCCAAAGAAAACTCCGGCCCATTATTGGTGAGCTTAAACTAATGGGCCTAAAAACGAACAGGCCCGACACACTAAATGGGCTTGGGTTACGGGTTTCGGGCTTCGGGAATGACACGGGCCCAATGGGCCAAATTTATTTTTTTTTTTTTTTTTTTTTTTTTCTTTTCGAAACCTAAAACCCTAACCAATCACACAAACGGGCCTAAGGCCCAATAACAAACAAACAACAAGCCCTAAAATAAAACAAACAGTAATTATAAATAGTAAAAATAAATAATTACAAACAGTAAAACAAAACAAGCACTTTTTTTTTTTTATATACAATTACAAATTTTCTAATTTTTTTTATTTTATTTTTATTTTTTTAAAAACAAATAACGAGAGTGAAAAGAAAACTTACCTTTTTACTCCCGAGGAAACCGAAAATCACCAACAAGACATCAACCTCAAGGTTTTTCAACCTTGACTTCCTAAACGTATGCTCCGATGTATGTGGTAGAATTTTCGAATAACCTGGATTATTCCCTATAAAAATTAAAAAGTTAGTAATAAATTTACAAAATAAAAACAAATATTTACAATGTTAAAAATGTATCACAAATTATCTATACAAAATGAATAAATAAAATGTCCTATGTCTAAGTATATTTTATTTACACAATACACTTAAGTACGGGAACAGAGGACTTCAATGTGCAATGGGACTGAAACAGCTACCCATCTTAAAGTCATGTTTGATCCAATATACCTAAAGTGTACAAAAACAGTTTCTTTTGCCTCAATATAGTTGAAAAAAAATGAAAGTTGATTCCAAGCGGTAACTCAAGGTGGACTTACGGCCTAGGTGCAATGCCTTGACTTAAATGACTTTCCGTGTTTTCAGAAGGCGAATGGCCAGATCATATGAGAATAAGCGAGGGGCAGGATTCATTTGGTGGACTACGGAGGCAAGCCCCTATCGACTTTCGTCTGTCTATAGTCCTCTGAATCCAAAACCTGTCACCCAGGGTCTCGACCTAGACACCATCCATGTGCCCCTTACTCAGTTGAGAAAGCACTTAAGTGTTCGACAATTCTCCAAGTGTTAATAAAGGCCGCCCTCAACCTCAAATAACCTTACGGTAAAAATGAAGGGTTTAGGCCAATATTAACAAAAGGACCTTACCTATTTCCGTTCAAGTTACAACTTACAACAACAAAAAATAATCAACCATATAAAAGACACCTAAATATAATTACTAAGTGTAAAATATCTACAAGTAAAATTAGTAAGTGTAACAAAATATCAACAAGTATAAACAAGTATTATTCACAAATATTCACAAAATAATAGTTAGGAATTTTCAATCCCCGTCGACGGCGCCAAAAATTGACACGCCTAAAAGGGACGTCAATTTTAAAAAAACCCTATCGGTAGTAGTATAGTGCATAGTAGGGTATCGTTCACAACGGAGATCAAAGGGTGTACCTAACAAAAATTGTCACAAAGAATTAAATAAAATAAAGAATTATTATTAACAAGTATAAAGTATAAATATATACATATGTACAGAGTAGAAAGGGGAATTGAGAGATAAATTGAATGAAATAAATTAATTAAATTACAAAGAATAAATGAAATATGATGATGAAACACAAAGTATATAAAGTTCAGCCAAATATACACAAGTTTACCAATCATTAGACCGAAAATTAACCAAGTTCCCTAGCCATGAAACCGAAACTAACATATGTGGAATGCCCACACGGGTTATCATTCCCCAAATAAAACATCTTCTATGAAAATTAACCTAGTGAACGCTCATCTAGATTAAACAATTAAACATGCAAAGGTGATCAATCAATAACATATCTAACGCATAGGAGAAGAGTTGTTAATTAAAGTGCGCGACCTAGCGAACGCTCGTCTATCCGCGATCCTTCTTATTTTGATTCCGACCCGTTTGATAAGCCTTTACTACTTGTGAATTAGAATTAAAACCCTAATTCTAGCACTAATTACATGCAATCATCTTAAGTTTTGAACCTTAAAACAAGAACACATAAAAGATTCAATAAAACCGAATCAAATAAACGGAGTCACATAAGCTGCTAGAAGAACTAATTAATTAGGATCTAACAATCAAATAAACTCATAAAATATAGGCTGAAAATTATAAACGTCATGTCATGTTAACTAGTACAAAGAATAAACAAGCAACAAAGAGGAACTCAAAAAGAGTAATTAAAGAATAAGTTGAAGTACACCATATGGAAAGTAGGAAGAACTCGAAGATCACAAACTCTTAAATCCTCACGCGAGTAACTCAAAAGCCGAGATTCCCAAGGTGATGATGATGGTGGTGATGATGGTTGATGGCTGGTGGTAATGGTGTAAACAGCTCCCCTCCTCCTTGAAGACTTGAAAACCCTAAATACTAGAGAATGGAAAATATGATGTGAGATGGAGAAGAGAAAGAGGAGGGTTTGTCCCTCCCCATTGGGGTGTGTATTGGTGAGAAGAATGAGGCTGCTATTTATAGGAGAATGGAGAGGAAGAAGAAGACAATGAAAGAAATAAAGAAAGAAAGGGAAGAGAAGTGGAATGTGAGTGGTAGAAAAGAAATGGTAAGTGGAATGGTGGAAATGTAGTCATATGGCAATGAACCATTTATTTAGGTAAAAGAAATCAAACACTAATATTGTGGGCAGAAAGAAGAGGAAAGAATATAGGGGTGAGTGGAGCATTGAAAATAAAAGAAGAGGAAAGAAATAAAAAGCAGACAGCACTGAGCAGTGCGCACTTAGAGCGGCATAATGGACGTTCCACCGGTTGGATGATTCTGAAATTTTAATTCCGACTACCTAACATCCACATGCAGCGTGTATCAAAATTACAGCTAGATCTGACGGTGCAATTGGGAGATATGGGCCTCGCAAGTTGACCTATCTGCACAAGCAGATTGTCCGAAAATCTGGGCTTGGGCCATTCCTCATGCTTTGTGAACCTGGGCCTTCCTTCATGGATTTAGGCCTTCCATCTTGGGTTTGGGCCTCCTTCTTGGTTTGGGCCTCCTTCTTAATGGGCCTCGCAAAAGCCCATTAGACTTCGTTTCTGCACATGTTCACATTAAAACGTCATTTAGGACTCAAATATGGAAACTAAGCTAAAATAGCAAAGTTACAATTAAATCATAGCCAAATAGTAGGGAAAACACATTAAAAACGTGACACTTTGTGCTCCTATCACTCGTCTATCCGCGATCCTTCTTATTTTGATTCCGACCCGTTTGATAAGCCTTTACTACTTGTGAATTAGAATTAAAACCCTAATTCTAGCACCAATTACATGCAATCATCTTAAGTTTCGAACCTTAAAACAAGAACACATAAAAGATTCAATAAAACCGAATCAAATAAACGGAGTCACATAAGCTGCTAGAAGAACTAATTAATTAGGATCTAACAATCAAATAAACTCATAAATATAGGCTGAAAATTATATAAATCATGTCATGTTAACTAATACAAAGAATAAACAAGCAACAAAGAGGAACTCAAAAAGAGTAATTAAAGAATAAGTTGAAGTACACCATATGGAAAGTAGGAAGAACTCGAAGATCACAAACTCTTAAATCCTCACGCGAGTAACTCAAAAGCCGAGATTCCCAAGGTGATGATGATGGTGGTGATGATGGTTGATGGCTGGTGGTAATGGTGTAAACAGCTCCCCTCCTCCTTGAAGACTTGAAAACCCTAAATACTAGAGAATGGAAAATATGATGTGAGATGGAGAAGAGAAAGAGGAGGGTTTGTCCCTCCCCATTTGGGTGTGAATTGGTGAATTGGTGAGAAGAATGAGGCTGCTATTTATAGGAGAATGGAGAGGAAGAAGAAGACAATGAAAGAAATAAAGAAAGAAAGGGAAGAGAAGTGGAATGTGAGTGGTAGAAAAGAAATGGTAAGTGGAATGGTGGAAATGAAGTCATATGGCAATGAACCATTTATTTAGGTAAAAGAAATCAAACACTAATGGTATGGAGAGAAAGAAGAGGGAAGAATATAGGGGTGATGGTTAGCGGTAAAAAACCGAGGTTCATTAATTTATTACCTAAATTCCTAACAGTTGTCGTTGTAAAGTATAATGGGAAATAAAGGTTTTTCCCACAGAAGATTGTTATATTTACTTTTTAATGTCACGAAAAATTAAATTAAATAAAGAATTATTATTAACAAGTATAAAGAATATATATATACAAAATTAAATAAACTATACAGTATTGTTTCTATTTACAAAAATATACATTATATACAAAAGTATTTTTGGGGGTTTTTGAGATTTTTGAAAACAATAAATAATTAAAAGGAAATATTTTTGGATTTTTTATTATTTTTGAAAACAAGAAACACACACACAAATATTGTTTTGAAGATTAACTAACTCCCTAGCCATGAATCCGAAACTAACACATGTAGAATGCCTACGCAGGTTATCATTCTCCAAATAAACTTCTCCCATGAAATCAACCTAGTGAACGCTCATCTAGATTAAACAATTAAACATGCAAAGGTGATTAATCTAAACATGTCTAACGCATAGAAAAAGAGTTGTTAATTCAAGTGCGCGACCTAGCGAAAGCTCGTCTATCCGCGATCCTTATCATTTAGTTTCAACATTAAAGATAAAACCAAACAAACAAAATTCACATAAGCTGCTAGAAGAATTAATCAACTTCAATCCAATTTATTACACAAAATAGAAAATAAACAAACAATAACATTTCCCAAAATTATTCACGAATAGTTAATTAAACAAAAATAAATTATAATAAATAAACAGAGTTTGGGAAAAATGTTACTGTTGTGTCCATGAAAATGGACACCGTCTCAGCGTGCGAAGGTGGCAGACTCGGCTATAAAATCGGACTTAACGGCAACTTTGGATGTGGCGGGTGCACAAAGCAATTGGGCTTGGGCCTTCAGTGGGTGTCCATAGCAGATTTGGACTTGGGCTTTGAGCAATTGGGCTTGGGCAAAAGCCCAACCCGGTTTGACTTTTCAACTCTACCTTTTTTTTTTATTCTTTCTTCAGTTCTCCTCTTCGCAGCTTCTTCTCTAATCAATTAATCATCATCTTCATTCTTCCATTTCTGCAGCAAGAGAGAAAGCACGGCAGTTTGTGCAGGTGAGACGGCGACGGAGAACTTGGGCGTGGGCTGGCAGCGTCGATGTGGGAGGCCGGGTACGAGATCGATGCCGGAATTCGCAGAGGGCTTCACGGCGACGGACAGAGATGCAGCCGGCAAGGATTTACGGCGTCGGCGGCGCTGCGGGAATCCAAGAGCTGGGTTGACGCCTAATGAATGGAACGGTGCCGGTGTCTTGGAGCGGATGGATGAAGTCGCTAGCAGCCTATGGGTTAAGTAGCTTGTACACCGTGGGGCGGGAGCGAGGTGATATCGACGGCGCGGCGCGGGTGGCGCGGCGGAGCAAAGGAAGCACGGTGGAGATCAGCGCCGGCGGAAGTGATGGCTGGACTGGGCTATCCGAGAGAGTCGCGGTGGGGAGCACGCAGCGCAGCCGGGCTTCGAGGACGACGCCGGCAAACGGAGATGATGGCCGGGCTGGTTTGACGCCGTCCGGGTTCCAAGATGAACGGCGGTGCTGCAAGGGGCAAGGAGGCACGGCAGGCGGCAACGCACGGTCTGGTTTGAATTTCTGGGCAGTGGCGTTGTGGCTCACGGGCTCGGTGGACAGAGATGGCCGGACATGGCTTCTGCAAACCTGCAAAACAAAAACAAATAATTAGAGATATGATTGCATGATTGTAAATTTGCAGGAAAATAAAGAGAGAAATTGAATTGAAATAGCAGAAAGCCATGGATTGATTGTGTGAATTGGTGATTGAAGAAGGTTGCAGGAGCTCCCTTAAATAGGTGAAGAAAGGGAGATGCAGCCAAGGCAAACGTGAATATGAAGTGATGATTGAGCTGGAGATGCTCAAAAGCAATGGGAAACAAGAGTGGGTGATTGAGCTGGATTCCCGGATGGAATTTAAGCCATGTGAGGAGCAGCCCAACGTGGTTGATTGGTAGTGAATAATGATCTGGAAATGCTTTGCCGGCATAGGTGGTGAGATGGAGAAGAATCAAACGGTGAACACATGGTGGCTGCAAACAAGAAATTAAAAAGAAATAAAATAATAATAAAATAAAACAAAAGAAAAATAAAATAAATATATAAAAGAAACAATTATTAGAGAAAATAAAATGGTGGTTTGAATTGTGTTCCACCACCGCGTGTGGTGGTTGCGCCGCCTTATGTGGTGGTTCGCCGACAAATTGTCGGAATTCGGAACGGTTCCCGAAATCTTCGTACATTATTTTATTCCACAAATGAAAGTCACGGTTGACTTTCCGATTTACGCTGAAAACCTCCGAAATTCACCTATTCTGTGCAGATAAACATTTTCCTGGTATTTTCCCTAAACACACGAAAACAAACATTAAACAGACAATTAAGCTTTCAGGATAGCAAAATCCAGTAATTAAAGGCACTTTGTGAACGTATTTTACGTTCACATCACACCCCTACACTTGAACTATTGCTAGTCCTCTAGCAAACACAGAATACAAAACACACAAAACAGAAAGGGAAACACAAAACAGACAGTCTTTCCAACCATAATCCTCAGCGAGTTCGAAAGAATTATAATCCAGAGAATAAAAATTATATACCAAGGTTAAAGAATTTGCTAAGCATTTAATATGTACATCTCATTTATGCTCGGGTGTGTGTGTGAAAACCAAGTATACAATTAATGTCAAGCAATCCAATAGGCACATCGAAACAACATTAACCACTAAACCTCACAAGATTCACTAAATATTTCCGCTCAGTGTTTAGGGTTAAGTGTTTACTCTCAAAACAATTACACAAGTAGTGTTCCCATATGCTTGCTCATTAACCGACTCTCTACAATTAATCTATAACTCATCAGATCATAAGGACTTTCAGGTGAAACAGGGACCAAAGGTGAATGGTAAATGGTCAATGGTCAATGAAGTGAAAGGACTCGAAATGAAAAATGTTTTACATGTTTGCAAGACAAGTCAACGACTTTGAAACTCATACCTATGCTAAACCCGAAACAACTCTTATTTTCCTCCAACCTTTTATTGAAAATAAAACAAGAAAATAACTCTATTTTTGGAATTTCTCTTTCTGACATTTTTTTTTCTTTCTTTTCTATTTTTTTTCTTTGAGGAATTTATTCCTTCTTTTTGTTTCTGATTTTTTTTTTTCTTTGAACAAATACAACAAAATAAATACACCCCCACACTTGCCTTTTGGTATACTACCGTACAAATCCGAAGCATAAAAACATAAGAAGTCACTATCATCGTCTTGCAAACACAGTAAAACAAGGGTGAAATGGTGTGGGTGAACAAAAGAAACGGCTAATGAGTGATCAGTTCAAAAGGGGATTCCTAAAGTTCGTGTTTAGATGGATGGTGAATATTTTGGCCATGGTGCTCAACTAATGCCTTAATCATTTCTAATTCATCACAGATTAATAAAAAGTTTCAAGCGGTCTCTGAGCAAGTTCTAGGTTCAAAACTCATGAATTGTGCACACATGAAGAACGAGTAAATGTATGAAAGATGCATACATGTGAATATACAATAGGCTCAAATCCTCACATTTTCTGGGTATGCATGACAATGTATGTTCAAATGTGCTTCTCGGATTGCAGTCAACTAATCGAAACAGGTTATGTGAACATGGAATTTCGAGCAATCACAAGTTATGCAAATTAAATCCAAAGCAAACTACACAAAGCCTTGACATATAATCAACATTCTCCTAATCACAACAGATTAAACTCAATTCATCATCGGAATTGGAAAGAACAAAACACAACACGAATAAACACACAAAAACACACAAACAGAAGCAAATATTTTTGTAATTTTTGATTTTTTTGAATTTTTTTTTTTATTTTTCAATTTACGTAACAATACGTGACCACAGTGACTTACTAAGTGCAATGGTAGGTTCAACGCTACCAAGGGAGTAAGTATGATTTAGTCGATATATTGTTACCGTAGAAAACAAAAAAAAGTAAATTATTTTTTTGAATTTTTCAAATTTTTCAAATTTTTTCTTTTCTTTTCAATAAACCTTCCCCCCACACTTGAATTAAACATTGTCCTCAATGTTAGACAGATATTTCACGAAAATGAAAAATTCAAGTATGGTTATTGAATTTAAACACACAAACATAAATCAACAGAAGTAAACACACAACATATATACAAATGAAAAAGATAGGTTAAAGAAAATCTCCCCCTTGAAGATCGTAAAGCTCCTCCCGAAGCAAGTCACCAACAGTCACAAACAAGGCTAGCAGGGCCTTGCATCCAACGTTTGCTCCTTAATTGACTGCGGCTCTGATCCTTAGAAGTGTGTCCTGGACAAGGGTAGTTGCCGACTCCACGGCAGACTTGGCTGATGTAGCCCTCACTGAGATCTGGAACACCATAGTCAGAAGTGTTCCGTCAAGTACAGCTCCGGATACGTTTGGCAGAATGGAGAAGCCAGAAGACATAAGCGGAAATGGCTCCGGTTGAACTCCACATAGCAGACACTGGAGAATGGAATGGTTAATCGGCGCGTAAATCACAGACGACCCTGTTGCATCGGTGCAACACTCCTGAAGAATAAGGAAGTCGTTGTGACTATCTATGGCGAGCACCGAAATCTGGTTCCGCGGGTCAAGACCGATGCTAAAGTTTGCTAGCACACGCACCGAGCTGTCCATCGACATGCTATCCCACATTGGTCTAGTCTGAACGTCTTTGAGGAACTCAAAGATCCTGGTGTGATGAGATAGATGAACAACGGAACAACCAGCAGTACGATTGACTCCAGGGGGCTTGCTCGGATCACCCCTTCTCTTGTTGGTCCTGACCTCCATTCGAGTGTCCCTTGTTCGATTCGAACAAGTCCAGTGGTGGTACGTGGAGTTGCTGATGTCGTTGAAGAAACAGATCGTCATCTGTTTTGCCATTTCCGCAAGTCCTCTTCTTCCTTCAAGAGAAATAATCGAGTCACGGGTGAAGAGTGGATACTGTGGCGCACACGTAGCGCTCGGCTTGTCGTTGGAGGGTTGAGATCCAACGCTTTGCACCAAAAGCGAACCCCGAATGAACAAAAGGTTCGAAACGGCCTTCATCTCTTTCTCGCGTACATCCACGTGCTCCACCCAAGTGACCAAGGAAGATCCATTATGAAGATCACGTATCGGGCATCCGGAGGGCGTTTTCGGCAAATCGATCTCACGGAAGGCTTTGGATTTGAACGCAATTCATCCACGGAGACATCCACGACGACCCAACTTCCATCCGGTTGTTGGTGAGAATACCGAACGAACTGGACTTCACGAGTCGAAACGAGGTGAGATGGCACCGAAACTCGGCCGACATCACCGCATATGCTCCTCGTAGCCTTCTTCGTTCTTTGGAGGAAAGGATCTCCAACGTCTTGGCGTTTGTGATCATCTGCTACAGAAGAGCGGCAACCATCGACCAACATCCATTAAGATCCGAACGATGGTGGTCGGATAAAGATGGATGGTTGCCGAGTGTCTCGACGATTCGGCTTTGAAGTACGGAGCGAGGTTCGGCTCGTTGAAACACTCGCAAGTACTCGGCCCTATGAAGAGTCTCGGGATGAATAGACGTGTCGGGAGTCGGTGAAGTTATCCACAAAGGAAATCCGGAAAGTGGCCATGAGCAGGAGCTCGTGTTTGGCCTTACGGACGATATCCGAGATCAAGTCGGTGTGGACTCCGACAAGATCGTGAGCAGGTCCGGGAAGGGTATCAGATGGCAAAGGTATGGATGAGCGCTCGACAAGTGTTGGCATGAGGCTCCGCACATCCCTTCTTAAGTGGTCCATGTCGATGGAATCATCGGACAACTCGAGAAGAGGCTCTTGTTGTGGAGGAACAACTTCGAGCCTTCGCCTAGGCACATCTGAGTGCGGAACAGGACCTCCGCAATTGGGACAGATGCCGCTGTGGAGAGCATCAACGAGTTTTTGATTCTGCATTTGAAGCTCCTCGTTTTTGCTCACCAGCTGATCGTTTCTTTTCTCTAGCTCGGCAATACGCTGCTCGGAAGACTGGATACCGAACTTCTTCCTATTTCTCGACCCCCAATAATAGACTTGGTCTTCTTCTAGTCCGATTTTTGGACCAAATCTTTCTCGTTGTGGTTTCGTGGGGTGAGAATACACCGCAAAGAAAGCCGCAAGTGCATCTCTCTGAGCTTTGCTGTACTTCGACCTCGGAAGTCTCCTATAGACAGGAGCGGCTTCCGGCTCGGCGGGTGGATCAGCAACCAAGATTGGTGCTTGAGGTAGTGGTTGCGGTTGTGGTTGGGGCTCGGTCGGCATGCTAGCATCGGCGCTATTGAGCATGCTCGGTGGAATTATTTCAGCCAGACCTTCAAAGATTGGGTTCTCTGAAGGACCTGCCTGAAACAAGTCGCTGAAAGAATTGACTCTTTTGGCCATTTCTGGGTTGGGAAGGGAGGATAACTTTTCTGGGTTTGGGAGGTTTTCTGGGAAAAACGGAAGAACACGAAGAACACACGAGAGAGAAAACGAGAGAGAGAGAGAGTCTAAGGGAAAACGTGTGAAATGCCTAAGGAAACTAGCGCAAACAGAAGGGAAGGGAAGGAACGGACGCACGCTCGCACACGTGCCACAGACAGAAGACCCGTAATTTCCGGATCGGGCGACAAAAGTCGCAAAGTCTACAGTAGACACGCACGCGGTTTATTAAACAAATCGGCCGACGCAAAAGTCGTGCGTCGGCCCAATCACATTTTTTTCTGATTTTTATTTTTTTAATACTTTACGAAAAGTCGTAAAGTGAACAGTGAAAACGCGTAGCACACGCGCTTGCCGACACTTTAAACGGGCCTGGGCCATCGAAATGGTTTGGGCCTTAAAGTGGGCCTGGGCCAAAGAAAACTCCGGCCCATTATTGGTGGGCTTAAACTAATGGGCCTAAAAACGAACAGGCCCGACACACTAAATGGGCTTCGGTTACGGGTTTCAGGCTTCGGGAATGACACGGGCCCAATGGGCCAAATTTTTTTATTTTATTTTTTATTTTTTCTTTTCGAAACCTAAAACCCTAACCAATCACACAAACAAATGGGCCTAAGGCCCAATAACAAACAAACAACAAGCCCAAAAATAAAACAAACAGTAATTATAAATAGTAAAAATTACAAAACAGTAAAACAAAAACAAACACAATTTTTTTTTATTTACAATTACAAATTTTCTATTTTTTTTTTTTTTAAACAAATAAAAAGAGTGAAAAGAATACTTACCTTTTTACTCCCGAGAAAACCGAAAAATCACCAACAAGACATCAACCTCAAGGTTTTTCAACCTTGACTTCCAAACGTATGCTCCGATGTATGTGGTAAAATTTCCGATAAACCCGGATTATTCCCTATAAAAATTAAAATGTTAGTAATCAATTTACAAAATAAAAACAAAATATTTACAAAGTTAAAAATGTGTCACAAATTATCTATACAAAATGAATGAATAAAATTTCCTATGTCTACGTATATTCCTATGTCTACGTATATTTCTATGTCTACGTATATTTTATTTACACAAAAATATTTTCTTTTGTCTGAATATAGTTGAAAAAAAATGAAAGTTGATTCCAAGCGGTAACTCAAGGTGGACTTACGGCCTAGGTGCAATGCCTTGACTTAAATGACTTTCCGTGTTTTCAGAAGGCGAATGGCCAGATCACAAGAGATAAGCGAGAGGCAGGATTCATTTAGTGGACAAGTCCTCTGAATCCAATTTTACAAACCCGTCACCCAGAGTCTTGATCATATCTAGACACCATTCATGTGCCCCTTACTCAGTTGAGAAAGCACTTAAGTGTTCGACAATTCTCCAAGTGTTAATAAAGGCCGCCCTCAACCTCAAATAACCTTACGGTAAAAATGAAGGGTTTAGGCCAATATTAATAAAAGGACCTTACCTATTTCCGTTCAAGTTACAACTTACAACAACAAAAAATAATCAACCATATTCAGGATACCTAAGTATAATTACTAAGTGTAAAAATATAAACAAGTATAATCAAGTGAGAATAAATAAAATTAACAAGTATTATTTACAAATAGTAAAAAGTCAACAGTCAAAAAGTCAACAGTCAAAGTCAACAGTCAAAAAGTCAACAGTAAAAAGTAAAAAGTCAAAAGTAAATAGTAAAAACAATCTCCGGCGAGCCGGCGCCAAAATGGTTAGCGGTAAAAAACCGAGGTTCATTAATTTATTACCTAAATTCCTAACAGTTGTCGTTGTAAAGTATAATGGGAAATAAAGGTTTTTCCCACAGAAGATTGTTATATTTACTTTTTAATGTCACGAAAAATTAAATTAAATAAAGAATTATTATTAACAAGTATAAAGAATATATATATACAAAATTAAATAAACTATACAGTATTGTTTCTATTTACAAAAATATACATTATATACAAAAGTATTTTTGGGGGTTTTTGAGATTTTTGAAAACAATAAATAATTAAAAGGAAATATTTTTGGATTTTTTATTATTTTTGAAAACAAGAAACACACACACAAATATTGTTTTGAAGATTAACTAACTCCCTAGCCATGAATCCGAAACTAACACATGTAGAATGCCTACGCAGGTTATCATTCTCCAAATAAACTTCTCCCATGAAATCAACCTAGTGAACGCTCATCTAGATTAAACAATTAAACATGCAAAGGTGATTAATCTAAACATGTCTAACGCATAGAAAAAGAGTTGTTAATTCAAGTGCGCGACCTAGCGAAAGCTCGTCTATCCGCGATCCTTATCATTTAGTTTCAACATTAAAGATAAAACCAAACAAACAAAATTCACATAAGCTGCTAGAAGAATTAATCAACTTCAATCCAATTTATTACACAAAATAGAAAATAAACAAACAATAACATTTCCCAAAATTATTCACGAATAGTTAATTAAACAAAAATAAATTATAATAAATAAACAGAGTTTGGGAAAAATGTTACTGTTGTGTCCATGAAAATGGACACTGTCTGGCAGGCGAAGGTGGCAGACTCAGCTATAAAATCGGACTTAACGGCAACTTTGGATGTGGCGGGTGCACAAAGCAATTGGGCTTGGGCCTTCAGTGGGTGTCCATAGCAGATTTGGACTTGGGCTTTGAGCAATTGGGCTTGGGCAAAAGCCCAACCCGGTTTGACTTTTCAACTCTACCTTTTTTTTTTATTCTTTCTTCAGTTCTCCTCTTCGCAGCTTCTTCTCTAATCAATTAATCATCATCTTCATTCTTCCATTTCTGCAGCAAGAGAGAAAGCACGGCAGTTTGTGCAGGTGAGACGGCGACGGAGAACTTGGCTGTGGGCTGGCAGCGTCGATGTGGGAGGCTGGGTACGAGATCGATGCCGGAATTGCAGAGGGCTTCACGGCGACGGACAGAGATGCAGCCGGCAAGGATTTACGGCGTCGGCGCTGGCTGCGGGAATCCAAGAGCTGGGTTGACGCCTAATGAATGGAACGGTGCCGGTGTCTTGGAGCAGATGGATGAAGTCGCTAGCAGCCATGGGTTAAGTAGCTTGTACACCGTGGGCTGGGAGCAGGTGATATCGACGGCGCGGCGCAGGTGGCGCGGCGGAGCAAAGGAAGCACGGTGGAGATCAGCGCCGGCGGCAGTGATGGCTGGACTGGGCTATCCGAGAGAGTCGCGGTGGGGTGATGTGAACGTAAAATACGTTCACAAAGTGCCTTTAATTACTGGATTTTGCTATTCCGAAAGCTTAATTGTTTGTTTAATGTTTGTTTTCGTGTTTTTAGGGAAAATACCAGGAAAATGTTTATCTGCACAGAATAGGTGCATTTTGGAGGTTTTCAGCGTAAATCGGAAAGTCAACCGTGACTTTCATTTGTGGAATAAAATATTGTACGAAGATTTCGGAAACCGTTCCGAATCCCGGCAAGTTTGTCGGTGAACCACCACATCAGGCGGCGCAACCACCACACGCGGTGGCGATACACATTTTACATCTCCATTATATTTTCCCTTGTTTATTTTATAATTTAATTATTTCATTTAATTTCTTTTGTTATTTTATTTTGTTTTATAATTACTTATTTTAATTATTTTTTATTTCTTTTTCTTTTGGTTGTTTGCAGGTACCACGTTCCTCCATGTTCACATTCTCTCCTCACATGGCTGCAATCCCTCTACCATCTCCACATCACACTACACTCCATTTTTTCCCTGGTTTTCCTCCACTGCCGGCAAACACTACCACCTCCTCCTTGGCTTCTAGCTTCACCAAACCTCTCCACCATCACCTACCACCTCCACTCTTCCTTGGCTGCTTCCCATTCCCCTCTCCTATTTAAGGAGAGCTCCTGCAGCCTCTCCATCACCAATTCACAGAGCCTTCAATCATCAATCATCACCACCTTCAATTACCCACAACTCCGCAAGCAAGCCAAGCTCGCCCACCGTGCCTCTTCTCTCGGGAACCCAACGCCACCACCACCATGGCAACCTTCTCTCGTCTTTCAATTCTCAAATTACCTGCAATTTAAATCAATCATTTTCTAATATTCTTGTTTTTCTTTTGCAGGTACCATCGCAGCAGCCCATCACGTAGAAGCCCGGGCGTAGCTTCGCCGTGAACCCCTCGAGCCCGTGCTCGCTCTCGGCCCACGCCGTGCCCAATCTTTGCTCGCAGCACCGCCGCAAAGCCCAATCACTACCAGATCACGTCGCCATGAATATCTGCTGCACCCAATTGAAGCCACTGTTTCAAATCAGTCCCGGCCATCCATCTCGCGCCCCCGCGCATCCTCAATCCGATCCTGTTCTCGCAACCGGCGCCGCCATCCTCTTGCCACGAACCCGGGCCGCCGCTGCTGCCCAGAAATCCCGTGCTGCTCTCGCCGTAAGCTTCGCCATGGTAGTCCGGCCTCTCAAATCCGTCGCTGCAAAATTAAGCTGCTGGCCCCGTCGCTCGCCTGAATCCTCCGCCGCCGTCTAGGCCGCGCCGCACCGCTTCTCTTCGCTGTTATGCCTGCTGAATCGCCGAGCCCGGATGCCAGTCTCCATGCCCATGCTCTCACATCACGGCGCCGTTTCTCTCGCTCTCTGCAAAAATGAAGAATTGAAATGAAATATGAGAATGAAGAGATGAAGCCGCAAGCCTCAATGCTGACATGTCAAGTGTTGAAAAGTCAACAAGCTATTGCATGGTTGGGCCGGTCAAGAAGAAAAGAGAAAGAAATTGGGGCCCAAGCCCAATTGCTCATGCCCAAGGTCCAATCTGAAATTGCTAAGGACACCCCAAGGCCCAAGCCCAAAGTGTTCTCTACACCCGCCACATCCAAATTATAGTCCGTTTTTAATAGCTGAGTCTGCCACCTTCGCCTGCCAGACAGTGTCCATTTTCATGGACACAACAGTAACATTTTTCCCAAACTCTGTTTATTTATTATAATTTATTTTTGTTTAATTAACTATTCGTGAATAATTTTGGGAAATGTTATTGTTTGTTTATTTTCTATTTTGTGTAATAATTGTTGGATTGAAGTTGATTGATTCTTCTAGCAGCTTATGTGAATTTTGTTTGTTTGGTTTTATCTTTAATGTTGAAACTAAATGATAAGGATCGCGGATAGACGAGCGTTCGCTAGGTCGCGCACTTGAATTAACAACTCTTTTTCTATGCGTTAGACATGTTTAGATTAATCACCTTTGCATGTTTAAATGTTTAATCTAGATGAGCGTTCACTAGGTTGATTTCATGGGAGAAGTTTATTTGGGGAATGATAACCCGCGTGGGCATTCCACATATGTTAGTTTCGGATTCATGGCTAGGGAGTTGGTTAATCTTCAAAACAATATTTGTGTTTGTGTTTTCTTGTTTTCAAAAATAATAAAAATCCAAAAATATTTCTTTTTATTGTTTTCAAAATTCTCAAAAACCCCCAAAAATACTTTTGTATATAATGTATATTTTCGTAAATAGAAACAATACTGTATAGTTTATTTAATTTTGTATATATATATATTCTTTATTCTTTATACTTGTAAATATAATTCTTTATTTAATTTAATTTTTCGTGACATTAAAAAGTAAATATAACAATCTTCTGTGGGAAAAACCTTTATTTCCCATTATACTTTACAACGACAATTGTTAGGAATTTAGGTAATAATTAATGACCGCGGTGTAAATATCCTAGATCATTTTGGCGCCGGCTCGCCGGGGATTGTTTTTACTATTTACTTTTGATTTTTTTTACTTTTTACCGTTGACTTTTGACGGTTAATTTTTTTTTTTTGACTGTTGACTTTTTACTGTTGACTTTGACTTTTTGATTGTTGACTTTTTACTGTTGACTTTGACTATTGACTATTTACTATTTGTAAATAATAATTGTTAATTTTATTTATACTGACTTGATTATACTTGTTTATATTTTTACACTTAGTAATTTACTTAGGTGTCTTTTATATAGTTGATTATTTTTTGTTGTTGTAAGTTGTAACTTGAACGGATTAGGTAAGGTCCTTTTATTAATATTGGCCTAAACCCTTCATTTTTACCGTAAGGTTATTTGAGGTTGAGGGCGGCCTTTATTAACACTTGGAGAATTGTCGAACACTTAAGTGCTTTCTCAACTGAGTAAGGGGCACATGAATGGTGTCTAGATATGATCAAGACTCTGGGTGACGGGTTTGTAAAATTGGATTCAGAGGACTTGTCCACTAAATGAATCCTGCCTCTCGCTTATCTCTTGTGATCTGGCCATTCGCCTTCTGAAAACACGGAAAGTCATTTAAGTCAAGGCATTGCACCTAGGCCGTAAGTCCACCTTGAGTTACCGCTTGGAATCAACTTTCATTTTTTTTCAACTATATTAAGGCAAAAAAATATTTTTGTTTTCAACTATATTAGACAAAGGAAAATATTTTTGTGTAAATAAAATATACTTAGACATAGGAAATTTTATTCATTCATTTTGTATAGCTAATTTGTGACACATTTTTAACTTTGTAAATATTTTGTTTTTATTTTGTAAATTTATTACTAACCTTTTTATTTTGTATAGGAAATAATCCGGGTTTATCGGAAATTTTACCACATACATCGGAGCATACGTTTAGGAAGTCAAGGTTGAAAAACCTTGAGGTTGATGTCTTGTTGGTGATTTTCGGTTTCCTCGGGAGTAAAAAGGTAAGTTTTCTTTTCACTCTCGTTATTTATTTAAAAAATAAAAAATAAAAAAAAAAAAAAAAAAAATTTGTAATTGTAAATAAAATATAAAAAAAGAGTGTTTGTTTGTTTGTTTTACTGTTTTGTATTTATTTCTTTTTACTATTTATAATTACTGTTTGTTTTATTTTCGGGCTTGTTGTAGTTATTTGTTATTGGGCCTTAGGCCCATTTGTTTGTGTGATTGGTTAGGGTTTTAGGTTTCGTAAAATAAAAAAATAAAAAATAAAAAATTTTAGCCCATTGGGCTCGTGTCATTCACGAAGCCCAAAACCCGTAACCCAAGCCCATTAGTGTGTCGGGCCTGTTCGTTTTTAGGCCCATTAGATTAAGCCCACCAATAATGGGCCGGAGATTTCTTTGGCCCAGGCCCACTTTAAGGCCCAAACCATTTCGATGGCCCAGGCCCGTTTAAAGTGTCGGCAAGCGCGTGTGCTACGCGTTTTCACTGTTCACTTTACGACTTTTCGTAAAGTATTAAAAAAAAATAAAAAAAATAAAAAATTGAAAAGCAAAAAAAAATGTGATTGGGCCGACGCACGACTTTTGCGTCGGCCGAATTGTTTAATAAATCGTGCGCGCGTTCCACTATTCCCTTTGCGACTTTCGTCGCTCGATCCGTGATTTACGGATCTCTGTCCTCGACTTTGGACACGCGTCCGTCCGTTCGTTTCCCTTCCCTTCGATTTGCGTTAGTTCCCTTAGGTCATTACGCGATTTCCCTTAGCTCTCTCTCTCTCTCTCTCTCTCTCTCTCTCTCGTTTTCTCTTTCGTGTTCTTCATCTGTTCTTGAGCTTTTCCCAGAAACCTCCCAATTCCCAGAAGCTTTCCTCCCTTCCCAAACCACAAATGGCCAAAAGAGTTAATTCTTTCAGTGATTTGTTTCAGGCAGGTCCCTCAGAGAACCCAATCTTTGAAGGCCTGGATGAAATAATTCCACCAAGCATGCTCAATAGCGCCGATGCTAGCATGCCGACCCAGCCACAACCACAACCGCAACCACTACCCCAAGCACCAATTTTGGTTGCTGATCCACCCGCCGAGCCGGAAGCCGCTCCTGTCTATAGGAGACTTCCGAGGTCGAAGTACAGCAAAGCTCAGAGAGATGCACTTGCGGCTTTCTTTGCGGTGTATTCTCACCCCACGAAACCACAACGAGAAAGATTTGGTCCAAAAATCGGACTAGAGGAGGACCAAGTCTACTATTGGGGGTCGAGAAATAGGAAGAAGTTCGGTATCCAGTCTTCCGAGCAGCGTATTGCCGAGCTAGAGAAAAGAAATGATCAGCTGGTGAGCAAGAACGAGGAGCTTCAACTTCTGAATCAACGACTCGTCGATGCTCTCCACAGCGGCATCTGTCCCAATTGCGGAGGTCCTGTTCCGCACTCAGATGTGCCTAGGCGAAGGCTCGAAGTTGTTCCTCCACAACAAGAGCCTCTTCTCGAGTTGTCCGATGATTCCATCGACATGGACCACTTGAGACGGGATGTGCGGAGCCTCATGCCTACCCTTGTCGAGCGCCCATCCATACCTTTGCCATCTGATACCCTTCCCGGACCTGCTCATGATCTTGTCGGAGTCCACACCGACTTGATCTCGGATATCGTCCGTAAGGCCAAGCACGAGCTCCTGCTCATGGCCACTGCCGGATTTCCTTTGTGGATAACTTCACCGACTCCCGACACGTCTATTCATCCCGAGACTCTTCATAGGGCCGAGTACTTGCGAGTGTTTCAACGAGCTGAACCTGCACCGTACTTCAAATCCGAATCCTCGAGACACTCGGCAACCATCCATCTTTATCCGACCACCATCGTTCAGATCTTAATGGATGTTGGTCGATGGTTGCCAGTCTTCTGTAGCATGATCACAAACGCCAAGACGTTGGAGATTTTATCGTCCAACAACGAAGAAGGCTACGAGGAGCATATGCAGGTGATGTCGGCCGAGTTTCTAGTGCCATCTCACCTCGTTTCAACTCGTGAAGTCCAGTTTGTCCGGTACTCTCACCAACAACTGGATGGAAGTTGGGTCGTCGTGGATGTCTCCGTGGATGAATTGCGTTCCAATCCAAAGCCTTCCGTGAGATCGATTTGCCGAAAACGCCCCTCCGGATGCCTGATACGTGATCTTCATAATGGATCTTCCTTGGTCACTTGGGTGGAGCACGTGGATGTACGCGAAAAGGAGATGAAGGCCAGTTTCGAACCTTTTGTTCATTCAGGGTTCGCTTTTGGTGCAAAGCGTTGGATCTCAACTCTCCAACGACAAGCCGAGCGCTACATGTGCGCCACAGGTATCCACTCTTCACCCGGTGACTCGATTATTTCTCTTGAAGGAAGAAGAGGACTTGCGGAAATGGCAAAACAGATGACGATCTGTTTCTTCAACGATATCAGCAACTCCACGTACCACCACTGGACTTGTTCGAACCGAACAAGAGACACTCGAATGGAGGTCAGGACCAACAAGAGAAGGGGTGATCCGAGCAAGCCCCCTGGAGTCAATCGTACTGCTGGTTGTTCCGTTGTTCATCTTTCCCATCACACCAGGATCTTTGAGTTCCTCAAAGACGTGCAGACAAGACCGCTGTGGGATAGTATGTCGATGGACAGCTCTGTACGTGTGCTAGCAAATTTCACCATCGGTCTTGACCCGCGGAACCAGATCTCGGTGCTCGCTATAGATAGTCACAACGACTTCCTCATCCTTCAGGAGTGTTGCACCGATGCAACAGGGTCGTCTGTGATTTATGCGCCGATTAACCATTCCATTTTCCAGTGTTTGCTATCTGGAGTTCAACCGGAGCCATTTCCGCTTATGTCTTCTGGCTTCTCCATTCTGCCTAACGTATCCGGAGCTGTACTTGACGGAACACTGCTGACTATAGTGTTCCAGATCTCAGTGAGGGCTACATCAGCTAAATCTGCCGTGGAGTCGGCAACTACCCTTGTCCAGGACACACTTCAACGGATCAGAGCCGCAGTCAATTAAGGAGCAAACGTTGGATGCAAGGCCCTGCTAGCCTTGTTTGTGACTGTTGGTGACTTGCTTCGGGAGGAGCTTAACGATCTTCAAGGGGGAGATTTTCTTTAACTTATTTGTTTTTCATTTGTATATATGTTGTGTGTTTACTTCTGTTTGTGTGTTTAAATTCAATAATCATACTTGAATTTTTCATTTTCGTGAAATATCTGTCTAACATTGAGGACAATGTTTAATTCAAGTGTGGGGGGAAGGTTTATTGAAAAGAAAAGAAAAAATTTGAAAAATTTGAAAAATTCAAAAAAATAATTTACTTGTTTTTGTTTTCTACGGTAACAATATATCGACTAAATCATACTTACTCCCTTGGTAGCGTTGAACCTACCATTGCACTAAGTGAGTCACTGTGGTCACGTATTGTTACCCTACATTGAAAAATCAAAAAAATCAAAAAATCAAAAATTACAAAAATATTTGCTTCTGTTTGTGTGTTTTTGTGTGTTTATTTGTGTTATGTGTGTTGTTTTCTTTCCAATCCCGATGATGAATTGAGTTTAATTGTTATGATTTGGAAAATATTGATTATATGCTAAGGTTTTGTGTAGTTTGCTTTGGATTTAATCTGCATAACTTATGATTGCTCGAAATTTCATGTTCACATAACCTGTTTCGATTAATTGATTGCAATCTGAGAAGCACATTTAAACATACATTGTCATGCATACCCAGAAAATGTGAGATTTGAGCCTATTGTATATTCACATGTATGCATATTTCATACATTTACTCGTTCTTCATGTGTGCACAATTCATGAGTTTTTGAACCTAGAACTTGCTCAGAGACCTCTTGAAACATTTTGTTAATCTGTAATGAATTAGAAATGAGTAAGGCATTAGTTGAGCACCATGGCCAAAATATTCACCATCCATTTAAACACGAACTTTAGGAATCCCCTTTTGAACTAAACACTCATTAGCCGTTTCTTTTGTTCACCCACACCATTTCACCCTTGTTTTATTTATGTTTTCAAGACGATGATAGTGACTTCTTATGTTTTTATGCTTCGGATTTGTATGGTATATACCAGAAGGCAAGTGTGGGGGTGTATTTATTTTGTTGTATTTGTTCAAAGAAAGAAAAAAAAATTCAGAAATAAAAAGAAGGAATAAAATTCCTCAAGAAAAAAAAGAAAAAAAAATGTGGAAAAGAAAAAGAAAAAAATACCACAAAAATAGAGTTATTTTATTTACTTGTATTATTTTCAATAAAAGGTTGGAGGAAAATAAGATTTGTTTCGGGTATAGCATATGTATGAGTTTCAAAGTCGTTGATTTGTCTTGCAAACATGTAAAACATTTTTCATTTCGAGTCCTTTCATTTACCATTTACCATTCACCATTTACCATCCACCCTTTGGTCCCTGTTTCACCTGAAAGTCCTTATGATCTGATGATTTGTAGATTAACTGTAGAGAGTTGGTCGATGAGCAAGCATATGGGAACACTACTTGTGTAATTGTTTTGAGAGTAAACACTTAACCCTAAACACTGAGCGGAAATATTTAGTGAATCTTGTGAGCTTTAGTGGTTAATGTTGTTTCGATGTGCCTATTGGATTGTTTGACATTAATTGTATACTTGGTTTTCACACACACACCCGAGCATAAATGAGATGTACATGTTAAATGCTTAGCAAATTCTTTAAACTTGGTATATAATTTTTATTCTCCTGATTATAACTCTTGTGAACTCGCTGAGGATTATGGTTGGAAAGACCAGTTTGTTGTGTGTTTCCATTTTTTGTGAAATATAGTTGTGTTCTGTATTCTGTGTTTGCTAGAGGACTAGCAATAGTTCAAGTGTAGGGGTGTGATGTGAACGTAAAATACGTTCACAAAGTGCCTTTAATTACTGGATTTTGCTATTCCGAAAGCTTAATTGTTTGTTTAATGTTTGTTTTCGTGTTTTTAGGGAAAATACCAGGAAAATGTTTATCTGCACAGAATAGGTGCATTTTGGAGGTTTTCAGCGTAAATCGGAAAGTCAACCGTGACTTTCATTTGTGGAATAAAATATTGTACGAAGATTTCGGAAACCGTTCCGAATCCCGGCAAGTTTGTCGGTGAACCACCACATCAGGCGGCGCAACCACCACACGCGGTGGCGATACACATTTTACATCTCCATTATATTTTCCCTTGTTTATTTTATAATTTAATTATTTCATTTAATTTCTTTTGTTATTTTATTTTGTTTTATAATTACTTATTTTAATTATTTTTTATTTCTTTTTCTTTTGGTTGTTTGCAGGTACCACGTTCCTCCATGTTCACATTCTCTCCTCACATGGCTGCAATCCCTCTACCATCTCCACATCACACTACACTCCATTTTTTCCCTGGTTTTCCTCCACTGCCGGCAAACACTACCACCTCCTCCTTGGCTTCTAGCTTCACCAAACCTCTCCACCATCACCTACCACCTCCACTCTTCCTTGGCTGCTTCCCATTCCCCTCTCCTATTTAAGGAGAGCTCCTGCAGCCTCTCCATCACCAATTCACAGAGCCTTCAATCATCAATCATCACCACCTTCAATTACCCACAACCTGCAGCAAGCCAAGCTCAGCCACCGTGCCTCTTCTCTGGGAACCCAACGCCACCACCACCATGGCAACCTTCTCTGTCTTTCAATTCTCAAATTACCTGCAATTTAAATCAATCATTTTCTAATATTCTTGTTTTTCTTTTGCAGGTACCATCGCAGCAGCCCATCACGTAGAAGCCCAGGCGTAGCTTCTGCCGTGAACCCCTCGAGCCCGTGCTCTGCTCTCAGCCCACGCCGTGCCCAATCTTTGCTCGCAGCACCGCCGCAAAGCCCAATCACTACCAGATCACGTCGCCATGAATATCTGCTGCACCCAATTGAAGCCACTGTTTCAAATCAGTCCCGGCCATCCATCTCGCGCCCCCGCGCATCCTCAATCCGATCCTGTTCTCGCAACCAGCGCCGCCATCCTCTTGCCACGAACCCAGGCCGCCGCTGCTGCCCAGAAATCCCGTGCTGCTCTCGCCGTAAGCTTCTGCCATGGTAGTCCGGCCTCTCAAATCCGTCGCTGCAAAATTAAGCTGCTGGCCCCGTCGCTCTGCCCAGAATCCTCCGCCGCCGTCTAGGCCGCGCCGCACCGCTTCTCTTCGCTGTTATGCCTGCTGAATCGCCGAGCCCAGATGCCAGTCTCCATGCCCATGCTCTCACATCACGGCGCCGTTTCTCTCGCTCTCTGCAAAAATGAAGAATTGAAATGAAATATGAGAATGAAGAGATGAAGCCGCAAGCCTCAATGCTGACATGTCAAGTGTTGAAAAGTCAACAAGCTATTGCATGGTTGGGCCGGTCAAGAAGAAAAGAGAAAGAAATTGGGGCCCAAGCCCAATTGCTCATGCCCAAGGTCCAATCTGAAATTGCTAAGGACACCCCAAGGCCCAAGCCCAAAGTGTTCTCTACACCCGCCACATCCAAATTAAAGTCCGATTTAATAGCTGAGTCTGCCACCTTCGCCTGCCAGACAGTGTCCATTTTCATGGACACAACAGTAACATTTTTCCAAACTCTGTTTATTTATTATAATTTATTTTTGTTTAATTAACTATTCGTGAATAATTTTGGGAAATGTTATTGTTTGTTTATTTTCTATTTTGTGTAATAATTGTTGGATTGAAGTTAATTGATTCTTCTAGCAGCTTATGTGAATTTTGTTTGTTTGGTTTTATCTTTAATGTTGAAACTAAATGATAAGGATCGCGGATAGACGAGCGTTCGCTAGGTCGCGCACTTGAATTAACAACTCTTTTTCTATGCGTTAGACATGTTTAGATTAATCACCTTTGCATGTTTAAATGTTTAATCTAGATGAGCGTTCACTAGGTTGATTTCATGGGAGAAGTTTATTTGGGGAATGATAACCCGCGTGGGCATTCCACATATGTTAGTTTCGGATTCATGGCTAGGGAGTTGGTTAATCTTCAAAACAATATTTGTGTTTGTGTTTTCTTGTTTTCAAAAATAATAAAAATCCAAAAATATTTCTTTTTATTGTTTTCAAAATTCTCAAAAACCCCCAAAAATACTTTTGTATATAATGTATATTTTCGTAAATAGAAACAATACTGTATAGTTTATTTAATTTTGTATATATATATATTCTTTATTCTTTATACTTGTAAATATAATTCTTTATTTAATTTAATTTTTCGTGACATTAAAAAGTAAATATAACAATCTTCTGTGGGAAAAACCTTTATTTCCCATTATACTTTACAACGACAATTGTTAGGAATTTAGGTAATAATTAATGACCGCGGTGTAAATATCCTAGATCATGGGGAGCACAGCAGCAGCTGGGCTTGAGGACGACGCCGGCAAACGGAGATGATGGCTGGGCTGGTTTGACGCCGTCTGGGTTCCAAGATGAACGGCGGTGCTGCAAGGGGCAAGGAGGCACGGCAGGCGGCAACGCACGGTCTGGTTTGAATTTCTGGGCAGTGGCGTTGTGGCTCACGGGCTCGGTGGACAGAGATGGCCGGACATGGCTTCTGCAAACCTGCAAAACAAAAACAAATAATTAGAGATATGATTGCATGATTGTAAATTTGCAGGAAAATAAAGAGAGAAATTGAATTGAAATAGCAGAAAGCCATGGATTGATTGTGTGAATTGGTGATTGAAGAAGGTTGCAGGAGCTCCCTTAAATAGGTGAAGAAAGGGAGATGCAGCCAAGGCAAACGTGAATATGCAGTGATGATTGAGCTGGAGATGCTCAAAAGCAATGGGAAACAAGAGTGGGTGATTGAGCTGGATTCCCGGATGGAATTTAAGCCATGTGAGGAGCAGCCCAACGTGGTTGATTGGTAGTGAATAATGATCTGGAAATGCTTTGCCGGCATAGGTGGTGAGATGGAGAAGAATCAAACGGTGAACACATGGTGGCTGCAAACAAGAAATTAAAAAGAAATAAAATAATAATAAAATAAAACAAAAGAAAAATAAAATAAATATATAAAAGAAACAATTATTAGAGAAAATAAAATGGTGGTTTGAATTGTGTTCCACCACCGCGTGTGGTGGTTGCGCCGCCTTATGTGGTGGTTCGCCGACAAATTGTCGGAATTCGGAACGGTTCCCGAAATCTTCGTACATTATTTTATTCCACAAATGAAAGTCACGGTTGACTTTCCGATTTACGCTGAAAACCTCCGAAATTCACCTATTCTGTGCAGATAAACATTTTCCTGGTATTTTCCCTAAACACACGAAAACAAACATTAAACAGACAATTAAGCTTTCAGAATAGCAAAATCCAGTAATTAAAGGCACTTTGTGAACGTATTTTACGTTCACATCAGGTGAGTGGAGCATTGAAAATAAAAGAAGAGGAAAGAAATAAAAAGCAGGCAGCACTGAGCTATTCCCACTCAGAACGGAATAATGCACGTTTGAACGGTTGGATGATTCTAAAATTTTAATACAGAATATCTAACACGCACATTCAGCGTGTATCAAAATTACAGCTAGATCGGACGGTGCAATTGGGAGATATGGGCTTCGCACGTTGACTGATCTGCACAGGCAGAATGTCCGAAAATCTGGGCTTGGGCCTTTCCTCATGCTTTGTGAACTTGGGCCTTCCTTCATGGATTTGGGCCTTCCATCTTGGGTTTGGGCCTTTCTTCATGGATTTGGGCCTTCATCTTGGGCCTCACGGCAGCTCAGCTTTTAATGGGCCTCGAAAAAGCCCATTAGACTTCGTAAATTTCCGAGCTCCGATTTTCTGCACGTATTCACATTTATACATCATTTAGGGACTCAAATATGGAAACTAAGCAAAAATAGCAAAGTTACAATTAAATCATAGCCAAATAGTAGGGAAAATACATTAAAAACGTCACACTTTGTGCTCCTATCAACAGTCACAAACAAGGCTAGCAGGGCCTTGCATCCAACGTTTGCTCCTTAATTGACTGCGGCTCTGATCCGTTGAAGTGTGTCCTGGACAAGGGTAGTTGCCGACTCCACGGCAGACTTGGCTGATGTAGCCCTCACTGAGATCTGGAACACCATAGTCAGCAGTGTTCCGTCAAGTACAGCTCCGGATACGTTAGGCAGAATGGAGAAGCCTGAAGACATAAGCGGAAATGGCTCCGGTTGAACTCCAGATAGCAAACACTGGAGAATGGAATGGTTAATCGGTGCGTATATCACAGACGACCCCGTTGCATCGGTGCAACACTCCTGAAGGATGAGGAAGTCGTTGTGACTATCTATAGCGAGCACCGAGATCTGGTTCCGCGGGTCAAGACCGATGGTGAAATTTGCTAGCACACGTACAGAGCTGTCCATCGACATACTATCCCATTGCGGTCTTGTCTGCACGTCTTTGAGGAACTCAAAGATCCTGGTGTGATGAGATAGATGAACGACGGAACAACCAGCAGTACGATTGACTCCAGGGGGCTTGCTCGGATCACCCCTTCTCTTGTTGGTCCTGACCTCCATTCGAGTGTCCCTTGTTCGGTTCGAACAAGTCCAGTGGTGGTACGTGGAGTTGCTGATATCGTTGAAGAAACAGATCGTCATCTGTTTTTCCATTTCCGCAAGTCCTCTTCTTCCTTCAAGAGAAATAATCGAGTCACCGGGTGAAGAGTGGATACCTGTGGCGCACATGTAGCGCTCGGCTTGTCGTTGGAGGGTTGAGATCCAACGCTTTGCACCAAAAGCGAACCCTGAATGAACAAAAGGTTCGAAACTGGCCTTCATCTCTTTCTCGCGTACATCCACGTGCTCCACCCAAGTGACCAAGGAAGATCCATTATGAAGATCACGTATCAGGCATCCGGAGGGGCGTTTTCGGCATATAGATCTCACGGAAGGCTTCGGATTTGTGCGCAATTCATCCACGGAGACATCCACGACGACCCAACTTCCATCCAGTTGTTGGTGAGAATACCGAACGAACTGGACTTCACGAGTTGAAACGAGGTGAGATGGCACCAGAAACTCGGCCGACATCACCTGCATATGCTCCTCGTAGCCTTCTTCGTTGCTGGAGGAAAGGATCTCCAACGTCTTGGCGTTTGTGATCATGCTACAGAAGACTGGCAACCATCGACCAACATCCATTAAGATCTGAACGATGGTGGTCGGATAAAGATGGATGGTTGCCGAGTGTCTCGACGATTCAGCTTTGAAGTACGGAGCAGGTTCAGCTCGTTGAAACACTCGCAAGTACTCGGCCCTATGAAGAGTCTCGGGATGAATAGACGTGTCGGGAGTCGGTGAAGTTATCCACAAAGGAAATCCAGCAGTGGCCATGAGCAGGAGCTCGTGTTTGGCCCTACGGACGATATCCGAGATCAAGTCGGTGTGGACTCCGACAAGATCGTGAGCAGGTCCGGGAAGGGTATCAGATGGCAAAGGTATGGATGGGCGCTCGACTAGGGTAGGCATGAGGCTCCGCACATCCCGTCTCAAGTGGTCCATGTCGATCGAATCATCGGACAACTCGAGAAGAGGCTCTTGTTGTGGAGGAACAACTTCGATTTCTATTTGACCATCGGAGCCTATCTTCCTCTTGAAGACCCATTTGTTTCCAATTGGTCTAATACCAGGTGGAGGGTCAACGAGAGTCCAGACTTGGTTGGTATGCATAGAGTCAATCTCAGATTCCATGGCTTCATGCCATTTCTTTGAGTCAATGTCTGACATAGCCTCATTATAATTAGAAGGATCTTGCAAGTTTTCATTATCACCAAGGAGATGTAACTCCCCAAGGCTATCATGACGCAAGCCATACCTTTTGGAAGGTATCCGGATCCTACTAGAACTTCTTAGAGTTTGTGTTACAGTTGGTTCAGGAAGTTGGTCATCGGGCAATGAAGTGTTAACTTGTGGCTTGTTGGATACTTCCTTGAGTTATACCATTTGCTCAAAATTCCCATCAGTGACGTAGTCTCTTTCAAGAAAAGTGGCATACCTGCTAACAAACACCTTTTGTTCTTCAGGTTGATAGAAATAGTATCCTAAACTACCTTTAGGATACCCCACAAATAAACACTTACTTGATCTAGCTTCAAGCTTGCCTGCTTCTAGTATTTTGACATAAGCTGGACAACCCCAAACCTTAATATGATTAAGACTTGGTTTCTTCCCATGCCACATCTCATATGGTGTAAGTGGGACGGATTTGGAAGGCACTCTATTCAACAAATAAATTGCTGTTTGAAGAGCATATCCCCAAAAGGATATAGGCAAGTCAGTATAGCTCATCATGGAGCGAACCATGTCTAACAAAGTTCGATTGCTCCTTTCGGATACACCATTAAGTTGTGGTGTTCCAGGAGGAGCCAATGAAGAAATAATGCCTTCTTGTTTGAGATAATCAATAAACTCATTGCTTAAGTATTCGCCTCCTCGATCGGATCTAAGGGCTTTAATACTTTTCCCGGTTTGTTTCTCAACTTCATTCTTAAATTCTTTGAACTTTTCAAAGGCTTCAGATTTGTTCTTCATAAGGTACACATAACCAAAACGAGAGTAGTCATCGGTAAAGGTTATGAAGTATGAGAATCCACCTCTACTAATAGTGGACATAGGACCACATACATCAGTATGTATTAGGCCTAAGAGTTCTTTAACTCTTGTTCTTTGTCCACCAAAAGGAGACTTGGTCATTTTGCCTTTTAGACAAGACTCACAAGTAGGCATAGGATCAGATCCTAATGACTCAAGATATCCATCTTTGGATAACTTGTGAATCCTATCTTGGCTAATGTGACCAAGTTTAAGGTGCCACATCTTAATGGGGTTAACCGTTTCTCGAGATCTCTTAGATCCTACAACATCTTTCTTCACACAGTTAATACTAACATCCAAAAATAAAGGAAAAAGACCATCATAAACATTAGCATGACATAGCATACGTCCATTCATAAATACAGAACCACTTAAGTTTTCAAAAACTACTCTATAACCATCCTTCAAAAGCATGGAGACAGAGATAAGGTTCTTAATACAAACCGGAAGATAAAGACAATTCTTTAATTCTAATGTTTCTCCTGACGGTAGCTTCAAGAGATAAGTCCCCACGGCCTTGGCATCAACCCTTGTGCCATTTCCCACACGCAAAGGAATCTCTCCAGCTTTAAGTTTCCTTGTGATGTGAGCGTAAAATACGTTCACAAAGTGCCTTTAATTACTGGATTTTGCTATTCCGAAAGCTTAATTGTCTGTTTAATGTTAGTTTTCGTGTGTTTAGGGAAAATACCAGGAAAATGTTTATCTGCACAGAAAAGGTGAATTTTGGAGGCTTTCAGCGTAAATGGAAAAGTCAACCGTGACTTTCATTTGTGGAATAAAATAATGTACGAAGATTTCGGAAACCGTTCTGAATTCCGGCAAGTTTGTCGGCGAACCACCACATTAGGCGGCGCAACCACCACACGCGGTGGCGAAATATAATTCAAATCTCCATTTTATTTTCTCATGTTTATATTTATATCTATTTTTATATTTATGTTTATATTTTATATTTATATTTAATTTTATATTTATATTTATATTCATTTTTATTTGTTTGTTTGTTTGTTTATTTGTTTATTTATTTTAAGTTGTTTTTGTTTTGGATTTTTGCCGTCCACTCCCAGCCACCTAACTCCTCCACCACCACCACCAACCTTGGCTTCTAGCATCACCAACCATTTCCACCACCACTACAGTCCATTTCATCTACCATCTCCACTTCACCAAACTCACTCCACCGAGCAGCCATTTCCCTTTTTCCTTTGTATTCTAGCTCCACCACCATCACCAACCTATTCCACCACCGTCACCTACCACTCCCACCATAGCAATTCCACCATCTTCCTTTGCTATTTAAGGAAGCAGTCCCTGCAAGGATTAATCAAAGCAATCAAGAAATCTAATTATTTTCTTTTATTTTGCAGATTTGGAGCTGCTGCAATTCCCTTGCCGGCAACCTTCAATTCCGCGCCGTTCTCTGCCACCATGGCAATCCAGTCCGATGCCCAGCTGTCCGCTGCTCTTCTCGACCACCGAAGCTGCTGCCCATCTCAGTTCCGCGTCACCTCCAGGCCGCCACCATCGCCGTCGATTCCACGGCCCGTGCTCCCCGTTCTCCCTACCATCGCTGCCGGCAGCACCCACACCGTGCTTCTCGGATTTCCAATCAGCCACCGAGCCCAAGTTGCAAACCCATCACCGATCGATCCTCCATCAGCTCCGCTCCTTCCCATGCCGCGCCGTCAAATCCCTTGCCACCTCCATTAATCAAACACCACCGTCGTTCAAGCCCAGTCGCCCTCCCTTGTCGGCGTCACCAATCTGCAGATGCACCAAGTCCACCAACAGCTTCGCCGTCGCCATCTCGAGCCCCATGCTCGTTACAGCTTCTCGCCGGCGTCGCCAGCCGGATCTGCTCCACATCTCTGCCGTCGCCGACCCAAGCCGCAGCTCCCTCTCTACTGGCCTGAAGCAAAAATGAAAGAAGATGAAGATGAATGAGATTCACGGGCTGAATGAAGAGAAGAATAGAAAACTAAATCGTTGAAAAAGTCAGCCAAGGAAAGTCTTGGTCAACATGGGCTGCTCCAGTCAACATGGACCGGTCAACACTTTCTGATTTGGGCCTAAGCCCAAAAGCCCAATGGTCCAGCCCAAATCTGCTCTCTACACCCGCCACATCCAAATTTACGTTCCGATTAAATAGCTGAGTCTGCCACCTTCGCCTGCCAGACAGTGTCCATTTTCATGGACACAACAGTAACATTTTTCCCAAACTCTGTTTATTTATTATAATTTATTTTTGTTTAATTAACTATTCGTGAATAATTTTGGGAAATGTTATTGTTTGTTTATTTTCTATTTTTGTGTAATAATTGTTGGATTGAAGTTAATTAATTCTTCTAGCAGCTTATGTGAATTTTGTTTGTTTGGTTTTATCTTTAATGTTGAAACTAAATGATAAGGATCGCGGATAGACGAGCGTTCGCTAGGTCGCGCACTTGAATTAACAACTCTTTTTCTATGCGTTAGACATGTTTAGATTAATCACCTTTGCATGTTTAATTGTTTAATCTAGATGAGCGTTCACTAGGTTGATTTCATGGGAGAAGTTTATTTGGGGAATGATAACCCGCGTGGGCATTCTACATATGTTAGTTTCGGATTCATGGCTAGGGAGTTGGTTAATCTTCAAAACAATATTTGTGTGTGTGTTTTCTTGTTTTCAAAAATAATAAAAATCCAAAAATATTTCTTTTTATTGTTTTCAAAATTATCAAAAACCCCCAAAAATACTTTAGTATATAATGTATATTTTTGTAAATAGAAACAATACTGTATAGTTCATTTAATTTTGATATATATATATTCTTTATTCTTTATACTTGTAATAATAATTTTTTATTTAATTTAATTTTTCGTGACATTAAAAAGTAAATATAACAATCTTCCGTGGGAAAAACCTTTATTTCCCATTATACTTTACAACGACAATTGTTAGGAATTTAGGTAATAATTTAATGACCGCGGTTTTAACTCAAATCATTTTGGCGCCGGCTCGCCGGGGATTGTTTTTACTATTTACTTTTGACTTTTTACTTTTTACTGTTGACTTTGACTGTTGACTTTGACTATTGACTATTGACTATTGACTTTTTACTATTTGTAAATAATACTTGTTAATTTTATTTATTCTCACTTGATTATACTTGTTTATATTTTTTACACTTAGTAATTATATTTAGGTGTCTTTTATATAGTTGATTATTTTTTGTTGTTGTAAGTTGTAACTTGAACGGAAATAGGTAAGGTCCTTTTGTTAATATTGGCCTAAACCCTTCATTTTTACCGTAAGGTTATTTGAGGTTGAGGGCGGCCTTTATTAACACTTGGAGAATTGTCGAACACTTAAGTGCTTTCTCAACTGAGTAAGGGGCACATGAATGGTGTCTAGATATGATCAAGACTCTGGGTGACGGGTTTGTAAAATTGGATTCAGAGGACTTGTCCACTAAATGAATCCTGCCTCTCGCTTATCTCTTGTGATCTGGCCATTCGCCTTCTGAAAACACGGAAAGTCATTTAAGTCAAGACATTGCACCTAGGCCGTAAGTCCACCTTGAGTTACCGCTTGGAATCAACTTTCATTTTTTTTCAACTATATTCAGGCAAAAGAAAATATTTTTGTGTAAATAAAATATACGTAGACATAGGAATATACGTAGACATAGGAATATACGTAGACATAAAATATACTTAGACATAGGAAATTTTATTCATTCATTTTGTATAGATAATTTGTGACACATTTTTAACTTTGTAAATATTTTGTTTTTATTTTGTAAATTTATTACTAACCTTTTTATTTTGTATAGGAAATAATCCGGGTTTATCGGAAATTTTACCACATACATCGGAGCATACGTTTAGGAAGTCAAGGTTGAAAAACCTTGAGGTTGATGTCTTGTTGGTGATTTTCGGTTTCCTCGGGAGTAAAAAGGTAAGTTTTCTTTTCACTCTTGTTATTTGTTTGTTTAAAATAAAAAAAATAAAAAAAAAATAAAAATTAGAAAATTTGTAATTGGAAATATATATAAAAAAAAAGTGTTTGTTTTTGTTTTACTGTTTTGAAATTATTTATTTTTACTGTTTATAATTACTGTTCATATAATTTGTTTTGGGCTTGTTAGTTAGTTTGTTTGTTATTGGGCTCTAGGCCCGTTTGTGTAATCGGTTAGGGTTTTAGGTTTCGTAAATAAAAAAATAAAAAAATAAAAAATAAAAATTTAGCCCATTGGGCTCGTGTCATTCACGAAGCCCAAAACCCGTAACCCAAGCCCATTAGTGTGTCGGGCCTGTTCGTTTTTAGGCCCATTAGTTTAAGCCCACCAATAATGGGCCGGAGTTTTCTTTGGCCCAGGCCCACTTTAAGGCCCAAACCATTTCGATGGCCCAGGCCCGTTTAAAGTGTCGGCAAGCGCGTGTGCTACGCGTTTTCACTGTTCACTTTACGACTTTTCGTAAAGTATTAAAAAAATAAAAAAAATAAAAAATCGAAAATCAAGAAAAAATGTGATTGGGCCGACGCACGACTTTTGCGTCGGCCGAATTGTTTAATAAATCGTGCGCGCGTTCCACTATTCCCTTTGCGACTTTCGTCGCTCGATCCGTGATTTACGGATATCTGTCCTTGACTTTGGACACGCGTCCGTCCGTTCGTTTCCCTTCCCTTCGGTTTGCGTTAGTGCCTTAGGTCATTTCACGCGTTTTCCCTTAGTCTTTCCCTTTCTCTCTCTCATTCTCTCTTTTCTCTCTCGTGTTCTTCAGTTTTCCCAGAAACACTCCCAATTCCCAGAAGCTTTCCTCCATCCCCAACCCACAAATGGCCAAAAGAGTGAATTCTTTCAGTGATTTGTTTCAGGCAGGTCCTTCAGAGAACCCAATCTTTGAAGGCTTGGCTGAAATAATTCCACCGAGCATGCTCAATAGCGCCGATGCTAGCATGCCGATCGAGCCACAACCACTACCCCAAGCACCAATGATGGTTGCTGATCCACCCGTTGAACCGGAAGCCGCTCCTGTCTATAGGAGACTTCCGAGGTCGAAGTACAGCAAAGCTCAGAGAGATGCACTTGCGGCTTTCTTTGCGGTGTATTCTCACCCCACCAAGCCACAACGAGAACGATTTGGTCCGAAAATCGGACTTGAGGAGGACCAAGTCTATTATTGGGGGTCGAGAAATAGGAAGAAGTTCGGTATCCAGTCTTCCGAGCAGCGTATTGCCGAGCTAGAGAAAAGAAACGATCAGCTGGTGAGCAAAAACGAGGAGCTTCAAATGCAGAATCAAAGACTCGTCGATGCTCTCCACAGCGGCATATGTCCCAATTGCGGAGGTCCTGTTCCGCACTCAGATGTGCCTAGGCGAAGGCTCGAAGTTGTTCCTCCACAACAAGAGCCTATTCTCGAGTTGTCCGATGATTCTATCGACATGGACCACTTGAGACGGGATGTGCGGAGCCTCATGCCATCATTTATCGAGCGCCCATCCATACCTTTGCCATCTGACACCCTTCCCGGATCTGCTCATGATCTTGTCGGAGTCCACACCGACTTGATCTCGGATATCGTCCGTAAGGCCAAACACGAGCTCCTGCTCATGGCCACTGCCGGATTTCCTTTGTGGATAACTTCACCGACTCCCGACACGTCTATTCATCCCGAGACTCTTCATAGGGCCGAGTACTTGCGAGTGTTTCAACGAGCTGAACCTGCTCCGTACTTCAAAGCCGAATCGTCGAGACACTCGGCAACCATCCATCTTTATCCGACCACCATCGTTCAAATTCTCATGGATGTTGGTCGATGGTTGCCAGTCTTCTGTAGCATGATCACAAACGCCCAGACGTTGGAGATCCTTTCCTCCGACAACGAAGATGGCTACAAGGAGCATATGCAGGTTATGTCGGCCGAGTTTCTGGTGCCATCTCACCTCGTTTCAACTCGTGAAGTCCAGTTTGTTCGGTATTCTCACCAACAACTGGATGGAAGTTGGGTCGTCGTGGATGTCTCCGTGGATGAATTGCGTTCAAATCCGAAGCCTTCCGTGAGATCTATATGCCGAAAACGCCCCTCCGGATGCCTGATACGTGATTTGCATAATGGATCTTCCTTGGTTACTTGGGTGGAGCACGTGGATGTACGCGAGAAAGAGATGAAGGCCAGTTTCGAACCTTTTGTTCATTCAGGGTTCGCTTTTGGTGCAAAGCGTTGGATCTCAACACTCCAACGACAAGCCGAGCGCTACATGTGCGCCACAGGTATCCACTCTTCACCCGGTGACTCGATTATTTCTCTTGAAGGAAGAAGAGGACTTGCGGAAATGGCAAAACAGATGACGATCTGTTTCTTCAACGACATCAGCAACTCCACGTACCACCACTGGACTTGTTCAAACCGAACAAGGGACACTCGAATGGAGGTCAGGACCAACAAGAGAAGGGGTGATCCGAGCAAGCCCCCTGGAGTCAATCGTACTGCTGGTTGTTCCGTTGTTCATCTATCTCATCACACTAGGATCTTTGAGTTCCTCAAAGACGTTCAGACGAGACCGCTGTGGGATAGTATGTCGATGGACAGCTCTGTACGTGTGCTAGCAAATTTCACCATCGGTCTTGACCCGCGGAACCAGATCTCGGTGCTCTCCATAGATAGTCACAACGACTTCCTCATTCTTCAGGAGTGTTGCACCGATGCAACGGGGTCGTCTGTGATATACGCGCCGATTAACCATTCCATTTTCCAGTGTTTGCTATCTGGAGTTCAACCGGAGCCATTTCCGCTTATGTCTTCAGGCTTCTCCATTCTGCCTAACGTATCCGGAGCCATTCTTGATGGAACACTACTGACTATGGTGTTCCAGATCTCAGTGAGGGCTACATCAGCCAAGTCTGCCGTGGAGTCGGCAACTACCCTTGTCCAGGACACACTTCAAAGGATCAGAGCCGCAGTCAACTAAGGAGCAAACGTTGGATGCAAGGCCCTGCTAGCCTTGTTTGTGACTGTTGGTGACTTGCTTCGGAAGGAGCTTCACGATCTTCAAAGGGGAGTCTTTCTGTTTCCCTTTTCATTTAGTTAATTGTTTTGTGTTTATTTCTGTTTGTGTGTTTACTTCGGTTTATTTTAGTTTGTGTGTTTAAATTCAATAATCATGCTTGAATTATTCATTTTTGTGAAATATCTGTCTAACATTGAGGACAATGTTTAATTCAAGTGTGGGGGGAAGGTTTATTTAAAAAGAAAAGAAAAAAATTTGAAAAATTTGAAAAATTCAAAAAAATAATTTACTTGTTTTCGTTTTCTACGGTAACAATATATCGACTAAATCATACTTACTCCTTTGGTAGCGTTGAACCTACCATTGCACTTAGTAAGTCACTGTGGTCACGTATTGTTACCCTTAATTAAAAAAAAATCAAAAATTACAAAAATAAAAAAAAATCAAAAATTACAAAAATATTTGCTTCTGTTTGTGTGTTTTTGTGTGTTTATTTGTGTTATATGTGTTGTTTTCTTTCCAATCCCGATGATGAATTGAGTTTAATTGTTATGATTTTGAGAATGTTTCTTATATGTCAAGGCTTTGCGTGATTTGCTTTGGATTTAATTTGCATAACTTATGATTGCTCGAATTTTCATGTTCACATAACCAGTTTCGATTAGTTGATTGTAATCCGAGAAGCACATTTGAACATACATTGTCATGCATACCCAGAAAATGTGAGGACTTGAGCCTATTGTATATTCACATGTATGCATCATTCATACATTTACTCGTTCTTCATGTGTGCACAATTCATGAGTTTTGAACCTAGAACTTGCTCAGAGACCTCTTGAAACTTTTTATTAATCTGTGATGAATTAGAAATGAGTAAGGCATTAGTTGAGCACCATGGCCAAAGTATTCACCATCCATCTAAACACGAACTTTAGGATCCCCTTTTGAACTAAACACTCATTAGCCGTTTCTTTTGTTCACCCACACCATTTCACCCTTGTTTTATTTATGTTTGCAAGACGATGATAGTGACTTCTTATGTTTTTATGCTTCGGATTTGTATGGTAGTTTACCAAAAGGCAAGTGTGGGGGTGTATTTATTTTGTTGTATTTGTTCAAAGAAAGAAAGAAAAAAAAATCAGAAATAAAAAGAAGGAATAAATTCCTCAAAGAAAAAAAAAATAGAAAAAAAAAGAAAAAAAAGAAAGAAAGAGAAATTCCAAAAAAATAGAGTTATTTTCTTATATTAATTTCAATAAAAGGTTGGAGGAGAATAAGAAAGTTGTTTCGGGTATAGCATAGGTATGAGTTTCAAAGCCGTTGATTTGTCTTGCAAACATGTAAAACATTTTTCATTTCGAGTCATTTCACTTCATTTACCATTCACCACTTACCATTCATCCTTTTGTCCCTGTTTCACCTGAAAGTCCTTATGATCTGATGATTTGTAGATTAATTGTAGAGAGTTGGTCGATGAGCAAGCATATGGGAACACTACTTGTGTAATTGTTTTGAGAGTAAACAGTTAACCCTAAACACTGAGCGGAAATATTTAGTGAATCTTGTGAGGTTTAGTGGTTAATGTTGTTTCGATGTGCCTATTGGATTGCTTGACATTAATTGTATACTTGGTTTTTCACACACTTCACCCGAGCATAAATGAGATGTACATGTTAAATACTTAGCAAATTCTTTAACCTTGGTATATAATTTTTATTCTCTTGATTATAATTCTTTCGAACTCGCTGAGGATTATGGTTGGAAAGAACCGTCTGTTTTGTGTTGTTTTGTTTTGTGTTTGCTCGAGGACTAGCAATAGTTCAAGTGTAGGGGTGTGATGTGAGCGTAAAATACGTTCACAAAGTGCCTTTAATTACTGGATTTTGCTATTCCGAAAGCTTAATTGTCTGTTTAATGTTTGTTTTCGTGTGTTTAGGGAAAATACCAGGAAAATGTTTATCTGCACAGAAAAGGTGAATTTTGGAGGCTTTCAGCGTAAATGGAAAAGTCAACCGTGACTTTCATTTGTGGAATAAAATAATGTACGAAGATTTCGGAAACCGTTCCGAATTCCGGCAAGTTTGTCGGCGAACCACCACATTAGGCGGCGCAACCACCACACGCGGTGGCGAAATATAATTCAAATCTCCATTTTATTTTCTCATGTTTATATTTATATCTATTTTTATATTTATGTTTATATTTTATATTTATATTTAATTTTATATTTATATTTATATTCATTTTTATTTGTTTGTTTGTTTGTTTATTTGTTTATTTATTTTAAGTTGTTTTTGTTTTGGATTTTTGCCGTCCACTCCCAGCCACCTAACTCCTCCACCACCACCACCAACCTTGGCTTCTAGCATCACCAACCATTTCCACCACCACTACAGTCCATTTCATCTACCATCTCCACTTCACCAAACTCACTCCACCGAGCAGCCATTTCCCTTTTTCCTTTGTATTCTAGCTCCACCACCATCACCAACCTATTCCACCACCTGATGTGAACGTAAAATACGTTCACAAAGTGCCTTTAATTACTGGATTTTGCTATTCCGAAAGCTTAATTGTCTGTTTAATCTTTGTTTTCGTGTTTTTAGGGAAAATATGAGAAAAATGTTAATCTGCACATAATAGGTGCATTTTGGAGATTTTCAGCGTAATTCGGAAAGTCAACCGTGACTTTCATTTGTGGAATAAAATATTGTACGAAGATTTCGGGAACCGTTCCGAATCCCGACAATTTGTCGGCGAACCACCACATAAGGCGGCGCAACCACCACACGCGGTGGTGGAACACAATTCAAACCACCATATTATTTTCTCTAATAATTATTTCTTTTATTTATTTATTTGTTTTATTTATTAATTTTATTTTTCTTTTATTTTATTATTTTATTATTTTATTTTATTCTTTTTATTTTCTTGTTTGCAGCTCCATGGGTTCACGTTCTTTACTTTGCTGGGATTCTTCTCCAGCTAATCAACCCACTCTTGCTTCCCGTTTGTTTTGAGCATCCACAATCACTACCACTACCACAACAGATTCCATCAATGCAGCTACCCATGTTACCACACCAATCCCTTTACTTGGATTTTTCTTCAACTGCCCACTTCTCCAGCTCAATCATCACTCCACCGGCAGACCATCACAACTCACTCCACCATTGCAGCATCTCTACTCCTTGGCTGTTTCTGTCCATCCTTTCCTATTTAAGGAGCAACACCTGCAAGCACAATTCACCAATTTCACAATCTAATTTACTTTGTTTCTGTTTGCAGGTTTGGAAACCCAGCTCGGATTAATCACCATTGCTCCCTGCTGCAATAAACTTCTGCCGCCGCACCCGTCGATTTGCCGAGCCCAACTGAATTAATTGCTGCTGCTCTCTCTGCCCGTGCTCACTGCCATGGCTGTTTCCCAGCTCTCCCAAGCTCTCTCTGCACTCAATTCAATCTTTGTTCATTCAAATTCACAATCAAGTATTCAACTTCTAATTATCTCTATTCTTCTTTTGTTTTGCAGGTCCATCACCCTCTGCCCGTGCTCGCCTCAAATTCCCTTGCTCCTAGCACCACCGTGCTTCTGACGCCGTCATCACCTCCATCAGCCTAGTCCATCACCGGTCCTCCTTTCCGGCGTCCCTGCTGTTCCCGGCGTCCTGTTCGCCGCAAGCCTCTCCCGTCGCTGCAAATCGACGCCACCGTCAATCCCGCGCCTGCTCTTGCTGCTGTTCACAAGCCCGGCGTCGATCCTTACTCCTCCATCCATCGCCGGCCCTTTCTCAGTCCAGCTGCCGGCGTGCATCTCTTCCCTCTTGCCCTTTGGTCTGCTGGAGCAAAGAAGAAAATCAGAAAATAGAAAGATGAAGAGAAGAAACCAAAGAAAAGCACGGGACTGAAGCAAAAGAAGAGAAAACAAAAGAAGTTGAAAAGTCAACAACAAAGGAAAGTCTTGGGCTGACCGGTCAACAAGTCAACAAAGAAGTTTGGGCCTCCAAATGCAAAAGCCCAAGGCCCAATGCCCAATTTGCTCTATACACCCGTGCACCCGCCACATCCAAATGCATAAGTTACGATCTACTATAGCTGAGTCTGCCACCTTCGCCTGCCAGACAGTGTCCATTTTCATGGACACAACAGTAACATTTTTCCCAAACTCTGTTTATTTATTATAATTTATTTTTGTTTAATTAACTATTCGTGAATAATTTTGGGAAATGTTATTGTTTGTTTATTTTCTATTTTGTGTAATAATTGTTGGATTGAAGTTGATTGATTCTTCTAGCAGCTTATGTGAATTTTGTTTGTTTGGTTTTATCTTTAATGTTGAAACTAAATGATAAGGATCGCGGATAGACGAGCGTTCGCTAGGTCGCGCACTTGAATTAGCAACTCTTTTTCTATGCGTTAGACATGTTTAGATTAATCACCTTTGCATGTTTAATTGTTTAATCTAGATGAGCGTTCACTAGGTTGATTTCATGGGAGAAGTTTATTTGGGGAATGATAACCTGCGTAGGCATTCTACATGTGTTAGTTTCGGATTCATGGCTAGGGAGTTGGTTAATCTTCAAAACAATATTTGTGTGTGTGTTTTCTTGTTTTCAAAAATATTAAAAATCCAAAAATATTTCTTTTTATTGTTTTCAAAATTATCAAAAACCCCCAAAAATACTTTTGTATATAATGTATATTTTTGTAAATAGAAACAATACTGTATAGTTTATTTAATTTTGTATATATATATATTCTTTATTCTTTATACTTGTTAATAATAATTCTTTATTTAATTTAATTTTTTTCGTGACATTAAAAAGTAAATATAACAATCTTCTGTGGGAAAAACCTTTATTTCCCATTATACTTTACAACGACAACTGTTAGGAATTTAGGTAATATTTAATGACGTAGGTTTTACGACAGATCATTTTGGCGCCGGCTCGCCGGGGATTGTTTTTACTATTTACTTTTGACTTTTGACTGTTTACTATTTACTGTTGACTTTTGACTGTTTACTATTGACGTTGACTTTTTACTATTGACTTTGACTATTGACTATTGACTTTTTACTATTTGTAATTAATACTTGTTAATTTTATTTATACTCACTTGATTATACTTGTTTATATTTTTTTACACTTAGTAATTATATTTAGGTGTCTTTTATATAGTTGATTATTTTTTTGTTGTTGTAAGTTGTAACTTGAACGGAAATAGGTAAGGTCCTTTTATTAATATTGGCCTAAACCCTTCATTTTTACCGTAAGGTTATTTGAGGTTGAGGGCGGCCTTTATTAACACTTGGAGAATTGTCGAACACTTAAGTGCTTTCTCAACTGAGTAAGGGGCACATGAATGGTGTCTAGATATGATCAAGACTCTGGGTGACGGGTTTGTAAAATTGGATTCAGAGGACTTGTCCACTAAATGAATCCTGCCTCTCGCTTATCTCTTGTGATCTGGCCATTCGCCTTCTGAAAACACGGAAAGTCATTTAAGTCAAGGCATTGCACCTAGGCCGTAAGTCCACCTTGAGTTACCGTTTGGAATCAACTTTCATTTTTTTTCAACTATATTCAGGCAAAGGAAAATATTTTTGTATACTTAAGTGTATTGTGTAAATAAAATATACGTAGACATAGGAATATACGTAGACATAAAATATACTTAGACATAGGAAATTTTATTCATTCATTTTGTATAGATAATTTGTGACATATTTTTAACTTTGTAAATATTTTGTTTTTATTTTGTAAATTTATTACTAACCTTTTTATTTTGTATAGGAAATAATCCGGGTTTATCGGAAATTTTACCACATACATCGGAGCATACGTTTAGGAAGTCAAGGTTGAAAAACCTTGAGGTTGATGTCTTGTTGGTGATTTTCGGTTTCCTCGGGAGTAAAAAGGTAAGTTTTCTTTTCACTCTCGTTATTTGTTTTTGAAAAAGTTAAAAATAAAAAAATTAGAAAATTTGTAATTGTAAATAAAAAATAAAATAAAAAAAAGAGTGTTTCCTTTTACTGTTTGTAATTATTTCTTTTTACTATTTATAATTACTGTTTTTTTTATTTTTGGGCTTGTTAGTTAGTTAGTTTGTTATTGGGCCTTAGGCCCGTTTGTGTGATTGGTTAGGGTTTTAGGTTTCGTAAAATAAAAAATAATAATAAAAAATATAAAAAAATTTGGCCCATTGGGCTCGTGTCATTCACGAAGCCCAAAACCCCTAACCCAAGCCCATTTAGTGTGTCGGGCCTATTCGTTTTTAGGCCCATTAGTTAAGCCCACCAATAATGGGCCGGAGATTTCTTTGGCCCAGGCCCACTTTAAGGCCCAGACCATTTCGATGGCCCAGGCCCGTTTAAAGTGTCGGCAAGCGCGTGTGCTACGCGTTTTCACTGTTCACTTTACGACATTTCGTAAAGTATTAAAAAAAATAAAAAAATAAAAAATCGAAAATCAAGAAAAAATGTGATTGGGCCGACGCACGACTTTTGCGTCGGCCGATTTGTTTAATAAACCGCGTGCGTGTCTACTGTAGACTTTACGACTTTCGTCGCTCGATCCGGAAATTGCGGGTCTTCTGTCTGTGGCACGTGTGCGAGCGTGCGTCCGTTCCCTTCCCTTCCCTTCTGTTCGTGTGTTTCATTTCACGCATTTCCTTAGGTTTCCCTTAGTCTCTCTCTCTCTCTCTCGTTTTCTCTCTCTCTCGTGTTCTTCGTGTTCTTCAGTTTTCCCAGAAACCTCCCTAATTCCCAGAAAGTTATCCTCCCTTCCCAACCCAGAAATGGCCAAGAGAGTCAATTCTTTCAGCGACTTGTTTCAGGCAGGTCCTTCAGAGAACCCAATCTTTGAAGGCTTGGCTGAAATAATTCCACCGAGCATGCTCAATAGCGCCGATGCTAGCATGCCGACCGAGCCACTACCACAACCGCAACCACTACCCCAAGCACCAATCCTGGTTGCTGATCCACCCGTTGAACCGGAAGCCGCTCCTGTCTATAGGAGACTTCCGAGGTCGAAGTACAGCAAAGCTCAGAGAGATGCACTTGCGGCTTTCTTTGCGGTGTATTCTCACCCCACCAAGCCACAACGAGAACGATTTGGTCCAAAAATCGGACTAGAAGAAGACCAAGTCTACTATTGGGGGTCGAGAAATAGGAAGAAGTTCGGTATCCGAGTCTTCCGAGCAGCGTATTGCCGAGCTAGAGAAAAGAAACGATCAGCTGGTGAGCAAAAACGAGGAGCTTCAAATGCGGAATCAAAGACTCGTCGATGCTCTCCACGGCGGCATCGTCCCGATTGCGGAGGTCCCGTTCCGCACTCGGATGTGCCACGGCGAAGGCTCGAAGTTGTTCCTCCACAACAAGAGCCTCTTCTCGAGTTGTCCGATGATTCCATCGATATGGACCACTTGAGACGGGATGTGCGGAGCCTCATGCCTACACTTGTCGATCGCCCATCCATACCTTTGCCATCCGACACCCTTCCCGGACCTGCTCATGATCTTGTCGGAGTCCACACCGACTTGATCTCGGATATCGTCCGTAAGGCCAAACACGAGCTCCTGCTCGGCCACCGCCGGATTTCCTTTGTGGATAACTTCACCGACTCCCGACACGTCTATTCATCCCGAGACTCTTCATAGGGCCGAGTACTTGCGAGTGTTTCAACGAGCTGAACCTGCTCCGTACTTCAAAGCCGAATCGTCGAGACACTCGGCAACCATCCATCTTTATCCGACCACCATCGTTCAGATCTTAATGGATGTTGGTCGATGGTTGCCAGTCTTCTGTAGCATGATCACAAACGCCAAGACGTTGGAGATCCTTTCCTCCAGCAACGAAGAAGGCTACAAGGAGCATATGCAGGTGATGTCGGCCGAGTTTCTGGTGCCATCTCACCTCGTTTCAACTCGTGAAGTCCAGTTTGTTCGGTATTCTCACCAACAACTGGATGGAAGTTGGGTCGTCGTGGATGTCTCCGTGGATGAATTGCGTTCAAATCCAAAGCCTTCCGTGAGATCGATTTGCCGAAAACGTCCCTCCGGATGCCTGATACGTGATCTTCATAATGGATCTTCCTTAGTCACTTGGGTGGAGCACGTGGATGTACGCGAGAAGGAGATGAAGGCCAGTTTCGAACCTTTTGTTCATTCAGGGTTCGCTTTTGGTGCAAAGCGTTGGATCTCAACCCTCCAACGACAAGCCGAGCGCTACATGTGCGCCACAGGTATCCACTCTTCACCCGGTGACTCGATTATTTCTCTTGAAGGAAGAAGAGGACTGGCGGAAATGGCAAAACAGATGACGATCTGTTTCTTCAACGACATCAGCAACTCCACGTACCATCACTGGACTTGTTCAAACCGAACAAGAGACACTCGAATGGAGGTCAGGACCAACAAGCGAAGGGGAGATCCGAGCAAGCCCCCTGGAGTCAATCGTACTGCTGGTTGTTCCGTTGTTCATCTATCTCATCACACCAGGATCTTTGAGTTCCTCAAAGACGTTCAGACTAGACCACTGTGGGATAGTATGTCGATGGACAGCTCTGTACGTGTGTTAGCAAATTTCACCATCGGTCTTGACCCGCGGAACCAGATTTCGGTGCTCGCTATAGATAGTCACAACGACTTCCTCATTCTTCAGGAGTGTTGCACCGATGCAACGGGGTCGTCTGTGATTTATGCGCCGATTAACCATTCCATTTTCCAGTGTTTGCTATCTGGAGTTCAACCGGAGCCATTTCCGCTTATGTCTTCAGGCTTCTCCATTCTGCCTAACTGATTAGATGATTTTTACACCGCGGTCATTTATTTATTACCTAAATTCCTAACAATTGTCGTTGTAAAGTATAATGGGAAATATAGGTTTTTCCCACAGAAGATTGTTATATTTACTTTTTAATGTCACGAAAAATTAAATTAAATAAAGAATTATTATTAACAAGTATAAAGAATAAAGAATATATATATATACAAAATTAAATAAACTATACAGTATTGTTTCTATTTACAAAAATATACATTATATACAAAAGTATTTTTGGGGGTTTTGAGGTTTTTGAAAACAATAAAGGAAATATTTTTGGATTTTTATTATTTTTGAAAACAAGAAACACACACACAAATATTGTTTTGAAGATTAACCAACTCCCTAGCCATGAATCCGAAACTAACACATGTAGAATGCCTACGCAGGTTATCATTCCCCAAATAAACTTCTCCCATGAAATCAACCTAGTGAACGCTCATCTAGATTAAACAATTAAACATGCAAAGGTGATTAATCTAAACATGTCTAACGCATAGAAAAAGAGTTGTTAATTCAAGTGCGCGACCTAGCGAACGCTCGTCTATCCGCGATCCTTATCATTTAGTTTCAACATTAAAGATAAAACCAAACAAACAAAATTCACATAAGCTGCTAGAAGAATCAATTAACTTCAATCCAACAATTATTACACAAAATAGAAAATAAACAAACAATAACATTTCCCAAAATTATTCACGAATAGTTAATTAAACAAAAATAAATTATAATAAATAAACAGAGTTTGAGAAAAATGTTACTGTTGTGTCCATGAAAATGGACACTGTCTGGCAGGCGAAGGTGGCAGACTCAGCTATATAATCGGACAAAGTAACTTTGGATGTGGCGGGTGCACGGGTGTATAGAGCAAATTGGGCATTGGGCCTTGGGCTTTTGCATTTGGAGGCCCAAACTTCTTTGTTGACTTGTTGACCGGTCAGCCCAAGACTTTCCTTTGTTGTTGACTTTTCAACTTCTTTTGTTTTCTCTTCTTTTGCTTCAGTCCCGTGCTTTTCTTTGGTTTCTTCTCTTCATCTTTCTATTTTCTGATTTTCTTCTTTGCTCCAGCGGACCAAAGGGCAAGAGGGAAGAGATGCACGCCGGCAGCTGGACTGAGAAAGGGCCGGCGATGGATGGAGGAGTAAGGATCGACGCCGGGCTTGTGAACAGCAGCAAGAGCAGGCGCGGGATTGACGGTGGCGTCGATTTGCAGCGACGGGAGAGGCTTGCGGCGAACAGGACGCCGGGAACAGCAGGGACGCCGGAAAGGAGGACCGGTGATGGACTGGGCTGATGGAGGTGATGACGGCGTCAGAAGCACGGTGGTGCTAGGAGCAAGGGAATTTGAGGCGAGCACGGGCTCGGATTCGATTCAGCAGAGGCGAGATCGATGGGTTGCCGGCAAGGATTGGTGCGATTGGTTCTGCAAAGGTGGCGCCGGTGGCGACAAGGGTCGAGCATGGGCTCGGCGACGGTGATGCCGTGATCTGGGAACGATGGGTCGACGCCGGCAAAAGCTTGAGAGCAGCGACCATTAATTCAGTTGGGCTCGGCAAATCGACGGGTGCGGCGGCAGAAGTTTATTGCAGCAGGGAGCAATGGTGATTAATCCGAGCTGGGTTTCCAAACCTGCAAACAGAAACAAAGTAAATTAGATTGTGAAATTGGTGAATTGTGCTTGCAGGTGTTGCTCCTTAAATAGGAAAGGATGGACAAAAACAGCCAAGGAGTAGAGATGCTGCAATGGTGGAGTGAGTTGTGATGGTCTGCCGGTGGAGTGATGATTGAGCTGGAGAAGTGGGCAGTTGAAGAAAAATCCAAGTAAAGGGATTGGTGTGGTAACATGGGTAGCTGCATTGATGGAATCTGTTGTGGTAGTGGTAGTGATTGTGGATGCTCAAAACAAACGGGAAGCAAGAGTGGGTTGATTAGCTGGAGAAGAATCCGACAAAGTAAAGAACGTGAACCCACGGAGCTGCAAACAAGAAAATAAAAAGAATAAAATAAAATAATAAAATAATAAAATAAAAGAAAAATAAAATTAATAAATAAAACAAATAAATAAATAAAAGAAATAATTATTAGAGAAAATAATATGGTGGTTTGAATTGTGTTCCACCACCGCGTGTGGTGGTTGCGCCGCCTTATGTGGTGGTTCGCCGACAAATTGTCGGGATTCGGAACGGTTCCCGAAATCTTCGTACAATATTTTATTCCACAAATGAAAGTCACGGTTGACTTTCCGAATTACGCTGAAAATCTCCAAAATGCACCTATTATGTGCAGATTAACATTTTTCTCATATTTTCCCTAAAAACACGAAAACAAAGATTAAACAGACAATTAAGCTTTCGGAATAGCAAAATCCAGTAATTAAAGGCACTTTGTGAACGTATTTTACGTTCACATCACTAACGTATCCGGAGCTGTACTTGATGGAACACTACTGACTATTGTGTTCCAGATCTCAGTGAGGGCTACATCAGCCAAGTCTGCCGTGGAGTCGGCAACTACCCTTGTCCAAGACACACTTCAACGGATCAGAGCCGCAGTCAATTAAGGAGCAAACGTTGGATGCAAGGCCCTGCTAGCCTTGTTTGTGACTGTTGGTGACTTGCTTCGGGAGGAGCTTAACGATCTTCAAAGGGGAGTCTTTCTGTTTCCCTTTTCGTTTATTTATGTTTGTGTGTTTACTTCTGTTTACTTCGGTTTATTTCTGTTGTGTGTTTAAATTCAATAAACATGCTTGAATTATTCATTTTCGTGAAATATCTGTCTAACATTGAGGACAATGTTTAATTCAAGTGTGGGGGAAGGTTTATTTAAAAAGAAAAGAAAAAAATTTGAAAAATTCAAAAATTCAAAAAAATAATTTACTTGTTTTTGTTTTCTACTGTAACAATATATCGACTAAATCATACTTACTCCCTTGGTAGCGTTGAACCTACCATTGCACTTAGTAAGTCACTGTGGTCACGTATTGTTACGTAAATTAAAAAAAATCAAAAAAATCAAAAAATCAAAAATTACAAAAATATTTGCTTCTGTTTTGTGTTTTTGTGTGTTTATTTCTGTTATGTGTGTTGTTTTCTTTCCAATCCCGATGATGAATTGAGTTTAATTGTTATGATTTTGAGAATGTTTCTTATATGCTAAGGCTTTGTGTAGTTTGCTTTGGATTTAATATGCATAACTTGTGATTGCTCGAATTTCCATGTTTACATAACCTGTTTCGATTAATTGATTGCAATCCGAGAAGCACATTTAAACATACATTGTCATGCATACCCAGAAAATGTGAGGACTTGAGCCTATTGAATATTCACATGTATGCATATTTCATACATTTACTCGTTCTTCATGTGTGCACAATTCATGAGTTTTGAACCTAGAACTTGCTCAGAGACCTCTCGAAACTTTTTGTTAATCTGTAATGAATTAGAAATGAGTAAGGCATTAGTTGAGCACCATGGCCAAAATATTCACCATCCATCTAAACACGAACTTTAGGATCCCCTTTTGAACTGATCACTCATTAGCCGTTTCTTTTGTTCACCCACACCATTTCACCCTTGTTTTATTTATGTTTGCAAGACGATGATAGTGACTTCTTATGTTCTTATGCTTCGGATTTGTATGGTAGTATACCAAAAGGCAAGTGTGGGGGTGTATTTATTTTGTTGTATTTGTTCAAAGAAAAAAAAAATCAGAAATAAAAAGAAGGAATAAATTCCTCAAAGAAAAAAAAAATAGAAAAGAAAAAAAAGAAAAAAAAAAGAAAGAAAGAGAAATTCCAAAAATAGAGTTATTGTATTGTTTTTATTTTCAATAAAAGGTTGGAGGAAAATAAGAGTTGTTTCGGGTATAGCATAGGTATGAGTTTCAAAGTCGTTGACTTGTCTTGCAAACATGTAAAACATTTTTCATTTCGAGTCCTTTCACTTCATTTACCATTCACCATTTACCATTCACCTTTGGTTCCTGTTTCACCTGAAAGTCCTTATGATCTGATGATTTGTGGATTAATTGTAGAGAGTTGGTTAATGAGCAAGCTTATGGGAACACTACTTGTGTAATTGTTTTGAGAGTAAACACTTAACCCTAAACACTGAGCGGAAATATTTAGTGAATCTTGTGAGGTTTAGTGGTTAATGTTGTTTCGATGTGCCTATTGGATTGCTTGACATTAATTGTATACTTGGTTTTCACACACTTCACTCGAGCATAAATGAGATGTACATGTTAAATGCTTAGCAAATTCTTTAGCCTTGGTATATAATTTTTATTCTCTTGATTATAATTCTTTCGAACTCGCTGAGGATTATGGTTGGAAAGACCAGTTTGTTTTGTGTTTCCCTTTCTGTGTTTGTGTTCCTGTTTTGTATTCTGTGTTTGCTAGAGGACTAGCAATAGATCAAGTGTAGGGGTGTGATGTGAACGTAAAATACGTTCACAAAGTGCCTTTAATTACTGGATTTTGCTATTCCGAAAGCTTAATTGTCTGTTTAATCTTTGTTTTCGTGTTTTTAGGGAAAATATGAGAAAAATGTTAATCTGCACATAATAGGTGCATTTTGGAGATTTTCAGCGTAATTCGGAAAGTCAACCGTGACTTTCATTTGTGGAATAAAATATTGTACGAAGATTTCGGGAACCGTTCCGAATCCCGACAATTTGTCGGCGAATGATAGGAGCACAAAGTGTGACGTTTTTAATGTGTTTTCCCTACTATTTGGCTATGATTTAATTGTAACTTTGCTATTTTAGCTTAGTTTCCATATTTGAGTCCAAAATGATGTATTAATGTGAACATGTGCAGAAACGAAGTCTAATGGGCTTTTGCGAGGCCCATTAAGAGGTGGTCTGCCATGAGGCCCAAGATGGAAGACCCAAACCCAAGAAGGAGGCCCAAACCCAAGATGGCAGGCCCAAATCCATGAAGGAAGGCCCAGGTTCACAAAGCATGAGGAAAGGCCCAAGCCCAGATTTTCGGACATTCTGCCTGTGCAGATCAGTCAACTTGCGAAGCCCATATCTCTCAATTTCACCGTCAGATCTAGCTGTAATTTGGATACACGCTGCATGTGGATGTTAAGTGTTCGGCATTAAAATTTCAGAATCATCCAACCGTCCATACGTCCATAATTCCACTCCAAGTGCGCACTGCTCAGTGCTGTCTGCTTTTTATTTCTTTCCTTTTCCTTTATTCTCAATGCTCCACTCACCCCCATATTTCCACCCATCTCACCTAACTATCTTTGTTTCTTTCTCTCCATACCATTAGTGTTTGATTTCTTTTACCTAAATAATTGGTTAATTGCCATATGACTACATTTCCACCACCACTTACCATTTCTTTATCTCCCATTCACATTCCACTTCTATTCCCTTTCTTTCTTTATTTCTTTCATTGTCTTCTTATTCCTCTCCATTCTCCTATAAATAGAGGGCTTCACAACACTATTTCTCACCAATACACACCCCAATGGGGAGGGACAAACCCTCCTCTTTCTCTTCTCCATCTCACATCATATTTTCCATTCTCTAGTATTTAGGGTTTTCAAGTCTTCAAGGAGGAGGGGAGCTGTTTACACCATTACCACCAGCCATCAACCATCATCACCACCATCATCATCACCTTGGGAATCTCGGCTTTTGAGTTACTCGCGTGAGGATTTAAGAGTTTGTGATCTTCGAGTTCTTCCTACTTTCCATATGGTGTACTTCAACTCATTCTTTAATTACTCTTTTTGAGTTCCTCTTTGTTGCTTGATTATTCTTTGTATTAGTTAACATGACATGATTTATATAATCTTCAGCCTATATTTATGAGTTTATTTGATTTTTAGATCCTAATTAATTAGTTCTTCTAGCAGCTTATGTGACTCCGTTTATTTGATTCGGTTTTATTGAATCTTTTATGTGTTCTTGTTTTAAGGTTCGAAACTTAAGATGATTGCATGTAATTTGTGCTAGAATTAGAGTTTTAATTCTAATTCACAAGTAGTAAAGGCTTATCAAACGGGTCGGAATCAAAATAAGAAGGATCGCGGATAGACGAGCGTTCGCTAGGTCGCGCACTTTAATTAACAACTCTTCTCCTATGCGTTAGATATGTTATTGATTGATCACCTTTGCATGTTTAATTGTTTAATCTAGATGAGCGTTCACTAGGTTAATTTTCATAGAAGAGGTTTTATTTGGGGAATGATAACCCGTGTGGGCATTCCACATATGTTAGTTTCGGTTTCATGGCTAGGGAACTTGGTTAATTTTCGGTCTAATGATTGGTAAACTTGTATATATGTGGCTGAACTTTATATACTTTGTGTTTCATCATCATATTTTATTTATTCTTTGTAATTTAATTAATTTATTTCATTCAATTTATCTCTCAATTCCCCTTTTTACTTTGTACATATGTATATATTTATACTTTATACTTGTTAATAATAATTCTTTATTTTATTTAATTCTTTGTGACATTTTTTGTTAGGTACACCCTTTGATCTCCGTTGTGAACGATACCCTACTTACCACTATACTACAGATAGGGTTTTTTTTAAATTGACGCTCCTTTTGGGCCTATCAGCGAACCACCACATAAGGCGGCGCAACCACCACACGCGGTGGTGGAACACAATTCAAACCACCATATTATTTTCTCTAATAATTATTTCTTTTATTTATTTATTTGTTTTATTTATTAATTTTATTTTTCTTTTATTTTATTATTTTATTATTTTATTTTATTCTTTTTATTTTCTTGTTTGCAGCTCCGTGGGTTCACGTTCTTTACTTTGCTTGGGATTCTTCTCCGGCTAATCAACCCACTCTTGCTTCCCGTTTGTTTTGAGCATCCACAATCACTACCACTACCACAACAGATTCCATCAATGCAGCTACCCATGTTACCACACCAATCCCTTTACTTGGATTTTTCTTCAACTGCCCACTTCTCCAGCTCAATCATCACTCCACCGGCGGACCATCACAACTCACTCCACCATTGACAGCATCTCTACTCCTTGGCTGTTTCTGTCCATCCTTTCCTATTTAAGGAGCAACACCTGCAAGCACAATTCACCAATTTCACAATCTAATTTACTTTGTTTCTGTTTGCAGGTTTGGAAACCCAGCTCGGATTAATCACCATTGCTCCCTGCTGCAATAAACTTCGCCGCCGCACCCGTCGATTTGCCGAGCCCAACTGAATTAATTGCTGCTGCTCTCTCTCTGCCCGTGCTCACTGCCATGGCTGTTTCCCAGCTCTCCCAAGCTCTCTCTGCACTCAATTCAATCTTTGTTCATTCAAATTCACAATCAAGTATTCAACTTCTAATTATCTCTATTCTTCTTTTGTTTTGCGGGTCCATCACCCTCCGCCCGTGCTCGCCTCAAATTCCCTTGCTCCTAGCACCACCGTGCTTCGACGCCGTCATCACCTCCATCAGCCCAGTCCATCACCGGTCCTCCTTTCCGGCGTCCCTGCTGTTCCCGGCGTCCTGTTCGCCGCAAGCCTCTCCCGTCGCTGCAAATCGACGCCACCGTCAATCCCGCGCCTGCTTCTTGCTGCTGTTCACAAGCCCGGCGTCGATCCTTACTCCTCCATCCATCGCCGGCCCTTTCTCGGTCCAGCTGCCGGCGTGCATCTCTTCCCTCTTGCCCTTTGGTCTGCTGGAGCAAAGAAGAAAATCAGAAAATAGAAAGATGAAGAGAAGAAACCAAAGAAAAGCACGGGACTGAAGCAAAAGAAGAGAAAACAAAAGAAGTTGAAAAGTCAACAACAAAGGAAAGTCTTGGGCTGACCGGTCAACAAGTCAACAAAGAAGTTTGGGCCTCCAAATGCAAAAGCCCAAGGCCCAATGCCCAATTTGCTCTATACACCCGTGCACCCGCCACATCCAAATGCATAAGTTACGATCTACTATAGCTGAGTCTCGCCACCTTCGCTCGCTGGACGGTGTCCATTTTCATGGACACAACAGTAACATTTTTCCCAAACTCTGTTTATTTATTATAATTTATTTTTGTTTAATTAACTATTCGTGAATAATTTTGGGAAATGTTATTGTTTGTTTATTTTCTATTTTGTGTAATAATTGTTGGATTGAAGTTGATTGATTCTTCTAGCAGCTTATGTGAATTTTGTTTGTTTGGTTTTATCTTTAATGTTGAAACTAAATGATAAGGATCGCGGATAGACGAACGTTCGCTAGGTCGCGCACTTGAATTAGCAACTCTTTTTCTATGCGTTAGACATGTTTAGATTAATCACCTTTGCATGTTTAATTGTTTAATCTAGATGAGCGTTCACTAGGTTGATTTCATGGGAGAAGTTTATTTGGGGAATGATAACCTGCGTAGGCATTCTACATGTGTTAGTTTCGGATTCATGGCTAGGGAGTTGGTTAATCTTCAAAACAATATTTGTGTGTGTGTTTTCTTGTTTTCAAAAATATTAAAAATCCAAAAATATTTCTTTTTATTGTTTTCAAAATTATCAAAAACCCCCAAAAATACTTTTGTATATAATGTATATTTTTGTAAATAGAAACAATACTGTATAGTTTATTTAATTTTGTATATATATATATTCTTTATTCTTTATACTTGTTAATAATAATTCTTTATTTAATTTAATTTTTTTCGTGACATTAAAAAGTAAATATAACAATCTTCTGTGGGAAAAACCTTTATTTCCCATTATACTTTACAACGACAACTGTTAGGAATTTAGGTAATATTTAATGACGTAGGTTTTACGACAGATCACCACCGTCACCTACCACTCCCACCATAGCAATTCCACCATCTTCCTTTGCTATTTAAGGAAGCAGTCCCTGCAAGGATTAATCAAAGCAATCAAGAAATCTAATTATTTTCTTTTATTTTGCAGATTTGGAGCTGCTGCAATTCCCTTGCCGGCAACCTTCAATTCCGCGCCGTTCTCTGCCACCATGGCAATCCAGTCCGATGCCCAGCTGTCCGCTGCTCTTCTCGACCACCGAAGCTGCTGCCCATCTCGGTTCCGCGTCACCTCCGGGCCGCCACCATCGCCGTCGATTCCACGGCCCGTGCTCCCCGTTCTCCCTACCATCGCTGCCGGCAGCACCCACACCGTGCTTCTCGGATTTCCAATCAGCCACCGAGCCCAAGTTGCAAACCCATCACCGATCGATCCTCCATCGGCTCCGCTCCTTCCCATGCCGCGCCGTCAAATCCCTTGCCACCTCCATTAATCAAACACCACCGTCGTTCAAGCCCGGTCGCCCTCCCTTGTCGGCGTCACCAATCTGCAGATGCACCAAGTCCACCAACAGCTTCGCCGTCGCCATCTCGAGCCCCATGCTCGTTACGGCTTCTCGCCGGCGTCGCCGGCCGGATCTGCTCCACATCTCTGCCGTCGCCGACCCAAGCCGCAGCTCCCTCTCTACTGGCCTGAAGCAAAAATGAAAGAAGATGAAGATGAATGAGATTCACGGGCTGAATGAAGAGAAGAATAGAAAACTAAATCGTTGAAAAAGTCAGCCAAGGAAAGTCTTGGTCAACATGGGCTGCTCCAGTCAACATGGACCGGTCAACACTTTCTGATTTGGGCCTAAGCCCAAAAGCCCAATGGTCCAGCCCAAATCTGCTCTCTGCATGATAGGAGCACAAAGTGTGACGTTTTTAATGTGTTTTCCCTACTATTTGGCTATGATTTAATTGTAACTTTGCTATTTTAGCTTAGTTTCCATATTTGAGTCCAAAATGATGTATTAATGTGAACATGTGCAGAAACGAAGTCTAATGGGCTTTTGCGATGCCCATTAAGAGGTGGTCTTCCATGAGGCCCAAGAAGGAGGCCCAAACCCAAGAAGGAGGCCCAAACCCAAGATGGAAGGCCCAAATCCATGAAGGAAGGCCCAGGTTCACAAAGCATGAGGAATGGCCCAAGCCCAGATTTTCGGACATTCTGCCTGTGCAGATTAGTCAACTTGCGAAGCCTATATCTCCCAATTGCACCGTTGGATCCAGCTGTAATTTTGATACACGCTGCATGTGTGTGTTAGATATTCTGTATTAAAATTTGAGAATCATCCAACCGTTCAAACGTGCATTATTCCGTTCTAAGTGGGAATAGCTCAGTGCTGCCTGCTTTTTATTTCTTTCCTCTTCTTTTATTTTCAATGCTCCACTCACCCCTATTTTCTTTCCTCTTCTTTCTACCCACACCATTAGTGTTTAATTTCTTTTACTTAAATAAATGGTTAATTGCAACCCATTATATTTCCACCATGCCACTTACCATTTCTTTATCTCCCACTTAAATTCCACTTCTCTTCCCTTTCTTTATTTATTTCTTGCATTGTCTTCTTCTTCCTCTCCATTCTCCTATAAATAGCAGCCTCATTCTTCTCTAAAAACACACCCCAATGGGGAGGGACAAACCCTCCTCTTTATCTTCTCACATCATATTTTCCATTCTCTAGTATTTAGGGTTTTCAAGACTTCAAGGAGGAGGAGAAGGCGTCTACACCATCACCACCAGCCCTATTTCAGCGTCACCATCACCATCACCACCTTGTCTTCACAGCTTGGATTACTTGTGGTCAAGGATTCAAGATGTGGTTTCAAGATCTTCATGCTATTCATACGGTGTATTTCGACTTAGCCTTTAAATTTATGCCTCTTTGTTACTTGATTATTCTTTGTATTAGTTAACATGACATGATTTATATAATATTCAGCCCTTGTTTATGGATTTATTTAATTGTTGGATCCTAATTAATTAGTTCTTCTAGTAGCTTATGTGACTCCGTTTATTTGATTCTATTTTAGTAGATAACTTTTATATGTTTTTGTTTTAAGGTTGCAAACTTAAGATGATTGCATATAATTGGTGCTAGAATTAGGGTTTTAATTCTAATTCACAAGTAGTAAAGGCTTTGGAAAGAGGTCGGAAACAAATAAGAAGGATCACGGATAGATGGGCGGTCCCACTAGGTCGTGCACTTTAATTAACAACTCTTCTTTTATGCGTTGGACATGTTTTGATTAGCTACCTTTGCATGTTTGATTGATTAATCTAGGTGCGGTCGCTTAGGTTAATTTTCATGAAAGTGGTTTTATTTGGGGAATGATAATTGGCGGTCCAGCATTCCACATATGTTAATTTCGGTTTCATGGCTAGGGAACTTGGTTAATTTTCGGTCTAATAATTGGTAAACTTGTATACTTGTGGCTGAACTTTATATACTTTATGTTTCATCCCATTTTATTTAATTTATTCTTTGTAATTTAATTAATTCATTTCATTCAATTTATGACTCAATCCCCCTTTTACTTTGTACATATGTATATATTTATACTTTATACTTGTTAATAATAATTCTTTATTTTATTTAATTCTTTGTGACATTTTTTGTTAGGTACACCCTTTGATCTCCGTTGTGAACGATACCCTACTATGCACTATACTACAACCGATAGGGATTTTTTAAATTGACGCTCCCTTTTGGGCGTGTCAATTTTTGGCGCCGTCGACGGGGATTGAAAATTCCTAATTATTATTTTGTGAATATTTGTGAATAATATTTATTTATAGTTGTTGATTTTTTTTTACACTTAGTAATTACATTTAGGTGTCTTTTATATAGTTGATTATTTTTTGTTGTTGTAAGTTGTAACTTGAACGGAAATAGGTAAGGTCCTTTTATTAATATTGGCCTAAACCCTTCATTTTTACCGTAAGGTTATTTGAGGTTGAGGGCGGCCTTTATTAACACTTGGAGAATTGTCGAACACTTAAGTGCTTTCTCAACTGAGTAAGGGGCACATGGATGGTGTCTAGGTCGAGACCCTGGGTGACAGGTTTTGGATTCAGAGGACTATAGACAGACGAAAGTCGATAGGGGCTTGCCTCCGTAGTCCACTAAATGAATCCTGCCCCTCGCTTATTCTCATATGATCTGGCCATTCGCCTTCTGAAAACACGGAAAGTCATTTAAGTCAAGGCATTGCACCTAGGCCGTAAGTCCACCTTGAGTTACCGCTTGGAATCAACTTTCACTTTTTTTCAACTATATTAAGGCAAAGGAAAATATTTTTGTACACTTAAGTGTATTGTGTAAATAAAATATACGTAGACATAGGAAAATTTATTTATTCATTTTGTATAGATAATTTGTGACATATTTTTAACTTTGTAATTATTTTGTTTTTATTTTGTAAATTTATTACTAACCTTTTTATTTTGTATAGGAAATAATCCGGGTTTATCGGAAATTCTACCACATACATCGGAGCATACGTTTAGGAAGTCAAGGTTGAAAAACCTTGAGGTTGATGTCTTGTTGGTGATTTTCGGTTTCCTCGGGAGTAAAAAGGTAAGTTTTCTTTTCACTCTCGTTATTTATTTGATTTAAAAAATAAAATAAAAATTAAAAAATAAAAAATTTTAATTGTAAATAAAAAAAAATAGTGTTTTCTTTTGTTTTACTGTTGGTAATTTTTTTTTAACTGTTTATAATTACTGTTTGTTTTATTTTTGGGCTTGTTGTAGTTAATTGTTATTGGGCCCTTGGCCCATTTGTGTGATTGGTTAGGGTTTTAGGTTTCGTAAAAAAAAAAATAATAATAATAAATAAAAAAATTTGGCCCATTGGGCTCGTGTCATTCACGAAGCCCAAAACCAGTAACCCAAGCCCATTAGTGTGTCGGGCCTGTTCGTTTTTAGGCCCATTAGTTAAGCCCACCAATAATGGGCCGGAGATTTCTTTGGCCCAGGCCCACTTTAAGGCCCAAACCATTTCGATGGCCCGTTTAAAGTGTCGGCAACCGTTCGCGCGTGTTTCACACGCGTTTTCACTGTTCACTTTACGACTTTTCGTAAAGTATTAAAAAAATAAATAAAAAAATAAAAAAAAAGAAAATCAGAAAAAATTTGATTGGGCCGACCCACGACTTTTGCGTCGGCTGATTTGTTTAATAAACCGCGTGCGTGTCTACTGTAGACTTTACGACTTTCGTCGCCCGATCCGCAATTTGCGGGTCTTCTGTCTTTGGCACGTGTGCGAGCGTGTGCGCGTCTTTCCCCTTCCCCTTCGGTTTGCGTTAGTTCCCTTAGGTCATTTCACGCATTTTCCCTCTCTCTCTCTCTCATTCTCTCTCGTTCTCTCTCGTGTTCTTCGTGTTCTTGAGTTTTCCCAGAAAACCTCCCAATTCCCAGAAGCTTTCCTCCCTTCCCAAACCACAAATGGCCAAAAGAGTCAATTCTTTCAGCGACTTGTTTCAGGCAGGTCCTTCAGAGAACCCAATCTTTGAAGGCCTGGATGAAATAATTCCACCAAGCATGCTCAATAGCGCCGATGCTAGCATGCCGACCCAGCCACAGCCACAACCGCAACCACTACCCCAAGCACCAATCCTGGTTGCTGATCCACCCGTTGAGCCGGAAGCCGCTCCTGTCTATAGGAGACTTCCGAGGACAAAGTACACCAAAGCTCAGAGAGATGCACTGGCGGCTTTCTTTGCGGTGTATTCTCACCCCACCAAGCCACAACGAGAAAGATTTGGTCCGAAAATCGGACTAGAAGAAGACCAAGTCTATTATTGGGGGTCGAGAAATAGGAAGAAATTCGGTATCCTGACGTCTGAGCAACGTATTGCCGAGTTAGAGCGAAGAAACGATCAGCTGGTGAGCAAGAACGAGGAGCTTCAAATGCAGAATCAACGACTCGTCGATGCTCTCCACAGCGGCATCTGTCCCAATTGCGGAGGTCCTGTTCCGCACTCAGATGTGCCTAGGCGAAGGCTCGAAGTTGTTCCTCCACAACAAGAGCCTCTTCTTGAGTTGTCCGATGATTCGATCGACATGGACCACTTGAGACGGGATGTGCGGAGCCTCATGCCTACACTAGTCGAGCGCCCATCCGCACCTATTCCATCTGACCATCTTCCCGGACTTGCTCATGATCTTGTCGGAGTCCACACCGACTTGATCTCGGATATCGCCCGCAAGGCCAAAGACGAGCTCCTGCTCATGGCCACTGCCGGATTTCCTTTGTGGATAACTTCACCGACTCCCGATACTTCCATTCATCCCGAAACTCTTCATAGGGCCGAGTACTTGCGAGTGTTTCAACGTGCTGAACCTGCACCGTACTTCAAATCCGAATCGTCGAGACACTCGGCAACCATCCATCTTTATCCGACCACCATCGTTCAGATCTTAATGGATGTTGGTCGATGGTTGCCAGTCTTCTGTAGCATGATTACAAACGCCAAAACGTTGGAGATCCTATCCTCCAGCAACGAAGAAGGCTACGAGGAGCATAAGCAGGTGATGTCGGCCGAGTTTCTGGTGCCATCTCACCTCGTTTCAACTCGTGAAGTCCAGTTCGTTCGGTATTCCCACCTACAACTGGATGGAAGTTGGATCGTCGTGGATGTCTCCGTGGATGAATTGCGTTCAAATCCGAAGCCTTCCGTGAGATCGATCTGCCGAAAACGCCCCTCCGGATGCTTGATACGTGATCTTTATAATGGATCTTCCTTGGTCACTTGGGTGGAGCACGTGGATGTACGCGAGAAAGAGATGAAGGCCAGTTTCGAACCTTTTGTTCACTCAGGGTTCGCTTTTGGTGCAAAGCGTTGGATCTCAACTCTCCAACGACAAGCCGAGCGCTACATGTGCGCCACAGGTATCCACTCTTCACCCGGTGACTCGATTATTTCTCTTGAAGGAAGAAGAGGACTTGCGGAAATGGCAAAACAGATGACGATCTGTTTCTTCAACGATATCAGCAACTCCACGTACCACCACTGGACTTGTTCGAACCGAACAAGGGACACTCGAATGGAGGTCAGGACCAACAAGAGAAGGGGTGATCCGAGCAAGCCCCCTGGAGTCAATCGTACTGCTGGTTGTTCCGTCGTTCATCTATCTCATCACACCAGGATCTTTGAGTTCCTCAAAGACGTTCAGACTAGACCAATGTGGGATAGCATGTCGATGGACAGCTCGGTGCGTGTGCTAGCAAACTTCACCATCGGTCTTGACCCGCGGAACCAGATCTCGGTGCTCGCTATAGATAGTCACAACGACTTCCTCATCCTTCAGGAGTGTTGCACCGATGCAACAGGGTCGTCTGTGATTTATGCGCCGATTAACCATTCCATTTTCCAGTGTTTGCTATCTGGAGTTCAACCGGAGCCATTTCCGCTTATGTCTTCTGGCTTCTCCATTCTGCTTAACGTATCCGGAGCTATTCTTGACGGAACACTGCTGACTATGGTGTTCCAGATCTCAGTGAAGGCTACATCAGCTAAGTCTGCCGTGGAGTCGGCAACTACCCTTGTCCAGGACACACTTCAAAGGATCAGAGCCGCAGTCAATTAAGGAGCAAACGTTGGATGCAAGGCCCTGCTAGCCTTGTTTGTGACTGTTGGTGACTTGATTCGGGAGGAGCTTCACGATCTTCAAAGGGGAGTCTTTCTGTTTCCCTTTTCATTTACTTAACTGTTTTGTGTTTATTTCTGTTTGTGTGTTTACTTCGGTTTATTTTTGTTTGTGTGTTTAAATTCAATAACCATGCTTGAATTTTTCATTTTCGTGAAATATTTGTCTAACATTGAGGACAATGTTTAATTCAAGTGTGGGGGGAAGGTTTATTAAAAAGAAAAGAAAAAAAATTTGAAAAATTCAAAAATTCAAAAAAATAATTTACTTGATTTTGTTTTCTACGGTAACGGTATTTCGACTAGATCATACTTACTCCCTTGGTAGCGTTGAACCTACCATTGCACTAAGTAAGTCACTGTGGTCACGTATTGTTACCCTAATAAAAAAAATTGAAAAAAAAATAGTTTTGTAAGCTCGTTTGTTTCGCACTGGCTTTGGAGCTATCGAGTCTTAGAAAGTGCTTGTTCGTTTATTTGAGCTATATCATTTCAAAAATAAAAATATAATCAAAAAAATCAAAAAATCAAAAATGACAAAAATATTTGCTTCTGTTTTGTGTGTTATTGTTTGTTTTGTGCTTTGTTCTTTCCAATTCCAATGATGAATTGAGTTTAATTGTTGTGATTAGGAGAATGTTTATTATATGTCAAGGCTTTGTGTAGTTTGCTTTGGATTTAATATGCATAACTTGTGATTGCTCGAAATTCCATGTTCACATAACCTGTGTTGATTAATTGATTGCAATCCGAGAAGCACATTTGAACATACATTGTCATGCATACCCAGAAAATGTGAGGACTTGAGCCTATTGAATATTCACATGTATGCATATTTCATACATTTACTCGTTCTTCATGTGTGCACAATTCATGAGTTTTGAACCTAGAACTTGCTCAGAGACCGCTTGAAACGTTTTATTAATCTGTGATGAATTAGAGATGATTAAGGCATTAGTTGAGCACCATGGCCAAACTGACTTACAGCCCTGTAAACACTAATCCTTTAGGTTAACCTCTTTTGAGCCTAACACGTTTTTAGCCTTTTTCTTTGTTAACCCGCTTACTCCTAACCTGTTTTTAGCTTAAACACTAACCTGCCTTTGTTCCAACATGTGTTAAAGAGACAATTTTGTGACTTGTGGTGGTATTTTGTGCTTGAAAAGTCTTCTGGTTTGTGAAAGAAGTAAGTGTGGGGGTGTTGTAAAAAAAAAAATGTTGTGTAAAAAAAAAAAATTACAAAAAAAAAAAAAAAAAAAAAAGAAAAAAAAAGAAAAAGAAGTTTTTGTTCAGAAAGTGTGAAAGGTTGGAGGTGAATAAAAGTTTGGTTGTTTGATTGTTTAAGCATATAGAAAACAAGTCACAAAATTGTTTTGTGGAACACTCGGAACATTTTGTTTTTCCTTTCCCTTCGTTTCTTTTAACCCTTAACCTTTGGCCCCATTACACCATTGAAAGTCCTTATGATTTAATGAGTTGTAGATTGATTGTGGAGAGTTGGCCGTTGAGCAAGCTTATGGGAACATTACTTGTGCAATTGTTATGAGAGTAAACACTTAACCATAAACACTGAGCGAAAATATTTAGTGAATCTTGTGAGGTTTAGTGGTTAATGTTGTTTCGATGTGCCTATTGGATTGCTTGACATTAATTGTATACTTGGTTTTCACACACTACACCCGAGCATAAATGAGATGTGCATGTTAAAAACTTAGCAAATTCGTTAGCCTTGGTATATAATTTGTATTCTCTTGATTATAACTCTTGTGAACTCGCTGAGGGTTATGGTTGGAAAGAATATCTGTTTTGTGTTTCCTTTTCTGTTTTGTGTTGCTAAGGGACTAGCAGTAGCTAAGTGTGGGGGAATTTGATAGGAGCACAAAGTGTGACGTTTTTAATGTGTTTTCCCTACTATTTGGCTATGATTTAATTGTAACTTTGCTATTTTAGCTTAGTTTCCATATTTGAGTCCAAAATGATGTATTAATGTGAACATGTGCAGAAACGAAGTCTAATGGGCTTTTGCGATGCCCATTAAGAGGTGGTCTTCCATGAGGCCCAAGAAGGAGGCCCAAACCCAAGAAGGAGGCCCAAACCCAAGATGGAAGGCCCAAATCCATGAAGGAAGGCCCAGGTTCACAAAGCATGAGGAATGGCCCAAGCCCAGATTTTCGGACATTCTGCCTGTGCAGATTAGTCAACTTGCGAAGCCTATATCTCCCAATTGCACCGTTGGATCCAGCTGTAATTTTGATACACGCTGCATGTGTGTGTTAGATATTCTGTATTAAAATTTGAGAATCATCCAACCGTTCAAACGTGCATTATTCCGTTCTAAGTGGGAATAGCTCAGTGCTGCCTGCTTTTTATTTCTTTCCTCTTCTTTTATTTTCAATGCTCCACTCACCCCTATTTTCTTTCCTCTTCTTTCTACCCACACCATTAGTGTTTAATTTCTTTTACTTAAATAAATGGTTAATTGCAACCCATTATATTTCCACCATGCCACTTACCATTTCTTTATCTCCCACTTAAATTCCACTTCTCTTCCCTTTCTTTATTTATTTCTTGCATTGTCTTCTTCTTCCTCTCCATTCTCCTATAAATAGCAGCCTCATTCTTCTCTAAAAACACACCCCAATGGGGAGGGACAAACCCTCCTCTTTCTCTTCTCACATCATATTTTCCATTCTCTAGTATTTAGGGTTTTCAAGACTTCAAGGAGGAGGAGAAGGCGTCTACACCATCACCACCAGCCCTATTTCAGCGTCACCATCACCATCACCACCTTGTCTTCACAGCTTGGATTACTTGTGGTCAAGGATTCAAGATGTGGTTTCAAGATCTTCATGCTATTCATACGGTGTATTTCGACTTAGCCTTTAAATTTATGCCTCTTTGTTACTTGATTATTCTTTGTATTAGTTAACATGACATGATTTATATAATATTCAGCCCTTGTTTATGGATTTATTTAATTGTTGGATCCTAATTAATTAGTTCTTCTAGTAGCTTATGTGACTCCGTTTATTTGATTCTATTTTAGTAGATAACTTTTATATGTTTTTGTTTTAAGGTTGCAAACTTAAGATGATTGCATATAATTGGTGCTAGAATTAGGGTTTTAATTCTAATTCACAAGTAGTAAAGGCTTTGGAAAGAGGTCGGAAACAAATAAGAAGGATCACGGATAGATGGGCGGTCCCACTAGGTCGTGCACTTTAATTAACAACTCTTCTTTTATGCGTTGGACATGTTTTGATTAGCTACCTTTGCATGTTTGATTGATTAATCTAGGTGCGGTCGCTTAGGTTAATTTTCATGAAAGTGGTTTTATTTGGGGAATGATAATTGGCGGTCCAGCATTCCACATATGTTAATTTCGGTTTCATGGCTAGGGAACTTGGTTAATTTTCGGTCTAATAATTGGTAAACTTGTATACTTGTGGCTGAACTTTATATACTTTATGTTTCATCCCATTTTATTTAATTTATTCTTTGTAATTTAATTAATTCATTTCATTCAATTTATGACTCAATCCCCCTTTTACTTTGTACATATGTATATATTTATACTTTATACTTGTTAATAATAATTCTTTATTTTATTTAATTCTTTGTGACATTTTTTGTTAGGTACACCCTTTGATCTCCGTTGTGAACGATACCCTACTATGCACTATACTACAACCGATAGGGTTTTTTTAAATTGATGCTCATTATGGGCGTATCACTGCACCCGCCACATCCAAATTTACGTTACGATATAGCTGAGTCTGCCACCTTCGCCTGCCAGACAGTGTCCATTTTCATGGACACAACAGTAACATTTTTCCCAAACTCTGTTTATTTATTATAATTTATTTTTGTTTAATTAACTATTCGTGAATAATTTTGGGAAATGTTATTGTTTGTTTATTTTCTATTTTTGTGTAATAATTGTTGGATTGAAGTTAATTAATTCTTCTAGCAGCTTATGTGAATTTTGTTTGTTTGGTTTTATCTTTAATGTTGAAACTAAATGATAAGGATCGCGGATAGACGAGCGTTCGCTAGGTCGCGCACTTGAATTAACAACTCTTTTTCTATGCGTTAGACATGTTTAGATTAATCACCTTTGCATGTTTAATTGTTTAATCTAGATGAGCGTTCACTAGGTTGATTTCATGGGAGAAGTTTATTTGGGGAATGATAACCCGCGTGGGCATTCTACATATGTTAGTTTCGGATTCATGGCTAGGGAGTTGGTTAATCTTCAAAACAATATTTGTGTGTGTGTTTTCTTGTTTTCAAAAATAATAAAAATCCAAAAATATTTCTTTTTATTGTTTTCAAAATTATCAAAAACCCCCAAAAATACTTTAGTATATAATGTATATTTTTGTAAATAGAAACAATACTGTATAGTTCATTTAATTTTGTATATATATATATTCTTTATTCTTTATACTTGTAATAATAATTTTTTATTTAATTTAATTTTTTGTGACATTAAAAAGTAAATATAACAATCTTCTGTGGGAAAAACCTTTATTTCCCATTATACTTTACAACGACAATTGTTAGGAATTTAGGTAATAATTTAATGACCGCGGTTTTAACTCAAATCACCTTGCTCCCACTAGTTCCTGCAATGAAGTACAAACATGGTGAGATGCTCCTGAATCCAATATCCAGGTGGAAATATTATTAACTGTTAATATTGATTCAATCACATTGATCATACCTGTTTCTGAAGACTTGTTCTTCAAGGATGCAAGGTAAGCCTTGCAGTTCCTCTTCCAGTGCCCTTCCTTGTTGCAAAAGAAGCAAATACCCTTTGGTTCCTTTTGAACCTTCTTCTTTTTCTGGATTCCTCCCTTAGGTTTTGTCACTACCTTCTTCTTCCATTTGCCCTTGCCTTTCGACTTGAACTTGGAAGAGGGTGCAGTGGCAATGGCCACACTCCCACTCTCTTTATGGATCTGCTTCTCAGCTGTTACCAGCATATTGAGGAGATCAGCAAGAGTATGATCCATTTGCTGCATATTGTAGTTCATTATGAACTGAGAAAATGAATCATCTAGGGAGGATAGGAGAAGATCCTGAGATAGCTCCGCATCAAGTTCAAAACCTAGATCTTGAAGTTGCTCAATAAGACCAATCATTTTGAGTCCATGTTGATGCACAGGCATGCCCCTCACTTGTTTAGTCCTTACAATGTCATTGACAACAGTGAAGCGCACATTTCTATTCCTCTCACCAAACAATTCAGTGAGATGGAGTAAAATAGCAGAAGCGCTATCCATGTTCTCATGTTGCTTCTGAAGCTGTGAGTTCATGGATGCAAGCATAACACATTTAGCTTGACTATCATCATCAATGTGCTTCGATAAGCAGTACGCTGCACATTGGTTGCATTTGCAGCCAAAGGAGTGTGAAGGGGTGCATTTTGTAAGACATAAGCGATCTTATCGAATGTCAATACAATTTTCAAGTTGCGGAGCCACTCATTGAAGTTTGGGCCCTCAAGACGATTCTCATTGAGAATTTTGGTGATTGGATGTCCCGACATATTGCAATCTACATAACATAAAATAAAGCGAGTTAGATTGATTTTATAACCAAGAGATTCAGGTCTTAAGAATCTAATGGTACCTCTCACTATTTTTGGCAAATTCCATATCCCTCAAGGAATTCGAGAGTTTATATTTGCAACTCTTAGTGAGTATGGAAGACTCATTTCCATTAAGAAAACCGCATCATAATAGAACTATAGGTTAACTTAATTTCCATGAGAGGATACTCTTATCCAATCACATCAAATGTGAATATCCATAACTTTGGCCTCTAAAGTAAGTAAGTCTCACCATAATAGGATATCAACCACTTACTCTAGTTAAGTTATACCCATCATCTCATGTAAGTATAGGGATCCAAAATTAAATCTCATCATAATAGAATATTGACCAATATTTGTCCCCTACCTTACAACATCAAATGTTGAATAACCTCTTTTCAATGTCCTTAACAAAGAATACCCCGTTTGGAATGATATTCATATGCAAGAACACCTAATAGGAGACTACAATGATAGAAGGCCACAAAGAAGTATTCATAATACATTCTTCGTTTTTCAACTTAATATCACTTTGAGGGAGTTTTAAGGTCTCAACTTTTATAATCATATTATTAACAATCACATTGCATTTGCTTTGATCCTAATACGATCACTAATTCATTATACTTGATTAATAATTTAAAGATACTCCCACTAATTATTTTCAGAAAAATAATTTGATTTCATCAAAAACAATTTTCAATGAAATCAAGAGAAGTATATAATTACTTATCAAGTGTAATGAATATGCAATTATATTAGGTCATATAGGATGATTATGGACTTATAGTTTGATCCAACATGAGCCAATATGTTGGATCTAGGTCATGTTTGGGTGGTTGATTTTAATTACGCGTAACAATTACGGAAATTAAGTAACTAAGTTAAACTAATGAAAACTATCATTAATCTATTACACTTTGCACTTGAACTCCTTTCAAGGCTAGATGAATTTGAACGCCTTCTTTGGATTATCCTCGAGTGCCTCCACCTTCGATTACAAGAATGGATAAGGGGCATACAAGCTCCCATTTAATTTAATAAACTTAAATAAATTAAACTACTTAGTTACACAACCAAATGAATTAATTAAATTAATTACATAACCCAAATAAATTAACTACTTTAATTACATAACCACATTCATTCATAATGAATAGTCGGCCAATCTCATGCTCAATTATATTAGGCCTTAGTCCATAATCATCCTTTAATTAACCACAATTAATTAGGTTAATTAAACAAGCATTATTAACTTAATCACATTAGGTTAAAAATAAACAAATAAATACTTTAATTTATTCTAAGTAAAATAGTTGAGTGACTTAGGTTTTATAACATCAAACTATTTGATGGTGGGAATTATTTATTTCAATCAAGACATCACTAACATTTAATGATTAAATTAGAGATAGTGACTTACCCATTCAAGAAAGTTTAAACATCACCAACTTTTAATGAGTTTTAAAAAATATGGAAACAATTTTCCACATCAAACTTTTTGGTTAGTGGGAAACATAAAAACATTCTTCACACATTTATCAACTTTTGATGAATGTGGGAAACATGAAAATATTCTTCACACCTTTCATCAACTCTTGATGTATGGGAAATATATATAAAAATAATTTATCATATATTCTATCATCAACATTTGGTGAATACAAAAATATGAAAACTATTTTATATCATCACTAACAATTGTTTAAGTTTCACTCTATGACATTATGGATCAAAAAGTGACGAAAATAACATGAATAATTGGTTAGTTCAAAACTACCTTAGACATGTTCCAAATCTGGAAATAAAATTCCAGATTTGTGTTCTTCCATTGAACACTTATTTCCTTCATTTTTCGAACCGAAAAATCATGTTTACCTTAAATCACATTTATCCTAACATGTTTCTAAGTTTAACAATTTAATTAAGAAACATGGAGGAGTCAACAACACATATCTCATATGCATCAAAGTTTCACTAAACTTAAAACATTTCCAATATGCAATTTCTAGAAACATTTTCTAGCATAAAATCGATTTTACATCACATGCTTCATAACTATTATGCCAAAGCAAATTTTATGATTTAAATTGCATATAAACTCAAGTTTAAGAAAATCACATCAACCATTATACTTAGCTATGTTTATAACATATCAAAATTAAGCCAATGGCTCTGATACCAATTGAAAGGAATGGTTGGTTTTTAAAAAATTTATTTAGTGCGGAATAAGTTTAACATTTAAACTACTAAATAACCAAAAATCCATTCCTTAGCCCTTGAGATCTTTGGCTTAGTTATGATATATATACAAACATAATATTCATAGTAGAAAAATCAAGAGGAAGTTCAAGTTCTACTCACCCTTGGAGCGTGATATCAATCCGATCCAAGTGTACCACCAAAGTTCCTCTTCTTGGTTTCTCCTTGATGATGTTTCCTCCACCTTGAAGCACCTTTGGATATGATCTTCTTGAACACCTTCTTGTGCTTGAGAGCTCCTCCTTAATGTACCAAGAAAGCCACAAAAGAATATGGCCTCTAAGGATCTTCACCAAAGATGGACTTGAGATGAAGAAAGATGATAGGAAAAAGAAAGTGTGCAAGTTTTTCTTTTTCTCTATGTGTGGCTGCCGTATGGTGTGAGAGAGTGTAAGAGAGAGAGCTGCTCTCTTTGCTTTTGAATACACCAACGTGAAAGCAATCAAGCATGTTTCAAAAGCCTAGCTTAATTAATATTAAAGTCATCCAATTGATTAAATAGATAAAAACATTTTCTATCAATTAACTAATGGTGGCATATAATATTCTCTACACATATGTGGCTGCCATGTTATACTATTGGGCTATTAATTTGGGCCTTGGGCTTTTGCTAAGTCATACTCAATAAAGCCCAAGCCCACACCTAAAAGGTCGGACAATCGTTTAGGCCCAATAGCTTCGGTTTTACCCGAGAACTCTAATTACGTCAAAATAATTAATCTAATTAATTATTTTGTCATAACCAACTCTTGTTTAATCTTCTTCATATACAATCTCAAGGATCCACTTATACGGTGTGCGATCTCTTAGGTTCTAATTAACAAGACAGTGAAGTTTATAGAACCATTCTATTTCGTTTACGAATCAAAACTCCATTTTGATTCTCCCTTTAAATTAGGATTGATATTGTTTATCAATCCTCGGGGACTTCACAAATCATGAGTGACGTCTTGCAACATATCATGACTACCCAAGTTAATATAGAATAGTAAAGAACCTATTCAATTGGAATTACAATACAATACGGTCCTTCTCTAATACGATGTTCTAAATCATATCATCGGGGCATGGAATTGATATGTCAATCCCCTAATATGATTTCCAATTTTATGTGATTCTAAGAATGTGATTGGAAACTTTTTTTTCTAATCTCATTCAATGCTTTGGCCAAAGACTCACCGAATCACATCTTTGAACATACTCCTTATTTACTTAAGGATAAAGATTCCTTATTGTACACTCACATGTCTCTATGAGTAAATTGATTACACCAATGAATGCATGGATCATATCCATTAAGGGACATAATGTTATTGCATCATCAAGAGTTAATCTATTCATTCATAAGACAACAATGGTGCCTCAGGTCAAAGGACTAATTTGTATTATTGCAATTTAGAGTTCAAGTTTGACATGTAAGTAAAACTCCATACAAGAACTCTAGTGATCGCGTTCAGTGTACTCTTTAAGTCAAGAGCACCCACATACTTGTATTAGTGTCTCTACACGAATGACTGGAAACAAATCATCCTCCATATTGAGCATACATAGTATGTGCTAGTCTTTCCGGGTTATCAATGTCCAAATGATAATCCTATGACTAGGAACATTTTAGGATACGAGTATAAAAGAGTAAATGTTTCACAAATCTAACTCTTTAGATTATTTTCTCTTTAACTCATATTTCTTGGACCTTGTTCAATCAAATATTAAATATAAGCAATGAACAATAACTTGCCCTTTTGATTAATAATAATTACAATAATAATTACATCAAAATGATTGTTTTAGGACACAACTCCTTCACTATACTCCTCTGTCCCGTCACAAACACTGCTCACTGCCCAAACACTCTCCTGTTCTCTTCTCTGATGCGTCTGTGCTAGCTCTCATAGCTAGCCTTCTCTTCTTCCCCTTCTATTTCTTCTTCCAATCTCTGTCCCCAATCCTCTCTGTTCTTGTTCTCAAAATTCACAGGCAGCTCCTCTGCCCAATCTCAATCACCACCGCCGTGAGCCCACTGCTCACAGAAACTCCACCTCACGGCCTCCCTGCTTTCAATTAACAAAGCTTTTCACTCACTCCCCCAATCCATCTGCAATTACACAAACCCATCCCAACCATCATCACCTTCATTCCTACATAATTAATCTGCAATTTAATCAATTTAAATTCACTATCAATTAATAAAAGTTTGATTTAATTGCAGCTAGGAAATTCATCGTGCACCCAGGCCGCTGCTCTCTGCACCCAAGTGATAGGAGCACAAAGTGTGACGTTTTTAATGTGTTTTCCCTACTATTTGGCTATGATTTAATTGTAACTTTGCTATTTTAGCTTAGTTTCCATATTTGAGTCCAAAATGATGTATTAATGTGAACATGTGCAGAAACGAAGTCTAATGGGCTTTTGCGAGGCCCATTAAGAGGTGGTCTGCCATGAGGCCCAAGAAGGGGGCCCAAGCCCATGAAGGAGGCCCAAATCCATGAAGGAAGGCCCAGGTTCACAAGGCATGAGGAAAGGCCCAAGCCCAGATTTTCGGACATTCTGCCTATGCAGATCAGTCAACTTGCGAAGCCCATATCTCTCAATTACACCGTCAGATCTAGCTATAATTTTGATACACGCTTCATGTGGATGTTAGCTGCTCCCAAATAAAATTTCAGAATCATCCAACCGGTGGAACGTCCATTATGCCGCTCTAAGTGCGTACTGCTCAGTGCTGTCTGCTTTTTATTTCTTTCCTCTTCTTTTATTTTCAATGCTCCACTCACCCCTATATTCTTTCCTCTTCTTTCTGCCCACAATATTAGTGTTTGATTTCTTTTACCTAAATAAATGGTTCATTGCCATATGACTACATTTCCACCATTCCACTTACCATTTCTTTTCTACCACTCACATTCCACTTCTCTTCCCTTTCTTTCTTTATTTCTTTCATTGTCTTCTTCTTCCTCTCCATTCTCCTATAAATAGCAGCCTCATTCTTCTCACCAAGACACACCCCAATGGGGAGGGACAAACCCTCCTCTTTCTCTTCTCCATCTCACATCATATTTTCCATTCTCTAGTATTTAGGGTTTTCAAGTCTTCAAGGAGGAGGGGAGCTGTTTACACCATTACCACCAGCCATCAACCATCATCACCACCATCATCATCACCTTGGGAATCTCGGCTTTTGAGTTACTCGCGTGAGGATTTAAGAGTTTGTGATCTTCGAGTTCTTCCTACTTTCCATATGGTGTACTTCAACTTATTCTTTAATTACTCTTTTTGAGTTCCTCTTTATTGCTTGTTTATTCTTTGTATTAGTTAACATGACATGATTTATATAATTTTCAGCCTATATTTATGAGTTTATTTGATTGTTAGATCCTAATTAATTAGTTCTTCTAGCAGCTTATGTGACTCCGTTTATTTGATTCGGTTTTATTGAATCTTTTATGTGTTCTTGTTTTAAGGTTCGAAACTTAAGATGATTGCATGTAATTGGTGCTAGAATTAGGGTTTTAATTCTAATTCACAAGTAGTAAAGGCTTATCAAACGGGTCGGAATCAAAATAAGAAGGATCGCGGATAGACGAGCGTTCGCTAGGTCGCGCACTTTAATTAACAACTCTTCTCCTATGCGTTAGATATGTTATTGATTGATCACCTTTGCATGTTTAATTGTTTAATCTAGATGAGCGATCACTAGGTTAATTTTCATAGAAGAGGTTTTATTTGGGGAATGATAACCCGTATGGGCATTCCACATATGTTAGTTTCGGTTTCATGGCTAGGGAACTTGGTTAATTTTCGGTCTAATGATTGGTAAACTTGTGTATATGTGGCTGAACTTTATATACTTTGTGTTTCATCATCATATTTTATTTATTCTTTGTAATTTAATTAATTTATTTCATTCAATTTATCTCTCAATTCCCCTTTTTACTTTGTACATATGTATATATTTATACTTTATACTTGTTAATAATAATTCTTTATTTTATTTAATTCTTTGTGACATTTTTTGTTAGGTACACCCTTTGATCTCCGTTGTGAACGATACCCTACTTACACTATACTACCGATAGGGATTTTTTTAAATTGATGCTCATTATGAGCGTATCAATTTTTGGCGCCGTTGCCGGGGATTGAAAATATTCCTAACCTAATATTTTATTTTTTGAATACTGTTTATAATTTTTTGTAATTTTTACTTGTACATAATTACTGTTTACTTTTTATTGTTTATAATTTTACTATTTTTTTTAACTGTTCATATTACTTGTTTTTAATACTTGTTCATATTTTGTTACACGTAGTAATTTATTTAGGTGTCTTTTATATAGTTGATTATTTTTTTTGTTGTTGTAAGTTGTAACTTGAACGGAAATAGGTAAGGTCCTTTTATTAATATTGGCCTAAACCCTTCATTTTTACCGTAAGGTTATTTGAGGTTGAGGGCGGCCTTTATTAACACTTGGAGAATTGTCGAACACTTAAGTGCTTTCTCAACTGAGTAAGGGGCACATGGATGGTGTCTAGGTCGAGACCCTGGGTGACAGGTTTTGGATTCAGAGGACTATAGACAGACGAAAGTCGATAGGGGCTTGCCTCCGTAGTCCACCAAATGAATCCTACCCCTCGTTTATTCTCATATGATCTGGCCATTCGCCTTCTGAAAACACGGAAAGTCATTTAAGTCAAGGCATTGCACCTAGGCCGTAAGTCCACCTTGAGTTACCGCTTGGAATCAACTTTCTTTTTTTTTCAACTATATTAAGGCAAAAGAAAATATTTTTGTACACTTTAGGTATATTGGATTAAACATGACTTTAAGATGGGTAGCTGTTTCAGTCCCATTGCACATTGAAGTCCTCTGTTCCCGTACTTAAGTGTATTGTGTAAATAAAATTTACTTAGACATAGGAAATTTTATTCATTCATTGATTCATTTTTTTTAACTTTGTAAATATTTTGTTTTTATTTTGTAAATTTTATTACTAACTTTTTAATTTTTATAGGGAATAATCCGGGTTATCAGAAATTCTACCACATACATCGGAGCATACGTTTTGGAAGTCAAGGTTGAAAAACCTTGAGGTTGATGTCTTGTTGGTGATTTTCGGTTTCCTCGGGAGTAAAAAGGTAAGTTTTCTTTTCACTCTCGTTATTTGTTTTTAAAAAAATAAAAATAAAATAAAAAAATTAGAAAATTTGTAATTGTATATAAAAAAAAGAGTGCTTGTTTTGTTTTACTGTTTGTAATTATTTATTTTTACTATTTATAATTACTGTTTGTTTTATTTTTGGGCTTGTTGTTTGTTTGTTATTGGGCCTTAGGCCCGTTTGTGTGATTGGTTAGGGTTTTAGGTTTCGAAAAGAAAAAAAAAAAAAAAAAAAAAAAAAAAATTTGGCCCGTTGGGCCCGTGTCATTCCCGAAGCCTGAAACCCGTAACCCATGCCCATTTAGTGTGTCGGGCCTGTTCGTTTTTAGGCCCATTAATTTAAGCTCACCAATAATGGCCCGTTCTCTACGCGGCCAGGCCCACTTTAAGGCCCAGACCATTCCGATGGCCCAGGCCCGTTTAAAGTGTCGGCAACCGTTAGCGCGTGTGCTACGCGTTTTCACTGTTCACTTTACGACTTTCGCGTAAAGATTTGGTTAAATAAAAAGAAAAATTCTTATTAGACCGTCCCACGACTTTCGCGTCGGCACGATAATTAAAAAAATAATAAAAAATAAAAAAATGAAAAAATAAATTGATTGGGCCGACGGACGACTTTTGCGTCGGCCGATCTGTTTAATAATCCGCATGCGTGTCAACTGTAGCCTTTGCGACTTTCGTCGCTCGATCCGCAATTTGCGGATCTGTGTCTGTGGCACGTGTGCGTACGTGCGTCTGTTCCTTTCCCTTGGTTTGTGTCTATGTGCTTCATTCCATTCATTTTGCATTCATTTTCACTTAGTTCCCTTTTAGTCTCTCTAAATTTTCTCTCGTTTGTTCATACTGTTCTTCACTTGTTCTTCGTTGTTCTTAGTTATTTTTCCGAAAGCTATCCTCCCTCCCAACCTAGAAATGGCCAAAAGAGTGAATTCTTTCGGTGAGTTGTTTCATTCTAGTCCTCCAGAGAGTGATTTCTTTGAAGGCTTGGATGAAATCATTCCATCAAGCATTCTAGATACGTTAATGCTAGCATGCCGGATGAACCGAACCACGAAGCACCAATCCAGTGCTGATCCACATGTTGTTGTTGTTGCTGGTCCTTCCCGAAGCGTACGAGAGGCCCGAGGACGAGATTCACCAAGGACCAAAATGATGCGTTGACCGAGTTCTACACGGTGAATCCTCACCCACTCAAACTGCACGGAGCAAGGTTTGCTATAGAACTCGGGTTAACCGAAAATAAGGTCTACAACCGGGGAAGGAGATTTCATGATAAGCACGGTATCCCGTCGGAGGAGCAGATTTATGCCGATCTAATTAGAAGAAACGAGGAGCTGATGAGTAAGAATGAGGAGCTTCAAGAGCAGAACCAGAAACTCATCGATGCTCTTCACGGCGGCATTTGTCCCCGGTGTGGAGGTCTTGTTCCGCACCCGGATGTGCATCGATCAAGATTCGAAGTTGTTCCTCCGGAGCCTCTTCTTGTCTTGTCCGATGATTCAATCGACATGGATGACTTGCGAAGGGATGTGCGGAGCCTCATGCCAACATTACTCGAGCGCTCATCCTCTCATGTGCCATCGACAACATTCGGGACCTGCTCGATGATCTCGTTGGGTTTCATTCCGACCAGATCGCCGATATCGTGAACAAAGCCAAAGACGAACTCGTGCTCTTGGTCGGCTGCTGGTTTTCCCCTATGGATCTATTCCTCAAATCCCATCACTTCCATTCATTCCGAAACTCTTAATCATGCCGAGTACTTGCGAGTGTCTCAACGAGCCGAGCCTACACCATATTTCATATCGAAGTCTCGAGACACTCGACAACCATTCACCTGAATCCGACCACCATCGTTCGATTTTAATGGATGTTGGTCAATGGTTGCTCGTCTTCGTAGCTTGGTCACCAATGCCCATACCTTGGAGGTCCTGTTCTCCGGGATAGAAGAAAGCTACAAGGAGCGAGTGCAAGTGATGTCTGCCGAGTTCCTAGTGCCAACACACAATGTTTCAACTCGTGAAGTCCAGTTTGTTCGTTCCTCTCACCAACAATTGGATGGAAGTTGGATCGTTGTGGATGTCTCTGTGGATGAAATGAGCTCAAATCCAAGGCCTTCCGTGAGATCAAGATGTCGAAAACGTCCTTCCGGATGCCTGATACGGGATCTGCAGAATGGATCCTCCTTTGTCACGTGGGTGGAGCATGTTGATGTGCGAGAAAAAGATTTAACCCCCTTATTTAAACCTTTTGTTGAATCAGGTTTTGCATATGGAGCGAAGCGTTGGTTGGCACCTCTTCAACGACATGCCGAGCGCTACATGTGCGTGATGGGGATTCACACTTCACCTAGTGACTCAATCATTTCACCGGGAGGGAGAAGAAGCCTTGCTAAGATGGCAAACCAGATGGCGGTAAGTTTCTTCAACGACATCACCAACTCGACTTACCATCATTGGACTGCATCAAACAAAACGGGAGACACACATATGGAGGTCAGGACCAACAAGCGAAGGGGTGATCCTAGCCAACCCCTTGGACTCGATCGTACTGCTGGCTGTTCTGTCAAGCACTTCTCCCATCACACAAGAATCTTTGATTTTATCAGAGATGTACAGACAAGGTATTTATGGGATAGTGTGTCGATAGACAGTTCAGTACATGTGCTTACAAACTTCACCACTGGTCTTGACCCACGAAATTCTATCTCCGTTTTGGGCATAAGTAATCACGTCGACTTCCTCATACTCCAGGAGTGCTTCACAGATTCAACGGGGTCGTACGTGATTTATGCGCTTATCGAACAAGCAACCTTCCAGTCCATGTTATGTGGAGTTGACCCGGAGCCTTTTCAATTGATGTCATCTGGCTTCTCCATTCTGCCTGATGTATCCGGAGACGTACTTGATGGAACTCTACTGACGTTAGTGTTCCAGATCTCAGTGAAGGCAAATTCAGCCAGACGTGCTGTGGATTTGGCAACAGGCACGGTCCAGGACACGCTCAAAAGGATCAAAGCCGCAGTCAACTAAGGAGCAAACGTTGGATGCAAGGCCCTGCTAGCCTTGTTTGTGACTGTTGGTGACTTGCTTCGGGAGGAGCTTCACGATCTTCAAAGGGGAGTCTTTCTGTTTCCCTTTTCATTTACTTAACTGTTGTGTGTTTATTTCAGTTAGTGTGTTTATTTCTGTTGTGTGTTTAAATTCAATAACCATACTTGAATTTTTCATTTCGTGAAATATCTGTCTAACATTGAGGACAATGTTTAATTCAAGTGTGGGGGAAGGTTTATTAAAAAGAAAAGAAAAAAATTTGAAAAATTTCAAAAATTCAAAAAAATAATTTACTTGTTTTTGTTTTCTACGGTAACAATATATCGACTAAATCATACTTACTCCCTTGGTAGCGTTGAACCTACCATTGCACTAAGTAAGTCCCTGTGGTCACGTATTGTTACCCTAAATTGAAAAATAAAAAAAAATCAAAAAAATCAAAAATTACAAAAATATTTGCTTATGTTTGTGTGTTTTTGTGTGTTTATTTCTGTTATGTGTGTTGTTTTCTTTCCAATCCCGATGATGAATTGAGTTTAATTGTTATGATTTGGAGAATGTTGATTATATGCTAAGGCTTTGTGATTTGCTTTGGATTTAATCTGCATAACTTATGATTGCTCGAATTTCATGTTCACATAACCTGTTTCGATTAATTGATTGCAATCCGAGAAGCACATTTGAACATACATTGTCATGCATACCCAGAAAATGTGAGGACTTGAGCCTGTTGAATATTCACATGTATGCATATTTCATACATTTACTCGTTCTTCATGTGTGCACAATTCATGAGTTTTTGAACCTAGAACTTGCTCAGAGACCTCTTGAAACATTTTGTTAATCTGTGATGAATTAGAAATGAGTAAGGCATTAGTTGAGCACCATGGCCAAAGTATTCACCATCCATCTAAACACGAACTTTAGGAATCCCCTTTTGAACTAAACACTCATTAGCCTTTTCTTTTGTTCACCCACACCATCTCACCCTTGTTTTATTTATGTTTGCAAGACGATGATAGTGACTTCTTATGTTTTTATGCTTCGGATTTGTACGGTAGTATACCAAAAGGCAAGTGTGGGGGTGTATTTATTTTGTTGTATTTGTTCCTCAAAGAAAAAAAAAATCAGAAATAAAAAGAAGGAATAAATTCCTCAAAGAAAAAAAAAATAGAAAAGAAAGAAAAAAAAATGTCAGAAAGAGAAATTCCAAAAATAGAGTTATTTTGTTGTATTATTTTCAATAAAAGGTTGGAGGAAAATAAGAGTTGTTTCGGGTATAGCATAGGTATGAGTTTCAAAGTCGTTGATTTGTCTTGCAAACATGTGAAACATTTTCCATTTCGAGTCCTTTCACTTCATTGACCATTCACCATTTACCATTCATCTTTTTGTCCCTGTTTCACCTAAAAAGCCCTTATGATCTGATGATTTGTGGATTAATTGTAGAGAGTTGGTTAATGAGCAAGCTTATGGGAACATTACTTGTGTAATTGTTATGAGAGTAAACACTTAACCCTAAACACTGAGCGGAAATAATTAGTGAATCTTGTGAGCTTTAGTGGTTAATGTTGTTCATTTGTGCCTATTGGATTGTTTGATTTTAATTGTACACTCGGTTTTCACACACTTCACCCGAGCACGAATGAGATGTCCATGTTAAATACTTAGCAAATTCGTGAGCCTTGGTACATAATTTTTATTCTCTTGATTATAACTCTTCTGAACTCGCTGAGGGTTATGGTTGGAAAGACCATTCTGTTTTGTGTTTCCTTTTTTGTTTTGTGTTGTTCTTGTGTTTGCTAGAGGACTAGCAGTAGCTAAGTGTGGGGGAATTTGATAGGAGCACAAAGTGTGACGTTTTTAATGTGTTTTCCCTACTATTTGGCTATGATTTAATTGTAACTTTGCTATTTTAGCTTAGTTTCCATATTTGAGTCCAAAATGATGTATTAATGTGAACATGTGCAGAAACGAAGTCTAATGGGCTTTTGCGAGGCCCATTAAGAGGTGGTCTGCCATGAGGCCCAAGAAGGGGGCCCAAGCCCATGAAGGAGGCCCAAATCCATGAAGGAAGGCCCAGGTTCACAAGGCATGAGGAAAGGCCCAAGCCCAGATTTTCGGACATTCTGCCTATGCAGATCAGTCAACTTGCGAAGCCCATATCTCTCAATTACACCGTCAGATCTAGCTGTAATTTTGATACACGCTGCATGTGGATGTTAGCTGCTCCCAAATAAAATTTCAGAATCATCCAACCGGTGGAACGTCCATTATGCCGCTCTAAGTGCGCACTGCTCAGTTTGTCTGCTTTTTATTTCTTTCCTCTTCTTTTATTTTCAATGCTCCACTCACCCCTATATTCTTTCCTCTTCTTTCTGCCCACAATATTAGTGTTTGATTTCTTTTACCTAAATAAATGGTTCATTGCCATATGACTACATTTCCACCATTCCACTTACCATTTCTTTTCTACCACTCACATTCCACTTCTCTTCCCTTTCTTTCTTTATTTCTTTCATTGTCTTCTTCTTCCTCTCCATTCTCCTATAAATAGCAGCCTCATTCTTCTCACCAAGACACACCCCAATGGGGAGGGACAAACCCTCCTCTTTCTCTTCTCCATCTCACATCATATTTTCCATTCTCTAGTATTTAGGGTTTTCAAGTCTTCAAGGAGGAGGGGAGCTGTTTACACCATTACCACCAGCCATCAACCATCATCACCACCATCATCATCACCTTGGGAATCTCGGCTTTTGAGTTACTCGCGTGAGGATTTAAGAGTTTGTGATCTTCGAGTTCTTCCTACTTTCCATATGGTGTACTTCAACTTATTCTTTAATTACTCTTTTTGAGTTCCTCTTTATTGCTTGTTTATTCTTTGTATTAGTTAACATCACATGATTTATATAATTTTCAGCCTATATTTATGAGTTTATTTGATTGTTAGATCCTAATTAATTAGTTCTTCTAGCAGCTTATGTGACTCCGTTTATTTGATTCGGTTTTATTGAATCTTTTATGTGTTCTTGTTTTAAGGTTCGAAACTTAAGATGATTGCATGTAATTGGTGCTAGAATTAGGGTTTTAATTCTAATTCACAAGTAGTAAAGGCTTATCAAACGGGTCGGAATCAAAATAAGAAGGATCGCGGATAGACGAGCGTTCGCTAGGTCGCGCACTTTAATTAACAACTCTTCTCCTATGCGTTAGATATGTTATTGATTGATCACCTTTGCATGTTTAATTGTTTAATCTAGATGAGCGATCACTAGGTTAATTTTCATAGAAGAGGTTTTATTTGGGGAATGATAACCCGTATGGGCATTCCACATATGTTAGTTTCGGTTTCATGGCTAGGGAACTTGGTTAATTTTCGGTCTAATGATTGGTAAACTTGTGTATATGTGGCTGAACTTTATATACTTTGTGTTTCATCATCATATTTTATTTATTCTTTGTAATTTAATTAATTTATTTCATTCAATTTATCTCTCAATTCCCCTTTTTACTTTGTACATATGTATATATTTATACTTTATACTTGTTAATAATAATTCTTTATTTTATTTAATTCTTTGTGACATTTTTTGTTAGGTACACCCTTTGATCTCCGTTGTGAACGATACCCTACTTACACTATACTACCGATAGGGATTTTTTTTAAATTGATGCTCATTATGAGCGTATCACCAAGGCACAAGCCGCATCTCTCTCCTGTCGGCGTCACTCTCCTCTGCCTCCGCCGCGTTGCCCAGCCACGCCGGCAACCTCGATATCACCACGCCATGCCACCTGCGCTGCGTTCTGCCGGCCTCGTTCTGCCGGTGCCGAGCCATCCCTTCGAGCCCATGCTCTCATCTTGCTTCGCCGGAAAATCCACAATCCAAGGCCGTCTGTCCCGTGCCTTGCTACAGCCGGCGCCGTCGATCCCATCTCATACAGCCCCCGCGCCTCTCACTGCCGGCAAGAACCACCGCATCTCCGGTCGCTCCAAGCTTACGCACCACCGGCATCGATCTGCGCACGCCGCTTTTCTCTGCCTCCGCCGGCTCCCAAAGCCCACGTCGTCTTCTGCCACCGGCGTCCCCAGTTCTCTGCCGCGCCTGTCCTTTCTCGCCGCACTGCCCAGTACAGCTGCCGCCGCACCAATCACCGCCAAGCACGCCGGCGACTAGCACCAACGCGTCGCCGCTTCTTTGCCCGGCCCGCTGCTCTGCCATGGCGTCGTCTCCACTCCGGCAACTCTCTCTCTCACGCTTTGGTCTGTCTGCAATAAGGAAAGAAAGAAATGAAGACTGATCTGCAGTCTTCACGGGTCAAAGGAAAAGGGTGAAGTCCCGTTGAAAAGTCAAAAAGAAAAGAGAAGAAAAATCAAGGTTGAAAAGTCAATGGGTGTAGAAATCAAACTGAAGGGTGTGAGAAGAAAAGAAGTCAATTGGGTCTTTGACCCATTGACCAAGCCCAAATTGCAAGCCCAAGGCCCAATCTGAAAGTGTTCTCTACACCCATGCTCCCGAGCCTTCACGAAAATCCGGCGAATCCGATAAGATCCTTCGCCGGAATTAAATGAGCATTTCTTTCTCAAACTCTTTTTAATTTTAAGTTGTGTGAATTTATTATTTCATTTTTATTTGATTAATTTGTATTTTGAATATTTGTTTAATTTGAATATTTGTGTGTTTAATTCTATTATTGAAAAACCCAAAAATATGTTATTTGATTAATTTGTGTGTTAGTTTAAATTGTTAGTTTAATTTATATTGTTCTTGTTTTATTTTATTTTCAAAGATATTAAAAATCCAAAAACATTTTCCTTTTATTTATTTCTTGTTTTCAAAAGAATTTCAAAAACCCAAAAATATTACTTTTGTATATATTGTACATTTTTGTAAATAGATACAATATAGTTTAATTAATTTCGTGACATTAGAAAAGTAAATAAACAATCCTCTGTGGGAAAAACCTCTACTTCCCATTATACTATTCAACGACAAATTGTTAGGAAGTTTAGGTAATAATTAATGACGTCGGTTTTACCGCTAATCAGTGGTAGTGGTGATGAGCTGGTATCGATGGTGGATGTGTGCAGAAGCCATGTGAGGAAGGAAAATGGTTGAGCTGGAGAAGTGGGAGAATTTCTGTGATGGACCAGCTAGGATGGAATCTGTTGTGGTAGTGGTGGTGGAGGTTAGCAGACAATGAAGAGGCTGGAGAAGTGGGCAGCCGTGAACTGTGAATTTGGTGCAATGGTGAGTTGGAAAAGAGGGACGGTGACCATGTGAAGTCACATGTAACCTGGCTGCAAACAACAAAAGAAAAAGAAAAAGAAAATAATTAAAAGAAAAATAAAATAAAGTAAATTAAATGAAACAAAATAATTAAATTAAATAAATATAAAATATAAAATATAAACAAGGGAAAATAAGATGGAGGTTTAAAATATGTATCGCCACCGCGTGTGGTGGTTGCGCCGCCTGATGTGGTGGTTAGCCGACAAACTTGTCGGAATTCGGAACGGTTTCCGAAATCTTCGTACACTGTCTGTAATCCACATCCGAGAGATGACCGGTGTCATCAGAGAAAAGTCACGGTTGACTTTTACCATTTTCGGAATGCGCTAAACCTCCAAAATTACCTTTTGTGTTGAAATTGACATTTTTCTTATATTTTCCCTAAAAACACAAAAACAAATATTAAACAGACAAATAAGCTTTCGGAATAGCAAAATCCAGTAATTAAAGGCACTTTGTGAACGTATTTTACGTTCACATCACACCCCTACACTTGAACTATTGCTAGTCCTCTAGCAAACACAAAACAAAACAACACAAAACAGAAAGGGAAACACAAAACTGACGGTCTTTCCACCATAATCCTCAGCGAGTTCGAAAGAATTATAATCAAGAGAATAAAAATTATATACCAAGGTTAAAGAAATTGCTAAGCATTTAATATGTACATCTCATTTATGCTCGGGTGAAGTGTGTGAAAACCAAGTATACAATTAATGTCAAGCAATCCAATAGGCACATCGAAACAACATTAACCACTAAACCTCACAAGATTCACTAAATATTTCCACTCAGTGTTTAGGGTTAAGTGTTTACTCTCAAAACAATTACACAAGTAGTGTTCCCATATACTTGCTCATTAACCAACTCTCTACAATTAATCCACAAATCATCAGATCATAAGGACTTTCAGGTGAAACAGGGACCAAAGGGTGAATGGTAAATGGTGAATGGTGAATGGTGAATGGTAAATGAAGTGAAAGGACTCGGAATGAAAAATGTTTTACATGTTTGCAAGACAAGTCAACGACTTTGAAACTCATACTTATGCTAAACCCGAAACAACTCTCTTATTCTCCTCTAACCTTTTATTGAAAATAATACAAGTAAATAAAATAACTCTATTTTTGTGGTATTTTTTTCTTTTTCTTTTCCACACATTTTTTTTTTTTTTTTTTTTTTTTTTTTCTTGAGGAATTTTATTCCTTCTTTTTATTTCTGATTTTTTTTTTCTTTGAACAAATACAACAAAATAAATACACCCCCACACTTGCCTTTTGGTATATACCATACAAATCAAAACCCGAAGCATAAGAACACAAGAAGTCACTATCATCGTCTTGCAAACATAAATAAAACAAGGGTGAGATGGTGTGGGTGAACAAAAGAAACGGCTAATGAGTGTTTAGTTCAAAAGGGGATTCCTAAAGTTCGTGTTTACATGGATGGTGAATACTTTGGCCATGGTGCTCAACTAATGCCTTACTCATTTCTAATTCATCACAGATTAACAAAATGTTTCAAGTGGTCTCTGAGCAAGTTCTAGGTTCAAAAACTCATGAATTGTGCACACATGAAGAACGAGTAAATGTATGAAATATGCATACATGTGAATATACAATAGGCTCAAATCCTCACATTTTCTGGGTATGCATGACAATGTATGTTTAAATGTGCTTCTCGGATTGCAATCAACTAATCGAAACAAGTTATGTGAACATGGAAATTCGAGCAATCACAAGTTATGCATATTAAATCCAAAGTAAACTACACAAAGCCTTAGCATATAATCAATATTTTCCAAATCATAACAATTAAACTCAATTCATCATCGGGATTGGAAAACACACGACAAATAAACACAAATAAACACACAAACAGAAGCAAATATTTTTGTAATTTTTCTGATTTTTTTATTTTTTTGATTTTTTTCAATTTACGTAACAATACGTGACCACAGTGACTTACTTAGTGCAATGGTAGGTTCAACGCTACCAAGGGAGTAAGTATGATTTAGTCGATATACCGTTACAGTAGAAAACAAAAACAAGTAAATTATTTTTTTATTTTTATTTTTTTGAATTTTTCAAATTTTTCAAATTTTTTCTTTTCTTTTCAGTAAACCTTCCCCCACACTTGAATTAAACATTGTCCTCAATGTTAGACAGATAATTCACGAAAATGAAAAATTCAAGTATGGTTATTGAATTTAAACACACAAACAGAAGTAAACACACAAACTGAAATAAACACACAAATAGAAATAAACAGAAGTAAACACACAACATATATACAAATGAAAAAAAAAAAAAAAAAAAAAAAATAAGTTAAACAAAATCTCCCCCTTGAAGATCGTTAAGCTCCTCCCGAAGCAAGTCACCAACAGTCACAAACAAGGCTAGCAGGGCCTTGCATCCAACGTTTGCTCCTTAATTGACTGCGGCTCGATCCGTTGAAGTGTGTCTTGGACAAGGGTTGTTGCCGACTCCACGGCAGACTTGGCTGATGTAGCCTTCACTGAGATCTGGAACACCATAGTCAGTAGTGTTCCGTCAAGAATAGCTCCGGATACGTTAGGCAGAATGGAGAAGCCTGAAGACATGAGCGGAAACGACTCCGGTTGAACTCCATGATAGGCTAAAATATAGCATCAATTTAAAAAAACCCTATCGGTAGTATAGTGTAAGTAGGGTATCGTTCACAACGGAGATCAAAGGGTGTACCTAACAAAGAATGTCACAAGAATTATTATTAACAAGTATAAAGAATAATTATATACATATGTACAAAGTAAAGGGGGATTTAAAGATTGATTTATCTAAACTAAATGATTAATCTACAAAGAATAAATTAAATGGAATGGAACATGAATTATATAACTCACAACCCTAAGTATATAAACCTACCAATTATTGACAGAAAATTAACTAATTCCCTAGCCATGAATTCGAAATTAACACATGTAGAATGCCCACGCGGGTTATCATTCCCCAAATAAACTTCTTCTATGAAAATTAACCTAGTAAACGCTTATCTAGATTAACCAATTAAACATGCAAAGGTAGCTAATCAAAACATGTCTAACGCATAGAAAAAGAGTTGTTAATTAAAGTGCACGACCTAGCGAACGCTCGTCTATCCATGATCCTTCTTATTTGATTTCAACATTAAAGACAAAATCAAATAAACAAATTCACATAAGCTGCTAGAAGAATTAACTAACTTCAATCCAATAATTAAGTAAATTCATATAAACAAAGCTGGAAATTATAAACTCAATGTTATGTTAACTAATACATAGAATCATCAAACAACAAAGAGGAATCCATAAAGATAATTAAAGGCATAGTCGAAATACACCATATGAAAGCATGAAGAACTCGAAGCCAATCCTTGAATCCTTGCGCAAGTAATCCAAACGTGAACTCCAAGGTGGTGGTGAAGGTGGAACGTTGATGATGAAGATGGTGATGGTGCAGCCGCTAATTCCTCCTCCTTGAAGCTTTGAGAACCCTAGGTATTAGAGAATGGAAGCCGAGAGCTTTGGATGGTGTGGTTGCAGAACTATGAGAGAGTATGGAATGATATTTCTCGGTGTAGAAGGTGGTGTGGAACTGAATTGTGAAGCCCTCTATTTATAGGAGAACATGGAACCCTAGGAGCAATCTTGATCGTTCATTAAAAATCCCCTTGTGTGGCCGAGATTTCCTTGAGTAGTCACCAAAAAATCTTCCTTTGTATTATGACTAAAACCCATCTAGATACATCCCATAAAATTCTGATTTTAATCCCTTAAAGTGGTCCACAAGGCATGGTCTCTCAATATGGACGAAATTCCCTTTAATTAATCCCATAAAAATCTGAATTAACCTCCTTGGATAATTGCTGAAATATTCTTTGAGTAGTCCACAAGAAACCTCCTTCCTCTCTTGCCAAAATTAGGACTAGATTCATCCATAAATTTCTGAATTAATTCCTTGATAAACCTAGTTGAGTTCCACATGGATTCTCCTTGCATTGGTTGCCAAAATCATTGATGAATAGTGTCGAATGAACAGTGCCGAATTTCCTCCAATTAATCCCTTAAAAATATGAATTAATCTCCAAGGATAATTGCTGAAATCTTCTTGAGTGGTGGCCAAGAAATCTCCTTCCTCCTTTTGCCGTAATTCCATCTAGGTGCATTCCCAAAAAAATCTGAATTAATATCCTAAATAAATTAGGTATTTGAAAAGAATAAAAACTTTGGGAAAAATACAAAGATTAATTAAAATAAAATCTGAATCCTAATAGGATTAAAGAATGAGGCAAAGGAAGAGAACTCCCTTGTAATTTTCGTCCAAAATAAACCCTAATGGGCTAGGGTTTCATCCAAAAGTCCAATGAGCTTATTTTCATGGATTTGGGCCTCCCAATTGGTCCACATGGCAGCCCACCTCTTAATGGGCCTCGAAAAAGCCCATTAAGCTCGTAAATTCTCCGAGGTCCCGTTTTGCATTCCGAGCACAAATAGTAATCCTAGTTGAAGTAGGACTCCTACTCACTTTAGGATTCCTGGTGTCATTAGGATTCCTGGTAAAGTCAGGAAAGGGTTCAAATCAGGAAAGTTTCTAAAATTAAAATAGGAAGGATTTTAAAAGAGGAAAGTTTCCTAATCCAACTAGGAAAGTCAAGTCTCCTAATTCAAGTAGGAGACTCAAAATTGGAAAGTTTCCTTAAAACATCATTTCGGTTCATTCCTTCAATTATTCATCATTTAGGGACTCAAAGATCGAAACTAAGCTAAATAGCAAAGTTTAACAAGTAAAACGCAGCCAAATAATAGGGAAAACACATTAAAAACGTCGCATATAATGCTCCTATCAAATTCCCCCACACTTAACTATTGCTAGTCCCTTAGCAACACAATCGTAATCCAGACGAAAATTCTATTGCCCTTAACTTATTGCCTCAGAAATCTCTTACTTTTATGGAATCAAGTTTAACACTTAACCAAAATTTGTCACAAGAAATTCGAGAGTGAATTAACAAGCATGGAATTCATATGAACAAGTAAGACTTGGAAGAACAATGGTGATGTAATGGAGCTCAGCATGTTTCAAACAAGTTATCCTCACAAGGGTATGCTTTCTATTTTCACTCAGAATCATGACTCATGCTTAAAAGCTTTTCACTCAAAGATATGTGAGAGAAATTATTGTAAGGCACTCAAATAGCTCACATATATTAAACCAATAAAAGCACTTTAGTGAATAAAACCTCATGAAAGATACCAATTACATGCCCAAATGGACCACAACCATATGCTCACTTTCGAAATTTATCTCCACAGATCAAGGGCTACCCATTTTAAAGATCAAGAAGGACTTTTAAGGGTTGTAATGGGGCTAGGCTCTTTGGTTTAAAGAAACGAAGGATATGGAATCACAAAGTGTCCTAAAAACCTAGTAGAGCACCAAAGTAACCATGTCTTTTCTCAAGCCATAAATACACAAGTTTACCAATCATTAGACCGAAAATTAACCAAGTTCCCTAGCCATGAAACCGAAATTAACATATGTGGAATGCCGAAAAGTCGGTTATCACCCCCCAAATAAAACCTCTCTACGAAAATTAACCCCGAGAACGCTCTGACAGGCTAAACAATTAAACATGCAAAGGTAGCTAATCTAAACATGTCTAACGCATAGAAAAAGAGTTGCTAATTAAAGTGCACGACCCATTATAGAAAAGTCCATATGTCCGCGATCCTTTTTATTTGATTCCGGCCTCTTTCCAAAGCCTTTACTAATTGTGAATTAGAATTAAAAACTCTAATTCTAGCATCAATTACATGCAATCATCTTAAGTTTGCAACCTTAAAACAAAAACATATAAAATTTCTCTACTAAAACAGAATCAAACAAACAGAGTCACATAAGCTGCTAGAAGAACTAATTAATTAGGATCTAACAATCAAATAAACTCATAAAATATAGGCTGAAAATTACAAACTTTATGTCATGTTAACTAGTACATAGAATTAATCAAGCAACAAAGAGGCATAATAATATTTAAAGGCAAGGTCGAAATACACCATATGGAAAGCATGAGGAACTTGAAGCCACGAACTCTTGAATCCTTGAAAGCAAGCAATCCAAGCCGTGAGAACCAAGATGGTGATGGTGCAGCCGCTACTTCCTCCTCCTTGAAGCTTTGAAGACCCTAAGTATTAGAGAGTGGAGCCGAGAACTTTGATGGATGGAGTAGTCGAAACTTTGAGAGCTTATGGAATGGTGTTCTCGATTGTGAATTGGTGAAGAATTATGTTGAGGAGCCTCTCTATTTATAGGAGAACATGGAACTCTAGGAGAAATCTTGATCGTTGAATATTAAATCCTTGAATGGCCGAGATTCTCTTGAGTAGTCACCAAGTAATCCTTCTCTCCTTCTTGCCGAAATTAGGACTAGATTCACTCCCAAAAAATCTGATTTTAATTCCTTGATAAACCTAGTTGAGTGATAGGAGCACAAAGTGTGACGTTTTTAATGTGTTTTCCCTACTATTTGGCTATGATTTAATTGTAACTTTGCTATTTTAGCTTAGTTTCCATATTGGAGTCCAAAATGATGTATTAATGTGAACATGTGCAGAAACGAAGTCTAATGGGCTTTTGCGAGGCCCATTAAGAGGTGGTCTGCCGTGAGGCCCAAGATGAAGGCCCAAGCCCATGAAGGAAGGCCCAAACACAAGATGGCAGGCCCAAATCCATGAAGGAAGGCCCAGGTTCACAAAGCATGAGGAAAGGCCCAAGCCCAGATTTTCGGACAGTCTGCCTGTGCAAATCAGTCAACTTTCGAGGCCCATATCTCTCAATTGCACCGTCAGATCTAGCTGTAATTTTGATACACGCTGCATGTGGATGTTAAGTATTCGGCATTAAAATTTCAGAATCATCCAACCGTCCACACGTCCGGAATTCCACTCCAAGTGCGCACTGCTCAGTGCTGTCTGCTTTTTATTTCTTTCCTTTTCCTTTATTCTCAATGCTCCACTCACCCCCATATTTCCACCCATCTCACCTAACTATCTTTGTTTCTTTCTCTCCATATCATTAGTGCTTGATTTCTTTTACCTAAATAATTGGTTCATTGCCATATGACTTCATTTCCACCATTCCACTTACCATTTCTTTTCTACCACTCACATTCCACTTCTCTTCCTTTTCTTTCTTTATTTCTTTCATTGTCTTCTTCTTCCTCTCCATTCTCCTATAAATAGCAGCCTCATTCTTCTCACCAATTCACACCTCAATGGGGAGGGACAAACCCTCCTCTTTCTCTTCTCCATCTCACATCATATTTTCCATTCTCTAGTATTTAGGGTTTTCAAGTCTTCAAGGAGGAGGAGAAGGCGTCTACACCATCACCATCAGCCCCTATTCAACATCACCATCACCATCATCACCTTGTCTTCACGGCTTGGATTACTTGTGGTCAAGGATTCAAGATGTGGCTTCAAGATCTTCATGCTATTCATACGGTGTATTTCGACTTAACCTTTAAATTTATGCCTCTTTGTTGCTTGTTTATCCTTTGTATTAGTTAACATGACATGATTTATATAATTTTCAGCCTATATTTATGAGTTTATTTGATTGTTAGATCCTAATTAATTAGTTCTTCTAGCAGCTTATGTGACTCCGTTTATTTGATTCGGTTTTATTGAATCTTTTATGTGTTCTTGTTTTAAGGTTCGAAACTTAAGATGATTGCATGTAATTGGTGCTAGAATTAGGGTTTTAATTCTAATTCACAAGTAGTAAAGGCTTATCAAACGGGTCGGAATCAAAATAAGAAGGATCGCGGATAGACGAGCGTTCGCTAGGTCGCGCACTTGAATTAGCAACTCTTTTTCTATGCGTTAGACATGTTTTGATTGATCACCTTTGCATGTTTAATTGTTTAATCTAGATGAGCGTTCACTAGGTTAATTTTCATAGAAGAGGTTTTATTTGGGGAATGATAACCCGTGTGGGCATTCCACATATGTTAGTTTCGGTTTCATGGCTAGGGAACTTGGTTAATTTTCGGTCCAATAATTGGTAAACTTGTATACTTGTGGCTGAACTTTATATACTTTGTGTTTCATCCCATCTTATTTAATTTATTCATTGTAATTTAATTAATTCATTTCATTCAATTTAATCTCTTAAACCCCATTTTTACTTTGTACATATGTATATATTCTTTATACTTGTTAATAATAATTCTTTATTTTATTTAATTCTTTGTGACATTTTTTGTTAGGTACACCCTTTGATCTCCGTTGTGAACGATACCCTACTTACACTATACTACCGATAGGGTGTTTTTTAAATTGACGCTCATTTTGGGCCTGTCAATTTTTGGCGCCGTCGACGGGGATTGAAAATTCCTAACTATTATTTTGTGAATATTTGTGAATAATACCTGTTAATTCTTGTATATATTTTGTTACACTTAGTAATTTATTTAGGTGTCTTTTATATAGTTGATTATTTTTTTGTTGTTGTAAGTTGTAACTTGAACGGAATAGGTAAGGTCCTTTTGTTAATATTGGCCTAAACCCTTCATTTTTACCGTAAGGTTATTTGAGGTTGAGGGCGGCCTTTATTAACACTTGGAGAATTGTCGAACACTTAAGTGCTTTCTCAACTGAGTAAGGGGCACATGGATGGTGTCTAGGTCGAGACCCTGGGTGACAGGTTTTGGATTCAGAGGACTATAGACAGACGAAAGTCGATAGGGGCTTGCCTCCGTAGTCCACCAAATGAATCCTGCCCCTCGCTTATTCTCATATGATCTGGCCATTCGCCTTCTGAAAACACGGAAAGTCATTTAAGTCAAGGCATTGCACCTAGGCCGTAAGTCCACCTTGAGTTACCGCTTGGAATCAACTTTCTTTTTTTTTCAACTATATTCAGGCAAAAGAAAATGTTTTTGTACACTTTAGGTATATTGGATTAAACATGACTTTAAGATGGGTAGCTGTTTCAGTCCCATTGCACATTGAAGTCCTCTGTTCCCGTACCTAAGTGTATTGTGTAAATAAAATTTACTTAGACATAGGAATATTTATTTATTCATTTTGTATAGATAAATTGTGATACATTTTTAACTTTGTAAATATTTTGTTTTTATATTATAAATTTTATTACTAACTTTTTAATTTTTATAGGGAATAATCTGGGTTTATCAGAAATTCTACCACATACATTGGAGCATACGTTTGGAAGTCAAGGTTGAAAAACCTTGAGGTTGATGTCTTGTTGGTGATTTTCGGGTATCCTCGGGAGTAAAAAGGTAAGTTTTCTTTTCACTCTAGTTATTTATTTGTTTATATAAAAAAAATAGAAAATAGAAAATTTGTAATTGTAAATAAAAAAAAAGAGTGATTGTTTTGTTTTACTGTTTGTCATTATTTATTTTTACTGTTTATAATTATTGTTTGTTTTGGGCTTGTTAGTTTGCTTGTTGTTTGTTAGTATTGGGCCTTAAGCCCATTTGGTTTGTCGGTTTGAGTTTTGGGTTTCGAAAAAAAAAAAAAAAAAATAATTTAGTTAATTAAATTTAGCCCATTGGGCTCGTGTCATAACCCAAGCCCATTTAGTGTGTCGGGCCTGTTCGTTTTTAGGCCCAATAGTTTAAGCTCACCAATAATGGGCCGGAGTTTTCTTTGGCCCAGGCCTGTTTAAAGTGTCGGCAACCGTTAGCGCGTGTGCTACGCGTTTTCACTGTTTACTTTACGACTTTCGCGTATAGATTTGGTTAAATAAAAAGAAAAATTCTTATTGGACCGTCCCGCGACTTTCGCGTCGGCACGATAATAAAAAAAAATAAAAAAAATATAAAATGAAAAAAAAAATTTGATTGGGCCGACGGACGACTTTTGCGTCGGCCGATTTGTTTAATAATCCGCATGCGTGTCAACTGTAGCCTTTGCGACTTTCGTCGCTCGATCCACAATTTGCGGATCTGTGTCTGTGGCACGTGTGCGTACGTGCGTCTGTTCCTTTCCCTTGGTTTGTGTCTATGTGCTTCATTCCATTCATTTTGCATTCATTTTCACTTAGTTCCCTTTTAGTCTCTCTAAATTTTCTCTCGTTTGTTCATACTGTTCTTTGATACGCCCAAAATGAGCATCAATTTAAAAAAACCCTATCGGTAGTAGTATAGTGCATAGTAGGGTATCGTTCACAACGGAGATCAAAGGGTGTACCTAACAAAAAATGTCACAAGAAATTAAATAAAATAAAGAATTATTATTAACAAGTATAAAGTATAAATATATACATATGTACAAAGTAAAAAGGGGGTTAAAGAATAAATGATTAATCTACAAAGAATAAATTAAATAATATGGGATGAAACACAAAGTATATAAAGTTCAGCCACAAGTATACAAGTTTACCAATTATTGGACCGAAAATTAACCAAGTTCCCTAGCCATGAAACCGAAATTAACATATGTGGAATGCTGGACCGCCAATTATCATTCCCCAAATAAAACCACTTTCATGAAAATTAACCTAAGCGACCGCACCTAGATTAATCAATCAAACATGCAAAGGTAGCTAATCAAAACATGTCCAACGCATAAAAGAAGAGTTGTTAATTAAAGTGCACGACCTAGTGGGACCGCCCATCTATCCGTGATCCTTCTTATTTCATTCCGACCTCTTTCCAAAGCCTTTACTACTTGTGAATTAGAATTAAAACCCTAATTCTAGCACCAATTATATGCAATCATCTTAAGTTTGCAACCTTAAAACAAAAACATATAAAAGTTATCTACTAAAATAGAATCAAATAAACGGAGTCACATAAGCTACTAGAAGAACTAATTAATTAGGATCCAACAATTAAATAAACCCATAAACAAAGGCTGAAAATTATATAAATCATGTCATGTTAACTAATACAAAGGATAAACAAGCAACAAAGAGGCATAAATTTAAAGGCTAAGTCGAAATACACCGTATGAATAGCATGAAGATCTTGAAACCACATCTTGAATCCTTGACCACAAGTAATCCAAGCTGTGAAGACTGATAATGGTGATGGTGATGTTGAATAGGGGCTGGTGGTGATGGTGTAGACGCCTTCTCCTCCTCCTTGAAGTCTTGAAAACCCATAGTATTAGAGAATGGAAAATGAGAAATGAGAAGAGAAAGAGGAGGGTTTGTCCCTCCCCATTGGGGTGTGTATTGGTGAATTGGTGAAGAGAAATAGGCTCCTATTTATAGGAAAATGGAGAGGAAGAAGAAGACAATGGAAGAAATAAACAAAGAAAGGGAAAAGAAGTGGAATGTGAATGGGAGATAAAGAAATGGTAAGTGGTGGTGGAAATGGAATCATATGGCAATTAACCATTTATTTACCAAAAAGAAATTAAACACTAATGGTGTGGGCAGAAAGAAGAGGAAAGAATATAGGGGTGAGTGGAGCATTGAAAATAAAAGAAGAGGAAAGAAATAAAAACGGACAGCACTGAGCAGTGCGCACTTAGAACGGAATCCTGCACGTTTCAACGGTTGGATGCTTCTGAAATTTTATTTGGGAATAACTGACATCCATGTGCAGCGCGTATCAAAATTACAGCTAGATCTGACGGTGCAATTGAGAGATATGGGCCTCGCAAGTTGACCTATCTGCACAGGCAGATTGTCCGAAAATCTGGGCTTGGGCCTTTCCTCATGCTTTGTGAACTTGGGCCTTCCTTCTTGGGCTTGGGCCTTTCTTCTTGGGCTTGGGCCTTCATCTTCATGGATTTGGGCCTTCATCTTCATGGATTTGGGCCTGCATCTTGGGCCTCACGGTAGCTCACTTCTTAATGGGCCTCGAAAAAGCCCATTAGACTTCGTAAATTTCCGAGCTCCGATTTTCTGCACGTATTCACATTTATATATCATTTAGGGACTCAAATATGGAAACTAAGCAAAAATAGCAAAGTTACAATGAAATCATAGCCAAATAGTAGGGAAAATACATTAAAAACGTCACACTTTGTGCTCCTATCAAATTCCCCCACACTTAGCTATTGCTAGTCCCTTAGCAACACAAAACTTAAAACAAAACAACACAAAACAGAAAAGGGAAACACAAAACATATATTCTTTCCAACCATAACCCTCAGCGAGTTCAGAAGAGTTATAATCAGGAGAATACAAATTATATACCAAGGCTAACGAATTTGCTAAGTCTTTAACATGCACATCTCATTTATGCTCGGGTGTAGTGTGTGAAAACCAAGTATACAATTAATGTCAAGCAATCCAATAGGCACATCGAAACAACATTAACCACTAAACCTCACAAGATTCACTAAATATTTCCGCTCAGTGTTTAGGGTTAAGTGTTTACTCTCATAACAATTACACAAGTAGTGTTCCCATATGCTTGCTCATCGACCGACTCTCTACAGTTAATCTACAAATCATCAGATCATAAGGTCTTTCAGGTGAAACAGGGACCAAAGGGTGGATGGTAAATGGTGAATGGTAAATGAAGTGAAAGGACTGGAAATGAAAAATGTTTTACATGTTTGCAAGACAAGTCAACGACTTTGAAACTCATACCTATGCTATACCCGAAACAACTCTTATTCTCCTCCAACCTTTTATTGAAAATAAAAACAATACAACAAAATAACTCTATTTTTGGAATTTCTCTTTCTGACATTTTTTTTTTCTTTCTTTTCTATTTTTTTTTCTTTGAGGAATTTATTCCTTCTTTTTATTTCTGATTTTTTTTTTCTTTTCTTTGAACAAATACAACAAAATAAATACACCCCCACACTTGCCTTTTGGTATACTACCGTACAAATCCGAAGCATAAAACATAAGAAGTCACTATCATCGTCTTGCAAACACAGTAAAACAATGGTGAAATGGTGTGGGTGAACAAAAGAAACGGCTAATGAGTGATCAGTTCAAAAGGGGATTCCTAAAGTTCGTGTTTAAATGGATGGTGAATATTTTGGCCATGGTGCTCAACTAATGCCTTACTCATTTCTAATTCATTACAGATTAACAAAATGTTTCAAGTGGTCTCTGAGCAAGTTCTAGGTTCAAAAACTTATGAATTGTGCACACATGAAGAACGAGTAAATGTATGAAATATGCATACATGTGAATATACAATAGGCTCAAATCCTCACATTTTCTGGGTATGCATGACAATGTATGTTTAAATGTGCTTCTCGGATTGCAATCAATTAATCGAAACAAGTTATGTGAACATGGAAATTCGAGCAATCACAAGTTATACATATTAAATGCAAAGCAAACTACACAAAGCCTTGGCATATAATCAACATTCTCCTAATCACAACAGATTAAACTCAATTCATCATCGGAATTGGAAAGAACACAACACACATAACACAACTAAACACACAAAAACACACAAACAGAAGCAAATATTTTTGTAATTTTTGATTTTTTTGATTTTTTTGATTTTTCAATGTAGGTAACAATACGTGACCACAGGGACTCACTAAGTGCAATGGTAGGTTCAACGCTACCAAGGGAGTAAGTATGATCTAGTCGATATACCGTTACCGTAGAAAACGAAAACAAACAAATAAATAAACAACAGAAGCAATTTTTTTTTCTTTTTCAAATTTTTTTTTTATTAGGGTAACAATACGTGACCACAGTGACTTACTAAGTGCAATGGTAGGTTCAACGCTACCAAGGGAGTAAGTATGATTTAGTCGATATATTGTTACCGTAGAAAACGAAAACAAATAAATTATTTTTTTGAATTTTTTGAATTTTTCAAATTTTTTCTTTTCTTTTTAATAAACCTTCCCCCCACACTTGAATTAAACATTGTCCTCAATGTTAGACAAATATTTCACGAAAATGAAAAATTCAAGTATGGTTATTGAATTGAAACACACAAACAGAAGTAAACACACAAACATAAATAAACACACAACAGTTAAGTAAAAATGAAAAATAGATAGAAAATACTCCCCCTTGAAGATCATTAAGCTCCTCCCGAAGCAAGTCACCAACAGTCACAAACAAGGCTAGCAGGGCCTTGCATCCAACGTTTGCTCCTTAATTGACTGCGGTTCTGATCCTTTGAAGTGTGTCCTGGACAAGGGTGTTTGCCGACTCCACGGCAGACTTGGCTGATGTAGCCTTCACCGAGATCTGGAACACTATAGTCAGCAGTGTTCCATCAAGTATAGCTCCGGATACGTTAGGCAGAATGGAGAAGCCTGAAGACATAAACGGAAATGGCTCCGGTTGAACTCCACATAGCAAACACTGGAGAATGGAATGGTTAATCGGCGCGTATATCACAGACGACCCCGTTGCATCGGTGCAACACTCCTGAAGAATAAGGAAGTCGTTGTGACTATCTATGGCGAGCACCGAAATCTGGTTCCGCGGGTCAAGACCGATGGAAAAGTTTGCTAGCACACGTACAGAGCTGTCCATCGACATACTATCCCATTGCGGTCTTGTCTGCACGTCTTTGAGGAACTCAAAGATCCTGGTGTGATGGGAAAGATGCACGACGGAACAACCAGCGGTACGATTGACTCCGGGGGGCTTGCTCGGATCACCCCTTCGCTTGTTGGTCCCGACCTCCATTCGAGTGTCTCTTGTTCGGTTCGAACAAGTCCGGTGATGGTACGTGGAGTTGCGATGTCGTTGAAGAAACAGATTGTCATCTGTTTTGCCATTTCCGCAAGTCCTCTTCTTCCTTCAGGAGAAATGATAGAGTCACCGGGTGAAGTGTGGATACCTGTGGCGCACATGTAGCGCTCGGCTTGTCGTTGGAGTGTTGAGATCCAACGCTTTGCACCAAAAGCGAACCCTGAATGAACAAATGGTTCGAAACTGGCCTTCATTTCCTTTTCGCGTACATCCACGTGCTCCACCCAAGTAACTAAGGAAGATCCATTATGCAAATCACGTATCAGACATCCGGAGGGGCGTTTTCGGCATATAGATCTCACGGAAGGCTTCGGATTTGTGCGCAATTCATCCACGGAGACATCCACAACGACCCAACTTCCATCCAGTTGCTGGTGAGAGTACCGAACGAACTGGACTTCACGAGTCGAAACGAGGTGAGATGGCACCAGAAACTCGGCCGACATCACCTGCATATGCTCCTTGTAGCCTTCTTCGTTGCTGGAGGAAAGGATCTCCAACGTTTTGGCATTTGTGATCATGCTACAGAAGACTGGCAACCATCGACCAACATCCATGAGAATTTGAACGATGGTGGTCGGATAAAGATGGATGGTTGCCGAGTGTCTCGAGGATTCGGCTTTGAAGTACGGAGCAGGTTCAGCTCGTTGAAACACTCGCAAGTACTCGGCCCTATGAAGAGTCTCGGGATGAATAGACGTGTCGGGAGTCGGTGAAGTTATCCACAAAGGAAATCCGGCAGTGGCCATGAGCAGGAGCTCGTCTTTGGCCTTGCGGGCGATATCCGAGATCAAGTCGGTGTGGACTCCGACAAGATCATGAGCAGGTCCGGGAAGGGTGTCAGATGGCAAAGGTATGGATGGGCGCTCGACTAGGGTAGGCATGAGGCTCCGCACATCCCTTCTTAAGTGGTCCATGTCGATGGAATCGTCGGACAACTCGAGAATAGGCTCTTGTTGTTGAGGAACAACTTCGAGCCTTCGCCGTGGCACATCTGAGTGCGGAACAGGACCTCCGCAATTGGGACAAATGCCGCTGTGGAGAGCATCGACGAGTCGTTGATTAAGAAGTTGAAGCTCCTCGTTCTTGCTCACCAGCTGATCATTTCTTCGCTCTAACTCGGCAATACGTTGCTCAGACGTCAGGATACCGAACTTCTTCCTATTTCTCGACCCCCAATAATAGACTTGGTCCTCCTCTAGTCCGATTTTCGGACCAAATCTTTCTCTTTGTGGTTTGGTGGGGTGAGAATACACCGCAAAGAAAGCCGCCAGTGCATCTCTCTGAGCTTTGGTGTATTTGGTCCTCGGAAGTCTCCTATAGACAGGAGCGGCTTCCGGCTCAACGGGTGGATCAGCAACCAGGATTGGTGCTTGGGGTAGTGGTTGCGGTTGTGGTTGTGGCTGGGTCGGCATGCTAGCATCGACGCTATTGAGCATGCTCGGTGGAATTATTTCAGCCAAGCCTTCAAAGATTGGGTTCTCTGAAGGACCTGCCTGAAACAAATCACTGAAAGAATTCACTCTTTTGGCCATTTCTGGGTTGGGAAGGGAGGATAACTTTCTGGGAATTAGGGAGGTTTCTGGGAAAACTGAAGAACACGAAGAACACACGAGAGAGAAAACGAGAGAGTCTAAGGGAAAACGCGTGAAATGACCTAAGGGAACTAACGCAAACCGAAGGGGAAGGGAACGGAATGGACGGACGCGTGTCCAAAGTCGAAGACAAAGATCCGTAAATCACGGATCGAGCGAGGAAAGTCGCAAAGCGAATAGTGGAATGCGCGCACGATTTATTAAACAATTCGGCCGACGCAAAAGTCGTGCGTCGGCCCAATCAAATTTTTTTTTATTTTCGTTTTTTTATTTTTTTTTATTTTTTTAATACTTTACGAAAAGTCGTAAAGTGAACAGTGAAAACACGTAGCACACGCGCTTGCCGACACTTTAAACGGGCCTGGGCCATCGAAATGGTCTGGGCCTTAAAGTGGGCCTGGGCCAAAGAAATCTCCGGCCCATTATTGGTGGGCTTAAACTAATGGGCCTAAAAACGAATAGGCCCGACACACTAAATGGGCTTGGGTTACGGGTTTTGGGCTTCATGAATGACACGAGCCCAATGGGCTAAATTTTTTATTTTTTTATTTTACGAAACTAAAATACTAACCAATCACACAAACGGGCATAAGGCCCAATACTAACAAACCAACAAACAAACAAGCCCAAAAAAATAAAACAAACAGTAATTATAAACAGTAAAAAGAAATAATTACCAACAGTAAAACAAAAGAAAACACTCTTTTTTTTTTATTTACAATTATATTTTTTTTTTTTTTTTTATATATATTTTTTAAATCAAATAAATAACAAGAATGAAAAGAAAACTTACCTTTTTACTCCCGAGGAAACCAAAAATCACCAACAAGACATCAACCTCAAGGTTTTTCAACCTTGACTTCCTAAACGTATGCTCCGATGTATGTGGTAAAATTTCCGATAAACCCGGATTATTTCCTATACAAAATAAAAAGGTTAGTAATAAATTTACAAAATAAAAACAAAATATTTACAAAGTTGAAAATATGTCACAAATTATCTATACAAAATGAATGAATAAATTTTCCTATGTCTACGTATATTTTATTTACACAATACACTTAAGTGTACAAAAATATTTTCCTTTGCCTTAATATAGTTGAAAAAAAATGAAAGTTGATTCCAAGCGGTAACTCAAGGTGGACTTACGGCCTAGGTGCAATGCCTTGACTTAAATGACTTTCCGTGTTTTCAGAAGGCGAATGGCCAGATCACAAGAGATAAGCGAGAGGCAGGATTCATTTAGTGGACTAGTCCTCTGAATCCAATTTTACAAACCCGTCACCCAGGGTCTCGATCATATCTAGACACCATTCATGTGCCCCTTACTCAGTTGAGAAAGCACTTAAGTGTTCGACAATTCTCCAAGTGTTAATAAAGGCCGCCCTCAACCTCAAGTGACCTTACGGTACAAATGAAGGGTTTAGGCCAATATTAATAAAAGGACCTTACCTATTTCCGTTCAAGTTACAACTTACAACAACCAAAAAATAATCAACTATATTTAGGATACCTAAGTATAATTACTAAGTGTAACAAAATATATACAAGTAATATAAACAAGTAATAATTACAAAATATTATAAACAGTATCAACAAAAAAAATATTAGGTTAGGAACATTGTCAATCCCCGGCAACGGCGCCAAAAATTGATACGCCCAAAATGAGCATCAATTTAAAAAAACCCTATCGGTAGTAGTATAGTGCATAGTAGGGTATCGTTCACAACGGAGATCAAAGGGTGTACCTAACAAAAAATGTCACAAGAAATTAAATAAAATAAAGAATTATTATTAACAAGTATAAAGTATAAATATATACATATGTACAAAGTAAAAAGGGGGTTAAAGAATAAATGATTAATCTACAAAGAATAAATTAAATAATATGGGATGAAACACAAAGTATATAAAGTTCAGCCACAAGTATACAAGTTTACCAATTATTGGACCGAAAATTAACCAAGTTCCCTAGCCATGAAACCGAAATTAACATATGTGGAATGCTGGACCGCCAATTATCATTCCCCAAATAAAACCACTTTCATGAAAATTAACCTAAGCGACCGCACCTAGATTAATCAATCAAACATGCAAAGGTAACTAATCAAAACATGTCCAACGCATAAAAGAAGAGTTGTTAATTAAAGTGCACGACCTAGTGGGACCGCCCATCTATCCGTGATCCTTCTTATTTCATTCCGACCTCTTTCCAAAGCCTTTACTACTTGTGAATTAGAATTAAAACCCTAATTCTAGCACCAATTATATGCAATCATCTTAAGTTTGCAACCTTAAAACAAAAACATATAAAAGTTATCTACTAAAATAGAATCAAATAAACGGAGTCACATAAGCTACTAGAAGAACTAATTAATTAGGATCCAACAATTAAATAAACCCATAAACAAAGGCTGAAAATTATATAAATCATGTCATGTTAACTAATACAAAGGATAAACAAGCAACAAAGAGGCATAAATTTAAAGGCTAAGTCGAAATACACCGTATGAATAGCATGAAGATCTTGAAACCACATCTTGAATCCTTGACCACAAGTAATCCAAGCTGTGAAGACAAGGTGATGATGGTGATGGTGATGTTGAATAGGGGCTGGTGGTGATGGTGTAGACGCCTTCTCCTCCTCCTTGAAGTCTTGAAAACCCATAGTATTAGAGAATGGAAAATGAGAAATGAGAAGAGAAAGAGGAGGGTTTGTCCCTCCCCATTGGGGTGTGTATTGGTGAATTGGTGAAGAGAAATAGGCTCCTATTTATAGGAAAATGGAGAGGAAGAAGAAGACAATGGAAGAAATAAACAAAGAAAGGGAAAAGAAGTGGAATGTGAATGGGAGATAAAGAAATGGTAAGTGGTGGTGGAAATGGAATCATATGGCAATTAACCATTTATTTACCAAAAAGAAATTAAACACTAATGGTGTGGGCAGAAAGAAGAGGAAAGAATATAGGGGTGAGTGGAGCATTGAAAATAAAAGAAGAGGAAAGAAATAAAAACGGACAGCACTGAGCAGTGCGCACTTAGAACGGAATCCTGCACGTTTCAACGGTTGGATGCTTCTGAAATTTTATTTGGGAATAACTGACATCCATGTGCAGCGCGTATCAAAATTACAGCTAGATCTGACGGTGCAATTGAGAGATATGGGCCTCGCAAGTTGACCTATCTGCACAGGCAGATTGTCCGAAAATCTGGGCTTGGGCCTTTCCTCATGCTTTGTGAACTTGGGCCTTCCTTCTTGGGCTTGGGCCTTTCTTCTTGGGCTTGGGCCTTCATCTTCATGGATTTGGGCCTTCATCTTCATGGATTTGGGCCTGCATCTTGGGCCTCACGGTAGCTCACTTCTTAATGGGCCTCGAAAAAGCCCATTAGACTTCGTAAATTTCCGAGCTCCGATTTTCTGCACGTATTCACATTTATATATCATTTAGGGACTCAAATATGGAAACTAAGCAAAAATAGCAAAGTTACAATGAAATCATAGCCAAATAGTAGGGAAAATACATTAAAAACGTCACACTTTGTGCTCCTATCATTCTTCACTTGTTCTTCGTTGTTCTTAGTTATTTTTCCAGAAAGCTATCCTCCCTCCCAACCTAGAAATGGCCAAAAGAGTGAATTCTTTCAGTGAGTTGTTTCATTCTAGTCCTCCAGAGAGTGATTTCTTTGAAGGCTTGGATGAAATCATTCCACCAAGCATTCTAGATACTGTTAATGCTAGCATGCCGGATGTGCCAGAACTAGTACCAGAACCACAAGCACCAATCCAGGCTGATGATCCACCTGTTGTTGCTGTTGCTGGTCCTTCCGAGAAGCGTACGAGAGGCCCGAGGACGAGATTCACCAAGGACCAAAATGATGCGTTGACCGAGTTCTACACGGTGAATCCTCACCCACTCAAACTGCACAGAGCAAGGTTTGCTATAGAACTCGGGTTAACTGAAAATAAGGTCTACAACTGGGGAAGGAGATTTCATGATAAGCACGGTATCCCGTCAGAGGAGCAGATTTATGCCGATCTAATAAGAAGAAACGAGGAGCTGATGAGTAAGAATGAGGAGCTTCAAGAGCAGAACCAGAAACTCATCGATGCTCTTCACAGCGGCATTTGTCCCCAGTGCGGAGGTCCTGTTCCGCACTCAGATGTACATCGATCAACATTCGAAGTTGTTCCTCCGGAGCCTCTTCTTGTCTTGTCCGATGATTCAATCGACATGGATGACTTGCGAAGGGATGTGCGGAGCCTCATGCCAAAATTACTCGAGCGCTCATCCTCTCATGTGCCATCTGACAACATTCCGGGACCTGCTCATGATCTCGTTGGGTTTCATTCCGACCAGATCGCCGATATCGTGAACAAAGCCAAAGACGAACTCCTTCTCTTGGCCGCGGCTGGTTTTCCCCTGTGGATCTTTTCATCAAATCCCAGCACTTCCATTCATCCGGAAGTTCTTAATCATGCCGAGTACTTGCAAGTGTCTCAACGAGCTGAGCCTACACCATATTTCATATCAGAAGCCTCGAGACACTCAGCAACCATTCACCTGAATCCGACTACCATCGTTCAGATTTTAATGGATGTTGGTCAATGGTTGCTCATCTTCTGTAGCTTGGTCACCAATGCCCATACCTTGGAGGTCCTGTTCTCCGGGATAGAAGAAAGCTACAAGGAGCAAGTGCAAGTGATGTCTGCCGAGTTCCTAGTGCCAACACACAATGTTTCAACTCGTGAAGTCCAGTTTGTTCGTTCCTCTCACCAACAATTGGATGGAAGTTGGGTCGTTGTGGATGTTTCTGTGGATGAAATGAGCTCAAATCCAAGGCCTTCCGTGAGATCAAGATGCCGAAAACGTCCTTCCGGATGCCTGATACGGGATCTGCAGAATGGATCCTCCTTTGTCACTTGGGTGGAGCATGTTGATGTGCGAGAAAAAGATTTAACCCCCTTATTTAAACCTTTTGTTGAATCAGGTTTTGCATATGGAGCGAAGAGTTGGTTGGCACCTCTTCAACGACATGCCGAGCGCTACATGTGCGTGATGGGGATTCACACTTCACCCAGTGACTCAATCATTTCACCAGGAGGGAGAAGAAGCCTTGCTAAGATGGCAAACCAGATGGCGGTAAGTTTCTTCAACGACATCACCAACTCGACTTACCATCATTGGACTGCATCAAACAAAACGGGAGACACACATATGGAGGTCGGGACCAACAAGCGAAGGGGTGATCCTAGCCAACCCCTTGGACTCGATCGTACCGCTGGCTGTTCGTCAAGCACTTCTCCCATCACACAAGAATCTTTGATTTTATCGAGAGACGTACGGACAAGGCATTTATGGGATAGTGTGTCGATAGACAGTTCAGTACATGTGCTTACAAACTTCACCACTGGTCTTGACCCACGAAATTCTATCTCCGTTTTGGGCATAAGTAATCACGTCGACTTCCTCATACTCCGGGAGTGCTTCACGGATTCAACGGGGTCGTACGTGATTTATGCGCCTATCGATCAAGCAACCTTCCAGTCCATGTTATGTGGAGTTGACCCGGAGCCTTTTCAATTGATGTCATCCGGCTTCTCCATTCTGCCCGATGTATCCGGAGACGTACTTGATGGAACTCTACCGACGTTAGTGTTCCGGATCTCAGTGAAGGCAAATTCAGCCAGACGTGCTGTGGATTTGGCAACAGGCACGGTCCAGGACACGCTCAAAAAGATCAAAGCCGCAGTCAACTAAGGAGCAAACGTTGGATGCAAGGCCCTGCTAGCCTTGTTTGTGACTGTTGGTGACTACCTTCGGGAGGAGCTTCACGATCTTCAAAGGGGAGTCTTTCTGTTTCCCTTTTCATTTACTTAACTGTTGTGTGTTTATTTTTGTTGGTGTGTTTACTTCTGTTTGTGTGTTTAAATTCAATAACCATGCTTGAATTATTCATTTTCGTGAAATATTTGTCTAACATTGAGGACAATGTTTAATTCAAGTGTGGGGGGAAGGTTTATAGAAAAGAAAAGAAAAAAAAATTGAAAAATTCAAAAAAATAATTTACTTGTGTTTGTTTTCTACGGTAACAATATATCGACTAGATCATACTTACTCCCTTGGTAGCGTTGAACCTACCATTGCACTTAGTAAGTCACTGTGGTCACGTATTGTTACCCTAATAAAAAAAATTTAAAAAAAAAAAAAATAGTTTTGTAAGCTCGTTTGTTTCGCACTGGCTTTGGAGCTATCGAGTCTTAGAAAGTGCTTGTTTGTTTATTTGAGCTATATCAAAAAAAAAATCCAAAAAATCAAAAATGACAAAAATATTTGCTTCTGTTTGTGTGTTTTTGTGTGTTTATTTCTGTTATGTGTGTTGTTTTCTTTCCAATTCCGATGATGAATTGAGTTTAATTGTTATGATTTGGAAAATGTTGGTTATATGCTAAGGCTTTGTGTAGTTTACTTTGGATTTAATATGCATAACTTGTGATTGCTCGAATTTCCATGTTCACATAACCTGTTTCGATTAATTGATTGCAATCCGAGAAGCACATTTAAACATACATTGTCATGCATACCCAGAAAATGTGAGGATTTGAGCCTGTTGAATATTCACATGTATGCATATTTCATACATTTACTCGTTCTTCATGTGTGCACAATTCATGAGTTTTCAACCTAGAACTTGCTCAGAGACCACTTGAAACGTTTTATTAATCTGTGATGAATTAGAGATGATTAAGGCATTAGTAAAGCACCATGGCCAAACTGACTTACAGCCCTATAAACACTAATCCTTTAGGTTAACCTCTTTTGAGCCTAACACGTTTTTAGCCTTTTTCTTTGTTAACCCGCTTACTCCTAACCTGTTTTTAGCTTAAACACTAACCTGCCTTTGTTCCAACATGTGTTAAAGAGACAATTTTGTGACTTGTGGTGGTATTTTGCGCTTGAAAAGTCTTCTGGTTTGTGAAAGAAGTAAGTGTGGGGGTGTTGTAAAAAAAAAATGTTGTGTAAAAAAAAAAAAAATTACAAAAAAAAAAAAAAAAAAAAAAAAAAGAAGAAAAAGAATAAGAAGTTTTTGTTCAGAAAGTGTGAAAGGTTGGAGGTGAATAAAAGTTTGGTTGTTTGATTGTTTAAGCATATAGAAAACAAGTCACAAAATTGTTTTGTGGAACACTCGGAACATTTTGTTTTTCCTTTCCCTTCGTTTCTTTTAACCCTTAACCTTTGGCCCCATTACACCATTGAAAGTCCTTATGATTTAATGAGTTGTAGATTGATTGTGGAGAGTTGGTCGATGAGCAAGCTTATGGGAACATTACTTGTGCAATTGTTATGAGAGTAAACACTTAACCCTAAACACTGAGCGGAAATATTTAGTGATCATTGTGAGCTTTAGTGGTTAATGTTGTTTGGATGTGCCTATTGGATTGCATGAGATTAATTGTATACTTGGTTTTCACACACTTCACCCGAGCATGAATGAGATGTACATGTTAAATGCTTAGCAAATTCTTTAGCCTTGGTATATAATTTTTATTCTGTTGATTACAACTGTTGTGAACTCGCTGAGGATTATGGTTGGAAAGAATAAATGTTTTGTGTTTCCCTTTTCTATTTTCTGTTGTTCTTGTGTTTGCTAGAGGACTAGCAGTAGCTAAGTGTGGGGGAATTTGATAGGAGCACAAAGTGTGACGTTTTTAATGTGTTTTCCCTACTATTTGGCTATGATTTAATTGTAACTTTGCTATTTTAGCTTAGTTTCCATATTGGAGTCCAAAATGATGTATTAATGTGAACATGTGCAGAAACGAAGTCTAATGGGCTTTTCCGAGGCACATTAAGAGGTGGTCTGCCGTGAGGCCCAAGATGAAGGCCCAAGCCCATGAAGGAAGGCCCAAACACAAGATGGCAGGCCCAAATCCATGAAGGAAGGCCCAGGTTCACAAAGCATGAGGAAAGGCCCAAGCCCAGATTTTCGGACAGTCTGCCTGTGCAGATCAGTCAACTTGCGAGGCCCATATCTCTCAATTGCACCGTCAGATCTAGCTGTAATTTTGATACACGCTGCATGTGGATGTTAAGTATTCGGCATTAAAATTTCAGAATCATCCAACCGTCCACACGTCCGGAATTCCACTCCAAGTGCGCACTGCTCAGTGCTGTCTGCTTTTTATTTCTTTCCTTTTCCTTTATTCTCAATGCTCCACTCACCCCCATATTTCCACCCATCTCACCTAACTATCTTTGTTTCTTTCTCTCCATATCATTAGTGCTTGATTTCTTTTACCTAAATAATTGGTTCATTGCCATATGACTTCATTTCCACCATTCCACTTACCATTTCTTTTCTACCACTCACATTCCACTTCTCTTCCTTTTCTTTCTTTATTTCTTTCATTGTCTTCTTCTTCCTCTCCATTCTCCTATAAATAGCAGCCTCATTCTTCTCACCAATTCACACCTCAATGGGGAGGGACAAACCCTCCTCTTTCTCTTCTCCATCTCACATCATATTTTCCATTCTCTAGTATTTAGGGTTTTCAAGTCTTCAAGGAGGAGGAGAAGGCGTCTACACCATCACCATCAGCCCCTATTCAACATCACCATCACCATCATCACCTTGTCTTCACGGCTTGGATTACTTGTGGTCAAGGATTCAAGATGTGGCTTCAAGATCTTCATGCTATTCATACGGTGTATTTCGACTTAACCTTTAAATTTATGCCTCTTTGTTGCTTGTTTATCCTTTGTATTAGTTAACATGACATGATTTATATAATTTTCAGCCTATATTTATGAGTTTATTTGATTGTTAGATCCTAATTAATTAGTTCTTCTAGCAGCTTATGTGACTCCGTTTATTTGATTCGGTTTTATTGAATCTTTTATGTGTTCTTGTTTTAAGGTTCGAAACTTAAGATGATTGCATGTAATTGGTGCTAGAATTAGGGTTTTAATTCTAATTCACAAGTAGTAAAGGCTTATCAAACGGGTCGGAATCAAAATAAGAAGGATCGCGGATAGACGAGCGTTCGCTAGGTCGCGCACTTGAATTAGCAACTCTTTTTCTATGCGTTAGACATGTTTAGATTAATCACCTTTGCATGTTTAATTGTTTAATCTAGATGAGCGTTCACTAGGTTGATTTCATGGGAGAAGTTTATTTGGGGAATGATAACCTGCGTAGGCATTCTACATGTGTTAGTTTCGGATTCATGGCTAGGGAGTTGGTTAATCTTCAAAACAATATTTGTGTGTGTGTTTTCTTGTTTTCAAAAATATTAAAAATCCAAAAATATTTCTTTTTATTGTTTTCAAAATTATCAAAAACCCCCAAAAATACTTTTGTATATAATGTATATTTTTGTAAATAGAAACAATACTGTATAGTTTATTTAATTTTGTATATATATTCTTTATTCTTTATACTTGTAAATATAATTCTTTATTTAATTTAATTTTTCGTGACATTAAAAAGTAAATATAACAATCTTCTGTGGGAAAAACCTTTATTTCCCATTATACTTTACAACGACAATTGTTAGGAATTTAGGTAATAATTTAATGAAGTCGGTTATACCGACTAATCATTGAGTTCCACATGGATTCTCCTTTCATTGGTTGCCAAAATCATTGATGAATAGTGCCGAATGAACAGTGCCGAATTTCCTCCAATTAATCCCTTAAAAATCTGAATTAATCTCCAAGGATAATTGCTGAAATCTTCTTGAGTGGTGGCCAAGAAATCTCCTTCCTCCTTTTGCCGTAATTCCATCTAGATACATTCCCAAAAATCTGAATTAATATCCTAAATAAATTAGGTGTTTGAAAAGAATAAAAACTTTGGGAAAAATACAAAGATTAATTAAAATAAAATCTGAATCCTAATAGGATTAAAGAATGAGGCAAAGGAAGAGAACTCCCTTGTAATTTTCGTCCAAAATAAACCCTAATGGGCTAGGGTTACATCCAAGAGTCCAATGGACTTGTTTTCATGGATTTGGGCCTCGCAATTGGTCCACATGGCAGCCCACCTCTTAATGGGCCCCGAAAAAGCCCATTAAGCTCGTAAATTCTCCGAGGTCCCGTTTTGCATTCCGAGCACAAATAGTAATCCTAGTTGAAGTAGGACTCCTACTCACTTTAGGATTCCTGGTGTCATTAGGATTCCTGGTAGAGTCAGGAAAGAGTTCAAATCAGGAAAGTTTCTAAAAATCAAAATAGGAAAGATTTCAAAAGAGGAAAGTTTCCTAATCCAACTAGGAAAGTCAAGTCTCCTAATTCAAGTAGGAGACTCAAAATAGGAAAGTTTCCTTAAAACATTATTTCGGTTCATTCCTTCAATTATTCATCATTTAGGGACTCAAAGATAGAAACTAAGCTAAGTAGCAAAGTTTAACAAGTTAAACGCAGCCAAATAATAGGGAAAACACATTAAAAACGTCACATAATATGCTCCTATCAAATTCCCCCACACTTAGCTTTTGCTAGTCCCTTAGCAACACAACCATACTCCACACGAAAATTCTATTGCCCTTATCATTTGCCTCATAAATCTCTTACTTTCATGGAATCAAGTTTAACACTTAACCAAAATTTGTCACAAGAAATTCGAGAGTTAATTAACAAGCATGGAATTCATGTGAACAAGTAAGACTTGGAAGAACAATAGTTATTCAATGGAGCTCAGCATGTTTCAAACAAGTTATCCTCACAAGGGTATGCTCTCTATCTTCACTCAGAATCATGGCTCATGCTTAAAAGCTTTTCACTCAAAGATATGTGAGAGAAATTATTGTAAGGCATTCACAAATGGACCACATATATTAAACCAATAAAAGCACTTTAGTGAATAAAACCTCATGAAAGATACCAATTACATGCACAAATGGACCACAACCATATGCTCACTTTCGAAATTTATCTCCACAGATCAAGGGCTACCCATTTTAAGGATCAAGAAGGTCTTTCCAAGGTTGTAATGGGGCCAAGGCTCTTGGTTTAAAGAAACGAAGGATAAGGAAATCACAAAGTGTCCTAAAAACCTAGTAGAGCATTCAACTAACCATGTCTTCTTTCAAAAGTCATATGATAAAGGACAAAGGCCAAGTATTTTATTTTTAGACCTTCATTTCAAAACAACCTCCTAAATCATTGGGAAAGGGGACATTAATCCATTTTTTTTTCTCAATTTTTTTTGTTCTTTCTTGCCGTACATATATTTTTTTTTTTTCTGGCATACTCATATGTAATGAACAAGTCTATCCCTTCCCCCACACTTATTTTCGTCAACTTCCTCCTTTCTTTTGTTTTTCCATCACATGGTTTGAATCACCAAAGCATAGCTCTACTAAGTTTCTAGAACAAGGGTAGCGATATGACTATACTAAGGTTCATGGTCAAGATATCGTGGGTGATGAAAGAAAAGGCTAAATGTAAGCTCAAAGAGGTTTAACTAAGGGGTGCACATATATGTACACAAATAAGGGACACGTGGCTATTTGGCATTGGTGGAAATCCTAAGTGCCTTCAATCATTTCCAAAATCAGGGTATATTATGACTATAAGTTTCGAAAAATTCAAAAGCAAGTTCTAGTAAACTCTCTAGTCCATTGAAATTCTATGGCATGCAATTGATCAAATAGAAGAATAATGAGGTTAACAACGCGTTTAAGCCAAGAAGAATCTGATTTTTTTTCAATTCTCAACAAGGAAAGCACATATAGCTCAAAAGCTCACATAGGTTTATTAACTTGTCTTAACATGCTCAAATTCTGTACCAAAGTTCAAAACCATATCTACTACATGTTCACACATATTCCATATTCATCAATTAACCAAAGAATAACATTCAACATATTGATCTTATGCTCCACTATCAACCATAATTTCAAAGATTAAAATCATCCTAGGCAGTAAAGGGCATCCTAAGACTCGACAACCACAAAAACTCTTTTTTTTTTTCTATTTTTCTGATTTTTTTTTTTGATAAAGCAAAGCAAAAACATAAATCCTTCCCCCACACTTAAATCTTATATTGTCCTCAATGTAAGCACAAAAGCATATGTAAGATAAGCATGGAGAAAGTAAAACATATACAGTTCAACCAAAAGAAGTAGAAAGAGATATAGAAATCAAATCTGCGTGTGATGGCTCCTCCACATCTTCGGTTGAATTGGGTTGCCTCCCAAATAGCGCTTAATGTTTATAGTCTACAGCCTAGACTCTTCGTCACAACCGCTAGCCTTCATCGAAATTCATTAGTTACAAAGTTAGTAACAACGTTAGTAACAAAGTTTACAAGATAAATACAAGATATTTTACAATAAAATAAAAATATCACAATTTATCTTTACAAAATTAATGAATAAATTAAAGAATGGCAGCGAATGGGAGAATTTTACAAGAAGGTTTCAAGAGAATTACAAGAGAATTTTCGAAAATTACAAGAATATTTCAAAAATACTACAAAATTTCGACGATGTATTTATACAAAATGAATGAATAAATTTCCTATGTCTATACAAATTGTATTCACAAAACATTTTCTTGTGTGTCCTCTACATAGTCAAAGAAAAATCAAGTTGATTCCAAGCGGTAACTCAAGATGGAACGTGCGGCCTAGGTGCAATGCCTTGACTTAAATGACTTTCCGTGGTTTCAGAAGGCGAATGGCCAGATCATATGAGAATAAGCGAGGGGCAGGATTCATTTAGTGGTACTACGGAGGCAAGCCCCTATCGACTTTCGTCAGTCTGTAGTCCTCTGAATCCAAAACCTGTCACCAAGGGTCTCGACCTAGACACCATCCATGTGCCCCTTACTCTGTTGAGAAAGCACTTAAGTGTTCGACAATTCTCCAAGTGTTAATAAAGGCCGCCCTCAACCTCAAGTGACCTTAACAAGGTACAAATGAAGGGTTTAGGCCAATATTAACAAAAGGACCTTACCTATTTCCGTTTCAAGTTACAACTCACAACAACTCAAATAATCAACCACATAAAGGACACCTAAATAAATTACTAAGTGTTACAAAATATCACAAGTATAATTCACAATATTCACAAGTATAAAACGTTAGGCAAATATTTATTTTCAATCCCCGTCGACGGCGCCAAAAATTGATATGCTAAAATATAGCATCAATTTAAAAAAACCCTATCGGTAGTATAGTGTAAGTAGGGATCGTTCACAACGGAGATCAAAGGGTGTACCTAACAAAGAATTGTCACAAAGAATTAGTATTAACAAGTATAAAGAATAAATATATACATATGTTACATGAAATTAAGGGGGGAGTTGAGAAATTGATTTATATAAGTTAACTAAGTAAACTACAAAGAATAAATTAAATGAGATAAGATGGAACACAAAGTACATAATTTCCAGCCATATATACACAAGTTTACCAATCATTAGACCGAAAATTAACCAAGTTCCCTAGCCATGAAACCGAAATTAACATATGTGGAATGCCGAAAAGTCGGTTATCACCCCCCAAATAAAACCTCTCTATGAAAATTAACCCCGAGAACGCTCTGACAGGCTAAACAATTAAACATGCAAAGGTAGCTAATCTAAACATGTCTAACGCATAGAAAAAGAGTTGCTAATTAAAGTGCACGACCCATTATAGAAAAGTCCATATGTCCGCGATCCTTTTTATTTGATTCCGGCCTCTTTCCAAAGCCTTTACTAATTGTGAATTAGAATTAAAAACTCTAATTCTAGCATCAATTACATGCAATCATCTTAAGTTTGCAACCTTAAAACAAAAACATATAAAATTTCTCTACTAAAACAGAATCAAACAAACAGAGTCACATAAGCTGCTAGAAGAACTAATTAATTAGGATCTAACAATCAAATAAACTCATAAAATATAGGCTGAAAATTACAAACTTTATGTCATGTTAACTAATACATAGAATTAATCAAGCAACAAAGAGGCATAATAATATTTAAAGGCAAGGTCGAAATACACCATATGGAAAGCATGAGGAACTTGAAGCCACGAACTCTTGAATCCTTGAAAGCAAGCAATCCAAGCCGTGAGAACCAAGGTGTTGATGATGAAGATGGTGATGGTGCAGCCGCTACTTCCTCCTCCTTGAAGCTTTGAAGACCCTAAGTATTAGAGAGTGGAGCCGAGAACTTTGATGGATGGAGTAGTCGAAACTTTGAGAGCTTATGGAATGGTGTTCTCGATTGTGAATTGGTGAAGAATTATGTTGAGGAGCCTCTCTATTTATAGGAGAACATGGAACTCTAGGAGAAATCTTGATCGTTGAATATTAAATCCTTGAATGGCCGAGATTCTCTTGAGTAGTCACCAAGTAATCCTTCTCTCCTTCTTGCCGAAATTAGGACTAGATTCACTCCCAAAAAATCTGATTTTAATTCCTTGATAAACCTAGTTGAGTTCCACATGGATTCTCCTTTCATTGGTTGCCAAAATCATTGATGAATAGTGCCGAATGAACAGTGCCGAATTTCCTCCAATTAATCCCTTAAAAATCTGAATTAATCTCCAAGGATAATTGCTGAAATCTTCTTGAGTGGTGGCCAAGAAATCTCCTTCCTCCTTTTGCCGTAATTCCATCTAGATACATTCCCAAAAATCTGAATTAATATCCTAAATAAATTAGGTGTTTGAAAAGAATAAAAACTTTGGGAAAAATACAAAGATTAATTAAAATAAAATCTGAATCCTAATAGGATTAAAGAATGAGGCAAAGGAAGAGAACTCCCTTGTAATTTTCGTCCAAAATAAACCCTAATGGGCTAGGGTTACATCCAAGAGTCCAATGGACTTGTTTTCATGGATTTGGGCCTCCCAATTGGTCCACATGGCAGCCCACCTCTTAATGGGCCCCGAAAAAGCCCATTAAGCTCGTAAATTCTCCGAGGTCCCGTTTTGCATTCCGAGCACAAATAGTAATCCTAGTTGAAGTAGGACTCCTACTCACTTTAGGATTCCTGGTGTCATTAGGATTCCTGGTAGAGTCAGGAAAGAGTTCAAATCAGGAAAGTTTCTAAAAATCAAAATAGGAAAGATTTCAAAAGAGGAAAGTTTCCTAATCCAACTAGGAAAGTCAAGTCTCCTAATTCAAGTAGGAGACTCAAAATAGGAAAGTTTCCTTAAAACATCATTTCGGTTCATTCCTTCAATTATTCATCATTTAGGGACTCAAAGATCGAAACTAAGCTAAATAGCAAAGTTTAACAAGTAAAACGCAGCCAAATAATAGGGAAAACACATTAAAAACGTCGCATATAATGCTCCTATCAAATTCCCCCACACTTAACTATTGCTAGTCCCTTAGCAACACAATCGTAATCCAGACGAAAATTCTATTGCCCTTAACTTATTGCCTCAGGAATCTCTTACTTTTATGGAATCAAGTTTAACACTTAACCAAAATTTGTCACAAGAAATTCGAGAGTTAATTAACAAGCATGGAATTCATATGAACAAGTAAGACTTGGAAGAACAATGGTGATGTAATGGAGCTCAGCATGTTTCAAACAAGTTATCCTCACAAGGGTATGCTTTCTATTTTCACTCAGAATCATGACTCATGCTTAAAAGCTTTTCACTCAAAGATATGTGAGAGAAATTATTGTAAGGCACTCAAATAGCTCACATATATTAAACCAATAAAAGCACTTTAGTGAATAAAACCTCATGAAAGATACCAATTACATGCCCAAATGGACCACAACCATATGCTCACTTTCGAAATTTATCTCCACAGATCAAGGGCTACCCATTTTAAAGATCAAGAAGGACTTTTAAGGGTTGTAATGGGGCTAGGCTCTTTGGTTTAAAGAAACGAAGGATATGGAATCACAAAGTGTCCTAAAAACCTAGTAGAGCACCAAAGTAACCATGTCTTTTCTCAAGAGTCATATGACAAAGGACAAAGGCCATATGAGTCATTGTTAGGCCTTCACTTCAAAACAACCTCCTAAATCATTGGGAAAGGGGACATTAATCCATTTTTTTTTTCTTGCCGTACATATATTTTTTTTTCCGGCATACTCATATGTAATGAACAAGTCTATCCCTTCCCCCACACTTATTTTCGTCAATCACCTCTTTTCTTTTATTTTTCCATCACATGGTTTCAATCACCGAAGCATAGCTCTACTAAGTTATAGAACAAGGGTAAAGATATGACTATACTAAGGTTCATGGTCAAGATATCGTGGGTGATGAAAGAAAAGGCTAAATGTAAGCTCAAAGAGGTTTTAACTAAGGGGTGCACACATGTGTACACAAATAAGGGACACATGGCTATTTAGCATTGGTGGAAATCCTAAGTGCCTTCAATCCTTTCCAAAATCAGGGTATATTATGACTATAAGTTTCGAAAAATTCAAAAGCAAGTTCTAGTAAACTCTCTAGTCCATTAAAGTTCTATGGCATGCAATTGATCAAATAGAAGAATAATGAGGTTAACAACAAGTTTTTAAGCCAAAGAAGATCTGATTTTAAACAACTCTCAACAAAGAAAGCACATATAGCTCAAAAGCTCACATAGGTTTATTAACTTGTCTTAACATGCTCAAATTCTGTACCAAAGTTGCAAACCATATCTACTACATGTTCCCACATATTTCATATTCATCAATTAACCAAAGAATAACATTCAACATATTTGATCTTGTGATCCACTATCAACCATAATTTCAAAGATTAAAATCATCCTAGGAAGTTAAGGGCATCCTAAGACTTGACAACCATCACAAAAGCTCTTATTTTTGTATTTTCGAAATTTTCTGATTTTTTTAATAAAGAAAAATAAAGCAATAAAACATAAATCCTTCCCCCACACTTAAATCTTATATTGTCCTCAATATAAGCACAAAAGCATATGTAAGACAAGCATGGAGAAAGTAAAACAGATTCAACCAAAAGAAGTAGAGAGAGATAGAAAAATCAAATCTGCGTGTGATGGCTCCTCCACATCCTTGGTTGAATTGGGTTGCCTCCCAAATAGCGCTTAATGTTTATAGTCTTCAGCCTAGACTCTTCGTCGCAACAGCTAGCCTTCATGGAAATTTCCCGTAGTAACAAAGTTAGTGACAAAATTAACAAGGTAAATTCAAGATATTTACAAAGTTAAAAAAAAAAATGTCACAATTTATCTATACAAAATTAATGAATAAATTAAAGAATGGCAGAGAATCGTGAGAGCTCATATTTGGAGATTCATTAATTCCTGTAAAAAAATTAAAAAGTTAGTACAAAGTTTACAAAATAAATACAAAAAATATATATAAGAATTTAGAAAATTACAAGAAGGTTTCAAGAGAATTTCAAAAATTTTACAATGTATTTATAAAAAATTAATGAATTAATTTCCTATGTCTATGCTAATTTTATTCACACAACATTTTCTTGTGTGTCCTCTACATAGTCAAAAAAAACCAAGTTGATTCCAAGCAGTAACCCAAGGTGGAACGTGCGGCCTAGGTGCAATGCCTTGACTTAAATGACTTTCCGTGGTTTCAGAAGGTGAATGGCCAGATCATATGAGAGATAAGCGAGGGGCAGGATTCATTTAGTGGTACTACGGAGGCAAAGCCCCTATCGACTTACGTCAGTCTATAGTCCTCTGAATCCAAAACCTGTCACCCAGGGTCTCGACCTAGACACCATCCATGTGCCCCTTACTCAGTTGAGAAAGCACTTAAGTGTTCGACAATTCTCCAAGTGTTAATAAAGGCCGCCCTCAACCTCAAGTGACCTTTGCAAGGTACAAATGAAGGGTTTAGGCCAATATTAACAAAAGGACCTTACCTATTTCCGTTTCAAGTTACAACTCACAACAACTCAAATAATCAACCACATAAAGGACACCTAAATAAATTACTAAGTGTTACAAAATATAACAAGTATAATTCACAATATTCACAAGTATAAAACGTTAGGCAAATATTTATTTTCAATCCCCGGCAACGGCGCCAAAAATTGATAGGCTAAAATATAGCATCAATTTAAAAAAACCCTATCGGTAGTATAGTGTAAGTAGGGTATCGTTCACAACGGAGATCAAAGGGTGTACCTAACAAAGAATGTCACAAGAATTATTATTAACAAGTATAAAGAATAATTATATACATATGTACAAAGTAAAGGGGGATTTAAAGATTGATTTATCTAAACTAAATGATTAATCTACAAAGAATAAATTAAATGGAATGGAACATGAATTATATAACTCACAACCCTAAGTATATAAACCTACCAATTATTGACAGAAAATTAACTAATTCCCTAGCCATGAATTCGAAATTAACACATGTAGAATGCCCACGCGGGTTATCATTCCCCAAATAAACTTCTTCTATGAAAATTAACCTAGTAAACGCTTATCTAGATTAACCAATTAAACATGCAAAGGTAGCTAATCAAAACATGTCTAACGCATAGAAAAAGAGTTGTTAATTAAAGTGCACGACCTAGCGAACGCTCGTCTATCCATGATCCTTCTTATTTGATTTCAACATTAAAGACAAAATCAAATAAACAAATTCACATAAGCTGCTAGAAGAATTAACTAACTTCAATCCAATAATTAAGTAAATTCATATAAACAAAGCTGGAAATTATAAACTCAATGTTATGTTAACTAATACATAGAATCATCAAACAACAAAGAGGAATCCATAAAGATAATTAAAGGCATAGTCGAAATACACCATATGAAAGCATGAAGAACTCGAAGCCAATCCTTGAATCCTTGCGCAAGTAATCCAAACGTGAACTCCAAGGTGGTGGTGAAGGTGGAACGTTGATGATGAAGATGGTGATGGTGCAGCCGCTAATTCCTCCTCCTTGAAGCTTTGAGAACCCTAGGTATTAGAGAATGGAAGCCGAGAGCTTTGGATGGTGTGGTTGCAGAACTATGAGAGAGTATGGAATGATATTTCTCGGTGTAGAAGGTGGTGTGGAACTGAATTGTGAAGCCCTCTATTTATAGGAGAACATGGAACCCTAGGAGCAATCTTGATCGTTCATTAAAAATCCCCTTGTGTGGCCGAGATTTCCTTGAGTAGTCACCAAGAAATCTTCCTTTGTATTATGACTAAAACCCATCTAGATACATCCCATAAAATTCTGATTTTAATCCCTTAAAGTGGTCCACAAGGCATGGTCTCTCAATATGGACGAAATTCCCTTTAATTAATCCCATAAAAATCTGAATTAACCTCCTTGGATAATTGCTGAAATATTCTTTGAGTAGTCCACAAGAAACCTCCTTCCTCTCTTGCCAAAATTAGGACTAGATTCATCCATAAATTTCTGAATTAATTCCTTGATAAACCTAGTTGAGTTCCACATGGATTCTCCTTGCATTGGTTGCCAAAATCATTGATGAATAGTGTCGAATGAACAGTGCCGAATTTCCTCCAATTAATCCCTTAAAAATATGAATTAATCTCCAAGGATAATTGCTGAAATCTTCTTGAGTGGTGGCCAAGAAATCTCCTTCCTCCTTTTGCCGTAATTCCATCTAGGTGCATTCCCAAAAAAATCTGAATTAATATCCTAAATAAATTAGGTATTTGAAAAGAATAAAAACTTTGGGAAAAATACAAAGATTAATTAAAATAAAATCTGAATCCTAATAGGATTAAAGAATGAGGCAAAGGAAGAGAACTCCCTTGTAATTTTCGTCCAAAATAAACCCTAATGGGCTAGGGTTTCATCCAAAAGTCCAATGAGCTTATTTTCATGGATTTGGGCCTCCCAATTGGTCCACATGGCAGCCCACCTCTTAATGGGCCTCGAAAAAGCCCATTAAGCTCGTAAATTCTCCGAGGTCCCGTTTTGCATTCCGAGCACAAATAGTAATCCTAGTTGAAGTAGGACTCCTACTCACTTTAGGATTCCTGGTGTCATTAGGATTCCTGGTAAAGTCAGGAAAGGGTTCAAATCAGGAAAGTTTCTAAAATTAAAATAGGAAGGATTTTAAAAGAGGAAAGTTTCCTAATCCAACTAGGAAAGTCAAGTCTCCTAATTCAAGTAGGAGACTCAAAATTGGAAAGTTTCCTTAAAACATCATTTCGGTTCATTCCTTCAATTATTCATCATTTAGGGACTCAAAGATCGAAACTAAGCTAAATAGCAAAGTTTAACAAGTAAAACGCAGCCAAATAATAGGGAAAACACATTAAAAACGTCGCATATAATGCTCCTATCACTCCACATAGCAGACACTGGAGCATGGAATGGTTAATCGGCGCGTATATCACAGACGACCCCGTTGCATCGGTGCAACACTCCTGAAGAATGAGGAAGTCGTTGTGACTATCTATGGCGAGCACCGAAATCTGATTGCGCGGGTCAAGACCGATGGTGAAATTTGCTAGCACACGTACAGAGCTGTCCATCGACATACTATCCCATTGCGGTCTTGTCTGCACGTCTTTGAGGAACTCAAAGATCCTAGTGTGATGAGATAGATGAACAACGGAACAACCAGCAGTACGATTGACTCCAGGGGGCTTGCTCGGATCTCCCCTTCGCTTGTTGGTCCTGACCTCCATTCGAGTGTCTCTTGTTCGGTTCGAACAAATCCAGTGATGATATGTGGAGTTGCTGATGTCGTTGAAGAAACAGACTGTCATCTGTTTTGCCATTTCCGCCAGTCCAGTGGTGGTACGTGGAGTTGCTGATGTCGTTGAAGAAACAGATCGTCATCTGTTTTGCCATTTCCGCAAGTCCTCTTCTTCCTTCAAGAGAAATAATCGAGTCACCGGGTGAAGAGTGGATACCTGTGGCGCACATGTAGCGCTCGGCTTGTCGTTGGAGGGTTGAGATCCAACGCTTTGCACCAAAAGCGAACCCCGAATGAACAAATGGTTCGAAACTGGCCTTCATTTCCTTCTCGCGTACATCCACGTGCTCCACCCGGGTAACCAAGGAAGATCCATTATGAAGATCACGTATCGGGCATCCGAGAGGGCGTTTTCGGCAAATCGATCTCACGGAAGGCTTTGGATTGGAACGCAATTCATCCACGAGACATCCACGACGACCCAACTTCCATCCGGTTGTTGGTGAGAGTACCGAACGAACTGGACTTCACGAGTTGAGACGATGTGAGATGGCACCGAAACTCGGCCGACATCACCGCATATGCTCCTCGTAGCCTTCTTCGTTCTTGGAGGAAAGGATCTCCAACGTCTTGGCGTTTGTGATCATGCTACGAAGAGCGGCAACCATCGACCAACATCCATTAAGATCCGAACGATGGTGGTCGGATAAAGATGGATCGTTGCCGAGTGTCTCGACTATTCGGCTTTGAAGTACGGAGCAGGTTCAGCTCGTTGAAACACTCGCAAGTACTCGGCCCTATGAAGAGTCTCGGGATGAATAGACGTGTCGGGAGTCGGTGAAGTTATCCACAAAGGAAATCCGGCAGTGGCCATGAGCAGGAGCTTGTCTTTGGCCTTGCGGGCGATATCCGAGATCAAGTCGGTGTGGACTCCGACAAGATCGTGAGCAGGTCCGGGAAGATGGTCAGATGGAATAGGTGCGGATGGGCGCTCGACTAGTGTAGGCATGAGGCTCCGCACATCCCGTCTCAAGTGGTCCATGTCGATCGAATCATCGGACAACTCGAGAAGAGGCTCTTGTTGTGGAGGAACAACTTCGAGCCTTCGCCTAGGCACATCTGAGTGCGGAACAGGACCTCCTCAATTGGGACAGATGCCGCTGTGGAGAGCATCAACGAGTCTTTGATTCTGCATTTGAAGCTCCTCGTTTTTGCTCACCAGCTGATCGTTTCTTTTCTCTAGCTCGGCAATACGCTGCTCGGAAGACTGGATACCGAACTTCTTCCTATTTCTCGACCCCCAATAATAGACTTGGTCTTCTTCTAATCCGATTTTTGGACCAAATCTTTCTCGTTGTGGTTTCGTGGGGTGAGAATACACCGCAAAGAAAGCCGCCAGTGCTTCTCTCTGAGCCTTGGTGTACTTCGACCTCGGAAGTCTCCTATAGACAGGAGCGGCTTCCGGTTCAACGGGTGGATCAGCAACCAGGATTGGTGCTTGGGGTAGTGGTTGTGGCTGTGGTAGTGGCTCGGTCGGCATGCTAGCATCGGCGCTATTGAGCATGCTCGGTGGAATAATTTCAGCCGGACCTTCAAAGATGGGTTCTCCGAAGGACCCGCTTCGAAACAAATCACCGAAAGAATTCACTCTTTTGGCCATTTCGGGTTGGGAAGGGAGGATAACTTCGGGATTTTGGGAGGTTTTCTCGGGAAAACTAAGTAAGAACACGAAGAACACAAAGAACACTTAGAGAAAAACGAGAGGAGATGAGAGAGAATGAGAGAGAGAGACTAAGGGAAACGCGAAATGACCTAAGGAAACTAACGCAAACAGAAGGGAAAGGAAGGAACGGACGCACGCTCGCACACGTGCCACGGACGAAGACCCGAAATTTCCGGATCGAGCGACGAAAGTCGTAAAGTCTACAGTAGACACGCACGCGGCTTATTAAACAAATCGGCCGACGCAAAAGTCGTGCGTCGGCCCAATCACATTTTTTCTTGATTTTCGATTTTTTATTTTTTTATTTTTTTTAATACTTTACGAAAAGTCGTAAAGTGAACAGTGAAAACGCGTAGCACACGCTTGCCGACACTTTAAACGGGCCTGGGCCATCGGAATGGTCTGGGCCTTAAAGTGGGCCTGGGCCAAAGAAAACTCCGGCCCATTATTGGTGGGCTTAACTAATGGGCCTAAAAACGAACAGGCCCGACACACTAATGGGCTTGGGTTACGGGTTTTGGGCTTCGTGAATGACACGGGCCCAATGGGCTAAATTTTTATTTCTTGATTTTTTATTTTTTATTTTTTATTTTTTTACGAAACCTAAAACACTAACCAACACACAAACGGGCCTAAGGCCCAATATCAAAACAAACTAACAAACAAGCCCAAAACAAATAATAAGAATAGTTATTATAAACAGTAAAAAAATAATTACCAACAGTAAAACAAAAACAAACACACTTTTTTTTTATTTACAAATTTTTTTTTATTTTTTTATTTTTTATTTTTTATTTTTTAAATAAATAACGAGAGTGAAAAGAAAACTTACCTTTTTACTCCCGAGGAAACCGAAAATCACCAACAAGATATCAACCTCAAGGTTTTTCAACCTTGACTTCCTAAACGTATGCTCCGATGTATGTGGTAAAATTTCCGATAAACCCGGATTATTTCCTATACAAAATAAAAAGGTTAGTAATAAATTTACAAAATAAAAACAAAATATTTACAAAGTTAAAAATATGTCACAAATTATCTATACAAAATGAATGAATAAATTTTCCTATGTCTACGTATATTTTATTTACACAATACACTTAAGTGTACAAAAATATTTTCCTTTGCCTGAATATAGTTGAAAAAAATGAAAGTTGATTCCAAGCGGTAACTCAAGGTGGACTTACGGCCTAGGTGCAATGCCTTGACTTAAATGACTTTCCGTGTTTTCAGAAGGCGAATGGCCAGATCATATGAGAATAAGCGAGGGGCAGGATTCATTTAGTGGACTACGGAGGTTTACACCCCTATCGACTTTCGTCTGTCTATAGTCCTCTGAATCCAAAACCTGTCACCAAGAGTCTCGACCTAGACACCATCCATGTGCCCCTTACTCAGTTGAGAAAGCACTTAAGTGTTCGACAATTCTCCAAGTGTTAATAAAGGCCGCCCTCAACCTCAAATAACCTTACGGTAAAAATGAAGGGTTTAGGCCAATATTAACAAAAGGACCTTACCTATTCCGTTCAAGTTACAACTTACAACAACAAAAAATAATCAACTATATAAAAGACACCTAAATAAATTACTAAGTGTAAAAAAATATAAACAAGTATAATCAAGTGAGTATAAATAAAATTAACAAATATTATTTACAAATAGTAAAAAGTCAATAGTCAATAGTCAAAGTCAACAGTAAAAAGTCAACAGTCAAAAAGTCAACAATCAAAAGTCAACAGTCAAAAGTAAAAAGTCAAAAGTAAATAGTAAAAACAATCCCCGGCGAGCCGGCGCCAAAATGATCAGAGGTAAAACCTATGGTCATTAATTATTACCTAAATTCCTAACAATTGTCGTTGTAAAGTATAATGGGAAATAAAGGTTTTTCCCACAGAAGATTGTTATATTTACTTTTTAATGTCACGAAAAATTAAATTAAATAAAGAATTATTATTAACAAGTATAAAGAATAAAGAATATATATATACAAAATTAAATGAACTATACAGTATTGTTTCTATTTACAAAAATATACATTATATACAAAAGTATTTTTGGGGGTTTTTGAGATTTTCGAAAACAATAAATAATTAAAAGGAAATATTTTTGGATTTTTATTATTTTTGAAAACAAGAAAAACACACACAAATATTGATTTCTCTAAGTCATATGATCGAAACTAACATTGTGAAATATTAGAAAGCTAATTATTTCCCAATTAGACTTCTCTCTGAAAATCAACCTAAGTGAAAGCACCTAGATCAATCAATTAAACATGCCATCTTAGTCTAGAAAGCTAGCTAGTCAATCCATGTTCAAAGCATCGAAAAGAATCGTTAATTCAAGTGCACAACCTAGTATGGAAAAGTCCATCTATTTGTAATCCTTTTTAATTGATTCCGACTTTTGTCCAAAGCCTTTACTACTTGTGAATTAGGTTTCGAAAACTATTAGGTGAATCCAAACCCTAATTCTAGCTTCAATTACATGTAAACATCATAAGTGTCGACCCCTATAACATAAACATATAAAAGATTTCCGTAAACTTGAATCAAATAAACAATCACAAAAGTAACTTAGAAAAATCAAATCACACAATTATTATGCAAAAATAGAAAATAAACAAATATTTACACAATAACATTTCCCAAAATTATTCACGAATAGTTAATTGCAGAAAATAAATTAAACAAAAATAAATTATAATAAATAAACAAAGTTTGGGAAAATGTTACTGTTGTGTCCATTTTCATGGACACTGTCTGGCAGGCGAAGGTGGCAGACTCAGCTATTGAAATCGGACTTGTAATTTGGATGTGGCGGGTGCACTTAGCAATTGGGCAGGACCTTGGGGGTGTCCATAGCAGATTGGACCATTGGGCAATTGGGCTTGGAGGCCCAATTTTGACTTGGTTGACCCGGTCTTCATTTCTCAAGTGTTGACTTTTTCAATTCTTTCTCTCTTATTCTTCATCTCCGAACAGCCCGTGCGGCATAATTGCTTCTCATCTTTTCCCTTCTTTTCTTCTGGTGCAGCGCCGGCGAGAGGCTATGTGGATCGACGGTGGCGAGGTGATCTCGCCAAGGTGGCGATGGGTTTCGGGTTCGTCGGCGGGGTGTGGAAAAGAGGAGGCACGGGCTGGCAGATTGGAGACCGGCGCGGCGTTGGCAGCGGGTTTGATCGAGAATCATGGCAGGATTGATCGGCGCCGGCGGGAACTTGGGTGCAGCAGCTTGGGTTGACGGCAAGGGAAGCTCCGATTGAGCCGGGCAACGCGGCAAGAGAGAGAGCGACGGCGCGACAGAGGTACGAGCAGCGGCAGAGCACGACGGCGAGATCGGGTGTTGGGATCGCCGGCTGGTTTGAACGGTGCTGGAGGCGCGGCAAGGGAAGCAGCAGTAAGGACGGCGGAGGTAAGGACAAGTAGCTTCGCCGGGCTCGTGAAATTTCAGGTACGGTGGCTTCCGGAGATTTTCCAAACCTGCAAAACAGAAACAAAGAAAATCAGAAATAGAAGATGATGGTTTGATTTGAATTTGCAGAAAATAAATAAGAAAACTTGAATTGGTTGTAGGTTTGGGTGAATTGAGATGCGGTGCCGGCTTGGAAATTGATGAACAGAGATGCTCACGGTGATGGCTTTGTGATTTTGAGTGATTATGGAGTTGGTGAATTGGAATACGGAGAAGGCCATGGATGGGTATTCGATGGCTTCGAGTAATGATGAATTGGTAGTGATGGATGTTTGTGTGAGCCGCCGTGATTGGGATGAAGTGAGCAGAAGGTTCTCTTAAATAGAGAAGGGAAGGAGAAGGTCACGGCTTGGTGGTGGAGAAAGATGGATTGTAGTGGTAGTGGTGATGAGCTGGTATCGATGGTGGATGTGTGCAGAAGCCATGTGAGGAAGGAAAATGGTTCGAGCCGGAGAAGTGGGAGAATTTCGTGATGGACCAGCTAGGATGGAATCTGTTGTGGTAGTGGTGGTGGAGGTTAGCAGACAATGAAGAGGCTGGAGAAGTGGGCAGCCGTGAACTGTGAATTTGGTGCAATGGTGAGTTGGAAAAGAGGGACGGTGACCATGTGAAGTCACATGTAACCCGGCTGCAAACAACAAAAGAAAAAGAAAAAGAAAATAATTAAAAGAAAAATAAAATAAAGTAAATTAAATGAAACAAAATAATTAAATTAAATAAATATAAAATATAAAATATAAACAAGGGAAAATAAGATGGAGGTTTAAAATATGTATCGCCACCGCGTGTGGTGGTCGCGCCGCCCGATGTGGTGGTTAGCCGACAAACTTGTCGGAATTCGGAACGGTTTCCGAAATCTTCGTACACTGTCTGTAATCCACATCCGAGAGATGACCGGTGTCATCAGAGAAAAGTCACGGTTGACTTTTACCATTTTCGGAATGCGCTAAACCTCCAAAATTACCTTTTGTGTTGAAATTGACATTTTTCTTATATTTTCCCTAAAAACACAAAAACAAATATTAAACAGACAAATAAGCTTTCGGAATAGCAAAATCCAGTAATTAAAGGCACTTTGTGAACGTATTTTACGTTCACATCACACCCCTACACTTGAACTATTGCTAGTCCTCTAGCAAACACAAAACAAAACAACACAAAACAGAAAGGGAAACACAAAACTGACGGTCTTTCCACCATAATCCTCAGCGAGTTCGAAAGAATTATAATCAAGAGAATAAAAATTATATACCAAAGTTAAAGAATTTGCTAAGCATTTAATATGTACATCTCATTTATGCTCGGGTGAAGTGTGTGAAAACCAAGTATACAATTAATGTCAAGCAATCCAATAGGCACATCGAAACAACATTAACCACTAAACCTCACAAGATTCACTAAATATTTCCACTCAGTGTTTAGGGTTAAGTGTTTACTCTCAAAACAATTACACAAGTAGTGTTCCCATATGCTTGCTCATTAACCAACTCTCTACAATTAATCCACAAATCATCGGATCATAAGGACTTTCGAGTGAAACAGGGACCAAAGGGTGAATGGTAAATGGTGAATGGTGAATGGTGAATGGTAAATGAAGTGAAAGGACTCGGAATGAAAAATGTTTTACATGTTTGCAAGACAAGTCAACGACTTTGAAACTCATACTTATGCTAAACCCGAAACAACTCTCTTATTCTCCTCTAACCTTTTATTGAAAATAATACAAGTAAATAAAATAACTCTATTTTTGTGGTATTTTTTTCTTTTTCTTTTCCACACATTTTTTTTTTTTTTCTTTTTTTTTTTCTTGAGGAATTTTATTCCTTCTTTTTATTTCTGATTTTTTTTTTCTTTGAACAAATACAACAAAATAAATACACCCCCACACTTGCCTTTTGGTATATACCATACAAATCAAAACCCGAAGCATAAGAACACAAGAAGTCACTATCATCGTCTTGCAAACATAAATAAAACAAGGGTGAGATGGTGTGGGTGAACAAAAGAAACGGCTAATGAGTGTTTAGTTCAAAAGGGGATTCCTAAAGTTCGTGTTTAGATGGATGGTGAATACTTTGGCCATGGTGCTCAACTAATGCCTTACTCATTTCTAATTCATCACAGATTAACAAAATGTTTCAAGTGGTCTCTGAGCAAGTTCTAGGTTCAAAAACTCATGAATTGTGCACTGGAATCTGGGCTGTGGTGTCGAGCTAGGCGGCGGCGGCTTGAGAAGCGCGGGTCGGAGGAGTCGGCGCCGGCCGGAGCTGGTGGTGCGGCGTCGGTGAAAGGCTGCTATGGAGAGGTTGGTGATGATAAGTTGCTGACTTGCTGCAATTGATTGTTGATTCAATTTCTTTGATTGCAGGTTTCGGGAAAGGAGGTTGGGGAGAAGAAGGTGAATTGGATGGTTGTGATTAATTGAGGCTTGGGTAAAATGGATTGTGAATTGGTTTGCTGGAATTGAAGTATGATGATTGCAGGTGAACGGAATTAGGTGTGATGGTGGCAGCTTGTGATGGAGAGGAGGAGCTACGGGAGAGGGAGGAAGAAGATGATGGGTGTAGAGAGAGAAAGATGGGTGCAGAGAAGAAAAGAGAAAGAAAAGAAAAAGAGAAAGAAGAAGGAAAGAAGAAGGAAAGAAGAAGAAGACCGTGAGAGAGGAAGAAGAGATGAGGACCGGGGAGAAGAAATAGAGAAGAGGAGATGCCGATAATCTATTGATTGCAGGGATTAAATAGAGGCACAGAGAAATTGTGGTGGAGCTAGAATTGGTGGAAGAGATCCAGCTAAAAAGCTGGATTTGAATTCAAAGAGGAGTGGGGGGGAGAATATGTTGGTGGTGATGGAAACCAGCTAACAAAAGCTGTGGACGTGATTGTTAATTGCAGAGGATGGAGCGGGTGAAGAACATGGTGGCTGCAAAACAGATTTAAAAGAAAAATAAATAAAATAAATAAAATAAATAAAATAATAAAAATAAAATAAATAAATAAATAAATAATAAAATAAATACTAAACTATAAATCAAAATCAAAATAAAATAAAATATAAACAAGGGAAAATAAAATAGAGATTTAAAATATGTATCGCCACTGCGTGTGGTGGTTGCGCCTCCGTGAGTGGTGGTTCGCCGGCAAAATTGCCGGGATTCGGAACGGTTTCCAAAATCTTCGTACATTGTCCATAATCCACTATCGATTGATGACCGGTGTCATCAATTAATCGAAAAGTCACGGTTGACTTTCCGAAATTGCGCTGTAAATCTCCAAAATTCACCTTTTATGTGTAAATTAGCATTTTTCACATATTTTCCCTGAAAACACGAAAACAAACATTAAACCAACAAATAAGCTTTCAGAATAGCTCAATCCAAGTATTTAGAGCACTTTGTGAACGTATTTTACGTTCACATCACACCCCCACACTTGAACTTTTGCTAGTCCTCTAGCAAACACAGAACTAAAAACAGAAAGGGAAACACAAAACATAAATTCTTTTCAACCATAACCCTCAACGAGTTCACAAGAGTTATAAGCAGAAGAATAAAAACTATATACCAAGGCTCACGAATCTGCTAAGTATTTAACATGGACATCTCATTCGTGCTCGAGTGAAGTGTGTGAAAACCGAGTGTACAATTAATTTCAAGCAATCAAATAGGCACATATGAACAACATTAACCACTAAAGCTCACAAGATTCGCTAAATATTTCCGCTCAGTGTTTAGGGTTAAGTGTTTACTCTCATAACAATTACACAAGTAATGTTCCCATAAGCTTGCTCATTAACCAACTCTCTACAATTAATCCACAAATCATTAAATCATAAGGGCTTTCAATGGTGTAATGGGGCCAAAGGGTGAATGAATGGTGAATGAATGGTAAATGGTAAATGGAAGGGAAAGACTAGAAATGATAAATGTTCCACATGTTTGCAAGACAAATCAACGACTTTGAAACTCATACCTATGCTAAACCCGAAACAACTTTCCTATTTTCCTCCAACCTTTTATTGAAATTAAAACAATACAAGAAAATAACTCTATTTTTGTGGCATTTTTTTTTCTTTTCCACTTTTTTTTTCTTTTCTTGAGGAACTTTATTCCTTCTTTTTGTTTCTGATATATATATATATTTTTTTTCTATGAACAAATACAACAAAATAAAATGCACCCCCCACACTTGCCTTTTGGTACTACCATACAAATCAAAACCCGAAGCATAAGAATATAAGAAGTCACTATCATCGTCTTGCAAACACAATAAAACATGGGTGAGATGGTGTGGGTGAACAAAAGAAGCGGCTAATGAGTTATCGGTTCAAAAGGGGTTCCTAAAGTTCGTGTTTAGATGGATGGTGAATATTTGGCCATGGTGCTCAACTAATGCCTTAATCATTTTCAATTCATCACAGATTAATAAAAAGTTTCGAGAGGTCAATGAGCAAGTTCTAGGTTCAAAAACTCATGAATTGTGCACACATGAAGAACGAGTAAATGTATGAATAATGCATACATGTGAATATTCAACAGGCTCAAATTCTCACAATTTCTGGGTATGCATGACAATGTATGTTCAAATGTGCTTCTCGGATTGCAATCAACTAATTAACACAGGTTATGTGAACATGAAATTTCGAGCAATCACAAGTTATGCAAATTAAATCCAAAGCAAATCACACAAAGCCTTGACATATAATAAACATTCTCCTAATCACAACAATTAAACTCAATTCATCATCGGGATTGGAAAGAACAGAACACGAATACAAATAAACACACAAAAACACACAAACAGAAGCAAATATTTTTGTATTTTTTTGATTTTTTGATTTTTTTTGATTTTTTCAATTTACGTAACAATACGTGACCACAGTGACTTACTTAGTGCAATGGTAGGTTCAACGCTACCAAGGGAGTAAGTATGATTTAGTCGATATACCGTTACAGTATAAAACAAAAACAAATAAATTATTTTTTTGAATTTTTCAAATTTTTCAAATTTTTTCTTTTCTTTTTAATAAACCTTCCCCCACACTTGAATTAAACATTGTCCTCAATGTTAGACAGATATTTCACGAAATGAAAAATTCAAGTATGGTTATTGAATTGAAACACACAACAGAAATAAACACACAACATTTATACAAATCAAAAAGGAAACAAAAATAAACAGAAAGGTTAAAGAAAAACTCCCCCTTGAAGATCATTAAGCTCCTCCCGAAGCAAGTCACCAACAGTCACAAACAAGGCTAGCAGGGCCTTGCATCCAACGTTTGCTCCTTAATTGACTGCGGTTCTGATCCTTTGAAGTGTGTCATGGACGAGTGTTGTTGCCGACTCCACGGCAGATTTAGCTGATGTAGCCTTCACCGAGATCTGGAACACCATAGTCAGTAGTGTTCCATCAAGAACAGCTCCGGATACGTTAGGCAGAATGGAGAAGTGATGTGAACGTAAAATACGTTCACAAAGTGCCTTTAATTACTGGATTTTGCTATTCCGAAAGCCTAATTGTCTTATTAATGTTTGTTTTCGTGTTTTTAGGGAAAATACCAGGAAAATGTTTATCTGCACAGAATAGGTGCATTTTGGAGGTTTTCAGCGTAATTCGGAAAGTCAACCGTGACTTTCAGTTGTGGAATAAAATATTGTACGAAGATTTCGGAAACCGTTCCGAATTCCGGCAAGTTTCTCGGCGAACCACCACATTAGGCGGCGCAACTACCACACGCGGTGGCAAAACACAATTCAAATCTCCATTTTATTTTCCCATGTTTATGTTTTATATTTATTCTTTTTCTTTATTTATTTTTATTTCTTCTTAGTATTTATTTTATTTCTATTTCTTTTGTTATTTTATTTCTATTTTGTTTTGTTATTTTATTTCTTTTTATTTTTCTTTTGTTGATTCTCTTTGCAGCTCTCCCCCTTCCATGTTCACGATTCCTCTTTCACATGGCTCCGGTTCCTCTTTCCCAGTTCATCACCCATTACTTCACCAACCAGCTCCACCACCATCACACTACAGTCCAATTCTTCCTAATTTTCCTCCACTATTCCATCACGGCAGAGCATCTCCAGCTCTCAACCACCATTCTGTGCTCCCATCTCTGCGTTGGCTGATTCCCATTCCCTCTGCTATTTAAGGCAGCCACTGCAAGCACAAAATCACAAATCAATCAATCTAATTATGTCTGTTCTTCTCTTTTGCAGGTTTGGAAGTCCCCAAGTTGCTGCCCGTCCCAGCCAAGGCCGTGCCCACCACTACTAGCGACCCAATCAATTACCCAATTAATTGCAGCTTTGCAATTAAGCACCATGGCTCTGCAGCAATCAACAACCAACTCGAGCCCAGCATCGACGCCGCCTTGCTTCCATCTTCAGACGTTATCATCATCGCCGATCTTTCCACCGCCGCTGCAATCAAGCCAAGATCCGGTCCTCTTCTCGAACCCGCATGCCGCGCCGCCTAGAGCCCATGCTCGATTTCTGCATCTGCCGTCTCGCCGTGAACCCAGACCGGCGTCCTCACCGCTTCCCGACGTCGCCACCTTCACCGTGCTCGATCTCACAACCAGCCAAGCTCAAGCCCGTGCTCGGAATTGCGCAGCGCTGCGCCGTCGTCGCACCAATCCGCTGCTCCCTTTCCATCGCCGGCAAGTTCATCTCTCGCTCTCTCCATTCCATCGCCGTTCCAGATCCTCCCTGCCGGAAAGCTGCAGCGCCTCGCCCAGTCCACGCAATCGATCCGCCGCCGCACGTCGTCCTTGCCGTCGAGCTTCACCTTTACAAATTCACGGCGTCTACCGTTGATCCCAAGCCTACCACCGGTCTCTCTCTCTCGGTATGTAGATGAAAAGAAAAGAAACTGAAACTAGAGAGAAAGACGCACGGGAAGGAGAAGAAAAGAAGAAAGAAAAGAAAGAAGAGGAGGGGAAAAGACCAAAAAGGGCTGGGCTGTGGAAAAGAAAGAAGGAAATGAAGATTTGGGCTTTGACCAAGTCAAAGTCCAAGCCCAAGCAGCCCAATGCCCAATTACTCTCCGCACCCGCCACATCCAAAATTGTTACGATCTTATAGCTGAGTCTGCCACCTTCGCCGTCGCATGTTGTCCATTTTCATGGACACAACAGTAACATTTTTCCCAAACTCGTTTATTTATTATAATTTATTTTTGTTTAATTAACTATTCGTGAATAATTTTGGGAAATGTTATTGTGTAAATATTTGTTTATTTTCTATTTTGCATAATAATTGTGTTATTTGATTTTTCTAAGTTGCTTTTGTGATTGTTTGTTTGATTCTGTTTTACGGAAAACTTTTATGTGCTTTTGTTATAGGGTTCGAAACTTATAATATTTGCATGTAATTGGAGCTAGAGTTAGGAATCCGATTCACCTAATAGTTTTGGAAACCTAATTCACAAGTAGTAAAGGCTTTGGACAAAGGTCGGAATCAATTAAAAAGGATTACAAATAGATGGACTTTTCCATACTAGGTTGTGCACTTGAATTAACAATTCTTTTCGATGCTTTGAACATGGATTGACTAGCTAGCTTTCTAGACTAAGATGGCATGTTTAATTGATTGATCTAGGTGCTTTCACTTAGGTTAATTTTCAGAGAGAAGTCTAATTGGGAAATAATTAGCTTTCTAATATTTGACAATGTTAGTTTCGATCATATGACTTAGAGAAATCAATATTTGTGTGTGTTTTTCTTGTTTTCAAAAATAATAAAAATCCAAAAATATTTCCTTTTAATTATTTATTGTTTTCAAAAATCTCAAAAACCCCCAAAAATACTTTTGTATATAATGTATATTTTTGTAAATAGAAACAATACTGTATAGTTCATTTAATTTTGTATATATATATTCTTTATTCTTTATACTTGTAAATATAATTCTTTATTTAATTTAATTTTTCGTGACATTAAAAAGTAAATATAACAATCTTCTGTGGGAAAAACCTTTATTTCCCATTATACTTTACAACGACAATTGTTAGGAATTTAGGTAATAATTAATGACGTAGGTAAAAAGCTTCTAATCAAGAAGCCTGAAGACATAAGCGGAAATGGCTCCGGTTGAACTCCACATAACAAACACTGGAGAATGGAATGGTTGATCGGCGCATAAATCACAGACGACCCCGTTGCATCGGTGCAACACTCCTGAAGAATCAGGAAGTCGTTGTGATTATCTATGGCGAGCACCGAAATCTGGTTCCGCGGGTCAAGACCGATGGTGAAATTTGCTAGCAGACGCACCGAGCTGTCCATCGACATACTATCCCACAGCGGTCTCGTATGCACATCTTTGAGGAACTCAAAGATCCTGGTGTGATGGGAAAGATGCACGACAGAACAACCAGCAGTACGATTGACTCCAGGGGGCTTGCTCGGATCTCCCCTTCGCTTGTTGGTCCTGACCTCCATTCGAGTGTCTCTTGTTCGGTTTGAACAAGTCAAGTGATGATACGTGGAGTTGCTGATGTCGTTGAAGAAACAGATCGCCATCTGGTTTGCCATTTCCGCTAGGCCTCTTTTTCCTTCGGGCGAAATGATAGAGTCACCGGGTGAAGTGTGGATCCCTGTGACGCACATGTAGCGCTCGGCTTGTCGTTGGAGAGTTGAGATCCAACGCTTTGCACCAAAAGCGAACCCAGAATGGACAAAGGGTTCGAAAATGGCCTTCATTTCCTTCTCGCGCATGATTAGAAGTATTTTCACCGCAGTCATTAAATTATTACCTAAATTCCTAACAATTGTCGTTGTAAAGTATAATGGGAAATAAAGGTTTTTCCCACAGAAGATTGTTATATTTACTTTTTAATGTCACGAAAAATTAAATTAAATAAAGAATTATTATTAACAAGTATAAAGAATAAAGAATATATATATATACAAAATTAAATAAACTATACAGTACTGTTTCTATTTACAAAAATATACATTATATACAAAAGTATTTTTGGGGGTTTTTGATAATTTTGAAAACAATAAAAGAAATATTTTTGGATTTTTATTATTTTTGAAAACAAGAAACACACACACAAATATTGTTTTGAAGATTAACCAACTCCCTAGCCATGAATCCGAAACTAACATATGTAAGATGCTGGACCACCATACATCTCCCAAATAAAACTGATTGGTTGTCAAAATATAGGAAATAGTAAATTAGACTCGGGATTGTCGAACCACGGGGATTGGAGGCCTAAAACCTAATTAGTAAAATGTAATCTAATTTCCTTAACACAAATAACAATTTTTAGGATTTTTCTTATTTTTCTAAACACACAATAATTAACAAATTAATCTAAACAAGCAATTTGAAATAATCAAACTAAAAATAAACTTAAATCACAAATATATAAAGTGAATCACAATTTAAATTAGAAAATATTCAAAGTACACAAATTAAAATAAAAATAGAAATTAAACAAATAGTTTCACACAACAAATATAATTAAATGAGTTTGAGAGAAAGAAATGCTCATTTAATTCGGTGAAGGCTCGGGAAGCTCGGGTGTAGAGAGCGATTGGGCTTGGGCCCGAAATTGGGCTTTGTGCTTGGGCTTTGATTTGGTCAAAGGCCCAAGTCAGATTTCTTTCTTCCTTGCGTCCAGCCCGTGTCCTTCTCCCTTTGACTTTTCAACCTTTTTCTTTTCTCTTGTTTTGCTACCAGCCCGTGGTCTATCTCTCTTCTTTTGCTTTTCTTCTCATTTGCTTCAGTTTCTTCTTTCTCTTCGGTTCGAGCAAGAGAGAGAGTCGAGATGCCATCGAGGTGTCGGTGAGGCACGGCGCCGGCGAGGTTTGGGGGAGCGCGGCTCGATGGCGACGCCGGCCGGGATCGATGATGAGCGGGCCGAGCAGAGCAGCCGACGAGCACGGGCTCGGGATCGAGAGACAAGTGTTGGCCGGGACGGCGGCGTCGGACTGGAACGAAGCTTTGCAGAAAACGGCGGCGTCCGGAGTGTCGTGGTCCGTGGAGGAACGGCGCGGCGTCGGTGGATTTTGCAGTGGACGCCGGCAGAGGAGTTGGATGCGCGGCTTGGTGAGACGGTACCGGAACTGGGCAGGTGAGCGACGGCGTCGTCGGGAACAGCAGCTGCGAGGATGATGGCTAGGAAGAGAGATCGACGCCGGCGGTGGCAGATGGTGATTGGCAGAGAGAGACCCGGACAGTGAACAGCACCGGCGACGGCAATTAAAGAGCAGCGGCCTGCTTGGATGCACGGGTTGATTTAATTGGGCTTGGTGAAGATGCTTGTGAACTTTGCTGTTGATTGCAGGTTGAACTAGATGGTGGTGAAATTGAGAATGAATTTGCAGATGATGTGTTGATGTGAACTGGAAGCTTGGGGTCTCGGTGGTTGGTCACGGCAGTGGCTAGAAATTGGGTGTAGAGAGAAGTGCGTAGGTGTAGAGAGAAAAACAGAGAGGTGAGATGGGTGTAGAGAGAAATGCAGAGAAGAGAAAAAGAAGAAGAAAGAAAAAGAAAAGAAGAAGAAAGAAGGGGGGAAGAAGAAGAAGAAGAAGAGGACCGGGAAGGGAAGAGAGGGAGATGCGATAATCTATTGATTGCAGGGACTAAATAGAGGCACAGAGAAATTGTGGTGGAGCTAGAATTGGTGGAAGAGATCCAGCTAAAAAGCTGGATTTGAATTCAAAGAGGAGTGGGGGGAGAATATGTTGGTGGTGATGGAAACCAGCTAAGAAAAGCTGTGGACGTGATTGTTAATTGCAGAGGATGGAGCGGGTGAAGAACATGGTGGCTGCAAAACAGATTTAAAAGAAAAATAAATAAAATAATAAAAAGAAAATAATTAAATAAATTAATTATAAAATAAATACTAAACTATAAATCAAAATCAAAATAAAATAAAATATAAACAAGGGAAAATAAAATAGAGATTTAAAATATGTATCGCCACCGCGTGTGGTGGTTGCGCCTCCGTGAGTCGTGGTTCGCCGGCAAAATTGCCGGGATTCGGAACGGTTTCCAAAATCTTCGTACATTGTCTATAATCCACTGTCGAGTGATGACCGGTGTCATCAGATAATCGAAAAGTCACGGTTGACTTTCCGATATTGCGCTGTAAATCTCCAAAATTCACCTTTTATGTGTAAATTAGCATTTTTCACATATTTTCCCTGAAAACACGAAAACAAACATTAAACCGACAAATAAGCTTTCAGAATAGCATCCATCCAAGTATTTAGAGCACTTTATGAACGTATTTTACGTTCACATCACACCCCCACACTTGAACTTTTGCTAGTCCTCTAGCAAACACAGAACTAAAAACAGAACAACACAAAAACAGAAAGGGAAACACAAAACAGAAATTCTTTCCAACCATAACCCTCAACGAGTTCACATAATTATAATCAGGAGAATAAAAACTATATACCAAGGCTCACGAATTTGCTAAGTATTTAACATGGACATCTCATTCGTGCTCGGGTGAAGTGTGTGAAAACCGAGTGTACAATTAATTTCAAACAATCAAATAGGCACATATGAACAACATTAACCACTAAAGCTCACAAGATTCGCTAAATATTTCCGCTCAGTGTTTAGGGTTAAGTGTTTACTCTCATAACAATTGCACAAGTAGTGTTCCCATAAGCTTGCTCATCGACCAACTCTCCACAATTAATCCATAAATCATTAAATCATAAGGGCTTTCAATGGTGTAATGGGGCCAAAGGGTGAATGAATGGTAAATGAATGGTAAATGGTAAATGGTAAATGGAAGGGAAAGACTAGAAATGAAAAATGTTCCACATGTTTGCAAGACAAATCAACGACTTTGAAACTCATACCTATGCTAAACCCGAAGCAACTTTCCTATTTTCCTCCAACCTTTTATTGAAATTAAAACAATACAAGAAAATAACTATATTTTTGTGGCATTTTTCTTTTTCTTTTCTTTTCCACTCTTTTTTTTTTTCTTTTCTTGAGGAATTTTATTCCTTCTTTTTTTTTTCTTTCTTTGAACAAATACAACAAAATAAAATGCACCCCCACACTTGCCTTTTGGTATACTACCATACAAATAAAAACCCGAAGCATAAGAATATAAGAAGTCACTATCATCGTCTTGCAAACACAATAAAACATGGGTGAGATGGTGTGGGTGAACAAAAGAAGCGGCTAATGAGTTATCAGTTCAAAAGGGGTTCCTAAAGTTCGTGTTTAGATGGATGGTGAATATTTGGCCATGGTGCTCAACTAGTGCCTTAATCATTTTCAATTCAACACAGATTAATAAAAAGTTTCAAGCGGTCTCTGAGCAAGTTCTAGGTTCAAAACTCATGAATTGTGCACACATGAAGAACGAGTAAATGTATGAATAATGCATACATGTGAATATTCAACAGGCTCAAATTCTCACAATTTCTGGGTATGCATGACAATGTATGTTCAAATGTGCTTCTCGGATTGCAATCAACTAATCAACACAGGTTATGTGAACATGGAATTTCGAGCAATCACAAGTTATGCAAATTAAATCCAAAGCAAACTACACAAAGCCTTGACATATAATAAACATTCTCCTAATCACAACAATTAAACTCAATTCATCATCGGGATTGGAAAGAACAAAACATGAATACAAATAAACACACAAAAACACACAAACAGAAGCAAATATTTTTGTATATTTTTTTTTTATTTTTTTATTTTTTTTTATTTTTTCAATTTACGTAACAATACGTGACCACAGTGACTTACTTAGTGCAATGGTAGGTTCAACGCTACCAAGGGAGTAAGTATGATTTAGTCGATATATTGTTACCGTAGAAAACAAAAACAAGTAAATTATTTTTTTTGAATTTTTCAAATTTTTCAAATTTTTTCTTTTCTTTTTAATAAACCTTCCCCCCACACTTGAATTAAACATTGTCCTCAATGATAGACAGATATTTCACGAAAATGAAAAATTCAAGTATGGTTATTGAATTTAAACACACAACAGAAATAAACACACAACATTTATACAAATGAAAAAGGAAACAAAAATAAACAGAAAGGTTAAAGAAAAACTCCCCCTTGAAGATCATTAAGCTCCTCCCGAAGCAAGTCACCAACAGTCACAAACAAGGCTAGCAGGGCCTTGCATCCAACGTTTGCTCCTTAGTTGACTGCGGTTCTGATCCTTTGAAGTGTGTCCTGGACGAGTGTAGTTGCCGACTCCACGGCAGATTTAGCTGATGTAGCCTTCACCGAGATCTGGAACACCATAGTCAGTAGTGTTCCATCAAGAACAGCTCCGGATACGTTTGGCAGAATGGAGAAGCCTGAAGACTGATAGGAGCATTATATGCTACGTTTTTAATGTATTTTCCCTATTATTTAGCTATGTTTTATTAGTTAACTTTGCTATTTAGCTTAGTTTTTATCTTTGAGTCCCTAAGTGATGAATATATATGAGCATGTGCGAAAATGAAGTTTTTAAGAAACTTTCCTGTTTTGACTTTCCTAATTGTTTTAGGAAACCTTCCTAATTTGAATCTTTCCTGTCTTGACCAAGAATCCTAAAGCAACCAGGAATCCTAATGGAAGTAGGAAACCTAGTTCATCCAGGAAAACTATTTTGTGCTCGGAATGGAAAATCGAGGCTCGGAAAATTACGAAGCTTAATGGGCTTTTTCGGGGCCCATTAAGAGGTGGGCTGCCACGAGGCCCAAGATTGAGGCCCAAATCCATCAAGGAAGCCCAAGATCACAAAGTACAAAGAGAGGCCCATGTCCACATATTTCTTAACGCAAACCCTAGACCCTTTAGGGTTTTGTGCCGCATACATCAAGAAGGAAAGGGATTCCCAAGGCCGCTAGGAAAGCAACTATCTCTTGGACTTTTATGAAGAAATCAGATTTTTCTAAGAGATTAATGGACTTTGAAGTAAACCCTAGCCCATTAGGGTTTGTTGCCGCAAAGAATAAAGGAGAAAAGTTTGTTGCCGCAAGGATTTCTTGGTGAACAAGAAGAGTTGCCGCACTTGCCAAATTCAAGAAGGATTAGGAGAGTTTAAAATCAGATTTTTATGGGATTTATTGAAGGAATTTTCGTCCATATTAAGAGACCATGCCTTGTGGACTACTCAATGGGATTAAAATCAGATTTTTAGGGAATGAATCTAGTCCTAATTTCGGCAAGAAGGAGAGAAGGATTTCTTGGTGACTACTCAAGTGAATCTCGGCCATTCAAGGATTAAATTATTCAACGCTCAAGATTTCTTCTCAAGTTCCATGTTCTCCTATAAATAGAGGGCTTCACAAATCAGTTCTGGACCAATTCACATTCGAGAACATCATTCCATAAGCTTCCAAGGTTTCGACTTCAGCCATCCATCAAAGTTCTCGGCTCCATTCTCTAGTGCGAGGGTTCTCAAAGCTTCAAGGAGGAGGAAGAGGCGTGGTCACCATCATCATCACCATAGTTCGACATCTCCATCACCATCATCAACTTGTCTTCACGGCTTGGGTCACTTGTGGTCAAGGATTCAAGGTTTTGTGGTTTCAAGATCTTAAACTATTTCATATGGTGTATCACGTTTTTACCTTTAAATTCATACCTCTTTGTTGTTTGATTGCCTTTGTATTAGTTAACTCTTCATGGATCATATAAATTTCCAGATTATTTATACAAGTTTATTTGGTTATTGGATTGAAATTGATTGATTCTTCTAGTAGTTTATGTGGATTTGCTTGTTTGATTATACTTTAAAACGTTAAGATCAGATGAGAAGGATTGTGGATAGTCGAGTGGTCTCGCTAGGTCATGCACTTTAACTAACAAGTATGTTTCTATGCGTTGAATATGTTAAGGCTAGCTATCTTTGCATGTTTAATTGTTTAACCTAGGTGTGGTCGCTTAGGTTGGATTTCATAGAGATATATTTATTTGGGAGATGTATGGTGGTCCAACGTCTCACATGTGTTAGTTTCGAATTCATGACTAGGGAGTTAGTTAATTTTCAATCTGATAATTGATAAATGAGTATACTTGAGACGTTAATTAAGTGATCCATGTTCCATCGATTCATTCATTTAATTTATTCATTATAGTTAATTAGTTGATTTTCGTAACAATTCTTGAACACCCCTTAATTTCGTGTATATATGTACATACTTTGTTTATATTTATTAATTCTTTGTGACATTCTTTGTTAGGTACACCCTCGATCTCCGTTGGAAACGATCCCTACTTACTATATACTACAATGCTTTTAGGGTTTTAAATTGACGCACACTTGTAGCCTATCAATTTTTGGCGCCGTCGACGGGGATCAAAATTACCTAATATCTTATACTTGTGACGTTTATACTTGTGATTATTGTTGAATATACTTGTTTATATATTTTTGTAACACTTAGTAATTTATTTAGGGTGTCCTATATGTGGTTGATTATTTGAGTTGTTGTGAGTTGTAACCTGAACGGAAATAGGTAAGGTCCTTTTGTTAATATTGGCCTAAACCCTTCATTTGTACCTTGCTAAGGTCACTTGAGGTTGAGGGCGGCCTTTATTAACACTTGGAGAGTTGCCACACACTTAAGTGCTTTCTCAACTGAGTAAGGGGCACATGGATGGTGTCTAGGTCGAGACCCTGGGTGACAGGTTTTGGATTCAGAGGACTATAGACTGACGTAAGTCGATAGGGGCTTTGCCTCCGTAGTACCACTAAATGAATCCTGCCCCTCGCTTATCTCTCATATGATCTGGCCATTCGCCTCTGAAAACACGGAAAGTCATTTAAGTCAAGGCAGAAGCCCGTAGGCCGTACGTTCCACCTTGGGTTACCGCTTGGAATCAACTTGGTTTTTGACTATGTTAAGGGCACCAACGAAAATGTTGTTACACCTAAGGTATATTGGATTAAACATGACTTTAAGATGGGTAGCTGTTTCAGTCCCATTGCACATTTGAGGTCCTCTGTTCCCGTACCTAAGTGTATTGTGTGAATAAAATTAATTAGACAAAATAGGAATTTCATTCATTCTTTCATTATTTTCGTAAATAATACTTAAACTTGTATAAAATATTTTTGTATTTATTTTGTAAACTTTGTACTCACTTGTTTATTTTGTATAGGTGCTTAATGAATGTCCACTTCTGAACGTACGCCATTCTCTACTATTCAAGAACGCTTACAAAAGCTCAAGGAAGGCACTGGATTGTACATTCCTGAGGACCAACCTTTAGCACCCTTCGAAATTAAGTCAGAAGACTCAGATAATAACTCCTCACGTTCTCGTTCAGAAGAGGAGGAAGACCTATCTGAGGAAGAAGACGCTGCTGAAAATCAAGCACCACCAATGGCTGAGACAATAAGGCAACTTTCGAATGGTACTGAGGGAGAGGTTGTTCCTCTTTGCATCACATACCCGGAACCGGCTGAAGGGAAAGAGGCTGACTTCGAATTGAAGAGTGGATTCTTGCATCACTTGCCAAAGTTTCATGGACTTAATAGTGAGGATCCTAACAAGCATCTTAAGGAGTTTCAGTTTGTTTGTGGGAGCATGTGCCCTAAGAATGGGGATATTAGTATTCTCAAGATGAAGGCATTTCCGTTCTCCCTTGATGATAGAGCAAAGACATGGCTATTTGACTTACCTGCCGGCCATGTCAACACTTGGGACAAGTTGAAGAGTGAGTTTCTCACTAAGTACTTTCCGGCTTCAAAGGTTACTATCTTGAGGAAGCAGATAACTGGAATTCAACAAGGTGGGGATGAGACGTTCTGCACTTACTATGAGAGGTTCAAAAGCCTTGTTGCATCATGTCCTTCACATGGAATGAAGGAAGAAAGCCTCCTTACCTACTTTTATGAGGGACTCCTTCCTTTGGAACGTAGCTTATTGGATGCGGCGGCCGGTGGTTCATTCATGGATAAGACTCCTACAATTGCTAAGGAGCTACTTGCAAACCGAGCCCTTAACTACCAACAATACGAAGGGGCACTCTCCTCATCTAGGAGGGTTAATGAGGTAACTTCTCACTCTACTTTAGAGGACAAGGTAAATAAGATGTCTACTTTGTTGTCTCAGGTACTTCAAACAGCTAAAGGAGGAGGAGTATCTCAAGCTTGTGGGGTATGCTCTATTCAAGGGCATCACTCGGATCAATGCCCTCAACTCATTGAAAATGGTGGATGGGAATCCGCAAATGCTATTGGAGGATACCAAGGAGGGTACCAAGGTAACCAAGGGGTTCCTCAACGCCAAAGGTATGATCCATTCTCAAATACCTACAACCCCGGATGGAGGGACCATCCTAACTTCAAGTGGGGAGGCAACAATGAGCAAGCTCAACAACCTCAACAAGGAGGAGGACGTCCAAATGGCTTTTTCCCAAAGCCTCAAAACTTTTCTTCTCCTTCTAATCCTAATTCTAATTCTAGTGCCAATTATGATAAAATGTTTGAAGCACTAACAAGTTCTACTCAAGCTTTGGTGCAAGGGCAACAGAATCAAGGAAAGGAGATAGCTGAGCTTAAGAAGCAAATGGATCAAGTGGTGGGCTTTATGAGCAAGATCCACGAGAATGGGAAGCTTCCTAGTACCACAATCCCTAATCCTAAGGGACAATTCGAAAATGCTTCCATTGTGACTACTAGGAGCGGAAGGGAGTTTGTGGATAGACCTAAGGTACCTATGAAAAAGGACCCTGCGCCAATCATCCTTGAGGAGGACCCCGCAACTTCGAAGAAAGAGGAGAGGCTTGCATCGTCAAATGAAAAGAAAGGTATGGACCCTAACTTGGTGAGTTCGGTTTTACCTAACGTTGTTCCCTCTTCTTTGCCCTTTCCTAGTAGGTTCGACAAATCCAAGAAGGATGAGAGTGACCAAGCTATCTTGGAAGTTTTTAAAAAGGTGCAAATTAACCTTCCTCTTTTGGAAGCAATCAAATCTCTTCCTCGATATGCTAAGTTTCTCAAGGAGCTTTGCACTACAAGAAGGATGAACCGAGAAAAGGAGGTGGTTAAGGTGAACAAAAATGTCTCTGCAATGATCCAAAGGAAGCTACCTCCTAAGTGCCCGGATCCCGGAAGTTTCACTATCCCATGCCAAATTGGTAACTCTAAATTTTCAAATTGTATGCTAGATTTAGGCGCCTCAATTAATGTGATGCCTTATTCTGTATATTTGACTTTGGGATTAGGGGAACTTAAACATGATAGTGTGATTATCCAACTAGCTGATAGGTCTAACGTTTACCCTAAGGGTATGTTGGAAGATGTGCTTGTGCAGGTGGACCATTTGATCTTTCCCGCTGACTTCTATGTCCTAGAGATGGAGGAAACTCCCGTGGTGAGCACACCATTGCTTCTAGGCCGTCCATTCATGAGAACCGCAAGGACAAAGATCGATGTGTATGCCGGTTCCCTCACCATGGAATTTGATGGAGAAGTGATTGGGTTCAATGTCTTCGAAGCCATGAGGTATCCTCTTGATGTTCATAGTTGCTTTTCTATTGATGTTTTGGATACCCTTGCGCAGAACATGCTTGATATTATAAGGGAAGACACTTTGGCCCCAACACTCGAGCAAGGCGTGGGGTACACCAAATATGGCGCAAGCATACCTATGGAGGAGCTATTGGATACTTGTGAAAAGGAGGTTATGGATAATGTCTTCTCCCTTGAGATCCAACCCTACGAAAGTAAGTATACTCCTCCTTTGTCCATTCCTTTATCTACTAATAAGGCACTTCCCTCAGTTGTTCAGGCACCCGTGCTTGAGCTCAAGCCCTTACCGGATTATTTGAAGTATGCCTATTTGTATCCTCTGCCCTTACTTCTGAACAAGAGGAGCGTTTGGTGAACGTGCTTAAGGAGCATAAGACTGCTATTGGATGGACCCTAGCAGACATCAAGGGAATAAGCCCTACAACATGTGTCCATCGCATACTTCTTGAGGAGGGGACTAAACCCACTAGAGAGGCTCAACGCCGTCTCAACCCCCCAATGATGGAAGTTGTGAAGAAGGAGGTTATCAAACTCCTTGATTGTGGCGTCATCTACCCCATTTCAGACTCCAAATGGGTGTCACCTATTCAAGTGGTACCAAAGAAGTCCGGAGTCACTGTTGTGAAGAATGCTGAGAATGAGTTGGTGCCACAAAGGACCGTGACCGGACATCGAGTTTGCATTGACTATAGGAAGCTCAACGCCACCACTAGGAAGGACCACTTCCCTTTGCCATTCATTGATCAGATGCTCGAGCGTTTGGCGGGCCATGATTACTATTGCTTTCTTGATGGATACTCCGGTTACAATCAGATTGCCATCGCACATGAAGATCAAGAGAAGACGACCTTTACTTGCCCTTTTGGGACGTTTGCTTATCGTAGGATGCCCTTCGGACTCTGCAATGCACCAGGTACGTTCCAAAGATGTATGGTAAGCATCTTTTCTGATTTTATTGAAAAAATTATTGAAGTTTTTATGGATGACTTTTCAGTTTTTGGTGAAAACTTTAATAATTGCCTTGATAATTTGGAACTTATTCTTAAGAGGTGTGTCGAAACTAACCTTGTTCTTAATTGGGAAAAATGTCACTTTATGGTTAGACAAGGGATAGTCCTAGGTCATATTGTCTCTTCTAGGGGTATAGAAGTAGATAAAGCTAAGGTTGATCTTGTACGCTACTTACCCTCTCCCACTTCCGTGAGAGAGGTTCGTTCTTTTCTTGGACATGCAGGATTTTATCGTCGCTTTATCAAGGATTTTTCCAAGATTGCAAGACCCCTTTGCCGCCTACTACAAAAGGAAGTGGCGTTTGACTTTGACAAGGACTGCCAAGGGGCTTTCGACAAGCTCAAAGGACTTCTGACGTCATCACCCATTATGCAACCTCCAGATTGGTCCTTGCCATTTGAGTTGATGTGTGACGCATCTGACTATGCTGTGGGAGCCGTGTTGGGACAACGCAAGGATAAGAGGCCTTATGCCATATATTATGCCTCTAGGACTCTTAATGATGCACAATTGAATTACTCTACCACTGAAAAAGAGTTGCTTGCTGTTGTTTTTGCTCTTGAAAAGTTTCGTTCTTACTTGCTTGGCACTAAAGTTATTGTTTATACTGACCATGCAGCCTTGAAGTATCTCTTGTCGAAAAAGGAGGCCAAGCCAAGGCTGATTCGATGGGTGCTACTCCTCCAAGAGTTTGACGTGGAGATCAAGGACAAAAAGGGAAGTGAGAACGTGGTGGCTGACCACTTGAGCCGTTTGGTGCATGAGGAAGACGCCATACCCCTTGTGGAAACATTTCCGGATGAACAACTCTTCGGAATAGAGGTAAGTACACCATGGTATGCTGATATTGTGAACTTTATTGTGTCTAGACAAATTCCTAATACCATGTCACATGCACAAAAGGATAGACTTAGAAAAGTTGCTAAGGAATATGTTTGGGATGATCCCTATTTGTGGAAACATTGTGCTGATCAATTAATTAGGAGATGTGTGCCTGAATATGAGCAACGTGCTATATTGTCTTTCTGTCATTCTGAAGCATGTGGGGGGCATTTTGGGTCTAAAAAGACTGCTTATAAGGTGTTAGAATCGGGATTCTTTTGGCCAACTTTGTTTAAAGATGCATATGCATTTTGCTCGACTTGTGATAGGTGCCAAAGAATGGGGAATCTAAGTTCTAGGGATCAAATGCCATTAACTAATATTCAAGCTGTTGAAATATTTGATGTTTGGGGCATAGATTTTATGGGACCTTTTCCTTCATCTTATGGGTTTCTTTATATACTCCTTGCCGTTGACTATGTCTCAAAATGGGTGGAGGCTAAGGCCACCCGGACTAATGATTCTAAAGTTGTTGCGGATTTTGTGCAGTCTAATATTTTCTCTAGGTTTGGCATTGACAGGCCCAAAATGAGCGTCAATTTAAAAAAACCCTATCGGTAGTAGTATAGTGCATAGTAGGGTATCGTTCACAACGGAGATCAAAGGGTGTACCTAACAAAAAATGTCACAAAGAATTAAATAAAATAAAGAATTATTATTAACTAGTATAAAGTATAAATATATATCTACAAGGTAAAAAGGGGGTTTAAGAGATAAATTGAATAAATGAATTAATTAAATTACAAAGAATAAATTAAATAAGATGGGATGAAACACAAAGTATATAAAGTTCAGCCACAAGTATACAAGTTTACCAATCATTAGACCGAAAATTAACCAAGTTCCCTAGCCATGAAACCGAAATTAACATATGTGGAAAGTTAGAAGCTAACCATTCCCCAAATAAAACCTCTCTACGAAAATTAACCTAAGTGAAAGCACCTAGATTAACCAATTAAACATGCCATCTTAGTCTAGAAAGCTAGCTAGTCAAACCATGTTTAACGCATAGAAGAAGAGTTGTTAATGAAAGTGCACGACCCATTATAGAAAAGTCCATATGTCCGCAATCCTTTTTATTAGACACCGACCTTTGTCCAAAGCCTTTACTACTCGTGAATTAGGTTTCCAAAACTATTAGGTGAATTGTAATCCCTAACTCTAGCTCCATTTATATGCAAATATTATAAGTATCGATCCCTATAACATAAACACATAAAAGTTTTCTATAAAACAGAATCAAGTAAACGGAGTCACATAAGCTACTAGAAGAACTAATTAATTAGGATCCAATAACTAAATAAACTCATATAAATAGGCTGGAAATTATATAAATCATGTCATGTTAACTAATACAAAGAATAATCAAGCAACAAAGAGGAATTCATAAGAATAATTAAAGGAAAAGTCAGATTACACCATATGGAATAGCATGAAGACTTGAAGACCACAAAACCTTGAATCCTTGAAAGCAAGTAATCCAAACCGTGTGCAGCAAGGTGGTGATGATGATGGACGAAATTGATGGTGATGATGGTGATGGTGCAGCCGCCTTTCCTCCTCCTTGAAGCCTTGAGAACCCTAAATACTAGAGAATGGAAAATATGATGTGAGATGGAGAAAGAGGAGGGTTTGTCCCTCCCCATTGGGGTGTGTTTGAAGAGAAGAATGAGGCTGCTATTTATAGGAGAATGGAGAGGAAGAAGAAGACAATGAAAGAAATAAAGAAAGAAAGGGAAGAGAAGTGGAATTTGAGTGGGAGAAAAAGAAATGGTAAGTGGAATGGTGGAAATGTAGTCATATGACAATTAACCATTTATTTAAATAAAAGAAACTAAACACTAATGATGTGGGAAGAAAGCAACAAATATGGGTTGGTGAGATGGATGACAATATGGTGGTGAGTGGAGCATTGAGAATAAAGGAAGAAGAAAGAATTGGAAAGTAGACAGCACTGAGCTATGTCCACTTAGAACGGAATAATTGACGTTTGAACGGTTGGATGATTCTGAAATTTGAATCCAGAATACTTAACACACACATGAAGCGTGTATCAAAAATACAGCTGGATCCAACGGTGCAAGTGGGAGATATGTGCTTCCAAAGTTGACAGATCTGCACAGGCAGATTGTCCGAAAATGGGCTTGGACCTTTCTTCATGCTTTGTGGACTTGGGCCTTCCTTCTTGGGCTTGGGCCTTCATCTTGGAATTGGGCCTTTCTCTTGGGCTCACGGCAGCGCACCTCTTAATGGGCCTCGAGAAAGCCCATTAGACTTCGTAAATTTCCAACACATTGTTTATTTTGCTCAACTTATCTTCTTTTCTCTTTATTTGCAATTGGAAACCTACAAACACAAAAACTAAATAAATAACACAAATTTATGAGAAACTAACAATAAAAATGTAGAGAAATTGATATAAAAAGTTGTACAATTATGCACCTATCAAATACCCCCACACTTAACTTTTGCTAGTCCCTTAGCAACACAAAACTTAAAACAGAACAACACAAAACAGAAAAGGGAAACACAAAACATATATTCTTTCCAACCATAACCCTCAGCGAGTTCACAAGAGTTATAATCCGGAGAACAAAAATTATATACCAAGGCTAACGAATTTGCTAAGTCTTTAACCTGCATATCTCATTTATGCTCGGGTGAAGTGTGTGAAAACCGAGTGTACAATTAATCTCATGCAATCCAATAGGCACATCGAAACAACATTAACCACTAAAGCTCACAAGATTCACTAATTATTTCCGCTCAGTGTTTAGGGTTAAGTGTTTACTCTCATAACAATTACACAAGTAATGTTCCCATAAGCTTGCTCATTAACCAACTCTCCACAATTAATCCACAAATCATTAAATCATAAGGGCCTTTAGGGTGAAACAAGGGCCAAAAGGTGGATGGTAAATGGTTAATGGTGAATAATGAATGAAGGGACCGGAAATGAAAAATGTTTCATATGTTTGCAAGACAAATCAATGACTTTGAAACTCATACCTATGCTAAACCCGAAACAACGCTCTTATTTTCCTCCAACCTTTTATTGAAAATAATACAAGAACTCTATTTTTGGAATTTCTCTTTCTGACATTTTTTTTTCTTTCTTTTCTATATTTTTTTTTTCTTTGAGGAATTTATTCCTTCTTTTTATTTCTGATTTTTTTTTCTTTCTTTCTTTGAACAAATACAACAAAATAAATACACCCCCACACTTGCCTTTTGGTATACTACCATACAAATCCGAAGCATAAAACATAAGAAGTCACTATCATCGTCTTGCAAACACAAATAAAACAAGGGTGAGAAGGTGTGGGTGAACAAAAGAAACGGCTAATGAGTGTTTAGTTCAAAAGGGGATTCCTAAAGTTCGTGTTTAGATGGATGGTGAATACTTTGGCCATGGTGCTCAACTAATGCCTTACTCATTTCTAATTCATCACAGATTAACAAAATGTTTCAAGTGGTCTTTGAGCAAGTTCTAGGTTCAAAACTCATGAATTGTGCACACATGAAGAACGAATAAATGTATGAATGATGCATACATTTGAATATTCAATAGGCTCAAGTCCTCACATTTTCTGGGTATGCATGACAATGTATGTTTAAATGTGCTTCTCGGATTGCAATCAATTAATCGAAACAGGTTATGTGAACATGGAAATTCGAGCACTCATAAGTTATGCAAATTAAATTCAAAGCAAACTACACAAAACCTTGACATATAATAAACATTCTCCAAATCATAACAATTAAACTCAATTCATCATCGGAATTGGAAAGAACAAAACACAACACAAATAAACACACAAAAACACAAAACAGAAACAAATTTTTTTTATTTTGATTTTTTGATTTTTTTTATTTTTCAATTTAGGGTAACAATACGTGACCACAGTGACTTACTAAGTGCAATGGTAGGTTCAACGCTACCAAGGGAGTAAGTATGATCTAGTCGATATACCGTTACCGTAGAAAACGAAAACAAACAAATAAATAAACAACAGAAGCAATTTTTTTTTTCTTTTTCATTTTTTTTATTAGGGTAACAATACGTGACCACAGTGACTTACTAAGTGCAATGGTAGGTTCAACGCTACCAAGGGAGTAAGTATGATCTAGTCGATATATTGTTACCGTAGAAAACGAAAACAAGTAAATTATTTTTTTGAATTTTTTCAATTTTTCAATTTTTTTCTTTTCTTTTTAATAAACCTTCCCCCCACACTTGAATTAAACATTGTCCTCAATGTTGACAAATATTTCACGAAAATGAATAATTCAAGCATGGTTATTGAATTTAAACACACAAACAAAAATAAACCGAAGTAAACACACAAACTGAAATAAACAGAAGTAAACACACAACAGTTAAGTAAATGAAAAGGGAAACAGAAAGACTCCCCTTTGAAGATCGTGAAGCTCCTCCCGAAGCAAGTCACCAACAGTCACAAACAAGGCTAGCAGGGCCTTGCATCCAACGTTTGCTCCTTAGTCGATCGCGGCTCGATCCGTTGAAGTGTGTCCTGGACAAGGGTTGTTGCCGACTCCACGGCGTACTTGGCTCGATGTAGCCCTCACCGAGATCCGGAACACCATAGTCGCAGTGTTCCGTCAAGTACAGCTCCGGATACGTTTGGCAGAATGGAGAAGCCTGAAGACATAAGCGGAAATGGCTCCGGTTGAACTCCGGATAGCAAACACCGAAAAATGGAATGGTTAATCGGCGCATAAATCACAGACGACCCCGTTGCATCGGTGCAACACTCCCGAAGAATAAGAAAGTCGTTGTGACTATCTACGGCGAGCACCGAGATCTGGTTCCGCGGGTCAAGACCGATGGTGAAATTTGCTAACACACGTACGAGCTGTCCATCGACATACTATCCCACAGTGGTCTCGTCTCGAACGTCTTTGAGGAACTCAAAGATCCTAGTGTGATGAGATAGATGAAAGACGGAACAACCCGGGGTAAGTCCGACCGAGGGGGGGGGTTGGCCCCCCCCTCCCTTGGTGGGGCTGCCCCCCCTTCCTGTCTCTTTTTTTGTGTGCGCAAGACCCCAGCCGCGGGGGGGGGGGGGGGGGATTGACACGCCCAAAAGGAGCATCAATTTAAAAAAATCCCTATCGTAGTAGTATAGTGTAAGTAGGGTATCGTTCACAACGGAGATCAAAGGGTGTACCTAACAAAAAATGTCACAAAGAATTAAATAAAATAAAGAATTATTATTAACAAGTATAAAGTATAAATATATACATATGTACAAAGTAAAAAGGGGAATTGAGAGATAAATTGAATGAAATAAATTAATTAAATTACAAAGAATAAATAAAATATGATGATGAAACACAAAGTATATAAAGTTCAGCCACATATACACAAGTTTACCAATCATTAGACCGAAAATTAACCAAGTTCCCTAGCCATGAAACCGAAACTAACATATGTGGAATGCCCACACGGGTTATCATTCCCCAAATAAAACCTCTTCTATGAAAATTAACCTAGTGAACGCTCATCTAGATTAAACAATTAAACATGCAAAGGTGATCAATCAATAACATATCTAACGCATAGGAGAAGAGTTGTTAATTAAAGTGCGCGACCTAGCGAACGCTCGTCTATCCGCGATCCTTCTTATTTTGATTCCGACCCGTTTGATAAGCCTTTACTACTTGTGAATTAGAATTAAAACCCTAATTCTAGCACCAATTACATGCAATCATCTTAAGTTTCGAACCTTAAAACAAGAACACATAAAAGATTCAATAAAACCGAATCAAATAAACGGAGTCACATAAGCTGCTAGAAGAACTAATTAATTAGGATCTAACAATCAAATAAACTCATAAATATAGGCTGAAAATTATATAAATCATGTCATGTTAACTAATACAAAGAATAATCAAGCAACAAAGAGGAACTCAAAAAGAGTAATTAAAGAATAAGTTGAAGTACACCATATGGAAAGTAGGAAGAACTCGAAGATCACAAACTCTTAAATCCTCACGCGAGTAACTCAAAAGCCGAGATTCCCAAGGTGATGATGATGGTGGTGATGATGGTTGATGGCTGGTGGTAATGGTGTAAACAGCTCCCCTCCTCCTTGAAGACTTGAAAACCCTAAATACTAGAGAATGGAAAATATGATGTGAGATGGAGAAGAGAAAGAGGAGGGTTTGTCCCTCCCCATTGGGGTGTGAATTGGTGAGAAGAATGAGGCTGCTATTTATAGGAGAATGGAGAGGAAGAAGAAGACAATGAAAGAAATAAAGAAAGAAAGGGAAGAGAAGTGGAATGTGAGTGGTAGAAAAGAAATGGTAAGTGGAATGGTGGAAATGTAGTCATATGGCAATGAACCATTTATTTAGGTAAAAGAAATCAAACACTAATATTGTGGGCAGAAAGAAGAGGAAAGAATATAGGGGTGAGTGGAGCATTGAAAATAAAAGAAGAGGAAAGAAATAAAAAGCAGACAGCACTGAGCAGTGCGCACTTAGAGCGGCATAATGGACGTTCCACCGGTTGGATGATTCTGAAATTTTATTGGGGAGCAGCTAACATCCACATGCAGCGTGTATCAAAATTACAGCTAGATCTGACGGTGCAATTGAGAGATATGGGCTTCGCAAGTTGACTGATCTGCACAGGCAGAATGTCCGAAAATCTGGGCTTGGGCCTTTCCTCATGCCTTGTGAACCTGGGCCTTCCTTCATGGATTTGGGCCTCCTTCATGGGCTTGGGCCCCCTTCTTGGGCCTCATGGCAGACCACCTCTTAATGGGCCTCGGAAAAAGCCCATTAAGCTTCGTTTCTGCACATGTTCACATTAATACGTCATTTAGGACTCAAATATGGAAACTAAGCTAAAATAGCAAAGTTACAATTAAATCATAGCCAAATAGTAGGGAAAACACATTAAAAACGTCACACTTTGTGCTCCTATCAAATTCCCCCACACTTAGCTATTGCTAGTCCTCTAGCAAACACAAGAACAACACAAAACAGAAAAGGAAACACAAAACAGAATGGTCTTTCCAACCATAACCCTCAGCGAGTTCAAAAGAGTTATAATCAGAAGAATAAAAATTATATACCAAGGCTAACAAATTTGCTAAGTGTTTAACATGTACATCTCATTCATGCTCGGGTGAAGTGTGTGAAAACCAAGTATACAATCAATCTCATGCAATCAAATAGGCACATCGAAACAACATTAACCACTAAAGCTCACAAGATTCACTAATTATTTCCGCTCAGTGTTTAGGGTTAAGTGTTTACTCTCAAAACAATTACACAAGTAACGTTCCCATAAGCTTGCTCATTAACCAACTCTCCACAATTAATCCACAAATCATTAGATCATAAGGGCTTCAAGGGTATAAACGGGGGCCAAAAGGGTGAATGGTGAATAGTGAATGGTGAATGATGAATGAAGGGACTGGAAATGAAAAATGTTTCACATGTTTGCAAGACAAGTCAACGACTTTGAAACTCATACCTATGCTATACCCGAAACAACTTTCTTATTCTCCTCCAACCTTTTATTGAAAATAATACAAGAAAATAACTCTATTTTTGAAATTTCTCTTTCTTTCTTTTTTTTTTCTTTTTTTTTTCTTTGAGGAATTTTATTCCTTCTTTTTGTTTTTGTTTTTTTTTTTCTTTCTTTGAACAAATACAACAAAATAAAATGCACCCCCACACTTGCCTTTTGGTATACTACCATACAAATCCGAAGCATAAAAACACAAGAAGTCACTATCATCGTCTTGCAAACATAAATAAAACAAGGGTGAGATGGTGTGGGTGAACAAAAGAAAAGGCTAATGAGTGTTTAGTTCAAAAGGGGATTCCTAAAGTTCGTGTTTAGATGGATGGTGAATATTTTGGCCATGGTGCTCAACTAATGCCTTAATCATCTCTAATTCATCACAGATTAACAAAATGTTTCAAGTGGTCTTTGAGCAAGTTCTAGGTTCAAAACTCATGAATTGTGCACACATGAAGAACGAGTAAATGTATGAAAGATGCATACATGTGAATATTCAATAGGCTCAAATCCTCACATTTTCTGGGTATGCATGACAATGTATGTTTAAATGTGCTTCTCGGATTGCAATCAATTAATCGAAACAGGTTATGTGAACATGGAATTTCGAGCAATCACAAGTTATGCATATTAAATCCAAAGCAAACTACACAAAGCCTTAGCATATAATCAACATTCTCAAAATCACAACAATTAAACTCAATTCATCCTTGGGATTGGAAAGAACAAAGCACAAAACACACAAAACAGAAGCAAATATTTTTGTAATTTTTGATTTTTTGATTTTTTTTGATTGATTTTTTTTTAAATGATATAGCTCAAATAAACGAACAAGCACTTTCTAAGACTCGATAGCTCCAAAGCCAGTGCGAAACAAACGAGCTTACAAAACTATTTTTTTTTCTTTTTCAATTTTTTTTATTAGGGTAACAATACGTGACCACAGTGACTTACTAAGTGCAATGGTAGGTTCAACGCTACCAAGGGAGTAAGTATGATCTAGTCGATATATTGTTACCGTAGAAAACAAACACAAGTAAATTATTTTTTTGAATTTTTCAAATTTTTCAAATTTTTTTTCTTTTCTTTTTAATAAACCTTCCCCCACACTTGAATTAAACATTGTCCTCAATGTTGACAAATATTTCACGAAAATGAAAAATTCAAGCATGGTTATTGAATTGAAAATACAAACAGAAATAAACACACCAAAAACACACAAACACACAACAGTTAAGTAAATGAAAAGGGAAACAGAAAGACTCCCCTTTGAAGATCGTTAAGCTCCTCCCGAAGGTAGTCACCAACAGTCACAAACAAGGCTAGCAGGGCCTTGCATCCAACGTTTGCTCCTTAGTCGACTGCGGCTTTGATCTTTTTGAGCGTGTCCCTGGACCGACACTCGTTGCCAAATCCACAAGCACGTCCGGCTGAATTTGCCTTCACCGAGATCCGGAACACTAACGTCGCAGAGTTCCATCAAGTACGTCTCCGGATACATCGGCAGAATGGAGAAGCCAGATGACATCAATTGAAAAGGCTCCGGGTCAACTCCACATAACATGGACCGGAAGGTTGCTTGATCGATAGGCGCATAAATCACGTACGACCCCGTTGAATCCGTGAAGCACTCCCGGAGTATGAGGAAGTCGACGTGATTACTTATGCCCAAAACGGAGATAGAATTTCGTGGGTCAAGACCAGTGGTGAAGTTTGTAAGCACATGTACCGAACCGTCTATCGACACACTATCCCATAAATGCCTTGTCCGTACGTCTCGATAAAATCAAAGATTCTTGTGTGATGGGAGAAGTGCTTGACGAACAGCCAGCAAGACGATCGAGTCCAAGGGGTTGGCTAGGATCACCCCTTCGCTCGTTGGTCCCGACCTCCATACGTGTGTCTCCCGTTTTGTTTGATGCAGTCCAATGATGGTAAGTCGAGTTGGTGATGTCGTTGAAGAAACTTACCGCCATCTGGTTTGCCATCTTAGCAAGGCTTCTTCTCCCTCCCGGTGAAATGATCGAGTCACCGGGTGAAGTGTGAATCCCCATCACGCACATGTAGCGCTCGGCATGTCGTCGAAGAGGTGCCAACCAACGCTTCGCTCCATATGCAAAACCCGATTCAACAAAAGGTTTAAATAAGGGGGTTAAATCTTTTTCTCGCACATCAACATGCTCCACCCACGTGACAAAGGAGGATCCATTCGCAGATCCCGTATCGTGCATCCGAAGGACGTTTTCGGCATCTTGATCTCACGGAAGGCCTTGGATTCGAGCTCATTTCATCCACAGAGACATCCACAACAATCCAACTTCCATCCAATTGTTGGTGAGAGGAACGAACAACCGGACTTCACGAGTCGAAACGTCGTGTGTTGGCACTAGAAACTCGGCAGACATCACTTGCACTCGCTCCTTGTAGCTTTCTTCTATCCCGGAGAACAGGACCTCCAAGGTATGGGCATTGGTGACCAAGCTACAGAAGATGAGCAACCATTGACCAACATCCATTAAAATCCGAACGATGGTGGTCGGATTCAGTGAATGGTCGTCGAGTGTCTCGAGGCTTCGATATGAAATATGGTGTAGGCTCGCTCGTCGAGACACTCGCAAGTACTCGGCATGATTAAGAGTTTCGGGATGAATGGAAGTGATGGGATTTGAGGAATAGATCCATAGGGGAAAACCAGCCGCGGCCAAGAGAAGGAGTTCGTCTTTGGCTTTGTTCACGATATCGGCGATCTGGTCGGAATGAAACCCAACGAGATCACGAGCAGGTCCCGAATGTTGTCAAATGGCACACGAGAGGATGAGCGCTCGACTAATGTTGGGTACGAGGCTCCGCACATCCCTTCGCAAGTCATCCATGTCGATTGAATCATCGGACAAGACAAGAAGAGGCTCCGGAGGAACAACTTCGAACCTTGATCGATGCACATCCGGGTGCGGAACAGACCTCCACACCGGGGACAAATGCCGCCGTGAAGAGCATCGATGAGTTTCTGGTTCTGCTCGAAGCTCCTCATTCTTACTCATCGCCTCCTCGTTTCTTCTTATTAGATCGGCATAAATCTGCTCCTCTCGACGGGATACCGTGCTTATCATGAAATCTCCTTCCCCGCTTGTAGACCTTATTTTCGTTAACCCGAGTTCTATAGCAAACCTTGCTCGTGCAGTTTGAGTGGGCGAGGATTCACCGTGTAGAACTCGGTCAACGCATCATTTTGGTCCTTGGTGAATCTCGTCCTCGGGCCTCTCGTACGCTTCTCGGGAAGGACCAAGAACAACAACAACACGTGGATCATCAGCCCGGATTGGTGCTTCGTGGTTCCGGTACGGTTCCGGCACATCCGGCATGCTAGCATTAACAGTATCTAGAATGCTTGGTGGAATGATTTCATCCAAGCCTTCAAAGAAATCACTCTCTGGAGGACTAGAATGAAACAACTCACCGAAAGAATTCACTCTTTTGGCCATTTCTAGGTTGGGAGGGAGGATAGCTTTCGGAAAAATAACTAAGAACAACGAAGAACAAGTGAAGAACAAGATGAACAAACGAGAGAAAATTTAGAGAGACTAAAAGGGAACTAAGTGAAAATGAATGCAAAATGAATGGAATGAAGCACATAGACACAAACCAAGGGAAAGGAACAGACGCACGTACGCACACGTGCCACAGACATACGCATCCGCAAATTGCGGATCGAGCGACGAAAGTCGCAAAGGCTACAGTTGACACGCATGCGGATTATTAAACAAATCGGCCGACGCAAAAGTCGTCCGTCGGCCCAATCAAATATTTTTTTCATTTTTTATTTTTTATTTTTTTTTTTTTTTAATTATCGTGCCGACGCGAAAGTCGCGGGACGGTCCAATAAGAATTTTTCTTTTTATTTAACAAAATCTTTACGCGAAAGTCGTAAAGTAAACAGTGAAAACGCGTAGCACACGCGCTAACGGTTGCCGACACTTTAAACGGGCCTGGGCCATCGGAATGGTCTGGGCCTTAAAGTGGGCCTGGCCGCGTAGAGTACGGGCCATTATTGGTGGGCTTAAACTAATGGGCCTAAAAACGAATAGGCCCGACATACTAATGGGCTTGGGTTACGGGTTTCAGGCTTCGGGAATGACACGGGCCCAATGGGCCAAATTTTTTATTTTTTATTTTTTATTTTTCTTTTCGAAACCTAAAACTCAAACCGACAAACCAAATGGGCTTAAGGCCCAATACTAACAAACAACAAGCAAACAAACAGGCCCAAAACAAACAATAATTATAAACAGTAAAAATAAATAATGACAAATAGTAAAACAAAACAATCACTCTTTTTTTTTTATTTACAATTACAAATTTTCTATTTTTTTATTTTTTTTATTTTTTAAAAATAAATAATTAAATAACTAGAGTGAAAAAGAAACTTACCTTTTTACTCCCGAGGATACCAGAAAATCACCAACAAGACATCAACCTCAAGGTTTTTTAACCTTGACTTCCTAAACGTATGCTCCGATGTATGTGGTAAAATTTTCCGATAAACCCGGATTATTTCCTATACAAAATTAAAAAGTTAGTAATAAATTTACAAAATAAAAACAAAATATTTACAAAGTTAAAAATGTATCACAAATTATCTATACAAAATGAATAAATAAATTTTCCTATGTCTAAGTAAATTTTATTTACACAATACACTTAGGTACGGGAACAGAGGACTTCAATGTGCAATGGGACTGAAACAGCTACCCATCTTAAAGTCATGTTTAATCCAATATACCTAAAGTGTACAAAAACATTTTCCTTTGCCTGAATATAGTTGAAAAAAAATGAAAGTTGATTCCAAGCGGTAACTCAAGGTGGACTTACGGCCTAGGTGCAATGCCTTGACTTAAATGACTTTCCGTGTTTTCAGAAGGCGAATGGCCAGATCATATGAGAGATAAGCGAGGGGCAGGATTCATTTGGTGGACTACGGAGGCAAGCCCCTATCGACTTTCGTCTGTCTATAGTCCTCTGAATCCAAAACCTGTCACCCAGTGGTCTCGACCTAGACACCATCCATGTGCCCCTTACTCAGTTGAGAAAGCACTTAAGTGTTCGACAATTCTCCAAGTGTTAATAAAGGCCGCCCTCAACCTCAAATAACCTTACGGTAAAAATGAAGGGTTTAGGCCAATATTAACAAAAGGACCTTACCTATTTCCGTTCAAGTTACAACTTACAACAACAAAAAAATAATCAACTATATAAAAGACACCTAAATAAATTACTAAGTGTAACAAAATATGAACAAGTATTAAAAACAAGTAATAACAACAACTATTCACAAGTAATATAGACAAGTAATATAAACAAGTAATATGAACAGTTAAAAAAAACAGTAAAATTATAAACAATAAAAAGTAAACAGTAATTATATACAAGTAATAAAAACAGTAATAATTACAAAAAATTATAAACAGTATTCACAAAAAAAAAATTAGGTTAGGAATATTTTCAATCCACGTCGACGGCGCCAAAAATTGACACGCCCAAAAGGAGCATCAATTTAAAAAAATCCCTATCGGTAGTATAGTGGTGTAAGTAGGGTATCGTTCACAACGGAGATCAAAGGGTGTACCTAACAAAAAATGTCACAAAGAATTAAATAAAATAAAGAATTATTATTAACAAGTATAAAGTATAAATATATACATATGTACAAAGTAAAAAGGGGAATTGAGAGATAAATTGAATGAAATAAATTAATTAAATTACAAAGAATAAATAAAATATGATGATGAAACACAAAGTATATAAAGTTCAGCCACATATACACAAGTTTACCAATCATTAGACCGAAAATTAACCAAGTTCCCTAGCCATGAAACCGAAACTAACATATGTGGAATGCCCACACGGGTTATCATTCCCCAAATAAAACCTCTTCTATGAAAATTAACCTAGTGAACGCTCATCTAGATTAAACAATTAAACATGCAAAGGTGATCAATCAATAACATATCTAACGCATAGGAGAAGAGTTGTTAATTAAAGTGCGCGACCTAGCGAACGCTCGTCTATCCGCGATCCTTCTTATTTTGATTCCGACCCGTTTGATAAGCCTTTACTACTTGTGAATTAGAATTAAAACCCTAATTCTAGCACCAATTACATGCAATCATCTTAAGTTTCGAACCTTAAAACAAGAACACATAAAAGATTCAATAAAACCGAATCAAATAAACGGAGTCACATAAGCTGCTAGAAGAACTAATTAATTAGGATCTAACAATCAAATAAACTCATAAATATAGGCTGAAAATTATATAAATCATGTCATGTTAACTAATACAAAGAATAATCAAGCAACAAAGAGGAACTCAAAAAGAGTAATTAAAGAATAAGTCAAGTACACCATATGGAAAGTAGGAAGAACTCGAAGATCACAAACTCTTAAATCCTCACGCGAGTAACTCAAAAGCCGAGATTCCCAAGGTGATGATGATGGTGGTGATGATGGTTGATGGCTGGTGGTAATGGTGTAAACAGCTCCCCTCCTCCTTGAAGACTTGAAAACCCTAAATACTAGAGAATGGAAAATATGATGTGAGATGGAGAAGAGAAAGAGGAGGGTTTGTCCCTCCCCATTGGGGTGTGTATTGGTGAGAAGAATGAGGCTGCTATTTATAGGAGAATGGAGAGGAAGAAGAAGACAATGAAAGAAATAAAGAAAGAAAGGGAAGAGAAGTGGAATGTGAGTGGTAGAAAAGAAATGGTAAGTGGAATGGTGGAAATGTAGTCATATGGCAATGAACCATTTATTTAGGTAAAAGAAATCAAACACTAATATTGTGGGCAGAAAGAAGAGGAAAGAATATAGGGGTGAGTGGAGCATTGAAAATAAAAGAAGAGGAAAGAAATAAAAAGCAGACAGCACTGAGCAGTGCGCACTTAGAGCGGCATAATGGACGTTCCACCGGTTGGATGATTCTGAAATTTTATTTGGGAGCAGCTAACATCCACATGCAGCGTGTATCAAAATTACAGCTAGATCTGACGGTGCAATTGAGAGATATGGGCTTCGCAAGTTGACTGATCTGCATAGGCAGAATGTCCGAAAATCTGGGCTTGGGCCTTTCCTCATGCCTTGTGAACCTGGGCCTTCCTTCATGGATTTGGGCCTCCTTCATGGGCCTCATGGCAGACCACCTCTTAATGGGCCTCGGAAAAAGCCCATTAAGCTTCGTTTCTGCACATGTTCACATTAATACGTCATTTAGGACTCAAATATGGAAACTAAGCTAAAATAGCAAAGTTACAATTAAATCATAGCCAAATAGTAGGGGAATCACATTAAAAACGTCACACTTTGTGCTCCTATCACTGATGTCGTTGAAGAAACAGACTGTCATCTGTTTTGCCATTTCCGCAAGTCCTCTTCTTCCTTCAAGAGAAATAATCGAGTCACCGGGTGAAGAGTGGATACCTGTGGCGCACATGTAGCGCTCGGCTTGTCGTTGGAGGGTTGAGATCCAACGCTTTGCACCAAAAGCGAACCCTGAATGAACAAAAGGTTCGAAACTGGCCTTCATTTCCTTCTCACGTACATCCACGTGCTCCACCCAAGTGACCAAGGAAGATCCATTATGCAGATCACGTATCAGGCATCCGGAGGGGCGTTTTCGGCAAATCGATCTCACGGAAGGCTTTGGATTTGAACGCAATTCATCCACGGAGACATCCACGACGACCCAACTTCCATCCAGTTGTTGGTGAGAATACCGAACGAACTGGACTTCACGAGTCGAAACGATGTGAGATGGCACCAGAAACTCGGCCGACATCACCTGCTTCTGCTCCTTGTAGCCATCTTCGTTGTTGGAGGAAAGGATCTCCAACGTCTGGGCGTTTGTGATCATGCTACAGAAGACTGGCAACCATCGACCAACATCCATGAGAATTTGAACGATGGTGGTCGGATAAAGATGGATGGTTGCCGACTGTCTCGAAGATTCGGATTTGAAGTACGGTGCAGGTTCAGCTCGTTGAAACACTCGCAAGTACTCGGCCCTATGAAGAGTCTCGGGATGAATAGACGTGTCGGGAGTCGGTGAAGAAATCCATAGAGGAAAACCGGCAGTGGCCATGAGCAGGAGCTCGTCTTTGGCCTTGCGGGCGATATCCGAGATCAAGTCGGTGTGGACTCCGACAAGATCATGAGCAGGTCCGGGAAGGGTGTCAGATGGCAAAGGTATGGATGGGCGATCGACAAGTGTAGGCATGAGGCTCCGCACATCCCGTCTTAAGTGGTCCATGTCGATGGAATCATCGGACAACTCAAGAATAGGCTCTTGTTGTGGAGGAACAACTTCGAGCCTTCGCCTAGGCACATCTGAGTGCGGAACAGGACCTCCGCAATTGGGACAGATGCCGCTGTGGAGAGCATCGACGAGTCGTTGATTCTGCATTTGAAGCTCCTCGTTCTTGCTCACCAGCTGATCGTTTCTTCTTTCTAGCTCGGCAATACGCTGCTCAGACGTAATGATACCGAACTTCTTCCTATTTCTCGACCCCCAATAATAGACTTGGTCCTCCTCAAGTCCGATTTTCGGACCAAATCGTTCTCGTTGTGGCTTCGTGGGGTGAGAATACACCGCAAAGAAAGCCGCCAGTGCTTCTCTCTGAGCTTTGGTGTACTTTGTCCTCGGAAGTCTCCTATAAACAGGAGCGGCTTCCGGCTCGGCTGGTGGATCAGTGACACGCTCAAAATGAGCATCAATTTAAAAAAATCCCTATCGGTAGTATAGTGTAAGTAGGGTATCGTTCACAACGGAGATCAAAGGGTGTACCTAACAAAAAATGTCACAAAGAATTAAATAAAATAAAGAATTATTATTAACAAGTATAAAGTATAAATATATACATATGTACAAAGTAAAAAGGGGAATTGAGAGATAAATTGAATGAAATAAATTAATTAAATTACAAAGAATAAATAAAATATGATGATGAAACACAAAGTATATAAAGTTCAGCCACATATACACAAGTTTACCAATCATTAGACTGAAAATTAACCAAGTTCCCTAGCCATGAAACCGAAACTAACATATGTGGAATGCCCACACGGGTTATCATTCCCCAAATAAAACCTCTTCTATGAAAATTAACCTAGTGAACGCTCATCTAGATTAAACAATTAAACATGCAAAGGTGATCAATCAATAACATATCTAACGCATAGGAGAAAAGTTGTTAATTAAAGTGCGCGACCTAGTGAACGCTCGTCTATCCGCGATCCTTCTTATTTTGATTCTGACCCGTTTGATAAGCCTTTACTACTTGTGAATTAGAATTAAAACCCTAATCCTAGCACCAATTACATGCAATCATCTTAAGTTTCGAACCTTAAAACAAGAACACATAAAAGATTCAATAAAACCGAATCAAATAAACGGAGTCACATAAGCTGCTAGAAGAACTAATTAATTAGGATCTAACAATCAAATAAACTCATAAATATAGGCTGAAAATTATATAAATCATGTCATGTTAACTAATACAAAGAATAAACAAGCAACAAAGAGGAACTCAAAAAGAGTAATTAAAGAATAAGTTGAAGTACACCATATGGAAAGTAGGAAGAACTCGAAGATCACAAACTCTTAAATCCTCACGCGAGTAACTCAAAAGCCGAGATTCCCAAGGTGATGATGATGGTGGTGATGATGGTTGATGGCTGGTGGTAATGGTGTAAACAGCTCCCCTCCTCCTTGAAGACTTGAAAACCCTAAATACTAGAGAATGGAAAATATGATGTGAGATGGAGAAGAGAAAGAGGAGGGTTTGTCCCTCCCCATTGGGGTGTGAATTGGTGAGAAGAATGAGGCTGCTATTTATAGGAGAATGGAGAGAAAGAAGAAGACAATGAAAGAAATAAAGAAAGAAAAGGAAGAGAAGTGGAATGTGAGTGGTAGAAAAGAAATGGTAAGTGGAATGGTGGAAATGAAGTCATATGGCAATGAACCATTTATTTAGATAAAAGAAATCAAACACTAATATTGTGGGCAGAAAAGAAGAGGAAAGAATATAAGGGTGAGTGGAGCATTGAAAATAAAAGAAGAGGAAAGAAATAAAAAGCAGACAGCACTGAGCAGTGCGCACTTAGAGCGGCATAATGGACGTTCCACCGGTTGGATGATTCTGAAATTTTAATGCCGAATACCTAACATCCACATGCAGCGTGTATCAAAATTACAGCTAGATCTGACGGTGCAATTGGGAGATATGGGCTTCGCAAGTTGACTAATCTGCACAGGCAGAATGTCCGAAAATCTGGGCTTGGGCCTTCCTTCATGGGCTTGGGCCTCCTTCTTAATGGGCCTCGCAAAAGCCCATTAGACTTCGTTTCTGCACATGTTCACATTAATACGTCATTTAGGACTCAAATATGGAAACTAAGCTAAAATAGCAAAGTTACAATTAAATCATAGCCAAATAGTAGGGAAAACACATTAAAAACGTCACACTTTGTGCTCCTATCAATCAGCAACCAGGATTGGTGCTTGGGGTAGTGGTTGTGGTTGTGGTAGTGGCTCGGTCGGCATGCTAGCATCGGCGCTATTGAGCATGCTTGGTGGAATTATTTCAGCCAGACCTTCAAAGATTGGGTTCTCTGAAGGACCTGCCTGAAACAAATCGCTAAAAGAATTAACTCTTTTGGCCATTTCTGGGTTGGGAAGGGAGGAAAGCTTCTGGGAATTGGGAGGTTTCTGGGAAAAGCTCAAGAACAGATGAAGAACACGAAAGAGAAAACGAGAGAGAGAGAGAGAGAGACTAAGGGAAATCGCGTGAAATGACCTAAGGGAACTAACGCAAACCGAAGGGAAGGGAAGGAACAGACGCACGCTCGCACACGTGCCACAGACAGAAGACCCGTAATTTCCGGATCGAGCGACGAAAGTCGTAAAGTCTACAGTAGACACGCACGCGGTTTATTAAACAATTCGGCCGACGCAAAAGTCGTGCGTCGGCCCAATCAAATTTTTTTTATTTTCGTTTTTTTATTTTTTTTTATTTTTTTAATACTTTACGAAAAGTCGTAAAGTGAACAGTGAAAACGCGTAGCACACACGCATGCCGACACTTTAAACGGGCCTGGGCCATCGAAATGGTTTGGGCCTTAAAGTGGGCCTGGGCCAAAGAAATCTCCGGCCCATTATTGGTGGGCTTAACTAATGGGCCTAAAAACGAACAGGCCCGACACACTAAATGGGCTTGGGTTACGGGTTTTGGGCTTCGGGAATGACACGGGCCCAATGGGCCAAAATTTTTATTTTTTATTTTATTTTTTTTATTTTTTTCTTTTCGAAACCTAAAACCCTAACCAATCACACAAACGGGCCTAAGGCCCAATAACAAACTAACTAACTAACAAGCCCAAAAATAAAACAAACAGTAATTATAAATAGTAAAAAGAAATAATTACCAACAGTAAAACAAAAGAAAACACTCTTTTTTTTTTTTTTTTTTACAATTAAATTTTTTTTTTTTTTTTTTTTTTTTTTTTAACGAGAGCGAAAAGAAAACTTACCTTTTTACTCCCGAGGAAACCGAAAATCACCAACAAGACATCAACCTCAAGGTTTTTCAACCTTGACTTCCTAAACGTATGCTCCGATGTATGTGGTAGAATTTCCGATAAACCCGGATTATTTCCTATACAAAATAAAAAGGTTAGTAATAAATTTACAAAATAAAAACAAAATATTTACAAAGTTAAAAATGTGTCACAAATTATCTATACAAAATGAATGAATAAAATTTCCTATGTCTAAGTATATTTTATGTCTACGTATATTCCTATGTCTACGTATATTCCTATGTCTACGTATATTTTATTTACACAAAAATATTTTCTTTTGCCTGAATATAGTTGAAAAAAAATGAAAGTTGATTCCAAGCGGTAACTCAAGGTGGACTTACGGCCTAGGTGCAATGCCTTGACTTAAATGACTTTCCGTGTTTTCAGAAGGCGAATGGCCAGATCACAAGAGATAAGCGAGAGGCAGGATTCATTTAGTGGACAAGTCCTCTGAATCCAATTTTACAAACCCGTCACCCAGAGTCTTGATCATATCTAGACACCATTCATGTGCCCCTTACTCAGTTGAGAAAGCACTTAAGTGTTCGACAATTCTCCAAGTGTTAATAAAGGCCGCCCTCAACCTCAAATAACCTTACGGTAAAAATGAAGGGTTTAGGCCAATATTAATAAAAGGACCTTACCTATTTCCGTTCAAGTTACAACTTACAACAACAACAAAAAAATAATCAACTATATAAAAGACACCTAAATAAATTACTAAGTGTAACAAAATATCAACAAGTATAAACAAGTATTATTCACAAATATTCACAAAATAATAGTTAGGACTTTTCAATCCCCGTCGACGGCGCCAAAAATTGACACGCCCTAAATGAGCGTCAATTTAAAAAAACCCTATCGGTAGTAGTATAGTGCATAGTAGGGTATCGTTCACAACAGAGATCAAAGGGTGTACCTAACAAAAAATGTCACAAAGAATTAAATAAAATAAAGAATTATTATTAACTAGTATAAAGTATAAATATATATCTACAAGGTAAAAAGGGGGTTTAAGAGATAAATTGAATAAATGAATTAATTAAATTACAAAGAATAAATTAAATAAGATGGGATGAAACACAAAGTATATAAAGTTCAGCCACAAGTATACAAGTTTACCAATCATTAGACCGAAAATTAACCAAGTTCCCTAGCCATGAAACCGAAATTAACATATGTGGAAAGTTAGAAGCTAACCATTCCCCAAATAAAACCTCTCTACGAAAATTAACCTAAGTGAAAGCACCTAGATTAACCAATTAAACATGCCATCTTAGTCTAGAAAGCTAGCTAGTCAAACCATGTTTAACGCATAGAAGAAGAGTTGTTAATGAAAGTGCACGACCCATTATAGAAAAGTCCATATGTCCGCAATCCTTTTTATTAGACACCGACCTTTGTCCAAAGCCTTTACTACTCGTGAATTAGGTTTCCAAAACTATTAGGTGAATTGTAATCCCTAACTCTAGCTCCATTTATATGCAAATATTATAAGTATCGATCCCTATAACATAAACACATAAAAGTTTTCTATAAAACAGAATCAAGTAAACGGAGTCACATAAGCTACTAGAAGAACTAATTAATTAGGATCCAATAACTAAATAAACTCATATAAATAGGCTGGAAATTATATAAATCATGTCATGTTAACTAATACAAAGAATAATCAAGCAACAAAGAGGAATTCATAAGAATAATTAAAGGAAAAGTCAGATTACACCATATGGAATAGCATGAAGACTTGAAGACCACAAAACCTTGAATCCTTGAAAGCAAGTAATCCAAACCGTGTGCAGCAAGGTGGTGATGATGATGGACGAAATTGATGGTGATGATGGTGATGGTGCAGCCGCCTTTCCTCCTCCTTGAAGCCTTGAGAACCCTAAATACTAGAGAATGGAAAATATGATGTGAGATGGAGAAAGAGGAGGGTTTGTCCCTCCCCATTGGGGTGTGTTTGAAGAGAAGAATGAGGCTGCTATTTATAGGAGAATGGAGAGGAAGAAGAAGACAATGAAAGAAATAAAGAAAGAAAGGGAAGAGAAGTGGAATTTGAGTGGGAGAAAAAGAAATGGTAAGTGGAATGGTGGAAATGTAGTCATATGACAATTAACCATTTATTTAAATAAAAGAAACTAAACACTAATGATGTGGGAAGAAAGCAACAAATATGGGTTGGTGAGATGGATGACAATATGGTGGTGAGTGGAGCATTGAGAATAAAGGAAGAAGAAAGAATTGGAAAGTAGACAGCACTGAGCTATGTCCACTTAGAACGGAATAATTGACGTTTGAACGGTTGGATGATTCTGAAATTTGAATCCAGAATACTTAACACACACATGAAGCGTGTATCAAAAAACAGCTGGATCCAACGGTGCAAGTGGGAGATATGTGCTTCCAAAGTTGACAGATCTGCACAGGCAGATTGTCCGAAAATGGGCTTGGACCTTTCTTCATGCTTTGTGGACTTGGGCCTTCCTTCTTGGGCTTGGGCCTTCATCTTGGAATTGGGCCTTTCTTCTTGGGCTCACGGCAGCGCACCTCTTAATGGGCCTCGAGAAAGCCCATTAGACTTCGTAAATTTCCAACACATTGTTTATTTTGCTCAACTTATCTTCTTTTCTCTTTATTTGCAATTGGAAACCTACAAACACAAAAACTAAATAAATAACACAAATTTATGAGAAACTAACAATAAAAATGTAGAGAAATTGATATAAAAAGTTGTACAATTATGCACCTATCAGGCATGCCAAGAGTGATCATAAGTGATGGGGGCTCACATTTTTGCAACCGCACGATTGCAGCCTTGTTCAAGAAGTATGGCGTTTCACATAGGGTTTCTACACCCTATTGATAGGAGCACAAAGTGTGACGTTTTTAATATGTTTTCCCTACTATTTGGCTATGATTTAATTGTAACTTTGCTATTTTAGCTTAGTTTCCATATTTGAGTCCAAAATAATGTATTAATGTGAACATGTGCAGAAACGAAGTCTAATGGGCTTTTGCGAGGCCCATTAAGAGGTGGTCTGCCATGAGGCCCAAGATGGAAGGCCCAAACCCAAGAAGGAGGCCCAAACCCAAGATGGAAGGCCCAAACCCAAGATGAAGGCCCAAGTCCATGAAGGAAGGCCCAAGTTCACAAAGCATGAGAAAAGGCCCAAGCCCAGATTTTCGGACATTCTGCCTGTGCAGATTAGTCAACTTGCGAAGCCCATATCTCTCAATTTCACCGTCAGATCTAGCTGTAATTTGGATGTTAGGTGTTCGGCATTAAAATACACGCTGCATGTGGATGTTAGGTGTTCGGCATTAAAATTTCAGAATCATCCAACCGTCCAAACGTCCATAATTCCACTCTAAGTGCGCACTACTCAGTGCTGTCTGCTTTTTATTTCTTTCCTCTTCTTTTATTTTCAATGCTCCACTCACCCCTATATTCTTTCCTCTTCTTTCTGCCCACAATATTAGTGTTTGATTTCTTTTATCTAAATAAATGGTTCATTGCCATATGACTTCATTTCCACCATTCCACTTACCATTTCTTTTCTACCACTCACATTCCACTTCTCTTCCTTTTCTTTCTTTATTTCTTTCATTGTCTTCTTCTTCCTCTCCATTCTCCTATAAATAGCAGTCTCATTCTTCTCACCAATTCACACCCCAATGGGGAGGGACAAACCCTCCTCTTTCTCTTCTCCATCTCACATCATATTTTCCATTCTCTAGTATTTAGGGTTCTCAAGGCTTCAAGGAGGAGGAAAGGCGGCTGCACCATCACCATCATCACCATCAATTTCGTCCATCATCATCACCACCTTGCTGCACACGGTTTGGATTACTTGCTTTCAAGGATTCAAGGTTTCGTGGTCTTCAAGTCTTCATGCTATTCCATATGGTGTAATCTGACTTTTCCTTTAATTATTCTTATGAATTCCTCTTTGTTGCTTGATTATTCTTTGTATTAGTTAACATGACATGATTTATATAATTTCCAGCCTATTTATATGAGTTTATTTAGTTATTGGATCCTAATTAATTAGTTCTTCTAGTAGCTTATGTGACTCCGTTTACTTGATTCTGTTTTATAGAAAACTTTTATGTGTTTATGTTATAGGGGTCGACACTTATAATATTTGCATATAATTGGAGCTAGAGTTAGGGATTACAATTCACCTAATAGTTTTGGAAACCTAATTCACGAGTAGTAAAGGCTTTGGACAAAGGTCGGTGTCAAATAAAAAGGATTGCGGACATATGGACTTTTCTATAATGGGTCGTGCACTTTAATTAACAACTCTTTTCTATGCGTTAAATATGGTTTGATTAGCTAGCTTTCTAGACTAAGATGGCATGTTTAATTGGTTAATCTAGGTGCTTTCACTTAGGTTAATTTTCGTAGAGAGGTTTTATTTGGGGAATGGTTAGCTTCTAACTTTCCACATATGTTAATTTCGGTTTCATGGCTAGGGAACTTGATTAATTTTCGGTCCAATGATTAATAAACTTGTATACTTGTGGCTGAACTTTATATTCTTTATGTTTCATCCCATCATATTTAATTTATTCGTTGTAATTTAATTTATTTATTTCATTCAATTTATCTCTCAATCCCCCTTTTTACTTTGTACATATGTATATATTTATACTTTATACTTGTTAATAATTCTTTATTTTATTTAATTCTTGTGACAATTTCTGTTAGGTACACCATTTGATCTCCGTTGTGAACGATACCCTACTTACACCACTATACTACCGATAGGGATTTTTTAAATTGATGCTCATTTCGGGCCTATCAATTTTTGGCGCCGTCGACGTGGATTGAAAATGTTCCTAACCTAATATTTTTTTTTTTGTGAATACTGTTTATAATTTTTTGTAATTATTACTGTTTTTATTACTTGTATATAATTACTGTTTACTTTTTATTGTTTATAGTTTACTATTTTTTTTAACTGTTCATATTACTTGTTTTTAATACTTGTTGATATTTTGTTACACTTAGTAATTTATTTAGGTGTTTTTTATATAGTTGATTATTTTTTGTTGTTGTAAGTTGTAACTTGAACGGAAATAGGTAAGGTCCTTTTATTAATATTGGCCTAAACCCTTCATTTTTACCGTAAGGTTATTTGAGGTTGAGGGCGGCCTTTATTAACACTTGGAGAATTGTCGAACACTTAAGTGCTTTCTCAACTGAGTAAGGGGCACATGAATGGTGTCTAGATATGATCGAGACCCTGGGTGACGGGTTTGTAAAATTGGATTCAGAGGACTAGTCCACTAAATGAATCCTGCCTCTCGCTTATCTCTTGTGATCTGGCCATTCGCCTTCTGAAAACACGGAAAGTCATTTAAGTCAAGGCATTGCACCTAGGCCGTAAGTCCACCTTGAGTTACCGCTTAGAATCAACTTTCATTTTTTTTCAACTATATTCAGGCAAAAGAAAATATTTTTTGTGTAAATAAAATATACGTAGACATAGAATATACATAGACATAGGAAATTTTATTCATTCATTTTGTATAGATAATTTGTTATACATTTTTAACATTGTAAATATTTTGGTTTTACTTTGTAAATTTTATTACTAATTTATTTTTAATTTTTATAGGGAATAATCCGGGTTTATCGGAAATTTTACCACATACATCGGAGCATACGTTTAGGAAGTCAAGGTTGAAAAACCTTGAGGTTGATGTCTTGTTGGTGATTTTCGGTTTCCTCGGGAGTAAAAAGGTAAGTTTTCTTTTCACTCTCGTTATTTATTTATAAAAAATAAAAAAAAATAAAAAAAAATAAAAAAATAGAAAATTTGTAATTGTAAATAAAATAAAAAAAAGAGTGTTTGCTTTTGTTTTACTATTTTGTAATTATTTCTTTTTACTATTTATAATTACTGTTTGTTTTATTTTCGGGCTTGTTGTAGTTATTTGTTATTGGGCCTTAGGCCCATTTGTTTTGTGTGATTGGTTAGGGTTTTAGGTTTCGAAAAAAAAAAAAAAAAAAAATTTGGCCCATTGGGCTCGTGTCATTCACGAAGCCCAAAACCCGTAACCCAAGCCCATTTAGTGTGTCGGGCCTGTTCGTTTTTAGGCCCATTAGGTTAAGCCCACCAATAATGGGCCGGAGTTTTCTTTGGCCCAGGCCCACTTTAAGGCCCAAACCATTTCGATGGCCCAAGCCCGTTTAAAGTGTCGGCAACCTTTGCGCGTGTTTTACACGCGTTTTCACTGTTCAATTTACGACTTTTCGTAAAGTATTAAAAAAATAAAATAATAAAATAAAAAATAGAAAATCAAAAAAATTTTGATTGGGCCGACGCACGACTTTTGCGTCGGCCGAATTGTTTAATAAATCGTGCGCGCGTTCCACTATTCCCTTTGCGACTTTCGTCGCTCGATCCGTGATTTACGGATCTTTGTCTTCGACTTTGGACACGCGTCCGTCCATTCCGTTCCCTTCCCCTTCAGTTTGCGTTAGTTCCCTTAGTCATTTCACGCGTTTTCCCTTAGTCTCTCTCTCTCTCTCTCGTTTTCTCTCGCTCGTTCTTCGTATTCTTGAGTTTTTCCCAGAAAACCTCCCAAATTCCCATAAGCTTTCCTCCCTTCCCAACCCAGAAATGGCCAAAAGAGTTAATTCTTTCAGCGATTTGTTTCAGGCAGGTCCTTCAGAGAACCCAATCTTTGAAGGTCTGGCTGAAATAATTCCACCAAGCATGCTCAATAGCGCCGATGCTAGCATGCCGACCGAGCCACTACCACAGCCACAACCACTACCCCAAGCACCAATCCTGGTTGCTGATCCACCTGTTGAGCCGGAAGCCGCTCCTGTCTATAGGAGACTTCCGAGGACAAAATACACCAAAGCTCAAAGAGATGCACTTGCGGCTTTCTTTGCGGTGTATTCTCACCCCACCAAGCCACAAAGAGAAAGATTTGGTCCCAAAATCGGACTAGAGGAGGACCAGGTCTATTATTGGGGGTCGAGAAATAGGAAGAAGTTCGGTATCATTACATCTGAGCAGCGTATTGCCGAGCTAGAAAGAAGAAACGATGAGCTGGTGAGCAAGAACGAGGAGCTTCAAATGCAGAATCAACGACTCGTCGATGCTCTCCACAGCGGCATATGTCCCAATTGCGGAGGTCCTGTTCCGCACTCAGATGTGCCTAGGCGAAGGCTCGAAGTTGTTCCTCCACAACAAGAGCCTATTCTTGAGTTGTCCGATGATTCCATCGATATGGACCACTTGAGACGGGATGTGCGGAGCCTCATGCCTACCCTAGTCGAGCGCCCATCCATACCTTTGCCATCTGACACCCTTCCCGGACCTGCTCATGATCTTGTCGGAGTCCACACCGACTTGATCTCGGATATCGCCCGCAAGGCCAAAGACGAGCTCCTGCTCATGGCCACTGCTGGATTTCCTTTGTGGATAACTTCACCGACTCCCGACACGTCTATTCATCCCGAGATTCTTAATAGGGCCGAGTACTTGCGAGTGTTTCAACGAGCTGAACCTGCACCGTACTTCAAGTCGGAATCCTCGAGACACTCGGCAACCATTCACCTTTATCCGACCACCATCGTTCAGATCTTAATGGATGTTGGTCGATGGTTGCCCGTCTTCTGTAGCATGATCACAAACGCCAAGACGTTGGAGATCCTTTCCTCCAAAGAACGAAGAAGGCTACGAGGAGCGATGCGGTGATGTCGGCCGAGTTTCTGGTGCCATCTCACCTCGTTTCAACTCGTGAAGTCCAGTTCGTTCGGTATTCTCACCTACAATTGGATGGAAGTTGGGATCGTCGTGGATGTCTCCGTGGATGAATTGCGTTCAAATCCAAAGCCTTCCGTGAGATCGATTTGCCGAAAACGCCCCTCCGGATGCCTGATACGTGATCTGCATAATGGATCTTCCTTGGTCACTTGGGTGGAGCACGTGGATGTACGCGAGAAAGAGATGAAGGCCAGTTTCGAACCTTTTGTTCATTCAGGGTTCGCTTTTGGTGCAAAGCGTTGGATCTCAACTCTCCAACGACAAGCCGAGCGCTACATGTGCGCCACAGGTATCCACTCTTCACCCGGTGACTCGATTATTTCTCTTGAAGGAAGAAGAGGACTTGCGGAAATGGCAAAACAGATGACGATCTGTTTCTTCAACGATATCAGCAACTCCACGTACCACCACTGGACTTGTTCGAACCGAACAAGGGACACTCGAATGGAGGTCAGGACCAACAAGCGAAGGGGTGATCCGAGCAAGCCCCCTGGAGTCAATCGTACTGCTGGTTGTTCCGTCGTTCATCTCTCCCATCACACCAGGATCTTTGAGTTCCTCAAAGACGTTCAGACTAGACCAATGTGGGATAGTATGTCGATGGACAGCTCGGTGCGTGTGCTAGCAAATTTCACCATCGGTCTTGACCCGCGGAACCAGATCTCGGTGCTCGCCATTGATAATCACAACGACTTCCTCATTCTCCAGGAGTGTTGCACCGATGCAACGGGGTCGTCTGTGATTTATGCGCCGATCAACCATTCCATTCTCCAGTGTTTGTTATGTGGAGTTCAACCGGAGCCATTTCCGCTTATGTCTTCAGGCTTCTCCATTCTGCCTAACGTATCCGGAGCTATACTTGATGGAACACTGCTGACTATAGTGTTCCAGATCTCGGTGAAGGCTACATCAGCCAAGTCTGCCGTGGAGTCGGCAACTACCCTTGTCCAGGACACACTTCAACGGATCAGAGCCGCAGTCAATTAAGGAGCAAACGTTGGATGCAAGGCCCTGCTAGCCTTGTTTGTGACTGTTGGTGACTTGCTTCGGGAGGAGCTTAATGATCTTCAAGGGGGAGTCTTTCTGTTTCCCTTTTCATTTACTTAACTGTTGTGTGTTTACTTCTGTTTATGTTGTGTGTTTATTTCAGTTTGTGTGTTTACTTCGGTTGATTTCTGTTTGTGTGTTTAAATTGAATAACCATGCTTGAATTTTTCATTTTCGTGAAATATCTGTCTAACATTGAGGACAATGTTTAATTCAAGTGTGGGGGGAAGATTTATTTAAAAAAGAAAAGAAAAAAAATTTGAAAAATAAAAAAGTTCAAAAAAATAATTTACTTGTTTTTGTTTTCTACGGTAACAATATATCGACTAGATCATACTTACTCCCTTGGTAGCGTTGAACCTACCATTGCACTTAGTAAGTCACTGTGGTCACGTATTGTTACCCTAATAAACAAAAAAATTTGAAAAAGAAAAAAAAATTTGCTTCTGTTGTTTATTTATTTGTTTGTTTTCGTTTTCTACGGTAACGGTATATCGACTATATCACACTCACTCCCTTGGTAGCGTTGAACCTATGATAGGAGCACAAAGTGTGACGTTTTTAATGTGATTCCCCTACTATTTGGCTATGATTTAATTGTAACTTTACTATTTTAGCTTAGTTTCCATATTTGAGTCCTAAATGACGTATTAATGTGAACATGTGCAGAAACGAAGCTTAATGGGCTTTTGCGAGGCCCATTAAGAGGTGGTCTGCCATGAAACCCAAAAAGGAGGCCCAAACCCAAGATGAAGGCCCAAATCCATGAAGAAAGGCCCAAACCCAAGATGGCAGGCCCAAATCCATGAAGGAAGGCCCAGGTTCACAAAGCATGAGGAAAGGCCCAAGCCCAGATTTTCGGACATTCTGCCTGTGCAGATCAGTCAACTTGCGAAGCCCATATCTCTCAATTGCACCGTCAGATCTAGCTGTAATTTTGATACACGCTGCATGTGGATGTTAGGTATTCGGCATTAAAATTTCAGAATCATCCAACCGGTGGAACGTCCATTATTCCGCTCTAAGTGCGCACTGCTCAGTGCTGTCTGCTTTTTATTTCTTTCCTCTTCTTTTATTTTCAATGCTCCACTCACCCCTATATCTCTTTCCTAACTTCTTTTCTGCTCTCCACACCATTAGTGTTTGATTTCTTTTATCTAAATAAATGGTTAATTGCCATATGACTTCATTTCCACCATTCCACTTACCATTTCTTTTCTACCACTCACATTCCACTTCTCTTCCTTTTCTTTCTTTATTTCTTTCATTGTCTTCTTCTTCCTCTCCATTCTCCTATAAATAGCAGCCTCACCCTTCTTCTCACCAATTCACACCCCAATGGGGAGGGACAAACCCTCCTCTTTCTCTTCTCCATCTCACATCATATTTTCCATTCTCTAGTATTTAGGGTTTTCATGTCTTCAAGGAGGAGGGGAGCTGTTTACACCATTACCACCAGCCATCAACCATCATCACCACCATCATCATCACCTTGGGAATCTCGGCTTTTGAGTTACTCGCGTGAGGATTTAAGAGTTTGTGATCTTCGAGTTCTTCCTACTTTCCATATGGTGTACTTCAACTTATTCTTTAATTACTCTTTTCGAGTTCCTCTTTGTTGCTTGATTATTCTTTGTATTAGTTAACATGACATGATTTATATAATTTTCAGCCTATATTTATGAGTTTATTTGATTGTTAGATCCTAATTAATTAGTTCTTCTAGCAGCTTATGTGACTCCGTTTATTTGATTCGGTTTTATTGAATCTTTTATGTGTTCTTGTTTTAAGGTTCGAAACTTAAGATGATTGCATGTAATTGGTGCTAGAATTAGGGTTTTAATTCTAATTCACAAGTAGTAAAGGCTTATCAAACGGGTCGGAATCAAAATAAGAAGGATCGCGGATAGACGAGCGTTCGCTAGGTCGCGCACTTTAATTAACAACTCTTCTCCTATGCGTTAGATATGTTATTGATTGATCACCTTTGCATGTTTAATTGTTTAATCTAGATGAGCGTTCACTAGGTTAATTTTCATAGAAGAGGTTTTATTTGGGGAATGATAACCCGTGTGGGCATTCCACATATGTTAGTTTCGGTTTCATGGCTAGGGAACTTGGTTAATTTTCGGTCTAATGATTGGTAAACTTGTGTATATGTGGCTGAACTTTATATACTTTGTGTTTCATCATCATATTTTATTTATTCTTTGTAATTTAATTAATTTATTTCATTCAATTTATCTCTCAATTCCCCTTTTTACTTTGTACATATGTATATATTTATACTTTATACTTGTTAATAATAATTCTTTATTTTATTTAATTCTTTGTGACATTTTTTGTTAGGTACACCCTTTGATCTCCGTTGTGAACGATACCCTACTTACACTATACTACCGATAGGGATTTTTTTAAATTGATGCTCCTTTTGGGCGTGTCAATTTTTGGCGCCGTCGACGGGGATTGAAAATATTCCTAACCTATTATTTTGTGATAATATTTGTGAATAATATTTATTTTAATACTTGTTGATATTTTGTTACACTTAGTAATTTATTTAGGTGTCTTTTATATAGTTGATTATTTTTTTGTTGTTGTAAGTTGTAACTTGAACGGAATAGGTAAGGTCCTTTTGTTAATATTGGCCTAAACCCTTCATTTTTACCGTAAGGTTATTTGAGGTTGAGGGCGGCCTTTATTAACACTTGGAGAATTGTCGAACACTTAAGTGCTTTCTCGGCGAGTAAGGGGCACATGGATGGTGTCTAGGTCGAGACCCCGGGTGACAGGTTTTGGATTCAGAGGACTATAGACTGACGTAAGTCGATAGGGGTGTAAGCCTCCGTAGTCCACTAAATGAATCCTGCCCCTCGCTTATCTCTCATATGATCTGGCCATTCGCCTTCTGAAAACACGGAAAGTCATTTAAGTCAAGGCATTGCACCTAGGCCGTAAGTCCACCTTGAGTTACCGCTTGGAATCAACTTTCTTTTTTTTCAACTATATTAAGGCAAAAGAAAATATTTTTGTACACTTTAGGTATATTGGATTAAACATGACTTTAAGATGGGTAGCTGTTTCAGTCCCATTGCACATTGAAGTCCTCTGTTCCCGTACCTAAGTGTATTGTGTAAATAAAATTTACTTAGACATAGGAAAATTTATTTATTCATTTTGTATAGATAATTTGTGATACATTTTTAACTTTGTAAATATTTTGTTTTTATATTGTAAATTCTATTACTAACTTTTTAATTTTGTATAGGAAATAATCCGGGTTTATCGGAAAATTTTACCACATACATCGGAGCATACGTTTAGGAAGTCAAGGTTAAAAAACCTTGAGGTTGATGTCTTGTTGGTGATTTTCTGGTATCCTCGGGAGTAAAAAGGTAAGTTTCTTTTTCACTCTAGTTATTTAATTATTTATTTTTTTAAAAATAAAAAAAAATAAAAAAATAGAAAATTTGTAATTGTAAATAAAAAAAAAGAGTGATTGGTTTGTTTTACTATTTGTCATTATTTATTTTTACTGTTTATAATTATTGTTTGTTTTGGGCTTGTTTGTTTGCTTGTTGTTTGTTAGTATTGGGCCTTAAGCCCATTTGGTTTGTCGGTTTGAGTTTTGGGTTTCGAAAAAAAAAAAAAAAAAAAAAAATTAAAAAAAAAAACAAAATTTAGTTAATTAAATTTAGCCCATTGGGCTCGTGTCATTTCCAAGCCCATTTAGTGTGTCGGGCCTGTTCGTTTTTAGGCCCATTAGTTTAAGCCCACCAATAATGGCCCGTACTCTACGCGGCCAGGCCCACTTTAAGGCCCAGACCATTCCGATGGCCCAGGCCCGTTTAAAGTGTCGGCAAGCGTCAGCGCGTGTGACACGCGTTTTCACTGTTCACTTTACGACTTTCGCGTAAAGATTTGGTTAAATAAAAAGAAAAATTCTTATTGGACCGTCCCGCGACTTTCGCGTCGGCACGATAATTAAAAAAATAAATAAAAAATAAAAAATGAAAAAAATATTTGATTGGGCCGACGGACGACTTTTGCGTCGGCCGATTTGTTTAATAATCCGCATGCGTGTCAACTGTAGCCTTTGCGACTTTCGTCGCTCGATCCGCAATTTGCGGATCTGTGTCTGTGGCACGTGTGCGTACGTGCGTCTGTTCCTTTCCCTTGGTTTGTGTCTATGTGCTTCATTCCATTCATTTTGCATTCATTTTCACTTAGTTCCCTTTTAGTCTCTCTAAATTTTCTCTCGTTTGTTCATACTGTTCTTCACTTGTTCTTCGTTGTTCTTAGTTATTTTTCCAGAAAGCTATCCTCCCTCCCAACCTAGAAATGGCCAAAAGAGTGAATTCTTTCAGTGAGTTGTTTCATTCTAGTCCTCCAGAGAGTGATTTCTTTGAAGGCTTGGATGAAATCATTCCACCAAGCATTCTAGATACCGTTAATGCTAGCATGCCGGATGAACCAGAACCACAAGCACCAATCCAGTGCTGCGATCCACATGTTGTTGTTGTTGTTGGTCCTTCCCGAAGCGTACGAGAGGCCCGAGGACGAGATTCACCAAGGACCAAAATGATGCGTTGACCGAGTTCTACACGGTGAATCCTCACCCACTCAAACTGCACGGAGCAAGGTTTGCTATAGAACTCGGGTTAACCGAAAATAAGGTCTACAACCGGGGAAGGAGATTTCATGATAAGCACGGTATCCCGTCGGAGGAGCAGATTTATGCCGATCTAATAAGAAGAAACGAGGAGCTGATGAGTAAGAATGAGGAGCTTCAAGAGCAGAACCAGAAACTCATCGATGCTCTTCACGGCGGCATTTGTCCCCGAGTGTGGAGGTCCTGTTCCGCACTCGGATGTGCATCGATCAAGATTCGAAGTTGTTCCTCCGGAGCCTCTTCTTGTCTTGTCCGATGATTCAATCGACATGGATGACTTGCGAAGGGATGTGCGGAGCCTCATGCCAACATTACTCGAGCGCTCATCCTCTCATGTGCCATCGACAACATTCGGGACCTGCTCGATGATCTCGTTGGGTTTCATTCCGACCAGATCGCCGATATCGTGAACAAAGCCAAAGACGAACTCCTTCTCTTGGTCGCGGCTGGTTTTCCCCTATGGATCTATTCCTCAAATCCCAGCACTTCCATTCATCCCGAAATTCTTAATCATGCCGAGTACTTGCGAGTGTCTCAACGAGCCGAGCCTACACCATATTTCATATCGAAGCCTCGAGACACTCGCAACCATTCACACCGAATCCGACCACCATCGTTCAGATTTTAATGGATGTTGGTCAATGGTTGCTCATCTTTTGTAGCTTGGTCACCAATGCCCATACCTTGGAGGTTCTGTTCTCCGGGATAGAAGAAAGCTACAAGGAGCGAGTGCAAGTGATGTCCGCCGAGTTCCTAGTGCCAACACACAATGTTTCGACTCGTGAAGTCCGTTTGTTCGTTCCTCTCACCAACAATTGGATGGAAGTTGGATTGTTGTGGATGTCTCTGTGGATGAAATGAGCTCAAATCCAAGGCCTTCCGTGAGATCAAGATGTCGAAAACGTCCTTCCGGATGCCTGATACGGGATCTGCAGAATGGATCCTCCTTTGTCACGTGGGTGGAGCATGTTGATGTGCGAGAAAAAGATTTAACCCCCTTATTTAAACCTTTTGTTGAATCAGGTTTTGCATATGGAGCGAAGCGTTGGTTGGCACCTCTTCAACGACATGCCGAGCGCTACATGTGCGTGATGGGGATTCACACTTCACCTAGTGACTCAATCATTTCACCAGGAGGGAGAAGAAGCCTTGCTAAGATGGCAAACCAGATGGCGGTAAGTTTCTTCAACGACATCACCAACTCGACTTACCATCATTGGACTGCATCAAACAAAACGGGAGACACACATATGGAGGTCAGGACCAACAAGCGAAGGGGTGATCCTAGCCAACCCCTTGGACTCGATCGTACTGCTGGCTGTTCTGTCAAGCACTTCTCCCATCACACAAGAATCTTTGATTTTATCAGAGACGTACAGACAAGGCATTTATGGGATAGTGTGTCGATAGACAGTTCAGTACATGTGCTTACAAACTTCACCACTGGTCTTGACCCACGAAATTCTATCTCCGTTTTGGGCATAAGTAATCACGTCGACTTCCTCATACTCCAGGAGTGCTTCACAGATTCAACGGGGTCGTACGTGATTTATGCGCCTATCGATCAAGCAACCTTCCAGTCCATGTTATGTGGAGTTGACCCGGAGCCTTTTCAATTGATGTCATCTGGCTTCTCCATTCTGCCTGATGTATCCGGAGACGTACTTGATGGAACTCTACTGACGTTAGTGTTCCAGATCTCAGTGAAGGCAAATTCAGCCAGACGTGCTGTGGATTTGGCAACAGGCACGGTCCAGGACACGCTCAAAAAGATCAAAGCCGCAGTCAACTAAGGAGCAAACGTTGGATGCAAGGCCCTGCTAGCCTTGTTTGTGACTGTTGGTGACTACCTTCGGGAGGAGCTTCACGATCTTCAAAGGGGAGTCTTTCTGTTTCCCTTTTCATTTACTTAACTGTTGTGTGTTTATTTTTGTTGGTGTGTTTATTTCTGTTTGTATTTTCAATTCAATAACCATGCTTGAATTTTTCATTTTCGTGAAATATTTGTCAACATTGAGGACAATGTTTAATTCAAGTGTGGGGGAAGGTTTATTAAAAAGAAAAAAAAATTTGAAAAATTTGAAAAATTCAAAAAAATAATTTACTTGTGTTTGTTTTCTACGGTAACAATATATCGACTAGATCATACTTACTCCCTTGGTAGCGTTGAACCTACCATTGCACTTAGTAAGTCACTGTGGTCACGTATTGTTACCCTAATAAAAAAAATTGAAAAAGAAAAAAAAATAGTTTTGTAAGCTCGTTTGTTTCGCACTGGCTTTGGAGCTATCGAGTCTTAGAAAGTGCTTGTTCGTTTATTTGAGCTATATCATTTTAAAAAAAAATCAATAAAAAAAAATCAAAAAATCAAAAATTACAAAAATATTTGCTTCTGTTTTGTGTGTTTTGTGCTTTGTTCTTTCCAATCCCAAGGATGAATTGAGTTTAATTGTTGTGATTAGGAGAATGTTTATTATATGTCAAGGCTTTGTGTAGTTTGCTTTGGATTTAATATGCATAACTTGTGATTGCTCGAAATTCCATGTTCACATAACCTGTTTCGATTAATTGATTGCAATCCGAGAAGCACATTTAAACATACATTGTCATGCATACCCAGAAAATGTGAGGATTTGAGCCTATTGAATATTCACATGTATGCATCTTTCATACATTTACTCGTTCTTCATGTGTGCACAATTCATGAGTTTTGAACCTAGAACTTGCTCAAAGACCACTTGAAACGTTTTGTTAATCTGTGATGAATTAGAAATGAGTAAGGCATTAGTTGAGCACCATGGCCAAAATATTCACCATCCATCTAAACACGAACTTTAGGAATCCCCTTTTGAACTAAACACTCATTAGCCGTTTCTTTTGTTCACCCACACCATCTCACCCTTGTTTTATTGTGTTTGCAAGACGATGATAGTGACTTCTTGTGTTTTTATGCTTCGGATTTGTATGGTAATATACCAAAAGGCAAGTGTGGGGGTGCATTTTATTTTGTTGTAATTGTTCAAAGAAAGAAAAAAAAATCAAAAACAAAAAGAAGGAATAAAGTTCCTCAAGAAAAAAAAAAGAAAAAAAAAAGGAAAAGAAAAAAAAATAGAGTTATTTTCTTGTATTATTTTCAATAAAAGGTTGGAGGAGAATAAGAAAGTTGTTTCGGGTATAGCATAGGTATGAGTTTCAAAGTCGTTGATTTGTCTTGCAAACATGTGAAACATTTTTCATTTCCAGTCCCTTCATTCACCATTTACCATTCACCATTTACCATCCACCTTTGGTCCCTGTTTCACACTAAAAGCCCTTATGATTTAATGATTTGTGGATTAATTGTGGAGAGTTGGTTAATGAGCAAGCATATGGGAACACTACTTGTGTAATTGTTTTGAGAGTAAACACTTAACCCTAAACACTGAGCGGAAATATTTAGTGAATCTTGTGAGCTTTAGTGGTTAATGTTGTTTCGATGTGCCTATTGGATTGCATGAGATTTTTTGTATACTCGGTTTTCACACACTTCACCCGAGCATGAATGAGATGTACATGTTAAATGCTTAGCAAATTTGTTAGCCTTGGTATATAATTTTTATTCTCCTGATTATAACTCTTATGAACTCGCTGAGGGTTATGGTTGGAAAGACCATTCTGTTTTGTGTTTCCTTTTCTGTTTTGTGTTGTTCTTGTGTTTGCTAGAGGACTAGCAGTAGCTAAGTGTGGGGGAATTTGATAGGAGCACAAAGTGTGACGTTTTTAATGTGATTCCCCTACTATTTGGCTATGATTTAATTGTAACTTTGCTATTTTAGCTTAGTTTCCATATTTGAGTCCAAAATGACGTATTAATGTGAACATGTGCAGAAACGAAGTCTAATGGGCTTTTGCGAGGCCCATTAAGAGGTGGTCTGCCATGAGGCCCAAGAAGGAGGCCCAAACCCAAGATGGCAGGCCCAATCCATGAAGGAAGGCCCAAACCCAAGATGGAAGGCCCAAATCCATGAAGGAAGGCCCAGGTTCACAAAGCATGAGGAAAGGCCCAAGCCCAGATTTTCGGACATTCTGCCTGTGCAGATCAGTCAACTTGCGAAGCCCATATCTCTCAATTGCACCGTCAGATCTAGCTGTAATTTTGATACACGCTGCATGTGGATGTTAGGTATTCGGCATTAAAATTTCAGAATCATCCAACCGGTGGAACGTCCATTATTCCGCTCTAAGTGCGCACTGCTCAGTGCTGTCTGCTTTTTATTTCTTTCCTTTTCCTTTATTCTCAATGCTCCACTCACCCCCATATTTCCCCCCCTCTCACCTAACTATCTTTGTTTCTTTCTGCCCACACTATTAGTGTTTGATTTCTTTTACCTAAATAAATGGTTCATTGCCATATGACTTCATTTCCACCATTCCACTTACCATTTCTTTTCTACCACTCACATTCCACTTCTCTTCCTTTTCTTTCTTTATTTCTTTCATTGTCTTCTTCTTCCTCTCCATTCTCCTATAAATAGCAGCCTCATTCTTCTCACCAATTCACACCCCAATGGGGAGGGACAAACCCTCCTCTTTCTCTTCTCCATCTCACATCATATTTTCCATTCTCTAGTATTTAGGGTTTTCATGTCTTCAAGGAGGAGGGGAGCTGTTTACACCATTACCACCAGCCATCAACCATCATCACCACCATCATCATCACCTTGGGAATCTCGGCTTTTGAGTTACTCGCGTGAGGATTTAAGAGTTTGTGATCTTCGAGTTCTTCCTACTTTCCATATGGTGTACTTCAACTTATTCTTTAATTACTCTTTTCGAGTTCCTCTTTGTTGCTTGATTATTCTTTGTATTAGTTAACATGACATGATTTATATAATTTTCAGCCTATATTTATGAGTTTATTTGATTGTTAGATCCTAATTAATTAGTTCTTCTAGCAGCTTATGTGACTCCGTTTATTTGATTCGGTTTTATTGAATCTTTTATGTGTTCTTGTTTTAAGGTTCGAAACTTAAGATGATTGCATGTAATTGGTGCTAGAATTAGGGTTTTAATTCTAATTCACAAGTAGTAAAGGCTTATCAAACGGGTCGGAATCAAAATAAGAAGGATCGCGGATAGACGAGCGTTCGCTAGGTCGCGCACTTTAATTAACAACTCTTCTCCTATGCGTTAGATATGTTATTGATTGATCACCTTTGCTTGTTTAATTGTTTAATCTAGATGAGCGTTCACTAGGTTAATTTTCATAGAAGAGGTTTTATTTGGGGAATGATAACCCGTGTGGGCATTCCACATATGTTAGTTTCGGTTTCATGGCTAGGGAACTTGGTTAATTTTCGGTCTAATGATTGGTAAACTTGTGTATATGTGGCTGAACTTTATATACTTTGTGTTTCATCATCATATTTTATTTATTCTTTGTAATTTAATTAATTTGTTTCATTCAATTTATCTCTCAATTCCCCTTTTTACTTTGTACATATGTATATATTTATACTTTATACTTGTTAATAATAATTCTTTATTTTATTTAATTCTTTGTGACATTTTTTGTTAGGTACACCCTTTGATCTCCGTTGTGAACGATACCCTACTTACACTATACTACCGATAGGGATTTTTTTAAATTGATGCTCCTTTTGGGCGTGTCAACCTACCATTGCACTAAGTGAGTCCCTGTGGTCACGTATTGTTACCTACATTGAAAAATCAAAAAAATCAAAAAATCAAAAAATCAAAAATTACAAAAATATTTGCTTCTGTTTTGTTGTTTTTGTGTGTTTTATTGTGTTTTGTGTTTTGTTCTTTCCAATTCCGATGATGAATTAAGTTTAATTGTTGTGATTAGGAGAATGTTTATTATATGTTAAGGCTTTGTAATTTGCTTTGGATTTAATATGCATAACTTGTGATTGCTCGAAATTCCATGTTCACTTAACCTGTTTCGATTAATTGATTGCAATCCAAGAAGCACATTTAAACATACATTGTCATGCATACCCAGAAAATGTGAGGATTTGAGCCTATTGTATATTCACATGTATGCATATTTCATACATTTACTCGTTCTTCATGTGTGCACAATTCATGAGTTTTGAACCTAGAACTTGCTCAGAGACCTCTTGAAACATTTTGTTAATCTGTAATGAATTAGAAATGAGTAAGGCATTAGTTGAGCACCATGGCCAAAATATTCACCATCCATCTAAACACGAACTTTAGGAATCCCCTTTTGAACTAAACACTCATTAGCCGTTTCGTTTGTTCACCCACACCATTTCACCATTGTTTTATTGTGTTTGCAAGATGATGATAGTGACTTCTTATGTTTTTATGCTTCGGATTTGTATGGTAGTATACCAAAAGGCAAGTGTGGGGGTGTATTTTATTTTGTTGTATTTGTTCAAAGAAAGAAAAAAAAATCAGAAATAAAAAGAAGGAATAAATTCCTCAAAGAAAAAAAAATAGAAAAGAAAGAAAGAAAAAAAAAGAAAAAAAAGAGAAATTCCAAAAATAGAGTTATTGTATTGTTTTTATTTTCAATAAAAGGTTAGAGGAGAATAAGAAAGTTGTTCGGGTATAGCATAGGTATGAGTTTCAAAGTCGTTGATTTGTCTTGCAAACATGTGAAACATTTTCCATTTCGAGTCCTTTCACTTCATTGACCATTCACCATTTACCATTCATCCTTTTGTCCCTGTTTCACCTAAAAAGCCCTTATGATCTGATGATTTGTGGATTAATTGTGGAGAGTCGGTTAATGAGCAAGCATATGGGAACATTATTTGTGCAATTGTTATGAGAGTAAACACTTAACCCTAAACATTGAGCGGAAATATTTAGTGATCATTGTGAGTTTTAGTGGTTAATGTTGTTTCGATGTGCCTATTGGATTGCATGAGATTGATTGTATACTTGGTTTTCACACACTTCACCTGAGCATGAATGAGATGTACATGTTAAATGCTTAGCAAATTCTTTAGCCTTGGTATATAATTTTTATTCTGTTGATTACAACTGTTGTGAACTCGCTGAGGATTATGGTTGGAAAGAATATATGTTTTGTGTTTCCCTTTTCTGTTTTGTGTTGTTCTGTTTTACGTTTTGTGTTGCTAAGGGACTAGCAATAGCTAAGTGTGGGGGAATTTGATAGGAGCACAAAGTGTGACGTTTTTAATATGTTTTCCCTACTATTTGGCTATGATTTAATTGTAACTTTGCTATTTTAGCTTAGTTTCCATATTTGAGTCCAAAATAATGTATTAATGTGAACATGTGCAGAAACGAAGTCTAATGGGCTTTTGCGAGGCCCATTAAGAGGTGGTCTGCCATGAGGCCCAAGATGGAAGGCCCAAACCCAAGAAGGAGGCCCAAACCCAAGATGGAAGGCCCAAACCCAAGATGAAGGCCCAAGTCCATGAAGGAAGGCCCAAGTTCACAAAGCATGAGAAAAGGCCCAAGCCCAGATTTTCGGACATTCTGCCTGTGCAGATTAGTCAACTTGCGAAGCCCATATCTCTCAATTTCACCGTCAGATCTAGCTGTAATTTGGATACACGCTGCATGTGGATGTTAGGTGTTCGGCATTAAAATTTCAGAATCATCCAACCGTCCAAACGTCCATAAGTCCACTCTAAGTGCGCACTACTCAGTGCTGTCTGCTTTTTATTTCTTTCCTCTTCTTTTATTTTCAATGCTCCACTCACCCCTATATTCTTTCCTCTTCTTTCTGCCCACAATATTAGTGTTTGATTTCTTTTATCTAAATAAATGGTTCATTGCCATATGACTTCATTTCCACCATTCCACTTACCATTTCTTTTCTACCACTCACATTCCACTTCTCTTCCTTTTCTTTCTTTATTTCTTTCATTGTCTTCTTCTTCCTCTCCATTCTCCTATAAATAGCAGTCTCATTCTTCTCACCAATTCACACCCCAATGGGGAGGGACAAACCCTCCTCTTTCTCTTCTCCATCTCACATCATATTTTCCATTCTCTAGTATTTAGGGTTCTCAAGGCTTCAAGGAGGAGGAAAGGCGGCTGCACCATCACCATCATCACCATCAATTTCGTCCATCATCATCACCACCTTGCTGCACACGGTTTGGATTACTTGCTTTCAAGGATTCAAGGTTTCGTGGTCTTCAAGTCTTCATGCTATTCCATATGGTGTAATCTGACTTTTCCTTTAATTATTCTTATGAATTCCTCTTTGTTGCTTGATTATTCTTTGTATTAGTTAACATGACATGATTTATATAATTTCCAGCCTATTTATATGAGTTTATTTAGTTATTGGATCCTAATTAATTAGTTCTTCTAGTAGCTTATGTGACTCCGTTTACTTGATTCTGTTTTATAGAAAACTTTTATGTGTTTATGTTATAGGGGTCGACACTTATAATATTTGCATATAATTGGAGCTAGAGTTAGGGATTACAATTCACCTAATAGTTTTGGAAACCTAATTCACGAGTAGTAAAGGCTTTGGACAAAGGTCGGTGTCAAATAAAAAGGATTGCGGACATATGGACTTTTCTATAATGGGTCGTGCACTTTAATTAACAACTCTTTTCTATGCGTTAAATATGGTTTGATTAGCTAGCTTTCTAGACTAAGATGGCATGTTTAATTGGTTAATCTAGGTGCTTTCACTTAGGTTAATTTTCGTAGAGAGGTTTTATTTGGGGAATGGTTAGCTTCTAACTTTCCACATATGTTAATTTCGGTTTCATGGCTAGGGAACTTGATTAATTTTCGGTCCAATGATTAATAAACTTGTATACTTGTGGCTGAACTTTATATTCTTTATGTTTCATCCCATCATATTTAATTTATTCGTTGTAATTTAATTTATTTATTTCATTCAATTTATCTCTCAATCCCCCTTTTTACTTTGTACATATGTATATATTTATACTTTATACTTGTTAATAATTCTTTATTTTATTTAATTCTTGTGACAATTTTTGTTAGGTACACCCTTTGATCTCCGTTGTGAACGATACCCTACTTACACCACTATACTACCGATAGGGATTCTTTTAAATTGATGCTCCTTTTGGACCTATCACCTATCACCCCCAAACTAGTGGGCAAGCGGAGGTTTCAAATCGTGAGATCAAGAACATATTGGAGAAGACGGTCAACCCTAACCGCAAGGATTGGAGCACTAGGTTAGTGGATGCGTTATGGGCTTATAGGACGGCTTACAAGACTCCCATTGGAATGTCACCATATAGGCTTGTCTACGGCAAGGCCTGTCATCTACCTGTGGAGTTGGAGTACAAAGCTTGGTGGGCCGTGAAGCAATTCAACATGAGCATGCATGACGCCGGACTTCAAAGGAAGTTGCAATTGAGCGAGCTTGAGGAAATAAGGAATGATGCATTTGAGAGTGCACGGATCTACAAGGAAAAGACAAAGGCTTTCCATGATAACATGATTCGTGGGAAACACTTTGTTGTGGGCCAAAAAGTTCTTTTATTTCACTCTCGTCTTAAACTTTTTCCCGGTAAGCTTCGTTCTCGTTGGATTGGACCTTTTGTTGTTACTAATGTTTTTCCCCATGGGGCTGTGCAGATTAAAGGGGGCCAATCCGGAAATGAGTTCAAAGTCAATGGACATCGATTGAAGCCGTATTATGAGGCTTATAAACATAATGAGGAGTCCATCAACTTTGAAAGACGTGAGGAGGACGTCATGGCTAGGGAGAGCCAAGATTAGTGACGTGTGGCAAAGTCTAGGCTGAAGACTTTAAACATTAAGCGCTATTTGGGAGGCAACCCAATTCAACCGAAGCTGTGGAGGAGCCATCACACGCAGATTTGCTTTCTCTATCTCTCTCTACTTACTTTGGTTGAACTGTATATGTTTACCTTTTTCCATGCTTATCTTACCTATGCTATGTGCTTACATTGAGGACAATATAAGATTTAAGTGTGGGGGAAGGGTTTATGTTTTTGTTTTGTTTACATTTATTTTTGTAAGCTCGTTTGTTTCGCACTAGCTTTGGAGCTATAGAGTCTTAGAAAGTGCTTGTTTTAAAAAATAAAAAAAATAAAAAAAAAATCAGAAAATTTTCGAAAATACAAAAAGAGTTTTTGTGATGGTTGTTTGTCGAGTCTTAGGATGCCCTTAACTGCCTAGGATGAGCTTAATCTTTGAAGTCATGGTTGAAAAGTCGATCACAAGATCGAAAAGTGTTTAATGTTATTCTTTGGTTAATTGATGAATATGGAAGATGTGTGAACATGTAGTAGATATGGTTTTGAAACTTTGGTACAGAATTTGAGCATGTTAAGACAAGTTAATAAACCCTATGTGAGTTTTCGAGCTATATGTGCTTTCTTTGTTGAGAGTTGTTTAAAATCAGATCTTCTTTGGCTTAAAAAGTTGTTAACCTCATTATTCTTTCTATTTGATCAATTGCATGCCATAGATTTTCAATGGACTATAGAATTTACTAGAACTTGCTTTTGAATTTTTCGAAACTTTTATTCATAACATACTCTGATTTTGGAAAGGATTGAAGGCGCTTAGGATTTCCACCAATGCCAAATAGCCATGTGTCCCTTAATTGTGTACATGAGTGTGCACCCCTTAGTTAACCTCTTTGAGCCTACATTTAGCCTTTTCTTTCATCACCCACATTATCTTGACCCTAAACCTTAGTATAGTTACATCTTTACCCTTTGTTCTAGGAACTTAGTGGAGCTATGCTTCGGTGATTGAAACTATGTGATTGAAAACAAAAGAAAAGAGGTGATTGTCGAAAATAAGTGTGGGGGAGGGATAGACTTGTTCATACATGTGTGCCGTGAAAAATAAAAAAAGGAGAGAAAAAAATGTGTACGGTAAAGAAAGAAAGAAAAAAATGGATTAATGTCCCCTCTCCCGGATGATTTAGGATATTGTTTTGAAGTGAAGGTCTAATAGAAAATACTTGGCCTTTGTCCTTTATCATTTGTGTTTAGAATGACGTTTTGGGCCCAACAAGATGATATTTGGCCCGTTTTTGAGTAACATGGTTGTTTGAACGCTCTACTAAGTTTTTAGGACACTTTGTGATTTCCTTACCCTTCGTTTCTTTAAACCGTGAGCCTTAGCCCCAGTACAACCCTTAAAAGTCCTTCTTGATCCTTAAGATCAGTAGTCCTTGATCTGTGGAGATAAATTTCGAAGTAAGCATATGGTTTTGGTCCATTTGTGCATGTAATTGATATTTTTCATGAGGTTTTAAATCTTTCACTAAAGTGCTTTCTTTGATTGATATATGTGAGCTGTTTGAATGCCTTACAATTATTTCTCTCACATATTTTTGCGTGAAAAGCTTTTAAGCATAGCCATAATTCTGAGTGAAGATAGAGAGCATACCCTTGTAAGGATAACTTGTTTGAAACATGCTGAGCTCCATTGAATAACTAATGTTCTTCCAAGTCTTACTTGTTCATATGAATTCCATGCATGTTAATTAACTCTCGAATCTCTTGTGACATTTTTTGGTTAAGTGTTAAACTTGATTCTATGACATTATAAAGATTTCTGAGGCAATAAGTTAAGGGCAATAGAAGTTTTTCGTGTGGAATTTGGTTGAGTTGCTAAGGGACTAGCAATAGTTAAGTATGGGGGAATTTGATAGGAGCATTATATGCTACGTTTTTAATGTATTTTCCCTATTATTTAGCTATGTTTTATTAGTTAACTTTGCTATTTAGCTTAGTTTTTATCTTTGAGTCCCTAAGTGATGAATATATATGAGCATGTGCGAAAATGAAGTTTTTAAGAAACTTTCCTGTTTTGACTTTTGATTAGAGGTAAAACCGCGGTCATTAAATTATTACCTAAATTCCTAACAATTGTCGTTGTAAAGTATAATGGGAAATAGAGGTTTTTCCCACAGAAGATTGTTATATTTACTTTTTAATGTCACGAAAAATTAATTTAAATAAAGAATTATTATTAACAAGTATAAAGAATAAAGAATATATATATACAAAATTAAATAAACTATACAGTATTGTTTCTATTTACAAAAATATACATTATATACAAAAGTATTTTTGGGGGTTTTTGAGATTTTTGAAAACAATAAATAATTAAAAGGAAATATTTTTGGATTTTTTATTATTTTTGAAAACAAGAAACACACACACAAATATTGTTTTGAAGATTAACCAACTCCCTAGCCATGAATCCGAAACTAACACATGTAGAATGCCCACGCGGGTTATCATTCCCCAAATAAACTTATCCCATGAAATCAACCTAGTGAACGCTCATCTAGATTAAACAATTAAACATGCAAAGGTGATTAATCTAAACATGTCTAACGCATAGAAAAAGAGTTGTTAATTCAAGTGCGCGACCTAGCGAACGCTCGTCTATCCGCGATCCTTATTATTTAGTTTCAACATTAAAGATAAAACCAAACAAACAAAATTCACATAAGCTGCTAGAAGAATCAATTAACTTCAATCCAACAATTATTACACAAAATAGAAAATAAACAAACAATAACATTTCCCAAAATTATTCACGAATAGTTAATTAAACAAAAATAAATTATAATAAATAAACGAGTTTGGGAAAAATGTTACTGTTGTGTCCATGAAAATGGACACTGTCTGGCAGGCGAAGGTGGCAGACTCAGCTATTAAAATCGGACAACAATTTGGATGTGGCGGGTGCACAAATCAATTGGGCATTTTCTGAAATTGGGCCAAGTGGGCTTTTGGTCAACAAGTCAAAGAGTCAAAGAGGGTCAAAGCCCAAATTGACTTTTGACTTTTCTTCTCTTCCATGTCAGCATCAAACCGTGCTCTCTTCTTCATTTCTTTCTTTTCCTGTGCGAGAGACAGAGAGAACAGGGAGCGGTGCTGGGCCTATTTGATCGACGGCGTGGCTTGAGGATCACGGCGGAGCAAGGAGATGGCGGCGCGATGTGGCAGCTACGGTTTGCAGTGATGGATCGATGACGGCAGTGAGAGCACGGGCTGGTTTGATTGGATTAAACGCCGGCAGAGGGTAGGGAGCAGCGAGGAGACTAGGAGAGCCTTAGGCGACGACGCCGGTAGGTGAGAGATGGGCGGCCATGGCAGAGACGGGAACGACGCCGGTGTTTGGGCGGGCTTCACGGCACGGGTATTGCTTGGTGACAGTGATGAAGACGCCGGATTAGGTGAGAGCAGCTACGGTGGTTGAGCGGCGAACAGGACACCGGGAAGAGCAGGGACGCCGGCGGCTAGCGGTGGGCGCAGCTGGGTCGATTGGAGACCGGCGAAGCACGAGATTTCTGGGCAGATTTAGAGAAGGAGCTGGGCACGGCGTCGCAGTGGAGCAGCGGCCTGATTGGTGATTGGAAATCCGGCGAAGGGATTGACGGGTTTGATGCCGGCGGACTGGAATTCAAGGCAGCACGGGCTGCTTGTGGTGCTCACGGCATGGCAGTGATGGTGATTTCTGCAAAATGAAATTAAGCACGGGATTAGTGGTGAGTTATGATTAATGGGAATCTGAAATTCAACTTGACTAGGGAAGAGACACGGCCTTGGGCTAGAATTGGTGAGACTGGGCTTTGAATGACTGCAATTGGTGGCAGTGATGGTGGTTTCCCATGATTGGTATTGATTGCTTGCGGGTTGCGGCGGAGGGGCTCGTGCAGCTCCCCAAACGGCGCCGGCAAGTGTGGCATTGAGCAGTTCCCATACCTGCAAAAGAGAACGTAACCTGCAGAAGAGAAAGAAGATTAATTGCTTTGTGATTAATGTTTGCAGGAGCTGCTTAAATAGCAGAGGAAGAGGGCAGAAGCAGCCAACGGTGAAGAAAAACTATTGTGCTCTGTGAAGCTGGAAAGGTAATGATCGTGGAGCACTTGGTTGATTCCTGATGGAATTGAGGCCATGTTAGGGAGGAAAGTGAGCTGAAGAAGAATCAAGCCATGTGAGGAGGGAGTAGTGGAAGTAGTGGCGGAGAAAAATCCAAGAACAGCCGCAAAGGTTGTTTGCTCGGTGGTGGTGGCTACAAAATTCCAAAACAAAAACAAATACAAAATAAATAAACAAATAAACAATTATTAAAATAAATATAAATATAAAATCAAAAATAAATATAAATATAAAATATAAACATAAATTTAGAAATAAATATAAATATAAACATGGGAAAATAAAATGGAGATTTGAATTATGTTTCGCCACCGCGTGTGGTGGTTGTGCCTCCGTATGTGGTGGTTCGCCGACAAATTTGTCGGGATTCGGAACGGTTCCCGAAATCTTCGTACATTATTTTATTCCACAAATGAAAGTCACGGTTGACTTTCCGAATTACGCTGAAAACCTCCAAAATGCACCTATTCTGTGCAGATAAACATTTTCCTGGTATTTTCCCTAAAAACACGAAAACAAACATTAAACAGACAATTAAGCTTTCGGAATAGCAAAATCCAGTAATTAAAGGTACTTTGTGAACGTATTTTACGTTCACATCACACCCCTACACTTGAACTATTGCTAGTCCTCGAGCAAACACAGAACACAAAACACAACTATATTTCACAAAAATGGAAACACACAACAAACTGGTCTTTCCAACCATAATCCTCAGCGAGTTCGAAAGAGTTATAATCAAGAGAATAAAAATTATATACCAAGGTTAAAGAATTTGCTAAGCATTTAATATGTACATCTCATTTATGCTCGGGTGAAGTGTGTGAAAACCAAGTACACAATTAATGTCAAGCAATCCAATAGGCACATATGAACAACATTAACCACTAAACCTCACAAGAATCACTAAATATTTCCGCTCAGTGTTTAGGGTTAAGTGTTTACTCTCAAAACAATTACACAAGTAGTGTTCCCATAGGCTTGCTCATCGACCAACTCTCCACGGTTAATCCATAAATCATCAGATCATAAGGACTTTCGGGTGAAACAGGGACCAAAGGGTGGATGGTAAATGGTGAATGGTAAATGAAGTGAAAGGACTCGAAATGAAAAATGTTTTACATGTTTGCAAGACAAGTCAACGACTTTGAAACTCATACCTATGCTAAACCCGAAACAACGCTCTTATTTTCCTCCAACCTTTTATTGAAAATAATACAAGAAAATAACTCTATTTTTGGAATTTCTCTTTCGACATTTGTTTTTTCTTTCTTTTCTATTTTTTTTTTTTTTTCTTTTTTTCTTTGAGGAATTTATTCCTTCTTTTTATTTCTGATTCTTTTTTTTTTCTTTGAACAAATACAACAAAATAAATACACCCCCACACTTGCCTTTTGGTATACTACCGTACAAATCCGAAGCATAAAAACATAAGAAGTCACTATCATCGTCTTGCAAACACAGTAAAACAAGGGTGAAATGGTGTGGGTGAACAAAAGAAACGGCTAATGAGTGATCAGTTCAAAAGGGGATTCCTAAAGTTCGTGTTTAGATGGATGGTGAATATTTTGGCCATGGTGCTCAACTAATGCCTTACTCATTTCTAATTCATTACAGATTAACAAAATGTTTCAAGCGGTCTCTGAGCAAGTTCTAGGTTCAAAACTCATGAATTGTGCACACATGAAGAACGAGTAAATGTATGAAATATGCATACATGTGAATATACAACAGGCTCAAATCCTCACATTTTCTGGGTATGCATGACAATGTAAGTTTAAATGTGCTTCTCGGATTGCAATCAACTAATCGAAACAGGTTAAGTGAATACGGAAATTCGAGCAATCACAAGTTATGCAAATTAAATCCAAAGCAAATTACACAAAGCCTTAGCATATAATCAACATTCTCCAAATCATAACAATTAAACTCAATTCATCATCGGGATTGGAAAGAAAACAACACATATAACACAAATAAACACACAAACAGAAGCAAATATTTTTGTAATTTTTTATTTTTTTGATTTTTTTGATTTTTTTCAATTTACGTAACAATACGTGACCACAGTGACTTACTAAGTGCAATGGTAGGTTCAACGCTACCAAGGGAGTAAGTATGATTTAGTCGATATATTGTTACAGTAGAAAACGAAAACAAGTAAATTATTTTTTTGAATTTTTCAAATTTTTCAAATTTTTTCTTTTCTTTTCAGTAAACCTTCCCCCCACACTTGAATTAAACATTGTCCTCAATGTTAGACAGATATTTCACGAAAATGAATAATTCAAGCATGGTTATTGAATTTAAACACACAAACAGAAGTAAACACACAACATATATACAAATGAAAAACAAATAAGTAAAAGAAAAACTCCCCCTTGAAGATCATTAAGCTCCTCCCGAAGCAAGTCACCAACAGTCACAAACAAGGCTAGCAGGGCCTTGCATCCAACGTTTGCTCCTTAATTGACTGCGGCTCTGATCCTTTGAAGTGTGTCCTGGACAAGGGTTGTTGCCGACTCCACGGCAGACTTGGCTGATGTTGCCCTCACTGAGATCTGGAACACTATGGTGAGTAGAGTTCCGTCAAGAATAGCTCCGGATACGTTAGGCAGAATGGAGAAGCCAGATGACATAAGCGGAAATGGCTCCGGTTGAACTCCAGATAGAAAACACTGGAAAATGGAATGGTTAATCGGCGCTTAAATCACAGACGACCCCGTTGCATCGGTGCAACACTCCTGAAGAATAAGGAAGTCGTTGTGACTATCTATGGCGAGCACCGAAATCTGGTTCCGCGGGTCAAGACCGATGGTGAAGTTTGCTAGCACACGTACAGAGCTGTCCATCGACATACTATCCCACAATGGTCTTGTCTGCACGTCTTTGAGGAACTCAAAGATCCTGGTGTGATGAGATAGATGAACGACTGATGTGAACGTAAAATACGTTCACAAAGTGCTCTAAATACTTGGATGGATGCTATTCTGAAAGCTTATTTGTCGGTTTAATGTTTGTTTTCGTGTTTTCAGGGAAAATATGTGAAAAATGCTAATTTACACATAAAAGGTGAATTTTGGAGATTTACAGCGCAATATCGGAAAGTCAACCGTGACTTTTCGATTATCTGATGACACCGGTCATTATTTGGAAGTGGAATATAATATTGTACGAAGATTTCGAAAGACGTTTCGAATTCCGGCAATTTTGCCGGCGAACCACCACTCACGGAGGCGCAACCACCACACGCGGTGATGAAATCCATTTTAAATCTCCACTTTATTTTCCCATGTTTTATATTTATTTTTATTTCTATTTTAGTATATATAATTATTTCATTTAATTTCTTTTGTTATTTTATTTTTAGTTTTGTTTAATTTCTTTTCTTTTATTTTATTTTATTTATTTTGTTTCTTTGTTGCAGCCATGTTACCCATTTGCCGCTCCTCTCTTTGAATTCAAAATCCATTTCCAGCTCACTCCACTATTCATGCCGGCAGCATCTCCACTTCCCTGATATTCCTCCCTCACATGGCTGCCCCTCTTTGAATTCAAATTATTCATGGATGTTTAGCTGTTCCACTTAAGCTCCCACTATTCCATTATCATCATTCTCTGCCGAGACCATCACTTCCTCCTCTATATATACCCAGCAGTTTCACCATTTTTCCTTGGCCGGGGCTCCTCCCCGCGCCACAAACTCCTTCCCATCTCTTTCCCCCCTCCACCATTTCTCAAGCTTCCATGTAGCTCACCTAGCTGCTTCTGTCCTCGGTCCCGTCACAAATACTGCTCACGAAACTCACTGCCCAAACACTCTTCTTCTTCAAAGCGTCCGTGCTAGCTCTCATAGCTAGCCTTCTCTTCTTCCCCTTCTATTTCTTCTTCCAATCTCTGTCCCCAATCCTCTCTGTTACTCTCACAAAGCCACAAAACAAAGCTCCCAACCCGTACCTCTTCTTCCCCCATCTCTCTGTTTCCTTTTCTTTTACGTACCTGCAAACAGAACCCATAATCATCAATTAACCAATCCACCTCCAAATCATTTAATTCTTCCTCCACAATCTCCAGCATTCATCAATCCCCCAATCCCCAATTTTCATGTGTTCCTGCAAACAATTTGATAATTAACAATTATCAAATTGTTTACCGTACATGCAATTTCACACCATAATCACACTCACTCTCTCAATTCTAGTTTTGCGGGACTCATCGCCTGCAACACCATCAAAGGGCCTCTGCTCCGCCGCGTTCCCGTGCCCTTACTCACCTGCAGCGCCGGCATCTTCCCAAACCAGCGCCGCACCGCTGCAATTTCAAAGCCCGGCCGGCTTCGATGCTCTCGGCGTCGACCCAATCCAGATCCCGTCGAGACCCGCGTCTCTGCTCATCAGAACCTGTGCTTCTGCCGTCGTTCCCCGTCGCTGGGAAGTTCCCGTTCCAGCCATGGCCGCTGCTGTCGCTAATCTTCTCGCCGTCGAGCCCAGCTCGCCTCTGCCCAGGCCACCGTTGCGCCGCATCAAGCATCGACGCCGGCGTCTTCCCGCTGCTGCTCAGTCCGGCGTCACCGATGGCGTCTCTAACTCTCTCTCACGGGCTTTCTCTTGTGTGCTGAAATGAAAGAAGAAGGTGATGTTGCTGGGCACGGGAAGAAGATGAAGAAAAAGATTAACAAATGATGAAAAGGCTGACCGGGTCAAAGGGAATGAAAGAAAGAAATCTGAGTTGACTTTTCAACTCAAGAGAGAAAGAAGGCAAGGCGCACGGGCTGAACCAAATGAAGAAAGTCATTGACTTTTCTTAATTGGGCCTCAAAAGCCCATTGACCAAGGCCCAAGTCCAATCTGCTATGGACACCCGAGCTCCCCGAACTTAATCGAAAACCCGGCGAATCCGATAAGATCCTTCGCCGGAATTAAATGAGCATTTCTTTCTCAAACTCTTTTTAATTTTAAGTTGTGTGATTTTATTATTTTATTTTTATTTGATTAATTTGTATTTTGAATATTTGTGTGATTTAATATTGAAAAACCCAAAAATATGTTATTCATTCATTTGTGTGTTAGTTTAATTTCTTTATTTGTTGGTGTGTTTTATTTAATTGTGTTAGTTTAATTTGTATTTTATTTTGTATTTTCCTTGTTTTATTTATTTTCAAAAAGATTAAAAACCAAAAATATTTCCTTTAATTTATTTATTGTTTTCAAAATATTTCCAAAAATCCAAAAAGAATACTTGTGTATATATTGTATATTTTTGTAAATAAACACATATAGTTTAATTAATTTTGTGACATTAGGAAAGTAAATAAACAATCCTCTGTGGGAAAAACCTTTACTTCCCATTATACTATTCAACGACAAATTGTTAGGATGTTTAGGTAATAATTAATGACGTCGGTAAAACCGCATATCATTTTGGCGCCGGCTCGCCGGGGATTGTTTTTACTATTTACTTTTTTTTTTTACTTTTTACTGTTTACTATTTGTAAATAATACTTGTAAATAATACTTACTAATTATACTTGTATATATTGTTACACTTAGTAATTATACTTAGGTATCCTGAATATTGTTAATTATTTAAGTTGTTGTAGGTTGTAATTTGAACGGAAATAGGTAAGGTCCTTTTATTAATATTGGCCTAAACCCTTCATTTGTACCGTAAGGTCACTTGAGGTTGAGGGCGGCCTTTATTAACACTTGGAGAATTGTCGAACACTTAAGTGCTTTCTCAACTGAGTAAGGGGCACATGAATGGTGTCTAGATATGATCAAGACTCTGGGTGACGGGTTTGTAAAATTGGATTCAGAGGACTTGTCCACTAAATGAATCCTGCCTCTCGCTTATCTCTTGTGATCTGGCCATTCGCCTTCTGAAAACACGGAAAGTCATTTACGTCAAGATATTGCACCTAGGCCGTACGTCCACCTCGAATTACCGCTTGGAATCAACTTTGTTTTTAACTATATTTTGGACAATTTAACATTACTTGTAAATAAAATATACTTAGACATAGGAAATTTTATTTATTCATTTTGTAAATATTTTGTTTTTAACTTGTAAATTTTATTACTAACCTTTTAATTTTTATAGGGAATAATCCGGGTTATTCGGAAATTTTACCACATACATCGGAGCATACGTTTAGGAAGTCAAGGTTGAAAAACTTTGAGGTTGATGTCTTGTTGGTGATTTTTTCGGTTTCCTCGGGAGTAAAAAGGTAAGTTTTCTTTTCACTCTCGTTATTTATTTAAAAAAAATTTGAAAATAATTAAAAAAAAAAGTGTGTTTGTTTGTCTTACTGTTTTGTAAATATTTATTTTCACTTTTTATAATTACTGTTTATTTGTTTTGGGCTTGTTTGTTTGTTATTTGTTATTGGGCCTTAGGCCCATTCGTTTGTGTGATTGGTTAGGGTTTTTGGTTTCGTAAAATAAAAATAAAAAATAAAAATAAAAAAATAAAAATTTTAGCCCATTGGGCTCGTGTCATTCAGGAAGCCCAAAACCCGTAACCAAGCCCATTTAGTGTGTCGGGCCTGTTCGTTTTTTTTTTAGGCCCATTAGTTAAGCCCGCCAATAATGGGCCGGAGATTTCTTTGGCCCAGGCCCACTTTAAGGCCCAAACCATTTCGATGGCCCAAGCCCGTTTAAAGTGTCGACGACCTTTGCGCGTGTTTCACACGCGTTTTCATTGTTCACTTTACGACTTTTCGTAAAGTATTAAAAAAAAAAGAAAATAAAAAAATAAAAAATAGAAAATCAAAAAATTTGATTGGGCCGACGCACGACTTTTGCGTCGGCCGAATTGTTTAATAAGCCGCATGCGTTTTCACTGTACGCTTTGCGACTTTCATCGCCCGATCCGCAATTTGCGGGTCTTCGTCTTTGGCACGTGTGCGAGCGTGCATGCGTGCGTCCACTCCTTTCCCCCTCCCTTCGTTTGCGCTAGTTTCCTTAGGCATTTCACACGTTTCCCTTAGTTTCTCTCTCATTCTCTCTCATTTTCTCTCGTTATTCTTCATCTGTTCTTCGTGTTCTTCCGTTTTTCCCGAGAAAACCTCCCAAACCCGGAAAAGCATTCCTCCCTCCCAAACCACAAATGGCCAAAAGAGTTAATTCCTTCGGCGACTTGTTTCGGGCAGGTCCTTGAGAGAACCCGATCTTTGAAGGCTTGGCTGAAATAATTCCACCGAGCATGCTCAATAGCGCCGATGCTAGCATGCCGACCCGGCCACAACCACAACCGCGCCCACTACCCCAAGCACCAATCCTGGTTGCTGATCCACCCGCCGAGCCGGAAGCCGCTCCTGTCTATAGGAGACTTCCGAGGACGAAATACACCAAGGCTCAGAGAGATGCACTAGCAGCTTTCTTTGCGGTGTATTCTCACCCCACGAAACCACAACGAGAAAGATTTGGTCCAAAAATCGGACTAGAAGAAGACCAAGTCTACTATTGGGGGTCGAGAAATAGGAAGAAGTTCGGTATCCAGACGTCTGAGCAGCGTATTGCCGAGCTAGAAAGAAGAAACGATCAGCTGGTGAGCAAGAACGAGGAGCTTCAAATGCAGAATCAAAGACTCGTCGATGCTCTCCACAGCGGCATCTGTCCCAATTGCGGAGGTCCTGTTCCGCACTCAGATGTGCCTAGGCGAAGGCTCGAAGTTGTTCCTCCACAACAAGAGCCTCTTCTCGAGTTGTCCGATGATTCGATCGACATGGACCACTTGAGACGGGATGTGCGGAGCCTCATGCCTACACTAGTCGAGCGCCCATCCGTACCTGTGCCATCTACTCTTCCGGGACCTGCTCATGATCTTGTCGGAGTCCACACCGACTTGATCTCGGATATCGCCCGCAAGGCCAAGCACGAGCTCATGCTCATGGCCACTGCCGGTTTTCCTTTGTGGATATCTTCACCGACTCCCGACACTTCTATTCATCCCGAGACTCTAAATAGGGCCGAGTACTTGCGAGTGTTTCAACGTGGCGAGCCTGCGCCATACTTCAAATCGGAATCCTCGAGACACTCGGCAACCATTCACCTTCATCCGACCACCATTGTTGAGATTTTAATGGATGTTGGTCGATGGTTGCCCGTCTTCTGTAGCATGATCACAAACGCTAAACTGTTGGAGATCCTACCCTCCGACAACGCAGTAGGCTACGAGGACCAGAAGCAAGTGATGTCGGCCGAGTTTCTGGTGCCATCTAACATCGTTTCAACTCGTGAAGTCCAGTTCGTTCGGTACTCTCAATTACAACTGGATGGAAGTTGGATCGTTGTGGATGTCTCCGTGGATGAACTGCGCTCAAATCCGAAGCCTTCAGTGAGATCTATATGCCGAAAGCGCCCCTCCGGATGTTTGATTCGAGATTTGCAGAATGGATCTTCCTTAGTCACTTGGGTGGAGCACGTGGATGTGCGCGAGAAGGAGATGAAGGCCATTTTCGAACCCTTTGTCCATTCTGGGTTCGCTTTTGGTGCAAAGCGTTGGATCTCAACACTTCAACGACAAGCCGAGCGCTACATGTGCGTCACAGGGATCCACACTTCACCCGGTGACTCTATCATTTCGCCCGAAGGAAAAAGAGGCCTAGCAGAAATGGCAAACCAGATGGCGATCTGTTTCTTCAACGACATCAGCAACTCCACGTATCATCACTGGACTTGTTCGAACCGAACAAGAGACACTCGAATGGAGGTCAGGACCAACAAGCGAAGGGGTGATCCGAGCAAGCCCCCTGGAGTAAATCGTACTGCTGGTTGTTCCGTCGTTCATCTATCTCATCACACCAGGATCTTTGAGTTCCTCAAAGATGTGCATACGAGACCGCTGTGGGATAGTATGTCGATGGACAGCTCGGTGCGTCTGCTAGCAAATTTCACCATCGGTCTTGACCCGCGGAACCAGATTTCGGTGCTCGCCATAGATAGTCACAACGACTTCCTCATTCTTCAGGAGTGTTGCACCGATGCAACGGGGTCGTCTGTGATTTATGCGCCGATTAACCATTCCATTCTCCAGTGTTTGCTATGTGGAGTTCAACCAGAGCCATTTCCGCTTATGTCTTCAGGCTTCTCCATTCTGCCTAACATATCCGGAGCTGTTCTTGATGGAACACTACTGACTATGGTGTTCCAGATCTCGGTGAAGGCTACATCAGCTAAATCTGCCGTGGAGTCGGCAACTACACTCGTCCAGGACACACTTCAAAGGATCAGAACTGCAGTCAATTAAGGAGCAAACGTTGGATGCAAGGCCCTGCTAGCCTTGTTTATGACTGTTGGTGACTTGCTTCGGGAGGAGCTTAATGATCTTCAAGGGGGAGTTTTTCTTTAACCTTTCTGTTTATTTTTGTTTAATTTTTCATTTGTATAAATGTTTTGTGTTTACTTCTGTTTTATTTCTGTTGTGTGTTTAAATTCAATAACCATACTTGAATTTTTCATTTTCGTGAAATATCTGTCTGTCATTGAGGACAATGTTTAATTCAAGTGTGGGGGAAGGTTTATTAAAAAGAAAAGAAAAAATTTGAAAAATTTGAAAAATTCAAAAAAATAATTTACTTGTTTTTGTTTTCTACTGTAACGGTATCTCGACTAGATCATACTTACTCCCTTGGTAGCGTTGAACCTACCATTGCACTTAGTAAGTCACTGTGGTCACGTATTGTTACCCAAATAAAAAAGAAAAAAAAATCAAAAATCAAAAATTACAAAAATATTTGCTTCTGTTTGTGTGTTTATTTGTGGTGTGTTTTATTCTTTCCAATTCCGATGATGAATTGAGTTTAAATTGTTGTGATTTGGAGAATGTTTATTATATGTCAAGACTTTATGTGATTTGCTTTGGATTTAATTTGCATAACTTATGATTGCTCGAAATTCCATATTCACATAACCTGTGTTGATTAATTGATTGCAATCCGAGAAGCACATTTAAACATACATTGTCATGCATACCCAGAAAATGTGAGGACTTGAGCCTATTGAATATTCACATGTATGCATCATTCATACATTTATTCGTTCTTCATGTGTGCACAATTCATGAGTTTTGAACCTAGAACTTGCTCAGAGACCACTTGAAACGTTTTGTTAATCTGTGATGAATTAGAGATGATTAAGGCATTAGTTGAGCACCATGGCCAAAATATTCACCATCCATCTAAACACGAACTTTAGGAATCCCCTTTTGAACTAAACACTCATTAGCCTTTTCTTTTGTTCACCCACACCATCTCACCCTTGTTTTATTGTGTTTGCAAGACGATGATAGTGACTTCTTGTGTTTTTATGCTTCGGATTTGTATGGTAATATACCAAAAGGCAAGTGTGGGGGTGCATTTTATTTTGTTGTATTTGTTCAAAGAAAAAAAAAAGAAAAAAAATCAGAAATAAAAAGAAGGAATAAATTCCTCAAAGAAAAAAAAATAGAAAAGAAAGAAAGAAAGAAAAAAATGTCAGAAAGAGAAATTCCAAAAAAAATAGAGTTATTGTATTATTTTTAATTCCATAAAAGGTTGGAGGAAAATATGAGAGTTGTTTCGGGTTTAGCATAGGTATGAGTTTCAAAGTCGTTGATTTGTCTTGCAAACATGTAAAACATTTATCATTTCTAGTCCTTTCATATCCTTTACCATTCACCATTTACCATCCACCCTTTGGCCCCATTACACCATTGAAAGCCCTTATGATTTAATGATTTGTGGATTAATTGTGGAGAGTTGGTTAATGAGCAAGCTTATGGGAACACTACTTGTGCAATTGTTATGAGAGTAAACACTTAACCCTAAACACTGAGCGGAAATATTTAGCGAATCTTGTGAGTTTTAGTGGTTAATGTCGTTCATTTGTGCCAATTTGATTGCATGAGATTAATTGTACACTCGGTTTTCACCCACTTCACTCGAGCACGAATGAGATGTCCATGTTAAATACTTAGCAAATTCGTGAGCCTTGTTATATAATTTTTATTCTCCTGGTTATAACTCTTGTGAACTCGTTGAGGGTTATGGTTGGAAAAAATTTCTGTTTTGTGTTTCCCTTTCTGTTTTTGTGTTGTTCTGTTTTTAGTCCTGTGTTTGCTAGAGGACTAGCAAAAGTTCAAGTGTGGGGGTGTGATGTGAACGTAAAATACGTTCACAAAGTGCTCTAAATACTTGGATGGATGCTATTCTGAAAGCTTATTTGTCGGTTTAATGTTTGTTTTCGTGTTTTCAGGGAAAATATGTGAAAAATGCTAATTTACACATAAAAGGTGAATTTTGGAGATTTACAGCGCAATATCGGAAAGTCAACCGTGACTTTTCGATTATCTGATGACACCGGTCATTATTTGGAAGTGGAATATAATATTGTACGAAGATTTCGAAAGACGTTTCGAATTCCGGCAATTTTGCCGGCGAACCACCACTCACGGAGGCGCAACCACCACACGCGGTGATGAAATCCATTTTAAATCTCCACTTTATTTTCCCATGTTTTATATTTATTTTTATTTCTATTTTAGTTTATATAATTATTTCATTTAATTTCTTTTGTTATTTTATTTTTAGTTTTGTTTAATTTCTTTTCTTTTATTTTATTTTATTTTGTTTCTTTGTTGCAGCCATGTTACCCATCTGCCGCTCCTCTCTTTGGATTCAAAATCCATTTCCAGCTCACTCCATTATTCATGCCGGCAGCATCTCCCTGATATTCCTCCCTCACATGGCTGCCCCTCTTTGAATTCAAATTATTCATGGATGTTTAGCTGTTCCACTTAAGCTCCCACTATTCCATTATCATCATTCTCTGCCGAGACCATCACTTCCTCCTCTATATATACCCAGCAGTTTCACCATTTTTCCTTGGCCGGGGCTCCTCCCCGCGCCACAAACTCCTTCCCATCTCTTTCCCCCCTCCACCATTTCTCAAGCTTCCATGTAGCTCACCTAGCTGCTTTCTGTCCTCAGTCCCGTCACAAATACTGCTCACAGAAACTCACTGCCCAAACACTCTTCTTCTTCAAAGCGTCCGTGCTAGCTCTCATAGCTAGCCTTCTGACACGCCCGAAAAGGGGCATCAATTTAAAAAAACCCTATCGGTTGTAGTATAGTGCATAGTAGGGTATCGTTCACAACGGAGATCAAAGGGTGTACCTAACAAAAAATGTCACAAAAATTAAATAAAATAAAAAATTATTATTAACAAGTATAAAGAATATATACATATGTACAAAGTAAAAAGGGGGTTAAAGAAATTGATTGAATGAAATAAATTAATTAAATTACAAAGAATAAATTAAATAAAATGGGATGAAACACAAAGTATATAAAGTTCAGCCACAAGTGTACAAGTTTACCAATTATTGGACCGAAAATTAACCAAGTTCCCTAGCCATGAAACCGAAATTAACATATGTGGAAAGTTAGAAGCTAACCATTCCCCAAATAAAACTTCTCTACGAAAATTAACCTAAGTGAAAGCACCTAGATTAACCAATTAAACATGCCATCTTAGTCTAGAAAGCTAGCTAATCAAACCATATTTAACGCATAGAAAGGAGTTGTTAATTAAAGTGCACGACCCATTATAGAAAAGTCCATATGTCCGCAATCCTTTTTATTTGACACCGACCTTTGTCCAAAGCCTTTACTACTTGTGAATTAGGTTTCCAAAACTATTAGGTGAATTGTAATCCCTAACTCTAGCTCCAATTATATGCAAATATTATAAGTATCGATCCCTATAACATAAACACATAAAAGTTTTCTATAATTCAGAATCAAGTAAACAGAGTCACATAAGCTACTAGAAGAACTAATTAATTAGGATCCAATAACTAAATAAACTCATATAAATAGGCTGGAAATTATATAAATCATGTCATGTTAACTAATACAAAGAATAATCAAGCAACAAAGAGGAATTCATAAGAATAATTAAAGGAAAAGTCAGATTACACCATATGGAATAGCATGAAGACTTGAAGACCACGAAACCTTGAACCTTGAAAGCAAGTAATCCAAACCGTGTGCAGCAAGGTGGTGATGATGATGGATGAAATTGATGGTGATGATGGTGATGGTGCAGCCGCCTTTCCTCCTCCTTGAAGCCTTGAGAACCCTAAATACTAGAGAATGGAAAATATGATGGAGAAGAGAAAGAGGAGGGTTTGTCCCTCCCCATTGGGGTGTGAATTGGTAGAGGAGAATGAGGCTTCAATTTATAGGAGAATGGAGAGGAAGAAGAAGACAATGAAAGAAATAAAGAAAGAAAAGGAAGAGAAGTGGAATGTGAGTGGTAGAAAAGAAATGGTAAGTGGAATGGTGGAAATGAAGTCATATGGCAATGAACCATTTATTTAGATAAAAGAAATCAAACACTAATATTGTGGGCAGAAAGAAGAGGAAAGAATATAGGGGTGAGTGGAGCATTGAAAATAAAAGAAGAGGAAAGAAATAAAAAGCAGACAGCACTGAGCAGTTCCCACTTAGAACGGAATAATGCACGTTTGAACGGTTGGATGATTCTTAAATTTTAATACAGAATATATAACACACACATGCAGTGTGTATCAAAATTACAGCTGGATCCAACGGTGAAATTGGGAGATATGGGCCTCGCAAGTTGACTGATCTGCACAGGCAGAATGTCCGAAAATCTGGGCTTGGGCCTTTCCTCATGCTTTGTGAACCTGGGCCTTCCTTCATGGATTTGGGCCTGCCATCTTGGGTTTGGGCCTTCCTTCATGGGCTTGGGCCTTCATCTTGGGCCTCATGGCAGACCACCTCTTAATGGGCCTCGCAAAAGCCCATTAGACTTCGTTTCTGCACATGTTCACATTAATACATCATTTTGGACTCAAATATGGAAACTAAGCTAAAATAGCAAAGTTACAATTAAATCATAGCCAAATAGTAGGGAAAACATATTAAAAACGTCACACTTTGTGCTCCTATCAAATTCCCCCACACTTAGCTATTGCTAGTCCCTTAGCAACACAAAACTTAAAACAAAACAACACAAAACAGAAAAGGGAAACACAAAACATATATTCTTTCCAACCATAACCCTCAGCGAGTTCAGAAGAGTTATAATCAGGAGAATACAAATTATATACCAAGGCTAACAAATTTTGCAAAGCATTTAACATGTACATCTCATTCATGCTCGGGTGAAGTGTGTGAAAACCAAATATACAATCAATCTCATACAATCCAATAGGCACATAAAAACAACATTAACCACTAAAACTCACAATGATCACTAATTATTTCCGCTCAGTGTTTAGGGTTAAGTGTTTACTCTCAAAACAATTACACAAGTAGTGTTCCCATATGCTTGCTCATTAACCGACTCTCCACAATTAATCCACAAATCATCAGATCATAAGGGCTTTTTAGGTGAAACAGGGACAAAAGGATGAATGGTAAATGGTGAATGGTCAATGAAGTGAAAGGACTCGAAATGGAAAATGTTTCACATGTTTGCAAGACAAATCAACGACTTTGAAACTCATACCTATGCTATACCCGAACAACTTTCTTATTCTCCTCCAACCTTTTATTGAAATTAATATAAGAAAATAACTCTATTTTTTTGGAATTTCTTCTTTCTTTTCTTTTTTTCTTTTTTTCTATTTTTTTTTCTTTGAGGAATTTATTCCTTCTTTTTATTTCTGATTTTTTTTTCTTTCTTTCTTTCTTTGAACAAATACAACAAAATAAAACACCCCCACACTTGCCTTTTGGTATACTACCATACAAATCAAAACCCGAAGCATAAGAACACAAGAAGTCACTATCATCGTCTTGCAAACATAAATAAAACAAGGGTGAGACGGTGTGGGTGAACAAAAGAAACGGCTAATGAGTGTTTAGATCAAAAGGGGATTCCTAAAGTTCGTGTTTAGATGGATGGTGAATAATTTGGCCATGGTGCTCAACTAATGCCTTACTCATTTCTAATTCATTACAGATTAATAAAACGTTTCAAGTGGTCAATGAGCAAGTTCTAGGTTCAAAACTCATGAATTGTGCACACATGAAGAACGAGTAAATGTATGAATGATGCATACATGTGAATATTCAATAGGCTCAAATCCTCACATTTTCTGGGTATGCATGACAATGTATGTTCAAATGTGCTTCTCGGATTGCAATCAATTAATCGAAACAGGTTATGTGAACATGGAATTTCGAGCAATCACAAGTTATGCATATTAAATCCAAAGCAAACTACACAAAGCCTTAACATATAATCAACATTCTCAAAATCATAACAGTTAAACTCAATTCATCATCGGGATTGGAAAGAAAACAACACACATAACACAAATAAACACACAAAAACACACAAACAGAAGCAAATATTTTTGTAATTTTTGATTTTTTGATTTTTTTATCAATTTAGGGTAACAATACGTGACCACAGGGACTCACTTAGTGCAATGGTAGGTTCAACGCTACCAAGGGAGTGAGTGTGATATAGTCGATATACCGTTACGGTAGAAAACGAAAACAAACAAATAAATAAACAACAGAAGCAAATTTTTTTTCTTTTTCAATATTTTTTTTTATTAGGGTAACAATACGTGACCACAGTGACTTACTAAGTGCAATGGTAGGTTCAACGCTACCAAGGGAGTAAGTATGATTTAGTCGATATATTGTTACCGTAGAAAACGAAAACAAGTAAATTATTTTTTTGAATTTTTGAATTTTTCAAATTTTTTCTTTTCTTTTTAATAAACCTTCCCCCACACTTGAATTAAACATTGTCCTCAATGTTAGACAGATATTTCACGAAAATGAATAATTCAAGCACGGTTATTGAATTTAAACACACAAACGAAGTAAACACACAATCAACAGTTAAGTAAAAATGAAAAAGAAGGAAAGAAAATACTCCCCCTTGAAGATCATTAAGCTCCTCCCGAAGCAAGTCACCAACAGTCACAAACAAGGCTAGCGGGGCCTTGCATCCAACGTTTGCTCCTTAATTGACTGCGGCTCGATCCGTTGAAGTGTGTCCTGGACAAGGGTAGTTGCCGACTCCACGGCGGACTTGGCTGATGTAGCCTTCACCGAGATCCGGAACACTATAGTCGGCGGTGTTCCGTCAAGTACAGCTCCGGATACGTTAGGCAGAATGGAGAAGCCGAAGACATAAGCGGAAATGGCTCCGGTTGAACTCCACATAACAAACACTTGGAGAATGGAATGGTTAATCGGCGCGTAAATTACGACGACCCCGTTGCATCGGTGCAACACTCCCGAAGAATGAGGAAGTCGTTGTGACTATCTATGGCGAGCACCGAGATCTGGTTCCGCGGGTCAAGACCGATGGTGAAATTTGCTAGCACACGCACGAGCTGTCCATCGACATACTATCCCACATGTGGTCTAGTCCGAACGTCTTTGAGGAACTCAAAGATCCTGGTGTGATGGGAGAGATGCACGACAGAACAACCAGCGGTACGATTGACTCCAGGGGGCTTGCTCGGATCACCCCTTCGCTTGTTGGTCCTGACCTCCATTCGAGTGTCTCTTGTTCGGTTCGAACAAGTCCAGTGGTGGTACGTGGAGTTGCTGATGTCGTTGAAGAAACAGATCGTCATCTGTTTTGCCATTTCCGCTAGTCCTCTTCTTCCTTCAGGAGAGATGATAGAGTCACCGGGTGAAGTGTGGATACATGTGGCGCACATGTAGCGCTCGGCTTGTCGTTGGAGGGTTGAGATCCAACGCTTTGCACCAAAAGCGAACCCTGAATGAACAAATGGTTCGAAACTGGCCTTCATTTCCTTCTCGCGTACATCCACGTGCTCCACCCAAGTGACCAAGGAAGATCCATTATGCAAATCACGTATCAGGCATCCGGAGGGGCGTTTTCGGCAAATCGATCTCACGGAAGGCTTCGGATTGGAACGCAATTCATCCACGGAGACATCCACGACGACCCAACTTCCATCCAGTTGTTGGTGAGAATACCGGACAAACTGGACTTCACGAGTTGAAACGAGGTGAGATGGCACTAGAAACTCGGCCGACATCACCTGCATATGCTCCTCGTAGCCTTCTTCGTTGTTGGACGATAAAATCTCCAACGTCTGGGCGTTTGTGATCATGCTACAGAAGACTGGCAACCATCGACCAACATCCATTAAGATCTGAACGATGGTGGTCGGATAAAGATGGATGGTTGCCGAGTGTCTCGACGATTCGGCTTTGAAGTACGGAGCAGGTTCAGCTCGTTGAAACACTCGCAAGTACTCGGCCCTATGAAGAGTCTCGGGATGAATAGACGTGTCGGGAGTCGGTGAAGTTATCCACAAAGGAAATCCGGCAAGTGGCCAGCGAGCAGGAGCTCGTGTTTGGCCTTACGGACGATATCCGAGATCAAGTCGGTGTGGACTCCGACAAGATCAGCGAGCAGGTCCGGGAAGGGTGTCGGATGGCAAAGGTATGGATGGGCGCTCGACAAGGGTAGGCATGAGGCTCCGCACATCCCGTCTCAAGTGGTCCGTGTCGATGGAATCGTCGGACAACTCAAGAATAGGCTCTTGTTGTGGAGGAACAACTTCGAGCCTTCGCCTAGGCACATCGAGTGCGGAACGGGACCTCCGCAATCGGGGACATATGCCGCCGTGGAGAGCATCGACGAGTCGTTGATTCAAAAGTTGAAGCTCCTCGTTCTTGCTCACCACTCGATCATTTCGTCTCTCTAACTCGGCAATACGCTGCTCGGACGTAATGATACCGAACTTCTTCCTATTTCTCGACCCCCAATAATAGACTTGGTCCTCCTCAAGTCCGATTTTCGGACCAAATCGTTCTCGTTGTGGCTTGGTGGGGTGAGAATACACCGCAAAGAAAGCCGCCAGTGCTTCTCTCTGAGCCTTGGTGTACTTTGTCCGCGGAAGTCTCCTATAGACAGGAGCGGCTTCCGGCTCAATAGGTGGATCAGCAACCAAGATTGGTGCTTGGGGTAGTGGTTGCGGTTGTGGTAGTGGCTCGGTCGGCATGCTAGCATCGGCGCTATTGAGCATGCTTGGTGGAATTATTTCAGCCAGACCTTCAAAGATTGGGTTCTCTGAAGGACCTGCCTGAAACAAATCACTGAAAGAATTCACTCTTTTGGCCATTTCTGGGTTGGGAAGGAAGGAAAACTTCTGGGATTTGGGAGATTTTCTGGGAAAACTGAAGAACACGAAGAACACGAGAGAGAGAAAACGAGAGAGAGAGAGAGAGTCTAAGGGAAACCTAAGGAAATGCGTGAAATGAAACACACGAACAGAAGGGAAGGGAAGGGAACGGACGCACGCTCGCACACGTGCCACAGACAGAAGACCCGCAAATTGTGGATCGGGCGACGAAAGTCGTAAAGTCTACAGTAGACACGCACGCGGTTTATTAAACAATTCGGCCGACGCAAAAGTCGTGCGTCGGCCCAATCAGAATTTTTTCATTTTCAATTTTTTATTTTTTTTTTATTTTTTTAAATACTTTACGAAAAGTCGTAAAGTGAACAGTGAAAACGCGTAGCACACGCGCTTGCCGACACTTTAAACGGGCCTGGGCCATCGAAATGGTTTGGGCCTTAAAGTGGGCCTGGGCCAAAGAAAACTCCGGCCCATTATTGGTGGGCTTAAACTAATGGGCCTAAAAAACGAATAGGCCCGACACACTAAATGGGCTTGGGTTACGGGTTTTGGGCTTCGTGAATGACACGAGCCCAATGGGCTAAATTTTTTTATTTTTTTATTTTTTTATTTATTTTTTTTTATTTTTTACGAAACCTAAAACCCTAACCAATCACACAAACAAATGGGCCTAAGGCCCAATAACAAATAACTACAACAAGCCCGAAAATAAAACACACATTAATTATAAACAGTAAAAATAAATAAATACAAAGAGTAAAACAAACAAACAAACACTTTTTTTTTTTTATTTACAATTACAAATATTTTTTTATTTTATTTTTTTTATTTTTTATTTGTTTTTTAAATAAATAACGAGAGTGAAAAGAAAACTTACCTTTTTACTCCCGAGGAAACCGAAAATCACCAACAAGACATCAACCTCAAGGTTTTTCAACCTTGACTTCCTAAACGTATGCTCCGATGTATGTGGTAAAATTTCCGAATAACCCGGATTATTCCCTATAAAAATTAAAAGGTTAGTAATAAAATTTACAAGTTAAAAACAAAATATTTACAAAGTTAAAAATAATGTCACAAATTATCTATACAAAATGAATAAATAAAATTTCCTATGTCTAAGTATATTTTATGTCTACGTATATTCCTATGTCTACGTATATTTTATTTACACAAAAATATTTTCTTTTGCCTGAATATAGTTGAAAAAAAATGAAAGTTGATTCCAAGCGGTAACTCAAGGTGGACTTACGGCCTAGGTGCAATGCCTTGACTTAAATGACTTTCCGTGTTTTCAGAAGGCGAATGGCCAGATCACAAGAGATAAGCGAGAGGCAGGATTCATTTAGTGGACAAGTCCTCTGAATCCAATTTTACAAACCCGTCACCCAGAGTCTTGATCATATCTAGACACCATTCATGTGCCCCTTACTCAGTTGAGAAAGCACTTAAGTGTTCGACAATTCTCCAAGTGTTAATAAAGGCCGCCCTCAACCTCAAATAACCTTACGGTAAAAATGAAGGGTTTAGGCCAATATTAACAAAAGGACCTTACCTATTTCCGTTCAAATTACAACTTACAACAACAAAAAATAATCAACTATATTCAGGATACCTAAGTATAATTACTAAGTGTAAAATTAGTAAGTATATATAAAATTAGTAAGTATAAATATATTCAGTAACAAGTATTATTGACAAGTAATATAAACAAGTAATATGAACAGTTTAAAAAAAATAGTTAGGAATTTTCAATCCCCGTCGACGGCGCCAAAAATTGACACGCCCAAAAGGAGCATCAATTTAAAAAAATCCCTATCGGTAGTATAGTGGTGTAAGTAGGGTATCGTTCACAACGGAGATCAAAGGGTGTACCTAACAAAAAATGTCACAAAAATTAAATAAAATAAAAAATTATTATTAACAAGTATAAAGAATATATACATATGTACAAAGTAAAAAGGGGGTTAAAGAAATTGATTGAATGAAATAAATTAATTAAATTACAAAGAATAAATTAAATAAAATGGGATGAAACACAAAGTATATAAAGTTCAGCCACAAGTGTACAAGTTTACCAATTATTGGACCGAAAATTAACCAAGTTCCCTAGCCATGAAACCGAAATTAACATATGTGGAAAGTTAGAAGCTAACCATTCCCCAAATAAAACTTCTCTACGAAAATTAACCTAAGTGAAAGCACCTAGATTAACCAATTAAACATGCCATCTTAGTCTAGAAAGCTAGCTAATCAAACCATATTTAACGCATAGAAAGGAGTTGTTAATTAAAGTGCACGACCCATTATAGAAAAGTCCATATGTCCGCAATCCTTTTTATTTGACACCGACCTTTGTCCAAAGCCTTTACTACTTGTGAATTAGGTTTCCAAAACTATTAGGTGAATTGTAATCCCTAACTCTAGCTCCAATTATATGCAAATATTATAAGTATCGATCCCTATAACATAAACACATAAAAGTTTTCTATAATTCAGAATCAAGTAAACAGAGTCACATAAGCTACTAGAAGAACTAATTAATTAGGATCCAATAACTAAATAAACTCATATAAATAGGCTGGAAATTATATAAATCATGTCATGTTAACTAATACAAAGAATAATCAAGCAACAAAGAGGAATTCATAAGAATAATTAAAGGAAAAGTCAGATTACACCATATGGAATAGCATGAAGACTTGAAGACCACGAAACCTTGAACCTTGAAAGCAAGTAATCCAAACCGTGTGCAGCAAGGTGGTGATGATGATGGATGAAATTGATGGTGATGATGGTGATGGTGCAGCCGCCTTTCCTCCTCCTTGAAGCCTTGAGAACCCTAAATACTAGAGAATGGAAAATATGATGGAGAAGAGAAAGAGGAGGGTTTGTCCCTCCCCATTGGGGTGTGAATTGGTAGAGGAGAATGAGGCTTCAATTTATAGGAGAATGGAGAGGAAGAAGAAGACAATGAAAGAAATAAAGAAAGAAAAGGAAGAGAAGTGGAATGTGAGTGGTAGAAAAGAAATGGTAAGTGGAATGGTGGAAATGAAGTCATATGGCAATGAACCATTTATTTAGATAAAAGAAATCAAACACTAATATTGTGGGCAGAAAGAAGAGGAAAGAATATAGGGGTGAGTGGAGCATTGAAAATAAAAGAAGAGGAAAGAAATAAAAAGCAGACAGCACTGAGCAGTTCCCACTTAGAACGGAATAATGCACGTTTGAACGGTTGGATGATTCTTAAATTTTAATACAGAATATATAACACACACATGCAGTGTGTATCAAAATTACAGCTGGATCCAACGGTGAAATTGGGATATATGGGCCTCGCAAGTTGACTGATCTGCACAGGCAGAATGTCCGAAAATCTGGGCTTGGGCCTTTCCTCATGCTTTGTGAACCTGGGCCTTCCTTCATGGATTTGGGCCTGCCATCTTGGGTTTGGGCCTTCCTTCATGGGCTTGGGCCTTCATCTTGGGCCTCATGGCAGACCACCTCTTAATGGGCCTCGCAAAAGCCCATTAGACTTCGTTTCTGCACATGTTCACATTAATACATCATTTTGGACTCAAATATGGAAACTAAGCTAAAATAGCAAAGTTACAATTAAATCATAGCCAAATAGTAGGGAAAACATATTAAAAACGTCACACTTTGTGCTCCTATCACCTTCTCTTCTTCCCCTTCTATTTCTTCTTCCAATCTCTGTCCCCAATCCTCTCTGTTACTCTCACAAAGCCACAAAACAAAGCTCCCAACCCGTACCTCTTCTTCCCCCATCTCTCTGTTTCCTTTTCTTTTCTGTACCTGCAAACAGAACCCATAATCATCAATTAACCAATCCACCTCCAAATCATTTAATTCTTCCTCCACAATCTCCAGCATTCATCAATCCCCCAATCCCCAATTTTCATGTGTTCCTGCAAACAATTTGATAATTAACAATTATCAAATTGTTTACCGTACATGCAATTTCACACCATAATCACACTCACTCTCTCAATTCTAGTTTTGCAGGACTCATCGCCTGCAACACCATCAAAGGGCCTCTGCTCCGCCGCGTTCCCGTGCCCTTACTCACCTGCAGCGCCGGCATCTTCCCAAACCAGCGCCGCACCGCTGCAATTTCAAAGCCCGGCCGGCTTCGATGCTCTCGGCGTCGACCCAATCCAGATCCCGTCGAGACCCGCGTCTCTGCTCATCGAGAACCTGTGCTTCGCCGTCGTTCCCCGTCGCTGGGAAGTTCCCGTTCCAGCCATGGCCGCTGCTGTCGCTAATCTTCTCGCCGTCGAGCCCGGCTCGCCTCGCCCGAGCCACCGTTGCGCCGCATCAAGCATCGACGCCGGCGTCTTCCCGCTGCTGCTCAGTCCGGCGTCACCGATGGCGTCTCTAACTCTCTCTCACGGGCTTTCTCTTGTGTGCTGAAATGAAAGAAGAAGGTGATGTTCTTGGGCACGGGAAGAAGATGAAGAAAAAGATTAACAAATGATGAAAAGGCTGACCGGGTCAAAGGGAATGAAAGAAAGAAATCTGAGTTGACTTTTCAACTCAAGAGAGAAAGAAGGCAAGGCGCACGGGCTGAACCAAATGAAGAAAGTCATTGACTTTTCTTAATTGGGCCTCAAAAGCCCATTGACCAAGGCCCAAGTCCAATCTGCTATGGACACCCGAGCTCCCCGAACTTAATCGAAAACCGGCGAATCCGATAAGATCCTTCGCCGGAATTAAATGAGCATTTCTTTCTCAAACTCTTTTTAATTTTAAGTTGTGTGATTTTATTATTTTATTTTTATTTGATTAATTTGTATTTTGAATATTTGTGTGATTTAATATTGAAAAACCCAAAAATATGTTATTCATTCATTTGTGTGTTAGTTTAATTTCTTTATTTGTTGGTGTGTTTTATTTAATTGTGTTAGTTTAATTTGTATTTTATTTTGTATTTTCCTTGTTTTATTTATTTTCAAAAAGATTAAAAACCAAAAATATTTCCTTTAATTTATTTATTGTTTTCAAAATATTTCCAAAAATCCAAAAAGAATACTTGTGTATATATTGTATATTTTTGTAAATAAACACATATAGTTTAATTAATTTTGTGACATTAGGAAAGTAAATAAACAATCCTCTGTGGGAAAAACCTTTACTTCCCATTATACTATTCAACGACAAATTGTTAGGATGTTTAGGTAATAATTAATGACGTCGGTAAAACCGCATATCAACGACGGAACAACCAGCAGTACGATTGACTCCAGGGGGCTTGCTCGGATCACCCCTTCGCTTGTTGGTCCTGACCTCCATTCGAGTGTCTCTTGTTCGGTTCGAACAAGTCCAGTGGTGGTACGTGGAGTTGCTGATGTCGTTGAAGAAACAGATCGTCATCTGTTTTGCCATTTCCGCAAGTCCTCTTCTTCCTTCAAGAGAAATAATCGAGTCACCGGGTGAAGAGTGGATACCTGTGGCGCACATGTAGCGCTCGGCTTGTCGTTGGAGGGTTGAGATCCAACGCTTTGCACCAAAAGCGAACCCTGAATGAACAAATGGTTCGAAACTGGCCTTCATCTCCTTCTCGCGTACATCCACGTGCTCCACCCAAGTGACCAAGGAAGATCCATTATGAAGATCACGTATCAGGCATCCGGAGGGGCGTTTTCGGCAAATCGATCTCACGGAAGGCTTTGGATTGGAACGCAATTCATCCACAGAGACATCCACGACGACCCAACTTCAATCCAGTTGTAGGTGAGAATACCGAACGAACTGGACTTCACGAGTTGAGACGATGTGAGATGGCACCGAAACTCGGCCGACATCACTGCGCATATGCTCCTCGTAGCCTTCTTCGTTCTTTGGAGGAAAGGATCTCCAACGTCTTGGCGTTTGTGATCATGCTACTGAAGAGCGGCAACCATCGACCAACATCCATTAAGATCCGAACGATGGTGGTCGGATAAAGATGGATGGTTGCCGAGTGTCTCGACGATTCGGCTTTGAAGTACGGAGCGAGGTTCAGCTCGTTGAAACACTCGCAAGTACTCGGCCTATGAAGAGTCTCGGGATGAATAGACGTGTCGGGAGTCGGTGAAGTTATCCACAAAGGAAATCCGGCAGTGGCCATGAGCAGGAGCTCGTGTTTGGCCTTACGGACGATATCCGAGATCAAGTCGGTGTGGACTCCGACAAGATCATGAGCAGGTCCCGGAAGATTAGATGGCACAGGTACGGATGGGCGCTCGACTAGGGTAGGCATGAGGCTCCGCACATCCCTTCTTAAGTGGTCCATGTCGATGGAATCGTCGGACAACTCGAGAATAGGCTCTTGTTGTTGAGGAACAACTTCGAGTCTTCGCCTAGGCACATCTGAGTGCGGAACAGGACCTCCGCAATTGGGACATATGCCGCTGTGGAGAGCATCGACGAGTCGTTGATTCTGCATTTGAAGCTCCTCGTTCTTGCTCACCAGCTGATCGTTTCTTTTCTCTAGCTCGGCAATACGCTGCTCGGAAGACTGGATACCGAACTTCTTCCTATTTCTCGACCCCCAATAATAGACTTGGTCTTCTTCTAGTCCGATTTTTGGACCAAATCTTTCTCGTTGTGGTTTCGTGGGGTGAGAATACACCGCAAAGAAAGCCGCCAGTGCTTCTCTCTGAGCTTTGGTGTACTTCGACCTCGGAAGTCTCCTATAGACAGGAGCGGCTTCCGGCTCAACAGGTGGATCAGCAACCAAGATTGGTGCTTGAGGTAGTGGTTGCGGTTGTGGTTGTGGCTCGGTCGGCATGCTAGCATCGGCGCTATTGAGCATGCTCGGTGGAATTATTTCAGCCAGACCTTCAAAGATTGGGTTCTCTGAAGGACCTGCCTGAAACAAGTCGCTGAAAGAATTGACTCTTTTGGCCATTTCTGGGTTGGGAAGGGAGGATAACTTTCTGGGAATTAGGGAGGTTTCTGGGAAAACTGAAGAACACGAAGAACACACGAGAGAGAAAACGAGAGAGAGAGTGAGAGAGACTAAGGGAAAACGCGTGAAATGACCTAAGGCACTAACGCAAATCGAAGGGAAGGGAAACGAACGGACGGACGCGTGTCCAAAGTCGAGGACAGAGATCCGTAAATCACGGATCGAGCGACGAAAGTCGCAAAGGGAATAGTGGAACGCGCGCACGATTTATTAAAAAATTCGGCCGACGCAAAAGTCGTGCGTCGGCCCAATCACATTTTTTTCTTGATTTTCGATTTTTTATTTTTTTATTTTTTTAATACTTTACGAAAAGTCGTAAAGTGAACAGTGAAAACGCGTAGCACACGCGCTTGCCGACACTTTAAACGGGCTTGGGCCATCGGAATGGTCTGGGCCTTAAAGTGGGCCTGGGCCAAAGAAATCTCCGGCCCATTATTGGTGGGCTTAAACTAATGGGCCTAAAAACGAACAGGCCCGACACACTAATGGGCTTGGGTTACGGGTTTTGGGCTTCGTGAATGACACGAGCCCAATGGGCCAAAATTTATTTTTTATTTTTTATTTTATTTATTATTTTACGAAACCTAAAACCCTAACCAATCACACAAACGGGCCTAAGGCCCAATAACAAACAAACAACAAGCCCGAAAATAAAACACACATTAATTATAAACAGTAAAAATAAATAATTACAAACAGTAAAACAAAACAAACACACTTTTTTTTTTTTATTACAAATAAATTTTTTTTTTTTTTTTTTTTTAAATAAATAACGAGAGTGAAAAGAAAACTTACCTTTTTACTCCCGAGAAAACCGAAAATCACCAACAAGACATCAACCTCAAGGTTTTTCAACCTTGACTTCCTAAACGTATGCTCCGATGTATGTGGTAGAATTTCCGATAAACCCGGATTATTTCCTATACAAAATAAAAAGGTTAGTAATAAAATTAACAAAGTAAAATTAAAATATTTACAAAGTTAAAAATATGTCACAAATTATCTATACAAAATGAATAAATTTTCCTATGTCTACGTATATTTTATTTACACAAAAATATTTTCTTTTGTCTGAATATAGTTGAAAAAAAAGGAAAGTTGATTCCAAGTGGTAACTCAAGGTGGACTTACGGCCTAGGTGCAATGCCTTGACTTAAATGACTTTCCGTGTTTTCAGAAGGCGAATGGCCAGATCACAAGAGATAAGCGAGAGGCAGGATTCATTTAGTGCACAAGTCCTCTGAATCCAATTTTACAAACCCGTCACCCAGAGTCTTGATCATATCTAGACACCATTCATGTGCCCCTTACTCAGTTGAGAAAGCACTTAAGTGTTCGACAATTCTCCAAGTGTTAATAAAGGCCGCCCTCAACCTCAAATAACCTTACGGTAAAAATGAAGGGTTTAGGCCAATATTAACAAAAGGACCTTACCTATTTCCGTTCAAATTACAACTTACAACAACAAAAAATAATCAACTATATAAAAGACACCTAAATATAATTACTAAGTGTAACAAAAATATCTACAAGTATAATTAGTGAGTATAAATAAAATTAACAAGTATTATTTACAAAAAGTAAAAAGTCAACAGTCAAAAGTAAAAAGTCAACAGTCAATAATAAATAGTAAAAACAATCCCCGGCGAGCCGGCGCCAAAATGATTAGAGGTAAAACCGCGGTCATTAAATTATTACCTAAATTCCTAACAATTGTCGTTGTAAAGTATAATGGGAAATAGAGGTTTTTCCCACAGAAGATTGTTATATTTACTTTTTAATGTCACGAAAAATTAATTTAAATAAAGAATTATTATTAACAAGTATAAAGAATAAAGAATATATATATACAAAATTAAATAAACTATACAGTATTGTTTCTATTTACAAAAATATACATTATATACAAAAGTATTTTTGGGGGTTTTTGAGATTTTTGAAAACAATAAATAATTAAAAGGAAATATTTTTGGATTTTTTATTATTTTTGAAAACAAGAAACACACACACAAATATTGTTTTGAAGATTAACCAACTCCCTAGCCATGAATCCGAAACTAACACATGTAGAATGCCCACGCGGGTTATCATTCCCCAAATAAACTTATCCCATGAAATCAACCTAGTGAACGCTCATCTAGATTAAACAATTAAACATGCAAAGGTGATTAATCTAAACATGTCTAACGCATAGAAAAAGAGTTGTTAATTCAAGTGCGCGACCTAGCGAACGCTCGTCTATCCGCGATCCTTATTATTTAGTTTCAACATTAAAGATAAAACCAAACAAACAAAATTCACATAAGCTGCTAGAAGAATCAATTAACTTCAATCCAACAATTATTACACAAAATAGAAAATAAACAAACAATAACATTTCCCAAAATTATTCACGAATAGTTAATTAAACAAAAATAAATTATAATAAATAAACGAGTTTGGGAAAAATGTTACTGTTGTGTCCATGAAAATGGACACTGTCTGGCAGGCGAAGGTGGCAGACTCAGCTATTAAAATCGGACAACAATTTGGATGTGGCGGGTGCACAAATCAATTGGGCATTTTCTGAAATTGGGCCAAGTGGGCTTTTGGTCAACAAGTCAAAGAGTCAAAGAGGGTCAAAGCCCAAATTGACTTTTGACTTTTCTTCTCTTCCATGTCAGCATCAAACCGTGCTCTCTTCTTCATTTCTTTCTTTTCTGTGCGAGAGACGAGAGAGAACGGGGAGCGGTCTTGGGCCTATTTGATCGACGGCGTGGCTTCGAGGATCACGGCGGAGCAAGGAGATGGCGGCGCGATGTGGCAGCTACGGTTTGCAGTGATGGATCGATGACGGCGGAGAGCACGGGCTGGTTTGATTGGATTAAACGCCGGCGAGAGGGTAGGGAGCAGCGAGGAGACTAGGAGAGCCTTAGGCGACGACGCCGGTAGGTGAGAGATGGGCGGCCATGGCAGAGACGGGAACGACGCCGGTGTTTGGCCGGGCTTCACGGCCCGGGTATTGCTTGGTGACAGTGATGAAGACGCCGGATTAGGTGAGAGCAGCTACGGTGGTTGAGCGGCGAACAGGACACCGGGAAGAGCGGGGACGCCGGCGGCTGGGGCAGGCGGGTCGATTGGGAGACCGGCGAAGCACGAGATTTCGGGCAGATTTAGAGAAGGAGCCGGGCACGGCGTCGCAGTGGAGCAGCGGCCTGATTGGTGATTGGAAATCCGGCGAAGGGATTGACGGGTTTGATGCCGGCGGACTGGAATTCAAGGCAAGCACGGGCTGCTTGTGGTGCTCACGGCATGGCGGTGATGGTGATTTCTGCAAAATGAAATTAAGCACGGGATTAGTGGTGAGTTATGATTAATGGGAATCTGAAATTCAACTTGACTAGGGAAGAGACACGGCCTTGGGCTAGAATTGGTGAGGCGGGCTTTGAATGACTGCAATTGGTGGCGTGATGGTGGTTTCCCATGATTGGTATTGATTGCTTGCGGGTTGCGGCGGAGGGGCTCGTGCAGCTCCCAAACGGCGCCGGCAGTGTGGCATTGAGCAGTTCCCATACCTGCAAAAGAGAACGTAACCTGCAGAAGAGAAAGAAGATTAATTGCTTTGTGATTAATGTTTGCAGGAGCTGCTTAAATAGCAGAGGAAGAGGGCAGAAGCAGCCAACGGTGAAGAAAAACTATTGTGCTCTGTGAAGCTGGAAAGGTAATGATCGTGGAGCACTTGGTTGATTCCTGATGGAATTGAGGCCATGTTAGGGAGGAAAGTGAGCTGAAGAAGAATCAAGCCATGTGAGGAGGGAGTAGTGGAAGTAGTGGCGGAGAAAAATCCAAGAACAGCCGCAAAGGTTGTTTGCTCGGTGGTGGTGGCTACAAAATTCCAAAACAAAAACAAATACAAAATAAATAAACAAATAAACAATTATTAAAATAAATATAAATATAAAATCAAAAATAAATATAAATATAAAATATAAACATAAATTTAGAAATAAATATAAATATAAACATGGGAAAATAAAATGGAGATTTGAATTATGTTTCGCCACCGCGTGTGGTGGTTGTGCCTCCGTATGTGGTGGTTCGCCGACAAATTTGTCGGGATTCGGAACGGTTCCCGAAATCTTCGTACATTATTTTATTCCACAAATGAAAGTCACGGTTGACTTTCCGAATTACGCTGAAAACCTCCAAAATGCACCTATTCTGTGCAGATAAACATTTTCCTGGTATTTTCCCTAAAAACACGAAAACAAACATTAAACAGACAATTAAGCTTTCGGAATAGCAAAATCCAGTAATTAAAGGTACTTTGTGAACGTATTTTACGTTCACATCAACTTTCCTAATTGTTTTAGGAAACCTTCCTAATTTGAATCTTTCCTGTCTTGACCAGGAATCCTAAAGCAACCAGGAATCCTAATGGAAGTAGGAAACCTAGTTCATCCAGGAAAACTATTTTGTGCTCGGAATGGAAAATCGAGGCTCGGAAAATTACGAAGCTTAATGGGCTTTTTCGGGGCCCATTAAGAGGTGGGCTGCCACGAGGCCCAAGATTGAGGCCCAAATCCATCAAGGAAGCCCAAGATCACAAAGTACAAAGAGAGGCCCATGTCCACATATTTCTTAACGCAAACCCTAGACCCTTTAGGGTTTTGTGCCGCATACATCAAGAAGGAAAGGGATTCCCAAGGCCGCTAGGAAAGCAACTATCTCTTGGACTTTTATGAAGAAATCAGATTTTTCTAAGAGATTAATGGACTTTGAAGTAAACCCTAGCCCATTAGGGTTTGTTGCCGCAAAGAATAAAGGAGAAAAGTTTGTTGCCGCAAGGATTTCTTGGTGAACAAGAAGAGTTGCCGCACTTGCCAAATTCAAGAAGGATTAGGAGAGTTTAAAATCAGATTTTTATGGGATTTATTGAAGGAATTTTCGTCCATATTAAGAGACCATGCCTTGTGGACTACTCAATGGGATTAAAATCAGATTTTTAGGGAATGAATCTAGTCCTAATTTCGGCAAGAAGGAGAGAAGGATTTCTTGGTGACTACTCAAGTGAATCTCGGCCATTCAAGGATTAAATTATTCAACGCTCAAGATTTCTTCTCAAGTTCCATGTTCTCCTATAAATAGAGGGCTTCACAAATCAGTTCTGGACCAATTCACATTCGAGAACATCATTCCATAAGCTTCCAAGGTTTCGACTTCAGCCATCCATCAAAGTTCTCGGCTCCATTCTCTAGTGCGAGGGTTCTCAAAGCTTCAAGGAGGAGGAAGAGGCGTGGTCACCATCATCATCACCATAGTTCGACATCTCCATCACCATCATCAACTTGTCTTCACGGCTTGGGTCACTTGTGGTCAAGGATTCAAGGTTTTGTGGTTTCAAGATCTTAAACTATTTCATATGGTGTATCACGTTTTTACCTTTAAATTCATACCTCTTTGTTGTTTGATTGCCTTTGTATTAGTTAACTCTTCATGGATCATATAAATTTCCAGATTATTTATACAAGTTTATTTGGTTATTGGATTGAAATTGATTGATTCTTCTAGTAGTTTATGTGGATTTGTGATGTGAACGTAAAATACGTTCATAAAGTGCTCTAAATACTTGGATGGATGCTATTCTGAAAGCTTATTTGTCGGTTTAATGTTTGTTTTCGTGTTTTCAGGGAAAATATGTGAAAAATGCTTATTTACACATAAAAGGTGATTTTTGGAGATTTACCGCGCAATTTCGGAAAGTCAACCGTGACTTTCCGATTATCTGATGACACCGGTCATTATTCGGAAGTGGAATAAAACATTGTACGAAGATTTCGAAAGACGTTTCGAATCCCGGCAATTTTGCCGGCGAACCACCACTGACGGAGGCGCAACCACCACACGCGGTGGTGAAACATATTTTAAATCTCTATTTTATTTTCCCTTGTTTATATTTATTTTTATTATACTTTAGTTTTTATTTTATAATTATTTGTTTTGTTATTTTATTTATTTCTTTTGTTTATTTTATAATTATTTTATTTGTTTCTTTTTATTATTTTATTTGTTTGTGATTTGCAGTATCCATGTTCATTTGCAGCAGCCATGTTACCCAGCCACCACCATCTTCATCTCACGACATCTCCAGCTCACTCCACCGAACTCATTCCACCATCATCACAGATTCCCCACTTCAATTTGAATTCAAATTGAATTCCAGATCACTTCTCCCTCTCTGAACTGCTACTTCCTCCCTCTATAAATACCCAGCTCTGTCTCTGTTTTCTTTGGCCGGGGCTCCTCCCCGCGCCACAAACTCATTCCCCTTCTTTTCCTCCCCACCCTTCTGGCGTCCGTGTAGCTCTCCCAGCTGCCTTCTCCCTCCTTATGGTTACTCTCTGCAATCCCTTCTCAAAGCGTCCGTGTACAGGTGATTTGATGTATTACTGCAATCATTAAATTATTACCTAAATTCCTAACAGTTGTCGTTGTAAAGTATAATGGGAAATAAAGGTTTTTCCCACAGAAGATTGTTATATTTACTTTTTAATGTCACGAAAAATTAAATTAAATAAAGAATTATATTAACAAGTATAAAGAATAAAGAATATATATATACAAAATTAAATAAACTATACAGTATTGTTTCTATTTACAAAAACATACATTATATACAAAAGTATTTTTGGGGGTTTTGGTATTTTTGAAAACAATAAATAAATAAAAGGAAATATTTTTGGATTTTTATTATTTTTGAAAACAAGAAAACACACACACAAATATTGTTTTGAAGATTAACCAACTCCCTAGCCATGAATCCGAAACTAACACATGTAGAATGCCTACGCAGGTTATCATTCCCCAAATAAACTTCTCCCATGAAATCAACCTAGTGAACGCTCATCTAGATTAAACAATTAAACATGCAAAGGTGATTAATCTAAACATGTCTAACGCATAGAAAAAGAGTTGTTAATTCAAGTGCGCGACCTAGCGAACGCTCGTCTATCCGCGATCCTTATTATTTAGTTTCAACATTAAAGATAAAACTAAACAAACAAAATTCACATAAGCTGCTAGAAGAATTAATCAACTTCAATCCAATTTATTACACAAAATAGAAAATAAACAAACAATAACATTTCCCAAAATTATTCACGAATAGTTAATTAAACAAAAATAAATTATAATAAATAAACAGAGTTTGGGAAAAATGTTACTGTTGTGTCCATGAAAATGGACACTGTCTGGCAGGCGAAGGTGGCAGACTCAGCTATTTAACGATCAACATTTTGGATGTGGCGGGTGCACTTAGCACTTTGGGCTTGGGCCTTGGGGTGTACATAGTAAACAGCCCAAATCAGATTTCTTTTCTCTCTTCCTCATTTCCGTGTTGGCCCAGCCCAAGCCCAAGGCTTCTTTGACTTTTCAATGCTTGCCAAGTCAGCATTAATTCATTCTTCTTCATCTCTTTCGCGATTTCTTCATTGTTGCAGAGACATGGTGAGAGAGCTGGGAGCTGCTGCCGGCGAGAGATGCAGAGATGCCGGCGCTGGTGAGATGGGTTCGCCGGGATTAGCTGGATTAACGTCGGCGAAGCGGCGAAGGAGGACTGGGCTTGGACGGCGCCGGCGAAAGCAGTGAGGACAGCAGCTTGGCATGGGAACGGTGGCTTTGTGGCAGTCCGGAATTGAAGATTAGTATCGACGCCGGCGGCGAAGTGAGAGCATGGGCTCTTGTGATTGGGCTGCCATGGCCATGGCAGAAGCAAAGCGGCGACGGCAGAGGCGCGGCTTGGAGAGATGGGTACGCCGGCCATGGTTTGCAGCAGCTTCCAAACCTGCAAAAGAAAAAGAAAATATAATTAGAACATGATTGATTGTTAATTTGCAGGAAAAGAAAAAGCAAGGAGAGGAGATGGAATTTGAGCTCGGCGACGTGGTGAATTGAATTGGTGGTTTGTGGTGGTGGCTGGGCTTCACGGTGGTGAATGATGGTGATGGCTGCCATAGCTTTGATTTATTTGTGATTGTGTGATTACTGCTTGCAGGAGCTCTCTTTAAATAGAGATGAAATGGGAATCAGCCAACGCAGAGGAAGTAGAGTGGAGGGTATGTTGTGCTCTGTGGAGCTGGAAAGCCAATGATGGTGAAGTAGTGAACTAGCTAGAGATGCTGCTAGAGTGGAAAAGAGGGAGCCGGCCATGTGAGGTAGGAAAGTGGGGATTGATTGATTGCAGAAGTGGGCGGCTCGGTGGTTTTGAAATGAATTGAAGGAGGGAGGTAACATGGCTGCAAACAAACACAAACAAAATTAACAAAAATAAAATAACAAAAAGAAATATTTATAAAATAAAACAAGAGAAATAAAATAATAAAAGAAATTAAATGAATTAAATAAATAAAATAATTATTAGGGAAAATAAAATGGTGGTTTGAATTATGTTCCACCACCGCGTGTGGTGGTTGCGCCGCCTTATGTGGTGGTTCGCCGACAAATTGTCGGGATTCGGAACGGTTCCCGAAATCTTCGTACAATATTTTATTCCACAAATGAAAGTCACGGTTGACTTTCCGAATTACGCAGAAAACCTCCAAAATGCACCTATTCTGTGCAGATAAACATTTTCCTGGTATTTTCCCTAAACACACGAAAACAAACATTAAACAGACAATTAAGCTTTCGGAATAGCAAAATCCAGTAATTAAAGGCACTTTGTGAACGTATTTTACGTTCACATCAACAGGGACCTCCCTGTGCCTTCTTTTCTACCCTCTCTGGTTTCTCTCCTCTCAAAGCATCCGTGCACAGCCACCATGGCTGTGCCTTCTTGACACGCCCAAAAGGAGCATCAATTTAAAAAAATCCCTATCGGTAGTATAGTGTAAGTAGGGTAACGTTCACAACGGAGATCAAAGGGTGTACCTAACAAAAATGTCACAAAAAATAAAGAATTATTATTAACAAGTATAAAGTATAAATATATACATATGTACAAAGTAAAAAGGGGAATTGAGAGATAAATTGAATGAAATAAATTAATTAAATTACAAAGAATAAATAAAATATGATGATGAAACACAAAGTATATAAAGTTCAGCCACATATACACAAGTTTACCAATCATTTGACCGAAAATTAACCAAGTTCCCTAGCCATGAAACCGAAACTAACATATGTGGAATGCCCACACGGGTTATCATTCCCCAAATAAAACCTCTTCTATGAAAATTAACCTAGTGAACGCTCATCTAGATTAAACAATTAAACATGCAAAGGTGATCAATCAATAACATATCTAACGCATAGGAGAAGAGTTGTTAATTAAAGTGCGCGACCTAGCGAACGCTCGTCTATCCGCGATCCTTCTTATTTTGATTCCGACCCGTTTGATAAGCCTTTACTACTTGTGAATTAGAATTAAAACCCTAATTCTAGCACCAATTACATGCAATCATCTTAAGTTTCGAACCTTAAAACAAGAACACGTAAAAGATTCAATAAAACCGAATCAAATAAACGGAGTCACATAAGCTGCTAGAAGAACTAATTAATTAGGATCTAACAATCAAATAAACTCATAAATATAGGCTGAAAATTATAGAAATCATGTCATGTTAACTAATACAAAGAATAATCAAGCAACAAAGAGGAACTCAAAAAGAGTAATTAAAGAATAAGTTGAAGTACACCATATGGAAAGTAGGAAGAACTCGAAGATCACAAACTCTTAAATCCTCACGCGAGTAACTCAAAAGCCGAGATTCCCAAGGTGATGATGATGGTGGTGATGATGGTTGATGGCTGGTGGTAATGGTGTAAACAGCTCCCCTCCTCCTTGAACACTTGAAAACCCTAAATACTAGAGAATGGAAAATATGATGTGAGATGGAGAAGAGAAAGAGGAGGGTTTGTCCCTCCCCATTGGGGTGTGTATTGGTGAGAAGAATGAGGCTGCTATTTATAGGAGAATGGAGAGGAAAAAGAAGACAATGAAAGAAATAAAGAAAGAAAAGGAAGAGAAGTGGAATGTGAGTGGTAGAAAAGAAATGGTAAGTGGAATGGTGGAAATGAAGTCATATGGCAATGAACCATTTATTTAGATAAAAGAAATCAAACACTAATGGTGTGGGCAGAAATAAGAGGAAAGAATATAGGGGTGAGTGGAGCATTGAAAATAAAAGAAGAGGAAAGAAATAAAAACGGACAGCACTGAGCAGTGCGCACTTAGAACGGAATCCTGCACGTTTCACCGGTTGGATGATTCTGAAATTTGAATTCCGAATACCTAACATCCACATGCAGCGTGTATCAAAATTACAGCTAGATCTGAAGGTGCAATTGGGAGATATGGGCTTCGCAAGTTGACTAATCTGCACAGGCAGAATGTCCGAAAATCTGGGCTTGGGCCTTTCCTCATGCTTTGTGAACTTGGGCCTTCCTTCATGGATTTGGGCCTTCATTTTGGGTTTGGGCCTTCCTTCTTGGATTTATGGCAGCGCACCCCTTAATGGGCCTCGAGAAAAAGCCCATTAAGCTTCGTTTCTGCACATGTTCACATTAATACGTCATTTAGGACTCAAATATGGAAACTAAGCTACAATAGCAAAGTTACAATTAAATCATAGCCAAATAGTATGGAAAACACATTAAAAACGTCACACTTTGTGCTCCTATCACTTCTCTTCTCCTCCTTCCCTTTCTTTCCCCAATTATCTCAGCCCTTCTTCTTTCTCCCCTCTGTTACTCCTGCAATCAAAATCACCACCGTGAGCCCACTGCTCACGGAAACACCACAGCTCCACCTCACTGCCTCCCTTCTTCTAATTAACAAATCTTTTCACTCACTCCCCCAATCCACCTACAATTACACACAAACATTCCAACTCCCATCACCCAAACACCCATCCATTTAATTCACAGAAAACCCAATTCACCAATCCCTGCAATTAACAAGAATCAAACAGGTTCACAATACCATCTCTGTTCTTTTGCAGGTTTAGAAGATTACCCACCGAGCCCGTGCCTCCTCTGTGCACGCCGTCAGCCTCTACTGCCGTCGCCGGTCCGCCCTCATAGCTCGGCCGTGCTCTCCTCGGCGTTCACCATCTCACCGTACACTCTCATCGATTCCGTCGCAGCCTCCTCGCTCCTCTGCCGGCGTCTCTTCGCCCCGTCGCCGTTCGGCTCGGCCATGGCGTCGCTCTAGCCGGCAACCCAATCACTTTGTAGGCAAACCCAAGACCGGCGGCATCTCCGATTCCAGCTCACCGCGTCGACCCATCACGCCGGCGTCGTCTCGCCTCTCGTACGCCTAGCCACGCCTTCGCCACCACCACTCTCCGAGCTCGTTCCCGGCCCGCGCTTCTCGGCTGCCACGGCGACCCATCGCTCTAGCCGGGTCCTCACCTGCCCAGATTTACCGGAGCGGCGTTGTCTTCTGCCATGCCATTCACCGACGCCGTTTCCTTCCTCCGCCGTCGAGCCCAGCTCGGCCCCGTGCTTTACGCAGCAGATTTCCTGCACGCCGCTGCTTTGCCTAGCTCGATTCCAGTCCAATCTTGCCGCTCTCTCGTTCATCTGCTGTGAAGAAAGGAAAAGAAAAGAAAAACTGAAGCTAAGTCTTGGCTGCTGGAAAACACGGGTCAACCAATGAACTTGGCGTTGACAAGTCAAATGCAGCAAGGGAGACCGGTCAACAAAAGAGAAAGGCTTGGGCTTTTTGACCCAGTCAAGGCCCAAGGCCCAATTGCTATCTACACCCAAAAGCCCAAGGCCCAATTGCTCTCTACACCCGAACCTCGACAATGGCGAATCCGATAAGATCCTTCGCCGGAATTTAATGAGCAATTCTTTTCTCTCAAACTCAATTTAATTTTATGTTGTGTGATTTATTTTATTAATTTGTATTTTGAATATTTGTTTAATTTGAATATTTGTGTGATTTAATTCTATTATTGAAAAACCCAAAAATATGTTATTTGATTAATTTGTGTGTTAGTTTAAATTGTTAGTTCAATTTATATTGTTCTTGTTTTATTTTATTTTCAAAGATATTAAAAATCCAAAAACATTTTCCTTTATTTACTGTTTTCAAAACATTTCCAAAAACCCAAAAAGATTACTTGTGTATATATTGTACATTTTTGTAAATAGAAATAATATAGTTTAATTAATTTTGTGACATTAGGAAAGTAAATAAACAATCCTCTGTGGGAAAAACCTCTACTTCCCATTATACTATTCAACGACAAATTGTTAGGAATTTAGGTAATAATTAATGACGTCGGTAATACCGCATATCAATTTGCTTGTTTGATTATACTTTAAAACGTTAAGATCAGATGAGAAGGATTGTGGATAGTCGAGTGGTCTCGCTAGGTCATGCACTTTAACTAACAAGTATGTTTCTATGCGTTGAATATGTTAAGGCTAGCTATCTTTGCATGTTTAATTGTTTAACCTAGGTGTGGTCGCTTAGGTTGGATTTCATAGAGATATATTTATTTGGGAGATGTATGGTGGTCCAACGTCTCACATGTGTTAGTTTCGAATTCATGACTAGGGAGTTAGTTAATTTTCAATCTGATAATTGATAAATGAGTATACTTGAGACGTTAATTAAGTGATCCATGTTCCATCGATTCATTCATTTAATTTATTCATTATAGTTAATTAGTTGATTTTCGTAACAATTCTTGAACACCCCTTAATTTCGTGTATATATGTACATACTTTGTTTATATTTATTAATTCTTTGTGACATTCTTTGTTAGGTACACCCTCGATCTCCGTTGGAAACGATCCCTACTTACTATATACTACAATGCTTTTAGGGTTTTAAATTGACGCACACTTGTAGCCTATCAAAGACATAAGCGGAAATGGCTCCGGTTGAACTCCACATAACAAACACTGGAGAATGGAATGGTTAATCGGCGCATAAATCACAGACGACCCCGTTGCATCGGTGCAACACTCCTGAAGAATGAGGAAGTCGTTGTGACTATCTATGGCGAGCACCGAAATCTGGTTCCGCGGGTCAAGACCGATGGTGAAATTTGCTAGCACACGTACCGAGCTGTCCATCGACATACTATCCCAAAGCGGTCTCGTATGCACATCTTTGAGGAACTCAAAGATCCTGGTGTGATGGGAAAGATGCACGACAGAACAACCAGCAGTACGATTGACTCCAGGGGGCTTGCTCGGATCTCCCCTTCGCTTGTTGGTCCTGACCTCCATTCGAGTGTCTCTTGTTCGGTTTGATGATACGCCCAAAAGGAGCATCAATTTAAAAAAATCCCTATCGGTAGTATAGTGGTAAGTAGGGTATCGTTCACAACGGAGATCAAAGGGTGTACCTAACAAAAATTGTCACAAAGAATTAAATAAAATAAAGAATTATTATTAACAAGTATAAAGAATATATATATACATATGTACAAAGTAAAAAGGGGAATTGAGAGATAAATTGAATGAAATAAATTAATTAAATTACAAAGAATAAATAAAATATGATGATGAAACACAAAGTATATAAAGTTCAGCCACATATACACAAGTTTACCAATCATTAGACCGAAAATTAACCAAGTTCCCTAGCCATGAAACCGAAACTAACATATGTGGAATGCCCACACGGGTTATCATTCCCCAAATAAAACCTCTTCTATGAAAATTAACCTAGTGAACGCTCATCTAGATTAAACAATTAAACATGCAAAGGTGATCAATCAATAACATATCTAACGCATAGGAGAAGAGTTGTTAATTAAAGTGCGCGACCTAGCGAACGCTCGTCTATCCGCGATCCTTCTTATTTTGATTCCGACCCGTTTGATAAGCCTTTACTACTTGTGAATTAGAATTAAAACCCTAATTCTAGCACCAATTACATGCAATCATCTTAAGTTTCGAACCTTAAAACAAGAACACATAAAAGATTCAATAAAACCGAATCAAATAAACGGAGTCACATAAGCTGCTAGAAGAACTAATTAATTAGGATCTAACAATCAAATAAACTCATAAATATAGGCTGAAAACTATATAAATCATGTCATGTTAACTAATACAAAGAATAATCAAGCAACAAAGAGGAACTCAAAAAGAGTAATTAAAGAATAAGTTGAAGTACACCATATGGAAAGTAGGAAGAACTCGAAGATCACAAACTCTTAAATCCTCACGCGAGTAACTCAAAAGCCGAGATTCCCAAGGTGATGATGATGGTGGTGATGATGGTTGATGGCTGGTGGTAATGGTGTAAACAGCTCCCCTCCTCCTTGAAGACTTGAAAACCCAAAATTCTAGAGAATGGAAAATATGATGTGAGATGGAGAAGAGAAAGAGGAGGGTTTGTCCCTCCCCATTGGGGTGTGAATTGGTGTGAAGAATGAGGCTGCTATTTATAGGAGAATGGAGAGGAAGAAGAAGACAATGAAAGAAATAAAGAAAGAAAGGGAAGAGAAGTGGAATGTGAGTGGTAGAAAAGAAATGGTAAGTGGAATGGTGGAAATGTAGTCATATGGCAATGAACCATTTATTTAGGTAAAAGAAATGAAACACTAATATTGTGGGCAGAAAGAAGAGGAAAGAATATAGGGGTGAGTGGAGCATTGAAAATAAAAGAAGAGGAAAGAAATAAAAACGGACAGCACTGAGCAGTGCGCACTTAGAACGGAATCCTGCACGTTTCAACGGTTGGATGCTTCTGAAATTTTATTTGGGAATAACTGACATCCATGTGCAGCGTGTATCAAAATTACAGCTAGATCTGACGGTGCAATTGAGAGATATGGGCTTCGCAAGTTGACTGATCTGCACAGGCAGATTGTCCGAAAATCTGGGCTTGGGCCATTCCTCATGCTTTGTGAACCTGGGCCTTCCTTCATGGATTTGGGCCTGCCATCTTGGGTTTGGGCCCCCTTCTTGATGGGCCTCATGGCAGACCACCTCTTAATGGGCCTCGAGAAAGCCCATTAGACTTCATTTCTGGACATGTTCACATTAATACGTCATTTAGGACTCAAATATGGAAACTAAGCTAAAATAGCAAAGTTACAATTAAATCATAGCCAAATAGTAGGGAAAACACATTAAAAACGTCACACTTTGTGCTCCTATCAAATTCCCCCACACTTAGCTACTGCTAGTCCTCTAGCAAACACAAGAACAACACAAAACAGAATGGTCTTTCCAACCATAACCCTCAGCGAGTTCAGAAGAGTTATAATCAAGAGAATAAAAATTATATACCAAGGCTAACAAATTTGCTAAGCATTTAACATGTATATCTCATTCATGCTCGGGTGAAGTGTGTGAAAACCGAGTATACAAAAAATTTCATGCAATCAAATAGGCACATCGAAACAACATTAACCACTAAAGCTCACAAGATTCACTAATTATTTCCGCTCAGTGTTTAGGGTTAAGTGTTTACTCTCAAAACAATTACACAAGTAACGTTCCCATAAGCTTGCTCATCGACCAACTCTCCACGGTTAATCCACAAATCATTAAATCATAAGGACTTTTTAGGTGAAACAGGGACAAAAGGATGAATGGTAAATGGTGAATGGTCAATGAAGTGAAAGGACTCGAAATGGAAAATGTTTCACATGTTTGCAAGACAAATCAACGACTTTGAAACTCATACATATGCTATACCCGAACAACTTTCTTATTCTCCTCTAACCTTTTATTGAAAATAAAAACAATACAATAACTCTATTTTTGGAATTTCTCTTTCTGACATTTTTTTTTTCTTTCTTTCTTTTCTATTTTTTTTTTTTTTGAGGAATTTATTCCTTCTTTTTATTTCTGATTTTTTTTTCTTTGAACAATTACGACAAAATAAATACACCCCCACACTTGCCTTTTGGTATACTACCATACAAATCAAAACCCGAAGCATAAGAACACAAGAAGTCACTATCATCGTCTTGCAAACATAATATAACAAGGGTGAGATGGTGTGGGTGAACAAAAGAAAAGGCTAATGAGTGTTTAGTTCAAAAGGGGATTCCTAAAGTTCGTGTTTAGATGGATGGTGAATATTTTGGCCATGGTGCTCAACTAATGCCTTACTCATTTCTAATTCATCACAGATTAACAAAATGTTTCAAGTGGTCTCTGAGCAAGTTCTAGGTTCAAAACTCATGAATTGTGCACACATGAAGAACGAGTAAATGTATGAATGATGCATACATGTGAATATACAATAGGCTCAAGTCCTCACATTTTCTAGGTATGCATGACAATGTATGTTCAAATGTGCTTCTCGGATTGCAATCAACTAATCGAAACAGGTTATGTGAACATGGAAATTCGAGCAATCACAAGTTATGCATATTAAATCCAAAGCAAACTACACAAAGCCTTGACATATAATAAACATTCTCCTAATCATAACAATTTAAACTCAATTCATCATCGGAATTGGAAAGAACAAAGCACAAAACAAACAATAATACACAAAACAGAAGCAAATATTTTTGTCATTTTTGATTTTTTGATTTTTTTGATTATATTTTTTTTTTGATATAGCTCAAATAAACAAACAAGCACTTTCTAAGACTCGATAGCTCCAAAGCCAGTGCGAAACAAACGAGCTTACAAAACTATTTTTTTTTTTTCAATTTTTTTTTATTAGGGTAACAATACGTGACCACAGTGACTTACTTAGTGCAATGGTAGGTTCAACGCTACCAAGGGAGTAAGTATGATCTAGTCGATATATTGTTACCATAGAAAACAAACACAAGTAAATTATTTTTTTGAATTTTTCAAATTTTTCAAATTTTTTTTTTCTTTTTAATAAACCTTCCCCCACACTTGAATTAAACATTGTCCTCAATGTTGACAAATATTTCACGAAAATGAAAAATTCAAGCATGGTTATTGAATTGAAAATACAAACAGAAATAAACACACCAACAAAAATAAACACACAACAGTTAAGTAAATGAAAAGGGAAACAGAAAGACTCCCCTTTGAAGATCGTGAAGCTCCTCCCGAAGGTAGTCACCAACAGTCACAAACAAGGCTAGCAGGGCCTTGCATCCAACGTTTGCTCCTTAATTGACTGCGGCTTTGATCCTTTTGAGCGTGTCCTGGACCGTGCCTGTTGCCGAATCCACAGCACGTCTGGCTGAATTTGCCTTCACTGAGATCTGGAACACTAACGTCAGTAGAGTTCCATCAAGTACGTCTCCGGATACATCAGGCGAAGGGAGAAGCCGGATGACATCAATTGAAAAGGCTCCGGGTCAACTCCACATAACATGGATTGGAAGGTTGCTTGTTCGATAGGCGCATAAATCACGTACGACCCCGTTGAATCCTGTGAAGCACTCCTGGAGTATGAGGAAGTCGACGTGATTACTTATGCCCAAAACGGAGATAGAATTTCGTGGGTCAAGACCAGTGGTGAAGTTTGTAAGCACATGTATCTGAACTGTCTATCGACACACTATCCCATAAATGCCTTGTCCGTACGTCTCGATAAAATCAAAGATTCTTGTGTGATGGGAGAAGTGCTTGACGGAACAGCCAGCCAGTACGATCGAGTCCAAGGGGTTGGCTAGGATCACCCCTTCGCTTGTTGGTCCCGACCTCCATATGTGTGTCTCCCGTTTTGTTTGATGCAGTCCAATGATGGTAAGTCGAGTTGGTGATGTCGTTGAAGAAACTTACCGCCATCCGGTTTGCCATCTTAGCTAGGCTTCTTCTCCCTCCCGGTGAAATGATTGAGTCACCGGGTGAAGTGTGAATCCCCATCACGCACATGTAGCGCTCGGCATGTCGTTGAAGAGGTGCCAACCAACGCTTCGCTCCATATGCAAAACCTGATTCAACAAAAGGTTTAAATAAGGGGGTTAAATCTTTTTCTCGCACATCAACATGCTCCACCCACGTGACAAAGGAGGATCCATTCTGCAGATCCCGTATCAGGCATCCGGAAGGACGTTTTCGACATCTTGATCTCACGGAAGGCCTTGGATTTGAGCTCATTTCATCCACAGAGACATCCACAACAATCCAACTTCCATCCAATTGTTGGTGAGAGGAACGAACAAACCGGACTTCACGAGTTGAAACATTGTGTGTTGGCACTAGGAACTCGGCGAGACATCACTTGCACTCGCTCCTTGTAGCTTTCTTCTATCCCGGAGAACGGGACCTCCAAGGTATGGGCATTGGTGACCAAGCTACGGAAGATGAGCAACCATTGACCAACATCCATTAAAATCCGAACGATGGTGGTCGGATTCGGGTGAATGGTTGCGAGTGTCTCGAGGCTTCGATATGAAATATGGTGTAGGCTCGGCTCGTTGAGACACTCGCAAGTACTCGGCATGATTAAGAGTTTCGGGATGAATGGAAGTGCTGGGATTTGATGAAAAGATCCACAGGGGAAAACCAGCCGCGGCCAAGAGAAGGAGTTCGTCTTTGGCTTTGTTCACGATATCGGCGATCTGGTCGGAATGACACCCAACGAGATCATGAGCAGGTCCCGGAATGTTGTCAGATGGCACATGAGAGGATGAGCGCTCGACTAATGTTGGCATGAGGCTCCGCACATCCCTTCGCAAGTCATCCATGTCGATTGAATCATCGGACAAGACAAGAAGAGGCTCCGGAGGAACAACTTCAAACCTTGATCGATGCACATCTGGGTGCGGAACAGGACCTCCACACTGGGGACAAATGCCGCTGTGAAGAGCATCGATGAGTTTCTGGTTCTGCTCTTGAAGCTCCTCATTCTTACTCATCAGCTCCTCGTTTCTTCTTATTAGATCGGCATAAATCTGCTCCTCTGACGGGATACCGTGCTTATCATGAAATCTCCTTCCCCAGTTGTAGACCTTATTTTCAGTTAACCCGAGTTCTATAGCAAACCTTGCTCTGTGCAGTTTGAGTGGGTGAGGATTCACCGTGTAGAACTCGGTCAACGCATCATTTTGGTCCTTGGTGAATCTCGTCCTCGGGCCTCTCGTACGCTTCTGGGAAGGACCAGCAACAACAACAACATGTGGATCAGCAGCCTGGATTGGTGCCTGTGGTTCTGGTTCTGGTTCTGGTTCTGGCACATCCGGCATGCTAGCATTAACAGTATCTAGAATGCTTGGTGGAATGATTTCATCCAAGCCTTCAAAGAAATCACTCTCTGGAGGACTAGAATGAAACAACTCACTGAAAGAATTCACTCTTTTGGCCATTTCTAGGTTGGGAGGGAGGATAGCTTTCTGGAAAAATAACTAAGAACAACGAAGAACAAGTGAAGAACAGTATGAACAAACGAGAGAAAATTTAGAGAGACTAAAAGGGAACTAAGTGAAAATGAATGAAGCACATAGACACAAACCAAGGGAAAGGAACAGACGCACGTACGCACACGTGCCACAGACACAGATCCGCAAATTGCGGATCGAGAGACGAAAGTCGCAAAGGCTACAGTTGACACGCATGCGGATTATTAAACAAATCGGCCGACGCAAAAGTCGTGCGTCGGCCCAATCAAATTTTTTTTCATTTTTTATTTTTATTTTTTTTTAATTATCGTGCCGACGCGAAAGTCGCGGGACGGTCCAATAAGAATTTTTCTTTTTATTTAACCAAATCTTTACGCGAAAGTCGTAAAGTGAACAGTGAAAACGCGTAGCACACGCGCTAACGGTTGCCGACACTTTAAACGGGCCTGGGCCATCGGAATGGTCTGGGCCTTAAAGTGGGCATGGCCTCGTAGAGAACGGGCCATTATTGGTGAGCTTAAACTAATGGGCCTAAAAACGAACAGGCCCGACACACTAAATGGGCTTGGGTTACGGGTTTCAGGCTTCGGGAATGACACGGGCCCAATGGGCCAAATTTTTTATTTTTTATTTTTTTATTTTTCTTTTCGAAACCTAAAACACTAACCAACACACAAACGGGCTTAAGGCCCAATACTAACAAACGAACAAACAAACAAACCCAAAAACAAAACAGTAATTATTAACAGTAAAAATAAATATTTACAAACAGTAAAACAAAACAAAACACTCTTTTTTTTTTATTTACAATTAAATGTTTTATATTTTTTATTTTTTTTATTTTTTAAAATAAATAACGAGAGTGAAAAGAAAACTTACCTTTTTACTCCCGAGGAAACCGAAAATCACCAACAAGACATCAACCTCAAGGTTTTTCAACCTTGACTTCCAAACGTATGCTCCGATGTATGTGGTAAAATTTCCGATAAACCCGGATTATTTCCTATACAAAATAAAAAAGTTACAAAATTAAAAATTAAAAAGTTATAAAAACAAAATATTTACAATGTTAAAAATATGTCACAAATTATCTATACAAAATGAATGAATAAATTTTCCTATGTCTACGTATATTTTATTTACACAATACACTTAAGTGTACAAAAATATTTTCTTTTGTCTGAATATAGTTGAAAAAAAATGAAAGTTGATTCCAAGCGGTAACTCAAGGTGGACTTACGGCCTAGGTGCAATGCCTTGACTTAAATGACTTTCCGTGTTTTCAGAAGGCGAATGGCCAGATCATATGAGAATAAGCGAGGGGCAGGATTCATTTGGTGGACTACGGAGGCAAGCCCCTATCGACTTTCGTCTGTCTATAGTCCTCTGAATCCAAAACCTGTCACCTAGGGTCTCGACCTAGACACCATCCATGTGCCCCTTACTCAGTTGAGAAAGCACTTAAGTGTTCGACAATTCTCCAAGTGTTAATAAAGGCCGCCCTCAACCTCAAATAACCTTACGGTAAAAATGAAGGGTTTAGGCCAATATTAACAAAAGGACCTTACCTATTTCCGTTCAAGTTACAACTTACAACAACAAAAAATAATCAACTATATAAAAGACACCTAAATAAATTACTAAGTGTAACAAAATATGAACAAGTATTAAAAACAAGTAATAACAACAACTAGTCACAAGTAATATAGACAAGTAATATAAACAAGTAATATGAACAGTTAAAAAAATAGTAAAATTATAAACAATAAAAAGTAAACAGTAATTATATACAAGTAATAAAAACAGTAATAATTACAAAAAATTATAAACAGTATTCACAAAAAAAAAATATTAGGTTAGGAACATTTTCAATCCACGTCGACGGCGCCAAAAATTGATACGCCCAAAAGGAGCATCAATTTAAAAAAATCCCTATCGGTAGTATAGTGGTAAGTAGGGTATCGTTCACAACGGAGATCAAAGGGTGTACCTAACAAAAATTGTCACAAAGAATTAAATAAAATAAAGAATTATTATTAACAAGTATAAAGAATATATATATACATATGTACAAAGTAAAAAGGGGAATTGAGAGATAAATTGAATGAAATAAATTAATTAAATTACAAAGAATAAATAAAATATGATGATGAAACACAAAGTATATAAAGTTCAGCCACATATACACAAGTTTACCAATCATTAGACCGAAAATTAACCAAGTTCCCTAGCCATGAAACCGAAACTAACATATGTGGAATGCCCACACGGGTTATCATTCCCCAAATAAAACCTCTTCTATGAAAATTAACCTAGTGAACGCTCATCTAGATTAAACAATTAAACATGCAAAGGTGATCAATCAATAACATATCTAACGCATAGGAGAAGAGTTGTTAATTAAAGTGCGCGACCTAGCGAACGCTCGTCTATCCGCGATCCTTCTTATTTTGATTCCGACCCGTTTGATAAGCCTTTACTACTTGTGAATTAGAATTAAAACCCTAATTCTAGCACCAATTACATGCAATCATCTTAAGTTTCGAACCTTAAAACAAGAACACATAAAAGATTCAATAAAACCGAATCAAATAAACGGAGTCACATAAGCTGCTAGAAGAACTAATTAATTAGGATCTAACAATCAAATAAACTCATAAATATAGGCTGAAAACTATATAAATCATGTCATGTTAACTAATACAAAGAATAATCAAGCAACAAAGAGGAACTCAAAAAGAGTAATTAAAGAATAAGTTGAAGTACACCATATGGAAAGTAGGAAGAACTCGAAGATCACAAACTCTTAAATCCTCACGCGAGTAACTCAAAAGCCGAGATTCCCAAGGTGATGATGATGGTGGTGATGATGGTTGATGGCTGGTGGTAATGGTGTAAACAGCTCCCCTCCTCCTTGAAGACTTGAAAACCCAAAATTCTAGAGAATGGAAAATATGATGTGAGATGGAGAAGAGAAAGAGGAGGGTTTGTCCCTCCCCATTGGGGTGTGAATTGGTGTGAAGAATGAGGCTGCTATTTATAGGAGAATGGAGAGGAAGAAGAAGACAATGAAAGAAATAAAGAAAGAAAGGGAAGAGAAGTGGAATGTGAGTGGTAGAAAAGAAATGGTAAGTGGAATGGTGGAAATGTAGTCATATGGCAATGAACCATTTATTTAGGTAAAAGAAATGAAACACTAATATTGTGGGCAGAAAGAAGAGGAAAGAATATAGGGGTGAGTGGAGCATTGAAAATAAAAGAAGAGGAAAGAAATAAAAACGGACAGCACTGAGCAGTGCTCACTTAGAACGGAATCCTGCACGTTTCAACGGTTCGATGCTTCTGAAATTTTATTTGGGAATAACTGACATCCATGTGCAGCGTGTATCAAAATTACAGCTAGATCTGACGGTGCAATTGAGAGATATGGGCTTCGCAAGTTGACTGATCTGCACAGGCAGATTGTCCGAAAATCTGGGCTTGGGCCATTCCTCATGCTTTGTGAACCTGGGCCTTCCTTCATGGATTTGGGCCTGCCATCTTGGGTTTGGGCCCCCTTCTTGATGGGCCTCATGGCAGACCACCTCTTAATGGGCCTCGAGAAAGCCCATTAGACTTCATTTCTGGACATGTTCACATTAATACGTCATTTAGGACTCAAATATGGAAACTAAGCTAAAATAGCAAAGTTACAATTAAATCATAGCCAAATAGTAGGGAAAACACATTAAAAACGTCACACTTTGTGCTCCTATCATTTGAACAAGTCCAGTGATGATACGTGGAGTTGCTAATGTCGTTGAAGAAACAGATCGCCATCTGGTTTGCCATTTCCGCTAGGCCTCTTTTTCCTTCGCGCGAAATGATAGAGTCACCGGGTGAAGTGTGGATCCCTGTGACGCACATGTAGCGATCGGCTTGTCGTTGGAGAGTTGAGATCCAACGCTTTGCACCAAAAGCGAACCCAGAATGGACAAAGGGTTCGAAAATGGCCTTCATTTCCTTCTCGCGCACATCCACGTGCTCCACCCAAGTAACTAAGGAAGATCCATTCTGCAAGTCTCGAATCAAACATCCGGAGGGGCGCTTTCGGCAAATCGATCTCACGGAAGGCTTCGGATTTGAACGCAATTCATCCACGGAGACATCCACAACGATCCAACTTCCATCCAGTTGTAATTGAGAGTACCGAATGAACTGGACTTCACGAGTCGAAACGATGTTAGACGGCACCAGAAACTCGGCCGACATCACTTGCTTCTGCTCCTCGTAGCCTACTGCGTTGTCGGAGGGTAGGATCTCCAACATCTGAGCGTTTGTGATCATGCTACAGAAGACGGGCAACCATCGACCAACATCCATTAAGATCTCAACAATGGTGGTCGGATGAAGGTGGATGGTTGCTGAGTGTCTCGATGATTCCGATTTGAAGTATGGCGCTGGCTCGCCACGTTGAAACACTCGCAAGTATTCGGCCCTATTTAGAGTTTCGGGATGAATAGAAGTGTCGGGAGTCGGTGAAGATATCCACAAAGGAAAACCGGCAGTGGCCATGAGCATGAGCTCGTGTTTGGCCTTGCGGGCGATATCCGAGATCAAGTCGGTGTGGACTCCGACAAGATCATGAGCAGGTCTCGGAAGAGTGTCAGATGGCAACGGTATGGATGGGCGCTCGACTAAGGTAGGCATGAGGCTCCGCACATCCCGTCTCAAGTGGTCCATGTTGATGGAATCGTCGGACAACTCGAGAATAGGCTCTTGTTGTTGAGGAACAACTTCGAGCCTTCACCGTGGCACATCTGAGTGCGGAACAGGACCTCCGCAATTGGGACAAATGCCGCTGTGGAGAGCATCGACGAGTCTTTGATTTTGCATTTGAAGCTCCTCGTTCTTGCTCACCAGCTGATCGTTTCTTCTTTCTAGCTCGGCAATACGCTGCTCAGACGTCTGGTGATAGGAGCACAAAGTGTGACATTTTTAATGTGTTTTCCCTACTATTTGGCTATGATTTAATTGTAACTTTGCTATTTTATCTTAGTTTCCATATTTGAGTCCTAAATGACGTATTAATGTAAACATGTGCAGAAACGAAGTCTAATGGGCTTAAGAAGGAGGCCCATTAAGAAGGAGGCCCAGACCCAAGATGGCAGGCCCAAATCCATGAAGGAAGGCCCAGGTTCACAAAGCATGAGGAAAGGCCCAAGCCCAGATTTTCGGACATTCTGCCTGTGCAGATCAGTCAATTTGCGAAGCCCATATCTCCCAATTGCACCGTCAGATCTAGCTGTAATTTTGATACACGCTGCATGTGGGTGTTAGGTATACGGTATTAAAATTTCAGAATCATCCAACCGTTGGAACGTCCATTATGCCGCTCTAAGTGCGCACTGCTCAGTGCTGTCTGCTTTTTATTTCTTTCCTCTTCTTTTATTTTCAATTCTCCACTCACCCCTATATTCTTTCCTCTTCTTTCTGCCCACAATATTAGTGTTTGATTTCTTTTACCTAAATAAATGGTCCATTGCCATATGACTTCATTTCCACCATTCCACTTACCATTTCTTTTCTACCACTCACATTCCACTTCTCTACCTTTTCTTTCTTTATTTCTTTCATTGTCTTCTTCTTCCTCTCCATTCTCCTATAAATAGCAGCCTCATTCTTCTCACCAATTCACACCCCAATGGGGAGGGACAAACCCTCCTCTTTCTCTTCTCCATCTCACATCATATTTTCCATTCTCTAGTATTTAGGGTTTTCAAGTCTTCAAGGAGGAGGGGAGCTGTTTACACCATTACCACCAGCCATCAACTATCATCACCACCATCATCATCACCTTGGGAATCTCGGCTTTTGAGTTACTCGCGTGAGGATTTAAGAGTTTGTGATCTTCGAGTCCTTCCTACTTTCCATATGGTGTACTTCAACTTATTCTTTAATTACTCTTTTTGAGTTCCTCTTTGTTGCTTGTTTATTCTTTGTATTAGTTAACATGACATGATTTATATAATTTTCAGCCTATATTTATGAGTTTATTTGATTGTTAGATCCTAATTAATTAGTTCTTCTAGCAGCTTATGTGACTCCGTTTATTTGATTCGGTTTTATTGAATCTTTTATGTGTTCTTGTTTTAAGGTTCGAAACTTAAGATGATTGCATGTAATTGGTGCTAGAATTAGGGTTTTAATTCTAATTCACAAGTAGTAAAGGCTTATCAAACGGGTCGGAATCAAAATAAGAAGGATCGCGGATAGACGAGCGTTCGCTAGGTCGCGCACTTTAATTAACAACTCTTCTCCTATGCGTTAGATATGTTATTGATTGATCACCTTTGCATGTTTAATTGTTTAATCTAGATGAGCGTTCACTAGGTTAATTTTCATAGAAGAGGTTTTATTTGGGGAATGATAACCCGTGTGGGCATTCCACATATGTTAGTTTCGGTTTCATGGCTAGGGAACTTGGTTAATTTTCGGTCTAATGATTGGTAAACTTGTGTATATGTGGCTGAACTTTATATACTTTTTGTTTCATCATCATATTTTATTTATTCTTTGTAATTTAATTAATTTATTTCATTCAATTTATCTCTCAATTCCCCTTTTTACTTTGTGCATATGTATATATTTATACTTTATACTTGTTAATAATAATTCTTTATTTTATTTAATTCTTTGTGACATTTTTTTGTTAGGTACACCCTTTGATCTCCGTTGTTAACGATACCCTACTTACACTATACTACCGATAGGGATTTTTTTTAAATTGACGCTCATTTTGGGCGTGTCAATTTTTGGCGCCGTCGACGTGGATTGAAAATGTTCCTAACCTAATATTTTTTTTGTGAATACTGTTTATAATTTTTTGTAATTATTACTGTTTTTATTACTTGTATATAATTACTGTTTACTTTTTATTGTTTATAATTTTACTATTTTTTTTAACTGTTCATATTACTTGTTTATATTACTTGTCTATATTACTTGTGAATAGTTGTTGTTATTACTTGTTTTTAATACTTGTTCATATTTTGTTACACTTAGTAATTTATTTAGGTGTCTTTTATATAGTTGATTATTTTTTGTTGTTGTAAGTTGTAACTTGAACGGAAATAGGTAAGGTCCTTTTGTTAATATTGGCCTAAACCCTTCATTTTTACCGTAAGGTTATTTGAGGTTGAGGGCGGCCTTTATTAACACTTGGAGAATTGTCGAACACTTAAGTGCTTTCTCAACTGAGTAAGGGGCACATGGATGGTGTCTAGGTCGAGACCCTGGGTGACAGGTTTTGGATTCAGAGGACTATAGACAGACGAAAGTCGATAGGGGCTTGCCTCCGTAGTCCACCAAATGAATCCTGCCCCTCGCTTATTCTCATATGATCTGGCCATTCGCCTTCTGAAAACACGGAAAGTCATTTAAGTCAAGGCATTGCACCTAGGCCGTAAGTCCACCTTGAGTTACCGCTTGGAATCAACTTTCATTTTTTTTCAACTATATTGAGGCAAAAGAAACTGTTTTTGTACACTTTAGGTATATTGGATTAAACATGACTTTAAGATGGGTAGCTGTTTCAGTCCCATTGCACATTGAAGTCCTCTGTTCCCGTACTTAAGTGTATTGTGTAAATAAAATTTACTTAGACATTGGAAAATATACATAGACATAGGAAAATTTATTCATTCATTTTGTGTAAATAATTTGTGACATATTTTTAACTTTGTGAATATTTTGCTTTTATTTTGTAAATTTATTACTAACCTTTTTATTTTGTATAGGAAATAATCCGGGTTTATCGGAAAGTTTTACCACATACATCGGAGCATACGTTTAGGAAGTCAAGGTTTAAAAAACCTTGAGGTTGATGTCTTGTTGGTGATTTTCTGGTATCCTCGGGAGTAAAAAGGTAAGTTTCTTTTTCACTCTAGGTATTTAATTATTTATTTTTAAAAAATAAAAAAAATAAAAAAATATAAAATTTGTAATTGTAAATAAAAAAAAAAGTGATTGTTTTGTTTTACTATTTGTCATTATTTATTTTTACTGTTTATAATTATTGTTTGTTTTGGGCTTGTTTGTTTGCTTGTTGTTTGTTAGTATTGGGCCTTAAGCCCATTTGTTTTGTTGGTTAGGGTTTTAGGTTTCGAAAAGAAAAATAAAATAAAAAATTTGGCCCATTGGGCCCGTGTCATTCCCGAAGCCTGAAACCCGTAACCCAAGCCCATTTAGTGTGTCGGGCCTGTTCGTTTTTAGGCCCATTAGTTTAAGCCCACCTAATAATGGGCCGGAGTTTTCTTTGGCCCAGGCCCACTTTAAGGCCCAGACCATTCCGATGGCCCAGACCCGTTTAAAGTGTCGGCAACCGTTAGCGCGTGTGCTACGCGTTTTCACTGTTCACTTTACGACTTTCGCGTAAAGATTTGGTTAAATAAAAAGAAAAATTCTTATTGGACCGTCCTGCGACTTTCGCGTCGGCACGATAATTAAAAAAATAATAAAAAATAAAAAATGAAAAAAATATTTGATTGGGCCGACGGACGACTTTTGCGTCGGCCGATTTGTTTAATAATCCGCATGCGTGTCAACTGTAGCCTTTGCGACTTTCGTCGCTCGATCCGCAATTTGCGGATCTGTGTCTGTGGCACGTGTGCGTACGTGCGTCTGTTCCTTTCCCTTGGTTTGTGTCTATGTGCTTGATAGGAGCACAAAGTGTGACGTTTTTAATGTGTTTTCCCTACTATTTGGCTATGATTTAATTGTAACTTTGCTATTTTAGCTTAGTTTCCATATTTGAGTCCAAAATGATGTATTAATGTGAACATGTGCAGAAACGAAGTTTAATGGGCTTTTGCGAGGCCCATTAAGAGGTGGTCTGCCATGAGGCCCAAGAAGGAGGCCCAAACCCAAGAAGGAGGCCCAAACCCAAGATGGAAGGCCCAAATCCATGAAGGAAGGCCCAAGTTCACAAAGCATGAGGAAAGGCCCAAGCCCAGATTTTCGGACATTCTGCCTGTGCAGATCAGTCAACTTGCGAAGCCTATATCTCTCAATTGTACCGTCAGATCTAGCTGTAATTTTGATACACGCTGCACATGGATGTCAGTTATTCCCAAATAAAATTTCAGAAGCATCCAACCGTTGAAACGTGCAGGATTCCGTTCTAAGTGCGAACTGCTCAGTGCTGTCCGTTTTTATTTCTTTCCTCTTCTTTTATTTTCAATGCTCCACTCACCCCTATATTCTTTCCTCTTCTTTCTGCCCACACCATTAGTGTTTAATTTCTTTTTGTTAAATAAATGGTTAATTGCCATATGATTCCATTTCCACCACCACTTACCATTTCTTTATCTCCCATTCACATTCCACTTATTTTCCCTTTCTTTGTTTATTTCTTCCATTGTCTTCTTCTTCCTCTCCATTTTCCTATAAATATGAGCCTATTTCTCTTCACCAATTCACCAATTCACACCCAATGGGGAGGGACAAACCCTCCTCTTTCTCTTCTCCATCATATTTTCCATTCTCTAGTATTTAGGGTTCTCAAGGCTTCAAGGAGGAGGAAAGGCGGCTGCACCATCACCATCATCACCATCAATTTCGTCCATCATCATCACCACCTTGCTGCACACGGTTTGGATTACTTGCTTTCAAGGATTCAAGGTTTCGTGGTCTTCAAGTCTTCATGCTATTCCATATGGTGTAATCTGACTTTTCCTTTAATTATTCTTATGAATTCCTCTTTGTTGCTTGATTATTCTTTGTATTAGTTAACATGACATGATTTATATAATTTCCAGCCTATTTATATGAGTTTATTTAGTTATTGGATCCTAATTAATTAGTTCTTCTAGTAGCTTATGTGACTCTGTTTACTTGATTCTGAATTATAGAAAACTTTTATGTGTTTATGTTATAGGGATCGATACTTATAATATTTACATATAATTGGAGCTAGAGTTAGGGATTACAATTCACCTAATAGTTTTGGAAACCTAATTCACGAGTAGTAAAGGCTTTGGACAAAGGTCGGTGTCAAATAAAAAGGATTGCGGACATATGGACTTTTCTATAATGGGTCGTGCACTTTAATTAACAACTCTTTTCTATGCGTTAAATATGGTTTGATTAGCTAGCTTTCTAGACTAAGATGGCATGTTTAATTGGTTAATCTAGGTGCTTTCACTTAGGTTAATTTTCGTAGAGAGGTTTTATTTGGGGAATGGTTAGCTTCTAACTTTCCACATATGTTAATTTCGGTTTCATGGCTAGGGAACTTGGTTAATTTTCGGTCCAATGATTAATAAACTTGTGTATATGTGGCTGAACTTTATATACTTTGTGTTTCATCCCATCTCATTTAATTTATTCTTTGTAGTTTAATTAATTTATTTCATTCAATTTATCTCTTAAAACCCCCTTACTTTGTACATATGTATATATTTATACTTTATACATGTTAATAATAATTCTTTATTTTATTTAATCTTTGTGACATTTTTTGTTAGGTACACCCTTTGATCTCCGTTGTGAACGATACCCTACTATGCACTATACTACTACCGATAGGGTTTTTTTAAATTGATGCTCCTTTTGGGCGTGTCAATTTTTGGCGCCGTCGACGGGGATTGAAAATTCCTAACTATTATTTTTTGAATATTTGTGAATAATACTTGTTTATACTTGTTGATATTTTGTGAATAATACTTGTATATATTTGGTTATACTTAGTAATTTATTTAGGTGTCTTTTATATAGTTGATTATTTTTTGTTGTTGTAAGTTGTAACTTGAACGGAATAGGTAAGGTCCTTTTGTTAATATTGGCCTAAACCCTTCATTTTTACCGTAAGGTTATTTGAGGTTGAGGGCGGCCTTTATTAACACTTGGAGAATTGTCGAACACTTAAGTGCTTTCTCAACTGAGTAAGGGGCACATGAATGGTGTCTAGATATGATCAAGACTCTGGGTGACGGGTTTGTAAAATTGGATTCAGAGGACTTGTCCACTAAATGAATCCTGCCTCTCGCTTATCTCTTGTGATCTGGCCATTCGCCTTCTGAAAACACGGAAAGTCATTTACGTCAAGATATTGCACCTAGGCCGTACGTCCATCTCGAATTACCGCTTGGAATCAACTTTGTTTTTAACTATATTTTGGACAATTTAACATTACTTGTAAATAAAATATACTTAGACATAGGAAATTTTATTTATTCATTTTGTAAATATTTTGTTTTTATTTTGTAAATTTTATTACTAACTTTTTATTTTGTATAGGAAATAATCCGGGTTTATCGGAAATTTTACCACATACATCGGAGCATACGTTTAGGAAGTCAAGGTTGAAAAACCTTGAGGTTGATGTCTTGTTGGTGATTTTCGGTTTCCTCGGGTGTAAAAAGGTAAGTTTTCTTTTAACTCTCGTTATTTATTTAAAAAATAAAAAAATAAAAAAATTTGTAATTGTAAATAATAAAAAAAAGAGTGTTTGTTTGTTTTATTATTTGTAATTATTTATTTTTACTGTTTATAATTACTGTTTGCTTTATTTTCGGGCTTGTTGTAGTTATTTGTTATTGGGCCTTAGGCCCATTTCGTGTGATTGGTTAGGGTTTTAAGTTTCGTAAAATAAAAAAATAAAAAATAAAAAATAAAAATTTTGGCCCATTGGGCTCGTGTCATTCACGAAGCCCAAAACCCGTAACCCAAGCCCATTTAGTGTGTCGGGCCTGTTCGTTTTTAGGCCCATTAGTTAAGCCCACCAATAATGGGCCGGAGATTTCTTTGGCCCAGGCCCACTTTAAGGCCCAAACCATTTCGATGGCCCAGGCCCGTTTAAAGTGTCGGCAAGCGCGTGTGCTACGCGTTTTCACTCGTTCACTTTACGACTTTTCGTAAAGTATAAAAATAAAAACTAAAAAAAAATAAAAAAAATAAAATGAAAAAAATTTGATTGGGCCGACGCACGACTTTTGCGTCGGCCGAATTGTTTAATAAACCGCGTGCGTGTCTACTGTAGACTTTACGACTTTCGTCGCCCGATCCACAATTTGCGGGTCTTCTGTCTGTGGCACGTGTGCGAGCGTGCGTCCGTTCCTTCCTTTCCCTTCTATTTGCGTTAGTTTCCTTAGGTCATTTCACGTTTTCCCTTAGTCTCTCTCTCTTTCTCTCGATTTCTCTCTCGTGTTCTTCGTGTTCTTCATCTGTTCTTGAGTTTTCCCAGAAAACCTCCCAAATCCCAAAAGCTTACCTCCCCTCCCAAACCACAAATGGCCAAAAGAGTGAATTCTTTCAGTGATTTGTTTCAGGCATGTCCTTCAGAGAACCCAATCTTTGAAGGTCTGGCTGAAATAATTCCACCGAGCATGCTCAATAGCGCCGATGCTAGCATGCCGACTGAGCCACAACCACAGCCACAACCGCAACCACTACCCCAAGCACCAATCCTGGTTGCTGATCCACCCGTTGAGCCGGAAGCCGCTCCTGTCTATAGGAGACTTCCGAGGACAAAGTACACCAAAGCTCAGAGAGATGCACTTGCGGCTTTCTTTGCGGTGTATTCTCACCCCACCAAGCCACAACGAGAAAGATTTGGTCCGAAAATCGGACTAGAGGAGGACCAAGTCTATTATTGGGGGTCGAGAAATAGGAAGAAGTTCGGTATCCAGACATCTGAGCAGCGTATTGCCGAGCTAGAAAGACGAAACGATCAGCTGGTGAGCAAGAACGAGGAGCTTCAAATGCAGAATCAACGACTCGTCGATGCTCTCCACAGCGGCATATGTCCCGATTGCGGAGGTCCCGTTCCGCACTCGGATGTGCCTAGGCGAAGGCTCGAAGTTGTTCCTCAACAACAAGAGCCTATTCTTGAGTTTTCCGATGATTCCATCGACATGGACCACTTAAGACGGGATGTGCGGAGCCTCATGCCTACCCTTGTCGAGCGCCCATCCATACCTTTGCCATCGACACCCTTCCCGGACCTGCTCATGATCTTGTCGGAGTCCACACCGACTTGATCTCGGATATCGTCCGCAAGGCCAAACACGAGCTCCTGCTCGCGGCCACGGCCGGTTTTCCTTTGTGGATAACTTCACCGACTCCCGACACGTCTATTCATCCCGAGACTCTTCATAGGGCCGAGTACTTGCGAGTGTTTCAACGAGCCGAACCCGCTCCGTACTTCAAAGCCGAATCGTCGAGACACTCGGCAACCATCCATCTTTATCCGACCACCATCGTTCAGATCTTAATGGATGTTGGTCGATGGTTGCCCGTCTTCGTAGCATGATCACGAACGCTAAGACGTTGGAGATCCTTTCCTCCAAAGAACGAAGAAGGCTACGAGGAGCATATGCGGTGATGTCGGCCGAGTTTCGGTGCCATCTCACATCGTCTCAACTCGTGAAGTCCAGTTCGTTCGGTACTCTCACCAACAACCGGATGGAAGTTGGATCGTCGTGGATGTCTCCGTGGATGAATTGCGTTCCAATCCAAAGCCTTCCGTGAGATCGATTTGCCGAAAACGCCCCTCCGGATGCACGATACGTGATCTTCATAATGGATCTTCCTTGGTCACTTGGGTGGAGCACGTGGATGTACGCGAAAAGGAGATGAAGGCCAGTTTCGAACCTTTTGTTCATTCGGGGTTCGCTTTTGGTGCAAAGCGTTGGATCTCAACCCTCCAACGACAAGCCGAGCGCTACATGTGCGCCACGGTATCCACTCTTCACCCGGTGACTCGATTATTTCTCTTGAAGGAAGAAGAGGCTGGCGGAAATGGCAAAACAGATGACGATCCGTTTCTTCAACGACATCGCAACTCCACGTACCACCACTGGACTTGTTCGAACCGAACAAGAGACACTCGAATGGAGGTCAGGACCAACAAGCGAAGGGGTGATCCGAGCAAGCCCCCTGGAGTCAATCGTACTGCTGGTTGTTCCGTCGTGCATCTTTCCCATCACACCAGGATCTTTGAGTTCCTCAAAGACGTTCAGACTAGACCAATGTGGGATAGTATGTCGATGGACAGCTCGGTACGTGTGCTAGCAAACTTTTCCATCGGTCTTGACCCGCGGAACCAGATTTCGGTGCTCGCCATAGATAGTCACAACGACTTCCTTATTCTTCAGGAGTGTTGCACCGATGCAACGGGGTCGTCTGTGATATACGCGCCGATTAACCATTCCATTCTCCAGTGTTTGCTATGTGGAGTTCAACCGGAGCCGTTTCCGCTCATGTCTTCAGGCTTCTCCATTCTGCCTAACGTATCCGGAGCTGTTCTTGATGGAACACTACTGACTATGGTGTTCCAGATCTCAGTGAAGGCTACATCAGCCAAGTCTGCCGTGGAGTCGGCAACTACCCTTGTCCAGGACACACTTCAACGGATCAGAGCCGCAGTCAACTAAGGAGCAAACGTTGGATGCAAGGCCCTGCTAGCCTTGTTTGTGACTGTTGGTGACTTGCTTCGGGAGGAGCTTCACGATCTTCAAAGGGGAGTCTTTCTGTTTCCCTTTTCATTTAGTTAATTGTTTTGTGTTTATTTCTATTTGTGTGTTTACTTCGGTTTATTTTAGTTTGTGTGTTTAAATTCAATAATCATGCTTGAATTATTCATTTTTGTGAAATATCTGTCTAACATTGAGGACAATGTTTAATTCAAGTGTGGGGGGAAGATTTATTGAAAAGAAAAGAAAAAAATTTGAAAAATTTGAAAAATTGAAAAAAATAATTTACTTGTTTTCGTTTTCTACCGTAACAATATATCGACTAGATCATACTTACTCCCTTGGTAGCGTTGAACCTACCATTGCACTTAGTAAGTCACTGTGGTCACGTATTGTTACCCTAATAAAAAAAAATTGAAAATAAAAAAAAATAGTTTTGTAAGCTCGTTTGTTTCGCACTGGCTTTGGAGCTATCGAGTCTTAGAAAGTGCTTGTTTGTTTATTTGAGCTATATCAAAAATAAAAATATAATCAAAAAAATCAAAAAATCAAAAATGACAAAAATATTTGCTTCTGTTTTGTGTGTTATTGTTTGTTTTGTGCTTTGTTCTTTCCAATTCCGATGATGAATTGAGTTTAAATTGTTATGATTTTGAGAATGTGGATTATATGCTAAGGCTTTGTGTAGTTTGCTTTGAATTTAATTTGCATAACTTATGAGTGCTCGAATTTCCATGTTCACATAACCTGTTTCGATTAATTGATTGCAATCCGAGAAGCACATTTAAACATACATTGTCATGCATACCTAGAAACTGTGAGGATTTGAGCCTATTGAATATTCACATGTATGCATATTTCATACATTTACTCGTTCTTCATGTGTGCACAATTCATGAGTTTTGAACCTAGAACTTGCTCAAAGACCACTTGAAACGTTTTATTAATCTGTGATGAATTAAAGATGATTAAGGCATTAGTAAAACACCATGGCCAAACTGACTTACAGCCCTGTAAACACTAATCCTTTAGGTTAACCTCTTTTGAGCCTAACATGTTTTTAGCCTTTTTCTTCGTTAACCCGCTTACTCCTAACCTGTTTTTAGCTTAAACACTAACCTGCCTTTGTTCCAACATGTGTTAAAGAGACAATTTTGTGACTTGTGGTGGTATTTTGTGCTTGAAAAGTCTTCTGGTTTGTGAAAGAAGTAAGTGTGGGGGTGTTGTAAAAACAAAATATTGTGTAAAAAACAAAAAACAAAAAAACAAAAAAAAAAAAAAAAGAAGAAGAAAAAAAAAGAAAGAATAAGAAGTTTTTGTTCAGAAAGTGTGAAAGATTGGAGGTGAATAAAAGTTTGGTTGTTTGATTGTTTAAGCATATAGAAAACAAGTCACAAAATTGTTTTGTGGAACACTCGGAACATTATGTTTTTCATTTCCATTCGTTTCTTTTAACCCCTAACCTTTGGCCCCATTACACCATTGAAAGCCCTTATGATTTAATGATTTGTGGATTAATTGTGGAGAGTTGGTTAATGAGCAAGCTTATGGGAACGTTACTTGTGTAATTGTTTTGAGAGTAAACACTTAACCCTAAACACTGAGCGGAAATATTTAGAGATCATTGTGAGCTTTTGTGGTTAATGTTGTTTCGATGTGCCTATTGGATTGCATGAAATTTTTTGTATACTTGGTTTTCACACACTTCACCCGAGCATAAATGAGATGTGCATGTTAAACACTTAGCAAATTTGTTAGCCTTGGTATATAATTTTTATTCTCCTGATTATAACTCTTTTGAACTCGCTGAGGGTTATGGTTGGAAAGACCATTCTGTTTTGTGTTTCCTTTTCTATTTTCTGTTGTTCTTGTGTTTGCTAGAGGACTAGCAGTAGCTAAGTGTGGGGGAATTTGATAGGAGCACAAAGTGTGACGTTTTTAATGTGTTTTCCCTACTATTTGGCTATGATTTAATTGTAACTTTGCTATTTTAGCTTAGTTTCCATATTTGAGTCCAAAATGATGTATTAATGTGAACATGTGCAGAAACGAAGTTTAATGGGCTTTTGCGAGGCCCATTAAGAGGTGGTCTGCCATGAGGCCCAAGAAGGAGGCCCAAACCCAAGAAGGAGGCCCAAACCCAAGATGGAAGGCCCAAATCCATGAAGGAAGGCCCAAGTTCACAAAGCATGAGGAAAGGCCCAAGCCCAGATTTTCGGACATTCTGCCTGTGCAGATCAGTCAACTTGCGAAGCCTATATCTCTCAATTGCACCGTCAGATCTAGCTGTAATTTTGATACACGCTGCACATGGATGTTAGTTATTCCCAAATAAAATTTCAGAAGCATCCAACCGTTGAAACGTGCAGGATTCCGTTCTAAGTGCGAACTGCTCAGTGCTGTCCGTTTTTATTTCTTTCCTCTTCTTTTATTTTCAATGCTCCACTCACCCCTATATTCTTTCCTCTTCTTTCTGCCCACACCATTAGTGTTTAATTTCTTTTTGTTAAATAAATGGTTAATTGCCATATGATTCCATTTCCACCACCACTTACCATTTCTTTATCTCCCATTCACATTCCACTTATTTTCCCTTTCTTTGTTTATTTCTTCCATTGTCTTCTTCTTCCTCTCCATTTTCCTATAAATATGAGCCTATTTCTCTTCACCAATTCACCAATTCACACCCAATGGGGAGGGACAAACCCTCCTCTTTCTCTTCTCCATCATATTTTCCATTCTCTAGTATTTAGGGTTCTCAAGGCTTCAAGGAGGAGGAAAGGCGGCTGCACCATCACCATCATCACCATCAATTTCGTCCATCATCATCACCACCTTGCTGCACACGGTTTGGATTACTTGCTTTCAAGGATTCAAGGTTTCGTGGTCTTCAAGTCTTCATGCTATTCCATATGGTGTAATCTGACTTTTCCTTTAATTATTCTTATGAATTCCTCTTTGTTGCTTGATTATTCTTTGTATTAGTTAACATGACATGATTTATATAATTTCCACCCTATTTATATGAGTTTATTTAGTTATTGGATCCTAATTAATTAGTTCTTCTAGTAGCTTATGTGACTCTGTTTACTTGATTCTGAATTATAGAAAACTTTTATGTGTTTATGTTATAGGGATCGATACTTATAATATTTACATATAATTGGAGCTAGAGTTAGGGATTACAATTCACCTAATAGTTTTGGAAACCTAATTCACGAGTAGTAAAGGCTTTGGACAAAGGTCGGTGTCAAATAAAAAGGATTGCGGACATATGGACTTTTCTATAATGGGTCGTGCACTTTAATTAACAACTCTTTTCTATGCGTTAAATATGGTTTGATTAGCTAGCTTTCTAGACTAAGATGGCATGTTTAATTGGTTAATCTAGGTGCTTTCACTTAGGTTAATTTTCGTAGAGAGGTTTTATTTGGGGAATGGTTAGCTTCTAACTTTCCACATATGTTAATTTCGGTTTCATGGCTAGGGAACTTGGTTAATTTTCGGTCCAATGATTAATAAACTTGTGTATATGTGGCTGAACTTTATATACTTTGTGTTTCATCCCATCTCATTTAATTTATTCTTTGTAGTTTAATTAATTTATTTCATTCAATTTATCTCTTAAAACCCCCTTACTTTGTACATATGTATATATTTATACTTTATACATGTTAATAATAATTCTTTATTTTATTTAATCTTTGTGACATTTTTTGTTAGGTACACCCTTTGATCTCCGTTGTGAACGATACCCTACTATGCACTATACTACTACCGATAGGGTTTTTTTAAATTGATGCTCCTTTTGGGCGTGTCAGTGCTTCATTCCATTCATTTTGCATTCATTTTCACTTAGTTCCCTTTTAGTCTCTCTAAATTTTCTCTCGTTTGTTCATACTGTTCTTCACTTGTTCTTCGTTGTTCTTAGTTATTTTTCCAGAAAGCTATCCTCCCTCCCAACCTAGAAATGGCCAAAAGAGTGAATTCTTTCAGTGAGTTGTTTCATTCTAGTCCTCCAGAGAGTGATTTCTTTGAAGGCTTGGATGAAATCATTCCACCAAGCATTCTAGATACTGTTAATGCTAGCATGCCGGATGTGCCAGAACCAGAACCAGAACCACAAGCACCAATCCAGGCTGTTGATCCACATGTTGTTGTTGTTGCTGGTCCTTCCCAGAAGCGTACGAGAGGCCCGAGGACGAGATTCACCAAGGACCAAAATGATGCGTTGACCGAGTTCTACACGGTGAATCCTCACCCACTCAAACTGCACAGAGCAAGGTTTGCTATAGAACTCGGGTTAACTGAAAATAAGGTCTACAACTGGGGAAGGAGATTTCATGATAAGCACGGTATCCCGTCAGAGGAGCAGATTTATGCCGATCTAATAAGAAGAAACGAGGAGCTGATGAGTAAGAATGAGGAGCTTCAAGAGCAGAACCAGAAACTCATCGATGCTCTTCACAGCGGCATTTGTCCCCAGTGCGGAGGTCCTGTTCCGCACCCAGATGTGCATCGATCAAGATTCGAAGTTGTTCCTCCGGAGCCTCTTCTTGTCTTGTCCGATGATTCAATCGACATGGATGACTTGCGAAGGTGATAGGAGCACAAAGTGTGACGTTTTTAATGTATTTTCCCTATTATTTGGCTATGATTTCATTGTAACTTTGCTATTTTTGCTTAGTTTCCATATTTGAGTCCCTAAATGATATATAAATGTGAATACGTGCAGAAAATCGGAGCTCGGAAATTTACGAAGTCTAATGGGCTTTTTCGAGGCCCATTATGAAGTGAGGCCCAAGATGAAGGCCCAAATCCATGAAGATGAAGGCCCAAATCCATGAAGAAAGGCCCAAGCCCAAGAAGAAAGGCCCAAGCCCAAGAAGGAAGGTCCAAGCCCATTTTCGGACAATCTGCCTGTGCAGATATGTCAACTTGCGAAGCCAATATCTCCCAATTGGACCGTTGGATCCAGCTGTAATTTTGATACACGCTGCATGTGTGTGTTATATATTCTGTACTAAAATTTGAGAATCATCCAACCGTTCAAACGTGCATTATTCCGTTCTAAGTGGGAACTGCTCAGTGCTGTCTGCTTTTTATTTCTTTCCTCTTCTTTTATTTTCAATGCTCCACTCACCCCTATATTCTTTCCTCTTATTTCTGCCCACAATATTAGTGTTTGATTTCTTTTATCTAAATAAATGGTTCATTGCCATATGACTTCATTTCCACCATTCCACTTACCATTTCTTTTCTACCACTCACATTCCACTTCTCTTCCTTTTCTTTCTTTATTTCTTTCATTGTCTTCTTCTTCCTCTCCATTCTCCTATAAATAGCAGCCTCATTCTTCTCTTGAAACACACCCCAATGGGGAGGGACAAACCCTCCTCTTTCTCTTCTCCCTCTCACATCATATTTTCCATTCTCTAGTATTTAGGGTTTTCAAGTCTTCAAGGAGGAGGGGAGCTGTTTACACCATTACCACCAGCCATCAACCATCATCACCACCATCATCATCACCTTGGGAATCTCGGCTTTTGAGTTACTCGCGTGAGGATTTAAGAGTTTGTGATCTTCGAGTTCTTCCTACTTTCCATATGGTGTACTTCAACTTATTCTTTAATTACTCTTTTTGAGTTCCTCTTTGTTGCTTGATTATTCTTTGTATTAGTTAACATGACATGATTTATATAATTTTCAGCCTATATTTATGAGTTTATTTGATTGTTAGATCCTAATTAATTAGTTCTTCTAGCAGCTTATGTGACTCCGTTTATTTGATTCGGTTTTATTGAATCTTTTATGTGTTCTTGTTTTAAGGTTCGTAACTTAAGATGATTGCATGTAATTGGTGCTAGAATTAGGGTTTTAATTCTAATTCACAAGTAGTAAAGGCTTATCAAACGGGTCGGAATCAAAATAAGAAGGATCGCGGATAGACGAGCGTTCGCTAGGTCGCGCACTTTAATTAACAACTCTTCTCCTATGCGTTAGATATGTTATTGATTGATCACCTTTGCATGTTTAATTGTTTAATCTAGATGAGCGTTCACTAGGTTAATTTTCATAGAAGAGGTTTTATTTGGGGAATGATAACCCGTGTGGGCATTCCACATATGTTAGTTTCGGTTTCATGGCTAGGGAACTTGGTTAATTTTCGGTCTAATGATTGGTAAACTTGTGTATATGTGGCTGAACTTTATATACTTTGTGTTTCATCATCATATTTTATTTATTCTTTGTAATTTAATTAATTTATTTCATTCAATTTATCTCTCAATTCCCCTTTTTACTTTGTACATATGTATATATTTATACTTTATACTTGTTAATAATAATTCTTTATTTTATTTAATTCTTTGTGACATTTTTTGTTAGGTACACCCTTTGATCTCCGTTGTGAACGATACCCTACTTACACTATACTACCGATAGGGTTTTTTTTTAAATTGATGCTCCTTTTGGGCGTGTCAATTTTTGGCGCCGTCGACGGGGATTGAAAATGTTCCTAACCTAATATTTTTTTTTGTGAATACTGTTTATAATTTTTTGTAATTATTACTGTTTTTATTACTTGTATATAATTACTGTTTACTTTTTATTGTTTATAATTTTACTGTTTTTTTTAACTGTTCATATTATTTGTTTATATTACTTGTCTATATTACTTGTGACTAGTTGTTGTTATTACTTGTTTTTAATACTTGTTCATATTTTGTTACACTTAGTAATTTATTTAGGTGTCAATTTTTGGCGCCGTTGCCGGGGATTGAAAATTCCTAACTATTATTTTGTGAATATTTGTGAAATACTTGTTTATACTTGTTGATATTTTGTTACACTTACTAATTTTACTTGTAGATATTTTACACTTAGTAATTATATTTAGGTGTCTTTTATATGGTTGATTATTTTTTGTTGTTGTAAGTTGTAACTTGAACGGAAATAGGTAAGGTCCTTTTGTTAATATTGGCCTAAACCCTTCATTTTTACCGTAAGGTTATTTGAGGTTGAGGGCGGCCTTTATTAACACTTGGAGAATTGTCGAACACTTAAGTGCTTTCTCAACTGAGTAAGGGGCACATGAATGGTGTCTAGATATGATCAAGACTCTGGGTGACGGGTTTGTAAAATTGGATTCAGAGGACTTGTCCACTAAATGAATCCTGCCTCTCGCTTATCTCTTGTGATCTGGCCATTCGCCTTCTGAAAACACGGAAAGTCATTTAAGTCAAGGCATTGCACCTAGGCCGTAAGTCCACCTTGAGTTACCGCTTGGAATCAACTTTCACTTTTTTTTCAACTATATTAAGGCAAAGGAAAATATTTTTGTACACTTAAGTGTATTGTGTAAATAAAATATACGTAGACATAGGAATATACGTAGACATAGGAATATACGTAGACATAGGAAAATTTATTCATTCATTTTGTATAGATAATTTGTGACATATTTTTAACTTTGTAAATATTTTGTTTTTATTTTGTAAATTTATTACTAACCTTTTTATTTTGTATAGGAAATAATCCGGGTTTATCGGAAATTCTACCACATACATCGGAGCATACGTTTAGGAAGTCAAGGTTAAAAAACCTTGAGGTTGATGTCTTGTTGGTGATTTTCGGTTTCCTCGGGAGTAAAAAGGTAAGTTTTCTTTTCACTCTCGTTATTTATTTGATTTAAAAAGAAAAAAGAAAAAATAGAAAATTTGTAATTGTAAATATAAAAAAAAAGAGTGTTTGCTTTTGTTTTACTATTTTGTAATTATTTCTTTTTACTGTTTATAATTAATGTGTGTTTTATTTTCGGGCTTGTTGTAGTTATTTGTTATTGGGCCTTAGGCCCATTTGTGTGATTGGTTAGGGTTTTAGGTTTCGAAAAGAAAAAAAAATTAAAAAAAAAAAAAAAAAATATAAAAAAAAAAAAAAAAAAAGTTAGCCCATTGGGCTCGTGTCATTCACGAAGCCCAAAACCCGTAACCCAAGCCCATTAGTGTGTCGGGCCTGTTCGTTTTTAGGCCCATTAGTTTAAGCCCACCAATAATGGGCCGGAGATTTCTTTGGCCCAGGCCCACTTTAAGGCCCAGACCATTTCGATGGCCCAAGCCCGTTTAAAGTGTCGGCAAGCGCGTGTGCTACGCGTTTTCACTGTTCACTTTACGACTTTTCGTAAAGTATTAAAAAAATAAAATAAAAAATAAAAAATAGAAAATGAAAAAAATTTGATTGGGCCGACGCACGACTTTTGCGTCGGCCGAATTGTTTAATAAATCGACGTGCGTGTTCACTATTCCCTTTGCGACTTTCGTCGCTCGATCCGTGATTTACGGATCTCTGTCCTTGACTTTGGACACGCGTCCGTCCGTTCGTTTCCCTTCCCCTCGGTTTGCGTTAGTGCCTTAGTCATTTCACGCAATTTCCCTTAGGTTTCCCTTTCTCTCTCTCATTCTCTCTCGTTTTCTCTCGTTGTTCTTCGTGTTCTTGAGTTTTTCCCAGAAATCTCCCAAATCCCAGAAGTTTTCCTTCCTTCCCAACCCAGAAATGGCCAAAAGAGTGAATTCTTTCAGTGATTTGTTTCAGGCAGGTCCTTCAGAGAACCCAATCTTTCAAGGCTTGGCTGAAATAATTCCACCGAGCATGCTCAATAGCGCCGATGCTAGCATGCCGACCGAGCCACTACCACAGCCACAACCACTACCCCAAGCACCAATCCTGGTTGCTGATCCACCCGTTGAACCGGAAGCCGCTCCTGTCTATAGGAGACTTCCGAGGTCGAAGTACAGCAAAGCTCAGAGAGATGCACTTGCGGCTTTCTTTGCGGTGTATTCTCACCCCACCAAGCCACAACGAGAACGATTTGGTCCGAAAATCGGACTAGAGGAGGACCAAGTCTATTATTGGGGGTCGAGAAATAGGAAGAAGTTCGGTATCCAGTCTTCCGAGCAGCGTATTGCCGAGCTAGAGAAAAGAAACGATCAGCTGGTGAGCAAAAACGAGGAGCTTCAAATGCAGAATCAAAGACTCGTTGATGCTCTCCACAGCGGCATCTGTCCCAATTGCGGAGGTCCTGTTCCGCACTCAGATGTGCCACGGCGAAGGCTCGAAGTTGTTCGTCCACAACAAGAGCCTCTTCTCGAGTTGTCCGATGATTCGATCGATATGGACCACTTAAGAAGGGATGTGCGGAGCCTCATGCCTACCCTTGTCGAACGCCCATCCATACCTTTGCCATCGTCACCCTTCCGGACCTGCTCATGATCTTGTCGGAGTCCACACCGACTTGATCTCGGATATCGCCCGCAAGGCCAAAGACGAGCTCCTGCTCACGGCCTTCGCCGGATTTCCTTTGTGGATAACTTCACCGACTCCCGACACGTCTATTCATCCCGAGACTCTTCATAGGGCCGAGTACTTGCGAGTGTTTCAACGAGCTGAACCTGCTCCGTACTTCAAAGCCGAATCGTCGAGACACTCGGCAACCATCCATCTTTATCCGACCACCATCGTTCGGATCTTAATGGATGTTGGTCGATGGTTGCCGTCTTCGTAGCATGATCACAAACGCCAAGACGTTGGAGATCCTTTCCTCCAAAGAACGAAGAAGGCTACGAGGAGCATATGCGGGTGATGTCGGCCGAGTTTCTGGTGCCATCTCACATCGTCTCAACTCGTGAAGTCCAGTTCGTTCGGTACTCTCACCTAAGAATTGGATGGAAGTTGGGTCGTCGTGGATGTCTCCGTGGATGAATTGCGTTCCAATCCAAAGCCTTCCGTGAGATCGATTTGCCGAAAACGCCCCTCCGGATGCCTGATACGTGATCTTCATAATGGATCTTCCTTGGTCACTTGGGTGGAGCACGTGGATGTACGCGAAAAGGAGATGAAGGCCAGTTTCGAACCTTTTGTTCATTCAGGGTTCGCTTTTGGTGCAAAACGTTGGATCTCAACACTCCAACGACAAGCCGAGCGCTACATGTGCGCCACAGGTATCCACTCTTCACCCGGTGACTCTATCATTTCTCCTGAAGGAAGAAGAGGACTTGCGGAAATGGCAAAACAGATGACAATCTGTTTCTTCAACGACATCAGCAACTCCACGTACCACCACTGGACTTGTTCAAACCGAACTAGAGACACTCGAATGGAGGTCAGGACCAACAAGCGAAGGGGTGATCCGAGCAAGCCCCCTGGAGTCAATCGTACTGCTGGTTGTTCTGTCGTGCATCTTTCCCATCACACCAGGATCTTTGAGTTCCTCAAAGACGTTCAGACTAGACCAATGTGGGATAGTATGTCGATGGACAGCTCGGTACGTGTGCTAGCAAACTTTTCCATCGGTCTTGACCCGCGGAACCAGATTTCGGTGCTCGCCATAGATAGTCACAACGACTTCCTTATTCTTCAGGAGTGTTGCACCGATGCAACGGGGTCGTCTGTGATATACTCGCCGATCAACCATTCCATTCTCCAGTCGTTGCTGTGTGGAGTTCAACCGGAGCCATTTCCGCTTATGTCTTCTGGCTTCTCCATTCTGCCAAACGTATCCGGAGCTATTCTTGATGGATCACTGCTGACTATGGTGTTCCAGATCTCGGTGAAGGCTACATCAGCCAAGTCTGCCGTGGAGTCGGCAACTACCCTTGTCCAGGACACACTTCAACGGATCAGAGCCGCAGTCAATTAAGGAGCAAACGTTGGATGCAAGGCCCTGCTAGCCTTGTTTGTGACTGTTGGTGACTTGCTTCGGGAGGAGCTTAATGATCTTCAAGGGGGAGTATTTTCTATCTGTTTTTCATTTTTACTTAACTGTTGTGTGTTTATTTATGTTTGTGTGTTTATTTCTGTTTGTGTATTTAAATTCAATAACCATGCTTGAATTTTTCATTTTCGTGAAATATCTGTCTAACATTGAGGACAATGTTTAATTCAAGTGTGGGGGGAAGATTTATTAAAAAGAAAAGAAAAAATTTGAAAAATTGAAAAAATTCAAAAAAATAATTTACTTGTTTTTGTTTTCTACGGTAACAATATATCGACTAGATCATACTTACTCCCTTGGTAGCGTTGAACCTACCATTGCACTTAGTAAGTCACTGTGGTCACGTATTGTTACCCTAATAAAAAAAATTGAAAAAAAAAATAGTTTTGTAAGCTCGTTTGTTTCGCACTGGCTTTGGAGCTATCGAGTCTTAGAAAGTGTTTGTTTGTTTATTTGAGCTATATCAAAAAATAAATATAATCAAAAAAATCAAAAAATCAAAAATGACAAAAATATTTGCTTCTGTTTTGTGTGTTATTGTTTGTTTTCTGCTTTGTTCTTTCGAATTCCGATGATGAATTGAGTTTAATCTGTTATGATTTTGAGAATGTTGATTATATGCTAAGGCTTTGTGTGATTTGCTTTGGATTTAATATGCATAACTTGTGATTGCTCGAATTTCCATGTTCACATAACCTGTTTCGATTAATTGATTGCAATCCGAGAAGCACATTTAAACATACATTGTCATGCATACCCAAAAAATGTGAGAATTTGAGCCTATTGTATATTCACATGTATGCATATTTCATACATTTACTCGTTCTTCATGTGTGCACAATTCATGAGTTTTGAACCTAGAACTTGCTCAGAGACCGCTTGAAACATTTTGTTAATCTGTAATGAACTAGAAATGAGTAAGGCATTAGTTGAGCACCATGGCCAAAATATTCAGCATCCATCTAAACACGAACTTTAGGAATCCCCTTTTGAACTGATCACTCATTAGCCGTTTCTTTTGTTCACCCACACCATTTCACCCTTGTTTTATATTGTTTGCAAGACGATGATAGTGACTTCTTATGTTTTTATGCTTCGGATTTGTACGGTAGTATACCAAAAGGCTAGTGTGGGGGTGTGATTTATTTTGTTGTAATTGTTCAAAGAAAGAAAGAAAGAAAGAAAAAAAAAATCAGAAATAAAAAGAAGGAATAAAATTCCTCAAAAATAGAGAAATTCCGAAAAAAAAAAAAAAGAAAGAAAGAGAAATTCCAAAAATAGAGTTATTTTGTTGTATTATTTTTGAATTCAATAAAAGGTTGGAGGAAAATAAGAGTTGTTTCGGGTATAGCATATGTATGAGTTTCAAAGTCGTTGACTTGTCTTGCAAACATGTAAAACATTTTTCATTTCAAGTCCTTTCACTTCCTTTGACCATTCACCATTTACCATTCATCCTTTTGTCTCTGTTTCACCTAAAAAGTCCTTATGATCTAATGAGTTGTAGATTAACCGTGGAAAGTTGGTTAATGAGCAAGCATATGGGAACACTACTTGTGTAATTGTTTTGAGAGTAAACACTTAACCCTAAACACTGAGCGGAAATATTTAGTGAATCTTGTGAGGTTTAGTGGTTAATGTTGTTTCGATGTGCCTATTGGATTGCTTGACATTAATTGTATACTTGGTTTTCACACACTACACCCGAGCATAAATGAGATGTGCATGTTAAAAACTTAGCAAATTCGTTAGCCTTGGTATATAATTTGTATTCTCCTGATTATAACTCTTCTGAACTCGCTGAGGGTTATGGTTGGAAAGAATATATGTTTTGTGTTTCCCTTTTCTGTTTTGTGTTGTTTTGTTTTAAGTTTTGTGTTGCTAAGGGACTAGCAATAGCTAAGTGTGGGGGAATTTGATAGGAGCACAAAGTGTGACGTTTTTAATGTATTTTCCTTATTATTTGGCTATGATTTCATTGTAACTTTGCTATTTTTGCTTAGTTTCCATATTTGAGTCCCTAAATGATATATAAATGTGAATACGTGCAGAAAATCGGAGCTCGGAAATTTACGAAGTCTAATGGGCTTTTTCGAGGCCCATTATGAAGTGAGGCCCAAGATGAAGGCCCAAATCCATGAAGATGAAGGCCCAAATCCATGAAGAAAGGCCCAAGCCCAAGAAGGAAGGTCCAAGCCCATTTTCGGACAATCTGCCTGTGCAGATATGTCAACTTGCGAAGCCAATATCTCCCAATTGGACCGTTGGATCCAGCTGTAATTTTGATACACGCTGCATGTGTGTGTTATATATTCTGTACTAAAATTTGAGAATCATCCAACCGTTCAAACGTGCATTATTCCGTTCTAAGTGGGAACTGCTCAGTGCTGTCTGCTTTTTATTTCTTTCCTCTTCTTTTATTTTCAATGCTCCACTCACCCCTATATTCTTTCCTCTTATTTCTGCCCACAATATTAGTGTTTGATTTCTTTTATCTAAATAAATGGTTCATTGCCATATGACTTCATTTCCACCATTCCACTTACCATTTCTTTTCTACCACTCACATTCCACTTCTCTTCCTTTTCTTTCTTTATTTCTTTCATTGTCTTCTTCTTCCTCTCCATTCTCCTATAAATAGCAGCCTCATTCTTCTCTTGAAACACACCCCAATGGGGAGGGACAAACCCTCCTCTTTCTCTTCTCCCTCTCACATCATATTTTCCATTCTCTAGTATTTAGGGTTTTCAAGTCTTCAAGGAGGAGGGGAGCTGTTTACACCATTACCACCAGCCATCAACCATCATCACCACCATCATCATCACCTTGGGAATCTCGGCTTTTGAGTTACTCGCGTGAGGATTTAAGAGTTTGTGATCTTCGAGTTCTTCCTACTTTCCATATGGTGTACTTCAACTTATTCTTTAATTACTCTTTTTGAGTTCCTCTTTGTTGCTTGATTATTCTTTGTATTAGTTAACATGACATGATTTATATAATTTTCAGCCTATATTTATGAGTTTATTTGATTGTTAGATCCTAATTAATTAGTTCTTCTAGCAGCTTATGTGACTCCGTTTATTTGATTCGGTTTTATTGAATCTTTTATGTGTTCTTGTTTTAAGGTTCGTAACTTAAGATGATTGCATGTAATTGGTGCTAGAATTAGGGTTTTAATTCTAATTCACAAGTAGTAAAGGCTTATCAAACGGGTCGGAATCAAAATAAGAAGGATCGCGGATAGACGAGCGTTCGCTAGGTCGCGCACTTTAATTAACAACTCTTCTCCTATGCGTTAGATATGTTATTGATTGATCACCTTTGCATGTTTAATTGTTTAATCTAGATGAGCGTTCACTAGGTTAATTTTCATAGAAGAGGTTTTATTTGGGGAATGATAACCCGTGTGGGCATTCCACATATGTTAGTTTCGGTTTCATGGCTAGGGAACTTGGTTAATTTTCGGTCTAATGATTGGTAAACTTGTGTATATGTGGCTGAACTTTATATACTTTGTGTTTCATCATCATATTTTATTTATTCTTTGTAATTTAATTAATTTATTTCATTCAATTTATCTCTCAATTCCCCTTTTTACTTTGTACATATGTATATATTTATACTTTATACTTGTTAATAATAATTCTTTATTTTATTTAATTCTTTGTGACATTTTTTGTTAGGTACACCCTTTGATCTCCGTTGTGAACGATACCCTACTTACACTATACTACCGATAGGGTTTTTTTTTAAATTGATGCTCCTTTTGGGCGTGTCAGAAGGGATGTGCGGAGCCTCATGCCAACATTACTCGAGCGCTCATCCTCTCATGTGCCATCTGACAACATTCCGGGACCTGCTCATGATCTCGTTGGGTTGCATTCCGACCAGATCGCCGATATCGTGAACAAAGCCAAAGACGAACTCATGCTCTTGGTCGCTGCTGGTTTTCCCCTATGGATCTATTCCTCAAATCCCAGCACTTCCATTCATCCTGAAACTCTTAATCATGCCGAGTACTTGCGAGTGTCTCAACGAGCTGAGCCTACACCATATTTCATATCAGAAGCCTCGAGACACTCAGCAACCATTCACCTGAATCCGACCACCATCGTTCAGATTTTAATGGATGTTGGTCAATGGTTGCTCATCTTCTGTAGCTTGGTCACCAATGCCCATACCTTGGAGGTCCTGTTCTCCGGGATAGAAGAAAGCTACAAGGAGCAAGTGCAAGTGATGTCTGCCGAGTTCCTAGTGCCAACACACAATGTTTCAACTCGTGAAGTCCAGTTTGTTCGTTCCTCTCACCAACAATTGGATGGAAGTTGGATTGTTGTGGATGTCTCTGTGGATGAAATGAGCTCAAATCCAAGGCCTTCCGTGAGATCAAGATGCCGAAAACGTCCTTCCGGATGCCTGATACGGGATCTGCAGAATGGATCATCCTTTGTCACGTGGGTGGAGCATGTTGATGTGCGAGAAAAAGATTTAACCCCCTTATTTAAACCTTTTGTTGAATCAGGTTTTGCATATGGAGCGAAGCGTTGGTTGGCACCTCTTCAACGACATGCCGAGCGCTACATGTGCGTGATGGGGATTCACACTTCACCCAGTGACTCAATCATTTCACCAGGAGGGAGAAGAAGCCTTGCTAAGATGGCAAACCAGATGGCGGTAAGTTTCTTCAACGACATCACCAACTCGACTTACCATCATTGGACTGCATCAAACAAAACGGGAGACACACATATGGAGGTCAGGACCAACAAGCGAAGGGGTGATCCTAGCCAACCCCTTGGACTCGATCGTACTGCTGGCTGTTCTGTCAAGCACTTCTCCCATCACACAAGAATCTTTGATTTTATCAGAGACGTACAGACAAGGCATTTATGGGATAGTGTGTCGATAGACAGTTCAGTACATGTGCTTACAAACTTCACCACTGGTCTTGACCCACGAAATTCTATCTCCGTTTTGGGCATAAGTAATCACGTCGACTTCCTCATACTCCAGGAGTGCTTCACAGATTCAACGGGGTCGTACGTGATTTATGCGCCTATCGATCAAGCAACCTTCCAGTCCATGTTATGTGGAGTTGACCCGGAGCCTTTTCAATTGATGTCATCTGGCTTCTCCATTCTGCCTGATGTATCCGGAGACGTACTTGATGGAACTCTACTGACGTTAGTGTTCCAGATCTCAGTGAAGGCAAATTCAGCCAGACGTGCTGTGGATTTGGCAACAGGCACGGTCCAGGACACGCTCAAAAAGATCAAAGCCGCAGTCAACTAAGGAGCAAACGTTGGATGCAAGGCCCTGCTAGCCTTGTTTGTGACTGTTGGTGACTTGCTTCGGGAGGAGCTTCAAGTCTTCAAGGGGGAGTTTTTCTTTAACCTTTCTGTTTATTTCTGTTTGTGTGTTTACTTCTGTTTATTTTTGTTGTGTGTTTAAATTCAATAACCATGCTTGAATTATTCATTTTCGTGAAATATTTGTCTAACATTGAGGACAATGTTTAATTCAAGTGTGGGGGGAAGGTTTATAGAAAAGAAAAGAAAAAAAAATTGAAAAATTCAAAAAAATAATTTACTTGTGTTTGTTTTCTACGGTAACAATATATCGACTAGATCATACTTACTCCCTTGGTAGCGTTGAACCTACCATTGCACTTAGTAAGTCACTGTGGTCACGTATTGTTACCCTAATAAAAAAAAATTGAAAAAGAAAAAAAAAATAGTTTTGTAAGCTCGTTTGTTTCGCACTGGCTTTGGAGCTATCGAGTCTTAGAAAGTGCTTGTTTGTTTATTTGAGCTATATCAAAAAAAAAAATATAATCAAAAAAATCAAAAAATCAAAAATGACAAAAATATTTGCTTCTGTTTTGTGTGCTATTGTTTGTTTTGTGCTTTGTTCTTTCCAATTCCGATGATGAATTGAGTTTAAATTGTTGTGATTAGGAGAATGTTTATTATATGTCAAGGCTATGTGTTGTTTGCTTTGAATTTAATTTGCATAACTTATGATTGCTCGAATTTCCATGTTCACATAACCTGTTTCGATTAGTTGATTGCAATCTAAGAAGCACATTTAAACATACATTGTCATGCATACCCAGAAAATGTGAGGACTTGAGCCTATTGAATATTCACATGTATGCATCTTTCATACATTTACTCGTTCTTCATGTGTGCACAATTCATGAGTTTTGAACCTAGAACTTGCTCAAAGACCACTTGAAACGTTTTGTTAATCTGTAATGAATTAGAGATGATTAAGGCATTAGTTGAGCACCATGGCCAAAATATTCACCATCCATCTAAACACGAACTTTAGGAATCCCCTTTTGAACTAAACACTCATTAGCCTTTTCTTTTGTTCACCCACACCATCTCACCCTTGTTTTATTGTGTTTGCAAGACGATGATAGTGACTTATTGTGTTTTTATGCTTCGGATTTGTATGGTAATATACCAAAAGGCAAGTGTGGGGGTGCATTTTATTTTGTTGTAATTGTTCAAACAAAGAAAAAAAAATCAAAAACAAAAAGAAGGAATAAAGTTCCTCAAGAAAAAAAGAAAAGAAAAAAGAAAAAAAAATAGAGTTATTTTCTTGTATTATTTTCAATAAAAGGTTGGAGGAGAATAAGAAAGTTGTTTCGGGTATAGCATAGGTATGAGTTTCAAAGTCGTTGACTTGTCTTGCAAACATGTGAAACATTTTTCATTTCCAGTCCCTTCATTCATCATTCACTATTCACCATTCACCCTTTTGGCCCCGTTTATACCCTTGAAGCCCTTATGATCTAATGATTTGTGGATTAATTGTGGAGAGTTGGTTAATGAGCAAGCTTATGGGAACATTACTTGTGCAATTGTTATGAGAGTAAACACTTAACCCTAAACACTGAGCGGAAATATTTAGTGACCATTGTGAGCTTTAGTGGTTAATGTTGTTTCGATGTGCCTATTTGATTGCATGAGATTAATTGTATACTCGGTTTTCACACACTTCACCCGAGCATAAATGAGATGTGCATGTTAAAGACTTAGCAAATTCTTTAGCCTTGGTATATAATTTTTATTCTCTTGATTATAACTCTTCTGAACTCGCTGAGGGTTATGGTTGGAAAGACCATTTTGTTTTGTGTTTCGTTTTCTGTTTTGTGTTGTTCTGTTTTAAAGTTTTGTGTTTGCTAGAGGACTAGCAATAGCTAAGTGTGGGGGAATTTGATAGGAGCACAAAGTGTGACGTTTTTAATGTGTTTTCCCTACTATTTGGCTATGATTTAATTGTAACTTTGCTATTTTATCTTAGTTTCCATATTTGAGTCCTAAATGACGTATTAATGTGAACATGTGCAGAAACGAAGTCTAATGGGCTTAAGAAGGAGGCCCATTAAGAAGGAGGCCCAGACCCAAGATGGCAGGCCCAAATCCATGAAGGAAGGCCCAGGTTCACAAAGCATGAGGAAAGGCCCAAGCCCAGATTTTCGGACATTCTGCCTGTGCAGATCAGTCAATTTGCGAAGCCCATATCTCCCAATTGCACCGTCAGATCTAGCTGTAATTTTGATACACGCTGCATGTGGGTGTTAGGTATACGGTATTAAAATTTCAGAATCATCCAACCGTTGGAACGTCCATTATGCCGCTCTAAGTGCGCACTGCTCAGTGCTGTCTGCTTTTTATTTCTTTCCTCTTCTTTTATTTTCAATTCTCCACTCACCCCTATATTCTTTCCTCTTCTTTCTGCCCACAATATTAGTGTTTGATTTCTTTTACCTAAATAAATGGTCCATTGCCATATGACTTCATTTCCACCATTCCACTTACCATTTCTTTTCTACCACTCACATTCCACTTCTCTACCTTTTCTTTCTTTATTTCTTTCATTGTCTTCTTCTTCCTCTCCATTCTCCTATAAATAGCAGCCTCATTCTTCTCACCAATTCACACCCCAATGGGGAGGGACAAACCCTCCTCTTTCTCTTCTCCATCTCACATCATATTTTCCATTCTCTAGTATTTAGGGTTTTCAAGTCTTCAAGGAGGAGGGGAGCTGTTTACACCATTACCACCAGCCATCAACTATCATCACCACCATCATCATCACCTTGGGAATCTCGGCTTTTGAGTTACTCGCGTGAGGATTTAAGAGTTTGTGATCTTCGAGTCCTTCCTACTTTCCATATGGTGTACTTCAACTTATTCTTTAATTACTCTTTTTGAGTTCCTCTTTGTTGCTTGTTTATTCTTTGTATTAGTTAACATGACATGATTTATATAATTTTCAGCCTATATTTATGAGTTTATTTGATTGTTAGATCCTAATTAATTAGTTCTTCTAGCAGCTTATGTGACTCCGTTTATTTGATTCGGTTTTATTGAATCTTTTATGTGTTCTTGTTTTAAGGTTCGAAACTTAAGATGATTGCATGTAATTGGTGCTAGAATTAGGGTTTTAATTCTAATTCACAAGTAGTAAAGGCTTATCAAACGGGTCGGAATCAAAATAAGAAGGATCGCGGATAGACGAGCGTTCGCTAGGTCGCGCACTTTAATTAACAACTCTTCTCCTATGCGTTAGATATGTTATTGATTGATCACCTTTGCATGTTTAATTGTTTAATCTAGATGAGCGTTCACTAGGTTAATTTTCATAGAAGAGGTTTTATTTGGGGAATGATAACCCGTGTGGGCATTCCACATATGTTAGTTTCGGTTTCATGGCTAGGGAACTTGGTTAATTTTCGGTCTAATGATTGGTAAACTTGTGTATATGTGGCTGAACTTTATATACTTTTTGTTTCATCATCATATTTTATTTATTCTTTGTAATTTAATTAATTTATTTCATTCAATTTATCTCTCAATTCCCCTTTTTACTTTGTGCATATGTATATATTTATACTTTATACTTGTTAATAATAATTCTTTATTTTATTTAATTCTTTGTGACATTTTTTTGTTAGGTACACCCTTTGATCTCCGTTGTTAACGATACCCTACTTACACTATACTACCGATAGGGATTTTTTTTAAATTGACGCTCATTTTGGGCGTGTCATCTGGATACCGAACTTCTTCCTATTTCTCGACCCCCAATAATAGACTTGGTCCTCCTCAAGTCCGATTTTCGGACCAAATCTTTCTCTTTGTGGCTTGGTGGGGTGAGAATACACCGCAAAGAAAGCCGCAAGTGCATCTCTCTGAGCTTTGGTGTACTTTGTCCGCGGAAGTCTCCTATAGACAGGAGCGGCTTCCGGCTCAACGGGTGGATCAGCAACCAGGATTGGTGCTTGGGGTAGTGGTTGTGGCTGTGGAAGTGGCGGTGGCTGGGTCGGCATGCTAGCATCGGCGCTATTGAGCATGCTGGGTGGAATGATTTCAGCCAGACCTTCAAAGATTGGGTTCTCTGAAGGACCTGCCTGAAATAACTCACTGAAAGAATTTACTCTCTTGGCCATTTGTGGTTTGGGAGGGGAGGATAGCTTCCGGGAATTGGGAGGTTTTCTGGGAAAATTCAAGAACACGATGAACAAGCGAGAGAAAACGAGAGAGAGAGAGAGAGACTAAGGCAAACCTAAGGGAAAAGCGTGGAATGAAACACACGAACAGAAAGGAAGGGAAGGGAACGGACGCACGCTCACACACGTGCCAAAGACACAGATTCGCAAGTTACGGATCGAGCGACGAAAGTCGCAATGAAAACGACGCGTGCAACAAAAGTCGCAAAGGGAATAGTGGACACGCGCGTTTGATTTAATAAACAAATCGGCCGACGCAAAAGTCGTGCGTCGGCCCAATCAAATTTTTTTGAATTTTCTAATTTCTATTTTTTTTTATTTTTATTTTTAATACTTTACGAAAAGTCGTAAAGTGAACAGTGAAAATGCGTGTGAAACACGCTCTGACGGTTGCCGACACTTTAAACGGGCTTGGGCCATCGGAATGGTCTGGGCCTTAAAGTGGGCCTGGCCGCGTAGGGTACGGGCCATTATTGGTGGGCTTAACTAATGGGCCTAAAAACGAACAGGCCCGACACACTAAATGGGCATGAGGCCCAATAACAAACAAACAACAAACCCAATTCATTTCGAGTGCTTTCACTTCATTTACCATTTTCCATTCACCATTTACCATTCACCCTTTGGTCCATGTTTCACCTGAAAGTCCTTATGATCTAATGAATTGTAGATTAATTGTAGAGAGTTGGTTAATTGATTGGTCATCAAAATATAGGAAATAGTAAATTAGACTCGGGATTGTCGAACCACGGGGATTGGAGGCCTAAAACCTAATTAATAAAATGTAATCTAATTTTCTTAACACAAATAACAATTTTTAGGGTTTTTCTTATTTTTCTAAACACACAATATTTAACAAATTAATCTAAACAAACAAATTGAAATAATTAAACTAAAAATAAACTTAACTCACAAATATATAAAGTAAATCACAATTTAATTTAGAAAATATTCAAAGTACACAATTTAAATTAACCAAATCAAAATAGAATTTAAACAAATATTTTCACACAACAAACAAAATTAAAATGAGTTTAAGGGAAAGAAATGCTCAATGAATTTTGGAAGCTCGGGAACTCGAATGTCGAGATCACTTTGACTTGGGCTTTCGGCTTGGGCCTGTGAACAGTAGAAAAGCCCAAGAGAAAGTCAGTTGACTCTCCTTTGGTCTCTACCCGTGTTGACCACTTGACCCGTGAGGCCGTGACTTGCTTCGTTGACTTTTCAGTAGAGATTTCCTTCTTTTATCCCGTGCTCCAGGTCAGCTTCCTCTTTGGCTTCAATTCTTTCTATTCTTCTTCTTCTTCACCGCAGAGAGGCGAGATAGACACGGCGATGATTAGAGGAAGATTCGGTGCTGGGCTGCTCGGATTGGAGCTTTGATTTGAGCTTGGATGGCAACGGCGACGGCTATGGGAGCACGGCCCGAAGGGAAGGCGCGGGCCTGGTCGGAATTCGCTGCCCGGACTGTGGGCTTTTCAGCGGCGAAGAGAGGGAATTGAGAGCAGCGGTGGTGACGAGCATGGGCTCGGCGGCTTCGTGACTGGGCTTCACGGCCTGGGTTCTTGGCTCGATGTGGGATCGTGATCAGAGGTAAAACCTATGGTCATTAATTATTACCTAAATTCCTAACAATTGTCGTTGTAAAGTATAATGGGAAATAAAGGTTTTTCCCACAGAAGATTGTTATATTTACTTTTTAATGTCACGAAAAATTAAATTAAATAAAGAATTATTATTAACAAGTATAAAGAATAAAGAATATATATATACAAAATTAAATGAACTATACAGTATTGTTTCTATTTACAAAAATATACATTATATACAAAAGTATTTTTGGGGGTTTTTGAGATTTTCGAAAACAATAAATAATTAAAAGGAAATATTTTTGGATTTTTATTATTTTTGAAAACAAGAAAAACACACACAAATATTGATTTCTCTAAGTCATATGATCGAAACTAACATTGTGAAATATTAGAAAGCTAATTATTTCCCAATTAGACTTCTCTCTGAAAATCAACCTAAGTGAAAGCACCTAGATCAATCAATTAAACATGCCAAGGTCTAGAAAGCTAGCTAGTCAATCCATGTTCAAAGCATCGAAAAGAATCGTTAATTCAAGTGCACAACCTAGTATGGAAAAGTCCATCTATTTGTAATCCTTTTTAATTGATTCCGACTTTTGTCCAAAGCCTTTACTACTTGTGAATTAGGTTTCGAAAACTATTAGGTGAATCCAAACCCTAATTCTAGCTTCAATTACATGTAAACATCATAAGTGTCGACCCCTATAACATAAACATATAAAAGATTTCCGTAAACTTGAATCAAATAAACAATCACAAAAGTAACTTAGAAAAATCAAATCACACAATTATTATGCAAAAATAGAAAATAAACAAATATTTACACAATAACATTTCCCAAAATTATTCACGAATAGTTAATTGCAGAAAATAAATTAAACAAAAATAAATTATAATAAATAAACAAAGTTTGGGAAAATGTTACTGTTGTGTCCATTTTCATGGACACTGTCTGGCAGGCGAAGGTGGCAGACTCAGCTATTGAAATCGGACTTGTAATTTGGATGTGGCGGGTGCACTTAGCAATTGGGACCTTGGGGGTGTCCATAGCAGATTGGACCATTGGGCAATTGGGCTTGGAGGCCCAATTTTGACTTGGTTGACCCGGTCTTCATTTCTCAAGTGTTGACTTTTTCAATTCTTTCTCTCTTATTCTTCATCTCCAGAACAGCCCGTGCGGCATAATTGCTTCTCATCTTTTCCCTTCTTTTCTTCTGGTGCAGCGCCGGCAGAGGCTATGTGGATCGACGGTGGCGAGGTGATGACACGCCCAAAAAGGAGCATCAATTAAAAAAATCCCTATCGGTAGTAGTATAGTGCATAGTAGGGTATCGTTCACAACGGAGATTAAAGGGTGTACCTAACAAAAAAAATGTCACAAAAAATTAAATAAAATAAAGAATTTATTATTAACAAGTATAAAGAATATATACATATGTACAAAGTAAAAGGGGGGGATTGAGTGATAAATTGAATGAAATAAATTAATTAAATTACAAAGAATAAATTAAATAAGATGGGATGAAACACAAAGTATATAAAGTTCAGCCACAAGTATACAAGTTTACCAATTATTGGACCGAAAATTAACCAAGTTCCCTAGCAATGAAATCGAAATTAACATATGTGGAATGCTGGACCGCCAATTATCATTCCCCAAATAAAACCACTTTCATGAAAATTAACCTAAGCGACCGCACCTAGATTAACCAATCAAACATGCAAAGGTAGCTAATCAAAACATGTCCAACGCACAAAAGAAGAGTTGTTAATTAAAGTGCACGACGTAGTGGGACCGCCCATCTATCCGTGATCCTTTTTATTTGTTCCGACCTCTTTCCAAAGCCTTTACTACTTGTGAATTAGAATTAAAACCCTAATTCTAGCACCAATTATATGCAATCATCTTAAGTTTGCAACCTTAAAACAAAAACAAATAAAAGTTATCTACTAAAATAGAATCAAATAAACGGAGTCACATAAGCTACTAGAAGAACTAATTAATTAGGATCCAACAATTAAATAAATCCATAAACAAGGGCTGAATATTATATAAATCATGTCATGTTAACTAATACAAAGAATAAACAAGCAACAAAGAGGCATAAATTTAAAGGCTAAGTCGAAATACACCGTATGAATAGCATGAAGATCTTGAAGCCACATCTTGAATCCTTGACCACAAGTGATCCAAGCCGTGAAGACAAGGTGATGATGGTGATGGTGATGTTGAATAGGGGCTGGTGGTGATGGTGTAGACGCCTTCTCCTCCTCCTTGAAGTCTTGAAAACCCATAGCATTAGAGAATGGAAAATGAGAAATGAGAAGAGAAAGAGGAGGGTTTGTCCCTCCCCAATGGGGTGTGTTGAAGAGAAGAATGAGGCTGCTATTTATAGGAGAATGGAGAGGAAGAAGAAGACAATGCAAGAAATAAAGAAAGAAAGGGAAGAGAAGTGGAATTTAAGTGGGAGATAAAGAAATGGTAAGTGGCATGGTGGAAATGTAATGGGTTGCAATTAACCATTTATTTAGGTAAAAGAAATCAAACACTAATGGTATGGGTAGAAAGAAGAGGGAAGAATATAAGGGTGAGTGGAGCATTGAAAATAAAAGAAGAGGAAAGAAATAAAAAGCAGGCAGCACTGAGCTATTCCCACTTAGAACGGAATAATGCACGTTTGAACGGTTGGATGATTCTCAAATTTTAATACAGAATATCTAACACGCACATGCAGCGTGTATCAAAATTACAGCTAGATCGGACGGTGCAATTGGGAGTTATGGGCTTCGCAAGTTGACTAATCTGACAGGCAGAATGTCCGAAAATCTGGGCTTGGGCCTTTCCTCATGCATTGTGAACTTGGGCCTTCCTTCATGGATTTGGGCCTTCCATCTTGGGTTTGGGCCTTCATCTTGGACTTGGGCCTTCATCTTGGGCCCCACAAAAGCCCATTAGACTTCGTTAATTTCCTAGTTGCCTTAGGATTCCTGTCAGAGTAAGGAAATAATTCAAATTAGGAAAGTCAAAACATGAAAGTTTCCTAACATCTTCGTTTTAGTTCATTCCTTCAATTAAATCATCGTTTAGGGACACAAAGATAGAAACTAAGCTAAATAGCAAAGTTAATCAACAAAACACAGCCAAATAGTAGGGAAAATACATTAAAAACGTCACACTTTGTGCTCCTATCAAATTCCCCCACACTTAGCTATTGCTAGTCCCTTAGCAACACAAAACTTAAAATAAAACAACACAAAACAGAAAAGGGAAACACAAAACATATATTCTTTCCAACCATAACCCTCAGCGAGTTCAGAAGAGTTATAATCAGGAGAATACAAATTATATACCAAGGCTAACGAATTTGCTAAGTCTTTAACATGCACATCTCATTTATGCTCGGGTGTAGTGTGTGAAAACCAAGTATACAATTAATGTCAAGCAATCCAATAGGCACATATGAACAACATTAACCACTAAACCTCCCAAGATTCACTAAATATTTCCGCTCAGTGTTTAGGGTTAAGTGTTTACTCTCAAAACAATTACACAAGTAGTGTTCCCATATGCTTGCTCATTAACCAACTCTCTACAATTAATCCACAAATCATCAGATCATAAGGACTTTTTAGGTGAAACAGGGACCAAAGGGTGGATGGTAAATAGTGAATGGTAAATGAAGTGAAATGAAAGGACTCGAAATGAAAAATATTTCACATGTTTGCAAGACAAGTCAACGACTTTGAAACTCATACATATGCTAAACCCGAAACAACTCTTATTTTCCTCCAACCTTTTATTGAAAGTAATACAAGAAAATAACTCTATATATTTTTTTTTCTTTCTGACATTTTTTTTTCTTTCTTTTCTATTTTTTTTTCTTTGAGGAATTTATTCCTTCTTTTTATTTCTGATTTTTTTTTTCCTTGAACAAATACAACAAAATAAATACACCCCCACACTTGCCTTTTGGTATACTACCATACAAATCAAAACCCGAAGCATAAGAACACAAGAAGTCACTATCATCGTCTTGCAAACATAAATAAAACAAGGGTGAGATGGTGTGGGTGAACAAAAGAAACGGCTAATGAGTGTTTAGTTCAAAAGGGGATTCCTAAAGTTCGTGTTTAGATGGATGGTGAATACTTTGGCCATGGTGCTCAACTAATGCCTTACTCATTTCTAATTCATTACAGATTAATAAAAAGTTTCAAGCGGTCTCTCGAGCAAGTTCTAGGTTCAAAAACTCATGAATTGTGCACACATGAAGAACGAGTAAATGTATGAAAGATGCATACATGTGAATATACAATAGGCTCAAATCCTCACAATTTCTGGGTATGCATGACAATGTATATTTAAATGTGCTTCTCGGATTGCAATCAACTAATCGAAACAGGTTATGTGAACATGGAATTTCGAGCAATCACAAGTTATGCAGATTAAATCCAAAGCAAACTACACAAAACCTTAGCATATAATCAATATTTTCCAAATCATAATAATTAAACTCAATTCATCATCGGGATTGGAGAACACACGACAAATAAACACAAATAAACACACAAACACACACAAACAGAAGCAAATATTTTTGTAATTTTTGATTTTTTGATTTTTTTGATTTTTTTTCAATTTACGTAACAATACGTGACCACAGTGACTTACTAAGTGCAATGGTAGGTTCAACGCTACCAAGGGAGTAAGTATGATTTAGTCGATATATTGTTACCGTAGAAAACGAAAACAAGTAATTTAATTTTTTGAACTTTTTTGAATTTTTCAAATTTTTTCTTTTCTTTTTAATAAACCTTCCCCCCACACTTGAATTAAACATTGCCCTCAATGTTAGACAGATATTTCACGAAAATGAGAAATTCAAGCATGGTTATTGAATTTAAACACACAAACAGAAATAAACACACAACAGTTAAGTAAATGAAAAGGGAAACAGAAAGACTCCCCTTTGAAGATCGTGAAGTTCCTCCCGAAGCAAGTCACCAACAGTCACAAACAAGGCTAGCAGGGCCTTGCATCCAACGTTTGCTCCTTAATTGACTGCGGTTCTGATCCTTTGAAGTGTGTCCTGGACAAGTGTAGTTGCCGACTCCACGGCAGACTTGGCTGATGTAGCCTTCACTGAGATCTGGAACACCATAGTTAGTAGTGTTCCATCAAGAATAGCTCCGGATACGTTTGGCAGAATGGAGAAGCCTGAAGACATAAGCGGAAATGGCTCCGGTTGAACTCCACATAGCAAACACTGGAGAATGGAATGGTTAATCGGCGCGTATATCACAGACGACCCCGTTGCATCGGTGCAACACTCCTGAAGAATAAGGAAGTCGTTGTGACTATCTATGGCGAGCACCGAAATCTGGTTCCGCGGGTCAAGACCGATGGAAAAGTTTGCTAGCACACGCACCGAGCTGTCCATCGACATGCTATCCCACATTGGTCTAGTCTGAACGTCTTTGAGGAACTCAAAGATCCTGGTGTGATGGGAGAGATGAACGACGGAACAACCAGCGGTACGATTGACTCCAGGGGGCTTGCTCGGATCTCCCCTTCGCTTGTTGGTCCTGACCTCCATTCGAGTGTCTCTTGTTCGGTTCGAACAAGTCCAGTGATGGTACGTGGAGTTGCTGATGTCGTTGAAGAAACAGATTGTCATCTGTTTTGCCATTTCCGCCAGGCCTCTTCTTCCTTCAAGAGAAATAATCGAGTCACCGGGTGAAGAGTGGATACCTGTGGCGCACATGTAGCGCTCGGCTTGTCGTTGGAGAGTTGAGATCCAACGCTTTGCACCAAAAGCGAACCCTGAATGAACAAACGGTTCGAAACTGGCCTTCATCTCCTTTTCGCGCACATCCACGTGCTCCACCCAAGTGACCAAGGAAGATCCATTATGCAAATCACGTATCAGGCATCCGGAGGGGCGTTTTCGGCATATAGATCTCACGGAAGGCTTTGGATTTGAACGCAGTTCATCCACGGAGACATCCACGACGACCCAACTTCCATCCAGTTGTTGGTGAGAATACCGAACAAACTGGACTTCACGAGTCGAAACGATGTGAGATGGCACAAGAAACTCGGCCGACATCACCTGCATATGCTCCTCGTAGCCTTCTTCGTTGCTGGAGGAAAGGATCTCCAACGTCTTGGCGTTTGTGATCATGCTACAGAAGACTGGCAACCATCGACCAACATCCATTAAGATCTGAACGATGGTGGTCGGATAAAGATGGATGGTTGCCGAGTGTCTCGACGATTCGGCTTTGAAGTACGGAGCAGGTTCAGCTCGTTGAAACACTCGCAAGTACTCGGCCCTATGAAGAGTCTCGGGATGAATAGACGTGTCGGGAGTCGGTGAAGTTATCCACAAAGGAAATCCGGCAGTGGCCACGAGCAGGAGCTCGTGTTTGGCCTTACGGACGATATCCGAGATCAAGTCGGTGTGGACTCCGACAAGATCGCGAGCAGGTCCGGAAGGGTGTCGATGGCAAAGGTATGGATGGGCGATCGACTAGGGTAGGTACGAGGCTCCGCACATCCCGTCTCAAGTGGTCCATGTCGATGGAATCGTCGGACAACTCGAGAATAGGCTCTTGTTGTGGAGGAACAACTTCGAGCCTTCGCCTAGGCACATCCGAGTGCGGAACAGACCTCCGCAATCGGGGACATATGCCGCCGTGGAGAGCATCGACGAGTCTTTGATTCCCGCATTTGAAGCTCCTCGTTTTTGCTCACCACTCGATCGTTTCTTCTCTCTAGCTCGGCAATACGCTGCTCGAGAGACCGGATACCGAACTTCTTCCTATTTCTCGACCCCCAATAATAGACTTGGTCCTCCTCAAGTCCGATTTTCGGACCAAATCTTTCTCTTTGTGGCTTGGTGGGGTGAGAATACACCGCAAAGAAAGCCGCAAGTGCATCTCTCCGAGCTTTGGTGTACTTTGTCCTCGGAAGTCTCCTATAGACAGGAGCGGCTTCCGGCTCGGCCGGTGGATCAAGCAACCAGGATCGGTGCTTGGGGTAGTGGTTGCGGTTGCGGCTGTGGTTGTGGCTCGGTCGGCATGCTAGCATCGGCGCTATCGAGCATGCTCGGGTGGAATTATTTCATCCAAGCCTTCAAAGATTTGACTCCCCGAAGGACCCGCCCGAAACAAATCGCCGAAAGAATTAACTCTTTTGGCCATTTCGGGTTGGGGATGGGAGGATAGCTTTCGGGTTTGGGAGTATTTCGGGAAAAACTCAAGAACACGAAGAACAACGAGAGAAAACGAGAGAGAATGAGAGAGAGAAAGGGAAACCTAAGGGAAATCGCGTGAAATGACTAAGGCACTAACGCAAACCGAGGGGAAGGAAACGAACGGACGGACGCGTGTCCAAAGTCAAGGACAGAGATCCGTAAATCACGGATCGAGCGACGAAAGTCGCAAAGGGAATAGTGAACACGCACGTCGATTTATTAAACAATTCGGCCGACGCAAAAGTCGTGCGTCGGCCCAATCAAATTTTTTTTCATTTTCTATTTTTTATTTTTTATTTTATTTTTTTAATACTTTACGAAAAGTCGTAAAGTGAACAGTGAAAACGCGTAGCACACGCGCTTGCCGACACTTTAAACGGGCCTGGGCCATCGGAATGGTTTGGGCCTTAAAGTGGGCCTGGGCCAAAGAAATCTCCGGCCCATTATTGGTGGGCTTTAAAACTAATGGGCCTAAAAACTAACAGGCCCGACACACTAAACACACTAAATGGGCTTGGGTTACGGGTTTTGGGCTTCGTGAATGACACGAGCCCAATGGGCTAAAAAAAAATTTATTTTTTATTTTTTTATTTTTATTTCGAAACCTAAAACCCTAACCAATCACACAAACGGGCCTAAGGCCCAATAAAAAATAACTACAACAAGCCCAAAAATAAAATAAACAGTAATTATAAACAGTAAAATAAATAATTACAAACAGTAGAAGCAAACACTTTTTTTTTTTTATTTACAATTAAAAATTTTCTAATTTATTTTTTTTTTTTTTCATAAATAAATAACGAGAGTGAAAAGAAAACTTACCTTTTTACTCCCGAGGAAACCGAAAATCACCAACAAGACATCAACCTCAAGGTTTTTCAACCTTGACTTCCTAAACGTATGCTCCGATGTATGTGGTAAAATTTCCGATAAACCCGGATTATTTCCTATACAAAATAAAAAGGTTAGTAATAAATTTACAAAATAAAAACAAATATTTACAATGTTAAAAATGTATCACAAATTATCTATACAAAATGAATGAATAAATTTTCCTATGTCTACGTATATTTTATTTACACAATACACGTAAGTGTACAAAAATATTTTCTTTTGCCTTAATATAGTTGAAAAAAAAGTGAAAGTTGATTCCAAGCGGTAACTCAAGGTGGACTTACGGCCTAGGTGCAATATCTTGACGTAAATGACTTTCCGTGTTTTCAGAAGGCGAATGGCCAGATCACAAGAGATAAGCGAGAGGCAGGATTCATTTGGTGGACTACGGAGGTTTACACCCCTATCGACTTTCGTCTGTCTATAGTCCTCTGAATCCAAAACCTGTCACCCAGGGTCTCGACCTAGACACCATCCATGTGCCCCTTACTCAGTTGAGAAAGCACTTAAGTGTTCGACAATTCTCCAAGTGTTAATAAAGGCCGCCCTCAACCTCAAATAACCTTACGGTAAAAATGAAGGGTTTAGGCCAATATTAATAAAAGGACCTTACCTATTTCCGTTCAAGTTACAACTTACAACAACAAAAATAATCAACTATACTCAAACCTAAGTAAATTACTAAGTGTAAGAAATATCTACAAGTATTAAAAACAAGTAATAACAACAACTATTCACAAGTAATATAGACAAGTAATATAAACAAGTAATATGAACAGTTAAAAAAAATAGTAAAATTAGAAACAATAAAAAGTAAACAGTAATTATATACAAGTAATAAAAACAGTAATAATTACAAAAAATGATAAACAGTATTCACAAAAAAAAAATATTAGGTTACGAATATTTTCAATCCACGTCGACGGCGCCAAAAATTGACACGCCCAAAAGGAGCATCAATTTAAAAAAACCCTATCGGTTGTAGTATAGTGCATAGTAGGGTATCGTTCACAACGGAGATTAAAGGGTGTACCTAACAAAAAAATGTCACAAAAAATTAAATAAAATAAAGAATTTATTATTAACAAGTATAAAGAATATATACATATGTACAAAGTAAAAGGGGGGGATTGAGTGATAAATTGAATGAAATAAATTAATTAAATTACAAAGAATAAATTAAATAAGATGGGATGAAACACAAAGTATATAAAGTTCAGCCACAAGTATACAAGTTTACCAATTATTGGACCGAAAATTAACCAAGTTCCCTAGCAATGAAATCGAAATTAACATATGTGGAATGCTGGACCGCCAATTATCATTCCCCAAATAAAACCACTTTCATGAAAATTAACCTAAGCGACCGCACCTAGATTAACCAATCAAACATGCAAAGGTAGCTAATCAAAACATGTCCAACGCACAAAAGAAGAGTTGTTAATTAAAGTGCACGACGTAGTGGGACCGCCCATCTATCCGTGATCCTTTTTATTTGTTCCGACCTCTTTCCAAAGCCTTTACTACTTGTGAATTAGAATTAAAACCCTAATTCTAGCACCAATTATATGCAATCATCTTAAGTTTGCAACCTTAAAACAAAAACAAATAAAAGTTATCTACTAAAATAGAATCAAATAAACGGAGTCACATAAGCTACTAGAAGAACTAATTAATTAGGATCCAACAATTAAATAAATCCATAAACAAGGGCTGAATATTATATAAATCATGTCATGTTAACTAATACAAAGAATAAACAAGCAACAAAGAGGCATAAATTTAAAGGCTAAGTCGAAATACACCGTATGAATAGCATGAAGATCTTGAAGCCACATCTTGAATCCTTGACCACAAGTGATCCAAGCCGTGAAGACAAGGTGATGATGGTGATGGTGATGTTGAATAGGGGCTGGTGGTGATGGTGTAGACGCCTTCTCCTCCTCCTTGAAGTCTTGAAAACCCATAGCATTAGAGAATGGAAAATGAGAAATGAGAAGAGAAAGAGGAGGGTTTGTCCCTCCCCATTGGGGTGTGTTGAAGAGAAGAATGAGGCTGCTATTTATAGGAGAATGGAGAGGAAGAAGAAGACAATGCAAGAAATAAAGAAAGAAAGGGAAGAGAAGTGGAATTTAAGTGGGAGATAAAGAAATGGTAAGTGGCATGGTGGAAATGTAATGGGTTGCAATTAACCATTTATTTAGGTAAAAGAAATCAAACACTAATGGTATGGGTAGAAAGAAGAGGGAAGAATATAAGGGTGAGTGGAGTGATGTGAACGTAAAATACGTTCACAAAGTGCCTTTAATTACTGGATTTGCTATTCCGAAAGCTTAATTGTCTGTTTAATGTTTGTTTTCGTGATTTTAGGGAAAATACCAGGAAAATGTTAATCTGCACAGAATAGGTGAATTTTGGAGATTTTCAGTGTAATTCCGAAAAGTCAACCGTGACTTTTCAGATATCAAAATGACACCGGTCATTTTGAGGATGTGGGCCCAGTTAATGTACGAAGATTTCGGGAACTGTTCCGAATCCCGACAATTTGTCGGCGAACCACCACATAAGGCGGCGCAACCACCACACGCGGTGACAAAACCCATTTTAAATCTCCATATTATTTTCCCTTGTTTATTTTATAATTTAATTATTTCATTTAAATTCTTTTGTTATTTTATTTTGTTTTATAATTATTTATTTTAATTATTTTCTTTTATTTCTTTTTCTTTTTGATTTGTTTCGCATCTACCATGTGCTCACGACCACCATCTCCAATTCACACCATGTTCAGCTCAATCACCATTTCCACTTCACCAACCATCTCCACCACCATCATACTACAGTCCATATTTCCCTGGTTTTCCTCCACTGCCGGCAGCATATTCTCCAATCCATCAAGTGCTCCACTTCACCTACTGCTCCCATCACCAACAGATTCTTCCTTCGTTGGCTGCTTCTTCCCATTTCATCTCTATTTAAAGAGAGCACCTGCAAGCAATTTAATCATCAATCTAATTATCTTTGATCTTGTTTTTGCAGGTTTGGAAGCTCTGCACGTCAAGCCCACACCACAGAGCACTTCTCTATTCACGGCGTCGATCCTAGAAGGCCACTGCCCAGAAACAGCAACCATGATTTCCATCTCTGCCGTGTCTCCCAAGCCCAGGCCGTGTTTCTTCCCTGGTCAAGCTAAAGTTCATATTTCAATTAATCATTAATCACAGCTTATCACTAATCCTGTGCTAAATTCTATTTTGCAGAAATCAATCACCATGGCAGTCCTCATCACCGAGCCCAAACGGCGCCATCTCAAATCCCAGCCACCGCCACTGCTTTTCACGAGCCCAGCTCGGATTTCCAATCGGCGCCGTCGCTGCAGTCTTCCTCTCATCTCGCCGTCGCCGTTCTTCTGGCCTCCCCCGTGCCTCGTCGCCTTCCATCGATCCAAGCCGCCGGCAGCCCAGACTTGCCTTAACGACGACCGTCGATCTCTGCTCACCGCGTCGACCCAACCACCCATCTCGGCTTCATCACCGTACCAGCCCAGAACCCAAACCGCGGCGCCGACTCTGTCTCCGTCGCGCTTCAAGCCGTGAAGCCCAGCTGCTCTCTCTTCAATTCCGGCGCCACAACCATTGCCGCTTCCCGTGCCGGCGTATCTCTCCGTCGATGCTGCTGCCGTGCCTCTCCGTCGGAGCCCGGACCCCTGCTGCTCTGCCGCTCTCTCTCGCCTGCGAAGACAAGAAGAAATGAAATCAGAAAATGGTGAGGAAGCCGTGTTTTAATGCTGACATGGAGGGGGTTTGAAAAGTCAAACCGGGTTGATCCAATTAACCAAGCCCAAGGCCCAATTGCAAATGCCCAATGGTCCAAGCCCAATGGTCCAAGCCCAATGTCCAAGCCCAATGCCCAATTGAATTGTGCACCCGCCACATCCAAATGCATTTTACGATCTACTATAGCCGAGTCTGCCACCTTCGCTCGCTGCATGCTGTCCATTTTCATGGACACAACAGTAACATTTTTCCCAAACTCTGTTTATTTATTATAATTTATTTTTGTTTAATTAACTATTCGTGAATAATTTTGGGAAATGTTATTGTTTGTTTATTTTCTATTTTGTGTAATAAATTGGATTGAAGTTGATTGATTCTTCTAGCAGCTTATGTGAATTTTGTTTGTTTAGTTTTATCTTTAATGTTGAAACTAAATAATAAGGATCGCGGATAGACGAGCGTTCGCTAGGTCGCGCACTTGAATTAACAACTCTTTTTCTATGCGTTAGACATGTTTAGATTAATCACCTTTGCATGTTTAATTGTTTAATCTAGATGAGCGTTCACTAGGTTGATTTCATGGGAGAAGTTTATTTGGGGAATGATAACCCGCGTGGGCATTCTACATGTGTTAGTTTCGGATTCATGGCTAGGGAGTTGGTTAATCTTCAAAACAATATTTGTGTGTGTGTTTCTTGTTTTCAAAAATAATAAAAAATCCAAAAATATTTCCTTTTAATTATTTATTGTTTTCAAAAATCTCAAAAACCCCCAAAAATACTTTTGTATATAATGTATATTTTTGTAAATAGAAACAATACTGTATAGTTTATTTAATTTTGTATATATATATATTCTTTATTCTTTATACTTGTTAATAATAATTCTTTATTTAATTTAATTTTTCGTGACATTAAAAAGTAAATATAACAATCTTCTGTGGGAAAAACCTTTATTTCCCATTATACTTTACAACGACAATTGTTAGGAATTTAGGTAATAATTAATGAACCTCGGTTTTAACCTGATAATCTTTTGGCGCCGCTCGCCGGGGATTGAATGTTTCTAACCTATTTTTTTTTGTGATACTGTTTATAATTTTTTGAATTATTGACTGTTTTTATTGACTTGTATATAATTGACTGTTGACTTTTTACTATTGACTTTTTACTATTTGTAAATAATACTTGTTAATTTTATTTATACTCACTTGTTTATATACTTGTATATATTTTGTTACACTTAGTAATTATACTTAGGTGTCCTTTATATAGTTGATTATTTTTTTGTTGTTGTAAGTTGTAACTTGAACGGAAATAGGTAAGGTCCTTTTGTTAATATTGGCCTAAACCCTTCATTTTTACCGTAAGGTTATTTGAGGTTGAGGGCGGCCTTTATTAACACTTGGAGAATTGTCGAACACTTAAGTGCTTTCTCAACTGAGTAAGGGGCACATGAATGGTGTCTAGATATGATCAAGACTCGGGTGACGGGTTTGTAAAATTGGATTCAGAGGACTTGTCCACTAAATGAATCCTGCCTCTCGCTTATCTCTTGTGATCTGGCCATTCGCCTTCTCGAAAACACGGAAAGTCATTTAAGTCAAGGCATTGCACCTAGGCCGTAAGTCCACCTTGAGTTACCGCTTGGAATCAACTTTCATTTTTTTTCAACTATATTCAGGCAAAGGAAAATATTTTTGTACACTTAAGTGTATTGTGTAAATAAAATATACGTAGACATAGGAAAATTTATTCATTCATTTTGTATAGATAATTTGTGACATATTTTTAACTTTGTAAATATTTTGTTTTTATTTTGTAAATTTATTACTAACCTTTTTATTTTGTATAGGAAATAATCCGGGTTTATCGGAAATTTTACCACATACATCGGAGCATACGTTTAGGAAGTCAAGGTTGAAAAACCTTGAGGTTGATGTCTTGTTGGTGATTTTCGGTTTCCTCGGGAGTAAAAAGGTAAGTTTTCTTTTCACTCTCGTTATTTATTTAAAAAAAAAAAAAATAAAAAAAAAAATAAAATAAATTGTGTAATTGTAAATAAAAAAAAAAAAGAGTGTTTGCTTTTGTTTTACTGTTTTGTAATTATTTTTTTTACTGTTCATAATTACTGTTTGTTTTATTTTTGGGCTTGTTTGTTGTTTATTTGTTATTGGGCCTTAGGCCCGTTTGTGTGATTGGTTAGTGTTTTAGGTTTCGTAAAAAAAAAAAAAAAAAAAAAAATAAAAAAATAAAAAATTTAGCCCATTGGGCTCGTGTCATTCACGAAGCCCAAAACCCGTAACCCAAGCCCATTTAGTGTGTCGGGCCTGTTCGTTTTTAGGCCCATTAGTTAAGCCCACCAATAATGGGCCGGAGATTTCTTTGGCCCAGGCCCACTTTAAGGCCCAAACCATTTCGATGGCCCAAGCCCGTTTAAAGTGCTCGGCAAGCGCGTGTGCTACGCGTTTTCACTCGTTCACTTTACGACTTTTCGTAAAGTATTAAAAAAAAAAAAAAATAAAAAAATCGAAAATCAAAAAAAAATGTGATTGGGCCGACGCACGACTTTTGCGTCGGCCGATTTGTTTAATAAACCGCGTGCGTGTCTACTGTAGACTTTACGACTTTCGTCGCTCGATCCGGACAATTACGGGTCTTCGTCCGTGGCACGTGTGCGAGCGTGCGTCCGTTCCTTCCTTTCCCTTCGTTTTGCGTTAGTTGCCTTAGGTCATTTCACGCGTTTTCCCTTAGTCTCTCTCTCTCTCTCTCTCTCGTTTTCTCTCTCGTGTTCTTCGTGTTCTTGAGTTTTTTTTCCCAGAAAATCTCCCAATTCCCGTAAAAGCTTATCCTCCCTTCCCGAACCACAAATGGCCAAACGAGTGAATTCTTTCAGCCGATTTGTTTCAGAGCGGGTCCTTCAGAGAACCCAATCTTTGAAGGTCCGGCTGAAATAATTCCACCGAGCATGCTCAATAGCGCCGATGCTAGCATGCCGACCGAGCCCGAGCCACAACCACAACCGCAACCACTACCCCAAGCACCAATCCCGGCCGCCGATCCACCCGTCGAGCCGGAAGCCGCTCCCCGTCTATAGGAGACTTCCGAGGACAAAGTACACCAAAGCTCGAGAGATGCACCGGCGGCTTTCTTTGCGGTGTATTCTCACCCCACCAAGCCACAACGAGAAAGATTTGGTCCGAAAATCGGACTCGAGGAGGACCAAGTCTATTATCGGGGGTCGAGAAATAGGAAGAAGTTCGGTATCATTACGTCCGAGCAGCGTATTGCCGAGCTAGAGAGAAGAAATGATCAGCCCGGTGAGCAAGAACGAGGAGCTTCAACTTTTGAATCAACGACTCGTCGATGCTCTCCACAGCCGGCATATGTCCCACCATTGCGGAGGTCCCGTTCCGCACTCGATGTGCCACGGCGAAGGCTCGAAGTTGTTCCTCCACAACAAGAGCCTATTCTCGAGTCGTCCGATGATTCCATCGACATGGACCACTCGAGACGGGATGTGCGGAGCCTCATGCCTACCCTTGTCGAGCGCCCATCCATACCTTTGCCATCCGACACCCTTCCCGACCTGCTCACGATCTTGTCGGAGTCCACACCGACTTGATCTCGGATATCGTCCGTAAGGCCAAACACGAGCTCCCGCTCAGCGGCCACCGCCGGATTTCCTTTGTGGATAACTTCACCGACTCCCGACACGTCTATTCATCCCGAGACTCTTCATGTGGCCGAGTACTCGCGAGTGTTTCAACGAGCCGAACCTCGCTCCGTACTTCAAAGCCGAATCGTCGAGACACTCGGCAACCATCCATCTTTATCCGACCACCATCGTTCAGATCTTAATGGATGTTGGTCGATGGTCGCGCCTTCGTAGCATGATCACAAACGCCAAGACGTTGGAGATCCTTTCCTCCAAAGAACGAAGAAGGCTACGAGGAGCATATGCGCAGTGATGTCGGCCGAGTTTCTGGTGCCATCTCACCTCGTTTCAACTCGTGAAGTCCAGTTGTTCGGTATTCTCACCAACAACCGGATGGAAGTCGGGTCGTCGTGGATGTCTCCGTGGATGAATTGCGTTCCAATCCAAAGCCTTCCGTGAGATCGATTTGCCGAAAACGCCCCTCCGGATGCCCGATACGTGATCTTCATAATGGATCTTCCTTGGTCACTTGGGTGGAGCACGTGGATGTACGCGAGAAAGAAATGAAGGCCAGTTTCGAACCATTTGTTCATTCAGGGGTTCGCTTTTGGTGCAAAGCGTTGGATCTCAACCCTCCAACGACAAGCCGAGCGCTACGTGCGCCACAGTATCCACTCTTCACCCGGTGACTCGATTATTTCTCTTGAAGGAAGAAGAGGACTTGCGGAAATGGCAAAACAGATGACGATCGTTTCTTCAACGATATCAGCAACTCCACGTACCACCACCGGACTTGTTCGAACCGAACAAGAGACACTCGAATGGAGGTCGGGACCAACAAGCGAAGGGGTGATCCGAGCAAGCCCCCGGAGTCAATCGTACCGCTGGTTGTTCCGTCGTGCATCTTTCCCATCACACCAGGATCTTTGAGTTCCTCAAAGACGTGCGTACAAGACCACAATGGGATAGTATGTCGATGGACAGCTCGGTGCGTGTGCTAGCAAATTTCACCATCGGTCTCGACCCGCGGAACCAGATCTCGGTGCTCGCTATAGATAGTCACAACGACTTCCTCATCCTTCAGAGTGTTGCACCGATGCAACGGGGTCGTCTCGTGATTTATGCGCCGATTAACCATTCCATTTTCCAGTGTTTGCTATCTGGAGTTCAACCGGAGCCATTTCCGCTTATGTCTTCAGGCTTCTCCATTCTGCCTAACGTATCCGGAGCCATTCTTGATGGAACACTACTGACTATGGTGTTCCAGATCTCAGTGAGGGCTACATCAGCCAAGTCTGCCGTGGAGTCGGCAACAACCCTTGTCCAGGACACACTTCAAAGGATCAGAGCCGCAGTCAATTAAGGAGCAAACGTTGGATGCAAGGCCCTGCTAGCCTTGTTTGTGACTGTTGGTGACTTGCTTCGGGAGGAGCTTAATGATCTTCAAGGGGGAGTTTTTCTTTAACTTATATCTTTTTCATTTGTATATATGTTGTGTGTTTACTTTCGTTTATTTATGTTTGTGTGTTTATTTAGTTTGTGTGTTTAAATTCAATAACCATACTTGAATTTTTCATTTTCGTGAAATATCTGTCTAACATTGAGGACAATGTTTAATTCAAGTGTGGGGGGAAGGTTTATTAAAAAGAAAAGAAAAAATTTGAAAAATTTGAAAAATTCAAAAAAAAATAATTTACTTGTTTTTGTTTTCTACCGTAACGGTATATCGACTAAATCATACTTACTCCCTTGGTAGCGTTGAACCTACCATTGCACTTAGTAAGTCACTCGTGGTCACGTATTGTTACGTAAATTGAAAAATAAAAAAAAAAATCAAAAAATCAAAAATTACAAAAATATTTGCTTCGTTTGTGTGTTTTTGTGTGTTTTTTGTGTTATGTGTGTTGTTTTCTTTCCAATTCCGATGATGAATTGAGTTTAATTGTTATGATTTTGAGAATGTTTATTATATGCTAAGGCTTTGTGTAGTTTGCTTTGGATTTAATATGCATAACTTGTGATTGCTCGAATTTCCATGTTCACATAACCTGTTTCGATTAATTGATTGCAATCCGAGAAGCACATTTGAACATACATTGTCATGCATACCCAGAAAATGTGAGGATTTGAGCCTATTGTATATTCACATGTATGCATCTTTCATACATTTACTCGTTCTTCATGTGTGCACAATTCATGAGTTTTGAACCTAGAACTTGCTCAGAGACCACTTGAAACATTTTGTTAATCTGTAATGAATTAGAAATGAGTAAGGCATTAGTTGAGCACCATGGCCAAAATATTCACCATCCATTTAAACACGAACTTTAGGAATCCCCTTTTGAACTGATCACTCATTAGCCGTTTCTTTTGTTCACCCACACCATTTCACCCTTGTTTTATTTATGTTTGCAAGACGATGATAGTGACTTCTTATGTTCTTATGCTTCGGGTTTTGATTTGTATGGTAGTATACCAGAAGGCAAGTGTGGGGGTGTATTTATTTTGTTGTATTTGTTCAAAGAAAAAAAAAATCAGAAATAAAAAGAAGGAATAAAATTCCTCAAAAAAAAAAAGAAAAGAAAAAAAAAATGTGGAAAAGAAAAAAAAAAATACCACAAAAATAGAGTTATTTTATTTACTTGTATTATTTTCAATAAAAGGTTGGAGGAAAATAAAAGTTGTTTCGGGTATAGCATAGGTATGAGTTTCAAAGTCGTTGACTTGTCTTGCAAACATGTAAAACATTTTTCATTTCGAGTCCTTTCACTTCATTTACCATTCACCATTTACCATCCACCATTTGGTCCCTGTTTCACCTGAAAGTCCTTATGATCTGATGATTTGTAGATTAATTGTAGAGAGTTGGTTAATGAGCAAGCATATGGGAACATTACTTGTGTAATTGTTTTGAGAGTAAACACTTAACCCTAAACACTGAGCGGAAATATTTAGTGAATCTTGTGAGGTTTAGTGGTTAATGTTGTTTCGATGTGCCTATTGGATTGCTTGACATTAATTGTATACTTGGTTTTCACACACACACCCGAGCATAAATGAGATGTACATATTAAATGCTTAGCAAATTCTTTAGCCTTGGTATATAATTTTTATTCTCTTGATTATAATTCTTTCGAACTCGCTGAGGATTATGGTTGGAAAGACCGTTTGTTTTGTGTTTCCCTTTCTGTTTTGTGTTGTTTTGTTTCGTGTTTGCTAGAGGACTAGCAATAGTTCAAGTGTAGGGGTGTGATGTGAACGTAAAATACGTTCACAAAGTGCCTTTAATTACTGGATTTTGCTATTCCGAAAGCTTAATTGTCTGTTTAATATTTGTTTTCGTGTTTTTAGGGAAAATACCAGGAAAATGTTAATCTGCACAGAATAGGTGAATTTTGGAGATTTTCAGTGTAATTCCGAAAAGTCAACCGTGACTTTTCAGATATCAAATGACACGGTCATTTTGAGAATGAAAATAATGTACGAAGATTTCGGGAACTGTTCCGAATCCCGACAATTTGTCGGCGAACCACCACATAAGGCGGCGCAACCACCACACGCGGTGGCAAAACCCATTTTAAATCTCCATATTATTTTCCCTTGTTTATTTTATAATTTAATTATTTCATTTAAATTCTTTTGTTATTTTATTTTGTTTTATAATTATTTATTTTAATTATTTTCTTTTATTTCTTTTTCTTTTTGATTTGTTTCGCATCTACCATGTGCTCACGACCACCATCTCCAATTCACACCATGTTCAGCTCAATCACCATTTCCACTTCACCAACCATCTCCACCACCATCATACTACAGTCCATATTTCCCTGGTTTTCCTCCACTGCCGGCAAGCACTACAACTCTCTTTCTCCAATCCATCAAGTGCTCCACTTCACCTATCGCTCCCATCACCAACAGATTCTTCCTTCGTTGGCTGCTTCTTCCCATTTCATCTCTATTTAAAGAGAGCACCTGCAAGCAATTTAATCATCAATCTAATTATCTTTGATCTTGTTTTTGCAGGTTTGGAAGCTCGCACGTCAAGCCCACACCACGAGCACTTCTCTATTCACGGCGTCGATCCTAGAAGGCCACCGCCCGAAACAAGAACCATGATTTCCATCTCCGCCGTGTCTCCCAAGCCCGGGCCGTGTTTCTTCCCCGGTCAAGCTAAAGTTCATATTTCAATTAATCATTAATCACAGCTTATCACTAATCCCGTGCTAAATTCTATTTTGCAGAAATCAATCACCATGGCAGTCCTCATCACCGAGCCCAAACGGCGCCATCTCAAATCCCGCCCACCGCCATCGCTTTTCACGAGCCCGGCTCGGATTTCCAATCGGCGCCGTCGCTGCAGTCTTCCTCTCATCTCGCCGTCGCCGTTCTTCCGGCCTCCCCCGTGCCTCGTCGCCTTCCATCGATCCAAGCCGCCGGCAGCCCGGACTTGCCTTAACGACGACCGTCGATCTCGCTCACCGCGTCGACCCAACCACCCATCTCGGCTTCATCACCGTACCAGCCCAGAACCCAAACCGCGGCGCCGACTCGTCTCCGTCGCGCTTCAAGCCGTGAAGCCCACCTGCTCTCTCTTCAATTCCGGCGCCACAACCATTGCCGCTTCCCGTGCGGCGTATCTCTCCGTCGATGCTGCTGCCGTGCCTCTCCGTCGGAGCCCGGACCCCTGCTGCTCTGCCGCTCTCTCTCGCCTGCGAAGACAAGAAGAAATGAAATCAGAAAATGATGAGGAAGCCGTGTTTTAATGCTGACATGGAGGGGGTTTGAAAAGTCAAACCGGGTTGATCCAATTAACCAAGCCCAAGGCCCAATTGCAAATGCCCAATGGTCCAAGCCCAATGGTCCAAGCCCAATGTCCACCATGCCCAATTGATTTGTGCACCCGCCACATCCAAATGCATTTTTACGATCTACTATAGCTGAGTCTGCCACCTTCGCCTGCCAGACAGTGTCCATTTTCATGGACACAACAGTAACATTTTTCCCAAACTCTGTTTATTTATTATAATTTATTTTTGTTTAATTAACTATTCGTGAATAATTTTGGGAAATGTTATTGTTTGTTTATTTTTTATTTTGTGTAATAAATTGGATTGAAGTTGATTAATTCTTCTAGCAGCTTATGTGAATTTTGTTTGTTTAGTTTTATCTTTAATGTTGAAACTAAATAATAAGGATCGCGGATAGACGAGCGTTCGCTAGGTCGCGCACTTGAATTAACAACTCTTATTCTATGCGTTAGACATGTTTAGATTAATTACCTTTGCATGTTTAAATGTTTAATCTAGATGAGCGTTCACTAGGTTGATTTCATGGGAGAAGTTTATTTGGGGAATGATAACCCGCGTGGGCATTCTACATGTGTTAGTTTCGGATTCATGGCTAGGGAGTTAGTTAATCTTCAAAACAATATTTGTGTGTGTGTTTCTTGTTTTCAAAAAGAATAAAAAAATCCAAAAATATTTCCTTTTAATTATTTATTGTTTTCAAAAATCTCAAAAACCCCCAAAAATACTTTTGTATATAATGTATATTTTTGTAAATAGAAACAATACTGTATAGTTTATTTAATTTTGTATATATATATATTCTTTATTCTTTATACTTGTTAATAATAATTCTTTATTTAATTTAATTTTTCGTGACATTAAAAAGTAAATATAACAATCTTCTGTGGGAAAAACCTCTATTTCCCATTATACTTTACAACGACAATTGTTAGGAATTTAGGTAATAATTAATGACCGCGGTGAAAAAACCTTCAAATCATGGAGCATTGAAAATAAAAGAAGAGGAAAGAAATAAAAAGCAGGCAGCACTGAGCTATTCCCACTTAGAACGGAATAATGCACGTTTGAACGGTTGGATGATTCTCAAATTTTAATACAGAATATCTAACACGCACATGCAGCGTGTATCAAAATTACAGCTAGATCGGACGGTGCAATTGGGAGTTATGGGCTTCGCAAGTTGACTAATCTGACAGGCAGAATGTCCGAAAATCTGGGCTTGGGCCTTTCCTCATGCATTGTGAACTTGGGCCTTCCTTCATGGATTTGGGCCTTCCATCTTGGGTTTGGGCCTTCATCTTGGACTTGGGCCTTCATCTTGGGCCCCACAAAAGCCCATTAGACTTCGTTAATTTCCTAGTTGCCTTAGGATTCCTGTCAGAGTAAGGAAATAATTCAAATTAGGAAAGTCAAAACATGAAAGTTTCCTAACATCTTCGTTTTAGTTCATTCCTTCAATTAAAGCATCGTTTAGGGACACAAAGATAGAAACTAAGCTAAATAGCAAAGTTAATCAACAAAACACAGCCAAATAGTAGGGAAAATACATTAAAAACGTCACACTTTGTGCTCCTATCAGGTGATCTGCCAAGGTGGCGATGGGTTTCTGGGTTCGTCGGCGGGGTGTGGAAAAGAGGAGGCACGGGCTGGCAGATTGGAGACCGGCGCGGCGTTGGCAGCGGGTTTGATCGAGAATCATGGCAGGATTGATCGGCGCCGGCGGGAACTTGGGTGCAGCAGCTTGGGTTGACGGCAAGGGAAGCTCCGATTGAGTTGGGCAACGCGGCAGTGAGAGAGAGCGACGGCGCGACAGAGGCATGAGCAGCGGCAGAGCACGACGGCGAGACTGGGTGTTGGGATCGCCGGCTGGTTTGAACGGTGCTGGAGGCGCGGCAAGGGAAGCAGCAGTAAGGACGGCGGAGGTAAGGACAGTAGCTTCGCTGGGCTCGTGAAATTTCAGGTACGGTGGCTTCTGGAGATTTTCCAAACCTGCAAAACAGAAACAAAGAAAATCAGAAATAGAAGATGATGGTTTGATTTGAATTTGCAGAAAATAAATAAGAAAACTTGAATTGGTTGCAGGTTTGGGTGAATTGAGATGCGGTGCCGGCTTGGAAATTGATGAACAGAGATGCTCACGGTGATGGCTTTGTGATTTTGAGTGATTATGGAGTTGGTGAATTGGAATACAGAGAAGGCCATGGATGGGTATTCTGATGGCTTGAGTAATGATGAATTGGTAGTGATGGATGTTTGTGTGAGCTGCTGTGATTGGGATGAAGTGAGCAGAAGGTTCTCTTAAATAGAGAAGGGAAGGAGAAGGTCACGGCTTGGTGGTGGAGAAAGATGGATTGTAGTGGTTGATGTGAACGTAAAATACGTTCATAAAGTGCCCTAAATACTTGGATGGATGCTATTCTGAAAGCTTATTTGTCGGTTTAATGTTTGTTTTCGTGTTTTCAGGGAAAATATGTGCAAAATGCTAATTTACACATAAAAGGTGAATTTTGGAGATTTACAGCGCAATATCGGAAAGTCAACCGTGACTTTCCGATTATCTGATGACACCGGTCATTATTTGGAAGTGGAATATAACATTGTACGAAGATTTCGAATTAGTTGAGCACCATAGCCAAAATATTCACCATCCATCTAAACACGAACTTTAGGATCCCCTTTTGAACTGATCACTCATTAGCCGTTTCTTTTGTTCACCCACACCATTTCACCCTTGTTTTACTGTGTTTGCAAGACGATGATAGTGACTTCTTATGTTTTTATGCTTCGGATTTGTATGGTAGTATACCAAAAGGCAAGTGTGGGGGTGTATTTATTTTGTTGTATTTGTTCAAAGAAAGAAAAAAAAATCAGAAATAAAAAGAAGGAATAAATTCCTCAAAGAAAAAAAAAAAAATGTCAGAAAGAGAAATTCCAAAAATAGAGTTATTGTATTGCTTTTATTTTCAATAAAAGGTTGGAGGAAAATAAGAGTTGTTTCGGGTTTAGCATAGGTATGAGTTTCAAAGTCGTTGACTTGTCTTGCAAACATGTAAAACATTTTTCATTTCGAGTCCTTTCACTTCATTTACCATTCACCATTTACCATTCACCCTTTGGTCCATGTTTCACCTGAAAGTCCTTATGATCTGATGATTTGTGGATTAATTGTAGAGAGTCGGTCGATGAGCAAGCCTATGGGAACACTACTTGTGTAATTGTTTTGAGAGTAAACACTTAACCCTAAACACCGAGCGGAAATATTTAGTGAATCTTGTGAGTTTTAGTGGTTAATGTTGTTTCGATGTGCCTATTGGATTGCTTGAGATTTTTTGTATACTCGGTTTTCACACACACACCCGAGCATAAATGAGATGTACATGTTAAATACTTAGCAAATTCTTTAACCTTGGTATATAATTTTTATTCTCTTGATTATAATTCTTTCGAACTCGCTGAGGATTATGGTTGGAAAGACCGTCTGTTTTGTGTTTCCCTTTCTGTTTTGTGTTGTTTTGTTTTGTGTTTGCTCGAGGACTAGCAATAGTTCAAGTGTAGGGGTGTGATGTGAACGTAAAATACGTTCACAAAGTGCCTTTAATTACTGGATTTTGCTATTCCGAAAGCTTATTTGTCTGTTTAATATTTGTTTTTGTGTATTTAGGGAAAATATGAGAAAAATGTCAATCTGCACAGAAAAGGTGCATTTTGGAGGTTTTCAGCGTAAATCGGAAAGTCAACCGTGACTTTCATTTGTGGAATAAATTATTGTACGAAGATTTCGGGAACCGTTCCGAATCCCGACAATTTGTCGGCGAACCACCACATAAGGCGGCGCAACCACCACACGCGGTGGCGATACACATTTTAAACCTCCATCTTATTTTCCCTTGTTTATATTTTATTTATATTTTTAATTATTTTTGTTTATTTTTGTTATTTTATTTCTATTGTTTTATTTTACATTTATTTCATTTTAATTTCTTTTGTTATTTTACTTTTCTTTTCTTTTGTTTTATTTTTATATTTATAATTATTTTGTTTATTTTTGTTATTTTATTTTGTTTTGTTTTGCATCACCTAACTCTTCCACCACCGTCACCAACCCATTCCACTTCCACCAACCTTCTTCCACCTTACCAACACCACCAGCTCCCCTTCCATTCTCTATTTAAGAGAAGCTCCAGCAAGCTTCAATCACCACAAACCATCAAATCATAGCCATAACTACTCACCACCACGCCGGCAATACTCTCTACACCCACAAATCTGATTTCTCTTCTCACCGTAATCATGGCTGGAATTCTCCTCTCTACACCCATTGAAATGCAGCACCACCGAGCCCAAAGCTCAATTTCCATCTCTCTGTCATCTCAATTTCACAAATCAATCACTCATCTTCTCTGTCTAAATTTCTTTTCTTTTTATTTTGCAGGTTTGGAGCAGCTCTCCATGATTCCAGCTCTGCCGCGTGGAGTTCTCACTTCAGCCACCACCATGATGGATCGATCTTCTCTGTCCAGCCTTGCTTAGCCGCCGGCGAGCCCATCCTCTCTTTGTCGCCGTTCCAGCCTTGCCGCTGCTGTTCCGTGCCGCCGCCTCCACTGCCAAGCCCGCGCCGGAACCAATCCGGTGTCCTCTGCCCAGCATTTGATCTCGCCGTTCCCGCTGCTGTTCACGACCCATTTGACGCCGCCATCGATCTCCCAAGCTTCGCCGCCGCCGGCCGTGAATTTCCTGCAGCCCGTAGCTTCCTCTGTGTTCCCAGTTGCCGGCGACCCCAACCATGGCTGCTCTCTTGCTCTGTTTGCAGAAATGAGATGAAGAGATGAAGAAGAACAAAGAAATTAGCACGGGAAGAAACAAAAAGAATGAAGATTGGAGATGGCAATGCTGACTTGGCTTTTGTTGAAAAGTCAAACAAGGAACCCATGGGCTTGGGCCGGCCAAGAAGAAAGAATTGGGCTTTTGCCCATTGCAGCAAATCCAAAGCCCAAAGTCCGATTACTATTTGCACCCGCCACATCCAAATTGATCGTAAAAATAGCTGAGTCTGCCACCTTCGCCTGCCAGACAGTGTCCATTTTCATGGACACAACAGTAACATTTTTCCCAAACTCTGTTTATTTATTATAATTTATTTTTGTTCAATTAACTATTCGTGAATAATTTTGGGAAATGTTATTGTTTGTTTATTTTCTATTTTGTGTAATAATTGTTGGATTGAAGTTAATTGATTCTTCTAGCAGCTTATGTGAATTTTGTTTGTTTGGTTTTATCTTTAATGTTGAAACTAAATAATGAGGATCGCGGATAGACGAGCGTTCGCTAGGTCGCGCACTTGAATTAACAACTCTTATTCTATGCGTTAGACATGTTTAGATTAATCACCTTTGCATGTTTAAATGTTTAATCTAGATGAGCGTTCACTAGGTTGATTTCATGGGAGAAGTTTATTTGGGGAATGATAACCCGCGTGGGCATTCTACATGTGTTAGTTTCGGATTCATGGCTAGGGAGTTGGTTAATCTTCAAAACAATATTTGTGTGTGTGTTTCTTGTTTTCAAAAATAATAAAAATCCAAAAATATTTCTTTTTATTGTTTTCAAAATTATCAAAAACCCCCAAAAATACTTTTGTATATAATGTATATTTTTGTAAATAGAAACAATACTGTATAGTTTATTTAATTTTGTATATATATATATTCTTTATTCTTTATACTTGTTAATAATAATTCTTTATTTAATTTAATTTTTCGTGACATTAAAAAGTAAATATAACAATCTTCTGTGGGAAAAACCTTTATTTCCCATTATACTTTACAACGACAATTGTTAGGAATTTAGGTAATAAATTAATGACTGCGGTTTTACGACTAACCAAAGATCCATTATGCAGATCACGTATCAGGCATCCGGAGGGGCGTTTTCGGCAAATCGATCTCACGGAAGGCTTTGGATTTGAACGCAATTCATCCACGGAGACATCCACGACGACCCAACTTCCATCCAGTTGTTGGTGAGAATACCGAACAAACTGGACTTCACGAGTCGAAACGATGTGAGATGGCACAAGAAACTCGGCCGACATCACCTGCATATGCTCCTCGTAGCCTTCTTCGTTGCTGGAGGAAAGGATCTCCAACGTCTTGGCGTTTGTGATCATGCTACAGAAGACTGGCAACCATCGACCAACATCCATTAAGATCTGAACGATGGTGGTCGGATAAAGATGGATGGTTGCCGAGTGTCTCGAGGATTCGGCTTTGAAGTACGGAGCAGGTTCAGCTCGTTGAAACACTCGCAAGTACTCGGCCCTATGAAGAGTCTCGGGATGAATCGACGTGTCGGGAGTCGGTGAAGTTATCCACAAAGGAAATCCGGCAGAGTGGCCATGAGCAGGAGCTCGTGTTTGGCCTTACGGACGATATCCGAGATCAAGTCGGTGTGGACTCCGACAAGATCAGCGAGCAGGTCCCGGAAGATTATATGGCACAGTTACGGATGGGCGCTCGACTAGGGTAGGCATGAGGCTCCGCACATCCCGTCTCAAGTGGTCCATGTCGATGGAATCATCGGACAACTCGAGAATAGGCTCTTGTTGTTGAGGAACAACTTCGAGCCTTCGCCGTGGCACATCTGAGTGCGGAACAGGACCTCCGCAATTAGGACATATGCCGCTGTGGAGAGCATCGACGAGTCGTTGATTCAGCATTTAAAGCTCCTCGTTCTTGCTCACCAGCTGATCATTTCGTCTCTCTAGCTCGGCAATACGCTGCTCGGAAGACTGGATACCGAACTTCTTCCTATTTCTCGACCCCCAATAGTAGACTTGGTCTTCTTCTAGTCCGATTTTTGGACCAAATCTTTCACGTTGTGGTTTGGTGGGGTGAGAATACACCGCAAAGAAAGCCGCCAGTGCTTCTCTCTGAGCTTTGGTGTACTTCGACCTCGGAAGTCTCCTATAGACAGGAGCGGCTTCCGGCTCAACAGGTGGATCAGCAACCAAGATTGGTGCTTGAGGTAGTGGTTGCGGTTGTGGTTGTGGCTCGGTCGGCATGCTAGCATCGGCGCTATTGAGCATGCTCGGCGGAATTATTTCAGCCAGACCTTCAAAGATCGGGTTCTCTGAAGGACCTGCCTGAAACAAATCACTGAAAGAATTCACTCTTTTGGCCATTTCTGGGTTGGGAAGGGAGGATAACTTTGTGGGAATTAGGGAGGTTTCTGGGAAAACTGAAGAACACGAAGAACACACGAGAGAGAAAACGAGAGAGAGAGTGAGAGAGACTAAGGGAAAACGCGTGAAATGACCTAAGGCACTAACGCAAATCGAAGGGAAGGGAAGGGAACGGACGCACGCTCGCACACGTGCCACAGACAGAAGACCCGTAATTTCCGGATCGAGCGACGAAAGTCGTAAAGTCTACAGTAGACACGCACGCGGTTTATTAAACAATTCGGCCGATGCAAAAGTCGTGCGTCGGCCCAATCAGAATTTTTTTTTTCATTTTCATTTTTTATTTTTTTATTTTTTTAATACTTTACGAAAAGTCGTAAAGTGAACAAGGAAAACGAGTCGCACACGCGCTTGCCGACACTTTAAACGGGCTTGGGCCATCGGAATGGTCTGGGCCTTAAAGTGGGCCCGGGCCAAAGAAAACTCCGGCCCATTATTGGTGGGCTTAACTAATGGGCCTAAAAACGAACAGGCCCGACACACTAAATGGGCTTGGGTTTATTTTTTATTTTTTTTTATTTTTTATTTTTTTATTTCGAAACCTAAAACCCTAACCAATCACACAAACGGGCCTAAGGCCCAATAACAAATAAACAACAAACAAGCCCACAAGTAAAACAAACAGTAAAAATAAACAATAAAAATAAATAAATACAAAGAGTAAAACAAACAAGCACTCTTTTTTTTTTATATACAATTACAAATTTTCTATTTTTTTTTTTTTTTTTTTTTTTTTTTTTTTCAAAAACAAATAACGAGAGTGAAAAGAAAACTTACCTTTTTACTCCCGAGGAAACCGAAAAAATCACCAACAAGACATCAACCTCAAGGTTTTTCAACCTTGACTTCCTAAACGTATGCTCCGATGTATGTGGTAAAATTTCCGATAAACCCGGATTATTTCCTATAAAAATTAAAAAGTTAGTAATAAAATTTACAAGTTAAAAACAAAATATTTTACAAAATTAAAAATAATGTCACAAATTATCTATACAAAATGAATAAATAAAATTTCCTATGTCTAAGTATATTTTATTTACAAGTAATGTTAAATTGTCCAAAATATAGTTAAGAACAAAGTTGATTCCAAGCGGTAATTCGAGGTGGACGTACTGCCTAGGTGCAATATCTTGACGTAAATGACTTTCTGTGTTTTCAGAAGGCGAATGGCCAGATCACAAGAGATAAGCGAGAGGCAAGATTCATTTAGTGGACAAGTCCTCTGAATCCAATTTTACAAACCCGTCACCTAGAGTCTTGATCATATCTAGACACCATTCATGTGCCCCTTACTCAGTTGAGAAAGCACTTAAGTGTTCGACAATTCTCCAAGTGTTAATAAAGGCCGCCCTCAACCTCAAGTGACCTTACGGTACAAATGAAGGGTTTAGGCCAATATTAATAAAAGGACCTTACCTATTTCCGTTCAAATTACAACCTACAACAACTTAAATAATTAACAGTATTCAGGATACCTAAGTATAATTACTAAGTATGTGTAAAAATATTTACAAGTAAAATTAGTAAGTATAAAATTAACAAGTATTATCTACAAACAGTAAAAAGTCAACAGTCAAAAAGTCAACAGTCAAAAGTCAAAAGTCAAAAGTAAATAGTAAAAACAATCCCCGGCGAGCCGGCGCCAAAATGATTTAAAGGGTTTTTTCACCTACGTCATTAATTATTACCTAAATTCCTAACAATTGTCGTTGTAAAGTATAATGGGAAATAGAGGTTTTTCCCACAGAAGATTGTTATATTTACTTTTTAATGTCACGAAAAATTAAATTAAATAAAGAATTATTATTAACAAGTATAAAGAATAAAGAATATATATATATACAAAATTAAATAAACTATACAGTATTGTTTCTATTTACAAAAATATACATTATATACAAAAGTATTTTTGGGGGTTTTGATAATTTTGAAAACAATAAAAGAAATATTTTTGGATTTTTATTATTTTTTTGAAAACAAGAAACACACACAAATATTGTTTTGAAGATTAACCAACTCCCTAGCCATGAATCCGAAACTAACATATGTAAGATGCTGGACCACCATACATCTCCCAAATAAAACCTCACTATGAAAATTAACCCCGAGACCACCCTGACAGGCTAAACAATTAAACATGCAAAGGTAATTAATCTAAACATGTTTAACGCATAGAAGAAGAGTTGCTAATTCAAGTGCACGACCTAGCGGGACCGCCCAACTATCCGTGATCCTTATTATTTAGTTTTAACATTAAAGATAAAACCAAACAAACAAAATTCACATAAGCTGCTAGGAGAATCAATCAACTTCAATCCAACAATTATTACACAAAATAGAAAATAAACAAACAATAACATTTCCCAAAATTATTCACGAATAGTTAATTAAACAAAAATAAATTATAATAAATAAACGAGTTTGGGAAAAATGTTACTGTTGTGTGCATGAAAATGGACACTGTCTGGCAGGCGAAGTGATGTGAACGTAAAATACGTTCACAAAGTGCTCTAAATACTTGGATGGATGCTATTCTGAAAGCTTATTTGTCGGTTTAATGTTTGTTTTCGTGTTTTCAGGGAAAATATGTGAAAAATGCTAATTTACACATAAAAGGTGATTTTTGGAGATTTACCGCGCAATTTCGGAAAGTCAACCGTGACTTTCCGATTATCTGATGACACCGGTCATTATTTGGAAGTGGAATATAATATTGTACGAAGATTTCGAAAGACGTTTCGAATCCCGGCAATTTTGCCGGCGAACCACCACTCACGGAGGCGCAACCACCACACGCGGTGGTGAAAGACAAATTAAAACTCCATTTTATTTTCCCTTGTTTATATTTATTTATATTTTTATTTTAGTATTTATTTTATAATTATTTAATTTCTTTATTTTTCTTTTGTTTTATTTTATTATTATTTTATTTTATTTCTTTTTTATTATATTATTTATTCTTTTGTTTTTGTTTTGTCTGCAGGTGCCATGTTACCTCCCTCACGACTACTTCACATTTCAAATTCATCTATGTTCTTCACGTTACCACCATCAACACAATCACCCTCCACTCCTTCATGGATCTTCCTTTTTAGCTGTCTCTCCACCAGCAAAATCTCCCCACTCAATTTGAATTCAAATCAGATTAACAATCCATCGTTTTCTGATTCCTTCCTCCTCTATTTATACCCAGCAGTTCCCCATTTTTCCTTGGCCGGGGCTTCTCCCCGCGCCACCATCTCTTACCCCATCTCTTTCCCCCTCCATATTTCTCCTGCGTACGTGCTTGGCTCACTCAGCCAAGCCTTCTCTTCTTGCCACTCTTCCTCTCCGGTTCCCCTCCTTCTCTCGTTACAATCAACAAACACTCACCGTCCTCAAATGCGTCCGTGCACAGCCACACTTGGCTGTGCCTTCTCTTCTCACCCAATCCTCTCTTCTTCTTCTCCGGTCACTCTCTCGTCAAAATCTCTTTCGTTTCTCAAAGTCTCCCGTCTCTCGGTTACTCATCTCTCTCGCAATCAACCTCTACTCCTCCCTCACTCTTCTTTCCTCAATCAACACCGTCCCCCTTCTTCCCCCTGTTCCAACAATTAATCATAATCACCATTCAACCATAGCCTAGCCGTGCTCTCCTTGGCGTTCACCAAATCCATCACCCATCCTCCTTCAATCATCACCGCAAACAAGAAATCACCAACAGTAGCCCACGGTTCACAATACCATCTCTTTAATGTCTGTTCTTTTGCAGGTTTAGAAGAATACTCACCAAATCCTACCGGCCACCGTCGTCGATCCAAGGTGAGCTTCGAACCCGCCTCCGCCGCCGGCCACTTCCGCAGCTTCCCACGTGTCTCTCGCTCCGCCGCAAGTCTCATTGCCGCACTCCTCTAATCCGCCGCAGTTCCCATGAACGCCGCGCCATCCCGTGCTAATCCCTGCTGTCCCGGAGTCGTGCCTCGTGCTCTGCTCTCAGCCCACATCGAGCCCGTGCTCGATTTTCGGTCACCGCCACCTGCGCCGGTACCAAATCCGTGCTCAATTACTTCCGGGATCGTTACCTGTCGCTCGCCGTTCCCGCCGCTGCTCCTATCTTTGCCGCCGCATCTCCTCATCACCTGCGCTGCCATCATCGATCCGAGCTTCTCTGCCCGGAAAATAGCGATCCCATCACCAACACCGCAACAAACCATGGTCGCGCATCTCCCTCTCGTCCACCGCCGCTGTTATCCTCCGCCGCCGCACCACCTCCCTCTCTTACTCTGTCCAGAAGAGAAGAACCAAACAATTCGTGAATGAAGATGAGAGGATAGACGGTTTGATGCTGACATGGAGGAAGAGAGAGATTGGCGTTGAAAAGTCAACCCAGCCAAGGGAGAGGAAGACTTGGGCTGACCGTAAAGAAAAATGGACTTGGGCCTTTGACCAAGTCAAAGTCCAAGCCCAAAAGCCCAAAAGTCTAATTGCAGGCCCAAGCCCAATTTGCTCCCCGAACTTCATCGAAAATCCGGCGAGTCCGATTAGATCCCTCGCCGAAATTAAATGAGCATTTCTTTCTCAAACTCAATTTATTTAAATATTTGTTGTGTGTTTATTTATTTGAATATTTGTTTAATTTGAATATTTGTGTGATTTAATTATATATTGAAAAACCCAAAAATATGTTATTCATTTATTTGTGTGTTTGTTTAAATTATTGTTTGGTGTGTTTTATTTAATTGTATTAGTTTAAATTGTATTTGTCTTGTTTTACTTTATTTGTTTGCAAAAAGATTAAAAACCAAAAATATTTTCTTTTATTTATTTCTTGTTTTCAAAAGAATTTCAAAAACCCAAAAATATAACTTTCGTATATATTGTACATTTTTGTAAATAGAAACAATATAGTTTAATTAATTTCGTGACATTAGGAAAGTAAATAAACAATCCTCTGTGGGAAAAACCTCTACTTCCCATTATACTATTCAACGACAAATTGTTAGGAGTTTAGGTAATATTAATGACGTCGGTAAAACCGCATATCATTTTGGCGCCGGCTCGCCGGGGATTGTTTTTACTATTTACTTTTTTACTTTTTACTATTTGTAAATAATACTTGTTGATACTTGTAAATGATACTTGTAAATATTACTTACTAATTATACTTGTATATATTGTTACACTTAGTAATTATACTTAGGTATCCTGAGTACTGTTAATTATTTAAGTTGTTGTAGGTTGTAATTTGAACGGAAATAGGTAAGGTCCTTTTATTAATATTGGCCTAAACCCTTCATTTGTACCGTAAGGTCACTTGAGGTTGAGGGCGGCCTTTATTAACACTTGGAGAATTGTCGAACACTTAAGTGCTTTCTCAACTGAGTAAGGGGCACATGAATGGTGTCTAGATATGATCAAGACTCTGGGTGACGGGTTTGTAAAATTGGATTCAGAGGACTTGTCCACTAAATGAATCCTGCCTCTCGCTTATCTCTTGTGATCTGGCCATTCGCCTTCTGAAAACACGGAAAGTCATTTACGTCAAGACATTGCACCTAGGCCGTACGTCCACCTTGAATTACCGCTTGGAATCAACTTTGTTCTTAACTATATTTTGGACAATTTAACATTACTTGTAAATAAAATATACTTAGACATAGGAAATTTTATTTATTCATTTTGTATAGATAATTTGTGACATTATTTTTAACTTTGTAAATATTTTGTTTTTAACTTGTAAATTTTATTACTAACCTTTTAACTTTTTATAGGGAATAATCCGGGTTATTCGGAAATTTTACCACATACATCGGAGCATACGTTTAGGAAGTCAAGGTTGAAAAACCTTGAGGTTGATGTCTTGTTGGTGATTTTTCGGTTTCCTCGGGAGTAAAAAGGTAAGTTTTCTTTTCACTCTTGTTATTTGTTTGTTTAAAATAAATAAAAAAAATAAAAAAAAAATAGAAAATTTGTAATTGTAAATAAAATAAAAAATAAAAAAAGAGTGTTTCTTTTGTTTTACTGTTTTGTAATTTTTTATTTTCACTTTTTATAATTACTGTTTGTTTGTTTTGGGCTTGTTCGTTTGTTATTTATTATTGGGCCTTAGGCCCATTCGTTTGTGTGATTGGTTAGGGTTTTTGGTTTCGTAAAATAAAAAAAGAAAAAAATAAAAAAATAAAATTTTTGGCCCATTGGGCTCGTGTCATTCACGAAGCCCAAAACCCGTAACCCAAGCCCATTTAGCGTGTCGGGCCTGTTCGTTTTTAGGCCCATTAGTTTAAGCCCACCAATAATGGGCCGGAGTTTTCTTTGGCCCAGGCCCACTTTAAGGCCCAAACCATTTCGATGGCCCAAGCCCGTTTAAAGTGTCGGCAACCTTAGCGCGTGCGTCTCACGCGTTTTCACTGTTCACTTTACGACTTTTCGTAAAGTATTAAAAAAAAAGAAAATAAAAAAATAAAAAAATTGAAAATTGAAAAAATTTGATTGGGCCGACGCACGACTTTTGCGTCGGCCGATTTGTTTAATAAGCCGCATGCGTTTTCACTGTACGCTTTGCGACTTTCGTCGCTCGATCCGGAAATTCCGGATCTGTGTCTGTGGCACGTGTGTGAGCGTGCGACCGTTCCCTTCCCTTCCCTTCGTTCGTGTGTTTCATTCCACGCTTTTCCCTTAGGTTTCCCTTAGCCTCTCTCTCTCTCTCTCTCTCTCGTTTTCTCTCGCTTGTTCATCGTGTTCTTGAGTTTTCCCGGAAAACCTCCCAATTCCCGAAGCTATCCTTCCCTCCCAAACCACAAATGGCCAAGAAAGTAAATTCCTTTAGCGAGTTGTTTCGAGCGGGTCCTTCGAGAACCCAATATTTGAAGGTCTGGCTGAAATCATTCCACCGAGCATGCTCAATAGCGCCGATGCTCGCATGCCGACCCAACCACAACCACTACCCCAAGCACCAATCCCGGTTGCCGATCCACCCGCCGAGCCGAAGCCGCTCCCGTCTATAGGAGACTTCCGAGGACGAAATACACCAAAGCTCAGAGAGAAGCACTGGCGGCTTTCTTTGCGGTGTATTCTCACCCCACCAAACCACAACGTGAAAGATTTGGTCCAAAAATCGGACTAGAAGAAGACCAAGTCTACTATTGGGGGTCGAGAAATAGGAAGAAGTTCGGTATCCGGACTTCTGAGCAGCGTATTGCCGAGCTAGAAAGAAGAAACGATCAGTGGTGAGCAAAAACGAGGAGCTTCAGATGCAGAATCAACGACTCGTCGATGCTCTCCACAGCGGCATCTGTCCCATTGCGGAGGTCCCGTTCCGCACTCGGATGTGCCTAGGCGAAGGCTCGAAGTTGTTCCTCCACAACAAGAGCCTCTTCTCGAGTTGTCCGATGATTCGATCGACATGGACCACTCGAGACGGGATGTGCGGAGCCTCATGCCTACACTAGTCGAGCGCCCATCCGTACCCGTGCCATCTACTCTTCCGGACCTGCTCGATGATCTTGTCGGAGTCCACACCGACTTGATCTCGGATATCGCCCGCAAGGCCAAGCACGAGCTCATGCTCAGCGGCCACCGCCGGTTTTCCTTTGTGGATATCTTCACCGACTCCCGACACTTCTATTCATCCCGAGACTCTAAATAGGGCCGAGTACTTCGCGAGTGTTTCAACGTGGCGAGCCTCGCGCCATACTTCAAATCGGAATCCTCGAGACACTCGGCAACCATCCACCTTCATCCGACCACCATCGTTGAAATCTTAATGGATGTTGGTCGATGGTTGCCCGTCTTCCGTAGCATGGTCACAAACGCTCGGATGTTGGAGATCCTACCCTCCGACAACGCAAGAGGCTACGAGGACCGAAGCAAGTGATGTCGGCCGAGTTTCGGTGCCATCTCACATCGTTTCGACTCGTGAAGTCCAGTTCGTTCGGTACTCTCAATTACAACCGGATGGAAGTTGGATCGTTGTGGATGTCTCCGTGGATGAACTGCGCTCAAATCCGAAGCCTTCCGTGAGATCTATATGCCGAAAGCGCCCCTCCGGATGCCTCGATTCGAGACTTGCAGAATGGATCTTCCTTAGTTACTTGGGTGGAGCACGTGGATGTGCGCGAGAAGGAGATGAAGGCCATTTTCGAACCCTTCGTTCATTCGGGGTTCGCTTTTGGTGCAAAGCGTTGGATCTCAACTCTCCAACGACAAGCCGAGCGCTACATGTGCGTCACGGGGATCCACACTTCACCCGGTGACTCTATCATTTCGCCCGAAGGAAAAAGAGGCCTAGCGGAATTGGCAAACCGATGGCGATCCGTTTCTTCAACGACATCGGTAACTCCACGTATCATCACTGGACTTGTTCGAACCGAACAAGAGACACTCGAATGGAGGTCGGGACCAACAAGCGAAGGGGAGATCCGAGCAAGCCCCCGGAGTCAATCGTACCGCCGGTTGTTCCGTCGTTCATCTATCTCATCACACCGGGATCTTTGAGTTCCTCAAAGACGTTCGTACTAGACCGCCGTGGGATAGTATGTCGATGGACAGCTCGGTGCGTCTCGCTAGCAAATTTCACCATCGGTCTTGACCCGCGGAACCAGATTTCGGTGCTCGCCATAGATAATCACAACGATTTCCTCATTCTTCGGGAGTGTTGCACCGATGCAACGGGGTCGTCTGTGATTTATGCGCCGATCAACCATTCCATTCTCCAAAGTGTTTGTTATGTGGAGTTCAACCGGAGCCATTTCCGCTTATGTCTTCAGGCTTCTCCATTCTGCCAAACGTATCCGGAGCTGTTCTTGATGGAACACTACTGACTATGGTGTTCCAGATCTCGGTGAAGGCTACATCAGCTAAATCTGCCGTGGAGTCGGCAACTACACTCGTCCAGGACACACTTCAAAGGATCAGAACCGCAGTCAACTAAGGAGCAAACGTTGGATGCAAGGCCCTGCTAGCCTTGTTTGTGACTGTTGGTGACTTGCTTCGGGAGGAGCTTAATGATCTTCAAGGGGGAGTTTTTCTTTAACCTTTCTGTTTATTTTTGTTTCCTTTGTATAAATGTTGTGTGCTTACTTCTGTTTATTTTTATTTGTGTGTTTATTTCTGTATGTGTGTTTAAATTCAATAACCATACTTGAATTTTTCATTTTCGTGAAATATCTGTCTATCATTGAGGACAATGTTTAATTCAAGTGTGGGGGAAGGTTTATTAAAAAGAAAAGAAAAAATTTGAAAATTTTGAAAAATTCAAAAAAATAATTTACTTGTTTTTGTTTTCTACGGTAACAATATATCGACTAAATCATACTTACTCCCTTGGTAGCGTTGAACCTACCATTGCACTAAGTGAGTCCCTGTGGTCACGTATTGTTACGTAAATTGAAAAAAATCAAAAAAATCAAAAAATCAAAAAAATACAAAAATATTTGCTTCTGTTTGTGTGTTTTTGTGTGTTTATTTGTATTCGTGTTTTGTTCTTTCCAATCCCGATGATGAATTGAGTTTAATTGTTGTGATTAGGAGAATGTTTATTATATGTCAAGGCTTTGTGTGATTTGCTTTGGATTTAATTTGCATAACTTATGATTGCTCGAAATTTCATGTTCACATAACCTGTGTTAATTAGTTGATTGCAATCCGAGAAGCACATTTGAACATACATTGTCATGCATACCCAGAAATTGTGAGAATTTGAGCCTGTTGAATATTCACATGTATGCATTATTCATACATTTACTCGTTCTTCATGTGTGCACAATTCATGAGTTTTTGAACCTAGAACTTGCTCATTGACCTCTCGAAACTTTTTTATTAATCTGTGATGAATTGAAAATGATTAAGGCATTAGTTGAGCACCATGGCCAAATATTCACCATCCATCTAAACACGAACTTTAGGAACCCCTTTTGAACTTATCACTCATTAGCCGTTTCTTTTGTTCACCCGCACCATCTCACCTTTGTTTTATTGTGTTTGCAAGACGATGATAGTGACTTCTTATATTCTTATGCTTCGGGTTTTGAATTGTATGGTAGTACCAAAAGTCAAGTGTGGGGGTGCATTTTATTTTGTTGTATTTATTCAAAGAAAGAAAGAAAAATCAGAAAGAAAAAGAAGGAATAAAGTTCCTCAAGAAAGAAAAAAAAAAAGAGTGGAAAAGAAAAAAAAAAAGAAAAATGCCACAAAAATAGAGTTATTTTCTTGTATTGTATTATTTTCAATAAAAGGTTGGAGGAAAATAGGAAAGTTGTTTCGGGTTTAGCATAGGTATGAGTTTCAAAGTCGTTGATTTGTCTTGCAAACATGTGGAACATTTATCATTTCTAATCCTTTCATTTCATTTACCATTTACCATTCACCCTTTGGCCCCTGTTTCACCTTAAAAGCCCTTATGATTTAATGATTTGTGGATTAATTGTGGAGAGTTGGTTAATGAGCAAGCTTATGGGAACACTACTTGTGTAATTGTTATGAGAGTAAACACTTAACCCTAAACACTGAGCGGAAATATTTAGTGAATCTTGTGAGTTTTAGTGGTTAATGTTGCTCATTTGTGCCAATTTGATTGCTTGAAATTAATTGTACACTCGATTTTCACACACTTCACCCGAGCACGAATGAGATGTCCATGTTAAATACTTAGCAAATTCGTGAGCCTTGGTATATAGTTTTTATTCTCCTGATTATAATTCTTTGAACTCGTTGAGGGTTATGGTTGGAAAGAATTTCTGTTTTGTGTTTCCCTTTCTGTTTTTGTGTTGTTCTGTTTTTAGTTCTGTGTTTGCTAGAGGACTAGCAAAAGTTCAAGTGTGGGGGTGTGATGTGAACGTAAAATACGTTCACAAAGTGCTCTAAATACTTGGATGGATGCTATTCTGAAAGCTTATTTGTCGGTTTAATGTTTGTTTTCGTGTTTTCAGGGAAAATATGTGAAAAATGCTAATTTACACATAAAAGGTGATTTTTGGAGATTTACCGCGCAATTTCGGAAAGTCAACCGTGACTTTCCGATTATCTGATGACACCGGTCATTATTTGGAAGTGGAATATAATATTGTACGAAGATTTCGAAAGACGTTTCGAATCCCGGCAATTTTGCCGGCGAACCACCACTCACGGAGGCGCAACCACCACACGTGGTGGTGAAAGACAAATTAAAACTCCATTTTATTTTCCCTTGTTTATATTTATTTATATTTTTATTTTAGTATTTATTTTATAATTATTTAATTTCTTTATTTTTCTTTTGTTTTATTTTATTATTATTTTATTTTATTTCTTTTTTATTATATTATTTATTCTTTTGTTTTTGTTTTGTCTGCAGGTGCCATGTTACCTCCCTCACGACTACTTCACATTTCAAATTCATCTATGTTCTTCACGTTACCACCATCAACACAATCACCCTCCACTCCTTCATGGATCTTCCTTTTTAGCTGTCTCTCCACCAAAGCAAAATCTCCCCACTCAATTTGAATTCAAATCGATTAACAATCCATCGTTTTCTCGATTCCTTCCTCCTCTATTTATACCCAGCAGTTCCCCATTTTTCCTTGGCCGGGGCTTCTCCCCGCGCCACCATCTCTTACCCCATCTCTTTCCCCCTCCATATTTCTCCCGCGTACGTGCTTGGCTCACTCGCCCAAGCCTTCTCTTCTTGCCACTCTTCCTCTCTCGGTTCCCCTCCTTCTCTCGTTACAATCAACAAACACTCACTGTCCTCAAATGCGTCCGTGCACGGCCACACTTGGCTGTGCCTTCTCTTCTCACCCAATCCTCTCTTCTTCTTCTCCGGTCACTCTCTCGTCAAAATCTCTTTCGTTTCTCAAAGTCTCCCGTCTCTCGGTTACTCATCTCTCTCGCAATCAACCTCTACTCCTCCCTCACTCTTCTTTCCTCAATCAACACCGTCCCCCTTCTTCCCCGTTCCAACAATTAATCATAATCACCATTCAACCATAGCCTAGCCGTGCTCTCCTCGGCGTTCACCAAATCCATCACCCATCCTCCTTCAATCATCACCTCGCAAACAAGAAATCACCAACAGTAGCCCACGGTTCACAATACCATCTCTTTAATGTCTGTTCTTTTGCAGGTTTAGAAGAATACTCACCAAATCCTACCGGCCACCGTCGTCGATCCAAGGTGAGCTTCGAACCCAGCCTCCGCCGCCGCCACTTCCGCAGCCTTCCCACGTGTCTCGCTCCGCCGCAAGTCTCATTGCCGCACTCCTCTAATCCGCCGCAGTTCCCATGAACGCCGCGCCATCCCGTGCTAATCCCCTCGCTGTCCCGGAGTCGTGCCTCGTGCTCGCTCTCAGCCCACATCGAGCCCGTGCTCGATTTTCGCCACCGCCACCCGCGCCGGTACCAAATCCGTGCTCAATTACTTCCGGGATCGTTACCGTCGCTCGCCGTTCCTGCCGCTGCTCCTATCTTTGCCGCCGCATCTCCTCATCACCTGCGCTGCCATCATCGATCCGAGCTTCTCTCGCCCAGAAAATAGCGATCCCATCACCAACACCGCAACAAACCATGGTCGCGCATCTCCCTCCGTCCACCGCCGCTGTTATCCTCCGCCGCCGCACCACCTCCTCTCTCTTACTCTGTCCAGAAGAGAAGAACCAAACAATTCGTGAATGAAGATGAGAGGATAGACGGTTTGATGCCGACATGGAGGAAGAGAGAGATTGGCGTTGAAAAGTCAACCCGGCCAAGGGAGAGGAAGACTTGGGCCGACCGTAAAGAAAAATGGACTTGGGCCTTTGACCAAGTCAAAGTCCAAGCCCAAAAGCCCAAAAGTCTAATTGCAGGCCCAAGCCCAATTTGCTCCCCGAACTTCATCGAAAATCCGGCGAGTCCGATTAGATCCCTCGCCGAAATTAAATGAGCATTTCTTTCTCAAACTCAATTTATTTAAATATTTGTTGTGTGTTTATTTATTTGAATATTTGTTTAATTTGAATATTTGTGTGATTTAATTATATATTGAAAAACCCAAAAATATGTTATTCATTTATTTGTGTGTTTGTTTAAATTATTGTTTGGTGTGTTTTATTTAATTGTATTAGTTTAAATTGTATTTGTCTTGTTTTACTTTATTTGTTTGCAAAAAGATTAAAAACCAAAAATATTTTCTTTTATTTATTTCTTGTTTTCAAAAGAATTTCAAAAACCCAAAAATATAACTTTCGTATATATTGTACATTTTTGTAAATAGAAACAATATAGTTTAATTAATTTCGTGACATTAGGAAAGTAAATAAACAATCCTCTGTGGGAAAAACCTCTACTTCCCATTATACTATTCAACGACAAATTGTTAGGAGTTTAGGTAATATTAATGACGTCGGTAAAACCGCATATCACGAAGGTGGCAGACTCAGCTATAGTATCGTAACTTTTCGGATGTGGCGGGTGCACTTAGCAGATTGGAACCATTTGGGCTTTTGGGCTTGGGCCCAAATTTGGTCAACAGTCAACGAAGTCAAATTTTGACTTTCTTCTTCTATTTTGTTTGACCGGGTCAGCCCTCTATTTCTTATTCTTTTTTCTTCATTCCCGTGTATGATTTCTTCAATCTCCTTCAACTGCTCTTTCTTTTCTTCTTCTCTACAGAGGGGACCGGCGAGAGAGCTGAAACACGGCGGCGGTTGAGCGGCGAGGACTTAGCAGGTGGGTCGCCGGCGTGGTCGTGAGAGGACGGAGGCAGGGAGTTCAAGGGGAAGACCATGGTGGTCTGAGCTGGATCGACGAGATCGATGCGTCAGAGGACGACGCCGGCACGGGAAGAGAACGGCGTCGGCATCTGGGTTATGCGGCGGTACTGCAGGTTAGGACGCCGTGGGAACATCGCCGTGAGCTTGGGCTCGGATTGCTTGCAGGTGCGGCAGAGCAGTGGCTCTGTGATGATTGCGAGACCGGAGATGGATTGCCGGCTTCGAGGAGCGGCGGCGTCGATTAGGCACGGTTCAGATCGACGGCGACGTCGAGATTAATTGCTGGGCTGGTGAGCACGGCAGCTTGGCTGGGCTGAAACAAACCGGCATGGGCTCTTGTGATTGGGCTGCTCACGGCGAGAGATGGCTTCTGCAAACCTGCAAAACAAAAACAAATAATTAGAGATATGATTGCATGATTGTTTTGCAGGTGGTTAATGGATTGAAATTGCCGAAATTGAATTGATCGATTGCAGGTGGTAGATAGATTGGGTGATGATGATGGTGGCTGGTTCTGTGAATTTGTGTTGGCAGCGGCAAGAGCGGCGCGGGGAGCACGGTGAATTTCTGGGTAGAGAATAGACGGCGGTGGAGCTCCAGATTGAAATTGGCAGAGGCCAGTAGCGGTGCCATGGCTGGGCTACAAGACCTGCAAAACAAGAGCAAAGAACGTAACCTGCAAAAGAGAAAGAAGATTAATTAGATTGATAGTAATTTGTGCTTGCAGGGGCTGCCTTAAATAGAGAAGAAATGGGAAGCAGCCAACGCAGAGTGAAGCTCATGGATGGAAGAACAGCTCAGAGATTCCAAGGAATAGAGAAAATGGGCGGCTCGGTGGAGGGATTAATGGACTGTAGTGGTATGTGATCTGTAATGGGTGGAGCTGTGAACTGGGAAAGAGGAACCGGAGCCATGTGAGGAAGGATCGTGAACATGCTGCAGTCAAGAAGAACATAATCAAAACAAATAAAATAAAAATAACAAAAAGAAATAAAAAGAAATAATTAATAAAATAAAATAAAATAAAAGAAATAAATAAAATAACAAATGAAATAATTATAAATATAAACAATAAACAATTATTAGAGAAAATAGAATGGTAGTTTCAAAATATGTATCGCCACCGCGTGTGGTGGTTGCGCCTCCGTATGTAGTGGTTCGCCGACAAATTGCCGGGATTCGGAACGGTTCCCGAAATCTTCGTACAATATTTTATTCCACAAATGAAAGTCACGGTTGACTTTCCGAATTACGCTGAAAACCTCCAAAATTCACCTTTTATGTGCAGATTAACATTTTTCTCATATTTTCCCTAAAAACACAAAAACAAATATTAAACAAACAATTAAGCTTTCGGAATAGCAAAATCCAGTAATTAAAGGCACTTTGTGAACGTATTTTACGTTCACATCACTTGCTCCTTGTAGCTTTCTTCTATCCCGGAGAACAGGACCTCCAAGGTATGGGCATTGGTGACCAAGCTACAGAAGACGAGCAACCATTGACCAACATCCATTAAAATCTGAACGATGGTGGTCGGATTCAGGTGAATGGTTGCTGAGTGTCTCGAGGCTTCTGATATGAAATATGGTGTAGGCTCATCTCGTTGAGACACTCGCAAGTACTCGGCACGATTAAGAGTTTCAGGATGAATGGAAGTGCTGGGATTTGATGAAAAGATCCACAGGGGAAAACTAGCCGCGGCCAAGAGAAGGAGTTCGTCTTTGGCTTTGTTCACGATATCGGCGATTTGGTCGGAATGACACCCAACGAGATCATGAGCAGGTCCCGGAATGTTGTCAAATGGCACATGAGAGGATGAGCGCTCGACTAATGTTGGCATGAGGCTCCGCACATCCCTTCGCAAGTCATCCATGTCGATTGAATCATCGGACAAGATGATAGGTGCATAATTGTACAACTTTTTATATCAATTTCGCTACATTTTTGTTGTTAGTTTCTCATAAATTTGTGTTATTTATTTAGTTTTTGTGTTTGTAGGTTTCCTATTGCAAATAAAGAGAAAAGAAGATAAGTTGAGGAGAGTAAGCAAAGTGTTGGAAATTTACGAAGTCTAATGGGCTTTTTCGAGGCCCATTAAGAAGTGAGCTGCCGTGAGGCGCAAGATGAAGGCCCAAATCCATCAAGATGAAGGCCCAAATCCATGAAGAAAGGCCCAAGCCCAAGAAGGAAGGTCCAAGCCCATTTTCGGACAATCTGCCTGTGCAGATATGTCAACTTGCGAAGCCTATATCTCCCAATTGCACAGTTGGATCCAGCTGTAATTTTGATACACGCTGCATGTGTGTGTTATATATTCTGTATTAAAATTTGAGAATCATCCAACCGTTCAAACGTGTATTATTCCGTTCTAAGTGGGAACTGCTCAGTGCTGTCTGCTTTTTTATTTCTTTCCTCTTCTTTTATTTTCAATGCTCCACTCACCCCTATATTTCTTTCCTCTTCTTTTATTTTCAATGCTCCACTCACCCCTATATTTCATACATTTACTCGTTCTTCATGTGTGCACTATTCATGAGTTTTGAACCTAGAACTTGCTCAAAGACCACTTGAAACGTTTTGTTAATCTGTGATGAATTAGAAATGAGTAAGGCATTAGTTGAGCACCATGGCTAAAATATTCACCATCCATCTAAACACGAACTTTAGGAATCCCCTTTTGAACTAAACACTCATTAGCCGTTTCTTTTGTTCACCCACACCATCTCACCCTTGTTTTATTTATGTTTGCAAGACGATGATAGTGACTTCTTGTGTTCTTATGCTTCGGGTTTTGATTTGTATGGTAGTATACCAAAAGGCAAGTGTGGGGGTGTATTTATTTTGTTGTATTTGTTCAAGGAAAAAAAAATCAGAAATAAAAAGAAGGAATAAATTCCTCAAAGAAAAAAGAAATAGAAAAGAAAGAAAAAAAATATATAGAGTTATTTTCTTGTATTACTTTTAATAAAAGGTTGGAGGAAAATAAGAGTTGTTTCGGGTTTAGCATATGTATGAGTTTCAAAGTCGTTGACTTGTCTTGCAAACATGTGAAACATTTTTCATTTCGAGTCCTTTCATTTCACTTCATTTACCATTCACTATTTACCATCCACCCTTTGGTCCCTGTTTCACCTAAAAAGTCCTTATGATCTGATGATTTGTGGATTAATTGTAGAGAGTTGGTTAATGAGCAAGCATATGGGAACACTACTTGTGTAATTGTTTTGAGAGTAAACACTTAACCCTAAACACTGAGCGGAAATATTTAGTGAATCTTGTGAGGTTTAGTGGTTAATGTTGTTCATATGTGCCTATTGGATTGCTTGACATTAATTGTATACTTGGTTTTCACACACTACACCCGAGCATAAATGAGATGTGCATGTTAAAGACTTAGCAAATTCGTTAGCCTTGGTATATAATTTGTATTCTCCTGATTATAACTCTTCTGAACTCGCTGAGGGTTATGGTTGGAAAGAATATATGTTTTGTGTTTCCCTTTTCTGTTTTGTGTTGTTTTGTTTTAAGTTTTGTGTTGCTAAGGGACTAGCAAAAGTTAAGTGTGGGGGTATTTGATAGGTGCATAATTGTACAACTTTTTATATCAATTTCTCTACATTTTTGTTGTTAGTTTCTCATAAATTTGTGTTATTTATTTAGTTTTTGTGTTTGTAGGTTTCCTATTGCAAATAAAGAGAAAAGAAGATAAGTTGAGGAGAGTAAGCAAAGTGTTGGAAATTTACGAAGTCTAATGGGCTTTTTCGAGGCCCATTAAGAAGTGAGCTGCCGTGAGGCGCAAGATGAAGGCCCAAATCCATCAAGATGAAGGCCCAAATCCATGAAGAAAGGCCCAAGCCCAAGAAGGAAGGTCCAAGCCCATTTTCGGACAATCTGCCTGTGCAGATATGTCAACTTGCGAAGCCTATATCTCCCAATTGCACCGTTGGATCCAGCTGTAATTTTGATACACGCTGCATGTGTGTGTTATATATTCTGTATTAAAATTTGAGAATCATCCAACCGTTCAAACGTGTATTATTACGTTCTAAGTGGGAACTGCTCAGTGCTGTCTGCTTTTTTATTTCTTTCCTCTTCTTTTATTTTCAATGCTCCACTCACCCCTATATTCTTTCCTCTTCTTTCTGCCCACACCATTAGTGTTTAATTTCTTTTACCTAAATAAATGGTTCATTGCCATATGTCATACATTTCCACCATTCCACTTACCATTTCTTTTCTACCACTCACATTCCACTTCTCTTCCTTTTCTTTCTTTATTTCTTGCATTGTCTTCTTCTTCCTCTCCATTCTCCTACAAATAGCAGCCTCATTCTTCTCTTCAAAACACACCCCAATGGGGAGGGACAAACCCTCCTCTTTCTCTTCTCATTTTCCATTCTCTAGTACTTAGGGTTTTCAAGACTTCAAGGAGGAGGAGAAGGCGTCTACACCATCACCACCAGCCCCTATTCAACATCACCATCACCATCATCACCTTGTCTTCACAGCTTGGATTACTTGTGGTCAAGGATTCAAGATGTGGCTTCAAGATCTTCATGCTATTCATACGGTGTATTTCGACTTAGCCTTTAAATTTATGCCTCTTTGTTACTTGATTATTCTTTGTATTAGTTAACATGACATGATTTATATAATATTCAGCCCTTGTTTATGGATTTATTTAATTGTTGGATCCTAATTAATTAGTTCTTCTAGTAGTTTATGTGACTCCGTTTATTTGATTTTGTTTTAGTAGATAACTTTTATATGTTTTTGTTTTAAGGTTGCAAACTTAAGATGATTGCATATAATTGGTGCTAGAATTAGGGTTTTAATTCTAATTCACAAGTAGTAAAGGCTTTGGAAAGAGGTCGGAAACAAATAAGAAGGATCACGGATAGATGGGCGGTCCCACTAGGTCGTGCACTTTAATTAACAACTCTTCTTTTATGCGTTGGACATGTTTTGATTAGCTACCTTTGCATGTTTGATTGGTTAATCTAGGTGCGGTCGCTTAGGTTAATTTTCATGAAAGTGGTTTTATTTGGGGAATGATAATTGGCGGTCCAGCATTCCACATATGTTAATTTCGGTTTCATGGCTAGGGAACTTGGTTAATTTTCGGTCCAATGATTGGTAAACTTGTATACTTGTGGCTGAACTTTATATACTTTGTGTTTCATCCCATCTTATTTAATTTATTCTTTGTAATTTAATTAATTTATTTCATTCAATCAATTTCTTTAACCCCCTTTTTACTTTGTACATATGTATATATTCTTTATACTTGTTAATAATAATTCTTTATTTTATTTAATTCTTTGTGACAATTTTTGTTAGGTACACCCTTTGATCTCCGTTGTGAACGATACCCTACTATGCACTATACTACTACCGATAGGGTTTTTTTTAAATTGATGCTCCTTTTGGGCGTATCACAAGACAAGAAGTGGCTCCGGAGGAACAACTTCGAATCTTGATCGATGCACATCTGAGTGCGGAACAGGACCTCCGCACTGGGGACAAATGCCGCTGTGAAGAGCATCGATGAGTTTCTGGTTCTGCTCTTGAAGCCCCTCATTCTTACTCATCAGCTCCTCGTTTCTTCTTATTAGATCGGCATAAATCTGCTCCTCTGACGGGATACCGTGCTTATCATGAAATCTCCTTCCCCAGTTGTAGACCTTATTTTCAGTTAACCCGAGTTTTATAGCAAACCTTGCTCTTTGCAGTTTGAGTGGGTGAGGATTCACCGTGTAGAACTCGGTCAACGCATCATTTTGGTCCTTGGTGAATCTCGTCCTCGGGCCTCTCGTACGCTTCTCGGAAGGACCAGCAACAGCAACAACAGGTAGATCATCAGCCTGGATTGATGCTTGTGGTTCTGGTTCTGGTTCTGGCACATCCGGCATGCTAGCATTAACAGTATCTAGAATGCTTGGTGGAATGATTTCATCCAAGCCTTCAAAGAAATCACTCTCTGGAGGACTAGAATGAAACAACTCACTGAAAGAATTCACTCTTTTGGCCATTTCTAGGTTGGGAGGGAGGATAACTTTCTGGAAAAATAACTAAGAACAACGAAGAACAAGTGAAGAACAGTATGAACAAACGAGAGAAAATTTAGAGAGAATAAAAGGGAACTAAGTGAAAATGAATGCAAAATGAATGGAATGAAACACACAAACACAAACGAAGGGAAAGGAACAGACGCACGTACGCACACGTGCCACAGACACAGATCCGCACATTGCGGATTGATGTGAACGTAAAATACGTTCATAAAGTGCTCTAAATACTTGGATGGATGCTATTCTAAAAGCTTATTTGTCGGTTTAATGTTTGTTTTCGTGTTTTCAGGGAAAATATGTGAAATATGCTAATTTACACATAAAAGGTGATTTTTGGAGATTTACCGCGCAATTTCGGAAAGTCAACCGTGACTTTCCGATTATCTGATGACACCGGTCATCATTCGGAAGTGGAATATAACATTGTACGAAGATTTTGGAAACCGTTCCAAATCCCGGCAATTTTTCCGGCGAACCACCACTCACGGAGGCGCAACCACCACACGCGGTGGTGAAACAGAAATTAAATCTCCACTTTATTTTCCCATGTTTATGTTTTATATTTATTCCTTTCTTTATTTATTTTTATTTCTTTCTTTCTTTTTATATTTATTTTATAATTAATTTAATTATTTAATTATTTAATTATTTAATTTTCCTTTTTATTTTATTTTATTTCTTTTATTATTTTATTTTTGTTTGTTTTGTTTTGTTTGCAGCTTGTTCACGTTCTTGCCGAGTCTTCTCCAGCCTGGGACTCCACCATCATCTCCAGATTATCCCCGCTCCTTCAATTTGAATTCAAACAGCAATCTTAGCTGTTCTTCCACCATACTTTCCAGAGCACTCCACCATCTTTACACTTCCATTCCTTCTTCTTTATAAGCAGCTCCTCTGCTCTGCTCATGAGACACAAGACGGGGGCTCACCTCCTCTTTCTTCCTCTTCTCTTATTCTCGTCTCCTTCTTCTTCTTCTTCTTCTTCCCTTCTTTTCTTTTCTTCCATTTTCTACTCTCTGCACCTCTCTTCCTATTCTCTACACCCACTGCCATCACCGACAAGCTCACACCTAACCACCACACCATCTCTCCGTTCACAGCTCACCACCGTAAATCCTCAAAATCACCTTTGTTCTTTATTCTCATATTTCACAAACAATTCTGTCCTTCTCTGCAATTAACAAAATACACCTGCACAATCAAACCAATCAAGGGAACAACAATCACAGAAGTTGTCGGCGTCCCTTCCTCACCTTCTCACCGGACCCGGATACTCCTTGCCGCACCTCCAGCCGACGCTATCGCCGTGCGTCACCCCATCGATCCACCGAGACCGCCGCTGCAATTCCTGCCCAGAATTCGCCACCGCATCGATTCCAATCGGAAATCAAATCAAGGCCGCGCCCGTCATTGATCACGATCGCCGCCGCAAAGCCCGCCCGGCGCCGGTCTACTCGGACCCATACCCCGTCGATCCCAACCGAGCTGCACCTCTCGCAATTCCCGTGAAGCCCGAAGCCACGCCGCTCCTCATAGCCGCCGCGCCGCAAATCCCGAGATCCTCTGCTCGAGTACACCGAGCCCGGCTCGGTCCGCGTCCTTCTTTGCTCATCACCGCCGCCATCATCGCCGTTTCCGGCATCGCTCTACAAAGCCCTCTTGCTGCGCCGGCACTCCTCACAGAATCTCTCTCTCCTCGAGCCCGAGCTCGAGCCTGGTTCTTTCTCTATTTGATTTCAACTCTCTCTCTCTTTTAATACTTAATTAGTTAATTTTATATTTTGTTTAATTAAATACTTTATATTTTATTTTAAACAATTATTGTGTGAATTTATTTGGTATTGTTTTATAATACTTAATTTTAATTTGTATTTATGTTTGCAATATTATTTGTGTGATTTACATATTTTCTAATAACTCAATTTGTAATTTAGTTTTTATATTTGTGAGTTAAGTTTAGTCTTATAGTTTAATTATCTCAATTTATTTGTTTTGTTTAGTTTAATTAAATTCTATTAAATACGAAAAACCCTAAAAATTGTTAATTAGTGTTAGAAAATTAGGTTATAATTTTACTATTTAGGTTTTAGGCCTCTAATCCCCGTGGTTCGACAACCCCGAGTCTAATTTACTATTTCCTATATTTTGATAACCAAACAAATGGCGCCGTTGCCGGGGATTTAGGTTTAACTTTTAATCTATTGGTATTTTTAACCTAATTTTTCTTACATTTTTTTTGTGTTATTTTTTTTATTAGTTCCTATTTACATTTTTCTTTGAATTTTTAGGTGCATATTTTTACACTCAGCTATGGAACAGTGGAATTATTCTTGGGATGATTCTAGAAACTTCGAGCATCCGTGGTACTCTCAAAATCAATGCATTGAGCCATCACATCCTTTACTCTCGTGTCTTGAAGAAATGGCGGCTCAATTGCAAAACTCTTTAGCGGATGATGATGAACGGTGGCGTGAAACTCAAGAAAGAAGTGCAAAGATCGATCAATTGATAGAGCATTTTGAGGCCAACCGTTTATTTGAGCACGATCAAGAACTGACAAATCTGCAACCATGTGAGTTCTTTGATCCAAATCCCTTACTTGTGCATAATGGTGATTTTGATGTGCATTCATATGGGGTTGAGAGGGAAGAAAATGTACCTCTCAACCATGTTGATAATACTGTTGTGCATCATGATTATATGTTAAAGGAGGATGGGAACCGGGAGGATAAAAATGTACTCCCGGGAAATGGATTGGAGGATTGTGATATAGTGTTACCAAGGAGTAACAAAGAGGTGGATAAGGAAGCCGGAGGGGAAGATTATGTACCTTCCGGAAGGCATACTACACTCAAGCCAAGACAAAAGGCTGCTGCAAAGAAGAAAAGGAAGAAAAAGGGGCTAATGAATGAAGTGTTCAATATTTTCAAGAAAGCGGACGTGAATCTTCCTCTGCTAGATCTCATCAGTCGAGTACCAGCATATGCAGAATTTGTCAAGAATCTATGCATGCACAAGAAGAAATTTCTTGGTGAGGAGAAAATTGTGCTCAAAGAGGAGGCAAGTGCAATCATTCAACGAAGGGAATCACGTGACATTCATGATCCTACGAGCTTTGTTGTTGGGTGTACAATTGGTGACAAGTCTTTTGATGGAGCTCTTATGGATATGTGCACGTGCATCAATATCATGCCTCTAGCAACGTTCCGGAAGCTAGCCATTGGCACCATGCAATCTACTTCTATCTCAGTGCAACTTGCAGATGAGACATTCAGAATGCCGGTGGGAATTGTGGAAGATGTGTTGGTTAGAGTCGACAAGTTCATCCTTCCAGCAGATTTTGTGATTTTGGATATGGATGAAGACCCCAAGATAGAGAGTGGATTGCCTATCATCCTTGGTAGTCCCTTTATGGCCATTGCCGGTGCGAAAATTAATGTTCAAAAAGGCACCGTGAAGCTCAAAGTTTTGGGGGAAAAAGTCAAGTTGCAAGTACTCCAGCCCACATTTCCACTTAATGTCATCAAGGAGGTGTTTTCAGTTGATTTGGTGAAGGGGAATCAAGCAAAGAGTGAAAGGATTTTCGGTCCTTTAAATCCTCCCAAGCCTAAAGTTGAAGTTCATCCCTCTATTGTGGTTGAGAAGCAAGAGCTACCAGAGCTCTCTTATTCTGATGATGATGACATGTTTGATGAGTTTGTACACTCATATGTGCATGATGATATTGATTTTACTTCTTCTACATATAAGTCCGGGCTTGACAGTTTTAGTGTCCCTCTGCCTGTTCACAAAGCTGAGGCATCATTAGCTTGTGTCCTTCCTGAATTGGACATGGATCCTCACTTCATGTGTCAACAAACTTCAAGCTTCGAACAAGTGCACAAACCTGTTGAGTCTCTATCTACCCAAAGGCAAGAAGTTGTGAAGCCTACTTCCACCATTCATGAGTGTGATCGAGGAATACCGCCTACACCTTATATTCCTCCACATAGGCGAGGATTATTACCTACCCCGTTCGAGTCATTCAAGATGAGAAGCCCGCCATGCAGTGAGGTACAACTCGAGGCGATCCAATGCCTTAGAGAGATTTTGGGGATTGGAGTAAACAGGATGAAGACTCATGAATGTCATCCATATTTGAGCTGTTTAGATGGAAGGCAAATGTACTTTGCACCACCTTGACCCTAGAGTGTGAGAAGACCGGCTTTGAGGTCTATAAAAAGAAGCGCTCATGAGGAGGCAACCTCACATTTGCTCTTGCTTGAAGCCTTCATAGTTGATCATCACCAAAGGTCGTGAGCTTATGGATCGCAAGGCCTCGAAGCCTTGTTTGTTGGTGATTGATGGTGATTATTTCGGAAAGCATGCACTTCAAGGGGGAGCATTTCTATCCTTTTCTATTTTATTGGTTGCATGTTTATTTTTCGGTTATTTATTTTAAAAAAAATAAAAAAATATGTGTTTGTAAATAATACTTGTAGATATTTTGTTATACTTACTAATTTTACTTGTAAATATTTTTGTTACACATACTTAGTAATAATTTTACTTAGGTGTCTTTTGTATAGTTGATTATTTAAGTTGTTGTAAGTTGTAACTTGAACGGAAATAGGTAAGGTCCTTTTATTAATATTGGCCTAAACCCTTCATTTGTACCTTTTTAAGGTCACTTGAGGTTGAGGGCGGCCTTTATTAACACTTGGAGAATTGTCGAACACTTAAGTGCTTTCTCAACTGAGTAAGGGGCACATGGATGGTGTCTAGGTCGAGACCCTGGGTGACAGGTTTTGGATTCAGGGGACTATAGACTGACGTAAGTCGATAGGGGTGTAAGCCTCCGTAGTCCACCAAATGAATCTTGCCCCTCGCTTATTCTCATATGATCTGGCTATTCGCCTCTGAAAACACGGAAAGTCATTTAAGTCAAGGCATTGCACCTAGGCCGTACGTCCACCTTGAGTTACCGTTTGGAATCAACTTTATTTTTAACTATATTTTGGACAATTTAACTTTACTTGTAAATAAAATTTACTTAGACATAGGAAAATTTATTTATTCATTTTGTATAGATAATTTGTGATATTTTCTAACTTTGTAAATACTTTGTAAATTTTATTACTTGTGTTTATTTTTATTGTTTATAATTTTTGTTACTGTTTTGCTTTTGGGTTTGTTGTTTGTTTGTTAATGGGCCTCATGCCCATTTAGTGTGTCGGGCCTGTTAGTTTTTAGGCCCATTAGTTAAACCCACCAATAATGGCCCGTACTCTACGCGGCCAGGCCCACTTTAAGGCCCAAACCCGTTTAAAGTGTCGGCAACCGTCGGCGCGTGCGTCTCACGCGTTTTCACCGTTCACTTTACAACTTTTCGTAAAGTATTAAAAAATAAAATAAAAAAAATAAAAAAAATAATAAATAAAAAAAATTTGATTGGGCCGACGCACGACTTTTGCGTCGGCCGAATTGTTTAATAAGCCGCATGCGTTTTCACTGTACGCTTTGCGACTTTCGTCCCCCGATCCGCAATTTGCGGGTCTTCTGTCTTTGGCACGTGTGCAAGCGTGTGCGTGCGTTGATAGGAGCACAAAGTGTGACGTTTTTAATGTATTTTCCCTACTATTTGGCTATGATTTCATTGTAACTTTGCTATTTTTGCTTAGTTTCCATATTTGAGTCCCTAAATGATATATAAATGTGAATACGTGCAGAAAATCGGAGCTCGGAAATTTACGAAGTCTAATGGGCTTTTTCGAGGCCCATTAAGAAGTGAGCTACCGTGAGGCCCAAGATGAAGGCCCAAATCCATGAAGAAAGGCTCAAGCCCAAGAAGAAAGGCCCAAGCCCAAGAAGAAAGGCCCAAGCCCAAGAAGAAAGGCCCAAGCCCAAGAAGGAAGGTCCAAGCCCATTTTCGGACAATCTGCCTGTGCAGATTAGTCAACTTGCGAAGCCAATATCTCCCAATTGCACCGTTGGATCCAGCTGTAATTTTGATACACGCTGAATGTGTGTGTTATATATTCTGTATTCAAATTTGAGAATCATCCAACCGTTCAAACGTGCATTATTCCATTCTAAGTGCGCACTGCTCAGTGCTGTCTGCTTTTTATTTCTTTCCTCTTCTTTTATTTTCAATGCTCCACTCACCCCTATATTCTTTCCTCTTCTTTCTGCCCACAATATTAGTGTTTGATTTCTTTTATCTAAAGAAATGGTTCATTGCCATATGACTTCATTTCCACCATTCCACTTACCATTTCTTTTCTACCACTCACATTCCACTTCTCTTCCTTTTCTTTCTTTATTTCTTTCATTGTCTTCTTCTTCCTCTCCATTCTCCTATAAATAGAAGCCTCATTCTTCTCTTGAAACACACCCCAATGGGGAGGGACAAACCCTCCTCTTTCTCTTCTCACATCATATTTTTCATTCTCTAGTATTTAGGGTTTTCAAGACTTCAAGGAGGAGGAGAAGGCATCTACACCATCACCACCAGCCCCTATTCAACATCACCATCACCATCATCACCTTGTCTTCACAGCTTGGATTACTTGTGGTCAAGGATTCAAGATGTGGCTTCAAATTCTTCATGCTATTCATACGGTGTATTTCGACTTAGCCTTTAAATTTATGCCTCTTTGTTGCTTGTTTATCCTTTGTATTAGTTAACATGACATGATTTATATAATTTTCAGCCTTTGTTTATGGGTTTATTTAATTGTTGGATCCTAATTAATTAGTTCTTCTAGTAGCTTATGTGACTCCGTTTATTTGATTCTATTTTAGTAGATAACTTTTATTTGTTTTTGTTTTAAGGTTGCAAACTTAAGATGATTGCATATAATTGGTGCTAGAATTAGGGTTTTAATTCTAATTCACAAGTAGTAAAGGCTTTGGAAAGAGGTCGGAACAAATAAAAAGGATCACGGATAGATGGGCGGTCCCACTAGGTCGTGCACTTTAATTAACAACTCTTCTTTTGTGCGTTGGACATGTTTTGATTAGCTACCTTTGCATGTTTGATTGGTTAATCTAGGTGCGGTCGCTTAGGTTAATTTTCATGAAAGTGGTTTTATTTGGGGAATGATAATTGGCGGTCTGATTAGCGGTAAAAACCGAGGTTCATTAAATTTAGTACCTAAATTCCTAACAATTGTCGTTGTAAAGTATAATGGGAAATAAAGGTTTTTCCCACAGAAGATTGTTATATTTACTTTTTAATGTCACGAAAAATTAAATTAAATAAAGAATTATTATTAACAAGTATAAAGAATAAAGAATATATATATATACAAAATTAAATAAACTATACAGTATTGTTTCTATTTACAAAAATATACATTATATACAAAAGTATTTTTGGGGGTTTTTGAGATTTTTGAAAACAATAAAAAGAAATATTTTTGGATTTTTATTATTTTTGAAAACAAGAAAACACACACACAAATATTGTTTTGAAGATTAACCAACTCCCTAGCCATGAATCCGAAACTAACACATGTAGAATGCCCACGCGGGTTATCATTCCCCAAATAAACTTCTCCCATGAAATCAACCTAGTGAACGCTCATCTAGATTAAACAATTAAACATGCAAAGGTGATTAATCTAAACATGTCTAACGCATAGAAAAAGAGTTGCTAATTCAAGTGCGCGACCTAGCGAACGCTCGTCTATCCGCGATCCTTATTATTTAGTTTCAACATTAAAGATAAAACTAAACAAACAAAATTCACATAAGCTGCTAGAAGAATTAATCAACTTCAATCCAATTTATTACACAAAATAGAAAATAAACAAACAATAACATTTCCCAAAATTATTCACGAATAGTTAATTAAACAAAAATAAATTATAATAAATAAACAGAGTTTGGGAAAAATGTTACTGTTGTGTCCATGAAAATGGACACTGTCTGGCAGGCGAAGGTGGCAGACTCAGCTATAAAATCGGACATGTAACTTTGGATGTGGCGGGTGCAGAGAGCAATTGGACCATTGGGCCTTGGGCTTGCAATGGGTAAAAGCCCATTTTTTTCTTCTATTTCCGGTCCAGCCCGGTTCTACTTCAATGGTTGACTTTTCAACCTCTTATCTCTCTCCATCCATGTCAGCATAGTCTTCTTCTTTATTTCTTCTTTCACGATTTCAGCTCTGTTTTGCTGAACACAGAGAGCGAGCAACCCAGGCAAGGCGCGGCCATGGCGAGAGCAGGTGCGGCATGGGGGCTTGCCGGCGCAGGCGGCGCGGCGAGAGAGGAAGCTAGGCTCCGGCGGCGACGGTGGTTTTCTGGAATGAGCAGTTTTGATGCCGGCAGGAACAAGATGCAGCGGCGATGTGGCTCGGGCTTTGCGCGGCGGCGAGGGAGATGGCGTCGCTGGTCTCGGAAGCATCGGGCAAAGAGCAACGCCGGCAATGGAGGAACGGCGACGCGGGAAGAGCTTGGGCACGGGATCGACGACGCCGGAACTGAAATGGGCAGCAGCGTTGATTAATGGACGCCGGCAGCAAGGGAGCGACGAGGTCCGGGCAGAGCAGACGGCAGATTGACGGCGCTGGTTTTAATGGAATTGGAACAGCAGCGGCTTGGAATTAACGGTGGCAGGGAAGAAGCAAGGACGCCGGAGATGTTGATTGGGCTGCCAGCGTGATTGTTGTGGACTGGGCTCTTTAAATTTCAGGTACGGTGGCAGCAAAGAACTTCCAAACCCCGCAAAACAGAAAAACAAGGAAAATTAGATTGAAAGAATTTATGTTTGCTTGAATTGTGAATTGCGGACGCAAGGAGAGTAGGAGAGGAAATTGAGCTTTGGCTCATGGTTGAATGTTGCCGTGGTGAATTGGTGAGGAAGTCTATGCAGGAGCTTCCCTTAAATAGAGAATGGGAGGGGCAGAAGCAGCCAAGCGGAGGAAGGTGAGCTGAAATGGTGGAAGAGAGCTGGAAAGGAGAATTGGTGGAACACTCGAGATTCCAAGGAATAGAGATTGGTGGTAACATGGCTGGTTGGTGAAGGTGGAGTGATTGATTCCATGTGAGGGTGGACTGATGGATGAATGGAAGAACAGCAAGGATGAATCGTGAACATGGACGGGGAAGCTGCAAAGAGAATCAAACAAAATTAAAATAAACAAAATAAAATAAAATAAAATAAATGAATAATAAAAGAAATGAAATAATTATAAAATAAAGAAAAGAAATAAAATAATAAATGAAGAAATATGTAAAATAAATAAACATAAAATATAAACAAGGGAAAATAAGATGGAGGATTAAAATGTGTATCGCCACCGCGTGTGGTGGTTGCGCCGCCTAATGTGGTGGTTCGCCGACAAATTTGTCGGGATTCGGAACGGTTCCCGAAATCTTCGTACAATATTTTATTCCACAAATGAAAGTCACGGTTGACTTTCCGATTTACGCTGAAAACCTCCAAAATGCACCTATTCTGTGCAGATTAACATTTTCCTGGTATTTTCCCTAAAAACACGAAAACAAACATTATACAAACAAATAAGCTTTCGAAATAGCAAAATCCAGTAATTAAAGGCACTTTGTGAACGTATTTTACGTTCACATCACGGTCCAACATTCCACATATGTTAATTTCGGTTTCATGGCTAGGGAACTTGGTTAATTTTCGGTCCAATAATTGGTAAACTTGTATACTTGTGGTTGAACTTTATATACTTTGTGTTTCATCCCATCTTATTTAATTTATTCTTTGCAATTTAATTAATTCATTTCTTTCAATTTATCTCTCAAAACCCCCTTTTACTTTGTACATATGTATATATTTATACTTTATACTTGTTAATAATTCTTGTGACAATTTTTGTTAGGTACACCCTTTGATCTCCGTTGTGAACGATACCCTACTATCCACTATACTACTACCGATAGGGTTTTTTCTAAATTGATGCTCCTTTTGGGCGTGTCAATTTTTGGCGCCGTCGACGGGGATTGAAAATTCCTAACTATTATTTTGTGAATATTTGTGAATAATACTTGTTTATACTTGTTGATATTTTGTTACACATACTAATTTTACTTGTTGATATTTTGTTACACTTAGTAATTTACTTAGGTATCCTGAATGCAGTTGATTATTTTTTTGTTGTTGTAAGTTGTAATTTGAACGGAAATAGGTAAGGTCCTTTTGTTAATATTGGCCTAAACCCTTCATTTTTACCGTAAGGTTATTTGAGGTTGATGGCGGCCTTTATTAACACTTGGAGAATTGTCGAACACTTAAGTGCTTTCTCAACTGAGTAAGGGGCACATGAATGGTGTCTAGATATGATCGAGACTCTGGGTGACGGGTTTGTAAAATTGGATTCAGAGGACTAGTCCACTAAATGAATCCTGCCTCTCGCTTATCTCTTGTGATCTGGCCATTCGCCTTCTGAAAACACGGAAAGTCATTTAAGTCAAGGCATTGCACCTAGGCCGTAAGTCCACCTTGAGTTACCGCTTGGAATCAACTTTCATTTTTTTTCAACTATATTCAGACAAAAGAAAATATTTTTGTACACTTAAGTGTATTGTGTAAATAAAATATACGTAGACATAGGAATATACGTAGACATAGGAATATACGTAGACATAGGAAAATTTATTCATTCATTTTGTATAGATAATTTGTGACATATTTTTAACTTTGTAAATATTTTGTTTTTATTTTGTAAAATTATTACTAACCTTTTTATTTTGTATAGGAAATAATCCGGGTTTATCGGAAATTCTACCACATACATCGGAGCATACGTTTAGGAAGTCAAGGTTGAAAAACCTTGAGGTTGATGTCTTGTTGGTGATTTTCGGTTTCCTCGGGAGTAAAAAGGTAAGTTTTCTTTTCACTCTCGTTATTTATTTGATTTAAAAAATAAAAAAATAATAAAAAATAAAAAATTTGTAATTGTAAATAAAAAAAAAAAAGTGTTTGTTTGTTTTACTGTTTGTAGTTATTTATTTTTACTGTTCATAATTACTGTTCCTACTTACTGTTTATTTTGGGCTTGTTTGTTAGTTTGTTTGTTATTGGGCCTTAAACCCATTTGTTTGTGTGATTGGTTAGGATTTTAGGTTTCGTAAAATAAAAATAAAAAATAAAAAATAAAAATTTAGCTCATTGGGCTTGTGTCATTCACGAAACCCAAAACCCGTAACCCAAGCCCATTAGTGTGTCGGGCCTGTTCGTTTTTAGGCCCATTAGTTTTAGCCCACCAATAATGGGCCGGAGATTTCTTTGGCCCAGGCCCACTTTAAGGCCCAGACCATTCCGATGGCCCAAGCCCGTTTAAAGTGTCGGCAAGCGCGTGTGCTACGCGTTTTCACTGTTCACTTTACGACTTTTCGTAAGGTATTAAAAAAATAAAAAAAATAAAAAATCGAAAATCAAGAAAAAATGTGATTGGGCCGACGCACGACTTTTGCGTCGGCCGATTTGTTTAATAAGCCGCGTGCGTGTCTACTGTAGACTTTACGACTTTCGTCGCCCGATCCACAAGTTGCGGGTCTTCTGTCTGTGGCACGTGTGCGAGCGTGCGTCCGTTCCTTCCTTTCCCTTCTGTTTGCGTTAGTTTCCTTAGGTCATTTCACGTTTTCCCTTAGTCTCTCTCTCTTTCTCTCGTTTTCTCTCTCGTGTTCTTCGTGTTCTTCATCTGTTCTTGAGTTTTCCCAGAAAACCTCCCAAATCCCAAAAGCTTTCCTCCCCTCCCAAACCACAAATGGCCAAAAGAGTGAATTCTTTCAGTGATTTGTTTCAGGCAGGTCCTTCAGAGAACCCAATCTTTGAAGGTCTGGCTGAAATAATTCCACCGAGCATGCTCAATAGCGCCGATGCTAGCATGCCGACCGAGCCACAACCGCAACCACTACCCCAAGCACCAATCCTGGTTGCTGATCCACCCGTTGAACCGGAAGCCGCTCCTGTCTATAGGAGACTTCCGAGGACCAAGTACACCAAAGCTCAGAGAGATGCACTGGCGGCTTTCTTTGCGGTGTATTCTCAAGTACACCAAGTACACCAAGCCACAACGAGAAAGATTTGGTCCGAAAATCGGACTAGAGGAGGACCAAGTCTATTATTGGGGGTCGAGAAATAGGAAGAAGTTCGGTATCCTGACGTCTGAGCAACGTATCGCCGAGCTAGAGCGAAGAAACGATCAGCTGGTGAGCAAGAACGAGGAGCTTCAAATGCAGAATCAACGACTCGTCGATGCTCTCCACAGCGGCATATGTCCCAATTGCGGAGGTCCTGTTCCGCACTCAGATGTGCCTAGGCGAAGGCTCAAAGTTGTTCCTCAACAACAAGAGCCTATTCTCGAGTTGTCCGACGATTCCATCGACATGGACCACTTGAGACGGGATGTGCGGAGCCTCATGCCTACCCTTGTCGAGCGCCCATCCATACCTTTGCCATCTGACACCCTTTGCGGACCTGCTCATGATCTTGTCGGAGTCCACACCGACTTGATCTCGGATATCGTCCGCAAGGCCAAGCACGAGCTCATGCTCATGGCCACAGCCGGTTTTCCTTTGTGGATAACTTCACCGACTCCCGACACTTCTATTCATCCCGAGACTCTAAATAGGGCCGAGTACTTCGCGAGTGTTTCAACGTGGCGAGCTCGCGCCATACTTCAAATCAGAATCCTCGAGACACTCGGCAACCATTCACCTTCATCCGACCACCATCGTTGAAATCTTAATGGATGTTGGTCGATGGTTGCCCGTCTTCTGTAGCATGATCACAAACGCTCAAATGTCGGGAGATCCTACCCTCCAACAACGCAAGAGGCTACGAGGACCAGAAGCAAGTGATGTCGGCCGAGTTTCGGTGCCATCTCACATCGTTTCGACTCGTGAAGTCCAGTTCGTTCGGTACTCTCAATTACAACCGGATGGAAGTTGGGTCGTCGTGGATGTCTCCGTGGATGAACTGCGTTCAAATCCAAAGCCTTCCGTGAGATCGATTTGCCGAAAACGCCCCTCCGGATGCCTGATACGTGATTTGCATAATGGATCTTCCTTGGTCACTTGGGTGGAGCACGTGGATGTGCGCGAGAAGGAGATGAAGGCCAGTTTCGAACCTTTTGTTCATTCAGGGTTCGCTTTTGGTGCAAAGCGTTGGATCTCAACCCTCCAACGACAAGCCGAGCGCTACAAGTGCGCCACAGGTATCCACACTTCACCCGGTGACTCAATCATTTCGCCCGAAGGAAGAAGAGGACTTGCGGAAATGGCAAAACAGATGACGATCTGTTTCTTCAACGACATCAGCAACTCCACGTACCATCACTGGACTTGTTCGAACCGAACAAGAGACACTCGAATGGAGGTCAGGACCAACAAGCGAAGGGGTGATCCGAGCAAGCCCCCTGGAGTCAATCGTACTGCTGGATGTTCTGTCGTGCATCTTTCCCATCATACCAGGATCTTTGAGTTCCTCAAAGACGTGCAGACAAGACCACAATGGGATAGTATGTCGATGGACAGCTCGGTACGTGTGCTAGCAAACTTTTCCATCGGTCTTGACCCGCGGAACCAGATTTCGGTGCTCGCCATAGATAGTCACAACGACTTCCTTATTCTTCAGGAGTGTTGCACCGATGCAACGGGGTCGTCTGTGATATACGCGCCGATTAACCATTCCATTCTCCAGTGTTTGCTATGTGGAGTTCAACCGGAGCCATTTCCGCTTATGTCTTCAGGCTTCTCCATTCTGCCTAACGTATCCGGAGCTATACTTGATGGAACATTGCTGACTATAGTGTTCCAGATCTCGGTGAAGGCTACATCAGCCAAGTCTGCCGTGGAGTCGGCAACTACCCTTGTCCAGGACACACTTCAAAGGATCAAAGCCGCAGTCAACTAAGGAGCAAACGTTGGATGCAAGGCCCTACTAGCCTTGTTTGTGTCTGTTGGTGACTTGCTTCGGGAGGAGCTTAATGATCTTCAAGGGGGAGTTTTTCTTTAACCTTTCTGTTTATTTTTGTTTCCCTTTTCATTTACTTAACTGTTGTGTGTTTACTTCTGTTTATGTTGTGTGTTTACTTCTGTTTGTGTGTTTAAATTCAATAACCATGCTTGAATTTTTCATTTTCGTGAAATATCTGTCTAACATTGAGGACAATGTTTAATTCAAGTGTGGGGGGAAGGTTTCATGTTGTTTATTAAGAAGAAAACAAAAAAATTGAAAAATTTGAAAAATTCAAAAAAATAATTTGTTTGTTTTCGTTTTCTACGGTAACGGTATATCGACTAAATCATACTTACTCCCTTGGTAGCGTTGAACCTACCATTGCACTTAGTAAGTCACTGTGGTCACGTATTGTTACCCTAATAAAAAAAATTAAAAAAAAAAAATTGCTTCTGTTGTTTATTTATTTGTTTGTTTTCGTTTTCTACGGTAACGGTATATCGACTATATCACACTCACTCCCTTGGTAGCGTTGAACCTACCATTGCACTAAGTGAGTCACTGTGGTCACGTATTGTTACCTACATTGAAAAATAAAAAAAAATCAAAAAATCAAAAAATCAAAAATTATAAAAATATTTGCTTCTGTTTGTGTGTTTATTTGTGTTCTTGTTTTGTTCTTTCTGATTCCGATGATGAATTGAGTTTAATTGTTATGATTTTGAGAATTTTGATTATATGCTAAGGCTTTGTGATTTGCTTTGGATTTAATCTGCATAACTTATGATTGCTCGAAATTCCATGTTCACATAACCTGTGTTGATTAATTGATTGCAATCCGAGAAGCACATTTAAACATACATTGTCATGCATACCCAGAAAATGTGAGGATTTGAGCCTGTTGTATATTCACATGTATGCATATTTCATACATTTACTCGTTCTTCATGTGTGCACAATTCATGAGTTTTGAACCTAGAACTTGCTCAAAGACCACTTGAAACATTTTGTTAATCTGTGATGAATTAGAAATGAGTAAGGCATTAGTTGAGCACCATGGCCAAAGTATTCACCATCCATCTAAACACGAACTTTAGGAATCCCCTTTTGAACTAAACACTCATTAGCCGTTTCTTTTGTTCACCCATACCATCTCACCCTTGTTTTATTTATGTTTGCAAGACGATGATAGTGACTTCTTGTGTTCTTATGCTTCGGGTTTTGATTTGTTTGGTATTATACCAAAAGGCAAGTGTGGGGGTGTATTTATTTTGTTGTAATTGTTCAAAGAAAAAAAAAATCAGAAATAAAAAGAAGGAATAAATTCCTCAAAAAAAAAAATAATAGAAAAGAAAGAAAGAAAAAAAAATGTCAGAAAGAGAAATTCCAAAAATAGAGTTATTGTATTGTTTTTATTTTCAATAAAAGGTTAGAGGAGAATAAGAAAGTTGTTCGGGTATAGCATAGGTATGAGTTTCAAAGTCGTTGATTTGTCTTGCAAACATGTGAAACATTTTCCATTTCGAGTCCTTTCACTTCATTGACCATTCACCATTTACCATTCATCCTTTTGTCCCTGTTTCACCTAAAAAGCCCTTATGATCTGATGATTTGTGGATTAATTGTGGAGAGTCGGTTAATGAGCAAGCATATGGGAACACTACTTGTGTAATTGTTTTGAGAGTAAACACTTAACCCTAAACACTGAGCGGAAATATTTAGTGAATCTTGTGAGGTTTAGTGGTTAATGTTGTTTCAATGTGCCTATTGGATTGCTTGACATTAATTGTATACTTGGTTTTCACACACTACACCCGAGCATAAATGAGATGTGCATGTTAAAGACTTAGCAAATTCGTTAGCCTTGGTATATAATTTGTATTCTCCTGATTATAACTCTTCTGAACTCGCTGAGGGTTATGGTTGGAAAGAATATATGTTTTGTGTTTCCCTTTTCTGTTTTGTGTTGTTTTGTTTTAAGTTTTGTGTTGCTAAGGGACTAGCAATAGCTAAGTGTGGGGGAATTTGATAGGAGCACAAAGTGTGACGTTTTTAATGTATTTTCCCTACTATTTGGCTATGATTTCATTGTAACTTTGCTATTTTTGCTTAGTTTCCATATTTGAGTCCCTAAATGATATATAAATGTGAATACGTGCAGAAAATCGGAGCTCGGAAATTTACGAAGTCTAATGGGCTTTTTCGAGGCCCATTAAGAAGTGAGCTACCGTGAGGCCCAAGATGAAGGCCCAAATCCATGAAGAAAGGCTCAAGCCCAAGAAGAAAGGCCCAAGCCCAAGAAGAAAGGCCCAAGCCCAAGAAGAAAGGCCCAAGCCCAAGAAGGAAGGTCCAAGCCCATTTTCGGACAATCCTGCTGTGCAGATATGTCAACCTGTGTTAATTAGTTGATTGCAATCCGAGAAGCACATTTGAACATACATTCTCATGCATACCCAGAAATTGTGAGAATTTGAGCCTGTTGAATATTCACATGTATGCATTATTCATACATTTACTCGTTCTTCATGTGTGCACAATTCATGAGTTTTTGAACCTAGAACTTGCTCATTGACCTCTCGAAACTTTTTATTAATCTGTGATGAATTGAAAATGATTAAGGCATTAGTTGAGCACCATGGCCAAATATTCACCATCCATCTAAACACGAACTTTAGGAATCCCGTTTTGAACTTATCACTCATTAGTCGTTTCTTTTGTTCACCCACACCATCTCACCCATGTTTTATTGTGTTTGCAAGACGATGATAGTGACTTCTTATATTCTTATGCTTCGGTTTTTGATTTGTATGGTAGTATACCAAAAGGCAAGTGTGGGGGTGTATTTATTTTGTTGTATTTGTTCAAAGAAAGAAAGAAAAAAAAAATCAGAAATAAAAAGAAGGAATAAATTCCTCAAAGAAAAAAAAAATAGAAAAGAAAGAAAGAAAAAAAAAATGTCAGAAAGAGAAATTCCAAAAATAGAGTTATTTTCTTGTATTATTTTCAATAAAAGGTTGGAGGAGAATAAGAGTTGTTTCGGGTATAGCATATGTATGAGTTTCAAAGTCGTTGATTTGTCTTGCAAACATGTGGAACATTTATCATTTCTAATCCTTTCATTTCATTTACCATTTACCATTTACCATTCACCCTTTGGCCCCTGTTTCACCTTAAAAGCCCTTATGATTTAATGATTTGTGGATTAATTGTGGAGAGTTGGTTAATGAGCAAGCTTATGGGAACACTACTTGTGCAATTGTTATGAGAGTAAACACTTAACCCTAAACACTGAGCGGAAATATTTAGCGAATCTTGTGAGTTTTAGTGGTTAATGTCGTTCATTTGTGCCTATTTGATTGCTTGAAATTAATTGTACACTCGGTTTTCACACACTTCACTCGAGCACGAATAAGATGTCCATGTTAAATACTTAGCAAATTCGTGAGCCTTGGTATATAGTTTTTATTCTCCTGATTATAATTCTTTGAACTCGTTGAGGGTTATGGTTGGAAAGAATTTCTGTTTTGTGTTTCCCTTTCTGTTTTTGTGTTGTTCTGTTTTTAGTTCTGTGTTTGCTAGAGGACTAGCAAAAGTTCAAGTGTGGGGGTGTGATGTGAACGTAAAATACGTTCACAAAGTGCTCTAAATACTTGAATGGATGCTATTCTGAAAGCTTATTTGTCGGTTTAATGTTTGTTTTCGTGTTTTCAGGGAAAATATGTGAAAAATGCTAATTTACACTAAAAAGGTGAATTTTGGAGATTTACTGCGCAATTTCGGAAAGTCAACCGTGACTTTTCGATTATCTGATGACACCGGTCATTATTCGGAAGTGGAATATAACATTGTACGAAGATTTCGAAAGACGTTTCGAATCCCGGCAATTTTGCCGGCGAACCACCACTCACGGAGGCGCAACCACCACACGCGGTGGTGAAACAGAAATTAAATCTCCACTTTATTTTCCCATTTTTGTGTTTTATATTTATTCCTTTCTTTATTTATTTTTATTTATTTTATAATTTAATTTATTATTTTATTTTATTTTCCTTTTTGCTTTATTTTATCTCTTTTTATTATTTTAATTTTTCTTTTGTCTGGGTTCCTTTTGCAGCTGCACGTTGATCTCTTCCTCCACATGCCAGGAGCATCTCCAGCTCACATCAGTCCATCACCACCGGCAGATCCCCCTTCTATTTGAATTCAAATTCTTCACCTTTCTGAGCTGTTTCTCCACCATCACAGCCCATCACCTATCATCCATTCTCTTCAAATACCCATTTCCTGCTCATTTCTCATTAGCCGGGGTTCATCCCTGCGCTCACAAACTCTTTCCCCTTCTTTTCCTCCCCACCCTTCTCTCGGCGTCCGTGTAGCTCTCCCGGCTGCCTTCTCCCTCTCTCTCGGTTACTCACTTACTCTCTACAAATGCGTCCGTGCACGGCCACCATGGCCGTGCCTTCTCTTCCCCTTCTCTCGCCTGCAATTCCTCCTCTCGTTACCTCTGCTAATCCTCTCAAGCCACTCTCTGCAATCAACCTCCCTCTTCTCTTCTTCTCTCAAAAATTACCTAAGCCCCGTCTTCACCTCCCGGCTCTCGTTCTTCCTCTTTCTTCCCCGCAAACAACTCCTAGTCTAATTAACAAAGATTTTCACTCAATCCTCCATTTAATCTGCAATTACCCACAATTATCACACCCATCATCACCCTCACCCCACCACATTTCATCTGCATTTTAATTAAATCAATTTCACAAACAATTAACAAAATCACTGTTTTAATTGCAGGTTGAATTTCACGGCAAACTCCACGGTCCGCGGCTCGATTCCCGCGCTCCCTCTCACGCCACCGGCGACGCCGCCGACGCTACTGCCCTCCTAACCAGTCCTCCCTTGCCGTCGCTGAATCCGGTCACCGCTGCATCAATCCCGTGCGTTGCCATCTCCGTCAATCAAAGGCGCCATTTCTCTCTGCCGGCCTCCTCGTGCCGCCCACAAGCCTAGCTGCTGCTCTCTCTCGTTCACCGCAACAGCCCAGCCACGTTCAGATCCAAACTGCCGCCGATATGCCCGACCACGGCGTCTTTAATCCGGGCCCATCTCGGATTCCTCTGCGGCCCCGGGCCGCTGCACTACACCACCGTCGTCGCTCGCTGCTGCCTCCGCCGCATCCCTTCTCACCACCAGCATCTCAATCCTCTCGCTCGAAATCAATGAGCCCAGTTCCTAGCGTCGTCCATTGCCTTGCCCCGCCGGCGCCGTTACAAGCCTAAGCCGTGCCGGCGTCGATCTCTCTCTCATGGGCTCTTCTCTGCATTGAGAAGAAAAGAAATCAAAGATAAAGAGATGAGAAAAAGAAAGGAAAGCACGAGCTGTAGAGAGGCCAGAAAGAAAGAAAACGCAGAACCACGGGTTGGAAAGAATAAGAAAGAAAGAGATGAGGAAAGGGTTGACTTGTCAACCCAGCAGAAAAAGAAAGAAAGATGCCGCGTTGAATAGTCAACCCAGCCAAGGAAAGCCACGGCTTGGGTCAAACTGCTGACTTTCTTAATTGGGCCTCAATGCCCAAATGTCCAAGCCCAATTGCCACAAAGCCCAAGGCCCAATCTGCTAACTACACCCGAGCTCCCGCGTCTTCACGAAAATCCGGCGAATCCGATAAGATCCTTCGCCGGAATTAAATGAGCATTTCTTTCTCAAACTCTTTTTAATTTTAAGTTGTGTGATTTTATTATTTTATTTTTATTTGATTAATTTGTATTTTGAATATTTGTGTGATTTAATATTGAAAAACCCAAAAATACGTTATTCATTCATTTGTGTGTTAGTTTAATTTCTTTATTTGTTGGTGTGTTTTATTTAATTGTGTTAGTTTAATTTGTATTTTACTTTGTATTTTCCTTGTTTTATTTATTTTCAAAAAGATTAAAAACCAAAAATATTTCCTTTAATTTATTTCTTGTTTTCAAAAGAATTCTAAAAACCCAAAAATATCACCTTTGTATATATTGTACATTTTTGTAAATAGAAACAATATAGGTTAATTAATTTCGTGACATTAGAAAAGTAAATAAACAATCCTCTATGGGAAAAACCTCTACTTCCCATTATACTATTCAACGACAAATTGTTAGGATGTTTAGGTAATAATTAATGACGTCGGTTTTACCGCATATCATTTTGGCGCCGGCTCGCCGGGGATTGTTTTTACTATTTACTTTTTTTTTACTTTTTACTATTTGTAAATAATACTTGTAAATAATACTTACTAATTATACTTGTATATATTGTTACACTTAGTAATTATACTTAGGTGTTCTGAGTACTGTTAATTATTTAAGTTGTTGTAGGTTGTAATTTGAACGGAAATAGGTAAGGTCCTTTTATTAATATTGGCCTAAACCCTTCATTTGTACCGTAAGGTCACTTGAGGTTGAGGGCGGCCTTTATTAACACTTGGAGAATTGTCGAACACTTAAGTGCTTTCTCAACTGAGTAAGGGGCACATGAATGGTGTCTAGATATGATCAAGACTCTAGGTGACGGGTTTGTAAAATTGGATTCAGAGGACTTGTCCACTAAATGAATCCTGCCTCTCGCTTATCTCTTGTGATCTGGCCATTCGCCTTCTGAAAACACGGAAAGTCATTTACGTCAAGACATTGCACCTAGGCCGTACGTCCACCTCGAATTACCGCTTGGAATCAACTTTATTTTTAACTATATTTTGGACAATTTAACATTACTTGTAAATAAAATATACTTAGACATAGGAAATTTTATTTATTCATTTTGTATAGATAATTTGTGACATTATTTTTAATTTTGTATATATTTTGTTTTTAACTTGTAAATTTTATTACTAACCTTTTTATTTTTTATAGGGAATAATCCGGGTTATTCGGAATTTTTACCACATACATCGGAGCATACGTTTAGGAAGTCAAGGTTGAAAAACCTTGAGGTTGATGTCTTGTTGGTGATTTTTCGGTTTCCTCGGGAGTAAAAAGGTAAGTTTTCTTTTCACTCTCGTTATGTGTTTGTTAAAAAAAATAAAAAAAATAAAAAATTGAAAAATTTTAATTGTAAATAAAAAAAAGTGTGTTTGTTTGTTTTACTGTTTTGTAATTATTTATTTTCACTTTTTATAATTACTGTTTATTTGTTTTGGGCTTGTTTGTTTGTTATTTATTATTGGGCCTTAGGCCCATTCGTTTGTGTGATTGGTTAGGGTTTTTGGTTTCGTAAAAAAAATAATAATAAAAAAAAATAATAAAAATTTAGCCCATTGGGCTCGTGTCATTCACGAAGCCCAAAACCCGTAACCCAAGCCCATTAGTGTGTCGGGCCTGTTCGTTTTTAGGCCCATTAGTTAAGCCCACCAAATAATGGGCCGGAGTTTTCTTTGGCCCAGGCCCACTTTAAGGCCCAAACCATTTCGATGGCCCAAGCCCGTTTAAAGTGTCGGCAACCTTTGCGCGTGTTTCACACGCGTTTTCACTGTTCACTTTACGACTTTTCGTAAAGTATTAAAAAATAAAAATAAAAAAATAAAAAATTAGAAAATGAAAAAAAAAATTTGATTGGGCCGACGCACGACTTTTGCGTCGGCCGAATTGTTTAATAAGCCGCATGCGTTTTCACTGTACGCTTTGCGACTTTCGTCGCCCGATCCGCACTTTGCGGGTCTTCTGTCTTTGGCACGTGTGCGAGCGTGCATGCGTGCGTCCGCTCCTTTCCCCTTCCCTTCTGTTTGCGCTAGTTTCCTTAGGCATTTCACGTTTTCCCTTAATCTCTCTCTCTCTCTCGTTTTCTCTCGCTAGTTCATAGTGTTCATCTGTGTTCTTAGTCTTTTTTCCCAGAAAACTCCCAAACCCAGAAAAGCTTTCCTCCCTCCCAAACCACAAATGGCCAAAAGAGTAAATTCTTTCAGTGATTTATTTCAGGCAGGTCCTTCAGAGAACCCAATCTTTGAAGGTCTGGCTGAAATCATTCCACCTAGCATGCTCAATAGCGCCGATGCTAGCATGCCGACCCAGCCACAACCACAACCGCAACCACTACCCCAAGCACCAATCCTGGTTGCTGATCCACCCGTCGAGCCGGAAGCCGCTCCTGTCTATAGGAGACTTCCGAGGACGAAATACACCAAGGCTCAGAGAGATGCACTTGCAGCTTTCTTTGCGGTGTATTCTCACCCCACCAAGCCACAACGTGAAAGATTTGGTCCAAAAATCGGACTAGAAGAAGACCAAGTCTACTATTGGGGGTCGAGAAATAGGAAGAAGTTCGGTATCCGGACTTCGAGCAGCGTATTGCCGAGCTAGAGAGAAGAAACGATCACCGGTGAGCAAGAACGAGGAGCTTCAACTGCAGAATCAACGACTCGTCGATGCTCTCCGAGCGGCATTTGTCCCATTGCGGAGATCCTGTTCCGCATTCCGATGTGCCTAGGCGAAGGCTCGAAGTTGTTCCTCCACAACAAGAGCCTCTTCTCGAGTTGTCCGATGATTCGATCGACATGGACCACTTGAGACGGGATGTGCGGAGCCTCATGCCTACACTAGTCGAGCGCCCATCCGTACCTGTGCCATCTACTCTTCCGGGACCTGCTCATGATCTTGTCGGAGTCCACACCGACTTGATCTCGGATATCGCCCGCAAGGCCAAGCACGAGCTCATGCTCATGGCCACTGCCGGTTTTCCTTTGTGGATATCTTCACCGACTCCCGAGACTTCTATTCATCCCGAGACTCTAAATAGGGCCGAGTACTTGCGAGTGTTTCAACGTGGCGAGCCTGCGCCATACTTCAAATCGGAATCCTCGAGACACTCGGCAACCATCCACCTTCATCCGACCACCATTGTTGAGATCTTAATGGATGTTGGTCGATGGTTGCCCGTCTTCTGTAGCATGATCACAAACGCTCAACTGTTGGAGATCCTACCCTCCGACAACGCAGTAGGCTACGAGGACCAGAAGCAAGTGATGTCGGCCGAGTTTCTGGTGCCATCTAACATCGTTTCGACTCGTGAAGTCCAGTTCGTTCGGTACTCTCAATTACAACTGGATGGAAGTTGGATCGTTGTGGATGTCTCCGTGGATGAACTGCGCTCAAATCCGAAGCCTTCCGTGAGATCTATATGCCGAAAGCGCCCCTCCGGATGTCTGATTCGAGACTTGCAGAATGGATCTTCCTTAGTTACTTGGGTGGAGCACGTGGATGTGCGCGAAAAGGAGATGAAGGCCATTTTCGAACCCTTTGTCCATTCTGGGTTCGCATTTGGTGCAAAGCGTTGGATCTCAACTCTCCAAAGACAAGCCGAGCGCTACATGTGCGTCACAGGGATCCACACTTCACCTAGTGACTCTATCATTTCGCCCGAAGGAAAAAGAGGCCTAGCGGAAATGGCAAACCAGATGGCGATCTGTTTCTTCAACGACATTAGCAACTGATGTGAACGTAAAATACGTTCACAAAGTGCTTTTAATTACTGGATTTTGCTATTTCGAAAGCTTAATTGTCTGTTTAATATTTGTTTTCGTGTTTTTAGGGAAAATACCAGGAAAATGTTTATCTGCACAGAATAGGTGCATTTTGGAGGTTTTCAACGTAATTCGGAAAGTCAACCGTGACTTTTCAGATATCAAAATGACACCGGTCATTTTGAGGATGTGGGCCCAGTTAATGTACGAAGATTTCGGAAACCGTTCCGAATTCCGGCAATTTGTCGGCGAACCACCACATCAGGCGGCACAACCACCACACGCGGTGGCAGAATATATTTTAAATCTCCATTTTATCTTCCCATGTTTATGTTTTATATTTATTCTTTTTCTTTATTTATTTTTTATTTATTTTTAGTATTTATTTTATTTTTACTTCTTTTATTATTTTATTTTTTGTTTTGTTTTGTTTTACAATTATTCCTTTTTGTTATTTCTTTATTTTGTTTGTTCACGTTCTGCAGTTGCCGCCATCTCCACTTCAACGATTCCTCCTCACATGGCCACCGATCTCTTCACTTGGACTCATCTCCAGCTTTTGAGCTGTCCGTCCATCACCTCCATCGCACTAAAACCACTTCACTCCATCTCCTTCTCCACTAGTTCAGCTCGTTCCATTCCCGCATTCCCACTTCCCACTTCTGCGTTGTACGCGCTTCTGCTCTTCCTCTACTATTTAAGGAACATACCTGCAAGCACAAAATCACACAATCACAATCATCTTTCTCTAATTCTTATTTTGCAGGTTTGGGAGCTCTCAATTGCAGCGGCACCGTTGCCAAACCCGAAGAAGCTCGGCCACCTACGGCTGCTCCTCAACCCGTCACCATCACCTCACTGCCGTGCCCATTCCAATCCAGAAATCACGTCTTCTCTGCCAATTCCAAACCTGCAACCAATTTCTTTTTCTTTCCTGCAATTTCACAATCAATCAAGAAATCTAATTTTCTTCTTTTTTGTTTGCGAGGTTTGGTTGCAGCTGCCGCCATTCATTCCGGCCGCACCGTTGATCCCGCACAGCCCGGCCCACTTCGCCGGTCCTCCCTTCATCCTCTACCCCGCCGTCGCTTGCCTGCCCTCGCCGACGCCGCGTCAATCCCGTGATGCCCAAGCTGTTTGCAGAGCCACCGCCGGATCGATCTTCCCAAGCATCACCCATGCCTCCTCCGCCGGCGATTCCATCTCCCGAGCCCGTAATATCGCCGTCGCTGCGCCGTTTTCCCGAGTCGCCGATCGATCTGCCGGCGTCCCTCTGCTGTTCACTCAGCTCACCGTAAATCCTCATCACGGCCGGGCCAGGCCGCGCCTCCAAGCCCAAAGCCCAAAGTCCAAGCCCAATGCCATTTCAGCCCCAATTGCTAAGTGCACCCGCCACATCCAAAAGTTACGATACTATAGGCGAGTCCGCCACCTTCGCCGCCCTGACAGTGTCCATTTTCATGGACACAACAGTAACATTTTTCCCAAACTCGTTTATTTATTATAATTTATTTTTGTTTAATTAACTATTCGTGAATAATTTTGGGAAATGTTATTGTTTGTTTATTTTCTATTTTGTGTAATAAATTGGATTGAAGTTGATTAATTCTTCTAGCAGCTTATGTGAATTTTGTTTGTTTAGTTTTATCTTTAATGTTGAAACTAAATAATAAGGATCGCGGATAGACGAGCGTTCGCTAGGTCGCGCACTTGAATTAGCAACTCTTTTTCTATGCGTTAGACATGTTTAGATTAATCACCTTTGCATGTTTAATTGTTTAATCTAGATGAGCGTTCACTAGGTTGATTTCATGGGAGAAGTTTATTTGGGGAATGATAACCTGCGTAGGCATTCTACATGTGTTAGTTTCGGATTCATGGCTAGGGAGTTGGTCAATCTTCAAAACAATATTTGTGTGTGTGTTTTCTTGTTTTCAAAAATAATAAAAATCCAAAAATATTTCTTTTTATTGTTTTCAAAAATCTCAAAAACCCCCAAAAATACTTTTGTATATAATGTATATTTTTGTAAATAGAAACAATACTGTATAGTTTATTTAATTTTGTATATATATATATTCTTTATTCTTTATACTTGTTAATAATAATTCTTTATTTAATTTAATTTTTCGTGACATTAAAAAGTAAATATAACAATCTTCTGTGGGAAAAACCTTTATTTCCCATTATACTTTACAACGACAACTGTTAGGAATTTAGGTAATAATTAATGACTGCGGTTTTAACGACTAATCATTTTGGCGCCGGCTCGCCGGGGATTGTTTTTACTATTGACTTTTTACTATTGACTATTGACTATTGACTTTTTACTATTGACTATTGACTTTTTACTATTGACTATTGACTTTTTACTATTTGTAAATAATACTTGTTAATTTTATTTATACTCACTAATTATACTTGTTGATATTTTGTTACACTTAGTAATTTATTTAGGTGTCTTTTATATAGTTGATTATTTTTTGTTGTTGTAAGTTGTAACTTGAACGGAAATAGGTAAGGTCCTTTTATTAATATTGGCCTAAACCCTTCATTTTTACCGTAAGGTTATTTGAGGTTGAGGGCGGCCTTTATTAACACTTGGAGAATTGTCGAACACTTAAGTGTTTTCTCAACTGAGTAAGGGGCACATGAATGGTGTCTAGATATGATCAAGACTCTGGGTGACGGGTTTGTAAAATTGGATTCAGAGGACTTGTCCACTAAATGAATCCTGCCTCTCGCTTATCTCTTGTGATCTGGCCATTCGCCTTCTGAAAACACGGAAAGTCATTTAAGTCAAGGCATTGCACCTAGGCCGTAAGTCCACCTTGAGTTACCGCTTGGAATCAACTTTCATTTTTTTTCAACTATATTCAGGCAAAAGAAAATATTTTTGTGTAAATAAAATATACTTAGACATAGGAATATACGTAGACATAGGAAAATTTATTCATTCATTTTGTATAGATAAATTGTGATACATTTTTAACTTTGTAAATATTTTGTTTTTATATTGTAAATTTTATTACTAACCTTTTTATTTTGTATAGGAAATAATCCGGGTTTATCGAAAATATTACCACATTCATCGGAGCATACGTTTTGGAAGTCAAGGTTGAAAAACCTTGAGGTTGATGTCTTGTTGGTGATTTTCGGTTTCCTCGGGAGTAAAAAGGTAAGTTTTCTTTTCACTCTCGTTATTTATTTAAAAAAAAATAAAAATATAATAAAAAAATAAAAAATTTGTAATTGTAAATAAAAAAAAAGAGTGTTTGTTTATTTGTTTTACTCTTTGTAATTATTTATTTTTACTGTTTATAATTACTGTTTGTTTTATTTTTGGGATTGTTGTTTGTTTGTTATTGGGCCTTAGGCCCATTTGTGTGATTGGTTAGGGTTTTAGGTTTCGTAAAAAATAAAAAAAAATAAAAAAATAAAAAAATAAAAAAAAATTTAGCCCATTGGGCTCGTGTCATTCACGAAGCCCAAAACCCGTAACCCAAGCCCATTTAGTGTGTCGGGCCTGTTCGTTTTTAGCCCATTAGTTAAGCCCACCAATAATGGGCCGGAGTTTTCTTTGGCCCAGGCCCACTTTAAGGCCCAAACCATTTCGATGGCCCAAGCCCGTTTAAAGTGTCGGCAAGCGCGTGTGCTACGCGTTTTCACTGTTCACTTTACGACTTTTCGTAAAGTATTAAAAAAATAAAAAAATAAAAAATGAAAATGAAAAAAAATTTTGATTGGGCCGACGCACGACTTTTGCGTCGGCCGAATTGTTTAATAAATCGTGCGCGCGTTCCACTATTCCCTTTGCGACTTTCGTCGCTTGATCCGTGATTTACGGATCTCTGTCCTCGACTTTGGACACGCGTCCGTCCGTTCGTTTCCCTTCCCTTCGATTTGCGTTAGTGCCTTAGGTCATTTCACGCGTTTTCCCTTAGTCTCTCTCACTCTCTCTCTCGTTTTCTCTCTCGTGTGTTCTTCGTGTTCTTCAGTTTTCCCAGAAACCTCCCTAATTCCCAGAAAGTTATCCTCCCTTCCCAACCCACAAATGGCCAAGAGAGTGAATTCTTTCAGCGATTTGTTTCAGGCAGGTCCTTCAGAGAACCCAATCTTTGAAGGTCTGGCTGAAATAATTCCACCGAGCATGCTCAATAGCGCCGATGCTAGCATGCCGACCGAGCCACAACCGCAACCACTACCCCAAGCACCAATCCTGGTTGCTGATCCACCCGTTGAGCCGGAAGCCGCTCCTGTCTATAGGAGACTTCCGAGGACCAAATACACCAAAGCTCAGAGAGATGCACTTGCGGCTTTCTTTGCGGTGTATTCTCACCCCACCAAACCACAAAGAGAACGATTTGTTCCGAAAATCGGACTAGAGGAGGACCAAGTCTACTATTGGGGGTCGAGAAATAGGAAGAAGTTCGGTATCATTACGTCTGAGCAGCGTATTGCCGAGTTAGAGAGACGAAATGATCAGCTGGTGAGCAAGAACGAGGAGCTTCAACTTTTGAATCAACGACTCGTCGATGCTCTCCACAGCGGCATATGTCCCAATTGCGGAGGTCCTGTTCCGCACTCAGATGTGCCTAGGCGAAGGCTCGAAGTTGTTCCTCAACAACAAGAGCCTATTCTCGAGTTGTCCGACGATTCCATCGACATGGACCACTTGAGACGGGATGTGCGGAGCCTCATGCCTACCCTAGTCGAGCGCCCATCCATACCTTTGCCATCTGACACCCTTCCCGGACCTGCTCATGATCTTGTCGGAGTCCACACCGACTTGATCTCGGATATCGTCCGTAAGGCCAAACACGAGCTCCTGCTCATGGCCACTGCCGGATTTCCTTTGTGGATAACTTCACCGACTCCCGACACGTCTATTCATCCCGAGACTCTTTGATATGCGGTTTTACCGACGTCATTAATTATTACCTAAACTTCCTAACAATTTGTCGTTGAATAGTATAATGGGAAGTAGAGGTTTTTCCCACAGAGGATTGTTTATTTACTTTTCTAATGTCACGAAATTAATTAACTATTTTGTTTCTAATTACAAAATGTACACAATATACAAAAGTGATCTTTTTGGGTTTTTGAAAATATTTTGAAAACAAGAAATAAATAAAAGAAAATGTTTTTGGATTTTTAATCTTTTTGAAAATAAAACAAGAAAATACAAATTATAACTACAATTCAAACTAACACAATTAAATTAAACATACCAGAAATAAAATAATTAAACTAACACACAAATAATCAAATACCATATTTTTGGGTTTTTCAATATTAATTAAACACACAATTCAAACCAATCAAATATTTAAAATACAAATTAATCAAATAAATTCACACAACAACTATTTAAACAAATAAAAATAAAATGAGTTTAAGTTTCAGAAATTTCTCATTGAATTCGACGAGGCTCGGGAACTTGGGTGTAGAGAGCAATTGCACTTGGGCTTGGGCCTTGGGCCTTGGGCCTTGACAATTGGGCTTGGAACGTTTGGGCTTTGAGGCCCAATTAAGAAAGTCAAAACTGACTTTCTTTCTTTGACCGTGATTCTTCTCCATCCAGTTTGACTTTTCAACATTGAGTTTTTATTCTCTTCTGACCCGTGCGTCCTCTTCTCCTTCTTGAGTTTTCTATTTCATTTCTTTTGTTCTCATAGCAGAGAGAACCGGCAAGAGATGCAGCGCAGGTGAAGTCGAGGTCGCCGGCGTGGTCTGGATCGATGGGAAGGCCGGCGTGGTAACTGCGGGCTGGGCTTTGGTGTCGACGGCAGAAGGCGAGCGACATCGAGAGATGGCGAGAGACGCGGTGATTGAGATCGGCGGAGAGCACGGGCTCGATTTGGCCTGGGCACGATGGGTTCGCCAAGAACGGAGCGGCGAATCTGGTTTCGTGCGGCGCCGGGCGGGATAAGCGGCGTCGATAGCAGGACGGGATCGACCGGCGAGCTGGAATCGACGGTGATTGAAGGACTGTGAAGTGCCGGCGGCGAAGGCTTGCAGCGGTAACTTGGATCGATGATTTCCGAGGAGATGGCGAGCTGGAAACGACGGTAGAGGAAGCAGCGACGTCGGCGTCGACGTGGGCGAGAGGAAATCGACGGTGAGGATTTGAGAGGTCGAGTAGCGACGACGGTAGCTCTTGATGGCGTGATCCGCAAAATGGAATTGAGAGATATTAGTGGTGAGTGAAACTGTGATTGCAGGTGTAGACTTTACGATGATTGTTATGGAGATTAGGTGGATTGAAGTGATGGTGAAGCTTGGTGAACGCCGAGGAGAGCACGGCTGGGCTATGATTATGGTGATGATGATTTGCAGGGATTTGGAATTGGAGGATGATTACAGAAGAGAAATAGAGAGATGGAGGCTGTGATTTTGATTATGGTGAAATGATTGGGCAGAGGAGCTGCCGGCAGTGATGATTGGAAATGAGATGATTGTGAGAACAGAAAGAGAAGGAAAGGCTTAGATAGCATCGGAGAGAACGGAGGAGAGGAGAGCAGAAGGAGGGAGATTGATTGCAGAGAGGAAGTGACTGGAACCGTGAGCTGAGGAAGTAACAGAGGGGGTGATTTAGTTTGCTTGCAGAGAACTTGAGAGGAACGGAGAAGACTTTGAGAAATAGAGGGTGAGAACAGAAGGCTTGGCTATGTGAACCAAGCACGGACGCAGAGAAGAATGGAGGGGGAGAAGTAGCGCAGGGGAGAAGCCCCTGGCCATTGAACAATGAATCTGGACTGGGTATTTAAAGAGGAGGAAGAAGTCATGTTCTGTGATGGTGGAAATGCAGCTGGAATCACAGCTCCAAAAGTAGAGAATTTGAATTCAAATGGCAGTGGAGGGGAGGTTGCTGGTGAGATGGAAAAGTGAGCTGTAGATGGAGCCGGCCATGTGAGGGAGGATGGCAAATGGTGGTGGCTGCAGAGAAAACAAACAAAAGATAAAAGAAAAGTAAAATAACAAAATAAAAGAATATTAAAGAAATAAAAATAAAAGAAAAGAAAAGAAAAAGAAAATAATAAAAGAAATAAAATCAATACTAAAATAGAATAAGAATAAATATAAATAAACATAAAATATAAACAAGGGAAAATAAAATGGAGATTTAAAATGTGTATCGCCACCGCGTGTGGTGGTTGCGCCGCCAAGTGTGGTGGTTTGCCGGTAAAATTGCCGGAATTCGAAACGTCTTTCGAAATCTTCGTACAGGTTCTGATTTCCACATCCGAGGAATGACCGGTGTCATTAAATAATCGGAAAGTCACGGTTGACTTTCCGAAATTGCGCGGTAAATCTCCAAAATTCACCTTTTATGTGTAAATTAGCATTTTTCACATATTTTCCCTGAAAACACAAAAACAAACATTAAACCGACAAATAAGCTTTCAGAATAGCATCCATCCAAATATTTAGAGCACTTTGTGAACGTATTTTACGTTCACATCACACCCCCACACTTGAACTTTTGCTAGTCCTCTAGCAAACACAGAACTAAAAACAGAACAACACAAAAACAGAAGGGAAACACAAAACAGAAATTCTTTCCAACCATAACCCTCAACGAGTTCACAAGAATTATAATCAGAAGAATAAAAACTATATACCAAGGCTCACGAATTTGCTAAGTATTTAACATGGACATCTCATTCGTGCTCGAGTGAAGTGGGTGAAAACCGAGTGTACAATTAATCTCATGCAATCAAATTGGCACAAATGAACAACATTAACCACTAAAACTCACAAGATTCGCTAAATATTTCCGCTCAGTGTTTAGGGTTAAGTGTTTACTCTCATAACAATTGCACAAGTAGTGTTCCCATAAGCTTGCTCATTAACCAACTCTCTACAATTAATCCACAAATCATTAAATCATAAGGGCTTTCAATGGTGTAATGGGGCCAAAGGGTGAATGAATGGTGAATGAATGGTAAATGGTAAATGGAAGGGAAAGACTAGAAATGATAAATGTTCCACATGTTTGCAAGACAAATCAACGACTTTGAAACTCATACCTATGCTAAACCCGAAACAACTATTATTCTCCTCCAACCTTTTATTGAAAATAATACAAGAAAATAACTCTATTTTTGGAATTTCTCTTTCTGACATTTTTTTTTTCTTTCTTTCTTTTCTATTTTTTTTTTCTTTGAGGAATTTATTCCTTCTTTTTATTTCTGATTTTTTTTTTCTTTCTTTCTTTGAATAAATACAACAAAATAAAATGCACCCCCACACTTGCCTTTTGGTACTACCATACAAATCAAAACCCGAAGCATAAGAATATAAGAAGTCACTATCATCGTCTTGCAAACACAATAAAACATGGGTGAGATGGTGTGGGTGAACAAAAGAAACGGCTAATGAGTGATAAGTTCAAAAGGGGATTCCTAAAGTTCGTGTTTAGATGGATGGTGAATATTTGGCCATGGTGCTCAACTAATGCCTTAATCATTTTCAATTCATCACAGATTAATAAAAAGTTTCGAGAGGTCAATGAGCAAGTTCTAGGTTCAAAAACTCATGAATTGTGCACACATGAAGAACGAGTAAATGTATGAATAATGCATACATGTGAATATTCAACAGGCTCAAATTCTCACAATTTCTGGGTATGCATGACAATGTATGTTCAAATGTGCTTCTCGGATTGCAATCAACTAATTAACACAGGTTATGTGAACATGAAATTTCGAGCAATCATAAGTTATGCAAATTAAATCCAAAGCAAATCACACAAAGCCTTGACATATAATAAACATTCTCCTAATCACAACAATTAAACTCAATTCATCATCGGGATTGGAAAGAACAAAACACGAATACAAATAAACACACAAAAACACACAAACAGAAGCAAATATTTTTGTATTTTTTTGATTTTTTGATTTTTTTTGATTTTTTTCAATTTACGTAACAATACGTGACCACGGTGACTTACTTAGTGCAATGGTAGGTTCAACGCTACCAAGGGAGTAAGTATGATTTAGTCGATATATTGTTACCGTAGAAAACAAAAACAAGTAAATTATTTTTTTGAGTTTTTCAAATTTTTCAAATTTTTTCTTTTCTTTTTAATATAAACCTTCCCCCACACTTGAATTAAGCATTGTCCTCAATGTTAGACAGATATTTCACGAAAATGAAAAATTCAAGTATGGTTATTGAATTTAAACACACATACAGAAATAAACACACAAATAAAAATAAGCAGAAGTAAGCACACAACATTTATACAAAGGAAACAAAAATAAACGAAAGGTTAAAGAAAAACTCCCCCTTGAAGATCATTAAGCTCCTCCCGAAGCAAGTCACCAACAGTCACAAACAAGGCTAGCAGGGCCTTGCATCCAACGTTTGCTCCTTAGTTGACTGCGGTTCCGATCCTTTGAAGTGTGTCCCGGACGAGTGTAGTTGCCGACTCCACGGCAGATTTAGCCGATGTAGCCTTCACCGAGATCTGGAACACCATAGTCAGTAGTGTTCCATCAAGAACAGCTCCGGATACGTTTGGCAGAATGGAGAAGCCTGAAGACATAAGCGGAAATGGCTCCGGTTGAACTCCACATAACAAACACTGGAGAATGGAATGGTTGATCGGCGCATAAATCACAGACGACCCCGTTGCATCGGTGCAACACTCCTGAAGAATGAGGAAATCGTTGTGATTATCTATGGCGAGCACCGAAATCTGGTTCCGCGGGTCAAGACCGATGGTGAAATTTGCTAGCAGACGCACCGAGCTGTCCATCGACATACTATCCCACAGCGGTCTAGTCTGAACGTCTTTGAGGAACTCAAAGATCCTGGTGTGATGAGATAGATGAACGACGGAACAACCAGCAGTACGATTGACTCCAGGGGGCTTGCTCGGATCTCCCCTTCGCTTGTTGGTCCTGACCTCCATTCGAGTGTCTCTTGTTCGGTTCGAACAAGTCCAGTGATGATACGTGGAGTTACTGATGTCGTTGAAGAAACAGATCGCCATCTGGTTTGCCAATTCCGCTAGGCCTCTTTTTCCTTCGGGCGAAATGATAGAGTCACCGGGTGAAGTGTGGATCCCTGTGACGCACATGTAGCGCTCGGCTTGTCGTTGGAGAGTTGAGATCCAACGCTTTGCACCAAAGGCGAACCCAGAATGGACAAAGGGTTCGAAAATGGCCTTCATTTCCTTCTCGCGCACATCCACGTGCTCCACCCAAGTAACTAAGGAAGATCCATTCTGCAAGTCTCGAATCAAACATCCGGAGGGGCGTTTTCGGCATATAGATCTCACTGAAGCCTTCGGATTTGAGCGCAGTTCATCCACGGAGACATCCACAACGATCCAACTTCCATCCAGTTGTAGGTGGGAGTACCTAACAAACTGGACTTCACGAGTCGAAACGATGTTAGATGGCACCAGAAACTCGGCCGACATAACTTGCTTCTGCTCCTCGTAGCCTACTGTGTTGTCGGAGGGTAGGATCTCCAACATCTGAGCGTTTGTGACCATGCTACAGAAGACGGGCAACCATCGACCAACATCCATTAAGATTTCAACGATGGTGGTCGGATGAAGGTGAATGGTTGCAGAGTGTCTCGAGGATTCCGATTTGAAGTATGGCGCAGGCTCGCCACGTTGAAACACTCGCAAGTACTCGGCCCTATTTAGAGTCTCGGGATGAATAGAAGTGTCGGGAGTCGGTGAAGATATCCACAAAGGAAAACCGGCAGTGGCCATGAGCATGAGCTCGTGCTTGGCCTTGCGGGCGATATCCGAGATCAAGTCGGTGTGGACTCCGACAAGATCATGAGCAGGTCCCGAAGAGTAGATGGCACGGTACGGATGGGCGCTCGACTAGTGTAGGCACGAGGCTCCGCACATCCCGTCTCAAGTGGTCCATCTCGATCGAATCATCGGACAACTCGAGAAGAGGCTCTTGTTGTGGAGGAACAACTTCGAGCCTTCGCCTAGGCACATCGAATGCGGAACAGGACCTCCGCAATCGGGACAAATGCCGCTCCGGGAGAGCATCGACGAGTCGTTGATTCGCAGTTGAAGCTCCTCGTTTTTGCTCACCGCCTCGATCGTTCCTTCTTTCTAGCTCAGGAATACGCTGCTCGAAGTCCGGATACCGAACTTCTTCCTATTTCTCGACCCCCAATAGTAGACTTGGTCTTCTTCTAGTCCGATTTTTGGACCAAATCTTTCACGTTGTGGCTTGGTGGGGTGAGAATACACCGCAAAGAAAGCCGCCAAGTGCTTCTCTCCGAGCCTTGGTGTATTTCGTCCTCGGAAGTCTCCTATAGACAGGAGCGGCTTCCGGCTCGGCGGGTGGATCAGCAACCAGGATTGGTGCTTGGGGTAGTGGCTGCGGTTGTGGTTGTGGCTGGGTCGGCATGCTAGCATCGGCGCTATTGAGCATGCTCGGTGGAATTATTTCAGCCAAGCCTTCAAAGATCGGGTTCTCTGAAGGACCTGCCTGAAACAAGTCGCTGAAGGAATTAACTCTTTTGGCCATTTGTGGTTTGGGAGGGAGGAATGCTTTTCTGGGTTTGGGAGGTTTTCTGGGAAAAACGGAAGAACACGAAGAACAGATGAAGAATAACGAGAGAAAATGAGAGAGAATGAGAGAGAAACTAAGGGAAACGTGTGAAATGCCTAAGGAAACTAGCGCAAACAGAAGGGAGGGGGAAAGGAGTGGACGCACGCATGCACGCTCGCACACGTGCCAAAGACAGAAGACCCGCAAATTGCGGATCGGGCGACGAAAGTCGCAAAGCGTACAGTGAAAACGCATGCGGCTTATTAAACAAATCGGCCGACGCAAAAGTCGTGCGTCGGCCCAATCAAATTTTTTTTGATTTTCTATTTTTTATTTTTTTATTTTATTTTTTTTAATACTTTACGAAAAGTCGTAAAGTGAACAGTGAAAACGCGTGAGACGCACGCGCTAAGGTTGCCGACACTTTAAACGGGCTTGGGCCATCGAAATGGTTTGGGCCTTAAAGTGGGCCTGGGCCAAAGAAAACTCCGGTCCATTATTGGTGGGCTTAACTAATGGGCCTAAAAACGAACAGGCCCGACACACTAAATGGGCTTGGGTTACGGGTTTTGGGCTTCGTGAATGACACGAGCCCAATGGGCTAAAACTTTTTTTTATTTTTTTATTTTTTATTTTTACGAAACCAAAAACCCTAACCAATCACACAAACGAATGGGCCTAAGGCCCAATAATAAATAACAAACAAACAGCCCAAAACAAACCAACAGTAATTATAAAAAGTGAAAAATAAATAAATACAAAACAGTAAAACAAACAAACACCTTTTTTTTTTTTTTTTTTATTTACAATTTTTTATTTTTTAAATAAATAACGAGAGTGAAAAGAAAACTTACCTTTTTACTCCCGAGGAAACCGAAAAATCACCAACAAGACATCAACCTCAAGGTTTTTCAACCTTGACTTCCTAAACGTATGCTCCGATGTATGTAGTAAAATTTCCGAATAACCCGGATTATTCCCTATAAAAATTAAAATGTTAGTAATAAAATTTACAAGTTAAAAACAAAATATTTACAAAATTAAAAATAATGTCACAAATTATCTGTACAAAATGAATAAATAAAATTTTCTATGTCTACGTATATTTTATTTACAAGTAATGTTAAATTGTCCAAAATATAGTTAAGAACAAAGTTGATTCTAAGCGGTAATTCGAGGTGGACGTACGGCCTAGGTGCAATATCTTGACGTAAATGACTTTCCGTGTTTTCAGAAGGCGAATGGCCAGATCACAAGAGATAAGCGAGAGGCAGGATTCATTTAGTGGACAAGTCCTCTGAATCCAATTTTACAAACCCGTCACCCAGAGTCTTGATCATATCTAGACACCATTCATGTGCCCCTTACTCAGTTGAGAAAGCACTTAAGTGTTCGACAATTCTCCAAGTGTTAATAAAGGCCGCCCTCAACCTCAAGTGACCTTACGGTACAAATGAAGGGTTTAGGCCAATATTAATAAAAGGACCTTACCTATTTCCGTTCAAATTACAACCTACAACAACTTAAATAATTAACAGTACTCAGAACACCTAAGTATAATTACTAAGTGTAACAATATATACAAGTATAATTAGTAAGTATTATTTACAAGTATCATTTACAAGTATCAACAAGTATTATTTACAAAAGGTAAAAAGTAAAAAAGTAAATAGTAAAAACAATCCCCGGCGAGCCGGCGCCAAAATGATATGCGGTTTTACCGACGTCATTAATTATTACCTAAACTTCCTAACAATTTGTCGTTGAATAGTATAATGGGAAGTAGAGGTTTTTCCCACAGAGGATTGTTTATTTACTTTTCTAATGTCACGAAATTAATTAACTATTTTGTTTCTAATTACAAAATGTACACAATATACAAAAGTGATCTTTTTGGGTTTTTGAAAATATTTTGAAAACAAGAAATAAATAAAAGAAAATGTTTTTGGATTTTTAATCTTTTTGAAAATAAAACAAGAAAATACAAATTATAACTACAATTCAAACTAACACAATTAAATTAAACATACCAGAAATAAAATAATTAAACTAACACACAAATAATCAAATACCATATTTTTGGGTTTTTCAATATTAATTAAACACACAATTCAAACCAATCAAATATTTAAAATACAAATTAATCAAATAAATTCACACAACAACTATTTAAACAAATAAAAATAAAATGAGTTTAAGTTTCAGAAATTTCTCATTGAATTCGACGAGGCTCGGGAACTTGGGTGTAGAGAGCAATTGCACTTGGGCTTGGGCCTTGGGCCTTGGGCCTTGACAATTGGGCTTGGAACGTTTGGGCTTTGAGGCCCAATTAAGAAAGTCAAAACTGACTTTCTTTCTTTGACCGTGATTCTTCTCCATCCAGTTTGACTTTTCAACATTGAGTTTTTATTCTCTTCGACCCGTGCGTCCTCTTCTCCTTCTGAGTTTTCTATTTCATTTCTTTTGTTCTCATAGCGAGAGAACCGGCAAGAGATGCAGCGCAGGTGAAGTCGAGGTCGCCGGCGTGGTCTCGGATCGATGGGAAGGCCGGCGTGGTAACTGCGGGCCGGGCTTTGGTGTCGACGGCGAAGGCGAGCGACATCGAGAGATGGCGAGAGACGCGGTGATTGAGATCGGCGGAGAGCACGGGCTCTGATTTGGCCTGGGCACGATGGGTTCGCCAAGAACGGAGCGGCGAATCTGGTTTCGTGCGGCGCCGGGCCGGGATAAGCGGCGTCGATAGCAGGACGGGATCGACCGGCGAGCTGGAATCGACGGTGATTGAAGGACTCGTGAAGTGCCGGCGGCGAAGGCTTGCAGCGGTAACTTGGATCGATGATTTCCGAGGAGATGGCGAGCTGGAAACGACGGTAGAGGAAGCAGCGACGTCGGCGTCGACGTGGGCGAGAGGAAATCGACGGTGAGGATTTGAGAGGTCCGAGTAGCGACGACGTAGCTCTTGATGGCGTGATCTGCAAAATGGAATTGAGAGATATTAGTGGTGAGTGAAACCGTGATTGCAGTGTGTAGACTTTACGATGATTGTTATGGAGATTAGGTGGATTGAAGTGATGGTGAAGCTTGGTGAACGCCGAGGAGAGCACGGCTGGGCTATGATTATGGTGATGATGATTTGCAGGGATTTGGAATTGGAGGATGATTACAGAAGAGAAATAGAGAGATGGAGGCTGTGATTTTGATTATGGTGAAATGATTGGGCAGAGGAGCTGCCGGCAGTGATGATTGGAAATGAGATGATTGTGAGAACAGAAAGAGAAGGAAAGGCTTAGATAGCATCGGAGAGAACGGAGGAGAGGAGAGCAGAAGGAGGGAGATTGATTGCAGAGAGGAAGTGACTGGAACCGTGAGCTGAGGAAGTAACAGAGGGGGTGATTTAGTTTGCTTGCAGAGAACTTGAGAGGAACGGAGAAGACTTTGAGAAATAGAGGGTGAGAACGAAGGCTTGGCTATGTGAACCAAGCACGGACGCAGAGAAGAATGGAGGGGGGAGAAGTAGCGCGGGGAGAAGCCCCCGGCCATTGAACAATGAATCTGGACTGGGTATTTAAAGAGGAGGAAGAAGTCATGTTCGTGATGGTGGAAATGCAGCTGGAATCACAGCTCCAAAAGTAGAGAATTTGAATTCAAATGGCGAGTGGAGGGGAGGTTGCTGGTGAGATGGAAAAGTGAGCTGTAGATGGAGCCGGCCATGTGAGGGAGGATGGCAAATGGTGGTGGCTGCAGAGAAAACAAACAAAAGATAAAAGAAAAGTAAAATAACAAAATAAAAGAATATTAAAGAAATAAAAATAAAAGAAAAGAAAAGAAAAAGAAAATAATAAAAGAAATAAAATCAATACTAAAATAGAATAAGAATAAATATAAATAAACATAAAATATAAACAAGGGAAAATAAAATGGAGATTTAAAATGTGTATCGCCACCGCGTGTGGTGGTTGCGCCGCCAAGTGTGGTGGTTTGCCGGTAAAATTGCCGGAATTCGAAACGTCTTTCGAAATCTTCGTACAGGTTCTGATTTCCACATCCGAGGAATGACCGGTGTCATTAAATAATCGGAAAGTCACGGTTGACTTTCCGAAATTGCGCGGTAAATCTCCAAAATTCACCTTTTATGTGTAAATTAGCATTTTTCACATATTTTCCCTGAAAACACAAAAACAAACATTAAACCGACAAATAAGCTTTCAGAATAGCATCCATCCAAATATTTAGAGCACTTTGTGAACGTATTTTACGTTCACATCACACCCCCACACTTGAACTTTTGCTAGTCCTCTAGCAAACACAGAACTAAAAACAGAACAACACAAAAACAGAAGGGAAACACAAAACAGAAATTCTTTCCAACCATAACCCTCAACGAGTTCACAAGAATTATAATCAGAAGAATAAAAACTATATACCAAGGCTCACGAATTTGCTAAGTATTTAACATGGACATCTCATTCGTGCTCGAGTGAAGTGGGTGAAAACCGAGTGTACAATTAATCTCATGCAATCAAATTGGCACAAATGAACAACATTAACCACTAAAACTCACAAGATTCGCTAAATATTTCCGCTCAGTGTTTAGGGTTAAGTGTTTACTCTCATAACAATTGCACAAGTAGTGTTCCCATAAGCTTGCTCATTAACCAACTCTCTACAATTAATCCACAAATCATTAAATCATAAGGGCTTTCAATGGTGTAATGGGGCCAAAGGGTGAATGAATGGTGAATGAATGGTAAATGGTAAATGGAAGGGAAAGACTAGAAATGATAAATGTTCCACATGTTTGCAAGACAAATCAACGACTTTGAAACTCATACCTATGCTAAACCCGAAACAACTATTATTCTCCTCCAACCTTTTATTGAAAATAATACAAGAAAATAACTCTATTTTTGGAATTTCTCTTTCTGACATTTTTTTTTTCTTTCTTTCTTTTCTATTTTTTTTTTCTTTGAGGAATTTATTCCTTCTTTTTATTTCTGATTTTTTTTTTCTTTCTTTCTTTGAATAAATACAACAAAATAAAATGCACCCCCCACACTTGCCTTTTGGTACTACCATACAAATCAAAACCCGAAGCATAAGAATATAAGAAGTCACTATCATCGTCTTGCAAACACAATAAAACATGGGTGAGATGGTGTGGGTGAACAAAAGAAACGGCTAATGAGTGATAAGTTCAAAAGGGGATTCCTAAAGTTCGTGTTTAGATGGATGGTGAATATTTGGCCATGGTGCTCAACTAATGCCTTAATCATTTTCAATTCATCACAGATTAATAAAAAGTTTCGAGAGGTCAATGAGCAAGTTCTAGGTTCAAAAACTCATGAATTGTGCACACATGAAGAACGAGTAAATGTATGAATAATGCATACATGTGAATATTCAACAGGCTCAAATTCTCACAATTTCTGGGTATGCATGACAATGTATGTTCAAATGTGCTTCTCGGATTGCAATCAACTAATTAACACAGGTTATGTGAACATGAAATTTCGAGCAATCATAAGTTATGCAAATTAAATCCAAAGCAAATCACACAAAGCCTTGACATATAATAAACATTCTCCTAATCACAACAATTAAACTCAATTCATCATCGGGATTGGAAAGAACAAAACACGAATACAAATAAACACACAAAAACACACAAACAGAAGCAAATATTTTTGTATTTTTTTGATTTTTTGATTTTTTTTGATTTTTTCAATTTACGTAACAATACGTGACCACAGTGACTTACTTAGTGCAATGGTAGGTTCAACGCTACCAAGGGAGTAAGTATGATTTAGTCGATATATTGTTACCGTAGAAAACAAAAACAAGTAAATTATTTTTTTGAGTTTTTCAAATTTTTCAAATTTTTTCTTTTCTTTTTAATATAAACCTTCCCCCACACTTGAATTAAGCATTGTCCTCAATGTTAGACAGATATTTCACGAAAATGAAAAATTCAAGTATGGTTATTGAATTTAAACACACATACAGAAATAAACACACAAATAAAAATAAGCAGAAGTAAGCACACAACATTTATACAAAGGAAACAAAAATAAACAGAAAGGTTAAAGAAAAACTCCCCCTTGAAGATCATTAAGCTCCTCCCGAAGCAAGTCACCAACAGTCACAAACAAGGCTAGCAGGGCCTTGCATCCAACGTTTGCTCCTTAGTTGACTGCGGTTCTGATCCTTTGAAGTGTGTCCTGGACGAGTGTAGTTGCCGACTCCACGGCAGATTTAGCTGATGTAGCCTTCACCGAGATCTGGAACACCATAGTCAGTAGTGTTCCATCAAGAACAGCTCCGGATACGTTTGGCAGAATGGAGAAGCCTGAAGACATAAGCGGAAATGGCTCCGGTTGAACTCCACATAACAAACACTGGAGAATGGAATGGTTGATCGGCGCATAAATCACAGACGACCCCGTTGCATCGGTGCAACACTCCTGAAGAATGAGGAAATCGTTGTGATTATCTATGGCGAGCACCGAAATCTGGTTCCGCGGGTCAAGACCGATGGTGAAATTTGCTAGCAGACGCACCGAGCTGTCCATCGACATACTATCCCACAGCGGTCTAGTCTGAACGTCTTTGAGGAACTCAAAGATCCTGGTGTGATGAGATAGATGAACGACGGAACAACCAGCAGTACGATTGACTCCGGGGGGCTTGCTCGGATCTCCCCTTCGCTTGTTGGTCCCGACCTCCATTCGAGTGTCTCTTGTTCGGTTCGAACAAGTCCGGTGATGATACGTGGAGTTAGCGATGTCGTTGAAGAAACAGATCGCCATCTGGTTTGCCAATTCCGCTAGGCCTCTTTTTCCTTCGGGCGAAATGATAGAGTCACCGGGTGAAGTGTGGATCCCCGTGACGCACACGTAGCGCTCGGCTTGTCGTTGGAGAGTTGAGATCCAACGCTTTGCACCAAAGGCGAACCCCGAATGGACAAAGGGTTCGAAAATGGCCTTCATTTCCTTCTCGCGCACATCCACGTGCTCCACCCAAGTAACTAAGGAAGATCCATTCGCAAGTCTCGAATCAAACATCCGGAGGGGCGTTTTCGGCATATAGATCTCACCGAAGCCTTCGGATTTGAGCGCAGTTCATCCACGGAGACATCCACAACGATCCAACTTCCATCCGATTGTAGGTGGGAGTACCTAACAAACTGGACTTCACGAGTCGAAACGATGTTAGATGGCACCGAAACTCGGCCGACATAACTTGCTTCTCGCTCCTCGTAGCCTACCGTGTTGTCGGAGGGTAGGATCTCCAACATCCGAGCGTTTGTGACCATGCTACGAGAAGACGGGCAACCATCGACCAACATCCATTAAGATTTCAACGATGGTGGTCGGATGAAGGTGAATGGTTGCGAGTGTCTCGAGGATTCCGATTTGAAGTATGGCGCAGGCTCGCCACGTTGAAACACTCGCAAGTACTCGGCCCTATTTAGAGTCTCGGGATGAATAGAAGTGTCGGGAGTCGGTGAAGATATCCACAAAGGAAAACCGGCAGTGGCCGCGAGCATGAGCTCGTGCTTGGCCTTGCGGGCGATATCCGAGATCAAGTCGGTGTGGACTCCGACAAGATCATGAGCAGGTCCCGGAAGAGTAGATGGCACAGGTACGGATGGGCGCTCGACTAGTGTAGGCATGAGGCTCCGCACATCCCGTCTCAAGTGGTCCATGTGACACGCCCAAAAAGGAGCATCAATTTAAAAAAACCCTATCGGTAGTAGTATAGTGCATAGTAGGGTATCGTTCACAACGGAGATCAAAGGGTGTACCTAACAAAAAATTGTCACAAAGAATTAAATAAAATAAAGAATTATTATTAACAAGTATAAAGAATATATACATATGTACAAAGTAAAATGGGGTTTAAGAGATAAATTGAATGAAATTAATTAATTAAATTACAAAGAATGAATTAAATAAGAGATGAAACACAAAGTATATAAAGTTCAGCCACAAGTATACAAGTTTACCAATCATTGGACCGAAAATTAACCAAGTTCCCTAGCCATGAAACCGAAATTAACATATGTGGAATGCTGGACCGCCAATTATCATTCCCCAAATAAAACCACTTTCATGAAAATTAACCTAAGCGACCGCACCTAGATTAACCAATCAAACATGCAAAGGTAGCTAATCAAAACATGTCCAACGCATAAAAGAAGAGTTGTTAATTAAAGTGCACGACCTAGTGGGACCGCCCATCTATCCGTGATCCTTTTTATTTGTTTCCGACCTCTTTCCAAAGCCTTTACTACTTGTGAATTAGAATTAAAACCCTAATTCTAGCACTAATTATATGCAATCATCTTAAGTTTGCAACCATAAAACAAAAACATATAAAAGTTGTCTACTAAAACAGAATCAAATAAACGGAGTCACATAAGCTACTAGAAGAACTAATTGATTAGGATCAAACAATTAAATAAACCCATAAACAAAGGCTGAAAATTATATAAATCATGTCATGTTAACTAATACAAAGGATAAACAAGCAACAAAGAGGCATAAATTTAAAGGCTAAGTCGAAATACACCGTATGAATAGCATGAAGATCTTGAAGCCACAAACTTGAATCCTTGACCACAAGTAATCCAAGCTGTGAAGACAAGGTGATGATGGTGATGGTGATGTTGCATAGGTGGGGTGCTGGTGGTGATGGTGTAGACTCCTTCTCCTCCTCCTTGAAGCCTTGAAAATCCTAAATACTAGAGAATGGAAAATATGATGTGAGAGGGAGAAGAGAAAGAGGAGGGTTTGTCCCTCCCCATTGGGGTGTGGGTGGAGCATTGAAAATAAAAGAAGAGGAAAGAAATAAAAAGCAGGCAGCACTGAGCTATTCCCACTTAGAATGGAATAATGCACGTTTGAACGGTTGGATGATTCTCAAATTTTAATACAGAATATCTAACACGCACATGCAGCGTGTATCAAAATTACAGCTAGATCTGACGGTGCAATTGAGAGATATCGGCCTCGCAAGTTGACCTATCTGCACAGGCAGATTGTCCGAAAATCTGGGCTTGGGCCTTTCCTCATGCTTTGTGAACCTGGGCCTTCCTTCATTGATTTGGGCCTTCCATCTTGGGCTTGGGCCTCCTTCTTGGGTTTGGGCCTCCTTCTTGGGCCTCATGGCAGACCACCTCTTAATGGGCCTCGCAAAAGCCCATTCGACTTCATTTCTGCACATGTTCACATTAATACATCATTTTGGACTCAAATATGGAAACTAAGCTAAAATAGCAAAGTTACAATTAAATCATAGCCAAATAGTAGGGAAAACACATTAAAAACGTCACACTTTGTGCTCCTATCAAATTCCCCCACACTTAGCTACTGCTAGTCCTCTAGCAAACACAAAACTTTAAAACAGAACAACACAAAACAGAAAACGAAACACAAAACAAAATGGTCTTTCCAACCATAACCCTCAGCGAGTTCAAAAAAATTATAATCAGGAGAATAAAAATTATATATCAAGGCTAAAGAATTTGCTAAGTCTTTAACATACACATCTCATTTATGCTCGGGTGAAGTGTGTGAAAACCAAGTATACAATTAATCTCATGCAAACCAATAGGCACATCGAAACAACATTAACCACTAAAGCTCACAATGATCACTAAATATTTCCGCTCAGTGTTTAGGGTTAAGTGTTTACTCTCAAAACAATTACACAAGTAATGTTCCCATATGCTTGCTCATCGACCAACTCTCTACAATTAATCTATAACTCATTAAATCATAAGGGCTTTCAATGGTGTAATGGGGCCAAAGGTTAGGGGTTAAACGAAACGAAGGGAAAGGAAATACAAAATGTCCCGAGTGTTCCACAAAACAATTTTGTGACTTGTTTTCTATATGCTTAAACAATCAAACAACCAACCAGACTTTTATTCACCTCCAATCTTTCACACTTTCTGAACAAAAACTTCTTATTCTTTTTTTTTTTTTTCTTCTTTTTTTTTTTTTTTTTTTTTTTTTTTTTACACAACATTTTTTTTTTTACAACACCCCCACACTTACTTCTTTCACAAACCAGAAGACTTTTCAAGCACAAAATACCACCACAAGTCACAAAATTGTTTCTTTAACACATGTTGGAACAAAGGCAGGTTAGTGTTTAAGCTAAAAACAGGTTAGGAGTAAGCGGGTTAACAAAGAAAAAGGCTAAAAACATGTTAGGCTCAAAAGAGGTTAACCTAAAGGATTAGTGTTTACAGGGCTGTAAGTCAGTTTGGCCATGGTGTTTTACTAATGCCTTAATCATCTCTAATTCATCACAGATTAACAAAATGTTTCAAGTGGTCTCTGAGCAAGTTCTAGGTTCAAAACTCATGAATTGTGCACACATGAAGAACGAGTAAATGTATGAAATATGCATACATGTGAATATACAATAGGCTCAAATCCTCACATTTTCTGGGTATGCATGACAATGTATGTTCAAATGTGCTTCTCGGATTGCAATCGATTAATCGAAACAGGTTATGTGAACATGGAATTTCGAGCAATCACAAGTTATGCAAATTAAATCCAAAGAAAATCACAAAGCCTTAGCATATAATCAACATTCTCAAAATCATAACAATTAAACTCAATTCATCATCGGGATTGGAAAGAACACAACACACATAACACAACTAAACACACAAAAACACACAAACAGAAGCAAATATTTTTGTAATTTTTGATTTTTTGATTTTTGATTTTATTTTTCAATGTAGGTAACAATACGTGACAACAGGGACTCACTTAGTGCAATGGTAGGTTCAACGCTACCAAGGGAGTGAGTGTGATATAGTCGATATACCGTTACAGTAGAAAACGAAAACAAACAAATAAATAAACAACATAAGCAATTTTTTTTTCTTTTTCAAATTTTTTTTATTAGGGTAACAATACGTGACCACAGTGACTTACTAAGTGCAATGGTAGGTTCAACGCTACCAAGGGAGTAAGTATGATCTAGTCGATATATTGTTACCGTAGAAAACGAAAACAAGTAAATTATTTTTTTGAATTTTTTGAATTTTTCAAATTTTTTCTTTTCTTTTTAAATAAACCTTCCCCCCACACTTGAATTAAACATTGTCCTCAATGTTAGACAGATATTTCACGAAAATGAAAAATTCAAGCATGGTTATTGAATTTAAATACACAAATAGAAATAAACACACAAACATAAATCAACAGAAGTAAACACACAACATTTATACAACAGATAAGTTATAGAAAAACTCCCCCTTGAAGATCATTAAGCTCCTCCCGAAGCAAGTCACCAACAGTCACAAACAAGGCTAGCAGGGCCTTGCATCCAACGTTTGCTCCTTAATTGACTGCGGCTCTGATCCGTTGAAGTGTGTCCTGGACAAGGGTTGTTGCCGACTCCACGGCAGACTTGGCTGATGTAGCCTTCACCGAGATCTGGAACACTATAGTCAGCAGTGATCCATCAAGAATAGCTCCGGATACGTTTGGCAGAATGGAGAAGCCAGAAGACATAAGCGGAAATGGCTCCGGTTGAACTCCACATAGCAAACACTGGAGAATGGAATGGTTAATCGGCGCGTAAATCACAGACGACCCCGTTGCATCGGTGCAACACTCCTGAAGAATAAGGAAGTCGTTGTGACTATCTATGGCGAGCACCGAAATCTGGTTCCGCGGGTCAAGACCGATAGAGAAATTTGCTAGCACACGCACCGAGCTGTCCATCGACATGCTATCCCACATTGGTCTAGTCTGAACGTCTTTGAGGAACTCAAAGATCCTGGTGTGATGAGATAGATGAACGACGGAACAACCAGCAGTACGATTGACTCCAGGGGGCTTGCTCGGATCACCCCTTCGCTTGTTGGTCCTGACCTCCATTCGAGTGTCTCTTGTTCGGTTCGAACAAGTCCAGTGGTGGTACGTGGAGTTGCTGATGTCGTTGAAGAAACAGATCGTCATCTGTTTTGCCATTTCCGCAAGTCCTCTTCTTCCTTCAGGAGAAATGATAGAGTCACCGGGTGAAGTGTGGATACCTGTGGCGCACATGTAGCGCTCGGCTTGTCGTTGGAGGGTTGAGATCCAACGCTTTGCACCAAAAGCGAACCCTGAATGAACAAATGGTTCGAAACTGGCCTTCATCTCCTTCTCGCGTACATCCACGTGCTCCACCCAAGTGACCAAGGAAGATCCATTATGAAGATCACGTATCAGGCATCCGGAGGGGCGTTTTCGGCAAATCGACCTCACGGAAGGCTTTGGATTTGTCCGCAATTCATCCACGGAGACATCCACAACGACCCAACTTCCATCCGGTTGTTGGTGAGAGTACCGAACGAACCTGGACTTCACGAGTTGAGACGAGGTGAGATGGCACCGAAACTCGGCCGACATCACTCGCATACGCTCCTCCTAGCCTTCTTCGTTGTCGGAGGAAAGGATCTCCAACGTCTTGGCGTTTGTAATCATGCTACGAAAACGGGCAACCATCGACCAACATCCATTAAGATCCGAACGATGGTGGTCGGATAAAGGTGAATGGTTGCCGAGTGTCTCGACGATTCGGCTTTGAAGTACGGAGCAGGTTCAGCTCGTTGAAACACTCGCAAGTACTCGGCCCTATGAAGAGTCTCGGGATGAATAGACGTGTCGGGAGTCGGTGAAGTTATCCACAAAGGAAAACCGGCTGTGGCCATGAGCATGAGCTCGTGCTTGGCCTTGCGGACGATATCCGAGATCAAGTCGGTGTGGACTCCGACAAGATCATGAGCAGGTCCGGGAAGGGTATCAGATGGCAAAGGTATGGATGGGCGCTCGATAAATGTAGGCATGAGGCTCCGCACATCCCGTCTCAAGTGGTCCATGTCGATGGAATCATCGGACAACTCAAGAATAGGCTCTTGTTGTTGAGGAACAACTTCGAGCCTTCGCCTAGGCACATCTGAGTGCGGAACAGGACCTCCGCAATTGGGACATATGCCGCTGTGGAGAGCATCGACGAGTCGTTGATTCTGCATTTGAAGCTCCTCGTTCTTGCTCACCAGCTGATCGTTTCTTCGCTCTAACTCGGCAATACGTTGCTCAGACGTCAGGATACCGAATTTCTTCCTATTTCTCGACCCCCAATAATAGACTTGGTCCTCCTCAAGTCCGATTTTCGGACCAAATCGTTCTCGTTGTGGCTTGGTGGGGTGAGAATACACCGCAAAGAAAGCAGCCAGTGCATCTCTCTGAGCCTTGGTGTACTTTGTCCTCGGAAGTCTCCTATAGACAGGAGCGGCTTCCGGCTCAACAGGTGGATCAGCAACCATGATTGGTGCTTGGGGTAGTGGTTGTGGTTGTGGTAGTGGCTCGGTCGGCATGCTAGCATCGGCGCTATTGAGCATGCTTGGTGGAATTATTTCAGCCAAGCCTTCAAAGATTGGGTTCTCTGAAGGACCTGCCTGAAACAAGTCGCTGAAAGAACTAACTCTTTTGGCCATTTGTGGTTTGGGAGGGAGGAAAGCTTCTGGGATTTGAGAGGTTTTTCTGGGAAAACTAACTAAGAACACGAAGAACACGATGAACAAGCGAGAGAAAACGAGAGAGAATGAGAGAGAGAAAGGGAAAACGTGAAATGCCGAAAGGAAACTAACGCAAACCGAAGGGAAAGGAAGGAACGGACGCACGCTCGCACACGTGCCACAGACAGAAGACCCGCAAATTGTGGATCGGGCGACGAAAGTCGTAAAGTCTACAGTAGACACGCACGCGGTTTATTAAACAATTCGGCCGACGCAAAAGTCGTGCGTCGGCCCAATCAATTTTTTTTGATTTTCAATTTTTTTATTTTTTTAATACTTTACGAAAAGTCGTAAAGTGAACAGTGAAAACGCGTAGCACACGCGCTTGCCGACACTTTAAACGGGCTTGGGCCATCGGAATGGTTTGGGCCTTAAAGTGGGCCTGGGCCAAAGAAATCTCCGGCCCATTATTGGTGGGCTTTACTAATGGGCCTAAAAACGAACAGGCCCGACACACTAAATAGGCTTGGGTTACGGGTTTTGGGCTTCGTGAATGACACGAGCCCAATGGGCTAAATTTTTTTTTATTTTTTTTCGAAACCCAAACCCTAACCAATCACACAAACGGGCCTAAGGCCCAATAACAAATAACTACAACAAGCCCAAAAATAAAACAAACAATAATTATAAACAGTAAAAATAGATAATTACAAACAGTAGAAGCAAACACTCTTTTTTTTTATTATTTACAATTACAATTTTTTTATTTTTTTTTATTTTTTATTTTTTACAAACAAATAACGAGAGTGAAAAAGAAACTTACCTTTTTACTCCCGAGGAAACCGAAAATCACCAACAAGACATCAACCTCAAGGTTTTTCAACCTTGACTTCCTAAACGTATGCTCCGATGTATGTGGAAAAATTTCCGATAACCCGGATTATTTCCTATACAAAATAAAAAGGTTAGTAATAAATTTACAAAATAAAAACAAAATATTTACAAAGTTAAAAATATGTCACAAATTATCTATACAAAATGAATGAATAAATTTTCCTATGTCTACGTATATTTTATTTACACAATACACTTAAGTGTACAAAAATATTTTCATTTGTCTGAATATAGTTGAAAAAAAATGAAAGTTGATTCCAAGCGGTAACTCAAGGTGGACTTACGGCCTAGGTGCAATGCCTTGACGTAAATGACTTTCCGTGTTTTCAGAAGGCGAATGGCCAGATCACAAGAGATAAGCGAGAGGCAGGATTCATTTAGTGGACAAGTCCTCTGAATCCAATTTTACAAACCCGTCACCCAGAGTCTTGATCATATCTAGACACCATTCATGTGCCCCTTACTCAGTTGAGAAAGCACTTAAGTGTTCGACAATTCTCCAAGTGTTAATAAAGGCCGCCCTCAACCTCAAGTGACCTTACGGTACAAATGAAGGGTTTAGGCCAATATTAATAAAAGGACCTTACCTATTTCCGTTCAAATTACAACTTACAACAACAAAAAATAATCAACTATATTCAGGATACCTAAGTATAATTACTAAGTGAAAAATTAGTAAGTATATATAAAATTAACAAGTATTATTGACAAGTAATATAAACAAGTAATATGAACAGTTTAAAAAAAAATAGTTAGGAATTTTCAATCCACGTCGACGGCGCCAAAAATTGACACGCTCAAAATGAGCGTCAATTAAAAAAAAACCCTATCGGTAGTATAGTGGTGTAAGTAGGGTATCGTTCACAACGGAGATCAAAGGGTGTACCTAACAAAAAATTGTCACAAAGAATTAAATAAAATAAAGAATTATTATTAACAAGTATAAAGAATATATACATATGTACAAAGTAAAATGGGGTTTAAGAGATAAATTGAATGAAATTAATTAATTAAATTACAAAGAATGAATTAAATAAGAGATGAAACACAAAGTATATAAAGTTCAGCCACAAGTATACAAGTTTACCAATCATTGGACCGAAAATTAACCAAGTTCCCTAGCCATGAAACCGAAATTAACATATGTGGAATGCTGGACCGCCAATTATCATTCCCCAAATAAAACCACTTTCATGAAAATTAACCTAAGCGACCGCACCTAGATTAACCAATCAAACATGCAAAGGTAGCTAATCAAAACATGTCCAACGCATAAAAGAAGAGTTGTTAATTAAAGTGCACGACCTAGTGGGACCGCCCATCTATCCGTGATCCTTTTTATTTGTTTCCGACCTCTTTCCAAAGCCTTTACTACTTGTGAATTAGAATTAAAACCCTAATTCTAGCACTAATTATATGCAATCATCTTAAGTTTGCAACCATAAAACAAAAACATATAAAAGTTGTCTACTAAAACAGAATCAAATAAACGGAGTCACATAAGCTACTAGAAGAACTAATTAATTAGGATCAAACAATTAAATAAACCCATAAACAAAGGCTGAAAATTATATAAATCATGTCATGTTAACTAATACAAAGGATAAACAAGCAACAAAGAGGCATAAATTTAAAGGCTAAGTCGAAATACACCGTATGAATAGCATGAAGATCTTGAAGCCACAAACTTGAATCCTTGACCACAAGTAATCCAAGCTGTGAAGACAAGGTGATGATGGTGATGGTGATGTTGCATAGGGGCTGGTGGTGATGGTGTAGACTCCTTCTCCTCCTCCTTGAAGCCTTGAAAATCCTAAATACTAGAGAATGGAAAATATGATGTGAGAGGGAGAAGAGAAAGAGGAGGGTTTGTCCCTCCCCATTGGGGTGTGTGGAGCATTGAAAATAAAAGAAGAGGAAAGAAATAAAAAGCAGGCAGCACTGAGCTATTCCCACTTAGAATGGAATAATGCACGTTTGAACGGTTGGATGATTCTAAAATTTTAATACAGAATATCTAACACCCACATGCAGCGTGTATCAAAATTACAGCTAGATCTGACGGTGCAATTGAGAGATATCGGCCTCGCAAGTTGACCTATCTGCACAGGCAGATTGTCCGAAAATCTGGGCTTGGGCCTTTCCTCATGCTTTGTGAACCTGGGCCTTCCTTCATTGATTTGGGCCTTCCATCTTGGGCTTGGGCCTCCTTCTTGGGTTTGGGCCTCCTTCTTGGGCCTCATGGCAGACCACCTCTTAATGGGCCTCGCAAAAGCCCATTCGACTTCATTTCTGCACATGTTCACATTAATACATCATTTTGGACTCAAATATGGAAACTAAGCTAAAATAGCAAAGTTACAATTAAATCATAGCCAAATAGTAGGGAAAACACATTAAAAACGTCACACTTTGTGCTCCTATCACCATGTCGATCGAATCATCGGACAACTCGAGAAGAGGCTCTTGTTGTGGAGGAACAACTTCGAGCCTTCGCCTAGGCACATCAGAATGCGGAACAGGACCTCCGCAATTGGGACAAATGCCGCTCTGGAGAGCATCGACGAGTCGTTGATTCTGCAGTTGAAGCTCCTCGTTTTTGCTCACCAGCTGATCGTTCCTTCTTTCTAGCTCGGCAATACGCTGCTCAGAAGTCCGGATACCGAACTTCTTCCTATTTCTCGACCCCCAATAGTAGACTTGGTCTTCTTCTAGTCCGATTTTTGGACCAAATCTTTCACGTTGTGGCTTGGTGGGGTGAGAATACACCGCAAAGAAAGCCGCCAGTGCTTCTCTCTGAGCCTTGGTGTATTTCGTCCTCGGAAGTCTCCTATAGACAGGAGCGGCTTCCGGCTCGGCGGGTGGATCAGCAACCAGGATTGGTGCTTGGGGTAGTGGCTGCGGTTGTGGTTGTGGCTGGGTCGGCATGCTAGCATCGGCGCTATTGAGCATGCTCGGTGGAATTATTTCAGCCAAGCCTTCAAAGATCGGGTTCTCTGAAGGACCTGCCTGAAACAAGTCGCTGAAGGAATTAACTCTTTTGGCCATTTGTGGTTTGGGAGGGAGGAATGCTTTTCTGGGTTTGGGAGGTTTTCTGGGAAAAACGGAAGAACACGAAGAACAGATGAAGAATAACGAGAGAAAATGAGAGAGAATGAGAGAGAAACTAAGGGAAACGTGTGAAATGCCTAAGGAAACTAGCGCAAACAGAAGGGAGGGGGAAAGGAGTGGACGCACGCATGCACGCTCGCACACGTGCCAAAGACAGAAGACCCGCAAATTGCGGATCGGGCGACGAAAGTCGCAAAGCGTACAGTGAAAACGCATGCGGCTTATTAAACAAATCGGCCGACGCAAAAGTCGTGCGTCGGCCCAATCAAATTTTTTTGATTTTCTATTTTTTATTTTTTTATTTTATTTTTTTAATACTTTACGAAAAGTCGTAAAGTGAACAGTGAAAACGCGTGAGACGCACGCGCTAAGGTTGCCGACACTTTAAACGGGCTTGGGCCATCGAAATGGTTTGGGCCTTAAAGTGGGCCTGGGCCAAAGAAAACTCCGGTCCATTATTGGTGGGCTTAACTAATGGGCCTAAAAACGAACAGGCCCGACACACTAAATGGGCTTGGGTTACGGGTTTTGGGCTTCGTGAATGACACGAGCCCAATGGGCTAAAACTTTTTTTTATTTTTTTATTTTTTATTTTTACGAAACCAAAAACCCTAACCAATCACACAAACGAATGGGCCTAAGGCCCAATAATAAATAACAAACAAACAGCCCAAAACAAACCAACAGTAATTATAAAAAGTGAAAAATAAATAAATACAAAACAGTAAAACAAACAAACACTCTTTTTTTTTTTTATTTACAATTTAAAATTTTTTCAATTTTTTATTTTTTATAAATAACGAGAGTGAAAAGAAAACTTACCTTTTTACTCCTGAGGAAACCGAAAAATCACCAACAAGACATCAACCTCAAGGTTTTTCAACCTTGACTTCCTAAACGTATGCTCCGATGTATGTAGTAAAATTTCCGAATAACCCGGATTATTCCCTATAAAAATTAAAATGTTAGTAATAAAATTTACAAGTTAAAAACAAAATATTTACAAAATTAAAAATAATGTCACAAATTATCTGTACAAAATGAATAAATAAAATTTTCTATGTCTACGTATATTTTATTTACAAGTAATGTTAAATTGTCCAAAATATAGTTAAGAACAAAGTTGATTCCAAGCGGTAATTCGAGGTGGACGTACGGCCTAGGTGCAATATCTTGACGTAAATGACTTTCCGTGTTTTCAGAAGGCGAATGGCCAGATCACAAGAGATAAGCGAGAGGCAGGATTCATTAGTGGACAAGTCCTCTGAATCCAATTTTACAAACCCGTCACCCAGAGTCTTGATCATATCTAGACACCATTCATGTGCCCCTTACTCAGTTGAGAAAGCACTTAAGTGTTCGACAATTCTCCAAGTGTTAATAAAGGCCGCCCTCAACCTCAAGTGACCTTACGGTACAAATGAAGGGTTTAGGCCAATATTAATAAAAGGACCTTACCTATTTCCGTTCAAATTACAACCTACAACAACTTAAATAATTAACAGTACTCGGAACACCTAAGTATAATTACTAAGTGTAACAATATATACAAGTATAATTAGTAAGTATTATTTACAAGTATCATTTACAAGTATCAACAAGTATTATTTACAAAAGGTAAAAAGTAAAAAAAGTAAATAGTAAAAACAATCCCCGGCGAGCCGGCGCCAAAATGATATGCGGTTTTACCGACGTCATTAATTATTACCTAAACTTCCTAACAATTTGTCGTTGAATAGTATAATGGGAAGTAGAGGTTTTTCCCACAGAGGATTGTTTATTTACTTTTCTAATGTCACGAAATTAATTAACTATTTTGTTTCTAATTACAAAATGTACACAATATACAAAAGTGATCTTTTTGGGTTTTTGAAAATATTTTGAAAACAAGAAATAAATAAAAGAAAATGTTTTTGGATTTTTAATCTTTTTGAAAATAAAACAAGAAAATACAAATTATAACTACAATTCAAACTAACACAATTAAATTAAACATACCAGAAATAAAATAATTAAACTAACACACAAATAATCAAATACCATATTTTTGGGTTTTTCAATATTAATTAAACACACAATTCAAACCAATCAAATATTTAAAATACAAATTAATCAAATAAATTCACACAACAACTATTTAAACAAATAAAAATAAAATGAGTTTAAGTTTCAGAAATTTCTCATTGAATTCGACGAGGCTCGGGAACTTGGGTGTAGAGAGCAATTGCACTTGGGCTTGGGCCTTGGGCCTTGGGCCTTGACAATTGGGCTTGGAACGTTTGGGCTTTGAGGCCCAATTAAGAAAGTCAAAACTGACTTTCTTTCTTTGACCGTGATTCTTCTCCATCCAGTTTGACTTTTCAACATTGAGTTTTTATTCTCTTCGACCCGTGCGTCCTCTTCTCCTTCTTGAGTTTTCTATTTCATTTCTTTTGTTCTCATAGCAGAGAGAACCGGCAAGAGATGCAGCGTAGGTGAAGTCGAGGTCGCCGGCGTGGTCCGGATCGATGGGAAGGCCGGCGTGGTAACTGCGGGGCCGGGCTTTGGTGTCGACGGCGAAGGCGAGCGACATCGAGAGATGGCGAGAGACGCGGTGATTGAGATCGGCGGAGAGCACGGGCTCGATTTGGCCCGGGCACGATGGGTTCGCCAAGAACGGAGCGGCGAATCCGGTTTCGTGCGGCGCCGGCCGGGATAAGCGGCGTCGATAGCAGGACGGGATCGACCGGCGAGCTGGAATCGACGGTGATTGAAGGACTGTGAAGTGCCGGCGGCGAAGGCTTGCGGCGGTAACTTGGATCGATGATTTCCGAGGAGATGGCGAGCCGGAAACGACGGTAGAGGAAGCAGCGACGTCGGCGTCGACGTGGGCAGGAAATCGACGGTGAGGATTTGAGAGGTCCGAGTAGCGACGACGGTAGCTCTTGATGGCGTGATCTGCAAAATGGAATTGAGAGATATTAGTGGTGAGTGAAACCGTGATTGCGGGTGTAGACTTTACGATGATTGTTATGGAGATTAGGTGGATTGAAGTGATGGTGAAGCTTGGTGAACGCCGAGGAGAGCACGGCTGGGCTATGATTATGGTGATGATGATTTGCAGGGATTTGGAATTGGAGGATGATTACAGAAGAGAAATAGAGAGATGGAGGCTGTGATTTTGATTATGGTGAAATGATTGGGCAGAGGAGGCTGCGGCAGGCGAGAGATCGATGGCGGCGAGCTGGGCTTTGAGCGGTGGATTAAAACCAGCAGCTTGGTGGCGGCGTGAGAATGGATTTCGCGGCCTGGACTGGGCAGAGAAGATCGAGGCATCGCCGGGCTGAACACGGCAGAGAGATGGTCGCCGATGATGGCTGGGCACGGAGGAGAGCGTGATTGGGTCGCCGGCGTCGATGGTTTCTGCAAATAAACATATATTTATTAATTGTTTGAGAAATTGAATCGATTAATCTGCAGATAAATTGTGCTGGGGTGAAGGTGATGATGGTTGTGATGTTTGTGTGTGATAGTAGATGAATTGGGGCAGTGAATGGAAAGATTTGTTAATTAGAAGAAGGGAGGCTGTGAGTGAGTTTACGTGAGCAGTGGGCTCACGATGGATTTTGAGATTGCAGGAGTAACAGACGGGGAAAAAGAAGAAGGGCTGAGATAATTGTGGAAGGAAGGAAGGAAGGAAGGGTGAGGACAGAAGATTAGCCATAGGTGCCGTGAACTGTGATTGCAGGAGTGTACGAGAGGAAGAACCAGAGGGGGGAGAAAAGAAGGCACAGGAGAGGAGCTCCTGCACACGGAGGCTTGAGAACAGAGAGAGTGAGTAACCAGAGAGAAGGCAGCTAGGTGAGCTACACGGACGCTTGAGAACATGGAGGGGGAAAAGAGAAGGGGGAGATTTGGTGGCGCGGGGAGAAGCCCCGGCCATTGAACAATGAATCTGGACTGGGTATTTAAAGAGGAGGAAGAAGTCATGTTCTGTGATGGTGGAAATGCAGCTGGAATCACAGCTCCAAAAGTAGAGAATTTGAATTCAAATGGCAGTGGAGGGGAGGTTGCTGGTGAGATGGAAAAGTGAGCTGTAGATGGAGCCGGCCATGTGAGGGAGGATGGCAAATGGTGGTGGCTGCAGAGAAAACAAACAAAAGATAAAAGAAAAGTAAAATAACAAAATAAAAGAATATTAAAGAAATAAAAATAAAAGAAAAGAAAAGAAAAAGAAAATAATAAAAGAAATAAAATCAATACTAAAATAGAATAAGAATAAATATAAATAAACATAAAATATAAACAAGGGAAAATAAAATGGAGATTTAAAATGTGTATCGCCACCGCGTGTGGTGGTTGCGCCGCCAAGTGTGGTGGTTTGCCGGTAAAATTGCCGGAATTCGAAACGTCTTTCGAAATCTTCGTACAGGTTCTGATTTCCACATCCGAGGAATGACCGGTGTCATTAAATAATCGGAAAGTCACGGTTGACTTTCCGAAATTGCGTGGTAAATCTCCAAAATTCACCTTTTATGTGTAAATTAGCATTTTTCACATATTTTCCCTGAAAACACAAAAACAAACATTAAACCGACAAATAAGCTTTCAGAATAGCATCCATCCAAATATTTAGAGCACTTTGTGAACGTATTTTACGTTCACATCACTCTTCATAGGGCCGAGTACTTGCGAGTGTTTCAACGAGCTGAACCTGCTCCGTACTTCAAAGCCGAATCGTCGAGACACTCGGCAACCATCCATCTTTACCTGACCACCATCGTTCAGATCTTAATGGATGTTGGTCGATGGTTGCCAGTCTTCTGTAGCATGATCACAAACGCCAAGACGTTGGAGATCCTTTCCTCCCAAGAACGAAGAAGGCTACGAGGAGCATATGCAGGTGATGTCGGCCGAGTTTCTGGTGCCATCTCACATCGTCTCAACTCGTGAAGTCCAGTTCGTTCGGTACTCTCACCAACAACTGGATGGAAGTTGGGTCGTCGTGGATGTCTCCGTGGATGAATTGCGTTCCAATCCAAAGCCTTCCGTGAGATCGATTTGCCGAAAGCGCCCCTCCGGATGTTTGATTCGAGACTTGCAGAATGGATCTTCCTTAGTTACTTGGGTGGAGCACGTGGATGTGCGCGAGAAGGAGATGAAGGCCATTTTCGAACCCTTTGTCCATTCAGGGTTCGCTTTTGGTGCAAAGCGTTGGATTTCAACTCTCCAACGACAAGCCGAGCGCTACATGTGCGCCACAGGTATCCACTCTTCACCCGGTGACTCGATTATTTCTCTTGAAGGAAGAAGAGGCTTGGCGGAAATGGCAAAGCAGATGACAATCTGTTTCTTCAACGACATCGCAACTCCACGTACCACCACTGGACTTGTTCGAACCGAACAAGAGACACTCGAATGGAGGTCGGGACCAACAAGCGAAGGGGTGATCCGAGCAAGCCCCCGGAGTCAATCGTACCGCTGGTTGTTCGTCGTGCATCTTTCCCATCACACCGGGATCTTTGAGTTCCTCAAAGACGTTCGACGAGACCAATGTGGGATAGTATGTCGATGGACAGCTCGTACGTGTGCTAGCAAATTTCTCTATCGGTCTTGACCCTCGGAACCAGATTTCGGTGCTCGCTATAGATAGTCACAACGACTTCCTCATCCTTCAGGAGTGTTGCACCGATGCAACGGGGTCGTCTGTGATTTACGCGCCGATCAACCATTCCATTCTCCAGTGTTTGCTATCTGGAGTTCAACCGGAGCCATTTCCTCTTATGTCTTCAGGCTTCTCCATTCTGCCTAACGTATCCGGAGCTGTACTTGATGGAACACTGCTGACTATAGTGTTCCAGATCTCAGTGAGGGCTACATCAGCCAAGTCTGCCGTGGAGTCGGCAACTACACTCGTCCAGGACACGCTACAAAGGATCAGAACCGCAGTCAACTAAGGAGCAAACGTTGGATGCAAGGCCCTGCTAGCCTTGTTTGTGACTGTTGGTGACTTGCTTCGGGAGGAGCTTCACGATCTTCAAAGGGGAGTCTTTCTGTTTCCCTTTTCATTTACTTAACTGTTGTGTGTTTATTTCTGTTTGTGTGTTTACTTCGGTTTATTTTTGTTTGTGTGTTTAAATTCAATAACCATGCTTGAATTATTCATTTTCGTGAAATATCTGTCTTACATTGAGGACAATGTTTAATTCAAGTGTGGGGGGAAGGTTTATTAAAAAGAAAAGAAAAAATTTGAAAAATTCAAAAAAAAAAAAATAATTTATTTGTTTTCGTTTTCTACGGTAACAATATATCGACTAAATCATACTTACTCCCTTGGTAGCGTTGAACCTACCATTGCACTTAGTAAGTCACTGTGGTCACGTATTGTTACCTTAATAAAAAAAAAATTTTGATTGAAAAAAAAAAAAAAAAAAAAAAAAATTGCTTCTGTTGTTTATTTATTTGCTTGTTTTTGTTTTCTACTGTAATGGTATATCGACTAAATCATACTTACTCCCTTGGTAGCGTTGAACCTACCATTGCACTTAGTAAGTCACTGTGGTCACGTATTGTTACGTAAATTGAAAAAAATCAAAAAAATAAAAAATTACAAAAATATTTGCTTCTGTTTGTGTGTTTATTTCTGTTATGTGTGTTGTTTTCTTTCCAATCCCGATGATGAATTGAGTTTAATTGTTATGATCTTGAGAATGTTTCTTATATGCTAAGGTTTTGTGTAGTTTGCTTTGGATTTAATCTGCATAACTTGTGATTGCTCGAATTTCCGTATTCACTTAACCTGTTTCGATTAGTTGATTGCAATCCGAGAAGCACATTTGAACATACATTGTCATGCATACCCAGAAAATGTGAGGATTTGAGCCTATTGTATATTCACATGTATGCATATTTCATACATTTACTCGTTCTTCATGTGTGCACAATTCATGAGTTTTTGAACCTAGAACTTGCTCAGAGACCACTTGAAACATTTTGTTAATCTGTGATGAATTAGAAATGAGTAAGGCATTAGTTGAGCACCATGGCCAAAATATTCACCATCCATCTAAACACGAACTTTAGGATCCCCTTTTGAACTAAACACTCATTAGCCGTTTCTTTTGTTCACCCACACCATTTCACCCTTGTTTTATTTGTGTTTGCAAGACGATGATAGTGACTTCTTATGTTTTTATGCTTCGGATTTGTATGGTAGTATACCAAAAGGCAAGTGTGGGGGTGTATTTATTTTGTTGTATTTGTTCAAAGAAAAAAAAATCAGAAAAAAAAAAAGAAGGAATAAATTCCTCAAAGAAAAAAAAATAGAAAAGAAAGAAAAAAAAATGTCAGAAAGAGAAATTCCAAAAATAGAGTTATTTTCTTGTATTATTTTCAATAAAAGGTTGGAGGAGAATAAGAGTTGTTTCGGGTTTAGCATAGGTATGAGTTTCAAAGTCGTTGATTTGTCTTGCAAACATGTAAAACATTTTTCATTTCGAGTCCTTTCATATCATTGACCATTCACCATTTACTATTCACCCTTTGGTCCCGGTTTCACCTGAAAGCCCTTATGATCTGATGATTTGTGGATTAATTGTAGAGAGTCGGTCGATGAGCAAGCATATGGGAACACTACTTGTGTAATTGTTTTGAGAGTAAACACTTAACCCTAAACACTGAGCGGAAATATTTAGTGATCATTGTGAGCTTTAGTGGTTAATGTTGTTTCGATGTGCCTATTGGATTGCATGAGATTGATTGTATACTCGGTTTTCACACACTTCACCCGAGCATAAATGAGATGTACATATTAAATGCTTAGCAAATTCTTTAACCTTGGTATATAATTTTTATTCTCTGGATTATAATTCTTTCGAACTCGCTGAGGATTATGGTTGGAAAGACTGTCTGTTTTGTGTTTCCCTTTCTGTTTTCTGTGTCATGTTTTGTTCTGTGTTTGCTCGAGGACTAGCAATAGTTCAAGTGTAGGGGTGTGATGTGAACGTAAAATACGTTCACAAAGTGCTTTTAATTACTGGATTTTGCTATTTCGAAAGCTTAATTGTCTGTTTAATATTTGTTTTCGTGTTTTTAGGGAAAATACCAGGAAAATGTTTATCTGCACAGAATAGGTGCATTTTGGAGGTTTTCAACGTAATTCGGAAAGTCAACCGTGACTTTTCAGATATCAAAATGACACCGGTCATTTTGAGGATGTGGGCCCAGTTAATGTACGAAGATTTCGGAAACCGTTCCGAATTCCGGCAATTTGTCGGCGAACCACCACATCAGGCGGCACAACCACCACACGCGGTGGCAAGAATATATTTTAAATCTCCATTTTATCTTCCCATGTTTATGTTTTATATTTATTCTTTTTCTTTATTTATTTTTTATTTATTTTTAGTATTTATTTTATTTTTACTTCTTTTATTATTTTATTTTTTGTTTTGTTTTGTTTTACAATTATTCCTTTTTGTTATTTCTTTATTTTGTTTGTTCACGTTCTGCAGTTGCCGCCATCTCCACTTCAACGATTCCTCCTCACATGGCCACCGATCTCTTCACTTGGACTCATCTCCAGCTTTTGAGCTGTCCGTCCATCACCTCCATCGCACTAAAACCACTTCACTCCATCTCCTTCTCCACTAGTTCAGCTCTGTTCCATTCCCAGATTCCCACTTCCCACTTCTGCGTTGTCTGCTTCTGCTCTTCCTCTACTATTTAAGGAACATACCTGCAAGCACAAAATCACACAATCACAATCATCTTTCTCTAATTCTTATTTTGCAGGTTTGGGAGCTCTCAATTGCAGCAGCACCGTTGCCAAACCCAGCAAGCTCAGCCACCCATGGCTGCTCCTCAACCCGTCACCATCACCTCACTGCCGTGCCCATTCCAATCCAGAAATCACGTCTTCTCTGCCAATTCCAAACCTGCAACCAATTTCTTTTTCTTTCCTGCAATTTCACAATCAATCAAGAAATCTAATTTTCTTCTTTTTTGTTTGCAGGTTTGGTTGCGGCTTCGGCGCGCCATTCATTCCAGCCGGCACCGTTGATCCCGCACAGCCCAGTCCACTTCGCCGGTCCTCCCTTCATCCTCTACCCCGCCGTCGCTTGCCTGCCCTCGCCGACGCCGCGTCAATCCCGTGATGCCCAAGCTGTTTGCGAGCCACTGCCGGATCGATCTTCCCAAGCATCACCCATGCCTCCTCCGCCGGCGATTCCATCTCCCGAGCCCGTAATATCGCCGTCGCTGCGCCGTTTTCCTGAGTCGCCGATCGATCTGCCGGCGTCCTCTGCTGTTCACTCAGCTCACCGTAAATCCTCATCACGGCCGGGCCAGGCCGCGCCTCCAAGCCCAAAGCCCAAAGTCCAAGCCCAATGCCATTTCAGCCCAATTGCTAAGTGCACCCGCCACATCCAAAAGTTACGATACTATAGCTGAGTCTGCCACCTTCGCCTGCCAGACAGTGTCCATTTTCATGGACACAACAGTAACATTTTTCCCAAACTCTGTTTATTTATTATAATTTATTTTTGTTTAATTAACTATTCGTGAATAATTTTGGGAAATGTTATTGTTTGTTTATTTTCTATTTTGTGTAATAAATTGGATTGAAGTTGATTAATTCTTCTAGCAGCTTATGTGAATTTTGTTTGTTTAGTTTTATCTTTAATGTTGAAACTAAATAATAAGGATCGCGGATAGACGAGCGTTCGCTAGGTCGCGCACTTGAATTAGCAACTCTTTTTCTATGCGTTAGACATGTTTAGATTAATCACCTTTGCATGTTTAATTGTTTAATCTAGATGAGCGTTCACTAGGTTGATTTCATGGGAGAAGTTTATTTGGGGAATGATAACCTGCGTAGGCATTCTACATGTGTTAGTTTCGGATTCATGGCTAGGGAGTTGGTCAATCTTCAAAACAATATTTGTGTGTGTGTTTTCTTGTTTTCAAAAATAATAAAAATCCAAAAATATTTCTTTTTATTGTTTTCAAAAATCTCAAAAACCCCCAAAAATACTTTTGTATATAATGTATATTTTTGTAAATAGAAACAATACTGTATAGTTTATTTAATTTTGTATATATATATATTCTTTATTCTTTATACTTGTTAATAATAATTCTTTATTTAATTTAATTTTTCGTGACATTAAAAAGTAAATATAACAATCTTCTGTGGGAAAAACCTTTATTTCCCATTATACTTTACAACGACAACTGTTAGGAATTTAGGTAATAATTAATGACCGCGGTGAAAATCGCTAATCAGCAACTCCACGTATCATCACTGGACTTGTTCAAACCGAACAAGAGACACTCGAATGGAGGTCAGGACCAACAAGCGAAGGGGAGATCCGAGCAAGCCCCCTGGAGTCAATCGTACTGCTGGTTGTTCGGTCGTGCATCTATCCCATCACACCAGAATCTTTGAGTTCCTCAAAGATGTGCATACGAGACCACTTTGGGATAGTATGTCGATGGACAGCTCGGTGCGTCTGCTAGCAAATTTCACCATCGGTCTTGACCCGCGGAACCAGATTTCGGTGCTCGCCATAGATAGTCACAACGACTTCCTCATTCTTCAGGAGTGTTGCACCGATGCAACGGGGTCGTCTGTGATTTATGCGCCGATCAACCATTCCATTCTCCAGTGTTTGTTATGTGGAGTTCAACCGGAGCCATTTCCGCTTATGTCTTCAGGCTTCTCCATTCTGCCAAACGTATCCGGAGCTGTTCTTGATGGAACACTACTGACTATGGTGTTCCAGATCTCGGTGAAGGCTACATCAGCTAAATCTGCCGTGGAGTCGGCAACAACACTCGTCCAGGACACATTGAAGCGGATCAGTGCCGCAGTCAACTAAGGAGCAAACGTTGGATGCAAGGCCCTGCTAGCCTTGTTTGTGACTGTTGGTGACTTGCTTCGGGAGGAGCTTCACGATCTACAAAGGGGAGTTTTTCTTTAACCTTTCTGTTTATTTTTGTTTCCTTTGTATAAATGTTGTGTGTTTACTTCTGTTTATTTTTATTTGTGTGTTTACTTCTGTTTATTTCGTGAAATATCTGTCTATCATTGAGGACAATGTTTAATTCAAGTGTGGGGGAAGGTTTATTAAAAAGAAAAGAAAAAATTTGAAAAATTCAAAAATTCAAAAAAATATTTTACTTGTTTTCGTTTTCTACTGTAACGGTATCTCGACTAGATCATACTTACTCCCTTGGTAGCGTTGAACCTACCATTGCACTAAGTAAGTCACTGTGGTCACGTATTGTTACGTAAATTGAAAAAATCAAAAAAATCAAAAAATCAAAAAAAAAATACAAAAATATTAGCTTCTGTTTGTGTGTTTTTGTGTGTTTTTGTGTGTTTATTTGTATTCGTGTTCTGTTCTTTCCAATCCCGATGATGAATTGAGTTTAATTGTTGTGATTAGGAGAATGTTTATTATATGTCAAGGCTTTGTGTGATTTGCTTTGGATTTAATTTGCATAACTTGTGATTGCTCGAAATTTCATGTTCACATAACCTGTGTTAATTAGTTGATTGCAATCCGAGAAGCACATTTGAACATACATTCTCATGCATACCCAGAAATTGTGAGAATTTGAGCCTGTTGAATATTCACATGTATGTATTATTCATACATTTACTCGTTCTTCATGTGTGCACAATTCATGAGTTTTTGAACCTAGAACTTGCTCATTGACCTCTCGAAACTTTTTATTAATCTGTGATGAATTGAAAATGATTAAGGCATTAGTTGAGCACCATGGCCAAATATTCACCATCCATCTAAACACGAACTTTAGGAATCCCGTTTTGAACTTATCACTCATTAGTCGTTTCTTTTGTTCACCCACACCATCTCACCCATGTTTTATTGTGTTTGCAAGACGATGATAGTGACTTCTTATATTCTTATGCTTCGGTTTTTGATTTGTATGGTAGTATACCAAAAGGCAAGTGTGGGGGTGTATTTATTTTGTTGTATTTGTTCAAAGAAAGAAAGAAAAAAAAAATCAGAAATAAAAAGAAGGAATAAATTCCTCAAAGAAAAAAAAAATAGAAAAGAAAGAAAGAAAAAAAAAATGTCAGAAAGAGAAATTCCAAAAATAGAGTTATTTTCTTGTATTATTTTCAATAAAAGGTTGGAGGAGAATAAGAGTTGTTTCGGGTATAGCATATGTATGAGTTTCAAAGTCGTTGATTTGTCTTGCAAACATGTGGAACATTTATCATTTCTAATCCTTTCATTTCATTTACCATTTACCATTTACCATTCACCCTTTGGCCCCTGTTTCACCTTAAAAGCCCTTATGATTTAATGATTTGTGGATTAATTGTGGAGAGTTGGTTAATGAGCAAGCTTATGGGAACACTACTTGTGCAATTGTTATGAGAGTAAACACTTAACCCTAAACACTGAGCGGAAATATTTAGCGAATCTTGTGAGTTTTAGTGGTTAATGTCGTTCATTTGTGCCTATTTGATTGCTTGAAATTAATTGTACACTCGGTTTTCACACACTTCACTCGAGCACGAATAAGATGTCCATGTTAAATACTTAGCAAATTCGTGAGCCTTGGTATATAGTTTTTATTCTCCTGATTATAATTCTTTGAACTCGTTGAGGGTTATGGTTGGAAAGAATTTCTGTTTTGTGTTTCCCTTCTGTTTTTGTGTTGTTCTGTTTTTAGTTCTGTGTTTGCTAGAGGACTAGCAAAAGTTCAAGTGTGGGGGTGTGATGTGAACGTCAAATACGTTCACAAAGTGCTCTAAATACTTGAATGGATGCTATTCTGAAAGCTTATTTGTCGGTTTAATGTTTGTTTTCGTGTTTTCAGGGAAAATATGTGAAAAATGCTAATTTACACTAAAAAGGTGAATTTTGGAGATTTACTGCGCAATTTCGGAAAGTCAACCGTGACTTTTCGATTATCTGATGACACCGGTCATTATTCGGAAGTGGAATATAACATTGTACGAAGATTTCGAAAGACGTTTCGAATCCCGGCAATTTTGCCGGCGAACCACCACTCACGGAGGCGCAACCACCACACGCGGTGGTGAAACAGAAATTAAATCTCCACTTTATTTTCCCATTTTTGTGTTTTATATTTATTCCTTTCTTTATTTATTTTTATTTATTTTATAATTTAATTTATTATTTTATTTTATTTTCCTTTTTGCTTTATTTTATCTCTTTTTATTATTTTAATTTTTCTTTTGTCTGGGTTCCTTTTGCAGCTGCACGTTGATCTCTTCCTCCACATGCCAGGAGCATCTCCAGCTCACATCAGTCCATCACCACCGGCAGATCCCCCCTTCTATTTGAATTCAAATTCTTCACCTTTACGAGCTGTTTCTCCACCATCACAGCCCATCACCTATCATCCATTCTCTTCAAATACCCATTTCCTGCTCATTTCTCATTAGCCGGGGTTCATCCCTGCGCTCACAAACTCTTTCCCCTTCTTTTCCTCCCCACCCTTCTCTGGCGTCCGTGTAGCTCTCCCAGCTGCCTTCTCCCTCTCTCTGGTTACTCACTTACTCTCTACAAATGCGTCCGTGCACAGCCACCATGGCTGTGCCTTCTCTTCCCCTTCTCTGCCTGCAATTCCTCCTCTGTTACTCTGCTAATCCTCTCAAGCCACTCTCTGCAATCAACCTCCCTCTTCTCTTCTTCTCTCAAAAATTACCTAAGCCCCGTCTTCACCTCCCGGCTCTCTGTTCTTCCTCTTTCTTCCCTGCAAACAACTCCTAGTCTAATTAACAAAGATTTTCACTCAATCCTCCATTTAATCTGCAATTACCCACAATTATCACACCCATCATCACCCTCACCCCACCACATTTCATCTGCATTTTAATTAAATCAATTTCACAAACAATTAACAAAATCACTGTTTTAATTGCAGGTTGAATTTCACGGCAAACTCCACGGTCTGCGGCTCAATTCCCAGCTCCCTCTCACGCCACCGGCGACGCCGCCGACGCTACTGCCCTCTAACCAGTCCTCCCTTGCCGTCGCTGAATCCGGTCATGATGTGAACGTAAAATACGTTCACAAAGTGCCTTTAATTACTGGATTTTGCTATTCCGAAAGCTTAATTATCTGTTTAATGTTTGTTTTCGTGATTTTAGGGAAAATATGAGTAAAATGTTAATCTGCACAGAATAGGTGCATTTTGGAGGTATTCAGCGTAAATCGGAAAGTCAACCGTAACTTTCATTTGTGGAATAAAATATTGTACGAAGATTTCGGAAACCGTTCCGAATCCCGACAATTTGTCGGCGAACCACCACATAAGGCGGCGCAACCACCACACACGGTGGTGGAACACAATTCAAACCACCATTTATTTTCTCTAATATTTATTTATTTTATTTATTTAAATTCTTTTATTATTTTATTTTTCTTTTATTTTATTTTATTATTATTTCTTTATCTTTATTTTGTTTTATTAATTTTCTTTTTCTTTCTTTGTTTTCTTTTCTTTCTCTTTGCAGGTAACATGCTCATGTCCTACTCCTCCCATGTTCACGATTCCCTCTTTGATACCAGCCACCAAATTCACAGTTCATCATCCACATGGAATCAATCCATCCACTTCACCAACCATCTCCACCACCAAAACACTACACTCCAATTATTCCCTGGTTTTCCTCCCTGCCCCGCAGCATCTCCAGCTCTCCATGCCTCTACTCCCGCCAAGCTCTCCCTTGGCTGCTTCCCATTCCCTTTCTCTATTTAAGAGAGCACCTGCAAGCAAATTAAACCACACAATCACAATCTAATTATGTTTGCTCTTCTTTTGCAGGTTTTGATGCTCTCTGCCAAGACCCATTCTCCCTTGCAGCTCTTCTGCTTTGATCAATCATCAGAGGCCATGATATTCAGCTGTGCCTCTCCTCTGCCATGGCAGCCAAACCTGCAACCAAGGCTGCGTCTATTCCTCACGCCAATCTTAATTTCCATCTCCTCTGTTTTCCTGAAATTAATCAAGCATTCATTTTCTAATCATTTATATTTTTCTTTTGCAGGATTAGAAGCTGCTGTACTCACCATGCCTAGCTGCCAGGCCGTGTTCTTCAAGCCTCCTCTGTGAGCCCATTCCAGACCGTGCCACCAGCGACGCCGCCGCCTGAACCCGTGAGCTTCCCTCTACCGCTGCTATGTGGTGTCGCCATCTCAAGTTCTCTCTGTGTTCAGAAGAAAGAAGAACGAAGCAACCGGAAAGAACAGAAAAGAAGGAAGAAGAATTCGCGAAAATGAAGAAGAGCAGATGGTATTGCGACATGTCAAGTGTTGAAAAGTCAACAAGCAATTGCAAGCTTGGGCCGGCCAAGAAGAAAACAGGAAATTAATTGGGCCAAAGCCCATTGCAGCAAGCCCAAGTCCCATGGCCCAAGCAAAATGCTATCTGCACCCGCCACATCCAAATAGTCGATTTTCTATAGCTGAGTCTGCCACCTTCGCCTGCCAGACAGTGTCCATTTTCATGGACACAACAGTAACATTTTTCCCAAACTCTGTTTATTTATTATAATTTATTTTTGTTTAATTAACTATTCGTGAATAATTTTGGGAAATGTTATTGTTTGTTTATTTTATATTTTGTGTAATAATTGTTGGATTGAAGTTAATTGATTCTTCTAGCAGCTTATGTGAATTTTGTTTGTTTAGTTTTATCTTTAATGTTGAAACTAAATAATAAGGATCGCGGATAGACGAGCGTTCGCTAGGTCGCGCACTTGAATTAGCAACTCTTTTTCTATGCGTTAGACATGTTTAGATTAATCACCTTTGCATGTTTAATTGTTTAATCTAGATGAGCGTTCACTAGGTTGACTTCATGGGAGAAGTTTATTTGGGGAATGATAACCCGCGTGGGCATTCTACATGTGTTAGTTTCGGATTCATGGCTAGGGAGTTAGTTAATCTTTAAAACAATATTTTTGTGTGTGTTTCTTGTTTTCAAAAATAATAAAAATCCAAAAATATTTCTTTTTATTGTTTTCAAAATTATCAAAAACCCCCAAAAATACTTTTGTATATAATGTATATTTTTGTAAATAGAAACAATACTGTATAGTTTATTTAATTTTGTATATATATATATTCTTTATTCTTTATACTTGTTAATAATAATTCTTTATTTAATTTAATTTTTCGTGACATTAAAAAGTAAATATAACAATCTTCTGTGGGAAAAACCTTTATTTCCCATTATACTTTACAACGACAATTGTTAGGAATTTAGGTAATAATTAATGAACCTAGGTGAAAATACCACTAATCAGGTCACCGCTGCATCAATCCCGTGCGTTGCCATCTCCGTCAATCAAAGGCGCCGTTCTCTCTGCCGGCCTCCTCTCGTGCCGCCCACAAGCCTAGCTGCTGCTCTCTCTGTTCACCGCAGCAGCCCAGCCACAGTTCAGATCCAAACTGCCGCCGATATGCCCGACCACGGCGTCTTTAATCCGGGCCCATCTCGGATTCCTCTGCGGCCCCGGGCCGCTGCACTACACCACCGTCGTCGCTCGCTGCTGCCTCCGCCGCATCCCTTCTCACCACCAGCATCTCAATCCTCTGCTCGAAATCAATGAGCCCAGTTCCTAGCGTCGTCCATTGCCTTGCCCCGCCGGCGCCGTTACAAGCCTAAGCCGTGCCGGCGTCGATCTCTCTCTCATGGGCTCTTCTCTGCATTGAGAAGAAAAGAAATCAAAGATAAAGAGATGAGAAAAAGAAAGGAAAGCACGAGCTGTAGAGAGGCCAGAAAGAAAGAAAACGCAGAACCACGGGTTGGAAAGAATAAGAAAGAAAGAGATGAGGAAAGGGTTGACTTGTCAACCCAGCAGAAAAAGAAAGAAAGATGCCGCGTTGAATAGTCAACCCAGCCTAGGAAAGCCACGGCTTGGGTCAAACTGCTGACTTTCTTAATTGGGCCTCAATGCCCAAATGTCCAAGCCCAATTGTGACAAAGCCCAAGGCCCAATCTGCTAACTACACCCGAGCTCCCGCGTCTTCACGAAAATCCGGCGAATCCGATAAGATCCTTCGCCGGAATTAAATGAGCATTTCTTTCTCAAACTCTTTTTAATTTTAAGTTGTGTGATTTTATTATTTTATTTTTATTTGATTAATTTGTATTTTGAATATTTGTGTGATTTAATATTGAAAAACCCAAAAATATGTTATTCATTCATTTGTGTGTTAGTTTAATTTCTTTATTTGTTGGTGTGTTTTATTTAATTGTGTTAGTTTAATTTGTATTTTACTTTGTATTTTCCTTGTTTTATTTATTTTCAAAAAGATTAAAAACCAAAAATATTTCCTTTAATTTATTTCTTGTTTTCAAAAGAATTCTAAAAACCCAAAAATATCACCTTTGTATATATTGTACATTTTTGTAAATAGAAACAATATAGGTTAATTAATTTCGTGACATTAGAAAAGTAAATAAACAATCCTCTGTGGGAAAAACCTCTACTTCCCATTATACTATTCAACGACAAATTGTTAGGATGTTTAGGTAATAATTAATGACGTCGGTTTTACCGCATATCATATTCTCACCCCACCAAGCCACAACGAGAAAGATTTGGTCCGAAAATCGGACTTGAGGAGGACCAAGTCTATTATTGGGGGTCGAGAAATAGGAAGAAATTCGGTATCCTGACGTCTGAGCAACGTATTGCCGAGTTAGAGCGAAGAAACGATGAGCTGGTGAGCAAAAACGAGGAGCTTCAACTTCAGAATCAACGACTCGTCGATGCTCTCCACAGCGGCATCTGTCCCAATTGCGGAGGTCCTGTTCCGCACTCAGATGTGCCACGGCGAAGGCTCGAAGTTGTTCCTCCACAACAAGAGCCTATTCTTGAGTTGTCCGATGATTCCATTGACATGGACCACTTAAGACGGGATGTGCGAAGCCTCATGCCTACAATTATCGAGCGCCCATCCATACCTTTGCCATCTGATACCCTTCCGGGACCTGCTCATGATCTTGTCGGAGTCCACACCGACTTGATCTCGGATATCGTCCGTAAGGCCAAACACGAGCTCCTGCTCATGGCCACTGCCGGATTTCCTTTGTGGATAACTTCACCGACTCCCGACACGTCTATTCATCCCGAGACTCTTCATAGGGCCGAGTACTTGCGAGTGTTTCAACGAGCTGAACCTGCTCCGTACTTCAAAGCCGAATCGTCGAGACACTCGGCAACCATCCATCTTTATCCAACCACCATCGTTCAGATCTTAATGGATGTTGGTCGATGGTTGCCAGTCTTCTGTAGCATGATCACAAACGCCAAGACGTTGGAGATCCTTTCCTCCAGCAACGAAGAAGGCTACGAGGAGCATATGCAGGTGATGTCGGCCGAGTTTCTGGTGCCATCTCACATCGTCTCAACTCGTGAAGTCCAGTTCGTTCGGTACTCTCACCAACAACTGGATGGAAGTTGGGTCGTCGTGGATGTCTCCGTGGATGAATTGCGTTCCAATCCAAAGCCTTCCGTGAGATCGATTTGCCGAAAACGCCCCTCCGGATGCCTGATACGTGATCTTCATAATGGATCTTCCTTGGTCACTTGGGTGGAGCACGTGGATGTACGCGAGAAAGAGATTGAAGGCCAGTTTCGAACCTTTTGTTCATTCGGGGTTCGCTTTTGGTGCAAAGCGTTGGATCTCAACCCTCCAACGACAAGCCGAGCGCTACATGTGCGCCACGGTATCCACTCTTCACCCGGTGACTCGATTATTTCTCTTGAAGGAAGAAGAGGACTGGCGGAAATGGCAAAACAGATGACGGTACCGTTTCTTCAACGACATCAGCAACTCCACATATCATCACTGGACTTGTTCGAACCGAACAAGAGACACTCGAATGGAGGTCAGGACCAACAAGCGCAGGGGTGATCCGAGCAAGCCCCCTGGAGTCAATCGTACTGCTGGTTGTTCCGTCGTTCATCTATCTCATCACACCAGGATCTTTGAGTTCCTCAAAGACGTGCAGACAAGACCATTGTGGGATAGTATGTCGATGGACAGCTCTGTACGTGTGCTAGCGAATTTCACCATCGGTCTTGACCCGCGGAACCAGATTTCGGTGCTCGCCATAGATAATCACAACGACTTCCTCATTCTTCAGGAGTGTTGCACCGATGCAACGGGGTCGTCTGTGATTTATGCGCCGATTAACCATTCCATTCTCCAGTGTTTGCTATGTGGAGTTCAACCGGAGCCATTTCCACTTATGTCTTCAGGCTTCTCCATTCTGCCTAACGTATCCGGAGCTGTTCTTGACGGAACACTACTGACTATGGTGTTCCAGATCTCAGTGAGGGCTACATCAGCCAAGTCTGCCGTGGAGTCGGCAACAACCCTTGTCCAGGACACACTTCAAAGGATTGATAGGAGCACAAAGTGTGACGTTTTTAATGTATTTTCCCTACTATTTGGCTATGATTTCATTGTAACTTTGCTATTTTTGCTTAGTTTCCATATTTGAGTCCCTAAATGATATATAAATGTGAATACGTGCAGAAAATCGGAGCTCGGAAATTTACGAAGTCTAATGGGCTTTTTCGAGGCCCATTAAGAAGTGAGCTACCGTGAGGCCCAAGATGAAGGCCCAAATCCATGAAGATGAAGGCCCAAATCCATGAAGAAAGGCTCAAGCCCAAGAAGAAAGGCCCAAGCCCAAGAAGAAAGGCCCAAGCCCAAGAAGGAAGGTCCAAGCCCATTTTCGGACAATCTGCCTGTGCAGATATGTCAACTTGCGAAGCCTATATATCCCACTTGCACCGTTGGATCCTGCTGTAATTTTGATACACGCTGCATGTGTGTGTTATATATTCTGTATTAAAATTTGAGAATCATCCAACCGTTCAAACGTGCATTATTCCCTTCTAAGTGGGAACTGCTCAGTGCTGCCTGCTTTTTATTTCTTTCATTTTCTTTTATTCTCATTGCTCCACTCACCACCATATTGTCATCCATCCCACCACACCATGTTTCTTTCTTTCTTCCCACACCATTAGTGTTTGATTTCTTTTATTTAAATAAATGGCTAATTGCCATATGACTACATTTCCACCATTCCACTCACCATTTCTTTTCTACCACTCAAATTCCACTTCTTTTCCCTTTCTTTCTTTATTTCTTTCATTGTCTTCTTCTTCCTCCCCACTCTTCTATAAATAGCAGCCTCATTCTTCTCTTCAAAACACACCTCAATGAGGAGGGACAAACCCTCCTCTTTCTCTTCTCATCTCACATTTTCCATTCTCTAATACTATGGGTTTTCAAGACTTCAAGGAGGAGGAGAAGGCGTCTACACCATCACCACCAGCCCCTATTCAACATCACCATCACCATCATCACCTTGTCTTCACAGCTTGGATTACTTGTGGTCAAGGATTCAAGATGTGGCTTCAAGATCTTCATGCTATTCATACGGTGTATTTCGACTTAGCCTTTAAATTTATGCCTCTTTGTTGCTTGATTATTCTTTGTATTAGTTAACATGACATGATTTATATAATTTTCAGCCTTTGTTTATGGGTTTATTTAATTGTTGGATCCTAATTAATTAGTTCTTCTAGTAGCTTATGTGACTCCGTTTATTTGATTCTATTTTAGTAGAGAACTTTTATATGTTTTTGTTTTAAGGTTGCAAACTTAAGATGATTGCATATAATTGGTGCTAGAATTAGGGTTTTAATTCTAATTCACAAGTAGTAAAGGCTTTGGAAAGAGGTCGGAAACAAATAAAAAGGATCACGGATAGATGGGCGGTCCCACTAGGTCGTGCACTTTAATTAACAACTCTTCTTTTATGCGTTGGACATGTTTTGATTAGCTATCTTTGCATGTTTGATTGGTTAATCTAGGTGCGGTCGCTTAGGTTAATTTTCATGAAAGTGGTTTTATTTGGGGAATGATAATTGGCGGTCCAGCATTCCACATATGTTAATTTCGGTTTCATGGCTAGGGAACTTGGTTAATTTTCGGTCCAATAATTGGTAAACTTGTATACTTGTGGCTGAACTTTATATTCTTTATGTTTCATCCCATCTTATTTCATTTATTCTTTGTAGATTAATTAATTTATTTCATTCAATTTATGACTCAATCCCCCCTTTTACTTTGTACATATGTATATATTTATACTTTATACTTGTTAATAATAATTATTTATTTTATTTAATTCTTTGTGACATTTTTTGTTAGGTACACCCTTTGATCTCCGTTGTGAACGATACCCTACTATGCACTATACTACTACCGATAGGGTTTTTTCTAAATTGATGCTCCTTGTGGGCGTGTCAATTTTTGGCGCCGTCGACGGGGATTGAAAATTCCTAACTATTATTTTGTGAATATTTGTGAATAATATTTATTAATACTTGTTAATTTTATTTATACTCACTTGATTATACTTGTTTATATTTTTTTTTTTACACTTAGTAACTATATTTAGGTGTCTTTTATATAGTTGATTATTTTTTGTTGTTGTAAGTTGTAACTTGAACGGAAATAGGTAAGGTCCTTTTGTTAATATTGGCCTAAACCCTTCATTTTTACCGTAAGGTTATTTGAGGTTGAGGGCGGCCTTTATTAACACTTGGAGAATTGTCGAACACTTAAGTGCTTTCTCAACTGAGTAAGGGGCACATGGATGGTGTCTAGGTCGAGACCCTGGGTGACAGGTTTTGGATTCAGAGGACTATAGACAGACGAAAGTCGATAGGGGCTTGCCTCCGTAGTCCACCAAATGAATCCTGCCCCTCGCTTATTCTCATATGATCTGGCCATTCGCCTTCTGAAAACACGGAAAGTCATTTACGTCAAGGCATTGCACCTAGGCCGTAAGTCCACCTTGAGTTACCGCTTGGAATCAACTTTCATTTTTTTTCAACTATATTCAGACAAAAGAAAATGTTTTTGTACACTTAAGTGTATTGTTTAAGTAAAATATACTTAGACATAGGAAATTTTATTCATTCATTCATTTTGTATAGATAATTTGTGACATATTTTTAACTTTGTAAATATTTTGTTTTTATTTTGTAAATTTATTACTAACTTTTTTATTTTGTATAGGAAATAATCCGGGTTTATCGGAAATTCTACCACATACATCGGAGCATACGTTTAGGAAGTCAAGGTTGAAAAACCTTGAGGTTGATGTCTTGTTGGTGATTTTCGGTTTCCTCGGGAGTAAAAAGGTAAGTTTTCTTTTCACTCTCATTATTTGTTTTTGAAAAAAAAAAAAAAAAAAAAAATTTGTAATTGGAAATATATAAAAAAAAGTGTTTGCTTTTGTTTTATTGTTTTGTAATTATTTATTTTTACTGTTTATAATCACTGTTATTTTATTTTTGGGCTTGATTGTTGTTATTTGTTATTGGGCCTTAGGCCCATTTGTGTGATTGGTTAGGGTTTTAGGTTTCGAAAAGAAAAAAATAAAAAATAAAAAATAAAAAAATTTGGCCCATTGGGCTCGTGTCATTCCCGGAGCCCAAAACCCGTAACCCAAGCCCATTAGTGTGTCGGGCCTGTTCGTTTTTAGGCCCATTAGTTTAAGCCCACCAATAATGGGCCGGAGTTTCTTTGGCCCAGGCCCACTTTAAGGCCCAGACCATTCCGATGGCCCAAGCCCGTTTAAAGTGTCGGCAAGCGCGTGTGCTACGCGTTTTCACTGTTCACTTTACGACTTTTCGTAAAGTATTAAAAAAATTAAAAAATTAAAAATCGAAAATCAATAAAAAATGTGATTGGGCCGACGCACGACTTTTGCGTCGGCCGATTTGTTTAATAATCCGCGTGCGTGTCAACTGTAGACTTTACGACTTTCGTCGCTCGATCCGCAATTTGTGGATCTCTGTCTTTGGCACGTGTGCGTGCGTGTGCGCGTCTTTCCTCTTCCCTTCTGTTTACGTTAGTTTCCTTAGGTCATTCCACGCGTTTCGCTTAGTCTCTCTCTCATTCTCCCTCATTTTCTCTCGTTGTTCTTCATCTGTTCTTCGTGTTCTTCCGTTTTTCCCAGAAAACCTCCCAAATCCCGAAAGCTATCCTCCCTTCCCAACCCAGAAATGGCCAAACGAGTGAATTCTTTCAGTGATTTGTTTCAGGCAGGTCCTTCAGAGAACCCAATCTTTGAAGGCTTGGCTGAAATAATTCCACCGAGCATGTGACACGCCCAAAATGAGCATCAATTTAAAAAAACCCTATCGGTAGTAGTATAGTGCATAGTAGGGTATCGTTCACAACGGAGATCAAAGGGTGTACCTAACAAAAAAATGTCACAAAGAATTAAATAAAATAAAGAATTATTATTAACAAGTATAAAGAATATATACATATGTACAAAGTAAAAGGGGGTTTAAGAGATAAATTGAATGAAATTAATTAATTAAATTACAAAGAATAAATTAAATAAGATGGGATGAAACACAAAGTATATAAAGTTCAGCCACATGTATACAAGTTTACCAATTATTGGACCGAAAATTAACCAAGTTCCCTAGCCATGAAACCGAAATTAACATATGTGGAATGCTGGACCGCCAATTATCATTCCCCAAATAAAACATCTTTCATGAAAATTAACCTAAGCGACCGCACCTAGATTAACCAATCAAACATGCAAAGGTAGCTAATCAAAACATGTCCAACGCATAAAAGAAGAGTTGTTAATTAAAGTGCACGACCTAGTGGGACCGCCCATCTATCCGTGATCCTTTTTATTTGTTTCCGACCTCTTTCCAAAGCCTTTACTACTTGTGAATTAGAATTAAAACCCTAATTCTAGCACCAATTATATGCAATCATCTTAAGTTTGCAACCTTAAAACAAAAACAAATAAAAGTTATCTACTAAAATAGAATCAAATAAACGGAGTCACATAAGCTACTAGAAGAACTAATTAATTAGGATCCAACAATTAAATAAACCCATAAACAAAGGCTGAAAATTATATAAATCATGTCATGTTAACTAATACAAAGGATAAACAAGCAACAAAGAGGCATAAATTTAAAGGCTAAGTCGAAATACACCGTATGAATAGCATGAAGATCTTGAAGCCACATCTTGAATCCTTGACCACAAGTAATCCAAGCTGTGAAGACAAGGTGGTGATGGTGATGGTGACGCTGAAATAGGGCTGGTGGTGATGGTGTAGACGCCTTCTCCTCCTCCTTGAAGTCTTGAAAACCCTAAATACTAGAGAATGGAAAATGAGAAATGAGAAGAGAAAGAGGAGGGTTTGTCCCTCCCCATTGGGGTGTGTTGAAGAGAAGAATGAGGCTGCTATTTATAGGAGAATGGAGAGGAAGAAGAAGACAATGCAAGAAATAAAGAAAGAAAGAGAAGAGAAGTGGAATTTAAGTGGGAGATAAAGAAATGGTAAGTGGCATGGTGGAAATGTAATGGGTTGCAATTAACCATTTATTTAGGTAAAAGAAATCAAACACTAATGGTATGGGTAGAAAGAAGAGGGAAGAATATAAGGGTGAGTGGAGCATTGAAAATAAAAGAAGAGGAAAGAAATAAAAAGCAGGCAGCACTGAGCTATTCCCACTTAGAACGGAATAATGCACGTTTGAACGGTTGGATGATTCTCAAATTTTAATACAGAATATCTAACACGCACATGCAGCGTGTATCAAAATTACAGCTAGATCGGACGGTGCAATTGGGAGTTATGGGCTTCGCAAGTTGACTAATCTGCACAGGCAGAATGTCCGAAAATCTGGGCTTGGGCCTTTCCTCATGCATTGTGAACTTGGGCCTTCCTTCATGGATTTGGGCCTTCCATCTTGGGTTTGGGCCTCCTTCTTGGGTTTGGGCCTTCCATCTTGGGCCTCATGGCAGACCACCTCATAATGGGCCTCGCAAAAGCCCATTAGACTTCGTTTCTGCACATGTTCACATTTTGGACTCAAATATGGAAACTAAGCTAAAATAGCAAAGTTACAATTAAATCATAGCCAAATAGTAGGGAAAACACATTAAAAACGTCACACTTTGTGCTCCTATCAAATTCCCCCACACTTAGCTATTGCTAGTCCCTTAGCAACACAAAACGTAAAACAGAACAACACAAAACGGAAAAGGGAAACACAAAACATATATTCTTTCCAACCATAATCCTCAGCGAGTTCACAACAGTTGTAATCAACAGAATAAAAATTATATACCAAGGCTAAAGAATTTGCTAAGCATTTAATATGTACATCTCATTCATGCTCGAGTGAAGTGTGTGAAAACCAAGTATACAATCAATCTCATGCAATCCAATAGGCACATCGAAACAACATTAACCACTAAAGCTCACAATGATCACTAAATATTTCCGCTCAGTGTTTAGGGTTAAGTGTTTACTCTCATAACAATTACACAAGTAGTGTTCCCATAAGCTTGCTCATTAACCGACTCTCTACAATTAATCCACAAATCATTAAATCATAAGGGCTTTCAATGGTGTAATGGGGTCAAAGGTTAGGGGTTAAAAGAAACGAAGGGATAGGAAAAACAAAATGTCCCGAGTGTTCCACAAAACAATTTTGTGACTTGTTTTCTATATGCTTAAACAATCAAACAACCAAACTTTTATTCACCTCCAATCTTTCACACTTTCTGAACAAAAACTTCTTATTCTTTCTTTTTTTTTTTTTTTTTTTTTTTTTTTTTCTTTTTTATATATATATATTTTTTTTTTTACCCAACATTTTTTTTTTTAACAACACCCCCACACTTACTTCTTTCACAAACCAGAAGACTTTTCAAGCACAAAATACCACCACAAGTCACAAAATTGTCTCTTTAACACATGTTGGAACAAAGGCAGGTTAGTGTTTAAGCTAAAAACAGGTTAGGAGTAAGCGGGTTAACAAAGAAAAAGGCTAAAAACATGTTAGGCTCAAAAGAGGTTAACCTAAAGGATTAGTGTTTACAGGGCTGTAAGTCAGTTTGGCCATGGTGCTTTACTAATGCCTTAATCATCTCTAATTCATCACAGATTAATAAAAAGTTTCAAGTGGTCTCTGAGCAAGTTCTAGGTTCAAAACTCATGAATTGTGCACACATGAAGAACGAGTAAATGTATGAATGATGCATACATGTGAATATTCAATAGGCTCAAATCCTCACATTTTCTGGGTATGCATGACAATGTATGTTCAAATGTGCTTCTCGGATTGCAATCAACTAATCGAAACAGGTTAAGTGAACATGGAAATTCGAGCAATCACAAGTTATGCATATTAAATCCAAAGCAAACTACACAAAGCCTTGACATATAATAAACATTCTCCTAATCACAACAATTTAAACTCAATTCATCATCGGAATTGGAAAGAACAAAGCACAAAACAAACAATAACACACAAAACAGAAGCAAATATTTTTGTCATTTTTGATTTTTTGATTTTTTTGATTATATTTTTTTTTTGATATAGCTCAAATAAACAAACAAGCACTTTCTAAGACTCGATAGCTCCAAAGCCAGTGCGAAACAAACGAGCTTACAAAACTATTTTTTTTTATTTTCAATTTTTTTTTATTAGGGTAACAATACGTGACCACAGTGACTTACTAAGTGCAATGGTAGGTTCAACGCTACCAAGGGAGTAAGTATGATCTAGTCGATATATTGTTACCGTAGAAAACGAAAACAAGTAAATTATTTTTTTGAATTTTTTCAATTTTTCAAATTTTTTCTTTTCTTTTTAATAAACCTTCCCCCCACACTTGAATTAAACATTGTCCTCAATGTTAGACAGATATTTCACGAAAATGAAAAATTCAAGCATGGTTATTGAATTTAAACATACAAACAGAAGTAAACACACAACATATATACAAATGAAAAACAAATAAGTTAAAGAAAAACTCCCCCTTGTAGATCGTGAAGCTCCTCCCGAAGCAAGTCACCAACAGTCACAAACAAGGCTAGCAGAGCCTTGCATCCAACGTTTGCTCCTAATCGACCGCGGCTCTGATCCTTTGAAGTGTGTCCTGGACAAGGGTAGTTGCCGACTCCACGGCAGACTTGGCTGATGTAGCCTTCACCGAGATCTGGAACACTATAGTCAGCAGTGTTCCGTCAAGTACAGCTCCGGATACGTTAGGCAGAATGGAGAAGCCTGAAGACATAAGCGGAAATGTCTCCGGTTGAACTCCACATAACAAACACTGGAGAATGGAATGGTTGATCGGCGCATAAATCACAGACGACCCCGTTGCATCGGTGCAACACTCCTGAAGAATAAGGAAGTCGTTGTGACTATCTATGGCGAGCACCGAAATCTGATTCCGCGGGTCAAGACCGATGGTGAAGTTTGCTAGCACACGCACCGAGCTGTCCATCGACATACTATCCCATTGTGGTCTTGTCTGCACGTCTTTGAGGAACTCAAAGATCCTGGTGTGATGAGATAGATGAACAACGGAACAACCAGCAGTACGATTGACTCCAGGGGGCTTGCTCGGATCACCCCTTCGCTTGTTGGTCCTGACCTCCATTCGAGTGTCTCTTGTTCGGTTCGAACAAGTCCAGTGGTGGTACGTGGAGTTGCTGATGTCGTTGAAGAAACAGATCGTCATCTGTTTTGCCATTTCCGCAAGTCCTCTTCTTCCTTCAAGAGAAATAATCGAGTCACCGGGTGAAGAGTGGATACCTGTGGCGCACATGTAGCGCTCGGCTTGTCGTTGGAGAGTTGAGATCCAACGCTTTGCACCAAAAGCGAACCCTGAATGAACAAAAGGTTCGAAACTGGCCTTCATCTCCTTCTCGCGTACATCCACGTGCTCCACCCAAGTGACCAAGGAAGAACCATTCTGAAGATCACGTATCAGGCATCCGGAGGGGCGTTTTCGGCAAATCGATCTCACGGAAGGCTTTGGATTTGTGCGCAATTCATCCACGGAGACATCCACAACGACCCAACTTCCATCCAGTTGTTGGTGAGAGTACCGAACGAACTGGACTTCACGAGTCGAAACGATGTGAGATGGCACCAGAAACTCGGCCGACATCACCGCTTTTGCTCCTTGTAGCCATCTTCGTTGCTGGAGGAAAGGATCTCCAACGTCCGGGCGTTTGTGATCATGCTACTGTAAGACGGCAACCATCGACCAACATCCATTAAGATCCGAACGATGGTGGTCGGATAAAGGTGAATGGTTGCCGAGTGTCTCGACGATTCGGATTTGAAGTACGGTGCAGGTTCAGCACGTTGAAACACTCGCAAGTACTCGGCCCTATGAAGAGTCTCGGGATGAATAGACGTGTCGGGAGTCGGTGAAGTTATCCACAAAGGAAATCCGGCAGTGGCCACGAGCAGGAGCTCGTCTTTGGCCTTGCGGGCGATATCCGAGATCAAGTCGGTGTGGACTCCGACAAGATCGTGAGCAGGTCCGGGAAGGGTGTCGATGGCACAGTATGGATGGGCGCTCGATAAATGATGGCATGAGGCTCCGCACATCCCGTCTCAAGTGGTCCATGTCGATGGAATCATCGGACAACTCGAGAAGAGGCTCTTGTTGTGGAGGAACAACTTCGAGCCTTCGCCTAGGCACATCCGAGTGCGGAACAGGACCTCCGCAATTGGGACATATGCCGCCGTGGAGAGCATCGACGAGTCGTTGATTCAAAAGTTGAAGCTCCTCGTTCTTGCTCACCAGCTGATCATTTCGTCTCTCTAACTCGGCAATACGCTGCTCAGACGTAATGATACCGAACTTCTTCCTATTTCTCGACCCCCAATAATAGACTTGGTCCTCTTCTAGTCCGATTTTTGGACCAAATCTTTCTCGTTGTGGTTTCGTGGGGTGAGAATACACCGCAAAGAAAGCCGCCAGTGCTTCTCTCTGAGCTTTGGTGTACTTTGTCCTCGGAAGTCTCCTATAAACAGGAGCGGCTTCCGGCTCAGCAGGTGGATCAGCAACCAAGATTGGTGCTTGGGGTAGTGGTTGCGGTTGTGGTTGTGGTTGTGGCTCGGTCGGCATGCTAGCATCGGCGCTATTGAGCATGCTCGGTGGAATTATTTCATCCAGACCTTCAAAGATTGGGTTCTCTGAAGGACCTGCCTGAAATAACTCGCTGAAAGAATTCACTCTCTTGGCCATTTCTAGGTTGGGGATGGAGGAAAGCTTTCTGGGAATTGGGAGTATTTCTGGGAAAAACTCAAGAACACGAAGAACAACGAGAGAAAACGAGAGAGAATGAGAGAGAGAAAGGGAAAACGCGTGAAATGACCTAAGGGAATTAACGCAAACCGAAGGGGAAGGGAACGGAATGGAAGGACGCGTGTCCAAAGTCGAAGACAAAGATCCGTAAATCACGGATCGAGCGACGAAAGTCGCAAAGGGAATAGTGGAACGCGCGCACGATTTATTAAACAATTCGGCCGACGCAAAAGTCGTGCGTCGGCCCAATCACATTTTTTTCTTGATTTTCGATTTTTTATTTTTTTATTTTTTTAATACTTTACGAAAAGTCGTAAAGTGAACAGTGAAAACGCGTAGCACACGCGCTTGCCGACACTTTAAACGGGCCTGGGCCATCGGAATGGTCTGGGCCTTAAAGTGGGCCTGGGCCAAAGAAAACTCCGGCCCATTATTGGTGGGCTTAAACTAATGGGCCTAAAAACGAACAGGCCCGACACACTAATGGGCTTGGGTTACGGGTTTTGGGCTTCGTGAATGACACGAGCCCAATGGGCCAAAATTTTTTTTTATTTTTTTTATTTTTCTTTTCGAAACCTAAAACCCTAACCAACCACACAAACGGGCCTAAGGCCCAATAACAAACAAACAACAAGCCCAAAAATAAAACAAACAGTAATTATAAATAGTAAAAATAAATAATTACAAACAGTAAAACAAAACAAGCACTCTTTTTGTTTTATATACAATTACAAATTTTCTAATTTTTTTATTTTCTTTTTATTTTTTTAAAAACAAATAACGAGAGTGAAAAGAAAACTTACCTTTTTACTCCCGAGGAAACCGAAAATCACCAACAAGACATCAACCTCAAGGTTTTTCAACCTTGACTTCCTAAACGTATGCTCCGATGTATGTGGTAAAATTTCCGATAAACCCGGATTATTTCCTATACAAAATAAAAAGGTTAGTAATAAATTTACAAAATAAAAACAAAATATTTACAAAGTTAAAAATGTATCACAAATTATCTATACAAAATGAATGAATAAATTTTCCTATGTCTACGTATATTTTATTTACACAAAAATATTTTCTTTTGCCTTAATATAGTTGAAAAAAAATGAAAGTTGATTCCAAGCGGTAACTCAAGGTGGACTTACGGCCTAGGTGCAATGCCTTGACTTAAATGACTTTCCGTGTTTTCAGAAGGCGAATGGCCAGATCACAAGAGATAAGCGAGAGGCAGGATTCATTTAGTGGACTAGTCCTCTGAATCCAATTTTACAAACCCGTCACCCAGGGTCTCGATCATATCTAGACACCATTCATGTGCCCCTTACTCAGTTGAGAAAGCACTTAAGTGTTCGACAATTCTCCAAGTGTTAATAAAGGCCGCCCTCAACCTCAAATAACCTTACGGTAAAAATGAAGGGTTTAGGCCAATATTAACAAAAGGACCTTACCTATTCCGTTCAAGTTACAACTTACAACAACAAAAAATAATCAACTATATAAAAACACCTAAATAAATTACTAAGTGTAACAAAATATGAACAAGTATTAAAAACAAGTAATAACAACAACTAGTCACAAGTAATATAGACAAGTAATATAAACAAGTAATATGAACAGTTAAAAAAAAATAGTAAAATTATAAACAATAAAAAGTAAACAGTAATTATATACAAGTAATAAAAACAGTAATAATTACAAAAAATTATAAACAGTATTCACAAAAAAAAAATATTAGGTTAGGAATATTTTCAATCCACGTCGACGGCGCCAAAAATTGACACGCCCAAAATGAGCATCAATTTAAAAAAACCCTATCGGTAGTAGTATAGTGCATAGTAGGGTATCGTTCACAACGGAGATCAAAGGGTGTACCTAACAAAAAAATGTCACAAAGAATTAAATAAAATAAAGAATTATTATTAACAAGTATAAAGAATATATACATATGTACAAAGTAAAAGGGGGTTTAAGAGATAAATTGAATGAAATTAATTAATTAAATTACAAAGAATAAATTAAATAAGATGGGATGAAACACAAAGTATATAAAGTTCAGCCACATGTATACAAGTTTACCAATTATTGGACCGAAAATTAACCAAGTTCCCTAGCCATGAAACCGAAATTAACATATGTGGAATGTTGGACCGCCAATTATCATTCCCCAAATAAAACATCTTTCATGAAAATTAACCTAAGCGACCGCACCTAGATTAACCAATCAAACATGCAAAGGTAGCTAATCAAAACATGTCCAACGCATAAAAGAAGAGTTGTTAATTAAAGTGCACGACCTAGTGGGACCGCCCATCTATCCGTGATCCTTTTTATTTGTTTCCGACCTCTTTCCAAAGCCTTTACTACTTGTGAATTAGAATTAAAACCCTAATTCTAGCACCAATTATATGCAATCATCTTAAGTTTGCAACCTTAAAACAAAAACAAATAAAAGTTATCTACTAAAATAGAATCAAATAAACGGAGTCACATAAGCTACTAGAAGAACTAATTAATTAGGATCCAACAATTAAATAAACCCATAAACAAAGGCTGAAAATTATATAAATCATGTCATGTTAACTAATACAAAGGATAAACAAGCAACAAAGAGGCATAAATTTAAAGGCTAAGTCGAAATACACCGTATGAATAGCATGAAGATCTTGAAGCCACATCTTGAATCCTTGACCACAAGTAATCCAAGCTGTGAAGACAAGGTGGTGATGGTGATGGTGACGCTGAAATAGGGCTGGTGGTGATGGTGTAGACGCCTTCTCCTCCTCCTTGAAGTCTTGAAAACCCTAAATACTAGAGAATGGAAAATGAGAAATGAGAAGAGAAAGAGGAGGGTTTGTCCCTCCCCATTGGGGTGTGTTGAAGAGAAGAATGAGGCTGCTATTTATAGGAGAATGGAGAGGAAGAAGAAGACAATGCAAGAAATAAAGAAAGAAAGAGAAGAGAAGTGGAATTTAAGTGGGAGATAAAGAAATGGTAAGTGGCATGGTGGAAATGTAATGGGTTGCAATTAACCATTTATTTAGGTAAAAGAAATCAAACACTAATGGTATGGGTAGAAAGAAGAGGGAAGAATATAAGGGTGAGTGGAGCATTGAAAATAAAAGAAGAGGAAAGAAATAAAAAGCAGGCAGCACTGAGCTATTCCCACTTATAACGGAAGAATGCACGTTTGAACGGTTGGATGATTCTCAAATTTTAATACAGAATATCTAACACGCACATGCAGCGTGTATGAAAATTACAGCTAGATCGGACGGTGCAATTGGGAGTTATGGGCTTTGCAAGTTGACTAATCTGCACAGGCAGAATGTCCGAAAATCTGGGCTTGGGCCTTTCCTCATGCATTGTGAACTTGGGCCTTCCTTCATGGATTTGGGCCTTCCATCTTGGGTTTGGGCCTCCTTCTTGGGCCTCATGGCAGACCACCTCATAATGGGCCTCGCAAAAGCCCATTAGACTTCGTTTCTGCACATGTTCACATTTTGGACTCAAATATGGAAACTAAGCTAAAATAGCAAAGTTACAATTAAATCATAGCCAAATAGTAGGGAAAACACATTAAAAACGTCACACTTTGTGCTCCTATCAGCATGCTCAATAGCGCCGATGCTAGCATGCCGACCAAGCCACTACCACAACCGCAACCACTACCCCAAGCACCAATCTTGATTGCTGATCCACCTATTGAGCCGGAAGCCGCTCCTGTCTATAGGAGACTTCCGAGGAGCAAATACAGCAAAGCTCAGAGAGATGCACTTGCGGCTTTCTTTGCGGTGTATTCTCACCCCACCAAGCCACAACCTGTTTCGATTGCAATCCGAGAAGCACATTTGAACATACATTGTCATGCATAACCAGAAAATGTGAGGATTTGAGCCTGTTGTATATTCACATGTATGCATATTTCATACATTTACTCGTTCTTCATGTGTGCACAATTCATGAGTTTTGAACCTAGAACTTGCTCAGAGACCGCTTGAAACATTTTGTTAATCTGTAATGAATTAGAAATGAGTAAGGCATTAGTTGAGCACCATGGCCAAAATATTCACCATCCATCTAAACACGAACTTTAGGAATCCCCTTTTGAACTGATCACTCATTAGCCGTTTCTTTTGTTCGCCCACACCATTTCACCCTTGTTTTATTGTGTTTGCAAGACGATGATAGTGATTTCTTATGTTTTTATGCTTCGGATTTGTACGGTAGTATACCAAAAGGCAAGTGTGGGGGTGTGATTTATTTTGTTGTAATTGTTCAAAGAAAGAAAGAAAAAAAAATCAGAAATAAAAAGAAGGAATAAAATTCCTCAAAGAAAAAAAAAAAAAAAAAAAAGAAAGAGAAATTCCAAAAATAGAGTTATTTTGTTGTATTATTTTTGAATTCAATAAAAGGTTGGAGGAAAATAAGAGTTGTTTCGGGTATAGCATAGGTATGAGTTTCAAAGTCATTGATTTGTCTTGCAATCATGTGAAACATTTTCCATTTCGAGTCCTTTCACTTCATTGACCATTCACCATTTACCATTCATCCTTTTGTCCCTGTTTCACCTAAAAAGCCCTTATGATCTGATGATTTGTGGATTAATTGTGGAGAGTCGGTTAATGAGCAAGCATATGGGAACAATACTTGTGTAATTGTTTTGAGAGTAAACACTTAACCCTAAACACTGAGCGGAAATATTTAGTGAATCTTGTGAGGTTTAGTGGTTAATGTTGTTTCAATGCGCCTATTGGATTGCTTGACATTAATTGTATACTTGGTTTTCACACACTACACCCGAGCATAAATGAGATGTGCATGTTAAAGACTTAGCAAATTCGTTAGCCTTGGTATATAATTTGTATTCTCCTGATTATAACTCTTCTGAACTCGCTGAGGGTTATGGTTGGAAAGAATATATGTTTTGTGTTTCCCTTTTCTGTTTTGTATTGTTTTGTTTTAAGTTTTGTGTTGCTAAGGGACTAGCAATAGCTAAGTGTGGGGGAATTTGATAGGAGCACAAAGTGTGACGTTTTTAATGTATTTTCCCTACTATTTGGCTATGATTTCATTGTAACTTTGCTATTTTTGCTTAGTTTCCATATTTGAGTCCCTAAATGATATATAAATGTGAATACGTGCAGAAAATCGGAGCTCGGAAATTTACGAAGTCTAATGGGCTTTTTCGAGGCCCATTAAGAAGTGAGCTACCGTGAGGCCCAAGATGAAGGCCCAAATCCATGAAGATGAAGGCCCAAATCCATGAAGAAAGGCTCAAGCCCAAGAAGAAAGGCCCAAGCCCAAGAAGAAAGGCCCAAGCCCAAGAAGGAAGGTCCAAGCCCATTTTCGGACAATCTGCCTGTGCAGATATGTCAACTTGCGAAGCCTATATATCCCACTTGCACCGTTGGATCCTGCTGTAATTTTGATACACGCTGCATGTGTGTGTTATATATTCTGTATTAAAATTTGAGAATCATCCAACCGTTCAAACGTGCATTATTCCCTTCTAAGTGGGAACTGCTCAGTGCTGCCTGCTTTTTATTTCTTTCATTTTCTTTTATTCTCATTGCTCCACTCACCACCATATTGTCATCCATCCCACCACACCATGTTTCTTTCTTTCTTCCCACACCATTAGTGTTTGATTTCTTTTATTTAAATAAATGGCTAATTGCCATATGACTACATTTCCACCATTCCACTCACCATTTCTTTTCTACCACTCAAATTCCACTTCTTTTCCCTTTCTTTCTTTATTTCTTTCATTGTCTTCTTCTTCCTCCCCACTCTTCTATAAATAGCAGCCTCATTCTTCTCTTCAAAACACACCTCAATGAGGAGGGACAAACCATCCTCTTTCTCTTCTCATCTCACATTTTCCATTCTCTAATACTATGGGTTTTCAAGACTTCAAGGAGGAGGAGAAGGCGTCTACACCATCACCACCAGCCCCTATTCAACATCACCATCACCATCATCACCTTGTCTTCACAGCTTGGATTACTTGTGGTCAAGGATTCAAGATGTGGCTTCAAGATCTTCATGCTATTCATACGGTGTATTTCGACTTAGCCTTTAAATTTATGCCTCTTTGTTGCTTGATTATTCTTTGTATTAGTTAACATGACATGATTTATATAATTTTCAGCCTTTGTTTATGGGTTTATTTAATTGTTGGATCCTAATTAATTAGTTCTTCTAGTAGCTTATGTGACTCCGTTTATTTGATTCTATTTTAGTAGATAACTTTTATATGTTTTTGTTTTAAGGTTGCAAACTTAAGATGATTGCATATAATTGGTGCTAGAATTAGGGTTTTAATTCTAATTCACAAGTAGTAAAGGCTTTGGAAAGAGGTCGGAAACAAATAAAAAGGATCACGGATAGATGGGCGGTCCCACTAGGTCGTGCACTTTAATTAACAACTCTTCTTTTATGCGTTGGACATGTTTTGATTAGCTATCTTTGCATGTTTGATTGGTTAATCTAGGTGCGGTCGCTTAGGTTAATTTTCATGAAAGTGGTTTTATTTGGGGAATGATAATTGGCGGTCCAGCATTCCACATATGTTAATTTCGGTTTCATGGCTAGGGAACTTGGTTAATTTTCGGTCCAATAATTGGTAAACTTGTATACTTGTGGCTGAACTTTATATTCTTTATGTTTCATCCCATCTTATTTCATTTATTCTTTGTAGATTAATTAATTTATTTCATTCAATTTATGACTCAATCCCCCCTTTTACTTTGTACATATGTATATATTTATACTTTATACTTGTTAATAATAATTATTTATTTTATTTAATTCTTTGTGACATTTTTTGTTAGGTACACCCTTTGATCTCCGTTGTGAACGATACCCTACTATGCACTATACTACTACCGATAGGGTTTTTTCTAAATTGATGCTCCTTGTGGGCGTGTCAAGGATCAGAGCCGCAGTCAATTAAGGAGCAAACGTTGGATGCAAGGCCCTGCTAGCCTTGTTTGTGACTGTTGGTGACTTACTTCGGGAGGAGCTTTATGATCTTCAAGGGGGAGTTTTTCTTTAACTTATTTGTTTTTCATTTGTATATATGTTGTGTGTTTACTTCTGTTTGTGTGTTTAAATTCAATAACCATGCTTGAATTTTTCATTTTCGTGAAATATCTGTCTAACATTGAGGACAATGTTTAATTCAAGTGTGGGGGGAAGGTTTATTAAAAAGAAAAGAAAAAAATTGAAAAATTGAAAAAATTCAAAAAAATAATTTACTTGTTTTTGTTTTCTACTGTAACGGTATCTCGACTAAATCATACTTACTCCCTTGGTAGCGTTGAACCTACCATTGCACTAAGTAAGTCACTGTGGTCACGTATTGTTACGTAAATTGAAAAAAATCAAAAAAATCAAAAAATCAAAAAAATACAAAAATATTTGCTTCTGTTTGTTTGTTTTTGTGTGTTTATTTGTATTCGTGTTTTGTTCTTTCCAATCCCGATGATGAATTGAGTTTAATTGTTGTGATTAGGAGAATGTTTATTATATGTCAAGGCTTTCTGTGATTTGCTTTGGATTTAATTTGCATAACTTGTGATTGCTCGAAATTTCATGTTCACAAAACCTGTGTTGATTAATTGATTGCAATCCGAGAAGCACATTTGAACATACATTGTCATGCATACCCAGAAATTGTGAGGATTTGAGCCTGTTGAATATTCACATGTATGCATTATTCATACATTTACTCGTTCTTCATGTGTGCACAATTCATGAGTTTTTGAACCTAGAACTTGCTCATTGACCTCTCGAAACTTTTTATTAATCTGTGATGAATTGAAAATGATTAAGGTATTAGTTGAGCACCATGGCCAAATATTCACCATCCATCTAAACACGAACTTTAGGAACCCCTTTTGAACTGATAACTCATTAGCCGCTTCTTTTGTTCACCCACACCATCTCACCCATGTTTTATTGTGTTTGCAAGACGATGATAGTGACTTCTTATGTTCTTATGCTTCGGATGTATAGTATGTACCAAAAGGCAAGTGTGGGGGTGTATTTATTTTGTTGTATAGTTCAAAGAAAGAAAAAAAATCAGAAATAAAAAGAAGGAATAAAGTTCCTCGAAAAAAAAAAAAAAAAAAAGTGGAAAAGAAAAAGAAAAATGCCACAAAAATAGAGTTATTTTCTTGTATTGTTTTAATTTTAATAAAAGGTTGGAGGAAAATAGGAAAGTTGTTTCGGGTTTAGCATAGGTATGAGTTTCAAAGTCGTTGATTTGTCTTGCAAACATGTGGAACATTTATCATTTCTAGTCTTTCCCTTCCATTTACCATTCATTCACCATTCATTCACCCTTTGACCTCATTACACCATTGAAAGCCCTTATGATTTAATGATTTGTGGATTAATTGTGGAGAGTTGGTTGATGAGCAAGCTTATGGGAACATTACTTGTGTAATTGTTATGAGAGTAAACACTTAACCCTAAACACTGAGCGGAAATAATTAGTGAATCTTGTGAGCTTTAGTGGTTAATGTTGTTCATTTGTGCCTATTGGATTGTTTGATTTTAATTGTACACTCGGTTTTCACACACTTCACCCGAGCACGAATGAGATGTCCATGTTAAACTTAGCAAATTCGTGAGCCTTGGTATATAGTTTTTATTCTCCTGATTATAATTCTTTGAGCTCGTTGAGGGTTATGGTTGGAAAGAATTTCTGTTTTGTGGATCGAGCGACGAAAGTCGCAAAGGCTACAGTTGACACGCATGCGGATTATTAAACAAATCGGCCGACGCAAAAGTCGTCCGTCGGCCCAATCAAAATTTTTTATCATTTTTTTATTTTTTTATTTTTTTTATTATCGAGCCGACGCGAAAGTCGCGGGACGGTCCAATAAGAATTTTTCTTTTTTATTTAACCAAATCTTTACGCGAAAGTCGTAAAGTGAATAGTGAAAACGCGTGTCACACGCGCTGACGCTGCCGACACTTTAAACGGGCCTAGGCCATCGGAATGGTCTGGGCCTTAACGTGGGCTGGGCCAAAGAAAACTCCGTCCCATTATTAGGTGGGCTTAAAACTAATGGGCCTAAAAACTAACAGGCCCGACACACTAAATGGGCTTGGAAATGACACGAGCCCAATGGGCTAAATTTAAATTTTTTTTTTCTTTTTTAAATTTTTTTTTTTTTTTTTTCGAAACCCAAAACTCAAACCGACAAACCAAATGGGCTTTAAGGCCCAATACTAACAAACAACAAGCAAACTAACAAGCCCAAAACAAACAATAATTATAAACAGTAAAAATAAATAATGACAAACAGTAAAACAAAACAATCACTCTTTTTTTTTTTTTTTTTTTTTATTTACAATTACAAATTTTCTTTTTCTATTTTTTTTTTATATATAAACAAATAAATAACTAGAGTGAAAAGAAAACTTACCTTTTTACTCCCGAGGATACCAGAAAATCACCAACAAGACATCAACCTCAAGGTTTTTCAACCTTGACTTCCTAAACGTATGCTCCGATGTATGTGGTAAAATTTTCGAATAACCTGGATTATTCCCTATAAAAATTAAAAAGTTAGTAATAAAATTTACAAAATAAAAACAAAATATTTACAAAGTTAAAAAAAATGAATCAATGAATGAATAAAATTTCCTATGTCTACGTATATTTTATTTACACAATACACTTAAGTACGGGAACAGAGGACTTCAATGTGCAATGGGACTGAAACAGCTACCCATCTTAAAGTCATGTTTAATCCAATATACCTAAAGTGTACAAAAACATTTTCTTTTGTCTCAATATAGTTGAAAAAAAATGAAAGTTGATTCCAAGCGGTAACTCAAGGTGGACTTACGGCCTAGGTGCAATGTCTTGACTTAAATGACTTTCCGTGTTTTCAGAAGGCGAATGGCCAGATCATATGAGAGATAAGCGAGGGGCAGGATTCATTTAGTGGACTACGGAGGCTTACACCCCTATCGACTTACGTCAGTCTATAGTCCTCTGAATCCAAAACCTGTCACCCAGGGTCTCGACCTAGACACCATCCATGTGCCCCTTACTCAGTTGAGAAAGCACTTAAGTGTTCGACAATTCTCCAAGTGTTAATAAAGGCCGCCCTCAACCTCAAGTGACCTTACGGTACAAATGAAGGGTTTAGGCCAATATTAATAAAAGGACCTTACCTATTCCGTTCAAGTTACAACTTACAACAACAACAAAAATAATCAACTATACTCAGAACTCCTAAGTGTAATTACTAAGTGTAACCAAAATATGAACAAGTATAAATAAAATATTATTCACAATTATTCACAAAATAATAGTTAGGAATTTTCAATCCCCGTCGACGGCGCCAAAAATTGACACGCCCCAAAAGGAGCATCAATTTAAAAAAACCCTATCGGTAGTATAGTGTAAGTAGGGTATCGTTCACAACGGAGATCAAAGGGTGTACCTAACAAAAAATGTCACAGAGAATTAAATAAAATAAAGAATTATTATTAACAAGTATAAAGTATAAATATATACATATGTACAAAGTAAAAAGGGGAATTGAGAGATAAATTGAATGAAATAAATTAATTAAATTACAAAGAATAAATAAAATATGATGATGAAACACAAAGTATATAAAGTTCAGCCACATATACACAAGTTTACCAATCATTAGACCGAAAATTAACCAAGTTCCCTAGCCATGAAACCGAAACTAACATATGTGGAATGCCCACACGGGTTATCATTCCCCAAATAAAACCACTTCTATGAAAATTAACCTAGTGAACGCTCATCTAGATTAAACAATTAAACATGCAAAGGTGATCAATCAATAACATATCTAACGCACAGGAGAAGAGTTCTTAATTAAAGTGCGCGACCTAGCGAACTGATCGGTCAAAAGGAGCATCAATTTAAAAAAATCCCTATCGGTAGTATAGTGTAAGTAGGGTATCGTTCACAACGGAGATCAAAGGGTGTACCTAACAAAAAAATGTCACAAAGAATTAAATAAAATAAAGAATTATTATTAACAAGTTTAAAGTATAAATATATACATATGTACAAAGTAAAAAGGGGAATTGAGAGATAAATTGAATGAAATAAATTAATTAAATTACAAAGAATAAATAAAATATGATGATGAAACACAAAGTATATAAAGTTCAGCCACATATACACAAGTTTACCAATCATTAGACCGAAAATTAACCAAGCTCCCTAGCCATGAAACCGAAACTAACATATGTGGAATGCCCACACGGGTTATCATTCCCCAAATAAAACCTCTTCTATGAAAATTAACCTAGTGAACGCTCATCTAGATTAAACAATTAAACATGCAAAGGTGATCAATCAATAACATATCTAACGCATAGGAGAAGAGTTGTTAATTAAAGTGCGCGACCTAGCGAACGCTCGTCTATCCGCGATCCTTCTTATTTTGATTCCGACCCGTTTGATAAGCCTTTACTACTTGTGAATTAGAATTAAAACCCTAATTCTAGCACCAATTACATGCAATCATCTTAAGTTTCGAACCTTAAAACAAGAACACATAAAAGATTCAATAAAACCGAATCAAATAAACGGAGTCACATAAGCTGCTAGAAGAACTAATTAATTAGGATCTAACAATCAAATAAACTCATAAAATATAGGCTGAAAATTATATAAATCATGTCATGTTAACTAGTACAAAGAATAATCAAGCAACAAAGAGGAACTCGAAAAGAGTAATTAAAGAATAAGTTGAAGTACACCATATGGAAAGTAGGAAGAACTCGAAGATCACAAACTCTTAAATCCTCACGCGAGTACCTCAAAAGCCGAGATTCCCAAGGTGATGATGATGGTGGTGATGATGGTTGATGGCTGGTGGTAATGGTGTAAACAGCTCCCCTCCTCCTTGAAGACTTGAAAACCCTAAATACTAGAGAATGGAAAATATGATGTGAGATGGAGAAGAGAAAGAGGAGGGTTTGTCCCTCCCCATTGGGGTGTGAATTGGTGAAGAGAAGAATGAGGCTCCCTATTTATAGGAGAATGGAGAGGAAGAAGAAGACAATGAAAGAAATAAAGAAAGAAAGGGAAGAGAAGTGGAATGTGAGTGGGAGATAAAGAAATGGTAAGTGGAATGGTGGAAATGTAGTCATATGGCAATGAACCATTTATTTAGGTAAAAGAAATCAAACACTAATGGTATGGGGAGAAAGAACAAAGAAGAGGTGAGATGGGTGAAATATGGGGGTGAGTGGAGCATTGAGAATAAAGGAAGAGGAAAGAAATAAAAAGCAGACAGCACTGAGCAGTGCGCACTTAGAGCGGCATAATGGACGTTGCACCGGTTGGATGATTCTGAAATTTTATTTGGGAGCAGCCAACATCCACATGCAGCGTGTATCAAAATTACAGCTAGATCTTCGCAAGTTGACTCATCTGCACAGGCAGAATGTCCGAAAATCTGGGCTTGGGCCTTTCCTCATGCTTTGTGAACCTGGGCCTTCCTTCATGGATTTGGGCCTTCTTCTTGGGTTTGGGCCTCCTTCATGGGCTTGGGCCCCCTTCTTGGGCCTCATGGCAGACCACCTCTTAATGGGCCTCACAAAAGCCCATTAGACTTCGTTTCTGCACATGTTCACATTAATACATCATTTTGGACTCAAATATGGAAACTAAGCTAAAATAGCAAAGTTACAATTAAATCATAGCCAAATAGTAGGAAAAACACATTAAAAACGTCACACTTTGTGCTCCTATCAAATTCCCCCACACTTAGCTACTGTTAGTCGTCTAGCAAACACAAGAACAACACAAAACAGAAAAGGGAAACACAAAACAGAATGGTCTTTCCAACCATAACCCTCAGCGAGTTCAGAAGAGTTATAATTAAGATAATAAAAATTATATACCAAGGCTAACAAATTTGCTAAACATTTAACATGTACATCTCATTCATGCTCGGGTGCAGTGTGTGAAAACCGAGTATACAAAAAATCTCAAGCAATCCAATAGGCACATCGAAACAACATTAACCACTAAAGCTCACAAGATTCACTAATTATTTCCGCTCAATGTTTAGGGTTAAGTGTTTATTCTCAAAACAATTACACAAGTAACGTTCCCATAAGCTTGCTCATCGACCAACTCTCTACAATTAATCTATAAATCATTAAATCATAAGGGCTTTTAGGGTGAAACAGGGGCCAAAAAGTGGATGGTAAATGGTGAATGGTGAATAATGAATGAAGGGAATGAGAAAAATGTTTCATATGTTTGCAAGACAAATCAACGACTTTGAAACTCATACCTATGCTATACCCGAAACAACTTTCTTATTCTCCTCCAACCTTTTATTGAAATTAAAAACAAGAAAATAACTCTATTTTTGACATTTCTCTTTCTTTTTTTTTCTTTCTTTCTTTCTCTTTTTTTTTTTCTTTGAGGAACTTTATTCCTTCTTTTTGTTTTTGATTTTTTTTTTCTTTCTTTGAACAAATACAACAAAATAAAATGCACCCCCCACACTTGCCTTTTGGTATACTACCATACAAATCAAAACCCGAAGCATAAGAACACAAGAAGTCACTATCATCGTCTTGCAAACATAAATAAAACAAGGGTGAGATGGTGTGGGTGAACAAAAGAAACGGCTAATGAGTGTTTAGTTCAAAAGGGGATTCCTAAAGTTCGTGTTTAGATGGATGGTGAATACTTTGGCCATGGTGCTCAACTAATGCCTTACTCATTTCTAATTCATTACAGATTAACAAAATGTTTCAAGTGGTCTTTGAGCAAGTTCTAGGTTCAAAACTCATGAATTGTGCACACATGAAGAACGAGTAAATGTATGAAAGATGCATACATGTGAATATTCAATAGGCTCAAATCCTCACATTTTCTGGGTATGCATGACAATGTATGTTCAAATGTGCTTCTCGGATTGCAATCAACTAATCGAAACAGGTTATGTGAACATGGAATTTCGAGCAATCACAAGTTATGCATATTAAATCCAAAGCAAATTATACAAAGCCTTAGCATATAATCAACATTCTCCAAATCATAACAGATTAAACTCAATTCATCCTTGGGATTGGAAAGAACAAAGCACATAACACAAATAAAACACACAACAGAAGCAAATATTTTTGTCATTTTTTATTTCTTGATTTTTTTGATTTTTGATATAGCTCGAATAAACAAACAAGCACTTTCTAAGACTCAATAGCTCCTGCGAAACAAACGAGCACAAAACTTTTTTTTTTTCAATTTTTTTTATTAGGGTAACAATACGTGACCACAGTGACTTACTTAGTGCAATGGTAGGTTCAACGCTACCAAGGGAGTAAGTATGATCTAGTCGATATATTGTTACCGTAGAAAACAAAAACAAGTAAATTATTTTTTTGATTTTTTAAATTTTTCAAATTTTTTTTCTTTTCTTTTTAATAAACCTTCCCCCCACACTTGAATTAAACATTGTCCTCAATGTTAGACAAATATTTCACGAAAATGAAAAATTCAAGCATGGTTATTGAATTTAAACACACAAACAGAAATAAACACACAAACAGAAATAAACACACGACAGTTAAGTAAATGAAAAGGGAAACAGAAAGACTCCCCTTTGAAGATCGTGAAGCTCCTCCCGAAGTAAGTCACCAACAGTCACAAACAAGGCTAGCAGGGCCTTGCATCCAACGTTTGCTCCTTAGTTGACTGCGGCTTTGATCCTTTTGAGCGTGTCCTGGACGACACTTGTTGCCAAATCCACAGCACGTCTGGCTGAATTTGCCTTCACTGAGATCTGGAACACTAACGTGAGTAGAGTTCCATCAAGTACGTCTCCGGATACATCAGGCAGAATGGAGAAGCCAGATGACATCAATTGAAAAGGCTCCGGGTCAACTCCACATAACATGGACTGGAAGGTTGCTTGATCGATAGGCGCATAAATCACGTACGACCCCGTTGAATCTGTGAAGCACTCCTGGAGTATGAGGAAGTCGACGTGATTACTTATGCCCAAAACGGAGATAGAATTTCGTGGGTCAAGACCAGTGGTGAAGTTTGTAAGCACATGTACTGAACTGTCTATCGACACACTATCCCATAAATGCCTTGTCTGTACGTCTCTGATAAAATCAAAGATTCTTGTGTGATGGGAGAAGTGCTTGACAGAACAGCCAGCAGTACGATCGAGTCCAAGGGGTTGGCTAGGATCACCCCTTCGCTTGTTGGTCCTGACCTCCATATGTGTGTCTCCCGTTTTGTTTGATGCAGTCCAATGATGGTAAGTCGAGTTGGTGATGTCGTTGAAGAAACTTACCGCCATCTGGTTTGCCATCTTAGCAAGGCTTCTTCTCCCTCCTGGTGAAATGATTGAGTCACTGGGTGAAGTGTGAATCCCCATCACGCACATGTAGCGCTCGGCATGTCGTTGAAGAGGTGCCAACCAACGCTTCGCTCCATATGCAAAACCTGATTCAACAAAAGGTTTAAATAAGGGGGTTAAATCTTTTTCTCGCACATCAACATGCTCCACCCACGTGACAAAGGAGGATCCATTCTGCAGATCCCGTATCAGGCATCCGGAAGGACGTTTTCGGCATCTTGATCTCACGGAAGGCCTTGGATTTGAGCTCATTTCATCCACAGAGACATCCACAACAATCCAACTTCCATCCAATTGTTGGTGAGAGGAACGAACAAACTGGACTTCACGAGTTGAAACATTGTGTGTTGGCACTAGGAACTCGGCAGACATCACTTGCACTCGCTCCTTGTAGCTTTCTTCTATCCCGGAGAACAGGACCTCCAAGGTATGGGCATTGGTGACCAAGCTACAGAAGATGAGCAACCATTGACCAACATCCATTAAAATCTGAACGATGGTGGTCGGATTCAGGTGAATGGTTGCTGAGTGTCTCGAGGCTTCTGATATGAAATATGGTGTAGGCTCAGCTCGTTGAGACACTCGCAAGTACTCGGCATGATTAAGAGTTTCGGGATGAATGGAAGTGCTGGGATTTGATGAAAAGATCCACATGGGAAAACCAGCAGCGACCAAGAGCAGGAGTTCGTCTTTGGCTTTGTTCACGATATCGGCGATCTGGTCGGAATGAAACCCAACGAGATCATGAGCAGGTCCCGGAATGTTGTCAGATGGCACATGAGAGGATGAGCGCTCGAGTAATGTTGGCATGAGGCTCCGCACATCCCTTCGCAAGTCATCCATGTCGATTGAATCATCGGACAAGACAAGAAGAGGCTCCGGAGGAACAACTTCGAATCTTGATCGTTGCACATCTGGGTGCGGAACAGGACCTCCGCACTGGGGACAAATGCCGCTATGAAGAGCATCGATGAGTTTCTGGTTCTGCTCTTGAAGCTCCTCATTCTTACTCATCAGCTCCTCGTTTCTTCTTATTAGATCGGCATAAATCTGCTCCTCTGACGGGATACCGTGCTTATCATGAAATCTCCTTCCCCAGTTGTAGACCTTATTTTCAGTTAACCCGAGTTCTATAGCAAACCTTGCTCTGTGCAGTTTGAGTGGGTGAGGATTCACCGTGTAGAACTCGGTCAACGCATCATTTTGGTCCTTGGTGAATCTCGTCCTCGGGCCTCTCTTACGCTTCTGGGAAGGACCAGTGACATGCCCCAAAAAGGAGCATCAATTTAAAAAAACCCTATCGGTAGTAGTATAGTGCATAGTAGGGTATCGTTCACAACGGAGATCAAAGGGTGTACCTAACAAAAAATGTCACAAGAATTAAATAAAATAAAGAATTATTATTAACAAGTATAAAGAATATATACATATGTACAAAGTAAAAAGGGGGTTAAAGAAATAAATTGAATGAAATAAATTAATTAATTACAAAGAATAAATTAAATAAGATGGGATGAAACACAAAGTATATAAAGTTCAGCCACAAGTATACAAGTTTACCAATTATTGGACCGAAAATTAACCAAGTTCCCTAGCCATGAAACCGAAATTAACATATGTGGAATGCTGGACCGCCAATTATCATTCCCCAAATAAAACCACTTTCATGAAAATTAACCTAAGCGACCGCACCTAGATTAATCAATCAAACATGCCACTTAAAAAGGTAGCTAATCAAAACATGTCCAACGCATAAAAGAAGAGTTGTTAATTAAAGTGCACGACCTAGTGGGACCACCCATCTATCCGTGATCCTTTTTATTTGATTCCGACCTCTTTCCAAAGCCTTTACTACTTGTGAATTAGAATTAAAACCCTAATTCTAGCACCAATTATATGCAATCATCTTAAGTTTGCAACCTTAAAACAAAAACATATAAAAGTTCTCTACTAAAACAGAATCAAATAAACGGAGTCACATAAGCTACTAGAAGAACTAATTAATTAGGATCCAACAATTAAATAAATCCATAAACAAGGGCTGAAAATTATATAAATCATGTCATGTTAACTAATACAAAGGATAAACAAGCAACAAAGAGGAACTCATAAGAGAAATTAAAGAATAAGTCGAAATACACCGTATGAATAGCATGAAGATCTTGAAGCCACATCTTGAATCCTTGACCACAAGTAATCCAAGCTGTGAAGACAAGGTGATGATGGTGATGGTGATGTTGAATAGGGGCTGGTGGTGATGGTGTAGACGCCTTCTCCTCCTCCTTGAAGTCTTGAAAACCCTAAATACTAGAGAATGGAAAATATGATGTGAGATGGAGAAGAGAAAGAGGAGGGTTTGTCCCTCCCCATTGGGGTGTGTTTGAAGAGAAGAATGAGGCTGCTATTTATAGGAGAATGGAGAGGAAGAAGAAGACAATGAAAGAAATAAAGAAAGAAAAGGAAGAGAAGTGGAATGTGAGTGGGAGAAAAGAAATGGTAAGTGGAATGGTGGAAATGTAGTCATATGGCAATGAACCATTTATTTAGGTAAAAGAAATCAAACACTAATGGTATGGAGAGAAAGAACAAAGATGGGTGGGGGATGGGGGCAATATGGTGGTGAGTGGAGCAATGAGAATAAAAGAAAATGAAAGAAATAAAAAGCAGGCAGCACTGAGCTATTCCCACTTAGAACGGAATAATGCACGTTTGAACGGTTGGATGATTCTCAAATTTTAATACAGAATATCTAACACGCACATGCAGCGTGTATCAAAATTACAGCTAGATCGAACGGTGCAATTGGGAGTTATGGGCTTCGCAAGTTGACTAATCTGCACAGGCAGAATGTCCGAAAATCTGGGCTTGGGCCTTTCCTCATGCTTTGTGAACTTGGGCCTTCCTTCATGGATTTGGGCCTTCCATCTTGGGTTTGGGCCTCCTTCTTGGGTTTGGGCCTTCCATCTTGGGCCTCACGGTAGCTCACTTCTTAATGGGCCTCGAAAAAGCCCATTAGACTTCGTAAATTTCCGAGCTCCGATTTTCTGCACGTATTCACATTTATATATCATTTAGGGACTCAAATATGGAAACTAAGCAAAAATAGCAAAGTTACAATGAAATCATAGCCAAATAGTAGGGAAAATACATTAAAAACGTCACACTTTGTGCTCCTATCAAATTCCCCCACACTTAGCTATTGCTAGTCCCTTAGCAACACAAAACTTAAAACAAAACAACACAAAACAGAAAAGGGAAACACAAAACATATATTCTTTCCAACCATAACCCTCAGCGAGTTCAGAAGAGTTATAATCAGGAGAATACAAATTATATACCAAGGCTAACGAATTTGCTAAGCATTTAACATGTACATCTCATTCATGCTCGGGTGCAGTGTGTGAAAACCAAGTATACAATTAATCTCATGCAATCCAATAGGCACATCGAAACAACATTAACCACTAAAGCTCACAAGATTCACTAAATATTTCCGCTCAGTGTTTAGGGTTAAGTGTTTACTCTCAAAACAATTACACAAGTAGTGTTCCCATAGGCTTGCTCATTAACCAACTCTCTACAATTAATCCACAAATCATCAGATCATAAGGACTTTTTAGGTGAAACAGGGACCAAAGGGTGGATGGTAAATAGTGAATGGTAAATGAAGTGAAATGAAAGGACTCGAAATGAAAAATGTTTTACATGCTTGCAAGACAAATCAACGACTTTGAAACTCATACTTATGCTATACCCGAACAACTTTCTTATTCTCCTCTAACCTTTTATTGAAAATAAAACAATACAAAATAACTCTATTTTTGGAATTTCTCTTTCGACATTTTTTTTTTCTTCTTTCTTTTCTATTTTTTTTTTTTTGAGGAACTTTATTCCTTCTTTTTATTTCTGATTTTTTTTTTTTTTCTTTGAACAAATACAACAAAATAAATACACCCCCACACTTGCCTTTTGGTATACTACCATACAAATAACCCGAAGCATAAGAACACAAGAAGTCACTATCATCGTCTTGCAAACATAAATAAAACAAGGGTGAGATGGTGTGGGTGAACAAAAGAAACGGCTAATGAGTGTTTAGTTCAAAAGGGGATTCCTAAAGTTCGTGTTTAGATGGATGGTGAATATTTTGGCCATGGTGCTCAACTAATGCCTTACTCATTTCTAATTCATCACAGATTAACAAAATGTTTCAAGTGGTCTTCGAGCAAGTTCTAGGTTCAAAACTCATGAATTGTGCACACATGAAGAACGAGTAAATGTATGAAATATGCATACATGTGAATATTCAATAGGCTCAAATCCTCACATTTTCTGGGTATGCATGACAATGTATGTTCAAATGTGCTTCTCGGATTGCAATCAATTAATCGAAACACGGTGATGTGAACATGGAAATTTCGAGCAATCACAAGTTATGCATATTAAATCCAAAGCAAACTACACAAAGCCTTAACATATAATCAACATTCTCCTAATCACAACAATTAAACTCAATTCATCATCGGAATTGGAAAGAACAAAACACAAAACACAATAAAACACACAAAAACAACAAAACAGAAGCAAATATTTTTGTAATTTTTGATTTTTTGATTTTTTTGATTTTTTTCAATTTACGTAACAATACGTGACCACAGTGACTCACTAAGTGCAATGGTAGGTTCAACGCTACCAAGGGAGTAAGTATGATTTAGTCGATATACCGTTACCGTAGAAAACGAAAACAAACAAATAAATAAACAACAGAAGCAATTTTTTTTTCTTTTTCAATTTTTTTTATTAGGGTAACAATACGTGACCACAGTGACTTACTAAGTGCAATGGTAGGTTCAACGCTACCAAGGGAGTAAGTATGATTTAGTCGATATATTGTTACCGTAGAAAACAAAAACAAGTAAATTATTTTTTTGAATTTTTCAAATTTTTCAAATTTTTTCTTTTCTTTTTAATAAACCTTCCCCCCACACTTGAATTAAACATTGTCCTCAATGTTAGACAAATATTTCACGAAAATGAATAATTCAAGCATGGTTATTGAATTTAAACACACATACAGAAATAAACACACAACATAAACAGAAGTAAACACACAACAGTTAAGTAAATGAAAAGGGAAACAGAAAGACTCCCCTTTGAAGATCGTTAAGCTCCTCCCGAAGCAAGTCACCAACAGTCACAAACAAGGCTAGCAGGGCCTTGCATCCAACGTTTGCTCCTTAATTGACTGCGGCTCTGATCCTTTGAAGTGTGTCCTGGACAAGGGTAGTTGCCGACTCCACGGCAGACTTGGCTGATGTAGCCTTCACCGAGATCTGGAACACCATAGTCAGTAGTGTTCCGTCAAGAATAGCTCCGGATACGTTAGGCAGAATGGAGAAGCCAGAAGACATAAGCGGAAATGGCTCCGGTTGAACTCCACATAGCAAACACTGGAGAATGGAATGGTTAATCGGCGCATAAATCACAGACGACCCCGTTGCATCGGTGCAACACTCCGAAGGATGAGGAAGTCGTTGTGACTATCTATAGCGAGCACCGAGATCTGGTTCCGCGGGTCAAGACCGATGGTGAAATTTGCTAGCACACGTACGAGCTGTCCATCGACATACTATCCCATTGTGGTCTTGTACGAACGTCTTTGAGGAACTCAAAGATCCTGGTGTGATGGGATAGATGAACGACGGAACAACCAGCGGTACGATTGACTCCGGGGGGCTTGCTCGGATCACCCCTTCGCTTGTTGGTCCCGACCTCCATTCGAGTGTCTCTTGTTCGGTTCGAACAAGTCCGGTGGTGGTACGTGGAGTTGCTGATGTCGTTGAAGAAACAGATTGTCATCTGTTTTGCCATTTCCGCAAGTCCTCTTCTTCCTTCAAGAGAAATAATCGAGTCACCGGGTGAAGAGTGGATACTGTGGCGCACATGTAGCGCTCGGCTTGTCGTTGGAGAGTTGAGATCCAACGCTTTGCACCAAAAGCGAACCCCGAATGAACAAAAGGTTCGAAAGCGGCCTTCATCTCCTTTTCGCGTACATCCACGTGCTCCACCCAAGTGACCAAGGAAGATCCATTATGAAGATCACGTATCGGGCATCCGGAGGGGCGTTTTCGGCAAATCGATCTCACGGAAGGCTTTGGATTTGAACGCAATTCATCCACGGAGACATCCACGACGACCCAACTTCCATCCGGTTGTTGGTGAGAATACCGAACGAACTGGACTTCACGAGTCGAAACGATGTGAGATGGCACCGAAACTCGGCCGACATCACTCGCATATGCTCCTCGTAGCCTTCTTCGTTGTTGGAGGAAAGGATCTCCAACGTCTTGGCGTTTGTGATCATGCTACAGAAGACGGGCAACCATCGACCAACATCCATTAAAATCTTGAACGATGGTGGTCGGATAAAGATGGATGGTTGCCGAGTGTCTCGACGATTCGGCTTTGAAGTACGGAGCAGGTTCGGCTCGTTGAAACACTCGCAAGTACTCGGCCCTATGAAGAGTCTCGGGATGAATAGACGTGTCGGGAGTCGGTGAAGTTATCCACAAAGGAAATCCGGCGGTGGCCATGAGCGAGGAGCTCGTGTTTGGCCTTACGGACGATATCCGAGATCAAGTCGGTGTGGACTCCGACAAGATCATGAGCAGGTCCGGGAAGGGTATCGGATGGCAAAGGTATGGATGGGCGCTCGACAAGTGTAGGCATGAGGCTTCGCACATCCCGTCTCAAGTGGTCCATGTCGATGGAATCATCGGACAACTCGAGAATAGGCTCTTGTTGTGGAGGAACAACTTCGAGCCTTCGCCTAGGCACATCCGAGTGCGGAACGGGACCTCCGCAGTGGGACATATGCCGCTGTGGAGAGCATCGACGAGTCGTTGATTCGAATTTGAAGCTCCTCGTTCTTGCTCACCGGCTGATCGTTTCTTCTCTCTCTAGCTCGGCGATACGCTGCTCGGAAGTACGGATACCGAACTTCTTCCTATTTCTCGACCCCCGATAATAGACTTGGTCCTCCTCAAGTCCGATTTTTGGACCAAATCTTTCTCGTTGTGGTTTCGTGGGGTGAGAATACACCGCAAAGAAAGCCGCCGAGTGCATCTCTCGAGCTTTGGTGTATTTGGTCCTCGGAAGTCTCCTATAGACGGGAGCGGCTTCCGGCTCGGACGGGTGGATCAGCGACCAGGATTGGTGCTTGGGGTAGTGGGGTTGTGGTTGTGGTAGTGGCTCGGTCGGCATGCTAGCATCGGCGCTATTGAGCATGCTCGGTGGAATTATTTCAGCCAAGCCTTCAAAGATTTGGGTTCTCGAAGGACCCGCCCGAAACAAGTCGGCGAAAGAATTCACTCTTTTGGCCATTTGTGGTTTGGGAAGGGAGGAAAGCTTTACGGGAATTGGGAGGTTTCGGGAAAACTCGAAGAACACGAAGAACACGAGAGAGAAAACGAGAGAGAATGAGAGAGAGAGAGAGGGAAAGAGAGAGAGAATGACCTAACGAAGGCGAACTAACGCAAACCGAAGGGAAGGGAAGGAACGGACGCACGCTCGCACACGTGCCACGGACGAGAAGACCCGCAAATTCACGGATCGAGCGACGAAAGTCGTAAAGTCTACAGTAGACACGCACGCGGTTTATTAAACAATTCGGCCGACGCAAAAGTCGTGCGTCGGCCCAATCAAATTTTTTTCTGATTTTCGATTTTTTATTTTTTTATTTTTTTAATACTTTACGAAAAGTCGTAAAGTGAACAGTGAAAACGCGTAGCACACGCGCTTGCCGACACTTTAAACGGGCTTGGGCCATCGAAATGGTCTGGGCCTTAAAGTGGGCCTGGGCCAAAGAAATCTCCGGCCCATTATTGGTGGGCTTAAACTAATGGGCCTAAAAACGAATAGGCCCGACACACTAATGGGCTTGGGTTACGGGTTTTGGGCTTCGTGAATGACACGAGCCCAATGGGCTAAATTTTTTTTTTTTTTATTTTTTTATTTTACGAAACCTAAAACCCTAACCAATCACACAAACGGGCCTAAGGCCCAATAACAAACAAACTAACTAACAAGCCCAAAAATAAAACAAACAGTAATTATAAATAGTAAAAATAAATAATTACAAACAATAAAACAAAACAAGCACTTTTCTTTTTTTTTATTTTTATTTACAAATTTTTTTTTTTTTATTTTATTTTTTAAAATAAATAACGAGAGTGAAAAGAAAACTTACCTTTTTACTCCCGAGGAAACCGAAAATCACCAACAAGACATCAACCTCAAGGTTTTTCAACCTTGACTTCCTAAACGTATGCTCCGATGTATGTGGTAAAATTTCCGATAAACCCGGATTATTTCCTATACAAAATAAAAAGGTTAGTAATAAATTTACAAAATAAAAACAAAATATTTACAAAGTTAAAAATATGTCACAAATTATCTATACAAAATGAATGAATAAATTTTCCTATGTCTACGTATATTTTATTTACACAATACACTTAAGTGTACAAAAATATTTTCCTTTGCCTTAATATAGTTGAAAAAAAATGAAAGTTGATTCCAAGCGGTAACTCAAGGTGGACTTACGGCCTAGGTGCAATGCCTTGACTTAAATGACTTTCCGTGTTTTCAGAAGGCGAATGGCCAGATCACAAGAGATAAGCGAGAGGCAGGATTCATTTAGTGGACTAGTCCTCGAATCCAATTTTACAAACCCGTCACCCGGGGTCTCGATCATATCTAGACACCATTCATGTGCCCCTTACTCAGTTGAGAAAGCACTTAAGTGTTCGACAATTCTCCAAGTGTTAATAAAGGCCGCCCTCAACCTCAAGTGACCTTACGGTACAAATGAAGGGTTTAGGCCAATATTAATAAAAGGACCTTACCTATTTCCGTTCAAGTTACAACTTACAACAACAAAAAATAATCAACTATATTACAGGATACCTAAGTAAATTACTAAGTGTAAAAATATGAACAAGTATAAAAAGTAATAACAACAACTATTCACAAGTAATATAGACAAGTAATATAAACAAGAATATCAACAGTATAAATAAATAAATTATTCAAAAAAAAAAAGTATTCACAAAAAAATAATAGTTAGGAATTTTCAATCCCCGTCGACGGCGCCAAAAATTGACACGCCCAAAAGGAGCATCAATTTAAAAAAAACCCTATCGGTAGTAGTATAGTGCGTAGTAGGGTATCGTTCACAACGGAGATCAAAGGGTGTACCTAACAAAAAATGTCACAAAGAATTAAATAAAATAAAGAATTATTATTAACAAGTATAAAGTATAAATATATACATATGTACAAAGTAAAAAGGGGGTTTAAGAAATAAATTGAATGAAATAAATTAATTAATTACAAAGAATAAATTAAATAAGATGGGATGAAACACAAAGTATATAAAGTTCAGCCACAAGTATACAAGTTTACCAATTATTGGACCGAAAATTAACCAAGTTCCCTAGCCATGAAACCGAAATTAACATATGTGGAATGCTGGACCGCCAATTATCATTCCCCAAATAAAACCACTTTCATGAAAATTAACCTAAGCGACCGCACCTAGATTAATCAATCAAACATGCCAAAGGTAGCTAATCAAAACATGTCCAACGCATAAAAGAAGAGTTGTTAATTAAAGTGCACGACCCTAGTGGGACCACCCATCTATCCGTGATCCTTCTTATTTCATTCCGACCTCTTTCCAAAGCCTTTACTACTTGTGAATTAGAATTAAAACCCTAATTCTAGCACCAATTATATGCAATCATCTTAAGTTTGCAACCTTAAAACAAAAACATATAAAAGTTCTCTACTAAAACAGAATCAAATAAACGGAGTCACATAAGCTACTAGAAGAACTAATTAATTAGGATCCAACAATTAAATAAATCCATAAACAAGGGCTGAATATTATATAAATCATGTCATGTTAACTAATACAAAAGATAAACAAGCAACAAAGAGGAACTCATAAGAGAAATTAAAGAATAAGTCGAAATACACCGTATGAATAGCATGAAGATCTTGAAGCCACATCTTGAATCCTTGACCACAAGTAATCCAAGCTGTGAAGACAAGGTGATGATGGTGATGGTGATGTTGAATAGGGGCTGGTGGTGATGGTGTAGACGCCTTCTCCTCCTCCTTGAAGTCTTGAAAACCCTAAATACTAGAGAATGGAAAATATGATGTGAGATGGAGAAGAGAAAGAGGAGGGTTTGTCCCTCCCCATTGGGGTGTGTTTGAAGAGAAGAATGAGGCTGCTATTTATAGGAGAATGGAGAGGAAGAAGAAGACAATGCAAGAAATAAAGAAAGAAAAGGAAGAGAAGTGGAATGTGAGTGGTAGAAAAGAAATGGTAAGTGGAATGGTGGAAATGTAGTCATATGGCAATGAACCATTTATTTAGGTAAAAGAAATCAAACACTAATGGTATGGAGAGAAAGCAACAAAGATAGTGTGGTGAGATGGGTGGAAATATGGTGGTGAGTGGAGCAATGAGAATAAAAGAAAATGAAAGAAATAAAAAGCAGGCAGCACTGAGCAGTTCCCACTTAGAACGGAATAATGCACGTTTGAACGGTTGGATGATTCTCAAATTTTAATACAGAATATCTAACACACACATGCAGTGTGTATCAAAATTACAGCTGGATCCAACGGTGCAATTGGGAGATATGGGCTTCGTAAGTTGACTAATCTGCACAGGCAGAATGTCCAAAAATCTGGGCTTGGGCCTTTCCTCATGCCTTGTGAACTTGGGCCTTCCTTCATGGATTTGGGCCTTCCATCTTGGGTTTGGGCCTCCTTCTTGGGTTTGGGCCTTCATCTTGGGCCTCACGGTAGCTCACTTCTTAATGGGCCTCGAAAAAGCCCATTAGACTTCGTAAATTTCCGAGCTCCGATTTTCTGCACGTATTCACATTTATATATCATTTAGGGACTCAAATATGGAAACTAAGCAAAAATAGCAAAGTTACAATGAAATCATAGCCAAATAGTAGGGAAAATACATTAAAAACGTCACACTTTGTGCTCCTATCAACCAGCAACAACAACAACATGTGGATCAGCAGCTTGGATTGGTGCTTGTGGTTCTGGTTCTGGTTCTGGCACATCCGGCATGCTAGCATTAACAGTATCTAGAATGCTTGGTGGAATGATTTCATCCAAGCCTTCAAAGAAATCACTCTCTGGAGGACTAGAATGAAACAACTCACTGAAAGAATTCACTCTTTTGGCCATTTCTAGGTTGGGAGGGAGGATAGCTTTCTGGAAAAATAACTAAGAACAACGAAGAACAAGTGAAGAACAGTATGAACAAACGAGAGAAAATTTAGAGAGACTAAAAGGGAACTAAGTGAAAATGAATGCAAAATGAATGGAATGAAGCACATAGACACAAACCAAGGGAAAGGAACAGACGCACGTACGCACACGTGCCACAGACACAGATCCGCAAATTGCGGATCGAGCGACGAAAGTCGCAAAGGCTACAGTTGACACGCATGCGGATTATTAAACAAATCGGCCGACGCAAAAGTCGTCCGTCGGCCCAATCAAATTTTTTTTTTTTTTCATTTTTTATTTTTTTATTTTTTTTTAATTATCGTGCCGACGCGAAAGTCGCGGGACGGTCCAATAAGAATTTTTCTTTTTATTTAACCAAATCTTTACGCGAAAGTCGTAAAGTGAATAGTGAAAACGCGTAGCACACGCGCTAACGGTTGCCGACACTTTAAACGGGCCTGGGCCATCGGAATGGTCTGGGCCTTAAAGTGGGCCTGGCCGCGTAGAGAACGGGCCATTATTGGTGAGCTTAAACTAATGGGCCTAAAAACGAACAGGCCCGACACACTAAATGGGCTTGGGTTACGGGTTTTGGGCTTGGAAATGACACGAGCCCAATGGGCTAAATTTAATTAACTAAATTTTTTTTTTTTTTTTTTTTATTTTTTATGTTTTTTTTTTTAAGGCCCAAACTAACAAACAACAACCAACACACAAACAAGCCCAAAACAAACAGTAATTATAAACAGTAAAAATAAATAATTACAAACAGTAAAAAAAACAATCACTCTTTTTTTTTTTTATATATTACAAATTTCAAATTTTTTTATTTTTTTTTTTTTTTTCAACAAACAAATAACGAGAGTGAAAAGAAAACTTACCTTTTTACTCCCGAGGAAACCGAAAATCACCAACAAGACATCAACCTCAAGGTTTTTCAACCTTGACTTCCTAAACGTATGCTCCGATGTATGTGGTAAAATTTCCGATAACCTGGATTATTCCCTATAAAAATTAAAAAGTTAGTAATAAATTTACAAAATAAAAACAAAATATTTACAAAGTTAAAAATGTGTCACAAATTATCTATACAAAATGAATAAATAAAATTTCCTATGTCTAAGTAAATTTTATTTACACAATACACTTAAGTACGGGAACAGAGGACTTCAATGTGCAATGGGACTGAAACAGCTACCCATCTTAAAGTCATGTTTAATCCAATATACCTAAAGTGTACAAAAACATTTTCTTTTGTCTGAATATAGTTGAAAAAAAAAGAAAGTTGATTCCAAGCGGTAACTCAAGGTGGACTTGCGGCCTAGGTGCAATGCCTTGACTTAAATGACTTTCCGTGTTTTCAGAAGGCGAATGGCCAGATCATATGAGAAATAAGCGAGGGGCAGGATTCATTTAGTGGACTAGATACTATAGATAGTATCTATAGTCCTCTGAATCGAATCCAAAACCCGTCACCCGGGGTCTCGATCATATCTAGACACCATTCATGTGCCCCTTACTCGGTTGAGAAAGCACTTAAGTGTTCGACAATTCTCCAAGTGTTAATAAAGGCCGCCCTCAACCTCAAATGACCTTACGGTAAAAATGAAGGGTTTAGGCCAATATTAACAAAAGGACCTTACCTATTTCCGTTCAAGTTACAACTTACAACAACAAAAAATAATCAACTATACTAAAAGACACCTAAAGATAATTACTAAGTGTAAAATATCAAAAAAAAAATAAAATTAACAAGTATAAACAAGTATTAATACAAATATTATTCACAAATATTCACAAAATAATTGTTAGGAATTTTCAATCCCCGTCGACGGCGCCAAAAATTGAACGCCCAAAAGGAGCATCAATTTAAAAAAATCCCTATCGGTAGTATAGTGTAAGTAGGGTATCGTTCACAACGGAGATCAAAGGGTGTACCTAACAAAAAAATGTCACAAAGAATTAAATAAAATAAAGAATTATTATTAACAAGTATAAAGTATAAATATATACATATGTACAAAGTAAAAAGGGGAATTGAGAGATAAATTGAATGAAATAAATTAATTAAATTACAAAGAATAAATAAAATATGATGATGAAACACAAAGTATATAAAGTTCAGCCACATATACACAAGTTTACCAATCATTAGACCGAAAATTAACCAAGTTCCCTAGCCATGAAACCGAAACTAACATATGTGGAATGCCCACACGGGTTATCATTCCCCAAATAAAACCTCTTCTATGAAAATTAACCTAGTGAACGCTCATCTAGATTAAACAATTAAACATGCAAAGGTGATCAATCAATAACATATCTAACGCATAGGAGAAGAGTTGTTAATTAAAGTGCGCGACCTAGCGAACGCTCGTCTATCCGCGATCCTTCTTATTTTGATTCCGACCCGTTTGATAAGCCTTTACTACTTGTGAATTAGAATTAAAACCCTAATTCTAGCACCAATTACATGCAATCATCTTAAGTTTCGAACCTTAAAACAAGAACACATAAAAGATTCAATAAAACCGAATCAAATAAACGGAGTCACATAAGCTGCTAGAAGAACTAATTAATTAGGATCTAACAATCAAATAAACTCATAAAATATAGGCTGAAAATTATATAAGTCATGTCATGTTAACTAATACAAAGAATAATCAAGCAACAAAGAGGAACTCGAAAAGAGTAATTAAAGAATAAGTTGAAGTACACCATATGGAAAGTAGGAAGAACTCGAAGATCACAAACTCTTAAATCCTCACGCGAGTAACTCAAAAGCCGAGATTCCCAAGGTGATGATGATGGTGGTGATGATGGTTGATGGCTGGTGGTAATGGTGTAAACAGCTCCCCTCCTCCTTGAAGACTTGAAAACCCTAAATACTAGAGAATGGAAAATATGATGTGAGATGGAGAAGAGAAAGAGGAGGGTTTGTCCCTCCCCATTGGGGTGTGAATTGGTGAGAAATAGTGTGTGAAGCCCTCTATTTATAGGAGAATGGAGAGGAAGAAGAAGACAATGAAAGAAATAAAGAAAGAAAGGGAAGAGAAGTGGAATGTGAATGGGAGATAAAGAAATGGTAAGTGGTGGTGGAAATGTAGTCATATGGCAATTAACCAATTATTTAGGTAAAAGAAATCAAACACTAATGGTATGGAGAGAAAGAAACAAAGATAGTTAGGTGAGATGGGTGGAAATATGGGGGTGAGTGGAGCATTGAGAATAAAGGAAAAGGAAAGAAATAAAAAGCAGACAGCACTGAGCAGTGCGCACTTAGAGCGGCATAATGGACGTTCCACCGGTTGGATGATTCTGAAATTTTATTTGGGCGCAGCTAACATCCACATGCAGCGTGTATCAAAATTACAGCTAGATCTGACGGTGCAATTGAGAGATATGGGCTTCGCAAGTTGACTGATCTGCATAGGAAGAATGTCCGAAAATCTGGGCTTGGGCCTTTCCTCATGCTTTGTGAACCTGGGCCTTCCTTCATGGATTTGGGCCTGCCATCTTGGGTTTGGGCCTCCTTCTTGGTGGGCCCCCTTCTTAATGGGCCTCGCAAAAGCCCATTAGACTTCGTTTCTGCACATGTTCACATTAATACATCATTTTGGACTCAAATATGGAAACTAAGCTAAAATAGCAAAGTTACAATTAAATCATAGCCAAATATTAGGGAAAATACATTAAAAATGTCACACTTTGTGCTCCTATCACGAACGCTCGTCTATCCACGATCCTTCTTATTTTGATTCCGACCCGTTTGATAAGCCTTTACTACTTGTGAATTAGAATTAAAACCCTAATTCTAGCACCAATTACATGCAATCATCTTAAGTTTCGAACCTTAAAACAAGAACACATAAAAGATTCAATAAAACCGAATCAAATAAACGGAGTCACATAAGCTGCTAGAAGAACTAATTAATTAGGATCTAACAATCAAATAAACTCATAAATATAGGCTGAAAATTATATAAATCATGTCATGTTAACTAATACAAAGAATAATCAAGCAACAAAGAGGAACTCAAAAAGAGTAATTAAAGAATAAGTTGAAGTACACCATGTGGAAAGTAGGAAGAACTGGAAGATCACAAACTCTTAAATCCTCACGTGAGTAACTCAAAAGCCGAGATTCCCAAGGTGATGATGATGGTGGTGATGATGGTTGATGGCTGGTGGTAATGGTGTAAACAGCTCCCCTCCTCCTTGAAGACTTGAAAACCCTAAATACTAGAGAATGGAAAATATGATGTGAGATGGAGAAGAGAAAGAGGAGGGTTTGTCCCTCCCCATTGGGGTGTGTATTGGTAGAGAAGAATGAGGCTGCTATTTATAGGAGAATGGAGAGGAAGAAGAAGACAATGAAAGAAATAAAGAAAGAAAAGGAAGAGAAGTGGAATGTGAGTGGTAGAAAAGAAATGGTAAGTGGAATGGTGGAAATGTAGTCATATGGCAATTAACCAATTATTTAGGTAAAAGAAATCAAACACTAATGGTATGGAGAGAAAGAAACAAAGATAGTTAGGTGAGATGGGTGGAAAGATGGGGGTGAGTGGAGCATTGAGAATAAAGGAAAAGGAAAGAAATAAAAAGCAGACAGCACTGAGCAGTGCGCACTTGGAGTGGAATTATGGACGTATGGACGGTTGGATGATTCTGAAATTTTAATGCCGAACACTTAACATCCACATGCAGCGTGTATCCAAATTACAGCTAGATCTGACGGTGAAATTGAGAGATATGGGCTTCGCAAGTTGACTGATCTGCACAGGCAGAATGTCCGAAAATCTGGGCTTGGGCCTTTCCTCATGCTTTGTGAACCTGGGCCTTCCTTCATGGATTTGGGCCTTCCATCTTGGGCTTGGGCCTTCCTTCATGGGCTTGGGCCTTCCTTCATGGGCCTCATGGCAGACCACCTCTTAATTGACAGGCCCCAAAGGGAGCATCAATTTAAAAAAACCCTATCGGTAGTAGTATAGTGCATAGTAGGGTATCGTTCACAACGGAGATCAAAGGGTGTACCTAACAAAAAAATGTCACAAAGAATTAAATAAAATAAAGAATTATTATTAACAAGTATGAAGAATATATACATATGTACAAAGTAAAAGGGGGTTTAAGAGATAAATTGAATGAAATAAATTAATTAAATTACAAAGAATAAATTAAATAAGATGGGATGAAACATAAAGAATATAAAGTTCAGCCACAAGTATACAAGTTTACCAATTATTGGACCGAAAATTAACCAAGTTCCCTAGCCATGAAACCGAAATTAACATATGTGGAAAGTTAGAAGCTAACCATTCCCCAAATAAAACATCTCTACGAAAATTAATCGAAGTGAAAGCACCTAGATTAACCAATTAAACATGCCATCTTAGTCTAGAAAGCTAGCCAGTCAAATCATGTTTAACGCATAGAAGAAGAGTTGTTAATCAAAGTGCACGACCCATTATAGAAAAGTCCATATGTCCGCAATCCTTTTTATTTGACACCGACCTTTGTCCAAAGCCTTTACTACTAGTGAATTAGGTTTCCAAAACTATTAGGTGAATTGTAATCCCTAACTCTAGCTCCAATTATATGCAAATATTATAAGTATCGATCCCTATAACATAAACACATAAAAGTTTTCTATAATTCAGAATCAAGTAAACAGAGTCACATAAGCTACTAGAAGAACTAATTAATTAGGATCCAATAACTAAATAAACTCATATAAATAGGCTGGAAATTATATAAATCATGTCATGTTAACTAATACAGAGAATAATCAAGCAACAAAGAGGAATTCATAAGAATAATTAAAGGAAAAGTCAGATTACACCATATGGAATAGCATGAAGACTTGAAGACCACGAAACCTTGAATTCTTGAAAGCAAGTAATCCAAACCGTGTGCAGCAAGGTGGTGATGATGATGGACGAAATTGATGGTGATGATGGTGATGGTGCAGCCGCCTTTCCTCCTCCTTGAAGCCTTGAGAACCCTAAATACTAGAGAATGGAAAATATGATGGAGAAGAGAAAGAGGAGGGTTTGTCCCTCCCCATTTGGGTGTGAATTGGTGAATTGGTGTGAAGAATGAGGCTTCTATTTATAGGAGAATGGAGAGGAAGAAGAAGACAATGAAAGAAATAAAGAAAGAAAGGGAAGAGAAGTGGAATTTAAGTGGGAGATAAATAAATGGTGAGTGGAATGGTGGAAATGTATTCATATGGCAATTAACCATTTATTTAAATAAAAGAAATTAACCACTAATGTTATGGGGAGAAAGAAACAAAGATAGTGTGGTGAGATGGGTGGAAATGTGGGGGTGAGTGGAGCATTGAGAATAAAAGAAGAGGAAAGAAATAAAAAGCAGACAGCACTGAGCAGTGCGCACTTAGAGTGGAATTCTGGACGGTTCGACGGTTGGATGATTCTGAAAGTTTATTTGGGAATAACTGACATCCATGTGCAGCGTGTATCAAAATTACAGCTAGATCCAACGGTGGAAGTGGGAGATATGCCCTTCCCAAGTTGACAGATCTGCACAGGCAGATTGTCCGAAAATGGGCTTGGACCTTTCCTTCATGCTTTGTGGACTTCCTTCTTGGGCTTGTCTCTGAAGGACCTGCCTGAAACAAATCGCTGAAGGAATTAACTCTTTTGGCCATTTCTGGGTTGGGGAGGGAGGATAGCTTTTGGGAATTGGGATGTTTTCTGGGAAAACTCAAGAACAGATGAAGAACACGAAAGAGAAAACGAGAGAGAGAGAGACAGAGAGAGACTAAGGGAAATCCAAAAATTGACACGCCCAAAAGGAGCATCAATTTAAAAAAATCCCTATCGGTAGTATAGTGGTGTAAGTAGGGTATCGTTCACAACGGAGATCAAAGGGTGTACCTAACAAAAATTGTCACAAAGAATTAAATAAAATGAAGAATTATTATTTACAAGTATAAAGAATATATACATATGTACAAAGTAAAAGGGGGCTTAAGAGATAAATTAAATGAAATAAATTAATTAAATTACAAAGAATAAATTAAATAAGATGGGATGAAACATAAAGAATATAAAGTTGATTAGATGCTAAACCGCGGTCATTTATTATTACCTAAATTCCTAACAATTGTCGTTGTAAAGTATAATGGGAAATAAAGGTTTTTCCCACAGAAGATTGTTATATTTACTTTTTAATGTCACGAAAAATTAAATTAAATAAAGAATTATTATTAACAAGTATAAAGAATAAAGAATATATATATATACAAAATTAAATAAACTATACAATATTATTTCTATTTACAAAAATATACATTATATACAAAAGTATTTTTGGGGGTTTTTGATAATTTTGAAAACAATAAAAAGAAATATTTTTGGATTTTTATTATTTTTGAAAACAAAACACACACACAAATATTGTTTTGAAGATTAACTAACTCCCTAGCCATGAATCCGAAACTAACATATGTGGAATGCCCACGCGGGTTATCATTCCCCAAATAAAATCACTTTCATGAAAATTAACCTAAGCGACCGCACCTAGATTAACCAATCAAACATGCAAAGGTAGCTAATCAAAACATGTCCAACGCATAAAAGAAGAGTTGTTAATTAAAGTGCACGACCTAGTGGGACCGCCCATCTATCCGTGATCCTTCTTATTTGTTTCCGACCTCTTTCCAAAGCCTTTACTACTTGTGAATTAGAATTAAAACCCTAATTCTAGCACCAATTATATGCAATCATCTTAAGTTTGCAACCTTAAAACAAAAACATATAAAAGTTATCTACTAAAATAGAATCAAATAAACGGAGTCACATAAGCTACTAGAAGAATTAATCAACTTCAATCCAATTTATTACACAAAATAGAAAATAAACAAACAATAACATTTCCCAAAATTATTCACGAATAGTTAATTAAACAAAAATAAATTATAATAAATAAACAGAGTTTGGAAAAATGTTACTGTTGTGTCCATGAAAATGGACACTGTCTGGCAGGCGAAGGTGGCAGACTCAGCTATTGAAAATCGGACAATTGCATTTGGATGTGGCGGGTGCTCATTTCAGTTGGGCTTTGGATTCTTCGAGGCCCAAATTGGATTGGGCTTGAGCAATGGGCCTGCGCAGGTGGGTGTAGATATCAATTGGGCTTGGAGGCCCAATTCAAGTCAGTTTGACTTTGCTAGCCCGTGTTGACTTTTCAACGGGTTTGACCCGTGCAAGGCTTGGCCATGTCAGCATTGCCTTCTCCATTTCTTCTTCTTCTTCGCAAATTCTCATCTGCTTTCTTCTTCATCGTTGCAGGGCCGGCGACATGGACTTGGGTATTTGGCACGCCGGCGGCGACGGGGAGATGCGCAATCGACGGCGGGGCTGCTTGGGTTGCCGGTTTGGATCGACGGCGGCAACTGGATTGTGAGTATTCCGAGCTGGGATCATGAGGTAGGGACGACGCCGGCTGGTGAACAGCGAAGATGCGAGCTGGGGTTCATGGTGGCGGCATAAGAGAACGGCGGAGCAGGTGAGGAATGGCTTCGGCACCGGCTGGGCACAGCAGCAGCAGCTGGGATTAGAGGTGACGGGAATCTGGGCAGAGCGGTGATTGCAGCAGCGTGGGCGGGATGAACGGCGGGAAAGAAGAGCCACGGTGGCTCCGCAACTTGGTGTTTCCGACGTCGGTGATGAGCAGATTGCAGCGGTAAGGAACGATGGCTACCGAGGACGCCGGCTTGGGGACAGAGAGCAGAGGAGCCAAGCACGGGCATGGCGGAATCGACGGCGCCGGGCCGGGCTTTTGCGAGTGATTTTCGGTTCTTTGCGGTGGGTCTCCAAGCCTCGCAAAACAAAACGTACGCAATTAGATAAAAAGAATATAATTGTGATTGCTTGAATTGAATTGAACAGACAAGTAGAGGGGGAGGTACGGCCTTGGTGAGATGATGCCATTGTGAATTGGTGATTGAATTGCAGAAGGGGTGCTTCCTTAAATAGGGAAAGGAAGGACAGAAGCAGCCAAGGAGATGGTGGTGGTTGAGAGCTGGAGATGCTCTGCCGTGATGGAATAGTGGAGGAAAATTAGGGAAAATATGGACTGTAGTGTGATGGTGGTGGAGCTGGTTGGTGATGGTGGAGTAGGAATATGCAGCTGGAAATTGATTCCATGTGAGGGAGGGATTGCTGGTATCGTGAGCACATGGTAGATGCGAAACAAACCAAAAAGAAAAAGAAATAAAAGAAAATAATTAAAATAAATAATTATAAAACAAAATAAAATAACAAAAGAATTTAAATGAAATAATTAAATTATAAAATAAACAAGGGAAAATATATGGAGATTTAAAATGAGTTTTGCCATCGCGTGTGGTGGTTGTGCCGCCTTATGTGGTGGTTCACCGACAAATTGTCGGGATTCGGAACGGTTCCCGAAATCTTTGTACAATATTTTATTCCACAATTGAAAGTCACGGTTGACTTTCCGAATTACGCTGAAAACCTCCAAAATGCACCTATTCTGTGCAGATAAACATTTTCCTGGTATTTTCCCTAAAATCACGAAAACAAACATTAAACAGACAATTAAGCTTCAGAATAGCAAAATCCAGTAATTAAAGGCACTTTGTGAACGTATTTTACGTTCACATCACACCCCTACACTTGAACTATTGCTAGTCCTCTAGCAAACACAAAACAAAACAACACAAAACAGAAAGGGAAACACAAAACAGATGGTCTTTCCAACCATAATCCTCAGCGAGTTCGAAAGAATTATAACCAAGAGAATAAAAATTATATACCAAGGTTAAAGAATTAGCTAAGCATTTAACATGTACATCTCATTTATGCTCGGGTGAAGTGTGTGAAAACCAAGTATACAATTAATGTCAAGCAATCCAATAAGCACATTGAAACAACATTAACCACTAAACCTCACAAGATTCACTAATTATTTCCGCACAGTGTTTAGGGTTAACTGTTTACTCTCATAACAATTGCACAAGTAACGTTCCCATAAGCTTGCTCATCGACCAACTCTCTACAATTAATCTACAAATCATCAGATCATAAGGACTTTCAGGTGAAACAGGGACAAAAGGATAAATGGTAAATGGTGAAAGGTCAATGATATGAAAGGACTAGAAATGAAAAATGTTTCACATGTTTGCAAGACAAATCAACGACTTTGAAACTCATACCTATGCTATACCCGAAACAACTCTTATTTTCCTCCAACCTTTTATTGAAAATAAAACAATGCAACAAAATAACTCTATTTTTGTGGTATATATTTTTTTTTCTTTTTCTTTTCCACATTTTTTTTTCTTTGAGGAATTTATTCCTTCTTTTTATTTCTGATTTGATTTTTTTTTTCTTTCTATGAACAAATACAACAAAATAAATACACCCCCACACTTGCCTTTTGGTATACTACCATACAAATCCGAAGCATAAAAACATAAGAAGTCACTATCATCGTCTTGCAAACATAAATAAAACAAGGGTGAGATGGTGTGGGTGAACAAAAGAAACGGCTAATGAGTGTTTAGTTCAAAAGGGTTATTCCTAAAGTTCGTGTTTAGATGGATGGTGAATACTTTGGCCATGGTGCTCAACTAATGCCTTACTCATTTCTAATTCATCACAGATTAACAAAATGTTTTAAGCGGTCTCTGAGCAAGTTCTAGGTTCAAAAACTCATGAATTGTGCACACATGAAGAACGAGTAAATGTATGAAAGATGCATACATGTGAATATTCAACAGGCTCAAATCTCACATTTTCTGGGTATGCATGACAATGTATGTTTAAATGTGCTTCTCGGATTGCAATCAATTAATCGAAACAGGTTATGTGAACATGGAATTTCGAGCAATCACAAGTTATGCAAATTAAATCCAAAGCAAATCACACAAATCCTTAGCATATAATCAACATTCTCAAAATCATAACAATTAAACTCAATTCATCATCGGAATTGGAAAGAAAACAACACAATAAAACACACAAAAACACACAAACAGAAGCAAATATTTTTGTAATTTTTGATTTTTTGATTTTTTTGATTTTTCAATGTAGGTAACAATACGTGACCACAGTGACTTACTAAGTGCAATGGTAGGTTCAACGCTACCAAGGGAGTAAGTATGATTTAGTCGATATATTGTTACAGTAGAAAACAAAAACAAGTAAATTATTTTTTTGAATTTTTGAATTTTTCAAATTTTTTCTTTTCTTTTTAATAAACCTTCCCCCACACTTGAATTAAACATTGTCCTCAATGTTAGACAGATATTTCACGAAATGAAAAATTCAAGTATGGTTATTGAATTTAAACACACAAACATAAATCAACAGAAGTAAACACACAACATATATACAAATGAAAAAGAAATAAGTAAAAGAAAAACTCCCCCTTGAAGATCGTAAAGCTCCTCCCGAAGCAAGTCACCAACAGTCACAAACAAGGCTAGCAGGGCCTTGCATCCAACGTTTGCTCCTTAATTGACTGCGGCTCTGATCCTTTGAAGTGTGTCCTGGACGAGTGTTGTTGCCGACTCCACGGCAGACTTGGCTGATGTAGCCCTCACTGAGATCTGGAACACCATAGTCAGTAGTGTTCCATCAAGTACAGCTCCGGATACGTTAGGCAGAATGGAGAAGCCTGAAGACATAAGCGGAAATGGCTCCGGTTGAACTCCACATAGCAAACACTGGAGAATGGAATGGTTAATCGGCGCGTATATCACAGACGACCCCGTTGCATCGGTGCAACACTCCTGAAGAATAAGGAAGTCGTTGTGACTATCTATGGCGAGCACCGAAATCTGGTTCCGCGGGTCAAGACCGATGGAAAAGTTTGCTAGCACACGTACCGAGCTGTCCATCGACATACTATCCCATTGTGGTCTTGTCTGCACGTCTTTGAGGAACTCAAAGATCCTGGTGTGATGAGATAGATGAACGACGGAACAACCAGCAGTACGATTGACTCCAGGGGGCTTGCTCGGATCTCCCCTTCGCTTGTTGGTCCTGACCTCCATTCGAGTGTCTCTTGTTCGATTCGAACAAGTCCAGTGGTGGTACGTGGAGTTGCTGATATCGTTGAAGAAACAGATCGTCATCTGTTTTGCCATTTCCGCAAGTCCTCTTCTTCCTTCAAGAGAAATAATCGAGTCACCGGGTGAAGAGTGGATACCTGTGGCGCACATGTAGCGCTCGGCTTGTCGTTGGAGGGTTGAGATCCAACGCTTTGCACCAAAAGCGAACCCTGAATGAACAAAAGGTTCGAAACTGGCCTTCATCTCCTTCTCGCGTACATCCACGTGCTCCACCCAAGTAACCAAGGAAGATCCATTATGCAAATCACGTATCAAGCATCCGGAGGGGCGTTTTCGGCAGATCGATCTCACGGAAGGCTTTGGATTTGTGCGCAATTCATCCACGGAGACATCCACAACGACCCAACTTCCATCCAGTTGTTGGTGAGAATACCGAACGAACTGGACTTCACGAGTTGAAACGAGGTGAGATGGCACCAGAAACTCGGCCGACATCACCTGCATATGCTCCTCGTAACCTTCTTCGTTGCTGGAGGAAAGGATCTCCAACGTCTTGGCGTTTGTGATCATGCTACAGAAGACTGGTGATGTGAACGTAAAATACGTTCACAAAGTGTCTTTAATTACTGGATTTTGCTATTCCGAAAGCTTAATTGTCTGTTTAATGTTTGTTTTCGTGTTTTTAGGGAAAATACCAGAAAATTGTCAATCTGCACAGAAAAGGTGAATTTCGGAGGTTTTCAGCGTAATTCGGAAAGTCAACCGTGACTTTCATATATGTGGAAGAAAATATTGTACGAAGATTTCGGGAACCGTTCCGAATCCCGACAATTTGTCGGCGAACCACCACATTAGGCGGCGCAACCACCACACGCGGTGGCGAAACACAAATTAAATCTCCATTTTATTTTCCCATGTTTATGTTTATATTTATTTTTATATCTATGTTTATATTTTATATTTATATTTATTTTTAATTTTATATTTATACTTATTTTAATGATTGTTTATTTACTTATTCATTTTTATTTGTTTTTGTTCTTGGATTTTTCTCCTCCACTGCCGGCCGCCCACTTCTCCAGCTCAACCATTTCCCTTCCTCACATGGCTTCTACACACATCCATCACCAAACCAGTACCACTACCACAACAAATTCCACCTTAGCAGATCACCCACCATTCCTTCGTGATTCTTTCTACAACTTTTGAGTTGTATTTCCACCATTCCAGCATCTCCGACTCACCGCCAATTGAGCTCCATTTCCACCAAGCCGTGAACTTTCCCTTTCTTCACCTATTTAAGGAAGCACCCGCAAGGATTAAACACAACAATCTAATTCATCTTCTTTCTCTTTTGCAGGTTCTCTTTTGTAGCCTTGCTTCGCCGTCATGCCCACGTTTCAGCCGTGCCTCTCGCTGTCCTCGGCCCAGCCGTGTCAAGCCCAAGCCGCAAAGCCCAAATTTCCTTGCCGTCACCATCTAATCCCGTCTATGCCGGCGCCGTTTCTCGTCGCTGCAGCCCAGCCCGGCCATGCCCATCGATCCGCCGGACCGCATCTCACCGCCGCCGTCCGCAAAACAAGCCGCTGCCCGTGCGGCCCCTCGCGGTCCGCCACCGTCTCTATGCCTCCTCGTCGTCGATCCCACAAGCACAACGCCGATAGACGCCGCTCTCGCCGCCGCCTGCCCGGTCCACCTCGTCGCCGATGCAATCCGCAATCCCGGCCAAGCTTACCGTTCACCGCTCACCACTCACGGCGTCGATCTCTCTTCCCAACCAGGCCGCCGCGTCGCCTTCGCCGTCTATCGCTGCTGCTCGGTCCGGCGTTGATGGCGTCTCCGGCCTCTCCCTCCGCCTCCCTCTCTCGGAAAAGAATGAAAAGAAACAGAAGCAAAGAAGACCACGGGTCAACAAGAAGAGAAATGAGGAGAAAGTCAAAGGAAGAATAAAAGAGGAGGCACGGTCAAATGGTCAAAACGGACCATGGGTGCATAAACTAATTTCAAGGGTGTGATGAGCAAAAAGGAGAGAAAAGAGTTGAAAAGTCAACTCGGGGGCAAAACCAGAAAAACCAAAGAAATTGGGCTTGGGCCCATTGATTTGGACACCCAATGCACAATAGCCCAAATACTATGTGCACCCGCCACATCCAAAGTCCGATTTTATAGCCGAGTCCGCCACCTTCGCACGCGACAAGTGTCCATTTTCATGGACACAACAGTAACATTTTTCCCAAACTCGTTTATTTATTATTATTTATTTTTGTTTAATTAACTATTCGTGAATAATTTTGGGAAATGTTATTGTTTGTTTATTTTCTATTTTGTGTAATAATTGTTGGATTGAAGTTAATTGATTCTCCTAGCAGCTTATGTGAATTTTGTTTGTTTGGTTTTATCTTTAATGTTAAAACTAAATAATGAGGATCACGGATAGTTGGGCGGTCCCGCTAGGTCGTGCACTTGAATTAGCAACTCTTCTTCTATGCGTTAGACATGTTTAGATTAATTACCTTTGCATGTTTAATTGTTTAGCCTGTCAGGGTGGTCTCGGGGTTAATTTTCATAGTGAGGTTTTATTTGGGAGATGTATGGTGGTCCAGCATCTTACATATGTTAATTTCGGATTCATGGCTAGGGAGTTGGTTAATCTTCAAAACAATATTTGTGTGTGTTTTTCTTGTTTTCAAAAATAATAAAAATCCAAAAATATTTCTTTTATTGTTTTCAAAAATCTCAAAAACCCCCAAAAACAACTTTTGTATATAATGTATATTTTTGTAAATAGAAACAATACTGTATAGTTTATTTAATTTTGTATATATATATTCTTTATTCTTTATACTTGTTAATATAATTCTTTATTTAATTTAATTTTTCGTGACATTTAAAAAGTAAATATAACAATCTTCTGTGGGAAAAACCTTTATTTCCCATTATACTTTACAACGACAATTGTTAGGAATTTAGGTAATAAATTAATGATCGCGGATTTACGATTTAATCATTTTGGCGCCGGCTCGCCGGGGATTGTTTTTACTATTTACTTTTGACTTTTTATTTTTGACTGTTGACTTTGACTGTTGACTGTTTGACTGTTGACTTTGACTGTTGACTTTTGACTTTTTACTATTTGTAAATAATACTTGTTAATTTTATTTATACTTATTTTTTTTTTTTTTTTTTTTTTTTTTCATATTTTTACACTTAGTAATTATACTTAGGTATCCTGAATATGGTTGATTATTTTTTGTTGTTGTAAGTTGTAACTTGAACGGATTAGGTAAGGTCCTTTTATTAATATTGGCCTAAACCCTTCATTTTTACCGTAAGGTTATTTGAGGTTGAGGGCGGCCTTTATTAACACTTGGAGAATTGTCGAACACTTAAGTGCTTTCTCAACTGAGTAAGGGGCACATGAATGGTGTCTAGATATGATCAAGACTCTGGGTGACGGGTTTGTAAAATTGGATTCAGAGGACTTGTCCACTAAATGAATCCTGCCTCTCGCTTATCTCTTGTGATCTGGCCATTCGCCTTCTGAAAACACGGAAAGTCATTTAAGTCAAGGCATTGCACCTAGGCCGTAAGTCCACCTTGAGTTACCGCTTGGAATCAACTTTCATTTTTTTCAACTATATTCAGGCAAAGGAAAATATTTTTGTACACTTAAGTGTATTGTGTAAATAAAATATACGTAGACATAGGAATATACGTAGACATAGGAATATACGTAGACATAAAATATACGTAGACATAGGAAAATTTATTCATTCATTTTGTATAGATAATTTGTGACATATTTTTAACTTTGTAAATATTTTGTTTTTATTTTGTAAATTTATTACTAACCTTTTTATATTGTATAGGAAATAATCCGGGTTTATCGGAAATTCTACCACATACATCGGAGCATACGTTTAGGAAGTCAAGGTTGAAAAACCTTGAGGTTGATGTCTTGTTGGTGATTTTCGGTTTCCTCGGGAGTAAAAAGGTAAGTTTTCTTTTCAATCTCGTTATTTATTTGATTTAAAAAAAATAAAAAAAAATAAAAATAAATAAATAAAAAAAATAAAAAAAAAATTTGTAATTGTAAATAAAAAAATAAAAAGAGTGTTTGTTTGTTTGTTTTACTCTTTGTATTTATTTATTTTTACTGTTTATAATTAATGTTTGTTTTATTTTTTTTTGGGCTTGTTGTAGTTAATTGTTATTGGGCCTTAGGCCCGTTTGTGTGATTGGTTAGGGTTTTAGGTTTCGTAAAATAAAAAATTTGGCCCATTGGGCTCGTGTCATTCACGAAGCCCAAAACCCGTAACCCAAGCCCATTAGTGTGTCGGGCCTGTTCGTTTTTAGGCCCATTAGTTAAGCCCACCAATAATGGGCCGGAGTTTTCTTTGGCCCAGGCCCACTTTAAGGCCCAAACCATTTCGATGGCCCAGGCCCGTTTAAAGTGTCGGCAAGCGCGTGTGCTACGCGTTTTCACTGTTCACTTTACGACTTTTCGTAAAGTATTAAAAAAATAAAAAAATAAAAAATCGAAAATCAAGAAAAAAAAATGTGATTGGGCCGACGCACGACTTTTGCGTCGGCTGAATTGTTTAATAAACCGCGTGCGTGTCTACTGTAGACTTTACGACTTTCGTCGCCCGATCCACAATTTGCGGGTCTTCTCGTCCGTGGCACGTGTGCGAGCGTGCGTCCGTTCCTTCCCTTCCCTTCGTTTGCGCTAGTTTCCTTAGGCATTTCACACGTTTTCCCTTAGACTCTCTCTCTCTCTCTCTCTCTCGTTTTCTCTCATTGTTCTTCGTGTTCTTGAGTTTTTCCCGGAAAACCTCCCAATACCCGAACCTATCCTCCCTTCCCAACCCACAAATGGCCAAGAGAGTCAATTCTTTCGGCGACTTGTTTCGAGTGGGTCCTTCGAGAACCCAATCTTTGAAGGCTTGGCTGAAATAATTCCACCGAGCATGCTCAATAGCGCCGATGCTAGCATGCCGACCGAGCCACAACCACAACCGCAACCACTACCCCAAGCACCAATCCCGGTTGCGATCCACCCGTTGAACCGGAAGCCGCTCCCGTCCATAGGAGACTTCCGAGGTCGAAGTACAAAGAAAGCTCGGAGAGATGCTCTTGCGGCTTTCTTTGCGGTGTATTCTCACCCCACGAAACCACAACGAGAAAGATTTGGTCCAAAAATCGGACTAGAAGAAGACCAAGTCTACTATTGGGGGTCGAGAAATAGGAAGAAGTTCGGTATCCAGTCTTCCGAGCAGCGTATTGCCGAGCTAGAGAAAAGAAACGATCAGCTGGTGAGCAAGAACGAGGAGCTTCAACTTTTGAATCAACGACTCGTCGATGCTCTCCACAGCGGCATATGTCCCAATTGCGGAGGTCCTGTTCCGCACTCAGATGTGCCAAGGCGAAGGCTCGAAGTTGTTCCTCCACAACAAGAGCCTATTCTCGAGTTGTCCGACGATTCCATCGACATGGACCACTTGAGACGGGATGTGCGGAGCCTCATGCCTTCATTTATCGAGCGCCCATCCATACCCTTGCCATCTGACACCCTTCCCGCACCTGCTCATGATCTTGTCGGAGTCCACACCGACTTGATCTCGGATATCGCCCGCAAGGCCAAAGACGAGCTCCCGCTCGCGGCCACCGCCGGATTTCCTTTATGGATAACTTCACCGACTCCCGAGACGTCTATTCATCCCGAGACTCTTCATAGGGCCGAGTACTTGCGAGTGTTTCAACGAGCCGAACCTGCTCCGTACTTCAAAGCCGAATCGTCGAGACACTCGCAACCATCCATCTTTATCCGACCACCATCGTTCGGATCTTAATGGATGTTGGTCGATGGTTGCCGCTCTTCAGTAGCATGATCACAAACGCCAAGACGTTGGAGATCCTTTCCTCCAAAGAACGAAGAAGGCTACAAGGAGCATATGCGGGTGATGTCGGCCGAGTTTCGGTGCCATCTCACATCGTCTCAACTCGTGAAGTCCAGTTTGTTCGGTATTCTCACCAACAACTGGATGGAAGTTGGGTCGTCGTGGATGTCTCCGTGGATGAATTGCGTTCAAATCCGAAGCCTTCCGTGAGATCGATTTGCCGAAAACGCCCCTCCGGATGCCTGATACGTGATCTTCATAATGGTTCTTCCTTGGTCACTTGGGTGGAGCACGTGGATGTACGCGAAAAAGAGATGAAGGCCAGTTTCGAACCTTTTGTTCATTCAGGGTTCGCTTTTGGTGCAAAGCGTTGGATCTCAACCCTCCAACGACAAGCCGAGCGCTACATGTGCGCCACAGGTATCCACTCTTCACCCGGTGACTCGATTATTTCTCTTGAAGGAAGAAGAGGCTGGCGGAAATGGCAAAACAGATGACGGTCGTTTCTTCAACGATATCAGCAACTCCACGTACCACCACTGGACTTGTTCGAACCGAACAAGAGACACTCGAATGGAGGTCAGGACCAACAAGCGAAGGGGTGATCCGAGCAAGCCCCCGGAGTCAATCGTACTGCTGGTTGTTCCGTCGTTCATCTATCTCATCACACCGGGATCTTTGAGTTCCTCAAAGACGTGCGGACAAGACCGCAATGGGATAGTATGTCGATGGACAGCTCTCCGTACGTGTGCTAGCAAATTTCACCATCGGTCTTGACCCGCGGAACCGGATCTCGGTGCTCGCTATAGATAGTCACAACGACTTCCTCATTCTTCGGGAGTGTTGCACCGATGCAACGGGGTCGTCGTGATTTATGCACCGATCAACCATTCCATTTTCCAGTGTTTGCTATCCGGAGTTCAACCGGAGCCATTTCCGCTTATGTCTTCAGGCTTCTCCATTTTGCCTAACGTATCCGGAGCTGTACTTGACGGAACACCGCCGACTATGGTGTTCCGGATCTCGGTGAGGGCTACATCGCCCAAGTCCGCCGTGGAGTCGGCAACTACCCTTGTCCAGGACACGCTTCAAAGGATCGAGCCGCAGTCAATTAAGGAGCAAACGTTGGATGCAAGGCCCCTGCTAGCCTTGTTTGTGACTGTTGGTGACTTGCTTCGGGAGGAGCTTAATGATCTTCAAGGGGGAGTATTTTCTATCCGTTTTTCATTTTTACTTAACTGTTGTGTGTTTATTTTTGTTTGTGTGTTTACTTCTGTTTGTGTGTTTAAATTCAATAACCATGCTTGAATTATTCATTTTCGTGAAATATTTGTCTAACATTGAGGACAATGTTTAATTCAAGTGTGGGGGGAAGATTTATTGAAAAGAAAAGAAAAAATTTGAAAAATTTGAAAAATTCAAAAAAATAATTTACTTGTTTTCGTTTTCTACTGTAACGATATATCGACTAAATCATACTTACTCCCTTGGTAGCGTTGAACCTACCATTGCACTTAGTAAGTCACTGTGGTCACGTATTGTTACCCTTAATTGAAAAAAATCAAAAAAAAATCAAAAAATCAAAAATTACAAAAATATTTGCTTCTGTTTTTGTGTTTTTGTGTGTTTATTTGTGTTATGTGTGTTGTTTTCTTTCCAATTCCGATGATGAATTGAGTTTAATTGTTATGATTTGGAAAATGTTGGTTATATGCTAAGGCTTTGTGTAGTTTACTTTGGATTTAATATGCATAACTTCTGATTGCTCGAATTTCCATGTTCACATAACCTGTTTCGATTAATTGATTGCAATCCGAGAAGCACATTTAAACATACATTGTCATGCATACCCAGAAAATGTGAGGATTTGAGCCTATTGTATATTCACATGTATGCATATTTCATACATTTACTCGTTCTTCATGTGTGCACAATTCATGAGTTTTTGAACCTAGAACTTGCTCAGAGACCTCTCGAAACTTTTTATTAATCTGTGATGAATTAGAAATGAGTAAGGCATTAGTTGAGCACCATGGCCAAAATATTCACCATCCATCTAAACACGAACTTTAGGAATCCCCTTTTGAACTAAACACTCATTAGCCGTTTCTTTTGTTCACCCACACCATTTCACCCTTGTTTTATTTATGTTTGCAAGACGATGATAGTGACTTCTTGTGTTCTTATGCTTCGGGTTTTGATTTGTATGGTAGTATACCAAAAGGCAAGTGTGGGGGTGTGATTTATTTTGTTGTATTTGTTCAAAGAAAGAAAAAAAAAATCAGAAATAAAAAGAAGGAATAAATTCCTCAAAAAAAAAAAAAATAGAAAAAAAAAAAAAAAGAAAGAAAAAAAGATAGAGTTATTGTATTGTTTTTATTTTCAATAAAAGGTTGGAGGAGAATAAGAGTTGTTTCGGGTATAGCATATGTATGAGTTTCAAAGTCGTTGACTTGTCTTGCAAACATGTAAAACATTTTTCATTTCGAGTCCTTTCACTTCATTTACCATTCACCATTTACCATTCATCCTTTTGGCCCCCATTACACCATTAAAAGCCCTTATGATTTAATGATTTGTGGATTAATTGTGGAGATTTGGTCGATGAGCAAGCTTATGGGAACACTACTTGTGCAATTGTTATGAGAGTAAACACTTAACCCTAAACACTGAGCGGAAATATTTAGTGATCATTGTGAGCTTTAGTGGTTAATGTTATTTCGATGTGCCTATTGGATTGCTTGACATTAATTGTATACTTGGTTTTCACACACTTCACCCGAGCATAAATGAGATGTACATGTTAAATGCTTAGCAAACTCTTTAACCTTGGTATATAATTTTTATTCTCTTGATTATAATTTTTTCCAACTCGCTAAGGATTATGGTTGGAAAGACCGTCTGTTTTGTGTTTCCCTTTCTGTTTTGTGTTGTTTTGTTTCGTGTTTGCTCGAGGACTAGCAATAGTTCAAGTGTAGGGGTGTGATGTGAACGTAAAATACGTTCACAAAGTGTCTTTAATTACTGGATTTTGCTATTCCGAAAGCTTAATTGTCTGTTTAATGTTTGTTTTCGTGTTTTTAGGGAAAATACCAGAAAATTGTCAATCTGCACAGAAAAGGTGAATTTCGGAGGTTTTCAGCGTAATTCGGAAAGTCAACCGTGACTTTCATATATGTGGAAGAAAATATTGTACGAAGATTTCGGGAACCGTTCCGAATCCCGACAATTTGTCGGCGAACCACCACATTAGGCGGCGCAACCACCACACGCGGTGGCGAAACACAAATTAAATCTCCATTTTATTTTCCCATGTTTATGTTTATATTTATTTTTATATCTATGTTTATATTTTATATTTATATTTATTTTTAATTTTATATTTATACTTATTTTAATGATTGTTTATTTACTTATTCATTTTTATTTGTTTTTGTTCTTGGATTTTTCTCCTCCCTTGCCGGCCGCCCACTTCTCCAGCTCAACCATTTCCCTTCCTCACATGGCTTCTACACACATCCATCACCAAACCAGTACCACTACCACAACAAATTCCACCTTAGCAGATCACCCACCATTCCTTCGTGATTCTTTCTACAACTTTTGAGTTGTATTTCCACCATTCCAAGCATCTCCGACTCACCGCCAATTGAGCTCCATTTCCACCAAGCCGTGAACTTTCCCTTTCTTCACCTATTTAAGGAAGCACCTGCAAGGATTAAACACAACAATCTAATTCATCTTCTTTCTCTTTTGCAGGTTCTCTTTTGTAGCCTTGCTTCGCCGTCACGCCCACGTTTCAGCCGTGCCTCGCTGTCCTCGGCCCAGGCCGTGTCAAGCCCAAGCCGCAAAGCCCAAATTTCCTTGCCGTCACCATCTAATCCCGTCTATGCCGGCGCCGTTTCTCGTCGCTGCAGCCCAGCCCGGCCATGCCCATCGATCCAGCCGGACCGCATCTCACCGCCGCCGTCCGCAAAACAAGCCGCTGCCCGTGCAGCCCCTCACAGTCCGCCACCGTCTCTATGCCTCCTCGTCGTCGATCCCACAAGCACAACGCCGATAGACGCCGCTCTCGCCGCTGCCTGCCCAGTCCACCTCGTCGCCGATGCAATCTGCAATCCCAGCCAAGCTTACCGTTCACCGCTCACCACTCACCGGCGTCGATCTCTCTTCCCAACCAGCCGCCGCGTCGCCTTCGCCGTCTATCGCTGCTGCTCGAGTCCGGCGTTGATGGCGTCTCCAGCTCTCCCTCCGCCTCCCTCTCTCGGAAAAGAATGAAAAGAAACAGAAGCAAAGAAGACCACGGGTCAACAAGAAGAGAAATGAGGAGAAAGTCAAAGGAAGAATAAAAGAGGAGGCACGGTCAAATGGTCAAAACGGACCATGGGTGCATAAACTAATTTCAAGGGTGTGATGAGCAAAAAGGAGAGAAAAGAGTTGAAAAGTCAACACAGGGGCAAAACCGGAAAAACCAAAGAAATTGGGCTTCGGCCCAATTGATTTGGACACCCAATGCACAATAGTCCAATCTGCTCTCTGCACCCGCCACATCTAAAGTCCGATTAAAATAGCTGAGTCTGCCACCTTCGCCTGCCAGACAGTGTCCATTTTCATGGACACAACAGTAACATTTTTCCCAAACTCGTTTATTTATTATAATTTATTTTTGTTTAATTAACAATTCGTGAATAATTTTGGGAAATGTTATTGTTTGTTTATTTTCTATTTTGTGTAATAATTGTTGGATTGAAGTTAATTGATTCTTCTAGCAGCTTATGTGAATTTTGTTTGTTTGGTTTTATCTTTAATGTTGAAACTAAATAATGAGGATCACGGATAGTTGGGCGGTCCCGCTAGGTCGTGCACTTGAATTAACAACTCGTTTTCTATTGATTAGCTTGACAGATTGGTCTCGGAGTTAATTGTTAGGGAAAGTTTTATTTGGGAGATGTATGGTGGTCCAGCATCTTACATATGTTAGTTTCGGATTCATGGCTAGGGAGTTGGTTAATCTTCAAAACAATATTTGTGTGTGTTTTTCTTGTTTTCAAAAATAATAAAAATCCAAAAATATTTCTTTTATTGTTTTCAAAAATCTCAAAAACCCCCAAAAACAACTTTTGTATATAATGTATATTTTTGTAAATAGAAACAATACTGTATAGTTTATTTAATTTTGTATATATATATTCTTTATTCTTTATACTTGTTAATATAATTCTTTATTTAATTTAATTTTTCGTGACATTTAAAAAGTAAATATAACAATCTTCTGTGGGAAAAACCTTTATTTCCCATTATACTTTACAACGACAATTGTTAGGAATTTAGGTAATAAATTAATGATCGCGGATTTACGATTTAATCAACTGGCAACCATCGACCAACATCCATTAAGATCTGAACGATGGTGGTCGGATAAAGATGGATGGTTGCCGAGTGTCTCGACGATTCGGCTTTGAAGTACGGAGCAGGTTCAGCACGTTGAAACACTCGCAAGTACTCGGCCCTATTAAGAGTCTCGGGATGAATAGACGTGTCGGGAGTCGGTGAAGTTATCCACAAAGGAAATCCGGCAGTGGCCATGAGCAGGAGCTCATCTTTGGCCTTGCGGGCGATATCCGAGATCAAGTCGGTGTGGACTCCGACAAGATCATGAGCAGGTCCGGGAAGGGTGTCAGATGGCAAAGGTATGGATGGGCGCTCGACTAGGGTAGGCATGAGGCTTCGCACATCCCTTCTTAAGTGGTCCATGTCGATGGAATCATCGGACAACTCGAGAATAGGCTCTTGTTGTGGAGGAACAACTTCGAGCCTTCGCCTAGGCACATCTGAGTGCGGAACAGGACCTCCGCAATTGGGACATATGCCGCTGTGGAGAGCATCGACGAGTCTTTGATTCTGCATTTGAAGCTCCTCGTTTTTGCTCACCAGCTGATCGTTTCTTTTCTCTAGCTCGGCAATACGCTGCTCGGAAGACTGGATACCGAACTTCTTCCTATTTCTCGACCCCCAATAATAGACTTGGTCCTCCTCAAGTCCGATTTTCGGACCAAATCGTTCTCGTTGTGGCTTGGTGGGGTGAGAATACACCGCAAAGAAAGCCGCAAGTGCTTCTCTCTGAGCTTTGGTGTATTTGGTCCTCGGAAGTCTCCTATAGACAGGAGCGGCTTCCGGCTCAACGGGTGGATCAGCAACCAGGATTGGTGCTTGGGGTAGTGGTTGTGGTTGTGGTAGTGGCTCGGTCGGCATGCTAGCATCGGCGCTATTGAGCATGCTTGGTGGAATTATTTCAGCCAAGCCTTCAAAGATTGGGTTCTCTGAAGGACCTGCCTGAAACAAGTCGCTGAAAGAATTGACTCTTTTGGCCATTTGTGGTTTGGGAAGGGAGGAAAGCTTCTGGGAATTGGGAGGTTTCTGGGAAAAGCTCAAGAACAGATGAAGAACACGAAAGAGAAAACGAGAGAGAGAGAGAGAGCGAGAGACTAAGGGAAACCTAAGGAAATGCGTGAAATGAAACACACGAACAGAAGGGAAGGGAAGGGAACGGACGCACGCTCGCACACGTGCCACAGACAGAAGACCCGTAATTTCCGGATCGAGCGACGAAAGTCGTAAAGTCTACAGTAGACACGCACGCGGTTTATTAAACAAATCGGCCGACGCAAAAGTCGTGCGTCGGCCCAATCACATTTTTTCTTGATTTTCGATTTTTTATTTTTTTATTTTTTTAATACTTTACGAAAAGTCGTAAAGTGAACAGTGAAAACGCGTAGCACACGCGCTTGCCGACACTTTAAACGGGCCTGGGCCATCGAAATGGTTTGGGCCTTAAAGTGGGCCTGGGCCAAAGAAAACTCCGGCCCATTATTGGTGGGCTTAACTAATGGGCCTAAAAACGAACAGGCCCGACACACTAAATGGGCTTGGGTTACGAGTTTTGGGCTTCGTGAATGACACGAGCCCAATGGGCTAAATTTTTTTATTTTTTTATTTTTTATTTTTTATTTTTTTTTCTTTTCGAAACCTAAAACACTAACCAATCACACAAACGGGCCTAAGGCCCAATAACAAATAACTATAACAAGCCCGAAAATAAAACACACATTAATTATAAACAGTAAAAATAAATAATTACAAACAGTAAAACAAAACAAACACACTTTTTTTTTTTTTTTTTATTACAATTAATTTTTTATTTTTTTCTTTTTTCTTTTTAAATCAAATAAATAACGAGAGTGAAAAGAAAACTTACCTTTTTACTCCCGAGGAAACCGAAAATCACCAACAAGACATCAACCTCAAGGTTTTTCAACCTTGACTTCCTAAACGTATGCTCCGATGTATGTGGTAAAATTTCCGATAAACCCGGATTATTTCCTATACAAAATAAAAAGGTTAGTAATAAATTTACAAAATAAAAACAAAATATTTACCAAGTTAAAAATATGTCACAAATTATCTATACAAAATGAATGAATAAATTTTCCTATGTCTAAGTAAATTCCTATGTCTACGTATATTCCTATGTCTACGTATATTTTATTTACACAATACACTTAAGTGTACAAAAATATTTTCCTTTGCCTTAATATAGTTGAAAAAAAGTGAAAGTTGATTCCAAGCGGTAACTCAAGGTGGACTTACGGCCTAGGTGCAATGCCTTGACTTAAATGACTTTCCGTGTTTTCAGAAGGCGAATGGCCAGATCACAAGAGATAAGCGAGAGGCAGGATTCATTTAGTGGACAAGTCCTCTGAATCCAATTTTACAAACCCGTCACCCAGAGTCTTGATCATATCTAGACACCATTCATGTGCCCCTTACTCAGTTGAGAAAGCACTTAAGTGTTCGACAATTCTCCAAGTGTTAATAAAGGCCGCCCTCAACCTCAAATAACCTTACGGTAAAAATGAAGGGTTTAGGCCAATATTAACAAAAGGACCTTACCTATTCCGTTCAAGTTACAACTTACAACAACAAAAAATAATCAACTATATAAAAGACACATAAATAAATTACTAAGTGTAATAAAATATGAACAAGTATTAAAAACAAGTAATAACAACAACTATTCACAAGTAATATAGACAAGTAATATAAACAAGTAATATGAACAGTTAAAAAAATAGTAAAATTATAAACAATAAAAAGTAAACAGTAATTATATACAAGTAATAAAAACAGTAATAGTTACAAAAAATTATAAACACTATTCACAAAAAAAAATATTAGGTTAGGAATATTTTCAATCCACGTCGACGGCGCCAAAAATTATTAGATGCTAAACCGCGGTCATTTATTATTACCTAAATTCCTAACAATTGTCGTTGTAAAGTATAATGGGAAATAAAGGTTTTTCCCACAGAAGATTGTTATATTTACTTTTTAATGTCACGAAAAATTAAATTAAATAAAGAATTATTATTAACAAGTATAAAGAATAAAGAATATATATATATACAAAATTAAATAAACTATACAATATTATTTCTATTTACAAAAATATACATTATATACAAAAGTATTTTTGGGGGTTTTTGATAATTTTGAAAACAATAAAAAGAAATATTTTTGGATTTTTATTATTTTTGAAAACAAAACACACACACAAATATTGTTTTGAAGATTAACTAACTCCCTAGCCATGAATCCGAAACTAACATATGTGGAATGCCCACGCGGGTTATCATTCCCCAAATAAAACCACTTTCATGAAAATTAACCTAAGCGACCGCACCTAGATTAACCAATCAAACATGCAAAGGTAGCTAATCAAAACATGTCCAACGCATAAAAGAAGAGTTGTTAATTAAAGTGCACGACCTAGTGGGACCGCCCATCTATCCGTGATCCTTCTTATTTGTTTCCGACCTCTTTCCAAAGCCTTTACTACTTGTGAATTAGAATTAAAACCCTAATTCTAGCACCAATTATATGCAATCATCTTAAGTTTGCAACCTTAAAACAAAAACATATAAAAGTTATCTACTAAAATAGAATCAAATAAACGGAGTCACATAAGCTACTAGAAGAATTAATCAACTTCAATCCAATTTATTACACAAAATAGAAAATAAACAAACAATAACATTTCCCAAAATTATTCACGAATAGTTAATTAAACAAAAATAAATTATAATAAATAAACAGAGTTTGGAAAAATGTTACTGTTGTGTCCATGAAAATGGACACTCGTCGGCGAGCGAAGGTGGCGGACTCGGCTATTGAAAATCGGACAATTGCATTTGGATGTGGCGGGTGCTCATTTCGGTTGGGCTTTGGATTCTTCGAGGCCCAAATTGGATTGGGCTTGAGCAATGGGCCTGCGCAGGTGGGTGTAGATATCAATTGGGCTTGGAGGCCCAATTCAAGTCGGTTTGACTTTGCTAGCCCGTGTTGACTTTTCAACGGGTTTGACCCGTGCAAGGCTTGGCCATGTCGGCATTGCCTTCTCCATTTCTTCTTCTTCTTCGCAAATTCTCATCTGCTTTCTTCTTCATCGTTGCGGGGCCGGCGACATGGACTTGGGTATTTGGCACGCCGGCGGCGACGGGGAGATGCGCAATCGACGGCGGGGCTGCTTGGGTTGCCGGTTTGGATCGACGGCGGCAACTCGGATTGTGAGTATTCCGAGCCGGGATCATGAGGTAGGGACGACGCCGGCTGGTGAACAGCGAAGATGCGAGCCGGGGTTCATGGTGGCGGCATAAGAGAACGGCGGAGCAGGTGAGGAATGGTTTCGGCACCGGCCGGGCACGGCAAGAGCAGCCGGGATTAGAGGTGACGGGAATCCGGGCGAGCGGTGATTGCAGCAGCGTGGGCGGGATGAACGGCGGGAAAGAAGAGCCACGGTGGCTCGCAACTTGGTGTTTCCGACGTCGGTGATGAGCAGATTGCAGCGGTAAGGAACGATGGCTACCGAGGACGCCGGCTTGGGGACGAGAGAGCGGAGGAGCCAAGCACGGGCATGGCGGAATCGACGGCGCCGGCTGGGCTTTTGCAGGTGATTTTCGGTTGCTGCAGTGGGTCTCCAAGCCTCGCAAAACAAAACAGACGCAATTAGATAAAAAGAATATAATTGTGATTGCTTGAATTGAATTGAACGGACAAGTAGAGGGGGAGGTACGGCCTTGGTGAGATGATGCCATTGTGAATTGGTGATTGAATTGCAGAAGGGGTGCTTCCTTAAATAGGGAAAGGAAGGACGAGAAGCGGCCAAGGAGATGGTGGTGGTTGAGAGCTGGAGATGCTCGCCGTGATGGAATAGTGGAGGAAAATTAGGGAAAATATGGACTGTAGTGTGATGGTGGTGGAGCTGGTTGGTGATGGTGGAGTAGCAATATGCAGCTGGAAATTGATTCCATGTGAGGGAGGGATTGCTGGTATCGTGAGCACATGGTAGATGCGAAACAAACCAAAAAGAAAAAGAAATAAAAGAAAATAATTAAAATAAATAATTATAAAACAAAATAAAATAACAAAAGAATTTAAATGAAATAATTAAATTATAAAATAAACAAGGGAAAATATATGGAGATTTAAAATGAGTTTTGCCATCGCGTGTGGTGGTTGTGCCGCCTTATGTGGTGGTTCACCGACAAATTGTCGGGATTCGGAACGGTTCCCGAAATCTTTGTACAATATTTTATTCCACAATTGAAAGTCACGGTTGACTTTCCGAATTACGCTGAAAACCTCCAAAATGCACCTATTCTGTGCAGATAAACATTTTCCTGGTATTTTCCCTAAAATCACGAAAACAAACATTAAACAGACAATTAAGCTTTCAGAATAGCAAAATCCAGTAATTAAAGGCACTTTGTGAACGTATTTTACGTTCACATCAAAAGTTCAGCCACAAGTATACAAGTTTACCAATTATTGGACCGAAAATTAACCAAGTTCCCTAGCCATGAAACCGAAATTAACATATGTGGAAAGTTAGAAGCTAACCATTCCCCAAATAAAACCTCTCTACGAAAATTAACCTAAGTGAAAGCACCTAGATTAACCAATTAAACATGCCATCTTAGTCTAGAAAGCTAGCTAGTCAAACCATGTTTAACGCATAGAAGAAGAGTTGTTAATCAAAGTGCACGACCCATTATAGAAAAGTCCATATGTCCGCAATCCTTTTTATTAGACACCGACCTTTGTCCAAAGCCTTTACTACTCGTGAATTAGGTTTCCAAAACTATTAGGTGAATTGTAATCCCTAACTCTAGCTCCAATTATATGCAAATATTATAAGTTTCGAACCCTATAACATAAACACATAAAAGTTTTCTATAAAACAGAATCAAATAAACGGAGTCACATAAGCTACTAGAAGAACTAATTAATTAGGATCCAATAACTAAATAAACTCATATAAATAGGCTGGAAATTATATAAATCATGTCATGTTAACTAATACAAAGAATAATCAAGCAACAAAGAGGAATTCATAAGAATAATTAAAGGAAAAGTCAGATTACACCATATGGAATAGCATGAAGACTTGAAGACCACGAAACCTTGAATCCTTGAAAGCAAGCAATCCAAACCGTGTGCAGCAAGGTGGTGATGATGATGGACGAAATTGATGGTGATGATGGTGATGGTGCAGCCGCCTTTCCTCCTCCTTGAAGCCTTGAGAACCCTAAATATTAGAGAATGGAAAATATGATGGAGAAGAGAAAGAGGAGGGTTTGTCCCTCCCCATTGGAGTGTGAATTGGTGATGGTGCAGCCGCCTTTCCTCATGCTTTGTGAACCTGGGCCTTCCTTTATGGATTTGGGCCTTCCATCTTGGGTTTGGGCCTTCCATCTTGGGCCTCACGGCAGCTCACTTCTTAATGGGCCTCGAAAAAGCCCATTAGACTTCGTAAATTTCCGAGCTCCGATTTTCTGCACGTATTCACATTTATACATCATTTAGGGACTCAAATATGGAAACTAAGCAAAAATAGCAAAGTTACAATTAAATCATAGCCAAATAGTAGGGAAAATACATTAAAAACGTCACACTTTGTGCTCCTATCAAATTCCCCCACACTTAGCTACTGCTAGTCCCTTAGCAACACAAAACTTAAAACAAAACAATACAAAACAGAAAAGGGAAACACAAAACATATATTCTTTCCAACCATAACCCTCAGCGAGTTCAGAAGAGTTATAATCAGGAGAATACAAATTATATACCAAGGCTAACGAATTTGCTAAGTCTTTAACATGCACATCTCATTTATGCTCGGGTGTAGTGTGTGAAAACCAAGTATACAATTAATGTCAAGCAATCCAATAGGCACATTGAAACAACATTAACCACTAAACCTCACAAGATTCACTAAATATTTCCGCTCAGTGTTTAGGGTTAAGTGTTTACTCTCAAAACAATTACACAAGTAGTGTTCCCATATGCTTGCTCATTAACCGACTCTCCACAATTAATCCACAAATCATCAGATCATAAGGGCTTTTTAGGTGAAACAGGGACAAAAGGATGAATGGTAAATGGTGAATGGTCAATGAAGTGAAAGGACTCGAAATGGAAAATGTTTCACATGTTTGCAAGACAAATCAACGACTTTGAAACTCATACCTATGCTATACCCGAACAACTTTCTTATTCTCCTCTAACCTTTTATTGAAAATAAAAACAATACAATAACTCTATTTTTGGAATTTCTCTTTTCTATTTTTTTTTTGAGGAATTTATTCCTTCTTTTTATTTCTGATTTTTTTTTCTTTGAACAATTACAACAAAATAAATACACCCCCACACTTGCCTTCTGGTATAATACCAAACAAATCAAAACCCGAAGCATAAGAACACAAGAAGTCACTATCATCGTCTTGCAAACATAAATAAAACAAGGGTGAGATGGTATGGGTGAACAAAAGAAACGGCTAATGAGTGTTTAGTTCAAAAGGGGATTCCTAAAGTTCGTGTTTAGATGGATGGTGAATACTTTGGCCATGGTGCTCAACTAATGCCTTACTCATTTCTAATTCATCACAGATTAACAAAATGTTTCAAGTGGTCTTTGAGCAAGTTCTAGGTTCAAAACTCATGAATTGTGCACACATGAAGAACGAGTAAATGTATGAAATATGCATACATGTGAATATTCAATAGGCTCAAATCCTCACAGTTTCTGGGTATGCATGACAATGTATGTTCAAATGTGCTTCTCGGATTGCAATCAATTAATTAACACCGGTGATGTGAACATGGAAATTCGAGCAATCACAAGTTATGCATATTAAATCCAAAGCAAACTACACAAAGCCTTGACATATAATAAACATTCTCCTAATCACAACAATTAAACTTAATTCATCATCGGAATTGGAAAGAACAAAACAGAAAACACAATAAAACACACAAAAACAACAAAACAGAAGCAAATATTTTTGTAATTTTTGATTTTTTTGATTTTTTTGATTTTTCAATGTAGGTAACAATACGTGACCACAGGGACTCACTTAGTGCAATGGTAGGTTCAACGCTACCAAGGGAGTGAGTGTGATATAGTCGATATACCGTTACCGTAGAAAACGAAAACAAACAAATAAATAAACAACAGAAGCAAATTTTTTTTTCTTTTTCAAAATTTTTTTTTATTAGGGTAACAATACGTGACCACAGTGACTTACTAAGTGCAATGGTAGGTTCAACGCTACCAAGGGAGTAAGTATGATCTAGTCGATATATTGTTACCGTAGAAAACAAAAACAAGTAAATTATTTTTTTGAACTTTTTTATTTTTCAAATTTTTTTTCTTTTCTTTTTAAATAAATCTTCCCCCCACACTTGAATTAAACATTGTCCTCAATGTTAGACAGATATTTCACGAAAATGAAAAATTCAAGCATGGTTATTGAATTTAAACACACAAACAGAAATCAACCGAAGTAAACACACAAACTGAAATAAACACACAACATAAACAGAAGTAAACACACAACAGTTAAGTAAATGAAAAAGGAAACAGAAAGACTCCCCCTTGAAGATCATTAAGCTCCTCCCGAAGCAAGTCACCAACAGTCACAAACAAGGCTAGCAGGGCCTTGCATCCAACGTTTGCTCCTTAATTGACTGCGGCTCTGATCCTTTGAAGTGTGTCCTGGACAAGGGTAGTTGCCGACTCCACGGCAGACTTGGCTGATGTAGCCTTCACCGAGATCTGGAACACTATAGTCAGCAGTGTTCCATCAAGTATAGCTCCGGATACGTTAGGCAGAATGGAGAAGCCAGAAGACATAAGCGGAAATGGCTCCGGTTGAACTCCACATAGCAAACACTGGAGAATGGAATGGTTAATCGGCGCATATATCACAGACGACCCCGTTGCATCGGTGCAACACTCCTGAAGAATGAGGAAGTCGTTGTGACTATCTATGGCGAGCACCGAAATCTGGTTCCGCGGGTCAAGACCGATGGAGAAATTTGTTAGCACACGTACCGAGCTGTCCATCGACATACTATCCCACATTGGTCTCGTCTGAACGTCTTTGAGGAACTCAAAGATCCTGGTGTGATGGGAGAGATGAACTACGGAACAACCAGCAGTACGATTAACTCCAGGGGGCTTGCTCGGATCACCCCTTCGCTTGTTGGTCCTGACCTCCATTCGAGTGTCTCTTGTTCGGTTTGAACAAGTCCAGTGATGATACGTGGAGTTGCTGATGTCGTTGAAGAAACAGATCGTCATCTGCTTCGCCATTTCCGCTAGGCCTCTTCTTCCTTCAAGAGAAATGATCGAGTCACCGGGTGAAGTGTGGATACCTGTGGCGCACATGTAGCGCTCGGCTTGTCGTTGGAGTGTTGAGATCCAACGCTTTGCACCAAAAGCGAACCCTGAATGAACAAAAGGTTCGAAAATGGCCTTCATCTCCTTCTCGCGCACATCCACGTGCTCCACCCAAGTGACCAAGGAAGATCCATTATGAAGATCACGTATCAAGCATCCGGAGGGGCGTTTTCGGCAAATCGATCTCACGGAAGGCTTTGGATTTGTGCGCAATTCATCCACGGAGACATCCACAACGACCCAACTTCCATCCAGTTGTTGGTGAGAATACCGAACGAACTGGACTTCACGAGTTGAAACGATGTGAGATGGCACCAGAAACTCGGCCGACATCACTTGCTTCTGCTCCTCGTAGCCTTCTTCGTTGCTGGAGGATAGGATCTCCAACGTTTGGGCATTTGTGATCATGCTACAGAAGACTGGCAACCATCGACCAACATCCATGAGAATTTGAACGATGGTGGTCGGATAAAGATGGATGGTTGCCGAGTGTCTCGAGGATTCGGATTTGAAGTACGGTGCAGGTTCAGCACGTTGAAACACTCGCAAGTACTCGGCCCTATTAAGAGTCTCGGGATGAATAGAAGTATCGGGAGTCGGTGAAGTTATCCACAAAGGAAAACCGGCAGTGGCCATGAGCAGGAGCTCGTCTTTGGCCTTGCGGGCGATATCCGAGATCAAGTCGGTGTGGACTCCGACAAGATCATGAGCAGGTCCGGGAAGGGTGTCAGATGGCAAAGGTATGGATGGGCGCTCGACTAGGGTTGGCATGAGGCTCCGCACATCCCGTCTCAAGTGGTCCAAATCGATCGAATCGTCGGACAACTCGAGAATAGGCTCTTGTTGTGGTGGAACAACTTCGAGCCTTCGCCGTGGCACATCTGAGTGCGGAACAGGACCTCCGCAATTGGGACAGATGCCGCTGTGGAGAGCATCGACGAGTCGTTGATTCAGAAGTTGAAGCTCCTCGTTCTTGCTCACCAGCTGATCATTTCGTCTCTCTAACTCGGCGATACGTTGCTCAGACGTCAGGATACCGAATTTCTTCCTATTTCTCGACCCCCAATAATAGACTTGGTCCTCCTCAAGTCCGATTTTCGGACCAAATCTTTCACGTTGTGGCTTGGTGGGGTGAGAATACACCGCAAAGAAAGCCGCCAGTGCTTCTCTCTGAGCCTTGGTGTATTTCGTCCTCGGAAGTCTCCTATAGACAGGAGCGGCTTCCGGCTCAACGGGTGGATCAGCAACCAGGATTGGTGCTTGGGGTAGTGGTTGCGGTTGTGGTTGTGGCTGGATCGGCATGCTAGCATCGGCGCTATTGAGCATGCTCGGTGGAATTATTTCAGGGAAATCGCGTGAAATGACTAAGGCACTAACGCAAACCGAAGGGGAAGGGAACGGAATGGACGGACGCGTGTCCAAAGTCGAAGACAAAGATCCGTAAATCACGGATCGAGCGACGAAAGTCGCAAAGGGAATAGTGGAACGCGCGCACAATTTATTAAACAAATCGGCCGACGCAAAAGTCGTGCGTCGGCCCAATCAAATTTTTTTTTCATTTTCGATTTTTTATTTTTTTATTTTTTTAATACTTTACGAAAAGTCGTAAAGTGAACAGTGAAAACGCGTAGCACACGCGCTTGCCGACACTTTAAACGGGCTTGGGCCATCGAAATGGTTTGGGCCTTAAAGTGGGCATGGGCCAAAGAAATCTCCGGCCCATTATTGGTGGGCTTAAACTAATGGGCCTAAAAACGAACAGGCCCGACACACTAAATGGGCTTGGGTTACGGGTTTTGGGCTTCGTGAATGACACGAGCCCAATGGGCTAAATTTTTTTTTTTTTATTTTTTTATTTTTTTTATTTTTTTTTTTTTTCGAAACCTAAAACACTAATCAATCACACAAACGGGCCTAAGGCCCAATAACAAATAAACAACAAACAAGCCCACAAGTAAAACAAACAGTAAAAATAAACAATTTCAAAACAGTAAAACAAAAACAAGCACTCTTTTTTTTATTTTTTTATTTTATTTACAATTACAAATTTATTTTTTTATTTTTTATTTTTTTTTTAAAATAAATAACGAGAGTTAAAAGAAAACTTACCTTTTTATTCCCGAGGAAACCGAAAATCACCAACAAGACATCAACCTCAAGGTTTTTCAACCTTGACTTCCTAAACGTATGCTCCGATGTATGTGGTAAAATTTCCGATAAACCCGGATTATTTCCTATACAAAATAAAAAGGTTAGTAATAAATTTAAAAAATAAAAACAAAATATTTACAAAGTTAAAAATATGTCACAAATTATCTATACAAAATGAATGAATAAATTTTCCTATGTCTACGTATATTTTATTTACACAATACACTTAAGTGTACAAAAATATTTTCCTTTGCCTGAATATAGTTGAAAAAAATGAAAGTTGATTCCAAGCGGTAACTCAAGGTGGACTTACGGCCTAGGTGCAATGCCTTGACTTAAATGACTTTCCGTGTTTTCAGAAGGCGAATGGCCAGATCACAAGAGATAAGCGAGAGGCAGGATTCATTTAGTGGACAAGTCCTCTGAATCCAATTTTACAAACCCGTCACCCAGAGTCTTGATCATATCTAGACACCATTCATGTGCCCCTTACTCAGTTGAGAAAGCACTTAAGTGTTCGACAATTCTCCAAGTGTTAATAAAGGCCGCCCTCAACCTCAAATAACCTTACGGTAAAAATGAAGGGTTTAGGCCAATATTAACAAAAGGACCTTACCTATTTCCGTTCAAGTTACAACTTACAACAACAAAAAATAATCAACTATATAAAAGACACCTAAATAAATTACTAAGTGTAACAAAATATCTACAAGTATTATTTACAAGTGTTAGTTACAAGTATTATTGACAAGTAATATAAACAAATAATATGAACAGTTAAAAAAAATAGTAAAATTATATACAATAAATAATTACAAAAATAGAATTCACAAAAAAAAAAAATATTAGGTTAGGAACATTTTCAATCCCCGTCGACGGCGCCAAAAATTGACACGCCCAAAAGGAGCATCAATTTAAAAAAATCCCTATCGGTAGTATAGTGGTGTAAGTAGGGTATCGTTCACAACGGAGATCAAAGGGTGTACCTAACAAAAATTGTCACAAAGAATTAAATAAAATGAAGAATTATTATTTACAAGTATAAAGAATATATACATATGTACAAAGTAAAAGGGGGCTTAAGAGATAAATTAAATGAAATAAATTAATTAAATTACAAAGAATAAATTAAATAAGATGGGATGAAACATAAAGAATATAAAGTTCAGCCACAAGTATACAAGTTTACCAATTATTGGACCGAAAATTAACCAAGTTCCCTAGCCATGAAACCGAAATTAACATATGTGGAAAGTTAGAAGCTAACCATTCCCCAAATAAAACCTCTCTACGAAAATTAACCTAAGTGAAAGCACCTAGATTAACCAATTAAACATGCCATCTTAGTCTAGAAAGCTAGCTAGTCAAACCATGTTTAACGCATAGAAGAAGAGTTGTTAATCAAAGTGCACGACCCATTATAGAAAAGTCCATATGTCCGCAATCCTTTTTATTAGACACCGACCTTTGTCCAAAGCCTTTACTACTCGTGAATTAGGTTTCCAAAACTATTAGGTGAATTGTAATCCCTAACTCTAGCTCCAATTATATGCAAATATTATAAGTTTCGAACCCTATAACATAAACACATAAAAGTTTTCTATAAAACAGAATCAAATAAACGGAGTCACATAAGCTACTAGAAGAACTAATTAATTAGGATCCAATAACTAAATAAACTCATATAAATAGGCTGGAAATTATATAAATCATGTCATGTTAACTAATACAAAGAATAATCAAGCAACAAAGAGGAATTCATAAGAATAATTAAAGGAAAAGTCAGATTACACCATATGGAATAGCATGAAGACTTGAAGACCACGAAACCTTGAATCCTTGAAAGCAAGCAATCCAAACCGTGTGCAGCAAGGTGGTGATGATGATGGACGAAATTGATGGTGATGATGGTGATGGTGCAGCCGCCTTTCCTCCTCCTTGAAGCCTTGAGAACCCTAAATATTAGAGAATGGAAAATATGATGGAGAAGAGAAAGAGGAGGGTTTGTCCCTCCCCATTGGAGTGTGAATTGGTGATGGTGCAGCCGCCTTTCCTCATGCTTTGTGAACCTGGGCCTTCCTTTATGGATTTGGGCCTTCCATCTTGGGTTTGGGCCTTCCATCTTGGGCCTCACGGCAGCTCACTTCTTAATGGGCCTCGAAAAAGCCCATTAGACTTCGTAAATTTCCGAGCTCCGATTTTCTGCACGTATTCACATTTATACATCATTTAGGGACTCAAATATGGAAACTAAGCAAAAATAGCAAAGTTACAATTAAATCATAGCCAAATAGTAGGGAAAATACATTAAAAACGTCACACTTTGTGCTCCTATCAGCTTGGGCCTTTCTTCATGGATTTGGGCCTTCATCTTGGGCCCACAGCAGCGCACCTCTTAATGGGCCTCGAGAAAGCCCATTAGACTTCGTAAACTTCTAACACTTTGCTTACTTTCCTCAACTTATCTTCTTTTCTCTTTATTTGCAATAGAAAACCTACAAACATAAAAACTAAATAAATAACACAAATTTATGAGAAACTAACAACAAAAATGTAGAGAATTTGATATAAAAAGTTATACAATTATGCACCTATCAAATACCCCCACACTTAGCTTTTGCTAGTCCCTTAGCAATACAAAACTTAAAACAGAACAATACAAAACAGAAAAGGGAAACATAAAACATATATTCTTTCCAATCATAACCCTCAGCGAGTTCACAACAGTTATAATCAGGAGAATACAAATTATATACCAAGGCTAACAAATTTGCTAAGCATTTAACATGTACATCTCATTCATGCTCGGGTGAAGTGTGTGAAAACCAAGTATACAGTCAATGTCATGCAATCCAATAGGCACATCGAAACAACATTAACCACTAAAGCTCACAAGATCACTAAATATTTCCGCTCGGTGTTTAGGGTTAAGTGTTTACTCTCAAAACAATTACACAAGTAGTGTTCCCATATGCTTGCTCATTAACCAACTCTCCACAATTAATCTACAACTCATTAGATCATAAGGACTTTCAAGGTTATAACAGGGGCCAAAGGGTGGATGGTAAATGGTGAATGGTATATGAAGTGAAAGGGCTCGAAATGAAAAAATGTTTCACATGTTTGCAAGACAAATCAACGACTTTGAAACTCATACCTATGCTAAACCCGAAACAACTCTTATTTTCCTCCAACCTTTTATTGAAATTAATATAAGAAAATAACTCTATTTTTTTTTCGGAATTTCTCTTTCTTTCTTTTTTTCTTTTTTTTCTATTTTTTTTTTGAGGAATTTATTCCTTCTTTTTATTTCTGATTTTTTTTTCTTTCTTTCTTTGAAGAAATACAACAAAATAAATACACCCCCACGCTTGCCTTTTGGTATACTACCATACAAATCAAAACCCGAAGCATAAGAACACAAGAAGTCACTATCATCGTCTTGCAAACATAAATAAAACAAGGGTGAGATGGTGTGGGTGAACAAAAGAAACGGCTAATGAGTGTTTAGTTCAAAAGGGTATTCCTAAAGTTCGTGTTTAGATGGATAGTGAATATTTTGGCCATGATGCTGAACTAATGCCTTAATCATCTCTAATTCATCACAGATTAATAAAATGTTTCAAGAGGTCTTTGAGCAAGTTCTAGGTTCAAAACTCATGAATTGTGCACACATGAAGAATGAGTAAATGTATGAAATATGCATACATGTGAATATTCAATAGGCTCAAGTCCTCACATTTTCTGGGTATGCATGACAATGTATGTTTAAATGTGCTTTCTCAGATTGCAATCAATTAATCGAAACAGGTTATGTGAACATGGAATTTCGAGCAATCACAAGTTATGCATATTAAATCCAAAGCAAACTACACAAAGCCTTGACATATAATAAACATTCTCCTAATCACAACAATTAAACTCAATTCATCCTTGGGATTGGAAAGAACAAAACACAACACGAATAAACACACAAAAACATAAAACAGAAGCAAATATTTTTGTAATTTTTGATTTTTTTGATTTTTTTGATTTTTTAATTTAGGGTAACAATACGTGACCACAGTGACTTACTAAGTGCAATGGTAGGTTCAACGCTACCAAGGGAGTGAGTGTGATATAGTCGATATACCGTTACCGTAGAAAACGAAAACAAACAAATAAATAAACAACAGAAGCAATTTTTTTCTTTTTCAATTTTTTTTTTATTAGGGTAACAATACGTGACCACAGTGACTTACTAAGTGCAATGGTAGGGTCAACGCTACCAAGGGAGTAAGTATGATCTAGTCGATATATTGTTACCGTAGAAAACCAAAACAAGTAAATTATTTCTTTGAATTTTTTCAATTTTTCAAATTTTTTCTTTTCTTTTTAAACCTTCCCCCCACACTTAAACTAAACATTGTCCTCAATGTTGACAAATATTTCACAAAAATGAATAATTCAAGCATGATTATTGAATTTAAACACCCAAACAGAAATAAACATAAGCAAACACACAAACTGAAATAAACACACAACAGTTAAATAAATGAAAAGGGAAACAGAAAGACTCCCCTTTGAAGATCGTGAAGCTCCTCCCGAAGCAAGTCACCAACAGTCACAAACAAGGCTAGCAGGGCCTTGCATCCAACGTTTTCTCCTTAGTTGACTGCGGTTCTGATCCTTAGAAGTGTGTCCTGGACAAGTGTAGTTGCCGACTCCACGGCAGACTTGGCTGATGTAGCCTTCACTGAGATCTGGAACACTATAGTCAGCAGTGTTCCGTCAAGTACAGCTCCAGATACGTTAGGCAGAATGGAGAAGCCAGAAGACATAAGCGGAAATGGCTCCGGTTGAACTCCACATAACAAACACTGAAGAATGGAATGGTTGATCGGCGCGTAAATCACAGACGACCCCGTTGCATCGGTGCAACATTCCTGAAGAATAAGGAAGTCGTTGTGACTATCTATGGCGAGCACCGAGATCTGGTTCCGCGGGTCAAGACCGATGGTGAAATTCGCTAGCACACGTACAGAGCTGTCCATCGACATACTATCCCACAGCGGTCTCGTCTGAACGTCTTTGAGGAACTCAAAGATCCTGGTGTGATGAGATAGATGAACAACGGAACAACCAGCAGTACGATTGACTCCAGGGGGCTTGCTCGGATCACCCCTTCGCTTGTTGGTCCTGACCTCCATTCGAGTGTCTCTTGTTCGGTTCGAACAAGTCCAGTGGTGGTACGTGGAGTTGCTGATATCGTTGAAGAAACAGATTGTCATCTGTTTTGCCATTTCCGCCAGGCCTCTTCTTCCTTCGAGAGAAATGATCGAGTCACCGGGTGAAGTGTGGATACCTGTGGCGCACATGTAGCGCTCGGCTTGTCGTTGGAGGGTTGAGATCCAACGCTTTGCACCAAAAGCGAACCCTGAATGAACAAAAGGTTCGAAACTGGCCTTCATCTCCTTCTCGCGTACATCCACGTGCTCCACCCAAGTGACCAAGGAAGAACCATTCTGAAGATCACGTATCAGGCATCCGGAGGGGCGTTTTCGGCAAATCGATCTCACGGAAGGCTTTGGATTTGTGCGCAATTCATCCACGGAGACATCCACAATGACCCAACTTCCATCCAGTTGTTGGTGAGAATACCGAACAAACTGGACTTCACGAGTTGAAACGAGGTGAGATGGCACCAGAAACTCGGCCGACATCACTTGCTTCTGCTCCTCGTAGCCTTCTTCATTGCTGGAGGAAAGGATCTCCAACGTCTTGGCGTTTGTGATCATGCTACAGAAGACTGGCAACCATCGACCAACATCCATTAAGATCTGAACGATTGTGGTCGGATAAAGGTGAATGGTTGCTGAGTGTCTCGACGATTCGGCTTTGAAGTACGGAGCAGGTTCAGCTCGTTGAAACACTCGCAAGTACTCGGCCCTATTAAGAGTCTCGGGATGAATAGACGTGTCGGGAGTCGGTGAAGTTATCCACAAAGGGAATCCGGCAGTGGCCATGAGCAGGAGCTCGTCTTTGGCCTTGCGGGCGATATCCGAGATCAAGTCGGTGTGGACTCCGACAAGATCATGAGCAGGTCCGGGAAGGGTGTCAGATGGCAAAGGTATGGATGGGCGCTCGACTAGGGTAGGCATGAGGCTCCGCACATCCCGTCTCAAGTGGTCCATGTCGATCGAATCATCGGACAACTTCGAGCCTTCGCCGTGGCACATCTGAGTGCGGAACAGGACCTCCGCAATTGGGACAGATGCCGCTGTGGAGAGCATCGACGAGTCGTTGATTCTGCATTTGAAGCTCCTCGTTCTTGCTCACCAGCTGATCGTTTCTTCGCTCTAACGCGGCAATACGTTGCTCAGACGTCAGGATACCGAATTTCTTCCTATTTCTCGACCCCCAATAATAGACTTGGTCCTCCTCAAGTCCGATTTTCGGACCAAATCTTTCTCTTTGTGGCTTTGTGGGGTGAGAATACTGACATGCCCAAAAGGAGCATCAATTAAAAAAAACCCTATCGGTAGTATAGTGGTGTAAGTAGGGTATCGTTCACAACGGAGATCAAAGGGTGTACCTAACAAAAATTGTCACAAAGAATTAAATAAAATAAAGAATTATTATTAACAAGTATTAAGAATATATACATATGTACAAAGTAAAAATGGGGTTTAAGAGATTAAATTGAATGAAATGAATTAATTAAATTACAAAGAATAAATTAAATAAGATGGGATGAAACACAATTATATAAAGTTCAGCCACAAGTATACAAGTTTACCAATTATTGGACCGAAAATTAACCAAGTTCCCTAGCCATGAAACCGAAATTAACATATGTGGAATGCTGGACCGCCAATTATCATTCCCCAAATAAAACCACTTTCATGAAAATTAACCTAAGCGACCGCACCTAGATTAACCAATCAAACATGCAAAGGTAGCTAATCAAAACATGTCCAACGCATAAAAGAAGAGTTGTTAATTAAAGTGCACGACCTAGTGGGACCGCCCATCTATCCGTGATCCTTTTTATTTGTTTCCGACCTCTTTCCAAAGCCTTTACTACTTGTGAATTAGAATTAAAACCCTAATTCTAGCACCAATTATATGCAATCATCTTAAGTTTGCAACCTTAAAACAAAAACATATAAAAGTTATCTACTAAAATAGAATCAAATAAACGGAGTCACATAAGCTGCTAGAAGAACTAATTAATTAGGATCCAACAATTAAATAAACCCATAAACAAAGGCTGAAAATTATATAAATCATGTCATGTTAACTAATACAAAGGATAAACAAGCAACAAAGAGACATAAATTTAAAGGCTAAGTCGAAATACACCGTATGAATAGCATGAAGATCTTGAAGCCACATCTTGAATCCTTGACCACAAGTAATCCAAGCTGTGAAGACAAGGTGGTGATGGTGATGGTGACGCTGAAATAGGGCTGGTGGTGATGGTGTAGACGCCTTCTCCTCCTCCTTGAAGTCTTGAAAACCCTAAATACTAGAGAATGGAAAATGAGAAATGAGAAGAGAAAGAGGAGGGTTTGTCCCTCCCCATTGGGGTGTGAATTTGTAGAGAAGAATGAGGCTGCTATTTATAGGAGAATGGAGAGGAAGAAGAAGACAATGAAAGAAATAAAGAAAGAAAAGGAAGAGAAGTGGAATGTGAGTGGTAGAAAAGAAATGGTAAGTGGAATGGTGGAAATGAAGTCATATGGCAATGAACCATTTATTTAGATAAAAGAAATCAAACACTAATATTGTGGGCAGAAAGAAGAGGAAAGAATATAGGGGTGAGTGGAGCATTGAAAATAAAAGAAGAGGAAAGAAATAAAAAGCAGACAGCACTGAGCAGTGCGCACTTAGAGCGGAATAATGGACGTTCCACCGGTTGGATGATTCTGAAATTTTAATGCCGAATACCTAACATCTACATGCATCGTGTATCAAAATTACAGCTAGATCTGACGGTGCAATTGAGAGATATGGGCTTCGCAAGTTGACATATCTGCACAGGCAGATTGTCCGAAAATGGGCTTGGACCTTCCTTCTTGGGCTTGGGCCTTTCTTCTTGGGCATGAGCCTTTCTTCATGGATTTGGGCCTTCATCTTGGGCCTCACGGCAGCTCACTTCTTAATGGGCCTCGAAAGAGCCCATTAGACTTCGTAAATTTCCGAGCTCCAATTTTCTGCACGTATTCACATTTATATATCATTTAGGGACTCAAATATGGAAACTAAGCAAAAATAGCAAAGTTACAATTAAATCATAGCCAAATAGTAGGGAAAATACATTAAAAATGTCACACTTTGTGCTCCTATCAAATTCCCCCACACTTAGCTATTGCTAGTCCCTTAGCAACACAAAACTTAAAACAAAACAACACAAAACAGAAAAGGGAAACACAATACATATATTCTTTCCAACCATAACCCTCAGCGAGTTCAGAAGAGTTATAATCAGGAGAATACAAATTATATACCAAGGCGAACAAATTTGCTAAGTGTTTAACATGCACATCTCATTTATGCTCGGGTGAAGTGTGTGAAAACCAAGTGTACAATTAATCTCATGCAATCCAATAGGCACATCGAAACAACATTAACCACTAAAGCTCACAATGATCACTAAATATTTCCGCTCAGTGTTTAGGGTTAAGTGTTTACTCTCATAACAATTGCACAAGTAATGTTCCCATAAGCTTGCTCATCGACCAACTCTCCACAATCAATCTACAACTCATTAAATCATAAGGACTTTCAATGGTGTAATGGGGCCAAAGGTTAGGGGTTAAAAGAAACGAAGGGAAATGAAATACAAAATGTCCCGAGTGTTCCACAAAACAATTTTGTGACTTGTTTTCTATATGCTTAAACAATCAAACAACCAACCAAACTTTTATTCACCTCCAATCTTTCACACTTTCTGAACAAAAACTTCTTATTCTTTTTTTTTTTTCTTCTTCTTTTTTTTTTTTTGTAATTTTTTTTTTACACAACATTTTTTGTTACAACACCCCCACACTTACTTCTTTCACAAACCAGAAGACTTTTCAAGCACAAAATACCACCACAAGTCACATAATTGTCTCTTTAACACATGTTGGAACAAAGGCAGGTTAGTGTTTAAGCTAAAAACAGGTTAGGAGTAAGCGGGTTAACAAAGAAAAAGGCTAAAAACATGTTAGGCTCAAAAGAGGTTAACCTAAAGGATTAGTGTTTACAGGGCTGTAAGTCAGTTTGGCCATGGTGCTTTACTAATGCCTTAATCATCTCTAATTCATCACAGATTAATAAAACGTTTCAAGTGGTCTTTGAGCCAGTTCTAGGTTCAAAAACTCATGACTTGTGCACACATGAAGAACGAGTAAATGTATGAAATATGCATACATTTGAATATTCAATAGGCTCAAATCCTCACAGTTTCTAGGTATGCATGACAATGTATGTTCAAATGTGCTTCTCGGATTGCAATCAACTAATCGAAACAGGTTAAGTGAACATGGAAATTCGAGCAATCACAAGTTATGCAAATTAAATCCAAAGCAAACTACACAAAGCCTTAGCATATAACCAACATTTTCCAAATCATAACAATTAAACTCAATTCATCATCGGGATTGGAAAGAATACAACACACATGACAGAAATAAACACACAAAAACACACAAACAGAAGCAAATATTTTTGTAATTTTTGATTTTTTTGATTTTTTTGATTTTTTTCAATTTAGGGTAACAATACGTGACCACAGTGACTTACTAAGTGCAATGGTAGGTTCAACGCTACCAAGGGAGTAAGTATGATTTAGTCGATATACCGTTACAGTAGAAAACGAAAACAAGTAAATTATTTTTTTGAATTTTTTCAATTTTTCAAATTTTTTCTTTTCTTTTTAATAAACCTTCCCCCCACACTTGAATTAAACATTGTCCTCAATGTTAGACAAATATTTCACGAAAATGAAAAATTCAAGCATGGTTATTGAATTTAAACACACAACAGATATACAAATGAAAAAGAAGATAGGTTAAAGAAAATCTCCCCCTTGAAGATCGTAAAGCTCCTCCCGAAGCAAGTCACCAACAGTCACAAACAAGGCTAGCAGGGCCTTGCATCCAACGTTTGCTCCTTAGTTGACTGCGGTTCTGATCCTTAGAAGTGTGTCCTGGACAAGGGTTGTTGCCGACTCCACGGCAGACTTGGCTGATGTAGCCTTCACCGAGATCTGGAACACTATAGTCAGCAGTGTTCCGTCAAGTACAGCTCCGGATACGTTAGGCAGAATGGAGAAGCCTGAAGACATAAGCGGAAATGGCTCCCGTTGAACTCCAGATAGCAAACACTGGAAAATGGAATGGTTGATCGGTGCATAAATCACAGACGACCCCGTTGCATCGGTGCAACACTCCTGAAGGATGAGGAAGTCGTTGTGACTATCTATAGCGAGCACCGAAATCTGGTTCCGCGGGTCAAGACCGATGCTGAAATTTGCTAGCACACGCACCGAGCTGTCTGATTAGAGGATTTTTCACCTACGTCATTAAATATTACCTAAATTCCTAACAATTGTCGTTGTAAAGTATAATGGGAAATAAAGGTTTTTCCCACAGAAGATTGTTATATTTACTTTTTAAATGTCACGAAAAATTAAATTAAATAAAGAATTATATTAACAAGTATAAAGAATAAAGAATATATATATACAAAATTAAATAAACTATACAGTATTGTTTCTATTTACAAAAATATACATTATATACAAAAGTTGTTTTTGGGGGTTTTTGAGATTTTTGAAAACAATAAAAGAAATATTTTTGGATTTTTATTATTTTTGAAAACAAGAAAAACACACACAAATATTGTTTTGAAGATTAACCAACTCCCTAGCCATGAATCCGAAACTAACACATGTAGAATGCCCACGCGGGTTATCATTCCCCAAATAAACTTCTCCCATGAAATCAACCTAATGAACGCTCATCTAGATTAAACAATTAAACATGCAAAGGTGATTAATCTAAACATGTCTAACGCATAGAAAAAGAGTTGTTAATTCAAGTGCGCGACCTAGCGAACGCTCGTCTATCCGCGATCCTTATCATTTAGTTTCAACATTAAAGATAAAACCAAACAAACAAAATTCACATAAGCTGCTAGAAGAATCAATTAACTTCAATCCAACAATTAAATAAACTCATAAATATAGGCTGAAAATTATATAAATAATGTCATGTTAACTAATACAAAGAATAATCAAGCAACAAAGAGGAACTCAAAAAGAGTAATTAAAGAATAAGTTGAAGTACACCATATGGAAAGTAGGAAGAACTCGAAGATCACAAACTCTTAAATCCTCACGCGAGTAACTCAAAAGCCGAGATTCCCAAGGTGATGATGATGGTGGTGATGATGGTTGATGGCTGGTGGTAATGGTGTAAACAGCTCCCCTCCTCCTTGAAGACTTGAAAACCCTAAATACTAGAGAATGGAAAATATGATGTGAGATGGAGAAGAGAAAGAGGAGGGTTTGTCCCTCCCCATTGGGGTGTAGAGAGAAGCTCGGTGGTTGCTGCTTGGGTGCAAAGATGAATTCCGAGCTGGCTGCTGCTATGATTGGTTAATTGCAGTGGGCAATTTGAATTGTCAATTGAGCTTGCAGGAGCTTCCTTAAATAGCAGAGGGGAATGGGAATGCTGCCAAGGATTTGAGGGAAGTTGAGAGCTGGAGATGCTCTGCGGCAGTGGAGGAAAACCAGGGAATAATTGGACTGTAGCTGGTGGTGGTGGAGCTGGTTGGTGATGGTGGAGTAGGAATATGCAGCTGGAAATTGATTCCATGTGAGGGAATAAATGAGGAGCAGCCATGTGAGGGAATGGAGGTCAGCTAGAAGCCACGGGAAAAAGGGAAATGGCTGCAAAAATCCAAAACCAAAACAAATACAAAATAAATAAACACATAAACAAACAAATAAATATAAAATAAAAATTAAATATAAATATAAAATATAAACATAAATATAAAAATAAATATAAACATAAACATGGGAAAATAAAATGGAGATTTAAATTATGTTTCGCCACCGCGTGTGGTGGTTGCGCCGCCTTATGTGGTGGTTCGCCGACAAAATTGTCGGGATTCGGAACGGTTTCCGAAATCTTCGTACAATATTTTATTCCACATATGAAAGTCACGGTTGACTTTCCGATTTACGCTGAAAATCTCCAAAATTCACCTTTTGTGTTGAAATTGACATTTTTCTCATATTTTCCCTAAATACACAAAAACAAATATTAAACGGACAAATAAGCTTTCGAAATAGCAATATCCAGTAATTAAAGGCACTTTGTGAACGTATTTTACGTTCACATCACACCCCTACACTTGAACTATTGCTAGTCCTCTAGCAAACACAAAACAAAACAACACAAAACAGAAAGGGAAACACAAAACAGAAGGTCTTTCCAACCATAATCCTCAGCGAGTTCGAAAGAATTATAATCAAGAGAATAAAAATTATATACCAAGGTTAAAGAATTTGCTAAGCATTTAATATGTACATCTCATTTATGCTCGGGTGTAGTGTGTGAAAACCAAGTATACAATTAATGTCAAGCAATCCAATAGGCACATCGAAACAACATTAACCACTAAACCTCACAAGATTCACTAAATATTTCCGCTCAGTGTTTAGGGTTAAGTGTTTACTCTCAAAACAATTACACAAGTAGTGTTCCCATAAGCTTGCTCATCGACCAACTCTCTACAATTAATCTACAAATCATCAGATCATAAGGACTTTCAGGTGAAACAGGGACCAAAGGGTGAATGGTAAGTGGTGAATGGTAAATGAAGTGAAAGGACTCGAAATGAAAAATGTTTTACATGTTTGCAAGACAAGTCAACGACTTTGAAACTCATACCTATGCTATACCCGAAACAACTCTTATTTTCCTCCAACCTTTTATTGAAAATAAAATCAATACAATAACTCTTTTTTTTGGAATTTCTCTTTCTGACATTTTTTTTTTCTTTCTTTTCTATTTTTTTTTCTTTGAGGAATTTATTCCTTCTTTTTATTTCTGATTTTTTTTTTCTTTCTTTGAACAAATACAACAAAATAAATACACCCCCACACTTGCCTTTTGGTATACTACCGTACAAATCCGAAGCATAAAAACACAAGAAGTCACTATCATCGTCTTGCAAACACAAATAAAACAAGGGTGAAATGGTGTGGGTGAACAAAAGAAACGGCTAATGAGTGATCAGTTCAAAAGGGGATCCTAAAGTTCGTGTTTAGATGGATGGTGAATACTTTGGCCATGGTGGTCAACTAATGCCTTACTCATTTCTAATTCATCACAGATTAACAAAAAGTTTCAAGTGGTCTCTGAGCAAGTTCTAGGTTCAAAACTCATGAATTGTGCACACATGAAGAACGAGTAAATGTATGAAAGATGCATACATGTGAATATACAATAGGCTCAAATCCTCACATTTTCTGGGTATGCATGACAATGTATGTTTAAATGTGCTTCTCGGATTACAATCAATTAATCGAAACCGGTGATGTGAACATGGAAATTCGAGCAATCACAAGTTATGCATATTAAATCCAAAGCAAACTACACAAAGCCTTGACATATAATAAACATTCTCCTAATCACAACAATTAAACTTAATTCATCATCGGAATTGGAAAGAACAAAACACAAAACACAATAAAACACACAAAAACAACAAAACAGAAGCAAATATTTTTGTAATTTTTCATTTTTTTGATTTTTTTGATTTTTCAATTTAGGGTAACAATACGTGACCACAGGGACTCACTAAGTGCAATGGTAGGTTCAACGCTACCAAGGGAGTAAGTATGATATAGTCGAGATACCGTTACAGTAGAAAACAAATGAAGTAATTTTTTTTTTTTTTCTTTTTTGATTTTTTTTTTCTTTTTTTATTTGGGTAACAATACGTGACCACAGTGACTTACTAAGTGCAATGGTAGGTTCAACGCTACCAAGGGAGTAAGTATGATTTAGTCGATATATTGTTACCGTAGAAAACAAAAACAAGTAAATTATTTTTTTGAATTTTTCAAATTTTTCAAATTTTTTCTTTTCTTTTCAATAAACCTTCCCCCCACACTTGAATTAAACATTGTCCTCAATGTTGACAAATATTTCACGAAAATGAATAATTCAAGCATGGTTATTGAATTTAAACACACATACAGAAATAAACCGAAGTAAACAGAAGTAAACACACAAACATAAATAAACGAAAAGGGAAACAGAAAGACTCCCCTTTGAAGATCGTTAAGCTCCTCCCGAAGCAAGTCACCAACAGTCACAAACAAGGCTAGCAGGGCCTTGCATCCAACGTTTGCTCCTTAGTTGACTGCGGCTCTGATCCTTTGAAGTGTGTCCTGGACGAGTGTTGTTGCCGACTCCACGGCGGACTTGGCCGATGTAGCCTTCACCGAGATCCGGAACACTATAGTCGGCAGTGTTCCGTCAAGTACAGCTCCGGATACGTTAGGCAGAATGGAGAAGCCCGAAGACATAAGCGGAAATGGCTCCGGTTGAACTCCGGATAGCAAACACTCGGAAAATGGAATGGTTGATTGGTGCATAAATCACGGACGACCCCGTTGCATCGGTGCAACACTCCCGAAGGATGAGGAAGTCGTTGTGACTATCTATGGCGAGCACCGAAATCTGGTTCCGCGGGTCAAGACCGATGGAGAAATTTGCTAGCACACGTACGAGCTGTCCATCGACATACTATCCCATTGTGGTCTTGTCGCACGTCTTTGAGGAACTCAAAGATCCCGGTGTGATGAGATAGATGAACGACGGAACAACCAGCAGTACGATTGACTCCAGGGGGCTTGCTCGGATCACCCCTTCGCTTGTTGGTCCTGACCTCCATTCGAGTGTCCCTTGTTCGGTTCGAACAAGTCCAGTGGTGGTACGTGGAGTTGCTGATATCGTTGAAGAAACAGATTGTCATCTGTTTTGCCATTTCCGCAAGTCCTCTTCTTCCTTCAAGAGAAATAATCGAGTCACCGGGTGAAGAGTGGATACCTGTGGCGCACATGTAGCGCTCGGCTTGTCGTTGGAGAGTTGAGATCCAACGCTTTGCACCAAAAGCGAACCCTGAATGAACAAAAGGTTCGAAACTGGCCTTCATCTCCTTCTCGCGTACATCCACGTGCTCCACCCAAGTGACTAAGGAAGATCCATTATGAAGATCACGTATCAGGCATCCGGAGGGGCGTTTTCGGCAAATCGATCTCACGGAAGGCTTTGGATTGGAACGCAATTCATCCACGGAGACATCCACGACGACCCAACTTCCATCCAGTTGTTGGTGAGAGTACCGAACGAACTGGACTTCACGAGTTGAAACGAGGTGAGATGGCACCAGAAACTCGGCCGACATCACCTGCATATGCTCCTCGTAGCCTTCTTCGTTGCTGGAGGATAGGATCTCCAACGTCTTGGCGTTCGTGATCATGCTACAGAAGACTGGCAACCATCGACCAACATCCATTAAGATCTGAACGATGGTGGTCGGATAAAGGTGAATGGTTGCCGTGTGTCTCGACGATTCGGCTTTGAAGTACGGAGCAGGTTCAGCTCGTTGAAACACTCGCAAGTACTCGGCCCTATGAAGAGTCTCGGGATGAATAGACGTGTCGGGAGTCGGTGAAGTTATCCACAGAGGAAATCCGGCAGTGGCCATGAGCAGGAGCTCGTGTTTGGCCTTACGGACGATATCCGAGATCAAGTCGGTGTGGACTCCGACAAGATCATGAGCAGGTGCGGGAAGATTAGATGGCACAGGTATGGATGGGCGCTCGACTAGGGTAGGCATGAGGCTCCGCACATCCCGTCTCAAGTGGTCCATGTCGATGGAATCATCGGACAACTCAAGAATAGGCTCTTGTTGTGGAGGAACAACTTCGAGCCTTCGCCTAGGCACATCTGAGTGCGGAACAGGACCTCCGCAATTGGGACAGATGCCGCTGTGGAGAGCATCGACGAGTCTTTGATTCTGCATTTGAAGCTCCTCGTTCTTGCTCACCAGCTGATCGTTTCTTTTCTCTAGCTCGGCAATACGCTGCTCGGAAGACTGGATACCGAACTTCTTCCTATTTCTCGACCCCCAATAGTAGACTTGGTCCTCCTCAAGTCCGATTTTCGGACCAAATCGTTCTCGTTGTGGCTTGGTGGGGTGAGAATACACCGCAAAGAAAGCCGCAAGTGCATCTCTCTGAGCTTTGCTGTACTTCGACCTCGGAAGTCTCCTATAGACAGGAGCGGCTTCCGGCTCAATAGGTGGATCAGCAACCAAGATTGGTGCTTGGGGTAGTGGTTGCGGTAGTGGCTCGGTCGGCATGCTAGCATCGGCGCTATTGAGCATGCTCGGTGGAATTATTTCAGCCAAGCCTTCAAAGATTGGGTTCTCTGAAGGACCTGCCTGAAACAAATCACTGAAAGAATTCACTCGTTTGGCCATTTCTGGGTTGGGAAGGGAGGATAACTTTCTGGGTTTGGGAGATTTTCTCGGGAAAACCTGAAGAACGAGATGAAGAACACGAAGAGAAAACAGAGAGAGAGAGAGAGAGAGAGACTAAGGGAAACGCGAAATGACCTAAGGAAACTAACGCAAACAGAAGGGAAAGGGAACGGAATGGACGGACGCGTGTCCAAAGTCGAAGACAAAGATCCGTAAATCACGGATCGAGCGACGAAAGTCGCAAAGGGAATAGTGGAACGCGCGCACGATTTATTAAACAATTCGGCCGACGCAAAAGTCGTGCGTCGGCCCAATCAAAATTTTTTTGATTTTCTATTTTTTATTTTTTTATTTTATTTTTTTAATACTTTACGAAAAGTCGTAAAGTGAACAGTGAAAACGCGTGTAAAACACGCGCAAAGGTTGCCGACACTTTAAACGGGCTTGGACCATCGAAATGGTTTGGGCCTTAAAGTGGGCCTGGGCCAAAGAAAACTCCGGCCCATTATTGGTGGGCTTAACTAATGGGCCTAAAAACGAACAGGCCCGACACACTAAATGGGCTTGGGTTACGGGTTTTGGGCTTCGTGAATGACACGAGCCCAATGGGCCAAAGATCTAATTAACTATTTTTTTTTTTTTTTTTTTTTTTTTTATTTTACGAAACCTAAAACCCTAACCAATCACACAAATGGGCCTAAGGCCCAATAATAATTAACTACAACAAGCCCAAAACAAATAATAAGAATAGTAATTATGAATAGTAAAAATAAATAACTAGAAATAGTAAAAGAAAACACTCTTTTTTTTTTTATTTACAATTACAAATTTTCTAATTTTTTATTTTTTATTTTTTATTTATTTTTTAAAATAAATAACGAGAGTGAAAAGAAAACTTACCTTTTTACTCCCGAGGAAACCGAAAATCACCAACAAGACATCAACCTCAAGGTTTTTCAACCTTGACTTCCTAAACGTATGCTCCGATGTATGTGGTAAAATTTCCGATAAACCCGGATTATTTCCTATACAAAATAAAAAGGTTAGTAATAAATTTACAAAATAAAAACAAAATATTTACAAAGTTAAAAATGTGTCACAAATTATCTATACAAAATGAATGAATAAAATTTCCTTATGTCTAAGTATATTTTATGTCTACGTATATTCCTATGTCTACGTATATTTTATTTACACAAAAATATTTTCTTTTGCCTGAATATAGTTGAAAAAAAATGAAAGTTGATTCCAAGCGGTAACTCAAGGTGGACTTACGGCCTAGGTGCAATGCCTTGACTTAAATGACTTTCCGTGTTTTCAGAAGGCGAATGGCCAGATCACAAGAGATAAGCGAGAGGCAGGATTCATTTAGTGGACAAGTCCTCTGAATCCAATTTTACAAACCCGTCACCCAGAGTCTTGATCATATCTAGACACCATTCATGTGCCCCTTACTCAGTTGAGAAAGCACTTAAGTGTTCGACAATTCTCCAAGTGTTAATAAAGGCCGCCCTCAACCTCAAATAACCTTACGGTAAAAATGAAGGGTTTAGGCCAATATTAATAAAAGGACCTTACCTAATCCGTTCAAGTTACAACTTACAACAACAAAAAATAATCAACTATATAAAAGACACCTAACTAAATTACTAAGTGTAAAAGTATAAACAAGTATAATCAGTGAGTATAAATAAAATTAACAATTATTATTTACAAATAGTAAAAAGTCAATAGTCAATAGTCAAAGTCAACAGTCAAAAAGTCAACAGTCAAAAGTCAACAGTAAAAAGTAAAAAGTAAAAAGTAAATAGTAAAAACAATCCCCGGCGAGCCGGCGCCAAAATGATTAGAGGATTTTTCACCTACGTCATTAAATATTACCTAAATTCCTAACAATTGTCGTTGTAAAGTATAATGGGAAATAAAGGTTTTTCCCACAGAAGATTGTTATATTTACTTTTTAAATGTCACGAAAAATTAAATTAAATAAAGAATTATATTAACAAGTATAAAGAATAAAGAATATATATATACAAAATTAAATAAACTATACAGTATTGTTTCTATTTACAAAAATATACATTATATACAAAAGTTGTTTTTGGGGGTTTTTGAGATTTTTGAAAACAATAAAAGAAATATTTTTGGATTTTTATTATTTTTGAAAACAAGAAAAACACACACAAATATTGTTTTGAAGATTAACCAACTCCCTAGCCATGAATCCGAAACTAACACATGTAGAATGCCCACGCGGGTTATCATTCCCCAAATAAACTTCTCCCATGAAATCAACCTAATGAACGCTCATCTAGATTAAACAATTAAACATGCAAAGGTGATTAATCTAAACATGTCTAACGCATAGAAAAAGAGTTGTTAATTCAAGTGCGCGACCTAGCGAACGCTCGTCTATCCGCGATCCTTATCATTTAGTTTCAACATTAAAGATAAAACCAAACAAACAAAATTCACATAAGCTGCTAGAAGAATCAATTAACTTCAATCCAACAATTAAATAAACTCATAAATATAGGCTGAAAATTATATAAATAATGTCATGTTAACTAATACAAAGAATAATCAAGCAACAAAGAGGAACTCAAAAAGAGTAATTAAAGAATAAGTTGAAGTACACCATATGGAAAGTAGGAAGAACTCGAAGATCACAAACTCTTAAATCCTCACGCGAGTAACTCAAAAGCCGAGATTCCCAAGGTGATGATGATGGTGGTGATGATGGTTGATGGCCGGTGGTAATGGTGTAAACAGCTCCCCTCCTCCTTGAAGACTTGAAAACCCTAAATACTAGAGAATGGAAAATATGATGTGAGATGGAGAAGAGAAAGAGGAGGGTTTGTCCCTCCCCATTGGGGTGTAGAGAGAAGCTCGGTGGTTGCGCTTGGGTGCAAAGATGAATTCCGAGCTGGCTGCTGCTATGATTGGTTAATTGCAGTGGGCAATTTGAATTGTCAATTGAGCTTGCAGGAGCTTCCTTAAATAGCAGAGGGGAATGGGAATGCTGCCAAGGATTTGAGGGAAGTTGAGAGCTGGAGATGCTGCGGCAGTGGAGGAAAACCAGGGAATAATTGGACCGTAGCCGGTGGTGGTGGAGCTGGTTGGTGATGGTGGAGTAGGAATATGCAGCTGGAAATTGATTCCATGTGAGGGAATAAATGAGGAGCAGCCATGTGAGGGAATGGAGGTCAGCTAGAAGCCACGGGAAAAAGGGAAATGGCTGCAAAAATCCAAAACCAAAACAAATACAAAATAAATAAACACATAAACAAACAAATAAATATAAAATAAAAATTAAATATAAATATAAAATATAAACATAAATATAAAAATAAATATAAACATAAACATGGGAAAATAAAATGGAGATTTAAATTATGTTTCGCCACCGCGTGTGGTGGTTGCGCCGCCTTATGTGGTGGTTCGCCGACAAAATTGTCGGGATTCGGAACGGTTTCCGAAATCTTCGTACAATATTTTATTCCACATGTGAAAGTCACGGTTGACTTTCCGATTTACGCTGAAAATCTCCAAAATTCACCTATTATGTGCAAATTGACATTTTTCTCATATTTTTCCTAAACACACAAAAACAAATATTAAACAGACAAATAAGCTTTCGGAATAGCAAAATCCAGTAATTAAAGGCACTTTGTGAACGTATTTTACGTTCACATCACACCCCTACACTTGAACTATTGCTAGTCCTCTAGCAAACACAAAACAAAACAACACAAAACAGAAAGGGAAACACAAAACAGAAATTCTTTCCAACCATAATCCTCAGCGAGTTCGAAAGAATTATAATCAAGAGAATAAAAATTATATACCAAGGTTAAAGAATTTGCTAAGCATTTAATATGTACATCTCATTTATGCTCGGGTGTAGTGTGTGAAAACCAAGTATACAATTAACGTCAAGCAATCCAATAGGCACATCGAAACAACATTAACCACTAAACCTCACAAGATTCACTAAATATTTCCGCTCAGTGTTTAGGGTTAAGTGTTTACTCTCAAAACAATTACACAAGTAGTGTTCCCATAAGCTTGCTCATCGACCAACTCTCTACAATTAATCTACAAATCATCAGATCATAAGGACTTTCAGGTGAAACAGGGACCAAAGGGTGAATGGTAAGTGGTGAATGGTAAATGAAGTGAAAGGACTCGAAATGAAAAATGTTTTACATGTTTGCAAGACAAGTCAACGACTTTGAAACTCATACCTATGCTATACCCGAAACAACTCTTATTTTCCTCCAACCTTTTATTGAAAATAAAATCAATACAATAACTCTTTTTTTTGGAATTTCTCTTTCGACATTTTTTTTTCTTTCTTTTCTATTTTTTTTTCTTTGAGGAATTTATTCCTTCTTTTTATTTCTGATTTTTTTTTCTTTCTTTGAACAAATACAACAAAATAAATACACCCCCACACTTGCCTTTTGGTATACTACCGTACAAATCCGAAGCATAAAAACACAAGAATCATTTCAGCCAAGCCTTCAAAGATTGGGTTCTCTGAAGGACCTGCACTCGAAACAAATGACCGAAAGAATTCACTCGTTTGGCCATTTCGGGTTGGGAAGGGAGGATAGCTTTTCTGGGTTTGGAAGTTTTCTGGGAAAACTGAAGAACACGAAGAACACGAGAGAGAAAAGGAGAGAGAGAGAGAGAGAGAGAGAGACTAAGGGAAACCTAAGGGAAAAGCGTGGAATGAAACACACGAACAGAAGGGAAGGGAAGGGAACGGACGCACGCTCACACACGTGCCACAGACACAGATCCGCAAATTGCGGATCGGGCGACGAAAGTCGCAAAGCGTACAGTGAAAACGCATGCGGCTTATTAAACAAATCGGCCGACGCAAAAGTCGTGCGTCGGCCCAATCAAATTTTTTTTCGATTTTCGAATTTTTATTTTTTATTTTTATTTTTTTAATACTTTACGAAAAGTCGTAAAGTGAACAGTGAAAACGCGTCGCACACGCGCAAAGGTTGCAGACACTTTAAACGGGCTTGGGCCATCGGAATGGTCTGGACCTTAAAGTGGGCCTGGGCCAAAGAAATCTCCGGCCCATTATTGGTGGGCTTAACTAATGGGCCTAAAAACGAACAGGCCCGACACACTAATGGGCTTGGGTTACGGGTTTTTGGGCTTCGTGAATGACACGAGCCCAATGGGCTAAATTTTTTATTTTTTATTTTTTATTTTTTATTTTACGAAACCTAAAACCGTAACCAATCACACAAACGGGCCTAAGGCCCAATAACAAATATCAACAATCAAGCCCAAAAATAAAACAAACAGTAATTATAAACAGTAAAAATAAATAAATACAAAGAGTAAAACAAACAAACAAACACTCTTTTTTTTTTATTTACAATTAAAAATTTTCTAATTTTTATTTTATTTTTTATTTTTTATTCTTTTTTTTTTTTTTTTTTTTTTAAATAAATAACGAGAGCGAAAAGAAAACTTACCTTTTTACTCCCGAGGAAACCGAAAATCACCAACAAGACATCAACCTCAAGGTTTTTCAACTTTGACTTCCTAAACGTATGCTCCGATGTATGTAGTAAAATTTCCGATAAACCCGGATTATTTCCTATACAAAATAAAAAGGTTAGTAATAATTTTACAAAATAAAAACAAAATATTTACAAAGTTAAAAATATGTCACAAATTATCTATACAAACTGAATGAATAAAATTTCCTATGTCTAAGTAAATTTTCCTATGTCTAAGTAAATTTTATTTACACAATACACTTAAGTACGGGAACAGAGGACTTCAATGTGCAATGGGACTGAAACAGCTACCCATCTTAAAGTCATGTTTAATCCAATATACCTAAAGTGTACAAAAACAGTTTCTTTTGCCTCAATATAGTTGAAAAAAAATGAAAGTTGATTCCAAGCGGTAACTCAAGGTGGACTTATGCTTAGCCGTAAAACCGCAGTCATTAAATTAGTACCTAAATTCCTAACAATTGTCGTTGTAAAGTATAATGGGAAATAAAGGTTTTTCCCACAGAAGATTGTTATATTTACTTTTTAATGTCACGAAAAATTAAATTAAATAAAGAATTATTATTAACAAGTATAAAGAATAAAGAATATATATATATACAAAATTAAATAAACTATACAGTATTGTTTCTATTTACAAAAATATACATTATATACAAAAGTATTTTTGGGGGTTTTTGATAATTTTGAAAACAATAAAAAGAAATATTTTTGGAGTTTTAATATTTTTGAAAACAAGAAAACACACACACAAATATTGTTTTGAAGATTAACCAACTCCCTAGCCATGAATCCGAAACTAACACATGTAGAATGCCCACGCGGGTTATCATTCCCCAAATAAACTTCTCCCATGAAATCAACCTAGTGAACGCTCATCTAGATTAAACAATTAAACATGCAAAGGTGATTAATCTAAACATGTCTAACGCATAGAAAAAGAGTTGTTAATTCAAGTGCGCGACCTAGCGAACGCTCGTCTATCCGCGATCCTTATCATTTAGTTTCAACATTAAAGATAAAACCAAACAAACAAAATTCACATAAGCTGCTAGAAGAATTAATCAACTTCAATCCAACAATTATTACACAAAATAGAAAATAAACAAACAATAACATTTCCCAAAATTATTCACGAATAGTTAATTAAACAAAAATAAATTATAATAAATAAACGAGTTTGGGAAAAATGTTACTGTTGTGTCCATGAAAATGGACACCTGTCAGGCGTGCGAAGGTGGCGGACTCGGCTATTAAAAACGGACAGTATTATTTTGGATGTGGCGGGTGTAGAGAGCAATTGGGCTTGGGCCGATGGGTGCACAGAGAAATCTGGACAGTGGGCTTTTTGCATTGGGCCGGTCAACGTGGTCAAAGCCCAAGCTTGACTTTTCTTCTTTCTTCCTTACGGGTTGACTTGTTGACCCATTCCATGTCAGCATCATCAGTAGCCTCTCTTTCACGATTTCATTCATCATCTCCTTCATTTCTTCATCTTCTCGTTTCCAGAAAAACATAAACCGTGAGAGAGAGAGCGACGCCGCAGTAACAAGAGATGGCGGCGAGGTGGCAACGGGGCTTTGGCAGCAGCATCGACGGAGAGATACGCCGGCACGGGAAGCGGCAATGGTTGCGGCGCCGGAATTGAAGAGAGAGCAGCTGGGCTTCACGGCTTGAAGCGCGACGGAGACGAGTCGGCGCCGCGGTTTGGGTTCCGGGCTGGTACGGTGATGAAGCCGAGATGGGTGGTTGGGTCGACGCGGTGAGCAGAGATCGACGGTCGTCGTTAACGCAAGTCCGGGCTGCCGGCGGCTTGGATCGATGGAAGGCAACGAGGCACGGGGGAGGCCAGAAGAACGGCGACGGCGGGATGAGAGGAAGGAGAGCAGCTACGCCGTGATTTGATGGCTGGGCAGGAGCAGATTGGCGTCGCCGGCATCGTGGCAAAGCAGCGGCACGGCAGAGCCGGGGCTCGGGTTCGTCGGCGTCGAGAGTGCAGCAGCTCAATTGATTTCCAAACCTGCAAATAAGAAGAACAGACAATTAGAATGTGTTGTGATTGTGTGAAACTTGCAGGTCTGCTCTTAAATAGAGGAAGGAAGGGAGGATGCGGCCAAGGATTTGAGAGGAAATGGGCGGCGGGCAAGTGAGTGAGTGAGCCGGAGATGCTCGCCGAGCGGTGGATGAAATCCAGGGAAAATTGGACTGTAGCTGGTGGTGGGATTTTGGTGGAGGCGGTAGGTGAAGATGCTGCCGGCAGTGGAGATGGTTGGTGAAGGTAGTGGCTGCAAAACTCCAAAATAAAATATAAACAAAATAAGTCAATAAATAAATAATTATCAAAAATAAATATAAATAGAAATATTAATAAAATAAAACAAGAGAAATTAAATAATAAAAGAAATTAAATCAAGTAAATAAATAAAATAATTATTAGGGAAAATAAAATGGTGGTTTGAATTGTGTTCCACCACTGCGTGTGGTGGTTGCGCCTCCTTATGTGGTGGTTCGCCGACAAACTTGCCGGAATTCGGAACGGTTTCCGAAATCTTCGTATAATATTTTATTCCACAAATGAAAGTCACGGTTGACTTTTCGAATTACGCTGAAAACCTCCAAAATGCACTTATTCTGTGCAGATAAACATTTTCCTGGTATTTTCCCTAAAATCACGAAAACAAACATTAAACAGACAATTAAGCTTTCGGAATAGCAAAATCCAGTAATTAAAGGCACTTTGTGAATGTATTTTACGTTCACATCAACTTACGGCCTAGGTGCAATGCCTTGACTTAAATGACTTTCCGTGTTTTCAGAAGGCGAATGGCCAGATCATATGAGAATAAGCGAGGGGCAGGATTCATTTGGTGGACTACGGAGGCAAGCCCCTATCGACTTTCGTCTGTCTATAGTCCTCTGAATCCAAAACCTGTCACCCAGGGTCTCGACCTAGACACCATCCATGTGCCCCTTACTCAGTTGAGAAAGCACTTAAGTGTTCGACAATTCTCCAAGTGTTAATAAAGGCCGCCCTCAACCTCAAATAACCTTACGGTAAAAATGAAGGGTTTAGGCCAATATTAATAAAAGGACCTTACCTATTTCCGTTCAAGTTACAACTTACAACAACAAAAAATAATCAACTATATAAAAGACACCTAAATAAATTACTAAGTGTAACAAAATATGAACAAGTATTAAAAACAAGTAATATGAACAGTTAAAAAAAATAGTAAAATTATAAACAATAAAACGTAAACAGTAATTATATACAAGTAATAATTACAAAAAATTATAAACAGTATTCACAAAAAAAAATATTAGGTTAGGAATATTTTCAATCCCCGGCAACGGCGCCAAAAATTGACATGCCCAAAAGGAGCATCAATTAAAAAAAACCCTATCGGTAGTATAGTGGTGTAAGTAGGGTATCGTTCACAACGGAGATCAAAGGGTGTACCTAACAAAAATTGTCACAAAGAATTAAATAAAATAAAGAATTATTATTAACAAGTATTAAGAATATATACATATGTACAAAGTAAAAATGGGGTTTAAGAGATTAAATTGAATGAAATGAATTAATTAAATTACAAAGAATAAATTAAATAAGATGGGATGAAACACAATTATATAAAGTTCAGCCACAAGTATACAAGTTTACCAATTATTGGACCGAAAATTAACCAAGTTCCCTAGCCATGAAACCGAAATTAACATATGTGGAATGCTGGACCGCCAATTATCATTCCCCAAATAAAACCACTTTCATGAAAATTAACCTAAGCGACCGCACCTAGATTAACCAATCAAACATGCAGAGGTAGCTAATCAAAACATGTCCAACGCATAAAAGAAGAGTTGTTAATTAAAGTGCACGACCTAGTGGGACCGCCCATCTAACCGTGATCCTTTTTATTTGTTTCCGACCTCTTTCCAAAGCCTTTACTACTTGTGAATTAGAATTAAAACCCTAATTCTAGCACCAATTATATGCAATCATCTTAAGTTTGCAACCTTAAAACAAAAACATATAAAAGTTATCTACTAAAATAGAATCAAATAAACGGAGTCACATAAGCTGCTAGAAGAACTAATTAATTAGGATCCAACAATTAAATAAACCCATAAACAAAGGCTGAAAATTATATAAATCATGTCATGTTAACTAATACAAAGGATAAACAAGCAACAAAGAGGCATAAATTTAAAGGCTAAGTCGAAATACACCGTATGAATAGCATGAAGATCTTGAAGCCACATCTTGAATCCTTGACCACAAGTAATCCAAGCTGTGAAGACAAGGTGGTGATGGTGATGGTGACGCTGAAATAGGGCTGGTGGTGATGGTGTAGACGCCTTCTCCTCCTCCTTGAAGTCTTGAAAACCCTAAATACTAGAGAATGGAAAATGAGAAATGAGAAGAGAAAGAGGAGGGTTTGTCCCTCCCCATTGGGGTGTGAATTTGTAGAGAAGAATGAGGCTGCTATTTATAGGAGAATGGAGAGGAAGAAGAAGACAATGAAAGAAATAAAGAAAGAAAAGGAAGAGAAGTGGAATGTGAGTGGTAGAAAAGAAATGGTAAGTGGAATGGTGGAAATGAAGTCATATGGCAATGAACCATTTATTTAGATAAAAGAAATCAAACACTAATATTGTGGGCAGAAAGAAGAGGAAAGAATATAGGGGTGAGTGGAGCATTGAAAATAAAAGAAGAGGAAAGAAATAAAAAGCAGACAGCACTGAGCAGTGCGCACTTAGAGCGGAATAATGGACGTTCCACCGGTTGGATGATTCTGAAATTTTAATGCCGAATACCTAACATCCACATGCATCGTGTATCAAAATTAAAGCTAGATCTGACGGTGCAATTGAGAGATATGGGCTTCGCAAGTTGACATATCTGCACAGGCAGATTGTCCGAAAATGGGCTTGGACCTTCCTTCTTGGGCTTGGGCCTTTCTTCTTGGGCATGAGCCTTTCTTCATGGATTTGGGCCTTCATCTTCATGGATTTGGGCCTTCATCTTGGGCCTCACGGCAGCTCACTTCTTAATGGGCCTCGAAAGAGCCCATTAGACTTCGTAAATTTCCGAGCTCCAATTTTCTGCACGTATTCACATTTATATATCATTTAGGGACTCAAATATGGAAACTAAGCAAAAATAGCAAAGTTACAATTAAATCATAGCCAAATAGTAGGGAAAATACATTAAAAATGTCACACTTTGTGCTCCTATCAAATACACCGCAAAGAAAGCCGCCAGTGCATCTCTCTGAGCTTTGGTGTACTTTGTCCTCGGAAGTCTCCTATAGACAGGAGCGGCTTCCGGCTCGGCTGGTGGATCAGCAACCAGGATTGGTGCTTGGGGTAGTGGTTGCGGTTGCGGTTGTGGTTGTGGTTGTGGCTCGGTCGGCATGCTAGCATCAGCGCTATTGAGCATGCTCGGTGGAATTATTTCAGCCAAGCCTTCAAAGATCGGGTTCTCTGAAGGACCTGCCTAAAACAAATCGCTGAAAGAATTCACTCTCTTGGCCATTTTTGGGTTGGGAAGGGAGGATAGCTTATGGGAAAAACGGAAGAACACGAAGAACAGATGAAGAACAACGAGAGAAAATGAGAGAGAATGAGAGAGAGTCTAAGGGAAACGCGTGAAATGACCTAAGGGAACTAACGCAAACAGAAGGGAAAGGAAGGAACGAACGCACGCTCGCACACGTGCCACAGACAGAAGACCCGCAAATTGTGGATCGGGCGACGAAAATCATAAAGTCTACAGTAGACACGCACGCGGCTTATTAAACAATTCGGCCGACGCAAAAGTCGTGCGTCGGCCCAATCAAAATTTTTTTTATTTTTTATTTTTATTTTTTAATACTTTACGAAAAGTCGTAAAGTGAACAGTGAAAACGCGTAGCACACGCGCTTGCCGACACTTTAAACGGGCTTGGGCCATCGAAATGGTTTGGGCCTTAAAGTGGGCCTGGGCCAAAGAAAACTCCGGCCCATTATTGGTGGGCTTAACTAATGGGCCTAAAAACGAACAGGCCCGACACACTAAATGGGCTTGGGTTACGGGTTTTGGGCTTCGTGAATGACACGAGCCCAATGGGCTAAATTTTTTTTTATTTTATTTTTTTATTTTTATTTTTTTATTTTACGAAACCTAAAACCCTAACCAATCACACAAATGGGCCTAAGGCCCAATAACAAATAACAACAAGAAAGCCCACAAATAAAACAAACAGTAATTATAAATAGTGAAATAAATAATTACAAACAGTAGAAGCAAACACTCTTTTTTTTTATATTTCCAATTACAAATTTTCTAATTTTTAATTTTTTGTTCTTTTTCATAAATAAATAACGAGAGTGAAAAGAAAACTTACCTTTTTACTCCCGAGGAAACCGAAAATCACCAACAAGACATCAACCTCAAGGTTTTTCAACCTTGACTTCCAAAACGTATGCTCCGATGTATGTGGTAAAATTTTCGATAAACCTGGATTATTCCCTATAAAAATTAAAAAGTTAGTAATAAAATTTACAAGTTAAAAACAAAATATTTACAAAATTAAAAATAATTTCACAAATTATCTATACAAAATGAATAAATAAAATTTCTTATGTCTATGCATATTTTATTTACACAATACACTTAAGTGTACAAAAACATTTTCTTTTGCCTTAATATAGTTGAAAAAAAAGAAAGTTGATTCCAAGCGGTAACTCAAGGTGGACTTACGGCCTAGGTGCAATGCCTTGACTTAAATGACTTTCCGTGTTTTCAGAGGCGAATGGCCAGATCATATGAGAATAAGCGAGGGGCAGGATTCATTTAGTGGACTACGGAGGTTTACACCCCTATCGACTTACGTCAGTCTATAGTCCTCTGAATCCAAAACCTGTCACCCAGGGTCTCGACCTAGACACCATCCATGTGCCCCTTACTCAGTTGAGAAAGCACTTAAGTGTTCGACAATTCTCCAAGTGTTAATAAAGGCCGCCCTCAACTTCAAATAACCTTACGGTAAAAATGAAGGGTTTAGGCCAATATTAACAAAAGGACCTTACCTAATCCGTTCAAGTTACAACTTACAACAACAAAAAATAATCAACTATACTCAGAACACCTAAGTATAATTACTAAGTGTAAAATATCTACAAGTAAAATTAGTAAGTATATATAAAATTAACAAGTATTATTTACAAATATTCACAAAAATAATAGTTAGGAATTTTCGATCCCCGTCGACGGCGCCAAAAATTGACAGGCCCCAAAGGGAGCATCAATTTAAAAAAACCCTATCGGTAGTAGTATAGTGCATAGTAGGGTATCGTTCACAACGGAGATCAAAGGGTGTACCTAACAAAAAAATGTCACAAAGAATTAAATAAAATAAAGAATTATTATTAACAAGTATGAAGAATATATACATATGTACAAAGTAAAAGGGGGTTTAAGAGATAAATTGAATGAAATAAATTAATTAAATTACAAAGAATAAATTAAATAAGATGGGATGAAACATAAAGAATATAAAGTTCAGCCACAAGTATACAAGTTTACCAATTATTGGACCGAAAATTAACCAAGTTCCCTAGCCATGAAACCGAAATTAACATATGTGGAAAGTTAGAAGCTAACCATTCCCCAAATAAAACATCTCTACGAAAATTAATCGAAGTGAAAGCACCTAGATTAACCAATTAAACATGCCATCTTAGTCTAGAAAGCTAGCCAGTCAAATCATGTTTAACGCATAGAAGAAGAGTTGTTAATCAAAGTGCACGACCCATTATAGAAAAGTCCATATGTCCGCAATCCTTTTTATTTGACACCGACCTTTGTCCAAAGCCTTTACTACTAGTGAATTAGGTTTCCAAAACTATTAGGTGAATTGTAATCCCTAACTCTAGCTCCAATTATATGCAAATATTATAAGTATCGATCCCTATAACATAAACACATAAAAGTTTTCTATAATTCAGAATCAAGTAAACAGAGTCACATAAGCTACTAGAAGAACTAATTAATTAGGATCCAATAACTAAATAAACTCATATAAATAGGCTGGAAATTATATAAATCATGTCATGTTAACTAATACAGAGAATAATCAAGCAACAAAGAGGAATTCATAAGAATAATTAAAGGAAAAGTCGGATTACACCATATGGAATAGCATGAAGACTTGAAGACCACGAAACCTTGAATTCTTGAAAGCAAGTAATCCAAACCGTGTGCAGCAAGGTGGTGATGATGATGGACGAAATTGATGGTGATGATGGTGATGGTGCAGCCGCCTTTCCTCCTCCTTGAAGCCTTGAGAACCCTAAATACTAGAGAATGGAAAATATGATGGAGAAGAGAAAGAGGAGGGTTTGTCCCTCCCCATTTGGGTGTGAATTGGTGAATTGGTGTGAAGAATGAGGCTTCTATTTATAGGAGAATGGAGAGGAAGAAGAAGACAATGAAAGAAATAAAGAAAGAAAGGGAAGAGAAGTGGAATTTAAGTGGGAGATAAATAAATGGTGAGTGGAATGGTGGAAATGTATTCATATGGCAATTAACCATTTATTTAAATAAAAGAAATTAACCACTAATGTTATGGGGAGAAAGAAACAAAGATAGTGTGGTGAGATGGGTGGAAATGTGGGGGTGAGTGGAGCATTGAGAATAAAAGAAGAGGAAAGAAATAAAAAGCAGACAGCACTGAGCAGTGCGCACTTAGAGTGGAATTCTGGACGTTTCGACGGTTGGATGATTCTGAAAGTTTATTTGGGAATAACTGACATCCATGTGCAGCGTGTATCAAAATTACAGCTAGATCCAACGGTGGAAGTGGGAGATATGCGCTTCCCAAGTTGACAGATCTGCACAGGCAGATTGTCCGAAAATGGGCTTGGACCTTTCCTTCATGCTTTGTGGACTTCCTTCTTGGGCTTGGGCCTTTCTTCATGGATTTGGGCCTTCATCTTGGGCCCACAGCAGCGCACCTCTTAATGGGCCTCGAGAAAGCCCATTAGACTTCGTAAACTTCTAACACTTTGCTTACTTTCCTCAACTTATCTTCTTTTCTCTTTATTTGCAATAGAAAACCTACAAACATAAAAACTAAATAAATAACACAAATTTATGAGAAACTAACAACAAAAATGTAGAGAATTTGATATAAACAGTTATACAATTATGCACCTATCATTAATGGGCCTCGCAAAAGCCCATTAGACTTCGTTTCTGCACATGTTCACATTAATACATCATTTTGGACTCTAATATGGAAACTAAGCTAAAATAGCAAAGTTACAATTAAATCATAGCCAAATAGTAGGGAAAACACATTAAAAACGTCACACTTTGTGCTCCTATCACCGCGCCTTCCCTTCAGGCCGTGCTCCCATAGCCGTCGCCGTTGCCATCCAAGCTCAAATCAAAGCTCCAATCGGAGCAGCCCAGCACCGAATCTTCCTCTAATCATCGCCGTGTCTATCTCGCCTCTCTGCGGTGAAGAAGAAGAAGAATAGAAAGAATTGAAGCCAAAGTGGAAGCTGACCTGGAGCACGGGATAAAAGAAGGAAATCTCTACGAAAAGTCAACAGAAGCAAGTCACGGCCTCACGGGTCAAGTGGTCAACACGGGTAGAGACCAAAGGAGAGTCAACTGACTTTCTCTTGGGCTTTTCTACTGTTCACAGGCCCAAGCCGAAAGCCCAAGTCAAAGTGATCTCGACATTCGAGTTCCCGAGCTTCCAAAATTCATTGAGCATTTCTTTCCCTTAAACTCATTTTAATTTTGTTTGTTGTGTGAAAATATTTGTTTAAATTCTATTTTGATTTGGTTAATTTAAATTGTGTACTTTGAATATTTTCTAAATTAAATTGTGATTTACTTTATATATTTGTGAGTTAAGTTTATTTTTAGTTTAATTATTTCAATTTGTTTGTTTAGATTAATTTGTTAAATATTGTGTGTTTAGAAAAATAAGAAAAACCCTAAAAATTGTTATTTGTGTTAAGAAAATTAGATTACATTTTATTAATTAGGTTTTAGGCCTCCAATCCCCGTGGTTCGACAATCCCGAGTCTAATTTACTATTTCCTATATTTTGATGACCAATCAAATGGCGCCGTTGCCGGGGATTTAGGTTTAACTTTTATCTATTAGTATTTGTAACCGAAATTTTTTCTTGCAATTTTCTTGTTTTGTTTTATTTTTGTGAGCAATTTTTGTATTTTATTTTATTTTATTCTATTCTTTGGTTCTTGTTTACATTTTTCTTGGAATTTTTAGGTACATATTTTTCAGCTATGGAACAGTGGAATTATTCTTGGGATGATTCTAGAAACTTCGAGCATCCGTGGTACTCTCAAAATCAATGCATCGAGCCGTCACACCCGTCACTTTCTTTACTTGAAGAAATGGCAGCTCAATTGCAAAATTCTTTAGCGGATGATTGATTGACTACAAGTGTGCATCAATTTAAAACCCTAAAAGCATTGTAGTAAAGAATAAGTAGGGATCGTTCCAACGGAGATCGAGGGTGTACCTAACAAAGAATGTCACAAAGAATTAATATTTACAAATATAAACAAAATATGTACACAAAATTAAGGGGTGATTGAGAATTGTTTACGAAAATTAAGTAACTAACTACAAAGAATGAATTAAATGGAATAAATCGATGGAACATAGATCAATTAATCAACATCTTAAGTATACTCATTTATCAATTATCAGATTGAAACTTAACTAAATCCCTAGTCATGAATTCGAAATTAACACATGTAAGATGTTGGACCACCATACATCTCCCAAATAAATATCTCTCTATGAATTCCAACCTAAACGACCACACCTAGGTTAAACAATTAAACATGCAAAGATAGCTAGCCTAAACATGTTCAACGCATAGAAACATACTTGTTAATTAAAGTGCATGACCTAGTGAGACCACTCTACTATCCATGATCCTTCTCATCTGATTCTATCAATTAAGGCAAAATCAAACAAGCAAATCCACATAAACTACTAGAAGAATCAATCAACTTCAATCCAACAACCAAATAAACTTGTATGGCTGAGATTGCTTTGAGTAGTCCCAAGAAATATCCCTCCACTTCTTGCCATGACCAGGTCTAGATACATCCCACAATATCTAATTTTATTCTTGGGGGTGGGTGGAGCATTGAGAATAAAAGAAAATTAAAGAATTAAAAAGTAGACAGCACTGAGCTCAGTGCACTTAGAATGGCATAATGGACGTTCCACTGGTTGGATTATCCTGAAATTTTAATACAGAATACCTAACACACATCTGCAGCTTGTATTAAAATTTCAGCTCGATCGGACGGTCCAATTAGGAGATATGGGCTTCAGAAGTGGACTGATCTGCACAGGCAGAATGTCCGAAAATGGACTTGGACCTTTCCTTCATGCTTTGTGGACTTGGGCTTTCCTTCATGGATTTGGGCCTCCATCTTGGGCCTCACGGCAGCTCACCTCTTAATGGGCCTCGAAAAAGCACATTAGACTTCGTAAATTTCCGAGCTCCGATTTTCCGTTCTGAGCTGAAATAGTAATCCTAGTTGCATTAGGATTCCTACTCCCTTTATGATTCCTGTCAGAGTCAGGAAAGAATTCAAATTAGGAAAGTTTCATAATATCTTCATTTTAATTCATTCCTTCAATTAAATCATCATTTAGGGACACAAAGGTAGAAACTAAGCTAAATAGCAAAGTTAACCAATAAAACGCAGCCAAATAGTAGGGAAAATATATTAAAAACGTCACACTTTGTGCTCCTATCAATGATGCTCAACAATGGCGTGAAACTCAAGAAAGAAGTGCAATGATCGATCAATTTATAGAGCAATTTGAGGCCAACGGTTTATTTGAGCACAATCAAGAACTGGCAAATCTGCAACCATGTGAGTTCTTTGATCCAAATCCCTTACTTGTGCATAATGGTGATTTTGATGTGCATTCATGTGGGGTTAAGAGGGAAGAAAATGTACCTCTTGACCATGTTGATAATACTGTTATGCATCATAATTTCATATTAAAGGAGGATGGGAACCGGGAGGAAGAATTAGTACTCCCGGGAAATGGATTGGAGGATTGTGATGTTGTGCTCTCAAAGAGTAAAAAGGGAGTGAATAAAGCTGCTGACAAGAAAAAGAAAAAGAAGAAGAAGGGGCTAATGACTGAAGTGTTCAATATTTTCACGAAAGCGGACGTGAATCTTCCTCTGCTAGATCTCATCAGTCGAGTACCAGCATATGCAGAATTTGTCAAGAATCTATGCATGCACAAGAAGAAATTCCTTGGTGAAGAGAAAATTGTGCTCAAGGAGGAGGCAAGTGCAATCATTCAACGAAGGGCATCACGTGGCATTCATGATCCTACGAGCTTTGTTATTGGGTGTACAATTGGTGACAAATCTTTTGATGGAGCTCTTATGGATATGTGCACGTGCATCAATATCATGCCTCTAGCAACGTTCCGGAAGCTAGCCATTGGTAATCTGCAACCTACTTCGATTTCAGTGCAACTTGCAGATGAGACATTCAGAATGCCGGTGGGAATTGTGGAAGATGTGTTGGTTAGAGTCGACAAGTTCATCCTTCCAGCAGATTTTGTGATTTTGGATATGGATGAAGACGCCAAGATAGAGAGTGGATTGCCTATCATCCTTGGTAGTCCCTTTATGGCCATTGCCGGTGCGAAGATTAATGTTCAGAAAGGCACCGTGAAGCTCAAAGTGTTGGGGGAAAAAGTCAAGTTGCAAGTACTCCAGCCCGCCTTTCCACTTAATGTCATCAAGGAGGTGTTTTCAGTTGATTTGGTGAAGGGGAATCAAGCAAAGAGTGAAAGGATTTTCGGTCCTTTAAATCCTCCCAAGCCTAAAATTGAAGTTCATCCCTCTATTGTGGTTGAGAAGTGATTTGAGAGTTTTTACCTACGTCATTAAATTATTACCTAAATTCCTAACAATTGTCGTTGTAAAGTATAATGGGAAATAAAGGTTTTTCCCACAGAAGATTGTTATATTTACTTTTTAAATGTCACGAAAAATTAAATTAAATAAAGAATTATATTAACAAGTATAAAGAATAAAGAATATATATATACAAAATTAAATAAACTATACAGTATTGTTTCTATTTACAAATATATACATTATATACAAAAGTTGTTTTTTTGGGGGTTTTTGAGATTTTTGAAAACAATAAAAGAAATATTTTTGGATTTTTATTATTTTTGAAAACAAGAAAAACACACACAAATATTGTTTTGAAGATTAACCAACTCCCTAGCCATGAATCCGAAATTAACATATGTAAGATGCTGGACCACCATACATCTCCCAAATAAAACCTCACTATGAAAATTAACCCCGAGACCACCCCGACAGGCTAAACAATTAAACATGCAAAGGTAATTAATCTAAACATGTCTAACGCATAGAAGAATAGTTGCTAATTCAAGTGCACGACCTAGCGGGACCGCCCAACTATCCGTGATCCTTATTATTTAGTTTTAACATTAAAGATAAAACCAAACAAACAAAATTCACATAAGCTGCTAGAAGAATTAATCAACTTCAATCCAACAATTATTACACAAAATAGAAAATAAACAAACAATAACATTTCCCAAAATTATTCACGAATAGTTAATTAAACAAAAATAAATAATAATAAATAAATGAGTTTGGGAAAAATGTTACTGTTGTGTCCATGAAAATGGACACTGTCTGGCAGGCGAAGGTGGCAGACTCAGCTATAAAATCGGACAATTTTGGATGTGGCGGGTGCCCTTAGCAGATTGGATTTGGGCCTGGGCCTGCGGGTGTAGATAGCAAATTGGGCCTTGGGGACATTGGGCTTGGTCAAACAGTCAAAGGCCCAAGTGACAGAGTTGACTGTTGACCCGGTCATGCGCATGGTCTTTCACTTGAGTTGAAAAGTCAACTCATTTCTCTTCTTTTTTTATTCTTTCTCTTCTCATCCCGTGTTCATCCCAGCTGCAATTATACTTTCATTCTTCTTGTTCAGCTCCATCATATCAGAGAGGGCGAGAGGGTGAGCTGCTGCCTGCGAGAGAAAGAGCAGAGAAGGACGCCGCCGTGAGCGATTGATGGCGAGATGCGGCGCAGCTTGGTGCGGCGGAATTGCAGCGGTGTCGATGGAGAAGAGCAGTGGCTAGGCTTGGATTGGGGATGGCGTCGCCGTGGTTTGATGCGGCGGTGACTGGGCTCTGCAAATCTGAGCAGAGGCCGGACTTGAAGCGGCGGAGCAGAAGAGACGCCGGCATGGATGAATCGACGACGGGGCTCGATGATGCCGGCGCCGGAATTCATGGGAGGTCTCGGTGAGCTGGGATCGGTGACAGCAACGGCAACAGCTTTGGTGAGCTTGGGTTCTGGGCAATTGCGGGAACAGCGGCTAGGGACGCCGTGATGGTGAGGATGAGCGGCGGCGGCGAGAGGCTTGATGTGGCGCCGGCATAGATGGTAATTTGCGACGCCGTGGGTTTCTGCAAAAATGAAATTAAGCACGGGATTAGTGGTGAGTTATGATTAATGGAAATCCGAAATTCAGCTTGATCGGAGAAAAGAGACGACTGGGCTTGAGATTGGAAATCATGGTTCTTGTTTCGGGCGGTGGGCTTGACGTGCGAGCTTCCAAACCTGCAAAAACAAGATCAAAGATAATTAGATTGATGATTAAATTGCTTGCAGGTGCTCTCTCTTAAATAGAGAAGGGAAAGCAGAAGCATCCAAGGGGCGAGTGATTTCCAACGCAGAGGTGATGGTGGAAGGGTTGGTGATGGTGAATTGTGATCCGTAGATCTTGCCGGCTGGTGGAAGTGGAATAGTGGAGGAATAATCACAACTGTGATTGAGGAGTGATGGAAGACCAGCAAGGAGGAATCGTGAACATGGACGGGGGAAGCTGCAAAGAGAATCAAACAAAATTAAAATAAACAAAATAAAATAAAATAAAATAAATGAATAATAAAAGAAATGAAATAATTATAAAATAAAGAAAAGAAATAAAATAACAAATGAAATAATTATAAAAGAAATATGTAAAATAAATATAAATAAAATATAAACAAGGGAAAATAAGATGGAGTTTCAATTATGTTCCACCACCGCGTGTGGTGGTTGCGCCGCCTTACGTGGTGGTTCGCCGACAAATTGTCGGGATTCGGAACGGTTCCTGAAATCTTCGTACATTATTTTATTCCACAAATGAAAGTCACAGTTGACTTTCCGATTTACGCTGAAAACTCCCAAAATGCACCTATTCTGTGCAGATAAACATTTTCCTGGTATTTTCCCTAAAAACACGAAAACAAATATTAAACAGACAATTAAGCTTTCGGAATAGCAAAATCCAGTAATTAAAGGCACTTTGTGAACGTATTTTACGTTCACATCACACCCCTACACTTGAACTATTGCTAGTCCTCTAGCAAACACAGAATACAAAACAACACAAAACAGAAATGGAAACACAAAACAGACGGTCTTTCCAACGATAATCCTCAGCGAGTTCGAAAGAATTATAATTAAGACAATAAAAATTATATACCAAGGCTAACAAATTTGCTAAGCATTTAACATGTACATCTCATATATGCTCGGGTGTGGTGTGTGAAAACCAAGTATACAATTAATGTCAAGCAATCCAATAGGCACATCGAAACAACATTAACCACTAAACCTCACAAGATTCACTAAATATTTCCGCTCAGTGTTTAGGGTTAAGTGTTTACTCTCAAAACAATTACACAAGTAGTGTTCCCATATGCTTGCTCATTAACCGACTCTCTACAATTAATCCACAAATCTTTAGATCATAAGGACTTTTTAGGTGAAACAGGGACAAAAGGATGAATGGTAAATGATGAATGGTCAATGAAGTGAAAGGACTCGAAATGGAAAATGTTTCACATGTTTGCAAGACAAGTCAACGACTTTGAAACTCATACTTATGCTATACCCGAAACAACTCTTATTCTCCTCCAACCTTTTATTCAAAATAAAAATAATACAATAACTCTATTTTTGGAATTTCTCTTTCTTTTTTTTTTTTTTTTTTTTTCTTTTTGAGGAATTTATTCCTTCTTTTTATTTCTGATTTTTTCTTTCTTTCTTTGAACAAATACAAGAAAATAAATATACACCCCCACACTTGCCTTCTGGTATACTACCATACAAATCAAAACCCGAAGCATAAGAACACAAGAAGTCACTATCATCGTCTTGCAAAAACATAAATAAAACAAAGGTGAAATGGTGTGGGTGAACAAAAGAAACGGCTAATGAGTGATCAGTTCAAAAGGGGATCCTAAAGTTCGTGTTTAAATGGATGGTGAATATTTTGGCCATGGTGCTCAACTAATGCCTTACTCATTTCCAATTCATCACAGATTAACAAAATGTTTCAAGCGGTCTCTGAGCAAGTTCTAGGTTCAAAAACTCATGAATTGTGCACACATGAAGAACGAGTAAATGTATGAAATATACATACATGTGAATATACAATAGGCTCAAGTCCTCACATTTTCTGGGTATGCATGACAATGTATGTTCAAATGTGCTTTTCGGATTGCAATCAATTAATCGAAACAGGTTATGTGAACATGGAAATTCGAGCAATCACAAGTTATGCATATTAAATCCAAACCAAATTACACAAAGCCTTAGCATATAACCAACATTTTCCAAATCATAACAATTAAACTCAATTCATCATCGGGATTGGAAAGAATACAACACACATAACAAAAATAAACACACAAAAACACACAAACAGAAGCAAATATTTTTGATTTTTTTGATTTTTTTGATTTTTCAATTTAGGGTAACAATACGTGACCACAGTGACTTACTTAGTGCAATGGTAGGTTCAACGCTACCAAGGGAGTAAGTATGATTTAGTCGATATATTGTAACCGTAGAAAACGAAAACAAGTAAATGATTTTTTTGAATTTTTCAATTTTTCAAATTTTTTCTTTTCTTTTTAATAAACCTTCCCCCCACACTTGAATTAAACATTGTCCTCAATGTTAGACAGATATTTCACGAAAATGAAAAATTCAAGCATGGTTATTGAATTTAAACACACAACAGAAATAAACACACAACATATATACAAATGAAAAAGAAGATAGGTTAAAGAAAATCTCCCCCTTGAAGATCATAAAGCTCCTCCCGAAGCAAGTCACCAACAGTCACAAACAAGGCTAGCAGGGCCTTGCATCCAACGTTTGCTCCTTAATTGACTGCGGCTCTGATCCTTTGAAGTGTGTCCTGGACAAGGGTTGTTGCCGACTCCACGGCAGACTTAGCTGATGTAGCCTTCACCGAGATCTGGAAGACTATAGTAAGTAGACTTCCATCAAGAATAGCTCCGGATACGTTAGGTGATATGCTAGAAACACAGCGTCAATTAAAAACCCTATCGGTAGTATAAAGTAAGTAGGGATCGTTCACAACGAAGATCGAGGGTGTACCTAACAAAGAATGTCACAAAGTATTATTAACAAATTAAAGAATAATTATAAACATATATACAAAATAAAGGGGGTTTCAAAGATTGTATGAATTAAACTAAGTATTAAACAAATAAATTACGAAATAAAATAAAAGAATGTGGTGAAACATTAAGGACATAATCCCCTAAACCGTAGGGTACAAGAATCATACATTGAATTCGAAAACTATTAATTCTCTAAGTCATATGATCGAAACTAACATTGTGAAATATCAGAAGCTAATTATTTCCCAATTAAACCTTCCTATGAATATTAACCTAAGTGAAAGCACCTAGATCAATCAATTAAACATGCCATCTTAGTCTAAAAAGTTAGCTAATCAAACCATGTTCAAAGCATCGAAAGGAGTTGTTAATTCAAGTGTACAACCTAGCATGAATAAGTTCATCTAATTGCAATCCTTCTTATTTGATTCTGACTTTTGTCCAAAGCCTTTACTACTTGTATGAATTAGTCTTTCAAAATGTTGAAACCCTAATTCTAGCACCAATTACATGCAAACATTATAAGTTGGCCACCCTATAACATAAACACACAAAAGATATCCGTAAACTTTGAATCAAACAAGCAATCATATAAAAGCAACTTAGAAAACCAATATGAACTCAACGTTATGTTAACTAAAACAAAGAATTAACAAGCAACGAGGAGGAATTAATTAAAGGTCTAGACGAAATACACCATATGGAATGAGAAGCTTGAGCCACGAACCCTTGAAATCTTGGAAGCAAGCACTTCTGATCCGTGAACAACAAGGTGATGATGATGATGGACGTTCTTGATGATGAAGGTGATGATGGTGCAGCCGCCTAAACCTCCTCCTTGAAGACTTGGAAACCCTAGGTTTTAGAGAATGGAACTCGAGAACTCTTATGGATGGATGTAGTCGACAGTATGAAGCTTATGGAATGGTGTTCTCGATTGTGAATTGGTGAAGAATTGTGTTGTAAAGCCCCTCTATTTATAGGAGAACATGGAACTCAAGCTTTGATCCTAGCCCTTCGAAATTAAATCATTGGATGGCTGAGATTGCTTTGAGTAGTCACCAAGAAATCATTCTCTCCTTCTCCAAGTAATCCATGCGGCACAAACCCTAATCCTTTATGCACTTGCCGAAATTCCTCCATTGTATGCAGCCACAATTATGTCTTGATGCATCCTTGAATATCTGAAATTAATCCTTAAAGAATTAGGCAATTAATTCTCGAAAAGACTTGTACCGACGATTAATTCGTCGCTAATGGACATGGCCGAAATTCCATCTTGATACATTCCCCAAAAATCTGATTTTATTAGGAAAAGAACTCCTAATCCTCCTCAAACTTGTAAATGTGCGGCAACTCTTCTTTTCCCTTGCAACTTGCGGCAATATCAACCCTAGATGGGCTAGGGTTTCGACAAAAGTCCATTAGGCTTCTAGAAAATCTGATTTTTCCATGTAAACTCCAAGAGATTGTTGCTTTCCTAATCTCTTCAGGATTTCTTTCTTCTCTTGTATATATGCGGCAACTCTTTATGGATTTGGACTTCCTTCATGGATTTGGGCTCCATCTTGGGCCTCACGGCAGCCCACTTCTTAATGGGCCCCGAAAAAGCCCATTAAGCCTCGTAATTTTCCGAGCCTCGATTTTCCATTCCGAGCACAAAATAGTTTTCCTGGCTGAACTAGGTTTCCTACTTCCATTAGGATTCCTGCCTTCATTAGGATTCCTGCCAAAGTGAGGAAAGATTCACATTAGGAAGGTTTCCTAAAACAATCAGGAAAGTCAAAACAGGAAAGTTTCTTAAAAACGTCATTTAAACACATGCTCGCAAATATTCATCACTTAGGGACTCAAAGATAAAAACTAAGCATAATAGCAAAGTTAATCAATAAAACATAGCTAAATAATAGGGAAAATACATTAAAAACGTAGCATATAATGCTCCTATCATTAGGCAGAATGGAGAAGCCAGAAGACATAAGCGGAAATGGCTCCGGTTGAACTCCACATAACAAACACTGGAAAATGGAATGGTTGATCGGCGCGTAAATCACAGACGACCCCGTTGCATCGGTGCAACACTCCTGAAGAATGAGGAAGTCGTTGTGACTATCTATGGCGAGCACCGAAATCTGGTTCCGCGGGTCAAGACCGATGGTGAAATTCGCTAGCACACGCACAGAGCTGTCCATCGACATACTATCCCACAGCGGTCTCGTATGAACGTCTTTGAGGAACTCAAAGATCCTGGTGTGATGGGAAAGATGCACGACAGAACAACCAGCAGTACGATTGACTCCAGGGGGCTTGCTCGGATCACCCCTTCGCTTGTTGGTCCTGACCTCCATTCGAGTGTCTCTTGTTCGGTTCGAACAAGTCCAGTGGTGGTACGTGGAGTTGCTGATATCGTTGAAGAAACAGACTGTCATCTGTTTTGCCATTTCCGCCAGTCCTCTTCTTCCTTCAAGAGAGATGATAGAGTCACCGGGTGAAGTGTGGATACCTGTGGCGCACATGTAGCGCTCGGCTTGTCGTTGGAGTGTTGAGATCCAACGCTTTGCACCAAAAGCGAACCCTGAATGAACAAAAGGTTCGAAACTGGCCTTCATCTCCTTCTCGCGTACATCCACGTGCTCCACCCAAGTGACCAAGGAAGATCCATTATGAAGATCACGTATCAGGCATCCGGAGGGTCGTTTTCGGCAAATCGATCTCACGGAAGGCTTCGGATTTGAACGCAATTCATCCAAGGAGACATCCACAACGACCCAACTTCCATCCAGTTGTTGGTGAGAGTACCGAACGAACTAGACTTCACGAGTTGAAACGAGGTGAGATGGCACCACAAACTCGGCCGACATCACCTGCTTCTGCTCCCCGTAGCCTTCTTCGTTGCTGGAGGATAGGATCTCCAACGTCTGGGCGTTTGTGATCATGCTACAGAAGACTGGCAACCATCGACCAACATCCATGAGAATTTGAACGATGGTGGTCGGATAAAGATGGATGGTTGCCGAGTGTCTCGACGATTCGGCTTTGAAGTACGGAGCAGGTTCAGCTCGTTGAAACACTCGCAAGTACTTGGCCTTATTAAGAGTCTCAGGATGAATAGACGTGTCGGGAGTTGGTGAAGTTATCCACAAAGGAAATCCGGCAGTGGCCATGAGCAGGAGCTCGTCTTTGGCCTTACGGGCGATATCCGAGATCAAGTCGGTGTGGACTCCGACAAGATCATGAGCAGGTCCGGGAAGGGTATCAGATAGCAAAGGTATGGATGGGCCCTCGACTAGGGTAGGCATGAGGCTCCGCACATCCCGTCTCAAGTGGTCCATGTCGATGGAATCATCGGACAACTCAAGAATAGGCTCTTGTTGTGGAGGAACAACTTCGAGCCTTCGCCGTGGCACATCTGAGTGCGGAACAGGACCTCCGCAATTGGGACAGATGCCGCTGTGGAGAGCATCGACGAGACGTTGATTCTGCATTTGAAGCTCCTCGTTCTTGCTCACCAGCTGATCGTTTCTTCTTTCTAGCTCGGCAATACGTTGCTCGGATGTAATGATACCGAACTTCTTCCTATTTCTCGACCCCCAATAATAGACTTGGTCTTCTTCTAGTCCGATTTTTGGACCAAATCTTTCTCGTTGTGGTTTCGTGGGGTGAGAATACACCGCAAAGAAAGCCGCCAGTGCTTCTCTCTGAGCTTTGGTGTACTTTGTCCTCGGAAGTCTCCTATAGACAGGAGCGGCTTCCGGTTTAACGGGTGGATCAGCAACCAGGATTGGTGCTTGGGGTAGTGGTTGTGGTTGTGGTTGTGGTTGTGGCTCGGTCGGCATGCTAGCATCGGCGCTATTGAGCATGCTCGGTGGAATTATTTCAGCCAGACCTTCAAAGATTGGGTTCTCTGAAGGACCTGCCTGAAATAAATCACTGAAAGAATTCACTCTCTTGGCCATTTGTGGGTTGGGGATGGAGGAAAGCTTCTGGGATTTGGGAGATTTTCTGGGAAAACTGAAGAACACGAAGAACACGAGAGAGAAAACGAGAGAGAGAGAGAGAGAGAGAGACTAAGGGAAACCTAAGGAAATGCGTGAAATGAAACACCCGAACAGAAGGGAAGGGAAGGGAATGGACGCACGCTCGCACACGTGCCACAGACAGAAGACCCGTAATTTCCGGATCGAGCGACGAAAGTCGTAAAGTCTACAGTAGCCACGCACGCGGTTTATTAAACAATTCGGCCGACGCAAAAGTCGTGCGTCGGCCCAATCAGAATTTTTTTTCATTTTCATTTTTTATTTTTTATACTTTACGAAAAGTCGTAAAGTGAACAGTGAAAACGCGTAGCACACGCGCTTGCCGACACTTTAAACGGGCCTGGGCCATCGAAATGGTTTGGGCCTTAAAGTGGGCCTGGGCCAAAGAAATCTCCGGCCCATTATTGGTGGGCTTAAACTAATGGGCCTAAAAACGAACAGGCCCGACACACTAATGGGTTTGGGTTACGGGTTTTGGGCTTCGTGAATGACACGAGCCCAATGGGCCAAAATTTATTTTTTTATTTTTTTATTTTTTATTTTACGAAACCTAAAACCCTAACCAATCACACAAATGGGCCTAAAGTAGAAACAAACACTCTTTTTTTTATATATTTCCAATTACAAATTTTCTATTTTTATTTTTTTTTATTTTTACAAAAACAAATAACGAGAGTGAAAAGAAAAGTCACCTTTTTACTCCCGAGGAAACCGAAAATCACCAACAAGACATCAACCTCAAGGTTTTTCAACCTTGACTTCCTAAACGTATGCTCCGATGTATGTGGTAAAATTTCCGAATAACCCGGATTATTCCCTATGAAAATTAAAAGGTTAGTAATAAAATTTACAAGTTAAAAACAAAATATTTACAAAATTAAAAATATGTCACAAATTATCTATACAAAATAAATGAATAAATTTTCCTATGTCTACGTATATTTTATTTACACAAAAATATTTTCTTTTGCCTGAATATAGTTGAAAAAAAATGAAAGTTGATTCCAAGTGGTAACTCAAGGTGGACTTACGGCCTAGGTGCAATGCCTTGACTTAAATGACTTTCCGTGTTTTCAGAAGGCGAATGGCCAGATCACAAGAGATAAGCGAGAGGCAGGATTCATTTAGTGGACTAGTCCTCTGAATCCAATTTTACAAACCCGTCACCCAGAGTCTCGATCATATCTAGACACCATTCATGTGCCCCTTACTCAGTTGAGAAAGCACTTAAGTGTTCGACAATTCTCCAAGTGTTAATAAAGGCCGCCCTCAACCTCAAATAACCTTACGGTAAAAATGAAGGGTTTAGGCCAATATTAACAAAAGGACCTTACCTAATCCGTTCAAGTTACAACTTACAACAACAAAAAATAATCAACCATATTCAAGACACCTAAATAAATTACTAAGTGTAACAAAATATCAACAAGTATAATTAGTGAGTATAAATAAAATTAACAAGTATTATTTACAAATAGTCAATAGTCAATAGTCAAAAGTCAATAGTCAAAAGTCAATAGTCAAAAGTAAATAGTCAAAAGTAAATAGTCAAAACAATCCCCGGCAACGGCGCCAAAATGATTTGAGAGTTTTTACCTACGTCATTAAATTATTACCTAAATTCCTAACAATTGTCGTTGTAAAGTATAATGGGAAATAAAGGTTTTTCCCACAGAAGATTGTTATATTTACTTTTTAAATGTCACGAAAAATTAAATTAAATAAAGAATTATATTAACAAGTATAAAGAATAAAGAATATATATATACAAAATTAAATAAACTATACAGTATTGTTTCTATTTACAAAAATATACATTATATACAAAAGTTGTTTTTTTGGGGGTTTTTGAGATTTTTGAAAACAATAAAAGAAATATTTTTGGATTTTTATTATTTTTGAAAACAAGAAAAACACACACAAATATTGTTTTGAAGATTAACCAACTCCCTAGCCATGAATCCGAAATTAACATATGTAAGATGCTGGACCACCATACATCTCCCAAATAAAACCTCACTATGAAAATTAACCCCGAGACCACCCCGACAGGCTAAACAATTAAACATGCAAAGGTAATTAATCTAAACATGTCTAACGCATAGAAGAAGAGTTGCTAATTCAAGTGCACGACCTAGCGGGACCGCCCAACTATCCGTGATCCTTATTATTTAGTTTTAACATTAAAGATAAAACCAAACAAACAAAATTCACATAAGCTGCTAGAAGAATTAATCAACTTCAATCCAACAATTATTACACAAAACAGAAAATAAACAAACAATAACATTTCCCAAAATTATTCACGAATAGTTAATTAAACAAAAATAAATAATAATAAATAAATGAGTTTGGGAAAAATGTTACTGTTGTGTCCATGAAAATGGACACTGTCTGGCAGGCGAAGGTGGCAGACTCAGCTATAAAATCGGACAATTTTGGATGTGGCGGGTGCCCTTAGCAGATTGGATTTGGGCCTGGGCCTGCGGGTGTAGATAGCAAATTGGGCCTTGGGGACATTGGGCTTGGTCAAACAGTCAAAGGCCCAAGTGACAGAGTTGACTGTTGACCCGGTCATGCGCATGGTCTTTCACTTGAGTTGAAAAGTCAACTCATTTCTCTTCTTTTTTTATTCTTTCTCTGCTCATCCCGTGTTCATCCCAGCTGCAATTATACTTTCATTCTTCTTGTTCAGCTCCATCATATCGAGAGGGCGAGAGGGTGAGCTACTGCCTGCGAGAGAAAGAGCGAGAGAAGGACGCCGCCGTGAGCGATTGATGGCGAGATGCGGCGCAGCTTGGTGCGGCGGAATTGCAGCGGTGTCGATGGAGAAGAGCAGTGGCTAGGCTTGGATTGGGGATGGCGTCGCCGTGGTTTGATGCGGCGGTGACTGGGCTCTGCAAATCTAAGCAGAGGCCGGACTTGAAGCGGCGGAGCAGAAGAGACGCCGGCATGGATGAATCGACGACGGGGCTCTGATGATGCCGGCGCTGGAATTCATGGGAGGTCTCGGTGAGCTGGGATCGGTGACAGCAACGGCAGCAGCTTTGGTGAGCTTGGGTTCTGGGCAATTGCAGGAACAGCAGCTAGGGACGCCGTGATGGTGAGGATGAGCGGCGGCCGGCAGAGGCTTGATGTGGCGCCGGCATAGATGGTAATTTGCGACGCCGTGGGTTTCTGCAAAAATGAAATTAAGCACGGGATTAGTGGTGAGTTATGATTAATGGAAATCTGAAATTCAGCTTGATCAGAGAAAAGAGACAGCCTGGGCTTGAGATTGGAAATCATGGTTGCTGTTTCTGGGCAGTGGGCTTGACGTGCAGAGCTTCCAAACCTGCAAAAACAAGATCAAAGATAATTAGATTGATGATTAAATTGCTTGCAGGTGCTCTCTCTTAAATAGAGAAGGGAAAGCAGAAGCATCCAAGGGGCAGAGTGATTTCCAACGCAGAGGTGATGGTGGAAGGGTTGGTGATGGTGAATTGTGATCTGTAGATGCTGCCGGCTGGTGGAAGTGGAATAGTGGAGGAATAATCACAACTGTGATTGAGGAGTGATGGAAGACCAGCAAGGAGGAATCGTGAACATGGACGGGGGAAGCTGCAAAGAGAATCAAACAAAATTAAAATAAACAAAATAAAATAAAATAAAATAAATGAATAATAAAAGAAATGAAATAATTATAAAATAAAGAAAAGAAATAAAATAACAAATGAAATAATTATAAAAGAAATATGTAAAATAAATATACATAAAATATAAACAAGGGAAAATAAGATGGAGTTTCAATTATGTTCCACCACCGCGTGTGGTGGTTGCGCCGCCTTATGTGGTGGTTCGCCGACAAATTGTCGGGATTCGGAACGGTTCCTGAAATCTTCGTACATTATTTTATTCCACAAATGAAAGTCACGGTTGACTTTCCGATTTACGCTGAAAACTCCCAAAATGCACCTATTCTGTGCAGATAAACATTTTCCTGGTATTTTCCCTAAAAACACGAAAACAAATATTAAACAGACAATTAAGCTTTGTGAACGTATTTTACGTTCACATCAAGAAGCAAGAGCTACCAGAGCTCTCTTATTCTGATGATGATGACATGTTTGATGAGTTTGTACACTCATATGTGCATGATGATATTGATTTTACTACTTCTACATATGAGTCCGGGCTTGACAGTTTTAGTGTCCCTCTGCCTGTTCACAAAGCTGAGGCATCATTAGCTTGTGTCCTTCCTGAATTGGACATGGATCCTCACTTCATGTGTCAACAAACTTCAAGCTTCGAACAAGTGCACAAACCTGTTGAGTCTCTATCTACCCAAAGGCAAGAAGTTGTGAAGCCTACTTCCACCATTCATGAGTGTGATCGAGGAATACCGCCTACACCTTATATTCCTCCACATAGACGAGGATTATTACCTACCCCGTTCGAGTCATTCAAGATGAGAAGCCCACCATGCAGTGAGATACAACTCGAGGCGATCCAATGCCTTAGAGAGATTTTGGGGAGTGAAGTAAACAGGATGAAGACTCATGAATGTCATCCATATTTGAGCTGTTTAGATGGAAGGCAAATGTACTTTGCACCACCTTGACCCTAGAGTGTGAGAAGACCGGCTTTGAGGTCTATAAAAAGAAGCGCTCATGAGGAGGCAACCTCACATTTGCTCTTGCTGGAAGTCTTCATAGTTGATCATCACCAAAGGTCGTGAGCTTATGGATCGCAAGGCCTCGAAGCCTTGTTTGTTGGTGATTGATGGTGATTTTTTCGGAAAGCATGCACTTCAAGGGGGAGCATTTCTATCCTTTTCTATTTTATTGGTTGCATGTTTATTTTTCGGTTATTTTAAAAAAAAAAATGTGTTTTACTATTTGTAGATATTTTGTTATACTTACTAATTTTACTTGCAAATATTTTTGTTACACATACTTAGTAATAATTTTACTTAGGTGTCTTTTGTATAGTTGATTATTTAAGTTGTTGTAAGTTGTAACTTGAACGGAAATAGGTAAGGTCCTTTTATTAATATTGGCCTAAACCCTTCATTTGTACCTTTTTAAGGTCACTTGAGGTTGAGGGCGGCCTTTATTAACACTTGGAGAATTGTCGAACACTTAAGTGCTTTCTCAACTGAGTAAGGGGCACATGGATGGTGTCTAGGTCGAGACCCTGGGTGACAGGTTTTGGATTCAGAGGACTATAGACTGACGTAAGTCGATTGGGGTGTAAGCCTCCGTAGTCCACCAAATGAATCCTGCCCCTCGCTTATTCTCATATGATCTGACCATTCGCCTCTGAAAACACGGAAAGTCATTTAAGTCAAGGCATTGCACCTAGGCCGTACGTCCACCTTGAGTTACCGTTTGGAATCAACTTTATTCTTAACTATATTTTGGACAATTTAACTTTACTTGTAAATAAAATTTACTTAGACATAGGAAAATTCATTTATTCATTTTGTATAGATAATTTGTGATATTTTCTAACTTTGTAAATACTTTGTAAATTTTATTACTTGTGTTTATTTTTACTGTTTATAATTTTTGTTACTGTTTTGCTTTTGGGTTTGTTGTTTGTTTGTTATTGGGCCTCATGCCCATTTAGTGTGTCGGGCCTGTTAGTTTTTAGGCCCATTAGTTAAACCCACCAATAATGGCCCGTACTCTACGCGGCCAGGCCCACTTTAAGGCCCAAACCATTCCGATGGCCCAAGCCCGTTTAAAGTGTCGGCAACCGTCAGCGCGTGCGTCTCACGCGTTTTCACTGTTCACTTTACGACTTTTCGTAAAGTATTAAAAAAATAAAATAAAAAAATAAAAAATTGAAAATCAAAAAAATTTGATTGGGCCGACGCACGACTTTTGCGTCGGCCGAATTGTTTAATAAGCCGCATGCGTTTTCACTGTACGCTTTGCGACTTTCGTCGCCCGATCCGCAATTTGCGGGTCTTCTGTCTTTGGCACGTGTGCGAGCGTGCATGCGTGCGTCCGCTCCTTCCCCCTTCCCTTCTGTTTGCGCTAGTTTCCTTAGGCATTTCACACGTTTCTCTTAGTTTCTCTCTCATTCTCTCTCATTTTCTCTCGTTGCTCTTCATCTGTTCTTCGTGTTCTTCCGTTTTTCCCAGAAAACCTCCCAAACCCAGAAAAGCATTCCTCCCTCCCAAACCACAAATGGCCAAAAGAGTTAATTCCTTCAGCGAATTGTTTCAGGCAGGTCCTTCAGGGAGTCAAATCTTTGAAGGCCTGGATGAAATAATTCCACCAAGCATGCTCAATAGCGCCGATGCTAGCATGCCGACCCAGCCACAACCACAACCGCAACCACTACCCCAAGCACCAATTCTAGTTGCTGATCCACCCGCCGAGCCGGAAGCCGCTCCTGTCTATAGGAGACTTCCGAGGAGCAAATACACCAAAGCTCAGAGAGAAGCACTGGCGGCTTTCTTTGCGGTGTATTCTCACCCCACGAAACCACAACGAGAAAGATTTGGTCCAAAAATCGGACTAGAAGAAGACCAAGTCTACTATTGGGGGTCGAGAAATAGGAAGAAGTTCGGTATCCAGACGTCTGAGCAGCGTATTGCCGAGCTAGAAAGAAGAAACGATCAGCTGGTGAGCAAGAACGAGGAGCTTCAAATGCAGAATCAAAGACTCGTCGATGCTCTCCACAGCGGCATTTGTCCCAATTGCGGAGGTCCTGTTCCGCACTCAGATGTGCCTAGGCGAAGGCTCGAAGTTGTTCCTCCACAACAAGAGCCTCTTCTCGAGTTGTCCGATGATTCGATCGACATGGACCACTTGAGACGGGATGTGCGGAGCCTCATGCCTACACTAGTCGAGCGCCCATCCGCACCTATTCCATCTGACCATCTTCCCGGACCTGCTCATGATCTTGTCGGAGTCCACACCGACTTGATCTCGGATATCGCCCGCAAGGCCAAGCACGAGCTCATGCTCATGGCCACTGCCGGTTTTCCTTTGTGGATATCTTCTCCGACTCCCGACACTTCTATTCTTCCCGAGACTCTAAATAGGGCCGAGTACTTGCGAGTGTTTCAACGTGGCGAGCCTGCGCCATACTTCAAATCGGAATCCTCGAGACACTCGGCAACCATTCACCTTCATCCGACCACCATTGTTGAGATTTTAATGGATGTTGGTCGATGGTTGCCCGTCTTCTGTAGCAGGATCACAAACGCTCAAATGTTGGAGATCCTACCCTCCGACAACGCAGTAGGCTACGAGGACCAGAAGCAAGTGATGTCGGCCGAGTTTCTGGTGCCATCTCACATCGTTTCGACTCGTGAAGTCCAGTTCGTTCGGTACTCTCAATTACAACTGGATGGAAGTTGGATCGTTGTGGATGTCTCCGTGGATGAACTGCGCTCAAATCCGAAGCCTTCAGTGAGATCGATTTGCCGAAAGCGCCCCTCCGGATGTTTGATTCGAGATTTGCAGAATGGATCTTCCTTAGTCACTTGGGTGGAGCACATGGATGTGCGCTGATGTGAACGTAAAATACGTTCACAAAGTGCCTTTAATTACTGGATTTTGCTATTCCGAAAGCTTAATTGTTTGTTTAATATTTGTTTTCGTGTTTTTAGGGAAAATACCAAGAAAATGTTTATCTGCACAGAATAGGTGTATTTTGGAGGTTTTCAGCGTAATTCGAAAAGTCAACCGTGACTTTCACATGTGGAATAAAATATTGTACGAAGATTTCGGAAACCGTTCCGAATCCCGACAATTTGTCGGCGAACCACCACATAAGGCGGCACAACCACCACACGCGGTGGCGAAACACAAATTCAAATCTCCATTTTATTTTCCCATGTTTATGTTTATATTTATTTTTATATCTATGTTTATATTTTATATTTATATTTAATTTTGATTTTATATTTATACTTATTTTAATGATTGTTTATTTACTTATTCATTTTTATTTGTTTTTGTTCTTGGATTTTTCTCCTTCACCACCGTCCACCTTTTCCTTGTACTCTTCTCCAGCTAGCAGCTTACCAACCACCTCCACCATCAATACCAATTCCACCACCACTACAGTCCACTACTTCCACCACCGCCACCAACCCATTCCACTTCACCAAACTCTTTCCATCACCACAATTCACCAACCATAGCACACCATTCACCTCCAGCTCCCCTATTTATACACCTGCAATTCACAAATTCAATCATCAATTAACAATCATCTTGTTTTTCTTTTGCAGGTTAGGAAGTCCCGAGTCCACGCCGCTGCTTCGCCAATCCTCGAACCCATGGCGCTCCTCGGTCCACTGCCCAGAACAGCCACCGTCGCCGTTTTGCCGTGCCAAAAACCCAAGACGGCGCCGAGCCCGGCTGCCCATGCTCTCTGTTCTTCGAAGCCCGGACCACCTCCGCGCGCCGCTGCGTCCCGACATCGTTCATCCTCTCAACCCGCAGGCCGCGCCGCTTTCCTTTGCCTCAACCCCATCGGCGCCGCCGTTCACCATGCTTCACCGCCGCAATCATCATCACGGTGTCTACCGTTGATCGAAAGGGCCCCTGCGCTCCTCACCTCTCGGCGTGGCCTCTCTCCCCGTTCAATCATCATCTGCCGTGGTCGATCTCACCTGCTCCCAACCCACGGTGTACAAGCCGGCTTCACAGCCCACAAACCCGGTCATGTCGCATCTCCGCCAAGCCGCCGATTCCGCCGACCCGTGCCTCGCCGCACCGGTTTTTCGCTGCGCCGGCACCGTCGAGATTCCCAGATCACGCCGCCGATGTGCCCAGTCCCCGTGCCGCACCCATCGCTGCCTCCAGCCATGCCCAGTCCGATCTCATCCTCACGGCTCTCTCTCTCTTCGTGGTCTGCAGAATAGAAGAAGAAAGATGATAATCAATTAAAAAAAAGAAAGGAAAAGAAGAAAACGCAGTCAAAGTCAAAGTCAAATCTGACTTGGGCTTTGACCCGCGTTGACCAAGCAGAGGCCCAAGCCCAATTTCAGAAATGTCCAAATTGCTAAGGGCACCCCAAGGCCCATGCCCAAAGTGTTCTCTGCAACCGCCACATCCAAATTTGTCCGATTATATAGCTGAGTCTGCCACCTTCGCCTGCCAGACAGTGTCCATTTTCATGGACACAACAGTAACATTTTTCCCAAACTCGTTTATTTATTATAATTTATTTTTGTTTAATTAACTATTCGTGAATAATTTTGGGAAATGTTATTGTTTGTTTATTTTCTATTTTGTGTAATAATTGTTGGATTGAAGTTAATTGATTCTTCTAGCAGCTTATGTGAATTTTGTTTGTTTGGTTTTATCTTTAATGTTGAAACTAAATAATAAGGATCACGGATAGTTGGGCGGTCCCGCTAGGTCGTGCACTTGAATTAACAACTCTTTTTCTAGTGATTAGCTGACAGAGTGGTCTCGGAGTTAATTGTTAGGGAAAGTTTTATTTGGGAGATGTATGGTGGTCCAGCATCTTACATATGTTAGTTTCGGATTCATGGCTAGGGAGTTGGTTAATCTTCAAAACAATATTTGTGTGTGTGTTTCTTGTTTTCAAAAATAATAAAAATCCAAAAATATTTCTTTTATTGTTTTCAAAATTATCAAAAACCCCCAAAAATACTTTTGTATATAATGTATATTTTTGTAAATAGAAACGGTACTGTATAGTTTATTTAATTTTGTATATATATATATTCTTTATTCTTTATACTTGTTAATAATAATTCTTTATTTAATTTAATTTTTCGTGACATTAAAAAGTAAATATAACAATCTTCTGTGGGAAAAACCTTTATTTCCCATTATACTTTACAACGACAATTGTTAGGAATTTAGGTAATAATTTAATGACTGCGGTGAAAAAACATCTAATCATTTTGGCGCCGGCTCGCCGGGGATTGTTTTTTACTATTTACTTTTTACTATTGACTGTTGACTTTTTACTATTGATTGTTGACTATTGACTATTGACTTTTTACTATTTGTAAATAATACTTGTTAATTTTATTTATACTCACTAATTATACTTGTTGATATTTTGTTACACTTAGTAATTTATTTAGGTGTCTTGAATATGGTTGATTATTTTTTGTTGTTGTAAGTTGTAACTTGAACGGATTAGGTAAGGTCCTTTTGTTAATATTGGCCTAAACCCTTCATTTTTACCGTAAGGTTATTTGAGGTTGAGGGCGGCCTTTATTAACACTTGGAGAATTGTCGAACACTTAAGTGCTTTCTCAACTGAGTAAGGGGCACATGAATGGTGTCTAGATATGATCGAGACTCTGGGTGACGGGTTTGTAAAATTGGATTCAGAGGACTAGTCCACTAAATGAATCCTGCCTCTCGCTTATCTCTTGTGATCTGGCCATTCGCCTTCTGTAAACACGGAAAGTCATTTAAGTCAAGGCATTGCACCTAGGCCGTAAGTCCACCTTGAGTTACCGCTTGGAATCAACTTTCATTTTTTTTCAACTATATTCAGGCAAAAGGAAAATATTTTTGTATACTTAAGTGTATTGTGTAAATAAAATATACGTAGACATAGGAAAATTTATTCATTCATTTTGTATAGATAATTTGTGATACATTTTTAACATTGTAAATATTTTGTTTTTATTTTGTAAATTTATTACTAACTTTTTATTTTGTATAGGAAATAATCCGGGTTTATCGGAAATTTTACCACATACATCGGAGCATACGTTTAGGAAGTCAAGGTTGAAAAACCTTGAGGTTGATGTCTTGTTGGTGATTTTCGGTTTCCTTGGGAGTAAAAAGGTAAGTTTTCTTTTCACTCTCGTTATTTATTTAAAATAAAAAAATAAAAAAAATAAAAATAAAAAAATAAATTTGTAATTGTAAATAAAAAAAAAAAAAAGTGCTTGTTTTTGTTTTACTGTTTTGAAATTGTTTATTTTTACTGTTTGTTTTACTTGTGGGCTTGTTTGTTGTTTATTTGTTATTGGGCCTTAGGCCCGTTTGTGTGATTGGTTAGTGTTTTAGGTTTCGAAAAAAAAAAAAATAAAAAATAAAAAATAAAAAATAAAAAATAAAAATTTAGCCCATTGGGCTCGTGTCATTCACGAAGCCCAAAACCCGTAACCCAAGCCCATTAGTGTGTCGGGCATGTTCGTTTTTAGGCCCATTAGTTAAGCCCACCAAAAATGGGCCGGAGTTTTCTTTGGCCCAGGCCCACTTTAAGGCCCAAACCATTTCGATGGCCCAAGCCCGTTTAAAGTGTCGGCAAGCGCGTGTGCTACGCGTTTTCACTGTTCACTTTACGACTTTTCGTAAAGTATTAAAAAAATAAAAAAATAAAAAATCGAAAATCAAGAAAAAATGTGATTGGGCCGACGCACGACTTTTGCGTCGGCCGAATTGTTTAATAAGCCGCGTGCGTGTCTACTGTAGACTTTACGATTTTCGTCGCCCGATCCGTGATTTACGGATCTTTGTTTTCGACTTTGGACACGCGTCCGTCCATTCCGTTCCCTTCCCCTTCGGTTTGCGTTAGGTGCCTTGGTCATTTCGCGTTTTCCCTTAGTCTCTCTCTCTTTCTCTCGTTTTCTCTCTCGTGTTCTTCGTGTTCTTCATCTGTTCTTGAGTTTTCCCAGAAAACCTCCCAAATTCCCAGAAGCTTTCCTCCCTTTCCAAAACCACAAATGGCCAAAAGAGTCAATTCTTTCAGCGACTTGTTTCAGGCAGGTCCTTCAGAGAACCCAATCTTTGAAGGTCTGGCTGAAATAATTCCACCGAGCATGCTCAATAGCGCCGATGCTAGCATGCCGACCGAGCCACTACCACAGCCACAACCACTACCCCAAGCACCAATCCTGGTTGCTGATCCACCTATTGAGCCGGAAGCCGCTCCTGTCTATAGGAGACTTCCGAGGACAAAGTACACCAAAGCTCAGAGAGATGCACTTGCGGCTTTCTTTGCGGTGTATTCTCACCCCACCAATCCACAACGAGAAAGATTTGGTCCGAAAATCGGACTTGAGGAGGACCAAGTCTATTATTGGGGGTCGAGAAATAGGAAGAAATTCGGTATCCTGACGTCTGAGCAACGTATTGCCGAGTTAGAGAGACGAAATGATCAGCTGGTGAGCAAGAACGAGGAGCTTCAACTTCTGAATCAACGACTCGTCGATGCTCTCCACAGCGGCATCTGTCCTAATTGCGGAGGTCCTGTTCCGCACTCAGATGTGCCTAGGCGAAGGCTCGAAGTTGTTCCTCCACAACAAGAGCCTCTTCTCGAGTTGTCCGATGATTCGATCGACATGGACCACTTGAGACGGGATGTGCGGAGCCTCATGCCAACACTTATCGAGCGCCCATCCATACCTTTGCCATCTGACACCCTTCCCGTACCTGCTCATGATCTTGTCGGAGTCCACACCGACTTGATCTCGGATATCGTCCGTAAGGCCAAACACGAGCTCCTGCTCATGGCCACTGCCGGATTTCCTTTGTGGATAACTTCACCGACTCCCGACACGTCTATTCATCCCGAGACTCTTCATAGGGCCGAGTACTTGCGAGTGTTTCAACGAGCTGAACCTGCTCCGTACTTCAAAGCCGAATCGTCGAGACACTCGGCAACCATCCATCTTTATCCGACCACCATCGTTGAGATTTTAATGGATGTTGGTCGATGGTTGCCAGTCTTCTGTAGCATGATCACAAACGCCCAGACGTTGGAGATCCTTTCTTCCAGCAACGAAGAAGGCTACGAGGAGCAGAAGCAAGTGATGTCGGCCGAGTTTCTGGTGCCATCTCACCTCGTTTCAACTCGTGAAGTCCAGTTTGTTCGGTATTCTCACCAACAACTGGATGGAAGTTGGGTCGTTGTGGATGTCTCCGTGGATGAATTGCGTTCCAATCCGAAGCCTTCCGTGAGATCGATTTGCCGAAAACGCCCCTCCGGATGCCTCATACGTGATCTGCATAATGGATCTTCCTTAGTCACTTGGGTGGAGCACGTGGATGTACGCGAGAAGGAAATGAAGGCCAGTTTCGAACCATTTGTTCATTCAGGGTTCGCTTTTGGTGCAAAGCGTTGGATCTCAACCCTCCAACGACAAGCCGAGCGCTACATGTGCGCCACAGGTATCCACTCTTCACCCGGTGACTCGATTATTTCTCTTGAAGGAAGAAGAGGCCTGGCGGAAATGGCAAAACAGATGACAATCTGTTTCTTCAACGACATCAGCAACTCCACGTACCACCACTGGACTTGTTCGAACCGAACAAGAGACACTCGAATAGAGGTCAGGACCAACAAGCGAAGGGGTGATCCGAGCAAGCCCCCTGGAGTCAATCGTACTGCTGGTTGTTCCGTTGTTCATCTATCTCATCACACCAGGATCTTTGAGTTCCTCAAAGACGTTCAGACTAGACCAATGTGGGATAGTATGTCGATGGACAGCTCGGTACGTGTGCTAGCAAATTTCAGCATCGGTCTTGACCCGCGCAATCAGATTTCGGTGCTCGCCATAGATAGTCACAACGACTTCCTTATTCTTCAGGAGTGTTGCACCGATGCAACGGGGTCGTCTGTGATTTACGCACCGATCAACCATTCCATTCTCCAGTGTTTGCTATGTGGAGTTCAACCGGAGCCATTTCCGCTTATGTCTTCAGGCTTCTCCATTCTGCCTAACGTATCCGGAGCTGTACTTGACGGAACACTACTGACTATGGTGTTCCAGATCTCAGTGAGGGCTACATCAGCCAAGTCTGCCGTGGAGTCGGCAACTACGCTTGTCCAGGACACACTTCAAAGGATCAGAGCCGCAGTCAATTAAGGAGCAAACGTTGGATGCAAGGCCCTGTTTGCCTTGTTTGTGACTGTTGGTGACTTGCTTCGGGAGGAGCTTAATGATCTTCAAGGGGGAGTCTTTCTGTTTCCCTTTTTCATTTAGTTAATTGTTTTGTGTTTATTTCTGTTTGTGTGTTTACTTCGGTTTATTTTAGTTTGTGTGTTTACATTCAATAATCATGCTTGAATTTTTCATTTTCGTGAAATATCTGTCTAACATTGAGGACAATGTTTAATTCAAGTGTGGGGGGAAGATTTATTAAAAAGACAAGAAAAAATTTGAAAAATTCAAAAAAAAAAAATAATTTACTTGTTTTTGTTTTCTACTGTAACGGTATATCGACTAAATCATACTTACTCCCTTGGTAGCGTTGAACCTACCATTGCACTTAGTAACTGTGGTCACGTATTGTTACGTAAATTGAAAAAAAAATCAAAAAATCAAAAAATCAAAAAAATTACAAAAATATTTGCTTCTGTTTGTGTGTTTTTGTGTGTTTATTTGTGTTATGTGTGTTGTTTTCTTTCCAATCCCGATGATGAATTGAGTTTAATTGTTATGATTTGGAGAATGTTGATTATATGCTAAGGTTTTGTGTAGTTTGCTTTGGATTTAATTTGCATAACTTGTGATTGCTCGAATTTCCATGTTCACATAACTTGTTTCGATTAATTGATTGCAATCCAAGAAGCACATTTTAACATACATTGTCATGCATACCCAGAAAATGTGAGGATTTGAGCCTATTGTATATTCACATGTATGCATATTTCATACATTTACTCGTTCTTCATGTGTATGCATAATTCATGAGTTTTGAACCTAGAACTTGCTCAGAGACCGCTTGAAACTTTTTATTAATCTGTGATGAATTAGAAATGAGTAAGGCATTAGTTGACCATCCATCTAAACACGAACTTTAGGATCCCCTTTTTAACTGATCACTCATTAGCCGTTTCTTTTGTTCACCCACACCATTTCACCCTTGTTTTATTTATGTTTGCAAGACGATGATAGTGACTTCTTGTGTTCTTATGCTTCGGGTTTTGATTTGTATGGTAGTATACCAGAAGGCAAGTGTGGGGGTGTATTTAATTTTGTTGTATTTGTTCAAAGAAAGAAAAAAAAAATTCAGAAATAAAAAGAAGGAATAAAATTCCTCAAGAAAAAAGAAAAAAAAATGTGGAAAAGAAAAAGAAAAAAATACCACAAAAATAGAGTTATTTTATTTACTTGTATTATTTTCAATAAAAGGTTGGAGGAGAATAAGAGTTGTTTCGGGTTTAGCATAAGTATGAGTTTCAAAGTCGTTGACTTGTCTTGCAAACATGTGAAACATTTTTCATTTCGAGTCCTTTCACTTCATTTACCATTTACCATTCACCATTTACCATCCACCCTTTGGACGTCCCTGTTTCACCTGAAAGTCCTTATGATCTGATGATTTGTAGATTAATTGTAGAGAGTTGGTCGATGAGCAAGCATATGGGAACACTACTTGTGTAATTGTTTTGAGAGTAAACAGTTAACCCTAAACATTGAGCGGAAATAATTAGTGAATCTTGTGAGCGATAGTGGTTAATGTTGTTTCAATGTGCCTATTGGATTGCTTGAGATTTTTTTGTATACTCGGTTTTCACACACTGCACCCGAGCATGAATGAGATGTACATGTTAAATGCTTAGCAAATTCTTTAACCTTGATATATAATTTTTATTCTCTTGATTATAATTCTTTCGAACTCGCTCAGGATTATGGTTGGAAAGACCGTCTGTTTTGTGTTGTGTTCTGTATTCTGTGTTTGCTAGAGGACTAGCAATAGTTCAAGTGTAGGGGTGTGATGTGAACGTAAAATACGTTCACAAAGTGCCTTTAATTACTGGATTTTGCTATTCCGAAAGCTTAATTGTTTGTTTAATATTTGTTTTCGTGTTTTTAGGGAAAATACCAGGAAAATGTTTATCTGCACAGAATAGGTGCATTTTGGAGGTTTTCAGCGTAATTCGAAAAGTCAACCGTGACTTTCACATGTGGAATAAAATATTGTACGAAGATTTCGGAAACCGTTCCGAATCCCGACAATTTGTCGGCGAACCACCACATAAGGCGGCACAACCACCACACGCGGTGGCGAAACACAAATTCAAATCTCCATTTTATTTTCCCATGTTTATGTTTATATTTATTTTTATATCTATGTTTATATTTTATATTTATATTTAATTTTGATTTTATATTTATACTTATTTTAATGATTGTTTATTTACTTATTCATTTTTATTTGTTTTTGTTCTTGGATTTTTCTCCTTCACCACCGTCCACCTTTTCCTTGTACTCTTCTCCAGCTAGCAGCTTACCAACCACCTCCATCATCAATACCAATTCCACCACCACTACAGTCCACTACTTCCACCACCGCCACCAACCCATTCCACTTCACCAAACTCTTTCCATCACCACAATTCACCAACCATAGCACACCATTCACCTCCAGGCTCCCCTATTTATACACCTGCAATTCACAAATTCAATCATCAATTAACAATCATCTTGTTTTTCTTTTGCAGGTTAGGAAGTCCCGAGTCCACGCCGCTGCTTCGCCAATCCTCGGAACCCATGGCGCTCCTCGGTCCACTGCCCCGAACAGCCACCGTCGCCGTTTTGCCGTGCCAAAAACCCAAGACGGCGCCGAGCCCAGCTGCCCATGCTCTCGTTCTTCGAAGCCCAGACCACCTCCGCGCCGCTGCTGTCCCGACATCGTTCATCCTCTCAACCCGCAGGCCGCGCCGCTTTCCTTTGCCTCAACCCCATCGGCGCCGCCGTTCACCATGCTTCACCGCCGCAATCATCATCACGGTGTCTACCGTTGATCGAAAGGGCCCCTCGCGCTCCTCACCTCTCGGCGTGGCCTCTCTCCCCTGTTCAATCATCATCTGCCGTGGTCGATCTCACCTGCTCCCAACCCACGGTGTACAAGCCGGCTTCACGGCCCACAAACCCGGTCATGTCGCATCTCCGCCAAGCCGCCGATTCCGCCGACCCGTGCCTCGCCCGCACCGGTTTTCTGCTGCGCCGGCACCGTCGAGATTCCCGGATCACGCCGCCGATGTGCCCGGTCCGTGCCGCACCCATCGCCCCTCCGGCCATGCCCGGTCCGATCTCATCCTCACGGCTCTCTCTCTCTTCGTGGTCTGCAGAATAGAAGAAGAAAGATGATAATCAATTAAAAAAAAGAAAGGAAAAGAAGAAAACGCAGTCAAAGTCAAAGTCAAATCGACTTGGGCTTTGACCCGCGTTGACCGCGCAGGCCCAAGCCCAATTTCAGAAATGTCCAAATTGCTAAGGGCACCCCAAGGCCCATGCCCAAAGTGTTCTCTGCAACCGCCACATCCAAATTTGTCCGATTATATAGCTGAGTCTGCCACCTTCGCCTGCCAGACAGTGTCCATTTTCATGGACACAACAGTAACATTTTTCCCAAACTCGTTTATTTATTATAATTTATTTTTGTTTAATTAACTATTCGTGAATAATTTTGGGAAATGTTATTGTTTGTTTATTTTCTATTTTGTGTAATAATTGTTGGATTGAAGTTAATTGATTCTTCTAGCAGCTTATGTGAATTTTGTTTGTTTGGTTTTATCTTTAATGTTGAAACTAAATAATAAGGATCACGGATAGTTGGGCGGTCCCGCTAGGTCGTGCACTTGAATTAACAACTCTTTTTCTAGTGATTAGCTGACAGAGTGGTCTCGGAGTTAATTGTGGGGGTGTGATGTGAACGTAAAATACGTTCATAAAGTGCTCTAAATACTTGGATGGATGCTATTCTGAAAGCTTATTTGTCGGTTTAATGTTTGTTTTCGTGTTTTCAGGGAAAATATGTGAAAAATGCTAATTTACACATAAAAGGTGAATTTTGGAGATTTACAGCGCAATATCGGAAAGTCAACCGTGACTTTTCGATTATCTGATGACACCGGTCATCACTCGACAGTGGATTATAGACAATGTACGAAGATTTTGGAAACCGTTCCGAATCCCGGCCATTTTGCCGGCGAACCACGACTCACGGAGGCGCAACCACCACACGCGGTGGCGATACATATTTTAAATCTCTATTTTATTTTCCCTTGTTTATATTTTATTTTATTTTGATTTTGATTTATAGTTTAGTATTTATTTTATAATTAATTTATTTAATTATTTTCTTTTATTATTTTATTTATTTTTCTTTTAAATCTGTTTTGCAGCCACCATGTTCTTCACCCGCTCCATCCTCTGCAATTAACAATCACGTCCATGACTTTTCTTAGCTGGTTTCCATCACCACCAACATATTCTCCCCCCACTCCTCTTTGAATTCAAATCCAGCTTTTTAGCTGGATCTCTTCCACCAATTCTAGCTCCACCACAATTTCTCTGTGCCTCTATTTAGTCCCCGCAATCAATAGATTATCGCATCTCCCTCTCTTCCCTTCCCGGTCCTCTTCTTCTTCTTCTTCTTCCCCCTTCTTTCTTCTTCTTTTCTTTTTCTTTCTTCTTCTTTTTCTCTTCTCTGCATTTCTCTCTACACCCATCTCACCTCTCTGTTTTTCTCTCTACACCTACGCACTTCTCTCTACACCCAATTTCTAGCCATCGCCGTGACCAACCACCGAGACCCCAAGCTTCCAGTTCACATCAACACATCATCTGCAAATTCATTCTCAATTTCACCACCATCTAGTTCAACCTGCAATCAACAGCAAAGTTCACAAGCATCTTCACCAAGCCCAATTAAATCAACCCGTGCATCCAAGCAAGCCGCCGCTCTTTAATTGCCGTCGCCGGTGCTGTTCACTTGTCCGGGTCTCTCTCGGGCCAATCACCATCTGCCACCGCCGGCGTCGATCTCTCTTCCTAGCCATCATCCTCGCAGCTGCTGTTCCCGACGACGCCGTCGCTCACCTGCCCGGTTCCGGTACCGTCTCACCAAGCCGCGCATCCAACTCCTCTGTCGGCGTCCACCGCAAAATCCACCGACGCCGCGCCGTTCCTCCACGGACCACGACACTCCGGACGCCGCCGTTTTCTGCAAAGCTTCGTTCCAGTCCGACGCCGCCGTCCCAGCCAACACTGTCTCTCAGTCCCGAGCCCGTGCTCGTCGCTGCTCTGCTCAGCCCGCTCATCATCGATCCCAGCCGGCGTCGCCATCAGCTGCTGCTCCCAAACCTCGCCGGCGCCGTGCCTCACTGACACCTCGATGGCATCTCAACTCTCTCTCTTGCTCTGAACTGAAGAGAAAGAAGAAACTGAAGCAAATGAGAAGAAAAGCAAAAGAAGAGAGATAGACCACGGGCTGGTAGCAAAACAAGAGAAAAGAAAAAGGTTGAAAAGTCAAAGGGAGAAGGACACGGGCTGGACGCAAGGAAGAAAGAAATCTGACTTGGGCCTTTGACCAAATCAAAGCCCAAGCACAAAAGCCCAATTTCAGGCCCAAGCCCAATCGCTCTCTACACCCGAGCTTCCCGAGCCTTCACCGAATTAAATGAGCATTTCTTTCTCTCAAACTCATTTAATTATATTTGTTGTGTGAAACTATTTGTTTAATTTCTATTTTTATTTTAATTTCTGTACTTTGAATATTTTCTAATTTAAATTGTGATTCACTTTATATATTTGTGATTTAAGTTTATTTTTAGTTTGATTATTTCAAATTGCTTGTTTAGATTAATTTGTTAATTATTGTGTGTTTAGAAAAATAAGAAAAATCCTAAAAATTGTTATTTGTGTTAAGGAAATTAGATTACATTTTACTAATTAGGTTTTAGGCCTCCAATCCCCGTGGTTCGACAATCCCGAGTCTAATTTACTATTTCCTATATTTTGACAACCAATCAAATGGCGCCGTTGCCGGGGAGTTGGGTTTAACTTTGATCTATTAGTATTTGTAACCAAATTTTTCTTGCAATTGTTTTGTTTTGTTTTATTTTTGTGAGATATAATTTTTATGTGCATTTTATTTTATTTTGTGCAATATTTGTTATTTTAGTTTCTATTTACATTTTTTTTCTTGAATTTTATAGGTGCAATTCCGATCATCCCGAACAATGGAACAGTGGAATTATACGTGGGATGATTCTAGAAGTTTCGAATATCCGTGGTCCATTGAACACCAATGCATTGAGCCATCACATCCTTTACTCTCGTGTCTTGAAGAAATGGCGGCTCAATTGCAAAACTCTTTAGCTGATGATGATGAACGGTGGCGTGAAACTCAAGAAAGAAGTGCAAAGATCGATCAATTGATAGAGCATTTTGAGGCCAACCGTTTATTTGAGCACGATCAAGAACTGACAAATCTGCAACCATGTGAGTTCTTTGATCCAAATCCCTTACTTGTGCATAATGGTGATTTTGATGTGCATTCATATGGGGTTGAGAGGGAAGAAAATGTACCTCTCAACCATGTTGATAATACTGTTGTGCATCATGATTATATGTTAAAGGAGGATGGGAACCGGGAGGATAAAAATGTACTCCCGGGAAATGGATTGGATGATTCTGTGTTACCAAGGAGTAACAAAGAGGTGGATAAGGAAGCCGGAGGGGAACAATGTGTACCTTCCGGAAAGCAGGCGACACTGAAGCCAAGACAAAAAGCTGCTGGAAAGAAGAAAAAGAAGAAGCAGGGGCTAATGACTGAAATGTTCGATATTTTCAAGAAAGCAGACGTGAATCTTCCTCTGCTAGATCTCATCAGTCGAGTACCAGCATATGCAGAATTTGTCAAGAATATATGCATGCACAAGAAGAAATTCCTTGGTGAGGAGAAAATTGTGCTCAAGGAGGAGGCAAGTACAATCATTCAACGAAGGGCATCACGTGGCATACACGATCCTACGAGCTTTGTTGTTGGGTGTACAATTGGTGACAAGTCTTTTGATGGAGCTCTTATGGATATGTGCACGTGCATCAATATCATGCCTCTAGCAACGTTCCGGAAGCTAGCCATTGGTAATCTGCAACCTACTTCGATTTCAGTGCAACTTGCAGATGAGACATTCAGAATGCCGGTGGGAATTGTGGAAGATGTGTTGGTTAGAGTCGACAAGTTCATCCTTCCAGCGGATTTTGTGATTTTGGATATGGATGAAGACGCCAAGATAGAGAGTGGATTGCCTATCATCCTTGGTAGTCCCTTTATGGCCATTGCCGGTGCGAAGATTAATGTTCAGAAAGGCACCGTGAAGCTCAAAGTCTTGGGGGAAAAAGTCAAGTTGCAAGTACTCCAGCCTACCTTTCCACTTAGTGTCATCAAGGAGGTGTTTTCAGTTGATTTGGTGAAGGGGAATCAAGCAAAGAGTGAAAGGATTTTCGGTCCTTTAAACCCTCCCAAGCCTCAAGTTGAAGTTCATCCTTCTATTGTGGTTGCAAATCAAGAGCTACCAGAGCTCTCTTATTCTGATGATGATGACATGTTTGATGAGTTTGTGCACTCATATGTGCATGATGATATTGATTTTGCTGCTTCTACATATGAGTCCGAGCTTGACAGTTTTAGTGCCCCTCTGCCTGTTCATAAGTCTGAGGCTTCAGTAGCATGTGTCCTTCCTGAATTGGACGTGGATCCTCACTTCATGTGTCAACAAACTTCAAGCTTCGAACAAGTGCACAAACCTGTTCAGTCTCTATCTACCCAAAGGCAAGAAGTTGTGAAGCCTACTTCTACCATTCATGAGTGTGATCGAGGAATACCGCCTACACCTTATATTCCTCCACATAGGCGAGGATTATTACCTACCCCGTTCGAGTCATTCAAGATGAGAAGCCCACCATGCAGTGAGGTACAACTCGAGGCGATCCAATGCCTTAGAGAGATTTTGGGGATTGGAGTAAACAGAATGAAGACTCATGAATGTCATCCATATTTGAGCTGTTTAGATGGAAGGCAAATGTACTTTGCACCACCTTGACCCTAGAGTGTGAGAAGATCGGCTTTGAGGTCTATAAAAAGAAGCGCTCATGAGGAGGCAACCTCACATTTGCTCTTGCTTGAAGTCTTCATAGTTGATCATCACCAAAGGTCGTGAGCTTATGGATCGCAAGGCCTCGAAGCCTTGTTTGTTGGTGATTGATGGTGATTATTTCGGAAAGCATGCACTTCAAGGGGGAGCATTTCTATCCTTTTCTATTTTATTGGTTGCATGTTTATTTTTCAGTTATTTAAAAAAAAAAAATTACTATTTTTGAATAATACTTGTAGATATTTTGTTATACTTACTAACATTACTTGTAAATAAAATTTACTTAGACATAAGAAAATTTATTTATTCATTTTGTATAGATAATTTGTGATATTTTCTAGCTTTGTAAATATTTTGTAAATATTATTACTTGTGTTTATTTTTACTGTTTATAATTTTTGTTACTGTTTTGCTTTTGGGTTTGTTGTTTGTTTGTTATTGGGCCTCATGCCCATTTAGTGTGTCGGGCCTGTTCGTTTTTAGGCCCATTAGTTAAGCCCACCAATAATGGCCCGTACCCTACGCGGCCAGGCCCACTTTAAGGCCCAGACCATTCCGATGGCCCAAGCCCGTTTAAAGTGTCGGCAACCGTCGAGCGTGTTTCACACGCGTTTTCACTGTTCACTTTACGACTTTTCGTAAAGTATTAAAAAAAAAAAAAAAAAAAATAGAAATTAGAAAATTCAAAAAAAATTGATTGGGCCGACGCACGACTTTTGCGTCGGCCGATTTGTTTATTAAATCAAACGCGCGTGTCCACTATTCCCTTTGCGACTTTTGTTGCACGCGTCGTTTTCATTGCGACTTTCGTCGCTCGATCCGTAAATTGCGAATCTGTGTCTTTGGCACGTGTGTGAGCGTGCGTCCGTTCCCTTCCCTTCCTTTCTGTTCATGTGTTTCATTCCACGCTTTTCCCTTAGGTTTGCCTTCACTCTCTCTCTCTCTCTCTCGTTTTCTCTCGCTTGTTCATCGTGTTCTTGAATTTTCCCGAGAAAACCTCCCAATTCCGGAAGCTATCCTCCCCTCCCAAACCACAAATGGCCAAGAGAGTAAATTCTTTCGGTGAGTTATTTCGGGCAGGTCCTTCAGAGAACCCCAATCTTTGAAGGTCGGCTGAAATCATTCCACCCAAGCATGCTCGATAGCGCCGATGCTAGCATGCCGACCCGAGCCCCGCCACTTCCACGGCCACAACCACTACCCCAAGCACCAATCCTGGTTGCTGATCCACCCGTTGAGCCGGAAGCCGCTCCTGTCTATAGGAGACTTCCGCGGACAAAGTACACCAAAGCTCAGAGAGATGCACTTGCGGCTTTCTTTGCGGTGTATTCTCACCCCACCAAGCCACAAAGAGAAAGATTTGGTCCGAAAATCGGACTTGAGGAGGACCAAGTCTATTATTGGGGGTCGAGAAATAGGAAGAAGTTCGGTATCCAGACGTCTGAGCAGCGTATTGCCGAGCTAGAAAGAAGAAACGATCAGCTGGTGAGCAAGAACGAGGAGCTTCAAATGCAAAATCAAAGACTCGTCGATGCTCTCCACAGCGGCATTTGTCCCAATTGCGGAGGTCCTGTTCCGCACTCAGATGTGCCACGGTGAAGGCTCGAAGTTGTTCCTCAACAACAAGAGCCTATTCTCGAGTTGTCCGACGATTCCATCAACATGGACCACTTGAGACGGGATGTGCGGAGCCTCATGCCTACCTTAGTCGAGCGCCCATCCATACCGTTGCCATCTGACACTCTTCCGGGACCTGCTCATGATCTTGTCGGAGTCCACACCGACTTGATCTCGGATATCGCCCGCAAGGCCAAACACGAGCTCATGCTCATGGCCACTGCCGGTTTTCCTTTGTGGATATCTTCACCGACTCCCGACACTTCTATTCATCCCGAAACTCTAAATAGGGCCGAATACTTGCGAGTGTTTCAACGTGGCGAGCCGGCGCCATACTTCAAATCGGAATCATCGAGACACTCGGCAACCATCCACCTTCATCCGACCACCATTGTTGAGATCTTAATGGATGTTGGTCGATGGTTGCCCGTCTTCGTAGCATGATCACAAACGCTCGGATGTTGGAGATCCTACCCTCCGACAACGCAGTAGGCTACGAGGAGCGAAGCAAGTGATGTCGGCCGAGTTTCGGTGCCGTCTAACATCGTTTCGACTCGTGAAGTCCAGTTCGTTCGGTACTCTCAATTACAACTGGATGGAAGTTGGATCGTTGTGGATGTCTCCGTGGATGAATTGCGCTCAAATCCGAAGCCTTCCGTGAGATCGATTTGCCGAAAGCGCCCCTCCGGATGTTTGATTCGAGACTTGCAGAATGGATCTTCCTTAGTTACTTGGGTGGAGCACGTGGATGTGCGCGAGAAGGAAATGAAGGCCATTTTCGAACCCTTTGTCCATTCTGGGTTCGCTTTTGGTGCAAAGCGTTGGATCTCAACTCTCCAACGACAAGCCGAGCGCTACATGTGCGTCACAGGGATCCACACTTCACCCGGTGACTCTATCATTTCGCCCGAAGGAAAAAGAGGCCTAGCGGAAATGGCAAACCAGATGGCGATCTGTTTCTTCAACGACATTAGCAACTCCACGTATCATCACTGGACTTGTTCAAACCGAACAAGAGACACTCGAATGGAGGTCAGGACCAACAAGCGAAGGGGAGATCCGAGCAAGCCCCCTGGAGTCAATCGTACTGCTGGTTGTTCTGTCGTGCATCTTTCCCATCACACCAGGATCTTTGAGTTCCTCAAAGATGTGCATACGAGACCGCTTTGGGATAGTATGTCGATGGACAGCTCGGTACGTGTGCTAGCAAATTTCACCATCGGTCTTGACCCGCGGAACCAGATTTCGGTGCTCGCCATAGATAGTCACAACGACTTCCTCATTCTTCGGGAGTGTTGCACCGATGCAACGGGGTCGTCGTGATTTATGCGCCGATTAACCATTCCATTCTCCAGTGTTTGTTATGTGGAGTTCAACCGGAGCCATTTCCGCTTATGTCTTCAGGCTTCTCCATTCTGCCAAACGTATCCGGAGCTGTTCTTGATGGAACACTACTGACTATGGTGTTCCAGATCTCGGTGAAGGCTACATCAGCTAAATCTGCCGTGGAGTCGGCAACTACACTCGTCCAGGACACACTTCAAAGGATCAGAACCGCAGTCAACTAAGGAGCAAACGTTGGATGCAAGGCCCTGCTAGCCTTGTTTGTGACTGTTGGTGACTTGCTTCGGGAGGAGCTTAATGATCTTCAAGGGGGAGTTTTTCTTTAACCTTTCTGTTTATTTTTGTTTCCTTTTTCATTTGTATAAATGTTGTGTGTTTATTTCTGTTGTGTGTTTAAATTCAATAACCATACTTGAATTTTTCATTTTCGTGAAATATCTGTCTATCATTGAGCACAATGTTTAATTCAAGTGTGGGGGGAAGGTTTATTAAAAAGAAAAGAAAAAATTTGAAAAATTTGAAAAATTCAAAAAAAATAATTTACTTGTTTTTGTTTTCTACGGTAACAATATATCGACTAAATCATACTTACTCCCTTGGTAGCGTTGAACCTACCATTGCACTAAGTAAGTCACTGTGGTCACGTATTGTTACGTAAATTGAAAAAAATAAAAAAAAATAAAAAAATAAAAAAAAATATACAAAAATATTTGCTTCTGTTTGTGTGTTTTTGTGTGTTTATTTGTATTCATGTTTTGTTCTTTCCAATCCCGATGATGAATTGAGTTTAATTGTTGTGATTAGGAGAATGTTTATTATATGTCAAGGCTTTGTGTAGTTTGCTTTGGATTTAATTTGCATAACTTGTGATTGCTCGAAATTCCATGTTCACATAACTCTGTGTTGATTAGTTGATTGCAATCCGAGAAGCACATTTGAACATACATTGTCATGCATACCCAGAAATTGTGAGAATTTGAGCCTGTTGAATATTCACATGTATGCATTATTCATACATTTACTCGTTCTTCATGTGTGCACAATTCATGAGTTTTGAACCTAGAACTTGCTCAGAGACCGCTTGAAACTTTTTATTAATCTGTGATGAATTGAAAATGATTAAGGCATTAGTTGAGCACCATGGCCAAATATTCACCATCCATCTAAACACGAACTTTAGGAACCCCCTTTTGAACCGATAACTCATTAGCCGCTTCTTTTGTTCACCCACACCATCTCACCCATGTTTTATTGTGTTTGCAAGACGATGATAGTGACTTCTTATATTCTTATGCTTCGGGTTTTGATTTGTATGGTAGTATACCAAAAGGCAAGTGTGGGGGTGCATTTTATTTTGTTGTATTTGTTCAAAGAAAGAAAAAAAAAACAAGAAGGAATAAAATTCCTCAAGAAAAGAAAAAAAAAAAGAGTGGAAAAGAAAAGAAAAAGAAAAATGCCACAAAAATATAGTTATTTTCTTGTATTGTTTTAATTTCAATAAAAGGTTGGAGGAAAATAGGAAAGTTGCTTCGGGTTTAGCATAGGTATGAGTTTCAAAGTCGTTGATTTGTCTTGCAAACATGTGGAACATTTTTCATTTCTAGTCTTTCCCTTCCATTTACCATTTACCATTTACCATTCATTTACCATTCATTCACCCTTTGGCCCCATTACACCATTGAAAGCCCTTATGATTTAATGATTTATGGATTAATTGTGGAGAGTTGGTCGATGAGCAAGCTTATGGGAACACTACTTGTGCAATTGTTATGAGAGTAAACACTTAACCCTAAACACTGAGCGGAAATATTTAGCGAATCTTGTGAGCTTTAGTGGTTAATGTTGTTCATATGTGCCTATTTGATTGTTTGAAATTAATTGTACACTCGGTTTTCACACACTTCACCCGAGCACGAATGAGATGTCCATGTTAAATACTTAGCAAATTCGTGAGCCTTGGTATATAGTTTTTATTCTCCTGATTATAATTATGTGAACTCGTTGAGGGTTATGGTTGGAAAGAATTTCTGTTTTGTGTTTCCCTTTCTGTTTTTGTGTTGTTCTGTTTTTAGTTCTGTGTTTGCTAGAGGACTAGCAAAAGTTCAAGTGTGGGGGTGTGATGTGAACGTAAAATACGTTCATAAAGTGCTCTAAATACTTGGATGGATGCTATTCTGAAAGCTTATTTGTCGGTTTAATGTTTGTTTTCGTGTTTTCAGGGAAAATATGTGAAAAATGCTAATTTACACATAAAAGGTGAATTTTGGAGATTTACAGCGCAATATCGGAAAGTCAACCGTGACTTTTCGATTATCTGATGACACCGGTCATCACTCGACAGTGGATTATAGACAATGTACGAAGATTTTGGAAACCGTTCCGAATCCCGGCAATTTTGCCGGCGAACCACGACTCACGGAGGCGCAACCACCACACGCGGTGGCGATACATATTTTAAATCTCTATTTTATTTTCCCTTGTTTATATTTTATTTTATTTTGATTTTGATTTATAGTTTAGTATTTATTTTATAATTAATTTATTTAATTATTTTCTTTTTATTATTTTATTTATTTTTCTTTTAAATCTGTTTTGCAGCCACCATGTTCTTCACCCGCTCCATCCTCTGCAATTAACAATCACGTCCACAGCTTTTCTTAGCTGGTTTCCATCACCACCAACATATTCTCCCCCACTCCTCTTTGAATTCAAATCCAGCTTTTTAGCTGGATCTCTTCCACCAATTCTAGCTCCACCACAATTTCTCTGTGCCTCTATTTAGTCCCTGCAATCAATAGATTATCGCATCTCCCTCTCTTCCCTTCCCGGTCCTCTTCTTCTTCTTCTTCTTCTTCCCCCTTCTTTCTTCTTCTTTTCTTTTTCTTTCTTCTTCTTTTTCTCTTCTCTGCATTTCTCTCTACACCCATCTCACCTCTCTGTTTTTCTCTCTACACCTACGCACTTCTCTCTACACCCAATTTCTAGCCACTGCCGTGACCAACCACCGAGACCCCAAGCTTCCAGTTCACATCAACACATCATCTGCAAATTCATTCTCAATTTCACCACCATCTAGTTCAACCTGCAATCAACAGCAAAGTTCACAAGCATCTTCACCAAGCCCAATTAAATCAACCCGTGCATCCAAGCAGGCCGCTGCTCTTTAATTGCCGTCGCCGGTGCTGTTCACTGTCCGGTCTCTCTCTGCCAATCACCATCCTGCCACCGCCGGCGTCGATCTCTCTTCCTAGCCATCATCCTCGCAGCTGCTGTTCCCGACGACGCCGTCGCTCACCTGCCCGGTTCCGGTACCGTCTCACCAAGCCGCGCATCCAACTCCTCTGCCGGCGTCCACCGCAAAATCCACCGACGCCGCGCCGTTCCTCCACGGACCACGACACTCCCGCACGCCGCCGTTTTCTGCAAAGCTTCGTTCCAGTCCGACGCCGCCGTCCCGGCCAACACTTGTCTCTCGGTCCCGAGCCCGTGCTCGTCGCTGCTCTGCTCGGCCCGCTCATCATCGATCCCGGCCGGCGTCGCCATCGAGCCGCTGCTCCCAAACCTCGCCGGCGCCGTGCCTCACTGACACCTCGATGGCATCTCAACTCTCTCTCTTGCTCTGAACTGAAGAGAAAGAAGAAACTGAAGCAAATGAGAAGAAAAGCAAAAGAAGAGAGATAGACCACGGGCTGGTAGCAAAACAAGAGAAAAGAAAAAGGTTGAAAAGTCAAAGGGAGAAGGACACGGGCTGGACGCAAGGAAGAAAGAAATCTGACTTGGGCCTTTGACCAAATCAAAGCCCAAGCACAAAAGCCCAATTTCAGGCCCAAGCCCAATCGCTCTCTACACCCGAGCTTCCCGAGCCTTCACCGAATTAAATGAGCATTTCTTTCTCTCAAACTCATTTAATTATATTTGTTGTGTGAAACTATTTGTTTAATTTCTATTTTTATTTTAATTTGTGTACTTTGAATATTTTCTAATTTAAATTGTGATTCACTTTATATATTTGTGATTTAAGTTTATTTTTAGTTTGATTATTTCAAATTGCTTGTTTAGATTAATTTGTTAATTATTGTGTGTTTAGAAAAATAAGAAAAATCCTAAAAATTGTTATTTGTGTTAAGGAAATTAGATTACATTTTACTAATTAGGTTTTAGGCCTCCAATCCCCGTGGTTCGAAAATCCCGAGTCTAATTTACTATTTCCTATATTTTGACAACCAATCAGTTTTATTTGGGAGATGTATGGTGGTCCAGCATCTTACATATGTTAGTTTCGGATTCATGGCTAGGGAGTTGGTTAATCTTCAAAACAATATTTGTGTGTGTGTTTCTTGTTTTCAAAAATAATAAAAATCCAAAAATATTTCTTTTATTGTTTTCAAAATTATCAAAAACCCCCAAAAATACTTTTGTATATAATGTATATTTTTGTAAATAGAAACAGTACTGTATAGTTTATTTAATTTTGTATATATATATATTCTTTATTCTTTATACTTGTTAATAATAATTCTTTATTTAATTTAATTTTTCGTGACATTAAAAAGTAAATATAACAATCTTCCGTGGGAAAAACCTTTATTTCCCATTATACTTTACAACGACAATTGTTAGGAATTTAGGTAATAATTTAATGACTGCGGTGAAAATACTTCTAATCATGCGCGAGAAGGAAATGAAGGCCATTTTCGAACCCTTTGTCCATTCTGGGTTCGCTTTTGGTGCAAAGCGTTGGATCTCAACTCTCCAACGACAAGCCGAGCGCTACATGTGCGTCACAGGGATCCACACTTCACCCGGTGACTCTATCATTTCGCCCGAAGGAAAAAGAGGCCTAGCGGAAATGGCAAACCAGATGGCGATCTGTTTCTTCAACGACATCAGCAACTCCACGTATCATCACTGGACTTGTTCAAACCGAACAAGAGACACTCGAATGGAGGTCAGGACCAACAAGCGAAGGGGAGATCCGAGCAAGCCCCCTGGAGTCAATCGTACTGCTGGTTGTTCTGTCGTGCATCTTTCCCATCACACCAGGATCTTTGAGTTCCTCAAAGATGTGCATACGAGACCGCTGTGGGATAGTATGTCGATGGACAGCTCGGTGCGTCTGCTAGCAAATTTCACCATCGGTCTTGACCCGCGGAACCAGATTTCGGTGCTCGCCATAGATAATCACAACGACTTCCTCATTCTTCAGGAGTGTTGCACCGATGCAACGGGGTCGTCTGTGATTTATGCGCCGATCAACCATTCCATTCTCCAGTGTTTGTTATATGGAGTTCAACCGGAGCCGTTTCCGCTTATGTCTTCAGGCTTCTTGATTAGAAGCTTTTTACCTACGTCATTAATTATTACCTAAATTCCTAACAATTGTCGTTGTAAAGTATAATGGGAAATAAAGGTTTTTCCCACAGAAGATTGTTATATTTACTTTTTAATGTCACGAAAAATTAAATTAAATAAAGAATTATATTTACAAGTATAAAGAATAAAGAATATATATATACAAAATTAAATGAACTATACAGTATTGTTTCTATTTACAAAAATATACATTATATACAAAAGTATTTTTGGGGGTTTTTGAGATTTTTGAAAACAATAAATAATTAAAAGGAAATATTTTTGGATTTTTATTATTTTTGAAAACAAGAAAAACACACACAAATATTGATTTCTCTAAGTCATATGATCGAAACTAACATTGTGAAATATTAGAAAGCTAATTATTTCCCAATTAGACTTCTCTCTGAAAATTAACCTAAGTGAAAGCACCTAGATCAATCAATTAAACATGCCATCTTAGTCTAGAAAGCTAGCTAGTCAATCCATGTTCAAAGCATCGAAAAGAATTGTTAATTCAAGTGCACAACCTAGTATGGAAAAGTCCATCTATTTGTATTCCTTTTTAATTGATTCCGACCTTTGTCCAAAGCCTTTACTACTTGTGAATTAGGTTTCCAAAACTATTAGGTGAATCGGATTCCTAACTCTAGCTCCAATTACATGCAAATATTATAAGTTTCGAACCCTATAACAAAAGCACATAAAAGTTTTCCGTAAAACAGAATCAAACAAACAATCACAAAAGCAACTTAGAAAAATCAAATAACACAATTATTATGCAAAATAGAAAATAAACAAATATTTACACAATAACATTTCCCAAAATTATTCACGAATAGTTAATTAAACAAAAATAAATTATAATAAATAAACGAGTTTGGGAAAAATGTTACTGTTGTGTCCATGAAAATGGACACTGTCTGGCAGGCGAAGGTGGCAGACTCAGCTATAAGATCGTAACAATTTTGGATGTGGCGGGTGCGGAGAGTAATTGGGCATTGGGCTGCTGGGCTTGGACTTTGACTTGGTCAAAGCCCAAATCTTCATTTCCTTCTTTCTTTTCCACAAGCCCAGCCCTTTTTGGTCTTTTCCCCTCCTCTTCTTTCTTTTTCTTTCTTCTTTTCTTCTCCTTCCCGTGCGTCTTTCTCTCTAGTTTCAGTTTCTTTTCTTTTCATCTACATACCAGAGAGAGAGAGACCGGTGGTAGTGATTTGGTGTAAAAACCGATATCAATTTATTTTACCTAAACTTCCTAACAATTTGTCGTTGAATAGTATAATGGGAAGTAAGGATTTTTCCCACAGGAGATTGTTTATTTACTTTTCTATGTCACGAAATTAATTAAACTATACAATATTATTTCTATTTACAGAATGTACAATATATACAAAAATGATCTTTTTGGATTTTTGAAATTGTTTTGAAAGCAAGAAATAAATAAAAGAAAATATTTTTGGATTTTTAATCTTTTTGAAAATAAATAAAATAAGGAAATACAAATTAAAATGCAATTTAAACTAACACACTTAAATAGAACACACCAAAAATAAAGCAATAAAACTAACACACAAATAAATCAAAAACATATTTTTGGGTTTTTCATAATATAATTAAATCACACAATATTCAAAATTCAAATTAAACAAATATTCACAAAAATATTTAAACAAATAAAATAAAATGAGTTTCAGAAATTTCTCATTGAATTTGACGAAGGCTCGGGAACTCGGGTGTGCATAGAAAATTGGGCTTGGGCCTTGAGTTGCCGGATATTGGGCCCAACAGGTCCTGGGCCCAAACTGTTCAAAAGCCCAAAAGAAATTGGGTTTGGTCAAAGCCCAAACCAATTTCTTTTCTTTCTTTTCTCTTGCCCGGCCGTGCGTTTTCGGTGGCCTCATTCATTCTTCTAGTTTGACTTTTCAAACTTGGAATTCTTCTTTCACCCGTACAAGAGAGAGGGAGCAGGACTCGAGATGGCGTCGGCGTTGCGCGGGCATGGCTTCGAGGAATAGGTGCGGCACGGAAGCGGCGAGCTTTGCGGCGGAAACAGAGAGAGGCCGGTCACGGGAACGATGGGTCGCCGGCGGGTCGATCGATGAGTGGAGGTCGGTGGTGCCGGCTATGGCAGATGGCATCGTGGCAGAGACGCCGAGATGGTGAGAAGCCGGCGGTGCTGATGGAGTCGAGGTGAAGACGACGCCGACGGGGCGAGCACGGTAGGCGGGCTCGATGGGTGCGGTGCGGAGGTGAACGGCGACGGCGGTGGCGTCGAGGAGTTTAAAGATCGATCTGGGCTCGCCGGTGGACAGCAGCGGCATCGGCGATGAGGTTGTTGACGGTGACGTTGAGATGAGCACGGGCTCTGGGCTCGTGGGCTGTGAAGCCGGCGGCGAAGCGGAGCCACGTGGGTGGTCGAGTGATGGTGCTGCGATTTGGACACCCAAAGATGCGGCGGTGATGGTTGAAAGCATCGTCCGGGCTTGATTGATTCTTGTGCAGCTTTGATTGTGATTAATTGAATTGTGGCGAGAGAGTGTATTGATTTTGGTGAGGAACAGAGAAGTGGTTTTGTGTTTGCAGGCGAGAGAAATGGAAATTGGTATTTGATTAATTACGGAAAGGGAGAAGAGTGATTTCGGTGAGTATTTGTAACGAGAGGAGGAAGATGGGGCTTAGATAGCTATGGAGAGAAAAGAAGGAGGGAGAGAGATGTGGTGGCCGTGAGGAACAGAGGAGGAAAGCGAGAGAGATAGGAGGGGCTAGAGCGAGAAGAGGGGAAAGAAGATAGGGCTTAGATAATCTTGGAAAGAAGGAGAGGGAAGAGATTTTTGTGTTGCGAGAGAAGAAGAGAAGAACCGAGAGAGCCGTGACGGTTGTTTGTGAGCTGAGGAAGTAACAGAGAAAGGAGGGTGAGAGCAGAAGGCACAGCTGGGAGAGCTGTACACGGAAGCCATAAGAAGGTGGCACGGGGAGGAGGTAGAAGGCCCCCGGCCAATTCTTTTGGTTCCTTGGCTGCTGGCTTTAAGGAAGATTGAGAGTGCAATTTGAAATTCAAACTGCAAGTGAAATGCAGCTGGAAACCAAAGGGAACTGATTGCATGAAGGAGGTGGCCGGCAAGGTGGAATGGTGGTCAATGATGGTGGTCGGATTTTCAACTGCAAAAGTCAACAAAAGGAAAAAAGGAATAAAAAGAAATACAAATAAAATAAAATGAAATAATACTAATAAAAATAATAATTAAAAGAAACTAATAATAAAAGTAAATAATTAATTAAACTAAATAAAGAAAAATAGAAATAAACAACAATTTATAAAAGGGAAATAAATGGAGGTTTAGAAAACATATTTTGGCCACCGCGGATGGTGGTTGCGCCGCCTTATGTGGTGGTTCGCCGGCAAAATTGCCGGGATTCGAAACGTTTTTCGAAATCTTCGTACAAGCTTTGATCTCCACATCCGAGAAATGACCGGTGTCATTTAAATTTCGAAAAGTCACGGTTGACTTTTCGATTCATCTTCGGATTCGCGCTAAAACCTCTAAAATGTACCTTTTGTACAAATAAAGCGTTTTGTTCGTATTTTCCCTGAAACACACTAAAACAATATTAAATAAACAATAATAGGCTTTTGGACTAACATAATCCAAGCGATTAAGGTACTTTGTGCACGTATTTTACGCTCACATCAGGTAGGCTTGGGATCAACGGTAGACGCCGTGAATTTGTAAAGGTGAAGCTCGACGGCAAGGACGACGTGCGGCGCTGGATCGATTGCGTGGACTGGGCAGAGGCGCTGCAGCTTTCCGGCAGGAGGATCTGGAACGGCGATGGAATGGAGAGAGCAGAGATGAACTTGCCGGCGATGGAAAGGGAGCAGCGGATTGGTGCGACGACGGCGCAGCGCTGCAATTCCGAGCACGGGCTTGAGCTTGGCTGGTTGTGAGATCGAGCACGGTGAAGGTGGCGACGTCGGGAAGCGGTGAGGACGCCGGTCTGGGTTCACGGCAGAGACGGCAGATGCAGAAATCGAGCATGGGCTCTAGGCGGCGCGGCATCCGGGTTCGAGAAGAGGACCGGATCTTGGCTTGATTGCAGCGGCGGTGGAAAGATCGGCGATGATGATAACGTCGAAGATGGAAGCAAGGCAGCGTCGATCCGGGCTCGAGTTGGTTGTTGATTGCTGCAGAGCCATGGTGCTTAATTGCAAAGCTGCAATTAATTGGGTAATTGATTGGGTCGCTAGTAGTGGTGGGCACGGCCTTGGCTGGGACGGGCAGCAACTTGGGGACTTCCAAACCTGCAAAAGAGAAGAACAGACATAATTAGATTGATTGATTTGTGATTTTGTGCTTGCAGTGGCTGCCTTAAATAGGACCGAAAATTAACCAAGTTCCCTAGCCATGAAACCGAAATTAACATATGTGGAATGCTGGACCGCCAATTATCATTCCCCAAATAAAACCACTTTCATGAAAATTAACCTAAGCGACCGCACCTAGATTAATCAATCAAACATGCAAAGGTAGCTAATCAAAACATGTCCAACGCATAAAAGAAGAGTTGTTAATTAAAGTGCACGACCTAGTGGGACCGCCCATCTATCCGTGATCCTTCTTATTTCATTCCGACCTCTTTCCAAAGCCTTTACTACTTATGAATTAGAATTAAAACCCTAATTCTAGCACCAATTATATGCAATCATCTTAAGTTTCCAACCTTAAAACAAAAACATATAAAAGTTATCTACTAAAACAGAATCAAATAAACGGAGTCACATAAGTTACTAGAAGAACTAATTAATTAGGATCCAACAATTAAATAAACTCATAAATATAGGCTGAAAATTATATAAATCATGTCGTGTTAACTAATACAAAGGATAAACAAGCAACAAAGAGGCATAAATTTAAAGGCTAAGTCGAAATACACCGTATGAATAGCATGGAGATCTTGAAGCCACAAACTTGAATCCTTGACCACAAGTAATCCAAACTGTGAAGACAAGGTGGTGATGGTGATGGTGACGCTGAAATATGGCTGGTGGTGATGGTGTAGACGCCTTCTCCTCCTCCTTGAAGTCTTGAAAACCCTAAATACTAGAGAATGGAAAATATGATGTGAGATGGAGAAGAGAAAGAGGAGGGTTTGTCCCTCCCCATTGAGGTGTGAATTGGTGTAGAAGAATGAGGCTGCTATTTATAGGAGAATGGAGAGGAAGAAGAAGACAATGAAAGAAATAAAGAAAGAAAAGGAAGAGAAGTGGAATGTGAGTGGTAGAAAAGAAATGGTAAGTGGAATGGTGGAAATGAAGTCATATGGCAATGAACCATTTATTTAGGTAAAAGAAATCAAACACTAATGGTATGGAGAGAAAGAAACAAACATGGTGTGGTGGGATGGATGGCAATATGGTGGTGAGTGGAGCAATGAGAATAAAAGAAAATGAAAGAAATAAAAAGCAGGCAGCACTGAGCTATGCCCACTTAGAACGGAATAATACACGTTTGAACGGTTGGATGATTCTCAAATTTTAATACAGAATATATAACACACACATGCAGCGTGTAGCAAAAGTACAGCAGGATCCAACGGTTTAATTCGGAGATATGGGCCTCGCAAGTTGACTAATCTGCACAGGCAGAATGTCCGAAAATCTGGGCTTGGGCCTTTCCTCATGCTTTGTGAACTTGGGCCTTCCTTCATGGATTTGGGCCTTCCATCTTGGGCTTGGGCCTCCTTCATGGGTTTGGGCCTCCTTCTTGGGTTTGGGCCTCCTTCTTGGGCCTCATGGTAGACCACCTCTTAATGGGCCTCGCAAAAGCCCATTAGACTTCGTTTCTGCACATGTTCACATTAATACATCATTTTGGACTCAAATATGGAAACTAAGCTAAAATAGCAAAGTTACAATTAAATCATAGCCAAATAGTAGGGAAAACACACTAAAAACGTCACACTTTGTGCTCCTATCACACACGCGCTTGCCGACACTTTAAACGGGCCTGGGCCATCGAAATGGTCTGGGCCTTAAAGTGGGCCTGGGCCAAAGAAATCTCCGGCCCATTATTGGTGGGCTTAACTAATGGGCCTAAAAACGAAGAGGCCCGACACACTAATGGGCTTGGGTTACGGGTTTCTGGGCTTCGTGAATGACACGAGCCCAATGGGCTAAAATTTTATTTTATTTTATTTTTTATTTTTATTTTACGAAACCAAAAATCCTAACCAATCACACAAACGAATGGGCCTAAGGCCCAATAATAAATAACAAACAAACAAGCCCAAAACAAACAAACAATAATTATAAAAAGTGAAAATAAATATTTACAAAACAGTAAAACAAACAAACACACTTTTTTTTTTTTATTATTTACAAAATTTTTTAATTTTTAATTTTTTTTTTTTAATTTTTTTTTTTTAAATAAATAACGAGAGTGAAAAGAAAACTTACCTTTTTACTCCCGAGGAAACCGAAAAAATCACCAACAAGACATCAACCTCAAGGTTTTTCAACCTTGACTTCCTAAACGTATGCTCCGATGTATGTTGTAAAATTTCCGAATAACCCGGATTATTCCCTATAAAAATCAAAAGGTTAGTAATAAATTTACAAAATAAAAACAAAATATTTACAATGTTAAAAATGTAGTTACAAATTATCTATACAAAATGAATAAATAAAATTTCCTATGTCTAAGTATATTTTATTTACAAGTAATGTTAAATTGTCGAAAATATAGTTAAGAACAAAGTTGATTCCAAGCGGTAATTCAAGGTGGACGTACGGCCTAGGTGCAATATCTTGACTTAAATGACTTTCCGTGTTTTGAGAAGGCGAATGGCCAGATCACAAGAGATAAGCGAGAGGCAGGATTCATTTAGTGGACAAGTCCTCTGAATCCAATTTTACAAACCCGTCACCCAGAGTCTTGATCATATCTAGACACCATTCATGTGCCCCTTACTCAGTTGAGAAAGCACTTAAGTGTTCGACAATTCTCCAAGTGTTAATAAAGGCCGCCCTCAACCTCAAGTGACCTTACGGTACAAATGAAGGGTTTATGACACGCCCAAAAGGAGCATCAATTTAAAAAATCCCTATCGGTAGTAGTATAGTGCATAGTAGGGTATCGTTCACAACGGAGATCAAAGGGTGTACCTAACAAAAAATGTCACAAGAAATTAAATAAAATAAATAATTATTATTAACAAGTATAAAGTATAAATATATACATATGTACAAAGTAAAAGGGGGGTTTAAGAAATAAATTGAATGAAATAAATTAATTAATCTACAAAGAATAAATGAAATAAGATGGAATGAAACATAAAGAATATAAAGTTCAGCCACAAGTATACAAGTTTACCAATTATTGGACCGAAAATTAACCAAGTTCCCTAGCCATGAAACCGAAATTAACATATGTGGAATGCTGGACCGCCAATTATCATTCCCCAAATAAAACCACTTTCATGAAAATTAACCTAAGCGACCGCACCTAGATTAACCAATCAAACATGCAAAGGTAGCTAATCAAAACATGTCCAACGCATAAAAGAAGAGTTGTTAATTAAAGTGCACGACCTAGTGGGACCGCCCATCTATCCGTGATCCTTCTTATTTGTTTCCGACCTCTTTCCAAAGCCTTTACTACTTGTGAATTAGAATTAAAAACCCTAATTCTAGCACCAATTATATGCAATCATCTTAAGTCTGCAACCTTAAAACAAAAACATATAAAACTTCTCTACTAAAATAGAATCAAATAAACGGAGCCACATAAGCTACTAGAAGAACTAATTAATTAGGATCAAACAATTAAATAAACCCATAAACAAAGGCTGAAAATTATATAAATCATGTCATGTTAACTAATACAAAGGATAAACAAGCAACAAAGAGGCATAAATTTAAAGGTTAAGTCGAAATACACCGTATGAATGGCATGAAGATCTTGAAACCACATCTTGAATCCTTGACCACAAGTAATCCAAGCCGTGAAGACAAGATGATGATGGTGATGGTGATGTTGAATAGGGGCTGGTGGTGATGGTGTAGACGCCTTCTCCTCCTCCTTGAAGTCTTGAAAACCCATAGTATTAGAGAATGGAAAATGTGAGATGAGAAGAGAAAGAGGAGGGTTTGTCCCTCCCCATTGGGGTGTGTTTCAAGAGAAGAATGAGGCTGCTATTTATAGGAGAATGGAGAGGAAGAAGAAGACAATGAAAGAAATAAAGAAAGAAAAGGAAGAGAAGTGGAATGTGAGTGGTAGAAAAGAAATGGTAAGTGGAATGGTGGAAATGAAGTCATATGGCAATGAACCATTTATTTAGATAAAAGAAATCAAACACTAATATTGTGGGCAGAAAGAAGAGGAAAGAATATAGGGGTGAGTGGAGCATTGAAAATAAAAGAAGAGGAAAGAAATAAAAAGCAGACAGCACTGAGCAGTTCCCACTTAGAACGGAATAATGCACGTTTGAACGGTTGGATGATTCTCAAATTTTAATACAGAATATATAACACACACATGCAGCGTGTATCAAAATTACAGCTGGATCCAACGGTGCAATTGGGAGATATTGGCTTCGCAAGTTGACATATCTGCACAGGCAGATTGTCCGAAAATGGGCTTGGACCTTCCTTCTTGGGCTTGGGCCTTTCTTCTTGGGCTTGGGCCTTTCTTCTTGGGCTTGAGCCTTTCTTCATGGATTTGGGCCTTCATCTTCATGGATTTGGGCCTTCATCTTGGGCCTCACGGTAGCTCACTTCTTAATGGGCCTCGAAAAAGCCCATTAGACTTCGTAAATTTCCGAGCTCCGATTTTCTGCACGTATTCACATTTATATATCATTTAGGGACTCAAATATGGAAACTAAGCAAAAATAGCAAAGTTACAATGAAATCATAGCCAAATAGTAGGGAAAATACATTAAAAACGTCACACTTTGTGCTCCTATCAGTTTAGGCCAATATTAACAAAAGGATCTTACCTAATCCGTTCAAGTTACAACTTACAACAACAAAAAATAATCAACTATATAAAAGACACCTAAATAAATTACTAAGTGTAACAAAAGATAAACAAGTATAATCAGTGAGTATAAATAAAATTAACAATTATTATTTACAAATAGTAAAAAGTCAATAGTCAATAGTCAAAGTCAACAGTAAAAAGTCAACAATCAAAAAGTCAAAGTCAACAGTAAAAAGTCAACAGTCAAAAAGTTAACCGTCAAAATTCAACGGTAAAAAGTAAAAAAGTGTCAAAAGTAAATAGTAAAAACAATCCCCGGCGAGCCGGCGCCAAAATGATTAGATGTATTTTACACCGCGGTCATTAATTATTACCTAATTTCCTAACAATTGTCGTTGTAAAGTATAATGAGAAATAAAGGTTTTTCCCACAGAAGATTGTTATATTTAGTTTTCAATGTCACAAAAAAAATAAATTAAATAAAGAATTATATTAACAAGTATAAAGAATAAAGAATATATATATATATACAAAATTAAATAAACTATACAGTATTGTTTCTATTTACAAAAATATACATTATATACAAACGTATTTTTGAGGGTTTTTGAGATTTTTGAAAACAATAAATAATTAAAAAGAAATATTTTTGGATTTTTATTCTTTTTGAAAACAAGAAACACACACACAAATATTGTTTTGAAGATTAACTAACTCCCTAGCCATGAATCCGAAATTAACATATGTAAGATGCTGGACCACCATACATCTCCCAAATAAAACCTAACTATGAAAATTAACCCCGAGACCACCCTGACAGGCTAAACAATTAAACATGCAAAGGTAATTAATCTAAACATGTCTAACGCATAGAAGAAGAGTTGTTAATTCAAGTGCACGACCTAGCGGGACCGCCCAACTATCCGTGATCCTTATTATTTAGTTTTAACATTAAAGATAAAACCAAACAAACAAAATTCACATAAGCTGCTAGAAGAATCAATCAACTTCAATCCAACAATTATTACACAAAATAGAAAATAAACAAACAATAACATTTCCCAAAATTATTCACGAATAGTTAATTAAACAAAAATAAATTATAATAAATAAACGAGTTTGGGAAAAATGTTACTGTTGTGTCCATGAAAATGGACACTGTCTGGCAGGCGAAGGTGGCAGACTCAGCTATAAAAACGGACAATTTGGATGTGGCGGGTGCAGAGATCAATTGGCATTGGGCCTTGAGGGTGTACATAGCAGATTGGGCTTGAAGGCCCAAAATCAAGTCAGTTGACTTGTTGACTCTTGATCTTTTTCTTTGACCCGTGTAGACCAGCCCAAGCTCTTTGCGTTTTCTTCTATGTTTGACTTTTCAACCATATTTTCAGCTCTCCCTTTCATTCTTTATTCATCTTCTTCTTTCTGCAGAGACCAGCCCGGTTCTAGAGAGAGGGAGCTGCGGCATGGGTCGGCGACGGCAAGAGAGCAAAGCTGCGGCGTGATTGAGAGGCCGGAGCGCGACGGCTAGATGAATATTGGTGCTGCAGACGAGGAACGGCGGAGCTGGGCACGGGCCCGGGATTTCTGGGCAGAAGCATCGTCGACGATCAGCGAGGCGGCGTCGAAGACGGCGGGGCCTGGAATGATTGATTGCGGCGTCGAATCGGAGCTGCTAGGATTTGACGGTGGCACGGCGAGAGCTGGAACGGCGACGGGATTGAAGAATAGATGCGGCTGGAGGTTCACGGGCTCGGCAGGAATTGGTTGGGCTTGGATCGACGCCGGCGAAGATGGTGATGATGCGGTGACGGGGAACGGCGCCGGCGAGAGAATTAGGAGCAGCAGCAGCTTGGGCTCGGCGACGGATTGAGATTTGCGGGCTTCACGGTGGCTGAATGGTGAGCTGCAACCTTGGTAATTTGATTTTCCAAACCTGCAAAAGAGAGAAAAAAATAATAATTAGAAAAAATGATTGATTGTATGCGGGTACAGAAGCTTGAATTGAGAGACAGAGAGGGTTGCCATGGTGGTGGTGGCGTTGGGCTCCCGGAGAAGAGGCACGGTGGCGAGCTGAAATTGCAGGTCTGATCATGGTGGCTGGATCGGGCACTCCAAGATGGGCTCGGATGGAATTTAAGTGAATTGATGATGGAGAGTGATTATGGAATTGTGCCGTGAGGGACGGAGGGAAGAGAGGACTGATTGTTGATGATTTCAGTTTGCAAGGGCTCTCTTAAATAGAGAAGGGAAGACGCAGAGGAGGAGTGGAGCTCGGTGGAAAGGGTAGGTGATAGTGGTGGAAGGAGAAGTGGAGAATATTCTGCCGGCAGTGGAGGAAAACCAGGGAATTATGGACTGTAGTGTTTTGGTGGTGGAGATGGTTGGTGAAGGTATTGCTGGCAAGAAGACATGAAGATGCAGCTGGAATTTCGTGGTGATATGTGAAGTGGTAACATGGCTGCATCAAGAGAGAGAAAAGAAAAAGAAAACAAAGAAAACAAAATAAAATAAAATAAAAGAATAATAAAAGAAATGAAGTAATTATAAAATAAAGAAAAGAAATAAAATAACAAATGAAATAAATATAAAAGGAATATGTAAAAGAAATAAACATAAAATATAAACAAGGGAAAATAAGATGGAGGATTAAAATTGTATCGCCACCGCGTGTGGTGGTTGTGCCGCCTGATGTGGTGATTCGCCGACAAACTTGCCGGAATTCGGAACGGTTTCCGAAATCTTCGTACATTATTTTATTCCACAAATGAAAGTCACGGTTGACTTTCCGATTTACGCTGAAAATCTCCAAAATTCACATTTTCTGTGCAGATAAACATTTTCCTGGTATTTTCCCTAAACACACGAAAACAAACATTAAACAGACAATTAAGCTTTCGGAATAGCAAAATCCAGTAATTAAAGGCACTTTGTGAACGTATTTTACGTTCACATCACTCAACCGCCGCCGTGTTTCAGCTCTCTCGCCGGTCCCCTCTGTAGAGAAGAAGAAAAGAAAGAGCAGTTGAAGGAGATTGAAGAAATCATACACGGGAATGAAGAAAAAAGAATAAGAAATAGAGGGCTGACCCGGTCAAACAAAATAGAAGAAGAAAGTCAAAATTTGACTTCGTTGACTGTTGACCAAATTTGGGCCCAAGCCCAAAAGCCCAAATGGTTCCAATCTGCTAAGTGCACCCGCCACATCTGAAAAGTTACGATACTATAGCTGAGTCTGCCACCTTCGCCTGCCAGACAGTGTCCATTTTCATGGACACAACAGTAACATTTTTCCCAAACTCGTTTATTTATTATAATTTATTTTTGTTTAATTAACTATTCGTGAATAATTTTGGGAAATGTTATTGTTTGTTTATTTTCTATTTTGTGTAATAATTGTTGGATTGAAGTTGATTGATTCTCCTAGCAGCTTATGTGAATTTTGTTTGTTTGGTTTTATCTTTAATGTTAAAACTAAATAATAAGGATCACGGATAGTTGGGCGGTCCCGCTAGGTCGTGCACTTGAATTAGCAACTCTTCTTCTATGCGTTAAACATGTTTAGATTAATTACCTTTGCATGTTTAATTGTTTAGCCTGTCAGGGTGGTCTCGGGGTTAATTTTCATAGTGAGGTTTTATTTGGGAGATGTATGGTGGTCCAGCATCTTACATATGTTAGTTTCGGATTCATGGCTAGGGAGTTGGTTAATCTTCAAAACAATATTTGTGTGTGTTTCTTGTTTTCAAAAAAATAATAAAAATCCAAAAATATTTCTTTTATTGTTTTCAAAATTATCAAAACCCCCAAAAATACTTTTGTATATAATGTATATTTTTGTAAATAGAAACAATACTGTATAGTTTATTTAATTTTGTATATATATATATTCTTTATACTTGTTAATAATAATTCTTTATTTAATTTAATTTTTCGTGACATTAAAAAGTAAATATAACAATCTTCTGTGGGAAAAACCTTTATTTCCCATTATACTTTACAACGACAACTGTTAGGAATTTAGGTAATAATTAATGACGACGGTAAAAACCGATAATCAGCAAGTTGATTGGTTGTCAAAATATAGGAAATAGTAAATTAGACTCGGGATTGTCGAACCACGGGGATTGGAGGCCTAAAACCTAATTAATAAAATGTAAACAAATTTTCTGAACACAAATAACAATTTTTAGAGTTTTTCTTATTTTTCTAAACACACAAATATTAACAAATTAATCTAAACAAATAAGTTGAAATAATTAAACTAAAAATAAACTTAACTCACAAATATATAAATTAAATCACAATTTAATTTAGAAAATATTCAAAGTACACAATTTAAATTAACCAAATAGAAATTAAACAAATAGTTTCACACAACAATTATTTAAACAAGTAAATAAAATAAGTTTAAGAAATTTCTCATTGAATTCGGTGAAGGCTCGGGAAGCTCGGGTGTAGAGAGCACTTTGAATTTGGGCCTTGGACTATTGGGCTTGGAAGCCCATTCACCCAAGCCGTGGCTTCCTTCTTTGCTTTCTACGATGTTGACTTTTCAACATCAGTTTTCTATTCTTTCTTCTTCAATCCCGTGCGCAGCAGCTAGCAGCTTCCCTCTATTCCATTCTTCTTCCTTCTCCTTTATTTTCTGAACACAGAGACAACGAGAGAGTGAGGTTGAGGGAGATTTGACGACGCCGGCAGAGGGAATTAGCAGATCGGCGCGGGCTAGCTGGGCTCGGCGAGAGAGTTGCCGGCAGGAAAAAGGGGCGCAACGTCTGGGCTGGTGCTGCGAGAGAGGACAGAGGCGACGAGCTAAGGGTCGACGGAGAGAGGGAGCGCGGTCTGGGTCGTGCGGCCGGGTTGAGCAGAGAGAGAGGCCGGTGAGAGCGGGCTTCACGAAATTGATGGGATCGCCGACCGGGTTGAGCGGCACCGCGGTGGTCCGAAAAGATGGAGGCAAGGTCGCGGGGGCCTGAATACGGATTGATCGAGTTGCGGCGAGTGTTTTGGGAAGTCGACGACGACGGATGAATTCGAGCGGTGGAGGAGGTGGATTGAGCACGGGCTCGAGGCGGCGTCGGGATTGATGGTAGACGAGAGGAGGTGCTAGCTGGAGACGCCGGGGCTTCTTGGCGAGAGATCGACGATGGGTGATGGCGGCGGAGAAGAGGCTCGCGGTGATGAATTTGTGATGTTTGTGATTATGGGTACTTGGATTGTGAATTGCAGGTGATGAAATGAAGTTGCCGGCTGGGGAAACGGTGAGGTGAGCAGTGGTGATGGTATGATTGGTGTGATTGGCAGCTTGGGTGCGAAGAAAGAGATCGGGGGTGTGAAGAGAAAAGGAAGAACAGAGAGCAGGTTGCGAGCTGTTACGGTGATGGGTGCAAAGAAGAGATAGAGAGGGTGCAGAAGAGAAAAGAATGGGTGCAGAGAAGAAAAGAAGGAAAAGAAAAGAAGAGAAGAAAAGAAGAAGAAAGAAGGGGGGAAGAAGAAGAAGAGGACCGGGAAGGGAAGAGAGGGAGATGATGATTTTCTTAGTTGATTGAGCTGTGGTTAAATAGAGATACAGAGAGCTGGTGCTGGAGCTAGAAACCAAAGGAACGGGCAACTTGGCAGGTGATAAGGTGGAAGAAAGTGGTGATTGAGCTGGATTGATGGATGATCTGCAATGGTGGAAAAACAGCTAAGGCTGAAATTTGAATTCAAAGAGAGTGAAGCGGGAGCCATGTGAGGGGAGAATCAAGCTGAGAATCACACCATGAACTGCAAAACAAAATATAATAAAAAGATAAAATAACAAAAAGAAAAAGAAATAATTATAAAATAAAATAAAACAAAACAAAAATAAAATAATAAATGAAATTAAATAATTATAAAATAAATGAATAAAAGAAACAATTATTAGAGAAAATAGAATGGTGGTTTCAAAATGTGTATCGACACCGCGTGTGGTGGTTGCGCCTCCATGAGTGGTGGTTCGCCGGCAAAATTGCCGGGATTTGGAACGATTTCCAACATCTTCGTACAATATTATTTTCCACTTCCGAATGATGACCGGTGTCATCAAATAATCGAAAAGTCACGGTTGACTTTCCGATATTGTGCTGTAAACCTCCAAAATTCACCTTTTATGTGTAAATTAGCATTTTTCACATATTTTCCCTGAAAACACGAAAACAAACATTAAACCGACAAATAAGCTTTCAGAATAGCATCCATTCAAGTATTTAGAGCACTTTGTGAACGTATTTTACGTTCACATCACACCCCCACACTTGAACTTTTGCTAGTCCTCTAGCAAACACAGAACTAAAAACAGAGCAACACAAAAACAGAAAGGGAAACACAAAACAGAAATTCTTTCCAACTATAACCCTCAACGAGTTCGAAGAATTATAATCAGGAGAATAAAAACTATATACCAAGGCTCACGAATTTGCTAAGTATTTAACATGGACATCTCATTCGTGCTCGAGTGTAGTGTGTGAAAACCGAGTGTACAATTAATTTCAAGCAATCAAATAGGCACATATGAACAACATTAACCACTAAAGCTCACAAGATTCACTAAATATTTCCGCTCAGTGTTTAGGGTTAAGTGTTTACTCTCATAACAATTACACAAGTAGTGTTCCCATAAGCTTGCTCATTAACCAACTCTCCACAATTAATCCACAAATCATTAAATCATAAGGGCTTTCAATGGTGTAATGGGGCCAAAGGGTGAATGAATGGTGAATGAATGGTAAATGGTAAATGGAAGGGAAAGACTAGAAATGATAAATGTTCCACATGTTTGCAAGACAAATCAACGACTTTGAAACTCATACCTATGCTAAACCCGAAACAACTCTTATTCTCCTCCAACCTTTTATTGAAAATAATACAAGAAAATAACTCTATTTTTGGAATTTCTCTTTCTAACATTTTTTTTTTCTTTCTTTCTTTTCTATTTTTTTTTCTTTGAGGAATTTATTCCTTCTTTTTATTTCTGATTTTTTCTTTGAACAAATACAACAAAATAAATACACCCCCACACTTGCCTTTTGGTATACTACCATACAAATCAAAACCCGAAGCATAAGAACACAAGAAGTCACTATCATTGTCTTGCAAACATAAATAAAACAAGGGTGAGATGGTGTGGGTGAACAAAAGAAACGGCTAATGAGTGTTTAGTTCAAAAAGGGATTCCTAAAGTTCGTGTTTAAATGGATGGTGAATATTTGGCCATGGTGCTCAACTAATGCCTTAATCATTTTCAATTCATCACAGATTAATAAAAAGTTTCGAGAGGTCAATGAGCAAGTTCTAGGTTCAAAAACTCATGAATTGTGCACACATGAAGAACGAGTAAATGTATGAATAATGCATACATGTGAATATTCAACAGGCTCAAATTCTCACAATTTCTGGGTATGCATGACAATGTATGTTCAAATGTGCTTCTCGGATTGCAATCAATTAATCAACACAGGTTATGTGAACATGGAATTTCGAGCAATCACAAGTTATGCAAATTAAATCCAAAGCAAACTACACAAAGCTTTGACATATAATAAACATTCTCCAAATCACAACAAATTAAACTCAACTCATCATCGGAATTGGAAAGAACAAAACAAGAACACAATTAAAACACACAAAAACAACAAAACAGAAGCAAATATTTTTGTAATTTTTTGATTTTTTTGATTTTTTTGATTTTTTTGATTTTTTTGATTTTTTTGATTTTTTTGATTTTTTTTTTTTCAATTTACGTAACAATACGTGACCACAGGGACTCACTTAGTGCAATAGTAGGTTCAATGACACGCCCAAAAGGAGCATCAATTTAAAAAAAAACCCTATCGGTAGTAGTATAGTGCATAGTAGGGTATCGTTCACAACGGAGATCAAAGGGTGTACCTAACAAAAAATGTCACAAAGAATTAAATAAAATAAAGAATTATTATTAACAAGTATAAAGAATATATACATATGTACAAGGTAAAAGGGGGTTTAAGATATAAATTGAATAAAATGAATTAATTAAATTACAAAGAATAAATTAAATAAGATGGGATGAAACACAAAGTATATAAAGTTCAGCCACAAGTATACAAGTTTACCAATTATTGGACCGAAAATTAACCAAGTTCCCTAGCCATGAAACCGAAATTAACATATGTGGAATGCTGGACCGCCAATTATCATTCCCCAAATAAAACCACTTTCATGAAAATTAACCTAAGTGACCGCACCTAGATTAACCAATCAAACATGCAAAGGTAGCTAATCAAAACATGTCCAACGCATAAAAGAAGAGTTGTTAATTAAAGTGCACGACCTAGTGGGACCGCCCATCTATCCGTGATCCTTCTTATTTGATTCCGACCTCTTTCCAAAGCCTTTACTACTTGTGAATTAGAATTAAAACCCTAATTCTAGCACCAATTATATGCAATCATCTTAAGTTTGCAACCTTAAAACAAAAACATATAAAAGTTATCTACTAAAACAAAATCAAATAAACGGAGTCACATAAACTACTAGAAGAACTAATTAATTAGGATCCAACAATTAAATAAATCCATAAACAAGGGCTGAATATTATATAAATCATGTCATGTTAACTAATACAAAGAATAATCAAGTAACAAAGAGGCATAAATTTAAAGGCTAAGTCGAAATACACCGTATGAATAGCATGAAGATCTTGAAACCACATCTTGAATCCTTGACCACAAGTAATCCAAGCTGTGAAGACAAGGTGGTGATGGTGATGGTGACACTGAAATAGGGCTGGTGGTGATGGTGTAGACGTCTTCTCCTCCTCCTTGAAGCCTTGAAAATCCTAAATACTAGAGAATGGAAAATAGGATGTGAGAGGGAGAAGAGAAAGAGGAGGGTTTGTCCCTCCCCATTGGGGTGTGTGGAGCATTGAAAATAAAAGAAGAGGAAAGAAATACAAAGCAGGCAGCACTGAGCTATTCCCACTTAGAATGGAATAATGCACGTTTGAACGGTTGGATGATTGTCAAACTTTAATACAGAATATCTAACACACACATTCAGCGTGTATCAAAAATACAGCTGGATCCAACGGTGAAATTGGGAGATATGGGCTTTGCAAGTTGACTAATCTGCACAGGCAGAATGTCCGAAAATCTGGGCTTGGGCCTTTCCTCATGCTTTGTGAACTTGGGCCTTCCTTCTTGGGCTTGGGCCTTCATCTTGGACTTGGGCCTTCCTTCATGGATTTGGGCCTTCATCTTGGGCTCACGGCAGCACACCTCTTAATGGGCATCGAGAAAGCCCATTAGACTTCGTAAATTTCCAACACATTGTTTATTTTCCTCAAGTTATCTTCTTTTCTCTTTATTTGCAATAGGAAACCTACAAACACAAAAACTAATTAAATAACATAAATTTATGAGAAATTAACAACAAAAATGTAGAGAAATTGATATAAAAAGTTGTACATTTATGCACCTATCAAATACCCCCACACTTAGCTATTGCTAGTCCCCTAGCAAACACGAAACTTAAAACAGAACAACACAAAAATATTAGGGAAACACAAAACATATATTCTTTCCAACCATAACCCTCAGCGAGTTCACAAGAGTTATAATCAGGAGAATAAAAATTATATACCAAGGCTAACGAATTTGCTAAGTGTTTAATATGCACATCTCATTCATGCTCGGGTGAAGTGTGTGAAAACCAAGTATACAGTCAATCTCATGCAATCAAATAGCACATATAAACAACATTAACCACTAAAGCTCACAAGATTCACTAAATATTTCCGCTCAGTGTTTAGGGTTAAGTGTTTACTCTCAAAACAATTACACAAGTAGTGTTCCCATATGCTTGCTCATTAACCAACTCTCCACGGTTAATCTACAACTCATTAGATCATAAGGACTTTTTAGGTGAAACAGAGACAAAAGGATGAATGGTAAATGGTGAATGGTCAAAGGAAGTGAAAGGACTTGAAATGAAAAATGTTTTACATGTTTGCAAGACAAGTCAACGACTTTGAAACTCATACATATGCTATACCCGAAACAACTCTTATTTTCCTCCAACCTTTTATTGAATTCAAAAATAATACAACAAAATAACTCTATTTTTGGAATTTCTCTTTCTTTTCTTTTTTTTTTTTTTTTTTTTTTTTTTTCTTTGAGGAATTTTATTCCTTCTTTTTATTTCTGATTTTTTTTTCTTTCTTTCTTTGAACAATTACAACAAAATAAATCACACCCCCACACTTGCCTTTTGGTATACTGCCGTACAAATCCGAAGCATAAAAACATAAGAAGTCACTATCATCGTCTTGCAAACACAATAAAACAAGGGTGAAATGGTGTGGGTGAACAAAAGAAACGGCTAATGAGTGATCAGTTCAAAAGGGGATTCCTAAAGTTCGTGTTTAGATGGATGGTGAATATTTTGGCCATGGTGCTCAACTAATGCCTTACTCATTTCTAATTCATTACAGATTAACAAAATGTTTCAAGCGGTCTCTGAGCAAGTTCTAGGTTCAAAACTCATGAATTGTGCACACATGAAGAACGAGTAAATGTATGAAATATGCATACATGTGAATATACAACAGGCTCAAATCCTCACATTTTCTGGGTATGCATGACAATGTGTGTTTAAATGTGCTTCTCGGATTGCAATCAATTAATCAACACAGGTTATGTGAACATGGAATTTCGAGCAATCACAAGTTATGCAAATTAAATTCAAAGCAAACTACACAAAGCCTTGACATATAATAAACATTCTCCTAATCACAACAATTAAACTCAATTCATCATCGGAATTGGAAAGAACAAAACACAATAAAACACACAAAAACAACAAAACAGAAGCAAATATTTTTGTAATTTTTGATTTTTTTGATTTTTCAATGTAGGTAACAATACGTGACCACAGGGATGACACGCTCAAAAGGAGCATCAATTTAAAAAAACCCTATCGGTAGTATAGTGGTGTAAGTAGGGTATCGTTCACAACGGAGATCAAAGGGTGTACCTAACAAAAATTGTCACAAAGAATTAAATAAAATAAAGAATTATTATTAACAAGTATAAAGAATATATACATATGTACAAAGTAAAAGGGGGTTTAAGAGATAAATTGAATGAAATAAATTAATTAAATTACAAAGAATAAATTAAATAAGATGGGATGAAACACAAAGTATATAAAGTTCAGCCACAAGTATACAAGTTTACCAATTATTGGACCGAAAATTAACCAAGTTCCCTAGCCATGAAACCGAAATTAACATATGTGGAATGCTGGACCGCCAATTATCATTCCCCAAATAAAACCACTTTCATGAAAATTAACCTAAGCGACCGCACCTAGATTAACCAATCAAACATGCAAAGGTAGCTAATCAAAACATGTCCAACGCATAAAAGAAGAGTTGTTAATTAAAGTGCACGACCTAGTGGGACCGCCCATCTATCCGTGATCCTTTTTATTTGTTTCCGACATCTTTCCAAAGCCTTTACTACTTGTGAATTAGAATTAAAACCCTAATTCTAGCACCAATTATATGCAATCATCTTAAGTTTGCAACCTTAAAACAAAAACATATAAAAGTTATCTACTAAAATAGAATCAAATAAACGGAGTCACATAAGCTACTAGAAGAACTAATTAATTAGGATCCAACAATTAAATAAACCCATAAACAAAGGCTGAAAATTATATAAATTATGTCATGTTAACTAATACAAAGGATAAACAAGCAACAAAGAGGCATAAATTTAAAGGCTAAGTCGAAATACACCGTATGAATAGCATGAAGATCTTGAAGCCACATCTTGAATCCTTGACCACAAGTAATCCAAGCTGTGAAGACAAGGTGATGATGGTGATGGTGATGTTGAATAGGGGCTGGTGGTGATGGTGTACACGCCTTCTCCTCCTCCTTGAAGTCTTGAAAACCCTAAATACTAGAGAATGGAAAATATGATGTGAGATGGAGAAGAGAAAGAGGAGGGTTTGTCCCTCCCCATTGAGGTGTGTATTGGTGAGAAATAGTGTTGTGAAGCCCTCTATTTATAGGAGAATGGAGAGGAATAAGAAGACAATGAAAGAAATTAAGAAAGAAAGGGAATAGAAGTGGAATGTGAATGGGAGATAAAGAAATGGTAAGTGGTGGTGGAAATGTAGTCATATGGCAGTTAACCAATTATTTAGGTAAAAGAAATCAAACACTAATGGTATGGAGAGAAAGAAACAAAGATAGTTAGGTGAGATGGGTGGAAATATGGGGGTGAGTGGAGCATTGAGAATAAAGGAAAAGGAAAGAAATAAAAAGCAGACAGCACTGAGCAGTGCGCACTTGGAGTGGAATTCTGGATGGTTGGACGGTTGGATGATTCTGAAATTGTAATGCCGAACACTTAACATCCACATGCAGCGTGTATCAGAATTACAGCTAGATCTGACGGTGAAATTGGGAGATATGGGCTTCGAAAGTTGACTAATCTGCACAGGCAGAATGCCCGAAAATCTGGGCTTGGGCCTTTCCTCATGCTTTGTGAACCTGGGCCTTCCTTCATGGATTTGGGCCTGCCATCTTGGGTTTGGGCCTTCCTTCATGGGCTTGGGCCTTCATCTTGGGCCTCATGGCAGACCACCTCTTAATGGGCCTCGCAAAAGCCCATTAGACTTCGTTTCTGCACATGTTCACATTAATACATCATTTTGGACTCAAATATGGAAACTAAGCTAAAATAGCAAAGTTACAATTAAATCATAGCCAAATAGTAGGGAAAACACATTAAAAACGTCACACTTTGTGCTCCTATCAAATTCCCCCACACTTAGCTACTGCTAGTCCTCTAGCAAACACAAGAACAACACAAAACAGAATGGTCTTTCCAACCATAACCCTCAGCGAGTTCAGAAGAGTTATAATCAAGAGAATAAAAATTATATACCAAGGCTAACAAATTTGCTAAGTATTTAACATGTACATCTCATTCATGCTCGGGTGAAGTGTGTGAAAACCGAGTATACAATTAATCTCATGCAATCAAATAGGCACATCGAAACAACATTAACCACTAAAGCTCACAATGGTCACTAAATATTTCCGCTCAGTGTTTAGGGTTAAGTGTTTTCTCTCAAAACAATTACACAAGTAACGTTCCCATAAGCTTGCTCATCGACCAACTCTCCACAATTAATCTATAAATCATTAAATCATAAGGGCTTTCAATGGTGTAATGGGGCCAAAGGGTGAATGGTTAATAGTGAATGAAGGGACTGGAAATGAAAAATGTTTCACATGTTTGCAAGACAAATCAACGACTTTGAAACTCATACCTATGCTATACCCGAAACCTTTTATTGAAAATAATACAAGAAAATAACTCTATCTTTTTTTTTTTTTTTCTTTCTTTCTTTTCTCTTTTTTTTTCTTTGAGGAACTTTATTCCTTCTTTTTGTTTTTGATTTTTTCTTTCTTTCTTTGAACAAATAACACAAAATAAAATGCACCCCCACGCTTGCCTTTTGGTATACTACCATAAAAATCAACACCCGAAGCATAAGAACACAAGAAGTCACTATCATCGTCTTGCAAACATAAATAAAACAAGGGTGAGATGGTGTGGGTGAACAAAAGAAACGGCTAATGAGTGTTTAGTTCAAAAGGGGATTCCTAAAGTTCGTGTTTAGATGGATGGTGAATATTTTGGCCATGGTGCTCAACTAATGCCTTACTCATTTCTAATTCATCATAGATCAACAAAACATTTCAAGTGGTCTTTGAGCAAGTTCTAGGTTCAAAACTCATGAATTGTGCACACATGAAGAACGAGTAAATGTATGAAAGATGCATACATGTGAATATTCAATAGGCTCAAGTCCTCACATTTTCTGGGTATGCATGACAATGTATATTCAAATGTGCTTCTCGGATTGCAATCAATTAATCGAACCAGGTTATGTGAACATGGAAATTCGAGCAATCACAAGTTATGCATATTAAATCCAAAGCAAACTACACACAGCCTTAGCATATAATCAACATTCTCAAAATCATAACAGATTAAACTCAATTCATCATCGGAATTGGAAAGAACAAAACACAACACAATAAAACACACAAAAACACAAAACAGAAGCAAATATTTTTGTAATTTTTGAATTTTTTTGATTTTTTTGATATAGCTCAAATAAACAAACAAGCACTTTCTAAGACTCGATAGCTCCAAAGCCAGTGCGAAACAAACGAGCTTACAAAACTATTTTTTTTTTCTTTTTCAATTTTTTTTATTAGGGTAACAATACGTGACCACAGTGACTTACTAAGTGCAATGGTAGGTCCAACGCTACCAAGGGAGTAAGTATGATCTAGTCGATATATTGTGACCGTAGAAAACAAAAACAAGTAAATTATTTTTTTTTTTGAATTTTTTCAATTTTTCAAATTTTTTCTTTTCTTTTCAATAAACCTTCCCCCCACACTTGAATTAAACATTGTCCTCAATGTTAGACAGATATTTCACGAAAATGAAAAATTCAAGCATGGTTATTGAATTTAAACACACAAACAGAAATAAACACACAATAGTTAAGTAAAATAGAAGGGTTAAAGAAAAACTCCCCTTTGAAGATCGTGAAGCTCCTCCCGAAGCAAGTCACCAACAGTCACAAACAAGGCTAGCAGGGCCTTGCATCCAACGTTTGCTCCTTAGTTGACTGCGGCTTTGATCCTTTTGAGCGTGTCCTGGACCGTGCCTGTTGCCAAATCCACAGCACGTCTGGCTGAATTTGCCTTCACTGAGATCTGGAACACTAACGTCAGTAGAGTTCCATCAAGTACGTCTCCGGATACATCAGGCAGAATGGAGAAGCCAGATGACATCAATTGAAAAGGCTCCGGGTCAACTCCACATAACATGGACTGGAAGGTTGCTTGATCGATAGGCGCATAAATCACGTACGACCCCGTTGAATCTGTGAAGCACTCCTGGAGTATGAGGTAGTCGACGTGATTACTTATGCCCAAAACGGAGATAGAATTTCGTGGGTCAAGACCAGTGGTGAAGTTTGTAAGCACATGTACTGAACTGTCTATCGACACACTATCCCATAAATGCCTTGTCTGTACGTCTCTGATAAAATCAAAGATTCTTGTGTGATGGGAGAAGTGCTTGACAGAACAGCCTGATAGGCTATAAACATAGCATCAATTTAAAAAACCCTATCGGTAGTATAGTGTAAGTAGGGTATCGTTCACAACGGAGATCAAAGGGTGTACCTAACAAAGAATGTCACAAAAATTATTAACAAGTATAAAGAATAAATATATACATATGTTACACGAAATTAAGGGGGGAGTTGAGAAATTTATTTATATAAGTTAACTAAGTAAACTACAAAGAATAAATTAAATGAGATAAGATGGAACACAAAGTACATAATTTCCAGCCATATATACACAAGTTTACCAATCATTAGACCGAAAATTAACCAAGTTCCCTAGCCATGAAACCGAAATTAACATATGTGGAATGCCCACGCGGGTTATCATTCCCCAAATAAAACCTCTTCTATGAAAATTAACTCCGAGAACGCTCTGTCAAGCTAATCAATTAAACATGCAAAGGTAGCTAATCTAAACATGTCTAACGCATAGAAAAAGAGTTGCTAATTAAAGTGCACGACCCATTATAGAAAAGTCCATATGTCCGCGATCCTTTTTATTTGATTCCGACCTCTTTCCAAAGCCTTTACTAATTGTGAATTAGAATTAAAAACTCTAATTCTAGCATCAATTACATGCAATCATCTTAAGTTTGCAACCTTAAAACAAAAACATATAAAAGTTCTCTACTAAAACAGAATCAAACAAACGGAGTCACATAAGCTGCTAGAAGAACTAATTAATTAGGATCTAACAATCAAATAAACTCATAAAATATAGGCTGAAAATTACAAACTTTATGTCATGTTAACTAATACATAGAATTAATCAAGCAACAAAGAGGCATAATAATATTTAAAGGCAAGGTCGAAATACACCATATGGAAAGCATGAGGAACTTGAAGCCACGAACTCTTGAATCCTTGAAAGCAAGCAATCCAAGCCGTGAGAACCAAGGTGGTGATGATGGTGGACGAAATTGATGGCTGGTTGGTTATGGTGTAGACGCCTTTCCTCCTCCTTGAAGTCTTGAGAAACCTTGCACTAGAGAATGGAAGCCGAGAACTTGGATGTGTGGCTGCTGAAAAGATGGAGGTATGGAATGGTATTTCTCGGTGTAGAAGGTGGTTAGAATTGTGTTGAAGAGCCTCTCTATTTATAGGAGAATATGGAACTCTAGGAGCAATCTTGATCGTTCATTAAAAATCCCCTTGTGTGGCCGAGATTTCCTTGAGTAGTCACCAAGAAATCTTCCTTTGTATTATGACTAAAACTCATCAAGATACATCCCATAAAATTCTGATTTTAATCCCTTAAAGTGGTCCTCAAGGCATGGTCTCTCAATATGGACGAAATTCCCTTTAATTAATCCCATAAAAATCTGAATTAACCTCCTTGGATAATTGCTGAAATATTCCTTGAGTAGTCCACAAGAAATCTCCTTCCTCTCTTGCCGAAATTAGGACTAGATTCATCCATAAATTTTTGAATTAATTCCTTGATAAACCTAGTTGAGTTCCACATGGATTCTCCTTGCATTGGTTGCCAAAATCATTGATGAATAGTGCCGAATGAACAGTGCCGAATTTCCTCCAATTAATCCCTTAAAAATCTGAATTAATCTCCAAGGATAATTGCTGAAATCTTCTTGAGTGGTGGCCAAGAAACCTCCTTCCTCCTTTGCCATAATTCCATCTAGATACATTCCCAAAAATCTGAATTAATATCCTAAATAAATTAGGTGTTTGAAAAGAATAAAAACTTTGGGAAAAATATCAAGATTAAATAAAATAAAATCAGAATCCTATTAGGATAAAAGAATGAGGCAAAGGAAGAGAACTCCCTTGTGATTTTCGTCCAAAATAAACCCTAATGGGCTAGGGTTTCATCCAAGAGTCCAATGAACTTGTTTTCATGGATTTGGGCCTCCCAATTGGTCCACATGGCAGCCCACCTCTTAATGGGCCTCAAAAAAGCCCATTAAGCTCGTAAATTCTCCGAGGTCCCGTTTTGCATTCCGAGCACAAATAGTAATCCTAGTTGAAGTAGGACTCCTACTCACTTTAGGATTCCTGGTGTCATTAGGATTCCTGGTAAAGTCAGGAAAGAGTTCAAATCAGGAAAGTTTCTAAAAATCAAAATAGGAAAGATTTCAAAAGAGGAAAGTTTCCTAATCCAACTAGGAAATTCAAGTCTCCTAATTCAAATAGGAGACTCAAAATAGGAAAGTTTCCTTAAAACATTATTTCGGTTCATTCCTTCAATTATTCATCATTTAGGGACTCAAAGATAGAAACTAAGCTAAATAGCAAAGTTTAACAAGTAAAACGCAGCCAAATGATAGGGAAAACACATTAAAAACGTAGCATATAATGCTCCTATCACAGCCCACGTACGATCGAGTCCAAGGGGTTGGTGACACGCCCAAAAGGAGCATCAATTTAAAAAAAAACCCTATCGGTAGTATAGTGTAAGTAGGGTATCGTTCACAACGGAGATCAAAGGGTGTACCTAACAAAAAATGTCACAAAGAATTAAATAAAATAAAGAATTATTATTAACAAGTATAAAGTATAAATATATACATATGTACAAAGTAAAAAGGGGAATTGAGAGATAAATTGAATGAAATAAATTAATTAAATTACAAAGAATAAATAAAATATGATGATGAAACACAAAGTATATAAAGTTCAGCCACATATACACAAGTTTACCAATCATTAGACCGAAAATTAACCAAGTTCCCTAGCCATGAAACCGAAACTAACATATGTGGAATGCCCACACGGGTTATCATTCCCCAAATAAAACCTCTTCTATGAAAATTAACCTAGTGAACGCTCATCTAGATTAAACAATTAAACATGCAAAGGTGATCAATCAATAACATATCTAACGCATAGGAGAAGAGTTGTTAATTAAAGTGCGCGACCTAGCGAACGCTCGTCTATCCGCGATCCTTCTTATTTTGATTCCGACCCGTTTGATAAGCCTTTACTACTTGTGAATTAGAATTAAAACCCTAATTCTAGCACCAATTACATGCAATCATCTTAAGTTACGAACCTTAAAACAAGAACACATAAAAGATTCAATAAAACCGAATCAAATAAACGGAGTCACATAAGCTGCTAGAAGAACTAATTAATTAGGATCTAACAATCAAATAAACTCATAAATATAGGCTGAAAATTATATAAATCATGTCATGTTAACTAATACAAAGAATAATCAAGCAACAAAGAGGAACTCAAAAAGAGTAATTAAAGAATAAGTTGAAGTACACCATATGGAAAGTAGGAAGAACTCGAAGATCACAAACTCTTAAATCCTCACGCGAGTAACTCAAAAGCCGAGATTCCCAAGGTGATGATGATGGTGGTGATGATGGTTGATGGCTGGTGGTAATGGTGTAAACAGCTCCCCTCCTCCTTGAAGACTTGAAAACCCTAAATACTAGAGAATGGAAAATATGATGTGAGAGGGAGAAGAGAAAGAGGAGGGTTTGTCCCTCCCCATTGGGGTGTGTATGAAGAGAAGAATGAGGCTGCTATTTATAAGAGAATGGAGAGGAAGAAGAAGACAATGAAAGAAATAAAGAAAGAAAAGGAAGAGAAGTGGAATGTGAGTGGTAGAAAAGAAATGGTAAGTGGAATGGTGGAAATGAAGTCATATGGCAATGAACCATTTATTTAGATAAAAGAAATCAAACACTAATATTGTGGGCAGAAAGAAGAGGAAAGAATATAGGGGTGAGTGGAGCATTGAAAATAAAAGAAGAGGAAAGAAATAAAAAGCAGACAGCACTGAGCAGTTCCCACTTAGAACGGAATAATGCACGTTTGAACGGTTGGATGATTCTCAAATTGTAATACAGAATATATAACACACACATGCAGCGTGTATCAAAATTACAGCTGGATCCAACGGTGAAATTGGGAGATATTGGCTTCGCAAGTTGACATATCTGCACAGGCAGATTGTCCGAAAATGGGCTTGGACCTTCCTTCTTGGGCTTGGGCCTTTCTTCTTGGGCTTGGGCCTTTCTTCTTGGGCTTGGGCCTTTCTTCTTGGATTTGGGCCTTCATCTTGGGCCTCACGGTAGCTCACTTCTTAATGGGCCTCGAAAAAGCCCATTAGACTTCGTAAATTTCCGAGCTCCGATTTTCTGCACGTATTCACATTTATATATCATTTAGGGACTCAAATATGGAAACTAAGCAAAAATAGCAAAGTTACAATGAAATCATAGCCAAATAGTAGGGAAAATACATTAAAAACGTCACACTTTGTGCTCCTATCAAATTCCCCCACACTTAGCTATTGCTAGTCCCTTAGCAACACAAAACTTAAAACAAAACAACACAAAACAGAAAAGGGAAACACAAAACATATATTCTTTCCAACCATAACCCTCAGCGAGTTCAGAAGAGTTATAATCAGGAGAATACAAATTATATACCAAGGTTAAAGAATTTGCTAAGCATTTAACATGTATATCTCATTTATGCTCGGGTGAAGTGTGTGAAAACCGAGTATACAATTAATCTCATGCAATCCAATAGGCACATCGAAACAACATTAACCACTAAAGCTCACAATGATCACTAAATATTTCCGCTCAGTGTTTAGGGTTAAGTGTTTACTCTCAAAACAATTACACAAGTAGTGTTCCCATATGCTTGCTCATTAACCGACTCTCCACAATTAATCCACAAATCATCGGATCATAAGGGCTTTTTAGGTGAAACAGGGACCAAAGGGTGGATGGTAAATAGTGAATGGTAAATGAAGTGAAAAGACTGGAAATGAAAAATGTTTCACATGTTTGCAAGACAAATCAACGACTTTGAAACTCATACCTATGCTATACCCGAAACAACTTTCTTATTCTCCTCCAACCTTTTATTGAAAATAATACAAGAAAATAACTCTATTTTTGGAATTTCTCTTTTTTTTTTTTTTTTCTTTTTTTTTTTCTTTGAGGAATTTATTCCTTCTTTTTTTTTCTGATTTTTTTTTTTTCTTTGAACAAATACAACAAAATAAAATACACCCCCACACTTGCCTTTTGGTATACTACCATACAAATCCGAAGCATAAGAACATAAGAAGTCACTATCATCGTCTTGCAAACACAATAAAACAAGGGTGAAATGGTGTGGGTGAACAAAAGAAACGGCTAATGTGTGATCAGTTCAAAAGGGGATTCCTAAAGTTCGTGTTTAAATGGATGGTGAATATTTTGGCCATGGTGCTCAACTAATGCCTTACTCATTTCTAATTCATTACAGATTAACAAAATGTTTCAAGAGGTCTCTGAGCAAGTTCTAGGTTCAAAAACTCATGAATTGTGCACACATGAAGAACGAGTAAATGTATGAATGATGCATACATGTGAATATTCAATAGGCTCAAGTCCTCACATTTTCTGGGTATGCATGACAATGTATGTTTAAATGTGCTTCTCGGATTGCAATCAACTAATCGAAACAGGTTATGTGAACATGGAAATTCGAGCAATCACAAGTTATGCATATTAAATCCAAAGCAAACTACGCAAAGCCTTGACATATAAGAAACATTCTCAAAATCATAACAATTAAACTCAATTCATCATCGGGATTGGAAAGAAAACAACACATATAACACAAATAAACACACAAACAGAAGCAAATATTTTTTTAATTTTTTAATTTTTTTGATTTTTTTGATTTTTTTCAATTTACGTAACAATACGTGACCACAGTGACTTACTAAGTGCAATGGTAGGTTCAACGCTACCAAGGGAGTAAGTATGATTTAGTCGATATATTGTTACCGTAGAAAACAAAAACAAGTAAATTATTTTTTTGAATTTTTTCAATTTTTCAAATTTTTTTCTTTTCTTTTTAATAAACCTTCCCCCCACACTTGAATTAAACATTGTCCTCAATGTTAGACAGATATTTCACGAAAATGAAAAATTCAAGTATGGTTATTGAATTTAAACACACAAACAGAAGTAAACACACAAACATAAATACAAATGAAAAAGATAGGTTAAAGAAAATCTCCCCTTGAAGATCGTGAAGCTCCTCCCGAAGCAAGTCACCAACAGTCACAAACGAGGCTAGCAGGGCCTTGCATCCAACGTTTGCTCCTTAATTGACTGCGGCTCGATCCGTTGAAGTGTGTCCTGGACAAGGGTAGTTGCCGACTCCACGGCAGACTTGGCCGATGTAGCCTTCACCGAGATCCGGAACACCATAGTCAGCAGTGATCCATCAAGAATAGCTCCGGATACGTTTGGCGAATGGAGAAGCCGAAGACATAAGCGGAAATGGCTCGGTTGAACTCCACACAGAAGAACGACCGGAGAATGGAATGGTTGATCGGAGCGTATATCACAGACGACCCCGTTGCATCGGTGCAACACTCCTGAAGAATGAGGAAGTCGTTGTGACTATCTATGGCGAGCACCGAAATCTGGTTCCGCGGGTCAAGACCGATGGAAAAGTTTGCTAGCACACGCACCGAGCTGTCCATCGACATGCTATCCCATTGCGGTCTTGTCTGAACGTCTTTGAGGAACTCAAAGATCCTGGTGTGATGGGAAAGATGAACGACGGAACAACCAGTAGTACGATTGACTCCAGGGGGCTTGCTCGGATCACCCCTTCGCTTGTTGGTCCCGACCTCCATTCGAGTGTCTCTTGTTCGGTTTGAACAAGTCCAATGGTGGTACGTGGAGTTGCGATGTCATTGAAGAAACAGATTGTCATCTGTTTTGCCATTTCCGCCAGCCTCTTCTTCCTTCAAGAGAAATAATCGAGTCACCGGGTGAAGAGTGGATACCGTGGCGCACACGTAGCGCTCGGCTTGTCGTTGGAGGGTCGAGATCCAACGCTTTGCACCAAAAGCGAACCCCGAATGAACAAAAGGTTCGAAACGGCCTTCATCTCTTTTCGCGTACATCCACGTGCTCCACCCAAGTGACCAAGGAAGATCCATTATGAAGATCACGTATCGGCATCCGGAGGGGCGTTTTCGGCAAATCGATCTCACGGAAGGCTTTGGATTTGAACGCAATTCATCCACGGAGACATCCACGACGACCCAACTTCCATCCGATTCTTGGTGAGAGTACCGAACGAACTGGACTTCACGAGTTGAGACGATGTGAGATGTCACCGAAACTCGGCCGACATCACCGCATATGCTCCTCGTAGCCTTCTTCGGTGTGGAGGAAAGGATCTCCAACGTCTTGGCGTTTGTGATCATGCTACGAAGACGGGCAACCATCGACCAACATCCATTAAGATCCGAACGATGGTGGTCGGATAAAGATGGATGGTTGCCGAGTGTCTCGACGATTCGGCTTTGAAGTACGGAGCAGGTTCAGCTCGTTGAAACACTCGCAAGTACTCGGCCCTATGAAGAGTCTCGGGATGAATAGACGTGTCGGGAGTCGGTGAAGTTATCCACAAAGGAAATCCGGCAGTGGCCATGAGCGAGAGAGCTCGTGTTTGGCCTTACGGACGATATCCGAGATCAAGTCGGTGTGGACTCCGACAAGATCAGCGAGCACGTCCGGGAAGATGGTCAGATGGCAAAGGTATGGATGGGCGCTCGACAAGGGTAGGCATGAGGCTCCGCACATCCCGTCTCAAGTGGTCCATATCGATGGAATCATCGGACAACTCGAGAAGAGGCTCTTGTTGTGGAGGAACAACTTCGAGCCTTCGCCTAGGCACATCCGAGTGCGGAACAGGACCTCCGCGATTGGGACAGATGCCGCCGTGGAGAGCATCAACGAGTTTTTGATTCGCATTTGAAGCTCCTCGTTTTGCTCACCAGCCGATCGTTTCTTTTCTCTAGCTCGGCAATACGCTGCTCGAAGATCGGATACCGAACTTCTTCCTATTTCTCGACCCCCAATAGTAGACTTGGTCTTCTTCTAGTCCGATTTTCGGACCAAATCGTTCTCGTTGTGGCTTGGTGGGGTGAGAATACACCGCAAAGAAAGCCGCAAGTGCATCTCTCTCCGAGCTTTGGTGTATTTCGCTCCTCGAAGTCTCCTATAGACAGGAGCGGCTTCCGGCTCAACAGTGGATCAGGAACCATGATTGGTGCTTGGGGTAGTGGTTGCGGTCGTGGTAGTGGCTCGGTCGGCATGCTAGCATCGGCGCTATTGAGCATGCTCGGTGGAATTATTTCAGCCAAGCCTTCAAAGATTGGGTTCTCGAAGGACCCGCCCGAAACAAATCACCGAAAGAATTCACTCTTTTGGCCATTTCTAGGTTGGGAAGGAAGGAAAACTTCGGGATTTGGGAGATTTTCTCGGGAAAACTCGAAGAACACGAAGAACACGAGAGAGAGAAAACGAGAGAGAGAGAGAGAGAGACTAAGAGAAACCTAAGGAAATGCGTGAAATGAAACACACGAACAGAAGGGAAGGGAAGGGAACGGACGCACGCTCGCACACGTGCCACAGACAGAAGACCCGTAATTTCCGGATCGAGCGACGAAAGTCGTAAAGTCTACAGTAGACACGCACGCGGTTTATTAAACAATTCGGCCGACGCAAAAGTCGTGCGTCGGCCCAATCACATTTTTTTCTTGATTTTCGATTTTTTATTTTTTTTATTTTTTTTTATTATCGTGCCGCGCGAAAGGGGGGGTAATAAGAATTTTTCTTTTATTTAACCAAATCTTTACGCAAAAGTCGTAAAGTGAACAAGGAAAACGCGTAGCACACGCGATAACGGTTGCCGACACTTTAAACGGGCCTGGGCCATCGGAATGGTCTGGGCCTTAAAGTGGGCCTGGCCGCGTAGAGAACAGGCCATTATTGGTGAGCTTAAACTAATGGGCCTAAAAATGAACAGGCCCGACACACTAAATGGGCTTGGGTTACGGGTTTCGGGCTTCGTGAATGACACGGGCCCAATGGGCCAAATTTTTTTTTTTTTTTATTTTTTTTTTTTTTTTCTTTTCGAAACCTAAAACCCTAACCAATCACACAAACGGGCCTAAGGCCCAATAACAAACAAACAACAAGCCCAAAAATAAAACAAACAGTAATTATAAATAGTAAAAATAAATAATTACAAACAGTAAAACAAAACAAGCACTCTTTTTTTTTATATACAATTACAAATTTTCTAATTTTTTTATTTTATTTTTATTTTTTTAAAAACAAATAACGAGAGTGAAAAGAAAACTTACCTTTTTACTCCCGAGGAAACCGAAAATCACCAACAAGACATCAACCTCAAGGTTTTTCAACCTTGACTTCCAAAACGTATGCTCCGATGTATGTGGTAGAATTTCTGATAACCCGGATTATTCCCTATACAAAATAAAAAAGTTAGTAATCAATTTACAAAATAAAAACAAAATATTTACAAAGTTAAAAATGTGTCACAAATTATCTATACAAAATGAATGAATAAATTTTCCTATGTCTACGTATATTTTATTTACACAAAAATATTTTCTTTTGCCTGAATATAGTTGAAAAAAAATGAAAGTTGATTCCAAGCGGTAACTCAAGGTGGACTTACGGCCTAGGTGCAATGCCTTGACTTAAATGACTTTCCGTGTTTTCAGAAGGCGAATGGCCAGATCACAAGAGATAAGCGAGAGGCAGGATTCATTTAGTGGACAAGTCCTCTGAATCCAATTTTACAAACCCGTCACCCAGAGTCTTGATCATATCTAGACACCATTCATGTGCCCCTTACTCAGTTGAGAAAGCACTTAAGTGTTCGACAATTCTCCAAGTGTTAATAAAGGCCGCTCTCAACCTCAAGTGACCTTACGGTACAAATGAAGGGTTTAGGCCAATATTAATAAAAGGACCTTACCTATTCCCGTTCAAGTTACAACTTACAACAACAAAAATAATCAACTATACTCAAAACCTAAGTAAATTACTAAGTGTAACAAATATCTACAAGTATTATTTACAAGTGTTAGTTACAAGTATTATTGACAAGTAATATAAACAAATAATATGAACAGTTAAAAAAAAAGTAAAATTATAAACAATAAAAAGTAAACAGTAATTATATACAAGTAATAAAAACAGTAATAATTACAAAAAATTATAAACAGTATTAACAAAAAAAAATATTAGGTTAGGAATATTTTCAATCCACGTCGACGGCGCCAAAAATTGACACGCCCAAAAGGAGCATCAATTTAAAAAAAAACCCTATCGGTAGTATAGTGTAAGTAGGGTATCGTTCACAACGGAGATCAAAGGGTGTACCTAACAAAAAATGTCACAAAGAATTAAATAAAATAAAGAATTATTATTAACAAGTATAAAGTATAAATATATACATATGTACAAAGTAAAAAGGGGAATTGAGAGATAAATTGAATGAAATAAATTAATTAAATTACAAAGAATAAATAAAATATGATGATGAAACACAAAGTATATAAAGTTCAGCCACATATACACAAGTTTACCAATCATTAGACCGAAAATTAACCAAGTTCCCTAGCCATGAAACCGAAACTTGACACGCCCAAAAGGGGCATCAATTTAAAAAAATCCCTATCGGTAGTAGTATAGTGCATAGTAGGGTATCGTTCACAACGGAGATCAAAGGGTGTACCTAACAAAAAATGTCACAAAGAATTAAATAAAATAAAGAATTATTATTAACAAGTATAAAGTATAAATATATACATATGTACAAAGTAAAAAGGGGAATTGAGAGATAAATTGAATGAAATAAATTAATTAAATTACAAAGAATAAATAAAATATGATGATGAAACACAAAGTATATAAAGTTCAGCCACATATACACAAGTTTACCAATCATTAGACCGAAAATTAACCAAGTTCCCTAGCCATGAAACCGAAACTAACATATGTGGAATGCCCACACGGGTTATCATTCCCCAAATAAAACCTCTTCTATGAAAATTAACCTAGTGAACGCTCATCTAGATTAAACAATTAAACATGCAAAGGTGATCAATCAATAACATATCTAACGCATAGGAGAAGAGTTGTTAATTAAAGTGCGCGACCTAGCGAACGCTCGTCTATCCGCGATCCTTCTTATTTTGATTCCGACCCGTTTGATAAGCCTTTACTACTTGTGAATTAGAATTAAAACCCTAATTCTAGCACCAATTACATGCAATCATCTTAAGTTTCGAACCTTAAAACAAGAACACATAAAAGATTCAATAAAACCGAATCAAATAAACGGAGTCACATAAGCTGCTAGAAGAACTAATTAATTAGGATCTAACAATCAAATAAACTCATAAATATAGGCTGAAAATTATATAAATCATGTCATGTTAACTAATACAAAGAATAAACAAGCAACAAAGAGGAACTCAAAAAGAGTAATTAAAGAATAAGTTGAAGTACACCATATGGAAAGTAGGAAGAACTCGAAGATCACAAACTCTTAAATCCTCACGCGAGTAACTCAAAAGCCGAGATTCCCAAGGTGATGATGATGGTGGTGATGATGGTTGATGGCTGGTGGTAATGGTGTAAACAGCTCCCCTCCTCCTTGAAGACTTGAAAACCCTAAATACTAGAGAATGGAAAATATGATGTGAGATGGAGAAGAGAAAGAGGAGGGTTTGTCCCTCCCCATTGGGGTGTGTTGAAGAGAAGAATGAGGCTGCTATTTATAGGAGAATGGAGAGGAAGAAGAAGACAATGCAAGAAATAAAGAAAGAAAGAGAAGAGAAGTGGAATTTAAGTGGGAGATAAAGAAATGGTAAGTGGCATGGTGGAAATGTAATGGGTTGCAATTAACCATTTATTTAGGTAAAAGAAATCAAACACTAATGGTATGGGTAGAAAGAAGAGGGAAGAATATAAGGGTGAGTGGAGCATTGAAAATAAAAGAAGAGGAAAGAAATAAAAAGCAGGCAGCACTGAGCTATTCCCACTTAGAACGGAATAATGCACGTTTGAACGGTTGGATGATTCTCAAATTTTAATACAGAATATCTAACACGCACATGCAGCGTGTATCAAAATTACAGCTCGATCGGACGGTGCAATTGGGAGTTATGGGCTTCGCAAGTTGACTAATCTGCACAGGCAGAATGTCCGAAAATCTGGGCTTGGGCCTTTCCTCATGCATTGTGAACTTGGGCCTTCCTTCATGGATTTGGGCCTTCCATCTTGGGTTTGGGCCTCCTTCTTGGGTTTGGGCCTTCCATCTTGGGCCTCATGGCAGACCACCTCATAATGGGCCTCGCAAAAGCCCATTAGACTTCGTTTCTGCACATGTTCACATTAATACATCATTTTGGACTCAAATATGGAAACTAAGCTAAAATAGCAAAGTTACAATTAAATCATAGCCAAATAGTAGGGAAAACACATTAAAAACGTCACACTTTGTGCTCCTATCAAATTCCCCCACACTTAGCTATTGCTAGTCCCTTAGCAACACAAAACGTCAAACAGAACAACACAAACCAGAAAAGGGAAACACAAAACATATATTCTTTCCAACCATAATCCTCAGCGAGTTCACAACAGTTGTAATCAACAGAATAAAAATTATATACCAAGGCTAAAGAATTTGCTAAGCATTTAACATGTACATCTCATTCATGCTCGGGTGAAGTGTGTGAAAACCAAGTATACAATCAATCTCATACAATCCAATAGGCACATAAAAACAACATTAACCACTAAAACTCACAATGATCACTAAATATTTCCGCTCAGTGTTTAGGGTTAAGTGTTTACTCTCAAAACAATTACACAAGTAATGTTCCCATAAGCTTGCTCATTAACCAACTCTCCACAATTAATCCACAAATCATTAAATCATAAGGGCTTTCAATGGTGTAATGGGGTCAAAGGTTAGGGGTTAAAAGAAACGAAAGGATAGGAAAAACAAAATGTCCCGAGTGTTCCACAAAACAATTTTGTGACTTGTTTTCTATATGCTTAAACAATCAAACAACCAAACTTTTATTCACCTCCAATCTTTCACACTTTCAGAACAAAAACTTCTTATTCTTTTTTTTTTTTTTTTTTTTTTCTTTTTGTATATATATATATATTTTTTTTTTACCCAACATTTTTTTTTTAACAACACCCCCACACTTACTTCTTTCACAAACCAGAAGACTTTTCAAGCACAAAATACCACCACAAGTCACAAAATTGTCTCTTTAACACATGTTGGAACAAAGGCAGGTTAGTGTTTAAGCTAAAAACAGGTTAGGAGTAAGCGGGTTAACGAAGAAAAAGGCTAAAAACATGTTAGGCTCAAAAGAGGTTAACCTAAAGGATTAGTGTTTACAGGGCTGTAAGTCAGTTTGGCCATGGTGTTTTACTAATGCCTTAATCATCTTTAATTCATCACAGATTAATAAAACGTTTCAAGTGGTCTTTGAGCAAGTTCTAGGTTCAAAACTCATGAATTGTGCACACATGAAGAACGAGTAAATGTATGAAATATGCATACATGTGAATATTCAATAGGCTCAAATCCTCACAGTTTCTAGGTATGCATGACAATGTATGTTTAAATGTGCTTCTCGGATTGCAATCAATTAATCGAAACAGGTTATGTGAACATGGAAATTCGAGCACTCATAAGTTATGCAAATTAAATTCAAAGCAAACTACACAAAGCCTTAGCATATAATCAACATTCTCAAAATCATAACAATTAAACTCAATTCATCATCGGAATTGGAAAGAACAAAACACATAACACAACTAAAACACACAAAAACACACAAACAGAAGCAAATATTTTTGTAATTTTTGATTTTTTGATTTTTTTGATTATTTTTATTTTTGATATAGCTTTTTCAGGTAACAATACGTGACAACAAGGGACTCACTTAGTGCAATGGTAGGTTCAACGCTACCAAGGGAGTAAGTGTGATCTAGTCGATATACCGTTACCGTAGAAAACGAAAACAAACAAATAAATAAACAACAGAAGCAATTTTTTTTTCTTTTTCAATTTTTTTTTATTAGGGTAACAATACGTGACCACAGTGACTTACTAAGTGCAATGGTAGGTTCAACGCTACCAAGGGAGTAAGTATGATTTAGTCGATATATTGTTACCGTAGAAAACAAAAACAAGTAAATTATTTTTTTGAATTTTTCAAATTTTTCAAATTTTTTCTTTTCTTTTCAATAAACCTTCCCCCCACACTTGAATTAAACATTGTCCTCAATGTTAGACAGATATTTCACGAAAATGAAAAATTCAAGCATGGTTATTGAATTTAAACATACAAACAGAAGTAAACACACAACATATATACAAATGAAAAACAAATAAGTTAAAGAAAAACTCCCCCTTGTGGATCGTGAAGCTCCTCCCGAAGCAAGTCACCAACAGTCACAAACAAGGCTAGCAGGGCCTTGCATCCAACGTTTGCTCCTAATTGACTGCGGCTCTGATCCTTTGAAGTGTGTCCTGGACAAGGGTTGTTGCCGACTCCACGGCAGACTTGGCTGATGTAGCCTTCACCGAGATCTGGAACACTATGGTAAGTAGAGTCCCATCAAGTATAGCTCCGGATACGTTTGGCAGAATGGAGAAGCCAGAAGACATAAGCGGAAATGGCTCCGGTTGAACTCCAGATAGCAAACACTGGAAAATGGAATGGTTAATCGGCGCATAAATCACAGACGACCCCGTTGCATCGGTGCAACACTCCTGAAGAATAAGGAAGTCGTTGTGACTATCTATGGCGAGCACCGAAATCTGGTTCCGCGGGTCAAGACCGATAGAGAAATTTGCTAGCACACGCACCGAGCTGTCCATCGACATGCTATCCCACATTGGTCTAGTCTGAACGTCTTTGAGGAACTCAAAGATCCTGGTGTGATGAGATAGATGAACGACGGAACAACCAGCAGTACGATTGACTCCAGGGGGCTTGCTCGGATCACCCCTTCGCTTGTTGGTCCTGACCTCCATTCGAGTGTCTCTTGTTCGGTTCGAACAAGTCCAGTGGTGGTACGTGGAGTTGCTGATGTCGTTGAAGAAACAGATCGTCATCTGTTTTGCCATTTCCGCAAGTCCTCTTCTTCCTTCAAGAGAAATAATCGAGTCACCGGGTGAAGAGTGGATACCTGTGGCGCACTTGTAGCGCTCGGCTTGTCGTTGGAGTATTGAGATCCAACGCTTTGCACCAAAAGCGAACCCTGAATGAACAAAAGGTTCGAAAATGGCCTTCATCTCCTTCTCGCGCACATCCACGTGCTCCACCCAAGTGACTAAGGAAGATCCATTCTGCAAGTCTCGAATCAGACATCCGGAGGGGCGCTTTCGGCATATAGATCTCACGGAAGGCTTCGGATTTGAGCGCAGTTCATCCACGGAGACATCCACAACGATCCAACTTCCATCCGGTTGTTGGTGAGAATACCGAACGAACTGGACTTCACGAGTTGAAACGAGGTGAGATGGCACCGAAACTCGGCCGACATCACCGCTTCTCGCTCCTCGTAGCCTTCTTCGTTGTCGGAGGAAAGGATCTCCAACGTCTTGAGCGTTTGTGATCATGCTACGAAGACGGGCAACCATCGACCAACATCCATTAAGATCTCAACGATGGTGGTCGGATAAAGGTGGATGGTTGCCGAGTGTCTCGAGGATTCGGATTTGAAGTATGGCGCAGGTTCGCCACGTTGAAACACTCGCAAGTACTCGGCCCTATGAAGAGTCTCGGGATGAATAGACGTCTCGGGAGTCGGTGAAGATATCCACAAAGGAAAACCGGCAAGTGGCCAGCGAGCATGAGCTCGTCTTTGGCCTTACGGGCGATATCCGAGATCAAGTCGGTGTGGACTCCGACAAGATCATGAGCAGGTCCGGGAAGGGTGTCGGATGGCAAAGGTATGGATGGGCGCTCGACAAGGGTAGGCACGAGGCTCCGCACATCCCGTCTCAAGTGGTCCAAATCGATGGAATCATCGGACAACTCGAGAAGAGGCTCTTGTTGTGGAGGAACAACTTCGAGCCTTCGCCGTGGTACATCCGAGTGCGGAACGGGACCTCCGCACCGGGGGACATATGCCGCCGTGGAGAGCATCGACGAGTCGTTGATTCCGAAGTTGAAGCTCCTCGTTTTTGCTCACCAGCTGATCGTTTCTTCTCTCTAACTCGGCAATACGCTGCTCGACGTCAGGATACCGAATTTCTTCCTATTTCTCGACCCCCAATAATAGACTTGGTCCTCCTCTAGTCCGATTTTCGGACCAAATCTTTCTCTTTGTGGCTTGGTGGGGTGAGAATACACCGCAAAGAAAGCCGCAAGTGCATCTCTCTGAGCTTTGGTGTACTTTGTCCTCGGAAGTCTCCTATAGACAGGAGCGGCTTCCGGCTCAATGGGTGGATCAGCAACCAGGATTGGTGCTTGGGGTAGTGGTTGTGGTTGTGGTTGTGGTAATGGCTCGGTCGGCATGCTAGCATCGGCGCTATTGAGCATGCTTGGTGGAATTATTTCAGCCAAGCCTTCAAAGATTGGGTTCTCTGAAGGACCTGCCTGAAACAAGTCGCTGAAAGAATTGACTCTTTTGGCCATTTGTGGTTTGGGAAGGGAGGAAAGCTTCGGGAATTGGGAGGTTTTCGGGAAAAGCTCAAGAACACGATGAAGAACAGATGAGAGAAAACGAGAGAGAAGAGAGAGAGAGAGAGAGAGAGAGAGAGAGACAGGGAAAACACGTGAAATGACTAAGGGAACTAACGCAAACCGAAGGGAAGGGGAAAGGAATGGACGGACGCGTGTCCAAAGTCGAAGACAAAGATCCGTAAATCACGGATTGAGCGACGAAAGTCGCAAAGGGAATAGTGGAACGCGCGCACGATTTATTAAACAATTCGGCCGACGCAAAAGTCGTGCGTCGGCCCAATCAAATTTTTTTGATTTTCATTTTTTTATTTTTTATTTTTATTTTTAAATACTTTACGAAAAGTCGTAAAGTGAACAGTGAAAACGCGTGGCACACGCGCTTGCCGACACTTTAAACGGGCCTGGGCCATCGGAATGGTCTGGGCCTTAAAGTGGGCCTGGGCCAAAGAAATCTCCGGCCCATTATTTGTGGGCTTAACTAATGGGCCTAAAAACGAACAGGCCCGACACACTAATGGGCTTGGGTTACGGGTTTTTGGGCTTCGTGAATGACACGAGCCCAATGGGCTAAATTTTTTTATTTTTTATTTTTTATTTTTTATTTTACGAAACCTAAAACCCTAACCAATCACACAAATGGGCCTAAGGCCCAATAACAAATAACTACAACAAGCCCGAAAATAAAACAAACAGTAACAGTAAAAATAAATAATTACAAATAATAAAACAAACAAACACTCTTTTTTTTATTATTTACAATTACAAATATTTTTATTTTTTTATTTTTTAAATAAATAACGAGAGTTAAAAGAAAACTTACCTTTTTACACCCGAGGAAACCGAAAATCACCAACAAGACATCAACCTCAAGGTTTTTGAAAAACCTTGACTTCCTATACGTATGCTCCGATGTATGTGGTAGAATTTCCGATAAACCCGGATTATTTCCTATACAAAATAAAAAGGTTAGTAATAAATTTACAAAATAAAAACAAAATATTTACAAAGTTAAAAATGTATCACAAATTATCTATACAAAATGAATGAATAAAATTTCCTATGTCTACGTATATTTTATTTACACAATACACTTAGTCGGAACAGAGGCTAGTAGAGGAAACATAAAGTATGTTATCCAATATACCTAAAGTGTACAAAAACAGTTTCTTTTGCCTCAATATAGTTGAAAAAAAATGAAAGTTGATTCCAAGCGGTAACTCAAGGTGGACATGCGGCCTAGGTGCAATGCCTTGACGTAAATGACTTTCCGTGTTTTCAGAAGGCGAATGGCCAGATCACAAGAGATAAGCGAGAGGCAGGATTCATTTAGTGGACAAGTCCTCTCGAATCCAATTTTACAAACCCGTCACCCGGGGTCTCGATCATATCTAGACACCATTCATGTGCCCCTTACTCAGTTGAGAAAGCACTTAAGTGTTCGACAATTCTCCAAGTGTTAATAAAGGCCGCCCTCAACCTCAAGTGACCTTACGGTACAAATGAAGGGTTTAGGCCAATATTAATAAAAGGACCTTACCTATTCCGTTCAAGTTACAACTTACAACAACAAAAAAATAATCAACTATATAAAAGACACCTAAATAAATTACTAAGTGTAACAAAATATGAACAAGTATTAAAAACAAGTAATAACAACAACTAGTCACAAGTAATATAGACAAGTAATATAAACAAGTAATATGAACAGTTAAAAAAAATAGTAAAATTATAAACAATAAAAAGTAAACAGTAATTATATACAAGTAATAAAAACAGTAATAATTACAAAAAATTATAAACAGTATTCACAAAAAAAATATTAGGTTAGGAATATTTTCAATCCACGTCGACGGCGCCAAAAATTGACACGCCCAAAAGGAGCATCAATTTAAAAAAAATCCCTATCGGTAGTAGTATAGTGCATAGTAGGGTATCGTTCACAACGGAGATCAAAGGGTGTACCTAACAAAAAATGTCACAAAGAATTAAATAAAATAAAGAATTATTATTAACAAGTATAAAGTATAAATATATACATATGTACAAAGTAAAAAGGGGGTTAAAGAGATAAATTGAATGAAATAAATTAATTAAATTACAAAGAATAAATAAAATATGATGATGAAACACAAAGTATATAAAGTTCAGCCACATATACACAAGTTTACCAATCATTAGACCGAAAATTAACCAAGTTCCCTAGCCATGAAACCGAAACTAACATATGTGGAATGCCCACACGGGTTATCATTCCCCAAATAAAACCTCTTCTATGAAAATTAACCTAGTGAACGCTCATCTAGATTAAACAATTAAACATGCAAAGGTGATCAATCAATAACATATCTAACGCATAGGAGAAGAGTTGTTAATTAAAGTGCGCGACCTAGCGAACGCTCGTCTATCCGCGATCCTTCTTATTTTGATTCCGACCCGTTTGATAAGCCTTTACTACTTGTGAATTAGAATTAAAACCCTAATTCTAGCACCAATTACATGCAATCATCTTAAGTTTCGAACCTTAAAACAAGAACACATAAAAGATTCAATAAAACCGAATCAAATAAACGGAGTCACATAAGCTGCTAGAAGAACTAATTAATTAGGATCTAACAATCAAATAAACTCATAAATATAGGCTGAAAATTATATAAATCATGTCATGTTAACTAATACAAAGAATAAACAAGCAACAAAGAGGAACTCAAAAAGAGTAATTAAAGAATAAGTTGAAGTACACCATATGGAAAGTAGGAAGAACTCGAAGATCACAAACTCTTAAATCCTCACGCGAGTAACTCAAAAGCCGAGATTCCCAAGGTGATGATGATGGTGGTGATGATGGTTGATGGCTGGTGGTAATGGTGTAAACAGCTCCCCTCCTCCTTGAAGACTTGAAAACCCTAAATACTAGAGAATGGAAAATATGATGTGAGATGGAGAAGAGAAAGAGGAGGGTTTGTCCCTCCCCATTGGGGTGTGTTGAAGAGAAGAATGAGGCTGCTATTTATAGGAGAATGGAGAGGAAGAAGAAGACAATGCAAGAAATAAAGAAAGAAAGAGAAGAGAAGTGGAATTTAAGTGGGAGATAAAGAAATGGTAAGTGGCATGGTGGAAATGTAATGGGTTGCAATTAACCATTTATTTAGGTAAAAGAAATCAAACACTAATGGTATGGGTAGAAAGAAGAGGGAAGAATATAAGGGTGAGTGGAGCATTGAAAATAAAAGAAGAGGAAAGAAATAAAAAGCAGGCAGCACTGAGCTATTCCCACTTAGAACGGAATAATGCACGTTTGAACGGTTGGATGATTCTCAAATTTTAATACAGAATATCTAACACGCACATGCAGCGTGTATCAAAATTACAGCTCGATCGGACGGTGCAATTGGGAGTTATGGGCTTCGCAAGTTGACTAATCTGCACAGGCAGAATGTCCGAAAATCTGGGCTTGGGCCTTTCCTCATGCATTGTGAACTTGGGCCTTCCTTCATGGATTTGGGCCTTCCATCTTGGGTTTGGGCCTCCTTCTTGGGTTTGGGCCTTCCATCTTGGGCCTCATGGCAGACCACCTCATAATGGGCCTCGCAAAAGCCCATTAGACTTCGTTTCTGCACATGTTCACATTAATACATCATTTTGGACTCAAATATGGAAACTAAGCTAAAATAGCAAAGTTACAATTAAATCATAGCCAAATAGTAGGGAAAACACATTAAAAACGTCACACTTTGTGCTCCTATCAAAACTAACATATGTGGAATGCCCACACGGGTTATCATTCCCCAAATAAAACCTCTTCTATGAAAATTAACCTAGTGAACGCTCATCTAGATTAAACAATTAAACATGCAAAGGTGATCAATCAATAACATATCTAACGCATAGGAGAAGAGTTGTTAATTAAAGTGCGCGACCTAGCGAACGCTCGTCTATCCGCGATCCTTCTTATTTTGATTCCGACCCGTTTGTCATAAGCCTTTACTACTTGTGAATTAGAATTAAAACCCTAATTCTAGCACCAATTACATGCAATCATCTTAAGTTACGAACCTTAAAACAAGAACACATAAAAGATTCAATAAAACCGAATCAAATAAACGGAGTCACATAAGCTGCTAGAAGAACTAATTAATTAGGATCTAACAATCAAATAAACTCATAAATATAGGCTGAAAATTATATAAATCATGTCATGTTAACTAATACAAAGAATAATCAAGCAACAAAGAGGAACTCAAAAAGAGTAATTAAAGAATAAGTTGAAGTACACCATATGGAAAGTAGGAAGAACTCGAAGATCACAAACTCTTAAATCCTCACGCGAGTAACTCAAAAGCCGAGATTCCCAAGGTGATGATGATGGTGGTGATGATGGTTGATGGCTGGTGGTAATGGTGTAAACAGCTCCCCTCCTCCTTGAAGACTTGAAAACCCTAAATACTAGAGAATGGAAAATATGATGTGAGAGGGAGAAGAGAAAGAGGAGGGTTTGTCCCTCCCCATTGGGGTGTGTATGAAGAGAAGAATGAGGCTGCTATTTATAAGAGAATGGAGAGGAAGAAGAAGACAATGAAAGAAATAAAGAAAGAAAAGGAAGAGAAGTGGAATGTGAGTGGTAGAAAAGAAATGGTAAGTGGAATGGTGGAAATGAAGTCATATGGCAATGAACCATTTATTTAGATAAAAGAAATCAAACACTAATATTGTGGGCAGAAAGAAGAGGAAAGAATATAGGGGTGAGTGGAGCATTGAAAATAAAAGAAGAGGAAAGAAATAAAAAGCAGACAGCACTGAGCAGTTCCCACTTAGAACGGAATAATGCACGTTTGAACGGTTAGATGATTCTCAAATTTTAATACAGAATATATAACACACACATGCAGCGTGTATCAAAATTACAGCTGGATCCAACGGTGAAATTGGGAGATATTGGCTTCGCAAGTTGACATATCTGCACAGGCAGATTGTCCGAAAATGGGCTTGGACCTTCCTTCTTGGGCTTGGGCCTTTCTTCTTGGGCTTGGGCCTTTCTTCTTGGGCTTGGGCCTTTCTTCTTGGATTTGGGCCTTCATCTTGGGCCTCACGGTAGCTCACTTCTTAATGGGCCTCGAAAAAGCCCATTAGACTTCGTAAATTTCCGAGCTCCGATTTTCTGCACGTATTCACATTTATATATCATTTAGGGACTCAAATATGGAAACTAAGCAAAAATAGCAAAGTTACAATGAAATCATAGCCAAATAGTAGGGAAAATACATTAAAAACGTCACACTTTGTGCTCCTATCAGTTGGCTAGGATCACCCCTTCGCTTGTTGGTCCTGACCTCCATATGTGCGTCTCCCGTTTTGTTTGATGCAGTCCAATGATGGTAAGTCGAGTTGGTGATGTCGTTGAAGAAACTTACCGCCATCTGGTTTGCCATCTTAGCAAGGCTTCTTCTCCCTCCTGGTGAAATTATTGAGTCACTGGGTGAAGTGTGAATCCCCATCACGCACATGTAGCGCTCGGCATGTCGTTGAAGAGGTGCCAACCAACGCTTCGCTCCAAATGCAAAACCTGATTCAACAAAAGGTTTAAATAAGGGGGTTAAATCTTTTTCTCGCACATCAACATGCTCCACCCACGTGACAAAGGAGGATCCATTCTGCAGATCACGTATCAGGCATCCGGAAGGACGTTTTCGGCATCTTGATCTCACGGAAGGCCTTGGTTTTGAGCTCATTTCATCCACAGAGACATCCACAACAATCCAACTTCCATCCAATTGTTGGTGAGAGGAACGAACAAACTGGACTTCACGAGTTGAAACATTGTGTGTTGGCACTAGGAACTCGGCAGACATCACTTGCACTTGCTCCTTGTAGCTTTCTTCTATCCCGGAGAACAGGACCTCTAAGGTATGGACATTGGTGACCAAGCTACAGAAGACGAGCAACCATTGACCAACATCCATTAAAATCTGAACGATGGTGGTCGGATTCAGGTGAATGGTTGCTGAGTGTCTCGAGGCTTCTGATATGAAATATGGTGTAGGCTCAGCTCGTTGAGACACTCGCAAGTACTCGGCATGATTAAGAATTTCGGGATGAAAGGAAGTGCTGGGATTTGATGAAAAGATCCACAGGGGAAAACCAGCCGCGGCCAAGAGAAGGAGTTCGTCTTTGGCTTTGTTCACGATATCGGCGATCAGGTCGGAATTTAACCCAACGAGATCATGAGCAGGTCCCGGAATGTTGTCAGATGGCACATGAGAGGATGAGCGCTCGACTATTGTTGGCATGAGGCTCCGCACATCCCTTCGCAAGTCATCCATGTCGATTGAATCATCGGACAAGACAAGAAGAGGCTCCGGAGGAACAACTTCAAACCTTGATCGTTGCACATCTGGGTGCGGAACAGGACCTCCACACTGGGGACAAATGCCGCTATGAAGAGCATCGATGAGTTTCTGGTTCTGCTCTTGAAGCTCCTCATTCTTACTCATCAGCTCCTCGTTTCTTCTTATTAGATCGGCATAAATCTGCTCCTCTGACGGGATACCGTGCTTATCATGAAATCTCCTTCCCCAGTTGTAGACCTTATTTTCAGTTAACCCGAGTTTTATAGCAAACCTTGCTCTTTGCAGTTTCAGTGGGTGAGGATTCACCGTGTAGAACTCGGTCAACGCATCATTTTGGTCCTTGGTGAATCTCGTCCTCGGGCCTCTCGTACGCTTCTCGGAAGGACCAGCAACAGCAACAACAGGTAGATCATCAGCCTGGATTGATGCTTGTGGTTCTGGTTCTGGCACATCCGGCATGCTAGCATTAACAGTATCTAGAATGCTTGGTGGAATGATTTCATCCAAGCCTTCAAAGAAATCACTCTCTGGTGGACTAGAATGAAACAACTCACTGAAAGAATTCACTTTTTTGGCCATTTCTAGGTTGGGAGGGAGGATAACTTTCTGGAAAAATAACTAAGAACAACGAAGAACAAGTGAAGAACAGTATGAACAAACGAGAGAAAATTTAGAGAGACTAAAAGGGAACTGAATGAAAATGAATGCAAAATGAATGGAATGAAGCACACAAACACAAACGAAGGGAAATGAACCGACACACGCACGCATACGTGCCACAGACACAGATCCGCAAATTGCGGATCGAGCGACGAAAGTCGCAAAGGCTACAGTTGACACGCATGCGGATTATTAAACAAATCGGCCGACGCAAAAGTCGTCCGTCGGCCCAATCAAAGTTTTTTTTTCATTTTTTATTTTTTATTTATTTTTAATTATCGTGCCGACGCGAAAGTCGCGGGACGGTCCAATAAGAATTTTTCTTTTTATTTAACCAAATCTTTACGCGAAAGTCGTAAAGTGAACAGTGAAAACGCGTAGCACACGCGCTAACGGTTGCCGACACTTTAAACGGGCCTGGGCCATCGGAATGGTCTGGGCCTTAAAGTGGGCCTGGCCGCGTAGAGAACGGGCCATTATTGGTGAGCTTAAACTAATGGGCCTAAAAACTAACATGCCCGACACACTAAATGGGCTTGGGTTACGGGTTTTGGGCTTGGAAATGACACGAGCCCAATGGGCTAAATTTAATTAACTATTTTTTTTTTTTTTTTTTTTCGAGACCCAAACTCGAACCGACAGAACAAATGGGCTTAAGGCCCAACACTAACAAACAACAAGCAAACAAACAAGCCCAAAACAAAACAGAAACAGTAATTATAAACAGTAAAATAAACAAACACTCTTTTTTTTTTTATATTCCCAATTACAAATTATCTAATTTTTTTTTTTTTTCAAAAACAAATAACGAGAGTGAAAAGAAAACTTACCTTTTTACTCCCGAGGAAACCGAAAATCACCAACAAGACATCAACCTCAAGGTTTTTCAACCTTGACTTCCTAAACGTATGCTCCAATGTATGTGGTAAAATTTCCGAATAACCGGGATTATTCCCTATAAAAATTAAAAAGTTAGTAATAAAATTTACAAGTTAAAAACAAAATATTTACAAAATTAAAAATAATTTCAGAAATTATCTATACAAAATGAATAAATAAAATTTCTTCTGTCTATGTATATTTTATTTACACAATACACTTAGGTACGGGAACAGAGGACTTCAATGTGCAATGGGACTGAAACAGCTACCCATCTTAAAGTCATGTTTAATCCAATATACCTAAAGTGTACAAAAACATTTTTCTTTGCTTGAATATAGTTGAAAAAAATGAAAGTTGATTCCAAGCGGTAACTCAAGGTGGACATGCGGCCTAGGTGCAATGCCTTGACGTAAATGACTTTCCGTGTTTTCAGAAGGCGAATGGCCAGATCACAAGAGATAAGCGAGAGGCAGGATTCATTTAGTGGACTAGTCCTCTGAATCCAATTTTACAAACCCGTCACCCAGGGTCTCGATCATATCTAGACACCATTCATGTGCCCCTTACTCAGTTGAGAAAGCACTTAAGTGTTCGACAATTCTCCAAGTGTTAATAAAGGCCGCCCTCAACCTCAAATAACCTTACGGTAAAAATGAAGGGTTTAGGCCAATATTAACAAAAGGACCTTACCTATTCCGTTCAAGTTACAACTTACAACAACAAAAAAAATAATCAACTATATAAAAGACACCTAAATAAATTACTAAGTGTAACAAAATATCTACAAGTATTATTTACAAGTGTTAGTTACAAGTATTATTGACAAGTAATATAAACAAATAATATGAACAGTTAAAAAAATAGTAAAATTATATACAATAAATAATTACAAAAATAGTATTCACAAAAAAAATATTAGGTTAGGAACATTTTCAATCCACGTCGACGGCGCCAAAAATTAACACGCTCAAAAGGAGCATCAATTTAAAAAAACCCTATCGGTAGTATAGTGGTGTAAGTAGGGTATCGTTCACAACGGAGATCAAAGGGTGTACCTAACAAAAATTGTCACAAAGAATTAAATAAAATAAAGAATTATTATTAACAAGTATAAAGAATATATACATATGTACAAAGTAAAAGGGGGTTTAAGAGATAAATTGAATGAAATAAATTAATTAAATTACAAAGAATAAATTAAATAAGATGGGATGAAACACAAAGTATATAAAGTTCAGCCACAAGTATACAAGTTTACCAATTATTGGACCGAAAATTAACCAAGTTCCCTAGCCATGAAACCGAAATTAACATATGTGGAATGCTGGACCGCCAATTATCATTCCCCAAATAAAACCACTTTCATGAAAATTAACCTAAGCGACCGCACCTAGATTAACCAATCAAACATGCAAAGGTAGCTAATCAAAACATGTCCAACGCATAAAAGAAGAGTTGTTAATTAAAGTGCACGACCTAGTGGGACCGCCCATCTATCCGTGATCCTTTTTATTTGTTTCCGACATCTTTCCAAAGCCTTTACTACTTGTGAATTAGAATTAAAACCCTAATTCTAGCACCAATTATATGCAATCATCTTAAGTTTGCAACCTTAAAACAAAAAAATATAAAAGTTATCTACTAAAATAGAATCAAATAAACGGAGTCACATAAGCTACTAGAAGAACTAATTAATTAGGATCCAACAATTAAATAAACCCATAAACAAAGGCTGAAAATTATATAAATTATGTCATGTTAACTAATACAAAGGATAAACAAGCAACAAAGAGGCATAAATTTAAAGGCTAAGTCGAAATACACCGTATGAATAGCATGAAGATCTTGAAGCCACATCTTGAATCCTTGACCACAAGTAATCCAAGCTGTGAAGACAAGGTGATGATGGTGATGGTGATGTTGAATAGGGGCTGGTGGTGATGGTGTACACGCCTTCTCCTCCTCCTTGAAGTCTTGAAAACCCTAAATACTAGAGAATGGAAAATATGATGTGAGATGGAGAAGAGAAAGAGGAGGGTTTGTCCCTCCCCATTGAGGTGTGTATTGGTGAGAAATAGTGTTGTGAAGCCCTCTATTTATAGGAGAATGGAGAGGAATAAGAAGACAATGAAAGAAATTAAGAAAGAAAGGGAATAGAAGTGGAATGTGAATGGGAGATAAAGAAATGGTAAGTGGTGGTGGAAATGTAGTCATATGGCAGTTAACCAATTATTTAGGTAAAAGAAATCAAACACTAATGGTATGGAGAGAAAGAAACAAAGATAGTTAGGTGAGATGGGTGGAAATATGGGGGTGAGTGGAGCATTGAGAATAAAGGAAAAGGAAAGAAATAAAAAGCAGACAGCACTGAGCAGTGCGCACTTGGAGTGGAATTCTGGATGGTTGGACGGTTGGATGATTCTGAAATTTTAATGCCGAACACTTAACATCCACATGCAGCGTGTATCAGAATTACAGCTAGATCTGACGGTGAAATTGGGAGATATGGGCTTCGAAAGTTGACTAATCTGCACAGGCAGAATGTCCGAAAATCTGGGCTTCGAAATTTATCTCCACAGATCAAGGTCTACCCATTTTAAGGATCAAGAAGGACTTTATAAGGATATAACGGGGCCAAGGCTCACGGTTTAGAGAAACAAAGGATAGGGTAATCACAAAGTGTCCTAAAAACTTAGTAGAGCATCCAAATAACCATGTCACTCAAAAACGGGCAAAATATCATTTTGTTGGGCCCAAACTTCATTCTAACCACAAATGATAAAGGACAAAGGCCAAGTATTTCTTTTAGACCTTCACTTCAAAACAGCCTCCTAAATCATCGGGAAAAGGGGACATTAATCCATTTTTTTCTTCAATTTTTCTTTTCTTGCCGTACATGTATTTTTCTTTTCCTTTTCTTTATTTTTCACGGCATACTGATAGGAGCACAAAGTGTGACGTTTTTAATGTATTTTCCCTACTATTTGGCTATGATTTCATTGTAACTTTGCTATTTTTGCTTAGTTTCCATATTTGAGTCCCTAAATGATATATAAATGTGAATACGTGCAGAAAATCGGAGCTCGGAAATTTACGAAGTCTAATGGGCTTTTTCGAGGCCCATTAAGAAGTGAGCTACCGTGAGGCCCAAGATGAAGGCCCAAATCCATGAAGATGAAGGCCCAAATCCATGAAGAAAGGCTCAAGCCCAAGAAGAAAGGCCCAAGCCCAAGAAGAAAGGCCCAAGCCCAAGAAGGAAGGTCCAAGCCCATTTTCGGACAATCTGCCTGTGCAGATATGTCAACTTTCGAAGCCAATATCTCCCAATTGCACCGTTGGATCCAGCTGTAATTTTGATACACGCTGCATGTGTGTGTTATATATTCTGTATTAAAATTTGAGAACCCTCCAACCGTTCAAACGTGAATTATTCCGTTCTAAGTGGGAACTGCTCAGTGCTGTCTGCTTTTTATTTCTTTCCTCTTCTTTTATTTTCAATGCTCCACTCACCTCTATATTCTTTCCTCTTCTTTCTGCCCACACCATTAGTGTTTAATTTCTTTTACCTAAATAAATGGTTCATTGCCATATGACTACATTTCCACCATTCCACTTACCATTTCTTTTCTACCACTCACATTCCACTTCTCTTCCTTTTCTTTCTTTATTTCTTGCATTGTCTTCTTCTTCCTCTCCATTCTCCTATAAATAGCAGCCTCATTCTTCTCACAAATACACACCTCAATGAGGAGGGACAAACCCTCCTCTTTCTCTTCTCATCTCACATTTTCCATTCTCTAATACTATGGGTTTTCAAGACTTCAAGGAGGAGGAGAAGGCGTCTACACCATCACCACCAGCCCCTATTCAACATCACCATCACCATCATCACCTTGTCTTCACAGCTTGGATTACTTGTGGTCAAGGATTCAAGATGTGGCTTCAAGATCTTCATGCTATTCATACGGTGTATTTCGACTTAACCTTTAAATTTATGCTTCTTTGTTGCTTGTTTATCTTTTGTATTAGTTAACACAACATGAATTATGTATTTTTCAGCCTTTGTTTATGAGTTTATTTAATTGTTGGATCCTAATTAATTAGTTCTTCTAGTAGCTTATGTGACTCCGTTTATTTGATTCTATTTTAGTAGATAACTTTTATATGTTTTTGTTTTAAGGTTGCAAACTTAAGATGATTGCATATAATTGGTGCTAGAATTAGGGTTTTAATTCTAATTCACAAGTAGTAAAGGCTTTGGAAAGAGGTCGGAATCAAATAAGAAGGATCACGGATAGATGGGCGGTCCCACTAGGTCGTGCACTTTAATTAACAACTCTTCTTTTATGCGTTGGACATGTTTTGATTAGCTACCTTTGCATGTTTGATTGGTTAATCTAGGTGCGGTCGCTTAGGTTAATTTTCATGAAAGTGGTTTTATTTGGGGAATGATAATTGGCGGTCCAGCATTCCACATATGTTAATTTCGGTTTCATGGCTAGGGAACTTGGTTAATTTTCGGTCCAATAATTGGTAAACTTGTATACTTGTGGCTGAACTTTATATACTTTGTGTTTCATCCCATCTTATTTAATTTATTCTTTGTAATTTAATTTATTTATTTCATTCAATTTAATCTCTTAAACCCCATTTTTACTTTGTACATATGTATATATTCTTCATACTTGTTAATAATAATTCTTTATTTTATTTAATTCTTTGTGACAATTTTTGTTAGGTACACCCTTTGATCTCCGTTGTGAACGATACCCTACTATGCACTATACTACTACCGATAGGTTTTTTTCTAAATTGATGCTCCTTTTGGGCCTGTCAATTTTTGGCGCCGTCGACGTGGATTGACAATGTTCCTAACCTAATATTTTTTTTGTTGATACTGTTTATAATATTTTGTAATTATTACTGTTTTTATTACTTGTATATAATTACTGTTTACTTTTTATTGTTTATAATTTTACTATTTTTTTTAACTGTTCATATTACTTGTTTATATTACTTGTATATATTTTGTTACACTTAGTAATTATACTTAGGTATCCTAAATATAGTTGATTATTTTTTGGTTGTTGTAAGTTGTAACTTGAACGGAAATAGGTAAGGTCCTTTTATTAATATTGGCCTAAACCCTTCATTTGTACCGTAAGGTCACTTGAGGTTGAGGGCGGCCTTTATTAACACTTGGAGAATTGTCGAACACTTAAGTGCTTTCTCAACTGAGTAAGGGGCACATGAATGGTGTCTAGATATGATCGAGACCCTGGGTGACGGGTTTGTAAAATTGGATTCAGAGGACTAGTCCACTAAATGAATCTTGCCTCTCGCTTATCTCTTGTGATCTGGCCATTCGCCTTCTGAAAACACGGAAAGTCATTTAAGTCAAGGCATTGCACCTAGGCCGTAAGTCCACCTTGAGTTACCGCTTGGAATCAACTTTCATTTTTTTTCAACTATATTAAGGCAAAGGAAAATATTTTTGTACACTTAAGTGTATTGTGTAAATAAAATATACGTAGACATAGGAAAATTTATTCATTCATTTTGTATAGATAATTTGTGACATATTTTTAACTTTGTAAATATTTTGTTTTTATTTTGTAAATTTATTACTAACCTTTTTATTTTGTATAGGAAATAATCCGGGTTTATCGGAAATTCTACCAGATACATCGGAGCATACGTTTAGGAAGTCAAGGTTGAGAAACCTTGAGGTTGATGTCTTGTTGGTGATTTTCGGTTTCCTCGGGTGTAAAAAGGTAAGTTTTCTTTTAACTCTCGTTATTTATTTAAAAAAATAAAAAAATAAAAAAATTTGTAATTGTAAATAAATAAAAAAAGTGTTTTCTTTTGTTTTACTGTTGGTAATTATTTCTTTTTACTATTTATAATTACTGTTTGTTTTATTTTTGGGCTTGTTAGTTAGTTTGTTTGTTATTGGGCCTTAGGCCCGTTTGTGTGATTGGTTAGTGTTTTGGGTTTCGAATAAAAAGAAAAAAATAAAAAATAAAAAATTTAGCCCATTGGGCTCGTGTCATTCACGAAGCCCAAAACCCGTAACCCAAGCCCATTAGTGTGTCGGGCCTGTTCGTTTTTAGGCCCATTAGTTAAGCCCACCAATAATGGGCCGGAGTTTTCTTTGGCCCAGGCCCACTTTAATGCCCAAACCATTTCGATGGTCCAAGCCCGTTTAAAGTGTCGGCAACCTTTGCGCGTGTTTTACACGCGTTTTCACTTGTTCACTTTACGACTTTTCGTAAAGTATTAAAAAAATAAAATAAAAAAAAAAAAATAGAAAATCAAAAAAAATTTTGATTGGGCCGACGCACGACTTTTGCGTCGGCCGAATTGTTTAATAAATCGTGCGCGCGTTCCACTATTCCCTTTGCGACTTTCGTCGCTCGATCCGTGATTTACGGATCTTTGTCTTCGACTTTGGACACGCGTCCGTCCATTCTGTTCCCTTCCCCTTCGGTTTGCGTTAGTTTCCTTAGGGCATTTCACGTTTTCCCTTTCTCTCTCTCATTCTCTCTCGTTTTCTCTCGCTTGTTCATCGTGTTCTTCGTGTTCTTAGTTAGTTTTCCCAGAAAAACCTCCCAAATCCCAGAAGCTTCCCTCCCTCCCAAACCACAAATGGCCAAAAGAGTTAGTTCTTTCAGCGACTTGTTTCAGGCAGGTCCTTCAGAGAACCCAATCTTTGAAGGCTTGGCTGAAATAATTCCACCAAGCATGCTCAATAGCGCCGATGCTAGCATGCCGACCGAGCCACTACCACAACCACAACCACTACCCCAAGCACCAATCATGGTTGCTGATCCACCTGTTGAGCCGGAAGCCGCTCCTGTCTATAGGAGACTTCCGAGGACAAAGTACACCAAAGCTCAGAGAGATGCACTGGCTGCTTTCTTTGCGGTGTATTCTCACCCCACCAAGCCACAAAGAGAAAGATTTGGTCCGAAAATTGGACTAGAGGAGGACCAAGTCTATTATTGGGGGTCAAGAAATAGGAAGAAGTTCGGTATCCTTACGTCTGAGCAACGTATTGCCGAGTTAGAGCGAAGAAACGATCAGCTGGTGAGCAAGAACGAGGAGCTTCAAATGCAGAATCAACGACTCGTCGATGCTCTCCACAGCGGCATATGTCCCAATTGCGGAGGTCCTGTTCCGCACTCAGATGTGCCTAGGCGAAGGCTCGAAGTTGTTCCTCAACAACAAGAGCCTATTCTTGAGTTTTCCGATGATTCCATCGACATGGACCACTTAAGACGGGATGTGCGGAGCCTCATGCCTACCCTTGTCGAGCGCCCATCCATACCTTTGCCATCTGACACCCTTCCCGGACCTGCTCATGATCTTGTCGGAGTCCACACCGACTTGATCTCGGATATCGTCCGCAAGGCCAAGCACGAGCTCATGCTCATGGCCACAGCCGGTTTTCCTTTGTGGATAACTTCACCGACTCCCGACACGTCTATTCATCCCGAGACTCTTCATAGGGCCGAGTACTTGCGAGTGTTTCAACGAGCTGAACCTGCTCCGTACTTCAAAGCCGAATCGTCGAGACACTCGGCAACCATTCACCTTTATCCGACCACCATCGTTCAGATCTTAATGGATGTTGGTCGATGGTTGCCAGTCTTCTGTAGCATGATTACAAACGCCAAGACGTTGGAGATCCTATCCTCCAGCAACGAAGAAGGCTACGAGGAGCAGAAGCAGGTGATGTCGGCCGAGTTTCTGGTGCCATCTCACCTCGTTTCAACTCGTGAAGTCCAGTTTGTTCGGTATTCTCACCAACAACTGGATGGAAGTTGGGTCGTTGTGGATGTCTCCGTGGATGAATTGCGTTCAAATCCAAAGCCTTCCGTGAGATCGATTTGCCGAAAACGCCCCTCCGGATGCCTGATACGTGATCTTCATAATGGATCTTCCTTAGTCACTTGGGTGGAGCACGTGGATGTACGCGAGAAGGAGATGAAGGCCAGTTTCGAACCTTTTGTTCATTCAGGGTTCGCTTTTGGTGCAAAGCGTTGGATCTCAACCCTCCAACGACAAGCCGAGCGCTACATGTGCGCCACAGGTATCCACACTTCACCCGGTGACTCAATCATTTCTCCTGAAGGAAAAAGAGGCCTGGCGGAAATGGCAAAGCAGATGACAGTCTGTTTCTTCAACGATATCAGCAACTCCACGTACCACCACTGGACTTGTTCGAACCGAACAAGAGACACTCGAATGGAGGTCAGGACCAACAAGCGAAGGGGTGATCCGAGCAAGCCCCCTGGAGTCAATCGTACTGCTGGTTGTTCCGTTGTTCATCTATCTCATCACACCAGGATCTTTGAGTTCCTCAAAGACGTGCAGACAAGACCACAATGGGATAGTATGTCGATGGACAGCTCTGTACGTGTGCTAGCCAATTTCACCATCGGTCTTGACCCGCGGAACCAGATTTCGGTGCTCGCCATAGATAGTCACAACGACTTCCTTATTCTTCAGGAGTGTTGCACTGACACGCCCGAAAGGAGCATCAATTTAAAAAACCCTATCGGTAGTATAGTGTAAGTAGGGTATCGTTCACAACGGAGATCAAAGGGTGTACCTAACAAAAAATGTCACAAAGAATTAAACAAAATAAAGAATTATTATTAACAAGTATAAAGTATAAATATATACATATGTACAAAGTAAAAAGGGGAATTGAGAGATAAATTGAATGAAATAAATTAATTAAATTACAAAGAATAAATAAAATATGATGATGAAACACAAAGTATATAAAGTTCAGCCACATATACAAAAGTTTACCAATCATTAGACCGAAAATTAACCAAGTTCCCTAGCCATGAAACCGAAACTAACATATGTGGAATGCCCACACGGGTTATCATTCCCCAAATAAAACCTCTTCTATGAAAATTAACCTAGTGAACGCTCATCTAGATTAAACAATTAAACATGCAAAGGTGATCAATCAATAACATATCTAACGCATAGGAGAAGAGTTGTTAATTAAAGTGCGCGACCTAGCGAACGCTCGTCTATCCGCGATCCTTCTTATTTTGATTCCGACCCGTTTGATAAGCCTTTACTACTTGTGAATTAGAATTAAAACCCTAATTCTAGCACCAATTACATGCAATCATCTTAAGTTTCGAACCTTAAAACAAGAACACATAAAAGATTCAATAAAACCGAATCAAATAAACGGAGTCACATAAGCTGCTAGAAGAACTAATTAATTAGGATCTAACAATCAAATAAACTCATAAAATATAGGCTGAAAATTATAAACGTCATGTCATGTTAACTAGTACAAAGAATAAACAAGCAACAAAGAGGAACTCAAAAAGAGTAATTAAAGAATGAGTTGAAGTACACCATATGGAAAGTAGGAAGAACTCGAAGATCACAAACTCTTAAATCCTCACGCGAGTAACTCAAAAGCCGAGATTCCCAAGGTGATGATGATGGTGGTGATGATGGTTGATGGCTGGTGGTAATGGTGTAAACAGCTCCCCTCCTCCTTGAAGACTTGAAAACCCTAAATACTAGAGAATGGAAAATATGATGTGAGATGGAGAAGAGAAAGAGGAGGGTTTGTCCCTCCCCATTGGGGTGTGAATTTGTGAGAAGAATGAGGCTGCTATTTATAGGAGAATGGAGAGGAAGAAGAAGACAATGAAAGAAATAAAGAAAGAAAAGGAAGAGAAGTGGAATGTGAGTGGTAGAAAAGAAATGGTAAGTGGAATGGTGGAAATGAAGTCATATGGCAATGAACCATTTATTTAGATAAAAGAAATCAAACACTAATGGTATGGAGAGAAAGAAACAAAGATAGTTAGGTGAGATGGGTGGAAATATGGGGGTGAGTGGAGCATTGAGAATAAAGGAAAAGGAAAGAAATAAAAAGCAGACAGCACTGAGCAGTGCGCACTTGGAGTAGAATTCTGGACGTATGGACGGTTGGATGATTCTGAAATTTTAATGCCGAATACTTAACATCCACATGCAGCGTGTATCAAAAGTACAGCTAGATCTGACGGTGCAATTGAGAGATATGGGCTTCGCAAGTTGACTGATCTGCACAGGCAGAATGTCCGAAAATCTGGGTTTGGGCCTTTCCTCATGCTTTGTGAACTTGGGCCTTCCTTCATGGATTTGTGATGTGAACGTAAAATACGTGCACAAAGTACCTTAATCGCTTGGATTATGTTAGTCCAAAAGCCTATTATTGTATATTTAATATTGTTTTAGTTGTTTCAGGGGAAATAGGAAGAAAATGTTGTATTTGTACAAAAAAGTACATTTTGGAGGTTTTATCGCGAATCCGAACATTGAATCGAAAAGTCAACCGTGACTTTTCAATATTGAAATGACACCGGTCATTTCTCGGATGTGGAGATCAAAGCATGTACGAAGATTTCGAAATACGTTTCGAATCCCGGCAATATTGTCGGCGAACCACCACAAATTGGAAGCGCAACCACCACCCGCGGTGGCAAAATATATTTTCTAAACCTCCTTTTATTTTCCCTTATAATTGTTGTTTATTTCTTTTTATTTTGTTTAAGTAGTTTTTATTATTTTTAGTTTTCTAATTATTATTATTTTATTAATCTTTTAATTATTTTATTTACTTTTGTTTTTCTCTTGTTGACTTTTCAGGTTTGTTGTTCACCTTGCCGGCCAAAGTTTTCTCCCTTGCCGGCCACTCTTCTTTTCCCTCATTGATTCCAGCTGCCATAATCAATTCAAATTTCAAATCCAACCAGCCCTTATTCATCAGTTCATCACCATAAAGCCAGAGTCCATGAGCCAAAAGAAGGTGGCCGGGGGCCTTCTTCCCCTCCCCGTGCCAACCTTCTTTGGCGTCCGTGCAGCTCACCTAGCTGCCTTCTCTTCTAACCCCTCTCTCTGGTTACTGTCTGCACCCAAACATCATCTCTGCTCTCAAAGCTCCCGTGCACAGCCACACTTGGCTGTGCCTTCTCTCCTCACCCAATCCACTCTGTGTTCTCTGCCTTCTCAAAATCTCTCACAGTCCTCTGCAATCAACGCCTCTCCCTCACGGCTTCTTTTCTTCCTCCTCTGCTTGTTTTCATTCATCACTTCACCATAATCACAAATCAACTTCCCCAATCTTCCTCTGTTACCAATTCAATTAACCAACATCAATCACAAACCATTCCTGCAATCACAAAATCACAATTCACAATCACCAAATCTGCAAAGCCCAGGCCGGTCACCCCTTGCCATCCTCACCGCCGGTCCGCTCTGAGCCCGTGCTCACAGCCAAGCTCGAGATTTCCCGAGCCCAGTCACTGTTCCCTTGCCGCTGCTCTCCAGACGCCGCCAAGCCCATCGTCGTTCGTCGATCATTTCAAAGCCATGGCGTCTCTCCCCGCCGCTTTCTCAAAGCTGCGCTACCATCCAATCCCGGCGTCCTCATCACCCAATCTCAGACGCCATCGTCTCTCTCACTGCTCTTATGTGCCGTCGATCCTCTGCCGCGCACAAGCCCAGTTCTGATCCACCATAGCAGCCACTGCGGCGTCTCTAAATCCACCACCGACGTCATCTCCTGCATCAGCACCGCTGAAATCTCGCTCACTGCCGCTGCATCTCAAGCACCACCGACGCCGGTCTTCTCGACATCGCCGTCTTTGCCGCCGCCTATTCCTTTCCTGCTCTGCCCCGCCGGCGTCTCCATCCCGTGCCCAGCCATGCCGCCAGCGCCGTCTTCAGCTCACCTCCCTCTCTTGCTCTGCCCAGAAGAAAAACAAAGAAAGATGAATGATTAAGGAAGAAGAGAGAGCCACGGGCTGATGAGAGAAGAAGAATAAAAAATAGAGAGAAGAAAAGTCAAACTGAAGCATACTGTAATACCCCGAATCTTCATATCTAATTTTTAGGAAATTCTTGAAATTAATTAAGGGAATAGAAATTGGTTCTCTTGTCTAGTTTGTGAAATAAAAATATTTCGGAACGAATATTGACTCGAAATGTTTTATTTTCGAGGGGTCAAAAGTTGACTTTCTTATCCGTTGATTTTCTCTGATAACTTTCTTCATGCAAGTTGTAGAGCTTGTCGATACGAGTTCATAGACATGTGGCGCGTTAAATTCCGAGATCATACGAAGAAGTTATGGTCAACGGAAGTTTAATGTATTTTCGAAGCTGTTCTGACCCAGTCGATTATTTCGTAAAAACTGCCCAAATATGTTCATTATTTGATGACATAGTCTTCTAATGATTTGTATTAGACATCTTAAAGAAACTCTCAGAGTTGGAATCACCTGAAAACCATATTTCTAGATTTAGTTATGATTTTTACAATCTATGTAGAGCACAAGAAGAAAGGGATTAAAGCTTGTGATGCAAGTATGATCTAATATATTGACCTAAGCATTTTTTTAGCTGCTGATTTCATCATTTCCAGCACACCAATTTCAGTCTTCAAAGTCTTTGTGAACATTGCTATTTATTTAAGGTTCACTAGGTAGACTAAAAGTCTTTGTTTAACTTGCCTATTTACTATGGTTAACTAGCTAGATTAGAAACTAATTTAAGTAAGGTTAGTGTATTCTCTAGCCTATAAATACAAGGTTTCAGCTATTATGTTCTTTGCCAATTCACAATACTCTTCTCTCTACTCTCTACTTCTTCTTATTTCAGCCTTCTTATTAGTATAGAAACTTCACTTAGAAATTCTTGAAGAGAAAGTAATCTCTAGCTAGTCAAAGTAACCTTGCTCAAGAACTTGGTTATCTTGTGAAGTCCCAATTTGAATTCAATCTTCCAACCTTCAATTGATCACTTCATTTCATGTAAGTACAGAATACATCCTTATAGTCTTTTATCTTTAAGTTTATCAAAGTGCACAAGCAAGAAGAAAATAGAAAGGGATAAGTTTTATAGAAAACTTAAATCCTGTTTTCTAAAGTTATTCCGGCAGTCAACTTGTGAACCTTTAAACATATACTTCGGCTCAATTTATCATCTTGACTTCTTCATCAAAGTTGTTCCATATTGTGTCTAGTATTCTATATCCAAATTTAGTATTCATCCAACGGGTAAAACTTTCTAAATCTAAGTATTTATCCAGTATGCTCACTGGAAAACCTCTTTGTTGTTCATAACTTCAAGTGGTCATATCTCACTCATTGCTTAGCCAAATTTTATGATCTTTATATAAAAATGAAGCTTAGAACCTGAACTTCTAATCTGGAGAATATCATAATTATTAGTCAGGTTTACAGTACGTAACAGTTTAAGTTAAAAAGGTTAAAAACAGAGCATATATAATTATGGACTGTTTTGGACATTCTTCATTTATGGACTTGGACATCTTGGATATGTTGACTTGGACTATACCATTTGATTCCCTATGAAAATTCCTTTGAAATAGTGTACTCACTTGATTATTTTGGACTTGTGGTGGACAATATAACAAAATTTGAAGTTTGATGATTCTAATAGAAGAATCATTTATGAACTTCCATGGACTTGGACTTGGACTAAAAACTGAAAATATTAATAATAACCTAAATTATTATATCATAACTAATTTCTTTAATACTTGTATTTTATTTATAGTTATACATGCTATTATATTCTATTGTTATACTTATGTTTTATATTTATATACATACATATATATTGTTCTACATAAGTTTATGATTATTTGCTATAAATTATATTCTTATTAAATTACTTGTGTTTTACATATGTTTATCTTGAATTACATATGTTTCTACTTATTATTGTAATACATATGTTTATACTTATTTACTAAAGAATATGATCTTGCTTAATACATAATAAGTTCAATTACTTATGTTTTATGTTTATGAACATATGTATATCTTGTTTTACATATGCTTCTCTTTTATATGTATTTTACTTGCACTTGATTATCTATTAATCTCATATTAGTGCATAATTTTATTTACTAAAATGAACACATCAACTTGGTATTATACATGTATATTAACATGTATGGAAGAATATATTATTAGGAGTGAAATAATGGTTGGTTATTTTGTATAAAGCTTTGTTATAGACTTATAAGTTAATCTATAAGTTTTATTATAGGCTTTTAATTTAGTCTCTAATTCTATATTAATAATTAGAATTCTTTGTTTTGGAGATTTTTGTACCAAGTCATAGTACTACTTGGTCTAAGTGAAATACTGGAATCACAAGGGTTTATTTTGGGTGATTAGCTATGGGCTCATGTCCCTCAGATAGTGCACTATTATACCTCTAGGGAACGAGAAATCGATCCTCGGGTATACATGCTTGGGTATTTTGGACCCCGGTATGCTGCGGCTTATCCTGTTACATTACAGGATTTATTTTGTGTGTGACCAGTATAACTATAAATTCACTTGGTTTGTATACTTTTTCTCTAACTCTTATTATTTGATTTATGAACTTCGATGGTAACATGCTAAGTTGCGTATATTGTTTAGCATGGAGATAATCAATACATATTTGTAATATGCTAAGGTGCATATAGTGTTTGAGATAACTAATATCTACTTGTGATATATTGATATTATAATATGTCGATTGAACATATTTAATTTTAGGTTATATCAATGCTGCAATGTTAGTCGATTACTTTTGAGACTGAATTATTTGGGTTAAAAACGTTCTTGATATATGTGGATTATATTCACTATAATTGGTATGAAGCAACGTAAAATGTTCTTAGTACATTTTTGATTGGTTGTTCGATTTTGATGTCTTATAAGATACATTAATATAAGAATGTAAGCTGTACTTATTGGGCCTGTGTTGCTCATGATGCTACACCTTCTTGTTTTCAGGTTACGATGCTTGGGGGAAAAACGGGATGAACATTTAAACAAATATTTTATATTATGTATTTTTATTAAACTCTGATATTGTAAGATAATATTCTTTTAATTTTCAAATAAAAGTATTATTCAGACATTTGTTTCATTTGATTTATTTTATGCTTTAATTATTTCATTCGCGTCATAAATTCGGGCACCATATTTCAATATAATATTGGTCTCGGATTTAGGGGCGTGACAGATTGGTATCAGAGCTAAAAAGCTCATTTTTTTAAGTGTTGTTTTATAAAATGAATTTAAAATGAACGGGGAGGGTTCTATATATGTATGTATATATATATACAAATACTTGTTGTTTAAGCTAACGTAAGCTTTTGATGGATATTATGTGATCCTATTCTTTTTGAGATGCAGTTTTGTTATATGCTAACTTTACCAAGTTAGAAGCTGCTATGGTGATTTGTTTGAAATGTGCTTGCTTCCTTGAATAAGCTTATGGGTATGTTATTATTTTTGTAGAAAGTTATTTTTCTATAACTTGATTATACGAATCATCAACGTATGTTATATATGGTGTATAGTTTGATATTCTATTTGGGAATATCAATAAAAAGAATACAATAGTCTTTATTAGAGCAAAGACTAGACACCGATTGTAACTTATAAACATTTAATTATACAAAATAAAGGAAGACTCCACTTATTCTGAAGATAAAGAATTTAAGTGAGCATTTCCTTTGTTCCTCTGATACGTAAGTTAATATTTAATGATAGTAAATATTTTATTTACATGTGTGATGCAAGTTGTGGCCTTTTATAAGAAATCTTTAGGGTGTATGCACTTGTATTTCAAAATAGGATTTATTTTTGCATCGATTTTGGCCTTTTCGGGAACGTTTTTGGGCGGGCGCGTGAGGGCGCGTGATAGGTCACCGGCCATAGAAATTTTTCCGGCTAGAAAGTGTTGTTCACAGAGTAACCATAGATAACTCTGGTGAAATTGTAGGCCATTCGGAACAGTCATCAGATGTGTGCTATTTCGGCTTGGCGGTAATCTATTTATACATAGAGTTTGCAAAGAAAAAAAAAAGTATTGCAAGAGATTTAGTGACTTACGGATTGGATAATAATAGAAAAAGGATATGGTTAGAGTTAGAGTTACAATTTACAATGCGTCTTTTTATATCTTCACTTTTAAACTCTCTGTGTAGTACTTTAATGTTAGTTTATTCGTTAATTGTCCTTTGGATTCTCAAATCAGAGAAAGTTTAAATTAAGTGAATTTTAAGAAATTCGGTAGTATTATTACTTTCGAAATCAAAGTCATTGTTAACTATGTTAACAAGGAGATAGTTGGAAGGAAAGGAGGATAAAAGAAAGTAGAGAGGTTGAGAAACTAAGTTTAAATGATTTTTGAATAAGACTAGTTTATACTAGTAATATGTTTGCTTATTATGCACTTGTTTGTTGGTCTAAAATGAGCTATAGAGATATTGGTTATATTCCAATATTTCAAAGAGACCTCCGAGCACTCATTGGCTTTGGTCAAGGATTATGGTTGTGTGCTTAAGATTTCCTTATACACGGATTTATTCTCAAGTATTGAAGGATATTACAAGGTGAAAGGTATGCCTCATGGAACTCTATTTTTGTTGAAAGTTTAGAATTGTGATTTTATTTGGATTATTAAGAGTAGCTTTTGACGATATATATTTACTCCCTCTGGAAGTTTAGTAAATCATACGTACCCTAGTATAGTAGTAAGTGAACTATTTTTTACAAACTTATTTGAGGTATAAATTTCCATGAGTTTTAGTATGGATTGATAATTAGACATATTTCAAGTTAGAAATGATTTGGAACATGCATGTGGTAATATATGTGAGGTTGTGATCTACACTTTGAGGTTTCATTTAATTTCTATAGAGTTGATAAATTATTCAACGTGGGAGTGATAGGTTTATATTATCGAGGATTGTGGTTAGGTATATGTGAAATATACTTGGTGGTTTTAGGTCGTAATTGAAGTCGAGGGATATAGGAATATATTAAATTTGAGGATTATTTTTGATGGATTACGTGGAGTTTAAGATTAGGTATGAAAAGTTGTTATAAGGCTAAATATATGTTTCATTTTCGAGGAATTTTATAAATACGATAAGCATGAACCATGGGATTTGAAGGAGACTTGGTGATATATTAATGTTTATATTGAAAGGTATGTTATTAACTTTTGAAGTAATTAAGTTTGAATTTTTTTGTGAATTTTTGTGGAGATACAATAATTGTTGATTAGATGATATATGGATATCGGATATGGTAGCAACACTAATGTTTAAGCATGATTGTATTAATGGAAGTTCGAGGTGATAGACAGTTGCTAACCGATGTGGTTTGAGAAAAGAAAAATAATTTTGGTGTATGGTTTATAGTAGTGATCAAATTAAGGAGACATTTTTATTAGAGATTTGAAGTTCTTGGGGAGATATAAGTATGGAGGTTTTGGTGATTGTTTTGAGAAATGAGATTGTTTTGGGTTAGTAATTCATAGGAGTGAATTGCAAAAAGGAAAAATCTATACTTGGAGAGCAAGTTAGAATCAATTCGAACCTTTTGAGGATATGTTGATGCACTTAGTTGTGCTTACTTGGAGGAATTTGAGAGTTAGATTAAGCTTGAATCTTTGTATCTCGGACTAATACGAGTAACTAATTGAATTGAGGTAAATCATGTACATGATTTGGGTAAGAATGATTTTTATATTTGAGGATTAAAATAGTATTCAACTATTGCTTAAGGATTGACAGTATTTGTTTACAACTAAGTTAGACATAAGAATTGTTTGATTGAGGATTTTTTTTAGGTGAAAAGCTCTTGATAAAAATTATAAGTAAGATCCAGACAATATTGATGAAGGAAGGAAATCCGAGTTATTGTATTTTCAAAGAGAAGTGGTACGCAAAATTCGAGGACGAATTTTCGTTTAAGGTGGGTAGAATGTAACACCCCGAATTTTCATATTTAATTTCTAGAGAATTCTTGAAATTAATTAAGGGAATAGAAATTGGTTCTCTTGTCTAGTTTGTGAAATAAAAATATTTTGGAACGAATATTGACTCGAAATGTTTTATTTTCGAGGGGTCAAAAGTTGACTTTCTTATCCGTTGATTTTCTCTGATAACTTTCTTCATGAAAGTTGTAGAGCTTGTCGATACGAGTTCATAGACATGTGGCGCGTTAAATTCCGAGATCATACGAAGAAGTTATGGTCAACGGAAGTTTAATGTATTTTCGAAGCTGTTCTGACCCAGTCGATTATTTCGTAAAAACTGCCCAAATATGTTCATTATTTGATGACATAGTCTTCTAATGATTTGTAGTAGACATCTTAAAGAAACTCTCAGAGTTGGAATCACCTGAAAACCATATTTCTAGATTTAGTTATGATTTTTACAATCTATGTAGAGCACAAGAAGAAAGGGATTAAAGCTTGTGATGCAAGTATGATCTAATATATTGACCTAAGCATTTTTTTAGCTGCTGATTTCATCATTTCCAGCACACCAATTTCAGTCTTCAAAGTCTTTGTGAACATTGCTATTTATTTAAGGTTCACTAGGTAGACTAAAAGTCTTTGTTTAACTTGCCTATTTACTATGGTTAACTAGCTAGATTAGAAACTAATTTAAGTAAGGTTAGTGTATTCTCTAGCCTATAAATACAAGGTTTCAGCTATTATGTTCTTTGCCAATTCACAATACTCTTCTCTCTACTCTCTACTTCTTCTTATTTCAGCCTTCTTATTAGTATAGAAACTTCACTTAGAAATTCTTGAAGAGAAAGTAATCTCTAGCTAGTCAAAGTAACCTTGCTCAAGAACTTGGTTATCTTGTGAAGTCCCAATTTGAATTCAATCTTCCAACCTTCAATTGATCACTTCATTTCATGTAAGTACAGAATACATCCTTATAGTCTTTTATCTTTAAGTTTATCAAAGTGCACAAGCAAGAAGAAAATAGAAAGGGATAAGTTTTATAGAAAACTTAAATCCTGTTTTCTAAAGTTATTCCGGCAGTCAACTTGTGAACCTTTAAACATATACTTCGGCTCAATTTATCATCTTGACTTCTTCATCAAAGTTGTTCCATATTGTGTCTAGTATTCTATATCCAAATTTAGTATTCATCCAACGGGTAAAACTTTCTAAATCTAAGTATTTATCCAGTATGCTCACTGGAAAACCTCTTTGTTGTTCATAACTTCAAGTGGTCATATCTCACTCATTGCTTAGCCAAATTTTATGATCTTTATATAAAAATGAAGCTTAGAACCTGAACTTCTAATCTGGAGAATATCATAATTATTAGTCAGGTTTACAGTACGTAACAGTTTAAGTTAAAAAGGTTAAAAACAGAGCATATATAATTATGGACTGTTTTGGACATTCTTCATTTATGGACTTGGACATCTTGGATATGTTGACTTGGACTATACCATTTGATTCCTTATGAAAATTCCTTTGAAATGGTGTACTCACTTGATTATTTTGGACTTGTGATGGACAATATAACCAAATTTGAAGTTTGATGATTCTAATAGAAGAATCATTGATGAACTTGCATGGACTTGGACTAAAGACTAAAAATATTAATAATAACCTGAATTCTTATATCATAACTAATTTATTTAATACTTGTCTTTTATTTATAGCTATACATGTTATTATATTCTATTGTTATACTTATGTTTTATATTTATGTACATACATATATATTGTTCTACATAAAGTTATGATTATTTGTTATAAATTATGTTCTTATTAAATTACTTGTGTTTTACATATGTTTATCTTGAATTACATATGTTTCTACTTATTATTGTAATACATATGTTTATACTTATTTACTAAAGAATATGATCTTGCTTAATACATAATAAGTTCAATTACTTATGTTTTATGTTTATGAACATATGTATATCTTGTTTTACATATGCTTCTCTTTTGTATGTATTTTACTTGCACATGATTATCTATTAATCTCATATTGGTGCATGATTTTATTTATTAAAGTGAACATATCAACTTAGTATTATACATGTATATATATTAACATGTATGGAAGAATATATTATTAGGAGTGAAATAATGGTTGGTTATTTTGTATAAAGCTTTGTTATAGACTTATAAGTTAATCTATAAGTTTTATTATAGGCTTTTAATTTAGTCTCTAATTCTATATTAATAATTAGAATTCTTTGTTTTGGAGATTTTTGTACCAAGTCATAGTACTACTTGGTCTAAGTGAAATACTGGAATCACAAGGGTTTATTTTGGGTGATTAGCTATGGGCTCATGTCCCTCAGATAGTGCACTATTATACCTCTAGGGAACGAGAAATCGATCCTCGGGTATACATGCTTGGGTATTTTGGACCCCGGTATGCTGCGGCTTATCCTGTTACATTACAGGATTTATTTTGTGTGTGACCAGTATAACTATAAATTCACTTGGTTTGTATACTTTTTCTCTAACTCTTATTATTTGATTTATGAACTTCGATGGTAACATGCTAAGTTGCGTATATTGTTTAGCATGGAGATAATCAATACATATTTGTAATATGCTAAGGTGCATATAGTGTTTGAGATAACTAATATCTACTTGTGATATATTGATATTATAATATGTCGATTGAACATATTTAATTTTAGGTTATATCAATGCTGCAATGTTAGTCGATTACTTTTGAGACTGAATTATTTGGGTTAAAAACGTTCTTGATATATGTGGATTATATTCACTATAATTGGTATGAAGCAACGTAAAATGTTCTTAGTACATTTTTGATTGGTTGTTCGATTTTGATGTCTTATAAGATACATTAATATAAGAATGTAAGCTGTACTTATTGGGCCTGTGTTGCTCATGATGCTACACCTTCTTGTTTTCAGGTTACGATGCTTGGGGGAAAAACGGGATGAACATTTAAACAAATATTTTATATTATGTATTTTTATTAAACTCTGATATTGTAAGATAATATTCTTTTAATTTTCAAATAAAAGTATTATTCAGACATTTGTTTCATTTGATTTATTTTATGCTTTAATTATTTCATTCGCGTCATAAATTCGGGCACCATATTTCAATATAATATTGGTCTCGGATTTAGGGGCGTGACACATACACGGGTTGTACCGCAAAGGAAGAAAATAAATTTGGTTTGGGCCTTTGACCAAGGTCAAAGTCCAGGCCCAATTTGCTCAGACACCCGCAAAGGCCCAGGACCTGTTGGGCCTAATTTGCTGTGCACACCCGAATCTCCGAGTTTCACCGAATTCGCGGCGAGTCCGATCAGATCCCTCGCCGAAATTAAATGAGATTTCTAAACTCTCTCTTTTTAATTTCAGTTTGTTTAATTAAATATTTGTGTGATTTTATTATTATTTTGGTGTGAAAATTACATTTGTTAATTTGTAATTTGAATCAATTATTATTTGCTTGAATTATTTAAGAAAACCCAAAAACATTTTCTCTTTTGTAATTTAATTTATGTGAGTATTTTTCTTAATTTGAGTAATTGTAAATATTTGTTTACTTATATATTTGGTTTGTTTATATTTTTAAGTTTTATTTTATATTTGATTTATTTGGGATTTAATTTCTAATTTGTTTAGTTTAGTTGTAAATTAAATAAATATGTTTAGAATAATTGTAGTATAGTTTAATTAATTTTGTGACATAGAAAAGTAAATAAACAATCTCCTGTGGGAAAAATCCTTACTTCTCATTATGCTTTTCAACGACAAATTGTTAGGAAGTTTAGGTAAAATAAATTGATGTGCGTTTTACCGCAAATCAAATGGCGCCGTCTCGCCGGGGATTGTTAGTACTATTTACTTTTCTAAACAGTGTTTTATTTGTAATTTCAGGTACGTCGGAAATTACAGCACCTTACATCGGAGCTAACGTTTGGAAGTCAAGGTTGAAGAAACCTTGAGGTTGGTGTCTTGATGGTGTTTTCCGGCTCGCCTCGGGAGTTCGATTAAGGAAAGTTCCCTTTTTCTTATTCTCGTTATTTGTTTAGTGTTTATTCTTTTTGTTATTTAAAAAAAAAAAAAAAAAAAAATTAGTGTAAATTTATTATTTGTTCATTTTTATTTATTTATTTATTTATTTTACTGTTAGTATTTTATTTTTATTTTTACTGTTACTGTTTATTTATTTTGGACTTGTTACTATTTGTACAGTATTGGGCTTTGGCCCATTTTTTTAATTCGGTTTGGGTTTTGTGTTTTGAAAAAAAAAAAAAAAAAAAAATTAATTAACTAATTTTTGGCCCATTGGGCCTTTGTCATTTTCAAAGCCCAAAACTCATAACCCAAGCCCATTTAGTACTATTAGAATAGTATTGGGCCCTAGGCCCATTTGTTTGTGTTATTGGGCCTTAAGCCCATGTAAATAGTTATTGGGCCCTTAAGCCCATGTAAATAGTGTCGGGCCTTGTTTAAAAAAAAAAAAAAAAACTTTTGTTTGTTTAGGCCCATTAGGTTAGCCCGAAATAACGGCCCAAGTTTTTCTTCGGCCCGCCCACTTTAAAGCCCAGGCCGTGGTCGATGGCCCAAGCCCATTTAAAGTGTCGGCAACAATAATCGCGTTGGCGCGTGTGTCACACGCGCTTCACTGTTCACTTTACGACTTTTTCGTAATGTTTTGATTAAAAAAATAATAAAAAATAATAAAAATAAAAAAATTGAAAAATTGTTATTGGGCCGACGAACGACTTCGGTGTCGGCCGAATAATAAACAAAAAAATTAGTTAGTTTAATAATTTCCACGCGCGTGTCCACTATTCCTTTTGTGACTTTTGTGGCACGCGTCGTTTTCGTTGCGACTTTCGTCGCTCGATCCGCAATTTGCGGATCTGTGTCTTTCGACACGCGTCCGTCCAGTCCGCTCCCTTCCCCTTCTGTTGGTGTTAGTTCCTTAGTCATTTCACGCAATTTTCCCTTAGTCTCTCTCTCTCTCTCTCGTGTTTTTCATCTGTTCTTGAGTTTTCCCAGAAAACCTCCCAATTCCCAGAAGCTTTCCTCCTTCCCAAACCACAAATGGCCAAAAGAGTTAATTCCTTTAGCGAGTTGTTTCAGGCAGGTCCTTCAGAGAACCCAATCTTTGAAGGTCTGGCTGAAATCATTCCACCCAGCATGCTTAATAGCGCCGATGCTAGCATGCCGACCGAGCCACAACCACAACCGCAACCACTACCCCAAGCACCAATCCTGGTTGCTGATCCACCCGTTGAGCCGGAAGCCGCTCCTGTCTATAGGAGACTTCCGAGGACGAAATACACCAAGGCTCAGAGAGATGCACTTGCAGCTTTCTTTGCGGTGTATTCTCACCCCATGAAACCACAACGAGAAAGATTTGGTCCAAAAATCGGACTAGAAGAAGACCAAGTCTACTATTGGGGGTCGAGAAATAGGAAGAAGTTCGGTATCCAGACGTCTGAGCAGCGTATTGCCGAGTTAGAGAGAAGAAACGATGAGCTGGTGAGCAAGAACGAGGAGCTTCAAATGCAGAATCAACGACTCGTCGATGCTCTCCACAGCGGCATCTGTCCCAATTGCGGAGGTCCTGTTCCGCACTCAGATGTGCCTAGGCGAAGGCTCGAAGTTGTTCCTCCACAACAAGAGCCTCTTCTCGAGTTGTCCGATGATTCGATCGACTTGGACCACTTGAGACGGGATGTGCGAAGCCTCATGCCTACACTAGTCGAGCGCCCATCCGCACCTATTCCATCTGACCATCTTCCCGGACCTGCTCATGATCTTGTCGGAGTCCACACCGACTTGATCTCGGATATCGCCCGCAAGGCCAAGCACGAGCTCATGCTCATGGCCACTGCCGGTTTTCCTTTGTGGATATCTTCACCGACTCCCGACACTTCTATTCATCCCGAGACTCTAAATAGGGCCGAGTACTTGCGAGTGTTTCAACGTGGCGAACCTGCGCCATACTTCAAATCGGAATCCTCGAGACACTCTGCAACCATTCACCTTCATCCGACCACCATCGTTGAAATCTTAATGGATGTTGGTCGATGGTTGCCCGTCTTCTGTAGCATGATCACAAACGCTCAAATGTTGGAGATCCTACCCTCCGACAACGCAGTAGGCTACGAGGAGCAGAAGCAAGTGATGTCGGCCGAGTTTCTGGTGCCATCTAACATCGTTTCGACTCGTGAAGTCCAGTTTGTTAGGTACTCCCACCTACAACTGGATGGAAGTTGGATCGTTGTGGATGTCTCCGTGGATGAACTGCGCTCAAATCCGAAGCCTTCCGTGAGATCTATATGCCGAAAACGCCCCTCCGGATGCTCGATTCGAGACTTGCGAATGGATCTTCCTTAGTCACTTGGGTGGAGCACGTGGATGTACGCGAGAAGGAGATGAAGGCCATTTTCGAACCCTTTGTCCATTCCCGGGTTCGCTTTTGGTGCAAAGCGTTGGATCTCAACTCTCCAACGACAAGCCGAGCGCTACATGTGCGTCACGGGGATCCACACTTCACCCGGTGACTCTATCATTTCGCCCGAAGGAAAAAGAGGCCTAGCGGAAATGGCAAACCGGATGGCGATCTGTTTCTTCAACGACATCGGCAACTCCACGTATCATCCTTGGACTTGTTCGAACCGAACAAGAGACACTCGAATGGAGGTCGGGACCAACAAGCGAAGGGGAGATCCGAGCAAGCCCCCCGGAGTAAATCGTACTTGCTGGTTGTTCCGTCGTTCATCTATCTCATCACACCAGGATCTTTGAGTTCCTCAAAGACGTTCGTACTAGACCACCGTGGGATAGTATGTCGATGGACGGCTTGGTGCGTCGCTAGCAAATTTCACCATCGGTCTTGACCCGCGGAACCAGATTTCGGTGCTCGCCATAGATAGTCACAACGACTTCCTCATTCTTCGGGAGTGTTGCACCGATGCAACGGGGTCGTCTGTGATTTATGCGCCGATCAACCATTCCATTCTCCAGTGTTTGTTATGTGGAGTTCAACCGGAGCCATTTCCGCTTATGTCATCGAGGCTTCTCCATTCGCCTAACGTATCCGGAGCTATTCTTGATGGAACACTACGACTATGGTGTTCCGGATCTCGGTGAAGGCTACATCGGCTAAATCTGCCGTGGAGTCGGCAACAACACTCGTCCGGGACACATTGAAACGGATCGGTGCCGCAGTCAACTAAGGAGCAAACGTTGGATGCAAGGCCCTGCTAGCCTTGTTTGTGACTGTTGGTGACTTGCTTCGGGAGGAGCTTCATGATCTTCAAGGGGGAGTAATTCTGTTTCCTTTTTCATTTGTATAACTGTTGTGTGTTTACTTCTGTTTTGTTTTTCAATTCAATAACCATGCTTGAATTATTCATTAATTGCACATATCTGTCTTACATTGAGGACAATGTTTAATTCAAGTGTGGGGGGAAGGAAATTATTTGCAAAAACCAAAAAAAAAAAAATTGAAAAATTTGAAAAATTCAAAAAAATAATTTATTTGTTTTTGTTTTCTACGGTAACAATATATCGACTAAATCATACTTACTCCCTTGGTAGCGTTGAACCTACCATTGCACTAAGTAAGTCCCTGTGGTCACGTATTGTTACCTAAATTGAAAAAAATCAGAAAAATGGAAAAAATTTCAAAAGAAAAAAAAAATTTGTTTCTGTTTGTGTGTTTGTTGTACTGTTTTTGTGAATTCCAACACCGATGATGAGATTGAGCTTAATTGTATGAGATGGAAGCATGTTTAGGTCTCCTGAACTTCATTTTTTTTAATAAATTGCTATGGGACTTTGCATGTACACTATTATTGTCAGATTGATGCATTAAATTGTGAGAAGCATAGAGAGATTTGTGTGAGCTATACTTACCATATTGTGAGCTTCGAGCTTAATGAAAGTGCATTCATAATTCTTTGCACTTTGTTCTTCATGTGTGATCAAGCTTATGTGATATGTATCTCTAGAACTTGCATAATATCTTGTTGAAACTTTATGTCATGCATTTTACATCTTGGAAATGATCAAGGCATTAGGAATCCACCATGGCCAAATGAGCATTTGTCCCGAAATTTATATCATTAGTTTGCCATTTTGTGCCTATATGTTTAGCCTTTCATTTCTTCGCACCATAAATGTCTACCCTTAACTTAAACACTTGCCTTACCCTTTCCGAGCTATCTTAGTGAGTAATTTGAGATTACTTATGTTCTGATGCTGAAATGTGTATGTTCTGGGAGTTTGGAAAAGAATAAGTGTGGGGGTGTGACTTTGTAAATTGTTGTATTTGTTTATGTTTCGATTAAAAAAAAAAAAAAAAAAAAAATCGAAACAGAAAAGAAAAAAAAATAGAAAGAAAAAAAAAAAAAAGAAGAAAGAAAAAAAAAAAAAGAGAGAGTTAATTATATTGTGTTTAGTTTCAATTAAATTCAATAACTGTGTTTAGGTGAGTGATTGTTCAGGATGAGTATAGCATCTTACTGTTTCTAATTTACTAAATCTCAATTGTGATTACTTACTAAGATGCTCGGAATTTGTGATTCCCTTCCACTTCATTTCTGTAACCCCTCGCCTTAAGCCCCGTTTCACCTGAATAAAAGTCCTTTTGATCTAAGATGTATGTGTATGATTTTGTAGAGATAAGATTGACGTGCAAGCATATGGCGGCATTTGCATAAGTTTGCTTGAGTGGTAGTGTAGCTAACCGATAAACAGTTGTGTGAAAATCAGAGTGAATATCCTGTGAGTTTATGGTTGCACAGTTTCGATATGCATGCTTACTTTGGTGCATTGAAATGACAATACTTCACACACTTCACTTTTGCATATGTCCCGTAGCTGAAAACATTTTTGAGACCTAACTTCTTTCATTTTCTAACTCAATTGTGTTCTCTGAGGTAATTGTTGGAAAATTGTTTTGTGTTTCCTTTCTGTTTTGTTTAAATTGTATATATATGTTCTCTGTTTGCTTGCGGACAAGCAATAGTTCAAGTGTGGGGGTGTGATGTGAACGTAAAATACGTGCACAAAGTACCTTAATCGCTTGGATTATGTTAGTCCAAAAGCCTATTATTGTATATTTAATATTGTTTTAGTTGTTTCAGGGGAAATAGGAAGAAAATGTTGTATTTGTACAAAAAAGTACATTTTGGAGGTTTTATCGCGAATCCGAACATTGAATCGAAAAGTCAACCGTGACTTTTCAATATTGAAATGACACCGGTCATTTCTCGGATGTGGAGATCAAAGCATGTACGAAGATTTCGAAATACGTTTCGAATCCCGGCAATATTGTCGGCGAACCACCACAAATTGGAAGCGCAACCACCACCCGCGGTGGCAAAATATATTTTCTAAACCTCCTTTTATTTTCCCTTATAATTGTTGTTTATTTCTTTTTATTTTGTTTAAGTAGTTTTTATTATTTTTAGTTTTGTAATTATTATTATTTTATTAATCTTTTAATTATTTTATTTACTTTTGTTTTTCTCTTGTTGACTTTTCAGGTTTGTTGTTCACCTTGCCGGCCAAAGTTTTCTCCCTTGCCGGCCACTCTTCTTTTCCCTCATTGATTCCAGCTGCCATAATCAATTCAAATTTCAAATCCAACCAGCCCTTATTCATCAGTTCATCACCATAAAGCCAGAGTCCATGAGCCAAAAGAAGGAGGCCGGGGCTTCTCCCCGCGCCACCATCTTCCCCTCCCCGTGCCAACCTTCTTTGGCGTCCGTGCAGCTCACCTAGCTGCCTTCTCTTCTAACCCCTCTCTCCGGTTACTGTCACGCACCCCAAACATCATCTCCGCTCTCAAAGCTCCCGTGCACAGCCACACTTGGCTGTGCCTTCTCTCCTCACCCAATCCACTCGTGTTCTCTCGCCTTCTCAAAATCTCTCACAGTCCTCTGCAATCAACGCCTCTCCCTCACGGCTTCTTTTCTTCCTCCTCTGCTTGTTTTCATTCATCACTTCACCATAATCACAAATCAACTTCCCCAATCTTCCTCTGTTACCAATTCAATTAACCAACATCAATCACAAACCATTCCCGCAATCACAAAATCACAATTCACAATCACCAAATCTGCAAAGCCCGGCCGGTCACCCCTTGCCATCCTCACCGCCGGTCCGCTCGAGCCCGTGCTCACGCCCAAGCTCGAGATTTCCCGAGCCCAGTCACTGTTCCCTTGCCGCTGCTCTCCAGACGCCGCCAAGCCCATCGTCGTTCGTCGATCATTTCAAAGCCATGGCGTCTCTCCCCGCCGCTTTCTCAAAGCTGCGCTACCATCCAATCCCGGCGTCCTCATCACCCAATCTCGGACGCCATCGTCTCTCTCACTGCTCTTATGTGCCGTCGATCCTCGCCGCGCACAAGCCCGGTTCGATCCACCATAGCAGCCACCCGCGGCGTCTCTAAATCCACCACCGACGTCATCTCCTGCATCAGCACCGCTGAAATCTCGCTCACCGCCGCTGCATCTCAAGCACCACCGACGCCGGTCTTCTCGACATCGCCGTCTTTGCCGCCGCCTATTCCTTTCCTGCTCTGCCCCGCCGGCGTCTCCATCCCGTGCCCAGCCATGCCGCCGGCGCCGTCTTCAGCTCACCTCCCTCTCTTGCTCGCCCAGAAGAAAAACAAAGAAAGATGAATGATTAAGGAAGAAGAGAGAGCCACGGGCTGATGAGAGAAGAAGAATAAAAAATAGAGAGAAGAAAAGTCAAACTGAAGCATACACGGGTTGTACCGCAAAGGAAGAAAATAAATTTGGTTTGGGCCTTTGACCAAGGTCAAAGTCCAGGCCCAATTTGCTCAGACACCCGCAAAGGCCCAGGACCTGTTGGGCCTAATTTGCTGTGCACACCCGAATCTCCGAGTTTCACCGAATTCGCGGCGAGTCCGATCAGATCCCTCGCCGAAATTAAATGAGATTTCTAAACTCTCTCTTTTTAATTTCAGTTTGTTTAATTAAATATTTGTGTGATTTTATTATTATTTTGGTGTGAAAATTACATTTGTTAATTTGTAATTTGAATCAATTATTATTTGCTTGAATTATTTAAGAAAACCCAAAAACATTTTCTCTTTTGTAATTTAATTTATGTGAGTATTTTTCTTAATTTGAGTAATTGTAAATATTTGTTTACTTATATATTTGGTTTGTTTATATTTTTAAGTTTTATTTTATATTTGATTTATTTGGGATTTAATTTCTAATTTGTTTAGTTTAGTTGTAAATTAAATAAATATGTTTAGAATAATTGTAGTATAGTTTAATTAATTTTGTGACATAGAAAAGTAAATAAACAATCTCCTGTGGGAAAAATCCTTACTTCTCATTATGCTTTTCAACGACAAATTGTTAGGAAGTTTAGGTAAAATAAATTGATGTGCGTTTTACCGCAAATCAATTTGGGCATAAAAACACAATAAGTCACTATCATCGTCTTGCAAACACAAATAAAACAAGGGTGAGAAGGTGTGGGTGAACAAAAGAAACGGCTAATGAGTGTTTAGTTCAAAAGGGGATTCCTAAAGTTCGTGTTTAGATGGATGGTGAATATTTTGGCCATGGTGCTCAACTAATGCCTTAATCATTTTCAATTCATCACAGATTAATAAAAAGTTTCGAGAGATCAATGAGCAAGTTCTAGGTTCAAGAACTCATGAATTGTGCACACATGAAGAACAAGTAAATGTATGAATAATGCATACATGTGAATATTCAATAGGCTCAAGTCCTCACATTTTCTGGGTATGCATGACAATGTATGTTCAAATGTGCTTCTCGGATTGCAATCAATTAATCGAAACAGGTTATGTGAACATGAAATTTCGAGCAATCATAAGTTATACAAATTAAATCCAAAGCAAACAACACAAAGCCTTAGCATATAATAAACATTCTCAAAATCATAACAATTAAACTCAATTCATCATCGGAATTGGAAAGAACAAAACACAACACAAATAAACACACAAACAGAAGCAAATTTTTTTGTAATTTTTGATTTTTTGATTTTTTTGATTGATTTTTTTAAAAATGATATAGCTCAAATAAACGAACAAGCACTTTCTAAGACTCGATAGCTCCAAAGCCAGTGCGAAACAAACGAGCTTACAAAACTTATTTTTTTTTCTTTTTCAATTTTTTTTATTAGGGTAACAATACGTGACCACAGTGACTTACTAAGTGCAATGGTAGGTTCAACGCTACCAAGGGAGTAAGTATGATCTAGTCGATATATTGTTACCGTAGAAAACAAAAACAAGTAAATTATTTTTTTGAATTTTTCAAATTTTTCAAATTTTTTCTTTTCTTTTCAATAAATCTTCCCCCCACACTTGAATTAAACATTGTCCTCAATGTTAGACAGATATTTCACGAAATGAAAAATTCAAGTATGGTTATTGAATTTAAACACACAAACTAAAATAAACCGAAGTAAACACACAAACAGAAATAAACACAAAACAATTAACTAAATGAAAAGGGAAACAGAAAGACTCCCCTTTGAAGATCGTGAAGCTGCTCCCGAAGCAAGTCACCAACAGTCACAAACAAGGCTAGCAGGGCCTTGCATCCAACGTTTGCTCCTTAGTTGACTGCGGCTCTGTGATATGCTATAAACACAGCGTCAATTAAAAACCCTATCGGTAGTATAAAGTAAGTAGGGATCGTTCACAACGAAGATCGAGGGTGTACCTAACAAAGAATGTCACAAAGTATTATTAACAAATTAAAGAATAATTATAAACATATATACAAAATAAAGGGGGTTTCAAAGATTGTATGAATTAAACTAAGTATTAAACAAATAATTTACGAAATAAAATAAAAGAATGTGGTGAAACATTAAGAACATAATCCCCTAAACCGTAGGGTACAAGAATCATACATTGAATTCGAAAACTATTAATTCTCTAAGTCATATGATCGAAATTAACATTGTGAAATATCAGAAGCTAATTATTTCCCAATTAAACCTTCCTATGAATATTAACCTAAGTGAAAGCACCTAGATCAATCAATTAAACATGCCATCTTAGTCTAAAAAGTTAGCTAATCAAACCATGTTCAAAGCATCGAAAGGAGTTGTTAATTCAAGTGTACAACCTAGCATGAATAAGTTCATCTAATTGCAATCCTTCTTATTTGATTCTGACTTTTGTCCAAAGCCTTTACTACTTGTATGAATTAGCCTTTCAAAATGTTGAAACCCTAATTCTAGCACCAATTACATGCAAACATTATAAGTTGGCCACCCTATAACATAAACACATAAAAGATATCCGTAAACTTTGAATCAAACAAGCAATCATATAAAAGCAACTTAGAAAACCAATATGTTTCGAAATAAGTATAACAAACCCATAAACAATTCTGGAAATTATGAACTCAATGTTGTGTTAACTAAAACAAAGAATTACAAAGTAACAAGGAGGAATTAATTAAAGGTATAGACGAAATACACCATATGGAGTGAGAAGCTTGAGCCACGAACCCTTGAAATCTTGGAAGCAAGTACTTCTGATCCGTGAACAGCAAGGTGAAGATGATGATGGACGTCCTAGATGTTGAAGGTGATGATGGTGCAGCCGCCTAAACCTCCTCCTTGAAGACTTGGGAACCCTAGGTTTTAGAGAATGGAACTCGAGAACTCTTATGGATGGATGTAGTCGACACTATGAAGCTTATGGAATGGTGTTCTCGATTGTGAATTGGTGAAGAATTGTGTTGTGAAGCCCCTCTATTTATAGGAGAACATGGAACTTGAGAAGAAATCTTGAGCGTTGAATAATTTAATCCTTGAATGGCCGAGATTCACTTGAGTAGTCACCAAGAAATCCTTCTCTCATTCTTGCCGAAATTAGGACTAGATTCATTCCCTAAAAATCTGATTTTAATCCCATTGAGTAGTCCACAAGGCATGGTCTCTTAATATGGACGAAAATTCCTTCAATAAATCCCATAAAAATCTGAATTAAACTCTCCTAATCCTTCTTGAATTTGTCAAGTGCGGCAACTCTTCTTGTTCACCAAGAAACCCTTGCGGCAACAAACTTTTCTCCTTTATTCTTTGCGGCAACAAACCCTAATGGGCTAGGGTTTACTTCAAAGTCCATTAATCTCTTAGAAAAATCTGATTTCTTCATAAAAGTCCAAGAGATAGTTGCTTTCCTAGCGGCCTTGGGAATCCCTTTCCTTCTTGATGTATGCGGCACAAAACCCTAAAGGGTCTAGGGTTTGCGTTAAGAAATATGTGGACATGGGCCTCTCTTTGTACTTTGTGATCTTGGGCTTCCTTGATGGATTTGGGCTTCTAACTTGGGCCTCGTGGCAGCCCACCTCTTAATGGGCCCCGAAAAAGCCCATTAAGCTTCGTAATTTTCCGAGCCTCGATTTTCCATTCCGAGCACAAAATAGTTTTCCTGGTTGAACTAGGTTTCCTACTTCCATTAGGATTCCTGGTTGCTTTAGGATTCCTGGTCAAGACAGGAAAGATTCAAATTAGGAAGGTTTCCTAAAACAATTAGGAAAGTCAAAACAGGAAAGTTTCTTAAAAACTTCTTTTTAGCACATGCTCGCAAATATATATCACTTAGGGACTCAAAGATAGAAACTAAGCTAAATAGCAAAGTTAACCAATAAAACGCAGCCAAATAATAGGGAAAATATATTAAAAACGTAGCATATAATGCTCCTATCAAATTCCCCCACACTTAGCTATTGCTAGTCCCTTAGCAATTCAACCAATTTCACACGAAAACTTCTATTGCCCTTAACTTATTGCCTCAGAAATCTCATACTTTCATGGAATCAAGTTTAGCACTTAACCAAAAATTGTCACGAGAAATTCGAGAGTTAATTAACAAGCATGGAATTCATATGAACAAGTAAGACTTGGAAGAACAATGATTATTCAATGGAGCTCAATGATGTGAACGTAAAATACGTTCACAAAGTGCCTTTAATTACTGGATTTTGCTATTTCGAAAGCTTATTTGTTTGTATAATATTTGTTTTTGTGTTTTTAGGGAAAATACCAGGAAAATGTTTATCTGCACAAAATAGGTGCATTTTGGAGGTTTTCAGCGTTAATCGGAAAGTCAACCGTGACTTTCACATGTGGAATAAAATACTGTACGAAGATTTCGGATTATTCCGAATCCCGACAATTTTGTCGGCGAACCACCACATAAGGCGGCGCAACCACCACACGCGGTGGCGAAACATAATTCAAATCTCCATTTTATTTTCCCATGTTTATGTTTATATTTATTTTTATATTTATGTTTATATTTTATATTTATATTTAATTTTTATTTTATATTTATTTGTTTGTTTATGTGTTTATTTATTTTGTATTTGTTTTGGTTTTGGATTTTTGCAGCCATTTCCCTTTTTCCCGTGGCTTCTAGCTCCTGCATTGTCTTCCTCACCAATTCACCACGGCAACATTCAACCATGAGCCAAAGCTCAATTTCCTCTCCTACTCTCCTTGCTTCTGCAATTTCAATTCTGCAATTACTCTACAATATCAATCTAATTATGCTTTTGTTTTGCAGGTTTGGAAACATCACGTAAATACCCAAGACTTGGGCACCTATCACTCTCTACACCCACCTTGCAGCAACCCAGCCATGTCCGGCCATCTCTGCCGAAGCCCAGCCGGCGATCCCATCTGCAACACTTCCGGCGTCACTAAGCTTCATCACCGCCGGCGCCATCGATTTCAATTCCGGACCGCCAATCCCGTGCTGCACCGTCGCCGCTCCTCTGCCGCGTCCCCGACCACCGGCTTACCTCTCGCCCAGATTTCCGTCACCACAAATCCCAGCCAAGACCGGCAAACCCATCTGTCCTTGATCCCAGCTCAATCCACCGGCGACCCAATCACGCATCTGCCATCACCGATCCAAAGCTCCCGGCTCCTCTCGCCGCGTCCCTCGTCGTCGATCCCAATACCGCGCGCCTCGTCCTCCACGGTTCCCGTATTCATCGTCGCCTAGCCTAGTCTCTGCCGAGTTTTCATGCCGCCTCGGTCCACACCGCCGTCCCCATCGGAGGTCCTCATCTCCAACCGCAAAGCCCGGCGACGTCGTTCGAGCGCCTCTGCCGGCGTCATCTTCTCAGCCCCCTGCTGCTCCCATCGCTGCTACCATGCCTCTGTCTCCGCCATCTCTCTCTGCTCCGATCGGTGCTGCAACTTCCTGGTCTCTCTCTTTGGTTTGAAAATGAGAAGAAGAAGAAAGTTGGCTGCTAGCTATTCTGCACGGGAAAGAAGAAGAACTGAAGAAATATTATGTTGAAAAGTCAACAATCCAAGAGATGAAACGCACAGCATGGCTGACCGGGTCAAAGAAAGTCAACAGTCAACATTGGGCCTCCAAGCCCAATTGCCTCAAAGCCCACTTGGCCCAATTTCAGAAAATGCCCAATTGATTTGTGCACCCGCCACATCCAAATTGATCGTAAAAATAGCTGAGTCTGCCACCTTCGCCTGCCAGACAGTGTCCATTTTCATGGACACAACAGTAACATTTTTCCCAAACTCGTTTATTTATTATAATTTATTTTTGTTTAATTAACTATTCGTGAATAATTTTGGGAAATGTTATTGTTTGTTTATTTTCTATTTTGTGTAATAATTGTTGGATTGAAGTTAATTGATTCTTCTAGCAGCTTATGTGAATTTTGTTTGTTTGGTTTTATCTTTAATGTTGAAACTAAATAATAAGGATCACGGATAGTTGGGCGGTCCCGCTAGGTCGTGCACTTGAATTAACAACTCTTTTTCTAGTGATTAGCTGACGAGTGGTCTCGGAGTTAATTGTTAGGGAAAGTTTTATTTGGGAGATGTATGGTGGTCCAGCATCTTACATATGTTAGTTTCGGATTCATGGCTAGGGAGTTGGTTAATCTTCAAAACAATATTTGTGTGTGTTTTTCATGTTTTCAAAAATAATAAAAATCCAAAAATATTTTATTTATTGTTTTCAAAAATCTCAAAAACCCCCAAAAATACTTTTGTACATAATGTATATTTTTGTAAATAGAAACAATACTGTATAGTTTATTTAATTTTGTATATATATATATTCTTTATTCTTTATACTTGTTAATAATAATTCTTTATTTAAATTAATTTTTCGTGACATTAAAAAGTAAATATAACAATCTTCTGTGGGAAAAACCTTTATTTCCCATTATACTTTACAACGACAACTGTTAGGAATTTAGGTAATAATTAATGACTTAGGTTTTATCGCTAATCATTTTGGCGCCGGCTCGCCGGGGATTGTTTTTACTATTTACTTTTTACTATTGATTGTTGACTTTTTACTATTGACTGTTGATTTTTTACTATTGACTGTTGACTTTTTACTATTGACTGTTGACTTTTTACTATTGACTGTTGACTTTTTACTATTGACTGTTGACTTTTTACTATTGACTGTTGACTTTTTACTATTTGTAAATAATACTTGTTAATTTTATTTATACTCACTTGATTATACTTGTTTATATTTTTACACTTAGTAATTTTATTTAGGTGTCTTTTATATAGTTGATTATTTTTTGTTGTTGTAAGTTGTAACTTGAACGGAAATAGGTAAGGTCCTTTTATTAATATTGGCCTAAACCCTTCATTTTTACCGTAAGGTTATTTGAGGTTGAGGGCGGCCTTTATTAACACTTGGAGAATTGTCGAACACTTAAGTGCTTTCTCAACTGAGTAAGGGGCACATGAATGGTGTCTAGATATGATCAAGACTCTGGGTGACGGGTTTGTAAAATTGGATTCAGAGGACTTGTCCACTAAATGAATCCTGTCTCTCGCTTATCTCTTGTGATCTGGCCATTCGCCTTCTGAAAACACGGAAAGTCATTTAAGTCAAGGCATTGCACCTAGGCCGTAAGTCCACCTTGAGTTACCGCTTGGAATCAACTTTCATTTTTTTTCAACTATATTAAGGCAAAGGAAAATATTTTTGTGTAAATAAAATTTACTTAGACATAGGAAATTTTATTCATTTATTTTGTATAGATAATTTGTGACATATTTTTAACTTTGTAATTATTTTGTTTTTATTTTGTAAATTTATTACTAACCTTTTTATTTTGTATAGGAAATAATCCGGGTTTATCGGAAATTCTACCACATACATCGGAGCATACGTTTAGGAAGTCAAGATTGAAAAACCTTGAGGTTGATGTCTTGTTGGTGATTTTCGGTTTCCTCGGGAGTAAAAAGGTAAGTTTTCTTTTCACTCTTGTTATTTGTTTTTGAAAAAGAAAAAAATAAAAAAAATAAAATTTGTAATTGTAAATAAAAAAAAAAAAAAAAGAGTGTTTGTTTTTGTTTTACTGTTTTGAAATTATTTATTTTTACTGTTTATAATTACTGTTCATATAATTTGTTTTGGGCTTGTTAGTTAGTTTGTTTGTTATTGGGCTCTAGGCCCGTTTGTGTGATTGGTTAGGGTTTTAGGTTTCGTAAATTAAAAAAAAAATAATAAAAAAATAAAAAAATAAAAAAAATTTAGCCCATTGGGCTCGTGTCATTCACGAAGCCCAAAACCCCTAACCCAAGCCCATTAGTGTGTCGGGCCTGTTCGTTTTTAGGCCCATTAGTTTAAGCCCACCAATAATGGGCCGGAGTTTTCTTTGGCCCAGGCCCACTTTAAGGCCCTGACCATTTCGATGGCCCAGGCCCGTTTAAAGTGTCGGCAAGCGCGTGTGCTACGCGTTTTCACTGTTCACTTTACGACTTTTCGTAAAGTATTAAAAAAATAAAAAAATAAAAAATCGAAAATCAAGAAAAAATGTGATTGGGCCGACGCACGACTTTTGCGTCGGCCGATTTGTTTAATAAACCGCGTGCGTGTCTACTGTAGACTTTACGACTTTCGTCGCTCGATCCGGAAATTGCGGGTCTTCTGTCTGTGGCACGTGTGCGAGCGTGCGTCCGTTCCCTTCCCTTCCCTTCTGTTCGTGTGTTTCATTTCACGCATTTCCTTAGGTTTCCCTTAGTCTCTCTCTCTCTCTCTCGTTTTCTCTCTCTCTCGTGTTCTTCGTGTTCTTCAGTTTTCCCAGAAACCTCCCTAATTCCCAGAAAGTTATCCTCCCTTTCCAACCCAGAAATGGCCAAAAGAGTGAATTCTTTCAGTGATTTGTTTCAGGCAGGTCCTTCAGAGAACCCAATCTTTGAAGGCTTGGCTGAAATAATTCCACCGAGCATGCTCAATAGCGCCGATGCTAGCATGCCGACCGAGCCACTACCACAACCGCAACCACTACCCCAAGCACCAATCTTGGTTGCTGAACCACCTATTGAGCCGGAAGCCGCTCCTGTCTATAGGAGACTTCCGAGGTCGAAGTACAGCAAAGCTCAGAGAGAAGCACTGGCGGCTTTCTTTGCGGTGTATTCTCACCCCACCAAGCCACAACGAGAACGATTTGGTCCAAAAATCGGACTAGAAGAAGACCAAGTCTACTATTGGGGGTCGAGAAATAGGAAGAAGTTCGGTATCCAGTCTTCCGAGCAGCGTATTGCCGAGCTAGAGAAAAGAAATGATCAGCTGGTGAGCAAGAACGAGGAGCTTCAACTTCTGAATCAAAGACTCGTCGATGCTCTCCACAGCGGCATTTGTCCCAATTGCGGAGGTCCTGTTCCGCACTCAGATGTGCCTAGGCGAAGGCTCGAAGTTGTTCCTCCACAACAAGAGCCTATTCTTGAGTTGTCCGATGATTCCATCGATATGGACCACTTGAGACGGGATGTGCGGAGCCTCATGCCTACACTTTTCGATCGCCCATCCATACCTTTGCCATCGACACCCTTCCCGGACCTGCTCATGATCTTGTCGGAGTCCACACCGATTTGATCTCGGATATCGTCCGTAAGGCCAAACACGAGCTCCTGCTCGCGGCCCCTTGCCGGATTTCCTTTGTGGATAACTTCACCGACTCCCGAGACGTCTATTCATCCCGAGACTCTTCATAGGGCCGAGTACTTGCGAGTGTTTCAACGAGCCGAACCGCTCCGTACTTCAAAGCCGAATCGTCGAGACACTCGACAACCATCCATCTTTATCCGACCACCATCGTTCAAATTCTCATGGATGTTGGTCGATGGTCGCGCTCTTCCGTAGCATGATCACAAACGCCCGGACGTTGGAGATCTTATCCTCCGAAGAACGAAGAAGGCTACGAGGAGCATATGCGGGTGATGTCGGCCGAGTTTCGGTGCCATCTCACATCGTCTCAACTCGTGAAGTCCAGTTCGTTCGGTATTCCCACCTACAACTGGATGGAAGTTGGATCGTCGTGGATGTCTCCGTGGATGAATTGCGTTCAAATCCAAAGCCTTCCGTGAGATCGATTTGCCGAAAACGTCCCTCCGGATGCCTGATACGTGATCTTCATAATGGATCTTCCTTAGTCACTTGGGTGGAGCACGTGGATGTACGCGAGAAGGAGATGAAGGCCAGTTTCGAACCTTTTGTTCATTCAGGGTTCGCATTTGGTGCAAAGCGTTGGATCTCAACCCTCCAACGACAAGCCGAGCGCTACATGTGCGCCACAGGTATCCACTCTTCACCCGGTGACTCGATTATTTCTCTTGAAGGAAGAAGAGGACTGGCGGAAATGGCAAAACAGATGACAGTCTGTTTCTTCAACGATATCAGCAACTCCACATACCACCACTGGACTTGTTCGAACCGAACAAGAGACACTCGAATGGAGGTCAGGACCAACAAGCGCAGGGGAGATCCGAGCAAGCCCCCTGGAGTCAATCGTACTGCTGGTTGTTCTGTCGTGCATCTTTCCCATCACACCAGGATCTTTGAGTTCCTCAAAGATGTGCATACGAGACCGCTGTGGGATAGTATGTCGATGGACAGCTCGGTGCGTCTGCTAGCAAACTTCACCATCGGTCTTGACCCGCGGAACCAGATTTCGGTGCTCGCCATAGATAGTCACAACGACTTCCTCATTCTTCAGGAGTGTTGCACCGATGCAACGGGGTCGTCTGTGATATATGCGCCGATTAACCATTCCATTCTCCAGTGTTTGTTATGTGGAGTTCAACCGGAGCCATTTCCGCTTATGTCTTCTGGCTTCTCCATTCTGCCTAACGTATCCGGAGCTGTACTTGACGGAACACTGCTGACTATAGTGTTCCAGATCTCTGTGAAGGCTACTTCAGCCAAATCTGCCGTGGAGTCGGCAACAACCCTTGTCCAGGACACACTTCAACGGATCAGAGCCGCAGTCAACTAAGGAGCATACGTTGGATGCAAGGCCCTGCTAGCCTTGTTTGTGACTGTTGGTGACTTGCTTCGGGAGGAGCTTAATGATCTTCAAGGGGGAGTTTTTCTATAACTTATCTCTTTTTCATTTGTATATATGTTGTGTGTTTACTTCTGTTTATTTCTATTTGTGTGTTTATTTATGTATCTGTGTTTAAATTCAATAACCATACTTGAATTTTTCATTTTCGTGAAATATCTGTCTAACATTGAGGACAATGTTTAATTCAAGTGTGGGGGGAAGGTTTATTAAAAAGAAAAGAAAAAAATTTGAAAAATTGAAAAAATTCAAAAAAAAATAATTTACTTGTTTTCGTTTTCTACTGTAACGGTATATCGACTAAATCATACTTACTCCTTTGGTAGCGTTGAACCTACCATTGCACTTAGTAAGTCACTGTGGTCACGTATTGTTATGTAAATTGAAAAAAAAAAAATCAAAAAATCAAAAATTACAAAAATATTTGCTTCTGTTTTGTGTTTTTGTGTGTTTTATTGTGTTTTGTTCTTTCCAATTCCGATGATGAATTGAGTTTAAATTGTTGTGATTAGGAGAATGTTTATTATATGTCAAGGCTTTGTGTTGTTTGCTTTGAATTTAATTTGCATAACTTATGATTGCTCGAATTTCCATGTTCACATAACCTGTTTCGATTAGTTGATTGCAATCCGAGAAGCACATTTGAACATACATTGTCATGCATACCCAGAAAATGTGAGGATTTGAGCCTATTGTATATTCACATGTATGCATATTTCATACATTTACTCGTTCTTCATGTGTGCACAATTCATGAGTTTTGAACCTAGAACTTGCTCAGAGACCACTTGAAACGTTTTCTTAATCTGTAATGAATTAGAAATGAGTAAGGCATTAGTTGAGCACCATGGCCAAAATATTCACCATCCATCTAAAGACGAACTTTAGGAATCCCCTTTTGAACTAAACACTCATTAGCCGTTTCTTTTGTTCACCCACACCATTTCACCCTTGTTTTATTTGTGTTTGCAAGACGATGATAGTGACTTCTTATGTTCTTATGCTTCGGATTTGTATGGTATATACCAGAAGGCAAGTGTGGGGGTGTATTTAATTTTGTTGTATTTGTTCAAAGAAAGAAAAGAAAAAAAAAATTCAGAAATAAAAAGAAGGAATAAAATTCCTCAAGAAAAAAGAAAAGAAAAAAAATGTGGAAAAGAAAAAGAAAAAAATACCACAAAAAATAGAGTTATTTACTTGTATTATTTTCAATAAAAGGTTGGAGGAAAATAAGAGTTGTTTCGGGTTTAGCATAGGTATGAGTTTCAAAGTCGTTGATTTGTCTTGCAAACATGTAAATCATTTTTCATTTCGAGTCCTTTCACTTCATTTACCATTTTCCATTCACCATTCATCCACCCTTTGGCCCCTGTTTCACCCTAAAAGCCCTTATGATTTAATGATTTGTGGATTAATTGTGGAGAGTTGGTCGATGAGCAAGCATATGGGAACGTTACTTGTGCAATTGTTATGAGAGTAAACACTTAACCCTAAACACTGAGCGGAAATAATTAGTGATTTTTGTGAGGTTTAGTGGTTAATGTTGTTCATATGTGCCTATTGGATTGCTTGACATTAATTGTATATTTGGTTTTCACACACACACCCGAGCATAAATGAGATGTACATGTTAAATGCTTAGCAAATTCTTTAACCTTGTTATATAATTTTTATTCTCTTGATTATAATTCTTTCGAACTCGCTGAGGATTATGGTTGGAAAGACTGTCTGTTTTGTGTTTCCCTTTCTGTTTTGTGATGTTTTGTTCTGTGTTTGCTAGAGGACTAGCAATAGTTCAAGTGTAGGGGTGTGATGTGTACGTAAAATACGTTCACAAAGTGCCTTTAATTACTGGATTTTGCTATTTCGAAAGCTTATTTGTTTGTATAATATTTGTTTTTGTGTTTTTAGGGAAAATACAAGGAAAATGTTTATCTGCACAAAATAGGTGCATTTTGGAGGTTTTCAGCGTTAATCGGAAAGTCAACCGTGACTTTCACATGTGGAATAAAATACTGTACGAAGATTTCGGATTATTCCGAATCCCGACAATTTTGTCGGCGAACCACCACATAAGGCGGCGCAACCACCACACGCGGTGGCGAAACATAATTCAAATCTCCATTTTATTTTCCCATGTTTATGTTTATATTTATTTTTATATTTATGTTTATATTTTATATTTATATTTAATTTTTATTTTATATTTATTTGTTTGTTTATGTGTTTATTTATTTTGTATTTGTTTTGGTTTTGGATTTTTGCAGCCATTTCCCTTTTTCCCGTGGCTTCTAGCTCCTGCATTGTCTTCCTCACCAATTCACCACGGCAACATTCAACCATGAGCCAAAGCTCAATTTCCTCTCCTACTCTCCTTGCTTCTGCAATTTCAATTCTGCAATTACTCTACAATATCAATCTAATTATGCTTTTGTTTTGCAGGTTTGGAAACATCACAGAAATACCCAAGACTTGGGCACCTATCACTCTCTACACCCACTGCAGCAACCCAGCCATGTCCGGCCATCTCTGCCCAGAAGCCCAGCCGGCGATCCCATCTGCAACACTTCCGGCGTCACTAAGCTTCATCACCGCCGGCGCCATCGATTTCAATTCCAGACCGCCAATCCCGTGCTGCACCGTCGCCGCTCCTCTCGCCGCGTCCCCGACCACCGGCTTACCTCTGCCCAGATTTCCGTCACCACAAATCCCAGCCAAGACCGGCAAACCCATCTGTCCTTGATCCCAGCTCAATCCACCGGCGACCCAATCACGCATCTGCCATCACCGATCCAAAGCTCCCGGCTCCTCTGCCGCGTCCCTCGTCGTCGATCCCAATACCGCGCGCCTCGTCCTCCACGGTTCCCGTATTCATCGTCGCCTAGCCTAGTCTCTGCCGAGTTTTCATGCCGCCTCGGTCCACACCGCCGTCCCCATCGAGGTCCTCATCTCCAACCGCAAAGCCCCGCCGACGTCGTTCCGAGCGCCTCTGCCGGCGTCATCTTCTCGGCCCCCTGCTGCTCCCATCGCTGCTACCATGCCTCTCGTCTCCGCCATCTCTCTCTGCTCCGATCGGTGCTGCAACTTCCTGGTCTCTCTCTTTGGTTTGAAAATGAGAAGAAGAAGAAAGTTGGCTGCTAGCTATTCCGCACGGAAAGAAGAAGAGCGAAGAAATATTATGTTGAAAAGTCAACAATCCAAGAGATGAAACGCACAAGCATGGCTGACCGGGTCAAAGAAAGTCAACAGTCAACATTGGGCCTCCAAGCCCAATTGCCTCAAAGCCCACTTGGCCCAATTTCAGAAAATGCCCAATTGATTTGTGCACCCGCCACATCCAAATTGATCGTAAAAATAGCTGAGTCTGCCACCTTCGCCTGCCAGACAGTGTCCATTTTCATGGATACAACAGTAACATTTTCCCCAAACTCGTTTATTTATTATAATTTATTTTTGTTTAATTAACTATTCGTGAATAATTTTGGGAAATGTTATTGTTTGTTTATTTTCTATTTTGTGTAATAATTGTTGGATTGAAGTTAATTGATTCTTCTAGCAGCTTATGTGAATTTTGTTTGTTTGGTTTTATCTTTAATGTTGAAACTAAATAATAAGGATCACGGATAGTTGGGCGGTCCCGCTAGGTCGTGCACTTGAATTAACAACTCTTTTTCTAGTGATTAGCTGACAGAGTGGTCTCGGAGTTAATTGTTAGGGAAAGTTTTATTTGGGAGATGTATGGTGGTCCAGCATCTTACATATGTTAGTTTCGGATTCATGGCTAGGGAGTTGGTTAATCTTCAAAACAATATTTGTGTGTGTTTTTCATGTTTTCAAAAATAATAAAAATCCAAAAATATTTTATTTATTGTTTTCAAAAATCTCAAAAACCCCCAAAAATACTTTTGTACATAATGTATATTTTTGTAAATAGAAACAATACTGTATAGTTTATTTAATTTTGTATATATATATATTCTTTATTCTTTATACTTGTTAATAATAATTCTTTATTTAAATTAATTTTTCGTGACATTAAAAAGTAAATATAACAATCTTCTGTGGGAAAAACCTTTATTTCCCATTATACTTTACAACGACAACTGTTAGGAATTTAGGTAATAATTAATGACTTAGGTTTTATCGCTAATCACTCAACATGTTTCAAACAAGTTATCCTCACAAGGGTATGCTCTCTATTTTCACTCAGATTCATGGCTCATGCTTAAAAGCTTTTCACTCAAAGATATGTGAGAGAAATAATTGTAAGGCATTCAAATAGCTCACATATATCAATCAAAGAAAACACTTTAGTGAAAGATTTTAAAACCTCATGAAAAATATCGATTACATGCACAAATGAACCAAAACCATATGCTTACTTTCGAAATTTATCTCCACAGATCAAGGACTACTCATTTTAAGGATCAAGAAGGACTTTTAAGGGTTGTAATGAGGCTAGGCTCACGGTTTAAAAGAAACAAAGGATAAGGAAATCACAAAGTGTCCTAAAAACTTAGTAGAGCATTCAAACAACCATGTCACTCAAAAACAGGCCAAATAACATCTCGTTGGGCCCAAAACGTCATTCTAAACACAAATGATAAAGGACAAAGGCCAAGTATTTTCTTTTAGACCTTCACTTCAAAACAATCTCCTAAATCATTCGGGAAAGGGGACATTAATCCATTTTTCACAATTTTTTTCTCTCTTCTGCCGTACATATTTTTTTCTTCTCTTTTTTTTTTAATTTTTCACGGCATACATGTATGAACAAGTCTATCCCTTCCCCACACTTATTTTCGCCAATCACCTCTTTTTCTTTTGTCTTTCAATCACATGGTTTCAATCACCAAAGCATAGCTCCACTAAGTTCCTAGAACAAGGGGTAAGGATGTAACTATACTAAGGTTTAGGGTCAAGATATCATAGGTGATGAAAGAAAAGGCTAAATGTAGGCTCAAAGAGGTTAACTAAGGGGTGCACACGCATGCATACAAATAAGGGACACATGGCTATTTTGGCAATGGTGGAAATCCTAAGTGCCTTCAATCCTTTCCAAAATCAGAGTATGTTATGACTATAAGTTTCGAAAAATTCAAAAGCAAGTTCTAGTAAACTCTCTAGTCCATTAAAATCTATGGCATGCATTTGATCAAATAGAAGAATAATGAGGTTAACAACAAATTTAAGCCAAAGAAGATCTGATTTTAAACATCTCTCAACAAGAAAGCACATAAAGCTCGAAAACTCACATAGGGTGTATTAACTTGTTTTAACATGCTCAAAATCTGTACCAAAGTTTCAAACCATATCTACTACATGTTCACACATCTTCCATATTCATCAATTAACCAAAGAATATCATTCAACATATTCGATCTTGTGATCCACTTTTCATCCATGATTTCAAAGATTAAGCTCATCCTAGGCAGTTAAGGGCATCCTAAGACTCGACAAACATCCATCACAAAAAACTCTTTTTGTATTTTCGAAATTTTCTGATTTTTTTTGTGTTTTTTTTTTTTTAAACAAGCACTTTCTAAGACTCGATAGCTCCAAAGCTAGTGCGAAACAAACGAGCTTACAAAAATGTAAACAAAATGAAACAAAAACATAAACCCTTCCCCCACACTTAAATATTATATTGTCCTCAATGTAAGCACATAGCATATGTAAGACAAGCATGGAACAAGGAAACATATACAGTTCAGCCAAAACAAATAGAGAGAGATAGAGAAATCAAATCTGCGTGTGACGGCTCCTCCATAGTCGTGGTTGAATTGGGTTGCCTCCCAAATAGCGCTTAATATTTAAAGTCTTCAGCCTAGACTTTGCCACAACTTTAACCTTCGAAATTTCCCTTGGGATTAGGGATTGTGGCACTAGGGAGCTTTCCCGTCTCACGTATCTTGCTCATAAAGTCCACCACTTGGTCCATTTGCTTTTTCAGCTCAGCTAGCTCTTTCCCTTGATTCTGTTGACCTTGCACTAATGCTTGATTAGTACTTGTTAGTGCTTCAAACATTTTATCATAATTAGCATTAGAACTAGAATTAGGGTTAGAAGAGTAGTTTTGAGGAACCTGAGGCCTCTGAAAGAAGCCTTGTGGACGACCTCCATTCCCTTGTCGGGCTTGTTGAGCTTGATCATTGTTGCTCCATTTGAAATTAGGATGGTCCCTCCATCCGGGGTTGTAGGTATTTGAGAATGGATCATACCTTTGGCGTTGAGGACTCCCTTGACCTCCTTGGTACCCTCCAATAGCATTTGCGGACTCCCATCCTCCATTTTTGATTAGTTGAGGGCATTGATCCGAGTGATGCCCTTGTATAGAGCATACCCCACAAGCTTGAGATACTCCTCCTCCTTTGTTCACTTGAAGTACCTGAGACAACAAAGTAGACATTTTATTTACCTTGTCCTCTAAAGTAGAGTGAGAAGTTACCTCATTAACCCTCCTAGATGAGGAGAGTGCCCCTTCGTATTGTTGGTAATTGAGAGCACGGTTTGCAAGTAACTCCTTAGCAATTGTAGGAGTCTTATCCATGAAAGAACCACCGGCCGCCGCATCCAAGAGACTACGTTCCAAGGGGAGTAGTCCCTCATAAAAGTAAGTGAGAAGGCTCTCTTCCTTCATCCCATGTGAAGGACATGATGCAACAAGGCTCTTGAACCTCTCATAATATGTGCAGAACGTCTCATCCCCAGCTTGTTGAATTCCGGTTATTTGCTTCCTCAAGATAGTGACCTTTGATGCCGGAAAGTACTTAGTGAGAAACTCACTCTTCAACTTATCCCAAGTGTTGACATGGCCGGCAGGTAAGTCAAATAGCCATGTCTTTGCCCTATCATCAAGGGAGAACGGAAATGCCTTCATCTTGAGGATACTAATATCCCCATTCTTAGGGCACATGCTCCCACAAACAAACTGAAATTCCTTAAGATGCTTGTTAGGATCCTCGCTATTAAGTCCATGGAATTTAGGTAAGTGATGCAAGAATCCACTCTTCAATTCGAAGTCAGCTTCTTTTCCTTCAGCCGGTTCCGGATATGTGATGCAAAGCGGAACAACCTCTCCCTCAGTACCATTCGAAAGTTGTCTAATTGTCTCAGCCATTGGTGATGCTTGATCTTCAGCAGCGCTTTCTTCCTCAGATTGATCTTCCTCCTCTTCTGAATGAGAACGTGAGGAGTTATTATCTGAGTCTTCTGAATTAATTTCTAAGGGTGCTAAGGGCTTGTCCTCGGAGATGTACAATTGAGTGCCTTCCCTTAGCCTTTGTAAACGCTCTTGAATAGTGGAGAATGGTGTTTGTTCAGAAGTGGACATTCATTAATCCCTATACAAAATAAACAAGTGAGTACAAAGTTTACAAAATAAATACAAAGTATTTTGTACAAGTCTAAGTATTATATACGAAAATAATCAAAGAATGAATGAATTTCCTATTTTGTCTAATTAATTTTATTCACACAATACACTTAGGTACGGGAACAGAGGACCTCAATGTGCAATGGGACTGAAGCAGCTACCCAACTTAAAGTCATGTTTAATCCAATATACCTTAGGTGTAACAACATTTTCGTTGGTGCCCTTAACATAGTCAAAAACCAAGTTGATTCCAAGCGGTAACCCAAGGTGGAACGTACGGCCTAGGGGCTTCTGCCTTGACTTAAATGACTTTCCGTGTTTTCAGAGGCGAATGGCCAGATCATGTGAGAGATAAGCGAGGGGCAGGATTCATTTAGTGGTACTACGGAGGCAAAGCCCCTATCGACTTACGTCAGTCTATAGTCCTCTGAATCCAAAACCTGTCACCCAGGGTCTCGACCTAGACACCATCCAAGTGCCCCTTACTCAGTTGAGAAAGCACTTAAGTGTTTGGCAATTCTCCAAGTGTTAATAAAGGCCGCCCTCAACCTCAAGTGACCTTAGCAAGGTACAAATGAAGGGTTTAGGCCAATATTAACAAAAGGACCTTACCTATTTCCGTTTCAAGTTACAACTCACAACAACTCAAATAATCAACCACATATAGGACACCCTAAATAAATTACTAAGTGTTACAAAATATCACAAGTATAAGTCACAATATAAACAAGTATAAAACGTTAGGCATATAAACAAGTATAATTTCGATCCCCGTCGACGGCGCCAAAATTGATATGCTATAAACACAGCGTCAATTAAAAACCCTATCGGTAGTATAAAGTAAGTAGGGATCGTTCACAACGAAGATCGAGGGTGTACCTAACAAAGAATGTCACAAAGTATTATTAACAAATTAAAGAATAATTATAAACATATATACAAAATAAAGGGGGTTTCAAAGATTGTATGAATTAAACTAAGTATTAAACAAATAATTTACGAAATAAAATAAAAGAATGTGGTGAAACATTAAGAACATAATCCCCTAAACCGTAGGGTACAAGAATCATACATTGAATTCGAAAACTATTAATTCTCTAAGTCATATGATCGAAATTAACATTGTGAAATATCAGAAGCTAATTATTTCCCAATTAAACCTTCCTATGAATATTAACCTAAGTGAAAGCACCTAGATCAATCAATTAAACATGCCATCTTAGTCTAAAAAGTTAGCTAATCAAACCATGTTCAAAGCATCGAAAGGAGTTGTTAATTCAAGTGTACAACCTAGCATGAATAAGTTCATCTAATTGCAATCCTTCTTATTTGATTCTGACTTTTGTCCAAAGCCTTTACTACTTGTATGAATTAGCCTTTCAAAATGTTGAAACCCTAATTCTAGCACCAATTACATGCAAACATTATAAGTTGGCCACCCTATAACATAAACACATAAAAGATATCCGTAAACTTTGAATCAAACAAGCAATCATATAAAAGCAACTTAGAAAACCAATATGTTTCGAAATAAGTATAACAAACCCATAAACAATTCTGGAAATTATGAACTCAATGTTGTGTTAACTAAAACAAAGAATTACAAAGTAACAAGGAGGAATTAATTAAAGGTATAGACGAAATACACCATATGGAGTGAGAAGCTTGAGCCACGAACCCTTGAAATCTTGGAAGCAAGTACTTCTGATCCGTGAACAGCAAGGTGAAGATGATGATGGACGTCCTAGATGTTGAAGGTGATGATGGTGCAGCCGCCTAAACCTCCTCCTTGAAGACTTGGGAACCCTAGGTTTTAGAGAATGGAACTCGAGAACTCTTATGGATGGATGTAGTCGACACTATGAAGCTTATGGAATGGTGTTCTCGATTGTGAATTGGTGAAGAATTGTGTTGTGAAGCCCCTCTATTTATAGGAGAACATGGAACTTGAGAAGAAATCTTGAGCGTTGAATAATTTAATCCTTGAATGGCCGAGATTCACTTGAGTAGTCACCAAGAAATCCTTCTCTCATTCTTGCCGAAATTAGGACTAGATTCATTCCCTAAAAATCTGATTTTAATCCCATTGAGTAGTCCACAAGGCATGGTCTCTTAATATGGACGAAAATTCCTTCAATAAATCCCATAAAAATCTGAATTAAACTCTCCTAATCCTTCTTGAATTTGTCAAGTGCGGCAACTCTTCTTGTTCACCAAGAAACCCTTGCGGCAACAAACTTTTCTCCTTTATTCTTTGCGGCAACAAACCCTAATGGGCTAGGGTTTACTTCAAAGTCCATTAATCTCTTAGAAAAATCTGATTTCTTCATAAAAGTCCAAGAGATAGTTGCTTTCCTAGCGGCCTTGGGAATCCCTTTCCTTTTAGATGTATGCGGCACAAAACCCTAAAGGGTCTAGGGTTTGCGTTAAGAAATATGTGGACATGGGCCTCTCTTTGTACTTTGTGATCTTGGGCTTCCTTGATGGATTTGGGCTTCTAACTTGGGCCTCGTGGCAGCCCACCTCTTAATGGGCCCCGAAAAAGCCCATTAAGCTTCGTAATTTTCCGAGCCTCGATTTTCCATTCCGAGCACAAAATAGTTTTCCTGGTTGAACTAGGTTTCCTACTTCCATTAGGATTCCTGGTTGCTTTAGGATTCCTGGTCAAGACAGGAAAGATTCAAATTAGGAAGGTTTCCTAAAACAATTAGGAAAGTCAAAACAGGAAAGTTTCTTAAAAACTTCTTTTTAGCACATGCTCGCAAATATATATCACTTAGGGACTCAAAGATAGAAACTAAGCTAAATAGCAAAGTTAACCAATAAAACGCAGCCAAATAATAGGGAAAATATATTAAAAACGTAGCATATAATGCTCCTATCACTCTGATCCGTTGAAGTGTGTCCTGGACAAGGGTAGTTGCCGACTCCACGGCAGACTTGGCTGATGTAGCCTTCACCGAGATCTGGAACACTATAGTCAGCAGTGTTCCGTCAAGTACAGCTCCGGATACGTTAGGCAGAATGGAGAAGCCTGAAGACATAAGCGGAAATGGCTCCGGTTGAACTCCAGATAGCAAACACTGGAAAATGGAATGGTTAATCGGCGCATAAATCACAGACGACCCTGTTGCATCGGTGCAACACTCCTGAAGGATGAGGAAGTCGTTGTGACTATCTATGGCGAGCACCGAAATCTGGTTCCGCGGGTCAAGACCGATGGAAAAGTTTGCTAGCACACGTACCGAGCTGTCCATCGACATACTATCCCACATTGGTCTAGTCTGAACGTCTTTGAGGAACTCAAAGATCCTGGTGTGATGGGAAAGATGCACGACAGAACAACCAGCAGTACGATTGACTCCAGGGGGCTTGCTCGGATCACCCCTTCGCTTGTTGGTCCTGACCTCCATTCGAGTGTCTCTTGTTCGGTTCGAACAAGTCCAGTGATGGTACGTGGAGTTGCTGATATCGTTGAAGAAACAGATCGTCATCTGTTTTGCCATTTCCGCAAGTCCTCTTCTTCCTTCAAGAGAAATAATCGAGTCACCGGGTGAAGAGTGGATACCTGTGGCGCACATGTAGCGCTCGGCTTGTCGTTGGAGAGTTGAGATCCAACGCTTTGCACCAAAAGCGAACCCTGAATGAACAAATGGTTCGAAACTGGCCTTCATTTCCTTCTCGCGTACATCCACGTGCTCCACCCAAGTGACCAAGGAAGATCCATTATGCAGATCACGTATCGGGCATCCGGAGGGCGTTTTCGGCAAATCGATCTCACGGAAGGCTTTGGATTTGAACGCAATTCATCCACGGAGACATCCACGACGACCCAACTTCCATCCAATTGTTGGTGAGAATACCGAACGAACTGGACTTCACGAGTCGAAACGATGTGAGATGGCACCGAAACTCGGCCGACATCACCGCATATGCTCCTTGTAGCCTTCTTCGTTCTTGGAGGAAAGGATCTCCAACGTCTTGGCGTTTGTGATCATGCTACGAAGACGAGCAACCATCGACCAACATCCATTAAGATCCGAACGATGGTGGTCGGATAAAGATGGATGGTTGCCGAGTGTCTCGACGATTCGGCTTTGAAGTACGGAGCAGGTTCAGCTCGTTGAAACACTCGCAAGTACTCGGCCCATGAAGAGTCTCGGGATGAATAGACGTGTCGGGAGTCGGTGAAGTTATCCACAAAGGAAAACCGGCGTGGCCACGAGCATGAGCTCGTGCTTGGCCTTGCGGACGATATCCGAGATCAAGTCGGTGTGGACTCCGACAAGATCAGCGAGCAGGTCCGGGAAGGGTGTCGGATGGCAAAGGTATGGATGGGCGCTCGACAAGGGTAGGCATGAGGCTCCGCACATCCCGTCTTAAGTGGTCCATGTCGATGGAATCATCGGAAAACTCAAGAATAGGCTCTTGTTGTTGAGGAACAACTTCGAGCCTTCGCCTAGGCACATCTGAGTGCGGAACAGGACCTCCGCAATTGGGACATATGCCGCTGTGGAGAGCATCGACGAGTCGTTGATTCTGCATTTGAAGCTCCTCGTTCTTGCTCACCAGCTGATCATTTCTTCTTTCTAGCTCGGCAATACGCTGCTCAGATGTAATGATACCGAACTTCTTCCTATTTCTCGACCCCCAATAATAGACTTGGTCTTCTTCTAGTCCAATTTTTGGACCAAATCTTTCTCGTTGTGGTTTCGTGGGGTGAGAATACACCGCAAAGAAAGCCGCCAGTGCTTCTCTCTGAGCCTTGGTGTATTTTGTCCTCGGAAGTCTCCTATAGACAGGAGCGGCTTCCGGCTCGGCTGGTGGATCAGCAACCAGGATTGGTGCTTGGGGTAGTGGTTGCGGTTGTGGCTGTGGTTGTGGCTCGGTCGGCATGCTAGCATCGGCGCTATTGAGCATGCTCGGTGGAATTATTTCAGCCAGACCTTCAAAGATTGGGTTCTCTGAAGGACCTGCCTGAAACAAATCACTGAAAGAATTCACTCTTTTGGCCATGTCTAGGTTGGGAGGGAGGATAGCTTTCTGGAAAAATAACTAAGAACAACGAAGAACAATTGAAGAACAGTATGAACAAACGAGAGAAAATTTAGAGAGACTAAAAGGGAACTAAGTCAAAATGAATGCAAAATGAATGGAATGAAGCACACAAACACAAACGAAGGGAAAGGAAACAAACGCACGTACGCACACGTGCCACAGACACAGATCCGCAAATTGCGGATCGAGTGACGAAAGTCGCAAAGGCTACAGTTGACACGCATGCGGATTATTAAACAAATCGGCCGACGCAAAAGTCGTCCGTCGGCCCAATCAAATTTTTTTCATTTTTTTATTTTTTATTTTTTTGAATTATCGTGCCGACGCGAAAGTCGCGGGACGGTCCAATAAGAATTTTTCTTTTTATTTAACCAAATCTTTACGCGAAAGTCGTAAAGTAAACAGTGAAAACGCGTAGCACGCGCGCTAACGGTTGCCGACACTTTAAACGGGCCTGGGCCATCGGAATGGTCTGGGCCTTAAAGTGGGCCTGGGCCAAAGAAAACTTCGGCCCATTATTGGTGAGATTAAACTAATGGGCCTAAAAAGTAAAGGCCCGACACACTAATTGGGCTTGGGTTACGGGTTTTGGGCTTGGAAATGACACGGGCCCAATGGGCCAAATTTTTTTATTTTTTTTTTTTTTATTTTTTTATTTTTTATTTTTTTTTATTTCGAAACCTAAAACCCTAACCAACAAAACAAATGGGCCTAAGGCCCAATAACAAATAACAACAAGCAAGCCCAAAAATAAAACAAACAGTAATTATAAACAGTAAAAATAAATAATTACAAACAGTAAAACAAAACAAGCACTCTTTTTTTTTATATACAATTACAAATTTTCTAATTTTTTTATTTTTATTTTTAAAAACAAATAACGAGAGTGAAAAGAAAACTTACCTTTTTACTCGCGAGGAAACCGAAAATCACCAACAAGACATCAACCTCAAGGTTTTTCAACCTTGACTTCCTAAACGTATGCTCCGATGTATGTGATATAATTCCGATAACCTGGATTATTCCCTATAAAAATTAAAAAGTTAGTAATAAATTTACAAAATAAAAACAAAATATTTACAAAGTTAAAAATGTGTCACAAATTATTTATACAAAATGAATAAATAAAATTTCCTATGTCTAAGTATATTTTCCTATGTCTAAGTAAATTTTATTTACACAATACACTTAAGTACGGGAACAGAGGACTTCAATGTGCAATGGGACTGAAACAGCTACCCATCTTAAAGTCATGTTTAATCCAATATACCTAAAGTGTACAAAAACATTTTCTTTTGTCTGAATATAGTTGAAAAAAAAGAAAGTTGATTCCAAGCGGTAACTCAAGGTGGACTTGCGGCCTAGGTGCAATGCCTCGACTTAAATGACTTTCCGTGTTTTCAGAGGCGAATGGCCAGATCATATGAGAATAAGCGAGGGGCAGGATTCATTTAGTGGACTACGGAGGCTTACACCCCTATCGACTTACGTCAGTCTATAGTCCTCTGAATCCAAAACCTGTCACCCAGGGTCTCGACCTAGACACCATCCATGTGCCCCTTACTCAGTTGAGAAAGCACTTAAGTGTTCGACAATTCTCCAAGTGTTAATAAAGGCCGCCCTCAACCTCAAATAACCTTACGGTAAAAATGAAGGGTTTAGGCCAATATTAACAAAAGGACCTTACCTATTTCCGTTCAAGTTACAACTTACAACAACAAAAAATAATCAACTATATAAAAGACACCTAAATAAATTACTAAGTGTAAAAAATATGAACAAGTATTAAAAACAAGTAATAACAACAACTATTCACAAGTAATATATACAAGTAATATGAACAAGTAATATGAACAGTTAAAAAAAAGTAAAATTATAAACAATAAAAAGTAAACAGTAATTATATACAAGTAATAAAAACAGTAATAATTACAAAAAATTATAAACAGTATTAACAAAAAAAAATATTAGGTTAGGAACATTTTCAATCCCCGGCAACGGCGCCAAAAATTGACACGCCCGAAAGGAGCATCAATTTAAAAAACCCTATCGGTAGTATAGTGTAAGTAGGGTATCGTTCACAACGGAGATCAAAGGGTGTACCTAACAAAAAATGTCACAAAGAATTAAATAAAATAAAGAATTATTATTAACAAGTATAAAGTATAAATATATACATATGTACAAAGTAAAAAGGGGAATTGAGAGATAAATTGAATGAAATAAATTAATTAAATTACAAAGAATAAATAAAATATGATGATGAAACACAAAGTATATAAAGTTCAGCCACATATACAAAAGTTTACCAATCATTAGACCGAAAATTAACCAAGTTCCCTAGCCATGAAACCGAAACTAACATATGTGGAATGCCCACACGGGTTATCATTCCCCAAATAAAACCTCTTCTATGAAAATTAACCTAGTGAACGCTCATCTAGATTAAACAATTAAACATGCAAAGGTGATCAATCAATAACATATCTAACGCATAGGAGAAGAGTTGTTAATTAAAGTGCGCGACCTAGCGAACGCTCGTCTATCCGCGATCCTTCTTATTTTGATTCCGACCCGTTTGATAAGCCTTTACTACTTGTGAATTAGAATTAAAACCCTAATTCTAGCACCAATTACATGCAATCATCTTAAGTTTCGAACCTTAAAACAAGAACACATAAAAGATTCAATAAAACCGAATCAAATAAACGGAGTCACATAAGCTGCTAGAAGAACTAATTAATTAGGATCTAACAATCAAATAAACTCATAAAATATAGGCTGAAAATTATAAACGTCATGTCATGTTAACTAGTACAAAGAATAAACAAGCAACAAAGAGGAACTCAAAAAGAGTAATTAAAGAATGAGTTGAAGTACACCATATGGAAAGTAGGAAGAACTCGAAGATCACAAACTCTTAAATCCTCACGCGAGTAACTCAAAAGCCGAGATTCCCAAGGTGATGATGATGGTGGTGATGATGGTTGATGGCTGGTGGTAATGGTGTAAACAGCTCCCCTCCTCCTTGAAGACTTGAAAACCCTAAATACTAGAGAATGGAAAATATGATGTGAGATGGAGAAGAGAAAGAGGAGGGTTTGTCCCTCCCCATTGGGGTGTGAATTTGTGAGAAGAATGAGGCTGCTATTTATAGGAGAATGGAGAGGAAGAAGAAGACAATGAAAGAAATAAAGAAAGAAAAGGAAGAGAAGTGGAATGTGAGTGGTAGAAAAGAAATGGTAAGTGGAATGGTGGAAATGAAGTCATATGGCAATGAACCATTTATTTAGATAAAAGAAATCAAACACTAATGGTATGGAGAGAAAGAAACAAAGATAGTTAGGTGAGATGGGTGGAAATATGGGGGTGAGTGGAGCATTGAGAATAAAGGAAAAGGAAAGAAATAAAAAGCAGACAGCACTGAGCAGTGCGCACTTGGAGTAGAATTCTGGACGTATGGACGGTTGGATGATTCTGAAATTTTAATACCGAATACTTAACATCCACATGCAGTGTGTATCAAAAGTACAGCTAGATCTGACGGTGCAATTGAGAGCTATGGGCTTCGCAAGTTGACTGATCTGCACAGGCAGAATGTCCGAAAATCTGGGTTTGGGCCTTTCCTCATGCTTTGTGAACTTGGGCCTTCCTTCATGGATTTGGGCCTTCCATCTTGGGTTTGGGCCTTCCATCTTGGGCCTGGGCCTCCTTCTTGGTTTGGGCCTCCTTCTTAATGGGCCTCGCAAAAGCCCATTAGACTTCGTTTCTGCACATGTTCACATTAAAACGTCATTTAGGACTCAAATATGGAAACTAAGCTAAAATAGCAAAGTTACAATTAAATCATAGCCAAATAGTAGGGAAAACACATTAAAAACGTGACACTTTGTGCTCCTATCATGCACCGATGCAACAGGGTCGTCTGTGATTTATGCGCCGATTAACCATTCCATTCTCCAGTGTTTGTTATGTGGAGTTCAACCGGAGCCATTTCCGCTTATGTCTTCAGGCTTCTCCATTCTGCCTAACGTATCCGGAGCTGTACTTGACGGAACACTGCTGACTATAGTGTTCCAGATCTCGGTGAAGGCTACATCAGCCAAGTCTGCCGTGGAGTCGGCAACTACCCTTGTCCAGGACACACTTCAAAGGATCAGAGCCGCAGTCAATTAAGGAGCATACGTTGGATGCAAGGCCCTGCTAGCCTTGTTTGTGACTGTTGGTGACTTGCTTCGGGAGGAGCTTAATGATCTTCAAGGGGGAGTTTTTCTTTAACCTTTCTGTTTATTTTTGTTTCTTTTGTATAAATGTTGTGTGTTTACTTCTGTTTATTTTTATTTGTGTGTTTATTTCTGTTGTATTTTCAATTCAATAACCATACTTGAATTTTTCATTTCGTGAAATATCTGTCTAACATTGAGGACAATGTTTAATTCAAGTGTGGGGGAAGGTTTATTAAAAAGAAAAGAAAAAATTTGAAAAATTCAAAAATTCAAAAAAATAATTTACTTGTTTTTGTTTTCTACTGTAACGGTATATCGACTAGATCATACTTACTCCCTTGGTAGCGTTGAACCTACCATTGCACTAAGTAAGTCACTGTGGTCACGTATTGTTACCCTAATAAAAAAAAAATTGAAAAAAAAAATAGTTTTGTAAGCTCGTTTGTTTCGCACTGGCTTTGGAGCTATCGAGTCTTAGAAAGTGCTCGTTTGTTTATTTGAGCTATATCAAAAAAAAAATCAAAAAAATCAAAAAAATCAAAAAATCAAAAATGACAAAAATATTTGCTTCTGTTTTGTGTGTTTTGTGCTTTGTTCTTTCCAATCCCAAGGATGAATTGAGTTTAATTGTTGTGATTAGGAGAATGTTTATTATATGTCAAGGCTTTGTGTTGTTTGCTTTGGATTTAATATGCATAACTTGTGATTGCTCGAAATTCCATGTTCACATAACCTGTTTCGATTAATTGATTGCAATCCGAGAAGCACATTTGAACATACATTGTCATGCATACCCAGAAAATCTGAGGACTTGAGCCTATTGAATATTCACATGTATGCATATTTCATACATTTACTCGTTCTTCATGTGTGCACAATTCATGAGTTTTGAACCTAGAACTTGCTCAAAGACCACTTGAAACGTTTTGTTAATCTGTGATGAATTAGAAATGAGTAAGGCATTAGTTGAGCACCATGGCCAAAGTATTCACCATCCATCTAAACACGAACTTTAGGAATCCCCTTTTGAACTAAACACTCATTAGCCGTTTCTTTTGTTCACCCATACCATCTCACCCTTGTTTTATTTATGTTTGCAAGACGATGATAGTGACTTCTTGTGTTCTTATGCTTCGGGTTTTGATTTGTTTGGTATTATACCAGAAGGCAAGTGTGGGGGTGTATTTATTTTGTTGTAATTGTTCAAAGAAAAAAAAAATCAGAAATAAAAAGAAGGAATAAATTCCTCAAAAAAAAAAATAGAAAAGAAAGAAAGAAAAAAAAATGTCAGAAAGAGAAATTCCAAAAATAGAGTTATTGTATTGTTTTCATTTTCAATAAAAGGTTAGAGGAGAATAAGAAAGTTGTTCGGGTATAGCATAGGTATGAGTTTCAAAGTCGTTGATTTGTCTTGCAAACATGTGAAACATTTTCCATTTCGAGTCCTTTCACTTCATTGACCATTCACCATTTACCATTCACCCTTTTGTCCCTGTTTCACCTAAAAAGCCCTTATGATCTGATGATTTGTGGATTAATTGTGGAGAGTCGGTTAATGAGCAAGCATATGGGAACACTACTTGTGTAATTGTTTTGAGAGTAAACACTTAACCCTAAACACTGAGTGGAAATATTTAGTGAATCTTGTGAGGTTTAGTGGTTAATGTTGTTTCAATGTGCCTATTGGATTGCTTGACATTAATTGTATACTTGGTTTTCACACACTACACCCGAGCATAAATGAGATGTGCATGTTAAAGACTTAGCAAATTCGTTAGCCTTGGTATATAATTTGTATTCTCCTGATTATAACTCTTCTGAACTCGCTGAGGGTTATGGTTGGAAAGAATATATGTTTTGTGTTTCCCTTTTCTGTTTTGTGTTGTTTTGTTTTAAGTTTTGTGTTGCTAAGGGACTAGCAATAGCTAAGTGTGGGGGAATTTGATAGGAGCACAAAGTGTGACGTTTTTAATGTATTTTCCCTACTATTTGGCTATGATTTCATTGTAACTTTGCTATTTTTGCTTAGTTTCCATATTTGAGTCCCTAAATGATATATAAATGTGAATACGTGCAGAAAATCGGAGCTCGGAAATTTACGAAGTCTAATGGGCTTTTTCGAGGCCCATTAAGAAGTGAGCTACCGTGAGGCCCAAGATGAAGGCCCAAATCCATGAAGATGAAGGCCCAAATCCATGAAGAAAGGCTCAAGCCCAAGAAGAAAGGCCCAAGCCCAAGAAGAAAGGCCCAAGCCCAAGAAGGAAGGTCCAAGCCCATTTTCGGACAATCTGCCTGTGCAGATATGTCAACTTTCGAAGCCAATATCTCCCAATTGCACCGTTGGATCCAGCTGTAATTTTGATACACGCTGCATGTGTGTGTTATATATTCTGTATTAAAATTTGAGAACCATCCAACCGTTCAAACGTGAATTATTCCGTTCTAAGTGGGAACTTCTCAGTGCTGTCTGCTTTTTATTTCTTTCCTCTTCTTTTATTTTCAATGCTCCACTCACCTCTATATTCTTTCCTCTTCTTTCTGCCCACACCATTAGTGTTTAATTTCTTTTACCTAAATAAATGGTTCATTGCCATATGACTACATTTCCACCATTCCACTTACCATTTCTTTTCTACCACTCACATTCCACTTCTCTTCCTTTTCTTTCTTTATTTCTTGCATTGTCTTCTTCTTCCTCTCCATTCTCCTATAAATAGCAGCCTCATTCTTCTCACAAATACACACCTCAATGAGGAGGGACAAACCCTCCTCTTTCTCTTCTCATCTCACATTTTCCATTCTCTAATACTATGGGTTTTCAAGACTTCAAGGAGGAGGAGAAGGCGTCTACACCATCACCACCAGCCCCTATTCAACATCACCATCACCATCATCACCTTGTCTTCACAGCTTGGATTACTTGTGGTCAAGGATTCAAGATGTGGCTTCAAGATCTTCATGCTATTCATACGGTGTATTTCGACTTAGCCTTTAAATTTATGCCTCTTTGTTGCTTGTTTATCTTTTGTATTAGTTAACACAACATGAATTATGTATTTTTCAGCCTTTGTTTATGAGTTTATTTAATTGTTGGATCCTAATTAATTAGTTCTTCTAGTAGCTTATGTGACTCCGTTTATTTGATTCTATTTTAGTAGATAACTTTTATATGTTTTTGTTTTAAGGTTGCAAACTTAAGATGATTGCATATAATTGGTGCTAGAATTAGGGTTTTAATTCTAATTCACAAGTAGTAAAGGCTTTGGAAAGAGGTCGGAAACAAATAAGAAGGATCACGGATAGATGGGCGGTCCCACTAGGTCGTGCACTTTAATTAACAACTCTTCTTTTATGCGTTGGACATGTTTTGATTAGCTACCTTTGCATGTTTGATTGGTTAATCTAGGTGCGGTCGCTTAGGTTAATTTTCATGAAAGTGGTTTTATTTGGGGAATGATAATTGGCGGTCCAGCATTCCACATATGTTAATTTCGGTTTCATGGCTAGGGAACTTGGTTAATTTTCGGTCCAATAATTGGTAAACTTGTATACTTGTGGCTGAACTTTATATACTTTGTGTTTCATCCCATCTTATTTAATTTATTCTTTGTAATTTAATTTATTTATTTCATTCAATTTAATCTCTTAAACCCCATTTTTACTTTGTACATATGTATATATTCTTCATACTTGTTAATAATAATTTTTTATTTTATTTAATTCTTTGTGACAATTTTTGTTAGGTACACCCTTTGATCTCCGTTGTGAACGATACCCTACTATGCACTATACTACTACCGATAGGGTTTTTTCTAAATTGATGCTCCTTTTGGGCCTGTCACATACATATGTAATGGACAAGTCTATCCCTCCCCCACACTTATTTTTGTCAATTCCCTCTTTTCTTTTGTCTTTCTTTCACAAAGCTCAATCATCAAAGCATAGCTCCACTAAGTTCATAGAACAAGGGTAAAGATATGACTATACTAAGGTTCATGGTCAAGATATCATGGGTGAAGAAAGAAAAGGCTGAATGTAAGCTCAAAGAGGTTAACTAAGGGGTGCACACACGTGTACACAAATAAGGGACACATGGCTCTTTGGCATTGGTGGAAATCCTAAGTGCCTTCAATCTTTTCCAAAATCAGAGTATGTTATGACTATAAGTTTCGAAAAATTCAAAAGTAAGTTCTAGTAAATTCTATAGTCCATTGAAAATCTATGGCATGCAATTGATCAAGTAGAAGAATAATGAGGTTAACAACGAGTTTTAAAGCCAAAGAAGATCTGATTTTAACCAACTCTCAACAAAGAAAGCACATATAGCTCGAAAGCTCACATAGGGTTCATTAACTTGTCTCAACATGCTCAAATTCTGTACCAAAGTTACAAACCATATCTACTACATGTTCATACATCTTCCATATTCATCAATTAACCAAAGAATGACATTCAACAATTTGATCTTGTGATCCACTTTTCAACCATGATTTCAAAGATTAAACTCATCATAGGCAGTTAAGGGCATCCTAAGACTCGACCAACCATCACAAAAACTCTTTTTGTATTTTTCAATTTTCTGATTTTTTTTTTTTTTTTTTTTATAAAACGAAAAAAAATAAAATGTAAACAAAACAAAAACATAAACCCTTCCCCCACACTTAAACCTTATATTGTCCTCAATGTAAGCACAAAAACATATGCAAGACAAGTGTGGAGAGAGTAAAACAGATACAGTTCAACCAAAAGAAGTAAAGAGAGAGATAGAGAAAGCAAATCTGCGTTGATGGCTCCTTCACATCTTTGGTCGAATTGGGTTGCCTCCCAAATAGCGCTTAATGTTTAAAGTCTTCAGCCTAGACTTTGCCTCATCTTCTAACCAAGATCTTGGCGTCTCTGAGGCTCAAATACAATGGCCTCAACATCTTCCTCCTCATGATGGTGACACGGCTCAAAGTAGGGCTTCAAGCGGTGGCCGTTCACCTTGAACTCATTGCCGGTTTGTTCTCCTTTAATCTGCACGGCACCATGAGGAAAAACATTAGTAACAATAAAAGGGCCAATCCAACGAGACCTAAGCTTACCGGGAAAAAGTTTAAGTCTAGAATGAAACAAAAGAACTTTTTGGCCCACGGTGAAGGTCTTTCCGCGAATCATGTTATCATGAAAAGCCTTTGTCTTGTCCTTGTAAATCCGAGCATTCTCAAATGCGTCATTCCGTATCTCTTCAAGCTCGCTCAATTGCAATTTCCTATGAAGTCCAGCCGCATCCAAGCTCATGTTGAATTGCTTCACGGCCCACCATGCCTTGTGCTCCAATTCCACCGGTAGATGGCATGCTTTTCCATAAACAAGGCGATAAGGTGACATCCCAATGGGGGTCTTGTATGCTGTCCTATAGGCCCAAAGTGCATCTACCAACCTAGTGCTCCAATCCTTGCGGCTAGGGTTAACCGTCTTCTCCAAAATGCTCTTGATTTCACGATTGGAAACTTCAGCTTGCCCATTTGTTTGGGGGTGATAAGGTGTCGAAACCTTATGTGTAACTCCATATTTCCGAAACAAAGCTTCAATCGTTCGGTTGCAAAAGTGTGAGCCTCCATCACTTACGATCACTCTTGGCATGCCAAACCTAGAGAAAATGTTAGACTGCACAAAGCTTGCAACAACATTAGCATCATTAGTCCGGGTGGGAATAGCTTCCACCCATTTAGAAACATAATCAACCGCAAGAAGAATGTAGAGGAACCCATAAGATGAAGGAAATGGTCCCATGAAATCTATACCCCAAACATCAAAAATTTCAACAGGAAGAAAGTTAGTTAAAGGCATTTGATCTCTAGAACTAAGATTGCCGGTTCTTTGGCACCTATCACATGTTAAACAATAAGCATATGCAGCTTTAAATAAATCCGGCCAAAAGAAACCCGACTCTAAGACTTTAAGGGCAGTCCTCCTAGATCCAAAATGTCCCCCACATGCTTCAGAATGGCAAAAAGAAAGTATAGCATTTTGTTCATGTTCAGGCACACATCTCCTTATTAATTGATCAGAGCAAAATTTCCATAGATAAGGATCGTCCCAAACATATTCCCTAGCAATTCTTTTTAGCTTATCCTTTTGAGCACGTGATATGGTATCAGGCATTTGTTTAGATACAATGAAGTTCACAATATCAGCATACCAAGGGGTACTTACCTTAATTCCGAAGAGTTGTTCATCCGGAAACGTTTCCACAAGGGGGATTAAGTCCTCTTCATGCACTAGGCGGCTCAAGTGATCAGCCACCACGTTCTCACTCCCTTTCTTGTCCTTGATCTCCACGTCAAACTCTTGAAGGAGTAGCACCCATCGAATCAACCTAGGCTTGGCCTCCTTTTTCGACAAGAGGTACTTCAAAGCTGCATGGTCAGTGTAAACAATTACTTTAGTACCAAGCAAGTAAGAACGAAATTTTTCAAGGGCAAAAACAACAGCTAGCAACTCTTTTTCAGTAGTAGAATAATTTAATTGAGCATCATTAAGAGTTCTAGAAGCATAGTAAATGGCATAAGGCTTCTTATCCATGCGTTGCCCTAGCACAGCTCCCACGGCATAATCTGATGCATCACACATCAATTCAAAGGGCAAAGACCAATCCGGGGGTTGCATGATCGGTGATGAAGTCAATAACTCCTTGAGCTTGTCGAACGCTCCTTGGCAGTCCTTTTCAAATTCAAACGCCACTTCCTTTTGTAGTAGACGGCAAAGGGGTTTTGCAATCTTTGAAAAGTCCTTGATAAAGCGACGATAAAATCCTGCATGTCCAAGAAAAGAACGAACCTCTCTCACGGAAGTGGGAGAGGGTAAGTGTCGTACAAGATCAACCTTAGCTTTATCTACTTCTATACCCCTAGAAGAGACAATATGACCTAGGACTATCCCTTGTCTAACCATAAAATGACATTTTTCCCAATTTAGCACAAGGTTAGTTTCAACACACCTCTTAAGTATTAGTTCCAAATTTCCAAGGCAATTATCAAAGTTTTCACCAAAAACTGAAAAGTCATCCATAAAAACTTCAATAATTTTCTCAACAAAATCAGAAAAGATGCTTACCATACATCTTTGGAACGTACCTGGTGCATTGCAAAGTCCAAAAGGCATGCGACGATAAGCAAACGTCCCAAAGGGACAAGTGAAGGTTGTTTTCTCTTGATCCTCGTGCGCAATCACAATCTGATTGTAACCGGAGTATCCATCAAGGAAGCAATAGTAGTCATGGCCCGCCAAGCGCTCAAGCATCTGATCAATGAATGGCAAAGGAAAGTGATCTTTCCTTGTGGTGGCGTTGAGCTTCCTATAGTCAATGCAAACTCGATGGCCGGTCACGGTCCTTTGTGGCACCAACTCATTTTCAGCATTCTTCACAACAGTGACTCCGGACTTCTTTGGTACCACTTGGATAGGTGACACCCATTTGGAGTCTGAAATGGGGTATATGACGCCACAATCAAGGAGTTTGATAACCTCCTTCTTCACAACTTCCATCATTGGAGGGTTGAGACGACGTTGAGCCTCTCTAGTTGGTTTAGTGATAGGAGCACAAAGTGTGACGTTTTTAATGTGTTTTCCCTACTATTTGGCTATGATTTAATTGTAACTTTGCTATTTTAGCTTAGTTTCCATATTTGAGTCCAAAATGATGTATTAATGTGAACATGTGCAGAAACGAAGTCTAATGGGCTTTTGCGAGGCCCATTAAGAGGTGGTCTGCCATGAGGCCCAAGAAGGGGGCCCAAGCCCATGAAGGAGGCCCAAATCCATGAAGGAAGGCCCAGGTTCACAAGGCATGAGGAAAGGCCCAAGCCCAGATTTTCGGACATTCTGCCTATGCAGATCAGTCAACTTGCGAAGCCCATATCTCTCAATTGCACCGTCAGATCTAGCTGTAATTTTGATACACGCTGCATGTGGATGTTAGGTATTCGGAATTAAAATGTCAGAATCATCCAACCGGTGGAACGTCCATTATGCCGCTCTAAGTGCGCACTGCTCAGTGCTGTCTGCTTTTTATTTCTTTCCTCTTCTTTTATTTTCAATGCTCCACTCACCCCTATATTCTTTCCTCTTCTTTCTGCCCACAATATTAGTGTTTGATTTCTTTTACCTAAATAAATGGTTCATTGCCATATGACTACATTTCCACCATTCCACTTACCATTTCTTTTCTACCACTCACATTCCACTTCTCTTCCTTTTCTTTCTTTATTTCTTTCATTGTCTTCTTCTTCCTCTCCATTCTCCTATAAATAGCAGCCTCATTCTTCTCTTCAAACACACCCCAATGGGGAGGGACAAACCCTCCTCTTTCTATTCTCCATCTCACATCATATTTTCCATTCTCTAGTATTTAGGGTTTTCAAGTTTTCAAGGAGGAGGGGAGCTGTTTACACCATTACCGCCAGCCATCAACCATCATCACCACCATCATCATCACCTTGGGAATCTTGGCTTTTGAGTTACTCGCGTGAGGATTTAAGAGTTTGTGATCTTCGAGTTCTTCCTACTTTCCATATGGTGTACTTCAACTTATTCTTTAATTACTCTTTTCGAGTTCCTCTTTGTTACTTGATTATTCTCTGTATTAGTTAACATGACATGATTTATATAATTTTCAGCCTATATTTATGAGTTTATTTGATTGTTAGATCCTAATTAATTAGTTCTTCTAGCAGCTTATGTGACTCCGTTTATTTGATTCGGTTTTATTGAATCTTTTATGTGTTCTTGTTTTAAGGTTTGAAACTTAAGATGATTGCATGTAATTGGTGCTAGAATTAGGGTTTTAATTCTAATTCACAAGTAGTAAAGGCTTATCAAACGGGTCGGAATCAAAATAAGAAGGATCGCGGATAGACGAGCGTTCGCTAGGTCGCGCACTTTAATTAACAACTCTTCTCCTATGCGTTAGATATGTTATTGATTGATCACCTTTGCATGTTTAATTGTTTAATCTAGATGAGTGATGTGGACGTAAAATACGTACACAAAGTACCTTTAATTACTTGGATTAGGCTATTCCGAGAGCTTATTATTATGTTTAATGTACATATTGTGTTTGTGTAGATTAAATAAGTGTTTCAACACAAAATGATGAATTTTGGGTGATTTAGTGCATTTCCGACAAAAAGACGAAAAGTCAACATAAGTCAATACTCGAAAGTGGAGGACGACAATGTACGAAGATTTCGGTTTATTCCGAATCCCGGCACGCTTACCGGCAAACCACCACTCAAAATGGAGATTCACTGTTCCGACACCCCTATTCCATTTATTCTGCTTAGTTATATTTTTATTTGTAATAAATTAATTAAATTTTATTTATTTGTTTTATTTATTTATTTATTTATTTATTTACTCCTTTTTATTTTACTTTATTTTATTTGTTTATTTTGTTTCCTTGTTTATATATATTTATAATTCTTTTTATTTAATTATTTATTTATTCATTTTAATTATTTTAATCTTTTTACTTATTACTTTTTCTTCTTCTTTTTGACATTCGCAGGAGATGCCAAACCAACCCGGCAGCCTTGCCGGCCACGACCCTCACGGACGCACCACCATCTCCCTTTAACCTTGGATCCCCCTTGGATTCCAAACACCAGCTCCATTGTCCTCACCTTTCCTCCTGGGATTCCATCTCCACCACTGCCGACACTCCAACCGTGCTCCACCCAGCCTTGACTTGCAGTCACCTGATTCACTTTCATCTGCCTTCTTAATCAAGCTTCCTCTACAATTGACGCAACACCACTCAAAGCCTAGACCCCAATTCACCTCAGTTCATCATCAACTCATTGATGGCAACCCGTGAGCTCTCTTTCTCACCACCATCACAGAGCCCACCTCTGTTCACCAATTCCAATCACCACGGCAACACCATCATGAGTCTCATCAATTCCAAGCACCGAGCCTGTGCTTGGATTCAATCACCAATCCATTACCTTCCACCGTGGAGCCCAGCCACCACACAAACCCAAATTCACCTCTGCCCTCTGCCAGCTTCAATCATCATCACCATCGATGGCAACAATCACCCATACCATTAAGCATCGAGCCAAGCCCAGATCGATCCCATGTGGACCCGAGTCCGTGCGTCGCTCACCCATCAATTGCGCCGAGCCCAGCCGTGCATCCACGCACCGCTCCACCTTGACAGACCGTCATCAAAACCACCGCTGATCCGCCCCGCCGCGCCCGTGTCCAGTCCTCTGCTCGTGCGCTTCCAAACTCTTGCCGGCGTCATCATCTGTCCAATCCCGCGCCGTCAACCTCCTACCATCGCTGCTGCCGCAAGTCGCCGGCGAGCACCGCTCTCTCTCGTTGATTTTCTGGGCACGCACCGGTGAAAGAAGAAAACTCGAATGAAAGAAACAGAAACAGAGAAGAAAATAAGAAGACACGCACGGGATGAAGAAGAAGAAGGAGAAAGAAAACTGGGTGAAAGTCAACCAAAGAGAAAGACTGGGCTGGGCCGAAAAAGAAAAGAAAAGAAAGAGGAGAAAAAGAAAAGAATTGGGCTTTGACCAAGTCAAAACCCAAGTCAAGGCCCAATTAAAATTGCTAAGGACACCCGAGCCCCCTCGCCTTTGACCCGTTGACTTTGAGCAAGGCCCAAGCCCAATAAATCCAAACTGCACCTGGCCCATGCCAGCCAAGCCCAAATCTGTTCACTATTCACAGGCCCAAGCCTGTTGGGCCCAGTTACTATTTGCCCCCGCCACATCCAAAGTCCGATACGTTTTCGAATAGCTGAGTCTGCCACCTTCGCCTGCCAGACAGTGTCCATTTTCATGGACACAACAGTAACATTTTTCCCAAACTTGTTTATTTATTATAATTTATTTTTGTTTAATTTATTTTCTGCAATTAACTATTTGTGAATAAATTTGGGAAATGTTATTGTGTAAATATTTGTTTATTTTCTATTTTTGCATAATAATTGTGTTATTTGATTTTTCTAAGTTGCTTTTGTATGATTGTTTATTTGATTCAAGTTTACGGAAATCTTTTATATGTTTATGTTATAGGGGTCGACACTTATGATGTTTACATGTAATTGAAGCTAGAATTAGGGTTTGGATTCACCTAATAGTTTTCGAAACCTAATTCACAAGTAGTAAAGGCTTTGGACAAAAGTCGGAATCAAATAAAAAAGATTGCAATTAGATGAACTTATTCATGCTAGGTTGTGCACTTGAATTAACGATTCTTTTCGATGCTTTAAACATGGTTTGACTAGCTAGCTTCTAGACTAAGATGGCATGTTTAATTGATTGATCTAGGTGCTTTCACTTAGGTTAATTTTCAGAGAGAAGTCTAATTGGGAAATAATTAGCTTTCTAATGTTTCACAATGTTAATTTCAATCATATGACTTAGAGAAATCAATATTTGTGTGTGTTGTTCTTGTTTTCAAAAAGAATAAAAATCCAAAAATATTTCCTTTTATTTATTTATTGTTTTCAAAAATCTCAAAAACCCCCAAAAATACTTTTGTATATAATGTATATTTTTGTAAATAGAAACAATACTGTATAGTTTATTTAATTTTGTATATATATATATTCTTTATTCTTTATACTTGTTAATAATAATTCTTTATTTAATTTAATTTATTGTGACATTGAAAAGTAAATATAACAATCTTCTGTGGGAAAAACCTCTATTTCCCATTATACTTTACAACGACAATTGTTAGGAAGTTTAGGTAATAATTAATGACCACGGTCAAAACCTCAAATCATTTTGGCGCCGTCTCGCCGGGGATTGTTTTTACTGTTTACTTTTCTAAATAGTATTTTACTATATGTAAATAATACTTGTTTATATTTTGTAAATAATACTTGTTATTTTTTTTGTTACATACTTTTTAACTTTGTAAATATTTTGTTTTGATTTTGTAAATTTTATTACTAACTTTTTAATTTTTATAGGGAATAATCAAGGTTGTTGGAAATTATCACATGCATTGGAGCATACGTTTGGAAGTCAAGGTTGAAAAATCTTGAGGTTGATGTCTTGTTGGTGATTTTCCGGCTATCCTCGGGAATTCGTCAAAGGGAAGTTTCCTTTTTCACTCCCGTTATCTGTTGTATATAATTAAAAAAAAAAAAAATAGTTTTAGTTTTTATTTACTGTTTGTAAATATTTTGTTTTTACTATTTTTAGTTACTGTTTCTTTAATTTTACTTTTTATCTCTAGTTCACTGTTTTTAATTGGGCTTGTTGTATAGTATTGGGCCTTAAGCCCATTTGTTTAGTCGGTTTGGGTTTTGGGTTTCGAAAAAAAAAAAAAAAAAAAAAATTCAATTCAATAAATTTGGCCCATTGGGCCCTTGTTATTTTCAAAGCCCAAAACCTATAACCTAAGCCCATTTAGTTAAGTTCGAATAGTGTTGGGCCTTAAGCCCATGTGAATAGTGTCGGGCCTTAGTAAAAAAAAAAAAAAAAAAACTGTTGTTTGTTTAGGCCCATTAGGTTAAGCCCATCAATAATGGACCGGAGTTTTCTTTGGCCCAGCCCACTTTAAAGCCCAGGCCATGTCCGATGGCCCAGGCCCATTTTAAAGTGTCGGCAACCCGAATAATCGAGTCGACGCGTGCCACACGTGTTTTCGACTGTTCACTTTACGACTTTTTCGTAAAGTTTTGATTAAAATAAAAAGAAAAAATTCTTATTGGGTCGACGGACGACTTTTGCGTCGGCCTAATAATAAAAAAAATTTATTATTTTTACGCGCGTGCTGACTATTCAACTTTTGAATTTTCTGCGCCGCGTGATTTTAATAATCCGTGTCCACTGTGTGCTTTGCGACTTTCGTCGCTCGATCCGTAATTTACGGATCTTGGTCTCTGACTTTGGACACGCGTCTGTTCCCTTCCCTTCCCTTCTGTCTAAGTGTGTTTCATTTCCCTTAGCTCCCCTTTCAGTTTCTCTCATTTTCTCTCAATTGTTCTAAGTGTGCACTATTTGTTCTTAGCTTGTTCTTCGTGTTCTTAGTTTGTTTTCCAGAAATTCATCCCAAATTTCCAGAAAGTCATCCTCCCTCCCAGCCTAGAAATGGCCAAGAGAGTCAACTCTTTCAGTGAATTGTTTCAGGCAGGTCCTTCAGAGAGTCAAATCTTTGGAGGTTTGTTTGAAATCGTTCCACCGAGCGTGCTCGAAAGCATCGATGCTAGCACGCCGACTGTGCCACAACATCAAGCTCCAATACCGGCTGCTGATCCAACTGTTGTTGTTGTTGCTGGTCCTTCCCAGAGGAGAGCCTCTAAGAAACGCAAGAGGACAAAATTCACCAAACATCAGAAAGATGCGTTGAAATAATTCTACACGGTGAATGCTCACCCACTCAGAATACAAAGAGAAATATTGGGTGTGGAACTCGGGTTGGATGAAAACCAGATCTACGAATGGGGCAAGAGATACCAATACAAGTATGGTATCAAGTCTACTGAGCAAGTTAATGCCGAGCTGATGAAAAGGAACGAGGAGCTGTTAAGAGAAAACGAGGGGCTCCAAGTCCAAGTTCAAAATCTCAACGATGCTCTCCACAGCGGCATTTGTCAAACGTGCGGAGGTCCTGTTCCGCACTCAGATGTGCTACGGTCAAGGTTTGAATTCGTTCCGACTCAACCGGAGCCTCTTCTTGTCTTGTCCGATGATTCAATCGACATGGAGGATTTGCGAAGGGATGTGCAGAGTCTCATGACAACATCAATCGAGCGCTCATCCTCACAATTGCCATCTGACAACATTCCGCGACCTGCTCATGATCTAGTTGGGTTTCATTCCGACCAGATCGCCGATATCATCAACACGGCCAAGAAAGAACTCATGTTCTTGGTTGCTGCTGGTTTTCCCATGTGGATCTCTTCATCAAATTCCAGCACTTCTGTTCATCCTGAAACTCTGAACCATGACGAGTACTTGCTAGTGTTTCAACGAGCCGAGCCTACACCGTACTTCAGATCAGAAGCCTCGAGACACTCAGCAACCATCCACCTCAATCCGGCCACCATCGTTCAGATCTTGATGGATGTTGGTCAATGGTTGCTCATCTTTTGTAGCATGGTCACAAATGCCCATACTCTGGAGATCTTGTCTTCCGGGATAGAAGAAAGCTACAACGAGCAAGTGCAAGTCATGTCTGCCGAGTTTCTAGTACCATCTCACAACGTTTCAACTCGTGAAGTCCAGTTTGTTCGTTCCTCTCACCAACAACTGGATGGAAGTTGGATTGTTTTAGATGTCTCTGTGGATGAATTGAGCTCAAATCCAAGACCTTCCGTGAGATCAAGATGCCGAAAACGTCCTTCCGGATGCCTGATACGTGATATGCAGAATGGATCCTCCCTTGTCACTTGGGTGGTGATAGGAGCACAAAGTGTGACGTTTTAAATGTGTTTTCCCTACTATTTGGCTATGATTTAATTGTAACTTTGCTATTTTAGCTTAGTTTCCATATTTGAGTCCAAAATGATGTATTAATGTGAACTTGTGCAGAAACGAAGTCTAATGGGCTTTTGCGAGGCCCATTATGAGGTGGTCTGCCATGAGGCCCAAGATGGAAGGCCCAAACCCAAGATGGAAGGCCCAAATCCATGAAGGAAGGCCCAAGTTCACAATGCATGAGGAAAGGCCCAAGCCCAGATTTTCGGACATTCTGCCTGTGCAGATTTGTCAACTTGCGAAGCCAATATCTCCCAATTGCACCGTTGGATCCAGCTGTAATTTTGATACACGCTGCATGTGTGTGTTATATATTCTGTATTAAAATTTGAGAATCATCCAACCGTTCAAACGTGCATTATTCCGTTCTAAGTGGGAACTGCTCAGTGCTGTCTGCTTTTTATTTCTTTCCTCTTCTTTTATTTTCAATGCTCCACTCACCCCTATATTCTTTCCTCTTCTTTCTGCCCACAATATTAGTGTTTGATTTCTTTTATCTAAATAAATGGTTCATTGCCATATGACTTCATTTCCACCATTCCACTTACCATTTCTTTTCTACCACTCACATTCCACTTCTCTTCCTTTTCTTTCTTTATTTCTTTCATTGTCTTCTTCTTCCTCTCCATTCTCCTATAAATAGCAGCCTCATTCTTCTCTTGAAACACACCCCAATGGGGAGGGACAAACCCTCCTCTTTCTCTTCTCCATCTCACATCATATTTTCCATTCTCTAGTATTTAGGGTTTTCAAGACTTCAAGGAGGAGGAGAAGGCGTCTACACCATCACCACCAGCCCCTATTCAACATCACCATCACCATCATCACCTTGTCTTCACAGCTTGGATTACTTGTGGTCAAGGATTCAAGATGTGGTTTCAAGATCTTCATGCTATTCATACGGTGTATTTCGACTTAGCCTTTAAATTTATGCCTCTTTGTTGCTTGTTTATCCTTTGTATTAGTTAACATGACATGATTTATATAATTTTCAGCCTTTGTTTATGGGTTTATTTAATTGTTGGATCCTAATTAATTAGTTCTTCTAGTAGATTATGTGACTCCGTTTATTTGATTCTATTTTAGTAGAGAACTTTTATATGTTTTTGTTTTAAGGTTGCAAACTTAAGATGATTGCATATAATTGGTGCTAGAATTAGGGTTTTAATTCTAATTCACAAGTAGTAAAGGCTTTGGAAAGAGGTCGGAAACAAATAAAAAGGATCACGGATAGATGGGCGGTCCCACTAGGTCGTGCACTTTAATTAACAACTCTTCTTTTATGCGTTGGACATGTTTTGATTAGCTACCTTTGCATGTTTGATTGGTTAATCTAGGTGCGGTCGCTTAGGTTAATTTTCATGAAAGATGTTTTATTTGGGGAATGATAATTGGCGGTCCAGCATTCCACATATGTTAATTTCGGTTTCATGGCTAGGGAACTTGGTTAATTTTCGGTCCAATAATTGGTAAACTTGTATACTTGTGGCTGAACTTTATATTCTTTATGTTTCATCCCATCTTATTTCATTTATTCTTTGTAGATTAATTAATTTATTTCATTCAATTTATTTCTTAAACCCCCCTTTTACTTTGTACATATGTATATATTTATACTTTATACTTGTTAATAATAATTCTTTATTTTATTTAATTTCTTGTGACATTTTTTGTTAGGTACACCCTTTGATCTCCGTTGTGAACGATACCCTACTATGCACTATACTACTACCGATAGGGTTTTTTTAAATTGATGCTCATTTTGGGCGTGTCAGGTGGAACACGTTGATGTGTGCGAAAAAGACTTAACCCCTATATTCAAAAATTTTGTTGAATCAGGGTTTGCATATGGAGCGAAGCGTTGGTTGTCAACTCTTCAACGACAGTCCGAACGTATCCTCTACTCCATGGGGATTCACACTTCACCCAGTGACACTATCATTTCACCAGAAGGGAGAATAAGGCTAGCTGTGATGGCAAACAAGATGGTGATCAGTTTCTTTAACGACATCACCAACTCCACATTTCATCATTGGACTGCATCGAATAAAACGGGAGGCACACATATGGAGGTCAGGACCAACAAGCGAAGGGATCACCCTAGCCAACCCCTTGGGCTCGATCGTACTGCTGGCTGTTCTATCAAGCTTTTCTCCCATCACACAAGAATCTTTGATTTTATTAGAGATGTGCAGACAAGGAATTTATGGGATAGTGTGTCGATGGGCAGTGCAGTACATGTGCTTACAAGTTTCAACACTGGTCTTGACCCGAGAAATTCCGTCTCCGTTTTGGGCATAAGCAATCACGTCGACTCCCTCATACTCCAAGAGTGCTTCACAGATTCAACTGGGTCGTACGTGATTTATGCGCCTATCGATCAAGCCACTTTCCAGTCCATGTTATGTGGAGTTGAATCGGAGCCATATCAACTTTTGTCATCTGGTTTCTCCATTCTGCCTGACGTATCCGGAGACGTACTTGATGGAACTCTACTGACGTTAGTGTTCCAGATCTCAGTGAAGGTCATGTCAAGCAGACATGCTGTAGATATGTCAACAGGCGTGGTCCAGAACACGCTTAGAAGGATCAGAGCCGCAGTCAACTAAGGAGCAAACGTTGGATGCAAGGCCCTGCTAGCCTTGTTTGTGACTGTTGGTGACTTGCTTTGGAGGACCTCCACGATCTTCAAAGGGGAGTATTTCTGTTTCATTTTTCATTTATATAACTGTTGTGTGTTTAAATTCAATAACCATGCTTGAATTTTTCATTTCATTGAAAATATTTGTCTAACATCGAGGACAATGTTTAATTCAAGTGTGGGGGGAAGGTTTCACTTTCTTTGTTAAAAAAAAAAAAAAAAAAAAAAAAATTTGAAAAATTCAAAAATTCAAAAAATATATATATATGTGTTTTGTTTTCGTTTTCTACCGTAACAATATATCGACTAGATCATACTCACTCCCTTGGTAGCGTTGAACCTACCATTGCACTAAGTGAGTCACCGTGGTCACGTATTGTTACCCTAATAAAAAAAGAAAAAAAAAATCAGAAAAATGAAAATTTTCAAAAAAATATTATTCACTTCTGTTTGTGTGCTTGTTGTATTGTTTTTGTGATTTCCAACACCGATGATGAGATTGACCTTAATTGTATGAGATGAAAGCATGTTTAGGTCTCCTGAACTTCATTTTTTTTTAAAATAAATTGCTTTGGGACTTTGCATGTACACCATTATTGTCAGATTGATGCATTAAATGTGAGAAGCATAGAGAGATTTGTGCGAGCTATACATGCCATATTGTGAGCTTCGAGCTTAATGAAAGTGCATTCATAATTCTTTGCACTTTGTTCTTCATGTGTGATCAAGCTTATGTGATATGTATCTCTAGAACTTGCATAATATCTTGTCGAAACTTTCTGTCATGCATTTTACATCTTGGAAATGATCAAGGCATTAGGAATCCACCATGGCCAAATGAGCATTTGTCCCTAATTTATATCATTAGTTTGCCATTTTGTGCCTATATGTTTAGCCTTTCGTTTCTTCGCACCATAAATGTCTACCCTAGCTTAAACACTTGCTTTACCCTTTCCGAGCTATCTTAGTGAGCAATTTGAGATTACTTTTGTTCAGATGCTGAAATGTATATGTTCTGTGAGTTTGGAAAAGAATCAGTGTGGGGGTGTGACATATGTAAATTATTGTATTTGTTTATGTTTCGAAAGAAAAAAAAAAGAAAAAAAAATCGAAACAGAAAAGAAAAAAAAAACAGAAAAGAAAGAAAAAAATAGAAAGAAAAAAAAAGAGTATTTTGTGTTTAGTTGCATTTAAATTCAATAAATATGTTCAGGGGAGTGTGTGTTCAGGATGAGTATAGCATCTTACTGTTTCTAATTTATTAAATCTCAGCATGTGATTGCTTACTAAGATTGCTCGGAATTTGTGATTCCCTTCCACTTCATTTCTGTAACCCCTCGCCTGAAGCCCCATTACACCATAATAAAAGTCCTTTTGATCTAAGATGTATATGCATGATTTTGTGGAGATTAGATTGACGTGCAAGCATATGGCGGCAGTTGTATAAGTTTGCTTGAGTGGTAGTGTAGCTAACCGATAAACACTTGTGCGAAAATCAGAGCGAAATCCTGTGAGTTTATGGTTAGCACAGTTTCAATATGCATGCTTACTTTGGTGCATTGAGATGACAATACTTGCACACACTTCACTATTGCATATGTCCCGTAGTTTCCAAACATTTTTGAGACCTAACTTCTTTCATCTCTAATCCAATTGTGTTCTCTGAGGTAATTGTTGGAAAATTGTTTTGTGTTTCCCTTTCTGTTTTGTAATGTTATGTTTTAAGTTTTATGTTTGCTTCGAGGCAAGCAAAGTTCAAGTGTGGGGGTGTGATGTGGACGTAAAATACGTACACAAAGTACCTTTAATTACTTGGATTAGGCTATTCCGAGAGCTTATTATTATGTTTAATGTACATATTGTGTTTGTGTAGATTAAATAAGTGTTTCAACACAAAATGATGAATTTTGGGTGATTTAGTGCATTTCCGACAAAAAGACGAAAAGTCAACATAAGTCAATACTCGAAAGTGGAGGACGACAATGTACGAAGATTTCGGTTTATTCCGAATCCCGGCACGCTTACCGGCAAACCACCACTCAAAATGGAGATTCACCGTTCCGACACCCCTATTCCATTTATTCTCGCTTAGTTATATTTTTATTTGTAATAAATTAATTAAATTTTATTTATTTGTTTTATTTATTTATTTATTTATTTATTTACTCCTTTTTATTTTACTTTATTTTATTTGTTTATTTTGTTTCCTTGTTTATATATATTTATAATTCTTTTTATTTAATTATTTATTTATTCATTTTAATTATTTTAATCTTTTTACTTATTACTTTTTCTTCTTCTTTTTGACATTCGCGAGAGATGCCAAACCAACCCGGCAGCCTTGCCGGCCACGACCCTCACGGACGCACCACCATCTCCCTTTAACCTTGGATCCCCCTTGGATTCCAAACACCAGCTCCATTGTCCTCACCTTTCCTCCCGGGATTCCATCTCCACCACTCGCGGACACTCCAACCGTGCTCCACCCGACCTTGACTTGCGGTCACCCGATTCACTTTCATCCGCCTTCTTAATCAAGCTTCCTCTACAATCGACGCAACACCACTCAAAGCCTAGACCCCAATTCACCTCAGTTCATCATCAACTCATTGATGGCAACCCGTGAGCTCTCTTTCTCACCACCATCACAGAGCCCACCTCTCGTTCACCAATTCCAATCACCACGGCAACACCATCACGAGTCTCATCAATTCCAAGCACCGAGCCTCGTGCTTGGATTCAATCACCAATCCATTACCTTCCACCGTGGAGCCCGAGCCACCACACAAACCCAAATTCACCTCTCGCCCTCCGCGCCTTCAATCATCATCACCATCGATGGCAACAATCACCCATACCATTAAGCATCGAGCCAAGCCCGCATCGATCCCACGTGGACCCGAGTCCGTGCGTCGCTCACCCATCAATTGCGCCGAGCCCAGCCGTGCATCCACGCACCGCTCCACCTTGACAGACCGTCATCAAAACCACCGCTGATCCGCCCCGCCGCGCCCGTGTCCAGTCCTCTCGCCGTCGCTTCCAAACTCTTGCGGCGTCATCATCCGTCCAATCCCGCGCCGTCAACCTCCTACCATCGCTGCTGCCGCAAGTCGCCGGCGAGCACCGCTCTCTCTGTTGATTTTCTCGGGCACGCACCGGTGAAAGAAGAAAACTCGAATGAAAGAAACAGAAACAGAGAAGAAAATAAGAAGACACGCACGGGATGAAGAAGAAGAAGGAGAAAGAAAACTGGGTGAAAGTCAACCAAAGAGAAAGACTGGGCTGGGCCGAAAAAGAAAAGAAAAGAAAGAGGAGAAAAAGAAAAAGAATTGGGCTTTGACCAAGTCAAAACCCAAGTCAAGGCCCAATTAAAATTGCTAAGGACACCCGAGCCCCCTCGCCTTTGACCCGTTGACTTTGAGCAAGGCCCAAGCCCAATAAATCCAAACTGCACCTGGCCCATGCCAGCCAAGCCCAAATCTGTTCACTATTCACAGGCCCAAGCCTGTTGGGCCCAGTTACTATTTGCCCCCGCCACATCCAAAGTCCGATACGTTTTCGAATAGCCGAGTCTCGCCACCTTCGCTCGCTGACACAAGGTTGTCCATTTTCATGGACACAACAGTAACATTTTTCCCAAACTTGTTTATTTATTATAATTTATTTTTGTTTAATTTATTTTCTGCAATTAACTATTTGTGAATAAATTTGGGAAATGTTATTGTGTAAATATTTGTTTATTTTCTATTTTTGCATAATAATTGTGTTATTTGATTTTTCTAAGTTGCTTTTGTATGATTGTTTATTTGATTCAAGTTTACGGAAATCTTTTATATGTTTATGTTATAGGGGTCGACACTTATGATGTTTACATGTAATTGAAGCTAGAATTAGGGTTTGGATTCACCTAATAGTTTTCGAAACCTAATTCACAAGTAGTAAAGGCTTTGGACAAAAGTCGGAATCAAATAAAAAAGATTGCAATTAGATGAACTTATTCATGCTAGGTTGTGCACTTGAATTAACGATTCTTTTCGATGCTTTAAACATGGTTTGACTAGCTAGCTTCTAGACTAAGATGGCATGTTTAATTGATTGATCTAGGTGCTTTCACTTAGGTTAATTTTCAGAGAGAAGTCTAATTGGGAAATAATTAGCTTTCTAATGTTTCACAATGTTAATTTCAATCATATGACTTAGAGAAATCAATATTTGTGTGTGTTGTTCTTGTTTTCAAAAAGAATAAAAATCCAAAAATATTTCCTTTTATTTATTTATTGTTTTCAAAAATCTCAAAAACCCCCAAAAATACTTTTGTATATAATGTATATTTTTGTAAATAGAAACAATACTGTATAGTTTATTTAATTTTGTATATATATATATTCTTTATTCTTTATACTTGTTAATAATAATTCTTTATTTAATTTAATTTATTGTGACATTGAAAAGTAAATATAACAATCTTCTGTGGGAAAAACCTCTATTTCCCATTATACTTTACAACGACAATTGTTAGGAAGTTTAGGTAATAATTAATGACCACGGTCAAAACCTCAAATCAATGAGCGTTCACTAGGTTAATTTTCATAGAAGATGTTTTATTTGGGGAATGATAACCCGTGTGGGCATTCCACATATGTTAGTTTCGGTTTCATGGCTAGGGAACTTGGTTAATTTTCGGTCTAATGATTGGTAAACTTGTGTATATGTGGCTGAACTTTACATACTTTGTGTTTCATCATCATATTTTATTTATTCTTTGTAATTTAATTAATTTATTTCATTCAATTTATCTCTCAATTCCCCTTTTTACTTTGTACATATGTATATATTTATACTTTATACTTGTTAATAATAATTCTTTATTTTATTTAATTCTTTGTGACATTTTTTGTTAGGTACACCCTTTGATCTCCGTTGTGAACGATACCCTATTTACACTATACTACCGATAGGGATTTTTTTAAATTGATGCCCCTTTTGGGCGTGTCAATTAGTCCCCTCCTCAAGAAGTATCCTATGGACACAAGTCGTAGGGCTTATTCCCTTGATATCTGCTAAGGTCCATCCAATAGCAGTCTTATGCTCCTTAAGCACTTTCACTAACCGCTCCTCTTGACTAAATGTAAGGGCAGATGACACAATAACGGGCAAAGTCTCCTTATCTCCCAAATAAGCATACTTCAAATAATCCGGTAAAGGCTTGAGTTCAAGCACGGGTGCCTGAACAACTGAGGGAAGTGCTTTATTAGTGGATAAGGGAATGGACAAAGGAGGAGTATACTTACTTTCGTAGGGTTGGATCTCAAGGGAGAAAACGTTATCCATAACCTCCTTTGCACATGTGTCCAATAGCTCCTCCATAGGTATGCTTGTGCCATCCTTGGTGTATCCCACGCCTTGCTCAAGTGTTGGGGCCAAAGTGTCCTCCCTTATGATATCTAGCATATTCTGCGCAAGGGTATCCAAAACATCAATAGAAAAACAACTATGAACATCAAGGGGATACCTCATGGCTTCAAAGACATTGAACCCAATCACTTCTCCATCAAATTCCATTGTGAGGGAACCGGCGTATACATCGATCTTTGTCCTTGCAGTTCTCATGAATGGCCGGCCTAAAAGTAATGGTGTGGCTACCACGGGGGTCTCCTCCATTTCTAGGACATAAAAGTCAGCGGGAAAGATCAATTGGTCCACCTGCACAAGAACATCCTCCAACATACCCTTAGGGTAAACATTAGACCTATCGGCTAGTTGGATAATCACATTGTCATGCTTAAGTTCCCCTAATCCCAAAGTCACATATACAGAATAGGGCATCACATTAATTGAAGCGCCTAAATCTAGCATACAATTCGAAAACTTAGAGTTACCAATTTGGCATGGGATAGTGAAACTTCCGGGATCCGGACATTTAGGAGGTAGCTTCCTTTGTATCATTGCGGACACATTCTTGTTCAGCTTAACCACCTCCTTTTCTCGATTCATTCTCCTTGTGGTGCACAGCTCCTTGAGGAATTTTGCATATCTAGGAAGGGTTTTGATTGCTTCCAATAGAGGAAGATTGATTTGCACCTTCTTGAAAGTTTCCAAGATAGCTTGGTCACTCTCATCCTTCTTTGATTTGTCAAACCTACTAGGAAAGGGCAAAGAAGAGGGAACAATGTTAGGTGAAACCGAACTTGCTAAGTTAGGGTTTATACCTTTCTTTTCACTAGATGACGCAAACCTCTCCTCTTTCCTTGATGTGGCAGGGTCCTCCTCAAGAGTAATTGGCGCAGGGTCCTTTTTCTTAGTCACCTTAGGTCTGTCCTCAAACTCTCTTCCGCTCCTAGTGGTCACAATGGAAGCATTTTCGAATCGTCCCTTAGGATTTGGGATTGTGGCACTAGGAAGCTTCCCATTCTCGTGGATCTTGCTCATAAAACCCACTACTTGATCCATTTGCTTCTTAAGCTCAGCTATTTCCTTTCCTTGATTTCTGTTGCCCTTGCACTAAAGCTTCGAGTAGAACTCGTTAGTGCTTCAAACATTTTATCATAATTGGCACTAGAATTAGAATTAGGATTAGAAGGAGAAGAAAAGTTTTGTGGAACCCGAGGCTTCGAAAGAAGCCTTGTGGACGTCCTCCTTGTTGAGGTTGTTGAACTTGATCATTGCCGCCCCACTTGAAGTTAGGATGGTCCCTCCATCCGGGTTATAGGTATTTGAGAATGGATCATACCTTTGACGTCGAGGACCACCTTGGCCTCCTTGGTATCCTCCTTGGTATCCTCCAATTGCATTGGCAGATTCCCATCCACCATTCTCAATTAGTTGAGGGCATTGATCCGAGTGATGCCCTTGTATAGAGCATACTCCACAAGCTTGAGATATGCCTCCTCCTTTGTTCACTTGAAGTACCTGAGATAACAAAGTAGACATTTTATTTACCTTGTCCTGTAAAGTAGAGTGAGAGGTTACCTCATTAACTCTCCTAGATGAGGAGAGTGCCCCTTCATATTGTTGGTAGTTGAGAGCACGGTTTGCAAGTAACTCCTTAGCCATTATAGGAGTTTTATCCATGAAAGAACCACCGGCCGCCGCATCCAAAAGACTACGTTCTAAGGGAAGAGGTCCCTCATAAAAGTAAGTGAGAAGGCTCTCTTCCTTCATTCCATGTGAAGGACATGACGCAACAAGGCTTTTGAACCTCTCATAATAAGTGCAGAACGTTTCATCCCCAGCTTGTTGAATTCCAGTTATTTGTTTCCTCAAGATAGTGACCTTTGATGCTGGAAAGTACTTAGTGAGAAACTCACTCTTCAACTTATCCCAAGTGTTGACATGGCCAGCAGGTAAGTCAAATAGCCATGTCTTTGCCCTATCATCAAGAGAAAACGGAAATGCCTTCATTTTGAGGATGTTGATATCCCCATTCTTAGGACACATGCTCCCACAAACAAATTGAAATTCTTTGAGATGCTTGTTAGGATCCTCGCTATTAAGCCCATGGAACTTGGGTAGGTGATGCAAGAACCCACTTTTCAATTCAAAGTCAGCTTCTTTTCCTTCAGCCGGTTCCGGATATGTGATGCAAAGCGGAACAACTTCTCCCTCAGTACCATTCGAAAGTTGCCTAATTGTTTCAGCCATTGGTAGTGCTTGATCTTCAGCAACGTTTACTTCCTCAGGTATGTCTTCCTCCTCTTCTGAACAAGAACGTGAGGAGTTGTTACCTGAGTCTTCAGAGTAACTTTGTAGAAATGACTCTTTGCTTTCCCTTAGCCTTTGGATCCTTTGTTGAATAGTAGAGAGTGGTGAGAGTTCAGATGTGAACATTCATTAATACCTAAACAAAAGTTTACAAAGTTAGTACAAGGTTTACAAAATAAATACAAGATATATTATACAAGTATAAGTAATATGTACGAAAATAATAAATGAATGAAAATAATAAATGAAATTCCTATTTGTGTATATTAATTTTATTCACACAATTACGTTTTTGTTTGTGCCCTCTACATAGTCAAAAACCAAGTTGATTCCAAATTGTAACCCAAGGTGGAACGTGCGGCCTAGGTGCAATGCCTTGACTTAAATGACTTTCCGTGGTTTCAGAAGGCGAATGGCCAGATCATATGAGAATAAGCGAGGGGCAGGATTCATTTAGTGGTACTACGGAGGCAAGCCCCTATCGACTTTCGTCTGTCTATAGTCCTCTGAATCCAAAACCTGTCACCAAGGGTCTCGACCTAGACACCATCCATGTGCCCCTTACTCTATTAGCAAGCATCAATTTAAAACCCTAAAAGCGTAGTAGTATAGAATAAGTAGGGATCGTTCCAACGGAGATCGAGGGTGTACCTAACAAAGAATGTCACAAAGAATTAATATTTACAATTATAAACAAGGTATTTACAAAATCAAATGGGGTTTAAGAATTGTTTTACGAAACTAAGTAACTAAACTACAAAGAATAAATGAAATGGAGTGAAACAAAGTTCATATAATTGCAACCCTAAGTATACAAACTTGTCAATTATCAACAGAAACTTATTAAATCCCTAGCTATGAATTCGAAACCAACACATGTAGAATGCCTACGCAGGTTATCATTCTCCAAATAAACTTCTTCTATGAAAATCAACCTAGTAAACGCTTATCTAGATTCATCAATTAAACATGCAAAGTTTGCAATTCAAAACATGTTTAAAGCATAGAAAACGAGTTGTTGATTAAAGTGCATGACCTAGTGAACGCTCATCTATCCATGATCCTTTTCATTCGATTTCAACATTAAGACAAAATCAAATAAACAAACTCACATAAGCTGCTAGAAGACTTAACAAATTCGGAAATCAATAATCAAATAAATCCATATAAACAAAGCTGGAAATTATAAACTCAATGTTATGTTAACTAATACATAGAATCATCAAACAACAAAGAGGAATCATAAAGATAATTAAAGGAATAGTCGAAATACACCATATGAAAGGATGAAGAACTCGAAGCCAACCCTTGAATCCTTGCGCAAGTGATCCAAACATGAACTCCAAGGTGATGATGAAGATGGAACGTCAATGATGAAGGTGGTGATGGTGCAGCCGCTAATTCCTCCTCCTTGAAGCTTTGAAGACTCTAAGTATTAGAGAATGGAGATGAGAACCTTGGATGGAGTAGCTGCTGAAACTATGAGAGAGTATGGAATGATATTTTTCAGTTGTGAATTGGTATGGAAGTGAGTTGTGAAGCCCTCTATTTATAGGAGAACATGGAACCCTAGCCTTGATCCTAGCCCTTCAAAATTAATCCCTTGGATGGCTGAGATTGCTTTGAGTAGTCCCAAGAAATATTCCTCCTCTTCTTGCCATGATCAGGTCTAGATACATCCCACAATATCTGATTTTATTCTTGGGGGTGGGTGGAGCATTGAGAATAAAAGAAACTTAAAGAATTAGAAAGTAGACAGCACTGAGCTCAGTGCACTTAGAACGGCATAATGGACGTTCCACTGGTTGGATTATTCTGAAATTTTAATACAGAATACCTAACACACATGTGCAGCTTGTATTAAAATTTCAGCTGGATCGGACGGTCCAATTAGGAGATATGGGCTTCAGAAGTGGACTGATCTGCACAGGCAGAATGTCCGAAAATGGACTTGGACCTTTCCTTCATGCTTTGTGGACTTGGGCTTTCCTTCATGGATTTGGGCCTCCATCTTGGGCCTCACGGCAGCTCACCTCTTAATGGGCCTCGAAAAAGCCCATTAGACTTCGTAAATTTCCGAGCTCCGATTTTCCGTTCTGAGCTGAAATAGTAATCCTAGTTGCATTAGGATTCCTACTCCCTTTATGATTCCTGTCAGAGTCAGGAAAGAATTCAAATTAGGAAAGTTTCATAATATCTTCATTTTAATTCATTCCTTCAATTAAATCATCATTTAGGGACACAAATGTATAAACTAAGCTAAACAGCCAAGTTAACCAATAAAACGCAGCCAAATAGTAGGGAAAATATATTAAAAACGTCACACTTTGTGCTCCTATCAGTCATATGGCAGTTAACCAATTATTTAGGTAAAAGAAATCAAACACTAATGGTATGGAGAGAAAGAAACAAAGATAGTTAGGTGAGATGGGTGGAAATATGGGGGTGAGTGGAGCATTGAGAATAAAGGAAAAGGAAAGAAATAAAAAGCAGACAGCACTGAGCAGTGCGCACTTGGAGTGGAATTCGGGACGGTTGGATGATTCTGAAATTTTAATGCCGAACACTTAACATCCACATGCAGCGTGTATCAGAATTACAGCTAGATCTGACGGTGAAATTGGGAGATATGGGCTTCGAAAGTTGACTAATCTGCACAGGCAGAATGTCCGAAAATCTGGGCTTGGGCCTTTCCTCATGCTTTGTGAACCTGGGCCTTCCTTCATGGATTTGGGCCTGCCATCTTGGGTTTGGGCCTTCCTTCATGGGCTTGGGCCTTCATCTTGGGCCTCATGGCAGACCACCTCTTAATGGGCCTCGCAAAAGCCCATTAGACTTCGTTTCTGCACATGTTCACATTAATACATCATTTTGGACTCAAATATGGAAACTAAGCTAAAATAGCAAAGTTACAATTAAATCATAGCCAAATAGTAGGGAAAACACATTAAAAACGTCACACTTTGTGCTCCTATCAAGGGACTCACTTAGTGCAATGGTAGGTTCAACGCTACCAAGGGAGTGAGTGTGATATAGTCGAGATACTGTTACAGTAGAAAACAAATGAAGTAATTTTTATTTTTATTTTTTTCTTTTTTATTTGGGTAACAATACGTGACCACAGTGACTTACTAAGTGCAATGGTAGGTTCAACGCTACCAAGGGAGTAAGTATGATCTAGTCGATATACCGTTACCGTAGAAAACGAAAACAAACAAATAAATAAACAACAGAAGCAAATTTTTTTTTTCTTTTTCAAAATTTTTTTTTATTAGGGTAACAATACGTGACCACAGTGACTTACTAAGTGCAATAGTAGGTTCAACGCTACCAAGGGAGTAAGTATGATCTAGTCGATATATTGTTACCGTAGAAAACAAACACAAGTAAATTATTTTTTTGAATTTTTTCAATTTTTCAAATTTTTTCTTTTCTTTTTAATAAACCTTCCCCCCACACTTGAATTAAACATTGTCCTCAATGTTAGACAGATATTTCACGAAAATGAAAAATCCAAGCATGGTTATTGAATTTAAGCACACAAACATAAATAAACACACAAATAGAAATAAACAGAAGTAAACACACAACATTTATACAAATGAAAAAGGAAACAGAAATACTCCCCTTTGAAGATCGTGAAGCTCCTCCCGAAGCAAGTCACCAACAGTCACAAACAAGGCTAGCAGGGCCTTGCATCCAACGTTTGCTCCTAGTTGACTGCGGCTCTGATCCTTTGAAGTGTGTCCTGGACAAGGGTAGTTGCCGACTCCACGGCAGACTTGGCTGATGTAGCCTTCACCGAGATCTGGAACACTATAGTCAGCAGTGTTCCGTCAAGTACAGCTCCGGATACGTTAGGCAGAATGGAGAAACAAGAAGACATAAGCGGAAATGGCTCCGGTTGAACTCCACATAACAAACACTGGAGAATGGAATGGTTGATCGGCGCATAAATCACAGACGACCCCGTTGCATCGGTGCAACACTCCTGAAGAATGAGGAAGTCGTTGTGACTATCTATGGCGAGCACCGAAATCTGGTTCCGCGGGTCAAGACCGATGGAGAAATTTGCTAGCACACGCACCGAGCTGTCCATCGACATACTATCCCACATTGGTCTTGTCCGCACGTCTTCGAGGAACTCAAAGATCCCGGTGTGATGAGATAGATGAACAACGGAACAACCAGCAGTACGATTGACTCTGGGGGCTTGCTCGGATCACCCCTTCGCTTGTTGGTCCCGACCTCCATTCGAGTGTCTCTTGTTCGGTTCGAACAAGTCCAGTGATGGTACGTGGAGTTGCTGATATCGTTGAAGAAACAGATTGTCATCTGTTTTGCCATTTCCGCCAAGCCTCTTCTTCCTTCGGGCGAAATGATCGAATCACCGGGTGAAGTGTGGATACCTGTGGCGCACATGTAGCGCTCGGCTTGTCGTTGGAGAGTTGAGATCCAACGCTTTGCACCAAAAGCGAACCCTGAATGAACAAATGGTTCGAAACTGGCCTTCATCTCCTTTTCGCGTACATCCACGTGCTCTACCCAAGTGACCAAGGAAGATCCATTATAAAGATCACGTATCAGGCATCCGGAGGGGCGTTTTCGGCAAATCGATCTCACGGAAGGCTTCGGATTGGAACGCAATTCATCCACGGAGACATCCACGACGACCCAACTTCCATCCAGTTGCTGGTGAGAGTACCGAATGAACTGGACTTCACGAGTTGAGACGATGTGAGATGGCACCAGAAACTCGGCCGACATCACCTGCATATGCTCCTCGTAGCCTTCTTCGTTGCTGGAGGAAAGGATCTCCAACGTCTTGGCGTTTGTGATCATGCTACAGAAGACTGGCAACCATCGACCCACATCCATTAAGATCTGAACAATGGTGGTCGGATAAAGGTGAATGGTTGCCGAGTGTCTCGAGGATTCCGCCTTGAAGTACGGTGCAGGTTCAGCTCGTTGAAACACTCGCAAGTACTCGGCCCTATGAAGAGTCTCGGGATGAATAGACGTGTCGGGAGTCGGTGAAGTTATCCACAAAGGAAATCCGGCAAAGGGCCATGAGCAAGAGCTCGTCTTTGGCCTTGCGGGCGATATCCGAGATCAAGTCGGTGTGGACTCCGACAAGATCAGCGAGCAGGTCCGGAAGATGGTCGGATGGAATAGGTGCGGATGGGCGCTCGATAAGTGTAGGCACGAGGCTCCGCACATCCCGTCTTAAGTGGTCCATGTCGATGGAATCATCGGACAACTCAAGAATAGGCTCTTGTTGTGGAGGAACAACTTCGAGCCTTCGCCGTGGCACATCCGAGTGCGGAACAGGTCCTCCGCAATCGGGGACATGATGCCGCCGTGGAGAGCATCGACGAGTCGTTGATTCCCGAAGTGAAGCTCCTCGTTCTTGCTCACCAGCCTCATCGTTTCGTCTCTCTAACTCGGCAATACGCTGCTCGACGTAAGGATACCGAACTTCTTCCTATTTCTCGAGCCCCAATAATAGACTTGGTCCTCCTCAAGTCCGATTTTTGGACCAAATCGTTCTCGTTGTGGCTTGGTGGGGTGAGAATACACCGCAAAGAAAGCCGCCAATGCATCTCTCCGAGCTTTGGTGTACTTGGTCCTCGGAAGTCTCCTATAGACAGGGAGCGGCTTCCGGCTCAACGGGTGGATCAACAACCATGATTGGTGCTTGGGGTAGTGGTTGTGGTTGTGGCAATGGCTCGGTCGGCATGCTAGCATCGGCGCTATCGAGCATGCTCGGTGGAATTATTTCAGCCGGACCTTCAAAGATCGGGGTTCTCGAAGGACCCGCCTGAAACAAATCACTGAACGAATTCACTCGTTTGGCCATTTCTGGGTTGGGAAGGGAGGATAGCTTTTCTGGGAATTGGGAGGTTTTCCGGGAAATAGACTCAAGAACACGAAGAACAATGAGAGAGAAAACGAGAGAGAGAGAGAGAGAGAGACTGACTAAGGGAAACCTAAGGGAAATGCGTGAAATGAAACACACGAACAGAAGGGAACGGACGCACGCACGCTCGCACACGTGCCACAGACAGAAGACCCGCAATTTCCGGATCGAGCGACGAAAGTCGTAAAGTCTACAGTACACACGCACGCGGTTTATTAAATAATTCGGCCGACGCAAAAGTCGTGCGTCGGCCCAATCAAATTGTTTTTCATTTTTCATTTTTCAATTTTTTTTCTTTTTTTAATACTTTACGAAAAGTCGTAAAGTGAACAGTGAAAACGCGTAGCACACGCGCTTGCCGACACTTTAAACGGGCTTGGACCATCGAAATGGTTTGGGCCTTAAAGTGGGCCTGGGCCAAAGAAATCTCCGGCCCATTATTTGTGGGCTTAACTAATGGGCCTCAAAACGAACAGGCCCGACACACTAATGGGCTTGGGTTACGGGTTTTGGGCTTCGTGAATGACACGAGCCCAATGGGCTAAATTTTATTTTTATTTATTTTTTATTTTTTTATTTATTTTTTATTTTACGAAACCTAAAACCCTAACCAATCACACAAACAAATGGGCTTAAGGCCCAATAACAAACAAACAAGCCCAAAATAAACAGTAAATAGGAACAGTAATTATGAACAATAAAAATAAATAATCACAAAACAATAAAACAAAAACAAACACTCTTTTTTTTTATTTACAATTAAAAATTTTCTATTTTTTTATTTTTACAAAAACAAATAACGAGAGTGAAAAGAAAACTTACCTTTTTACTCCCGAGGAAACCGAAAATCACCAACAAGACATCAACCTCAAGGTTTTTCAACCTTGACTTCCTAAACGTATGCTCCGATGTATGTGGTAAAATTTCCGATAAACCCGGATTATTTCCTATACAAAAAAAAAGGTTAGTAATAAATTTACAAAATAAAAACAAAATATTTACAAAGTTAAAAATATGTCACAAATTATCTATACAAAATGAATGAATAAATTTTCCTATGTCTACATATATTTTATTTACACAATACACTTAAGTGTACAAAAATATTTTCCTTTGCCTTAATATAGTTGAAAAAAAATGAAAGTTGATTCCAAGCGGTAACTCAAGGTGGACTTACGGCCTAGGTGCAATGCCTTGACTTAAATGACTTTCCGTGTTTTCAGAAGGCGAATGGCCAGATCATATGAGAATAAGCGAGGGGCAGGATTCATTTAGTGGACTACGGAGGCTTACACCCCTATCGACTTACGTCAGTCTATAGTCCTCTGAATCCAAAACCTGTCACCCAGGGTCTCGACCTAGACACCATCCATGTGCCCCTTACTCAGTTGAGAAAGCACTTAAGTGTTCGACAATTCTCCAAGTGTTAATAAAGGCCGCCCTCAACCTCAAATAACCTTACGGTAAAAATGAAGGGTTTAGGCCAATATTAACAAAAGGACCTTACCTATTCCGTTCAAGTTACAACTAACAACAACAAAAAAATAATCAACTATATAAAAGACACCTAAATAAATTACTAAGTGTAACAAAATATCAACAAGTATAAATAAATATTATTCACAAATATTCACAAAATAATAGTTAGGAATTTTCGATCCCCGTCGACGGCGCCAAAAATTGACACGCCCAAAAGGAGCATCAATTTCAAAAAAAACCCTATCGGTAGTAGTATAGTGCATAGTAGGGTATCGTTCACAACGGAGATCAAAGGGTGTACCTAACAAAAAATGTCACAAAGAATTAAATAAAATAAAGAATTATTATTAACAAGTATAAAGAATATATACATATGTACAAGGTAAAAGGGGGTTTAAGATATAAATTGAATAAAATGAATTAATTAAATTACAAAGAATAAATTAAATAAGATGGGATGAAACACAAAGTATATAAAGTTCAGCCACAAGTATACAAGTTTACCAATTATTGGACCGAAAATTAACCAAGTTCCCTAGCCATGAAACCGAAATTAACATATGTGGAATGCTGGACCGCCAATTATCATTCCCCAAATAAAACCACTTTCATGAAAATTAACCTAAGCGACCGCACCTAGATTAACCAATCAAACATGCAAAGGTAGCTAATCAAAACATGTCCAACGCATAAAAGAAGAGTTGTTAATTAAAGTGCACGACCTAGTGGGACCGCCCATCTATCCGTGATCCTTCTTATTTGATTCCGACCTCTTTCCAAAGCCTTTACTACTTGTGAATTAGAATTAAAACCCTAATTCTAGCACCAATTATATGCAATCATCTTAAGTTTGCAACCTTAAAACAAAAACATATAAAAGTTATCTACTAAAACAAAATCAAATAAACGGAGTCACATAAACTACTAGAAGAACTAATTAATTAGGATCCAACAATTAAATAAATCCATAAACAAGGGCTGAATATTATATAAATCATGTCATGTTAACTAATACAAAGAATAATCAAGTAACAAAGAGGCATAAATTTAAAGGCTAAGTCGAAATACACCGTATGAATAGCATGAAGATCTTGAAACCACATCTTGAATCCTTGACCACAAGTAATCCAAGCTGTGAAGACAAGGTGGTGATGGTGACGCTGAAATAGGGCTGGTGGTGATGGTGTAGACGTCTTCTCCTCCTCCTTGAAGCCTTGAAAATCCTAAATACTAGAGAATGGAAAATATGATGTGAGAGGGAGAAGAGAAAGAGGAGGGTTTGTCCCTCCCCATTGGGGTGTGTGGAGCATTGAAAATAAAAGAAGAGGAAAGAAATACAAAGCAGGCAGCACTGAGCTATTCCCACTTAGAACGGAATAATGCACGTTTGAACGGTTGGATGATTGTCAAACTTTAATACAGAATATCTAACACACACATTCAGCGTGTATCAAAAATACAGCTGGATCCAATGGTGAAATTGGGAGATATGGGCTTTGCAAGTTGACTAATCTGCACAGGCAGAATGTCCGAAAATCTGGGCTTGGGCCTTTCCTCATGCTTTGTGAACTTGGGCCTCCTTCTTGGACTTGGGCCTTCCTTCATGGATCTGGGCCTTCATCTTGGGCTCACGGCAGCACACCTCTTAATGGGCATCGAGAAAGCCCATTAGACTTCGTAAATTTCCAAGACATTGTTTATTTTCCTCAAGTTATCTTCTTTTCTCTTTATTTGCAATAGGAAACCTACAAACACAAAAACTAATTAAATAACATAAATTTATGAGAAACTAACAACAAAAATGTAGAGAAATTGATATAAAAAGTTGTACATTTATGCACCTATCATTCAACGCTACCAAGGGAGTGAGTATGATCTAGTCGAGATACCGTTACAGTAGAAAACGAAAACAAGTAAAATATTTTTTTGAATTTTTCAAATTTTTCAAATTTTTTCTTTTCTTTTTAATAAACCTTCCCCCCACACTTGAATTAAACATTGTCCTCAATGTTAGACAGATATTTCACGAAAATGAGAAATTCAAGCATGGTTATTGAATTGAAAATACAAACAGAAATAAACACACCAACAAAAATAAACACACAACATATATACAAATGAAAAACAGATAAGTTAAAGAAAAACTCCCCTTTGTAGATCGTGAAACTCCTGATAGGCTAAAATATAGCATCAATTTAAAAAACCCTATCGGTAGTATATAGTAAGTAGGGATCGTTCACAACGGAGATCAAAGGGTGTACCTAACAAAGAATTGTCACAAAAATTATTAATAAGTATAAAGAATAAATATACACATATTTTACAAGAGATTAAGGGGGGATTAAGAGATTAATTGAATGAAACTAATTAACTAAACTACAAAGAATAAATTAAATATTGATGGAGTGAAACATGAACACATAATTTACAACCACAAGTATACAAATTTACCAATTATTGAATTGAAAATTAACTAAGTCCCTAGTCATGAATCCGAAATTAACATATGTAAGATGTTGGACCACCATACATCTCCCAAATAAATATCTCTCTATGAAAATTAACCTAAGCGACCACACCTAGAATAACCAATTAAACATGCAAAGGTGATCAATCAAAACATGTTCAACGCATAGAAAAATACTTGTTAATTAAAGTGCACGACCTAGTGAGACCACTCAACTATCCATGATCCTTTTTATTTGATTCCAACGTTAAAGACAAAATCAAACAAACAGATTCACATAAGCTACTAGAAGAATCAATTAACTTCAATCCAATAATTAAATAAACTCACATAAATAGGCTGAAAATTACATAATCCATATTGTGTTAACTAATACAAGAGATTAACAAGCAACAAAGAGGTATGAATTTAAAGGCTAAAACGTAATACACCATATGAATAAGTTGAAGATCTTGAAATCACAAAACCTTGAATCCTTGACCACAAGTAATCCAAACCGTGAAGACAAGTTGGTGATGAAGATGGTGATGTCGAAATATGGTTGGTGATGATGGTGATCACGCCTTCTCCTCCTCCTTGAAGTCTTGAGAATCCTTGCACTAGAGAATGGAAGGTGGTAGCCGAGAACTTGGATGTGTGGCTGTTGAAAAGATGGAGGTATGGAATGATATTTCTCGGTGTAGAAGGTGGTGTAGAATTGTGTTGAAGAGCAGCCTATTTATAGGAGAACATGGAACCCTAGGAGCAATCTTGATCGTTCATTAAAAATCCCCTTGTGTGGCCGAGATTTCCTTGAGTAGTCACCAAGAAATCTTCCTATGTATTATGACTAAAACCCATCTAGATACATCCCATAAAATTCTGATTTTAATCCCTTAAAGTGGTCCTCAAGGCATGGTCTCTCAATATGGACGAAATTCCCTTTAATTAATCCCATAAAAATCTGAATTAACCTCCTTGGATAATTGCTGAAATATTCCTTGAGTAGTCCACAAGAAATCTCCTTCCTCTCTTGCCGAAATTAGGACTAGATTCATCCATAAATTTCTGAATTAATTCCTTGATAAACCTAGTTGAGTTCCACATGGATTCTCCTTGCATTGGTTGCCAAAAGCATAGATGAACAGTACCGGATGAACAGTGCCGTGTGAATAGTTCTGAAATCTTCTTGAGTGGTGGCCAAGAAACCTCCTTCCTCCTTTGCCATAATTCCATCTAGATACGTTCCCAAAAATCTGAATTAATATCCTAAATAAATTAGGTGTTTTAAAAGAATAAAAACTTTAGGAAAAATATCAAGATTAAATAAAATAAAATCAGAATCCTATTAGGATAAAAGAATGAGGCAAAGGAAGAGAACTCCCTTGTAATTTTCGTCCAAAATAAACCCTAATGGGCTAGGGTTTCATCCAAGAGTCCAATGGACTTGTTTTCATGGATTTGGGCCTCCCAATTGGTCCACATGGCAGCCCACCTCTTAATGGGCCTCGAAAAAGCCCATTAAGCTTCGTAAATTTCCGAGGTCCCGTTTTGCATTCCGAGCACAAATAGTAATCCTAGTTGAAGTAGGACTCCTACTCACTTTAGGATTCCTGGTAAAGTCAGGAAAGAGTTCAAATCAGGAAAGTTTCTAAAAATCAAAATAGGAAAGATTTCAAAAGAGGAAAGTTTCCTAATCTAACTAGGAAATTCAAGTCTCCTAATTCAAGTAGGAGACTCAAAATAGGAAAGTTTCCTTAAAACATCATTTCGGTTCATTCCTTCAATTAAATCATCATTTAGGGACACAAAGATAGAAACTAAGCTAAATAGCAAAGTTAATCAATAAAACGCAGCCAAATAGTAGGGAAAACACATTAAAAACGTAGCATATAATGCTCCTATCAAATTCCCCCACACTTAGCTTTTGCTAGTCCCTTAGCAACACAATCATACTCCACACAAAAATTCTATTGCCCTTAACTTATTGCCTCAGAAATCTCTTACTTTTATGGAATCAAGTTTAACACTTAACCAAAATTTGTCACAAGAAATTCGAGAGTTAATTAACAAGCATGGAATTCATGTGAACAAGTAAGACTTGGAAGAACAATGGTGATTCAATGGAGCTCAGCATGTTTCAAACAAGTTATCCTCACAAGGGTATGCTCTCTATTTTCATTCAGAATCATGACTCATGCTTAAAAGCTTTTCACTCAAAGATATGTGAGAGAAATTATTGTAAGGCACTCAAATAGCTCACATATATTAAACCAATAAAAGCACTTTAGTGAATAAAACCTCATAAAAGATACCAATTACATGCCCAAATGGACCACAACCATATGCTCACTTTCGAAATTCATCTCCACAGATCAAGGGCTACCCATTTTAAGGATCAAGAAGGACTTTTAAAGGTTGTAATGGGGCTAGGCTCTTGGTTTAAAGAAACGAAGGATAAGGAAATCACAAAGTGTCCTAAAAACCTAGTAGAGCATTCAAATAACCATGTCTTCTTTCAAAAGTCATATGATAAAGGACAAAGGCCGAGTATTTTATTTTTAGACCTTCACTTCAAAATAACCTCCTAAATCATCGGGAAAGGGGACATTAATCCATTTTTTTCAACTTTTCTCTCTTGTCGTACATATTTTTTTCTTTCTTTCTTTTCATTTTTCATGGCATACACATGTAATGAACAAGTCTATCCCTTCCCCCACACTTATTTTCGTCAACTTCTGATTAGACGGTTTTACCTAGGTCATTATTTTTTACCTAAATTCCTAACAATTGTCGTTGTAAAGTATAATGGGAAATAAAGGTTTTTCCCACAGAAGATTGTTATATTTACTTTTTAATGTCACAATAAATTAAATTAAATAAATAATTAATATTTACAAGTATAAAGAATAAAGAATATATATATATACAAAATTAAATAAACTATACAGTATTGTTTCTATTTACAAAAATATACATTATATACAAAAGTATTTTTGGGGGTTTTTGAGATTTTTGAAAACAATAAATAATTAAAAGGAAATATTTTTGGATTTTTTATTATTTTTGAAAACAAGAAAACACACACACAAATATTGTTTTGAAGATTAACCAACTCCCTAGCCATGAATCCGAAACTAACACATGTAGAATGCCTACGCAGGTTATCATTCCCCAAATAAACTTCTCCCATGAAATCAACCTAGTGAACGCTCATCTAGATTAAACAATTAAACATGCAAAGGTGATTAATCTAAACATGTCTAACGCATAGAAAAAGAGTTGTTAATTCAAGTGCGCGACCTAGCGAACGCTCGTCTATCCGCGATCCTTATCATTTAGTTTCAACATTAAAGATAAAACCAAACAAACAAAATTCACATAAGCTGCTAGAAGAATCAATTAACTTCAATCCAACAATTATTACACAAAATAGAAAATAAACAAACAATAACATTTCCCAAAATTATTCACGAATAGTTAATTAAACAAAAATAAATTATAATAAATAAACAGAGTTTAGGAAAAATGTTACTGTTGTGTCCATGAGAATGGACACTGTCTGGCAGGCGAAGGTGGCAGACTCAGCTATAGTAGATCGTAAAAATGCATTTGGATGTGGCGGGTGCACTTAGCAGATTGGGCTTTTTCTGAAATTGGGCTTGGGATTTCCTGCAATGGGCAAAAGCCCAATTAATTTCCTGTTTTCATCTTGGCCGGCCCAAGCCCAATTGTTTCTCCCTTGCGGTGTTGACCGGTCTAGCCCATGGTAGACTTTGACTTTTCAAAGCTGAAAATTCAGCTCCTTTTTTTATTCTTCTTTCTTCTTACCAAAACAAAGCAGGACAGAGATGGAGCAGCAAGGTGAGCTGGGCTTGAGGAGGAAGACCGGCGGCGGAGGTGAACGGCGTCGGCGAAGCTTGGGAAGACGGCGGCCACCCGAGATCGACGACGCGGCGAAGGTGTAAGGGCTCGGCGCAGTTCGGATCGAGAACGGCGCTGCTGGTTTTTGTTTTTCCGTGCTCTCTCATTTCTTATTCATCTTCTTCTTTTCGTGCAGAGAGAGCAAGGACCGAAATCAGCTACATCACCGGCGGTGGAAATCGGGAGATTAACGGTGAGGTCGCCGGTAAGGATTGGAGGCGGCACGGCTGGACCGGGCTCGGCGAACGGGACGCCGGCGGTGGAATTGAAGCGGCGTGGCGTGGCGGCAAGGCAGAGGATGACGGCGCTGCAACATTGAGCTGCTTCCAGAACCTCGCAAAACAAAAGAGCAAACATAATTAGAGAGAATTGCTTGGGTATTGTGCTTTTGTTGTTAATTGCGAGTGTGAATACGAAGGAGGATGGGTTGTGTTGGTTGATGATTATGGAGATTGAGATTGGGCAGAGGGCTGCCATGGTAGGATTGGCGTGATTGAAGGGGAGGACCGGCGAGTCCGGAATGGTTAGTGAATCACGGTGGTGAGTGATGGTGATGGCTGCCATGGCTGGAATGGGTGAAATTGAGTGATGATTATTGTCCGAATATGTGATTAAGATGGTGGTGGTGATGGTGCTTAAATAGGCAAAGCAAGTAGAGAAACAGCCAAGGGAAACGTGGTGGGTAGCTATGGTGGAAGCAGTAGGTGAAGTGGAGAAGATTCTGCCGGCTGGTGGAAGTGGTATGTGATCTGGAATGGTGAAAGAGAGAGAGAGAGCTGCAGATGCTCAAAATCAGCGGGAAGCAAGAGTGGAAGTGCAGCTGGAGAGGAATCCCACGCATGTGAGGAGGAATTTCAGTGATGGTGTGAGTTGGAGATGAATCAAACGGTGAACACACATGTGGCTGCAAACAAAACAAAGCAAAAGAAATAAAATAAAAAGAATTTACAAATTAATTTATAAAATAAATCAAAAGAAAAAGTAATAAAATAAATTAACTGAAATAATTATAAAATAAATGTATAAAAGAAACATTTATTAGAGAAAATAAAATGGTGGTTTGAATTATGTTCCACCACCGCGTGTGGTGGTTGCGCCGCCTAATGTGGTGGTTCGCCGACAAATTGTCGGGATTCGGAACGGTTTCCGAAATCTTCGTACAATATTTTATTCCACATGTGAAAGTCACGGTTGACTTTCCGATTTACGCTGAAAACCTCCAAAATGCACCTATTTTGTGCAGATAAACATTTTCCTGGTATTTTCCCTAAAAACACGAAAACAAACATTAAACAGACAATTAAGCTTTCGGAATAGCAAAATCCAGTAATTAAAGGCACTTTATGAACGTATTTTACGTTCACATTGATAGGAGCACAAAGTGTGACGTTTTTAATGTGTTTTCCCTACTATTTGGCTATGATTTAATTGTAACTTTGCTATTTTAGCTTAGTTTCCATATTTGAGTCCAAAATGATGTATTAATGTGAACATGTGCAGAAACGAAGTCTAATGGGCTTTTGCGAGGCCCATTAAGAGGTGGTCTGCCATGAGGCCCAAGAAGGAAGACCCAGACCCAAGATGGCAGGCCCAAATCCATGAAGGAAGGCCCAGGTTCACAAAGCATGAGGAAAGGCCCAAACCCAGATTTTCGGACATTCTGCCTGTGCAGATCAGTCAACTTTAGAAGCCCATATCTCTCAATTGCACCGTCAGATCTAGCTGTATTTTTGATACACGCTGTATGTGGATGTTAAGTGTTCGGCATTAAAATTTCAGAATCATCCAACCGTCCATACGTCCAGAATTCCACTCCAAGTGCGCACTGCTCAGTGCTGTCTGCTTTTTATTTCTTTCCTTTTCCTTTATTCTCAATGCTCCACTCACCCCCATATTTCCACCCATCTCACCTAACTATCTTTGTTTCTTTCTCTCCATACCATTAGTGTTTGATTTCTTTTATCTAAATAAATGGTTCATTGCCATATGACTTCATTTCCACCATTCCACTTACCATTTCTTTTCTACCACTCACATTCCACTTCTCTTCCTTTTCTTTCTTTATTTCTTTCATTGTCTTCTTCTTCCTCTCCATTCTCCTGTAAATAGCAGCGTCATTCTTCTCACCAATACACACCCCAATGGGGAGGGACAAACCCTCCTCTTTCTCTTCTCCATCTCACATCATATTTTCCATTCTCTAGTATTTAGGGTTTTCAAGTCTTCAAGGAGGAGGGAAGCTGTTTACACCATTACCACCAGCCATCAACCATCATCACCACCATCATCATCACCTTGGGAATCTCGGCTTTTGAGTTACTCGCGTGAGGATTTAAGAGTTTGTGATCTTCGAGTTCTTCCTACTTTCCATATGGTGTACTTCAACTTATTCTTTAATTACTCTTTTTGAGTTCCTCTTTGTTGCTTGTTTATTCTTTGTATTAGTTAACATGACATGATTTATATAATTTTCAGCCTATATTTATGAGTTTATTTGATTGTTAGATCCTAATTAATTAGTTCTTCTAGCAGCTTATGTGACTCCGTTTATTTGATTCGGTTTTATTGAATCTTTTATGTGTTCTTGTTTTAAGGTTCGAAACTTAAGATGATTGCATGTAATTGGTGCTAGAATTAGGGTTTTAATTCTAATTCACAAGTAGTAAAGGCTTATCAAACGGGTCGGAATCAAAATAAGAAGGATCGCGGATAGACGAGCGTTCGCTAGGTCGCGCACTTTAATTAACAACTCTTCTCCTATGCGTTAGATATGTTATTGATTGATCACCTTTGCATGTTTAATTGTTTAATCTAGATGAGCGTTCACTAGGTTAATTTTCATAGAAGAGGTTTTATTTGGGGAATGATAACCCGTGTGGGCATTCCACATATGTTAGTTTCGGTTTCATGGCTAGGGAACTTGGTTAATTTTCGGTCCAATAATTGGTAAACTTGTATACTTGTGGCTGAACTTTATATACTTTGTGTTTCATCCCATCTTATTTAATTTATTCATTGTAATTTAATTAATTCATTTCATTCAATTTAATCTCTTAAACCCCATTTTTACTTTGTACATATGTATATATATACTTTATACTTGTTAATAATAATTCTTTATTTTATTTAATTCTTTGTGACATTTTTTGTTAGGTACACCCTTTGATCTCCGTTGTGAACGATACCCTACTTACACTATACTACCGATAGGGTTTTTTTAAATTGATGCTTGCTAATAGCCTATCAATTTTTGGCGCCGTCGACGGGGATTGAAAATTCCTAACTATTATTTTGTGAATATTTGTGAATAATACTTGTTTATACTTGTTGATATTTTGTTACACTTACTAATTTTACTTGTAGATATTTTACACTTAGTAATTTTATTTAGGTGTCTTTTATATAGTTGATTATTTTTTTGTTGTTGTAAGTTGTAACTTGAACGGAATAGGTAAGGTCCTTTTGTTAATATTGGCCTAAACCCTTCATTTTTACCGTAAGGTTATTTGAGGTTGAGGGCGGCCTTTATTAACACTTGGAGAATTGTCGAACACTTAAGTGCTTTCTCAACTGAGTAAGGGGCACATGGATGGTGTCTAGGTCGAGACCCTGGGTGACAGGTTTTGGATTCAGAGGACTATAGACAGACGAAAGTCGATAGGGGCTTGCCTCCGTAGTCCACCAAATGAATCCTGCCCCTCGCTTATTCTCATATGATCTGGCCATTCGCCTTCTGAAAACACGGAAAGTCATTTAAGTCAAGGCATTGCACCTAGGCCGTAAGTCCACCTTGAGTTACCGCTTGGAATCAACTTTCATTTTTTTTCAACTATATTGAGGCAAAAGAAACTGTTTTTGTACACTTTGGGTATATTGGATCAAACATGACTTTAAGATGGGTAGCTGTTTCAGTCCCATTGCACATTGAAGTCCTCTGTTCCCGTACTTAAGTGTATTGTGTAAATAAAATATACTTAGACATAGGAAATTTTATTTATTCATTTTGTATAGATAATTTGTGACACATTTTTAACTTTGTAAATATTTTGTTTTTATTTTGTAAATTGATTACTAACTTTTTAATTTTTATAGGGAATAATCCAGGTTATTCGAAAATTTTACCACATACATCGGAGCATACGTTTAGGAAGTCAAGGTTGAAAAACCTTGAGGTTGATGTCTTGTTGGTGATTTTTTGGTTTCCTCGGGAGTAAAAAGGTAAGTTTTCTTTTCACTCTCGTTATTTGTTTTAAAAAATAAAAATAAAAAAAAATAAAAAAAATTAGAAAATTTGTAATTGTAAATAATAAAAAAAAGAGTGTGTTTTTGTTTTACTGTTTTGTATTTATTTATTTTCACTTTTTATAATTACTGTTTGTTTGTTTTGGGCTTGTTTGTTTGTTATTTATTATTGGGCCTTAGGCCCATTCGTTTGTGTGATTGGTTAGGGTTTTAGGTTTCGAAAAAAAAAAAAAAAAAAAAATATTTAGCCCATTGGGCTCGTGTCATTCCCGAAGCCCAAAACTCGTAACCCAAGCCCATTTAGTGTGTCGGGCCTGTTAGTTTTTAGGCCCATTAGGTTAAGCCCACCAATAATGGCCCGTTCTCTACGCGGCCAGGCCCACTTTAAGGGCCAGACCATTCCGATGGCCCAGGCCCGTTTAAAGTGTCGGCAACCGTTAGCGCGTGTGACACGCGTTTTCACTGTTCACTTTACGACTTTCGCGTAAAGATTTGGTTAAATAAAAAGAAAAATTCTTATTGGACCGTCCCGCTACTTTCGCGTCGGCACGATAATTAAAAAATAAAAATAAAAAATAAAAAATGAAAAAAATATTTGATTGGGCCGACGGACGACTTTTGCGTCGGCCGATTTGTTTAATAATCCGCATGCGTGTCAACTGTAGCCTTTGCGACTTTCGTCGCTCGATCCGCAATTTGCGGATATGTGTCTGTGGCACGTGTTCGTACGTGCGTATGTTCCTTTCCCTTGGTTTGTGTCTATGTGCTTCATTCCATTCATTTTGCATTCATTTTCACTTAGTTCCCTTTTAGTCTCTCTACATTTTCTCTCGTTTGTTCATACTGTTCTTCACTTGTTCTTCGTTGTTCTTAGTTATTTTTCCAGAAAGCTATCCTCCCTCCCAACCTAAAAATGGCCAAAAGAGTGAATTCTTTCAGTGAGTTGTTTCATTCTAGTCCTCCAGAGAGTGATTTCTTTGAAGGCTTAGATGAAATCATTCCACCAAGCATTCTAGATACTGTTAATGCTAGCATGCCGGATGTGCCAGAACCAGAACCAGAACCACAAGCACCAATCCAGGCTGCTGATCCACCTGTTGTTGCTGTTGCTGGTTCTTCCCAGAAGCGTACGAGAGGCCCGAGGACGAGATTCACCAAGGACCAAAATGATGCGTTGACCGAGTTCTACACGGTGAATCCTCACCCACTCAAACTGCACAGAGGAAGGTTTGCTATAGAACTCGGGTTAACTGAAAATAAGGTCTACAACCGGGGAAGGAGATTTCATGATAAGCACGGTATCCCGTCGGAGGAGCAGATTTATGCCGATCTAATAAGAAGAAACGAGGAGCTGATGAGTAAGAATGAGGAGCTTCAAGAGCAGAACCAGAAACTCATCGATGCTCTTCACGGCGGCATTTGTCCCCGAGTGTGGAGGTCCCGTTCCGCACCCGGATGTGCATCGATCAAGATTCGAAGTTGTTCCTCCGGAGCCTCTTCTTGTCTTGTCCGATGATTCAATCGACATGGATGACTTGCGAAGGGATGTGCGGAGCCTCATGCCAACATTACTCGAGCGCTCATCCTCTCATGTGCCATCTGACAACATTCCGGGACCTGCTCATGATCTCGTTGGGTTTCATTCCGACCAGATCGCCGATATCGTGAACAAAGCCAAAGACGAACTCATGCTCTTGGTCGCTGCTGGTTTTCCCCTATGGATCTATTCCTCAAATCCCATCACTTCCATTCATCCCGAAACTCTTAATCATGCCGAGTACTTGCGAGTGTCTCAACGAGCTGAGCCTACACCATATTTCATATCGAAGCCTCGAGACACTCGGCAACCATTCACCCGAATCCGACCACCATCGTTCGGATTTTAATGGATGTTGGTCAATGGTTGCTCATCTTCTCGTAGCTTGGTCACCAATGCCCATACCTTGGAGGTCCTGTTCTCCGGGATAGAAGAAAGCTACAAGGAGCGAGTGCAAGTGATGTCCGCCGAGTTTCTAGTGCCAACACACAATGTTTCAACTCGTGAAGTCCGGTTTGTTCGTTCCTCTCACCAACAATTGGATGGAAGTTGGATTGTTGTGGATGTCTCTGTGGATGAAATGAGCTCAAATCCAAGGCCTTCCGTGAGATCAAGATGTCGAAAACGTCCTTCCGGATGCTCGATACGGGATCTGCAGAATGGATCCTCCTTTGTCACGTGGGTGGAGCATGTTGATGTGCGAGAAAAAGATTTAACCCCCTTATTTAAACCTTTTGTTGAATCGGGTTTTGCATATGGAGCGAAGCGTTGGTTGGCACCTCTTCAACGACATGCCGAGCGCTACATGTGCGTGATGGGGATTCACACTTCACCCGGTGACTCAATCATTTCACCGAGAGGGAGAAGAAGCCTTGCTAAGATGGCAAACCGGATGGCGGTAAGTTTCTTCAACGACATCACCAACTCGACTTACCATCATTGGACTGCATCAAACAAAACGGGAGACACACATATGGAGGTCGGGACCAACAAGCGAAGGGGTGATCCTAGCCAACCCCTTGGACTCGATCGTACCGCCGGCTGTTCGTCAAGCACTTCTCCCATCACACAAGAATCTTTGATTTTATCAAAGACGTACGTACAAGGCATTTATGGGATAGTGTGTCGATAGACAGTTCAGTACATGTGCTTACAAACTTCACCACCGGTCTTGACCCACGAAATTCTATCTCCGTTTTGGGCATAAGTAATCACGTCGACTTCCTCATACTCCGGGAGTGCTTCACGGATTCAACGGGGTCGTACGTGATTTATGCGCCTATCGATCAAGCAACCTTCCAGTCCATGTTATGTGGAGTTGACCCGGAGGCTTTTCAATTGATGTCATCTGGCTTCTCCATTCTGCCTGATGTATCCGGAGACGTACTTGATGGAACTCTACTGACGTTAGTGTTCCAGATCTCAGTGAAGGCAAATTCAGCCAGACGTGCTGTGGATTTGGCAACAAGTGCGGTCCAGGACACGCTCAAAAGGATCAAAGCCGCAGTCAACTAAGGAGCAAATGTTGGATGCAAGGCCCTGCTAGCCTTGAATGTGACTGTTGGTGACTACCATCGGGAGGAGCTTCACGATCTTCAAAGGGGAGTCTTTCTGTTTCCCTTTTCATTTACTTAACTGTTGTGTGTTTATTTTTGTTGGTGTGTTTATTTCTGTTTGTATTTTCAATTCAATAACCATGCTTGGATTTTTCATTTTCGTGAAATATTTGTCAACATTGAGGACAATGTTTAATTCAAGTGTGGGGGGAAGGTTTCAGTTTATTTTCTTAAAAAAAAACAAAAAAAGAAAAAATTTGAAAAATTCAAAAATTCAAAAAAATAATTTACTTGTTTTTGTTTTCTACGGTAACGGTATTTCGACTAGATCATACTTACTCCTTTGGTAGCGTTGAACCTACCATTGCACTAAGTAAGTCACTGTGGTCACGTATTGTTACCCTAATAAAAAAAATTGAAAAAGAAAAAAAAATAGTTTTGTAAGCTCGTTTGTTTCGCACTGGCTTTGGAGCTATCGAGTCTTAGAAAGTGCTTGTTCGTTTATTTGAGCTATATCATTTAAAAAAAAATCAATCAAAAAAATCAAAAAATAAAAAATTACAAAAATATTTGCTTCTGTTTGTGTGTTTTTGTGTGTTTAGTTGTGTTATGTGTGTTGTGTTCTTTCCAATTCCGATGATGAATTGAGTTTAAATTGTTATGGTTTTGGAGAATGTTTATTATATGTCAAGGCTTTGTGTAATTTGCTTTGGATTTAATATGCATAACTTGTGATTGCTCGAATTTCCATGTTCACATAACCTGTTTCGATTAATTGATTGCAATCCGAGAAGCACATTTGAACATACATTGTCATGCATACCCAGAAAATGTGAGGACTTGAGCCTATTGAATATTCACATGTATGCATATTTCATACATTTACTCGTTCTTCATGTGTGCACAATTCATGAGTTTTGAACCTAGAACTTGCTCAAAGACCACTTGAAACGTTTTGTTAATCTGTAATGAATTAGAGATGATTAAGGCATTAGTTGAGCACCATGGCCAAAGTATTCACCATCCATCTAAACACGAACTTTAGGAATCCCCTTTTGAACTAAACACTCATTAGCCGTTTCTTTTGTTCACCCACACCATCTCACCCATGTTTTATTGTGTTTGCAAAACAATGATAGTGATTTCTTGTGTTCTTATGCTTCGGATGTATAGTATGTACCAAAAGGCAAGTGTGGGGGTGCATTTTATTTTGTTGTACTTGTTCAAAGAAAGAAAAAAAAAATCAGAAATAAAAAGAAGGAATAAATTCCTCAAAGAAAAAAAAAAAAAAAAAAAAAAAAAAAAAAATAGAGTTATTTTATTTACTTGTATTATTTTCAATAAAAGGTTGGAGGAGAATAAGAAAGTTGTTTCGGGTATAGCATAGGTATGAGTTTCAAAGTCATTGATTTGTCTTGCAAACATGTGAAATATTTTTCATTTCCAGTCCCTTCATTCATCATTCACCATTCACTATACACCATTCACCCTTTGACCCCTGTTTCACCTTAAAAGCCCTTATGATTTAATGATTTGTGGATTAATTGTGGAGATTTGGTCGATGAGCAAGCATATGGGAACACTACTTGTGTAATTGTTATGAGAGTAAACACTTAACCCTAAACATTGAGCGGAAATAATTAGTGAATCTTGTGAGCTTTAGTGGTTAATGTTGTTTCGATGTGCCTATTGGATTGCTGGAGATTTTTTGTATACTCGGTTTTCACACACTGCACCTGAGCATGAATGAGATGTACATGTTAAATGCTTAGCAAATTTGTTAGCCTTGGTATATAATTTTTATTCTCTTGATTATAACTCTTCTGAACTCGCTGAGGGTTATGGTTGGAAAGACCATTCTGTTTTGTGTTTCCTTTTTTGTTTTGTGTTGTTCTTGTGTTTGCTAGAGGACTAGCAGTAGCTAAGTGTGGGGGAATTTGATAGGAGCACAAAGTGTGACGTTTTTAATGTGTTTTCCCTACTATTTGGCTATGATTTAATTGTAACTTTGCTATTTTAGCTTAGTTTCCATATTTGAGTCCAAAATGATGTATTAATGTGAACATGTGCAGAAACGAAGTCTAATGGGCTTTTGCGAGGCCCATTAAGAGGTGGTCTGCCATGAGGCCCAAGAAGGAAGACCCAGACCCAAGATGGCAGGCCCAAATCCATGAAGGAAGGCCCAGGTTCACAAAGCATGAGGAAAGGCCCAAACCCAGATTTTCGGACATTCTGCCTGTGCAGATCAGTCAACTTTAGAAGCCCATATCTCTCAATTGCACCGTCAGATCTAGCTGTATTTTTGATACACGCTGCATGTGGATGTTAAGTGTTCGGCATTAAAATTTCAGAATCATCCAACCGTCCATACGTCCAGAATTCCACTCCAAGTGCGCACTGCTCAGTGCTGTCTGCTTTTTATTTCTTTCCTTTTCCTTTATTCTCAATGCTCCACTCACCCCCATATTTCCACCCATCTCACCTAACTATCTTTGTTTCTTTCTCTCCATACCATTAGTGTTTGATTTCTTTTATCTAAATAAATGGTTCATTGCCATATGACTTCATTTCCACCATTCCACTTACCATTTCTTTTCTACCACTCACATTCCACTTCTCTTCCTTTTCTTTCTTTATTTCTTTCATTGTCTTCTTCTTCCTCTCCATTCTCCTATAAATAGCAGCCTCATTCTTCTCACCAATACACACCCCAATGGGGAGGGACAAACCCTCCTCTTTCTCTTCTCCATCTCACATCATATTTTCCATTCTCTAGTATTTAGGGTTTTCAAGTCTTCAAGGAGGAGGGAAGCTGTTTACACCATTACCACCAGCCATCAACCATCATCACCACCATCATCATCACCTTGGGAATCTCGGCTTTTGAGTTACTCGCGTGAGGATTTAAGAGTTTGTGATCTTCGAGTTCTTCCTACTTTCCATATGGTGTACTTCAACTTATTCTTTAATTACTCTTTTTGAGTTCCTCTTTGTTGCTTGTTTATTCTTTGTATTAGTTAACATGACATGATTTATATAATTTTCAGCCTATATTTATGAGTTTATTTGATTGTTAGATCCTAATTAATTAGTTCTTCTAGCAGCTTATGTGACTCCGTTTATTTGATTCGGTTTTATTGAATCTTTTATGTGTTCTTGTTTTAAGGTTCGAAACTTAAGATGATTGCATGTAATTGGTGCTAGAATTAGGGTTTTAATTCTAATTCACAAGTAGTAAAGGCTTATCAAACGGGTCGGAATCAAAATAAGAAGGATCGCGGATAGACGAGCGTTCGCTAGGTCGCGCACTTTAATTAACAACTCTTCTCCTATGCGTTAGATATGTTATTGATTGATCACCTTTGCATGTTTAATTGTTTAATCTAGATGAGCGTTCACTAGGTTAATTTTCATAGAAGAGGTTTTATTTGGGGAATGATAACCCGTGTGGGCATTCCACATATGTTAGTTTCGGTTTCATGGCTAGGGAACTTGGTTAATTTTCGGTCCAATAATTGGTAAACTTGTATACTTGTGGCTGAACTTTATATACTTTGTGTTTCATCCCATCTTATTTAATTTATTCATTGTAATTTAATTAATTCATTTCATTCAATTTAATCTCTTAAACCCCATTTTTACTTTGTACATATGTATATATTCTTTATACTTGTTAATAATAATTCTTTATTTTATTTAATTCTTTGTGACATTTTTTGTTAGGTACACCCTTTGATCTCCGTTGTGAACGATACCCTACTTACACTATACTACCGATAGGGTTTTTTTAAATTGATGCTTGCTAATAGCCTATCACACATCACACCCCTACACTTGAACTATTGCTAGTCCTCGAGCAAACATAGAACAAAACATCACAAAACAGAAAGGGAAACACAAAACAGACGGTCTTTCCAACCATAATCCTCAGCGAGTTCGAAAGAATTATAATCAAGAGAATAAAAATTATATACCAAGGTTAAAGAATTTGCTAAGCATTTAACATTTACATCTCATTTATGCTCGGGTGTGTGTGTGAAAACCAAGTATACAATTAATGTCAAGCAATCCAATAGGCACATATGAACAACATTAACCACTAAAGCTCACAATGATCACTAAATATTTCCGCTCAGTGTTTAGGGTTAACTGTTTACTCTCAAAACAATTACACAAGTAGTGTTCCCATATGCTTGCTCATCGACCGACTCTCTACAATTAATCTACAACTCATCAGATCATAAGGACTTTCAGGTGAAACAGGGGCCAAAGGTGAATGGTAAATGATGAATGGTAAATGATAGTGAAGGGACTCGAAATGAAAAATGTTTTACATGTTTGCAAGACAAGTCAACGACTTTGAAACTCATACCTATGCTAAACCCGAAACAACTTTCTTATTTTCCTCCAACCTTTTATTGAAAATAATACAAGTAAATAAAATAACTCTATTTTTGTGGTATTTTTTTCTTTTTCTTTTCCACATTTTTTTTTCTTTTCTTTTTTTCTTGAGGAATTTTATTCCTTCTTTTTATTTCTGATTTTTTTTTTCTTTGAACAAATACAACAAAATAAATACACCCCCACACTTGCCTTCTGGTATATACCATACAAATCCGAAGCATAAAAACATAAGAAGTCACTATCATCGTCTTGCAAACATAAATAAAACAAGGGTGAAATGGTGTGGGTGAACAAAAGAAACGGCTAATGAGTGTTTAGTTCAAAAGGGGATTCCTAAAGTTCGTGTTTAAATGGATGGTGAATATTTTGGCCATGGTGCTCAACTAATGCCTTAATCATTTCCAATTCATCACAGATTAATAAAAAGTTTCAAGCGGTCTCTGAGCAAGTTCTAGGTTCAAAAACTCATGAATTGTGCACACATGAAGAACGAGTAAATGTATGAAATATGCATACATGTGAATATACAATAGGCTCAAATCCTCACATTTTCTGGGTATGCATGACAATGTATGTTTAAATGTGCTTCTCGGATTGCAATCAATTAATCGAAACAGGTTAAGTGAACATGGAATTTCGAGCAATCACAAGTTATGCATATTAAATCCAAAGCAAATTACACAAAACCTTAACATATAATCAACATTCTCAAAATCATAACAATTAAACTCAATTCATCATCGGGATTGGAAAGAAAACAACACAATAAAACACACAAAAACACACAAACAGAAGCAAATATTTTTGTAATTTTTGTTTTTTTTGATTTTTTTTTTTTTTTAATGTAGGTAACAATACGTGACCACATGGACTCACTTAGTGCAATGGTAGGTTCAACGCTACCAAGGGAGTGAGTGTGATATAGTCGATATACCGTTACAGTAGAAAACGAAAACAAACAAATAAATAAACAACAGAAGCAAATTTTTTTTTCTTTTTCAATTTTTTTTATTAGGGTCACAATACGTGACCACAGTGACTTACTAAGTGCAATGGTAGGTTCAACGCTACCAAGGGAGTAAGTATGATTTAGTCGATATATTGTTACAGTAGAAAACGAAAACAAGTAAATTATTTTTTTGAATTTTTCAAATTTTTCAAATTTTTTCTTTTCTTTTCAGTAAACCTTCCCCCCACACTTGAATTAAACATTGTCCTCAATGTTAGACAGATATTTCACAAAAATGAAAAATTCAAGTATGGTTATTGAATTTAAACACACAAACAGAAGTAAACACACAAACATAAATCAACAGAAGTAAACACACAACATATATACAAATGAAAAAGATAGGTTAAAGAAAATCTCCCCCTTGAAGATCGTGAAGCTCCTCCCGAAGCAAGTCACCAACAGTCACAAACAAGGCTAGCAGGGCCTTGCATCCAACGTTTGCTCCTTAATTGACTGCGGCTCTGATCCGTTGAAGTGTGTCCTGGACAAGGGTTGTTGCCGACTCCACGGCAGACTTGGCTGATGTAGCCCTCACTGAGATCTGGAACACCATAGTCAGCAGTGTTCCGTCAAGTACAGCTCCGGATACGTTTGGCAGAATGGAAAAGCCAGAAGACATAAGCGGAAATGGCTCCGGTTGAACTCCACATAGCAAACACTGGAGAATGGAATGGTTGATCGGCGCGTAAATCACAGACGACCCCGTTGCATCGGTGCAACACTCCTGAAGAATGAGGAAGTCGTTGTGACTATCTATGGCGAGCACCGAAATCTGGTTCCGCGGGTCAAGACCGATGGTGAAATTTGCTAGCACACGCACCGAGCTGTCCATCGACATACTATCCCATTGCGGTCTTGTCTGCACGTCTTTGAGGAACTCAAAGATCCCGGTGTGATGAGATAGATGAACAACGGAACAACCAGCAGTACGATTGACTCCGGGGGGCTTGCTCGGATCACCCCTTCTCTTGTTGGTCCCGACCTCCATTCGAGTGTCTCTTGTTCGGTTCGAACAAGTCCAGTGATGGTACGTGGAGTTGCGATATCGTTGAAGAAACGGATCGTCATCTCGTTTTGCCATTTCCGCAAGTCCTCTTCTTCCTTCAAGAGAAATAATCGAGTCACCGGGTGAAGAGTGGATACCCGTGGCGCACATGTAGCGCTCGGCTTGTCGTTGGAGGGTTGAGATCCAACGCTTTGCACCAAAAGCGAACCCTGAATGAACAAATGGTTCGAAACTGGCTTTCATCTCCTTCTCGCGTACATCCACGTGCTCCACCCAAGTGACCAAGGAAGATCCATTATGAAGATCACGTATCAGGCATCCGGAGGGGCGCTTTCGGCAAATCGATCTCACGGAAGGCTTTCGATTGGAACGCAATTCATCCACGGAGACATCCACGACGACCCAACTTCCATCCAGTTGTAGGTGAGAGTACCTAACGAACTGGACTTCACGAGTTGAAACGAGGTGAGATGGCACCAGAAACTCGGCCGACATCACCTGCATATGCTCCTCGTAGCCTTCTTCGTTGCTGGAGGAAAGGATCTCCAACGTCTTGGCGTTTGTGATCATGCTACAGAAGACTGGCAACCATCGACCAACATCCATGAGAATTTGAACGATGGTGGTCGGATAAAGATGGATGGTTGCCGAGTGTCTCGACGATTCGGCTTTGAAGTACGGAGCAGGTTCAGCTCGTTGAAACACTCGCAAGTACTCGGCCCTATGAAGAGTCTCGGGATGAATAGACGTGTCGGGAGTCGGTGAAGTTATCCACAAAGGAAATCCGGCAGTGGCCATGAGCAGGAGCTCGTGTTTGGCCTTGCGGACGATATCCGAGATCAAGTCGGTGTGGACTCCGACAAGATCATGAGCAGGTCCGGGAAGGGTATCAGATGGCAAAGGTACGGATGGGCGCTCGACTAGGGTAGGCATGAGGCTCCGCACATCCCGTCTCAAGTGGTCCATGTCAATAGAATCATCGGACAACTCGAGAAGAGGCTCTTGTTGTGGAGGAACAACTTCGAGCCTTCGCCGTGGCACATCTGAGTGCGGAACAGGACCTCCGCAATTGGGACAGATGCCGCTGTGGAGAGCATCAACGAGTCTTTGATTCTGCATTTGAAGCTCCTCGTTTTTGCTCACCAGCTGATCGTTTCTTTTCTCTAGCTCGGCAATACGCTGCTCGGAAGACTGGATACCGAACTTCTTCCTATTTCTCGACCCCCAATAGTAGACTTGGTCTTCCTCAAGTCCGATTTTCGGACCAAATCGTTCTCGTTGTGGCTTGGTGGGGTGAGAATACACCGCAAAGAAAGCCGCAAGTGCATCTCTCTGAGCTTTGCTTGTACTTCGACCTCGGAAGTCTCCTATAGACAGGAGCGGCTTCCGGTTCAACGGGTGGATCAGCAACCAGGATTGGTGCTTGGGGTAGTGGTTGTGGTTGTGGTTGTGGTTGTGGCTGGGTCGGCATGCTAGCATCGGCGCTATTGAGCATGCTCGGTGGAATTATTTCAGCCAGACCTTCAAAGATTGGGTTCTCTGAAGGACCTGCCTGAAACAAGTCGCTGAAAGAATTGACTCTTTTGGCCATTTCTGGGTTGGGAAGGGAGGATAACTTTCTGGGAATTAGGGAGGTTTCTGGGAAAACTGAAGAACACGAAGAACACACGAGAGAGAAAACGAGAGAGAGAGTGAGAGAGACTAAGGGAAAACGCGTGAAATGACCTAAGGCACTAACGCAAATCGAAGGGAAGGGAAACGAACGGACGGACGCGTGTCCAAAGTCGAGGACAGAGATCCGTAAATCACGGATCAAGCGATGAAAGTCGCAAACGGAATAGTGGAACGCGCGCACGATTTATTAAACAATTCGGCCGACGCAAAAGTCGTGCGTCGGCCCAATCAAAATTTTTTCATTTTCATTTTTTATTTTTTTATTTTTATTTTTTTAATACTTTACGAAAAGTCGTAAAGTGAACAGTGAAAACGCGTAGCACACGCGCTTGCCGACACTTTAAACGGGCCTGGGCCATCGAAATGGTTTGGGCCTTAAAGTGGGTCTGGGCCAAAGAAATCTCCGGCCCATTATTGGTGGGCTTAAACTAATGGGCCTAAAAACGAACAGGCCCGACACACTAAACACACTAAATGGGTTTGGGTTACGGGTTTTGGGCTTCGTGAATGACACGAGCCCAATGGGCTAAATTTTTTTATTTTTTATTTTTTATTTTACGAAACCTAAAACCCTAACCAATCACACAAACGAATGGGCCTAAGGCCCAATAATAAATAACAAACAAACAAGCCCAAAACAAACAATAATTATAAATAGTAAAAATAAATAATTACAAAACAGTAAAACAAACAAACACACTTTTTTTTTTTTATTTAGAATTAAAATTTTTCATTTTTTTTTTTTTTTTTTTTTAAACAAACAAATAACGAGAGTTAAAAGAAAACTTACCTTTTTACTCCCGAGGAAACCGAAAATCACCAACAAGACATCAACCTCAAGGTTTTTCAACCTTGACTTCCTAAACGTATGCTCCGATGTATGTGGTAAAATTTCCGATAAACCCGGATTATTTCCTATACAAAATAAAAAGGTTAGTAATAAAATTTACAAGTTAAAAACAAAAATATTTACAAAGTTAAAAATAATGTCACAAATTATCTATACAAAATGAATAAATAAAATTTCCTATGTCTAAGTATATTCCTATGTCTACGTATATTTTATTTACACAAAAATATTTTCTTTTGCCTTAATATAGTTGAAAAAAAAATGAAAGTTGATTCCAAGCGGTAACTCAAGGTGGACTTACGGCCTAGGTGCAATGCCTTGACTTAAATGACTTTCCGTGTTTTCAGAAGGCGAATGGCCAGATCACAAGAGATAAGCGAGAGGCAGGATTCATTTAGTGGACAAGTCCTCTGAATCCAATTTTACAAACCCGTCACCCAGAGTCTTGATCATATCTAGACACCATTCATGTGCCCCTTACTCAGTTGAGAAAGCACTTAAGTGTTCGACAATTCTCCAAGTGTTAATAAAGGCCGCCCTCAACCTCAAATAACCTTACGGTAAAAATGAAGGGTTTAGGCCAATATTAACAAAAGGACCTTACCTAATCCGTTCAAGTTACAACTTACAACAAAAAAAAAATAATCAACTATATAAAAGACACCTAAATATAATTACTAAGTGTAAAAAAATAAACAAGTATAATTAGTGAGTATAAATAAAATTAACAAGTATTATTTACAAATAGTAAAAAGTCAATAGTAAAAAGTCAAAAGTAAATAGTAAAAACAATCCCCGGCGAGCCGGCGCCAAAATGATTAGACGATTTTACCTAGGTCATTATTTTTTACCTAAATTCCTAACAATTGTCGTTGTAAAGTATAATGGGAAATAAAGGTTTTTCCCACAGAAGATTGTTATATTTACTTTTTAATGTCACAATAAATTAAATTAAATAAATAATTAATATTTACAAGTATAAAGAATAAAGAATATATATATATATATACAAAATTAAATAAACTATACAGTATTGTTTCTATTTACAAAAATATACATTATATACAAAAGTATTTTTGGGGGTTTTTGAGATTTTTGAAAACAATAAATAATTAAAAGGAAATATTTTTGGATTTTTTATTATTTTTGAAAACAAGAAAACACACACACAAATATTGTTTTGAAGATTAACCAACTCCCTAGCCATGAATCCGAAACTAACACATGTAGAATGCCTACGCAGGTTATCATTCCCCAAATAAACTTCTCCCATGAAATCAACCTAGTGAATGCTCATCTAGATTAAACAATTAAACATGCAAAGGTGATTAATCTAAACATGTCTAACGCATAGAAAAAGAGTTGTTAATTCAAGTGCGCGACCTAGCGAACGCTCGTCTATCCGCGATCCTTATCATTTAGTTTCAACATTAAAGATAAAACCAAACAAACAAAATTCACATAAGCTGCTAGAAGAATCAATTAACTTCAATCCAACAATTATTACACAAAATAGAAAATAAACAAACAATAACATTTCCCAAAATTATTCACGAATAGTTAATTAAACAAAAATAAATTATAATAAATAAACAGAGTTTAGGAAAAATGTTACTGTTGTGTCCATGAGAATGGACACGTCGGCGAGCGAAGGTGGCGAGACTCGGCTATAGTAGATCGTAAAAATGCATTTGGATGTGGCGGGTGCACTTAGCAGATTGGGCTTTTTCTGAAATTGGGCTTGGGATTTCCTGCAATGGGCAAAAGCCCAATTAATTTCCTGTTTTCATCTTGGCCGGCCCAAGCCCAATTGTTTCTCCCTTGCGGTGTTGACCGGTCTAGCCCGTGGTAGACTTTGACTTTTCAAAGCTGAAAATTCAGCTCCTTTTTTTTATTCTTCTTTCTTCTTACCAAAACAAAGCAGGACAGAGATGGAGCAGCAAGGTGAGCTGGGCTTGAGGAGGAAGACCGGCGGCGGAGGTGAACGGCGTCGGCGAAGCTTGGGAAGACGGCGGCCACCGAGATCGACGACGCGGCGAAGGTGTGAGGGCTCGGCGCAGTTCGGATCGAGAACGGCGGCTGCTCGGTTTTTGTTTTTCCGTGCTCTCTCATTTCTTATTCATCTTCTTCTTTTCCGTGCAGAGAGAGCAAGGACCGAAATCGGCTACGGTCACCGGCGGTGGAAATGCGGGAGATTAACGGTGAGGTCGCCGGTAAGGATTGGAGGCGGCACGGCTGGACTGGGCTCGGCGAACGGGACGCCGGCGGTGGAATTGAAGCGGCGTGGCGTGGCGGCAAGGCGAGAGGATGACGGCGCTGCAACATTGAGCTGCTTCCGAACCCGCAAAACAAAAGAGCAAACATAATTAGAGAGAATTGCTTGGGTATTGTGCTTTTGTTGTTAATTGCGGGTGTGAATACGAAGGAGGATGGGTTGTGTTGGTTGATGATTATGGAGATTGAGATTGGGCAGAGGGCTGCCATGGTAGGATTGGCGTGATTGAAGGGGAGGACCGGCGAGTCTGGAATGGTTAGTGAATCACGGTGGTGAGTGATGGTGATGGCTGCCATGGCTGGAATGGGTGAAATTGAGTGATGATTATTGTCTGAATATGTGATTAAGATGGTGGTGGTGATGGTGCTTAAATAGGCAAAGCAAGTAGAGAAACAGCCAAGGGAAACGTGGTGGGTAGCTATGGTGGAAGCAGTAGGTGAAGTGGAGAAGATTCTGCCGGCTGGTGGAAGTGGTATGTGATCTGGAATGGTGAAAGAGAGAGAGAGCTGCAGATGCTCAAAATCAGCGGGAAGCAAGAGTGGAAGTGCAGCTGGAGAGGAATCCCACGCATGTGAGGAGGAATTTCAGTGATGGTGTGAGTTGGAGATGAATCAAACGGTGAACACACATGTGGCTGCAAACAAAACAAAACAAAAGAAATAAAATAAAAAGAATTTACAAATTAATTTATAAAATAAATCAAAAGAAAAAGTAATAAAATAAATTAACTGAAATAATTATAAAATAAATGTATAAAAGAAACATTTATTAGAGAAAATAAAATGGTGGTTTGAATTATGTTCCACCACCGCGTGTGGTGGTTGCGCCGCCTAATGTGGTGGTTCGCCGACAAATTGTCGGGATTCGGAACGGTTTCCGAAATCTTCGTACAATATTTTATTCCACATGTGAAAGTCACGGTTGACTTTCCGATTTACGCTGAAAACCTCCAAAATGCACCTATTTTGTGCAGATAAACATTTTCCTGGTATTTTCCCTAAAAACACGAAAACAAACATTAAACAGACAATTAAGCTTTCGGAATAGCAAAATCCAGTAATTAAAGGCACTTTATGAACGTATTTTACGTTCACATCAACTTCCTCCTTTCTTTTGTTTTTCCATCACATGGTTTGAATCACCAAAGCATAGCTCTACTAAGATTCTAGAACAAGGGTAAAGATATGACTATACTAAGGTTCATGGTCAAGATATCGTGGGTGATGAAAGAAAAGGCTAAATGTAAGCTCAAAGAGGTTTAACTAAGGGGTGCACACATGTGTACACAAATAAGGGACAAATGGCTATTTGGCATTGGTGGAAATCCTAAGTGCCTTCAATCCTTTCCAAAATCAGGGTATATTATGACTATAAGTTTCAAAAAATTCAAAAGCAAGTTCTAGTAAACTCTCTAGTCCCTTGAAATTCTATGGCATGCAATTGATCAAATAGAAGAATAATGAGGTTAACAACGCGTTTAAGCCAAGAAGAATCTGATTTTTTTCAACTCTCAACAAGGAAAGCACATATAGCTCGAAAGCTCACATAGGGTTTATTAACTTGTTTTAACATGCTCAAATTCTGTACCAAAGTTACAAACCATATCTACTACATGTTCACACATATTCCATATTCATCAATTAACCAAAGAATGACATTCAACAATTTGATCTTGCGCTTCACTTTTCATCCATGATTTCAAAAATTAAGCTCATCCTAGGCAGTAAAGGGCATCCTAAGACTCGACAACCACACAAAAACTCTTTTTGTATTTTTGAATTTTCTGATTTTTTTTTATAAAGCAAAGCAAAAACATAAATCCTTCCCCCACACTTAAATCTTATATTGTCCTCAATGTAAGCACAAAAGCATATGTAAGACAAGCATGGAGAAAGTAAAACAGATACAGTTCAACCAAAAGAAGTAGAGAGAGATAGAGAAATCAAATCTGCGTGTGATGGCTCCTCCACATCCTTGGTTGAATTGGGTTGCCTCCCAAATAGCGCTTAATGTTTATAGTCTACAGCCTAGACTCTTCGTCGCAACCGGTAGCCTTCATCGAAATTCATTAGTTACAAAGTTAGTAACAACGTTTACAAGATAAATACAAGATATTTTACAATAAAAAAAAAATGTCACAATTTATCTATACAAAATTAATGAATAAATTAAAGAATAGCAAAGAATAGTGAGAGCTCATATCGGGACATTCATTAATTCCTGTAAAAGAAAAAAAAATTATAAAAAGTTAGTACAAAGTTTACAAAATAAATACAAAAGAATATATAAGAATTTCAAAAATTACAAGACTATTTCACAAATACTACAAAATTTCCACGATGTATTTATACAAAATGAATCAATAAATTTCCTATGTCTATACCAATTTTTATTCACACAATACACTTAGGTACGGGAACAGAGGACCTCAATGTGCAATGGAACTAAAGCAGCTACCCATCTTAAAGTCATGTTTTTATCCAATATACCTTAAGTGTAGAAAAACATTTTTGTTTGTGTCCTCCACATAGTCAAAAACCAAGTTGATTCCAAGCGCTAACCCAAGGTGGAACGTGCGGCCTAGGTGCAATGCCTTAACTTAAATGACTTTCCGTGGTTTCAGAAGGCGAATGGCCAGATCATATGAGAATAAGCGAGGGGCAGGATTCATTTAGTGGTACTACGGAGGCAAGCCCCTATCGACTTTCGTCTGTCTATAGTCCTCTGAATCCAAAACCTGTCACCAAGGGTCTCGACCTAGACACCATCCATGTGCCCCTTACTCAGTTGAGAAAGCACTTAAGTGTTCGACAATTCTCCAAGTGTTAATAAAGGCCGCCCTCAACCTCAAGTGACCTTAGCAAGGTACAAATGAAGGGTTTAGGCCAATATTAGCAAAAGGACCTTACCTATTTCCGTTTCAAGTTACAACTCACAACAACTCAAATAATCAACCACATAAAGGACACCTAAATAAATTACTAAGTGTTACAAAATATCAATAAGTATAAGTCACAATATTCACAAGTATAAAACGTTAGGCAAATATTTATTTTCAATCCCCGTCGACGGCGCCAAAAATTGATAGGCTAAAATATAGCATCAATTTAAAAAACCCTATCGGTAGTATATAGTAAGTAGGGATCGTTCACAACGGAGATCAAAGGGTGTACCTAACAAAGAATTGTCACAAAAATTATTAATAAGTATAAAGAATAAATATACACATATTTTACAAGAGATTAAGGGGGGATTAAGAGATTAATTGAATGAAACTAATTAACTAAACTACAAAGAATAAATTAAATATTGATGGAGTGAAACATGAACACATAATTTACAACCACAAGTATACAAATTTACCAATTATTGAATTGAAAATTAACTAAGTCCCTAGTCATGAATCCGAAATTAACATATGTAAGATGTTGGACCACCATACATCTCCCAAATAAATATCTCTCTATGAAAATTAACCTAAGCGACCACACCTAGAATAACCAATTAAACATGCAAAGGTGATCAATCAAAACATGTTCAACGCATAGAAAAATACTTGTTAATTAAAGTGCACGACCTAGTGAGACCACTCAACTATCCATGATCCTTTTTATTTGATTCCAACGTTAAAGACAAAATCAAACAAACAGATTCACATAAGCTACTAGAAGAATCAATTAACTTCAATCCAATAATTAAATAAACTCACATAAATAGGCTGAAAATTACATAATCCATATTGTGTTAACTAATACAAGAGATTAACAAGCAACAAAGAGGTATGAATTTAAAGGCTAAAACGTAATACACCATATGAATAAGTTGAAGATCTTGAAATCACAAAACCTTGAATCCTTGACCACAAGTAATCCAAACCGTGAAGACAAGTTGGTGATGAAGATGGTGATGTCGAAATATGGTTGGTGATGATGGTGATCACGCCTTCTCCTCCTCCTTGAAGTCTTGAGAATCCTTGCACTAGAGAATGGAAGGTGGTAGCCGAGAACTTGGATGTGTGGCTGTTGAAAAGATGGAGGTATGGAATGATATTTCTCGGTGTAGAAGGTGGTGTAGAATTGTGTTGAAGAGCAGCCTATTTATAGGAGAACATGGAACCCTAGGAGCAATCTTGATCGTTCATTAAAAATCCCCTTGTGTGGCCGAGATTTCCTTGAGTAGTCACCAAGAAATCTTCCTATGTATTATGACTAAAACCCATCTAGATACATCCCATAAAATTCTGATTTTAATCCCTTAAAGTGGTCCTCAAGGCATGGTCTCTCAATATGGACGAAATTCCCTTTAATTAATCCCATAAAAATCTGAATTAACCTCCTTGGATAATTGCTGAAATATTCCTTGAGTAGTCCACAAGAAATCTCCTTCCTCTCTTGCCGAAATTAGGACTAGATTCATCAATAAATTTCTGAATTAATTCCTTGATAAACCTAGTTGAGTTCCACATGGATTCTCCTTGCATTGGTTGCCAAAAGCATAGATGAACAGTACCGGATGAACAGTGCCGTGTGAATAGTTCTGAAATCTTCTTGAGTGGTGGCCAAGAAACCTCCTTCCTCCTTTGCCATAATTCCATCTAGATACGTTCCCAAAAATCTGAATTAATATCCTAAATAAATTAGGTGTTTTAAAAGAATAAAAACTTTAGGAAAAATATCAAGATTAAATAAAATAAAATCAGAATCCTATTAGGATAAAAGAATGAGGCAAAGGAAGAGAACTCCCTTGTAATTTTCGTCCAAAATAAACCCTAATGGGCTAGGGTTTCATCCAAGAGTCCAATGGACTTGTTTTCATGGATTTGGGCCTCCCAATTGGTCCACATGGCAGCCCACCTCTTAATGGGCCTCGAAAAAGCCCATTAAGCTTCGTAAATTTCCGAGGTCCCGTTTTGCATTCCGAGCACAAATAGTAATCCTAGTTGAAGTAGGACTCCTACTCACTTTAGGATTCCTGGTAAAGTCAGGAAAGAGTTCAAATCAGGAAAGTTTCTAAAAATCAAAATAGGAAAGATTTCAAAAGAGGAAAGTTTCCTAATCTAACTAGGAAATTCAAGTCTCCTAATTCAAGTAGGAGACTCAAAATAGGAAAGTTTCCTTAAAACATCATTTCGGTTCATTCCTTCAATTAAATCATCATTTAGGGACACAAAGATAGAAACTAAGCTAAATAGCAAAGTTAATCAATAAAACGCAGCCAAATAGTAGGGAAAACACATTAAAAACGTAGCATATAATGCTCCTATCAACTCCTCCCGAAGTAAGTCACCAACAGTCACAAACAAGGCTAGCAGGGCCTTGCATCCAACGTTTGCTCCTTAGTTGACTGCGGTACTGATCCGTTTGAGCGTGTCCTGGACGAGTGTTGTTGCCGACTCCACGGCAGATTTAGCTGATGTAGCCTTCACCGAGATCTGGAACACCATAGTCAGCAGTGTTCCGTCAAGAATGGCTCCGGATACGTTAGGCAGAATGGAGAAGCCTGAAGACATAAGCGGAAATGGCTCCGGTTGAACTCCACATAACAAACACTGGAGAATTGAATGGTTGATCGGCGCATAAATCACAGACGACCCCGTTGCATCGGTGCAACACTCCTGAAGAATGAGGAAGTCGTTGTGACTATCTATAGCGAGCACCGAAATCTGGTTCCGCGGGTCAAGACCGATGGTGAAATTTGCTAGCAGACGCACCGAGCTGTCCATCGACATACTATCCCAAAGTGGTCTCGTATGCACATCTTTGAGGAACTCAAAGATCCTGGTGTGATGGGAAAGATGCACGACAGAACAACCAGCAGTACGATTGACTCCAGGGGGCTTGCTCGGATCTCCCCTTCGCTTGTTGGTCCTGACCTCCATTCGAGTGTCTCTTGTTCGGTTTGAACAAGTCCAGTGATGATACGTGGAGTTGCTGATGTCGTTGAAGAAACAGATCGCCATCTGGTTTGCCATTTCCGCTAGGCCTCTTTTTCCTTCGGGCGAAATGATAGAGTCACCAGGTGCAGTGTGGATCCCTGTGACGCACATGTAGCGCTCGGCTTGTCGTTGGAGAGTTGAGATCCAACGCTTTGCACCAAAAGCGAACCCAGAATGGACAAAGGGTTCGAAAATGGCCTTCATTTCCTTCTCGCGCACATCCACGTGCTCCACCCAAGTGACTAAGGAAGATCCATTCTGCAAATCTCGAATCAAACATCCGGAGGGGCGTTTTCGGCAAATAGATCTCACGGAAGGCTTCGGATTTGAGCGCAGTTCATCCACGGAGACATCCACAACGATCCAACTTCCATCCAGTTGTAGGTGGGAGTACCTAACAAACTGGACTTCACGAGTCGAAACGATGTTAGATGGCACCGAAACTCGGCCGACATCACTTGCTTCGCTCCTCGTAGCCTTCCGCGTTGTCGGAGGGTAGGATCTCCAACATCTGAGCGTTTGTGACCATGCTACAGAAGACGGGCAACCATCGACCAACATCCATTAAGATTTCAACGATGGTGGTCGGATGAAGGTGAATGGTTGCAGAGTGTCTCGAGGATTCCGATTTGAAGTATGGCGCAGGCTCGCCACGTTGAAACACTCGCAAGTACTCGGCGCGGTTAAGAGTTTCGGGATGAATGGAAGCATCGGGAGTCGGTGAACATATCCACAAAGGAAAACCGGCAGTGGCCATGAGCATGAGCTCGTGCTTGGCCTTGCGGGCGATATCCGAGATCAAGTCGGTGTGGACTCCGACAAGATCGTGAGCAGGTCCGGAAGATGGTCGGATGGAATAGGTAAGGATGGGCGCTCGACTAGTGTAGGCATGAGGCTCCGCACATCCCGTCTCAAGTGGTCCATGTCGATCGAATCATCGGACAACTCGAGAAGAGGCTCTTGTTGTGGAGGAACAACTTCGAGCCTTCGCCTAGGCACATCAGAATGCGGAACAGGACCTCCGCAATTGGGACAGATGCCGCTGTGGAGAGCATCGACGAGTCGTTGATTCTGCAGTTGAAGCTCCTCGTTCTTGCTCACCAGCTGATCGTTTCTTCTCTCTAGCTCGGTAATACGCTGCTCGGAAGACTGGATACCGAACTTCTTCCTATTTCTCGACCCGCAATAATAGACTTGGTCTTCTTCTAGTCCGATTTTTGAACCAAATCTTTTACGTTGTGGCTTGGTGGGGTGAGAATACACCGCAAAGAAAGCTGCAAGTGCATCTCTCTGAGCCTTGGTGTATTTCGTCCTTGGTAGTCTCCTATAGACAGGAGCGGCTTCCGGCTCGGCGGGTGGATCAGCAACCAGGATTGGTGGTAGTGGTTGCGGTTGTGGCTGGGTCGGCATGCTAGCATCGGCGCTATTGAGCATGCTCGGTGGAATTATTTCAGCCAAGCCTTCAAAGATCGGGTTCTCTGAAGGACCTGCCTGAAATAACTCACTGAAAGAATTTACTCTCTTGGCCATTTCTGGGTTGGGAAGGAGGAAAGCTTTTCTGGGTTTGGGAGTTTTCTGGGAAAAAAGACTAAGAACACAGATGAACACTATGAACTAGCGAGAGAAAACGAGAGAGAGAGAGAGAGAGAAAGACTAAGGAAAACGTGTGAAATGCCTAAGGAAACTAGCGCAAACAGAAGGGAAGGGGAAAGGAGCGGTCGCACGCATGCACGCTCGCACACGTGCCAGAGACAGAAGACCCGCAAATTGCGGATCGGGCGACGAAAGTCGCAAAGCGTACAGTGAAAACGCATGCGGCTTATTAAACAAATCGGCCGACGCAAAAGTCGTGCGTCGGCCCAATCAATTTTTTTCATTTTCATTTTTTATTTGTTTTTATTTTTATTTTTTAATACTTTACGAAAAGTCGTAAAGTGAACAGTGAAAACGCGTGTGAAACACGCGCAAAGGTTGCCGACACTTTAAACGGGCTTGGGCCATCGAAATGGTTTGGGCCTTAAAGTGGGCCTGGGCCAAAGAAATCTCCGGTCCATTATTGGTGGGCTTAACTGATTAGACGGTTTTCACCGCGGTCATTAATTATTACCTAAATTCCTAACATTTGTCGTTGTAAAGTATAATGGGAAATAAAGGTTTTTCCCACAGAAGATTGTTATATTTACTTTTCAATGTCACAATAAATTAAATTAAATAAAGAATTATATTAACAAGTATAAAGAATAAAGAATATATATATATACAAAATTAAATAAACTATACAGTATTGTTTCTATTTACAAAAATATACATTATATACAAAAGTATTTTTGAGGGTTTTTGAGATTTTTGAAAACAATAAATAATTAAAAGGAAATATTTTTGGATTTTTATTATTTTTGAAAACAAGAAAAACACACAAATATTGATTTCTCTAAGTCATATGATCGAAACTAACATTGTGAAATATTAGAAAGCTAATTATTTCCCAATTAGACTTCTCTCTGAAAATTAACCTAAGTGAAAGCACCTAGATCAATCAATTAAACATGCCATCTTAGTCTAGAAAGCTAGCTAGTCAATCCATGTTCAAAGCATCGAAAAGAATTGTTAATTCAAGTGCACAACCTAGTATGGAAAAGTCCATCTATTTGCAATCCTTTTTAATTGATTCCGACCTTTGTCCAAAGCCTTTACTACTTGTGAATTAGGTTTCCAAGACTATTAGGTGAATCAGATTCCTAACTCTAGCTCCAATTATATGCAAATATTATAAGTTTCGAACCCTATAACAAAAGCAAATAAAAGTTTTCCGTAAAACAGAATCAAACAAACAATCACAAAAGCAACTTAGAAAAATCAAATCACAATTATTATGCAAAAATAGAAAATAAACAAATATTTACACAATAACATTTCCCAAAATTATTCACGAATAGTTAATTAAACAAAAATAAAATATAATAAATAAACGAGTTTGGGAAAAATGTTACTGTTGTGTCCATGAAAATGGACAACCTGTACGGCGGCGAAGGTGGCGGACTCAGCTATGGTAACGGACTATTTTGGATGTGGCGGGTGCACAAATCAATTGGGCATTTTCTGAAATTGGGCCAAGTGGGCTTTTGGGCTTTGAGGCAATTGGGCTTGGAGGCCCAATGTTGACTGTTGACTTTCTTTGACCCGGTCTCCCTTCTTTTGCGTTTTCAGCTGGGTTGACTTTTCAACCCTTGTTAATTTCTTCTTTCTCTTGCGTTTTGGCCCAAGCCCAACCCTTCATGTTGACTTTTCAACATGGCAATTCAGCTCCTTTTCTTTATTCTTCTTCCTGCCATGTCAGCATTCTTCTTCCTCTTTCATTCAATTCAGTTTCTGGTTTCGTTTCTTGTCTTCAAACAGAGGAGAGAAAGAGAGAGCCCGTGAGAGAGACGGAGAGGCAAGGCAGCGCGGCGGGGAAAACAGCGGCGATTGAGCGTCGAGGAGAGCACGACAGAGTTGGAAAAGCTGCTGCATCGACGGTAGGGAGGATGCGGCGTCGTGGATGGACGGCTTGTCGGCGATTTGGGGAAGACCGGTATCTTCACGGCAGAGGATTTTGTGGCTGGGCACGGTGAGAGAATCGCCGGCGGTGGATCGAGAGATTGCAGCGGCTGGAATTACGGCGGCAGAGGGGAGATGGCTGGGCTAAAACGAGCAGGCCGTGGGCGACGCCGGCGAACAATAGCAGCAGCGGAGAGAGAGAGAGTGCTCGGGAAAGGCGCGGCATCGGCGGGCTGTAGTGGAATCGACGGCAGAGCTGGATTTGGTGACGGCGCACGGGCAGAGAGCACGGCAATGGGCTGATTGATTGAGCACGGGGACGCGGCAGTTGCCGGTTCATGGTGGCTGAGAGCTTCCCAAATCTGCAAAACAAAACAAGAAAATTAGATTGCTTTATTGTGAATTTGCAGGAACAAAGCTTAATTGATTGCAGGTTTGGGTGAGGAAGAGGAAATCGGAGCTGCTTGGCCATTGGGTTTTGTTGCCGGCGTTGAGAACGGCGATGGGTGCACAGAGAAGGCACGGTGGGTGCTGCTTTGAATTGTAGTTGGCACTTGGCAGTAGGCTTTTGCTTCCAAACCTGCAAAATAAGAACGGAGATAATTAGAGATGATTGTGAATGTGTGATTAATGCTTGCAGGAGCTCTCTTTAAATAGAGAAGAAAGGGCAGAAACAGCCAAGAAGTTATTGAGCTCCAATGGTGGAAGAAAGGTGGTATCGAGAAACAGGGTAACATGGAATAGTGGAAGCTTGCAGCTGGAGATGCTAGAGGGAGAGAGCTGCACATGCCGGCAGTGGAGGAAAACCAGGGATAATTGGAGTGTAGTGTTTTGGTGGTGGAGATGGTTGGTGAAGTGGATGGATTTCAAACCGTGAACACACATGGCTGCAAACAAAACAAAAGAAATAAAACAAAAAGAATTTACAAAAGAATTATAAAATAAATCAAAAGAAAAAGTAATAAAATAAATGAAATGAAATAATTATAAAAGAAATATGTAAAAGAAATAAACATAAAATATAAACAAGGGAAAATAAGATGGAGGATTAAAATGTGTATCGCCGCCGCGTGTGGTGGTTGCGCCGCCTTATGTGGTGGTTCGCCGACAAAATTGTCGGGATTCGGAACGGTTTCCGAAATCTTCGTACAATATTTTATTCCACAAATGAAAGTGACGATTGACTTTCCGAATTACGCTGAAAACCTCCAAAATGCACCTATTCTGTGCAGATAAACATTTTCCTGATATTTTCCCTAAAAACACGAAAACAAATATTAAACAGATAATTAAGCTTTCGGAATAGCAAAATCCAGTAATTAAAGGCACTTTGTGAACGTATTTTACGTTCACATCACACCCCTACACTTGAACTATTGCTAGTCCTCTAGCAAACACAAAACAAAACAACACAAAACAGAAAGGGAAACACAAAACAGACGGTCTTTCCAACCATAATCCTCAGCGAGTTCGAAAGAATTATAATCAAGAGAATAAAAATTATATACCAAGGTTAAAGAATTTGCTAAGCATTTAACATGTACATCTCATTTATGCTCGGGTGTAGTGTGTGAAAACCAAGTATACAATTAATGTCAAGCAATCCAATAGGCACATCGAAACAACATTAACCACTAAACCTCACAAGATTCACTAAATATTTCCGCTCAGTGTTTAGGGTTAAGTGTTTACTCTCAAAACAATTACACAAGTAGTGTTCCCATATGCTTGCTCATTAACCAACTCTCTACAATTAATCTACAATTCATCAGATCATAAGGACTTCCAGGTGAAACAGGGACCAAAGGGTGAATGGTAAATGGTGAATGATAAATGAAGTGAAAGGACTCGAAATGAAAAATGTTTCACATGTTTGCAAGACAAATCAACGACTTTGAAACTCATACTTATGCTATACCCGAAACAACTCTTATTCTCCTCCAACCTTTTATTGAAAATAATACAAGTAAATAAAATAACACTATTTTTGTGGTATTTTTTTCTTTTTCTTTTTTCTTGAGGAATTTTATTCCTTCTTTTTATTTCTGAATTTTTTTTTTCTTTCTTCGAATAAATACAACAAAATAAATACACCCCCACACTTGCCTTTTGGTATACTACCATACAAATCCGAAGCATAAAAACATAAGAAGTCACTATCATCGTCTTGCAAACATAAATAAAACAAGGGTGAAATGGTGTGGGTGAACAAAAGAAACGGCTAATGAGTGTTTAGTTCAAAAGGGGATTCCTAAAGTTCGTGTTTAGATGGATGGTGAATATTTGGCCATGGTGCTCAACTAATGCCTTACTCATTTCTAATTCATCACAGATTAACAAAATGTTTCAAGTGGTCTCTGAGCAAGTTCTAGGTTCAAAAACTCATGAATTGTGCACACATGAAGAACGAGTAAATGTATGAAATATGCATACATGTGAATATACAATAGGCTCAAATCCTCACATTTTCTGGGTATTGATAGGAGCACAAAGTGTGACGTTTTTAATGTGTTTTCCCTACTATTTGGCTATGATTTAATTGTAACTTTGCTATTTTAGCTTAGTTTCCATATTTGAGTCCAAAATGATGTATTAATGTGAACATGTGCAGAAACGAAGTCTAATGGGCTTTTGCGAGGCCCATTAAGAGATGGTCTGCCATGAGGCCCAAGATGGAGGCCCAAACCCAAGAAGAAAGGCCCAAGCCCAAGAAGGAAGGCCCAAATCCATGAAGGAAGGCCCAAGTTCACAATGCAAGAGGAAAGGCCCAAGCCCAGATTTTCGGACATTCTGCCTGTGCAGATTAGTCAACTTTCGAAGCCCATAACTCCCAATTACACCGTCAGATCTAGCTGTAATTTTGATACACGCTGCATGTGGATGTTAGGTATTCGGCATTAAAATTTCAGAATCATCCAACCGGTGGAACGTCCATTATGCCGCTCTAAGTGCGCACTGCTCAGTGCTGTCTGCTTTTTATTTCTTTCCTCTTCTTTTATTTTCAATGCTCCACTCACCCCTATATTCTTTCCTCTTCTTTCTACCCATACCATTAGTGTTTGATTTCTTTTACCTAAATAAATGGTTAATTGCAACCCATTACATTTCCACCATGCCACTTACCATTTCTTTATCTCCCACTTAAATTCCACTTCTCTTCTCTTTCTTTCTTTATTTCTTGCATTGTCTTCTTCTTCCTCTCCATTCTCCTATAAATAGCAGCCTCATTCTTCTCACCAATTCACACCCCAATGGGGAGGGACAAACCCTCCTCTTTCTCTTCTCCATCTCACATCATATTTTCCATTCTCTAGTATTTAGGGTTTTCAAGACTTCAAGGAGGAGGAGAAGGCGTCTACACCATCACCACCACCCCTATTTCAGCGTCACCATCACCATCACCACCTTGTCTTCACAGCTTGGATTACTTGTGGTCAAGGATTCAAGATGTGGCTTCAAGATCTTCATGCTATTCATACGGTGTATTTCGACTTAGCCTTTAAATTTATGCCTCTTTGTTGCTTGTTTATCCTTTGTATTAGTTAACATGACATGATTTATATAATTTTCAGCCTTTGTTTATGGGTTTATTTAATTGTTGGATCCTAATTAATTAGTTCTTCTAGTAGCTTATGTGACTCCGTTTATTTGATTATGTTTTAGTAGATAACTTTTATATGTTTTTGTTTTAAGGTTGCAAACTTAAGATGATTGCATATAATTGGTGCTAGAATTAGGGTTTTAATTCTAATTCACAAGTAGTAAAGGCTTTGGAAAGAGGTCGGAATCAAATAAAAAGGATCACGGATAGATGGGCGGTCCCACTAGGTCGTGCACTTTAATTGACAACTCTTCTTTTATGCGTTGGACATGTTTTGATTAGCTACCTTTGCATGTTTGATTGGTTAATCTAGGTGCGGTCGCTTAGGTTAATTTTCATGAAAGTGGTTTTATTTGGGGAATGATAATTGGCGGTCCAGCATTCCACATATGTTAATTTCGGTTTCATGGCTAGGGAACTTGGTTAATTTTCGGTCCAATGATTGGTAAACTTGTATACTTGTGGCTGAACTTTATATAATTTGTGTTTCATCTCTTATTTAATTCATTCTTTGTAGTTTAATTAATTTATTTCATTCAATTTATCTCTTAAACCCCCTTTTACTTTGTACATATGTATATATTTATACTTTATACTTGTTAATAATTCTTGTGACAATTTTTGTTAGGTACACCCTTTGATCTCCGTTGTGAACGATACCCTACTTACCACTATACTACAACCGATAGGGTTTTTTCGAAATTGATGAGCTCTTTTGCTCTGTCAATTTTTGGCGCCGTCGACGTGGATTGAAAATATTCCTAACCTAATTTTTTTTTTTTGTGAATACTGTTTATAATTTTTTGTAATTATTACTGTTTTTATTACTTGTATATAATTACTGTTTACTTTTTATTGTTTATAATTTTACTGTTTTTTTTAACTGTTCATATTACTTGTTTATATTACTTGTCTATATTACTTGTGACTAGTTGTTGTTATTACTTGTTTTTAATACTTGTTCATATTTTGTTACGTACACTTAGTAATTTATTTAGGTGTCTTTTATATAGTTGATTATTTTTTGTTGTTGTAAGTTGTAACTTGAACGGAAATAGGTAAGGTCCTTTTATTAATATTGGCCTAAACCCTTCATTTGTACCGTAAGGTCACTTGAGGTTGAGGGCGGCCTTTATTAACAGTTGGAGAATTGTCGAACACCTAAGTGCTTTCTCAACTGAGTAAGGGGCACATGGATGGTGTCTAGGTCGAGACCCTGGGTGACAGGTTTTGGATTCAGAGGACTATAGACTGACGTAAGTCGATAGGGGTGTAAGCCTCCGTAGTCCACTAAATGAATCCTGCCTCTCGCTTATCTCTTGTGATCTGGCCATTCGCCTTCTGAAAACACGGAAAGTCATTTACGTCAAGGCATTGCACCTAGGCCGTAAGTCCACCTTGAGTTACCGCTTGGAATCAACTTTCATTTTTTTTCAACTATATTCAGGCAAAGAAAAATATTTTTGTACACTTAAGTGTATTGTGTAAATAAAATATACGTAGACATAGGAAAATTTATTCATTCATTTTGTATAGATAATTTGTGACATATTTTTAACTTTGTAAATATTTTGTTTTTATTTTGTAAATTTATTACTAACCTTTTTATTTTGTATAGGAAATAATCCGGGTTTATCGGAAAATATTACCACATACATCGGAGCATACGTTTGGAAGTCAAGGTTGAAAAACCTTGAGGTTGATGTCTTGTTGGTGATTTTCGGTTTCCTCGGGTGTAAAAAGGTAAGTTTTCTTTTAACTCTCGTTATTTATTTAAAAAATAAAAAAATAAAAAAATTTGTAATTGTAAATAATAAAAAAAAGAGTGTTTGTTTGTTTTATTATTTGTAATTATTTATTTTTACTGTTTATAATTACTGTTTGTTTTATTTTCGGGCTTGTTGTAGTTATTTGTTATTGGGCCTTAGGCCCATTTGTGTGATTGGTTAGGGTTTTTAGGTTTCGTAAAAAAAAAAAAAAAAAAAAAAATTTAGCCCATTGGGCTCGTGTCATTCACGAAGCCCAAAACCCGTAACCCAAGCCCATTAGTGTGTCGGGCCTGTTCGTTTTTAGGCCCATTAGTTAAGCCCACCAATAATGGGCCGGAGATTTCTTTGGCCCAGGCCCACTTTAAGGCCCAAACCATTTCGATGGCCCAAGCCCGTTTAAAGTGTCGGCAACCTTTGCGCGTGTTTCACACGCGTTTTCACTGTTCACTTTACGACTTTTCGTAAAGTATTAAAAAAAATTAAAAAATAAAAAATTGAAAATCAAGAAAAAAATGTGATTGGGCCGACGCACGACTTTTGCGTCGGCCGAATTGTTTAATAAACCGTGTGCGTGTCTACTGTAGACTTTACGACTTTCGTCGCTCGATCCACAATTTGCGGGTCTTCTGTCTGTGGCACGTGTGCGAGCGTGCGTCCGTTCCTTCCTTTCCCTTCGGTTTGCGTTAGTTCCCTTAGGTCATTTCACACGTTTTCCCTTTCTCTCTCTCATTCTCTCTCGTTTTCTCTCGTTGTTCTTCGTGTTCTTGAGTTTTTCCCAGAAATACTCCTAATTCCCAGAAGCTATCCTCCCTTCCCAACCCAAAAATGGCCAAGAGAGTGAATTCTTTCAGCGAGTTATTTCAGGCAGGTCCTTCAGAGAACCCAATCTTTGAAGGTCTGGATGAAATAATTCCACCGAGCATGCTCAATAGCGCCGATGCTAGCATGCCGACCCAGCCACAACCACAACCGCAACCACAACCACTACCCCAAGCACCAATCATGGTTGCTGATCCACCTGCCGAGCCGGAAGCCGCTCCTATTTATAGGAGACTTCCAAGGACAAAGTACACCAAAGCCCAGAGAGATGCACTGGCGGCTTTCTTTGCGGTGTATTCTCACCCCACCAAGCCACAACGAGAAAGATTTGGTCCGAAAATCGGACTTGAGGAGGACCAAGTCTATTATTGGGGGTCGAGAAATAGGAAGAAGTTCGGTATCCAGTCTTCCGAGCAGCGTATTGCCGAGCTAGAGAGAAGAAACGATCAGCTGGTGAGCAAGAACGAGGAGCTTCAACTTCTGAATCAACGACTCGTCGATGCTCTCCACAGCGGCATCTGTCCCAATTGTGGAGGTCCTGTTCCGCACTCAGATGTGCCTAGGCGAAGGCTCGAAGTTGTTCCACCACAACAAGATCCTATTTTTGAGTTGTCCGATGATTCCATCGACATGGACCACTTAAGACGGGATGTGCGGAGCCTCATGCCTACACTTGTCGATCGCCCATCCATACCTTTGCCATCTGACACCCTTCCCGGACCTGCTCATGATCTTGTCGGAGTCCACACCGACTTGATCTCGGATATCGCCCGCAAGGCCAAAGACGAGCTCCTGCTCATGGCCACTGCCGGATTTCCTTTGTGGATAACTTCACCGACTCCCGACACGTCTATTCATCCCGAGACTCTTCATAGGGCCGAGTACTTGCGAGTGTTTCAACGAGCTGAACCTGCTCCGTACTTCAAAGCCGAATCGTCGAGACACTCGGCAACCATCCATCTTTATCCGACCACCATCGTTCAGATCTTAATGGATGTTGGTCGATGGTTGCCAGTCTTCTGTAGCATGATCACAAACGCCAAGACGTTGGAGATCCTATCCTCCAACAACGAAGAAGGCTACGAGGAGCAGAAGCAAGTGATGTCGGCCGAGTTTCTGGTGCCATCTCACCTCGTTTCAACTCGTGAAGTCCAGTTCGTTCGGTATTCTCACCTACAACTGGATGGAAGTTGGGTCGTCGTGGATGTCTCCGTGGATGAATTGCGTTCAAATCCAAAGCCTTCCGTGAGATCGATTTGCCGAAAACGCCCCTCCGGATGCCTGATACGTGATCTTCATAATGGATCTTCCTTGGTCACTTGGGTGGAGCACGTGGATGTACGCGAGAAAGAGATGAAGGCCAGTTTCGAACCTTTTGTTCATTCAGGGTTCGCTTTTGGTGCAAAGCGTTGGATCTCAACCCTCCAACGACAAGCCGAGCGCTACATGTGCGCCACAGGTATCCACTCTTCACCCGGTGACTCGATCATTTCTCCTGAAGGAAGAAGAGGACTGGCGGAAATGGCAAAACAGATGACGATCTGTTTCTTCAACGATATCAGCAACTCCACGTACCATCACTGGACTTGTTCGAACCGAACAAGAGACACTCGAATGGAGGTCAGGACCAACAAGCGAAGGGGTGATCCGAGCAAGCCCCCTGGAGTCAATCGTACTGCTGGTTGTTCTGTCGTGCATCTTTCCCATCACACCGGGATCTTTGAGTTCCTCAAAGACGTTCGTACTAGACCAATGTGGGATAGTATGTCGATGGACAGCTCGGTGCGTGTGCTAGCAAATTTCACCATCGGTCTTGACCCGCGGAACCAGATTTCGGTGCTCGCCATAGATAGTCACAACGACTTCCTCATTCTTCAGGAGTGTTGCACCGATGCAACGGGGTCGTCTGTGATTTATGCGCCGATCAACCATTCCATTCTCCAGTCGTTGCTATGTTGGGTTGAACCAGAGCCATTTCCACTTATGTCTTCTGGCTTCTCCATTCTGCCTAACGTATCCGGAGCTGTACTTGACGGAACACTGCTGACTATAGTGTTCCAGATCTCGGTGAAGGCTACATCAGCCAAGTCTGCCGTGGAGTCGGCAACAACCCTTGTCCAGGACACACTTCAAAGGATCAGAGCCGCAGTCAATTAAGGAGCAAACGTTGGATGCAAGGCCCTGCTAGCCTTGTTTGTGACTGTTGGTGACTTGCTTCGGGAGGAGCTTAATGATCTTCAAGGGGGAGTTTTTCTTTAACCTATCTTTTTCATTTGTATATATGTTGTGTGTTTACTTCTGTTTATATTTGTGTGTTTATTTCGGTTGGTGTGTTTATTTCTGCATATGTGTTTAAATTCGATAACCATGCTTGAATTTTTCATTTTCGTGAAATATCTGTCTAACATTGAGGACAATGTTTAATTCAAGTGTGGGGGGAAGGTTTATTTAAAAAGAAAAGAAAAAATTTGAAAAATTCAAAAAATTCAAAAAAATAATTTACTTGTTTTTTGTTTTCTACGGCAACAATATATCGACTAAATCATACTTACTCCCTTGGTAGCGTTGAACCTACCATTGCACTTAGTAAGTCACTGTGGTCACGTATTGTTACCCTAAAAAAAAATTGAAAAAAAAAGAAAAAAAATTGCTTATGTTGTTTATTTGTTTGTTTTCGTTTTCTACGGTAACGGTATATCGACTAAATCATACTTACTCCCTTGGTAGCGTTGAACCTACCATTGCACTTAGTAAGTCACTGTGGTCACGTATTGTGATAGGAGCACAAAGTGTGACGTTTTTAATGTATTTTCCCTACTATTTGGCTATGATTTCATTGTAACTTTGCTATTTTTGCTTAGTTTCCATATTTGAGTCCCTAAATGATATATAAATGTGAATACGTGCAGAAAATCGGAGCTCGGAAATTTACGAAGTCTAATGGGCTTTTGCGAGGCCCATTAAGAGGTGGTCTGCCGTGAGGCCCAAGATGAAGGCCCAAATCCATGAAGATGAAGGCCCAAATCCATGAAGAAAGGCTCAAGCCCAAGAAGAAAGGCCCAAGCCCAAGAAGAAAGGCCCAAGCCCAAGAAGGAAGGTCCAAGCCCATTTTCGGACAATCTGCCTGTGCAGATATGTCAACTTGCGAAGCCAATATCTCCCAATTGCACCGTTGGATCCAGCTGTAATTTTGATATACGCTGCATGTGTGTGTTATATATTCTGTATTAAAATTTGAGAATCATCCAACCGTTCAAACGTGCATTATTACGTTCTAAGTGGGAACTGCTCAGTGCTGTCTGCTTTTTATTTCTTTCCTCTTCTTTTATTTTCAATGCTCCACTCACCCCTATATTCTTTCCTCTTCTTTCTGCCCACAATATTAGTGTTTGATTTCTTTTATCTAAATAAATGGTTCATTGCCATATGACTTCATTTCCACCATTCCACTTACCATTTCTTTTCTACCACTCACATTCCACTTCTCTTCCTTTTCTTTCTTTATTTCTTTCATTGTCTTCTTCTTCCTCTCCATTCTCCTATAAATAGAAGCCTCATTCTTCACACCAATACACACCCCAATGGGGAGGGACAAACCCTCCTCTTTCTCTTCTCACATCATATTTTCCATTCTCTAGTATTTAGGATTTTCAAGGCTTCAAGGAGGAGGAGAAGGCGTCTACACCATCACCACCAGCCCCTATTCAACATCACCATCACCATCATCACCTTGTCTTCACGGCTTGGATTACTTGTGGTCAAGGATTCAAGATGTGGTTTCAAGATCTTCATGCTATTCATACGGTGTATTTCGACTTAGCCTTTAAATTTATGCCTCTTTGTTACTTGATTATTCTTTGTATTAGTTAACATGACATGATTTATATAATATTCAGCCCTTGTTTATGGATTTATTTAATTGTTGGATCCTAATTAATTAGTTCTTCTAGTAGCTTATGTGACTCCGTTTATTTGATTCTATTTTAGTAGAGAACTTTTATATGTTTTTGTTTTAAGGTTGCAAACTTAAGATGATTGCATATAATTGGTGCTAGAATTAGGGTTTTAATTCTAATTCACAAGTAGTAAAGGCTTTGGAAAGAGGTCGGAAACAAATAAAAAGGATCACGGATAGATGGGCGGTCCCACTAGGTCGTGCACTTTAATTAACAACTCTTCTTTTATGCGTTGGACATGTTTTGATTAGCTACCTTTGCATGTTTGATTGGTTAATCTAGGTGCGGTCGCTTAGGTTAATTTTCATGAAAGTGGTTTTATTTGGGGAATGATAATTGGCGGTCCAGCATTCCACATATGTTAATTTCGGTTTCATGGCTAGGGAACTTGGTTAATTTTCGGTCCAATAATTGGTAAACTTGTATACTTGTGGCTGAACTTTATATTCTTTGTGTTTCATCCCATCTTATTTAATTTATTCTTTGTAATTTAATTAATTTATTTCATTCAATTTATCTCTTAAACCCCCTTTTTACTTTGTACATATGTATATATTTATACTTTATACTTGTTAATAATTCTTTATTTTATTTAATTCTTTGTGACAATTTTTGTTAGGTACACCCTTTGATCTCCGTTGTGAACGATACCCTACTATGCACTATACTACTACCGATAGGGTTTTTTTTAAATTGACGCTCCATTTTGGGCGTGTCAATTTTTGGCGCCGTCGACGTGGATTGAAAATATTCCTAACCTAATTTTTTTTTTTTGTGAATACTGTTTATAATTTTTTGTAATTATTACTGTTTTTATTACTTGTATATAATTACTGTTTACTTTTTATTGTTTATAATTTTACTATTTTTTTTAACTGTTCATATTACTTGTTTATATTACTTGTCTATATTACTTGTTAATAGTTGTGTTATTATTTATATATACTTGTTCACTATTTTGTTACACTTAGTAATTATATTTAGGTGTCTTTTATATAGTTGATTATTTTTTGTTGTTGTAAGTTGTAACTTGAACGGAAATAGGTAAGGTCCTTTTGTTAATATTGGCCTAAACCCTTCATTTTTACCGTAAGGTTATTTGAGGTTGAGGGCGGCCTTTATTAACACTTGGAGAATTGTCGAACACTTAAGTGCTTTCTCAACCGAGTAAGGGGCACATGAATGGTGTCTAGATATGATCAAGACTCCGGGTGACGGGTTTGTAAAATTGGATTCAGAGGACTAGTCCACTAAATGAATCCTGCCTCTCGCTTATCTCTTGTGATCTGGCCATTCGCCTTCTGAAAACACGGAAAGTCATTTAAGTCAAGGCATTGCACCTAGGCCGTAAGTCCACCTTGAGTTACCGCTTGGAATCAACTTTCATTTTTTTTCAACTATATTCAGGCAAAGGAAAATATTTTTGAACTAAGTATTGTGTAAATAAAATATACGTAGACATAGGAAAATTTATTCATTCATTTTGTATAGATAATTTGTGACATATTTTTAACTTTGTAAATATTTTGTTTTTATTTTGTAAATTTATTACTAACCTTTTTATTTTGTATAGGAAATAATCCGGGTTTATCGGAAATTTTACCACATACATCGGAGCATACGTTTAGGAAGTCAAGGTTGAAAAACCTTGAGGTTGATGTCTTGTTGGTGATTTTCGGTTTCCTCGGGAGTAAAAAGGTAAGTTTTCTTTTCACTCTCGTTATTTGATTTAAAAAAAATAATAAAAAAATAAAAAAAATATAGAAAATTTTTAATTGTAAATAAAAAAAAGAGTGTTTGCTTTTGTTTTACTGTTTTGTAATTATTTCTTTTTACTGTTTATAATTACTGTTTATTTTACTTTAGGGCTTGTTGTTTGTTTGTTATTAGGCCTTAGGCCCGTTTGTGTGATTGGTTAGGGTTTTAGGTTTCGTAAAATAAAATAAAAAAATAATAATAAAAAATAAAAAAATAAAAATAAAAAATTTAGCCCATTGGGCTCGTGTCATTCACGAAGCCCAAAACCCGTAACCCAAGCCCATTTAGTGTGTCGGGCCTGTTTGTTTTTAGGCCCATTAGTTAAGCCCACCAATAATGGGCCGGAGATTTCTTTGGCCCAGGCCCACTTTAAGGCCCAGACCATTCCGATGGCCCAAGCCCGTTTAAAGTGTCGGCAAGCGCGTGTGCTACGCGTTTTCACTGTTCACTTTACGACTTTTCGTAAAGTATTAAAAAAATAAAAAAAATAAAAAATCGAAAATCAAGAAAAAATTTGATTGGGCCGACGCACGACTTTTGCGTCGGCCGAATTGTTTAAATAAACCGCGTGCGTGTCTACTGTAGACTTTACGACTTTCGTCGCTCGATCCGGAAATTACGGGTCTTCTGTCTGTGGCACGTGTGCGAGCGTGCGTCCGTTCCCTTCCCTTCCCTTCTGTTCGTGTGTTTCATTTCACGCATTTCCTTAGGTTTCCCTTAGTCTCTCTCTCTCTCTCTCGTTTTCTCTCTCTCGTGTTCTTCGTGTTCTTCAGTTTTCCCAGAAAATCTCCCAAATCCCAGAAGTTATCCTCCCTTCCCAACCCAGAAATGGCCAAAAGAGTGAATTCTTTCAGTGATTTGTTTCAGGCAGGTCCTTCAGAGAACCCAATCTTTGAAGGCCTGGGTGAAATAATTCCACCGAGCATGCTCAATAGCGCCGATGCTAGCATGCCGACCGAGCCACTACCACAACCGCAACCACTACCCCAAGCACCAATCTTGGTTGCTGATCCACCTATTGAGCCGGAAGCCGCTCCTGTCTATAGGAGACTTCCGAGGTCGAAGTACACCAAAGCTCAGAGAGAAGCACTGGCGGCTTTCTTTGCGGTGTATTCTCACCCCACGAAACCACAACGAGAAAGATTTGGTCCAAAAATCGGACTAGAAGAAGACCAAGTCTACTATTGGGGGTCGAGAAATAGGAAGAAGTTCGGTATCCAGTCTTCCGAGCAGCGTATTGACGAGCTAGAGAAAAGAAACGATCAGCTGGTGAGCAAAAACGAGGAGCTTCAAATGCAGAATCAAAGACTCGTTGATGCTCTCCACAGCGGCATCTGTCCCAATTGCGGAGGTCCTGTTCCGCACTCAGATGTGCCTAGGCGAAGGGTCGAAGTTGTTCCTCCACAACAAGAGCCTCTTCTCGAGTTGTCCGATGATTCGATCGACATGGACCACTTGAGACGGGATGTGCGAAGCCTCATGCCTACACTAGTCGAGCGCCCATCCGCACCTATTCCATCTGACCATCTTCCCGGACCTGCTCATGATCTTGTCGGAGTCCACACCGACTTGATCTCGGATATCGCCCGCAAGGCCAAACACGAGCTCATACTCACGGCCACCCCGCCGGTTTTCCTTTGTGGATAACTTCACCGACTCCCGAAACTTCTATTCATCCCGAGACTCTAAATAGGGCCGAGTACTTGCGAGTGTTTCAACGTGGCGAGCCTCGCGCCATACTTCAAATCGGAATCCTCGAGACACTCGGCAACCATCCATCTTCATCCGACCACCATTGTTCGGATCTTAATGGATGTTGGTCGATGGTTGCCGTCTTCGTAGCATGATCACAAACGCCAAGACGTTGGAGATCTTATCCTCCAACAACGAAGAAGGCTACGAGGAGCAGAAGCAAGTGATGTCGGCCGAGTTTCTAGTACCATCTCACCTCGTTTCGACTCGTGAAGTCCAGTTCGTTCGGTATTCTCACCTACAACTGGATGGAAGTTGGGTCGTTGTGGATGTCTCCGTGGATGAATTGCGCACAAATCCAAAGCCTTCCGTGAGATCGATTTGCCGAAAACGCCCCTCCGGATGCCTGATACGTGATCTTTATAATGGATCTTCCTTGGTCACTTGGGTGGAGCACGTGGATGTACGCGAAAAGGAAATGAAGGCCAGTTTCGAACCATTTGTTCATTCAGGGTTCGCTTTTGGTGCAAAGCGTTGGATCTCAACCCTCCAACGACAAGCCGAGCGCTACATGTGCGCCACAGGTATCCACACTTCACCCGGTGACTCGATTATTTCTCTTGAAGGAAGAAGAGGCCTTGCGGAAATGGCAAAGCAGATGACAATCTGTTTCTTCAACGACATCAGCAACTCCACGTACCATCACTGGACTTGTTCGAACCGAACAAGAGACACTCGAATGGAGGTCAGGACCAACAAGCGAAGGGGTGATCCGAGCAAGCCCCCTGGAGTCAATCGTACTGCTGGTTGTTCTGTCGTGCATCTTTCCCATCACACCAGGATCTTTGAGTTCCTCAAAGACGTTCAAACTAGACCAATGTGGGATAGTATGTCGATGGACAGCTCGGTACGTGTGCTAGCAAACTTTTCCATCGGTCTTGACCCGCGGAACCAGATTTCGGTGCTCGCCATAGATAGTCACAACGACTTCCTTATTCTTCAGGAGTGTTGCACCGATGCAACGGGGTCGTCTGTGATATACGCGCCGATCAACCATTCCATTCTCCAGTGCTTGTTATGTGGAGTTCAACCGGAGCCATTTCCGCTTATGTCTTCTGGCTTTTCCATTCTGCCTAACGTATCCGGAGCTATTCTTGATGGAACACTACTGACTATAGTGTTCCAGATCTCGGTGAAGGCTACATCAGCCAAGTCTGCCGTGGAGTCGGCAACTACCCTTGTCCAGGACACACTTCAAAGGATCAGAGCCGCAGTCAATTAAGGAGCAAACGTTGGATGCAAGGCCCTGCTAGCCTTGTTTGTGACTGTTGGTGACTTGCTTCGGGAGGAGCTTAATGATCTTCAAGGGGGAGTTTTTCTATAACTTATCTGTTTTTCATTTGTATAAATGTTGTGTGTTTACTTCTGTTTATTTCTATTTGTGTGTTTATTTTAGTTTCTGTGTTTAAATTCAATAACCATACTTGAATTTTTCATTTTCGTGAAATATCTGTCTAACATTGAGGACAATGTTTAATTCAAGTGTGGGGGAATGTTTGTTGAAAAGAAAAGAAAAAATTTGAAAAATTTGAAAAATTCAAAAAAATTATTTACTTGTTTTTGTTTTCTACGGTAACAATATATCGACTAAATCATACTTACTCCCTTGGTAGCGTTGAACCTACCATTGCACTTAGTAAGTCACTGTGGTCACGTATTGTTACCCTAAATTGAAAAATCAAAAAAATCAAAAAATCAAAAAAATTACAAAAATATTTGCTTCTGTTTGTGTGTTTTTGTGTGTTTATTTGTGTTATGTGTGTTGTTTTCTTTCCAATCCCGATGATGAATTGAGTTTAATTGTTATGATTTTGAGTATGTTTATTATATGTTAAGGCTTTGTGTAATTTGGTTTGGATTTAATTTGCATAACTTGTGATTGCTCGAAATTTCATGTTCACATAACCTGTTTCGATTAGTTGATTGCAATCCGAGAAGCACATTTAAACATACATTGTCATGCATACCCAGAAATTGTGAGAATTTGAGCCTGTTGAATATTCACATGTATGCATTATTCATACATTTACTCGTTCTACATGTGTGCACAATTCATGAGTTTTTGAACCTAGAACTTGCTCAGAGACCACTTGAAACGTTTTGTTAATCTGTGATGAATTAGAGATGATTAAGGCATTAGTTGAGCACCATGGCCAAAATATTCACCATCCATCTAAACACGAACTTTAGGATCCCCTTTTGAACTAAACACTCATTAGCCGTTTCTTTTGTTCACCCACACCATCTCACCTTTGTTTTATTGTGTTTGCAAGACGATGATAGTGACTTCTTATGTTTTTATGCTTCGGATTTGTATGGTAGTATACCAAAAGGCAAGTGTGGGGGTGTATTTATTTTGTTGTATTTGTTCAAAGAAAGAAAAAAAAAATCAGAAATAAAAAGAAGGAATAAATTCCTCAAAGAAAAAAAAAATAGAAAAGAAAGAAAAAAAATGTCAGAAAGAGAAATTCCAAAAATAGAGTTCTTGTATTATTTTCAATAAAAGGTTGGAGGAAAATAAGAGCGTTGTTTCGGGTTTAGCATAGGTATGAGTTTCAAAGTCGTTGATTTGTCTTGCAAACATATGAAACATTTTTCATTTCCGGTCCCTTCATTCATTATTCACCATTAACCATTTACCATCCACCTTTTGGCCCCTGTTTCACCCTAAAAGCCCTTATGATTTAATGATTTATAGATTAATTGTAGAGAGTTGGTCGATGAGCAAGCTTATGGGAACGTTACTTGTGTAATTGTTTTGAGAGTAAACACTTAACCCTAAACACTGAGCGGAAATAATTAGTGAATCCTGTGAGGTTTAGTGGTTAATGTTGTTTCAATGTGCCTATTGGATTGCTTGACATTAATTGTATACTTGGTTTTCACACACTACACCCGAGCATAAATGAGATGTGCATGTTAAAGACTTAGCAAATTCGTTAGCCTTGGTATATAATTTGTATTCTCCTGATTATAACTCTTCTGAACTCGCTGAGGGTTATGGTTGGAAAGAATATATGTTTTGTGTTTCCCTTTTCTGTTTTGTGTTGTTTTGTTTTAAGTTTTGTGTTGCTAAGGGACTAGCAATAGCTAAGTGTGGGGGAATTTGATAGGAGCACAAAGTGTGACGTTTTTAATGTATTTTCCCTACTATTTGGCTATGATTTCATTGTAACTTTGCTATTTTTGCTTAGTTTCCATATTTGAGTCCCTAAATGATATATAAATGTGAATACGTGCAGAAAATCGGAGCTCGGAAATTTACGAAGTCTAATGGGCTTTTGCGAGGCCCATTAAGAGGTGGTCTGCCGTGAGGCCCAAGATGAAGGCCCAAATCCATGAAGATGAAGGCCCAAATCCATGAAGAAAGGCTCAAGCCCAAGAAGAAAGGCCCAAGCCCAAGAAGAAAGGCCCAAGCCCAAGAAGGAAGGTCCAAGCCCATTTTCGGACAATCTGCCTGTGCAGATATGTCAACTTGCGAAGCCAATATCTCCCAATTTCACCGTTGGATCCAGCTGTAATTTTGATACACGCTGCATGTGTGTGTTATATATTCTGTATTAAAATTTGAGAATCATCCAACCGTTCAAACGTGCATTATTACGTTCTAAGTGGGAACTGCTCAGTGCTGTCTGCTTTTTATTTCTTTCCTCTTCTTTTATTTTCAATGCTCCACTCACCCCTATATTCTTTTCTCTTCTTTCTGCCCACAATATTAGTGTTTGATTTCTTTTATCTAAATAAATGGTTCATTGCCATATGACTTCATTTCCACCATTCCACTTACCATTTCTTTTCTACCACTCACATTCCACTTCTCTTCCTTTTCTTTCTTTATTTCTTTCATTGTCTTCTTCTTCCTCTCCATTCTCCTATAAATAGAAGCCTCATTTTTCACACCAATTCACACCCCAATGGGGAGGGACAAACCCTCCTCTTTCTCTTCTCACATCATATTTTCCATTCTCTAGTATTTAGGATTTTCAAGGCTTCAAGGAGGAGGAGAAGGCGTCTACACCATCACCACCAGCCCCTATTCAACATCACCATCACCATCATCACCTTGTCTTCACGGCTTGGATTACTTGTGGTCAAGGATTCAAGATGTGGTTTCAAGATCTTCATGCTATTCATACGGTGCATTTCGACTTAGCCTTTAAATTTATGCCTCTTTGTTACTTGATTATTCTTTGTATTAGTTAACATGACATGATTTATATAATATTCAGCCCTTGTTTATGGATTTATTTAATTGTTGGATCCTAATTAATTAGTTCTTCTAGTAGCTTATGTGACTCCGTTTATTTGATTCTATTTTAGTAGAGAACTTTTATATGTTTTTGTTTTAAGGTTGCAAACTTAAGATGATTGCATATAATTGGTGCTAGAATTAGGGTTTTAATTCTAATTCACAAGTAGTAAAGGCTTTGGAAAGAGGTCGGAAACAAATAAAAAGGATCACGGATAGATGGGCGGTCCCACTAGGTCGTGCACTTTAATTAACAACTCTTCTTTTATGCGTTGGACATGTTTTGATTAGCTACCTTTGCATGTTTGATTGGTTAATCTAGGTGCGGTCGCTTAGGTTAATTTTCATGAAAGATGTTTTATTTGGGGAATGATAATTGGCGGTCCAGCATTCCACATATGTTAATTTCGGTTTCATGGCTAGGGAACTTGGTTAATTTTCGGTCCAATAATTGGTAAACTTGTATACTTGTGGCTGAACTTTATATACTTTGTGTTTCATCCCATCTTATTTAATTTATTCTTTGTAATTTAATTAATTTATTTCATTCAATTTATCTCTTAAACCCCCTTTTTACTTTGTACATATGTATATATTTATACTTTATACTTGTTAATAATTCTTTATTTTATTTAATTCTTTGTGACAATTTTTGTTAGGTACACCCTTTGATCTCCGTTGTGAACGATACCCTACTATGCACTATACTACTACCGATAGGGTTTTTTTAAATTGACGTCCATTTTGGGCGTATCATATTGTTACCCTAATAAAAAAAATTGAAAAAGAAAAAAAAAATAGTTTTGTAAGCTCGTTTGTTTCGCACTGGCTTTGGAGCTATCGAGTCTTAGAAAGTGCTTGTTCGTTTATTTGAGCTATATCATTTTAAAAAAAATCAATCAAAAAAAATCAAAAAATCAAAAATTACAAAAATATTTGCTTCTGTTTTGTGTGTTTTGTGCTTTGTTCTTTCCAATCCCAAGGATGAATTGAGTTTAATTGTTGTGATTAGGAGAATGTTTATTATATGTCAAGGCTTTGTGTAGCTTGCTTTGGATTTAATATGCATAACTTGTGATTGCTCGAAATTCTATGTTCACATAACCTGTTTCGATTAGTTGATTGCAATCTGAGAAGCACATTTGAACATACATTGTCATGCATACCCAGAAAATGTGAGGATTTGAGCCTATTGAATATTCACATGTATGCATCTTTCATACATTTACTCGTTCTTCATGTGTGCACAATTCATGAGTTTTGAACCTAGAACTTGCTCAAAGACCACTTGAAACGTTTTGTTAATCTGTAATGAATTAGAGATGATTAAGGCATTAGTTGAGCACCATGGCCAAAATATTCACTATCCATCTAAACACGAACTTTAGGAATCCCCTTTTGAACTAAACACTCATTAGCCTTTTCTTTTGTTCACCCACACCATCTCACCCTTGTTTTATTGTGTTTGCAAGACGATGATAGTGACTTCTTATGTTCTTATGCTTCGGGTTTTGATTTGTATGGTAGTATACCAAAAGGCAAGTGTGGGGGTGCATTTTATTTTGTTGTATTTGTTCAAAGAAAGAAAAAAAGAAAAAAAATCAAAAAACAAAAAGAAGGAATAAAGTTCCTCAAGAAAAAAAGAAAAGAAAAAAAAAGAAAAAAGAAAAAAAAATAGAGTTATTTTCTTGTTTTTAATTTCAATAAAAGGTTGGAGGAGAATAAGAAAGTTGTTTCGGGTATAGCATAGGTATGAGTTTCAAAGTCGTTGATTCGTCTTGCAAACATGTGAAACATTTTTCATTTCGAGTCTTTTCACTTCATTTACCATTCACCATTTACCATCCACCCTTTGGTCCCTGTTTCACCTAAAAAGCCCTTATGATCTAATGATTTGTGGATTAATTGTGGAGAGTTGGTTAATGAGCAAGCTTATGGGAACATTACTTGTGCAATTGTTATGAGAGTAAACACTTAACCCTAAACACTGAGCGGAAATATTTAGTGACCATTGTGAGCTTTAGTGGTTAATGTTGTTTCGATGTGCCTATTGGATTGCTTGAGATTTTTTTGTATACTCGGTTTTCACACACTGCACCCGAGCATGAATGAGATGTACATGTTAAATGCTTAGCAAATTTGTTAGCCTTGGTATATAATTTTTATTCTGTTGATTACAACTGTTGTGAACTCGCTGAGGATTATGGTTGGAAAAAATATATGTTTTGTGTTTCCCTTTTCTGTTTTGTGTTGTTCTGTTTGACGTTTTGTGTTGCTAAGGGACTAGCAATAGCTAAGTGTGGGGGAATTTGATAGGAGCACAAAGTGTGACGCTTTTAATGTGTTTTCCCTACTATTTGGCTATGATTTAATTGTAACTTTGCTATTTTAGCTTAGTTTCCATATTTGAGTCCAAAATGATGTATTAATGTGAACATGTGCAGAAACGAAGTCTAATGGGCTTTTGCGAGGCCCATTAAGAGATGGTCTGCCATGAGGCCCAAGATGGAGGCCCAAACCCAAGAAGAAAGGCCCAAGCCCAAGAAGGAAGGCCCAAATCCATGAAGGAAGGCCCAAGTTCACAATGCAAGAGGAAAGGCCCAAGCCCAGATTTTCGGACATTCTGCCTGTGCAGATTAGTCAACTTGCGAAGCCCATAACTCCCAATTGCACCGTCAGATCTAGCTGTAATTTTGATACACGCTGCATGTGGATGTTAGGTATTCGGCATTAAAATTTCAGAATCATCCAACCGGTGGAACGTCCATTATGCCGCTCTAAGTGCGCACTGCTCAGTGCTGTCTGCTTTTTATTTCTTTCCTCTTCTTTTATTTTCAATGCTCCACTCACCCCTATATTCTTTCCTCTTCTTTCTACCCATACCATTAGTGTTTGATTTCTTTTACCTAAATAAATGGTTAATTGCAACCCATTACATTTCCACCATGCCACTTACCATTTCTTTATCTCCCACTTAAATTCCACTTCTCTTCTCTTTCTTTCTTTATTTCTTGCATTGTCTTCTTCTTCCTCTCCATTCTCCTATAAATAGCAGCCTCATTCTTCTCACCAATTCACACCCCAATGGGGAGGGACAAACCCTCCTCTTTCTCTTCTCCATCTCACATCATATTTTCCATTCTCTAGTATTTAGGGTTTTCAAGACTTCAAGGAGGAGGAGAAGGCGTCTACACCATCACCACCAGCCCTATTTCAGCGTCACCATCACCATCACCACCTTGTCTTCACAGCTTGGATTACTTGTGGTCAAGGATTCAAGATGTGGCTTCAAGATCTTCATGCTATTCATACGGTGTATTTCGACTTAGCCTTTAAATTTATGCCTCTTTGTTGCTTGTTTATCCTTTGTATTAGTTAACATGACATGATTTATATAATTTTCAGCCTTTGTTTATGGGTTTATTTAATTGTTGGATCCTAATTAATTAGTTCTTCTAGTAGCTTATGTGACTCCGTTTATTTGATTATGTTTTAGTAGATAACTTTTATATGTTTTTGTTTTAAGGTTGCAAACTTAAGATGATTGCATATAATTGGTGCTAGAATTAGGGTTTTAATTCTAATTCACAAGTAGTAAAGGCTTTGGAAAGAGGTCGGAATCAAATAAAAAGGATCACGGATAGATGGGCGGTCCCACTAGGTCGTGCACTTTAATTGACAACTCTTCTTTTATGCGTTGGACATGTTTTGATTAGCTACCTTTGCATGTTTGATTGGTTAATCTAGGTGCGGTCGCTTAGGTTAATTTTCATGAAAGTGGTTTTATTTGGGGAATGATAATTGGCGGTCCAGCATTCCACATATGTTAATTTCGGTTTCATGGCTAGGGAACTTGGTTAATTTTCGGTCCAATGATTGGTAAACTTGTATACTTGTGGCTGAACTTTATATAATTTGTGTTTCATCTCTTATTTAATTCATTCTTTGTAGTTTAATTAATTTATTTCATTCAATTTATCTCTTAAACCCCCTTTCAATTTATCTCTTGAACTCCAGATAGCAAACACTGGAAAATGGAATAGTTAATCGGCGCATAAATCACAGACGACCCTGTTGCATCGGTGCAACACTCCTGAAGAATAAGGAAATCGTTGTGACTATCTATGGCGAGCATCGAAATCTGGTTCCGAGGGTCAAGACCAATGGTGAAATTTGCTAGCACACGTACAGAGCTGTCCATCGACATACTATCCCATTGCGGTCTTGTTTGCACGTCTTTGAGGAACTCAAAGATCCTAGTGTGATGAGATAGATGAACAACGGAACAACCAGCAGTACGATTGACTCCAGGGGGCATGCTCGGATCTCCCCTTCGCTTGTTGGTCCTGACCTCCATTCGAGTGTCTCTTGTTCGGTTCGAACAAGTCCAGTGGTGGTACGTGGAGTTGCTGATGTCGTTGAAGAAACAGATCGTCATCTGTTTTGCCATTTCCGCAAGTCCTCTTCTTCCTTCAAGAGAAATAATCGAGTCACCGGGTGAAGAGTGGATACCTGTGGCGCACATGTAGCGCTCGGCTTGTCGTTGGAGGGTTGAGATCCAACGCTTTGCACCAAAAGCGAACCCTGAATGAACAAAAGGTTCGAAACTGGCCTTCATCTCCTTTTCGCGTACATCCACGTGCTCCACCCAAGTGACCAAGGAAGATCCATTATGAAGATCACGTATCAGGCATCCGGAGGGGCGTTTTCGGCAAATCGATCTCACGGAAGGCTTTGGATTTGAACGCAATTCATCCACGGAGACATCCACGACGACCCAACTTCCATCCAGTTGTTGGTGAGAATACCGAACGAACTGGACTTCACGAGTTGAGACGATGTGAGATGGCACCAGAAACTCGGCCGACATCACCTGCATATGCTCCTCGTAGCCTTCTTCGTTGCTGGAGGAAAGGATCTCCAACGTCTTGGCGTTTGTGATCATGCTACAGAAGATCGGCAACCATCGACCAACATCCATTAAGATCTGAACGATGGTGGTCGGATAAAGATGGATGGTTGCCGAGTGTCTCGACGATTCGGCTTTGAAGTACGGAGCAGGTTCAGCTCGTTGAAACACTCGCAAGTACTCGGCCCTATGAAGAGTTTCGGGATGAATGGACGTGTCGGGAGTCGGCGAAGATATCCACAAAGGAAATCCGGCAGTGGCCATGAGCAGGAGTTCGTGTTTGGCCTTACGGACGATATCCGAGATCAAGTCGGTGTGGACTCCGACAAGATCATGAGCAGGTCCCGGAAGATTAGATGGCACAGGTATGGATGGGCGCTCGACTAGGGTAGGCATGAGGCTCCGCACATCCCGTCTCAAGTGGTCCATGTCGATGGAATCATCGGACAACTCGAGAAGAGGCTCTTGTTGTTGAGGAACAACTTCGAGCCTTCGCCGTGGCACATCTGAGTGCGGAACAGGACCTCCGCAATTGGGACAGATGCCGCTGTGGAGAGCATCAACGAGTCTTTGATTCTGATGTTGAAGCTCCTCGTTCTTGCTCACCAGCTGATCGTTTCTTTTCTCTAGCTCGGCAATACGCTGCTCGGAAGACTGGATACCGAACTTCTTCCTATTTCTCGACCCCCAATAGTAGACTTGGTCTTCTTCTAGTCCGATTTTTGGACCAAATCTTTCTCGTTGTGGTTTCGTGGGGTGAGAATACACCGCAAAGAAAGCCGCCAGTGCTTCTCTCTGAGCCTTGGTGTATTTCGTCCTCGGAAGTCTCCTATAGACAGGAGCGGCTTCCGGCTCAGTAGGGGGATCAGCAACCAAGATTGGTGCTTGAGGTAGTGGTTGCGGTTGTGGTTGTGGCTCGGTCGGCATGCTAGCATCGGCGCTATTGAGCATGCTCGGTGGAATTATTTCAGCCAGACCTTCAAAGATTGGGTTCTCTGAAGGACCTGCCTGAAACAAGTCGCTGAAAGAATTGACTCTTTTGGCCATTTCTGGGTTGGGAAGGGAGGATAACTTTCTGGGAATTAGGGAGGTTTCTGGGAAAACTGAAGAACACGAAGAACACACGAGAGAAAACGAGAGAGAGAGAGAGAAAGGGAAACCTAAGGGAAATTTCGTGAAATGACTAAGGCACTAACGCAAACCGAAGGGAAGGGAAACGAACGGACGGACGTGTGTCCAAAGTCAAGGACAGAGATCCGTAAATCACGGATCGAGCGACGAAAGTCGCAAAGGGAATAGTGAACACGCACGTCGATTTATTAAACAATTCGGCCGACGCAAAAGTCGTGCGTCGGCCCAATCAAATTTTTTTTTTTGATTTTCGAATTTTTATTTTTTTTATTTTTTTAATACTTTACGAAAGTCGTAAAGTGAACAGTGAAAACGCGTAGCACACGCGTTTGCCGACACTTTAAACGGGCTTGGGCCATCGAAATGGTCTGGGCCTTAAAGTGGGCTCCGGGCCAAAGAAAACTCCGGCCCATTATTTGGTGGGCTTAACTAATGGGCCTAAAAACGAACAGGCCCGACACACTAAATGGGCTTGGGTTACGGGTTTTGGGCTTCGTGAATGACACGAGCCCAATGGGCTAAATTTTTTATTTTATATATTTTTTTTTTTACGAAACCTAAAACCCTAACCAATCACACAAACGGGCCTAAGGCCCAATAACAATTAACTACAACAAGCCCAAAAATAAAACAAACAGTAATTATAAACAATTTCAAAACAGTAAAACAAAAACAAGCACTCTTTTATGTTTTATTTTTTTATTTACAATTACAAATTTATTTTTTTATTTTTTATTTTTTTATTTTTTTATTTTAAATAAATAACGAGAGTGAAAAGAAAACTTACCTTTTTACTCCCGAGGAAACCGAAAATCACCAACAAGACATCAACCTCAAGGTTTTTCAACCTTGACTTCCTAAACGTATGCTCCGATGTATGTGGTAAAATTTCCGATAAACCCGGATTATTTCCTATACAAAATAAAAAGGTTAGTAATAAATTTACAAAATAAAAACAAAATATTTACAAAGTTAAAAATATATCACAAATTATCTATACAAAATGAATAAATTTTCCTATGTCTACGTATATTCCTATGTCTACGTATATTTTATTTACACAATACACTTAAGTGTACAAAAATATTTTCCTTTGCCTGAATATAGTTGAAAAAAATGAAAGTTGATTCCAAGCGGTAACTCAAGGTGGACTTACGGCCTAGGTGCAATGCCTTGACTTAAATGACTTTCCGTGTTTTCAGAAGGCGAATGGCCAGATCACAAGAGATAAGCGAGAGGCAGGATTCATTTAGTGGACAAGTCCTCTGAATCCAATTTTACAAACCCGTCACCCAGAGTCTTGATCATATCTAGACACCATTCATGTGCCCCTTACTCAGTTGAGAAAGCACTTAAGTGTTCGACAATTCTCCAAGTGTTAATAAAGGCCGCCCTCAACCTCAAATAACCTTACGGTAAAAATGAAGGGTTTAGGCCAATATTAACAAAAGGACCTTACCTAATCCGTTCAAGTTACAACTTACAACAACAAAAAAATAATCAACTATATAAAAGACACCTAAATATAATTACTAAGTGTAAAAATATAAACAAGTATAATCAAGTGAGTATAAATAAAATTAACAAGTATTATTTACAAATAGTAAAAAGTCAATAGTCAAAGTCAACAGTCAAAAAGTCAACAGTAAAAAAAATCAACAGTAAAAAGTAAAAAGTCAAAAGTCAAAAGTAAATAGTAAAAACAATCCCCGGCGAGCCGGCGCCAAAATGATTAGACGGTTTTCACCGCGGTCATTAATTATTACCTAAATTCCTAACATTTGTCGTTGTAAAGTATAATGGGAAATAAAGGTTTTTCCCACAGAAGATTGTTATATTTACTTTTCAATGTCACAATAAATTAAATTAAATAAAGAATTATATTAACAAGTATAAAGAATAAAGAATATATATATATATACAAAATTAAATAAACTATACAGTATTGTTTCTATTTACAAAAATATACATTATATACAAAAGTATTTTTGAGGGTTTTTGAGATTTTTGAAAACAATAAATAATTAAAAGGAAATATTTTTGGATTTTTATTATTTTTGAAAACAAGAAAAACACACACAAATATTGATTTCTCTAAGTCATATGATCGAAACTAACATTGTGAAATATTAGAAAGCTAATTATTTCCCAATTAGACTTCTCTCTGAAAATTAACCTAAGTGAAAGCACCTAGATCAATCAATTAAACATGCCATCTTAGTCTAGAAAGCTAGCTAGTCAATCCATGTTCAAAGCATCGAAAAGAATTGTTAATTCAAGTGCACAACCTAGTATGGAAAAGTCCATCTATTTGCAATCCTTTTTAATTGATTCCGACCTTTGTCCAAAGCCTTTACTACTTGTGAATTAGGTTTCCAAGACTATTAGGTGAATCAGATTCCTAACTCTAGCTCCAATTACATGCAAATATTATAAGTTTCGAACCCTATAACAAAAGCAAATAAAAGTTTTCCGTAAAACAGAATCAAACAAACAATCACAAAAGCAACTTAGAAAAATCAAATCACAATTATTATGCAAAAATAGAAAATAAACAAATATTTACACAATAACATTTCCCAAAATTATTCACGAATAGTTAATTAAACAAAAATAAAATATAATAAATAAACGAGTTTGGGAAAAATGTTACTGTTGTGTCCATGAAAATGGACACTGTCTGGCAGGCGAAGGTGGCAGACTCAGCTATGGTAACGGACTATTTTGGATGTGGCGGGTGCACAAATCAATTGGGCATTTTCTGAAATTGGGCCAAGTGGGCTTTTGGGCTTTGAGGCAATTGGGCTTGGAGGCCCAATGTTGACTGTTGACTTTCTTTGACCCGGTCTCCTTCTTTTGCGTTTTCAGCTGGGTTGACTTTTCCACCCTTGTTAATTTCTTCTTTCTCTTGCGTTTTGGCCCAAGCCCAACCCTTCATGTTGACTTTTCAACATGGCAATTCAGCCTCCTTTTCTTTATTCTTCTTCCTGCCATGTCAGCATTCTTCTTCCTCTTTCATTCAATTCAGTTTCTGGTTTCGTTTCTTGTCTTCAAACAGAGGAGAGAAAGAGAGAGCCCGTGAGAGAGACGGAGAGGCAAGGCAGCGCGGCGGGGAAAACAGCGGCGATTGAGCGTCGAGGAGAGCACGACAGAGTTGGAAAAGCTGCTGCATCGACAGTAGGGAGGATGCGGCGTCGTGGATGGACGGCTTGTCGGCGATTTGGGGAAGACCGGTATCTTCACGGCAGAGGATTTTGTGGCTGGGCACGATGAGAGAATCGCCGGCGGTGGACTGAGAGATTGCAGCGGCTGGAATTACGGCGGCAGAGGGGAGATGGCTGGGCTAAAACAGAGCAGGCCGTGGGCGACGCCGGCGAACAATAGCAGCAGCGGAGAGAGAGAGAGTGCTCCGGAAAGACGCGGCATCGCTGGGCTGTAGTGGAATCGACGGCAGAGCTGGATTTGGTGACGGCGCACGGGCAGAGAGCACGGCAATGGGCTGATTGATTGAGCGACGGGGACGCGGCGGTTCCGGTTCCAGGTGGCCGAGAGCTTCCCAAATCTGCAAAACAAAACAAGAAAATTAGATTGCTTTATTGTGAACTTGCAGGAACAAAGCTTAATTGATTGCAGGTTTGGGTGAGGAAGAGGAAATCGGAGCTGCTTGGCCATTGGGTTTTGTTGCGGCGTTGAGAACGGCGATGGGTGCACGAGAGAAGGCACGGTGGGTGCTGCTTTGAATTGTAGTTGGCACTTGGCAGTAGGCTTTTGCTTCCAAACCTGCAAAATAAGAACGGAGATAATTAGAGATGATTGTGAATGTGTGATTAATGCTTGCAGGAGCTCTCTTTAAATAGAGAAGAAAGGGCAGAAACAGCCAAGAAGTTATTGAGCTCCAATGGTGGAAGAAAGGTGGTATCGAGAAACAGGGTAACATGGAATAGTGGAAGCTTGCAGCTGGAGATGCTAGAGGGAGAGAGCTGCACATGCCGGCAGTGGAGGAAAACCAGGGATAATTGGAGTGTAGTGTTTTGGTGGTGGAGATGGTTGGTGAAGTGGATGGATTTCAAACCGTGAAGTGGTTGCCTCTAATTACCTGCAAATTAATCACAATCAATCATTTACTAATTATCTTTTTTTTCTTTTGCAGGTTTGGAAAATCAATTACCCGTCGCTGCTGTTCTTCTCTGCCACCGGCCGTGCTCTCACCTGATCCAGTCGCCCTTCTGCCGGCGTCTATTTCTCCTGCCCACACATCCCGACGCCGTCGTCGGTCCTTCTCTGCCCGTGTCCCTTTGCTGCCGTGCTACCAAGCCTCGCCCCGTGCTCGTAGCTGCATCGCCGTCGACCTCTATCACCTCGCCACCGACCGTCGACGTTCCAGCTCGCTCGCCGTTGATTCAGCCCACATCGAGCCATCTCGTATTTCGCACCAGCCCGTGCTCGCCGGCAACTCCATCGCTGCTGTTCATCCACTTGCCGCCGTCCCCGCAAGCTGAAATCACCGCCGCAGGCCGTCGATTCCGGCGTCCTCGTAGCTGCTACTGATCCCCTTACCGGTGTTGCCTCTCCTCGCCGGCGCCGTTGGCAGCAGCTCCCCGCTCTTGCTCTCTCTTGTCCGCAGAAATGAAGGAAAGAAGAACCAGAAAATCGTGAAAGATGAAGGAGATTGAAACCGATGCCGACTTGGAGAAAAATAAGAAAACAAATAGCCAACGTTGAAAAGTCAACTTGGGCCTCCAAGCCCAAGGCCCAATTTGATCTCTGCACCCAATGTCCCAAAGTCCAATCTGCTAAGTGCACCCGCCACATCCAAAGTTACGATCTTTTATAGCTGAGTCTGCCACCTTCGCCTGCCAGACAGTGTCCATTTTCATGGACACAACAGTAACATTTTTCCCAAACTCGTTTATTTATTATAATTTATTTTTGTTTAATTAACTATTCGTGAATAATTTTGGGAAATGTTATTGTTTGTTTATTTTCTATTTTATGTAATAATTGTTGGATTGAAGTTGATTAATTCTTCTAGCAGCTTATGTGAATTTTGTTTGTTTGGTTTTATCTTTAATGTTAAAACTAAATAATAAGGATCGCGGATAGACGAGCGTTCGCTAGGTCGCGCACTTGAATTAACAACTCTTCTTCTATGCGTTAGACATGTTTAGATTAATCACCTTTGCATGTTTAATTGTTTAATCTAGATGAGCGTTCACTAGGTTGATTTCATGGGAGAAGTTTATTTGGAGAATGATAACCTGCGTAGGCATTCTACATGTGTTAGTTTCGGATTCATGGCTAGGGAGTTAGTTAATCTTCAAAACAATATTTGTGTGTGTGTTTCTTGTTTTCAAAAATAATAAAAGTCCAAAAATATTTATTTATTGTTTTCAAAATTATCAAAAACCCCCAAAAATACTTTTGTATATAATGTATATTTTTGTAAATAGAAACAATACTGTATAGTTCATTTAATTTTGTATATATATATATTCTTTATTCTTTATACTTGTAAATATAATTCTTTATTTAATTTAATTTTTCGTGACATTAAAAAGTAAATATAACAATCTTCTGTGGGAAAAACCTTTATTTCCCATTATACTTTACAACGACAATTGTTAGGGATTTAGGTAATATTTAATGACTGCGGTTTTACCTCTAATCATTTTGGCGCCGTTGCCGGGGATTGTTTTTACTATTTACTTTTTACTATTGACTTTTTACTATTGATTGTTGACTTTTACTATTGACTATTGACTATTGACTTTTTACTATTTGTAAATAATACTTGTTAATTTTATTTATACTCACTAATTATACTTGTTTATATTTTTACACTTAGTAATTATACTTAGGTATCCTGAATATGGTTGATTATTTTTTGTTGTTGTAAGTTGTAACTTGAACGGATTAGGTAAGGTCCTTTTGTTAATATTGGCCTAAACCCTTCATTTTTACCGTAAGGTTATTTGAGGTTGAGGGCGGCCTTTATTAACACTTGGAGAATTGTCGAACACTTAAGTGCTTTCTCAACTGAGTAAGGGGCACATGAATGGTGTCTAGATATGATCAAGACTCTGGGTGACGGGTTTGTAAAATTGGATTCAGAGGACTTGTCCACTAAATGAATCCTGCCTCTCGCTTATCTCTTGTGATCTGGCCATTCGCCTTCTGAAAACACGGAAAGTCATTTAAGTCAAGACATTGCACCTAGGCCGTAAGTCCACCTTGAGTTACCGCTTGGAATCAACTTTTATTTTTTTTTCAACTATATTCAGGCAAAAGAAAATATTTTTGTGTAAATAAAATATACGTAGACATAGGAATATACGTAGACATAAAATATACTTAGACATAGGAAATTTTATTCATTCATTTTGTATAGATAATTTGTGACACATTTTTTTAACTTTGTAAATATTTTGTTTTTATTTTGTAAATTTATTACTAACCTTTTTATTTTGTATAGGAAATAATCCGGGTTTATCGGAAATTTTACCACATACATCGGAGCATACGTTTAGGAAGTCAAGGTTGAAAAACCTTGAGGTTGATGTCTTGTTGGTGATTTTCGGTTTCCTCGGGAGTAAAAAGGTAAGTTTTCTTTTCACTCTCGGTATTTGTTTATTTAAAAAAAAAAAAAAAAAATTAATATAAAAAAAAAGAGAAAATTTCTAATTGTATATAAAAAAAAAATAAAAAAAAAGAGTGCTTGTTTTGTTTTATTGTTTGTAATTATTTATTTTTACTGTTTTATAATTACTGTTTGTTTTATTTTTGGGCTTCTTAAGCCCATTTGTTTGTGTGATTGGTTAGGGTTTTAGGTTTCGAAAAGAAAAAAATAAAAAATAAAAAATAAAAAATTTGGCCCATTGGGCCCGTGTCATTCCCGAAGCCCAAAACGTGTAACCCAAGCCCATTTAGTGTGTCGGGCCTCTTCGTTTTTAGGCCCATTAGTTAAGCCCACCAATAATGGGCCGGAGATTTCTTTGGCCCAGGCCCACTTTAAGGCCCAAACCATTTCGATGGCCCAAGCCCGTTTAAAGTGTCGGCAAGCGCGTGTGCTACGCGTTTTCACTGTTCACTTTACGACTTTTCGTAAAGTATAAAAAAAAATAAAAAAATAAAAAATCGAAAATGAAAAATTTTTGATTCGGCCGACGCACGACTTTTGCGTCGGCCGAATTGTTTAATAAACCGCGTGCGTCTCTATCTGTAGACTTTACGACTTTCGTCGCTCGATCCGGAAATTACGGGTCTTCTGTCTGTGGCACGTGTGCGAGCGTGCGTCCGTTCCTTCCTTTCCCTTCTGTTTGCGTTAGTTTCCTTAGGTCATTTCGCGTTTCCCTTAGTCTCTCTCTCTCTCTCTCTCTCGTTTTCTCTTCGTGTTCTTCATCTGTTCTTCAGTTTTCCCAGAAAATCTCCCAAATCCCAGAAGCTTTCCTCCATCCCCAACCCACAAATGGCCAAAAGAGTTAACTCTTTCAGCGATTTGTTTCAGGCAGGTCCTTCAGAGAACCCAATCTTTGAAGGTCTGGCTGAAATAATTCCACCGAGCATGCTCAATAGCGCCGATGCTAGTATGCCGACCGAGCCACAACCACAACCGCAACCGCAACCACTACCCCAAGCACCAATCCTGGTTGCTGATCCACCTGCCGAGCTGGAAGCCGCTCCTGTCTATAGGAGACTTCCGAGGTCGAAGTATAGCAAAGCTCAGAGAGATGCACTTGCGTTTTCTTTGCGGTGTATTCTCACCCCACCAAGCCACAACGAGAACGATTTGGTCCGAAAATCGGACTAGAGGAGGACCAAGTCTATTATCGGGGGGGTCGAGAAATAGGAAGAAGTTCGGTATCCGATCTTCCGAGCAGCGTATTGCCGAGCTAGAGAAAAGAAACGATCACCGGTGAGCAAAAACGAGGAGCTTCAAATGCAGAATCAAAAACTCGTTGATGCTCTCCACAGCGGCATCTGTCCTAATTGCGGAGGTCCCGTTCCGCACTCGGATGTGCCTAGGCGAAGGCTCGAAGTTGTTCCTCCACAACAAGAGCCTCTTCTCGAGTTCGTCCGATGATTCTATTGACATGGACCACTTGAGACGGGATGTGCGGAGCCTCATGCCATCATTTATCGAGCGCCCATCCGTACCGTGCCATCCGACACCCTTCCCGGACCTGCTCACGATCTTGTCGGAGTCCACACCGACTTGATCTCGGATATCGTCCGTAAGGCCAAACACGAGCTCCTGCTCATGGCCACTGCCGGATTTCCTTTGTGGATTTCTTCACCGACTCCCGACACGTCTATTCATCCCGAGACTCTTCATAGGGCCGAGTACTTGCGAGTGTTTCAACGAGCTGAACCTGCACCGTACTTCAAATCTGAATCCTCGAGACACTCGGCAACCATCCATCTTTATCCGACCACCATCGTTCAAATTCTCATGGATGTTGGTCGATGGTTGCCAGTCTTCTGTAGCATGATCACAAACGAAGATGGCTACGAGGAGCATATGCAGGTTATGTCGGCCGAGTTTCTGGTGCCATCTCACATCGTCTCAACTCGTGAAGTCCAGTTCGTTCGGTACTCTCACCAGCAACTGGATGGAAGTTGGGTCGTCGTGGATGTCTCCGTGGATGAATTGCGTTCCAATCCAAAGCCTTCCGTGAGATCGATTTGCCGAAAACGCCCCTCCGGATGCCTGATACGTGATCTTTATAATGGATCTTCCTTAGTCACTTGGGTGGAGCACGTGGATGTGCGCGAGAAGGAGATGAAGGCCAGTTTCGAACCATTTGTTCATTCAGGGTTCGCATTTGGTGCAAAGCGTTGGATCTCAACCCTCCAACGACAAGCCGAGCGCTACATGTGCGCCACAGGTATCCACACTTCACTCGGTGACTCGATTATTTCTCTTGAAGGAAGAAGAGGACTTGCGGAAATGGCAAAACAGATGACGATCTGTTTCTTCAACGACATCAGCAACTCCACGTACCATCACTGGACTTGTTCGAACCGAACAAGAGACACTCGAATGGAGGTCAGGACCAACAAGCGAAGGGGTGATCCGAGCAAGCCCCCTGGAGTTAATCGTACTGCTGGCTGTTCTGTCGTTCATCTTTCCCATCACACCAGGATCTTTGAGTTCCTCAAAGACGTGCAGACAAGACCATTGTGGGATAGTATGTCGATGGACAGCTCTGTACGTGTGCTAGCGAATTTCACCATCGGTCTTGACCCGCGGAACCAGATCTCGGTGCTCGCTATAGATAGTCACAACGACTTCCTCATCCTTCAGGAGTGTTGCACCGATGCAACAGGGTCGTCTGTGATTTATGCGCCGATTAACCATTCCATTTTCCAGTGTTTGCTATCTGGAGTTCAACCGGAGCCATTTCCGCTTATGTCTTCAGGCTTCTCCATTCTGCCTAACGTATCCGGAGCCATTCTTGATGGAACACTACTGACTATGGTGTTCCAGATCTCAGTGAGGGCTACATCAGCCAAGTCTGCCATGGAGTCGGCAACTACCCTTGTCCAGGACACACTTCAACGGATCAGAGCCGCAGTCAATTAAGGAGCAAACGTTGGATGCAAGGCCCTGCTAGCCTTGTTTGTGACTGTTGGTGACTTGCTTCGGGAGGAGCTTCACGATCTTCAAAGGGGAGTCTTTCTGTTTCCCTTTTCATTTAGTTAATTGTTTTGTGTTTATTTCTGTTTGTGTGTTTACTTCGGTTTATTTTAGTTTGTGTGTTTAAATTCAATAATCATGCTTGAATTATTCATTTTCGTGAAATATCTGTCTAACATTGAGGGCAATGTTTAATTCAAGTGTGGGGGGAATGTTTATTGAAAAGAAAAGAAAAAATTTGAAAAATTTGAAAAATTCAAAAAAATAATTTACTTGTTTTTGTTTTCTACGGTAACAATATATCGACTAAATCATACTTACTCCCTTGGTAGCGTTGAACCTACCATTGCACTTAGTAAGTCACTGTGGTCACGTATTGTTACGTAAATTGAAAAAAATCAAAAAAATCAAAAAATCAAAAATTACAAAAATATTTGCTTCTGTTTTGTGTTTTTGTGTGTTTATTTCTGTTATGTGTTGTTTTCTTTCCCGATGATGAATTGAGTTTAATTGTTATGATTTTGAGAATGTTTATTATATGTTAAGGATTTGTGTGATTTGCTTCGGATTTAATATGCATAACTTGTGATTGCTCGAATTTCCATGTTCACATAACCTGTTTCGATTAATTGATTGCAATCCGAGAAGCACATTTGAACATACATTGTCATGCATACCCAGAAAATGTGAGGATTTGAGCCTGTTGAATATTCACATGTATGCATATTTCATACATTTACTCGTTCTTCATGTGTGCACAATTCATGAGTTTTGAACCTAGAACTTGCTCAGAGACCTCTTGAAACATTTTGTTTAAAAAGTAAATATAACAATCTTCTGTGGGAAAAACCTTTATTTCCCATTATACTTTACAACGACAATTTTTAGGAATTTAGGTAAAAATTAATGACCGCGGTGTAAAATACATCTAATCATTTTGGCGCCGGCTCGCCGGGGATTGTTTTTACTATTTACTTTTGACTTTTTACTTTTTACTGTTGACTTTTTGACTGTTGACTTTTTACTATTGACTGTTGACTTTTTGACTGTTGACTGTTGACTTTTTACTGTTGACTTTTTACTATTGAATTTGACTTTTTACTGTTTGTAAATAATACTTGTTAATTTTATACTTACTAATTTTACTTGTAAATATTTTTACACATACTTAGTAATTATACTTAGGTGTTCTGAGTACTGTTAATTATTTAAGTTGTTGTGGGTTGTAATTTGAACGGAAATAGGTAAGGTCCTTTTATTAATATTGGCCTAAACCCTTCATTTGTACCGTAAGGTCACTTGAGGTTGAGGGCGGCCTTTATTAACACTTGGAGAATTGTCGAACACTTAAGTGCTTTCTCAACTGAGTAAGGGGCACATGAATGGTGTCTAGATATGATCAAGACTCTGGGTGACGGGTTTGTAAAATTGGATTCAGAGGACTAGTCCACTAAATGAATCCTGCCTCTCGCTTATCTCTTGTGATCTGGCCATTCGCCTTCTGAAAACACGGAAAGTCATTTAAGTCAAGATATTGCACCTAGGCCGTACGTCCACCTTGAATTACCGCTTGGAATCAACTTTGTTCTTAACTATATTTTGGACAATTTAACATTACTTGTAAATAAAATATACTTAGACATAGGAAATTTTATTTATTCATTTTGTATAGATAATTTGTAACTACATTTTTAACATTGTAAATATTTTGTTTTTATTTTGTAAATTTATTACTAACCTTTTGATTTTTATAGGGAATAATCCGGGTTATTCGGAAATTTTACAAGATACATCGGAGCATACGTTTAGGAAGTCAAGGTTGAAAAACCTTGAGGTTGATGTCTTGTTGGTGATTTTTTCGGTTTCCTCGGGAGTAAAAAGGTAAGTTTTCTTTTCACTCTCGTTATTTATTTAAAAAAAAAAAATTAAAAAAATTAAAAATTAAAAATTAAAAAATTTTGTAAATAATAAAAAAAAAAAAGGGTGTTTGTTTGTTTTACTGTTTTGTAAATATTTATTTTCACTTTTTATAATTATTGTTTGTTTGTTTTGGGCTTGTTTGTTTGTTATTTATTATTGGGCCTTAGGCCCATTCGTTTGTGTGATTGGTTAGGATTTTTGGTTTCGTAAAATAAAAATAAAAAATAAAATAAAATAAAATTTTAGCCCATTGGGCTCGTGTCATTCACGAAGCCCAGAAACCCGTAACCCAAGCCCATTAGTGTGTCGGGCCTCTTCGTTTTTAGGCCCATTAGTTAAGCCCACCAATAATGGGCCGGAGATTTCTTTGGCCCAGAGCCCACTTTAAGGCCCAGACCATTTCGATGGCCCAGGCCCGTTTAAAGTGTCGGCAAGCGCGTGTGCTACGCGTTTTCACTGTTCACTTTACGACTTTTCGTAAAGTATTAAAAAATCAAAAAAAATAAAAAAAAATCGAAAATCAAAAAAATTTGATTGGGCCGACGCACGTCTTTTGCGTCGGCCGAATTGTTTTATAAATCGTGCGCGCGTTCCACTATTCCCTTTGCGACTTTCGTCGCTTGATCCGTGATTTACGGATCTCTGTCCTCGACTTTGGACACGCGTCCGTCCGTTCGTTTCCCTTCCCTTCGATTTGCGTTAGTGCCTTAGGTCATTTCACGCGTTTTCCCTTAGTCTCTCTCACTCTCTCTCTCGTTTTCTCTCTCGTGTGTTCTTCGTGTTCTTCAGTTTTCCCAGAAACCTCCCTAATTCCCAGAAAGTTATCCTCCCTTCCCCACCCAGAAATGGCCAAAAGAGTCAATTCTTTCAGCGACTTGTTTCAGGCAGGTCCTTCAGAGAACCCAATCTTTGAAGGTCTGGCTGAAATAATTCCACCGAGCATGCTCAATAGCGCCGATGCTAGCATGCCGACCGAGCCACAACCACAACCGCAACCACTACCTCAAGCACCAATCTTGGTTGCTGATCCACCTGTTGAGCCGGAAGCCGCTCCTGTCTATAGGAGACTTCCGAGGTCGAAGTACACCAAAGCTCAGAGAGATGCACTGGCGGCTTTCTTTGCGGTGTATTCTCACCCCACCAAGCCACAACGAGAAAGATTTGGTCCGAAAATCGGACTCGAGGAGGACCAAGTCTACTATTGGGGGTCGAGAAATAGGAAGAAATTCGGTATCCTGATGTCTGAGCAACGTATTGCCGAGTTAGAGCGAAGAAACGATCAGCTGGTGAGCAAGAACGAGGAGCTTCAAATGCAGAATCAACGACTCGTCGATGCTCTCCACAGCGGCATATGTCCCAATTGCGGAGGTCCTGTTCCGCACTCAGATGTGCCTAGGCGAAGGTTCGAAGTTGTTCCTTGACAAGCTCAAAATGAGCGTCAATTTAAAAAAACCCTATCGGTAGTAGTATAGTGCATAGTAGGGTATCGTTCACAACGGAGATCAAAGGGTGTACCTAACAAAAAATGTCACAAGAATTAAATAAAATAAAGAATTATTATTAACACGTATAAAGAATATATACATATGTACATAGTAAAAAGGGGGTTTACGAGATTGATTGAATGAAATAAATTAATTAAATTACAAAGAATAAATTGAATAAGATGGGATGGAACATAAAGAATATAAAGTTCAGCCACAAGTATACAAGTTTACCAATTATTGGACCGAAAATTAACCAAGTTCCCTAGCCATGAAACCGAAATTAACATATGTGGAATGCTGGACCGCCAATTATCATTCCCCAAATAAAACCACTTTCATGAAAATTAACCTAAGCGACCGAACCTAGATTAATCAATCAAACATGCAAAGGTAGCTAATCAAAACATGTCCAACGCATAAAAGAAGAGTTGTTAATTAAAGTGCACGACCTAGTGGGACCGCCCATCTATCCGTGATCCTTCTTATTTGTTTCCGACCTCTTTCCAAAGCCTTTACTACTTGTGAATTAGAATTAAAAACCCTAATTCTAGCACCAATTATATGCAATCATCTTAAGTCTGCAACCTTAAAACAAAAACATATAAAAGTTATCTACTAAAACAAAATCAAATAAACGGAGTCACATAATCTACTAGAAGAACTAATTAATTAGGATCCAACAATTAAATAAACCCATAAACAAAGGCTGAAAATTACATAATTCATGTTGTGTTAACTAATACAAAAGATAAACAAGCAACAAAGAGGCATAAATTTAAAGGCTAAGTCGAAATACACCGTATGAATAGCATGAAGATCTTGAAGCCACATCTTGAATCCTTGACCACAAGTAATCCAAGCTGTGAATACAAGGTGATGATGGTGATGGTGATGGTGATGTTGAATAGGGGCTGGTGGTGATGGTGTAGACGCCTTCTCCTCCTCCTTGAAGTCTTGAAAACCCTAAATACTAGAGAATGGAAAATATGATGTGAGATGGAGAAGAGAAAGAGGAGGGTTTGTCCCTCCCCATTGGGGTGTGTTTCAAGAGAAGAATGAGGCTGCTATTTATAGGAGAATGGAGAGGAAGAAGAAGACAATGAAAGAAATAAAGAAAGAAAAGGAAGAGAAGTGGAATGTGAGTGGTAGAAAAGAAATGGTAAGTGGAATGGTGGAAATGAAGTCATATGGCAATGAACCATTTATTTAGATAAAAGAAATCAAACACTAATATTGTGGGCAGAAAGAAGAGGAAAGAATATAGGGGTGAGTGGAGCATTGAAAATAAAAGAAGATGAAAGAAATAAAAAGCAGACAGCACTGAGCAGTTCCCACTTAGAACGGAATAATGCACGTTTGAACGGTTGGATGATTCTCAAATTTTAATACAGAATATATAACACACACATGCAGCGTGTATCAAAATTACAGCTGGATCCAACGGTGAAATTGGGAGATATTGGCTTCGCAAGTTGACATATCTGCACAGGCAGATTGTCCGAAAATGGGCTTGGACCTTCCTTCTTGGGCTTGGGCCTTTCTTCTTGGGCTTGAGCCTGCCATCTTGGGTCTGGGCCTCCTTCTTGGTGGGCCCCCTTCTTAATGGGCCTCGCAAAAGCCCATTAGACTTCGTTTCTGCACATGTTCACATTAATACGTCATTTAGGACTCAAATATGGAAACTAAGCTAAAATAGCAAAGTTACAATTAAATCATAGCCAAATAGTAGGGAAAATACATTAAAAACGTCACACTTTGTGCTCCTATCAAATTCCCCCATACTTAGCTATTGCTAGTCCCTTAGCAACACAAAACTTTAAAACAGAACAACACAAAACAGAAAACGAAACACAAAACAAAATGGTCTTTCCAACCATAACCCTCAGCGAGTTCGAAAAAAAATATAATCAGGAGAATAAAAATTATATATCAAGGCTAAAGAATTTGCTAAGTCTTTCACATACACATCTCATTTATGCTCGGGTGTAGTGTGTGAAAACCAAGTATACAATTAATGTCAAGCAATCCAATAGGCACATTGAAACAACATTAACCACTAAACCTCACAAGATTCACTAAATATTTCCGCTCAGTGTTTAGGGTTAAGTGTTTACTCTCAAAACAATTACACAAGTAGTGTTCCCATAAGCTTGCTCATTAACCAACTCTCTACAATTAATCCACAAATCATCAGATCATAAGGACTTTTTAGGTGAAACAGGGACCAAAGGGTGGATGGTAAATAGTGAATGGTAAATGAAGTGAAATGAAAGGACTCGAAATGAAAAATGTTTCACATGTTTGCAAGACAAGTCAACGACTTTGAAACTCATACATATGCTAAACCCGAAACAACTCTTATTTTCCTCCAACCTTTTATTGAAAGTAATACAAGAAAATAACTCTATATTTTTTTTTTCTTTCTGACATTTTTTTTTTTCTTTTCTATTTCTTTTTTCTTTGAGGAATTTATTCCTTCTTTTTATTTCTGATTTTTTTTTCCTTGAACAAATACAACAAAATAAATACACCCCCACACTTGCCTTTTGGTATACTACCATACAAATCAAAACCCGAAGCATAAGAACACAAGAAGTCACTATCATCGTCTTGCAAACATAAATAAAACAAGGGTGAGATGGTGTGGGTGAACAAAAGAAACGGCTAATGAGTGTTTAGTTCAAAAGGGAATTCCTAAAGTTCGTGTTTAGATGGATGGTGAATATTTTGGCCATGGTGCTCAACTAATGCCTTACTCATTTCTAATTCATCACAGATTAACAAAACGTTTCAAGTGGTCTTTGAGCAAGTTCTAGGTTCAAAACTCATGAATTGTGCACACATGAAGAACGAGTAAATGTATGAAATATGCATACATGTGAATATTCAATAGGCTCAAATCCTCACAGTTTCTGGGTATGCATGACAATGTATGTTTAAATGTGCTTCTCGGATTACAATCAATTAATCGAAACAGGTTATGTGAACATGGAAATTCGAGCAATCACAAGTTATGCATATTAAATCCAAAGCAAACTACACAAAGCCTTGACATATAATAAACATTCTCCTAATGACAACAATTAAACTCAATTCATCATCGGAATTGGAAAGAACAAAGCACAAAACAAACAATAACACACAAAACAGAAGCAAATATTTTTGTCATTTTTGATTTTTTGGATTTTTTTTTGATTTTTCAATGTAGGTAACAATACGTGACCACAGGGACTCACTTAGTGCAATGGTAGGTTCAACGCTACCAAGGGAGTGAGTGTGATATAGTCGATATACCGTTACCGTAGAAAACGAAAACAAACAAATAAATAAACAACAGAAGCAATTTTTTTTTTCTTTTTCAAAATTTTTTTTTATTAGGGTAACAATACGTGACCACAGTGACTTACTAAGTGCAATGGTAGGTTCAACGCTACCAAGGGAGTAAGTATGATTTAGTCGATATATTGTCACCATAGAAAACAAAAACAAGTAAATTATTTTTTTGAATTTTTCAAATTTTTTTTTTTCAAATTTTTTTTCTTTTCTTTTTAATAACTTCCCCCCACACTTGAATTAAACATTGCCCTCAATGTTAGACAGATATTTCACGAAAATGAGAAATTCAAGCATGGTTATTGAATTTAAACACACATACATAAATAAACACACAACATAAACAGAAGTAAACACACAACAGTTAAGTAAATGAAAAGGGAAACAGAAAGACTCCCCTTTGAAGATCGTGAAGCTCCTCCCGAAGCAAGTCACCAACAGTCACAAACAAGGCTAGCAGGGCCTTGCATCCAACGTTTGCTCCTTAATTGACTGCGGTTCTGATCCTTTGAAGTGTGTCCTGGACAAGGGTTGTTGCCGACTCCACGGCAGACTTGGCTGATGTAGCCTTCACCGAGATCTGGAACACTATGGTAAGTAGAGTTCCATCAAGAATAGCTCCGGATACGTTAGGCAGAATGGAGAAGCCTGAAGACATAAGCGGAAATGGCTCCGGTTCAACTCCACATAACAAACACTGGAGAATGGAATGGTTAATCGGCGCATAAATCACAGACGAGCCCGTTGCATCGGTGCAACACTCCTGAAGAATAAGGAAGTCGTTGTGACTATCTATGGCGAGCACCGAAATCTGATTGCGCGGGTCAAGACCGATGGAGAAATTTGCTAGCACACGTACAGAGCTGTCCATCGACATACTATCCCACATTGGTCTTGTCTGAACGTCTTTGAGAAACTCAAAGATCCTGGTGTGATGAGATAGATGCACGACAGAACAACCAGCAGTACGATTGACTCCAGGGGGCTTGCTCGGATCTCCCCTTCGCTTGTTGGTCCTGACCTCCATTCGAGTATCTCTTGTTCGGTTCGAACAAGTCCAGTGGTGGTACGTGGAGTTGCTGATGTCATTGAAGAAACAGATCGTCATCTGTTTTGCCATTTCCGCCAAGCCTCTTCTTCCTTCAGGAGAGACGATAGAGTCATCGGGTGAACTGTGGATTCCTGTGGCGCACATGTAGCGCTCGGCTTGTCGTTGGAGAGTTGAGATCCAACGCTTTGCACCAAAAGCGAACCCTGAATGAACAAAAGGTTCGAAACTGGCCTTCATCTCCTTTTCGCGTACATCCACGTGCTCCACCCAAGTGACCAAGGAAGATCCATTATGAAGATCACGTATCAGGCATCCGGAGGGGCGTTTTCGGCATATAGATCTCACGGAAGGCTTTGGATTTGAACGCAATTCATCCACGGAGACATCCACGACGACCCAACTTCCATCCAGTTGTTGGTGAGAATACCGAACGAACTGGACTTCACGAGTCGAGACGAGGTGAGATGGCACCAGAAACTCGGCCGACATCACTTCGCTTCGCTCCTCGTAGCCTTCTTCGTTCTTGGAGGATAGGATCTCCAACGTCTTGGCGTTTGTAATCATGCTACGAAGATCGGGCAACCATCGACCAACATCCATTAAGATCCGAACGATGGTGGTCGGATAAAGGTGAATGGTTGCCGAGTGTCTCGACGATTCGGCTTTGAAGTACGGAGCAGGTTCAGCTCGTTGAAACACTCGCAAGTACTCGGCCCTATGAAGAGTCTCGGGATGAATAGACGTGTCGGGAGTCGGTGAAGTTATCCACAAAGGAAAACCGGCTGTGGCCGCGAGCATGAGCTCGTGCTTGGCCTTGCGGACGATATCCGAGATCAAGTCGGTGTGGACTCCGACAAGATCAGCGAGCAGGTCCGGAAGGGTGTCGGATGGCAAAGGTATGGATGGGCGCTCGACAAGGGTAGGCACGAGGCTCCGCACATCCCGTCTCAAGTGGTCCATGTCGATGGAATCATCGGAAAACTCAAGAATAGGCTCTTGTTGTGGAGGAACAACTTCGAGCCTTCGCCTAGGCACATCCGAGTGCGGAACAGGACCTCCGCAATCGGGACAAATGCCGCCGTGGAGAGCATCGACGAGTCGTTGATTCCGCATTTGAAGCTCCTCGTTCTTGCTCACCACTCATCGTTTCTTCTTTCTAGCTCCGGCAATACGCTGCTCGATGTAATGATACCGAACTTCTTCCTATTTCTCGACCCCCAATAATAGACTTGGTCCTCTTCTAGTCCAATTTTCGGACCAAATCTTTCTCTTTGTGGCTTGGGTGGGGTGAGAATACACCGCAAAGAAAGCAGCCAAGTGCATCTCTCTCCGAGCTTTGGTGTACTTTGTCCTCGGAAGTCTCCTATAGACAGGAGCGGCTTCGGCTCGGCTGGTGGATCAGCAACCGGTGATCGGTGCTTGGGGGTAGTGGTTGCGGTTGTGGCTCGGTCGGCATGCTAGCATCTGCGCTATTGAGCATGCTTGGTGGAATTATTTCAGCCAGACCTTCAAAGATTGGGTTCTCTGAAGGACCTGCCTGAAACAAATCACTGAAAGAATTCACTCTTTTGGCCATTTGTGGTTTGGGAGGGGAGGAAAGCTTTTGGGATTTGGGAGGTTTTCTGGGAAAACTCAAGAACAGATGAAGAACACGAAGAACACGAGAGAGAGAAAACGAGAGAGAGAGAGAGACTAAGGGAAACCTAAGGAAATGCGTGAAATGAAACACACGAACGAAGGGAAGGGAAGGGAACGCACGCACGCTCGCACACGTGCCACGGACGAAGACCCGTAATTTCCGGATCGAGCGACGAAAGTCGTAAAGTCTACAGTAGACACGCACGCGGTTTATTAAACAATTCGGCCGACGCAAAAGTCGTGCGTCGGCCCAATCAATTTTTTTTTTTTTTTTCTATTTTTTATTTTTTTTTAGTTTTTAATACTTTACGAAAAGTCGTAAAGTGAACAGTGAAAACGCGTAGCACACGCGCTTGCCGACACTTTAAACGGGCCTGGGCCATCGGAATGGTCTGGGCCTATAAGTGGGCCTGGGCCAAAGAAATCTTCGGCCCATTATTGGTGGGCTTAACTAATGGGCCTAAAAACGAACAGGCCCGACACACTAATGGGCTTGGGTTACGGGTTTTGGGTTTCGGGAATGACACGGGCCCAATGGGCCAAATTTTATTTTATTTTTATTTTTTATTTTTTTATTTTCGGAACCTAAAACCCTAACCAATCACACAAATAGGCCTAAGGCCCAATAACAAATAACTATAGCAAGCCCAAAAATAAAACAAACAGTAATTATAAATAGTAAAAAGAAATAATTACAAAATAGTAAAACAAAAGCAAACACTCTTTTTTTTATATTTACAATTACAAATTTTCTATTTTTTCTTTTTTCTTTTTAAATCAAATAAATAACGAGAGTGAAAAGAAAACTACCTTTTTACTCCCGAGGAAACCGAAAATCACCAACAAGACATCAACCTCAAGGTTTTTTAACCTTGACTTCCTAAACGTATGCTCCGATGTATGTGGTAGAATTTCCGATAAACCCGGATTATTTCCTATACAAAATAAAAAGGTTAGTAATAAATTTACAAAATAAAAACAAAATATTTACAAAGTTAAAAATATGTCACAAATTATCTATACAAAATGAATAAATTTTCCTATGTCTACGTATATTTTAATTACACAATACACTTAAGTGTACAAAAATATTTTCCTTTGCCTTAATATAGTTGAAAAAAAATGAAAGTTGATTCCAAGCGGTAACTCAAGGTGGACTTACGGCCTAGGTGCAATGCCTTGACTTAAATGACTTTCCGTGTTTTCAGAAGGCGAATGGCCAGATCACAAGAGATAAGCGAGAGGCAGGATTCATTTAGTGGACTAGTCCTCTGAATCCAATTTTACAAACCCGTCACCCAGGGTCTCGATCATATCTAGACACCATTCATGTGCCCCTTACTCAGTTGAGAAAGCACTTAAGTGTTCGACAATTCTCCAAGTGTTAATAAAGGCCGCCCTCAACCTCAAGTGACCTTACGGTACAAATGAAGGGTTTAGGCCAATATTAATAAAAGGACCTTACCTATTTCCGTTCAAGTTACAACTTACAACAACAAAAAAAAAAATAATCAACATATAAAAGACACCCAAATAAATTACTACGTGTAACTAAATATCAACAAGTATAAACAAGTATTATTCACAAATATTCACAAAATAATAGTTAGGAATTTTCAATCCCCGTCGACGGCGCAAAAAATTGACACGCCCAAAAAGGAGCGTCATCAATTTAAAAAAATCCCTATCGGTAGTAGTATAGTGCATAGTAGGGTATCGTTCACAACGGAGATCAAAGGGTGTACCTAACAAAAAATGTCACAAGAATTAAATAAAATAAAGAATTATTATTAACACGTATAAAGAATATATACATATGTACATAGTAAAAAGGGGGGTTTACGAGATTGATTGAATGAAATAAATTAATTAAATTACAAAGAATAAATTGAATAAGATGGGATGGAACATAAAGAATATAAAGTTCAGCCACAAGTATACAAGTTTACCAATTATTGGACCGAAAATTAACCAAGTTCCCTAGCCATGAAACCGAAATTAACATATGTGGAATGCTGGACCGCCAATTATCATTCCCCAAATAAAACCACTTTCATGAAAATTAACCTAAGCGACCGAACCTAGATTAATCAATCAAACATGCAAAGGTAGCTAATCAAAACATGTCCAACGCATAAAAGAAGAGTTGTTAATTAAAGTGCACGACCTAGTGGGACCGCCCATCTATCTGTGATCCTTCTTATTTGTTTCCGACCTCTTTCCAAAGCCTTTACTACTTGTGAATTAGAATTAAAAACCCTAATTCTAGCACCAATTATATGCAATCATCTTAAGTCTGCAACCTTAAAACAAAAACATATAAAAGTTATCTACTAAAACAAAATCAAATAAACGGAGTCACATAATCTACTAGAAGAACTAATTAAGTAGGATCCAACAATTAAATAAACCCATAAACAAAGGCTGAAAATTACATAATTCATGTTGTGTTAACTAATACAAAAGATAAACAAGCAACAAAGAGGCATAAATTTAAAGGCTAAGTCGAAATACACCGTATGAATAGCATGAAGATCTTGAAGCCACATCTTGAATCCTTGACCACAAGTAATCCAAGCTGTGAATACAAGGTGATGATGGTGATGGTGATGGTGATGTTGAATAGGGGCTGGTGGTGATGGTGTAGACGCCTTCTCCTCCTCCTTGAAGTCTTGAAAACCCTAAATACTAGAGAATGGAAAATATGATGTGAGATGGAAAAGAGAAAGAGGAGGGTTTGTCCCTCCCCATTGGGGTGTGTTTCAAGAGAAGAATGAGGCTGCTATTTATAGGAGAATGGAGAGGAAGAAGAAGACAATGAAAGAAATAAAGAAAGAAAAGGAAGAGAAGTGGAATGTGAGTGGTAGAAAAGAAATGGTAAGTGGAATGGTGGAAATGAAGTCATATGGCAATGAACCATTTATTTAGATAAAAGAAATCAAACACTAATATTGTGGGCAGAAAGAAGAGGAAAGAATATAGGGGTGAGTGGAGCATTGAAAATAAAAGAAGAGGAAAGAAATAAAAAGCAGACAGCACTGAGCAGTTACCACTTAGAACGGAATAATGCACGTTTGAACGGTTGGATGATTCTCAAATTTTAATACAGAATATATAACACACACATGCAGCGTGTATCAAAATTACAGCTGGATCCAACGGTGAAATTGGGAGATATTGGCTTCGCAAGTTGACATATCTGCACAGGCAGATTGTCCGAAAATGGGCTTGGACCTTCCTTCTTGGGCTTGGGCCTTTCTTCTTGGGCTTGAGCCTGCCATCTTGGGTCTGGGCCTCCTTCTTGGTGGGCCCCCTTCTTAATGGGCCTCGCAAAAGCCCATTAGACTTCGTTTCTGCACATGTTCACATTAATACGTCATTTAGGACTCAAATATGGAAACTAAGCTAAAATAGCAAAGTTACAATTAAATCATAGCCAAATAGTAGGGAAAATACATTAAAAACGTCACACTTTGTGCTCCTATCATTCCTCCACAATAAGAGCCTCTTCTCGAGTTGTCCGATGATTCGATCGACATGGACCACTTGAGACGGGATGTGCGGAGCCTCATGCCTACCCTAGTCGAGCGCCCATCCATACCTTTGCCATCTGATACCCTTCCCGGACCTGCTCACGATCTTGTCGGAGTCCACACCGACTTGATCTCGGATATCGTCCGTAGGGCCAAACACGAGCTCCTGCTCATGGCCACTGCTGGATTTCCTTTGTGGATAACTTCACCGACTCCCGACACGTCTATTCATCCCGAGACTCTTCATAGGGCCGAGTACTTGCGAGTGTTTCAACGAGCTGAACCTGCTCCGTACTTCAAAGCCGAATCGTCGAGACACTCGGCAACCATCCATCTTTATCCGACCACCATCGTTCAGATCTTAATGGATGTTGGTCGATGGTTGCCAGTCTTCTGTAGCATGATCACAAACGCCAAGACGTTGGAGGTCCTTTCCTCCAGCAACGAAGAAGGCTACGAGGAGCATATGCAGGTGATGTCGGCCGAGTTTCTGGTGCCATCTCACCTCGTTTCAACTCGTGAAGTCCAGTTCGTTCGGTATTCTCACCAACAACTGGATGGAAGTTGGGTCGTCGTGGATGTCTCCGTGGATGAATTGCGCACAAATCCGAAGCCTTCCGTGAGATCTATATGCCGAAAACGCCCCTCCGGATGCCTGATACGTGATCTTCATAATGGATCTTCCTTGGTCACTTGGGTGGAGCACGTGGATGTACGCGAGAAAGAGATGAAGGCCAGTTTCGAACCTTTTGTTCATTCAGGGTTCGCTTTTGGTGCAAAGCGTTGGATCTCAACCCTCCAACGACAAGCCGAGCGCTACATGTGCGCCACAGGTATCCACTCTTCACCCGGTGACTCGATTATTTCTCTTGAAGGAAGAAGAGGACTTGCGGAAATGGCAAAACAGATGACGATCTGTTTCTTCAACGATATCAGCAACTCCACGTACCACCACTGGACTTGTTCGAACCGAACAAGGGACACTCGAATGGAGGTCAGGACCAACAAGAGAAGGGGTGATCCGAGCAAGCCCCCTGGAGTCAATCGTACTGCTGGTTGTTCCGTCGTTCATCTATCTCATCACACCAGGATCTTTGAGTTCCTCAAAGACGTGCAGACAAGACCGCAATGGGATAGTATGTCGATGGACAGCTCTGTACGTGTGCTAGCAAATTTCACCATCGGTCTTGACCCGCGGAACCAGATCTCGGTGCTCGCTATAGATAGTCACAACGACTTCCTCATCCTTCAGGAGTGTTGCACCGATGCAACGGGGTCGTCTGTGATATACGCACCGATTAACCATTCCATTCTCCAGTGTTTGCTATCTGGAGTTCAACCGGAGCCATTTCCGCTTATGTCTTCAGGCTTCTCCATTCTGCCTAACGTATCCGGAGCTGTACTTGACGGAACACTGCTGACTATGGTGTTCCAGATCTCAGTGAGGGCTACATCAGCCAAGTCTGCCGTGGAGTCGGCAACTACCCTTGTCCAGGACACACTTCAACGGATCAGAGCCGCAGTCAATTAAGGAGCAAACGTTGGATGCAAGGCCCTGCTAGCCTTGTTTGTGACTGTTGGTGACTTGATTCGGGAGGAGCTTTACGATCTTCAAGGGGGAGATTTTCTTTAACCTATCTTTTTCATTTGTATATAGTTTGTGTGTTTACATCGGTTTATTTTTGTTGTGTGTTTAAATTCAATAACCATACTTGAATTTTTCATTTCGTGAAATATCTGTCTAACATTGAGGACAATGTTTAATTCAAGTGTGGGTGGAAGGTTTATTAAAAAGAAAAGAAAAAAATTTGAAAAATTCAAAAATTAAAAAATAATTTACTTGTTTTCGTTTTCTACGGTAACAATATATCGACTAAATCATACTTACTCCTTTGGTAGCGTTGAACCTACCATTGCACTTAGTAAGTCACTGTGGTCACGTATTGTTACCCTAAATTGAAAAATAAAAAAAATATCAAAAAAATCAAAAATTACAAAAATATTTGCTTCTGTTTGTGTGTTTTTGTGTGTTTATTTCTGTTATGTGTGTTTTTTTCTTTCCAATTCCGATGATGAATTGAGTTTAATTGTTATGATTTTGAGAATGTTGGTTATATGTCAAGGTTTTGTGTGATTTGCTTTGTATTTAATTTGCATAACTTGTGATTGCTCGAATTTCCATGTTCACATAACCTGTTTCGATTAGTTGATTGCAATCCGAGAAGCACATTTGAACATACATTGTCATGCATACCCAGAAACTGTGAGGATTTGAGCCTGTTGTATATTCACATGTATGCATATTTCATACATTTACTCGTTCTTCATGTGTGCACAATTCATGAGTTTTTGAACCTAGAACTTGCTCAGAGACCACTTGAAACATTTTGTTAATCTGTAATGAATTAGAAATGAGTAAGGCATTAGTTGAGCACCATGGCCAAAATATTCACCATCCATTTAAACACGAACTTTAGGAATCCCCTTTTGAACTGATCACTCATTAGCCGTTTCTTTTGTTCACCCACACCATTTCACCCTTGTTTTACTGTGTTTGCAAGACGATGATAGTGACTTCTTATGTTTTTATGCTTCGGATTTGTATGGTAGTATACCAAAAGGCAAGTGTGGGGGTGTATTTATTTTGTTGTATTTGTTCAAAGAAAGAAAAAAAAAAAGAAAAAAAAAGTGGAAAAGAAAAAGAAGAAAATACCACAAAAATAGAGTTATTTTATTTACTTGTATTATTTTCAATAAAAGGTTGGAGGAAAATAAGAGTTGTTTCGGGTATAGCATAGGTATGAGTTTCAAAGTCGTTGATTTGTCTTGCAAACATGTAAAACATTTTTCATTTCGAGTCCTTTCACTTCATTTACCATTTTCCATTCACCATTTACCATTCACCCTTTGGCCTCATTACACCATTGAAAGACCTTATGATCTGATGATTTGTAGATTAACCGTAGAGAGTTGGTCGATGAGCAAGCATATGGGAACACTACTTGTGTAATTGTTTTGAGAGTAAACACTTAACCCTAAACACTGAGCGGAAATATTTAGTGAATCTTGTAAGGTTTAGTGGTTAATGTTGTTTCGATGTGCCTATTGGATTGCTTGACATTAATTGTATACTTGGTTTTCACACACACACCCGAGCATAAATGAGATGTACATGTTAAATGCTTAGCAAATTCTTTAGCCTTGGTATATAATTTTTATTCTCTTGATTATAATTCTTTCGAACTCGCTGAGGATTATGGTTGGAAAGACCGTCTGTTTTGTGTTTCCCTTTCTGTTTTGTGTTGTTTTGTTTTGTGTTTGCTCGAGGACTAGCAATAGTTCAAGTGTAGGGGTGTGATGTGAACGTAAAATACGTTCACAAAGTGCCTTTAATTACTGGATTTTGCTATTCCGAAAGCTTAATTGTCTGTTTAATGTTTGTTTTCGTGTGTTTAGGGAAAATACCAGGAAAATGTTTATCTGCACAGAAAAGGTGAATTTTGGAGATTTTCAGCGTAAATCGGAAAGTCAACCGTGACTTTCATTTGTGGAATAAAATAATGTACGAAGATTTCGGAAACCGTTCCGAATTCCGGCAAGTTTGTCGGCGAATCACCACATCAGGCGGCACAACCACCACACGCGGTGGCGATACAATTTTAATCCTCCATCTTATTTTCCCTTGTTTATATTTTATGTTTATTTCTTTTACATATTCCTTTTATATTTATTTCATTTGTTATTTTATTTCTTTTCTTTATTTTATAATTACTTCATTTCTTTTATTATTCTTTTATTTTATTTTATTTTGTTTTCTTTGTTTTCTTTTTCTTTTCTCTCTTTGATGCAGCCATGTTACCACTTCACATATCACCACGAAATTCCAGCTGCATCTTCATGTCTTCTTGCCAGCAATACCTTCACCAACCATCTCCACCACCAAAACACTACAGTCCATAATTCCCTGGTTTTCCTCCACTGCCGGCAGAATATTCTCCACTTCTCCTTCCACCACTATCACCTACCCTTTCCACCGAGCTCCACTCCTCCTCTGCGTCTTCCCTTCTCTATTTAAGAGAGCCCTTGCAAACTGAAATCATCAACAATCAGTCCTCTCTTCCCTCTGTCCCTCACGGCACAATTCCATAATCACTCTCCATCATCAATTCACTTAAATTCCATCGAGCCCATCTTGGAGTGCCCAATCAGCCACCATGATCGGACCTGCAATTTCAGCTCAGCCACCGTGCCTCTTCTCTCGGGAGCCCAACGCCACCACCACCATGGCAACCCTCTCTCGTCTCTCAATTCAAGCTTCGTACCTGCATACAATCAATCATTTTTTTCTAATTATTATTTTTTCTCTCTTTTGCAGGTTTGGAAAATCAAATTACCAAGGTTGCAGCTCACCATTCAGCCACCGTGAAGCCCGCAAATCTCAATCCGTCGCCGAGCCCAAGCCTGCTGCTGCTCCTAATTCTCTGCCGGCGCCGTTCCCTGTCACCGCATCATCACCATCTTCGCCGGCGTCGATCCAAGCCCAACCAATTCCTGCCGAGCCCGTGAACCTCCAGCCGCATCTATTCTTCAATCCCGTCGCCGTTCCAGCCCACGCCGGCCACCGTCAAATCCTAGCAGCTCCGATTCGACGCCGCAATCAATCATTCCAGGCCCCGCCATCTTCGACGCCACCTCTGCTGATCGTCGACGATGCTTCTGCCCAGAAATCCCGGGCCCGTGCCCAGCTCCGCCGTTCCTCGTCTGCAGCACCAATATTCATCTAGCCGTCGCTGCTCCGGCCTCTCAATCACGCCGCAGCTTTGCTCTCTTGCCGTCGCCGACCCATGCCGCAGCTCCCTCTCTCTAGAACCGGGCTGGTCTCTGCAGAAAGAAGAAGATGAATAAAGAATGAAAGGGAGAGCTGAAAATATGGTTGAAAAGTCAAACATAGAAGAAAACGCAAAGAGCTTGGGCTGGTCTACACGGGTCAAAGAAAAAGATCAAGAGTCAACAAGTCAACTGACTTGATTTTGGGCCTTCAAGCCCAATCTGCTATGTACACCCTCAAGGCCCAATGCCAATTGATCTCTGCACCCGCCACATCCAAATTGTCCGTTTTTATAGCTGAGTCTGCCACCTTCGCCTGCCAGACAGTGTCCATTTTCATGGACACAACAGTAACATTTTTCCCAAACTCGTTTATTTATTATTATTATTTTTTGTTTAATTAACTATTCGTGAATAATTTTGGGAAATGTTATTGTTTGTTTATTTTCTATTTTGTATAATAATTGTTGGATTGAAGTTAATTGATTCTCCTAGCAGCTTATGTGAATTTTGTTTGTTTGGTTTTATCTTTAATGTTAAAACTAAATAATAAGGATCACGGATAGTTGGGCGGTCCCGCTAGGTCGTGCACTTGAATTAGCAACTCTTCTTCTATGCGTTAGACATGTTTAGATTAATTACCTTTGCATGTTTAATTGTTTAGCCTGTCAGGGTGGTCTCGGGGTTAATTTTCATAGTGAGGTTTTATTTGGGAGATGTATGGTGGTCCAGCATCTTACATATGTTAGTTTCGGATTCATGGCTAGGGAGTTGGTTAATCTTCAAAACAATATTTGTGTGTGTGTTTATTGTTTTCAAAAATAATAAAAATCCAAAAATATTTCTTCTATTGTTTTCAAAATTATCAAAACCCCCAAAAATACTTTTGTATATAATGTATATTTTTGTAAATAGAAACAATACTGTATAGTTTATTTAATTTTGTATATATTTATATTCTTTATTCTTTATATTTGTAAATATAATTCTTTATTTAATTTAATTTTTCGTGACATTAAAAAGTAAATATAACAATCTTCTGTGGGAAAAACCTTTATTTCCCATTATACTTTACAACGACAATTGTTAGGAATTTAGGTAAAAATTAATGACCACGGTGTAAAATACATCTAATCATTAATCTATGATGAATTAGAAATGAGTAAGGCATTAGTTGAGCACCATGGCCAAAATATTCACCATCCATCTAAACACGAACTTTAGGAATCCCCTTTTGAACTAAACACTCATTAGCCGTTTCTTTTGTTCACCCACATCATTTCACCCTTGTTTTACTGTGTTTGCAAGACGATGATAGTGACTTCTTGTGTTTTTATGCTTCGGATTTGTATGGTATATATCAGCAGGCAAGTGTGGGGGTGTATTTAATTTTGTTGTATTTGTTCAAAGAAAAAAAAAATAATGTGGAAAAGAAAAAGAAAAAAATACCACAAAAATAGAGTTATTTTATTTACTTGTATTATTTTCAATAAAAGGTTGGAGGAGAATAAGAGTTGTTTCGGGTTTAGCATAGGTATGAGTTTCAAAGTCGTTGACTTGTCTTGCAAACATGTAAAACATTTTTCATTTCGAGTCATTTCACTTCATTTACCATTCACCATTTACCATCCACCCTTTGGTTCCTGTTTCACCTGAAAGTCCTTATGATCTGATGAGTTGTAGATTAATTGTAGAGAGTCGGTTAATGAGCAAGCTTATGGGAACACTACTTGTGTAATTATTTTTGAGAGTAAACACTTAACCCTAAACACTGAGCGGAAATAATTAGTGAATCTTGTGAGGTTTAGTGGTTAATGTTGTTTCGATGTGCCTATTGGATTGCTTGACATTAATTGTATACTTGGTTTTCACACACACACCCGAGCATAAATGAGATGTACATGTTAAATACTTAGCAAATTCTTTAACCTTGGTATATAATTTGTATTCTCTTGATTATAATTCTTTCGAACTCGCTGAGGACTATGGTTGGAAAGACCATCTGTTTTGTGTTTCCCTTTCTGTTTTGTGTTGTTTTGTTCTGTGTTTGCTAGAGGACTAGCAATAGTTCAAGTGTAGGGGTGTGATGTGAACGTAAAATACGTTCACAAAGTGCCTTTAATTACTGGATTTTGCTATTCCGAAAGCTGATGTGAACGTAAAATACGTTCACAAAGTGCCTTTAATTACTGGATTTTGCTATTTCGAAAGCTTATTTGTCTGTTTAATGTTTGTTTTCGTGATTTTAGGGAAAATACCAGGAAAATGTTAATCTGCACAGAATAGGTGAATTTGGAGATTTTCAGCGTAAATCGGAAAGTCAACCGTGACTTTCATTTGTGGAATAAAATATTGTACGAAGATTTCGGAAACCGTTCCGAATCCCGACAATTTGTCGGCGAACCACCACATAAGGCGGCGCAACCACCACACGCGGTGGCGATACACATTTTAAACCTCCATCTTATTTTCCCTTGTTTATATTTTATGTTTATTTATTTTACATATTTCTTTTATAATTATTTCATTTGTTATTTTATTTCTTTTGTTTTATTTTATAATTATTTCTTTTATTTGTTTTTGTTATTTTATTTTTCTTTTGTTTGTTTTCTTTTTCTTTTGTCTCGCAGCTCACCACCGTAACCACCATCCTTGGCTTCTACCTTCACCAACCATCTCCACTGCCGGCAGCATCTTCACCTACTACCTCCACCAAAATCCCACCACCACTACAGAGCATCTACAGCTCACTCATCTCTGCTCCTTGGCTGCTTCTTCCCATTCCATTCTCTATTTAAGCAACATCTCCTGCAACCATTTCAATCACAATCAAGTAATCATTTTCTAATTAATTCTGTTCTTATTTTGCAGGTATGGAAGTCCCCAAGCTGCTGCCCGTGTCAAACCATGCCGGCGACTCTCAATTCAAGCACCGGCAGCAGCTAGCAAAGCCCAGAAATTACCAGCCCAGGCCGCGTCGCCCTCAAATTCAGCCGGCAGCCTCCATCGCCGTTCTCTGCCCAGCCAAACCAGGCCATCGCCGCCGGCACCGTCATCCTCACAGCCCAGATCACGGCATCACCAATCGATACCCAACGCCGAGCCGGCAGCCTCCATCGCCGTTCTCTGCCCAGCCATATGCCGCGCCTCCTCCTTCCCACCGCTGCCGCCATCGCCGATTAACCATCATCACAGTCCATCATTGACCTCGCCGCTCATCTCTGCTCAGATTTGCAGAACCCACGATGCGCGCCGTCTGCTCCTCTCGGCGTCAATCGATCTTGCCTAGCAGCTTGTCACCGTCACCATGCCTTCGCTGATTCCTCAGCTCCGCTCGACCCAGCTCTCTCGCCGTCTCTTGCTCCCTGCAAAAATGAATAAGAGAAGGAAAGCCAAGAAGAAAACACGGGTCAATTGTGGAGGATGAAGTCTTGGGTTGAAAAGTCAACCAAGGCCAAAATTGGGCTGGGCCGCAAGCAATCAATGAAGAGAAAAGACAAAGTCAAAGCCCAATAGTCCAGCTCGGAATTTGCTCACTACACCCGCCACATCCAAATACCGTTACGATCAATAGCTGAGTCTGCCACCTTCGCCTGCCAGACAGTGTCCATTTTCATGGACACAACAGTAACATTTTTCCCAAACTCGTTTATTTATTATATTTTATTTTTGTTTAATTAACTATTCGTGAATAATTTTGGGAAATGTTATTGTGTAAATATTTGTTTATTTTCTATTTTGCATAATAATTGTGATTTGATTTTTCTAAGTTGCTTTTGTGATTGTTTATTTGATTCAAGTTTACGGAAATCTTTTATATGTTTATGTTATAGGGGTCGACACTTATGATGTTTACATGTAATTGGAGCTAGAGTTAGGAATCCGATTCACCTAATAGTTTTGGAAACCTAATTCACAAGTAGTAAAGGCTTTGGACAAAGGTCAGAATCAATTAAAAAGGATTACAAATAGATGGACTTTTCCATGCTAGGTTGTGCACTTGAATTAACAATTCTTTTCGATGCTTTGAACATGGATTGATTAGCTAGCTTTCTAGACTAAGATGACATGTTTAATTGATTGATCTATGTGCTTTCACTTAGGTTAATTTTCAGAGAGAAGTCTAATTGGGAAATAATTAGCTTTCTAATGTTTCACAATGTTAGTTTCGATCATATGACTTAGAGAAATCAATATTTGTGTGTGTTTTTCTTGTTTTCAAAAATAATAAAAATCCAAAAATATTTCCTTTTAATTATTTATTGTTTTCAAAAATCTCAAAAACCCCCAAAAATACTTTTGTATATAATGTATATTTTTGTAAATAGAAACAATAATGTATAGTTTATTTAATTTTGTATATATATATATTCTTTATTCTTTATACTTGTTAATAATAATTCTTTATTTAATTTATTTTATTGTGACATTGAAAAGTAAATATAACAATCTTCTGTGGGAAAAACCTCTATTTCCCATTATACTTTACAACGACAATTGTTAGGAATTTAGGTAATAATTAATGACTGTAGGTTTTACATCTAATCAAAAGCTTATTTGTCTGTTTAATATTTGTTTTTGTGTATTTAGGGAAAATATGAGAAAAATGTCAATCTGCACAGAAAAGGTGAATTTTGGAGGTTTTCAGCGTAATTCGGAAAGTCAACCGTGACTTTCACATGTGGAACAAAATAATGTACGAAGATTTCGGATTATTCCGAATCCCGACAATTTGTCGGCGAACCACCACATAAGGCGGCGCAACCACCACACGCGGTGGTGGAACATAATTCAAACCACCATTTTATTTTCCCTAATAATTATTTTATTTATTTATTTTATTTATTTATTTTTATTATTTAATTTTTCTTTTGTTTTATAATTATTTAATTTATTTCTTTTTGTTATTTTTTTCTTTTTCTTTTGTTGTTGGCTTGTTGCAGCTACCATGTTCACGTTCTCTGTGATTCTTCTCCAGCTCACCACCACTACCATTGAGCTCTCATTCAATCAAACCATCCCCACTTTCCTCCCTCACATGGTTTCAATTCATCACGATTCCATCCAGCTGCATATTCCTATACCACCATCACCTACCATCTCCACATCACACTACACTCCAATTATCCCTGATTTTCATCCACTGCCGGCAAACATCTACAGCTCTCTTCCACCATTCCTGCTCAACAACTTCTTGGCTGTTTCTCCTTTCATTCCTCTATTTAAGCCAATGAGCCCCTGCAAGCACAATTCACCAATTCACTTCACCATCTTCCATCTGCAAGCAATTGAATAACAATTCAATTAACCACTACAGAGCCTCCTGCGCCGGCAATCACCATGCCCAGTCCAATCACCCACCGTGCCTTCTCTCGTGCACCCAACGCCGGCAACAATGCCCAATGGCCAAGCAGCTCAATTTCCTTCTCCTCTGCCTCTAATTACCTGCAAATTAATCACAATCAATCATTTACTAATTATCTTTTTTTTTCTTTTGCAGGTTTGGAAAATCAATTACCCGTCGCTGCTGTTCTTCTCTGCCACCGGCCGTGCTCTCACCTGATCCAGTCGCCCTTCTGCCGGCGTCTATTTCTCCTGCCCACACATCCTGACGCCGTCGTCGGTCCTTCTCTGCCCGTGTCCCTTTGCTGCCGTGCTACCAAGCCTCTGCCCCGTGCTCGTAGCTGCTACTGCCGTCGACCTCTATCACCTCGCCACCGACCGTCGACGTTCCAGCTCTGCTCGCCGTTGATTCAGCCCACATCGAGCCATCTCGTATTTCGCACCAGCCCGTGCTCGCCGGCAACTCCATCGCTGCTGTTCATCCACTTGCCGCCGTCCCTCGCAAGCCGAAATCACCACTGCAGGCCGTCGATTCCGGCGTCCTCGTAGCTGCTACAGATCCCCTTACCGGTGTTGCCTCTCCCTGCCGGCGCCGTTGGCAGCAGCTCCCTGCTCTTGCTCTCTCTTGTCTGCAGAAATGAAGGAAAGAAGAACCAGAAAATCGTGAAAGATGAAGGAGATTGAAACTGATGCTGACTTGGAGAAAAATAAGAAAACAAATAGCCAACGTTGAAAAGTCAACTTGGGCCTCCAAGCCCAAGGCCCAATTTGATCTCTGCACCCAATGTCCCAAAGTCCAATCTGCTAAGTGCACCCGCCACATCCAAAGTTACGATCTTTTATAGCCGAGTCCGCCACCTTCGCTGCCGGCAGTGTCCATTTTCATGGACACAACAGTAACATTTTTCCCAAACTCGTTTATTTATTATAATTTATTTTTGTTTAATTAACTATTCGTGAATAATTTTGGGAAATGTTATTGTTTGTTTATTTTCTATTTTATGTAATAATTGTTGGATTGAAGTTGATTAATTCTTCTAGCAGCTTATGTGAATTTTGTTTGTTTGGTTTTATCTTTAATGTTAAAACTAAATAATAAGGATCGCGGATAGACGAGCGTTCGCTAGGTCGCGCACTTGAATTACCAACTCTTCTTCTATGCGTTAGACATGTTTAGATTAATCACCTTTGCATGTTTAATTGTTTAATCTAGATGAGCGTTCACTAGGTTGATTTCATGGGAGAAGTTTATTTGGAGAATGATAACCTGCGTAGGCATTCTACATGTGTTAGTTTCGGATTCATGGCTAGGGAGTTAGTTAATCTTCAAAACAATATTTGTGTGTGTGTTTCTTGTTTTCAAAAATAATAAAAGTCCAAAAATATTTATTTATTGTTTTCAAAATTATCAAAAACCCCCAAAAATACTTTTGTATATAATGTATATTTTTGTAAATAGAAACAATATTGTATAGTTCATTTAATTTTGTATATATATATATTCTTTATTCTTTATACTTGTAAATATAATTCTTTATTTAATTTAATTTTTCGTGACATTAAAAAGTAAATATAACAATCTTCTGTGGGAAAAACCTTTATTTCCCATTATACTTTACAACGACAATTGTTAGGAATTTAGGTAATATTTAATGACTGCGGTTTTACCTCTAATCACTCCCGAAGCAAGTCACCAACAGTCACAAACAAGGCTAGCAGGGCCTTGCATCCAACGTTTGCTCCTTAGTTGACTGCGGTTCTGATCCTTAGAAGTGTGTCCTGGCCAAGGGTAGTTGCCGACTCCACGGCAGACTTGGCTGATGTAGCCCTCACTGAGATCTGGAACACTATAGTCAGTAGTGTTCCGTCAAGAATAGCTCCGGATACGTTTGGCAGAATGGAGAAGCCAGAAGACATAAGCGGAAATGGCTCCGGTTGAACTCCACATAGCAACGACTGGAGAATGGAATGGTTGATCGGCGCGTAAATCACAGACGACCCCGTTGCATCGGTGCAACACTCCTGAAGAATGAGGAAGTCGTTGTGACTATCTATGGCGAGCACCGAAATCTGGTTCCGTGGGTCAAGACCGATGGTGAAATTTGCTAGCACACGCACCGAGCTGTCCATCGACATACTATCCCACATTGGTCTTGTCTGAACGTCTTTGAGGAACTCAAAGATCCTGGTGTGATGGGAGAGATGAACGACGGAACAACCAGCAGTACGATTGACTCCAGGGGGCTTGCTCGGATCACCCCTTCGCTTGTTGGTCCTGACCTCCAATCGAGTGTCTCTTGTTCGATTCAAACAAGTCCAGTGGTGGTACGTGGAGTTGCTGATGTCGTTGAAGAAACAGATTGTCATCTGTTTTGCCATTTCCGCCAAGCCTCTTCTTCCTTCAGGAGAAATGATCGAGTCACCGGGTGAAGTGTGGATACCTGTGGCGCACATGTAGCGCTCGGCCTGTCGTTGGAGTGTTGAGATCCAACGCTTTGCACCAAAAGCGAACCCTGAATGAACAAAAGGTTCGAAACTGGCCTTCATCTCCTTTTCGCGTACATCCACGTGCTCCACCCAAGTGACCAAGGAAGATCCATTATGAAGATCACGTATCAGGCATCCGGAGGGGCGTTTTCGGCATATAGATCTCACGGAAGGCTTCGGATTGGAACGCAATTCATCCACAGAGACATCCACGACGACCCAACTTCCATCCAGTTGTTGGTGAGAGTACCGAACGAACTGGACTTCACGAGTTGAGACGATGTGAGATGGCACCAGAAACTCGGCCGACATCACCTGCATATGCTCCTCGTAGCCTTCTTCGTTGCTGGAGGAAAGGATCTCCAACGTCTTGGCATTTGTGATCATGCTACAGAAGACTGGCAACCATCGACCAACATCCATTAAGATCTGACCGATGGTGGTCGGATAAAGATGGATGGTTGCCGAGTGTCTCGACGATTCGTCTTTGAAGTACGGAGCAGGTTCAGCTCGTTGAAACACTCGCAAGTACTCGGCCCTATGAAGAGTCTCGGGATGAATAGACGTGTCGGGAGTCGGTGAAGAAATCCATAGAGGAAAACCGGCAGTGGCCATGAGCAGGAGCTCGTGTTTGGCCTTACGGACGATATCCGAGATCAAGTCGGTGTGGACTCCGACAAGATCGTGAGCAGGTCCGGGAAGGGTGTCAGATGGCAAAGGTAGGCATGAGGCTCCGCACATCCCGTCTTAAGTGGTCCATATCGATGGAATCATCGGACAACTCAAGAATAGGCTCTTGTTGTGGAGGAACAACTTCGAGCCTTCGCCGTGGCACATCTGAGTGCGGAACAGGACCTCCGCAATTGGGACAGATGCCGCTGTGGAGAGCATCAACGAGTCGTTGATTCTGCATTTGAAGCTCCTCGTTCTTCCTCACCAGCTGATCGTTTCTTCGCTCTAACTCGGCAATACGTTGCTCAGACGTCAAGATACCGAACTTCTTCCTATTTCTCGACCCCCAGTAGTAGACCTGGTCCTCCTCTAGTCCGATTTTCGGACCAAATCTTTCTCGTTGTGGCTTGGTGGGGTGAGAATACACCGCAAAGAAAGCCGCAAGTGCATCTCTCTGAGCTTTGGTGTACTTTGTCCGCGGAAGTCTCCTATAGACAGGAGCGGCTTCCGGCTCAATAGGTGGATCAGCAACCAAGATTGGTGCTTGGGGTAGTGGTTGCGGTTGTGGTAGTGGCTCGGTCGGCATGCTAGCATCGGCGCTATTGAGCATGCTCGGTGGAATTATTTCAGCCAAGCCTTCAAAGATTGGGTTCTCTGAAGGACCTGCCTGAAACAAATCACTGAAAGAATTCACTCGTTTGGCCATTTCTGGGTTGGGAAGGGAGGATAGCTTTTGGGATTTGGGAGGTTTTCTCGGGAAAAACTCGGGAACAGATGAAGAACACGAAAGAGAAAACGAGAGAGAATGAGAGAGAGAAAGGGAAAACGCGTGAAATGACCTAAGGGAACTAACGCAAATCGAAGGGAAGGAAACGAACGGACGGACGCGTGTCCAAAGTCGAAGACAAAGATCCGTAAATCACGGATCGAGCGACGAAAGTCGCAAAGGGAATAGTGGAACGCGCGCACGATTTATTAAACAATTCGGCCGACGCAAAAGTCGTGAGTCGGCCCCAATCACATTTTTTTTTTGATTTTCGAATTTTTATTTTTTTTTATTTTTTTAATACTTTACGAAAAGTCGTAAAGTGAACAGTGAAAACGCGTAGCACACGCGCTTGCCGACACTTTAAACGGGCCTGGGCCATCGAAATGGTTTGGGCCTTAAAGTGGGCCTGGGCCAAAGAAAACTCCGGCCCATTATTGGTGGGCTTAACTAATGGGCCTAAAAACGAACAGGCCCGACACACTAAATGGGCTGGGGTTACGGGTTTTGGGCTTCGTGAATGACACGAGCCCAATGGGCTAAATTTTTTTAATTTTTTTTATTTTTTATTTTTTTACGAAACCTAAAACCCTAACCAATCACACAAATGGGCCTAAGGCCCAATAACAAATAACAACAATCAAGCCCAAAAATAAAACAAACAGTAATTATAAACAGTAAAAATAAATAAATACAAAGAGTAAAACAAACAAACAAACACTCTTTTTTTTTTTTTTTTATTTAGAATTGCAAATTTTATTTTTTTTATTTTTTATTTTTTATTTTTTAAAATAAATAACGAGAGTGAAAATAAAACTTACCTTTTTACTCCCGAGGAAACCGAAAATCACCAACAAGACATTGACTTCCTAAACGTATGTGGTAATAAAATTCCTAAACGTATGCTCCGATGTATGTGGTAAAATTCCCGATAAACCCGGATTATTTCCTATACAAAATAAAAAGGTTAGTAATAAAATTAACAAAGTAAAAACAAAATATTTACAAAGTTAAAAATGTGTCACAAATTATCTATACAAAATGAATGAATAAAGTTTCCCTATGTCTAAGTAAATTTTATTTACACAAAAATATTTTCTTTTGCCTGAATATAGTTGAAAAAAAATGAAAGTTGATTCCAAGCGGTAACTCAAGGTGGACTTGCGGCCTAGGTGCAATGCCTTGACTTAAATGACTTTCCGTGTTTTCAGAAGGCGAATGGCCAGATCATATGAGAATAAGCAAGGGGCAGGATTCATTTAGTGGACTACGGAGGCTTACACCCCTATCGACTTACGTCAGTCTATAGTCCTCTGAATCCAAAACCTGTCACCCAGGGTCTCGACCTAGACACCATCCATGTGCCCCTTACTCAGTTGAGAAAGCACTTAAGTGTTCGACAATTCTCCAAGTGTTAATAAAGGCCGCCCTCAACCTCAAATAACCTTACGGTAAAAATGAAGGGTTTAGGCCAATATTAGCAAAAGGACCTTACCTATTCCGTTCAAGTTACAACTTACAACAACAAAAAATAATCAACTATATAAAAGACACCTAAATAAATTACTAAGTGTAACAAAATATGAACAAGTATTAAAAACAAGTAATAACAACAACTATTCACAAGTAATATATACAAGTAATATAAACAAGTAATATGAACAGTTAAAAAAAATAGTAAAATTATAAACAATAAAAAATAAACAGTAATTATATACAAGTAATAAAAACAGTAATAATTACAAAAAATTATAAACAATATTCACAAAAAAAAAAATATTAGGTTAGGAACATTTTCAATCCACGTCGACGGCGCCAAAAACTGACACGCCCAAAAGGAGGCATCAATTTAGAAAAAACCCTATCGGTAGTATAGTGGTGTAAGTAGGGTATCGTTCACAACGGAGATCAAAGGGTGTACCTAACAAAAAAATGTCACAAAGCATTAAATAAAATAAAGAATTATTATTAACAAGTATAAAGAATATATACATATGTACAAAGTAAAAGGGGGTATTTAAAGATTGATTTATGAAACTAATTAACTAAACTACAAAGAATAAATTAAATAAGATGGGATGAAACATAAAGAATATAAAGTTCAGCCACATATAAATAAGTTTATTAATCATTTGACCGAAAATTAACCAAGTTCCCTAGCCATGAAACCGAAATTAACATATGTGGAAAGTTAGAAGCTAACCATTCCCCAAATAAAACCTCTTTCATGAAAATTAACCTAAGCGACCGCACCTAGATTAACCAATCAAACATGCAAAGGTAGCTAATCAAAACATGTCCAACGCATAAAAGAAGAGTTGTTAATTAAAGTGCACGACCTAGTGGGACCGCCCATCTATCCGTGATCCTTTTTATTTGTTTCCGACCTCTTTCCAAAGCCTTTACTACTTGTGAATTAGAATTAAAACCCTAATTCTAGCACCAATTATATGCAATCATCTTAAGTTTGCAACCTTAAAACAAAAACATATAAAAGTTGTCTACTAAAATAGAATCAAATAAACGGAGTCACATAAACTACTAGAAGAACTAATTAATTAGGATCCAACAATTAAATAAACTCATAAACAAAGGCTGAAAAATACATAATTCATGTTGTGTTAACTAATACAAAAGATAAACAAGCAACAAAGAGGCATAAATTTAAAGGCTAAGTCGAAATACACCGTATGAATAGCATGAAGATCTTGAAGCCACATCTTGAATCCTTGACCACAAGTAATCCAAGCCGTGAAGACAAGGTGATGATGGCGATGGTGATGTTGAATAGGGGCTGGTGGTGATGGTGTAGACGCCTTCTCCTCCTCCTTGAAGTCTTGAAAACCCATAGTATTAGAGAATGGAAAATATGATGTGAGAAGAGAAAGAGGAGGGTTTGTCCCTCCCCATTGGAGTGTGTATTGGTGAATTGGTGAAGAGAAATAGGCTCCTATTTATAGGAAAATGGAGAGGAAGAAGAAGACAATGGAAGAAATAAACAAAGAAAGGGAAAAGAAGTGGAATGTGAATGGGAGATAAAGAAATGGTAAGTGGTGGTGGAAATGGAATCATATGGCAATTAACCATTTATTTACCAAAAAGAAATTAAACACTAATGGTGTGGGCAGAAAGAAGAGGAAAGAATATAGGGGTGAGTGGAGCATTGAAAATAAAAGAAGAGGAAAGAAATAAAAACGGACAGCACTGAGCAGTGCGCACTTAGAACGGAATCCTGCACGTTTCACGGTTGGATGCTTCTGAAATTTTATTTGGGAATAACTAACATCCATGTGCAGCGTGTATCACAATTACAGCTAGATCTGACGGTGCAATTGAGAGATATGGGCCTCGAAAGTTGACCTATCTGCACAGGCAGATTGTCTGAAAATCTGGGCTTGGGCCTTTCCTCATGCTTTGTGAACTTGGGCCTTCCTTCATGGATTTGGGCCTTCCATCTTGGGCTTGGGCCTCCTTCTTGGGTTTGGGCCTCCTTCTTGGGTTTGGGCCTCATGGCAGACCACCTCTTAATGGGCCTCGCAAAAGCCCATTAGACTTCGTTTCTGCACATGTTCACATTAATACATCATTGTGGACTCAAATATGGAAACTAAGCTAAAATAGCAAAGTTACAATTAAATCATAGCCAAATAGTAGGGAAAACACATTAAAAACGTCACACTTTGTGCTCCTATCACCGTGCTCTCAACTACCAACAATATGAAGGGGCACTCTCCTCATCTAGGAGAGTTAATGAGGTAACCTCTCACTCTACTTTAGAGGACAAGGTAAATAAAATGTCTACTTTATTATCTCAGGTACTTCAAGTGAACAAAGGAGGAGGCATATCTCAAGCTTGTGGAGTATGCTCTATACAAGGGCATCACTCGGATCAATGCCCTCAACTAATTGAGAATGGTGGATGGGAATCTGCCAATGCAATTGGAGGATACCAAGGAGGGTACCAAGGCGGCCAAGGAGGTCCTCAACGTCAAAGGTATGATCCATTCTCAAATACCTATAACCCCGGATGGAGGGACCATCCTAACTTCAAGTGGGGCGGCAATGATCAAGTTCAACAACCTCAACAAGGAGGACGTCCACAAGGCTTCTTTCAGAAGCCTCAGGTTCCACAAAACTTTTCTTCTCCTTCTAATCCTAATTCTAATTCTAATTCTAGTGCCAATTATGATAAAATGTTTGAAGCACTAACGAGTTCTACTCAAGCTTTAGTGCAAGGGCAACAGAATCAAGGAAAGGAGATAGCTGAGCTTAAGAAGCAAATGGATCAAGTAGTGGGTTTTATGAGCAAGATCCACGAGAATGGGAAGCTTCCTAGTGCCACAATCCCAAATCCTAAAGGACAATTCGAAAATGCTTCCATTGTGACCACTAGGAGCGGAAGAGAGTTTGAGGACAGACCTAAGGTGACTAAGAAAAAGGACCCTGCGCCAATTACTCTTGAGGAGGACCCTGCCACATCAAGGAAAGAGGAGAGGTTTGCGTCATCTAGTGAAAAGAAAGGTATAAACCCTAACTTAGCAAGTTCGGTTTCACCTAACATTGTTCCCTCTCCTTTGCCCTTTCCTAGTAGGTTTGACAAATCAAAGAAGGATGAGAGTGACCAAGCTATCTTGGAAACTTTCAAGAAGGTGCAAATCAATCTTCCTCTATTGGAAGCAATCAAAACCCTTCCTAGATATGCAAAATTCCTCAAGGAGCTGTGCACCACAAGGAGAATGAATCGAGAAAAGGAGGTGGTTAAGCTAAACAAGAATGTGTCCGCAATGATACAAAGGAAGCTACCTCCTAAATGTCCGGATCCCGGAAGTTTCACTATCCCATGCCAAATTGGTAACTCTAAGTTTTCGAATTGTATGCTAGATTTAGGCGCTTCAATTAATGTGATGCCCTATTCCGTATATGTGACTTTAGGATTAGGGGAACTTAAGCATGACAATGTGATTATCCAACTAGCCGATAGGTCTAATGTTTACCCTAAGGGTATGTTGGAGGATGTTCTTGTGCAGGTGGACCAATTGATCTTTCCCGCTGACTTTTATGTCCTAGAAATGGAGGAGACCCCCGTTGTAGCCACACCATTACTTCTAGGCCGGCCATTCATGAGAACTGCAAGGACAAAGATCGATGTATACGCCGGTTCCCTCACAATGGAATTCGATGGAGAAGTGATTGGGTTCAATGTCTTTGAAGCCATGAGGTATCCCCTCGATGTTCATAGTTGTTTTTCTATTGATGTTTTGGATACCCTTGCGCAAAATATGCTAGATATCATAAGGGAGGACACTTTGGCCCCAACACTTGAGCAAGGCGTGGGATACACCAAGGATGGCGCAAGCATACCTATGGAGGAGCTATTGGACACTTGTGCAAAGGAGGTTATGGATAACGTTTTCTCCTTGAGATCCAACCCTACGAAAGTAAGTATACTCCTCCTTTGTCCATTCCCTTATCCACTAATAAAGCACTTCCCTCGGTTGTTCAGGCACCCGTGCTTGAACTCAAGCCTTTACCGGATTATTTGAAGTATGCTTATTTGGGAGATAAGGAGACTTTGCCCGTTATTGTGTCATCCGCCCTTACATCTAGTCAAGAGGAGCGGTTAGTGAAAGTGGTTAAGGAGCATAAGACTGCTATTGGATGGACCTTAGCAGATATCAAGGGAATAAGCCCTACGACTTGTGTCCATAGGATACTTCTTGAGGAGGGGACTAAACCAACTAGAGAGGCTCAACGTCGTCTCAACCCTCCAATGATGGAAGTTGTGAAGAAGGAGGTTATCAAACTCCTTGATTGTGGCGTCATATACCCCATTTCAGACTCCAAATGGGTGTCACCTATCCAAGTGGTACCAAAGAAGTCCGGAGTCACTGTTGTGAAGAATGCTGAAAATGAGTTGGTGCCACAAAGGACCGTTACCGGCCATCGAGTTTGCATTGACTATAGGAAGCTCAACGCCACCACAAGGAAAGATCACTTTCCTTTGCCATTCATTGATCAGATGCTTGAGCGCTTGGCGGGCCATGACTACTATTGCTTCCTTGATGGATACTCCGGTTACAATCAGATTGCTATTGCGCACGAGGATCAAGAGAAAACAACCTTCACTTGTCCCTTTGGGACGTTTGCTTATCGTCGCATGCCTTTTGGACTTTGCAATGCACCAGGTACGTTCCAAAGATGTATGGTAAGCATCTTTTCTGATTTTATTGAGAAAATTATTGAAGTTTTTATGGATGACTTTTCAGTTTTTGGTGAAAACTTTGATAATTGCCTTGGAAATTTGGAACTAATACTTAAGAGGTGTGTTGAAACTAACCTTGTGCTAAATTGGGAAAAATGTCATTTTATGGTTAGACAAGGGATAGTCCTAGGTCATATTGTCTCTTCGAGGGGTATAGAAGTAGATAAAGCTAAGGTTGATCTTGTACGACACTTACCCTCTCCCACTTCCGTGAGAGAGGTTCGTTCTTTTCTTGGACATGCAGGATTTTATCGTCGCTTTATCAAGGACTTTTCAAAGATTGCAAGACCCCTTTGCCGTCTACTACAAAAGGAAGTGGCGTTTGAATTTGAAAAGGACTGCCAAGGAGCGTTCGACAAGCTCAAGGAGTTATTAACTTCATCACCGATCATGCAACCCCCGGATTGGTCTTTGCCCTTTGAATTGATGTGTGATGCATCAGATTATGCCGTGGGAGCTGTGCTAGGGCAACGCATGGATAAGAAGCCTTATGCCATTTACTATGCTTCTAGAACTCTTAATGATGCTCAATTAAATTATTCTACTACTGAAAAAGAGTTGCTAGCTGTTGTTTTTGCCCTTGAAAAATTTCGTTCTTACTTGCTTGGTACTAAAGTAATTGTTTACACTGACCATGCAGCTTTGAAGTACCTCTTGTCGAAAAAGGAGGCCAAGCCTAGGTTGATTCGATGGGTGCTACTCCTTCAAGAGTTTGACGTGGAGATCAAGGACAAGAAAGGGAGTGAGAACGTGGTGGCTGATCACTTGAGCCGCCTAGTGCATGAAGAGGACTTAATCCCCCTTGTGGAAACATTTCCGGATGAACAACTCTTTGGAATAGAGGTAAGTACACCATGGTATGCTGATATTGTGAACTATATTGTCTCTAGACAAATTCCTAATACCATGTCACATGCACAAAAAGATAGACTTAGGAAGGTTGCTAAAGAATATGTTTGGGATGATCCCTATTTGTGGAAACATTGTTCTGATCAGTTAATTAGGAGATGTGTGCCTGAACATGAGCAACGTGCTATATTGTCTTTATGTCATTCTGAAGCATGTGGGGGACATTTTGGGTCTAAAAAGACTGCTTATAAGGTGTTAGAATCGGGATTCTTTTGGCCAACTTTGTTTAAAGATGCATATGCGTTTTGCTTGACTTGTGATAGGTGCCAAAGAATGGGAAATCTTAGTTCTAGAGATCAAATGCCATTAACTAATATTCAAGCTGTTGAATTATTTGATGTTTGGGGCATAGATTTTATGGGACCTTTTCCTTCATCTTATGGGTTTCTTTACATTCTCCTTGCCGTTGACTATGTCTCAAAATGGGTGGAAGCTAAGGCCACCCGGACTAATGATTCTAAAGTTGTTGCGGATTTTGTGCAGTCTAACATTTTCTCTAGGTTTGGCATGCCAAGAGTGATCATCAGTGATGGAGGCTCACATTTTTGCAACCGCACGATTGATGCCTTGTTCAAGAGGTATGGCGTTACACATAAGGTTTCTACACCCTATCACCCCCAAACCAGTGGGCAAGCGGAGGTTTCCAATCGTGAGAGCAAGAACATATTGGAGAAGACGGTCAACCCTAACCGCAAGGACTGGAGCTCTAGGTTGGTGGATGCATTATGGGCTTATAGGACGGCTTACAAGACTCCCATTGGAATGTCACCTTATAGGCTTGTTTATGGCAACCATAATCCTCAGCGAGTTCGAAAGAATTATAATCAAGAGAATAAAAATTATATACCAAGGTTAAAGAATTTGCTAAGCATTTAACATGTACATCTCATTTATGCTCGGGTGAAGTGTGTGAAAACCAAATATACAATTAATGTCAAGCAATCCAATAGGCACAGATGAATAACATTAACCACTAAAGCTCACAAGATTCACTAATTATTTCCGCTCAGTGTTTAGGGTTAAGTGTTTACTCTCAAAACAATTACACAAGTAATGTTCCCATATGCTTGCTCATTAACCAACTCTCTACAATTAATCCACAATTCATTAGATCATAAGGACTTTCAGGTGAAACAGGGACCAAAGGGTGGATGGTAAATGGTGAATGGTAAATGAAGTGAAAAGACTCGAAATGAAAAATGTTTCACATGTTTGCAAAACAAGTCAACGACTTTGAAACTCATACTTATGCTAAACCCGAAACAACTCTTATTCTCCTCCAACCTTTTATTGAAAATAATACAAGAAAATAACTATATTTTTGGAATTTCTCTTTCTGACATTTTTTTCTTTTCTATTTTTTTTTTTTTTCTTTGAGGAATTTATTCCTTCTTTTTTTTTTCTGATTTTTTTTTTCTTTCTTTGAACAAATACAACAAAATAAATACACCCCCACACTTGCCTTTTGGTATACTACCGTACAAATCCGAAGCATAAGAACATAAGAAGTCACTATCATCGTCTTGCAAACACAAATAAAACAAGGGTGAGATGGTGTGGGTGAACAAAAGAAACGGCTAATGAGTGTTTAGTTCAAAAGGGGATTCCTAAAGTTCGTGTTTAGATGGATGGTGAATATTTTGGCCATGGTGCTCAACTAATGCCTTACTCATTTCTAATTCATTACAGATTAACAAAAAGTTTCGAGAGGTCTCTGAGCAAGTTCTAGGTTCAAAAACTCATGAATTGTGCACACATGAAGAACGAGTAAATGTATGAAATATGCATACATGTGAATATACAATAGGCTGAAATCCTCACATTTTCTGGGTATGCATGACAATGTATGTTCAAATGTGCTTCTCGGATTGCAATCAACTAATTGAAACAGGTTATGTGAACATGAAATTTCGAGCAATCACAAGTTATGCAAATTAAATCCAAAGCAAATCACAAAGCCTTAGCATATAATCAACATTCTCAAAATCATAACAATTAAACTCAATTCATCATCGGGATTGGAAAGAAAACAACACACATAACACAAATAAAACACACAAAAACACAAAACAGAAGCAAATATTTTTGTAATTTTTTGATTTTTTGATTTTTTTGAATTTACGTAACAATACGTGACCACAGTGACTTACTAAGTGCAATGGTAGGTTCAACGCTACCAAGGGAGTAAGTATGATTTAGTCGATATACCGTTACCGTAGAAAAACGAAAACAAACAAATAAATAAACAACAGAAGCAATTTTTTTTTTCTTTTTCAATTTTTTTTTTATTAGGGTAACAATACGTGACCACAGTGACTTACTAAGTGCAATGGTAGGTTCAACGCTACCAAGGGAGTAAGTATGATTTAGTCGATATATTGTTACCGTAGAAAACAAAAACAAGTAAATTATTTTTTTGAATTTTTCAAATTTTTCAAATTTTTTCTTTTCTTTTTAATAAAACCTTCCCCCCACACTTTAATTAAACATTGTCCTCAATGTTAGACAGATATTTCATGAAAATGAATAATTCAAGCATGGTTATTGAATTTAAACACACATACAAAAGTAAACACACAAACTGAAATAAACACACAACAATTAAGTAAATGAAAAAGGAAACAGAAATACTCCCCTTTGAAGATCGTGAAGCTCCTCCCGAAGCAAGTCACCAACAGTCACAAACAAGGCTAGCAGGGCCTTGCATCCAACGTTTGCTCCTTAATTGACTGCGGTTCTGATCCTTAGAAGTGTGTCCTGGACAAGTGTAGTTGCCGACTCCACGGCAGACTTGGCTGAAGTAGCCTTCACCGAGATCTGGAACACTATAGTCAGCAGTGTTCCGTCAAGTACAGCTCCGGATACGTTAGGCAGAATGGAGAAGCCTGAAGACATAAGCGGAAATGGCTCCGGTTGAACTCCAGATAGCAAACACTGGAAAATGGAATGGTTAATCGGCGCATAAATCACAGACGACCCCGTTGCATCGGTGCAACACTCCTGAAGAATAAGGAAGTCGTTGTGACTATCTATAGCGAGCACCGAAATCTGGTTCCGCGGGTCAAGACCGATGCTGAAATTTGCTAACACACGCACCGAGCTGTCCATCGACATACTATCCCACAATGGTCTCGTCTGAACGTCTTTGAGGAACTCAAAGATCCTGGTGTGATGAGATAGATGAACAACGGAACAACCAGCAGTACGATTGACTCCGGGGGGCTTGCTCGGATCACCCCTTCGCTTGTTGGTCCTGACCTCCATTCGAGTGTCTCTTGTTCGGTTCGAACAAGTCCAGTGATGATACGTGGAGTTGCTGATGTCATTGAAGAAACAGATTGTCATCTGTTTTGCCATTTCCGCCAGTCCTCTTCTTCCTTCAAGAGAAATAATCGAGTCACCGGGTGAAGAGTGGATACCTGTGGCGCACATGTAGCGCTCGGCTTGTCGTTGGAGTGTTGAGATCCAACGCTTTGCCCCAAAAGCGAACCCTGAATGAACGAAAGGTTCAAAAATGGCCTTCATCTCCTTTTCGCGTACATCCACGTGCTCCACCCAAGTGACTAAGGAAGATCCATTATGCAGATCACGTATGAGGCATCCGGAGGGGCGTTTTCGGCAGATCGATCTCACGGAAGGCTTCGGATTGGAACGCAATTCATCCACGGAGACATCCACGACGACCCAACTTCCATCCAGTTGTTGGTGAGAATACCGAACGAACTGGACTTCACGAGTCGAAACGAGGTGAGATGGCACCAGAAACTCGGCCGACATCACTTGCTTCTGCTCCTCGTAGCCTTCTTCGTTGCTGGAGGAAAGTATCTCCAACGTCTGGGCGTTTGTAATCATGCTACAGAAGACTGGCAACCATCGACCAACATCCATTAAGATCTGAACGATGGTGGTCGGATAAAGATGGATGGTTGCCGAGTGTCTCGAGGATTCAGCTTTGAAGTACGGAGCAGGTTGAGCTCGTTGAAACACTCGCAAGTACTCGGCCCTATGAAGAGTCTCGGGATGAATAGACGTGTCGGGAGTCGGTGAAGTTATCCACAAAGGAAATCCGGCAGTGGCCATGAGCAGGAGCTCGTGTTTGGCCTTACAGACGATATCCGAGATCAAGTCGGTGTGGACTCCGACAAGATCGTGAGCAGGTTCGGGAAGGGTATCAGATGGCAAAGGTACGGATGGGCGCTCGACAAATGAAGGCATGAGGCTCCGCACATCCCGTCTCAAGTGGTCCAAATCGATGGAATCATCGGACAACTCAAGAATAGGCTCTTGTTGTGGTGGAACAACTTCGAGCCTTCGCCGTGGCACATCTGAGTGCGGAACAGGACCTCCGCAATTGGGACAAATGCCGCTGTGGAGAGCATCGACGAGTCTTTGATTCTGCATTTGAAGCTCCTCGTTTTTGCTCACCAGCTGATCGTTTCTTTTCTCTAGCTCGGCAATACGCTGCTCGGAAGACTGGATACCGAACTTCTTCCTATTTCTCGACCCCCAATAGTAGACTTGGTCTTCTTCTAGTCCGATTTTTGGACCAAATCGTTCTCGTTGTGGCTTGGTGGGGTGAGAATACACCGCAAAGAAAGCCGCAAGTGCATCTCTCTGAGCTTTGGTGTACTTTGTCCTCGGAAGTCTCCTATAGACAGGAGCGGCTTCCGGTTCAACGGGTGGATCAGCAACCAGGATTGGTGCTTGGGGTAGTGGTTGTGGCTGTGGTAGTGGCTCGGTCGGCATGCTAGCATCGGCGCTATTGAGCATGCTCGGTGGAATTATTTCAGCCAGACCTTCAAAGATTGGGTTCTCTGAAGGACCTGCCTGAAACAAATCGCTGAAAGAATTCACTCTCTTGGCCATTTGTGGGTTGGGAAGGGAGGATAACTTTCTGGGAATTAGGGAGGTTTCTGGGAAAACTGAAGAACACGAAGAACACACGAGAGAGAAAACGAGAGAGAGAGTGAGAGAGACTAAGGGAAAACGCGTGAAATGACCTAAGGCACTAACGCAAATCGAAGGGAAGGGAAAGACACACGCTCGCACACGTGCCACGGACGGAAGACCCGCAAATGTGGATCGAGCGACGAAAGTCATAAAGTCTACAGTAGACACGCAAAAGTCTACAGTAAACAATTCGGCCGACGCAAAAGTCGTGCGTCGGCCCAATCACATTTTTTCTTGATTTTCGATTTTTTTTTTTTTTTTTTTTAATACTTTACGAAAAGTCGTAAAGTGAACAGTGAAAACGCGTAGCACACGCGCTTGCCGACACTTTAAACGGGCTTGGGCCATCGAAATGGTATGGGACTTAAAGTGGGCCTGGGCCAAAGAAATCTCCGGCCCATTATTGGTGGGCTTAACTAATGGGCCTAAAAACGAACAGGCCCGACACACTAAATGGGCTTGGGTTACGGGTTTTTGGGCTTCGTGAATGACACGAGCCCAATGGGCCAAATTTTTTTTTTTTTTTTTTATTTTTTTACGAAACCTAAAACCCTAACCAATCACACAAATGGGCCTAAGGCCCAATAACAAAAAACAACAAGCCCAAAAATAAAACAAACAGTAATTATAAATAGTAAAAATAAATAGTAACAAAACAATAAAACAAAAGCAAACACTCTTTTTTTTTATTTTTTTTTATTTACAATTAAAATTTTTTATTTTTTTTTATTTTTTTATTTTTTAAATAAATAACGAGAGTGAAAAGAAAACTTACCTTTTTACTCCCGAGGAAACCGAAAAAATCACCAACAAGACATCAACCTCAAGGTTTTTCAACCTTGACTTCCTAAACGTATGCTCCGATGTATGTAGTAAAATTTCCGAATAACCCGGATTATTCCCTATAAAAATTAAAAAAGTTAGTAATAAAATTTACAAGTTAAAAACAAAATATTTACAAAATTAAAAATAATGTCACAAATTATCTATACAAAATGAATGAATAAATTTTCCTATGTCTACGTATATTCCTATGTCTACGTATATTTTATTTACACAATACACTTAAGTGTACAAAAATATTTTCCTTTGCCTTAATATAGTTGAAAAAAAGTGAAAGTTGATTCCAAGCGGTAACTCAAGGTGGACTTACGGCCTAGGTGCAATGCCTTGACGTAAATGACTTTCCGTGTTTTCAGAAGGCGAATGGCCAGATCACAAGAGATAAGCGAGAGGCAGGATTCATTTAGTGGACAAGTCCTCTGAATCCAATTTTACAAACCCGTCACCCAGAGTCTTGATCATATCTAGACACCATTCATGTGCCCCTTACTCAGTTGAGAAAGCACTTAAGTGTTCGACAATTCTCCAAGTGTTAATAAAGGCCGCCCTCAACCTCAAGTGACCTTACGGTACAAATGAAGGGTTTAGGCCAATATTAATAAAAGGACCTTACCTATTTCCGTTCAAGTTACAACTTACAACAACAAAAAATAATCAACTATATAAAAGACACCTAAATAAATTACTAAGTGTAACAAAATATCAACAAGTATAATTAGTGAGTATAAATAAAATTAACAAGTATTATTTACAAATAGTAAAAAGTCAACAGTCAATAGTAAAAAGTAAAAAGTCAATAGTAAAAACAATCCCCGGCAACGGCGCCAAAATGATTAGAGGATTTTTACCCGCGGTCATTAATTATTTACCTAAATTCCTAACAGTTGTCGTTGTAAAGTATAATGGGAAATAAAGGTTTTTCCCACAGAAGATTGTTATATTTACTTTTTAATGTCACGAAAAATTAAATTAAATAAAGAATTATTATTAACAAGTATAAAGAATAAAGAATATATATATATACAAAATTAAATAAACTATACAGTATTGTTTCTATTTACAAAAATATACATTATATACAAAAGTATTTTTGGGGGTTTTTGAGATTTTTGAAAACAATAAATAATTAAAAGGAAATATTTTTGGATTTTTTATTATTTTTGAAAACAAGAAACACACACCCAAATATTGTTTTGAAGATTAACTAACTCCCTAGCCATGAATCCGAAACTAACATATGTAGAATGCCCACGCGGGTTATCATTCCCCAAATAAACTTCTCCCATGAAATCAACCTAGTGAACGCTCATCTAGATTAAACAATTAAACATGCAAAGGTGATTAATCTAAACATGTCTAACGCATAGAAAAAGAGTTGTTAATTCAAGTGCGCGACCTAGCGAACGCTCGTCTATCCGCGATCCTTATTATTTAGTTTCAACATTAAAGATAAAACCAAACAAACAAAATTCACATAAGCTGCTAGAAGAATCAATCAACTTCAATCCAACAATTATTACACAAAATAGAAAATAAACAAACAATAACATTTCCCAAAATTATTCACGAATAGTTAATTAAACAAAAATAAATTATAATAAATAAACGAGTTTGGGAAAAATGTTACTGTTGTGTCCATGAAAATGGACACTGTCTGGCAGGCGAAGGTGGCAGACTCAGCTATTAGATCGTAAAATGCATTTGGATGTGGCGGGTGCAAAGAGCAAATGGACTGGGCCATTGGGTGTCCTTAGCAGATTGGACATTGCAAGATTGGGCCTTGACCTTGATTTGGGCTGGTCAACGGATCTGGTCAACGGGTCATAACCCAAGTCAAATTTTGACCGACTTTGACTTTGACATTTCTTCTTTTCCTTTCTTCTTTTGTGAATTCTTTTCTTCTTTCTCTCTGGACTTCTTGCTGTAGACCAAGGAGAGATCGTCGCCGGTGGGGAAGCTAGAGATGCCGGCATGGAGGAAGAGGCGCGGCGAAGCAAGGGCGTGGTCGGGCGAAGTAGATTGACGCAACGAGCAGCGGCGGAGATTGATCACGGGGATGGCAGAGACAACGTCATGGTGCGGCGCTGCAAGAGAACAAAGCTGCGGCGTGGGTTTGTGAAGACGACGCCGGCAGAGGAAGGAAAGCGGCGCAGAGCAAGGGACGCCGGGATGGGCTACGGTGGAATCGACGAACAGCAGGGGACTGCAGCGGCGAAGCTTGCGGGCTGGTGCGAAATCGACGGCGAGGCAGCCGGGTTATGCGGCGGAGGGAGGAAGCTCCGGAATTGAGCTTGGGCTCGAGGGGTTCACGGCGGCGTGAACAGGTGGATCGGATACGACGCCGGCAGAGCAGCGACGCGGTGGCCGATGGGAGTGGCAAGGCGAACCCGGGACCGGAATGGAATTGCAGGCGGTGTGATGGGTTCGCCGGAGAGTGATTATTGACGGCCGGCTTGGGCATTCTGCAAAATGGAATTGAGCACGGCAGGGAGCTTTCAAACCTGCAAAAGAGAAGAAAAGACATGATTAGATTGATTTGCTTTGTGATTGATGATTGTGAAATTGCAGGAACAAAGCATGAATTCATTATGTGCGATGACCGTGATTGTGATTGTGTGATTGAGATGGTGGTGGAGATTGTGCTTAAATAGGCAAAGCAAGTAGAGAAACAGCCAAGGAAGAGTGGAAGTGGGAGGCCGGCGGTGGGCTGTTAGCCGGAGATGCATCCCGGCCATGTGAGGAGGAATCTCGGTGATGGTGGAGAGGATGGTGTGCTCGGTGGAACAGCTCAAAAGCTAGATGTTTAATTCAAATGCATTAGGGAGGTAACATGGGAGAACAACAAGAATCGATGGCGGAGAGGATGGTTTCGAAGCCATGTGAGGGAGTGGAGGAACGTGGTACCCGCAAACAACCAAAAGAAAAAGAAATAAAAGAAAATAATTAAATAAATAATTATAAAACAAAATAAAATAACAAAAGAAATTAAATGAAATAATTAAATTATAAAATAAACAAGGGAAAATATAATGGAGATTTAAAATATATTCCGCCACCGCGTGTGGTGGTTGTGCCGCCCGATGTGGTGGTTCGCCGACAAACTTGCCGGAATTCGGAACGGTTTCCGAAATCTTCGTACATTAACTGGGCCCACATCCTCAAAATGACCGGTGTCATTTTGATATCTGAAAAGTCACGGTTGACTTTTCGGAATTGCACTGAAAACCTCCAAAATTCACCTGTTATGTGAAAATTAGCATTTTTCTCATATTTTCCCTAAAAACACAAAAACAAATATTATACAAACAAATAAGCTTTCGAAATAGCAAAATCCAGTAATTAAAGGCACTTTGTGAACGTATTTTACGTTCACATCAATGGGCCTCAAAAAAGCCCATTAAGCTCGTAAATTCTCCGAGGTCCCGTTTTGCATTCCGAGCACAAATAGTAATCCTAGTTGAAGTAGGACTCCTACTCACTTTAGGATTCCTGGTGTCATTAGGATTCCTGGTAAAGTCAGGAAAGAGTTCAAATCAGGAAAGTTTCTAAAAATCAAAATAGGAAAGATTTCAAAAGAGGAAAGTTTCCTAATCCAACTAGGAAAGTCAAGTCTCCTAATTCAAGTAGGAGACTCAAAATAGGAAAGTCTCCTTAAAACATTATTTCGGTTCATTCCTTCAATTATTCATCATTTAGGGACTCAAAGATCGAAACTAAGCTAAATAGCAAAGTTTAACAAGTAAAACGCAGCCAAATAGTAGGGAAAACACATTTAAATCGTCACATAATATGCTCCTATCACGGCCGAGTTTCTGGTGCCATCTCACATCGTTTCGACTCGTGAAGTCCAGTTTGTGCGGTATTCTCACCAACAACTGGATGGAAGTTGGGTCGTCGTGGATGTCTCCGTGGATGAATTGCGCACAAATCCGAAGCCTTCCGCGAGATCTATATGCCGAAAACGCCCCTCCGGATGCCTGATACGTGATTTGCATAATGGATCTTCCTTAGTTACTTGGGTGGAGCACGTGGATGTACGCGAAAAGGAGATGAAGGCCAGTTTCGAACCTTTTGTTCATTCAGGGTTCGCTTTTGGTGCAAAGCGTTGGATCTCAACTCTCCAACGACAAGCCGAGCGCTACATGTGCGCCACAGGTATCCACACTTCACCCGTGACTCGATCATTTCTCTTGAAGGAAGAAGAGGCCTGGCGGAAATGGCAAAACAGATGACGGTCCGTTTCTTCAACGACATCAGCAACTCCACGTACCACCACTGGACTTGTTCGAACCGAACAAGAGACACTCGAATGGAGGTCGGGACCAACAAGCGAAGGGGTGATCCGAGCAAGCCCCCGGAGTCAATCGTACCGCTGGTTGTTCTGTCGTGCATCTTTCCCATCACACCAGGATCTTTGAGTTCCTCAAAGACGTTCAGACAAGACCAATGTGGGATAGTATGTCGATGGACAGCTCTGTACGTGTGCTAGCAAATTTCTCTATCGGTCTTGACCCGCGGAACCAGATTTCGGTGCTCGCCATAGATAGTCACAACGACTTCCTCATTCTCCAGGAGTGTTGCACCGATGCAACGGGGTCGTCTGTGATTTACGCGCCGATCAACCATTCTATTTTCCAGTGTTTGTTATGTGGAGTTCAACCGGAGCCATTTCCGCTTATGTCTTCAGGCTTCTCCATTCTGCCTAACGTATCCGGAGCTGTACTTGACGGAACACTGCTGACTATAGTGTTCCAGATCTCGGTGAAGGCTACATCAGCTAAATCTGCCGTGGAGTCGGCAACTACCCTTGTCCAGGACACACTTCAAAGAATCAGAACCGCAGTCAATTAAGGAGCAAAGGTTGGATGCAAGGCCCTGCTAGCCTTGTTTGTGACTGTTGGTGACTTGCTTCGGGAGGAGCTTAATGATCTTCAAGGGGGAGTCTTTCTGTTTCCCTTTTCATTTATTTAACTGTTGTGTGTTTATTTCAGTATGTGTGTTTAAATTCAATAACCATGCTTGAATTTTTCATTTTCGTGAAATATCTGTCTAACATTGAGGACAATGTTTAATTCAAGTGTGGGGGGAAGATTTATTGAAAAGAAAAGAAAAAAATTGAAAAATTTGAAAAATTCAAAAAAATAATTTACTTGTTTTCGTTTTCTACTGTAACAATATATCGACTAAATCATACTTACTCCCTTGGTAGCGTTGAACCTACCATTGCACTAAGTGAGTCCCTGTGGTCACGTATTGTTACCTACATTGAAAAATCAAAAAAATCAAAAAAATCAAAAATTACAAAAATATTTGCTTCTGTTTTGTTGTTTTTGTGTGTTTTATTGTGTTTTGTGTTTGGTTCTTTCCAATTCCGATGATGAATTGAGTTTAATTGTTGTGATTAGGAGAATGTTTATTATATGTCAAGGCTTTGTTTAGTTTGCTTTGGATTTAATATGCATAACTTGTGATTGCTCGAATTTCCATGTTCACATAACCTGTTTCGATTAGTTGATTGCAATCCGAGAAGCACATTTAAACATACATTGTCATGCATACCCAGAAAATGTGAGGATTTGAGCCTATTGTATATTCACATGTATGCATCTTTCATACATTTACTCGTTCTTCATGTGTGCACAATTCATGAGTTTTGAACCTAGAACTTGCTCAAAGACCACTTGAAACATTTTGTTAATCTGTGATGAATTAGAAATGAGTAAGGCATTAGTTGAGCACCATGGCCAAAGTATTCACCATCCCTCTAAACACGAACTTTAGGAATCCCCTTTTGAACTAAACACTCATTAGCCGTTTCTTTTGTTCACCCACACCTTCTCACCCTTGTTTTATTTGTGTTTGCAAGACGATGATAGTGACTTCTTATGTTCTTATGCTTCGGATTTGTATGGTAGTATACCAAAAGGCAAGTGTGGGGGTGTATTTTATTTTGTTGTATTTGTTCAAAGAAAGAAAAAAAAATCAAAAATAAAAAGAAGGAATAAAATTCCTCAAAGAAAAAAAAAATGAAAAAAAAAAGAAAGAAAGAGAAATTTCAAAAATAGAGTTATTTTCTTGTATTATTTTCAATAAAAGGTTGGAGGAGAATAAGAGTTGTTTCGGGTATAGCATAGGTATGAGTTTCAAAGTCGTTGACTTGTCTTGCAAACATGTAAAACATTTTTCATTTCGAGTCCTTTCACTTCATTTACCATTGACCATTTACCATCCACCCTTTGGTTCCTGTTTCACCTGAAAGCCCTTATGATTTAATGACTTGTGGATTAATTGTAGAGAGTTGGTTGATGAGCAAGCCTATGGGAACATTACTTGTGCAATTGTTTTGAGAGTAAACACTTAACCCTAAACACTGAGCGGAAATATTTAGTGATCATTGTGAGGTTTAGTGGTTAATGTTGTTTCGATGTGCCTATTGGATTGCATGAGATTAATTGTACACTTGATTTTCACACACTTCACCCGAGCATGAATGAGATGTACATGTTAAATGCTTAGCAAATTTCTTTAGCCTTGGTATATAATTTTTATTCTGTTGATTACAACTATTGTGAACTCGCTGAGGATTATGGTTGGAAAGAATATATGTTTTGTGTTTCCCTTTTCTGTTTTGTGTTGTTCTGTTTTACGTTTTGTGTTGCTAAGGGACTAGCAATAGCTCAGTGTGGGGGAATTTGATAGGAGCACAAAGTGTGACGTTTTTAATGTATTTTCCCTACTATTTGGCTGCGTTTTATTGATTAACTTTGCTATTTAGCTTAGTTTCTATCTTTGTGTCCCTAAACGATGATTTAATTGAAGGAATGAACTAAAACGAAGATGTTAGGAAACTTTCATGTTTTGACTTTCCTAATTTGAATTATTTCCTTACTCTGACAGGAATCCTAAGGCAACTAGGAAATTTATGAAATCTAATGGGCTTTTTCGAGGCCCATTAAGAGGTGTGCTGCTGTGAGGCCCAAGATGTAGGCCCAAGCCCAAGATGGAAGGCCCAAATCAATGAAGGAAGGCCCAAGTTCACAAAGCATGAGGAAAGGCCCAAGCCCAGATTTTCGGACAATCTGCCTGTGCAGATAGGTCAACTTGCGAGGCCCATATCACTCAATTGCACCGTCAGATCTAGCTGTAATTTTGATACACGCTGCACATGGATGTCAGTTATTCCCAAATCAAATTTCAGAAGCATCTAACCGTTGAAACGTGCAGGATTCCGTTCTAAGTGCGCACTGCTCAGTGCTGTCCGTTTTTATTTCTTTCCTCTTCTTTTATTTTCAATGCTCCACTCACCCCTATATTCTTTCCTCTTCTTTCTGCCCACACCATTAGTGTTTAATTTCTTTTTGGTAAATAAATTGTTAATTGCCATATGATTCCATTTCCACCACCAGTTACCATTTCTTTATCTCCCATTCACATTCCACTTCTTTTCCCTTTCTTTGTTTATTTCTTCCATTGTCTTCTTCTTCCTCTCCATTTTCCTATAAATAGGAGCCTATTTCTCTTCACCAATTCACCAATTCACACCCCAATGGGGAGGGACAAACCCTCCTCTTTCTCTTCTCTATCATATTTTCCATTCTCTACTATTTAGGGTTCTCAAGGCTTCAAGGAGGAGGAAAGGCGGCTGCACCATCACCATCATCACCATTAATTTCGTCCATCATCATCACCACCTTGCTGCACACGGTTTGGATTACTTGCTTTCAAGGATTCAAGGTTTCGTGGTCTTCAAGTCTTCATGCTATTCCATATGGTGTAATCTGACTTTTCCTTTAATTATTCTTATGAATTCCTCTTTGTTGCTTGATTATTCTTTGTATTAGTTAACATTACATGATTTAAATAATTTCCAGCCTATTTATATGAGTTTATTTAGTTATTGGATCCTAATTAATTAGTTCTTCTAGTAGCTTATGTGACTCCGTTTATTTGATTCTGTTTTATAGAAAACTTTTATGTGTTTATGTTATAGGGTTCGAAACTTATAATATTTGCATATAATTGGAGCTAGAGTTAGGGATTACAATTCACCTAATAGTTTTGGAAACCTAATTCACGAGTAGTAAAGGCTTTGGACAAAAGTCGGTGTCTAATAAAAAGGATTGCGGACATATGGACTTTTCTATAATGGGTCGTGCACTTTAATTAACAACTCTTTTCTATGCGTTAAATATGGTTTGACTAGCTAGCTTTCTAGACTAAGATGGCATGTTTAATTGGTTAATCTAGGTGCTTTCACTTAGGTTAATTTTCGTAGAGATGTTTTATTTGGGGAATGGTTAGCTTCTAACTTTCCACATATGTTAATTTCGGTTTCATGGCTAGGGAACTTGGTTAATTTTCGGTCCAATAATTGGTAAACTTGTATACTTGTGGCTGAACTTTATATTCTTTATGTTTCATCCCATCTTATTTCATTTATTCTTTGTAGATTAATTAATTTATTTCATTCAATTTATTTCTTAAATCCCCTTTTTACTTTGTACATATGTATATATTCTTTATACTTGTTGATAATAATTCTTTATTTTATTTAATTCTTTGTGACATTTTTTGTTAGGTACACCCTTTGATCTCCGTTGTGAACGATACCCTACTTCCACCACTATACTACCGATAGGGATTTTCTAAATTGATGCCTCCTTTTGGGCGTGTCACATCTACCGGTGGAGTTGGAGTACAAAGCTTGGTGGGCCGTGAAGCAATTCAACATGAGCATGGATGAAGCTGGGATTCAGAGGAAATTGCAATTGAATGAGCTTGAGGAAATAAGGAATGATGCATTTGAGAGTGCTCGGATTTACAAGGAAAAGACAAAGGCTTTCCATGATAACATGATTCGTGGGTAACACTTTGTTGTGGGGCAGAAAGTTCTTTTATTTCACTCTAGACTTAAACTTTTTCCCGGTAAGCTTCGTTCTCGTTGGAATGGACCTTTTGTTGTTACTAATATTTTTCCCCATGGGGCTGTGCAGATTAAAGGAGGCCAATCCGGCAATGAGTTCAAAGTGAATGGACATCGATTGAAGCCGTATTACGAGGCTTATGACCATAATGAGGAGTCCATCACTTTTGCACCTCAAAGGAGGAATGAGGAAGACGTCATGGCTAGGGAGAGCCAAGATTAGTGACGTATGGCAAAGTCTAGGCTGAAGACTTTAAACATTAAGCGCTATTTGGGAGGCAACCTGATTGATGTCAAAATATAGTGATAAAATAAATTATGCTCGGGATTGTCGAACCACGGGGATTGGAGGCCTAAAACCTAATTAGTAAAATGTAATCTAATTTCCTTAACACAAATAACAATTTTTAGTGATTTTCTTATTTTTCAAAACAACAACAATTTAAATAAACAAATTTATAACTCAAACAAATCACAATTTATAAATAAGTAATGCAAATTATTTCACACAAAAATGTTCACCCAATAATGTATTTCACAATATAAATATTAATAAAAATAAATGAGATAAAATAAAAACTTATTTAAATGAGGAGAGATAAAGAGTAGCTTATTGATTAGAAGTGAAGCACGGCTTTCTCTCTTGGTTTTGGTTGACTTTTCAACCTAACTCATTCTCTCTTCTTTATTAATTGCAGCTGAACCCGTGGAGACCAGCAGCCTTCATTCTCTTCATTCTTTATTCTTTTCCTCTCCAAATCAGCATTAAAATGCTTCTCTCCTCTTAATCACGATTTCATCTTCTTTCTTCATTTCCTTTTCTAATTCCAGAGCAAGAGAGAGCGACGGCGTGGCTTGTGATCATGACGGGGCAAGGGAGATGGCTTCAGAGGAGGGGCGACGAACTGATCTGCTGGGCTTGGTGGTGCGGCCTGGCAAGATTGAACTGCAGCTTTGCTTTACGGCGCGACGGCAGCGGACTAGATGGCAGCTACGGTGTGGAAATTGGGGACGCCGGCTTGAGGTGGAGCGAGAGGGCAGCGGCGTGCCTGGGCTGGATTGGAATCAATGGCGTGGTGGCCGGCTCGGCGCTGGAAGCACGGAGGAGAAAGAGAAGCCGGCGGCGCGGGCTGGGAAGCCGGCGGTGCTGCTGCAAAGGAGAAAGCAAGGAGGTGCTTTGGGTGATGATTAATGGCAGCAGTGACTTCAATTATTGTTGAAGTGGTGATGAACTGTGAATCCGTGATTGTGATTTGTGAATTGATGATTATTTGCGAGTGTGAGTGAAACGGAGAGAGAAATGGAGATTTGATTTGTGGCTTTGTAATTATGGATGGGTGTTGTTGATTTCAAATTGGAATTGCAGGTTTGATTTAATTGGTGATGGTGGAGATGGACAGAGGGGGTTGGGGGGGGGGGGGGGAGGGGGTTGTGGTGGGGGGGGGGGTGGGTGGGGGGGCGGGGCGGCGGGGGGGGGGGGGGGGGGGGGGGAGAGAAGAGAGGAAGGAGGGGGGGGGGGGGTGTAGAGAGAAGAAAAGAAAGAAAGAACAGAAAGAAAAGAAAAGAAGAGATCGGTGAAGAAGGGGGGAGAAGAAGAAGGGAGGAGAAGAGAGGGAGATGAGCCCCGGCTTGAGAAAAATGGAGCGACGGTTGGGTATTTGAAGAGGATGAATCATGAATGACTGAATTGAAATTTGAAATTGAAGAGAGGGAGTGAAGCCGGCGGCTGGAATCCAAGAGCAAGAATGGGGTGGCCGGCAGGGAGAAACATCTCACCTGCAAAGTCAAAACAAATACACAAAGTCAAATACAAAGAAAAGAAACAAAAAGAAATAAAATAAAAAGAATAAAATAAAATGATAAAAATAATAAACAAAAATAACAAAAACAATAATAATTTACTTAAACTAAATAATGAAAAATAGAACTAAACAACAATTTATAAAGGGAAATAAATGGAGGTTTCAGAAATTATATTTTGCCACCGCGGGTGGTGGTTGTGCTTCCAATTTGTGGTGGTTCGCCGACAATATTGCCGGGATTCGAAACGTATTTCGAAATCTTCGTACATGCTTTGATCTCCACATCCGAGAAATGACCGGTGTCATTTCAATATCGAAAAGTCACGGTTGACTTTTCGATTCAATATTCGGATTCGCGATAAAACCTCCAAAATGTACCTTTTTGTACAAATACAACATTTTCTTCCTATTTCCCCTGAAACAACTAAAACAATATTAAATAAACAATAATAGGCTTTTGGAATAGCATAATCCAAGCGATTAAGGTACTTTGTGCACGTATTTTACGTTCACATCACACCCCCACACTTGAACTATTGCTAGTCCTCTAGCAAACAGAGAACATATATATACAATTTAAACAAAACAGAAAGGAAACACAAAACAATTTTCCAACAATTACCTCAGAGAACACAATTGAGTTAGAAAATGAAAGAAGTTAGGTCTCAAAAATGTTTTCAGCTACGGGACATATGCAAAAGTGAAGTGTGTGAAGTATTGTCATTTCAATGCACCAAAGTAAGCATGCATATCGAAACTGTGCTAACCATAAACTCAGAAAGGATATTCACTCTGATTTTCACACAAGTGTTTATCGGTTAGCTACACTAACACTCAAGCAAACTTATGCAAATGCCGCCATATGCTTATGCACGTCAATCCTATCTCCACAAATCATGCACAAACATCCTGGATCAGAAGGTCTTTTATTAAGGTGTAACGGGGCTAAGGGCGAAGGGTTAAGAAATGAAGTGGAAGAGATTCACAAATTCCGAGCATCTTAATAAGTAAATCACACTGAGATTTAATAATTAAGAACAGTAAGATGTTATACTCAATCTGGACAACCACTCCCCTAAACACATTTATTGAATTCAAATGTAGATAAATACAATATTATTTACTTCTTTTTTTTTTTTTTTTTTTTTTTTTTTTTTTTTCTTTTTTTTTTTTTTTTTGAAACAGAAATATAAACAACATTTACATGTGTCACACCCCCACACTTATTCTTTTTCAAACCCTCAGAACATAAACAATTTAGCATCTGAACAAAAGTAATCTCAATTTACTTACTAAGATAGCTCGGAAAGGGTAAGACAAGTGTTTAAGTTAAGGGTAGACATTTATGGTGCGAAGAAACGAAAGGCTAAACATGTAGGCACAAATTGGCATACTAATGATATAATTTAGGGACAAATGCTCATTTGGCCATGGTGGATTCCTAATGCCTTAATCATTTCCAAGATGTACATGCATGACAGACAGTTTCAACAAGATATTATGCAAGTTCTAGAGATACATAATGCACAAGAATGATCACACATAAAGAACATAGTGCTAAGAACTATAATGCACTTCTATTAGGCTCAAAACTCACAATATGGCATATATAGTTCACATAAGTCTCTCTATGCTTCTCACAGTTCAATGCATCAATCTGACAATAATGGTGTACATGCAAAGTCCCATAGCAATTATTTTAGAAAAATGAAGTTCAGGAGACCTAAACATGCTTTCATCTCAAACAATTAAGTTCAATCTCATCATCGGTGTTGGAAATCACTAAAATAGTACAACAAGCACACAAACAGAAGCAAATATTTTTGTAATTTTTTTATTTTTTTATTTTTATTTTTTTCAATTTAGGTAAGAATACGTGACCACAGGGACTTACTTAGTGCAATGGTAGGTTCAACGCTACCAAGGGAGTAAGTATGATCTAGTCGATATATTGTTACCGTAGAAAACAAAAACAAAAAAATTATTTTTTTGAATTTTTCAAATTTTTCAAAATTTTTGGTTTTTGCAAATAATTTCCTTCCCCCCACACTTAAATTAAACATTGTCCTCAATGTTGACAAATATTTCACGAAAAAGAAAAATTCAAGCATGGTTATTGAATTGAAAATACAAACAGAAATAAACACACAACATATATACAAATGAAAAACAGATAAGTTAAAGAAAAACTCCCCTTTGTAGGTCGTGAAGCTCCTCCCGAGCAAGTCACCAACAATCACAAACAAGGCTAGCAGGGCCTTGCATCCAACGTTTGCTCCTTAGTTGACTGCGGTACTGATCCGTTTGAGCGTGTCCTGGACGAGGGTTGTTGCCGACTCCACGGCAGATTTGGCAGATGTAGCCTTCACTGAGATCTGGAACACTATAGTCAGCAGTGTTCCATCAAGAATGCCTCCGGATACATTAGGCAGAATGGAGAAGCCCGATGGCATAAGTGGAAATGGCCCGGGTCAACTCCACATAGCAAAAGACCTGGAAAATGGAATGGTTGATCGGCGCATAAATCACGGACGACCCCGTTGCATCGGTGCAACACTCCCTGGAGAATGAGGAAGTCGTTGTGATTATCTTAAGGCGAGCACCGAAATCTGGTTCCGCGGGTCAAGACCGATGGTGAAGTTTGCTAGCACTCGTACCGAGCTGTCCATCGACATACTATCCCATTGTGGTCTTGTCGCACGTCTTTGAGGAACTCAAAGATTCCGGTGTGATGGGATAGATGAACGACGAACAACCAGCAGTACGATTGACTCCGGGGGCTTGCTCGGATCACCCCTTCTCTTGTTGGTCCCGACCTCCATTCTAGTGTCTCTTGTTCGGTTCGAACAAGTCCGGTGATGATACGTGGAGTTGCTGATGTCGTTGAAGAAACAGATCGCCATCGGTTTGCCATTTCCGCTAGGCCTCCTTTTCCTTCGGGCGAAATGATTGAGTCACCGGGTGAAGTGTGGATCCCCGTGACGCACGTAGCGCTCGGCTTGTCGTTGGAGAGTCGAGATCCAACGCTTCGCACCAAAAGCGAACCCCGAATGGACAAAGGGTTCGAAAATGGCCTTCATCTCCTTCTCGCGCACATCCACGTGCTCCACCCAAGTGACCAAGGAAGATCCATTCGCAAATCTCGAATCGACATCCGGAGGGCGTTTTCGGCATATCGATCTCACCGAAGGCTTCGGATTTGAGCGCAGTTCATCCACGGAGACATCCACAACGATCCAACTTCCATCCAGTTGTAGATGAGAGTACCGAACGAACTGGACTTCACGAGTCGAAACGATGTGAGATGGCACCGAAACTCGGCCGAAATCACTTGCTTCTGGTCCTTGTAGCCTTCTGCGTTGTCGGAGGGTAGGATCTCCAACGTCTGGGCGTTTGTGACCATGCTACAGAAGACGGGCAACCATCGACCAACATCCATTAAGATCTGAACAATGGTGGTCGGATGAAGGTGGATGGTTGCCGAGTGTCTCGAGGATTCGGCTTTGAAGTTCGGTGCAGGTTCGCAACGTTGAAACACTCGCAAGTACTCGGCGCGGTTAAGAGTTTCGGGATGAATAGACACGTCGGGAGTCGGTGATGAGATCCACAAAGGAAAACCGGCAGTGGCCATGAGCATGAGCTCGTGTTTGGCCTTGCGGGCGATATCCGAGATCAAGTCGGTGTGGACTCCGACAAGATCGTGAGCAGGTCCCGGAATGGTGTCAGATGGCAAAGGCAAGGATGGGCGCTCGATAAGTGTAGGCATGAGGCTCCGCACATCCCGTCTCAAGTGGTCCATGTCGATCGAATCATCGGACAACTCGAGAAGAGGCTCTTGTTGTGGAGGAACAACTTCGAGCCTTCGCCTAGGCACATCGAATGCGGAACGGGACCTCCGCAACGTGGGACAGATGCCGCCGTGGAGAGCATCGACGAGTCGTTGATTCTGCAGTTGAAGCTCCTCGTTCTTGCTCACCGGCTCATCGTTTCTTCTCTCTAGCTCGGCAATACGCTGCTCGGACGTCCGGATACCGAACTTCTTCCTATTTCTCGACCCCCAATAATAGACTCTGGTCTTCTTCTAGTCCGATTTTTGGACCAAATCTTTCTCGTTGTGGTTTGGTGGGGTGAGCATACACCGCAAAGAAAGCCGCAGTGCTTCTCTCCGAGCCTTGGTGTATTTCGTCCTCGGAAGTCTCCTATAGACGGGAGCGGCTTCCGGCTCAACGGGTGGATCAGCAACCAGGATTGGTGCTTGGGGTAGTGGTTGCGGTTGTGGTTGTGGCTCGGTCGGCATGCTAGCATCGGCGCTATTGAGCATGCTTGGTGGAATTATTTCATCCGGACCTTCAAAGATTTGACTCCCGAAGGACCTGCCTGAAACAACTCGCCGAAAGAATTAACTCTTTTGGCCATTTGTGGTTTGGGAGGGGAGGATAGCTTTCGGGAATTGGGAGGTTTTCTGGAAAAAAAATGACTGAAGAACACGAAGAACAGAGATGAAGAAGAAAAGAGAGAGAGAGAGAGAGAGAGAGAGAGACTAAGGGAAAAATGGTGAAATGACTAAGGAACTAACGCAAACGAAGGGGAAGGGGAAAGGAGCGGGACGCACGCGTGTCGAAAGACACAGATCCGCAAATTCCGGATCGAGCGACGAAAGTCGCAACGAAAACGACCGCGTGCCACAAAAGTCGCAAAGAGGAATAGTGGACACGCGCGTGGAAATTATTAAACTAACTAATTTTTTTGTTTATTATTCGGCCGACACCGAAGTCGTTCGTCGGCCCAATAACAATTTTTCAATTTTTTTTATTTTTTTTTATTTTTTAATCAAAACTTTACGAAAAAGTCGTAAAGTGAACAGTGAAGCGCGTGTGACACACGCGCCAACGCGATTATTGTTGCCGACACTTTAAATGGGCTTGGGCCATCGAACACGGCCTGGGCTTTAAAGTGGGCTGGGCCGAAGAAAAACTTGGGCCGTTATTTCTGGGCTAACCTAATGGGCCTAAACAAACAAAAGTTTTTTTTTTTAAAACAAGGCCCGACACTATTTACATGGGCTTAAGGCCCAATAACTATTTACATGGGCTTAAGGCCCAATAACACAAACAAATGGGCCTAGGGCCCAATACTATTCTAATAGTAACTAAATGGGCTTGGGTTATGGGTTTTGGGCTTTGAAAATGACAAAGGGCCAACGGGCCAAAAATTAATTAATTAAAAACTTTTTTTTTTAGAACACAAAACCCAAACCGAATTAACAAATGGGCCAAAGCCCAATACTGTACAAATAGTAACAAGCCCAAAATAAACAGTAACTAAAAACAATAAAAATTACAACGGTAAAAATAAATATGTACAAATAGTAAAACTAAAACTGATTTTTATTTTTTTATTTTTTTTATTTTAGATACGTAAACAATTAAAATAGATAAGGATAGAAATGCTCCCCCTTGAAGTGCATGCTTTCCGAAATAATCACCATCAATCACCAACAAACAAGGCTTCGAGGCCTTGCGATCCATAAGCTCACGACCTTTGGTGATGATCAACTATGAGGACTTCACGCTAGAGCAAATGTGAGGTTGCCTCCTCATGAGCGCTTCTTTTTATAGACCTCAAAGCCGGTCTTCTCATACTCTTGGGTCAAGGTGGTGCAAAGTACATTTGCTTACCACCGAAATAACTCAAATAAGGATGACATTCATGAGTTTTCATCCTGTTTACTCCAATCCCCAAAATATCTCTAAGGCATTGGATCGCCTCGAGTTGTACCTCACTGCATGGTGGGCTTCTCATCTTGAATGACTCGAATGGGGTGGGTAATAATCCTCGCCTATGTGGAGGAAGATAAGGTGTAGGCGGTATTCCTCGATCACGCTCATGAATGGTGGAAGTAGGCTTCACAACTTCTTGCCTTTGGGTAGATAGAAACTCAACAGGTTTGTGCACTTGTTCGAAGCTTGAAGTTTGTTGACCCATGAAGTGAGGATCCATGTCCAATTCAGGAAGGACACAAGCTAATGATGCCTCAGCTTTGTGAACGGGAAGAGGGACACTAAAACTGTCAAGCTCGGACTCATATGTAGAAGCAGCAAAATCAATATCATCATGCACATATGAGTGCACAAACTCATCAAACATGTCATCATCATCAGAATAAGAGAGCTCTGGTAGCTCTTGCTTCTCAACCACAATAGAAGGATGAACTTCAACTTGAGGCTTGGGAGGGTTTAAAGGACCGAAAATCCTTTCACTCTTTGCTTGATTCCCCTTGACCAAATCAACTGAAAACACCTCCTTGATGACATTAAGTGGAAAGGTGGGCTGGAGTACTTGCAACTTGACTTTTTCCCCCAAGACTTTGAGCTTCACGGTGCCTTTCTGAACATTAATCTTCGCACCGGCAATGGCCATAAAGGGACTACCAAGGATGATAGGCAATCCACTCTCTATCTTGGGGTCTTCATCCATATCCAAAATCACAAAATCTGCTGGAAGGATGAACTTGTCGACTCTAACCAACACATCTTCCACAATTCCCACCGGCATTCTGAATGTCTCATCTGCAAGTTGCACTGAGATTGAAGTAGATTGCATGGTGCCAATGGCTAGCTTCCGGAACGTTGCTAGAGGCATGATATTGATGCACGTGCACATATCCATAAGAGCTCCATCAAAAGATTTGTCACCAATTGTACACCCAATAACAAAGCTCGTAGGATCATGAATGCCACGTGATTCCCTTCGTTGAATGATTGCACTTGCCTCCTCCTTGAGCACAATTTTCTCCTCACCAAGGAATTTCTTCTTGTGCATGCATATATTCTTGACAAATTCTGCATATGCTGGTACTCGACTGATGAGATCTAGCAGAGGAAGATTCACGTCTGCTTTCTTGAAAATATCGAACATTTCAGTCATTAGCCCCTGCTTCTTCTTTTTCTTCTTTCCAGCAGCTTTTTGTCTTGACTTCAGTGTCCCCTGCTTTCCGGAAGGTACACATTGTTCCCCTCCGGCTTCCTTATCCACCTCTTTGTTACTCCTTGGTAACACAGAATCATCCAATCCATTTCCCGGGAGTACATTTTGATTCTCCCGGTTCTCATCCTCCTTTATGGTAACATTATGATGCACAACAATATTATCAACATGGTTGAGAGGTACATTTTCTTCCCTCTCAACCCCATATGAATGCACATCAAAATCACCATTATGCACAAGTAAGGGATTTGGATCAAAGAACTCACATGGTTGCAGATTTGTCAGTTCTTGATCGTGCTCAAATAAACGGTTGGCCTCAAAATGCTCTATCAATTGATCGATCTTTGCACTTCTTTCTTGAGTTTCACGCCACCGTTCATCATCATCCGCTAAAGAGTTTTGCAATTGAGCCGCCATTTCTTCAAGACACGAGAGTAAAGGATGTGATGGCTCAATGCATTGGTTTTCAATGGACCACGGATGTTCGAAACTTCTAGAATCATCCCACGTATAATTCCACTGTTCCATTGTTCGGGATGATCGGAATTGCACCTATAAAATTCAAGAAAAATGTAAACAGAAACTAAAATAACAAATATAGCACAAAATAAAATAAAATGCACATAAAAATTTAAAATTCACAAAACAAAATAAAATAAACAAATTAACTAGAAAATTTACGAAATACTAAAAACTCGGTTACAAAAACTAATAGATCAAAGTTAAACCTAAATCCCCGGCAACGGCGCCATTTGATTGATGTCAAAATATAGTGATAAAATAAATTATGCTCGGGATTGTCGAACCACGGGGATTGGAGGCCTAAAACCTAATTAGTAAAATGTAATCTAATTTCCTTAACACAAATAACAATTTTTAGTGATTTTCTTATTTTTCAAAACAACAACAATTTAAATAAACAAATTTATAACTCAAACAAATCACAATTTATAAATAAGTAATGCAAATTATTTCACACAAAAATGTTCACCCAATAATGTATTTCACAATATAAATATTAATAAAAATAAATGAGATAAAATAAAAACTTATTTAAATGAGGAGAGATAAAGAGTAGCTTATTGATTAGAAGTGAAGCACGGCTTTCTCTCTTGGTTTTGGTTGACTTTTCAACCTAACTCATTCTCTCTTCTTTATTAATTGCAGCTGAACCCGTGGAGACCAGCAGCCTTCATTCTCTTCATTCTTTATTCTTTTCCTCTCCAAATCAGCATTAGAATGCTTCTCTCCTCTTAATCACGATTTCATCTTCTTTCTTCATTTCCTTTTCTAATTCCAGAGCAAGAGAGAGCGACGGCGTGGCTTGTGATCATGACGGGGCAAGGGAGATGGCTTCAGAGGAGGGGCGACGAACTGATCTGCTGGGCTTGGTGGTGCGGCCCGGCAAGATTGAACTGCAGCTTTGCTTTACGGCGCGACGGCAGCGGACTAGATGGCAGCTACGGTGTGGAAATTGGGGACGCCGGCTTGAGGTGGAGCAGAGGGCAGCGGCGTGCTGGGCTGGATTGGAATCAATGGCGTGGTGGCCGGCTCGGCGCTGGAAGCACGGAGGAGAAAGAGAAGCCGGCGGCGCGGGCTGGGAAGCCGGCGGTGCTGCTGCAAAGGAGAAAGCAAGGAGGTGCTTTGGGTGATGATTAATGGCAGCAGTGACTTCAATTATTGTTGAAGTGGTGATGAACTGTGAATCTGTGATTGTGATTTGTGAATTGATGATTATTTGCAGGTGAGTGAAACGGAGAGAGAAATGGAGATTTGATTTGTGGCTTTGTAATTATGGATGGGTGTTGTTGATTTCAAATTGGAATTGCAGGTTTGATTTAATTGGTGATGGTGGAGATGGACAGAGGAGCTTGGGGAAGGAGTGGCGAAGGTGATGGTGATGTGGCGGTGGTGAATGGGTGCACGGCTGCTGCTGTGATGGTGCGGTGGGTGTAAAGAAGAGAACAGGGAAGTGAGGAGGGTGTAGAGAGAAGAAAAGAAAGAAAGAACAGAAAGAAAAGAAAAGAAGAGATCGGTGAAGAAGGGGGGAGAAGAAGAAGGGAGGAGAAGAGAGGGAGATGAGCCCCGGCTTGAGAAAAATGGAGCAGCAGTTGGGTATTTGAAGAGGATGAATCATGAATGACTGAATTGAAATTTGAAATTGAAGAGAGGGAGTGAAGCCGGCGGCTGGAATCCAAGAGCAAGAATGGGGTGGCCGGCAGGGAGAAACATCTCACCTGCAAAGTCAAAACAAATACACAAAGTCAAATACAAAGAAAAGAAACAAAAAGAAATAAAATAAAAAGAATAAAATAAAATGATAAAAATAATAAACAAAAATAACAAAAACAATAATAATTTACTTAAACTAAATAATGAAAAATAGAACTAAACAACAATTTATAAAGGGAAATAAATGGAGGTTTCAGAAATTATATTTTGCCACCGCGGGTGGTGGTTGTGCTTCCAATTTGTGGTGGTTCGCCGACAATATTGCCGGGATTCGAAACGTATTTCGAAATCTTCGTACATGCTTTGATCTCCACATCCGAGAAATGACCGGTGTCATTTCAATATCGAAAAGTCACGGTTGACTTTTCGATTCAATATTCGGATTCGCGATAAAACCTCCAAAATGTACCTTTTTGTACAAATACAACATTTTCTTCCTATTTCCCCTGAAACAACTAAAACAATATTAAATAAACAATAATAGGCTTTTGGAATAGCATAATCCAAGCGATTAAGGTACTTTGTGCACGTATTTTACGTTCACATCACAACCCAATTCAACCAAATATGTGAAGGAGCCATCAACGCAGATTTGCTTTCTCTATCTCTCTCTTTACTTGTTTTGGTTGAACTGTATCTGTTTTACTTTCTCAATACTTGCCTTACATATGTTTTTGTGCTTACATTGAGGACAATATAAGGTTTAAGTGTGGGGGAAGGGTTTAGGTTTTTGTTTTGTTTACATTTTACCTTTTGCGTTATAAAAAAAAAAATTCAGAAAATCGAAAAATACAAATAGAGTTTTTGTGATGGTTGGTTGAGTCTTAGGATGCCCTTAACTGCCTAGGATGAGTTTAATCTTTGAAATCATGGTTGAAAAGTGGATCACAAGATCAAATTGTTGAATATCATTCTTTGGTTAATTGATGAATATGGAAGATGTATGAACATGTAGTAGATATGGTTTGTAACTTTGGTACAGAATTTGAGCATGTGAAGACAAGTTAATGAACCCTATGTGAGCTTTCGAGCTATATGTGCTTTCTTTGTTGAGAGTTGTTTAAAATCAGATCTTCTTTGGCTTTAAAACTCATTGTTAACCTCATTATTCTTCTACTTGATCAATTGCATGCCATAGATTTTCAATGGACTATAGAGTTTACTAGAACTTGCTTTTGAATTTTTCGAAACTTATAGTCATAACATACTCTGATTTTGGAAAGGATTGAAGGCACTTAGGATTTCCACCAATGCCAAAAAGCCATGTGTCCCTTATTTGTGTACACGTGTGTGCACCCCTTAGTTAACCTTTTTGAGCTTACATTTAGCCTTTTCTTTCTTCACCCATGATATCTTGACCATGAACCTTAGTATAGTCATATCTTTACCCTTGTTCTACGAACTTAGTGGAGCTATGCTTTGATGATTGAGCTTTGTGAAAGAAAGACAAAAGAAAAGAGGGAATTGACAAAAATAAGTGTGGGGGAGGGATAGACTTGTCCATTACATATGTATGCCGTGAAAAATAAAGAAAAGGAAAAGAAAAATACATGTACGGCAAGAAAAGAAAAATTGAAGAAAAAAATGGATTAATGTCCCCTTTTCCCGATGATTTAGGAGGTTGTTTTGAAGTGAAGGTCTAAAATAAATACTTGGCCTTTGTCCTTTATCATTTGTGGTTAGAATGAAGTTTGGGCCCAACAAAATGATATTTTTCCCGTTTTTGAGTGACATGGTTATTTGGATGCTCTACTAAGTTTTTAGGACACTTTGTGATTACCCTATCCTTTGTTTCTCTAAACCGTGAGCCTTGGCCCCGTTATATCCTTATAAAGTCCTTCTTGATCCTTAAAATGGGTAGACCTTGATCTGTGGAGTTTAATTCGAAAGTTGAGCATATGGTTGAGGTTCATTTGTGCATGTAGTCGATATCTTTCATGAGGTTTTGAAAATCTTTCACTAAAATGCTTTCTTTGATTGATATATGTGAGCCATTTGAATGCCTTACAATAATTTCTCTCACATATCTTTGAGTGAAAAGCTTTTAAGCTAGAGCCATGAATCTAAGTATAATAGAGAGCATACCCTTGTGAGGATAACTTGTTTGAAACATGTTGAGCTCCATTGCATAACTATTGTTCTTCCAAGTCTTACTTGTTCATATGAATTCCATGATTGTTAATTAACTCTCGAATTTCCTGTGACAAATTTTGGTTAAGTGCTAAACTTGATTCCATGAAAGTAAGAGATTTCTGAGGCAATAAGTTAAGGGCAATAGAATTTTTGTGTGGAGTATGATTGTGTTGCTAAGGGACTAGCAATAGCTAAGTGTGGGGGAATTTGATAGGAGCACAAAGTGTGACGTTTTTAATATATTTTCCCTACTATTTGGCTGCGTTTTATTGGTTAACTTTGCTATTTAGCTTAGTTTCTACCTTTGTGTCCCTAAATGATGATTTAATTGAAGGAATGAATTAAAATGAAGATATTATGAAACTTTCCTAATTTGAATTCTTTCCTGACTCTGACAGGAATCATAAAGGGAGTAGGAATCCTAATGCAACTAGGATTACTATTTCAGCTCAGAACGGAAAATCGGAGCTCGGAAATTTACGAAGTCTAATGGGCTTTTTCGAGGCCCATTAAGAGGTGAGCTGCCGTGAGGCCCAAGATGGAGGCCCAAATCCATGAAGGAAAGCCCAAGTCCACAAAGCATGAAGGAAAGGTCCAAGTCCATTTTCGGACATTCTGCCTGTGCAGATCAGTCCACTTCTGAAGCCCATATCTCCTAATTGGACCGTCCGACCGAGCTGAAATTTTAATACAAGCTGCACATGTGTGTTAGGTATTCTGTATTAAAATTTCAGGATAATCCAACCAGTGGAACGTCCATTATGCCGTTCTAAGTGCACTGAGCTCAGTGCTGTCTACTTTTTAATTCTTTAATTTTCTTTTATTCTCAATGCTCCACCCACCCCCAAGAATAAAATTAGATATTGTGGGATGTATCTAGACCTGATCATGGCAAGAAGAGGAGGGATATTTCTTGGGACTACTCAAAGCAATCTCAGCCATTCAAGGGATTAATTTTGAAGGGCTAGGATCAAGGCTAGGGTTCCATGTTCTCCTATAAATAGAGGGCTTCACAACTCACTTCCATACCAATTCACAACTAAGAATATCATTCCATACTCTCTCATAGTTTCAGCAGCTACTCCATCCAAGGTTCTTAGCTCCATTCTCTAGTGCAAGGGTTCTCAAGGCTTCAAGGAGGAGGAGAAGGCGTAATCACCATCATCACCAGCCATATTTCGACATCACCATCTTCATCATCAACTTGTCTTCACAGCTTGGATCACTTGTGGTCAAGGATTCAAGGTTTTGTGGTTTCAAGATCTTAACTATTTCATATGGTGTATTACGTTTTAACCTTTAAATTCATACCTCTTTGTTGCTTGATTACCTTTGTATTAGTTAACATTTCATGGATCATTTAAATTTCCAGATTATTTATACAAGTTTATTTGGTTGTTGGATTGAAGTTGATTGATTCTTCTAGTAGTTTATGTGGATTTGCTTGTTTGATTTTGCCTTAATTGATAGAATCAGATGAGAAGGATCATGGATAGTAGAGTGGTCTCACTAGGTCATGCACTTTAATTAACAAGTATGTTTCTATGCGTTGAACATGTTTAGGCTAGCTATCTTTGCATGTTTAATTGTTTAACCTAGGTGTGGTCGTTTAGGTTGGAATTCATAGAGAGATATTTATTTGGGAGATGTATGGTGGTCCAACATCTTACATGTGTTAATTTCGAATTCATGACTAGGGATTTAGTTAAGTTTCAATCTGATAATTGATAAATGAGTATACTTAAGATGTTGATTAATTGATCTATGTTCCATCGATTTATTCCATTTAATTCATTCTTTGTAGTTAGTTACTTAATTTTCGTAAACAATTCTCAATCACCCCTTGATTTTGTGTACATATTTTGTTTATATTTGTAAATATTAATTCTTTGTGACATTCTTTGTTAGGTACACCCTCGATCTCCGTTGGAACGATCCCTACTTATTCTTTACTACAATGCTTTTAGGGTTTTAAATTGATGCACACTTGTAGTCAATCAGTAAACACTTAAACCTAAACACTGAGCGGAAATATTTAGTGAATCTTGTGAGGTTTAGTGGTTAATGTTGTTTCGATGTGCCTATTGGATTGCATGAGATTAATTGTATATTTGGTTTTCACACACTTCACCCGAGCATAAATGAGATGTACATGTTAAATGCTTAGCAAATTCTCTAACCTTGGTATATAATTTTCATTCTCTTGATTATAATTCTTTCGAACTCGCTGAGGATAATGGTTGGAAAGACCAGTTTGTTGTGTGTTTCCATTTTTGTGAAATTTAGTTGTGTTTTGTATTCTGTGTTTGCTAGAGGACTAGCAATAGTTCAAGTGTAGGCGTGTGATGTGAACGTAAAATACGTTCACAAAGTGCCTTTAATTACTGGATTTTGCTATTCCGAAAGCTTAATTGTCTGTTTAATGTTTGTTTTCGTATTTTTAGGGAAAATACCAGGAAAATGTTTATCTGCACAGAATAGGTGCATTTTGGAGGTATTCAGCGTAATTCGGAAAGTCAACCGTGACTTTCAATTGTGGAATAAAATATTGTACGAAGATTTCGGGAACCGTTCCGAATCCCGACAATTTGTCGGCGAACCACCACATTAGGCGGCGCAACCACCACACGCGGTGGCGAAACATAATTCAAACCTCCATCTTATTTTCCCTTGTTTATATTTTATGTTTATTTATTTTACATATTTATTTTATAATTATTTCATTTGTTATTTTATTTCTTTTGTTTTATTTTATAATTATTTCTTTTAGTTGTTTTTGTTATTTTATTTTTCTTTTGTTTGTTTTCTTTTTCTTTTGTCTGCAGCTCACCACCGTAACCACCATCCTTGGCTTCTACCTTCACCAACCATCTCCACTGCCGGCAGCATCTTCACCTACTATCTCCACCAAAATCCCACCACCACTACAGAGCATCTACAGCTCACTCATCTCTGCTCCTTGGCTGCTTCTTCCCATTCCATTCTCTATTTAAGCAACATCTCCTGCAACCATTTCAATCACAATCAAGTAATCATTTTCTAATTAATTCTGTTCTTATTTTGCAGGTATGGAAGTCCCCAAGCTGCTGCCCGTGTCAAACCATGCCGGCGACGCTCAATTCAAGCACCGGCAGCAGCTAGCAAAGCCCGAACTTACCAGCCCAGGCCGCTGCACCTCACGCTACCGGCGCCGTCTCTTCCATTCCACCGTTGCCGTCACGGCCTCACCAAAGCCCAGAAATCCCGACACCGCCGTCTTCCCTTGCCTCTGCCGGCGCCGTTTCAAAGCTCATCAAGACGCCGTTTGCTCATGTAGCCGTGCCCGGTCCTACCACCGATCTGCCCAGCTCGTCGACGCCGTTCTCACCGGTCTGCTGTTCACCACCTGCAAATCCGGCGACCCAATCTTCAAAATCAATCACGTCGCCGATCCTTTCTGGGCATCCAAATCTCGTGCCCGTGCTGCTTCCAAATCGCGCCCGCCCTCTCGCTCACCGTCGACGATGCCGCGCCGTCTTCAACCGTGCCCGGCTCACGGCGTCCCCGTGTTCTCCTGCCGCCGCTGCTGTTTCCCTCACCGCCGCCGTCATGAGCCCCCCGATCTTGCCGCGCCGTCTCTCATGGTCTCTCTTTGCTGAAATGAGAGAATAAAAATGAAAGATGAAGTAAAGAAATCGGGTCTAATGCAAATTGAGAAAGAAAAGCAAGGTTGACTTTTCAACCTAAGGAAAAGAAGTCATGGGCTTGACCGGAAAGAAAGAATGGGTTGTTGACCCATTGACTAAGCCCAAAAGCCCAAATGCTTTGAGCACCCGCCACATCCAAATGCATTACTTGTTCGATTTTAATAGGCGAGTCTCGCCACCTTCGCACACTGAGACGGTGTCCATTTTCATGGACACATTAGTAACATTTTCCCAACCCTCGTTTATTTATTATATTTTATTTTTGTTTAATTTTAATTTCCGTACTTTAATTAATGTGAATAAATGTTGGGATAAATTGTTACTATTTGTTTTATTTTCTATTTTGTGTAATAATTGTTGGATTGAAGTTAATTGATTCTTCTAGCAGCTTATGTGAATTTTGTTTGTTTGGTTTTATCTTTAATGTTGAAACTAAATAATAAGGATCACGGATAGTTGGGCGGTCCCGCTAGGTCGTGCACTTGAATTAACAACTCTTTTTCTATTGATTAGCTGACAGAGTGGTCTCGGAGTTAATTGTTAGGGAAAGTTTTATTTGGGAGATGTATGGTGGTCCAGCATCTTACATATGTTAGTTTCGGATTCATGGCTAGGGAGTTAGTTAATCTTCAAAACAATATTTGTGTGTGTGTTTTCTTGTTTTCAAAAATAATAAAAATCCAAAAATATTTCCTTTTATTGTTTTCAAAATTATCAAACCCCCAAAAATACTTTTGTATATAATGTATATTTTTGTAAATAGAAACAATACTGTATAGTTCATTTAATTTTGTATATATATATATTCTTTATTCTTTATACTTGTTAATATAATCCTTTATTTAATTTAATTTTTCGTGACATTAAAAAGTAAATATAACAATCTTCTGTGGGAAAAACCTTTATTTCCCATTATACTTTACAACGACAATTGTTACGAATTTAGGTAATAATTAATGACGTAGGTAAAATCCTCTAATCAGTGATGTCGTTGAAGAAACTTACCGCCATCTGGTTTGCCATCTTAGCAAGGCTTCTTCTCCCTCCTGGTGAAATGATTGAGTCACTAGGTGAAGTGTGAATCCCCATCACGCACATGTAGCGCTCGGCATGTCGTTGAAGAGGTGCCAACCAACGCTTCGCTCCATATGCAAAACCTGATTCAACAAAAGTTTTAAATAAGGGGGTTAAATCTTTTTCTCGCACATCAACATGCTCCACCCACGTGACAAAGGAGGATCCATTCTGCAGATCCCGTATCAGGCATCCGGAAGGACGTTTTCGGCATCTTGATCTCATGGAAGGCCTTGGATTTGAGCTCATTTCATCCACAGAGACATCCACAACAATCCAACTTCCATCCAATTGTTGGTGAGAGGAACGAACAAACTGGACTTCACGAGTTGAAACGTTGTGTGTTGGCACTAGGAACTCGGCAGACATCACTTGCACTTGCTCCTTGTAGCTTTCTTCTATCCCGGAGAACAGGACCTCCAAGGTATGGGCATTGGTGACCAAGCTGATTAGATGTAATAACATAAGTCATTAATTTATTACCTAAATTCCTAACAGTTGTCGTTGTAAAGTATAATGGGAAATAGAGGTTTTTCCCACAGAAGATTGTTATATTTACTTTTTAAATGTCACGAAAAATTAAATTAAATAAAGAATTATTATTAACAAGTATAAAGAATAAAGAATATATATATATACAAAATTAAATAAACTATACAGTATTGTTTCTATTTACAAAAATATACATTATATACAAAAGTATTTTTGGGGGTTTTTGAGATTTTTGAAAACAATAAATAATTAAAAGGAAATATTTTTGGATTTTTTATTATTTTTGAAAACAAGAAAAACACACACAAATATTGTTTTGAAGATTAACCAACTCCCTAGCCATGAATCCGAAACTAACACATGTAGAATGCCTACGCAGGTTATCATTCCCCAAATAAACTTCTCCCATGAAATCAACCTAGTGAACGCTCATCTAGATTAAACAATTAAACATGCAAAGGTGATTAATCTAAACATGTCTAACGCATAGAAAAAGAGTTGTTAATTCAAGTGCGCGACCTAGCGAACGCTCGTCTATCCGCGATCCTTATTATTTAGTTTCAACATTAAAGATAAAACTAAACAAACAAAATTCACATAAGCTGCTAGAAGAATTAATCAACTTCAATCCAATTTATTACACAAAATAGAAAATAAACAAACAATAACATTTCCCAAAATTATTCACGAATAGTTAATTAAACAAAAATAAATTATAATAAATAAACGAGTTTGGGAAAAATGTTACTGTTGTGTCCATGAAAATGGACACTGTCTGGCAGGCGAAGGTGGCAGACTCAGCTATAAAATCGTAACTTTGGATGTGGCGGGTGTAGAGATCACTTGGGCTTGGGCCTTGGGGTGTACATAGTAAAGAGCCCAATTCTGAAGTCAAATTTGACTTGTTGACCGTGACTTCATTCTCTCATCTGCTTTGACTTTTCAAAGCTGAATTTCAGCTTTCTTTCCCGTGCTTGACCCGAGCATCTCTCTCATTTATGCTTCTGTTTCTTCTTTTCTTCAACAGAGAGAGAGAGCCCATGACTTAAGAATTGCAGCAGCTTGCAGCACCGGCAGGAACTGGAACGCTGGCAGAGGACGACGCCGGTGAGGATTTGAAGGCGGCGCGGCAAGAGAAGATGGCAGTGACGGGACCGGGTCGGTGATGAGAAATCACGGCAGCAGAGGGGGGACACGGCGCAAAGCAGCAGTGGGAAGGACGCCGGCTTGTGAGGGGACAGAGGCCGGTGCTGGGCTTTTGGAAAGTCGGCGGTGAGAGCAGCTACGGCGGATTGGATCGATTCCGTGATCTGGGTCGACGGCGGCGTGGCATCGATCGGCGTGGCTGGGCATGCGGAAGTGGTTTCTCGATGGTTGGGATTTGAGCGACTGATTGCAGCAGCTGAAGATTGAGCGGCGCCGGCATCGGTGAGCAGAGATTGACGCCGGATTGGGCACGGCATTGGGCACCATGGCAGAGCTTCTAAACCTGCAAAACAAAAGAAAAGATAATTAGATTGTGTTTGAAATGGTTGCAGGAGATGTTGCTTAAATAGAGAATGGAATGGGAAGAAGCAGCCAAGGAGCAGAGATGAGTGAGCTGTAGATGCTCTGTAGTGGTGGTGGGATTTTGGTGGAGATAGTAGGTGAAGATGCTGCCGGCAGTGGAGATGGTTGGTGAAGGTAGAAGCCAAGGATGGTGGTTACGGTGGTGAGCTGCAGACAAAAGAAAAAGAAAACAAACAAAAGAAAAATAAAATAAAATAACAAAAACAAATAAAAGAAATAATTATAAAATAAAACAAATGAAATAATTATAAAAGAAATATGTAAAATAAATAAACATAAAATATAAACAAGGGAAAATAAGATGGAGGTTTAAAATGTGTATCGCCACCGCGTGTGGTGGTTGCGCCGCCTTATGTGGTGGTTCGCCGACAAATTGTCGGGATTCGGAACGGTTCCCGAAATCTTCGTACAATATTTTATTCCACAAATGAAAGTCACGGTTGACTTTCCGATTTACGCTGAATACCTCCAAAATGCACCTATTCTGTGCAGATTAACATTTTACTCGTATTTTCCCTAAAATCACGAAAACAAACATTAAACAGATAATTAAGCTTTCGGAATAGCAAAATCCAGTAATTAAAAGCACTTTGTGAACGTATTTTATGCTCACATCACACCCCTACACTTGAACTATTGCTAGTCCTCGAGCAAACACAGAATACAAAACTGGAACTAAACTTCACAAAAATGGAAACACAAAACAGACTGGTCTTTCCAACCATAATCCTCAGCGAGTTCGAAAGAGTTATAATCAAGAGAATAAAAATTATATACCAAGGTTAAAGAATTTGCTAAGCATTTAATATGTACATCTCATTTATGCTCGGGTGTGTGTGTGAAAACCAAGTATACAATTAATGTCAAGCAATCCAATAGGCACATCGAAATAACATTAACCACTAAACCTCACAATGATCACTAAATATTTCCGCTCAGTGTTTAGGGTTAAATGTTTACTCTCATAACAATTGCACAAGTAATGTTCCCATAAGCTTGCTCATTAACCAACTCTCCACAATTAATCCACAAATCATTAAATCATAAGGGCTTTTAGTGTGAAACAGGGACCAAAGGTGGATGGTAAATGGTGAATGGTAAATGGTGAATGAAGGGACTGGAAATGAAAAATGTTTCACATGTTTGCAAGACAAATCAACGAGTTTGAAACTCATACCTATGCTATACCCGAAACAACTCTTATTTTCCTCCAACCTTTTATTGAATTCAAAAATAATACAACAAAATAACTCTATTTTTGGAATTTCTCTTTCTTTTTTTTCTTTCTTTTTTTTTTTCTCTTTTTTTCTTTGAGGAATTTTATTCCTTCTTTTTATTTCTGATTTTTTTTTTTTTTTTTTTTCTTTCTTTGAACAAATACAACAAAATAAAATACGCCCCCACACTTGCCTTTTGGTATACTACCATACAAATCAAAACCCGAAGCATAAGAACACAAGAAGTCACTATCATCGTCTTGCAAACATAAATAAAACAAGGGTGAGATGGTGTGGGTGAACAAAAGAAACGGCTAATGAGTGTTTAGTTCAAAAGGGGATCCTAAAGTTCGTGTTTAAATGGATGGTGAATATTTTGGCCATGGTGCTCAACTAATGCCTTACTCATTTCTAATTCATTACAGATTAACAAAATGTTTCAAGAGGTCTCTGAGCAAGTTCTAGGTTCAAAAACTCATGAATTGTGCACACATGAAGAACGAGTAAATGTATGAAATATGCATACATGTGAATATACAATAGGCTCAAATCCTCACATCTTCTGGGTATGCATGACAATGTATGTTCAAATGTGCTTCTCAGATTGCAATCAACTAATCGAAACAGGTTATGTGAACATGAAATTTCGAGCAATCACAAGTTATGCAAATTAAATTCAAAGCAAACTACACAAAGCCTTGACATATAATAAACATTCTCAAAATCATAACAATTAAACTCAATTCATCATCGGAATTGGAAAGAACAAAACACAACACAATAAAACACACAAAAACAGCAAAACAGAAGCAAATATTTTTGTAATTTTTGATTTTTTGAATTTTTTTTAATTTTTCAATGTAGGTAACAATACGTGACCACAGGGACTCACTTAGTGCAATGGTAGGTTCAACGCTACCAAGGGAGTGAGTGTGATATAGTCGATATATTGTTACCGTAGAAAACGAAAACAAGTAAATTATTTTTTTTGAATTTTTTCAATTTTTCAAATTTTTTTCTTTTCTTTTTAATAAACCTTCCCCCACACTTGAATTAAACATTGTCCTCAATGTTAGACAGATATTTCACGAAAATGAATAATTCAAGCACAGTTATTGAATTTAAACACACAAACAGAAGTAAACACACAAACTGAAATAAACACACAACAGTTAAGTAAATGAAAAGGGAAACAGAAAGACTCCCCTTTGAAGATCGTGAAGTTCCTCCCGAAAGTCACCAACAATCACAAACAAGGCTAGCAGGGCCTTGCATCCAACGTTTGCTCCTTAATTGACTGCGGCTCTGATCCGTTGAAGTGTGTCCTGGACAAGGGTAGTTGCCGACTCCACGGAAGACTTGGCTGATGTAGCCCTCACTGAGATCTGGAACACCATAGTCAGTAGTGTTCCATCAAGTACGGCTCCGGATACGTTAGGCAGAATGGAGAAGCCTGAAGACATAAGCGGAAATGGCTCCGGTTGAACTCCAGATAGCAAACACTGGAAAATGGAATGGTTGATCGTTGCCTAAATCACAGACGACCCTGTTGCATCGGTGCAACACTCCTGAAGGATGAGGAAGTCGTTGTGACTATCTATAGCGAGCACCGAGATCTGGTTCCGCGGGTCAAGACCGATGGTGAAATTTGCTAGCAGACGTACCGAGCTGTCCATCGACATACTATCCCACAATGGTCTTGTCTGCACGTCTTTGAGGAACTCAAAGATCCTGGTGTGATGGGAAAGATGCACGACAGAACAACCAGCAGTACGATTGACTCCAGGGGGCTTGCTCGGATCACCCCTTCGCTTGTTGGTCCTGACCTCCATTCGAGTGTCTCTTGTTCGGTTCGAACAAGTCCAGTGATGGTACGTGGAGTTGCTGATGTCGTTGAAGAAACAGATTGTCATCTGTTTTGCCATTTCCGCAAGTCCTCTTCTTCCTTCATGAGAAATGATAGAGTCACCGGGTGAAGTGTGGATACCTGTGGCGCACATGTAGCGCTCGGCTTGTCGTTGGAGGGTTGAGATCCAACGCTTTGCACCAAAAGCGAACCCTGAATGAACAAATGGTTCGAAACTGGCCTTCATCTCTTTCTCGCGTACATCCACGTGCTCCACCCAAGTGACTAAGGAAGATCCATTATGAAGATCACGTATCAGGCATCCGGAGGGGCGTTTTCGGCAAATCGATCTCACGGAAGGCTTTGGATTTGAACGCAATTCATCCACGGAGACATCCACGACGACCCAACTTCCATCCAGTTGTTGGTGAGAATACCGAACGAACTGGACTTCACGAGTCGAAACGATGTGAGATGGCACCGAAACTCGGCCGACATCACTCGCATATGCTCCTCGTAGCCTTCTTCGTTCTTGGAGGAAAGGATCTCCAACGTCTTGGCGTTTGTGATCATGCTACGAAGATCGGCAACCATCGACCAACATCCATTAAGATCCGAACGATGGTGGTCGGATAAAGATGGATGGTTGCCGAGTGTCTCGACGATTCGGCTTTGAAGTACGGAGCGAGGTTCGGCTCGTTGAAACACTCGCAAGTACTCGGCCTATGAAGAGTCTCGGGATGAATAGACGTGTCGGGAGTCGGTGAAGTTATCCACAAAGGAAAACCGGCAGTAGCCGTGAGCACGAGCTCGTCTTTGGCCTTGCGGGCGATATCCGAGATCAAGTCGGTGTGGACTCCGACAAGATCATGAGCAGGTCCGGGAAGGGTATCAGATGGCAAAGGTATGGATGGGCGCTCGACAAGGGTAGGCATGAGGCTCCGCACATCCCGTCTCAAGTGGTCCATGTCGATGGAATCGTCGGACAACTCGAGAATAGGCTCTTGTTGTTGAGGAACAACTTCGAGCCTTCGCCGTGGCACATCTGAGTGCGGAACAGGACCTCCGCAATTGGGACAGATGCCGCTGTGGAGAGCATCGACGAGTCGTTGATTCTGCATTTGAAGCTCCTCGTTCTTGCTCACCAGCTGATCGTTTCTTCTCTCTAGCTCGGCAATACGTTGCTCAGACGTCAGGATACCGAATTTCTTCCTATTTCTCGACCCCCAATAATAGACTTGGTCCTCCTCAAGTCCGATTTTCGGACCAAATCTTTCTCGTTGTGGCTTGGTGGGGTGAGAATACACCGCAAAGAAAGCCGCCAGTGCCTCTCTCTGAGCTTTGGTGTACTTTGTCCGCGGAAGTCTCCTATAGACAGGAGCGGCTTCCGGCTCGGCTGGTGGATCAGCAACCAGGATTGGTGCTTGGGGTAGTGGTTGTGGCTCGGTCGGCATGCTAGCATCGGCGCTATTGAGCATGCTCGGTGGAATTATTTCAGCCAGACCTTCAAAGATTGGGTTCTCTGAAGGACCTGCCTGAAACAAATCGCTGAAAGAATTAACTCTTTTGGCCATTTTTGGGTTGGGAAGGGAGGAAAGCTTATGGGATTTGGGAGGTTTTCTGGGAAAAACAGAAGAACACGAAGAACACGAGAGAGAAAACGAGAGAAAGAGAGAGAGAGACTAAGCGAAATTGCGTGAAATGACTAAGGCACTAACGCAAACCGAAGGGAAGGGAAACGAACGGACGGACGCGTGTCCAAAGTCGAAGACAAAGATCCGTAAATCACGGATCGAGGGACGAAAGTCGCAAAGGGAATAGTGGAACGCGCGCACGATTTATTAAACAAATCGGCCGACGCAAAAGTCGTGCGTCGGCCCAATCACATTTTTTTCTTGATTTTCGATTTTTTATTTTTTTTATTTTTTTTAATACTTTACGAAAAGTCGTAAAGTGAACAAGGAAAACGCTTAGCACACGCGCTTGCCGACACTTTAAACGGGCTTGGGCCATCGGAATGGTCTGGGCCTTAAACTGGGCCTGGGCGAAAGAAATCTCCAGCCCATTATTGGTGGGCTTAACTAATGGGCCTAAAAACGAACAGGCCCGACACACTAATGGGCTTGGGTTACGGGTTTTGGGCTTCGTGAATGACACGAGCCCAATGGGCTAAACAATTTTTTTATTATTATTTTTTTACGAAACCTAAAACCCTAACCAATCACAAAAATGGGCCTAAGGCCCAATAACAAATAACTATAACAAGCCCAAAAATAAAACAAACAGTAATTATAAACAGTAAAAAGAAATAATTACAAACAGTAAAACAAAACAAACACACATTTTTTTTTATTTATTTATTTTTTTTTTTTTACAATTTTTTTTTTTTTTATTTAAATAACGAGAGTGAAAAGAAAACTTACCTTTTTACTCCCGAGGAAACCGAAAATCACCAACAAGACATCAACCTCAAGGTTTTTCAACCTTGACTTCCTAAACGTATGCTCCGATGTATGTGGTAAAATTTCCGATAAACCCGGATTATTTCCTATACAAAATAAAAAGGTTAGTAATAAATTTACAAAATAAAAACAAAATATTTACGAACTTAAAAATATGTCACAAATTATCTATACAAAATGAATGAATAAATTTTCCTATGTCTACGTATATTTTATTTACACAATACACTTAAGTGTACAAAAATATTTTCCTTTGCCTGAATATAGTTGAAAAAAATGAAAGTTGATTCCAAGCGGTAACTCAAGGTGGACGTACGGCCTAGGTGCAATGCCTTGACTTAAATGACTTTCCGTGTTTTCAGAAGGCGAATGGCCAGATCACAAGAGATAAGCGAGAGGCAGGATTCATTTAGTGGACAAGTCCTCTGAATCCAATTTTACAAACCCGTCACCCAGAGTCTTGATCATATCTAGACACCATTCATGTGCCCCTTACTCAGTTGAGAAAGCACTTAAGTGTTCGACAATTCTCCAAGTGTTAATAAAGGCCGCCCTCAACCTCAAATAACCTTACGGTAAAAATGAAGGGTTTAGGCCAATATTAACAAAAGGACCTTACCTAATCCGTTCAAGTTACAACTTACAACAACAAAAAATAATCAACTATATAAAAGACACCTAAATAAATTACTAAGTGTAAAAAAAATAAAAATAAACAAGTATAATCAAGTGAGTATAAATAAAATTAACAATTATTATTTACAAATAGTAAAAAGTCAATAGTCAATAGTCAACAGTCAAAAAGTCAACAGTAAAAAGTAAATAGTAAAAACAATCCCCGGCGAGCCGGCGCCAAAATGATTAGAGGTAATAACATAAGTCGTTAATTTATTACCTAAATTCCTAACAGTTGTCGTTGTAAAGTATAATGGGAAATAGAGGTTTTTCCCACAGAAGATTGTTATATTTACTTTTTAAATGTCACGAAAAATTAAATTAAATAAAGAATTATTATTAACAAGTATAAAGAATAAAGAATATATATATATACAAAATGAAATAAACTATACAGTATTGTTTCTATTTACAAAAATATACATTATATACAAAAGTATTTTTGGGGGTTTTTGAGATTTTTGAAAACAATAAATAATTAAAAGGAAATATTTTTGGATTTTTTATTATTTTTGAAAACAAGAAAAACACACACAAATATTGTTTTGAAGATTAACCAACTCCCTAGCCATGAATCCGAAACTAACACATGTAGAATGCCTACGCAGGTTATCATTCCCCAAATAAACTTCTCCCATGAAATCAACCTAGTGAACGCGCATCTAGATTAAACAATTAAACATGCAAAGGTGATTAATCTAAACATGTCTAACGCATAGAAAAAGAGTTGTTAATTCAAGTGCGCGACCTAGCGAACGCTCGTCTATCCGCGATCCTTATTATTTAGTTTCAACATTAAAGATAAAACTAAACAAACAAAATTCACATAAGCTGCTAGAAGAATTAATCAACTTCAATCCAATTTATTACACAAAATAGAAAATAAACAAACAATAACATTTCCCAAAATTATTCACGAATAGTTAATTAAACAAAAATAAATTATAATAAATAAACGAGTTTGGGAAAAATGTTACTGTTGTGTCCATGAAAATGGACACTGTCTGGCAGGCGAAGGTGGCAGACTCAGCTATAAAATCGAACTTTTAACTTTGGATGTGGCGGGTGTAGAGATCACTTGGGCTTGGGCCTTGGGGTGTACATAGTAAAGAGCCCAATTCTGAAGTCAAATTTGACTTGTTGACCGTGACTTCATTCTCTCATCTGCTTTGACTTTTCAAAGCTGAATTTCAGCTTTCTTTCCCGTGCTTGACCCGAGCATTGATACGCCCAAAATGAGAGCGTCAATTTAAAAAAAACCCTATCGGTAGTAGTATAGTGCATAGTAGGGTATCGTTCACAACGGAGATCAAAGGGTGTACCTAACAAAAATTGTCACAAAGAAATTAAATAAAATAAATAATTATTATTAACAAGTATGAAGAATATATATATACATATGTACAAAGTAAAAGGGGGGTTTAAGAAATAAATTGAATGAAATTAATTAATTAATCTACAAAGAATAAATGAAATAAGATGGGATGAAACATAAAGAATATAAAGTTCAGCCACAAGTATACAAGTTTACCAATCATTGGACCGAAAATTAACCAAGTTCCCTAGCCATGAAACCGAAATTAACATATGTGGAATGCTGGACCGCCAATTATCATTCCCCAAATAAAACCACTTTCATGAAAATTAACCTAAGCGACCGCACCTAGATTAATCAATCAAACATGCAAAGGTAGCTAATCAAAACATGTCCAACGCATAAAAGAAGAGTTGTTAATTAAAGTGCACGACCTAGTGGGACCGCCCATCTATCCGTGATCCTTTTTATTTGTTTCCGACATCTTTCCAAAGCCTTTACTACTTGTGAATTAGAATTAAAACCCTAATTCTAGCACCAATTATATGCAATCATCTTAAGTCTGCAACCTTAAAACAAAAACATATAAAAGTTATCTACTAAAACAAAATCAAATAAACGGAGTCACATAAGCTACTAGAAGAACTAATTAATTAGGATCAAACAATTAAATAAACCCATAAACAAAGGCTGAAAATTATATAAATCATGTCATGTTAACTAATACAAAGGATAAACAAGCAACAAAGAGGAACTCATAAGAGAAATTAAAGAATAAGTCGAAATACACCGTATGAATAGCATGAAGATCTTGAAGCCACATCTTGAATCCTTGACCACAAGTAATCCAAGCCGTGAAGACAAGGTGATGATGGTGATGGTGATGTTGAATAGGGGCTGGTGGTGATGGTGTAGACGCCTTCTCCTCCTCCTTGAAGTCTTGAAAACCCTAAATACTAGAGAATGGAAAATATGATGTGAGAAGAGAAAGAGGAGGGTTTGTCCCTCCCCATTGGGGTGTGAATTTGTGAGAAGAATGAGGCTGCTATTTATAGGAAAATGGAGAGGAAGAAGAAGACAATGGAAGAAATAAACAAAGAAAGGGAAAAGAAGTGGAATGTGAATGGGAGATAAAGAAATGGTAAGTGGTGGTGGAAATGGAATCATATGGCAATTAACCATTTATTTACCAAAAAGAAATTAAACACTAATGGTGTGGGCAGAAAGAAGAGGAAAGAATATAGGGGTGAGTGGAGCATTGAAAATAAAAGAAGAGGAAAGAAATAAAAACGGACAGCACTGAGCAGTGCGCACTTAGAACGGAATCCTGCACGTTTCAACGGTTGGATGCTTCTGAAATTGTATTTTGGAATAACTGACATCCATGTGCAGCGTGTATCAAAATTACAGCTAGATCTGACGGTGCAATTGAGAGATATGGGCCTCGCAAGTTGACCTATCTGCACAGGCAGATTGTCCGAAAATCTGGGCTTGGGCCATTCCTCATGCTTTGTGAACCTGGGCCTTCCTTCATGGATTTGGGCCTTCCATCTTGGGTTTGGGCCTCCTTCTTGGGTTTGGGCCTCCTTCTTGGGCCTCATGGAAGACCACCTCTTAATGGGCCTCGCAAAAGCCCATTAGACTTCGTTTCTACACATGTTCACATTAATACATCATTTTGGACTCAAATATGGAAACTAAGCTAAAATAGCAAAGTTACAATTAAATCATAGCCAAATAGTAGGGAAAACACATTAAAAACGTCACACTTTGTGCTCCTATCAAATTCCCCCACACTTAGCTACTGCTAGTCCTCTAGCAAACACAAGAACAACACAAAACAGAAAAGGAAACACAAAATAGAATGGTCTTTCCAACCATAACCCTCAGCGAGTTCACAACAGTTATAATCAGGAGAATACAAATTATATACCAAGGCTAACGAATTTGAAAAGTGTTTAACATGCACATCTCATTTATGCTCGGGTGAAGTGTGTGAAAACCAAGTGTACAATTAATCTCATGCAATCCAATAGGCACATCGAAACAACATTAACCACTAAAGCTCACAATGATCACTAAATATTTCCGCTCAGTGTTTAGGGTTAAGTGTTTACTCTCAAAACAATTACACAAGTAGTGTTCCCATAAGCTTGCTCATTAACCAACTCTCCACAATTAATCCACAAATCATTAAATCATAAGGGCTTTTTAGGTGAAACAGGGACCAAAGGGTGGATGGTAAATGGTGAATGGTAAATGGTAAATGAAATGAAAGGACTCGAAATGAAAAATGTTTCACATGTTTGCAAGACAAATCAACGACTTTGAAACTCATACCCATGCTATACCCGAAACAACTTTCTTATTCTCCTCCAACCTTTTATTGAAAATAATACAAGAAAATAACTCTATTTTTTTTTCTTTCGACATTTTTTTTTCTTTTTTTTTGTTTTTCTTTGAGGAATTTTATTCCCTTTTTTTTTTCTTTCTTTCTTTCTTTCTTTGAACAAATACAACAAAATAAATTGCACCCCCAAACTTGCCTTTTGGTATACTACCATACAAATCAAAACCCGAAGCATAAGAACACAAGAAGTCACTATCATCGTCTTGCAAACATAAATAAAACAAGGGTGAGATGGTGTGGGTGAACAAAAGAAAAGGCTAATGACTGTTTAGTTCAAAAGGGGATTCCTAAAGTTCGTGTTTAAATGGATGGTGAATATTTTGGCCATGGTGCTCAACTAATGCCTTACTCATTTCTAATTCATCACAGATTAACAAAACGTTTCAAGTGGTCTTTGAGCAAGTTCTAGGTTCAAAACTCATGAATTGTGCACACATGAAGAACGAGTAAATGTATGAAATATGCATATATGTGAATATTCAATAGGCTCAAATCCTCACAGTTTCTGGGTATGCATGACAATGTATGTTTAAATGTGCTTCTCGGATTACAATCAATTAATCGAAACAGGTTATGTGAACATGGAAATTCGAGCAATCACAAGTTATGCATATTAAATCCAAAGCAAACTACACAAAGCCTTGACATATAATAAACATTCTCCTAATGACAACAATTAAACTCAATTCATCATCGGAATTGGAAAGAACAAAGCACAAAACAAACAATAACACACAAAACAGAAGCAAATATTTTGTCATTTTTGATTTTTTGGATTTTTTTTTTATTTTTCAATGTAGGTAACAATACGTGACCACAGGGACTCACTTAGTGCAATGGTAGGTTCAACGCTACCAAGGGAGTGAGTGTGATATAGTCGATATACCGTTACAGTAGAAAACGAAAACAAACAAATAAATAAACAACGAAGCAATTTTTTTTTTCTTTTTCAATTTTTTTTTATTAGGGTAACAATACGTGACCACAGTGACTTACTAAGTGCAATGGTAGGTTCAACGCTACCAAGGGAGTAAGTATGATCTAGTCGATATACCGTTACGGTAGAAAACGAAAACAAGTAAATTATTTTTTTGAATTTTTCAAATTTTTTTTTTTCAAATTTTTTTTCTTTTCTTTTTAATAAACCTTCCCCCCACACTTGAATTAAACATTGCCCTCAATGTTAGACAGATATTTCACGAAAATGAGAAATTCAAGCCCGGTTATTGAATTTAAACACACATACATAAATAAACACACAACATAAACAGAAGTAAACACACAACAGTTAAGTAAATGAAAAGGGAAACGAGAAAGACTCCCCTTTGAAGATCGTGAAGCTCCTCCCGAAGCAAGTCACCAACGGTCACAAACAAGGCTAGCGGGGCCTTGCATCCAACGTTTACTCCTTAATTGACTGCGGTTCTGATCCTTTGAAGTGTGTCCTGGACAAGGGTTGTTGCCGACTCCACGGCAGACTTGGCCGATGTAGCCCTCACCGAGATCCGGAACACCATAGTCGGTAGTGTTCCATCAAGAATGGCTCCGGATACGTTAGGCAGAATGGAGAAGCCCGAAGACATAAGCGGAAATGGCTCCGGTTGAACTCCGGATAGCAAACACCGGAAAATGGAATGGTTAATCGGCGCATAAATCACGGACGACCCCGTTGCATCGGTGCAACACTCCCGAAGAATGAGGAAGTCGTTGTGACTATCTATGGCGAGCACCGAAATCTGGTTCCGCGGGTCAAGACCGATGGTGAAATTTGCTAGCACACGCACCGAGCTGTCCATCGACATACTATCCCACATTGGTCTAGTCCGAACGTCTTTGAGGAACTCAAAGATCCCGGTGTGATGGGAAAGATGAACGACGGAACAGCCGGCAGTACGATTGACTCCGGGGGGCTTGCTCGGATCACCCCTTCGCTTGTTGGTCCCGACCTCCATTCGAGTGTCTCTTGTTCGGTTCGAACAAGTCCAGTGATGATACGTGGAGTTGCGATATCGTTGAAGAAACAGATTGTCATCTGCTTTGCCATTTCCGCCAGGCCTCTTCTTCCTTCAGGAGAAATGATTGAATCACCGGGTGAAGTGTGGATACCTGTGGCGCACATGTAGCGCTCGGCTTGTCGTTGGAGAGTTGAGATCCAACGCTTTGCACCAAAAGCGAACCCTGAATGAACAAAAGGTTCGAAACTGGCCTTCATCTCCTTTTCGCGTACATCCACGTGCTCCACCCAAGTGACCAAGGAAGATCCATTATGAAGATCACGTATCAGGCATCCGGAGTGGCGTTTTCGGCAAATCGATCTCACGGAAGGCTTTGGATTTGTGCGCAATTCATCCACGGAGACATCCACAACGACCCAACTTCCATCCAGTTGTTGGTGAGAGTACCGAACGAACTGGACTTCACGTGTTGAGACGATGTGAGATGGCACCAGAAACTCGGCCGACATCACCTGCATATGCTCCTCGTAGCCTTCTCCGTTGCTGGAGGAAAGGATCTCCAACGTCTTGGCGTTTGTGATCATGCTACAGAAGACTGGCAACCATCGACCAACATCCATTAAGATCTGAACGATGGTGGTCGGATAAAGATGGATGGTTGCCGAGTGTCTCGACGATTCGGCTTTGAAGTACGGAGCAGGTTCAGCTCGTTGAAACACTCGCAAGTACTCGGCCCTATGAAGAGTCTCGGGATGAATAGACGTGTCGGGAGTCGGTGAAGTTATCCACAAAGGAAATCCAGCAGTGGCCATGAGCAGGAGCTCGTCTTTGGCCTTGCGGGCGATATCCGAGATCAAGTCGGTGTGGACTCCGACAAGATCATGAGTAGGTCCGGGAAGGGTGTCAGATGGCAAAGGTATGGATGGGTGCTCGACTAGGGTAGGCATGAGGCTCCGCACATCCCGTCTCAAGTGGTCCATGTCGATGGAATCATCGGACAACTCGAGAATAGGCTCTTGTTGTGGAGGAACAACTTCGAGCCTTCGCCTAGGCACATCTGAGTGCGGAACAGGACCTCCGCAATTAGGACAGATGCCGCTGTGGAGAGCATCGACGAGTCGTTGATTCTGCATTTGAAGCTCCTCGTTCTTGCTCACCAGCTGATCATTTCGTCTCTCTAACTCGGCAATACGTTGCTCAGACGTCAGGATACCGAATTTCTTCCTATTTCTCGACCCCCAATAGTAGACTTGGTCTTCTTCAAGTCCGATTTTCGGACCAAATCTTTCTCGTTGTGGCTTGGTGGGGTGAGAATACACCGCAAAGAAAGCCGCAAGTGCATCTCTCTGAGCTTTGGTGTACTTTGTCCTCGGAAGTCTCCTATAGACAGGAGCGGCTTCCGGCTCAACGGGTGGATCAGCAACCAGGATTGGTGCTTGGGGTTGTGGTTGTGGTTGTGGCTGTGGCTCGGTCGGCATGCTAGCATCGGCGCTATTGAGCATGCTCGGTGGAATTATGTCAGCCAGACCTTCAAAGATCGGGTGCTCTGAAGGACCTGCCTGAAACAAATCACTGAAAGAATTCACTCTTTTGGCCATTTCTGGGTTGGGAAGGGAGGATAACTTTCTGGGAATTAGGGAGTGTTTCTGGGAAAATCTCAAGAACACGAAGACCAACGAGAGAAAATGAGAGAGAATGAGAGAGAGAAAGGGAAAACGCGTGAAATGACCTAAGGGAACTAACGCAAACCGAAGGGGAAGGGAACGGATTGGACGGACGCGTGTCCAAAGTCGAAGATAAAGATCCGTAAATCACGGATCGAGCGACGAAAGTCGCAAAGGGAATAGTGGAACGCGCGCACGATTTATTAAACAATTCGGCCGACGCAAAAGTCGTGCGTCGGCCCAATCACATTTTTTGCTTGATTTTCGATTTTTTATTTTTTTATTTTTTTAATACTTTACGAAAAGTGAAAACGCGTAGCACACGCGCTTGCCGACACTTTAAACGGGCCTGGGCCATCGGAATGGTCTGGGCCTTAAAGTGGGCCTGGGCCAAAGAAAACTCCGGCCCATTATTGGTGGGCTTAAACTAATGGGCCTAAAAACGAACAGGCCTGACACACTAAATGGGCTTGGGTTACGGGTTTTGGGCTTCGTGAATGACACGAGCCCCATGGGCTAAATTTTTTATTTTTTTATTTTACGAAACTAAAATACTAACCAATCACACAAACGGGCATAAGGCCCAATACTAACAAACCAACAAACAAACAAGCCCAAAAAAAATAAAACAAACAGTAATTATAAACAGTAAAAAGAAATAATTACCAACAGTAAAACAAAAGAAAACACTCTTTTTTTTTTATTTACAATTACAAATTTTCTAATTTTTTTATTTTTTTTTATTTTTTTTTAAAAACAAATAACGAGAGTGAAAAGAAAACTTACCTTTTTACTCCCGAGGAAACCGAAAATCACCAACAAGACATCAACCTCAAGGTTTTTCAACCTTGACTTCCAAAACGTATGCTCCGATGTATGTGGTAGAATTTCTCATAACCCGGATTATTCCCTATACAAAATAAAAAAGTTAGTAATCAATTTACAAAATAAAAAGAAAATATTTACAAAGTTAAAAATGTGTCACAAATTATCTATACAAAATGAATAAATAAAATTTCCTATGTCTAAGTATATTTTATTTACACAATACACTTAAGTACGGGAACAGAGGACTTCAATGTGCAATGGGACTGAAACAGCTACCCATCTTAAAGTCATGTTTGATCCACTATACCTAAAGTGTACAAAAACAGTTTCTTTTGCCTCAATATAGTTGAAAAAAAATGAAAGTTGATTCCAAGCGGTAACTCAAGGTGGACTTACGGCCTAGGTGCAATGCCTTGACTTAAATGACTTTCCGTGTTTTCAGAAGGCGAATGGCCAGATCATATGAGAATAAGCGAGGGGCAGGATTCATTTGGTGGACTACGGAGGCAAGCCCCTATCGACTTTTGTCAGTCTATAGTCCTCTGAATCCAAAACCTGTCACTCAGGGTCTCGACCTAGACACCATCCATGTGCCCCTTACTCAGTTGAGAAAGCACTTAAGTGTTCGACAATTCTCCAAGTGTTAATAAAGGCCGCCCTCAACCTCAAATAACCTTACGGTAAAAATGAAGGGTTTAGGCCAATATTAATAAAAGGACCTTACCTATTTCCGTTCAAGTTACAACTTACAACAACAAAAAAATAATCAACTATATAAAAGACACCTAAATAAATTACTAAGTGTAACAAAATATGAACAAGTATTAAAAACAAGTAATAACAACAACTAGTCACAAGTAATATAGACAAGTAATATACACAAGTAATATGAACAGTTAAAAAAAATAGTAAAATTATAAACAATAAAAAGTAAACAGTAATTATATACAAGTAATAAAAACAGTAATAATTACAAAAAATTATAAACAGTATTCACACAAAAAAAAAATATTAGGTTAGGAATATTTTCAATCCACGTCGACGGCGCCAAAAATTGACAAGCCCAAAGGGAGCGTCAATTTAAAAAAAACCCTATCGGTTGTAGTATAGTGGTAAGTAGGGTATCGTTCACAACGGAGATCAAAGGGTGTACCTAACAAAAATTGTCACAAAGAAATTAAATAAAATAAATAATTATTATTAACAAGTATGAAGAATATATATATACATATGTACAAAGTAAAAGGGGGGTTTAAGAAATAAATTGAATGAAATTAATTAATTAATCTACAAAGAATAAATGAAATAAGATGGGATGAAACATAAAGAATATAAAGTTCAGCCACAAGTATACAAGTTTACCAATCATTGGACCGAAAATTAACCAAGTTCCCTAGCCATGAAACCGAAATTAACATATGTGGAATGCTGGACCGCCAATTATCATTCCCCAAATAAAACCACTTTCATGAAAATTAACCTAAGCGACCGCACCTAGATTAATCAATCAAACATGCAAAGGTAGCTAATCAAAACATGTCCAACGCATAAAAGAAGAGTTGTTAATTAAAGTGCACGACCTAGTGGGACCGCCCATCTATCCGTGATCCTTTTTATTTGTTTCCGACATCTTTCCAAAGCCTTTACTACTTGTGAATTAGAATTAAAACCCTAATTCTAGCACCAATTATATGCAATCATCTTAAGTCTGCAACCTTAAAACAAAAACATATAAAAGTTATCTACTAAAACAAAATCAAATAAACGGAGTCACATAAGCTACTAGAAGAACTAATTAATTAGGATCAAACAATTAAATAAACCCATAAACAAAGGCTGAAAATTATATAAATCATGTCATGTTAACTAATACAAAGGATAAACAAGCAACAAAGAGGAACTCATAAGAGAAATTAAAGAATAAGTCGAAATACACCGTATGAATAGCATGAAGATCTTGAAGCCACATCTTGAATCCTTGACCACAAGTAATCCAAGCCGTGAAGACAAGGTGATGATGGTGATGGTGATGTTGAATAGGGGCTGGTGGTGATGGTGTAGACGCCTTCTCCTCCTCCTTGAAGTCTTGAAAACCCTAAATACTAGAGAATGGAAAATATGATGTGAGAAGAGAAAGAGGAGGGTTTGTCCCTCCCCATTGGGGTGTGAATTTGTGAGAAGAATGAGGCTGCTATTTATAGGAAAATGGAGAGGAAGAAGAAGACAATGGAAGAAATAAACAAAGAAAGGGAAAAGAAGTGGAATGTGAATGGGAGATAAAGAAATGGTAAGTGGTGGTGGAAATGGAATCATATGGCAATTAACCATTTATTTACCAAAAAGAAATTAAACACTAATGGTGTGGGCAGAAAGAAGAGGAAAGAATATAGGGGTGAGTGGAGCATTGAAAATAAAAGAAGAGGAAAGAAATAAAAACGGACAGCACTGAGCAGTGCGCACTTAGAACGGAATCCTGCACGTTTCAACGGTTGGATGCTTCTGAAATTTTATTTGGGAATAACAGACATCGATGTGCAGCATGTATCAAAATTACAGCTAGATCTGACGGTGCAATTGAGAGATATGGGCCTCGCAAGTTGACCTATCTGCACAGGCAGATTGTCCGAAAATCTGGGCTTGGGCCATTCCTCATGCTTTGTGAACCTGGGCCTTCCTTCAAGGATTTGGGCCTTCCATCTTGGGTTTGGGCCTCCTTCTTGGGTTTGGGCCTCCTTCTTGGGCCTCATGGAAGACCACCTCTTAATGGGCCTCGCAAAAGCCCATTAGACTTCGTTTCTACACATGTTCACATTAATACATCATTTTGGACTCAAATATAGAAACTAAGCTAAAATAGCAAAGTTACAATTAAATCATAGCCAAATAGTAGGGAAAACACATTAAAAACGTCACACTTTGTGCTCCTATCAAGCATCTCTCTCATTTATGCTTCTGTTTCTTCTTTTCTTCAACAGAGAGAGAGAGCCCATGACTTAAGAATTGCAGCAGCTTGCAGCACCGGCGAGAACCGGAACGGCGCGAGAGGACGACGCCGGTGAGGATTTGAAGGCGGCGCGGCAAGAGAAGATGGCAGTGACGGGACCGGGTCGGTGATGAGAAATCACGGCAGCGAGAGGGGGGACACGGCGCAAAGCAGCAGTGGGAAGGACGCCGGCTTGTGAGGGGACAGAGGGCGGCCTTGGGCTTTTGGAAAGTCGGCGGTGAGAGCAGCTACGGCGGATTGGATCGATTCCGTGATCCGGGTCGACGGCGGCGTGGCATCGATCGGCGTGGCTGGGCATGCGGAAGTGGTTTCTCGATGGTTGGGATTTGAGCGACCGCGGTGCAGCGGGCGAAGATTGAGCGGCGCCGGCATCGGTGAGCAGAGATTGACGCCGGATTGGGCACGGCATTGGGCACCATGGCAGAGCTTCTAAACCTGCAAAACAAAAGAAAAGATAATTAGATTGTGTTTGAAATGGTTGCAGGAGATGTTGCTTAAATAGAGAATGGAATGGGAAGAAGCAGCCAAGGAGCAGAGATGAGTGAGCTGTAGATGCTCTGTAGTGGTGGTGGGATTTTGGTGGAGATAGTAGGTGAAGATGCTGCCGGCAGTGGAGATGGTTGGTGAAGGTAGAAGCCAAGGATGGTGGTTACGGTGGTGAGCTGCAGACAAAAGAAAAAGAAAACAAACAAAAGAAAAATAAAATAAAATAACAAAAACAAATAAAAGAAATAATTATAAAATAAAACAAAAGAAATAAAATAACAAATGAAATAATTATAAAAGAAATATGTAAAATAAATAAACATAAAATATAAACAAGGGAAAATAAGATGGAGGTTTAAAATGTGTATCGCCACCGCGTGTGGTGGTTGCGCCGCCTTATGTGGTGGTTCGCCGACAAATTGTCGGGATTCGGAACGGTTCCCGAAATCTTCGTACAATATTTTATTCCACAAATGAAAGTCACGGTTGACTTTCCGATTTACGCTGAATACCTCCAAAATGCACCTATTCTGTGCAGATTAACATTTTACTCGTATTTTCCCTAAAATCACGAAAACAAACATTAAACAGATAATTAAGCTTTCGGAATAGCAAAATCCAGTAATTAAAAGCACTTTGTGAACGTATTTTACGCTCACATCACAAGCTACAGAAGACGAGAAACCATTGACCAACATCCATTAAAATCTGAACGATGGTGGTCGGATTCAGGTGAATGGTTGCTGAGTGTCTCGAGGCTTCTTATATGAAATATGGTGTAGGCTCAGCTCGTTGAGACATGATGTGAACGTAAAATACGTTCACAAAGTGCCTTTAATTACTGGATTTTGCTATTTCGAAAGCTTAATTGTTTGTTTAATATTTATTTTTGTGTTTTTAGGGAAAATATGTGAAAAATGTTAATCTGCACAGAATAGGTGAATTTTGGAGGTTTTCAGCGTAAAATCGGAAAGTCAACCGTGACTTTCACATGTGGTTTAAAATATTGTATGAAGATTTCGGAAACCGTTCCGAATCCCGGCAATTTTGTCGGCGAACCACCACATTAGGCGGCGCAACCACCACACGCGGTGGCGAAACATAAATTAAATCTCCATTTTATTTTCCCATGTTTATGTTTATGTTTATATTTATTTTTATGTTTTTATTTATTATTTATATTTATTTTTGATTATATGTATATTTATTTTAAATAATTGTTTGTTTATTTATTTATTTAATTTATTTTGTTTTGTTTGTGTTTTGTTTGCAGCACCAACCTATTCCACCATCACCTAACTCCTCCACCACCGAGTCCACTATTCCCTCCTCCTTGGCTGCTAGTTTCACCAACCCATTTCCACCACCACAACTACCACTACAGTCCATTTTTCTTCCACCACCATCACCTACCATCTCCACTTCATTTTCAATTCTTTGCCTATTTAAGCCACCGTTTCTGCAAGTCACAATCATCAAACTAATTATCTCTGTTTCTTTTGCAGGTATGGCAGCAGCTCACAAATCAATCACCACACCCACCGTGCCTTCTCTGTGCACCCTCGTCGCTCACTCTGCAAATCAACAAAGCCCAATGGCCAAGCAGCTCCGAATTCCTCTTCCTCACCCAAACCCCGCAATTAATTTCAGTTTTGTTCCCGCAAATTCAAAATCAAAGAAATCATTCTCTAATTATCTATATTTTTCTTTTTGCAGGTTTGGTTGCAGCTGCTGCAATTGAAGAGAGCCCAGCTCTCATTTCCATGGCCGGCTCTCTCTCTCTTCCCGCCACCGTGCCTCTAGCATCGACCCATCTCGCTGCTACCCCGCTGCCGTCAATTCCCACCGGCACCACTTCGTTCGCTGCTGCTCACCTGCCAAACCCGTGAACTTCCATCGCCGCTGCTGCTTCCCCTCCATCCGGCGTCGTCCTCTGCTCCGCCGCTGTCAATAGCCGCGCCGTTCACATCTTTCCGCCACAAATATGAAGCAGGCCGTGCTTCTCTCTAGCAGCCACTACCGTCGACGCCGTGCCCAGTCCGATTTCATTGCTGCTGCAAGTTGCCGGCGCCATCAAATCTCTCATGGTCTCACTGCTCTCCTCCCTCACGGTCTCTCTTTCTCTAAATGACAGGTTGCAAAGAAGAAAAATAGAAAGAGATGAAACTGCAGCAAGAAGAATTAAAGCAGATGAGAAGAAACTAAAGCAAAGCCACGGGCTGGTGATGTGAACGTAAAATACGTTCACAAAGTGCCTTTAATTACTGGATTTTGCTATTCCGAAAGCTTATTTGTCTGTTTAATATTTGTTTTTGTGTATTTAGGGAAAATACCAGGAAAATGTTAATCTGCACAGAATAGGTGAATTTTGGAGATTTTCAGTGTAATTCCGAAAAGTCAACCGTGACTTTTCAGATATCAAAATGACACCGGTCATTTTGAGGATGTGGGCCCAGTTAATGTACGAAGATTTCGGAAACCGTTCCGAATTCCGGCAAGTTTGTCGGCGAACCACCACATCAGGAGCCGCAACCACCACACGCGGTGGCAGAATATATTTTAAATCTCCATTATATTTTTCCTTGTTTATTTTATAATTTAATTATTTCATTTAATTTCTTTTGTTATTTTGTTTTATAATTATATATTTAATTATTTTCTTTTATTTCTTTTGGTTGTTTGCAGGTACCACGTTCCTCCACTCCCTCACATGGCTTCGAAACCATCCTCTCCACCATCAGATTCTTGCTGTTCTCCCATGTTACCTCCCTAATGCATTTGAATTAAACATCTAGCTTTTGAGCTGTTCCACCGAGCACACCATCCTCTCCACCATCACTGAGATTCCTCCTCACATGGCTGGGATGCATCTCCAGCTAACAGCCCACTGCCAGCCTCCCACTTCCACTCTTCCTTGGCTGTTTCTCTACTTGCTTTGCCTATTTAAGCACCATCTCCACCACCATCTCAATCACACATTCACAATCAATAATCATCAGTTTATCAAGGATGCACGAGCTCACCTGCAATCACAATTCAATTGAGCATCACCACCAAATACCCAACCCACCACCGTGCCTTTTCTCTGGGAGCCCAACGCCACCACCACCATGGCAACCCTCTCTGTCTCTCAATTCATTCTACTGTACCTGCATACAATTAATCTTTTTTTCTAATTATTATTTTTTCTCTCTTTTGCAGGTTTGGAAGCTGCTCTCTTGCTGTCAAATCCGAGGACCCAATCCGCCACTACCACCATCATGTCACCGCCGGAAGGTTCCCGTGTTCACCATCTTACCCAGTCGCCGTCGCTGTTCTGTCCTCACCGCCGTGAGCCTTCGCTGCAATTACCCAGCCCTTGTCGTCATTGCCGCACGCCTCCGCCGTCTTTCATCCTTACCAGCGCCGCACCTGCTCTCTGCCCGCGCCGATCACACCTGCCGTCGATCTCATACCGACGCCGTACTCAAACCAAGTCCGGAACCATCGCCGCACCGCCAGCCCCTGCCTTCCATTGCCGGCGACCAAAGCCCTTCCTCGTCCTGCTGCCGCGATGCCCAGCTCCCTGTCTTGCTCTGTCCAGAAGAGAAGAAATGCAGAAATCGAAATGAAGAAGAAGGATTAATGCTGACTTGGAGAGAAATCCCGTTGAAAAGTCAACCAGAGGCAAAAGTCTACCATGGGCTTGACCGGTCAACCAAAGAGAAATTGGGCCTAAGCCCAATTGCTATCTACACCCGGAGCCCAATGCCCAATTGCTATGTGCACCCGCCACATCCATACATTGTCCGATTTTATAGCTGAGTCTGCCACCTTCGCCTGCCAGACAGTGTCCATTTTCATGGACACAACAGTAACATTTTTCCCAAACTCGTTTATTTATTATAATTTATTTTTGTTTAATTAACTATTCGTGAATAATTTTGGGAAATGTTATTGTGTAAATATTTGTTTATTTTCTATTTTGTGTAATAATTGTTGGATTGAAGTTAATTGATTCTTCTAGCAGCTTATGTGAATTTTGTTTGTTTGGTTTTATCTTTAATGTTGAAACTAAATGATAAGGATCGCGGATAGACGAGCGTTCGCTAGGTCGCGCACTTGAATTAACAACTCTTCTTCTATGCTTTAAACATGTTTTAGATTAATCACCTTTGCATGTTTAATTGTTTAATCTAGATGAGCGTTCACTAGGTTGATTTCATGGGAGAAGTTTATTTGGGGAATGATAACCTGCGTAGGCATTCTACATATGTTAGTTTCGGATTCATGGCTAGGGAGTTGGTTAATCTTCAAAACAATATTTGTGTGTGTGTTTTCTTGTTTTCAAAAATAATAAAAATCCAAAAATATTTCTTTTTATTGTTTTCAAAAATCTCAAAAACCCCCAAAAATACTTTTGTATATAATGTATATTTTTGTAAATAGAAACAATACTGTATAGTTTATTTAATTTTGTATATATATATATTCTTTATTCTTTATACTTGTTAATAATAATTCTTTATTTAATTTAATTTTTCGTGACATTAAAAAGTAAATATAACAATCTTCTGTGGGAAAAACCTTTACTTCCCATTATACTTTACAACGACAACTGTTAGGAATTTAGGTAATAAATTAATGACCGTAGGTTTTTACCTCTAATCATTTTGGCGCCGGCTCGCCGGGGATTGTTTTTACTATTTACTTTTGACTTTTGACTTTTTACTGTTGACTTTTTGACTGTTGACTTTTTACTTTTGACTATTGACTGTTGACTTTTTACTATTGATTATACTTGTTTATATTTTTACACTTAGTAATTATACTTAGGTATCCTGAATATGGTTGATTATTTTTTGTTGTTGTAAGTTGTAACTTGAACGGATTAGGTAAGGTCCTTTTATTAATATTGGCCTAAACCCTTCATTTTTACCGTAAGGTTATTTGAGGTTGAGGGCGGCCTTTATTAACACTTGGAGAATTGTCGAACACTTACGTGCTTTCTCAACTGAGTAAGGGGCACATGAATGGTGTCTAGATATGATCAAGACTCTGGGTGACGGGTTTGTAAAATTGGATTCAGAGGACTTGTCCACTAAATGAATCCTGCCTCTCGCTTATCTCTTGTGATCTGGCCATTCGCCTTCTGAAAACACGGAAAGTCATTTAAGTCAAGGCATTGCACCTAGGCCGTAAGTCCACCTTGAGTTACCGCTTGGAATCAACTTTCATTTTTTTTCAACTATATTAAGGCAAAAGAAAATATTTTTGTGTAAATAAAATATACGTAGACATAGGAAAATTTTATTCATTCATTTTGTATAGCTAATTTGTGACACATTTTTAACTTTGTAAATATTTTGTTTTTTATTTTGTAAATTTATTACTAACCTTTTTATTTTGTATAGGAAATAATCCGGGTTTATCGGAAATTTTACCACATACATCGGAGCATACGTTTAGGAAGTCAAGGTTGAAAAACCTTGAGGTTGATGTCTTGTTGGTGATTTTCGGTTTCCTCGGGAGTAAAAAGGTAAGTTTTCTTTTCACTCTCGTTATTTATTTATGAAAAAGAAAAAAAAATAAAAATTAGAAAATTTGTAATTGGAAATAAAAAAAAAAAGAGTGTTTCCTTCTACTGTTTGTAATTATTTATTTCACTGTTTATAATTACTGTTTGTTTTATTTTTGGGCTTGTTGTAGTTAGTTTGTTATTGGGCCTTAGGCCCGTTTGTGTGATTCGTTAGTGTTTTGGGTTTCGAATAAAAAGAAAAAAATAAAAAATAAAAAAATTTAGCCCATTGGGCTCGTGTCATTCACGAAGCCCAAAACCCGTAACCCAAGCCCATTTAGTGTGTCGGGCCTGTTCGTTTTTAGGCCCATTAGTTTAAGCCCACCAATAATGGGCCGGAGTTTTCTTTGGCCCAGGCCCACTTTAAGGCCCAAACCATTTCGATGGCCCAAGCCCGTTTAAAGTGTCGGCAAGCGCGTGTGCTACGCGTTTTTACTGTTCACTTTACGACTTTTCGTAAAGTATTAAAAAAATAAAAAAATAAAAAAAATAAAATTGAAAAAAATGTGATTGGGCCGACGCACGACTTTTGCGTCAGCCGAATTCTTTATTAAGCCGCGTGCGTGTCTACTGTAGACTTTACGACTTTCGTCGCTCGATCCGGAAATTTCGGGTCTTCTGTCTGTGGCACGTGTGCGAGCGTGCGTCCGTTCCTTCCTTTCCCTTCGGTTTGCGTTAGTTCCCTTAGGTCATTTCGCGTTTTTCCCTTAGTCTCTCTCTCTCTCTCGTTTTCTCTCTCTCGTGTTCTTCGTGTTCTTGAGTTTTCCCAGAAACACTCCCAAATCCCAGAAGCTTTCCTCCCTTCCCAAAAATGGCCAAACGAGTGAATTCTTTCAGTGATTTGTTTCAGGCAGGTCCTTCAGGGAGTCAAATCTTTGAAGGTCTGGATGAAATAATTCCACCAAGCATGCTCAATAGCGCCGATGCTAGCATGCCGACCGAGCCACAACCGCAACCACTACCCCAAGCACCAATCTTGGTTGCTGATCCACCAATTGAGCTGGAAGCCGCTCCTGTCTATAGGAGACTTCCGAGGTCGAAGTACAGCAAAGCTCAGAGAGATGCACTTGCGGCTTTCTTTGCGGTGTATTCTCACCCCACCAAGCCACAACGTGAAAGATTTGGTCCAAAAATCGGACTTGAGGAGGACCAAGTCTACTATTGGGGGTCAAGAAATAGGAAGAAGTTCGGTATCCAGTCTTCCGAGCAGCGTATTGCCGAGCTAGAGAAAAGAAACGATCAGCTGGTGAGCAAAAACGAGGAGCTTCAAATGCAAAATCAAAGACTCGTCGATGCTCTCCACAGCGGCATTTGTCCTAATTGCGGAGGTCCTGTTCCGCACTCAGATGTGCCAAGGCGAAGGCTCGAAGTTGTTCCTCCACAACAAGAGCCTATTCTCGAGTTGTCCGATGATTCCATCGACATGGACCACTTGAGACGGGATGTGCGGAGCCTCATGCCTACCCTTGTCGATCGCCCATCCGTACCTGTGCCATCTAATCTTCCCGCACCTGCTCATGATCTTGTCGGAGTCCACACCGACTTGATCTCGGATATCGTCCGTAAGGCCAAACACGAGCTCCTGCTCATGGCCACTGCCGGATTTCCTTTGTGGATAACTTCACCGACTCCCGACACGTCTATTCATCCCGAGACTCTTCATAGGGCCGAGTACTTGCGAGTGTTTCAACGAGCTGAACCTGCTCCGTACTTCAAAGCCGAATCGTCGAGACACTCGGCAACCATCCATCTTTATCCGACCACCATCGTTCAAATTCTCATGGATGTTGGTCGATGGTTGCCAGTCTTCTGTAGCATGATCACAAACGCCCAGACGTTGGAGATCCTTTCCTCCGACAACGAAGATGGCTACAAGGAGCATATGCAGGTTATGTCGGCCGAGTTTCTGGTGCCATCTCACCTCGTTTCGACTCGTGAAGTCCAGTTCGTTCGGTACTCTCACCAACAACTGGATGGAAGTTGGGTCGTCGTGGATGTCTCCGTGGATGAATTGCGTTCCAATCCAAAGCCTTCCGTGAGATCGATTTGCCGAAAACGCCCCTCCGGATGCCTGATACGTGATCTTCATAATGGATCTTCCTTGGTCACTTGGGTGGAGCACGTGGATGTACGCGAGAAAGAGATGAAGGCCAGTTTCGAACCTTTTGTTCATTCAGGGTTCGCTTTTGGTGCAAAGCGTTGGATCTCAACCCTCCAACGACAAGCCGAGCGCTACATGTGCGCCACAGGTATCCACTCTTCACCCGGTGACTCGATTAGTTCTCTTGAAGGAAGAAGAGGACTGGCGGAAATGGCAAAACAGATGACAATCTGTTTCTTCAACGATATCAGCAACTCCACGTACCATCACTGGACTTGTTCGAACCGAACAAGAGACACTCGAATGGAGGTCAGGACCAACAAGAGAAGGGGTGATCCGAGCAAGCCCCCTGGAGTCAATCGTACTGCTGGTTGTTCCGTCGTTCATCTATCTCATCACACCAGGATCTTTGAGTTCCTCAAAGACGTGCAGACAAGACCACAATGGGATAGTATGTCGATGGACAGCTCTGTGCGTATGCTAGCAAATTTCACCATCGGTCTTGACCCGCGGAACCAGATTTCGGTGCTCGCCATAGATAGTCACAACGACTTCCTCATTCTCCAGGAGTGTTGCACCGATGCAACAGGGTCGTCTGTGATTTATGCGCCGATTAACCATTCCATTTTCCAGTGTTTGCTATCTGGAGTTCAACCGGAGCCATTTCCGCTTATGTCTTCAGGCTTCTCCATTCTGCCAAACGTATCCGGAGCTGTACTTGACGGAACACTTCTGACTATGGTGTTCCAGATCTCGGTGAAGGCTACTTCAGCCAAGTCTGCCGTGGAGTCGGCAACTACCCTTGTCCAGGACACACTTCAACGGATCAGAGCCGCAGTCAATTAAGGAGCAAACGTTGGATGCAAGGCCCTGCTAGCCTTGTTTGTGACTGTTGGTGACTTGCTTCGGGAGGAGCTTAACGATCTTCAAGGGGGAGTTTTTCTTTTACTTATTTGTTTTTCATTTGTATATATGTTGTGTGTTTACTTCTGTTTGTGTGTTTAAATTCAATAACCATGCTTGAATTATTCATTTTCGTGAAATATCTGTCTAACATTGAGGACAATGTTTAATTCAAGTGTGGGGGGAAGATTTATTGAAAAGAAAAGAAAAAAATTTGAAAAATTTGAAAAATTCAAAAAAAGAATTTACTTGTTTTTGTTTTCTACTGTAACGGTATATCGACTAAATCATACTTACTCCTTTGGTAGCGTTGAACCTACCATTGCACCTAGTAAGTCACTGTGGTCACGTATTGTTACCCTAAATTGAAAAATCAAAAAAATCAAAAATTCAAAAATTACAAAAATATTTGCTTCTGTTTGTGTGTTTTTGTGTTTTATTTCTGTTATGTGTGTTGTTTTCTTTCCAATTCCGATGATGAATTGAGTTTAATTGTTATGATTTGGAAAATGTTGGTTATATGTCAAGGTTTTGTGTAGTTTGCTTTGAATTTAATATGCATAACTTGTGATTGCTCGAATTTCCATGTCACATAACCTGTTTCGATTAATTGATTGCAATCCGAGAAGCACATTTGAACATACATTGTCATGCATACCCAGAAAATGTGAGGATTTGAGCCTATTGTATATTCACATGTATGCATATTTCATACATTTACTCGTTCTTCATGTGTGCACAATTCATAAGTTTTTGAACCTAGAACTTGCTCAGAGACCACTTGAAACGTTTTGTTAATCTGTGATGAATTAGAAATGAGTAAGGCATTAGTTGAGCACCATGGCCAAAATATTCACCATCCATCTAAACACGAACTTTAGGAATCCCCTTTTGAACTAAACACTCATTAGCCGTTTCTTTTGTTCACCCACACCATTTCACCCTTGTTTTATTGTGTTTGCAAGACGATGATAGTGACTTCTTATGTTTTTATGCTTTTGATTTGTATGGTAGTATACCAAAAGGCAAGTGTGGGGGTGTATTTTATTTTGTTGTATTTGTTCAAAGAAAGAAAAAAAAATCAGAAATAAAAAGAAGGAATAAAATTCCTCAAGAAAAAAGAAAAGAAAAAAAAAATGTGGAAAAGAAAAAAAAAAAAAAATACCACAAAAATAGAGTTATTTTATTTTCTTGTATTGTTTTAATTTCAATAAAAGGTTAGAGGAAAATAAGAGTTGTTTCGGGTTTAGCATAGGTATGAGTTTCAAAGTCGTTGATTTGTCTTGCAAACATGTGAAACATTTTTCATTTCGAGTCCTTTCACTTCATTTACCATTCACCCTTTGGTCCCTGTTTCACCTGAAAGCCCTTATGATCTGATGATTTGTAGATTAATTGTAGAGAGTCGGTCGATGAGCAAGCATATGGGAACGTTACTTGTGTAATTGTTTTGAGAGTAAACACTTAACCCTAAACACCGAGCGGAAATATTTAGTGAATCTTGTGAGGTTTAGTGGTTAATGTTGTTCATATGTGCCTATTGGATTACATGAGATTAATTGTATATTTGGTTTTCACACACTTCACCCGAGCATAAATGAGATGTACATGTTAAATGCTTAGCAAATTCTTTAACCTTGGTATATAATTTTTATTCTCTTGATTATAATTCTTTCGAACTCGTTGAGGATTATGGTTGGAAAGACCAGTTTATTGTGTGTTTCCATTTTTGTGAAGTTTAGTTCTTGTTTTGTATTCTGTGTTTGCTAGAGGACTAGCAATAGTTCAAGTGTAGGGGTGTGATGTGAACGTAAAATACGTTCACAAAGTGCCTTTAATTACTGGATTTTGCTATTCCGAAAGCTTATTTGTCTGTTTAATATTTGTTTTTGTGTATTTAGGGAAAATACCAGGAAAATGTTAATCTGCACAGAATAGGTGAATTTTGGAGATTTTCAGTGTAATTCCGAAAAGTCAACCGTGACTTTTCAGATATCAAAATGACACCGGTCATTTTGAGGATGTGGGCCCAGTTAATGTACGAAGATTTCGGAAACCGTTCCGAATTCCGGCAAGTTTGTCGGCGAATGATGTGAACGTAAAATACGTTCACAAAGTGCTCTAAATACTTGGATGGATGCTATTCTGAAAGCTTATTTGTCGGTTTAATGTTTGTTTTCAGGGAAAATATGTGAAAAATGCTAATTTACACATAAAAGGTGATTTTTGGAGATTTACCGCGCAATTTCGGAAAGTCAACCGTGACTTTCCGATTATCTGATGACACCGGTCATCTTTCGGAAGTGGAATATGACATTGTACGAAGATTTTGGAAACCGTTCCAAATCCCGGCAATTTTGCCGGCGAACCACCACTCACGGAGGCGCAACCACCACACGCGGTGGTGAAAGACAAATTTAATCTCCCGTTTATTTTTCCTTGTTTATATTTATATTTATTTACATTTTTATTTTAGTATTTATTTTATAATTATCTTTTATTATTTTATTTTTCTTTTGTTTGATTTTTTTATTATTTCTTTTTATTATTTTATTTTCTTTTGGTTTTGTTCTCTTTGCAGCAGCCATGTGCCCGGGCATTCACATTCAAATCCTGATACATGCCAAAGCATCTCCAGCTCAAGCTCCCCACCGGCAGATTCCCCTCCTATTTGAATTCAAATCCTTCATGGATTCTGAGCTGTTCTCCTTCTCCATTCCTCCTTTCCAGCTGGTCCATCACTACTGCAATTCACCATTTGCACTGCTATTCCTCCTCTATAAATACCAGCCAACTCTGTTTACAATTTTCATGGCCGGGGAGCCAGGGGCTTCTCCCCTGCGCTCCATCCTCTCACCTCTCCACCCCTTCTCTTCTTCCCCTTCTATTTCTTTATCCTTCTATGTTCCTCTCCGGTCAAACACATCTCTCTCTCTCCCCCCTCTCCTCCTCTCTCTCCATAGCTATCTCAGCCCCATCTTCCCTTCTCTATCTCTCTGCCTTCCTCCTCTGTTACTCCTTCGATCACAGAACCTGCAAAGCAATTAAATTACAATTCCAGTCCTCCCAACCACCATCGTTCCTCACCATCAATTTCATAATCCACCATAATCATCAATCACCATCTCACCTGCAATCACAAAATCACAAAGCCCACGGTTCACAATACCATCTCTCTAATTTCTGTTATTTTGCAGGTTTAGAAGATTACCCACAAGCTCGCCGTCTCTTCTGCTCTGTCGCCGTTCCTGTTCCAAGCCACTTCCAGGCCGCCATCGAACCGGCCTTGCTCCCAAGCTGCCGTCGCTGCTTCAATCCCAGCTCCGCCGCTTCTCAATCGCGCCGCACGCTACTGCCCTCTGCTCGCCGGCATCGATTCCACCAGACGGCGTCGTCTGCAGCTCGCCCTCTCCTCTGCTCAGATTTCCAGTTCGCCGCATCAAACCACGGCGACGCCATCTCCGATCCAAGGCCGTCTGTCCCGTGCCTTGCCACTGCCGGCGCTGTCAATTTCACACCAGCCCAGGCCCGTGCCTGCCCTCAGGCCGCCACCCAGCCCGCCGTCGCTGCTATTCATCTTGCCGGCGATCCTCCGTCGAGCCCAGCCCAGATTCCCAGTCCGGTCTCATGCTCTCATCTCTCTCTGAGTCTCTGTTCAGAGAATGAAAGAAGAAGAATAAGGAAATGGAGATTGAAGCCTCACGGGCTGGTATGCAGCAAGATGAGGAAATGAATTCTGACCAAGCAAAACACGGGTCAAACTAGAAGAAATCTGCATTGAAAAAGTCAACAAGAAGAAGGGATGGACCGGTCAAACTCAGATTTGGGCCTCCAAGCCCATTGACCAAAAGCCCAATGGCCCAAGCCCAATTACTAAGTGCATCCGAGCCTTCACCGAACACCGGCGAGTCCGATCAGATCCCTCGCCGGAATTTAATGAGCATTTTCTCTCCTTTAAACTCATTTCAATTTAATTTTATGTTGTGTGAATTTATTATTTTATTTTTATTTGATTAATTTGTATTTTGAATATTTGTGTGATTTAATATTGAAAAACCCAAAAATATGTTATTTATTCATTTGTGTGTTAGTTTAATTTCTTTATTTGTTGGTGTGTTTTATTTAATTGTGTTAGTTTAATTTGTATCTTACTTTGTACTTTCCTTGTTTTATTTATTTTCAAAAAGATTAAAAATCCAAAAATATTTTCCTTTTATTTATTTATTGTTTTCAAAATATTTCCAAAAATCCAAAAAGAATACTTGTGTATATATTGTACATTTTTCTAAATAGAAACAATTTAGTTAGTTAATTTCGTGACATTAGAAAAGTAAATAAACAATCCTCTGTGGGAAAACCTCTTACTTCCCATTATACTATTCAACGACAAATTGTTAGGAAGTTTAGGAAATAATTAATGACGTCGGTTTTACCGCATATCATTTTGGCGCCGGCTCGCCGGGGATTGTTTTTACTATTTACTTTTTTTTTACTTTTTACTGTTTACTATTTGTAAATAATACTTGTAAATAATACTTGTAAATAATACTTACTAATTATACTTGTATATATTGTTACACTTAGTAATTATACTTAGGTATCCTGAATACTGTTAATTATTTAAGTTGTTGTAGGTTGTAATTTGAACGGAAATAGGTAAGGTCCTTTTATTAATATTGGCCTAAACCCTTCATTTGTACCGTAAGGTCACTTGAGGTTGAGGGCGGCCTTTATTAACACTTGGAGAATTGTCGAACACTTAAGTGCTTTCTCAACCGAGTAAGGGGCACATGAATGGTGTCTAGATATGATCAAGACTCTGGGTGACGGGTTTGTAAAATTGGATTCGGAGGACTTGTCCACTAAATGAATCCCGCCTCTCGCTTATCTCTTGTGATCCGGCCATTCGCCTTCGAAAACACGGAAAGTCATTTAAGTCAAGATATTGCACCTAGGCCGTACGTCCACCTTGAATTACCGCTTGGAATCAACTTTGTTCTTAACTATATTTTGGACAATTTAACATTACTTGTAAATAAAATATACGTAGACATAGAAAATTTTATTTATTCATTTTGTATAGATAATTTGTGACATTATTTTTAATTTTGTAAATATTTTGTTTTTAACTTATAAATTTTATTACTAACCTTTTAACTTTTTATAGGGAATAATCCGGGTTATTCGGAAATTTTACCACATACATCGGAGCATACGTTTAGGAAGTCAAGGTTGAAAAACCTTGAGGTTGATGTCTTGTTGGTGATTTTTCGGTTTACTCGGGAGTAAAAAGGTAAGTTTTCTTTTCATTTTTTTTTTTGTTTGTTTTTAAAAAATAAAAATAAAAAAATAAAAAAATAAAAAAAAATTGAAAAAATTTATTGTAAATAATAATAAAAAAAAGAGTGTGTTTGTTTTTATTTTACTGTTTTGTAATTATTTATTTTCACTATTTATAATTACTGTTTGTTTGTTTGTTTTGGGCTTGTTTGTTTGTTATTTATTATTAGGCCTTAGGCCCATTCGTTTGTGTGATTGGTTAGGGTTTTTGGTTTCGTAAAAAATAAAAAAATAAAAAAATAAAAATTTTTTTTAGCCCATTGGGCTCGTGTCATTCACGAAGCCCAAAACCCTTAACCCAAGCCCATTTAGTGTGTCGGCAACCTTAGCGCGTGCGTCTCACGCGTTTTCACTGTTCACTTTACGACTTTTCGTAAAGTATTAAAAAAATAAAATAAAAAAATAAAAAATAGAAAATCAAAAAAATTTGATTGGGCCGACGCACGACTTTTGCGTCGGCCGATTTGTTTAATAAGCCGCATGCGTTTTCACTGTACGCTTTGCGACTTTCGTCGCCCGATCCGCAATTTGCGGGTCTTCTGTCTTTGGCACGTGTGCGAGCGTGCATGCGTGCGTCCGCTCATTTCCCCTTCCCTTCTGTTTGCGCTAGTTTCCTTAGGCATTTCACGTTTTCCCTTAATCTCTCTCTCTCTCTCGTTTTCTCTCGCTAGTTCATCCGTTCTTCGTGTTCTTCCGTTTTTCCCGAGAAAACCTCCCAAACCCGGAAAAGCATTCCTCCCTCCCAAACCACAAATGGCCAAAAGAGTTAATTCCTTCGGCGACTTGTTTCAGGGGGTCCTTCGAGAACCCGATCTTTGAAGGCTTGGCTGAAATAATTCCACCGAGCATGCTCAATAGCGCCGATGCTAGCATGCCGACCCGGCCCACAACCACAACCGCGCCCACTACCCCAAGCACCAATCCCGGTTGCTGATCCACCCGCCGAGCCGGAAGCCGCTCCCGTCTATAGGAGACTTCCGAGGACGAAATACACCAAGGCTCAAAGAGAAGCACCGGCGGCTTTCTTTGCGGTGTATTCTCACCCCACCAAGCCACAACGTGAAAGATTTGGTCCAAAAATCGGACTAGAAGAAGACCAAGTCTACTATTGGGGGTCGAGAAATAGGAAGAAGTTCGGTATCCGGACTTCGAGCGCCGTATTGCCGAGCTAGAAAGAAGGAACGATCACTGGTGAGCAAAAACGAGGAGCTTCAACTGCAGAATCAACGACTCGTCGATGCTCTCCCGAGCGGCATTTGTCCCATTGCGGAGGTCCCGTTCCGCATTCGATGTGCCTGGCGAAGGCTCGAAGTTGTTCCTCCACAACAAGAGCCTCTTCTCGAGTTGTCCGATGATTCGATCGACATGGACCACTCGAGACGGGATGTGCGGAGCCTCATGCCTACACTAGTCGAGCGCCCATCCGTACCGTGCCATCTACTCTTCCGGGACCTGCTCATGATCTTGTCGGAGTCCACACCGACTTGATCTCGGATATCGCCCGCAAGGCCAAGCACGAGCTCATGCTCACGGCCACCGCCGGTTTTCCTTTGTGGATATCTTCACCGACTCCCGACACTTCTATTCATCCCGAGACTCTAAATAGGGCCGAGTACTTGCGAGTGTTTCAACGTGGCGAGCCCGCGCCATACTTCAAATCGGAATCCTCGAGACACTCGGCAACCATTCACCTTCATCCGACCACCATTGTTGAGATTTTAATGGATGTTGGTCGATGGTTGCCGCTCTTCGTAGCATGATCACAAACGCCCGGACGTTGGAGATCCTACCCTCCGACAACGCAAGAGCTACGAGGAGCGAAGCAAGTTATGTCGGCCGAGTTTCGGTGCCATCTAACATCGTTTCGACTCGTGAAGTCCAGTTTGTTAGGTACTCCCACCTACAACCGGATGGAAGTTGGATCGTTGTGGATGTCTCCGTGGATGAACCGCGCTCAAATCCGAAGCCTTCAGTGAGATCTATATGCCGAAAACGCCCCTCCGGATGTTCGATTCGAGACTTGCAGAATGGATCTTCCTTAGTTACTTGGGTGGAGCACGTGGATGTGCGCGAGAAGGAAATGAAGGCCATTTTCGAACCCTTTGTCCATTCTGGGTTCGCCTTTGGTGCAAAGCGTTGGATCTCAACTCTCCAACGACAAGCCGAGCGCTACGTGCGTCACAGGATCCACACTTCACCCGGTGACTCTATCATTTCGCCCGAAGGAAAAAGAGGCCTAGCGGAATTGGCAAACCAGATGGCGATCTGTTTCTTCAACGACATCAGTAACTCCACGTATCATCACTGGACTTGTTCGAACCGAACAAGAGACACTCGAATGGAGGTCAGGACCAACAAGCGAAGGGGAGATCCGAGCAAGCCCCCTGGAGTCAATCGTACGCCGGTTGTTCGTCGTGCATCTTTCCCATCACACCGGGATCTTTGAGTTCCTCAAAGATGTGCATACGAGACCGCCGTGGGATAGTATGTCGATGGACAGCTCGGTGCGTCTCGCTAGCAAATTTCACCATCGGTCTTGACCCGCGGAACCGGATTTCGGTGCTCGCCATAGATAATCACAACGACTTCCTCATTCTTCGAGAGTGTTGCACCGATGCAACGGGGTCGTCCGTGATTTATGCGCCGATTAACCATTCCATTCTCCAAAGTGTTTGTTATGTGGAGTTCAACCGAGCCATTTCCGCTTATGTCTTCGGGCTTCTCCATTCTCGCCTAACGTATCCGGAGCTGTTCTTGATGGAACACTACCGACTATGGTGTTCCGGATCTCGGTGAAGGCTACATCGGCTAAATCGCCGTGGAGTCGGCAACAACACTCGTCCAGACACACTTCAAAGGATCGAGCCGCAGTCAACTAAGGAGCAAACGTTGGATGCAAGGCCCTGCTAGCCTTGTTTGTGATGTTGGTGACTTGCTTCGGGAGGAGCTTCACGATCTTCAAGGGGGAGTTTTTCTTTAACTTATATGTTTTTCATTTGTATATATGTTGTGTGTTTATTTTTGTTGGTGTGTTTATTTCTGTTGTAGTTTCAATTCAATAACCATACTTGAATTTTTCATTTCGTGAAATATCCGTCTAACATTGAGGACAATGCTTAATTCAAGTGTGGGGGAAGGTTTATATTAAAAAGAAAAGAAAAAATTTGAAAAATTTGAAAAACTCAAAAAAATAATTTACTTGTTTTTGTTTTCTACGGTAACAATATATCGACTAAATCATACTTACTCCCTTGGTAGCGTTGAACCTACCATTGCACTAAGTAAGTCACCGTGGTCACGTATTGTTACGTAAATTGAAAAAATCAAAAAAAAATCAAAAAATCAAAAAAATACAAAAATATTTGTTTCTGTTTGTGTGTTTTTGTGTGTTTATTTGTGGTGTGTTTTGTTCTTTCCAATCCCGATGATGAATTGAGTTTAATTGTTGTGATTAGGAGAATGTTTATTATATGTCAAGGCTTTGTGTGATTTGCTTTGGATTTAATTTGCATAACTTGTGATTGCTCGAAATTTCATGTTCATATAACCTGTGTTAATTAGTTGATTGCAATCCGAGAAGCACATTTGAACATACATTGTCATGCATACCCAGAAATTGTGAGAATTTGAGCCTGTTGAATATTCACATGTATGCATTATTCATACATTTACTCGTTCTTCATGTGTGCACAATTCATGAGTTTTTGAACCTAGAACTTGCTCATTGACCTCTCGAAACTTTTTATTAATCTGTGATGAATTGAAAATGATTAAGGCATTAGTTGAGCACCATGGCCAAATATTCACCATCCATCTAAACACGAACTTTAGGAACCCCTTTTGAACTGATAACTCAGTAGCCGCTTCTTTTGTTCACCCACACCATCTCACCCATGTTTTATTGTGTTTGCAAGACGATGATAGTGACTTCTTATATTCTTATGCTTCGGGTTTTGATTTGTATGGTAGTACCAAAAGGCAAGTGTGGGGGTGTATTTATTTTGTTGTATTTGTTCAAAGAAAAAAAAAATCAGAAATAAAAGAAGGAATAAAATTCCTCAAGAAAGAAAAGAAAAAAAAAAGTGGAAAAGAAAAAAAAAAAAATTGCCACAAAAATAGAGTTATTTTCTTGTATTGTTTTAATTTCAATAAAATGTTGGAGGAAAATAGGAAAGTTGTTTCGGGCTTAGCATAGGTATGAGTTTCAAAGTCGTTGATTTGTCTTGCAAACATGTGGAACATTTATCATTTCTAGTCTTTCCCTTCCATTTACCATTTACCATTCATTCACCATTCATTCACCCTTTGGCCCCATTACACCATTACAAGCCCTTATGATTTAATGATTTATAGATTAATTGTGGAGAGTTGGTTGATGAGCAAGCTTATGGGAACACTACTTGTGCAATTGTTATGAGAGTAAACACTTAACCCTAAACACTGAGCGAAAATATTTAGCGAATCTTGTGAGCTTTAGTGGTTAATGTTGTTCATATGTGCCTATTGGATTGTTTGATATTAATTGTACACTCGGTTTTCACACACTTCACTTGAGCACGAATGAGATGTCCATGTTAAATACTTAGCAAATTCGTGAGCCTTGATATATAGTTTTTATTCTTCTGATTATAATTCTTGTGAACTCGTTGAGGGTTATGGTTGGAAAGAATTTCGTTTTGTGTTTCCTTCGTTTTTGTGTTGTTCGTTTTTAGTTCCGTGTTTGCTAGAGGACTAGCAAAAGTTCAAGTGTGGGGGTGTGATGTGAACGTAAAATACGTTCACAAAGTGCTCTAAATACTTGGATGGATGCTATTCTGAAAGCTTATTTGTCGGTTTAATGTTTGTTTTCGTGTTTTCAGGGAAAATATGTGAAAAATGCTAATTTACACATAAAAGGTGATTTTTGGAGATTTACCGCGCAATTTCGGAAAGTCAACCGTGACTTTCCGATTATCCGATGACACCGGTCATCTTTCGGAAGTGGAATATGACATTGTACGAAGATTTTGGAAACCGTTCCAAATCCCGCAATTTTGCCGGCGAACCACCACTCACGGAGGCGCAACCACCACACGCGGTGGTGAAAGACAAATTTAATCTCCCGTTTATTTTTCCTTGTTTATATTTATATTTATTTACATTTTTATTTTAGTATTTATTTTATAATTATCTTTTATTATTTTATTTTTCTTTTGTTTGATTTTTTTATTATTTCTTTTTATTATTTTATTTTCTTTTGGTTTTGTTCTCTTTGCAGCAGCCATGTGCCCGGGCATTCACATTCAAATCCTGATACATGCCAAAGCATCTCCAGCTCAAGCTCCCCACCGGCAGATTCCCCTCCTATTTGAATTCAAATCCTTCATGGATTCTGAGCTGTTCTCCTTCTCCATTCCTCCTTTCCAGCTGGTCCATCACTACTGCAATTCACCATTTGCACTGCTATTCCTCCTCTATAAATACCAGCCAACTCTGTTTACAATTTTCATGGCCGGGGAGCCAGGGGCTTCTCCCCTGCGCTCCATCCTCTCACCTCTCCACCCCTTCTCTTCTTCCCCTTCTATTTCTTTATCCTTCTATGTTCCTCTCCGGTCAAACACATCTCTCTCTCTCCCCCCTCTCCTCCTCTCTCTCCATAGCTATCTCAGCCCCATCTTCCCTTCTCTATCTCTCTGCCTTCCTCCTCTGTTACTCCTTCGATCACAGAACCTGCAAAGCAATTAAATTACAATTCCAGTCCTCCCAACCACCATCGTTCCTCACCATCAATTTCATAATCCACCATAATCATCAATCACCATCTCACCTGCAATCACAAAATCACAAAGCCCACGGTTCACAATACCATCTCTCTAATTTCTGTTATTTTGCAGGTTTAGAAGATTACCCACAAGCTCGCCGTCTCTTCTGCTCTGTCGCCGTTCCTGTTCCAAGCCACTTCCAGGCCGCCATCGAACCGGCCTTGCTCCCAAGCTGCCGTCGCTGCTTCAATCCCAGCTCCGCCGCTTCTCAATCGCGCCGCACGCTACTGCCCTCTGCTCGCCGGCATCGATTCCACCAGACGGCGTCGTCTGCAGCTCGCCCTCTCCTCTGCTCAGATTTCCAGTTCGCCGCATCAAACCACGGCGACGCCATCTCCGATCCAAGGCCGTCTGTCCCGTGCCTTGCCACTGCCGGCGCTGTCAATTTCACACCAGCCCAGGCCCGTGCCTGCCCTCAGGCCGCCACCCAGCCCGCCGTCGCTGCTATTCATCTTGCCGGCGATCCTCCGTCGAGCCCAGCCCAGATTCCCAGTCCGGTCTCATGCTCTCATCTCTCTCTGAGTCTCTGTTCAGAGAATGAAAGAAGAAGAATAAGGAAATGGAGATTGAAGCCTCACGGGCTGGTATGCAGCAAGATGAGGAAATGAATTCTGACCAAGCAAAACACGGGTCAAACTAGAAGAAATCTGCATTGAAAAAGTCAACAAGAAGAAGGGATGGACCGGTCAAACTCAGATTTGGGCCTCCAAGCCCATTGACCAAAAGCCCAATGGCCCAAGCCCAATTACTAAGTGCATCCGAGCCTTCACCGAACACCGGCGAGTCCGATCAGATCCCTCGCCGGAATTTAATGAGCATTTTCTCTCCTTTAAACTCATTTCAATTTAATTTTATGTTGTGTGAATTTATTATTTTATTTTTATTTGATTAATTTGTATTTTGAATATTTGTGTGATTTAATATTGAAAAACCCAAAAATATGTTATTTATTCATTTGTGTGTTAGTTTAATTTCTTTATTTGTTGGTGTGTTTTATTTAATTGTGTTAGTTTAATTTGTATCTTACTTTGTACTTTCCTTGTTTTATTTATTTTCAAAAAGATTAAAAATCCAAAAATATTTTCCTTTTATTTATTTATTGTTTTCAAAATATTTCCAAAAATCCAAAAAGAATACTTGTGTATATATTGTACATTTTTCTAAATAGAAACAATTTAGTTAGTTAATTTCGTGACATTAGAAAAGTAAATAAACAATCCTCTGTGGGAAAACCTCTTACTTCCCATTATACTATTCAACGACAAATTGTTAGGAAGTTTAGGAAATAATTAATGACGTCGGTTTTACCGCATATCAGCGAACCACCACATCAGGAGCCGCAACCACCACACGCGGTGGCAGAATATATTTTAAATCTCCATTATATTTTTCCTTGTTTATTTTATAATTTAATTATTTCATTTAATTTCTTTTGTTATTTTGTTTTATAATTATTTATTTAATTATTTTCTTTTATTTCTTTTGGTTGTTTGCAGGTACCACGTTCCTCCACTCCCTCACATGGCTTCGAAACCATCCTCTCCACCATCAGATTCTTGCTGTTCTCCCATGTTACCTCCCTAATGCATTTGAATTAAACATCTAGCTTTTGAGCTGTTCCACCGAGCACACCATCCTCTCGACCATCACTGAGATTCCTCCTCACATGGCTGGGATGCATCTCCAGCTAACAGCCCACTGCCAGGCCTCCCACTTCCACTCTTCCTTGGCTGTTTCTCTACTTGCTTTGCCTATTTAAGCACCATCTCCACCACCATCTCAATCACACATTCACAATCAATAATCATCAGTTTATCAAGGATGCACGAGCTCACCTGCAATCACAATTCAATTGAGCATCACCACCAAATACCCAACCCACCACCGTGCCTTTTCTCTCGGGAGCCCAACGCCACCACCACCATGGCAACCCTCTCTCGTCTCTCAATTCATTCTACCGTACCCGCATACAATTAATCTTTTTTTTCTAATTATTATTTTTTCTCTCTTTTGCGGGTTTGGAAGCTGCTCTCTTCTGTCAAATCCGAGGACCCAATCCGCCACTACCACCATCATGTCACCGCCGGAAGGTTCCCGTGTTCACCATCTTACCCGGCCGCCGTCGCTGTTCTGTCCTCACCGCCGTGAGCCTTCGCTGCAATTACCCGGCCCTTGTCGTCATTGCCGCACGCCTCCGCCGTCTTTCATCCTTACCGGCGCCGCACCGCTCTCGCCCGCGCCGATCACACCTGCCGTCGATCTCATACCGACGCCGTACTCAAACCAAGTCCGGAACCATCGCCGCACCGCCGGCCCCGCCTTCCATTGCGGCGACCAAAGCCCTTCCTCGATCCCCGCCGCCGCGATGCCCGGCTCCCCGTCTTGCTCGTCCGAAGAGAAGAAATGCAGAAATCGAAATGAAGAAGAAGGATTAATGCTGACTTGGAGAGAAATCCCGTTGAAAAGTCAACCAGAGGCAAAAGTCTACCATGGGCTTGACCGGTCAACCAAAGAGAAATTGGGCCTAAGCCCAATTGCTATCTACACCCGGAGCCCAATGCCCAATTGCTATGTGCACCCGCCACATCCAAATGCGTTACATTGTCCGATTTTATAGCTGAGTCTGCCACCTTCGCCTGCCAGACAGTGTCCATTTTCATGGACACAACAGTAACATTTTTCCCAAACTCTGTTTATTTATTATAATTTATTTTTGTTTAATTAACTATTCGTGAATAATTTTGGGAAATGTTATTGTTTGTTTATTTTCTATTTTGTGTAATAAATTGGATTGAAGTTAATTGATTCTTCTAGCAGCTTATGTGAATTTTGTTTGTTTGGTTTTATCTTTAATGTTGAAACTAAATGATAAGGATCGCGGATAGACGAGCGTTCGCTAGGTCGCGCACTTGAATTAGCAACTCTTTTTCTATGCGTTAGACATGTTTAGATTAATCACCTTTGCATGTTTAATTGTTTAATCTAGATGAGCGTTCACTAGGTTGATTTCATGGGAGAAGTTTATTTGGGGAATGATAACCTGCGTAGGCATTCTACATATGTTAGTTTCGGATTCATGGCTAGGGAGTTGGTTAATCTTCAAAACAATATTTGTGTGTGTGTTTTCTTGTTTTCAAAAATAATAAAAATCCAAAAATATTTCTTTTTATTGTTTTCAAAAATCTCAAAAACCCCCAAAAATACTTTTGTATATAATGTATATTTTTGTAAATAGAAACAATACTGTATAGTTTATTTAATTTTGTATATATATATATTCTTTATTCTTTATACTTGTTAATAATAATTCTTTATTTAATTTAATTTTTCGTGACATTAAAAAGTAAATATAACAATCTTCTGTGGGAAAAACCTTTACTTCCCATTATACTTTACAACGACAACTGTTAGGAATTTAGGTAATAAATTAATGACCGTAGGTTTTTACCTCTAATCAGCTGGAGAGTGAAAGAATAAAGAATTAATCAATAGAAACCAAGGTTGACTTTTCAACCTAAGGAAGAGTAAGCACGGGTCAACAGAAAACAAAGAGGAAGAAAGTCTCGGTCAACAAGTCAAAGTCAGCTTGGGCTTTGACCAAGTCAACTGAATTGATTTTGGGCCTTCAAGCCCAATCTGCTATGTACACCCTCAAGGCCCAATGTCAATTGCTCTCTGCACCCGCTACATCCAAAGTTACGATTATAGTCCGATTTTTATAGCTGAGTCTGCCACCTTCGCCAGCCAGACAGTGTCCATTTTCATGGACACATTAGTAACATTTTCCCAACCCTCGTTTATTTATTATATTTTATTTTTGTTTAATTTTTCCGTACTTTAATTAATGTGAATAAATGTTGGGATAAATTGTTACTATTTGTTTTATTTTCTATTTTGTGTAATAATTGTTGGATTGAAGTTGATTGATTCTTCTAGCAGCTTATGTGAATTTTGTTTGTTTGGTTTTATCTTTAATGTTGAAACTAAATGATAAGGATCGCGGATAGACGAGCGTTCGCTAGGTCGCGCACTTGAATTAACAACTCTTTTTCTATGCGTTAGACATGTTTAGATTAATCACCTTTGCATGTTTAATTGTTTAATCTAGATGAGCATTCACTAGGTTGATTTCATGGGAGAAATTTATTTGGAGAATGATAACCTGCGTAGGCATTCTACATGTGTTAGTTTCGGATTCATGGCTAGGGAGTTAGTTAATCTTCAAAACAATATTTCTGTGTGTTTTTCTTGTTTTCAAAAATAATAAAAATCCAAAAATATTTCCTTTTAATTATTTATTGTTTTCAAAAATCTCAAAAACCCCCAAAAATACTTTTGTATATAATGTATATTTTTGTAAATAGAAACAATACTGTATAGTTTATTTAATTTTGTATATATATATATTCTTTATTCTTTATACTTGTTAATAATAATTCTTTATTTAATTTAATTTTTCGTGACATTAAAAAGTAAATATAACAATCTTCTGTGGGAAAAACCTTTATTTCCCATTATACTTTACAACGACAATTGTTAGGAATTTAGGTAAAATTTAATGACGTAGGTTTTACCTCTATCATTTTGGCGCCGGCTCGCCGGGGATTGTTTTTACTATTTACTTTTGACTTTTTGACTGTTGACTTTTTGACTGTTGACTTTTTACTGTTTGTAAATAATACTTGTTAATTTTATACTTACTAATTTTACTTGTAAATATTTTTACACATACTTAGTAATTATACTTAGGTATCCTGAATACTGTTAATTATTTAAGTTGTTGTAGGTTGTAATTTGAACGGAAATAGGTAAGGTCCTTTTATTAATATTGGCCTAAACCCTTCATTTGTACCGTAAGGTCACTTGAGGTTGAGGGCGGCCTTTATTAACACTTGGAGAATTGTCGAACACTTAAGTGCTTTCTCAACTGAGTAAGGGGCACATGGATGGTGTCTAGGTCGAGACCCTGGGTGACAGGTTTTGGATTCAGAGGACTATAGACTGACGTAAGTCGATAGGGGTGTAAGCCTCCGTAGTCCACCAAATGAATCCTGCCCCTTGATAGGAGCACAAAGTGTGACGTTTTTAATGTGTTTTCCCTACTATTTGGCTATGATTTAATTGTAACTTTGCTATTTTAGCTTAGTTTCCATATTTGAGTCCAAAATGATGTATTAATGTGAACATGTGCAGAAACGAAGTCTAATGGGCTTTTGCGAGGCCCATTAAGAGATGGAATGGCCCAAGCCCAGATTTTCGGACAATCCGCCTGTGCAGATAGGTCAACTTGCGAAGCCCATAACTCCCAATTGCACCGTCCGATCTAGCTGTAATTTTGATACACGCTGCATGTGCGTGTTAGATATTCTGTATTAAAATTTGAGAATCATCCAACCGTTCAAACGTGCAGGATTCCGTTCTAAGTGGGAACTGCTCAGTGCTGTCTCGCTTTTTATTTCTTTCCTCTTCTTTTATTTTCAATGCTCCACTCACCCCTATATTCTTTCCTCTTCTTTCTGCCCACAATATTAGTGTTTGATTTCTTTTATCTAAATAAATGGTTCATTGCCATATGACTTCATTTCCACCATTCCACTTACCATTTCTTTTCTACCACTCACATTCCACTTCTCTTCCTTTTCTTTCTTTATTTCTTTCATTGTCTTCTTCTTCCTCTCCATTCTCCTATAAATAGCAGCCTCATTCTTCTCTTCAAAACACACCCCAATGGGGAGGGACAAACCCTCCTCTTTCTCTTCTCACATCATATTTTCCATTCTCTAATACTATGGGTTTTCAAGACTTCAAGGAGGAGGAGAAGGCGTCTACACCATCACCACCAGCCCCTATTCAACATCACCATCACCATCATCACCTTGTCTTCACGGCTTGGATTACTTGTGGTCAAGGATTCAAGATGTGGCTTCAAGATCTTCATGCTATTCATACGGTGTATTTCGACTTAGCCTTTAAATTTATGCCTCTTTGTTGCTTGTTTATCTTTTGTATTAGTTAACACAACATGATTTATATAATTTTCAGCCTTTGTTTATGGGTTTATTTAATTGTTTGATCCTAATTAATTAGTTCTTCTAGTAGCTTATGTGACTCCGTTTATTTGATTTTGTTTTAGTAGATAACTTTTATATGTTTTTGTTTTAAGGTTGCAAACTTAAGATGATTGCATATAATTGGTGCTAGAATTAGGGTTTTAATTCTAATTCACAAGTAGTAAAGGCTTTGGAAAGAGGTCGGAAACAAATAAGAAGGATCACGGATAGATGGGCGGTCCCACTAGGTCGTGCACTTTAATTAACAACTCTTCTTTTATGCGTTGGACATGTTTTGATTAGCTACCTTTGCATGTTTGATTGGTTAATCTAGGTGCGGTCGCTTAGGTTAATTTTCATGAAAGTGGTTTTATTTGGGGAATGATAATTGGCGGTCCAGCATTCCACATATGTTAATTTCGGTTTCATGGCTAGGGAACTTGGTTAATTTTCGGTCCAATAATTGGTAAACTTGTATACTTGTGGCTGAACTTTATATTCTTTATGTTTCATCCCATCTTATTTCATTTATTCTTTGTAGATTAATTAATTTATTTCTTAAACCCCCTTTTACTTTGTACATATGTATATATTTATACTTTATACTTGTTAATAATAATTATTTATTTTATTTAATTCTTGTGACATTTTTTGTTAGGTACACCCTTTGATCTCCGTTGTGAACGATACCCTACTATGCACTATACTACTACCGATAGGGTTTTTTCTAAATTGCTGCTCCTTTTGGGCGTATCAATTTTTGGCGCCGTTGCCGGGGATTGAAAATTCCTAACTATTATTTTGTGAATATTTGTGAATAATACTTGTTTATACTTGTTAATATTTTGTTACACTTAGTAATTTATTTAGGTATCCTGAATATAGTTGATTATTTTTTTTTTTTTTGTAAGTTGTAACTTGAACGGAATAGGTAAGGTCCTTTTGTTAATATTGGCCTAAACCCTTCATTTTTACCGTAAGGTTATTTGAGGTTGAGGGCGGCCTTTATTAACACTTGGAGAATTGTCGAACACTTAAGTGCTTTCTCAACTGAGTAAGGGGCACATGGATGGTGTCTAGGTCGAGACCCTGGGTGACAGGTTTTGGATTCAGAGGACTATAGACTGACGTAAGTCGATAGGGGTGTAAACCTCCGTAGTCCACTAAATGAATCCTGCCCCTCGCTTATTCTCATATGATCTGGCCATTCGCCTTCTGAAAACACGGAAAGTCATTTAAGTCAAGGCATTGCACCTAGGCCGCAAGTCCACCTTGAGTTACCGCTTGGAATCAACTTTCCTTTTTTTTCAACTATATTCAGACAAAAGAAAACGTTTTTGTACACTTTAGGTATATTGGATTAAAACATGACTTTAAGATGGGTAGCTGTTTCAGTCCCATTGCACATTGAAGTCCTCTGTTCCCGTACTTAAGTGTATTGTGTAATTAAAATATACGTAGACATAGGAAAATTTATTCATTTTGTATAGATAAGTTGTGACATATTTTTAACTTTGTAAATATTTTGTTTTTATTTTTATAAATTTATTACTAACCTTTTTATTTTGTATAGGAAATAATCGGGGTTTATCGGAAATTCTACCACATATATCGGAGCATACGTTTTGGAAGTCAAGGTTGAAAAACCTTGAGGGTGATGTCTTGTTGGTGATTTTCGGTTTCCTCGGGAGTAAAAAGGTAAGTTTTCTTTTCACTCTCGTTATTTGTTTTTAAAAAAATAAAAATAAAATAAAATAAAAATTAGAAAATTTGTAATTGTATATAAAAAAAAAGAGTGCTTGTTTTGTTTTACTGTTTGTAATTATTTATTTTTACTATTTATAATTACTGTTTGTTTTATTTTAGGGCTTGTTGTTTGTTTGTTATTGGGCCTTAGGCCCGTTTGTGTGATTGGTTAGGGTTTTAGGTTTCGTAAAATAAAAAATAAAAATAAAAAAAAATTTAGCCCATTGGGCTCGTGTCATTCACGAAGCCCAAAACCCGTAACCCAAGCCCATTAGTGTCTGGCCTGTTCGTTTTTAGGCCCATTAGTTAAGCCCACCAATAATGGGCCGGAGAATTCTTTGGCCCAGGCCCACTTTAAGGCCCAAACCATTTCGATGGCCCAGGCCCGTTTAAAGTGTCGGCAAGCGCGTGTGCTACGCGTTTTCACTGTTTACTTTACGACTTTTCGTAAAGTATTAAAAAAAATAAAAAAATAAATAATTGAAAATTGAAAAAATTGTGATTGGGCCGACGCACGACTTTTGCGTCGGCCGATTTGTTTAATAAATCGTGCGCGCGTTCCACTATTCCCTTTGCGACTTTCGTCGCTCGATCCGTGATTTACGGATCTTTGTCTTCGACTTTGGACACGCATCCGTCCATTCCGTTCCCTTCCCCTTCGGTTTGCGTTAGTACCCTTAGGTCATTTCACGCATTTTCCCTCTCTCTCTCTCATTCTCTCTCGTTTTCTCTCGTTGTTCTTCGTGTTCTTGAGTTTTTCCGAGAAAACCTCCCAAATCCCAGAAGCTTTCCTCCCTTCCCAAACCACAAATGGCCAAAAGAGTCAATTCTTTCAGCGACTTGTTTCAGGCAGGTCCTTCAGGGAGTCAAATCTTTGAAGGTCTGGATGAAATAATTCCACCAAGCATGCTCAATAGCGCCGATGCTAGCATGCCAACCGAGCCACAACCGCAACCACTACCCCAAGCACCAATCCTGGTTGCTGATCCACCTACCGAGCCGGAAGCCGCTCCTGTCTATAGGAGACTTCCGAGGACCAAATACACCAAAGCTCAGAGAGATGCACTGGCGGCTTTCTTTGCGGTGTATTCTCACCCCACCAAACCACAACGAGAAAGATTTGGTCCGAAAATCGGACTAGAGGAGGACCAAGTCTATTATTGGGGGTCGAGAAATAGGAAGAAGTTCGGTATCCTGACGTCTGAGCAACGTATCGCCGAGCTAGAGAGAAGAAATGACGAGCTGGTGAGCAAGAACGAGGAGCTTCAACTTCGGAATCAACGACTCGTCGATGCTCTCCACGGCCGGCATCTGTCCCATTGCGGAGGTCCCTGTTCCGCACTCGGATGTGCCTAGGCGAAGGCTCGAAGTTGTTCCTCCACAACAAGAGCCTATTCTTGAGTTGTCCGATGATTCCATCGACATGGACCACTTAAGAAGGGATGTGCGGAGCCTCATGCCAACACTTGTCGAGCGCCCATCCATACCTTTGCCATCCGATACCCTTCCCGGACCTGCTCACGATCTTGTCGGAGTCCACACCGACTTGATCTCGGATATCGTCCGTAAGGCCAAACACGAGCTCCCGCTCGGCCACTGCCGGATTTCCTTTGTGGATAACTTCACCGACTCCCGACACGTCTATTCATCCCGAGACTCTTCATAGGGCCGAGTACTTGCGAGTGTTTCAACGAGCCGAACCCGCTCCGTACTTCAAAGCCGAATCGTCGAGACACTCGGCAACCATCCATCTTTATCCGACCACCATCGTTCGGATCTTAATGGATGTTGGTCGATGGTTGCCCGATCTTCTGTAGCATGATCACAAACGCCAAGACGTTGGAGATCCTTTCCTCCAAGAACGAAGAAGGCTACGAGGAGCATATGCAGGTGATGTCGGCCGAGTTTCTGGTGCCATCTCACCTCGTCTCAACTCGTGAAGTCCAGTTCGTTCGGTACTCTCACCAACAACTGGATGGAAGTTGGGTCGTTGTGGATGTCTCCGTGGATGAATTGCGGACAAATCCAAAGCCTTCCGTGAGATCGATTTGCCGAAAACGCCCCTCCGGATGCCTGATACGTGATCTTCATAATGGATCTTCCTTGGTCACTTGGGTGGAGCACGTGGATGTGCGCGAGAAGGAGATGAAGGCCAGTTTCGAACCATTTGTTCATTCAGGGTTCGCATTTGGTGCAAAGCGTTGGATCTCAACACTCCAACGACAAGCCGAGCGCTACATGTGCGCCACAGGTATCCACTCTTCACCCGGTGACTCGATTATTTCTCTTGAAGGAAGAAGAGGACTTGCGGAAATGGCAAAACAGATGACGATCTGTTTCTTCAACGACATCAGCAACTCCACGTACCACCACTGGACTTGTTCGAACCGAACAAGAGACACTCGAATGGAGGTCAGGACCAACAAGCGAAGGGGTGATCCGAGCAAGCCCCCTGGAGTCAATCGTACTGCTGGTTGTTCCGTTGTTCATCTATCTCATCACACCAGAATCTTTGAGTTCCTCAAAGACGTTCAGACGAGACCATTGTGGGATAGTATGTCGATGGACAGCTCGGTGCGTGTGCTAGCAAATTTCAGCATCGGTCTTGACCCGCGGAACCAGATTTCGGTGCTCGCTATAGATAGTCACAACGACTTCCTTATTCTTCAGGAGTGTTGCACCGATGCAACGGGGTCGTCTGTGATTTATGCGCCGATTAACCATTCCATTTTCCAGTGTTTGCTATCTGGAGTTCAACCGGAGCCATTTCCGCTTATGTCTTCTGGCTTCTCCATTCTACCAAACGTATCCGGAGCTATTCTTGACGGAAGTCTACTTACTATAGTCTTCCAGATCTCGGTGAAGGCTACATCAGCCAAGTCTGCCGTGGAGTCGGCAACTACCCTTGTCCAGGACACACTTCAAAGGATCAGAGACGCAATCAATTAGGAGCAAACGTTGGATGCAAGGCCCTGCTAGCCTTGTTTGTGACTGTTGGTGACTTGCTTCGGGAGGAGCTTCACGATCTACAAGGGGGAGTTTTTCTTTAACTTATTTGTTTTTCATTTGTATATATGTTGTGTGTTTACTTCTGTTTGTATGTTTAAATTCAATAACCATGCTTGAATTTTTCATTTTCGTGAAATATCTGTCTAACATTGAGGACAATGTTTAATTCAAGTGTGGGGGGAAGGTTTATTAAAAAGAAAAGAAAAAATTTGAAAAATTGAAAAAATTCAAAAAAATAATTTACTTGTTTTCGTTTTCTACGGTTACAATATATCGACTAGATCATACTTACTCCCTTGGTAGCGTTGAACCTACCATTGCACTTAGTAAGTCACTGTGGTCACGTATTGTTACCCTAATAAAAAAAAATTGAAAAAGAAAAAAAAAATAGTTTTGTAAGCTCGTTTGTTTCGCACTGGCTTTGGAGCTATCGAGTCTTAGAAATTGCTTGTTCGTTTATTTGAGCTATATCATTTAAAAAAAATATAATCAAAAAAATCAAAAAATCAAAAATGACAAAAATATTTGCTGCTGTTTCGTGTGTTATTGTTTGTTTTGTGCTTTGTTCTTTCCAATTCCGATGATGAATTGAGTTTAATTGTTGTGATTAGGAGAATGTTTATTATATGTCAAGGCTTTGTGTAGTTTGCTTTGGATTTAATATGCATAACTTGTGAGTGCTCAAATTTCCATGTTCACATAACCTGTTTCGATTAATTGATTGCAATCCGAGAAGCACATTTAAACATACATTGTCATGCATACCCAGAAACTGTGAGGATTTGAGCCTATTGAATATTCACATGTATGCATATTTCATACATTTACTCGTTCTTCATGTGTGCACAATTCATGAGTTTTGAACCTAGAACTTGCTCAAAGACCACTTGAAACGTTTTATTAATCTGTGATGAATTAGAGATGATTAAGGCATTAGTAAAGCACCATGGCCAAACTGACTTACAGCCCTGTAAACACTAATCCTTTAGGTTAACCTCTTTTGAGCCTAACATGTTTTTAGCCTTTTTCTTTGTTAACCCGCTTACTCCTAACCTGTTTTTAGCTTAAACACTAACCTGCCTTTGTTCCAACATGTGTTAAAGAGACAATTTTGTGACTTGTGGTGGTATTTTGTGCTTGAAAAGTCTTATGGTTTGTGAAAGAAGTAAGTGTGGGGGTGTTAAAAAAAAAATGTTGTGTAAAAAAAAAAAATTACAAAAAAAAAAAAAAAAAAAGAAGAAAAAAAAAAAGAGAAAGAATAAGAAGTGTTTGTTCAGAAAGTGTGAAAGATTGGAGGTGAATAAAAGTTTGGTTGTTTGATTGTTTAAGCATTTAGAAAACAAGTCACAAAATTGTTTTGTGGAACACTCGGGACATTTTGTATTTCCTATCCCTTCGTTTCTTTTAACCCCTAACCTTTGACCCCATTAGACCATTGAAAGCCCTTATGATTTAATGATTTGTGGATTAATTGTGGAGAGTTGGTTAATGAGCAAGCTTATGGGAACATTACTTGTGTAATTGTTTTGAGAGTAAACACTTAACCCTAAACACTGAGCGGAAATATTTAGTGATCATTGTGAGTTTTAGTGGTTAATGTTGTTTTTATGTGCCTATTGGATTGTATGAGATTGATTGTATACTTGGTTTTCACACACTTCACCCGAGCATGAATGAGATGTACATGTTAAATGCTTAGCAAATTCTTTAGCCTTGGTATATAATTTTTATTCTGTTGATTACAACTGTTGTGAACTCGCTGAGGATTATGGTTGGAAAGAATATATGTTTTGTGTTTCCCTTTTCTGTTTTGTGTTGTTCTGTTTGACGTTTTGTGTTGCTAAGGGACTAGCAATAGCTAAGTGTGGGGGAATTTGATAGGAGCACAAAGTGTGACGTTTTTAATGTGTTTTCCCTACTATTTGGCTATGATTTAATTGTAACTTTGCTATTTTAGCTTAGTTTCCATATTTGAGTCCAAAATGATGTATTAATGTGAACATGTGCAGAAACGAAGTCTAATGGGCTTTTGCGAGGCCCATTAAGAGATGGAATGGCCCAAGCCCAGATTTTCGGACAATCCGCCTGTGCAGATAGGTCAACTTGCGAAGCCCATAACTCCCAATTGCACCGTCCGATCTAGCTGTAATTTTGATACACGCTGCATGTGCGTGTTAGATATTCTGTATTAAAATTTGAGAATCATCCAACCGTTCAAACGTGCAGGATTCCGTTCTAAGTGGGAACTGCTCAGTGCTGTCTGCTTTTTATTTCTTTCCTCTTCTTTTATTTTCAATGCTCCACTCACCCCTATATTCTTTCCTCTTCTTTCTGCCCACAATATTAGTGTTTGATTTCTTTTATCTAAATAAATGGTTCATTGCCATATGACTTCATTTCCACCATTCCACTTACCATTTCTTTTCTACCACTCACATTCCACTTCTCTTCCTTTTCTTTCTTTATTTCTTTCATTGTCTTCTTCTTCCTCTCCATTCTCCTATAAATAGCAGCCTCATTCTTCTCTTCAAAACACACCCCAATGGGGAGGGACAAACCCTCCTCTTTCTCTTCTCACATCATATTTTCCATTCTCTAATACTATGGGTTTTCAAGACTTCAAGGAGGAGGAGAAGGCGTCTACACCATCACCACCAGCCCCTATTCAACATCACCATCACCATCATCACCTTGTCTTCACGGCTTGGATTACTTGTGGTCAAGGATTCAAGATGTGGCTTCAAGATCTTCATGCTATTCATACGGTGTATTTCGACTTAGCCTTTAAATTTATGCCTCTTTGTTGCTTGTTTATCTTTTGTATTAGTTAACACAACATGATTTATATAATTTTCAGCCTTTGTTTATGGGTTTATTTAATTGTTTGATCCTAATTAATTAGTTCTTCTAGTAGCTTATGTGACTCCGTTTATTTGATTTTGTTTTAGTAGATAACTTTTATATGTTTTTGTTTTAAGGTTGCAAACTTAAGATGATTGCATATAATTGGTGCTAGAATTAGGGTTTTAATTCTAATTCACAAGTAGTAAAGGCTTTGGAAAGAGGTCGGAAACAAATAAGAAGGATCACGGATAGATGGGCGGTCCCACTAGGTCGTGCACTTTAATTAACAACTCTTCTTTTATGCGTTGGACATGTTTTGATTAGCTACCTTTGCATGTTTGATTGGTTAATCTAGGTGCGGTCGCTTAGGTTAATTTTCATGAAAGTGGTTTTATTTGGGGAATGATAATTGGCGGTCCAGCATTCCACATATGTTAATTTCGGTTTCATGGCTAGGGAACTTGGTTAATTTTCGGTCCAATAATTGGTAAACTTGTATACTTGTGGCTGAACTTTATATTCTTTATGTTTCATCCCATCTTATTTCATTTATTCTTTGTAGATTAATTAATTTATTTCTTAAACCCCCCTTTTACTTTGTACATATGTATATATTTATACTTTATACTTGTTAATAATAATTATTTATTTTATTTAATTCTTGTGACATTTTTTGTTATGTACACCCTTTGATCTCCGTTGTGAACGATACCCTACTATGCACTATACTACTACCGATAGGGTTTTTTCTAAATTGCTGCTCCTTTTGGGCGTATCACCCCTCGCTTATTCTCATATGATCTGGCCATTCGCCTCTGAAAACACGGAAAGTCATTTAAGTCAAGGCATTGCACCTAGGCCGTAAGTCCACCTTGAGTTACCGCTTGGAATCAACTTTCATTTTTTTCAACTATATTAAGGCAAAAGAAATATTTTTGTACACTTAAGTGTATTAAATAAAATATACGTAGACATACGAATATACGTAGACATAAGAATATACGTAGACATAGGAATATACGTAGACATAGGAAAATTTATTCATTTTGTATAGATAATTTGTTATACATTTTTAACATTGTAAATATTTTGTTTTTATTTTGTAAATTTATTACTAACCTTTTTATTTTGTATAGGGAATAATCCGGGTTTATCGGAAATTTTACCACATACATCGGAGCATACGTTTAGGAAGTCAAGGTTGAAAAACCTTGAGGTTGATGTCTTGTTGGTGATTTTCGGTTTCCTCGGGAGTAAAAAGGTAGTTTTTTTTCACTCTCGTTATTTATTTGATATAAAAAGAAAAAAGAAAAAATAGAAAATTTGTAATTGTAAATATAAAAAAAAGAGTGTTTGCTTTTGTTTTACTGTTTTGTAATTATTTCTTTTTACTATTTATAATTACTGTTTGTTTTATTTTTGGGCTTGTTATAGTTATTTGTTATTGGGCCTTAGGCCCATTTGTGTGATTGGTTAGCGTTTTAGGTTTCGTAAAATAAAAAAAATTTAAAAAAATTAAAATTAAAAAAATTAAAAAGTTAGCCCATTGGGCTCGTGTCATTCACGAAGCCCAAAACCCGTAACCCAAGCCCATTAGTGTGTCGGGCCTGTTCGTTTTTAGGCCCATTAGTTAAGCCCACCAATAATGGGCCGGAGATTTCTTTCGCCCGAGCCCGCTTTAAGGCCCGGACCATTCCGATGGCCCAAGCCCGTTTAAAGTGTCGGCAAGCGCGTGTGCTACGCCTTTTCACTGTTCACTTTACGACTTTTCGTAAAGTATTAAAAAAATAAAAAAATAAAAAAAAAAACGAAAATCAAAAAAAATTTTGATTGGGCCGACGCACGACTTTTGCGTCGGCCGAATTTTTTAATAAATCGTGCGCGCGTTCCACTATTCCCTTTGCGACTTTCGTCGCTCGATCCGTGATTTACGAATCTTTGTCTTCGACTTTGGACACGCGTCCGTCCATTCCGTTCCCTTCCCTTCGGTTTGCGTTAGTGCCTTAGTCATTTCACGTTTTCCCTTAGTCTCTCTCTCTTTCTCTCTCTCATTCTCTCTCGTGTTCTTCGTGTTCATAGTTAGTTTTCCAGAAAACCTCCCAAATTCCCAGAAGCTTTCCTCCCTTCCCAACCCAGAAATGGCCAAGAGAGTGAATTCTTTCAGCGATTTGTTTCAGGCAGGTCCTTCAGAGAACCCGATCTTTGAAGGTCTGGCTGAATTAATTCCACCAAGCATGCTCAATAGCGCCGATGCTAGCATGCCGACCGAGCCACAACCACAACCACTACCCCAAGCACCAATCCTGGTTGTTGATCCACCCGTTGAGCCGGAAGCCGCTCCTGTCTATAGGAGACTTCCGAGGACAAAGTACACCAAAGCTCAGAGAGAAGCACTGGCGGCTTTCTTTGCGGTGTATTCTCACCCCACCAAACCACAACGTGAAAGATTTGGTCCAAAAATCGGACTAGAAGAAGACCAAGTCTACTATTGGGGGTCGAGAAATAGGAAGAAATTCGGTATCCTGACGTCTGAGCAACGTATTGCCGAGTTAGAGCGAAGAAACGATCAGCTGGTGAGCAAGAACGAGGAGCTTCAACTTCTGAATCAACGACTCGTCGATGCTCTCCACAGCGGCATCTGTCCTAATTGCGGAGGTCCTGTTCCGCACTCAGATGTGCCTAGGCGAAGGCTCGAAGTTGTTCCTCAACAACAAGAGCCTATTCTTGAGTTGTCCGATGATTCCATCGACATGGACCACTTGAGACGGGATGTGCGGAGCCTCATGCCTACCCTAGTCGAGCGCCCATCCATACCTTTGCCATCTGACACCCTTCCCGGACCTGCTCATGATCTTGTCGGAGTCCACACCGACTTGATCTCGGATATCGCCCGCTGATAGGAGCACAAAGTGTGACGTTTTTAATGTGTTTTCCCTACTATTTGGCTATGATTTAATTGTAACTTTGCTATTTTAGCTTAGTTTCCATATTTGAGTCCTAAATGACGTATTAATGTGAACATGTGCAGAAACGAAGTCTAATGGGCTTTCTCGAGGACCATTAAGAGGGGGCCCAAGCCCATGAAGGAAAGGCCCAAACCCAAGAAGAAGGCCCAAATCCATGAAGGAAGGCCCAGGTTCACAAAGCATGAGGAAAGGCCCAAGCCCAGATTTTCGGACATTCTGCCTGTGCAGATCAGTCAACTTGCGAAGCCCATATCTCTCAATTGCACCGTCAGATGTAGCTGTAATTTTGATACACGCTGCATGTGGATGTTAGGTGTTCGGCATTAAAATTTCAGAATCATCCAACCGTCCAAACGTCCATAATTCCACTCTAAGTGCGCACTACTCAGTGCTGTCTGCTTTTTATTTCTTTCCTCTTCTTTTATTTTCAATGCTCCACTCACCCCTATATTCTTTCCTCTTCTTTCTGCCCACAATATTAGTGTTTGATTTCTTTTATCTAAATAAATGGTTCATTGCCATATGACTTCATTTCCACCATTCCACTTACCATTTCTTTTCTACCACTCACATTCCACTTCTCTTCCTTTTCTTTCTTTATTTCTTTCATTGTCTTCTTCTTCCTCTCCATTCTCCTATAAATAGCAGCCTCATTCTTCTGACCAATACACACCCCAATGGGGAGGGACAAACCCTCCTCTTTCTCTTCTCACATCATATTTTCCATTCTCTAGTACTATGAGTTTTCAAGACTTCAAGGAGGAGGAGAAGGCGTCTACACCATCACCACCAGCCCCTATTCAACATCACCACCACCACCACCACCTTGTCTTCGCAGCTTGGATTACTTGTGGTCAAGGATTCAAGATGTGGCTTCAAGATCTTCATGCTATTCATACGGTGTATTTCGACTTAGCCTTTAAATTTATGCCTCTTTGTTGCTTGTTTATCTTTTGTATTAGTTAACATGACATGATTTATATAATTTTCAGCCTTTGTTTATGGGTTTATTTAATTGTTGGATCCTAATTAATTAGTTCTTCTAGTAGCTTATGTGACTCCGTTTATTTGATTCTATTTTAGTAGATAACTTTTATATGTTTTTGTTTTAAGGTTGCAAACTTAAGATGATTGCATATAATTGGTGCTAGAATTAGGGTTTTAATTCTAATTCACAAGTAGTAAAGGCTTTGGAAAGAGGTCGGAAACAAATAAGAAGGATGACGGATAGATGGGCGGTCCCACTAGGTCGTGCACTTTAATTAACAACTCTTCTTTTATGCGTTGGACATGTTTTGATTAGCTACCTTTGCATGTTTGATTGGTTAATCTAGGTGCGGTCGCTTAGGTTAATTTTCATGAAAGTGGTTTTATTTGGGGAATGATAATTGGCGGTCCAGCATTCCACATATGTTAATTTCGGTTTCATGGCTAGGGAACTTGGTTAATTTTCGGTCTAATGATTGGTAAACTTGTATACTTGTGGCTGAACTTTATATTCTTTATGTTCCATCCCATCTTATTTAATTTATTCTTTGTAGATTTAATTAATTTATTTCATTCAATTTATCACTCAATCCCCCCCCCTTTTTACTTTGTACATATGTATATATTTATACTTTATACTTGTTAATAATTCTTTATTTTATTTAATTCTTGTGACAATTTTTGTTAGGTACACCCTTTGATCTCCGTTGTGAACGATACCCTACTATGCACTATACTACTACCGATAGGGTTTTTTTTAAATTGATGCTCCTTTTGAGCGTGTCACCCGCAAGGCCAAAGACGAGCTCCTGCTCATGGCCACTGCCGGTTTTCCTTTGTGGATAACTTCACCGACTCCCGACACGTCTATTCATCCCGAGACTCTTCATAGGGCCGAGTACTTGCGAGTGTTTCAACGAGCTGAACCTGCACCGTACTTCAAATCTGAATCCTCGAGACACTCGGCAACCATCCATCTTTATCCGACCACCATCGTTCAAATTCTCATGGATGTTGGTCGATGGTTGCCAGTCTTCTGTAGCATGATCACAAACGCCAAGACGTTGGAGATCCTTTCGTCCAACAACGAAGAAGGCTACGAGGAGCATATGCAGGTGATGTCGGCCGAGTTTCTGGTGCCATCTCACATCGTCTCAACTCGTGAAGTCCAGTTCGTTCGGTACTCTCACCAGCAACTGGATGGAAGTTGGGTCGTCGTGGATGTCTCCGTGGATGAATTGCGTTCCAATCCAAAGCCTTCCGTGAGATCGATTTGCCGAAAACGTCCCTCCGGATGCCTGATACGTGATCTTCATAATGGATCTTCCTTAGTCACTTGGGTGGAGCACGTGGATGTACGCGAGAAAGAGATGAAGGCCAGTTTCGAACCTTTTGTTCATTCAGGGTTCGCTTTTGGTGCAAAGCGTTGGATCTCAACTCTCCAACGACAAGCCGAGCGCTACATGTGCGCCACAGGTATCCACACTTCACCCGGTGACTCGATTATTTCTCCTGAAGGAAGAAGAGGCCTGGCGGAAATGGCAAAACAGATGACAATCTGTTTCTTCAACGACATCAGTAACTCCACGTACCATCACTGGACTTGTTCGAACCGAACAAGAGACACTCGAATGGAGGTCAGGACCAACAAGCGAAGGGGTGATCCGAGCAAGCCCCCTGGAGTCAATCGTACTGCTGGTTGTTCCGTTGTTCATCTATCTCATCACACTAGGATCTTTGAGTTCCTCAAAGACGTTCAGACGAGACCGCAATGGGATAGTATGTCGATGGACAGCTCTGTGCGTGTGCTAGCAAATTTCACCATCGGTCTTGACCCGCGGAACCAGATTTCGGTGCTCGCCATTGATAATCACAACGACTTTCTCATTCTTCAGGAGTGTTGCACCGATGCAACGGGGTCGTCTGTGATTTACGCGCCGATCAACCATTCCATTCTCCAGTGTTTGCTATGTGGAGTTCAACCGGAGCCATTTCCGCTTATGTCTTCAGGCTTCTCCATTATGCCAAACGTATCCGGAGCCATTCTTGATGGAACACTACTGACTATGGTGTTCCAGATCTCAGTGAGGGCTACATCAGCCAAGTCTGCCGTGGAGTCGGCAACTACCCTTGTCCAGGACACACTTCAACGGATCAGAGCCGCAGTCAATTAAGGAGCAAACGTTGGATGCAAGGCCCTGCTAGCCTTGTTTGTGACTGTTGGTGACTTGCTTCGGGAGGAGCTTCACGATCTTCAAAGGGGAGTCTTTTTGTTTCCCTTTTCATTTAGTTAATTGTTTTGTGTTTATTTCTGTTTGTGTGTTTACTTCGGTTTATTTTAGTTTGTGTGTTTAAATTCAATAATCATGCTTGAATTTTTCATTTTCGTGAAATATCTGTCTAACATTGAGGACAATGTTTAATTCAAGTGTGGGGGGAAGATTTATTAAAAAGAAAAGAAAAAATTTGAAAAATTTGAAAAATTCAAAAAAATAATTTACTTGTTTTTGTTTTCTACGGTAACAATATATCGACTAAATCATACTTACTCCCTTGGTAGCGTTGAACCTACCATTGCACTTAGTAAGTCCCTGTGGTCACGTATTGTTACGTAAATTGAAAAATAAAAAAAAATAAAAATATCAAAAATTACAAAAATATTTGCTTCTGTTTGTGTGTTTTTGTGTGTTTATTTGTGTTATGTGTGTTGTTTTCTTTCCAATTCCGATGATGAATTGAGTTTAATTGTTATGATTTTGAGAATGTTTCTTATATGCTAAGGTTTTGTGTAGTTTGCTTTGGATTTAATTTGCATAACTTGTGATTGCTCGAAATTTCATGTTCACATAACCTGTTTCGATTAGTTGATTGCAATCCGAGAAGCACATTTGAACATACATTGTCATGCATACCCAGAAAATGTGAGGATTTGAGCCTATTGTATATTCACATGTATGCATATTTCATACATTTACTCGTTCTTCATGTGTGCACAATTCATGAGTTTTTGAACCTAGAACTTGCTCAGAGACCGCTTGAAACATTTTGTTAATCTGTAATGAATTAGAAATGAGTAAGGCATTAGTTGAGCACCATGGCCAAAATATTCACCATCCATTTAAACACGAACTTTAGGAATCCCCTTTTGAACTGATCACTCATTAGCCGTTTCTTTTGTTCACCCACACCATTTCACCATTGTTTTACTGTGTTTGCAAGACGATGATAGTGACTTCTTATGTTTTATGCTTCGGATTTGTACGGTAGTATACCAAAAGGCAAGTGTGGGGGTGTATTTATTTTGTTGTATTTGTTCAAAGAAAAGAAAAAAAAATTCAGAAATAAAAAGAAGGAATAAATTCCTCAAAGAAAAAAATGTCAGAAAGAGAAATTCCAAAAATAGAGTTATTTTGTTGTATTGTTTTTATTTTCAATAAAAGGTTGGAGGAGAATAAGAGTTGTTTCGGGTTTAGCATAAGTATGGGTTTCAAAGTCGTTGACTTGTCTTGCAAACATGTAAAACATTTTTCATTTCGAGTCCTTTCACTTCATTTACCATTCACTATTTACCATCCACCATTTGGTCCCTGTTTCACCTGAAAGACCTTATGATCTGATGATTTGTGGATTAATTGTAGAGAGTCGGTTAATGAGCAAGCATATGGGAACACTACTTGTGTAATTGTTTTGAGAGTAAACACTTAACCCTAAACACTGAGCGGAAATATTTAGTGAATCTTGTGAGGTTTAGTGGTTAATGTTGTTCAGATGTGCCTATTGGATTGCTTGACATTAATTGTATACTTGGTTTTCACACACTTCACCCGAGCATAAATGAGATGTACATGTTAAATGCTTAGCAAATTCTTTAACCTTGGTATATAATTTGTATTCTCTCGATTATAATTCTTTCGAACTCGCTGAGGATTATGGTTGGAAAGACCGTCTGTTTTGTGTTTCCCTTTCTGTTTTGTGTTGTTTTGTTTTGTGTTTGCTCGAGGACTAGCAATAGTTCAAGTGTAGGGGTGTGATGTGAACGTAAAATACGTTCACAAAGTGCCTTTAATTACTGGATTTTGCTATTTCGAAAGCTTAATTGTTTGTTTAATATTTATTTTTGTGTTTTTAGGGAAAATATGTGAAAAATGTTAATCTGCACAGAATAGGTGAATTTTGGAGGTTTTCAGCGTAAAATCGGAAAGTCAACCGTGACTTTCACATGTGGATTAAAATATTGTATGAAGATTTCGGAAACCGTTCCGAATCCCGGCAATTTTGTCGGCGAACCACCACATTAGGCGGCGCAACCACCACACGCGGTGGCGAAACATAAATTAAATCTCCATTTTATTTTCCCATGTTTATGTTTATGTTTATATTTATTTTTATGTTTTTATTTATTATTTATATTTATTTTTGATTATATGTATATTTATTTTAAATAATTGTTTGTTTATTTATTTATTTAATTTATTTTGTTTTGTTTGTGTTTTGTTTGCAGCACCAACCTATTCCACCATCACCTAACTCCTCCACCACCGAGTCCACTATTCCCTCCTCCTTGGCTGCTAGTTTCACCAACCCATTTCCACCACCACAACTACCACTACAGTCCATTTTTCTTCCACCACCATCACCTACCATCTCCACTTCATTTTCAATTCTTTGCCTATTTAAGCCACCGTTTCTGCAAGTCACAATCATCAAACTAATTATCTCTGTTTCTTTTGCAGGTATGGCAGCAGCTCACAAATCAATCACCACACCCACCGTGCCTTCTCTGTGCACCCTCGTCGCTCACTCTGCAAATCAACAAAGCCCAATGGCCAAGCAGCTCCGAATTCCTCTTCCTCACCCAAACCTGCAATTAATTTCAGTTTTGTTCCTGCAAATTCAAAATCAAAGAAATCATTCTCTAATTATCTATATTTTTCTTTTTGCAGGTTTGGTTGCAGCTGCTGCAATTGAAGAGAGCCCAGCTCTCATTTCCATGGCCGGCTCTCTCTCTCTTCCCGCCACCGTGCCTCTAGCATCGACCCATCTCGCTGCTACCCCGCTGCCGTCAATTCCCACCGGCACCACTTCGTTCGCTGCTGCTCACCTGCCAAACCCGTGAACTTCCATCGCCGCTGCTGCTTCCCCTCCATCCGGCGTCGTCCTCTGCTCCGCCGCTGTCAATAGCCGCGCCGTTCTCATCTTTCCGCCACAAATATGAAGCAGGCCGTGCTTCTCTCTAGCAGCCACTACCGTCGACGCCGTGCCCAGTCCGATTTCATTGCTGCTGCAAGTTGCCGGCGCCATCAAATCTCTCATGGTCTCACTGCTCTCCTCCCTCACGGTCTCTCTTTCTCTAAATGACAGGTTGCAAAGAAGAAAAATAGAAAGAGATGAAACTGCAGCAAGAAGAATTAAAGCAGATGAGAAGAAACTAAAGCAAAGCCACGGGCTGGAGAGTGAAAGAATAAAGAATTAATCAATAGAAACCAAGGTTGACTTTTCAACCTAAGGAAGAGTAAGCACGGGTCAACAGAAAACAAAGAGGAAGAAAGTCTCGGTCAACAAGTCAAAGTCAGCTTGGGCTTTGACCAAGTCAACTGAATTGATTTTGGGCCTTCAAGCCCAATCTGCTATGTACACCCTCAAGGCCCAATGTCAATTGCTCTCTGCACCCGCCACATCCAAAGTTACGATTATAGTCCGATTTTTATAGCTGAGTCTGCCACCTTCGCCTGCCAGACAGTGTCCATTTTCATGGACACATTAGTAACATTTTCCCAACCCTCGTTTATTTATTATATTTTATTTTTGTTTAATTTTTCCGTACTTTAATTAATGTGAATAAATGTTGGGATAAATTGTTACTATTTGTTTTATTTTCTATTTTGTGTAATAATTGTTGGATTGAAGTTGATTGATTCTTCTAGCAGCTTATGTGAATTTTGTTTGTTTGGTTTTATCTTTAATGTTGAAACTAAATGATAAGGATCGCGGATAGACGAGCGTTCGCTAGGTCGCTGATAGGAGCATTTTATGCTACGTTTTTAATGTGTTTTCCCTATTATTTGGCTGCGTTTTATTGGTTAACTTTGCTATTTAGCTTAGTTTCTATCTTTGAGTCCCTAAGTGATATATATTTGCGAGCATGTGCTAAAATGAAGTTTTTAAGAAACTTTCCTGTTTTGACTTTCCTAATTGTTTTAGGAAACTTCCCTAATTTGAATCTTTCCTGTCTTTGCTAGGAATCCTAAAGCGACCAGGAATCCTAAAAGGAGTAGGAAACCTAGTTCAACCAGGAAAACTATTTTGTGCTCGGAATGGAAAATCGGGGCTCGGAAAATTACGAAGGTTAATGGGCTTTTTCGAGGCCCATTAAGAGGTGGGCTGCCATGTGGACTAATTGGGAGGCCCAAATCCATGAAAACAAGTCCATTGGACTCTTGGATGTAACCCTAGCCCATTAGGGTTTATTTTGGACGAAAATTACAAGGGAGTTCTCTTCCTTTGCCTCATTCTTTAATCCTATTAGGATTCAGATTTTATTTTAATTAATCTTTGTATTTTTCACAAAGTTTTTATTCTTTTCAAATACCTAATTTATTTAGGATATTAATTCAGATTTTTTTGGGAATGCACCTAGATGGAATTATGGCAAAGGAGGAAGGAGATTTCTTGGCCACCACTCAAGAAGATTTCAGCAATTATCCTTGGATATTAATTCAGATTTTTAAGGGATTAATTGGAGGAAATTCGGCACTGTTCATTCGGCACTATTCATCAAAGATTTTGGCAACCAATGCAAGGAGAATCCATGTGGAACTCAACTAGGTTTATCAAGGAATTAAAATCAGAAATTTGTGGGATGAACCTAGACTTAATCACGGCAAGAGAAGGAGAATGATTTCTTGGTGACTACTCAAAGCAATCTCAGCCATCCAATGATTTAATTTCGAAGGGCTAGGATCAAAGCTTGAGTTCCATGTTCTCCTATAAATAGAGGGGCTTCACAACATAATTCTTCACCAATTCACAATCGAGAATACCATTCCATAAGCTCCAAAGTTTCGACTACTCCATCCATCAAAGTTCTCGGCTCCACTCTCTAATACTTAGGGTCTTCAAGGCTTCAAGGAGGAGGGATTAGCGGCTGCACCATCACCATCTTCATCATTGACGTTCCATCTTCACCACCACCTTGGAGTTCACGTTTGGATTACTTGTGCAAGGATTCAAGGGTTGGCTTCGAGTTCTTCATCCTTTCATATGGTGTATTTCGACTATACCTTTAATTATCTTTGTGATTCCTCTTTGTTGTTTGAATGATTCTATGTATTAGTTAACATAACATTGGAATTATAATTTTCAGCCTTGTTTATATGGATTTATTTGGTTATTGATTTCGAAATTGATTAAGTCTTCTAGTAGCGTATGTGAGTTTGTTTATTTGATTTTAATGCATGTTGAAATCGAATGGAAAGGATCATGAATAGATGAGCGATCACTAGGTTGTGCACTTTAATCAACAACTCGTTTTCTATGCTTTAAACATGTTTTGAATTGCAAACTTTGCATGTTTAATTGATTAATCTAGATAAGTGTTTACTAGGTTAATGTTCATAGGAGAAGTTTATTTGGAGAATGATAACCTGCTTAGGCATTCTACATTTGTTGGTTTCGAACTCATGGCTAGGGATTTAATTAGTTTCTATCGATAATTAGTAGGTTTATATATCTAGGGTTGTTAATTATTTGAACTTTGTTTCACCTCATTCAATTAATTCTTTGTAGTTTAATCACTTAATTTTCGTAACAAATTCTTAAACCCCATATTGATTTCGTAAATACTTGTTTATAATTGTGAATATTAATTCTTTGCGACATTGTTTGTTAGGTACACCCTCGATCTCCGTTGGAAACGATCCCTACTTACTATATACTACAATGCTTTTAGGGTTTTAAATTGACGCTGTACTTATAGCCTACCAATTTTTGGCGCCGTCGACGGGGATCAAAATTACCTAATATCTTATACTTGTGACGTTTATACTTGTGATTATTGTTGAATATACTTGTTTATATATTTTTGTAACACTTAGTAATTTATTTAGGGTGTCCTATATGTGGTTGATTATCTGAGTTGTTGTGAGTTGTAACCTGAACGGAAATAGGTAAGGTCCTTTTGTTAATATTGGCCTAAACCCTTCATTTGTACCTTGCTAAGGTCACTTGAGGTTGAGGGCGGCCTTTATTAACACTTGGAGAATTGCCAAACACTTAAGTGCTTTCTCAACTGAGTAAGGGGCACATGGATGGTGTCTAGGTCGAGACCCTGGGTGACAGGTTGTGGATTCAGAGGACTATAGACTGACGTAAGTCGATAGGGGCTTTGCCTCCGTAGTACCACTAAATGAATCCTGCCCCTCGCTTATCTCTCATATGATCTGGCCATTCGCCTCTGAAAACACGGAAAGTCATTTAAGTCAAGGCAGAAGCCCCTAGGCCGTACGTTCCACCTTGGGTTACCGCTTGGAATCAACTTGGTTTTTGGCTATGTTAAGGGCACCAACGAAAATGTTGTTACACCTAAGGTATATTGGATTAAACATGACCTTAAGATGGGTAGCTGCTTCAGTCCCATTGCACATTTGAGGTCCTCTGTTCCCGTACCTAAGTGTATTGTGTGAATAAAATTAATTAGACAAAATAGGAATTTCATTCATTCTTTCATTATTTTCGTAAATAATACCTATACTTGTATAAAATACTTTGTATTTATTTTGTAAACTTTGTACTCACTTGTTTATTTTGTATAGGTACTTAATGAATGTCCACTTCTGAACAAACACCATTCTCTACGATCCAAGAACGTTTACAAAGGCTAAGGGAAGGCACTCAATTATACATTTCCGAGGACAAACCCTTAGTTCCCTTACAACTTAATTCAGAAGACTCAGATAATAACTCCTCACGTTCTCGTTCAGAAGAGGAGGAAGACCTATCTGAGGAAGAAAGTGCTACTGAGGATCAAGCACCACAAATGGCTGAGACAATAAGGCAACTTTCGAATGGTACTGAGGGAGAGGTTGTTCCGCTTTGCATCACATATCCGGAACCGGCTGAAGGAAAAGAGGCTGATTTCGAATTGAAGAGTGGATTCTTGCATCATTTACCAAAGTTTCATGGACTTAATAGCGAGGATCCTAACAAGCACCTCAAGGAATTTCAGTTTGTTTGTGGGAGCATGTGCCCTAAGAATGGGGATATTAGTATCCTCAAGATGAAGGCATTTCCGTTCTCCCTTGATGATAGGGCAAAGACATGGCTATTTGACTTACCTGCCGGCCATGTCAACACTTGGGATAAGTTGAAGAGTGAGTTTCTCACTAAGTACTTTCCGGCTTCAAAGGTCACTATCTTGAGGAAGCAAATAACCGGAATTCAACAAGCCGGGGACGAGACGTTCTGCACTTATTATGAGAGGTTCAAGAGCCTTGTTGCGTCGTCCCTTCTCATGGAATGAAGGAAGAGAGCCTTCTCACTTACTTTTATGAGGGACTCCTTCCTTTGGAACGTAGTCTCTTAGATGCGGCGGCCGGTGGTTCTTTTATGGATAAGACTCCCACAATTGCTAAGGAGTTGCTTGCAAACCGAGCCCTTAACTACCAACAATACGAAGGGGCACTCTCCTCATCTAGGAGGGTTAATGAGGTAACTTCTCACTCTACTTTAGAGGACAAGGTAAATAAAATGTCTACTTTGTTGTCTCAGGTACTTCAAGCTAACAAAGGAGGAGGAGTACCTCAAGCTTGTGGGGTATGCGCTATTCAAGGGCATCACTCGGATCAATGCCCTCAACTCATTGAAAATGGTGGATGGGAATCGGCAAATGCTATTGGAGGATACCAAGGAGGGTACCAAGGTAACCAAGGGGTTCCTCAACGCCAAAGGTATGATCCATTCTCAAATACCTACAACCCCGGATGGAGGGACCATCCTAACTTCAAGTGGGGAGGCAATGATCAAGCTCAACAACCTCAACAAGGGAATGCCCAACGTCCACCAGGCTTCTTCCCAAAGCCTCAAAACTTTTCTTCTCCTTCTAACCCTAATCTTAATTCTAGTGCTAATTATGATAAAATGTTTGAAGCACTAACGAGTTCTACTCAAGCTTTGGTGCAAGGGCAACAGAATCAAGGGAAGGAGATAGCTGAGCTTAAGAAGCAAATGGATCAAGTGGTGGGCTTCATGAGCAAGATCCACGAAAATGGGAAGCTCCCTAGTACCACAATCCCTAATCCTAAGGGACAATTCGAAAATGCTTCTATTGTGACTACTAGGAGTGGAAGAGAGTTTGAGGACAGACCTAAGGTACTTAAGAAAAAGGACCCTGCGCCAATCATCCTTGAGAAGGACCCCGCAACTTCGAAGAAAGAAGAGAGGCTTGCATCGTCAAATGAAAAGAAAGGTATGGACCCTAACTTAGTAAGTTCGGTTTTACCTAACATTGTTCCTTCTTCTTTGCCCTTTCCTAGTAGGTTCGACTAATCCAAGAAGGATGAGAGTGACCAAGCTATCTTGGAAGTTTTCAAAAAGGTGCAAATCAACCTTCCTCTTTTGGAAGCAATCAAATCTCTTCCTCGATATGCTAAGTTTCTCAAGGAGCTTTGCACTACAAGAAGGATGAACCGAGAAAAGGAGGTGGTCAAGGTGAACAAAAATGTCTCTGCAATGATCCAAAGGAAGCTACCTCCTAAGTGCCCGGATCCCCGGAAGTTTCACTATCCCATGCCAAATTGGTAACTCTAAATTTTCAAATTGTATGCTAGATTTAGGCGCCTCAATTAATGTGATGCCTTATTCTGTATATTTGACTTTGGGATTAGGGGAACTTAAACATGATAGTGTGATTATCCAACTAGCTGATAGGTCTAACGTCTACCCTAAGGGTATGTTGGAAGATGTGCTTGTGCAGGTGGACCATTTGATCTTTCCCGCTGATTTCTATGTCCTAGAGATGGAGGAAACCCCCGTGGTAAGCACACCATTGCTTCTAGGCTGTCCATTTATGAGAACCGCAATGACAAAGATCGATGTGTACGCCGGTTCCCTCACCATGGAATTTGATGGAGAAGTGATTGGGTTCAATGTCTTCGAAGCCATGAGGTATCCTATTGATGTTCATAGTTGCTTTTCTATTGATGTTTTGGATACCCTTGCGCAGAACATGCTTGATATCATAAGGGAAGACACGTTGGCCCCAACACTTGAGCAAGGCGTGGGGTACACCAAAGATGGCGCAAGCATACCTATGGAGGAGCTCTTGGACACTTGTGAAAAGGAGGTTATGGATAATGTCTTCTCCCTAGAGATCCAACCCTACGAAAGTAAGTATACTCCTCCTTTGTCCATTCCTTTATCTACTAATAAGGCACTTCCCTCAGTTGTTCAGGCACCCGTGCTTGAGCTCAAGCCCTTACCAGATTATTTGAAGTATGCCTATTTGGGAGATAAGGAAACTTTGCCCGTGATTGTATCCTCTGCCCTTACTTCTGAACAAGAGGAGCGTTTGGTGAACATGCTTAAGGAGCATAAGACTGCTATTGGATGGACCCTAGCAGACATCAAGGGAATAAGCCCTACAACATGTGTCCATCGCATACTTCTTGAGGAGGGGACTAAACCCACTAGAGAGGCTCAACGCCGTCTTAACCCTCCAATGATGGAAGTTGTGAAGAAGGAGGTTATCAAACTCCTTGATTGTGGCGTCATCTACCCCATTTCAGACTCCAAATGGGTGTCACCTATTCAAGTGGTACCAAAGAAGTCCGGAGTCACTGTTGTGAAGAATGCTGAGAATGAGTTGGTACCACAAAGGACCGTGACCGGCCATCGAGTTTGCATTGACTATAGGAAGCTCAACGCCACCACTAGGAAGGACCACTTCCCTTTGCCATTCATTGATCAGATGCTTGAGCGTTTGGCGGGCCATGACTACTATTGCTTCCTTGATGGATACTCCGGTTATAATCAGATTGCCATAGCGCACGAGGATCAAGAGAAGACTACTTTCACTTGTCCATTTGGGACGTTTGCTTATCGTAGGATGCCCTTCGGACTCTGCAATGCACCAGGTACGTTCCAAAGATGTATGGTAAGCATCTTTTCTGATTTTATTGAGAAAATTATTGAAGTTTTTATGGATGACTTTTCGGTTTTTGGTAAAGACTTTGATAATTGCCTTGGAAATTTGGAACTAATACTTAAGAGATGTGTCGAAACTAACCTTGTTCTTAATTGGGAAAAATGTCATTTTATGGTTAGGCAAGGGATAGTCCTAGGTCATATTGTCTCTTCTAGAGGTATAGAAGTAGATAAAGCTAAGGTTGATCTTGTACGCTACTTACCCTCTCCCACTTCCGTGAGAGAGGTTCGTTCTTTTCTTGGACATGCAGGATTTTATCGTCGCTTTATCAAGGATTTTTCCAAGATTGCAAGACCTCTTTGCCGCCTACTACAGAAGGAAGTGGCGTTTGACTTTGACAAGGACTGCCAAGGGGCTTTCGACAAGCTAAAGGGACTTCTGACATCATCACCCATCATGCAACCTCCGGATTGGTCCTTGCCATTTGAGTTGATGTGTGACGCATCAGACTATGCTGTGGGAGCCGTGTTGGGACAACGCAAGGATAAGAGGCCTTATGCCATATATTATGCCTCTAGGACTCTTAATGATGCTCAATTGAATTATTCTACCACTGAAAAAGAGTTGCTTGCTGTTGTCTTTGCACTTGAAAAATTTCGTTCTTACTTGCTTGGCACTAAAGTTATTGTTTATACTGACCATGCAGCTTTGAAGTATCTCTTGTCGAAAAAGGAGGCCAAGCCAAGGCTGATTCGATGGGTGCTACTCCTCCAAGAGTTTGACGTGGAGATCAAGGACAAGAAGGGAAGTGAGAACGTTGTGGCTGATCACTTGAGCCGCCTAGTGCATGAAGAGGACCTCATCCCCCTTGTGGAAACATTTCCGGATGAACAACTCTTCGGAATTAAGGTAAGTACCCCTTGGTATGCTGATATTGTGAACTTCATTGTCTCTAAGCAAATACCTGATACCATGTCTCGTGCTCACAAGGATAGGCTAAAAAGAATTGCTAGGGAATATGTTTGGGATGATCCTTATTTGTGGAAATTTTGCTCTGATCAATTAATAAGGAGATGTGTGCCTGAACATGAACAAAATGCTATACTTTCTTTTTGCCATACTGAAGCATGTGGGGGACATTTTGGATCTAAGAGAACTGCGCTTAAGGTGTTAGAGTCGGGTTTCTTTTGGCCAGATTTATTTAAAGATGCATATGCTTATTGTCTAACATGTGATAGATGCCAAAGAACCGGCAATCTTAGTTCTAGGGATCAAATGCCTTTAACTAATTATCATCCGGTTGAAATTTTTGATGTTTGGGGCATTGATTTCATGGGTCCATTTCCTTCATCTTTTGGGTTCCTTTACATTCTTCTCGCGGTTGATTATGTTTCTAAATGGGTGGAAGCTATTCCCACCCGTACTAATGATGCTAATGTCGTTGCAAGTTTTGTGCAGTCTAACATTTTCTCTAGGTTTGGCATGCCAAGAGTGATCATAAGCGATGGAGGCTCACATTTTTGCAACCGCACGATTGAAGCTTTGTTTCGGAAATATGGGGTCACACATAGGGTTTCGACACCTTATCATCCCCAAACAAATGGGCAAGCTGAAGTTTCGAATCGTGAAATCAAGAGCATCTTGGAGAAGACGGTTAACCCTAGCCGCAAGGATTGGAGCACTAGGTTGGTTGATGCACTTTGGGCGTATAGGACAGCATACAAGACCCCCATTGGGATGTCACCATATCGTCTTGTTTATGGCAAAGCATGTCATCTACCGGTGGAATTAGAGCACAAGGCATGGTGGGCGGTGAAACAATTCAACATGAACATGGATGCGGCTGGAATTCATAGGAAGTTGCAATTGAACGAGCTTGCGGAAATACGGAATGATGCATTTGAAAGTGCTCGGATTTACAAGGAAAAGACAAAGGCTTTTCATGATAACATGATTCGTGGAAAGACCTTTGCCGTGGGTCAAAGAGTTCTTTTGTTTCATTCTAGACTTAAACTTTTTCCCGGTAAGCTTAGGTCTCGTTGGATTGGGCCTTTCATTATTACTCACGTTTTTCCTCATGGTGCCGTGCAGATTAAAGGAGAACAAACCGGCAATGAGTTTAAGGTGAATGGCCATCGCTTGAAGCCCTACTTTGAGCCGTGTGCTACTCGTGAGGAGGATGACGTGGAGACCATTGTCTTTGAACCTCGAAACGCCAAGATCATAGCTAGGTGACGTGGCAAAGTCTAGGCTGAAGACTTTAAACATTAAGCGCTATTTGGGAGGCAACCCAATTCAACCGAAGCCGTGGAGGAGCCATCACACGCAGATTTGATTTCTCTATCTCTCTCTACTTACTTTGGTTGAACTGTATATGTTTTCCTTTATCCATGCTTGTCTTACATATGTTTTGTGCTTACATTGAGGACAATATAAGATTTAAGTGTGGGGGAAGGGTTTATGTTTTTGTTTTGTTTACATTTATTTTTGTAAGCTCGTTTGTTTCGCACTAGCTTTGGAGCTATTGAGTCTTAGAAAGTGCTTGTTTTAAAAAAAAAAAAAAAAAATTTCGAAAAAAAAAAAAAAAAAAAAGTTTTGTGATGGTTGTTTGTCGAGTCTTAGGATGCCCTTAACTACCTAGGATGAGCTTAATCTTTGAAATCATGGTTGAAAAGTGGATCACAAGATCGAAAAGTGTTTAATGTTATTCTTTGGTTAATTGATGAATATGGAAGATGTGTGAACATGTAGTAGATATGGTTTGCGACTTTGGTACAGAATTTGAGCATGTTAAGACAAGTTTGATAAACCCTATGTGAGCTTTCGAGCTATATGTGCTTTCCTTGTTGAGAGTTGTTTAAAAATCAGATTTTCTTTGGCTTAAAGACTTGTTGTTAACCTCATTATTCTTCTATTTGATCAATTGCATGCCATAGAACTTTAATGGACTAGAGAGTTTACTAGAACTTGCTTTTGAATTTTTCGAAACTTATAGTCATAACATACTCTGATTTTGGAAAGGATTGAAGGCACTTAGGATTTCCACCAATGCCAAATAGCCATGTGTCCCTTGTTTGTGTACATGCGTGTGCACCCCTTAGTTAACCTCTTTGAGCCTATATTTAGCCTTTTCTTTCATCACCCACATTATCTTGACCCTAAACCTTAGTATAGTTACATCTTTACCCTTCGTTCTAGGAACTTAGTGGAGCTATGCTTTGGTGATTGAACCATGTGATTGAAAGACAAAAGAAAAGAGGTGATTGACGAGAATAAGTGTGGGGGAAGGGTTAGACTTGTTCATACATGTGTGCCGTGAAAAATAAAAAAAGAAAAAAATATGTGTACGGCAAGAAAGAAAAGAAGAAAGAAAAAAAAATGGATTAATGTCCCCTTTCCCGAATGATTTAGGAGATTGTTTTGAAGTGAAGGTCTAAAAATAATACTTGGCCTTTGTCCTTTATCATTTGTATTTAGAATGATGTTTTGGGCCCAACAAGATGATATTTGGCCCGTTTTTGAGTAACATGGTTGTTTGATTGCTCTACTAAGTTTTTAGGACACTTTGTGATTTCCTTATCCTTCGTTTCTTTAAACCGTGAGCCTTAGCCCCATTACAACCCTTAAAAGTCCTTCTTGATCCTTAAGATGAGTAGTCCTTGATCTGTGGAGTTAAATTTCAAAGTGAGCATATGGTTGAGGTCCATTTGTACATGTAATCGATATCTTTCATGAGGTTTTTAAAATCTTTCACTAGAGTGCTTTCTTTGATTAATATATGTGAGCTATTTGAATGCCTTACAATTATTTCTCTCACATATCTTTGAGTGAAAAGCTTTTAAGCATGAGCCATGATTCTGAGTGAAAATAGAGAGCATATCTACGTAAGGATAACTTATTTGAAACATGCTGAGCTCCATTGAATAATCATTGTTCTTCCAAGTCTTACTTGTTCATATGAATTCCATGCTTGTTAATTAACTCTCGAATTTCTTGTGACAATTTTTGGTTAAGTGTTAAACTTGATTCTATGAAAGTATGAGATTTCTGAGGCAATAAGTTAAGGGCAATAGAAGTTTTCGTGTGAAATTGGTTGAATTGCTAAGGGACTAGCAAAAGCTAAGTGTGGGGGAATTTGATAGGAGCATTTTATGCTACGTTTTTAATGTGTTTTCCCTATTATTTGGCTGCGTTTTATTGGTTAACTTTGCTATTTAGCTTAGTTTCTATCTTTGAGTCCCTAAGTGATATATATTTGCGAGCATGTGCTAAAATGAAGTTTTTAAGAAACTTTCCTGTTTTGACTTTCCTAATTGTTTTAGGAAACTTCCCTAATTTGAATCTTTCCTGTCTTTGCCAGGAATCCTAAAGCGACCAGGAATCCTAAAAGGAGTAGGAAACCTAGTTCAACCAGGAAAACTATTTTGTGCTCGGAATGGAAAATCGGGGCTCGGAAAATTACGAAGGTTAATGGGCTTTTTCGAGGCCCATTAAGAGGTGGGCTGCCATGTGGACTAATTGGGAGGCCCAAATCCATGAAAACAAGTCCATTGGACTCTTGGATGTAACCCTAGCCCATTAGGGTTTATTTTGGACGAAAATTACAAGGGAGTTCTCTTCCTTTGCCTCATTCTTTAATCCTATTAGGATTCAGATTTTATTTTAATTAATCTTTGTATTTTTCCCAAAGTTTTTATTCTTTTCAAATACCTAATTTATTTAGGATATTAATTCAGATTTTTTTGGGAATGCACCTAGATGGAATTATGGCAAAGGAGGAAGGAGATTTCTTGGCCACCACTCAAGAAGATTTCAGCAATTATCCTTGGATATTAATTCAGATTTTTAAGGGATTAATTGGAGGAAATTCGGCACTGTTCATTCGGCACTATTCATCAAAGATTTTGGCAACCAATGCAAGGAGAATCCATGTGGAACTCAACTAGGTTTATCAAGGAATTAAAATCAGAAATTTGTGGGATGAACCTAGACTTAATCACGGCAAGAGAAGGAGAATGATTTCTTGGTGACTACTCAAAGCAATCTCAGCCATCCAATGATTTAATTTCGAAGGGCTAGGATCAAAGCTTGAGTTCCATGTTCTCCTATAAATAGAGGGGCTTCACAACATAATTCTTCACCAATTCACAATCGAGAATACCATTCCATAAGCTCCAAAGTTTCGACTACTCCATCCATCAAAGTTCTCGGCTCCACTCTCTAATACTTAGGGTCTTCAAGGCTTCAAGGAGGAGGGATTAGCGGCTGCACCATCACCATCTTCATCATTGACGTTCCATCTTCACCACCACCTTGGAGTTCACGTTTGGATTACTTGTGCAAGGATTCAAGGGTTGGCTTCGAGTTCTTCATCCTTTCATATGGTGTATTTCGACTATACCTTTAATTATCTTTGTGATTCCTCTTTGTTGTTTGAATGATTCTATGTATTAGTTAACATAACATTGGAATTATAATTTTCAGCCTTGTTTATATGGATTTATTTGGTTATTGATTTCGAAATTGATTAAGTCTTCTAGTAGCGTATGTGAGTTTGTTTATTTGATTTTAATGCATGTTGAAATCGAATGGAAAGGATCATGAATAGATGAGCGATCACTAGGTTGTGCACTTTAATCAACAACTCGTTTTCTATGCTTTAAACATGTTTTGAATTGCAAACTTTGCATGTTTAATTGATTAATCTAGATAAGTGTTTACTAGGTTAATGTTCATAGGAGAAGTTTATTTGGAGAATGATAACCTGCTTAGGCATTCTACATTTGTTGGTTTCGAACTCATGGCTAGGGATTTAATTAGTTTCTATCGATAATTAGTAGGTTTATATATCTAGGGTTGTTAATTATTTGAACTTTGTTTCACCTCATTCAATTAATTCTTTGTAGTTTAATCACTTAATTTTCGTAACAAATTCTTAAACCCCATATTGATTTCGTAAATACTTGTTTATAATTGTGAATATTAATTCTTTGCGACATTGTTTGTTAGGTACACCCTCGATCTCCGTTGGAAACGATCCCTACTTACTATATACTACAATGCTTTTAGGGTTTTAAATTGACGCTGTACTTATAGCCTACCAGTCGCGCACTTGAATTAACAACTCTTTTTCTATGCGTTAGACATGTTTAGATTAATCACCTTTGCATGTTTAATTGTTTAATCTAGATGAGCGTTCACTAGGTTGATTTCATGGGAGAAATTTATTTGGAGAATGATAACCTGCGTAGGCATTCTACATGTGTTAGTTTCGGATTCATGGCTAGGGAGTTAGTTAATCTTCAAAACAATATTTCTGTGTGTTTTTCTTGTTTTCAAAAAGAATAAAAATCCAAAAATATTTCCTTTTAATTATTTATTGTTTTCAAAAATCTCAAAAACCCCCAAAAATACTTTTGTATATAATGTATATTTTTGTAAATAGAAACAATACTGTATAGTTTATTTAATTTTGTATATATATATATTCTTTATTCTTTATACTTGTTAATAATAATTCTTTATTTAATTTAATTTTTCGTGACATTAAAAAGTAAATATAACAATCTTCTGTGGGAAAAACCTTTATTTCCCATTATACTTTACAACGACAATTGTTAGGAATTTAGGTAATAATTAATGACGTAGGTTTTACCTCTATCAAGACACTCGCAAGTACTCGGCACGATTAAGAGTTTCAGGATGAATGGAAGTGCTGGGATTTGATGAAAAGATCCACTGATTAGATGTATTTTACACCGCGGTCATTAATTTTTACCTAAATTCCTAACAATTGTCGTTGTAAAGTATAATGGGAAATAAAGGTTTTTCCCACAGAAGATTGTTATATTTACTTTTTAATGTCACGAAAAATTAAATTAAATAAAGAATTATATTTACAAATATAAAGAATAAAGAATATAAATATATACAAAATTTAAATAAACTATACAGTATTTTATATTTACAAAAATATACATTATATACAAAAGTATTTTTGGGGGTTTTTGATAATTTTGAAAACAATAAAAGAAATATTTTTGGATTTTTATTATTTTTGAAAACAAGAAACACACACACAAATATTGTTTTGAAGATTAACCAACTCTCTAGCCATGAATCCGAAACTAACATATGTAAGATGCTGGACCACCATACATCTCCCAAATAAAACTTTCCCTAACAATTAACTCCGAGACCACTCTGTCAAGCTAATCACTAGAAAAAGAGTTGTTAATTCAAGTGCACGACCTAGCGGGACCGCCCAACTATCCGTGATCCTTATTATTTAGTTTCAACATTAAAGATAAAACCAAACAAACAAAATTCACATAAGCTGCTAGAAAAATCAATTAACTTCAATCCAACAATTATTACTGATTAGATGTAAAACCTAGGTCATTAATTTATTACCTAAATTCCTAACAATTGTCGTTGTAAAGTATAATGGGAAATAAAGGTTTTTCCCACAGAAGATTGTTATATTTACTTTTTAATGTCACGAAAAATTAAATTAAATAAAGAATTATATTTACAAGTATAAAGAATAAAGAATATATATATATACAAAATTAAATAAACTATACAGTTTTGTTTCTATTTACAAAAATATACATTATATACAAAAGTTTTTTTGGGGGTTTTGATAATTTTGAAAACAATAAAAAGAAATATTTTTGGATTTTTATTATTTTTGAAAACAAGAAAAACACACACAAATATTGTTTTGAAGATTAACCAACTCCCTAGCCATGAATCCGAAATTAACATATGTAAGATGCTGGACCACCATACATCTCCCAAATAAAACCTCACTATGAAAATTAACCCCGAGACCACCCTGACAGGCTAAACAATTAAACATGCAAAGGTAATTAATCTAAACATGTCTAACGCATAGAAGAAGAGTTGCTAATTCAAGTGCACGACCTAGCGGGACCGCCCAACTATCCGTGATCCTTATTATTTAGTTTTAACATTAAAGATAAAACCAAACAAACAAAATTCACATAAGCTGCTAGAAGAATCAATTAACTTCAATCCAACAATTATTACACAAAATAGAAAATAAAACAAACAATAACATTTCCCAAAATTATTCACGAATAGTTAATTAAACAAAAATAAATTATAATAAATAAACAGAGTTTGGGAAAAATGTTACTGTTGTGTCTATGAAAATGGACACTGTCTGGCAGGCGAAGGTGGCAGACTCAGCTATGGTTACGATCAATTTGGATGTGGCGGGTGCGGAGAGTAATTGGGCATTGGGCTGCTGGGCTTGGACTTTGACTTGGTCAAAGCCCAAATCTTCATTTCCTTCTTTCTTTTCCGCAAGCCCAGCCCGTGGCTTCCATGTTGACTTTTCAACATAGCTGCCAAGTCGGCTTTAAATCATCAACCCATTTCTTCTTCATCTCTTCGCGATTTCATCTCTTCCTCTCTTTTCATTTCTTCTTTCTTCTTTTCGAACACAGCAGAGGAGAGCAGGGAGCTGCGGCTTGGAAGAAGACGTCGCCGGCGTCGTGGCGTCATGGATGATGCGGCCGGAAGCAAGGGTGCAGCGGCTAGAACGGCGGTGAGAGAAAGGACCGGCGCGCGGGCGAGAGCGAACGAGCACGGGGACGCCGGAGAGCAGATCTGCAGTGGTGACAGCTTGGAAGCTACGGGCAGGTGAGATGGGTTCGCCGGCGGCAACTACATGGGCTGGGCACGGCTATGGACGACGTCGGCGGTGTGGATTGGATCTGGGCTCTTGCGGTGGAGGCGCGGCCGTTAGTAATTGCAGCCGGGCACGGGAACTTGAATTGCAGCGGCAAGGAGGATCGGCGACGGCGGTAGCAAAGGAGGAACGCCGGCAGTGGGTTTCGGGAATTGCGCGATTGGTGCCGGCGTTGCTGCGGGAATGAATTGAGCACGGCATGGTAGCTGCAGTGGGTGTGGCGACATAATTAGTTTCCAAACCTGCAAAACAAAAAGAAGAGACAATTAGATTGTATTGCTTTGTGAATTTGTGCTTGCGGGGGGTGTTTAAATAGCAAGAGGAAGAGTAGAAGGAAATGGAGCTCAATGGCGGTGAGTGAGCTGGAGATGTTGGAATGGTGGAAATACAACTCAAAAGTTGTAGGAAGAATCATGAAGGAGTGGTGGGTGATCTGCTAGGGTGGAAAACCAACTCAAGGTGGTATTTGAAATCACAAAGAGGGAGCCGGCCATGTGCAGGAGGAAATGGATTGTAGTTGAAGTGGAGATGGCGGCGTGTAACATGGCTGCAGAGAACGTGAACATGTTAGCAGCAACAACAAAAGAAAAAGAAAAATAACAAAAAGAAATAAAAAGGAATAATTATAAAATAAAACAAAACAAAAACAAAATAAAATAATAAAACAAATAAAATTAAAATAAATATATATAAAAGAAATAATTATTAGAGAAAATAAAATGGTGGTTTGAATTATGTTCCACCACCGCGTGTGGTGGTTGCGCCGCCTTATGTGGTGGTTCGCTGACAAATTGTCGGGATTCGGAATAATCCGAAATCTTCGTACAATATTTTCTTCCACATGTAAAAGTCACGGTTGACTTTCCAATTTACGCTGAAAACCTCCAAAATGCACCTATTCTGTGCAGATTAACATTTTCCTGGTATTTTCCCCAAAAACACAAAAACAAACATTAAACAGACAATTAAGCTTTCGGAATAGCAAAATCCAGTAATTAAAGGCACTTTGTGAACGTATTTTACGTTCACATCACACCCCTACACTTGAACTATTGCTAGTCCTCGAGCAAACACGAAACAAAACACACAAAACAGAAAGGGAAACACAAAACAGACGCTCTTTCCAACCATAATCCTCAGCGAGTTCGACAGAGTTATAATTAAGAGAATAAAAATTATATACCAAGGTTAAAGAATTTGCTAAGCATTTAACATGTACATCTCATTTATGCTCGGGTGTGTGTGTGAAAACCAAATATACAATTAATCTCATGCAGTCCAATAGGCACATCGAAACAACATTAACCACTAAACCTCACAAGATTCACTAAATATTTCCGCTCAGTGTTTAGGGTTAAGTGTTTACTCTCAAAACAATTACACAAGTAGTGTTCCCATATGCTTGCTCATCGACCAACTCTCTACAATTAATCTACAATTCATCAGATCATAAGGACTTTCAGGTGAAACGGGGACCAAAGGGTGAATGGTAAATGGTGAATGAAGTGAAAGGACTCGAAATGAAAAATGTTTTACATGTTTGCAAGACAAATCAACGACTTTGAAACTCATACCTATGCTATACCCGAAACAACTCTTATTTCCCTCCAACCTTTTATTGAAAATAAAAACAATACAACAAAATAACTCTATTTTTGGAATTTCTCTTTCTGACATTTTTTTTTCTTTCTTTCTTTTCTATTTTTTTTTTCTTTGAGGAATTTATTCCTTCTTTTTATTTCTGATTTTTTTTTCTTTTCTTTGAACAAATACAACAAAATAAATACACCCCCACACTTGCCTTTTGGTATACTACCGTACAAATCCGAAGCATAAAACATAAGAAGTCACTATCATCGTCTTGCAAACATAAATAAAACAAGGGTGAAATGGTGTGGGTGAACAAAAGAAACGGCTAATGAGTGATCAGTTCAAAAGGGGATTCCTAAAGTTCGTGTTTAAATGGATGGTGAATATTTTGGCCATGGTGCTCAACTAATGCCTTACTCATTTCTAATTCATCACAGATTAACAAAATGTTTCAAGTGGTCTCTGAGCAAGTTCTAGGTTCAAAAACTTATGAATTGTGCACACATGAAGAACGAGTAAATGTATGAAATATGCATACATGTGAATATACAACAGGCTCAAATCCTCACATTTTCTGGGTATGCATGACAATGTATGTTCAAATGTGCTTCTCGGATTGCAATCAATTAATCGAAATAGGTTATGTGAACATGGAAATTCGAGCAATCACAAGTTATGCATATTAGATCCAAAGCAAATTACACAAAACCTTAGCATATAACCAACATTTTCCAAATCATAACAATTAAACTCAATTCATCATCGGAATTGGAAAGAATACAACACACATAGCAGAAATAAACATACAAAAACACACAAACAGAAGCAAATATTTTTGTAATTTTTTGATTTTTTTCAATTTAGGGTAACAATACGTGACCACAGTGACTTACTAAGTGCAATGGTAGGTTCAACGCTACCAAGGGAGTAAGTATGATTTAGTCGATATACCGTTACAGTAGAAAACGAAAACAAGTAAATTATTTTTTTGAATTTTTCAATTTTTCAAATTTTTTCTTTTCTTTTCAATAAACCTTCCCCCCACACTTGAATTAAACATTGTCCTCAATGTTAGACAGATATTTCACAAAAATGAATAATTCAAGCATGATTATTGAATTTAAACACACAAACTAAAATAAACCGAAGTAAACACACAAACAGAAATAAACACAAAACAATTAACTAAATGAAAAGGGAAACAGAAAGACTCCCCTTTGAAAATCGTGAAGCTCCTCCCGAAGCAAGTCACCAACAGTCACAAACAAGGCTAGCAGGGCCTTGCATCCAACGTTTGCTCCTTAATTGACTGCGGCTCTGATCCTTTGAAGTGTGTCCTGGACAAGGGTAGTTGCCGACTCCACGGCAGATTTGGCTCATGTAGCCTTCACCGAGATCTGGAACACTATAGTCAGCAGTGTTCCGTCAAGTACAGCTCCGGATACGTTAGGCAGAATGGAGAAGCCAGAAGACATAAGCGGAAATGGCTCCGGTTGAACTCCAGATAGCAAACACTGGAAAATGGAATGGTTAATCGGCGCATAAATCACAGACGACCCTGTTGCATCGGTGCAACACTCCTGAAGGATGAGGAAGTCGTTGTGACTATCTATAGCGAGCACCGAGATCTGGTTCCGCGGGTCAAGACCGATGCTGAAATTTGCTAGCACACGCACCGAGCTGTCCATCGACATGCTATCCCACATTGGTCTAGTCTGAACGTCTTTGAGGAACTCAAATATCCTGGTGTGATGAGATAGATGAACGACGGAACAACCAGCAGTACGATTGACTCCAGGGGGCTTGCTCGGATCACCCCTTCTCTTGTTGGTCCTGACCTCCATTCGAGTGTCCCTTGTTCGATTCGAACAAGTCCAGTGGTGGTACGTGGAGTTGCTGATGTCGTTGAAGAAACAGATCGTCATCTGTTTTGCCATTTCCGCAAGTCCTCTTCTTCCTTCAAGAGAAATAATCGAGTCACCGGGTGAAGAGTGGATACCTGTGGCGCACATGTAGCGCTCGGCTTGTCGTTGGAGGGTTGAGATCCAACGCTTTGCACCAAAAGCGAACCCTGAATGAACAAAAGGTTCGAAACTGGCCTTCATTTCCTTCTCGCTTTGGATTTGAACGCAATTCATCCACGGAGACATCCACGACGACCCAACTTCCATCCAGTTGTTGGTGAGAATATCGAACAAACTGGACTTCACGAGTTGAAACGAGGTGAGATGGCACCAGAAATTCGGCCGACATCACCTGCATATGCTCCTCGTAGCCTTCTTCGTTGCTGGAGGAAAGGATCTCCAACGTCTTGGCGTTTGTGATCATGCTACAGAAGACTGGCAACCATCGACCAACATCCATTAAGATCTGAACAATGGTGGTCGGATAAAGGTGAATGGTTGCCGAGTGTCTCGACGATTCGGCTTTGAAGTACGGAGCAGGTTCAGCTCGTTGAAACACTCGCAAGTACTCGGCCCTATGAAGAGTCTCGGGATGAATAGACGTGTCGGGAGTCGGTGAAGTTATCCACAAAGGAAATCGGCAAGTGGCCATGAGCAGGAGCTCGTGTTTGGCCTTACGGACGATATCCGAGATCAAGTCGGTGTGGACTCCGACAAGATCATGAGCAGGTCCCGGAAGATTAGATGGCACAGGTATGGATGGGCGCTCGACTAGGGTAGGCATGAGGCTCCGCACATCCCGTCTCAAGTGGTCCATGTCGATGGAATCGTCGGACAACTCAAGAAGAGGCTCTTGTTGTTGAGGAACAACTTCGAGCCTTCGCCTAGGCACATCTGAGTGCGGAACAGGACCTCCGCAATTGGGACATATGCCGCTGTGGAGAGCATCGACGAGTCGTTGATTCTGCATTTGAAGCTCCTCGTTCTTGCTCACCAGCTGATCGTTTCTTTTCTCTAGCTCGGCAATACGCTGCTCGGAAGACTGGATACCGAACTTCTTCCTATTTCTCGACCCCCAATAGTAGACTTGGTCTTCTTCTAGTCCGATTTTTGGACCAAATCTTTCTCGTTGTGGTTTCGTGGGGTGAGAATACACCGCAAAGAAAGCCGCCAGTGCTTCTCTCTGAGCTTTGGTGTATTTGCTCCTCGGAAGTCTCCTATAGACAGGAGCGGCTTCCGGCTCGGCGGGTGGATCAGCAACCAAAATTGGTGCTTGGGGTAGTGGTTGCGGTTGTGGTTGTGGCTGGGTCGGCATGCTAGCATCGGCGCTATTGAGCATGCTTGGTGGAATTATTTCATCCAGGCCTTCAAAGATTGGGTTCTCTGAAGGACCTGCCTGAAACAAATCACTGAAAGAATTAACTCTTTTGGCCATTTGTGGTTTGGGAAGGGAGGAAAGCTTCTGGGAATTGGGAGGTTTCTGGGAAAAGCTCAAGAACAGATGAAGAACACGAAAGAGAAAACGAGAGAGAGAGAGAGAGAGAGAGAGAGAGAGAGACTAAGGGAAATCGCGTAATGACCTAAGGGAACTAACGCAAACAGAAGGGAAAGGAAGGAACGGACGCACGCTCGCACACGTGCCACAGACAGAAGACCCGCAATTTCCGGATCGAGCGACGAAAGTCGTAAAGTCTACAGTAGACACGCACGCGGTTTATTAAAGAATTCGGCCGACGCAAAAGTCGTGCGTCGGCCCAATCAAAATTTTTTTTGATTTTCGATTTTTTATTTTTTTATTTTTTTAATACTTTACGAAAAGTCGTAAAGTGAACAGTGAAAACGCGTGGCACACGCGCTAACGGTTGCCGACACTTTAAACGGGCTTGGGCCATCGGAATGGTCTGGGCCTTAAAGTGGGCCTGGGCCAAAGAAATCTCCGGCCCATTATTGGTGGGCTTAAACTAATGGGCCTAAAAACGAACAGGCCCGACACACTAATGGGCTTGGGTTACGGGTTTTGGGCTTCGTGAATGACACGAGCCCAATGGGCTAAATTTTTTTTATTTTTTTATTTTATTTTTTTATTTTTTTACGAAACCTAAAACCCTAACCAATCACACAAACGGGCCTAAAGCCCAATAACAAATAACAAACAAACAAGCCCAAAACAAATAATAAAAACAGTAATTATGAACAGTAAAAATAAATAATTACAAAACAGTAAAACAAAAAAGCAAACACTCTTTTTTTTTTTTATTTACAATTACAAATTTTCTATTTTTTTTTTTTTTTTTTTTTCATAAATAAATAACGAGAGTGAAAAGAAAACTTACCTTTTTACTCCCGAGGAAACCGAAAATCACCAACAAGACATCAACCTCAAGGTTTTTCAACCTTGACTTCCTAAACGTATGCTCCGATGTATGTGGTAAAATTTCCGATAAACCCGGATTATTTCCTATACAAAATAAAAAGGTTAGTAATAAATTTACAAAATAAAAACAAAATATGTACAAAGTTAAAAATGTATCACAAATTATCTATACAAAATGAATAAATAAAATTTCCTATGTCTAAGTATATTCCTATGTCTACGTATATTTTATTTACACAATACACTTAAGTGTACAAAAATATTTTCCTTTGCCTGAATATAGTTGAAAAAAATGAAAGTTGATTCCAAGCGGTAACTCAAGGTGGACTTACGGCCTAGGTGCAATGCCTTGACTTAAATGACTTTCCGTGTTTTCAGAAGGCGAATGGCCAGATCACAAGAGATAAGCGAGAGGCAGGATTCATTTAGTGGACAAGTCCTCTGAATCCAATTTTACAAACCCGTCACCCAGAGTCTTGATCATATCTAGACACCATTCATGTGCCCCTTACTCAGTTGAGAAAGCACTTAAGTGTTCGACAATTCTCCAAGTGTTAATAAAGGCCGCCCTCAACCTCAAATAACCTTACGGTAAAAATGAAGGGTTTAGGCCAATATTAACAAAAGGACCTTACCTATTCCGTTCAAGTTACAACTTACAACAACAAAAAAATAATCAACTATATAAAAGACACCTAAATATAATTACTAAGTGTAAAAATATAAACAAGTATAATCAAGTGAGTATAAATAAAATTAACAAGTATTATTTACAAATAGTAAAAAGTCAATAGTCAATAATCAATAGTAAAAAGTCAAAAGTAAATAGTAAAAACAATCCCCGGCGAGCCGGCGCCAAAATGATTAGATGTAAAACCTAGGTCATTAATTTATTACCTAAATTCCTAACAATTGTCGTTGTAAAGTATAATGGGAAATAAAGGTTTTTCCCACAGAAGATTGTTATATTTACTTTTTAATGTCACGAAAAATTAAATTAAATAAAGAATTATATTTACAAGTATAAAGAATAAAGAATATATATATATACAAAATTAAATAAACTATACAGTTTTGTTTCTATTTACAAAAATATACATTATATACAAAAGTATTTTTGGGGGTTTTGATAATTTTGAAAACAATAAAAAGAAATATTTTTGGATTTTTATTATTTTTGAAAACAAGAAAAACACACACAAATATTGTTTTGAAGATTAACCAACTCCCTAGCCATGAATCCGAAATTAACATATGTAAGATGTGATTAGTGGTTAAACCGCAGTCATTTATTATTACCTAAATTCCTAACAATTGTCGTTGTAAAGTATAATGGGAAATAAAGGTTTTTCCCACAGAAGATTGTTATATTTACTTTTTAATGTCACGAAAAATTAAATTAAATAAAGAATTATTATTAACAAGTATAAAGAATAAAGAATATATATATACAAAATTAAATGAACTATACAGTATTGTTTCTATTTACAAAAATATACATAATATACAAAAGTATTTTTGGGGGTTTTTGATAATTTTGAAAACAATAAATAATTAAAAGGAAATATTTTTGGATTTTTTATTATTTTTGAAAACAAGAAAACACACACACAAATATTGTTTTGAAGATTAACCAACTCCCTAGCCATGAATCCGAAACTAACACATGTAGAATGCCTACGCAGGTTATCATTCCCCAAATAAACTTCTCCCATGAAATCAACCTAGTGAACGCTCATCTAGATTAAACAATTAAACATGCAAAGGTGATTAATCTAAACATGTCTAACGCATAGAAAAAGAGTTGCTAATTCAAGTGCGCGATGTTTTGAGGTAAAAAAAACGCGGTCATTAATTATTACCTAAATTCCTAACAATTGTCGTTGTAAAGTATAATGGGAAATAAAGGTTTTTCCCACAGAAGATTGTTATATTTACTTTTTAATGTCACGAAAAATTAAATTAAATAAAGAATTATTATTAACAAGTATAAAGAATAAAGAATATATATATATACAAAATTAAATAAACTATACAGTATTGTTTCTATTTACAAAAATATACATTATATACAAAAGTATTTTTGGGGGTTTTTGAGATTTTTGAAAACAATAAATAATTAAAAGGAAATATTTTTGGATTTTTTATTATTTTTGAAAACAAGAAACACACACACAAATATTGTTTTGAAGATTAACCAACTCCCTAGCCATGAATCCGAAACTAACACATGTAGAATGCCTACGCAGGTTATCATTCTCCAAATAAACTTCTCCCATGAAATCAACCTAGTGAACGCTCATCTAGATTAAACAATTAAACATGCAAAGGTGATTAATCTAAACATGTCTAACGCATAGAAAAAGAGTTGTTAATTCAAGTGCGCGACCTAGCGAACGCTCGTCTATCCGCGATCCTTATTATTTAGTTTCAACATTAAAGATAAAACTAAACAAACAAAATTCACATAAGCTGCTAGAAGAATTAATCAACTTCAATCCAACAATTATTACACAAAATAGAAAATAAACAAACAATAACATTTCCCAAAATTATTCACGAATAGTCAATTAAACAAAAATAAATTATAATAAATAAACGAGTTTGGGAAAAATGTTACTGTTGTGTCCATGAAAATGGACACCGTCTGGCAGGCGAAGGTGGCAGACTCAGCTATAAAATCGGACAAGTAATTTGGATGTGGCGGGTGCACTTAGTAATTTCAGATTGGACCTTGGGCTATTGGGCTTGGGCCTGGTCAATGCGGGTCATAGGAAGTCAACAGCCCATTGCTGTTTTCTGGAAATGCCAAAAATGCCCTTTCTTCTTTCTTTCCGGCCCTTGGCCTTTTGGTCTTTTCCTTTTCTTCCTTTCTTTTCGGGCGAAGGTGGCAGACTCGCTATTTTCACGATCAATTTGGATGTGGCGGGTGCACAAATCAATTGGGCATGGGCCTGAAATTGGGCAATTGGGCTTTGAGGTGGTCAACGAGTCAAAGCCCAAGTCAAATTGACTAAGACTTTGATTTTTCTTCCGGTTTTTCCTCTTTTGCCCCTTGGTTGACTTTTCAACCGTGTATTTTGTTCTTCTTTCCCGTGCAGCAGACCAGCACCTTCACTCTTCATCTTTGAATTCTTTTCTTCTATTTCCTGAACAGAGACAAGAGAGAGAGGGACGCCATCACGGCGCCGGTGATTGTGACGGTGCCGACAGAGGAGCGGCAAGGACGGAGCGAGAGCTTAAGGCATGAGGCGCCGCATCGACGCCGGCGGTAGAGTGCGGCGTTGCTGATTAGGATGATGCCGACGAAGGAGGTAGCAACGCACGGGATCTGATTTGGCTCGAGGCGGCGCGGAAGGGAAGGGTCGGCGAGGCACGGCGTGAACGGGAGATGGGCTCACGATAATTGGGCGGTGACGACGTCGGCGGCAGAGCGGCTTTGGTGAGCTTGGGTTCGGGAAACGAACAGCTGGGCTCGGGTTCGTCGACATCAATCGGAGAGAGAGGGCCGGCATGGCTGATTTGCGAGAGGAATTGATGCCGGAATTGGATGTGGTTGGGCATCACCGCGAAGTACGGGACGACGCTGGGATTGAAACTTCCATTCCTGCAAAAGAAAAGAAAAGATAATCGGATTGTGTGGTGAATTTGTGCTTGCAGGAAAATTGATTGAATTGAGTGCAGAGAGCCGTGGTGATGGCGAAGGGACAAGGGCTGCTGCATGATTTTTGATTATGGTGATTGCCGTGAGTTGCTTGTGGTGATTGAGATTGGTTGATGATGATGTGAAGCTGAAACTTCTCTTAAATAGAGAACGGAAGGGGAATGGAGCCAAGGAATGGTGGGATAGGTTGGTGATGGTGGTGGAGCTAGAATCCAAAGGAAAAGGGAAGTGGCTGCTGTAATTGGTGGTGTGCGGTGGTTGAAGTGGAATAGTGGAGATGGTAGGTGATGCTAGCAGCCAAGGGTGGTGTGCTCGGTGGTGGTGGCTGCAAAGTTTCAAAACAAAAACAAATACAAAATAAAAATAAATAAATAAACAAATAAAAATAAATATAAAATCAAAAGTAAATAAAATTAATAAACATAAAAATAAATATAAATATAAATATAAACATGGGAAAATAAAAATGGAGATTTGAATTATGTTTCGCCACCGCGTGTGGTGGTTGCGCCGCCTTATGTGGTGGTTCGCCAACACAATTGTCGGGATTCGGAACGGTTTCCGAAATCTTCGTACAATATTTTATTCCACAAATGAAAGTCACGGTTGACTTTCCGATTTACGCTGAAAATCTCCAAAATTCACCTTTTGTGTTGAAATTGACATTTTTCTCATATTTTCCCTAAAAACACAAAAACAAATATTAAACAAACAAATAAGCTTTCAGAATAGCAAAATCCAGTAATTAAAGGCACTTTGTGAACGTATTTTACGTTCACATCACACCCCTACACTTGAACTATTGCTAGTCCTCGAGCAAACACATAATACAAAACACAACTATATTTCACAAAAATGGAAACACACAACAAACTGGTCTTTCCAACCATAATCCTCAGCGAGTTCGAAAAAATTATAATCAAGAGAATAAAAATTATATATCAAGGTTAAAGAATTTGCTAAGCATTTAATATGTACATCTCATTTATGCTCGGGTGTGTGTGTGAAAACCAAATACACAATTAATGTCAAGCAATCAAATAGGCACATATGAACAACATTAACCACTAAAGCTCACAAGATTCACTAAATATTTCCGCTCAGTGTTTAGGGTTAAGTGTTTACTCTCAAAACAATTACACAAGTAGTGTTCCCATATGCTTGCTCATCAACCGACTCTCTACAGTTAATCCACAATTCATCAGATCATAAGGACTTTCAGGTGAAACAGGGACCAAAGGGTGGATGGTAAATGGTGAATGGTAAATGAAGTGAAAGGACTCGAAATGAAAAATGTTTTACATGTTTGCAAGACAAGTCAACGACTTTGAAACTCATACCTATGCTAAACCCGAAACAACGCTCTTATTTTCCTCCAACCTTTTATTGCAAATAAAACAATACAACAAAATAACTCTATTTTTGGAATTTCTCTTTCTGACATTTTTTTTTCTTTTCTATTTTTTTTTCTTTGAGGAATTTTATTCCTTCTTTTTTTTTTTTTGATTTTTTTTTCTTTCTTTGAACAAATACAACAAAATAAATACACCCCCACACTTGCCTTTTGGTATACTACAATACAAATCCGAAGCATAAAAACATAAGAAGTCACTATCATCGTCTTGCAAACACAGTAAAACAAGGGTGAAATGGTGTGGGTGAACAAAAGAAACGGCTAATGAGTGATCAGTTCAAAAGGGCATTCCTAAAGTTCGTGTTTAAATGGATGGTGAATAATTTGGCCATGGTGCTCAACTAATGCCTTACTCATTTCTAATTCATCACAGATTAACAAAATGTTTCAAGCGGTCTCTGAGCAAGTTCTAGGTTCAAAAACTCATGAATTGTGCACACATGAAGAACGAGTAAATGTATGAAATATGCATACATGTGAATATTCAATAAGCTCAAGTCCTCACATTTTCTGGGTATGCATGACAATGTATGTTTATATGTGCTTCTCGGATTACAATCAATTAATCGAAACAGGTTATGTGAACATGAAATTTCGAGCAATCACAAGTTATGCATATTAAATCCAAAGCAAACTACGCAAAGCCTTGACATATAAGAAACATTCTCAAAATCATAACAATTAAACTCAATTCATCATCGGGATTGGAAAGAAAACAACACACATAACAGAAATAAACACACAAAAACACAAAACAGAAGCAAATATTTTTGTAATTTTTGATTTTTTTGATTTTTTTCAATTTACGTAACAATACGTGACCACAGTGACTTACTAAGTGCAATGGTAGGTTCAACGCTACCAAGGGAGTAAGTATGATTTAGTCGATATATTGTTACCGTAGAAAACAAAAACAAGTAAATTATTTTTTTTGAATTTTTTTCAATTTTTCAAATTTTTTCTTTTCTTTTTAATAAACCTTCCCCCCACACTTGAATTAAACATTGTCCTCAATGTTAGACAGATATTTCACGAAAATGAAAAATTCAAGTATGGTTATTGAATTTAAACACACAAACATAAATCAACAGAAGTAAACACACAACATATATACAAATGAAAAAGATAGGTTAAAGAAAATCTCCCCCTTGAAGATCGTGAAGCTCGTCCCGAAGCAAGTCACCAACAGTCACAAACAAGGCTAGCAGGGCCTTGCATCCAACGTTTGCTCCTTAGTTGACTGCGGCTCTGATCCTTTGAAGTGTGTCCTGGACAAGGGTTGTTGCCGACTCCACGGCAGACTTGGCTGATGTAGCCTTCACTGAGATCTGGAACACTATAGTCAGTAGAGTTCCATCAAGTATAGCTCCGGATACGTTTGGCAGAATGGAAAAGCCAGAAGACATAAGCGGAAATGGCTCCGGTTGAACTCCACATAACAAACACTGGAGAATGGAATGGTTGATCGGCGCGTAAATCACAGACGACCCCGTTGCATCGGTGCAACACTCCTGAAGAATGAGGAAGTCGTTGTGACTATCTATGGCGAGCACCGAAATCTGATTGCGCGGGTCAAGACCGATGCTGAAATTTGCAAGCACACGCACCGAGCTATCCATCGACATGCTATCCCATTGCGGTCTTGTCTGCACATCTTTGAGGAACTCAAAGATCCTTGTGTGATGGGAGAGATGAACGACGGAACAACCAGCAGTACGATTGACTCCAGGGGGCTTGCTCGGATCACCCCTTCTCTTGTTGGTCCTAACCTCCATTCGAGTGTCCCTTGTTCGATTCGAACAAGTCCAGTGGTGGTACGTGGAGTTGCTGATATCGTTGAAGAAACAGACTGTCATCTGTTTTGCCATTTCCGCCAGGCCTCTTCTTCCTTCAGGCGAAATAATAGAGTCACCGGGTGAAGTGTGGATACCTGTGGCGCACATGTAGCGCTCGGCTTGTCGTTGGAGTGTTGAGATCCAACGCTTTGCACCAAAAGCGAACCCTGAATGAACAAAAGGTTCGAAAATGGCCTTCATCTCCTTCTCGCGCACATCCACGTGCTCCACCCAAGTGACCAAGGAAGATCCATTATGCAAATCACGTATCAGGCATCCGGAGGGGCGTTTTCGGCAAATCGATCTCACGGAAGGCTTTGGATTTGAACGCAATTCATCCACGGAGACATCCACGACGACCCAACTTCCATCCAGTTGTTGGTGAGAATACCGAACGAACTGGACTTCACGAGTCGAAACGATGTGAGATGGCACCAGAAACTCGGCCGACATCACCTGCATATGCTCCTTGTAGCCTTCTTCGTTGCTGGAGGAAAGGATCTCCAACGTCTTGGCGTTTGTGATCATGCTACAGAAGACTGGCAACCATCGACCAACATCCATTAAAATCTGAACGATGGTGGTCGGATAAAGGTGGATGGTTGCCGAGTGTCTCGAGGATTCCGCCTTGAAGTACGGTGCAGGTTCAGCTCGTTGAAACACTCGCAAGTACTCGGCCCTATGAAGAGTCTCGGGATGAATAGACGTGTCGGGAGTCGGTGAAGTTATCCACAAAGGAAATCCGACAGTGGCCATGAGCAGGAGCTCGTGTTTGGCCTTACGGACGATATCCGAGATCAAGTCGGTGTGGACTCCGACAAGATCATGAGCAGGTCCCGGAAGAGTAGATGGCACAGGTATGGATGGGCGCTCGACAAGGGTAGGCATGAGGCTCCGCACATCCCGTCTCAAGTGGTCCATGTCGATCGAATCGTCGGACAACTCAAGAAGAGGCTCTTGTTGTTGAGGAACTGATAGGAGCACAAAGTGTGACGTTTTTAATGTGTTTTCCCTACTATTTCGCTATGATTTAATTGTAACTTTGCTATTTTAGCTTAGTTTCCATATTTGAGTCCAAAATAATGTATTAATGTGAACATGTGCAGAAACGAAGTCAAATGGGCTTTTTCGAGGCCCATTAAGAGGTGGGCTGCCGTGAGCCCAAGAATGAAGGCCCAAATCCATGAAGAAAGGCCCAAACCCAAGAAGGAGGCCCAAACCCAAGATGGAAGGCCCAAATCCATGAAGGAAGGCCCAGGTTCACAAAGCATGAGGAATGGCCCAAGCCCGGATTTTCGGACAATGCACTTTGTGCAGATAGGTCAACTTGCGAGGCCCATATATCTCAATTGCACCGTCAGATCTAGCTGTAATTTTGATACACGCTGCACATGGATGTCAGTTATTCCCAAATAAAATTTCAGAAGCATCCAACTGTTGAAACGTGCAGGATTCCGTTCTAAGTGCGCACTGCTCAGTGCTGTCCGTTTTTATTTCTTCCCTCTTCTTTTATTTTCAATGCTCCACTCACTCCTATATTCTTTCCTCTTCTTTCTGCCCACACCATGAGTGTTTAATTTCTTTTTGGTAAATAAATGGTTAATTGCCATATGATTCCATTTCCACCACCACTTACCATTTCTTTATCTCCCACTTAAATTCCACTTCTTTTCCCTTTCTTTGTTTATTTCTTCCATTGTCTTCTTCTTCCTCTCCATTTTACTATAAATAGGAGCCTATTTCTCTTCACCAATTCACCAATTCACACCCCAATGGGGAGGGACAAACCCTCCTCTTTCTCTTCTCCATCATATTTTCCATTCTCTAGTATTTAGGGTTCTCAAGGCTTCAAGGAGGAGGAAAGGCGGCTGCACCATCACCATCATCACCATCAATTTCGTCCATCATCATCACCACCTTGCTGCACACGGTTTGGATTACTTGCTTTCAAGGATTCAAGGTTTCGTGGTCTTCAAGTCTTCATGCTATTCCATATGGTGTAATCTGACTTTTCCTTTAATTATTCTTATGAATTCCTCTTTGTTGCTTGATTATTCTTTGTATTAGTTAACATGACATGATTTATATAATTTCCAGCCTATTTATATGAGTTTATTTAGTTATTGGATCCTAATTAATTAGTTCTTCTAGTAGCTTATGTGACTCCGTTTACTTGATTCTGTTTTATAGAAAACTTTTATGTGTTTATGTTATAGGGATCGATACTTATAATATTTGCATATAATTGGAGCTAGAGTTAGGGATTACAATTCACCTAATAGTTTTGGAAACCTAATTCACGAGTAGTAAAGGCTTTGGACAAAGGTCGGTGTCAAATAAAAAGGATTGCGGACATATGGACTTTTCTATAATGGGTCGTGCACTTTAATTAACAACTCTTTTCTATGCGTTAAATGTGGTTTGATTAGCTAGCTTTCTAGACTAAGATGGCATGTTTAATTGGTTAATCTAGGTGCTTTCACTTAGGTTAATTTTCGTAGAGAGGTTTTATTTGGGGAATGGTTAGCTTCTAACTTTCCACATATGTTAATTTCGGTTTCATGGCTGGGGAACTTGGTTAATTTTCGGTCCAATGATTAATAAACTTGTGTATATGTGGCTGAACTTTATATACTTTGTGTTTCATCCCATCTCATTTAATTTATTCTTTGTAGTTTAATTAATTTATTTCATTCAATTTATCTCTTAAACCCCCTTACTTTGTACATATGTATATATTTATACTTTATACATGTTAATAATAATTCTTTATTTTATTTAATTCTTTGTGACAATTTTTGTTAGGTACACCCTTTGATCTCCGTTGTGAACGATACCCTACTATGCACTATACTACTACCGATAGGGTTTTTTTAAATTGACGGTCCTTTTGGGCGTGTCAGGAACAACTTCGAGCCTTCGCCTAGGCACATCTGAGTGCGGAACAGGACCTCCGCAATTGGGACATATGCCGCTGTGGAGAGCATCGACGAGTCGTTGATTCTGCATTTGAAGCTCCTCGTTCTTGCTCACCAGCTGATCGTTTCTTTTCTCTAGCTCGGCAATACGCTGCTCGGAAGACTGGATACCGAACTTCTTCCTATTTCTCGACCCCCAATAGTAGACTTGGTCTTCTTCTAGTCCGATTTTTGGACCAAATCTTTCACGTTGTGGTTTGGTGGGGTGAGAATACACCGCAAAGAAAGCCGCCAGTGCTTCTCTCTGAGCTTTGGTGTACTTCGACCTCGGAAGTCTCCTATAGACAGGAGCGGCTTCCGGCTCAACAGGTGGATCAGCAACCAAGATTGGTGCTTGGGGTAGTGGTTGCGGTTGTGGCTCGGTCGGCATGCTAGCATCGGCGCTATTGAGCATGCTCGGTGGAATTATTTCAGCCAAGCCTTCAAAGATTGGGTTCTCTGAAGGACCTGCCTGAAACAAGTCGCTGAAAGAATTGACTCTTTTGGCCATTTGTGGTTTGGGATGGGAGGAGAGCTTTCTGGGAATTAGGGAGGTTTCTGGGAAAACTGAAGAACACGAAGAACACACGAGAGAGAAAACGAGAGAGAGAGTGAGAGAGACTAAGGGAAAACGCGTGAAATGACTAAGGGAACTAACGCAAACCGAAGGGGAAGGGAACGGAATGGACGGACGCGTGTCCAAAGTCGAAGACAAAGATCCGTAAATCACGGATCGAGCGACGAAAGTCGCAAAGGGAATAGTGGAACGCGCGCATGATTTATTAAACAATTCGGCCGACGCAAAAGTCGTGCGTCGGCCCAATCACATTTTTTCTTGATTTTCGATTTTTTATTTTTTTATTTTTTTAATACTTTACGAAAAGTCGTAAAGTGAACAGTGAAAACGCGTAGCACGCGCGCTTGCCGACACTTTAAACGGGCTTGGGCCATCGGAATGGTCTGGGCCTTAAAGTGGGCCTGGGCCAAAGAAATCTTCGGCCCATTATTGGTGGGCTTAAACTAATGGGCCTAAAAACGAACATGCCCGACACACTAAATGGGCTTGGGTTACGGGTTTTGGGCTTCGTGAATGACACGAGCCCAATGGGCTAAAATTTTTTTTTTTATTTTTTATTTTTTTTTATTTTACGAAACCTAAAACACTAACCAATCACACAAACGGGCCTAAGGCCCAATAACAAATAACTACAACAAGCCCGAAAAAATACTCATTAATTATAAACAGTAAAAAGAAATAATTACCAACAGTAAAACAAAAGAAAACACTTTTTTTTTTATTTTTTTACAATTACAAATTTTCTAATTTTTTAATTTTTTAATTTTTTAAATAAATAACGAGAGTGAAAAGAAAACTTACCTTTTTACTCCCGAGGAAACCGAAAATCACCAACAAGACATCAACCTCAAGGTTTTTCAACCTTGACTTCCTAAACGTATGCTCCGATGTATGTGGTAAAATTTCCGATAAACCCGGATTATTTCCTATACAAAATAAAAAGGTTAGTAATAAATTTACAAAATAAAAACAAAATATTTACAAAGTTAAAAACGTGTCACAAATTATCTATACAAAATGAATGAATAAAATTTCCTATGTCTAAGTATATTTTATTTACACAAAAATATTTTCTTTTGCCTGAATATAGTTGAAAAAAAATGAAAGTTGATTCCAAGCGGTAACTCAAGGTGGACTTACGGCCTAGGTGCAATGCCTTGACTTAAATGACTTTCCGTGTTTTCAGAAGGCGAATGGCCAGATCACAAGAGATAAGCGAGAGGCAGGATTCATTTAGTGGACAAGTCCTCTGAATCCAATTTTACAAACCCGTCACCCAGAGTCTTGATCATATCTAGACACCATTCATGTGCCCCTTACTCAGTTGAGAAAGCACTTAAGTGTTCGACAATTCTCCAAGTGTTAATAAAGGCCGCCCTCAACCTCAAATAACCTTACGGTAAAAATGAAGGGTTTAGGCCAATATTAACAAAAGGACCTTACCTATTTCCGTTCAAGTTACAACTTACAACAACAAAAAATAATCAACTATATAAAAGACACCTAAATAAATTACTAAGTGTAACAAAATATCTAAAAGTAAAATTAGTGAGTAAAAATAAAATTAACAAATATTATTTACAAATAGTAAAAAGTCAATAGTCAAAAATCAATAGTCAATGGTCAATAGTCAATAGTAAAAAGTCAATAGTAAAAACAATCCCCGGCGAGCCGGCGCCAAAATGGTTAGAGGTTTTTACACCGCGGTCATTTATTATTACCTAAATTCCTAACAATTGTCGTTGTAAAGTATAATGGGAAATAAAGGTTTTTCCCACAGAAGATTGTTATATTTACTTTTTAATGTCACGAAAAATTAAATTAAATAAAGAATTATTATTAACAAGTATAAAGAATAAAGAATATATATATACAAAATTAAATGAACTATACAGTATTGTTTCTATTTACAAAAATATACATAATATACAAAAGTATTTTTGGGGGTTTTTTAATATTTTTAAAAAAAAAAAAAATTTAAAAAAAAATTTTTTGGTTTTTTTTTTTTTTTTAAAAAAAAAAAAAAAAAAAAAAAAAAATAGTTTTTTGAATAATAAAAAACCCCCTAGCCATGAATCCGAAACTAACACATGTAGAATGCCTACGCAGGTTATCATTCCCCAAATAAACTTCTCCCATGAAATCAACCTAGTGAACGCTCATCTAGATTAAACAATTAAACATGCAAAGGTGATTAATCTAAACATGTCTAACGCATAGAAAAAGAGTTGCTAATTCAAGTGCGCGATGTTTTGAGGTAAAAAAAACGCGGTCATTAATTATTACCTAAATTCCTAACAATTGTCGTTGTAAAGTATAATGGGAAATAAAGGTTTTTCCCACAGAAGATTGTTATATTTACTTTTTAATGTCACGAAAAATTAAATTAAATAAAGAATTATTATTAACAAGTATAAAGAATAAAGAATATATATATATACAAAATTAAATAAACTATACAGTATTGTTTCTATTTACAAAAATATACATTATATACAAAAGTATTTTTGGGGGTTTTTGAGATTTTTGAAAACAATAAATAATTAAAAGGAAATATTTTTGGATTTTTTATTATTTTTGAAAACAAGAAACACACACACAAATATTGTTTTGAAGATTAACCAACTCCCTAGCCATGAATCCGAAACTAACACATGTAGAATGCCTACGCAGGTTATCATTCTCCAAATAAACTTCTCCCATGAAATCAACCTAGTGAACGCTCATCTAGATTAAACAATTAAACATGCAAAGGTGATTAATCTAAACATGTCTAACGCATAGAAAAAGAGTTGTTAATTCAAGTGCGCGACCTAGCGAACGCTCGTCTATCCGCGATCCTTATTATTTAGTTTCAACATTAAAGATAAAACCAAACAAACAAAATTCACATAAGCTGCTAGAAGAATCAATCAACTTCAATCCAACAATTATTACACAAAATAGAAAATAAACAAACAATAACATTTCCCAAAATTATTCACGAATAGTGTAATTAAACAAAAATAAATTATAATAAATAAACGAGTTTGGGAAAAATGTTACTGTTGTGTCCATGAAAATGGACACCGTCGGCGGAGCGAAGGTGGCAGACTCGGCTATAGTAAATCGTACAAGTGCATTTGGATGTGGCGGGTGCACTTAGTAATTTCAGATTGGACCTTGGGCTATTGGGCTTGGGCCTGGTCAATGCGGGTCATAGGAAGTCAACAGCCCATTGCTGTTTTCTGGAAATGCCAAAAATGCCCTTTCTTCTTTCTTTCCGACCTTTGGCCTTTTGGTCTTTTCCTTTTCTTCCTTTCTTTTCGGCTTCTGCCCTCCCCGTGGTCAAGACTTCTCCTTTCTATCATTCTTTCTCCTTAATCATGATTTCTTCTCCACTTCTTTTGTTTCTTTGATGGCAGGACCGGCAGAGGGCACGGTGAGGAGCCGGGGACGGCGACGACGCAAGGAGCGACGCCGGCAGGAACTGGACTTCACGGCGGCGTGAGTGGACTCGGCGCGGCAAAGGAGGAACGCCGATATGGTTCGGAAATCTGGGCTGGTCGCGGCTTTGGGAGATTTCGGCGGCGGTAGCGTCGGGAAATAGATGGGCACGGTGGATTTCCGGTGACGGCCTGGCAGCGGCGGTGGTGATTTCGGAGCAAAAAGAGCTTTGGGCTCGGTGATTTGGGTGCTGCGAGGAGAGGGCAGGCGCGGCCGTGGTGGGCTGGACAGCAGCTATTGACGGCGCTGTCGTGAGAGAGAGAGATTACGGCGATGTGGTGCGGCGCCGGACTGAGATGGCCGGTTCAGTGAGAACAGCGGAGGCACATCTAAGAGCACGGGCGGCCAAGATTGAGCTGGGCTTCTTGATTGCAGCGGCAAGGCGAGCTGCTTCCAAACCTGCAAAAACAGAAAAACAAAGAAAATTAGATTAATGATTGCATGTGTTGAACTGTGAAATTGCAGGTATTTGATGAAATTGTGAATTGCAGAGAGTAGCCATAGATGATTGAATTGGCAGAGGGCTGCCATGGTAGTGATGGTGTGATTGAAAATGGCTACTGAGATGATGATCGTGTGAATTGGTGATTATTGCAGAATGGTTGATGGCTTAAATAGGCAAGGAGAGTGGAGAAACAGCCAAGGAAGAGTGGTCTGGAAATTGATTCCAGGAAGGAATTGCGGCCATGTGATGGAGTGGAGATGGAATAATGACTGGAAAGGAAGGGAACATGGGCTGATGGATGTGAAGGTGGATGAAGAATCAAACCGTGAGCACACATGGTGGCTGCAAAAGAAATAAAATAAAAAGAATTTATAAAATAATTATAAAATAAATCAAAAGAAAAAGTAATAAAATAAATGAAATGAAATAATTATAAAATAAATGTATAAAAGAAACATTTATTAGAGAAAATAAAATGGTGGTTTGAATTGTGTTCCACCACCGCGTGTGGTGGTTGCGCCGCCTTATGTCGTGGTTCGCCGACAAATTGTCGGGATTCGGAACGGTTTCCGAAATCTTCGTACATTATTTTATTCCACATGTGAAAGTCACGGTTGACTTTCCGATTTACGCTGAAAACCTCCAAAATGCACCTATTCTGTGCAGATTAACATTTTCCTGGTATTTTCCCTAAAAACACGAAAACAAACATTAAACAAACAATTAAGCTTTCGGAATAGCAAAATCCAGTAATTAAAGGCACTTTGTGAACGTATTTTACGTTCACATCACACCCCTACACTTGAACTATTGCTAGTCCTCGAGCAAACACAAAACAAAACAACACAAAACAGAAAGGGAAACACAAAACAGACGGTCTTTCCAACCATAATCCTCAGCGAGTTCGAAAGAGTTATAATTAAGAGAATAAAAATTATATACCAAGGTTAAAGAATTTGCTAAGCATTTAATATGTACATCTCATTTATGCTCGGGTGAAGTGTGTGAAAACCAAGTATACAATTAATGTCAAGCAATCCAATAGGCACATATGAACAACATTAACCACTAAACCTCACAAGATTCACTAAATATTTCCGCTCAGTGTTTAGGGTTAAGTGTTTACTCTCATAACAATTACACAAGTAGTGTTCCCATATGCTTGCTCATTAACCAACTCTCTACAGTTAATCTACAAATCATCAGATCATAAGGTCTTTCAATGGTGTAATGAGGCCAAAGGGTGAATGGTAAATGGTGAATGGAAAATGAAGTGAAAGGACTCGAAATGAAAAATGTTTTACATGTTTGCAAGACAAATCAACGACTTTGAAACTCATACCTATGCTCAACCCGAAACAACTCTTATTTTCCTCCAACCTTTTATTGAAAATAAAAACAATACAACAAAATAACTCTATTTTTGTGGAATTTCTCTTTCTTTTCTTTCCTTTTTTTTCCTCCTTTTTTTTTTTTCTTTGAGGAATTTATTCCTTCTTTTTATTTCTGATTTTTTTTTTTTTCTTTCTTTGAACAAATACAACAAAATAAATACACCCCCACACTTGCCTTTTGGTATACTACCATACAAATCCGAAGCATAAAAACATAAGAAGTCACTATCATCGTCTTGCAAACATAAATAAAACAAGGGTGAAATGGTGTGGGTGAACAAAAGAAACGGCTAATGAGTGATCAGTTCAAAAGGGGATTCCTAAAGTTCGTGTTTAGATGGATGGTGAATATTTTGGCCATGGTGCTCAACTAATGCCTTACTCATTTCTAATTCATTACAGATTAACAAAAAGTTTCAAGTGGTCTCTGAGCAAGTTCTAGGTTCAAAACTCATGAATTGTGCACACATGAAGAACGAGTAAATGTATGAAATATGCATACATGTGAATATACAATAGGCTCAAGTCCTCACATTTTCTGGGTATGCATGACAATGTATGTTCAAATGTGCTTCTCGGATTCCAATCAATTAATCGAAACAGGTTAAGTGAACATGGAATTTCGAGCAATCACAAGTTATGCATATTAAATCCGAAGCAAATCACACAAATCCTTAACATATAATAAACATTCTCAAAATCATAACAATTAAACTCAATTCATCATCGGAATTGGAAAGAAAACAACACACATAACACAAATAAACACACAAAAACACACAAACAGAAGCAAATATTTTTGTAATTTTTGATTTTTTTGATTTTTTGATTTTTTTGATTTTTTCAATTTACGTAACAATACGTGACCACAGTGACTTACTAAGTGCAATGGTAGGTTCAACGCTACCAAGGGAGTAAGTATGATCTAGTCGATATATTGTTACCGTAGAAAACGAAAACAAGTAAATTATTTTTTTGAATTTTTTCAATTTTTCAAATTTTTTCTTTTCTTTTCAATAAACCTTCCCCCACACTTGAATTAAACATTGTCCTCAATGTTGACAAATATTTCACGAAAATGAAAAATTCAAGCATGGTTATTGAATTTAAACACACAAACAGAAGTAAACACACAAACATATATACAAATGAAAAACAAATAAGTTAAAGAAAAACTCCCCCTTGAAGATCGTGAAGCTCCTCCCGAAGCAAGTCACCAACAGTCACAAACAAGGCTAGCAGGGCCTTGCATCCAACGTTTGCTCCTTAATTGACTGCGGTTCTGATCCGTTGAAGTGTGTCCTGGACAAGGGTAGTAGGCGACTCCACGGCAGACTTGGCTGATGTAGCCCTCACTGAGATCTGGAAGACTATAGTAAGTAGACTTCCATCAAGAATAGCTCCAGATACGTTAGGCAGAATGGAGAAGCCTGAAGACATAAGCGGAAATGGCTCCGGTTGAACTACAGATAGCAAACACTGGAAAATGGAATGGTTAATCGGCGCATAAATCACAGACGACCCTGTTGCATCGGTGCAACACTCCTGAAGAATGAGGAAGTCGTTGTGACTATCTATGGCGAGCACCGAAATCTGGTTCCGCGGGTCAAGACCGATGGTGAAATTTGCTAGCACACGCACCGAGCCTGTCCATCGACATACTATCCCATAACGGTCTTGTCGCACGTCTTTGAGGAACTCAAAGATCCTGGTGTGATGAGATAGATGAACAACGGAACAACCAGCAGTACGATTGACTCCAGGGGGCTTGCTCGGATCACCCCTTCTCTTGTTGGTCCTGACCTCCATTCGAGTGTCTCTTGTTCGGTTCGAACAAGTCCAGTGGTGGTACGTGGAGTTGCTGATATCGTTGAAGAAACAGATCGTCATCTGTTTTGCCATTTCCGCAAGTCCTCTTCTTCCTTCAAGAGAAATAATCGAGTCACCGGGTGAAGAGTGGATACCTGTGGCGCACATGTAGCGCTCGGCTTGTCGTTGGAGAGTTGAGATCCAACGCTTTGCACCAAAAGCGAACCCTGAATGAACAAATGGTTCGAAACTGGCCTTCATCTCCTTCTCGCGTACATCCACGTGCTCCACCCAAGTGACCAAGGAAGATCCATTATGCAGATCACGTATCAGGCATCCGGAGGGGCGTTTTCGGCAAATCGATCTCACGGAAGGCTTTGGATTGGAACGCAATTCATCCACGGAGACATCCACGACGACCCAACTTCCATCCGGTTGTTGGTGAGAGTACCGAACGAACTGGACTTCACGAGTTGAGACGATGTGAGATGGCACCGAAACTCGGCCGACATCACCCGCATATGCTCCTCGTAGCCTTCTTCGTTCTTTGGAGGAAAGGATCTCCAACTTCTTGGCGTTTGTGATCATGCTACGAAGACGGCAACCATCGACCAACATCCATTAAGATTTGAACGATGGTGGTCGGATAAAGGTGAATGGTTGCCGAGTGTCTCGACGATTCGGCTTTGAAGTACGGAGCAGGTTCGGCTCGTTGAAACACTCGCAAGTACTCGGCCCTATGAAGAGTCTCGGGATGAATAGACGTGTCGGGAGTCGGTGAAGTTATCCACAAAGGAAATCCGGCGATGGCCTACGCGCAAGAGCTCGTGTTTGGCCTTACGGACGATATCCGAGATCAAGTCGGTGTGGACTCCGACAAGATCGTGAGCAGGTCCGGGAAGGGTATCGGATGGCACGGTTAAGGATGGGCGCTCGACTAGGGTAGGCATGAGGCTCCGCACATCCCGTCTCAAGTGGTCCATGTCGATGGAATCATCGGACAACTCGAGAAGAGGCTCTTGTTGTGGAGGAACAACTTCGAGCCTTCGCCGTGGCACATCTGAGTGCGGAACAGGACCTCCGCAATTGGGACAAATGCCGTTGTGGAGAGCATCAACGAGTTTTTGATTCTGCATTTGAAGCTCCTCGTTTTTGCTCACCGGTGATCGTTTCTTTTCTCTAGCTCGGCAATACGCTGCTCGGAAGACTGGATACCGAACTTCTTCCTATTTCTCGACCCCCAATAATAGACTTGGTCCTCCTCAAGTCCGATTTTCGGACCAAATCTTTCTCGTTGTGGTTTGGTGGGGTGAGAATACACCGCAAAGAAAGCCGCAAGTGCATCTCTCTGAGCTTTGCTGTACTTCGACCTCGGAAGTCTCCTATAGACAGGAGCGGCTTCCGGCTCAACGGGTGGATCAGCAACCAAGATTGGTGCTTGGGGTAGTGGTTGCGGTTGTGGTTGTGGCTCGGTCGGCATGCTAGCATCGGCGCTATTGAGCATGCTCGGTGGAATTATTTCAGCCAGACCTTCAAAGATTGGGTTCTCTGAAGGACCTGCCTGAAACAAATCACTGAAAGAATTCACTCTTTTGGCCATTTCGGGTTGGGAAGGGAGGATAACTTTTCGGGAATTAGGGAGGTTTCGGGAAAACCGAAGAACACGAAGAACACAGAGAGAGAGAAAACGAGAGAGAGAGAGAGAGACTAAGGGAAACCAAGAAATGCGTGAAATGACCTAACACACGAACCGAAGGGAAGGGAAAGGAACGGACGCACGCTCGCACACGTGCCACGGACAGAAGACCCGCAAATCCGGATCGAGCGACGAAAGTCGTAAAGTCTACGTAGACACGCACGCGGTTTATTAAACAAATCGGCCGACGCAAAAGTCGTGCGTCGGCCCAATCAAATTTTTTCTTGATTTTCGATTTTTTATTTTTTTATTTTTTTATTTTTTTTAATACTTTACGAAAAGTCGTAAAGTGAACAGTGAAAACGCGTAGCACACGCGCTTGCCGACACTTTAAACGGGCTTGGGCCATCGAAATGGTCTGGGCCTTAAAGTGGGCCTGGGCCAAAGAAAACTCCGGCCCATTATTGGTGGGCTTAAACTAATGGGCCTAAAAACGAAGAGGCCCGACACACTAATGGGCTTGGGTTACGGGTTTTGGGCTTCGTGAATGACACGAGCCCAATGGGCTAAAATTTTTATTTTTTTATTTTTTTATATTTTTTTTTATTTTACGAAACCTAAAACCCTAACCAATCACACAAACAAACGGGCCTAAGGCCCAATAACAAATAACTAAAACAAGCCCGAAAATAAAACACACAGTAATTATAAATAGTAAAAATAAATAATTACAAAACAGTAAAACAAAAGCAAACACTCTTTTTTTTTTATTTACAATTACAAATTTTCTATTTTTTTATTTTTATTATTTTTATTTTTATTTTTTAAATAAACAAATAACGAGAGTGAAAAGAAAACTTACCTTTTTACTCCCGAGGAAACCGAAAATCACCAACAAGACATCAACCTCAAGGTTTTTCAACCTTGACTTCCTAAACGTATGCTCCGATGTAATGTGGTAAAATTTCCGATAAACCCGGATTATTCCCTATAAAAATTAAAAGGTTAGTAATAAAATTTACAAGTTAAACACAAAATATTTACAAAGTTAAAAATAATGTCACAAATTATCTATACAAAATGAATAAATAAAATTTCCTATGTCTAAGTATATTTTATTTACGACAATACATTCTAGTATAGTGTACAAAAATATTTTCATTTTCCTGAATATAGTTGAAAAAAAATGAAAGTTGATTCCAAGCGGTAACTCAAGGTGGACTTACGGCCTAGGTGCAATGCCTTGACTTAAATGACTTTCCGTGTTTTCAGAAGGCGAATGGCCAGATCACAAGAGATAAGCGAGAGGCAGGATTCATTTAGTGGACAAGTCCTCGAATCCAATTTTACAAACCCGTCACCCGAGTCTTGATCATATCTAGACACCATTCATGTGCCCCTTACTCGGTTGAGAAAGCACTTAAGTGTTCGACAATTCTCCAAGTGTTAATAAAGGCCGCCCTCAACCTCAAATAACCTTACGGTAAAAATGAAGGGTTTAGGCCAATATTAATAAAAGGACCTTACCTAATCCGTTCAAGTTACAACTTACAACAACAAAAAAATAATCAACTATATAAAAGACACCTAAATATAATTACTAAGTGTAACAAAATATAAACAAGTATAATAAGTGAGTATAAATAAAATTAACAAGTATTATTTACAAATAGTAAAAAGTCAACAGTCAATAGTAAAAGTCAACAGTCAATAGTAAAAAGTCAACAGTAAAAAGTCAACAGTCAAAGTAAAAAGTCAAAAGTAAATAGTAAAAACAATCCCCGGCGAGCCGGCGCCAAAATGATTAGAGGTTAAACCGCGGTCATTAATTATTACCTAAATTCCTAACAATTGTCGTTGTAAAGTATAATGGGAAATAAAGGTTTTTCCCACAGAAGATTGTTATATTTACTTTTTAATGTCACGAAAAATTAAATTAAATAAAGAATTATTATTAACAAGTATAAAGAATAAAGAATATATATATATACAAAATTAAATAAACTATACAGTATTGTTTCTATTTACAAAAATATACATTATATACAAAAGTATTTTTGGGGGTTTTTGAGATTTTTGAAAACAATAAATAATTAAAAGGAAATATTTTTGGATTTTTTATTATTTTTGAAAACAAGAAAACACACACACAAATATTGTTTTGAAGATTAACCAACTCCCTAGCCATGAATCCGAAACTAACACATGTAGAATGCCTACGCAGGTTATCATTCTCCAAATAAACTTCTCCCATGAAATCAACCTAGTGAACGCTCATCTAGATTAAACAATTAAACATGCAAAGGTGATTAATCTAAACATGTCTAACGCATAGAAAAAGAGTTGTTAATTCAAGTGCGCGACCTAGCGAACGCTCGTCTATCCGCGATCCTTATTATTTAGTTTCAACATTAAAGATAAAACCAAACAAACAAAATTCACATAAGCTGCTAGAAGAATCAATCAACTTCAATCCAACAATTATTACACAAAATAGAAAATAAACAAACAATAACATTTCCCAAAATTATTCACGAATAGTTAATTAAACAAAAATAAATTATAATAAATAAACGAGTTTGGGAAAAATGTTACTGTTGTGTCCATGAAAATGGACACTGTCTGGCAGGCGAAGGTGGCAGACTCAGCTATAAAATCGGACAAGTAATTTGGATGTGGCGGGTGCACTTAGTAATTTCAGATTGGACCTTGGGCTATTGGGCTTGGGCCTGGTCAATGGGGGGTAGAGGGAGTCAAAGCCCCCTTTTTTTTTTTTGGGAAAATGCCAAAAATGCCCTTTCTTCTTTCTTTCGGCCCTTGGCCTTTTGGTCTTTTCCTTTTCTTCCTTTCTTTTCGGCTTGTGCCCGGCCGTGGTCAAGACTTCTCCTTTCTATCATTCTTTCTCCTTAATCATGATTTCTTCTCCACTTCTTTTGTTTCTTTGATGGCGGGACCGGCGAGAGGGCACGGTGAGGAGGCGGGGACGGCGACGACGCAAGGAGCGACGCCGGCGGAGAACCGGACTTCACGGCGGCGTGAGTGGACTCGGCGCGGCAAAGGAGGAACGCCGATATGGTTCGGAAATCTGGGCTGGTCGCGGCTTTGGGAGATTTCAGCGGCGGTAGCGTCGGGAAATAGATGGGCACGGTGGATTTCCGGTGACGGCTGGCAGCGGCGGTGGTGATTTCGGAGCAAAAAGAGCTTTGGGCTCGGTGATTTGGGTGCTGCGAGGAGAGGGCAGGGCGCGGCCGTGGTGGGGCTGGACAGCAGCTATTGACGGCGCTGTCGTGAGAGAGAGAGATTACGGCGATGTGGTGCGGCGCCGGACTGAGATGGCCGGTTCAGTGAGAACAGCGGAGGCACATCTAAGAGCACGGGCGGCCAAGATTGAGCTGGGCTTCTTGATTGCAGCGGCAAGGCGAGCTGCTTCCAAACCTGCAAAAACAGAAAAACAAAGAAAATTAGATTAATGATTGCATGTGTTGAACTGTGAAATTGCAGGTATTTGATGAAATTGTGAATTGCGGAGAGTAGCCATAGATGATTGAATTGGCGAGAGGGCTGCCATGGTAGTGATGGTGTGATTGAAAATGGCTACCGAGATGATGATCGTGTGAATTGGTGATTATTGCGAGAATGGTTGATGGCTTAAATAGGCAAGGAGAGTGGAGAAACAGCCAAGGAAGAGTGGTCCGGAAATTGATTCCAGGAAGGAATTGCGGCCATGTGATGGAGTGGAGATGGAATAATGAGCGGAAAGGAAGGGAACATGGGCTGATGGATGTGAAGGTGGATGAAGAATCAAACCGTGAGCACACATGGTGGCTGCAAAAGAAATAAAATAAAAAGAATTTATAAAATAATTATAAAATAAATCAAAAGAAAAAGTAATAAAATAAATGAAATGAAATAATTATAAAATAAATGTATAAAAGAAACATTTATTAGAGAAAATAAAATGGTGGTTTGAATTGTGTTCCACCACCGCGTGTGGTGGTTGCGCCGCCTTATGTCGTGGTTCGCCGACAAATTGTCGGGATTCGGAACGGTTTCCGAAATCTTCGTACATTATTTTATTCCACATGTGAAAGTCACGGTTGACTTTCCGATTTACGCTGAAAACCTCCAAAATGCACCTATTCTGTGCAGATTAACATTTTCCTGGTATTTTCCCTAAAAACACGAAAACAAACATTAAACAAACAATTAAGCTTTCGGAATAGCAAAATCCAGTAATTAAAGGCACTTTGTGAACGTATTTTACGTTCACATCACGCGACCTAGCGAACGCTCGTCTATCCGCGATCCTTATTATTTAGTTTCAACATTAAAGATAAAACTAAACAAACAAAATTCACATAAGCTGCTAGAAGAATCAATTAACTTCAATCCAACAATTATTACACAAAATAGAAAATAAACAAACAATAACATTTCCCAAAATTATTCACGAATAGTTAATTAAACAAAAATAAATTATAATAAATAAACGAGTTTGGGAAAAATGTTACTGTTGTGTCCATGAAAATGGACACTGTCTGGCAGGCGAAGGTGGCAGACTCAGCTATAAAATCGGACAAGTAATTTGGATGTGGCGGGTGCACTTAGTAATTTCAGATTGGACCTTGGGCTATTGGGCTTGGGCCTGGTCAATGCGGGTCATAGGAAGTCAACAGCCCATTGCTGTTTTCTGGAAATGCCAAAAATGCCCTTTCTTCTTTCTTTCTGGCCCTTGGCCTTTTGGTCTTTTCCTTTTCTTCCTTTCTTTTCAGCTTGTGCCCAGCCCGTGGTCAAGACTTCTCCTTTCTATCATTCTTTCTCCTTAATCATGATTTCTTCTCCACTTCTTTTGTTTCTTTGATGGCGGGACCGGCGGGGGGCACGGTGAGGAGGCGGGGACGGCGACGACGCAAGGAGCGACGCCGGCGGGAACTGGACTTCACGGCGGCGTGAGTGGACTCGGCGCGGCAAAGGAGGAACGCCGATATGGTTCGGAAATCGGGGCTGGTCGCGGCTTTGGGAGATTTCGGCGGCGGTAGCGTCGGGAAATAGATGGGCACGGTGGATTTCCGGTGACGGCTGGCAGCGGCGGTGGTGATTTCGGAGCAAAAAGAGCTTTGGGCTCGGTGATTTGGGTGCTGCGAGGAGAGGGCAGGCGCGGCCGTGGTGGGGCTGGACAGCGGCTATTGACGGCGCTGTCGTGAGAGAGAGATTACGGCGATGTGGTGCGGCGCCGGACCGAGATGGCCGGTTCGGTGAGAACAGCGGAGGCACATCTAAGAGCACGGGCGGCCAAGATTGAGTGGGCTTCTTGATTGCAGCGGCAAGGCGAGCTGCTTCCAAACCTGCAAAAACAGAAAAACAAAGAAAATTAGATTAATGATTGCATGTGTTGAGCTGTGAAATTGCAGGTATTTGATGAAATTGTGAATTGCGAGAGAGTAGCCATAGATGATTGAATTGGCGAGAGGGCTGCCATGGTAGTGATGGTGTGATTGAAAATGGCTACCTGAGATGATGATCGTGTGAATTGGTGATTATTGCAGAATGGTTGATGGCTTAAATAGGCAAGGAGAGTGGAGAAACAGCCAAGGAAGAGTGGTCTGGAAATTGATTCCGGGAAGGAATTGCGGCCATGTGATGGAGTGGAGATGGAATAATGACTGGAAAGGAAGGGAACATGGGCTGATGGATGTGAAGGTGGATGAAGAATCAAACCGTGAGCACACATGGTGGCTGCAAAAGAAATAAAATAAAAAGAATTTATAAAATAATTATAAAATAAATCAAAAGAAAAAGTAATAAAATAAATGAAATGAAATAATTATAAAATAAATGTATAAAAGAAACATTTATTAGAGAAAATAAAATGGTGGTTTGAATTGTGTTCCACCACCGCGTGTGGTGGTTGCGCCGCCTTATGTCGTGGTTCGCCGACAAATTGTCGGGATTCGGAACGGTTTCCGAAATCTTCGTACATTATTTTATTCCACATGTGAAAGTCACGGTTGACTTTCCGATTTACGCTGAAAACCTCCAAAATGCACCTATTCTGTGCAGATTAACATTTTCCTGGTATTTTCCCTAAAAACACGAAAACAAACATTAAACAAACAATTAAGCTTTCGGAATAGCAAAATCCAGTAATTAAAGGCACTTTGTGAACGTATTTTACGTTCACATCACGCGACCTAGCGAACGCTCGTCTATCCGCGATCCTTATTATTTAGTTTCAACATTAAAGATAAAACTAAACAAACAAAATTCACATAAGCTGCTAGAAGAATCAATTAACTTCAATCCAACAATTATTACACAAAATAGAAAATAAACAAACAATAACATTTCCCAAAATTATTCACGAATAGTTAATTAAACAAAAATAAATTATAATAAATAAACGAGTTTGGGAAAAATGTTACTGTTGTGTCCATGAAAATGGACACTGTCTGGCAGGCGAAGGTGGCAGACTCAGCTATTTTCACGATCAATTTGGATGTGGCGGGTGCACAAATCAATTGGGCATGGGCCTGAAATTGGGCAATTGGGCTTTGAGGTGGTCAACGAGTCAAAGCCCAAGTCAAATTGACTAAGACTTTGATTTTTCTTCCGGTTTTTCCTCTTTTGCCCCTTGGTTGACTTTTCAACCGTGTATTTTGTTCTTCTTTCCCGTGCAGCAGACCAGCACCTTCACTCTTCATCTTTGAATTCTTTTCTTCTATTTCCTGAACAGAGACAAGAGAGAGAGGGACGCCATCACGGCGCCGGTGATTGTGACGGTGCCGACAGAGGAGCGGCAAGGACGGAGCAGGAGCTTAAGGCATGAGGCGCTGCATCGACGCCGGCAGTAGAGTGCGGCGTTGCTGATTAGGATGATGCCGACGAAGGAGGTAGCAACGCACGGGATCTGATTTGGCTCGAGGCGGCGCTGGAAGGGAAGGGTCGGCGAGGCACGGCGTGAACAGGAGATGGGCTCACGATAATTGGGCAGTGACGACGTCGGCAGCAGAGCAGCTTTGGTGAGCTTGGGTTCTGGGCAACGAACAGCTGGGCTCGGGTTCGTCGACATCAACGGAGAGAGAGAGGGCCGGCATGGCTGATTTGCAGAGGAATTGATGCCGGAATTGGATGTGGTTGGGCATCACGGCGAAGTACGGGACGACGCTGGGATTGAAGCTTCCATTCCTGCAAAAGAAAAGAAAAGATAATCAGATTGTGTGGTGAATTTGTGCTTGCAGGAAAATTGATTGAATTGAGTGCAGAGAGCCATGGTGATGGCAGAAGGGACAAGGGCTGCTGCATGATTTTTGATTATGGTGATTGCCGTGAGTTGCTTGTGGTGACTGAGATTGGTTGATGATGATGTGAAGCTGAAACTTCTCTTAAATAGAGAACGGAAGGGGAATGGAGCCAAGGAATGGTGGGATAGGTTGGTGATGGTGGTGGAGCTAGAATCCAAAGGAAAAGGGAAGTGGCTGCTGTAATTGGTGGTGTGCGGTGGTTGAAGTGGAATAGTGGAGATGGTAGGTGATGCTAGCAGCCAAGGGTGGTGTGCTCGGTGGTGGTGGCTGCAAAGTTCCAAAACAAAAACAAATACAAAATAAAAATAAATAAATAAACAAATAAAAATAAATATAAAATCAAAAGTAAATAAAATTAATAAACATAAAAATAAATATAAATATAAATATAAACATGGGAAAATAAAAATGGAGATTTGAATTATGTTTCGCCACCGCGTGTGGTGGTTGCGCCGCCTTATGTGGTGGTTCGCCAACACAATTGTCGGGATTCGGAACGGTTTCCGAAATCTTCGTACAATATTTTATTCCACAAATGAAAGTCACGGTTGACTTTCCGATTTACGCTGAAAATCTCCAAAATTCACCTTTTGTGTTGAAATTGACATTTTTCTCATATTTTCCCTAAAAACACAAAAACAAATATTAAACAAACAAATAAGCTTTCAGAATAGCAAAATCCAGTAATTAAAGGCACTTTGTGAACGTATTTTACGTTCACATCAAGATGCTGGACCACCATACATCTCCCAAATAAAACCTCACTATGAAAATTAACCCCGAGACCACCCTGACAGGCTAAACAATTAAACATGCAAAGGTAATTAATCTAAACATGTCTAACGCATAGAAGAAGAGTTGCTAATTCAAGTGCACGACCTAGCCGGACCGCCCAACTATCCGTGATCCTTATTATTTAGTTTTAACATTAAAGATAAAACCAAACAAACAAAATTCACATAAGCTGCTAGAAGAATCAATTAACTTCAATCCAACAATTATTACACAAAATAGAAAATAAAACAAACAATAACATTTCCCAAAATTATTCACGAATAGTTAATTAAACAAAAATAAATTATAATAAATACACAGAGTTTGGGAAAAATGTTACTGTTGTGTCCATGAAAATGGACACTGTCTAGCAAGCGAAGGTGGCGGACTCGGCTATGGTTACGATCAATTTGGATGTGGCGGGTGCGGAGAGTAATTGGGCATTGGGGCTCTGGGCTTGGACTTTGACTTGGTCAAAGCCCAAATCTTCATTTCCTTCTTTCTTTTCCGCAAGCCCGCCCGTGGCTTCCATGTTGACTTTTCAACATAGGCGCCAAGTCGGCTTTAAATCATCAACCCATTTCTTCTTCATCTCTTCGCGATTTCATCTCTTCCTCTCTTTTCATTTCTTCTTTCTTCTTTTCTGAACACAGCGGAGAGGAGAGCGGGGAGCTGCGGCTTGGAAGAAGACGTCGCCGGCGTCGTGGCGTCATGGATGATGCGGCCGGAAGCAAGGGTGCAGCGGCTAGAACGGCGGTGAGAGAAAGGACCGGCGCGCGGCGAGGCGAACGAGCACGGGGACGCCGGAGAGCAGATCTGCGGTGGTGACGGCTTGGAAGCTACGGGCAGGTGAGATGGGTTCGCCGGCGGCAACTACATGGGCTGGGCACGGCTATGGACGACGTCGGCGGTGTGGATTGGATCTGGGCTCTTGCGGTGGAGGCGCGGCCGTTAGTAATTGCAGCTGGGCACGGGAACTTGAATTGCAGCGGCAAGGAGGATCGGCGGCGGCGGTAGCAAAGGAGGAACGCCGGCAATTGGGTTTCTGGGAATTGCGCGATTGGTGCCGGCGTTGCTGCTGGGAATGAATTGAGCACGGCATGGTAGCTGCAGTGGGTGTGGCGACATAATTAGTTTCCAAACCTGCAAAACAAAAAGAAGAGACAATTAGATTGTATTGCTTTGTGAATTTGTGCTTGCAGGGGGTGTTTAAATAGCAGAGGAAGAGTAGAAGGAAATGGAGCTCAATGGCAGTGAGTGAGCTGGAGATGTTGGAATGGTGGAAATACAACTCAAAAGTTGTAGGAAGAATCATGAAGGAGTGGTGGGTGATCTGCTAGGGTGGAAAACCAACTCAAGGTGGTATTTGAAATCACAAAGAGGGAGCCGGCCATGTGCAGGAGGAAATGGATTGTAGTTGAAGTGGAGATGGCGGCGTGTAACATGGCTGCAGAGAACGTGAACATGTTAGTGATAGGAGCACAAAGTGTGACGTTTTTAATGTATTTTCCCTACTATTTGGCTATGATTTCATTGTAACTTTGCTATTTTTGCTTAGTTTCCATATTTGAGTCCCTAAATGATATATAAATGTGAATACGTGCAGAAAATCGGAGCTCGGAAATTTACGAAGTCTAATGGGCTTTTTCGAGGCCCATTAAGAGGTGGTCTGCCATGAGGCCCATCAAGAAGGGGGCTCAAGCCCAAGAAGAAAGGCTCAAGCCCAAGAAGAAAGGCCCAAGCCCAAGAAGGAAGGTCCAAGCCCATTTTCGGACAATCTGCCTGTGCAGATATGTCAACTTGCGAAGCCAATATCTCCCAATTGCGCCGTTGGATCCAGCTGTAATTTTGATACACGCTGCACGTGTGTGTTATATATTCTGTATTAAAATTTGAGAATCATCCAACCGTTCAAACGTGCATTATTCCGTTCTAAGTGGGAACTGCTCAGTGCTGTCTGCTTTTTATTTCTTTCCTCTTCTTTTATTTTCAATGCTCCACTCACCCCTATATTCTTTCCTCTTCTTTCTGCCCACACCATTAGTGTTTAATTTCTTTTACCTAAATAAATGGTTCATTGCCATATGACTACATTTCCACCATTCCACTTACCATTTCTTTTCTACCACTCACATTCCACTTCTCTTCCTTTTCTTTCTTTATTTCTTGCATTGTCTTCTTCTTCCTCTCCATTCTCCTATAAATAGTAGCCTCATTCTTCTCTTCAAACACACCACAATGAGGAGGGACAAACCCTCTTCTTTCTCTTCTCCATCTCATTTTCCATTCTCTAGTATTTAGGGTTTTCAAGACTTCAAGGAGGAGGAGAAGGCGTCTACACCATCACCACCAGCCCCTATGCAACATCACCATCACCATCATCACCTTGTCTTCACAGCTTGGATTACTTGTGGTCAAGGATTCAAGATGTGGTTTCAAGATCTTCATGCTATTCATACGGTGTATTTCGACTTAGCCTTTAAATTTATGCCTCTTTGTTACTTGATTATTCTTTGTATTAGTTAACATGACATGATTTATATAATATTCAGCCTTTGTTTATGGGTTTATTTAATTTTTGGATCCTAATTAATTAGTTCTTCTAGTAGCTTATGTGACTCCGTTTATTTGATTCTATTTTAGTAGATAATTTTTATATGTTTTTGTTTTAAGGTTGCAAACTTAAGATGATTGCATATAATTGGTGCTAGAATTAGGGTTTTAATTCTAATTCACAAGTAGTAAAGGCTTTGGAAAGAGGTCGGAAACAAATAAAAAGGATCACGGATAGATGGGCGGTCCCACTAGGTCGTGCACTTTAATTAACAACTCTTCTTTTATGCGTTGGACATGTTTTGATTAGCTACCTTTGCATGTTTGATTGATTAATCTAGGTGCGGTCGCTTAGGTTAATTTTCATGAAAGATGTTTTATTTGGAGAATGATAATTGGCGGTCCAGCATTCCACATATGTTAATTTCGGTTTCATGGCTAGGGAACTTGGTTAATTTTCGGTCCAATAATTGGTAAACATTAAAGAGAAAGAGAAGAAAAATCAGTTTGAAAAGTCAAACTAGATGAGAATACACGCACGGGTCTGCTGAACCGGGTCAAGAAAAGTCAATATGACTTTGTCAATTTGGGCCTCCAAGCCCAATTGCCTCCAAGCCCAAGGCCCAAGCCCAAGTGCAATTGCTCTCTACACCCGAGCTCCCCGAACTTCATCGAAAATCCGGCGAATCCGATAAGATCCTTCGCCGGAATTAAATGAGCATTTCTTTCTCAAACTCAATTTATTTAAATATTTGTTGTGTGTTTATTTATTTGAATATTTGTTTAATTTGAATATTTGTGTGATTTAATTATATATTGAAAAACCCAAAAATATGTTATTCATTTATTTGTGTGTTTGTTTAAATTATTGTTTGGTGTGTTTTATTTAATTGTATTAGTTTAAATTGTATTTGTCTTGTTTTAAACCTAGCGAACGCTCGTCTATCCGCGATCCTTATTATTTAGTTTCAACATTAAAGATAAAACTAAACAAACAAAATTCACATAAGCTGCTAGAAGAATTAATCAACTTCAATCCAATTTATTACACAGAATAAAAAATAAACAAACAATAACATTTCCCAAAATTATTCACGAATAGTTAATTAAACAAAAATAAATTATAATAAATAAACAGAGTTTGGGAAAAATGTTACTGTTGTGTCCATGAAAATGGACACTGTCTGGCAGGCGAAGGTGGCAGACTCAGCTATTCAATAATTAATTACTGTTCTCTTCCTTTTTTTTTTAATCTTTTATTCAACTATTTAATAAATAAAAAAATTAATAAACACTTAACTAAATTTCTACAAATCTTTACTTATTACACTTAATTTAAATTTAAATCTTCAAACTCTACTTCACTTTTAATTATATTCTTCTTTACAAAAAATCACCTACTCTTTATTATCACAACTTAAACTCAAAAACCACACTTAATTATTACCCCGCATCTATATCCTTAAACAACTAATTTTAACTAACCCTAACTTAAATTATTTAAACAACTTTCTTCCTCTACATTACTATTAACTCAAATCTACTATTCTATATTCATTATAAAACCTCATAATCTAATTTACTTTAACTAAATTACTATCTATTCTACCTATTTATTTTAAATCTAATTTAATCTTCACATTTCAAAAATCTCTCTCTAATCATATTCTATATACTACTTTAAACTTATTTACCCTCCATATTAAATTTTCTTAATTCTTTAATATTTAATTTATTTATTAATTTTAATATATTCTTATACTATTTCTTAACAAATACTAATCTTTCAATTAATTTCTTAAATTAATTTCTTAAAAAAAGATTAAAAGATTTCTATAGCTGAGTCTGCCACATTCGCCTGCCAGACAGTGTCCATTTTCATGGACACAACAGTAACATTTTTCCCAAACTCTGTTTATTTATTATAATTTATTTTTGTTTAATTAACTATTCGTGAATAATTTTGGGAAATGTTATTGTTTGTTTATTTTCTATTTTGTGTAATAAATTGGATTGAAGTTGATTAATTATTCTAGCAGCTTATGTGAATTTTGTTTGTTTAGTTTTATCTTTAATGTTGAAACTAAATAATAAGGATCGCGGATAGACGATTATTTATCTTTGGGAACGCTCGTCTATCCGCGATCCTTATTATTTAGTTTCAACATTAAAGATAAAACTAAACAAACAAAATTCACATAAGCTGCTAGAAGAATTAATCAACTTCAATCCAATTTATTACACAGAATAAAAAATAAACAAACAATAACATTTCCCAAAATTATTCACGAATAGTTAATTAAACAAAAATAAATTATAATAAATAAACAGAGTTTGGGAAAAATGTTACTGTTGTGTCCATGAAAATGGACACTGTCTGGCAGGCGAAGGTGGCAGACTCAGCTATTTGAAAATCGAACTTTGCAACTATTTAATCTAGTTGAGAAAGCACTTAAGTGTTCGACAATTCTCCAAGTGTTAATAAAGGCCGCCCTCAACCTCAAGTGACCTTACGGTACAAATGAAGGGTTTAGGCCAATATTAATAAAAGGACCTTACCTATTTCCGTTCAAGTTACAACTTACAACAACAAAAAATAATCAACTATATAAAAGACACCTAAATATAATTACTAAGTGTAAAATATCTACAAGTAAAATTAGTAAGTGTACAAAAAATATCAACAAGTATAAACAAGTATTATTTACAAATATTCACAAAATAATAGTTAGGAATTTTCAATCCCCGTCGACGGCGCCAAAAATTGACACGCCCAAAAGGAGCATCAATTTAAAAAAAACCCTATCGGTAGTAGTATAGTGGTAAGTAGGGTATCGTTCACAACGGAGATCAAAGGGTGTACCTAACAAAAATTGTCACAAAGAATTAAATAAAATAAATGATTATTATTAACAAGTATAAAGTATAAATATATACATATGTACAAAGTAAAAGGGGGGTTTAAGAAATAAATTGAATGAAATAAATTAATTAATTTACAAAGAATGAATTAAATAAGAGATGAAATATATTTAAAAAATAAGATAAATTAAGATTTTAATTTATAATTTAAAATTATTAAATTAGAGTAGATGAAAATTAGAATATTTTAGTTGAAAAAATTGAGTAGATGAGTAATTAAGAGTAATTATATAGAATAAAATTATTAGTAAGATTAAAAAAAAAGTAAGGATTTTAAATATATTAAGTAATAAATTAGAAATGAAAGTATAAGGTTTGAAAGAGTAGAATAATGAGTATTTAATTTATATTAAGTTAGTAAAAAAGTAGAATTATAAAAATAAGAAGATAAGAAGGATTAAGTAGTAGTTATAATAGTTTAATAAAAATTAAGAATAAGAAAATAAAGAAAATAATCATTATTGGATTTTTATTATTTTTTGAAAACAAGAAAAACACACACAAATATTGTTTTAAAGATTAACTAACTCCCTAGCCATGAATCCGAAACTAACACATGTAGAATGCCCACGCGGGTTATCATTCCCCAAATAAACTTCTCCCATGAAATCAACCTAGTGAACGCTCATCTAGATTAAACAATTAAACATGCAAAGGTGATTAATCTAAACATGTCTAACGCATAGAAAAAGAGTTGTTAATTCAAGTGCGCGACCTAGCGAACGCTCGTCTATCCGCGATCCTTATTATTTAGTTTCAACATTAAAGATAAAACTAAACAAACAAAATTCACATAAGCTGCTAGAAGAATTAATCAACTTCAATTATTACCATCACCATCTAGTCTGAGGTAAAACCGCAGTCATTAATTATTACCTAAATTCCTAACAGTTGTCGTTGTAAAGTATAATGGGAAATAAAGGTTTTTCCCACAGAAGATTGTTATATTTACTTTTTAATGTCACGAAAAATTAATTTAAATAAAGAATTATTATTAACAAGTATAAAGAATAAAGAATATATATATACAAAATTAAATAAACTATACAGTATTGTTTCTATTTACAAAAATATACATTATATACAAAAGTATTTTTGGGGGTTTTTGATAATTTTGAAAACAATAAAAAGAAATATTTTTGGATTTTTATTATTTTTGAAAACAAGAAAACACACACACAAATATTGTTTTGAAGATTAACCAACTCCCTAGCTATGAATCCGAAACTAACACATGTAGAATGCCCACGCGGGTTATCATTCCCCAAATAAACTTCTCCCATGAAATCAACCTAGTGAACGCTCATCTAGATTAAACAATTAAACATGCAAAGGTGATTAATCTAAACATGTCTAACGCATAGAAAAAGAGTTGTTAATTCAAGTGCGCGACCTAGCGAACGCTCGTCTATCCGCGATCCTTATTATTTAGTTTCAACATTAAAGATAAAACTAAACAAACAAAATTCACATAAGCTGCTAGAAGAATTAATCAACTTCAATCCAATTTATTACATAAAATAGAAAATAAACAAACAATAACATTTCCCAAAATTATTCACGAATAGTTAATTAAACAAAAATAAATTATAATAAATAAACAGAGTTTGAGAAAAATGTTACTGTTGTGTCCATGAAAATGGACACTGTCTGGCAGGCGAAGGTGGCAGACTCAGCTATTTGAAAATCGAACTTTGCAACTTTGGATGTGGCGGGTGTAGAGATCAAATTGGGCCTTGGGCTTGCTGCAATGGGCTTGGAGGCCCATTTCTTTCTTGTTGACTTTTTCCAGCCCATGTTGACCAGTCAACGCAGCCTTCTTTTCTCATCTTGGTTGACCCGTGCGTAGCAGCCATAGCCTTCATTCTTTTTTTTACGGATCAGCCCACATCTAGCAATTGTTGACTTTTCAACTCTTGTATCTCTCATCTCCAAGTCAGCAATAAACATCCCGTGGTCTTCTCATTTTGCTTCATTCTGGTTGTTCTTCACATAGGAGAGAAAGAGCAGCGACGGGCTTGGGTCATTGGCAAGGGAAGCGGCGACGAGAGGCGCAGAGGCAACGGTGATTGGAAATCCGAGCTGGGCTCGGTCTTGGGCTTGCCGGCGGTGGTGATTAGCTGTGGCGACGCCGGCGTTGCGTAGAGGATAGAGGCGACGACGGTGGTCTGAGAGCGGCGGCAGTCAGCACAGGATGGCAGAGGGAAACGGCGGTGACAGCGCCGGCATCGGAATCGATGAAGGCAGAGATGTCGTGGGCTGGGCACGAGCGGATTGCAGCGGCGAGATGGAAAGATGGCTGCGAGGACGCCGGCTTGGGGACAGAGAGCAGAGGAGCCAAGCACGGGCATGGCCGGGCACGGCGGAATCATGGGCATGAGTGGGCTGAACTGAATTGCGGGTTGATGGCAGAGGGGATCGCCGGCCATGGCGATTGAGGCCTGGGCTGAATTTGAGAGTGCAGCAGCAGATGGTGGTGATGGCTATATGGGCAATCCGAGATTGAGGAGCACGGCAGCTTCCAAACCTGCAAAACAAAAGAACAAGGATAATTAGACGAGAGAAAATGATTGATTGATTTGTGAAATTGATTTGACGAGAGAAGTGGAAATTGAGCTTGGCGACGTGGTGGTGTAAAGAGCCATTGTGAGCTGCTGAATTGTGAATTGGTGATGAAGACTCTGCAGGAACTTCCTTAAATAGCAGAGGAAATAGGAATCAGCCAAACGCGAGAGGTGGGAGCACATGAGTGAGTGTGCTTTGTGAAGCCGGCAGTGATGGTGAAGGTGATGGACTGTAGTGATGGTGGCTGGTATCGTGGAATGATGATTGAGCTAGCTGAACATGGAATTTCAGCTAGAATGGAATCTTGAATGGAGAAGCTGCCTGGAATTGAATTGAAGCCATGTGAGGAAAATGGGCGGCTTAGTGGAGGTGATGACTGTAACAAAAATCCAAAATAAAACAAAAACAAAATAAATAAATAAGTAAACAATTATTAAAATGAGTATAAATATAAAATCAAAAATAAATATAAATATAAAATATAAACTTAAATATAAAAATAAATATAAACATGGGAAAATAAAATGGAGATTAAAATTGTGTTTCGCCACCGCGTGTGGTGGTTGCGCCGCCTTATGTGGTGGTTCGCCGACAAATTGTCGGGATTTGGAACGGTTCCCGAAATCTTCGTACAATATTTTATTCCACATGTGAAAGTCACGGTTGACTTTTCGAATTACGCTGAAAATCTCCAAAATGCACCTATTCTGTGCAGATTAACATTTTTCTCATATTTTCCCTAAAAACACAAAAACAAATATTAAACAAACAATTAAGCTTTCGGAATAGCAAAATCCAGTAATTAAAGGCACTTTGTGAACGTATTTTACGTTCACATCACACCCCTACACTTGAACTATTGCTAGTCCTCGAGCAAACACAGAACAAAACATCACAAAACAGAAAGGGAAACACAAAACAGACAGTCTTTCCAACCATAATCCTCAGCGAGTTCGAAAGAATTATAATCAAGAGAATAAAAATTATATACCAAGGTTAAAGAATTTGCTAAGCATTTAACATGTACATCTCATTCATGCTCGGGTGTGTGTGTGAAAACCAAGTATACAATTAATGTCATGCAATCCAATAGGCACATATGAACAACATTAACCACTAAACCTCACAAGATTCACTAAATATTTCCGCTCAGTGTTTAGGGTTAAGTGTTTACTCTCAAAACAATTACACAAGTAGTGTTCCCATATGCTTGCTCATCGACCGACTCTCTACAATTAATCTACAAATCATCAGATCATAAGGGCTTTCAGGTGAAACAGGGACCAAATGGTGGATGGTAAATAGTGAATGGTAAATGAAGTGAAATGAAAGGACTCGAAATGAAAAATGTTTTACATGTTTGCAAGACAAGTCAACGACTTTGAAACTCATACTTATGCTAAACCCGAAACAACTTTTATTCTCCTCTAACCTTTTATTGAAAATAATACAATACAAGAAAATAACTCTATTTTTGGAATTTCTCTTTTTTTTTTTTTTTTTTTTTTTTTTTTTTTTCTTTGAGGAATTTATTCCTTCTTTTTATTTCTGATTTTTTTTCTTTCTTTCTTTGAACAAATACAACAAAATAAAATACACCCCCACACTTGCCTTTTGGTATACTACCATACAAATCAAAACCCGAAGCATAAGAACATAAGAAGTCACTATCATCGTCTTGCAAACATAAATAAAACAAGGGTGAAATTGTGTGGGTGAACAAAAGAAACGGCTAATGAGTGTTTAGTTCAAAAGGGGATTCCTAAAGTTCGTGTTTAGATGGATGGTGAATATTTTGGCCATGGTGCTCAACTAATGCCTTACTCATTTCTAATTCATTACAGATTAATAAAAAGTTTCAAGCGGTCTCTGAGCAAGTTCTAGGTTCAAAAACTCATGAATTGTGCACACATGAAGAACGAGTAAATGTATGAAATATGCATACATGTGAATATACAATAGGCTCAAATCCTCACATTTTCTGGGTATGCATGACAATGTATGTTTAAATGTGCTTCTAGGATTGCAATCAATTAATCGAAACAGGTTATGTGAACATGGAATTTCGAGCAATCACAAGTTATGCAAATTAAATCCAAAGCAAATTACACAAAACCTTGACATATAAGAAACATTCTCAAAATCATAACAATTAAACTCAATTCATCATCGGGATTGGAAAGAAAACAACACACATAACAGAAATAAACACACAAAAACACACAAAACAGAAGCAAATATTTTTGTAATTTTTGATTTTTTTTCAATTTATTTTATTTTTATTTTTCAATGTAGGTAACAATACGTGACCACAGGGACTCACTTAGTGCAATGGTAGGTTCAACGCTACCAAGGGAGTGAGTGTGATATAGTCGATATACCGTTACCGTAGAAAACGAAAACAAACAAATAAATAAACAACAGAAGCAATTGTTTTTTCTTTTTCAATTTTTTTTTATTAGGGTAACAATACGTGACCACAGTGACTTACTAAGTGCAATGGTAGGTTCAACGCTACCAAGGGAGTAAGTATGATCTAGTCGATATACCGTTACAGTAGAAAACAAAAACAAGTAAATTATTTTTTCAAATTTTTCAAATTTTTTCTTTTCTTTTCAAATAAACCTTCCCCCCACACTTGAATTAAACATTGTCCTCAATGTTTATAATTTATAAAATAATAATTTAAATAACTTTCTTAAAGAAGTTATTATTTAATTATTATAAAATTAAGTAATAGTAATATATATCAAATTTTTTCTTTTCTTTTCAAATAAACCTTCCCCCCACACTTGAATTAAACATTGTCCTCAATGTTAGACAGATATTTCACGAAAATGAAAAATTCAAGCATGGTTATTGAATTTAAACACACAAACTAAAATAAACACACAAATAGAAATAAACAGAAGTAAACACACAACATTTATACAAATGAAAAACAAATATGTTATAGAAAAACTCCCCCTTGAAGATCGTTAAGCTCCTCCCGAAGCAAGTCACCAACAGTCACAAACAAGGCTAGCAGGGCCTTGCATCCAACGTTTGCTCTTTAATTGACTGCGGCTCTGATCCTTTGAAGTGTGTCCTGGACAAGGGTTGTTGCCGACTCCACGGCAGACTTGGCTGATGTAGCCTTCACCGAGATCTGGAACACTATAGTCAGCAGTGTTCCGTCAAGTACAGCTCCGGATACGTTTGGCAGAATGGAGAAGCCTGAAGACATAAGCGGAAATGGCTCCGGTTGAACTCCAGATAGCAAACACTGGAAAATGGAATGGTTAATCGGCGCATAAATCACGAGACGACCCCGTTGCATCGGTGCAACACTCCGAAGAATAAGGAAGTCGTTGTGACTATCTATGGCGAGCACCGAAATCCGGTTCCGCGGGTCAAGACCGATAGAGAAATTTGCTAGCACACGCACCGAGCTGTCCATCGACATGCTATCCCACATTGGTCTAGTACGAACGTCTTTGAGGAACTCAAAGATCTGGTGTGATGAGATAGATGAACGACGGAACAACCAGCGGTACGGTTGACTCCGGGGGCTTGCTCGGATCACCCCTTCGCTTGTTGGTCCGACCTCCATTCGAGTGTCTCTTGTTCGGTTCGAACAAGTCCAGTGGTGGTACGTGGAGTTGCTGATGTCGTTGAAGAAACAGATCGTCATCTGTTTTGCCATTTCCGCAAGTCCTCTTCTTCCTTCAAGAGAAATAATCGAGTCACCGGGTGAAGAGTGGATACCTGTGGCGCACATGTAGCGCTCGGCTTGTCGTTGGAGGGTTGAGATCCAACGCTTTGCACCAAAAGCGAACCCTGAATGAACAAATGGTTCGAAACTGGCCTTCATCTCTTTCTCGCGTACATCCACGTGCTCCACCCAAGTGACCAAGGAAGATCCATTATGAAGATCACGTATCAGGCATCCGGAGGGGCGTTTTCGGCAAATCGATCTCACGGAAGGCTTCGGATTTGTGCGCAATTCATCCACGGAGACATCCACGACGACCCGACTTCCATCCGGTTGTTGGTGAGAGTACCGAACGAAGCTGGACTTCACGAGTTGAGACGATGTGAGATGGCACCGAAACTCGGCCGACATCACTGCATATGCTCCTCGTAGCCTTCTTCGTTCTTGGAGGAAAGGATCTCCAACGTCTTGGCGTTTGTGATCATGCTACGAAGACGGGCAACCATCGACCAACATCCATGAGAATTTGAACGATGGTGGTCGGATAAAGGTGAATGGTTGCCGAGTGTCTCGACGATTCGGCTTTGAAGTACGGAGCAGGTTCGACTCGTTGAAACACTCGCAAGTACTCGGCCCTATGAAGAGTCTCGGGATGAATAGACGTGTCGGGAGTCGGTGAAGAAATCCTGAAAGGAAATCCGGCAGTGGCCATGAGCAGGAGCTCGTGTTTGGCCTTACGGACGATATCCGAGATCAAGTCGGTGTGGACTCCGACAAGATCATGAGCAGGTCCGGGAAGGGTATCGGATGGCACGGTAAGGATGGGCGCTCGACAAGTGTAGGCATGAGGCTTCGCACATCCCTTCTTAAGTGGTCCATGTCGATGGAATCATCGGACAACTCGAGAATAGGCTCTTGTTGTGGAGGAACAACTTCGAGCCTTCGCCGTGGCACATCGAGTGCGGAACGGGACCTCCGCGGTGGGACAAATACCGCTGTGGAGAGCATCGACGAGTTTTTGATTCTGCATTTGAAGCTCCTCGTTTTGCTCACCGGCTGATCGTTTCTTTTCTCTAGCTCGGCAATACGCTGCTCGGAAGTCTGGATACCGAATTTCTTCCTATTTCTCGACCCCCGATAATAGACTTGGTCCTCCTCTAGTCCGATTTTCGGACCAAATCGTTCTCGTTGTGGCTTGGTGGGGTGAGAATACACCGCAAAGAAAGCCGCAAGTGCATCTCTCTCGAGCTTTCTTTGTACTTCGACCTCGGAAGTCTCCTATAGACGGGAGCGGCTTCCGGCTCGGCGGGTGGATCAGCGGCCGGGATTGGTGCTTGGGGTAGTGGTTGTGGGCTGTGGTAGTGGCTCGGTCGGCATGCTAGCATCGGCGCTATTGAGCATGCTCGGTGGAATTATTTCAGCCGGACCTTCAAAGATTGGGTTCTACGAAGGACCTGCACTGAAACAAATCAGCGAAAGAATTCACTCGTTTGGCCATTTCTGGGTTGGGAAGGGAGGATAGCTTCGGGAATTAGGGAGGTTTACGGGAAAAGGCGAAGAACACGATGAAGAACGAGATGAACAACGAGAGAAAACGAGAGAGAGAGAAAGGGAAATGCGTGAAATGACCTAAGGCACTAACGCAAATCGAAGGGAAGGGAAACGAACGGACGGACGCGTGTCCAAAGTCGAGGACAGAGATCCGTAAATCACGGATCGAGCGACGAAAGTCGCAAAGGGAATAGTGGAACGCGCGCACGATTTATTAAACAAATCGGCCGACGCAAAAGTCGTGCGTCGGCCCAATCAAATTTTTTTTTCTGATTTTCTATTTTTTATTTTTTTTATTTTATTTTTTTTTAATACTTTACGAAAAGTCGTAAAGTGAACAGTGAAAACGCGTAGCACACGCGCAAAGGTTGCCGACACTTTAAACGGGCTTGGGCCATCGGAATGGTCTGGGCCTTAAAGTGGGCCTGGGCCAAAGAAATCTCCGGCCCATTATTGGTGAGTTTAACTAATGGGCCTAAAAACGAACAGGCCCGACACACTAATGGGCTTGGGTTACGGGATTTGGGCTTCGTGAATGACACGAGCCCAATGGGCCAAATTTTTTTTTTATTTTTTTATTTTTTACGAAACCTAAAACCCTAACCGATTACACAAACGGGCCTAGAGCCCAATAACAAACAAACTAACTAACAAGCCCAAAACAAATTATATGAACAGTAATTATAAACAGTAAAAATAAATAATTTCAAAACAGTAAAACAAAAACAAACACTCTTTTTTTTTATTTACAATTACAAATTTTTTATTTTTTTAAATAAATAACGAGAGTTAAAAGAAAACTTACCTTTTTACTCCCGAGGAAACCGAAAATCACCCACAAGACATCAACCTCAAGGTTTTTCAACCTTGACTTCCTAAACGTATGCTCCGATGTATGTGGTAAAATTTCCGATAAACCCGGATTATTTCCTATACAAAATAAAAAGGTTAGTAATAAATTTACAAAATAAAAACAAAATATTTACAAAGTTAAAAATATGTCACAAATTATCTATACAAAATGAATGAATAAATTTTCCTATGTCTACGTATTTTTATGTCTACGTATATTCCTATGTCTACGTATATTTTATGTCTACGTATATTCCTATGTCTACGTATATTCCTATGTCTACGTATATTCCTATGTCTACGTATATTTTATTTACACAAAAATATTTTCTTTTGCCTGAATATAGTTGAAAAAAAAAAATGAAAGTTGATTCCAAGCGGTAACTCAAGGTGGACTTACGGCCTAGGTGCAATGCCTTGACTTAAATGACTTTCCGTGTTTTCAGAAGGCGAATGGCCAGATCACAAGAGATAAGCGAGAGGCAGGATTCATTTAGTTGGACAAGTCCTCTGAATCCAATTTTACAAACCCGTCACCCAGAGTCTTGATCATATCTAGACACCATTCATGTGCCCCTTACTCAGTTGAGAAAGCACTTAAGTGTTCGACAATTCTCCAAGTGTTAATAAAGGCCGCCCTCAACCTCAAATAACCTTACGGTAAAAATGAAGGGTTTAGGCCAATATTAACAAAAGGACCTTACCTAATCCGTTCAAGTTACAACTTACAACAACAAAAAATAATCAACTATATAAAAGACACCTAAATATAATTACTAAGTGTAAAAATATAAACAAGTATAAAAAAAAAGTAAGTATAAATAAAATTAACAAGTATTATTTACAAATAGTAAAAAGTCAATAGTCAAAAGTAAATAGTCAATAGTCAATAGTCAAAAGTCAATAGTAAATAGTCAATAGTAAAAAGTAAATAGTAAAAACAATCCCCGGCGAGCCGGCGCCAAAATGATCTGAGGTAAAACCGCAGTCATTAATTATTACCTAAATTCCTAACAGTTGTCGTTGTAAAGTATAATGGGAAATAAAGGTTTTTCCCACAGAAGATTGTTATATTTACTTTTTAATGTCACGAAAAATTAATTTAAATAAAGAATTATTATTAACAAGTATAAAGAATAAAGAATATATATATACAAAATTAAATAAACTATACAGTATTGTTTCTATTTACAAAAATATACATTATATACAAAAGTATTTTTGGGGGTTTTTGATAATTTTGAAAACAATAAAAAGAAATATTTTTGGATTTTTATTATTTTTGAAAACAAGAAAACACACACACAAATATTGTTTTGAAGATTAACCAACTCCCTAGCTATGAATCCGAAACTAACACATGTAGAATGCCCACGCGGGTTATCATTCCCCAAATAAACTTCTCCCATGAAATCAACCTAGTGAACGCTCATCTAGATTAAACAATTAAACATGCAAAGGTGATTAATCTAAACATGTCTAACGCATAGAAAAAGAGTTGTTAATTCAAGTGCGCGACCTAGCGAACGCTCGTCTATCCGCGATCCTTATTATTTAGTTTCAACATTAAAGATAAAACTAAACAAACAAAATTCACATAAGCTGCTAGAAGAATTAATCAACTTCAATCCAATTTATTACATAAAATAGAAAATAAACAAACAATAACATTTCCCAAAATTATTCACGAATAGTTAATTAAACAAAAATAAATTATAATAAATAAACAGAGTTTGAGAAAAATGTTACTGTTGTGTCCATGAAAATGGACAGCATGCAGCGAGCGAAGGTGGCGGACTCGGCTATTTGAAAATCGAACTTTGCAACTTTGGATGTGGCGGGTGTAGAGATCAAATTGGGCCTTGGGCTTGCTGCAATGGGCTTGGAGGCCCATTTCTTTCTTGTTGACTTTTTCCAGCCCATGTTGACCAGTCAACGCAGCCTTCTTTTCTCATCTTGGTTGACCCGTGCGTAGCAGCCATAGCCTTCATTCTTTTTTTTTTTACGGATCAGCCCACATCTAGCAATTGTTGACTTTTCAACTCTTGTATCTCTCATCTCCAAGTCGGCAATAAACATCCCGTGGTCTTCTCATTTTGCTTCATTCTGGTTGTTCTTCACATGGGAGAGAAAGAGCAGCGACGGGCTTGGGTCATTGGCAAGGGAAGCGGCGACGAGAGGCGCGGAGGCAACGGTGATTGGAAATCCGAGCTGGGCTCGGTCTTGGGCTTGCCGGCGGTGGTGATTAGCTGTGGCGACGCCGGCGTTGCGTAGAGGATAGAGGCGACGACGGTGGTCCGAGAGCGGCGGCGGTCGGCACGGGATGGCGAGGGAAACGGCGGTGACGGCGCCGGCATCGGAATCGATGAAGGCAGAGATGTCGTGGGCTGGGCACGAGCGGATTGCGGCGGCGAGATGGAAAGATGGCCTGCGAGGACGCCGGCTTGGGGACGAGAGAGCAGAGGAGCCAAGCACGGGCATGGCTGGGCACGGCGGAATCATGGGCATGAGTGGGCTGAACTGAATTGCAGGTTGATGGCGAGAGGGGATCGCCGGCCATGGCGATTGAGGCCCGGGCTGAATTTGAGAGTGCAGCAGCAGATGGTGGTGATGGCTATATGGGCAATCCGAGATTGAGGAGCACGGCAGCTTCCAAACCTGCAAAACAAAAGAACAAGGATAATTAGACGAGAGAAAATGATTGATTGATTTGTGAAATTGATTTGACGAGAGAAGTGGAAATTGAGCTTGGCGACGTGGTGGTGTAAAGAGCCATTGTGAGCTGCTGAATTGTGAATTGGTGATGAAGACTCTGCAGGAACTTCCTTAAATAGCAGAGGAAATAGGAATCAGCCAAACGCAGAGGTGGGAGCACATGAGTGAGTGTGCTTTGTGAAGCTGGCAGTGATGGTGAAGGTGATGGACTGTAGTGATGGTGGCTGGTATCGTGGAATGATGATTGAGCTAGCTGAACATGGAATTTCAGCTAGAATGGAATCTTGAATGGAGAAGCTGCCTGGAATTGAATTGAAGCCATGTGAGGAAAATGGGCGGCTTAGTGGAGGTGATGACTGTAACAAAAATCCAAAATAAAACAAAAACAAAATAAATAAATAAGTAAACAATTATTAAAATGAGTATAAATATAAAATCAAAAATAAATATAAATATAAAATATAAACTTAAATATAAAAATAAATATAAACATGGGAAAATAAAATGGAGATTAAAATTGTGTTTCGCCACCGCGTGTGGTGGTTGCGCCGCCTTATGTGGTGGTTCGCCGACAAATTGTCGGGATTTGGAACGGTTCCCGAAATCTTCGTACAATATTTTATTCCACATGTGAAAGTCACGGTTGACTTTTCGAATTACGCTGAAAATCTCCAAAATGCACCTATTCTGTGCAGATTAACATTTTTCTCATATTTTCCCTAAAAACACAAAAACAAATATTAAACAAACAATTAAGCTTTCGGAATAGCAAAATCCAGTAATTAAAGGCACTTTGTGAACGTATTTTACGTTCACATCAAAGGGGCACATGAATGGTGTCTAGATATGATCAAGACTCTGGGTGACGGGTTTGTAAAATTGGATTCAGAGGACTTGTCCACTAAATGAATCCTGCCTCTCGCTTATCTCTTGTGATCTGGCCATTCGCCTTCTGAAAACACGGAAAGTCATTTAAGTCAAGGCATTGCACCTAGGCCGCACGTCCACCTTGAGTTACCGCTTGGAATCAACTTTCATTTTTTTTCAACTATATTCAGGCAAAGGAAAATATTTTTGTACACTTAAGTGTATTGTGTAAATAAAATATACGTAGACATAGGAAAATTTATTCATTCATTTTGTATAGTTAATTTGTGACATATTTTTAACTTTGTAAATATTTTGTTTTTATTTTGTAAATTTATTACTAACTTTTTAATTTTGTATAGGAAATAATCCGGGTTTATCAGAAATTCTACCACATACATCGGAGCATACGTTTTGGAAGTCAAGGTTGAAAAACCTTGAGGTTGATGTCTTGTTGGTGATTTTCGGTTTCCTCGGGAGTAAAAAGGTAAGTTTTCTTTTCACTCTCGTTATTTGTTTGAAAAATAATAAAAACAAAATAAAAAAATTAGAAAATTTGTAATTGTATATAAAAAAAAAAAGAGTGTTTGCTTTTGTTTTACTGTTTTGTAATTATTTATTTTTACTGTTTATAATTACTGTTTGTTTTAATTTTTGGGCTTGTTGTGTTGTTTGTTATTGGGCCTTAGGCCCGTTTGTGTGATTGGTTAGGGTTTTAGGTTTCGAAGAAAAAAATAAAAAAATAAAAAAATAAAAAAAATAAAAATTTAGCCCATTGGGCTCGTGTCATTCACGAAGCCCAAAACCCGTAACCCAAGCCCATTAGTGTGTCGGGCCTGTTCGTTTTTAGGCCCATTAGTTAAGCCCACAAATAATGGGCCGGAGATTTCTTTGGCCCAGGCCCACTTTAAGGCCCGGACCATTCCGATGGCCCAGGCCCGTTTAAAGTGTCGGCAAGCGCGTGTGCTACGCGTTTTCACTGTTCACTTTACGACTTTTCGTAAAGTATTAAAAAAAAAAAAAATAAAAAATAAAAACTAAAAAAAAATAAAAAATAGAAAATGAAAAAATTTGATTGGGCCGACGCACGACTTTTGCGTCGGCCGAATTGTTTAATAGCCGCGTGCGTGTCGTATGTAGACGTTACGACTTTCGTCGCTCGATCCGGAAATTTCGGGTCTTCATGCGTGGCACGTGTGCGAGCGTGCGTCCGTTCCCTTCCCTTCCCTTCGTTTGCGTTAGTATCCTTAGGTCATTTCACGTTTTCCCTTAGTCTCTCTCTCACTCTCTCTCTCGTTTTCTCTCTCTTGTTCTTCGTGTTCTTCCGTGTTCTTGAGTTTTTCCTAGAAATACTCCCAATACCCAGAAGTTTTCCTCCCTTCCCAACCCAGAAATGGCCAAAAGAGTTAATTCTTTCAGCGATTTGTTTCAGGCAGGTCCTTCAGAGAACCCAATCTTTGAAGGTCTGGCTGAAATAATTCCACCGAGCATGCTCAATAGCGCCGATGCTAGCATGCCGACCGAGCCACTACCACAACCGCAACCACTACCCCAAGCACCAATCCTGGTTGCTGATCCACCAGCCGAGCCGGAAGCCGCTCCTGTCTATAGGAGACTTCCGAGGACAAAATACACCAAGGCTCAGAGAGAAGCACTGGCGGCTTTCTTTGCGGTGTATTCTCACCCCACGAAACCACAACGAGAAAGATTTGGTCCAAAAATCGGACTAGAAGAAGACCAAGTCTATTATTGGGGGTCGAGAAATAGGAAGAAGTTCGGTATCATTACATCTGAGCAGCGTATTGCCGAGCTAGAAAGAAGAAACGATCAGCTGGTGAGCAAGAACGAGGAGCTTCAAATGCAGAATCAACGACTCGTCGATGCTCTCCACAGCGGCATATGTCCCAACTGCGGAGGTCCTGTTCCGCACTCAGATGTGCCTAGGCGAAGGCTCGAAGTTGTTCCTCAACAACAAGAGCCTATTCTTGAGTTTTCCGATGATTCCATCGACATGGACCACTTAAGACGGGATGTGCGGAGCCTCATGCCTACCCTTGTCGAGCGCCCATCCATACCTTTGCCATCCGACACCCTTCCCGGACCTGCTCTCATGATCTTGTCGGAGTCCACACCGACTTGATCTCGGATATCGTCCGCAAGGCCAAGCACGAGCTCATGCTCATGGCCACAGCCGGTTTTCCTTTGTGGATAACTTCACCGACTCCCGACACGTCTATTCATCCCGAGACTCTTCATAGGGCCGAGTACTTGCGAGTGTTTCAACGAGCTGAACCTGCTCCGTACTTCAAAGCCGAATCGTCGAGACACTCGGCAACCATTCACCTTTATCCGACCACCATCGTTCGGATCTTAATGGATGTTGGTCGATGGTTGCCGGTCTTCGTAGCATGATTACAAACGCCAAGACGTTGGAGATCCTATCTTCCAAGAACGAAGAAGGCTACGAGGAGCGAAGCGAGGTGATGTCGGCCGAGTTTCGGTGCCATCTCACCTCGTTTCGACTCGTGAAGTCCAGTTTGTTCGGTATTCTCACCAACAACTCGGATGGAAGTTGGGTCGTTGTGGATGTCTCCGTGGATGAATTGCGTTCAAATCCAAAGCCTTCCGTGAGATCGATTTGCCGAAAACGCCCCTCCGGATGCACGATACGTGATCTTCATAATGGATCTTCCTTAGTCACTTGGGTGGAGCACGTGGATGTACGCGAGAAGGAGATGAAGGCCAGTTTCGAACCATTTGTTCATTCAGGGGTTCGCTTTTGGTGCAAAGCGTTGGATCTCAACACTCCAACGACAAGCCGAGCGCTACATGTGCGCCACAGGTATCCACACTTCACCCGGTGACTCGATCATTTCTCTTGAAGGAAGAAGAGGCCTGGCGGAAATGGCAAAACAGATGACGATCTGTTTCTTCAACGATATCAGCAACTCCACGTACCACCACTGGACTTGTTCGAACCGAACAAGGGACACTCGAATGGAGGTCAGGACCAACAAGCGAAGGGGTGATCCGAGCAAGCCCCCTGGAGTCAATCGTACTGCTGGTTGTTCCGTCGTTCATCTCTCCCATCACACCAGAATCTTTGAGTTCCTCAAAGACGTTCAGACGAGACCGCTGTGGGATAGTATGTCGATGGACAGCTCGGTGCGTGTGCTAGCAAATTTCACCATCGGTCTTGACCCGCGGAACCACATTTCGGTGCTCGCCATAGATAGTCACAACGACTTCCTTATTCTTCAGGAGTGTTGCACCGATGCAACGGGCTCGTCTGTGATTTATGCGCCGATTAACCATTCCATTCTCCAGTGTTTGCTATGTGGAGTTCAACCGGAGCCATTTCCGCTTATGTCTTCAGGCTTCTCCATTCTGCCTAACGTATCCGGAGCTATTCTTGATGGAACACTACTAACTATGGTGTTCCAGATCTCAGTGAAGGCTACATCAGCCAAGTCTGCCGTGGAGTCGGCAACAACCCTTGTCCAGGACACACTTCAAAGGATCAGAACCGCAGTCAATTAAGGAGCAAACGTTGGATGCAAGGCCCTGCTAGCCTTGTTTGTGACTGTTGGTGACTTGCTTCGGGAGGAGCTTCACGATCTTCAAAGGGGAGTCTTTCTGTTTCCCTTTTTCATTTGTATAAATGTTGTGTGTTTACTTCTGTTTATTTTTATGTGTGTTTATTTATGTATGTGTGTTTAAATTCAATAACCATGCTTGAATTTCTCATTTTCGTGAAATATCTGTCTAACATTGAGGGACAATGTTTAATTCAAGTGTGGGGGGAAGGTTTATTAAAAAGAAAAGAAAAAAATTTGAAAAAAAAAAATTTGAAAAATTCAAAAAAATAATTTACTTGTTTTTGTTTTCTATGGTAACAATATATCGACTAAATCATACTTACTCCCTTGGTAGCGTTGAACCTACCATTGCACTTAGTAAGTCACTGTGGTCACGTATAGTTACCCTAATAAAAAAAAATTGAAAAAAAAAAAAAAAAATTGCTTCTGTTGTTTATTTATTTGTTTGTTTTCGTTTTCTACGGTAACGGTATATCGACTATATCACACTCACTCCCTTGGTAGCGTTGAACCTACCATTGCACTAAGTGAGTCCCTGTGGTCACGTATTGTTACCTACATTGAAAAATCAAAAAAATCAAAAAGAATCAAAAATTACAAAAATATTTGCTTCTGTTTTGTGTGTTTTTGTGTGTTTTATTGTGTTTTTGTTTTGTTCTTTCCAATTCCGATGATGAATTAAGTTTAATTGTTGTGATTAGGAGAATGTTTATTATATGTCAAGGCTTTGTGTAGTTTGCTTTGGATTTAATATGCATAACTTGTGATTGCTCGAATTTCCATGTTCACATCACCGGTGTTAATTAATTGATTGCAATCCGAGAAGCACATTTGAACATACATTGTCATGCATACCCAGAAACTGTGAGGATTTGAGCCTATTGAATATTCACATGTATGCATATTTCATACATTTACTCGTTCTTCATGTGTGCACAATTCATGAGTTTTGAACCTAGAACTTGCTCAAAGACCACTTGAAACATTTTGTTAATCTGTGATGAATTAGAAATGAGTAAGGCATTAGTTGAGCACCATGGCCAAAGTATTCACCATCCATCTAAACACGAACTTTAGGAATCCCCTTTTGAACTAAACACTCATTAGCCGTTTCTTTTGTTCACCCATACCATCTCACCCTTGTTTTATTTATGTTTGCAAGACGATGATAGTGACTTCTTGTGTTCTTATGCTTCGGGTTTTGATTTGTTTGGTATTATACCAGAAGGCAAGTGTGGGGGTGTATTTATTTTGTTGTAATTGTTCAAAGAAAGAAAAAAAAAATCAAAAACAAAAAGAAGGAATAAAGTTCCTAAAAAAAAAAAAAGAAAAAAAAAAGAAAAAAAAATTCCAGAATAGAGTTATTTTCTTGTTATTATTTTCAATAAAAAGTTGGGGGAGAATAAGAAAGTTGTTTTGGTTATAGCATAGGTATGAGTTTCAAAGTCGTTGACTTGTCTTGCAAACATGTGAAACATTTTTCATTTCCATTCCCTTTATTCATCATTCACCATTCACTATTCACCATTCACCCTTTGACCCCTGTTTCACCCTAAAAGCCCTTATGATCTAATGATTTGTGGATTAATTGTGGAGAGTTGGTTAATGAGCAAGCATATGGGAACACTACTTGTGTAATTGTTTTGAGAGTAAACACTTAACCCTAAACACTGAGCGGAAATAATTAGTGAATCTTGTGACCTTTAGTGGTTAATGTTGTTTCGATGTGCCTATTGGATTGCTTGACATTAATTGTATACTTGGTTTTCACACACTACACCCGAGCATAAATGAGATGTGCATGTTAAAGACTTAGCAAATTCGTTAGCCTTGGTATATAATTTGTATTCTCCTGATTATAACTCTTCTGAACTCGCTGAGGGTTATGGTTGGAAAGAATATATGTTTTGTGTTTCCCTTTTCTGTTTTGTGTTGTTTTGTTTTAAGTTTTGTGTTGCTAAGGGACTAGCAATAGCTAAGTGTGGGGGAATTTGATAGGAGCACAAAGTGTGACGTTTTTATATGTATTTTCCCTACTATTTGTTGCTATGATTTCATTGTAACTTATGCTATTTTTGCTTAGTTTCCATATTTGTAGGTCCCTAAATGATATATAAATGTGAATACGTGCAGAAAATACGGAGCTCGGAAATTTACGAAGTCTAATGGGCTTTTTCGAGGCCCATTAAGAGGTGGTCTGCCATGAGGCCCATCAAGAAGGGGGCCCAAGCCCAAGAAGGAAGGCCCAAGCCCAAGAAGGAAGGCCCAAGCCCAAGAAGGAAGGTCCAAGCCCATTTTCGGACAATCTGCCTGTGCAGATATGTCAACTTGCGAAGCCAATATCTCCCAATTGCGCCGTTGGATCCAGCTGTAATTTTGGCACACGCTGCATGTGTGTGCTATATATTCTGTATTAAAATTTGAGAATCATCCAACCGTTCAAACGTGCATTATTCCGTTCTAAGTGGGAACTGCTCAGTGCTGTCTGCTTTTTATTTCTTTCCTCTTCTTTTATTTTCAATGCTCCACTCACCCCTATATTCTTTCCTCTTCTTTCTGCCCACACCATTAGTGTTTAATTTCTTTTACCTAAATAAATGGTTCATTGCCATATGACTACATTTCCACCATTCCACTTACCATTTCTTTTCTACCACTCACATTCCACTTCTCTTCCTTTTCTTTCTTTATTTCTTGCATTGTCTTCTTCTTCCTCTCCATTCTCCTATAAATAGTAGCCTCATTCTTCTCTTCAAACACACCCCAATGGGGAGGGACAAACCCTCCTCTTTCTCTTCTCACATCACATTTTCCATTCTCTAGTATTTAGGGTTTTCAAGACTTCAAGGAGGAGGAGAAGGCGTCTACACCATCACCACCAGCCCCTATTCAACATCACCATCACCATCATCACCTTGTCTTCACAGCTTGGATTACTTGTGGTCAAGGATTCAAGATGTGGTTTCAAGATCTTCATGCTATTCATACGGTGTATTTCGACTTAGCCTTTAAATTTATGCCTCTTTGTTACTTGATTATTCTTTGTATTAGTTAACATGACATGATTTATATAATATTCAGCCTTTGTTTATGGGTTTATTTAATTTTTGGATCCTAATTAATTAGTTCTTCTAGTAGCTTATGTGACTCCGTTTATTTGATTTTGTTTTAGTAGATAATTTTTATATGTTTTTGTTTTAAGGTTGCAAACTTAAGATGATTGCATATAATTGGTGCTAGAATTAGGGTTTTAATTCTAATTCACAAGTAGTAAAGGCTTTGGAAAGAGGTCGGAAACAAATAAAAAGGATCACGGATAGATGGGCGGTCCCACTAGGTCGTGCACTTTAATTAACAACTCTTCTTTTATGCGTTGGACATGTTTTGATTAGCTACCTTTGCATGTTTGATTGATTAATCTAGGTGCGGTCACTTAGGTTAATTTTCATGAAAGATGTTTTATTTGGGGAATGATAATTGGCGGTCCAACATTCCACATATGTTAATTTCGGTTTCATGGCTAGGGAACTTGGTTAATTTTCGGTCCAATAATTGGTAAACTTGTATACTTGTGGCTGAACTTTATATACTTTGTGTTTCATCCCATCTTATTTAATTCATTCTTTGTAGATTTAATTAATTTATTTCATTCAATTTATTTCTTAAACCCCCCTTTTACTTTGTACATATGTATATATTTATACTTTATACTTGTTAATAATAATCATTTATTTTATTTAATTCTTTGTGACATTTTTTGTTAGGTACACCCTTTGATCTCCGTTGTGAACGATACCCTACTATGCACTATACTACTACCGATAGGGTTTTTTTTAAATTGATGCTCATTTTGGGCGTATCGGTCCCACCGACTTGATCTCGGATATCGCCCGCAAGGCCAACACGAGCTCCTCCCCTCCCCCCCCCGCTTTCTCCTGTTCCCCCCCCCCCCTCTTCTTTTCTCTTTTTGGGGGGGCGGGGGTTGGGGGTGGGGGGAGAGTAAAAAATTTATTATTTTTTAAAATTTTTTTTTTAAAGTAAAAAGGAAAATAAGCAAAAAGAAATAAAAAGGAATAATTATAAAATAAAACAAAACAAAAACAAAATAAAATAATAAAACAAATAAAATTAAAATAAATATATATAAAAGAAATAATATATATAGAGAAAATAAAATGGTGGTTTGAATTATGTTCCACCACAGTGCGTGTGGTGGTTGGCGCCGAAATCTTTATGGTTTTTGAAAACAAGAAACACACAGAAATATTGTTTTAAAGATTAACTAACTCCCTAGCAGTGAATCGAAACTAACATATGTGGAATGCCCACGCGGGTTTTGACAAATTGTCGGGATTCGGAATAATCCGAAATCTTCGTACAATATTTTCTTCCACATGTAAAAGTCACGGTGACTTTCTAATTTAATGAAAACCTCCGAAAATGCACCTAGTGAACGCTCATCTAGATTAAACAATTAAACATGCAAAGTGATTTTCCCCAAAAACATGCAAAAACAAAGATTAAACGTTGACAATTCAAGCTTTCGCGACATAGCGAACGCTCGTCTATCCCCGATCCTTTCATTTAGTTTAAATTAAAGATAAAACCAAACAAACAAAAGCACTTTGTAGAACGTATTAATTACGTTCACATCATTATTACACAAAATAGAAAATAAACAAACAATAACATTTCCCAAAATTATTCACGAATAGTTAATTAAACAAAAATAAATTATAATAAATAAACGAGTTTGGGAAAAATGTTACTGTTGTGTCCATGAAAATGGACACCTGTCAGCGAGCGAAGGTGGCGGACTCGGCTATAAAAACGGACAATTTGGATGTGGCGGGTGCAGAGATCAATTGGCATTGGGCCTTGAGGGTGTACATAGCAGATTGGGCTTGAAGGCCCAAAATCAAGTCGGTTGACTTGTTGACTCTTGATCTTTTTCTTTGACCCGTGTAGACCAGCCCAAGCTCTTTGCGTTTTCTTCTATGTTTGACTTTTCAACCATATTTTCAGCTCTCCCTTTCATTCTTTATTCATCTTCTTCTTTCTGCAGAGACCAGCCCGGTTCTAGAGAGAGGGAGCTGCGGCATGGGTCGGCGACGGCAAGAGAGCAAAGCTGCGGCGTGATTGAGAGGCCGGAGCAGCGACGGCTAGATGAATATTGGTGCTGCAGACGAGGAACGGCGGAGCTGGGCACGGGCCCGGGATTTCTGGGCAGAAGCATCGTCGACGATCAGCAGAGGCGGCGTCGAAGACGGCGGGGCCTGGAATGATTGATTGCGGCGTCGAATCGGAGCTGCTAGGATTTGACGGTGGCACGGCAGTAGCTGGAACGGCGACGGGATTGAAGAATAGATGCGGCTGGAGGTTCACGGGCTCGGCAGGAATTGGTTGGGCTTGGATCGACGCCGGCGAAGATGGTGATGATGCGGTGACAGGGAACGGCGCCGGCAGAGAATTAGGAGCAGCAGCAGCTTGGGCTCGGTGACGGATTGAGATTTGCGGGCTTCACGGTGGCTGAATGGTGAGCTGCAACCTTGGTAATTTGATTTTCCAAACCTGCAAAAGAGAGAAAAAATAATAATTAGAAAAAATGATTGATTGTATGCAGGTACAGAAGCTTGAATTGAGAGACAGAGAGGGTTGCCATGGTGGTGGTGGCGTTGGGCTCCCGAGAGAAGAGGCACGGTGGCCGAGCTGAAATTGCAGGTCCGATCATGGTGGCTGATTGGGCACTCCAAGATGGGCTCGGATGGAATTTAAGTGAATTGATGATGGAGAGTGATTATGGAATTGTGTCGTGAGGGACGAGAGGGAAGAGAGGACTGATTGTTGATGATTTCAGTTTGCAAGGGCTCTCTTAAATAGAGAAGGGAAGACGCGAGAGGAGGAGTGGAGCTCGGTGGAAAGGGTAGGTGATAGTGGTGGAAGGAGAAGTGGAGAATATTCTGCCGGCAGTGGAGGAAAACCAGGGAATTATGGACTGTAGTGTTTTGGTGGTGGAGATGGTTGGTGAAGGTATTGCTGGCAAGAAGACATGAAGATGCAGCTGGAATTTCGTGGTGATATGTGAAGTGGTAACATGGCTGCATCAAAGAGAGAAAAGAAAAAGAAAACAAAGAAAACAAAATAAAATAAAATAAAAGAATAATAAAAGAAATGAAGTAATTATAAAATAAAGAAAAGAAATAAAATAACAAATGAAATAAATATAAAAGGAATATGTAAAAGAAATAAACATAAAATATAAACAAGGGAAAATAAGATGGAGGATTAAAATTGTATCGCCACCGCGTGTGGTGGTTGTGCCGCCGATGTGGTGATTCGCCGACAAACTTGCCGGAATTCGGAACGGTTTCCGAAATCTTCGTACATTATTTTATTCCACAAATGAAAGTCACGGTTGACTTTCCGATTTACGCTGAAAATCTCCAAAATTCACCTTTTCCGTGCAGATAAACATTTTCCTGGTATTTTCCCTAAACACACGAAAACAAACATTAAACAGACAATTAAGCTTTCGGAATAGCAAAATCCAGTAATTAAAGGCACTTTGTGAACGTATTTTACGTTCACATCACACCCCTACACTTGAACTATTGCTAGTCCTCGAGCAAACACAAAACAAAACAACACAAAACAGAAAGGGAAACACAAAACAGACGGTCTTTCCAACCATAATCCTCAGCGAGTTCGAAAGAATTATAATCAAGAGAATAAAAATTATATACCAAGGCTAAAGAATTTGCTAAGCATTTAACATGTACATCTCATTTATGCTCGGGTGTGTGTGAAAACTCATTTATGCTCGGGTGTGTGTGAAAACCAAGTATACAATTAATGTCAAGCAATCCAATAGGCACATCGAAACAACATTAACCACTAAACCTCACAAGATTCACTAAATATTTCCGCTCAGTGTTTAGGGTTAAGTGTTTACTCTCATAACAATTGCACAAGTAGTGTTCCCATATGCTTGCTCATTAACCAACTCTCTACAATTAATCTACAATTCATCAGATCATAAGGACTTTCAGGTGAAACAGGGACCAAAGGGTGGATGGTAAATGGTGAATGGTAAATGAAGTGAAAGGACTCGAAATGAAAAATGTTTCACATGTTTGCAAGACAAGTCAACGACTTTGAAACTCATACCTATGCTAAACCCGAAACAACTCTTATTTTCCTCCAACCTTTTATTGAAAATAATACAAGTACAATAAAATAACTCTATTTTTGTGGTATTTCTCTTCTTTTTTTTTTCCTCTTTTTTTTTTTCTTTTTTTTTTTTTTCTTGAGGAATTTTATTCCTTCTTTTTTTTTTTTGATTTTTTTTTTCTTTCGTTGAACAAATACAACAAAATAAAATACACCCCCACACTTGCCTTTTGGTATACTACCATACAAATCCAAAGCATAAAAACATAAGAAGTCACTATCATCGTCTTGCAAACACAGTAAAACAAGGGTGAAATGGTGTGGGTGAACAAAAGAAACGGCTAATGAGTGATCAGTTCAAAAGGGGATCCTAAAGTTCGTGTTTAGATGGATGGTGAATATTTTGGCCATGGTGCTCAACTAATGCCTTACTCATTTCTAATTCATCACAGATTAACAAAATGTTTCAAGAGGTCTCTGAGCAAGTTCTAGGTTCAAAACTCATGAATTGTGCACACATGAAGAACGAGTAAATGTATGAAATATGCATACATGTGAATATACAATAGGCTCAAATCCTCACATTTTCTGGGTATGCATGACAATGTATGTTCAAATGTGCTTCTCGGATTGCAATCAACTAATCGAAACAGGTTATGTGAACATGGAATTTCGAGCAATCACAAGTTATGCAAATTAAATCCAAAGCAAATCACAAAGCCTTAGCATATAATCAACATTTTCAAAATCATAACAATTAAACTCAATTCATCATCGGGATTGGAAAGAAAACAACACAATAAAACACACAAAAACACAAAACAGAAGCAAATATTTTTGTAATTTTTGATTTTTTGATTTTTTTGATTTTTCAATGTAGGGTAACAATACGTGACCACAGTGACTTACTAAGTGCAATGGTAGGTTCAACGCTACCAAGGGAGTAAGTATGATTTAGTCGATATATTGTTACCGTAGAAAACAAAAACAAGTAAATTATTTTTTTGAATTTTTCAGATTTTTCAAATTTTTTCTTTTCTTTTTAATAAACCTTCCCCCCACACTTGAATTAAACATTGTCCTCAATGTTAGACAGATATTTCACGAAAATGAATAATTCAAGCATGGTTATTGAATTTAAACACACAAACAGAAGTAAACACACAACATATATACAAATGAAAAACAAATAAGTAAAAGAAAAACTCCCCCTTGAAGATCATAAAGCTCCTCCCGAAACAAGTCACCAACAGTCACAAACAAGGCTAGCAGGGCCTTGCATCCAACGTTTGCTCCTTAGTTGACTGCGGTTCTGATCCTTAGAAGTGTGTCCTGGACAAGGGTTGTTGCCGACTCCACGGCAGACTTGGCTGATGTAGCCCTCACCGAGATCCGGAACACCATGGTAAGTCGAAGTGTTCCGTCAAGTATAGCTCCGGATACGTTTGGCGAGAATGGAGAAGCCGAAGACATAAACGGAAATGGCTCCGGTTGAACTCCAGATAGCAAACACTGGAAAATGGAATGGTTGATCGGCGCGTATATCACAGACGACCCCGTTGCATCGGTGCAACACTCCTGAAGAATAAGGAAGTCGTTGTGACTATCTATGGCGAGCACCGAAATCTGGTTCCGCGGGTCAAGACCGATGTGAAAAGTTTGCTAGCACACGCACCGAGCTGTCCATCGACATACTATCCCACATTGGTCTCTAGTCGAACGTCTTTGAGGAACTCAAAGATCCTAGTGTGATGAGATAGATGAACAACGGAACAACCAGCAGTACGATTTACTTCGGGGGCTTGCTCGGATCTCCCCTTCGCTTGTTGGTCCCGACCTCCATTCGAGTGTCTCTTGTTCGGTTCGAACAAGTCCGGTGGTGGTACGTGGAGTTGCTGATATCGTTGAAGAAACAGATCGTCATCTGTTTTGCCATTTCCGCCAAGCCTCTTCTTCCTTCAAGAGAAATAATCGAGTCACGGGTGAAGTGTGGATACCCGTGGCGCACGTAGCGCTCGGCTTGTCGTTGGAGGGTTGAGATCCAACGCTTTGCACCAAAAGCGAACCCCGAATGAACAAAAGGTTCGAAACTGGCCTTCATCTCTTTCTCGCGTACATCCACGTGCTCCACCCAAGTGACTAAGGAAGATCCATTATGAAGATCACGTATCATGCATCCGGAGGGGCGTTTTCGGCAAATCGATCTCACGGAAGGCTTTGGATTGTGAACGCAATTCATCCACGGAGACATCCACGACGACCCAACTTCCATCCAGTTGTATGGTGAGAGTACCGAACGAACTGGACTTCACGAGTCGAGATGATGTGAGATGGCACCGAAACTCGGCCGACATCACCCGCATACGCTCCTCGTAGCCTTCTTCGTTGTTGGAGGATAGGATCTCCAACGTCTTGGCGTTTGTGATCATGCTACGAAGACGCGCAACCATCGACCAACATCCATGAGAATTTGAACGATGGTGGTCGGATAAAGGTGGATGGTTGCCGAGTGTCTCGAGGATTCCGCTTTGAAGTACGGTGCAGGTTCGGCACGTTGAAACACTCGCAAGTACTCGGCCCGGTGAAGAGTCTCGGGATGAATAGACGTGTCGGGAGTCGGTGAAGTTATCCACGAAGGAAATCCGGCGAAGTGGCCGCGAGCAGGAGCTCGTCTTTGGCCTTGCGGGCGATATCCGAGATCAAGTCGGTGTGGACTCCGACAAGATCGTGAGCAGGTCCGGGAAGGATTAGATGGCAACGGTATGGATGGGCGCTCGATAAGGGTAGGCATGAGGCTCCGCACATCCCGTCTTAAGTGGTCCATGTCGATGGAATCATCGGACAACTCGAGAATAGGCTCTTGTTGTGGAGGAACAACTTCGAGCCTTCGCCTAGGCACATCCGAGTGCGGAACGGGACCTCCGCAATTGGGACATATGCCGGCGTGGAGAGCATCGACGAGTCGTTGATTCGAAGTTGAAGCTCCTCGTTCTTGCTCACGGCTCGATCATTTCTTCTCTCTAGCTCGGCGATACGTTGCTCGGACGTAATGATACCGAACTTCTTCCTATTTCTCGACCCCCAATAGTAGACTTGGTCCTCCTCTAGTCCGATTTTCGGACCAAATCTTTCTCGTTGTGGTTTCGTGGGGTGAGAATACACCGCAAAGAAAGCCGCCAGTGCTTCTCTCTGAGCTTTGGTGTACTTGGTCCTCGGAAGTCTCCTATAGACAGGAGCGGCTTCCGGCTCAATAGGTGGATCAGCAACCAAGATTGGTGCTTGGGGTAGTGGTTGCGGTTGTGGTAGTGGCTCGGTCGGCATGCTAGCATCGGCGCTATTGAGCATGCTCGGTGGAATTATTTCAGCCAAGCCTTCAAAGATTGGGTTCTCTGAAGGACCTGCCTGAAACAAGTCGCTGAAAGAATTGACTCTTTTGGCCATTTCGGGTTGGGAAGGGAGGAAAGCTTCTGGGATTTGGGAGGTTTTCTGGGAAAACTCAAGAACGGATGAAGAACACGAAGAGAGAATGAGAGAGAGAGTGAGAGAGAGAGAGAGGGAAAACGCGTGAAATGCGTGAAATGAAACACACGAACGAAGGGAAGGGAAGGGAACGGACGCACGCGTGGCACACGTGCCACGAAGACAAAGACCCGTAAATCCCGGATCGAGCGACGAAAGTCGTAAAGGGTATAGTAGACACGCACACGGTTTATTAAACAATTCGGCCGACGCAAAAGTCGTGCGTCGGCCCAATCAAAATTTTTTTTGATTTTCATTTTTTATTTTTTTATTTTTTTAATACTTTACGAAAAGTCGTAAAGTGAACAGTGAAAACGCGTAGCACACGCGCTTGCCGACACTTTAAACGGGCTTGGGCCATCGAAATGGTCTGGGCCTTAAAGTGGGCCTGGGCCAAAGAAATCTCCGGCCCATTATTGGTGGGCTTAAACTAATGGGCCTAAAAACGAACAGGCCCGACACACTAATGGGCTTGGGTTACGGGTTTTGGGCTTCGTGAATGACACGAGCCCAATGGGCTAAAAATCTAATTAACTAATTTTTTTTTTATTTTTTATTTTTTTTTTTTTTTTTTTTTACGAAACCTAAAACACTAACCAATCACACAAACGGGCCTAGAGCCCAATATAACAAACAAACAACAACAAGCCCAAAACAAAAATATGAACAGTAATTATGAACAGTAAAAATAAATAATTGCAAAATAATAAAACAAAAACAAACACTCTTTTTTTTTCATTACAAATTTTCAATTTTTTTTTCAAATTTTTTATTTTTTATTTTTTTATTTTTTTTATTTTTTTTAAATCAAATAAATAACGAGAGTGAAAAGAAAACTTACCTTTTTACTCCCGAGGAAACCGAAAAATCACCAACAAGACATCAACCTCAAGGTTTTTCAACCTTGACTTCCTAAACGTATGCTCCGATGTATGTGGTAAAATTTCCGAATAACCCGGATTATTTCCTATAAAAATGAAAAGGTTAGTAATAAAATTTACAAGTTAAAAACAAAATATTTACAAAGTTAAAAATAATGTCACAAATTATCTATACAAAATGAATAAATAAAATTTCCTATGTCTAAGTATATTTTATTTACACAGTAATGTGTAAATATTCCTTTGCCAAAATATAGTTAAGAAGAAAGTTGATTCCAAGCGGTAATTCAAGGTGGACTTACGGCCTAGGTGCAATATCTTGACGTAAATGACTTTCCGTGTTTTCAGAAGGCGAATGGCCAGATCACAGAGAGATAAGCGAGAGGCAGGATTCATTTAGTGGACACGAAGTCCTCCGAATCCAATTTACAAACCCGTCACCCGGGGTCTCGATCATATCTAGACACCATTCATGTGCCCCTTACTCGGTTGAGAAAGCACTTAAGTGTTCGACAATTCTCCAAGTGTTAATAAAGGCCGCCCTCAACCTCAAGTGACCTTACGGTACAAATGAAGGGTTTAGGCCAATATTAATAAAAGGACCTTACCTATTTCCGTTCAAATTACAACCCTACAACAACTTAAATAATTAACAGTATTCAGGATACCTAAGTATAATTACTAAGTATGTGTAAAAATATTTACAAGTAAAATTAGTAAGTATAAAATTAACAAGTATTATTTACAAACAGTAAAAAGTAAAAAGTAAAAAGTCAACAGTAAAAAGTCAACAGTCAAAAGTCAAAAAGTCAACAGTCAACAGTAAAAAGTCAACAGTCAAAAGTAAAAAGTCAAAAGTAAATAGTAAAAACAATCCCCGGCGAGACGGCGCCAAAATGGATTAGAGGTAAAACCTAAGTCATTAATTATTACCTAAATTCCTAACAATTGTCGTTGTAAAGTATAATGGGAAATAAAGGTTTTTCCCACAGAAGATTGTTATATTTACTTTTTAATGTCACGAAAAATTAAATTAAATATAGAATTATTATTAACAAGTATAAAGAATAAAGAATATATATATATACAAAATTAAATAAACTATACAGTATTGTTTCTATTTACAAAAATATACATTATATACAAAAGTATTTTTGGGGGTTTTTGAGATTTTTGAAAACAATAAAGGAAATATTTTTGGATTTTTATTATTTTTGAAAACAAGAAACACACACAGAAATATTGTTTTAAAGATTAACTAACTCCCTAGCAGTGAATCCGAAACTAACATATGTGGAATGCCCACGCGGGTTATCATTCCCCAAATAAAACCTCTCTACGAAAATTAACCTAGTGAACGCTCATCTAGATTAAACAATTAAACATGCAAAAGTGATTAATCTAAACATGTCTAACGCATAGAAGAAGAGTTGTTAATTCAAGTGCGCGACCTAGCGAACGCTCGTCTATCCGCGATCCTTATCATTTAGTTTCAACATTAAAGATAAAACCAAACAAACAAAATTCACATAAGCTGCTAGAAGAATTAATCAACTTCAATCCAACAATTATTACACAAAATAGAAAATAAACAAACAATAACATTTCCCAAAATTATTCACGAATAGTTAATTAAACAAAAATAAATTATAATAAATAAACGAGTTTGGGAAAAATGTTACTGTTGTGTCCATGAAAATGGACACTGTCTGGCAGGCGAAGGTGGCAGACTCAGCTATTAAAATCGGACAATTTGGATGTGGCGGGTGCAGAGATCAATTGGCATTGGGCCTTGAGGGTGTACATAGCAGATTGGGCTTGAAGGCCCAAAATCAAGTCAGTTGACTTGTTGACTCTTGATCTTTTTCTTTGACCCGTGTAGACCAGCCCAAGCTCTTTGCGTTTTCTTCTATGTTTGACTTTTCAACCATATTTTCAGCTCTCCCTTTCATTCTTTATTCATCTTCTTCTTTCTGCAGAGACCAGCCCGGTTCTAGAGAGAGGGAGCTGCGGCATGGGTCGGCGACGGCAAGAGAGCAAAGCTGCGGCGTGATTGAGAGGCCGGAGCAGCGACGGCTAGATGAATATTGGTGCTGCAGACGAGGAACGGCGGAGCTGGGCACGAGCCCGGGATTTCTGGGCGAAGCATCGTCGACGATCAGCGAGAGGCGGCGTCGAAGACGGCGGGGCCTGGAATGATTGATTGCGGCGTCGAATCGGAGCTGCTAGGATTTGACGGTGGCACGGCGGTAAGCCGGAACGGCGACGGGATTGAAGAATAGATGCGGCTGGAGGTTCACGGGCTCGGCAGAATTGGTTGGGCTTGGATCGACGCCGGCGAAGATGGTGATGATGCGGTGACAGGGAACGGCGCCGGCAGAGAATTAGGAGCAGCAGCAGCTTGGGCTCGGTGACGGATTGAGATTTGCGGGCTTCACGGTGGCTGAATGGTGAGCTGCAACCTTGGTAATTTGATTTTCCAAACCTGCAAAAGAGAGAAAAAATAATAATTAGAAAAAATGATTGATTGTATGCAGGTACAGAAGCTTGAATTGAGAGACAGAGAGGGTTGCCATGGTGGTGGTGGCGTTGGGCTCCCAGAGAAGAGGCACGGTGGCTGAGCTGAAATTGCAGGTCTGATCATGGTGGCTGATTGGGCACTCCAAGATGGGCTCGGATGGAATTTAAGTGAATTGATGATGGAGAGTGATTATGGAATTGTGTCGTGAGGGACAGAGGGAAGAGAGGACTGATTGTTGATGATTTCAGTTTGCAAGGGCTCTCTTAAATAGAGAAGGGAAGACGCAGAGGAGGAGTGGAGCTCGGTGGAAAGGGTAGGTGATAGTGGTGGAAGGAGAAGTGGAGAATATTCTGCCGGCAGTGGAGGAAAACCAGGGAATTATGGACTGTAGTGTTTTGGTGGTGGAGATGGTTGGTGAAGGTATTGCTGGCAAGAAGACATGAAGATGCAGCTGGAATTTCGTGGTGATATGTGAAGTGGTAACATGGCTGCATCAAAGAGAGAAAAGAAAAAGAAAACAAAGAAAACAAAATAAAATAAAATAAAAGAATAATAAAAGAAATGAAGTAATTATAAAATAAAGAAAAGAAATAAAATAACAAATGAAATAAATATAAAAGGAATATGTAAAAGAAATAAACATAAAATATAAACAAGGGAAAATAAGATGGAGGATTAAAATTGTATCGCCACCGCGTGTGGTGGTTGTGCCGCCTGATGTGGTGATTCGCCGACAAACTTGCCGGAATTCGGAACGGTTTCCGAAATCTTCGTACATTATTTTATTCCACAAATGAAAGTCACGGTTGACTTTCCGATTTACGCTGAAAATCTCCAAAATTCACATTTTCTGTGCAGATAAACATTTTCCTGGTATTTTCCCTAAACACACGAAAACAAACATTAAACAGACAATTAAGCTTTCGGAATAGCAAAATCCAGTAATTAAAGGCACTTTGTGAACGTATTTTACGTTCACATCATCCACAGGGGAAAACCAGCCGCGGCCAAGAGAAGCAGTTCGTCTTTGGCTTTGTTCACGATATCGGCGATCTGGTCGGAATGAAACCCAACGAGATCATGAGCAGGTCCGGGAATGTTGTCAGATGGCATATGAGAGGATGAGCGCTCGACTAATGTTGGCATGAGGCTCCGCACATCCCTTCGCAAGTCATCCATGTCGATTGAATCATCTGACACGACAAGAAGAGGCTCCGGAGGAACAACTTCAAACCTTGATCGTTGCACATCTGGGTGCGGAACAGGACCTCCACACTGGGGACAAATGCCGCTGTGAAGAGTATCGATGAGTTTCTGGTTCTGCTCTTGAAGCTCCTCATTCTTACTCATCAGCTCCTCGTTTCTTCTTATTAGATCGGCATAAATCTGCTCCTCTGACGGGATACCGTGCTTATCTGGTAGGATACAAGTGTGCATCAATTTAAAACCCTAAAAGAATTGTAGTAAAGAATAAGTAGGGATCGTTCCAACGGAGATCGAGGGTGTACCTAACAAAGAATGTCACAAAGAATTAATATTTACAAATATAAACAAAATATGTACACAAAATCAAGGGGTGATTGAGAATTGTTTACGAAAATTAAGTAACCAACTACAAAGAATGAATTAAATGGAATAAATCGATGGAACATAGATCAATTAATCAACATCTTAAGTATACTCATTTATCAATTATCAGATTGATACTTAACTAAATCCCTAGTCATGAATTCAAAATTAACACATGTAAGATGTTGGACCACCATACATCTCCCAAATAAATATCTCTCTATGAATTCCAACCTAAACGACCACACCTAGGTTAAACAATTAAACATGCAAAGATAGCTAGCCTAAACATGTTCAACGCATAGAAACATACTTGTTAATTAAAGTGCATGACCTAGTGAGACCACTCTACTATCCATGATCCTTCTCATCTGATTCTATCAATTAAGGCAAAATCAAACAAGCAAATCCACATAAACTACTAGAAGAATCAATCAACTTCAATCCAACAACCAAATAAACTTGTATAAATAATCTGGAAATTTAAATGATCCATGAAATGTTAACTAATACAAAGGTAATCAAGCAACAAAGAGGTATGAATTTAAAGGTTAAAACGTAATACACCATATGAAATAGTTAAGATCTTGAAACCACAAAACCTTGAATCCTTGACCACAAGTGATCCAAGCTGTGAAGACAAGTTGATGATGAAGATGGTGATGTCGAAATATGGCTGGTGATGATGGTGATTACGCCTTCTCCTCCTCCTTGAAGCCTTGAGAACCCTTGCACTAGAGAATGGAGCTAAGAACCTTGGATGGAGTAGCTGCTGAAACTATGAGAGAGTATGGAATGATATTCTTAGTTGTGAATTGGTATTGAAGTGAGTTGTGAAGCCCTCTATTTATAGGAGAACATGGAACCCTAGCCTTGATCCTAGCCCTTCAAAATTAATCCCTTGAATGGCTGAGATTGCTTTGAGTAGTACCAAGAAATATCTCTCTTCTTCTTGCCATGATCATGTCTAGATACATCCCACAATATCTAATTTTATTCTTGAGGGTGGGTGGAGCATTGAGAATAAAAGAAAATTAAAGAATTAAAAAGTAGACAGCACTGAGCTCAGTGCACTTAGAACGGCATAATGGACGTTCCACTGGTTGGATTATCCTGAAATTTTAATACAGAATACCTAACACACACGTGCAGCTTGTATTGAAATTTCAGCTGGATCGGACGGTCCAATTAGGAGATATGGGCTTCAGAAGTGGACTGATCTGCACAGGCAGAATGTCCGAAAATGGACTTGGACCTTTCCTTCATGCTTTGTGGACTTGGGCTTTCCTTCATGGATTTGGGCCTCCATCTTGGGCCTCACGGCAGCTCACCTCTTAATGGGCCTCGAAAAAGCCCATTAGACTTCATAAATTTCCGAGCTCCGATTTTCCGTTCTGAGCTGAAATAGTAATCCTAGTTGCATTAGGATTCCTACTCCCTTTATGATTCCTGTCAGAGTCAGGAAAGAATTCAAATTAGGAAAGTTTCATAATATCTTCATTTTAATTCATTCCTTCAATTAAATCATCATTTAGGAACACAAAGGTAGAAACTAAGCTAAATAGCAAAGTTAACCAATAAAACGCAGCCAAATAGTAGGGAAAATATATTAAAAACGTCACACTTTGTTGATAGGAGCACAAAGTGTGACGTTTTTAATGTGTTTCCCCTACTATTTGGCTATGATTTAATTGTAACTTTGCTATTTTAGCTTAGTTTCCCTATTTGAGTCTTAAATGACGTATTAATGTGAACATGTGCAGAAACGAAGCTTAATGGGCTTTTGCGAGGCCCATTAAGAGGTGGTCTTCCATGAGGCCCAAGAAGGAGGCCCAAACCTAAGAAGAAGGCCCAAGCCCAAGAAGGAAGGCCCAAGTCCACAAAGCATGAAGAAAGGTCCAAGCCCATTTTCGGACAATCTGCCTGTGCAGATCTGTCAACTTTGGAAGCACATATCTCCCACTTGCACCGTTGGATCCAGCTGTATTTTTGATACACGCTTCATGTGTGTGTTAAGTATTCTGGATTCAAATTTCAGAATCATCCAACCGTTCAAACGTCAATTATTCCGTTCTAAGTGGGCATAGCTCAGTGCTGTCTACTTTCCAATTCTTTCTTCTTCTTTTATTCTCAATGCTCCACTCACCACCATATTGTCATCCATCTCACCAACCCATATTTGTTGCTTTCTTCCCACATCATTAGTGCTTAGTTTCTTTTATTTAAATAAATGGTTAATTGCCATATGACTACATTTCCACCATTCCACTTACCATTTCTTTTTCTCCCACTCAAATTCCACTTCTCTTCCCTTTCTTTCTTTATTTCTTTCATTGTCTTCTTCTTCCTCTCCATTCTCCTATAAATAGCAGCCTCATTCTTCTCTACCAAGACACACCCCAATGGGGAGGGACAAACCCTCCTCTTTCTCTTTCTCTTCTCATTTCTCATTTTCCATTCTCTAGTATTTAGGGTTTTCAAGACTTCAAGGAGGAGGAGAAGGCGTCTACACCATCACCACCAGCCCTATTTCAGCGTCACCATCACCATCACCACCTTGTCTTCACAGCTTGGATTACTTGTGGTCAAGGATTCAAGATGTGGCTTCAAGATCTTCATGCTATTCATACGGTGTATTTCGACTTAGCCTTTAAATTTATGCCTCTTTGTTGCTTGTTTATCCTTTGTATTAGTTAACATGACATGATTTATATAATTTTCAGCCTTTGTTTATGGGTTTATTTAATTGTTTGATCCTAATTAATTAGTTCTTCTAGTAGTTTATGTGACTCCGTTTATTTGATTTTGTTTTAGTAGATAACTTTTATATGTTTTTGTTTTAAGGTTGCAAACTTAAGATGATTGCATATAATTGGTGCTAGAATTAGGGTTTTAATTCTAATTCACAAGTAGTAAAGGCTTTGGAAAGAGGTCGGAAACAAATAAGAAGGATCACGGATAGATGGACGGTCCCACTAGGTCGTGCACTTTAATTAACAACTCTTCTTTTATGCGTTGGACATGTTTTGATTAGCTACCTTTGCATGTTTGATTGATTAATCTAGGTGCGGTCGCTTAGGTTAATTTTCATGAAAGTGGTTTTATTTGGGGAATGATAATTGGCGGTCCAGCATTCCACATATGTTAATTTCGGTTTCATGGCTAGGGAACTTGGTTAATTTTCGGTCCAATAATTGGTAAACTTGTATACTTGTGGCTGAACTTTATATACTTTATGTTTCATCCCATCTTATTTAATTTATTCTTTGTAATTTAATTTATTTATTTCATTCAATTTATCACTCAATTCCCCCCTTTTACTTTGTACATATGTATATATTCTTTATACTTGTTAATAATAATTCTTTATTTTATTTAATTCTTTGTGACAATTTTTGTTAGGTACACCCTTTGATCTCCGTTGTGAACGATACCCTACTATGCACTATACTACTACCGATAGGGATTTTTTAAATTGATGCTCATTTTGAGCCTGTCAATTTTTGGCGCCGTCGACGTGGATTGACAATGTTCCTAACCTAATATTTTTTTTGTTGATACTGTTTATAATATTTTGTAATTATTACTGTTTTTATTACTTGTATATAATTACTGTTTACTTTTTATTGTTTATAATTTTACTATTTTTTTTAACTGTTCATATTACTTGTTTATATTACTTGTATATATTTTGTTACACTTAGTAATTATACTTAGGTATCCTAAATATAGTTGATTATTTTTTGGTTGTTGTAAGTTGTAACTTGAACGGAAATAGGTAAGGTCCTTTTATTAATATTGGCCTAAACCCTTCATTTGTACCGTAAGGTCACTTGAGGTTGAGGGCGGCCTTTATTAACACTTGGAGAATTGTCGAACACTTAAGTGCTTTCTCAACTGAGTAAGGGGCACATGAATGGTGTCTAGATATGATCGAGACCCTGGGTGACGGGTTTGTAAAATTGGATTCAGAGGACTAGTCCACTAAATGAATCCTGCCTCTCGCTTATCTCTTGTGATCTGGCCATTCGCCTTCTGAAAACACGGAAAGTCATTTAAGTCAAGGCATTGCACCTAGGCCGTAAGTCCACCTTGAGTTACCGCTTGGAATCAACTTTCATTTTTTTTCAACTATATTAAGGCAAAGGAAAATATTTTTGTACACTTAAGTGTATTGTGTAAATAAAATATACGTAGACATAGGAAAATTTATTCATTCATTTTGTATAGATAATTTGTGATACATTTTTAACATTGTAAATATTTTCTTTTATTTTGTAAATTTATTACTAACCTTTTTATTTTGTATAGGAAATAATCCGGGTTTATCGGAAATTCTACCACATACATCGGAGCATACGTTTAGGAAGTCAAGGTTGAAAAACCTTGAGGTTGATGTCTTGTTGGTGATTTTCGGTTTCCACGGGAGTAAAAAGGTAAGTTTTCTTTTCACTCTCGTTATTTATTTTAAAAATAAAAAAAAAATAAAAAAAAAAAAAAAAAAAGAGTGGAAATTTTTAATTGTAAATAAAACCAAAAAAAAAGTGTGTTTGTTTTGTTTTACTGTTTGTAATTATTTATTTTTACTGTTTATAATTAATGTGTGTTTTATTTTCGGGCTTGTTGTAGTTATTTGTTATTGGGCTTTAGGCTCATTTGTGTGATTGGTTAGGGTTTTAGGTTTCGAAAAAAAAAAAAAAAAAAAAAAAAATTAAAAATAAAAAAAATCAAAAATTTGGCCCATTGGGCCCGTGTCATTCACGAATCCCAAAACCCGTAACCCAAGCCCATTTAGTGTGTCGGGCCTGTTCGTTTTTAGACCCATTAGTTAAGCCCACGAATAATGGGCCGGAGTTTTCTTTCGCCCAGGCCCACTTTAAGGCCCAGACCATTCGATGGCCCAGGCCCGTTTAAAGTGTCGGCAAGCGCGTGTTTTACACGCGTTTTCACTGTTCACTTTACGACTTTTCGTAAAGTATTAAAAAAAAAAAAAAAAAAATAAAAAATAGAAAATCAAAAAAATTTTGATTGGGCCGACGCACGACTTTTGCGTCGGCCGAATTGTTTAATAAATCGTGCGCGCGTTCCACTATTCCCTTTGCGACTTTCGTCGCTCGATCCGTGATTTACGGATCTTTGTCTTCGACTTTGGACACGCGTCCGTCCATTCCGTTCCCTTCCCCTTCGTTTGCGTTAGTTTCCTTAGGGCATTTCACGTTTTCCCTTTCTCTCTCTCATTCTCTCTCGTTTTCTCTCGCTTGTTCATCGTGTTCTTCGTGTTCTTAGTTAGTTTTCCCAGAAAAACCTCCCAAATCCCAGAAGCTTCCCTCCCTCCCAAACCACAAATGGCCAAAAGAGTTAGTTCTTTCAGCGACTTGTTTCAGGCAGGTCCTTCAGAGAACCCAATCTTTGAAGGCTTGGCTGAAATAATTCCACCAAGCATGCTCAATAGCGCCGATGCTAGCATGCCGACCGAGCCACTACCACAACCACAACCACTACCCCAAGCACCAATCATGGTTGCTGATCCACCTGTTGAGCCGGAAGCCGCTCCTGTCTATAGGAGACTTCCGAGGACAAAGTACACCAAAGCTCAGAGAGATGCACTTGCGGCTTTCTTTGCGGTGTATTCTCACCCCACGAAACCACAACGAGAAAGATTTGGTCCAAAAATCGGACTAGAAGAAGACCAAGTCTATTATTGGGGGTCGAGAAATAGGAAGAAGTTCGGTATCATTACATCTGAGCAACGTATCGCCGAGCTAGAGAGAAGAAATGATCAGCTGGTGAGCAAGAACGAGGAGCTTCAACTTCTGAATCAACGACTCGTCGATGCTCTCCACAGCGGCATATGTCCCAATTGCGGAGGTCCTGTTCCGCACTCAGATGTGCCTAGGCGAAGGCTCGAAGTTGTTCCTCCACAACAAGAGCCTATTCTTGAGTTGTCCGATGATTCCATCGACATGGACCACTTAAGAAGGGATGTGCGGAGCCTCATGCCAACACTTGTCGAGCGCCCATCCATACCTTTGCCATCTGATACCCTTCCCGGACCTGCTCACGATCTTGTCGGAGTCCACACCGACTTGATCTCGGATATCGTCCGTAAGGCCAAACACGAGCTCTTGCTCATGGCCACTGCCGGATTTCCTTTGTGGATAACTTCACCGACTCCCGACACGTCTATTCATCCCGAGACTCTTCATAGGGCCGAGTACTTGCGAGTGTTTCAACGAGCTGAACCTGCTCCGTACTTCAAAGCCGAATCGTCGAGACACTCGGCAACCATCCATCTTTATCCGACCACCATCGTTCAGATCTTAATGGATGTTGGTCGATGGTTGCTGATAGGTCCAAAAGGAGCATCAATTTAAAAAAACCCTATCGGTAGTAGTATAGTGCATAGTAGGGTATCGTTCACAACGGAGATCAAAGGGTGTACCTAACAAAAATTGTCACAAAGAATTAAATAAAATAAATAATTATTATTAACAAGTATAAAGTATAAATATATACATATGTACAAAGTAAAAGGGGGGTTTAAGAAATAAATTGAATGAAATAAATTAATTAATCTACAAAGAATAAATGAAATAAGATTGGATGAAACATAAAGAATATAAAGTTCAGCCACAAGTATACAAGTTTACCAATTATTGGACCGAAAATTAACCAAGTTCCCTAGCCATGAAACCGAAATTAACATATGTGAAATGCTGGACCGCCAATTATCATTCCCCAAATAAAACCACTTTCATGAAAATTAACCTAAGCGACCGCACCTAGATTAATCAATCAAACATGCAAAGGTAGCTAATCAAAACATGTTCAACGCATAAAAGAAGAGTTGTTAATTAAAGTGCACGACCTAGTGGGACCGCCCATCTATCCGTGATCCTTTTTATTTGTTTCCGACCTCTTTCCAAAGCCTTTACTACTAGTGAATTAGAATTAAAACCCTAATTCTAGCACCAATTATATGCAATTATCTTAAGTTTGCAACCTTAAAACAAAAACATATAAAAGTTATCTACTAAAACAAAATCAAATAAACGGAGTCACATAAACTACTAGAAGAACTAATTAATTAGGATCCAACAATTAAATAAATCCATAAACAAGGGCTGAATATTATATAAATCATGTCATGTTAACTAATACAAAGAATAATCAAGTAACAAAGAGGCATAAATTTAAAGGCTAAGTCGAAATACACCGTATGAATAGCATGAAGATCTTGAAACCACATCTTGAATCCTTGACCACAAGTAATCCAAGCTGTGAAGACAAGGTGATGATGGTGATGGTGATGTTGAATAGGGGCTGGTGGTGATGGTGTAGACGCCTTCTCCTCCTCCTTGAAGTCTTGAAAACTCATAGTATTAGAGAATGGAAAATGTGAGATGAGAAGAGAAAGAGGAGGGTTTGTCCCTCCTCATTGGGGTGTGTTTGAAGAGAAGAATGAGGCTACTATTTATAGGAGAATGGAGAGGAAGAAGAAGACAATGCAAGAAATAAAGAAAGAAAAGGAAGAGAAGTGGAATGTGAGTGGTAGAAAAGAAATGGTAAGTGGAATGGTGGAAATGTAGTCATATGGCAATGAACCATTTATTTAGGTAAAAGAAATTAAACACTAATGGTGTGGGCAGAAAGAAGAGGAAAGAATATAGGGGTGAGTGGAGCATTGAAAATAAAAGAAGAGGAAAGAAATAAAAAGCAGACAGCACTGAGCAGTTCCCACTTAGAACGGAATAATGCACGTTTGAACGGTTGGATGATTCTCAAATTTTAATACAGAATATATAACACACACATGCAGCGTGTATCAAAATTACAGCTGGATCCAACGGTGCAATTGGGAGATATTGGCTTCGCAAGTTGACATATCTGCACAGGCAGATTGTCCGAAAATGGGCTTGGACCTTCCTTCTTGGGCTTGGGCCTTTCTTCTTGGGCTTGGGCCTTTCTTCTTGGGCTTGAGCCTTTCTTCATGGATTTGGGCCTTCATCTTGGGCCTCACGGTAGCTCACTTCTTAATGGGCCTCGAAAAAGCCCATTAGACTTCGTAAATTTCCGAGCTCCGATTTTCTGCACGTATTCACATTTATATATCATTTAGGGACTCAAATATGGAAACTAAGCAAAAATAGCAAAGTTACAATGAAATCATAGCCAAATAGTAGGGAAAATACATTAAAAACGTCACACTTTGTGCTCCTATCAAATTCCCCCACACTTAGCTATTGCTAGTCCCTTAGCAACACAAAACTTAAAACAAAACAACACAAAACAGAAAAGGGAAACACAAAACATGTATTCTTTCCAACCATAACCCTCAGCGAGTTCAGAAGAGTTATAATCAGGAGAATACAAATTATATACCAAGGCTAACGAATTTGCTAAGTCTTTAACATGCACATCTCATTTATGCTCGGGTGTAGTGTGTGAAAACCAAGTATACAATTAATGTCAAGCAATCCAATAGGCACATATGAACAACATTAACCACTAAACCTCACAAGATTCACTAATTATTTCCGCTCAGTGTTTAGGGTTAAGTGTTTACTCTCAAAACAATTACACAAGTAGTGTTCCCATATGCTTGCTCATTAACCAACTCTCTACAATTAATCTACAAATCATTAAATCATAAGGGCTTTTTAGGTGAAACAGGGACAAAAGGATGAATGGTAAATGGTGAATGGTCAATGAAGTGAAAGGACTCGAAATGGAAAATGTTTCACATGTTTGCAAGACAAATCAACGACTTTGAAACTCATACCTATGCTATACCCGAACAACTTTCTTATTCTCCTCTAACCTTTTATTGAAAATGAAAACAATACAATAACTCTATTTTTGGAATTTCTCTTTCGACATTTTTTTTTCTTTCTTTCTTTTCTATTTTTTTTTTGAGGAATTTATTCCTTCTTTTTATTTCTGATTTTTTTTTTCTTTGAACAATTACAACAAAATAAATACACCCTCACAGTTGCCTTCTGGTATAATACCAAACAAATCAAAACCCGAAGCATAAGAACACAAGAAGTCACTATCATCGTCTTGCAAACATAAATAAAACAAGGGTGAGATGGTATGGGTGAACAAAAGAAACGGCTAATGAGTGTTTAGTTCAAAAGGGGATTCCTAAAGTTCGTGTTTAGATGGATGGTGAATACTTTGGCCATGGTGCTCAACTAATGCCTTACTCATTTCTAATTCATCACAGATTAACAAAATGTTTCAAGTGGTCTTTGAGCAAGTTCTAGGTTCAAAACTCATGAATTGTGCACACATGAAGAACGAGTAAATGTATGAAATATGCATACATGTGAATATTCAATAGGCTCAAATCCTCACAGTTTCTGGGTATGCATGACAATGTATGTTTAAATGTGCTTCTCGGATTGCAATCAATTAATTAACACAGGCGATGTGAACATGAAATTTCGAGCAATCATAGGTTATACAAATTAAATTCAAAGCAAACTACACAAAGCCTTAGCATATAATCAAAATTCTCAAAATCATAACAATTAAACTCAATTCATCATCGGAATCAGAAAGAACAAAACAAGAACACAAATAAACACACAAAAACACACAAACAGAAGCAAATATTTTTATAATTTTTGATTTTTTGATTTTTTGATTTTTTTATATTTTTCAATGTAGGTAACAATACGTGACCACAGGGACTCACTTAGTGCAATGGTAGGTTCAACGCTACCAAGGGAGTGAGTGTGATATAGTCGATATACCGTTACCGTAGAAAACGAAAACAAACAAATAAATAAATAACAGAAGCAAATTTTTTTTTCTTTTTCAAAATTTTTTTTTATTAGGGTAACAATACGTGACCACAGTGACTTACTAAGTGCAATGGTAGGTTCAACGCTACCAAGGGAGTAAGTATGATCTAGTCGATATATTGTTACCGTAGAAAACAAAAACAAGTAAATTATTTTTTTGAAAATTATTTTTTCTTTTCTTTTTAAATAAATCTTCCCCCCACACTTGAATTAAACATTGTCCTCAATGTTAGACAGATATTTCACGAAAATGAAAAATTCAAGCATGGTTATTGAATTTAAACACACAAACAAAAATCAACCGAAGTAAACACACAAACTGAAATAAACACACAACATAAACAGAAGTAAACACACAACAGTTAAGTAAATGAAAAGGGAAACAGAAAGACTCCCCCTTGAAGATCATTAAGCTCCTCCCGAAGCAAGTCACCAACAGTCACAAACAAGGCTAGCAGGGCCTTGCATCCAACGTTTGCTCCTTAATTGACTGCGGCTCTGATCCTTTGAAGTGTGTCCTGGACAAGGGTAGTTGCCGACTCCACGGCAGACTTGGCTGATGTAGCCTTCACCGAGATCTGGAACACTATAGTCAGCAGTGTTCCGTCAAGTACAGCTCCGGATACGTTAGGCAGAATGGAGAAGCCTGAAGACATAAGCGGAAATGGCTCCGGTTGAACTCCAGATAGCAAACACTGGAAAATGGAATGGTTGATCGGTGCATAAATCACAGACGACCCCGTTGCATCGGTGCAACACTCCTGGAGAATGAGGAAGTCGTTGTGACTATCTATGGCAAGCACCGAAATCTGATTGCGCGGGTCAAGACCGATGGTGAAATTCGCTAGCACACGCACAGAGCTGTCCATCGACATAATATCCCACAATGGTCTTGTCTGAACGTCTTTGAGGAACTCAAAGATCCTGGTGTGATGGGAGAGATGAACGACGGAACAACCAGCAGTACGATTGACTCCAGGGGGCTTGCTCGGATCTCCCCTTCGCTTGTTGGTCCTGACCTCCATTCGAGTGTCTCTTGTTCGGTTTGAACAAGTCCAATGATGATACGTGGAGTTGCTAATGTCGTTGAAGAAACAGATCGCCATCTGGTTTGCCAATTCCGCTAGGCCTCTTTTTCCTTCGGGCGAAATGATAGAGTCACCGGGTGAAGTGTGGATCCCTGTGACGCACATGTAGCGCTCGGCTTGTCGTTGGAGAGTTGAGATCCAACGCTTTGCACCAAAAGCGAACCCTGAATGAACAAATGGTTCGAAACTGGCCTTCATCTCCTTCTCGCGTACATCCACGTGCTCCACCCAAGTGACTAAGGAAGATCCATTATAAAGATCACGTATCAGGCATCCGGAGGGGCGTTTTCGGAAAATCGATCTCACGGAAGGCTTTGGATTTGAACGCAATTCATCCACGGAGACATCCACAACGACCCAACTTCCATCCAGTTGTTGGTGAGAATACCGAACAAACTGGACTTCACGAGTTGAAACGAGGTGAGATGGCACCAGAAACTCGGCCGACATCACTTGCTTCTGCTCCTCGTAGCCTTCTTCGTTGCTGGAGGATAGGATCTCCAACGTCTTGGCGTTTGTAATCATGCTACAGAAGACGGGCAACCATCGACCAACATCCATTAAGATCTGAACAATGGTGGTCGGATAAAGGTGAATGGTTGCCGAGTGTCTCGAGGATTCCGCCTTGAAGTACGGTGCAGGTTCAGCTCGTTGAAACACTCGCAAGTACTCGGCCCTATTAAGAGTCTCGGGATGAATAGACGTGTCGGGAGTCGGTGAAGTTATCCACAAAGGAAATCCGGCAGTGGCCATGAGCAGGAGCTCGTCTTTGGCCTTACGGACGATATCCGAGATCAAGTCGGTGTGGACTCCGACAAGATCATGAGCAGGTCCGGGAAGGGTGTCAGATGTCAAAGGTACGGATGGGCGCTCGACAAGTGTAGGCATGAGGCTCCGCACATCCCGTCTCAAGTGGTCCATGTCGATCGAATCATCGGACAACTCGAGAAGAGGCTCTTGTTGTGGAGGAACAACTTCGAGCCTTCGCCTAGGCACATCTGAGTGCGGAACAGGACCTCCGCAATTGGGACAGATGCCGCTGTGGAGAGCATCGACAAGTCGTTGATTCTGCATTTGAAGCTCCTCGTTCTTGCTCACCACCTGATCGTTTCTTCTTTCAAGCTCGGCAATACGCTGCTCGGAAGACTGGATACCGAACTTCTTCCTATTTCTCGACCCCCAATAATAGACTTGGTCTTCTTCTAGTCCAATTTTTGGACCAAATCTTTCACGTTGTGGCTTGGTGGGGTGAGAATACACCGCAAAGAAAGCCGCCAGTGCTTCTCTCTGAGCCTTGGTGTATTTCGTCCTCGGAAGTCTCCTATAGACAGGAGCGGCTTCCGGCTCAACGGGTGGATCAGCAACCAGGATTGGTGCTTGGGGTAGTGGTTGCGGTTGTGGTTGTGGCTGGATCGGCATGCTAGCATCGGCGCTATTGAGCATGCTCGGTGGAATTATTTCAGCCAGACCTTCAAAGATTGGGTTCTCTGAAGGACCTGCCTGAAACAAATCGCTGAAAGAATTAACTCTTTTGGCCATTTTTGGGTTGGGAAGGGAGGAAAGCTTATGAGATTTGGGAGGTTTTCTGGGAAAAACGGAAGAACACGAAGAACACGAGAGAGAAAACGAGAGAGAGAGAGTGAGAGAGAGACTAAGGGAAAACGTGAAATGACCTAAGGGAACTAACGCAAGCAGAAGGGAAAGGAAGGAACGGACGCACGCTCGCACACGTGCCACAGACAGAAGACCCGCAAATTGTGGATCGGGCGACGAAAGTCGTAAAGTCTACAGTAGACACGCACGCGGTTTATTAAACAAATCGGCCGACGCAAAAGTCGTGCGTCGGCCCAATCACATTTTTTCTTGATTTTCGATTTTTTATTTTTTTATTTTTTTAATACTTTACGAAAAGTCGTAAAGTGAACAGTGAAAACGCGTAGCACGCGCGCTTGCCGACACTTTAAACGGGCTTGGGCCATCGGAATGGTCTGGGCCTTAAAGTGGGCCTGGGCCAAAGAAATCTCCGGCCCATTATTGGTGGGCTTAAACTAATGGGCCTAAAAACGAATAGGCCCGACACACTAATGGGCTTGGGTTACTGGTTTTGGGCTTCGTGAATGACACGAGCCCAATGGGCTAAAGTTTTTATTATTTTTTTTATTTTTATTTTTTTTACGAAACCTAAAACTCTAACCAATCACACAAACGGGCTTAAGGCCCAATAACAAACTAACAACAAGCCCTAAAGTAAAACAAACAGTAATTATAAATAGTAAAAATAAATAATTACAAACAGTAAAACAAAACAAGCACTCTTTTTTTTTATATACAATTACAAATTTTCTATTTTTTTTTTTTTTTTATTATTATTATTTTTTAATATTTTTACAAAAACAAATAACGAGAGTGAAAAGAAAACTTACCTTTTTACTCCCGAGGAAACCGAAAATCACCAACAAGACATCAACCTCAAGGTTTTTCAACCTTGACTTCCTAAATGTATGCTCCGATGTATGTGGTAGAATTTCCGATAAACCCGGATTATTTCCTATACAAAATAAAAAGGTTAGTAATAAATTTACAAAATAAAAACAAAATATTTACAAAGTTAAAAATATGTCACAAATTATCTATACAAAATGAATGAATAAATTTTCCTATGTCTACGTATATTCCTATGTCTACGTATATTTTATTTACACAATACACTTAGGTACGGGAACAGAGGACTTCAATGTGCAATGGGACTGAAACAGCTACCCATCTTAAAGTCATGTTTAATCCAATATACCTAAAGTGTACAAAAACATTTTTCTTTGCTTGAATATAGTTGAAAAAAATGAAAGTTGATTCCAAGCGGTAACTCAAGGTGGACATGCGGCCTAGGTGCAATGCCTTGACTTAAATGACTTTCCGTGTTTTCAGAAGGCGAATGGCCAGATGACAAGAGATAAGCGAGAGGCAGGATTCATTTAGTGGACTAGTCCTCTGAATCCAATTTTACAAACCCGTCACCCAGGGTCTCGATCATATCTAGACACCATTCATGTGCCCCTTACTCAGTTGAGAAAGCACTTAAGTGTTCGACAATTCTCCAAGTGTTAATAAAGGCCGCCCTCAACCTCAAGTGACCTTAAAAAGGTACAAATGAAGGGTTTAGGCCAATATTAATAAAAGGACCTTACCTATTCCGTTCAAGTTACAACTTACAACAACAAAAAAAATAATCAACTATATAAAAGACACCTAAATAAATTACTAAGTGTAACAAAATATATACAAGTATTAACAAGTATTATTCACAAATATTCACAAAATAATAGTTAGGACTTTTCAATCCCCGTCGACGGCGCCAAAAATTGACATGCCCAAAAGGAGCATCAATTTAAAAAAACCCTATCGGTTGTAGTATAGTGGTAAGTAGGGTATCGTTCACAACGGAGATCAAAGGGTGTACCTAACAAAAATTGTCACAAAGAATTAAATAAAATAAATAATTATTATTAACAAGTATAAAGTATAAATATATACATATGTACAAAGTAAAAGGGGGGTTTAAGAAATAAATTGAATGAAATAAATTAATTAATCTACAAAGAATAAATGAAATAAGATTGGATGAAACATAAAGAATATAAAGTTCAGCCACAAGTATACAAGTTTACCAATTATTGGACCGAAAATTAACCAAGTTCCCTAGCCATGAAACCGAAATTAACATATGTGAAATGCTGGACCGCCAATTATCATTCCCCAAATAAAACCACTTTCATGAAAATTAACCTAAGCGACCGCACCTAGATTAATCAATCAAACATGCAAAGGTAGCTAATCAAAACATGTTCAACGCATAAAAGAAGAGTTGTTAATTAAAGTGCACGACCTAGTGGGACCGCCCATCTATCCGTGATCCTTTTTATTTGTTTCCGACCTCTTTCCAAAGCCTTTACTACTAGTGAATTAGAATTAAAACCCTAATTCTAGCACCAATTATATGCAATTATCTTAAGTTTGCAACCTTAAAACAAAAACATATAAAAGTTATCTACTAAAACAAAATCAAATAAACGGAGTCACATAAACTACTAGAAGAACTAATTAATTAGGATCCAACAATTAAATAAATCCATAAACAAGGGCTGAATATTATATAAATCATGTCATGTTAACTAATACAAAGAATAATCAAGTAACAAAGAGGCATAAATTTAAAGGCTAAGTCGAAATACACCGTATGAATAGCATGAAGATCTTGAAACCACATCTTGAATCCTTGACCACAAGTAATCCAAGCTGTGAAGACAAGGTGATGATGGTGATGGTGATGTTGAATAGGGGCTGGTGGTGATGGTGTAGACGCCTTCTCCTCCTCCTTGAAGTCTTGAAAACTCATAGTATTAGAGAATGGAAAATGTGAGATGAGAAGAGAAAGAGGAGGGTTTGTCCCTCCTCATTGTGGTGTGTTTGAAGAGAAGAATGAGGCTACTATTTATAGGAGAATGGAGAGGAAGAAGAAGACAATGCAAGAAATAAAGAAAGAAAAGGAAGAGAAGTGGAATGTGAGTGGTAGAAAAGAAATGGTAAGTGGAATGGTGGAAATGTAGTCATATGGCAATGAACCATTTATTTAGGTAAAAGAAATTAAACACTAATGGTGTGGGCAGAAAGAAGAGGAAAGAATATAGGGGTGAGTGGAGCATTGAAAATAAAAGAAGAGGAAAGAAATAAAAAGCAGACAGCACTGAGCAGTTCCCACTTAGAACGGAATAATGCACGTTTGAACGGTTGGATGATTCTCAAATTTTAATACAGAATATATAACACACACATGCAGCGTGTATCAAAATTACAGCTGGATCCAACGGTGCAATTGGGAGATATTGGCTTCGCAAGTTGACATATCTGCACAGGCAGATTGTCCGAAAATGGGCTTGGACCTTCCTTCTTGGGCTTGGGCCTTTCTTCTTGGGCTTGGGCCTTTCTTCTTGGGCTTGAGCCTTTCTTCATGGATTTGGGCCTTCATCTTGGGCCTCACGGTAGCTCACTTCTTAATGGGCCTCGAAAAAGCCCATTAGACTTCGTAAATTTCCGAGCTCCGATTTTCTGCACGTATTCACATTTATATATCATTTAGGGACTCAAATATGGAAACTAAGCAAAAATAGCAAAGTTACAATGAAATCATAGCCAAATAGTAGGGAAAATACATTAAAAACGTCACACTTTGTGCTCCTATCAGTTGCCAGTCTTCTGTAGCATGATCACGAACGCCAAGACGTTGGAGATCCTTTCCTCCAGCAACGAAGAAGGCTACGAGGAGCATATGCAGGTGATGTCAGCCGAGTTTCTGGTGCCATCTCACATCGTCTCAACTCGTGAAGTCCAGTTCGTTCGGTACTCTCACCAACAACTGGATGGAAGTTGGATCGTCGTGGATGTCTCCGTGGATGAATTGCGTTCAAATCCGAAGCCTTCCGTGAGATCGATCTGCCGAAAACGCCCCTCCGGATGCCTGATACGTGATCTTTATAATGGATCTTCCTTAGTCACTTGGGTGGAGCACGTGGATGTACGCGAGAAGGAAATGAAGGCCAGTTTCGAACCTTTTGTTCATTCAGGGTTCGCTTTTGGTGCAAAGCGTTGGATCTCAACCCTCCAACGACAAGCCGAGCGCTACATGTGCGCCACAGGTATCCACTCTTCACCCGATGACTCGATTATTTCTCTTGAAGGAAGAAGAGGCTTGGCGGAAATGGCAAAGCAGATGACAATCTGTTTCTTCAACGATATCAGCAACTCCACGTACCACCACTGGACTTGTTCGAACCGAACAAGAGACACTCGAATGGAGGTCAGGACCAACAAGCGAAGGGGAGATCCAAGCAAGCCCCCTAGAGTCAATCGTACTGCTGGTTGTTCCGTCGTTCATCTATCTCATCACACCAGGATCTTTGAGTTCCTCAAAGACGTTCAGACTAGACCAATGCGGGATAGTATGTCGATGGACAGCTCGGTACGTGTGCTAACAAATTTCACCATCGATCTTGACCCGCGGAACCAGATCTCGGTGCTCGCTATAGATAGTCACAACGACTTCCTCATCCTTCAGGAGTGTTGCACCGATGCAACGGGGTCGTCTGTGATTTATGCGCCGATTAACCATTCCATTTTCCGGTGTTTGCTATCTCGGAGTTCAACCGGAGCCGTTTCCGCTCATGTCTTCTGGCTTTTCCATTCTGCCAAACGTATCCGGAGCTGTACTTGACGGAACACTTCTGACTATGGTGTTCCGGATCTCGGTGAAGGCTACATCAGCCAAGTCGCCGTGGAGTCGGCAACTACCCTTGTCCAGGACACACTTCAAAGGATCGAGCCGCAGTCAACTAGGAGCAAACGTTGGATGCAAGGCCCTGCTAGCCTTGTTTGTGACTGTTGGTGACTTGCTTCGGGAGGAGCTTCATGATCTTCAAGGGGGAGTTTTTCTTTAACCTATCTTTTTCATTTGTATATATGTTGTGTGTTTACTTCGTTTATATTGGTGTGTTTATTTCTGTTGTGTGTTTAAATTCAATAACCATACTTGAATTTTTCATTTTCGTGAAATATTTGTCAACATTGAGGACAATGTTTAATTCAAGTGTGGGGGGAAGGTTTATTAAAAAGAACAGAAAAAAAAAAATTTGAAAAATTTGAAAAATTCAAAAAAATAATTTACTGTGTCCGTTTTCTACGGTAACAATATATCGACTAGATCATACTTACTCCCTTGGTAGCGTTGAACCTACCATTGCACTAAGTAAGTCACTGTGGTCACGTATTGTTACCCTAATAAAAAAAATTGAAAATAAAAAAAAAATAGTTTTGTAAGCTCGTTTGTTTCGCACCGGCTTTGGAGCTGTCGAGTCTTAGAAAGTGCCTGTTTGTTTATTTGAGCTATATCAAAAAAAAATATAATCAAAAAAATCAAAAAATCAAAAATGGCAAAAATATTTGCTTCTGTTTTGTGTGTTATTGTTTGTTTTGTGCTTTGTTCTTTCCAATCCCAAGGATGAATTGAGTTTAATTTGTTATGATTTGGAGAATGTTGATTATATGCTAAGACTTTGTGTTGTTTGCTTTGAATTTAATTTGCATAACTTATGATTGCTCGAAATTCCATGTTCACATAACCTGTTTCGATTAATTGATTGCAATCCGAGAAGCACATTTAAACATACATTGTCATGCATACCCAGAAAATGTGAGGACTTGAGCCTATTGAATATTCACATGTATGCATATTTCATACATTTACTCGTTCTTCATGTGTGCACAATTCATAAGTTTTTGAACCTAGAACTTGCTCAGAGACCTCTTGAAACATTTTGTTAATCTGTAATGAATTAGAAATGAGTAAGGCATTAGTTGAGCATCATGGCCAAAATATTCACCATCCATCTAAACACGAACTTTAGGAATCCCCTTTTGAACTAAACACTCATTAGCCGTTTCTTTTGTTCACCCACACCATCCCACCTTTGTTTTATTTATGTTTGCAAGACGATGATAGTGACTTCTTGTGTTCTTATGCTTCGGGTTTTGATTTGTATGGTAGTATACCAAAAGACAAGTGTGGGGGTGTATTTATTTTGGTGTATTCAAAGAAAAAAAAAATCAGAAAGAAAAAAAGAAGGAATAAATTCCTCAAAGAAAAAAAAATAGAAAAGAAAGAAAGAAAAAAAAAATTGTCAGAAAGAGAAATTCCAAAAATAGAGTTATTGTATTGTTTTTAATTTCAATAAAAGGTTGGAGGAGAATAAGAAAGTTATTTCGGGTATAGCATAGGTATGAGTTTCAAAGTCGTTGATTTGTCTTGCAAACATGTGAAACATTTTTCATTTCCAGTCCCTTCATTCATCATTCACTATTCACCATTCACCCTTTGACCCTTGTTTCACCCTAAAGGCCCTTATGATTTAATGATTTGTGGATTAATTGTGGAGAGTTGGTTAATGAGCAAGCTTATGGGAACATTACTTGTGCAATTGTTATGAGAGTAAACACTTAACCCTAAACACTGAGCGGAAATATTTAGTGATCATTGTGAGGTTTAGTGGTAAATGTTGTTTCGATGTGCCTATTGGATTGCATGAAATTTTTTGTATACTCGGTTTTCACACACTTCAGCCGAGCATGAATGAGATGTGCATGTTAAATGCTTAGCAAATTCTTTAGCCTTGGTATATAATTTTTATTCTCCTGATTATAACTCTTCTGAACTCTCTGAGGGTTATGGTTGGAAAGAATATATGTTTTGTGTTTCCCTTTTCTGTTTTGTGTTGTTCTTGTGTTTGCTAGAGGACTAGCAGTAGCTAAGTGTGGGGGAATTTGATAGGAGCACAAAGTGTGACGTTTTTAATGTGTTTCCCCTACTATTTGGCTATGATTTAATTGTAACTTTACTATTTTAGCTTAGTTTCCCTATTTGAGTCCTAAATGACGTATTAATGTGAACATGTGCAGAAACGAAGCTTAATGGGCTTTTGCGAGGCCCATTAAGAGGTGGTCTTCCATGAGGCCCAAGAAGGAGGCCCAAACCTAAGATGAAGGCCCAAGCCCAAGAAGGAAGGCCCAAGTCCACAAAGCATGAAGAAAGGTCCAAGCCCATTTTCGGACAATCTGCCTGTGCAGATCTGTCAACTTTGGAAGCACATATCTCCCACTTGCACCGTTGGATCCAGCTGTATTTCATTGTAAAAGAAAACATAGAAAATTTGGTTTAAAAAAAAAATTTGTTGTTTTACTTTTTGTTTTATGTTTGTATAGTGTTTCATTTATTTTGGTTTATTTATTTATTTTTCAAATAAATCACCATGCTTGAATTTTTCATTACACTAAATATTTGTCAAACATTGAGCACAATGTTAGATTCAAGTGTGGGGGTAAGGTAGCATCTTTAAAAAAAAAATCAAAAAATTCAAAAAGAAATTTTTTTTTCTGTTGTGTGTTTCTTTGTGTTATGTTCTTTCCCAAAAAAATCAAAAAAAATCAAAAATTTCAAAAAAGAAAAAAATTCAAAAAGCCAAAACTTAAAAATTTCAGTAAAAAAAATGTTTAGTTATGTAAGCTCGTTTGTTTCCCACTGGCTTTGGAGCTATCGAGTCTTAGAAAGTGTTTGTTTGTTTATTTGAGCTTTATTATTTAAAAAAAAAATCAAAAAAATTACAAAAATTACAAAAATATTTGCTTTTGTTTTGTTGTTTTTGTGTGTTTTATTGTGTTTTGTGTTTTGTTCTTTCCAATTCCGATGATGAATTGAGTTTAATTGTTGTGATTAGGAGAATGTTTATTATATGTCAAGGCTTTGTGTAGTTTGCTTTGAATTTAATTTGCATAACTTATGATTGCTTGAAATTTCATGTTCACATCACCTGTTTCGATTAATTGATTGCAATTCGAGAAGCACATTTAGACATACATTGTCATGCATACCCAGAAAATGTGAGGACTTGAGCCTATTGAATATTCACATGTATGCATCATTCATACATTTACTCGTTCTTCATGTGTGCACAATTCATGAGTTTTGAACCTAGAACTTGCTCCGAGACCACTTGAAACTTTTTGTTAATCTGTGATGAATTAGAAATGAGTAAGGCATTAGTTGAGTACCATGGCCAAAGTATTCACCATCCATGTAAACACGAACTTTAGGAATAACCCTTTTGAACTAAACACTCATCAGCCGTTTCTTTTGTTCACCCACACCATCTCACCCTTGTTTTATTGTGTTTGCAAGCCGATGATAGTGACTTCTTGTGTCTTTTGCTTCGGATTTGTATGGTATATACCAAAAGGCAAGTGTGGGGGTGCATTTTATTTAGTTGTATTTGTTCAAAGAAGAAAGAAACAAAAAAAAAATCAAAAACAAAAAGAAGGAATAAATTTCCTCAAAGATAAAAAAAAGATAAAAAAAAGAAAAAGGAAAAAGAAAGAGAAATTCCAAAAATAGAGTTATTTTGTTGTATTATTTTTGAATTCAATAAAAGGTTGGAGGAGAATAAGAAAGTTGTTTCGGGTAGAGCATAGGTATGAGTTTCAAAGTCGTTGACTTGTCTTGCAAACATGTGGAGCATTTATCATTTCCAGTCCCTTCATTCACCATTTACCATCCACCTTTGGTCCCTGTTTCACCTTGAAAGCCCTTATGATTTAATGATTTGTGGATTAATGGTGGAGAGTTGGTTAATGAGCAAGCTTATGGGAACACTACTTGTGCAATTCTTATGAGAGTAAACACTTAACCCTAAACACTGAGCGGAAATATTTAGTGATCATTGTGAGCTTTAGTGGTTAATGTTGTTTCGATGTGCCTATTGGATTGCATGAGATTAATTGTACACTTGGTTTTTACACACTTAACCCGAGCATAAATGAGATGTGCATGTTAAAGACTTAGCAAATTCGTTAGCCTTGGTATATAATTTGTATTCTCCTGATTATAACTCTTCTGAACTCGCTGAGGGTTATGGTTGGAAATAATATATGTTTTGTGTTTCCCTTTTCTGTTTTGTGTTGTTCTGTTTTAAGTTTTGTGTTGCTAAGGGACTAGCAAAAGTTAAGTGTGGGGGTATTCCACGTACCATCACTGGACTTGTTCGAACCGAACAAGAGACACTCGAATGGAGGTCAGGACCAACAAGCGAAGGGGTGATCCGAGCAAGCACCCTGGAGTCAATCGTACTGCTGGCTGTTCTGTCTTGCACGTATCCCATCACACCAGGATCTTTGAGTTCCTCAAAGACGTTCAGACAAGACCAATGTGGGATAGTGTGTCGATGGACAGCTTTGTACGTGTGCTAGCGAATTTCACCATCGGTCTTGACCCGCGCAATCAGATTTCGGTGCTCGCCATAGATAGTCACGACGACTTCCTCATTGTCCAGGAGTGTTGCACCGATGCAACGGGGTCGTCCATGATTTATGCACCGATTAACCATTCCATTTTCCAATGTTTGCTATGTGGAGTTGAACCGGAGCCATTTCCACTTATGTCATCAGGCTTCTCCATTCTGCCTAACGTATCCGGAGCTATTCTTGACGGAACTCTACTTACCATAGTGTTCCAGATCTCGGTGAAGGCTACATCAGCTAAATCTGCCGTGGAGTCGGCAACTACCCTTGTCCAAGACACACTTCAAAGGATCAGAGCCGCAGTCAATTAAGGAGCAAACGTTGGATGCAAGGCCCTGCTAGCTGATGTGAACGTAAAATACGTGCACAAAGTACCTTAATCGCTTGGATTATGTTAGTCCAAAAGCCTATTTTGTATATTTAATATTGTTTTAGTGTGTTTCAGGGAAAATACGAACAAAACGCTTTATTTGTACAAAAGGTACATTTTAGAGGTTTTAGCGCGAATCCGAAGATGAATCGAAAAGTCAACCGTGACTTTTCGATATTGAAATGACACCGGTCATTTCTCGGATGTGGATTTCAAAGCATGTGCGAAGATTTCGAAATACGTTTCGAATCCCGGCAATTTTGCCGGCGAACCACCACATAAGGCGGCGCAACCACCACCCGCGGTGGCAAAACACATTTTCTAAACCTCAATTTATTTTCCCCTTATAATTGTTATTTATTTTTATTTCTATTTTACCTATTCAGTTTAAGTAATTTTTGTTATTACTTTTATTATTATTATGAGTTTTATTTTTATTGTTTACTTATTGTTTTGAATTTAATTTTTGTCTTGTTTGGTTTGTCAAATGCAGGACCACCATCATTGACCACCTCTCCACCTTGCCGGCCACCCCATCATCACCATACCTTCACCACAATTCAAATCTGTCCATTGTTTTCCAGCTGCCAAGCATCAGTACGATTTGAAATTCAAATTCCCATCTGCAATCCATAAAGGGGCAGCAGCTCTCCTTTGCCAATCTGGCCGGGGGCCTTCTACCTCCTCCCCGTGCCACTCTTCTTTGGCGTTCGTGTACAGCTCTCCCAGCTGTGCCTTCTGCTCTCACCCTCTTTCTCTGGTTACTCTCTCGCTCACAATCAATCACGTTCTACTCTCTCTGTTCCTCAAAGCGTCCGTGCACGGCCACACTTGGGCCGTGCCTTCTTTTCTCACCCAATCCTCTCTTCTGCTCTCACCCTCACTTCTCAAAGTCCTCACTGCAATCTCACCAATCACTAAATCATCCTCTCCGGTTCCTCTCTCCTTCTCTCGCAAACAGTAATCAAATTCTCTTCTTTCCCCCCCTTGTTCCTTCTTCTCTTCCCTGCAAACACATCACATTCCAATTAATCAATCTCCCAATTCCTCCTTCAATCACCACTGCCATCACAACCACACTCACCGTAACCAATCCACACCTGCAAATTGAATCACAAATCACAATTCAATTGACACAATCACAGTTCGCAATTAACAAAAAGATGCACGGGTTTGTCTCTCGTCAAAATCACCAACTGCCGCATAAATTCCGTAAGCCCAAACCACCGTGCTCTCTCACCTGCTCCGCCGAGCAACCTGCGCCACGCCGGCAACTCTTTGCAGCTCCCATCAACAACCCACCGCCGATTCACCAAGCACCGCCGCTCTCATTGAGCTGCGCCGCAATCGACGCCGAGCCCGGTCTTCTCTCTCGTCGCCGGCGTCGACCCATCGAGCCCCTTGCTCGAACCCACTCCATCACCGGTCGCTCCACTTCTCCGACGTCGCCGCTTCACTACAGACGCCTCCGCGCACTTTGTCGCCGATCCCTGTTCGAGCCCGTGCTCCTCTCACCGTCGCCCTCTCGCCGCGCCGTCAACAACGACGTCCTCCCCGCTCATCCCTCGCCGCCTCCTCTCTCTGCCGCGCCCCTCGCCGTCTCTCTCTCTCCTCCCCTGCTCGAGAAGAAAAGAAGAACTGAAGCAAAGAATGAAGAAGATGAAAACACACGGGTTCAGAAGAAGACCACGGTCAAAATAGCTGACCGGGTGTAGTCATGAAATGAATGGGTGTGAGGAGAAAAAGAAGAAAAAGAAGAAAAAGGAAAAAGAAATAGAATGGGTTTGGGCTTTGACCCATTGACCAAACCCAATTCTATTGGGCTTCGAATAGTTTGGCCCGGGACCTGTTGGGCCCATTATCCGCAACTCAAGGCCCAAGCCCAATTTGCTGTGCGACCCAAATCTCCGAGCTTCACCGAATTTCCGGCGAGTCCGATTAGATCCATCGCCGAAATTAAATGAGATTTCTCTAAACTCTCTCCTTTTTAATTTCAAGTTTTGTTTAATTACTTGTTGTGTGAATTTTATTTGATTGTATTATTATTTTGGTGTGAAAATTACATTTGTTAATTTGTAATTTGATTTGATTATTATTTGCTTGAATTATTTAAGAAAACCCAAAAACATTTTCTCTTTTGTAATTTAATTTATGTGAGTATTTTTCTTAATTTGAGTAATTGTAAATATTTGTTTACTTATATATTTGTTTTGTTTATATTTTTAAGTTTTATTTTATATTTGATTTATTTGGGAATTAATATCTAATTTGTTTAGTTTAGTTGTAAATTAAATAAATATGTTTAGAATAATTGTAGTATAGTTTAATTAATTTTGTGACATAGAAAAGTAAATAAACAATCTCCTGTGGGAAAAATCCTTACTTCCCATTATGCTTTTCAACGACAATTGTTAGGAAGTTTAGGTAAAATAAATTGATGTCGGTTTTTACCCAAATCAAATGGCGCCGTCTCGCCGGGGATTGTTAGTACTATTTACTTTTCTAAACAGTGTTTTTTTTTCGTAATTTCAGGTACGTCGGAAATTACAGCACCTTACATCGGAGCTAACGTTTGGAAGTCAAGGTTGAAAAAACCTTGAGGTTGGTGTCTTGATGGTGTTTTCCGGCTCGCCTCGGGAGTTCGATTAAGGAAAGTTCCCTTTTTCTTATTTTCGTTATTTGTTTAGTGTTTATTTTTTTTGTTATTTAAAAAAAAAAAAAATTAGTGTAAATTTATTATTTGTTCATTTTTAATTATTTATTTACTTATTTTACTGTTTGTATTTTATTTTTATTTTTACTGTTACTGTTTATTTATTTTGGGCTTGTTACTATTTGTACAGTATTGGGCTTTGGCTCATTTGTTAATTCGGTTTGGGTTTTGTGTTTTGAAAAAAAAAAAAAAAAAAAAGTTTTTTTAAAAATTGTTTTTTGGCTCATTGGGCCTTTGTCATTTTCAAAGCCCAAAACCCAAAACCCAAGCCCATTTAGTTACTATTAGAATAGTATTGGGCCCTAGGCCCATTTGTTTGTGTCATTGGGCCTTAAACCCATGTAAATAGTGTCGGGCCTTGTTTTAAAAAAAAAAAAAAAAAACTTTTGTTTGTTTAGGCCCATTAGGTTAGCCCAGAAATAACGGCCCAAGTTTTTCTTCGGCCCAGCCCACTTTAAAGCCCAGGCCGTGTTCGGCAACAATAATCGCGTTGGCGCGTGTGTCACACGCGTTTCACTGTTCACTTTACGACTTTTTCGTAAAGTTTTGATTAAAAAATTAAAAATAAATAAAAAAAATAAAAAAATTGAAAAATCGTTATTGGGCCGACACACGACTTTGTCGTCGGCCGAATAATAAACAAAAAAAAATTAGTTAGTTTAATAATTTTCGGACGCGTGTGCACTATTGTCTTTACGACTTTTGTGGCACGCGGTCGTTTTCGTTGCGACTTTCGTCGCTCGATCCAGAAATTCCGGATCTGTGTTTGTGGCACGTGTGCGTGCGTGCGTCCGCTCCTTTCCCCTTCCCTTCGTTTGCGTTAGTTTCCTTAGTCATTTCACGTTTTTCCCTTCTCTCTCTCTCTCTCTCTCTCGTTTTCTCTCGTTGTTCTTCGTGTTCTTAGTCATTTTTCCCAGAAAACCTCCCAATTCCCAGAAGCTATCCTCCCTCCCAAACCACAAATGGCCAAGAGAGTGAATTCTTTCAGTGATTTGTTTCAGCCAGGTCCTTCAGGGAGTCAAATCTTTGAAGGTCTGGATGAAATAATTCCACCAAGCATGCTCAATAGCGCCGATGCTAGCATGCCGACCCAGCCACAACCACAACCGCAACCACTACCCCAAGCACCAATCCTGGTTGCTGATCCACCCGTTGAGCCGGAAGCCGCTCCTGTCTATAGGAGACTTCCGAGGACGAAATACACCAAGGCTCAGAGAGATGCACTGGCGGCTTTCTTTGCGGTGTATTCTCACCCCACGAAACCACAACGAGAAAGATTTGGTCCAAAAATCGGACTAGAAGAAGACCAAGTCTATTATTGGGGGTCGAGAAATAGGAAAAAGTTCGGTATCCAGACTTCCGAGCAGCGTATTGCCGAGCTAGAGAGAAGAAACGATGAGCTGGTGAGCAAGAACGAGGAGCTTCAACTACAGAATCAACGACTCGTCGATGCTCTCCACAGCGGCATCTGTCCCAATTGCGGAGGTCCTGTTCCGCACTCAGATGTGCCTAGGCGAAGGCTCGAAGTTGTTCCTCCACAACAAGAGCCTCTTCTCGAGTTGTCCGATGATTCGATCGACATGGACCACTTGAGACGGGATGTGCGGAGCCTCATGCCTACACTAGTCGAACGCCCATCCGCACCTATTCCATCTGACCATCTTCCCGGACCTGCTCATGATCTTGTCGGAGTCCACACCGACTTGATCTCGGATATCGCCCGCAAGGCCAAGCACGAGCTCATGCTCATGGCCACTGCCGGTTTTCCTTTGTGGATATCTTCACCGACTCCCGATCTGTCTATTCATCCTGAAACTCTTAACCGCGCCGAGTACTTGCGAGTGTTTCAACGTTGCGAACCTGCATCGTACTTCAAAGCCGAATCCTCGAGACACTCGGCAACCATCCATCTTCATCCGACCACCATCGTTGAAATCTTAATGGATGTTGGTCGATGGTTGCCCGTCTTCTGTAGCATGATCACAAACGCTCAGACGTTGGAGATCCTACCCTCCGACAACGCAGAAGGCTACAAGGACCAGAAGCAAGTGATGTCGGCCGAGTTTCTGGTGCCATCTCACCTCGTTTCGACTCGTGAAGTCCAGTTCGTCCGGTACTCTCATCAACAACTGGATGGAAGTTGGATCGTTGTGGATGTCTCCGTGGATGAATTGCGCACAAATCCGAAGCCTTCAGTGAGATCGATTTGCCGAAAACGCCCCTCCGGATGCTTGATACGTGATCTTCAGAATGGTTCTTCCTTGGTCACTTGGGTGGAGCACGTGGATGTGCGCGAGAAAGAGATGAAGACCATTTTCGAACCCTTTGTCCATTCTGGGTTCGCTTTTGGTGCAAAGCGTTGGATTTCAACTCTCCAACGACAAGCTGAGCGCTACATGTGCGTTACGGGGATCCACACTTCACCCGGTGACTCAATCATTTCGCCTGAAGGAAAAAGAGGCCTAGCGGAAATGGCAAACCAGATGGCTATCTGTTTCTTCAACGACATCAGCAACTCCACGTACCATCACTGGACTTGTTCAAACCGAACAAGAGACACTCGAATGGAGGTCAGGACCAACAAGAGAAGGGGAGATCCGAGTAAGCCCCCTGGAGTCAATCGTACTGCTGGCTGTTCTGTTGTTCATCTATCCCATCACACCAGAATCTTTGAGTTCCTCAAAGACGTTCAGACAAGACCAATGTGGGATAGTATGTCGATGGACAGCTCGGTACGTGTGCTAGCAAATTTCACAATCGGTCTTGACCAGCGCAATCAGATTTCGGTGCTCGCCATAGATAATCACAACGACTTCCTCATTCTCCAGGAGTGTTGCACCGATGCAACGGGGTCGTCTGTGATTTATGCGCCGATCAACCATTCCATTCTCCAGTGTTTGCTATGTGGAGCTGACCCGGGGCCATTTCCATTGATGCCATCAGGCTTCTCCATTCTGCCTAATGTATCCGGAGGCATTCTTGATGGAACACTGCTGACTATAGTGTTCCAGATCTCAGTGAAGGCTACATCTGCCAAATCTGCCGTGGAGTCGGCAACAACACTCGTCCAGGACACATTGAAACGGATCAGTGCCGCAGTCAACTAAGGAGCAAACGTTGGATGCAAGGCCCTGCTAGCCTTGTTTGTGACTGTTGGTGACTTGCTTCGGGAGGAGCTTCATGATCTTCAAGGGGGAGTATTTCTGTTTCCTTTTTCATTTGTATAACTGTTGTGTGTTTACTTCTGTTTTGTTTTTCAATTCAATAACCATGCTTGAATTATTCATTAATTGCACATATCTGTCTTACATTGAGGACAATGTTTAATTCAAGTGTGGGGGGAAGGAAATTATTTGCAAAAACCAAAAAAATTGAAAAATTTGAAAATTCAAAAAAATAATTTATTTGTTTTTGTTTTCTACGGTAACAATATATCGACTAGATCATACTTACTCCCTTGGTAGCGTTGAACCTACCATTGCACTAAGTAAGTCCCTGTGGTCACGTATTGTTACCTAAATTGAAAAAATCAAAAAAAAATCAAAAAAAAAATGAAAATTTTCAAAAATATTTACTTATGTTTGTGTGCTTGTTGTATTGTTTTTGTGATTTCCAACACCGATGTTGAGATTGAACTTAATTGTATGAGATGAAAGCATGTTTAGGTCTCCTGAACTTCATTTTTGTTTAAATACATTGCTATGGGACTTTGCATGTACACTATTATTGTCAGATTGATGCATTAAACTGTGAGAAGCATAGAGAGATTTGTGTGAGCTGTACATGCCATATTGTGAGCTTCGAGCTTAATGAAAGTGCATTCATAATTCTTTGCACTTTGTTCTTCATGTGTGATCAAGCTTATGTGATATGTATGTCTAGAACTTGCATAATATCTTGTTGAAACTTGATAGGAGCACAAAGTGTGACGTTTTTAATGTATTTTCCCTACTATTTGGCTATGATTTCATTGTAACTTTGCTATTTTTGCTTAGTTTCCATATTTGAGTCCCTAAATGATATATAAATGTGAATACGTGCAGAAAATCGGAGCTCGGAAATTTACGAAGTCTAATGGGCTTTTTCGAGGCCCATTAAGAGGTGAGCTGCCGTGAGGCCCAAGATGAAGGCCCAGGCCCAAGATGGAAGGCCCAAACCCAAGATGGAATGCCCAAATCCATGAATGAAGGCCCAGGTTCACAAAGCATGAGGAAAGGCCCAAGCCCAGATTTTCGGACATTCTGCCTGTGCAGATTAGTCAACTTGCGAAGCCCATATCTCCCAATTGAACCGTCCGATCTAGCTGTAATTTTGATACACGCTGCATGTGCGTGTTAGATATTCTGTATTAAAATTTGAGAATCATCCAACCGTTCAAACGTGCATTATTCCGTTCTAAGTGGGAATAGCTCAGTGCTGCCTGCTTTTTATTTCTTTCCTCTTCTTTTATTTTCAATGCTCCACTCACCCCTATATTCTTCCCTCTTCTTTCTACCCATACCATTAGTGTTTGATTTCTTTTACCTAAATAAATGGTTAATTGCAACCCATCTACATTTCCACCATGCCACTTACCATTTCTTTATCTCCCACCTAAATTCCACTTCTCTTCCCTTTCTTTCTTTATTTCTTGCATTGTCTTCTTCTTCCTCTCCATTCTCCTATAAATAGCAGCCTCATTCTTCTCTTAAACACACCCCAATGGGGAGGGACAAACCCTCCTCTTTCTCTTCTCACATCATATTTTCCATTCTCTAGTATTTAGGGTTTTCAAGACTTCAAGGAGGAGGAGAAGGCGTCTACACCATCACCACCACCCCTACCCAACACCCCCATCACCATCATCACCTTGTCTTCACAGCTTGGATTGCTTGTGGTCAAGGATTCAAGATGTGGTTTCAAGATCTTCATGCTATTCATACGGTGTATTTCGACTTAGCCTTTAAATTTATGCCTCTTTGTTACTTGATTATTCTTTGTATTAGTTAACATGACATGATTTATATAATATTCAGCCCTTGTTTATGGATTTATTTAATTGTTGGATCCTAATTAATTAGTTCTTCTAGTAGTTTATGTGACTCCGTTTATTTGATTTTGTTTTAGTAGATAACTTTTATATGTTTTTGTTTTAAGGTTGCAAACTTAAGATAATTGCATATAATTGGTGCTAGAATTAGGGTTTTAATTCTAATTCACTAGTAGTAAAGGCTTTGGAAAGAGGTCGGAAACAAATAAAAAGGATCACGGATAGATGGGCGGTCCCACTAGGTCGTGCACTTTAATTAACAACTCTTCTTTTATGCGTTGAACATGTTTTGATTAGCTACCTTTGCATGTTTGATTGATTAATCTAGGTGCGGTCGCTTAGGTTAATTTTCATGAAAGTGGTTTTATTTGGGGAATGATAATTGGCGGTCCAGCATTCCACATATGTTAATTTCGGTTTCATGGCTAGGGAACTTGGTTAATTTTCGGTCCAATAATTGGTAAACTTGTATACTTGTGGCTGAACTTTATATACTTTGTGTTTCATCCCATCTTATTTAATTTATTCTTTGTAATTTAATTAATTCATTTCATTCAATTTATGACTCAATCCCCCTTTTACTTTGTACATATGTATATATTTATACTTTATACTTGTTAATAATAATTCTTTATTTTATTTAATTCTTTGTGACATTTTTTGTTAGGTACACCCTTTGATCTCCGTTGTGAACGATACCCTACTTACCACTATACTACAACCGATAGGGTTTTTTTAAATTGATGCTCCTTTTGGGCGTGTCAATTTTTGGCGCCGTCGACGTGGATTGACAATGTTCCTAACCTAATATTTTTTTTGTTGATACTGTTTATAATATTTTGTAATTATTACTGTTTTTATTACTTGTATATAATTACTGTTTACTTTTTATTGTTTATAATTTTACTATTTTTTTTAACTGTTCATATTACTTGTTTATATTACTTGTATATATTTTGTTACACTTAGTAATTATACTTAGGTATCCTAAATATAGTTGATTATTTTTTGGTTGTTGTAAGTTGTAACTTGAACGGAAATAGGTAAGGTCCTTTTATTAATATTGGCCTAAACCCTTCATTTGTACCGTAAGGTCACTTGAGGTTGAGGGCGGCCTTTATTAACACTTGGAGAATTGTCGAACACTTAAGTGCTTTCTCAACTGAGTAAGGGGCACATGAATGGTGTCTAGATATGATCGAGACCCTGGGTGACGGGTTTGTAAAATTGGATTCAGAGGACTAGTCCACTAAATGAATCCTGCCTCTCGCTTATCTCTTGTGATCTGGCCATTCGCCTTCTGAAAACACGGAAAGTCATTTAAGTCAAGGCATTGCACCTAGGCCGTAAGTCCACCTTGAGTTACCGCTTGGAATCAACTTTCATTTTTTTTCAACTATATTAAGGCAAAGGAAAATATTTTTGTACACTTAAGTGTATTGTGTAAATAAAATATACGTAGACATAGGAAAATTTATTCATTCATTTTGTATAGATAATTTGTGACATATTTTTAACTTTGTAAATATTTTGTTTTTATTTTGTAAATTTATTACTAACCTTTTTATTTTGTATAGGAAATAATCCGGGTTTATCGGAAATTTTACCACATACATCGGAGCATACGTTTAGGAAGTCAAGGTTGAAAAACCTTGAGGTTGATGTCTTGTTGGTGATTTTCGGTTTCCTCGGGAGTAGAAAGGTAAGTTTTCTTTTCACTCTCGTTATTTGTTTTAAAAAAAAAAAAAAAAAAAAAAAAAAAAAAAATTGTGTTTGTTTTTGTTTTACTGTTTTATAATTTTTACTGTTTATATTTACTGTTTATTTTGGGCTTGTTTGTTAGTTTGTTTTGTTATTGGGCCTTAGGCCCGTTTGTGTGATTGGTTAGTGTTTTAGGTTTCGTAAAATAAAAAATAAAAAATAAAAAAATAAAAAATAAAAAATTTAGCCCATTGGGCTCGTGTCATTCACGAAGCCCAAAACCCGTAACCCAAGCCCATTAGTGTGTCGGGCCTCTTCGTTTTTAGGCCCATTAGTTAAGCCCACCAATAATGGGCCGGAGATTTCTTTGGCCCAGGCCCACTTTAAGGCCCAGACCATTTCGATGGCCCAAGCCCGTTTAAAGTGTCGGCAAGCGCGTGTGCGACGCGTTTTCACTGTTCACTTTACGACTTTTCGTAAAGTATTAAAAAAATAAAAAAAATAAAAATTCGAAAATCAAGAAAAAAAATTTTGATTGGGCCGACGCACGACTTTTGCGTCGGCCGAATTGTTTAATAAATCGTGCGCGCGTTCCACTATTCCCTTTGCGACTTTCGTCGCTCGATCCGTGATTTACGGATCTTTGTCTTCGACTTTGGACACGCGTCCGTCCATTCCGTTCCCTTCCCCTTCGGTTTGCGTTAGTTCCCTTAGGTCATTTCACGCGTTTTCCCTTAGACTCTCTCTCATTCTCTCTCATTTTCTCTCGTTGTTCTTCATCTGTTCTTCGTGTTCTTCCGTTTTTCCCAGAAAACCTCCCAAATCCCAGAAGCATTTCCTCCTTCCCAACCCAGAAATGGCCAAAAGAGTTAATTCTTTCAGTGACTTGTTTCAGGCAGGTCCTTCAGAGAACCCAATCTTTGAAGGCTTGGCTGAAATAATTCCACCAAGCATGCTCAATAGCGCCGATGCTAGCATGCCGACCGAGCCACTACCACAACCACAACCACTACCCCAAGCACCAATCATGGTTGCTGATCCACCTGTTGAGCCGGAAGCCGCTCCTGTCTATAGGAGACTTCCGAGGACAAAATACACCAAAGCTCAGAGAGAAGCACTGGCGGCTTTCTTTGCGGTGTATTCTCACCCCACCAAACCACAACGTGAAAGATTTGGTCCAAAAATCGGACTAGAAGAAGACCAAGTCTATTATTGGGGGTCGAGAAATAGGAAGAAATTCGGTATCCTGACGTCTGAGCAGCGTATTGCCGAGTTAGAGAGACGAAATGATCAGCTGGTGAGCAAAAACGAGGAGCTTCAACTTCGAATCAACGACTCGTCGATGCTCTCCACAGCGGCATCCGTCCCAATTGCGGAGGTCCCGTTCCGCACTCGGATGTGCCTCAGCGAAGGCTCGAAGTTGTTCCTCCACAACAAGAGCCTCTTCTCGAGTTGTCCGATGATTCTATCGACATGGACCACTTGAGACGGGATGTGCGGAGCCTCATGCCATCATTTATCGAGCGCCCATCCGTACCGTGCCATCCGACACCCTTCCCGGACCTGCTCATGATCTTGTCGGAGTCCACACCGACTTGATCTCGGATATCGTCCGTAAGGCCAAACACGAGCTCCTGCTCATGGCCACTGCCGGATTTCCTTTGTGGATAACTTCACCGACTCCCGACACGTCTATTCATCCCGAGACTCTTCATAGGGCCGAGTACTTGCGAGTGTTTCAACGTGCTGAACCTGCACCGTACTTCAAAGCCGAATCGTCGAGACACTCGGCAACCATCCATCTTTATCCGACCACCATCGTTCAAATTCTCATGGATGTTGGTCGATGGTTGCCAGTCTTCTGTAGCATGATCACAAACGCCAAGACGTTGGAGATCCTTTCCTCCAGCAACGAAGAAGGCTACGAGGAGCATATGCAGGTGATGTCGGCCGAGTTTCTGGTGCCATCTCACCTCGTTTCAACTCGTGAAGTCCAGTTCGTTCGGTATTCTCACCAACAACTGGATGGAAGTTGGGTCGTCGTGGATGTCTCCGTGGATGAATTGCGTTCCAATCCAAAGCCTTCCGTGAGATCGATTTGCCGAAAACGCCCCTCCGGATGCCTGATACGTGATCTTCATAATGGATCTTCCTTGGTCACTTGGGTGGAGCACGTGGATGTACGCGAGAAAGAGATGAAGGCCAGTTTCGAACCTTTTGTTCATTCAGGGTTCGCTTTTGGTGCAAAGCGTTGGATCTCAACCCTCCAACGACAAGCCGAGCGCTACATGTGCGCCACAGGTATCCACTCTTCACCCGGTGACTCGATTATTTCTCTTGAAGGAAGAAGAGGCCTGGCGGAAATGGCAAAACAGATGACAATCTGTTTCTTCAACGACATCAGCAACTCCACGTACCATCACTGGACTTGTTCGAACCGAACAAGAGACACTCGAATGGAGGTCAGGACCAACAAGCGAAGGGGTGATCCGAGCAAGCCCCCTGTAGTCAATCGTACTGCTGGTTGTTCTGTCGTGCATCTTTCCCATCACACCAGGATCTTTGAGTTCCTCAAAGACGTTCAGACTAGACCAATGTGGGATAGTATGTCGATGGACAGCTCGGTACGTGTGCTAGCAAACTTTTCCATCGGTCTTGACCCGCGGAACCAGATTTCGGTGCTCGCCATAGATAGTCACAACGACTTCCTTATTCTTCAGGAGTGTTGCACCGATGCAACGGGGTCGTCTGTGATATACGCGCCGATTAACCATTCCATTCTCCAGTGTTTGCTATGTGGAGTTCAACCGGAGCCATTTCCGCTTATGTCTTCAGGCTTCTCCATTCTGCCTAACGTATCCGGAGCTATACTTGATGGAACACTGCTGACTATAGTGTTCCAGATCTCAGTGAAGGCTACATCAGCTAAATCTGCCGTGGAGTCGGCAACAACCCTTGTCCAGGACACACTTCAAAGGATCAGAGCCGCAGTCAACTAGGAGCAAACGTTGGATGCAAGGCCCTGCTAGCCTTGTTTGTGACTGTTGGTGACTTGCTTCGGGAGGAGCTTAATGATCTTCAAGGGGGAGTATTTCTGTTTCCTTTTTCATTTGTATATATGTTGTGTGTTTACTTCTGTTTATTTCTATTGGTGTGTTTATTTCTGTTGTGTGTTTAAATTCAATAACCATGCTTGAATTATTCATTAATTGCACATATTTGTCTTACATTGAGGACAATGTTTAATTCAAGTGTGGGGGGAAGGTTTATTAAAAAGAAAAGAAAAAATTTGAAAAATTGAAAAGAAAAAATTTGAAAAATTGAAAAAATTCAAAAAAAAATAATTTACTTGTTTTCGTTTTCTACCGTAACGGTATATCGACTAAATCATACTTACTCCCTTGGTAGCGTTGAACCTACCATTGCACTTAGTAAGTCACTGTGGTCACGTATTGTTACCCAAATAAAAAAAAAAAAAAGAAAAAAATAAAAAAAAATTACTTCATTTGTTTTCTACTGTAACGGTATCTCGACTAGATCATACTTACTCCCTTGGTAGCGTTGAACCTACCATTGCACTAAGTGAGTCCCTGTGGTCACGTATTGTTACCTACATTGAAAAATCAAAAAAATCAAAAAAATCAAAAATTACAAAAATATTTGCTTCTGTTTTGTTGTTTTTGTGTGTTTTATTGTGTTTTGTGTTTTGTTCTTTCCAATTCCGATGATGAATTAAGTTTAATTGTTGTGATTAGGAGAATGTTTATTATATGTCAAGGCTTTGTGTAGTTTGCTTTGGATTTAATATGCATAACTTGTGATTGCTCGAATTTCCATGTTCACATCACCGGTGTTAATTAATTGATTGCAATCCGAGAAGCACATTTGAACATACATTGTCATGCATACCCAGAAACTGTGAGGATTTGAGCCTATTGAATATTCACATGTATGCATATTTCATACATTTACTCGTTCTTCATGTGTGCACAATTCATGAGTTTTGAACCTAGAACTTGCTCAAAGACCACTTGAAACATTTTGTTAATCTGTGATGAATTAGAAATGAGTAAGGCATTAGTTGAGCACCATGGCCAAAATATTCACCATCCATCTAAACACGAACTTTAGGAATCCCCTTTTGAACTAAACACTCATTAGCCGTTTCTTTTGTTCACCCACACCATCTCACCCTTGTTTTATTTATGTTTGCAAGACGATGATAGTGACTTCTTGTGTTCTTATGCTTCGGGTTTTGATTTGTATGGTAGTATACCAAAAGGCAAGTGTGGGGGTATATTTTTTTGTTGTATTTGTTCAAAGAAAGAAAAAAAAATCAGAAATAAAAAGAAGGAATAAATTCCTCAAAGAAAAAAAAATAGAAAAGAAAGAAAGAAAAAAAAAATGTCAGAAAGAGAAATTCCAAAAATAGAGTTATTTTCTTGTATTATTTTCAATAAAAGGTTAGAGGAGAATAAGAAAGTTGTTCGGGTATAGCATAGGTATGAGTTTCAAAGTCGTTGATTTGTCTTGCAAACATGTGAAACATTTTCCATTTCGAGTCCTTTCACTTCATTGACCATTCACCATTTACCATTCATCCTTTTGTCCCGGTTTCACCTAAAAAGCCCTTATGATCTGATGATTTGTGGATTAATTGTGGAGAGTCGGTTAATGAGCAAGCATATGGGAACACTACTTGTGTAATTGTTTTGAGAGTAAACACTTAACCCTAAACACTGAGCGGAAATATTTAGTAAATCTTGTGAGGTTTAGTGGTTAATGTTGTTTCAATGTGCCTATTGGATTGCTTGACATTAATTGTATACTTGGTTTTCACACACTACACCCGAGCATAAATGAGATGTGCATGTTAAAGACTTAGCAAATTCGTTAGCCTTTGTATATAATTTGTATTCTCCTGATTATAACTCTTCTGAACTCGCTGAGGGTTATGGTTGGAAAGACCATTCTGTTTTGTGTTTCCTTTTCTGTTTTGTGTTGTTCTTGTGTTTGCTAGAGGACTAGCAGTAGCTAAGTGTGGGGGAATTTGATAGGAGCACAAAGTGTGACGTTTTTAATGTATTTTCCCTACTATTTGGCTATGATTTCATTGTAACTTTGCTATTTTTGCTTAGTTTCCATATTTGAGTCCCTAAATGATATATAAATGTGAATACGTGCAGAAAATCGGAGCTCGGAAATTTACGAAGTCTAATGGGCTTTTTCGAGGCCCATTAAGAGGTGAGCTGCCGTGAGGCCCAAGATGAAGGCCCAGGCCCAAGATGGAAGGCCCAAACCCAAGATGGAATGCCCAAATCCATGAATGAAGGCCCAGGTTCACAAAGCATGAGGAAAGGCCCAAGCCCAGATTTTCGGACATTCTGCCTGTGCAGATTAGTCAACTTGCGAAGCCCATATCTCCCAATTGAACCGTCCGATCTAGCTGTAATTTTGATACACGCTGCATGTGCGTGTTAGATATTCTGTATTAAAATTTGAGAATCATCCAACCGTTCAAACGTGCATTATTCCGTTCTAAGTGGGAATAGCTCAGTGCTGCCTGCTTTTTATTTCTTTCCTCTTCTTTTATTTTCAATGCTCCACTCACCCCTATATTCTTCCCTCTTCTTTCTACCCATACCATTAGTGTTTGATTTCTTTTACCTAAATAAATGGTTAATTGCAACCCATTACATTTCCACCATGCCACTTACCATTTCTTTATCTCCCACCTAAATTCCACTTCTCTTCCCTTTCTTTCTTTATTTCTTGCATTGTCTTCTTCTTCCTCTCCATTCTCCTATAAATAGCAGCCTCATTCTTCTCTTAAACACACCCCAATGGGGAGGGACAAACCCTCCTCTTTCTCTTCTCACATCATATTTTCCATTCTCTAGTATTTAGGGTTTTCAAGACTTCAAGGAGGAGGAGAAGGCGTCTACACCATCACCACCAGCCCCTATTCAACATCACCATCACCATCATCACCTTGTCTTCACAGCTTGGATTACTTGTGGTCAAGGATTCAAGATGTGGTTTCAAGATCTTCATGCTATTCATACGGTGTATTTCGACTTAGCCTTTAAATTTATGCCTCTTTGTTACTTGATTATTCTTTGTATTAGTTAACATGACATGATTTATATAATATTCAGCCCTTGTTTATGGATTTATTTAATTGTTGGATCCTAATTAATTAGTTCTTCTAGTAGTTTATGTGACTCCGTTTATTTGATTTTGTTTTAGTAGATAACTTTTATATGTTTTTGTTTTAAGGTTGCAAGCTTAAGATAATTGCATATAATTGGTACTAGAATTAGGGTTTTAATTCTAATTCACTAGTAGTAAAGGCTTTGGAAAGAGGTCGGAAACAAATAAAAAGGATCACGGATAGATGGGCGGTCCCACTAGGTCGTGCACTTTAATTAACAACTCTTCTTTTATGCGTTGAACATGTTTTGATTAGCTACCTTTGCATGTTTGATTGATTAATCTAGGTGCGGTCGCTTAGGTTAATTTTCATGAAAGTGGTTTTATTTGGGGAATGATAATTGGCGGTCCAGCATTCCACATATGTTAATTTCGGTTTCATGGCTAGGGAACTTGGTTAATTTTCGGTCCAATAATTGGTAAACTTGTATACTTGTGGCTGAACTTTATATACTTTGTGTTTCATCCCATCTTATTTAATTTATTCTTTGTAATTTAATTAATTCATTTCATTCAATTTATGACTCAATCCCCCTTTTACTTTGTACATATGTATATATTTATACTTTATACTTGTTAATAATAATTCTTTATTTTATTTAATTCTTTGTGACATTTTTTGTTAGGTACACCCTTTGATCTCCGTTGTGAACGATACCCTACTTACCACTATACTACAACCGATAGGGATTTTTTAAATTGATGCTCCTTTTGGGCGTGTCAAAACTATATGTCATGCATGTTATATCTTGGAAGTGATCAAGGCATTAGGAATCCACCATGGCCAAATGAGCATTTGTCCCTAATTTATATCATTAGTTTGCCATTTTGTGCCTATATGTTTAGCCTTTCATTTCTTCGCACCATAAATGTCTACCCCTAGCTTAAACACTTGCCTTACCCTTTCCGAGCTATCTTAGTGAGTAATTTGAGATTACTTATGTTCTGATGCTGAAATGTATATGTTCTGGGAGTTTGGAAAAGAATAAGTGTGGGGGTGCGACTTTGTAAATTGTTGTATTTGTTTATGTTTCGATTAAAAAAAAAAAAAGAAAGAAAGAAAGAGAAAATCGAAACAAAAAAAGAAAAAAAAATAGAAAGAAAGAAAAAAAAAAAAAAAAGAGAGAGTTAATTATATTGTGTTTAGTTTCAATTAAATTCAATAACTGTGTTTAGGTGAGTGACTGTTCAGGATGAGTATAGCATCTTACTGTTTCTAATTTACTAAATCTCAATTGTGATTACTTACTAAGATGCTCGGAATTTGTGATTCCCTTCCACTTCATTTCTGTAACCCCTCGCCTTCAGCCCCATTTCACCTGAATAAAAGTCCTTTTGATCTAAGATGTATGTGTATGATTTTGTAGAGATAAGATTGACGTGCAAGCATATGGCGGCATTTGCATAAGTTTGCTTGAGTGGTAGTGTAGCTAACCGATAAACAGTTGTGTGAAAATCAGAGTGAATATCCTGTGAGTTTATGGTTGCACAGTTTCGATATACATGCTTACTTTGGTGCATTGAAATGACAATACTTCACACACTTCACTTTTGCATATGTCCCGTAGCTGAAAACATTTTTGAGACCTAACTTCTTTCATTTTCTAACTCAATTGTGTTCTCTGAGGTAATTGTTGGAAAATTGTTTTGTGTTTCCTTTATGTTTTGTTTAAATTGTATTTATATGTTCTCTGTTTGCTTGCGGACAAGCAATAGTTCAAGTGTGGGGGTGTGATGTGAACGTAAAATACGTGCACAAAGTACCTTAATCGCTTGGATTATGTTAGTCCAAAAGCCTATTTTGTATATTTAATATTGTTTTAGTGTGTTTCAGGGAAAATACGAACAAAACGCTTTATTTGTACAAAAGGTACGTACATTTTAGAGGTTTTAGCGCGAATCCGAAGATGAATCGAAAAGTCAACCGTGACTTTTCGATATTGAAATGACACCGGTCATTTCTCGGATGTGGATTTCAAAGCATGTGCGAAGATTTCGAAATACGTTTCGAATCCCGGCAATTTTGCCGGCGAACCACCACATAAGGCGGCGCAACCACCACCCGCGGTGGCAAAACACATTTTCTAAACCTCAATTTATTTTCCCCTTATAATTGTTATTTATTTTTATTTCTATTTTACCTATTCAGTTTAAGTAATTTTTGTTATTACTTTTATTATTATTATGAGTTTTATTTTTATTGTTTACTTATTGTTTTGAATTTAATTTTTGTCTTGTTTGGTTTGTCAAATGCAGGACCACCATCATTGACCACCTCTCCACCTTGCCGGCCACCCCATCATCACCATACCTTCCCCACAATTCAAATCTGTCCATTGTTTTCCAGCTGCCAAGCATCAGTACGATTTGAAATTCAAATTCCCACCTGCAATCCATAAAGGGGCAGCAGCTCTCCTTTGCCAATCTGGCCGGGGGCCTTCTACCTCCTCCCCGTGCCACTCTTCTTTGGCGTTCGTGTACAGCTCTCCCAGCTGTGCCTTCTGCTCTCACCCTCTTTCTCTGGTTACTCTCTGCTCACAATCAATCACGTTCTACTCTCTCTGTTCCTCAAAGCGTCCGTGCACAGCCACACTTGGCTGTGCCTTCTTTTCTCACCCAATCCTCTCTTCTGCTCTCACCCTCACTTCTCAAAGTCCTCACTGCAATCTCACCAATCACTAAATCATCCTCTCCGGTTCCTCTATCCTTCTCTGCAAACAGTAATCAAATTCTCTTCTTTCCCCCCCCTGTTCCTTCTTCTCTTCCCTGCAAACACATCACATTCCAATTAATCAATCTCCCAATTCCTCCTTCAATCACCACTGCCATCACAACCACACTCACCGTAACCAATCCACACCTGCAAATTGAATCACAAATCACAATTCAATTGACACAATCACAGTTCGCAATTAACAAAAAGATGCACGGGTTTGTCTCTGTCAAAATCACCAACTGCCGGCATAAATTCCGTAAGCCCAAACCACCGTGCTCTCTCACCTGCTCCGCCGAGCAACCTGCGCCGCGCCGGCAACTCTTTGCAGCTCCCATCAACAACCCACCGCCGATTCACCAAGCACCGCCGCTCTCATTGAGCTGCGCCGCAATCGACGCCGAGCCCGGTCTTCTCTCTCGTCGCCGGCGTCGACCCATCGAGCCCCTTGCTCTCCGAACCCACTCCATCACCGGTCGCTCCACTTCTCCGACGTTGCCGCTTCACTACAGACGCCTCCGCGCACTTTGTCGCCGATCCTGTTCGAGCCCGTGCTCCTCTCACCGTCGCCCTCTGCTGCGCCGTCAACAACGACGTCCTCCCTGCTCATCCCTCGCCGCCTCCTCTCTGCCGCGCCCCTGCCGTCTCTCTCTCACTCCCTGCTCTGAGAAGAAAAGAAGAACTGAAGCAAAGAATGAAGAAGATGAAAACACACGGGTTCCAGAAGAAGACCACGGTCAAAATAGCTGACCGGGTGTAGTCATGAAATGAATGGGTGTGAGGAGAAAAAGAAGAAAAAGAAGAAAAAGGAAAAAGAAATAGAATGGGTTTGGGCTTTGACCCATTGACCAAACCCAATTCTATTGGGCTTCGAATAGTTTAGCCCAGGACCTGTTGGGCCCATTATCCGGCAACTCAAGGCCCAAGCCCAATTTGCTGTGCAGACCCAAATCTCCGAGCTTCACCGAATTTCCGGCGAGTCCGATTAGATCCATCGCCGAAATTAAATGAGATTTCTAAACTCTCTCCTTTTTAATTTCAAGTTTTATTTAATTACTTGTTGTGTGATTTTAGTATTATTATTTTGGTGTGAAAATTACATTTGTTAATTTGTAATTTGATTTGATTATTATTTGCTTGAATTATTTAAGAAAACCCAAAAACATTTTCTCTTTTGTAATTTAATTTATGTGAGTATTTTTCTTAATTTGAGTAATTGTAAATATTTGTTTACTTATATATTTGTTTTGTTTATATTTTTAAGTTTTATTTTATATTTGATTTATTTGGGAATTAATTTCTAATTTGTTTAGTTTAGTTGTAAATTAAATAAATATGTTTAGAATAATTGTAGTATAGTTTAATTAATTTTGTGACATAGAAAAGTAAATAAACAATCTCCTGTGGGAAAAATCCTTACTTCCCATTATGCTTTTCAACGACAATTGTTAGGAAGTTTAGGTAAAATAAATTGATGTCGGTTTTTACCCAAATCACTAGCCTTGTTTGTGACTGTTGGTGACTTGCTTCGGGAGGAGCTTCACGATCTTCAAAGGGGAGTCTTTCTGTTTCCCTTTTCATTTACTTAACTGTTTTGTGTTTATTTATGTTTGTGTGTTTACTTCGGTTTATTTTTGTTTGTGTGTTTAAATTCAATAACCATGCTTGATTTTTTCATTTTCGTGAAATATTTGTCTAACATTGAGGACAATGTTTAATTCAAGTGTGGGGGGAAGGTTTATTAAAAAGAAAAGAAAAAATTTGAAAAATTAAAAAAATTCAAAAAAAAATTAATTTACTTGTTTTTGTTTTCTACGGTAACAATATATCGACTAGATCATACTTACTCCCTTGGTAGCGTTGAACCTACCATTGCACTTAGTAAGTCATTGTGGTCACGTATTGTTACCCTAATAAAAAAAATTGAAAAAGAAAAAAAAATTGCTTCTGTTGTTTATTTATTTGTTTGTTTTCGTTTTCTACGGTAACGGTATATCGACTATATCACACTCACTCCCTTGGTAGCGTTGAACCTACCATTGCACTAAGTGAGTCCCTGTGGTCACGTATTGTTACCTACATTGAAAAATAAAAAAAAATCAAAAAATCAAAAATTACAAAAATATGTGCTTCTGTTTTGTTGTTTTTGTGTGTTTTATTGTGTTTTGTGTTTTGTTCTTTCCAATTCCGATGATGAATTGAGTTTAATTGTTGTGATTAGGAGAATGTTTATTATATGTCAAGGCTTTGTGTAGTTTGCTTTGGATTTAATATGCATAACTTGTGATTGCTCGAATTTCCATGTTCACTTAACCTGTTTCGATTAGTTGATTGCAATCCGAGAAGCACATTTGAACAAACATTGTCATGCATACCCAGAAAATGTGAGGATTTGAGCCTATTGAATATTCACATGTATGCATCATTCATACATTTACTCGTTCTTCATGTGTGCACAATTCATGAGTTTTGAACCTAGAACTTGCTCAAAGACCACTTGAAACATTTTATTAATCTGTGATGAATTAGAGATGATTAAGGCATTAGTAAAACACCATGGCCAAACTGACTTACAGCACTGTAAACACTAATCCTTTAGGTTAACCTCTTTTGAGCCTAACATGTTTTTAGTCTTTTTCTTTGTTAACCCGCTTACTCCTAACCTGCTTTTAGCTTAAACACTAACCTGCATTTGTTCCAACATGTGTTAAAGAGACAATTTTGTGACTTGTGGTGGTATTTTGTGCTTGAAAAGTCTTTTGGTTTGTGAAAGAAGTAAGTGTGGGGGTGTTGTTAAAAAAAAATGTTGTGTAAAAAAAAAAAAATTATATACAAAAAAAAAATACAAAAAAAAAAAGACAGAAAAAGAATAAGAAGTTTTTGTTCAGAAAGTGTGAAAGGTTGGAGGTGAATAAAAGTTTGGTGGTTTGATTGTTTAAGCATATAGAAAACAAGTCATAAAATTGTTTTGTGGAACACTCGGGACATTTTGTATTTCCTTTCCCTTCGTTTCTTTTAACCCCTAACCTTTGTATTTCCTTATGATTTAATGAGTTGTGGATTGATTGTGGGGAGTTGGTCGATGAGCAAGCTTATGGGAACATTATTTGTGCAATTGTTATGAGAGTAAACACTTAACCCTAAACACTGAGCGGAAATATTTAGTGATCATTGTGAGCTTTAGTGGTTAATGTTGTTTCGATGTGCCTATTGGATTGCATGAGATTAATTGTACACTTGGTTTTCACACACTTCACCCGAGCATGAATGAGATGTGCAGGTTAAACACTTAGCAAATTTGTTAGCCTTGGTATATAATTTTTATTCTCCTGATTATAACTCTTTTGAACTTGATACGCCCAAAAGGAGCATCAATTTAAAAAAACCTATCGGTAGTAGTATAGTGCATAGTAGGGTATCGTTCACAACGGAGATCAAAGGGTGTACCTAACAAAAACTGTCACAAAGAATTAAATAAAATAAATAATTATTTATTAACAAGCATAAAGAATATATACATATGTACAAAGTAAAAGGGGGTTTAAGAGATAAATTGAATGAAATTAATTAATTAAATTACAAAGAATAAATTAAATAAGATGGGATGAAACATAAAGAATATAAAGTTCAGCCACATATACACAAGTTTATTAATCATTGGACCGAAAATTAACCAAGTTCCCTAGCCATGAAACCGAAATTAACATATGTGGAAAGTTAGAAGCTAACCATTCCCCAAATAAAACATCTCTACGAAAATTAACCTAAGTGAAAGCACCTAGATTAACCAATTAAACATGTCATCTTAGTCTAGAAAGCTAGCTAGTCAAACCATGTTTAACGCATAGAAGAAGAGTTGTTAATCAAAGTGCACGACCCATTATAGAAAAGTCCATATGTCCGCAATCCTTTTTATTTGACACCGACCTTTGTCCAAAGCCTTTACTACTCGTGAATTAGGTTTCCAAAACTATTAGGTGAATTGTAATCCCTAACTCTAGCTCCAATTATATGCAAATATTATAAGTTTCGAACCCTATAACATAAACACATAAAAGTTTTCTATAAAACAGAATCAAGTAAACGGAGTCACATAAGCTACTAGAAGAACTAATTAATTAGAATCCAATAACTAAATAAACTCATAAATATAGGCTGAAAATTATATAAATCATGTCATGTTAACTAGTACAAAAGATAAACAAGCAACAAAGAGGAACTCAAAAAGAGTAATTAAAGATTAAGTTGAAGTACACCATATGGAAAGTAGGAAGAACTTGAAGACCATGAACTTGAATCCTTGAAAGCAAGCAACTCAAGGCCGAGAATCCCAAGGTGATGATGATGGTTGATGGCTGGTGGTGATGGTGTAAACAGCTCCTCTCCTCCTTGAAGTCTTGAAAACCCTAAATACAAGAGAATGGAAAATATGATGCGAGAGGGAGAAGAGAAAGAGGAGGGTTTGTCCCTCCCCATTGGGGTGTGAATTGGTGAGAAGAATGAGGCTGCTATTTATAGGAGAATGGAGAGGAAGAAGAAGACAATGAAAGAAATAAAGAAAGAAAAGGAAGAGAAGTGGAATGTGAGTGGTAGAAAAGAAATGGCAAGTGGAATGGTGGAAATGAAGTCATATGGCAATGAACCATTTATTTAGATAAAATAAATCAAACACTAATATTGTGGGCAGAAAGAAGAGGAAAGAATATAGGGGTGAGTGGAGCATTGAAAATAAAAGAAGAGGAAAGAAATAAAAAGCAGACAGCACTGAGCAGTGCGCACTTAGAGCGGCATAATGGACGTTCCACCGGTAGATCTGACGGTGCAATTGGGAGATATGGGCTTTGCAAGTTGACTAATCTGCACAGGCAGAATGTCCGAAAATCTGGGTTTGGGCCTTTCCTCATGCTTTGTGAACTTGGGCCTTCCTTCATGGATTTGGGCCTTCCATCTTGAGTTTGGGCCCCCTTCTTGGGTTTGGGCCTGATGTGAACGTAAAATACGTTCACAAAGTGCTCTAAATACTTGGATGGATGCTATTCTGAAAGCTTATTTGTCGGTTTAATGTTTGTTTTCGTGTTTTCAGGGAAAATATGTGAAAAATGCTAATTTACACATAAAAGGTGAATTTTGGAGATTTACCGCGCAATTTCGGAAAGTCAACCGTGACTTTCCGATTATTTAATGACACCGGTCATTCCTCGGATGTGGAAATCAGAACGTGTACGAAGATTTCGAAAGACGTTTCGAATTCCGGCAATTTTACCGGCAAACCACCACACTTGGCGGCGCAACCACCACACGCGGTGGCGATACACATTTTAAATCTCCATTTTATTTTCCCTTGTTTATATTTTATGTTTATTTATATTTATTCTTATTCTATTTTAGTATTGATTTTATTTCTTTTATTATTTTCTTTTTCTTTTCTTTTATTTTTATTTCTTTAATATTCTTTTATTTTGTTATTTTACTTTTCTTTTATCTTTTGTTTGTTTTCTCTGCAGCCACCACCATTTGCCATCCTCCCTCATATGGCCGGCTCCATCTACAGCTCACTTTTCCATCTCACCAGCAACCTCCCCTCCACTGCCATTTGAATTCAAATTCTCTACTTTTGGAGCTGTGATTCCAGCTGCATTTCCACCATCACGGAACATGACTTCTTCCTCCTCTTTAAATACCCAGTCCGGATTCATTGTTCAATGGCCGGGGCTTCTCCCCACGCCACCAACTCTTTCCCCATTCTCTTTTACCCCTCCATGTTCTCAAGCGTCCGTGTAGCTCTCCCGGCTGCCTTCTCCCTCTCTCTCTCGTTCTCTCTGCCCGCCTTCTCGCTCTCACTAAATCTTCCCTTCTCCTGGTTCCTCCGTGCAAACAAATACTCTCTCTGTTCCTCACAAAATCTCTCAGTTCCTCAAGGTGTCCGTGCACGGCCACCTGTGCCTTCTCTTCTTCCCATTCTATTTCTTCTTCCCTTCTCTGTCTCCAAATCACAAAACCCAAATCAAAATCTCTCTCTCCCTCCCCGTTTCTCCCAATTTACTCACTGTACCTGCAATTACATTTCATAATCACAATCATTATAATCATAATCATAATCTCTTTGTGTTTTGCAGCTTCCACCACGCCGACAACCCAGCTCTCACCGTCGCCGATCCATTAAATCTCGCACCGCCTCCAGCAGGGATCGTTCTTCTCTGCCCAGTCCTTGCCGCCGATCGATCTCGAGCCCTGCGCGCCGCTTCTGTCAAGCGCGTGCTTCCCTCCAATCTGCATCGAACCCGGCTCCGGCGTCGCTCAAAGTTTCCAGCTTTCAATTCGTGAAGCCCGGCCACCGGCTCACCGGAAATCGATCAAGCCCGGCTCGGATTTCAATCAAGACACCCAATCCGAGCCCGTGCAGTCCCCTCATCTCCATCCACCGCCGGCGTCGAGTTTCTCTCACCGCGCCGCCGACCCGACCCCGGCGCCAATCCACGCCTCTGCCGTCACAGATCGATCGCCCAGTCCGTGCCTCCTCTGCCGTCATCATCTGCACAGTCATGCCTGAAATCCAAAAGCCCAAGCCACCGCGTCCTCTCGCCGCTGCTCCATTGCTGCTGCCACTGTGCCGGCGTCGATATATCACGGCCTCACAGTCTCTCTCTCTCTCTGTGCTTTGAAGAAAAACAAAAGAAAGAAGAAGTTTGTGAGATAACCACGGGCTGGATGAATTCGAAGAAGAAAGAGAATAAAATATGGCGTTGAAAAGTCAAAGAGGCAAAGTGAAAGTCTTTGGCTGGACCGGAAAGAAACAAAGAAGAAATGGGTTGGGCTTTTCTACTGTTCACAGGCCCAAGCCCAAAGCCCAATGGCCCAGGCCCAATTACTAAGTGCACCTGAACTCCCCGAACTTCATCGAAAATCCGGCGAATCCGATAAGATCCTTCGCCGGAATTAAATGAGCATTTCTCTCTCAAACTCAATTTATTTAAATATTTGTTGTGTGTTTATTTATTTGAATATTTGTTTAATTTGAATATTTGTGTGATTTAATTATATATTGAAAAAACCAAAAATATGTTATTCATTTATTTGTGTGTTTGTTTAATTATTTTTGATGTGTTTTATTTAATTGTGTTAGTTTAAATTGTATATTTGAATTTGTATTTTCCTTGTTTTATTTTATAAAAATCCAAAAATATTTTCTTTTATTTATTTCTTGTTTTCAAATGAATTTCAAAAACCCAAAAAGATTACTTTTGTATATATTGTATATTTGTGTAAATAGAAACAATATACAATAATTAATTTCGTGACATTAGAAAAGTAAATAAACAATCCTCTGTGGGAAAAACTTTTACTTCCCATTATACTATTCAACGACAAATTGTTAGGAAGTTTAGGTAATAATTAATGACGTCGGTTTACCGCATATCATTTTGGCGCCGGCTCGCCGGGGATTGTTTTTACTATTTACTTTTTTTTACTTTTTACTGTTTACTATTTGTAAATAATACTTGTAAATAATACTTACTTACTATACTTGTATATATTGTTACACTTAGTAATTATACTTAGGTATCCTGAATACTGTTAATTATTTAAGTTGTTGTAGGTTGTAATTTGAACGGAAATAGGTAAGGTCCTTTGATTAATATTGGCCTAAACCCTTCATTTGTACCGTAAGGTCACTTGAGGTTGAGGGCGGCCTTTATTAACACTTGGAGAATTGCCGAACACTTAAGTGCTTTCTCAACTGAGTAAGGGGCACATGAATGGTGTCTAGATATGATCAAGACTCTGGGTGACGGGTTTGTAAAATTGGATTCAGAGGACTTGTCCACTAAATGAATCCTGCCTCTCGCTTATCTCTTGTGATCTGGCCATTCGCCTTCTGAAAACACGGAAAGTCATTTAAGTCAAGGCATTGCACCTAGGCCGTACGTCCACCTTGAATTACCGCTTGGAATCAACTTTGTTCTTAACTATATTTTGGACAATTTAACATTACTTGTAAATAAAATATACGTAGACATAGGAAATTTTATTTATTCATTTTGTATAGATAATTTGTAACACAATTTTAACTTTGTAAATATTTTGTTTTGATTTTGTAAATTTTATTACTAACTTTTTCATTTTTATAGGGAATAATCCGAGTTATTCGGAAATTTTACCACATACATCGGAGCATACGTTTAGGAAGTCAAGGTTGAAAAACCTTGAGGTTGATGTCTTGTTGGTGATTTTTCGGTTTCCTCGGGAGTAAACAGGTAAGTTTTCTTTTCATTCTTGTTACATGTGATTTAAAAAAAAAAAAAAAAAAAAAATAATTGAAAATTTTTAATTGTAAATAATACAAAAAAGTGTGTTTGTTTGTTTACTGTTTTGTAATTATTTATTTTCACTTTTTATAATTATTGTTTGTTTGTATTGGGCTTGTTTGTTTGTTATTTATTATTGGGCCTTAGGCCCATTCGTTTGTGTGATTGGTTAGGGTTTTTGGTTTCGTAAAAATAAAAAAATAAAAATAAAAATTTAGCCCATTGGGCTCGTGTCATTCACGAAGCCCAAAACCCGTAACCCAAGCCCATTTAGTGTGTCGGGCCTGTTCGTTTTTAGGCCCATTAGTTTAAGCCCACCAATAATGGGCCGGAGATTTCTTTGGCCCAGGCCCACTTTAAGGCCCAAACCATTTCGATGGCCCAAGCCCGTTTAAAGTGTCGGCAACCGTCAGCGCGTGCGTCTCACGCGATTTCACTGTTCACTTTACGACTTTTCGTAAAGTATTAAAAAAATAAAAAATAAAAATAAAAATTGAAAAATCGTTATTGGGCCGACACACGACTTTGTCGTCGGCCGAATAATAAACAAAAAAAATTAGTTAGTTTAATAATTTTCGGACGCGTGTGCAGTCTTTACGACTTTTGTGGCACGCGGTCGTTTTCGTTGCGACTTTCGTTGCTCGATCCGGAAATTCCGGATCTGTGTCTGTGGCACGTGTGCGAGCGTGTGCGCGTCTTTCCCCTTCCCTTCTGTTTGCGTTAGTTTCCTTAGGTCATTTCGTGTTTCCCTTAGTCTCTCTCTCTCATTCTCTCTCATCTCCTCTCGTTTTTCTCTAAGTGTTCTTCGTGTTCTTCGTGTTCTTAGTCATTTTTCCCAGAAATCCTCCCAAACCCAGAAAAGCTTTCCTCCTTCCCAACCCAGAAATGGCCAAGAGAGTTAATTCCTTCAGCGAGTTGTTTCAGGCAGGTCCTTCAGGGAGTCAAATCTTTGAAGGCCTGGATGAAATCATTCCACCCAGCATGCTTAATAGCGCCGATGCTAGCATGCCGACCCAGCCACAACCACAACCGCAGCCACTACCCCAAGCACCAATCCTGGTTGCTGATCCACCCGCCGAGCCGGAAGCCGCTCCTGTCTATAGGAGACTTCCGAGGACGAAATACACCAAGGCTCAGAGAGATGCACTAGCAGCTTTCTTTGCGGTGTATTCTCACCCCACCAAGCCACAACGTGAAAGATTTGGTCCAAAAATCGGACTAGAAGAAGACCAGGTCTACTATTGGGGGTCGAGAAATAGGAAGAAGTTCGGTATCCAGACGTCTGAGCAGCGTATTGCCGAGCTAGAAAGAAGAAACGATCACCTGGTGAGCAAGAACGAGGAGCTTCAAATGCAGAATCAAAGACTCGTCGATGCTCTCCACGGCGGCATCCGTCCCATTGCGGAGGTCCCGTTCTGCACTCGGATGTGCCTAGGCGAAGGCTCGAAGTTGTTCCTCCACAACAAGAGCCTCTTCTCGAGTTGTCCGATGATTCGATCGACATGGACCACTTGAGACGGGATGTGCGGAGCCTCATGCCTACACTAGTCGAGCGCCCATCCGCACCTATTCCATCTGACCGTCTTCCCGGACCTGCTCATGATCTTGTCGGAGTCCACACCGACTTGATCTCGGATATCGCCCGCAAGGCCAAGCACGAGCTCATGCTCATGGCCACTGCCGGTTTTCCTTTGTGGATATCTTCACCGACTCCCGACACTTCTATTCATCCCGAGACTCTAAATAGGGCCGAGTACTTGCGAGTGTTTCAACGTGGCGAGCCTGCGCCATAGTTCAAATCGGAATCCTCGAGACACTCGGCAACCATTCACCTTCATCCGACCACCATTGTTGAGATTTTAATGGATGTTGGTCGATGGTTGCCCGTCTTCTGTAGCATGATCACAAACGCTCAAATGTTGGAGATCCTACCCTCTGACAACTCAGTAGGCTACGAGGAGCAGAAGCAAGTGATGTCGGCCGAGTTTCTGGTGCCATCTAACATCGTTTCGACTCGTGAAGTCCAGTTTGTTAGGTACTCCCACCTACAACTGGATGGAAGTTGGATCGTTGTGGATGTCTCCGTGGATGAACTGCGCTCAAATCCGAAGCCTTCCGTGAGATCTATATGCCGAAAACGCCCCTCTGGATGTCTGATTCGAGACTTGCAGAATGGATCTTCCTTAGTTACTTGGGTGGAGCACGTGGATGTGCGCGAAAAGGAGATGAAGGCCATTTTCGAACCTTTCGTTCATTCAGGGTTCGCTTTTGGTACAAAGCGTTGGATCTCAACTCTCCAACGACAAGCCGAGAGCTACATGTGCGTCACAGGGATCCACACTTCACCCGGTGACTCTATCATTTCGCCCGAAGGAAAAAGAGGCCTAGCGGAATTGGCAAACCAGATGGCGATCTGTTTCTTCAACGACATCAGCAACTCCACGTATCATCACTGGACTTGTTCGAACCGAACAAGAGACACTCGAATGGAGGTCAGGACCAACAAGCGAAGGGGAGATCCGAGCAAGCCCCTTGGAGTCAATCGTACTGCCGGTTGTTCTGTCGTGCATCTTTCCCATCACACCAGGATCTTTGAGTTCCTCAAAGATGTGCATACGAGACCACTGTGGGATAGTATGTCGATGGACAGCTCGGTACGTGTGCTAGCAAACTTCACCATCGGTCTTGACCTGCGGAACCAGATTTCGGTGCTCGCCATAGATAGTCACAACGACTTCCTCATTCTTCAGGAGTGTTGCACCGATGCAACGGGGTCGTCTGTGATTTATGCGCCGATCAACCATTCCATTCTCCAGTGTTTGTTATGTGGAGTTCAACCGGAGCCATTTCTGCTTATGTCTTCAGGCTTCTCCATTCTGCCAAACGTATCCGGAGCTGTTCTTGATGGAACACTACTGACTATGGTGTTCCAGATCTCGGTGAAGGCTACATCAGCTAAATCTGCCGTGGAGTCGGCAACAACACTCGTCCAGGACACACTTCAAAGGATCAGAACCGCAGTCAATTAAGGAGCAAACGTTGGATGCAAGGCCCTGCTAGCCTTGTTTGTGACTGTTGGTGACTTGCTTCGGGAGGAGCTTAATGATCTTCAAGGGGGAGTTTTTCTTTAACCTTTCTGTTTATTTTTGTTTCCTTTTTCATTTGTATAAATGTTGTGTGTTTATTTCTGTTGTGTGTTTCAATTCAATAACCATACTTGAATTTTTCATTTCGTGAAATATCTGTCTAACATTGAGGACAATGTTTAATTCAAGTGTGGGGGAAGGTTTATTAAAAAGAAAAGAAAAAATTTGAAAAATTTGAAAAATTCAAAAAAATAATTTACTTGTTTTTGTTTTCTACGGTAACAATATATCGACTAAATCATACTTACTCCCTTGGTAGCGTTGAACCTACCATTGCACTAAGTAAGTCACTGTGGTCACGTATTGTTACGTAAATTGAAAAAATCAAAAAAATCAAAAAATCAAAAAAATACAAAAATATTTGCTTCTATTTGTGTGTTTTTGTGTGTTTATTTGTATTCGTGTTCTGTTCTGTCCAATCCCGATGATGAATTGAGTTTAATTGTTGTGATTAGGAGAATGTTTATTATAGTACAAAAGATAAACAAGCAACAAAGAGGAACTCAAAAAGAGTAATTAAAGATTAAGTTGAAGTACACCATATGGAAAGTAGGAAGAACTTGAAGACCATGAACTTGAATCCTTGAAAGCAAGCAACTCAAGGCCGAGAATCCCAAGGTGATGATGATGGTTGATGGCTGGTGGTGATGGTGTAAACAGCTCCTCTCCTCCTTGAAGTCTTGAAAACCCTAAATACAAGAGAATGGAAAATATGATGCGAGAGGGAGAAGAGAAAGAGGAGGGTTTGTCCCTCCCCATTGGGGTGTGAATTGGTGAGAAGAATGAGGCTGCTATTTATAGGAGAATGGAGAGGAAGAAGAAGACAATGAAAGAAATAAAGAAAGAAAAGGAAGAGAAGTGGAATGTGAGTGGTAGAAAAGAAATGGCAAGTGGAATGGTGGAAATGAAGTCATATGGCAATGAACCATTTATTTAGATAAAATAAATCAAACACTAATATTGTGGGCAGAAAGAAGAGGAAAGAATATAGGGGTGAGTGGAGCATTGAAAATAAAAGAAGAGGAAAGAAATAAAAAGCAGACAGCACTGAGCAGTGCGCACTTAGAGCGGCATAATGGACGTTCCACCGGTTGGATGATTCTGAAATTGTAATGCCGAATATCTAACATCCACATGCAGCGTGTATCAAAATTACAGCTAGATCTGACGGTGCAATTGGGAGATATGGGCTTTGCAATTTGACTAATCTGCACAGGCAGAATGTCCATCTTGGGCCTTTCCTCATGCTTTGTGAACTTGGGCCTTCCTTCATGGATTTGGGCCTTCCATCTTGGGTTTGGGCCCCCTTCTTGGGTTTGGGCCCCCTTCTTGGGTTTGGGCCTGATGTGAACGTAAAATACGTTCACAAAGTGCTCTAAATACTTGGATGGATGCTATTCTGAAAGCTTATTTGTCGGTTTAATGTTTGTTTTCGTGTTTTCAGGGAAAATATGTGAAAAATGCTAATTTACACATAAAAGGTGAATTTTGGAGATTTACCGCGCAATTTCGGAAAGTCAACCGTGACTTTCCGATTATTTAATGACACCGGTCATTCCTCGGATGTGGAAATCAGAACGTGTACGAAGATTTCGAAAGACGTTTCGAATTCCGGCAATTTTACCGGCAAACCACCACACTTGGCGGCGCAACCACCACACGCGGTGGCGATACACATTTTAAATCTCCATTTTATTTTCCCTTGTTTATATTTTATGTTTATTTATATTTATTCTTATTCTATTTTAGTATTGATTTTATTTCTTTTATTATTTTCTTTTTCTTTTCTTTTATTTTTATTTCTTTAATATTCTTTTATTTTGTTATTTTACTTTTCTTTTATCTTTTGTTTGTTTTCTCTGCAGCCACCACCATTTGCCATCCTCCCTCACATGGCCGGCTCCATCTACAGCTCACTTTTCCATCTCACCAGCAACCTCCCCTCCACTGCCATTTGAATTCAAATTCTCTACTTTTGGAGCTGTGATTCCAGCTGCATTTCCACCATCACAGAACATGACTTCTTCCTCCTCTTTAAATATCCAGTCCAGATTCATTGTTCAATGGCAGGGGCTTCTCCCCACGCCACCAACTCTTTCCCCATTCTCTTTTCCCCCTCCATGTTCTCAAGCGTCCGTGTAGCTCTCCCAGCTGCCTTCTCCCTCTCTCTCGTTCTCTCGCCCGCCTTCTGCTCTCACTAAATCTTCCCTTCTCTGGTTCCTCCGTGCAAACAAATACTCTCTCTCGTTCCTCACAAAATCTCTCGGTTCCTCAAGGTGTCCGTGCACAGCCACCTGTGCCTTCTCTTCTTCCCATTCTATTTCTTCTTCCCTTCTCTCGTCTCCAAATCACAAAACCCAAATCAAAATCTCTCTCTCCCTCCCCGTTTCTCCCAATTTACTCACCGTACCTGCAATTACATTTCATAATCACAATCATCATAATCATAATCATAATCTCTTTGTGTTTTGCAGCTTCCACCACGCCGACAACCCAGCTCTCACCGTCGCCGATCCATTAAATCTCGCACCGCCTCCAGCGGGGATCGTTCTTCTCTGCCCGGTCCTTGCCGCCGATCGATCTCGAGCCCTCGCGCGCCGCTTCGTCCAGCGCGTGCTTCCCTCCAATCTGCATCGAACCCAGCTCCGGCGTCGCTCAAAGTTTCCAGCTTTCAATTCGTGAAGCCCAGCCACCGGCTCACCGGAAATCGATCAAGCCCGGCTCGGATTTCAATCAAGACACCCAATCCGAGCCCGTGCAGTCCCCTCATCTCCATCCACCGCCGGCGTCGAGTTTCTCTCACCGCGGCATTCCTCCGAGATCATGCCTGCTCACCGCGCCGCCGACCCGACCCCGGCGCCAATCCACGCCTCTCGCCGTCACGGATCGATCGCCCGGTCCGTGCCTCCTCTGCCGTCATCATCTGCACGGTCATGCTTGAAATCCAAAAGCCCAAGCCACCGCGTCCTCTCGCCGCTGCTCCATTGCTGCCGCCACCGTGCCGGCGTCGATATATCACGGCCTCACGCCTCTCTCTCTCTCTCGTGCTTTGAAGAAAAACAAAAGAAAGAAGAAGTTTGTGAGATAACCACGGGCTGGATGAATTCGAAGAAGAAAGAGAATAAAATATGGCGTTGAAAAGTCAAAGAGGCAAAGTGAAAGTCTTTGGCTGGACCGGAAAGAAACAAAGAAGAAATGGGTTGGGCTTTTCTACTGTTCACAGGCCCAAGCCCAAAGCCCAATGGCCCAGGCCCAATTACTAAGTGCACCCGAGCTCCCCGAACTTCATCGAAAATCCGGCGAATCCGATAAGATCCTTCGCCGGAATTAAATGAGCATTTCTCTCTCAAACTCAATTTATTTAAATATTTGTTGTGTGTTTATTTATTTGAATATTTGTTTAATTTGAATATTTGTGTGATTTAATTATATATTGAAAAACCCAAAAATATGTTATTCATTTATTTGTGTGTTTGTTTAATTATTTTTGATGTGTTTTATTTAATTGTGTTAGTTTAAATTGTATATTTGAATTTGTATTTTCCTTGTTTTATTTTATAAAAATCCAAAAATATTTTCTTTTATTTATTTCTTGTTTTCAAATGAATTTCAAAAACCCAAAAAGATTACTTTTGTATATATTGTATATTTGTGTAAATAGAAACAATATACAATAATTAATTTCGTGACATTAGAAAAGTAAATAAACAATCCTCTGTGGGAAAAACTTTTACTTCCCATTATACTATTCAACAACAAATTGTTAGGAAGTTTAGGTAATAATTAATGACGTCGGTTTACCGCATATCAGGGCCCCCTTCTTGGGCCTCATGGCAGACCACCTCTTAATGGGCCTCGCAAAAGCCCATTAGACTTCGTTTCTGCACATGTTCACATTAATACATCATTTTGGACTCAAATATGGAAACTAAGCTAAAATAGCAAAGTTACAATTAAATCATAGCCAAATAGTAGGGAAAACACATTAAAAACGTCACACTTTGTGCTCCTATCAAATTCCCCCACACTTAGCTATTGCTAGTCCTCTAGCAAACACAAAACTTTAAAACAGAACAACACAAAACAGAAAACGAAACACAAAACAAAATGGTCTTTCCAACCATAACCCTCAGCGAGTTCGAAAAAATTATAATCAGGAGAATAAAAATTATATATCAAGGCTAAAGAATTTGCTAAGTCTTTAACATACACATCTCATTTATGCTCGGGTGAAGTGTGTGAAAACCAAGTATACAATTAATGTCAAGCAATCCAATAGGCACATCGAAACAACATTAACCACTAAAGCTCACAAGATTCACTAATTATTTCCGCTCAGTGTTTAGGGTTAAGTGTTTACTCTCATAACAATTGCACAAGTAATGTTCCCATAAGCTTGCTCATTAACCAACTCTCCACGATTAATCTACAAATCATTAGATCATAAGGACTTTCAATGGTGAAATGGGGGCCAAAGGGTGAATGGTGAATGATGAATGAAGGGACTGGAAATGAAAAATGTTTCACATGTTTGCAAGACAAATCAACGACTTTGAAACTCATACCTATGCTATACCCGAAACAACTTTCTTATTCTCCTCCAACCTTTTATTGAAATTAAAAACAAGAAAATAACTTTATTTTTGACATTTCTCTTTCTGACATTTTTTCTTTCTTTCTTTCTTTTCTCTCTTTTTTTTTTCTTTGAGGAACTTTATTCCTTCTTTTTGTTTTTGATTTTTTTTTTCTTTGAACAAATACAACAAAATAAAATGCACCCCCACACTTGCCTTTTGGTATACTACCATACAAATCAAAACCCGAAGCATAAGAACACAAGAAGTCACAATCATCGTCTTGCAAACATAAATAAAACAAGGGTGAGATGGTGTGGGTGAACAAAAGAAACGGCTAATGAGTGTTTAGTTCAAAAGGGGATTCCTAAAGTTCGTGTTTAGATGGATGGTGAATACTTTGGCCATGGTGCTCAACTAATGCCTTACTCATTTCTAATTCATCACAGATTAACAAAATGTTTCAAGTGGTCTTTGAGCAAGTTCTAGGTTCAAAACTCATGAATTGTGCACACATGAAGAACGAGTAAATGTATGAATGATGCATACATGTGAATCTTCAACAGGCTCAAATCCTCACATTTTCTGGGTATGCATGACAATGTATGTTTAAATGTGCTTCTCGGATTGCAATCAATTAATCGAAACAGGTTATGTGAACATATAATTTCGAGCAATCACAAGTTATGCATATTAAATCCAAAGCAAACTACACAAAGCCTTGACATATAATAAACATTCTCCTAATCACAACAATTAAACTCAATTCATCCTTGGGATTGGAAAGAACAAAGCACAAAACACACAAAACAGAAGCAAATATTTTTGTAATTTTTGATTTTTTGATTGATTTTTTTTTTTAAAATGATATAGCTCAAATAAACGAACAAGCACTTTCTAAGACTCGATAGCTCCAAAGCCAGTGCGAAACTAACGAGCTTACAAAACTATTTTTTTTTCTTTTTCAATTTTTTTTATTAGGGTAACAACACGTGACCACAGTGACTTACTTAGTGCAATGGTAGGTTCAACGCTACCAAGGGAGTAAGTATGATCTAGTCGATATATTGTTACCGTAGAAAACAAACACAAGTAAATTATTTTTTTGAATTTTTCAAATTTTTCAAATTTTTTTTTCTTTTTAATAAACCTTCCCCCACACTTGAATTAAACATTGTCCTCAATGTTGACAAATATTTCACGAAAATGAAAAATTCAAGCATGGTTATTGAATTGAAAATACAAACAGAAATAAACACACCAACAAAAATAAACACACAACAGTTAAGTAAATGAAAAGGGAAACATAAAGACTCCCCTTTGAAGATCGTGAAGCTCCTCCCGAAGGTAGTCACCAACAGTCACAAACAAGGCTAGCAGGGCCTTGCATCCAACGTTTGCTCCTTAGTTGACTGCGGCTTTGATCCTTTTGAGCGTGTCTTGGACGACACTTGTTGCCGAATCCACAGCACGTCTGGCTGAATTTGCCTTCACTGAGATCTGGAACACTAACGTCAGTAGAGTTCCATCAAGTACGTCTCCGGATACATCAGGCAGAAAGGAGAAGCCAGATGACATCAATTGAAAAGGCTCCGGGTCAACTCCACATAACATGGACTGGAAGGTTGCTTGATCGATAGGCGCATAAATCACGTACGACCCCGTTGAATCTGTGAAGCACTCCTGGAGTATGAGGAAGTCGACGTGATTACTTATGCCCAAAACGGAGATAGAATTTCGTGGGTCAAGACCAGTGGTGAAGTTTGTAAGCACATGTACTGAACTGTCTATCGACACACTATCCCATAAATGCCTTGTCTGTACGTCTCTGATAAAATCAAAGATTCTTGTGTGATGGGAGAAGTGCTTGACGAACAGCCAGCAGTACGATCGAGTCCAAGGGGTTGGCTAGGATCACCCCTTCGCTTCGGGTCCCGACCTCCATATGTGTGTCTCCCGTTTTGTTTGATGCAGTCCAATGATGGTAAGTCGAGTTGGTGATGTCGTTGAAGAAACTTACCGCCATCCGGTTTGCCATCTTAGCAAGGCTTCTTCTCCCTCCTGGTGAAATGATTGAGTCACCGGGTGAAGTGTGAATCCCCATCACGCACATGTAGCGCTCGGCATGTCGTTGAAGAGGTGCTAACCAACGCTTCGCTCCAAATGCAAAACCTGATTCAACAAAAGGTTTAAATAAGGGGGTTAAATCTTTTTCTCGCACATCAACATGCTCCACCCACGTGACAAAGGATGATCCATTATGCAGATCCCGTATCGGGCATCCGGAAGGACGTTTTCGGCATCTTGATCTCACGGAAGACCTTGGATTTGAGCTCATTTCATCCACGAGACATCCACAACAATCCAACTTCCATCCAATTGTTGGTGAGAGGAACGAACAAACTGGACTTCACGAGTTGAAACGTTGTGTGTTGGCACTAGAAACTCGGCGAGACATCACTTGCACTTGCTCCTTGTAGCTTTCTTCTATCCGGAGAACAGGACCTCCAAGGTATGGGCATTGGTGACCATGCTACGAGAAGACGAGCAACCATTGACCAACATCCATTAAAATTTGAACGATGGTGGTCGGATTCAGGTGAATGGTTGCTGAGTGTCTCGAGGATTCTGATATGAAATATGGTGTAGGCTCAGCTCGTTGAGACACTTGCAAGTACTCGGCATGATTAAGAGTTTCGGGATGAATGGAAGTGTTGGGATTTGAGGAATAGATCCATAGGGGAAAACCAGCAATGACCAAGAGCAGGAGTTCGTCTTTGGCTTTGTTCATGATATCGGCGATCTGGTCGGAATGACACCCAACGAGATCATGAGCAGGTCCCGGAATGTTGTCAAATGGCACATGAGAGGATGAGCGCTCGACTAATGTTGGCATGAGGCTCCGCACATCCCTTCGCAAGTCATCCATGTCGATTGAATCATCGGACAAGACAAGAAGAGGCTCCGGAGGAACAACTTCGAACCTTGATCGTTGCACATCTAGGTGCGGAACAGGACCTCCACACTGGGGACAAATGCCGCTGTGAAGAGCATCGATGAGTTTCTGGTTCTGCTCTTGAAGCTCCTCATTCTTACTCATCAGCTCCTCGTTTCTTCTTATTAGATCGGCATAAATCTGCTCCTCTGACGGGATACCGTGCTTATCATGAAATCTCCTTCCCCAGTTGTAGACCTTATTTTCATTTAACCCGAGTTCTATAGCAAACCTTGCTCTGTGCAGTTTGAGTGGGTGAGGATTCACCATGTAGAACTCGGTCAACGCATCATTTTGGTCCTTGGTGAATCTCGTCCTCGGGCCTCTCGTACGCTTCTGGGAAGGACCAGCAACAACAACAACATGTGGATCAGCAGCCTGGATTGGTGCTTGTGGTTCTGGTTCTGGTTCTGGCACATTCGGCATGCTAGCATTAACAGTATCTAGAATGCTTGGTGGAATGATTTCATCCAAGCCTTCAAAGAAATCACTCTCTGGAGGACTAGAATGAAACAACTCACTGAAAGAATTCACTCTTTTGGCCATTTCTAGGTTGGGAGGGAGGATAACTTTCTGGAAAAATAACTAAGAACAACGAAGAACAAGTGAAGAACAGTATGAATAAACGAGAGAAAATTTAGAGAGACTAAAAGGGAACTAAGTGAAAATGAATGCAAAATGAATGGAATGAAACACATAGACACAAACCAAGGGAAAGGAACAGATGCACGTACGCACACGTGCCACAGACACAGATCCGCAAATTGCGGATCGAGCGACAAAAGTCGCAAAGGCTACAGTTGACACGCATGCGGATTATTAAACAAATCGGCCGACGCAAAAGTCGTCCGTCGGCCCAATCAAATTTTTTTTTCATTTTTTATTTTTTTATTTTTTTTATTATCGAGCCGACGCGAAAGTCGCGGGACGGTCCAATAAGAATATTTCTTTTTATTTTTTTATTTTAATACTTTACGAAAAAGTCGTAAAGTGAACAGTGAAAACGCGTGGTACACGCGCTGACGGCTGCCGACACTTTAAATGGACCTGGGCCACGTAGAGTACGGACCATTAGTGGTGGGCTTAACCTAATGGGCCTAAAAACTAACATGCCCGACACACTAAATGGGCTTGGGTTACGGGTTTTGGGCTTCGGGAATGACACGAGCCCAATGGGCTAAATTTTTTTATTTTTTCTTTTTTTTTTCTTTTCGAAACCTAAAACCCTAACCAATCACACAAAGAGGCCTAAGGCCCAATAACAAATAACTACAACAAGCCCGAAAATAAAACACACATTAATTATAAACAGTAAAAATAAATAATTACAAACAGTAGAAGCAAACACTCTTTTTTTGTTTTTTTTTTTATTTACAATTACAAATTTTCTATTTTTTTATTTTATTTTTATTTTTTTAAAATAAATAACGAGAGTGAAAAGAAAACTTACCTTTTTACTCCCGAGGAAACCGAAAATCACCAACAAGACATCAACCTCAAGGTTTTTCAACCTTGACTTCCTAAACGTATGCTCCGATGTATGTGGTATAATTTCCGATAACCTGGATTATTCCCTATAAAAATTAAAAAGTTAGTAATAAATTTACAAAATAAAAACAAAATATTTACAAAGTTAAAAATATGTCACAAATTATCTATACAAAATGAATGAATAAAATTTCCTATGTCTAAGTAAATTTTATTTACACAATACACTTAGGTACGGGAACAGAGGACTTCAATGTGCAATGGGACTGAAACAGCTACCCATCTTAAAGTCATGTTTAATCCAATATACCTAAAGTGTACAAAAACATTTTCCTTTGCCTGAATATAGTTGAAAAAAATGAAAGTTGATTCCAAGCGATAACTCAAGGTGGACTTACGGCCTAGGTGCAATGCCTTGACTTAAATGACTTTCCGTGTTTTCTGAGGCGAATGGCCAGATCATATGAGAATAAGCGAGGGGCAGGATTCATTTAGTGGACTACGGAGGCTTACACCCCTATCGACTTACGTCAGTCTATAGTCCTCTGAATCCAAAACCTGTCACCCAGGGTCTCGACCTAGACACCATCCATGTGCCCCTTACTCAGTTGAGAAAGCACTTAAGTGTTCGACAATTCTCCAAGTGTTAATAAAGGCCGCCCTCAACCTCAAATAACCTTACGGTAAAAATGAAGGGTTTAGGCCAATATTAATAAAAGGACCTTACCTATTCCGTTCAAGTTACAACTTACAACAACAAAAAATAATCAACTATATAAAAGACACCTAAATAAATTACTAAGTGTGGCAAAATATCAACAAGTATAAACAAGTATTATTCACAAATATTCATAAAAAATAAATAAATAAATAAATAAAATATTAGTTAGGAACAATTTTCAATCCCCGTCGACGGCGCCAAAAATTGATCAGCCCAAAAGGAGCATCAATTTAAAAAAATCCCTATCGGTAGTATAGTGTAAGTAGGGTATCGTTCACAACGGAGATCAAAGGGTGTACCTAACAAAAATTGTCACAAAGAATTAAATAAAATAAATAATTATTATTAACAAGCATAAAGAATATATACATGTGTACAAAGTAAAAGGGGGTTTAAGAGATAAATTGAATGAAATTAATTAATTAAATTACAAAGAATAAATTAAATAAGATGGGATGAAACATAAAGAATATAAAGTTCAGCCACATATACACAAGTTTATTAATCATTGGACCGAAAATTAACCAAGTTCCCTAGCCATGAAACCGAAATTAACATATGTGGAAAGTTAGAAGCTAACCATTCCCCAAATAAAACATCTCTACGAAAATTAACCTAAGTGAAAGCACCTAGATTAACCAATTAAACATGTCATCTTAGTCTAGAAAGCTAGCTAGTCAAACCATGTTTAACGCATAGAAGAAGAGTTGTTAATCAAAGTGCACGACCCATTATAGAAAAGTCCATATGTCCGCAATCCTTTTTATTTGACACCGACCTTTGTCCAAAGCCTTTACTACTCGTGAATTAGGTTTCCAAAACTATTAGGTGAATTGTAATCCCTAACTCTAGCTCCAATTATATCCAAATATTATAAGTTTCGAACCCTATAACATAAACACATAAAAGTTTTCTATAAAACAGAATCAAGTAAACGGAGTCACATAAGCTACTAGAAGAACTAATTAATTAGAATCCAATAACTAAATAAACTCATAAATATAGGCTGAAAATTATATAAATCATGTCATGTTAACTAGTACAAAAGATAAACAAGCAACAAAGAGGAACTCAAAAAGAGTAATTAAAGATTAAGTTGAAGTACACCATATGGAAAGTAGGAAGAACTTGAAGACCATGAACTTGAATCCTTGAAAGAAAGCAACTCAAGGCCGAGAATCCCAAGGTGATGATGATGATTGATGGCTGGTGGTGATGGTGTAAACAGCTCCTCTCCTCCTTGAAGTCTTGAAAACCCTAAATACAAGAGAATGGAAAATATGATGCGAGAGGGAGAAGAGAAAGAGGAGGGTTTGTCCCTCCCCATTGGGGTGTGAATTGGTGAGAAGAATGAGGCTGCTATTTATAGGAGAATGGAGAGGAAGAAGAAGACAATGAAAGAAATAAAGAAAGAAAAGGAAGAGAAGTGGAATGTGAGTGGTAGAAAATAAATGGCAAGTGGAATGGTGGAAATGAAGTCATATGGCAATGAACCATTTATTTAGATAAAAGAAATCAAACACTAATATTGTGGGCAGAAAGAAGAGGAAAGAATATAGGGGTGAGTGGAGCATTGAAAATAAAAGAAGAGGAAAGAAATAAAAAGCAGACAGCACTGAGCAGTGCGCACTTAGAGTGGCATAATGGACGTTTCACCGGTTGGATGATTCTGAAATTGTAATGCCGAATACCTAACATCCACATGCAGCGTGTATCAAAATTACAGCTAGATCTGACGGTGCAATTGGGAGATATGGGCTTTGCAAGTTGACTAATCTGCACAGGCAGAATGTCCGAAAATCTGGGCTTGGGCCTTTCCTCATGCTTTGTGAACTTGGGCCTTCCTTCATGGATTTGGGCCTTCCATCTTGGGTTTGGGCCCCCTTCTTGGGTTTGGGCCCCCTTCTTGGGCCTCATGGCAGACCACCTCTTAATGGGCCTCACAAAAGCCCATTAGACTTCGTTTCTGCACATGTTCACATTAATACATCATCTTGGACTCAAATATGGAAACTAAGCTAAAATAGCAAAGTTACAATTAAATCATAGCCAAATAGTAGGGAAAACACATTAAAAACGTCACACTTTGTGCTCCTATCAGAACTCGCTGAGGGTTATGGTTGGAAAGACCATTCTGTTTTGTGTTTCCTTTTCTGTTTTGTGTTGTTCTTGTGTTTGCTAGAGGACTAGCAGTAGCTAAGTGTGGGGGAATTTGATAGGAGCACAAAGTGTGACGTTTTTAATGTGTTTTCCCTACCAAATGACTATGATTTAATTGTAACTTTGCTATTTTAGCTTAGTTTCCATATTTGAGTCCAAAATGACGTATTAATGTGAACATGTGCAGAAACGAAGTCTAATGGGCTTTTGCGAGGCCCATGAAGAGGTGGTCTGCCATGAGGTCCAAGAAGGAGGCCCAAACCCAAGATGGAAGGCCCAAACCCAAGATGGAAGGCCCAAATCCATGAAGGAAGGCCCAAGTTCACAAAGCATGAGGAAAGGCCCAAGCCCAGATTTTCGGACATTCTGCCTGTGCAGATTAGTCAACTTCAGAAGCCCATATCTCCCAATTGCACCGTTGGATCCAGCTGTATTTTTGATACACGCTGCATGTGTGTGTTAGATATTCTGTATTAAAATTTGAGAATATTCCCTACTCACATAAATAGGCTGAAAATAACATAATCCATATTGTGTTAACTAATACAAGAGATTAACAAGCAACAAAGAGGATCTCAAAGAGAAATTAAAGAATAAAGTCGACTACACCATATGAAAAGCATGTAGAGCTCGAAGACCACGAACCCTTGAATCCTTGACCACAAGTAACTCAAAGCCGTGCCTCTTGAGATGAAGATGGTGATGGTGACGTTGATAAAAGGGCTGGTGATGATGGTGTAGACGCCTCCTCTCCTCCTTGAAGTCTTGAAAACCCTAGGTATTAGAGAATGGAAAAGGTGGCCAAGAGTTGGTTGTGCTGATTGCTGAAAATATGGAAGTGTGGAATGATGTCTCTTGGTTGTAGAATGTGGTGAAGAATGTGTTGAGAAGTGTCACGCCCCAAATCCGAGACCAATATTGTTTATATATCTGGTGCCCGAATTTGAGGTGCATGTGATGTGTGTATCACTCATAATAGCAGTAATTAAATTTTTACCACGATTATAAGTGACGATAATTTGGTGCATCGAACATTTCATTAATGTTACAAAATTATTCAGAGTTTAGCGGAAGTCTAATCTTACAAATAATTACATGAGAAATTATTCTCTAACAATACAACAATTATATGAGCAGCATTCATTTCTTTCATAGTTGTAAACATCCACACAAGCAGCACCACACAAGCATCCAATCATCACGTTCCATTTTCAAATTGATATCTTTGTGCCTGCACAATCTATAAGGGTGTGAGCTTGTGGCTCAGTGATAGGAGCACAAAGTGTGACGTTTTTAATGTGTTTTCCCTACCATTTGGCTATGATTTAATTGTAACTTTGCTATTTTAGCTTAGTTTCCATATTTGAGTCCAAAATGACGTATTAATGTGAACATGTGCAGAAACGAAGTCTAATGGGCTTTTGCGAGGCCCATTAAGAGGTGGTCTGCCATGAGGTCCAAGAAGGAGGCCCAAACCCAAGATGGAAGGCCCAAACCCAAGATGGAAGGCCCAAATCCATGAAGGAAGGCTCAAGTTCACAAAGCATGAGGAAAGGCCCAAGCCCAGATTTTCGGACATTCTGCCTGTGCAGATTAGTCAACTTCAGAAGCCCATATCTCCCAATTTCACCGTTGGAGCCAGCTGTATTTTTGATACACGCTGCATGTGTGTGTTAGATATTCTGTATTAAAATTGGAGAATCATCCAACCGTTCAAACGTGCATTATTCCGTTCTAAGTGGGAATAGCTCAGTGCTGCCTGCTTTTTATTTCTTTCATTTTCTTTTATTCTCATTGCTCCACTCACCACCATATTGTCATCCATCCCACCACACCATGTTTGCTTTCTCTCCCTACCATTAGTGTTTGATTTCTTTTACCTAAATAAATGGTTAATTGCCATATGACTTCATTTCCACCATTCCACTTACCATTTCTTTTCTACCACTCACATTCCACTTCTCTTCATTTTCTTTCTTTATTTCTTTCATTGTCTTCTTCTTCCTCTCCATTCTCCTATAAATAGCAGCTTCATTCTTCTCTTCAAACACACCCCAATGGGGAGGGACAAACCCTCCTCTTTCTCTTCTCATTTCACATTTTCCATTCTCTAGTACTTTGGGTTTTCAAGACTTCAAGGAGGAGGAGAATGCGTCTACACCATCACAACCAGCCCCTATTCTACATCACCATCACCATCATCACCTTGTCTTCACAGCTTGGATTACTTGTGGTCAAGGATTCAAGATGTGGCTTCAAGATCTTCATGCTATTCATACGGTGTATTTCGACTTAGCCTTTAAATTTATGCCTCTTTGTTGCTTGTTTATCCTTTGTATTAGTTAACATGACATGATTTATATAATATTCAGCCCTTGTTTATGGATTTATTTAATTGTTGGATCCTAATTAATTAGTTCTTCTAGTAGCTTATGTGACTCCATTTATTTGATTCTATTTTAGTAGAGAACTTTTATATGTTTTTGTTTTAAGGTTGCAAACTTAAGATGATTGCATATAATTGGTGCTAGAATTAGGGTTTTAATTCTAATTCACAAGTAATAAAGGCTTTGGAAAGAGGTCGGAATCAAATAAGAAGGATCACGGATAGATGGGCGGTCCCACTAGGTCGTGCACTTTAATTAACAACTCTTCTTTTATGCGTTGGACATGTTTTGATTAGCTACCTTTGCATGTTTGATTGATTAATCTAGGTGCGGTCGCTTAGGTTAATTTTCATGAAAGTGGTTTTATTTGGGGAATGATAATTGGCGGTCCAGCATTTCACATATGTTAATTTCGGTTTCATGGCTAGGGAACTTGGTTAATTTTCGGTCCAATAATTGGTAAACTTGTATACTTGTGGCTGAACTTTATATTCTTTGTGTTTCATCCCATCTTATTTAATTTATTCTTTGTAATTTAATTAATTTATTTCATTCAATTTATCTCTTAAACCCCCTTTTTACTTTGTACATATGTATATAATAATTCTTTATTTTATTTAATTCTTGTGACAATTTTTGTTAGGTACACCCTTTGATCTCCGTTGTGAACGATACCCTAATATGCACTATACTACTACCGATAGGTTTTTTTTTTAAATTGATGCTCCTTTTGGACGTATCACTCAGTAGGGTATTAAATCCCGCATGATCAATTACCACAGTTAATTTAAGTGTGCCAACAATATCGGTAAATAAAGTAATCACAAATAATGTAAATACATAAGTGTGCATGATGTGCTTTAAATATAAAGTTTCCTTCACTACCCTTCGTCAATTTGTACTCCGGATCAAACAGACCTCGCACGTCCCATACCATGCATATTCCACTTGGTCCCGAATAACCCTTTGTACGAATTAACGCCCAACCTTCTTCATTCCAATTTCCATAGTTTCCGTACAATAATTATTTCAATGGGTCCGCAACCCGTATTCAATTCAATTCAATGGGCTCGCAGCCCTACCACTTTCTTCACAAATCATATATACCAAATATCCAATATCCAATATCGATCCCGGGATCCTATTTCCACCACCATCATCATTTCCAATTTCTTTATTCATGTGCAAGTGTATGGAAAGGAAATGAATAATATGTTAACACAACATATATAATATCAAACATCTCAAACTCTTCATCAATATGTATAAGAACAACATATCCATCAAATATTCTTATACAACAGTAATGATAAAATTAACTACCAACATAATAAATATTCATAGTATTGTCTACTCCTAATTTATACACAAAAATTAAATATGATATAGTCCAATCACTGGGAAACTAGAACCCCTACCTTGGTCTTAAGATAAATATACTGGAGGTTTGTTTCTATCGTCCCTAGATTCAATATCCGTCTCTGGTTTTATTCTTTTCCTCACTGCTACTTCCTATTCCTCATTTTTCTTCTTCTTTTTCTCTCTTTCTCTCTCTCTCTCTCTCATGGCTATGCTGCTCTCTATCTACTTTTCTTTATTTTCTTCTCTCTCTTTCTTTCTCTCTGCTGCCTATTCTAAAGTTTTCTTCTATGAGAAAACAAATGAGTGCAAGTGTTCCGGGTGAGCCATTGCCCCTTTATATAATGGAAGGAAAGAATCTAATCAATCTATCTTACGTAAGTGATTACATCCCTCTTTAATAATAGTAACAAAGATTTCAGCAACATGGAGCTTTCTATACCCTTCTTGATCTGATCTTTGTTCAGTGACACGGTACCACTACCACTTGTTTGCTATCACTTAACCACACACATATAAATTAATACTTATTCTATTACTACTATATGCTAGTGCCGCACTATATATGTATATATATATATGTATATGTGTATATATAACCAAAGATGCAACAAACAATTATAACCAATGGTGCACTACATGTGTGTATATATATATATATGTATATATTATATGTAGCCAGTCTGCATGTCATCGTATGAATATATTAGATAGAAATGATCCTCACGTAAGCATAATCAGTGATAGTAATAGTAATCCTCATACATAGAATGAATTTACGAAGACCATAAATCTTTCATAAGATATCGAAATATAGCGTGCCACATGTCTTCGAACTTGTATTAACGAGTTGTACGACTTTTGTGAAGGAAGTCATCAGAGAAAATGTACGAATAAGAAAGTCAACTTTTGACCCCTAAGTAATTAATCGTTCCAAAACACTTTCACTTCACAGACAAGATAAGAAACGTAACTTCTCACCCTTAATTAATTCCAGAAATTTCTAAAAAATTAAATATGAAAATTCGGGGTATTACATCCTACCCACCTTAAAAGAAAATTCGTCCTCGAATTTTACATACGTAGGTTTTACTTTCCTTGGTAAAACTATGCACAACACAATAAGTTGGGTTACCTTTCCTCACCCATATTGTCTGGATCTATCTTACATAGAAGTCTCATCAAGAACTTCTCAACAAAATTAATCCTCAAGAGAACAAATCTTATATCTAAGTACTTCTTTCACAAAGTCTTGTAGATCCACTAGCTCAAATCCTTAAGCCATAAAGAATAATCGTCAATCCTTAAGTAATATGTAGGTGAATACTTAACTAAACCCTCAAATTCAAAGTACTTATTCGATCTCCAAATCCTCGATCAATTACGTACATTATTCATCTTAACACTTCTAAACTATTTACTTGCATCACTCACAATACATAAATCTCATGTTGACATGGCTAAAATTATAGCGCATCAATTTAAAAAAATCCCTATCGGTAGTATAGAATAAGTATGGTATCGTTCACAACGGAGATCAAAGGGTCCTAACAAAGAATTGTCACAAGAATTAAATAAAATAAAGAATTATTATTAACAAGTATAAAGAATATATATATATATACAAAATTAAATAAACTATACAGTATCGTCTTTATTTACAAAAATATACAATATATACATAAGTGTACAATATATACAAATATATATACAAAACTTTATACAATATTTACAATATATATAAAAGTATTTTTGGGGGTTTTGAGATTTTTGAAAATAATAAATAAATAAAAGGAAATATTTTTGGATTTTTATTCTTTTTGAAAATATAAAAAATAAAACAATAATGAATCGAAAACAACCAATTTTCTAAGTCATGTAACCGAGATTAACATTGTGGAAAACCGGAAGCCGAGTCATTCCCCAATCAAACCCTCTCTACGAAAATTAACCCCGTGAAAGCACTGACAGAGTAACCAATTAAACACGCCATCTTAGTCTGAGAAGTCAGCTAATCAACCCACGTTTAACACATAGAAAAGAGCCGTTAAAGCTAAGTGCCCAACCTAGTATGGAAAAGTCCATCTATTTGCAATCCTTTTTATTTGATTCCTACCTTTGTCCAAAGCCTTTACTACTTGTGAATTAGGTTTCCAAAACTATTAGATGAATCGGATTCCTAACTCTAGCTTCAATCACATGCAAATATTATAAGTTTCGAACCCTATAACATAAGCACATAAAAGTTTTCCATAAAACAGAATCAAACAAACAGAAACACATAAGCAACTTCGAAAATCAAACTGTTTTGGATTCAAACATTATTATACAAAATAAAATTAAAGTTTTAAACAAATATTTACACAATAACATTTCCCAAATTTATTCACAAATAGTTAATTGCAGAAAATAAATTAAACAGAAATAAATTATAATAAATAAACAAAGTTTGGGAAAAATATTACTGTTGTGTCCATGAAAATGGACACTGCCGTTCAGGTGTAGGTGGACGGCTCAACTATTTAGATCGTAAATTTGGATGTGGCGGGTGCCTTGATTTGGGTGGCCAAATCAATTGGGCTTGGGCCAAATGGGTGTAAAGAGTAAATTGTACATGGGCCAAATGGGCTTTGACTTGGTCAAAGGCCCAAGTTTGACTTTTCTTCTTTTTCTTTTTCTCCTTTCTCTTCCAGACTGTTTCTTCTCTTCATCCCATGCATTTTCTTGGCTTCAGTTTCTTTTCTTTCAATTATCTCTTGACAGAGAACGACCGAGAGGGAGCACGGAGATGATCGACGGCGGTGATGGATTGATGCCGTGGTCTGGGTTTTGCTGTGAAGGCTCGGCGACAGAGAGGACTGGCGTCTGAGTGAGCGACGATGAGGGCAGAGGTACGGTGGAGGTGATGTGCAGAGCTGGTGGCACGGGAACCGGAACTCACGGGCTCGAGCATTGGTGGTGGCACTAGGGACGGAGGACCGGCGGCGGTGTGAAGCAAGGGCTCGATGATGCGGCTTGGTGAAGTGAGAGCAGCTCGGCGACGTGATTAAAATCCGGGCAGAGGAGGAGCGACTCGGCGCTGGTGAGAGCGTCAGTGGTTGGGTTGATGATGCCGGTTGCGGTGTGGCGAAGCGGCGAACAGAGGTGACGCCGTGAGTGCTGCTTGAATTTGTTGATTTGCAGGTAAATTGAGGCAGAGGAGATGGAAATTGAGCTCGGGCTCATGGTTGAATTGGGTTGCCGTGGTGAATTGGAATTGGCAGAGGGCTGCCATGGCTTGATTAATGGTGGTGAAGTGATGCATATTGACTGTGAATGTGTGATTAATCCTCAGCAGCAAGCTTCCTTAAATAGCAGATGAAGATGGGAAGTAGCCAACGCAGAGGGAATCTGCAGGCTGGCTGTGATGGTGGAGGATAGCTATGGTGGAAGTGGTAGGTTAAGGTGCTGATGGTAGGTGGAAGAGAAGTGGACTGTAGTGGTAGTGGGCGGCTTGGTGGAGGTGATGGACTGTAGCAAAAATCCAAAATAAAACAAATTAAAATATTATAAATAATTATTAAAATAAATATAAATATGAAATCAAAAATAAATAAATATAAAATATAAACATAAATATAAAAATAAAAATAAAATATAAACATGGAAAAATAAAGTGGAGATTTAATTTGTGTTCCACCACCGCGTGTGGTGGTTGCGCCGCCTTATGTGGTGGTTCGCTGACAAACTTGCCGGAATTCGGAACGGTTTCCGAAATTTTCGTACACTGTCTGTAATCCACTTCCGAATGACGACCGGTGTCATCTTTACGTCTGAAAGTCACGGTTGACTTTCCATAATTTTCGGAATTGCGCAAAAACCTCCAAAATTTACCTTTTGTGTTGAAATTAGCATTTTTCTCATATTTTCCCTAAAAATACAAAAACAAATATTAAACAGACAAATAAGCTTTTGGAATAGTAAAACCCAGTAATTAAAGGCACTTTGTGTACGTAATTTACGTCCACATCACATGTCTTAATTTAATCCTCAAAATCCTCCAAGTAAACCACAATTGATTGTATCCTTATGTCCTTACAAATTTCCAATTAATCTCAACTTGCTCTCCAAATATAGATTTTTCTTCTTCAATTCAAACTTATGAATCACTTACCATCCTGAATCAACAATTATTGTATCTCCAAAGATCCACAAAAAAAATTCAAACTTAATTACTCCAAAAGTTAAGAACATGCTTCAACATAAACCATGTCACCAAGAATAAAATCTACTGCAAACGCCAATTTTTTTTCGAACTTGGTTCAAGCCTATCTTAAAATTCCCTCAAAAATAAATCACAAGTATCTCTTCATAACAACAACTTTTCATACTTAATTTTAAACTCCATATGATCCACCATAAATAATCCTACAACTCCATTGATTGCAGCAGCAGTTGGTCAACGAACACGGGCTGATTTGATTGATTCTCACGGTGGCTTTGTTGTAAATTGAATTGGTGATTGTGTGATTTGCTTGCAGGTGGAAGATGGCTTAAATAGCAGAGGAAAATGGGAAGCAGCCAACGGAGACATGTGAGGAGAGTGATCTGGAAAGGAGAATTGGTGGAATGGTTGGTGATGGTGGAGTGATTGATTCCATGTGGATGATGAACTGTGAATTTGGTGGCTGGTATCAAAGAGGGAATCATGAACATGGGAGGAGTAGGACGTGAGCATGTTACCTGCAAAGAGAAAGAAAAGAAAACAAAGAAAGAAAAAGAAAATTAATAAAACAAAATAAAGATAAAGAAATAATAATAAAATAAAATAAAATAAAAATAAAATAATAAAAGAATTTAAATAAATAAATATTAGAGAAAATAAATGGTGGTTTGAATTGTGTTCCACCACCGTGTGTGGTGGTTGCGCCGCCTTATGTGGTGGTTCGCCGACAAATTGTCGGGATTCGAAATAATCCGAAATCTTCGTACAATATTTTATTCCACAAATGAAAGTCACGGTTGACTTTCCGAATTACGCTGAAAACCTCCAAAATGCACCTATTCTGTGCAGATAAACATTTTCCTGGTATTTTCCCTAAAAACACGAAAACAAACATTAAACAGACAATTAAGCTTTCGGAATAGCAAAATCCAGTAATTAAAGGCACTTTGTGAACGTATTTTACGTTCACATCACACCCCTACACTTGAACTATTGCTAGTCCTCTAGCAAACACGAAACAAAACAACACAAAACAGAAAGGGAAACACAAAACAGACGGTCTTTCCAACCATAATCCTCAGCGAGTTCGAAAGAATTATAATCAAGAGAATAAAAATTATATACCAAGGTTAAAGAATTTGCTAAGCATTTAACATGTACATCTCATTTATGCTCGGGTGTGTTTGTGAAAACCAAGTATACAATTAATGTCAAGCAATCCAATAGGCACATATGAACAACATTAACCACTAAAGCTCACAAGATTCACTAAATATTTCCGCTCAGTGTTTAGGGTTAAGTGTTTACTCTCAAAACAATTACATAAGTAGTGTTCCCATATGCTTGCTCATCGACCAACTCTCTACAATTAATCCACAAATCATCAGATCATAAGGACTTTTAGGGTGATGAACTGTGAATTGGTAAATGGTAAATGAAATGAAAGGACTCGAAATGAAAAATGTTTCACATGTTTGCAAGACAAGTCAACGACTTTGAAACTCATACCTATGCTAAACCCGAAACAACTCTTATTCTCCTCCAACCTTTTATTGAAAATAAAATCAATACAATAACTCTATTTTTGGAATTTCTCTTTCTGACATTTTTTTTTCTTTCTTTTCTATTTTTTTTTTCTTTGAGGAATTTATTCCTTCTTTTTATTTCCAGTTTTTTTTCTTTTCTTTTTTTCTTTCTTTCTTTGAACAAATACAACAAAATAAATACACCCCCACACTTGCCTTTTGGTATACTACCATACAAATCCGAAGCATAAAAACATAAGAAGTCACTATCATCGTCTTGCAAACATAAATAAAACAAGGGTGAGATGGTGTGGGTGAACAAAAGAAACGGCTAATGAGTGTTTAGTTCAAAAGGGGATTCCTAAAGTTCGTGTTTAGATGGATGGTGAATACTTTGGCCATGGTGCTCAACTAATGCCTTACTCATTTCTAATTCATCACAGATTAACAAAAAGTTTCGAGAGGTCTCTGAGCAAGTTCTAGGTTCAAAAATTCATGAATTGTGCACACATGAAGAACGAGTAAATGTATGAAATATGCATACATGTGAATATTCAATAGGCTCAAGTCCTCACATTTTCTGGGTATGCATGACAATGTATGTTCAAATGTGCTTCTCGGATTGCAATCAACTAATCGAAACAGGTTAAGTGAACATGGAAATTCGAGCAATCATAAGTTATGCAAATTAAATCCAAAGCAAATTACAAAGCCTTAACATATAATAAACATTCTCAAAATCATAACAATTAAACTCAATTCATCATCGGAATTGGAAAGAAAACAACACACATAACACAAATAAACACACAAAAACACACAAACAGAAGCAAATATTTTTGTAATTTTTGATTTTTTTGATTTTTATTTTTGATTTTTTCAATTTAGGTAACAATACGTGACCACAGTGACTTACTAAGTGCAATGGTAGGTTCAACGCTACCAAGGGAGTGAGTGTGATATAGTCGATATACCGTTACCGTAGAAAACGAAAACACACAAATAAATAAACAACAGAAGCAATTTTGTTTTTTTTTTTTTTTCTTTTTCAATTTTTTTTATTAGGGTAACAATACGTGACCACAGTGACTTACTAAGTGCAATGGTAGGTTCAACGCTACCAAGGGAGTAAGTATGATTTAGTCGATATACCGTTACCGTAGAAAACAAAAACAAGTAAATTATTTTTTGAATTTTTGAATTTTTGCAATTTTTTCTTTTCTTTTTAATAAACATTCCCCCCACACTTGAATTAAACATTGTCCTCAATGATAGACAGATATTTCACGAAAATGAAAAATTCAAATATGGTTATTGAATTTAAACACACAAACAGAAATAAACACACAAACATAAATCAACAGAAGTAAACACACAACATATATACAAATGAAAAACAAATAAGTTAAAGAAAAACTCCCCCTTGAAGATCATTAAGCTCCTCCCGAAGCAAGTCACCAACAGTCACAAACAAGGCTAGCAGGGCCTTGCATCCAACGTTTGCTCCTTAATTGACTGCGGTTCTGATCCTTTGAAGTGTGTCCTGGACAAGGGTTGTTGCCGACTCCACGGCAGACTTGGCTGATGTAGCCTTCACCGAGATCTGGAACACTATAGTAAGTAGAGTTCCGTCAAGTACAGCTCCGGATACGTTTGGTAGAATGGAGAAGCCTGAAGACATAAGCGGAAATGGCTCCGGTTGAACTCCAGATAGCAAACACTGGAAAATGGAATGGTTGATCGGTGCATAAATCACAGACGACCCCGTTGCATCGGTGCAACACTCCTGGAGAATGAGGAAGTCGTTGTGACTATCTATGGCAAGCACCGAAATCTGATTGCGCGGGTCAAGACCGATGGTGAAATTCGCTAGCACACGCACAGAGCTGTCCATCGACATACTATCCCACAGTGGTCTTGTCTGAACGTCTTTGAGGAACTCAAAGATCCTGGTGTGATGGGAGAGATGAACGACGGAACAACCAGCAGTACGATTGACTCCAGGGGGCTTGCTCGGATCACCCCTTCGCTTGTTGGTCCTGACCTCCATTCGAGTGTCTCTTGTTCGGTTCGAACAAGTCCAGTGGTGGTATGTGGAGTTGCTGATGTCGTTGAAGAAACAGACTGTCATCTGTTTTGCCATTTCCGCAAGGCCTCTTCTTCCTTCATGAGAGATGATAGAGTCACCGGGTGAAGTGTGGATACCTGTGGCGCACATGTAGCGCTCGGCTTGTCGTTGGAGAGTTGAGATCCAACGCTTTGCACCAAAAGCGAACCCAGAATGAACAAAGGGTTCGAAAATGGGCTTCATCTCCTTTTCGCGTACATCCACGTGCTCCACCCAAGTGACCAAGGAAGAACCATTCTGAAGATCACGTATCAGGCATCCGGAGGGGCGTTTTCGGCATATAGATCTCACGGAAGGCTTCGGATTTGTGCGCAATTCATCCACGGAGACATCCACGACGACCCAACTTCCATCCAGTTGTTGGTGAGAGTACCGAACGAACTGGACTTCACGAGTCGAAACGAGGTGAGATGGCACCAGAAACTCGGCCGACATAACTTGCTTTTGCTCCTCGTAGCCATCTTCGTTGTCGGAGGAAAGGATCTCCAACGTCTTCGCGTTTGTGATCATGCTACAGAAGACTGGCAACCATCGACCAACATCCATGAGAATTTGAACGATGGTGGTCGGATAAAGATGGATGGTTGCCGAGTGTCTCGAGGATTCGGCTTTGAAGTACGGAGCAGGTTCAGCTCGTTGAAACACTCGCAAGTACTCGGCCCTATGAAGAGTCTCGGGATGAATAGACGTGTCGGGAGTCGGTGAAGTTATCCACAAAGGAAATCCGGCAGTGGCCATGAGCATGAGCTCGTCTTTGGCCTTGCGGGCGATATCCGAGATCAAGTCGGTGTGGACTCCGACAAGATCATGAGCTGGTGCGGGAAGGGTGTCAGATGGCAAAGGTATGGATGCGCCCTCGATAAATGAAGGCATGAGGCTCCGCACATCCCGTCTTAAGTGGTCCATGTCGATGGAATCATCGGACAACTCAAGAATAGGCTCTTGTTGTGGAGGAACAACTTCGAGCCTTCGCCGTGGCACATCTGAGTGCGGAACAGGACCTCCGCAATTGGGACAGATGCCGCTGTGGAGAGCATCGACGAGTCGTTGATTCAGAAGTTGAAGCTCCTCGTTCTTGCTTACCAGCTGATCATTTCGTCTCTCTAACTCGGCAATACGTTGCTCAGACGTAAGGATACCGAACTTCTTCCTATTTCTCGACCCCCAATAATAGACTTGGTCCTCCTCTAGTCCGATTTTCGGACCAAATCTTTCTCGTTGTGGCTTGGTGGGGTGAGAATACACCGCAAAGAAAGCCGCCAGTGCTTCTCTCTGAGCTTTGGTGTACTTTGTCCTCGGAAGTCTCCTATAAACAGGAGCGGCTTCCGGCTCAACAGGTGGATCAGCAACCAAGATTGGTGCTTGGGGTAGTGGTTTTGGTTGTGGCTCGGTCGGCATGCTAGCATCGGCGCTATTGAGCATGCTCAGTGGAATTATTTCAGCCAGACCTTCAAAGATTGGGTTCTCTGAAGGACCTGCCTGAAACAAATCGCTGAAAGAATTAACTCTTTTGGCCATTTCTGGGTTGGGAAGGAGGAAACCTTTTGGGATTTGGGAGGTTTTCTGGGAAAACGCAAGAATAGATGAAAAACACGAAGAACACGAGAGAGAAAACGAGAGAAAGAGAGAGAGACTAAGGGAAACGCGTGGAATGACCTAAGGAAACTAACGCAAACCGAAGGGGAAGGGAACGGAATGGACGGACGCGTGTCCAAAGTCGAAGACAAAGATCCGTAAATCACGGATCGAGCGACGAAAGTCGCAAAGGGAATAGTGTAACGCGCGCACGATTTATTAAACAATTCGGCCGACGCAAAAGTCGTGCGTCGGCCCAATCAAATTTTTTTTGATTTCATTTTTTTTTTTTTTTTTTAATACTTTACGAAAAGTCGTAAAGTGAACAGTGAAAACGCGTAGCACACGCGCTTGCCGACACTTTAAACGGGCTTGGGCCATCGAAATGGTTTGGGCCTTAAAGTGGGCCTGGGCCAAAGAAATCTCCGGCCCATTATTGGTGGGTTTAACTAATGGGCCTAAAAACGAACAGGCCCGACACACTAATGGGCTTGGGTTACGGGTTTTGGGCTTCGTGAATGACACGAGCCCAATGGGCTAAATTTTTTATTATTATTATTTTTTTTTTCTTTTCGAAACCTAAAACCCTAACCAATCACACAAACGGGCCTAAGGCCCAATAACAAACTAACTAACTAACAAGCCCAAAAATAAAACAAACAGTAATTATAAATAGTAAAAAGAAATAATTACCAACAGTAAAACAAAAGAAAACACTCTTTTTTTTTATTTACAATTAAAAAAATATTTTTTTTATTTTTTATTTTTTTTAATTTTTTAATTTTAAATTTTTTTTTATTTTTAAAATCAAATAGATAACGAGAGTGAAAAGAAAACTTACCTTTTTACTCCCGAGGAAACCGAAAATCACCAACAAGACATCAACCTCAAGGTTTTTCAACCTTGACTTCCTAAACGTATGCTCCGATGTATGTGGTAAAATTTCCGATAAACCCGGATTATTTCCTATACAAAATAAAAAGGTTAGTAATAAATTTACAAAATAAAAGAAAATATTTACAATGTTAAAAATGTATCACAAATTATCTATACAAAATGAATGATTAAATTTTCCTATGTCTACGTATATTTTATTTACACAGAAATATTTTCCTTTGCCTTAATATAGTTGAAAAAAAAGTGAAAGTTGATTCCAAGCGGTAACTCAAGGTGGACTTACGGCCTAGGTGCAATGCCTTGACTTAAATGACATTCCGTGTTTTCAGAAGGCGAATGGCCAGATCATATGAGAATAAGCGAGGGGCAGGATTCATTTGGTGGACTACGGAGGCTTACACCCCTATCGACTTACGTCAGTCTATAGTCCTCTGAATCCAAAACCTGTCACCCAGGGTCTCGACCTAGACACCATCCATGTGCCCCTTACTCAGTTGAGAAAGCACCTAAGTGTTCGACAATTCTCCAAGTGTTAATAAAGGCCGCCCTCAACCTCAAGTGACCTTACGGTACAAATGAAGGGTTTAGGCCAATATTAATAAAAGGACCTTACCTATTTCCGTTCAAGTTACAACTTACAACAACAAAAAATAATCAACTATATAAAAGACACCTAAATAAATTACTAAGTGTAACAAAATATGAACAAGTATTAAAAACAAGTAATAACAACAACTAGTCACAAGTAATATAAACAAGTAATATGAACAGTTAAAAAAAACAGTAAAATTATAAACAATAAAAAGTAAACAGTAATTATATACAAGTAATAAAAACATTAATAATTACAAAAAATTATAAACAGTATTCACAAAAAAAAAATTAGGTTATGAATATTTTCAATCCACGTCGACGGCGCCAAAAATTGATTTGAAGATTTTTCACCTACGTCATTAATTATTACCTAAATTCCTAACAGTTGTCGTTGTAAAGTATAATGGGAAATAAAGGTTTTTCCCACAGAAGATTGTTATATTTACTTTTTAATGTCACGAAAAATTAAATTAAATAAAGAATTATTATTAACAAGTATAAAGAATAAAGAATATATATATACAAAATTAAATAAACTATACAGTAATGTTTCTATTTACAAAAATATACATTATATACAAAAGTATTTTTGGGGGTTTTTGAGATTTCTGAAAACAATAAAAGAAATATTTTTGGATTTTTATTATTTTTGAAAACAAGAAACACACAAATATTGTTTTGAAGATTAACCAACTCCCTAGCCATGAATCCGAAACTAACATATGTAAGATGCTGGACCACCATACATCTCCCAAATAAAACTTTCCCTAACAATTAACTCCGAGACCACTCTGTCAGCTAATCAATAGAAAAAGAGTTGTTAATTCAAGTGCACGACCTAGCGGGACCGCCCAACTATCCGTGATCCTTATTATTTAGTTTCAACATTAAAGATAAAACCAAACAAACAAAATTCACATAAGCTGCTAGAAGAATCAATCAACTTCAACCCAACAATTATTATACAAAATAGAAAATAAATAAACAATAACATTTCCCAAAATTATTCACGAATAGTTAATTAAACAAAAATAAATTATAATAAATAAACGAGTTTGGGAAAAATGTTACTGTTGTGTCCATGAAAATGGACACTGTCTGGCAGGCGAAGGTGGCAGACTCAGCTATGGAAACGGAATTCGGAATTTGGATGTGGCGGGTGCTCGGGTGTAGAAAGCATTTGGGCTTGGGCCTTGTGGGTGTCAACAGTAATTAGTCAAAGGCCCAAAATTCTGACTTTTTTTTCTTCTTTTGCTTCCGTGTCCTTCTTGGTCTTTTCCCCTCCTTATTTTTCTATTCTTCTTCATCCCGTGTTTTTCTTCTTATTTGACTTTTCAGTCTTCTTTTCTTTCCAAGAGAGAAATTGGCGATGCCTTGGGAGATTGATGGTGCCGGCTGGAAAATGGTGGACGACGATGGGCGAGCAAGTGGTGCAGGCGGCGGCGTGGTGGTTTGCCGGCAAGAAGCAACGGAGAGGCGGCGGGATCTGCAGCGGGCTGATCCGGAAATTGAGGCGACGCCGGTGGGATGGTGGTGTCCGGAACGGCGTCGTCGGCTTGGAATCACGGCAGAGGAGGGAACGCAGGAGGCGCGGCGGCGGAGAGAGCAGTGACGGCCGGCGTGGAGGACTGGGTACACTTGCGGAGGCGGCTACAGAACAGGCACGGCGGCTGCGAAATCGACGGGTTTAAAGAGAGGAGCAAGGGCCGCAGCGCGGTGACGCTGCCGGTGGGAGATTTGATCAACGCCGGGCATAGATGAGCACGGGGGCGGACTGGGTTATTTGCGGCGGACATAGATGCGGCGAAGAACACGGCCACGGGCTGGGCTCGGGTTGGATTTCTGGCAGAGAGCTGGATTCAAACCTGCAAAAGAAACACAGAGAAATTAGAAGATGATTACTTTGATTTGTGATTAATTTGCAGATTGAAATTGGGCATAGAATATAGAGAATTAGAGAGATGATTATGAAGGTTCACGGTGGGGATGAGATGCTGGCTTGGGCATTGATTGCAGCAGCAGTTGGTCAACGAACACGGGCTGATTTGATTGATTCTCATGGTGGCTTTGTGGTGAATTGAATTGGTGATTGTGTGATTTGCTTGCAGGTGGAAGATGGCTTAAATAGCAGAGGAAAATGGGAAGCAGCCAACGGAGACATGTGAGGAGAGTGATCTGGAAAGGAGGATTGGTGGAATGGTTGGTGATGGTGGAGTGATTGATTCCATGTGGATGATGAACTGTGAATTTGGTGGCTGGTATCAAAGAGGGAATCATGAACATGGGAGGAGTAGGACGTGAGCATGTTACCTGCAAAGAGAAAGAAAAGAAAACAAAGAAAGAAAAAGAAAATTAATAAAACAAAATAAAGATAAAGAAATAATAATAAAATAAAATAAAATAAAAATAAAATAATAAAAGAATTTAAATAAATAAATATTAGAGAAAATAAATGGTGGTTTGAATTGTGTTCCACCACCGTGTGTGGTGGTTGCGCCGCCTTATGTGGTGGTTCGCCGACAAATTGTCGGGATTCGAAATAATCCGAAATCTTCGTACAATATTTTATTCCACAAATGAAAGTCACGGTTGACTTTCCGAATTACGCTGAAAACCTCCAAAATGCACCTATTCTGTGCAGATAAACATTTTCCTGGTATTTTCCCTAAAAACACGAAAACAAACATTAAACAGACAATTAAGCTTTCGGAATAGCAAAATCCAGTAATTAAAGGCACTTTGTGAACGTATTTTACGTTCACATCAATTCTCACACATATAACTACATACATCTTCCAAATCATTTCTAGCTTGAATTATGTCTCGTTATCAATTCATATCAAACTACAGAAACTTAAACCTAAATAACTTCATAGATAATAGCTCAAATACTAAGGCTAATACTACTAAATTTCCAAATGGACAAATATTGTCAAACTTATTCTTAATAATCCAAATAAATTCATCTTCCAATGAGAATTAGAATTCCATGAGGCGTACCTTTCACCTTACGGTATTGATTATTCGTAAAAACCGCGTTCATTAAATTAGTACCTAAATTCCTAACAATTGTCGTTGTAAAGTATAATGGGAAATAAAGGTTTTTCCCACAGAAGATTGTTATATTTACTTTTTAATGTCACGAAAAATTAAATTAAATAAAGAATTATTATTAACAAGTATAAAGAATAAAGAATATATATATATACAAAATTAAATAAACTATACAGTATTGTTTCTATTTACAAAAATATACATTATATACAAAAGTATTTTTGGGGGTTTTTGAGATTTTTGAAAACAATAAATAATTAAAAGGAAATATTTTTGGATTTTTTTATTCTTTTTGAAAACACACAAATATTGTTTTGAAGATTAACCAACTCCCTAGCCATGAATCCGAAACTAACACATGTAGAATGCCTACGCAGGTTATCATTCCCCAAATAAACTTCTCCCATGAAATCAACCTAGTGAACGCTCATCTAGATTAAACATTTAAACATGCAAAGGTAATTAATCTAAACATGTCTAACGCATAGAATAAGAGTTGTTAATTCAAGTGCGCGACCTAGCGAACGCTCGTCTATCCGCGATCCTTATTATTTAGTTTCAACATTAAAGATAAAACTAAACAAACAAAATTCACATAAGCTGCTAGAAGAATTAATCAACTTCAATCCAATTTATTACACAAAATAGAAAATAAACAAACAATAACATTTCCCAAAATTATTCACGAATAGTTAATTAAACAAAAATAAATTATAAATAAATAAACAGAGTTTGGGAAAAAATGTTACTGTTGTGTCCATGAAAATGGACACTGTCTGGCAGGCGAAGGTGGCAGACTCAGCTATAAGATCGTAATTTTGGATGTGTGATAGGAGCACAAAGTGTGACGTTTTTAATGTGTTTCCCCTACTATTTGGCTATGATTTAATTGTAACTTTGCTATTTTAGCTTAGTTTCCATATTTGAGTCCCTAAATGATATATAAATGTGAATACGTGCAGAAAATCGGAGCTCGGAAATTTACGAAGTCTAATGGGCTTTTTCGAGGCCCATTAAGAAGTGAGCTGCCGTGAGGCCCAAGATGAAGGCCCAAATCCATGAAGAAAGGCCCAAGCCCAAGAAGAAAGGCCCAAGCCCAAGAAGGAAGGCCCAAGCCCAGATTTTCGGACATTCTGCCTGTGCAGATTAGTCAACTTGCGAAGCCCATATCTCCCAATTGCACCGTTGGATCCAGCTGTAATTTTGATACACGCTGCATGTGTGTGTTAGATATTCTGTATTAAAATTTGAGAATCATCCAACCGGTGGAACGTCCATAATTCCACTCCAAGTGCGCACTGCTCAGTGCTGTCTGCTTTTTATTTCTTTCCTTTTCCTTTATTCTCAATGCTCCACTCACCCCCATATTTCCACCCATCTCACCTAACTATCTTTGTTTCTTTCTCTCCATACCATTAGTGTTTGATTTCTTTTACCTAAATAATTGGTTAATTGCCATATGACTACATTTCCACCATTCCACTTACCATTTCTTTTCTACCACTCACATTCCACTTCTCTTCCTTTTCTTTCTTTATTTCTTTCATTGTCTTCTTCTTCCTCTCCATTCTCCTATAAATAGCAGCCTCATTCTTCTCTTCAATCACACCCCAATGGGGAGGGACAAACCCTCCTCTTTCTCTTCTCACATCATATTTTCCATTCTCTAATACTATGGGTTTTCAAGACTTCAAGGAGGAGGAGAAGGCGTCTACACCATCACCACCAGCCCCTATTCAACATCACCATCACCATCATCACCTTGTCTTCACAGCTTGGATTACTTGTGGTCAAGGATTCAAGATGTGGCTTCAAGATCTTCATGCTATTCATACGGTGTATTTCGACTTAGCCTTTAAATTTATGCCTCTTTGTTGCTTGTTTATCTTTTGTATTAGTTAACACAACATGAATTATGTATTTTTCAGCCTTTGTTTATGAGTTTATTTAATTGTTGGATCCTAATTAATTAGTTCTTCTAGTAGCTTATGTGACTCCGTTTATTTGATTTTGTTTTAGTAGATAACTTTTATATGTTTTTGTTTTAAGGTTGCAAACTTAAGATGATTGCATATAATTGGTGCTAGAATTAGGGTTTTAATTCTAATTCACAAGTAGTAAAGGCTTTGGAAAGAGGTCGGAAACAAATAAGAAGGATCACGGATAGATGGGCGGTCCCACTAGGTCGTGCACTTTAATTAACAACTCTTCTTTTATGCGTTGGACATGTTTTGATTAGCTACCTTTGCATGTTTGATTGGTTAATCTAGGTGCGGTCGCTTAGGTTAATTTTCATGAAAGTGGTTTTATTTGGGGAATGATAATTGGCGGTCCAGCATTCCACATATGTTAATTTCGGTTTCATGGCTAGGGAACTTGGTTAATTTTCGGTCCAATGATTGGTAAACTTGTATACTTGTGGCTGAACTTTATATACTTTGTGTTTCATCCCATCTTATTTAATTTATTCTTTGTAATTTAATTAATTTATTTCATTCAATCAATTTCTTTAACCCCCTTTTCACTTTGTACATATGTATATATTCTTTATACTTGTTAATAATAATTCTTTATTTTATTTAATTCTTTGTGACAATTTTTTGTTAGGTACACCCTTTGATCTCCGTTGTGAACGATACCCTACTATGCACTATACTACTACCGATAGGGTTTTTTTAAATTGATGCTCCTTTTTGGGTGTATCAATTTTTGGCGCCGTCGACGTGGATTGAAAATATTCCTAACCTAATTTTTTTTTTTTGTGAATACTGTTTATAATTTTTTGTAATTATTACTGTTTTTATTACTTGTATATAATTACTGTTTACTTTTTATTGTTTATAATTTTACTATTTTTTTTAACTGTTCATATTACTTGTTTATATTACTTGTCTATATTACTTGTGACTAGTTGTTGTTATTACTTGTTTTTAATACTTGTTCATATTTTGTTACACTTAGTAATTTATTTAGGTGTCTTTTATATAGTTGATTATTTTTTGTTGTTGTAAGTTGTAACTTGAACGGAATAGGTAAGGTCCTTTTGTTAATATTGGCCTAAACCCTTCATTTTTACCGTAAGGTTATTTGAGGTTGAGGGCGGCCTTTATTAACACTTGGAGAATTGTCGAACACTTAAGTGCTTTCTCAACTGAGTAAGGGGCACATGAATGGTGTCTAGATATGATCAAGACTCTGGGTGACGGGTTTGTAAAATTGGATTCAGAGGACTTGTCCACTAAATGAATCCTGCCTCTCGCTTATCTCTTGTGATCTGGCCATTCGCCTTCTGAAAACACGGAAAGTCATTTACGTCAAGATATTGCACCTAGGCCGTACGTCCACCTCGAATTACCGCTTGGAATCAACTTTGTTTTTAACTATATTTTGGACAATTTAACATTACTTGTAAATAAAATATACTTAGACATAGGAAATTTTATTTATTCATTTTGTAAATATTTTGTTTTTATTTTGTAAATTTTATTACTAACTTTTTATTTTGTATAGGAAATAATCCGGGTTTATCGGAAATTTTACCACATACATCGGAGCATACGTTTAGGAAGTCAAGGTTGAAAAACCTTGAGGTTGATGTCTTGTTGGTGATTTTCGGTTTCCTCGGGTGTAAAAAGGTAAGTTTTCTTTTAACTCTCGTTATTTATTTAAAAAATAAAAAAATAAAAAAATTTGTAATTGTAAATAATAAAAAAAAGAGTGTTTGTTTGTTTTATTATTTGTAATTATTTATTTTTACTGTTTATAATTACTGTTTGCTTTATTTTCGGGCTTGTTGTAGTTATTTGTTATTGGGCCTTAGGCCCATTTGTGTGATTGGTTAGGGTTTTAGGTTTCGTAAAAAAAATAAAAAATAAAAAAAATAAAAAAATAAAAAAAAAATAAAAATAAAAATTTTGGCCCATTGGGCCCGTGTCATTCACGAAGCCCAAAACCCGTAACCCAAGCCCATTAGTGTGTCGGGCCTGTTCGTTTTTAGGCCCATTAGTTAAGCCCACCAATAATGGGCCGGAGATTTCTTTGGCCCAGGCCCACTTTAAGGCCCAGACCATTTCGATGGCCCAGGCCCGTTTAAAGTGTCGGCAAGCGCGTGTGCTACGCGTTTTCACTGTTCACTTTACGACTTTTCGTAAAGTATTAAAAAAATAAAAAAATAAAAAATCGAAAATCAAGAAAAAATGTGATTGGGCCGACGCACGACTTTTGCGTCGGCCGATTTGTTTAATAAACCGCGTGCATGTTCACTATCGTACGCTTTGCGACTTTCGTCGCCCGATCCGCAATTTGTGGATCTCTGTCTCTGGCACGTGTGCGTGCGTGTGCGCGTCTTTCCCATTCCCTTCTGTTTGCGTTAGTTTCCTTAGTCATTTCCCTTAGATTTCCCTTAGTCTCTCTCTCTCTCTCTCTCTCTCTCTTGTTTTCTCTTCGTGTTCTTCCGTGTTCTTGAGTTTTCCCAGAAAACCTCCCAAATTCCCAGAAGCTATCCTCCCTTCCCAACCTAGAAATGGCCAAACGAGTGAATTCTTTCAGTGATTTGTTTCAGGCAGGTCCTTCAGGGAGTCAAATCTTTGAAGGCTTGGCTGAAATAATTCCACCGAGCATGCTCAATAGCGCCGATGCTAGCATGCCGACCGAGCCACAACCGCAACCACTACCCCAAGCACCAATCATGGTTGCTTGATCCACCTGTTGAGCCGGAAGCCGCTCCCCGTCTATAGGAGACTTCCGAGGTCGAAGTACGACAAAGCTCGAAAGAGATGCACTTGCGGCTTTCTTTGCGGTGTATTCTCACCCCACCAAGCCACAACGAGAAAGATTTGGTCCAAAAATCGGACTAGAAGAAGACCAAGTCTACTATTGGGGGTCGAGAAATAGGAAGAAGTTCGGTATCCGAGTCTTCCGAGCAGCGTATTGCCGAGCTAGAGAAAAGAAACGATCAGCTGGTGAGCAAAAACGAGGAGCTTGACTGCAGAATCAACGACTCGTCGATGCTCTCCACGGCGGCATTGTCCCCGATTGCGGAGGTCCCGTTCCGCACTCGGATGTGCCTCGGCGAAGGCTCGAAGTTGTTCCTCCACAACAAGAGCCTATTCTCGAGTTGTCCGATGATTCCATCGACATGGACCACTTGAGACGGGATGTGCGGAGCCTCATGCCTACCCTAGTCGAGCGCCCATCCATACCTTTGCCATCTGACACCCTTCCCGGACCTGCTCATGATCTTGTCGGAGTCCACTCCGACTTGATCTCGGATATCGCCCGCAAGGCCAAAGACGAGCTCCTGCTCGCGGCCACCGCCGGTTTTCCTCTGTGGATAACTTCACCGACTCCCGACACGTCTATTCATCCCGAGACTCTTCGTAGGGCCGAGTACTTGCGAGTGTTTCAACGAGCTGAACCTGCTCCGTACTTCAAAGCCGAATCCTCGAGACACTCGGCAACCATTCACCTTTTTCCGACCACCATCGTTCGGATCTTAATGGATGTTGGTCGATGGTTGCCGATCTTCGTAGCATGATCACAAACGCCAAGACGTTGGAGATCCTTTCCTCCAGCAACGAAGAAGGCTACGAGGAGCATATGCGAGTGATGTCGGCCGAGTTTCTGGTGCCATCTCACCTCGTTTCGACTCGTGAAGTCCGGTTCGTTCGGTATTCTCACCAACAAGCGGATGGAAGTTGGGTCGTCGTGGATGTCTCCGTGGATGAATTGCGTTCCAATCCAAAGCCTTCCGTGAGATCGATTTGCCGAAAACGCCCCTCCGGATGCCGATACGTGATCTTCATAATGGATCTTCCTTGGTCACTTGGGTGGAGCACGTGGATGTACGCGAGAAAGAGATGAAGGCCATTTTCGAACCATTTGTTCATTCGGGGTTCGCTTTTGGTGCAAAGCGTTGGATCTCAACTCTCCAACGACAAGCCGAGCGCTACATGTGCGCCACGGTATCCACTCTTCACCCGGTGACTCGATTATTTCTCTTGAAGGAAGAAGAGGACTTGCGGAAATGGCAAAACAGATGACGATCTGTTTCTTCAACGACATCAGCAACTCCACGTACCACCACTGGACTTGTTCGAACCGAACAAGAGACACTCGAATGGAGGTCAGGACCAACAAGAGAAGGGGTGATCCGAGCAAGCCCCCTGGAGTCAATCGTACTGCTGGTTGTTCCGTCGTTCATCTATCTCATCACACCAGGATCTTTGAGTTCCTCAAAGACGTTCAGACAAGACCACAATGGGATAGTATGTCGATGGACAGCTCGGTGCGTGTGCTAGCAAATTTCAGCATCGGTCTTGACCCGCGGAACCAGATTTCGGTGCTCGCCATAGATAGTCACAACGACTTCCTCATTCTTCAGGAGTGTTGCACCGATGCAACGGGGTCGTCTGTGATTTACGCGCCGATCAACCATTCCATTCTCCAGTGTTTGCTATGTGGAGTTCAACCGGAGCCATTTCCGCTTATGTCTTCAGGCTTCTCCATTCTGCCTAACGTATCCGGAGCTGTACTTGACGGAACACTGCTGACTATAGTGTTCCAGATCTCGGTGAAGGCTACATCAGCCAAGTCTGCCGTGGAGTCGGCAACTACCCTTGTCCAGGACACACTTCAAAGGATCAGAGCCGCAGTCAACTAAGGAGCAAACGTTGGATGCAAGGCCCTGCTAGCCTTGTTAGTGACTGTTGGTGACTTGCTTCGGGAGGAGCTTCACGATCTTCAAAGGGGAGTCTTTCTGTTTCCCTTTTCATTTACTTAACTGTTGTGTGTTTATTTTTGTTGGTGTGTTTATTTCTGTTTGTATTTTCAATTCAATAACCATGCTTGAATTTTTCATTTTCGTGAAATATCTGTCTAACATTGAGGACAATGTTTAATTCAAGTGTGGGGGGAAGGTTTCAGTTTATTTTCTTTAAAAAAAAAAAAAATTTGAAAAATTCAAAAATTCTAAAAAATAATTTACTTGTGTTTGTTTTCTACGGTAACAATATATCGACTAGATCATACTTACTCCCTTGGTAGCGTTGAACCTACCATTGCACTTAGTAAGTCACTGTGGTCACGTATTGTTACCCTAATAAAAAAAAATTGAAAAAGAAAAAAAAATAGTTTTGTAAGCTCGTTTGTTTCGCACTGGCTTTGGAGCTATCGAGTCTTAGAAAGTGCTTGTTCTTTTATTTGAGCTATATCATTTATAAAAAAAAATCAATCAAAAAAATCACAAAAAATAAAAAATGACAAAAATATTTGCTTCTGTTTTGTGTGTTATTGTTTGTTTTGTGCTTTGTTCTTTCCATTTCCGATGATGAATTGAGTTTAATTGTTGTCATTAGGAGAATGTTTATTATATGTCAAGGCTTTGTGTAGTTTGCTTTGGATTTAATATGCATAACTTGTGATTGCTCGAATTTCCATGTTCACATAACCTGTTTCGATTAATTGATTGTAATCCGAGAAGCACATTTAAACATACATTGTCATGCATACCCAGAAACTGTGAGGATTTGAGCCTATTGAATATTCACATGTATGCATATTTCATACATTTACTCGTTCTTCATGTGTGCACAATTCATGAGTTTTGAACCTAGAACTTGCTCAAAGACCACTTGAAACGTTTTGTTAATCTGTGATGAATTAGAAATGAGTAAGGCATTAGTTGAGCACCATGGCCAAAATATTCACCATCCATCTAAACACGAACTTTAGGAATCCCCTTTTGAACTAAACACTCATTAGCCGTTTCTTTTGTTCACCCACACCATCTCACCCTTGTTTTATTTATGTTTGCAAGACGATGATAGTGACTTCTTGTGTTCTTATGCTTCGGGTTTTGATTTGTATGGTAGTATACCAAAAGGCAAGTGTGGGGGTGTATTTATTTTGTTGTATTTGTTCAAGGAAAAAAAAAATCAGAAATAAAAAGAAGGAATAAATTCCTCAAAGAAAAAAGAAATAGAAAAGAAAAAAAAAATGTCAGAAAGAAAAAAAAAATATAGAGTTATTTTCTTGTATTACTTTCAATAAAAGGTTGGAGGAAAATAAGAGTTGTTTCGGGTTTAGCATATGTATGAGTTTCAAAGTCGTTGACTTGTCTTGCAAACATGTGAAACATTTTTCATTTCGAGTCCTTTCATTTCACTTCATTTACCATTCACTATTTACCATCCACCCTTTGGTCCCTGTTTCACCTAAAAAGTCCTTATGATCTAATGATTTGTGGATTAATTGTGGAGAGTTGGTTAATGAGCAAGCTTATGGGAACGTTACTTGTGTAATTGTTTTGAGAGTAAACACTTAACCCTAAACACTGAGCGGAAATAATTAGTGAATCTTGTGAGGTTTAGTGGTTAATGTTGTTTCGATGTGCCTATTGGATTGCTTGACATTAATTGTATACTTGGTTTTCACACACTACACCCGAGCATAAATGAGATGTGCATGTTAAAGACTTAGCAAATTCGTTAGCCTTGGTATATAATTTGTATTCTCCTGATTATAACTCTTCTGAACTCGCTGAGGGTTATGGTTGGAAAGAATATATGTTTTGTGTTTCCCTTTTCTGTTTTGTGTTGTTTTGTTTTAAGTTTTGTGTTGCTAAGGGACTAGCAATAGCTAAGTGTGGGGGAATTTGATAGAAGCACAAAGTGTGACGTTTTTAATGTGTTTCCCCTACTATTTGGCTATGATTTAATTGTAACTTTGCTATTTTAGCTTAGTTTCCATATTTGAGTCCCTAAATGATATATAAATGTGAATACGTGCAGAAAATCGGAGCTCGGAAATTTACGAAGTCTAATGGGCTTTTTCGAGGCCCATTAAGAAGTGAGCTGCCGTGAGGCCCAAGATGAAGGCCCAAATCCATGAAGAAAGGCCCAAGCCCAAGAAGAAAGGCCCAAGCCCAAGAAGGAAGGCCCAAGCCCAGATTTTCGGACATTCTGCCTGTGCAGATTAGTCAACTTGCGAAGCCCATATCTCCCAATTGCACCGTTGGATCCAGCTGTAATTTTGATACACGCTGCATGTGTGTGTTAGATATTCTCTATTAAAATTTGAGAATCATCCAACCGGTGGAACGTCCATAATTCCACTCCAAGTGCGCACTGCTCAGTGCTGTCTGCTTTTTATTTCTTTCCTTTTCCTTTATTCTCAATGCTCCACTCACCCCCATATTTCCACCCATCTCACCTAACTATCTTTGTTTCTTTCTCTCCATACCATTAGTGTTTGATTTCTTTTACCTAAATAATTGGTTAATTGCCATATGACTACATTTCCACCATTCCACTTACCATTTCTTTTCTACCACTCACATTCCACTTCTCTTCCTTTTCTTTCTTTATTTCTTTCATTGTCTTCTTCTTCCTCTCCATTCTCCTATAAATAGCAGCCTCATTCTTCTCTTCAATCACACCCCAATGGGGAGGGACAAACCCTCCTCTTTCTCTTCTCACATCATATTTTCCATTCTCTAATACTATGGGTTTTCAAGACTTCAAGGAGGAGGAGAAGGCGTCTACACCATCACCACCAGCCCCTATTCAACATCACCATCACCATCATCACCTTGTCTTCACAGCTTGGATTACTTGTGGTCAAGGATTCAAGATGTGGCTTCAAGATCTTCATGCTATTCATACGGTGTATTTCGACTTAGCCTTTAAATTTATGCCTCTTTGTCGCTTGTTTATCTTTTGTATTAGTTAACACAACATGAATTATGTATTTTTCAGCCTTTGTTTATGAGTTTATTTAATTGTTGGATCCTAATTAATTAGTTCTTCTAGTAGCTTATGTGACTCCGTTTATTTGATTTTGTTTTAGTAGATAACTTTTATATGTTTTTGTTTTAAGGTTGCAAACTTAAGATGATTGCATATAATTGGTGCTAGAATTAGGGTTTTAATTCTAATTCACAAGTAGTAAAGGCTTTGGAAAGAGGTCGGAAACAAATAAGAAGGATCACGGATAGATGGGCGGTCCCACTAGGTCGTGCACTTTAATTAACAACTCTTCTTTTATGCGTTGGACATGTTTTGATTAGCTACCTTTGCATGTTTGATTGGTTAATCTAGGTGCGGTCGCTTAGGTTAATTTTCATGAAAGTGGTTTTATTTGGGGAATGATAATTGGCGGTCCAGCATTCCACATATGTTAATTTCGGTTTCATGGCTAGGGAACTTGGTTAATTTTCGGTCCAATGATTGGTAAACTTGTATACTTGTGGCTGAACTTTATATACTTTGTGTTTCATCCCATCTTATTTAATTTATTCTTTGTAATTTAATTAATTTATTTCATTCAATCAATTTCTTTAACCCCCTTTTCACTTTGTACATATGTATATATTCTTTATACTTGTTAATAATAATTCTTTATTTTATTTAATTCTTTGTGACAATTTTTTGTTAGGTACACCCTTTGATCTCCGTTGTGAACGATACCCTACTATGCACTATACTACTACCGATAGGGTTTTTTTAAATTGATGCTCATTTTGGGCGTGTCAATGTGGCGGGTGCCCATTTCAGTTGGGCTTTGGATTCTTCGGGGCCCAAAATTGGATTGGGCTTAAATCATTGGGTGTCCTTAGCAGTTGAACAATGGGCTTGGGCCTTGGTCAAATAGTCAACAGGCGGGTCAAAGGAAGTCAACAGCCCATATGTGAAGTCAAGTTTGACTTTTGACTTTTCTTCTTTCTTCCTTACGGGTTGACCAAGCCAAGTCAGCATTAATAGCATCATTTCTCATTTCTTCTTTCAGCCCAGAACAGAGAGACCGTAGAGATGGCATCGCCGGCGACGTGATTGAGAGAGCGGGTCTGGCCGGTGATTGATGGGTCGACGGCGACAGAAAGGGCACGGCGGCGGAGACCTTGGGCAACGACGGAGTCGCGGTGATGGCTGGGAGATGAACAGCAGCGGCGCACAGGATTTCTGGGCAGCGGCAATGGAGTTTGCGGCCGGATAGCTTTGGGTCGCCGGCGTGAGGCAGAGAGCAGCGACGGTGGTCAGAGGAGCGTGGGACTTGAGGGACACGGCTCGGGTTCTATTCAGCAGAAGCGAGATTGATGATGACGCCGGCACTGGAAATCTGGGCTTGGGAGACACGGCGGCGTCGGCGACGGAAATGAGAACTGGGCTCTCATTAATTGCAGCAGCTGCTTCCAATCCTGCAAAAGCAAAAGAAAAGAATAATTAGAGAGAAAGAAATTGGTTGCTTTGTGATTAATGATTAATGTTTGCAGGTAATTAATAGAATGAAATTGGGCAGAGGGCTTGGATTCTGCAATCAACGAAGATGAGCACGGGCTTGGCTGCAGATTGACGGCGAGAGGAGCTACGGGTGGGGTTGATGGAGAGCAGCAGCGATCACCGGCTAAGCAGCAATATGGCAGAGCTGGGCTCGAATTGAGGAAGCTCACGGCGACGGATTTGGTGAATTGAGGTGGTGGGTGTGGAGAGGAATTTGGGGGGTGCCGTGATTGGAATTTGTGATTGTGAGAGCTCGGCTTGGGTAATTGCAGGTATGGCTGCCATTGGAATTTCAGAGAGCAAGGCTAGGCACGGTGGCTTGGTTGTGAACTGTGATTGTATCTCTGTGAATGAGTGAATTGTTGATGGTTGCAGAGCTTGCTTAAATAGCTGAATGGGAGGGGGAAGCAGCCAAGGGAAACGTGGTGGGTAGCTGAAGATGCTCTGTGAAGCTTCGTGGGTGATGTGGAAATGAGTAGGTGGTGGTAGTGCTTGCCGGCAGTGGAGGAAAACCGGGAAGAAATTGGACTGTAGCTGGAGAGGAATCCCAGCCATGTGAGAAGCAAATAACGTGGCTGCAAACAAAACAAAACAAAAGAAAAGGAAATAAAAGAAAATAATTAAAATAAATAATTATAAAATAAAATAAAATAAAATAACAAAAGAAATTAAATGAAATAATTAAATTATAAAATAAACAAGGGAAAATATAATGGAGATGTAAAATATGTATCGCCACCGCGTGTGGTGGTTGCGCCTCCGTGAGTGGTGGTTCGCCGACAAATTGTCGGGATTCGGAACGGTTTCCGAAATCTTCGTACAATAATTTATTCCACAAATGAAAGTCACGGTTGACTTTCCGATTTACGCTGAATACCTCCAGAATGCACCTATTTTGTGCAGATTAACATTTTCCTGGTATTTTCCCTAAAAACACGAAAACAAATATTAAACAGACAATTAAGCTTTCGGAATAGCAAAATCCAGTAATTAAAGGCACTTTGTGAACGTATTTTACGTTCACATCAGGTATCCTTCAATAATTGAGTGTTGTTTTATCGTGTTACGTTTCGCTTTATCACTTTCACCTTCCGTGAATTACTCTTACTTTCCACAAAATACTCTTACCTTCCGAAAATCACACAGTATGTTCGCTATGCCAATAACAGTTGAAGGTGAATCCCCTATATATACAAACTCTTCGCCACCGGTAAGGGATCAAGCAAAACTTCTCAAAATACTTTGCAAATATGTTTAATGAACTAGCAGCTATTTTTAATCAGGGTAACATGTCCGACGATTTGGCAGAAACATCTCAGCCTATCGTATCCGAATATCCACAGCCTCCAAGCACTGGAACGACGTCTGTTGTACCTTTTGGTAGTTTTTCTGGAGCAGAGCTAGATGCTTACAAATCGCGCGTCGTAAAAATACTCCACGAGGAAAACCAAATCCAGATGTTGAGGGCTTTCTTCGAGGTTTGTCAACTCCCAAATATCGAGCAGATAATGGAACTGAGTTCCGATACAGGGTTTTCTCCTGACAGGGTTAGAAACTGGTTTAAGAGTCAGCGTGCCCGAGAGAGAGCCAAAACTGAAGGGGTTGTGATCTCGGCTTTAAGAGAGCAGACTAGTAAGTTTCGTGATGAGCTTAGTTGCTACAAGGAAGCTCCTGAGAGTACCACCTGCCCTCACTGTGGTAAGTCGATTACTCCTGGTGAGATGCCCTTATCTCTTTTATCATTTTTTCCTATGCCTTCTCACCCTCTTGATTTCACGGTCGGGAGTTCTGATGTCCCTCAGTCGAGTTATGTTCAGGATGAAGATGTGACCCAGCTTTTATGATGAACAATGTCTTCATATTTTCAAGCCATGCTTTTGTTGAAGAATCATTGAGCTTCTTGGTCACACCAAATCTTGCATCAATATCTCGAGACTTCCAGCTCTCCTAACTTGAAGATACTGATCAACTGCTACTTATTATTATACGGTTGTAACTACTCGTATGTAATATCTTATTTATGAATACTTCTGCTATGTAAATTTCTACTCCTATGTAAAGGAGACAATCTCAATGAGAAAATACACTTCCCAATTTGAACTCGGTACTCTTCTAACTATTGATAATTAACCTAGTTAATTAAAAACAACTTCAGCCTTGAAAGTACCTATACTTTCGGGTTTTCCCAAAATTCACTTAATTTAAACTTTCTCTGATTTGAGGTGAGAATCCAAAGGACAATTAGCGAATAAGCTAACAGTAAAGTACTACACAGAGAGTTTAAACGTGAAGATAAAGAGAGAGGTATCATAAATTTTTAAGTCGAATCATATCCTTTTTCTATTCTTATCCAATCCATAAGTCACTAAATCTCTCGTATATTTTTTCCTATGTAAATAAAGCTTACCGCCAAGCAGAAATAGTACACCTCCCGTGACTGCTCCGATCGTGCTACAGTCTCACCTGAGTGATCCATGGTTAGTCTAAAAACAATATTTCCTAACTCGAAAAATTTCTATGGCTGGTGACCTATCACGCGCCCTCACGCATTCGTCCAAAACCGTTCCCGAGAAGGTGAAAACCGGTACAAGGATAATAAAACCCATATTGAAAAATAAGTCCCTACACCCTAAGGCTTCATTTATTAATACCACAACTTTCATCACAAATAGAAACAAATTACTTACCAACATTAAATACTAAATTAAGTATCAAAGGAACAAAGGAAATGCCCACTTAAATTCTTTATCTTCAGAATAAGTGGAGTCTTCCTTTTATTTTGTATAATTAAAAGTTTAAAAGTTACAATCGATGTTCAGTCCTTGCTCTAATAAAAAAAAACATTGTATTCTTTTTATTGATATTCCGAAGTAGAACATCAAACTATATACAGTATATAACCTACGTTGAAGACTCGTAAAATCAAGTGATACAATAAATATATATTTTCCTAGCATACCAACAAACTCATTCAAATAAATTAACAAATATCAATTAAATCATCATATTAACTTCTAACATAGTAAGCCAACAAATAGAACAAATATTTTGCAAAGAATAGCGACACATGCTTCGTTAGTTTAAATGCAAGTATACAAATATATACATATATATAATGTACCACATTTATAACAATTTATATTTAATAAAAGAGAACATAAAGCAGCTTATATACTAATTCCTTGTATTTAACCCACATATATCAAGAATATTTTTAACTCAAATAATTCGGTCTCAAATGTAATTTCTCTTTCTATTGAATCGACTAGTAATGTATCATTCAATGTTGAGCTTCACAAACCATAGTAAATCAATATTACAATCATAAATCAACCAATGATCTAAGCTAAGGAAAATTCAAGCTTTACTTTTTCATGTGCTTGACTCACTATTAAAAATCACTACCGTTTAGATATAAAACTTCATGTAAAATTATTGTAAAAACTCACTGATTAAAATCTCAAGAATGTCAACTTGTACTAATTGCAATAATTTAAAACTTTCACAATAGGAATTTAAGCTATAGTGGTTGCATTGCACAGTGTCATTCCATTGGCCTAATGGATTGCATCTCTGCATGTATATGCCATCCAACTCAAGCTCTCCATCCTTTTATATAGGCAACCTTTTTAACAATCATTGGTAAAATCAATTAGCATACTTTCAAAATTGTAAGAGTACAAACATGTCAAAATGAAACTCCCAATTTAAAACAAACTCTTGAATCATTACGTACTGGATTTTATTGAATGATGCTTTTAAAATTATCCAGAACAAAAGTACAGGTTATAAGCTTTGTTTTGATATAAAGATCACTAAAAAAGGACTAAAAATGAGTGAGATATGATCATTTGAAGTTATGAACAACATAAGAAATGTCTAGCGAGTATACTGGTTAAGAACTTAGATGCAGAATTGTTCAACCGTTGGATTGTGGTAATTTTCGAATACTAAATACAAGACACAATTTAGAACAATTCTTATGAAGAAGTCATGACGATAAAAGTAATCTTAATAGGACTTTGTAGCTGCTGAACTTGGCTCACGGAAATAATACAGAAAATCAAAATTTAAGGATTTAAATCATACTCTTCTCCACTTCACCTTGATCATACAATTGGATAAATTTATAAGAACATAAAATATATTCTGTACTTACTGTAAATCAATCTAGTTGATCATTCATTAGATATAAACACACACATATACATATATAATATATATATAAATCATATTCTTTTCAAACCAAACACAATCCACATAATCTTGGAGTAAACTAATCTTCTTCACATGGTTCTATTTGTCATAGTAGAGATGAATAGCATCGTCCAACATGTTTTGATTGAATCAAGTCATAGATTGGACAATTTGGAGTATTTTACTAAGCAAACAAAAAAAAAATCAAAAGTAAAAGGCTCAATATTCCACTATTGTTTAGTGTGTGTGCAACAAATCAACTACTGATCATATTGAAAAATCAAATAAATTATACATCAAGGATGATCATAACGTAGTAACACAGAACCACTTATATATAAAAACTTCTACTATAACAAATCATGATTATATGCACTTACTACATTTTTTTAATTACCTATTATATATATACATCAAACACTAAACTTTTTGCATCAAATATATATATATATATATATATATATATATACATATCAAGTGATGATTATAGTATATAAATATATATCACATGCACAAACATTTATATATATTTATATATCAATTCATGATTACAAGTGTTAATATATATATATATATATAATATCATACATGAAGTATGATCGATCATAACACACAACCATTTATAATATACATATAACTTTTGTTATGATTAAAACTAGTCATGATTATAAGCACTCAATACACTTCAGTTTGCCATTTTATCATTTTATTTTAACCAAAATGCTCTGATACCAATGACACGCCCCAAAAGGAGCATCAATTTAGAAAAACCCTATCGGTAGTAGTATAGTATAAGTAGGGTATCGTTCACAACGGAGATCAAAGGGTGTACCTAACAAAAAATGTCACAAAAATTAAATAAAATAAATAATTATTATTAACAAGTATAAAGTATAAATATATACATATGTACAAAGTAAAAGGGGGGTTTAAGAAATAAATTGAATGAAATAAATTAATTAATCTACAAAGAATAAATGAAATAAGATGGGATGAAACATAAAGAATATAAAGTTCAGCCACAAGTATACAAGTTTACCAATTATTGGACCGAAAATTAACCAAGTTCCCTAGCCATGAAACCGAAATTAACATATGTGGAATGCTGGACCGCCAATTATCATTCCCCAAATAAAACCACTTTCATGAAAATTAACCTAAGCGACCGCACCTAGATTAACCAATCAAACATGCAAAGGTAGCTAACCAAAACATGTCCAACGCATAAAAGAAGAGTTGTTAATTAAAGTGCACGACCTAGTGGGACCGCCCATCTATCCGTGATCCTTCTTATTTGTTTCCGACCTCTTTCCAAAGCCTTTACTACTTGTGAATTAGAATTAAAACCCTAATTCTAGCACCAATTATATGCAATCATCTTAAGTTTGCAACCTTAAAACAAAAACATATAAAAGTTATCTACTAAAATAGAATCAAATAAACGGAGTCACATAAGCTACTAGAAGAACTAATTAATTAGGATCCAACAATTAAATAAACCCATAAACAAAGGCTGAAAACTATATAAATCATGTCATGTTAACTAATACAAAGGATAAACAAGCAACAAAGAGGCATAAATTTAAAGGCTAAGTCGAAATACACCGTATGAATAGCATGAAGATCTTGAAGCCAAATCTTGAATCCTTGACCACAAGTAATCCAAGCTGTGAAGACAAGGTGATGATGGTGATGGTGATGTAGAATAGGGGCTGGTGGTGATGGTGTAGATGCCTTCTCCTCCTCCTTGAAGTCTTGAAAACCCAAAGTACTAGAGAATGGAAAATGTGAAATGAGAAGAGAAAGAGGAGGGTTTGTCCCTCCCCATTGGGGTGTGAATTGGTGAAAAGAATGAGGCTGCTATTTATAGGATAATGTAGAGGAAGAAGAAGACAATGAAAGAAATAAAGAAAGAAAGGGAAGAGAAGTGGAATGTGAATGGGAGATAAAGAAATGGTAAGTGGTGGTGGAAATGTAGTCATATGGCAATTAACCAATTATTTAGGTAAAAGAAATCAAACACTAATGGTATGGAGAGAAAGAAACAAAGATAGTTAGGTGAGATGGGTGGAAATATGGGGGTGAGTGGAGCATTGAGAATAAAGGAAAAGGAAAGAAATAAAAAGCAGACAGCACTGAGCAGTGCGCACTTGGAGTGGAATTCTGGACGTATGGACGGTTCGATGATTCTTAAATTTTAATGCCGAATACGTAAGATCCACATGCAGCGTGTATCAAAATTACAGCTAGATCTGACGGTGGAATTAAGAGATATGGGCTTCGCAAGTAGACTGATCTGCACAGGCAGAATGTCCGAAAATCTGGGCTTGGGCCTTTCCTCATTGCTTTGTGAACCTGGGCCTTCCTTCATGGATTTGGGCCTGTCATCTTGGGTCTGGGCCTCCTTCTTGGTGGGCCCCCTTCTTAATGGGCCTCGCAAAAGCCCATTAGACTTCGTTTCTGCACATGTTCACATTAATACATCATTTTGGACTCAAATATGGAAACTAAGCTAAAATAGCAAAGTTACAATTAAATCATAGCCAAATAATAGGGAAAACACATTAAAAACGTCACACTTTGTGCTCCTATCAACCAACTTGTCACGCCCCAAATCCGAGACCAATATTTGTTTATATATCTGGTGCCTGAATTTGAGGTGTGATGTGTGTATAAGTGATTAAATTTTTACCACGATTATAAGTGACGATAATTTGGTGCATCGAACATTTCATTAATGTTACAAAATTATTCAGAGTTTAGCGGAAGTCTAATCTTACAAATAATTACATGAGAAATTATTCTCTAACAATACAACAATTATATGAGCAGCATTCATTTCTTTCATAGTTGGTAACATCCACACAAGCAGCACCACACAAGCATCCAATCATCATGTTCCATTTTCAAATTGATATCTTTGTGCCTGCACAATCTATAAGGGTGTGAGCTTGTGGCTCAGTAGGGTATTAAATCCCTCATGATCAATTACCATAGTTAATTTAAGTGTGCCAACAATATCGGTAAATAAAGTAATCACAAATAATGTAAATACATAAGTGTGCATGATGTGCTTTAAATATAAAGTTTCCTTCACTACCCTTCGTCAATTCGTACTCCGGATCAAACATACTTCGCACGTCCCATACCATGCATATTCCACTTGGTCCCGAATAACCCTTTGTACGAATTAAAGCCCAATCTTCGTTATTCAAAATTCCATAGTTTCCGTACAATAATCATTTCAATGGGTCCGCAACCCGTATTCAATTCAATTCAATGGGCCCGCAGCCCTACCACTTTCTTCACAAATCATATATACCAAATATCCAATATCGATCCCGGGATCCTATTTCCACCACCATCATCATTTCCAATTTCTTTATTCATGTGCAAGTGTATGCAAAGGAAATGAATAATATGTTAACACAAATATAATATCAAACATCTCAAACTCTACATCAATATGTATAAGAACAACATATCCATCAAATATTCTTATACAACAGTAATGATAAAATTAACTACCAACATAATAAATATTCATAGTATTGTCTACTCCTAATTTATACACAAAAATTAAATATGATATAGTCCAATCACTGGGAAACTAGAACCCCTACCTTGGTCTTGACATAAATATACTGGAGGTTTGTTTCTGTCATCCCTAGATTCAATATCTGTCTCTGGTTTTATTCTTTTCCTCACTGCTACTTCCTATTCCTCATTTTTCTTCTTATTTTTCTCTCTTTCTCTCTCTCTCTCTCTCTCTCATGGCTATGCTGCTCTCTATCTACTTTTCTTTATTTTCTTCTCTCTCTTTCTTTCTCTCTACTGCCTATTCTAAAGTTTTCTTCTATGAGAAAACAAATGAGTGCAAGTGTTCCGGGTGAGCCATTGCCTTTTTATATAATGGAAGGAAAGAATCTAATCAATCTATCTTACGTAAGTGATTACATCCCTCTTTAATAATAGTAACAAAGATTCCAGCAACATGGAGCTTTCTATACCCTTCTTGATATGATATTTGTTCAGTGACACGGTACCACTACCACTTGTTTGCTATCACTTAACCACACACATATAAATTAATACTTATTCTATTACTACTATATGCTAGTGCCGCACTACATATGTATATATATATATATATGTATATATGTATATGTGTATATATAACCAAAGATGCAACAAACAATTATAACCAATGGTGCACTACATGTGTGTATATATATATATATATATGTATATATTATATGTAGCCAGTCTGCATGTCATCGTATGAATATATTAGATAGAAATGATCCTCATGTAAGAATAATCAGTTATAGTAATAGTAATCCTCATACATAGAATGAATTTACGAAGACCATAACTCTTTCATAAGATATCGAAATATAGCGTGCCACATGTCTTCGAACTTGTATTAACGAGTTGTACGACTTTTGTGAAGGAAGTCATAAGAGAAAATGTACGAATAACAAAGTCAACTTTTGACCCCTAAGTAATTAATCGTTCCAAAACACTTTCACTTCACAGACAAGATAAGAAAAGTAACTTCTCACCCGTAATTAATTCCAGAAATTTCTAAGAAATTAAATATGAAAATTTGGGGTATTACAAGAAGCCCTCTATTTAAAGGAGAAACCTTGGAACCCTTGATGCAATCTCCACCGTCCATGAGAAGTAGAAATCAAGTAGTAAACTCCTTGAAGAACTTGCACGGCAAGAAACCCTATACGAATTGTTGTTGCAGAAATTCCTCTTCTCCTTCTTGCCGAAATTGTGTTTTGATACATCCCTAAAAATCTAATTTTGAATCGTAATTGAATTAGGCAATTAATTCTTGAAAAGACCTTGTACCGATGATTTATTCCTCGCTACTTGATATGGCCGAAATTCCCTTGAATAATCCCAATTAAAATATAATTTTATTAAGTGAAATAAACTCCTAATCCCTCTTGGACTTGTGATGTGCGGCAAAGACTCTTCTTCCTCGTAAATTGCGGCAAAGACAACCCTAGATGGGCTAGGGTTTCGGCAAGAGTCCAATGGACTTGAACTTCATGGATTTGGGCCTCCATCTTGGGCGTTGATAGGCTCAAAGGAGCATCAATTTTTAAAAACCCTATCGGTAGTATATAGTAAGTAGGGATCGTTCACAACGGAGATCAAAGGGTGTACCTAACAAAGAATGTCACAAAAATTATTAACAAGTATAAAGAATAAATATATACATATGTTACACGAAATTAAGGGGGGAGTTGAGAAATTGATTTATATAAGTTAACTAAGTAAACTACAAAGAATAAATTAAATGAGATAAGATGGAACACAAAGTACATAATTTCCAGCCATATATACACAAGTTTACCAATCATTAGACCGAAAATTAACCAAGTTCCCTAGCTATGAAACCGAAATTAACATATGTGGAATGCCGAAAAATCGGTTATGACCCCCCAAATAAAACCTCTCTACGAAAATTAACCCCGAGAACGCTCTGACAGGCTAAACAATTAAACATGCAAAGGTAGCTAATCTAAACATGTCTAACGCATAGAAAAAGAGTTGCTAATTAAAGTGCACGACCCATTATAGAAAAGTCCATATGTCCGCGATCCTTTTTATTTGATTCCGACCTCTTTCCAAAGCCTTTACTAATTGTGAATTAGAATTAAAAACTCTAATTCTAGCATCAATTACATGCAATCATCTTAAGTTTGCAACCTTAAAACAAAAACATATAAAAGTTCTCTACTAAAACAGAATCAAACAAACGGAGTCACATAAGCTGCTAGAAGAACTAATTAATTAGGGTCTAATAATCAAATAAACTCATAAAATATAGGCTGAAAATTACAAACTTTATGTCATGTTAACTAGTACATAGAATTAATCAAGCAACAAAGAGGCATAATAATATTTAAAGGCAAGGTCGAAATACACCATATGGAAAGCATGAGGAACTTGAAGCCACGAACTCTTGAATCCTTGAAAGCAAGCAATCCAAGCCGTGAGCACCAAGGTGGTGATGATGGTGGATGAAATTGATGGCTGGTTGGTGATGGTGTAGACGCCTTTCCTCCTCCTTGAAGTCTTGAGAAACCTTGCACTAGAGAATGGAAGCCGAGAACTTGGATGTGTGGCTGCTGAAAAGATGGAGGTATGGAATGGTATTTCTCGGTGTAGAAGGTGGTGAAGAATTGTGTTGAAGAGCCTCTCTATTTATAGGAGAATATGGAACTCTAGGAGCAATCTTGATCGTTCATTAAAAATCCCCTTGTGTGGCCGAGATTTCCTTGAGTAGTCACCAAGAAATCTTCCTTTGTATTATGACTAAAACCCATCAAGATACATCCCATAAAATTCTGATTTTAATCCCTTAAAGTGGTCCTCAAGGCATGGTCTCTCAATATGGACGAAATTCCCTTTAATTAATCCCATAAAAATCTGAATTAACCTCCTTGGATAATTGCTGAAATATTCCTTGAGTAGTCCACAAGAAATCTCCTTCCTCTCTTGCCGAAATTAGGACTAGATTCATCCATAAATTTCTGAATTAATTCCTTGATAAACCTAGTTGAGTTCCACATGGATTCTCCTTGCATTGGTTGCCAAAAGCATAGATGAACAGTACCGGATGAACAATGCCGTGTGAATAGTTCTGAAATCTTCTTGAGTGGTGGCCAAGAAACCTCCTTCCTCCTTTGCCATAATTCCATCTAGATACGTTCCCAAAAATCTGAATTAATGTCCTAAATAAATTAGGTGTTTTAAAAGAATAAAAACTTTGGGAAAAATATCAAGATTAAATAAAATAAAATCAGAATCCTATTAGGATAAAAGAATGAGGCAAAGGAAGAGAACTCCCTTGTAATTTTCGTCCAAAATAAACCCTAATGGGCTAGGGTTTCATCCAAGAGTCCAATGGACTTGTTTTCATGGATTTGGGCCTCCCACTTGGGCCTTATGGCAGCCCACCTCTTAATGGGCCTCGAAAAAGCCCATTAAGCTCGTAAATTCTCCGAGGTCCCGTTTTGCATTCCGAGCACAAATAGTAATCCTAGTTGAAGTAGGACTCCTACTCACTTTAGGATTCCTGGTAGAGTCAGGAAAGAGTTCAAATCAGGAAAGTTTCTAAAAATCAAAATAGGAAAGATTTCAAAAGAGGAAAGTTTCCTAATCCAACTAGGAAAGTCAAGTCTCCTAATTCAAGTAGGAGACTCAAAATAGGAAAGTTTCCTTAAAACATCATTTCGGTTCATTCCTTCAATTATTCATCATTTAGGGACACAAAGATAGAAACTAAGCTAAATAGCAAAGTTAACCAATAAAACGCAGCCAAATAGTAGGGAAAACACATTAAAAACGTCACACTTTGTGCTCCTATCAGGCCTCATGGCAGCCCACCTCTTAATGGACCTCACCGGATTTCTAAAAGGTGTTCCAATTGACGGAACTCGAAAAGCTTGAGTCGTTTGTGATTTATGATTTTCCAAAGTATTAAAAAGAGAAAATTCATAACTCACAAACGATACTAGATTTTTGAGTGAGATCAAGTGGAACACCTTTTAAATATCTTGTTGTACTATTGGTGAAGTTTGGGAACTTGCAAAGTTGTAGAAAGAAGGAAGTTGGCAAAGTTTGGCCCGTTTTGGCCATAGAAGTTCCAAAACGCGAAAACCATGCCAACACTCACTTTTGTTCAACTTTTCTTGAGTAACAAATTAACCAATGGTAACACAATATTTCTAAAAGGTGTTACAATTGACGGAACTCGAAAAGCTCGAGTCGTTAAGGATTTATGATTTTCTAAAGTATTAAAAAGAGAAAATTATTAACTGACAAATGAGCCTAAATTTTTGAGTGAGATCAAGTGAAACACCTTTTAAATATCTTGTTGTACTATTGGTGAAGTTTGGGAACTTGCAAAGTTCTAGAAAGAAGGAAGTTGGCAAAGTTTGGCCCGTTTTGGCCATAGAAGCTCCAAACCGCCAAAATCATGACAACACCCACTTTTATTGTAGTTTTCTTGAGTCAAAAACTAACCAATGGTAACACGAGATATCCAAAAGGTGTTCCAATTGACGGAACTCGAAAAGCTCGAGTCGTTTGTGATTTATGATTTTCCAAAGTATTAAAAAGAGAAAATTCATAACTCACAAACGAGCCTAGATTTTTGAGTGAGATCAAGTGGAACACGTTTTAAATATCTTGTTGTACTATTGGTGAAGTTTGGGAACTTGCAAAGTTGTAGAAAGAAGGAAGTTGGCAAAGTTTGGCCCGTTTTGGCCATAGAAGCTCCAAACCGCCAAAACCATGCCAACACCCACTTTTGTTCAACTTTTCTTGAGTCAAAAACTAACCAATGGTAACACAAGATTTCTAAAAGGTGTTCCAAAGTATTAAAAAGAGAAAATTCATAACTCACAAACGAGCCTAGATTTTTTAGTGAGATCAAGTGGAACACCTTTTAAATATCATTTTGTACTATTGGGGAAGTTTGGGAACTTGCAAAGTTGTAGAAAGAAGGAAGTTGGCAAAGTTTGGCCCGTTTTGGCCATAAAAGCTCCAAACCACCAAAACCATGCCAACACCCATTTTTGTTCAAGTTTTCTTGAGTCAAAAACTACCCAATGGTAACACAAGATTTCTAAAAGGTGTTCCGATTGACGGAACTCGAAAATCTCGAGTCGTTTGTGATTTATGATTTTCCAAAGTATTAAAAAGAGAAAATTCATAACTCACAAACGAGCCTAGATTTTTGAGTGAGATCAAGTGGAACATCTTATAAATCTCTTTTTGTACTATTGGGGAAGTTCGGGAACTTGCAAAGTTGAAGAAAGAAGGAAGTTGGCAAAGTTTGGCCCGTTTTGGCCATAGAAGCTCTAAACCGCCAAAACCATGCCAACACCCACTTTTGTTGAAATTTTTTTTAGTCAAAAACTCACCAATGGTAACACAAGATTTCTAAAAGGTGTTCCAATTCACGGAACTCGAAAAGTTCGAGTCGTTTGTGATTTATGATTTTGCAAAGTATTAAAAAGAGAAAATTTATAACTCCCAAACAAGGATTGATTTTTGAGTGAGATCAAGTGGAACACCTTTTAAATATCTTGTTGTACTATTGGTGAAGTTTCGGAACATGCAAAGTTGTAGAAAGAAGGAAGTTGGCAAAGTTTGACCCGTTTTGGCCATAGAAGCTCCAAACCGCCAAAACCATACCAACACCCACTTTTGTTCAACTTTTCATGAGTGAAAAACTAACCAATAGTAACACAAGATTTCTAAAAAGTGTTCCAATTGACGGAACTCGAAAAGCTCGAATCGTTTGTCATTTATGATTTTCCAAAGTATTAAAGAGAGAAAATTCATAAATCACAAACGATCCAAGATTTTTGAGTGAGATCAAGTGGAACACCTTTTAAATATCTTATTGTATTATTGGTGAAGTTTGGGAACTTGCAACGTTGTTGAAAAAACGAAGTTGGCAAAGTTTTGCCCGTTTTGGCCATAGAAGCTCCAAACCGCCAAAACCATGCAAACACCCACTTTTGTTGAAATTTTCTTGAGTCAAAAACTCACCAATGCTAACACAAGATTTCTAAAAAGTGTTCCAATTGACGGAACTCGAAAAGGTCAAGTCGTTTGTGATTTATGTTTTTCCAAAATATTAAAAAGAGAGAATTCATAACTCAAAAACGATCCTAAATTTTTGAGTGAGATCAAGTGGAACACCTTTTAAATATCTTGTTCTACTATTGGTGAAGTTTGGGAACTTGCAAAGTTGTAGAAAGAAGGAAGTTGGCAAAGTTTGGCCCGTTTGGGCATAGAAGCTCCAAACCGCCAAAACCATGCCAACACCCACTTTTGTTCAACTTTTCTTTAGTTAAAAACTAACCAATGGTAAAACAAGATTTTTAAAAGGTGTTCCAATTGACGGAACTCGAAAAGCTAGAGTTGTCTATGATTTATGATTTTCCAAAGTATTAAAAAGAGAAAATTCATAACTCACAAAGGAGCCTAGATTTTTGAGTGAGATATAGTGGAACACCTTTTAAATATATTGTTGTGCTATTGGTGAAGTTTGGGATAGATGTGAACGTAAAATACGTTCAAAAAATGCTCTAAATACTTGGATGGATGCTATTCTGAAAGCTTATTTGTCGGTTTAATGTTTGTTTTTGTGTTTTCAGGGAAAATATGTGAAAAATGTCAACCATGACTTTCCAATTATCTGATGACACCAGTCATTATTCGGAAGTGGAATATAACATTGTACGAAGATTTTGGAAACCCTTCCAAATCCCGGCAATTTTGTCGGCAAACCACCACTCACGGAGGCGCAACCACCACACGCGGTGGTGAAAGACAAATTAAATCTCCATTTTATTTTCCCTTGTTTATATTTATTTATATTTTTATTTTAGTATTTATTTTATAATTATTTCTTTTGTTATTTGATAGGAGCACAAAGTGTGACGTTTTTAATGTATTTTCCCTACTATTTGGCTGCGTTTTATTGATTAACTTTGTTATTTAGCTTAGTTTCTATCTTTGTGTCCCTAAACGATGATTTAATTGAAGGAATGAACTAAAACGAAGATGTTAGGAAACTTTCATGTTTTGACTTTCCTAATTTGAATTATTTCCTTACTCTGACAGGAATCCTAAGGCAACTAGGAAATTTATGAAATCTAATGGGCTTTTTCGAGGCCCATTAAGAGGTGCGCTGCTGTGAGGCCCAATATGTAGGCCCAAGCCCAAGATGTAGGCCCAAGCCCAAGATGGAAGGCCCAAATCAATGAAGGAAGGCCCAGGTTCACAAAGCATGAGGAATGGCCCAAGCCCAGATTTTCGGACAATCTGCCTGTGCAGATAGGTCAACTTGCCAGGCCCATATCTCTCAATTCCACCGTCAGATCTAGCTGTAATTTTGAGACACGCTGCACATGGATGTCAGTTATGCCAAAATAAAATTTCAGAAGAATCCAACCGTTGAAACGTGCAGCATTCCGTTCTAAGTGCGCACTGCTCAGTGCTGTCCGTTTTTATTTCTTTCCTCTTCTTTTATTTTCAATGCTCCACTCACCCCTATATTCTTTCCTCTTCTTTCTGCCCACACCATTAGTGTTTAATTTCTTTTTGGTAAATAAATGGTTAATTGCCATATGATTCCATTTCCACCACCACTTACCATTTCTTTATCTCCCATTCACATTCCACTTCTTTTCCCTTTCTTTGTTTATTTCTTCCATTGTCTTCTTCTTCCTCTCCATTTTCCTATAAATAGGAGCCTATTTCTCTTCACCAATTCACAAATTCACACCCCAATGGGGAGGGACAAACCCTCCTCTTTCTCTTCTCCCTCTCACATCATATTTTACATTCTCTAGTATTTAGGGTTTTCAAGTCTTCAAGGAGGAGAGGAGCTGTTTACACCATCACCACCAGCCATCAACCATCATCACCACCACCATCATCACCTTGGGAATCTCGGCTTTGAGTTGCTTGCTTTCAAGGATTCAAGAGTTCGTGGTCTTCGAGTTCTACCTACTTTCCATATGGTGTACTTCAACTTAATCTTTAATTACTCTTTTTGAGTTCCTCTTTGTTGCTTGTTTATCTTTTGTATTAGTTAACATAACATGATTTATATAATTTTCAGCCTATATTTATGAGTTTATTTAGTTATTGGATCCTAATTAATTAGTTCTTCTAGTAGCTTATGTGACTCCGTTTATTTGATTCTGTTTTATAGAAAACTTTTATGTGTTTATCTTATAGGGTTCGAAACTTATAATATTTGCATATAATTGGAGCTAGAGTTAGGGATTACAATTCACCTAATAGTTTTGGAAACCTAATTCACGAGTAGTAAAGGCTTTGGACAAACGTCGGTGTCAAATAAAAAGGATTGCGGACATATGGACTTTTCTATAATGGGTCGTGCACTTTAATTAACAACTCTTCTTCTATGCATTAAACATGGTTTGACTATCTAGCTTTCTAGACTAAGATGGCATGTTTAATTGGTTAATCTAGGTGCTTTCACTTAGGTTAATTTTCGTAGAGAGGTTTTATTTGGGGAATGGTTAGCTTCTAACTTTCCACATATGTTAATTTCGGTTTCATGGCTAGGGAACTTGGTTAATTTTCGGTCCAATAATTGGTAAACTTGTATACTTGTGGCTGAACTTTATATTCTTCATGTTTCATCCCATCCCATCTTATTTAATTTATTCTTTGTAGATTAATTAATTTATTTCATTCAATTTATCTCTTAAACCCCCTTTTACCTTGTACATATGTATATATTCTTTATACTTGTTAATAATAATTCTTTATTTTATTTAATTTTTTGTGATATTTTTTGTTAGGTACTGACGAACCGTCAAAGTATGGGGTAAGTAAATTGTGAAGGGGGATTGTCGTTCCAACGAGGATCGATGGGCTCCTCAATTTCTTGGTGGTTTGTGTGTGGTGAGTGCTCTAGCAATGTTGGAATAGATGAGAAATGGAAAGAGTGAATGAATGTGAGTATGTGACAATGAGTGATGTAGTGGTGTAAAGAGTGGTTTTGGAATGATAATGATGTAAATGAAATGAAGCAACCAACAAGTAAGGAAAGCAAGCAAGTAAATAATGTAAAGTGTGCGCAATGTATGAGAATGTTGGGGTTTTCGGGTAAACCACAAGTCCAATGTAACTAGCAATGCTTCAATCGAATTAATCATGCCAATGTGTGTGTGAATCAAGCCCCGTATCCTAGCCATGTTATGGGTCTAGGACCGTGTTTCTTAAGGTATTCGAATGCCTTATTAGGGTCATTCCAACTCTCTAGGTGTCATAGGGGATTCCTCTACGTTACCTAATACCGAATCCCCTAAAGTGCTTAAGAGGCGTAAAGCATCGAAACTAGGGACCCAAACAAGTTACAACTCATCACATATGCTTCCAATTGCCTTGAGTGTGTGAGGTTACCAATCTCACACAATCTCATCAAGATAGGTTAGTTAACATGCTAAAGAGGTGGTAAATTCTAAGAACAAGCAACCAACACATGTTGAAATGGGTAAGCATACATATTCACACAATCACAAAGGCATTTTATTCACAAATCAAGCATCACATAGTCAAATTGGACTAGGGCACACAACCCTAGTCCCCAACAGAGTAACTACTCACTAATCATCAACATATACATCATCAAATTACACAATAAAGCTCTAGACATAAGGAAAAGAGAGAGTAGAGATGAGGAATGCTCAATAGGTGCTCTCTTGCTCCTCCTTGGCTTTGATGATGAACCTTGATGCCTTGGTGAGTGATTCAGCGACCCAAAATGGTGGTGGAGGTGGAGAACGTCGTGGTGAACAGGTTTGATGAAGGATGGTGGAGGAGAGGAGGTGTGGAAGTGGCAGAATCGGGCTGCTCAGCCGTGCGTCGACCGGTCGTCGACCTTCTGTCGACCGGTCGACAGACGTGCAGAGGCTGATCCGAAGAGGAAGGGGGAGAGAGGAAAGGGGAAAGGAAAAGTGAGGGATTTTGGGGCTGAAGTGGTATGTGACCTAATGAGGCAAGTACTAAGTATTTATAGGCTAGAGAGGAAAGAATAAAGGGCTAGGATGAAGTAGGGTTTAATCTAAGGGCTCAAAGGTTTAATGAAGGGCAAGGAAGGAAAATCACAAGGGAGGACAAAAGGGAGGAATAATCAACATGTCACCTCACCAAATCTAGTGTGGTCCTTGATGATGTGGGAGCACATTTGTGAATCACAAGGTTGACCTTGACTTGGACCTTGACTTTGACCTTCGGAGTTGACCATAGTTGACTTTTCGGTTTCTCGGTCAATCTTCCGGAATTCTCTTGTGCTTCATTCTCGGGACTCGGCCTTTGACACTTTGATGCTCAAAAGTCGGGGTTGACCAAGAGTTGACTTTTGGTCCTCGGGTTGACTTTTCGTCTTTTTGCCGGAAGTCCACTAAAATGCTCCAAAATGCTCCCTTTTGATCCCAATATCGTTCCGATGCTCAATTTACCTACAAGTGTGCAAACAAGGATTAGAGACTCACAAATAGCCATTGGACAAGCACAATAATGATGATTAGAGGCCTAATTTGTATGCAAATCGCATACAAATCAGGTACACCCTTTGATCTCTGTTGTGAACGATACCCTACTATGCACTATACTACAACCGATAGGGTTTTTCTAAATTGATGCTCCTTTTGGGCGTATCATTATTTTATTTATTTCTTTTTGTTTTATTTTATAATTATTTCTTTTATTTATTTTTTTTATTTTATTTCTTTTTCTTTTCCTATTTGTGTTTTGCAGCCACGTTCTTCAGCCGTCACATGTTCTTGGCTCTTCCCTTCTCCAGCTTGGGACTCCACCATCATCACCAACAGGTTCCTCCCGTTCCTTGAATTGAAATCCCACCAGCAATCATCCACCATCCCTCCACTCCAATTTGAATTCAAATTGATTCTCTCCAGTTCATCAATCCACTACTGCTTCCTCCATTCCTCTTCCAATCACCATCCATAAATAGCCATCTCTGTTTCAGATTTCCATAGGCCGGGGGGGGCTTCTCCCTTCTCCTCCTCCCTTTCTCGGCGTCCGTGTACAGCCACCATGGCTGTGCCTTCTTTGCTCCCCCTTCTATTTCTCTTCGTCTTCTATGTTCCTCTCGAAGCTCCCTCGCAAACAACAATCCCCCCCCCGGGATGAATTTCACCACAAGCGCGCCTCGCCCTCTCGTTTCCGTACCTCCTCGACCACGCCGGCACCGGGTCTTTGCCGGCCTTGCTCCCAAGCTGCTGTCGCCGCTCCAATCCCACCACAACACTGCCGGATCGATTTGCTCAAGCCCGGATGGCGCGTTTCTTTCTCACACCGCGCCGCCGCCGTAGCTATTCGCCGCCGCCGTCGCTCGCCATCTTCTCTCGCCTCCATCGATCAAGTCCGGCGACCGAATCTCTCTTCTCCGTCGAGCCCGAGCTCGATCCACCATTGCGGCTGCACAAATCCAATCAACCGCCGTGCCTTCTTCCTCCCACCGCGCCGCCTTGTTGTTCTTAAAGCCCAGTCGCTGCTTAAGCGGCGTCTATCCCTCTGCTGCCGGCGTTCTCACCCGTGCTCATCGTGCCTCTGCCGTGTCTCTCTCGTCTATGTTCAGAAAAGAAAGGAGAAGAATGAAAAAAAGATGATTAATTGATTAGAGAGGACACGGGTTAATCAACAAGAGAAAGCACCGCGTTGAAAAGTCAACCGGGTTTGGGCCAAAGAAAAGTCAAGGGAAGAAAGTCCAAGTTAATATCTACTTCCAAGCCCAATTGCCCAAAGCCCAATCCAATTACTCTCTACACCCGAGCTCCCGAGCCTTCACGAATACCGGCGAATCCGATAAGATCCTTCGCCGGAATTAAATGAGCATTTTTTCTCAAACTCTTTTTAATTTTAAGTTGTGTGAATTTATTATTTCATTTTTATTTGATTAATTTGTATTTTGAATATTTGTTTAATTTGAATATTTGTGTGATTTAATTATATATTGAAAAACCCAAAAATATGTTTTTACTTCATTTGTGTGTTAGTTTAATTTCTTTATTGTTGGTGTGTTTTATTTAAGTGTGTTAGTTAAATTGTATTTGAATTTGTATTATTCTTGTTTAACTTTATTTGTTTGCAAAAGTATTAAAAAGCCAAAAATATTTCCTTTTGCTTATTTCTTGTTTTCAAAACATTTTCAAAAACCAAAAAGATCATGTTTGTATATATTGTACATTTTTGTAAATAGAAACAATATAGTTTAATTAATTTCGTGACATTAGAAAAGTAAATAAACAATCCTCTGTGGGAAAAACCTCTACTTCCCATTATACTATTCAACGACAAATTGTTAGGAAGTTTTGGTAATAATTAATGACGTCGGTAAAAACCGCATATCATTTTGGCGCCGGCTCGCCGGGGATTGTTTTTACTATTTACTTTTTTTTACTATTTACTTTTTACTATTTGTAAATAATACTTGTTAATTTTATTTATACTCACTAATTATACTTGTTCATATTTTTACACTTAGTAATTATACTTAGGTGTTCTGAATACTGTTAATTATTTAAGTTGTTGTAGGTTGTAATTTGAACGGAAATAGGTAAGGTCCTTTTATTAATATTGGCCTAAACCCTTCATTTGTACCGTAAGGTCACTTGAGGTTGAGGGCGGCCTTTATTAACACTTGGACAATTGTCGAACACTTAAGTGCTTTCTCAACTGAGTAAGGGGCACATGAATGGTGTCTAGATATGATCAAGACTCTGGGTGACGGGTTTGTAAAATTGGATTCAGAGGACTATTGTCCACCAAATGAATCATGCCTCTCGCTTATCTCTTGTGATCTGGCCATTCGCCTTCTGAAAACACGGAAAGTCATTTAAGTCAAGGCATTGCACATAGGCCGTACGTCCACCTTGAATTACCGCTTGGAATCAACTTTATTTTTAACTATATTTTGGACAAATTAACATTACTTGTAAATAAAATATACTTAGACATAGGAAATTGATAGGCTCCAAAGGAAGCATCAATTTAAAAAAAACCCTATCGGTAGTAGTATAGTGCATAGTAGGGTATCGTTCACAACGGAGATCAAAGGGTGTACCTAACAAAAAATGTCACAAGAATTAAATAAAATAAAGAATTATTATTAACAAGTATAAAGAATATATACATATGTACAAAGTAAAAAGGGGGTTAAAGATAAATTGAATGAAATAAATTAATTAAATTACAAAGAATAAATTAAATAAGATGGGATGAAACACAAAGTATATAAAGTTCAGCCACAAGTATACAAGTTTACCAATTATTGGACCGAAAATTAACCAAGTTCCCTAGCCATGAAACCGAAATTAACATATGTGGAATGCTGGACCGCCAATTATCATTCCCCAAATAAAACCACTTTCATGAAAATTAACCTAAGCGACCGCACCTAGATTAACCAATCAAACATGCAAAGGTAGCTAATCAAAACATGTCCAACGCATAAAAGAAGAGTTGTTAATTAAAGTGCACGACCTAGTGGGACCGCCCATCTATCCGTGATCCTTCTTATTTGTTTCCGACCTCTTTCCAAAGCCTTTACTACTTGTGAATTAGAATTAAAACCCTAATTCTAGCACCAATTATATGCAATCATCTTAAGTTTGCAACCTTAAAACAAAAACATATAAAAGTTGTCTACTAAAACAGAATCAAATAAACGGAGTCACATAAGCTACTAGAAGAACTAATTAATTAGGATCAAACAATTAAATAAACCCATAAACAAAGGCTGAATATTATATAAATCATGTCATGTTAACTAATACAAAGGATAAACAAACAACAAAGAGGCATAAATTTAAAGGCTAAGTCGAAATACACCGTATGAATAGCATGAAGATCTTGAAGCCACATCTTGAATCCTTGACCACAAGTAATCCAAGCTGTGAAGACAAGGTGATGATGGTGATGGTGATGTTGAATAGGGGCTGGTGGTGATGGTGTAGACGCCTTCTCCTCCTCCTTGAAGTCTTGAAAACCCATAGTATTAGAGAATGGAAAATATGATGTGAGAAGAGAAAGAGGAGGGTTTGTCCCTCCCCATTGGGGTGTGTTTGAAGAGAAGAATGAGGCTGCTATTTATAGGAGAATGGAGAGGAAGAAGAAGACAATGCAAGAAATAAAGAAAGAAAGTGAAGAGAAGTGGAATTTAAGTGGGAGATAAAGAAATGGTAAGTGGCATGGTGGAAATGTAATGGGTTGCAATTAACCATTTATTTAGGTAAAAGAAATCAAACACTAATGGTATGGGTAGAAAGAAGAGGGAAGAATATAGGGGTGAGTGGAGCATTGACAATAAAAGAAGAGGAAAGAAATAAAAAGCAGGCAGCACTGAGCTATTCCCACTTAGAACAGAATAATGCACGTTTGAACGGTTGGATGATTCTCAAATTTTAATACAGAATATCTAACACACACATGCAGCGTGTATCAAAAATACAGCCAGATCCAACGGTGCAATTAGGAGATATGGGCTTTGCAAGTTGACATATCTGCACAGGCAGATTGTCCGAAAATGGGCTTGGACCTTCCTTCTTGGGCTTGGGCCTTTCTTCTTGGGCTTGGGCCTTCATCTTCATGGATTTGGGCCTTCATCTTGGGCCTCACGGCAGCTCACTTCTTAATGGGCCTCGAAAAAGCCCATTAGACTTCGTAAATTTCCGAGCTCCGATTTTCTGCACGTATTCACATTTATATATCATTTAGGGACTCAAATATGGAAACTAAGCAAAAATAGCAAAGTTACAATTAAATCATAGCCAAATAGTAGGGAAAATACATTAAAAACGTCACACTTTGTGCTTCTATCAAATTCCCCCACACTTAGCTATTGCTAGTCCCTTAGCAACACAAAACTTAAAAAAAAACAACACAAAACAGAAAAGGAAACACAAAACAGATATTCTTTCCAACCATAACCCTCAGCGAGTTCAGAATAGTTATAATCAGGAGAATACAAATTATATACCAAGGCTAACGAAATTGCTAAGTCTTTAACATGCACATCTCATTTATGCTCGGGTGAAGTGTGTGAAAACCAAGTGTACAATTAATCTCAAGCAATCCAATAGGCACATCGAAACAACATTAACCACTAAAGCTCACAATGATCACTAAATATTTCCGCTCAGTGTTTAGGGTTAAGTGTTTACTCTCATAACAATTGCACAAGTAGTGTTCCCATAGGCTTGCTCATTAACCAACTCTCCACAATTAATCTACAACTCATCAGATCATAAGGACTTTCAGGTGAAACAGGGACCAAAGGGTGAATGGTAAATGGTGAATGGTGAATGATATGAAAGGACTAGAAATGAAAAATGTTTCACATGTTTGCAAGACAAATCAACGACTTTGAAACTCATATCAATGCTAAACCCGAAACAACTCTTATTTTCCTCCAACCTTTTATTGAAATTAAAAAACAAGAAAATAACTCTATTTTTGACATTTCTCTTTCTGACATTTTTTTCTTTCTCTTTTTTTTTTTTTTTTTTTCTTTGAGGAACTTTATTCCTTCTTTTTGTTTTTGATTTTTTTTTTCTTTCTTTGAACAAATACAACAAAAATAAATTGCACCCCCACACTTGCCTTTTGGTATATTACCATACAAATCAACCGAAGCATAAAAACACAAGAAGTCACTATCATCGTCTTGCAAACATAAATAAAACAAGGGTGAGATGGTGTGGGTGAACAAAAGAAACGGCTAATGAGTGTTTAGTTCAAAAGGGTTATTCCTAAAGTTCGTGTTTAGATGGATGGTGAATACTTTGGCCATGCTGCTCAACTAATGCCTTACTCATTTCTAATTCATTACAGATTAACAAAAAGTTTCGAGAGGTCTCTGAGCAAGTTCTAGGTTCAAAACTCATGAATTGTGCACACATGAAGAACGAGTAAATGTATGAAAGATGCATACATGTGAATATACAACAGGCTCAAATCCTCACATTTTCTGGGTATGCATGACAATGTATGTTTAAATGTGCTTCTCAGATTGCAATCAACTAATCGAAACAGGCGATGTGAACATGGAAATTCGAGCAATCATAAGTTATGCATATTAAATCCAAAGCAAACTACGCAAAGCCTTGACATATACGAAACATTCTAAAAATAATAACAATTAAACTCAATTCATCATCGGGATTGGAAAGAAAACAACACACATAACACACATAAACACACAAAAAGAAGCAAATATTTTTGTAATTTTTGATTTTTTGATTTTTTTGATTTTTTCAATTTAGGGTAACAATACGTGACCACAGTGACTTACTAAGTGCAATGGTAGGTTCAACGCTACCAAGGGAGTAAGTATGATTTAGTCGATATACCGTTACAGTAGAAAACAAAAACAAGTAAATTATTTTTTTGAATTTTTCAAATTTTTCAAATTTTTTTCTTTTCTTTTCAATAAATCTTCCTCCCACACTTGAATTAAACATTGTCCTCAATGTTAGACAGATATTTCACGAAAATGAAAAATTCAAGTATGGTTATTGAATTTAAACACACAAACAGAAATAAACACACAAACATAAATCAACAGAAGTAAACACACAACAGTTAAGTAAATGAAAAACAGATAAGTTAGAAATAACTCCCCCTTGAAGATCGTCTAGCTCCTCCCGAAGAAAGTCACCAACAGTCACAAACAAGGCTAGCAGGGCCTTGCATCCAACGTTTGCTCCTTAGTTGACTGCGGTTCTGATCCTTTGAAGTGTGTCCTGGACAAGGGTTGTTGCCGACTCCACGGCAGACTTGGCTGATGTAGCCTTCACCGAGATCTGGAAGACTATAGTAAGTAGACTTCCATCAAGAATAGCTCCGGATACGTTAGGCAGAATGGAGAAGCCTGATGACATAAGTGGAAATGGCTCCGGTTGAACTCCAGATAGCAAACACTGGAAAATGGAATGGTTGATCGGTGCATAAATCACAGACGACCCCGTTGCATCGGTGCAACACTCCTGGAGAATGAGGAAGTCGTTGTGACTATCTATGGCGAGCACCGAGATCTGGTTCCGCGGGTCAAGACCGATGGTGAAATTTGCTAGCACACGCACAGAGCTGTCCATCGACATACTATCCCATTGTGGTCTTGTCTGCACGTCTTTGAGGAACTCAAAGATCCTGGTATGATGGGAAAGATGCACGACAGAACAACCAGCAGTACGATTGACTCCAGGGGGCTTGCTCGGATCACCCCTTCTCTTGTTGGTCCTAACCTCCATTCGAGTGTCTCTTGTTCGGTTCGAACAAGTCCAGTGGTGGTACGTGGAGTTGCTGATGTCGTTAAAGAAACAGATCGTCATCTGTTTTGCCATTTCCGCAAGTCCTCTTCTTCCTTCAAGAGAAATAATCGAGTCACCGGGTGAAGAGTGGATACCTGTGGCGCACATGTAGCGCTCGGCTTGTCGTTGGAGTGTTGAGATCCAACGCTTTGCACCAAAAGCGAACCCTGAATGAACAAAAGGTTCGAAACTGGCCTTCATCTCCTTTTCGCGTACATCCATGTGCTCCACCCAAGTGACCAAGGAAGATCCATTATGAAGATCACGTATCAGGCATCCGGAGGGGCGTTTTCGGCAAATCGATCTCACGGAAGGCTTTGGATTAGAACGCAATTCATCCACGGAGACATCCACGACGACCCAACTTCCATCCAGTTGTTGGTGAGAGTACCGAACGAACTGGACTTCACGAGTTGAGACGATGTGAGATGGCACCAGAAACTCGGCCGACATCACCTGCATATGCTCCTCGTAGCCTTCTTCGTTGCTGGAGGAAAGGATCTCCAACGTCTTGGCGTTTGTGATCATGCTACAGAAGACTGGCAACCATCGACCAACATCCATTAAGATCTGAACGATGGTGGTCGGATAAAGATGGATGGTTGCCGAGTGTCTCGACGATTCAGATTTGAAGTACGGTGCAGGTTCAGCTCGTTGAAACACTCGCAAGTACTCGGCCCTATGAAGAGTCTCGGGATGAATAGACGTGTCGGGAGTCGGTGAAGATATCCACAAAGGAAAACCGGCAGTGGCCATGAGCATGAGCTCGTGCTTGGCCTTACGGACGATATCCGAGATCAAGTCGGTGTGGACTCCGATAAGATCATGCGAGCAGGTCCCGGAAGATTAGATGGCACGGGTATGGATGGGCGCTCGACTAGGGTAGGCACGAGGCTCCGCACATCCCGTCTCAAGTGGTCCATGTCGATGGAATCATCGGACAACTCGAGAATAGGCTCTTGTTGTGGAGGAACAACTTCGAGCCTTCGCCTTGGCACATCCGAGTGCGGAACAGGACCTCCGCAATCGGGGACAGATGCCGCCGTGGAGAGCATCAACGAGTTTTTGATTCCGCATTTGAAGCTCCTCGTTTTTGCTCACCAGCTCGATCGTTTCTTTTCTCTAGCTCGGCAATACGCTGCTCGAAGACCGGATACCGAACTTCTTCCTATTTCTCGACCCCCAATAATAGACTTGGTCCTCCTCAAGTCCGATTTTCGGACCAAATCTTTCTCGTTGTGGCTTGGTGGGGTGAGAATACACCGCAAAGAAAGCCGCTGCATCTCTCCGAGCTTTGGTGTACTTTGTCCTCGGAAGTCTCCTATAGACAGGAGCGGCTTCCGGCTCAATAGGTGGATCAGCAACCAAGATTGGTGCTTGGGGTAGTGGTTGTGGTTGTGGTAGTGGCTGTGGTTGTGGTAGTGGCTGTGGTTGTGGCTCGGTCGGCATGCTAGCATCGGCGCTATTGAGCATGCTCGGTGGAATTATTTCAGCCAGACCTTCAAAGATTGGGTTCTCTGAAGGACCTGCCTGAAACAAATCACTGAAAGAATTCACTCGTTTGGCCATTTCTGGGTTGGGAAGGGAGGATAGCTTCTGGGAATTGGGAGGTTTTCTGGGAAAACTCAAGAACAGATGAAGAACACGAGAGAAAACGAGAGGAGATGAGAGAGAATGAGAGAGAGAGACTAAGGGAAAAACGAAATGACCTAAGGAAACTAACGCAAACAGAAGGGAAAGGAAGGAACGGACGCACGCTCGCACACGTGCCACAGACAGAAGACCCGCAATTTCCGGATCGAGCGACGAAAGTCGTAAAGTCTACAGTAGACACGCACGCGGTTTATTAAACAATTCGGCCGACGCAAAAGTCGTGCGTCGGCCCAATCAAATTTTTTTTTGATTTTCTATTTTTTATTTTTTTATTTTTTTTTAATACTTTACGAAAAGTCGTAAAGTGAACAGTGAAAACGCGTAGCACACGCGCTTGCCGACACTTTAAACGGGCCTGGGCCATCGGAATGGTTTGGGCCTTAAAGTGGGCCTGGGCCAAAGAAATCTCCGGCCCATTATTGGTGGGCTTAACTAATGGGCCTAAAAACGAACAGACCCGACACACTAATGGGCTTGGGTTACGGGTTTTTGGGCATCGTGAATGACACGAGCCCAATGGGCTAAATTTTTTATTTTTTTATTTTACGAAACCTAAAACCCTAACCAATCACACAAACAAATGGGCCTAAGGCCCAATAACAAATAACAACAATCAAGCCCAAAAATAAAACAAACAGTAATTATGAATAGTAAAAAGAAATAATTACAAAACAGTAAAACAAAAGCAAACACTCTTTTTTTTTATTTACAATTAAAAAAATTTCTATTTTTTTATTTTTATTTTTATTTTTATTTTTTTAAATAAATAACGAGAGTTAAAAGAAAACTTACCTTTTTACTCCCGAGGAAACCGAAAATCACCAACAAGACATCAACCTCAAGGTTTTTCAACCTTGACTTCCTAAACGTATGCTCCGATGTATGTGGTAAAATTTCCGATAAACCCGGATTATTTCCTATACAAAATAAAAAGGTTAGTAATAAATTTACAAAATAAAAACAAAATATTTACAAAGTTAAAAATATGTCACAAATTATCTATACAAAATGAATGAATAAACTTTCCTATGTCTATGTATATTTTATTTACACAATACACTTAAGTGTACAAAAATATTTTCTTTTGCCTTAATATAGTTGAAAAAAAATGAAAGTTGATTCCAAGCGGTAACTCAAGGTGGACTTACGGCCTAGGTGCAATGCCTTGACTTAAATGACTTTCCGTGTTTTCAGAAGGCGAATGGCCAGATCACAAGAGATAAGCGAGAGGCAGGATTCATTTAGTGGACAAGTCCTCTGAATCCAATTTTACAAACCCGTCACCCAGAGTCTTGATCATATCTAGACACCATTCATGTGCCCCTTACTCAGTTGAGAAAGCACTTAAGTGTTCGACAATTCTCCAAGTGTTAATAAAGGCCGCCCTCAACCTCAAATAACCTTACGGTAAAAATGAAGGGTTTAGGCCAATATTAATAAAAGGACCTTACCTATTTCCGTTCAAGTTACAACTTACAACAACAAAAAATAATCAACTATATAAAAGACACCTAAATATAATTACTAAGTGTAAAAGATCTACAAGTAAAATTAGTAAGTATATATAAAATTAACAAGTATTATTGACAAGTAATATAAACAAGTAATATGAACAGTTAAAAAAAATAGTAAAATTATATAAAATAAATAATTACAAAAATAGTATTCACAAAAAAAATATTAGGTTAGGAACATTTTCAATCCCCGTCGACGGCGCCAAAAATTGATAGGCTCCAAAGGAAGCATCAATTTAAAAAAAACCCTATCGGTAGTAGTATAGTGCATAGTAGGGTATCGTTCACAACGGAGATCAAAGGGTGTACCTAACAAAAAATGTCACAAGAATTAAATAAAATAAAGAATTATTATTAACAAGTATAAAGAATATATACATATGTACAAAGTAAAAAGGGGGTTAAAGATAAATTGAATGAAATAAATTAATTAAATTACAAAGAATAAATTAAATAAGATGGGATGAAACACAAAGTATATAAAGTTCAGCCACAAGTATACAAGTTTACCAATTATTGGACCGAAAATTAACCAAGTTCCCTAGCCATGAAACCGAAATTAACATATGTGGAATGCTGGACCGCCAATTATCATTCCCCAAATAAAACCACTTTCATGAAAATTAACCTAAGCGACCGCACCTAGATTAACCAATCAAACATGCAAAGGTAGCTAATCAAAACATGTCCAACGCATAAAAGAAGAGTTGTTAATTAAAGTGCACGACCTAGTGGGACCGCCCATCTATCCGTGATCCTTCTTATTTGTTTCTGACCTCTTTCCAAAGCCTTTACTACTTGTGAATTAGAATTAAAACCCTAATTCTAGCACCAATTATATGCAATCATCTTAAGTTTGCAACCTTAAAACAAAAACATATAAAAGTTGTCTACTAAAACAGAATCAAATAAACGGAGTCACATAAGCTACTAGAAGAACTAATTAATTAGGATCAAACAATTAAATAAACCCATAAACAAAGGCTGAATATTATATAAATCATGTCATGTTAACTAATACAAAGGATAAACAAACAACAAAGAGGCATAAATTTAAAGGCTAAGTCGAAATACACCGTATGAATAGCATGAAGATCTTGAAGCCACATCTTGAATCCTTGACCACAAGTAATCCAAGCTGTGAAGACAAGGTGATGATGGTGATGGTGATGTTGAATAGGGGCTGGTGGTGATGGTGTAGACGCCTTCTCCTCCTCCTTGAAGTCTTGAAAACCCATAGTATTAGAGAATGGAAAATATGATGTGAGAAGAGAAAGAGGAGGGTTTGTCCCTCCCCATTGGGGTGTGTTTGAAGAGAAGAATGAGGCTGCTATTTATAGGAGAATGGAGAGGAAGAAGAAGACAATGCAAGAAATAAAGAAAGAAAGTGAAGAGAAGTGGAATTTAAGTGGGAGATAAAGAAATGGTAAGTGGCATGGTGGAAATGTAATGGGTTGCAATTAACCATTTATTTAGGTAAAAGAAATCAAACACTAATGGTATGGGTAGAAAGAAGAGGGAAGAATATAGGGGTGAGTGGAGCATTGACAATAAAAGAAGAGGAAAGAAATAAAAAGCAGGCAGCACCGAGCTATTCCCACTTAGAACAGAATAATGCACGTTTGAACGGTTGGATGATTCTCAAATTTTAATACAGAATATCTAACACACACATGCAGCGTGTATCAAAAATACAGCCAGATCCAACGGTGCAATTAGGAGATATGGGCTTTGCAAGTTGACATATCTGCACAGGCAGATTGTCCGAAAATGGGCTTGGACCTTCCTTCTTGGGCTTGGGCCTTTCTTCTTGGGCTTGGGCCTTCATCTTCATGGATTTGGGCCTTCATCTTGGGCCTCACGGCAGCTCACTTCTTAATGGGCCTCGAAAAAGCCCATTAGACTTCGTAAATTTCCGAGCTCCGATTTTCTGCACGTATTCACATTTATATATCATTTAGGGACTCAAATATGGAAACTAAGCAAAAATAGCAAAGTTACAATTAAATCATAGCCAAATAGTAGGGAAAATACATTAAAAACGTCACACTTTGTGCTTCTATCAGAAATTTTATTTATTCATTTTGTACAGATAATTTGTGACATTATTTTTAACTTTGTAAATATTTTGTTTTTAACTTGTAAATTTTATTACTAACCTTTTAACTTTTTATAGGGAATAATCCGGGTTATTCGGAAACTTTACCACATACATCGGAGCATACGTTTAGGAAGTCAAGTGATTGGTTATCAAAATATAGTGAAATAGTAAATTAGACTCGGGATTGTCGAACCACGGGGATTGGAGGCCTAAAACCTAATTAGTAAAATGTCATCTAATTTCCTCAAAACAAATAACAATTTTTAGGGTTTTCTTATTTTTCAAAACAATTAAATGGACTAAACAAAATAATTAAACGATGAGAATAATATTTAGAAAATATTCAAGTCACACAAATAATAATGCAAACAGAATTATAAATAATCCTTAACCAAAAATCACACAACAAACAATTGTTTGAATACAAATAAAAATTATTTAATTAAACAAAGTAAATATTAATTAGAAGAGAGAGAGAGTTTGCTCATTTAAACAGGAGAGGAAAAGTAGAAGGCTCGAGCTCGGGCTGGGCCGAGAGAGAGAGAGCCGAAGAGCAGCGGCCGGAATCAACGCCGGCGAGATGGCAGCAACGGTAGCGGCAGAGCAGAAAAGCTTGGCAGAGAGCTGGCGCCGGAGAGAACAACGAGGTGAGGCCGAGATCTGGAGCTTTCGGGTCTGGGCTAGAGAAGAGGCCGCCGGCGTAGCAGTGGGTTGGATTGAATCGACGGCGGAGGTGGTGATCGATGGATGTGCGTCGATTGCAGCTGTGGTCTGAGTTGGTGAGTTGTTGATGATGGAACAGAGAGCAGCTGCTGTATGGATTCACGGAGGAGGCCATAAGAACGGTGGTGGCGTCGTGGCAGAGAAGCTTTGCTAGTCTCGGTGAATTGAAGGACTGGGTCCTTTGATGGTGACGCGGCAGAAGCGGATCGATTTGGGGACTGGGTCTTGAGATCGATCGACAACGGTGGACGGTGCAGCGGCAAGAGGAAGCTGGGTCCGGTGAGAAGGTGAATTCAGGTACTGTGTTGATCGGCTATGATCTTGAATTGAGCACGGGCTCGTCTGGGCTCGGCTTGGGTGAATTGGTGATTGATTATAATTGCAGGTTTATGGAATGTAATTATGGAATTGTGTGATGGATGGGTACAGTGGCAGTGAGCTGTGATGGTGGTGGAGGCACGGTGAATTGGTGAGCTGCTGTGCTTGGTGAGCTGAGAACAGAGAGATAGATAAGAGATGGAATGAAAAGAAAAGTCACGGGTGCTGTGAGAAAAGAATGGGTGTAGAGAGAAGATGACAGAAGAGAAAAAGAGGGAGAAGAAGAAAAGAAAAGAAGAGAAGAAAAGAAGAGAAGAAAAGAAGAGAAGAAAAGAAGAAGAAGAAGAAGAAGAAGGGGGGAGGAGGAGAAGAGAAGAGGCCGGGAGAGGAGAGGGAAATGTTTTTGCAGTGGAGAGGAAGAAGATGATTAAATAGAGGGGGAAGACACCCGTTGGAGGTGGCCGGCAGTGAGTGGAGGTGAGGGATTGTAGTGAGCTGGAGATGCTGCTGGCATGTGGAGGAAGAGATCACAGTTGAATTCAAATTCAAAGAGTTAGAACGTGTAGCTGCAAAAAGAAACCAAACAAAACAAAAATTAAAATAACAAAAAGAAATAAAATAAAATAATAAAAGAAATTAAATTAATTATAAAATAAATATATAAAAAAATAAACAATTATTAGAGAAAATAAAATGGTGGTTTAAAATGTGTATCGCCACCGCGTGTGGTGGTTGCGCCTCCGTGAGTGGTGGTTCGCCGGTAAAATGGCCGGGATTCGGAACGGTTTCCAAAATCTTCGTACAATGTTATATTCCACTTCCGAATGATGACCGGTGTCATCAAATAATCGAAAAGTCACGGTTGACTTTCCGAAATTGCGCTGTAAACCTCCAAAATTCACCTTTTATGTGTAAATTAGCATTTTTCACATATTTTCCCTGAAAACACGAAAACAAACATTAAACCGACAAATAAGCTTTTGGAATAGCATCAATCCAAGTATTTAGAGCACTTTGTGAACGTATTTTACGTTCACATCATCAAGGTTGAAAAACCTTGAGGTTGATGTCTTGTTGGTGATTTTTTGGTTTCCTCGGGAATAAAAAGGTAAGTTTTCTTTTCACTCTTGTTATTTGTTTGTTAAAAAAAAAAGTGTTTGTTTGTTTTACTGTTTTGTAATTTTTTTATTTTCACTATTTATAATTACTGTTTGTTTGTTTTGGGCTTGTTTATTAGTTAGTTTGTTATTGGGCTTTAGGCCCGTTTGTGTGATTGGTTAGGGTTTTAGGTTTCGAAAAAAAAAAAAAATTAATAATAATAATAATAATTTGGCCCGTTGGGCCCGTGTCATTCCCGAAACCCAAAATCCGTAACCCAAGCCCATTTAGTGTGTCGAGCCTGTTCGTTTTTAGGCCCATTTTGCGCGTGTTTCACACGCGTTTTCACCGTTCACTTTACGGCTTTTCGTAAAGTATTAAAAAATAAAATAAAAAAAAATAAAAATTGAAAAATGAAAAAAATTTGATTGGGCCGACGCACGACTTTTGCGTCGGCCGATTTGTTTAATAAACCGCGTGCGTGTCTATCGTAGACTTTACGACTTTCGTCGTTCGATCCACAATTTGCGGGTCTTCGTCTTTGGCACGTGTGCAAGCGTGTGCGCCTCTTTCCCCTTTCCTTCGTTCGTGTGTTTCATTTCACACATTTCCCTTAGGTTTCGCTTAGCTCTCTCTCTCTCTCTCTCTCTCTCTCTCTCGTTTTCTCTCGCTAGTTCTTCGTATTCTTGAGTTTTCCCAGAAAACCTCCCAATTCCCAGAAGCTATCCTCCCCTCCCAAACCACAAATGGCCAAAAGAGTTAATTCCTTCAGCGAGTTGTTTCAGGCAGGTCCTTCCGAGAACCCAATCTTTGAAGGCTTGGCTGAAATAATTCCACCGAGCATGCTCAATAGCGCCGATGCTAGCATGCCGACCGAGCCACAACCACAACCACAATCGCAACCACTACCCCAAGCACCAATCCCGGTTGCTCGATCCACCCGCCGAGCCGGAAACCGCTCCTGTCTATAGGAGACTTCCGAGGACGAAATACACCAAGGCACAGAGAGAAGCACTGGCGGCTTTCTTTGCGGTGTATGCTCACCCCACCAAGCCACAACGTGAAAGATTTGGTCCAAAAATCAGAATAGAAGAAGACCAGATCTATTATTCGGGGTCGAGAAATAGGAGGAAGTTCGGTATCCAGACGTCTGTGCAGCGTATCGCCGACCTAGAGAGAAGAAACGATGAGGTGGTGAGCAAGAACGAGGAGCTTCAATTGCAGAATCAACGACTCGTCGATGCTCTCCACAGCGGCATCTGTCCCAATTGCGGAGGTCCTGTTCCGCACTCAGATGTGCCTAGGCGAAGGCTCGAAGTTGTTCCTCCACAACAAGAGCCTCTTCTCGAGTTGTCCGATGATTCGATCGACATGGACCACTTGAGACGGGATGTGCGGAGCCTCATGCGTACACTAGTCGAGCGCCCATCTGTACCTGTGCCATCTACTCTTCCGGGACCTGCTCATGATCTTGTCGGAGTCCACACCGACTTGATCTCGGATATCGCCCGCAAGGCCAAAGACGAGCTCCTGCTCATGGCCACTGTCGGTTTGCCTTTGTGGATATCTTCACCGACTCCCGACACGTCTATTCATCCCGAGATTCTTAATAGGGCCGAGTACTTGCGAGTGTTTCAACGAGGTGAGCCTGCACCGTACTTCAAGGGAGAATCCTCGAGACACTCGGCAACCATCCATCTTCATCCGACCACCATTGTTGAGATTTTAATGGATGTTGGTCGATGGTTTCCCGTCTTCTGTAGCATGGTTACAAACGCCCAGACGTTGGAGATCCTACCCTCCGACAACGTAGAAGGCTACAAGGAGCAGAAGCAAGTGATGTCGGCCGAGTTTTTGGTGCCATCTCACATCGTTTCAACTCGTGAAGTCCAGTTCGTTAGGTACTCTCACCAACAACTTGATTGAAGTTGGGTCGTTGTGGATGTCTCCGTGGATGAACTGCGCTCAAATCCGAAGCCTTCCGTGAGATCTATATGCCGAAAATGTCCCTCTGGATGCCTGATTCGAGACTTGCAGAATGGATCTTCCTTAGTTACTTGGGTGGAGCACGTGGACGTACGCGAAAAGGAGATGAAGGCCATTTGCGAACGTTTCGTTCATTCAGGGTTCGCATTTGGTGCGAAGCGTTGGATCTCAACACTTCAACGACAAGCCGAGCGCTACATGTGCGCCACAGGGATCCACACTTCACCCGGTGACTCTATCATTTCACCCGAAGGAAGAAGAGGCCTAGCAGAAATGGCAAATCAGATGGCGATCTGTTTCTTCAACGATATCAGCAACTCCACGTACCATCACTGGACTTGTTCGAACCGAACAAGAGAGACTCGAATGGAGGTCAGGACCAACAAGAGAAGGGGAGATCCGAGCAAGCCCCCTGGAGTCAATCGTACTGCTGGCTGCTCTGTCCCGCATGTATCCCATCACACCAGAATCTTTGAGTTCCTCAAAGACGTTCAGACCAGACCATTGTGGGATAGTATGTCGATGGACAGCTCGGTACGTGTGCTAGCAAACTTCAGCATCAGTCTTGACCCGCGGAACCAGATCTCGGTGCTCGCTATAGATAATCACAACGACTTCCTCATTCTCCAGGAGTGTTGCACCGATGCAACGGGGTCGTCTGTGATTTATGCACCGATTAACCATTCCATTTTCCAGTGTTTGCTATGTGGAGCTGACCCGGGGCCATTTCCATTAATGCCATCAGGCTTCTCCATTCTGCCTAACGTATCCGGATGCATTCTTGATGGAACACTGCTGACTATAGTGTTCCAGATCTCGGTGAAGGCTACATCTGCCAAATCTGCCGTGGAGTCGGCAACAACACTTGTCCAGGACACGCTCAAACGGATCAGTGCCGCAGTCAACTAAGGAGCATACGTTGGATGCAAGGCCCTGCTAGCCTTGTTTGTGACTGTTGGTGACTTGCTTCGGGAGGAGCTTAATGATCTTCAAGGGGGAGTTTTTCTTTAACCTTTCTGTTTATTTTTGTTTCCTTTTTCATTTGTATAAATGCTGTGTGTTTACTTCTGTTTTATTTCTGTTTGTGTGTTTATTTCTGTTGTGTGTTTAAATTCAATAACCATACTTGAATTTTTCATTTCGTGAAATATCTGTCTAACATTGAGGACAATGTTTAATTCAAGTGTGGGGGGAAGGTTTGTTAAAAAGAAAAGAAAAAAATTTGAAAAAAATTGAAAAATTCAAAAAAATAATTTACTTGTTTTTGTTTTCTATGGTAACAATATATCGACTAGATCATACTTACTCCCGTGGTAGCGTTGAACCTACCATTGCACAAAGTAAGTCACTGTGGTCACGTATTGTTACGTAAATTGAAAAAGGTTAAAAAAAAATCCAAAAAATCCAAAATTACAAAAAATTACAAAAATATTTGCTTCTGTTGTGTGTTTTTGTGAGTTTTGTGCTTTGTTCTTTCCGATCCCGATGATGAATTGAGTTTAATTTGTTGTGATTAGGAGAATGTTGATTATATGTTAAGGCTTTGTGTGATTTGCTTTGGATTTAATTTGCATAACTTGTGATTGCTCGAAATTCCATGTTCACATAACCTGTGTTGATTAACTGATTGCAATCCGAGAAGCACATTTGAACATACATTGTCATGCATACCCAGAAACTGTGAGGATTTGAGCCTATTGAATATTCACATGTATGCATCATTCATACATTTACTCGTTCTTCATGTGTGCACAATTCATGAGTTTTGAACCTAGAACTTGCTCAAAGACCTCTTGAAACTTTTTATTAATCTGTGATGAACTGAAAATGATTAAGGCATTAGTTGAGCACCATGGCCAAAATATTCACCATCCATCTAAACACGAATTTAGGAATCCCCTTTTGAACTAATTACTCATTAGCCGTTTCTTTTGTTCACCCACACCATCTCACCCATGTTTTATTGTGTTTGCAAGACAATGATAGTGACTTCTTATGTTCTTATGCTTCGGATGTATAGTATGTACCAAAAGGCAAGTGTGGGGGTGCATTTTATTTTGTTTTTGTTCAAAGAAAAAAAAAATCAAAAACAAAAAGAAGGAATAAAATTCCTCAAGAAAAGAAAAAAAAAAGTGGAAAAGAAAAAAAAATGCCACAAAAATAGAGTTATTTCTTGTATTATTTTCAATAAAAGGTTGGAGGAGAATAAAAAAGTTGTTTCGGGTATAGCATAGGTATGAGTTTCAAAGTCGTTGATTTGTGTTGCAAACATGTAAAACATTTTCATTTCTAGTCCTTTCATATCATTTACCATTCACCATTTACCATCCACCCTTTGGCCCCATTACACCATTGCAAGCCCTTATGATTTAATGATTTATAGATTAATTGTGGAGAGTTGGTTGATGAGCAAGCTTATGGGAACACTACTTGTGCAATTGTTATCAGAGTAAACACTTAACCCTAAACACTGAGCGGAAATATTTAGTGAATCATGTGAGTTTTAGTGGTTAATGTTGTTCATATGTGCCTATTTGATTGCTTGAAATTAATTGTACACTCGGTTTTCACACACTTCACTCGAGCACGAATAAGATGTCCATGTTAAATACTTAGCAAATTCGTGAGCCTTGGTATATAATTTTTATTCTCCTGATTATAATTCTTTGAACTCGTTGAGGGTTATGGTTGGAAAGAATTTTTGTTTTGTATTTCCTTTTCTGTTTTGTGTTTAGTTCTGTGTTTGCTAGAGGACTAGCAAAAGTTCAAGTGTGGGGGTGTGATGTGAACGTAAAATACGTTCAAAAAATGCTCTAAATACTTGGATGGATGCTATTCTGAAAGCTTATTTGTCGGTTTAATGTTTGTTTTCGTGTTTTCAGGGAAAATATGTGAAAAATGCTAATTTACACATAAAAGGTGAATTTTGGAGATTTACAGCGCAATTTCGGAAAGTCAACCGTCACTTTCCAATTATCTGATGACACCAGTCATTATTCGGAAGTGGAATATAACATTTTACGAAGATTTTGGAAACCGTTCCAAATCCTGGCAATTTTGCCGGCAAACCACCACTCACGGAGGCGCAACCACCACACGCGGTGGTGAAAGACAAATTAAATCTCCATTTTATTTTCCCTTGTTTATATTTATTTATATTTTTATTTTAGTATTTATTTTATAATTATTTCTTTTGTTATTTTATTTATTTCTTTTTGTTTTATTTTATAATTATTTATTTAATTTCTTTTATTTATTTATTTTTTCTTTTCTTATTTGTGTTTTGCAGCCACGTTCTTCAGCCGTCACATGTTCTTGGCTCTTCCCTTCTCCGGCTGGGACTCCACCATCATCACCAACAGATTCCTCCCGTTCCTTGAATTCAAATCCCACCAGCAATCATCCACCATCCCTCCACTCCAATTTGAATTCAAATTGATTCTCTCCAGTTCATCAATCCACTACGCTTCCTCTCGTTCCTCTTCTAATCACCATCCATAAATAGCCATCTCTCGTTTCAGATTTCCATAGGCCGGGGGGGGCTTCTCCCTTCTCCTCCTCCCTTTCTCACGGCGTCCGTGTACAGCCACCATGGCTGTGCCTTCTTTTCTCCCCTTCTATTTCTCTTCCTCTTCTATGTTCCTCTCAAGCTCCCACGCAAACAACAATCCCCCCCCCCCCCCGGCCACAATTTCCTGCAACCACGAAACACCATCACAAAGCACACGGCCTCCCTTCTTCTAATTAACAAAACTCTTCACTCATAGCTCCAATCCATCTGCAATTACACAAAATCATCCCAACCATCATCACCTTCACCTCACCACAATTCTTCTGCAATTTAATTAATTCAATTTCACAAACAATTAACAAAAGTCGATTAATTGCGGGATGAATTTCACCACAAGCGCACCTCTGCCCTCGTTTCCGTACCTCCTCGACCACGCCGGCACCGGGTCTTCGCCGGCCTTGCTCCCAAGCTGCCGTCGCCGCTCCAATCCCACCACAACACTGCCGGATCGATTTGCTCAAGCCCGGATGCCGCGTTTCTTCCTCACACCGCGCCGCCCGTCGTAGCTATTTGCCGCCGGCGTCGCTCGCCATCTTCTCTCTGCCTCCATCGATCAAGTCCGGCGACCGCATCTCTCTTATCCGTCGAGCCCGAGCTCGATCCACCATTGCCGCTGCACAAATCCAATCAACTGCCGTGCCTTCTTCCTCCCACCGCGCCGCTGTTGTTCTTAAAGCCCAGTCGCTACTTAGGCGGCGTCTATCTCTCTGCTGCCGGCGTTCTCACCCGTGCTCACCGTGCCTCTGCCGTGTCTCTCTCGTCTCTGTTCAGAAAAGAAAGGAGAAGAATGAAAAAAAGATGATTAATTGATTAGAGAGGACACGGGTTAATCAACAAGAGAAAGCACCGCGTTGAAAAGTCAACCGGGTTTGGGCCAAAGAAAAGTCAAGGGAAGAAAGTCCAAGTTAATATCTACTTCCAAGCCCAATTGCCCAAAGCCCAATCCAATTACTCTCTACACCCGAGTTCCCGAGCCTTCACGAATACCGGCGAATCCGATAAGATCCTTCGCCGGAATTAAATGAGCATTTCTTTCTCAAACTCTTTTTAATTTTACGTTGTGTGAATTTATTATTTCATTTTTATTTGATTAATTTGTATTTTGAATATTTGTTTAATTGGAATATTTGTGTGATTTAATTATAGGGATAATTATAACTTTAGTCCCTGAACTATAACTCGTTCGACACTTTCGTCCCTGAAGTTTGAAATATATCACTTTCGTCCCTGAACTTCAACACCAACTATCACTTTCGTCCCTGACCGGAACAAAATGGTGCAAAACCTATGCCAAAATGTTCGCAAGGATGAGAGGAGTAACTTTTATAACTGGGGCTAAGCTCGATTCGGCCTAGAATTGGTCGAATTTAGCCCGAAAGCTTATGGTGGCCGGAACTTTAATCGTAAAATTCTCCTCCGTCCGGCGACGGTTTGAGGCGAGGTTGGTGGCGTTGAACTCGCCTCAAGGAGGGCTTCAAAGCCCAATAGGTGTTGTCCTCCGATTTGGCCGGAATCGGAGGTGTATTCGATGAAAACCCTCGGCAGGGACGAAAGTGATATAGAATGTTAAAGTTCAGGGACTAAAGTGATATATTTCAAACTTCAGGGATGAAAGTGTCGAATGGATCATAGTTCAGGGACTAAAGTTGATTTTTTCCCTTAATTATATATTGAAAAACCCAAAAATATGTTTTTACTTCATTTGTGTGTTAGTTTAGTTTCTTTATTGTTGGTGTGTTTTATTTAAGTGTGTTAGTTAAATTGTATTTGAATTTGTATTATTCTTGTTTAACTTTATTTGTTTGCAAAAATATTAAAAAGCCAAAAATATTTCCTTTTGCTTATTTCTTGTTTTCAAAACATTTTCAAAAACCAAAAAAGATCATTTTTGTATATATTGTACATTTTTGTAAATAGAAACAATATAGTTTAATTAGTTTCGTGACATTAGAAAAGTAAATAAACAATCCTCTGTGGGAAAAACCTCTACTTCCCATTATACTATTCAACGACAAATTGTTAGGAAGTTTAGGTAATAATTAATGACGTCCGTAAAAAACCGCATATCAGGAACTTGCAAAGTTGTAGAGAGAAAGAAGTTGGCAAAGTTTTGCCCCTTTTGGCCATAGAAGCTCCAAACTGCCAAAACCATGCCAACACCCACTTTTGTTCAACTTTTCTCGAGTCAAAAACTAACCAATGGTAACACAAGATTTCTTAAAGGTGTTCCAATTGACAGAACTCGAAAAGCTCGCGTCGTTTGTGATTTGTGATTTTCCAAAGTATTGAAAAGAGAAAATTCATAACTCAGAAACGAGCCTAGATTTTTGAGTGAGATCAAGTTGAACACCTTTTAAATATCTTGTTGTATTATTGGCGAAGTTTGGGAACTTGCAAAGTTGTAGAAAGAAGGAAGTTGGCAAAGTTTGGCCCGTTTTTGCCATAGAAGCTCCAAACCGCCAAAACTATGCCAACACCCACTTTCATTCAACTTTTCTTGAGTCAAAAACTAACCAATGGTAACACAAGATTTCTAAAAGGTGTTCCAATTGACGGAACTCGTAAAGTTCGATTCGTTTGTGATTTATGATTTTCCAAAGTATTAAAAAGAGAAAATTCATAACTCACAAACAAGCAGAGATTTTTGATTGAGATCAAGTGGAACACCTTTTAAATATCTTGTTGTACTATTGGTGAAGTTTGGGAACTTGCAACGTTGTTGAAAAAACGAAGTTGGCAAACTTTTGCCCGTTTTGGCCATAGAAGCTCCAAACCGCCAAAACCATGCCAACACCCACTTTTGTTCAACTTTTCTTGAGTCAAAAACTAACCAATGGTAACACAAGATTTCTAAAAGGTGTTCCAATTGACGGAACTCGAAAAGCTCGAGTCGTTTGTGTTTTATGATTTTCCAAAGTATTAAAAAGAGAAAATTCATAACTCACAAACCAGCCTAGATTTTTGATTGAGATCAAGTGGAACACCTTTTAAATATTTTGTTGTACTATTGGTGAAGTTTGGGAACTTACAAAGTTGTAGAAAGAATGAAGTTAGCAAAGTTTGGCCGTTTTGGCCATAGAATCTCCAAACCTCCAAAACCATGCCAACACCCACTTTTGTTCAACTTTTCTTGAGTCAAAAACTAACCTATGGTAACACAAGATTTCTAACACTACAGGAAAACAGGCCTTTTATGGTGCGCAAAGTGTGCCGTAAATGAGTTTTTATGGCGTGCATTTGCGTGTGACACGCCCAAAGGGAGCGTCAATTTAAAAAAACCCTATCGGTAGTAGTATAGTGCATAGTAGGGTATCGTTCACAACGGAGATCAAAGGGTGTACGTAACAAAAATTGTCACAAGAATTAAATAAAATAAAGAATTATTAACAAGTATAAAGTATAAATATATACATATGTACAAAGTAAAAAGGGGGTTAAAGAAATAAATTGAATGAAATAAATTAATTAAATTACAAATAACAAATTAAATAAGATGGGATGAAACATAAAGAATATAAAGTTCAGCCACAAGTATACAAGTTTACCAATTATTGGACCGAAAATTAACCAAGTTCCCTAGCCATGAAACCGAAATTAACATATGTGGAAAATTAGAAGCTAACCATTCCCCAAATAAAACATCTCTACGAAAATTAACCTAAGTGAAAGCACCTAGATTAACCAATTAAACATGCCATCTTAGTCTAGAAAGCTAGCTAATCAAACCATATTTAACGCATAGAAAAGAGTTGTTAATTAAAGTGCACGACCCATTATAGAAAAGTCCATATGTCCGCAATCCTTTTTATTTGACACCGACCTTTGTCCAAAGCCTTTACTACTCGTGAATTAGGTTTCCAAAACTATTAGGTGAATTGTAATCCCTAACTCTAGCTCCAATTATATGCAAATATTATAAGTATCGATCCCTATAACATAAACACATAAAAGTTTTCTATAATTCAGAATCAAGTAAACAGAGTCACATAAGCTACTAGAAGAACTAATTAATTAGGATCCAATAACTAAATAAACTCATATAAATAGGCTGGAAATTATATAAATCATGTCATGTTAACTAATACAAAGAATAATCAAGCAACAAAGAGGAATTCATAAGAATAATTAAAGGAAAAGTCAGATTACACCATATGGAATAGCATGAAGACTTGAAGACCACGAAACCTTGAATCCTTGAAAGCAAGTAATCCAAACCGTGTGCAGCAAGGTGGTGATGATGATGGACGAAATTGATGGTGATGATGGTGATGGTGCAGCCGCCTTTCCTCCTCCTTGAAGCCTTCAGAACCCTAAATACTAGAGAATGGAAAATATGATGGAGAAGAGAAAGAGGAGGGTTTGTCCCTCCCCATTGGGGTGTGAATTTGTAGAGAAGAATGAGGCTGCTATTTATAGGAGAATGGAGAGGAAGAAGAAGACAATGAAAGAAATAAAGAAAGAAAAGGAAGAGAAGTGGAATGTGAGTGGTAGAAAAGAAATGGTAAGTGGAATGGTGGAAATGTAGTCATATGGCAATGAACCATTTATTTAGGTAAAAGAAATTAAACACTAATGGTGTGGGCAGAAAGAAGATGAAAGAATATGGGGGTGAGTGGAGCATTGAAAATAAAAGAAGAGGAAAGAAATAAAAAGCAGACAGCACTGAGCAGTGCCCACTTAGAACGGCATAATGCACGTTTGAACGGTTGGATGATTCTCAAATTTTAATACAGAATATCTAACACACACATGCAGCGTGTATTAAAATTACAGCACAATCCAACGGTGCAAGTGAGAGATATGGGCTTCGCATGTTGACTAATCTGCACAGGCAGAATGTCCGAAAATCTGGGCTTGGGCCTTTCCTCATGCTTTGTGAACTTGGGCCTTCCTTCATGGATTTGGGCCTTCCATCTTGGATTTGGGCCTTCCTTCATGGATTTGGGACTCCTTTTTGGGTCTCATGGCAAACCACCTCTTAATGGGCCTCGCAAAAGCCCATTAGACTTCGTTTCTGCACATGTTCACATTAATACATCATTTTGGACTCAAATATGGAAACTAAGCTAAAATAGCAAAGTTACAATTAAATCATAGCCAAATAGTAGGGAAAACACAATAAAAACGTCACACTTTGTGCTCCTATCAAATTCCTCCACACTTAGCTACTGCTAGTCCCTTAGCAACACAAAACTTAAAACAAAACAACACAAAACAGAAAAAGGAAACACAAAACAGATTATCTTTCCAACCATAACCCTCAGCGAGTTCAGAATAGTTATAATCAACAGAATAAAAATTATATACCAAGGTTAAAGAATTTGCTAAGCATTTAACATGTACATCTCATTTATGCTCGGGTGAAGTGTGTGAAAACCGAATATACAATTAATGTCAAGCAATCCAATAGGCACATATGAACAACATTAACCACTAAACCTTACAAGATTCACTAAATATTTCCGCTCAGTGTTTAGGGTTAACTGTTTACTCTCAAAACAATTACACAAGTAGTGTTCCCATATGCTTGCTCATTAACCAACTCTCTACAATTAATCTACAAATCATCAGATCATAAGGACTTCCAGGTGAAACAGGGACCAAAGGGTGAATGGTAAATGGTGAATGGTAAATGAATGAAGGGACTGGAAATCAAAAATGTTTCACATGTTTGCAAGACAAGTCAACGACTTTGAAACTCATACCTATGCTATACCCGAAACAACTTTCTTATTCTCCTCCAACCTTTTATTGAAAATAATACAAGAAAATAACTCTATTTTTGGAATTTCTCTTTCTTTTTTTTTCTCTTTTTTTTTTTCTTTGAGGAATTTTATTCCTTCTTTTTATTTCTGATTTTTTTTTTCTTTGAACAAATACAACAAAATAAATACACCCCCACACTTGCCGTTTGGTATACTACCATACAAATCAAAACCCGAAGCATAAGAACACAAGAAGTCACTATCATCGTCTTGCAAACACAATAAAACAAGGGTGAAATGGTGTGGGTGAACAAAAGAAACGGCTAATGAGTGATTAGTTCAAAAGGGGATTCCTAAAGTTCGTGTTTAAATGGATGGTGAATATTTTGGCCATGGTGCTCAACTAATGCCTTACTCATTTCTAATTCATCACAGATTAACAAAATGTTTCAAGTGGTCTCTGAGCAAGTTCTAGGTTCAAAACTCATGAATTGTGCACACATGAAGAACGAGTAAATGTATGAAAGATGCATACATGTGAATATTCAACAGGCTCAAATCCTCACAATTTCTGGGTATGCATGACAATGTATGTTCAAATGTGCTTCTCGGATTGCAATCAACTAATCGAAACAGGTTAAGTGAACATGGAAATTCGAGCAATCACAAGTTATGCATATTAAATCCAAAGCAAACTACACAAAGCCTTGACATATAATAAACATTCTCCAAATCACAACAATTAAACTCAATTCATCATCGGAATTGGAAAGAACAAAACACAAAACACAATAACACACACAAAAACAACAAAACAGAGACAAATATTTTTGTAATTTTTGGTTTTTTTTATTTTTTTGATTTTTCAATGTAGGTAACAATACGTGACCACAGGGACTCACTTAGTGCAATGGTAGGTTCAACGCTACCAAGGGAGTGAGTGTGATATAGTCGATATACCGTTGCCGTAGAAAACGAAAACAAACAAATAAATAAACAACAGTAGCAATTTTTTTTTTTTTTTTTATTAGGGTAACAATACGTGACCACAGTGACTTACTAAGTGCAATGGTAGGTTCAACGCTACCAAGGGAGTAAGTATGATTTAGTCGATATATTGTTACCGTAGAAAACAAAAACAAGTAAATTATTTTTTTGAATTTTTCAAATTTTTCAAATTTTTTCTTTTCTTTTCAATAAATCTTCCCCCCACACTTGAATTAAACATTGTCCTCAATGTTAGACAGATATTTCACGAAAATGAAAAATTCAAGTATGGTTATTGAATTTAAACACACAAACAGAAATAAACACACAACATATATACAAATGAAAAAGATAGGTTAAAGAAAATCTCCCCCTTGAAGATCGTGAACCTCCTCCCGAAGCAAGTCACCAACAGTCACAAACAAGGCTAGCAGGGCCTTGCATCCAACGTTTGCTCCTTAGTTGACTGCGGCTCTGATCCTTTGAAGTGTGTCCTGGACAAGGGTAGTTGCCGACTCCACGGCAGACTTGGCTGATGTAGCCTTCACCGAGATCTGGAACACTATAGTCAGCAGTGTTCCCTCAAGTACAGCTCCGGATACGTTAGGCAGAATGGAGAAGCCATAAGACATAAGCGGAAATGGCTTCGGTTGAACTCCACATAGCAAACACTCCGCATAAATCACAGACGACCCCGTTGCATCGGTGCAACACTCCTGAAGAATGAGGAAGTCGTTGTGACTATCTATGGCAAGCACCGAAATCTGGTTCCGCGGGTCAAGACCGATGGTGAAGTTTGCTAGCACACGTACCGAGCTGTCCATCGACATACTATCCCACAGCGGTCGTGTATGCACATCTTTGAGGAACTCAAAGATCCTGGTGTGATGGGAAAGATGCACGACAGAACAACCAGCAGTACGATTGACTCCAGGGGGCTTGCTCGGATCTCCCCTTCGCTTGTTGGTCCTGACCTCCATTCGAGTGTCTCTTGTTCGGTTCGAACAAGTCCAGTGATGATACGTGGAGTTGCTGATGTCGTTGAAGAAACAGATCGCCATCTGGTTTGCCATTTCCGCTAGGCCTCTTTTTCCTTCGGGCGAAATGATAGAGTCACCGGGTGAAGTGTGGGTCCCTGTGACGCACATGTAGCGCTCGGCTTGTCGTTGGAGAGTTGAGATCCAACGCTTTGCACCAAAAGCGAACCCAGAATGAACAAAGGGTTCGAAAATGGCCTTCATCTCCTTCTCACGTACATCCACGTGCTCCACCCAAGTGACCAAGGAAGATCCATTCTGAAGATCACGTATCAGGCATCCGGAGGGGCGTTTTCGGCAAATCGATCTCACGGAAGGCTTTGGATTTGAACGCAGTTCATCCACGGAGACATCCACGACGACCCAACTTCCATCCAGTTGTTGGTGAGAATACCGAACAAACTGGACTTCAAGAGTTGAAACGAGGTGAGATGGCACTAGAAACTCGGCCGACATCACTTGCTTCTGCTCCTGGTGATATGCGGTAAAACCGACGTCATTAATTATTACCTAAACTTCCTAACAATTTGTCGTTGAATAGTATAATGGGAAGTAGAGGTTTTTCCCACAGAGGATTGTTTATTTACTTTCCTAATGTCACAAAATTAATTAAACTATATTGTTTCTATTTACAAAAAAGTACAATATATACAAAAGTATTCTTTTTGGGTTTTTGAAATATTTTGAAAACAAGAAAAAAATAAAAGAAAATATTTTTGGATTTTTAATCTTTTTGAAAATAAAATAAAACAAGAACAAAACAAATTAATTAACAATTTAAGTTAACACAATTAAATAAAACACACCAAAATACAAATTAATTAAACTAACAAACAAATAAATCAAATAGCATATTTTTGGGTTTTTCAATATATCACACAATAATCAAATTAAACAAATTAAATTATCCAAATACAAATTAATCAAATAAAATCACACAACAAATATTTAAACAAATAAAATTAAAATGAGTTTGAGAGAAAAATAAATGCTCATTTGAATTCGGCGAAGACTCGGGTGTAGAGAGCGATTGGGTTTGGGCTTTGGGCTATTGGGCTTGAAGGCCCAATTCAAGAAAGTCAATGACTTTCTTTTGGTCTCTTCCACGAGTTTGACCGGCCTATGGCATTCACATTGACTTTTCAACACTAACTTTCAACTCTTTCTTTCTACTGCAGTTTCACATTGAGTTGGCACGGCACAGGAGGTGCGGCGGAGAAGAGCAGCGGCGCGGGGGCTCGTCCGGGCTTGGGTTTTCCGGCGATGTTGTGAATTGATGATAATTTGATGCTTGGTGAACGACGCAGAGGTCGACACCGGCGCAGGAGGCTCGGTGGTGATTGGAAGCGACGCGGCGAGGATCGATGGAAGAAAATGGCGCCGGAGAGATGCGGCTAGAGGGAACGCCGGATTGGCACAGGAGTGCGGCGATGCTCGGAATCGAGGCGGATTGAGCCGGGCTGATGGGATCGCCGTGGAGACTTGGCTTTGGTGGAGATCTTGGGAACAGCGGAGGCAGCTATGGGCTTTGCGGCGGTGAACTTGGAAACACGGGAAGAACGGCAGACGCGCGGCCGGGGAAGAGAGAGCGCTGCCGGCGAGAAACGCAGAGATGTCGGCGTGGTGAGGAGCAGATGCGGCTTCGGCTTTGTGAGACCGTGAAGATCGACGACCGGGCATAGATGGATTGGTGGGTTGGGCTCGAAGCGGTGCAGAGAAGGCTGGGCTTAGCGGCAGCGGGGGAAACAGGGAGCGTCGAGCTCCAGGCGGCGCGGCAATGAAGTAGAGCAGCGGCGGTGAAGTAGCTTGTACACCGTGGGCTTGTCGGCGGGCACTGCAAGAGAGGGCGGCGCAGAAATTGCCGACGTGATCTGGGCTCGATGTGTCCTGCATTGAATTTTGTTAATTGCAGGTTACATAAATGGGTAATTGTGAACTTGTAGCATAATTAAATTGATTGCCAATGAGATGGTGAAATTGATAATTGAATTTGCAGGTGAATTGGGGCATTGAGCGAAGACTTTTGTTAATTAGACTGAAGGGAGGCTGTGAGTGAGTTTCTGTGATGGTGTTTCCGTGAGCAGTGGGCTCACGGTGGTGATTGAGATTGGGCAGAGAGCTTTGAGGGGAAAGAAGAAGGGCTTAGATAATCTTGGAAAGAAAAGAGGAGGAGGAGAAGAGAGGATGAAATTTTGTGTTTGCAGGAGAGTACAGAGGAAGAGGGGGGAGAAAAGAAGGCACAGGAGAGGAGCTCCTGCACACGGAGGCTTGGAGAAGGGATTGCAGAGAGTAACCATAAGGACAGAAGGCTAGCTATGAGAGCTAGCACGGACGCTTGGGAAATGGTGGAGGGGGAAAGAGATGGAAAGATTTGGTGGCGCGGGGAGAAGCCCCGGCCAATTCAAACATAAATTGGCACTGTGTATTTAAAGGAAGAAAAACAAGAATCTTGCAGATGGGTGATGATTGTCCGTAGCTGGAAAGGAGATGGTGGTGTGGAGTGTGAGCTGGTGAAGTGGAGCTGCCGGCTGGTGGAAGAAGAGATCAAAAGGAGGATTTGAATTCAAATGGGAGTGGGAGGGAATCAGATGGTGGATTGCCAGCTCCTTCACATGGAGAAGGTCCAAGAAAGAGTGAAGAACATGGTTAACGTGCTGCAGCAAAAACACAAACCAAAAGAAAAACAAATAAAATAACAAAAGGAAATTAAAAGAATTAATTATAAAACAAAAGGAATAAATAAAATAATAAAAGAAATAATTATAAAATAAAAACTAAAATAGAATAAAAGAAAAAATAAATTAAATACTAAAATAAAAATAAATAGATAAAAGAATAAATATAAATATAAACAAGGGAAAATAAAGTGGAGATTTAATTTGTATTTCACCACCGCGTGTGGTGGTTGCGCCTCCGTGAGTGGTGGTTTGATTTGAGGATTTTTCCTAGGTCATTAATTAGTACCTAAATTCCTAACAATTGTCGTTGTAAAGTATAATGGGAAATAAAGGTTTTTCCCACAGAAGATTGTTATATTTACTTTTTAATGTCACGAAAAATTAAATTAAATAAAGAATTATTATTAACAAGTATAAAGAATAAAGAATATATATACAAAATTAAATAAACTATACAGTATTGTTTCTATTTACAAAAATATACATTATATACAAAAGTATTTTGGGGGGTTTTTGATAATTTTGAAAACAATAAAAAGAAATATTTTTGGATTTTTATTATTTTTGAAAACAAGAAAACACACACACAAATATTGTTTTGAAGATTAACCAACTCCCTAGCCATGAATCCGAAACTAACACATGTAGAATGCCTACGCAGGTTATCATTCCCCAAATAAACTTCTCCCATGAAATCAACCTAGTGAACGCTCATCTAGATTAAACAATTAAACATGCAAAGGTGATTAATCTAAACATGTCTAACGCATAGAAAAAGAGTTGTTAATTCAAGTGCGCGACCTAGCGAACGCTCGTCTATCCGCGATCCTTATTATTTAGTTTCAACATTAAAGATAAAACCAAACAAACAAAATTCACATAAGCTGCTAGAAGAATCAATTAACTTCAATCCAACAATTATTACACAAAATAGAAAATAAACAAACAATAACATTTCCCAAAATTATTCACGAATAGTTAATTAAACAAAAATAAATTATAATAAATAAACAGAGTTTGGGAAAAATGTTACTGTTGTGTCCATGAAAATGGACACTGTCTGGCAGGCGAAGGTGGCGGACTCAGCTATTCGAAAACGTATTTTGGATGTGGCGGGTGCGCGGGTGTAGATATCAAATTGACTTTGGGCCTTGGGCTTGGGCAATTGGGCAAAGGCCCAATTCTTTTTCTCCATGTTTCTTTCCGGTCCAGCCCATACCAGATTTGGCCTTGGTTGACTTTTCAACCGGCCTGCCATGTCAGCATTCTTTCTCTTCCTTCACGATTTCAGCATCATTTTCTTCTTCATTTCAAGTTTCGCGATTTCAATTCTGGTGCGAGAGAACGGGTTGAAGCCGGTCGGCGCTAGAGGTGGCGGGTGGCGGACTAATCGACGCCGGACCGAGAGCAGCAGCAGTGGACGGAGGAGTGACGAGGTCCGGGCAGAGCAGACGGCAGATTGACGGCGCTGGTGTCAACGGAATCGGAACAGCAGCGGCATGGAATTAACGGTGGCAGGGAAGAAGCAAGGACGCCGGCGAGGGCAGTGGGCTTAACGGCGAGGTAGAACCGGTGAGGTGATGAGATTACAGCAAAGTGGTTGATGGCAGCAGGGAGGAGCGACGGTGATTTCGGGCATCGACGAGCACGGGCTCGGCGACGGCAGTAGGCTATGGTGATGCCGGCGACTGGGTTCAGCGGCACAGGAGGCGCAGAGAATGGTTTCAAGGCCGTGATCCTTTGGGTTGTTGGAATTCATGGAAGAGCTACGGTGGTTGGGCTTTGAGCTGCTCTAGCGATTGGCGGTGATTGATTGAGCGATGAATCCTGCAAATTGGAATTAAACACAAGATTAGTGATAAGTATAATTGATTCATGGGTAAATTGAGCAGAGAATAGGGAGAATTAGATTGATATGCCGGCTTGGGCATTTGGGATTCACGGCAGAAGCTATGCCTGGGCTTCTAGACCTGCAAAACAAGAACAAAACTAATTAGATGGTGATTAATTTGCTTGCAGGTGTGCTTCCTTAAATAGAGAAGGAAAAGCAGAAGCAACAGCCAACGCAGAGGAAGTAGTGGAAGGAAATGGAGCTCAATGGCAGTGAGTGAGCTGGAGATGCTCTGTAGTGGTGGTGGTTGGTATCGTGGAATGGTGATTGAGCTGAACATGGAATTTCAGCTAGAATGGAATCATGAATGGAGAAGCTGCCAGGAATTGAATTGAGGCCATGTGAGGGAGTGGAGGAGGTTGAGCTGGGGAAGTGGGCGGCTGGAGAAAAATCCAAGGAAATGGATCGCTGGTAACATGGTGGCTGCAAACACAGAAAATTAAACAAAACTAAACAAATAAAATAAAAGAAATTAAATGAAATAAAACAAAAGAAAAATAAAATAAATACTAAATAAATACTAAAATAAAAATAAAAATAAATATAAAAATAAACATGGGAAAATAAAATGGAGATTTAAAATATATTCTGCCACCGCGTGTGGTGGTTGTGCTGCCTGATGAGGTGGTTCGCCGACAAACTTGCCGGAATTCGGAACGGTTTCCGAAATCTTCGTACAATATTTTATTCCACATATGAAAGTCACGGTTGACTTTTCGATTTACGCTGAAAATCTCCAAAATGCACCTATTCTGTGCAGATTAACATTTTACTCGTATTTTCCCTAAAATCACGAAAACAAACATTATACAGACAATTAAGCTTTCGGAATAGCAAAATCCAGTAATTAAAGGCACTTTGTGAACGTATTTTACGTTCACATCATGGTTCGCCGGCAAAATTGCCGGGATTCGAAACGTCTTTCGAAATCTTCGTACAATGTTATATTCCACTTCCAAATAATGACCGGTGTCATCAGATAATCGAAAAGTCACGGTTGACTTTCCGATATTGCGCTGTAAATCTCCAAAATTCACCTTTATGTGTAAATTAGCATTTTTCACATATTTTCCCTGAAAACACGAAAACAAACATTAAACCGACAAATAAGCTTTCAGAATAGCATCCATCCAAGTATTTAGAGCACTTTGTGAACGTATTTTACGTTCACATCACCTGGTAGCCTTCTTCGTTGCTGGAGGAAAGGATCTCCAACGTCTTGGCGTTTGTGATCATGCTACAGAAGACTGGCAACCATCGACCAACATCCATGAGAATTTGAACGATGGTGGTCGAATACAGATGGATGGTTGCCGAGTGTCTCGAGGATTCCGCCTTGAAGTACGGTGCAGGTTCAGCACGTTGAAACACTCGCAAGTACTCGGCCCTATTAAGAGTCTCGGGATGAATAGACGTGTCGGGAGTCGGTGAAGTTATCCACAAAGGAAATCCAGCAGTCGCCATGAGCAGGAGCTCGTCTTTGGCCTTGCGGGCAATATCCGAGATCAAGTCGGTGTGGACTCCGACAAGATCATGAGCAGGCCCGGGAAGGGTGTCAGATGGCAAAGGTATGGATGGGCGCTCGACTAGGGTAGGCATGAGGCTCCGCACATCCCGTCTCAAGTGGTCCAAATCGATCGAATCATCGGACAACTCAAGAAGAGGCTCTTGTTGTGGAGGAACAACTTCGAGCCTTCGCCTAGGCACATCTGAGTGCGGAACAGGTCCTCCGCAATTGGGACAGATGCCGCTGTGGAGAGCATCGACGAGTCGTTGATTCTGCATTTGAAGCTCCTCGTTCTTGCTCACCAGCTGATCGTTTCTTCGCTCTAACTCGCCAATACGTTGCTCAGACGTCAGGATACCGAATTTCTTCCTATTTCTCGACCCCCAATAGTAGATCTGGTCCTCCTCAAGTCCGATTTTCGGACCAAATCTTTCTCGTTGTGGCTTGGTGGGGTGAGAATACACCGCAAAGAAAGCCGCCAGTGCATCTCTCTGAGCTTTGGTGTATTTGGTCCTCGGAAGTCTCCTATAGACAGGAGCGGCTTCCGGCTCAGCAGGGGGATCAGCAACCATGATTGGTGCTTGGGGTAGTGGTTGCGGTTGCGGTTGTGGCTCGGTCGGCATGCTAGCATCGGCGCTATTGAGCATGCTCGGTGGAATTATTTCAGCCAGACCTTCAAAGATTGGGTTCTCTGAAGTACCTGCCTGAAATAAGTCGCTGAAAGAATTGACTCTTTTGGCCATTTGTGGTTTGGGAGGGGAGGATAGCTTCTGGGATTTGGGAGGTTTTCTGGGAAAAACGGAAGAACACGAAGAACAGATGAAGAACAACGAGAGAAAATGACAGAGAATGAGAGAGAGTCTAAGGGAAATGCGTGAAATGACCTAAGGAAACTAACGCAAACAGAAGGGAAGGGAAACGAACGGACGCACGCTCGCACACGTGCCACAGACAGAAGATCCGCAAATTGCGGATCGGACGACGAAAGTCGCAAAGCGTACAGTGAAAACGCATGCGGCTTATTAAACAATTCGGCCGACGCAAAAGTCGTGCGTCGGCCCAATCAAATTTTTTTTCATTTTTTATTATTATTATTTTTTTTTATTTATTTTTTTTAATACTTTACGAAAAGTCGTAAAGTGAACGGTGAAAACGCGTCGCACACGCGCTGCCGACACTTTAAACGGGCACGGGCCATCGGAATGGTCTGGGCCTTAAAGTGGGCCTGGGCCAAAGAAAACTCCGGCCCATTATTGGTGGGCTTAACTAATGGGCCTAAAAACGAACAGGCCCGACACACTAATGGGCTTGGGTTACGGGTTTTGGGCTTCGTGAATGACACGAGCCCAATGGGCTAAATTTTTTATTTTTATTTTTTTTTGTTTTTACACAACCTAAAACCCTAACCAATCACACAAACGGGCCTAAGGCCCAATAACAAACAAACTAACTAACAAGCCCAAAAATAAAACAAACAGTAATTATAAATAGTAAAAAGAAATAATTACCAACAGTAAAACAAAAGAAAACACTTTTTTTTTTATTTACAATTAAATTTTTTTTTTTTTAAAAAAAAATTTTAAAAATAAATAACGAGAGTGAAAAGAAAACTTACCTTTTTACTCCCGAGGAAACCGAAAATCACCAACAAGACATCAACCTCAAGGTTTTTCAACCTTGACTTCCTAAACGTATGCTCCGATGTATGTGGTAGAATTTCCGATAAACCCGGATTATTTCCTATACAAAATAAAATGGTTAGTAATAAATTTACAAAATAAAAACAAAATATTTACAAAGTTAAAAATATGTCACAAATTATCTATACAAAATGAATGAATAAATTTTCCTATGTCTACGTATATTTTATTTACAAGTAATGTTAGTTTGTCCAAAATATAGTTAAAAATAAAGTTGATTCCAAGCGGTAATTCGAGGTGGACGTACGGCCTAAGTATAATGTCTAGACTTAAATGACTTTCCGTAGTTTCAGAAGGCGAATGGCCAGATCATATGAGAGATAAGCGAGGGGCAGGATTCATTTAGTGGACTACGGAGGCTTACACCCCTATCGACTTACGTCAGTCTATAGTCCTCTGAATCCAAAACCTGTCACCCAGGGTCTCGACCTAGACACCATCCATGTGCCCCTTACTCAGTTGAGAAAGCACTTAAGTGTTCGACAATTCTCCAAGTGTTAATAAAGGCCGCCCTCAACCTCAAATAACCTTACGGTAAAAATGAAGGGTTTAGGCCAATATTAACAAAAGGACCTTACCTATTCCGTTCAAGTTACAACTTACAACAACAAAAAATAATCAACTATGCTCAGAACACCTAAGTATAATTACTAAGTGTAACCAAATATCAACAAGTATAATTAGTAAGTATATATAAAATTAACAAGTATTATTGACAAGTAATATAAACAAGTAATATGAACAGTTAAAAAAAATAGTAAAATTATATACAATAAATAATTACAAAAATAGTATTCACAAAAAAAAATATTAGGTTAGGAACATTTTCAATCCCCGTCGACGACGGCGCCAAAAATTGATACGCCCAAAAGGAGCGTCAATTTAAAAAAACCCTATCGGTAGTAGTATAGTGCATAGTAGGGTATCGTTCACAACGGAGATCAAAGGGTGTACCTAACAAAAATTGTCACAAGAATTAAATAAAATAAAGAATTATTAACAAGTATAAAGTATAAATATATACATATGTACAAAGTAAAAAGGGGGTTAAATAAATAAATTGAATGAAATAAATTAATTAAATTATAAATAACAAATTAAATAAGATGGGATGAAACATAAAGAATATAAAGTTCAGCCACAAGTATACAAGTTTACCAATTATTGGACCGAAAATTAACCAAGTTCCCTAGCCATGAAACCGAAATTAACATATGTGGAAAATTAGAAGCTAACCATTCCCCAAATAAAACATCTCTACGAAAATTAACCTAAGTGAAAGCACCTAGATTAACCAATTAAACATGTCATCTTAGTCTAGAAAGCTAGCTAATCAAACCATATTTAACGCATAGAAAAGAGTTGTTAATTAAAGTGCACGACCCATTATAGAAAAGTCCATATGTCCGCAATCCTTTTTATTTGACACCGACCTTTGTCCAAAGCCTTTACTACTCGTGAATTAGGTTTCCAAAACTATTAGGTGAATTGTAATCCCTAACTCTAGCTCCAATTATATGCAAATATTATAAGTATCGATCCCTATAACATAAACACATAAAAGTTTTCTATAATTCAGAATCAAGTAAACAGAGTCACATAAGCTACTAGAAGAACTAATTAATTAGGATCCAATAACTAAATAAACTCATATAAATAGGCTGAAAATTATATAAATCATGTCATGTTAACTAATACAAAGAATAATCAAGCAACAAAGAGGAATTCATAAGAATAATTAAAGGAAAAGTCAGATTACACCATATGGAATAGCATGAAGACTTGAAGACCACGAAACCTTGAATCCTTGAAAGCAAGTAATCCAAACCGTGTGCAGCAAGGTGGTGGTGATGATGGACGAAATTGATGGTGATGATGGTGATGGTGCAGCCGCCTTTCCTCCTCCTTGAAGCCTTGAGAACCCTAAATACTAGAGAATGGAAAATATGATGGAGAAGAGAAAGAGGAGGGTTTGTCCCTCCCCATTGGGGTGTGAATTTGTAGAGAAGAATGAGGCTGCTATTTATAGGAGAATGGAGAGGAAGAAGAAGACAATGAAAGAAATAAAGAAAGAAAAGGAAGAGAAGTGAAATGTGAGTGGTAGAAAAGAAATGGTAAGTGGAATGGTGGAAATGTAGTCATATGGCAATGAACCATTTATTTAGGTAAAAGAAATTAAACACTAATGGTGTGGGCAGAAAGAAGAAGAAAGAATATGGGGGTGAGTGGAGCATTGAAAATAAAAGAAGAGGAAAGAAATAAAAAGCAGACAGCACTGAGCAGTGCCCACTTAGAACGGAATAATGCACGTTTGAACGGTTGGATGATTCTCAAATTTTAATACAGAATATCTAACACACACATGCAGCGTGTATAAAAATTACAGCACAATCCAACGGTGCAAGTGGGAGATATGAGCTTCGCATGTTGACTAATCTGCACAGGCAGAATGTCCGAAAATCTGGGCTTGGGCCTTTCCTCATGCTTTGTGAACTTGGGCCTTCCTTCATGGATTTGGGCCTTCCATCTTGGATTTGGGCCTTCCTTCATGGATTTGGGCCTCCTTTTTGGGTCTCATGGCAGACCACCTCTTAATGGGCCTCGCAAAAGCCCATTAGACTTCGTTTCTGCACATGTTCACATTAATACATCATTTTGGACTCAAATATGGAAACTAAGCTAAAATAGCAAAGTTACAATTAAATCATAGCCAAATAGTAGAGAAAACACAATAAAAACGTCACACTTTGTGCTCCTATCAGCGTGTCGTTATTGACCGCGCCGTAAATAACTTTTCTCATTTACGATGTGCATTTTGCACGCCATAAATGAACAAAATGCACGCCGTAAATGACAATTTACGGCACGCAATGCACGCCGTAAATGATCATTTATGGCACACAAAGCACGTCGTAAAAGACATCCAATGCACGCCGTAAATGTCATTTTAAAAAAAAAAATTATGTACATATACAAAAACTGCAAGTACACTCTACAAAATTCAAAAGCCAAAAGAAACCAAAATGTAAAAAACTGTTTTTTGACTTGAGCTAGTGATTTGTATGTTATTTACATACAAATTAGGCCTCTAATCACTCTAGTAATGCTGATCCAAGGGCCGTTTAGTGTCTCTAATCCTTGAATTGCACCATTGTAGGTAAATCGAGCAACATAAGGATATTGGGAGCAAAAAGGGCGCATTTTGAAGCTTTTAGTGGATTTCCGGAAAAATGACGAAAAGTCAACCTGTTGACCAAAAGTCAACTCGTTGTCAACCTCGACTTTAGAGCGTCAACGAGTCAACATGAAGTCCCGGAAGTGAGTCGCAAGAGAATTCCGGAAATTTGGTCAAAAGTCAACTTTGGTAAACTCCGAGGGTCGTGGTCAAAGTCAAGACGAAGTCAACATTGTGACTCATCACCAAAGGATTCCAAAAATTTGATAAGGACTATGCTAGATATGGTGAGGTCACCCATAGATTACTCATTCCTTTTGTCCCTTATAGGAATTTATCTCTTTACCCTTCATTAAACTTCTTAGCCATTGGATCTAACCCTACTGCATCCAAGCTCTTCATTCCCTTTCCCTTACACCTATATATAGCCTCTTTTACCTCATTTAGGTTATCTCTCATCTCTCATCTCTTTAGCTAGCCACCATCACCCATCACTCTCATTCCTCTCCACCTCCACTACACCATCATCTTGTTGCTAGAGATCCTCACCAACTCATCAATAGCATCATCAAGAGCCAAGGAGAAGAGGAGTGGCCACCTATTGAGCATCTCTCATCCTTAGTCTCTCTTATACTTATGCTTAGTGCTTTAATTTATAATTTGATGATGTTAATTGTGATGATTAGTGAGTAGTTACTTTGTTGGGGACTAGGGTTGTGTGCCCTAGTCCAATGTGATGTAATGATGAATTGACCATGCATGAATGTTTGGTGATGAATGAGTATATCTATTATCCATTTCAATATTGTGTTGGGAGCATGTTTAGGGAAATTAGTCACTTCTTTGGGCATGTTTGCAATTTACTTTGAGATTGTTGGGGTGACTCTTAGCTTTCTCTAGGCAATTGTTAATAGATGTGATGAGGTCTACTTGTTTGAGCTTCTAAGTCTTTGTGCCCTTCGCCTCCCAAGCCACATTGGGAGAGTTCTAGTGACTCATAATATGGCACTATGAATACATAAGAAAAGATCGTCTTAGACCCATAATATGGATAAGATACGAAACTTGATTCATTCATTGCACAAACATGATTACTAACTTGGTTCGTTAAGCATCGTATTTGGACTTAGGCTAACCCGAAACCCCAACACTTTCCTTATTGTGCACACACTTTAATCTTCCTTACTTGTTTTCATTTCCCCGCATTGATTTGGTTGTTGCATCATTCATTTTTCACACAAAACCGCACACTACACCACACATTGTCACATACACACACTGCACTCTTTCCACTTCTCACCTATTCCATCATAGCTAAAGCACTCGACCACACACACACTACCTAGGGATTGGGGAGCCCATCGATCCTCGACGGAACGACAACCCCGGATCTTAAACTAAACTTACCCACTACACTTTGACTATGAGTCAGCTAGACAATGTCATTTATTAAATGTTTGTGCCTATTGTAATGCTTCTCTATGAAAACCTTTGAATCCCCTTTGATGGTCCTCCTCTAAGTCTGCACAAAACAAAAGAAAAAGGTTGAGATTAAATAGAAATCAATATAGGTGGACTGTTCTTTCCTAATTTGCAAATGTAAACTTAAACATACATAGTCATCATTAGAATGTATTACAGATTGCATACTCATACTTATTCTTCTGCATCCTTCAAACCTGCAATAAATGTTGTGTCCTTAAGAGCTTTTCTCAAAGATGGTCCAGTGTTTTGCTCATACAATTACAACAAACAAAGTAAATGGGAGCAGCCTGTAAAAGTTCACTTCAAGATTCCTATTTCTTTTTCCTATGGTTGTACATCTATTGCACATCAACCTTTTTAAGTAATTATCCAAGTGTAAGACACAAGTAATGAAAATAAGGACCCTGAAAAAAATTAATATAGCAAACAGGAGATGCATTTGAGGGGATTTAATATAGAGATACATAGGAGATACATTAACAAACATCTCTAGACTACGGCACAACATCACCTCCATACCGTGTCTTCCCAGCTCCAGTCTGTCATTAGTTGCACACAGTTTGTAAATTAGAATCAACAAAACAGCTAAGACATGCAACTAGTACACAAAAATATAACGCACATCCACACACGAACAAGGAGAAAATGTACTACATACCTGTCCATATGTGATGATTGTGCAATCAACAACAAAAAACATATGTAATGCAAACCCACATAATTAGCACAAAAAGAACATAAAAGACATATTAGATGGGTATACATCAAACTAATAAATGAAAAATAAAGTACAGATCGAGTAAGAGGGAGAGCTAGACCTCACCTCTAAAGAAAACAAAGTTACAAAACACAAAAGACTAAAAAAGGGACCTGCCTAGAGTACCAATGCAGATGGGGAAAAACATTGGAACAAAAGAAACAGCAGCTTGCCACTATTATTGCACAAAGAATAATAGTATAAAAAGCAATTTCAATTCCTACATCATCCACCATGAAACTAAGATTGAAATTAAGATTGAAATACAAATTTTCATTCTTTGCAATTAAGAGCTGAAATCATGTGCATCTAACAAAACTTTAACAAAAATAAATGCAAACCCACAAAACTAGCAGAATACTCTTTGAAAATTACTTGTTCCCTGGTGAGAAAAAAGGCTGGTAATACAACCAATACCAACTATAAGAAACCAAATGAAGACCAAAATTATAATTAAACCAGAGAAAGATTAAACTACAATTAGCACCTACATATTGCATAGCCAAAGGAAAGCATCACCTTAAAATGGAATGAATCTCCTAGCAGAAAAAGAAACAAAAAAATCCAATTAATCACAAATATGCTTCATCGTCATATACACACAAGTCCTCAAACCTTAAATATAAAAAAGACCAATTAGTTAGCATGTATCGAGGCCGCTACCTTCACCGTGGTGAACGTTCCCAAGACAAAGAAGACCTACTGCAAGAGCAAGGAGTGCAAGAAGCACACCTTGCATGCACAAGGTAACACAGTACAAGAAGGGCAAGGATAGCGTTGCTGCACATGGAAAGCGTCGTTATGATGGCAAGCAATCTGGTTATGGCATGGAGGTGATCAGACCAAACCAGTCTTTCACAAGAAGGCTAAGACTACTAAGAAGAATGTTCTAAGGCTCCAACGCCAGAGATGCAAAGCATGTTTCCCAGCATACAATTAAGAGGTGCAAGCACTTTGAGATTGGCCGGTGGAGACAAAAAGGGGAAGGGAACATCGCTTTTCTAAGGGGAAGAGATTGAACCTTCAATTAAAGCTTAGGAGGCCGATAAAGAGAGAGGACAAAATGCCTTATAGAAAAACCCCAATCTTGAAACTCATATCCAATGAAACAAATTCCAGAAAAAATTGAATTCAAAACAAACCAAACTATTATCCAGAAATCAAAGAAAACAAAACCAAATCTATTAATGAATCAGAATATGTAGTCAAAATCAAACTCAAACGAAATTTATGGAACCAAATTCAAACAATGAACAAGCCAAACCCAAATTAACCATCAGTTTCCAGAATCGAAATTTAGGCATTAGGAAACTGACCTCATATGTTGGGCATTGGGTTTTGAGATGAATCGAAAGAGGGCTGACGACACCATCACACCGACAAGCTCACATCGCCGAGCTCATCACCCAGAAGCACTAGACCGCCGAACTTCTGGATATCGCCTGGGCATTCGGCGGATCGTCTTGTAAAACCGAACGACTTGGCGATCCCTGAAATCCAATTTTGAGTAGAGAGAGAGGGTTTTTTTTGGGGGGGGGGGGGGGGGGGTTTGACAAGAAAGTCTGTGTTTCTTTCTTTTTTCATTCGAGAGGCAGGTTTAGGGGGGTGTATTGTATATGGAATTAGTGGAAGTTTTAAAGAAATCCATGAAATCTGAAAGTCTTGTTGTATTCAATTAGGATTTTAAAAAATATTTATGGAGTCCATCAAAGTCTATGGGTATTCAATTATGACTTTTTAAAATGAATAGAAGTTTTAGGGTATTCAAAATATCATTCATATATATGGATTTGGAAAATCATGGAAACTTATGGACTTTCTAGTGTTAAATATAACTACCAAAATCCATAAAAATTCCAGCCACCAGAGCAAAGATTTCGAGAGTGAGAAAAGTCTATCAAAGTTCTTCTCCTCTCTCTGCCTGCGAGAATAGGTTGGTCCTCCATCATCTCTTTCTTGATTTTTTTTCTATCTTTTTTGTAATCTCTTGTGATATTAGAATTTTTTGGATACCCAATAGGTTTATTATTATTGTTGAGTTTGATTTTTTTTTTATCTGATTGATCTATGAAACCCTAATATTATACGTTTTATTGATTTGCTCGGTTTTTACCGTGGTCATTAATTATTACCTAAATTCCTAACAATTGTCGTTGTAAAGTATAATGGGAAATAGAGGTTTTTCCCACAGAAGATTGTTATATTTACTTTTCAATGTCACAATAAAATAAATTAAATAAAGAATTATTATTAACAAGTATAAAGAATAAAGAATATATATATATACAAAATTAAATGAACTATACAGTATTGTTTCTATTTACAAAAATATACATTATATACAGAAGTATTTTTGGGGGTTTTTGAGATTTTTGAAAACAATAAATAATTAAAAGGAAATATTTTTGGATTTTTTATTATTTTTGAAAACAAGAAAAACACACACAAATATTGTTTTGAAGATTAACCAACTCTCTAGCCATGAATTTGAAACCAACACATGTAGAATGCCTACGCAGGTTATCATTCCCCAAATAAAACTTCTCCATGAAAATTAACCTAGTGAACGCTCATCTAGATTAAACAATTAAACATGCAAAGGAGAAGAGTTGTTAATTAAAGTGCGCGACCTAGCGAACGCTCGTCTATCCGCGATCCTTCTTATTTAGTTTCAACATTAAAGATAAAACCAAACAAACAAAATTCACATAAGCTGCTAGAAGAATCAATCAACTTCAATCCAACAATTATTACACAAAATAGAAAATAAACAAATAGTAACAATTTATCCCAACATTTATTCACATTAATTAAAGTACGGAAAATAAAATTAAACAAAAATAAAATATAATAAATAAACGAGGGTTGGGAAAATGTTACTAATGTGTCCATGAAAATGGACACTGTCTGGCAGGCGAAGGTGGCAGACTCAGCTATTAAAATCGGACATGTATTTGGATGTGGCGGGTGTAGAGAGTAATTTCAGATTGGGCTATTGGGCATTGGGCTTACGCCCAAATTGACTTTTCTCTTTCTCTTCCGTGCTTGCTCAGCCCAAGCCCAAGGCTTCTTCATTGACTTTTCAACGTAAGGTCTCCAAGTCGGCATTAGACCGTGCCTCTCTTCATTTCTTCTTTTCCATTCCAGTAGAGAGAGGGCGACGGAGGAGATCTGGAATTGCAGGCGCGGGCTTGGGGAAGACGGCGGTATTGAGATACAGTGATTTTCGGGCGAGAGAAGGCACGGGTCCTTCGATGGTGACGCCGGAGATGTTGATTGGGCTGCCGGCGTGATTGTCGTGGACTGGACTCGGTGATTTTGCAGATTAGGGAGCGTCGGGCTTGATTGCAGCATGGCAGAGGCATCGGTTTACGGGCAGCGAACAGCAGCGATGACGCCGGCAAAGGCGCGGGGCCGGGCTCTTGCGGGGTTGATCGATGGCGGCTACGGTGGACCGGGTACGACGCCGGTGGTGGAATCAAAGGCTGCTTGGGTCAGTAAAGATGACGGCGGTGATGGCTTGCGGTGTGTAGATGGAAGAGACGCCGGCAGAAGCGAGCGGTGGGTCTCCAAACCTGCAAAAGAAAAACAGAGAAAATTAGAGAGAATTGGTTTGTGATTGATGATTGTGAAATTGCAGGAACAAAGCATGAATTGATTGTGTGCCATGACTGTGATTGTGATTGTGTGAATTGGTGATTGAAGATGGTTGCAGGAGCTTCTCTTAAATAGAGAAAGATTTGGTGATTGCAGTGGAAGGCCAACGCAGAGAGCATGTAAGCTGTAGTGGTGCAGTGATTGATTCCTGATGGAATTGAGGCCATGTGAGGGACATGAGATGCTCAAAAGCAACGGGAAAACTAAGTGGAACAGCTAACAATCCATGAAGGAATTGAATTCAAAGATGAGCGGCCATGTGAGGGAGGAGGGAGGAACGTGTGTTAGCTGCCAAGACAAAACAAAGACAAAAATAACAAAATAAAATAACAAAAATAAATAAAGAAATAATTATAAAATAAAACAAAAGAAATAAAATAACAAATGAAATAATTATAAAAGAAATATGTAAAATAAATAAACATAAAATATGAACAAGGGAAAATAAGATGGAGGTTTAAAATGTGTTCCACCATCGCGTGTGGTGGTTGCGCCGCCTTATGTGGTGGTTCGCCGACAAAATTGTCGGGATTCGGAATAATCCGAAATCTTCGTACATTATTTTATTCCACAAATGAAAGTCACGGTTGACTTTCCGATTTACGCTGAAAACCTCCAAAATGCACCTATTTTGTGCAGATTAACATTTTCCTGGTATTTTCCCTAAAATCACGAAAACAAACATTAAACAGACAATTAAGCTTTCGGAATAGCAAAATCCAGTAATTAAAGGCACTTTGTGAACGTATTTTACGTTCACATCACACCCCTACACTTGAACTATTGCTAGTCCTCGAGCAAACACAGAAGAAAACAACACAAAACAGAAAGGGAAACACAAAACAGAAATTCTTTCCAACCATAATCCTCAGCGAGTTCGAAAGAATTATAATAAAGAGAATAAAAATTATATACCAAGGCTAAAGAATTTGCTAAGTGTTTAACATGTATATCTCATTTATGCTCGGGTGAGTGTGTGAAAACCAAGAATACAATTAATCTCATGCAATCCAATAGGCACATATGAACAACATTAACCACTAAACCTCACAAGATTCACTAAATATTTCCGCTCAGTGTTTAGGGTTAAGTGTTTACTCTCAAAACAATTACACAAGTAGTGTTCCCATATGCTTGCTCATTAACCAACTCTCTACAATTAATCCACAACTCATTAGATCATAAGGACTTTCAGGTGAAACAGGGACCAAAGGGTGGATGGTAAATGGTGAATGGTAGATGGTAAATGAAGTGAAAGGACTCGAAATGAAAAATGTTTCGCATGTTTGCAAGACAAATCAACGACTTTGAAACTCATACCTATGCTAAACCCGAAACAACTCTTATTTTCCTCCAACCTTTTATTGAAATTAAAAATAATACAACAAAATAACTCTATTTTTGGAATTTCTCTTTCTTTTTTTCTTTTTTTTTTTTTTTTTTTTTTTTTTTTCTTTGAGGAATTTTATTCCTTCTTTTTATTTTTGATTTTTTTTATTTGAACAAATACAACAAAATAAATACACCCCCACACTTGCCTTTTGGCATATACCATACAAATCCGAAGCAAAAAGACACACGAAGTCACTATCATCGTCTTGCAAACACAATAAAACAAGGGTGAGATGGTGTGGGTGAACAAAAGAAACGGCTGATGAGTGTTTAGTTCAAAAGGGGATTCCTAAAGTTCGTGTTTAAATGGATGGTGAATATTTTGGCCATGGTGCTCAAGTAATGCCTTAATCATTTCTAATTCATCACAAATTAATAAAAAGTTTCAAGCGGTCTCTGAGCAAGTTCTAGGTTCAAAAACTCATGAATTGTGCACACATGAAGAACGAGTAAATGTATGAAATATGCATACATGTGAATATTCAATAGGCTCAAGTCCTCACATTTTCTGGGTATGCATGACAATGTATGTTCAAATGTGCTTCTCGGATTGCAATCAACTAATCGAAACAGGTTATGTGCACATGAAATTTCGAGCAATCACAAGTTATGCAAATTAAATCCAAAGCAAATTACACAAACCCTTAGCATATAATAAACATTCTCAAAATCATAACAGATTAAACTCAATTCATCATCGGAATTGGAAAGAACAAAACACAACACAAATAAACACACAAAAACACAAAACAGAAGCAAATATTTTTGTAATTTTTGATTTTTTGATTTTTTTGATTTTTCAATGTAGGTAACAATACGTGACCACAGGGACTCACTTAGTGCAATGGTAGGTTCAACGCTACCAAGGGAGTAAGTATGATTTAGTCGATATACCGTTACCGTAGAAAACGAAAACAAACAAATAAATAAACAACAAAAGCAATTTTTTTTTTCAATTTTTTTTATTAGGGTAACAATACGTGACCACAGTGACTTACTAAGTGCAATGGTAGGTTCAACGCTACCAAGGGAGTAAGTATGATCTAGTCGATATATTGTTACCGTAGAAAACAAAAACAAGTAAATTATTTTTTTGAATTTTTCTAATTTTTCAAATTTTTTTCTTTTCTTTTTAATAAACCTTCCCCCCCCACTTGAATTAAACATTGTCCTCGATGTTAGACAGATATTTCACGAAAATGAATAATTCAAGCATGATTATTGAATTTAAACACACAAACAGAAATAAACACACAAACATAAATAAACACACAAACTGAAATAAACACACAACAGTTAAATAAATGAAAAGGGAAACAGAAAGACTCCCCTTTGAAGATCGTGAAGCTCCTCCCGAAGCAAGTCACCAACAGTCACAAACAAGGCTAGCAGGGCCTTGCATCCAACGTTTGCTCCTTAATTGACTGCGGCTCTGATCCTTTGAAGCGTGTCCTGGACAAGGGTTGTTGCCGACTCCACCGGGACTTGGCTGATGTAGCCTTCACCGAGATCTGGAGCACTATAGTCAGCAGTGTTCCGTCAAGAATAGCTCCGGATACGTTAGGCAGAATGGAGAAGCCTGATGACATAAGCGGAAATGGCTCCGGTTGAACTCCACATAACAAACACTGGAGAATGGAATGGTTAATTGGCGCATAAATCACAGACGACCCCGTTGCATCGGTGCAACACTCCGTCGTTGTGATTATCTATGGCGAGCACCGAAATCTGGTTCCGCTGGTCAAGACCGATTGTAAAGTTTGCTAGCACACGTACCGAGCTGTCCATCGACATACTATCCCACATTGGTCCAGTCTGAACGTCTTTGAGGAACTCAAAGATCCTGGTGTGATGGGAGAGATGAACGACGGAACAACAAGCAGTACGATTGACTCCAGGGGGCTTGCTCGGATCACCGCTTCGCTTGTTGGTCCTGACCTCCATTCGAGTGTCTCTTGTTCGGTTCGAACAAGTCCAGTGGTGGTACGTGGAGTTGCTGATATCGTTGAAGAAACAGACTGTCATCTGTTTTGCCATTTCCGCCAAGCCTCTTCTTCCTTCAGGAGAAATGATCGAGTCACCGGGTGAAGTGTGGATACCTGTGGCGCACATGTAGCGCTCGGCTTGTCGTTGGAGAGTTGAGATCCAACGCTTTGCACCAAAAGCGAACCCTGAATGAACAAAAGGTTCGAAACTGGCCTTCATCTCCTTCTCGCGTACATCCACGTGCTCCACCCAAGTGACCAAGGAAGAACCATTCTGAAGATCACGTATCAGGCATCCGGAGGGGCGTTTTCGGCAAATTGATCTCACAAAAGGCTTTGGATTTGAATGCAATTCATCCACGGAGACATCCACAACGACCCAACTTCCATCCAGTTGTTGGTGAGAATACCGAACGAACTGGACTTCACGAGTCGAAACGATGTGAGATGGCACCAGAAACTCGGCCGACATCACTTGCTTCTGCTCCTTGTAGCCTTCTTCGTTGCTGGAGGATAGGATCTCCAACGTTCGGGCGTTTGTGATCATGCTACAAAAGACTGGCAACCATCGACCAACATCCATGAGAATTTGAACGATGGTGGTCGGATAAAGATGGATGGTTGCCGAGTGTCTCGACGATTCGGCTTTGAAATACGGTGCAGGTTCAGCACGTTGAAACACTCACAAGTACTCGGCCCTATTAAGAGTCTCGGGATGAATATAAGTGTCGGGAGTCGGTGAAGTTATCCACAAAGGAAATCTGGCAGTGGCCATGAGCATGAGCTCGTCTTTGGCCTTGCGGGCGATATCCGAGATCAAGTTGGTGTGGACTCCGACAAGATCATGAGCAGGTCCGGGAAGGGTGTCAGATGGCACAGGTACGGATGGGCGCTCGACTTGACACATCCCGAACCTAGACTTATTTATGTACTGGTTGGGGTTGCGGCGAATTTGAAGAATTTTCATTTTCGAGCTACAAATTGTATTTTTGGGGGCCTCGGAGTTGACTTTTGATTCGGAAAAGAATTTGAAAGAATTTCCTTCACGGGAGTTGTAGTAGACATTAAACCGAGTTCGTGGACATGAAGTACGTTTAAATCGGAGCTCGTATGGAGAAGTTATGGTCAGCGTAAGTCGGAAGGTTATTTTTGGAAATTTCTATTTTGGGCCTATTAATCAGGCCTAGGGTTCCATTTTGGGAAACCGGTTCTCTCTCTTCCCAGCCCGATACGCGTTTCCTCGTTACTGTAGCCGACGGCTTCTCCGGCCAAATACTCGCCACTCCGGCCACCCCATGGTATAAAACTGGTCTTAAAATCTTCATCTCCTCACCCTCTACAAGTCTATATAAGTTTTAAGGATCGATTTTGCATGTAGGAGGAGAAACCACGAGAGGAAAAACCCTCGAAATCGCGAGAAATGGTCACCGTTGCCGGCGACGATTCCGGCCGAGACGGGGTGAGGGACCTACTGGGCTTTGTAGCCCTCACCACCACGAGCCCAGCGCCACCGGCCTCTTCCCCATTGGTTGCCGGACGGCGGCAAATCGAAGAGGTGAAGATTCCGGCCACCGAAGGCTTTTTGAGGTAAATTCGACCACTACTAGCCGGAATTAGACTTAATCACAGTTATAAAAGTTGTTGCTGGCATTGTGATGTAGATTGTGGTAAAATTTGGTGACCATCGGAGATGGTTGGACCGGCGGCGCGTGGCTCCCAAGCGCGGCCACTTTGGGCGGCGCGTCCGGCCTCCATTTGTGGTGTTATTTGGTCCGTAGCTTGCAATTATTATTTAGAACATGTTGATATATAATTGGTAGAGATTTGTGGAGGTTTGGGAATTTATTGGATTAATTATCGGTTCGTAACCAAACAATTAATGGCTCGGAATAATATGTAACCGTCGGATAATTACCAAATTTGTTAAGGATGTTAAGATAATTATTTTGAGTATATTGGACGGTTGGATTAAGAAAATTATATTGATTGGATAATTAACGGATAATCGTGAATTAAGGGTTCGATAATTAAATTAGGTTTGTATGATTTATCGAACCGCGACAATCCGACCGTTGGATTAGTCGCCTATTATTTTTGGGTAACCAGTGAACGTAAAATACGTTCATAAAGTGCTCTAAATACTTGGATGGATGCTATTCTGAAAGCTTATTTGTCAGTTTAATGTTTGTTTTCGTGTTTTCAGGGAAAATATGTGAAAAATGCTAATTTACACATAAAAGGTGAATTTTGGAGATTTACTGCGCAATTTCGGAAAGTCAACCGTGACTTTTCGATTATCTGATGACACCGGTCATTATTTGGAAGTGGAATATAATATTGTACGAAGATTTCGAAAGACGTTTCGAATCCCGGCTATTTCGCCGGCGAACCACCACTCACGGAGGCGCAACCACCACACGCGGTGATAAAACCCATTTTAAATCTCCACTTTATTTTCCCTTGTTCTTGTTTTATATTTATTCTTATTTTATAATTATGTTTATTTGTGTTTTATTTATTTATTTTCTTTTCTTTTATTTTATATTTATTTATTTATTCTTTTGTTTTATTTTATTTTATTTCTTTGTTTGCGGGCATCACGTTCTAACTCTATTTGAATTTGAATGCAACTTTTGATCTCTTGATCCACATGGCGGCAGCATCTCCAGCTCTTCTCCATCTCAATTGGTCTTCCACCAATCTACCTTTCCAATCTATGATCTTCCACCACTCACTTCCAGCTAGTCCACCATATTTTGCTTCCTCTCGCCAATCACCATCTATTTATACCAAGCCAAAACTCAATTTTCAATGGCCGGGGCTTCTCCCCGCGCCACAATCTCTTTCCACCTTCCTCTCACCCCTCCATCTTCCTCAAGCTACCATGTATGGCTCACCCAGCCATGCCTTCTGTCCTAACCCCTTTGTTCACTCTCTCTGTCCTCCAAAGCGTCCGTGCATAGCCACACTTGGCTATGCCTTCTCTTCTTCCTCCTCTGTTCCTTCTTTCCCAATCCCCTCCGGTTACTCACTTCCCTCACATCTCTCTGTTCTCAACAGCTCACAGTCCTCTCTGCAATTTCTCTTCCCAATTCACTTACCTGCAAACAGTAATCACAAATCACAACAATTCCCAAGTTCTCGCAATCACCGGTTTCCGCCGGCGTCCCTGTTCTCTTACTGGCGCCGATCTCTCTCTGCTCTTAACTCCCACTAATATCTCTCAATTCCATTTTGCAGATCACGCCATCAAGAGCTACTGCCGTCGCTACTCAGACCTCCCAAATCCTCACCGTCGATTGCCTCTGCCCACGTCGACGCCGACGTCGTGCTCTCTGTCACCGCTTCTCTACCGGCGTCGGCCCAGCTCTCTGTTCCGAGCTCCCCGTGCCTCCACGACACCGTCAATCTCTCAAGCTCTTCTGCAGATCCGGCGCCGCTGCTCACCGCCCGGAAAACCCACGGTCCGTCGCCGACGACCCAATCAACCCGGTCCGCCGCGCCGTTCTCATCCCGCTGCGCCTCTCGCCATCACACCGTCGCCGATCCTCCGCGATGCCTCTGCCCAGAAACTCGAGCCTAGTCACCGAAGCTGCAGCCGGCGCCTCTAAGCCCGGCGCCATCTCTGCCATCACCGGTTTCGATCCCCGCAATCAACCCGTGTTCCCTCTGCGCAGAATTCGCAAAGAAGAAGTGAAAGCTAATGCCGACATGGAGAGGAATGGAGGAGAAACAATGAGAAGCTAGGTTGACTTTTCAACCAAAGGGAAGGAAGCCACGGACTAAACCGTAAAGGAAGAATTGGGCTTGGGCTCTTTGACCAAGTCAAGGCCCACGGTCCAATTGCTATCTACACCCGTCGAGCCCAAGCCCAAAGTGCTCTCTAAACCCGAATCTCGAAATCTTGGCGAATCCGATAAGATCCTTCGCCGGAATTTTAATGAGCATTTCTTTTCTCTCAAACTCTTTTTAATTTTATGTTGTGTGATTTATTTGTTTAATTTGTATTTTGAATATTTGTTTAATTTGAATATTGTGTGATTTAATTATATTATGAAAAACCCAAAAATATGTTATTCATTTGTGTGTTAGTTTAATCATTTTATTCTTGGTGTGTTTATTTAATTGTGTTAGTTTGAATTGTAATTGAATTTGTATTTTTCTTGTTTTATTTTCAAAAAGATAAAAAACCAAAAATATTTCCTTTTATTTATTTCTTGTTTTCAAAAGAATTTCAAAAACCCAAAAATATCATCTTTGTATATATTGTACATTTTTGTAAATAGAAACAATATAGTTAATTAATTTCGTGACATTAGAAAAGTAAATAAACAATCCTCTGTGGGAAAAACCTCTACTTCCCATTATACTATTCAACGACAAATTGTTAGGAAGTTTAGGTAATAATTAATGACGTCGGTTTTACCGCATATCATTTTGGCGCCGGCTCGCCGGGGATTGTTTTTACTATTTATTTTTTTACTTTTTACTCTTTACTACTTGTAAATAATACTTGTAAATAATACTTACTAATTAAACTTGTATATATTGTTACACTTAGTAATTATACTTAGGTATCCTGAATACTGTTAATTATTTAAGTTGTTGTAGGTTGTAATTTGAACGGAAATAGGTAAGGTCCTTTTATTAATATTGGCCTAAACCCTTCATTTGTACCGTAAGGTCACTTGAGGTTGAGGGCGGCCTTTATTAACACTTGGAGAATTGTCGAACACTTAAGTGCTTTCTCAACTGAGTAAGGGGCACATGAATGGTGTCTAGATATGATCAAGACTCTGGGTGACGGGTTTGTAAAATTGGATTCAGAGGACTTGTCCACTAAATGAATCCTGCCTCTCGCTTATCTCTTGTGATCTGGCCATTCGCCTTCTGAAAACACGGAAAGTCATTTAAGTCAAGGCATTGCACCTAGGCCGTACGTCCACCTCGAATTACCGCTTGGAATCAACTTTGTTTTTAACTATATTTTGGATAATTTACAATTACTTGTAAATAAAATATACTTAGACATAGGAAATTTTATTTATTCATTTTGTATAGATAATTTGTGACATTATTTTTAATTTTGTAAATATTTTGTTTTTAACTTGTAAATTTTATTACTAACTTTTTAATTTTTATAGGGAATAATCCGGGTTATTCGGAAATTTTACCACATACATCGGAGCATACGTTTAGGAAGTCAAGGTTGAAAAACCTTGAGGTTGATGTCTTGTTGGTGATTTTCGGTTTCCTCGGAAGTAAAAAGGTAAGTTTCCTTTTCACTTTTGTTATTTGTTCGTTTAAAAAAAAAAAAAAAAAAAAATAGAAAATTTGTAACTGTAAATTAAAAAAAAAAAGAGTGTTTGTTTGTTTTACTGTTTTGTAATTATTTATTTTCACTATTTATAATTACTGTTGGTTTGTTTTGGGCTTGTTTGTTTGTTATTTATTATTGGGCTTTAAGCCCATTTGTTTGTGTGATTGGTTAGAGTTTTAGGTTTCGTAAAATAAAAAAAATAAAAAAAATAAAAAAATTTTAGCACATTGGGCTCGTGTCATTCACGAAGCCCAAAACCCTTAACCCAAGCCCATTTAGTGTGTCGGGCCTGTTCGTTTTTAGGCCCATTAGTTAAGCCCACCAATAATGGGCCGGAGATTTCTTTGGCCCAGGCCCACTTTAAGGCCCAAACCATTTCGATGGCCCAAGCCCGTTTAAAGTGTCGGCAACCTTTGCGCGTGTTTCACACGCGTTTTCACTGTTCACTTTACGACTTTTCGTAAAGTATTAAAAAAATAAAATAAAAAAATAAAAAATAGAAAATGAAAAAAAATTTGATTGGGCCGACGCACGACTTTTGCGTCGGCCGATTTGTTTAATAAAGCCGCATGCGTTTTAACTGTACGCTTTGCGACTTTCGTCGCCCGATCCGCGATTTGCGGGTCTTCTCGTCTTTGGCACGTGTGCAAGCGTGCATGCGTGCGTCCGCTCCTTTCCCCTTCCCTTCGTTTGCGCTAGTTTCCTTAGGCATTTCACGTTTTCCCTTAATCTCTCTCTCTCTCGTTTTCTCTCGCTAGTTCATAGTGTTCATCCGTGTTCTTAGTCTTTTTCCGGAAAACTCCCAAACCCGGAAAAGCTTTCCTCGCTCCCAAACCACAAATGGCCAAAAGAGTTAATTCCTTTAGCGAGTTGTTTCGAGCGGGTCCTTCAGAGAACCCAATCTTTGAAGGTCCGGCTGAAATCATTCCACCCGGCAAAGATGCTTAATAGCGTCGATGCTAGCATGCCGACCCGGCCCACAACCACAACCACAACCACTACCCCAAGCACCAATCCTGGTTGCTGATCCACCCGCCGAGCCGAAGCCGCTCCCGTCTATAGGAGACTTCCGAGGACGAAATACACCAAGGCTCAGAGAGAAGCACTGGCGGCTTTCTTTGCGGTGTATTCTCACCCCACGAAACCACAACGAGAAAGATTTGGTCCAAAAATCGGACTAGAAGAAGACCAGGTCTACTATTGGGGGTCGAGAAATAGGAAGAAGTTCGGTATCCGGACTTCTGAGCAGCGTATTGCCGAGCTAGAAAGAAGAAACGATCCGCTGGTGAGCAAAAACGAGGAGCTTCAACTGCAGAATCAACGAATCGTCGATGCTCTCCAGAGCGGCATTTGTCCCAATTGCGGAGGTCCTGTTCCGCATTCTGATGTGCCTAGGCGAAGGCTCGAAGTTGTTCCTCCACAACAAGAGCCTCTTCTCGAGTTGTCCGATGATTCGATCGACTTGGACCACTTGAGACGGGATGTGCGGAGCCTCATGCCTACACTTATCGAGCGCCCATCCGTACCGTGCCATCTACTCTTCCGGACCTGCTCATGATCTTGTCGGAGTCCACGCCGACTTGATCTCGGATATCGCCCGCAAGGCCAAGCACGAGCTCATGCTCATGGCCACTGCCGGTTTTCCTTTGTGGATATCTTCACCGACTCCCGACACTTCTATTCATCCCGAGACTCTAAATAGGGCCGAGTACTTGCGAGTGTTTCAACGTGGCGAGCCTGCGCCATACTTCAAATCGGAATCCTCGAGACACTCGGCAACCATTCACCTTCATCCGACCACCATTGTTGAGATTTTAATGGATGTTGGTCGATGGTTGCCCGTCTTCTGTAGCATGATCACAAACGCTCAAACGTTGGAGATCCTACCCTCTGACAATGCAGTAGGCTACGAGGAGAGGAAGCAAGTAATGTCGGCCGAGTTTCTGGTGCCATCTAACATCGTTTCGACTCGTGAAGTCCAGTTTGTTAGGTACTCCCACCTACAAGTGGATGGAAGTTGGATCGTTGTGGATGTCTCCGTGGATGAACTGCGCTCAAATCCGAAGCCTTCAGTGAGATCGATTTGCCGAAAGCGCCCCTCTGGATGTTTGATTCGAGATTTGCAGAATGGATCTTCCTTAGTCACTTGGGTGGAGCACGTGGATGTGCGCGAGAAGGAGATGAAGGCCATTTTCGAACCCTTTGTCCATTCTGGGTTCGCTTTTGGTGCAAAGCGTTGGATCTCAACCCTCCAACGACAAGTCGAGCGCTACATGTGCGCCACGGGGATCCACACTTCACCCGGTGACTCGATAATTTCTCCTGAAGGAAGAAGAGGCCTAGCGGAAATGGCAAAACAGATGACGATCTGTTTCTTCAACGACATCAGCAACTCCACGTATCATCACTGGACTTGTTCAAACCGAACAAGAGACACTCGAATGGAGGTCAGGACCAACAAGCGAAGGGGAGATCCGAGCAAGCCCCCTGGAGTCAATCGTACTGCTGGTTGTTCTGTCGTGCATCTTTCCCATCACACCAGGATCTTTGAGTTCCTCAAAGATGTGCATACGAGACCGCTGTGGGATAGTATGTCGATGGACAGCTCGGTACGTGTGCTAGCAAACTTCACCATCGGTCTTGACCCGCGGAACCAGATTTCGGTGCTCGCCATAGATAGTCACAACGACTTCCTCATTCTTCAGGAGTGTTGCACCGATGCAACGGGGTCGTCTGTGATTTATGCGCCGATCAACCATTCCATTCTCCAGTGTTTGTTATGTGGAGTTCAACCGGAGCCATTTCCGCTTATGTCTTCAGGCTTCTCCATTCTGCCTAACGTATCCGGAGCCATTCTTGACGGAACACTGCTGACTATGGTGTTCCAGATCTCAGTGAAGGCTACATCAGTTAAATCTGCCGTGGAGTCGGCAACAACACTCGTCCAGGACACGCTCAAACGGATCAGTACCGCAGTCAACTAAGGAGCAAACGTTGGATGCAAGGCCCTGCTAGCCTTGTTTGTGACTGTTGGTGACTTGCTTCGGGAGGAGCTTCACGATCTACAAAGGGGAGTTTTTCTTTAACTTATCTGTTTTTCATTTGTATATATGTTTTGTGTTTATTTTTGTTGGTCTGTTTATTTCTGTTTGTATTTTCAATTCAATAACCATACTTGAATTTTTCATTTTCGTGAAATATCTGTCTAACATTGAGGACAATGTTTAATTCAAGTGTGGGGGTGAAAGGTTTATTAAAAAGAAAAGAAAAAAATTTGAAAAATTTGAAAAATTCAAAAAAAATAATTTACTTGTTTTTGTTTTCTATGGTAACAATATATCGACTAAATCATACTTACTCCCTTGGTAGCGTTGAACCTACCATTGCACTAAGTAAGTCAATGTGGTCACGTATTGTTACGTAAATTGAAAAAAATCAAAAAAAAATCAAAAAAATCAAAAATTACAAAAATATTTGCTTCTGTTTTCTGTTTTTGTGTGTTTATTTGTGATGTGTTTTGTTCTTTCCAATCCCAATGATGAATTGAGTTTAATTGTTATGATTTTGAGAATGTTTATTATATGTCAAGGCTTTGTGTAGTTTGCTTTGGATTTAATTTGCATAACTTATGATTGCTCGAAATTTCATGTTCACATCGCCTGTGTTAATTAATTGATTGCAATCCGAGAAGCACATTTGAACATACATTGTCATGCATACCCAGAAAATGTGAGGATTTGAGCCTGTTGAATATTCACATGTATGCATTATTCATACATTTACTCGTTCTTCATGTGTGCACAATTCATGAGTTTTTGAACCTAGAACTTGCTCATTGACCTCTCGAAACTTTTTATTAATCTGTGATGAATTGAAAATGATTAAGGCATTAGTTGAGCACCATGGCCAAATATTCACCATCCATCTAAACACGAACTTTAGGAACCCCTTTTGAACTGATAACTCATTAGCCGCTTCTTTTGTTCACCCACACCATCTCACCCATGTTTTATTGTGTTTGCAAGACGATGATAGTGACTTCTTATATTCTTATGCTTCGGGTTTTGATTTGTATGGTAGTACCAAAAGGCAAGTGTGGGGGTGCATTTTATTTTGTTGTATTTGTTCATAGAAAGAAAAAAAAATATATATCGGAAACAAAAAGAAGGAATAAAGTTCCTCATGAAAAGAAAAAAAAAGTGGAAAAGAAAAAAAAAATGCCACAAAAATAGAGTTATTTTCTTGTATTGTTTTAATTTCAATAAAAGGTTGGAGGAAAATAGGAAAGTTGTTTCGGGTTTAGCATAGGTATGAGTTTCAAAGTCATTGATTTGTCTTGCAAACATGTGGAACATTTATCATTTCTAGTCTTTCCCTTCCATTTACCATTTACCATTCATTCACCATTCATTCACCCTTTGGCCCCATTACACCATTGAAAGCCCTTATGATTTAATGATTTGTGGATTAATTGTGGAGAGTTGGTTAATGAGCAAGCTTATGGGAACACTACTTATGTAATTGTTATGAGAGTAACACTTAACCCTAAACACTGAGCGGAAATATTTAGTGAATCTTGTGAGCTTTAGTGGTTAATGTTGTTCATATGTGCCTATTTGATTGCTTGAAATTAATTGTACACTCGGTTTTCACACACTTCACTCGAGCACGAATGAGATGTCCATGTTAAATACTTAGCAAATTCGTGAGCCTTGGTATATAGTTTTTATTCTCCTGATTATAATTCTTTGAACTCGTTGAGGGTTATGCTTGGAAAGAATTTTTGTTTTGTGTTTCCCTTTCTGTTTTTGTGTTGTTCTATTTTTAGTTCTGTGTTTGCTAGAGGACTAGCAAAAGTTCAAGTGTGGGGGTGTGATGTGAACGTAAAATACGTTCATAAAGTGCTCTAAATACTTGGATGGATGCTATTCTGAAAGCTTATTTGTCAGTTTAATGTTTGTTTTCGTGTTTTCAGGGAAAATATGTGAAAAATGCTAATTTACACATAAAAGGTGAATTTTGGAGATTTACTGCGCAATTTCGGAAAGTCAACCGTGACTTTTCGATTATCTGATGACACCGGTCATTATTTGGAAGTGGAATATAATATTGTACGAAGATTTCGAAAGACGTTTCGAATCCCGGCTATTTCGCCGGCGAACCACCACTCACGGAGGCGCAACCACCACACGCGGTGATAAAACCCATTTTAAATCTCCACTTTATTTTCCCTTGTTCTTGTTTTATATTTATTCTTATTTTATAATTATGTTTATTTGTGTTTTATTTATTTATTTTCTTTTCTTTTATTTTATATTTATTTATTTATTCTTTTGTTTTATTTTATTTTATTTCTTTGTTTGCAGGCATCACGTTCTAACTCTATTTGAATTTGAATGCAACTTTTGATCTCTTGATCCACATGGCGGCAGCATCTCCAGCTCTTCTCCATCTCAATTGGTCTTCCACCAATCTACCTTTCCAATCTATGATCTTCCACCACTCACTTCCAGCTAGTCCACCATATTTTGCTTCCTCTGCCAATCACCATCTATTTATACCAAGCCAAAACTCAATTTTCAATGGCCGGGGCTTCTCCCCGCGCCACAATCTCTTTCCACCTTCCTCTCACCCCTCCATCTTCCTCAAGCTACCGTGTATGGCTCACCCAACCATGCCTTCTGTCCTAACCCCTTTGTTCACTCTCTCTGTCCTCCAAAGCGTCCGTGCATAGCCACACTTGGCTATGCCTTCTCTTCTTCCTCCTCTGTTCCTTCTTTCCCAATCCCCTCCGGTTACTCACTTCCCTCACATCTCTCTGTTCTCAACAGCTCACAGTCCTCTCTGCAATTTCTCTTCCCAATTTACTTACCTGCAAACAGTAATCACAAATCACAACAATTCCCAAGTTCTGCAATCACCAGTTTCTGGTATAGGTATTTCCAAGCACCAAAATAGGCACCTAAAAATAGCTCAATTAATCCCTGCAACACAAGATTTAGTCGATGGTAGTATAGGAAAGCAAGGGTGTCTCCCGCAGAGGATTGTGTGTTAATTGCTAATCTAAGACTCGACACTAAACTATAACGACTCAACTAACCTAAACAGAAAGATACGAACGTCAGACAGACTAAAACAACTCAGAAAATTATGAAATTAAATACCTAGACTCTAGACACACAAACGACGATGCTCACAAAATTTCAGATGATTTGGATGTGATTTGATTGACGAAAATAAATAACAAAACTGGACAGAATGTAAATGACGAAAATAAAAGAAGATTGTGATTTGAGATTGAACACAATTATGGGAACAAGTCAAAGAACAACTATCCACCACTAGACAATCTTACAACCATGTTATATTCCTTTTCCAACCCTTACTCATAGATGAAGATTCTCACAATTAGCCCTGAACTGCAGCGTATCTAATTGTATTACTCTCTCTTACTTGATACGTTATATGAATGAACTGCATACCACACAACTTAGCTCTAACATGCAACCTAGGATGAACTGCATACGACTAGATTTAACACATAGTAGTCATTAAGTTCGAAGAGAGTTTGAGAAATCACAAGGCACACAAGATTATGAACTGCATATCCCACGTAACCTAGAAGTTATTTCACTTATTAATCCGCAATTAACAATTGTTCCTTGCAAGCATATATGATGGGACAACCGGTCATGCATACATACTCGAACAGTAGACCTTAACACAAGCATCTAAGCGTGCACTCAAAGATACAAACATTAAAGATCATCAATGAATTTCCGGCAAAATAACTTTCATCTATATCATAAGAATAATCCAAAGGAAAGTCATAACATAATTATAATCATGTCTAGGGCTTCAAGCAGCCCCTTAACTAAGAGAAAACTAGTCGGACATAGCTAGGGTTGAAAACATAAGAAAAAGATAATAGAGGAGATAATAATCTCTTCCGGCTGATTAAGAGATGCTTAAATACCCCAAGTTAGGGTTTAATTCGTCCAAGCCCAATAGGAGTCGAAGCCAATGAGGAAAAGTCACGAATCCTAAATGAATTAGGTTTCCTGATTCGCGGCAGATTGACCTTCACTCAGTTAAACAGCCATAACTTCTTCTAGAAAACTCCAAATCACGAACCGTCAGAAGCTACGGAAAATAGACATCCGGGGCTTTCTATCCATATGTGGTACATCCCCTAGGTCATCCTGAGCTGTTCCCAGTCCTCTGTCGAAGTGGACCTATCTGCACAGGCAGATTCACCAATATAGCTTGTAATTGCTCCTTTTTGCTTCTTTTCATTCCTCAATGCTCCAAGAGTCCTATAAAATATAAAACGACATAACTAACTCGAATAAAGATGGAATGTGAGAGAATTAATATAAAATTAAGCACATCGGAGCATAGAAATATGCTCCTATCAAATACCCCCACACTTAGCTTTCGCTAGTCCTCGAGCGAACCAACTAAACCAAGCAAACAAACTAAACCTTCCAACATTTATCTCAGAGAACCAAACACGTCAATAGCATCAAAAATCGTTTACTCATTAAATCAGGTCCATCACTTCATTCAAAAGATAATAGGCCCCCATAAAGATCATGCTCAAGTGTAGTGTGTGAAATAGCCATAAGTTAACACAATAAACCAAATCTCAATCAACATGCTTCATCCAAGTATTAACTCCATCCTCACAAGGATAATCACTCTATTTTCACTCCGATTTTCTGGCTAATTCTCATGCATCACTCAAGTTATATGAGAGAAGAATGATGTATACAAGGCAACAAATAGCTCACATATACACAACAACAATAAAAGCTCTTTCTGAAAATTAAATATGATCTCATGAAAGGAATATCAATTACTCGAATGAATAGAACACATGCCATAGGCTCACCTCTCAACACAAGTCTCCACAAGCCAAAAGTGCAACTTCCAAGATCAAAAGGTCTTTATTTGGGTTGTAATGGGGCCAAAGGTTAAGGTTAACAGAAACGAAAGGTATGGAATAACAAAAATCCCAAAGAACTAGTAGAGCATCTATGAAACGTAAGAGATTCATTAATCCTTAATAACTTAGCAAGGCATAATAATGAAGCTCAATAAGCAAACAAACCACTTCCTTTCTTCCACAATTCAATAAGTAATTGACTCAAGATTTCATAATTTTTTCTTTTTCTTCAATGCCGTTTACTTTTTTTGTTTATACGGCTGCAATTTGCTTTATTTCTTTTCTTGCTTGAGTCAATTTTACAATAAAAATTCCCCCACACTTGCTCTTTGAGACAAGTCCACCAATCTTTGCTTATAAAAGTACCTTGAACACATGTGAATCTCTGAAAATTTGCTCCACTAATCCCTTAGGATAGGGTAGGATATAACTATACTAGGCTTAAGGGTACGGTGATGTGGTTAACAAAGAAAAGGCTCACATAGGCTCAAAGGGGTTATCTAGGGGATAATAATAAAGGACACAGGCTTAATTTGGCTTTGGTGGAAGATCCTAAGTGCCTTAATCATCTCAAAGTCATTGCACATTTCAACATAAAGTTTCGAGAGGCTTCAAGGTGAGTTCTAGCAATTAGTTCATAAAATGCGTCGAATTCAAGTAATCAATCAAGCAAGGAATGATGAGATCATGCAACGAATAATCAACAAGAAAGCAAGAAGTAGTGTATAACTCTCCAAATAATAGCAATAAGGCTCAAACTCTCACAAGGGTTATACAAGTTCATACAAGGCCTACCATGCTTCTCTCAATCTAATTCATCACATTAACATGGCTATAAGTGCATAAATGGTTCAAGCATAACAATCATAGAAATCGATTAACCAAAGAATAAAATGTAGACCTAAATCAATACTTAAACTCATCTTTAGCTATTGAAATCAAGTTCAATTCTCATCATCGTATTGGAAGGTATCCTAAGACTTGAAGCAAAACAAAACAAACAATGACTCTTTTTGGATTTTTTCTGTTTTTCTTTTCTTTTCTTGGACTCTCAGAAGATGGTGCAAAAATTTCAAATTGGACTCAAATTACTCAAGATATATAATCACCATGTATTTTCTCCCCCATACTTGAATCAAACATTGTCCTCAATGTGAAAAAGAAATTAAGTACATAACAAGTTCAATGCAAGCATGAATAGAGAGGGATAAAGAAAACGTCCCTGGTGTTTGGAAGCCTCCATAGGTGATTTGGAGTGTCCAAAGGACGTAGCATGCAAGCTTGACAATATTGGTGACGAGCAGAAACTTGCAGCAACTTTCAGCTTCGACCCTTTCCCACTGAAAGTAGCATATCTTCCAAAATAAAAGAGCTTTTTGGGTGATTCCAGTGGCATAAAATAATAGACCCATAGGTCTCCAATTTCATATGCAGAGGCCGACCTAGTTCCCACTGGATCAGAAAATATAGCCGGGCAAAGTTGATGTACTGAATCTGCCGGCAGAATTGAGCTTCAGCCACTCAAAGTTGAATAAGTCGGAATCGAACCGTTCAGAATGTCTGAAATTTTTGAAGGACACAAGGGATGCATATGGGAACAGAGTATCAAAATTGCAGATCAATTAACCGTGTGGATTGTGAACTAAGGACCGCCAAAGTTACTGTTCTCGCGGGATAGAACCCAAAACACCAACTTTCTCCTCCTCCCACGATTTGGGTTGCCTCCCAAGTAGCGCTAAGTTTAATGTCGTCAGCCAGACATAGAAGCTCTTCAAGAGTAATCAGGAGGTTTAGGCCTTGGTGCCATCAGATGCTTAACCTTCATCAAAGATGATGTATGTGCCCTTGAGAGTAACCTCGGCCCTTTAGTCGCAATGGAAAGGCAAGGCTCCAAGATTTTCTTCATCTTTCCCTTCCTCCATCTCCACCTCCTCTTTGTAGGCACAATGTGCAAGGTAAGAAAGATCTCCACCGATGGGTTATGAGGTTCACTTATCACCATCTCCACATGATCTAGAAACCATGGATATTCATGTGGTCCCTTGTCAAACTCAAGTGCTTCTGTTATGGAAGGGACATATGTGGAACTCAAGATTGGCACGGAAACTTCTGGTGGTCTTTCATGTGGTGTAGAGAGAGACTCATCGCTATGAATTATGATTGATTCCTCTTCAAAGAAATCACTCATGTAGCATTCTTGATCATCATAAGGAATCATGATTTCTTTGGGCACTTGAAACGCATTCTCGTTAAGCTCAATTTCACCTTCCTTGTTGTTGAACAATTCCTCATCCCAAAAGGCATCCCAAAAGGACTTGTCCATAACACTATCTCCATACGCTTCCTGCATTTTTAAAATCAAAGATAAAAACTAAGTTAGTAATATAAACAAAAGAACAAAAACTAAACCCAAACAAAAATAGATACGCAATTAAATAACAATCCCCGGCGACACGGCGCCAAAATTGGTATAGGTATTTCCAAGCACCAAAATAGGCACCTAAAAATAGCTCAATTAATCCCTGCAACACAAGATTTAGTCGATGGTAGTATAGGAAAGCAAGGGTGTCTCCCGCAGAGGATTGTGTGTTAATTGCTAATCTAAGACTCGACACTAAACTATAACGACTCAACTAACCTAAACAGAAAGATACGAACGTCAGACAGACTAAAACAACTCAGAAAATTATGAAATTAAATACCTAGACTCTAGACACACAAACGACGATGCTCACAAAATTTCAGATGATTTGGATGTGATTTGATTGACGAAAATAAATAACAAAACTGGACAGAATGTAAATGACGAAAATAAAAGAAGATTGTGATTTGAGATTGAACACAATTATGGGAACAAGTCAAAGAACAACTATCCACCACTAGACAATCTTACAACCATGTTATATTCCTTTTCCAACCCTTACTCATAGATGAAGATTCTCACAATTAGCCCTGAACTGCAGCGTATCTAATTGTATTACTCTCTCTTACTTGATACGTTATATGAATGAACTGCATACCACACAACTTATCCCTAACATGCAACCTAGGATGAACTGCATACGACTAGATTTAACACATAGTAGTCATTAAGTTCGAAGAGAGTTTGAGAAATCACAAGGCACACAAGATTATGAACTGCATATCCCACGTAACCTAGAAGTTATTTCACTTATTAATCCGCAATTAACAATTGTTCCTTGCAAGCATATATGATGGGACAACCGGTCATGCATACATACTCGAACAGTAGACCTTAACACAAGCATCTAAGCGTGCACTCAAAGATACAAACATTAAAGATCATCAATGAATTGCCGGCAAAATAACTTTCATCTATATCATAAGAATAATCCAAAGAATAGCCATAACATAATTATAATCATGTCTAGGGCTTCAAGCAGCCCTTTAACTAAGAGAAAACTAGCCGAACATAGCTAGGGTTGAAAACATAAGAAAAAAAAAGATAATAGAGGAGATAATAATCTCTTCCGGCTGATTAAGAGATGTTTAAATACCCCAAGTTAGGGTTTAATTCGTCCAAGCCCAATAGAAGTCGAAGCCCATGAGGAAAAGTCACAAATCCTAAATGAATTAGGTTTCCTGATTCGCGGCAGATTGACCTTCACTCAGTTAAACAGCCATAACTTCTTCTAGAAAACTCCAAATCACGAACCGTCAGAAGCTACGGAAAATAGACATCCGGGGCTTTCTATCCATATGTGGTACATCCCCTAGGTCATCCTGAGCTGTTCCCAGTCCTCTGTCGAAGTGGACCTATCTGCACAGGCAGATTCACCAATATAGCTTGTAATTGCTCCTTTTTGCTTCTTTTCATTCCTCAATGCTCCAAGAGTCCTATAAAATATAAAACGACATAACTAACTCGAATAAAGATGGAATGTGAGAGAATTAATATAAAATTAAGCACATCGGAGCATAGAAATATGCTCCTATCAGTTTCCGCCGGCGTCCTTGTTCTCTTACCGGCGCCGATCTCTCTCTCGCTCTTAACTCCCACTAATATCTCTCAATTCCATTTTGCAGATCACGCCATCAAGAGCTACTGCCGTCGCTACTCAGACCTCCCAAATCCTCACCATCGATTGCCTCTGCCCACGTCGACGCCGACGTCGTGCTCTCTCGTCACCGCTTCTCTACCGGCGTCGGCCCGGCTCTCGTTCCGAGCTCCCCGTGCCTCCACGACGCCGTCAATCTCTCAAGCTCTTCTGCAGATCCGGCGCCGCTGCTCACTGCCCGGAAAACCCACAGTCCGTCGCCGACGACCCAATCAACCCGGTCCGCCGCGCCGTTCTCATCCCGCCGCCGCTCGCCATCACACCGTCGCCGATCCTCCGCAACGCCTCTGCCCAGAAACTCGAGCCTAGTCACCGAAGCTGCAGCCGGCGCCTCTAAGCCCAGCACCATCTCTGCCATCACCGGTTTCGATCCCTGCAATCAACCCGTGTTCCCTCTGCCCAGAATTCGCAAAGAAGAAGTGAAAGCTAATGCTGACATGGAGAGGAATGGAGGAGAACCAATGAGAAGCTAGGTTGACTTTTCAACCAAAGGGAAGGAAGCCACGGACTAAACCGTAAAGGAAGAATTGGGCTTGGGCTCTTTGACCAAGTCAAGGCCCACGGTCCAATTGCTATCTACACCCGCAGGCCCAAGCCCAAAGTGCTTTCTAAACCCGAATCTCGAAATCTTGGCGAATTCGATAAGATCCTTCGCCGGAATTTTAATGAGCATTTCTTTTCTCTCAAACTCTTTTTAATTTTATGTTGTGTGATTTATTTGTTTAATTTGTATTTTGAATATTTGTTTAATTTGAATATTGTGTGATTTAATTATATTATGAAAAACCCAAAAATATGTTATTCATTTGTGTGTTAGTTTAATCATTTTATTCTTGGTGTGTTTATTTAATTGTGTTAGTTTGAATTGTAATTGAATTTGTATTTTTCTTGTTTTATTTTCAAAAAGATAAAAAACCAAAAATATTTCCTTTTATTTATTTCTTGTTTTCAAAAGAATTTCAAAAACCCAAAAATATCATCTTTGTATATATTGTACATTTTTGTAAATAGAAACAATATAGTTAATTAATTTCGTGACATTAGAAAAGTAAATAAACAATCCTCTGTGGGAAAAACCTCTACTTCCCATTATACTATTCAACGACAAATTATTAGGAAGTTTAGGTAATAATTAATGACGTCGGTTTTACCGCATATCAACCAGAGACGTAGAAAGATAATTTTGGGAAATTGAGTTTTAGAAATTATAATGGGAATGAAATATTTTGTGAATTATCGGGAAACCGTGGATGATTGAGGAAAAGTGTTTATCGAACTTTTGTTTCGTCCGTCAATAGTTATTAATGATTGTAATTGGTTTACCAGGAGGATGACAGGTTTGCCCTTCTGAGGATGATTCGACGGACGTGGAAGTAATCAGCTGTCACAGTGAGTGGACTTTGGTTTTAAATACGATGCATGCAATAAAATGATATTTGTTACTAACAAGCACTTGTGAGTTATATTCCTTAGGTACAGTTGGGAACTGTACCTTGTTTGCATTTATCGATTTCGATATTATGGGGAGGTATGTGTTTCCTTGTTCCTTATCTGTATCACCATACAGGGTCGTTATTTACTATTGCTAGCTAGCCTATATTTATATATATATCTCCTCCCTCCGTTGGATATGCCGGTTCGGGCATCGCGCTCCTCCAGTGGAGTCGAGCATTGCGCTCCTCCTGAGAAATCGAGCATCGTACTCTTCCACGGGGCGATTGAGTTGAGATTAGCGTGGGACGCTAGAGCCTGGGAGGCTCCGACCCTAGCTTGGGAGGCTCATCATTTATGGTGATCTACCTTCCCCCATTTCTGTGTGATATCCGAACCAATGGGATTGGTTCATGACTTTCTATTCTTATCTCAAGTGTTGCATGCATGACTGTTTTAAATGATATAAATTGGGGAAAGCATAAAGTTTATTTTTGTCCACTCACTCTAATGTTTTTATTATATGCTTTTCCCCTGGGCCCTTCGATTTCAAATGCCCAGATTGCAGAGTAGTTGAGGTCGAGGCCAATTTACGGACGAGGCATTTCTCCACCATTGCTTCTCTTCCGCTTACTTAGGTATTTGGTTAACCCTTTGGAAAGTCTTATGAATTTATTAGTATGCTCTGATATATATTTGTTGTGGTGAGTAAGTAGACTCAGGAGTATCGGTTGGATTGTTGGATTAATTGAGAAGTGTTGGAAATTGAAATTTGCAGGTTTTTGGGTAGTTCATCTTAAGGGAGGTTATGTCGAAATTTCGGTAGAAATTTCCTTTAAGATGGGCCCCGCAGGGCCACCTCGGATTCCAGGGTGGGGTCCGGGGCGGGTCCTGTCACGACTAGTGTTGGCATGAGGCTCCGCACATCCCGTCTCAAGTGGTCCCTGTCGATCGAATCATCGGACAACTCGAGAAGAGGCTCTTGCTGAGGAGGAACAACTTCGAGCCTACGCTGTGGCACATCTGAGTGCGGAACAGGACCTCCGCAATTGGGACAAATGCCGCTGTGGAGAGCATCGACGAGTCGTTGATTCTGAAGTTGAAGCTCCTCGTTCTTGCTCACCAGCTCGTCATTTCTTCTCTCTAGCTCAGCGATACGCTGCTCAGACGTCAGGATACCGAATTTCTTCCTATTTCTCGACCCCCAATAATAGACTTGGTCCTCCTCAAGTCCGATTTTCAGACCAAATCTTTCTCTTTATGGCTTGGTGGGGTGAGAATACACCGCATAGAAAGCCGTCAGTGCATCTCTCTGAGCTTTGGTGTACTTTGTCCTCCGAAGTCTCCTATAGACAGGAGCGGCTTCCGGCTCGGCAGGTGGATCAGCAACCAGGATTGGTGCTTGGGGTAGTGGTTGCGGTTGCGGTTGTGGTTGTGGCTCGGTCGGCATGCTAGCATCGGCGCTATTGAGCATGCTCGGTGGAATTATTTCAGCCAGACCTTCAAAGATTGGGTTCTCTGAAGGACCTGCCTGAAACAAATCGCTGAAAGAATTAACTCTTTTGGCCATTTCTGGGTTGGGAAGGAGGAAAGCTTCGGGAATTGGGAGGTTTTCGGGAAAACTCAAGAACACGGTAGAACACGAAGATAAAACGAGAGAGAGAGAGAGAGAGAGAGAGAGAGAGAGAGAGAGAGAGAGAGAGAGAGAGAGGGAAATCTAAGGGAAATGCGTGAAATGAAACACACGAACAGAAGGAAAGGGGAAAGACGCGCACACGCTTGCACACGTGCCAAAGAGAAGACCCGCAAATTGTGGATCGGGCGACGAAAGTCGTAAAGTCTACAGTAGACACGCACGCGGTTTATTAAAGAAATCGGCCGACGCAAAAGTCGTGTGACTCGATGATACCGGAGGGGTTATTTGTGAGTATCGCCGTCAAAGTGTAGTGGATGGTAAATTGTGACCAGGGGTTGTCGTACCCAAGGGATTGGAAGGCCCAAGATCCCTACTTGGTGAACAAATGCAAACAAGGTATACAATGCACTAGAAGTGGTGTGATTAGAGATGGAATATGTACTTAGATGTGGAGTATGTGCAACATGCAAGTGTAGTGATCAAAGGGGTGTCACTCTTGAGTGACAATGACAAGAACAGTGACTTGAGGTGACAAGGACAGTAGCTAAGTAACCAATCTAATCTAAGTGAGGTTGTGGTAACAAGAACACAAGTGAATGTGTTGATAGCTTTGTGTGTTGTTGAGGTGACAAGCCCAACAAAAGTGTGATTGCTGTGTGATCAAATGGATGGAAACGATTGGGGTTTCGGGTTCACTCTACCCCAATCAAATGTATGACAACTCTCAAGAACATGCAACAATGAATTCACTAAGGATCAAACCCCTATCCTAGCCATGTTATGGTTCTAGGATTGATTCTTCTAGGCCTATTTTGTGCCTTATTAGGGTCACAAATACTCCTAGTCTATTCATCCAAGCCTTGTTAGGGTCTCAAACAAACTTCCTAGGCATAGAGATTCAAGAATCAAGATTCAAACAAACTCAGTCCATTGACATAAACTCATCATGCTCATTGCAAACACATAGGATAAAATGTAATTAACATAGAATCCTAACATTAAGTTAAGTTGAACACATGCTTGAGAACTAATTAGATTCATAAACATGCATCAAACAAAACCGCATTTAACCAATGAACATATCCAGAAACGAATTCATCATGCATACTCAAGAGAAATCATCAAAACATCATCATGGGCTAGAGCACACAACCCTAGCCCCCAATCTAATGAACTACTCACAACTCATTGTCAAATACATCAATAATCTCAAATAAGAAAACATAAGTTCAAAGTAAGAGTGAAGAAGTTGAGAAAGTGCTCAAGATGTCGATGGCCAGCAGCTCCTTGGTGACTCCAAGTATGTAGCAAGCCTCCTTGAACTCCCCTCTTCCTCTACAAGCTCCAACTAATCTCCAAGCTTCCCAACTCTTGATGTCTCAATGGATGGCAACTTGTGGTGAAGGTAGATCAATGGAATGGTGGTGGAAAGTGTATGGTCGGAGTGTTTCGGATGTGTGGAAGATATTTCGTGAAGGGATCGAAGTGAGATGGGTGGTGGAAGGTGGTGAAAATGGAAGAACAAAAACGGCAGACGTACTGGGCGTCCGGGCGGATGGTATCGGCGTCCGGGCGCTTGGTACGTCTGTGTGTGTTTCAGCAAGCTTTGCCGAGAGAAAATGGGGTGTTTCTCTCTAGGGTTTTTCTGAACGTGAGTAACTGAATGAGAACAGGGTCTGGTTGGTCTCTACAGCCTCCAAAAGCTCACTAGGGTTTCCTAGTGGGGTGACATGGCAAGGGTGAGTGGAGGGAAAAGAAATGGAAAAGAAAGGTGAAGTGGAGGGATTTGTGGGTGAGTGGGGGAACTAGTGGACATGTCAACAGCCATGCACATGTGTGCAGCTGGTCTAGGAGACTCTCTCCTTCTGTGGTGGTGCTCCGGTGGTGGTCCGGCGGTGCTGCCGCCTCTTGTGGTGGTGGTTGGCCGGAAAAGTCGCCGGAAATGCAATTTCTTCATTTTCCTTCCTTTCTTCGATTCTTCAAGGCCTTCAATGACAACGTCTTCCGAAGGTGAATTCATGCAATCTTCAATGTCTAGAAGCCACGGTTGACTCCTTGTCCTCTTCTCGGAAGTGTGCCCAAAAGTAGTCAAAATGCACCTTCTTGTGCCGAATTACCTCAAGTCACCTAAGTAACCTGAAATCATGAAAACGCATATTAGTAGTAACAAAATGCCTTCGGGTAAGCTTAACTCTCATGATTAGGAATACAATTTGCGCTATAAATAAGTGCAAATCACACCCCAACACTTGAATCTTGCTTGTCCTCAAACAATAAGGGAAACACAATGCAAAACAAGAAAGAGAAAAACAGAATTCAAGCAAAATTTTCTCCAACCATAGTCCTCAACGAGCTCGGGATGTTGTAAACAAGAGACATACGATCAAAAATCAAGGCTTCACAAATTTGCTAAGATTTTAACAAGCGCAATTCAATCATGCTCGGTGAAGTGTGTGGAAACCAATGTACAATCCATCTCATGCAATCAAATAGGCACACTAAACACATTAACCACAACTCTCGCAAAGATCACTAAGTATTTCCGCTCAAGTGTATAGGGTCAAAGTGTTTACTCTCATAACAAATGCACAAAGAATGTTCCCATATGCTTGCTCATCAACCAACTCTCTACAAATCGAACCATAAATTGTTAGATCTCAAGGACTTATAATGGTAAAACGGGGCCAATGGGTGAATGGAATGGAATGGAAATATGAGTGGTGCTAAGTGTTCACAAGACATATCAACGACTTTGAAACTCAACCAAATGCTTCAACCAAAATGATTTTCTTATTCTCCTCCAACCTTATTCACAAACTACTTTCTTTTTGGATTTTTCTTCTTTCTCATTTTCTATTTTTTCTTTATTTTTCTTGAGGAACTTTATTCCTTCTTTTTGTTTTTGATTTTCTTTCTTTCTTTCTTTGAACAGTAGCAATAATAAAACTCCTCCAAACTTTCCTTTAGTACAATCATAGAATCACAAGCATCAAGGATGAGAAGTCACTATCAAAGTCTTGTAAACACAATGGTGATGGTATTTTTGAAGTGGTGGAATGAATGTGTGTGAAGTGGGTGAACAAAGGAAAGCTAATGATGTATATGGCTCAAAGTGGGCTATTCCTAGAGTTCAAATTCATATGGATGATGGTCAATTTGGCCATGGTGTTCAACTAATGCCTTAGTCATTTCTAACTCAAAATGGATCAATCAAAAGCTTCAAGTGGTCTTTGAGCAAGTTCTAGGTCCAAACCTTATGCAATGTTCACACATGAAGAACAAAGAGAAACATGAAAGATGCATACATGTGCATATTCAATGAGCTCAAAACCTCACAATTTCTGGGTATGCATGGCAATACATGTCAAGTGTGCTTCTCGGGTTGCAATCAATGAATCAACAAAGGTGATGTGTACATGGTGATCAAGCAATCATGAATCATGCATATTAAACTCAAAGCAAATCATATCAAGCCTCAACAGTGATCACAGTCTCTAGAACACAACAAAGTAAGCTCAATTCATCATTGGGATCGGAGAAAATAGACACAAAACACAAACAACACACAAAAACAAACAAAAATGCCAAAATTTCACAATCAGGGGCTTCTGGCGTCCGGGCGCCTTGTTTGGGCGTCCGGGCGGATCAAGTGGCAGAGAGCAGGTTTTCTGGGATTACATAGGGCGTCCGGGCGCCTAGTAGGGGCGTCCGGACGGATCACTCGGGTTTACCTCCCAGACTTCGGGGCGTCCGGACACTAGTAGGGTGTCCGGACGGATTAGCTACTGGAACTTGACAAAAATCGAAAAATTTGAAACATTTTGGCCAAAACGAACCCAATCTCACCCCCACACTTAAACTTAACATTGTCCCCAATGTGATAAGTGAATTTAACAATAAACTTTGGGTGAGAAAACATGACAAACAATCACAAAACACACAAAACAAACAAGAATGAAAACAAACAAAGATAGAAGTACTCCCCTTCGAAGCGCATGCTTTCCGTTTAGACACGAACAATCACCAACAACAAGGTTTCAAGACCTTGCAATCCAATGCTCACGACCTTTGGTGATGCTTATCATGATGTACTTCAAGAGTTGGGGATATGGGGCTGCCTCCCCATGAGCGCTTGTTTTTAGAGACCCTCAAGCCGGTCTTTTCCTCCTTAGGTGACAATGGGAACTTCGGTGAACCGTTCAACCTCCTCTTGAGTATCAAACGTACCACCATGGTACAGCTTCAGTCTATGCCCATTCACCTTGAATATGCCTCCATCTTGGAGGTTCTTCACTTCCACAGCTCCGTGTGGGAATACTTTCACAACCTCATAAGGACCGCTCCATCTTGAGCGTAGCTTTCCCGGAAACAACTTCAATCTTGAGTTGTATAGCAACACTTTGTTACCGGGAACAAACTTCTTCTTCTTGAGGTTCTTGTCATGCCAGACCTTGGTCTTATCCTTGAACAAGGCTGCACTCTCGTAAGCTTCATTGCGGATTTCAGCAAGCTCATTCAAGTCCAACCTCCTCTTGTCACCGGCTGCCTTTAAGTCCCAATTCATGGCCTTTACAGCCCAAAATGCTCGGTGCTCCAGCTCTACTGGCATGTGGCAAGCTTTGCCATACACAAGTCTATAGGGAGACATACCCAAAGGGGTCTTGTAAGCAGTTCTATAGGCCCACAACACATCAAGAAGTTTTGTGCTCCAATCCTTCCTAGTAGTGTTGACAGCCTTCTCCAAAATAGACTTGATTTCTCGATTAGAGACCTCAACTTGGCCACTGGTCTGTGGGTGATAAGGTGTGGCAACCTTATGCTTAACTCCATACTTAGTCATGAGGGCAGTAAAGCTCTTATTGATGAAGTGAGAACCTCCATCACTTATGATAAAACGAGGTGTGCCAAACCTTGTAAGTATGTGTTCCTTGAGGAACTTTGTGACCACAGCAGCATCATTGGTCCTTGTTGCTTGTGCCTCTACCCATTTAGACACATAATCCACTGCCACCAATATGTATAGGAACCCATAAGAGCTAGGAAAGGGTCCCATGAAGTCAATACCCCAAGTATCAAAGATTTCTAGCTCAAATATGTTGGTGAGGGGCAGCTGGTCTCTTCTTGATATATTGCCAACTCTTTGGCAGCGATCACATCGGAGGGCATACTCATGACAGTCCTTGAAGAGTGAAGGCCAATAAAATCCAGCTTGCAAGACCTTGAAAGCTGTCTTCTTTCCTCCAAAGTGTCCACCCCATGTGTGGTTGTGACAATGTTCCAAAATCAGTGGAACTTCACTCTCCGGTATACACCTCCTCCAAATCTGATCCTTCCCCTCCTTCCATAGGTAGGGGTCATCCCAAATGAATGATTGGGCATCTCTCTTGAGCTTCCTCAACTCATGGTGAGTAGCTCCCTCCGGTCTATATGTACCACCACTAGCCAAGTAATTGACTAAGATTGAGTACCATGGCAGCTCCATAGCGGTGGTAATGGCAAAGATCTGCTCATCCGGAAAGCCTTCAACCAAAGGAATGGCTGAATCATCACCTCCCCCAAGAAGTCTTGAGAGGTGATCCGCTACAACATTCTCTCTACCCGGTTTATCTTGGATCTCCAAGTCAAACTCTTGCAATAATAACATCCAACGAATGAGGCGGGGCTTTGCATCCTTCTTGGTCATCAAGTACCTCAATGCAGCGTGATCGGTATGCACAATCACCTTGGAGCCTATAAGATAGCTCCGAAACTTCTCCAAAGCAAAGATAATAGCTAGGAGCTCCTTCTCGGTTGTGGTGTAGTTCACTTGAGCATCATTCAATGTCCGAGAAGCATAGTAGATAGCATGCAACCTCTTCTCTCGTCCGCTGCCCCAAAACAGCACCCATAGCATAATCGGATGCGTCACACATGAGCTCAAAAGGGAGCGTCCAATCCGGCACACACATGATAGGAGCACTAATCAATAGCTCCTTAATCTCCTCAAATGCCGTCATGCACTTCTCATCAAAGCTCCAAGCAACATCCTTGGAGAGTAGATCACACAATGGCTTTGATATCCTCGAGAAGTCCTTTATAAACCTTCGGTAAAAACCGGCATGTCCCATAAAACTCCTCACTCCCTTCACATTAACCGGAGGAGGCAGTTTCTGCATAAGCTCAATCTTAGCTTTGTCAACCTCAATCCCTCTCTTGGAAACCACATGGCCAAGCACAATGCCCTCATCTACCATGAAGTGGCACTTCTCCCAATTAAGCACAAGGCTTGTCTCCACACATCTCCTCAAGACAAGAGCCAAGTGTGCTAGGCACTCCTCAGATGAATTCCCATGGACAGAAAAATCGTCCATGAAAATCTCCATAAAGTTCTCCGTCATGTCATGAAACAAGTGCCATCATACACCTTTGAAATGTGGCCGGTGCATTGCATAAACCGAAAGGCATTCGACGGTAGGCGAAGGTGCCAAAAGGACATGTGAAAGTGGTCTTCTCTTGGTCCTCGGGAGCTATCACAATTTGATTATAGCCGCTGTACCCATCAAGGAAACAGAAATGGGAATGTCCAGCCAACCTCTCAAGCATTTGATCAATGAAAGGAAGGGGGAAATGATCTTTCCTTGTGGCGGTATTAAGCTTCCGGTAGTCAATACATACTCTCCAACCACTTTGGACTCTTTGAGGGATGTCCTCTCCCTTGTCATTCTTCACAATGGTCAGCCCTCCCTTCTTAGGCACCACTTGAACCGGTGACACCCACTTAGAATCGGAGATTGGATAAATAACTCCATGATCAAGGAGCTTTGTGACTTCATTCTTCACCACCTCCATCATTGGTGGGTTCAATCTCCTTTGGGCATCTCTTGTAGGCTTGCTGCCCTCTTCCATATAGATGTTGTGAGTGCACACACTTGCACTTATACCCTTAATATCTGCAATTGTCCACCCAAAAGCAGCTTTGTGTTCCCTCAAAACAGCAAGCAATTTCTCCTCTTCACTTGTGGAAAGCTTGGAAGACAAGACAATGGGAAGTGTCTCATCTTCACCTAAGTATGCATACTTCAATGAGGAGGGCAGTAGCTTCATCTCAAGCTTAGGAGGTGACACAATAGAGGGCTGCAACTTCGGTGCCCATGATGGTGAAGTCTCAATATGATAGGGGATAGAAGTAGATGGCATAGTGGTCAATGCAAATGTTGCATCCACTATCTCTTCATCAAGGAACTCCATGTCGGGATAGGCAATAGAAGTCTCCAACGCATCTCTAGAGTTGGATTCAATGAATGATGTAGCAACGGCATCCCCCAACACATCTATCCGAAAACAGTCCCCCAAGGGCAGCGGACTTCTTATGGCATCGAAGATTCGAAAACCAATGGTGGTGTCAAAAACTGTCATTGTGAGGATCCCTTCCTTCACATCAATCTTAGTACCGGCTGTGGCCATGAAAGGCCTTCCAAAGAGGATAGGCATCTCCTCTTCTCCTCCACTTACAATGTCCTTCATGTCAAGGATCACAAAATCAGCCGGTATGAGGAGTTCTCCAATCTTAACTAGAACATCCTCAACAATTCCCTTGGGCACAACTTGGCTCCGGTCAGCAAGCTTCGAGTGAAATCTTCACCGGCTTGATGTCATCTAGTGCAAGGGTCTTGTACACATCATAAGGCATTAGGTTTATTGATGCCCCCAAGTCCAACATTGCCTTGTCGAATCCCTTCTTGCCAATGATGCAAGGGACCGTGAATGAACCGGGATCCTTAAGCTTGGGAGGAAGCTTGCCTTGTAGGACAGCAGAGACATCCTCACTCAAAATAATTTGTTCATCCTTCAAGAACTTCCTCTTATTGGTACACAATTCCTTCAAGAATTTGGCATAGGGAGGGAATTGCTTGATTGCATCTAAAAGGGGGATGTTGATGTTAACCTTCTTGAACAACTCAATGAATTCTTTGCGATACTTGTTGTTCTTCTTCTGTAAATCCTCCTTCCTTTGAGCATGAGGAAATGGAAGAGGCACTTGATGAGTTGTTACATGCAAAGGAGGTATACTCAAGTTGCATCTCCTTGGAATGTCATTGCTTGGCACTTGTGCACTCTTCAACTTCTCTTCCTCCTTGTCAAATGTGACATGCTTGCTCTTCCTCTTATTGTAATCTCTCTTGTCAAACTCATGATCAAGAGATAGCTGCCCAAATTCATCCCCCAATGGTGTGCCATCTTCATGATTGAAGACACTAATAGATGAGGGCTTGGAAGCTTGCACATTCTCCTCTCGGGTAGAATTTCTTTTCTGTTCAGGCCCCAGACGATCGGACGCTACCTCTTGGCGTCCGGACGGATTACACGGATTCTCTGAAAAATTGGTCTGTGCTGCCTGGCGTCCGGGCGCCCATTCCTGGCGTCCGGGCGGATTTGTCGAGGGCTGCAATTTTTCTTCTCTGTTTGACAGGCGTCCGGACGGATTGGGCGAGCTTTCCTCACTGACTGAAGGGCGTCCGGACGACACTGCTTGGCGTCCGGACGGATTGACTGGCAGAGAACTCTCTTGATTCAGTTCTTGATTCAATGCTCCTCCGGTAGGTACATTTTCTTCCCTACCGGCTTCCTTATCCTCCCCCTTGTTTCTCCGCACAATACCAACAACATCATCACTCTCCAAATTGCCGGATGGTACATTTTCTTCCCATCCGGCCCCATTCTCCTCAAATAAATTTTCAGAATTTAAACAAGGTCCCATGAATGTTGTAGAAGAAGGGGGGGCATATATATGAGCATGGGGGTCATAATTCACAAGGTTGTCGTAAGACCTACCTGAACGAAGGGTGGTGATCGCCTTCACACTCTCATGCCTCGGATTTTGTTCCGGTTGTGAAGGTAATCCACCTTGTTGCCTTGATTGGAGTTGCTTGGAGAGTTGCCCCACTTGAAGCTCCAATTTGCTCAATCCTTGGGACACTATGGACACACTTTGATCTGTCTTGAGCTGGCTTGCAGAGAGGGCAGTGAGTATCTCCTTGAATGTAGGCTCCCTTGAATCATTTGATTGAGCATGGTAGTTCTCCCTCTTGTGCTCAAATCCGGGAGGTGCTTGATATGTGCTTTGTCTTGGAGGAGCTTGTGAGGTGCTTGCCTCCTGAGCATACATAGGATTAGGAGCTCCTCTTTGATAGGTGTTAGGGCCTTGGAACCCTTGTGTTCTCCCTCCTTGATATGTTTGGTTTCCTCCTTGAAACCTTCCTCCAACAAATCTACCTCCTTGGTAGTTGTTTCCTCCTTGATAGGTACTGCCCCCTTGATGGCCTTGGCTGTTGGTTAGGGCTGCATTCTCCACATGCCTCTTGCCATAGGAGTAGTGAGGATGATTGTTCAGCTGTGAGGAGTGGTGCTCCGGATTATAATTATCCACTTGGTACAATTGCTCATCCAACACTCCTTGTTGAATGGTGGCTGAATAGTATTGGCATTCAATGGTTTCATGCTCCAAGGAACCACAATATGAACATGAAACAGCCACTGCCTTAACTTGCTCACTTGGATGAGGAGGAGCTGCATTGCCATGTGCTTTGAGCAAGAGATCAAGTTTGGTGTTCATGGCAGCCTCTAGTTGCTCAAACTTTGCATTCATAAGATCATCCACTTGTTGAATTTGGGAGACACCTTGGACTGCTCTTGTCCTTGCCTCAACTCCTCTTGGTTCTCTTCCACCAAGATGTGGCTCTTCTCTTTCCCTTATCCTTGAGTCTCTCCTCCGGTCATGGTTGTCCCACTGCCCGGATTGATTAGAGAGCTCCTCAATGATGTCCCAAGCGGCATTAGGTCCTTTCCTTTGAAAACTGCCACCACATGCATTGTCAAGTCTCCTCCGGTCATCATCAAATAGACCGTCATAGAATGAGGAAACAAGCTGCCATTTGCTGATTCCATGGTGTGGACATCCAAGCTCCAAGTCCTTAAAACGTTCCCAAGCATCATAGATAGATTCACGCTCACCTTGCATGAATGTAGTGAGCTGAATCCTCATGGCAGTAGTGCGATGATGGGGGTAATAGGTGTTGAGGAACACCTTCTGCATGTCATCCCAAGAACGGATGCTTCTTGGCTTGAGCTTGTGGAACCATATCTTTGCCTTTGCCTTGAGTGAGAATTGAAAGAGTCTAAGCTTCAATTCATCATATGTCAATCCTCCTCTATTTAGGGTGCTGCAAATGGCATCAAAATCGACCATGTGATCATATGGTCGCTCCTTCTCAACTCCATGGAAGGTAGGCAGAATGGACAAGATCGAATGCTTGATCTCGTATGCAATTTGTGGATGCGGATGGACAATACAAGATGGTGCGTTGACAACGCTCGGATTTGAGTAATGACTCAATGGCAGCTCCACTTCATCAATGGGAGGCACTTGATCATTGTTGTTCACATCCCCCATTGTCTCTTTGGGTGGTGTAGGTTGCTCTGGAAGGTGTGTAACTGGTGGAGCACTCTCAGTTCTCCTTGGTCTACCTCTTCCTCTTCCTCTACCTCTTCCTCTTCCACTTGGTCTTCCTCTTGTGTCTTCACTCAAAACTCTCCCACTTCTCAACACAATTTGATCACTAGAAGTGGAGGACACGTTCATGTACCTGTAAACACACAAAGAGTAAGTATAATCAACACTTAGAAGCAAGGAAACAATGACAAAATGGAATTGGAAGCAATTGGAAGCAAATAGCACAAATCAGTTTCACAAAATGGTCCCAGACGATCGGACGCTAGGCTTGGCGTCCGGACGGATTCGTCGGGATTAGGCTTCTGTATCAAGGGCGTCCGGACGTCACAATGGGTGCCCGGACGGATTAAGTGAATTTCAGTTACAGAGAGTTCAGAAATAATTACGAAAATTGCCACTGTGAACAACTTCACAGGGCAACAGAGAAACAAATCACAATTTACCTAAGCAAACCTTAACGAAACACAACCAAATTTTAAACACAACAACTAGACACACAAAAGAACTAGCACACAAATTTTTAGAATTTTCTGGATTGATTTACTATGCTAACAAAAATCGGGAAAACCACACAGTAGCAAAGAGTGTGCTTAGGAACAACTTGGAAACAAAAACAACAACAAATACAATTATGCTATAAATCAAAGACACAACAAACACTAAGACACATATATCAAACAATTTATACTACAAGAATAGTGCAAAGACACCCCGACTACGGGTCACCAAGGAATCAAGGATGAACCTCAATCCCCGGCAACGGCGCCATTTGACTCGATGATACCGGAGGGGTTATTTGTGAGTATCGCCGTCAAAGTGTAGTGGATGGTAAATTGTGACCAGGGGTTGTCGTACCCAAGGGATTGGAAGGCCCAAGATCCCTACTTGGTGAACAAATGCAAACAAGGTATACAATGCACTAGAAGTGGTGTGATTAGAGATGGAATATGTACTTAGATGTGGAGTATGTGCAACATGCAAGTGTAGTGATCAAAGGGGTGTCACTCTTGAGTGACAATGACAAGAACAGTGACTTGAGGTGACAAGGACAGTAGCTAAGTAACCAATCTAATCTAAGTGAGGTTGTGGTAACAAGAACACAAGTGAATGTGTTGATAGCTTTGTGTGTTGTTGAGGTGACAAGCCCAACAAAAGTGTGATTGCTGTGTGATCAAATGGATGGAAACGATTGGGGTTTCGGGTTCACTCTACCCCAATCAAATGTATGACAACTCTCAAGAACATGCAACAATGAATTCACTAAGGATCAAACCCCTATCCTAGCCATGTTATGGTTCTAGGATTGATTCTTCTAGGCCTATTTTGTGCCTTATTAGTGGTCACAAATACTCCTAGTCTATTCATCCAAGCCTTGTTAGGGTCTCAAACAAACTTCCTAGGCATAGAGATTCAAGAATCAAGATTCAAACAAACTCAGTCCATTGACATAAACTCATCATGCTCATTGCAAACACATAGGATAAAATGTAATTAACATAGAATCCTAACATTAAGTTAAGTTGAACACATGCTTGAGAACTAATTAGATTCATAAACATGCATCAAACAAAACCGCATTTAACCAATGAACATATCCAGAAACGAATTCATCATGCATACTCAAGAGAAATCATCAAAACATCATCATGGGCTAGAGCACACAACCCTAGCCCCCAATCTAATGAACTACTCACAACTCATTGTCAAATACATCAATAATCTCAAATAAGAAAACATAAGTTCAAAGTAAGAGTGAAGAAGTTGAGAAAGTGCTCAAGATGTCGATGGCCAGCAGCTCCTTGGTGACTCCAAGTATGTAGCAAGCCTCCTTGAACTCCCCTCTTCCTCTACAAGCTCCAACTAATCTCCAAGCTTCCCAACTCTTGATGTCTCAATGGATGGCAACTTGTGGTGAAGGTAGATCGATGGAATGGTGGTGGAAAGTGTATGGTCGGAGTGTTTCGGATGTGTGGAAGATATTTCGTGAAGGGATCGAAGTGAGATGGGTGGTGGAAGGTGGTGAAAATGGAAGAACAAACGGCAGACGTACCGGGCGTCCGGCGGATGGTATCGGCGTCCGGGCGCTTGGTACGTTCGTGTGTGTTTCAGGAAGCTTTGCCGAGAGAAAATGGGGTGTTTCTCTCTAGGGTTTTTCTGAACATGAGTAACTGAATGAGAACAGGGTCTGGTTGGTCTCTACAGCCTCCAAAAGCTCACTAGGGTTTCCTAGTGGGGTGACATGGCAAGGGTGAGTGGAGGGAAAAGAAATGGAAAAGAAAGGTGAAGTGGAGGGATTTGTGGGTGAGTGGGGGAACTAGTGGACATGTCAACAGCCATGCACATGTGTGCAGCTGGTCTAGGAGACTCTCTCCTTCTGTGGTGGTGCTCCGGTGGTGGTCCGGCGGTGCCGCCGCCTCTGTGGTGGTGGTTGGCCGGAAAAGTCGCCGGAAATGCAATTTCTTCATTTTCCTTCCTTTCTTCGATTCTTCAAGGCCTTCAATGACAACGTCTTCCGAAGGTGAATTCATGCAATCTTCAATGTCTAGAAGCCACGGTTGACTCCTTGTCCTCTTCTCGGAAGTGTGCCCAAAAGTAGTCAAAATGCACCTTCTTGTGCCGAATTACCTCAAGTCACCTAAGTAACCTGAAATCATGAAAACGCATATTAGTAGTAACAAAATGCCTTCGGGTATGCTTAACTCTCATGATTAGGAATACAATTTGCGCTATAAATAAGTGCAAATCATCGTGCGTCGGCCCAATCACATTTTTTCTTGATTTTCGATTTTTTATTTTTTTATTTTTTTAATACTTTACGAAAAGTCGTAAAGTGAACAGTGAAAACGCGTGGCACACGCGCTTGCCGACACTTTAAACGGGCTTGGGCCATCGGAATGGTCTGGGCCTTAAAGTGGGTCTGGGCCAAAGAAAACTCCGGCCCATTATTGGTGGGCTTAAACTAATGGGCCTAAAAACGAACAGGCCCGACACACTAATGGGCTTGGGTTACAGGTTTTGGGCTTCGGGAATGGCACGAGCCCAATGGGCCAAATTTTTTATTTTTTATTTTTTTATTTTTACGAAACCTAAAACCCTAACCAATCACACAAATGGGCCTAAGGCCCAATAACAAATAACTACAAGCAAGCCCAAAAATAAAACAAAATGTAATTATAAACAGTAAAAATAAATAATTACAAATAGTAAAACAAACAAACACCCTTTTTTTTTATTTACAATTAAAAATTTACTACTTTTTTTTTTTTTTAATTTTTCCAAAAACAAATAATGAGAGTGAAAAGAAAACTACCTTTTTACTCCCGAGGAAACCGAAAATCACCAACAAGACATCAACCTCAAGGTTTTTCAACCTTGACTTCCTAAACGTATGCTCCGATGTATGTGGTAAAATTTCGGATAAACCCGGATTATTTCCTATACAAAATAAAAAGGTTGGTAATAAATTTACAAAATAAAAACAAAATATTTACAAAGTTAAAAATATGTCACAAATTATCTATACAAAATGAATGAATAAATTTTCCTATGTCTACATATATTTTATTTACACAATACACTTAAGTGTACAAAAAGATTTTCCTTTGCCTTAATATAGTTGAAAAAAAATGAAAGTTGATTCCAAGCGGTAACTCAAGGTGGACTTACGGCCTAGGTGCAATGCCTTGACTTAAATGACTTTCCGTGTTTTCAGAGGCGAATGGCCAGATCATATGAGAATAAGCGAGGGGCAGGATTCATTTAGTGGACTACGGAGGCTTACACCCCTATCGACTTACGTCAGTCTATAGTCCTCTGAATCCAAAACCTGTCACCCAGGGTCTCGACCTAGACACCATCCATGTGCTCCTTACTCAGTTGAGAAAGCACTTAAGTGTTCCACAATTCTCCAAGTGTTAATAAAGGCCGCCCTCAACCTCAAATAACCTTACGGTAAAAATGAAGGGTTTAGGCCAATATTAACAAAAGGACCTTACCTATTTCCGTTCAAGTTACAACTTACAACAACAAAAAGTAATCAACTATATAAAAGACACCTAAATATAATTACTAAGTGTACAAATATAAACAAGTATAATTAGTGAGTGTAAAATTAACAAGTATTATTTACAAATAGTAAAAAGTAAAAAGTAAAAAGTAAATAGTAAAAACAATCCCCGGCGAGCCGGCGCCAAAATGATTTGCGGTAAAACCGACGTCATTAATTATTACCTAAATTCCTAACAATTGTCGTTGTAAAGTATAATGGGAAATAGAGGTTTTTCCCACAGAAGATTGTTATATTTACTTTTCAATGTCACAATAAAATAAATTAAATAAAGAATTATTATTAACAAGTATAAAGAATAAAGAATATATATATATACAAAATTAAATGAACTATACAGTATTGTTTCTATTTACAAAAATATACATTATATACAAAAGTATTTTTGGGGGTTTTTGAGATTTTTGAAAACAATAAATAATTAAAAGGAAATATATTTGGATTTTTTATTATTTTTGAAAACAAGAAAAACACACACAAATATTGTTTTGAAGATTAACCAACTCTCTAGCCATGAATTCGAAACCAACACATGTAGAATGCCTACGCAGGTTATCATTCCCCAAATAAAACTTCTCCATGAAAATTAACCTAGTGAACGCTCATCTAGATTAAACAATTAAACATGCAAAGGAGAAGAGTTGTTAATTAAAGTGCGCGACCTAGCGAACGCTCGTCTATCCGCGATCCTTCTTATTTAGTTTCAACATTAAAGATAAAACCAAACAAACAAAATTCACATAAGCTGCTAGAAGAATCAATCAACTTCAATCCAACAATTATTACACAAAATAGAAAATAAACAAATAGTAACAATTTATCCCAACATTTATTCACATTAATTAAAGTACGGAAAATAAAATTAAACAAAAATAAAATATAATAAATAAACGAGGGTTGGGAAAATGTTACTAATGTGTCCATGAAAATGGACACTGTCTGGCAGGCGAAGGTGGCAGACTCAGCTATTAAAATCGGACATATATTTGGATGTGGCAGGTGTAGAGAGTAATTTCAGATTGGGCTATTGGGCATTGGGCTTACGCCCAAATTGACTTTTCTCTTTCTCTTCCGTGCTTGCTCAGCCCAAGCCCAAGGCTTCTTCATTGACTTTTCAACGCAAGGTCTCCAAGTCAGCATTAGACCGTGCCTCTCTTCATTTCTTCTTTTCCATTCCAGTAGAGAGGGCGACGGAGGAGATCTGGAATTGCAGGCGCGGGCTTGGGGAACGTGAACGGCGAAGGTGTGGCGTGATGAGAACGTGAACGGCGAAGGTGTGGCGTGATGAGAACGTGAACGGCGAAGGTGGCCGGGACGCGACAGAGGCACGGGTTGTGCGGCGAACGAAACGACGCCGTTCATGGTGAATCGAGCACGGGCTCGATGATGACGACGGAGATTGATGGCTGCCGGCGGTATGGCTAGGCCGAGCTTGATTGGATGGGATCGACGACGGTATTGGGCGACGGTGATTTCTGGCGAGAAGGCACGAGTCCTTCGATGGTGACGCCGGAGATGTTGATTGGGCTGCCGCCGTGATTGTCGTGGACCGGGCTCGGTGATTTTGCAGATTAGGGAGCGCCGGGCTTGATTGCAGCATGGCAGAGGCATCGGTTTCGGGCAGCGAACAGCAGCGATGACGCCGGCAAAGGCGCGGGGCCGGGCTCTTGCGGGGTTGATCGATGGCAGCTACGGTGGACTGGGTACGACGCCGGTGGTGGAATCAAAGGCTGCTTGGGTCAGTAAAGATGACGACGGTGATGGCTTGCAGTGTGTAGATGGAAGAGACGCCGGCAGAAGCGAGCGGTGGGTCTCCAAACCTGCAAAAGCAAAACAGAGAAAATTAGAGAGAATTGGTTTGTGATTGATGATTGTGAAATTGCAGGAACAAAGCATGAATTGATTGTGTGCCATGACTGTGATTGTGATTGTGTGAATTGGTGATTGAAGATGGTTGCAGGAGCTTCTCTTAAATAGAGAAAGATTTGGTGATTGCAGTGGAAGGCCAACGCAGAGAGCATGTAAGCTGGAGTGGTGCAGTGATTGATTCCTGATGGAATTGAGGCCATGTGAGGGACATGAGATGCTCAAAAGCAACGGGAAAACTAAGTGGAACAGCTAACAATCCATGAAGGAATTGAATTCAAAGATGAGCGGCCATGTGAGGGAGGAGGGAGGAACGTGTGTTAGCTGCCAAGACAAAACAAAGACAAAAATAACAAAATAAAATAACAAAAAGAAATAAAAGAAATAATTATAAAAATAAAACAAAAGAAATAAAATAACAAATGAAATAATTATAAAAGAAATATGTAAAATAAATAAACATAAAATATGAACAAGGGAAAATAAGATGGAGGTTTAAAATGTGTTCCACCACCGCGTGTGGTGGTTGCGCCGCCTTATGTGGTGGTTCGCCGACAAAATTGTCGGGATTCGGAATAATCCGAAATCTTCGTACAGTATTTTATTCCACAAATGAAAGTCACGGTTGACTTTCCGATTTACGCTGAAAACCTCCAAAATGCACCTATTCTGTGCAGATTAACATTTTCCTGGTATTTTCCCTAAAATCACGAAAACAAACATTAAACAGACAATTAAGCTTTCGGAATAGCAAAATCCAGTAATTAAAGGCACTTTGTGAACGTATTTTACGTTCACATTGACACGCCCCAAAGGAAGCATCAATTTAGAAAAATCCTATCGTTAGTAGTATAGTGGAAGTAGGGTATCGTTCACAACGGAGATCAAAGGGTGTACCTAACAAAAATTGTCACAAAGAATTAAATAAAGTAAAGAATTATTATTAACAAGTATAAAGTATAAATATATACATATGTACAAAGTAAAAAGGGGAATTGAGAGATAAATTGAATGAAATAAATTAATTAAATTACAAAGAATAAATAAAATATGATGATGAAACACAAAGTATATAAAGTTCAGCCACATATACACAAGTTTACCAATCATTAGACCGAAAATTAACCAAGTTCCCTAGCCATGAAACCGAAACTAACATATGTGGAATGCCCACGCGGGTTATCATTCCCCAAATAAAACCTCTTCCATGAAAATTAACCTAAGCGACCGCACCTAGATTAATCAATCAAACATGCAAAGGTAGCTAATCAAAACATGTTCAACGCATAAAAGAAGAGTTGTTAATTAAAGTGCACGACCTAGTGGGACCGCCCATCTATCCGTGATCCTTTTTATTTGTTTCCGACCTCTTTCCAAAGCCTTTACTACTAGTGCATTAGAATTAAAACCCTAATTCTAGCACCAATTATATGCAATTATCTTAAGTTTGCAACCTTAAAACAAAAACATATAAAAGTTATCTACTAAAATAGAATCAAATAAACGGAGTCACATAAGCTACTAGAAGAACTAATTAATTAGGATCAAACAATTAAATAAACCCATAAACAAAGGCTGAAAATTATATAAATCATGTCATGTTAACTAATACAAAGGATAAACAAGAAACAAAGAGGCATAAATTTAAAGACTAAGTCGAAATACACCGTATGAATAGCATGAAGATCTTGAATCCACATCTTGAATCCTTGACCACAAGCAATCCAAGCTGTGAAGACAAGGTGGTGATGGTGATGGTGACGCTGAAATAGGGCTGGTGGTGATGGTGTAGACGCCTTCTCCTCCTCCTTGAAGTCTTGAAAACCCATAGTATTAGAGAATGGAAAATATGATGTGAGAAGAGAAGAGAAAGATGAGGGTTTGTCCCTCCCCATTGGGGTGTGTTTGAAGAGAAGAATGAGGCTGCTATTTATAGGAGAATGGAGAGGAAGATGAAGACAATGCAAGAAATAAAGAAAGAAAAGGAAGAGAAGTGGAATGTGAGTGGTAGAAAAAAAATGGTAAGTGGAATGGTGGAAATGTAGTCATATGGCAATGAACCATTTATTTAGGTAAAAGAAATTAAACACTAATGGTGTGGGCAGAAAGAAGAGGAAAGAATATAGGGGTAGTGGAGCATTGAAAATAAAAGAAGAGGAAAGAAATAAAAAGCAGACAGCACTGAGCAGTTCCCACTTAGAACGGAATAATGCACGTTTGAACGGTTGGATGATTCTCACATTTTAATACAGAATATATAACACACACATGCAGCGTGTATCAAAATTACAGCTGGATCCAACGGTGAAATTGGGAGATATGGGCTTCGCAAGTTGACTAATCTGCACAGGCAGAATGTCCGAAAATCTGGGCTTGGGCCTTTCCTCATGCCTTGTGAACTTGGGCCTTCCTTCATGGATTTGGGCCTTCCATCTTGGGTTTGGGTCTTCCATCTTGGGCCTCATGGCAGACCACCTCTTAATGGTCCTCGCAAAAGCCCATTAGACTTCGTTTCTGCACATGTTCACATTAATACATCATTTTGGACTCAAATATGGAAACTAAGCTAAAATAGCAAAGTTACAATTAAATCATAGCCAAATAGTAGGGAAAACACATTAAAAACGTCACACTTTGTGCTCCTATCAAATTCCCCCACACTTAGCTACTGCTAGTCCTCTAGCAAACACAAGAACAACACAAAACAGAAAAGGAAACACAAAACAGAATGGTCTTTCCAACCATAACCCTCAGCGAGTTCAAAAGAGTTATAACCAGGAGAATAAAAATTATATGCCAAGGCTAACGAATTTGCTAAGCATTTAACATGTACATCTCATTCATGCTCGGGTGAAGTGTGTGAAAACCAAGTGTACAATTAATCTCATGCAATCCAATAGGCACATCGAAACAACATTAACCACTAAAGCTCACAATGATCACTAAATATTTCTGCTCAGTGTTTAAGGTTAAGTGTTTACTCTCATAACAATTGCACAAGTAACGTTCCCATAAGCTTGCTCATCGACCAACTCTCCACAATCAATCTACAACTCATTAAATCATAAGGACTTTCAATGGTGTAATGGGGCCAAAGGTTAGGGGTTAAAAGAAACGAAAGGAAAGGAAATACAAAATGTCCCGAGTGTTCCACAAAACAATTTTGTGACTTGTTTTCTATATGCTTAAACAATCAAACAACCAAACTTTTATTCACCTCCAATCTTTCACACTTTCTGAACAAAAACTTCTTATTCTTTCTTTTTTTTTCTTCTTTTTTTTCTTTTTGTATAATTTTTTTTTACACAAATTTTTTTTTTTTTACAACACCCCCACACTTACTTCTTTCACAAACCAGAAGACTTTTCAAGCACAAAATACCACCACAAGTCACAAAATTGTCTCTCTAACACATGTTGGAACAAAGGCAGGTTAGTGTTTAAGCTAAAAACAGATTAGGAGTAAGCGGGTTAACAAAGAAAAAGGCTAAAAACATGTTAGGCTCAAAAGAGGTTAACCTAAAGGATTAGTGTTTACAGGGCTGTAATTCAGTTTGGCCATGGTGCTTTACTAATGCCTTAATCATCTCTAATTCATCACAGATTAATAAAACGTTTCAAGTGGTCTTTGAGCAAGTTCTAGGTTCAAAACTCATGAATTGTGCACACATGAAGAACGAGTAAATGTATGAATGATGCATACATGTGAATATTCAATAGGCTCAAATCCTCACATTTTCTGGGTATGCATGACAATGTATGTTCAAATGTGCTTCTCGGATTGCAATCAACTAATCGAAACAGGTTATGTGAACATGAAATTTCGAGCAATCACAAGTTATGCAAATTAAATCCAAAGCAAATCACAAAGCCTTAGCATATAATCAACATTCTCAAAATCATAACAATTAAACTCAATTCATCATCGGAATTGGAAAGAAAACAACACACATAACACAAATAAACACACAAAAACACACAAACAAAAGCAAATATTTTTGTAATTTTTGATTTTTTTAATTTTTTTGATTTTTCAATTTAGGGTAACAATACGTGACCACAGTGACTTACTAAGTGCAATGGTAGGTTCAACGCTACCAAGGGAGTAAGTATGATCTAGTCGATATACCGTTACCGTAGAAAACGAAAACAAACAAATAAATAAACAACAGAAACAATTTTTTTTTTCTTTTTTCAATTTTTTTTTATTGGGGTAACAATACGTGACCACAGTGACTTACTAAGTGCAATGGTAGGTTCAACGCTACCAAGGGAGTAAGTATGATCTAGTCGATATATTGTTACCGTAGAAAACGAAAACAAGTAAATTATTTTTTTGAATTAGGTTTCCAAAACTATTAGGTGAATTGTAATCCCTAACTCTAGCTCCAATTATATGCAAATATTATAAGTATCGATCCCTATAACATAAACACATAAAAGTTTTCTATAATTCAGAATCAAGTAAACAGAGTCACATAAGCTACTAGAAGAACTAATTAATTAGGATCCAATAACTAAATAAACTCATATAAATAGGCTGGAAATTATATAAATCATGTCATGTTAACTAATACAAAGAATAATCGAGCAACAAAGAGGAATTCATAAGAATAATTAAAGGAAAAGTCAGATTACACCATATGGAATAGCATGAAGACTTGAAGACCACGAAACCTTGAATCCTTGAAAGCAAGTAATCCAAACCGTGTGCAGCAAGGTGGTGATGATGATGGACGAAATTGATGGTGATGATGGTGATGGTGCAGCCGCCTTTCCTCCTCCTTGAAGCCTTGAGAACCCTAAATATTAGAGAATGGAAAATATGATGGAGAAGAGAAAGAGGAGGGTTTGTCCCTCCCCATTGGGGTGTGTTGAAGAGAAGAATGAGGCTGCTATTTATAGGAGAATGGAGAGGAAGAAGAAGACAATGCAAGAAATAAAGAAAGAAAGAGAAGAGAAGTGGAATTTAAGTGGGAGATAAAGAAATGGTAAGTGGCATGGTGGAAATGTAATGGGTTGCAATTAACCATTTATTTAGGTAAAAGAAATCAAACACTAATGGTATGGGTAGAAAGAAGAGGGAAGAATATAAGGGTGAGTGGAGCATTGAAAATAAAAGAAGAGGAAAGAAATAAAAAGCAGGCAGCACTGAGCTATTCCCACTTAGAACGGAATAATGCACGTTTGAACGGTTGGATGATTCTCAAATTTTAATACAGAATATCTAACACGCACATGCAGCGTGTATCAAAATTACAGCTAGATCGGACGGTGCAATTGGGAGTTATGGGCTTCGCAAGTTGACTAATCTGCACAGGCAGAATGTCCGAAAATCTGGGCTTGGGCCTTTCCTCATGCATTGTGAACTTGGGCCTTCCTTCATGGATTTGGGCCTTCCATCTTGGGTTTGGGCCTCCTTCTTGGGTTTGGGCCTTCCATCTTGGGCCTCATGGCAGACCACCTCATAATGGGCCTCGAAAAAGCCCATTAGACTTCGTAAATTTCCGAGCTCCGATTTTCTGCACGTATTCACATTTATATATCATTTAGGGACTCAAATATGGAAACTAAGCTAAAATAGCAAAGTTACAATTATATCATTGCCAAATAGTAGGGAAAACACATTAAAAACGTCACACTTTGTGCTCCTATCAAATTCCCCCACACTTAGCTATTGCTAGTCCCTTAGCAACACAAAACTTAAAACAAAACAACACAAAACAGAAAAGGGAAACACAAAACATATATTCTTTCCAACCATAACCCTCAGCGAGTTCAGAAGAGTTATAATCAGGAGAATACAAATTATATACCAAGGCTAACGAATTTGCTAAGTCTTTAACATGCACATCTCATTTATGCTCGGGTGTAGTGTGTGAAAACCAAGTATACAATTAATGTCAAGCAATCCAATAGGCACATTGAAACAACATTAACCACTAAACCTCACAAGATTCACTAAATATTTCCGCTCAGTGTTTAGGGTTAAGTGTTTACTCTCAAAACAATTACACAAGTAGTGTTCCCATATGCTTGCTCATTAACCGACTCTCCACAATTAATCTACAACTCATCAGATCATAAGGACTTTCAGGTGAAACAGGAACCAAAGGGTGAATGGTAAATGGTGAATGGTGAATGGTGAATGGTAAATGAAGTGAAAGGACTCGAAATGAAAAATGTTTTACATGTTTGCAAGACAAGTCAACGACTTTGAAACTCATACCTATGCTATACCCGAAACAACTTTCTTATTATCCTCCAACCTTTTATTGAAAATAATACAAGAAAATAACTCTTTTTTTTTTTTTTCTTTCTTTTCTTCTTTTTTTTTTTCTTTTTTTTTTGAGGAACTTTATTCCTTCTTTTTGTTTTTGATTTTTTTTTTCTTTCTTTGAACAATTACAACAAAATAAAATGCACCCCCACACTTGCCTTTTGGTATATTACCATACAAATCCGAAGCATACAAACACAAGAAGTCACTATCATCGTCTTGCAAACACAATAAAACAAGGGTGAGATGGTGTGGGTGAACAAAAGAAAAGGCTAATGAGTGTTTAGTTCAAAAGGGGATTCCTAAAGTTCGTGTTTAGATGGATGGTGAATATTTTGGCCATGGTGCTCAACTAATGCCTTAATCATCTCTAATTCATTACAGATTAACAAAACGTTTCAAGTGGTCTCTGAGCAAGTTCTAGGTTCAAAAGCTTATGAATTGTGCACACATGAAGAACGAGTAAATGTATGAAATATGCATACATGTGAATATACAATAGGCTCAAATCCTCACATTTTCTGGGTATGCATGACAATGTATGTTTAAATGTGCTTCTCGGATTACAATCAATTAATCGAAACAGGTTATGTGAACATGGAAATTCGAGCAATCACAAGTTATGCATGTTAAATCCAAAGCAAACTACACAAAGCCTTGACATATAATAAACATTCTCCTAATGACAACAATTAAACTCAATTCATCATCGGAATTGGAAAGAACAAAGCACAAAACAAACAATAACACACAAAACAGAAGCAAATATTTTTGTCATTTTTGATTTTTTGGATTTTTTTTTTATTTTTCAATGTAGGTAACAATACGTGACCACAGGGACTCACTTAGTGCAATGGTAGGTTCAACGCTACCAAGGGAGTGAGTGTGATATAGTCGATATACCGTTACCGTAGAAAACGAAAACAAACAAATAAATAAACAACAGAAACAATTTTTTTTTCTTTTTCAATTCTTTTTATTAGGGTAACAATACGTGACCACAGTGACTTACTAAGTGCAATGGTAGGTTCAACGCTACCAAGGGAGTAAGTATGATTTAGTCGATATATTGTTACCATAGAAAACAAAAACAAGTAAATTATTTTTTTGAATTTTTCAAATTTTTTTTTTCAAATTTTTTTCTTTTCTTTTTAATAAACCTTCCCCCCACACTTGAATTAAACATTGCCCTCAATGTTAGACAGATATTTCACGAAAATGAGAAATTCAAGCATGGTTATTGAATTTAAACACACATACATAAATAAACACACAACATAAACAGAAGTAAACACACAACAGTTAAGTAAATGAAAAGGGAAACAGAAAGACTCCCCTTTGAAGATCGTGAAGCTCCTCCCGAAGCAAGTCACCAACAGTCACAAACAAGGCTAGCAAGGCCTTGCATCCAACGTTTGCTCCTTAATTGACTGCGGTTCTGATCCTTTGAAGTGTGTCCCGGACAAGGGGGTTGCCGACTCCACTCCACGGCGACTTGGCGATGTAGCCTTCACCGAGATCCGGAACACTATAGTCAGCAGTGTTCCGTCAAGTACAGCTCCGGATACGTTAGGCAGAATGGAGAAGCCCCGAAGACATAAGCGGAAATGGCTCCGGTTGAACTCCAGATAGCAAACACTGGAAAATGGAATGGTTAATCGGCGCATAAATCACAGACGACCCCGTTGCATCGGTGCAACACTCCTGAAGGATGAGGAAGTCGTTGTGACTATCTATAGCGAGCACCGAGATCTGGTTCCGCGGGTCAAGACCGATGGTGAAATTTGCTAGCACACGCACAGAGCTGTCCATCGACATACTATCCCATTGTGGTCTTGTCTGCACGTCTTTGAGGAACTCAAAGATCCTAGTGTGATGAGATAGATGAACAACGGAACAACCAGCAGTACGATTGACTCCAGGGGGCTTGCTCGGATCACCCCTTCGCTTGTTGGTCCTGACCTCCATTCGAGTGTCTCTTGTTCGGTTCGAACAAGTCCAGTGGTGGTACGTGGAGTTGCTGATGTCGTTGAAGAAACAGATCGTCATATGTTTTGCCATTTCCGCAAGTCCTCTTCTTCCTTCAAGAGAAATAATCGAGTCACCGGGTGAAGAGTGGATACCTGTGGCGCACATGTAGCGCTCGGCTTGTCGTTGGAGGGTTGAGATCCAACGCTTTGCACCAAAAGCGAACCCTGAGTGAACAAAAGGTTCGAAACTGGCCTTCATCTCTTTCTCGCGTACATCCACGTGCTCCACCCAAGTGACCAAGGAAGATCCATTATGAAGATCACGTATCAGGCATCCGGAGGGGCGTTTTCGGCAAATCGATCTCACGGAAGGCTTTGGATTGGAACGCAATTCATCCACGGAGACATCCACGACGACCCAACTTCCATCCAGTTGTTGGTGAGAGTACCGAACGAACTGGACTTCACGTGTTGAGACGATGTGAGATGGCACCAGAAACTCGGCCGACATCACCTGCATATGCTCCTCGTAGCCTTCTTCGTTGCTGGAGGAAAGGATCTCCAACGTCTTGGCGTTTGTGATCATGCTACAGAAGACTGGCAACCATCGACCAACATCCATTAAGATCTGAACGATGGTGGTCGGATAAAGATGGATGGTTGCCGAGTGTCTCGACGATTCGGCTTTGAAGTACGGAGCAGGTTCGGCTCGTTGAAACACTCGCAAGTACTCGGCCCTATGAAGAGTCTCGGGATGAATAGACGTGTCGGGAGTCGGTGAAGTTATCCACAAAGGAAATCCAAGGTGGCCGCGAGCAGGAGCTCGTCTTTGGCCTTGCGGGCGATATCCGAGATCAAGTCGGTGTGGACTCCGACAAGATCGAGCGAGCAGGTCCGGGAAGGGTGTCGGATGGCAAAGGTATGGATGGGCGCTCGACTAGGGTAGGCATGAGGCTCCGCACATCCCGTCTCAAGTGGTCCATGTCGATGGAATCATCGGACAACTCGAGAATAGGCTCTTGTTGTGGAGGAACAACTTCGAGCCTTCGCCTAGGCACATCTGAGTGCGGAACAGGACCTCCGCAATTAGGACAGATGCCGCTGTGGAGAGCATCGACGAGTCGTTGATTCAGAAGTTGAAGCTCCTCGTTCTTGCTCACCAGCTGATCATTTCGTCTCTCTAACTCGGCGATACGTTGCTCAGACGTCAGGATACCGAATTTCTTCCTATTTCTCGATCCCCAATAATAGACTTGGTCCTCCTCAAGTCCGATTTTCGGACCAAATCTTTCTCGTTGTGGTTTCGTGGGGTGAGAATACACCGCAAAGAAAGCCGCCAGTGCTTCTCTCTGAGCCTTGGTGTATTTTGTCCTCGGAAGTCTCCTATAGATAGGAGCGGCTTCCGGCTCGGCTGGTGGATCAGCAACCAGGATTGGTGCTTGGGGTAGTGGTTGCGGTTGTGGCTGTGGTTGTGGCTCAGTCGGCATGCTAGCATCGGCGCTATTGAGCATGCTCGGTGGAATTATTTCAGCCAGACCTTCAAAGATTGGGTTCTCTGAAGGACCTGCCTGAAACAAATCACTGAAAGAATTCACTCTTTTGGCCATTTGTGGTTTGGGAGGGGAGGAAATGCTTCTGGGATTTGGGAGGTTTTCTGGGAAAAACGGAAGAACACGAAGAACAGATGAAGAACAACGAGAGAAAATGAGAGAGAATGAGAGAGAGTCTAAGGGAAAACGCGTGAAATGACCTAAGGGAACTAACGCAAACCGAAGGGGAAGGGAACGGAATGGACGGACGCGTGTCCAAAGTCGAAGACAAAGATCCGTAAATCACGGATCGAGCGACGAAAGTCGCAAAGGGAATAGTGGAACGCGCGCACGATTTATTAAACAATTCGGCCGACGCAAAAGTCGTGAGTCGGCCCAATCAAAATTTTTTTCTGATTTTCGAATTTTTATTTTTTTTATTTTTTTAATACTTTACGAAAAGTCGTAAAGTGAACAGTGAAAACGCGTCGCACACGCGCTTGCCGACACTTTAAACGGGCTTGGGCCATCGAAATGGTCTGGGCCTTAAAGTGGGCCTGGGCCAAAGAAATCTCCGGCCCATTATTGGTGGGCTTAACTAATGGGCCTAAAAACGAACAGGCCCAACACACTAATTGGCTTGGGTTACGGGTTTTGGGCTTCGTGAATGACACGAGCCCAATGGGCTTCGTGAATGACACGAGCCCAATGGGCTAAAGATTTAACTAACTAATTTTTATTTATTTATTTATTTTTTTTTCTTTTTCTTCGAAACCCAAAACACTAACCATTCACACAAATGGGCCTAAGGCCCAATAACAAATAACAACAATCAAGCCCAAAAATAAAACAAACAGTAATTATAAACCGTAAAAATAAATAATTACAAAGAGTAAAACAAACAAACAAACACTTTTTTTTTTTATTATTTACAATTACAAATTTATTTTTTTATTTTTTATTTTTAAATAAATAACGAGAGTGAAAAGAAAACTTACCTTTTTACTCCCGAGGAAACCGAAAATCACCAACAAGACATCAACCTCAAGGTTTTTCAACCTTGACTTCCTAAACGTATGCTCCGATGTATGTGGTAGAATTTCCGATAAACCCGGATTATTTCCTATACAAAATAAAAAGGTTAGTAATAAATTTACAAAATAAAAACAAAATATTTACAAAGTTAAAAATATGTCACAAATTATCTATACAAAATGAATGAATAAATTTTCCTATGTCTACGTATATTTTATTTACACAATACACTTAAGTGTACAAAACTATTTTCCTTTGCCTGAATATAGTTGAAAAAAAATGAAAGTTGATTCCAAGCGGTAACTCAAGGTGGACTTGCGGCCTAGGTGCAATGCCTTGACTTAAATGACTTTCCGTGTTTTCAGAAGGCGAATGGCCAGATCACAAGAGATAAGCGAGAGGCAGGATTCATTTAGTGGACTAGTCCTCTGAATCCAATTTTACAAACCCATCACCCAGGGTCTCGATCATATCTAGACACCATTCATGTGCCCCTTACTCAGTTGAGAAAGCACTTAAGTGTTCGACAATTCTCCAAGTGTTAATAAAGGCCGCCCTCAACCTCAAATAACCTTACGGTAAAAATGAAGGGTTTAGGCCAATATTAACAAAAGGACCTTACCTATTCCGTTCAAGTTACAACTTACAACAACAAAAAATAATCAACTATATAAAAGACACCTAAATAAATTACTACGTGTAACAAAATATCAACAAGTATAAATAAATATTATTCACAAATATTCACAAAATAATAGTTAGGAATTTTCATTCCCCGGCAACGGCGCCAAAAATTGGTAGGCCCAAAATGAGCATCAATTTAAAAAAACCCTATCGGTAGTATAGTGGTGTAAGTAGGGTATCGTTCACAACGGAGATCAAAGGGTTTACCTAACAAAAATTGTCACAAAGAATTAAATAAAATAAAGAATTATTAACAAGTATAAAGTATAAATATATACATATGTACAAAGTAAAAGGGAGGTTTAAGAGATAAATTGAATGAAATAAATTAATTAAACTACAAAGAATAAATTAAATGAGATGGGATGAAACACAAAGTATATAAAGTTCAGCCACATATACACAAGTTTATTAATCATTGGACCGAAAATTAACCAAGTTCCCTAGCCATGAAACCGAAATTAACATATGTGGAAAGTTAGAAGCTAACCATTCCCCAAACAAAACCTCTCTACGAAAATTAACCTAAGTGAAAGCACCTAGATTAACCAATTAAACATGCCATCTTAGTCTAGAAAGCTAGCTAATCAAACCATATTTAACGCATAGAAAAGAGTTGTTAATTAAAGTGCACGACCCATTATAGAAAAGTCCATATGTCCGCAATCCTTTTTATTTGACACCGACCTTTGTCCAAAGCCTTTACTACTCGTGAATTAGGTTTCCAAAACTATTAGGTGAATTGTAATCCCTAACTCTAGCTCCAATTATATGCAAATATTATAAGTATCGATCCCTATAACATAAACACATAAAAGTTTTCTATAATTCAGAATCAAGTAAACAGAGTCACATAAGCTACTAGAAGAACTAATTAATTAGGATCCAATAACTAAATAAACTCATATAAATAGGCTGGAAATTATATAAATCATGTCATGTTAACTAATACAAAGAATAATCGAGCAACAAAGAGGAATTCATAAGAATAATTAAAGGAAAAGTCAGATTACACCATATGGAATAGCATGAAGACTTGAAGACCACGAAACCTTGAATCCTTGAAAGCAAGTAATCCAAACCGTGTGCAGCAAGGTGGTGATGATGATGGACGAAATTGATGGTGATGATGGTGATGGTGCAGCCGCCTTTCCTCCTCCTTGAAGCCTTGAGAACCCTAAATATTAGAGAATGGAAAATATGATGGAGAAGAGAAAGAGGAGGGTTTGTCCCTCCCCATTGGGGTGTGTTGAAGAGAAGAATGAGGCTGCTATTTATAGGAGAATGGAGAGGAAGAAGAAGACAATGCAAGAAATAAAGAAAGAAAGAGAAGAGAAGTGGAATTTAAGTGGGAGATAAAGAAATGGTAAGTGGCATGGTGGAAATGTAATGGGTTGCAATTAACCATTTATTTAGGTAAAAGAAATCAAACACTAATGGTATGGGTAGAAAGAAGAGGGAAGAATATAAGGGTGAGTGGAGCATTGAAAATAAAAGAAGAGGAAAGAAATAAAAAGCAGGCAGCACTGAGCTATTCCCACTTAGAACGGAATAATGCACGTTTGAACGGTTGGATGATTCTCAAATTTTAATACAGAATATCTAACACGCACATGCAGCGTGTATCAAAATTACAGCTAGATCGGACGGTGAAATTGGGAGTTATGGGCTTCGCAAGTTGACTAATCTGCACAGGCAGAATGTCCGAAAATCTGGGCTTGGGCCTTTCCTCATGCATTGTGAACTTGGGCCTTCCTTCATGGATTTGGGCCTTCCATCTTGGGTTTGGGCCTCCTTCTTGGGTTTGGGCCTTCCATCTTGGGCCTCATGGCAGACCACCTCATAATGGGCCTCGAAAAAGCCCATTAGACTTCGTAAATTTCCGAGCTCCGATTTTCTGCACGTATTCACATTTATATATCATTTAGGGACTCAAATATGGAAACTAAGCTAAAATAGCAAAGTTACAATTATATCATTGCCAAATAGTAGGGAAAACACATTAAAAACGTCACACTTTGTGCTCCTATCAGGGGCGTTTTCGGCATATAGATCTCACGGAAGGCTTCGGATTTGTGCGCAATTCATCCACGGAGACATCCACGACGACCCAACTTTCATCCAGTTCTTGGTGAGAATACCGAACAAACTGGACTTCACGAGTTGAAGCGAGGTGAGATGGCACCAGAAACTCGGCCGACATCACTTGCTTCTGCTCCTCGTAGCCTTCTTCGTTGCTGGAGGATAAGATCTCCAACGTTTTGGCGTTTGTGATCATGCTACAGAAGACGGGCAACCATCGACCAACATCCATGAGAATTTGAACGATGGTGGTCGGATAAAGGTGAATGGTTGCCGAGTGTCTCGAGGATTCCGCCTTGAAGTACGGTGCAGGTTCAGCTCGTTGAAACACTCGCAAGTACTCGGCCCTATTAAGAGTCTCGGGATGAATAGACGTACCGGGAGTCGGTGAAGTTATCCACAAAGGAAATCCAGCAGTGGCCATGAGCAGGAGTGATTAGAGGATTTTTACCTACGTCATTAATTATTACCTAAATTCCTAACAATTGTCGTTGTAAAGTATAATGGGAAATAGAGGTTTTTCCCACAGAAGATTATTATATTTACTTTTTAATGTCACGAAAAATTAAATTAAATAAAGAATTATTATTAACAAGTATAAAGAATAAAGAATATATATATATACAAAATTAAATAAACTATACAGTATTGTTTCTATTTACAAAAATATACATTATATACAAAAGTATTTTTGGGGGTTTTGATAATTTTGAAAACAATAAAAAGAAATATTTTTGGATTTTTATTATTTTTGAAAACAAGAAACACACACACAAATATTGTTTTGAAGATTAACCAACTCCCTAGCCATGAATCCGAAACTAACACATGTAGAATGCCTACGCAGGTTATCATTCTCCAAATAAACTTCTCCCATGAAAATCAACCTAGTGAACGCTCATCTAGATTAAACAATTAAACATGCAAAGGTGATTAATCTAAAACATGTTTAAAGCATAGAAGAAGAGTTGTTAATTCAAGTGCGCGACCTAGCGAACGCTCGTGTATCCGCGATCCTTATCATTTAGTTTCAACATTAAAGATAAAACCAAACAAACAAAATTCACATAAGCTGCTAGAAGAATCAATCAACTTCAATCCAACAATTATTACACAAAAATAGAAAATAAACAAACAATAACATTTCCCAAAATTATTCACGAATAGTTAATTAAACAAAAATAAATTATAATAAATAAACTAGTTTGGGAAAAATGTTACTGTTGTGTCCATGAAAATGGACACTGTCTGGCAGGCGAAGGTGGCAGACTCAGCTATTAAAATCGGACAATTTGGATGTGGCGTGTGCAGATATCAAATTGACTTTGGGCCTTGGGCTTGGGCAATTCGGCAAAGGCCCAATTCTTTTTCTCCTTGTTTCTTTCCGGTCCAGCCCATGCAATTGGCCCTTTGACTTTTCAACTCTTCTCTTGCCAAGTCAGCATCACAACAGCACGGGTTCAACATTTTCTGGTTTCTTCTTCTTCGCAACTCATCTATTTCATTTCTTCATTTCTGCAGACAAGGGAGATGCCGGCAGGTGCGATGTCGGTGGCTGAAACGCCGTGATGGTGAGAGCAGTGACGGAAGATCGGCGACGCGGACCGGGCACGGCGGAAATGGGTACGACGCCGGAATGGGTGCAGTAGCAGCTGGGCTTGGGCACGGGCAGAGAGCAGCGCCGGCAAGGGAGTAGCAGCAAGGGCGACAGGGGCGACGATGGAAGAGAGAGACGGCGCCGGAATCTGGGTTATGCGGCGGTACTGCAGGTTAGGACGCCGTGGGGACATCGCCGAGAGCTTGGGCTCGGAGGCACACCGAAATTGCAGCAGCGACGCGAGATTTGGGGACGACGGCGAAGCATGGCTGGAACGCCGTGAAGACAGCAGTGGCAGTGAAGATGGGCTCACGGTGGTTGGGCGAACAGCAGCGGCAGTGGCTGGGCTTTACGGCGGAGCTTTGAAGAACACAGACTGGTCTTCTGGAATTGCAGCGAGCTGCTCCAAACCTGCAAAAGAAAAAGAAAAGATAATTAGAATGTGATTAATTGTGATTAATTTGCAGGTAATTGATGCAGAGGAGATAGAAATTGAGCTTTGGCTCATGGTTGAATTGGATTGCCGTGGTGGAATGGTGATGGCTGCCATGGTGGGTAGTTGAATTGCAGGAGATTATGGATTGGGCACGGTGCCAGCAAGGGAATTGCTTTGGGTGTAGAGAGGAATTGATTGGGTGCTGTGGTGAATTGAATTGGCAGAAGCTGCTTTGGTGATTGATGATTGCAGGAGCTGTTGCTTAAATAGGGAAGGGAAGAACAGAACAGCCAAGGAAGGAAGTAGTCAATTCCAACGCAGAGGTGGTAGTGGAAGGTTTGGTGATGGTGAAGTGCGATCTGTAGAGCTGGATTGATTGATTCCATGTGAGGGAATTGAAGCCATGTGAGGGAGTAATCTCGGTGAAGGTGATGGAAAACCAGCTCAAAAACCATGAAGCCAAAAGAACATGGTGAACGTGCTGCAGCCAAAAGAACATAATCAAAACAAATAAAATAACCAAAAGGAAATAAAAAGAAATAATTAATAAAATAAAATAAAAGAAATAAATAAAATAATAAATGAAATAATTATAAATATAAATAAGAAACAATTATTAGGGAAAATAGAATGGTGGTTTCAAAATATGTATCGCCACCGCGTGTGGTGGTTGCGCCGCTTCATGTGGTGGTTCGCCGACAAACTTGCCGGAATTCGGAACGGTTTCCGAAATCTTCGTACATTATTTTATTCCACAAATCAAAGTCACGGTTGACTTTCCGAATTACGCTGAAAACCTCCAAATTCACCTTTTGTGTTGAATTTAGCATTTTTCTCATATTTTCCTTAAAAACACGAAAACAAACATTATACAAACAAATAAGCTTTCGAAATAGCAAAATCCAGTAATTAAAGGCACTTTGTGAACGTATTTTACGTTCACATCAAGGAGCTCGTCTTTGGCCTTGCGGGCGATATCCGAGATCTAGTCGGTGTGGATTCCGACAAGATCATGAGCAGGTCCGGGCAGGGTGTCAGATGGCAAAGGTATGGATGGGCGCTTGACTAGGGTAGGCATGAGGCTCCGCACATCCCGTCTTAAGTGGTCCATGTCGATGGAATCATCGGACAACTCAAGAATAGGCTCTTGTTGTGGAGGAACAACTTCGAGCCTTCGTCGTGGCACATCTGAGTGCGGAATAGGACCTCCGCAATTGGAACAGATGCCGCTGTGGAGAGCATCGACGAGTCGTTGATTCTGAAGTTGAAGCTCCTCGTTCTTGCTCACCAGCTCGTCATTTCTTCTCTCTAGCTCGGCAATACGCTGCTCAGAACTAAGGATACCGAACTTCTTCCTATTTCTCGACCCCCAATAATAGACTTGGTCTTCCTCTAGTCCGATTTTTGGACCAAATCTTTCTCTTTGTGGTTTTGTGGGGTGAGAATACACCGCAAAGAAAGCCGCCAGTGCTTCTCTCTGAGCTTTGGTGTACTTTGTCCTCGGAAGTCTCCTATAAACAGGAGCGACTTCCGGCTCAACAGGTGGATCAGCAACCAAGATTGGTGTTTGGGGTAGTGGTTGTGGTTGTGGCTCGGTCGGCATGCTAGCATCGGCGCTATTGAGCATGCTCGGTGGAATTATTTCAGCCAAGCCTTCAAAGATTAGGTTCTCTGAAGGACCTGCCTGAAACAAATCGCTGAAAGAATTAACTCTTTTGGCCATTTCTGGGTTGGGAAGGAGGAAAGCTTCTGGGATTTGGGAGGTTTTCTGGGAAAAACTCAAGAACACGAAGAACAACGAGAGAAAACGAGAGAGAATGAGAGAGAGAAAGGGAAAACGCGTGAAATGACCTAAGGGAACTAACGCAAACAGAAGGGAAAGGAAGGAACGGACGCACGCTCGCTCGCACACGTGCCACAGACAGAAGACCCGCAAATTGTGGATCGGGCGACTCAAGTCGTAAAGTCTACAGTAGAGACGCACGCGGTTTATTAAACAATTCGGCCAACGCAAAAGTCGTGCGTCGGCCCAATCACATTTTTTTTTATTTTTTTTATTTTTGAATTTTTATTTTTTTATTTTTTTAATACTTTACGAAAAGTCGTAAAGTGAACAGTGAAAACCCGTAGCACACGCGCTTGCCGACACTTTAAACGGGCCTGGGCCATCGAAATGGTCCGGGCCTTAAAGTGGGCTTGGGGCAAAGAAATCTCCGGCCCATTATTCTTGGGCTTAACTAATGGGCCTAAAAACGAACAGGCCCGACACACTAATGGGCTTGGGTTACAGGTTTTGGGCTTCGTGAATGACACAAGCCCAATGGGCTAAATTTTTTTATTTTTTATTTATTTTTATTTTCGAAAGCTAAAACACTAACCAATCACACAAACGGGCCTAAGGCCCAATAACAAATAACTACAACAAGCCCAACTGTTTATAATTACTGTTTGTTTTATTTTTGGGCTTGTTGTAGTTATTTGTTATTGGGCCTTAGGCCCGTTTGTGTGATTGGTTAGTGTTTTAGGTTTCGAAAATAAAAATAAATAAAAAATAAAAAAATTTAGCCCATTGGGCTTGTGTCATTCACGAAGCCCAAAACCTGTAACCCAAGCCCATTAGTGTGTCGGGCCTGTTCGTTTTTAGGCCCATTAGTTAAGCCCACCAATAATGGGCCGGAGTTTTCTTTGGCCCAGGCCCACTTTAAGGCCCAAACCATTTCGATGGTCCAAGCCCGTTTAAAGTGTCGGCAACCTTTGCGCGTGTTTTACACGCGTTTTCACTGTTCACTTTACGACTTTTCGTAAAGTATTAAAAAAATAAAATAAAAAAATAAAAAATAGAAAATAAAAAAAAATTTGATTGGGCCGACGCACGACTTTTGCGTCGGCCGAATTGTTTAATAAATCGTGCGCGCGTTCCACTATTCCCTTTGCGACTTTCGTCGCTCGATCCGTGATTTACGGATCTTTGTCTTCCACTTTGGACACGCGTCCGTCCATTCCGTTCCCTTCCCCTTCGGTTTGCGTTAGTTCCCTTAGTCATTTCACGCAAATTCCCTTAGGTTTCCCTTTCTCTCTCTCATTCTCTCTCGTGTTCTTCGTGTTCATAGATAGTTTTCCAGAAAACCTCCCAAATTCCCAGAAGCTTCCCTCCCTTCCCAACCCAGAAATGGCCAAGAGAGTGATTTCTTTCAGTGATTTGTTTCAGGCAGGTCCTTCAGAGAACCCAATCTTTGAAGGTCTGGCTGAAATAATTCCACCGAGCATGCTCAATAGCGCCGATGCTAGCATGCCGACCGAGCCACTACCACAGCCACAACCACTACCCCAAGCACCAATCCTGGTTGCTGATCCACCCATGAACCGGAAGCCGCTCCCGTCTATAGGAGACTTCCGAGGTCGAAGTACAGAAAAGCTCGGGAGAGATGCACTTGCGGCTTTCTTTGCGGTGTATTCTCACCCCACCAAGCCACAACGAGAACGATTTGGTCCGAAAATCGGACTAGAGGAGGACCAAGTCTATTATTGGGGGTCGAGAAATAGGAAGAAGTTCGGTATCCAGTCTTCCGAGCAGCGTATTGCCGAGCTAGAGAAAAGAAACGATCAGCTGGTGAGCAAAAACGAGGAGCTTCAAATGCAGAATCAAAGACTCGTCGATGCTCTCCACAGCGGCATCTGTCCCAATTGCGGAGGTCCTGTTCCGCACTCAGATGTGCCACGGCGAAGGCTCGAAGTTGTTCCTCCACAACAAGAGCCTATTCTCGAGTTGTCCGATGATTCTATTGACATGGACCACTTGAGACGGGATGTGCGGAGCCTCATGCCAACACTTATCGAGCGCCCATCCGTACCTGTGCCATCTAATCTTCCGGGACCTGCTCATGATCTTGTCGGAGTCCACACCGACTTGATCTCGGATATCGTCCGTAAGGCCAAACACGAGCTCCTGCTCATGGCCACTGCCGGATTTCCTTTGTGGATAACTTCACCGACTCCCGACACGTCTATTCATCCCGAGACTCTTCATAGGGCCGAGTACTTGCGAGTGTTTCAACGAGCTGAACCTGCTCCGTACTTCAAAGCCGAATCGTCGAGACACTCGGCAACCATCCATCTTTATCCGACCACCATCGTTCAAATTCTCATGGATGTTGGTCGATGGTTGCCAGTCTTCTGTAGCATGATCACAAACGCCCAGACGTTGGAGATTTTATCGTCCAACAACGAAGAAGGCTACGAGGAGCATATGCAGGTGATGTCGGCCGAGTTTCTAGTGCCATCTCACCTCGTTTCAACTCGTGAAGTCCAGTTTGTTCGGTACTCTCACCAACAACTGGATGGAAGTTGGGTCGTCGTGGATGTCTCCGTGGATGAATTGCGTTCAAATCCAAAGCCTTCCGTGAGATCGATTTGCCGAAAACGCCCCTCCGGATGCCTGATACGTGATCTTCATAATGGATCTTCCTTGGTCACTTGGGTGGAGCACGTGGATGTACGCGAGAAAGAGATGAAGGCCAGTTTCGAACCTTTTGTTCATTCAGGGTTCGCTTTTGGTGCAAAGCGTTGGATCTCAACTCTCCAACGACAAGCCGAGCGCTACATGTGCGCCACAGGTATCCACTCTTCACCCGGTGACTCGATTATTTCTCTTGAAGGAAGAAGAGGACTTGCGGAAATGGCAAAACAGATGACGATCTGTTTCTTCAACGACATCAGCAACTCCACGTACCACCACTGGACTTGTTCGAACCGAACAAGAGACACTCGAATGGAGGTCAGGACCAACAAGCGAAGGGGTGATCCGAGCAAGCCCCCTGGAGTCAATCGTACTGCTGGCTGTTCCGTCGTTCATCTATCTCATCACACCAGGATCTTTGAGTTCCTCAAAGACGTTCAGACTAGACCAATGTGGGATAGCATGTCGATGGACAGCTCGGTGCGTGTGCTGGCAAACTTCACCATCGGTCTTGACCCGCGGAACCAGATCTCGGTGCTCGCTATAGATAGTCACAACGACTTCCTCATCCTTCAGGAGTGTTGCACCGATGCAACAGGGTCGTCTGTGATTTATGCGCCGATTAACCATTCCATTTTCCAGTGTTTGCTATCTGGAGTTCAACCGGAGCCATTTCCGCTTATGTCTTCAGGCTTCTCCATTCTGCCAAACGTATCCGGAGCTGTACTTGACGGAACACTGCTGACTATGGTGTTCCAGATCTCAGTGAGGGCTACATCAGCCAAGTCTGCCGTGGAGTCGGCAACAACCCTTGTCCAGGACACACTTCAAAGGATCAGAGCCGCAGTCAATTAAGGAGCAAACGTTGGATGCAAGGCCCTGCTAGCCTTGTTGGTGACTGTTGGTGACTTGCTTCGGGAGGAGCTTTACGATCTTCAAGGGGGAGATTTTCTTTAACCTATCTTTTTCATTTGTATATATGTTGTGTGTTTACTTCTGTTGATTTATGTTTGTGTGTTTAAATTCAATAACCATACTTGAATTTTTCATTTTCGTGAAATATCTGTCTAACATTGAGGACAATGTTTAATTCAAGTGTGGGGGGAAGATTTATTGAAAATAAAAGAAAAAATTTGAAAAATTTGAAAAATTCAAAAAAATAATTTACTTGTTTTTGTTTTCTACTGTAACGGTATATCGACTAAATCATACTTACTCCCTTGGTAGCGTTGAACCTACCATTGCACTTAGTAAGTCACTGTGGTCACGTATTGTTACCCTAAATTGAAAAAATCAAAAAAAATCAAAAAAATTAAAAATTACAAAAATATTTGCTTCTGTTTGTGTGTTTTTGTGTGTTTATTTCTGTTATGTGTGTTGTTTTCTTTCCAATTCCGATGATGAATTGAGTTTAATTGTTATGATTTGGAAAATATTGATTATATGCTAAGGTTTTGTGTAGTTTGCTTTGGATTTAATTTGCATAACTTGTGATTGCTCGAATTTCCATGTTCACATAACCTGTTTCGATTAATTGATTGCAATCCGAGAAGCACATTTAAACATACATTGTCATGCATACCCAGAAAATGTGAGGATTTGAGCCTATTGTATATTCACATGTATGCATATTTCATACATTTACTCGTTCTTCATGTGTGCACAATTCATGAGTTTTTGAACCTAGAACTTGCTCAGAGACCGCTTGAAACTTTTTATTAATCTGTAATGAATTAGAAATGACTAAGGCATTAGTTGAGCACCATGGCCAAAATATTCACCATCCATCTAAACACGAACTTTAGGATCCCCTTTTGAACTGATCACTCATTAGCCGTTTCTTTTGTTCACCCACACCATTTCACCTTTGTTTTATTGTGTTTGCAAGACGATGATAGTGACTTCTTGTGTTCTTATGCTTCGGGTTTTGATTTGTATGGTAGTATACCAAAAGGCAAGTGTGGAGGTGTATTTATTTTGTTGTATTTGTTCAAAGAAAGAAAAAAAAATCAGAAATAAAAAGAAGGAATAAAGTTCCTCAAAAGAAAAAAAAATAGAAAAGAAAAAAAGAGAAATTCCAAAAATAGAGTTATTTTCTTGTATTAATTTCAATAAAAGGTTGGAGGAGAATAAAAGTTGTTTCGGGTTTAGCATAGGTATGAGTTTCAAAGTCGTTGACTTGTCTTGCAAACATGTAAAACATTTTTCATTTCGAGTCCTTTCACTTCATTTACCATTCACTATTTACCATCCACCATTTGGTCCCTGTTTCACCTGAAAGACCTTATGATCTGATGATTTGTGGATTAATTGTAGAGAGTCGGTTAATGAGCAAGCATATGGGAACACTACTTGTGTAATTGTTTTGAGAGTAAACACTTAACCCTAAACACTGAGCGGAAATATTTAGTGAATCTTGTGAGGTTTAGTGGTTAATGTTGTTCAGATGTGCCTATTGGATTGCTTGACATTAATTGTATACTTGGTTTTCACACACTTCACCCGAGCATAAATGAGATGTACATATTAAATGCTTAGCAAATTCTTTAACCTTGGTATATAATTTTTATTCTCTTGATTATAATTCTTTCGAACTCGCTGAGGATTATGGTTGGAAAGACCAGTTTGTTTTGTGTTTCCCTTTCTGTTTTGTGTTGTTTTGTTTCGTGTTTGCTAGAGGACTAGCAATAGTTCAAGTGTAGGGGTGTGATGTGAACGTAAAATACGTTCACAAAGTGCCTTTAATTACTGGATTTTTCTATTCCGAAAGCTTAATTGTCTGTTTAATCTTTGTTTTCGTGTTTTTAGGGAAAATACCAGGAAAATGTTAATCTGCACATAATAGGTGAATTTTGGAGGTTTTCAGCGTAATTCGGAAAGTCAACCGTGACTTTCACATGTGGAAGAAAATATTGTACGAAGATTTCGGATTATTCCGAATCCCGACAATTTGTCGGCGAACCACCACATAAGGCGGCGCAACCACCACACGCGGTGGCGATACATATTTTAAACCTCCATCTTTATTTTCCCTATGTTTATGTTTTATATTTATTCTTATTCTTTATTTATTTGTTTTTGTATTTTATTTATTTATTTTATTTTTATTTCTTTATTTTAGTTTTCTTTTGTTTTATTATTTTACTTTTTCTTTGTTTTCTTTTCTTTCTCTTTGCAGCTTCCATGTTCACGATTCTTCATCACCATCCTCACTCCACTGAGCCGCCCACTCCAGCTACAGTCCATATTTCCCTGGTTTTCCTCCACTGCCGGCACCTCCTCCTTGGCTTCTAGCTTCACCAAACTTCTCCACCATTGCTGCAATCCACGATTCCATCCTTGAGTGCTCCACCATTCCACCTTACAGACATCTCCACGAAGCTCCATATTCCCTCTGTTCCTTGGCTGCTTCTGTCTTTCCTTTCCTATTTAAGGAAGCTCTTGCAACAGTCTTCCTCACCAATTCACAGCAGCTCCTGCATCCCAGAAACCATCTAATGGGAAAATCTCTCCACACCTCCTCTGCCTCAATTTTCCTGCAAACATCAATTATATTCTTTCTATCTTATTATGTTTGTTTTTCTTTTGCAGGTTTGGAAGCTCAAGACCACACCCAAGCTGCCGTCGATTTCGCACAAAGCCCAGCCATCACTGGCCTCTGTCAATTTCATCACGGTGACCTCAGAATACAAATCCCGCAGTGCCCAGTCCTCCTCCGCCGGCGACGTTTCAAGCCCAGCCGGATTCCAGCACACCTCACCGGTCTCCAATCGACCCAGCTGCTGCCCAGCTAGCCGCCGGCGTCCCTGCTCTTTCCGGCGTCGTCATTCGCCGCTGCTGTTCCACACGAACCCAGGACCCGACACCGCTCAGCTCACCAGAACCCGGCCGTCGCTGCTGTCGTCCTCTCGCTCCGCCGCTCTTTCCAGTCCTCACCGGCGCCGATCTTTTGCCGCTGCCCTCCGTCCTTACCGTGAAGCCCGGCTCGACTTCCGCCGGCGCCGTCAAGCTACCTTCTCTCTCTCGCCGCTGCTCCCCGCCTTCTTCCTTGCTCCGCCGCACTCCTTGCCGCGCCTTCTCTCTCTCGATCTCCCTGCCCAGAAAAGAAGAAAAGAACAGAAATGGAATTCGTGATTAAGGAGATGAAGGAGAAGCCAACGATGCCGACATGGAATATGCAATCCCTTGCGTTGAAAAGTCAAATGGAGAATTTGACTTGGGCTTGACCGGTCAACAGAAAATTGGGCCCAAGCCCAAAGCCCAAAGTGCAAGCCCAATGCCATTTCAGCCCAATTGCTAAGTGCACCCGCCACATCCAAAGTCCGATTAAATAGCTGAGTCTGCCACCTTCGCCTGCCAGACAGTGTCCATTTTCATGGACACAACAGTAACATTTTTCCCAAACTCGTTTATTTATTATATTTTATTTTTGTTTAATTAACTATTCGTGAATAATTTTGGGAAATGTTATTGTGTAAATATTTGTTTATTTTCTATTTTTGCATAATAATTGTGATTTGATTTTTCTAAGTTGCTTTTGTGATTGTTTATTTGATTCAAGTTTACGGAAATCTTTTATATGTTTATGTTATAGGGGTCGACACTTATGATGTTTACATGTAATTGGAGCTAGAGTTAGGAATCCGATTCACCTAATAGTTTTGGAAACCTAATTCACAAGTAGTAAAGGCTTTGGACAAAAGTCGGAATCAATTAAAAAGGATTACAAATAGATGGACTTTTCCATACTAGGTTGTGCACTTGAATTAACGATTCTTTTCGATGCTTTGAACATGGTTTGACTAGCTAGCTTTCTAGACTAAGATGGCATGTTTAAATGATTGATCTAGGTGCTTTCACTTAGGTTAATTTTCTGAGAGAAGTCTAATTGGGAAATAATTAGCTTTCTAATATTTCACAATGTTAGTTTCGATCACATGACTTAGAGAAATCAATATTTGTGTGTGTTTTTCTTGTTTTCAAAAAAAATAATAAAAATCCAAAAATATTTCCTTTTAATTATTTATTGTTTTCAAAAATCTCAAAAACCCCCAAAAATACGTTTGTATATAATGTATATTTTTGTAAATAGAAACAATACTGTATAGTTTATTTAATTTTGTATATATATATTCTTTATTCTTTATACTTGTTAATAATAATTCTTTATTTAATTTAATTTATTGTGACATTGAAAAGTAAATATAACAATCCTCTGTGGGAAAAACCTTTATTTCCCATTATACTTTACAACGACAACTGTTAGGAATTTACGTAATAATTAATGACGTAGGTTTTACCTCTAATCACAAAACAAGCACTCTTTTTTTTTTATATTTCCAATTACAAATTTTCAATTTTTTTTTTTTACTAAGTGGAACAGCTAACAATCCATGAAGGAATTGAATTCAAAGATGAGCGGCCATGTGAGGGAGGAGGGAGGAACGTGTGTTAGCTGCCAAGACAAAACAAAGACAAAAATAACAAAATAAAATAACAAAAAGAAATAAAAGAAATAATTATAAAAATAAAACAAAAGAAATAAAATAACAAATGAAATAATTATAAAAGAAATATGTAAAATAAATAAACATAAAATATGAACAAGGGAAAATAAGATGGAGGTTTAAAATGTGTTCCACCACCGCGTGTGGTGGTTGCGCCGCCTTATGTGGTGGTTCGCCGACAAAATTGTCGGGATTCGGAATAATCCGAAATCTTCGTACAATATTTTATTCCACAAATGAAAGTCACGGTTGACTTTCCGATTTACGCTGAAAACCTCCAAAATGCACCTATTCTGTGCAGATTAACATTTTCCTGGTATTTTCCCTAAAATCACGAAAACAAACATTAAACAGACAATTAAGCTTTCGGAATAGCAAAATCCAGTAATTAAAGGCACTTTGTGAACGTATTTTACGTTCACATTGACACGCCCCAAAGGAAGCATCAATTTAGAAAAACCCTATCGTTAGTAGTATAGTGGAAGTAGGGTATCGTTCACAACGGAGATCAAAGGGTGTACCTAACAAAAATTGTCACAAAGAATTAAATAAAGTAAAGAATTATTATTAACAAGTATAAAGTATAAATATATACATATGTACAAAGTAAAAAGGGGAATTGAGAGATAAATTGAATGAAATAAATTAATTAAATTACAAAGAATAAATAAAATATGATGATGAAACACAAAGTATATAAAGTTCAGCCACATATACACAAGTTTACCAATCATTAGACCGAAAATTAACCAAGTTCCCTAGCCATGAAACCGAAACTAACATATGTGGAATGCCCACGCGGGTTATCATTCCCCAAATAAAACCTCTTCCATGAAAATTAACCTAAGCGACCGCACCTAGATTAATCAATCAAACATGCAAAGGTAGCTAATCAAAACATGTTCAACGCATAAAAGAAGAGTTGTTAATTAAAGTGCACGACCTAGTGGGACCGCCCATCTATCCGTGATCCTTTTTATTTGTTTCCGACCTCTTTCCAAAGCCTTTACTACTAGTGAATTAGAATTAAAACCCTAATTCTAGCACCAATTATATGCAATTATCTTAAGTTTGCAACCTTAAAACAAAAACATATAAAAGTTATCTACTAAAATAGAATCAAATAAACGGAGTCACATAAGCTACTAGAAGAACTAATTAATTAGGATCAAACAATTAAATAAACCCATAAACAAAGGCTGAAAATTATATAAATCATGTCATGTTAACTAATACAAAGGATAAACAAGAAACAAAGAGGCATAAATTTAAAGGCTAAGTCGAAATACACCGTATGAATAGCATGAAGATCTTGAATCCACATCTTGAATCCTTGACCACAAGCAATCCAAGCTGTGAAGACAAGGTGGTGATGGTGATGGTGACGCTGAAATAGGGCTGGTGGTGATGGTGTAGACGCCTTCTCCTCCTCCTTGAAGTCTTGAAAACCCATAGTATTAGAGAATGGAAAATATGATGTGAGAAGAGAAGAGAAAGAGGAGGGTTTGTCCCTCCCCATTGGGGTGTGTTTGAAGAGAAAAATGAGGCTGCTATTTATAGGAGAATGGAGAGGAAGATGAAGACAATGCAAGAAATAAAGAAAGAGAAGTGGAATGTGAGTGGTAGAAAAGAAATGGTAAGTGGAATGGTGGAAATGTAGTCATATGGCAATGAACCATTTATTTAGGTAAAAGAAATTAAACACTAATGGTGTGGGCAGAAAGAAGAGAAAAGAATATAGGGGTAGTGGAGCATTGAAAATAAAAGAAGAGGAAAGAAATAAAAAGCAGACAGCACTGAGCAGTTCCCACTTAGAACGCAATAATGCACGTTTGAACGGTTGGATGATTCTCAAATTTTAATACAGAATATATAACACACACATGCAGCGTGTATCAAAATTACAGCAGGATCCAACGGTGAAATTTGGAGATATGGGCTTCGCAAGTTGACTAATCTGCACAGGCAGAATGTCCGAAAATCTGGGCTTGGGCCTTTCCTCATGCCTTGTGAACTTGGGCCTTCCTTCATGGATTTGGGCCTTCCATCTTGGGTTTGGGCCTTCCATCTTGGGCCTCATGGCAGACCAGCTCTTAATGGGCCTCGCAAAAGCCCATTAGACTTCGTTTCTGCACATGTTCACATTAATACATCATTTTGGACTCAAATATGGAAACTAAGCTAAAATAGCAAAGTTACAATTAAATCATAGCCAAATAGTAGGGAAAACACATTAAAAACGTCACACTTTGTGCTCCTATCACACATCATCTATCATCCAAAGATATATTGGTTCATTGATCGATGAGGTCCCATGAATTATATATGTATATCACCCCCAACCGACGATATATGAACAATCACTGCAAGAGGAATGAAGAACTATTGTTATAGGCAGCGGCTTTGGTTGAGCTAGTCAGCCTAGTCGGCTAGTCCTAATCATGTAATTATTTGGAGAGTCGTTTATGACATCGATCTCTTATGTGTTTTCTTAATGCCATTAATTGTACCTTTTGTAATTATTACTGTATGCTTAATTTTCATTACTTTCTTTTGGTTATTTTGAATGTGCTTATGCTAGCTATTGCGAACATTAACTCTTATGCTTTTGTTCAAGCTATGACGCCAATGATTGATATATATATAAATCCATATACAATACACCCCCCTTAATTTTGGAGAGTGATTTTCGCACCCCCCTTTTCTCTCTCATGTTACTTCACACACTCCACTTTCATATTTTAATAATTTTTTGACATACTCAAATTCTTCTCTTCCCAAATTATCCCTAGAGGTTCTTACTAATTTCAATTATGTCAATGATTTCTCTCATTCAACAGGACCAACACTTTCTCTCTCCTCTCTCTCCAGATGAAAAGATTACTCTCCTTCCCTCCCCATCACTTCTCATCTTTTTTTTTTATATCAGATCTTCTTCGTCCCAAACATAGAGTGACTTCAAATGTTAGATAGTTTTTTTTCTTGTCACATAAAGATATTTTTCATGGAGGATTGAGATGGAAGATCAGAAAAAAAAAAAAAACAAACCATTCTTCTTTCCTTCATCCCAAACTGAAACTTCAAAGGTTTTTTTGGGTGAAGAATTGAAATGGAACTGAAAGTTTAAGGAGGATTTGTTCAGTTCCGATAATATGTGGTTCTTGGACTTCTAATATGAATTTCATAGCTTTTCTCTTTGTTTGCCATCTGAGTTCATAATTTCCAGGTGAAAATTTTCAGTTTCAATGCTATAGCTCAATCCAATTACTCTTTCACATTTCTCCTTCCCCTCCCTTCCTATGTCTTCGAATTCATAGGAGATTCAATCTGATCCATAAACTTCAATGGATTCCTCGCAACGAAATCCACAAACCCACGAACTAATAACATACATGAGTGGCCTGTTTCTGGTCAAATTCGAAATGCAGTTCCTACTTTGAGTCCCTCTAACGTACCTAAGTCACAGTGCGGCGATGGGATGCTTGATCTACAACGCAAACTTTAATGGGTTTCTTCGTCATCGTTGCTGCTCTTGTCAAATTGAGGAGTTAGAGAAATGTTGGGTTTCCAAACCAAACAAAAAAGAAAAGTAAAGGAGAGAGAACATATCTGGGTAGTTTGGGAAGTTAGCTAGCATAAACTAATTAAACATATTAAAATATAAAAGGGGAATGTGTGAAGTAACAAGAGAGAGAAAAGGGGAGTGCGAAAATCACACCCCTTAATTTTTAGCCAAAAAATTTGGCGCTTCTACACAGGCAGGGCGTGAAAGAAGAACACGCCGTAAAAGAAGAAAACAACCAAGTTTAATGGCGTTCTTTACATGAACGTTGTAAAAAAAGTTGTAAAATAGTGTTAATTATGGCGTGTTTTTTGTTGTGCGCCATAAATGATACTCATTTATGGCGTGCAACAAATGCACGCCGTAAAGTTTTTGCATGCCGTAAATCATGCGTCGTGAATAATCAATTTTCTTGTAGTGTAAAACGTGTTTCAATTAACGGAACTCGAAAAGCTTGAGTCGTTTGTGATTTATGATTTTTCAAAGTATTAAAAAGAGAAAATTCATAACTCACAAACAAGCCTAGATTTTTGAGTGAGATCAAGTGGAACACCTTTTAAATAACTTGTTGTACACTTGGTGAAGTTTGAGAACTTGCAAAGTTGTAGAAAGAAGGAAGTTGGCAAAGTTTGGCCCGTTTTGGCCATAGAAGCTCCAAACCGCCAAAACCATGCCAAGACCCACTTTTGTTCACCTTTTCATGAGTCAAAAACTAACTAATGGTAACAAAAGATTTCTAAACGGTGTTCCAATTGACGGAAGTCGAAAAGCTCGAGTCGTTTGTGATTTATGATTTTCCAAAGTATTAAAAAGAGAAAATTCATAACTCACAAACGAGCCTAGAATTTTGAGTGAGATCCAGTGGAACACCTTTTAAATATCTTTTTGTACTATTGGAGATTTTTGGGAACTTGCAAAGTTGTAGAAAGAAGGAAGTTGGCAAAGTTTGGCCCGTTTTGGTCATAGAAGCTCCAACCGCCAAAACCATGCCAACACCCAGTTTTGTTCAACTTTTCTTGAGTCAAAAACTAACCAATGGTAACACAGGATTTCTAAAAGGTGTTCCAATTGACGGAACTCGAAAAGCTCGAGTCGTTTGTGATTTATGATTTTCCAAAGTATTAAAAAGAGAAAATTCATAACTCACAAACGAGCCTAGATATTTGAGTGAGATCAAGTGGAACATCTTTTAAATATCTTTTTGTACTATTGGGGAAGTTCGGGAACTTGCAAAGTTGTAAAAACAAGGAAGTTGCCTAAGTTTGGCCCGTTTTGGCCATAGAAGCTCCAAACCGCCAAAATCATGCCAACACCCACTTTTGTTCAACTTTTCTTGAGTCAAAAACTAACCAATGGTAACACGAGATATCTAAAAGGTGTTCCAATTGACGGAACTCGAAAAGCTCGAGTCATTTGTGATTTATGATTTTCCAAAGTATTAAAAAGAGAAAATTCATAACTCACAAACGAGCCTAGATTTTTGAGTGAGATCAAGTGGAACACATTTTAAATATCTTGTTGTACTATTTGTGAAGTTTGGGAACTTGCAAAGTTGTAGAAAGAAGGAAGTTGGCAAAGTTTGGCACGTTTTGGCCATAGAAGCTCCAAACCACCAAAATCGTGCCAACACCCACTTTTGCTCAACTTTTCTTGAGTCAAAAACTAACCAATGGTAACACAAGATTTCTAAAACGTGTTCCAATTGACGGAACTAGAAAAGCTCGAATCATTTGTGATTTATGATTTTCCAAAGTATTAAAAAGAGAAAATTCATAACTCACAAACGAGCCTAGATTTTTGAGTGAGATCAAGTGGAACACGTTTTAAATATCTTGTTGTACAATTGGTGAAGTTTGAGAACTTGCAAAGTTGTAGAAAGAAGGAAGTTAGCAAAGTTTGGCCCGTTTTGGCCATAGAAGCTCCAAACCACCAAAACCATGCCAACACCCACTTTTGTTCAACTTTTCATGAGTGAAAAACTAACCAATGGTAACACGAGATATCTAAAAGGTGTTCCAATTGACGGAACTCGAAAAGCTCGAGTCGTTTGTGATTTATGATTTTCCAAAGTATTAAAAATAGAAAATTAATAACTCACAAACGAGCCTAGATTTTTGAGTCAGATCAAATGGAACATCTTTTAAATATCTTTTTGTACTATTGGGGAAGTTCGGGAACTTGCAAAGTTGTAGAAAGAAGGAAGTTGCCTAAGTTTGGCCCGTTTTGGCCAAAGAAGCTCCAAACCGCCAAAATCCTTCCGACACCCACGTTTGTTCAACTTTTCATCAGTCAAAAACTAACCAATGGTAACACGAGATATCTAAAAGGTGTTCCAATTGACGAAACTCGAAAAGCTCGAATCGTTTGTGATTTATGATTTTCCAAAGTATTAAAAAGAAAAAATTCATAACTCACAAACGAGCCTAGATTTTTGAGTGAGATCAAGTGGAACACCATTTAAATATCTTTTTGTACCATTGGAGATTTTTGGGAACTTGCAAAGTTGTAGAAAGAAGGAAGTTGGCAAAGTTTGGCCCGTTTTGGCCATAGAAGCTCCAAACCGCCAAAACCATGCCAACACCCACTTTTGTTCAACTTTTCTTGAGTCAAAAACTAACTAATGGTAACACAAGATTTCTAAAAGGTGTTCCAATTGACGGAACTCGTAAAGCTCGAGTCGTTTGTGATTTATGATTTTCCAAAGTATTAAAAAGAGAAAATTCATAACTCACAAACGAGCCTAGATTTTTGAGTGAGATCAAGTGGAACATCTTATAAATATCTTTTTGTACTATTGGGGAAGTTTGGGAACTTGCAAAGTTGTAGAAAGAAGGAAGTTACCAAAGTTTGGCCCGTTTTGGCCATAGAAGCTCCAAACTGCCAAAACCATGCCAACACCCACTTTTGTTCAACTTTTCATGAGTCAAAAACTAACCAATGGTAACACAAGAATTCTAAAAGGGTTCCAATTGTGGGAACACGAAAAGCTCGAGTCGTTTGTGATTTATGATTTTCCAAAGTATTAAAAAAAGAAAATTCATAACTCACAAACGAGCCTAGATTTTTGAGTGAGATCAAGTGGAACACCTTTTAAATATCTTGTTGTACTATTGGGGAAGTTCGGGAACTTGCAAAGTTGTAGAAAGAAGGAAGTTGCCAAGGTTTGGCCCGTTTTGGCCATAGAAGCTCCAAACCGCCAAAACCATGCCAACACCCACTTTTGTTCAACTTTTCATGAGTCAAAAACTAACCAATGGTAACACAAGATTTCTAAAAGGGTTCCAATTGAGGGAGCACGAAAAGCTCGACGCGTTTGTGATTTATGATTTTCCACAGTATTAAAAAGAGAAAATTCATAACTCACAAACGAGCCTAGATTTTTGAGTGAGATCAAGTGGAACACCTTTTAAATATCTTCTTGTACTATTGGTGAAGTTTGGGAACTTGCAAAGTGGTAGAAAGAAGGAAGTTGCCAAAGTTTGGCCCGTTTTGGCCATAGAAGCTCCAAACCGCCAAAACCATGCCAACACCCACTTTTGTTCAACTTTTGTTGAGTCAAAAACTAACCAATGGTAACACAAGATTTCTAAAAGGTGTTCCAATTGACGGAACTCGAAAAGCTCGAGTCGTTTGTGATTTATGATTTTCCAAAGTATTAAAAAGAGAAAATTCATAACTCACAAACGAGCCTAGATTTTTGAGTGAGATCAAGTGGAACATCTTTTAAATATCTTTTTGTACTATTGGGGAAGTTCGGGATCTTGCAAAGTTGTAGAAAGAAGGAAGTTGGCAAAGTTTGGCCCGTTTTGGCCATAGAAGCTCCAAACCGCCAAAACCATGCCAACACCCATTTTTGTTCAACTTTTCTTGAGTCAAAAACTACCCAATGGTAACACAAGATTTCTAAAAGGTGTTCCGATTGACGGAACTCGAAAATCTCGAGTCGTTTGTGATTTATGATTTTCAAAAGTATTAAAAAGAGAAAATTCATAACTCACAAACGAGCCAAGGATTTTTGAGTGAGATCAGGTGGAACACCTTTTAAATATCTTGTTAAACTATTGGCGAAGTTTGGGAACTTGCAAAGTTGTAGAAAGAATGAAGTTGGCAAATTTTGGCCCGTTTTGGCCATAGAAGCTCCAAACCGCCAAAACCATGCCAACACCCACTTTTGTTCAACTTTTCTTGAGTACAAAACTAACCAATGGTAACACAAGATTTCTAAAAGGTGTTCCAATTGACGGAACTCGAAAAGCTCGAGTCGTTTGTGATTTATGATTTTCCAAAGTATTAAAAAGAGAAAATTCATAACTCACAAACGAGCCTAGATTTTTGAGTGAGATCAAGTGGAACACCTTTTAAATATCTTTTTGTACTATTGGTGAAGTTTGGGAACTTGCAAAGTTGTAGAAAGAAGGAAGTTGGCAAAGTTTGGCCCGTTTTGGCCATAGAAGCTCCAAACCGCCAAAACCATGCCAACACCCACTTTTGTTCAACTTTTGCTGAGTCAAAAACTAACTAATGGTAACACAAGATTTCTAAAAGGTGTTCCAATTGACGGAACTCGAAAAGCTCGAGTCGTTTGTGATTTATGATTTTCCAAAGTATTAAAAAGAGAAAATTCATAACTCACAAACGAGCCTAGATTTTGAGTGAGATCAAGTGGAACACCTTTTAAATATCTTGTTGTACTATTGGTGAAGTTTGGGAACTTGCAAAGTTGTAGAAAGAAGGAAGTTGGCAAAGTTTGGCCCGTTTTGGCCATAGAAGCTCCAAACCGCCAAAACCATGCCAAAACCCACTTTTGTTCAACTTTTCTTGAGTCAAAAACTAACCAATGGTAACACAAGATTTCTAAAAGGTGTTCCAATTGACGGAACTCGAAAAGCTCGATTCGTTTGTGATTTATGATTTTCCAAAGTATTAAAAAGAGAAAATTCATAACTCACAAACGAGCCTAGATTTTTGAGTGAGATCAAGTGGAACACCTTTTAAATATCTTGTTGTACTATTGGTGAAGTTTGGGAACTTGCAAAGTTGTAGAAAGAAGGAAGTTGGCAAAGTTTGGCCCGTTTTGGCCATAGAAGCTCCAAACCGCCAAAACCATGCCAACACCCACTTTTGTTCAACTTTTCTTGAGTCAAAAACTAACCAATGGTAACACAAGATTTCTAAAAGGTGTTCCAATTGACGGAACTCGAAAAGCTCGAGTCGTTTGTGATTTATGATTTTCCAAAGTATTAAAAAGAGAAAATTCATAACTCACAAACGAGCCTAGATTTTTGAGTGAGATCAAGTGGAACACCTTTTAAATATCTTGTTGTACTATTGGGGAAGTTCGGGAACTTGCAAAGTTGTAGAAAGAAGGAAGTTGGCAAAGTTTGGCCCGTTTTGGCCATAGAAGCTCCAAACCGCCAAAACCATGCCAACACCCACTTTTGTTCAACTTTTCTTGAGTCAAAAACTAACCAATGGTAACACAAGATTTCTAAAAGGTGTTCCAATTGACGGAACTCGAAAAGCTCGAGTCGTTTGTGATTTATGATTTTCCAAAGTATTAAAAAGAGAAAATTCATAACTCACAAACGAGCCAAGATTTTTGAGTGAGATCAAGTGGAACACCTTTTAAATATCTTGTTGTACTATTGGTGAAGTTTGGGAACTTGCAAAGTTGTAGAAAGAAGGAAGTTGGCAAAGTTTGGCCCGTTTTGGCCATAGAAGCTCCAAACCGCCAAAACCATGCCAACACCCACTTTTGTTCAACTTTTCTTGAGTCAAAAACTAACCAATGGTAACACAAGATTTCTAAAAGGTGTTCCAATTGACGGAACTCGAAAAGCTCGAGTCGTTTGTGATTTATGATTTTCCAAAGTATTAAAAAGAGAAAATTCATAACTCACAAACGAGCCTAGATTTTTTAGCGAGATCAAGTGGAACACCTTTTAAATATCTTTTTGTACTATTGGGGAAGTTTGGGAACTTGCAAAGTTGTAGAAAGAAGGAAGTTGCCAAAGTTTGGCACGTTTTGGCCATAGAAGCTCCAAACCGCCAAAACCATTCCAACACCCACTTTTGTTCAACTTTTGCTGAGTCAAAAACTAGCTAATGGTAACACAAGATTTCTAAAAGGTGTTCCAGTTGACGGAACTCGAAAAGCTCGAGTCGTTTGTGATTTATGATTTTCCAAAGTATTAAAAGGAGAAAATTCATAACTCACAAACGAGCCTAGATTTTTTAGTGAGATCAAGTGGAACACCTTTTAAATATCTTTTTGTACTATTGGGGAAGTTCGGGAACTTGCAAAGTTGTAGAAAGAAGGAAGTTGCCAAAGTTTGGCCCGTTTTGGCCATAGAAGCTCCAAACCGCCAAAACCATGCCAACACCCACTTTTGTTCAACTTTTCATGAGTCAAAAACTAACCAATGGTAACACAAGATTTCTAAAAGGGTTCCAATTGAGGGAACACGAAAACTTTGACGCGTTTGTGATTTATGATTTTCCAAAGTATTAAAAAGAGAAAATTCATAACTCACAAACGAGCCTAGATTTTTGAGTGAGATCAAGTGGAACACCTTTTAAATATCTTCTTGTACTATTGGTGAAGTTTGGGAACTTGCAAAGTGGTAGAAAGAAGGAAGTTGCCAAAGTTTGGCCCGTTTTGGCCATAGAAGCTCCAAACCGCCAAAACCATGCCAACACCCACTTTTGTTCAACTTTTGTTGAGTCAAAAACTAACCAATGGTAACACAATATTTCTAAAAGGTGTTCCAATTGACGGAACTCGAAAAGCTCGAGTCGTTTGTGGTTTATGATTTTCCAAAGTATTAAAAAGAGAAAATTCATAACTCACAAAAGAGCCTAGATTTTTGAGTGAGATCAAGTGGAACATCTTTTAAATATCTTTTTGTACTATTGGGGAAGTTCGGCAACTTGCAAAGTTGTAGAAAGAAGGAAGTTGGCAAAGTTTGGCCCGTTTTGGCCATAGAAGCTCCAAACCGCCAAAACCATGCCAACACCCATTTTTGTTCAACTTTTCTTGAGTCAAAAACTACCCAATGGTAACACAAGATTTCTAAAAGGTGTTCCGATTGACGGAACTCGAAAATCTCGAGTCGTTTGTGATTTATGATTTTCAAAAGTATTAAAAAGAGAAAATTCATAACTCACAAACGAGCCAAGGATTTTTGAGTGAGATCAAGTGGAACACCTTTTAAATATCTTGTTAAACTATTGGCGAAGTTTGGGAACTTGCAAAGTTGTAGAAAGAATGAAGTTGGCAAATTTTGGCCCGTTTTGGCCATAGAAGCTCCAAACCGCCAAAACCATGCCAACACCCACTTTTGTTCAACTTTTCATGAGTCAAAAACTAACCAATGGTAACACATGATTTCTAAAAGGGTTCCAATTGAGGGAACACGAAAAGCGCGACGCGTTTGTGATTTATGATTTTCCAAAGTATTAAAAAGAGAAAATTCATAACTCACAAACGAGCCTAGATTTTTGAGTGAGATCAAGTGGAACACCTTTTAAATATCTTCTTGTACTATTGGTGAAGTTTGGGAACTTGCAAAGTGGTAGAAAGAAGGAAGTTGCCAAAGTTTGGCCCGTTTTGGCCATAGAAGCTCCAAACCGCCAAAACCATGCCAACACCCACTTTTGTTCAACTTTTGTTGAGTCAAAAACTAACCAATGGTAACACAATATTTCTAAAAGGTGTTCCAATTGACGGAACTCGAAAAGCTCGAGTCGTTTGTGGTTTATGATTTTCCAAAGTATTAAAAAGAGAAAATTCATAACTCACAAACGAGCCTAGATTTTTGAGTGAGATCAAGTGGAACATCTTTTAAATATCTTTTTGTACTATTGGGGAAGTTCGGGAACTTGCAAAGTTGTAGAAAGAAGGAAGTTGGCAAAGTTTGGCCCGTTTTGGCCATAGAAGCTCCAAACCGCCAAAACCATGCCAACACCCATTTTTGTTCAACTTTTCTTGAGTCAAAAACTACCCAATGGTAACACAAGATTTCTAAAAGGTGTTCCGATTGACGGAACTCGAAAATCTCGAGTCGTTTGTGATTTATGATTTTCAAAAGTATTAAAAAGAGAAAATTCATAACTCACAAACGAGCCAAGGATTTTTGAGTGAGAACAAGTGGACCACCTTTTAAATATCTTGTTAAACTATTGGCGAAGTTTGGGAACTTGCAAAGTTGTAGAAAGAATGAAGTTGGCAAATTTTGGCCCGTTTTGGCCATAGAAGCTCCAAACCGCCAAAACCATGCCAACACCCACTTTTGTTCAACTTTTCTTGAGTCAAAAACTAACCAATGGTAATACAAGATTTCTAAAAGGTGTTCCAATTGACGGAACTCGAAAAGCTCGAGTCGTTTGTGATTTATGATTTTCCAAAGTATTAAAAAGAGAAAATTCATAACTCACAAACGAGCCTAGATTTTTTAGCGAGATCAAGTGGAACACCTTTTAAATATCTTTTTGTACTATTGGGGAAGTTTGGGAACTTGCAAAGTTGTAGAAAGAAGGAAGTTGCCAAAGTTTGGCACGTTTTGGCCATAGAAGCTCCAAACCGCCAAACCCATTCCAACACCCACTTTTGTTCAACTTTTGCTGAGTCAAAAACTAACTAATGGTAACACAAGATTTCTAAAAGGTGTTCCAGTTGACGGAACTCGAAAAGCTCGAGTCGTTTGTGATTTATGATTTTCCAAAGTATTAAAAAGAGAAAATTCATAACTCACAAACGAGCCTAGATTTTTAGTGAGATCAAGTGGAACATCTTTTAAATATCTTTTTGTACTATTGGGGAAGTTCGGGAACTTGCAAAGTTGTAGAAAGAAGGAAGTTGGCAAAGTTTGGCCCGTTTTGGCCATAGAAGCTCCAAACCGCCAAAACCATGCCAACACCCACTTTTGTTCAACTTTTGTTGAGTCAAAAACTAACCAATGGTAACACAATATTTCTAAAAGGTGTTCCAATTGACGGAACTCGAAAACCTCGAGTCGTTTGTGATTTATGATTTTCCAAAGTATTAAAAAGAGAAAATTCATAACTCACAAACGAGCCTAGATTTTTGAGTGAGATCAAGTGGAACATCTTTTAAATATCTTTTTGTACTATTGGGGAAGTTCGGGAACTTGCAAAGTGGTAGAAAGAAGGAAGTTGGCAAAGTTTGGCCCGTTTTGGCCATAGAAGCTCCAAACCGCCAAAACCATGCCAACACCCATTTTTGTTCAACTTTTCTTGAGTCAAAAACTACCCAATGGTAACACAAGATTTCTAAAAGGTGTTCCGATTGACGGAACTCGAAAATCTCGAGTCGTTTGTGATTTATGATTTTCCAAAGTATTAAAAAGAGAAAATTCATAACTCACAAACGAGCCTAGATTTTTGAGTGAGATCAAGTGGAACATCTTTTAAATATCTTTTTGTACTATTGGGGAAGTTCGGGAACTTGCAAAGTTGTAGAAAGAAGGAAGTTGCCAAAGTTTGGCCCGTTTTGGCCATAGAAGCTCCAAACCGCCAAAACCATGCCAACACCCATTTTTGTTCAACTTTTCTTGAGTCAAAAACTACCCAATGGTAACACAAGATTTCTAAAAGGTGTTCCAATTGACGGAACTCGAAAAGCTCGAGTCGTTTGTGATTTATGATTTTCCAAAGTATTCAAAAGAAAAAATTCATAACTCGCAAACGAGCCTAGATTTTTTAGCGAGATCAAGTGGAACACCTTTTAAATATCTTTTTGTACTATTGGGGAAGTTTGGGAACTTGCAAAGTTGTAGAAAGAAGGAAGTAGCCAAAGTTTGGCACGTTTTGGCCATAGAACCTCCAAACCGCCAAAACCATTCCAACACCCACTTTTGTTCAACTTTTGCTGAGTCAAAAACTAACCAATGGTAACACAAGATTTCTAAAAGGTGTTCCAGTTGACCGAACTCGAAAAGCTCGAGTCGTTTGTGATTTATGATTTTTGATTAGATGGTAAAACCTAGGTTCGTTAATTATTACCTAAATTCCTAACAATTGTCGTTGTAAAGTATAATGGGAAATAAAGGTTTTTCCCACAGAAGATTGTTATATTTACTTTTTAAATGTCACGAAAAATTAAATTAAATAAAGAATTAATATTAACAAGTATAAAGAATAAAGAATATATATATATATACAAAATTAAATAAACTATACAGTATTGTTTCTATTTACAAAAATATACATTATATACAAAAGTATTTTTGGGGGTTTTGGTATTTTTGAAAACAATAAATAAATAAAAGGAAATATTTTTGGATTTTTATTATTTTTGAAAACAAGAAAACACACACACAAATATTGTTTTGAAGATTAACCAACTCCCTAGCCATGAATCCGAAACTAACACATGTAGAATGCCTACGCAGGTTATCATTCCCCAAATAAACTTCTCCCATGAAATCAACCTAGTGAACGCTCATCTAGATTAAACAATTAAACATGCAAAGGTGATTAATCTAAACATGTCTAACGCATAGAAAAAGAGTTGTTAATTCAAGTGCGCGACCTAGCGAACGCTCGTCTATCCGCGATCCTTATTATTTAGTTTCAACATTAAAGATAAAACTAAACAAACAAAATTCACATAAGCTGCTAGAAGAATTAATCAACTTCAATCCAATTTATTACACAAAATAGAAAATAAACAAACAATAACATTTCCCAAAATTATTCACGAATAGTTAATTAAACAAAAATAAATTATAATAAATAAACAGAGTTTGGGAAAAATGTTACTGTTGTGTCCATGAAAATGGACAACGTGGCAGGCGGCGAAGGTGGCGGACTCGGCTATTGTAGATCGTAAATGGTAACTTTGGATGTGGCGGGTGCAGAGATCAGATTGGGCTGGGCCTTGGGGTGTCCATAGCAATTGGACCATTGGGCTTTCCTTTCTCATTTCCGGCCCAAGCCCATGTGTGGCTTTGACTTTTCAACGCAAGTCTTTTCTCTCTTGGTTTGACCCGTGACTAGCCATGCCTTCATGCTTTGACTATTCAACCTCTTTGGCTAGTCTTCTTTATTTTTCTATTCTTCTTCATCCCGTGCTTTCCCCAGCAGACTTCTCATTTCTTGTACTCCTTCTTTCTTCTTTCCATTTCTGAACACATAGAGGGCGACAGAGATGGGGTTGACACAAAGCGCCGGCGTGTATGGCAGTGGTGAAGTGCTGGGCTCGACGGCGAGGTGATGATGATTCACGGGCTGGGCTTGTCGGCGTACGGCGACGCCGGTGATGACTGATGGTGAGTGAGGCGGCGCTGATCACGGGTGGTGGCAGAGGATGAGCTCCGGATCTGGGAATCGACGGCGGCGTCGATTGCAGCAGGTGGTTGGCGGCTCGAGCTTGATGGGTGCAGCTGCGAAGGGGATGGAGGCGACGACGAGGCACGGGAGGAAGGTCGATGCCGGCTGGGATTTAGGACAGGCAGAAACAGCGCCGTCATGGATCTAGCACGGGCTGACGGTGAACTGGAACGGCGACGATTTCGGTGGCGGTGCCTGGTGAGTGATTAATTTTCCAAATTGTGAAGCACGGGATGGACGCCGTGAGCAGCTCAATTGATTTCCAAACCTGCAAATAAGAAGAACAAACAAAATTAGATAGAATAATATGATTGCTGTTTGTAGGAAAATTGAGGCAGAGGAGGTTTGGAATGATTTTGCCATTGGAATTCCAGAGAGCAAGGCTAGGCACAGTGGCTTTGTGATTGATTGAGAACTTCCACACCTGCAAAAGAAGAACAAAGAACGTCACCTGCAAAAGAGAAAGAAAATTAATTAGATTGTGTTGCTGTGAATTTGTGCTTGCAGGTGCTGCCTTAAATAGCAGAGGAAGAGTAGAAGCAGCCAAGAATCGGTGGAAGTGGAAGGCCGGGAGTGGGCTGTTTAGCTGGAGATGCTGCGGCAGTGGAGGAAAACCAGGAAATAATTGGAGTGTAGTGTTTTGGTGGTGGAGATGGTTGGTGAAGTGGATGGATTGATTCCATGTGGATGATGAACTGTGAATTTGGTGGCTGGTATCAAAGAGGGAATCGTGAACATGGGAGGAGTAGGACATGAGCATGTTACCCGCAAAGAGAAAGAAAAGAAAACAAAGAAAGAAAAATAATAAAACAAAAGAAAACTAAAATAAAGAAATAAAAATAAAATAAATATTAAAATACAAAAACAAATAAATAAAGAATAAGAATAAATATAAAACATAAACATAGGGAAAATAAAGATGGAGGTTTAAAATATGTATCGCCACCGCGTGTCGTGGTTGCGCCGCCTTATGTGGTGGTTCGCCGACAAATTGTCGGGATTCGGAACAGTTCCCGAAATCTTCGTACAGTATTTTATTCCACAAATGAAAGTCACGGTTGACTTTCTGAATTACACTGAAAACCTCCAAAATGCACCTATTCTGTGCAGATAAACATTTTCCTGGTATTTTCCCTAAAAACACAAAAACAAATATTAAACAGACAATTAAGCTTTCGGAATAGCAAAATCCAGTAATTAAAGGCACTTTGTGAACGTATTTTACGTTCACATCACACCCCTACACTTGAACTATTGCTAGTCCTCGAGCAAACACAGAATACAAAACACACAAAACAGAAAGGGAAACACAAAACAGACGGTCTTTCCAACCATAATCCTCAGCGAGTTCGAAAGAATTATAACCAGGAGAATAAAAATTATATACCAAGGTTAAAGAATTTGCTAAGCATTTAACATGTACATCTCATTTATGCTCGGGTGAAGTGTGTGAAAACCAAGTACACAATTAATGTCAAGCAATCCAATAGGCACATCGAAACAACATTAACCACTAAACCTCACAAGATTCACTAAATATTTCCGCTCAGTGTTTAGGGTTAAGTGTTTACTCTCAAAACAATTACACAAGTAATGTTCCCATATGCTTGCTCATTAACCAACTCTCTACAATTAATCTACAACTCATCAGATCATAAGGACTTTCAGGTGAAACAGGAACCAAAGGGTGGATGGTAAATGGTGAATGGTAAATGAAGTGAAATGACTCGAAATGAAAAATGTTTTACATGTTTGCAAGACAAGTCAACGACTTTGAAACTCATACCTATGCTAAACCCGAAACAACTCTTATTCTCCTCCAACCTTTTATTGAAAATAATACAAGTAAATAAAATAACTCTATTTTTGTGGTATTTTTTTTTTCTTTTTCTTTTCCACATTTTTTTTTCTTTTTTCTTGAGGAATTTTATTCCTTCTTTTTATTTCTGAATTTTTTTTTTTCTTTGAACAAATACAACAAAATTAAATACACCCCCACACTTGCCTTCTGGTATATACCATACAAATCCGAAGCATAAAAACATAAGAAGTCACTATCATCGTCTTGCAAACATAAATAAAACAAGGGTGAAATGGTGTGGGTGAACAAAAGAAACGGCTAATGAGTGATCAGTTCAAAAGGGGATTCCTAAAGTTCGTGTTTAGATGGATGGTGAATATTTTGGCCATGGTGCTCAACTAATGCCTTACTCATTTCTAATTCATTACAGATTAACAAAATGTTTCAAGTGGTCTCTGAGCAAGTTCTAGGTTCAAAACTCATGAATTGTGCACACATGAAGAACGAGTAAATGTATGAAAGATGCATACATGTGAATATACAATAGGCTCAAATCCTCACATTTTCTGGGTATGCATGACAATGTATGTTCAAATGTGCTTCTCGGATTGCAATCAATTAATCGAAACAGGTTATGTGAACATGGAAATTCGAGCAATCACAAGTTATGCATATTAGATCCAAAGCAAATTACACAAAACCTTAGCATATAAGAAACATTCTCAAAATCATAACAATTAAACTCAATTCATCATCGGAATTGGAAAGAACAAAACACAACACAATAAAACACACAAAAACACACAAACAGAAGCAAATATTTTTGTAATTTTTGATTTTTTGATTTTTTTGATTTTTTCAATTTACGTAACAATACGTGACCACAGTGACTTACTAAGTGCAATGGTAGGTTCAACGCTACCAAGGGAGTAAGTATGATTTAGTCGATATACCATTACAGTAGAAAACAAAAACAAGTAAATTATTTTTTTTTGAATTTTTCAAATTTTTCAAATTTTTTCTTTTCTTTTCAATAAATCTTCCCCCACACTTGAATTAAACATTGTCCTCAATGTTAGACAGATATTTCACGAAAATGAATAATTCAAGCATGATTATTGAATTTAAACACACAAACAGAAATAAACAGAAGTAAACACACAACATATATACAAATGAAAAAGATAAGTTAAAGAAAATCTCCCCCTTGAAGATCGTTAAGCTCCTCCCGAAGCAAGTCACCAACAGTCACAAACAAGGCTAGCAGGGCCTTGCATCCAACGTTTGCTCCTTAATTGACTGCGGCTCTGATCCGTTGAAGTGTGTCCTGGACAAGGGTAGTTGCCGACTCCACGGCAGATTTGGCCGATGTAGCCCTCACCGAGATCCGGAAGACTATAGTAAGTAGACTTCCATCAAGAATAGCTCCGGATACGTTAGGCAGAATGGAGAAGCCTGAAGACATAAGCGGAAATGGCTCCGGTTGAACTCCAGATAGCAAACACTGGAAAATGGAATGGTTGATCGGCGCGTAAATCACAGACGACCCTGTTGCATCGGTGCAACATTCCTGAAGAATAAGGAAATCGTTGTGACTATCTATGGCGAGCACCGAAATCTGGTTCCGCGGGTCAAGACCGATGGAAAAGTTTGCTAGCACACGCACCGAGCTGTCCATCGACATACTATCCAATTGTGGTCTTGTCTGAACGTCTTTGAGGAACTCAAAGATCCTAGTGTGATGAGATAGATGAACAACGGAACAACCAGCAGTACGATTGACTCCAGGGGGCTTGCTCGGATCACCCCTGCGCTTGTTGGTCCTGACCTCCATTCGAGTGTCTCTTGTTCGGTTCGAACAAGTCCAGTGGTGGTACGTGGAGTTGCTGATGTCGTTGAAGAAACAGATCGTCATCTGTTTTGCCATTTCCGCAAGTCCTCTTCTTCCTTCAAGAGAAATAATCGAGTCACCGGGTGAAGAGTGGATACCTGTGGCGCACATGTAGCGCTCGGCTTGTCGTTGGAGAGTTGAGATCCAACGCTTTGCACCAAAAGCGAACCCTGAATGAACAAAAGGTTCGAAACTGGCCTTCATCTCTTTTTCGCGTACATCAACGTGCTCCACCCAAGTAACTAAGGAAGATCCATTATGAAGATCACGTATCAGGCATCCGGAGGGGCGTTTTCGGCAAATCGATCTCACAGAAGGCTTTGGATTTGAACGCAATTCATCCACGGAGACATCCACGACGACCCAACTTCCATCCAGTTGTAGGTGAGAATACCGAACAAACTGGACTTCACGAGTTGAAACGAGGTGAGATGGCACCAGAAACTCGGCCGACATCACCTGCATATGCTCCTCGTAGCCTTCTTCGTTGCTGGAGGAAAGGATCTCCAACGTCTTGGCGTTTGTGATCATGCTACAGAAGACTGGCAACCATCGACCAACATCCATTAAGATTTCAACGATGGTGGTCGGATAAAGATGTATGGTTGCCGAGTGTCTCGACGATTCCGCCTTGAAGTACGGTGCAGGTTCAGCACGTTGAAACACTCGCAAGTACTCGGCCCTATGAAGAGTCTCGGGATGAATAGACGTGTCGGGAGTCGGTGAAGTTATCCACAAAGGAAATCCGGCAGTGGCCATGAGCAGGAGCTCGTGTTTGGCCTTACGGACGATATCCGAGATCAAGTCGGTGTGGACTCCGACAAGATCGTGAGCAGGTCCGGGAAGGGTGTCAGATGGCAAAGGTATGGATGGGCGCTCGATAAATGATGGCATGAGGCTCCGCACATCCCGTCTCAAGTGGTCCATGTCGATAGAATCATCGGACAACTCGAGAAGAGGCTCTTGTTGTGGAGGAACAACTTCGAGCCTTCGCCTAGGCACATCTGAGTGCGGAACAGGACCTCCGCAATTAGGACATATGCCGCTGTGGAGAGCATCGACGAGTCGTTGATTCTGCATTTGAAGCTCCTCGTTCTTGCTCACCAGCTGATCATTTCGTCTCTCTAGCTCGGCAATACGCTGCTCAGATGTAATGATACCGAACTTCTTCCTATTTCTCGACCCCCAATAATAGACTTGGTCTTCTTCTAGTCCGATTTTTGGACCAAATCTTTCACGTTGTGGTTTGGTGGGGTGAGAATACACCGCAAAGAAAGCCGCCAGTGCTTCTCTCTGAGCTTTGGTGTACTTTGTCCTCGGAAGTCTCCTATAGACAGGAGCGGCTTCCGGCTCAACAGGTGGATCAGCAACCAAGATTGGTGCTTGGGGTAGTGGTTGCGGTTGTGGTAGTGGCTCGGTCGGCATGCTAGCATCGGCGCTATTGAGCATGCTCGGTGGAATTATTTCAGCCAGACCTTCAAAGATTGGGTTCTCTGAAGGACCTGCCTGAAATAAGTCGCTGAAAGAATTGACTCTTTTGGCCATTTCTGGGTTGGGAAGGGAGGATAGCTTCTGGGATTTGGGAGATTTTCTGGGAAAAACGGAAGAACACGAAGAACAGATGAAGAACAACGAGAGAAAATGAGAGAGGGAAAGAGAGAGACTAAGGGAAATTGCGTGGAATGACCTAAGGGAACTAACGCAAACCGAAGGGGAAGGGAAACGAACGGACGCACGCTCGCACACGTGCCACAGACAGAAGACCCGCAATTTCCGGATCGAGCGACGAAAGTCGTAAAGTCTACAGTAGACACGCACGCGGTTTATTAAACAATTCGGCCGACGCAAAAGTCGTGTGTCGGCCCAATCAAAATTTTTTTTCTGATTTTCGAATTTTTTATTTTTTTTATTTTTTTTATACTTTACGAAAAGTCGTAAAGTCAACAGTGAAAACGCGTAGCACACGCGCTTGCCGACACTTTAAACGGGCTTGGGCCATCGGAATGGTCTGGGCCTTAAAGTGGGCCTGGGCCAAAGAAATCTCCGGCCCATTATTGGTGGGTTTAACTAATGGGCCTAAAAACGAACAGGCCCGACACACTAATGGGCTTGGGTTACGGGTTTTGGGCTTCGTGAATGACACGAGCCCAATGGGCTAAATTTTTTATTTTTATTTTACGAAACTTAAAACCCTAACCAATCACACAAATGGGCCTAAGGCCCAATAACAAATAACTACAACAAGCCCGAAAATAGAACACACATTAATTATAAACAGTAAAAATAAATAATTACAAACAGTAAAACAAAACAAGCACTCTTTTTTTTTTTATATACAATTACAAATTTTCTATTTTGTTTTTATATTATTTTTTATTTTTTTTTAAATAAACAAATACCGAGAGTGAAAAGAAAACTTACCTTTTTACTCCCGAGGAAACCGAAAATCACCAACAAGACATCAACCTCAAGGTTTTTCAACCTTGACTTCCTAAACGTATGCTCCGATGTATGTGGTAAAATTTCCGATAAACCCGGATTATTTCCTATACAAAATAAAAAGGTTAGTAATAATTTTACAAAATAAAAACAAAATATTTACAAAGTTAAAAAAAATGTGTCACAAATTATCTATACAAAATGAATGAATAAAATTTCCTATGTCTACGTATATTCCTATGTCTACGTATATTCCTATGTCTACGTATATTCCTATGTCTACGTATATTCCTATGTCTACGTATATTCCTATGTCTACGTATATTTTATTTACACAAAAATATTTTCTTTTGCCTGAATATAGTTGAAAAAAATGAAAGTTGAATCCAAGCGGTAACTCAAGGTGGACTTACGGCCTAGGTGCAAATGTGCAATGCCTTGACTTAAATGACTTTCCGTGTTTTCAGAAGGCGAATGGCCAGATCACAAGAGATAAGCGAGAGGCAGGATTCATTTAGTGGACAAGTCCTCTGAATCCAATTTTACAAACCCGTCACCCAGAGTCTTGATCATATCTAGACACCATTCATGTGCCCCTTACTCAGTTGAGAAAGCACTTAAGTGTTCGACAATTCTCCAAGTGTTAATAAAGGCCGCCCTCAACCTCAAATAACCTTACGGTAAAAATGAAGGGTTTAGGCCAATATTAACAAAAGGACCTTACCTAATCCGTTCAAGTTACAACTTACAACAAAAAAAAAATAATCAACTATATAAAAGACACCTAAATATAATTACTAAGTGTAAAAATATAAACAAGTATAATCAAGTGAGTATAAATAAAATTAACAAATATTATTTACAAATAGTAAAAAGTCAATAGTCAATAGTCAAAGTCAACAGTAAAAAGTCAACAGTCAAAAAGTCAACAGTCAAAAGTCAAAAGTAAATAGTAAAAACAATCCCCGGCGAGCCGGCGCCAAAATGATTAGATGGTAAAACCTAGGTTCGTTAATTATTACCTAAATTCCTAACAATTGTCGTTGTAAAGTATAATGGGAAATAAAGGTTTTTCCCACAGAAGATTGTTATATTTACTTTTTAAATGTCACGAAAAATTAAATTAAATAAAGAATTAATATTAACAAGTATAAAGAATAAAGAATATATATATATACAAAATTAAATAAACTATACAGTATTGTTTCTATTTACAAAAATATACATTATATACAAAAGTATTTTTGGGGGTTTTGGTATTTTTGAAAACAATAAATAAATAAAAGGAAATATTTTTGGATTTTTATTATTTTTGAAAACAAGAAAACACACACACAAATATTGTTTTGAAGATTAACCAACTCCCTAGCCATGAATCCGAAACTAACACATGTAGAATGCCTACGCAGGTTATCATTCCCCAAATAAACTTCTCCCATGAAATCAACCTAGTGAACGCTCATCTAGATTAAACAATTAAACATGCAAAGGTGATTAATCTAAACATGTCTAACGCATAGAAAAAGAGTTGTTAATTCAAGTGCGCGACCTAGCGAACGCTCGTCTATCCGCGATCCTTATTATTTAGTTTCAACATTAAAGATAAAACTAAACAAACAAAATTCACATAAGCTGCTAGAAGAATTAATCAACTTCAATCCAATTTATTACACAAAATAGAAAATAAACAAACAATAACATTTCCCAAAATTATTCACGAATAGTTAATTAAACAAAAATAAATTATAATAAATAAACAGAGTTTGGGAAAAATGTTACTGTTGTGTCCATGAAAATGGACACTGTCTGGCAGGCGAAGGTGGCAGACTCAGCTATTGTAGATCGTAAATGGTAACTTTGGATGTGGCGGGTGCAGAGATCAGATTGGGCTGGGCCTTGGGGTGTCCATAGCAATTGGACCATTGGGCTTTCCTTTCTCATTTCCGGCCCAAGCCCATGTGTGGCTTTGACTTTTCAACGCAAGTCTTTTCTCTCTTGGTTTGACCCGTGACTAGCCATGCCTTCATGCTTTGACTATTCAACCTCTTTGGCTAGTCTTCTTTATTTTTCTATTCTTCTTCATCCCGTGCTTTCCCCGCCCCCAGACTTCTCATTTCTTGTACTCCTTCTTTCTTCTTTCCATTTCTGAACACATAGAGGGCGACGGAGATGGGGTTGACACAAAGCGCCGGCGTGTATGGCGGTGGTGAAGTGCTGGGCTCGACGGCGAGGTGATGATGATTCACGGGCCGGGCTTGTCGGCGTACGGCGACGCCGGTGATGACCGATGGTGAGTGAGGCGGCGCCGATCACGGGTGGTGGCAGAGGATGAGCTCCGGATCGGGAATCGACGGCGGCGTCGATTGCAGCAGGTGGTTGGCGGCTCGAGCTTGATGGGTGCAGCTGCGAAGGGGATGGAGGCGACGACGAGGCACGGGAGGAAGGTCGATGCCGGCTGGGATTTAGGACAGGCAGAAACAGCGCCGTCATGGATCTAGCACGGGCGACGGTGAACTGGAACGGCGACGATTTCGGTGGCGCGGCCTGGTGAGTGATTGATTTTCCAAACTGTGAAGCACGGGATGGACGCCGTGAGCAGCTCAATTGATTTCCAAACCTGCAAATAAGAAGAACAAACAAAATTAGATAGAATAATATGATTGCTGTTTGTAGGAAAATTGAGGCAGAGGAGGTTTGGAATGATTTTGCCATTGGAATTCCAGAGAGCAAGGCTAGGCACAGTGGCTTTGTGATTGATTGAGAACTTCCACACCTGCAAAAGAAGAACAAAGAACGTCACCTGCAAAAGAGAAAGAAAATTAATTAGATTGTGTTGCTGTGAATTTGTGCTTGCAGGTGCTGCCTTAAATAGCAGAGGAAGAGTAGAAGCAGCCAAGAATCAGTGGAAGTGGAAGGCCGGGAGTGGGCTGTTTAGCTGGAGATGCTCTGCGGCAGTGGAGGAAAACCAGGAAATAATTGGAGTGTAGTGTTTTGGTGGTGGAGATGGTTGGTGAAGTGGATGGATTGATTCCATGTGGATGATGAACTGTGAATTTGGTGGCTGGTATCAAAGAGGGAATCGTGAACATGGGAGGAGTAGGACATGAGCATGTTACCTGCAAAGAGAAAGAAAAGAAAACAAAGAAAGAAAAATAATAAAACAAAAGAAAACTAAAATAAAGAAATAAAAATAAAATAAATATTAAAATACAAAAACAAATAAATAAAGAATAAGAATAAATATAAAACATAAACATAGGGAAAATAAAGATGGAGGTTTAAAATATGTATCGCCACCGCGTGTCGTGGTTGCGCCGCCTTATGTGGTGGTTCGCCGACAAATTGTCGGGATTCGGAACAGTTCCCGAAATCTTCGTACAGTATTTTATTCCACAAATGAAAGTCACGGTTGACTTTCTGAATTACACTGAAAACCTCCAAAATGCACCTATTCTGTGCAGATAAACATTTTCCTGGTATTTTCCCTAAAAACACAAAAACAAATATTAAACAGACAATTAAGCTTTCGGAATAGCAAAATCCAGTAATTAAAGGCACTTTGTGAACGTATTTTACGTTCACATCAATTTTCCAAAGTATTCAAAAGAAAAAATTCATAACTCGCAAACGAGCCTAGATTTTTTAGCAAGATCAAGTGGAACACCTTTTAAATATCTTTTTGTACTATTGGGGAAGTTTGGGAACTTGCAAAGTTGTAGAAAGAAGGAAGTAGCCAAAGTTTGGCACGTTTTGGCCATAGAACCTCCAAACCGCCAAAACCATTCCAACACCCACTTTTGTTCAACTTTTGCTGAGTCAAAAACTAACCAATGGTAACACAAGATTTCTAAAAGGTGTTCCAGTTGACCGAACTCGAAAAGCTCGAGTCGTTTGTGATTTATGATTTTCCAAAGTATTAAAAAGAGAAAATTCATAACTCACAAACGAGCCTAGATTTTTTAGTGAGATCAAGTGGAACACCTTTTAAATATCTTTTTGTACTATTGGGGAAGTTTAGGAACTTGCAAAGTTGTAGAAAGGAGGAAGTTGGCAAAGTTTGGCACGTTTTGGCCATATAAGCTCCAAACCGCCAAAATCATGCCAATACCCACTTTTGCTCAACTTTTCTTGAGTCAAAAACTAACCAATGGTAACATAAGATTTCTCAAACGTGTTCCAATTGACGGAACTAGAAAAGCTCGAGTCGTTTGTGATTTATGATTTTCCAAAGTATTAAAAAGAGAAAATTCATAACTCACAAACGAGCCTAGATATTTGAGTGAGATCAAGTGGAACACGTTTTAAATATCTTGTTGTACAATTGGTGAAGTTTGAGAACTTGCAAAGTTGTAGAAAGAAGGAAGTTAGCAAAGTTTGGCCCGTTTTGGCCATAGAAGCTCCAAACCGCCAAAACCATGCCAACACCCACTTTTGTTCAACTTTTCTTTAGTCAGAAACTAACCAATGGTAACACAGAATTTCTAAAAAGTGTTCCAATTGACGGAACTCGAAAAGCTCGAGTAGTTTGTGATTTATGATTTTCCAAAGTATTAAAAAGAGAAAATTCATAACTCACAAACGAGCCTAGATATTGGAGTGAGATCAAGTGGAACATCTTTTCAATATCTTTTTGTACTATTGGGGAAGTTCGGGAACTTGCAAAGTTGTAGAAAGAAGGAAGTTGGCAAAGTTTGGCACGTTTTGGCCATAGAAGCTCCAAACCGCCAAAATCATGCCAACACCCACTTTTGCTCAACTTTTCTTGAGTCAAAAACTAACCAATGGTAACACAAGATTTCTAAAACGTGTTCCAATTGACGGAACTAGAAAAGCTCGAGTCGTTTGTGATTTATGATTTTCCAAAGTATTAAAAAGAGAAAATTCATAACTCACAAACGAGCCTAGATATTTGACTGAGATCAAGTGGAACACGTTTTAAATATCTTGTTGTACAATTGGTGAAGTTTGAGAACTTGCAAAGTTGTAGAAAGAAGGAAGTTAGCAAAGTTTGGCCCGTTTTGGCCATAGAAGCTCCAAACCGCCAAAACCATGCCAACACCCACTTTTGTTCAACTTTTCTTTAGTCAGAAACTAACCAATGGTAACACAGGATTTCTAAAAAGTGTTCCAATTGACGGAACTCGAAAAGCTCGAGTCGTTTGTGATTTATGATTTTCCAAAGTATTAAAAATAGAAAATTCATAACTCACAAACGAGCCTAGATATTTGAGTGAGATCAAGTGGAACACGTTTTAAATATCTTGTTGTACAATTGGTGAAGTTTGAGAACTTGCAAAGTTGTAGAAAGAAGGAAGTTAGCAAAGTTTGGCCCGTTTTGGCCATAGAAGCTCCAAACCGCCAAAACCATGCCAACACCCACTTTTGTTCAACTTTTCTTTAGTCAGAAACTAACCAATGGTAACACAGGATTTCTAAAAAGTGTTCCTATTGACGGAACTCGAAAAGCTCGAGTCGTTTGTGATTTATGATTTTCCAAAGTATTAAAAATAAAAAATTCATAACTCACAAACGAGCCTAGATATTTGAGTGAGATCAAGTGGAACACGTTTTAAATATCTTGTTGTACAATTGGTGAAGTTTGAGAACTTGCAAAGTTGTAGAAAGAAGGAAGTTAGCAAAGTTTGGCCCGTTTTGGCCATAGAAGCTCCAAACCGCCAAAACCATGCCAACACCCACTTTTGTTCAACTTTTCTTTAGTCAGAAACTAACCAATGGTAACACTGGATTTCTAAAAAGTGTTCCAATTGACGGAACTCGAAAAGCTCGAGTCGTTTGTGATTTATGATTTTCCAAAGTATTAAAAATAGAAAATTCATAACTCACAAACGAGCCTAGATTTTTGAGTGAGATCAAGTGGAACATCTTTTAAATATCTTTTTGTACTATTGGGGAAGTTCGGGAACTTGCGATGTTGTAGAAAGAAGGAAGTTGCCTAAGTTTGACCCGTTTTGGCCATAGAAGCTCCAAATCGCCAAAATCATGCCAACACCCACTTTTGTTCAACTTTTCATGAGTCAAAAACTAACCAATGGTAACACGAGATATCTAAAAGGTGTTCCAATTTACGGAACTCGAAAAGCTCGAGTCGTTTGTGATTTATGATTTTCCAAAGTATTAAAATGAGAAAATTCATAACTCACAAACGACCCTAGATTTTTGAGTGAGATCAAGTGGAACAACTTTTAAATATCTTTTTGTACTATTGGGGAAGTTCGCACTACAACACAACTGCTTATTTATAGCATTGTCTCATAGCGTTTTTTCATTGAATGCTATAAATACTCACTTTTGATACATTACAAAAAAAAAAAATTTAATGAAGCGCTATTGATTTAGTCCAATTGAAGCCCGAAAGTTGGCGCCCACTTTTTGTATCGAGCGCGGATTTTAAGTTTTTGCTTTGGGATTCAGCCTTCTCTCCCATAGCGTTTGACTACTACATTAAAGCTTAACAGATAAAAACGAGAAAAAGAAAAAAAACTCAGCTGTTCGCCTTCTCCAGTTCTTCTTTTCGCTCTTATCATCTGGGTACAATTTTCTTCTCTATCTCTCTTATCATCTTGCTCTTTTTCCTTCCTCTCTATTTATCTCTCTTATCAACTTGCTCTTATCATCTGGTTTTTTTTAAGAAAATTGGGGCTTTAGAGAAATTGGGGCTTCTTTCTTTGGATGCCCGCTGTGAAAGAATTTTGGCTATGAAACTTTTTTGCTTGATACCCAGATGTCTAATGTCATTTTATCTATGAATTCAATTATAAGTTCTCTTTTGTTGATGAGTTATGTGGGTTAACGAAATAGTTGGCCAAGAATTCCTTGTCTTATTGGATCAATCAGATTTCATTTGTTATTAATTTTGCCTTACATGACTAATAGCTACCCCATTTGCAAAGGATAATACCTAAAACCAATTCAACTTTCCTTGCTCTAACCTTCTGTTTTCTATTGTGCAGAGTAGTTAAAGGAAGATCAAGAGGAGGAAAACGATTTGTTTCATTGGACAAGATTAAGGGAGCTAGGTGAGTTGAGTAAAAGGTGATTGTTAAGAGAATTTCATATATGGGATTTTGGTCTCTGAGTTTTTATTTTTTTCATTAGTCCTTACACTCTATATTGTGAATTGGTTTGGCATTGGGATGTCAGGGACTTTTAAGAGCAAAGACCAACTTGTGAATAATGATTTAATTTGGGATTTGGTTTTTGCTTTAATTGAAATTTTGGTCGCTTCTTGGCACAACATATGCTACCGTATTTTTTTTTTCTTTATTGATATGCCCAAAATGAGCATCAATTTAAAAAAACCCTATCGGTAGTAGTATAGTGCATAGTAGGGTATCGTTCACAATGGAGATCAAAGGGTGTACCTAACAAAAATTGTCACAAAGAATTAAATAAAATAAAGAATTATTATTAACATCTATAAAGTATAAATATATACATATGTACAAAGTAAGGGGGTTTAAGAGATAAATTGAATGAAATAAATAAATTAAATTACAAAGAATAAATTAAATAAGATGGGATGAAACATAAAGAATATAAAGTTCAGCCACATATACACAAGTTTATTAATCATTGGACCGAAAATTAACCAAGTTCCCTAGCCATGAAACCGAAATTAACATATGTGGAAAGTTAGAAGCTAACCATTCCCCAAATAAAACCTCTCTACGAAAATTAACCTAAGTGAAAGCACCTAGATTAACCAATTAAACATGCCATCTTAGTCTAGAAAGCTAGCTAATCAAACCATATTTAACGCATAGAAAAGAGTTGTTAATTAAAGTGCACGACCCATTATAGAAAAGTCCATATGTCCGCAATCCTTTTTATTTGACACCGACCTTTGTCCAAAGCCTTTACTACTCGTGAATTAGGTTTTCAAAACTATTAGGTGAATTGTAATCCCTAACTCTAGCTCCAATTATATGCAAATATTATAAGTATCGATCCCTATAACATAAACACATAAAAGTTTTCTATAATTCAGAATCAAGTAAACAGAGTCACATAAGCTACTAGAAGAACTAATTAGTTAGGATCCAATAACTAAATAAACTCATATAAATAGGCTGGAAATTATATAAATCATGTCATGTTAACTAATACAAAGAATAATCAAGCAACAAAGAGGAATTCATAAGAATAATAAAAGGAAAAGTCAGATTACACCATATGGAATAGCATGAAGACTTGAAGACCACGAAACCTTGAATCCTTGAAAGCAAGTAATCCAAACCGTGTGCAGCAAGGTGGTGATGATGATGGACGAAATTGATGGTGATGATGGTGATGGTGCAGCTGCCTTTCCTCCTCCTTCAAGCCTTGAGAACCCTAAATACTAGAGAATGGAAAATATGATGGAGAAGAGAAAGAGGAGGGTTTGTCCCTCCCCATTGGGGTGTGAATTTGTGTATTGGTGAAGAGAAATAGGCTCCTATTTATAGGAAAATGGAGAGGAAGAAGAAGACAATGGAAGAAATAAACAAAGAAAGGGAAAAGAAGTGGAATGTGAATGGGAGATAAAGAAATGGTAAGTGGTGGTGGAAATGGAATCATATGGCAATTAACCATTTATTTACCAAAAAGAAATTAAACACTAATGGTGTGGGCAGAAAGAAGAGGAAGGAATATAGGGGTGAGTGGAGCATTGAAAATAAAAGAAGAGGAAAGAAATAAAAACGGACAGCACTGAGCTGTGCGCACTTAGAACGGAATCCTGCACGTTGAAATTTTATTTGGGAATAACTGACATCCATGTGCAGCGTGTATCAAAATTACAGCTAGATCTGACGGTGCAATTGAGAGATATAGGCCTCGCAAGTTGACCTATCTGCACAGGCAGATTGTCCGAAAATCTGGGCTTGGGCCATTCCTCATGCTTTGTGAACTTGGGCCTTCCTTCTTGGGCTTGGGCCTTCCTTCTTGGGCTTGGGCCTTTCTTCATGGATTTGGGCCTTCATCTTGGGCCTCAGGGCAGCTCACCTCTTAATGGGCCTCGCAAAAGCCCATTAGACTTCGTAAATTTCCGAGCTCCGATTTTCTGCACGTGTTCACATTAATACATCATTTTGGACTCAAATATGGAAACTAAGCTAAAATAGCAAAGTTACAATTAAATCATAGCCAAATAGTAGGGGAAACACATTAAAAACGTCACACTTTGTGCTCCTATCAAATTCCCCCACACTTAGCTACTGCTAGTCCTCTAGCAAACACAAGAACAACACAGAACAGAAAAGGAAACACAAAACAAAATGGTCTTTCCAACCATAACCCTCAACGAGTTCAAAAGAGTTATAATCAGGACAATAAAAATTATATACCAAGGCTAACAAATTTGCTAAGCATTTAACATGTACATCTCATTTATGCTCGGGTGAAGTGTGTGAAAACCGAGTATACAATTAATCTCATGCAATCAAATAGGCACATTGAAACAACATTAACCACTAAAGCTCACAATGGTCACTAAATATTTCCGCTCAGTGTTTAGGGTTAAGTGTTTACTCTCAAAACAATTACACAAGTAATGTTCCCATATGCTTGCTCATTAACCAAATTTGCTAATCTACAATTCATTAGATCATAAGGACTTTCAGGTGAAACATGGACCAAAGGGTGAATGGTAAATGGTGAATGGAAAATGGTAAATGAAGTGAAAGCACTCGAAATGAAAAATGTTTCACATGTTTGCAAGACAAATCAACGACTTTGAAACTCATACCTATGCTATACCCGAAACAACTTTCTTATTCTCCTCCAACCTTTTATTGAAATTAAAAACAAGAAAATAACTCACTTTTGAGGCTTTTTTTTTTTTTTTAACTTGAGGAACTCTATTCCTTCTTTTTGTTTTCGATTTTTTTTTCTTTCTTTCTTTGAACAAATACAACAAAATAAAGTGCACACCCACACTTGCCTTTTGGTATACTACCATACAAATCAAAACCCGAAGCATAAGAACACAAGAAGTCACTATCATCGTCTTGCAAACATAAATAAAACAAGGGTGAGATGGTGTGGGTGAACAAAAGAAACGGCTAATGAGTGTTTAGTTCAAAAGGGGATTCCTAAAGTTCGTGTTTAGATGGATGGTGAATATTTTGGCCATGGTGCTCAACTAATGCCTTAATCATCTCTAATTCATCACAGATTAACAAAACGTTTCAAGTGGTCTTTGAGCAAGTTCTAGGTGCAAAACTCATGAATTGTGCACACATGAAGAACGAGTAAATGTATGAAATATGCATACATGTGAATATTCAATAGGCTTAAGTCCTCACATTTTCTGGGTATGCATGACAATGTATGTTTAAATGTGCTTCTCGGATTGCAATCAATTAATCGAAACAGGTTATGTGAACATGGAATTTCGAGCAATCACAAGTTATGCATATTAAATCCAAAGCAAACAACACAAAGCCTTGACATATAATAAACATTCTCCTAATCACAACAATTAAACTCAATTCATCCTTGGGATTGGAAAGAACAAAGCACAAAACACACAAAACAGAAGCAAATATTTTTGTAATTTTTGATTTTTTTGATTTTTTTGATTCTTTTTAAATGATATAGCTCAAATAAACAAACAAGCACTTTCTAAGACTCGATAGCTCCAAAGCCAGTGCGAAACAAACGAGCTTACATAACTAAACATAAATTTTTTTTATTTACTGAAATTTTTAAGTTTTGGCTTTTTTGAAATATTTGAATTTTTTTTTTATTTTCTCTGGAAAGAACATAACATAAAGAAACTAACAACAAAAGCAAATTTTTTTTTTCTTTTTGAATTATTTTTTTATTAGGGTAACAATACGTGACCACAGTGACTTACTAAGTGCAATGGTAGGTTCAACGCTACCAAGGGAGTAAGTATGATCTAGTCGATATATTGTTACCGTAGAAAACAAAAACAAGTAAATTATTTTTTTGAATTTTACAAATTTTCAAATTTTTTCTTTTCTTTTCAATAAACCTTCCCCCCACACTTGAATTAAACATTGTCCTCAATGTTAGACAGATATTTCACGAAAATGAAAAATTCAAGCATGGTTATTGAATTTAAACACACAAACAGAAGTAAACACACAACATATATACAAATGAAAAAGATAGGTTAAAGAAAATCTCCCCCTTGAAGATCGTGAAGCTCATCCCGAAGCAAGTCACCAACAGTCACAAACAAGGCTAGCAGGGCCTTGCATCCAACGTGTGCTCCTTAATTGACTGCGGCTCTGATCCTTTGAAGTGTGTCTTGGACAAGGGTTGTTGCCGACTCCACGGCAGACTTGGCTGAAGTAGCCTTCACTGAGATCTGAAACACTATAGTCAGCAGTGTTCCGTCAAGTATAGCTCCGGATACGTTAGGCAGAATGGAGAAGCCTGAAGACATAAGCAGAAATGGCTCCGGTTGAACTCCAGATAGCAAACACTGGAGAATGGAATGGTTGATCGGCGCGTAAATCACAGACGACCCCGTTGCATCGGTGCAACACTCCTGAAGAATGAGGAAGTCGTTGTGACTATCTATGGCGAGCACCGAAATCTGGTTCCGTGGGTCAAGACCGATGGTGAAGTTTGCTAGCACACGCACCGAGCCGTCCATCGACATACTATCCCATAATGGTCTTGTCGAACGTCTTTGAGGAACTCAAAGATTCCGGAGTGATGAGATAGATGAACAACGGAACAACCAGCAGTACGATTGACTCCGGGGGGCTTGCTCGGATCACCCCTTCGCTTGTTGGTCCCGACCTCCATTCGAGTGTCCCTTGTTCGGTTCGAACAAGTCCGGTGGTGGTACGTGGAGTTGCGATGTCGTTGAAGAAACGATTGTCATCTGTTTTGCCATTTCCGCCGAGCCTCTTCTTCCTTCAAGAGAAATGATCGAGTCACCGGGTGAAGTGTGGATACCGTGGCGCACATGTAGCGCTCGGCTTGTCGTTGGAGGGTTGAGATCCAACGCTTTGCACCAAAAGCGAACCCCGGAATGGACAAAGGGTTCGAAGCGGCCTTCATCTCCTTCTCGCGTACATCCACGTGCTCCACCCAAGTGACCAAGGAAGATCCATTATGAAGATCACGTATCGGGCATCCGGAGGGGCGTTTTCGGCAAATCGATCTCACGGAAGGCTTTGGATTTGTGCGCAATTCATCCACGGAGACATCCACGACGACCCAACTTCCATCCGGTTGTTGGTGCGAATACCGAACGAACTGGACTTCACGAGTCGAAACGATGTGAGATGGCACCGAAACTCGGCCGACATCACCGCTTTATGCTCCTTGTAGCCATCTTCGTTGTCGGAGGAAAGGATCTCCAACGTCTGGGCGTTTGTGATCATGCTACAGAAGACTGGCAACCATCGACCAACATCCATTAAAATCTCAACGATGGTGGTCGGATGAAGATGAATGGTTGCCGAGTGTCTCGACGATTCGGCTTTGAAGTACGGAGCAGGTTCAGCTCGTTGAAACACTCGCAAGTACTCGGCCCTATTAAGAGTCTCGGGATGAATAGAAGTGTCGGGAGTCGGTGAAGTTATCCACAAAGGAAATCCGGCAGTGGCCATGAGCAGGAGCTCGTCTTTGGCCTTGCGGGCGATATCCGAGATCAAGTCGATGTGGACTCCGACAAGATCATGAGCAGGTCCGGGAAGACGGTCAGATGGAATAGGTGCGTATGGGCGCTCGACTAGTGTAGGCATGAGGCTCCGCACATCCCGTCTCAAGTGGTCCAAGTCGATCGAATCATCGGACAACTCGAGAAGAGGCTCTTGTTGTGGAGGAACAACTTCGAGCCTTCGCTAGAGCACATCCGAGTGCGGAACGGGACCTCCGCAATCGGGGACAAATGCCGGCCGTGGAGAGCATCGACGAGTCGTTGATTCCGCATTTGAAGCTCCTCGTTCTTGCTCACCAGCTGATCGTTTCTTCGCTCTAACTCGGCAATACGTTGCTCAGACGTCAGGATACCGAATTTCTTCCTATTTCTCGACCCCCAATAGTAGATCTGGTCCTCCTCTAGTCCGATTTTCGGACCAAATCTTTCTCGTTGTGGTTTGGTGGGGTCAGAATACACCGCAAAGAAAGCCGCCAGTGCTTCTCTCTGAGCTTTGGTGTACTTTGTCCTTGGAAGTCTCCTATAGACAGGAGCGGCTTCCGGCTCGGTAGGTGGATCAGCAACCATGATTGGTGCTTGGGGTAGTGGTTGCGGTTGTGGCTCGGTTGGCATGCTAGCATCAGCGTTATTAAGCATGCTCGGTGGAATTATTTCAGCCAGACCTTCAAAGATTGGGTTCTCATAAGGACTTGCCTGAAACAAATCACTGAAAGAATTCACTCGTTTGGCCATTTCTGGGTTGGGAAGGGAGGATAGCTTCTGGGTTTGGGAGTATTTCTGGGAAAAACTCAAGAACAGATGAAGAACACGAAGAACGAGAGAAAACGAGAGAGAGAGAAAGAGAGAGAGAGGGAAACCTAAGGGAAATCGCGTGAAATGACCTAAGGGAACTAACGCAAACCGAAGGGAAGGGGAGAGGAGCGGACGCACGCAAGCAGACAGAGATCTGTAATTTCCGGATCGAGCGAGGAAAGTCGCAATGAAAACGACGCGTGCAACAAAAGTCGCAAAGGGAAAAGTGGAACGCGCGCACGATTTATTAAACAATTCGGCCGAGGCAAAAGTCGTGCGTCGGCCCAATCAAAATTTTTTTGATTTTCAATTTTTTATTTTTTTATTTTTTAATACTTTACGAAAAGTCGTAAAGTGAACAGTGAAAACGCGTAGCACACGCGCTTGCCGACACTTTAAACGGGCTTGGGCCATCGGAATGGTCTGGGCCTTAAAGTGGGCCTGGGCCAAAGAAATGGTCTGGGCCTTAAAGTGGGCCTGGGCCAAAGAAATCTCCGGCCCATTATTGGTGGGCTTAACTAATGGGCCTAAAAACGAACAGGCCCGACACACTAAATGGGCTTGGGTTACGGGTTTTTGGGCTTCATGAATGACACGAGCCCAATGGGCTAAATTTTTTTATTATTATTATTATTTTTTTTTTAATTTTACGAAACCTAAAACCCTAACGAACAAAACAAATGGGCCTAAGGCCCAATAACAAATAACAACAAGCAAGCCCAAAATAAACAGTAAAAATAAACAGTAAAACAAAAAATCAATCTATTTTTTTTATATACAATTACAAATTGTCTAATTTTTTTTTTTTTTTTTTTTTTTTTTTGCAAACAAATAATGACAGTGAAAAGAAAACTTACCTTTTTACTCCCGAGGAAACCGAAAATCACCAACAAGACATCAACCTCAAGGTTTTTCAACCTTGACTTCCTAAACGTATGCTCCGATGTATGTGGTAAAATTTTCCGATAAACCCGGATTATTTCCTATACAAAATTAAACAGTTAGTAATAAATTTACAAAATAAAAACAAATATTTACAATGTTAAAAATGTATCACAAATTATCTATACAAAATGAATAAATAAAATTTCCTATGTCTAAGTAAATTTTATTTACACAATACACTTAAGTGTACAAAAATATTTTCCTTTGCCTGAATATAGTTGAAAAAAAATGAAAGTTGATTCTAAGCGGTAACTCAAGGTGGACGTACGGCCTAGGTGCAATGCCTTAACTTAAATGACTTTCCGTGTTTTCAGAGGCGAATGGCCAGATCATATGAGAATAAGCGAGGGGCAGGATTCATTTGGTGGACTACGGAGGCTTACACCCCTATCGACTTACGTCAGTCTATAGTCCTCTGAATCCAAAACCTGTCACCCAGGGTCTCGACCTAGACACCATCCATGTGCCCCTTACTCAGTTGAGAAAGCACTTAAGTGTTCGACAATTCTCCAAGTGTTAATAAAGGCCGCCCTCAACCTCAAATAACCTTAGGGTAAAAATGAAGGGTTTAGGCCAATATTAACAAAAGGACCTTACCTATTCCGTTCAAGTTACAACTTACAACAAAAAAAAATAATCAACTATATAAAAGAGACATCTAAATAAATTACTTTTTTGATCAGGTACCTAAATAAATTACTAAGTGTTACAAAATATCAATAAGTATAAACAAGTATTATTCACAAATATTCACAAAATCATAGTTAGGACTTTTCAATCCCCGTCGACGGCGCCAAAAATTGATACGCCCAAAATGAGCATCAATTTAAAAAAACCCTATCGGTAGTAGTATAGTGCATAGTAGGGTATCGTTCACAACAGAGATCAAAGGGTGTACCTAACAAAAATTGTCACAAAGAATTAAATAAAATAAAGAATTATTATTAACATGTATAAAGTATAAATATATACATATGTACAAAGTAAGGGGGTTTAAGAGATAAATTGAATGAAATAAATAAATTAAATTACAAAGAATAAATTAAATAACATGGGATGAAACATAAAGAATATAAAGTTCAGCCACATATACACAAGTTTATTAATCATTGGACCGAAAATTAACCAAGTTCCCTAGCCATGAAACCGAAATTAACATATGTGGAAAGTTAGAAGCTAACCATTCCCCAAATAAAACCTCTCTACGAAAATTAACCTAAGTGAAAGCACCTAGATTAACCAATTAAACATGCCATCTTAGTCTAGAAAGCTAGCTAATCAAACCATATTTAACGCATAGAAAAGAATTGTTAATTAAAGTGCACGACCCATTATAGAAAAGTCCATATGTCCGCAATCCTTTTTATTTGACACCGACCTTTGTCCAAAGCCTTTACTACTCGTGAATTAGGTTTCCAAAACTATTAGGTGAATTGTAATCCCTAACTCTAGCTCCAATTATATGCAAATATTATAAGTATCGATCCCTATAACATAAACACATAAAAGTTTTCTATAATTCAGAATCAAGTAAACAGAGTCACATAAGTTACTAGAAGAACTAATTAATTAGGATCCAATAACTAAATAAACTCATATAAATAGGCTGGAAATTATATAAATCATGTCATGTTAACTAATACAAAGAATAATCAAGCAACAAAGAGGAATTCATAAGAATAATAAAAGGAAAAGTCAGATTACACCATATGGAATAGCATGAAGACTTGAAGACCACGAAACCTTGAATCCTTGAAAGCAAGTAATCCAAACCGTGTGCAGCAAGGTGGTGATGATGATGGACGAAATTGATGGTGATGATGGTGATGGTGCAGCTGCCTTTCCTCCTCCTTCAAGCCTTGAGAACCCTAAATACTAGAGAATGGAAAATATGATGGAGAAGAGAAAGAGGAGGGTTTGTCCCTCCCCATTGGGGTGTGAATTTGTGTATTGGTGACGAGGTCAAAGTATAATGGATAAATTAAATATTAAAATCCGGGTTGTCGTACCCAAGGGATTGAAAGGCCCTAAATCTATTTGGTAAAATGTAAGCAAATTTTCTTAACACAAATAAATAGTAAACACAAGTTTTTATTTTTTATTTTTAAATAATTCACAAAGTTAAAATTACAATTATAAATGCAAACACAAATACAAATAACAAAACAACTTATATACAAATACAATAATTATTTAAATAAACCATTATACTTATACATATATAAAAATAGAATGATTAATAGTTTGAGAGAGAGAGATAAATCAAACAGAGGGAGAGAGCTGGGCTCGAGCTCGGGCTCGAGGAGAGAGAGAGATTCGTGTTCTCTGTGAGGGAGACGCCGGAATCGACGCCGGCGAGATGAGAGAGCAAGCCGTCGCCAATATGAATTTGTGGCAAACGCCGGCGCGGCAGAGAACGGGATCGCCGGTGGCCTGGATTTGCAGCTGCTACGGTGCCGGATTGGTAATCTGGGATTGTGTCGCCGGCGGTGGCAGATGAGAGATGGGTCGGCTGGGATCAGGTGAGGCGAGGCTAGGCTCGTTCGATCGATGAGAGATGCGGCCTGGGTTCGATGGTGTGGACGCCTTGGCTTGGCGTGATCTGGGCTTCACGGTGGCAGGTGGTGGAGATCACGAAATGGTGGTGCGGCGTGTGATGGTGGCACGGCAGCTGTATGAGCTGCTGTAGTGATGGTGGTGGCGGCGTTGTGGTCTGGTTGTGACTGGAACGAGAATTTGCAGCAGAGGAGGAGGCAGGTGTGAAGAAGAAAAGAGAGATAGAAAGAAGAAAGGGAGAAAGAAGAAGAAGAAAGAAGAAGAAGAAAGAGAGGAAGAAGAAGAAAGAAGAAGAAGAGCAAGAGGAAGAGAGAGGGGGGAAGAGAAGAGAAGAACCGGGGAGGAGAAGGAAGAAGTCTGAAGGAGAGAGCCCGAGGAAGAAGAGAGATCCCCCTTCAAAAATGCCCCCACGGGAAAAAAAGTCAAAACAACCAAAAAAGTCAAAAGTAAAAAAAAACTTTTGAATAAATAAATAATTAAACTTAAAATTCTTTTATTTTATTTTTTTTTTGAATTTGAATTTTGAAAACAAAATAAGAAAGGAAACAAATAAATAAAATAAATTTGGAGATTAAAAATGGTGGTTCGGGCAAAATTGCCGGAAACCGAATGATTTTATTATTGCACCAAAAATGACCGAAATGTACTATTTTAGTACATATTACCTTATTCCACTTATTTTACCTGTACATAAACAAAACGCACATTAAAAACATAATTAGGCTCTTGGAATAGTATAATCCAAGTGATTTAGAAGAATTTTTAATGCGTATTTACGCACTTATCACACTCCCACACTTGAACTAAAGCTTGTCCTCAAGCAAACATATAACATAAATATACAATTTAAACAAACCAGAAGGGAAACACATAACAATTTTCCAACAGTATTCCTCAGAGAACACAATCGAATTAGAGATGAAAGAAGATAGGTCTCAAAATGTTTTGAGCTACGAGACAGATGCAAAAGTGAAGTGTGTGCAAGTATCGTCATCTCAATGCACTAAAATAAGCATGCATATTGAAATAGTGCTAACCATAAACTCACAGGATTTCACTCTGATTTTCGCACAAGTGTTTATCGGTTAGCTACACTACCACTCAAGCAAACTTATGCAAATGCCGCCATATGCTTGCACGTCAATCTTATCTCTACAAAATCATGTACATACATCTCGGATCAAAAGGACTTTTATTCAGGTAAAAACAGGGCTTAGGGCGAGGGGTTACGAAATGAAGTGGAAGGGAATCACAAATTCCGAGCAATCTTAGTAAGCAAAACACATGTTGAGATTTAATAAATTAGAAACAATAAGATGCTAAACTCATCTCGAACAAACACTCCCCCAAACACATTTATTGAATTCAAATTAGACAAAACATAATACTTTTTTTTTTTTTTCTTTTTTTCTTTTTTTTTCTTTTTTCTGTTTCGATTTTTCTCTCTTTTTTTTTTTTTTTGAAACAGAAATAAATATAACAAATTACAAAGTCACACCCCCACACTTATTCTTTTACAAAGTCACACCCTAGCCATGAATCCGAAACTAACACATGTAGAATGCCTACGCAGGTTATCATTCTCCAAATAAACTTCTCTACGAAAATTAACCTAGTGAACGCTCATCTAGATTAAACAATTAAACATGCAAAGGTGATTAATCTAAACATGTCTAACGCATAGAAGAAGAGTTGCTAATTCAAGTGCGCGACGTAGCGAACGCTCGTCTATCCGCGATCCTTATTATTTAGTTTCAACATTAAAGATAAAACCAAACAAACAAAATTCACATAAGCTGCTAGAAGAATCAATTAACTTCAATCCAACAATTATTACACAAAATAGAAAATAAAACAAATAGTAACAATTTATCCCAACATTTATTCACATTAATTAAAGTACGGAAAATAAAATTAAACAAAAATAAAATATAATAAATAAACGAGGGTTGGGAAAATGTTACTAATGTGTCCATGAAAATGGACACTGTCTGGGAGGCGAAGGTGGCAGACTCAGCTATTAAAAACGAACTTTGGATGTGGCGGGTGCAGAGAACAAATTGGACTGGGCCTTGGGGGTGTCCTTAGCAATTGGGCCGGATCATTGGGCATTGGCCTGCAAGTCAACGGGTCAAAGGCATAGTCAATGGCCCAGTTTGACTTTCTTCTTTTCCGGTTTTTCCTCTTTTGCCCCTGCGCATTTTTCTTCTTCTTGTGAATTCTTCTCCTTCATTTCCCGTGCCCAGCAGCTTCTTTAGTTCTGTTATCTTCATCTTTTCATGCTTTCTTTGTTTTCTTCACAGGAGAGAGGGGCGAGAGAGAGGTGATGGTCGCCGGTGAGGCACAGTAGTAGCAGCTAGGATTGACGGCGATGGGAGGCACGGCGGGAACTTCGCTGGGCGACGCCGGTGGTCAGCTTGACGACGGCGAGGGGGAAGGACTGGGCTGGTTCGACGAAGCAGATGCACGGCGGCGTTAAGACAACGAGGCACGGGTCTGATCTGGGTTTCTTGCCGGCGACGCTGAATAGGGAAACCCACGGCTGGGCTTTGTGTAATTGCAGGTAATACGCGGCCAGAGACGGCGGCGGTGGATTGATTGTGGAACATCGCCGTCTGGGCACTTGGGAATTTCAGCGACGAGCACGGCTGTAGCGTCGGTGAGGTATGGCAGAGTAGGATCGGGCCTGGGCTTCCAAATCTGCAAACTAAAAATGATAATAATTAGAGAAAGATGATGAATATGTGATTGTGATTGTGTGAATTGGTGAGGAATTGCAGAATGGTTGATGGCTTAAATAGGCAAGGAGAGTGGAGAAACAGCCAAGGAAGAGTGGTCTGGAAATTGATTCCAGGAAGGAATTGCGGCCATGTGATGGAGTGGAGATGGAATAATGACTGGAAAGGAAGGGAACATGGGCTGATGGATGTGAAGGTGGATGATTTGCTGGAAATGAGCCAAGAACATGGGCGGCTCGGTGGAGAAGAAAAACTGTACAAAAAAATAAAAACAAAATAAATAATTAATTAAAATAAAACAAATTAAAATCAAATAAATATAAAATATAAACATGGGAAAATAAAATGGGGATTTAAAATATATTCTGCCACCGTGTGTGGTGGTTGTGCCGCCTGATGTGGTGGTTCGCCGACAAACTTGCCGGAATTCGGAACGGTTTCCGAAATCTTCGTACATTAACTGGGCCCACATCCTCAAAATGACCGGTGTCATTTTGATATCTGAAAAGTCACGGTTGACTTTTCGGAATTACACTGAAAATCTCCAAAATTCACCTATTCTGTGCAGATTAACATTTTCCTGGTATTTTCCCTAAAAACACGAAAACAAACATTAAACAGACAATTAAGCTTTCGAAATAGCAAAATCCAGTAATTAAAGGCACTTTGTGAACGTATTTTACGTTCACATCACACCCCTACACTTGAACTATTGCTAGTCCTCTAGCAAACACAAAACAAAACAACACAAAACAGAAATGGAAACACAAAATAGACGGTCTTTCCAACCATAATCCTCAGCGAGTTCACAAGAGTTATAATAAAGAGAATAAAAATTATATACCAAGGCTAAAGAATTTGCTAAGCATTTAATATACACATCTCATTTATGCTCGGGTGAAGTGTGTGAAAACCAAATATACAATTAATGTCAAGCAATCAAATAGGCACATATGAACAACATTAACCACTAAACCTCACAAGATTCACTAAATATTTCCGCTCAGTGTTTAGGGTTAAGTGTTTACTTTCAAAACAATTACACAAGTCGTGTTCCCATATGCTTGCTCATTAACCAACTCTCTACAATTAATCCACAATTCATTAGATCATAAGGACTTTTTAGGTGAAACAGGGACAAAGGATGAATGGTAAATGGTGAATGGTCAATGATATGAAAGGACTCGAAATGAAAAATGTTTTACATGTTTGCAAGACAAGTCAACGACTTTGAAACTCATACCTATGCTAAACCCGAAACAACTCTTATTCTCCTCCAACCTTTTATTGAAAATAATACAACAAAATAACTCTATTTTTGGAATTTCTCTTTCGACATTTTTTTTGTCTTTCTTTCTTTTCTATTTTTTTTCTTTGAGGAATTTATTCCTTCTTTTTTTTTTTTTCTTTTTTTTTCTTTTCTTTGAACAAATACAACAAAATAAATACACCCCCACACTTGCCTTTTGGTATACTACCATACAAATCCGAAGCATAAAAACATAAGAAGTCACTATCATCGTCTTGCAAACACAGTAAAACAAGGGTGAAATGGTGTGGGTGAACAAAAGAAACGGCTAATGAGTGATCAGTTCAAAAGGGGATCCTAAAGTTCGTGTTTAAATGGATGGTGAATATTTTGGCCATGGTGCTCAACTAATGCCTTACTCATTTCTAATTCATCACAGATTAACAAAATGTTTCAAGTGGTCTCTGAGCAAGTTCTAGGTTCAAAAACTCATGAATTGTGCACACATGAAGAACGAGTAAATGTATGAAATATGCATACATGTGAATATACAATAGGCTCAAATCCTCACAATTTCTGGGTATGCATGACAATGTAAGTTTAAATGTGCTTCTCGGATTGCAATCAACTAATCGAAACAGGTTATGTGAACATGGAATTTCGAGCAATCACAAGTTATGCATATTAAATCCAAAGCAAACTACACAAATCCTTAACATATAATCAATATTCTCAAAATCATAACAATTAAACTCAATTCATCATCGGGATTGGAAAGAAAACAACACACATAACACAAATAAGCACACAAACAGAAGCAAATATTTTTGTAATTTTTGATTTTTTTAATTTTTTTTAATTTTTCAATTTAGGGTAACAATACGTGACCACAGTGACTTACTTAGTGCAATGGTAGGTTCAACGCTACCAAGGGAGTAAGTATGATTTAGTCGATATATTGTTACCGTAGAAAACAAAAACAAGTAAATTATTATTTTTTTTTTTTTGAATTTTTTTTTGAATTTTTCAAATTTTTTGTTTTCTTTTTAAATAAACCTTCCCCCCACACTTGAATTAAACATTGTCCTCAATGTTAGACAGATAATTCACGAAAATGAATAATTCAAGCATGCTTATTGAATTTAAACACACAAACAGAAGTAAACACACAAATAGAAATAAACAGAAGTAAACACACAACATTTATACAAATGAAAAACATATAAGTTATAGAAAAACTCCCCCTTGAAGATCATTAAGCTCCTCCCGAAGCAAGTCACCAACAGTCACAAACAAGGCTAGCAGGGCCTTGCATCCAACGTTTGCTCCTTAATTGACTGCGGCTCTGATCCTTTGAAGTGTGTCCTGGACAAGGGTAGTTGCCGACTCCACGGCAGACTTGGCTGATGTAGCCTTCACTGAGATCTGGAACACTATAGTCAGCAGTGTTCCGTCAAGAATGGCTCCGGATACGTTAGGCAGAATGGAGAAACCTGAAGACATAAGCGGAAATGGCTCCGGTTGAACTCCACATAACAAACACTGGAGAATGGAATGGTTGATCGGCGCATAAATCACAGACGACCCCGTTGCATCGGTGCAACACTCCTGAAGAATGAGGAAGTCGTTGTGACTATCTATGGCGAGCACCGAGATCTGATTGCGCTGGTCAAGACCGATGGTGAAGTTTGCTAGCACACGTACCGAGCTGTCCATCGACATACTATCCCATTGTGGTCTTGTCTGCACGTTTTTGAGGAATTCAAAGATCCTAGTGTGATGGGAAAGATGCACGACGAACAACCGGCGGTACGATTGACTCCGGGGGGGCTTGCTCGGATCTCCCCTTCGCTTGTTGGTCCCGACCTCCATTCGAGTATCCCTTGTTCGGTTCGAACAAGTCCAGTGGTGGTACGTGGAGTTACTGATGTCGTTGAAGAAACAGATCGCCATCTGGTTTGCCAATTCCGCTAGGCCTCTTTTTCCTTCGGGCGAAATGATAGAGTCACCGGGTGAAGTGTGGATCCCTGTGGCGCACATGTAGCGCTCGGCTTGTCGTTGGAGAGTTGAGATCCAACGCTTTGCACCAAAAGCGAACCCAGAATGGACAAAGGGTTCGAAAATGGCCTTCATTTCCTTCTCGCGCACATCCACGTGCTCCACCCAAGTGACTAAGGAAGATCCATTCTGCAAATCTCGAATCAAACATCCGGAGGGGCGCTTTCGGCAAATCGATCTCACTGAAGGCTTCGGATTTGAGCGCAGTTCATCCACGGAGACATCCACAACGATCCAACTTCCATCCAGTTGTAGGTGGGAGTACCTAACGAACTGGACTTCACGAGTCGAAACGATGTGAGATGGCACCAGAAACTCGGCCGACATCACTTGCTTCTGCTCCTCGTAGCCTACTGCGTTGTCAGAGGGTAGGATCTCCAACGTTTGAGCGTTTGTGATCATGCTACAGAAGACGGGCAACCATCGACCAACATCCATTAAGATTTCAACGATGGTGGTCGGATGAAGGTGAATGGTTGCAGAGTGTCTCGAGGATTCCGATTTGAAGTATGGCGAGGGCTCGCCACGTTGAAACACTCGCAAGTACTCGGCCCTATTTAGAGTCTCGGGATGAATAGAAGTGTCGGGAGTCGGTGAAGATATCCACTGAGGAAAACCGGCGGTGGCCATGAGCATGAGCTCGTGTTTGGCCTTGCGGGCGATATCCGAGATCAAGTCGGTGTGGACTCCGACAAGATCATGAGCAGGTCCGGGAAGATGGTCGGATGGAATAGGTGCGGATGGGCGCTCGACTAGTGTGGGCATGAGGCTCCGCACATCCCGTCTCAAGTGGTCCATGTCGATCGAATCATCGGACAACTCGAGAAGAGGCTCTTGTTGTGGAGGAACAACTTCGAGCCTTCGCCTAGGCACATCCGAGTGCGGAACGGGACCTCCGCAGTGGGACGGATGCCGCCGTGGAGAGCATCGACGAGTCTTTGATTCCGCATTTGAAGCTCCTCGTTCTTGCTCACCGGCTGATCGTTTCTTCTCTCTAGCTCGGCAATACGCTGCTCGGACGTCCGGATACCGAACTTCTTCCTATTTCTCGACCCCCAATAGTAGACTTGGTCTTCTTCTAGTCCGATTTTTGGACCAAATCTTTCTCGTTGTGGTTTCGTGGGGTGAGAATACACCGCAAAGAAAGCCGCCGGTGCTTCTCTCCGAGCTTTGGTGTATTTGCTCCTCGGAAGTCTCCTATAGACGGGGAGCGGCTTCGGCTCGGCGGGTGGATCAACAACCGAGGGGTGGTGCTTGGGGTAGTGGTTGCGGTTGTGGTTGTGGCTGGGTCGGCATGCTAGCATCGGCGCTATTGAGCATGCTTGGTGGAATTATTTCATCCAGGCCTTCAAAGATTTGACTCCCTGAAGGACCTGCCTGAAACAATTCGCTGAAGGAATTAACTCTTTTGGCCATTTGTGGTTTGGGAGGGAGGAATGCTTTTCTGGGTTTGGGAGGTCACTAGTACAAAAACTTTAATGGACAACTGTTGGACACCGTTGTCTATTAAAATAAAAATTCGTCGTCTAAGTGGGTGTTGTCTATTAGCTATGACATGCACAGCGGTGCTTTCCCGTTGTGTAATATTATATTACACAACGGCTTTGGTGAAAAACCTTTGTAAGGTATGATTGTCTTACAACGGCTTTTATAAACACCATTGTAATATAAAGTAACCAACAACGGTTCTTACATAAAAATCATTGTCTCTAAATGATGCAGACAATAAAAATGCTTGTTATAAAGATTTGTGAGCAACCCTTTTAGCACTACAATTATAGTGCCATTCACACTTTTAAACATCAGAACTCATTTATCACCATTCAACATAAACATCAATATAATAAAAAGTAAATCCAACCAATTATATATATGACTTATTCAAATTTACGATGTCATAGTAAGCTACAATTATTCCACAAGTCAAAAAAAAAACAACAACAATTCACTCGATTGTTGTGAATAAAATTTCCCAATACATCGTCACTTCATCAAGTTATTCTGTATCATGTAGCTGCCTAGCTTTTCCTTCTCACTAGAAGCATAAGAGCAACCTTGGATCAAATCGCTCTTGATATCCCACAACTTTGATTAATAACTTCAATGACACAGAGATATCTACCACACTTTTCTACCTGCACTGCCACAGCCAATTTCAATATTCATCATACAGACAGATAGACATACATATCCAAAAGGACTCAACTGCTAATAATGCTCAGACAAATACACATACATATCTAAAAGGATTATATCCCAAAAGTAATTAAATATAACTTTCAGTATTCGTACTTACTATCTTCTGGAAATAAAGTAGAGTTAGTCATCCTGTCAAAGTATCAACACATTACTCAATAAGCAATACACAGAAAAGAAAACAGAAAACAGAAATCCACCATGATCTAGACTGCAGTATGTTTGGTTATACTATCTACAATTGGAAAATTTGAAAGGCCAGGTTCTTGATTTAGATACCACCTGATCCAAAACCATTTGTATTAAATAACAACAAAGCATAACAAAGAAGCATTGATCAGCAAATTTGATAAGAGACGGACACTCATATTAACTCAAGTTGCCACTTGCCAATATACCTCCAATTTTCTTTCTTAAAGTGAAAAAAAAAAAAAAAAAAAAAAAAGAGAAACTATAGCAAGTATCCCACCTTAAAACAAGGAAGCCTCTTGAGAATTGAGAAACCCATAACCTCCCGTCAATAATCTGCATAGATGAAATAGCATACTCCAACCAATGAAGGATTTGAATATAAAACCAGAAATTAATTTAAAAAGTGGAAACTTAAAAAGCAGAAAAAGATTCAATTCAACGTACTCATATTATGAACATAGAGTGCATACAATCGTGCTTCTTCATTGAATTTCTGGAAAACAATAAAAGTATTAGTAGAAACTTAACTTCTTAGGTAAAAGGGTTTGGTGATTGTTTGGCAAAAGTGCAAAACTCCTCCATTGGCAATAGTCAAACCTCAATAGCCTGCTTAGGTCCTCACCATTCCTCATAGTAAGTTGGATATGTCTCAGCACAATACGATTCTTCTTGTTGTCCCTAGCAGCATTACCAGCAAGCTCCGAAACCTAAATTTCAAATTCACAATTCAAATCAGAACCAACCCAAAGACTGAAATTTGAAGCAGTCAATAGCAATGAACCAAAACTCCTTAATACCCATCAAAATTCAAAGCCAATTGAATCAAATCAACCTCATTTCACCCATAAACAAACCCTAAACAATAACCAAAATCAAATTTCAAATCGAAATGTTAAAATGACAAAACAGATATAAAATCCCTTAACCCCCAAATTATGAAACCTCCTTAAAATTCAAAACGAATACAAAATCCCTAAAATCCAGATCCCTAAAACCAAAACTATAATTACTAGCAGTGAAATGGACATAAACAGTAAACATGATGTTATAACCAGTAAACTCAAACCCTAAATTCATTGGTTTAGCAAAAATTGAAACTTCAACCTTCAATTTGAATACCAGATGGACGAAATATGCCAGATAGACGCGAACGGGTCGACCTTACCAAATGAAAACAACCGAAAGAGTGAGGAAAGTAGGAATACTGTACGAAGTGCTCCTTTATTGCTCGCTGGAAGAGAACATGAGAATTTTTGGTCTGAGAAGAAGATAGCGAAAGAGTTTTGAGAAAGAGAGCGAAGTGGTTATTTTTGGAGAATGAGAGAGAATGAGAGCGAAATAGTTATTTTGAAATAAGAAAAAGTAGGGAACGGAAAAAGAAAAGAGGAGGGAAGTTTTCGTGAAATCCCGCCTAAGAAAACATTAAAAATGGCTATTATTGACAACACAAGTACACAACGGTTTAATTTTCCACCATTGTAGAAATCAACAGAACAATATTTTAATACCAAGTACCAACACTTTTTTATAGTTGTAGACAATGCTTTTTTTTTTAACCGTTGTAGAAGAAAACACAACAACGGCGCTATTGAGCATACTGAAGAGAGACTAGATGATAATTTCATAAAAAAATTAGAAGATGCAAAAACCCCTTTGTACCCGAATTGTCCAGATTACAACAAGTTATCAGCCATTGTAGCTTTATATCGAATTCAAACCAACAGCAGATGGTCTGATAAGAGTTTCAATGAGCTTCTTGAGACATTGCCAGGCATGTTACCAAAGGACAATGTACTTTTGAAGTCGTACTTGGTGAAAAAGTTCCTCAAGACATTCAACATGTGGTATGAAAGGATTCATGCTTGTTATAATTGTATCTTTTATGGTGAATGATTGTACAGTTAAAATCATGCTATAAGTTTACTGATTTCAGGTTGTAAGTGATGAATTTAAAACAATGAGGCACAAACAAATCCCACACACGTGCAGCTGCAAGGGAATGGCTCGATTGGCAGATATGGTGATACATATGTTCTTTTTTTTTTTGATTGAAGTGATACATATTTAGTGTTGACAAAATTAATTCTATTGGTCCAAACTTGGTTTTGAGACTTGATAACAATTTCTTTTCCTTATAGAAAAAAAAACAGTGCCGACCCGTTAAAGTTTGGATTAGATCATGTACGAGAAAAGATTGTAAACCAATAAACATAGCAGTTGCTGAAACTATTGTAAGTGCATCCCTTTTGTACTGATGTGTAAAATATTATGGTAATTCCTTTTGATCTCTTAGCACTTGATATATTAAGATCTGTTCAATTATTTAGGATAAGTTGAAAGTGATTCACCATCTTCCTCGACAACTAATGTGAGAGAAGACGCTCTTTCCCAAGTCTTGGGAAAAGACAAATCTGTCTAAGACCAATGGGAAGAGGAATGCCCATAAGAAAATTGGTCTTCATACAATCTAGGGACATCCGGACATGCATATGGCTAAGATTGAAGAGCAAAACACTGACATTAAAGTGCTTATGCTTTAGACATCCGGTAAGCATTATGACTTGTAAATTTGCTTGAGTTCTTTCACAAATAATATCTTGTAATCTGATACAATCGTCTTATCTGAAGTATTAATACTAACTTAGATTGCTATGAATAATGATTTATGGTGTAGTGCTCTGGATTATGCGTAATTAATGTATTAGTTTATTAATATTCAGTTAAGTCATTTAACATTTCATATATGATTAAATTTGTTCTTATTTTCTCTAAAGTGACTCAGACCAATACTAATGTGACTGAAGAAAATAATATATGAAGATCAGCAACAGTACTAGAGATATATAATGCTCATGTTGTTATATTTGTTTCTATTGAAGACATGATATTAGGTGTTCAGTCATGTGATTTTAATTGAAAAGCAAAGATTGGGAAATATATGATGCTCATGTTGTTATATTTGTTTCTACTGATTCATTCTCAGGAAATATTGCATGCTCATTCACTAGACATGTTGGTTTGCTCAAAAGCCCAGCAGCAAAGCAGATGAGAGAAAGCCATCGTCTGAACAGACACTCAATTGTCCAAGATGTGATTCTAACACCACAAAGTGATGGATTAATTTAGACATATATGGTATAGTAGTATCTTTCAATAGACGTTGATTAGTGGTTTTTTACGTGGTCATTAAATTATTACCTAATTTCCTAACAATTGTCGTTGTAAAGTATAATGGGAAATAAAAGTTTTTCCCACAGAAGATTGTTATATTTACTTTTTAATGTCACGAAAAATTAAATTAAATAAAGAATTATTATTTACAAGTATAAAGAATAAAGAATATATATATACACAAAATTAAATAAACTATACAGTATTGTTTCTATTTACAAAAATATACATTATATACAAAAGTATTTTTGGGGGTTTTTGAGATTTTTGAAAACAATAAATAATTAAAAGGAAATATTTTTGGATTTTTATTATTTTTGAAAACAAGAAAAACACACAGAAATATTGTTTTGAAGATTAACCAACTCCCTAGCCATGAATCCGAAACTAACACATGTAGAATGCCTACGCAGGTTATCATTCTCCAAATAAACTTCTCTACGAAAATTAACCTAGTGAACGCTCATCTAGATTAAACAATTAAACATGCAAAGGTGATTAATCTAAACATGTCTAACGCATAGAAGAAGAGTTGCTAATTCAAGTGCGCGACCTAGCGAACGCTCGTCTATCCGCGATCCTTATTATTTAGTTTCAACATTAAAGATAAAACCAAACAAACAAAATTCACATAAGCTGCTAGAAGAATCAATTAACTTCAATCCAACAATTATTACACAAAATAGAAAATAAAACAAATAGTAACAATTTATCCCAACATTTATTCACATTAATTAAAGTACGGAAAATAAAATTAAACAAAAATAAAATATAATAAATAAACGAGGGTTGGGAAAATGTTACTAATGTGTCCATGAAAATGGACACCGTGTCCGGGAGGCGAAGGTGGCAGACTCGGCTATTAAAAACGAACTTTGGATGTGGCGGGTGCGAGAGAACAAATTGGACTGGGCCTTGGGGGTGTCCTTAGCAATTGGGCCGGATCATTGGGCATTGGCCTGCAAGTCAACGGGTCAAAGGCATAGTCAATGGCCCAGTTTGACTTTCTTCTTTTCCGGTTTTTCCTCTTTTGCCCCTGCGCATTTTTCTTCTTCTTGTCAATTCTTCTCCTTCATTTCCCGTGCCCGGCAGCTTCTTTAGTTCGTTATCTTCATCTTTTCATGCTTTCTTTGTTTTCTTCACAGGGAGAGAGGGGCGAGAGAGAGGTGATGGTCGCCGGTGAGGCACGGTAGTAGCAGCTAGGATTGACGGCGATGGGAGGCACGGCGGGAACTTCGGCCGGGCGACGCCGGTGGTCGGCTTGACGACGGCGAGGGGGAAGGACTGGGCTGGTTCGACGAAGCGGATGCACGGCGGCGTTAAGACAACGAGGCACGGGTCTGATGCGGGTTTCTTGCCGGCGACGCTGAATAGGGAAACCCACGGCCGGGCTTTGTGTAATTGCAGGTAATACGCGGCCGAGAGACGGCGGCGGTGGATTGATTGTGGAACATCGCCGTCCGGGCACTTGGGAATTTCGGCGACGAGCACGGCCGTAGCGTCGGTGAGGTATGGCAGAGTAGGATCGGGCCTGGGCTTCCAAATCTGCAAACTAAAAATGATAATAATTAGAGAAAGATGATGAATATGTGATTGTGATTGTGTGAATTGGTGAGGAATTGCGGAATGGTTGATGGCTTAAATAGGCAAGGAGAGTGGAGAAACAGCCAAGGAAGAGTGGTCTGGAAATTGATTCCGGGGAAGGAATTGCGGCCATGTGATGGAGTGGAGATGGAATAATGACTGGAAAGGAAGGGAACATGGGCTGATGGATGTGAAGGTGGATGATTTGCCTGGAAATGAGCCAAGAACATGGGCGGCTCGGTGGAGAAGAAAAACTGTACAAAAAAATAAAAACAAAATAAATAATTAATTAAAATAATAATAAAACAAATTAAAATCAAATAAATATAAAATATAAACATGGGAAAATAAAATGGGGATTTAAAATATATTCTGCCACCGTGTGTGGTGGTTGTGCCGCCTGATGTGGTGGTTCGCCGACAAACTTGCCGGAATTCGGAACGGTTTCCGAAATCTTCGTACATTAACTGGGCCCACATCCTCAAAATGACCGGTGTCATTTTGATATCTGAAAAGTCACGGTTGACTTTTCGGAATTACACTGAAAATCTCCAAAATTCACCTATTCTGTGCAGATTAACATTTTCCTGGTATTTTCCCTAAAAACACGAAAACAAACATTAAACAGACAATTAAGCTTTCGAAATAGCAAAATCCAGTAATTAAAGGCACTTTGTGAACGTATTTTACGTTCACATCAGACGTCCCTCTTGGGCACAAGGACAACTTTTTGGCTAGACTATACTGAAGGAATTTGTTGCATGCTACGTTATGTTTTTTGAATTTTAACAAGTTAATTACATTAGTATTTCTAGTTTTCTTATCCTAAATTTGATTTATTGTCAAATATATTCCAAATGTTGTCAACGAAATATGATATCGCCAAGTAAATGCTATGGAAAGTGCCCAAGGTATGATAGCGTTGAGAAAATGTTACGAAAACAAGGCAGGCAACATTTAAGAAACGCTATTAATTACTATCTGATAGCATTTCATAAATGCTATAAAATATCAATAGATAGTATTTGGAAAATGCTATTGAAAACTCTGCAATAGCGTTTCTAAAATGCTGTGGGAAAGCTTTGAACAGCGCCTAACAAACGCTATTGAAAATCATACCATAGCATACCTGAAAACGCTATGTATGATTATTTTTAGATAGCGTTTCTGGAAACGCTATTGAAAGTGTTGCATCTATTATTGCAGGGGCAGACATAGCGTTCTTTGAAACGCTATGAAATCCTATTATAGCGTTTTTGACATGCTATAAATGAAGGTTTGTGTTGTAGTGTCGGGAACTTGCAAAGTTGTAGAAAGAAGGAAGTTGCCTAAGTTTGGCCCGTTTTGGCCATAGAAGCTCCAAACCGCCAAAATCATGCCAACACCCACTTTTGTTCAACTTTTCATGAGTCAAAAACTAACCAATGGTAACACGAGATATCTAAAAGGTGTTCCAATTGACGGAACTCGAAAAGCTCGAGTCGTTTGTGATTTATGATTTTCCAAAGTATTAAAAAGAAAAAATTCATAACTCACAAACGAGCCTAGAATTTTGAGTGATATCAAGTGGAACACCTTTTAAATATCTTTTTGTACTATTGGAGATTTTTGGGAACTTGCAAAGTTGTAGAAAGAATGAAGTTGGCAAATTTTGGCCCGTTTTGGCCATAGAATCTCCAAACCGCCAAAACCATGCCAACACCCACTTTTGTTCAACTTTTCTTGAGTCAAAAACTAACCAATGGTAACACAAGATTTCTAAAAGGTGTTCCAATTGACGGAACTCGAAAAGCTCGAGTCGTTTGTGATTTATGATTTTCCAAAGTATTAAAAAGAGAAAATTCATAACTCACAAACGAGCCTAGATTTTTGAGTAAGATCAAGTGGAACATCTTATATATATCTTTTTGTACTATTGGGGAAGTTCGGGAACTTGCAAAGTTGTAGAAAGAAGGAAGTTGCCAAAGTTTGGCCCGGTTTGGCCATAGAAGCTCCAAACCGCCAAAACCATGCCACCACCCACTTTTGTTCAACTTTTCATCAGTCAAAAACTAACCAATGGTAACACAACATTTCTAAAAGGGTTCCAATTGAGGGAACACGAAAAGCTCGGGTCGTTTGTGATTTATGATTTTCCAAAGTATTAAAAAGAGAAAATTCATAACTCACAAACGAGCCTAGATTTTTGAGTGAGATCAAGTGGAACACCTTATAAATATCTTGTTGTACTATTGGGGAAGTTCGGGAACTTGCAAAGTTGTAGAAAGAAGGAAGTTGCCAAAGTTTGGCCCGTTTTTTCCATAGAAGCTCCAAACCGCCAAAACCATGCCAACACCCACTTTTGTTCAACTTTTCATCAGTCAAAAACTAACCAATGGTAACACAACATTTCTAAAAGGGTTCCAATTGAGGGAATGATTGGTTATCAAAATATAGTGATGAGTAATTTGGGCTCGGGATTGTCGAACCACGGGGATTGGAGGCCTAAAACCTAATTAGTAAAATGTAATCAAATTTCCTAAACACAAATAACAATTTTTGGTTTTTCTTATATTAATTTAACACACAATAATTAACAAATTAATCTAAACAAACAAATTGAAATAATTAAACTAAAAATAAAAGTAAACACAAATTGAATTTTAGAATAAATAACACAATTTCACAAATTCACTAATCACACAAGATTTTGATTTTTAAGTATTACAATCACAAAATAATGTAAGTATTTTACTTAAAGAAAATAATAAAAAAATAAAATTAAAATAATTCAAAACCAAATTGTTTAGAGAATAAATAGTACTAAACAAAACTCAAATTGAAAAAGAGGGTTGAAATAGCAAACAGAGGGGGAGAGCCCGAGCTTGGGCTAGAGAGATGATTTGCACTTATTTATAGCGCAAATTGTATTCCTAATCACGAGAGTTAAGCTTATCCGAAGGCATTTTGTTATTACTAATATGCGTTTTCATGATTTCAGGTTACTTATGTGACTTGAGGTAATTCGGCACAAAGAGGTGCATTTTGACTACTTTTGGGCACACTTCCGAGAAGAGGACAAGAAGGCAACCGTGGCTTCTAGGCATTGAAGATTGTATGAATTTACCTTCGGAAGACGTTGCCATTGAAGGCCTTGAAGAATCGAAGAAAGGAAGGAAAATGAAGAAATTGCATTTCCGGCGATTTTTCCGGCAAACCACCACCACAAGAGGCGGCACCACCGCCGGACCACCACCGGAGCACCACCACAGAAGGAGAGACTCTCCTACATCAGCTGCACACATGTGTGGCACAGCTCACACACACACACTCATCCACATGTCCACTTATCCCTCCACCAACCCATAATTTCCTCCACTTCACATTTCTTTATGTGAGTGGCTCTCCCCTTTGCTTAAACTAAGAAAGATTGCAGCTGCTATGACTACCCTAGCAGCCACACATAGGAGAACAATCTCATTCTAACCACAATTTTCGAGCAGCCCCCTTCTCCCCCTTCTTCCCCTTCTTCCTCTTCTCCCTCTCCTCTCTTTCTTCTTCTTTTCTCTTCTTCCCATTCTAAATTCAGGCCACTTTCCCTATCACTTCCGGCCACCTTCTTCACCCTTTCTTTCTTTCTTCTTCTACCTTCCTCACTCTTTTCTCTCTTCCTTTCTCACCACCAAATTCGTGCTACCCCTCACCTCACCAAAACAGCCCCCACAACAACATCAAAGATTGCAAGGATTGGGACTTGGAGCAAGGAGGAGTTCATAAAGGAGGAGGAGAAGTCTTGGAAACATCATTGAGCATTCTCTAACTCTTTTACCTTTTAGTTTCATTGCTTTAATTCTTGTAATTTGAGATGTACACTAGCTATTGAAATTGAGTTTGTAAGCTCAATAACTTTGTTTATCAAATCTGAAATTGTTGCTTATTTACTTTCTTGCATGTTCTCTTTGAAAACACCAAAAATATGAACACTACAACCATGTGCACATACTTCACTTCACTAGTATATAGCTCATCTCTTATCTCACCATTTTAGTGCTAGAATAGCTTGGTTACCACATAATTACCAAGGTGATTTTAGGGCCTTCCAATCCCTTGGGTACGATAATCCCCCGGTCTTAATCTATACCATCCACTACACTTTGACGGCGATACTCAAAACCAACCCGAACTTATCGTTGAGTCAAATGGCGCCGTTGCCGGGGATTGAGGTTTAACCTTGATCTCTTGGTAATCGTTTCCGGGTTGTTCTTAGCACTATTCTTTAGTTTAGATTGTGTGATAACTGTTTTGTAGTTGTTTGTTCATAAGTGTTTGTGTTTCCTTAAGTTTGCATCTAGTTGTTTGTTTGTGTAATTTCCTTCTTTGCATTATATGTTGAATTTGTTTTTAGCTTGTGTCAAGTGTTGTTCTTGCTGTTAATAAGTGTGTAGTTGCATCTTAGTTTGCTTCAATTCAAGCTAGGTTAGTTGCCTTGCCTATCTAGGGAAGTTCTCAAAATCTGTTTTCAGTTTTCGTTTAGCTACTGTCCTCTGTTTTCTCAATTTTTGTTAAAATAGTAAATCAACCCAGAAAATTCTAAAAATTTGTGTGCTACTGTGTTTACGTGTCTAGTATACGTGGTTAAAATTTCAGGTCATTTGGTTAAGTCTAGCTTAGGTAAATAAATAGTTTTTGTGCTACTGGTCGTCAGGATCCACTCTGGAACCTCTCTGTCTAACTAATCCGTCCGGACGCCACAGTTCCGTCCGGACGCCCAAGTGATAAATAGCTTCTGCCCGTACAATCCGTCCGGACGGATTCAGTCCGTCCGATCGTCTGGGAGCTATCCAGAGACTGTTTTGATTGTTCTGTGTTGTTTGTTGCTTCCATTCGGTTCCATATCTTGTATACATTGGTTTTATTGATTAAAAGTTGATTCTAAGCCTTTTGTTGTGATATTAAAGGTACTTGAGTGAATCATCTACTTCACACATGGATAGATGGAGGCAAGAATGGGAAGAGACTAGGAGATTTGAGCATCAAGATGATCGATATAGCATTGGAATGATATCTCAACCACATCTTGAAGAGCAACCATACCAAGATCATGGGGGATACCAATATGAAGGCCATGACTCCCACAACAATCCATATTTCTCTAATGATCATTGGAGTTCACATGATGGTTCTAGTATATTCGCTGCACCACCGGAGTTCCAACAAGCACATGAGTATGAACCTAATGAGCCAAGCTTGGCAGATATGTTAGCTCAATTGCAAGCTTCTAGTGAGAGGTGTCAAGCTTCTGTACACAATTTACTTGAGCAAGATCATGAACTCACAACTTTTCACTCAAGTAAGCATTATGATTCCACTCCATTACTTGTGCATAATGATGATGATGATGTGCATACATATGGGGCCAAGAGGGAAGAAAATGTACCTCTTGGCCATTTGTTGAATAATAATATGCATAGTCATTTTAATTATATGGAGGAAGGGAACCGGGAGGAAGAAAATGTACTCCCGGGAAATGGATTTGATGATGTGAATGTTGGTGAAATGAGTGAGGAGGAAGACATTTCACTTGGGAGAGTTGTTGGACACTTGTCATTGGATGATTATGAGCATAGAGACTATGAGAGGAGGAAATATGAGAGATCATTGAGTAGAGGTACTTCTAGGCATGAGGAAGAGCTGACCATTACAGAAGAGGGAGAGGCCATGACGGCTAGGGACCCCTCTTTGGTCATACACTCCTCTAGGGAGACTTCTAGGCATGATCCACCTTCTACAAATGAGATTGTGTCATCCATGGAGGAAGAAATGAGTGACAATGGGCATGAACTTGAATATGAAGGGTCAAGAGAGCCTATTATCTCCTCTCCACCACTTGAGTTGTCCAAGAGAAAGCGGAAGAAGAAGCATGGATTGATGAGTTCACTATTTGAAACCTTCAAGAGGGCAGATGTGAATGTCCCTTTACTACAACTCATTGATAATGTACCGGCTTATGCCCAATTTCTCAAGAATCTTTGTTTGCACAAGAGGAGATTTGCAGCCAATGAGAAATTTCAGCTACATGAGGAGGTGAGTGCAATCATTCAACATCGGTTGCCTCAAAGGAAGCAAGATTTTGGAAGCTTCATTGTAGGGTGCAGAATTGGCAAGGAGTCTTTTGATGGAACTATCATGGACATGGGTACAAGTATTAACATCATGCCTCTATCCACATACCAAAGGCTAGCCATTGGTCCTTTGAAGACTACTTCGGTTTCATTGCAATTGACGGATGGAGCTACTAGACTCCCGGTTGGAATTGTTGAAGATGTTTTGATAAGAGTCAACAAGTTTATTCTTCCGGCTGATTTTGTGGTGTTGGACATGAATGAGGATGTTCATATGGACGGGGAGTGTCCTATCATCCTTGGGAAACATTTTATGGCTATGGTGGGTGTCAAAATAAATGTGCAAAAAGGTACAATATGCCTCAAGGTGCTAGGAGAAAAAGTGAAGCTACAAGTGTTTCAACCTAGTTATCCCCAAGAGGTTATCCAAGAAGTGTTTGCAATTGATTTGGTGAGAGGTGACCAAGCTAAAGGTGAGAGGATCTTTGGTCCATTGAATCCACTAGAGCCTCTAGTGAAAGAATTTAATCCTCCCCCTTTGGTTGCTGCCCATGAGCAACAAGAGCCTTCTTCTTTGGATAGTGATGATGATATGTTTGACATTATTGTTCCTACACTCATTGAGGAAGAAGTATCAAATGTGGAACAAGTCCATGAGCCTAGTGAATCTACAACATCCCTTTCAAAAGAAGAACATGTGTCCTCTACACCTCCCACTCTTGAGAACATGAAGGGTTTGTTGCCTACACCTCATTATCCTATTCATAGGAGAGGACTGCTGCCAAGACCCTCTCTTCATCTTCAGGAGCATAGATTGTTCCCTACACCTCCCACTTTCGAGACATATGAGTTATACAAGAAGAAAAGTCCTCCATTGAGTGAGGTACAACTAGAAGCGATCCAATGCTTAAGGGAGATTCTAGGGATTTCAGTAAACAAGATGAGGATGCAAGAATGGCCTATGTTTCAAAGCTGCAAGTCCATGGCCACACCATTTATGAATTGTTTCGGTGGCAAGGAGTGCTTTGAGCCTCCATGAGCAACAAGATGAAGAAACAAGACCGGCTTGAAGTCTATAAAGGAAAGCGCTTGTGGGGAGGCAACCCCATATCATTTTGAGTTCTGATTTCTTTCAATAAAGAAGTTTCAGAGGTTTTGAAGGAGCTAAGTTCGGAGTTCCGGAATGGGGAGCTCACATAAGTCATTTTGCAATATGTCCAGAATCTGCCTGTGCAGGTCAGACTATTTACGGGGGTCTTTTCTCTCATCCTAGCCGTTAGAATGAGCTGAGCTGTTCATGAAAGTTGTTCCCCTATGTGTTTACTACCTCTGGTTTAAATTTCATGGTAATCAGACCATTGGATCTCTAGATATTCAGCTATCAATGAGTGGTACTCAGGCCTGAGTTGACTTTCTCAGCCCTCACTTTGACCAGTTCGTGTTTTATCCTCCAGTAGGCGTTTGGGGTATTTCCAGTGGCTGACATGAAGCCATTTGAGTCTATTTTTCAATACCATCAGAATCATTACATTCCTATTCCTACCATTGGAGTTATGCCCCTGGGAAAGGGGAGAGGTCAAAGCTGATTCACTGTACTCACTCTTGCTCAACAATATTCACCATGGAGCACACTTGGAGCTTACGTATGGAAGTCAAGGCTTTATGCCTTGAGGTTGGTGATTGTTGGTGCCTACTGAATATCATTGTGGAGATCGCCATAAGGAAGTTTTCATTTTACTTCACTCACATTAGTTTGTTTTTTGTTAATTGTTTTGTTTTGTGTGTTTGTTTTGTGTGTTGTTTGTTGTTGTTTGTCATATCTCTCACCCAACGTAAATTGTTAAATTCACTTATCACATTGGGGACAATGTTAAGTTTAAGTGTGGGGGTGAGATTGGGTTCGTTTTGGCCAAATTGTTTCAAATTTTTCGATTTTTGTCAAGTTCCAGTAGCTAATCCGCCCGGACACCCTGCTAGTGTCCGGACGCCCCGAAGTCTGGGAGGTAAGAATCGTGTAATCCGTCCGGACGCCCCTGCTAGGCGCTCGGACGCCCTTTGTAATTCCAGAAAACTGCTCTCTGCCTCTTGATCCGCCCGGACGCCCCTGCTAGGCGCCCGGACGCCAGAGCCCCTGATTGTGAAATTTTGGCATTTTTGTTTGTTTTTGTGTGTTGTTTGTGTTTTGTGTCCATTTTCTCCGATCCCAATGATGAATTGAGCTTACTTTGTTGTGTTATAGAGACTGTGATCATTGTTGAGGCTTGATATGATTTGCTTTGAGTTTAATATGCATGATTCTTGATTGCTTGATCACCATGTACACTTCACCATTGTTGATTCGTTGATTGCAATCCGAGAAGCACACTTGACATGTATTGCCATGCATACCCAGAAATTGTGAGGTTTTGAGCCCATTGAATATGCACATGTATGCATCTTACATGTTTCTCTTTGTTCTTCATGTGTGAACATTGCATAAGGTTTGGACCTAGAACTTGCTCAAAGACCGCTTGAAGCTTTTGATTGATCTATTTTGAGTTAGAAATGACTAAGGCAGTAGTTGAACACCATTGCCAAATTGACCATCATCCTTATGAATTTGAACTTTAGGAATAGCCCACTTTGAGCCATATACATCATTAGCTTTCCTTTGTTCACCCACTTCACACACATTCATTCCACCATTTCAAAAATACCATCACCATTGTGTTTACAAGACTTTGATAGTGACTTCTTATCCTTGATGCTTGAGGGTTGATGATTGTACTAAAAGAAAAGTTTGGAGGAGTTGTTTAATTCAGTTTTATTTGTTCAAAGAAAGAAAGAAAGAAAATCAAAAACAAAAAGAAGGAATAAAGTTCCTCAAGAAAAATAAAGAAAAAAATAGAAAATGAGAAAAAAGAAAAATCCAAAAAGAAAGTAGTTTGTGAATAAGGTTGGAGGAGAATAAGAAAATAATTTGGTTGAAGCATTTGGTTGAGTTTCAAAGTCGTTGATATGTCTTGTGAACACTTAGCACCACTCATATTTCCATTCCATTCCATTCACCCATTGGCCCCATTTTACCGTTGTAAGTCCTTGAGATCTAACGATTTATGGTTCGATTTGTAGAGAGTTGGTTGATGAGCAAGCATATGGGAACATTCTTTGTGCATTTGTTATGAGAGTAAACACTTTCATCCTATACACTTGAGCGGAAATACTTAGTGATCTTTGCGAGAGTTGTGGTTAATGTGTTTAGTGTGCCTATTTGATTGCATGAGATGGATTGTACATTGGTTTCCACACACTTCACCGAGCATGATTGAATTGCGCTTGTTAAATTCTTAGCAAATTTGTGAAGCCTTGATTTGTGATCTTATGTCTCTTGTTTACAACATCCCGAGCTCGTTGAGGACTATGGTTGGAGAAATTTTGTTTGAATTCGGTTTTCCCTTTCGTTTGATTTTATTGTGTTTCCCTTATTGTTTTGTGTTGTGTTTGCTTGAGGACAAGCAAGATTCAAGTGTGGGGGTGTGATTTGCACTTATTTATAGCGCAAATTGTATTCCTAATCACGAGAGTTAAGCTTATCCGAAGGCATTTTGTTATTACTAATATGCGTTTTCATGATTTCAGGTTACTTATGTGACTTGAGGTAATTCGGCACAAAGAGGTGCATTTTGACTACTTTTGGGCACACTTCCGAGAAGAGGACAAGAAGGCAACCGTGGCTTCTAGGCATTGAAGATTGTATGAATTTACCTTCGGAAGACGTTGCCATTGAAGGCCTTGAAGAATCGAAGAAAGGAAGGAAAATGAAGAAATTGCATTTCCGGCGATTTTTCCGGCAAACCACCACCACAAGAGGCGGCACCACCGCCGGACCACCACCGGAGCACCACCACAGAAGGAGAGACTCTCCTACATCAGCTGCACACATGTGTGGCACAGCTCACACACACACACTCATCCACATGTCCACTTATCCCTCCACCAACCCATAATTTCCTCCACTTCACATTTCTTTATGTGAGTGGCTCTCCCTTTGCTCTCCCTTTCTTTATGTAATTTCCTCCACAATCTCATTCTAACCACAATTTTCGAGCAGCCCCCTTCTCCCCCTTCTTCCCCTTCTTCCTCTTCTCCCTCTCCTCTCTTTCTTCTTCTTTTCTCTTCTTCCCATTCTAAATTCAGGCCACTTTCCCTATCACTTCCGGCCACCTTCTTCACCCTTTCTTTCTTTCTTCTTCTACCTTCCTCACTCTTTTCTCTCTTCCTTTCTCACCACCAAATTCGTGCTACCCCTCACCTCACCAAAACAGCCCCCACAACAACATCAAAGATTGCAAGGATTGGGACTTGGAGCAAGGAGGAGTTCATAAAAGAGGAGGAGAAGTCTTGGAAACATCATTGAGCATTCTCTAACTCTTTTACCTTTTAGTTTCATTGCTTTAATTCTTGTAATTTGAGATGTACACTAGCTATTGAAATTGAGTTTGTAAGCTCAATAACTTTGTTTATCAAATCTGAAATTGTTGCTTATTTACTTTCTTGCATGTTCTCTTTGAAAACACCAAAAATATGAACACTACAACCATGTGCACATACTTCACTTCACTAGTATATAGCTCATCTCTTATCTCACCATTTTAGTGCTAGAATAGCTTGGTTACCACATAATTACCAAGGTGATTTTAGGGCCTTCCAATCCCTTGGGTACGATAATCCCCCGGTCTTAATCTATACCATCCACTACACTTTGACGGCGATACTCAAAACCAACCCGAACTTATCGTTGAGTTAAGAGAGAGATTCAAGATGTCGCGGCTGTGGCTGGGACTGATCAGAGCACGGGTTCAAGGGAACGGCAGCAGAGTTCCGGAAAGTGGAGGCGCAGATGAGTGGCACGGCGGCGGTCTGGCAGAGATCGATGACGCCGGACGAGAGAAGCACGGGCCCGGCGGTGCTTGTTGGTAGGCAGAGGCGTGTGATGGGCTCGTCGACAGTGGAGGAGTCGCCGGCTTGGGCTGTGGTGGAGATGAAGATTGGGTCGCCGGCGAGAAATCGATCTTGGATCTTCGGCGTTGACGGCGACGAGCACGGGTTGACAACGAGAGAACAGCGACGGTGGGTTGTGCGGGTGAGATGGGTCGACGACGTCGTGGTCCGGGATCGTGGCGGTGCAACGGTGAACAGAGGAGCTCGCCGGCGTCGGTGACGGGTTGGAAATTGAAGATGAATTGCAGATTATTGGAGTTGGGTAAGAGCTCACGGTGGTGAGGTGCTTTGTAAATCGATGGCTTGGCTGAGATGAGCAATGATTGTGGGTGGTGCCTTGATGATTGATTGATGATGGGTTCTTGTGATTTGATTAGTTGCAGGACCGACTAGATTGCAGCGGTGAGCAGAGGAGTGATGGTGGTCTGATGTAGTGACCACGGTGGTGAGGCACGGTGGGTGGTTGCAGAAGTGAGATGATATATGGTGGCTATGATTGCTGCTTGGCGCTGGGGTGCAGAGAGAAGATAGAGAGGTGCAGAGAGTAGAAAATGGAAGAAAAGAAAAGAAAAAGAATAGAAAGAATGGCAGAAGGGAAGAAGAAGAAGAAGAAACGGGGAGAAGAAAGGGAAGAAGGAGAAGAATGGGAAGAAGCCCCGGCCTGGCTTCTTTTGGCTTTGGCTCTGGTTTTATGGTGATCGATGGGTTCAATTTGAAATTCAAATTGAAGTGGTGAGTGAGCTGGAGATGGTGGCTGGGTGGGGAGGTTTCGGTGGTGGTGGCCGGCAAGAACCTGCAGAATTCAAACAAGGAACAAATGTCAAACCAAAAAGAAAATCAAAGTAAAAAAATAAAAAAGAAAAAAAAGAAAAAAAAGTAAAAATAATAATTAATAAAAACAATAGTAAAAAATAAAAATAAAAATTACTTAAACTAAAAGAATAATAAAAATAGAAATAAACTAAAAGGGAAATAAATGGAGGTTTAGAAAATATATTTTGCCACCGCGGATGGTGGTTGCGCCGCCTTATGTGGTGGTTCGCCGGAAAAATTGCCGGGATTCGAAACGTATTTCGAACTCTTCGTACATGCTTTGAAATCCGCATTCGAGAAATGACCGGTGTCATTTTAATATTGAGAAGTCACGGTTGACTTTTTGATTCAACATTCGAATTCGCGCTAAAACCTCTAAAATGTACCTTTTGTACAAATAAAGCGTTTTCTTCGTATTTTCCCTGAAACACACTAAAACAATATTAAATACACAATAATAGGCTTTCGGAATAACATAATCCAAGCGATTAAGGTACTTTGTGTACGTATTTTACGTTCACATTACACCCCCACACTTGAACTATTGCTAGTCCTCTAGCAAACACAGAATAAAAATACAGAACACAAAAACAGAAAAGGAAACACAAAACAAATATTCTTTCCAACCATAACCCTCAGCGAGTTCACAAGAGTTATAATCAGGACAATACAAATTATATATCAAGGCTAACGAATTTGCTAAGTCTTTAACATGCACATCTCATTTATGCTCGGGTGAAGTGTGTGAAAACCAAGGGTACAATTAATCTCAAGCAATCCAATAGGCACATCGAAACAACATTAACCACTAAAACTCACAATGATCACTAAATATTTCCGCTCAGTGTTTAGGGTTAAGTGTTTACTCTCATAACAATTGCACAAGTAGTGTTCCCATAAGCTTGCTCATTAACCAACTCTCCACAATTAATCCACAAATCATTAAATCATAAGGGCTTTCAATGGTGTAATGGGGCCAAAGGGTGGATGGTAAATGGTAAATGGTAAATGATATGAAATGACTAGAAATGATAAATGTTTTACATGTTTGCAAGATAAATCAACGACTTTGAAACTCATACCTATGCTATACCTGAAACAACTTTCTTATTCTCCTCCAACCTTTTATTGAAAATAATACAAGAAATAACTCTATTTTTGTGGCATTTTTTTTTTTTTCACTTTTTTTTTTCTTTTCTTGAGGAACTTTATTCCTTCTTTTTGTTTTTGATTTTTTTTTTTTGAACATATACAACAAAATAAAATGCACCCCCACACTTGCCTTTTGGTACATACTATACATCCGAAGCATAAGAACACAAGAAGTCACTATCATTGTCTTGCAAACACAATAAAACAATGGTGAGATGATGTGGTTGAACAAAAGAAACGGCTAATGAGTTATCAGTTCAAAAGGGGATTCCTAAAGTTCGTGTTTAGATGGATGGTGAATACTTTGGCCATGGTGCTCAACTAATGCCTTAATCATTTTCAATTCATCACAGATTAATAAAAAGTTTCGAGAGGTCTTTGAGCAAGTTCTAGGTTCAAAACTCATGAATTGTGCACACATGAAGAACGAGTAAATGTATGAATGATGCATACATGTGAATATTCAATAGGCTCAAGTCCTCACATTTTCTGGGTATGCATGACAATGTATGTTCAAATGTGCTTCTCGGATTGCAATCAATTAATCGACACAGGTTATGTGAACATGGAATTTCGAGCAATCACAAGGTATGCAAATTAAATCCAAAGCAAAACACAAAGCCTTAGCATATAATAAACATTCTCAAAATCATAACAATTAAACTCAATACATCATCGGAATTGGAAAGAACAAAACACAACACAATAAAACACACAAAAATACAAAACAGAAGCAAATATTTTTCTAATTTTTGATTTTTTGATTTTTTTGATTTTTTTTTTTCAATTTACGTAACAATACGTGACCACAGTGACTTACTTAGTGCAATGGTAGGTTCAACGCTACCAAGGGAGTGAGTGTGATATAGTCGATATATTGTTACCGTAGAAAACAAAAACAAGTAAATTATTTTTTTGAATTTTTCAAATTTTTCATATTTTTTCTTTTCTTTTTAATAAACCTTTCCCCACACTTGAATTAAACATTGTCCTCAATGTTAGACAGATATTTCACGAAAATGAATAATTCAAGCATGGTTATTGAATTGAAAATACAAACAGAAATAAACACACCAACCGAAATAAACACACAAATAGAAATAAACAGAAGTAAACACACAACATTTATAAATGAAAAAGGAAACAGAAATACTCCCCTTTGAAGATCGTGAAGCTCCTCCCGAAGTAAGTCACCAACAGTCACAAACAAGGCTAGCAGGGCCTTGCATCCAACGTTTGCTCCTTAATTGACTGCGGTTCTGATCCTTTGAAGTGTGTCCTGGACGAGTGTTGTTGCCGACTCCACGGCAGATTTAGCTGATGTAGCCTTCACCGAGATCTGGAACACCATAGTCAGTAGTGTTCCATCAAGAATAGCTCCGGATATGTTAGGCAGAATGGAGAAGCCTGAAGACATAAGCGGAAATGGCTCCGGTTGAACTCCACATAACAAACACTGGAGAATGGAATGGTTGATCGGCGCATAAATCACAGACGACCCCGTTGCATCGGTGCAACACTCCTGAAGAATGAGGAAGTCGTTGTGACTATCTATAGCGAGCACCGAAATCTGGTTCCGCGGGTCAAGACCGATGGTGAAGTTTGCTAGCACACGTACCGAGCTGTCCATCGACATACTATCCCATAGCGGTCTCGTATGCACATCTTTGAGGAACTCAAAGATCCTGGTGTGATGGGAAAGATGCACGACAGAACAACCAGCAGTACGATTGACTCCAGGGGGCTTGCTCGGATCTCCCCTTCGCTTGTTGGTCCTGACCTCCATTCGAGTGTCTCTTGTTCGGTTCGAACAAGTCCAGTGATGATACGTGGAGTTGCTGATGTCGTTGAAGAAACAGATCGCCATCTGGTTTGCCATTTCCGCTAGGCCTCTTTTTCTTTCGGGCGAAATGATAGAGTCACCGGGTGAAGTGTGGATCCCTGTGACGCACATGTAGCGCTCGGCTTGTCGTTGGAGAGTTGAGATCCAACACTTTGCACCAAATGCGAACCCTGAATGAACGAAAGGTTCGAAAATGGCCTTCATCTCCTTCTCGCGCACATCCACGTGCTCCACCCAAGTAACTAAGGAAGATCCATTCTGCAAGTCTCGAATCAGGCATCCGGAGGGGCGTTTTCGGCATATAGATCTCACGGAAGGCTTCGGATTTGAGCGCAGTTCATCCACGGAGACATCTGATGTGAACGTAAAATACGTTCACAAAGTGCCTTTAATTACTTGATTTTACTATTCCGAAAGCTTAATTGTCTGTTTAATGTTTGTTTTCGTGTTTTTAGAGAAAATATGAGAAAAATGTTAAATTCAACACAAAAGGTGAATTTGGAGGTTTTCAGCGCATTCCGAAAATATTAAAAGTCAACCGTGACTTTTCTCTGATGACACCGGTCATCTCATGGATGTGGGCCCAGTTAATGTACGAAGATTTCGAATTATTCCGAATTCCGACAAATTTGTCGGCGAACCACCACATAAGGCGGCGCAACCACCACACGCGGTGGCGATACACATTTTAAATCTCCATTATATTTTCCCTTGTTTATATTTTATTTTTAATTATTTTCATTTCTTTTTGTTATTTTATTTTTATTTTATTTTATTTTATTTATTTCTTTTAATTACTTTTATTATTTTATTTTATTTCTTTTTAATTTCTTGTTTGTCTGCAGCATGTCCACGGCTCCTCCATGTTCACGATTCTCTCCTCACATTGCTGCAATCCCTCTACCATCACCAACCATCTCCACCACCATCACACTACAGTCCAAATTCTCCCTGGTTTTCCTCCACTGCCGGCAAGCACTACCACTCCCTTTAGCATTTCCAGATCACCCCACGAAGCTCCACCATCAATGAATATTCCTTCACCGTTGGCTGCTTCTGCCCCTTCCCCTCTCTATTTAAGGGAGTTCCTGCAGAGTCTTCATCACCAATTCACAATTCAGCAGCTCACAATGGCTCTTTACACCACCACGTCGCCAATCTCAATTTTCATCTCCTCTGTTTACCTGCAAATTAATCACAATCAAAGTAATAATCTTCTAATTTCTCTGTGTTTCTTTTGCAGGTTTGGAAGCTGCTCTAAGTTGATAGGAGCACAAAGTGTGACGTTTTTAATGTGTTTTCCCTACTATGTGGCTATGATTTAATTGTAACTTTGCTATTTTAGCTTAGTTTCCATATTTGAGTCCAAAATGATGTATTAATGTGAACACGTGCAGAAAATCGGAGCTCGGAAATTTACGAAGTCTAATGGGCTTTTGCGAGGCCCATTAAGAGGTGAGCTGCCCTGAGGCCCAAGATGAAGGCCCAAGTTCACAAAGCATGAGGAATGGCCCAAGCCCAGATTTTCGGACAATATGCTTGTGCAGATAGGTCAACTTGCGAGGCCCATATCTCTCAATTGCACCGTCAGATCTAGCTGTAATTTTGATACACGCTGCACATGGATGTCAGTTATTCCCAAATAAAATTTCAGAAGCATCTAACCGTTGAAACGTGGAGGATTACGTTCTAAGTGCGCACAGCTCAGTGCTGTCCGTTTTTATTTCTTTCCTCTTCTTTTATTTTCAATGCTCCACTCACCCCTATATTCCTTCCTCTTCTTTCTGCCCACACCATTAGTGTTTAATTTCTTTTTGGTAAATAAATGGTTAATTGCCATATGATTCCATTTCCACCACCACTTACCATTTCTTTATCTCCCATTCACATTCCACTTCTTTTCCCTTTCTTTGTTTATTTCTTCCATTGTCTTCTTCTTCCTCTCCATTTTCCTATAAATAGGAGCCTATTTCTCTTCACCAATACACCAATACACACCCCAATGGGGAGGGACAAACCCTCCTCTTTCTCTTCTCCATCATATTTTCCATTCTCTAGTATTTAGGGTTCTCAAGGCTTCAAGGAGGAGGAAAGGCGGCTGCACCATCACCATCATCACCATCAATTTCGTCCATCATCATCACCACCTTGCTGCACACGGTTTGGATTACTTGCTTTCAAGGATTCAAGGTTTCGTGGTCTTCAAGTCTTCATGCTATTCCATATGGTGTAATCTGACTTTTCCTTTAATTATTCTTATGAATTCCTCTTTGTTGCTTGATTATTCTTTGTATTAGTTAACATGACATGATTTATATAATTTTCAGCCTATTTATATGAGTTTATTTAGTTATTGGATCCTAATTAATTAGTTCTTCTAGTAGCTTATGTGACTATGTTTACTTGACTCTGAATTATAGAAAACTTTTATGTGTTTATGTTATAGGGATCGATACTTATAATGTTTGCATATAATTGGAGCTAGAGTTAGGGATTACAATTCACCTAATAGTTTTGGAAACCTAATTCACGAGTAGTAAAGGCTTTGGACAAAGGTCGGTGTCAAATAAAAAGGATTGCGGACATATGGACTTTTCTATAATGGGTCGTGCACTTTAATTAACAACTCTTCTTCTATGCATTAAACATGGTTTGACTAGCTAGCTTTCTAGACTAAGATGGCATGTTTAATTGGTTAATCTAGGTGCTTTCACTTAGGTTAATTTTCGTAGAGAGGTTTTATTTGGGGAATGGTTAGCTTCTAACTTTCCACATATGTTAATTTCGGTTTCATGGCTAGGGAACTTGGTTAATTTTCGGTCCAATAATTGGTAAACTTGTGTATATGTGGCTGAACTTTATATTCTTTATGTTCCATCCCATCTTATTTAATTTATTCTTTGTAATTTAATTAATTTATTTTATTCAATTTATCTCTTAAACCCCCCTTTACTTTGTACATATGTATATATTCTTTATACTTGTTAATAATAATTCTTTATTTTATTTAATTCTTTGTGACATTTTTTGTTAGGTACACCCTTTGATCTCCGTTGTAAACGATACCCTACTATGCACTATACTACTACCGATAGGGTTTTTTAAATTGATGCTCCTTTTGGGCCTATCATAAGTCTTCAGCGCCGCCGTTGGAAATCCCCAAAAGCCCAGCCTTGCATCGCCGTCGCTGCCATCCGTTTTGCCGCTGAACCCGTGCCTCTCCTCCGCTGCTGTTTCCAGCCCCCGAGCCCGTGAACCACAAAGCCCGGGCCGCATCTCACAAATCCACCGCTCCGCCGTCGCTGCCGATCTCGGCGGCCGTGCCGGCCCTCTCTCTCTCCGCTGTTCCGGCCGGCGATCCCAAGCCGTGCTACCGGCAACGCCGGCGTCCTCCTTATAAGTTCCTGCAAGTTGCCGTCGAAGCCCGGCGCCATCTCCCTTCTCCGTCATTCCAGTTCGCCGGCGATCGCTGCTCTCCGTTCCATCCCGGCCCGGCACGACGCCGGCGCATCTCCCTCTTCACCGCTGCATTGAGCGCCGCCCTCATCCCGTCGATCCAAATCCTGCACCGACGCCGTGAAGCCCACACAGCCCAGTCCTTATCACCGTAGCTGCTGCCATCAGCCCCGTCGAACCAACCAAAGCCGCGGCTCCCATCCTCTCGATCTCACTGTTCGGAAAGAATGAAGAAGAAAATGAAGCCGAAATTGTGAGAGTAGCTAATGATGCGACTTGGACATGGCAAGATACCGGTTGAAAAGTCAACAAACTCAAAGGCCATGGGCTTGGGTCGGATAGAAAGAGAAGAAAGAAGTTTGGGCCTCCAAAGCCCAAGGCCCACATGCCCGATTCCGGCTTAGCCCGATCTGCTAAGTGCACCCGCCACATCCAAATTAGTCCGATTTTATAGGCGAGTCGCCACCTTCGCTGCCGGACGGTGTCCATTTTCATGGACACAACAGTAACATTTTTCCCAAACTCGTTTATTTATTATAATTTATTTTTGTTTAATTAACTATTCGTGAATAATTTTGGGAAATGTTATTGTTTGTTTATTTTCTATTTTGTATATTCGTTATTTATTTAAAAAAAATAAAAAATAAAAAATAAAAAAAAATAATTAAAAAATAAAAAATTAATTGTAAATTAAAAAATAAAAAAGTGTTTGTTTTTGTTTTACTGCTTTGTAATTATTTATTTTTACTGTTTATTTTACTTTTGGGCTTGTTGTTTGTTTGTTATTGGGCCTTAGGCCCATTTGTGTGATTGGTTAGGGTTTTAGGTTTCGTAAAATAAAAAAAAATAAAAAAAAATTTAGCCCATTGGGCTCGTGTCATTCACGAAGCCCAAAACCCGTAACCCAAGCCCATTAGTGTGTCGGGCCTGTTCGTTTTTAGGCCCATTAGTTAAACCCACCAATAATGGGCCGGAGATTTCTTTGGCCCAGGCCCACTTTAAGGCCCAGACCATTCCGATGGCCCAAGCCCGTTTAAAGTGTCGGCAAGCGCGTGTGCGACGCGTTTTCACTGTTCACTTTACGACTTTTCGTAAAGTATTAAAAAAATAAAAAAATAAAAAATCGAAAATCAAGAAAAAAATGTGATTGGGCCGACGCACGACTTTTGCGTCGGCTGATTTGTTTAATAAACCGCGTGCGTGTCTACTGTAGACTTTACGACTTTCGTCGCCCGATCCACAATTTGCGGGTCTTCTGTCTGTGGCACGTGTACGAGCGTGCGTCCGTTCTTTCCACTTCCCTTCTGTTTGTGTTAGTTTCCTTAGGTCATTTCGCGTTTCCCTTAGTCTCTCTCTCTCATTCTCTCTCATCTCCTCTCGTTTTTTCCCTAAGTGTTCTTCGTGTTCTTCGTGTTCTTAGTGAATTTTCCCAGAAATACTCCCAATTCCCAGAAAAGCTATCCTCCCTTCCCAAACCACAAATGGCCAAAAAGGTGAATTCTTTCAGCGAGTTATTTCAGGCAGGTCCTTCAGAGAACCCAATATTTGAAGGCTTGGCTGAAATAATTCCACCGAGCATGCTCAATAGCGCCGATGCTAGCATGCCGACCGAGCCACAACCACAACCACTACCCCAAGCACCAATCTTGGTTGCTGATCCACCTGTTGAGCCGGAAGCCGCTCCTGTCTATAGGAGACTTCCGAGGACAAAATACACCAAAGCTCGGAGAGAAGCACTGGCGGCTTTCTTTGCGGTGTATTCTCACCCCACGAAACCACAACGAGAAAGATTTGGTCCAAAAATCGGGCTAGAGGAGGACCAAGTCTATTATTGGGGGTCGAGAAATAGGAAGAAGTTCGGTATCATTACATCCGAGCGGCGTATTGCCGAGCTAGAAAGAAGAAACGATCGAGTGGTGAGCAAGAACGAGGAGCTTCAAATGCGGGAATCAACGACTCGTCGATGCTCTCCACGGCGGCATCGTCCCCGATTGCGGAGGTCCTGTTCCGCACTCGGATGTGCCACGGCGAAGGCTCGAAGTTGTTCCTCCACAACAAGAGCCTATTCTTGAGTTGTCCGATGATTCCATCGACATGGACCACTTGAGACGGGATGTGCGGAGCCTCGTGCCAACATTTGTCGAGCGCCCATCCATACCTTTGCCATCGACACCCTTCCGGACCTGCTCGCTGATCTTGTCGGAGTCCACACCGACTTGATCTCGGATATCGCCCGCAAGGCCAAAGACGAGCTCCTGCTCATGGCCACTGCTGGATTTCCTTTGTGGATAACTTCACCGACTCCCGACACGTCTATTCATCCCGAGACTCTTCATAGGGCCGAGTACTTGCGAGTGTTTCAACGTGCTGAACCTGCACCGTACTTCAAAGCCGAATCATCGAGACACTCGGCAACCATTCACCTTTATCCGACCACCATCGTTCAGATCTTAATGGATGTTGGTCGATGGTTGCCCGTCTTCTGTAGCATGATCACAAACGCCAAGAGGTTGGAGATCCTTTCCTCCGACAACGAAGATGGCTACAAGGAGCAGAAGCAGGTGTTGTCGGCCGAGTTTCTGGTGCCATCTCACATCGTTTCAACTCGTGAAGTCCAGTACGTTCGGTATTCTCACCAACAACTGGATGGAAGTTGGGTCGTTGTGGATGTCTCCGTGGATGAATTGCGTTCAAATCCAAAGCCTTCCGTGAGATCGATTTGCCGAAAACGCCCCTCCGGATGCCTGATACGTGATCTTCATAATGGATCTTCCTTGGTCACTTGGGTGGAGCACGTGGATGTACGCGAGAAAGAGATGAAGGCCAGTTTCGAACCTTTTGTTCATTCAGGGTTCGCTTTTGGTGCAAAGCGTTGGATCTCAACCCTCCAACGACAAGCCGAGCGCTACATGTGCGCCACAGGTATCCACTCTTCACCCGGTGACTCGATTATTTCTCTTGAAGGAAGAAGAGGCTTGGCGGAAATGGTAAAACAGATGACAGTCTGTTTCTTCAACGACATCAGCAACTCCACGTACCATCACTGGACTTGTTCGAACCGAACAAGACATACTCGAATGGAGGTCAGGACCAACAAGCGAAGGGGTGATCCGAGCAAGCCCCCTGGAGTCAATCGTACTGCTGGTTGTTCCGTTGTTCATCTATCTCATCACACTAGGATCTTTGAGTTCCTCAAAGACGTTCGAACGAGACCATTTGTGGGATAGTATGTCGATGGACAGCTACGTACGTGTGCTAGCAAACTTTTCCATCGGTCTTGACCCGCGGAACCAGATTTCGGTGCTCGCCGTAGATAGTCACAACGACTTCCTTATTCTTCGGGAGTGTTGCACCGATGCAACGGGGTCGTCTCGTGATATACGCGCCGATTAACCATTCCATTCTCCGAGTGTTTGCTATGTGGAGTTCAACCGGAGCCATTTCCGCTTATGTCTTCGGGCTTCTCCATTCTGCCTAACGTATCCGGAGCTGTACTTGACGGAACACTTCGACTATGGTGTTCCGGATCTCGGTGAGGGCTACATCGGCCAAGTACGCCGTGGAGTCGGCAACGACCCTTGTCCGGGACACACTTCAAAGGATCAGAACCGCGGTCAATTAAGGAGCAAACGTTGGATGCAAGGCCCTGCTAGCCTTGTTTGTGACTGTTGGTGACTTGCTTCGGGAGGAGCTTAACGATCTTGAGGGGAGATTTTCTTTAACCTATCTTTTTCATTTGTATATATGTTGTGTGTTTACTTGTTGATTTATGTTTGTGTGTTTATTTTTTCGTTTGTGTGTTTAAATTCAATAACCATGCTTGAATTATTCATTTTCGTGAAATATCTGTCTAACATTGAGGACAATGTTTAATTCAAGTGTGGGGGGGAAGATTTATTGAAAAGAAAAGAAAAAAATTTGAAAAATTTGAAAAATTCAAAAAAAAAAAAAAAATTTACTTGTTTTCGTTTTCTACTTGTAACGGTATCTCAACTAGATCATACTTACTCCCTTGGTAGCGTTGAACCTACCATTGCACTTAGTAAGTCACTGTGGTCACGTATTGTTACCCTAATAAAAAAAATTGAAAAAGAAAAAAATTGCTTCTGTTGTTTGTTTATTTGTTTGTTTTCGTTTTCTACGGTAATGGTATATCGACTATATCATACTTACTCCCTTGGTAGCGTTGAACCTACCATTGCACTTAGTAAGTCACTGTGGTCACGTATTGTTACCCTAATAAAAAAAAATTTAAAAAAAAAAATAATAATAGTTTTGTAAGCTCGTTTGTTTCGCACTGGCTTTGGAGCTATCGAGTCTTAGAAAGTGCTTGTTTATTTATTTGAGCTATATAAAAAAAAATTAAAAAAAAAATTAAAAAAATCAAAAATTACAAAAATATTTGCTTCTGTTTGTGTGTTTTTGTGTGTTTTATTGTGTTGTATTCTTTCCAATCCCGATGATGAATTGAGTTTAATTGTTATGATTTTGAGAATGTTGATTATATGTTAAGGCTTTGTGTAGTTTGCTTTGGATTTAATATGCATAACTTGTGATTGCTCGAAATTCCATGTTCACATAACCTGTTTCGATTAATTGATTGCAATCCGAGAAGCACATTTAAACATACATTGTCATGCATACCCAGAAAATGTGAGGATTTGAGCCTATTGTATATTCACATGTATGCATATTTCATACATTTACTCGTTCTTCATGTGTGCACAATTCATGAGTTTTTGAACCTAGAACTTGCTCAGAGACCGCTTGAAACTTTTTATTAATCTGTAATGAATTAGAAATGAGTAAGGCATTAGTTGAGCACCATGGCCAAAATATTCACCATCCATCTAAACACGAACTTTAGGATCCCCTTTTGAACTAAACACTCATTAGCCGTTTCTTTTGTTCACCCACACCATCTCACCTTTGTTTTATTTGTGTTTGCAAGACGATGATAGTGACTTCTTGTGTTTTTATGCTTCGGGTTTTGATTTGTTTGGTATTATACCAGAAGGCAAGTGTGGGGGTGTATTTATTTTGTTGTAATTGTTCAAAGAAAAAAAAAATCAGAAATAAAAAGAAGGAATAAATTCCTCAAAGAAAAAAAAAAGAAAAAAAGAAAGAAAGAGAAATTCCAAAAAAATAGAGTTATTTTCTTATATTAATTTCAATAAAAGGTTGGAGGAAAATAAGAGTTGTTTCGGGTATAGCATAGGTATGAGTTTCAAAGTCGTTGACTTGTCTTGCAAACATGTAAAACATTTTTCATTTCGAGTCCTTTCACTTCATTTACCATTCACCATTTACCATTCACCTTTGGTCCCTGTTTCACCTGAAAGTCCTTATGATCTGATGAGTTGTAGATTAATTGTAGAGAGTTGGTCGATGAGCAAGCATATGGGAACACTACTTGTGTAATTGTTTTGAGAGTAAACAATTAACCCTAAACACTGAGCGGAAATATTTAGTGAATCTTGTGAGCTTTAGTGGTTAATGTTGTTTCGATGTGCCTATTGGATTGCATGAGATTAATTGTATAGTCGGTTTTCACACACTTCACCCGAGCATAAATGAGATGTACATGTTAAATGCTTAGCAAATTTGTTAGCCTTGGTATATAATTTTTATTCTCCTGATTATAACTCTTTTGAACTCGCTGAGGGTTATGGTTGGAAAGACCATTCTGTTTTGTGTTTCATTTTCTGTTCTGTGTTGTTCTTGTGTTTGCTAGAGGACTAGCAGTAGCTAAGTGTGGGGGAATTTGATAGGAGCACAAAGTGTGACGTTTTTAATGTGTTTTCCCTACTATTTGGCTATGATTTAATTGTAACTTTGCTATTTTAGCTTAGTTTCCATATTTGAGTCCAAAATGATGTATTAATGTGAACATGTGCAGAAACGAAGTCGAATGGGCTTTTGCGAGGCCCATTAAGAGGTGGTCTGCCATGAGGCCCAACAAGGGGGCCCAAACCCAAGATGGAAGGCCCAAGTCCATGAAGGAAGGCCCAAATCCATGAAGGAAGGCCCAAGTTCACAAAGCATGAGAAAAGGCCCAAGCCCAGATTTTCGGACATTCTGCCTATGCAGATTAGTCAACTTACGAAGCCCATATCTCCCACTTGCACCGTTGGATCTAGATGTATTTTTGGCACACGCTGCATGTGTGTGTTAGATATTCTGTATTAAAATTTGAGAATCATCCAACCGTCCAAACGTGAATTATTCCGTTCTAAGTGGGAATAGCTCAGTGCTGCCTACTTTCTAATTCTTTCTTCTTCTTTATTCTCAATGCTCCACTCACCCCCATTTTTCCATCCATCTCACCAACCCATATTTGTTGCTTTCTTCCCACACTATTAGTGTTTGATTTCTTTTATTTAAATAAATGGTTAATTGCCATATGACTACATTTCCACCATTCCACTCACCATTTCTTTATCTCCCACTTAAATTCCACTTCTCTTCCCTTTCTTTTTTTTTTTCTTTCATTGTCTTCTTCTTCCTCTCCATTCTCCTATAAATAGCAGCCTCATTCTTCTCACAAATACACACCTCAATGAGGAGGGACAAACCCTCCTCTTTCTCTTCTCATCTCACATTTTCCATTCTCTAATACTATGGGTTTTCAAGACTTCAAGGAGGAGGAGAAGGCGTCTACACCATCACTACCAGCCCCTATTCAACATCACCATCACCATCATCACCTTGTCTTCACAGCTTGGATTACTTGTGGTCAAGGATTCAAGATGTGGCTTCAAGATCTTCATGCTATTCATACGGTGTATTTCGACTTAGCCTTTAAATTTATGCCTCTTTGTTGCTTGATTATTCTTTGTATTAGTTAACATGACATGATTTATATAATTTTCAGCCTTTGTTTATGGGTTTATTTAATTGTTGGATCCTAATTAATTAGTTCTTCTAGTAGCTTATGTGACTCCGTTTATTTGATTCTATTTTAGTAGATAACTTTTATATGTTTTTGTTTTAAGGTTGCAAACTTAAGATGATTGCATATAATTGGTGCTAGAATTAGGGTTTTAATTCTAATTCACAAGTAGTAAAGGCTTTGGAAAGAGGTCGGAATGAAATAAGAAGGATCACGGATAGATGGGTGGTCCCACTAGGTCGTGCACTTTAATTAACAACTCTTCTTTTATGCGTTGGACATGTTTTGATTAAGCTACCTTTGCATGTTTGATTGATTAATCTAGGTGCGGTCGCTTAGGTTAATTTTCATGAAAGTGGTTTTATTTGGGGAATGATAATTGGCGGTCCAGCATTTCACATATGTTAATTTCGGTTTCATGGCTAGGGAACTTGGTTAATTTTCGGTCCAATGATTGGTAAACTTGTATACTTGTGGCTGAACTTTATATACTTTGTGTTTCATATCTTATTTAATTTATTCTTTGTAATTTAATTAATTTATTTCATTCAATCAATTTCTTTAACCCCCTTTTTACTTTGTACATATGTATATATTTATACTTTATACTTGTTAATAATAATTCTTTATTTTATTTAATTTTTTGTGACAATTTTTGTTAGGTACACCCTTTGATCTCCGTTGTGAACGATACCCTACTATGCACTATACTACTACCGATAGGGTTTTTTTAAATTGATGTCCTTTTGGGCGTGTCACTTTATATACTTTGTGTTTCATCATCATATTTTATTTATTCTTTGTAATTTAATTAATTTATTTCATTCAATTTATCTCTCAATTCCCCTTTTTACTTTGTACATATGTATATATTTATACTTTATACTTGTTAATAATAATTCTTTATTTTATTTAATTCTTTGTGACATTTTTTGTTAGGTACACCCTTTGATCTCCGTTGTGAACGATACCCTACTTACACTATACTACCGATAGGGATTTTTTTAAATTGATGCTCCTTTTGGGCCTATCAGGGTGTGTTTGAAGAGAAGAATGAGGCTGCTATTTATAGGAGAATGGAGAGGAAGAAGAAGACAATGCAAGAAATAAAGAAAGAAAGGGAAGAGAAGTGGAATTTAAGTGGGAGATAAAGAAATGGTAAGTGGCATGGTGGAAATGTAATGGGTTGCAATTAACCATTTATTTAGGTAAAAGAAATCAAACACTAATGGTATGGGTAGAAAGAAGAGGGAAGAATATAGGGGTGAGTGGAGCATTGAAAATAAAAGAAGAGGAAAGAAATAAAAAGCAGGCAGCACTGAGCTATTCCCACTTAGAACGGAATAATGCACGTTTGAACGGTTAGATGATGCTCAAATTGTAATACAGAATATCTAACACGCACATGCAGCGTGTATAAAAATTACAGCTAGATCGGACGGTGCACTTGGGAGATATGGGCTTCGCAAGTTGACTAATCTGCACAGGCAGAATGTCCGAAAATCTGGGCTTGGGCCTTTCCTCATGCTTTGTGAACTTGGGCCTTTCCTCTTGGGTTTGGGCCTACTTCTTGGGTTTGGGCCTTCCATCTTGGGCCTCATGGCAGACCACCCCCTAATGGGCCTCGAAAAAGCCCATTAGACTTCGTTTCTGCACATGTTCACATTAATACATCATTTTGGACTCAAATATGGAAACTAAGCTAAAATAGCAAAGTTACAATTAAATCATAGCCAAATAGTAGGGAAAACATATTAAAAACGTCACACTTTGTGCTCCTATCACTGTTTCCCTTTTCATGTATTTAACTGTTGTGTGTTTATTTCAGTTTGTGTGTTTACTTCGGTTTATTTCTGTTTGTGTGTTTAAATTCAATAACCATGCTTGAATTATTCATTTTCGTGAAATATCTGTCTAACATTGAGGACAATGTTTAATTCAAGTGTGGGGGGAAAGTTTATTAAAAAGAAAAGAAAAAAATTTGAAAAATTCAAAAATTCAAAAAAATAATTTACTTGTTTTCGTTTTCTACGGTAACAATATATCGACTAGATCATACTTACTCCCTTGGTAGCGTTGAACCTACCATTGCACTAAGTAAGTCACTGTGGTCACGTATTGTTACGTAAATTGAAAAAAATTGAAAAAAAATAAAAAATAGTTTTGTAAGCTCGTTTGTTTCGCACTGGCTTTGGAGCTATCGAGTCTTAGAAAGTGCTTGTTCGTTTATTTGAGCTATATCATTTTAAAAAAATCAATCAAAAATATCAAAAAAATCAAAAATGACAAAAATATTTGCTTCTGTTTTGTGTGTTTTGTGCTTTGTTCTTTCCAATCCCAAGGATGAATTGAGTTTAATTGTTGTGATTAGGAGAATGTTGATTATATGTCAAGGCTTTGTGTAGTTTGCTTTGGATTTAATATGCATAACTTGTGATTGCTCGAAATTCCATGTTCACATAACCTGTTTCGATTAATTGATTGCAATCCGAGAAGCACATTTAAACATACATTGTCATGCATACCCAGAAAATGTGAGGATTTGAGCCTATTGAATATTCACATGTATGCATCTTTCATACATTTACTCGTTCTTCATGTGTGCACAATTCATGAGTTTTGAACCTAGAACTTGCTCAAAGACCACTTGAAACGTTTTGTTAATCTGTAATGAATTAGAGATGATTAAGGCATTAGTTGAGCACCATGGCCAAAATATTCACCATCCATCTAAACACGAACTTTAGGAATACCCTTTTGAACTAAACACTCATTAGCCTTTTCTTTTGTTCACCCACACCATCTCACCCTTGTTTTATTGTGTTTGCAAGACGATGATAGTGACTTCTTGTGTTTTTATGCTTCGGATTTGTATGGTAATATACCAAAAGGCAAGTGTGGGGGTGCATTTTATTTTGTTGTATTTGTTCAAAGAAAAAAAAAAGAAAGAAAAAAAAATCAAAAATAAGAAGAAGGAATAAAATTCCTCAAAGAAAAAAAAAAGAGAAAAAAGATAGAGAAATTCCAAAAATAGAGTTATTTTCTTGTATTATTTTCAATAAAAGGTTGGAGGAGAATAAGAAAGTTGTTTCGGGTATAGCATAGGTATGAGTTTCAAAGTCGTTGACTTGTCTTGCAAACATGTGAAACATTTTTCATTTCCAGTCCCTTCATTCATCATTCACCATTCACTATTCACCATTCACCCTTTTGGCCCCCGTTTATACCCTTGAAGCCCTTATGATCTAATGATTTGTGGATTAATTGTGGAGAGTTGGTTAATGAGCAAGCTTATGGGAACATTACTTGTGCAATTGTTATGAGAGTAAACACTTAACCCTAAACACTGAGCGGAAATATTTAGTGACCATTGTGAGCTTTAGTGGTTAATGTTGTTTCGATGTGCCTATTTGATTGCATGAGATTAATTGTATACTCGGTTTTCACACACTTCACCCGAGCATGAATGAGATGTACATGTTAAATGCTTAGCAAATTCGTTAGCCTTGGTATAAAATTTATATTCTTCTGATTATAACTCTTATGAACTCGCTGAGGGTTATGGTTGGAAAGACCATTCTGTTTTGTGTTGTTCTTGTGTTTGCTAGAGGACTAGCAGTAGCTAAGTATGGGGGAATTTGATAGGAGCACAAAGTGTGACGTTTTTAATGTGTTTTCCCTACTATTTGGCTATGATTTAATTGTAACTTTGCTATTTTAGCTTAGTTTCCATATTTGAGTCCAAAATGATGTATTAATGTGAACATGTGCAGAAACGAAGTCTAATGGGCTTTTGCGAGGCCCATTAGGAAGGGGGCCCACCAAGAAGGAGGCCCAGACCCAAGATGGCAGGCCCAAATTCATGAAGGAAGGCCCAGGTTCACAAAGCAATGAGGAAAGGCCCAAGCCCAGATTTTCGGACATTCTGCCTGTGCAGATCAGTCAACTTGCGAAGCCCATATCTCTCAATTGCACCGTCAGATCTAGCTGTACTTTTGATACACGCTGAATGTGGATGTTAAGTGTTCGGCATTAAAATTTCAGAATCATCCAACCGTCCATACGTCCAGAATTCCACTCCAAGTGCGCACTGCTCAGTGCTGTCTGCTTTTTATTTCTTTCCTTTTCCTTTATTCTCAATGCTCCACTCACCCCCATATTTCCACCCATCTCACCTAACTATCTTTGTTTCTTTCTCTCCATACCATTAGTGTTTGATTTCTTTTACCTAAATAATTGGTTAATTGCCATATGACTACATTTCCACCACCACTTACCATTTCTTTATCTCCCATTCACATTCCACTTCTATTCCATTTCTTTCTTTATTTCTTTCATTGTCTTCTTATTCCTCTCCATTCTCCTATAAATAGAGGGCTTCACAACACTAATTTTCACCAATTCACACCCCAATGGGGAGGGACAAACCCTCCTCTTTCTCTTCTCCCTCACACATCATATTTTCCATTCTCTAGTATTTAGGGTTTTCAAGTCTTCAAGGAGGAGAGGAGCTGTTTACACCATCACCACCAGCCATCAACCATCATCACCTTGGGAATCTCGGCGTTGAGTTGCTTGCTTTCAAGGATTCAAGAGTTCGTGGTTTTCAAGTTCTTCCTACTCTCCATATGGTGTACTTCAACTTAATCTTTAATTACTCTTTTTGAGTTCCTCTTTGTTGCTTGATTATTCTTTGTATTAGTTAACATGACATGATTTATATAATTTCCAGCCTATATTTATGAGTTTATTTAGTTATTGGATCCTAATTAATTAGTTCTTCTAGTAGCTTATGTGACTCCGTTTACTTGATTCTGTTTTATAGAAAACTTTTATGTGTTTATGTTATAGGGTTCGAAACTTATAATATTTGCATATAATTGGAGCTAGAGTTAGGGATTACAATTCACCTAATAGTTTTGGAAACCTAATTCACGAGTAGTAAAGGCTTTGGACAAAGGTCGGTGTCAAATAAAAAGGATTGCGGACATATGGACTTTTCTATAATGGTTCGTGCACTTTAATTAACAACTCTTTTCTATGCGTTAAATATGGTTTGATTAGCTAGCTTTCTAGACTAAGATGGCATGTTTAATTGGTTAATCAAGGTGCTTTCACTTAGGTTAATTTTCGTAGAGAGGTTTTATTTGGGGAATGGTTAGCTTCTAACTTTCCACATATGTTAATTTCGGTTTCATGGCTAGGGAACTTGGTTAATTTTCGGTCCAATGATTAATAAACTTGTGTATATGTGGCTGAACTTTATATACTTTGTGTTTCATCCCATCTTATTTAATTTATTATTTGTAATTTAATTTATTTATTTCATTCAATTTATTTCTTAAACCCCCCTTTTACTTTGTACATATGTATATATTTATACTTTATACTTGTTAATAATAATTATTTATTTTATTTAATTTCTTGTGACATTTTTTGTTAGGTACACCCTTTGATCTCCGTTGTGAACGATACCCTACTATGCACTATACTACTACCGATAGGGTTTTTTTAAATTGATGCTCATTTTGGGCGTGTCAGCAATCAATTAATTAACACAGGCGATGTGAATATGAAATTTCGAGCAATCACAAGTTATGCAAATTAAATCCAAAGCAAATCACACAAAGCCTTGACATATAATAAACATTCTCCTAATCACAACAATTAAACTCAATTCATCATCGGGATTGGAAAGAACAAAACACGAATACAAATAAACATACAAAAACACACAAACAGAAGCAAATATTTTTGTATTTTTTTTGATTTTTTGATTTTTTTGATTTTTTTAATTTACGTAACAATACGTGACCACAGTGACTTACTTAGTGCAATGGTAGGTTCAACGCTACCAAGGGAGTAAGTATGATTTAGTCGATATATTGTTACCGTAGAAAACAAAAACAAGTAAATTATTTTTTTGAATTTTTCAAATTTTTCAAATTTTTTTCTTTTCTTTTTAATAAACCTTCCCCCACACTTGAATTAAACATTGTCCTCAATGTTAGACAGATATTTCACGAAAATGAAAAATTCAAGTATGGTTATTGAATTGAAAATACAAACAGAAATAAACACACCAACAAAAATAAACACACAACATATATACAAATGAAAAACAGATAAGTTAAAGAAAAACTCCCCCTTGAAGATCATTAAGCTCCTCCCGAAGCAAGTCACCAACAGTCACAAACAAGGCTAGCAGGGCCTTGCATCCAACGTTTGCTCCTTAATTGATTGCGGTTCTGATCCTTTGAAGTGTGTCCTGGACGAGTGTTGTTGCCGACTCCACGGCAGATTTAGCTGATGTAGCCTTCACCGAGATCTGGAACACCATAGTCAGCAGTGTTCCGTCAAGAATGGCTCCGGATACGTTAGGCAGAATGGAGAAGCCTGAAGACATAAGCGGAAATAGCTCCGGTTGAACTCCACATAACAAACACTGGAGAATGGAATGGTTGATCGGCGCATAAATCACAGACGACCCCGTTGCATCGGTGCAACACTCCTGAAGAATGAGGAAGTCGTTGTGACTATCTATGGCGAGCACCGAAATCTGGTTCCGTGGGTCAAGACCGATGGTGAAGTTTGCTAGCACACGTACCGAGCTGTCCATCGACATACTATCCCACAGTGGTCTCGTATGCACATCTTTGAGGAACTCAAAGATTCTGGTGTGATGGGATAGATGCACGACCGAATAACCAGCAGTACGATTGACTCCAGGGGGCTTGCTCGGATCACCCCTTCGCTTGTTGGTCCTGACCTCCATTCGAGTGTCTCTTGTTCGGTTTGAACAAGTCCAGTGATGATACGTGGAGTTGCTGATGTCGTTGAAGAAACAGATCGCCATCTGGTTTGCCAATTCCGCTAGGCCTCTTTTTCCTTCGGGCGAAATGATAGAGTCACCGGGTGAAGTGTGGATCCCTGTGACACACATGTAGCGCTCGGCTTGTCGTTGGAGAGTTGAGATCCAACACTTTGCACCAAAAGCGAACCCAGAATGAACAAATGGTTCGAAAATGGCCTTCATTTCCTTCTCGCGCACATCCACGTGCTCCACCCAAGTGACTAAGGAAGATCCATTCTGCAAATCTCGAATCAAACATCCGGAGGGGCGCTTACGGCAAATCGATCTCACTGAAGGCTTCGGATTTGAGCGCAGTTCATCCACAGAGACATCCACAACGATCCAACTTCCATCCAGTTGTAGGTGAGAGTACCGAACGAACTGGACTTCACGAGTCGAAACGATGTGAGATGGCACCAGAAACTCGGCCGACATCACTTGCTTTTGGTCCTCGTAGCCTACTGCGTTGTCGGAGGGTAGGATCTCCAACATTTGAGCGTTTGTGATCATGCTACAGAAGACGGGCAACCATCGACCAACATCCATTAAAATCTCAACAATGGTGGTCGGATGAAGGTGAATGGTTGCCGAGTGTCTCGAGGATTCCGATTTGAAGTATGGCGCAGGCTCGCCACGTTGAAACACTCGCAAGTACTCGGCCCTATTTAGAGTCTCGGGATGAATAGAAGTGTCGGGAGTCGGTGAAGATATCCACAAAGGAAAACCGGCAGTGGCCATGAGCATGAGCTCGTGCTTGGCCTTGCGGGCGATATCTGAGATCAAGTCGGTGTGGACTCCGACAAGATCATGAGCAGGTCCTGGAAGATGGTCAGATGGAATAGGTGCGGATGGGTGATAGGCTACAAGTGTGCATCAATTTAAAACCCTAAAAGCATTGTAGTAAAGAATAAGTAGGGATCGTTCCAACGGAGATCGAGGGTGTACCTAACAAAGAATGTCACAAAGAATTAATATTTACAAATATAAACAAAATATGTACACAAAATCAAGGGGTGATTGAGAATTGTTTACGAAAATTAAGTAACTAACTACAAAGAATGAATTAAATGGAATAAATCGATGGAACATAGATCAATTAATCAACATCTTAAGTATACTCATTTATCAATTATCAGATTGAAACTTAACTAAATCCCTAGTCATGAATTCGAAATTAACACATGTAAGATGTTGGACCACCATACATCTCCCAAATAAATATCTCTCTATGAATTCCAACCTAAACGACCACACCTAGGTTAAACAATTAAACATGCAAAGATAGCTAGCCTAAACATGTTCAACGCATAGAAACATACTTGTTAATTAAAGTGCATGACCTAGTGAGACCACTCTACTATCCATGATCCTTCTCATCTGATTCTATCACTTAAGGCAAAATCAAACAAGCAAATCCACATAAACTACTAGAAGAATCAATCAACTTCAATCCAACAACCAAATAAACTTGTATAAATAATCTGGAAATTTAAATGATCCATGAAATGTTAACTAATACAAAGGTAATCAAGCAACAAAGAGGTATGAATTTAAAGGTTAAAACGTAATACACCATATGAAATAGTTAAGATCTTGAAACCACAAAACCTTGAATCCTTGACCACAAGTGATCCAAGCTGTGAAGACAAGTTGATGATGAAGATGGTGATGTCGAAATATGGCTGGTGATGATGGTGATTACGCCTTCTCCTCCTCCTTGAAGCCTTGAGAACCCTTGCACTAGAGAATGGAGCTAAGAACCTTGGATGGAGTAGCTGCTGAAACTATGAGAGAGTATGGAATGATATTCTTAGTTGTGAATTGGTATGGAAGTGAGTTGTGAAGCCCTCTATTTATAGGAGAACATGGAACCCTAGCCTTGATCCTAGCCCTTCAAAATTAATCCCTTGAATGGCTGAGATTGCTTTGAGTAGTCCCAAGAAATATCCCTCCTCTTCTTGCCATGATCAGGTCTAGATACATCCCACAATATCTAATTTTATTCTTGGGGGTGGGTGGAGCATTGAGAATAAAAGAAAATTAAAGAATTAAAAAGTAGACAGCACTGAGCTTAGTGCACTTATAATGGAATAATGGACGTTCCACTGGTTGGATTATCCTGAAATTTTAATACAGAATACCTAACACACATGTGCAGCTTGTATTAAAATTTCAGCTCGATCGGACGGTCCAATTACGAGATATGGGCTTCAGAAGTGGACTGATCTGCACAGGCAGAATGTCCGAAAATGGACTTGGACCTTTCCTTCATGCTTTGTGGACTTGGGCTTTCCTTCATGGATTTGGGCCTTCCTTCATGGATTTGGGCCTCCATCTTGGGCCTCACGGCAGCTCACCTCTTAATGGGCCTCGAAAAAGCCCATTAGACTTCGTAGATTTCCGAGCTCCGATTTTCCGTTCTGAGCTGAAATAGTAATCCTAGTTGCATTAGGATTCCTACTCCCTTTATGATTCCTGTCAGAGTCAGGAAAGAATTCAAATTAGGAAAGTTTCATAATATCTTCATTTTAATTCATTCCTTCAATTAAATCATCATTTAGGGACACAAAGGTAGAAACTAAGCTAAATAGCAAAGTTAACCAATAAAACGCAGCCAAATAGTAGGGAAAATATATTAAAAACGTCACACTTTGTGCTCCTATCAAATTCCCCCACACTTAGCTATTGCTAGTCCCTTAGCAACACAATCATACTCCACACAAAAATTCTATTGCCCTTAACTTATTGCCTCAGAAATCTCTTACTTTCATGGAATCAAGTTTAGCACTTAACCAAAATTTGTCACAGGAAATTCGAGAGTTAATTAACAATCATGGAATTCATATGAACAAGTAAGACTTGGAAGAACAATAGTTATGCAATGGAGCTCAACATGTTTCAAACAAGTTATCCTCACAAGGGTATGCTCTCTATTATACTTAGATTCATGGCTCTAGCTTAAAAGCTTTTCACTCAAAGATATGTGAGAGAAATTATTGTAAGGCATTCAAATGGCTCACATATATCAATCAAAGAAAGCATTTTAGTGAAAGATTTTCAAAACCTCATGAAAGATATCGACTACATGCACAAATGGACCTCAACCATATGCTCAACTTTCGAATTAAACTCCACAGATCAAGGTCTACCCATTTTAAGGATCAAGAAGGACTTTATAAGGATATAACGGGGCCAAGGCTCACGGTTTAGAGAAACAAAGGATAGGGTAATCACAAAGTGTCCTAAAAACTTAGTAGAGCATCCAAATAACCATGTCACTCAAAAACGGGAAAAATATCATTTTGTTGGGCCCAAACTTCATTCTAACCACAAATGATAAAGGACAAAGGCCAAGTATTTATTTTAGACCTTCACTTCAAAACAACCTCCTAAATCATCGGGAAAAGGGGACATTAATCCATTTTTTTCTTCAATTTTTCTTTTCTTGCCGTACATGTATTTTTCTTTTCCTTTTCTTTATTTTTCACGGCATACATATGTAATGGACAAGTCTATCCCTCCCCCACACTTATTTTTGTCAATTCCCTCTTTTCTTTTGTCTTTCTTTCACAAAGCTCAATCATCAAAGCATAGCTCCACTAAGTTCGTAGAACAAGGGTAAAGATATGACTATACTAAGGTTCATGGTCAAGATATCATGGGTGAAGAAAGAAAAGGCTAAATGTAAGCTCAAAAAGGTTAACTAAGGGGTGCACACACGTGTACACAAATAAGGGACACATGGCTTTTTGGCATTGGTGGAAATCCTAAGTGCCTTCAATCCTTTCCAAAATCAGAGTATGTTATGACTATAAGTTTCGAAAAATTCAAAAGCAAGTTCTAGTAAACTCTATAGTCCATTGAAAATCTATGGCATGCAATTGATCAAGTAGAAGAATAATGAGGTTAACAATGAGTTTTAAAGCCAAAGAAGATCTGATTTTAAACAACTCTCAACAAAGAAAGCACATATAGCTCGAAAGCTCACATAGGGTTCATTAACTTGTCTTCACATGCTCAAATTCTGTACCAAAGTTACAAACCATATCTACTACATGTTCATACATCTTCCATATTCATCAATTAACCAAAGAATGATATTCAACAATTTGATCTTGTGATCCACTTTTCAACCATGATTTCAAAGATTAAACTCATCCTAGGCAGTTAAGGGCATCCTAAGACTCAACCAACCATCACAAAAACTCTTTTTGTATTTTTCGATTTTCTGAATTTTTTTTTTTTTTTTATAACGCAAAAGGTAAAATGTAAACAAAACAAAAACATAAACCCTTCCCCCATACTTAAACCTTATATTGTCCTCAATGTAAGCACAAAAACATATGTAAGGCAAGTATTGAGAAAGTAAAACAGATACAGTTCAACCAAAAGAAGTAAAGAGAGAGATAGAGAAAGCAAATCTGCGTTGATGGCTCCTTCACATATTTGGTTGAATTGGGTTGCCTCCCAAATAGCGCTTAATGTTTAAAGTCTTCAGCCTAGACTTTGCCATACGTCACTAATCTTGGCTCTCCCTAGCCATGACGTCTTCCTCCTTCCTCCTTTGAGGTGCAAAAGTGATGGACTCCTCATTATGGTCATAAGCCTCGTAATACGGCTTCAATCGATGTCCATTCACTTTGAACTCATTGCCGGATTGGCCTCCTTTAATCTGCACAGCCCCATGGGGAAAAATATTAGTAACAACAAAAGGTCCAATCCAACGAGAACGAAGCTTACCGGGAAAAAGTTTAAGTCTAGAGTGAAATAAAAGAACTTTCTGCCCCACAACAAAGTGTTTCCCACGAATCATGTTATCATGGAAAGCCTTTGTCTTTTCCTTGTAAATCCGAGCACTCTCAAATGCATCATTCCTTATTTCCTCAAGCTCATTCAATTGCAATTTCCTCTGAATCCCAGCTTCATCCATGCTCATGTTGAATTGCTTCACGGCCCACCAAGCTTTGTACTCCAACTCCACCGGTAGATGGCAAGCCTTGCCATAAACAAGCCTATAAGGTGACATTCCAATGGGAGTCTTGTAAGCCGTCCTATAAGCCCATAATGCATCCACCAACCTAGAGCTCCAGTCCTTGCGGTTAGGGTTGACCGTCTTCTCCAATATGTTCTTGATCTCACGATTGGAAACCTCCGCTTGCCCACTGGTTTGGGGGTGATAGGGTGTAGAAACCTTATGTGTAACGCCATACCTCTTGAACAAGACCTCAATCGTGCGATTGCAAAAATGTGAGCCTCCATCACTTATGATCACTCTTGGCATGCCAAACCTAGAGAAAATGTTAGACTGCACAAAATCCGCAACAACTTTAGAATCATTAGTCCGGGTGACCTTAGCTTCCACCCATTTTGAGACATAGTCAACGGCAAGGAGAATGTAAAGAAACCCATAAGATGAAGGAAAAGGTCCCATAAAATCTATGCCCCAAACATCAAATAATTCAACAGCTTGAATATTAGTTAATGGCATTTGATCTCTAGAACTAAGATTTCCCATTCTTTGGCACCTATCACAAGTCAAGCAAAACGCATATGCATCTTTAAACAAAGTTGGCCAAAAGAATCCCGATTCTAACACCTTATAAGCAGTCTTTTTAGACCCAAAATGTCCCCCACATGCTTCAGAATGACATAAAGACAATATAGCACGTTGCTCATGTTCAGGCACACATCTCCTAATTAACTGATCAGAACAATGTTTCCACAAATAGGGATCATCCCAAACATATTCTTTAGCAACCTTCCTAAGTCTATCTTTTTGTGCATGTGACATGGTATTAGGAATTTGTCTAGAGACAATATAGTTCACAATATCAGCATACCATGGTGTACTTACCTCTATTCCGAAGAGTTGTTCATCCGGAAATGTTTCCACAAGGGGGATTAAGTCCTCTTCATGCACTAGGCGGCTCAAGTGATCAGCCACCACGTTCTCACTCCCTTTCTTGTCCTTGATCTCCACGTCAAACTCTTGAAGGAGTAGCACCCATCGAATCAACCTAGGCTTGGCCTCCTTTTTCGACAAGAGGTACTTCAAAGCTGCATGGTCAGTGTAAACAATTACTTTAGTACCAAGCAAGTAAGAACGAAATTTTTCAAGGGCAAAAACAACAGCTAGCAACTCTTTTTCAGTAGTAGAATAATTTAATTGAGTATCATTAAGAGTTCTAGAAGCATAGTAAATGGCATAAGGCTTCTTATCCATGCGTTGCCCTAGCACAGCTCCCACGGCATAATCTGATGCATCACACATCAATTCAAAGGGCAAAGACCAATCCGGGGGTTGCATGATCGGTGATGAAGTCAATAACTCCTTGAGCTTGTCGAACGCTCCTTGGCAGTCCTTTTCAAATTCAAATGCCACTTCCTTTTGTAGTAGACGGCAAAGGGGTCTTGCAATCTTTGAAAAGTCCTTGATAAAGCGACGATAAAATCCTGCATGTCCAAGAAAAGAACGAACCTCTCTCACGGAAGTGGGAGAGGGTAAGTGTCGTACAAGATCAACCTTAGCTTTATCTACTTCTATACCCCTAGAAGAGACAATATGACCTAGGACTATCCCTTGTCTAACCATAAAATGACATTTTTCCCAATTTAGCACAAGGTTAGTTTCAACACACCTCTTAAGTATTAGTTCCAAATTTCCAAGGCAATTATCAAAGTTTTCACCAAAAACTGAAAAGTCATCCATAAAAACTTCAATAATTTTCTCAATAAAATCAGAAAAGATGCTTACCATACATCTTTGGAACGTACCTGGTGCATTGCAAAGTCCAAAAGGCATGCGACGATAAGCAAACGTCCCAAAGGGACAAGTGAAGGTTGTTTTCTCTTGATCCTCGTGCGCAATAGCAATCTGATTGTAACCGGAGTATCCATCAAGGAAGCAATAGTAGTCATGGCCCGCCAAGCGCTCAAGCATCTGATCAATGAATGGCAAAGGAAAGTGATCTTTCCTTGTGGTGGCGTTGAGCTTCCTATAGTCAATGCAAACTCGATGGCCGGTCACGGTCCTTTGTGGCACCAACTCATTTTCAGCATTCTTCACAACAGTGACTCCGGACTTCTTTGGTACCACTTGGATAGGTGACACCCATTTGGAGTCTGAAATGGGGTATATGACGCCACAATCAAGGAGTTTGATAACCTCCTTCTTCACAACTTCCATCATTGGAGGGTTGAGACGACGTTGAGCCTCTCTAGTTGGTTTAGTCCCCTCCTCAAGAAGTATCCTATGGACACAAGTCGTAGGGCTTATTCCCTTGATATCTGCTAAGGTCCATCCAATAGCAGTCTTATGCTCCTTAAGCACTTTCACTAACCGCTCCTCTTGACTAGATGTAAGGGCAGATGACACAATAACGGGCAAAGTCTCCTTATCTCCCAAATAAGCATACTTCAAATAATCCGGTAAAGGCTTGAGTTCAAGCACGGGTGCCTGAACAACTGAGGGAAGTGCTTTATTAGTGGACAAGGGAATGGACAAAGGAGGAGTATACTTACTTTCGTAGGGTTGGATCTCAAGGGAGAAAACGTTATCCATAACCTCCTTTGCACAAGTGTCCAATAGCTCCTCCATAGGTATGCTTGCGCCATCCTTGGTGTATCCCACGCCTTGCTCAAGTGTTGGGGCCAAAGTGTCCTCCCTTATGATATCTAGCATATTCTGCGCAAGGGTATCCAAAACATCAATAGAAAAACAACTATGAACATCAAGGGGATACCTCATGGCTTCAAAGACATTGAACCCAATCACTTCTCCATCGAATTCCATTGTGAGGGAACCGGCGTATTGACACGCCCAAAAGGAGGCATCAATTTAAAAAACCCTATCGGTAGTAGTATAGTGGTAAGTAGGGTATCGTTCACAACGGAGATCAAAGGGTGTACCTAACAAAAAATGTCACAACGATTAAATAAAATAAAGAATTATTATTAACATGTATAAAGTATAAATATATACATATGTACAAAGTAAGGGGGTTTAAGAGATAAATTGAATGAAATAAATTAATTAAACTACAAAGAATAAATTAAATGAGATGGGATGAAACACAAAGTATATAAAGTTCAGCCACATATACACAAGTTTATTAATCATTGGACCGAAAATTAACCAAGTTCCCTAGCCATGAAACCGAAATTAACATATGTGGAAAGTTAGAAGCTAACCATTCCCCAAATAAAACATCTCTACGAAAATTAATCTAAGTGAAAGCACCTAGATTAACCAATTAAACATGCCATCTTAGTCTAGAAAGCTAGCTAATCAAACCATATTTAACGCATAGAAAAGAGTTGCTAATTAAAGTGCACGACCCATTATAGAAAAGTCCATATGTCCGCAATCCTTTTTATTTGACACCGACCTTTGTCCAAAGCCTTTACTACTCGTGAATTAGGTTTCCAAAACTATTAGGTGAATTGTAATCCCTAACTCTAGCTCCAGTTATATGCAAATATTATAAGTATCGATCCCTATAACATAAACACATAAAAGTTTTCTATAATTCAGAATCAAGTAAACAGAGTCACATAAGCTACTAGAAGAACTAATTAATTAGGATCCAATAACTAAATAAACTCATATAAATAGGCTGGAAATTATATAAATCATGTCATGTTAACTAATACAAAGAATAATCAAGCAACAAAGAGGAATTCATAAGAATAATTAAAGGAAAAGTCAGATTACACCATATGGAATAGCATGAAGACTTGAAGACCACGAAACCTTGAATCCTTGAAAGCAAGTAATCCAAACCGTGTGCAGCAAGGTGGTGATGATGATGGACGAAATTGATGGTGATGATGGTGATGGTGCAGCCGCCTTTCCTCCTCCTTGAAGCCTTGAGAACCCTAAATACTAGAGAATGGAAAATATGATGGAGAAGAAAAAGAGGAGGGTTTGTCCCTCCCCATTGGGGTGTGAATTGGTGTTTTGGTGAAGAGAAATAGGCTCCTATTTATAGGAAAATGGAGAGGAAGAAGAAGACAATGGAAGAAATAAACAAAGAAAGGGAAAAGAAGTGGAATGTGAATGGGAGATAAAGAAATGGTAAGTGGTGGTGGAAATGGAATCATATGGCAATTAACCATTTATTTACCAAAAAGAAATTAAACACTAATGGTGTGGGCAGAAAGAAGAGGAAAGAATATAGGGGTGAGTGGAGCATTGAAAATAAAAGAAGAGGAAAGAAATAAAAACGGACAGCACTGAGCAGTGCGCACTTAGAACTGAATTCTGCACGTTTCAACGGTTTGATGCTTCTGAAATTTTATTTGGGAATAACTGACATCGATTTGCAGCGTGTATCAAAATTACAGTTAGATCTGACGGTGCAATTGAGAGATATGGGCCTCGCAAGTTGACCTATCTGCACAGGCAGATTGTCCGAAAATCTGGGCTTGGGCCTTTTCTCATGCTTTGTGAACTTGGGCCTTCCTTCATGGATTTGGGCCTTCCATCTTGGGTTTGGGCCTCCTTCTTGGGTTTGGGCCTCCATCTTGGGCCTCATGGAAGACCACCTCTTAATGGGCCTCGCAAAAGCCCATTAGACTTCGTTTCTGCACATGTTCACATTAATACGTCATTTAGGACTCAAATATGGAAACTAAGCTAAAATAGCAAAGTTACAATTAAATCATAGCCAAATAGTAGGGGAAATACATTAAAAATGTCACACTTTGTGCTCCTATCAAATTCCCCCACACTTAGCTATTGCTAGTCCCTTAGCAACACAAAACTTAAAACAAAACAACACAAAACAGAAAAGGGAAACACAAAACATATATTATTTCCAACCATAACCCTCAGCGAGTTCACAACAGTTATAATCAGGAGAATACAAATTATATACCAAGGCTAACGAATTTGCTAAGTGTTTAACCTGCACATCTCATTTATGCTCGGGTGAAGTGTGTGAAAACCAAGTATACAATTAATTTCAAGCAATCGAATAGGCACATCGAAACAACATTAACCACTAAACCTCACAATGATCACTAAATATTTCCGCTCAGTGTTTAGGGTTAAGTGTTTACTCTCATAACAATTGCACAAGTAATGTTCCCATAAGCTTGCTCATTAACCAACTCTCCACAATTAATCCACAAATCATTAAATCATAAGGGCTTTTAGGTGAAACAGGGACCAAAAGGTGGATGGTAAATGGTGAATGGTGAATAATGAATGAAGGGACTGGAAATGAAAAATGTTTCATATGTTTGCAAGACAAATCAACGACTTTGAAACTCATACCTATGCTATACCCGAAACAACTTTCTTATTCTCCTCCAACCTTTTATTGAAATTAAAAACAAGAAAATAACTCTATTTTTGACATTTCTCTTTCGACTTTTTTTTCTTTCTTTCTTTTCTATTTTTTTTTCTTTGAGGAACTTTATTCCTTCTTTTTTTTTTTTTTTTCTTTCTTTCTTTGAACAAATACAACAAAATAAAATGCACCCCCACACTTGCCTTTTGGTATACTACCATACAAATCAAAACCCGAAGCATAAGAACACAAGAAGTCACTATCATCGTCTTGCAAACACAATAAAACAAGGGTGAGATGGTGTGGGTGAACAAAAGAAACGGCTAATGAGTGTTTAGTTCAAAAGGGGATTCCTAAAGTTCGTGTTTAGATGGATGGTGAATATTTTGGCCATGGTGCTCAACTAATGCCTTACTCATCTCTAATTCATCACAGATTAACAAAATGTTTCAAGTGGTCTTTGAGCAAGTTCTAGGTTCAAAACTCATGAATTGTGCACACATGAAGAACGAGTAAATGTATGAAATATGCTTACATGTGAATATTCAATAGGCTCAAATCCTCACAGTTTCTGGGTATGCATGACAATGTATGTTCAAATGTGCTTCTCGGATTGCAATCAATTAATTAACACCGGTGATGTGAACATGGAAATTCGAGCAATCATAAGTTATGCATATTAAATCCAAAGCAAACTACACAAAGCCTTGACATATAATAAACATTCTCCTAATCACAACAATTAAACTCAATTCATCCTTGGGATTGGAAAGAACAAAGCACAAAACACACAAAACAGAAGCAAATATTTTTGTAATTTTTGATTTTTTTTTATTGATTTTTTTAAAATATGATATAGCTCAAATAAACGAACAAGCACTTTCTAAGACTCGATAGCTCCAAAGCCAGTGCGAAACAAACGAGCTTACAAAACTATTTTTTTTATTAGGGTAACAACACCTGACCACAGTGACTTACTTAGTGCAATGGTAGGTTCAACGCTACCAAGGGAGTAAGTATGATCTAGTCGATATATTGTTACCGTAGAAAACAAACACAAGTAAATTATTTTTTTGAATTTTTCAAATTTTTCAAATTTTTTTTTTCTTTTTAATAAACCTTCCCCCACACTTGAATTAAACATTGTCCTCAATGTTAGACAGATATTTCACAAAAATGAATAATTCAAGCATGATTATTGAATTTAAACACACAAACAGAAATAAACACACAAACATAAATCAACAGAAGTAAACACACAACATATATACAAATGAAAAACAAATAAGTTAAAGAAAAACTGCCCCTTGAAGATCATTAAGCTCCTCCCGAAGCAAGTCACCAACAGTCACAAACAAGGCTAGCAGGGCCTTGCATCCAACGTTTGCTCCTTAATTGACTGCGGCTCTGATCCTTTGAAGTGTGTCCTGGACAAGGGTAGTTGCCGACTCCACGGCAGACTTGGCTGATGTAGCCTTCACTGAGATCTGGAACACCATAGTCAGTAGTGTTCCGTCAAGAATAGCTCCGGATACGTTAGGCACAATGGAGAAGCCTGAAGACATGAGCGGAAACACCTCCGGTTGAACTCCAGATAGCAAACACTGGAAAATAGAATGGTTGATCGGCGCATAAATCACAGACGACCCCGTTGCATCGGTGCAACACTCCTGAAGAATGAGGAAGTCGTTGTGACTATCTATGGCGAGCACCGAAATCTGATTGCGCGGGTCAAGACCGATGGTAAAGTTTGCTAGCACACGCACCGAGCTGTCCATCGACATGCTATCCCATATTGGTCTAGTCTGAACGTCTTTGAGGAACTCAAAGATCCTGGTGTGATGGGAAAGATGCACGACAGAACAACCAGCAGTACGATTGACTCCAGGGGGCTTGCTCGGATCTCCCCTTCGCTTGTTGGTCCTGACCTCCATTCGAGTGTCTCTTGTTCGGTTCGAACAAGTCCAGTGGTGGTACGTGGAGTTGCGATATCGTTGAAGAAACGAGACCGTCATCTGTTTTGCCATTTCCGCAAGGCCTCTTCTTCCTTCAAGAGAAATGATCGAGTCACCGGGTGAAGTGTGGATACTGTGGCGCACATGTAGCGCTCGGCTTGTCGTTGGAGTGTTGAGATCCAACGTTTTGCACCAAATGCGAACCCCGAATGAACAAAAGGTTAGAACCGGCCTTCAACTCCTTTTCGCGTACATCCACGTGCTCCACCCAAGTGACCAAGGAAGATCCATTATAAAGATCACGTATCGGGCATCCGGAGGGGCGTTTTCGGCAAATCGATCTCACGGAAGGCTTTGGATTTGTGCGCAATTCATCCACGGAGACATCCACAACGACCCGACTTCCATCCGGTTGTTGGTGAGAATACCGAACGAACTGGACTTCACGAGTTGAAACGATGTGAGATGGCACTAAAAACTCGGCCGACATCACACGCTTCGCTCCTTGTAGCCATCTTCATTGTCGGAGGAAAGGATCTCCAACGTCTGGGCGTTTGTGATCATGCTACAGAAGACTGGCAACCATCGACCAACATCCATTAAGATCTGAACGATGGTGGTCGGATAAAGGTGAATGGTTGCCGAGTGTCTCGACGATTCGGATTTGAAGTACGGTGCAGGTTCAGCTCGTTGAAACACTCGCAAGTACTCGGCGCGGTTAAGAATCTCGGGATGAATGGAAGTATCGGGAGTCGGTGAAGTTATCCACAAAGGAAATCCGGCAGTGGCCATGAGCAGGAGCTCATCTTTGGCCTTGCGGGCGATATCCGAGATCAAGTCGATGTGGACTCCGACAAGATCATGAGCAGGTCCGGGAAGGGTGTCGGATGGCAAAGGTAAGGATGGGCGCTCGACTAAGTGTGGGCATGAGACTCCGCACATCCCGTCTCGAAGTGGTCCATGTCGATGGAATCATCGGACAAGTCAAGAATAGGCTCTTGTTGTGGAGGAACAACTTCGAGGCTTCGCCTAGGCACATCCGAGTGCGGAACGGGACCTCCGCACAGGGGACAGATGCCGCTGTGGAGAGCATCGACGAGTCGTTGATTCGAAGTTGAAGCTCCTCGTTCTTGCTCACCGCTCCGATCATTTCGTCTCTCTAACTCGGCAATACGCTGCTCGGACGTAAGGATACCGAACTTCTTCCTATTTCTCGACCCCCAATAATAGACTTGGTCCTCCTCAAGTCCGATTTTCGGACCAAATCTTTCTCGTTGTGGTTTCGTGGGGTGAGAATACACCGCAAAGAAAGCCGCCAAGCATCTCTCGAGCTTTGGTGTACTTTGTCCTCGGAAGTCTCCTATAAACGGGAGCGGCTTCCGGCTCGGCTGGTGGATCGGCGGCCGGGATTGGTGCTTGGGGTAGTGGTTGCGGTTGTGGCTGTTGTTGTAGCTCGGTCGGCATGCTAGCATCGGCGCTATTGAGCATGCTCGGTGGAATTATTTCAGCCAAGCCTTCAAAGATGGGTTCTCCGAAGGACCCGCCTGAAACAAATCGCTGAAAGAATTCACTCTTTTGGCCATTTCGGGTTGGGAAGGGAGGATAACTTCGGGATTTGGGAGGTTTTTGGGGGAAAAACTCAAGAACACGAAGAACAACGAGAGAAAACGAGAGAGAATGAGAGAGAGAGAGAGGGAAAACGCGTGAAATGACATAAGGGAACTAACGCAAACGAAGGGAAGGGGAAAGAACGGACGCACGCTCGCACACGTGCCACGGACACGAAGACCCGCAAATTCCGGATCGAGCGACGAAAGTCGTAAAGTCTACGTAGACACGCACGCGGTTTATTAAACAAATCGGCCGACGCAAAAGTCGTGCGTCGGCCCAATCAGAATTTTTTTTTCATTTTCATTTTTTATTTTTTTATTTTTATTTTTTAATACTTTACGAAAAGTCGTAAAGTGAACAGTGAAAACGCGTAGCACACGCGCTTGCCGACACTTTAAACGGGCTTGGGCCATCGAAATGGTCTGGGCCTTAAAGTGGGTCTGGGCCAAAGAAATCTCCGGCCCATTATTGGTGGGCTTAACTAATGGGCCTAAAAACGAACAGGCCCGACACACTAATGGGCTTGGGTTACGGGTTTTGGGCTTCGTGAATGACACGAGCCCAATGGGCTAAAATTTTTTTTTTTTATTTTTTTTTTTTTTACGAAACCTAAAACACTAACCAATCACACAAACGGGCCTAAGGCCCAATAACAAAACAAACTAACAAACAAGCCCAAAAATAAAACAAACAGTAATTATAAACAGTAAAAATAAATAATTACAAAGAGTAAAACAAACAAACAAACACTTTTTTTTTTTAATTTACAATTATAAATTTTCTATTTTTTTTTTTTTTTCAAAAACAAATAACGAGAGTGAAAAGAAAACTTACCTTTTTACTCCCGAGGAAATCAAAAATCACCAACAAGACATCAACCTCAAGGTTTTTCAACCTTGACTTCCTAAACGTATGCTCCGATGTATATGGTAGAATTTCCGATAAACCCGGATTATTTCCTATACAAAATAAAAAGGTTAGTAATAAATTTACAAAATAAAAATAAAATATTTACAAAGTTAAAAATATGTCACAAATTATCTATACAAAATGAATGAATAAATTTTCCTATGTCTACGTATATTCCTATGTCTACGTATATTTTATTTACACAATACACTTAAGTGTACAAAAATATTTTCCTTTGCCTGAATATAGTTGAAAAAAAATGAAAGTTGATTCCAAGCGGTAACTCAAGGTGGACGTGCGGCCTAGGTGCAATGCCTTGACTTAAATGACTTTCCGTGTTTTCAGAGGCGAATGGCCAGATCATATGAGAATAAGCGAGGGGCAGGATTCATTTGGTGGACTACGGAGGCTTACACCCCTATCGACTTACGTCAGTCTATAGTCCTCTGAATCCAAAACCTGTCACCCAGGGTCTCGACCAAGACACCATCCATGTGCCCCTTACTCAGTTCAGAAAGCACTTAAGTGTTCGACAATTCTCCAAGTGTTAATAAAGGCCGCCCTCAACCTCAAATAACCTTACGGTAAAAATGAAGGGTTTAGGCCAATATTAATAAAAGGACCTTACCTATTTCCGTTCAAGTTACAACTTACAACAACAAAAAATAATCAACTATATAAAAGACACCTAAATAAATTACTAAGTGTAACAAAATATGAACAAGTATTAAAAACAAGTAATAACAACAACTAGTCACAAGTAATATAGACAAGTAATATAAACAAGTAATATGAACAGTTAAAAAAATAGTAAAATTATAAACAATAAAAAGTAAACAGTAATTATATACAAGTAATAAAAACAGTAATAGTTACAAAAAATTATAAACAGTATTCACAAAAAAAATATTAGGTTAGGAACATTTTCAATCCACGTCGACGGCGCCAAAAATTGACACGCTCAAAGGGAGCGTCAATTTAAAAAATCCCTATCGGTAGTAGTATAGTGGTAAGTAGGGTATCGTTCACAACGGAGATCAAAGGGTGTACCTAACAAAAAATGTCACAACGATTAAATAAAATAAAGAATTATTATTAACATGTATAAAGTATAAATATATACATATGTACAAAGTAAGGGGGTTTAAGAGATAAATTGAATGAAATAAATTAATTAAACTACAAAGAATAAATTAAATGAGATTGGATGAAACACAAAGTATATAAAGTTCAGCCACATATACACAAGTTTATTAATCATTGGACCGAAAATTAACCAAGTTCCCTAGCCATGAAACCGAAATTAACATATGTGGAAAGTTAGAAGCTAACCATTCCCCAAATAAAATATCTCTACGAAAATTAATCTAAGTGAAAGCACCTAGATTAACCAATTAAACATGCCATCTTAGTCTAGAAAGCTAGCTAATCAAACCATATTTAACGCATAGAAAAGAGTTGCTAATTAAAGTGCACGACCCATTATAGAAAAGTCCATATGTCCGCAATCCTTTTTATTTGATACCGACCTTTGTCCAAAGCCTTTACTACTCGTGAATTAGGTTTCCAAAACTATTAGGTGAATTGTAATCCCTAACTCTAGCTCCAATTATATGCAAATATTATAAGTATCGATCCCTATAACATAAACACATAAAAGTTTTCTATAATTCAGAATCAAGTAAACAGAGTCACATAAGCTACTAGAAGAACTAATTAATTAGGATCCAATAACTAAATAAACTCATATAAATAGGCTGGAAATTATATAAATCATGTCATGTTAACTAATACAAAGAATAATCAAGCAACAAAGAGGAATTCATAAGAATAATTAAAGGAAAAGTCAGATTACACCATATGGAATAGCATGAAGACTTGAAGACCACGAAACCTTGAATCCTTGAAAGCAAGTAATCCAAACCGTGTGCAGCAAGGTGGTGATGATGATGGACGAAATTGATGGTGATGATGGTGATGGTGCAGCCGCCTTTCCTCCTCCTTGAAGCCTTGAGAACCCTAAATACTAGAGAATGGAAAATATGATGGAGAAGAGAAAGAGGAGGGTTTGTCCCTCCCCCATTGGGGTGTGAATTGGTGTTTTGGTGAAGAGAAATAGGCTCCTATTTATAGGAAAATGGAGAGGAAGAAGAAGACAATGGAAGAAATAAACAAAGAAAGGGAAAAGAAGTGGAATGTGAATGGGAGATAAAGAAATGGTAAGTGGTGGTGGAAATGGAATCATATGGCAATTAACCATTTATTTACCAAAAAGAAATTAAACACTAATGGTGTGGGCAGAAAGAAGAGGAAAGAATATAGGGGTGAGTGGAGCATTGAAAATAAAAGAAGAGGAAAGAAATAAAAACGGACAGCACTGAGCAGTGCGCACTTAGAACTGAATTCTGCACGTTTCAACGGTTTGATGCTTCTGAAATTTTATTTGGGAATAACTGACATCCATGTGCAGCGTGTATCAAAATTACAGCTAGATCTGACGGTGCAATTGAGAGATATGGGCCTCGCAAGTTGACCTATCTGCACAGGCAGATTGTCCGAAAATCTGGGCTTGGGCCTTTTCTCATGCTTTGTGAACTTGGGCCTTCCTTCATGGATTTGGGCCTTCCATCTTGGGTTTGGGCCTCCTTCTTGGGTTTGGGCCTCCATCTTGGGCCTCATGGAAGACCACCTCTTAATGGGCCTCGCAAAAGCCCATTAGACTTCGTTTCTGCACATGTTCACATTAATACGTCATTTAGGACTCAAATATGGAAACTAAGCTAAAATAGCAAAGTTACAATTAAATCATAGCCAAATAGTAGGGGAAATACATTAAAAATGTCACACTTTGTGCTCCTATCACGTATACATCGATCTTTGTCCTTGCAGTTCTCATGAATGGCCGGCCTAGAAGTAATGGTGTGGCTACCACGGGGGTCTCCTCCATTTCTAGGACATAAAAGTCAGCGGGAAAGATCAATTGGTCCACCTGCACAAGAACATCCTCCAACATACCCTTAGGGTAAACATTAGACCTATCGGCTAGTTGGATAATCACATTGTCATGCTTAAGTTCCCCTAATCCCAAAGTCACATATACGGAATAGGGCATCACATTAATTGAAGCGCCTAAATCTAGCATACAATTCGAAAACTTAGAGTTACCAATTTGGCATGGGATAGTGAAACTTCCGGGATCCGGACATTTAGGAGGTAGCTTCCTTTGTATCATTGCGGACACATTCTTGTTTAGCTTAACCACCTCCTTTTCTCGATTCATTCTCCTTGTGGTGCACAGCTCCTTGAGGAATTTTGCATATCTAGGAAGGGTTTTGATTGCTTCCAATAGAGGAAGATTGATTTGCACCTTCTTGAAAGTTTCCAAGATAGCTTGGTCACTCTCATCCTTCTTTGATTTGTCAAACCTACTAGGAAAGGGCAAAGAAGAGGGAACAATGTTAGGTGAAACCGAACTTGCTAAGTTAGGGTTTATACCTTTCTTTTCACTAGATGACGCAAACCTCTCCTCTTTCCTTGATGTGGCAGGGTCCTCCTCAAGAGTAATTGGCGCAGGGTCCTTTTTCTTAGTCACCTTAGGTCTGTCCTCAAACTCTCTTCCGCTCCTACTGGTCACAATGGAAGCATTTTCGAATTGTCCCTTAGGATTTAGGATTGTGGCACTAGGAAGCTTCCCATTCTCGTGGATCTTGCTCATAAAACCCACTACTTGATCCATTTGCTTCTTAAGCTCAGCTATCTCCTTTCCTTGATTCTGTTGCCCTTGCACTAAAGCTTGAGTAGAACTCGTTAGTGCTTCAAACATTTTATCATAATTGGCACTAGAATTAGAATTAGGATTAGAAGGAGAAGAAAAGTTTTGTGGAACCTGAGGCTTCTGAAAGAAGCCTTGTGGACGTCCTCCTTGTTGAGGTTCTTGAACTTGATCATTGCCGCCCCACTTGAAGTTAGGATGGTCCCTCCATCCGGGGTTATAGGTATTTGAGAATGGATCATACCTTTGACGTTGAGGACCTCCTTGGCCTCCTTGGTACCCTCCTTGGTATCCTCCAATTGCATTGGCAGATTCCCATCCACCATTCTCAATTAGTTGAGGGCATTGATCCGAGTGATGCCCTTGTATAGAGCATACTCCACAAGCTTGAGATATGCCTCCTCCTTTGTTCACTTGAAGTACCTGAGATAACAAAGTAGACATTTTATTTACCTTGTCCTCTAAAGTAGAGTGAGAGGTTACCTCATTAACTCTCCTAGATGAGGAGAGTGCCCCTTCATATTGTTGGTAGTTGAGAGCACGGTTTGCAAGTAACTCCTTAGCCATTATAGGAGTTTTATCCATGAAAGAACCACCGGCCGCCGCATCCAAAAGACTACGTTCCAAGGGAAGAAGTCCCTCATAGAAATATGTGAGAAGGCTCTCTTCCTTCATCCCATGTGAAGGACATGACGCAACAAGGCTCTTGAACCTCTCATAATAAGTGCAGAACGTTTCATCCCCAGCTTGTTGAATTCCAGTTATTTGTTTCCTCAAGATAGTGACCTTTGATGCTGGAAAGTACTTAGTGAGAAACTCACTCTTCAACTTATCCCAAGTGTTGACATGGCCGGCAGGTAAGTCAAATAGCCATGTCTTTGCCCTATCATCAAGAGAGAAAGGAAATGCCTTCATTTTGAGTATGTTGATATCCCCATTCTTAGGACACATGCTCTCACAAACAAACTGAAACTCCTTAAGATGCTTGTTGGGATCCTCGCTATTAAGCCCATGGAACTTGGGTAGGTGATGCAAGAACCCACTTTTCAATTCAAAGTCAGCTTCTTTTCCTTCAGCCGGTTCCGGATATGTGATGCAAAGCGGAACAACTTCTCCCTCAGTACCATTCGAAAGTTGCCTAATTGTTTCAGCCATTGGTAGTGCTTGATCTTCAGCAACGTTTACTTCCTCAGGTATGTCTTCCTCCTCTTCTGAACAAGAACGTGAGGAGTTGTTACCCGATTCTTCAGAGTAACTTTGTAGAAATGACTCTTTGCTTTCCCTTAACCTTTGGATCCTTTGTTGAATAGTAGAGAGTGGTGAGAGTTCAGAGGACATTCATTAATACCTAAACAAAAGTTTACAAAGTTAGTACAAGGTTTACAAAATAAATACAAGATATATTATACAAGTATAAGTAATATGTACGAAAATAATAAATGAATGAAAATAATAAATGAAATTCCTATTTGTGTATATTAATTTTATTCACACAATTACGTTTTCGTTTGTACCCTTTACATAGTCAAAAACCAAGTTGATTCCAAACGGTAACCCAATGTGGAACGTGCGGCCTAGGTGCAATGCCTTGACTTAAATGACTTTCCGTGGTTTCAGAAGGCGAATGGCCAGATCATATGAGAATAAGCGAGGGGCAGGATTCATTTAGTGGTACTACGGAGGCAAGCCCCTATCGACTTTCGTCTGTCTATAGTCCTCTGAATCCAAAACCTGTCACCAAGGGTCTCGACCTAGACACCATCCATGTGCCCCTTACTCTGTTGAGAAAGCACTTAAGTGTTCGACAATTCTCCAAGTGTTAATAAAGGCCGCCCTCAACCTCAAGTGACCTTTGCAAGGTACAAATGAAGGGTTTAGGCCAATATTAACAAAAGGACCTTACCTATTTCCGTTTCAAGTTACAACTCACAACAACTCAAATAATCAACCACATAACGGACACCTAAATAAATTACTAAGTGTTACAAAATCAGTAAGTATAATTCTCAAATATTTGATGTGAACGTAAAATACGTTCACAAAGTGCCTTTAATTACTGGATTTTGCTATTTCGAAAGCTTAATTGTTTGTTTAATATTTGTTTTTGTGTTTTTAGGGAAAATATGAGAAAAATGTCAATTTCAACACAAAAGGTGAATTTTGGAGGTCTTCAGCGTAATTCGGAAAGTCAACCGTGACTTTCATTTGTGGAATAAAATATTGTACGAAGATTTCGGAAACCGTTCCGAATTCCGGCAAGTTCGTCGGCGAACCACCACATTAGGCGGCGCAACCACCACACGCGGTGGCGAAACACAAATCAAATCTCCATTTTATTTTCCCATGTTTATATTTATATTTATTTTCATATTTATGTTTATATTTTATATTTTTATTTACTTTTGATTTTATATTTATTTTTATTTGTTTATAATATTTTAATTTATTTTATTTTGGATTTTTGCTACAGTCCATCAAATCCATTCCACCACCGGCACCACCCTTGGCTTCTAGCATCACCAACCCATTCCACCACCGGCCACCTACTATTTCCACTACCACTACAATCCATATCACCAACCTATTCCACCATTACCAACACCACCGAGCTCACCTTCCATTCTCTATTTAAGAGAAGTTTCTGCACACTCTCAATCATCCTCTCATCATCACAAACCATAATCAATCACCTGCAATTCGAGCCCAGCCATGTTTCGAATCACAGATGCACCTCACCGCCGTGAGCCAAGCCTTGCCGCCGGCTCAACCCAAGTCCTTGTCGTCGATCCAAGTCAACAACACCCTTGCTGTTCATGCCAATCGCCTATGCCAATTTCAACCTGCAAAATCATCAATTTTCCTGCAATCATGTTCTTTAAATTCAATCTAATAATTTGTTTTCTTCTTTTGCAGGTTCGCATCAATCCGGTTGCCGCCATGCCTAGCTGCTGCAATTTCCGCCGCAGCCCATCATCACCCATCACCGTCGGCGTCGGTCCCACAAGCCCAGGAACTGCCGGCGCCGATTTCTCCTGCCCTCACATCCCGACGCCGCCGTCGAGCCCAGCTATCACGGCGTCCCCATGCCGAACCCGTGCCCCCTGCCATCGTCAATCCCACAATCCCATCGCTCCAGCCGGCACCTCGTCGATGCCACATCTCCGCTGCTCACTCTCTCTCCCCGCCGCACCAATCCACACCGCCAGCTCTCTCTCGCCCTCTCTGCAGAAATGGAAAAGAAGAAGAATAGAAAGAAGATGATTAAGAGAATGCCACGGGCTGGAATGGAAAAGAGAAGAAAAGAAAAAGTCAAGGGGGCTGTTCCGTAAATGAGAAAGAAGGGCTGACCGGTCAACAAGTCAAAGCCACATGGTTGGGCCGGCCAGAAAAGAGAAGAAAGAATTGGGCCTTCAAGCCCAATTGCCTAAGCCCATTGCAGCAAGCCCAAGTCCATGTGTTCTCTGCACCCGCCACATCCAAATGCAAAGTCCGATTTTAATAGCTGAGTCTGCCACCTTCGCCTGCCAGACAGTGTCCATTTTCATGGACACAACAGTAACATTTTTCTCAAACTCGTTTATTTATTATAATTTATTTTTGTTTAATTAACTATTCGTGAATAATTTTGGGAAATGTTATTGTTTGTTTATTTTCTATTTTGTGTAATAATTGTTGGATTGAAGTTGATTGATTCTTCTAGCAGCTTATGTGAATTTTGTTTGTTTGGTTTTATCTTTAATGTTGAAACTAAATAATAAGGATCGCGGATAGACGAGCGTTCGCTAGGTCGCGCACTTGAATTAGCAACTCTTTTTCTATGCGTTAGACATGTTTAGATTAATCACCTTTGCATGTTTAATTGTTTAATCTAGATGAGCGTTCACTAGGTTGATTTCATGGGAGAAGTTTATTTGGGGAATGATAACCTGCGTAGGCATTCTACATGTGTTAGTTTCGGATTCATGGCTAGGGAGTTAGTTAATCTTCAAAACAATATTTGTGTGTGTTTTTCTTGTTTTCAAAAATAATAAAAATCCAAAAATATTTCTTTTATTGTTTTCAAAAATCTCAAAAACCCCCAAAAATACTTTTGTATATAATGTATATTTTTGTAAATAGAAACAATACTGTATAGTTTATTTAATTTTGTATATATATATATTCTTTATTCTTTATACTTGTTAATAATAATTCTTTATTTAATTTAATTTTTCGTGACATTAAAAAGTAAATATAACAATCTTCTATGGGAAAAACCTTTATTTCCCATTATACTTTACAACGACAATTGTTAGGAATTTAGGTAATAATTAATGACCGCGGTTTTACTTCTAATCAATATTCACAAGTATAAAACGTCACAAGTATAAATGTTAGGCATATAAACAATATTTTTGATCCCCGCCGACGGCGTTAAAAATTGATAGGCTACAAGTGTGCATCAATTTAAAACCCTAAAAGCATTGTAGTAAAGAATAAGTAGGGATCGTTCCAACGGAGATCGAGGGTGTACCTAACAAAGAATGTCACAAAGAATTAATATTTACAAATATAAACAAAATATGTACACAAAATCAAGGGGTGATTGAGAATTGTTTACGAAAATTAAGTAACTAACTACAAAGAATGAATTAAATGGAATAAATCGATGGAACATAGATCAATTAATCAACATCTTAAGTATACTCATTTATCAATTATCAGATTGAAACTTAACTAAATCCCTAGTCATGAATTCGAAATTAACACATGTAAGATGTTGGACCACCATACATCTCCCAAATAAATATCTCTCTATGAATTCCAACCTAAACGACCACACCTAGGTTAAACAATTAAACATGCAAAGATAGCTAGCCTAAACATGTTCAACGCATAGAAACATACTTGTTAATTAAAGTGCATGACCTAGTGAGACCACTCTACTATCCATGATCCTTCTCATCTGATTCTATCACTTAAGGCAAAATCAAACAAGCAAATCCACATAAACTACTAGAAGAATCAATCAACTTCAATCCAACAACCAAATAAACTTGTATAAATAATCTGGAAATTTAAATGATCCATGAAATGTTAACTAATACAAAGGTAATCAAGCAACAAAGAGGTATGAATTTAAAGGTTAAAACGTAATACACCATATGAAATAGTTAAGATCTTGAAACCACAAAACCTTGAATCCTTGACCACAAGTGATCCAAGCTGTGAAGACAAGTTGATGATGAAGATGGTGATGTCGAAATATGGCTGGTGATGATGGTGATTACGCCTTCTCCTCCTCCTTGAAGCCTTGAGAACCCTTGCACTAGAGAATGGAGCTAAGAACCTTGGATGGAGTAGCTGCTGAAACTATGAGAGAGTATGGAATGATATTCTTAGTTGTGAATTGGTATGGAAGTGAGTTGTGAAGCCCTCTATTTATAGGAGAACATGGAACCCTAGCCTTGATCCTAGCCCTTCAAAATTAATCCCTTGAATGGCTGAGATTGCTTTGAGTAGTCCCAAGAAATATCCCTCCTCTTCTTGCCATGATCAGGTCTAGATACATCCCACAATATCTAATTTTATTCTTGGGGGTGGGTGGATGATAGGTGCATAATTGTACAACTTTTTATATCAATTTCTCTACATTTTTGTTGTTAGTTTCTCATAAATTTGTGTTATTTATTTAGTTTTTGTGTTTGTAGGTTTCCTATTGCAAATAAAGAGAAAAGAAGATAAGTTAAGCAAAATAAGCAAAGTGTTGGAAATTTACGAAGTCTAATGGGCTTTCTCGAGGCCCATTAAGAGGTGGTCTGCCATGAGGCCCAAGATGGAAGGCCCGAACCCAAGAAGGAGGCCCAAACCCAAGAAGGAGGCCCAAGCCCAAGATGGAAGGCCCAAATGCATGAAGGAAAGGTCCAAGCCCATTTTCAGACATTCTGCCTGTGCAGATCAGTCCACTTTGGAGGCGCATATCTCCCACTTGCACCGTTGGATCCAGCTGTATTTTTGATACACGCTTCATGTGTGTGTTAAGTATTCTGGACTAAAATTTCAGAATCATCCAACCGTTCAAACGTCAATTATTCCGTTCTAAGTGGGCATATGATGTGAACGTAAAATACGTTCACAAAGTGCCTTTAATTACTGGATTTTGCTATTCCGAAAGCTTAATTGTTTGTTTAATATTTGTTTTTGTGTTTTTAGGGAAAATACCAGGAAAATGTTTATCTGCACAGAATAGGTGCATTTTGGAGGTTTTCAGCGTAATTTGAAAAGTCAACCGTGACTTTCATTTGTGGAATAAAATAATGTACGAAGATTTCGGAAACCGTTCCGAATCCCGACAATTTTTTCGGCGAACCACCACATACGGAGGCGCAACCACCACACGCGGTGGTGGAACACAATTCAAACCACCATTTGATTTCCTCTAATAATTATTTTATTTTACATTTATTTCATTTAATTTCTTTTGTTATTTTACTTTACTTTTCTTTTGTTTTATTTTTATATTTTTGTTATATTTGTTTTGTTTGTTTTTGTTATTTATTTTAATTCTTTCTTTTGTTGTTTTCAGCTACCACGTTCTCAATTCTTTTTGATTTTGAATTCAAGTTTTGTTCCACTTCAACCACCGAGCACACCATCTTCTCCACCATCACCGAGATTCCTCCCTCACATGGTTCCGGCTCCCTCTACCATCTCCACATCACACTACACTCCAATTATCCCTGGATTTCCTCCACTGCCGGCAAGCATTTTCAGCTGCAATTCCACAATCTCTCCCATCCTTGCTGCACTCCATCATCACCAACCCTTCCACTACTTTGTTTCTTGGCTGCTTCTGCCCTTGCCTTCCCTATTTAAGCACCAGCTCCTGCAAGCATTAATCACACATTCACAACACATTCTAATTGTCTGTTCTTCTTATTTGCAGGTTTGGAAACCAAGCAGCCCGTGCTCTCTCTTCTCTCCTCCACCGCTGCTGCTGCAATTACCCAGTCAAGTTTCATCTACACAATCACCCACCATGGCTGCCGGGAATTCCACTACCACCGATCAATCACAAAGCCCATCCCTTGAGCCCGTGCTCAATACCATCAGACCCATGGCAAGATACCACCATCATGGCAGCACCTCTGCCCCACGGCTGCAGCTCACCAAGCACCTGCAATTCGCCGGGTTTCAAAATCTCAGACCACCGCTGGTCTCCACCGGTCTTCTCTGACCCGTGCACTTCAATTCCAGCTGCGCCGTCCTCCCCTTGCCACACCGTCAAATCCCATCGATGGCTGTGCGCCGCTGTCGCCGCTTCTCGGAGTTCACCGCCTCACGGTCCCCCATCCTCTTCACCGCCGCACCACGCCACCTGCAACTTCGCCGCTGCCGTGCACCCGGGCCGTCGATCTTCCTCACCGGCGAACCCATCTGCCCAGCCATAGCCACGGCCTCTGCCCAGTCCTTCCCGTGAAGCCCCCGCGCCGCTGCTGCTACTTCGTCGCCGGCGCTTCCTTTCGCCGGCCTTGCCGGAGCACTCTCTCTCTCTCGCCGCTTCTTCCAGCCCGGTACTATCTCTCCCTCTCTCTTGCTCTGGTCTGCACGGGATATAGAAGAACAGAAAAATAAGAAAACAAGGAAAGAAATCCCACGGGCTGGAATGGAAATAAGAAGAAAAGAAAAGTCAAAGGGGCTGACGCGCGAGAAGAAAAAAGGAAAAGTCAAGCATAGCCCTTTGACCCATTGACCGGGCTGGGTTTGACCGGATTGAATGAGAGAAGAATTTGGGCTTCAAAGCCCAATAGCCCAAATGAGTCCAATCTGCTAAGTGCACCCGCCACATCCAAATGCATTGTTCGATTTTCTATAGCTGAGTCTGCCACCTTCGCCTGCCAGACAGTGTCCATTTTCATGGACACAACAGTAACATTTTTCCCAAACTCTGTTTATTTATTATAATTTATTTTTGTTTAATTAACTATTCGTGAATAATTTTGGGAAATGTTATTGTTTGTTTATTTTCTATTTTGTGTAATAATTGTTGGATTGAAGTTGATTGATTCTTCTAGCAGCTTATGTGAATTTTGTTTGTTTAGTTTTATCTTTAATGTTGAAACTAAATAATAAGGATCGCGGATAGACGAGCGTTCGCTAGGTCGCGCACTTGAATTAGCAACTCTTTTTCTATGCGTTAGACATGTTTAGATTAATCACCTTTGCATGTTTAATTGTTTAATCTAGATGAGCGTTCACTAGGTTGATTTCATGGGAGAAGTTTATTTGGAGAATGATAACCTGCGTAGGCATTCTACATGTGTTAGTTTCGGATTCATGGCTAGGGAGTTGGTTAATCTTCAAAACAATATTTGTGTGTTTGTTTCTTGTTTTCAAAAATAATAAAAATCCAAAAATATTTCTTTAATTGTTTTCAAAATTATCAAAACCCCCAAAAATACTTTTGTTTATAATGTATATTTTTGTAAATAGAAACAATACTGTATAGTATATTTAATTTTGTATATATATATATATTCTTTATTCTTTATACTTGTAAATATAATTCTTTATTTAATTTAATTTTTTGTGACATTAAAAAGTAAATATAACAATCTTCTGTAGGAAAAACCTTTATTTCCCATTATACTTTACAACGACAATTGTTAGGAATTTAGGTAATAATTAATGACGTAGGTAAAAATCCTCTTATCAGCATAGCTCAGTGCTGTCTACTTTCCAATTCTTTCTTCTTCTTTTATTCTCAATGCTCCACTCACCACCATATTTCCACCCATCTCACCACACTATCTTTGTTTCTTTCTTCCCACACTATTAGTGTTTGATTTCTTTTATTTGAATAAATGGTTAATTGTCATATGACTACATTTCCACCATTCCACTCACCATATCTTTATCTCCCACTTAAATTCCACTTCTTTTCCCTTTCTTTCTTTATTTCTTTCATTGTCTTCTTCTTCCTCTCCATTCTCCTATAAATAGCAGCCTCATTCTTCTCCACAAATTCACACCCCAATGGGGAGGGACAAACCCTCCTCTTTCTCTTCTCCATCTCATTTTCCATTCTCTAGTATTTAGGGTTCTCAAGGCTTCAAGGAGGAGGAAAGGCGGCTGCACCATCACCATCATCACCATCAATTTCGTCCATCATCATCACCACCTTGCTGCACACGGTTTTGGATTCAGAGGACTATAGATTGACGTAAGTCGATAGGGGTGTAAGCCTCCGTAGTCCACTAAATGAATCCTGCCCCTCGCTTATTCTCATATGATCTGGCCATTCGCCTTCTGAAAACACGGAAAGTCATTTAAGTCAAGGCATTGCACCTAGGCCGTAAGTCCACCTTGAGTTACCGCTTGGAATCAACTTTCATTTTTTTTCAACTATATTCAGGCAAAGGAAAATATTTTTGTACACTTAAGTGTATTGTGTAAATAAAATATACGTAGACATAGGAAAATTTATTCATTCATTTTGTATAGATAATTTGTGACATATTTCTAACTTTGTAAATATTTTGTTTTTATTTTGTAAATTTATTACTAACCTTTTTATTTTGTATAGGAAATAATCCGGGTTTATCGGAAATTATACCATTATGCACTTGGAGCTAACGTTTGGAAGTCAAGGCCGGAGAGCCTTGAGGTTGGTGTCTTGATGGTGTATTCCGGCTATCCTCGGGAGTCGTCAAAGGGAGTTTCCTTTTTCTCACTCTCGTTAATTGTTTGTTTTTTTTTAGTTCGTGTAAACAAAATATAGAAAATTTGGTTTTAAAAAAAATTGTTGTTTTACTTTTTGTTTTCTGTTTGTATAGTGTTTCTTTTATTTTGGTTTATTTATTTATTTTTCAAATAAATCACCATGCTTGAATTTTTCATTACAGTAAATATTTGTCAAACATTGAGGACAATGTTAGATTCAAGTGTGGGGGTAAGGTAGCATCATTCAAAAAAAAAATCAAAAAGCCAAAACTTAAAAATTTCAGTAAAAAAAAATGTTTAGTTTTGTAAGCTCGTTTGTTTCGCACTAGCTTTGGAGCTATCGAGTCTTAGAAAGTGCTTGTTTGTTTATTTGAGCTATATCTTTTGTAAAAAAAAAAATCTATTGTTAGTGTTTTTGTTTTATGTTATTTCCAATCCCAAGGATGAGTTGAGTTTAATTTGTTGTGATTAGGAGAATGTTGATTATATGGTAAGGCTTTGTGTGACTTGCTTTGGATTTAATTTGCATAACTTATGATTGCTCGAAATTCCATATTCACATAACCTGTTTCGATTAGTTGATTGCAATCCGAGAAGCACATTTGAACATACATTGTCATGCATACCCAGAAAATGTGAGGACTTGAGCCTATTGTATATTCACATGTATGCATAATTCATACATTTACTCGTTCTTCATGTGTGCACAATTCATGAGTTTTGAACCTAGAACTTGCTCAGAGACCACTTGAAACGTTTTGTTAATCTGTGATGAATTAGAGATGATTAAGGCATTAGTTGAGCACCATGGCCAAAATATTCACCATCCATCTAAACACGAACTTTAGGAATCCCCTTTTGAACTAAACACTCATTAGCCTTTTCTTTTGTTCACCCACACCATCTCACCCTTGTTTTATTGTGTTTGCAAGACGATGATAGTGACTTCTTGTGTTTTTATGGTTCGGATTTGTATGGTAATATACCAAAAGGCAAGTGTGGGGGTGCATTTTATTTTGTTGTATTTGTTCAAAGAAAAAAAAAAGAAAGAAAAAAAAATCAGAAATAAAAAGAAGGAATAAAATTCCTCAAAGAAAAAAAAAAGAAAGAGAAATTCCAAAAATAGAGTTATTTTCTTGTATTATTTTCAATAAAAGGTTGGAGGAGAATAAGAAAGTTGTTTCGGGTATAGCATAGGTATGAGTTTCAAAGTCGTTGATTTGTCTTGCAAACATGTAAATCATTTATCATTTCCAGTCCCTTCATACCATTCACCATTTACCATTCATCCTTTGCCCCCCATTACACCATTAAAAGCCCTTATGATTTAATGATTTGTGGATTAATTGTGGAGATTTGGTTAATGAGCAAGCTTATGGGAACATTACTTGTGCAATTGTTGTGAGAGTAAACACTTAACCCTAAACACTGAGCGGAAATAATTAGTGAATCTTGTGAGCTTTAGTGGTTAATGTTGTTTCGATGTGCCTATTTGATTGCATGAAATTTTTTGTATACTCGGTTTTCACACACTTCACCCGAGCATGAATGAGATGTACATGTTAAATGCTTAGCAAATTTGTTAGCCTTGGTATATAATTTGTATTCTCCTGATTATAACTGTTGTGAACTCGCTGAGGGTTATGATTGGAAAGAATATATTTTTGTGTTTCCCTTTTCTGTTTTGTATTGTTCTGTTTTAAGTTTTGTGTTGCTAAGGGACTAGCAATAGCTAAGTGTGAGGGTATTTGATAGGTGCATAATTGTACAACTTTTTATATCAATTTCTCTACATTTTTGTTGTTAGTTTCTCATAAATTTGTGTTATTTATTTAGTTTTTGTGTTTGTAGGTTTCCTATTGCAAATAAAGAGAAAAGAAGATAAGTTAAGCAAAATAAGCAAAGTGTTGGAAATTTACGAAGTCTAATGGGCTTTCTCGAGGCCCATTAAGAGGTGGTCTGCCATGAGGCCCAAGATGGAAGGCCCGAACCCAAGAAGGAGGCCCAAACCCAAGAAGGAGGCCCAAGCCCAAGATGGAAGGCCCAAATGCATGAAGGAAAGGTCCAAGCCCATTTTCAGACATTCTGCCTGTGCAGATCAGTCCACTTTGGAGGCGCATATCTCCCACTTGCACCGCTGGATCCAGCTGTATTTTTGATACACGCTTCATGTGTGTGTTAAGTATTCTGGACTAAAATTTCAGAATCATCCAACCGTTCAAACGTCAATTATTCCGTTCTAAGTGGGCATAGCTCAGTGCTGTCTACTTTCCAATTCTTTCTTCTTCTTTTATTCTCAATGCTCCACTCACCACCATATTTCCACCCATCTCACCACACTATCTTTGTTTCTTTATTCCCACACTATTAGTGTTTGATTTCTTTTATTTGAATAAATGGTTAATTGTCATATGACTACATTTCCACCATTCCACTCACCATATCTTTATCTCCCACTTAAATTCCACTTCTTTTCCCTTTCTTTCTTTATTTCTTTCATTGTCTTCTTCTTCCTCTCCATTCTCCTATAAATAGCAGCCTCATTCTTCTCCATAAATTCACACCCCAATGGGGAGGGACAAACCCTCCTCTTTCTCTTCTCCATCTCATTTTCCATTCTCTAGTATTTAGGGTTCTCAAGGCTTCAAGGAGGAGGAAAGGCGGCTGCACCATCACCATCATCACCATCAATTTCGTCCATCATCATCACCACCTTGCTGCACACGGTTTGGATTACTTGCTTTCAAGGATTCAAGGTTTCGTGGTCTTCAAGTCTTCATGCTATTTCACAAGTAGTAAAGGCTTTGGAAAGAGGTCGGAATGAAATAAGAAGGATCACGGATAGATGGGCGGTCCCACTAGGTCGTGCACTTTAATTAACAACTCTTCTTTTATGCGTTAGACATGTTTTGATTAGCTACCTTTGCATGTTTGATTGGTTAATCTAGGTGCGGTCGCTTAGGTTAATTTTCATGAAAGTGGTTTTATTTGGGGAATGATAATTGGCGGTCCAGCATTCCACATATGTTAATTTCGGTTTCATGGCTAGGGAACTTGGTTAATTTTCGGTCCAATAATTGGTAAACTTGTATACTTGTGGCTGAACTTTATATTCTTTATGTTTCATCCCATCTTATTTAATTTATTCTTTGTAATTTAATTAATTTATTTCATTCAATTTATCTCTTAAACCCCATTTTACTTTGTACATATGTATATATTCTTTATACTTGTTAATAATAATTATTTATTTTATTTAATTCTTGTGACAATTTTTGTTAGGTACACCCTTTGATCTCCGTTGTGAACGATACCCTACTATGCACTATACTACTACCGATAGGGATTTTTTAAATTGACGCTCATTTTGGGCGTGTCAGAATTGCACCTATAAAATTCAAGAAAAAAAATGTAAACAGAAACTAAAATAACAAATATAGCACAAAATAAAATAAAATGCACATAAAAATTTAAAATTCACAAAACAAAATAAAATAAACAAATTAACTAGAAAATTTACGAAATACTAAAAACTCGGTTACAAAAACTAATAGATCAAAGTTAAACCTAAATCCCCGGCAACGGCGCCATTTGATTGGTTATCAAAATATAGTGATGAGTAATTTGGACTCGGGATTGTCGAACCACGGGGATTGGAGGCGTAAAACCTAATTAGTAAAATGTAATCTAATTTTCTTAACACAAATAACAATTTTTCTGTTTTTCTTAATTTTCTAAACACGCAATAATTAACAAATTAATCTAAACAAACAAATTGTAATAATTAAACTAAAAATAAACTTAACTCACAAATAAATAAAGTAAATCACAATTTAATTTAGAAAATATTCAAAGTACACAAATTAAATTAACCAAATAGAAATTAAATAGTTTCACACAACATAAAATTAAATTGAGTTTAAGGGAAAGAAATGCTCAATGAATTTGTCGATGGAATTCCGGGGAGCTCGGGTGTAGAGATCAAATTGGGTTTGGGCCTTGGGCTTGGAGCAATGACTTGGTCAAAGGCCCAAGCAGTTTTCTTTCAGCCAAGCCGTTAGTTTCTCCCTTGCAGGTTGACTTTTCAACCTTATTCCTTATTGGTTGACCCGTGAATTTCTGGTTTGCTTCAGTCTCTTTTCTTGGTTCTTTTCTTTTCTTCACAGCAGAGAGTGAGTTAGAGAACCCGTGAGAGATTACACCGGCGCGGCATGGGAGATCGATCGGCGACGGCAAGGCAGAGAAGATGGCCGGATTGTCGGCGCGACTGGGGTGATGGCATGGATGCCGGCAGCTGCGTTGGTGGCACGGCGAAACAGCAACGGCGACGACGCGGGGCAGAGAGCAGCAGCAGCTCCCTGAGATTGAAGGATCGATCCGGTGATGAGCAGGTGATGCCGTGGTCTGGGCTTTGAGCTAGAGGCGCGGCGGGGAAGAGAGATGCTGCCGGCAAGGATTGACGGCGTCGGTGCTGGTGCGTAGAGAAGAGGAGGCGAGGCCCGAGAGCAGCGGCTGTAGCGTGAACAGAGGACGGGGGCGGTGGCGACGCACGGCCTGGGCTGTGATGGTGGTGGTTGATTTGAAGGTTTTTTCACCGCGTTCATTAAATATTACCTAAATTCCTAACAGTTGTCGTTGAATAGTATAATGGGAAATAAAGGTTTTTCCCACAGAAGATTGTTATATTTACTTTTCTATGTCACGAAAAATTAAATAAAATAAAGAATTATTATTAACAAGTATAAAGAATAAAGAATATATATATATATACAAAATTAAATAAACTATACAGTATTGTTTCTATTTACAAAAATATACATTATATACAAAAGTATTTTTGGGGGTTTTTGAGATTTTTGAAAACAATAAATAATTAAAAGAAAATATTTTTGGATTTTTATTATTTTTGAAAACAAGAAAAACAAACACAAATATTGATTTCTCTAAGTCATATGATCGAAACTAACATTGTGAAATATTAGAAAGCTAATTATTTCCCAATTAGACTTCTCTCTGAAAATTAACCTAAGTGAAAGCACCTAGATCAATCAATTAAACATGCCATCTTAGTCTAGAAAGCTAGCTAGTCAATCCATGTTCAAAGCATCGAAAAGAATCGTTAATTCAAGTGCACAACCTAGTATGGAAAAGTCCATCTATTTGTAATCCTTTTTAATTGATTCCGACCTTTGTCCAAAGCCTTTACTACTTGTGAATTAGGTTTCCAAAACTATTAGGTGAATCGGATTCCCAACTCTAGCTCCAATTACATGTAAACATCATAAGTGTCGACCCCTATAACATAAACATATAAAAGATTTCCGTAAACTTGAATCAAATAAACAATCACAAAAGCAACTTAGAAAAATCAAATCACAATTATTATGCAAAAATAGAAAATAAACAAATATTTACACAATAACATTTCCCAAAATTATTCACAAATAGTTAATTAAACAAAAATAAAATATAATAAATAAACGAGTTTGGGAAAAATGTTACTGTTGTGTCCATGAAAATGGACACCTGCTCGCAGCGAAGGTGGCAGACTCGGCTATAGTAGATCGTAAAATTACGGCATTTGGATGTGGCGGGTGCAGAGAGCAAATTTGACTTGGGCTGGATTGGGCTTCTGCAGGATTGGGCCTGGCTTGGTCAAAGCGGGTCAAAGCCCATGTTGACAAAGTTGACTGTTGACCCGTCTAGCCCAATTTTGGCCTTGGTTGACTTTTCAACCGTAGCCTTCTTTATATGCCATGTCAGCATCATCTTCTTTCTCTTCCTTTCTTCACGAATTCTGCTCCTTAATTAACTTCTTTTTTTCTTCTTTGCAGAACAGAGACGGTGGGGCGATCGAGCGGTGCCGGCGGCTGGACCGAGGAAGGGCCGGCGAGAGGCGCGGGCTTGTGGAAACCGGCGAGGTGGCGAAGAAGAGCAGTTACGGCAACAAGCCGGGAACGGCGACAGCAGCGGCGGGAAGGCACGGAGGAGGCTAGAAGGACGGCGATGGCTTTGCTGGGCTAGGGAAGCTCCGACGGCGAGAGGAGCACGGGCCGAGAGCTGGAGAGAATCGACGGCCGGCGTTGCTGATCTGGGATTGGCAGAAGCACGGGTACGGGTTTTGCTTGCAGCGACGGTGCGGCCTGGATTGAAGTGGTGCCGGCGAGGAATCACGGTGAGGTCTGGGCAGAGCACGGAAGATTGATGCCGGCGCCGTGGTGAGGGAGCTGCTTGGAGTGATGGCTGCAGAGAGCTTTCGAAATCTGCAAAAAGAAGAACAAACATAATTAGGTAGAGAGAAGATGATTGATGATTATAACTTTGCAGGAAAACAAAAGAAAAGAAAAGAAAACTTGAATTGACTGAAGGTATCGCTGCCATGGCTTGATTAATGGTGAATTGGTGATGATGGATGTGTGCAGAAGCTCCCTTAAATAGAGAAGGGGAGGACAGAAGCAGCCAACGCAGAGGGAAGTGGGAGGCCGGCAGTGGGAATATGCAGTGATGGTGGAGAAGTTTGGTGAAGCTAGAAGCCAAGGAGGAGGTGCCGGCAGTGGAGGAAAACCAGGGAAATATGGACTGTAGCTGGAGAAGTGGGCGGCTCAGTGGAGTGAGGATGGTGATGAACTTCAGAGAAGAAACGTGGTACCTGCAAAGAGAAAGAAAAGAAAACAAAGAAAAAGTAAAATAATAAAACAAAAGAAAACTAAAATAAAGAAATAAAAATAAAATAAATAAATAAAATACAAAAACAAATAAATAAAGAATAAGAATAAATATAAAACATAAACATGGGCAAATAAAATGGAGATTTAAAATATATTATGCCACCGCGTGTGGTGGTTGTGCCGCCTGATGTGGTGGTTCGCCGACAAACTTGCCTGAATTCGGAACGGTTTCCGAAATCTTCGTACATTAACTGGGCCCACATCCTCAAAATGACCGGTGTCATTTTGATATCTGAAAAGTCACGGTTGACTTTTCGGAATTACACTGAAAATCTCCAAAATTCACCTTTTGTGTTGAAATTGACATTTTCTCATATTTTCCCTAAAATCACAAAAACAAATATTAAACAAACAATTAAGCTTTCGGAATAGCAAAATCCAGTAATTAAAGGCACTTTGTGAACGTATTTTACGTTCACATCACACCCTACACTTGAACTATTGCTAATCCTCTAGCAAACACAGAATACAAAACACAACACACAAAACAGAAAGGGAAACACACAACACAAATTCTTTCCAACCATTATCCTCAGCGAGTTCACAAGAGTTATAATCAAGAGAATAAAAATTATATACCATGGTTAAAGAATTTACTAAGTATTTAATATGTACATCTCATTTATGCTCGGGTGTGTGTGTGAAAACCAAGTATACAATTAATGTCAAGCAATCCAATAGGCACATCGAAACAACATTAACCACTAAACCTCACAAGATTCACTAAATATTTCCGCTCAGTGTTTAGGGTAGTGTTTACTCTCAAAACAATTACACAAGTAGTGTTCCCATATGCTTGCTCATCGACCGACTCTCTACAATTAATCTACAAATCATCAGATCATAAGGGCTTTTTAGGTGAAACAGGGACAAAAGGATGAACGGTAAATGGTGAATGGTAAATGAAGTGAAAGGACTCGAAATGAAAAATTGTTTCACATGTTTGCAAGACAAATCAACGACTTTGAAACTCATACCTATGCTATACCCGAAACAACTTTCTTATTCTCCTCCAACCTTTTATTGAAAATAATACAAGAAAATAACTCTCTTTTTTTCTTCTTTTTCTTTTTTTTTTCTATATATTATTTTTTTTGAGGAACTTTATTCCTTCTTTTTGTTTTTGATTTTTTTTTTCTTTCTTTGAACAAATACAACAAAATAAAATGCACCCCCACACTTGCCTTTTGATATACTACCAAACAAATCTGAAGCATAAGAACATAAGAAGTCACTATCATCGTCTTGCAAACATAATAAAACAAGTGTGAGATGGTGTGGGTGAACAAAAGAAACGGCTAATGAGTGTTTAGTTCAAAAGGGTTATTCCTAAAGTTCGTGTTTAGATGGATGGTGAATACTTTGGCCATGGTGCTCAACTAATGCCTTACTCATTTCTAATTCATTACAGATTAACAAAATGTTTCAAGTGGTCTTTGAGCAAGTTCTAGGTTCAAAACTCATGAATTGTGCACACATGAAGAACGAGTAAATGTATGAAATATGCATACATGTGAATATACAATAGGCTCAAGTCCTCACATTTTCTGGGTATGCATGACAATGTATGTTTAAATGTGCTTCTCGGATTGCAATCAACTAATCGAAACAGGTTATGTAAATATGGAATTTCGAGCAATCATAAGTTATGCAAATTAAATCCAAAGCAAACTACATAAAGCCTTAGCATATAACCAACATTTTTCAAATCATAACAATTAAACTCAATTCATCATCGGGATTGGAAAGAAAACAACACATATAACACAAATAAACACACAAACAGAAGCAAATATTTTTGTAATTTTTGATTTTTGTAATTTTTTTTTGATTTTTTTTTTCAATTTAGGGTAACAATACGTGACCACAGGGACTTACTTAGTGCAATGGTAGGTTCAACGCTACCAAGGGAGTAAGTATGATTTAGTCGATATACCGTTACAGTAGAAAACGAAAATAAACAAATAAATAAACAACAGAAGCAATTTTTTTTTTCTTTTTCAATTTTTTTTATTAGGGTAACAATACGTGACCACAGTGACTTACTAAGTGCAATGGTAGGTTCAACGCTACCAAGGGAGTAAGTATGATCTAGTCGATATATTGTTACAGTAGAAAACGAAAACAAGTAAATTATTTTTTTGAATTTTTCAAATTTTTCAAATTTTTTTCTTTTCTTTTTCTTAAACTTTCCCCCCACACTTGAATTAAACATTGTCCTCAATGTTGACAAATATTTCACGAAAATGAAAAATTCAAGTATAGTTATTGAATTTAAACACACAAACCGAATTAAACACACAAACATAAATAAACAGAAGTAAACACACAACATTTGTACAAATGAAAAAGGAAACAGAAATACTCCCCTTTGAAGATCGTGAAGCTCCTCCCGAAGCAAGTCACCAACAGTCACAAACAAGGCTAGCAGGGCCTTGCATCCAACGTATGCTCCTTAGTTGACTGCGGTTCTGATCCGTTGAAGTGTGTCCTGGACAAGGGTTGTTGCCGACTCCACGGCAGATTTGGCTGATGTAGCCTTCACCGAGATCTGGAACACTATCGTCAGCAGTGTTCCATCAAGTACAGCTCCGGATACGTTAGGCAGAATGGAGAAGCCAGAAGACATAAGTGGAAACGGCTCCGGTTGAACTCCACATAGCAGACACTGGAGAATGGAATGGTTAATCGGCGCATAAATCACAGACGACCCTGTTGCATCGGTGCAACACTCCTGAAGGATGAGGAAGTCGTTGTGACTATCTATAGCGAGCACCGAAATCTGGTTCCGCGGGTCAAGACCGATGGAAAAGTTTGCTAGCACACGCACCGAGCTGTCCATCGACATGCTATCCCACATTGGTCTAGTCTGAACGTCTTTGAGGAACTCAAAGATCCTGGTGTGATGGGAGAGATGAACGACGGAACAACCAGCGGTACGATTGACTCCAGGGGGCTTGCTCGGATCTCCCCTTCGCTTGTTGGTCCTGACCTCCATTCGAGTGTCTCTTGTTCGGTTTGAACAAGTCCAGTGGTGATACGTGGAGTTGCTGATATCGTTGAAGAAACAGATTGTCATCTGTTTTGCCATTTCCGCAAGTCCTCTTCTTGCTTCAAGAGAAATAATCGAGTCACCGGGTGAAGAGTGGATACCTGTGGCGCACATGTAGCGCTCGGCTTGTCGTTGGAGGGTTGAGATCCAACGCTTTGCACCAAAAGCGAACCCTGAATGAACAAATGGTTCGAAACTGGCCTTCATTTCCTTCTCGCGTACATCCACGTGCTCCACCCAAGTGACCAAGGAAGATCCATTATGAAGATCACGTATCGGGCATCCGGAGGGGCGTTTTCGGCAAATCGATCTCACGGAAGGCTTTGGATTGGGAACGCAATTCATCCACGGAGACATCCACGACGACCCAACTTCCATCCGGTTGTTGGTGAGAGTACCGAACGAACCGGACTTCACGAGTTGAGACGATGTGAGATGGCACCGAAACTCGGCCGACATCACCGCATATGCTCCTCGTAGCCTTCTTCGTTGTTGGAGGAAAGGATCTCCAACGTCTTGGCGTTTGTGATCATGCTACGAAAGGCGGCAACCATCGACCAACATCCATTAAGATCTGAACGATGGTGGTCGGATAAAGATGGATGGTTGCCGAGTGTCTCGACGATTCGGCTTTGAAGTACGGAGCAGGTTCAGCTCGTTGAAACACTCGCAAGTACTCGGCCCTATGAAGAGTCTCGGGATGAATAGACGTGTCGGGAGTCGGTGAAGTTATCCACAAAGGAAATCCGGCAGTGGCCATGAGCAGGAGCTCGTGTTTGGCCTTACGGACGATATCCGAGATCAAGTCGGTGTGGACTCCGACAAGATCGTGAGCAGGTCCGGGAAGGGTGTCAGATGGCACAGGTACGGATGGGCGCTCGATAAATGATGGCATGAGGCTCCGCACATCCCGTCTCAAGTGGTCCATGTCAATAGAATCATCGGACAACTCGAGAAGAGGCTCTTGTTGTGGAGGAACAACTTCGAGCCTTCGCCTAGGCACATCTGAGTGCGGAACAGGACCTCCGCAATTAGGACATATGCCGCTGTGGAGAGCATCGACGAGTCGTTGATTCTGCATTTGAAGCTCCTCGTTCTTGCTCACCAGCTGATCATTTCGTCTCTCTAGCTCGGCAATACGCTGCTCGGAAGACTGGATACCGAACTTCTTCCTATTTCTCGACCCCCAATAGTAGACTTGGTCCTCCTCAAGTCCGATTTTCGGACCAAATCTTTCCCGTTGTGGCTTGGTGGGGTGAGAATACACCGCAAAGAAAGCCGCAAGTGCATCTCTCTGAGCTTTGGTGTACTTTGTCCGCGGAAGTCTCCTATAGACAGGAGCGGCTTCCGGCTCAATAGGTGGATCAGCAACCAAGATTGGTGCTTGGGGTAGTGGTTGCGGTTGTGGTAGTGGCTCGGTCGGCATGCTAGCATCGGCGCTATTGAGCATGCTCGGTGGAATTATTTCAGCCAGACCTTCAAAGATTGGGTTGGGAAGGGAGGATAACTTTCTGGGAATTAGGGAGGTTTCTGGGAAAACTGAAGAACACGAAGAACACACGAGAGAGAAAACGAGAGAGAGAGTGAGACTAAGGGAAACGCGTGAAATGGCCTAAGGAAACTAACGCAAACAGAAGGGAAGGGGAAAGAACGGACGCACGCTCGCACACGTGCCAAAGACAAAAGACCCGTAATTTCCGGATCGAGCGACGAAAGTCGTAAAGTCTACAGTAGACACGCACGCGGTTTATTAAACAATTCGGCCGACGCAAAAGTCGTGCGACGGCCCAATCACATTTTTTTTCTTGATTTTCGATTTTTTATTTTTGTATTTTTTTAATACTTTACGAAAAGTCGTAAAGTGAGCAGTAAAAACGCGTAGCACACGCGCTTGCCGACACTTTAAACGGGCATGGGCCATCGAAATGGTTTGGGCCTTAAAGTGGGCCTGGGCCAAAGAAATCTTCGGCCCATTATTGGTGGGCTTAACTAATGGGCCTAAAAACGAACAAGCCCGACACACTAATGGGCTTGGGTTACGTGTTTTGGGCTTCGTGAATGACACGAGCCCAATGGGCTAACTTTTTTATTTTTTTTTATTTTTCTTTTCGAAACCTAAAACCCTAACCAATCACAAAAACGGGCCTAAGGCCCAATAACAAAGAAACTAACAAACAAGCCCAAAATAAATAGTAAATAGGAACAGTAATTATGAACAATAAAAATAAATAATTACAAAACAATAAAACAAAAGCAAACACTCTTTTCTTTTTTATTTACAATTAAATTTTTTATTTTTTTATTTTTTAAATAAATAACGAGAGTGAAAAGAAAACTTACCTTTTTACTCCCGAGGAAACCGAAAATCACCAACAAGACATCAACCTCAAGGTTTTTCAACCTTGACTTCCTAAACGTATGCTCCGATGTATGTGGTAAAATTTCCGATAAACCCGGATTATTTCCTATACAAAATAAAAAGGTTAGTAATAAATTTACAAAATAAAAACAAAATATTTACAAAGTTAAAAATATGTCACAAATTATCTATACAAAATGAATGAATAAAATTTCCTATGTCTACGTATATTTTATGTCTACGTATATTCCTATGTCTACATATATTCCTATGTCTACGTATATTCCTATGTCTACGTATATTCCTATGTCTACGTATATTTTATTTACACAAAAATATTTTCTTTTGCCTGAATATAGTTGAAAAAAATGAAAGTTGATTCCAAGCGGTAACTCAAGGTGGACTTACGGCCTAAGTGCAATGTCTTGACTTAAATGACTTTCCGTGTTTTCAGAAGGCGAATGGCCAGATCACAAGAGATAAGCGAGAGGCAGGATTCATTTAGTGGACAAGTCCTCTGAATCCAATTTTACAAACCCGTCACCCAGAGTCTTGATCATATCTAGACACCATTCATGTGCCCCTTACTCAGTTGAGAAAGCACTTAAGTGTTCGACAATTCTCCAAGTGTTAATAAAGGCCGCCCTCAACCTCAAATAACCTTACGGTAAAAATGAAGGGTTTAGGCCAATATTAACAAAAGGACCTTACCTAATCCGTTCAAGTTACAACTTACAACAACAAAAAAAATAATCAACTATATAAAAGACACCTAAATATAATTACTAAGTGTAAAAATATAAACAAGTATAATCAAGTGAGTATAAATAAAATTAACAAATATTATTTACAAATAGTAAAAAGTCAATAGTCAATAGTCAAAGTCAACAGTAAAAAGTCAACAGTCAAAAAGTCAACAGTCAAAAGTCAACAGTCAAAAGTCAAAAGTCAAAAGTAAATAGTAAAAACAATCCCCGGCGAGCCGGCGCCAAAATGATATGCGGTAAAAACCTACGGTCATTAATTATTACCTAAATTCCTAACAATTGTCGTTGTAAAGTATAATGGGAAATAAAGGTTTTTCCCACAGAAGATTGTTATATTTACTTTTCTATGTCACGAAAAATTAAATAAAATAAAGAATTATTATTAACAAGTATAAAGAATAAAGAATATATATATATATACAAAATTAAATAAACTATACAGTATTGTTTCTACCATCCACCCTTTGGTCCCTGTTTCACCTGAAAGTCCTTATGATCTAATGAGTTGTGGATTAATTGTGGAGAGTCGGTTAATGAGCAAGCATATGGGAACACTACTTGTGTAATTGTTTTGAGAGTAAACAGTTAACCCTAAACACTGAGCGGAAATATTTAGTGAATCTTGTGAGGTTTAGTGGTTAATGTTGTTTCGATGTGCCTATTGGATTGCTTGACATTAATTGTATACTTGGTTTTCACACACACACCCGAGCATAAATGAGATGTACATGTTAAATACTTAGCAAATTCTTTAGCCTTGGTATATAATTTTTATTCTCTTGATTATAATTCTTTCGAACTCGCTGAGGATTATGGTTGGAAAGACCGTCTGTTTTGTGTTTCCCTTTCTGTTTTGTGTTGTTTTGTTCTGTGTTTGCTAGAGGACTAGCAATAGTTCAAGTGTAGGGGTGTGATGTGAACGTAAAATACGTTCACAAAGTGCCTTTAATTACTGGATTTTGCTATTCCGAAAGCTTAATTGTCTGTTTAATCTTTGTTTTCGTGTTTTTAGGGAAAATACCAGGAAAATGTTAATCTGCACATAATAGGTGAATTTTGGAGGTTTTCAGCGTAATTCGGAAAGTCAACCGTGACTTTCACATGTGGAAGAAAATATTGTACGAAGATTTCGGATTATTCTGAATCCCGACAATTTGTCGGCGAACCACCACATAAGGCGGCGCAACCACCACGCGCGGTGGTGGAACACAATTCAAACCACCATTTATTTTCTCTAATATTTATTTATTTTATTTATTTAAATTCTTTTATTATTTTATTTTTCTTTTATTTTATTTTATTATTATTTCTTTATCTTGCTTTTGTTTTATTAATTTTCTTTTTATTTTCTTTGTTTTCTTTTCTTTCTGTTTGCAGGTAACATGCACACGGCTCTTCCATGTTCACATCCCACTCCTTCACATGGATTCAATCCATCTACAGCTCAATCATCAGCCTGCATATTCCCTCTTCATTGTCTTCTAGCTCTCCAGCTATTTCCTCCACTATTCCACTTCCACCAGCCGGCAGACCATCACAGCTCACTCCACCATCACTTCCTTTCCAGCCATTCCAGCTCCTCCTCTCCCTTGGCCGCATCTCCCATTTCCTCTGCTATTTAAGCCATCCTCCCTTCCTGCAATTTCACTCACAAATCACAATCACTCTCTCAATTCCAGAAGCCAAACCACCATTCCCGATCAATCCATGGCAGCCATACCTGCAATTACCCAAGCTGAGCTCCTGCCCATTCCAGCAAAACCACCTTGCCGGCACCAATTGACCCAATCCAGGCTGTACCTCCTCCTCTCCCTCTTTCTTGCACCTGCACGCACAAAAATTCACAATCATTTTCTAATTAACTTTGTTTCTGTTTTGCAGGTTTGGAAGTTGCTCTACTCTGCCGTCGGCGTCGTTCTCGTTTCTGCCCAGCCATGCCGGCAAGCCAAGCAGCCACGCCGCTCCTCTCCCGCGTCGTCCCCGGCAACGGCGCCAAAATGATTAGATGTAAAAACCGAGGTTCATTAATTATTACCTAAATTCCTAACAATTGTCGTTGTAAAGTATAATGGGAAATAAAGGTTTTTCCCACAGAAGATTGTTATATTTACTTTTTAATGTCACGAAAAATTAAATTAAATAAAGAATTATTATTAACAAGTATAAAAAAAATAAAGAATATATATATATACAAAATTAAATAAATTATACAGTATTGTTTCTATTTACAAAAATATACATTATATACAAAAGTATTTTTGGGGGTTTTTGAGATTTTTGAAAACAATAAATAATTAAAAGGAAATATTTTTGGATTTTTATTATTTTTGAAAACAAGAAAAACAAACACAAATATTGATTTCTCTAAGTCATATGATCGAAATTAACATTGTGAAATATTAGAAAGCTAATTATTTCCCAATTAGACTTCTCTCTGAAAATTAACCTAAGTGAAAGCACCTAGATCAATCAATTAAACATGCCATCTTAGTCTAGAAAGCTAGCTAGTCAATCCATGTTCAAAGCATCGAAAAGAATCGTTAATTCAAGTGCACAACCTAGTATGGAAAAGTCCATATATTTGTAATCCTTTTTAATTGATTCCGACTTTTGTCCAAAGCCTTTACTACTTGTGAATTAGGTTTCCAAAACTATTAGGTGAATCAGATTCCTAACTCTAGCTCCAATTACATGTAAATATCATAAGTGTCGACCCCTATAACATAAACATATAAAATATTTCCATAAACTTGAATCAAATAAACAATCACAAAAGCAACTTAGAAAAATCAAATCACAATTATTATGCAAAAATAGAAAATAAACAAATATTTACACAATAACATTTCCCAAAATTATTCACGAATAGTTAATTAAACAAAAATAAATTATAGTAAATAAACGAGTTTGGGAAAAATGTTACTGTTGTGTCCATGAAAATGGACACTGTCTGGCAGGCGAAGGTGGCAGACTCAGCTATTAAAAACGGACAAGTATCGCATTTGGATGTGGCGGGTGCTCTTAGTAATTTCGGATTGATGTTGGGCCATTGGGCTTGGACTTGCTGCAATGGGCTTGGAGGCCCATTTCTTTCCTTCATTTCCGGTCCAGCCCTTCTATTCTCTCATTGACTTTTCAACCCACAAAACTCCAAGTCGGCATTGCAGACTTCATTTTTTTCATTTTCGCGAATTCAGTTTTCTCGGGTCTTCTTCATTGCTGCAGAAAAACGGTGAGAGAGCCGGGATGATGCACGCCGGCGACGAGAGGCGCAAGGGCAGATGGGTTCGCCGGAATTGAAGAGAGAGCAGCTGGGCATCACGGCTTGAGGCGCGACGGAATCGAGACGGCGCCGGCGGTTTGCGGAACAGCAGCGGCAGATCTGATCGAAGAGGACGCCGGGGGAAACGGAGCACGGAGGAGGTGAATATGAACACGGCGGAGATGGCCGAGCTTCTACGGTGCACGGCGTCGGTGAGGACAGCGAATGGGCACGGCTTTGAGAAGAGATGTGGCGTCGCCGGCAGAGGAAAGATCGGGAAGCATCGAGCTTGGGTCGACGGGATCGAAGCGGCGGCGTTGGCGTTTGGGTTCCATGGCAGAGAACGACGCCGGCAAGGGATCGGGCACGGGACGGCGGCGGCGAAGCCATTGAGCCGCTCGGGAACCCGCAAAACAAAAGAGCAAACATAATTAGAGAGAATTGCTTGGGTATTGTGCTTTTGTTTGTTAATTGCAGGTGTGAATATGAAGGAGGATGGGTTGTGTTGGTTGATTGGAATGGGTGATTGCTTGCTGCCATGGTGATGAATGAAGCTAAGGAGCTCGATGGTAAGTGATGGTGATTGAGAAATGGCAGAGGCTGCGATAGAGCACAGTGAGAACTCCAGAAGCGTTGCTTCTGGGCTTGTGAAATCGGTGCCATGGCTGGGCTTCTAGACCTGCAAAACAAGAACAAAGTTAATTAGATGGTGATTAATTTGCTTGCAGGGACTTCTCTTAAATAGAGAAAGGAAGGGGAATCAGCCAAGGGAAACGTGGTGGGTAGCTGAAGATGCCCAGTCCAATTTCTATTTGTTTTTACCGCATAATCATTTTGGCGCCGGCTCGCCGGGGATTGTTTTTACTATTTACTTTTGACTTTTGACTTTTTACTGTTGACTTTTTTTACTGTTGACTTTTTTACTGTTGACTTTGACTATTGACTTTTTACTATTTGTAAATAATACTTGTTAATTTTATTTATACTCACTTGATTATACTTGTTTATATTTTTACACTTAGTAATTATATTTAGGTGTCTTTTATATAGTTGATTATTTTTTTGTTGTTGTGAGTTGTAACTTGAACGGATTAGGTAAGGTCCTTTTATTAATATTGGCCTAAACCCTTCATTTTTACCGTAAGGTTATTTGAGGTTGAGGGCGGCCTTTATTAACACTTGGAGAATTGTCGAACACTTAAGTGCTTTCTCAACTGAGTAAGGGGCACATGAATGGTGTCTAGATATGATCAAGACTCTGGGTGACGGGTTTGTAAAATTGGATTCAGAGGACTTGTCCACTAAATGAATCCTGCCTCTCGCTTATCTCTTGTGATCTGGCCATTCGCCTTCTGAAAACACGGAAAGTCATTTAAGTCAAGGCATTGCACCTAGGCCGTAAGTCCACCTTGAGTTACCGCTTGGAATCAACTTTCATTTTTTTTCAACTATATTCAGGCAAAAGAAAATATTTTTGTGTAAATAAAATATACGTAGACATAGGAATATACGTAGACATAGGAATATACGTAGACATAGGAATATACGTAGACATAAAATATACGTAGACATAGGAAATTTTATTCATTCATTTTGTATAGATAATTTGTGACACATTTTTAACTTTGTAAATATTTTGTTTTTATTTTGTAAATTTATTACTAACCTTTTTATTTTGTATAGGAAATAATCCGGGTTTATCGGAAATTTTACCACATACATCGGAGCATACGTTTAGGAAGTCAAGGTTGAAAAACCTTGAGGTTGATGTCTTGTTGGTGATTTTCGGTTTCCTCGGAAGTAAAAAGGTAAGTTTTCTTTTCACTCTCGTTATTTATTTTAAAAAATAAAAAATAAAAAATAACAAAATTAGAAAATTTGTAATTGTAAATAAAAAAAAATAAAAAAAAAGAGTGTTTTCTTTTACTGTTTGTAGTTATTTATTTTTACTGTTCATAATTACTATTCTTATTATTTGTTTTGGGCTTGTTGTAGTTAATTGTTATTGGGCCTTAGGCCCATTCGTTTGTGTGATTGGTTAGTGTTTTGGGTTTCGAATAAAAAGAAAAAAATAAAAAATAAAAAATTTAGCCAATTGGGCTCGTGTCATTCACGAAGCCCAAAACCCGTAACCCAAGCCCATTTAGTGTGTCGGGCTTGTTCGTTTTTAGGCCCATTAGTTAAGCCCACCAATAATGGGCCGAAGATTTCTTTGGCCCAGGCCCACTTTAAGGCCCAAACCATTTCGATGGCCCAAGCCCGTTTAAAGTATCGGCAAGCGCGTGTGCTACGCGTTTTCACTGTTCACTTTACGACTTTTCGTAAAGTATTAAAAAAATAAAAAAATAAAAAATCGAAAATCAGAAAAAATTTTGATTGGGCCGACGCACGACTTTTGCGTCGGCCGAATTGTTTAATAAGCCGCGTGCGTGTCTACTGTAGACTTTACGACTTTCGTCGCTCGATCCGGAAATTTTGGGTCTTCTGTCTGTGGCACGTGTGCGAGCGTGCGTCCGTTCCTTCCTTTCCCTTCGGTTTGCGTTAGTGCCTTAGGTCATTTCACGCGTTTTCCCTTAGTCTTTCCCTTTCTCTCTCTCGTTTTCTCTTCGTGTTCTTCATCTGTTCTTCAGTTTTCCCAGAAAATCTCCCAAACCCAGAAAGTTATCCTCCCTTCCCAACCCAGAAATGGCCAAAAGAGTGAATTCTTTCAGTGATTTGTTTCAGGCAGGTCCTTCAGAGAACCCGATCTTTGAAGGCTTGGCTGAAATAATTCCACCGAGCATGCTCAATAGCGCCGATGCTAGCATGCCGACCGAGCCACTACCACAGCCACAACCACTACCCCAAGCACCAATCCTGGTTGCTGATCCACCCGTTGAACCGGAAGCCGCTCCTGTCTATAGGAGACTTCCGAGGTCGAAGTACAGCAAAGCTCAGAGAGATGCACTTGCGGCTTTCTTTGCGGTGTATTCTCACCCCACGAAACCACAACGAGAAAGATTTGGTCCGAAAATCGGACTAGAGGAGGACCAAGTCTACTATTGGGGGTCGAGAAATAGGAAGAAATTCGGTATCCTGACGTCTGAGCAACGTATTGCCGAGTTAGAGCGAAGAAACGATCAGCTGGTGAGCAAGAACGAGGAGCTTCAAATGCAGAATCAAAAACTCGTTGATGCTCTCCACAGCGGCATCTGTCCCAATTGCGGAGGTCCTGTTCCGCACTCAGATGTGCCTAGGCGAAGGCTCGAAGTTGTTCCTCCACAACAAGAGCCTATTCTCGAGTTGTCCGATTATTCCATCGACATGGACCACTTAAGAAGGGATGTGCGAAGCCTCATGCCTACACTTGTCGAGCGCCCATCCTTACCTGTGCCATCTGATACCCTTCCCGGACCTGCTCATGATCTTGTCGGAGTCCACACCGACTTGATCTCGGATATCGTCCGTAAGGCCAAACACGAGCTCCTGCTCATGGCCACTGCTGGATTTCCTCTGTGGATAACTTCACCGACTCCCGACACGTCTATTCATCCCGAGACTCTTCATAGGGCCGAGTACTTGCGAGTGTTTCAACGTGCTGAACCTGCACCGTATTTCAAAGCCGAATCGTCGAGACACTCGGCAACCATCCATCTTTATCCGACCACCATCGTTCAAATTCTCATGGATGTTGGTCGATGGTTGCCAGTCTTCTGTAGCATGATCACAAACGCCCAGACGTTGGAGATCCTTTCCTCCGACAACGAAGATGGCTACAAGGAGCATATGCAGGTTATGTCGGCCGAGTTTCTGGTGCCATCTCACATCGTCTCAACTCGTGAAGTCCAGTTCGTTCGGTACTCTCACCAGCAACTGGATGGAAGTTGGGTCGTCGTGGATGTCTCCGTGGATGAATTGCGTTCAAATCCAAAGCCTTCCGTGAGATCGATTTGCCGAAAACGCCCCTCCGGATGCCTGATACGTGATCTTCATAATGGATCTTCCTTAGTCACTTGGGTGGAGCACGTGGATGTACGCGAAAAGGAGATGAAGGTCAGTTTCGAACCGTTTGTTCATTCAGGGTTCGCTTTTGGTGCAAAACGTTGGATCTCAACCCTCCAACGACAAGCCGAGCGCTACATGTGCGCCACAGGTATCCACTCTTCACCCGGTGACTCGATTATTTCTCTTGAAGGAAGAAGAGGACTGGCGGAAATGGCAAAACAGATGACGATCTGTTTCTTCAACGACATCAGTAACTCCACGTACCACCACTGGACTTGTTCGAACCGAACAAGAGACACTCGAATGGAGGTCAGGACCAACAAGCGAAGGGGAGATCCGAGCAAGCCCCCTGGAGTCAATCGTACTGCTGGTTGTTCCGTCGTGCATCTTTCCCATCACACCAGGATCTTTGAGTTTCTCAAAGACGTGCAGACAAGACCAATGTGGGATAGTATGTCGATGGACAGCTCTGTACGTGTGCTAGCAAATTTCACCATCGGTCTTGACCCGCGGAACCAGATTTCGGTGCTCGCTATAGATAGTCACAACGACTTCCTTATTCTTCAGGAGTGTTGCACCGATGCAACGGGGTCGTCTGTGATATACGCGCCGATCAACCATTCCATTTTCCAGTGTTTGCTATCTGGAGTTCAACCGGAGCCATTTCCGCTTATGTCTTCAGGCTTCTCCATTCTGCCTAACGTATCCGGAGCTGTACTTGACGGAACACTGCTGACTATGGTGTTCCAGATCTCAGTGAGGGCTACATCAGCCAAGTCTGCCGTGGAGTCGGCAACAACACTCGTCCAGGACACACTTCAAAGGATCAGAGCCGCAGTCAATTAAGGAGCAAACGTTGGATGCAAGGCCCTGCTAGCCTTGTTTGTGACTGTTGGTGACTTGCTTCGGGAGGAGCTTAACGATCTTCAAGGGGGAGTTTTTCTATAACTTATCTGTTTTTCATTTGTATATATGTTGTGTGTTTACTTCTGTTGATTTATGTTTGTGTGTTTATTTCTGTTTGTGTTTAAATTCAATAACCATACTTGAATTTTTCATTTTCGTGAAATATCTGTCTAACATTGAGGACAATGTTTAATTCAAGTGTGGGGGGAAGATTTATTGAAAAGAAAAGAAAAAATTTGAAAAATTTGAAAAATTCAAAAAAATAATTTACTTGTTTTTGTTTTCTACTGTAACGGTATATCGACTAAATCATACTTACTCCCTTGGTAGCGTTGAACCTACCATTGCACTTAGTAAGTCACTGTGGTCACGTATTGTTACGTAAATTGAAAAAAATCAAAAAAATAAAAAAATCAAAAATTACAAAAATATTTGCTTCTGTTTTGTGTTTTTTGTGTGTTTTATTTGTGTTATGTGTGTTGTATTCTTTCCAATCCCGATGATGAATTGAGTTTAATTGTTATGATTTGGAGAATGTTGATTATATGCTAAGGCTTTGTGTAATTTGCTTTGGATTTAATTTGCATAACTTGTGATTGCTCGAATTTCCGTATTCACTTAACCTGTTTCGATTAGTTGATTGCAATCCGAGAAGCACATTTAAACTTACATTGTCATGCATACCCAGAAAATGTGAGGATTTGAGCCTGTTGTATATTCACATGTATGCATATTTCATACATTTACTCGTTCTTCATGTGTGCACAATTCATAAGTTTTTGAACCTAGAACTTGCTCAGAGACCGCTTGAAACTTTTTATTAATCTGTGATGAATTAGAAATGAGTAAGGCATTAGTTGAGCACCATGGCCAAAATATTCACCATCCATTTAAACACGAACTTTAGGATCCCCTTTTGAACTGATCACTCATTAGCCGTTTCTTTTGTTCACCCACACCATTTCACCCTTGTTTTACTGTGTTTGCAAGACGATGATAGTGACTTCTTATGTTTTTATGCTTCGGATTTGTACGGTAGTATACCAAAAGGCAAGTGTGGGGGTGTATTTATTTTGTTGTATTTGTTCAAGAAAAAAAAAATCAGAAATAAAAAGAAGGAATAAATTCCTCAAAGAAAAAAGAAATAGAAAAGAAAGAAAAAAAAAATGTCAGAAAGAAAAAAAAATATAGAGTTATTTTCTTGTATTACTTTCAATAAAAGGTTGGAGGAGAATAAAAATTGTTTCGGGTATAGCATAGGTATGAGTTTCAAAGTCGTTGACTTGTCTTGCAAACATGTAAAACATTTTTCATTTCGAGTCCTTTCACTTCATTTACCTTTCACCATTTACCATTTACCATCCACCCTTTGGTCCCTGTTTCACCTGAAAGTCCTTATGATCTAATGAGTTGTGGATTAATTGTGGAGAGTCGGTTAATGAGCAAGCATATGGGAACACTACTTGTGTAATTGTTTTGAGAGTAAACAGTTAACCCTAAACACTGAGCGGAAATATTTAGTGAATCTTGTGAGGTTTAGTGGTTAATGTTGTTTCGATGTGCCTATTGGATTGCTTGACATTAATTGTATACTTGGTTTTCACACACACACCCGAGCATAAATGAGATGTACATGTTAAATACTTAGCAAATTCTTTAGCCTTGGTATATAATTTTTATTCTCTTGATTATAATTCTTTCGAACTCGCTGAGGATTATGGTTGGAAAGACCGTCTGTTTTGTGTTTCCCTTTCTGTTTTGTGTTGTTTTGTTCTGTGTTTGCTAGAGGACTAGCTGATAGGCTAAAATATAGCATCAATTTAAAAAACCCTATCGGTAGTATATAGTAAGTAGGGATCGTTCACAACGAAGATCAAAGGGTGTACCTAACAAAGAATTGTCACAAAGAATTATTATTAACAAGTATAAAGAATAAAATATATATACATCGAAAACAAAGGGGGATTTAAAGATTAATTTATGAACTAAACTACAAAGAATAAATTAAATATTGATGGAGTGAAACATGAACACATAATTTACAACCACAAGTATACAAATTTACCAATTATTGAATTGAAGATGAACTAAGTCCCTAGTCAAGAATCCGAAATTAACATATGTAAGATGTTGGACCACCATACATCTCCCAAATAAATATCTCTCTATGAAAATTAACCTAAGCGACCACACCTAGATTAACCAATTAAACATGCAAAGGTGATCAATCAAAACATGTTCAACGCATAGAAAAATACTTGTTAATTAAAGTGCACGACCTAGTGAGACCACTCAACTATCCATGATCCTTCTTATTTGATTCCAACGTTAAAGACAAAATCAAACAAGCAAATTCACATAAGCTACTAGAAGAATCAATTAATTTCAATCCAATAATTAAATAAACTCACATAAATAGGCTGAAAATTACATAATCCATATTGTGTTAACTAATACAAGAGATTAACAAGCAACAAAGAGGTATGAATTTAAAGGCTAAAACGTAATACACCATATGAATAAGTTGAAGATTTGAAATCACAAAACCTTGAATCCTTGACCACAAGTAATCCAAACCGTGAAGACAAGTTGGTGATGAAGATGGTGATGTCGAAATATGGTTGGTGATGATGGTGATCACGCCTTCTCCTCCTCCTTGAAGCCTTGAAAACCCTTGCACTAGAGAATGGAAGGTGGTAGCCGAGAACTTGGATGTGTGGCTGCTGAAAAGATGGAGGTATGGAATGGTATTTCTCGGTGTAGAAGGTGGTGTAGAATTGTGTTGTGAAGCCCTCTATTTATAGGAGAAATCATGGAACCCTTGATGCAATCCTAGCCCTCCATCTAGATGTCGAAATCTTTTAGGATTTATCTCTTTAATTGTTGCTGAAAATTAATTGAGTAGCCACCAAGAAACCCTTCTCTTTTTGCCGAAATTAGGACTAGATTCATCCATAAAAATCTGAATTAATTCCTTGATAAACCTAGTTGAGTTCCACATGGATTCTCCTTGCATTGGTTGCCAAAATCAATGATGAATAGTGCCGAATGAACAGTGACGAATTTCCTCCAATTAATCCCTTAAAAATCTGAATTAATCTCCAAGGATAATTGCTGAAATCTTCTTGAGTGGTGGCCAAGAAATCTCCTTCCTCCTTTTGCCGTAATTACATCTAGATACATTCCCAAAAATCTGAATCAACATCCTAAATAAATTAGGTGTTTTAAAAGAATAAAAACTTTGGGAAAAATATCAAGATTAAATAAAATAAAATCAGAATCCTATTAGGATAAAAGAATGAGGCAAAGGAAGAGAACTCCCTTGTAATTTTCGTCCAAAATAAACCCTAATGGGCTAGGGTTACATCCAAGAGTCCAATGGACTTGATTTCATGAATTTGGGCCTCCCACTTGGTCCACATGGCAGCCCACCTCTTAATGGGCCTCGAAAAAGCCCATTAAGCTCGTAAATTCTCCGAGGTCCCGTTTTTCATTCCGAGCACAAATAGTAATCCTAGTTGAAGTAGGACTCCTACTCACTTTAGGATTCCTGGTGTCATAAGGATTCCTGGTAAAGTCAGGAAAGAGTTCAAATCAGGAAAGTTTCTAAAAAATCAAAATAGGAAAGATTTCAAAAGAGGAAAGTTTCCTAATCCAACTAGGAAAGTCAAGTCTCCTAATTCAAGTAGGAGACTCAAAATAGGAAAGTTTCCTTAAAACATCATTTCGGTTCATTCCTTCAATTATTCATCATTTAGGGACTCAAAGATCGAAACTAAGCTAAATAGCAAAGTTTAACAAGTAAAACGCAGCCAAATAATAGGGAAACACCTTAAAAACGTCGCATATAATGCTCCTATCAAATTCCCCTACACTTAGCTATTGCTAGTCCCTTAGCAACACAATTATACTCCACACAAAAACTTATGTTGCCCTTAACTCATTGCCTCAGAAATCTCTTAATTTCATGGAATCAAGTTTAACACTTAACCAAAATTTGTCACAAGAAATTCGAGAGTTAATTAACAAGCATGGAATTCATGTGAACAAGTAAAACTTGGAAGAACAATCGTTATTCAATGGAGCTCAGCATGTTTCAAACAAGTTATCCTCACAAGGGTATGCTCTCTATTTTCACTCAGAATCATGGCTCATGCTTAAAAGCTTTTCACTCAAAGATATGTGAGAGAAATTATTGTAAGGCATTCAAATAGCTCACATATATTAAACCAATAAAAGCACTTTAGTGAATAAAACCTCATGAAAGATACCAATTACATGCACAAATGGACCACAACCATATGCTCACTTTCAAAATTTATCTCCACAGATCAAGGGCTACCCATTTTAAAGATCAAGAAGGACTTTTAAGGGTTGTAATGGGGCTAGGCTCTTGGTTTAAAGAAACGAAGGATAAGGAATCACAAAGTGTCCTAAAAACCTAGTAGAGCATTCAAATAACCATGTCACTTCAAAAAAAACCATATGATAAAGGACAAAGGCCGAGTATTTTATTTTTAGACCTTCACTTCAAAACAACCTCCTAAATCATTGGGAAAGGGGACATTAATCCATTTTTTCTCAACTTTTCTCTCTTTCTTGCCGTACATATATATATTTTTTTTCTTTTCATTTTTTTTTTCACGGCATACATATGTAATGAACAAGTCTATCCCTTCCCCCACACTTATTTTCGTCAATCACCTCTTTTCTTTTATTTTTCCATCACATGGTTTGAATCACCAAAGCATAGCTCTACTAAGTTTCTAGAACAAGGGTAGAGATATGATTATACTAAGGTTCATGGTCAAGATATCGTGGGTGATGAAAGAAAAGGCTAAATGTAAGCTCAAAGAGGTTTAACTAAGGGATGCACACATGTGTACACAAATAAGGGACAAATGGCTATTTGGCATTGGTGGAAATCCTAAGTGCCTTCAATCCTTTCCAAAATCAAGGTATATTATGACTATAAGTTTCGAAAAAATTCAAAAGTAAGTTCTAGTAAACTCTCTAGTCCATTGAAAATCTATGGCATGCAATTGATCAAATAGAAGAATAATGAGGTTAACAACGAGTTTAAGCCAAGAAGAATCTGATTATTTTAACTCTCAACAAGGAAAGCACATATATAGCTCAAAAGCTCACATAGGTTTATTAACTTGTTTTAACATGCTCAAATTCTGTACCAAAGCTCAAAACCATATCTACTACATGTTCACACATCTTCCATATTCATCAATTAACCAAAGAATAACATTCAACATATTGATCTTGTGCTTCACTTTTCATCCATAATTTCAAAAATTAAGCTCATCGTAGGCAGTTAAGGGCATCCTAAGACTCGACAACCACACAAAAACTCTTTGTTTTTTTTTGAAATTTTCTGATTTTTTTAATAAAGAAAAATAAAGCAATAAAACATAAATCCTTCCCCCACACTTAAATCTTATATTGTCCTCAATATAAGCGCAAAAGCATATGTAAGACAAGCATGGAGAAAGTAAAACAGATACGGTTCAACCAAAAGAAGTAGAATGAGATAGAGAAATCAAATCTGCGTGTGATGGCTCCTCCACATCCTTGGTTGAATTGGGTTGCCTCCCAAATAGCGCTTAATGTTTATAGTCTTCAGCCTAGACTATGCCGCAGCTTCAGCCTTCATGGAAATTTCCCTTACTACCAAAGTTAGTAACAAAATTTACAAGATAAATTCAAGATATTTACAATGTTAAAAAAAAAAAATGTCACAATTTATCTATACAAAATTAATGAATAAATTAAAGAATGGCAGAGAATGGTGAGAGCTCAAATTTGGAGATTCATTAATTCCTGAAAAAAAAATTATAAAAAGTTAGTAAAAAGTTTACAAAATAAATACAAGGTATATTTTCAACAATGATTCAAAAATGGCGTCCCATTTGAAGGTTAGTGAAAGAATCCTTATGTCTAATCAAAGTGTATTACAAAGTGTGTTACATGATATACAAAGTGTATTACAAACAAATCGCAATTTATACAAAATGAATAAAGAATTTATCTTATGTCTATACAAATTTTATTCACAAAACATTTTCTTGTGTGTCCTCTACATAGTCAAAAACCAAGTTGATTCCAAGCGGTAACCCAAGGTGGAACGTGCGGCCTAGGTGCAATGCCTTGACTTAAATGACTTTCCGTGGTTTCAGAAGGCGAATGGCCAGATCATATGAGAGATAAGCGAGGGGCAGGATTCATTTAGTGGTACTACGGAGGCAAAGCCCCTATCGACTTACGTCAGTCTATAGTCCTCTGAATCCAAAACCTGTCACCCAGGGTCTCGACCTAGACACCATCCATGTGCCCCTTACTCTGTTGAGAAAGCACTTAAGTGTTCGACAATTCTCCAAGTGTTAATAAAGGCCGCCCTCAACCTCAAGTGACCTTAACAAGGTACAAATGAAGGGTTTAGGCCAATATTAACAAAAGGACCTTACCTATTTCCGTTCAAGTTACAACTCACAACAACTCAAATAATCAACCACATAAAGGACACCGTAAATAAATTACTAAGCGTTACAAAATATCAATAAGTATAATTCACAATATTCACAAGTATAAAACGTCACAAGTATAAAACGTTAGGCATATAAACAGTATTTTTAATCCCCGTCGACGGCGCCAAAAATTGATAGGCTAAAATATAGCATCAATTTAAAAAACCCTATCGGTAGTATATAGTAAGTAGGGATCGTTCACAACGAAGATCAAAGGGTGTACCTAACAAAGAATTGTCACAAAGAATTATTATTAACAAGTATAAAGAATAAAATATATATACATCGAAAACAAAGGGGGATTTAAAGATTAATTTATGAACTAAACTACAAAGAATAAATTAAATATTGATGGAGTGAAACATGAACACATAATTTACAACCACAAGTATACAAATTTACCAATTATTGAATTGAAGATGAACTAAGTCCCTAGTCAAGAATCCGAAATTAACATATGTAAGATGTTGGACCACCATACATCTCCCAAATAAATATCTCTCTATGAAAATTAACCTAAGCGACCACACCTAGATTAACCAATTAAACATGCAAAGGTGATCAATCAAAACATGTTCAACGCATAGAAAAATACTTGTTAATTAAAGTGCACGACCTAGTGAGACCACTCAACTATCCATGATCCTTCTTATTTGATTCCAACGTTAAAGACAAAATCAAACAAGCAAATTCACATAAGCTACTAGAAGAATCAATTAATTTCAATCCAATAATTAAATAAACTCACATAAATAGGCTGAAAATTACATAATCCATATTGTGTTAACTAATACAAGAGATTAACAAGCAACAAAGAGGTATGAATTTAAAGGCTAAAACGTAATACACCATATGAATAAGTTGAAGATCTTGAAATCACAAAACCTTGAATCCTTGACCACAAGTAATCCAAACCGTGAAGACAAGTTGGTGATGAAGATGGTGATGTCGAAATATGGTTGGTGATGATGGTGATCACGCCTTCTCCTCCTCCTTGAAGCCTTGAAAACCCTTGCACTAGAGAATGGAAGGTGGTAGCCGAGAACTTGGATGTGTGGCTGCTGAAAAGATGGAGGTATGGAATGGTATTTCTCGGTGTAGAAGGTGGTGTAGAATTGTGTTGTGAAGCCCTCTATTTATAGGAGAAATCATGGAACCCTTGATGCAATCCTAGCCCTCCATCTAGATGTCGAAATCTTTTAGGATTTATCTCTTTAATTGTTGCTGAAAATTAATTGAGTAGCCACCAAGAAACCCTTCTCTTTTTGCCGAAATTAGGACTAGATTCATCCATAAAAATCTGAATTAATTCCTTGATAAACCTAGTTGAGTTCCACATGGATTCTCCTTGCATTGGTTGCCAAAATCAATGATGAATAGTGCCGAATGAACAGTGACGAATTTCCTCCAATTAATCCCTTAAAAATCTGAATTAATCTCCAAGGATAATTGCTGAAATCTTCTTGAGTGGTGGCCAAGAAATCTCCTTCCTCCTTTTGCCGTAATTACATCTAGATACATTCCCAAAAATCTGAATCAACATCCTAAATAAATTAGGTGTTTTAAAAGAATAAAAACTTTGGGAAAAATATCAAGATTAAATAAAATAAAATCAGAATCCTATTAGGATAAAAGAATGAGGCAAAGGAAGAGAACTCCCTTGTAATTTTCGTCCAAAATAAACCCTAATGGGCTAGGGTTACATCCAAGAGTCCAATGGACTTGATTTCATGAATTTGGGCCTCCCACTTGGTCCACATGGCAGCCCACCTCTTAATGGGCCTCGAAAAAGCCCATTAAGCTCGTAAATTCTCCGAGGTCCCGTTTTTCATTCCGAGCACAAATAGTAATCCTAGTTGAAGTAGGACTCCTACTCACTTTAGGATTCCTGGTGTCATAAGGATTCCTGGTAAAGTCAGGAAAGAGTTCAAATCAGGAAAGTTTCTAAAAAATCAAAATAGGAAAGATTTCAAAAGAGGAAAGTTTCCTAATCCAACTAGGAAAGTCAAGTCTCCTAATTCAAGTAGGAGACTCAAAATAGGAAAGTTTCCTTAAAACATCATTTCGGTTCATTCCTTCAATTATTCATCATTTAGGGACTCAAAGATCGAAACTAAGCTAAATAGCAAAGTTTAACAAGTAAAACGCAGCCAAATAATAGGGAAACACCTTAAAAACGTCGCATATAATGCTCCTATCACTAGCAATAGTTCAAGTGTAGGGGTGTGATGTGAGCGTAAAATACGTTCACAAAGTGCCTTTAATTACTGGATTTTGCTATTCCGAAAGCTTAATTGTTTGTTTAATGTTTGTTTTCGTGTTCTTAGGGAAAATACCAGGAAAATGTTTATCTGCACAGAATAGGTGCATTTTGGAGGTTTTCAGCGTAAATCGGAAAGTCAATGATAGGTGCATAATTGTACAACTTTTTATATCAATTTCTCTACATTTTTGTTGTTAGTTTCTCATAAAATTCTGTTATTTATTTAGTTTTTGTGTTTGTAGGTTTCCTATTGCAAATAAAGAGAAAAGAAGACAACTTGAGGAAAATAAGCAAAGTGTCGGAAATTTACGAAGTGTAATGGGCTTTTTCGAGGCCCATTAAGGGGTGCGCTTCTGGAAGGCCCAAGATGAAGGCCCAAACCCAAGATGAAGGCCCAAATCCAAGATGAAGGCCCAAACCCTAGAAGGAAGGCCCAAGTCCACAAAGCATGAAGGAAAGGTCCAAGCCCATTTTCAGACATTCTGCCTGTGCAGATCAGTCCACTTTGGAGGCGCATATCTCCCACTTGCACCGTTGGATCCAGCTGTATTTTTGGCACACACTGCATGTGTGTGTTAGGTATTCTGTATTAAAATTTCAGAATCATCCAACCGTCCAAACGTCCAATATTCCATTCCAAGTGCGCATAGCTCAGTGCTGCCTGCTTTCTAATTCTTTCATTTTCCTTTATTCTCAATGCTCCACTCACCCCCATATTTCCACCCATCTCACCACACTATCTTTGTTGCTTTCTCTCCATACCATTAGTGTTTGATTTCTTTTACCTAAATAAATGGTTCATTGCCATATGACTACATTTCCACCATTCCACTTACCATTTCTTTTCTACCACTCACATTCCACTTCTCTTCCTTTTCTTTCTTTATTTCTTTCATTGTCTTCTTCTTCCTCTCCATTCTCCTATAAATAGCAGCCTCATTCTTCTCACCAATACACACCCCAATGGGGAGGGACAAACCCTCCTCTTTCTCTTCTCCATCTCACATCATATTTTCCATTCTCTAGTATTTAGGGTTTTCAAGTCTTCAAGGAGGAGGGGAGCTGTTTACACCATTACCACCAGCCATCAACCATCATCACCACCATCATCATCACCTTGGGAATCTCGGCTTTTGAGTTACTCGCGTGAGGATTTAAGAGTTTGTGATCTTCGAGTTCTTCCTACTTTCCATATGGTGTACTTCAACTTATTCTTTAATTACTCTTTTTGAGTTCCTCTTTGTTGCTTGTTTATTCTTTGTACTAGTTAACATGACATGACGTTATATAATTTTCAGCCTATATTTTATGAGTTTATTTGATTGTTAGATCCTAATTAATTAGTTCTTCTAGCAGCTTATGTGACTCCGTTTATTTGATTCGGTTTTATTGAATCTTTTATGTGTTCTTGTTTTAAGGTTCGAAACTTAAGATGATTGCATGTAATTGGTGCTAGAATTAGGGTTTTAATTCTAATTCACAAGTAGTAAAGGCTTATCAAATGGGTCGGAATCAAAATAAGAAGGATCGCGGATAGACGAGCGTTCGCTAGGTCGCGCACTTTAATTAACAACTCTTCTCCTATGCGTTAGATATGTTATTGATTGATCACCTTTGCATGTTTAATTGTTTAATCTAGATGAGCGTTCACTAGGTTAATTTTCATAGAAGAGGTTTTATTTGGGGAATGATAACCCGTGTGGGCATTCCACATATGTTAGTTTCGGTTTCATGGCTAGGGAACTTGGTTAATTTTCGGTCCAATAATTGGTAAACTTGTATACTTGTGGCTGAACTTTATATACTTTGTGTTTCATCCCATCTTATTTAATTTATTCTTTGTAATTTAATTAATTCATTTCATTCAATTTATCTCTTAAACCCCATTTTTACTTTGTACATATGTATATATTTATACTTTATACTTGTTAATAATAATTCTTTATTTTATTTAATTCTTTGTGACATTTTTTGTTAGGTACACCCTTTGATCTCCGTTGTGAACGATACCCTACTTACACTATACTACCGATAGGGATTTTTTTAAATTGATGCTCCTTTTGGGCGTGTCAATTTTTGGCGCCGTCGACGGGGATTGAAAATTCCTAACTATTATTTTGTGAATACTTGTGAATAATATTTATTTATACTTGTTGATATTTTGTTACACTTAGTAATTTATTTAGGTGTCTTTTATATAGTTGATTATTTTTTGTTGTTGTAAGTTGTAACTTGAACGGAAATAGGTAAGGTCCTTTTGTTAATATTGGCCTAAACCCTTCATTTTTACCGTAAGGTTATTTGAGGTTGAGGGCGGCCTTTATTAACACTTGGAGAATTGTCGAACACTTAAGTGCTTTCTCAACTGAGTAAGGGGCACATGGATGGTGTCTAGGTCGAGACCCTGGGTGACAGGTTTTGGATTCAGAGGACTATAGACAGACGAAAGTCGATAGGGGCTTGCCTCCGTAGTCCACCAAATGAATCCTGCCCCTCGCTTATCTCTCATATGATCTGGCCATTCGCCTTCTGAAAACACGGAAAGTCATTTAAGTCAAGGCATTGCACCTAGGCCGTAAGTCCACCTTGAGTTACCGCTTGGAATCAACTTTCATTTTTTTTCAACTATATTGAGGCAAAAGAAACTGTTTTTGTACACTTTAGGTATATTGGATCAAACATGACTTTAAGATGGGTAGCTGTTTCAGTCCCATTGCACATTGAAGTCCTCTGTTCCCGTACTTAAGTGTATTGTGTAAATAAAATATACTTAGACATAGGAAATTTTATTTATTCATTTTGTATAGATAATTTGTGACACATTTTTAACTTTGTAAATATTTTGTTTTTATTTTGTAAATTTTATTACTAACTTTTTAATTTTTTATAGGGAATAATCCGGGTTATTCGGAAATTTTACCACATACATCGGAGCATACGTTTAGGAAGTCAAGGTTGAAAAACCTTGAGGTTGATGTCTTGTTGGTGATTTTCGGTTTCCTCGGGAGTAAAAAGGTAAGTTTTCTTTTCACTCTCGTTATTTGTTTTTAAAAAATAAAAATAAAAAAATTAGAAAATTTGTAATTGTATATAAAAAAAAAAGAGTGCTTGTTTTGTTTTACTGTTTGTAATTATTTATTTTTACTATTTATAATTACTGTTTGTTTTATTTTTGGGCTTGTTGTTTGTTTGTTATTGGGCCTTAGGCCCATTTGTTTGTGTGATTGGTTAGGGTTTTAGGTTTCGAAAAAAAAAAAAAAAAAAAAAAAAAAAAAAAAAAAAAAAATTTGGCCCATTGGGCCCGTGTCATTCCCGAAGCCCGAAACCCGTAACCCAAGCCCATTTAGTGTGTCGGGCCTGTTCGTTTTTAGGCCCATTAGTTAAGCCCACCAATAATGGGCCGGAGATTTCTTTGGCCCAGGCCCACTTTAAGGCCCAGACCATTCCGATGGCCCAGGCCCGTTTAAAGTGTCGGCAACCGTTAGCGCGTGTGCTACGCGTTTTCACTGTTCACTTTACGACTTTCGCGTAAAGATTTGGTTAAATAAAAAGAAAAATTCTTATTGGACCGTCCCGCGACTTTCGCGTCGGCACGATAATTAAAAAAAATTTAAAAAAATAAAAAATAAAAAAAAAATTTGATTGGGCCGACGGACGACTTTTGCGTCGGCCGATTTGTTTAATAATCCGCATGCGTGTCAACTGTAGCCTTTGCGACTTTCGTCGCTCGATCCGCAATTTGCGGATTCGTGTCCGTGGCACGTGTGCGTACGTGCGTCTGTTCCTTTCCCTTGGTTTGTGTCTATGTGCTTCATTCCATTCATTTTGCATTCATTTTCACTTAGTTCCCTTTTAGTCTCTCTAAATTTTCTCTCGTTTGTTCATATTGTTCTTCACTTGTTCTTCGTTGTTCTTAGTTATTTTTCCGGAAAGCTATCCTCCCTCCCAACCTAGAAATGGCCAAAAGAGTGAATTCTTTCGGTGAGTTGTTTCATTCTAGTCCTCCAGAGAGTGATTTCTTTGAAGGCTTGGATGAAATCATTCCACCAAGCATTCTAGATACGTTAATGCTAGCATGCCGGATGTGCCGAGACCCTGAACCACAAGCACCAATCCAGCCGCCGATCCACATGTTGTTGCTTGTTTCGCTGGTCCTTCCCAGAAGCGTACGAGAGGCCCGAGGACGAGATTCACCAAGGACCAAAATGATGCGTTGACCGAGTTCTACACGGTGAATCCTCACCCACTCAAACTGCACAGAGCAAGGTTTGCTATAGAACTTGGGTTAGATGAAAACATTGTCTACAACTGGGGGAGGAGATTTCATGAGAAGCACGGTATCCCGTCAGAGGAGCAGGTGTATGCCGATCTAATAAGAAGAAACGAGGAGCTGATGAGTAAGAATGAGGAGCTTCAAGAGCAGAACCAGAAACTCATCGATGCTCTTCACAGCGGCATTTGTCCCCAGTGTGGAGGTCCTGTTCCGCACCCAGATGTGCAACGATCAAGGTTCGAAGTTGTTCCTCCGGAGCCTCTTCTTGTCTTGTCCGATGATTCAATCGACATGGATGACTTGCGAAGGGATGTGCGGAGCCTCATGCCAACATTAGTCGAGCGCTCATCCTCTCATGTGCCATTTGACAACATTCCGGGACCTGCTCATGATCTCGTTGGGTTTCATTCCGACCAGATCGCCGATATCGTGAACAAAGCCAAAGACGAACTCATGCTCTTGGTCGCTGCTGGTTTTCCCCTATGGATCTATTCCTCAAATCCCATCACTTCCATTCATCCCGAAACTCTTAATCATGCCGAGTACTTGCGAGTGTCTCAACGAGCTGAGCCTACACCATATTTCATATCAGAAGCCTCGAGACACTCAGCAACCATTCACCTGAATCCGACCACCATCGTTCAGATTTTAATGGATGTTGGTCAATGGTTGCTCGTCTTCTGTAGCTTGGTCACCAATGCCCATACCTTGGAGGTCCTGTTCTCCGGGATAGAAGAAAGCTACAAGGAGCGAGTGCAAGTGATGTCTGCCGAGTTTCTAGTGCCAACACACAACGTTTCAACTCGTGAAGTCCAATTTGTTCGTTCCTCTCACCAACAATTGGATGGAAGTTGGATTGTTGTGGATGTCTCTGTGGATGAAATGAGCTCAAATCCAAGGCCTTCCGTGAGATCAAGATGCCGAAAACGTCCTTCCGGATGCCTGATACGGGATCTGCAGAATGGATCCTCCTTTGTCACGTGGGTGGAGCATGTTGATGTGCGAGAAAAAGATTTAACCCCCTTATTTAAACCTTTTGTTGAATCAGGTTTTGCATATGGAGCGAAGCGTTGGTTGGCACCTCTTCAACGACATGCCGAGCGCTACATGTGCGTGATGGGGATTCACACTTCACCCGGTGACTCAATCATTTCACCGGGAGGGGAGAAGAAGCCTTGCTAAGATGGCAAACCAGATGGCGGTAAGTTTCTTCAACGACATCACCAACTCGACTTACCATCATTGGACTGCATCAAACAAAACGGGAGACACACATATGGAGGTCGGGACCAACAAGCGAAGGGGTGATCCTAGCCAACCCCTTGGACTCGATCGTACTGCTGGCTGTTCGTCAAGCACTTCTCCCATCACACAAGAATCTTTGATTTTATCGAAGACGTACGGACAAGGCATTTATGGGATAGTGTGTCGATAGACAGTTCGGTACATGTGCTTACAAACTTCACCACTGGTCTTGACCCACGAAATTCTATCTCCGTTTTGGGCATAAGTAATCACGTCGACTTCCTCATACTCCGGGAGTGCTTCACAGATTCAACGGGGTCGTACGTGATTTATGCGCCTATCGATCAAGCAACCTTCCAGTCCATGTTATGTGGAGTTGACCCGGAGCCTTTTCAATTGATGTCATCTCGGCTTCTCCATTCTCGCCCGATGTATCCGGAGACGTACTTGATGGAACTCTACCGACGTTAGTGTTCCGGATCTCGGTGAAGGCAAATTCAGCCGGACGTGCCGTGGATTTGGCAATGTGCACGGTCCGAGGACACGCTCAAAAAGATCAAAGCCGCAGTCAACTAAGGAGCAAACGTTGGATGCAAGGCCCTGCTAGCCTTGTTTGTGACTGTTGGTGACTACCTTCGGGAGGAGCTTCACGATCTTCAAAGGGGAGTCTTTCGTTTCCCTTTTCATTTACTTAACTGTTGTGTGTTTATTTTTGTTGGTGTGTTTACTTCTGTTTGTGTGTTTAAATTCAATAACCATGCTTGAATTATTCATTTTCGTGAAATATTTGTCTAACATTGAGGACAATGTTTAATTCAAGTGTGGGGGGAAGGTTTATTAGAAAAGAAAAGAAAAATTTAAAAATTGAAAAATTCAAAAAAATAATTTACTTGTGTTTGTTTTCTACGGTAACAATATATCGACTAGATCATACTTACTCCCTTGGTAGCGTTGAACCTACCATTGCACTTAGTAAGTCACTGTGGTCACGTATTGTTACCCTAATAAAAAAAATTGAAAAAAAAAAAAAATAGTTTTGTAAGCTCGTTTGTTTCGCACGGCTTTGGAGCTATCGAGTCTTAGAAAGTGCTTGTTTGTTTATTTGAGCTATATCATAAAAAAAAAATCAAAAAATCAAAAAATCAAAAATTACAAAAATATTTGCTTCTGTTTTGTGTGTTTTGTGCTTTGTTCTTTCCAATCCCAAGGATGAATTGAGTTTAATTGTTGTGATTAGGAGAATGTTTATTATATGTCAAGGCTTTGTGTAGTTTGCTTTGGATTTAATATGCATAACTTGTGATTGCTCGAAATTCCATGTTCACATAACCTGTTTCGATTAATTGATTGCAATCCGAGAAGCACATTTAAACATACATTGTCATGCATCCCCAGAAAATGTGAGGATTTGAGCCTATTGAATATTCACATGTATGCATATTTCATACATTTACTCGTTCTTCATGTGTGCACAATTCATGAGTTTTGAACCTAGAACTTGCTCAGAGACCACTTGAAACATTTTGTTAATCTGTGATGAATTAGAAATGAGTAAGGCATTAGTTGAGCACCATGGCCAAAATATTCACCATCCATCTAAACACGAACTTTAGGAATCCCCTTTTGAACTAAACACTCATTAGCCGTTTCTTTTGTTCACCCACACCATCTCACCCTTCTTTTATTTATGTTTGCAAGACGATGATAGTGACTTATTGTGTTTTTATGCTTCGGATTTGTATGGTAGTATACCAAAAGGCAAGTGTGGGGGTGTATTTTATTTTGTTGTATTTGTTCAAAGAAAGAAAAAAAAAATCAAAAACAAAAAGAAGGAATAAAATTCCTCAAAGAAAAAAAAAGAAAAAAAAAAAAAAAGAAAGAGAAATTTCAAAAATAGAGTTATTTTCTTGTATTATTTTCAATAAAAGGTTGGAGGAGAATAAGAAAGTTGTTTCGGGTATAGCATAGGTATGAGTTTCAAAGTCGTTGACTTGTCTTGCAAACATATGAAACATTTTTCATTTCCAGTCCCTTCATTCATTATTCACCATTTACCATTTACCAACCACCTTTTGGTCCCTGTTTCACCTTAAAGCCCTTATGATCTAATGAGTTGTAGATTAATTGTAGAGAGTTGGTCGATGAGCAAGCATATGGGAACACTACTTGTGTAATTGTTTTGAGAGTAAACACTTAACCCTAAACACTGAGCGGAAATATTTAGAGATCATTGTGAGCTTTAGTGGTTAATGTTGTTCATATGTGCCTATTTGATTGCATGAGATTAATTGTATACTCGGTTTTCACACACTTCACCCGAGCATAAATGAGATGTGCATGTTAAAGACTTAGCAAATTCGTTAGCCTTGGTATATAATTTGTATTCTCCTGATTATAACTCTTGTGAACTCGCTAAGGGTTATGGTTGGAAAGAATATCTGTTTTGTGTTTCCTTTTCTATTTTGTGTTGTTTTGTTTTAAGTTTTGTGTTGCTAGAGGACTAGCAATAGCTAAGTGTGGGGGTATTTGATAGGTGCATAATTGTACAACTTTTTATATCAATTTCTCTACATTTTTGTTGTTAGTTTCTCATAAAATTCTGTTATTTATTTAGTTTTTGTGTTTGTAGGTTTCCTATTGCAAATAAAGAGAAAAGAAGACAACTTGAGGAAAATAAGCAAAGTGTCGGAAATTTACGAAGTGTAATGGGCTTTTTCGAGGCCCATTAAGGGGTGCGCTTCTGGAAGGCCCAAGATGAAGGCCCAAACCCAAGATGAAGGCCCAAATCCAAGATGAAGGCCCAAACCCTAGAAGGAAGGCCCAAGTCCACAAAGCATGAAGGAAAGGTCCAAGCCCATTTTCAGACATTCTGCCTGTGCAGATCAGTCCACTTTGGAGGCGCATATCTCCCACTTGCACCGTTGGATCCAGCTGTATTTTTGGCACACACTGCATGTGTGTGTTAGGTATTCTGTATTAAAATTTCAGAATCATCCAACCGTCCAAACGTCCAATATTCCATTCCAAGTGCGCATAGCTCAGTGCTGCCTGCTTTCTAATTCTTTCATTTTCCTTTATTCTCAATGCTCCACTCACCCCCATATTTCCACCCATCTCACCACACTATCTTTGTTGCTTTCTCTCCATACCATTAGTGTTTGATTTCTTTTACCTAAATAAATGGTTCATTGCCATATGACTACATTTCCACCATTCCACTTACCATTTCTTTTCTACCACTCACATTCCACTTCTCTTCCTTTTCTTTCTTTATTTCTTTCATTGTCTTCTTCTTCCTCTCCATTCTCCTATAAATAGCAGCCTCATTCTTCTCACCAATACACACCCCAATGGGGAGGGACAAACCCTCCTCTTTCTCTTCTCCATCTCACATCATATTTTCCATTCTCTAGTATTTAGGGTTTTCAAGTCTTCAAGGAGGAGGGGAGCTGTTTACACCATTACCACCAGCCATCAACCATCATCACCACCATCATCACCTTGGGAATCTCGGCTTTTGAGTTACTCGCGTGAGGATTTAAGAGTTTGTGATCTTCGAGTTCTTCCTACTTTCCATATGGTGTACATCAACTCATTCTTTAATTACTCTTTTTGAGTTCCTCTTTGTTGCTTGTTTATTCTTTGTACTAGTTAACATGACATGACGTTTATAATTTTCAGCCTATATTTTATGAGTTTATTTGATTATTAGATCCTAATTAATTAGTTCTTCTAGCAGCTTATGTGACTCCGTTTATTTGATTCGGTTTTATTGAATCTTTTATGTGTTCTTGTTTTAAGGTTCGAAACTTAAGATGATTGCATGTAATTGGTGCTAGAATTAGGGTTTTAATTCTAATTCACAAGTAGTAAAGGCTTATCAAATGGGTCGGAATCAAAATAAGAAGGATCGCGGATAGACGAGCGTTCGCTAGGTCGCGCACTTTAATTAACAACTCTTCTCCTATGCGTTAGATATGTTATTGATTGATCACCTTTGCATGTTTAATTGTTTAATCTAGATGAGCGTTCACTAGGTTAATTTTCATAGAAGAGGTTTTATTTGGGGAATGATAACCCGTGTGGGCATTCCACATATGTTAGTTTCGGTTTCATGGCTAGGGAACTTGGTTAATTTTCGGTCCAATAATTGGTAAACTTGTATACTTGTGGCTGAACTTTATATACTTTGTGTTTCATCCCATCTTATTTAATTTATTCATTGTAATTTAATTAATTCATTTCATTCAATTTAATCTCTTAAACCCCATTTTTACTTTGTACATATGTATATATTCTTTATACTTGTTAATAATAATTCTTTATTTTATTTAATTCTTTGTGACATTTTTTGTTAGGTACACCCTTTGATCTCCGTTGTGAACGATACCCTACTTACACTATACTACCGATAGGGATTTTTTTAAATTGATGCTCCTTTTGGGCGTGTCAGTCAACCGTGACTTTCATTTGTGGAATAAAATACTGTACGAAGATTTCGGAAACCGGTCCGAACCCCGAAAATTGGGGGGGGAACCCCCCCCCCCGGGGGGCCACCCCCCCCCCCGGGGGGGGGCTATATATTTTCTCCCTCCTCTTTATTTTTTTTTTTTTTTTTTTTAAATTTTATTTTTTTTTTTTTTTTTTTTTTTTTTTTTTTTTTTTTTTTAATTAATAATTTTTTTTTTTATTTTTTTTTTTTTTTTTTTTTTTCTTTTGTTTTGTTTTGTTTGCAGCCACGTTATTTGCTTCTCACATGGCTGGGATTCCTCTCCAGCTACAGTCCAATTTCTTCCCGGTTTTCCTCCACTGCCGGCAAGCACTACCACCACCTACTCATTTCCACATCACCCACTTTGTGGAATAAAATACTGTACGAAGATTTCGGAAACCGTTCCGAATCCCGACAATTTGTCGGCGAACCACCGTGGTGGGTAGCCAAAATGATTTGAAGGTTTTTTCACCGCGTTCATTAAATATTACCTAAATTCCTAACAGTTGTCGTTGAATAGTATAATGGGAAATAAAGGTTTTTCCCACAGAAGATTGTTATATTTACTTTTCTATGTCACGAAAAATTAAATAAAATAAAGAATTATTATTAACAAGTATAAAGAATAAAGAATATATATATATATACAAAATTAAATAAACTATACAGTATTGTTTCTATTTACAAAAATATACATTATATACAAAAGTATTTTTGGGGGTTTTTGAGATTTTTGAAAACAATAAATAATTAAAAGAAAATATTTTTGGATTTTTATTATTTTTGAAAACAAGAAAAACAAACACAAATATTGATTTCTCTAAGTCATATGATCGAAACTAACATTGTGAAATATTAGAAAGCTAATTATTTCCCAATTAGACTTCTCTCTGAAAATTAACCTAAGTGAAAGCACCTAGATCAATCAATTAAACATGCCATCTTAGTCTAGAAAGCTAGCTAGTCAATCCATGTTCAAAGCATCGAAAAGAATCGTTAATTCAAGTGCACAACCTAGTATGGAAAAGTCCATCTATTTGTAATCCTTTTTAATTGATTCCGACCTTTGTCCAAAGCCTTTACTACTTGTGAATTAGGTTTCCAAAACTATTAGGTGAATCGGATTCCTAACTCTAGCTCCAATTACATGTAAACATCATAAGTGTCGACCCCTATAACATAAACATATAAAAGATTTCCGTAAACTTGAATCAAATAAACAATCACAAAAGCAACTTAGAAAAATCAAATCACAATTATTATGCAAAAATAGAAAATAAACAAATATTTACACAATAACATTTCCCAAAATTATTCACAAATAGTTAATTAAACAAAAATAAAATATAATAAATAAACGAGTTTGGGAAAAATGTTACTGTTGTGTCCATGAAAATGGACACTGTCTGGCAGGCGAAGGTGGCAGACTCAGCTATAGTAGATCGTAAAATTACGGCATTTGGATGTGGCGGGTGCAGAGAGCAAATTTGACTTGGGCTGGATTGGGCTTCTGCAGGATTGGGCCTGGCTTGGTCAAAGCGGGTCAAAGCCCATGTTGACAAAGTTGATTGTTGACCCGTCTAGCCCAATTTTTGGCCTTGGTTGACTTTTCAACCGTAGCCTTCTTTATATGCCATGTCGGCATCATCTTCTTTCTCTTCCTTTCTTCACGAATTCTGCTCCTTAATTAACTTCTTTTTTTCTTCTTTGCAGAACGGAGACGGTGGGGCGATCGAGCGGTGCCGGCGGCCGGACCGAGGAAGGGCCGGCGAGAGGCGCGGGCTTGTGGAAACCGGCGCAGGTGGCGAAGAACAGCAGCTACGGCAACAAGCCGGGAACGGCGACGCAGCGGCGGGAAGGCACGGAGGAGGCTAGAAGGACGGCGATGGCTTTGCTGGGCTAGGGAAGCTCCGACGGCGAGAGGAGCACGGGCCGAGAGCTGGTGAGAATCGACGGCCGGCGTTGCTGATCCGGGATTGGCGGGAAGCACGGGTACGGGTTTTGCTTGCAGCGACGGTGCGGCCTGGATTGAAGTGGTGCCGGCGAGGAATCACGGTGAGGTCTGGGCAGAGCACGGAAGATTGATGCCGGCGCCGTGGTGAGGGAGCTGCTTGGAGTGATGGCTGCGAGAGAGCTTTCGAAATCTGCAAAAAGAAGAACAAACATAATTAGGTAGAGAGAAGATGATTGATGATTATAACTTTGCAGGAAAACAAAAGAAAAGAAAAGAAAACTTGAATTGACTGAAGGTATCGCTGCCATGGCTTGATTAATGGTGAATTGGTGATGATGGATGTGTGCAGAAGCTCCCTTAAATAGAGAAGGGGAGGACAGAAGCAGCCAACGCAGAGGGAAGTGGGAGGCCGGCAGTGGGAATATGCAGTGATGGTGGAGAAGTTTGGTGAAGCTAGAAGCCAAGGAGGAGGTGCCGGCAGTGGAGGAAAACCAGGGAAATATGGACTGTAGCTGGAGAAGTGGGCGGCTCAGTGGAGTGAGGATGGTGATGAACTTCAGAGAAGAAACGTGGTACCTGCAAAGAGAAAGAAAAGAAAACAAAGAAAAAGTAAAATAATAAAACAAAAGAAAACTAAAATAAAGAAATAAAAATAAAATAAATAAATAAAATACAAAAACAAATAAATAAAGAATAAGAATAAATATAAAACATAAACATGGGAAAATAAAATGGAGATTTAAAATATATTATGCCACCGCGTGTGGTGGTTGTGCCGCCTGATGGAGATTTAAAATTTGCCGAATTCGGAACGGTTTCCGAAATCTTCGTACATTAACTGGGCCCACATCCTCAAAATGACCGGTGTCATTTTGATATCTGAAAAGTCACGGTTGACTTTTCGGAATTACACTGAAAATCTCCAAAATTCACCTTTTGTGTTGAAATTGACATTTTTCTCATATTTTCCCTAAAATCACAAAAACAAATATTAAACAAACAATTAAGCTTTCGGAATAGCAAAATCCAGTAATTAAAGGCACTTTGTGAACGTATTTTACGTTCACATCAGTGGTCGATGGAGGCGGTGGTGGAGAAGAGGACGCCGGCTGGGCTTTGAAATTGCAGCGGTGAGATGGCTATTTGATTGTGCTTTAATTGTGCTTGCAGGTGATCTAATTATGGTGAATTGGAGGGTTGAGAGAGTTTGGCAGTTGGGCACGGCAAGCAGAGCTTGCGGTAGTGATTGGGCTTGATTGGGGCTTGTGACTGTGATGAAACCGTGATGATGGTGGTGATTTTGATTGGAGGTGATGGAGAGATGGCAGCGTGGTGAGAAATGGGTGTATAGAGAGATAGAGGTGGTGCAGAGAGAAGATAGAGGAAGAAAAGAAAAAGGAAAGAAAGAAAGAAAGAAGGGAGGAAGAAGAAGAAGAAGAAGAGGAAGGGAGAAGATGATCGGGAAGGAGATGGAATCCCCGAAGAGGAGAGGATAATCTGGAGAGGAAAGGAGCTCGGGTATTTGTAGATGGTAATTGGAGTAGGAAGTGGTCTGTGATGGTGGATTTCCAACTGGAATGCAGTGACTTTGAATTGAATTTGAATTCAAAGTCGAGAGGCGGGTGAAATGGTGGGATGATGGTGGCCGGCTGGAGTAGAACGGTGAAATACAGTGGCTGCAAAGAAAACAGAAACAAATAAAATATAAAATAAAAATAAAAATAAATAATTATAAAATAAAATAAAATAAAATAAAATAACAAAAAGAAATAATTAAATGAAATAAAATAAAATATAAAAATAAATAAAGAAAAAGAACAACATAAACATAGGAAATAAAGTGGAAATTTAATTTGTGTTTCACCACCGCATGTGGTGGTTGCGCCTCTGTGAGTGGTGGTTCGCCGGCAAAATTGCCGGGATTCGGAGCGGTTTCCAAAATCTTCGTACAATGTTATTTTCCACTTCCGAATGATGACCGGTGTCATCAGATAATTGAAAAGTCATGGTTGACTTTCCGAAATTGCGCTGTAAATCTCCAAAATGCACCTTTTATGTGCAAATTATCATTTTTGTCATATTTTCCCTGAAAACACGAAAACAAACATTAAACCGACAAATAAGCTTTCAGAATAGCTCAATCCAAGTATTTAGAGCACTTTGTGAACGTATTTTACGTTCACATCACTTGTCGGAGTCCACAAGGCCAAGCACGAGCTCATGCTCATGGCCACTGCCGGTTTTCCTTTATGGATATTTTCACCGACTCCCGATACTTCCATTCATCCCGAAACTCTTAACCGCGCCGAGTACTTGCGAGTGTTTCAACGTGGCGAGCCTGCGCCATACTTCAAATCGGAATCCTCGAGACACTCTGCCACCATTCACCTTCATCCAACCACCATCGTTGAAATCTTAATGAATGCTGGTCGATGGTTGCCCGTCTTCTGTAGCATGGTCACAAACGCTCAGATGTTGGAGATCCTTGATGTGAACGTAAAATACGTTCATAAAGTGCCCTAAATACTTGGATGGATGCTATTCTGAAAGCTTATTTGTCGGTTTAATGTTTGTTTTCGTGTTTTCAGGGAAAATATGTGTAAAATGCTAATTTACACATAAAAGGTGAATTTTGGAGATTTACAGCGCAATATCGGAAAGTCAACCGTGACTTTTCGATTATCTGATGACACCGGTCATTATTTGGAAGTGGAATATAACATTGTACGAAGATTTCGAAAGACGTTTCGAATCCCGGCAATTTTGCCGGCGAACCACCACTCACGGAGGCGCAACCACCACACGCGGTGGTGAAACAGAAATTAAATCTCCATTTTATTTTCCCTTGTTTATATCTTATGTTTATTTTTATTCTATTTTAGTTTTTATTTTACATTTATTTATTTTATTATTTTATTTATTTCTTTTGTTTTATAATTAATTCTTTTAATTTCTTTTTGTTATTTTATTTGTTTTGTTTTTGTTTTGTTTTGCAGCCACATGCTTCGTTCTCTTCTCCTGCCATGTTACCCATGTTACCCAGCCACCACCGAGCTCACTCCACCGGCAGCATCTCCAGCTAGTTTCCACCATCGCACTCACTCCTTCAATTTGAATTTGAATTCATCAATCCACCCTCTCTGCACTGCTATTCCTTCCCTTTAAATACCCAGCTCTGATTTCATTTCTCTTCGGCCGGGGCTTCTCCCCGCGCCACCAATTCTTTCCCCATCTCTTTTCCCCCTCCACCATTTCCCAAGCGTCCGTGCTAGCTCTCATAGCTAGCCTTCTGTCCTTATGGTTACTCTCTGCAATCCCTTCTCATGCGTCCGTGTACAGGAACCTCCCTGTGCCTTCTCTTCTAACCTCTCTGCAAACACAAAAGCTCTCCTCTCCTCTCTTTTGTCCTAAGCTATCTAAGCCCTTCTTCTTTCTCCCCTCTGTTACTCCTCTGCCCAATCTAAATCACCACCGTGAGCCCCCTGCTCACGGAAACACCACTGCTCACAGAAACTCAAATCACCATCACCATCTCTAATTAACCAAACTCTTCACTCACTTCCCCAATCCATCTGCAATCACACACAAACATTCCAACCGTCATCACCTTCACCCCGCACCAATTCATCTGCAATTTAATTGATTTACGATTCACAAACAATTAACAAATGTGTGTTTAAATTGCAGATTTCCGAACCAGCGTCGATCTCCACTCACCGCCGTTGCAATCTATCACGAGACCGTGTCTCTCAATTCAGAATCCAGTCTCCAAACACCGGCGCTGCTTCAATTCACAACATCACGAAACTGCCGCCGTGCCTCCATCTTCGGCGCCAAGCCCGTGACGCCGCTGCTACCCATGCTCGCCCGCATTCACCGACGCCGCAAAGCCCATGACGCCGCCGCCAACACCGATCCAAGCTCATGCTCGCCCGGCGTCCCGTGCTCGTTCTCGCACCACCGGCGTCCCTCCGTCCGTTCACGGTCACCATCACAACCGGCGTTGCGCTTCGACCCAAGCCCCGTCACCGAGCTTCTCACCACCAGCAACGCCATCGTTGCTGCCGTCGAACTAATTCCGGTCCCGTCAGCCGGCAAGTCTCGCCGCTTCGAACCCGGCCACGCCGGCTTCGACCCCATCCAATCTGCCAGCCCGTGCTCGAAAGATTACTCGCCGCGCCGTCTGCAATACCACCGGCAGCAGCTCTCTCTCTCCTTGCCGCTCTATCGTCGCCCCTCTGTGCTGCTCGCCTCTCTGTGCTATGAAGAGAAAAGAAAAATGAAATAGAAGAGAAGGGTGATGGCTGAAGACCACGAGCTGTTCTGGAATGAAAATGAAAGATTCAAAAGCTTAGTTGAAAAGTCAACTAAGGAGAGAAAGAAGGCAAGGCGCACGGGCTGAACCAAATGAAGAAAGTCATTGACTTTTCTTAATTGGGCCTCAAAAGCCCATTGACCAAGGCCCAAGCCCAAATGCTATCTTCACCCATGCTCCCGAACTTCATCGAAAAACGGCGAATCCGATAAGATCCTTCGTCGAAATAAAATGAGAAATTCTTTTCTCTCAAACTCAATTTAATTTTATGTTGTGTGATTTATTTATTTAATTCGAATTTTGAATATTTGTTTACTTTGAATATTTGTGTGATTTAATTATATTATGAAAAACCCAAAAATATGTTATTCATTTGTGTGTTAGTTTAAACATTTTATTCTTGGTGTGTTTTATATAATTGTGTTAGTTTAATTTGTATTTTACTTTGTATTTTCCTTGTTTTATTTATTTTCAAAAAGATTAAAAACCAAAAATATATCCTTTAATTTATTTCTTGTTTTCAAATTATTTTCAAAAAACCCAAAAATATCACCTTTGTATATATTGTACATTATTGTAAATAGAAACAATATAGGTTAATTAATTTCGTGACATTAGAAAAGTAAATAAACAATCTTCTGTGGGAAAAACCTTTACTTCCCATTATACTATTCAACGACAAATTGTTAGGATGTTTAGGTAATATTTAATGACGTCGGTTTTACCGCATATCAATCCTACCCTCCGACAACGCAGTAGGCTACGAGGACCAGAAGCAAGTTATGTCGGCCGAGTTTCTGGTGCCATCTCACATCGTTTCGACTCGTGAAGTCCAGTTCGTTCGGTACTCTCAATTACAACTGGATGGAAGTTGGATCGTCGTGGATGTCTCCGTGGATGAATTGCGTTCAAATCCAAAGCCTTCCGTGAGATCGATTTGCCGAAAACGCCCCTCCGGATGTTTGATTCGAGACTTGCAGAATGGATCTTCCTTAGTTACTTGGGTGGAGCACGTGGATGTGCGCGAGAAGGAGATGAAGGCCATTTTCGAACCCTTTGTCCATTCTGGGTTCGCTTTTGGTGCAAAGCGTTGGATCTCAACTCTCCAACGACAAGCCGAGCGCTACATGTGCGTCACAGGGATCCACACTTCACCCGGTCACTCTATCATTTCGCCCGAAGGAAAAAGAGGCCTAGCGGAAATGGCAAACCAGATGGCGATCTGTTTCTTCAACGACATCAGCAACTCCACGTACCACCACTGGACTTGTTCGAACCGAACAAGAGACACTCGAATGGAGGTCAGGACCAACAAGCGAAGGGGAGATCCGAGCAAGCCCCCTGGAGTCAATCGTACTGCTGGTTGTTCCGTTGTTCATCTATCTCATCACACTCGGATCTTTGAGTTCCTCAAAGACGTTCAGACAAGACCGCAATGGGATAGTATGCCGATGGACAGCTCTGTACGTGTGCTAGCAAATTTCACCATCGGTCTTGACCCTCGGAACCAGATTTCGGTGCTCGCCATAGATAGTCACAACGACTTCCTCATTCTTCAGGAGTGTTGCACCGATGCAACAGGGTCGTCTGTGATTTATGCACCGATCAACCATTCCATTTTCCAGTGTTTGCTATCTGGAGTTCAACCGGAGCCATTTCCGCTTATGTCTTCTGGCTTCTCCATTCTGCCTAACGTATCCGGAGCTGTACTTGACGGAACACTGCTGACTATAGTGTTCCAGATCTCAGTGAGGGCTACATCAGCCAAGTCTGCCGTGGAGTCGGCAACTACCCTTGTCCAGGACACACTTCAACGGATCAGAGCCGCAGTCAATTAAGGAGCAAACGTTGGATGCAAGGCCCTGCTAGCCTTGTTTGTGACTGTTGGTGACTTGCTTCGGGAGGAGCTTCACGATCTTCAAAGGGGAGTCTTTCTGTTTCCCTTTTCATTTAGTTAATTGTTTTGTGTTTATTTCTGTTTGTGTGTTTACTTCGGTTTATTTTAGTTTGTGTGTTTAAATTCAATAATCATGCTTGAATTATTCATTTTTGTGAAATATCTGTCTAACATTTAGGACAATGTTTAATTCAAGTGTGGGGGGAAGATTTATTGAAAAGAAAAGAAAAAATTTGAAAAATTGAAAAATTCAAAAAAAATAATTTACTTGTTTTCGTTTTCTACGGTAACAATATATCGACTAAATCATACTTACTCCCTTGGTAGCGTTGAACCTACCATTGCACTAAGTGAGTCCCTGTGGTCACGTATTGTTACTCTAAATTGAATAAATCAAAAAATTACAAAAATATTTGCTTCTGTTTGTGTGTTTTTGTGTGTTTATTTCTGTTATGTGTGTTGTTTTCTTTCCAATCCCGATGATGAATTGAGTTTAATTGTTATGATTTTGAGAATGTTGATTATATGTCAAGGTTTTGTGTAGTTTGCTTTGGATTTAATCTGCATAACTTATGATTGCTCGAAATTCCATGTTCACATAACCTGTGTTGATTAATTGATTGCAATCCGAGAAGCACATTTAAATATACATTGTCATGCATACCCAGAAAATGTGAGGATTTGAGCCTATTGTATATTCACATGTATGCATATTTCATACATTTACTCGTTCTTCATGTGTGCACAATTCATGAGTTTTGAACCTAGAACTTGGTCAAAGACCACTTGAAACTTTTTGTTAATCTGTGATGAATTAGAAATGAGTAAGGCATTAGTTGAGCACCATGGCCAAAGTATTCACCATCCATCTAAACACGAACTTTAGGATCCCCTTTTGAACTGATCACTCATTAGCCGTTTCTTCTGTTCACCCACACCATTTCACCCTGGTTTTATGATAGGAGCACAAAGTGTGACGTTTTTAATGTATTTTCCCTACTATTTGGCTATGATTTAATTGTAACTTTGCTATTTTTGCTTAGTTTCCATATTTGAGTCCCTAAATGATATATAAATGTGAATACGTGCAGAAAATCGGAGCTCGGAAATTTACGAAGTCTAATGGGCTTTTTCGAGGCCCATTAAGAGGTGAGCTGCCGTGAGGCCCAAGATGGTGATAGGAGCACAAAGTGTGACGTTTTTAATGTGTTTTCCCTACTATTTGGCTATGATTTAAATGTAACTTTGCTATTTTAGCTTAGTTTCCATATTTGAGTCCAAAATGATGTATTAATGTGAACATGTGCAGAAACGAAGTCAAATGGGCTTTTGCGAGGCCCATTAAGAGGTGGTCTGCCATGAGGCCCAAGAAGGGGGCCCAAGCCCATGAAGGGGGCCCAAGCCCATGAAGGAAAGGCCCAAACCCAAGAAGAAGGCCCAAATCCATGAAGGAAGGCCCAGGTTCACAAAGCATGAGGAAAGGCCCAAGCCCAGATTTTCGGACATTCTACCTGTGCAGATCAGTCAACTTGCGAAGCCCATATCTCTCAATTGCACCGTCAGATCTAGCTGTAATTTGGATACACGCTGCATGTGGATGTTAGCTACTCCCAAATAAAATTTCAGAATCATCCAACCGGTGAAACGTCCATTATGCCGCTCTAAGTGCGCACTGCTCAGTGCTGTCTGCTTTTTATTTCTTTCCTCTTCTTTTATTTTCAATGCTCCACTCACCCCTATATTCTTTCCTCTTCTTTCTGCCCACAATATTAGTGTTTGATTTCTTTTATTTAAATAAATGGTTAATTGCCATATGACTATATTTCCACCATTCCACTTACCATTTCTTTTCTACCACTCACATTCCACTTCTCTTCCCTTTCTTTCTTTATTTCTTTCATTGTCTTCTTCTTCCTCTCCATTCTCCTATAAATAGCAGCCTCATTCTTCTCACCAATTCACACCCCAATGGGGAGGGACAAACCCTCCTCTTTCTCTTCTCCATCTCACATCATATTTTCCATTCTCTAGTATTTAGGGTTTTCAAGACTTCAAGGAGGAGAGGAGCTGTTTACACCATCACCACCAGCCATCAACCATCATCACCACCATCATCATCACCTTCGGAATCTCGGCTTTTGAGTTACTCGCGTGAGGATTTAAGAGTTTGTGATCTTCGAGTTCTTCCTACTTTCCATATGGTGTACTTCAACTTATTCTTTAATTACTCTTTTTGAGTTCCTCTTTGTTGCTTGATTATTCTTTGTATTAGTTAACATGACATGATTTATATAATTTTCAGCCTATATTTATGAGTTTATTTGATTGTTAGATCCTAATTAATTAGTTCTTCTAGCAGCTTATGTGACTCCGTTTATTTGATTCGGTTTTATTGAATCTTTTATGTGTTCTTGTTTTAAGGTTCGAAACTTAAGATGATTGCATGTAATTGGTGCTAGAATTAGGGTTTTAATTCTAATTCACAAGTAGTAAAGGCTTATCAAACGGGTCGGAATCAAAATAAGAAGGATCGCGGATAGACGAGCGTTCGCTAGGTCGCGCACTTTAATTAACAACTCTTCTTCTATGCTTTAGATATGTTATTGATTGATCACCTTTGCATGTTTAATTGTTTAATCTAGATGAGCGTTCACTAGGTTAATTTTCATAGAAGATGTTTTATTTGGGGAATGATAACCCGTGTGGGCATTCCACATATGTTAGTTTCGGTTTCATGGCTAGGGAACTTGGTTAATTTTCGGTCTAATGATTGGTAAACTTGTGTATATGTGGCTGAACTTTATATACTTTGTGTTTCATCATCATATTTTATTTATTCTTTGTAATTTAATTAATTTATTTCATTCAATTTATCTCTTAATTCCCCTTTTTACTTTGTACATATGTATATATTTATACTTTATACTTGTTAATAATAATTCTTTATTTTATTTAATTCTTTGTGACATTTTTTGTTAGGTACACCCTTTGATCTCCGTTGTGAACGATACCCTACTTACCACTATACTACTACCGATAGGGTTTTTTTAAATTGACGCTCCGTTTTGGCCTGTCAATTTTTGGCGCCGTCGACGGGGATTGAAAATTCCTAACTATTATTTTGTGAATATTTGTGAATAATACTTGTTTTTAGTTGTTGATATTTTGTTACACTTACTAATTTTACTTGTAGATATTTTACACTTAGTAATTATATTTAGGTGTCTTTTATATAGTTGATTATTTTTTGTTGTTGTAAGTTGTAACTTGAACGGAAATAGGTAAGGTCCTTTTATTAATATTGGCCTAAACCCTTCATTTTTACCGTAAGGTTATTTGAGGTTGAGGGCGGCCTTTATTAACACTTGGAGAATTGTCGAACACTTAAGTGCTTTCTCAACTGAGTAAGGGGCACATGGATGGTGTCTAGGTCGAGACCCTGGGTGACAGGTTTTGGATTCAGAGGACTATAGACAGACGAAAGTCGATAGGGGCTTGCCTCCGTAGTCCACCAAATGAATCCTGCCCCTCGCTTATTCTCATATGATCTGGCCATTCGCCTTCTGAAAACACGGAAAGTCATTTAAGTCAAGGCATTGCACCTAGGCCGTAAGTCCACCTTGAGTTACCGCTTGGAATCAACTTTCATTTTTTTTCAACTATATTGAGGCAAAAGAAACTGTTTTTGTACACTTTAGGTATATTGGATTAAACATGACTTTAAGATGGGTGGCTGTTTCAGTCCCATTGCACATTGAAGTCCTCTGTTCCCGTACTTAAGTGTATTTTGTAAATAAAATTTACTTAGACATAGGAAAATTTATTTATTCATTTTGTATAGATAATTTGTAATACATATTTAACTTTGTAAATATTTTGTTTTTATTTTGTAAATTTGATTACTAACTTTTTAATTTTTATAGGGAATAATCAAGGTTATCGGAAATTATACCACATACATCGAAACATACGTTTAGGAAGTCAAGGTTGAAAAACCTTGAGGTTGATGTCTTGTTGGTGATTTTTCGGTTTCCTCGGGAGTAAAAAGGTAAGTTTTCTTTTCACTCTCGTTATTTGTTTTTTAAAAAATAAAAATAAAATAAAAAAATAAAAAATTGTGTAATTGTAAATAAATAAAAAAAAGAGTGTTTGTTTCTTTTTACTATTTATAATTACTGTTTGTTTTATTTTTGGGCTTGTTGTTTGTTTGTTATTGGGCCTTAGGCCCGTTTGTGTGATTGGTTAGGGTTTTAGGTTTCGAAAAGAAAAATAAAAAAATAAAAAATAAAAAATTTGGCCCATTGGGCCCGTCTCATTCCCGAAGCCTGAAACCCGTAACCCAAGCCCATTAGTGTGTCGGGCCTGTTCGTTTTTAGGCCCATTAGTTTTAAGCCCACCAATAATGGGCCGGAGTTTTCTTTGGCCCAGGCCCACTTTAAGGCCCAAACCATTTCGATGGCCCAAGCCCGTTTAAAGTGTCGGCAACCGTTAGCGCGTGTGCTACGCGTTTTCACTGTTCACTTTACGACTTTCGCGTAAAGATTTACTTAATTAAAAGGATAAATTGTTATTGGACCGTCCCGCGACTTTCGCGTCGGCACGATAATTAAAAAAAAAATAAAAAATAAAAAATGAAAAACAAATTTGATTGGGCCGACGGACGACTTTTGCGTCGGCCGATTTGTTTAATAATCCGCATGCGTGTCAACTGTAGCTTTTGCGACTTTCGTCGCTCGATCCGCAATTTGCGGATCTGTGTCTGTGGCACGTGTGCGTACGTGCGTCTGTTCCTTTCCCTTGGTTTGTGTCTATGATTAGCGGTATTTTCACCTACGTCATTAATTATTACCTAAATTCCTAACAAGTATTATTTATAAATAGTAAAAAGTCAATAGTCAATAGTAAATAGTCAAGAGTAAAAAGTTAATAGTAAAAACAATCCCCGGCGAGCCGGCGCCAAAATGATTAGATGTAAAACCTACAGTCATTAATTATTACCTAAATTCCTAACAATTGTCGTTGTAAAGTATAATGGGAAATAAAGGTTTTTCCCACAGAAGATTGTTATATTTACTTTTTAATGTCACGAAAAATTAAATTAAATAAAGAATTATTAACAAGTATAAAGTATAAATATATACATATGTACAAAGTAAAAAGGGGGTTAAAGAAATAAATTGAATGAAATAAATAAATTAAATTACAAAGAATAAATTAAATAAGATGGGATGAAACACAAAGTATATAAAGTTCAGCCACAAGTATACAAGTTTACCAATTATTGGACCGAAAATTAACCAAGTTCCCTAGCCATGAAACCGAAATTAACATATGTGGAAAATTAGAAGCTAACTATTCCCCAAATAAAACCTCTCTACGAAAATTAACCTAAGTGAAAGCACCTAGATTAACCAATTAAACATGCCATCTTAGTCTAGAAAGCTAGCTAGTCAAACCATGTTTAACGCATAGAAGAAGAGTTGTTAATCAAAGTGCACGACCCATTATAGAAAAGTCCATATGTCCGCAATCCTTTTTATTTGACACCGACCTTTGTCCAAAGCCTTTACTACTCGTGAATTAGGTTTCCAAAACTATTAGGTGAATTGTAATCCCTAACTCTAGCTCCAATTATATGCAAATATTATAAGTTTCGAACCCTATAACATAAACACATAAAAGTTTTCTATAAAATAGAATCAAGTAAACGGAGTCACATAAGCTACTAGAAGAACTAATTAATTAGGATCCAATAACTAAATAAACTCATATAAATAGGCTGGAAATTATATAAATCATGTCATGTTAACTAATACAAAGAATAATCAAGCAACAAAGAGGAATTCATAAGAATAATTAAAGAAAAAGTCAGATTACACCATATGGAATAGCATGAAGACTTGAAGACCACGAAACCTTGAATCCTTGAAAGCAAGTAATCCAAACCGTGTGCAGCAAGGTGGTGATGATGATGGACGAAATTGATGGTGATGATGGTGATGGTGCAGCCGCCTTTCCTCCTCCTTGAAGCCTTGAGAACCCTAAATACTAGAGAATGGAAAATATGATGGAGAAGAGAAAGAGGAGGGTTTGTCCCTCCCCATTGGGGTGTGTATTTGTGTGAAGAATGAGGCTGCTATTTATAGGAGAATGGAGAGGAAGAAGAAGACAATGAAAGAAATAAAGAAAGAAAATGAAGAGAAGTGGAATGTGAGTGGTAGAAAAGAAATGGTAAGTGGAATGGTGGAAATGTAGTCATATGGCAATGAACCATTTATTTAGGTAAAAGAAATCAAACACTAATGGTATGGAGAGAAAGAAACAAAGATAGTTAGGTGAGATGGGTGGAAATATGGGGGTGAGTGGAGCATTGAGAATAAAGGAAAAGGAAAGAAATAAAAAGCAGACAGCACTGAGCAGTGCGCACTTGGAGTGGAATTCTGGACGTGTGGACGGTTGGATGATTCTGAAATTTTAATGCCGAATACTTAACATCCACATGCAGCGTGTAGCAAAAGTACAGCTAGATCTGACGGTGCAATTGAGAGATATGGGCCTCGCAAGTTGACTGATCTGCACAGGCAGATTGTCCGAAAATCTGGGCTTGGGCCTTTCCTCATGCTTTGTGAACTTGGGCCTTCCTTCTTGGGTTTGGGCCTCCTTCTTGGGCCTCATGGCAGACCACCTCTTAATGGGCCTTCCATCTTGGGCCTCATGGCAGACCACCTCTTAATGGGCCTCGCAAAAGCCCATTAGACTTCGTTTCTGCACAAGTTCACATTAATACATCATTTTGGACTCAAATATGGAAACTAAGCTAAAATAGCAAAGTTACAATTAAATCATAGCCAAATAGTAGGGAAAACACATTAAAAACGTCACACTTTGTGCTCCTATCAAATTCCCCCACACTTAGCTATTGCTAGTCCTCTAGCAAACACAAAACTTTAAAACAGAACAACACAAAACACAAAACGAAACACAAAACAAAATGGTCTTTCCAACCATAACCCTCAGCGAGTTCGGAAGAGTTATAATCAAGAGAATAAAAATTATATACCATGGCTAACAAATTTGCTAAGCATTTAACATGTACATCTCATTCATGCTCGGGTGAAGTGTGTGAAAACCAAGTATACAATTAATGTCAAGCAATCCAATAGGCACATCGAAACAACATTAACCACTAAACCTCACAAGATTCACTAATTATTTCCGCTCAGTGTTTAGGGTTAAGTGTTTACTCTCAAAACAATTACACAAGTAACGTTCCCATAAGCTTGCTCATCAACCAACTCTCCACAATTAATCTACAACTCATTAAATCATAAGGGCTTTTAGTGTGAAACAGGGACCAAAGGTGGATGGAAAATGGTGAATGGTAAATGGTGAATGAAGGGACTGGAAATGAAAAATGTTTCACATGTTTGCAAGACAAATCAACGACTTTGAAACTCATACCTATGCTATACCCGAAACAACTTTCTTATTCTCCTCCAACCTTTTATTGAAAATAATACAAGAAAATAACTCTATTTTTTTTTTCTTTTTTTTTTTTTTTTTTCTTTCTTTTCTTTTTTTGAGCAACTTTATTCCTTCTTTTTGTTTTTGATTTTTTTTTTCTTTCTTTGAACAATTACAACAAAATAAAATGCACCCCCACACTTGCCTTTTGGTATATTACCATACAAATCCGAAGCATAAAAACACAAGAAGTCACTATCATAGTCTTGCAAACACAATAAAACAAGGGTGAGATGGTGTGGGTGAACAAAAGAAAAGGCTAATGAGTGTTTAGTTCAAAAGGGGATTCCTAAAGTTCGTGTTTAGATGGATGGTGAATATTTTGGCCATGGTGCTCAACTAATGCCTTACTCATTTCTAATTCATTACAGATTAACAAAATGTTTCAAGAGGTCTCTGAGCAAGTTCTAGGTTCAAAACTCATGAATTGTGCACACATGAAGAACGAGTAAATGTATGAATGATGCATACATGTGAATATTCAATAGGCTCAAATCCTCACATTTTCTGGGTATGCATGACAATGTATGTTTAAATGTGCTTCTCGGATTGCAATCAATTAATCGAAACAGGTTATGTGAACATGGAATTTCGAGCAATCACAAGTTATGCATATTAAATCCAAAGCAAACTACACAAAGCCTTGACATATAATAAACATTCTCCTAATCACAACAATTAAACTCAATTCATCCTTGGGATTGGAAAGAACAAAGCACAAAACACACAAAACAGAAGCAAATATTTTTGTAATTTTTGATTTTTTAATTTTTTTGATTGATTTTTTTTTTAAATGATATAGCTCAAATAAACGAACAAGCACTTTCTAAGACTCGATAGCTCCAAAGCCAGTGCGAAACAAACGAGCTTACAAAACTATTTTTTTTTTCTTTTTCAATTTTTTTTATTAGGGTAACAATACGTGACCACTGTGACTTACTAAGTGCAATGGTAGGTTCAACGCTACCAAGGGAGTAAGTATGATTTAGTCGATATATTGTTACCGTAGAAAACAAAAACAAGTAAATTATTTTTTTGAATTTTTCAAATTTTTCAAATTTTTTCTTTTCTTTTTAATAAACCTTCCCCCCACACTTGAATTAAACATTGTCCTCAATGTTAGACAGATATTTCACGAAAATGAAAAATTCAAGTATGGTTATTGAATTTAAACACACAAACATAAATCAACAGAAGTAAACACACAACATATATACAAATGAAAAAAGATAGGTTAAAGAAAATCTCCCCCTTGAAGATCGTTAAGCTCCTCCCGAAGCAAGTCACCAACAGTCACAAACAAGGCTAGCAGGGCCTTGCATCCAACGTTTTGCTCCTTAATTGACTGCGGCTCTGATCCTTTGAAGTGTGTCCTGGACAAGGGTTGTTGCCGACTCCACGGCAGACTTGGCTGATGTAGCCTTCACCGAGATCTGGAACACTATGGTAAGTAGAGTTCCATCAAGAATAGCTCCGGATACGTTTGGCAGAATGGAGAAGCCAGAAGACATAAGCGGAAATGGCTCCGGTTCAACTCCACATAGCAAACACTGGAGAATGGAATGGTTAATCGGCGCATAAATCACAGACGACCCCGTTGCATCGGTGCAACACTCCTGAAGAATAAGGAAGTCGTTGTGATTATCTATGGCGAGCACCGTGATCTGGTTCCGCGGGTCAAGACCGATGGTGAAATTTGCTAGCACACGTACCGAGCTGTCCATCGACATACTATCCCAAAGCGGTCTCGTATGCACATCTTTGAGGAACTCAAAGATTCTGGTGTGATGGGAATGATGCACGACAGAACAACCAGCAGTACGATTGACTCCGGGGGGCTTGCTCGGATCACCCTTTCGCTTGTTGGTCCTGACCTCCATTCGAGTGTCTCTTGTTCGGTTCGAACAAGTCCAGTGATGGTACGTGGAGTTGCTGATATCGTTGAAGAAACAGACCGTCATCTGCTTTGCCATTTCCGCCAGGCCTCTTCTTCCTTCGGGCGAAATGATAGAGTCACCGGGTGAAGTGTGGATACCTGTGGCGCACATGTAGCGCTCGGCTTGTCGTTGGAGGGTTGAGATCCAACGCTTTGCACCAAAAGCGAACCCTGAATGAACAAAAGGTTCGAAACTGCCCTTCATCTCCTTTTCGCGTACATCCACGTGCTCCACCCAAGTGACTAAGGAAGATCCATTATAAAGATCACGTATCAGGCATCCGGAGGGGCGTTTTCGGCAAATCGATCTCACGGAAGGCTTTGGATTTGTGCGCAATTCATCCACGGAGACATCCACGACGACCCAACTTCCATCCAGTTGTTGGTGAGAATACCGAACAAACTGGACTTCACGAGTTGAGACGATGTGAGATGGCACCAGAAACTCGGCCGACATCACCTGCATATGCTCCTCGTAGCCTTCTTCGTTGTTGGAGGAAAGGATCTCCAACGTTCGGGCATTTGTGATCATGCTACAGAAGACTGGCAACCATCGACCAACATCCATAAGAATTTGAACGATGGTGGTCGGATAAAGATGGATGGTTGCCGAGTGTCTCGACGATTCGGCTTTGCAGTACGGAGCAGGTTCAGCTCGTTGAAACACTCGCAAGTACTCGGCCCTATGAAGAGTCTCGGGATGAATAGACGTGTCGGGAGTCGGTGAAGTTATCCACAAAGGAAATCCGGAAGTGGCCGATGAGCAGGAGCTCGTGTTTGGCCTTACGGACGATATCCGAGATCAAGTCGGTGTGGACTCCAACAAGATCATGAGCAGGTCCGGAAGATTAGATGGCACAGGTAAGGATGGGCGCTCGATAAATGTAGGCATGAGGCTCCGCACATCCCGTCTCAAGTGGTCCATGTCGATGGAATCGTCGGACAACTCGAGAATAGGCTCTTGTTGTGGAGGAACAACTTCGAGCCTTCGCCTAGGCACATCTGAGTGCGGAACAGGACCTCCGCAATTGGGACATATGCCGCTGTGGAGAGCATCGACGAGTCGTTGATTCTGCATTTGAAGCTCCTCGTTCTTGCTCACACCGATCGTTTCTTTTCTCTAGCTCGGCAATACGCTGCTCGGAAGACTGGATACCGAACTTCTTCCTATTTCTCGACCCCCAATAATAGACTTGGTCCTCCTCAAGTCCGATTTTCGGACCAAATCGTTCTCGTTGTGGCTTGGTGGGGTGAGAATACACCGCAAAGAAAGCCGCAAGTGCATCTCTCTGAGCTTTGCTGTACTTCGACCTCGGAAGTCTCCTATAGACAGGAGCGGCTTCCGGTTCAACGGGTGGATCAGCAACCAGGATTGGTGCTTGGGGTAGTGGTTGTGGTTGTGGCTCGGTCGGCATGCTCGCATCGGCGCTATTGAGCATGCTCGGTGGAATTATTTCAGCCAAGCCTTCAAAGATTGGGTTCTCTGAAGGACCTGCCTGAAACAAATCACTGAAAGAATTCACTCTTTTGGCCATTTCTGGGTTGGGAAGGGAGGATAGCTTTTGGGATTTGGGAGGTTTTCTGGGAAAAACTCAAGAACAGATGAAGAACACGAAAGAGAAAACGAGAGAGAATGAGAGAGAGAAAGGGAAAACGCGTGAAATGACCTAAGGGAACTAACGCAAACAGAAGGGAAAGGAAGGAACGGACGCACGCTCGCACACGTGCCACAGACAGAAGACCCGAAATTTCCGGATCGAGCGACGAAAGTCGTAAAGTCTACAGTAGACACGCACGCGGCTTATTAAAGAATTCGGCAGACGCAAAAGTCGTGCGTCGGCCCAATCAAAATTTTTTTTGATTTTCGATTTTTTATTTTTTTATTTTTTTAATACTTTACGAAAAGTCGTAAAGTGAACAGTGAAAACGCGTAGCACACGCGCTTGCCGACACTTTAAACGGGCCTGGGCCATCGAAATGGTTTGGGCCTTAAAGTGGGCCTGGGCCAAAGAAATCTCCGGTCCATTATTGGTGGGCTTAACTAATGGGCCTAAAAACGAACAGGCCCGACACACTAATGGGCTTGGGTTACGGGTTTTGGGCTTCGTGAATGACACGAGCCCAATGGGCTAAATTTTTTTTTAATTTTTTTATTTTTATTTTTTTTACGAAACCTAAAACCCTAACCGATTACACAAACTTACCTTTTTACTCCCGAGGAAACCGAAAATCACCAACAAGACATCAACCTCAAGGTTTTTCAACCTTGACTTCCTAAACGTATGCTCCGATGTATGTGGTAAAATTTCCGATAAACCCGGATTATTTCCTATACAAAATAAAAAAGTTAGTAATAAATTTACAAAATAAAAACAAAATATTTACAAAGTTAAAAATGTGTCACAAATTATCTATACAAAATGAATGAATAAAATTTCCTATGTCTAAGTATATTTTATGTCTACGTATATTCCTATGTCTACGTATATTTTATTTACACAAAAATATTTTCTTTTGCCTGAATATAGTTGAAAAAAAATGAAAGTTGATTCCAAGCGGTAACTCAAGGTGGACTTACGGCCTAGGTGCAATGTCTTGACTTAAATGACTTTCCGTGTTTTCAGAAGGCGAATGGCCAGATCACAAGAGATAAGCGAGAGGCAGGATTCATTTAGTGGACAAGTCCTCTGAATCCAATTTTACAAACCCGTCACCCAGAGTCTTGATCATATCTAGACACCATTCATGTGCCCCTTACTCAGTTGAGAAAGCACTTAAGTGTTCGACAATTCTCCAAGTGTTAATAAAGGCCGCCCTCAACCTCAAATAACCTTACGGTAAAAATGAAGGGTTTAGGCCAATATTAACAAAAGGACCTTACCTATTTCCGTTCAAGTTACAACTTACAACAACAAAAAAAATAATCAACTATATAAAAGACACCTAAGTATAATTACTAAGTGTAAAATATCTACAAGTATAATTAGTGAGTGTAAAATTAACAAGTATTATTTATAAATAGTAAAAAGTCAATAGTCAATAGTAAATAGTCAATAGTAAAAAGTTAATAGTAAAAACAATCCCCGGCGAGCCGGCGCCAAAATGATTAGATGTAAAACCTACAGTCATTAATTATTACCTAAATTCCTAACAATTGTCGTTGTAAAGTATAATGGGAAATAAAGGTTTTTCCCACAGAAGATTGTTATATTTACTTTTTAATGTCACGAAAAATTAAATTAAATAAAGAATTATTAACAAGTATAAAGTATAAATATATACATATGTACAAAGTAAAAAGGGGGTTAAAGAAATAAATTGAATGAAATAAATAAATTAAATTACAAAGAATAAATTAAATAAGATGGGATGAAACACAAAGTATATAAAGTTCAGCCACAAGTATACAAGTTTACCAATTATTGGACCGAAAATTAACCAAGTTCCCTAGCCATGAAACCGAAATTAACATATGTGGAAAATTAGAAGCTAACTATTCCCCAAATAAAACCTCTCTACGAAAATTAACCTAAGTGAAAGCACCTAGATTAACCAATTAAACATGCCATCTTAGTCTAGAAAGCTAGCTAGTCAAACCATGTTTAACGCATAGAAGAAGAGTTGTTAATCAAAGTGCACGACCCATTATAGAAAAGTCCATATGTCCGCAATCCTTTTTATTTGACACCGACCTTTGTCCAAAGCCTTTACTACTCGTGAATTAGGTTTCCAAAACTATTAGGTGAATTGTAATCCCTAACTCTAGCTCCAATTATATGCAAATATTATAAGTTTCGAACCCTATAACATAAACACATAAAAGTTTTCTATAAAATAGAATCAAGTAAACGGAGTCACATAAGCTACTAGAAGAACTAATTAATTAGGATCCAATAACTAAATAAACTCATATAAATAGGCTGGAAATTATATAAATCATGTCATGTTAACTAATACAAAGAATAATCAAGCAACAAAGAGGAATTCATAAGAATAATTAAAGAAAAAGTCAGATTACACCATATGGAATAGCATGAAGACTTGAAGACCACGAAACCTTGAATCCTTGAAAGCAAGTAATCCAAACCGTGTGCAGCAAGGTGGTGATGATGATGGACGAAATTGATGGTGATGATGGTGATGGTGCAGCCGCCTTTCCTCCTCCTTGAAGCCTTGAGAACCCTAAATACTAGAGAATGGAAAATATGATGGAGAAGAGAAAGAGGAGGGTTTGTCCCTCCCCATTGGGGTGTGTATTTGTGTGAAGAATGAGGCTGCTATTTATAGGAGAATGGAGAGGAAGAAGAAGACAATGAAAGAAATAAAGAAAGAAAATGAAGATAAGTGGAATGTGAGTGGTAGAAAAGAAATGGTAAGTGGAATGGTGGAAATGTAGTCATATGGCAATGAACCATTTATTTAGGTAAAAGAAATCAAACACTAATGGTATGGAGAGAAAGAAACAAAGATAGTTAGGTGAGATGGGTGGAAATATGGGGGTGAGTGGAGCATTGAGAATAAAGGAAAAGGAAAGAAATAAAAAGCAGACAGCACTGAGCAGTGCGCACTTGGAGTGGAATTCTGGACGTGTGGACGGTTGGATGATTCTGAAATTTTAATGCCGAATACTTAACATCCACATGCAGCGTGTAGCAAAAGTACAGCTAGATCTGACGGTGCAATTGAGAGATATGGGCCTCGCAAGTTGACTGATCTGCACAGGCAGATTGTCCGAAAATCTGGGCTTGGGCCTTTCCTCATGCTTTGTGAACTTGGGCCTTCCTTCTTGGGTTTGGGCCTCCTTCTTGGGCCTCATGGCAGACCACCTCTTAATGGGCCTCGCAAAAGCCCATTAGACTTCGTTTCTGCACAAGTTCACATTAATACATCATTTTGGACTCAAATATGGAAACTAAGCTAAAATAGCAAAGTTACAATTAAATCATAGCCAAATAGTAGGGAAAACACATTAAAAACGTCACACTTTGTGCTCCTATCAGTCTATGTGCTTCATTCCATTCATTTTGCATTCATTTTCACTTAGTTCCCTTTTAGTCTCTCTAAATTTTCTCTCGTTTGTTCATACTGTTCTTCACTTGTTCTTCGTTGTTCTGAGTTATTTTTCCAGAAAGCTATCCTCCCTCCCAACCTAGAAATGGCCAAAAGAGTGAATTCTTTCAGTGAGTTGTTTCATTCTAGTCCTCCAGAGAGTGATTTCTTTGAAGGCTTGGATGAAATCATTCCACCAAGCATTCTAGATACTGTTAATGCTAGCATGCCGGATCTGCCAGAACCAGAACCAGAACCACAAGCACCAATCCAGGCTGCTGATCCACATGTTGTTGTTGTTGCTGGTCCTTCCCAGAAGCGTACGAGAGGCCCGAGGACGAGATTCACCAAGGACCAAAATGATGCGTTGACCGAGTTCTACACGATGAATCCTCACCCACTCAAACTGCACAGAGCAAGGTTTGCTATAGAACTCGGGTTAACTGAAAATAAGGTCTACAACTGGGGAAGGAGATTTCATGATAAGCACGGTATCCCGTCAGAGGAGCAGATTTATGCCGATCTAATAAGAAGAAACGAGGAGCTGATGAGTAAGAATGAGGAGCTTCAAGAGCAGAACCAGAAACTCATCGATGCTCTTCACAGCGGCATTTGTCCCCAGTGTGGAGGTCCTGTTCCGCACCCAGATGTGCATCGATCAAGATTCGAAGTTGTTCCTCCGGAGCCTCTTCTTGTCTTGTCCGATGATTCAATCGACATGGATGACTTGCGAAGGGATGTGCGGAGCCTCATGCCAACATTACTCGAGCGCTCATCCTCTCATGTGCCATCTGACAACATTCCGGGACCTGCTCATGATCTCGTTGGGTTTCATTCCGACCAGATCGCCGATATCGTGAACAAAGCCAAAGACGAACTCATGCTCTTGGTCGCTGCTGGTTTTCCCCTATGGATCTATTCCTCAAATCCCATCACTTCCATTCATCCCGAAACTCTTAATCATGCCGAGTACTTGCGAGTGTCTCAACGAGCTGAGCCTACACCATATTTCATATCAGAAGCCTCGAGACACTCAGCAACCATTCACCTGAATCCGACCACCATCGTTCAGATTTTAATGGATGTTGGTCAATGGTTGCTCATCTTCTGTAGCTTGGTCACCAATGCCCATACCTTGGAGGTCCTGTTCTCCGGGATAGAAGAAAGCTACAAGGAGCGAGTGCAAGTGATGTCTGCCGAGTTTCTAGTGCCAACACACAATGTTTCAACTCGTGAAGTCCAGTTTGTTCGTTCCTCTCACCAACAATTGGATGGAAGTTGGATTGTTGTGGATGTCTCTGTGGATGAAATGAGCTCAAAACCAAGGCCTTCTGATAGGAGCACAAAGTGTGACGTTTTTAATGTATTTTCCCTACTATTTGGCTATGATTTCATTGTAACTTTGCTATTTTTGCTTAGTTTCCATATTTGAGTCCCTAAATGATATATAAATGTGAATCCGTGCAGAAAATCGGAGCTCGGAAATTTACGAAGTCTAATGGGCTTTTTCGAGGCCCATTAAGAAGTGAGCTACCGTGAGGCCCAAGATGAAGGCCCAAATCCATGAAGATGAAGGCCCAAATCCATGAAGAAAGGCTCAAGCCCAAGAAGAAAGGCCCAAGCCCAAGAAGAAAGGCCCAAGCCCAAGAAGGAAGGTCCAAGCCCATTTTCGGACAATCTGCCTGTGCAGATATGTCAACTTGCGAAGCCAATATCTCCCAATTGCACCGTTGGATCTAGCTGTAATTTTGATATACGCTGCATGTGTGTGTTATATATTCTGTATTAAAATTTGAGAATCATCCAACCGTTCAAACGTGCATTATTCCACTCCAAGTGCGCACTGCTCAGTGCTGTCTGCTTTTTATTTCTTTCCTTTTCCTTTATTCTCAATGCTCCACTCACCCCCACTTTTCCATCCATTTCACCACACCATATTTGTTGCTTTCTCCCCACAATATTAGTGTTTGATTTCTTTTATTTAAATAAATGGTTAATTGCCATATGACTACATTTCCACCATTCCACTTACCATTTCTTTTCTACCACTCACATTCCACTTCTCTTCCTTTTCTTTCTTTATTTCTTTCATTGTCTTCTTCTTCCTCTCCATTCTCCTATAAATAGCAGCCTCATTCTTCTCTACCAATACACACCCCAATGGGGAGGGACAAACCCTCCTCTTCCTCTTTCTCTTCTCACATCATATTTTCCATTCTCTAGTATTTAGGGTTTTCAAGGCTTCAAGGAGGAGGAGAAGGCGTCTACACCATCACCACCAGCCCTATTTCAGCGTCACCATCACCATCACCACCTTGTCTTCACAGCTTGGATTACTTGTGGTCAAGGATTCAAGATGTGGCTTCAAGATCTTCATGCTATTCATACGGTGTATTTCGACTTAGCCTTTAAATTTATGCCTCTTTGTTGCTTGTTTATCCTTTGTATTAGTTAACATGACATGATTTATATAATATTCAGCCTTTGTTTATGGATTTATTTAATTGTTGGATCCTAATTAATTAGTTCTTCTAGTAGCTTATGTGACTCCGTTTATTTGATTTTGTTTAAGTAGATAACTTTTATATGTTTTTGTTTTAAGGTTGCAAACTTAAGATGATTGCATATAATTGGTGCTAGAATTAGGGTTTTAATTCTAATTCACAAGTAGTAAAGGCTTTGGAAAGAGGTCAGAAACAAATAAAAAGGATCACGGATAGATGGGCGGTCCCACTAGGTCGTGCACTTTAATTATCAACTCTTCTTTTATGCGTTGGACATGTTTTGATTAGCTACCTTTGCATGTTTGATTGGTTAATCTAGGTGCGGTCGCTTAGGTTAATTTTCATGAAAGTGGTTTTATTTGGGGAATGATAATTGGCGGTCCAGCATTCCACATATGTTAATTTCGGTTTCATGGCTAGGGAACTTGGTTAATTTTCGGTCCAATAATTGGTAAACTTGTATACTTGTGGCTGAACTTTATATTCTTTATGTTTCATCCCATCTTATTTAATTTATTCTTTGTAATTTAATTAATTAATTTCATTCAATTTATCTCTTAAACCCCCTTTTACTTTGTACATATGTATATATTTATACTTTATACTTGTTAATAATAATTCTTTATTTTATTTAATTCTTTGTGACAATTTTTGTTAGGTACACCCTTTGATCTCCGTTGTGAACGATACCCTACTATGCACTATACTACTACCGATAGGGTTTGTTTAAATTGATGCTCATTTAGGGCGTGTCACCTTCCGTGAGATCAAGATGCCGAAAACGTCCTTCCGGATGCCTGATACGGGATCTGCATAATGGATCATCCTTTGTCACGTGGGTGGAGCATGTTGATGTGCGAGAAAAAGATTTAACCCCCTTATTTAAACCTTTTGTTGAATCAGGTTTTGCATATGGAGCGAAGCGTTGGTTGGCACCTCTTCAACGACATGCCGAGCGCTACATGTGCGTGATGGGGATTCACACTTCACCTAGTGACTCAATCATTTCACCAGGAGGGAGAAGAAGCCTTGCTAAGATGGCAAACCAGATGGCGGTAAGTTTCTTCAACGACATCACCAACTCGACTTACCATCATTGGACTGCATCAAACAAAACGGGAGACACACATATGGAGGTCAGGACCAACAAGCGAAGGGGTGATCCTAGCCAACCCCTTGGACTCGATCGTACTGCTGGCTGTTCTGTCAAGCACTTCTCCCATCACACAAGAATCTTTGATTTTATCGAGACGTCCGTACAAGGCATTTATGGGATAGTGTGTCGATAGACAGTTCAGTACATGTGCTTACAAACTTCACCACCGGTCTTGACCCACGAAATTCTATCTCCGTTTTGGGCATAAGTAATCACGTCGACTTCCTCATACTCCAGGAGTGCTTCACGGATTCAACGGGGTCGTACGTGATTTATGCGCCTATCGATCAAGCAACCTTCCAGTCCATGTTATGTGGAGTTGACCCGGAGCCTTTTCAATTGATGTCATCTGGCTTCTCCTTTCTGCCTGATGTATCCGGAGACGTACTTGATGGAACTCTACTGACGTTAGTGTTCCAGATCTCAGTGAAGGCAAATTCAGCCAGACGTGCTGTGGATTCGGCAACAAGTGTCGTCCAAGACACGCTCAAAAGGATCAAAGCCGTAGTCAACTAAGGAGCAAACGTTGGATGCAAGGCCCTGCTAGCCTTGTTTGTGACTGCTGGTGACTACCTTCGGGAGGAGCTTCACGATCTTCAAAGGGGAGTCTTTCTGTTTCCCTTTTCATTTACTTAACTGTTGTGTGTTTATTTTTGTTGGTGTGTTTATTTCTGTTTGTATTTTCAATTCAATAACCATGCTTGAATTTTTCATTTTCGTGAAATATTTGTCAACATTGAGGACAATGTTTAATTCAAGTGTGGGGGAAGGTTTATTAAAAAGAAAAAAAAATTTGAAAAATTTGAAAAATTCAAAAAAATAATTTACTTGTGTTTGTTTTCTACGGTAACAATATATCGACTAGATCATACTTACTCCCTTGGTAGCGTTGAACCTACCATTGCACTAAGTAAGTCACTGTGGTCACGTGTTGTTACCCTAATAAAAAAAATTGAAAAAGAAAAAAAAAAAGTTTTGTAAGCTCGTTTGTTTCGCACTGGCTTTGGAGCTATCGAGTCTTAGAAAGTGCTTGTTTGTTTATTTGAGCTATACAAAAAAAAATTAAAAAAAAATAAAATAAAAAAAGCAAAAATTACAAAAATATTTGCTTCTGTATTGTGTGTTATTGTGTGTTTTGTGCTTTGTTCTTTCCAATTTCGATGATGAATTGAGTTTAAACTGTTGTGATTAGGAGAATGTTTATTATATGTCAAGGCTTTGTGTAGTTTGCTTTGGATTTAATATGCATAACTTGTGATTGCTCGAAATTCCATGTTCACATAACCTGTTTCGATTAATTGATTGCAATCCGAGAAGCACATTTAAACATACATTGTCATGCATACCCAGAAAATGTGAGGATTTGAGCCTATTGAATATTCACATGTATGCATCTTTCATACATTTACTCGTTCTTCATGTGTGCACAATTCATGAGTTTTGAACCTAGAACTTGCTCAAAGACCACTTGAAACGTTTTGTTAATCTGTGATGAATTAGAGATGATTAAGGCATTAGTTGAGCACCATGGCCAAAATATTCACCATCCATCTAAACACGAACTTTAGGAATCCCCTTTTGAACTAAACACTCATTAGCCTTTTCTTTTGTTCACCCACACCATCTCACCCTTGTTTTATTGTGTTTGCAAGACGATGATAGTGACTTCTTGTGTTTTTATGCTTCGGATTTGTATGGTAATATACCAAAAGGCAAGTGTGGGGGTGCATTTTATTTTGTTGTATTTGTTCAAAGAAAAAAAAAAGAAAGAAAAAAAAATCAGAAATAAAAAGAAGGAATAAAATTCCTCAAAGAAAAAAAAAAGAAAAAAAAAAAGAAAGAGAAATTCCAAAAATAGAGTTATTTTCTTGTATTATTTTCAATAAAAGGTTGGAGGAGAATAAGAAAGTTGTTTCGGGTATAGCATAGGTATGAGTTTCAAAGTCGTTGATTTGTCTTGCAAACATGTGAAATATTTTTCATTTCCAGTCCCTTCATTCATCATTCACCATTCACTATACACCATTCACCCTTTGACCCCTGTTTCACCTTAAAAGCCCTTATGATTTAATGATTTGTGGATTAATTGTGGAGATTTGGTCGATGAGCAAGCATATGGGAACACTACTTGTGTAATTGTTTTGAGAGTAAACACTTAACCCTAAACACTGAGCGGAAATATTTAGTGAATCTTGTGAGGTTTAGTGGTTAATGTTGTTCATATGTGCCTATTGGATTGCTTGACATTAATTGTATACTCGGTTTTCAAACACTTCACCCGAGCATAAATGAGATGTGCAGGTTAAACACTTAGCAAATTCGTTAGCCTTGGTATATAATTTGTATTCTCCTGATTATAACTGTTGTGAACTCGCTGAGGGTTATGGTTGGAAAGACCATTCTATTTTGTGTTTCCTTTTCTGTTTTGTGTTGTTCTTGTGTTTGCTAGAGGACTAGCAATAGCTAAGTGTGGGGGAATTTGATAGGAGCACAAAGTGTGACGTTTTTAATGTGTTTTCCCTACTATTTGGCTATGATTTAAATGTAACTTTGCTATTTTAGCTTAGTTTCCATATTTGAGTCCAAAATGATGTATTAATGTGAACATGTGCAGAAACGAAGTCAAATGGGCTTTTGCGAGGCCCATTAAGAGGTGGTCTGCCATGAGGCCCAAGAAGGGGGCCCAAGCCCATGAAGGGGGCCCAAGCCCATGAAGGAAAGGCCCAAACCCAAGAAGAAGGCCCAAATCCATGAAGGAAGGCCCAGGTTCACAAAGCATGAGGAAAGGCCCAAGCCCAGATTTTCGGACATTCTACCTGTGCAGATCAGTCAACTTGCGAAGCCCATATCTCTCAATTGCACCGTCAGATCTAGCTGTAATGTGGATACACGCTGCATGTGGATGTTAGCTGCTCCCAAATAAAATTTCAGAATCATCCAACCGGTGAAACGTCCATTATTCCGCTCTAAGTGCGCACTGCTCAGTGCTGTCTGCTTTTTATTTCTTTCCTCTTCTTTTATTTTCAATGCTCCACTCACCCCTATATTCTTTCCTCTTCTTTCTGCCCACAATATTAGTGTTTGATTTCTTTTATTTAAATAAATGGTTAATTGCCATATGACTATATTTCCACCATTCCACTTACCATTTCTTTTCTACCACTCACATTCCACTTCTCTTCCCTTTCTTTCTTTATTTCTTTCATTGTCTTCTTCTTCCTCTCCATTCTCCTATAAATAGCAGCCTCATTCTTCTCACCAATTCACACCCCAATGGGGAGGGACAAACCCTCCTCTTTCTCTTCTCCATCTCACATCATATTTTCCATTCTCTAGTATTTAGGGTTTTCAAGACTTCAAGGAGGAGAGGAGCTGTTTACACCATCACCACCAGCCATCAACCATCATCACCACCATCATCATCACCTTGGGAATCTCGGCTTTTGAGTTACTCGCGTGAGGATTTAAGAGTTTGTGATCTTCGAGTTCTTCCTACTTTCCATATGGTGTACTTCAACTTATTCTTTAATTACTCTTTTTGAGTTCCTCTTTGTTGCTTGATTATTCTTTGTATTAGTTAACATGACATGATTTATATAATTTTCAGCCTATATTTATGAGTTTATTTGATTGTTAGATCCTAATTAATTAGTTCTTCTAGCAGCTTATGTGACTCCGTTTATTTGATTCGGTTTTATTGAATCTTTTATGTGTTCTTGTTTTAAGGTTCGAAACTTAAGATGATTGCATGTAATTGGTGCTAGAATTAGGGTTTTAATTCTAATTCACAAGTAGTAAAGGCTTATCAAACGGGTCGGAATCAAAATAAGAAGGATCGCGGATAGACGAGCGTTCGCTAGGTCGCGCACTTTAATTAACAACTCTTCTTCTATGCTTTAGATATGTTATTGATTGATCACCTTTGCATGTTTAATTGTTTAATCTAGATGAGCGTTCACTAGGTTAATTTTCATAGAAGATGTTTTATTTGGGGAATGATAACCCGTGTGGGCATTCCACATATGTTAGTTTCGGTTTCATGGCTAGGGAACTTGGTTAATTTTCGGTCTAATGATTGGTAAACTTGTGTATATGTGGCTGAACTTTATATACTTTGTGTTTCATCATCATATTTTATTTATTCTTTGTAATTTAATTAATTTATTTCATTCAATTTATCTCTTAATTCCCCTTTTTACTTTGTACATATGTATATATTTATACTTTATACTTGTTAATAATAATTCTTTATTTTATTTAATTCTTTGTGACATTTTTTGTTAGGTACACCCTTTGATCTCCGTTGTGAACGATACCCTACTTACCACTATACTACTACCGATAGGGTTTTTTTAAATTGACGCTCCGTTTTTGATGTGAACGTAAAATACGTTCACAAAGTGCTCTAAATACTTGGATGGATGCTATTCTGAAAGCTTATTTGTCGGTTTAATGTTTGTTTTCGTGTTTTCAGGGAAAATATGTGAAAAATGCTTATTTACACATAAAAGGTGAATTTTGGAGATTTACAGCGCAATATCGGAAAGTCAACCGTGACTTTTCGATTATCTGATGACACCGGTCATCATTCGGAAGTGGAATATAACATTGTACGAAGATTTCGAAAGACGTTTCGAATCCCGGCAATTTTGCCGGCGAACCACCACTCACGGAGGCGCAACCACCACACGCGGTGATGAAATCTATTTTTAATCTCTACTTTATTTTCCCTTATTTATGTTTTATATTTATTTTTATTCATATTTTAGTATTTATTTTATAATTATTCCTTTGATTATTTTATTTTATTTTATAATTATTTCTTTTCATTTCTTTTTGTTATTTTATTTTTGTTATTTTGTTTCGTGGTGCAGCCACATGTGCTCGTTCTCTTCTCCTGCCATGTTACCCTTCCTCTTCCCCGCTCCTTCATTTCAAATCCATCTCCAGTTCATCACCCACTGACCCACTACTCCTCTTTGAATTTGAATTCAGCTTGTGAGCTGTTTCTCCACCATCACAGCCCATCACCTTTCATCTATTCTCTTCAAATACCCATCTTTTCCCTGCTCATTTCTCCATGGCCGGGAGGCCGGGGCTTCTCCCCGCGCCTCCATTCTCTCCCTCTCCACCATTTCTCTAGCTTCCCAGTATGGCCTCCTGCCATGCTTTCTGTTCTGGTCCCTCATATATCTTCTCTGTACTCACGACAACCCTCTCCCTCCTCTCCTCCTTTCTCTCAAACACTATCTAAGCCCCATCTTCTTCTCCTCCCAGTTCTCTGTTCTTCCTCTTTATTTCCCTGCAAACAATTCACAACCATAATCATCATCAATCCAAAATCCATACTCTTCCATCACTAATAATCATCATCACAGCACCACAATACTTAATCAACTCATTCATCTGCAATTCTCAATCACCCAATACAGTACTCATCATCACAGACAATTAATCCATACCTCAAATTCAATCCCTCTGTCCTCTGCCGTCATCGAATTCCGTCCCTACCGGCCGGCATCTCTGCTCCGACGCGCCGACGCGCCGAGCCCAGCTCCCCGTCACGCTGCCAGCGTCATCTTCATAGCCCTCCGCTACAGTCCACGACGCCAAGTCACCGCCACCGCCCCGGTCTTCATCGCCGACGGCGTCCTCAATCCACAAGAACCCGCGCCGGCGCCGATCTCTCTCGTGCTCCCAACTCTCGGCGTCGATTCCATTTCACCGAGTACCAAGTACTGCTACTGCTCTCTCCGCTCTCGATCACCGCTCAAAGCTCACGACGCGCCGCAAAGCCATCTCGCGCCGCCCACGCCGCTTAGCCGGCAGATCACCACCACGGCGTCGTCTCACTTCCCCGGGAATCCGATCCTTGCTCACGGCCCAAGACCGGCAAAGCATGGAACCCAGCTCTCTCTCTCTCTTAATCGATCTGATGAGGAAAAGAAGAAAAAGAATAGAATGAGAGAAGCCACGGGAATGAGAAAGAAAGAAGGCTTTGAAAAGTCAACTCGCCAAGAAGGAAGAAGACCGGGTCAACACAAGTCAAACCGGACTTTCTTAATCGGGCTTCCAAGCCCAATTGTCAAGGCCCAAGGCCCAAGCCAAATTGCTCTCTGCACCCGAGCCTTCACCGAACACCAGCGAGTCCGATCAGATCCCTCGCCGGAATTAAATGAGCATTTCTTTCTCAACTCAATTTAATTTTAAGTTGTGTGCATTTATTTGATTAATTTGTGTATTTGTTTAATTTAATTTGTTAAATTTGAATATTGTGTGACTTAATTATATATTGAAAAACCCAAAAATATGTTTTTAATTCATTTGTGTGTTAGTTTAATTTCTTTATTGTTGGTGTGTTTTATATAATTGTCTTAGTTTAATTTGTATTTTCCTTGTTTTATTTATTTTCAAAAAGATTAAAAAACCAAAAATATTTCCTTTAATTTATTTCTTGTTTTCAAAAGAATTTCAAAAACCCAAAAATATCACCTTTGTATATATTGTACATTTTTGTAAATAGAAACAATTTAGGTTAATTAATTTTGTGACATTAGAAAAGTAAATAAACAATCCTCTGTGGGAAAAACCTCTACTTCCCATTATACTATTCAACGACAAATTGTTAGGAAGTTTAGGTAATAATTAGTGACGTCGGTTTTACCGCATATCAGTTTTGGCCTGTCAGATGGAAGGCCCAAACCCAAGAAGGAGGCCCAAACCCAAGATGGAAGGCCCAAATCCATGAAGGAAGGCCCAAGTTCACAAAGCATGAGGAAAGGCCCAAGCCCAGAATTTCGGACATTCTGCCTGTGCAGATTAGTCAACTTGCGAAGCCCATATCTCCCACTTGCACCGTTGGATCGTGCTGTAATTTTGATACACGCTGCATGTGTGTGTTAGATATTCTTTATTAAAATTTGAGAATCATCCAACCGTTCAAACGTGCATTATTCCGTTCTAAGTGGGCACTGCTCAGTGCTGTCTGCTTTTTATTTCTTTCCTCTTCTTTTATTTTCAATGCTCCACTCACCCCTATATTCTTTCCTCTTCTTTCTTCCAACACTATTAGTGCTTAATTTCTTTTACCTAAATAAATGGTTCATTGCCATATGACTACATTTCCACCATTCCACTTACCATTTCTTTTCTACCACTCACATTCCACTTCTCTTCCTTTTCTTTCTTTATTTCTTTCATTGTCTTCTTCTTCCTCTCAATTCTCCTATAAATAGTGATAGGAGCACAAAGTGTGACGTTTTTAATGTATTTTCCCTACTATTTGGCTATGATTTAATTGTAACTTTGCTATTTTTGCTTAGTTTCCATATTTGAGTCCCTAAATGATATATAAATGTGAATACGTGCAGAAAATCGGAGCTCGGAAATTTACGAAGTCTAATGGGCTTTTTCGAGGCCCATTAAGAAGTGAGCTGCCGTGAGGCCCAAGATGAAGGCCCAAATCCATGAAGATGAAGGCCCAAATCCATGAAGAAAGGCCCAAGCCCAAGAAGAAAGGCCGAAACCCAAGAAGAAAGGCCCAAGCCCAAGAAGGAAGGTCCAAGCCCATTTTCGGACAATCTGCCTGTGCAGATGTGTCAACTTGCGAAGACCATATCTCCCAATTACACCGTTGGATCCAGCTGTAATTTTGATACACGCTGCATGTGTGTCTTATATATTCTGTATTAAAATTTGAGAATCATCCACCCGTTCAATCGTGCATTATTCCGTTCTAAGTGGGAATAGCTCAGTGCTGCCTGCTTTTTATTTCTTTCCTCTTCTTTTATTCTCAATGCTCCACTCACCCCCATATTTCCACCCATCTCACCACACTATCTTTGTTTCTTTCTCTCCATATCATTAGTGTTTGATTTCTTTTACCTAAATAAATTGTTCATTGCCATATGACTACATTTCCACCATTCCACTTACCATTTCTTTTCTACCACTCACATTCCACTTCTCTTCCTTTTCTTTCTTTATTTCTTTCATTGTTTTCTTCTTCCTCTCCATTCTCCTATAAATAGAAGCTCATTCTTCTCTTCAAAACACACCCCAATGGGGAGGGACAAACCCTCCTCTTTCTCTTTTCATTTCTCATTTTCCATTCTCTAATGCTATGGGTTTTCAAGACTTCAAGGAGGAGGAGAAGGCGTCTACACCATCACCACCAGCCCCTATTCAACATCACCATCACCATCATCACCTTGTCTTCACAGCTTGGATTACTTGTGGTCAAGGATTCAAGATGTGGCTTCAAGATCTTCATGCTATTCATACGGTGTATTTCGACTTATTCTTTAATTTCTCTTATGAGTTCCTCTTTGTTGCTTGTTTATCCTTTGTATTAGTTAACATGACATGATTTATATAATATTCAGCCCTTGTTTATGGATTTATTTAATTGTTGGATCCTAATTAATTAGTTCTTCTAGTAGCTTATGTGACTCCGTTTATTTGATTCTATTTTAGTAGAGAACTTTTATATGTTTTTGTTTTAAGGTTGCAAACTTAAGATGATTGCATATAATTGGTGCTAGAATTAGGGTTTTAATTCTAATTCACAAGTAGTAAAGGCTTTGGAAAGAGGTCGGAATGAAATAAGAAGGATCACGGATAGATGGGTGGTCCCACTAGGTCGTGCACTTTAATTAACAACTCTTCTTTTATGCATTGGACATGTTTTGATTAGCTACCTTTGCATGTTTGATTGATTAATCTAGGTGCGGTCGCTTAGGCTAATTTTCATGAAAGTGGTTTTATTTGGGGAATGATAATTGGCGGTCCAGCATTCCACATATGTTAATTTCGGTTTCATGGCTAGGGAACTTGGTTAATTTTCGGTCCAATAATTGGTAAACTTGTATACTTGTGGCTGAACTTTATATACTGATAGGAGCACAAAGTGTGACGTTTTTAATGTATTTTCCCTACTATTTGGCTATGATTTCATTGTAACTTTGCTATTTTTGCTTAGTTTCCATATTTGAGTCCCTAAATGATATATAAATGTGAATACGTGCAGAAAATCGGAGCTCGGAAATTTACGAAGTCTAATGGGCTTTTTCGAGGCCCATTAAGAAGTGAGCTACCGTGAGGCCCAAGATGAAGGCCCAAATCCATGAAGATGAAGGCCCAAATCCATGAAGAAAGGCTCAAGCCCAAGAAGGAAGGCCCAAGCCCAAGAAGGAAGTCCACAAAGCATGAAGGAAGGCCCAAGTCCACAAAGCATGAAGGAAAGGTCCAAGTCCATTTTCGGAGAATCTGCCTGTGCAGATCAGTCAACTTTGGAAGTGCATATCTCCCACTTTCACCGTTGGATCCAGCTGTATTTTTGGCACACGCTGCATGTGTGTGTTAGATATTCTGTATTAAAATTTGAGAATGATCCAACCGTTCAAACGTGTATTATTCCGTTATAAGTGGGCATAGCTCAGTGCTGCCTGCTTTTTATTTCTTTCATTTTCTTTTATTCTCATTGCTCCACTCACCACCATATTCCCATCCATCCCATCACACTATCTTTGTTGTTTTCTCTCCATATCATTAGTGCTTGATTTCCTTTACCTAAATAAATGGTTCATTGCCATATGACTACATTTCCACCATTCCACTTACCATTTCTTTTCTACCACTCACATTCCACTTCTCTTCCTTTTCTTTCTTTATTTCTTTCATTGTCTTCTTCTTCCTCTCCATTCTCCTATAAATAGCAGCCTCATTCTTCTCTTAATTCACACCCCAATGGGGAGGGACAAACCCTCCTCTTTCTCTTCTCATTTCTCATTTTCCATTCTCTAATACTATGGGTTTTCAAGACTTCAAGGAGGAGGAGAAGGCGTCTACACCATCACCACCAGCCCTATTTCAGCGTCACCATCACCATCACCACCTTGTCTTCACAGCTTGGATTACTTGTGGTCAAGGATTCAAGACGTGGCTTCAAGATCTTCATGCTATTCATACGGTGTATTTCGACTTAGCCTTTAAATTTATGCCTCTTCGTTGCTTGTTTATCCTTTGTATTAGTTAACATGACATGATTTATATAATTTTCAGCCTTTGTTTATGGGTTTATTTAATTGTTTGATCCTAATTAATTAGTTCTTCTAGTAGCTTATGTGACTCCGTTTATTTCATTCTGTTTTAGTAGATAACTTTTATATGTTTTTGTTTTAAGGTTGCAAACTTAAGATGATTGCATATAATTGGTGCTAGAATTAGGGTTTTAATTCTAATTCACAAGTAGTAAAGGCTTTGGAAAGAGGTCGGAAACAAATAAAAAGGATCACGGATAGATGGGCGGTCCCACTAGGTCGTGCACTTTAATTAACAACTCTTCTTTTATGCGTTGAACATGTTTTGATTAGCTACCTTTGCATGTTTGATTGCTTAATCTAGGTGTGGTCGCTTAGGTTAATTTTCATGAAAGTGGTTTTATTTGGGGAATGATAATTGGCGGTCCAACATTCCACATATGTTAATTTCGGTTTCATGGCTAGGGAACTTGGTTAATTTTCGGTCCAATAATTGGTAAACTTGTATACTTGTGGCTGAACTTTATATTCTTTATGTTTCATCCCATCTTATTTCATTTATTCTTTGTAGATTAATTAATTTATTTCATTCAATTTATCTCTTAAAACCCATTTTCACTTTGTACATATGTATATATTCTTTATACTTGTTAATAATAATTCTTTATTTTATTTAATTCTTTGTGACATTTTTTGTTAGGTACACCCTTTGATCTCCGTTGTGAACGATACCCTACTATGCACTATACTACTACCGATAGGGTTTTTTTAAATTGATGCTCATATTGGGCGTGTCATATACTATGTGTTTCATCCCATCATATTTAATTTATTCTTTGTAATTTAATTAATTTATTTCATTCAAGTTATCTCTTAAACCCCCTTTTACTTTGTACATATGTATATATTCTTTTTACTTGTTAATAATAATTCTTTATTTTATTTAATTCTTTGTGACATTTTTTGTTAGGTACACCCTTTGATCTCCGTTGTGAACGATACCCTACTATGCACTATACTACTACCGATAGGGATTTTTTTAAATTGATGCTCCTTTTTGGGGCCTGTCAATTTTTGGCGCCGTTGCCGGGGATTGTTTTTACTTTTTACTTTTTACTTTTTACTTTTTGACTGTTGACTTTTTGACTGTTGAGTTTTTTTGACTGTTGACTTTTTACTATTTGTAAATAATACTTGTTAATTTTATACTTACTAATTTTACTTGTTTATATTTTTACACTTAGTAATTATATTTAGGTGTCTTTTATATAGTTGATTATTTTTTGTTGTTGTAAGTTGTAACTTGAACGGAAATAGGTAAGGTCCTTTTATTAATATTGGCCTAAACCCTTCATTTTTACCGTAAGGTTATTTGAGGTTGAGGGCGGCCTTTATTAACACTTGGAGAATTGTCGAACACTTAAGTGCTTTCTCAACTGAGTAAGGGGCACATGAATGGTGTCTAGATATGATCAAGACTCTGGGTGACGGGTTTGTAAAATTGGATTCAGAGGACTTGTCCACTAAATGAATCCTGCCTCTCGCTTATCTCTTGTGATCTGGCCATTCGCCTTCTGAAAACACGGAAAGTCATTTAAGTCAAGGCATTGCACCTAGGCCGTAAGTCCACCTTGAGTTACCGCTTGGAATCAACTTTCACTTTTTTTTCAACTATATTCAGGCAAAGGAAAATATTTTTGTGTAAATAAAATATACGTAGACATAGGAAAATTTATTCATTCATTTTGTATAGATAATTTGTGACATATTTTTAACTTTGTAAATATTTTGTTTTTATTTTTTTAAATTTATTACTAACCTTTTTATTTTGTATAGGAAATAATCGGGGTTTATCGGAAATTCTACCACATACATCGGAGCATACGTTTAGGAAGTCAAGGTTGAAAAACCTTGAGGTTGATGTCTTGTTGGTGATTTTCGGTTTCCTCGGGAGTAAAAAGGTAAGTTTTCTTTCACACTCGTTATTTATTTTAAAAATAAATAAATAAATAAAAAAAATAGAAAATTTGTAATTGTAAATAAAAAAAAAGAGTGTTTGTTTGTTTGTTTTACTCTTTGTATTTATTTATTTTTACTGTTTATAATTACTGTTTGTTTTATTTTTGGGCTTGATTGTTGTTATTTGTTATCGGGCCTTAGGCCCATTTTGTGTGATTGGTTAGGGTTTTAGGTTTCGTAAAATAAAAAAAATAAAAAAATAAAAAAAAATAAAAAATAAAAAATTTAGCCCATTGGGCTCGTGTCATTCCCGAAGCCCAAAACCCATAACCCAAGCCCATTTAGTGTGTCGGCCCTGTTCGTTTTTAGGCCCATTAGTTAAGCCCACCAATAATGGGCCGGAGATTTCTTTGGCCCAGGCCCACTTTAAGGCCCAGACCATTCCGATGGCCCAAGCCCGTTTAAAGTGTCGGCAAGCGCGTGTGCTACGCGTTTTCACTGTTCACTTTACGACTTTTCGTAAAGTATTAAAAAAATAAAAAAATAAAAAATCGAAAATCAAGAAAAAAATGTGATTGGGCCGACGCACGACTTTTGCGTCGGCCGAATTGTTTAATAAACCGCGTGCGTGTTTACTGTAGACTTTACGACTTTCGTCGCTCGATCCGGAAATTACGGGTCTTCTGTCTGTGGCACGTGTGCGAGCGTGCGTCCGTTCCCTTCCCTTCCCTTCTGTTCGTGTGTTTCATTTCACGCATTTCCTTAGGTTTCCCTTAGTCTCTCTCACTCTCTCTCTCGTTTTCTCTCTCGTGTGTTCTTCGTGTTCTTCAGTTTTCCCAGAAACCTCCCTAATTCCCAGAAAGTTATCCTCCCTTCCCAACCCAGAAATGGCCAAAAGAGTCAATTCTTTCAGCGACTTGTTTCAGGCAGGTCCTTCAGAGAACCCAATCTTTGAAGGTCTGGCTGAAATAATTCCACCGAGCATGCTCAATAGCGCCGATGCTAGCATGCCGACCGAGCCACAACCACAACCGCAACCACTACCTCAAGCACCAATCTTGGTTGCTGATCCACCTGTTGAGCCGGAAGCCGCTCCTATCTATAGTACACCAAAGCTCAGAGAGATGCACTTGCGGCTTTCTTTGCGGTGTATTCTCACCCCACCAAGCCACAACGAGAAAGATTTGGTCCGAAAATCGGACTTGAGGAGGACCAAGTCTATTATTGGGGGTCGAGAAATAGGAAGAAGTTCGGTATCATTACGTCTGAGCAGCGTATTGCCGAGTTAGAGAGACGAAATGATCAGCTGGTGAGCAAGAACGAGGAGCTTCAACTTTTGAATCAACGACTCGTCGATGCTCTCCACAGCGGCATATGTCCCAATTGCGGAGGTCCTGTTCCGCACTCAGATGTGCCTAGGCGAAGGCTCGAAGTTGTTCCTCAACAACAAGAGCCTATTCTTGAGTTTTCCGATGATTCCATCGACATGGACCACTTAAGACGGGATGTGCGGAGCCTCATGCCAACACTAGTCGAGCGCCTATCCATACCTTTGCCATCTGACACTCTTCCCGGACCTGCTCATGATGTTGTCGGAGTCCACACCGACTTGATCTCGGATATCGCCCGCAAGGCCAAAGACGAGCTCCTGCTCATGGCCACTGCCGGATTTCCTTTGTGGATTTCTTCACCGACTCCCGACACGTCTATTCATCCCGAGACTCTTCATAGGGCCGAGTACTTGCGAGTGTTTCAACGAGCTGAACCTGCACCGTACTTCAAATCTGAATCCTCGAGACACTCGGCAACCATCCATCTTTATCCGACCACCATCGTTCAAATTCTCATGGATGTTGGTCGATGGTTGCCAGTCCCTCGTAGCATGATCACAAACGCCAAGACGTTGGAGATCCTTTCGTCCAACAACGAAGAAGGCTACGAGGAGCATATGCAAGTGATGTCGGCCGAGTTTCTGGTGCCATCTCACATCGTCTCAACTCGTGAAGTCCAGTTCGTTCGGTACTCTCACCAACAACTGGATGGAAGTTGGGTCGTCGTGGATGTCTCCGTGGATGAATTGCGTTCCAATCCAAAGCCTTCCGTGAGATTGATTTGCCGAAAACGCCCCTCCGGATCCCTGATATGTGATCTTCATAATGGATCTTCCTTGGTCACTTGGGTGGAGCACGTGGATGTACGCGAGAAAGAGATAAAGGCCAGTTTCGAACCTTTTGTTCATTCAGGGTTCGCTTTTGGTGCAAAGCGTTGGATCTCAACCCTCCAACGACAAGCCGAGCGCTACATGTGCGCCACAGGTATCCACTCTTCACTCGGTGACTCGATTATTTCTCTTGAAGGAAGAAGAGGCTTGGCGGAAATGGCAAAACATATGACAATCTGTTTCTTCAACGATATCAGCAACTCCACATACCACCACTGGACTTGTTCGAATCGAACAAGAGACACTCGAATGGAGGTCAGGACCAACAAGCGAAGGGGTGATCCGAGCAAGCCCCCTGGAGTCAATCGTACTGCTGGTTGTTCCGTCGTTCATCTCTCCCATCACACCAGGATCTTTGAGTTCCTCAAAGACGTTCAGACTAGACCACAATGGGATAGCATGTCGATGGACAGCTCTGTACGTGTGCTGGCAAATTTCAGCATCGGTCTTGACCCGCGGAACCAGATTTCGGTGCTCGCCATAGATAGTCACAACGACTTCCTCATTCTCCAGGAGTGTTGCACCGATGCAACGGGGTCGTCTGTGATATACGCGCCGATCAACCATTCCATTCTCCAGTGTTTGTTATGTGGAGTTCAACCGGAGCCATTTCCGCTTATGTCTTCAGGCTTCTCCATTCTGCCTAACGTATCCGGAGCTATTCTTGACGGAACATTGCTGACTATAGTGTTCCAGATCTCAGTGAAGGCTACATCAGCCAAGTCTGCCGTGGAGTCGGCAACAACCCTTGTCCAGGACACACTTCAAAGGATCAGAACCGCAGTCAACTAAGGAGCAAACGTTGGATGCAAGGCCCTGCTAGCCTTGTTTGTGACTGTTGGTGACTTGCTTCGGGAGGAGCTTTTATGATCTTCAAGGGGGAGTTTTTCTATAACTTATCTGTTTTTCATTTGTATAAATGTTGTGTGTTTATTTATGTTTGTGTGTTTACTTCTGTTTGTGTGTTTAAATTCAATAACCATACTTGAATTTTTCATTTTTGTGAAATATTTGTCAACATTGAGGACAATGTTTAATTCAAGTGTGGGGGGAAATTTTATTAAAAAGAAAAGAAAAAAAATTTGAAAAATTGAAAAAATTCAAAAAAATAATTTACTTGTTTTCGTTTTCTACGGTAACAATATATCGACTAAATCATACTTACTCCCTTGGTAGCGTTGAACCTACCATTGCAGTTAGTAAGTCACTGTGGTCACGTATTGTTACCCTAATAAAAAAAAATTGAAAAAGAAAAAAAAAATTGCTTATGTTGTTTATTTATTTGTTTGTTTTCGTTTTTCTACGGTAACGGTATATCGACTAAATCATACTTACTCCCTTGGTAGCGTTGAACCTACCATTGCACTTAGTAAGTCACTGTGGTCACGTATTGTTACGTAAATTGAAAAAAATAAAAAAAAATCAAAATATCAAAAATGACAAAAATATTTGCTTCTTTTTGTGTGTTTTATTGTGTTGTGTTTTGTTCTTTCCAATTCCGATGATGAATTGAGTTTAATTGTTATGATTTTGGAAAATGTTGATTATATGCTAAGGTTTTGTGTAGTTTGCTTTGGATTTAATCTGCATAACTTATGATTGCTCGAATTTCCATGTTCACATAACCTGTTTCGATTAATTGATTGCAATCCGAGAAGCACATTTAAACATACATTGTCATGCATACCCAGAAAATGTGAGGACTTGAGCCTATTGAATATTCACATGTATGCATATTTCATACATTTACTCGTTCTTCATGTGTGCACAATTCATGAGTTTGAACCTAGAACTTGCTCAGAGACCGCTTGAAACATTTTGTTAATCTGTGATGAATTAGAAATGAGTAAGGCATTAGTTGAGCACCATGGCCAAAATATTCACCATCCATCTAAACACGAACTTTAGGAATCCCCTTTTGAACTAAACACTCATTAGCCGTTTCTTTTGTTCACCCACACCATCTCACCCTTGTTTTATTTATGTTTGCAAGACGATGATAGTGACTTCTTGTGTTCTTATGCTTCGGGTTTTGATTTGTTTGGTAGTATACCAAAAGGCAAGTGTGGGTGTGATTTATTTTGTTGTAATTGTTCAAAGAAAGAAAGAAAAACAAATCAGAAATAAAAAGAAGGAATAAAATTCCTCAAAAAAAAAAAAAAAAAAGAGAAAAAAAAAGAAAGAGAAATTCCAAAAATAGAGTTATTTTGTTGTATTATTTTTTAATTCAATAAAAGGTTGGAGGAAAATAAGAGTTGTTTCGGGTATAGCATATGTATGAGTTTCAAAGTCGTTGACTTGTCTTGCAAACATGTAAAACATTTTTCATTTCAAGTCCTTTCACTTCATTTACCATTTACCATTTACCATCCACCCTTTGGTCCCTGTTTCACCTGAAAGTCCTTATGATCTGATGAGTTGTGGATTAATTGTAGAGAGTCGGTTAATGAGCAAGCATATGGGAACACTACTTGTGTAATTGTTTTGAGAGTAAACACTTAACCCTAAACACTGAGCGGAAATATTTAGTGAATCTTGTGAGGTTTAGTGGTTAATGTTGTTCATATGTGCCTATTGGATTGCTTGACATTAATTGTATACTTGGTTTTCACACACACACCCGAGCATAAATGAGATGTACCTGTTAAATACTTAGCAAATTCTTTAGCCTTGGTATATAATTTTTATTCTCTTGGTTATAACTCTTTCGAACTCGCTGAGGATTATGGTTGGAAAGACCAGTTTGTTTTGTGTTTCCCTTTCTGTGTTTGTGTTCCTGTTTTCTATTCTGTGTTTGCTAGAGCACTAGCAATAGTTCAAGTGTAGGGGTGTGATGTGAACGTAAAATACGTTCACAAAGTGCCTTTAATTACTGGATTTTGCTATTCCGAAAGCTTAATTGTTTGTTTAATATTTGTTTTCGTGTTTTTAGGGAAAATATGAGGAAAATGTTTATCTGCACAGAATAGGTGCATTTTGGAGGTTTTCAACGTAATTCGGAAAGTCAACCGTGACTTTCAGTTGTGGAATAAAATATTGTACGAAGATTTCGGAAACCGTTCCGAATCCCGACAATTTGTCGGCGAACCACCACATAAGGCGGCGCAACCACCACTCGCGGTGGCGATACACATATTCAAACCACCATTTTATTTTCTCTAATAAATGTTTCTTTTATACATTTATTTTATAATTATTTGAGTTAATTTATTTTATTTTTTTGTTTTGTTTTGTTTGCAGCTGATGTGAACGTAAAATACGTTCACAAAGTGCCTTTAATTACTGGATTTTGCTATTTCGAAAGCTTATTTGTTTGTTTAATATTTGTTTTTGTGTTTTTAGGGAAAATATGAGAAAAATGTCAATTTCAACACAAAAGGTGAATTTTGGAGATTTTCAGCGTAAATCGGAAAGTCAACCGTGACTTTAATTTGTGGAATAAAATATTGTACGAAGATTTCGGGAACCGTTCCGAATCCCGGCAAGTTTGTCGGTGAACCACCACATTAGGCGGCGCAACCACCACACGCGGTGGCGAAACACAAATTAAATCTCCATTTTATTTTCCCATGTTTATATTTATATCCATGTTTATATTTATGTTTATATTTTATATTTATATTTATTTTTGATTTTATATATGTATATTTATTTTAATTAATTGTTTGTTAATTTATTTTCTTTTGTTTTCTTTTGAGTTTTGTCTGCAGCTCACCACCAAGAAGCCCACTTCCGGCCACCTACCACCTCCACTTCACCAAACTCTCCACCATCATCCAACACCAATACCACAACTCCCCTATTTATACATCTGCAATTCAAAGACCAAAATCATAAATCTAATCATGTCTTTTCTTCTCTTTTGCAGGTTTGAAAGCTCCCGGCCGTGCTCTCTGCAATTTCAAATGGCAAAACCACTCCCACGGCCTCACGCCGCTTCTGCCATACCAGCTCGGTCCTCATCGAGCCCATGCTCACAGCCCAACTCACACCGCCGTCTTGATGCCCGGCCCAATCCTTACCGGCGCCGCTCTCTGCCCGTGTCTAATCAGCCGCCGCCGCCGTCAAATCCAATTGCGTCGCTGCTGCTCGCCTCAATTTTCCGTCGATCCCGGCTCCCATGGTTCGCCGTGAAGCCCGGCTCCCATGGTTCGCCGTGAAACCCAAAGCCCGCCGACGCTACTGCCATAACCACCGCCACCCCGCCGCTGCGCTTCTTGCCGCGTTCCCAAGTCTCCCCGCAAAACCAGGCCGTGCCTCCATCTTCGGCGCCGATCCCGGCCATGGCGTCTCTCGTCGCCGACCTCAATCACCGCTGCTGTTCTTCGCCACCTGCGCCGGTTTCCACAAGCCCGCGCCTCTCGCCGGCCCTTCCTCACACCCCGCCGACGAACCCGAAACCCATCACCACCGGCGTCGATCTCCTCGCCGCTCTCCTCTACCGTAGCTGTTCAGTCCATCACGGCCTCACCCAAGCACTTCCGTGCTTCCCGGATCATGCCGCCGCTCACCATTGAGTCGCGCCACCTTGGCAGATCACCTCGCCGTCGATCGATCCACATAGCCTCTCGCCGGCGCTGCACCAGAAGAAAAGAAGGGAAAAGATGATGAATAGAAGAAAGAAAAGAACACGGGTTGAGAGAAATGAAGGAATAAGAAATTTAGGTTGACTTTTCAACCTAAAGGAATGAAGAAACGCACGGATCTGCTAGACCAAGTCAACGAAGTCAACAGAAAAAATGGGTTGGGCTGTTTTCTTAATTTGGACCTCCAAGCCCAATTGCCCAAGCCCAGAGGCCCAAATGCCAAGTTACTCTCGCACCCGCCACATCCAAATTACATAGTTCGATTTTATAGCCGAGTCCGCCACCTTCGCTCGGACGTTGTCCATTTTCATGGACACATTAGTAACATTTTCCCAACCCTTGTTTATTTATTATATTTTATTTTTGTTTAATTTTATTTTCCGTACTTTAATTAATGTGAATAAATGTTGGGATAAATTGTTACTATTTGTTTTATTTTCTATTTTGTGTAATAATTGTTGGATTGAAGTTGATTGATTCTTCTAGCAGCTTATGTGAATTTTGTTTGTTTGGTTTTATCTTTAATGTTGAAACTAAATAATAAGGATCACGGATAGTTGGGCGGTCCCGCTAGGTCGTGCACTTGAATTAGCAACTCTTCTTCTATGCGTTAGACATGTTTAGATTAATTACCTTTGCATGTTTAATTGTTTAGCCTGTCAGGGTGGTCTCGGGGTTAATTTTCATAGTGAGGTTTTATTTGGGAGATGTATGGTGGTCCAGCATCTTACATATGTTAATTTCGGATTCATGGCTAGGGAGTTGGTTAATCTTCAAAACAATATTTGTGTGTGTTTTTCTTGTTTTCAAAAATAATAAAAATCCAAAAATATTTCTTTTATTGTTTTCAAAAATCTCAAAAACCCCCAAAAACAACTTTTGTAGATAATGTATATTTTTGTAAATAGAAACAATACTGTATAGTTTATTTTTGTATATATATATATTCTTTATTCTTTATACTTGTTAATATTAATTCTTTATTTAATTTAATTTTTCGTGACATTAAAAAGTAAATATAACAATCTTCTGTGGGAAAAACCTTTATTTCCCATTATACTTTACAACGACAATTGTTAGGAATTTAGGTAATAATTAATGACCGCGGTGAAAAGCCTCAGATCATTTTGGCGCCGTTGCCGGGGATTGTTTTTACTATTTACTTTTTACTATTGACGTTGACTTTTTACTGTTGACGTTGACTTTTTACTTTTGACTGTTTACTTTTTACTATTGACGTTGACTTTTTACTATTGACTGTTGACTTTTTACTATTGACTATTGACTTTTTACTATTTGTAAATAATACTTGTTAATTTTATTTATACTCACTGATTATACTTGTTTATCTTTTGTTACACTTAGTAATTTATTTAGGTGTCTTTTATATAGTTGATTATTTTAGGTAAGGTCCTTTTGTTAATATTGGCCTAAACCCTTCATTTTTACCGTAAGGTTATTTGAGGTTGAGGGCGGCCTTTATTAACACTTGGAGAATTGTCGAACACTTAAGTGCTTTCTCAACTGAGTAAGGGGCACATGAATGGTGTCTAGATATGATCAAGACTCTGGGTGACGGGTTTGTAAAATTGGATTCAGAGGACTTGTCCACTAAATGAATCCTGCCTCTCGCTTATCTCTTGTGATCTGGCCATTCGCCTTCTGAAAACACGGAAAGTCATTTAAGTCAAGGCATTGCACCTAGGCCGTAAGTCCACCTTGAGTTACCGCTTGGAATCAACTTTCATTTTTTTTCAACTATATTCAGGCAAAAGAAAATATTTTTGTGTAAATAAAATATACGTAGACATAGGAATATACGTAGACATAGGAATATACGTAGACATAGGAATATAGGAATATACGTAGACATAAAATATACTTAGACATAAGGAAATTTTATTCATTCATTTTGTATAGATAATTTGTGACACATTTTTAACTTTGTAAATATTTTGTTTTTATTTTGTAAATTTATTACTAACCTTTTTATTTTGTATAGGGAATAATCCGGGTTATCAGAAATTCTACCACATACATCGGAGCATACGTTTTGGAAGTCAAGGTTGAAAAACCTTGAGGTTGATGTCTTGTTGGTGATTTTCGGTTTCCTCGGGAGTAAAAAGGTAAGTTTTCTTTTCACTCTCGTTATTTATTTGATTTAAAAAAATAAAAAAATAAAAAAAAATAGAAAATTTGTAATTGTAAATAAAAAAAAAGAGTTTTTGTTTTTGTTTTACTGTTTTGAAATTATTTATTTTTACTGTTTATAATTACTGTTCATATAATTTGTTTTGGGCTTGTTAGTTAGTTTGTTTGTTATTGGGCCTTAGGCCCGTTTGTGTGATTGGTTAGGGTTTTAGGTTTCGTAAAATAAAATAAAAAAATAAAAAAATAAAATAAAATAAAAATTTAGCCCATTGGGCTCGTGTCATTCACGAAGCCCAAAACCCGTAACCCAAGCCCATTAGTGTGTCGGGCCTGTTCGTTTTTAGGCCCACTAGTTAAGCCCACCAATAATGGGCCGGAGATTTCTTTGGCCCAGGCCCACTTTAAAGCCCAAACCATTTCGATGGCCCAAGCCCGTTTAAAGTGTCGGCAAGCGCGTGTGCTACGCGTTTTCACTGTTCACTTTACGACTTTTCGTAAAGTATTAAAAAAATAAAAAAATAAAAAATCGAAAATCAAAAAGATTTTGATTGGGCCGACGCACGACTTTTGCGTCGGCCGAATTGTTTAATAAGCCGCGTGCGTGTCAACTGTAGACTTTACGACTTTCGTCGCTCGATCCGGAAATTGCGGGTTTTCTGTCTGTGGCACGTGTGCAAGCGTGTGCGCGTCTTTCCCCTTCCCTTCTGTTTGCGTTAGTTTCCTTAGGTCATTTCGCGTTTCCCTTAGGCTCTCTCTCTCATTCTCTCTCATCTGCTCTCGTTTTTCTCTAAGTGTTCTTCGTGTTCTTAGTCATTTTTCCCAGAAATCCTCCCAAATCCCAGAAGCTTTCCTCCCTTCCAAAGCACAAATGGCCAAAAGAGTCAATTCTTTCAGTGATTTGTTTCAGGCAGGTCCTTCAGAGAACCCGATCTTTGAAGGTCTGGAAATAATTCCACCGAGCATGCTCAATAGCGCCGATGCTAGCATGCCGACCGAGCCACAACCACAACCGCAACCACTACCCCAAGCACCAATCCTGGTTGCTGATCCACCCGCCGAGCCGGAAGCCGCTCCTGTCTATAGGAGACTTCCGAGGACAAAGTACACCAAAGCTCAGAGAGATGCACTGGCGGCTTTCTTTGCGGTGTATTCTCACCCCACCAAGCCACAACGAGAACGATTTGGTCCGAAAATCGGACTTGAGGAGGACCAAGTCTATTATCGGGGGTCGAGAAATAGGAAGAAATTCGGTATCCCGACGTCCGAGCAACGTATCGCCGAGTTAGAGAGACGAAACGATCGCTGGTGAGCAAGAACGAGGAGCTTCAAATGCAGAATCAACGACTCGTCGATGCTCTCCGCAGCGGCATCGTCCCCGACTGCGGAGGTCCCGTTCCGCACTCGGATGTGCCAAGGCGAAGGCTCGAAGTTGTTCCTCCACAACAAGAGCCTCTTCTCGAGTTGTCCGATGATTCCATCGACATGGACCACTTGAGACGGGATGTGCGGAGCCTCATGCCTACCCTAGTCGAGCGCCCATCCATACCTTTGCCATCCGATACCCTTCCCGGACCTGCTCATGATCTCGTCGGAGTCCACACCGACTTGATCTCGGATATCGCCCGCAAGGCCAAAGACGAGCTCATGCTCATGGCCACTGCCGGATTTCCTTTGTGGATAACTTCACCGACTCCCGACACGTCTATTCATCCCGAAACTCTTAACCGTGCCGAGTACTTGCGAGTGTTTCAACGTGCTGAACCTGCACCGTATTTCAAAGCCGAATCGTCGAGACACTCGGCAACCATCCATCTTTATCCGACCACCATCGTTCAAATTCTCATGGATGTTGGTCGATGGTTGCCAGTCTTCTGTAGCATGATTACAAACGCCAAGACGTTGGAGATCTTATCCTCCAACAACGAAGAAGGCTACGAGGAGCAGAAGCAAGTGATGTCGGCCGAGTTTCTGGTGCCATCTCACATCGTCTCAACTCGTGAAGTCCAGTTCGTTCGGTATTCTCACCTACAACTGGATGGAAGTTGGGTCGTCGTGGATGTCTCCATGGATGAATTGCGCACAAATCTGAAGCCTTCCGTGAGATCTATATGCCGAAAACGCCCCTCCGGATGCCTGATACGTGATCTTCAGAATGGTTCTTCCTTGGTCACTTGGGTGGAGCACGTGGATGTACGCGAAAAGGAGATGAAGGCCAGTTTCGAACCTTTTGTTCATTCAGGGTTCGCTTTTGGTGCAAAGCGTTGGATCTCAACTCTCCAACGACAAGCCGAGCGCTACATGTGCGCCACAGGTATCCACACTTCACCCGGTGATTCAATCATTTCTCCTGAAGGAAGAAGAGGCCTTGCGGAAATGGCAAAACAGATGACGATCTGTTTCTTCAACGACATCAGCAACTCCACGTACCACCACTGGACTTGTTCGAACCGAACAAGAGACACTCGAATGGAGGTCAGGACCAACAAGAGAAGGGGTGATCCGAGCAAGCCCCCTGAAGTCAATCGTACTGCTGGTTGTTCCGTCGTTCATCTATCTCATCACACCAGGATCTTTGAGTTCCTCAAAGAGGTGCAGACAAGACCACAATGGGATAGTATGTCGATGGACAGCTCGGTGCGTGTGCTAGCAAATTTCAGCATCGGTCTTGACCCACGGAACCAGATCTCGGTGCTCGCCATTGATAGTGACAACGACTTCCTCATTCTTCAGGAGTGTTGCACCGATGCAACGGGGTCGTCTGTGATATACGCGCCGATTAACCATTCCATTCTCCAGTGTCTGCTATGTGGAGTTCAACCGGAGCCATTTCCGCTTATGTCTTCAGGCTTCTCCATTCTGCCAAACGTATCCGGAGCTGTTCTTGATGGAACACTACTGACTATGGTGTTCCAGATCTCGGTGAAGGCTACATCAGCCAAATCTGCGGTGGAGTCGGCAACAACCCTTGTCCAGGACACACTTCAAAGGATCAGAGCCGCAGTCAATTAAGGAGCAAACGTTGGATGCAAGGCCCTGCTAGCCTTGTTTGTGACTGTTGGTGACTTGCTTCGGGAGGAGCTTTACGATCTTCAAGGGGGAGATTTTCTTTAACCTATCTTTTTCATTTGTATATATGTTGTGTGTTTACTTCTATTGATTTATGTTTGTGTGTTTACTTCTGTTTGTGTAATTTAATTCAATAATCATGCTTGAATTATACATTTTTGTGAAATATCTGTCTAACATTGAGGACAATGTTTAATTCAAGTGTGGGGGGGGAAGATTTATTGAAAAGAAAAGAAAAGAAAAAAAATTTGAAAAATTTGAAAAATTCAAAAAAAAATAATAATTTACTTGTTTTCGTTTTCTACTGTAACGGTATCTCGACTAGATCATACTTACTCCCTTGGTAGCGTTGAACCTACCATTGCACTTAGTAAGTCACTGTGGTCACGTATTGTTACGTAAATTGAAAAAAATCAAAAAAATCAAAAAAATAAAAAAATTACAAAAATATTTGCTTCTGTTTGTGTGTTTATTTGTGTTATATGTGTTGTTTTCTTTCCAATCCCGATGATGAATTGAGTTTAATTGTTATGATTTTGAGAATGTTTATTATATGTTAAGGCTTTGTGTAGTTTGCTTTGGATTTAATATGCATAACTTGTGATTGCTCGAAATTCCATGTTCACATAACCTGTTTCGATTAATTGATTGCAATCGAGAAGCACATTTGAACATACATTGTCATGCATACCCAGAAAATGTGAGGATTTGAGCCTATTGTATATTCACATGTATGCATATTTCATACATTTACTCGTTCTTCATGTGTGCACAATTCATGAGTTTTGAACCTAGAACTTGCTCAGAGACCACTTGAAACGTTTTGTTAATCTGTGATGAATTAGAAATGAGTAAGGCATTAGTTGAGCACCATGGCCAAAATATTCACCATCCATCTAAACACGAACTTTAGGAATCCCCTTTTGAACTAAACACTCATTAGCCGTTTCTTTTGTTCACCCACACCATCTCACCCTTGTTTTATTTATGTTTGCAAGACGATGATAGTGACTTCTTGTGTTCTTATGCTTCGGGTTTTGATTTGTATGGTAGTATACCAAAAGGCAAGTGTGGGGGTGTATTTATTTTGTTGTATTTGTTCAAGGAAAAAAAAAATCAGAAATAAAAAGAAGGAATAAATTCCTCAAAGAAAAAAGAAATAGAAAAGAAAAAAAAAATGTGGAAGAAAGAAAAAAAATATAGAGTTATTTTCTTGTATTACTTTCAATAAAAGGTTGGAGGAAAATAAGAGTTGTTTCGGGTTTAGCATATGTATGAGTTTCAAAGTCGTTGACTTGTCTTGCAAACATGTGAAACATTTTTCATTTCGAGTCCTTTCATTTCACTTCATTTACCATTCACTATTTACCATCCACCCTTTGGTCCCTGTTTCACCTAAAAAGTCCTTATGATCTGATGATTTGTGGATTAATTGTAGAGAGTTGGTTAATGAGCAAGCATATGGGAACACTACTTGTGTAATTGTTTTGAGAGTAAACACTTAACCCTAAACACTGAGCGGAAATATTTAGTGAATCTTGTGAGCTTTAGTGGTTAATGTTGTTTCGATGTGCCTATTGGATTGCTTGACATTAATTGTATATTTGGTTTTCACACACACACCCGAGCATAAATGAGATGTACATGTTAAACACTTAGCAAATTCTTTAACCTTGGTATATAATTTTTATTGTCTTGATTATAATTTTTTCGAACTCGCTGAGGATTATGGTTGGAAGGACCATCTGTTTTGTGTTTCCCTTTCTGTTTTGTGATGTTTTGTTCTGTGTTTGCTCGAGGACTAGCAATAGTTCAAGTGTAGGGGTGTGATGTGAACGTAAAATACGTTCACAAAGTGCCTTTAATTACTGGATTTTGCTATTTCGAAAGCTTATTTGTTTGTTTAATATTTGTTTTTGTGTTTTTAGGGAAAATATGAGAAAAATGTCAATTTCAACACAAAAGGTGAATTTTGGAGATTTTCAGCGTAAATCGGAAAGTCAACCGTGACTTTAATTTGTGGAATAAAATATTGTACGAAGATTTCGGGAACCGTTCCGAATCCCGGCAAGTTTGTCGGTGAACCACCACATTAGGCGGCGCAACCACCACACGCGGTGGCGAAACACAAATTAAATCTCCATTTTATTTTCCCATGTTTATATTTATATCCATGTTTATATTTATGTTTATATTTTATATTTATATTTATTTTTGATTTTATATATGTATATTTATTTTAATTAATTGTTTGTTAATTTATTTTCTTTTGTTTTCTTTTGAGTTTTGTCTGCAGCTCACCACCAAGAAGCCCACTTCCGGCCACCTACCACCTCCACTTCACCAAACTCTCCACCATCATCCAACACCAATACCACAACTCCCCTATTTATACATCTGCAATTCAAAGACCAAAATCATAAATCTAATCATGTCTTTTCTTCTCTTTTGCAGGTTTGAAAGCTCCCAGCCGTGCTCTCTGCAATTTCAAATGGCAAAACCACTCCCACGGCCTCACGCCGCTTCTGCCATACCAGCTCAGTCCTCATCGAGCCCATGCTCACAGCCCAACTCACACCGCCGTCTTGATGCCCGGCCCAATCCTTACCGGCGCCGCTCTCTGCCCGTGTCTAATCAGCCGCCGCCGCCGTCAAATCCAATTGCGTCGCTGCTGCTCTGCCTCAATTTTCCGTCGATCCCGGCTCCCATGGTTCGCCGTGAAGCCCAGCTCCCATGGTTCGCCGTGAAACCCAAAGCCCGGCCGACGCTACTGCCATAACCACCGCCACCCCGCTGCCGCTTCTTGCCGCGTTCCCAAGTCTCCCCGCAAAACCAGGCCGTGCCTCCATCTTCGGCGCCGATCCCAGCCATGGCGTCTCTCGTCGCCGACCTCAATCACCGCTGCTGTTCTTCGCCACCTGCGCCGGTTTCCACAAGCCCGCGCCTCTCGCCGGCCCTTCCTCACACCCCGCCGACGAACCCAGAAACCCATCACCACCGGCGTCGATCTCCTCGCCGCTCTCCTCTACCGTAGCTGTTCAGTCCATCACGGCCTCACCCAAGCACTTCCGTGCTTCCCAGATCATGCCGCCGCTCACCATTGAGTCGCGCCACCTTGGCAGATCACCTCGCCGTCGATCGATCCACATAGCCTCTGCCGGCGCTGCACCAGAAGAAAAGAAGGGAAAAGATGATGAATAGAAGAAAGAAAAGAACACGGGTTGAGAGAAATGAAGGAATAAGAAATTTAGGTTGACTTTTCAACCTAAAGGAATGAAGAAACGCACGGATCTGCTAGACCAAGTCAACGAAGTCAACAGAAAAAATGGGTTGGGCTGTTTTCTTAATTTGGACCTCCAAGCCCAATTGCCCAAGCCCAGAGGCCCAAATGCCAAGTTACTCTCTGCACCCGCCACATCCAAATTACATAGTTCGGTTTTATAGCTGAGTCTGCCACCTTCGCCTGCCAGACAGTGTCCATTTTCATGGACACATTAGTAACATTTTCCCAACCCTTGTTTATTTATTATATTTTATTTTTGTTTAATTTTATTTTCCGTACTTTAATTAATGTGAATAAATGTTGGGATAAATTGTTACTATTTGTTTTATTTTCTATTTTGTGTAATAATTGTTGGATTGAAGTTGATTGATTCTTCTAGCAGCTTATGTGAATTTTGTTTGTTTGGTTTTATCTTTAATGTTGAAACTAAATAATAAGGATCACGGATAGTTGGGCGGTCCCGCTAGGTCGTGCACTTGAATTAGCAACTCTTCTTCTATGCGTTAGACATGTTTAGATTAATTACCTTTGCATGTTTAATTGTTTAGCCTGTCAGGGTGGTCTCGGGGTTAATTTTCATAGTGAGGTTTTATTTGGGAGATGTATGGTGGTCCAGCATCTTACATATGTTAATTTCGGATTCATGGCTAGGGAGTTGGTTAATCTTCAAAACAATATTTGTGTGTGTTTTTCTTGTTTTCAAAAATAATAAAAATCCAAAAATATTTCTTTTATTGTTTTCAAAAATCTCAAAAACCCCCAAAAACAACTTTTGTAGATAATGTATATTTTTGTAAATAGAAACAATACTGTATAGTTTATTTTTGTATATATATATATTCTTTATTCTTTATACTTGTTAATATTAATTCTTTATTTAATTTAATTTTTCGTGACATTAAAAAGTAAATATAACAATCTTCTGTGGGAAAAACCTTTATTTCCCATTATACTTTACAACGACAATTGTTAGGAATTTAGGTAATAATTAATGACCGCGGTGAAAAGCCTCAGATCAGCAGCCACATGTGTGTTCACCGTTTGATTCATCTCCAACTCACACCATCACCGAAATTCCTCCTCACATGGCTGGGATTCTTCTCCAGCTGCACTTCCACTCTTGCTTCCCGCTGATTTTGAGCATGTGCAGCTCTTTCTCTCTTTCACCATTCCAGATCACATACCACTTCTCCACCATCACCTACCACCTCCACCAAGCCTTGGCTGCTTCCCCCTTCCCCTCTCTATTTAAGGGAATCCCTGCCTATTCTTCAATCACCAATTCACCAATTAAATCAATCATGGCTAATCTCCTGCAACCAATTCAAGTTCTATTTCCTGCAAATTCACAATCAATCAAGCAATCTAATTATTTTCTTTTGTTTTGCAGGATTGGAAGCAGCTCACCCACCATCGAATCCGTCGATGCCCGAAGCCCAATACCGGCGTCGTTCCTGCCTTGTCACCTGCCGTGAGTCTCTTGCTCTGCCGCGACGCCGACGACCACGCCGCCCCCATCGCTGCTCCTGCAATCGACCGCCCTCATCCCGTCGCCCCTCGACGACGCTCGCCTCACCCATCCGGTCTGCTCTCTCGCCGTCGGTCCTCACCATCGTCGTCGTCTTATCCTCTGCCCGTGCCCAGAAATCCTATCAAGCTGCCGGCGTCTCTTCCTTGCATAGCCCGGCCCGTAGCTCCCTCCTCTCGCCGTGATTCCAAGCCGACGACGCCTTTCCGGACGCCACCATCCCACCGGCGTCGCCTCGATTTCCAGATCAGTCTGCTGCAGATCCCGCCGCCTCTCCGTTGCTTCTTGCCGGCAAACCACCACGCCGCCGGCGCGCACCTTTGCTCGCCCATCGCCGTCCACCATTTTCCAGCCGGTGCCATCAAATCTCGCGGCATCTCCCCCTCTCGTTCTGGAAGATAGAAGAAAAGAATGAGATGAAGAAAGAAATAAAGTCCAGGAAGAGAAGAAACCCGCACGGAAAAGAAGAAAAAGAAGGAAAAATAAAGGTCAAAGTCAAAGTCAAAATCTGACTTGGGCTTTGACCCACCTGTTGACTATCAAGGCCCAAGCCCAATTTCAAGTCCAAAACTGCTAAGGACACCCACTGCTCAAGCCCAATTGATTTGTGCACCCGCCACATCCAAAGTCCGATTAAATAGCTGAGTCTGCCACCTTCGCCTGCCAGACAGTGTCCATTTTCATGGACACATTAGTAACATTTTTCCAACCCTCGTTTATTTATTATATTTTATTTTTGTTTAATTTTATTTTCCGTACTTTAATTAATGTGAATAAATGTTGGGATAAATTGTTACTATTTGTTTTATTTTCTATTTTGTGTAATAATTGTTGGATTGAAGTTAATTGATTCTTCTAGCAGCTTATGTGAATTTTGTTTGTTTGGTTTTATCTTTAATGTTGAAACTAAATAATAAGGATCACGGATAGTTGGGCGGTCCCGCTAGGTCGTGCACTTGAATTAACAACTCTTTTTCTAGTGATTAGCTTGACAGGGTGGTCTCGGAGTTAATTGTTAGGGAAAGTTTTATTTGGGAGATGTATGGTGGTCCAGCATCTTACATATGTTAGTTTCGGATTCATGGCTAGGGAGTTGGTTAATCTTCAAAACAATATTTGTGTGTGTGTTTCTTGTTTTCAAAAAGAATAAAAATCCAAAAATATTTCTTTTTATTGTTTTCAAAAATCTCAAAAACCCCCAAAAATACTTTTGTATATAATGTATATTTTTGTAAATAGAAACAATACTGTATAGTTCATTTAATTTTGTATATATATATTCTTTATTCTTTATACTTGTTAATATTAATTCTTTATTTAATTTAATTTTTCGTGACATTAAAAAGTAAATATAACAATCTTCTGTGGGAAAAACCTATATTTCCCATTATACTTTACAACGACAATTGTTAGGAATTTAGGTAATAATTAATGACGTAGGTGAAAATACTTCTAACCATGAAAATAAGAGTTGTTTCGGGTATAGCATATGTATGAGTTTCAAAGTCGTTGACTTGTCTTGCAAACATGTAAAACATTTTTCATTTCAAGTCCTTTCACTTCGTTTGACCATTCACCATTTACCATTCATCCTTTTGTCTCTGTTTCACCTAAAAAGTCCTTATGATCTAATGAGTTGTAGATTAACCGTGGAGAGTTGGTTAATGAGCAAGCATATGGGAACACTACTTGTGTAATTGTTTTGAGAGTAAACACTTAACCCTAAACACTGAGCGGAAATATTTAGTGAATCTTGTGAGGTTTAGTGGTTAATGTTGTTTCGATGTGCCTATTGGATTGCTTGACATTAATTGTATACTTGGTTTTCACACACTACACCCGAGCATAAATGAGATGTGCATGTTAAAGACTTAGCAAATTCGTTAGCCTTGGTATATAATTTGTATTCTCCTGATTATAACTCTTCTGAACTAGCTGAGGGTTATGGTTGGAAAGAATATATGTTTTGTGTTTCCCTTTTCTGTTTTGTGTTGTTTTGTTTTAAGTTTTGTGTTGCTAAGGGACTAGCAATAGCTAAGTGTGGGGGAATTTGATAGGAGCACAAAGTGTGACGTTTTTAATGTATTTTCCCTACTATTTGGCTATGATTTAATTGTAACTTTGCTATTTTTGCTTAGTTTCCATATTTGAGTCCCTAAATGATATATAAATGTGAATACGTGCAGAAAATCGGAGCTCGGAAATTTACGAAGTCTAATGGGCTTTTTCGAGGCCCATTAAGAAGTGAGCTGCCGTGAGGCCCAAGATGAAGGCCCAAATCCATGAAGATGAAGGCCCAAATCCATGAAGATGAAGGCCCAAATCCATGAAGAAAGGCCCAAGCCCAAGAAGAAAGGCCGAAACCCAAGAAGAAAGGCCCAAGCCCAAGAAGGAAGGTCCAAGCCCATTTTCGGACAATCTGCCTGTGCAGATGTGTCAACTTGCGAAGCCCATATCTCCCAATTGCACCGTTGGATCCAGCTGTAATTTTGATACACGCTGCATGTGTGTCTTATATATTCTGTATTAAAAGTTGAGAATCATCCAACCGTTCAATCGTGCATTATTCCGTTCTAAGTGGGAATAGCTCAGTGCTGCCTGCTTTTTATTTCTTTCCTCTTCTTTTATTCTCAATGCTCCACTCACCCCCATATTTCCACCCATCTCACCACACTATCTTTGTTTCTTTCTCTCCATATCATTAGTGTTTGATTTCTTTTACCTAAATAAATTGTTCATTGCCATATGACTACATTTCCACCATTCCACTTACCATTTCTTTTCTACCACTCACATTCCACTTCTCTTCCTTTTCTTTCTTTATTTCTTTCATTGTTTTCTTCTTCCTCTCCATTCTCCTATAAATAGCAGCTCATTCTTCTCTTCAAAACACACCCCAATGGGGAGGGACAAACCCTCCTCTTTCTCTTTTCATTTCTCATTTTCCATTCTCTAATGCTATGGGTTTTCAAGACTTCAAGGAGGAGGAGAAGGCGTCTACACCATCACCACCAGCCCCTATTCAACATCACCATCACCATCATCACCTTGTCTTCACAGCTTGGATTACTTGTGGTCAAGGATTCAAGATGTGGCTTCAAGATCTTCATGCTATTCATACGGTGTATTTCGACTTATTCTTTAATTTCTCTTATGAGTTCCTCTTTGTTGCTTGTTTATCCTTTGTATTAGTTAACATGACATGATTTATATAATATTCAGCCCTTGTTTATGGATTTATTTAATTGTTGGATCCTAATTAATTAGTTCTTCTAGTAGCTTATGTGACTCCGTTTATTTGATTCTATTTTAGTAGAGAACTTTTATATGTTTTTGTTTTAAGGTTGCAAACTTAAGATGATTGCATATAATTGGTGCTAGAATTAGGGTTTTAATTCTAATTCACAAGTAGTAAAGGCTTTGGAAAGAGGTCGGAATGAAATAAGAAGGATCACGGATAGATGGGTGGTCCCACTAGGTCGTGCACTTTAATTAACAACTCTTCTTTTATGCGTTGGACATGTTTTGATTAGCTACCTTTGCATGTTTGATTGATTAATCTAGGTGCGGTCGCTTAGGTTAATTTTCATGAAAGTGGTTTTATTTGGGGAATGATAATTGGCGGTCCAGCATTCCACATATGTTAATTTCGGTTTCATGGCTAGGGAACTTGGTTAATTTTCGGTCCAATAATTGGTAAACTTGTATACTTGTGGCTGAACTTTATATACTTTGTGTTTCATCCCATCATATTTAATTTATTCTTTGTAATTTAATTAATTAATTTCATTCAAGTTATCTCTTAAACCCCCTTTTACTTTGTACATATGTATATATTCTTTTTACTTGTTAATAATAATTCTTTATTTTATTTAATTCTTTGTGACATTTTTTGTTAGGTACACCCTTTGATCTCCGTTGTGAACGATACCCTACTATGCACTATACTACTACCGATAGGGATTTTTTTAAATTGATGCTCCTTTTTTGGGCCTGTCAAATAGCAGCCCCATTCTTCTCACCAATTCACACCCCAATGGGGAGGGACAAACCCTCCTCTTTCTCTTCTCACATCATATTTTCCATTCTCTAATACTATGGGTTTTCAAGACTTCAAGGAGGAGGAGAAGGCGTCTACACCATCACCACCAGCCCCTATTCAACATCACCATCACCATCATCACCTTGTCTTCACAGCTTGGATTACTTGTGGTCAAGGATTCAAGATGTGGTTTCAAGATCTTCATGCTATTCATACGGTGTATTTCGACTTAGCCTTTAAATTTATGCCTCTTTGTTACTTGATTATTCTTTGTATTAGTTAACATGACATGATTTATATAATATTCAGCCCTTGTTTATGGATTTATTTAATTGTTGGATCCTAATTAATTAGTTCTTCTAGTAGTTTATGTGACTCCGTTTATTTGATTTTGTTTTAGTAGATAACTTTTATATGTTTTTGTTTTAAGGTTGCAAACTTAAGATGATTGCATATAATTGGTGCTAGAATTAGGGTTTTAATTCTAATTCACAAGTAGTAAAGGCTTTGGAAAGATGTCGGAACAAATAAAAAGGATCACGGATAGATGGGCGGTCCCACTAGGTCGTGCACTTTAATTAACAACTCTTCTTTTATGCGTTGGACATGTTTTGATTAGCTACCTTTGCATGTTTGATTGATTAATCTAGGTGCGGTCGCTTAGGTTAATTTTCATGAAAGTGGTTTTATTTGGGGAATGATAATTGGCGGTCCAGCATTCCACATATGTTAATTTCGGTTTCATGGCTAGGGAACTTGGTTAATTTTCGGTCCAATGATTGGTAAACTTGTATACTTATGGCTGAACTTTATATACTTTCTGTTTCATCCCATCTTATTTAATTTATTCTTTGTAATTTAATTAATTCATTTCATTCAATTTAATCTCTTAAACCCCATTTTTACTTTGTACATATGTATATATTCTTTATACTTGTTAATAATAATTCTTTATTTTATTTAATTCTTTGTGACATTTTTTTGTTAGGTACACCCTTTGATCTCCGTTGTGAACGATACCCTACTATGCACTATACTACTACCGATAGGGTTTTTTTTAAATTGATGCTCATTTTGGGCGTGTCAATTTTTGGCGCCGTCGACGGGGATTGAAAATTCCTAACTATTATTTTGTGAATATTTGTGAATAATACTTGTTTATACTTGTTGATATTTTGTGAATAATACTTGTATATATTTGGTTACACTTAGTAATTATACTTAGGTATCCTAAATATAGTTGATTATTTTTTTGTTGTTGTAAGTTGTAACTTGAACGGAAATAGGTAAGGTCCTTTTGTTAATATTGGCCTAAACCCTTCATTTTTACCGTAAGGTTATTTGAGGTTGAGGGCGGCCTTTATTAACACTTGGAGAATTGTCGAACACTTAAGTGCTTTCTCAACTGAGTAAGGGGCACATGGATGGTGTCTAGGTCGACACCCTGGGTGACAGGTTTTGGATTCAGAGGACTATAGACTGACGTAAGTCGATAGGGGCTTGCCTCCGTAGTCCACCAAATGAATCCTGCCCCTCGCTTATTCTCATATGATCTGGCCATTCGCCTTCTGAAAACACGGAAAGTCATTTAAGTCAAGGCATTGCACCTAGGCCGTAAGTCCACCTTGAGTTACCGCTTGGAATCAACTTTCATTTTTTTTCAACTATATTGAGGCAAAAGAAACTGTTTTTGTACACTTTAGGTATATTGGATCAAACATGACTTTAAGATGGGTAGCTGTTTCAGTCCCATTGCACATTGAAGCCCTCTGTTCCCGTACTTAAGTGTATTGTGTAAATAAAATATACGTAGACATAGGAAAATTTATTCAGTTTGTATAGATAATTTGTGACATATTTTTAACTTTGTAAATAATTTGTTTTTATTTTGTAAATTTATTACTAACTTTTTAATTTTGTATAGGAAATAATCCGGGTTTATCGGAAATTTTACCACATACATCGGAGCATACGTTTAGGAAGTCAAGGTTGAAAAGCCTTGAGGTTGATGTCTTGTTGGTGATTTTTCGGTTTCCTCGGGAGTAAAAAGGTAAGTTTTCTTTTCACTCTCGTTATTTATTTAAAAATAATAATAAAAAAAAATTTAATTGTAAATAAAAAAAAAGAGTGTTTTCTTTTGTTTGACTGTTTGTAATTATTTCTTTTTACTGTTTATAATTACTTTTTGTTTTATTTTTGGGCTTGATTGTTGTTATTTGTTATTGGGCCTTAGGCCCGTTTGTGTGATTGGTTAGGGTTTTAGATTTCGTAAAATAAAAATAAAAATAAAAAAATTTAGCCCATTGGGCTCGTGTCATTCACGAAGCCCAAAAACCCATAACCCAAGCCCATTTAGTGTGTCGGGCCTGTTCGTTTTTAGGCCCATTAGTTTAAGCCCACCAATAATGGGCCGGAGTTTTCTTTGCCCCATGCCCACTTTAAGGCCCAGACCATTCCGATGGCCCAGGCCCGTTTAAAGTGTCGGCAAGCGCGTGTGCTACGCGTTTTCATTGTTCACTTTACGACTTTTCGTAAAGTATTAAAAAAATAAAAAAATAAAAAATCGAAAATCAGAAAAAATTTGATTGGGCCGACGCACGACTTTTGCGTCGGCCGATTTGTTTAATAAACCGCGTGCGTGTCTACTGTAGACTTTACGACTTTCGTCGCCCGATCCACAATTTGCGGGTCTTCTGTCTGTGGCACGTGTGCGAGCGTGCGTCCATTCCGTTCCCTTCCCCTTCGGTTTGCGTTAGTTCCCTTAGGTCATTTCACGTGATTTCCCTTAGTCTCTCTCTCTCTCTCTCTCGTTTTCTCTTTCGTGTTCTTCATCTGTTCTTGAGCTTTTCCCAGAAACCTCCCAATTCTGATTAGCGGATAAACCTAGGTCATTAATTATTACCTAAATTCCTAACAATTGTCGTTGTAAAGTATAATGGGAAATAAAGGTTTTTCCCACAGAAGATTGTTATATTTACTTTTCAATGTCACAATAAATTAAATTAAATAAAGAATTATTATTAACAAATATAAAGAATAAAGAATATATATATACAAAATTAAATGAACTATACAGTATTGTTTCTATTTACAAAAATATACATTATATACAAAAGTACTTTTGGGGGTTTTTGAGATTTTTGAAAACAATAAATAATTAAAAGGAAATATTTTTGGATTTTTATTATTTTTGAAAACAAGAAAAACACACACAAATATTGATTTCTCTAAGTCATATGATCGAAACTAACATTGTGAAATATTAGAAAGCTAATTATTTCCCAATTAGACTTCTCTCTGAAAATTAACCTAAGTGAAAGCACCTAGATCAATCAATTAAACATGCCATCTTAGTCTAGAAAGCTAGCTAGTCAATCCATGTTCAAAGCATCGAAAAGAATCGTTAATTCAAGTGCACAACCTAGTATGGAAAAGTCCATCTATTTGTAATCCTTTTTAATTGATTCCGACTTTTGTCCAAAGCCTTTACTACTTGTGAATTAGGTTTCCAAAACTATTAGGTGAATCGGATTCCTAACTCTAGCTCCAATTACATGTAAACATCATAAGTGTCGACCCCTTGATAGGAGCACAAAGTGTGACGTTTTTAGTGTGTTTTCCCTACTATTTGGCTATGATTTAATTGTAACTTTGCTATTTTAGCTTAGTTTCCATATTTGAGTCCAAAATGATGTATTAATGTGAACATGTGCAGAAACGAAGTCTAATGGGCTTTTGCGAGGCCCATTAAGAGGTGGTCTGCCATGAGGCCCAAGAAGGAGGCCCAAACCCAAGAAGGAGGCCCAAACCCATGAAGGAGGCCCAAGCCCAAGATGGAAGGCCCAAATCCATGAAGGAAGGCCCAAGTTCACAAAGCATGAGGAAAGGCCCAAGCCCAGATTTTCGGACATTCTGCCTGTGCAGATTAGTCAACTTGCGAGGCCCATATCTCCGAATTAAACCGTTGGATCCTGCTGTACTTTTGATACACGCTGCATGTGTGTGTTATATATTCTGAATGAAAATTTGAGAATCATCCAATCGTTCAAACGTGTATTATTCCGTTCTAAGTGGGCATAGCTCAGTGCTGCCTGCTTTTTATTTCTTTCATTTTCTTTTATTCTCATTGCTCCACTCACCACCATATTGCCATCCATCCCACCACACCATGTTTGTTTCTTTCTCTCCATACCATTAGTGTTTGATTTCTTTTACCTAAATAAATGGTTCATTGCCATATGACTTCATTTCCACCATTCCACTTACCATTTCTTTTCTACCACTCACATTCCACTTCTCTTCCTTTTCTTTCTTTATTTCTTTCATTGTCTTCTTCTTCCTCTCCATTCTCCTATAAATAGCAGCCTCATTCTTCTACACCAATACACACCTCAATGGGGAGGGACAAACCCTCCTCTTTCTCTTCTCCATCTCACATCATATTTTCCATTCTCTAGTATTTAGGGTTTTCAAGACTTCAAGGAGGAGGAGAAGGCGTCTACACCATCACCACCAGCCATATTTCAGCGTCACCATCACCATCACCACCTTGTCTTCACAGTTTGGATTACTTGTGGTCAAGGATTCAAGTTTGTGGCTTCAAGATCTCCATGCTATTCATACGGTGTATTTCGACTTAGCCTTTAAATTTATGCCTCTTTGTTGCTTGTTTATCCTTTGTATTAGTTAACACGACATGATTTATATAATTTTCAGCCTATATTTATGAGTTTATTTAATTGTTGGATCCTAATTAATTAGTTCTTCTAGTAACTTATGTGACTCCGTTTATTTGATTCTGTTTTAGTAGATAACTTTTATATGTTTTTGTTTTAAGGTTGCAAACTTAAGATGATTGCATATAATTGGTGCTAGAATTAGGGTTTTAATTCTAATTCATAAGTAGTAAAGGCTTTGGAAAGAGGTCGGAATGAAATAAGAAGGATCACGGATAGATGGGCGGTCCCACTAGGTCGTGCACTTTAATTAACAACTCTTCTTTTATGCGTTGGACATGTTTTGATTAGCTACCTTTGCATGTTTGATTGATTAATCTAGGTGCGGTCGCTTAGGTTAATTTTCATGAAAGTGGTTTTATTTGGGGAATGATAATTGGCGGTCCAGCATTCCACATATGTTAATTTCGGTTTCATGGCTAGGGAACTTGGTTAATTTTCGGTCCAATAATTGGTAAACTTGTATACTTGTGGCTGAACTTTATATTCTTTATGTTTCATCCCATCTTATTTAATTTATTCTTTGTAATTTAATTAATTTCTTTCATTCAATTTATCACTCAATCCCCTTTTTACTTTGTACATATGTATATATATATTCTTTATACTTGTTAATAATAATTCTTTATTTTATTTAATTCTTTGTGACAATTTTTGTTAGGTACACCCTTTGATCTCCGTTGTGAACGATACCCTACTATGCACTATACTACTACCGATAGGGTTTTTTTTGATGCCTCATTTTGGGCGTATCAATTTTTGGCGCCGTTGCCGGGGATTGAAAATTCCTAACTATTATTTTGTAAATATTTGTGAATAATACTTGTTTATACTTGTTGATATTTTGTTACACTTAGTAATTTATTTAGGTGTCTTTTATATAGTTGATTATTTTTTGTTGTTGTAAGTTGTAACTTGAACGGATTAGGTAAGGTCCTTTTGTTAATATTGGCCTAAACCCTTCATTTTTACCGTAAGGTTATTTGAGGTTGAGAGCGGCCTTTATTAACACTTGGAGAATTGTCGAACACTTAAGTGCTTTCTCAACTGAGTAAGGGGCACATGAATGGTGTCTAGATATGATCAAGACTCTGGGTGACGGGTTTGTAAAATTGGATTCAGAGGACTAGTCCACTAAATGAATCCTGCCTCTCGCTTATCTCTTGTGATCTGGCCATTCGCCTTCTGAAAACACGGAAAAAGTCATTTAAGTCAAGGCATTGCACCTAGGCCGTAAGTCCACCTTGAGTTACCGCTTGGAATCAACTTTCATTTTTTTTCAACTATATTTAGGCAAAGGAAAATATTTTTGTACACTTAAGTGTATTGTGTAAATAAAATATACGTAGACATAGGAAAATTTATTCATTCATTTTGTATAGATAATTTGTGACATATTTTTAACTTTGTAAATATTTTATTTTTACTTTGTTAATTTTATAACTAATTTTTTAATTTTTATAGGGAATAATCCAGGTTATTCGAAAAAATTATACCACATACATCGGAGCATACGTTTAGGAAGTCAAGGTTGAAAAACCGTGAGGTTGATGTCTTGTTGGTGATTTTCGGTTTCCTCGGGAGTAAAAAGGTAAGTTTTCTTTTCACTCTCGTTATTTATTTATGAAAAAGAAAAAAAAATTAAAAATTAGAAAATTTGTAATTGGAAATATAAAAAAAAAAGAGTGTTTGTTTCTACTGTTTCTAATTATTTATTTTTACTGTTTGTTTTATTTTTGGGCTTGTTGTAGTTTGATTGTTATTGGGCCTTAGGCCCATTTGTGTGATTGGTTAGGGTTTTAGGTTTCGTAAAAAAATAAAAAATAAAAAATAAAAAATAAAAAAAAATTTAGCCCATTGGGCTCGTGTCATTCACGAAGCCCAAAACCCGTAACCCAAGCCCATTTTAGTGTGTCGGGCCTGTTCGTTTTTAGGCCCATTAGGTTAAGCCCACCAATAATGGGCCGGAGATTTCTTTGGCCCAGGCCCACTTTAAGGCCCAAACCATTCCGATGGCCCAAGCCCGTTTAAAGTGTCGGCAAGCGCGTGTGCTACGCGTTTTCACTGTTCACTTTACGACTTTTCGTAAAGTATTAAAAAAATAAAAAAATAAAAATTCGAAAATCAGAAAAAAATTTGATTGGGCCGACGCACGACTTTTGCGTCGGCCGATTTGTTTAATAAGCCGCATGCGTTTTCACTGTACGCTTTGCGACTTTCGTTGCCCGATTCGTAATTTACGGATCTATGTCTGTGGCACGTGTGCGCGTCTTTCCCCTTCCCTTCTGTTTGCGTTAGTTTCCTTAGTCATTTCACGAAATTTCCCTTAGGTTTCCCTTTCTCTCTCTCTCTCTCTCTCATTCTCTCTCGTTTTCTCTCTCGTGTTCTTCGTGTTCTTGAGTTTTCCCAGAAAACATCCCAAATCACAGAAGCTTTCCTCCCTTCCCAAACCACAAATGGCCAAAAGAGTCAATTCTTTCAGCGACTTGTTTCAGGCAGGTCCTTCAGAGAACCCAATCTTTGAAGGCTTGGCTGAAATAATTCCACCGAGCATGCTCAATAGCGCCGATGCTAGCATGCCGACCGAGCCACAACCGCAACCACTACCCCAAGCACCAATCTTGGTTGCTGATCCACCAGCCGAGCCGGAAGCCGCTTCTGTCTATAGGAGACTTCCGAGGACAAAGTACACCAAAGCTCAGAGAGATGCACTGGCTGCTTTCTTTGCGGTGTATTCTCACCCCACCAAGCCACAAAGAGAAAGATTTGGTCCGAAAATTGGACTAGAGGAGGACCAAGTCTATTATTGGGGGTCGAGAAATAGGAAGAAGTTCGGTATCATTACATCTGAGCAGCGTATTGCCGAGCTAGAAAGAAGAAACGATCAACTGGTGAGCAAGAACGAGGAGCTTCAAATGCAGAATCAACGACTCGTCGATGCTCTCCACAGCGGCATATGTCCCAATTGCGGAGGTCCTGTTCCGCACTCAGATGTGCCACGGCGAAGGCTCGAACTTGTTCCTCAACAACAAGAGCCTATTCTCGAGTTGTCCGATGATTCCATCGACATGGACCACTTAAGACGGGATGTGCGGAGCCTCATGCCTACCCTTGTCGAGCGCCCATCCATACCTTTGCCATCTGACACCCTTCCCGGACCTGCTCATGATCTTGTCGGAGTCCACACCGACTTGATCTCGGATATCGCCCGCAAGGCCAAAGACGAGCTCCTGCTCATGGCTACTGCCGGATTTCCTTTGTGGATAACTTCACCGACTCCCGATACTTCCATTCATCCCGAAATTCTTAACCGCGCCGAGTACTTGCGAGTGTTTCAACGTGCTGAACCTGCACCGTACTTCAAAGCCGAATCGTCGAGACACTCGGCAACCATCCATCTTTATCCGACCACCATCGTTCAAATTCTCATGGATGTTGGTCGATGGTTGCCAGTCTTCTGTAGCATGATCACAAACGCCAAGACGTTGGAGATCCTTTCCTCCAGCAACGAAGAAGGCTACGAGGAGCAGAAGCAAGTGATGTCGGCCGAGTTTCTGGTGCCATCTCACCTCGTTTCAACTCGTGAAGTCCAGTTCGTTCGGTACTCTCACCAACAACTGGATGGAAGTTGGGTCGTCGTGGATGTCTCCGTGGATGAATTGCGTTCCAATCCAAAGCCTTCCGTGAGATCGATTTGCCGAAAACGCCCCTCCGGATGCCTGATACGTGATCTTCATAATGGATCTTCCTTGGTCACTTGGGTGGAGCACGTGGATGTACGCGAGAAGGAGATGAAGGCCAGTTTCGAACCTTTTGTTCATTCAGGGTTCGCTTTTGGTGCAAAGCGTTGGATCTCAACCCTCCAACGACAAGCCGAGCGCTACATGTGCGCCACAGGTATCCACTCTTCACCCGGTGACTCGATTATTTCTCTTGAAGGAAGAAGAGGACTTGCGGAAATGGCAAAACAGATGACGATCTGTTTCTTCAACGATATCAGCAACTCCACGTACCACCACTGGACTTGTTCGAACCGAACAAGGGACACTCGAATGGAGGTCAGGACCAACAAGAGAAGGGGTGATCCGAGCAAGCCCCCTGGAGTCAATCGTACTGCTGGATGTTCCGTCGTGCATCTTTCCCATCATACCAGGATCTTTGAGTTCCTCAAAGACGTGCAGACAAGACCACAATGGGATAGTATGTCGATGGACAGCTCTGTGCGTGTGCTAGCAAATTTCACCATCGGTCTTGACCCGCGGAACCAGATTTCGGTGCTCGCCATAGATAGTCACAACGACTTCCTTATTCTTCAGGAGTGTTGCACCGATGCAACGGGGTCGTCTGTGATATACGCGCCGATTAACCATTCCATTCTCCAGTGTTTGCTATGTGGAGTTCAACCGGAGCCATTTCCGCTTATGTCTTCAGGCTTCTCCATTCTGCCAAACGTATCCGGAGCTATTCTTGATGGAACACTACTTACTATAGTCTTCCAGATCTCGGTGAAGGCTACATCAGCCAAGTCTGCCGTGGAGTCGGCAACAACACTTGTCCAGGACACACTTCAAAGGATCAGAGCCGCAGTCAATTAAGGAGCAAACGTTGGATGCAAGGCCCTGCTAGCCTTGTTTGTGACTGTTGGTGACTTGCTTCGGGAGGAGCTTCACGATCTTCAAAGGGGAGTCTTTCTGTTTCCCTTTTCATTTACTTAACTGTTGTGTGTTTACTTCTGTTTATGTTGTGTGTTTATTTATGTATGTGTGTTTAAATTCAATAACCATGCTTGAATTTCTCATTTTCGTGAAATATCTGTCTAACATTGAGGGCAATGTTTAATTCAAGTGTGGGGGGAAGGTTTATTAAAAAGAAAAGAAAAAAAATTTGAAAAAAAAAATTTGAAAAATTCAAAAAAATAATTTACTTGTTTTTGTTTTCTATGGTAACAATATATCGACTAAATCATACTTACTCCCTTGGTAGCGTTGAACCTACCATTGCACTTAGTAAGTCACTGTGGTCACGTATTGTTACCCTAATAAAAAAAAATTTTGAAAAAGAAAAAAAAATTTGCTTCTGTTGTTTATTTATTTGTTTGTTTTCGTTTTCTACGGTAACGGTATATCGACTATATCACACTCACTCCCTTGGTAGCGTTGAACCTACCATTGCACTAAGTGAGTCCCTGTGGTCACGTATTGTTACCTACATTGAAAAATCAAAAAAATCAAAAAATCAAAAATTACAAAAATATTTGCTTCTGTTTTGTTGTTTTTGTGTGTTTTATTGTGTTTTGTGTTTTGTTCTTTCCAATTCCGATGATGAATTAAGTTTAATTGTTGTGATTAGGAGAATGTTTATTATATGTCAAGGCTTTGTGTAGTTTGCTTTGGATTTAATATGCATAACTTGTGATTGCTCGAATTTCCATGTTCACATCACCGGTGTTAATTAATTGATTGCAATCCGAGAAGCACATTTGAACATACATTGTCATGCATACCCAGAAACTGTGAGGATTTGAGCCTATTGAATATTCACATGTATGCATATTTCATACATTTACTCGTTCTTCATGTGTGCACAATTCATGAGTTTTGAACCTAGAACTTGCTCAAAGACCACTTGAAACATTTTGTTAATCTGTGATGAATTAGAAATGAGTAAGGCATTAGTTGAGCACCATGGCCAAAGTATTCACCATCCATCTAAACACGAACTTTAGGAATCCCCTTTTGAACTAAACACTCATTAGCCGTTTCTTTTGTTCACCCATACTATCTCACCCTTGTTTTATTTATGTTTGCAAGACGATGATAGTGACTTCTTGTGTTCTTATGCTTCGGGTTTTGATTTGTTTGGTATTATACCAGAAGGCAAGTGTGGGGGTGTATTTATTTTGTTGTAATTGTTCAAAGAAAAAAAAAATCAGAAATAAAAAGAAGGAATAAATTCCTCAAAAAAAAAAAATAGAAAAGAAAGAAAGAAAAAAAAAATGTCAGAAAGAGAAATTCCAAAAATAGAGTTATTGTATTGTTTTTATTTTCAATAAAAGGTTAGAGGAGAATAAGAAAGTTGTTCGGGTATAGCATAGGTATGAGTTTCAAAGTCGTTAATTTGTCTTGCAAACATGTGAAACATTTTCCATTTCGAGTCATTTCACTTCATTGACCATTCACCATTTACCATTCATCCTTTTGTCCCTGTTTCACCTAAAAAGCCCTTATGATCTGATGATTTGTGGATTAATTGTGGAGAGTCGGTTAATGAGCAAGCATATGGGAACACTACTTGTGTAATTGTTTTGAGAGTAAACACTTAACCCTAAACAATGAGCGGAAATATTTAGTGAATCTTGTGAGGTTTAGTGGTTAATGTTGTTTCAATGTGCCTATTGGATTGCTTGACATTAATTGTATACTTGGTTTTCACACACTACACCCGAGCATAAATGAGATGTGCATGTTAAATGCTTAGCAAATTTGTTAGCCTTGGTATATAATTTTTATTCTCCTGATTATAACTCTTTTGAACTCGCTGAGGGTTATGGTTGGAAAGACCATTCTGTTTTGTGTTTCCTTTTCTGTTTTGTGTTGTTCTTGTGTTTGCTAGAGGACTAGCAGTAGCTAAGTGTGGGGGAATTTGATAGGAGCACAAAGTGTGACGTTTTTAGTGTGTTTTCCCTACTATTTGGCTATGATTTAATTGTAACTTTGCTATTTTAGCTTAGTTTCCATATTTGAGTCCAAAATGATGTATTAATGTGAACATGTGCAGAAACGAAGTCTAATGGGCTTTTGCGAGGCCCATTAAGAGGTGGTCTGCCATGAGGCCCAAGAAGGAGGCCCATGATAGGAGCACAAAGTGTGACGTTTTTAATATGTTTTCCCTACTATTTGGCTATGATTTAATTGTAACTTTGCTATTTTAGCTTAGTTTCCATATTTGAGTCCAAAATGATGTATTAATGTGAACATGTGCGAAACGAAGTCTAATGGGCTTTTGCGAGGCCCATTAAGAGGTGGTCTGCCATGAGGCCCAAGATGAAGGCCCAAGCCCATGAAGGAAGGCCCAAACCAAAGATGGCAGGCCCAAATCCATGAAGGAAGGCCCAGGTTCACAAAGCATGAGGAAAGGCCCAAGCCCGGATTTTCGGACAATCTGCCTGTGCAGATAGGTCAACTTACGAAGCCCATATCTCCCAATTGCACCGTCAGATCTAGCTGTAATTCTGATACACGCTGCACATGGATGTCAGTTATTCCCAAATAAAATTTTAGAAGCATCGAACCGTTGAAACGTGCAGGATTCCGTTCTAAGTGCGCACTGCTCAGTGCTGTCCGTTTTTATTTCTTTCCTCTTCTTTTATTTTCAATGCTCCACTCACCCCTATATTCCTTTATCTTCTTTCTGCCCACACCATTAGTGTTTAATTTCTTTTTGGTAAATAAATAGTTAATTGCCATATGATTCCATTTCCACCACCACTTACCATTTCTTTATCTCCCATTCACATTCAACTTCTCTTCCCTTTCTTTCTTTATTTCTTTCATTGTCTTCTTCTTCCTCTCCATTCTCCTATAAATAGCAGCCTCATTCTTCTCACCAATTCACACCCCAATGGGGAGGGACAAACCCTCCTCTTTCTCTTCTCCATCTCACATCATATTTTCCATTCTCTAGTATTTAGGGTTTTCAAGTCTTCAAGGAGGAGGGGAGCTGTTTACACCATTACCACCAGCCATCAACCATCATCACCACCATCATCATCACCTTGGGAATCTCGGCTTTTGAGTTACTCGCGTGAGGATTTAAGAGTTTGTGATCTTCGAGTTCTTCCTACTTTCCATATGGTGTACTTCAACTTATTCTTTAATTACTCTTTTTGAGTTCCTCTTTGTTGCTTGTTTATTCTTTGTATTAGTTAACATGACATGATTTATATAATTTTCAGCCTATATTTATGAGTTTATTTGATTGTTAGATCCTAATTAATTAGTTCTTCTAGCAGCTTATGTGACTCCGTTTATTTGATTCGGTTTTATTGAATCTTTTATGTGTTCTTGTTTTAAGGTTCGAAACTTAAGATGATTGCATGTAATTGGTGCTAGAATTAGGGTTTTAATTCTAATTCACAAGTAGTAAAGGCTTATCAAACGGGTCGGAATCAAAATAAGAAGGATCGCGGATAGACGAGCGTTCGCTAGGTCGCGCACTTTAATTAACAACTCTTCTCCTATGCGTTAGATATGTTATTGATTGATCACCTTTGCATGTTTAATTGTTTAATCTAGATGAGCGTTCACTAGGTTAATTTTCATAGAAGAGGTTTTATTTGGGGAATGATAACCCGTGTGGGCATTCCACATATGTTAGTTTCGGTTTCATGGCTAGGGAACTTGGTTAATTTTCGGTCTAATGATTGGTAAACTTGTGTATATGTGGCTGAACTTTATATACTTTGTGTTTCATCATCATATTTTATTTATTCTTTGTAATTTAATTAATTTATTTCATTCAATTTATCTCTCAATTCCCCTTTTTACTTTGTACATATGTATATATTTATACTTTATACTTGTTAATAATAATTCTTTATTTTATTTAATTCTTTGTGACATTTTTTGTTAGGTACACCCTTTGATCTCCGTTGTGAACGATACCCTACTTACACTATACTACCGATAGGGATTTTTTTAAATTGATGCTCATTTTGAGCGTGTCAATTTTTGGCGCCGTCGACGTGGATTGAAAATGTTCCTAACGGAATAATCCTGGTTTATCGGAAATTATACCACATACATCGGAGCATACGTTTAGGAAGTCAAGGTTGAAAAACCTTGAGGTTGATGTCTTGTTGGTGATTTCCGGTTTCCTCGGGAGTAAAAAGGTAAGTTTTCTTTTCACTCTCGTTATTTGTTTTTGAAAAAGAAAAAAAAAATTAGAAAATTTGTAATTGGAAATATAAAAAAAAGAGTGCTTGTTTTGTTTTACTATTTTGTAATTATTTCTTTTTACTATTTATAATTACTGTTTGTTTTATTTTTGGGCTTGCTATAGTTATTTGTTATTGGGCCTTAGGCCCGTTTGTGTGATTGGTTAGGGTTTTAGGTTTCGTAAAATAAAAAAAAATAAAAAAATAAAAAAAAAATTAGTTAATTAGATCTTTAGCCCATTGGGCTCGTGTCATTCACGAGGCCCAAAACCCGTAACCCAAGCCCATTAGTGTGTCGGGCCTATTCGTTTTTAGGCCCATTAGTTTTAAGCCCACCAATAATGGGCCGGAGATTTCTTTGGCCCAGGCCCACTTTAAGGCCCAGACCATTCCGATGGCCCAGGCCCGTTTAAAGTGTCGGCAAGCGCGTGTGCTACGCGTTTTCACTCGTTCACTTTACGACTTTTCGTAAAGTATTAAAAAAATAAAAAAATAAAAATTCGAAAATCAAAAAAAAAAAAATGTGATTGGGCCGACGCACGACTTTTGCGTCGGCCGAATTGTTTAATAAATCGTGCGCGCGTTCCACTATTCCCTTTGCGACTTTCGTCGCTGGATCCGTGATTTACGGATCTTTGTCTTCGACTTTGGACACGCGTCCGTCCGTTCGTTTCCCTTCCCTTCGATTTGCGTTAGTTCCCTTAGGTCATTTCACGCGTTTTCCCTTTCTCTCTCTCATTCTCTCTCGTTTTCTCTTTCGTGTTCTTCATCTGTTCTTGAGTTTTTCCCAGAAAACCTCCCAAATCCCAAAAGCTATCCTCCCTTCCCAACCCAGAAATGGCCAAACGAGTGAATTCTTTCAGTGATTTGTTTCAGGCAGGTCCTTCAGAGAACCCAATCTTTGAAGGTCTGGCTGAAATAATTCCACCGAGCATGCTCAATAGCGCCGATGCTAGCATGCCGACCGAGCCACAACCACAGCCACAACCACTACCCCAAGCACCAATCATGGTTGCTGATCCACCGGTTGAGCCGGAAGCCGCTCCTGTCTATAGGAGACTTCCGAGGTCGAAGTACACCAAGTCTCAGAGAGATGCACTGGCGGCTTTCTTTGCGGTGTATTCTCACCCCACGAAACCACAACGAGAAAGATTTGGTCCGAAAATCGGACTTGAGGAGGACCAAGTCTACTATTGGGGGTCGAGAAATAGGAAGAAGTTCGGTATCCAGTCTTCCGAGCAGCGTATTGCCGAGCTAGAGAAAAGAAACGATCAGCTGGTGAGCAAAAACGAGGAGCTTCAAATGCAGAATCAAAGACTCGTTGATGCTCTCCACAGCGGCATCTGTCCCAATTGCGGAGGTCCCGTTCCGCACTCGGATGTGCCTAGGCGAAGGCTCGAAGTTGTTCCTCCACAACAAGAGCCTCTTCTCGAGTTGTCCGATGATTCGATCGACATGGACCACTTGAGACGGGATGTGCGGAGCCTCGTGGCTACACTAGTCGAGCGCCCATCCGCACCTATTCCATCTGCCCATCTTCCCGGACCTGCTCATGATCTTGTCGGAGTCCACACCGACCTGATCTCGGATATCGCCCGCAAGGCCAAACACGAGCTCGTGCTCATGGCCACCGCCGGTTTTCCTTTGTGGATATGTTCACCGACTCCCGATACTTCCATTCATCCCGAAACTCTTAACCGCGCGAGTACTTGCGAGTGTTTCAACGTTGCGAACCAGCACCGTACTTCAAAGCCGAATCCTCGAGACACTCAGCAACCATCTACCTTCATCCGACCACCATTGTTGAGATCTTAATGGATGTTGGTCGATGGTTGCCCGCCTTCTGTAGCATGATCACAAACGCTCAAACGTTGGAGATCCTACCCTCTGAAACTGCAGTAGGCTACGAGGAGCAGAAGCAAGTTATGTCGGCCGAGTTTCTGGTGCCATCTAACATCGTTTCGACTCGTGAAGTCCAGTTTGTTCGGTACTCTCACCTACAACTGGATGGAAGTTGGGTCGTCGTGGATGTCTCCGTGGATGAATTGCGTTCAAATCCAAAGCCTTCCGTGAGATCGATTTGCCGAAAACGCCCCTCCGGATGCCTGATACGTGATCTTCATAATGGATCTTCCTTGGTTACTTGGGTGGAGCACGTGGATGTACGCGAGAAGGAAATGAAGGCCAGTTTCGAACCTTTTGTTCATTCAGGGTTCGCTTTTGGTGCAAAGCGTTGCATCTCAACACTCCAACGACAAGCCGAGCGCTACATGTGCGCCACAGGTATCCACTCTTCACCCGGTGACTCGATTATTTCTCTTGAAGGAAGAAGAGGCCTAGCGGAAATGGCAAAGCAGATGACAGTCTGTTTCTTCAACGATATCAGCAACTCCACGTACCACCACTGGACTTGTTCGAACCGAACAAGAGACACTCGAATGGAGGTCAGGACCAACAAGAGAAGGGGTGATCCGAGCAAGCCCCCTGGAGTCAATCGTACTGCTGGTTGTTCTGTCGTGCATCTTTCCCATCACACCAGGATCTTTGAGTTCCTCAAAGACGTTCAGACTAGACCAATGTGGGATAGTATGTCGATGGACAGCTCTGTACGTGTGCTAGCAAATTTCACCATCGGTCTTGACCCGCGGAACCAGATTTCGGTGCTCGCCATAGATAGTCACAACGACTTCCTCATTCTTCGGGAGTGTTGCACCGATGCAACGGGGTCGTCGTGATTTATGCGCCGATTAACCATTCCATTTTCCAAGTGTTTGCTATCCGGAGTTCAACCGGAGCCATTTCCGCTTATGTCTTCAAGGCTTCTCCATTCCGCCTAACGTATCCGGAGCCGTACTCGACGGAACACCGCCGACTATCGTGTTCCGCATCTCGGTGAGGGCTACATCGGCTAAGTCCGCCGTGGAGTCGGCAACAACACTCGTCCAGGACACACTTCAAAGGATCAGAGCCGCAGTCAATTAAGGAGCAAACGTTGGATGCAAGGCCCTGCTAGCCTTGTTTGTGACTGTTGGTGACTTGCTTCGGGAGGAGCTTTACGATCTTCAAGGGGGAGTTTTTCTTTTACTTATTTGTTTTTCATTTGTATATATGTTGTGTTTTTACTTCTGTTTGTGTGTTTAAATTCAATAATCATGCTTGAATTATTCATTTTTGTGAAATATCTATCTAACATTGAGGACAATGTTTAATTCAAGTGTGGGGGGAAGGTTTATTGAAAAGAAAAGAAAAAATTTGAAAAATTTGAAAAATTCAAAAAAATAATTTACTTGTTTTTGTTTTCTACGGTAACAATATATCGACTAAATCATACTTACTCCCTTGGTAGCGTTGAACCTACCATTGCACTTAGTAAGTCACTGTGGTCACGTATTGTTACGTAAATTGAAAAAAATAAAAAAAAATCAAAAAATCAAAAATTACAAAAATATTTGCTTTTGTTTGTGTGTTTTTGTGTGTTTATTTGTGTTATGTGTGTTGTTTTCTTTCCAATCCCGATGATGAATTGAGTTTAATTGTTATGATTTGGAAAATGTTGGTTATATGCTAAGGTTTGTGTAAATTGCTTTGGATTTAATCTGCATAACTTATGATTGCTCGAATTTCCATGTTCACATAACCTGTTTCGATTAATTGATTGCAATCCGAGAAGCACATTTGAACATACATTGTCATGCATACCCAGAAAATGTGAGGATTTGAGCCTATTGTTTATTCACATGTATGCATATTTCATACATTTACTCGTTCTTCATGTGTGCACAATTCATGAGTTTTTGAACCTAGAACTTGCTCAGAGACCGCTTGAAACTTTTTATTAATCTGTGATGAATTAGAAATGAGTAAGGCATTAGTTGAGCACCATGGCCAAAGTATTCACCATCCATCTAAACACGAACTTTAGGAATAACCCTTTTGAACTAAACACTCATTAGCCGTTTCTTTTGTTCACCCACACCATCTCACCCTTGTTTTATTTGTGTTTGCAAGACGATGATAGTGACTTCTTGTGTTTTTATGCTTCGGATTTGTATGGTAGTATACCAAAAGGCAAGTGTGGGGGTGTATTTATTTTGTTGTATTTGTTCAAAGAAAGAAAAAAAAAATCAGAAAAAAAAAAAGAAGGAATAAATTCCTCAAAGAAAAAAAAAATAGAAAAGAAAGAAAAAAAAAGAAAAAGAAAGAGAAATTCCAAAAATAGAGTTATTGTATTGTTTTTATTTTCAATAAAAGGTTGGAGGAAAATAAGAGTTGTTTCGGGTTTAGCATAGGTATGAGTTTCAAAGTCGTTGACTTGTCTTGCAAACATGTGAAACATTTTTCATTTCGAGTCCTTTCACTTCATTTACCATTCACCATTTACCATCCATCCTTTGGCCCCCGTTTATACCCTTGAAGCCCTTATGATCTAATGATTTGTGGATTAATTGTGGAGAGTTGGTTAATGAGCAAGCTTATGGGAACATTACTTGTGCAATTGTTGTGAGAGTAAACACTTAACCCTAAACACTGAGCGGAAATATTTAGTGAATCTTGTGAGGTTTAGTGGTTAATGTTGTTTCGATGTGCCTATATCGCATGAGATTAATTTTATACTTGGTTTTCACACACACACCCGAGCATAAATGAGATATACATGTTAAATGCTTAGCAAATTTGTTAGCCTTGGTATATAATTTTTATTCTCTTGATTATAACTCTTCTGAACTCGCTGAGGGTTATGGTTGGAAAGACCATTCTGTTTTGTGTTTCCTTTTCTGTTTTGTGTTGTTCTTGTGTTTGCTAGAGGACTAGCAGTAGCTAAGTGTGGCGGAATTTGATAGGAGCACAAAGTGTGACGTTTTTAATATGTTTTCCCTACTATTTGGCTATGATTTAATTGTAACTTTGCTATTTTAGCTTAGTTTCCATATTTGAGTCCAAAATGATGTATTAATGTGAACATGTGCAGAAACGAAGTCTAATGGGCTTTTGCGAGGCCCATTAAGAGGTGGTCTGCCATGAGGCCCAAGATGAAGGCCCAAGCCCATGAAGGAAGGCCCAAACCAAAGATGGCAGGCCCAAATCCATGAAGGAAGGCCCAGGTTCACAAAGCATGAGGAAAGGCCCAAGCCCAGATTTTCGGACAATCTGCCTGTGCAGATAGGTCAACTTACGAAGCCCATATCTCCCAATTGCACCGTCAGATCTAGCTGTAATTTTGATACACGCTGCACATGGATGTCAGTTATTCCCAAATAAAATTTTAGAAGCATCGAACCGTTGAAACGTGCAGGATTCCGTTCTAAGTGCGCACTGCTCAGTGCTGTCCGTTTTTATTTCTTTCCTCTTCTTTTATTTTCAATGCTCCACTCACCCCTATATTCCTTTATCTTCTTTCTGCCCACACCATTAGTGTTTAATTTCTTTTTGGTAAATAAATAGTTAATTGCCATATGATTCCATTTCCACCACCACTTACCATTTCTTTATCTCCCATTCACATTCCACTTCTCTTCCCTTTCTTTCTTTATTTCTTTCATTGTCTTCTTCTTCCTCTCCATTCTCCTATAAATAGCAGCCTCATTCTTCTCACCAATTCACACCCCAATGGGGAGGGACAAACCCTCCTCTTTCTCTTCTCCATCTCACATCATATTTTCCATTCTCTAGTATTTAGGGTTTTCAAGTCTTCAAGGAGGAGGGGAGCTGTTTACACCATTACCACCAGCCATCAACCATCATCACCACCATCATCATCACCTTGGGAATCTCGGCTTTTGAGTTACTCGCGTGAGGATTTAAGAGTTTGTGATCTTCGAGTTCTTCCTACTTTCCATATGGTGTACTTCAACTTATTCTTTAATTACTCTTTTTGAGTTCCTCTTTGTTGCTTGTTTATTCTTTGTATTAGTTAACATGACATGATTTATATAATTTTCAGCCTATATTTATGAGTTTATTTGATTGTTAGATCCTAATTAATTAGTTCTTCTAGCAGCTTATGTGACTCCGTTTATTTGATTCGGTTTTATTGAATCTTTTATGTGTTCTTGTTTTAAGGTTCGAAACTTAAGATGATTGCATGTAATTGGTGCTAGAATTAGGGTTTTAATTCTAATTCACAAGTAGTAAAGGCTTATCAAACGGGTCGGAATCAAAATAAGAAGGATCGCGGATAGACGAGCGTTCGCTAGGTCGCGCACTTTAATTAACAACTCTTCTCCTATGCGTTACATATGTTATTGATTGATCACCTTTGCATGTTTAATTGTTTAATCTAGATGAGCGTTCACTAGGTTAATTTTCATAGAAGAGGTTTTATTTGGGGAATGATAACCCGTGTGGGCATTCCACATATGTTAGTTTCGGTTTCATGGCTAGGGAACTTGGTTAATTTTCGGTCTAATGATTGGTAAACTTGTGTATATGTGGCTGAACTTTATATACTTTGTGTTTCATCATCATATTTTATTTATTCTTTGTAATTTAATTAATTTATTTCATTCAATTTATCTCTCAATTCCCCTTTTTACTTTGTACATATGTATATATTTATACTTTATACTTGTTAATAATAATTCTTTATTTTATTTAATTCTTTGTGACATTTTTTGTTAGGTACACCCTTTGATCTCCGTTGTGAACGATACCCTACTTACACTATACTACCGATAGGGATTTTTTTAAATTGATGCTCATTTTGAGCGTGTCAGCCCAAACCCAAGAAGGAGGCCCAAACCCATGAAGGAGGCCCAAGCCCAAGATGGAAGGCCCAAATCCATGAAGGAAGGCCCAAGTTCACAAAGCATGAGGAAAGGCCCAAGCCCAGATTTTCGGACATTCTGCCTGTGCAGATTAGTCAACTTGCGAGGCCCATATCTCCGAATTAAACCGTTGGATCCTGCTGTATTTTTGATACACGCTGCATGTGTGTGTTATATATTCTGTATGAAAATTTGAGAATCATCCAACCGTTCAAACGTGTATTATTCCGTTCTAAGTGGGCATAGCTCAGTGCTGCCTGCTTTTTATTTCTTTCATTTTCTTTTATTCTCATTGCTCCACTCACCACCATATTGCCATCCATCCCACCACACCATGTTTGTTTCTTTCTCTCCATACCATTAGTGTTTGATTTCTTTTACCTAAATAAATGGTTCATTGCCATATGACTTCATTTCCACCATTCCACTTACCATTTCTTTTCTACCACTCACATTCCACTTCTCTTCCTTTTCTTTCTTTATTTCTTTCATTGTCTTCTTCTTCCTCTCCATTCTCCTATAAATAGCAGCCTCATTCTTCTACACCAATACACACCTCAATGGGGAGGGACAAACCCTCCTCTTTCTCTTCTCCATCTCACATCATATTTTCCATTCTCTAGTATTTAGGGTTTTCAAGACTTCAAGGAGGAGGAGAAGGCGTCTACACCATCACCAGCAGCCATATTTCAGCGTCACCATCACCATCACCACCTTGTCTTCACAGTTTGGATTACTTGTGGTCAAGGATTCAAGTTTGTGGCTTCAAGATCTCCATGCTATTCATACGGTGTATTTCGACTTAGCCTTTAAATTTATGCCTCTTTGTTGCTTGTTTATCCTTTGTATTAGTTAACACGACATGATTTATATAATTTTCAGCCTATATTTATGAGTTTATTTAATTGTTGGATCCTAATTAATTAGTTCTTCTAGTAACTTATGTGACTCCGTTTATTTGATTCTGTTTTAGTAGATAACTTTTATATGTTTTTGTTTTAAGGTTGCAAACTTAAGATGATTGCATATAATTGGTGCTAGAATTAGGGTTTTAATTCTAATTCATAAGTAGTAAAGGCTTTGGAAAGAGGTCGGAATGAAATAAGAAGGATCACGGATAGATGGGCGGTCCCACTAGGTCGTGCACTTTAATTAACAACTCTTCTTTTATGCGTTGGACATGTTTTGATTAGCTACCTTTGCATGTTTGATTGATTAATCTAGGTGCGGTCGCTTAGGTTAATTTTCATGAAAGTGGTTTTATTTGGGGAATGATAATTGGCGGTCCAGCATTCCACATATATTAATTTCGGTTTCATGGCTAGGGAACTTGGTTAATTTTCGGTCCAATAATTGGTAAACTTGTATACTTGTGGCTGAACTTTATATTCTTTATGTTTCATCCCATCTTATTTAATTTATTCTTTGTAATTTAATTAATTTATTTCATTCAATTTATCACTCAATCCCCTTTTTACTTTGTACATATGTATATATATATTCTTTATACTTGTTAATAATAATTCTTTATTTTATTTAATTCTTTGTGACAATTTTTGTTAGGTACACCCTTTGATCTCCGTTGTGAACGATACCCTACTATGCACTATACTACTACCGATAGGGTTTTTTTTGATGCCTCATTTTGGGCGTATCACCCCTATAACATAAACATATAAAAGATTTCCGTAAACTTGAATCAAATAAACAATCACAAAAGCAACTTAGAAAAATCAAATCATAATTATTATGCAAAAATAGAAAATAAACAAATACTTACACAATAACATTTCCCAAAATTATTCACGAATAGTTAATTAAACAAAAATAAAATATAATAAATAAACGAGTTTGGGAAAAATGTTACTGTTGTGTCCATGAAAATGGACACTATCTGGCAGGCGAAGGTGGTAGACTCAGCTATAAAAACGGACTATGTAATTTGGATGTGGCGGGTGCAGAGATCAGTTGGGCTTTGGATTCTTCGGGGCCCAAATTGGATTGGGCTTAGATCATTGGGCCTGCGCAGGTGGGTGTCAACATCAAATTGGGCCAATAACGGGGAAAGCCCACGGTCTTCTTATCCCTTTGACTTTTCAACATAAGGCCAAGTCAGCAATAGAAGTCATTCTTCTTCATTTTCACGAAAACCATCTTTCGGTTTCTTCTTCTTTGCAGCGCCGGCAGCAGGGATTTGGGTATTTGGCACGCCGGCGGCGACGGGGAGATGCGGAATCGACGGTGGTGTGAGAACAAGGAGCGTTGGTCGAGATTGACGCCGGCGTCATGGCCGGGCTGAACAGAGCACGGGGACGGCGACGGCGAACAACAGTAGATCGATGAGGTTGCGTCGGTGAGATAGAAGAGCAGCAGCTTGGGCGGGGAAGATGCGGCCTGGCAGCAGCGGGAACGACGCCGGAGGCGCCGGGAACGACGAACAGCAGCGGCGAGATCTTGAGAGATTGACGGTGCCGGCCGGTGGAATCGTCGGCGAAGCCGGGAGCAGGTGGACGGGGGAATTCACGGCGCCGGTGTGCACAGATGGTTGGGCACGGGAATTGCAGCAGCGACGCCGGCAATGGGTTTCCTGCAAAATGAAAAATAAAGATAATTAGATTGAATTGAAGAAGATGATTGATGATTGATGATTGATGATTTTGCAGGGAAAAAGAATAAATTGTTTGGAGGAGCCATGGTGGATTTGGTGTGGAATTTAGCACGGTAGTGAGGTGATGGTGATGGGTTGAGGAGAGCTACGGGCTGCTGCAATGGGTCTCCAAACCTGCAAAAGAGTAAAAGAGAACGTAGATAATTGAAGAGACAGAAGATGATTGCTATGATTATGTGAATTGGTGAATTGGTGTTTGCAGGAGCCCTGGCTTAAATAGGCAAGGAATGGGAGAAGCAGCCAACGGTGAAGTGAACTGGAAATGGGAATCTGCAGGCAATAGTGGAAGTAGTAGGTGATGGTGGAGAAGTTTGGTGAAGCTAGAAGCCAAGGAGGAGGTGCCGGCAGTGGAGGAAAATGAGGGAAAATTGGACTGTAGCTGGTGGTGGTGGAGCTGGTTGGCAACTGCTGATAGGAGCACAAAGTGTGACGTTTTTAATGTATTTTCCCTACTATTTGGCTATGATTTCATTGTAACTTTGCTATTTTTGCTTAGTTTCCATATTTGAGTCCCTAAATGATATATAAATGTGAATACGTGCAGAAAATCGGAGCTCGGAAATTTACGAAGTCTAATGGGCTTTTTCGAGGCCCATTAAGAAGTGAGCTGCCGTGAGGCCCAAGATGAAGGCCCAAATCCATGAAGATGAAGGCCCAAATCCATGAAGAAAGGCCCAAGCCCAAGAAGAAAGGCCCAAGCCCAAGAAGGAAGGTCCAAGCCCATTTTCGGACAATCTGCCTGTGCAGATATGTCAACTTGCGAAGCCCATATCTCCCAATTTCACCGTTGGATCCAGCTGTAATTTTGATATACGCTGCATGTGTGTGTTATATATTCTGTATTAAAATTTGAGAATCATCCAACCGTTCAAACGTGCATTATTCCGTTCTAAGTGGGAACTGCTCAGTGCTGTCTGCTTTTTATTTCTTTCCTCTTCTTTTATTTTCAATGCTCCACTCACCCCTATATTCTTTCCTCTTCTTTCTGCCCACACCATTAGTGTTTAATTTCTTTTACCTAAATAAATGGTTCATTGCCATATGACTACATTTCCACCATTCCACTTACCATTTATTTTCTACCACTCACATTCCACTTCTCTTCCTTTTCTTTCTTTATTTCTTGCATTGTCTTCTTCTTCCTCTCCATTCTCCTATAAATAGCAGCCTCATTCTTCTCTTCAAACACACCCCAATGGGGAGGGACAAACCCTCCTCTTTCTCTTCTCACATCATATTTTCCATTCTCTAGTATTTAGGGTTTTCAAGACTTCAAGGAGGAGGAGAAGGCGTCTACACCATCACCACCAGCCCCTATTCAACATCACCATCACCATCATCACCTTGTCTTCACAGCTTGGATTACTTGTGGTCAAGGATTCAAGATGTGGCTTCAAGATCTTCATGCTATTCATACGGTGTATTTCGACTTAGCCTTTAAATTTATGCCTCTTTGTTGCTTGTTTATCCTTTGTATTAGTTAACATGACATGATTTATATAATTTTCAGCCTTTGTTTATGGGTTTATTTAATTGTTGGATCCTAATTAATTAGTTCTTCTAGTAGCTTATGTGACTCCGTTTATTTGATTTTGTTTAAGTAGTTAACTTTTATATGTTTTTGTTTTAAGGTTGCAAACTTAAGATGATTGCATATAATTGGTGCTAGAATTAGGGTTTTAATTCTAATTCACAAGTAGTAAAGGCTTTGGAAAGAGGTCGGAATGAAATAAGAAGGATCACGGATAGATGGGCGGTCCCACTAGGTCGTGCACTTTAATTAACAACTCTTCTTTTATGCGTTGGACATGTTTTGGTTAGCTACCTTTGCATGTTTGATTGGTTAATCTAGGTGCGGTCGCTTAGGTTAATTTTCATGAAAGATGCTTTATTTGGGGAATGATAATTGGCGGTCCAACATTCCACATATGTTAATTTCGGTTTCATGGCTAGGGAACTTGGTTAATTTTCGGTCCAATAATTGGTAAACTTGTATTCTTTTATTTTCAATGCTCCACTCACCCCTATATTCTTTCCTCTTCTTTCTGCCCACACCATTAGTGTTTAATTTCTTTTACCTAAATAAATGGTTCATTGCCATATGACTACATTTCCACCATTCCACTTACCATTTATTTTCTACCACTCACATTCCACTTCTCTTCCTTTTCTTTCTTTATTTCTTGCATTGTCTTCTTCTTCCTCTCCATTCTCCTATAAATAGCAGCCTCATTCTTCTCTTCAAACACACCCCAATGGGGAGGGACAAACCCTCCTCTTTCTCTTCTCACATCATATTTTCCATTCTCTAGTATTTAGGGTTTTCAAGACTTCAAGGAGGAGGAGAAGGCGTCTACACCATCACCACCAGCCCCTATTCAACATCACCATCACCATCATCACCTTGTCTTCACAGCTTGGATTACTTGTGGTCAAGGATTCAAGATGTGGCTTCAAGATCTTCATGCTATTCATACGGTGTATTTCGACTTAGCCTTTAAATTTATGCCTCTTTGTTGCTTGTTTATCCTTTGTATTAGTTAACATGACATGATTTATATAATTTTCAGCCTTTGTTTATGGGTTTATTTAATTGTTGGATCCTAATTAATTAGTTCTTCTAGTAGCTTATGTGACTCCGTTTATTTGATTTTGTTTAAGTAGTTAACTTTTATATGTTTTTGTTTTAAGGTTGCAAACTTAAGATGATTGCATATAATTGGTGCTAGAATTAGGGTTTTAATTCTAATTCACAAGTAGTAAAGGCTTTGGAAAGAGGTCGGAATGAAATAAGAAGGATCACGGATAGATGGGCGGCCCCACTAGGTCGTGCACTTTAATTAACAACTCTTCTTTTATGCGTTGGACATGTTTTGGTTAGCTACCTTTGCATGTTTGATTGGTTAATCTAGGTGCGGTCGCTTAGGTTAATTTTCATGAAAGATGCTTTATTTGGGGAATGATAATTGGCGGTCCAACATTCCACATATGTTAATTTCGGTTTCATGGCTAGGGAACTTGGTTAATTTTCGGTCCAATAATTGGTAAACTTGTATTCTTTTATTTTCAATGCTCCACTCACCCCTATATTCTTTCCTCTTCTTTCTGCCCACACCATTAGTGTTTAATTTCTTTTACCTAAATAAATGGTTCATTGCCATATGACTACATTTCCACCATTCCACTTACCATTTCTTTTCTACCACTCACATTCCACTTCTCTTCCTTTTCTTTCTTTATTTCTTGCATTGTCTTCTTCTTCCTCTCCATTCTCCTATAAATAGCAGCCTCATTCTTCTCTTCAAACACACCCCAATGGGGAGGGACAAACCCTCCTCTTTCTCTTCTCACATCATATTTTCCATTCTCTAGTATTTAGGGTTTTCAAGACTTCAAGGAGGAGGAGAAGGCGTCTACACCATCACCACCAGCCCCTATTCAACATCACCATCACCATCATCACCTTGTCTTCACAGCTTGGATTACTTGTGGTCAAGGATTCAAGATGTGGCTTCAAGATCTTCATGCTATTCATACGGTGTATTTCGACTTAGCCTTTAAATTTATGCCTCTTTGTTGCTTGTTTATCCTTTGTATTAGTTAACATGACATGATTTATATAATTTTCAGCCTTTGTTTATGGGTTTATTTAATTGTTGGATCCTAATTAATTAGTTCTTCTAGTAGCTTATGTGACTCCGTTTATTTGATTTTGTTTAAGTAGTTAACTTTTATATGTTTTTGTTTTAAGGTTGCAAACTTAAGATGATTGCATATAATTGGTGCTAGAATTAGGGTTTTAATTCTAATTCACAAGTAGTAAAGGCTTTGGAAAGAGGTCGGAATGAAATAAGAAGGATCACGGATAGATGGGCGGCCCCACTAGGTCGTGCACTTTAATTAACAACTCTTCTTTTATGCGTTGGACATGTTTTGGTTAGCTACCTTTGCATGTTTGATTGGTTAATCTAGGTGCGGTCGCTTAGGTTAATTTTCATGAAAGATGCTTTATTTGGGGAATGATAATTGGCGGTCCAACATTCCACATATGTTAATTTCGGTTTCATGGCTAGGGAACTTGGTTAATTTTCGGTCCAATAATTGGTAAACTTGTATACTTGTGGCTGAACTTTATATACTTTGTGTTTCATATCTTATTTAATTTATTCTTTGTAATTTAATTAATTCATTTCATTCAATTTAATCTCTTAAACCCCATTTTTACTTTGTACATATGTATATATTCTTTATACTTGTTAATAATAATTCTTTATTTTATTTAATTCTTTGTGACAATTTTTGTTAGGTACACCCTTTGATCTCCGTTGTGAACGATACCCTACTATGCACTATACTACTACCGATAGGGTTTTTTTTAAATTGATGCTCTTTTGAGCGTATCAATTTTTGGCGCCGTCGACGGGGATTGAAAATGTTCCTAACCTAATATTTTTTTTTTGTGAATACTATTTTTGTAATTATTTATTGTATATAATTTTACTTTTTTTTTTAACTGTTCATACTACTTGTTTATATTACTTGTCAATAATACCTGTAAATAACACTTGTAAATAATACTTGTAGATATTTGTTACACTTAGTAATTTATTTAGGTGTCTTTTATATAGTTGATTATTTTTTGTTGTTGTAAGTTGTAACTTGAACGGAATAGGTAAGGTCCTTTTGTTAATATTGGCCTAAACCCTTCATTTTTACCGTAAGGTTATTTGAGGTTGAGGGCGGCCTTTATTAACACTTGGAGAATTGTCGAACACTTAAGTGCTTTCTCAACTGAGTAAGGGGCACATGGATGGTGTCTAGGTCGAGACCCTGGGTGACAGGTTTTGGATTCAGAGAACTATAGACTGACGTAAGTCGATAGGGGTGTAAACCTCCGTAGTCCATTAAATGAATCCTGCCCCTCGCTTATTCTCATATGATCTGGCCATTCGCCTCTGAAAACACGGAAAGTCATTTAAGTCAAGGCATTGCACCTAGGCCGTAAGTCCACCTTGAGTTACCGCTTGGAATCAACTTTCATTTTTTTTCAACTATATTCAGGCAAAGGAAAATATTTTTGTACACTTAAGTGTATTGTGTAAATAAAATATACGTAGACATAGGAAATTTTATTTATTCATTTTGTATAGATAATTTGTGACACATTTTTAACTTTGTAAATATTTTGTTTTTATTTTGTAAATTTATTACTAACTTTTTAATTTTTATAGGGAATAATCCAGGTTATCGGAAATTCTACCACATACATCGGAGCATACGTTTAGGAAGTCAAGGTTGAAAAACCTTGAGGTTGATGTCTTGTTGGTGATTTTCGGTTTCCTCGGGAGTAAAAAGGTAAGTTTTCTTTTCACTCTCGTTATTTCTTTTTGTAAAAAAATAAAATAAAAATAAAAATAAAAAAATTTGTAATTGTAAATAAAAAAAAAAAGAGTGTTTGCTTTTGTTTTATTGTTTTGTAATTATTTATTTTTACTATTCATAATTACTGTTCCTATTTACTGTTTATTATGAGCTTGTATGTTAGTTTGTTTATTATTGGGCCTTAAGCCCATTTGTTTGTGTGATTGGTTAGGGTTTTTGGTTTCGTAAAATAAAAAATAAAAAATTTAGCCCATTGGGCTCGTGTCATTTGACAGGCCCAAAAGGAGCATCAATTTAAAAAACCCTATCGGTAGTATAGTGGTGTAAGTAGGGTATCGTTCACAACGGAGATCAAAGGGTGTACCTAACAAAAATTGTCACAAAGAATTAAATAAAATAAAGAATTATTGTTAACATGTATAAAGTATAAATATATACATATGTACAAAGTAAGTGGGTTTAAGAGATAAATTGAATGAAATAAATTAATTAAACTACAAAGAATAAATTAAATGAGATGAGATGAAACACAAAGTATATAAAGTTCAGCCACATATACACAAGTTTATTAATCATTGGACCGAAAATTAACCAAGTTCCCTAGCCATGAAACCGAAACTAACATATGTGGAATGCCCACACGGGTTATCATTCCCCAAATAAAACATCTTCTATGAAAATTAACCTAGTGAACGCTCATCTAGATTAAACAATTAAACATGCAAAGGTGATCAATCAATAACATATCTAACGCATAGGAGAAGAGTTGTTAATTAAAGTGCGCGACCTAGCGAACGCTCGTCTATCCGCGATCCTTCTTATTTTGATTCCGACCCGTTTGATAAGCCTTTACTACTTGTGAATCAGAATTAAAACCCTAATTCTAGCACCAATTACATGCAATCATCTTAAGTTTTGAACCTTAAAACAAGAACACATAAAAGATTCAATAAAACCGAATCAAATAAACGGAGTCACATAAGCTGCTAGAAGAACTAATTAATTAGGATCTAACAATCAAATAAACTCATAAATATAGGCTGAAAATTATATAAATCATGTCATGTTAACTAATACAAAGAATAATCAAGCAACAAAGAGGAACTCAAAAAGAGTAATTAAAGAATGAGTCAAGTACACCATATGGAAAGTAGGAAGAACTCGAAGATCACAAACTCTTAAATCCTCACGCGAGTAACTCAAAAGCCGAGATTCCCAAGGTGATGATGATGGTGGTGATGATGGTTGATGGCTGGTGGTAATGGTGTAAACAGCTCCCCTCCTCCTTGAAGACTTGAAAACCCTAAATACTAGAGAATGGAAAATATGATGTGAGATGGAGAAGAGAAAGAGGAGGGTTTGTCCCTCCCCATTGGGGTGTGTATTGGTGAAGAGAAATAGGCTGCTATTTATAGGAGAATGGAGAGGAAGAAGAAGACAATGCAAGAAATAAAGAAAGAAAAGGAAGAGAAGTGGAATGTGAGTGGTAGAAAAGAAATGGTAAGTGGAATGGTGGAAATGAAGTCATATGGCAATGAACCATTTATTTAGGTAAAAGAAATCAAACACTAATGGTATGGAGAGAAAGCAACAAAGATAGTGTGATGAGATGGGTGGAAATATGGGGGTGAGTGGAGCATTGAGAATAAAGGAAAATGAAAGAATTAGAAAGCAGGCAGCACTGAGCTATGCGCACTTAGAATGGAATATTGGACGTTTGGACGGTTGGATGATTCTGAAATTTGAATACAGAATACCTAACACACACATGCAGCGTGTGCCAAAAATACAGCTGGATCCAACGGTGCAAGTGGGAGATATGCGCTTCGCAAGTTGACTAATCTGCACAGGCAGAATGTCCGAAAATCTGGGCTTGGGCCTTTCCTCATGCTTTGTGAACTTGGGCCTTCCTTCATGGATTTGGGCCTTCCATCTTGGGTTTGGGCCTTCCTTCATGGGCTTGGGCCTTCATCTTGGGCTTGGGCCTCACGACAGCTCACCTCTTAATGGGCCTCGAGAAAGCCCATTAGACTTCGTAAATTTCCGAGCACATTGTTTATTTTCCTCAAGTTATCTTCTTTTCTCTTTATTTGCAATAGGAAACCTACAAACACAAAAACTAAATAAATAACACAAATTTATGAGAAACTAACAACAAAAATGTAGAGAAATTGATATAAAAAGTTGTACAATTATGCACCTATCAAATACCCCCACACTTAGCTATTGCTAGTCCCTTAGCAACACAAAACTTAAAACAGAACAACACAAAACATATATTCTTTCCAAGCATAACCCTCAGCGAGTTCAGAAGAGTAATAATCAAGAGAATAAAAATTATATATCAAGGCTAACAAATTTGCTAAGCATTTAACATGTACATCTCATTCATGCTCGGGTGCAGTGTGTGAAAACCGAGTATACAATCAATCTCATGCAATCCAATAGGCACATCGAAACAACATTAATGATAGGAGCATATTATGTGACGTTTTTAAGGTGTTTCCCTATTATTTGGCTGCATTTTATTGATTAACTTTGCTATTTAGCTTAGTTTCTATCTTTGTGTCCCTAAATGATGATTTAATTGAAGGAATGAACTAAAATGAAGATATTAGGAAACTTTCCTATTTTGAGTATCCTACTTGAATTAGGAGACTTGACTTTCCTACTTGGATTAGGAAACTTTCCTCTTTTGAAATCTTTCCTATTTTGATTTTTAGAAACTTTCCTGATTTGAACTCTTTCCTGACTTTACCAGGAATCCTAAAGTGAGTAGGAGTCCTACTTCAACTAGGATTACTATTTGTGCTCGGAATGCAAAACGGAACCTCGGAGAATTTACGAGCTTAATGGGCTTTTTCGAGGCCCATTAAGAGGTGGGCTGCCATGTGGACCAATTGGGAGGCCCAAATCCATGAAAACAAGCTCATTGGACTCTTGGATGAAACCCTAGCCCATTAGGGTTTATTTTGGACGAAAATCACAAGGAAGTTTCTTTCTTTGTGACAGGCTACAATGTAGCGTCAATTTAAAAAAAAACCCTATCGGTAGTATAGTGTAAGTAGGGTATCGTTCACAACGGAGATCAAAGGGTGTACCTAACAAAAAATGTCACAAAGAATTAAATAAAATAAAGAATTATTATTAACAAGTATAAAGTATAAATATATACATATGTACAAAGTAAAAAGGGGAATTGAGAGATAAATTGAATGAAATAAATTAATTAAATTACAAAGAATAAATAAAATATGATGATGAAACACAAAGTATATAAAGTTCAGCCACATATACACAAGTTTACCAATCATTAGACCGAAATTAACCAAGTTCCCTAGCCATGAAACCGAAACTAACATATGTGGAATGCCCACACGGGTTATCATTCCCCAAATAAAACCTCTTCTATGAAAATTAACCTAGTGAACGCTCATCTAGATTAAACAATTAAACATGCAAAGGTGATCAATCAATAACATATCTAACGCATAGGAGAAGAGTTGTTAATTAAAGTGCGCGACCTAGCGAACGCTCGTCTATCCGCGATCCTTCTTATTTTGATTCCGACCCGTTTGATAAGCCTTTACTACTTGTGAATTAGAATTAAAACCCTAATTCTAGCACCAATTACATGCAATCATCTTAAGTTACGAACCTTAAAACAAGAACACATAAAAGATTCAATAAAACCGAATCAAATAAACGGAGTCACATAAGCTGCTAGAAGAACTAATTAATTAGGATCTAACAATCAAATAAACTCATAAATATAGGCTGAAAATTATATAAATCATGTCATGTTAACTAATACAAAGAATAATCAAGCAACAAAGAGGAACTCAAAAAGAGTAATTAAAGAATAAGTTGAAGTACACCATATGGAAAGTAGGAAGAACTCGAAGATCACAAACTCTTAAATCCTCACGCGAGTAACTCAAAAGCCGAGATTCCCAAGGTGATGATGATGGTGGTGATGATGGTTGATGGCTGGTGGTAATGGTGTAAACAGCTCCCCTCCTCCTTGAAGACTTGAAAACCCTAAATACTAGAGAATGGAAAATATGATGTGAGAGGGAGAAGAGAAAGAGGAGGGTTTGTCCCTCCCCATTGGGGTGTGTATGAAGAGAAGAATGAGGCTGCTATTTATAAGAGAATGGAGAGGAAGAAGAAGACAATGAAAGAAATAAAGAAAGAAAAGGAAGAGAAGTGGAATGTGAGTGGTAGAAAAGAAATGGTAAGTGGAATGGTGGAAATGAAGTCATATGGCAATGAACCATTTATTTAGATAAAAGAAATCAAACACTAATATTGTGGGCAGAAAGAAGAGGAAAGAATATAGGGGTGAGTGGAGCATTGAAAATAAAAGAAGAGGAAAGAAATAAAAAGCAGACAGCACTGAGCAGTTCCCACTTAGAACGGAATAATGCACGTTTGAACGGTTGGATGATTCTCAAATTTTAATACAGAATATATAACACACACATGCAGCGTGTATCAAAATTACAGCTGGATCCAACGGTGAAATTGGGAGATATTGGCTTCGCAAGTTGACATATCTGCACAGGCAGATTGTCCGAAAATGGGCTTGGACCTTCCTTCTTGGGCTTGGGCCTTTCTTCTTGGGCTTGGGCCTTTCTTCTTGGGCTTGGGCCTTTCTTCTTGGATTTGGGCCTTCATCTTGGGCCTCACGGTAGCTCACTTCTTAATGGGCCTCGAAAAAGCCCATTAGACTTCGTAAATTTCCGAGCTCCGATTTTCTGCACGTATTCACATTTATATATCATTTAGGGACTCAAATATGGAAACTAAGCAAAAATAGCAAAGTTACAATGAAATCATAGTCAAATAGTAGGGAAAATACATTAAAAACGTCACACTTTGTGCTCCTATCAAATTCCCCCACACTTAGCTATTGCTAGTCCCTTAGCAACACAAAACTTAAAACAAAACAACACAAAACAGAAAAGGGAAACACAAAACATATATTCTTTCCAACCATAACCCTCAGCGAGTTCAGAAGAGTTATAATCAGGAGAATACAAATTATATACCAAGGTTAAAGAATTTGCTAAGCATTTAACATGTATATCTCATTTATGCTCGGGTGAAGTGTGTGAAAACCAAGTATACAATTAATTTCATGCAATCCAATAGGCACATCGAAACAACATTAACCACTAAACCTCACAAGATTCACTAAATATTTCCGCTCAGTGTTTAGGGTTAAGTGTTTACTCTCAAAACAATTACACAAGTAGTGTTCCCATATGCTTGCTCATTAACCAACTCTCTACAATTAATCCACAAATCATCAGATCATAAGGGCTTTTTAGGTGAAACAGGGACCAAAGGGTGGATGGTAAATGGTGAATGGTAAATGAAGTGAAAGGACTCGAAATGAAAAATGTTTTACATGTTTGCAAGACAAGTCAACGACTTTGAAACTCATACCTATGCTATACCCGAAACAACTCTTATTCTCCTCCAACCTTTTATTGAAAATAATACAACAAAATAACTCTATTTTTGGAATTTCTCTTTCTTTTCTTTTTTCTTTTTTTTTTTCTTTGAGGAATTTATTCCTTCTTTTTTTTTTCTGATTTTTTTTTTTTTCTTTGAACAAATACAACAAAATAAAATACACCCCCACACTTGCCTTTTGGTATACTACCATACAAATCCGAAGCATAAGAACATAAGAAGTCACTATCATCGTCTTGCAAACACAATAAAACAAGGGTGAAATGGTGTGGGTGAACAAAAGAAACGGCTAATGAGTGATCAGTTCAAAAGGGGATTCCTAAAGTTCGTGTTTAAATGGATGGTGAATATTTTGGCCATGGTGCTCAACTAATGCCTTACTCATTTCTAATTCATTACAGATTAACAAAATGTTTCAAGTGGTCTCTGAGCAAGTTCTAGGTTCAAAAACTCATGAATTGTGCACACATAAAGAACGAGTAAATGTATGAAATATGCATACATGTGAATATTCAATAGGCTCAAGTCCTCACATTTTTTGGGTATGCATGACAATGTATGTTCAAATGTGCTTCTCGGATTGGAATCAACTAATCGAAACAGGTTAAGTGAACATGGAATTTCGAGCAATCACAAGTTATGCATATTAAATCCAAAGCAAACTACACAAAACCTTAACATATAATCAACATTCTCAAAATCATAACAATTAAACTCAATTCATCATCGGGATTGGAAAGAAAACAACACACATAACACAAATAAACACACAAACAGAAGCAAATATTTTTGTAATTTTTTATTTTTTTGATTTTTTTGATTTTTCAATTTAGGGTAACAATACGTGACCACAGTGACTTACTAAGTGCAATGGTAGGTTCAACGCTACCAAGGGAGTAAGTATGATTTAGTCGATATATTGTTACCGTAGAAAACAAAAACAAGTAAATTATTTTTTTGAATTTTTTCAATTTTTCAAATTTTTTTCTTTTCTTTTTAATAAACCTTCCCCCCACACTTGAATTAAACATTGTCCTCAATGTTAGACAGATATTTCACGAAAATGAAAAATTCAAGTATGGTTATTGAATTTAAACACACAAACAACGAAGTAAACACACAAACATAAATACAAATGAAAAAGATAGGTTAAAGAAAATCTCCCCCTTGAAGATCGTGAAGCTCCTCCCGAAGCAAGTCACCAACAGTCACAAACAAGGCTAGCGGGGCCTTGCATCCAACGTTTGCTCCTTAATTGACTGCGGCTCGATCCGTTGAAGTGTGTCCTGGACAAGGGTAGTTGCCGACTCCACGGCAGACTTGGCTGATGTAGCCTTCACCGAGATCCGGAACACCATAGTAAGTCGAGTGATCCATCAAGAATAGCTCCGGATACGTTTGGCAGAATGGAGAAGCCGAGAAGACATAAGCGGAAATGGCTCCGGTTGAACTCCACAGCAAACGACCGGAGAATGGAATGGTTGATCGGCGAGTATATCACAGACGACCCCGTTGCATCGGTGCAACACTCCTGAAGAATGAGGAAGTCGTTGTGACTATCTATGGCGAGCACCGAAATCTGGTTCCGCGGGTCAAGACCGATGGAAAAGTTTGCTAGCACACGCACCGAGCTGTCCATCGACATGCTATCCCATTGCGGTCTTGTCTGAACGTCTTTGAGGAACTCAAAGATCCTGGTGTGATGGGAAAGATGAACGACGGAACAACCAGCAGTACGATTGACTCCAGGGGGCTTGCTCGGATCACCCCTTCGCTTGTTGGTCCTGACCTCCATTCGAGTGTCTCTTGTTCGGTTCGAACAAGTCCAGTGGTGGTACGTGGAGTTGCTGATGTCGTTGAAGAAACAGATTGTCATCTGTTTTGCCATTTCCGCCAGGCCTCTTCTTCCTTCAAGAGAAATAATCGAGTCACCGGGTGAAGAGTGGATACCTGTGGCGCACATGTAGCGCTCGGCTTGTCGTTGGAGGGTTGAGATCCAACGCTTTGCACCAAAAGCGAACCCTGAATGAACAAAAGGTTCGAAACTGGCCTTCATCTCCTTTTCGCGTACATCCACGTGCTCCACCCAAGTGACCAAGGAAGATCCATTATGAAGATCACGTATCAGGCATCCGGAGGGGCGTTTTCGGCAAATCGATCTCACGGAAGGCTTTGGATTTGAACGCAATTCATCCACGGAGACATCCACGACGACCCAACTTCCATCCGATTCGTTGGTGAGAGTACCGAACGAACCTGGACTTCACGAGTTGAGACGATGTGAGATGGCACCGAAACTCGGCCGACATCACTGCATATGCTCCTCGTAGCCTTCTTCGTTCTTTGGAGGAAAGGATCTCCAACGTCTTGGCGTTTGTGATCATGCTACAGAAGACTGGCAACCATCGACCAACATCCATTAAGATCTGAACGATGGTGGTCGGATAAAGATGGATGGTTGCCGAGTGTCTCGACGATTCGGCTTTGAAGTACGGAGCAGGTTCAGCTCGTTGAAACACTCGCAAGTACTCGGCCCTATGAAGAGTCTCGGGATGAATAGACGTGTCGGGAGTCGGTGAAGTTATCCACAAAGGAAATCCGGCAGTGGCCATGAGCAGGAGCTCGTGTTTGGCCTTACGGACGATATCCGAGATCAAGTCGGTGTGGACTCCGACAAGATCATGAGCACGTCCGGGAAGATGGTCAGATGGCAAAGGTATGGATGGGCGCTCGACAAGGGTAGGCATGAGGCTCCGCACATCCCGTCTCAAGTGGTCCATATCGATAGAATCATCGGACAACTCGAGAAGAGGCTCTTGTTGTTGAGGAACAACTTCGAGCCTTCGCCTAGGCACATCTGAGTGCGGAACAGGACCTCCGCAATTAGGACAGATGCCGCTGTGGAGAGCATCAACGAGTTTTTGATTCTGCATTTGAAGCTCCTCGTTTTTGCTCACCAGCTGATCGTTTCTTTTCTCTAGCTCGGCAATACGCTGCTCGGAAGACTGGATACCGAACTTCTTCCTATTTCTCGACCCCCAATAGTAGACTTGGTCTTCTTCTAGTCCGATTTTCGGACCAAATCGTTCTCGTTGTGGCTTGGTGGGGTGAGAATACACCGCAAAGAAAGCCGCAAGTGCATCTCTCTGAGCTTTGGTGTACTTTGTCCTCGGAAGTCTCCTATAGACAGGAGCGGCTTCCGGCTCAACGGGTGGATCAGCAACCATGATTGGTGCTTGGGGTAGTGGTTGCGGTTGTGGTAGTGGCTCGGTCGGCATGCTAGCATCGGCGCTATTGAGCATGCTCGGTGGAATTATTTCAGCCAAGCCTTCAAAGATTGGGTTCTCTGAAGGACCTGCCTGAAACAAATCACTGAAAGAATTCACTCTTTTGGCCATTTCTAGGTTGGGAAGGAAGGAAAACTTCTGGGATTTGGGAGATTTTCTGGGAAAACTGAAGAACACGAAGAACACGAGAGAGAGAAAACGAGAGAGAGAGAGAGAGAGACTAAGAGAAACCTAAGGAAATGCGTGAAATGAAACACACGAACAGAAGGGAAGGGAAGGGAACGGACGCACGCTCGCACACGTGCCACGGACGAGAAGACCCCGTAATTCTCCGGATCGAGCGACGAAAGTCGTAAAGTCTACAGTAGACACGCACGCGGTTTATTAAACAATTCGGCCGACGCAAAAGTCGTGCGTCGGCCCAATCACATTTTTTCTTGATTTTCGATTTTTTATTTTTTTATTTTTTTAATACTTTACGAAAAGTCGTAAAGTGAACAGTGAAAACGCGTAGCACACGCGCTTGCCGACACTTTAAACGGGCCTGGGCCATCGAAATGGTTTGGGCCTTAAAGTGGGCCTGGGCCAAAGAAATCTCCGGCCCATTATTGGTGGGCTTAACTAATGGGCCTAAAAACGAATAGGCCCGACACACTAATGGGCTTGGGTTACGGGTTTTGGGCTTCGTGAATGACACGAGCCCAATGGGCTAAATTTTTATTTTTTTTATTTTTTATTTTATTTTACGAAACCTAAAACCCTAACCAATCACACAAATGGGCCTAAGGCCCAATAACAAATAACTACAACAAGCCCGAAAATAAAACACACATTAATTATAAACAGTAAAAATAAATAATTACAAAGAGTAAAACAAACAAACAAACACTCTTTTTTTTTTTTTTTTACAATTACAAATTTTCTATTTTTTTTTTATTATTATTATTATTTTTTTTAAATCAAATAAATAACGAGAGTGAAAAGAAAACTTACCTTTTTACTCCCGAGGAAACCGAAAATCACCAACAAGACATCAACCTCAAGGTTTTTTAACCTTGACTTCCTAAACGTATGCTCCGATGTATGTGGTAAAATTTCCGATAAACCCGGATTATTTCCTATACAAAATAAAAAGGTTAGTAATAAATTTACAAAATAAAAACAAAATATTTACAAAGTTAAAAATATGTCACAAATTATCTATACAAAATGAATGAATAAATTTTCCTATGTCTACGTATATTTTATTTACACAAAAATATTTTCTTTTGCCTGAATATAGTTGAAAAAAAATGAAAGTTGATTCCAAGCGGTAACTCAAGGTGGACTTACGGCCTAGGTGCAATGCCTTGACTTAAATGACTTTCCGTGTTTTCAGAAGGCGAATGGCCAGATCACAAGAGATAAGCGAGAGGCAGGATTCATTTAGTGGACAAGTCCTCTGAATCCAATTTTACAAACCCGTCACCCAGAGTCTTGATCATATCTAGACACCATTCATGTGCCCCTTACTCAGTTGAGAAAGCACTTAAGTGTTCGACAATTCTCCAAGTGTTAATAAAGGCCGCTCTCAACCTCAAGTGACCTTACGGTATAAATGAAGGGTTTAGGCCAATATTAATAAAAGGACCTTACCTATTCCCGTTCAAGTTACAACTTACAACAACAAAAAATAATCAACTATACTCAAAGACCTAAGTAAATTACTAAGTGTAACAAAATATCTACAAGTATTATTTACAAGTGTTAGTTACAAGTATTATTGACAAGTAATATAAACAAGTAATATGAACAGTTAAAAAAAATAGTAAAATTATAAACAATAAAAAGTAAACAGTAATTATATACAAGTAATAAAAACAGTAATAATTACAAAAAATTATAAACAGTATTAACAAAAAAAAATATTAGGTTAGGAACATTTTCAATCCACGTCGACGGCGCCAAAAATTGACACGCCCAAAAGGAGCATCAATTTAAAAAAAAACCCTATCGGTAGTAGTATAGTGCATAGTAGGGTATCGTTCACAACGGAGATCAAAGGGTGTACCTAACAAAAAATGTCACAAAGAATTAAATAAAATAAAGAATTATTATTAACAAGTATAAAGTATAAATATATACATATGTACAAAGTAAAAAGGGGAATTGAGAGATAAATTGAATGAAATAAATTAATTAAATTACAAAGAATAAATAAAATATGATGATGAAACACAAAGTATATAAAGTTCAGCCACATATACACAAGTTTACCAATTATTGGACCGAAAATTAACCAAGTTCCCTAGCCATGAAACCGAAACTAACATATGTGGAATGCCCACACGGGTTATCATTCCCCAAATAAAACCTCTTCTATGAAAATTAACCTAGTGAACGCTCATCTAGATTAAACAATTAAACATGCAAAGGTGATCAATCAATAACATATCTAACGCATAGGAGAAGAGTTGTTAATTAAAGTGCGCGACCTAGCGACACGCTCGTCTATCCGTGATCCTTCTTATTTTGATTCCGACCCGTTTGATAAGCCTTTACTACTTGTGAATTAGAATTAAAACCCTAATTCTAGCACCAATTATATGCAATCATCTTAAGTTTCGAACCTTAAAACAAGAACACATAAAAGATTCTAATAAAACCGAATCAAATAAACGGAGTCACATAAGCTACTAGAAGAACTAATTAATTAGGATCTAACAATCAAATAAACTCATAAATATAGGCTGAAAATTATATAAATCATGTCATGTTAACTAATACAAAGAATAATCAAGCAACAAAGAGGAACTCAAAAAGAGTAATTAAAGAATAAGTTGAAGTACACCATATGGAAAGTAGGAAGAACTCGAAGATCACAAACTCTTAAATCCTCACGCGAGTAACTCAAAAGCCGAGATTCCCAAGGTGATGATGATGGTGGTGATGATGGTTGATGGCTGGCGGTAATGGTGTAAACAGCTCCCCTCCTCCTTGAAGACTTGAAAACCCTAAATACTAGAGAATGGAAAATATGATGTGAGAGGGAGAAGAGAAAGAGGAGGGTTTGTCCCTCCCCATTGGGGTGTGTATGAAGAGAAGAATGAGGCTGCTATTTATAGGAGAATGGAGAGGAAGAAGAAGACAATGAAAGAAATAAAGAAAGAAAAGGAAGAGAAGTGGAATGTGAGTGGTAGAAAAGAAATGGTAAGTGGAATGGTGGAAATGAAGTCATATGGCAATGAACCATTTATTTAGATAAAAGAAATCAAACACTAATATTGTGGGCAGAAAGAAGAGGAAAGAATATAGGGGTGAGTGGAGCATTGAAAATAAAAGAAGAGGAAAGAAATAAAAAGCAGACAGCACTGAGCAGTTCCCACTTAGAACGGAATAATGCACGTTTGAACGGTTGGATGATTCTCAAATTTTAATACAGAATATATAACACACACATGCAGCGTGTATCAAAATTACAGCTGGATCCAACGGTGAAATTGGGAGATATTGGCTTCGCAAGTTGACATATCTGCACAGGCAGATTGTCCGAAAATGGGCTTGGACCTTCCTTCTTGGGCTTGGGCCTTTCTTCTTGGGCTTGGGCCTTTCTTCTTGGGCTTGGGCCTTTCTTCTTGGATTTGGGCCTTCATCTTGGGCCTCACGGTAGCTCACTTCTTAATGGGCCTCGAAAAAGCCCATTAGACTTCGTAAATTTCCGAGCTCCGATTTTCTGCACGTATTCACATTTATATATCATTTAGGGACTCAAATATGGAAACTAAGCAAAAATAGCAAAGTTACAATGAAATCATAGCCAAATAGTAGGGAAAATACATTAAAAACGTCACACTTTGTGCTCCTATCACTTTGCCGCATCCTTTTATCCTAATAGGATTCTGATTTTATTTTATTTAATCTTGATATTTTTCCCAAAGTTTTTATTCTTTTAAAACACCTAATTTATTTAGGATATTAATTCAGATTTTTGGGAATGTATCTAGATGGAATTACGGCAAAAGGAGGAAGGAGATTTCTTGGCCACCACTCAAGAAGATTTCAGCAATTATCCTTGGAGATTAATTCATATTTTTAAGGGATTAATTGGAGGAAATTCGGCACTGTTCATTCGGCACTATTCATCAATGATTTTGGCAACCAATGCAAGGAGAATCCATGTGGAACTCAACTAGGTTTATCAAGGAATTAATTCAGAAATTTCTGGATGAATCTAGTCCTAATTTCGGCAAGAGAGGAAGGAGATTTCTTGTGGACTACTCAAGGAATATTTCAGCAATTATCCAAGGAAGTTAATTCAGATTTTTATGGGATTAATTAAAGGGAATTTCGTCCATATTGAGAGACCATGCCTTGAGGACCACTTTAAGGGATTAAAATCATATTTTTATGGGAATGAATGTAGTCCTAATTTCGGCAAGAAGGAGAGAAGGATTTCTTGGTGACTACTCAAGAGAATCTCGGCCATTCAAGGGATTTAATATTCAACGATCAAGATTGGTCCTAGGGTTTCATGTTCTCCTATAAATAGAGGGCTTCACAACACAATTCCTCACCACCTTCTACACCGAGAAATATCATTCCATACCTCCATCTTTTCAGCAGCCACACATCCAAGTTCTCGGCTACCACCTTCCATTCTCTAGTGCAAGGGTTCTCAAGACTTCAAGGAGGAGGAGAAGGCGTGATCACCATCATCACCAACCATATTTCGACATCACCATCTTCATCACCAACTTGTCTTCACGGTTTGGATTACTTGTGGTCAAGGATTCAAGGTTGTGGTTTCAAGATCTTCAACTTATTCATATGGTGTATTACGTTTTAGCCTTTAAATTCATACCTCTTTGTTGCTTGTTTACCTTTGTATTAGTTAACACAATATGGATTATGTAATTTTCAGCCTTTGTTTATGTGAGTTTATTTAATTATTGGATTGAAGTTAATTGATTCTTCTAGTAGCTTATGTGAATTTGCTTGTTTGATTTTGTCTTTAACGTTGGAATCAAATAAGAAGGATCATGGATAGTTGAGTGGTCTCACTAGGTCGTGCACTTTAATTAACAAGCTCTTTCCTATGCGTTGAACATGTTTTGATTGATCACCTTTGCATGTTTAATTGGTTAATCTAGGTGTGGTCGCTTAGGTTGATTTTCATAGAAGGAGTTTAATTTGGGAGATGTATGGTGGTCCAACATCTTACATATGTTAATTTCGGATTCATGACTAGGGATTTAGTTAATTTTCAATTCAATAATTGGTAAATTTGTATACTTGTGGTTGTAAATTATGTGTTCATGTTTCACTCCATCAATATTTAATTTATTCTTTGTAGTTTAGTTAATTAGTTTCATTCAATTAATCTCTTAATCCCCCTTAATCTCTCGTAAAATATGTATATATTTATTCTTTATACTTATTAATAATTTTTGTGACAATTCTTTGTTAGGTACACCCTTTGATCTCCGTTGTGAACGATCCCTACTTACTATATACTACCGATAGGGTTTTTTAAATTGATGCTATATTTTAGCATATCAATTTTTGGCGCCGTCGACGGGGATTAAAAATACTGTTTATATGCCTAACGTTTTATACTTGTGACGTTTTATACTTGTGAATATTGTGAATTATACTTATTGATATTTTGTAACAGTTAGTAGTTTATTTAGGTGTCCTTTATGTGGTTGATTATTTGAGTTGTTGTGAGTTGTAACTTGAAACGGAAATAGGTAAGGTCCTTTTGTTAATATTGGCCTAAACCCTTCATTTGTACCTTGCAAAGGTCACTTGAGGTTGAGGGCGGCCTTTATTAACACTTGGAGAATTGTCGAACACTTAAGTACTTTCTCAACCGAGTAAGGGGCACATGGATGGTGTCTAGGTCGAGACCCTTGGTGACGGGTTTTGGATTCAGAGGACTATGATCGACGTAAGTCGATAGGGGCTTTGCCTCCATAGTACCACTAAATGAATCCTGCCCCTCGCTTATTCTCATATGATCTGGCCATTCGCCTTCTGAAACCACGGAAAGTCATTTAAGTCAAGGCATTGCACCTAGGCCGCACGTTCCACCTTGGGTTACCGCTTGGAATCAACTTAATTTTTGACTATGTGAAGGGCACAAACAAAATGTTTTTCTACGCTTAAGGTATATTGGATAAAAACATGACTTTAAGATGGGTAGTTGCTTCAGTCCCATTGCACATTGAGGTCCTCTGTTCCCGTACCTAAGTGTATTGTGTGAATAAAATTAGCATAGACATAGGAAATTAATTCATTAATTTTGTATAAATACATTGTAAATTTTTTCCGAAAATTCTCTTGTAATTCTCTTGAAACCTTCTTGTAATTTTCGAAATTCTTATATATATTCTATTGTATTTATTTTGTAAACTTTGTACTAACTTTTTTTTTATAATTTTTTTACAGGAATTAATTAATCTCCAAATATGAGCTCTCCCATTCGCTGCCATTCTTTAATTTATTCATTAATTTTGTAAAGATAAATTGTGATATTTTATTTTTATTTTATTGTAAAATATCTTGTATTTATCTTGTAAACTTTGTTACTAACGTTTTTACTAACTTTGTAACTAATGAATTTCGATGAAGGCTAGCGGTTGACAAAGAGTCTAGGCTGAAGACTTTAAACATTAAGCGCTATTTGGGAGGCAACCCAATTCAACCAAGGATGTGGAGGAGCCATCACACGCAGATTTGATTTTTCTATATCTCTCTACTTCTTTTGGTTGAACTATATCTGTTTTACTTTCTCCATTCTTGTCTTACATATGCTTTTGTGCTTATATTGAGGACAATATAAGATTTAAGTGTGGGGGAAGGATTTATGTTTTATTGCTTTGTTTTTCTTTATTAAAAAAATCAGAAAATTTCAAAAAAAACAAAGAGTTTTTGTGTGGTTGTCGAGTCTTAGGATGCCCTTAACTGCCTACGATGAGCTTAATTTTTGAAATCATGGATGAAAAGTGAAGCACAAGATCAAATATGTTGAATGTTATTCTTTGGTTAATTGATGAATATAGAAGATGTGTGAACTTGTAGTAGATATGGTTTGCAACTTTGGTACAGAATTTGAGCATGTTAAGACAAGTTAATAGACCCTATGTGAGCTTTCGAGCTATATATGTGCTTTCCTTGTTGAGAGTTGATTAAAATCAGATTTTCTTGGCTTAAAAATTCGTTGTTAACCTCATTATTCTTTCTATTTGATCAATTGCATGCCATAGAATTTCAATGGACTAGAGAGTTTACTAGAACTTGCTTTTGAATTTTTCGAAACTTTTAGTCATAATATACCTTGATTTTGGAAAGGATTGAAGGCACTTAGGATTTCCACCAATGCCAAATAGCCATTTGTCCCTTATTTGTGTACACATGTGTGCACCCCTTAGTTAAACCTCTTTGAGCTTATATTTAGCCTTTTCTTTCATCACCCACAATATCTTAACCATGAACCTTAGCATAGTCATATCTTTACCCTTATTCTAAGAACTTAGTGATTGAAACCATGTGATGGAAAAACAAAAGAAAAGAGGTGATTGATGAAAACAAGTGTGGGGGAAGGGATAGACTTGTTCATTACATGTATGCCGTAAAAAAAAAATGAAATGAAAAGAAAAAAATATATGTGTACGGCAAGAAAGAAAAATTGAGAAAAAAAATGGATTAATGTCCCCTTTCCCAATGATTTAGGAGGTTATTTTGAAGTGAAGGTCTAAAAATAAAATACTCGGCCTTTGTCCTTTATCATATGAGTTTTGAAAGAAGACATGGTTATTTGAATGTTCTACTAGGTTTTTAGGACACTTTGTGATTCCTTATCCTTCGTTCTTTAAACCAAGAGCCTAGCCCCATTAAAACCCTTGAAAGACCTTCTTGATCCTTAAAATGGGTAGCTCTTGATCTGTGGAGTTAAATTCGAAAGTTGAGCATATGGTTGTGGTCCATTTGTGCATGTAGTTGATATCTTTCATGAGGTTTTAAAATCTTTCACTAAAGTGTTTTTTTTTTTTCGATTAATATATGTGAGCTATTTGAATGCCTTACAATAATTTCTCTCACATATCTTTGAGTGAAAAGCTTTTAAGCATGAACCATGATTCTGAGTGAAGATAGAGAGCATACCCTTGTGAGGATAACTTGTTTGAAACATGCTGAGCTCCATTGAATAACTATTGTTCTTCCAAGTCTTACTTGTTCATATGAATTCCATGCTTGTTAATTAACTCTCGAATTTCTTGTGACAAATTTTGGTTAAGTGTTAAACTTGATTCCATGAAAGTAAGAGATTTCTGAGGCAATAAGTTAAGGGCAATAGAATTTTCGTGTGGAGTATGAATGTGTTGCTAAGGGACTAGCAAAAGCTAAGTGTGGGGGAATTTGATAGGAGCATATTATGTGACGTTTTTAAGGTGTTTCCCTATTATTTGGCTGCATTTTATTGATTAACTTTGCTATTTAGCTTAGTTTCTATCTTTGTGTCCCTAAATGATGATTTAATTGAAGGAATGAACTAAAATGAAGATATTAGGAAACTTTCCTATTTTGAGTATCCTACTTGAATTAGGAGACTTGACTTTCCTACTTGGATTAGGAAACTTTCCTCTTTTGAAATCTTTCCTATTTTGATTTTTAGAAACTTTCCTGATTTGAACTCTTTCCTGACTTTACCAGGAATCCTAAAGTGAGTAGGAGTCCTACTTCAACTAGGATTACTATTTGTGCTCGGAATGCAAAACGGAACCTCGGAGAATTTACGAGCTTAATGGGCTTTTTCGAGGCCCATTAAGAGGTGGGCTGCCATGTGGACCAATTGGGAGGCCCAAATCCATGAAAACAAGCTCATTGGACTCTTGGATGAAACCCTAGCCCATTAGGGTTTATTTTGGACGAAAATCACAAGGAAGTTTCTTTCTTTGCCGCATCCTTTTATCCTAATAGGATTCTGATTTTATTTTATTTAATCTTGATATTTTTCCCAAAGTTTTTATTCTTTTAAAACACCTAATTTATTTAGGATATTAATTCAGATTTTTGGGAATGTATCTAGATGGAATTACGGCAAAAGGAGGAAGGAGATTTCTTGGCCACCACTCAAGAAGATTTCAGCAATTATCCTTGGAGATTAATTCATATTTTTAAGGGATTAATTGGAGGAAATTCGGCACTGTTCATTCGGCACTATTCATCAATGATTTTGGCAACCAATGCAAGGAGAATCCATGTGGAACTCAACTAGGTTTATCAAGGAATTAATTCAGAAATTTCTGGATGAATCTAGTCCTAATTTCGGCAAGAGAGGAAGGAGATTTCTTGTGGACTACTCAAGGAATATTTCAGCAATTATCCAAGGAAGTTAATTCAGATTTTTATGGGATTAATTAAAGGGAATTTCGTCCATATTGAGAGACCATGCCTTGAGGACCACTTTAAGGGATTAAAATCATATTTTTAGGGAATGAATGTAGTCCTAATTTCGGCAAGAAGGAGAGAAGGATTTCTTGGTGACTACTCAAGAGAATCTCGGCCATTCAAGGGATTTAATATTCAACGATCAAGATTGGTCCTAGGGTTTCATGTTCTCCTATAAATAGAGGGCTTCACAACACAATTCCTCACCACCTTCTACACCGAGAAATATCATTCCATACCTCCATCTTTTCAGCAGCCACACATCCAAGTTCTCGGCTACCACCTTCCATTCTCTAGTGCAAGGGTTCTCAAGACTTCAAGGAGGAGGAGAAGGCGTGATCACCATCATCACCAACCATATTTCGGCATCACCATCTTCATCACCAACTTGTCTTCACGGTTTGGATTACTTGTGGTCAAGGATTCAAGGTTGTGGTTTCAAGATCTTCAACTTATTCATATGGTGTATTACGTTTTAGCCTTTAAATTCATACCTCTTTGTTGCTTGTTTACCTTTGTATTAGTTAACACAATATGGATTATGTAATTTTCAGCCTTTGTTTATGTGAGTTTATTTAATTATTGGATTGAAGTTAATTGATTCTTCTAGTAGCTTATGTGAATTTGCTTGTTTGATTTTGTCTTTAACGTTGGAATCAAATAAGAAGGATCATGGATAGTTGAGTGGTCTCACTAGGTCGTGCACTTTAATTAACAAGCTCTTTCCTATGCGTTGAACATGTTTTGATTGATCACCTTTGCATGTTTAATTGGTTAATCTAGGTGTGGTCGCTTAGGTTGATTTTCATAGAAGGAGTTTAATTTGGGAGATGTATGGTGGTCCAACATCTTACATATGTTAATTTCGGATTCATGACTAGGGATTTAGTTAATTTTCAATTCAATAATTGGTAAATTTGTATACTTGTGGTTGTAAATTATGTGTTCATGTTTCACTCCATCAATATTTAATTTATTCTTTGTAGTTTAGTTAATTAGTTTCATTCAATTAATCTCTTAATCCCCCCTTAATCTCTCGTAAAATATGTATATATTTATTCTTTATACTTATTAATAATTTTTGTGACAATTCTTTGTTAGGTACACCCTTTGATCTCCGTTGTGAACGATCCCTACTTATTCTATACTACCGATAGGGTTTTTTTAAATTGATGCTATATTTTAGCATATCAATTTTTGGCGCCGTCGACGGGGATTAAAAATACTGTTTATATGCCTAACGTTTTATACTTGTGACGTTTTATACTTGTGAATATTGTGAATTATACTTATTGATATTTTGTAACAGTTAGTAGTTTATTTAGGTGTCCTTTATGTGGTTGATTATTTGAGTTGTTGTGAGTTGTAACTTGAAACGGAAATAGGTAAGGTCCTTTTGTTAATATTGGCCTAAACCCTTCATTTGTACCTTGCAAAGGTCACTTGAGGTTGAGGGCGGCCTTTATTAACACTTGGAGAATTGTCGAACACTTAAGTACTTTCTCAACTGAGTAAGGGGCACATGGATGGTGTCTAGGTCGAGACCCTTGGTGACAGGTTTTGGATTCAGAGGACTATAGACTGACGTAAGTCGATAGGGGCTTTGCCTCCATAGTACCACTAAATGAATCCTGCCCCTCGCTTATTCTCATATGATCTGGCCATTCGCCTTCTGAAACCACGGAAAGTCATTTAAGTCAAGGCATTGCACCTAGGCCGCACGTTCCACCTTGGGTTACCGCTTGGAATCAACTTAATTTTTGACTATGTGAAGGGCACAAACAAAATGTTTTTCTACGCTTAAGGTATATTGGATAAAAACATGACTTTAAGATGGGTAGTTGCTTCAGTCCCATTGCACATTGAGGTCCTCTGTTCCCGTACCTAAGTGTATTGTGTGAATAAAATTAGCATAGACATAGGAAATTAATTCATTAATTTTGTATAAATACATTGTAAATTTTTTCCGAAAATTCTCTTGTAATTCTCTTGAAACCTTCTTGTAATTTTCGAAATTCTTATATATATTCTATTGTATTTATTTTGTAAACTTTGTACTAACTTTTTTTTTATAATTTTTTTACAGGAATTAATTAATCTCCAAATATGAGCTCTCCCATTCGCTGCCATTCTTTAATTTATTCATTAATTTTGTAAAGATAAATTGTGATATTTTATTTTTATTTTATTGTAAAATATCTTGTATTTATCTTGTAAACTTTGTTACTAACGTTGTTACTAACTTTGTAACTAATGAATTTCGATGAAGGCTAGCGGTTGACAAAGAGTCTAGGCTGAAGACTTTAAACATTAAGCGCTATTTGGGAGGCAACCCAATTCAACCAAGGATGTGGAGGAGCCATCACACGCAGATTTGATTTTTCTATATCTCTCTACTTCTTTTGGTTGAACTATATCTGTTTTACTTTCTCCATTCTTGTCTTACATATGCTTTTGTGCTTATATTGAGGACAATATAAGATTTAAGTGTGGGGGAAGGATTTATGTTTTATTGCTTTGTTTTTCTTTATTAAAAAAATCAGAAAATTTCAAAAAAAACAAAGAGTTTTTGTGTGGTTGTCGAGTCTTAGGATGCCCTTAACTGCCTACGATGAGCTTAATTTTTGAAATCATGGATGAAAAGTGAAGCACAAGATCAAATATGTTGAATGTTATTCTTTGGTTAATTGATGAATATAGAAGATGTGTGAACTTGTAGTAGATATGGTTTGCAACTTTGGTACAGAATTTGAGCATGTTAAGACAAGTTAATAGACCCTATGTGAGCTTTCGAGCTATATATGTGCTTTCCTTGTTGAGAGTTGATTAAAATCAGATTTTCTTGGCTTAAAAATTCGTTGTTAACCTCATTATTCTTTCTATTTGATCAATTGCATGCCATAGAATTTCAATGGACTAGAGAGTTTACTAGAACTTGCTTTTGAATTTTTCGAAACTTTTAGTCATAATATACCTTGATTTTGGAAAGGATTGAAGGCACTTAGGATTTCCACCAATGCCAAATAGCCATTTGTCCCTTATTTGTGTACACATGTGTGCACCCCTTAGTTAAACCTCTTTGAGCTTATATTTAGCCTTTTCTTTCATCACCCACAATATCTTAACCATGAACCTTAGCATAGTCATATCTTTACCCTTATTCTAAGAACTTAGTGATTGAAACCATGTGATGGAAAAACAAAAGAAAAGAGGTGATTGATGAAAACAAGTGTGGGGGAAGGGATAGACTTGTTCATTACATGTATGCCGTAAAAAAAAATGAAATGAAAAGAAAAAAATATATGTGTACGGCAAGAAAGAAAAATTGAGAAAAAAAATGGATTAATGTCCCCTTTCCCAATGATTTAGGAGGTTATTTTGAAGTGAAGGTCTAAAAATAAAATACTCGGCCTTTGTCCTTTATCATATGAGTTTTGAAAGAAGACATGGTTATTTGAATGTTCTACTAGGTTTTTAGGACACTTTGTGATTCCTTATCCTTCGTTCTTTAAACCAAGAGCCTAGCCCCATTAAAACCCTTGAAAGACCTTCTTGATCCTTAAAATGGGTAGCTCTTGATCTGTGGAGTTAAATTCGAAAGTTGAGCATATGGTTGTGGTCCATTTGTGCATGTAGTTGATATCTTTCATGAGGTTTTAAAATCTTTCACTAAAGTGTTTTTTTTTTTCGATTAATATATGTGAGCTATTTGAATGCCTTACAATAATTTCTCTCACATATCTTTGAGTGAAAAGCTTTTAAGCATGAACCATGATTCTGAGTGAAGATAGAGAGCATACCCTTGTGAGGATAACTTGTTTGAAACATGCTGAGCTCCATTGAATAACTATTGTTCTTCCAAGTCTTACTTGTTCATATGAATTCCATGCTTGTTAATTAACTCTCGAATTTCTTGTGACAAATTTTGGTTAAGTGTTAAACTTGATTCCATGAAAGTAAGAGATTTCGAGGCAATAAGTTAAGGGCAATAGAATTTTCGTGTGGAGTATGAATGTGTTGCTAAGGGACTAGCAAAAGCTAAGTGTGGGGGAATTTGATAGGAGCATTATATGCGACGTTTTTAAGGTGTTTCCCTATTATTTGGCTGCATTTTATTGATTAACTTTGCTATTTAGCTTAGTTTCTATCTTTGTGTCCCTAAATGATGATTTAATTGAAGGAATGAACTAAAATGAAGATATTAGGAAACTTTCCTATTCTGAGTCTCCTACTTGAATTAGGAGACTTGACTTTCCTAGTTGGATTAGGAAACTTTCCTCTTTTGAAATCTTTCCTATTTTGATTTTTAGAAACTTTCCTGATTTGAACTCTTTCCTGACTTTACCAGGAATCCTAAAGTGAGTAGGAGTCCTACTTCAACTAGGATTACTATTTGTGCTCGGAATGCAAAACGGGACCTCGGAGAATTTACGAGCTTAATGGGCTTTTTCGAGGCCCATTAAGAGGTGGGCTGCCATGTGGACCAATTGGGAGGCCCAAATCCATGAAAACAAGCTCATTGGACTCTTGGATGAAACCCTAGCCCATTAGGGTTTATTTTGGACGAAAATCACAAGGAAGTTTCTTTCTTTGCCGCATCCTTTTATCCTAATAGGATTCTGATTTTATTTTATTTAATCTTGATATTTTTCCCAAAGTTTTTATTCTTTTAAAACACCTAATTTATTTAGGATATTAATTCAGATTTTTGGGAATGTATCTAGATGGAATTACGGCAAAAGGAGGAAGGAGATTTCTTGGCCACCACTCAAGAAGATTTCAGCAATTATCCTTGGAGATTAATTCATATTTTTAAGGGATTAATTGGAGGAAATTCGGCACTATTCATCAATGATTTTGGCAACCAATGCAAGGAGAATCCATGTGGAACTCAACTAGGTTTATCAAGGAATTAATTCAGAAATTTCTGGATGAATCTAGTCCTAATTTCGGCAAGAGAGGAAGGAGATTTCTTGTGGACTACTCAAGGAATATTTCAGCAATTATCCAAGGAAGTTAATTCAGATTTTTATGGGATTAATTAAAGGGAATTTCGTCCATATTGAGAGACCATGCCTTGAGGACCACTTTAAGGGATTAAAATCATATTTTTAGGGAATGAATGTAGTCCTAATTTCGGCAAGAAGGAGAGAAGGATTTCTTGGTGACTACTCAAGAGAATCTCGGCCATTCAAGGGATTTAATATTCAACGATCAAGATTGGTCCTAGGGTTTCATGTTCTCCTATAAATAGAGGGCTTCACAACACAATTCCTCACCACCTTCTACACCGAGAAATATCATTCCATACCTCCATCTTTTCAGCAGCCACACATCCAAGTTCTCGGCTACCACCTTCCATTCTCTAGTGCAAGGGTTCTCAAGACTTCAAGGAGGAGGAGAAGGCGTGATCACCATCATCACCAACCATATTTCGACATCACCATCTTCATCACCAACTTGTCTTCACGGTTTGTATTACTTGTGGTCAAGGATTCAAGGTTGTGGTTTCAAGATCTTCAACTTATTCATATGGTGTATTACGTTTTAGCCTTTAAATTCATACCTCTTTGTTGCTTGTTTACCTTTGTATTAGTTAACACAATATGGATTATGTAATTTTCAGCCTTTGTTTATGTGAGTTTATTTAATTATTGGATTGAAGTTAATTGATTCTTCTAGTAGCTTATGTGAATTTGCTTGTTTGATTTTGTCTTTAACGTTGGAATCAAATAAGAAGGATCATGGATAGTTGAGTGGTCTCACTAGGTCGTGCACTTTAATTAACAAGCTCTTTCCTATGCGTTGAACATGTTTTGATTGATCACCTTTGCATGTTTAATTGGTTAATCTAGGTGTGGTCGCTTAGGTTGATTTTCATAGAAGGAGTTTAATTTGGGAGATGTATGGTGGTCCAACATCTTACATATGTTAATTTCGGATTCATGACTAGGGATTTAGTTAATTTTCAATTCAATAATTGGTAAATTTGTATACTTGTGGTTGTAAATTATGTGTTCATGTTTCACTCCATCAATATTTAATTTATTCTTTGTAGTTTAGTTAATTAGTTTCATTCAATTAATCTCTTAATCCCCCCTTAATCTCTCGTAAAATATGTATATATTTATTCTTTATACTTATTAATAATTTTTGTGACAATTCTTTGTTAGGTACACCCTTTGATCTCCGTTGTGAACGATCCCTACTTATTCTATACTACCGATAGGGTTTTTTTAAATTGATGCTATATTTTAGCATATCAATTAACCACTAAAGCTCACAAGATTCACTAATTATTTCCGCTCAGTGTTTAGGGTTAAGTGTTTACTCTCAAAACAATTACACAAGTAGTGTTCCCATATGCTTGCTCATTAACCGACTCTCCACAATTAATCCACAAATCATTAAATCATAAGGGCTTGGCCAAAGGGTGGATGGTAAATGGTGAATGGTAAATGAAGTGAAAGGGCTCGAAATGAAAAAATGTTTCACATGTTTGCAAGACAAATCAACGACTTTGAAACTCATACCTATGCTAAACCCGAAACAACTCTTATTTTCCTTCAACCTTTTATTGAAATTAATATAAGAAAATAACTCTATTTTTTTTGGAATTTCTCTTTCTTTCTTTTTTTTCTATTTTTTTTTCTTTGAGGAATTTATTCCTTCTTTTTATTTCTGATTTTTTTTTCTTTCTTTGAACAAATACAACAAAATAAATACACCCCCACACTTGCCTTTTGGTATACTACCATACAAATCAAAACCCGAAGCATAAGAACACAAGAAGTCACTATCATCGTCTTGCAAACATAAATAAAACAAGGGTGAGATGGTGTGGGTGAACAAAAGAAACGGCTAATGAGTGTTTAGTTCAAAAGGGGATTCCTAAAGTTCGTGTTTAGATGGATGGTGAATATTTTGGCCATGGTGCTCAACTAATGCCTTAATCATCTCTAATTCATCACAAATTAACAAAACGTTTCAAGTGGTCTCTGAGCAAGTTCTAGGTTCAAAAACTCATGAATTGTGCACACATGAAGAACGAGTAAATGTATGAAAGATGCATACATGTGAATATCCAATAGGCTCAAGTCCTCATATTTTCTGGGTATGCATGACAATGTATGTTCAAATGTGCTTCTCGGATTGCAATCAATTAATCGAAACAGGTTATGTGAACATGGAAATTCGAGCAATCACAAGTTATGCAAATTAAATCCAAAGCAAATCACAAAGCCTTAGCATATAATCAACATTCTCAAAATCATAACAATTAAACTCAATTCATCATCGGGATTGGAAAGAATAAAACACAAAACACAAATAAACACACAAAAACACAAAACAGAAGCAAATATTTTTGTCATTTTTGATTTTTTGGATTTTTTTTTTGGATTTTTTTTTTTTTTGATATAGCTCAAGTAAACAGACAAGCACTTTCTAAGACTCGATAGCTCCAAAGCCAGTGCGAAACAAACGAGCTTACATAACTAAACATTTATTTTTTACTGAAATTTTTAAGTTTTGAAATTTTTGAATTTTTTTGATTTTTTTTAAAAGATGCTACCTTACCCCCACACTTGAATGTAACATTGTCCTCAATGTTTGACAAATATTTACTGTAATGAAAAATTCAAGCATGGTGATTTATTTGAAAAATAAATAAATAAACCAAAATAAATGAAACACTATACAAACAGAAAACAAAAAGTAAAACAACAAATTTTTTTTTTAAACCAAATTTTCTATATTTTGTTTTACACGAACTAAAAAAAAAACAATTAACAAGAGTGAGAAAAAGAAAACTCCCTTTGAGGACTCCCGAGGATAACCGGAATACACCATCAAGACACCAACCTCAAGGCTCTCCGGCCTTGACTTCCTAAACGTATGCTCCGATGTATGTGGTAGAAATTCCGATAAACCCGGATTATTTCCTATACAAAATGAAAAAGTTAGTAATAAATTTACAAAATAAAAATAAATATTTACAATGTTAAAAATGTATCACAAATTATCTATACAAAATGAATAGATAAAATTTCCTATGTCTAAGTAAATTTTATTTACACAATACACTTAAGTGTGCAAAAATATTTTCCTTTGCCTGAATATAGTTGAAAAAAAATGAAAGTTGATTCCAAGCGGTAACTCAAGGTGGACTTACGGCCTAGGTGCAATGCCTTGACTTAAATGACTTTCCGTGTTTTCAGAGGCGAATGGCCAGATCATATGAGAATAAGCGAGGGGCAGGATTCATTTGGTGGACTACGGAGGCTTACACCCCTATCGACTTACGTCAGTCTATAGTCCTCTGAATCCAAAACCTGTCACCCAGGGTCTCGACCTAGACACCATCCATGTGCCCCTTACTCAGTTGAGAAAGCACTTAAGTGTTCGACAATTCTCCAAGTGTTAATAAAGGCCGCCCTCAACCTCAAATAACCTTACGGTAAAAATGAAGGGTTTAGGCCAATATTAATAAAAGGACCTTACCTAATCCGTTCAAGTTACAACTTACAACAACAAAAAATAATCAACTATACTCAGAACACCTAAGTATAAATTACTAAGTGTAACAAACTATGAACAAGTATTAAAAACAAGTAATAACAACAACTATTCACAAGTAATATAGACAAGTAATATAAACAAGTAATATGAACAGTTAAAAAAATAGTAAAATTATAAACAATAAAAAGTAAACAGTAATTATATACAAGTAATAAAAACAGTAATAATTACAAAAAATTATAAACAGTATTCCCAAAAAAAAAAAATTAGGTTAGGAATATTTTCAATCCCCGGCAACGGCGCCAAAAATTGACAGGCCCAAAAGGAGCATCAATTTAAAAAACCCTATCGGTAGTATAGTGGTGTAAGTAGGGTATCGTTCACAACGGAGATCAAAGGGTGTACCTAACAAAAATTGTCACAAAGAATTAAATAAAATAAAGAATTATTATTAACATGTATAAAGTATAAATATATACATATGTACAAAGTAAGGGGGTTTAAGAGATAAATTGAATGAAATAAATTAATTAAACTACAAAGAATAAATTAAATGAGATGGGATGAAACACAAAGTATATAAAGTTCAGCCACATATACACAAGTTTATTAATCATTGGACCGAAAATTAACCAAGTTCCCTAGCCATGAAACCGAAACTAACATATGTGGAATGCCCACACGGGTTATCATTCCCCAAATAAAACATCTTCTATGAAAATTAACCTAGTGAACGCTCATCTAGATTAAACAATTAAACATGCAAAGGTGATCAATCAATAACATATCTAACGCATAGGAGAAGAGTTGTTAATTAAAGTGCGCGACCTAGCGAACGCTCGTCTATCCGCGATCCTTCTTATTTTGATTCCGACCCGTTTGATAAGCCTTTACTACTTGTGAATCAGAATTAAAACCCTAATTCTAGCACCAATTACATGCAATCATCTTAAGTTTTGAACCTTAAAACAAGAACACATAAAAGATTCAATAAAACCGAATCAAATAAACGGAGTCACATAAGCTGCTAGAAGAACTAATTAATTAGGATCTAACAATCAAATAAACTCATAAATATAGGCTGAAAATTATATAAATCATGTCATGTTAACTAATACAAAGAATAATCAAGCAACAAAGAGGAACTCAAAAAGAGTAATTAAAGAATGAGTTGAAGTACACCATATGGAAAGTAGGAAGAACTCGAAGATCACAAACTCTTAAATCCTCACGCGAGTAACTCAAAAGCCGAGATTCCCAAGGTGATGATGATGGTGGTGATGATGGTTGATGGCTGGTGGTAATGGTGTAAACAGCTCCCCTCCTCCTTGAAGACTTGAAAACCCTAAATACTAGAGAATGGAAAATATGATGTGAGATGGAGAAGAGAAAGAGGAGGGTTTGTCCCTCCCCATTGGGGTGTGTATTGGTGAAGAGAAATAGGCTCCTATTTATAGGAGAATGGAGAGGAAGAAGAAGACAATGCAAGAAATAAAGAAAGAAAAGGAAGAGAAGTGGAATGTGAGTGGTAGAAAAGAAATGGTAAGTGGAATGGTGGAAATGAAGTCATATGGCAATGAACCATTTATTTAGGTAAAAGAAATCAAACACTAATGGTATGGAGAGAAAGCAACAAAGATAGTGTGATGAGATGGGTGGAAATATGGGGGTGAGTGGAGCATTGAGAATAAAGGAAAATGAAAGAATTAGAAAGCAGGCAGCACTGAGCTATGCGCACTTAGAATGGAATATTGGACGTTTGGACGGTTGGATGATTCTGAAATTTGAATACAGAATACCTAACAGACACATGCAGCGTGTGCCAAAAATACAGCTGGATCCAACGGTGCAAGTGGGAGATATGTACTTCGCAAGTTGACTAATCTGCACAGGCAGAATGTCCGAAAATCTGGGCTTGGGCCTTTCCTCATGCTTTGTGAACTTGGGCCTTCCTTCATGGATTTGGGCCTTCCATCTTGGGTTTGGGCCTTCCTTCATGGGCTTGGGCCTTCATCTTGGGCTTGGGCCTCACGACAGCTCACCTCTTAATGGGCCTCGAGAAAGCCCATTAGACTTCGTAAATTTCCGAGCACATTGTTTATTTTCCTCAAGTTATCTTCTTTTCTCTTTATTTGCAATAGGAAACCTACAAACACAAAAACTAAATAAATAACACAAATTTATGAGAAACTAACAACAAAAATGTAGAGAAATTGATATAAAAAGTTGTACAATTATGCACCTATCATCATTCACGAAGCCCAAAACCCGTAACCCAAGCCCATTAGTGTGTCGGGCCTATTCGTTTTTAGGCCCATTAGTTTAAGCCCACCAATAATGGGCCGGAGTTTTCTTTGGCCCAGGCCCACTTTAAGGCCCAAACCATTTCGATGGCCCAGGCCCGTTTAAAGTGTCGGCAAGCGCGTGTGCTACGCGTTTTCACTGTTCACTTTACGACTTTTCGTAAAGTATTAAAAAAATAAAAAAATAAAAAATCGAAAATCAAGAAAAAAATGTGATTGGGCCGACGCACGACTTTTGCGTCGGCCGATTTGTTTAATAAGCCGTGTGCGTGTCTACTGTAGACTTTACGACTTTCGTCGCCCGATCCACAATTTGCGGGTCTTCTGTCTGTGGCACGTGTGCAAGCGTGTGTCTTTCCCTTCCCTTCTGTTTGCGTTAGTTCCCTTAGGTCATTTCACGTTTTCCCTTAGTCTCTCTCTCATTCTCTCGTTTTCTCTCTCGTGTTCTTCGTGTTCTTCATCTGTTCTTGAGTTTTTCCCAGAAAATCTCCCAAACCCAGAAAAGCTATCCTCCCTTCCCAACCCAGAAATGGCCAAACGAGTGAATTCTTTCAGTGATTTGTTTCAGGCAGGTCCTTCAGAGAACCCAATCTTTGAAGGTCTGGCTGAAATAATTCCACCGAGCATGCTCAATAGCGCCGATGCTAGCATGCCAACCGAGCCACAACCACAACCACTACCCCAAGCACCAATCCTGGTTGCAGATCCACATGTTGAGCCGGAAGCCGCTCCTGTCTATAGGAGACTTCCGAGGACAAAGTACACCAAAGCTCAGAGAGATGCACTGGCGGCTTTCTTTGCGGTGTATTCTCACCCCACGAAACCACAACGAGAAAGATTTGGTCCAAAAATCGGACTAGAAGAGGACCAAGTCTATTATTGGGGGTCGAGAAATAGGAAGAAGTTCGGTATCATTACATCTGAGCAGCGTATTGCCGAGCTAGAGCGAAGAAACGATCAGCTGGTGAGCAAAAACGAGGAGCTTCAACTACAGAATCAACGACTCGTCGATGCTCTCCACAGCGGCATATGTCCCAATTGCGGAGGTCCTGTTCCGCACTCAGATGTGCCTAGGCGAAGGCTCGAAGTTGTTCCTCAACAACAAGAGCCTATTCTCGAGTTGTCCGACGATTCCATCGACATGGACCACTTGAGACGGGATGTGCGGAGCCTCATGCCAACACTTATCGAGCGCCCATCCGTACCTGTGCCATCTAATCTTCCCGGACCTGCTCATGATCTTGTCGGAGTCCACACCGACTTGATCTCGGATATCGTCCGTAAGGCCAAACACGAGCTCCTGCTCATGGCCACTGCCGGATTTCCTTTGTGGATAACTTCACCGACTCCCGACACGTCTATTCATCCCGAGACTCTTCATAGGGCCGAGTACTTGCGAGTGTTTCAATGAGCTGAACCTGCTCCGTACTTCAAAGCCGAATCGTCGAGACACTCGGCAACCATCCATCTTTATCCGACCACCATCGTTCAAATTCTCATGGATGTTGGTCGATGGTTACCCGTCTTCTGTAGCATGATCACAAACGCCAAGACGCTGGAGATCCTATCCTCCAGCAACGAAGAAGGCTACGAGGAGCAGAAGCAAGTGATGTCGGCCGAGTTTCTGGTGCCATCTCACCTCGTTTCAACTCGTGAAGTCCAGTTTGTTCGGTATTCTCACCAACAACTGGATGGAAGTTGGGTCGTTGTGGATGTCTCCGTGGATGAATTGCGCACAAATCCGAAGCCTTCCGTGAGATCGATTTGCCGAAAACGCCCCTCCGGATGCCTGATACGTGATCTTCATAATGGATCTTCCTTGGTCACTTGGGTGGAGCACGTGGATGTACGCGAAAAGGAGATGAAGGCCAGTTTCGAACCTTTTGTTCATTCAGGGTTCGCTTTTGGTGCAAAGCGTTGGATCTCAACTCTCCAACGACAAGCCGAGCGCTACATGTGCGCCACAGGTATCCACACTTCACCTGGTGACTCTATTATTTCGCCTGAAGGAAGAAGAGGCCTGGCGGAAATGGCAAAACAGATGACAATCTGTTTCTTCAACGACATCAGTAACTCCACGTACCACCACTGGACTTGTTCGAACCGAACAAGAGACACTCGAATGGAGGTCAGGACCAACAAGCGAAGGGGTGATCCGAGCAAGCCCCCTGGAGTCAATCGTACTGCTGGTTGTTCCGTTGTTCATCTATCTCATCACACCAGAATCTTTGAGTTCCTCAAAGACGTTCAGACGAGACCATTGTGGGATAGTATGTCGATGGACAGCTCGGTGCGTGTGCTAGCAAATTTCAGCATCGGTCTTGACCCGCGGAACCAGATTTCGGTGCTCGCCATAGATAGTCACAACGACTTCCTCATTCTTCAGGAGTGTTGCACCGATGCAACGGGGTCGTCTGTGATTTATGCGCCGATTAACCATTCCATTCTCCAGTCGTTGCTATGTGGAGTTGAACCGGAGCCATTTCCACTTATGTCATCAGGCTTCTCCATTCTGCCTAACGTATCCGGAGCTATTCTTGATGGAAGTCTACTTACTATAGTCTTCCAGATCTCGGTGAAGGCTACATCAGCTAAATCTGCCGTGGAGTCGGCAACAACCCTTGTCCAGGACACACTTCAAAGGATCAGAGCCGCAGTCAATTAAGGAGCAAACGTTGGATGCAAGGCCCTGCTAGCCTTGTTTGTGACTGTTGGTGACTTGCTTCGGGAGGAGCTTAATGATCTTCAAGGGGGAGTTTTTCTTTAACCTTTCTTTTTATTTTTGTTTCCTTTGTATAAATGTTGTGTGTTTACTTCTGTTTATTTTTATTTGTGTGTTTATTTCTGTATGTGTGTTTAAATTCAATAACCATACTTGAATTTTTCATTTTCGTGAAATATCTGTCTAACATTGAGGACAATGTTTAATTCAAGTGTGGGGGAAGGTTTATTAAAAAGAAAAGAAAAAAATTTGAAAAATTTGAAAAATTCAAAAAAATATTTTACTTGTTTTCGTTTTCTACTGTAACGGTATCTCGACTAGATCATACTTACTCCCTTGGTAGCGTTGAACCTACCATTGCACTAAGTAAGTCACTGTGGTCACGTATTGTTACCCTAATAAAAAAAATAGTTTTGTAAGCTCGTTTGTTTCGCACTGGCTTTGGAGCTATCGAGTCTTAGAAAGTGCTTGTTCGTTTATTTGAGCTATATCATTTAAAAAAAAATCAATCAAAAAAATCAAAAAATCAAAAATTACAAAAATATTTGCTTCTGTTTTATTTGTGTTTTGTGCTTTGTTGTTTCCAATCCCAAGGATGAATTGAGTTTAATTGTTGTGATTAGGAGAATGTTTATTATATGTCAAGGCTTTGTGTAGTTTGCTTTGGATTTAATATGCATAACTTGTGATTGCTCGAAATTCCATGTTCACATAACCTGTTTCGATTAATTGATTGCAATCCGAGAAGCACATTTGAACATACATTGTCATGCATACCCAGAAACTGTGAGGATTTGAGCCTATTGAATATTCACATGTATGCATCATTCATACATTTACTTGTTCTTCATGTGTGCACAATTCATGAGTTTTGAACCTAGAACTTGCTCAAAGACCACTTGAAACATTTTATTAATCTGTGATGAATTAGAGATGATTAAGGCATTAGTAAAACACCATGGCCAAACTGACTTACAGCCCTGTAAACACTAATCCTTTAGGTTAACCTCTTTTGAGCCTAACATATTTTTAGCCTTTTTCTTTGTTAACCCGCTTACTCCTAACCTGTTTTTAGCTTAAACACTAACCTGCCTTTGTTCCAACATGTGTTAAAGAGACAATTTTGTGACTTGTGGTGGTATTTTGTGCTTGAAAAGTCTTCTGGTTTGTGAAAGAAGTAAGTGTGGGGGTGTTGTAAAAAAAAAAAAAATGTTGTGTAAAAAAAAAAATTATAAAAAAAAAAAAAAAAAAAAAAGAAGAAAAAAAAAGAAAAAAAAAAAAAAAGAATAAGAAGTTTTTGTTCAGAAAGTGTGAAAGATTGGAGGTGAATAAAAGTTTGGTTGTTTGATTGTTTAAGCATATAGAAAACAAGTCACAAAATTGTTTTGTGGAACACTCGGGACATTTTGTTTTTCCTATCCCTTCGTTTCTTTTAACCCCTAACCTTTGACCCCATTACACCATTGAAAGCCCTTATGATTTAATGATTTGTGGATTAATTGTAGAGAGTTGGTTAATGAGCAAGCATATGGGAACACTACTTGTGTAATTGTTTTGAGAGTAAACACTTAACCCTAAACACTGAGCGGAAATATTTAGTGAATCTTGTGAGGTTTAGTGGTTAATGTTGTTTCAATGTGCCTATTGGATTGCTTGACATTAATTGTATACTTGGTTTTCACACACTACACCCGAGCATAAATGAGATGTGCATGTTAAAGACTTAGCAAATTCGTTAGTCTTGGTATATAATTTGTATTCTCCTGATTATAACTCTTCTGAACTCGCTGAGGGTTATGGTTGGAAAGAATATATGTTTTGTGTTTCCCTTTTCTGTTTTGTGTTGTTTTGTTTTAAGTTTTGTGTTGCTAAGGGACTAGCAATAGCTAAGTGTGGGGGAATTTGATAGGAGCACAAAGTGTGACGTTTTTAATGTATTTTCCCTACTATTTGGCTATGATTTCATTGTAACTTTGCTATTTTTGCTTAGTTTCCATATTTGAGTCCCTAAATGATATATAAATGTGAATACGTGCAGAAAATCGGAGCTCGGAAATTTACGAAGTCTAATGGGCTTTTGCGAGGCCCATTAAGAAGTGAGCTGCCGTGAGGCCCAAGATGAAGGCCCAAATCCATGAAGATGAAGGCCCAAATCCATGAAGAAAGGCCCAAGCCCAAGAAGAAAGGCCCAAACCCAAGAAGGAAGGTCCAAGCCCATTTTCGGACAATCTGCCTGTGCAGATATGTCAACTTGCGAAGCCCATATCTCCCAATTTCACCGTTGGATCCAGCTGTAATTTTGATACACGCTGCATGTGTGTGTTATATATTCTGTATTAAAAGTTGAGAATCATCCAACCGTTCAAACGTGCATTATTCCGTTCTAAGTGGGAACTGCTCAGTGCTGTCTGCTTTTTATTTCTTTCCTCTTCTTTTATTTTCAATGCTCCACTCACCCCTATATTCTTTCCTCTTCTTTCTGCCCACACCATTAGTGTTTAATTTCTTTTACCTAAATAAATGGTTCATTGCCATATGACTACATTTCCACCATTCCACTTACCATTTATTTTCTACCACTCACATTCCACTTCTCTTCCTTTTCTTTCTTTATTTCTTGCATTGTCTTCTTCTTCCTCTCCATTCTCCTATAAATAGCAGCCTCATTCTTCTCTTCAAACACACCCCAATGGGGAGGGACAAACCCTCCTCTTTCTCTTCTCACATCATATTTTCCATTCTCTAGTATTTAGGGTTTTCAAGACTTCAAGGAGGAGGAGAAGGCGTCTACACCATCACCACCTTGTCTTCACAGCTTGGATTACTTGTGGTCAAGGATTCAAGATGTGGCTTCAAGATCTTCATGCTATTCATACGGTGTATTTCGACTTAGCCTTTAAATTTATGCCTCTTTGTTGCTTGTTTATCCTTTGTATTAGTTAACATGACATGATTTATATAATTTTCAGCCTTTGTTTATGGGTTTATTTAATTGTTGGATCCTAATTAATTAGTTCTTCTAGTAGCTTATGTGACTCCGTTTATTTGATTTTGTTTAAGTAGATAACTTTTATATGTTTTTGTTTTAAGGTTGCAAACTTAAGATGATTGCATATAATTGGTGCTAGAATTAGGGTTTTAATTCTAATTCACAAGTAGTAAAGGCTTTGGAAAGAGGTCGGAATGAAATAAGAAGGATCACGGATAGATGGGCGGTCCCACTAGGTCGTGCACTTTAATTAACAACTCTTCTTTTATGCGTTGGACATGTTTTGATTAGCTACCTTTGCATGTTTGATTGGTTAATCTAGGTGCGGTCGCTTAGGTTAATTTTCATGAAAGATGTTTTATTTGGGGAATGATAATTGGCGGTCCAACATTCCACATATGTTAATTTCGGTTTCATGGCTAGGGAACTTGGTTAATTTTCGGTCCAATAATTGGTAAACTTGTATACTTGTGGCTGAACTTTATATACTTTGTGTTTCATATCTTATTTAATTTATTCTTTGTAATTTAATTAATTCATTTCATTCAATTTAATCTCTTAAACCCCATTTTTACTTTGTACATATGTATATATTCTTTATACTTGTTAATAATAATTCTTTATTTTATTTAATTCTTTGTGACAATTTTTGTTAGGTACACCCTTTGATCTCCGTTGTGAACGATACCCTACTATACACTATACTACTACCGATAGGGTTTTTTTTAAATTGATGCTCTTTTGAGCGTATCAACTGCAGAGAACGTGAAATGTGAACATGTTAGCTGCAAACAGAAAAACAAAACAAAAAAATAACAAAAAGAATAAAAAGAAATAATTGTAAAATAAAACAAAAGAAATATAAAATAACAAAAGAAATAGAAATAAAATAAATACTAAGAAGAAATAAAAATAAATAAAGAAAAAGAATAAAGATAAAACATAAACATGGGAAAATAAAATGGAGATTTAAAATGGGTTTTGCCACCGCGTGTGGTGGTTGCGCCGCCTTATGTGGTGGTTCGCCGACAAATTGTCGGGATTCGGAACGGTTTCCGAAATCTTCGTACAATATTTTCTTCCACATATGAAAGTCACGGTTGACTTTCCGATTTACGCTGAAAACCTCCAAAATGCACCTATTCTGTGCAGATAAACATTTTCCTGGTATTTTCCCTAAAAACACGAAAACAAACATTATACAAACAATTAAGCTTTCGGAATAGCAAAATCCAGTAATTAAAGGCACTTTGTGAACGTATTTTACGTTCACATCACACCCCTACACTTGAACTATTGCTAGTCCTCGAGCAAACACAGAACACAACATCACAAAACAGAAAGGGAAACACAAAACAGCCGGTCTTTCCAACCATAATCCTCAGCGAGTTCGAAAGAATTATAATCAAGAGAATAAAAATTATATATCAAGGCTAAAGAATTTGCTAAGCATTTAATATGTACATCTCATTTCTGCTCGGGTGTTTGTGTGAAAACCAAGTATACAATTAATGTCAAGCAATCCAATAGGCACATCGAAACAACATTAACCACTAAACCTCACAAGATTCACTAAATATTTCCGCTCAGTGTTTAGGGTTAAGTGTTTACTCTCAAAACAATTACACAAGTAGTGTTCCCATATGCTTGCTCATTAACCGACTCTCTACAATTAATCCACAATTCATTAGATCATAAGGACTTCCAGGTGAAACAGGGACCAAAGGGTGAATGGTAAATGGTGAATGGTAAATGAAGTGAAAGGACTCGAAATGAAAAATGTTTCACATGTTTGCAAGACAAGTCAACGACTTTGAAACTCATACCTATGCTATACCCGAACAACTTTCTTATTTTCCTCCAACCTTTTATTGAAAATAAAAATAATACAACAAAATAACTCTATTTTTGGAATTTCTCTTTCTGACATTTTTTTTTTCTTTCTTTTCTATTTTTTTTTTTTTGAGGAACTTTATTCCTTCTTTTTATTTCTGATTTTTTTTTCTTTGAACAAATACAACAAAATAAATTACACCCCCACACTTGCCTTTTGGTATACTACCATACAACTCCGAAGCATAAAAACATAAGAAGTCACTATCATCGCCTTGCAAACATAGTAAAACAAGGGTGAAATGGTGTGGGTGAACAAAAGAAACGGCTAATGAGTGATCAGTTCAAAAGGGGATCCTAAAGTTCGTGTTTAGATGGATGGTGAATATTTTGGCCATGGTGCTCAACTAATGCCTTACTCATTTCTAATTCATTACAGATTAACAAAATGTTTCAAGCGGTCTCTGAGCAAGTTCTAGGTTCAAAAACTCATGAATTGTGCACACATGAAGAACGAGTAAATATATGAAATATGCATACATGTGAATATACAATAGGTTCAAATCCTCACATTTTCTGGGTATGCATGACAATGTATGTTTAAATGTGCTTCTCGGATTGCAATCAATTAATCGAAACAGGTTATGTGAACATGGAAATTCGAGCAATCACAAGTTATGCAAATTAAATCCAAAGCAAACTACACAAAACCTTAGCATATAAGAAACATTCTCAAAATCATAACAATTAAACTCAATTCATCATCGGGATTGGAAAGAAAACAACACATATAACACAAATAAACACACAAACAGAAGCAAATATTTTTGTAATTTTTGATTTTTTTTGATTTTTTTGATTTTTTCAATGTAGGTAACAATACGTGACCACAGGGACTCACTTAGTGCAATGGTAGGTTCAACGCTACCAAGGGAGTGAGTGTGATATAGTCGATATACCGTTACCGTAGAAAACGAAAACAAACAAATTATTATTATTTTTTTTTTCAATTTTTCAAATTTTTTCTTTTCTTTTTAAATAAACCTTCCCCCCACACTTGAATTAAACATTGTCCTCAATGTTGACAAATATTTCACAAAAATGAATAATTCAAGCATGATTATTGAATTTAAACACACAAACTAAAATAAACCGAAGTAAACACACAAACAGAAATAAACAAAAAACAATTAACTAAATGAAAAGGGAAACAGAAAGACTCCCCTTTGAAGATCGTGAAGCTCCTCCCGAAGCAAGTCACCAACAGTCACAAACAAGGCTAGCAGGGCCTTGCATCCAACGTTTGCTCCTTAATTGACTGCGGCTCTGATCCGTTGAAGTGTGTCCTGGACAAGGGTAGTTGCCGACTCCACGGCAGACTTGGCTGATGTAGCCTTCACTGAGATCTGGAACACTATAGTAAGTAGAGTTCCGTCAAGAATAGCTCCGGATACGTTAGGCAGAATGGAGAAACCAGAAGACATAAGCGGAAATGGCTCCGGTTGAACTCCAGATAGCAAACACTGGAAAATGGAATGGTTAATCGGCGCATAAATCACAGACGACCCCGTTGCATCGGTGCAACACTCCTGAAGAATAAGGAAGTCGTTGTGACTATCTATAGCGAGCACCGAAATCTGGTTCCGCGGGTCAAGACCGATGGTAAAGTTTGCTAGCACACGCACCGAGCTGTCCATCGACATGCTATCCCATTGCGGTCTTGTCTGCACGTCTTTGAGGAACTCAAAGATCCTGGTGTGATGAGATAGATGAACGACGGAACAACCAGCAGTACGATTGACTCCAGGGGGCTTGCTCGGATCACCCCTTCGCTTGTTGGTCCTGACCTCCATTCGAGTGTCTCTTGTTCGGTTCGAACAAGTCCAGTGGTGGTACGTGGAGTTACTGATATCGTTGAAGAAACAGATCGTCATCTGTTTTGCCATTTCCGCAAGGCCTCTTCTTCCTTCAGGAGAAATAATCGAGTCACCGGGTGAAGTGTGGATACCTGTGGCGCACATGTAGCGCTCGGCTTGTCGTTGGAGGGTTGAGATCCAACGCTTTGCACCAAAAGCGAACCCTGAATGAACAAATGGTTCGAAACTGGCCTTCATCTCCTTTTCGCGTACATCCACGTGCTCCACCCAAGTGACCAAGGAAGATCCATTATAAAGATCACGTATCAGGCATCCGGAGGGGCGTTTTCGGCAGATCGATCTCACGGAAGGCTTCGGATTTGAACGCAATTCATCCACGGAGACATCCACGACGACCCAACTTCCATCCGAGTTGTAGGTGAGAGTACCTAACGAACTGGACTTCACGAGTTGAAACGAGGTGAGATGGCACCGAAACTCGGCCGACATCACTCGCATATGCTCCTCGTAGCCTTCTTCGTTCGTTGGAGGAAAGGATCTCCAACGTCTTGGCGTTTGTGATCATGCTACGAAGATCGGCAACCATCGACCAACATCCATTAAGATCCGAACGATGGTGGTCGGATAAAGATGGATGGTTGCCGAGTGTCTCGACGATTCGGCTTTGAAGTACGGAGCAGGTTCGGCTCGTTGAAACACTCGCAAGTACTCGGCCCTATGAAGAGTCTCGGGATGAATAGACGTGTCGGGAGTCGGTGAAGTTATCCACAAAGGAAATCCGGCAAGTGGCCATGAGCAGGAGCTCGTGTTTGGCCTTACGGACGATATCCGAGATCAAGTCGGTGTGGACTCCGACAAGATCAGTGAGCAGGTCCCGAAGATTAGATGGAATAGGTGCGGATGGGGCGCTCGACTAGGGTAGGCATGAGGCTCCGCACATCCCGTCTCAAGTGGTCCATGTCGATGGAATCGTCGGACAACTCAAGAAGAGGCTCTTGTTGTTGAGGAACAACTTCGAGCCTTCGCCTAGGCACATCTGAGTGCGGAACAGGACCTCCGCAATTGGGACATATGCCGCTGTGGAGAGCATCGACGAGTCGTTGATTCTGCATTGGAAGCTCCTCGTTCTTGCTCACCAGCTGATCGTTTCTTTTCTCTAGCTCGGCAATACGCTGCTCGGAAGACTGGATACCGAACTTCTTCCTATTTCTCGACCCCCAATAGTAGACTTGGTCTTCTTCTAGTCCGATTTTTGGACCAAATCTTTCACGTTGTGGTTTGGTGGGGTGAGAATACACCGCAAAGAAAGCCGCCAGTGCTTCTCTCTGAGCTTTGGTGTACTTCGACCTCGGAAGTCTCCTATAGACAGGAGCGGCTTCCGGCTCGGCAGGTGGATCAGCAACCAGGATTGGTGCTTGGGGTAGTGGTTGCGGCTGTGGTTGTGGCTGGGTCGGCATGCTAGCATCGGCGCTATTGAGCATGCTCGGTGGAATTATTTCATCCAGGCCTTCAAAGAGTTGACTCCCTGAAGGACCTGCCTGAAACAAGTCGCTGAAAGAATTGACTCTTTTGGCCATTTCTGGGTTGGGAAGGGAGGAAAGCTTCTGGGAATTGGGAGGTTTCTGGGAAAAGCTCAAGAACACGAAGAACACGAGAGAGAGAGAGTGAGAGAGAGACTAAGGGAAAAACACGAAATGACCTAAGGGAACTAACGCAAACAGAAGGGAAAGGAAGGAACGGACGCATGCTCGCACACGTGCCACAGACAGAAGACCCGCAAATTGTGGATCGGGCGACGAAAGTCGTAAAGTCTACAGTAGACACGCACGCGGCTTATTAAACAAATCGGCCGACGCAAAAGTCGTGCGTCGGCCCAATCACATTTTTTCTTGATTTTCGATTTTTTATTTTTTTATTTTTTTAATACTTTACGAAAAGTCGTAAAGTGAACAGTGAAAACGCGTAGCACACGCGCTTGCCGACACTTTAAACGGGCCTGGGCCATCGGAATGGTCTGGGCCTTAAAGTGGGCCTGGGCTGATAGGAGCACAAAGTGTGACGTTTTTAATGTGTTTTCCCTACTATTTGGCTATGATTTAATTGTAACTTTGCTATTTTAGCTTAGTTTCCATATTTGAGTCCTAAATGACGTATTAATGTGAACATGTGCAGAAACGAAGTCTAATGGGCTTTTGCGAGGCCCATTAAGAGGTGGTCTACCATGAGGCCCAAGAAGGGGGCCCAAACCCAAGATGGAAGGCCCAAATCCATGAAGGAAGGCCCAGGTTCACAAAGCATGAGGAAAGGCCCAAGCCCAGATTTTCGGACATTCTGCCTGTGCAGATTAGTCAACTTGCGAAGCCCATATCTCTCAATTTCACCGTCAGATCTAGCTGTAATTTTTATACACGCTGCACATGGATGTCCGTTATTCCCAAATAAAATTTCAGAAGCATCCAACCGTTGAAACGTGCAGGATTCCGTTCTAAGTGCGCACTTCTCAGTGCTGTCCGTTTTTATTTCTTTCCTCTTCTTTTATTTTCAATGCTCCACTCACCCCTATATTCTTTCCTCTTCTTTCTGCCCACACCATTAGTGTTTAATTTCTTTTTGGTAAATAAATGGTTAATTGCCATATGATTCCATTTCCACCACCACTTACCATTTCTTTATCTCCCATTCACATTCCACTTCTTTTCCCTTTCTTTGTTTATTTCTTCCATTGTCTTCTTCTTCCTCTCCATTTTCCTATAAATAGGAGCCTATTTCTCTTCACAAATTCACCAATTCACACCCCAATGGGGAGGGACAAACCCTCCTCTTTCTCTTCTCCATCATATTTTCCATTCTCTAGTATTTAGGGTTCTCAAGGCTTCAAGGAGGAGGAAAGGCGGCTGCACCATCACCATCATCACCATCAATTTCGTCCATCATCATCACCACCTTGCTGCACACGGTTTGGATTACTTGCTTTCAAGGATTCAAGGTTTCGTGGTCTTCAAGTCTTCATGTTATTCCATATGGTGTAATCTGACTTTTCCTTTAATTATTCTTATGAATTCCTCTTTGTTGCTTGATTATTCTTTGTATTAGTTAACATGACATGATTTATATAATTTCCAGCCTATTTATATGAGTTTATTTAGTTATTGGATCCTAATTAATTAGTTCTTCTAGTAGCTTATGTGACTCTGTTTACTTGATTCTGAATTATAGAAAACTTTTATGTGTTTATGTTATAGGGATCGATACTTATAATATTTGCATATAATTGGAGCTAGAGTTAGGGATTACAATTCACCTAATAGTTTTGGAAACCTAATTCACGAGTAGTAAAGGCTTTGGACAAAGGTCGGTGTCAAATAAAAAGGATTGCGGACATATGGACTTTTCTATAATGGGTCGTGCACTTTAATTAACAACTCTTCTTCTATGCATTAAACATGGTTTGACTAGCTAGCTTTCTAGACTAAGATGACATGTTTAATTGGTTAATCTAGGTGCTTTCACTTAGGTTAATTTTTGTAGAGAGGTTTTATTTGGGGAATGATTAGCTTCTAACTTTCCACATATGTTAATTTCGGTTTCATGGCTAGGGAACTTGGTTAATTTTCGGTCCAATGATTAATAAACTTGTGTATATGTGGCTGAACTTTATATATTTTGTGTTTCATCCCATTTTATTTAATTTATTCTTTGTTATTTAATTTATTTATTTCATTCAATTTATCTCTTAAACCCCCCTTTACTTTGTACATATGTATATATTCTTTATACTTGTTAATAATAATTCTTTATTTTATTTAATTCTTTGTGACATTTTTTGTTAGGTACACCCTTTGATCTTCGTTGTGAACGATACCCTACTTACACCACTATACTACTGATAGGGTTTTTTTTAAATTGATGCCCCTTTTGGGCGTGTCAATTTTTGGCGCCGTCGACGGGGATTGAAAATTCCTAACTATTATTTTGTGAATATTTGTGAATAATACTTGTTTATACTTGTTGATATTTTGTTACACTTACTAATTTTACTTGTAGATATTTTACACTTAGTAATTATATTTAGGTGTCTTTTATATAGTTGATTATTTTTTGTTGTTGTAAGTTGTAACTTGAACGGAATAGGTAAGGTCCTTTTGTTAATATTGGCCTAAACCCTTCATTTTTACCGTAAGGTTATTTGAGGTTGAGGGCGGCCTTTATTAACATTTGGAGAATTGTCGAACACTTAAGTGCTTTCTCAACTGAGTAAGGGGCACATGGATGGTGTCTAGGTCGAGACCCTGGGTGACAGGTTTTGGATTCAGAGGACTATAGACTGACGTAAGTCGATAGGGGTGTAAGCCTCCGTAGTCCACTAAATGAATCCTGCCCCTCGCTTATTCTCATATGATCTGGCCATTCGCCTTCTGAAAACACGGAAAGTCATTTAAGTCAAGGCATTGCACCTAGGCCGTAAGTCCACCTTGAGTTACCGCTTGGAATCAACTTTCATTTTTTTTCAACTATATTCAGGCAAAGGAAAATATTTTTGTACACTTTAGGTATATTGGATTAAACATGACTTTAAGATGGGTAGCTGTTTCAGTCCCATTGCACATTGAAGTCCTCTGTTCCCGTACCTAAGTGTATTGTGTAAATAAAATTTACTTAGACATAGGAAAATTTATTTATTCATTTTGTATAGATAATTTGTGATACATTTTTAACATTGTAAATATTTGTTTTTATTTTGTAAATTTATTACTAACTTTTTCATTTTGTATAGGAAATAATCCGGGTTTATCGGAAAATTATACCACATACATCGGAGCTTACGTTTGGAAGTCAAGGTTGAAAAACCTTGAGGTTGATGTCTTGTTGGTGATTTTTCGGTTTTCTCGGGAGTAAAAAGTTATTTTTCCAGAAAGCTATCCTCCCTCCCAACCTAGAAATGGCCAAAAGAGTGAATTCTTTCAGTGAGTTGTTTCATTCTAGTCCTCCAGAGAGTGATTTCTTTGAAGGCTTGGATGAAATCATTCCACCAAGCATTCTAGATACTGTTAATGCTAGCATGCCGGATGAACCAGAACCACAAGCACCAATCCAGGCTGCTGATCCACATGTTGTTGTTGTTGCTGTTCCTTCCGAGAAGCGTACGAGAGGCCCGAGGACGAGATTCACCAAGGACCAAAATGATGCGTTGACCGAGTTCTACACGGTGAATCCTCACCCACTCAAACTGCACAGAGCAAGGTTTGCTATAGAACTCGGGTTAACCGAAAATAAGGTCTACAACTAGGGAAGGAGATTTCATGATAAGCACGGTATCCCGTCAGAGGAGCATATTTATGCCGATTTAATAAGAAGAAACGAGGAGCTGATGAGTAAGAATGAGGAGCTTCAAGAGCAGAACCAGAAACTCATCGATGCTCTTCACAGCGGCATTTGTCCCCAGTGCGGAGGTCCTGTTCCGCACCCAGATGTGCAACGATCAAGGTTTGAAGTTGTTCTTCCGGAGCCTCTTCTTGTCTTGTCCGATGATTCAATCGACATGGATGACTTGCGAAGGGATGTGCGGAGCCTCATGCCAACATTAGTCGAGCGCTCATCCTCTCATGTGCCATCTGACAACATTCCGGGACCTGCTCATGATCTCGTTGGGTTAAATTCCGACCTGATCGCCGATATCGTGAACAATGCCAAAGACGAACTCCTTCTCTTGGCCGCGGCTGGTTTTCCCCTGTGGATCTTTTCATCAAATCCCAGCACTTCCATTCATCCTGAAATTCTTAATCATGCCGAGTACTTGCGAGTGTCTCAACGAGCTGAGCCTACACCATATTTCATATCAGAAGCTTCGAGACACTCAGCAACCATTCACCTGAATCCGACCACCATCGTTCAGAGTTTAATGGATGTTGGTCAATGGTTGCTCATCTTCTGTAGCTTGATCACCAATGCCCATACCTTGGAGGTCCTGTTCTCCGGGATAGAAGAAAGCTACAAGGAGCGAGTGCAAGTGATGTCTGCCGAGTTCCTAGTGCCAACACACAACGTTTCAACTCGTGAAGTCCAGTTTGTTCGTTCCTCTCACCAACAACTGGATGGAAGTTGGGTCGTTGTGGATGTTTCTGTGGATGAAATGAGCTCAAATCCAAGGCCTTCTGTGAGATCAAGATGCCGAAAACGTCCTTCCGGATGCCTGATACGGGATCTGCAGAATGGTTCCTCCTTTGTCACGTGGGTGGAGCATGTTGATGTGCGAGAAAAAGATTTAACCCCCTTATTTAAACCTTTTGTTGAATCAGGTTTTGCATATGGAGCGAAGCGTTGGTTGGCACCTCTTCAACGACATGCCGAGCGCTACATGTGCGTGATGGGGATTCACACTTCACCCAGTGACTCAATCATTTCACCAGGAGGGAGAAGAAGCCTTGCTAAGATGGCAAACCAGATGGCGGTAAGTTTCTTCAACGACATCACCAACTCGACTTACCATCATTGGACTGCATCAAACAAAACGGGAGACACACATATGGAGGTTAGGACCAACAAGCGAAGGGGTGATCCTAGCCAACTGATGTGAGCGTAAAATACGTTCACAAAGTGCCTTTAATTACTGGATTTTGCTATTCCGAAAGCTTAATTGTCTGTATAATATTTGTTTTTGTGTTTTTAGGGAAAATACCAGGAAAATGTTAATCTGCACAGAATAGGTGTATTTTGGAGGTTTTCAGCGTAAATCGGAAAGTCAACCGTGACTTTCATTTGTGGAATAAAATAATGTACGAAGATTTCGGATTATTCCGAATCCCGACAATTTTGTCGGCGAACCACCACATACGGAGGCGCAACCACCACACGCGGTGGTGGAACACAATTCAAACCACCATTTATTTTCTCTAATAGTTGTTTCTTTTATTTATTCATTTTATTTATTTTCTTTTATTATTTTATTTTTCTTTTATTCTATTTTATTAATTATTTCTTTATTTTTCTTTTGTTTTATTATTTTACTTATTTTTCTTTTCTTTGTTCTCTTTATTTTCTTTGGCAGCACGATCCTTGCTTCTCAAATGGCTTTGATTCCAGCTCCACCATCTGCCATCAATCCTTGCTGTTCTTCCATTTATTCCATCCACCGAGCCACCCATTTCCCTCTACCTTGGTTTCTAGCTAACCTCCATCGCACTCCAGAGACAATCACAGCTCACTCCACCATTGCAGCATCTCCAAATCCTTGGCCGCATCTCCCTTTCTCCAGCTATTTAAGGGAGCCCCTGCAAACACCAATTCCTCACCAATACACACCCCAATGGGGAGGGACAAACCCTCCTCTTTCTCTTCTCCATCTCACATCATATTTTCCATTCTCTAGTATTTAGGGTTTTCAAGGCTTCAAGGAGGAGAAGAAGGAGATGTCACCATCACCACCAGCCATCAACCACACGTGTTCATCACCATCATCACCTTGGGAATCTCGGCTTTGGATTGCTTGCTTTCAAGGATTCAAAGATCCGTGGTCTTCGAGTTCTTCATGCTCTCCATATGGTGTAATCTGACTTTTTCTTTAATTATTCTTATGAATTCCTCTTTGTTGCTTGATTATTCTTTGTATTAGTTAACATGACATGATTTATATAATTTCCAGCCTATTGATATGAGTTTATTTAGTTATTGGATCCTAATTAATTAGTTCTTCTAGTAGCTTATGTGACTCTGTTTACTTGATTCTGAATTATAGAAAACTTTTATGTGTTTATGTTATAGGGATCGATACTTATAATATTTGCATATAATTGGAGCTAGAGTTAGGGATTACAATTCACCTAATAGTTTTGGAAACCTAATTCACGAGTAGTAAAGGCTTTGGACAAAGGTCGGTGTCAAATAAAAAGGATTGCGGACATATGGACTTTTCTATAATGGGTCGTGCACTTTAATTAACAACTCTTTTCTATGCGTTAAATATGGTTTGATTAGCTAGCTTTCTAGACTAAGATGGCATGTTTAATTGGTTAATCTAGGTGCTTTCACTTAGGTTAATTTTCGTAGAGAGGTTTTATTTGGTGAATGGTTAGCTTCTAACTTTCCACATATGTTAATTTCGGTTTCATGGCTAGGGAACTTGGTTAATTTTCGGTCCAATGATTAATAAACTTGTGTATATGTGGCTGAACTTTATATTCTTTATGTTTCATACCATCTTATTTCATTTATTCTTTGTAGATTAATTAATTTATTTCATTCAATTTATTTCTTAAACCCCCTTTTACTTTGTACATATGTATATATTTATACTTTATACTTGTTAATAATAATTATTTATTTTATTTAATTTCTTGTGACATTTTTTGTTAGGTACACCCTTTGATCTCCGTTGTGAACGATACCCTACTATGCACTATACTACAACCGATAGGGTTTTTCTAAATTGATGCCTCCTTTTGGGCGTGTCAATTTTTGGCGCCGTCGACGTGGATTGAAAATATTCCTAACCTAATATTTTTTTTTTGTGAATACTGTTTATAATTTTTTGTAATTATTACTGTTTTTATTACTTGTATATAATTACTGTTTACTTTTTATTGTTTATAATTTTACTATTTTTTTAACTGTTCATATTACTTGTTTATATTACTTGTCTATATTACTTGTGACTAGTTGTTGTTATTACTTGTTTTTAATACTTGTTCATATTTTGTTACACTTAGTAATTTATTTAGGTGTCTTTTATATAGTTGATTATTTTTTTTGTTGTTGTAAGTTGTAACTTGAACGGAAATAGGTAAGGTCCTTTTGTTAATATTGGCCTAAACCCTTCATTTTTACCGTAAGGTTATTTGAGGTTGAGGGCGGCCTTTATTAACATTTGGAGAATTTTCGAACACTTAAGTGCTTTCTCAACTGAGTAAGGGGCACATGGATGGTGTCTAGGTCGAGACCCTGGGTGACAGGTTTTGGATTCAGAGGACTATAGACAGACGAAAGTCGATAGGGGCTTGCCTCCGTAGTCCACCAAATGAATCCTGCCCCTCGCTTATTCTCATATGATCTGGCCATTCGCCTCTGAAAACACGGAAAGTCATTTAAGTCAAGGCATTGCACCTAGGCCGTAAGTCCACCTTGAGTTACCGCTTGGAATCAACTTTCATTTTTTTTCAACTATATTTAGACAAAAGAAAATGTTTTTGTACACTTTAGGTATATTGGATTAAACATGACTTTAAGATGGGTAGCTGTTTCAGTCCCATTGCACATTGAAGTCCTCTGTTCCCGTACCTAAGTGTATTGTGTAAATAAAATTTACTTAGACATAGGAAAATTTATTTATTCATTTTGTATAGATAATTTGTGATACATTTTTAACATTGTAAATATTTGTTTTTATTTTGTAAATTTATTACTAACTTTTTCATTTTGTATAGGAAATAATCCGGGTTTATCGGAAAATTATACCACATACATCGGAGCATACGTTTGGAAGTCAAGGTTGAAAAACCTTGAGGTTGATGTCTTGTTGGTGATTTTTCGGTTTTCTCGGGAGTAAAAAGGTAAGTTTTCTTTTCACTCTTTTTATTTGTTTTACTGTTTTGTAATTTTTACTGTTTATAATTACTGTTTGTTTTATTTTTGGGCTTGCTGGTTGTTATTTGTTATTGGGCCTTAGGCCCGTTTGTGTGATTGGTTAGTGTTTTAGGTTTCGTAATAAAAAATAATAATAAAAATAAAAAAATAAAAAAAATTTAGCCCATTGGGCTCGTGTCATTCACGAAGCCCAAAACCCGTAACCCAAGCCCATTTAGTGTGTCGGGCCTGTTCGTTTTAGGCCCATTAGTTAAGCCCACCAATAATGGGCCGGAGATTTCTTTGGCCCAGGCCCACTTTAAGGCCCAGACCATTTCGATGGCCCAAGCCCGTTTAAAGTGTCGGCAAGCGCGTGTGCTACGCGTTTTCACTGTTCACTTTACGACTTTTCGTAAAGTATTAAAAAAAATAAAAAAATAAAAAATCGAAAATCAAGAAAAAATGTGATTGGGCCGACACACGACTTTTGCGTCGGCCGAATTGTTTAATAAACCGTGTGCGTGTCTACTGTAGACTTTATGACTTTCGTCGCTCGATCCGGAAATTACGGGTCTTCTGTCTGTGGCACGTGTGCGAGCGTGCGTCCGTTCCCTTCCCTTCCCTTCTGTTCGTGTGTTTCATTTCACGCATTTCCTTAGGTTTCCCTTAGTCTCTCTCTCTCTCTCTCTCTCGTTTTCTCTCTCGTGTTCTTCGTGTTCTTCAGTTTTCCCAGAAAATCTCCCAAATCCCAGAAGCTATCCTCCCTTCCCAACCCAGAAATGGCCAAAAGAGTTAATTCTTTCAGTGATTTGTTTCAGGCAGGTCCTTCAGAGAACCCAATCTTTGAAGGCCTGGATGAAATAATTCCACCAAGCATGCTCAATAGCGCCGATGCTAGCATGCCGACCCAGCCACAACCACAACCGCAACCACTACCCCAAGCACCAATCCTGGTTGCTGATCCACCTGTTGAGCCGGAAGCCGCTCCTGTCTATAGGAGACTTCCAAGGACAAAATACACCAAGTCTCAGAGAGATGCACTGGCGGCTTTCTTTGCAGTGTATTCTCACCCCACCAAGCCACAACGAGAAAGATTTGGTCCGAAAATCGGACTTGAGGAGGACCAGGTCTATTATTGGGGGTCGAGAAATAGGAAGAAGTTCGGTATCATTACGTCTGAGCAGCGTATTGCCGAGTTAGAGAGACGAAATGATCAGCTGGTGAGCAAGAACGAGGAGCTTCAACTTTTGAATCAACGACTCGTCGATGCTCTCCACAGCGGCATATGTCCCAATTGCGGAGGTCCTGTTCCGCACTCAGATGTGCCTAGGCGAAGGCTCGAAGTTGTTCCTCCACAACAAGAGCCTATTCTTGAGTTGTCCGATGATTCCATCGACATGGACCACTTAAGACGGGATGTGCGGAGCCTCATGCCTACACTTGTCGATCGCCCATCCATACCTTTGCCATCTGACACCCTTCCCGGACCTGCTCATGATCTTGTCGGAGTCCACACCGACTTGATATCGGATATAGCCCGCAAGGCCAAAGACGAGCTCCTGCTCATGGCCACTGCCGGTTTTCCTCTATGGATTTCTTCACCGACTCCCGACACGTCTATTCATCCCGAGACTCTTCATAGGGCCGAGTACTTGCGAGTGTTTCAACGAGCTGAACCTGCTCCGTACTTCAAAGCCGAATCGTCGAGACACTCGGCAACCATTCACCTTTATCCGACCACCATCGTTCAGATCTTAATGGATGTTGGTCGATGGTTACCCGTCTTCTGTAGCATGATCACAAACGCCAAGACGCTGGAGATCTTATCCTCCAGCAACGAAGAAGGCTACGAGGAGCAGAAGCAAGTTATGTCGGCCGAGTTTCTGGTGCCATCTCATCTCGTTTCAACTCGTGAAGTCCAGTTTGTGCGGTATTCTCACCAACAACTGGATGGAAGTTGGGTCGTCGTGGATGTCTCCGTGGATGAATTGCGCACAAATCCGAAGCCTTCCGTGAGATCTATATGCCGAAAACGCTCCTCCGGATGCCTGATACATGATTTGCATAATGGATCTTCCTTGGTCACTTGGGTGGAGCATGTGGATGTACGCGAAAAGGAGATGAAGGCCAGTTTCGAACCTTTTGTTCATTCAGGGTTCGCTTTTGGTGCAAAGCGTTGGATCTCAACCCTCCAACGACAAGCCGAGCGCTACATGTGCGCCACAGGTATCCACACTTCACCCGGTGACTCGATCATTTCGCCTGAAGGAAGAAGAGGACTGGCGGAAATGGCAAAACAGATGACAATCTGTTTCTTCAACGACATCAGCAACTCCACGTACCACCACTGGACTTGTTCGAACCAAACAAGAGACACTCGAATGGAGGTCAGGACCAACAAGCGAAGGGGTGATCCGAGCAAGCCCCCTGGAGTCAATCGTACTGCTGGATGTTCTGTCGTGCATCTTTCCCATCATACCAGGATCTTTGAGTTCCTCAAAGACGTGCAGACAAGACCACAATGGGATAGTATGTCGATGGACAGCTCTGTACGTGTGCTAGCAAATTTCTCCATCGGTCTTGACCCGCGGAACCAGATTTCGGTGCTCGCCATAGATAGTCACAACGACTTCCTCATTCTTCAGGAGTGTTGCACCGATGCAACGGGGTCGTCTGTGATTTATGCGCCGATTAACCATTCCATTTTCCAGTGTTTGCTATCTGGAGTTCAACCGGAGCCATTTCCGCTTATGTCTTCAGGCTTCTCCATTCTGCCTAACGTATCCGGAGCTATTCTTGATGGAACACTGCTGACTATGGTGTTCCAGATCTCAGTGAAGGCTACATCAGCCAAGTCTGCCGTGGAGTCGGCAACAACCCTTGTCCAGGACACACTTCAAAGGATCAGAACCGCAGTCAATTAAGGAGCAAACGTTGGATGCAAGGCCCTGCTAGCCTTGTTTGTGACTGTTGGTGACTTGCTTCGGGAGGAGCTTAATGATCTTCAAGGGGGAGTTTTTCTTTAACCTTTCTGTTTATTTTTGTTTCCTTTTTCATTTGTATAAATGTTGTGTGTTTATTTCTGTTGTGTGTTTCAATTCAATAACCATACTTGAATTTTTCATTTCGTGAAATATCTGTCTAACATTGAGGACAATGTTTAATTCAAGTGTGGGGGAAGGTTTATTAAAAAGAAAAGAAAAAAATTTGAAAAATTTGAAAAATTCAAAAATAATTTACTTGTTTTCGTTTTCTACTGTAACGGTATATCGACTAAATCATACTTACTCCCTTGGTAGCGTTGAACCTACCATTGCACTAAGTGAGTCCCTGTGGTCACGTATTGTTACCTACATTGAAAAATATAAAAAATCGAAAAAATCAAAAATTACAAAAATATTTGCTTCTGTTTGTGTGTTTTTGTGTGTTTATTTGTGTTATATGTGTTGTTTTCTTTCCAATCCCGATGATGAATTGAGTTTAAGTGTTATGATTTTGAGAATGTTGATTATATGCTAAGGATTTGTGTGATTTGCTTTGGATTTAATTTGTATAACTTATGATTGCTCGAAATTCCATGTTCACATAACCTGTTTCGATTAATTGATTGCAATCCGAGAAGCACATTTAAACATACATTGTCATGCATACCCAGAAAATGTGAGGATTTGAGCCTATTATATATTCACATGTATGCATATTTCATACATTTACTCGTTCTTCATGTGTGCACAATTCATGAGTTTTGAACCTAGAACTTGCTCAGAGACCACTTGAAACATTTTGTTAATCTGTAATGAATTAGAAATGAGTAAGGCATTAGTTGAGCACCATGGCCAAAATATTCACCATCCATCTAAACACGAACTTTAGGAATCCCCTTTTGAACTGATCACTCATTAGCCGTTTCTTTTGTTCACCCACACCATTTCACCCTTGTTTTATTGTGTTTGCAAGACGATGATAGTGACTTCTTATGTTTTTATGCTTCGGATTTGTATGGTATATACCAAAAGGCAAGTGTGGGGGTGTATTTATTTTGTTGTATTTGTTCAAAGAAAAAAAAAATCAGAAATAAAAAGAAGGAATAAATTCCTCAAAGAAAAAAAAATATAAAAGAAAAAAAAAATTGTCAGAAAGAGAAATTCCAAAAATAGAGTTATTTTCTTGTATTATTTTCAATAAAAGGTTGGAGGAGAATAAGAGTTGTTTCGGGTTTAGCATAGGTATGAGTTTCAAAGTCGTTGACTTGTCTTGCAAACATGTAAAACATTTTTCATTTCGAGTCCTTTCACTTCATTTACCATTCACTATTTACCATCCACCCTTTAGTCCCTGTTTCACCTAAAAAGTCCTTATGATCTAATGAGTTGTAGATTAATTGTAGAGAGTTGGTCGATGAGCAAGCATATGGGAACATTACTTGTGCAATTGTTATGAGAGTAAACACTTAACCCTAAACACTGAGCGGAAATAATTAGTGAATCTTGTGAGGTTTAGTGGTTAATGTTGTTCATATGTGCCTATTGGATTGCATGAGATTAATTGTATACTCGGTTTTCACACACTTCACCCGAGCATAAATGAGATGTACATGCTAAATGCTTAGCTAATTCTTTAACCTTGGTATATAATTTTTATTCTCTTGATTATAATTCTTTCGAACTCGCTGAGGATTATGGTTGGAAAGACCAGTCTGTTGTGTGTTTCCCTTTCTGTTTTGTGTTGTTTTGTTCTGTGTTTGCTAGAGGACTAGCAATAGTTCAAGTGTAGGGGTGTGATGTGAGCGTAAAATACGTTCACAAAGTGCCTTTAATTACTGGATTTTGCTATTCCGAAAGCTTAATTGTCTGTATAATATTTGTTTTTGTGTTTTTAGGGAAAATACCAGGAAAATGTTAATCTGCACAGAATAGGTGTATTTTGGAGGTTTTCAGCGTAAATCGGAAAGTCAACCGTGACTTTCATTTGTGGAATAAAATAATGTACGAAGATTTCGGATTATTCCGAATCCCGACAATTTGTCGGCGAACCACCACATAAGGAGGCGCAACCACCACACGCGGTGGTGGAACACAATTCAAACCACCATTTATTTTCTCTAATAGTTGTTTCTTTTATTTATTCATTTTATTTATTTTCTTTTATTATTTTATTTTTCTTTTATTCTATTTTATTAATTATTTCTTTATTTTTCTTTTGTTTTATTATTTTACTTATTTTTCTTTTCTTTGTTCTCTTTGTTTTCTTTGGCAGCACGATCCTTGCTTCTCACATGGCTTTGATTCCAGCTCCACCATCTGCCATCAATCCTTGCTGTTCTTCCATTTATTCCATCCACCAAGCCGCCCATTTCCCTCTACCTTGGTTTCTAGCTAACCTCCATCGCACTCCAGAGACAATCACAGCTCACTCCACCATTGCAGCATCTCCAAATCCTTGGCCGCATCTCCCTTTCTCCAGCTATTTAAGGGAGCCCCTGCAAACACCAATTCCTCACCAATACACACCCCAATGGGGAGGGACAAACCCTCCTCTTTCTCTTCTCCATCTCACATCATATTTTTCATTCTCTAGTATTTAGGGTTTTCAAGGCTTCAAGGAGGAGAAGAAGGAGATGTCACCATCACCACCAGCCATCAACCACACGTGTTCATCACCATCATCACCTTGGGAATCTCGGCTTTGGATTGCTTGCTTTCAAGGATTCAAAGATCCGTGGTCTTCGAGTTCTTCATGCTCTCCATATGGTGTAATCTGACTTTTCCTTTAATTATTCTTATGAATTCCTCTTTGTTGCTTGATTATTCTTTGTATTAGTTAACATGACATGATTTATATAATTTCCAGCCTATTTATATGAGTTTATTTAGTTATTGGATCCTAATTAATTAGTTCTTCTAGTAGCTTATGTGACTCTGTTTACTTGATTCTGAATTATAGAAAACTTTTATGTGTTTATGTTATAGGGATCGATACTTATAATATTTGCATATAATTGGAGCTAGAGTTAGGGATTACAATTCACCTAATAGTTTTGGAAACCTAATTCACGAGTAGTAAAGGCTTTGGACAAAGGTCGGTGTCAAATAAAAAGGATTGCGGACATATGGACTTTTCTATAATGGGTCGTGCACTTTAATTAACAACTCTTTTCTATGCGTTAAATATGGTTTGATTAGCTAGCTTTCTAGACTAAGATGGCATGTTTAATTGGTTAATCTAGGTGCTTTCACTTAGGTTAATTTTCGTAGAGAGGTTTTATTTGGGGAATGGTTAGCTTCTAACTTTCCACATATGTTAATTTCGGTTTCATGGCTAGGGAACTTGGTTAATTTTCGGTCCAATGATTAATAAACTTGTGTATATGTGGCTGAACTTTATATTCTTTATGTTTCATCCCATCTTATTTCATTTATTCTTTGTAGATTAATTAATTTATTTCATTCAATTTATTTCTTAAACCCCCCTTTTACTTTGTACATATGTATATATTTATACTTTATACTTGTTAATAATAATTATTTATTTTATTTAATTTCTTGTGACATTTTTTGTTAGGTACACCCTTTGATCTCCGTTGTGAACGATACCCTACTATGCACTATACTACAACCGATAGGGTTTTTCTAAATTGATGCCTCCTTTTGGGCGTGTCACCAACCCCTTGGACTCGATCGTACTGCTGGCTGTTCTGTCAAGCACTTCTCCCATCACACAAGAATCTTTGATTTTATCAGAGACGTACAGACAAGGCATTTATGGGATAGTGTGTCGATAGACAGTTCAGTACATGTGCTTACAAACTTCACCACTGGTCTTGACCCACGAAATTCTATCTCCGTTTTGGGCATAAGTAATCACGTCGACTTCCTCATACTCCAGGAGTGCTTCACAGATTCAACGGGGTCGTACGTGATTTATGCGCCTATCGATCAAGCAACCTTCCAGTCCATGTTATGTGGAGTTGACCCGGAGCCTTTTCAATTGATGTCATCTGGCTTCTCCATTCTGCCTGATGTATCCGGAGACGTACTTGATGGAACTCTACTGACGTTAGTGTTCCAGATCTCAGTGAAGGTAAATTCAGCAAGACGTGCTGTGGATTTGGCAACAGGCACGGTCCAGGACACGCTCAAAAGGATCAGAGCCGCAGTCAATTAAGGAGCAAACGTTGGATGCAAGGCCCTGCTAGCCTTGTTTGTGACTGTTGGTGACTTGCTTCGGGAGGAGCTTAATGATCTTCAAGGGGGAGTATTTTCTATCTATTTTTCATTTTTACTTAACTGTTGTGTGTTTATTTATGTTTGTGTGTTTACTTCTGTTTGTGTGTTTAAATTCAATAACCATACTTGAATTTTTCATTTTCGTGAAATATTTGTCAACATTGAGGACAATGTTTAATTCAAGTGTGGGGGGAAGGTTTATTAAAAAGAAAAGAAAAGAATTTGAAAAATTCAAAAAATTCAAAAAACTAATTTATTTGTTTTCGTTTTCTACGGTAACAATATATCGACTAAATCATACTTACTCCCTTGGTAGCGTTGAACCTACCATTGCACTAAGTAAGTCACTGTGGTCACGTATTGTTACCCTAATAAAAAAAAATTGAAAAGAAAAAAAAAAGTTTTGTAAGCTCGTTTGTTTCGCACTGGCTTTGGAGCTATCGAGTCTTAGAAAGTGTTTGTTCGTTTATTTGAGCTATATCATTTTAAAAAAAAATCAATAAAAAAAAATCAAAAAAATCAAAAATTACAAAAATATTTGCTTCTGTTTTGTGTGTTTTGTGCTTTGTTCTTTCCAATTCCGATGATGAATTGAGTTTAATCTGTTATGATTTTGAGAAAGTTGATTATATGCTAAGGCTTTGTGTAGCTTGCTTTGGATTTAATATGCATAACTTGTGATTGCTCGAAATTCCATGTTCACATAACCTATTTCGATTAATTGATTGCAATCCGAGAAGCACATTTAAACATACATTGTCATGCATACCCAGAAAATGTGAGGATTTGAGCCTATTGAATATTCACATGTATGCATCTTTCATACATTTACTCGTTCTTCATGTGTGCACAATTCATGAGTTTTGAACCTAGAACTTGCTCAAAGACCACTTGAAACGTTTTGTTAATCTGTGATGAATTAGAGATGATTAAGGCATTAGTTGAGCACCATGGCCAAAATATTCACCATCCATCTAAACACGAACTTTAGGAATCCCCTTTTGAACTAAACACTCATTAGCCTTTTCTTTTGTTCACCCACACCATCTCACCCTTGTTTTATTGTGTTTGCAAGACGATGATAGTGACTTCTTGTGTTTTTATGCTTCGGATTTGTATGGTAATATACCAAAAGGCAAGTGCGGGGTGCATTTTATTTTGTTGTATTTGTTCAAAGAAAAAAAAAAAAAAAAAAAAAATCAGAAATAAAAAGAAGGAATAAAATTCCTCAAAGAAAAAAAAAAAGAAAGAAAAAAAAATCAAAAACAAAAAGAAGGAATAAAATTCCTCAAAGAAAAAAAAAGAAAGAAAGAGAAATTTCAAAAATAGAGTTATTTTCTTGTATTATGTTCAATAAAAGGTTGGAGGAGAATAAGAAAGTTGTTTCGGGTATAGCATATGTATAAGTTTCAAAGTCGTTGACTTGTCTTGCAAACATGTGAAACATTTTTCATTTCCAGTCCCTTCATTCATCATTCACCATTCACTATTCACCATTCACCCTTTTGGCCCCGTTTATACCCTTGAAGCCCTTATGATCTAATGATTTGTGGATTAATTGTGGAGAGTTGGTTAATGAGCAAGCATATGGGAACACTACTTGTGTAATTGTTTTGAGAGTAAACACTTAACCCTAAACACTGAGCGGAAATATTTAGTGATCTTGTGAGCTTTAGTGGTTAATGTTGTTTCGATGTGCCTATTTGATTACATGAGATTAATTGTATACTCGGTTTTCACACACTTCACCCTAGCATAAATGAGATTTACATGTTAAATGCTTAGCAAATTTGTTAGCCTTGGTATATAATTTTTATTCTACTGATTATAACTCTTTTGAACTCGTTGAGGGTTATGGTTGGAAAGACCATTCTGTTTTGTGTTTCCTTTTCTATTTTCTGTTGTTCTTGTGTTTGCTAGAGGACTAGCAGTAGCTAAGTGTGGGGGAATTTGATAGGAGCACAAAGTGTGACGTTTTTAATGTGTTTTCCCTACTATTTGGCTATGATTTAATTGTAACTTTGCTATTTTAGCTTAGTTTCCATATTTGAGTCCTAAATCACGTATTAATGTGAACATGTGCAGAAACGAAGTCTAATGGGCTTTTGCGAGGCCCATTAAGAGGTGGTCTACCATGAGGCCCAAGAAGGGGGCCCAAACCCAAGATGGAAGGCCCAAATCCATGAAGGAAGGCCCAGGTTCACAAAGCATGAGGAAAGGCCCAAGCCCAGATTTTCGGACATTCTGCCTGTGCAGATTAGTCAACTTGCGAAGCCCATATCTCTCAATTTCACCGTCAGATCTAGCTGTAATTTTGATACACGCTGCACATGGATGTCAGTTATTCCCAAATAAAATTTCAGAAGCATCCAACCGTTGAAACGTGCAGGATTCCGTTCTAAGTGCGCACTGCTCAGTGCTGTCCGTTTTTATTTCTTTCCTCTTCTTTTATTTTCAATGCTCCACTCACCCCTATATTCTTTCCTCTTCTTTCTGCCCACACCATTAGTGTTTAATTTCTTTTTGGTAAATAAATGGTTAATTGCCATATGATTCCATTTCCACCACCACTTACCATTTCTTTATCTCTCATTCACATTCCACTTCTTTTCCCTTTCTTTGTTTATTTCTTCCATTGTCTTCTTCTTCCTCTCCATTTTCCTATAAATAGGAGCCTATTTCTCTTCACAAATTCACCAATTCACACCCCAATGGGGAGGGACAAACCCTCCTCTTTCTCTTCTCCATCATATTTTCCATTCTCTAGTATTTAGGGTTCTCAAGGCTTCAAGGAGGAGGAAAGGCGGCTGCACCATCACCATCATCACCATCAATTTCGTCCATCATCATCACCACCTTGCTGCACACGGTTTGGATTACTTGCTTTCAAGGATTCAAGGTTTCGTGGTCTTCAAGTCTTCATGTTATTCCATATGGTGTAATCTGACTTTTCCTTTAATTATTCTTATGAATTCCTCTTTGTTGCTTGATTATTCTTTGTATTAGTTAACATGACATGATTTATATAATTTCCAGCCTATTTATATGAGTTTATTTAGTTATTGGATCCTAATTAATTAGTTCTTCTAGTAGCTTATGTGACTCTGTTTACTTGATTCTGAATTATAGAAAACTTTTATGTGTTTATGTTATAGGGATCGATACTTATAATATTTGCATATAATTGGAGCTAGAGTTAGGGATTACAATTCACCTAATTGTTTTGGAAACCTAATTCACGAGTAGTAAAGGCTTTGGACAAAGGTCGGTGTCAAATAAAAAGGATTGCGGACATATGGACTTTTCTATAATGGGTCGTGCACTTTAATTAACAACTCTTCTTCTATGCATTAAACATGGTTTGACTAGCTAGCTTTCTAGACTAAGATGACATGTTTAATTGGTTAATCTAGGTGCTTTCACTTAGGTTAATTTTTGTAGAGAGGTTTTATTTGGGGAATGATTAGCTTCTAACTTTCCACATATGTTAATTTCGGTTTCATGGCTAGGGAACTTGGTTAATTTTCGGTCCAATGATTAATAAACTTGTGTATATGTGGCTGAACTTTATATATTTTGTGTTTCATCCCATTTTATTTAATTTATTCTTTGTTATTTAATTTATTTATTTCATTCAATTTATCTCTTAAACCCCCCTTTACTTTGTACATATGTATATATTCTTTATACTTGTTAATAATAATTCTTTATTTTATTTAATTCTTTGTGACATTTTTTGTTAGGTACACCCTTTGATCTTCGTTGTGAACGATACCCTACTTACACCACTATACTACCGATAGGGTTTTTTTTTAAATTGATGCCCCTTTTGGGCGTGTCATGGGCCAAAGAAAACTCTGGCCCATTATTGGTGGGCTTAACTAATGGGCCTAAAAACGAACAGGCCCGACACACTAATGGGCTTGGGTTACGGGTTTTGGGCTTCGTGAATGACACGAGCCCAATGGGCTTCGTGAATGACACGAGCCCAATGGGCTTCGTGAATGACACGAGCCCAATGGGCTAAATTTCTAATTAACTAATTTTTTTTATTTTTTATTTTATTTTACGAAACCTAAAACCCTAACCAATCACACAAATGGGCCTAAGGCCCAATAACAAACAAACTAACAAACAAGCCCAAAATAAAAAGTAAAAAGGAACAGTAAAAATAAATAATTTCAAAACAGTAAAACAAAAACAAACACTCTTTTTTTTTTATTTACAATTACAAATTTTCTATTTTTTTTTATTTTTTTATTTTTTTAAATCAAATAAATAACGAGAGTGAAAAGAAAACTTACCTTTTTACTCCCGAGGAAACCGAAAATCAGCAACAAGACATCAACCTCAAGGTTTTTCAACCTTGACTTCCTAAACGTATGCTCCGATGTATGTGGTAAAATTTCCGATAAACCCGGATTATTTCCTATACAAAATAAAAAGGTTAGTAATAATTTTACAAAATAAAAACAAAATATTTACAAAGTTAAAAATATGTCACAAATTAGCTATACAAAATGAATGAATAAAATTTCCTATGTCTAAGTATATTTTATGTCTACGTATATTCCTATGTCTACGTATATTTTATTTACACAAAAATATTTTCTTTTGCCTGAATATAGTTGAAAAAAAATGAAAGTTGATTCCAAGCGGTAACTCAAGGTGGACTTACGTCCTAGGTGCAATGCCTTGACTTAAATGACTTTCCGTGTTTTCAGAAGGCGAATGGCCAGATCACAAGAGATAAGCGAGAGGCAGGATTCATTTAGTGGACAAGTCCTCTGAATCCAATTTTACAAACCCGTCACCCAGAGTCTTGATCATATCTAGACACCATTCATGTGCCCCTTACTCAGTTGAGAAAGCACTTAAGTGTTCGACAATTCTCCAAGTGTTAATAAAGGCCGCCCTCAACCTCAAATAACCTTACGGTAAAAATGAAGGGTTTAGGCCAATATTAACAAAAGGACCTTACCTATTTCCGTTCAAGTTACAACTTACAACAACAAAAAATAATCAACCATATTCAGGATACCTAAGTATAATTACTAAGTGTAAAAATATAAACAAGTATAATCAAGTCAGTATAAATAAAATTAACAAGTATTATTTACAAATAGTAAAAAGTCAATAGTCAATAGTCAAAGTCAACAGTCAAAAGTCAACAGTAAAAAGTAAAAAGTCAAAAGTAAATAGTAAAAACAATCCCCGGCGAGCCGGCGCCAAAATGATTAGCGGATAAACCTAGGTCATTAATTATTACCTAAATTCCTAACAATTGTCGTTGTAAAGTATAATGGGAAATAAAGGTTTTTCCCACAGAAGATTGTTATATTTACTTTTCAATGTCACAATAAATTAAATTAAATAAAGAATTATTATTAACAAATATAAAGAATAAAGAATATATATATACAAAATTAAATGAACTATACAGTATTGTTTCTATTTACAAAAATATACATTATATACAAAAGTACTTTTGGGGGTTTTTGAGATTTTTGAAAACAATAAATAATTAAAAGGAAATATTTTTGGATTTTTATTATTTTTGAAAACAAGAAAAACACACACAAATATTGATTTCTCTAAGTCATATGATCGAAACTAACATTGTGAAATATTAGAAAGCTAATTATTTCCCAATTAGACTTCTCTCTGAAAATTAACCTAAGTGAAAGCACCTAGATCAATCAATTAAACATGCCATCTTAGTCTAGAAAGCTAGCTAGTCAATCCATGTTCAAAGCATCGAAAAGAATCGTTAATTCAAGTGCACAACCTAGTATGGAAAAGTCCATCTATTTGTAATCCTTTTTAATTGATTCCGACTTTTGTCCAAAGCCTTTACTACTTGTGAATTAGGTTTCCAAAACTATTAGGTGAATCGGATTCCTAACTCTAGCTCCAATTACATGTAAACATCATAAGTGTCGACCCCTATAACATAAACATATAAAAGATTTCCGTAAACTTGAATCAAATAAACAATCACAAAAGCAACTTAGAAAAATCAAATCATAATTATTATGCAAAAATAGAAAATAAACAAATACTTACACAATAACATTTCCCAAAATTATTCACGAATAGTTAATTAAACAAAAATAAAATATAATAAATAAACGAGTTTGGGAAAAATGTTACTGTTGTGTCCATGAAAATGGACACTATCTGGCAGGCGAAGGTGGCAGACTCAGCTATAAAAACGGACTATGTAATTTGGATGTGGCGGGTGCAGAGATCAGTTGGGCTTTGGATTCTTCGGGGCCCAAATTGGATTGGGCTTAGATCATTGGGCCTGCGCAGGTGGGTGTCAACATCAAATTGGGCCAATAACAGGGAAAGCCCACGGTCTTCTTATCCCTTTGACTTTTCAACATAAGGCCAAGTCAGCAATAGAAGTCATTCTTCTTCATTTTCACGAAAACCATCTTCTGGTTTCTTCTTCTTTGCAGCGCCGGCAGCAGGGATTTGGGTATTTGGCACGCCGGCGGCGACGGGGAGATGCGGAATCGACGGTGGTGTGAGAACAAGGAGCGTTGGCTGAGATTGACGCCGGCGTCATGGCTGGGCTGAACAGAGCACGGGGACGGCGACGGCGAACAACAGTAGATCGATGAGGTTGCGTCGGTGAGATAGAAGAGCAGCAGCTTGTGATGTGAACGTAAAATACGTGCACAAAGTACCTTAATCGCTTGGATTATGTTATTCCGAAAGCCTATTATTGTGTTTTTAATATTGTTTTAGTGTGTTTCAGGGAAAATACGAAGAAAACGTTTTATTTGTACAAAAGGTACATTTTAGAGGTTTTAGCGCGAATTCGAATGTTGAATGAAAAAGTCAACCGTGACTTCTCAATATTGAAATGACACCGGTCATTTCTCGGATGTGGATTTCAAAGCATGTACGAAGATTTCGAAATACGTTTCGAATCCCGGCAATTTTACCGGCGAACCACCACATAAGACAGCGCAACCACCACCCGCGGTGGCAAAATACATTTTCTAAACCTCTATTTATTTCCCTTTATAATTTGTTGTTTAGTTCTATTTTTCTTTATTTAGTTTAAGTAATTATTTTTATTAATATTATTGTTATTATTTTATTTAATTATTTTATTTATCTCTTTTTATTGTTTACTTTTCTTTTGTTGACTTCTTCTTGTTTGTTTGACTTTGCAGGTTTGTTCGTGTCCTTGCCGGCCACCCATCACCACCACCTTCACCACATTTCAAACCAGCCCCCCTTTTCCAGCTGCAATTCACTTGCCATTTCAAATTTCAAATCCCATGCATCACCACCTATCCTTAAATCCACACACCCAAGCACCAAAGAAATTGGCCGGGGGCCTTCTACCTCCTCCCCGTGCCACCTTCTCAAGCTCCCGTGTGCCACCACTGTGGTGCCTTCTGCTCTCACCCTCTTTCTCTGGTTACTCTCTGCTTCCCTTCTCTCTCTTCTCTGTTTCTCTCTCAACTCACAGCCTAAAATCACTCTGATTCTCTCTACACCCAAAGTGCCCGTGCACGGCAGCTTCATGCTGCCTTGCCTTCTCTCCTTCCCCTTCTGTTACAATTACTCACCACAAAACAATCCCTCCATTTCTCTGTCTCCAAATCCAATCAATCAAAACTTCTTGTTCCTTCGCTACTGTCCCTGCAAATCACAAACAATAATCAATAAACCCAGTCCTCACAATCACCATCGTTCCTCACCATCAATTTCATAATTCACCATCCAATTTCACCACCACCGTGGTCTTCTCTGCACCACCCAAGCCGAGCCCAAGCTCTTCTCAGCTCACCATCGAGCCCTTGCTCTCTGCTATGCCGGTCCTCAAGACCGCACCGCCCAGTCAGCTGCAAACCGGAGCCGTGCCTCTCACCGCTCACCGGCGTCGCCCACCGAGCCACTAAAACCACCGCCGATGGCAATCGCAGCTCATCAATCTCGGATCGATCTTGAATCCATCCATGCCGTCAATCTCTCTACCGGAAACAATTGCTCACTCGCCCGAAACAGCCACGCCGCTCCTCTCGCCGCATCCATCTTAGTCCGGCGTTCACCATCTCACCGCCGCAAGCCCAGCTGCTGCGCCTTTCCATTTGCCGCTGCCGCTGCAACCAGGCCCGTGCCCAGTCCTCTGCCGCCATCGCGGCGTAGCCTCGTCCTCAATCCGTCCACACCACGCCGCTCTCTAACCGGCGACCAGATTTCCTTCCGCGCCATCTCGCCGCTTCATAGCAACCTCTCCCCGCCGCCTCACCATCACCGGTCTCTCTCTGCTGCTAAAAAGATAAGAGAAGAAAATAAAAGGCTGGCTGCACGGGAAGAAAGAGAAGAATAAAGAAATTATGCGTTGAAAAGTCAACGTTGCGAAGAAGAAAAAAAAATTGACTTGGGCTTGACCGAAAGAGAAAAGGAAAGAAGGGACTTGGGCCTCCAAACCCAATAGCTCAAAGCCCAAAAGTCCAAGCCCAAGGCCCAAGCCCAATTGCTTTCTACACCCGAATCTCCAAGCCTTCACCGAATTTGCGGCGAGTCCGATCAGATCCCTCACCGAAATTAAATGAGATTTCTAAACTCTTTCTTTTTAATTTCAGTTTTGTTTAATTAATATTTGTGTGATTTTATTATTTGATTTTTGTATTATTATTGTGGTGTGAAATTTACATTTGTTAATTTGTAATTTGAGTCATTTATTATTAGCTTGAATTATTTAAGAAAACCCAAAAACATTTTCTCTTTTGTAAATTAATTTATGTGAGTATTTTTCTTAAATTGAATACTTGTAAATATTTGTTTACTTATATATATGTTTTGTTTATATTTATAAGTTTTATTTTTAATTTATATTTGATTTATTTGGGAATTAATTTCTAATTTGATTAGTTTAGTTGTAAATTAAATAAATATGTTTAGAATAATTGTAGTATAGTTTAATTAATTTTGTGACATAGAAAAGTAAATAAACAATCTCCTGTGGGAAAAATCCTTACTTCCCATTATGCTTTTCAACGACAAATTGTTAGGAAGTTTAGGTAAAATAAATTGATCTCGGTTTTTACACCAAATCAAATGGCGCCGTCTCGCCGGGGATTGTTAGTACTATTTACTTTTCTAAACAGTGTTTTATTTGTAATTTCAGGTACGTCGGAAATTACAGCACCTTACATCGGAGCTAACGTTTGGAAGTCAAGGTTGAAAAAACCTTGAGGTTGGTGTCTTGATGGTGTTTTCCGGCTCGCCTCGGGGGTTCGATTAAGGAAAGTTCCCTTTTTCTTATTCTCGTTATTTGTTTAGTGTTTATTCTTTTTGTTATTAAAAAAAAAAAAAAAAAAAATTAGTGTAAATTTATTTTTTGTTCATTTTTATTTATTTATTTATTTATTGTACTGTTTGTATTTTATTTTTATTTTTACTGTTACTGTTTATTTATTTTGGGCTTGTTACTATTTGTACAGTATTGGGCTTTGGCCCATTTGTTAATTTGGTTTGGGTTTTGTGTTTAAAAAAAAAAAAAAAAAAAAGTTTTAATTAATTAATTTTTGGCCCATCGGGCCTTTGTCATTTTCAAAGCCCAAAACCCAAGCCCATTTAGTACTATTAGAATAGTATTGGGCCCTAGGCCCATTTGTTTGTGTTATTGGGCCTTAAGCCCATGTAAATAGTTATTGGGCCTTAAGCCCATGTAAATAGTGTCGGGCCTTGTTAAAAAAAAAAAAAAACTTTTGTTTGTTTAGGCCCATTAGGTTAGCCCAGAAATAACGGCCCAAGTTTTTCTTCGGCCCAGCCCACTTTAAAGCCCAGGCCGTGTTCGATGGCCCAAGCCCATTTAAAGTGTCGGCAACAATAATCGCGTTGGCGCGTGTGTCACACGCGCTTCACTGTTCACTTTACGACTTTTTCGTAAAGTTTTGATTAAAAAAATTAAAAATTAAAAAATTGAAAAATTGTTATTGGGCCGACGAACGACTTCGGTGTCGGCCGAATAATAGACAAAAAAATTAGTTAGTTTAATAATTTCCGCGCGCGTGTCCATTATTCACTTTGCGACTTTTGTGGCACGCGTCGTTTTCGTTGCGACTTTCGTCGCTCAATCCGCAATTTGCGGATCTGTGTCTTTCGACACGCGTCCGTCCAGTCTCCTCCCTTCCCCTTCTGTTGGTGTTAGTTCCTTAGTCATTTCACGCAATTTTCCCTTAGTCTCTCTCTCTCTTTCTCTCTCATTTTCTCTCGTTGTTCTTCATTTGTTCTTCGTGTTCTTAGTTAGTTTTTCCGGGAAATCTCCCAAACCCGGAAAAGCTATCCTCCCCTCCCAAACCACAAATGGCCAAAAGAGTTAATTCCTTCAGCGAGTTCTTTCGAGCGTGGTCCTTCGGAGAACCCCATCTTTGAAGGTCCGGCTGAAATCATTCCACCCAAGCATGCTCAATAGCGCCGATGCTAGCATGCCGACCGAGCCACAACCACAACCGCAACCACTACCCCAAGCACCAATCCCGGTTCGCTGATCCACCCGCCGAGCCGAAGCCGCTCCCGTCTATAGGAGACTTCCGAGGACGAAATACACCAAGGCTCGAGAGAAGCACCGGCGGCTTTCTTTGCGGTGTATTCTCACCCCACGAAACCACAACGAGAAAGATTTGGTCCAAAAATCGGACTAGAAGAAGACCAAGTCTATTATCGGGGGTCGAGAAATAGGAAGAAGTTCGGTATCCGGACGTCCGAGCAGCGTATTGCCGAGCTAGAGAGAAGAAACGATGAGTGGTGAGCAAGAACGAGGAGCTTCAACTACAGAATCAACGACTCGTCGATGCTCTCCACAGCGGCATCTGTCCCAATTGCGGAGGTCCTGTTCCGCACTCAGATGTGCCTAGGCGAAGGCTCGAAGTTGTTCCTCCACAACAAGAGCCTCTTCTCGAGTTGTCCGATGATTCGATCGACATGGACCACTTGAGACGGGATGTGCGGAGCCTTATGCCAACACTTATCGAGCGCCCATCCGGACCTATTCCATCTGACCATCTTCCGGGACCTGCTCATGATCTTGTCGGAGTCCACACCGACTTGATCTCGGATATCGCCCGCAAGGCCAAACACGAGCTCATGCTCATGGCCACTGCCGGTTTTCCTTTGTGGATATCTTCACCGACTCCCGACACTTCTATTCATCCCGAGACTCTAAATAGGGCCGAGTACTTGCGAGTGTTTCAACGTGGCGAGCCTGCGCCATACTTCAAATTGGAATCCTCGAGACACTCGGCAACCATTCACCTTCATCCGACCACCATTGTTGAGATTTTTATGGATGTTGGTCGATGGTTGCCCGTCTTCTGTAGCATGGTCACAAACGCTCAGACGTTGGAGATCCTACCCTCCGACAACGCAGAAGGCTACAAGGACCAGAAGCAAGTGATGTCGGCCGAGTTTCTGGTGCCATCTAACATCGTTTCGACTCGTGAAGTCCAGTTTGTTAGGTACTCCCACCTACAACTGGATGGAAGTTGGATCGTTGTGGATGTCTCCGTGGATGAACTGCGCTCAAATCCGAAGCCTTCCGTGAGATCTATATGCCGAAAACGCCCCTCCGGATGCCTGATTCGAGACTTGCAGAATGGATCTTCCTTGGTCACTTGGGTGGAGCACGTGGATGTACGCGAAAAGGAGATGAAGCCCATTTTCGAACCCTTTGTCCATTCTGGGTTCGCTTTTGGTGCGAAGCGTTGGATCTCAACACTTCAAAGACAAGCTGAGCGCTACATGTGCGTTACGGGGATCCACACTTCACCCGGTGACTCAATCATTTCGCCCGAAGGAAAAAGAGGCCTAGCGGAAATGGCAAACCAGATGGCGATCTGTTTCTTCAACGACATCAGCAACTCCACGTATCATCACTGGACTTGTTCGAACCGAACAAGAGACACTAGAATGGAGGTCAGGACCAACAAGAGAAGGGGTGATCCGAGCAAGCCCCCTGGAGTCAATCGTACTGCTGGTTGTTCTGTCGTTCATCTATCCCATCACACCAGAATCTTTGAGTTCCTCAAAGACGTGCAGACAAGACCACAATGGGATAGTATGTCGATGGACAGCTCGGTACAAGTGCTAGCAAACTTCACCATCGGTCTTGACCCGCGGAACCAGATTTCGGTGCTCGCCTTAAGTAATCACAACGACTTCCTCATTCTCCAGGAGTGTTGCACCGATTCAACGGGATCGTCTGTGATTTATGCACCGATCAACCATTCTATTTTCCAGTCTTTGCTATGTGGAGCTGACCCGGGGCCATTTCCATTGATGCCATCAGGCTTCTCCATTCTGCCTAATGTATCCGGAGGCATTCTTGATGGAACACTGCTGACTATAGTGTTCCAGATCTCAGTGAAGGCTACATCTGCCAAATCTGCCGTGGAGTCGGCAACTACCCTCGTCCAGGACACATTGAAACGGATCAGTGCCGCAGTCAACTAAGGAGCAAACGTTGGATGCAAGGCCCTGCTAGCCTTGTTTGTGACTGTTGGTGACTTGCTTCGGGAGGAGCTTCATGATCTTCAAGGGGGAGTATTTCTGTTTCCTTTTTCATTTGTATAACTGTTGTGTGTTTACTTCTGTTTTGTTTTTCAATTCAATAACCGTGCTTGAATTATTCATTAATTGCACATATCTGTCTTACATTGAGGACAATGTTTAATTCAAGTGTGGGGGGAAGGAAATTATTTGCAAAAACCAAAAAAATTGAAAAATTTGAAAAATTCAAAAAAATAATTTATTTGTTTTTGTTTTCTACGGTAACAATATATCGACTAGATCATACTTACTCCCTTGGTAGCGTTGAACCTACCATTGCACTAAGTAAGTCCCTGTGGTCACGTATTGTTACCTAAATTGAAAAAAAAATCAAAAATTACAAAAATATTTGCTTCTGTTTGTGTGCTTGTTGTACTATTTTAGTGATTTCCAACACCGATGATGAGATTGAACTTAATTGTTTGAGATGAAAGCATGTTTAGGTCTCCTGAACTTCATTTTTCTAAAATAATTGCTATGGGACTTTGCATGTACACCATTATTGTCAGATTGATGCATTGAACTGTGAGAAGCATAGAGAGACTTATGTGAACTATATATGCCATATTGTGAGTTTTGAGCCTAATAGAAGTGCATTATAGTTCTTAGCACTATGTTCTTTATGTGTGATCATTCTTGTGCATTATGTATCTCTAGAACTTGCATAATATCTTGTTGAAACTGTCTGTCATGCATGTACATCTTGGAAATGATTAAGGCATTAGGAATCCACCATGGCCAAATGAGCATTTGTCCCTAAATTATATCATTAGTATGCCAATTTGTGCCTACATGTTTAGCCTTTCGTTTCTTCGCACCATAAATGTCTACCCTTAACTTAAACACTTGTCTTACCCTTTTCGAGCTATCTTAGTAAGTAAATTGAGATTACTTTTGTTCAGATGCTAAATTGTTTATGTTCTGAGGGTTTGAAAAAAGAATAAGTGTGGGGGTGTGACACATGTAAATGTTGTTTATATTTCTGTTTCGAATAAAAAAAAAAAAAGAAAAAAAAAAGAAGAGTTAATTATATTGTGTTTAGTTTCAATTGAATTCAATAAATGTGTTTAGGGGAGTGGTTGTCCAGATTGAGTTTAGCATCTTTTTGTTCTTAAATTATTAAATCTCAGCATGTGATTGCTTACTAAGATTGCTCGGAATTTGTGAATCTCTTCCACTTCATTTCTTAACCCTTCGCCCTTAGCCCCGTTACACCTTAATAAAAGACCTTCTGATCCAGGATGTTTGTGCATGATTTGTGGAGATAGGATTGACGTGCAAGCATATGGCGGCATTTGCATAAGTTTGCTTGAGTGTTAGTGTAGCTAACCGATAAACACTTGTGTGAAAATCAGAGTGAATATCCTGTGAGTTTATGGTTAGCACAGTTTCGATATGCATGCTTACTTTGGTGCATTGAAATGACAATACTTCACACACTTCACTTTTGCATATGTCCCGTAGCTGAAAACATTTTTGAGACCTAACTTCTTTCATTTTCTAACTCAATTGTGTTCTCTGAGGTAATTGTTGGAAAATTGTTTTGTGTTTCCTTTCTGTTTTGTTTAAATTGTATATATTTGTTCTCTGTTTGCTTGCGGACAAGCAATAGTTCAAGTGTGGGGGTGTGATGTGAACGTAAAATACGTGCACAAAGTACCTTAATCGCTTGGATTATGTTATTCCGAAAGCCTATTATTGTGTATTTAATATTGTTTTAGTGTGTTTCAGGGAAAATACGAAGAAAACGTTTTATTTGTACAAAAGGTACATTTTAGAGGTTTTAGCGCGAATTCGAATGTTGAATGAAAAAGTCAACCGTGACTTCTCAATATTGAAATGACACCGGTCATTTCTCGGATGTGGATTTCAAAGCATGTACGAAGATTTCGAAATACGTTTCGAATCCCGGCAATTTTACCGGCGAACCACCACATAAGACAGCGCAACCACCACCCGCGGTGGCAAAATACATTTTCTAAACCTCTATTTATTTCCCTTTATAATTTGTTGTTTAGTTCTATTTTTCTTTATTTAGTTTAAGTAATTATTTTTATTAATATTATTGTTATTATTTTATTTAATTATTTTATTTATCTCTTTTTATTGTTTACTTTTCTTTTGTTGACTTCTTCTTGTTTGTTTGACTTTGCAGGTTTGTTCGTGTCCTTGCCGGCCACCCATCACCACCACCTTCACCACATTTCAAACCAGCCCCCCTTTTCCAGCTGCAATTCACTTGCCATTTCAAATTTCAAATCCCATGCATCACCACCTATCCTTAAATCCACACACCCAAGCACCAAAGAAATTGGCCGGGGGCCTTCTACCTCCTCCCCGTGCCACCTTCTCAAGCTCCCGTGTGCCACCACTGTGGTGCCTTCTGCTCTCACCCTCTTTCTCTGGTTACTCTCTGCTTCCCTTCTCTCTCTTCTCTGTTTCTCTCTCAACTCACAGCCTAAAATCACTCTGATTCTCTCTACACCCAAAGTGCCCGTGCACGGCAGCTTCATGCTGCCTTGCCTTCTCTCCTTCCCCTTCTGTTACAATTACTCACCACAAAACAATCCCTCCATTTCTCTGTCTCCAAATCCAATCAATCAAAACTTCTTGTTCCTTCGCTACTGTCCCTGCAAATCACAAACAATAATCAATAAACCCAGTCCTCACAATCACCATCGTTCCTCACCATCAATTTCATAATTCACCATCCAATTTCACCACCACCGTGGTCTTCTCTGCACCACCCAAGCCGAGCCCAAGCTCTTCTCAGCTCACCATCGAGCCCTTGCTCTCTGCTATGCCGGTCCTCAAGACCGCACCGCCCGATCCGCCCGCAAACCGGAGCCGTGCCTCTCACTTGCTCACCGGCGTCGCCCACCGAGCCACTAAAACCACCGCCGATAGTCCGCAGCTCATCAATCTCGGATCGATCTTGAATCCATCCATGCCGTCAATCTCTCTACCGGAAACAATTGCTCACTGCCCGAAACAGCCACGCCGCTCCTCTCGCCGGCATCCATCTTAGTCCGGCGTTCACCATCTCACCGCCGCAAGCCCGGCTCGCGCGCCTTTCCATTTGCCGCTGCCGCTGCAACCAGGCCCGTGCCCAGTCCTCTGCCGCCATCCGCGGCGTAGCCTCGTCCTCAATCCGTCCACACCACGCTGCTCTCTAACCGGCGACCAGATTTCCTTCCGCGCCATCTCGCCGGCTTCATAGCAACCTCTCCCTGCCGCCTCACCATCACCGGTCTCTCTCTGCTGCTAAAAAGATAAGAGAAGAAAATAAAAGGCTGGCTGCACGGGAAGAAAGAGAAGAATAAAGAAATTATGCGTTGAAAAGTCAACGTTGCAGAAGAGAAAAAAAAATTGACTTGGGCTTGACCGAAAGAGAAAAGGAAAGAAGGGACTTGGGCCTCCAAACCCAATAGCTCAAAGCCCAAAAGTCCAAGCCCAAGGCCCAAGCCCAATTGCTTTCTACACCCGAATCTCCAAGCCTTCACCGAATTTGCGGCGAGTCCGATCAGATCCCTCACCGAAATTAAATGAGATTTCTAAACTCTTTCTTTTTAATTTCAGTTTTGTTTAATTAATATTTGTGTGATTTTATTATTTGATTTTTGTATTATTGTGGTGTGAAATTTACATTTGTTAATTTGTAATTTGAGTCATTTATTATTAGCTTGAATTATTTAAGAAAACCCAAAAACATTTTCTCTTTTGTAAATTAATTTATGTGAGTATTTTTCTTAAATTGAATACTTGTAAATATTTGTTTACTTATATATATGTTTTGTTTATATTTATAAGTTTTATTTTTAATTTATATTTGATTTATTTGGGAATTAATTTCTAATTTGATTAGTTTAGTTGTAAATTAAATAAATATGTTTAGAATAATTGTAGTATAGTTTAATTAATTTTGTGACATAGAAAAGTAAATAAACAATCTCCTGTGGGAAAAATCCTTACTTCCCATTATGCTTTTCAACGACAAATTGTTAGGAAGTTTAGGTAAAATAAATTGATCTCGGTTTTTACACCAAATCAAATGGCGCCGTCTCGCCGGGGATTGTTAGTACTATTTACTTTTCTAAACAGTGTTTTATTTGTAATTTCAGGTACGTCGGAAATTACAGCACCTTACATCGGAGCTAACGTTTGGAAGTCAAGGTTGAAAAAACCTTGAGGTTGCGCCTTATGTGGTGGTTCGCCGACAAATTGTACAATATTTTCGTACAATAGAACGGTTTCCGAAATCTTCGTACAATATTTTCTTCCACATATGAAAGTCACGGTTGACTTTCCGATTTACGCTGAAAACCTCCAAAATGCACCTATTCTGTGCAGATAAACATTTTCCTGGTATTTTCCCTAAAAACACGAAAACAAACATTATACAAACAATTAAGCTTTCGGAATAGCAAAATCCAGTAATTAAAGGCACTTTGTGAACGTATTTTACGTTCACATCAAATTCCCAGAAGCTATCCTCCCTTCCCAACCCAAAAATGGCCAAGAGAGTGAATTCTTTCAGCGATTTGTTTCAGGCAGGTCCTTCAGAGAACCCGATCTTTGAAGGCTTGGCTGAAATAATTCCACCGAGCATGCTCAATAGCGCCGATGCTAGCATGCCGACCGAGCCACAACCGCAACCACTACCCCAAGCACCAATCATGGTTGCTGATCCCCCTGCTGAGCCGGAAGCCGCTCCTGTCTATAGGAGACTTCCGAGGATAAAGTACACAAAAGCTCAGAGAGATGCACTTGCGGCTTTCTTTGCGGTGTATTCTCACCCCACCAAGCCACAACGAGAACGATTTGGTCCGAAAATCGGACTTGAGGAGGACCAAGTCTATTATTGGGGGTCGAGAAATAGGAAGAAGTTCGGTATCCTGACGTCTGAGCAACGTATCGCCGAGCTAGAGAGAAGAAATGATGAGCTGGTGAGCAAAAACGAGGAGCTTCAACTTCACAATCAACGACTCGTCGATGCTCTCCACAGCGGCATCTGTCCCAATTGCGGAGGTCCTGTTCCGCACTCAGATGTGCCTAGGCGAAGGCTCGAAGTTGTTCCTCAACAACAAGAGCCTATTCTCGAGTTGTCCGACGATTCCATCGACATGGACCACTTGAGACGGGATGTGCGGAGCCTCATGCCTACCCTAGTCGAGCGCACATCCATACCTGTGCCATCTACTCTTCCGGGACCTGCTCATGATCTTGTCGGAGTCCACACCGACTTGATCTCGGATATCGCCCGCAAGGCCAAAGACGAGCTCCTACTCATGGCCACTTCCGGATTTCCTTTGTGGATAACTTCACCGACTCCCGACACGTCTATTCATCCCGAAACTCTTAACCGGGCCGAGTACTTGCGAGTGTTTCAACGAGCTGAACCTGCTCCATACTTCAAAGCCGAATCGTCGAGACACTCGGCAACCATCCATCTTTATCTGACCACCATCGTTCAAATTCTCATGGATGTTGGTCGATGGTTGCCAGTCTTCTGTAGCATGATCACAAACGCCAAGACGTTGGAGATCCTTTCGTCCAACAACGAAGAAGGCTACGAGGAGCATATGCAGGTGATGTCGGCCGAGTTTCTGGTGCCATCTCACATCGTCTCAACTCCTGAAGTCCAGTTCGTTAGGTATTCTCACCAACAACTGGATGGAAGTTGGGTCGTCGTGGATGTCTCCGTGGACGAATTGTGTTAATCAAAGTGCACGACCCATTATAGAAAAGTCCATATGTCCGCAATCCTTTTTATTTGACACCGACCTTTGTCCAAAGCCTTTACTACTCGTGAATTAGGTTTCCAAAACTATTAGGTGAATTGTAATCCCTAACTCTAGCTCCAATTATATGCAAATATTATAAGTTTCGAACCCTATAACATAAACACATAAAAGTTTTCTATAAAATAGAATCAAGTAAACGGAGTCACATAAGCTACTAGAAGAACTAATTAATTAGGATCCAATAACTAAATAAACTCATATAAATAGGCTGGAAATTATATAAATCATGTCATGTTAACTAATACAAAGAATAATCAAGCAACAAAGAGGAATTCATAAGAATAATTAAAGGAAAAGTCAGATTACACCATATGGAATAGCATGAAGACTTGAAGACCACGAAACCTTGAATCCTTGAAAGCAAGTAATCCAAACCGTGTGCAGCAAGCTGGTGATGATGATGGACGCAATTGATGGTGATAATGGTGATGGTGCAGCCGCCTTTCCTCCTCCTTGAAGCCTTGAGAACCCTAAATACTAGATAATAGAAAATATGATGGAGAAGAGAAAGAGGAGGGTTTGTCCCTCCCCATTGGGGTGTGAATTGGTGAGAAATAGTGTTGTGAAGCCCTCTATTTATAGGAGAATGGAGAGGAATAAGAAGACAATGAAATAAATAAAGAAAGAAAGGGAATAGAAGTGGAATGTGAATGAGAGATAAAGAAATGGTAAGTGGTGGTGGAAATGTAGTCATATGGCAATTAACCAATTATTTAGGTAAAAGAAATCAAACACTAATGGTATGGAGAGAAAGAAACAAAGATAGTTAGGTGAGATGGGTGGAAATATGGGGGTGAGTGGAGCATTGAGAATAAAGGAAAAGGAAAGAAATAAAAACCAGACAGCACTGAGCAGTGCGCACTTGGAGTGGAATTCTGGACGTATGGACGGTTAGATGATTCTGAAATTTTAATTCCGAATACTTAACGTCCACATGCAGCGTGTATGCAAATTACAGCTAGATCTGACGGTGCAATTGAGAGATATGGGCTTCGCAAGTTGACTGATCTGCACAGGCAGAATGTCCGAAAATCTGGGCTTGGGCCTTTCCTCATGCCTTGTGAACCTGGGCCTTCCTTCATGGATTTGGGCCTCCTTCATGGGCTTGGGCCCCCTTCTTGGGCCTCATGGCAGACCACCTCTTAATGGGCCTCGCAAAAGCCCATTAGACTTCGTTTCTGCACATGTACACATTAATACATCATTTTGGACTCAAATATGGAAACTAAGCTAAAATAGCAAAGTTACAATTAAATCATAGCCAAATAGTAGGGAAAACACATTAAAAACGTCACACTTTGTGCTCCTATCAGCAAGTACTCGGCATGATTAAGAGTTTCGGGATGAATGGAAGTGCTGGGATTTGATGAAAAGATCCACAGGGGAAAACCAGCCGCGGCCAAGAGAAGGAGTTCGTCTTTGGCTTTGTTCACGATATCGACGATCTGGTCGGAATGACACCCAACGAGATCATGAGCAGGTCCCGGAATGTTGTCAAATGGCACATGAGAGGATGAGCGCTCGACTAATGTTGGCATGAGGCTCCGCACATCCCTTCGCAAGTCATCCATGTCGATTGAATCATCGGACAAGACAAGAAGAGGCTCCGGAGGAACAACTTCGAATCTTGATCGATGCACATCTGAGTGCGGAACAGGACCTCCGCTCTGGGGACAAATGCCGCTGTGAAGAGCATCGATGAGTTTCTGGTTCTGCTCTTGAAGCTCCTCATTCTTACTCATCAGCTCCTCGTTTCTTCTTATTAGATCGGCATAAATCTGCTCCTCTGACGGGATACCGTGCTTATCATGAAATCTCCTTCCCCAGTTGTAGACCTTATTTTCAGTTAACCCGAGTTCTATAGCAAACCTTGCTCTGTGCAGTTTGAGTGGGTGGGGATTCACCGTGTAAAAGTCGGTCAACGCATCATTTTGGTCCTTGGTGAATCTCGTCCTCGGGCCTCTCGTACGCTTTTGGGAAGGACCAGCAATAACAACAACATGTGGATCAGCAGCCTGGATTGGTACTTGTGGTTCTGGTTCTGGTTCTGGCACATTCGGCATGCTAGCATTAACAGTATCTAGAATGCTTGGTGGAATGATTTCATCCAAGCCTTCAAAGAAATCACTCTCTGGAGGACTAGAATGAAACAACTCACTGAAAGAATTCACTCTTTTGGCCATTTCTAGGTTGGGAGGGAGGATAGCTTTCTGGAAAAATAACTAAGAACAACGAAGAACAAGTGAAGAACAGTATGAACAAACGAGAGAAAATTTAGAGAGACTAAAAGGGAACTAAGTGAAAATGAATGCAAAATGAATGGAATGAATCACACATACACAAACGAAGGGAAAGGAAACAAACGCACGTACGCACACGTGCCACAGACACAGATCCGCAAATTGCGGATCGAGCGACGAAAGTCGCAAAGGCTACAGTTGACACGCATGCGGATTATTAAACAAATCGGCCGACGCAAAAGTCGTCCGTCGGCTCAATCCCTTTTTTTCATTTTTTATTTTTTATTTTTTTTTAATTATCGTGCCGACGCGAAAGTCGCGGGACGGTCCAATAAGAATTTTTCTTTTTATTTAACCAAATCTTTACGCGAAAGTCGTACAGTGAACAGTGAAAACGCGTAGCACACGCGCTAACGGTTGCCGACACTTTAAACGGGCCTGGGCCATCGGAATGGTCTGGGCCTTAAAGTGGGCCTGGGCCAAAGAAAACTCCGGCCCATTATTAGGTGGGCTTAAAACTAATGGGCCTAAAAACTAACAGGCCCGACACATTAATTGGGCTTGGGTTACGGGTTTCAGGCTTCGGGAATGACACGGGCCCAATGGGCCAAATTTTTTATTTTTTATTTTTCTTTTCGAAACCTAAAACCCTAACCAATCACAAACAAATGGGCTTAAGGCCCAATACTAACAAACAACAAGCAAACAAACAAGCCCAAAACAAACAATAATTATAAACAGTAAAAATAAATAATGACAAATAGTAAAACAAAACAATCACTCTTTTTTTATTTACAATTACAAATTTTCTATTTTTTTATTTTTTTTATTTTTTAAAAATAAATAATTAAATAACTAGAGTGAAAAAAAAACTTACCTTTTTACTCCCGAGGATACCAGAAAATCACCAACAAGACATCAACCTCAAGGTTTTTAAACCTTGACTTCCTAAACGTATGGTCCGATGTATGTGGTAAAACTTTCCGATAAACCCGGATTATTTCCTATACAAAATTAAAAAGTTAGTAATAAATTTACAAAATAAAAACAAATATTTACAATGTTAAAAATGTATCACAAATTATCTATACAAAATGAATAAATAAATTTTCCTATGTCTAAGTAAATTTTATTTACACAATACACTTAGGTACGGGAACAGAGGACTTCAATGTGCAATGGGACTGAAACAGCTACCCATCTTAAAGTCAAGTTTAATCCAATATACCTAAAGTGTACAAAAATATTTTCTTTTGTCTGAATATAGTTGAAAAAAAAGAAAGTTGATTCCAAGCGGTAACTCAAGGTGGACTTGCGGCCTAGGTGCAATGCCTTGACTTAAATAACTTTCCGTGTTTTCAGAAGGCGAATGGCCAGATCATATGAGAGATAAGCGAGGGGCAGGATTCATTTAGTGGACTACGGAGGCTTACACCCCTATCGACTTACGTCAGTCTATAGTCCTCTGAATCCAAAACCTGTCACCTAGGGTCTCGACCTAGACACCATCCATGTGCCCCTTACTCAGTTGAGAAAGCACTTAAGTGTTCGACAATTCTCCAAATGTTAATAAAGGCCGCCCTCAACCTCAAATAACCTTACGGTAAAAATGAAGGGTTTAGGCCAATATTAACAAAAGGACCTTACCTAATCCGTTCAAGTTACAACTTACAACAACAAAAAATAATCAACTATATAAAAGACACCTAAATAAATTACTAAGTGTAACAAAATATCAACAAGTATAATTAGTGAGTATAAATAAAATTAACAAGTATTATTTACAAATAGAAAAAGTTAATAGTCAATAGTCAATAGTCAATAGTAAATAGTAAAAAGTCAATAGTCAATAGTAAAAACAATCCCCGGCGAGCCGGCGCCAAAAATTGACACGCCCAAAATGAGCATCAATTTAAAAAAAACCCTATCGGTAGTATAGTGTAAGTAGGGTATCGTTCACAACGGAGATCAAAGGGTGTACCTAACAAAAATTGTCACAAAGAATTAAATAAAATAAAGAATTATTATTAACAAGTATAAAGTATAAATATATACATATGTACAAAGTAAAAAGGGGAATTGAGAGATAAATTGAATGAAATAAATTAATTAAATTACAAAGAATAAATAAAATATGATGATGAAACACAAAGTATATAAAGTTCAGCCACATATACAAAAGTTTACCAATCATTAGACCGAAAATTAACCAAGTTCCCTAGCCATGAAACCGAAACTAACATATGTGGAATGCCCACACGGGTTATCATTCCCCAAATAAAACCTCTTCTATGAAAATTAACCTAGTGAACGCTCATCTAGATTAAACAATTAAACATGCAAAGGTGATCAATCAATAACATATCTAACGCATAGGAGAAGAGTTGTTAATTAAAGTGCGCGACCTAGCGAACGCTCGTCTATCCGCGATCCTTCTTATTTTGATTCCGACCCGTTTGATAAGCCTTTACTACTTGTGAATTAGAATTAAAACCCTAATTCTAGCACCAATTACATGCAATCATCTTAAGTTTCGAACCTTAAAACAAGAACACATAAAAGATTCAATAAAACCGAATCAAATAAACGGAGTCACATAAGCTGCTAGAAGAACTAATTAATTAGGATCTAACAATCAAATAAACTCATAAATATAGGCTGAAAATTATATAAATCATGTCATGTTAACTAATACAAAGAATAAACAAGCAACAAAGAGGAACTCAAAAAGAGTAATTAAAGAATAAGTTGAAGTACACCATATGGAAAGTAGGAAGAACTCGAAGATCACAAACTCTTAAATCCTCACGCGAGTAACTCAAAAGCCGAGATTCCCAAGGTGATGATGATGGTGGTGATGATGGTTGATGGCTGGTGGTAATGGTGTAAACAGCTCCCCTCCTCCTTGAAGACTTGAAAACCCTAAATACTAGAGAATGGAAAATATGATGTGAGATGGAGAAGAGAAAGAGGAGGGTTTGTCCCTCCCCATTGGGGTGTGTTTGAAGAGAAGAATGAGGCTGCTATTTATAGGAGAATGGAGAGGAAGAAGAAGACAATGAAAGAAATAAAGAAAGAAAGGGAAGAGAAGTGGAATGTGAGTGGTAGAAAAGAAATGGTAAGTGGAATGGTGGAAATGTAGTCATATGGCAATGAACCATTTATTTAGGTAAAAGAAATCAAACACTAATATTGTGGGCAGAAAGAAGAGGAAAGAATATAGGGGTGAGTGGAGCATTGAAAATAAAAGAAGAGGAAAGAAATAAAAAGCAGACACCACTGAGCAGTGCGCACTTAAAGCGGCATAATGGACGTTCCACCGGTTGGATGATTCTGAAATTTTATTTGGGAGCAGCTAACATCCACATGCAGCGTGTGTCAAAATTACAGCTAGATCTGACGGTGCAATTGAGAGATATGGGCTTCGCAAGTTGACTGATCTGCATAGGCAGAATGTCCGAAAATCTGGGCTTGGGCCTTTCCTCATGCGTTGTGAACCTGGGCCTTCCTTCATGGATTTGGGCCTCCTTCATGGGCTTGGGCCCCCTTCTTGGGCCTCATGGCAGACCACCTCTTAATGGGCCTCGAAAAAGCCCATTAGACTTCGTTTCTGCACATGTTCACATTAAAACATCATTTTGGACTCAAATATGGAAACTAAGCTAAAATAGCAAAGTTACAATTAAATCATAGCCAAATAGTAGGGAAAACACATTAAAAACGTCACACTTTGTGCTCCTATCAATCTGATGAATTGTAGATTAATTGTAGAGAGTCGGTTAATGAGCAAGCATATGGGAACACTACTTGTGTAATTGTTTTGAGAGTAAACACTTAACCCTAAACACTGAGCGGAAATATTTAGTGAATCTTGTGAGCTTTAGTGGTTAATGTTGTTTCGATGTGCCTATTGGATTGCATGAGATTGATTGTATACTCGGTTTTCACACACTTCACCCGAGCATGAATGAGATGTGCATGTTAAACACTTAGCAAATTCGTTAGCCTTGGTATATAATTTTTATTCTCCTGATTATAACTCTTTTGAACTCGCTGAGTGTTATGGTTGGAAAGACCATTATGTTTTGTGTTTCCTTTTCTGTTTTGTGTTGTTCTTGTGTTTGCTAGAGGACTAGCAATAGCTAAGTGTGGGGGAATTTGATAGGAGCACAAAGTGTGACGTTTTTAATGTGTTTTCCCTACTATTTGGCTATGATTTAATTGTAACTTTGCTATTTTAGCTTAGTTTCCATATTTGAGTCCAAAATGATGTATTAATGTGAACATGTGCAGAAACGAAGTCTAATGGGCTTTTGCGAGGCCCATTAAGAGGTGGTCTGCCATGAGGCCCAAGAAGGAGGCCCAAGCCCAAGAAGGAGGCCCAAACCCAAGATGGAAGGCCCAAATCCATGAAGGAAGGCCCAGGTTCACAAAGCATGAGGAATGGCCGAAGCCCAGATTTTCGGACAATCTGCCTGTGCAGATAGGTCAACTTGCGAGGCCCATATATCTCAATTTCACCGTCAGATCTAGCTATAATTTTGATACACGCTGCACATGGATGTCAGTTATTCTCAAATAAAATTTCAGAAGCATCCAACCGTTGAAACGGGCAGGATTCCGTTCTAAGTGCGCACTGCTCAGTGCTGTCCGTTTTTATTTCTTTCCTCTTCTTTTATTTTCAATGCTCCACTCACCCCTATATTCTTTCCTCTTCTTTCTGCCCACACCATTAGTGTTTAATTTCTTTTTGGTAAATAAATGGTTAATTGCCATATGATTCCATTTCCACCACCACTTACCATTTCTTTATCTCCCATTCACATTCCACTTCTTTTCCCTTTCTTTGTTTATTTCTTCCATTGTCTTCTTCTTCCTCTCCATTTTCCTATAAATAGGTGACACGCCCAAACAGAGCATCAATTTAAAAAAACCCTATCGGTAGTAGTATAGTGCATAGTAGGGTATCGTTCACAACAGAGATCAAAGGGTGTACCTAACAAAAAAATGTCACAACAAATTAAATAAAATAAAGAATTATTATTAACAAGTATAAAGTATAAATATATACATATGTACAAAGTAAAAGGGGGGTTTAAGAAATAAATTGAATGAAATAAATTAATTAATCTACAAAGAATAAATGAAATAAGATGGGATGAAACATAAAGAATATAAAGTTCAGCCACAAGTATACAAGTTTACCAATTATTGGACCGAAAATTAACCAAGTTCCCTAGCCATGAAACCGAAATTAACATATGTGGAATGCTGGACCGCCAATTATCATTCCCCAAATAAAACATCTTTCATGAAAATTAACCTAAGCGACCGCACCTAGATTAATCAATCAAACATGCAAAGGTTGCTAATCAAAACATGTCCAACGCATAAAAGAAGAGTTGTTAATTAAAGTGCACGACCTAGTGGGACCGCCCATCTATCCGTGATCCTTCTTATTTCATTCCGACCTCTTTCCAAAGCCTTTACTACTTGTGAATTAGAATTAAAACCCTAATTCTAGCACCAATTATATGCAATCATCTTAAGTTTGCAACCTTAAAACAAAAACATATAAAAGTTATCTACTAAAATAGAATCAAATAAACGGAGTCACATAAGCTACTAGAAGAACTAATTAATTAGGATCCAACAATTAAATAAACCCATAAACAAAGGCTGAAAATTATATAAATCATGTCATGTTAACTAATACAAAGGATAAACAAGCAACAAAGAGGCATAAATTTAAAGGCTAAGTCGAAATACACCGTATGAATAGCATGAAGATCTTGAAGCCACATCTTGAATCCTTGACCACAAGTAATCCAAGCCGTGAAGACAAGGTGATGATGGTGATGGTGATGTTGAATAGGGGCTGGTGGTGATGGTGTAGACGCCTTCTCCTCCTCCTTGAAGTCTTGAAAACCCATAGTATTAGAGAATGGAAAATATGATGTGAGAAGAGAAAGAGGAGGGTTTGTCCCTCCCCATTGGGGTGTGTTTGAAGAGAAGAATGAGGCTACTATTTATAGGAGAATGGAGAGGAAGAAGAAGACAATGCAAGAAATAAAGAAAGAAAAGGAAGAGAAGTGGAATGTGAGTGGTAGAAAAGAAATGGTAAGTGGAATGGTGGAAATGTAGTCATATGGCAATGAACCATTTATTTAGGTAAAAGAAATTAAACACTAATGGTGTGGGCAGAAAGAAGAGGAAAGAATATAGGGGTGAGTGGAGCATTGAAAATAAAAGAAGAGGAAAGAAATAAAAAGCAGACAGCACTGAGCAGTTCCCACTTAGAACGGAATAATGCACGTTTGAACGGTTGGATGATTCTCAAATTTTAATACAGAATATATAACACACACATGCAGCGTGTATCAAAATTACAGCTGGATCCAACGGTGAAATTGGGAGATATAGGCTTCGCAAGTTGACATATCTGCACAGGCAGATTGTCCGAAAATGGGCTTGGACCTTCCTTCTTGGGCTTGGGCCTTTCTTCTTGGGCTTGGGCCTTTCTTCTTGGGCTTGAGCCTTTCTTCATGGATTTGGGCCTTCATCTTCATGGATTTGGGCCTCACGGTAGCTCACTTCTTAATGGGCCTCGAAAAAGCCCATTAGACTTCGTAAATTTCCGAGCTCCGATTTTCTGCACGTATTCACATTTATATATCATTTAGGGACTCAAATATGGAAACTAAGCAAAAATAGCAAAGTTACAATGAAATCATAGCCAAATAGTAGGGAAAATACATTAAAAACGTCACACTTTGTGCTCCTATCAAATTCCCCCACACTTAGCTATTGCTAGTCCCTTAGCAACACAAAACTTAAAACAAAACAACACAAAACAGAAAAGGGAAACACAAAACATATATTCTTTCCAACCATAACCCTCAGCGAGTTCAGAAGAGTTATAATCAGGAGAATACAAATTATATACCAAGGCTAACGAATTTGCTAAGTCTTTAACATGCACATCTCATTTATGCTCGGGTGTAGTGTGTGAAAACCAAGTATACAATTAATGTCAAGCAATCCAATAGGCACATTGAAACAACATTAACCACTAAACCTCACAAGATTCACTAAATATTTCCGCTCAGTGTTTAGGGTTAAGTGTTTACTCTCAAAACAATTACACAACTAGTGTTCCCATATGCTTGCTCATTAACCGACTCTCCACAATTAATCCACAAATCATCAGATCATAAGGGCTTTTTAGGTGAAACAGGGACAAAAGGATGAATGGTAAATGGTGAATGGTCAATGAAGTGAAAGGACTCGAAATGGAAAATGTTTCACATGTTTGCAAGACAAATCAACGACTTTGAAACTCATACCTATGCTATACCCGAACAACTTTCTTATTCTCCTCTAACCTTTTGTTGAAAATAAAAACAATACAATAACTCTATTTTTGGAATTTCTCTTTCTGACATTTTTTTTTTCTTTCTTTATTTTCTATTTTTTTTTTTGAGGAATTTATTCCTTCTTTTTATTTCTGATTTTTTTTTTCTTTGAACAATTACAACAAAATAAATACACCCCCACACTTGCCTTCTGGTATAATACCAAATAAATCAAAACCCGAAGCATAAGAACACAAGAAGTCACTATCATCGTCTTGCAAACATAAATAAAACAAGGGTGAGATGGTATGGGTGAACAAAAGAAACGGCTAATGAGTGTTTAGTTCAAAAGGGGATTCCTAAAGTTCGTGTTTAGATGGATGGTGAATACTTTGGCCATGGTGCTCAACTAATGCCTTACTCATTTCTAATTCATCACAGATTAACAAAATGTTTCAAGTGGTCTTTGAGCAAGTTCTAGGTTCAAAACTCATGAATTGTGCACACATGAAGAACGAGTAAATGTATGAAATATGCATACATGTGAATATTCAATAGGCTCAAATCCTCACAGTTTCTGGGTATGCATGACAATGTATGTTCAAATGTGCTTCTCGGATTGCAATCAATTAATTAACACCGGTGATGTGAACATGGAAATTCGAGCAATCACAAGTTATGCATATTAAATCCAAAGCAAACTACACAAAGCCTTGACATATAATAAACATTCTCCTAATCACAACAATTAAACTTAATTCATCATCGGAATTGGAAAGAACAAAACACAAAACACAATAAAACACACAAAAACAACAAAACAGAAGCAAATATTTTTGTAATTTTTGATTTTTTGATTTTTTTGATTTTTCAATGTAGGTAACAATACGTGACCACAGGGACTCACTTAGTGCAATGGTAGGTTCAACGCTACCAAGGGAGTGAGTGTGATATAGTCGATATACCGTTACCGTAGAAAACGAAAACAAACAAATAAATAAACAACAAAAGCAAATTTTTTTTTCTTTTTCAAAATTTTTTTTTTATTAGGGTAACAATACGTGACCACAGTGACTTACTAAGTGCAATGGTAGGTTCAACGCTACCAAGGGAGTAAGTATGATCTAGTCGAAATATTGTTACCGTAGAAAACAAAAACAAGTAAATTATTTTTTTGAACTTTTTTATTTTTCAAATTTTTTTTCTTTTCTTTTTAAATAAATTTACCCCCCACACTTGAATTAAACATTGTCCTCAATGTTAGACAGATATTTCATGAAAATGAAAAATTCAAGCATGGTTATTGAATTTAAACACACAAACAGAAATCAACCGAAGTAAACACACAAACTGAAATAAACACAAAACATAAACAGAAGTAAACACACAACAGTTAAGTAAATGAAAAGGGAAACAGAAAGACTCCCCCTTGAAGATCATTAAGCTCCTCCCGAAGCAAGTCACCAACAGTCACAAACAAGGCTAGCAGGGCCTTGCATCCAACGTTTGCTCCTTAATTGACTGCGGCTCTGATCCTTTGAAGTGTGTCCTGGACAAGGGTAGTTGCCGACTCCACGGCAGACTTGGCTGATGTAGCCTTCACCGAGATCTGGAACACTATAGTCAGCAGTGTTCCATCAAGTATAGCTCCGGATACGTTAGGAAGAATGGAGAAGCCAGAAGACATAAACGGAAATGGCTCCGGTTGAACTCCACATAGCAACGACTGGAGAATGGAATGGTTGATCGGCGCGTAAATCACAGACGACCCCGTTGCATCGGTGCAACACTCCTGAAGAATAAGGAAGTCGTTGTGACTATCTATGGCGAGCACCGAAATCTGATTGCGCTGGTCAAGACCGATGGTAAAGTTTGTTAGCACACGCACCGAGCTGTCCATCGACATACTATCCCACATTGGTCTTGTCTGAACATCTTTGAGAAACTCAAAGATCCTGGTGTGATGAGATAGATGAACGACGGAACAACCAGCAGTACGATTGACTCCAGGGGGCTTGCTCGGATCACCCCTTCGCTTGTTGGTCCTGACCTCCATTCGAGTGTCTCTTGTTCGGTTCGAACAATCCAGTGGTGGTACGTGGAGTTGCTGATATCGTTGAAGAAACAGACCGCCATCTGTTTTGCCATTTCCGCCAGTCCTCTTCTTCCTTCAGGAGAGATGATAGAGTCACCGGGTGAAGTGTGGATACCTGTGGCGCACATGTAGCGCTCGGCTTGTCGTTGGAGTGTTGAGATCCAACGCTTTGCACCAAAAGCGAACCCTGAATGAACAAATGGTTCGAAACTGGCCTTCATCTCCTTTTCGCGTACATCCACGTGCTCCACCCAAGTGACCAAGGAAGATCCATTATAAAGATCACGTATCAGGCATCCGGAGGGGCGTTTTCGGCATATAGATCTCACGGAAGGCTTCGGATTTGAACGCAATTCATCCACGGAGACATCCACGACGACCCAACTTCCATCCAGTTGTTGGTGAGAGTACCGAACGAACTGGACTTCACGAGTTGAGACGATGTGAGATGGCACCAGAAACTCGGCCGACATCACTTGCTTCTGCTCCTCGTAGCCTTCTTCGTTGTTGGAGGATAAGATCTCCAACGTCTTGGCGTTTGTAATCATGCTACAGAAGACTGGCAACCATCGACCAACATCCATTAAGATCTGAACGATGGTGGTCGGATAAAGATGGATGGTTGCCGAGTGTCTCAAGGATTCCGCCTTGAAGTACGGTGCAGGTTCAGCTCGTTGAAACACTCGCAAGTACTCGACCCTATTAAGAGTCTCGGGATGAATAGAAGTGTCGGGAGTCGGTGAAGTTATCCACAAAGGAAATCCGGCAGTGGCCATGAGCAGGAGCTCGTCTTTGGCCTTGCGGGCGATATCCGAGATCAAGTCGGTGTGGACTCCGACAAGATCATGAGCAGGTCCGGGAAGATTAGATGGCACAGGTACGGATGGGCGCTCGATAAGTGTTGGCATGAGGCTCTGCACATCCCGTCTCAAGTGGTCCATGTCGATGGAATCGTCGGACAACTCGAGAATATGCTCTTGTTGTTGAGGAACAACTTCGAGCCTTCGCCGTGGCACATCTGAGTGCGGAACAGGACCTCCGCAATTGGGACAGATGCCGCTGTGGAGAGCATCGACGAGTCGTTGATTCAGAAGTTGAAGCTCCTCGTTCTTGCTCACCAGCTGATCGTTTCTTCTCTCTAGCTCGGCGATACGTTGCTCAGACGTAAGGATACCGAACTTCTTCCTATTTCTCGACCCCCAATAATAGACTTGGTCTTCTTCTAGTCCGATTTTTGGACCAAATCTTTCTCGTTGTGGTTTCGTGGGGTGAGAATACACCGCAAAGAAAGCCGCCAGTGCTTCTCTCTGAGCTTTGGTGTACTTTGTCCTCGGAAGTCTCCTATAAACAGGAGCGGCTTCCGGCTCGGCTGGTGGATCAGCAACCAGGATTGGTGCTTGGGATAGTGGTTGCGGTTGTGGCTGTGGTTGTGGCTGTGGTTGTGGCTCGGTCGGCATGCTAGCATCGGCGTTATTGAGCATGCTCGGTGGAATTATTTCAGCCAGACCTTCAAAGATTTGGTTCTCTGAAGGACCTGCCTGAAACAAATCACTGAAAGAATTCACTCTTTTGGCCATTTGTGGTTTGGGAGGGGAGGAAAGCTTTTGGGATTTGGGAGGTTTTCTGGGAAAACTCAAGAACAGATGAAGAACACGAAGAACACGAGAGAGAAAACGAGAGAAAGAGAGAGAGACTAAGGGAAAACGTGAAATGACCTAAGGAAACTAACGCAAACAGAAGGGAAAGGAAGGAACGGACGCACGCTCGCACACGTGCCACAGACAGAAGACCCGCAAATTGTGGATCGGGCGACGAAAGTCGTAAAGTCTACAGTAGACACGCACGCGGTTTATTAAACAATTCGGCCGACGCAAAAGTCGTGCGTCGGCCCAATCAAATTTTTTTTTCATTTTCTATTTTTTATTTTTTTTTAGTTTTTATTTTTTATTTTTTATATTTTTTAATACTTTACGAAAAGTCGTAAAGTGAACAGTGAAAACGCGTAGCACACGCGCTTGCCGACACTTTAAACGGGCTGGGCCATCGGAATGGTCTGGGCCTTAAAGTGGGCCTGGGCCAAAGAAATCTCCGGCCCATTATTTGTGGGCTTAACTAATGGGCCTAAAAACGAACAGGCCCGACACACTAAATGGGCTTGGGTTACGGGTTTTGGGCTTCGTGAATGACACGAGCCCAATGGGCCAAATTTTTTTTTTTTTTTTTTTTTATTTTTCTTTTCGAAACCTAAAACCCTAACCAATCACACAAACGGGCCTAAGGCCCAATAACAAACAAACAACAAGCCCAAAAATAAAACAAACAGTAATTATAAATAGTAAAAATAAATAAATACAAAGAGTAAAACAAACAAACAAACACTCTTTTTTTTTTTTTTTTTACAATTACAAATTTTCTATTTTTATTTTTTTTTTTTTTTTTTTTTTTTTACAAACAAATAACGAGAGTGAAAAGAAAACTTACCTTTTTACTCCCGAGGAAACCGAAGATCACCAACAAGACATCAACCTCAAGGTTTTTCAACCTTGACTTCCTAAACGTATGCTCCGATGTATGTGGTATAATTTCCGATAACCTTGATTATTCCCTATAAAAAATTAAAAAGTTAGTAATAAATTTACAAAATAAAAACAAAATATTTACAATGTAAAAAATGTAACAAATTATCTATACAAAATGAATGAATAAATTTTCCTATGTCTACGTATATTTTATTTACACAATACACTTAAGTACGGGAACAGAGGACTTCAATGTGCAATGGGACTGAAACAGCTGCCCATCTTAAAGTCATGTTTAATCCAATATACCTAAAGTGTACAAAAACATTTTCCTTTGCCTGAATATAGTTGAAAAAAAAAAGAAAGTTGATTCCAAGCGGTAACTCAAGGTGGACGTGCGGCCTAGGTGCAATGCCTTGACTTAAATGACTTTCCGTGTTTTCAGAAGGCGAATGGCCAGATCATATGAGAGATAAGCGAGGGGCAGGATTCATTTAGTGGACTACGGAGGCTTACACCCCTATCGACTTACGTCAGTCTATAGTCCTCTGAATCCAAAACCTGTCACCCAGGGTCTCGACCTAGACACTATCCATGTGCCCCTTACTCAGTTGAGAAAGCACTTAAGTGTTCGACAATTCTCCAAGTGTTAATAAAGGCCGCCCTCAACCTCAAATAACCTTACGGTAAAAATGAAGGGTTTAGGCCAATATTAACAAAAGGACCTTACCTATTCCGTTCAAGTTACAACTTACAACAACAAAAAATAATCAACTATATAAAAGACACCTAAATAAATTACTAAGTGTAACAAAATATGAACAAATATAACAACAACTATTCACAAGTAATATAGACAAGTAATATAAACAAGTAATATGAACAGTTAAAAAAATTATAAACAATAAAAAGTAAACAGTAATTATATACAAGTAATAAAAACAGTAATAATTACAAAAAATTATAAACAGTATTCACAAAAAAAATATTAGGTTAGGAACATTTTCAATCCACGTCGACGGCGCCAAAAATTGACACGCCCAAACAGAGCATCAATTTAAAAAAACCCTATCGGTAGTATAGTGGTAAGTAGGGTATCGTTCACAACGGAGATCAAAGGGTGTACCTAACAAAAAAATGTCACAACAAATTAAATAAAATAAATAATTATTATTAACAAGTATAAATATATACATATGTACAAAGTAAAAGGGGGGTTTAAGAAATAAATTGAATGAAATAAATTAATTAATCTACAAAGAATAAATGAAATAAGATGGGATGAAACATAAAGAATATAAAGTTCAGCCACAAGTATACAAGTTTACCAATTATTGGACCGAAAATTAACCAAGTTCCCTAGCCATGAAACCGAAATTAACATATGTGGAATGCTGGACCGCCAATTATCATTCCCCAAATAAAACATCTTTCATGAAAATTAACCTAAGCGACCGCACCTAGATTAATCAATCAAACATGCAAAGGTTGCTAATCAAAACATGTCCAACGCATAAAAGAAGAGTTGTTAATTAAAGTGCATGATACGCCCAAAAGGAGCATCAATTTAAAAAAACCCTATCGGTAGTAGTATAGTGCATAGTAGGGTATCGTTCACAACGGAGATCAAAGGGTGTACCTAACAAAAAATGTCACAAAGAATTAAATAAAATAAAGAATTATTATTAACAAGTATAAAGAATATATACCTATGTACAAAGTAAAATGGGGTTTAAGAGATTAAATTGAATGAAATAAATTAATTAAATTACAAAGAATAAATTAAATAAGATGGGATGAAACAAAAAGTATATAAAGTTCAGCCACAAGTATACAAGTTTACCAATCATTGGACCGAAAATTAACCAAGTTCCCTAGCCATGAAACCGAAATTAACATATGTGGAATGCTGGACCGCCAATTATCATTCCCCAAATAAAACCACTTTCATGAAAATTAACCTAAGCAACCGCACCTAGATTAACCAATCAAACATGCAAAGGTAGCTAATCAAAACATGTCCAACGCATAAAAGAAGAGTTGTTAATTAAAGTGCACGACCTAGTGGGACCGCCCATCTATCCGTGATCCTTCTTATCTGTTTCCGACCTCTTTCCAAAGCCTTTACTACTTGTGAATTAGAATTAAAACCCTAATTCTAGCACCAATTATATGCAATCATCTTAAGTTTGCAACCTTAAAACAAAAACATATAAAAGTTATCTACTAAAATAGAATCAAATAAACGGAGTCACATAAGCTACTAGAAGAACTAATTAATTAGGATCCAACAATTAAATAAACCCATAAACAAAGGCTGAAAATTATATAAATCATGTCATGTTAACTAATACAAAGGATAAACAAGCAACAAAGAGGCATAAATTTAAAGGCTAAGTCGAAATACACCGTATGAATAGCATGAATATCTTGAAGCCACAAACTTGAATCCTTGACCACAAGTAATCCAAGCTGTGAAGACAAGGTGGTGATGGTGATGGTGACGCTGAATGGTGGTGATGGTGTAGACGCCTTCTCCTCCTCCTTGAAGTCTTGAAAACCCTAAATACTAGAGAATGAAAAATGAGAAATGAGAAGAGAAAGAGGAGGGTTTGTCCCTCCCCATTGGGGTGTGAATTGGTGAGAAATAGTGTTGTGAAGCCCTCTATTTATAGGAGAATGGAGAGGAATAAGAAGACAATGAAAGAAATAAAGAAAGAAAGGGAATAGAAGTGGAATGTGAATGGGAGATAAAGAAATGGTAAGTGGTGGTGGAAATGTAGTCATATGGCAATTAACCAATTATTTAGGTAAAAGAAATCAAACACTAATGGTATGGAGAGAAAGAAACAAAGATAGTTAGGTGAGATGGGTGGAAATATGGGGGTGAGTGGAGCATTGAGAATAAAGGAAAAGGAAAGAAATAAAAAGCAGATAGTTGGATGATTCTGAAATTTTAATGTCGAACACTTAACATCCACATGCAGCGTGTATCAAAAGTACAGCTAGATCTGACGGTGCAATTGAGAGATATGGGCTTCGCAAGTTGACTGATCTGCACAGGCAGAATGTCCGAAAATCTGGGCTTGGGCCTTTCCTCATTGCTTTGTGAACCTGGGCCTTCCTTCATGGATTTGGGCCTGCCATCTTGGGTCTGGGCCTCCTTCTTGGTGGGCCCCCTTCTTAATGGGCCTCGCAAAAGCCCATTAGACTTCGTTTCTGCACATGTTCACATTAATACATCATTTTGGACTCAAATATGGAAACTAAGCTAAAATAGCAAAGTTACAATTAAATCATAGCCAAATAGTAGGGAAAACACATTAAAAACGTCACACTTTGTGCTCCTATCAAATTCCCCTACACTTAGCTACTGCTAGTCCTCTAGCAAACAAAAGAACAACACAAAACAGAAAAGGAAACACAAAACAGAATGGGCTTTCCAACCATAACCCTCAGCGAGTTCAAAAGAGTTATAATCAGGAGAATAAAAATTATATACGAAGGCTAACAAATTTGCTAAGCATTTAACATGTACATCTCATTTATGCTCGGGTGAAGTGTGTGAAAACCGAGTATACAATCAATTTCATGCAATCAAATAGGCACATCGAAACAACATTAACCACTAAAGCTCACAAGATTCACTAATTATTTCCGCTCAGTTTTTAGGGTTAAGTGTTTACTCTCATAACAATTGCACAAGTAACGTTCCCATAAGCTTGCTCATCGACCAACTCTCCACAATTAATCTACAACTCATTAAATCATAAGGACTTTCAGGTGAAACAAGGACCAAAGGGTGAATGGTAAATGATGAATGGTAAATGAAGTGAAAGGACTGGAAATGATAAATGCTCCACATGTTTGCAAGACAAATCAACGACTTTGAAACTCATACCTATGCTATACCCGAAACAACTCTTATTCTCCTCCAACCTTTTATTGAAAATAATACAAGAAAATAACTCTATTTTTGGAATTTCTCTTTCTGACATTTTTTTTTCTTTCTTTCTTTTCTATTTTTTTTTTCTTTGAGGAATTTATTCCTTCTTTTTATTTCGGATTTTTTTTTTCTTTGAACAAATACAACAAAATAAATACACCCCCACACTTGCCTTTTGGTATACTACCATACAAATCAAAACCCGAAGCATAAGAACACAAGAAGTCACTATCATCGTCTTGCAAACACAATAAAACAAGGGTGAAATGGTGTGGGTGAACAAAAGAAACGGCTAATGAGTGAACAGTTCAAAAGGGGATTCCTAAAGTTCGTGTTTAGATGGATGGTGAATATTTTGGCCATGGTGCTCAACTAATGCCTTAATCATTTCTAATTCATTACAGATTAATAAAATGTTTCAAGTGGTCTTTGAGCAAGTTCTAGGTTCAAAAACTCATGAATTGTGCACACATGAAGAACGAGTAAATGTATGAAATATGCATACATGTGAATATACAATAGGCTCAAATCCTCACATTTTCTGGGTATGCATGACAATGTATGTTCAAATGTGCTTCTCGGATTGCAATCAATTAATCAAAACAGGTTATGTGAACATGGAAATTCGAGCAATCACAAGTTATGCAAATTAAATTCAAAGCAAACAACACAAAGCCTTAGCATATAATCAACATTCTCAAAATCATAACAATTAAACTCAATTCATCATCGGAATTGGAAAGAACAAAACACAACACAAATAAACACACAAAAACACAAAACAGAAACAAATATTTTTGTAATTTTTGATTTTTTGATTTTTTTGATTTTTCAATTTAGGGTAACAATACGTGACCACAGTGACTTACTTAGTGCAATGGTAGGTTCAACGCTACCAAGGGAGTAAGTATGATTTAGTCGATATACCGTTACCGTAGAAAACGAAAACAAACAAATAAATAAACAACAGAAGCAATTTTTTTTTTTTTTTCTTTTTCAATTTTTTTTTATTAGGGTAACAATACGTGACCACAGTGACTTACTAAGTGCAATGGTAGGTTCAACGCTACCAAGGGAGTAAGTATGATTTAGTCGATATATTGTTACCGTAGAAAACAAAAACAAGTAAATTAATTTTTTTGAATTTTTTCAATTTTTCAAATTTTTTTCTTTTCTTTTTAAATAAACCTTCCCCCCACACTTGAATTAAACATTATCCTCAATGTTAGACAAATATTTCACGAAAATGAAAAATTCAAGCATGGTTATTGAATTTAAACACACAAACAGAAATAAACACACAACAGTTAAGTAAATGAAAAGGGAAACAGAAAGACTCCCCTTTGAAGATCGTTAAGCTCCTCCCGAAGCAAGTCACCAACAGTCACAAACAAGGCTAGCAGGGCCTTGCATCCAACGTTTGCTCCTTAGTTGACTGCGGCTCTGATCCGTTGAAGTGTGTCTTGGACAAGGGTTGTTGCCGACTCCACGGCAGACTTGGCTGATGTAGCCTTCACCGAGATCTGGAACACCATAGTCAGTAGTGTTCCGTCAAGAATAGCTCCGGATACGTTAGGCAGAATGGAGAAGCCAGAAGACATAAGCGGAAATGGGTCCGGTTGAACTCCACATAACAAACACTGGAGAATGGAATGGTTAATCGGCGCATAAATCACAGACGACCCCGTTGCATCGGTGCAACACTCCTGGAGAATGAGGAAGTCGTTGTGACTATCTATGGCGAGCACCGAAATCTGGTTCCGCGGGTCAAGACCGATGGTGAAATTTGCTAGCACACGCACCGAGCTGTCCATCGACATACTATCCCATTGTGGTCTTGTCTGCACATCTTTGAGGAACTCAAAGATCCTGGTGTGATGGGAAAGATGCACGACAGAACAACCAGCAGTACGATTGACTCCAGGGGGCTTGCTCGGATCACCCCTTCGCTTGTTGGTCCTGACCTCCATTCGAGTGTCTCTTGTTCGGTTCGAACAAGTCCAGTGGTGGTACGTGGAGTTGCTGATATCATTGAAGAAACAGATTGTCATCTGTTTTGCCATTTCCGCCAGGCCTCTTCTTCCTTCAGGCGAAATGATTGAATCACCGGGTGAAGTGTGGATACCTGTGGCGCACATGTAGCGCTCGGCTTGTCGTTGGAGTGTTGAGATCCAACACTTTGCACCAAAAGCGAACCCTGAATGAACAAAAGGTTCGAAAATGGCCTTCATCTCCTTCTCTCGTACATCCACGTGCTCCACCCAAGTGACCAAGGAAGATCCATTATGAAGATCACGTATCAGGCATCCGGAGGGACGTTTTCGGCAAATCGATCTCACAGAAGGCTTCGGATTTGAACGCAATTCATCCACGGAGACATCCACAACGACCCAACTTCCATCCAGTTGTTGGTGAGAATACCGAACGAACTGGACTTCACGAGTTGAAACGAGGTGAGATGGCACCAGAAACTCGGCCGACATAACTTGCTTCTGCTCCTTGTAGCCATCTTCGTTGCTGGAGGATAGGATCTCCAACGTCTGGGCGTTTGTAATCATGCTACAGAAGACTGGCAACCATCGACCAACATCCATTAAGATCTGAACGATGGTGGTCGGATAAAGATGGATGGTTGCCGAGTGTCTCGAGGATTCGGATTTGAAGTACGGTGCAGGTTCAGCACGTTGAAACACTCGCAAGTACTCGGCATTATTAAGAGTCTCGGGATGAATAGAAGTGTCGGGAGTCGGTGAAGTTATCCACAAAGGAAATCCGGCAGTGGCCATGAGCAGGAGCTCGTCTTTGGCCTTGCGGGCGATATCCGAGATCAAGTCGGTGTGGACTCCGACGAGATCATGAGCAGGTCCGGGAAGGGTGTCAGATGGCAAAGGTTTGGTTGGGCGCTCGACTAGGGTAGGCATGAGGCTCCGCACATCCCGTCTCAAGTGGTCCATGTCGATGGAATCATCGGACAACTCAAGAATAGGCTCTTGTTGTGGAGGAACAACTTCGAGCCTTCGCCTAGGCACATCTGAGTGCGGAACAGGACCTCCGCAATTGGGACAGATGCCGCTGTGGAGAGCATCGACGAGTCGTTGATTCTGAAGTTGAAGCTCCTCGTTCTTGCTCACCAGCTCATCGTTTCTTCTCTCTAGCTCGGCGATTCGTTGCTCAGACGTCAGGATACCGAATTTCTTCCTATTTCTCGACCCCCAATAATAGACTTGGTCCTCCTCAAGTCCGATTTTCGGACCAAATCTTTCTCGTTGTGGTTTCGTGGGGTGAGAATACACCGCAAAGAAAGCCGCCAGTGCATCTCTCTGAGCTTTGGTGTATTTTGTCCTTGGAAGTCTCCTATAGACAGGAGCGGCTTCCGGCTCAGTAGGTGGATCAGCAACCAAGATTGGTGCTTGGTGATAGGAGCACAAAGTGTGACGTTTTTAATGTGTTTTCCCTACTATTTGGCTATGATTTAATTGTAACTTTGCTATTTTAGCTTAGTTTCCATATTTGAGTCCTAAATGACGTATTAATGTGAACATGTGCAGAAACGAAGTCTAATGGGCTTTTGCGAGGCCCATTAAGAAGGAGGCCCATTAAGAAGGAGGCCCAGACCCAAGATGGCAGGCCCAAATCCATGAAGGAAGGCACAGGTTCACAAAGCATGAGGAAAGGCCCAAGCCCAGATTTTCGGACATTCTGCCTGTGCAGATCAGTCAACTTGCGAAGCCCATATCTCCCAATTGCACCGTCAGATCTAGCTGTAATTGTGATACACGCTGCATGTGGGTGTTAGGTATACGGTATTAAAATTTCAGAATCATCCAACCGTTGGAACGTCCATTATGCCGCTCTAAGTGCGCACTGCTCAGTGCTGTCTGCTTTTTATTTCTTTCCTCTTCTTTTATTTTCAATGCTCCACTCACCCCTATATTCTTTCCTCTTCTTTCTGCCCACAATATTAGTGTTTGATTTCTTTTACCTAAATAAATGGTCTATTGCCATATGACTTCATTTCCACCATTCCACTTACCATTTCTTTTCTACCACTCACATTCCACTTCTCTTCCTTTTCTTTCTTTATTTCTTTCATTGTCTTCTTCTTCCTCTCCATTCTCCTATAAATAGCAGCCTCATTCTTCTCACCAATACACACCCCAATGGGGAGGGACAAACCCTCCTCTTTCTCTTCTCCATCTCACATCATATTTTCCATTCTCTAGTATTTAGGGTTTTCAAGTCTTCAAGGAGGAGGGGAGCTGTTTACACCATTACCACCAGCCATCAACCATCATCACCACCATCATCATCACCTTGGGAATCTCGGCTTTTGAGTTACTCGCGTGAGGATTTAAGAGTTTGTGATCTTCGAGTTCTTCCTACTTTCCATATGGTGTACTTCAACTTATTCTTTAATTACTCTTTTTGAGTTCCTCTTTGTTGCTTGATTATTCTTTGTATTAGTTAACATGACATGATTTATATAATTTTCAGCCTATATTTATGAGTTTATTTGATTGTTAGATCCTAATTAATTAGTTCTTCTAGCAGCTTATGTGACTCCGTTTATTTGATTCGGTTTTATTGAATCTTTTATGTGTTCTTGGTTTAAGGTTCGAAACTTAAGATGATTGCATGTAATTGGTGCTAGAATTAGGGTTTTAATTCTAATTCACAAGTAGTAAAGGCTTATCAAACGGGTCGGAATCAAAATAAGAAGGATCGCGGATAGACGAGCGTTCGCTAGGTCGCGCACTTTAATTAACAACTCTTCTCCTATGCGTTAGATATGTTATTGATTGATCACCTTTGCATGTTTAATTGTTTAATCTAGATGAGCGTTCACTAGGTTAATTTTCATAGAAGAGGTTTTATTTGGGGAATGATAACCCGTGTGGGCATTCCACATATGTTAGTTTCGGTTTCATGGCTAGGGAACTTGGTTAATTTTCGGTCTAATGATTGGTAAACTTTTGTATATGTGGCTGAACTTTATATACTTTGTGTTTCATCATCATATTTTATTTATTCTTTGTAATTTAATTAATTTATTTCATTCAATTTATCTCTCAATTCCCCTTTTTACTTTGTACATATGTATATATTTATACTTTATACTTGTTAATAATAATTCTTTATTTTATTTAATTCTTTGTGACATTTTTTGTTAGGTACACCCTTTGATCTCCGTTGTGAACGATACCCTACTTACACTATACTACCGATAGGGATTTTTTAAATTGATGCTCATTTTGAGCGTATCACTTGGGGTAGTGGTTGTGGTTGTGGCTCGGTCGGCATGCTAGCATCGGCGCTATTGAGCATGCTCGGGGGAATTATTTCAGCCAGACCTTCAAAGATTGGGTTCTCTGAAGGACCTGCCTGAAACAAATCACTGAAAGAATTGACTCTCTTGGCCATTTTTGGGTTGGGAAGGGAGGATAGCTTCTGGGAATTGGGATGTTTTCTGGGAAAACTCAAGAACAGATGAAGAACACGAAAGAGAAAACGAGAGAGAGAGAGAGAGACTAAGGGAAATCGCGTGAAATGACTAAGGTACTAACGCAAACCGAAGGGGAAGGGAACGAAATGGACGGACGCGTGTCCAAAGTCGAAGACAAAGATCCGTAAATCACGGATCGAGCGACGAAAGTCGCAAAGGGAATAGTGGAACGCGCGCACGATTTATTAAACAATTCGGCCTACGCAAAAGTCGTGCGTCGGCCCAATCAAAATTTTTTTTGATTTTCTATTTTTTTTTTTTTTTTTTTTTAATACTTTACGAAAAGTCGTAAAGTGAACAGTGAAAACGCGTGAGACGCACGCGCCGACGGTTGCCGACACTTTAAACGGGCTTGGGCCATCAAAATGGTCTGGGCCTTAAAGTGGGCCTGGGCCAAAGAAAACTCCGGCCCATTATTGGTGGGCTTAACTAATGGGCCTAAAAACGAACAGGCCCGACACACTAATGGGCTTGGGTTACGGGTTTTGGGCTTCCTGAATGACACGAGCCCAATGGGCCAAAATTTTTATTTTTTATTTTTTTATTTTTCTTTTCGAAACCTAAAACCCTAACCAATCACACAAATGGGCCTAAGGCCCAATAACAAATAACAACAATCAAGCCCAAAAATAAAACAAACAGTAATTATAACCAGTAAAAATAAATAATTACAAAACAATAAAACAAAAGCAAACACTCTTTTTTATTTATTTACAATTACAAAATTTTCTAATTTTTTATTTTTTATTTTTTTATTTTTTTAAATCAAATAAATAACGAGAGTGAAAAGAAAACTTACCTTTTTACTCCCGAGGAAACCGAAAATCACCAACAAGACATCAACCTCAAGGTTTTTCAACCTTGACTTCCTCAACGTATGCTCCGATGTATGTGGTAAAATTTCCGATAAACCGGATTATTCCCTATACAAAATAAAAAAGTTAGTAATCAATTTACAAAACAAAAACAAAATATTTACAAAGTTAAAAATATGTCACTAATTATCTATACAAAATGAATGAATAAATTTTCCTATGTCTATGTATATTTTATTTACACAATACACTTAAGTGTACAAAAATATTTTCCTTTGCCTAAATATAGTTGAAAAAAAAAAAATGAAAGTTGATTCCAAGCAGTAACTCAAGGTGGACGTACGGCCTAGGTGCAATGCCTTGACTTAAATGACATTCCGTGTTTTCAGAAGGCGAATGGCCAGATCACAAGAGATAAGCGAGAGGCAGGATTCATTTAGTGGACTAGTCCTCTGAATCCAATTTTACCAACCCGTCACCCAGGGTCTCGATCATATCTAGACACCATTCATGTGCCCCTGACTCAGTTGAGAAAGCACTTAAGTGTTCAACAATTCTCCAAGTGTTAATAAAGGCCGCCCTCAACCTCAAATAACCTTACGGTAAAAATGAAGGGTTTAGGCCAATATTAACAAAGGGACCTTACCTATTCCGTTCAAGTTACAACTCACAACAACTAAAAAATAATCAACTATATAAAAGACACCTAAATAAATTACTAAGTGTAACAAAATATGAACAAGTATTAAAAACAAGTAATAACAACAACTATTCACAAGTAATATAGACAAGTAATATAAACAAGTAATATGAACAGTTAAAAAAATAGTAAAATTATAAACAATAAAAAGTAAGCAGTAATTATATACAAGTAATAAAAACAGTAATAATTACAAAAATTATAAACAGTATTCACAAAAAAAAAAAAAATTAGGTTAGGAATATTTTCAATCCCCGTCGACGGCGCCAAAAATTGATATGATACAAGAGCGCGTTTACCAATTATTGGACCGAAAATTAACCAAGTTCCCTAGCCATGAAACCGAAATTAACATATGTGGAATGCTGGACCGCCAATTATCATTCCCCAAATAAAACCACTTTCATGAAAATTAACCTAAGCGACCGCACCTAGATTAACCAATCAAACATGCAAAGGTAGCTAATCAAAACATGTCCAACGCATAAAAGAAGAGTTGTTAATTAAAGTGCACGACCTAGTGGGACCGCCCATCTATCCGTGATCCTTCTTATCTGTTTCCGACCTCTTTCCAAAGCCTTTACTACTTGTGAATTAGAATTAAAACCCTAATTCTAGCACCAATTATATGCAATCATCTTAAGTTTGCAACCTTAAAACAAAAACATATAAAAGTTATCTACTAAAATAGAATCAAATAAACGGAGTCACATAAGCTACTAGAAGAACTAATTAATTAGGATCCAACAATTAAATAAACCCATAAACAAAGGCTGAAAATTATATAAATCATGTCATGTTAACTAATACAAAGGATAAACAAGCAACAAAGAGGCATAAATTTAAAGGCTAAGTCGAAATACACCGTATGAATAGCATGAATATCTTGAAGCCACAAACTTGAATCCTTGACCACAAGTAATCCAAGCTGTGAAGACAAGGTGGTGATGGTGATGGTGACGCTGAATAGGGGCTGGTGGTGATGGTGTAGACGCCTTCTCCTCCTCCTTGAAGTCTTGAAAACCCTAAATACTAGAGAATGGAAAATGAGAAATGAGAAGAGAAAGAGGAGGGTTTGTCCCTCCCCATTGGGGTGTGAATTGGTGAGAAATAGTGTTGTGAAGCCCTCTATTTATAGGAGAATGGAGAGGAATAAGAAGACAACGAAAGAAATAAAGAAAGAAAGGGAATAGAAGTGGAATGTGAATGGGAGATAAAGAAATGGTAAGTGGTGGTGGAAATGTAGTCACATGGCAATTAACCAATTATTTAGGTAAAAGAAATCAAACACTAATGGTATGGAGAGAAAGAAACAAAGATAGTTAGGTGAGATGGGTGGAAATATGGGGGTGAGTGGAGCATTGAGAATAAAGGAAAAGGAAAGAAATAAAAAGCAGATAGTTGGATGATTCTGAAATTTTAATGCCGAACACTTAACATCCACATGCAGCGTGTATCAAAAGTACAGCTAGATCTGACGGTGCAATTGAGAGATATGGGCTTCGCAAGTTGACTGATCTGCACAGGCAGAATGTCCGAAAATCTGGGCTTGGGCCTTTCCTCATTGCTTTGTGAACCTGGGCCTTCCTTCATGGATTTGGGCCTGCCATCTTGGGTCTGGGCCTCCTTCTTGGTGGGCCCCCTTCTTAATGGGCCTCGCAAAAGCCCATTAGACTTCGTTTCTGCACATGTTCACATTAATACATCATTTTGGACTCAAATATGGAAACTAAGCTAAAATAGCAAAGTTACAATTAAATCATAGCCAAATAGTAGGGAAAACACATTAAAAACGTCACACTTTGTGCTCCTATCAGTGCACGACCTAGTGGGACCGCCCATCTATCCGTGATCCTTCTTATTTCATTCCGACCTCTTTCCAAAGCCTTTACTACTTGTGAATTAGAATTAAAACCCTAATTGTAGCACCAATTATATGCAATCATCTTAAGTTTGCAACCTTAAAACAAAAACATATAAAAGTTATGTACTAAAATAGAATCAAATAAACGGAGTCACATAAGCTACTAGAAGAACTAATTAATTAGGATCCAACAATTAAATAAACCCATAAACAAAGGCTGAAAATTATATAAATCATGTCATGTTAACTAATACAAAGGATAAACAAGCAACAAAGAGGCATAAATTTAAAGGCTAAGTCGAAATACACCGTATGAATAGCATGAAGATCTTGAAGCCACATCTTGAATCCTTGCCCACAAGTAATCCAAGCCGTGAAGACAAGGTGATGATGGTGATGGTGATGTTGAATAGGGGCTGGTGGTGATGGTGTAGACGCCTTCTCCTCCTCCTTGAAGTCTTGAAAACCCATAGTATTAGAGAATGGAAAATATGATGTGAGAAGAGAAAGAGGAGGGTTTGTCCCTCCCCATTGGGGTGTGTTTGAAGAGAAGAATGAGGCTACTATTTATAGGAGAATGGAGAGGAAGAAGAAGACCATGCAAGAAATAAAGAAAGAAAAGGAAGAGAAGTGGAATGTGAGTGGTAGAAAAGAAATGGTAAGTGGAATGGTGGAAATGTAGTCATATGGCAATGAACCATTTATTTAGGTAAAAGAAATTAAACACTAATGGTGTGGGCAGAAAGAAGAGGAAAGAATATAGGGGTGAGTGGAGCATTGAAAATAAAAGAAGAGGAAAGAAATAAAAAGCAGACAGCACTGAGCAGTTCCCACTTAGAACGGAATAATGCACGTTTGAACGGTTGGATGATTCTCAAATTTTAATACAGAATATATAACACACACATGCAGCGTGTATCAAAATTACAGCTGGATCCAACGGTGAAATTGGGAGATATAGGCTTCGCAAGTTGACATATCTGCACAGGCAGATTGTCCGAAAATGGGCTTGGACCTTCCTTCTTGGGCTTGGGCCTTTCTTCTTGGGCTTGGGCCTTTCTTCTTGGGCTTGAGCCTTTCTTCATGGATTTGGGCCTTCATCTTCATGGATTTGGGCCTCACGGTAGCTCACTTCTTAATGGGCCTCGAAAAAGCCCATTAGACTTCGTAAATTTCCGAGCTCCGATTTTCTGCACGTATTCACATTTATATATCATTTAGGGACTCAAATATGGAAACTAAGCAAAAATAGCAAAGTTACAATGAAATCATAGCCAAATAGTAGGGAAAATACATTAAAAACGTCACACTTTGTGCTCCTATCAATAGGAGCCTATTTCTCTTCACCAATACACCAATTCACACCCCAATGGGGAGGGACAAACCCTCCTCTTTCTCTTCTCCATCATATTTTCCATTCTCTAGTATTTAGGGTTCTCAAGGCTTCAAGGAGGAGGAAAGGCGGCTGCACCATCACCATCATCACCATCAATTTCGTCCATCATCATCACCACCTTGCTGCACACGGTTTGGATTACTTGCTTTCAAGGATTCAAGGTTTCGTGGTCTTCAAGTCTTCATGCTATTCCATATGGTGTAATCTGACTTTTCCTTTAATTATTCTTATGAATTCCTCTTTGTTGCTTGATTATTCTTTGTATTAGTTAACATGACATGATTTATATAATTTCCAGCCTATTTATATGAGTTTATTTAGTTATTGGATCCTAATTAATTAGTTCTTCTAGTAGCTTATGTGACTCTGTTTACTTGATTCTGAATTATAGAAAACTTTTATGTGTTTATGTTATAGGGATCGATACTTATAATATTTGCATATAATTGGAGCTAGAGTTAGGGATTACAATTCACCTAATAGTTTTGGAAACCTAATTCACGAGTAGTAAAGGCTTTGGACAAAGGTCGGTGTCAAATAAAAAGGATTGCGGACATATGGACTTTTCTATAATGGGTCGTGCACTTTAATTAACAACTCTTTTCTATGCGTTAAATATGGTTTGATTAGCTAGCTTTCTAGACTAAGATGGCATGTTTAATTGGTTAATCTAGGTGCTTTCACTTAGGTTAATTTTCGTAGAGAGGTTTTATTTGGGGAATGGTTAGCTTCTAACTTTCCACATATGTTAATTTCGGTTTCATGGCTAGGGAACTTGGTTAATTTTCGGTCCAATAATTGGTAAACTTGTATACTTGTGGCTGAACTTTATATTCTTTGTGTTTCATCCCATCTTATTTAATTTATTCTTTGTAATTTAATTAATTAATTTCATTCAATTTATATCTTAAACCCCCTTTTACTTTGTACATATGTATATATTCTTTATACTTGTTAATAATAATTCTTTATTTTATTTAATTCTTTGTGACATTTTTTGTTAGGTACACCCTTTGATCTCCGTTGTGAACGATACCCTACTTATGATAGGAGCACAAAGTGTGACGTTTTTAATGTGTTTTCCCTACTATTTGGCTATGATTTAATTGTAACTTTGCTATTTTAGCTTAGTTTCCATATTTGAGTCCAAAATGATGTATTAATGTGAACATGTGCAGAAACGAAGTCTAATGGGCTTTTGCGAGGCCCATTAAGAGGTGGTCTGCCATGAGGCCCAAGATGAAGGCCCAAGCCCATGAAGGAAGGCCCAAACCCAAGATGGCAGGCCCAAATCCATGAAGGAAGGCCCAGGTTCACAAAGCATGAGGAAAGGCCCAAGCCCAGATTTTCGGACATTCTGCCTGTGCAGATCAGTCAACTTGCGAGGCCCATATCTCTCAATTGCACCGTCAGATCTAGCTGTAATTTTGATACACACTGCATGTGGATGTTAAGTATTCGGCATTAAAATTTCAGAATCATCCAACCGTCCACACGTCCACAATTCCACTCCAAATGCGCACTGCTCAGTGCTGTCTGCTTTTTATTTCTTTCCTCTTCTTTTATTCTCAATGCTCCACTCACCCCCATATTTCCACCCATCTCACCACACTATCTTTGTTTCTTTCTCTCCATACCATTAGTGTTTGATTTCTTTTACCTAAATAAATGGTTCATTGCCATATGACTACATTTCCACCACCACTTACCATTTATTTATCTCCCATTCACATTCCACTTCTCTTCCCTTTTCTTTCTTTATTTCTTGCATTGTCTTCTTCCTCCTCTCAATTCTCCTATAAATAGCAGCCTCATTCTTCTCACCAATTCACACCCCAATGGGGAGGGACAAACCCTCCTCTTTCTCTTCTCCATCTCACATCATATTTTCCATTCTCTAGTATTTAGGGTTTTCAAGTCTTCAAGGAGGAGGGGAGCTGTTTACACCATTCCACCAGCCATCAACCATCATCACCACCATCATCATCACCTTGGGAATCTCGGCTTTTGAGTTACTCGCGTGAGGATTTAAGAGTTTGTGATCTTCGAGTTCTTCCTACTTTCCATATGGTGTACTTCAACTTATTCTTTAATTACTCTTTTTGAGTTCCTCTTTGTTGCTTGTTTATTCTTTGTACTAGTTAACATGACATGACGTTTATAATTTTCAGCCTATATTTTATGAGTTTATTTGATTGTTAGATCCTAATTAATTAGTTCTTCTAGCAGCTTATGTGACTCCGTTTATTTGATTCGGTTTTATTGAATCTTTTATGTGTTCTTGTTTTAAGGTTCGAAACTTAAGATGATTGCATGTAATTGGTGCTAGAATTAGGGTTTTAATTCTAATTCACAAGTAGTAAAGGCTTATCAAACGGGTCGGAATCAAAATAAGAAGGATCGCGGATAGACGAGCGTTCGCTAGGTCGCGCACTTTAATTAACAACTCTTCTCCTATGCATTAGATGTGTTATTGATTGATCACCTTTGCATGTTTAATTGTTTAATCTAGATGAGCGTTCACTAGGTTAATTTTCATGGAAGAGGTTTTATTTGGGGAATGATAACCCGTGTGGGCATTCCACATATGTTAGTTTCGGTTTCATGGCTAGGGAACTTGGTTAATTTTCGGTCTAATGATTGGTAAACTTGTGTATATGTGGCTGAACTTTATATACTTTATGTTCCATCCCATCTTATTTAATTTATTCTTTGTAGATTTAATTAATTTATTTCATTCAATTTATCACTCAATCCCCCCCTTTTACTTTGTACATGTGTATATATTCTTTATACTTGTTAATAACAATTCTTTATTTTATTTAATTCTTTGTGACATTTTTTGTTAGGTACACCCTTTGATCTCCGTTGTGAACGATACCCTACTTACACTATACTACCGATAGGGTTTTTTTAAATTGATGCTCCTTTTGGGCGTGTCAATTTTTGGCGCCGTCGACATGGATTGAAAATGTTCCTAACCTAATATTTTTTTTTGTGAATACTGTTTATATTTTTTTGTAATTGTTACTGTTTTTATTACTTGTATATAATTACTTTTTACTTTTTATTGTTTATAATTTTACTATTTTTTTAACTGTTCATATTACTTGTTTATATTACTTGTCTATATTACTTGTGAATAGTTGTTGTTATTACTTGTTTTTAATACTTGTTCATATTTTGTTACACTTAGTAATTTATTTAGGTGTCTTTTGTATAGTTGATTATTTTTTGTTGTTGTAAGTTGTAACTTGAACGGATTAGGTAAGGTCCTTTTATTAATATTGGCCTAAACCCTTCATTTGTACCTTTATAAGGTCACTTGAGGTTGAGGGCGGCCTTTATTAACACTTGGAGAATTGTCGAACACTTAAGTGCTTTCTCAACTGAGTAAGGGGCACATGGATGGTGTCTAGGTCGAGACCCTGGGTGACAGGTTTTGGATTCAGAGGACTATAGACAGACGAAAGTCGATAGGGGCTTGCCTCCGTAGTCCACCAAATGAATCCTGCCCCTCGCTTATTCTCATATGATCTGGCCATTCGCCTTCTGAAAACACGGAAAGTCATTTAAGTCAAGGCATTGCACCTAGGCCGTAAGTCCACCTTGAGTTACCGCTTGGAATCAACTTTCATTTTTTTTCAACTATATTCAGGCAAAAGAAAATATTTTTGTACACTTAAGTGTATTGTGTAAATAAAATTTACTTAGACATAGGAAATTTTATTTATTCATTTTGTATAGATAATTTGTGATACATTTTTAACATTGTAAATATTTGTTTTTATTTTGTAAATTTATTACTAACTTTTTAATTTTGTATAGGAAATAATCCGGGTTTATCGGAAATTCTACCACATACATCGGAGCATACGTTTAGGAAGTCAAGGTTGAAAAACCTTGAGGTTGATGTCTTGTTGGTGATTTTCGGTTTCCTCGGGAGTAAAAAGGTAAGTTTTCTTTTCACTCTCGTTATTTATTTAAAAAATAAAAAAAATAAAATAAAAAAAAATAAAATTTGTAATTGTATATAAAAAAAAAGAGTGATTGTTTTGTTTTACTGTTTGTCATTATTTATTTTTACTGTTTATAATTATTGTTTGTTTTGGGCTTGTTAGTTTGCTTGTTGTTTGTTAGTATTGGGCCTTAAGCCCATTTGGTTTGTCGGTTTGAGTTTTGGGTTTCGAAAAAAAAAATAAAAAAATAAAAAATAAAAAAGAAAAAAAAAATTTTTAGTTAATTTTAGCCCATTGGGCTCGTGTCATTTCCAAGCCCATTTAGTGTGTCGGGCTTGTTAGTTTTTAGGCCCATTAGTTTTAAGCCCACCTAATAATGGGCCGGAGTTTTCTTTGGCCCAGGCCCACTTTAAGGCCTAGACCATTCTGATGGCCCAGGCCCGTTTAAAGTGTAGGCAACCGTTAGCGCGTGTGCTACGCGTTTTCACTGTTTACTTTATGACTTTCGCGTAAAGATTTGGTTAAATAAAAAGAAAAATTCTTATTGGACCGTCCCGCGACTTTCGCGTCGGCACGATAATTAAAAAATTTAGAAAAATAAAAAATGAAAAAAAATTTTGATTGGGCCGACGAACGACTTTTGCGTCGGCCGATTTGTTTAATAATCCGCATGCGTGTCAACTGTAGCCTTTGCGACTTTCGTCGCTCGATCCGCAATTTGCGGATCTGTGTCTGTGGCACGTGTGCGTACGTGCGTCTGTTCCTTTCCCTTGGTTTGTGTCTATGTGCTTCATTCCATTCATTTTGCATTCATTTTTACTTAGTTCCCTTTTAGTCTCTCTAAATTTTCTCTCGTTTGTTCATACTATTCTTCACTTGTTCTTCGTTGTTCATAGTTATTTTTCCAGAAAGCTATCCTCCCTCCCAACCTAGAAATGGCCAAAAGAGTGAATTCTTTCAGTGAGTTGTTTCATTCTAGTCCTCCAGAGAGTGATTTCTTTGAAGGCTTGGATGAAATCATTCCACCAAGCATTCTAGATACTGTTAATGCTAGCATGCCGGATGTGCGAACCGGAACCGTAACCACAAGCACCAATCCAGCCGCCGATCCACATGTTGTTGTTGTTGCTGGTCCTTCCCGAAGCGTACGAGAGGCCCGAGGACGAGATTCACCAAGGACCAAAATGATGCGTTGACCGAGTTCTACACGGTGAATCCTCACCCACTCAAACTGCACAGCAGCAAGGTTTGCAATAGAACTCGGGTTAACCGAAAACAAGGTCTACAACCGGGGAAGGAGATTTCATGATAAGCACGGTATCCCGTCGAGGAGCAGATTTATGCCGATCTAATAAGAAGAAACGAGGAGCCGATGAGTAAGAATGAGGAGCTTCAAGAGCAGAACCAGAAACTCATCGATGCTCTTCACGGCGGCATTTGTCCCCGAGTGCGGAGGTCCCGTTCCGCACCCGGGATGTGCAACGATCAAGGTTTGAAGTTGTTCCTCCGGAGCCTCTTCTTGTCTTGTCCGATGATTCAATCGACATGGATGACTTGCGAAGGGATGTGCGGAGCCTCATGCCAACATTAGTCGAGCGCTCATCCTCTCATGTGCCATCGACAACATTCCGGACCTCTCGCTCATGATCTCGTTGGGTTAAATTCCGACCCGATCACCGATATCGTGAACAAAGCCAAAGACGAACTCCTTCTCTTGGCCGCGGCTGGTTTTCCCCTGTGGATCTTTTCATCAAATCCCAGCACTTCCTTTCATCCCGAAATTCTTAATCATGCCGAGTACTTGCGAGTGTCTCAACGAGCTGAGCCTACACCATATTTCTTATCAGAAGCCTCGAGACACTCAGCAACCATTCACCTGAATCCGACCACCATCGTTCAGATTTTAATGGATGTTGGTCAATGGTTGCTCGTCTTCTGTAGCTTGGTCACCAATGCCCATACCTTAGAGGTCCTATTCTCCGGGATAGAAGAAAGCTACAAGGAGCGAGTGCAAGTGATGTCTGCCGAGTTTCTAGTGCCAACACACAATGTTTCAACTCGTGAAGTCCAATTTGTTCGTTCCTCTCACCAACAATTGGATGGAAGTTGGATTGTTGTGGATGTCTCTGTGGATGAAATGAGCTCAAATCCAAGGCCTTCCGTGAGATCAAGATGCCGAAAACGTCCTTCCGGATGCCTGATACGGGATCTGCAGAATGGATCCTCCTTTGTCACGTGGGTGGAGCATGTTGATGTGCGAGAAAAAGATTTAACCCCCTTATTTAAACCTTTTGTTGAATCAGGTTTTGCATATGGAGCGAAGCGTTGGTTGGCACCTCTTCAACGACATGCCGAGCGCTACATGTGCGTGATGGGGATTCACACTTCACCCAGTGACTCAATCATTTCACCAGGAGGGAGAAGAAGCCTTGCTAAGATGGCAAACCAGATGGCGGTAAGTTTCTTCAACGACATCACCAACTCGACTTACCATCATTGGACTGCATCAAACAAAACGGGAGACACACATATGGAGGTCAGGACCAATAAGCGAAGGGGTGATCCTAGCCAACCCCTTGGACTCGATCGTACTGCTGGCTGTTCTGTCAAGCACTTCTCCCATCACACAAGAATCTTTGATTTTATCAGAGACGTACAGACAAGGCATTTATGGGATAGTGTGTCGATAGACAGTTCAGTACATGTGCTTACAAACTTCACCACTGGTCTTGACCCACGAAATTCTATCTCCGTTTTGGGCATAAGTAATCACGTCGACTTCCTCATACTCCAGGAGTGCTTCACAGATTCAACGGGGTCGTACGTGATTTATGCGCCTATCGATCAAGCAACCTTCCAGTCCATGTTATGTGGAGTTGACCCGGAGCCTTTTCAATTGATGTCATCTGGCTTCTCCATTCTGCCTGATGTATCCGGAGACGTACTTGATGGAACTCTACTGACGTTAGTGTTCCAGATCTCAGTGAAGGCAAATTCAGCCAGACGTGCTGTGGATTTGGCAACAGGCACGGTCCAGGACACGCTCAAAAGGATCAAAGCCGCAGTCAACTAAGCAGCAAACGTTGGATGCAAGGCCCTGCTAGCCTTGTTTGTGACTGTTGGTGACTTGCTTCGGGAGGAGCTTCACGATCTTCAAAGGGGAGTCTTTCTGTTTCCCTTTTCATTTACTTAACTGTCGTCTGTTTATTTCTGTTTGTGTATTTATTTCTGTTTGTGTGTTTAAATTCAATAACCATGCTTGAATTTTTCATTTTCGTGGAATATTTGTCTAACATTGAGGACAATGTTTAATTCAAGTGTGGGGGGAAGGTTTATTAAAAAGAAAAGAAAAAAATTTGAAAAATTCAAAAATTCAAAAAAATAATTTACTTGTTTTTGTTTTCTACGGTAACGGTATTTCGACTAGATCACACTTACTCCCTTGGTAGCGTTGAACCTACCATTGCACTAAGTAAGTCACTGTGGTCACGTATTGTTACCCTAATAAAAAAAATTGAAAAAAAAAAAATAGTTTTGTAAGCTCGTTTGTTTCGCACTGGCTTTGGAGCTATCGAGTCTTAGAAAGTGCTTGTTTGTTTATTTGAGCTATATCATTTAAAAAAAAAATCAATCAAAAAAATCAAAAAAATCAAAAATTACAAAAATATTTGCTTCTGTTTGTGTGTTTTGTGCTTTGTTCTTTCCAATCCCAAGGATGAATTGAGTTTAATTGTTGTGATTAGGAGAATGTTTGTTATATGTCAAGGCTTTGTGTAGTTTGCTTTGGATTTAATATGCATAACTTGTGATTGCTCGAAATTCCATGTTCAAATAACCTGTTTCGATTAATTGATTGCAATCCAAGAAGCACATTTAAGCATACATTGTCATGCATACCCAGAAAATGTGAGGATTTGAGCCTATTGAATATTCACATGTATGCATCTTTCATACATTTACTCGTTCTTCATGTGTGCACAATTCATGAGTTTTGAACCTAGAACTTGCTCAAAGACCACTTAAAACGTTTTGTTAATCTGTGATGAATTAGAGATGATTAAGGCATTAGTTGAGCACCATGGCCAAAATATTCACCATCCATCTAAACACGAACTCTAGGAATCCCCTTTTGAACTAAACACTCATTAGCCGTTTCTTTTGTTCACCCACACCATCTCACCCTTGTTTTATTGTGTTTGCAAGACGATGATAGTGACTTCTTGTGTTTTTATGCTTCGGTTTTGTTTGGTAATATACCAAAAGGCAAGTGTGGGGGTGCATTTTATTTTGTTGTATTTGTTCAAAGAAGAAAGAAAAAAAAAAAAAAAAAAAAAAGAAGAAGGAATAAAATTCCTCAAAGAAAAGAAAGAAAAAAAAAATTTGAGAAAGAGAAATGTCAAAAATAGAGTTATTTTCTTGTTTTTAATTTCAATAAAAGGTTGGAGGAAATAAGAAAGTTGTTTCGGGTATAGCATAGGTATGAGTTTCAAAGTCGTTGATTTGTCTTGCAAACATGTGAAATATTTTTCATTTCCAGTCCCTTCATTCATCATTCACCATTCACTATACACCATTCACCCTTTGACCCCTGTTTCACCTTAAAAGCCCTTATGATTTAATGATTTGTGGATTAATTGTGGAGATTTGGTCGATGAGCAAGCATATGGGAACACTACTTGTGTAATTGTTATGAGAGTAAACACTTAACCCTAAACATTGAGCGGAAATAATTAGTGAATCTTGTGAGCTTTAGTGGTTAATGTTGTTTCGATGTGCCTATTGGATTGCATGAGATTGATTGTATACTCGGTTTTCACACACTTCACCCGAGCATGAATGAGATGTGCAAGTTAAATGCTTAGCAAATTCTTTAGCCTTGGTATATAATTTTTATTCTCCTGATTATAACTCTTTTGAACTCGCTGAGGGTTATGGTTGGAAAGACCATTCTGTTTTGTGTTTCCTTTTCTATTTTCTGTTGTTCTTGTGTTTGCTAGAGGACTAGCAGTAGCTAAGTGTGAGGGAATTTGATAGGAGCACAAAGTGTGACGTTTTTAATGTGTTTTCCCTACTATTTGGCTATGATTTAATTGTAACTTTGCTATTTTAGCTTAGTTTCCATATTTGAGTCCAAAATGATGTATTAATGTGAACATGTGCAGAAACGAAGTCTAATGGGCTTTTGCGAGGCCCATTAAGAGGTGGTCTGCCATGAGGCCCAAGATGAAGGCCCAAGTGATTAGATGTTTTTTTACCGCGGTCATTAATTATTACCTAAATTCCTAACAATTGTCGTTGTAAAGTATAATGGGAAATAAAGGTTTTTCCCACAGAAGATTGTTATATTTACTTTTTAATGTCACAATAAATTAAATTAAATAAAGAATTATTATTAACAAGTATAAAGAATAAAGAATATATATATATACAAAATTAAATAAACTATACAGTATTGTTTCTATTTACAAAAATATACATTATATACAAAAGTATTTTTGGGCGTTTTTGAGATTTTTGAAAACAATAAATAATTAAAAGGAAATATTTTTGGATTTTTATTATTTTTGAAAACAAGAAACACACACACAAATATTGTTTTGAAGATTAACCAACTCCCTAGCCATGAATCCGAAACTAACACATGTAGAATGCCCACGCGGGTTATCATTCCCCAAATAAACTTCTCCCATGAAATCAACCTAGTGAACGCTCATCTAGATTAAACAATTAAACATGCAAAGGTGATTAATCTAAACATGTCTAACGCATAGAAAAAGAGTTGTTAATTAAAGTGCGCGACCTAGCGAACGCTCGTCTATCCGCGATCCTTATCATTTAGTTTCAACATTAAAGATAAAACTAAACAAACAAAATTCACATAAGCTGCTAGAAGAATTAATCAACTTCAATCCAATTTATTACACAGAATAGAAAATAAACAAACAATAACATTTCCCAAAATTATTCACGAATAGTTAATTAAACAAAAATAAATTATAATAAATAAACAGAGTTTGGGAAAAATGTTACTGTTGTGTCCATGAAAATGGACACTGTCTGGCAGGCGAAGGTGGCAGACTCAGCTATTGTAGATCGTAACAATGTATTTGGATGTGGCGGGTGCACAGAGTAACTTGGCATTTGGGCTTGGGCAATTGGGCTTGGATGAAGGCCCAATCTTTTCTTCTATTTCCGGTCCAGCCCAACCTTGGCTTGGTTGACTTTTCAACCATGCTATTTTCTTCTTTCTTTATTCCAAGTCAGCATTCTTCATCTCTTTCAATTTCATTCACGATTTCTTTGGTTCTTCTTTTCTGGACAGAGCAAGAGAGGGAGGTGGTGCGGCTGGGATGGAACGCCGGCGGGGCAGAGAGGAGGCGCAAGAAGAGAGCCGGCACGATCTGGCGGCTGGACTTGAATTGGAGACGCCGGTGAGAAAAGGGAGGCGTGCTGGAGCTGCTTTGGTGATTGCAGCAGAGGACGTGGCGCCGGCAAGGATGGCTGGGCACGAGATTTCTGGGTTCTGATGTGAACGTAAAATACGTGCACAAAGTACCTTAATCGCTTGGATTATGTTAGTCCAAAAGCCTATTATTGTATATTTAATATTGTTTTAGTGTGTTTCAGGGAAAATACGAACAAAACGCTTTATCTGTACAAAAGGTACATTTTAGAGGTTTTAGCGCGAATTCGAAGATTGAATCGAAAAGTCAACCGTGACTTTTCGATATTGAAATGACACCGGTCATTTCTCGGATGTGGATTTCAGAGATTGTACGAAGATTTCGAAAAACGTTTCGAATCCCGACAATTTTGTCGGCGAACCACCACACAAGGCGGCGCAACCACCACCCGCGGTGGCAAAATACATTTTCTAAACCTCCATTTATTTCCCTTTTATAAATTGTTATTTATTTCTATTTTTCTTTATTTAATTTCAGTATTTATTATTTTTATTTTTATTGTTTTTATTACTTTTTATTTTTATTTTGTTGGTTTGACTTTTGCTTGTTTGAAATTTGCAGCCACTTGCCGGCCACCCTCTCTCACTTGCCGGCCACACCACCACCTCCACCTTCTTCTCCTTTCCAGCTGCCATTCACCATGAATTCAAATTTGAATTCATCCAGATCACCTACCACTGCTATTCCTTCTCTTTTTATACCAGACTTGTCTTCATTTTTCAGTGGCCGGGGGCCTTCTATCCCCTCCCCGTGCCAACCTTCTTCAAGCGCCCGTGTATGGCCTCCTGCCATGCCTTCTCTTCTACTCCCTCCTTTCTCTGTTACTCCTCAGCTCACAAACAGATCACTCTGCAAATCTCTCCCTCTTCCTCATTTCTCTCCGATGCTATCTCAGCCCCTACTTCCTCCTCTGGTTACTCTCACTGCATTCTCCCCAAATACTCTCTGTTCTTCTCACTTCAATCACCACCATAACCACCTCTCTCAAGTCCTCACATCAGTCACCAAATTCAATTCTTCCTGCAAACAACAAATCACAACAATTAATCACAATCTGCCCAAGTTGTCGTCTGCAATTCAGAATCCAATGCTTCCTCACCGTGAAGCCCATGCCGTCAATCTACTCAATGATGCCGGCGACCCAATTACGATGTCTCTCTGCTGCTCTCTGCCCAGCCGTGCCTCCTGCACCGCTCCGCCAATTGGAGATCCATCACCGATGCCATCTCGCCCGTGCCCAGTCCCTCGTCGTCGACGCCGCCAACCCAGACCCCGTGGTCTCCTTGCTCCGCCGCTTCCAACAGCCGCGCCGGTTCTTCCTCTCGCTCGTCGCCCGGTTCGCTCACGCCACCGCCGGCGTCGATCATCACAAGCCCACGCCGTGCGATCTCTTCTCCATCTCGCTGGTCCGCCAAGAACCCAGCCAAGCGTCCCCGTGCTCACGCCGCCGCTCTCCCTGTGCTCACCGACCTCAGCTCCGTTCACTGCTCTGGCCGCATCATCCATGTCGCCGCGCCTTGCCCTCACCAACAGACCACGGGGCTGGGCTGCTGCAAAGAAGAATTGAAATAAAAAGAAAGAAAGTCACGGTCCAGGAAGAAGGAAAGAAAGAAGAAAAAGAAAAAAAGAGAAACGGAGGACCGGTCAATGGTCAAAGCTGACCACATGGGTGCACAAATCAAACCCAAGGGTGTAAAGAGAAAAAGAGTAAAAAGAAAAGAAAAGAAATTGGTTTGGGCTTTGACCCATTGACCAAGCCCAATTTCTTTTGGGCTTTTGAACAGTAAGGCCCAGGACCTGTTGGGCCCAATATCTGGCACATCCAAGGCCCAAGCCCAATTTGTTCTGCACACCCGAGCTCCCGAGCCTTCGCCGAATCAAATGAGATTTCTCTAAACTTTCTCTTTTTAATTTAACTTTTGTTTAATTATTTGTTGTGTGAATTTTATTTGATTTTGTATTATTATTTTGGTGTGAAATTTACATTTGTTAATTTGTAATTTGAATCAATTATTTATTTGCTTGAATTATTTAAGAAAACCCAAAAACATTTTCTCTTTTGTAAATTAATTTATGTGAGTATTTTTCTTAATTTGAATTATTGTGAATATTTGCTTATTTATATTTATTTGTTGTTTATATTTATAAGTTTTAATTCTATTTTGTATTTTTGTGATTTAATTTGTTTAGTTTAGATGTAAATTAAATAAATATGTTTAGAATAGTTATAGTTTAATTTAATTAATTTTGTGACATAGAAAAGTAAATAAACAATCTCCTGTGGGAAAAATCCTTACTTCCCATTATGCTTTTCAACGACAAATTGTTAGGAAGTTTAGGTAAATAAATTGATGTCGGTTTTTACCCTAAATCAAATGGCGCCGTCTCGCCGGGGATTGTTAGTACTATTTACTTTTCTAAACAGTGTTTTATTTGAAATTTCAGGTACGTCGGAAATTACAGCACCTTACATCGGAGCTAACGTTTGGAAGTCAAGGTTGAAAAAACCTTGAGGTTGGTGTCTTGATGGTGTTTTCCGGCTCGCCTCGGGAGTTCGATTAAGGAAAGTTCCCTTTTTCTTATTCTCGTTATTTGTTTAGTGTTTATTCTTCTTGTTATTAAAAAAAAAAAAATAGTGTAAATTTATTATTTGTTCATTTTTATTTATTTATTTATTTATTTTACTGTTTGTATTTTATTTTTACTGTTACTGTTTATTTATTTTGGGTTTGTTACTATTTGTACAGTATTGGGCTTTGACCCATTTGTTAATTCAGCCAACCCCTTCTGTTTGCGCTAGTTTCCTTAGGCATTTCACACGTTTCCCTTAGTTTCTCTCTCATTCTCTCTCATTTTCTCTCGTTATTCTTCATCTGTTCTTCGTGTTCTTCCGTTTTTCCCAGAAAACCTCCCAAACCCAGAAAAGCATTCCTCCCTCCCAAACCACAAATGGCCAAAAGAGTTAATTCCTTCAGCGAGTTGTTTCAGGCAGGTCCTTCAGAGAACCCGATCTTTGAAGGCTTGGCTGAAATAATTCCACCGAGCATGCTCAATAGCGCCGATGCTAGCATGCCGATCCAGCCACAACCACAACCGCAGCCACTACCCCAAGCACCAATCCTGGTTGCTGATCCACCCGCCGAGCCGGAAGCCGCTCCTGTCTATAGGAGACTTCCGAGGACGAAATACACCAAGGCTCAGAGAGATGCACTAACAGCTTTCTTTGCGGTGTATTCTCACCCCACGAAACCACAACGAGAAAGATTTGGTCCAAAAATCGGACTAGAAGAAGACCAAGTCTACTATTGGGGGTCGAGAAATAGGAAGAAGTTCGGTATCCAGTCTTCCGAGCAGCGTATTGCCGAGCTAGAGAGAAGAAACGATCAGCTGGTGAGCAAGAACGAGGAGCTTCAAATGCAGAATCAAAGACTCGTCGATGCTCTCCACAGCGGCATTTGTCCCAATTGCGGAGGTCCTGTTCCGCACTCAGATGTGCCTAGGCGAAGGCTCGAAGTTGTTCCTCCACAACAAGAGCCTCTTCTCGAGTTGTCCGATGATTCGATCGACATGGACCACTTGAGACGGGATGTGCGGAGCCTCATGCCTACACTAGTCGAGCGCCCATCCGCACCTATTCCATCTGACCATCTTCCCGGACCTGCTCATGATCTTGTCGGAGTCCACACCGACTTGATCTCGGATATCGCCCGCAAGGCCAAGCACGAGCTCATGCTCATGGCCACTGCCGGTTTTCCTTTGTGGATATCTTCACCGACTCCCGACACTTCTATTCATCCCGAGACTCTAAATAGGGCCGAGTACTTGCGAGTGTTTCAACGTGGCGAGCCTGCGCCATACTTCAAATCAGAATCCTCGAGACACTCTGCAACCATTCACCTTCATCCGACCACCATCGTTGAAATCTTAATGGATGTTGGTCGATGGTTGCCCGTCTTCTGTAGCATGGTCACAAACGCTCAGATGTTGGAGATCCTACCCTCCGACAACGCAGTAGGCTACGAGGAGCAGAAGCAAGTTATGTCGGCCGAGTTTCTGGTGCCATCTAACATCGTTTCGACTCGTGAAGTCCAGTTTGTTAGGTACTCCCACCTACAACTGGATGGAAGTTGGATCGTTGTGGATGTCTCTGTGGATGAACTGCGCTCAAATCCGAAGCCTTCAGTGAGATCGATTTGCCGAAAGCGCCCCTCCGGATGTTTGATTCGAGACTTGCAGAATGGATCTTCCTTAGTCACTTGGGTGGAGCACGTGGATGTGCGCGAGAAGGAGATGAAGGCCATTTTCGAACCCCTTGTCCATTCTGGGTTCGCTTTTGGTGCAAAGCGTTGGATCTCAACTCTCCAACGACAAGCCGAGCGCTACATGTGCGTCACAGGGATCCACACTTCACCCGGTGACTCTATCATTTCGCCCGAAGGAAAAAGAGGCCTAGCGGAAATGGCAAACCAGATGGCGATCTGTTTCTTCAATGACATCAGCAACTCCACGTATCATCACTGGACTTGTTCAAACCGAACAAGAGACACTCGAATGGAGGTCAGGACCAACAAGCGAAGGGGTGATCCGAGCAAGCCCCCCGGAGTCAATCGTACTGCTGGTTGTTCCGTTGTTCATCTATCTCATCACACCAGAATCTTTGAGTTCCTCAAAGATGTGCATACGAGACCGCTGTGGGATAGTATGTCGATGGACAGCTCGGTACGTGTGCTAGCAAACTTCACCATCGGTCTTGACCCGCGGAACCAGATTTCGGTGCTCGCCATAGATAGTCACAACGACTTCCTCATTCTTCAGGAGTGTTGCACCGATGCAACGGGGTCGTCTGTGATTTATGCGCCGATCAACCATTCCATTCTCCAGTGTTTGTTATGTGGAGTTCAACCGGAGCCATTTCCGCTTATGTCTTCAGGCTTCTCCATTCTGCCTAACGTATCCGGAGCCATTCTTGATGGAACACTGCTGACTATGGTGTTCCAGATCTCGGTGAAGGCTACATCAGCTAAATCTGCCGTGGAGTCGGCAACAACACTCGTCCAGGACACATTGAAACGGATCAGTGCCGCAGTCAACTAAGGAGCAAACGTTGGATGCAAGGCCCTGCTAGCCTTGTTTGTGACTGTTGGTGACTTGCTTCGGGAGGAGCTTCATGATCTTCAAGGGGGAGTATTTCTGTTTCCTTTTTCATTTGTATAACTGTTGTGTGTTTACTTCTGTTTTGTTTTTCAATTCAATAACCATGCTTGAATTATTCATTAATTGTACATATCTGTCTTACATTGAGGACAATGTTTAATTCAAGTGTGGGGGGAAGGAAATTATTTGCAAAAACCAAAAAAATTGAAAAATTTGAAAAATTCAAAAAAATAATTTATTTGTTTTTGTTTTCTACGGTAACAATATATCGACTAGATCATACTTACTCCCTTGGTAGCGTTGAACCTACCATTGCACTAAGTAAGTCCCTGTGGTCACGTATTGTTACCTACATTGAAAAAATCAAAAAAATCAAAAAAATCAAAAATTACAAAAATATTTGCCTTTGTTTGTGTGCTTGTTGTACTATTTTAGTGATTTCCAACACCGATGATGAGATTGAACTTAATTGTTTGAGATGAAAGCATGTTTAGGTCTCCTGAACTTCATTTTTCTAAAATAATTGCTATGGGACTTTGCATGTACACCATTATTGTCAGATTGATGCATTGAACTATGAGAAGCATAGAGAGATTTGTGTGAGCTATACTTACCATATTGTGAGCTTCGAGCTTAATGAAAGTGCATTCATAATTCTTTGCACTTTGTTCTTCATGTGTGATCAACCTTATGTGATATGTATCTCTAGAACTTGCATAATATCTTGTTGAAACTTTCTGTCATGCATTTTACACCTTGGAAATGATCAAGGCATTAGGAATCCACCATGACCAAATGAGCATTTGTCCCGAAATTTATATCATTAGTTTGCCATTTTGTGCCTTTATGTTTAGCCTTTCATTTCTTCGCACCATAAATGTCTACCCTTAACTTAAACACTTGCCTTACCCTTTCCGAGCTATCTTAGTGAGTAATTTGAGATTACTTATGTTCTGATGCTGAAATGTGTATGTTCTGGGAGTTTGGAAAAGAATAAGTGTGGGGGTGTGACTTTGTAAATTGTTGTATTTGTTTATGTTTCGAAAAAAAAAAAAAGAAAAAAAAAGAAGAGAAAAATCGAAACAGAAAAGAAAAAAAAATAGAAAGAAAGAAAGAAAAAAAAGAAGTTAATTATGTTGTGTTTAGTTCAATTTGAATTCAATAAATGTGTTTGGGGGAGTATTTGTTCAGGATGAGTGTAGCATCTTACTGCTTCTAATTTATTAAATCTCAATTGTGATTACTTACTAAGATTGCTCGGAATTTGTGATTCCCTTCCACTTCATTTCTGTAACCCCTCGCCTTAAACCTCATTTCACCTGAATAAAAGTCCTTTTGATCTAAGATGTATGTGCATGATTTTGTAGAGATTAGATTGACGTGCAAGCATATGGCGGCATTTGCATAAGTTTGCTTGAGTGTTAGTGTAGCAAACCGATAAACACTTGTGTGAAAATCAGAGTGAATATCCTGTGAGTTTATGGTTAGCACAGTTTCGATATGCATGCTTACTTTGGTGCACTGAAATGACAATACTTCACACACTTCACTTTTTGCATATGTCCCGTAGCTGAAAACATTTTTGAGACCTAACTTCTTTCATTTTCTAACTCAATTGTGTTCTCTGAGGTAATTGTTGGAAAATTGTTTTGTGTTTCCTTTTTGTTTTGTTTAAATTGTATATATCTGTTCTCTGTTTGCTTGCGGACAAGCAATAGTTCAAGTGTGGGGGTGTGATGTGAACGTAAAATACGTGCACAAAGTACCTTAATCGCTTGGATTATGTTAGTCCAAAAGCCTATTATTGTATATTTAATATTGTTTTAGTGTGTTTCAGGGAAAATACGAACAAAACGCTTTATCTGTACAAAAGGTACATTTTAGAGGTTTTAGCGCGAATTCGAAGATTGAATCGAAAAGTCAACCGTGACTTTTCGATATTGAAATGACACCGGTCATTTCTCGGATGTGGATTTCAGAGATTGTACGAAGATTTCGAAAAACGTTTCGAATCCCGACAATTTTGTCGGCGAACCACCACACAAGGCGGCGCAACCACCACCCGCGGTGGCAAAATACATTTTCTAAACCTCCATTTATTTCCCTTTTATAAATTGTTATTTATTTCTATTTTTCTTTATTTAATTTCAGTATTTATTATTTTTATTTTTATTGTTTTTATTACTTTTTATTTTTATTTTGTTGGTTTGACTTTTGCTTGTTTGAAATTTGCAGCCACTTGCCGGCCACCCTCTCTCACTTGCCGGCCACACCACCACCTCCACCTTCTTCTCCTTTCCAGCTGCCATTCACCATGAATTCAAATTTGAATTCATCCAGATCACCTACCACTGCTATTCCTTCTCTTTTTATACCAGACTTGTCTTCATTTTTCAGTGGCCGGGGGCCTTCTATCCCCTCCCCGTGCCAACCTTCTTCAAGCGCCCGTGTATGGCCTCCTGCCATGCCTTCTCTTCTACTCCCTCCTTTCTCTGTTACTCCTCAGCTCACAAACAGATCACTCTGCAAATCTCTCCCTCTTCCTCATTTCTCTCCGATGCTATCTCAGCCCCTACTTCCTCCTCTGGTTACTCTCACTGCATTCTCCCCAAATACTCTCTGTTCTTCTCACTTCAATCACCACCATAACCACCTCTCTCAAGTCCTCACATCAGTCACCAAATTCAATTCTTCCTGCAAACAACAAATCACAACAATTAATCACAATCTGCCCAAGTTGTCGCTCGCAATTCAGAATCCAATGCTTCCTCACCGTGAAGCCCATGCCGTCAATCTACTCAATGATGCCGGCGACCCAATTACGATGTCTCTCTGCTGCTCTCTGCCCAGCCGTGCCTCCTGCACCGCTCCGCCAATTGGAGATCCATCACCGATGCCATCTCAGCCCGTGCCCAGTCCTCTGTCGTCGACGCCGCCAACCCAGACCCCGTGGTCTCCTTGCTCCGCCGCTGCCAACAGCCGCGCCGGTTCTTCCTCTGCTCGTCGCCCGGTTCGCTCACGCCACCGCCGGCGTCGATCATCACAAGCCCACGCCGTGCGATCTCTTCTCCATCTCGCTGGTCCGCTAAGAACCCGGCCAAGCGTCCCCGTGCTCACGCCGCCGCTCTCCCCGTGCTCACCGACCTCGGCTCCGTTCACTGCTCCGGCCGCATCATCCATGTCGCCGCGCCTTGCCCTCACCAACAGACCACGAGGCTGGGCTGCTGCAAAGAAGAATTGAAAAAAAAAAAGAAAGAAAGTCACGGTCCAGGAAGAAGGAAAGAAAGAAGAAAAAGAAAAAAAAGAGAAACGGAGGACCGGTCAATGGTCAAAGCTGACCACATGGGTGCACAACTCAAACCCAAGGGTGTAAAGAGAAAAAGAGTAAAAAGAAAAGAAAAGAAATTGGTTTGGGCTTTGACCCATTGACCAAGCCCAATTTCTTTTGGGCTTTTGAACAGTAAGGCCCAGGACCTGTTGGGCCCAATATCTGGCACATCCAAGGCCCAAGCCCAATTTGTTCTGCACACCCGAGCTCCCGAGCCTTCGCCGAATCAAATGAGATTTCTCTAAACTTTCTCTTTTTAATTTAACTTTTGTTTAATTATTTGTTGTGTGAATTTTATTTGATTTTGTATTATTATTTTGGTGTGAAATTTACATTTGTTAATTTGTAATTTGAATCAATTATTTATTTGCTTGAATTATTTAAGAAAACCCAAAAACAATTTCTCTTTTGTAAATTAATTTATGTGAGTATTTTTCTTAATTTGAATTATTGTGAATATTTGCTTATTTATATTTATTTGTTGTTTATATTTATAAGTTTTAATTCTATTTTGTATTTTTGTGATTTAATTTGTTTAGTTTAGATGTAAATTAAATAAATATGTTTAGAATAGTTATAGTTTAATTTAATTAATTTTGTGACATAGAAAAGTAAATAAACAATCTCCTGTGGGAAAAATCCTTACTTCCCATTATGCTTTTCAACGACAAATTGTTAGGAAGTTTAGGTAAATAAATTGATGTCGGTTTTTACCCTAAATCAGGTTCTACGGCGACTTGCGGCGGCGGGAGGATGAGTAGCTGTTTGGAGATGGGCGGCCATGGCTGGGCAATAGCGTCGTAAACGGTGGATTAGAGGCACGGGCCATGGCAGCGACGGCGAGAGCAGGTGCGGCGATGGGGATAGAAACAGCAAGGGATCACGGCGGGGCAGTTGAGAGATGGCTCCGTCGATGGTGATGGACACGGCAGTAGCGTCGCCGGATTCCGGGCGGGGAAGATGGGTCGACGGCGAGCTACGGGCTGCTGCAATGGGTCTCCAATCCTGCAAAAGAAAAAGAAAAGATAATTAGAAAATGGTTGATTAATTTGCAGGAACAAAACTAAAATTAATTGCAGGTTTGGGTGAGGAAGAGGAATTCGGAGCTGCTTAGCCATTGGGCTTTGTTGATTTGCAGAGTGAGCGACGAGGGTGCACAGAGAAGGCACGGTGGGTGTGGTGATTGATTTGTGAGCTGCTGCCAAGGTGATAAAATGGATGATTTGTGTGCTTAAAGGCTGCTGTGATGGTGAATTGGTGAGGAATTGCAGGGGCAGGAACTTCTCTTAAATAGAGAAGGGAAGGGGAAGCAGCCAAGGCGCAGAGGGAAGTGGGAGGCCGGCAGTGGGAATATGCAGTGATGGTGGAGAAGTTTGGTGAAGCTAGAAGCCAAGGAGGAGGTGCCGGCAGTGGAGGAAAACCAGGGGAATATGGACTGTAGCTGGAGTGGGCGGCTCAGTGGAGTGAGGATGGTGATGAAGAATCGTGAACATGGAAGCTGCCAAGAGAAAACAAAGAAAACAAAGAAAAAGTAAAATAATAAAATAAAAGAAAACTAAAATAAAGAAATAAAAATAAAATAAATATTAAAATACAAAAACAAATAAATAAAGAATAAGAATAAATATAAAACATAAACATAGGGAAAACACAGATGGAGATTTAAATTATGTTTCGCCACCGCGTGTGGTGGTTGCGCCGCCTTATGTGGTGGTTCGCCGACAAAATTGTCGGGATTCGGAACGGTTTCCGAAATCTTCGTACAATATTTTATTCCACAAATGAAAGTCACGGTTGACTTTCCGAATTACGCTGAAAACTTCCGAAATTCACCTTTTCTGTGCAGATTGACATTTTTCTGGTATTTTCCCTAAAAACACAAAAATAAATATTAAATAGACAATTAAGCTTTCGGAATAGCAAAATCCAGTAATTAAAGGCACTTTGTGAACGTATTTTACGTTCACATCACACCCCTACACTTGAACTATTGCTAGTCCTCGAGCAAACACAAAACAAAACAACACAAAACAGAAAGGGAAACACAAAACAGACGGTCTTTCCAACCATAATCCTCAGCGAGTTCGAAAGAATTATAATCAAGAGAATAAAAATTATATACCAAGGTTAAAGAATTTGCTAAGTATTTAACATGTACATCTCATTTATGCTCGGGTGAAGTGTGTGAAAACCAAATATACAATTAATGTCAAGCAATCCAATAGGCACATATGAACAACATTAACCACTAAACCTTACAAGATTCACTAAATATTTCCGCTCAGTGTTTAGGGTTAAGTGTTTACTCTCAAAACAATTACACAAGTAACGTTCCCATATGCTTGCTCATTAACCAACTCTCTACAATTAATCCACAAATCATCAGATCATAAGGACTTTCAGGTGAAACAGGGACCAAAGGGTGGATGAATGATAAATGGTGAATGGTATGAATGGACTGGAAATGATAAATGATTTACATGTTTGCAAGACAAATCAACGACTTTGAAACTCATACCTATGCTAAACCCGAAACAACTCTCTTATTTTCCTCCAACCTTTTATTGAAAATAAAACAATACAACAAAATAACTCTATTTTTGGAATTTCTCTTTCTTTCCTTTTTTTTTTTCTTTTCTATTTTTTTTTTCTTTGAGGAATTTATTCCTTCTTTTTATTTCTGATTCTTTTTTTTCTTTCTTTGAACAAATACAACAAAATAAATACACCCCCACACTTGCCTTTTGGTATACTACCATACAAATCCGAAGCATAAAAACATAAGAAGTCACTATCATCGTCTTGCAAACACAGTAAAACAAGGGTGAAATGGTGTGGGTGAACAAAAGAAACGGCTAATGAGTGATCAGTTCAAAAGGGGATCCTAAAGTTCGTGTTTAAATGGATGGTGAATATTTTGGCCATGGTGCTCAACTAATGCCTTACTCATTTCTAATTCATTACAGATTAACAAAATGTTTCAAGTGGTCTCTGAGCAAGTTCTAGGTTCAAAACTCATGAATTGTGCACACATGAAGAACGAGTAAATGTATGAAATATGCATACATGTGAATATTCAACAGGCTCAAATCCTCACATTTTCTGGGTATGCATGACAATGTATGTTTAAATGTGCTTCTCGGATTGCAATCAATTAATCGAAACAGGTTATGTGAACATGAAATTCGAGCAATCACAAGTTATGCATATTAAATCCGAAGCAAATCACACAAATCCTTAACATATAATAAACATTCTCAAAATCATAACAATTAAACTCAATTCATCATCGGGATTGGAAAGAAAACAACACATATAACACAAATAAACACACAAACAGAAGCAAATATTTTTTTAATTTTTTATTTTTTTTTGATTTTTTTTTATTTTTTCAATTTACGTAACAATACGTGACCACAGTGACTTACTAAGTGCAATGGTAGGTTCAACGCTACCAAGGGAGTAAGTATGATTTAGTCGATATACCGTTACAGTAGAAAACGAAAACAAGTAAATTATTTTTTTGAATTTTTCAAATTTTTCAAATTTTTTTCTTTTCTTTTCAATAAACCTTCCCCCCACACTTGAATTAAACATTGTCCTCAATGTAAGACAGATATTTCACGAAAATGAATAATTCAAGCATGGTTATTGAATTTAAACACACAAACATAAATAAACAGAAGTAAACACGCAAACTGAAATAAACACACAACAGTTAAGTAAATGAAAAGGGAAACAGAAAGACTCCCCTTTGAAGATCGTGAAGCTCCTCCCGAAGCAAGTCACAAACAAGGCTAGCAGGGCCTTACATCCAACGTTTGCTCCTTAGTTGACTGCGGTTCTGATCCTTTGTAGCGTGTCCTGGACGAGTGTAGTTGCCGACTCCACGGCAGACTTGGCTGATGTAGCCCTCACTGAGATCTGGAACACCATAGTCAGCAGTGTTCCGTCAAGTACAGCTCCGGATACGTTAGGCAGAATGGAGAAGCCTGAAGACATAAGCGGAAATGGCTCCGGTTGAACTCCACATAACAAACACTGGAGAATGGAATGGTTCATTGGCGCGTATATCACAGACGACCCCGTTGCATCGGTGCAACACTCCTGAAGAATAAGGAAGTCGTTGTGACTATCTATGGCGAGCACCGAAATCTGGTTCCGCGGGTCAAGACCGATGGAAAAGTTTGCTAGCACACGCACAGACCTGTCCATCGACATACTATCCCACATTGGTCTCGTCTGAACGTCTTTGAGGAACTCAAAGATCCTGGTGTGATGGGAGAGATGAACGACGGAACAACCAGCAGTACGATTGACTCCAGGGGGCTTGCTCGGATCACCCCTGCGCTTGTTGGTCCTGACCTCCATTCGAGTGTCTCTTGTTCGGTTCGAACAAGTCCAGTGGTGGTACGTGGAGTTGCTGATATCGTTGAAGAAACAGATTGTCATCTGCTTTGCCATTTCCGCCAAGCCTCTTCTTCCTTCAAGAGAAATAATCGAGTCACCGGGTGAAGAGTGGATACCTGTGGCGCACATGTAGCGCTCGGCTTGTCGTTGGAGAGTTGAGATCCAACGCTTTTGACACGCCCAAAAGGAGGCATCAATTTAGAAAATCCCTATCGGTAGTATAGTGGTGGAAGTAGGGTATCGTTCACAACGGAGATCAAAGGGTGTACCTAACAAAAAATGTCACAAAGAATTAAATAAAATAAAGAATTATTATCAACAAGTATAAAGAATATATACATATGTACAAAGTAAAAAGGGGATTTAAGAAATAAATTGAATGAAATAAATTAATTAATCTACAAAGAATAAATGAAATAAGATGGGATGAAACATAAAGAATATAAAGTTCAGCCACAAGTATACAAGTTTACCAATTATTGGACCGAAAATTAACCAAGTTCCCTAGCCATGAAACCGAAATTAACATATGTGGAAAGTTAGAAGCTAACCATTCCCCAAATAAAACATCTCTACGAAAATTAACCTAAGTGAAAGCACCTAGATTAACCAATTAAACATGCCATCTTAGTCTAGAAAGCTAGCTAGTCAAACCATATTTAACGCATAGAAAAGAGTTGTTAATTAAAGTGCACGACCCATTATAGAAAAGTCCATATGTCCGCAATCCTTTTTATTAGACACCGACTTTTGTCCAAAGCCTTTACTACTCGTGAATTAGGTTTCCAAAACTATTAGGTGAATTGTAATCCCTAACTCTAGCTCCAATTATATGCAAATATTATAAGTTTCGAACCCTATAACATAAACACATAAAAGTTTTCTATAAAACAGAATCAAATAAACGGAGTCACATAAGCTACTAGAAGAACTAATTAATTAGGATCCAATAACTAAATAAACTCATATATATAGGCTGGAAATTATATAAATCATGTCATGTTAACTAATACAAAAGATAAACAAGCAACAAAGAGGAACTCAATAGAGAATTTAAAGAATAAAGTCGAATTACACCATATGGAGAACATGAAGAACTCGAAGACCACGGATATTTGAATCCTTGAAAGCAAGCAATCCAAAGCCGTGAACTCGAGGTGATGATGGTGATGAAAACGTTGGTTGATGGCTGGTGGTGATGGTGACATCTCCTTCTTCTCCTCCTTGAAGCCTTGAAAATCCTAAATACTAGAGAATGGAAAATATGATGTGAGAGGGAGAAGAGAAAGAGGAGGGTTTGTCCCTCCCCATTGGGGTGTGTTTCAAGAGAGGAATGAGGCTGCTATTTATAGGAGAATGGAGAGGAAGAAGAAGACAATGAAAGAAATAAAGAAAGAAAAGGAAGAGAAGTGGAATGTGAGTGGTAGAAAAGAAATGGTAAGTGGAATGGTGGAAATGAAGTCATATGGCAATGAACCATTTATTTAGATAAAAGAAATCAAACACTAATATTGTGGGCAGAAAGAATAGGAAAGAATATAGGGGTGAGTGGAGCATTGAAAATAAAAGAAGAGGAAAGAAATAAAAAGCAGACAGCACTGAGCAGTTCCCACTTAGAACGGAATAATGCACGTTTGAACGGTTGGATGATTCTCAAATTTTAATACAGAATATATAACACACACATGCAGCGTGTATCAAAATTACAGCTGGATCCAACGGTGCAATTGGGAGATATTGGCTTCGCAAGTTGACATATCTGCACAGGCAGATTGTCCGAAAATGGGCTTGGACCTTCCTTCTTGGGCTTGGGCCTTTCTTCTTGGGCTTGGGCCTTTCTTCTTGGGCTTGAGCCTTTCTTCATGGATTTGGGCCTTCATCTTCATGGATTTGGGCCTTCATCTTGGGCCTCACGGTAGCTCACTTCTTAATGGGCCTCGAAAAAGCCCATTAGACTTCGTAAATTTCCGAGCTCCGATTTTCTGCACGTATTCACATTTATATATCATTTAGGGACTCAAATATGGAAACTAAGCAAAAATAGCAAAGTTACAATGAAATCATAGCCAAATAGTAGGGAAAATACATTAAAAACGTCACACTTTGTGCTCCTATCAAATTCCCCCACACTTAGCTATTGCTAGTCCCTTAGCAACACAAAACTTAAAACAAAACAACACAAAACAGAAAAGGGAAACACAAAACATATATTCTTTCCAACCATAACCCTCGGCGAGTTCAGAAGAGTTATAATCAGGAGAATACAAATTATATACCAAGGCTAACGAATTTGCTAAGTCTTTAACATGAACATCTCATTTATGCTCGGGTGTAGTGTGTGAAAACCAAGTATACAATTAATGTCAAGCAATCCAATAGGCACATTGAAACAACATTAACCACTAAACCTCACAAGATTCACTAAATATTTCCGCTCAGTGTTTAGGGTTAAGTGTTTACTCTCATAACAATTACACAAGTAGTGTTCCCATATGCTTGCTCATCGACCGACTCTCTACAGTTAATCTACAAATCATCAGATCATAAGGTCTTTCAGGTGAAACAGGGACCAAAGGGTGGATGGTAAATGGTGAATGGTAAATGAAGTGAAAGGACTGGAAATGAAAAATGTTTTACATGTTTGCAAGACAAGTCAACGACTTTGAAACTCATACCTATGCTATACCCGAAACAACTCTTATTCTCCTCCAACCTTTTATTGAAAATAAAAACAATACAACAAAATAACTCTATTTTTGGAATTTCTCTTTCTGACATTTTTTTTTCTTTCTTTCTTTTCTATTTTTTTTTCTTTGAGGAATTTATTCCTTCTTTTTATTTCTGATTTTTTTTTTCTTTTCTTTGAACAAATACAACAAAATAAATACACCCCCACACTTGCCTTTTGGTATACTACCGTACAAATCCGAAGCATAAAACATAAGAAGTCACTATCATCGTCTTGCAAACACAGTAAAACAATGGTGAAATGGTGTGGGTGAACAAAAGAAACGGCTAATGAGTGATCAGTTCAAAAGGGGATTCCTAAAGTTCGTGTTTAAATGGATGGTGAATATTTTGGCCATGGTGCTCAACTAATGCCTTACTCATTTCTAATTCATTACAGATTAACAAAATGTTTCAAGTGGTCTTTGAGCAAGTTCTAGGTTCAAAAACTTATGAATTGTGCACACATGAAGAACGAGTAAATGTATGAAATATGCATACATGTGAATATACAATAGGCTCAAATCCTCACATTTTCTGGGTATGCATGACAATGTATGTTTAAATGTGCTTCTCGGATTGCAATCAATTAATCGAAACAAGTTATGTGAACATGGAAATTCGAGCAATCACAAGTTATGCATATTAAATCCGAAGCAAATCACACAAATCCTTAACATATAATAAACATTCTCAAAATCATAACAATTAAACTCAATTCATCATCGGAATTGGAAAGAACAAAACACAAAACACAATAAAACACACAAAAACAACAAAACAGAAGCAAATATTTTTGTAATTTTTGATTTTTTGATTTTTTTGATTTTTCAATGTAGGTAACAATACGTGACCACAGGGACTCACTTAGTGCAATGGTAGGTTCAACGCTACCAAGGGAGTGAGTGTGATATAGTCGATATACCGTTACAGTAGAAAACGAAAACAAGTAAATTATTTTTTTCTGAATTTTTCAAATTTTTCAAATTTTTTCTTTTCTTTTCAATAAACCTTCCCCCCACACTTGAATTAAACATTGTCCTCAATGTTGACAAATATTTCACGAAAATGAATAATTCAAGCATGGTTATTGAATTTAAACACACAAAAAAAAATAAACAGAAGTAAACACACAAACTGAAATAAACACACAACAGAAATAAACACACCAATAGAAATAAACAGAAGTAAACACACAACATATATACAAATGAAAAAGGGAAACAGAAAGACTCCCCTTTGAAGATCGTGAAGCTCCTCCCGAAGCAAGTCACCAACAGTCACAAACAAGGCTAGCAGGGCCTTGCATCCAACGTTTGCTCCTTAGTTGACTGCGGCTCTGATCCGTTGAAGTGTGTCCTGGACGAGTGTTGTTGCCGACTCCACGGCAGACTTGGCTGATGTAGCCCTCACTGAGATCTGGAACACCATAGTCAGTAGTGTTCCGTCAAGAACAGCTCCGGATACGTTAGGCAGAATGGAGAAGCCTGAAGACATGAGCGGAAACGGCTCCGGTTGAACTCCACATAGCAAACACTGGAGAATGGAATGGTTAATCGGCGCGTATATCACAGACGACCCCGTTGCATCGGTGCAACACTCCTGAAGAATAAGGAAGTCGTTGTGACTATCTATGGCGAGCACCGAAATCTGGTTCCGCGGGTCAAGACCGATGGTGAAGTTCGCTAGCACACGTACCGAGCTGTCCATCGACATACTATCCCACATTGGTCTAGTCGAACGTCTTTGAGGAACTCAAAGATCCCGGTGTGATGGGAAAGATGCACGACGAACAACCAGCAGTACGATTGACTCCGGGGGCTTGCTCGGATCACCCCTTCGCTTGTTGGTCCTGACCTCCATTCGAGTGTCTCTTGTTCGGTTCGAACAAGTCCGGTGGTGGTACGTGGAGTTGCGATGTCGTTGAAGAAACAGATCGTCATCTGTTTTGCCATTTCCGCCAGCCTCTTCTTCCTTCAAGAGAAATAATCGAGTCACCGGGTGAAGAGTGGATACCTGTGGCGCACATGTAGCGCTCGGCTTGTCGTTGGAGGGTTGAGATCCAACGCTTTGCACCAAAAGCGAACCCTGAATGAACAAAAGGTTCGAAACTGGCCTTCATCTCCTTTTCGCGTACATCCACGTGCTCCACCCAAGTGACCAAGGAAGATCCATTATGAAGATCACGTATCAGGCATCCGGAGGGGCGTTTTCGGCAAATCGATCTCACGGAAGGCTTTGGATTGGAACGCAATTCATCCACGGAGACATCCACGACGACCCAACTTCCATCCAGTTGTTGGTGAGAGTACCGAACGAACTGGACTTCACGAGTTGAAACGAGGTGAGATGGCACTAGAAACTCGGCCGACATCATTTGCTTCTGCTCCTCGTAGCCTTCGTTGTCGGAGGATAAGATCTCCAACGTTTGGGCGTTTGTGATCATGCTACAGAAGACGGCAACCATCGACCAACATCCATTGAGAATTTGAACGATGGTGGTCGGATAAAGGTGAATGGTTGCCGAGTGTCTCGACGATTCACATTTGAAGTACGGTGCAGGTTCAGCACGTTGAAACACTCGCAAGTACTCGGCCCTATGAAGAGTCTCGGGATGAATAGACGTGTCGGGAGTCGGTGAAGTTATCCACAAAGGAAATCCGGCAGTGGCCATGAGCAGGAGCTCGTGTTTGGCCTTACGGACGATATCCGAGATCAAGTCGGTGTGGACTCCGACAAGATCGTGAGCAGGTCCGGGAAGGGTATCAGATGGCAAAGGTATGGATGAGCGCTCGACTAGTGTAGGCATGAGGCTCCGCACATCCCGTCTTAAGTGGTCAATGTCGATGGAATCATCGGACAACTCAAGAATAGGCTCTTGTTGTGGAGGAACAACTTCGAGCCTTCGCCGTGGCACATCTGAGTGCGGAACAGGACCTCCGCAATTGGGACAGATGCCGCTGTGGAGAGCATAGACGAGTCGTTGATTCAGAAGTTGAAGCTCCTCGTTCTTGCTCACCAGCTGATCGTTTCGTCTCTCTAACTCGGCAATACGCTGCTCAGACGTAAGGATACCGAACTTCTTCCTATTTCTCGACCCCCAATAATAGACTTGGTCCTCCTCAAGTCCGATTTTCGGACCAAATCGTTCTCGTTGTGGCTTGGTGGGGTGAGAATACACCGCAAAGAAAGCCGCAAGTGCATCTCTCTGAGCTTTGGTGTACTTTGTCCTCGGAAGTCTCCTATAGACAGGAGCGGCTTCCGGCTCAACGGGTGGATCAGCAACCAGGATTGGTGCTTGGGGTGGTGGTTGCGGTTGTGGTTGTGGTTGTGGCTCGGTCGGCATGCTAGCATCGGCGCTATTGAGCATGCTTGGTGGAATTATTTCAGCCAGACCTTCAAAGATTGGGTTCTCTGAAGGACCTGCCTGAAACAAATCGCTGAAAGAATTAACTCTTTTGGCCATTTCTGGGTTGGGAAGGGAGGAAAGCTTCTGGGATTTGGGAGTGTTTCTGGGAAAACTCAAGAACACGAAGAACACGAGAGAGAGAGAGAGTGAGAGAGAGACTAAGGGAAAAACGCGAAATGACCTAAGGGAACTAACGCAAACAGAAGGGAAAGGAAGGAACGGACGCACGCTCGCACACGTGCCACAGACAGAAGACCCGCAAATTGTGGATCGGGCGACGAAAGTCGTAAAGTCTACAGTAGACACGCACGCGGTTTATTAAACAATTCGGCCGACGCAAAAGTCGTGCGTCGGCCCAATCAGAATTTTTTTCATTTTCATTTTTTATTTTTTTATTTTTATTTTTATACTTTACGAAAAGTCGTAAAGTGAACAGTGAAAACGCGTAGCACACGCGCTTGCCGACACTTTAAACGGGCCTGGGCCATCGAAATGGTTTGGGCCTTAAAGTGGGCCTGGGCCAAAGAAATCTCCGGCCCATTATTGGTGGGCTTAACTAATGGGCCTAAAAACGAACAGGCCCGACACACTAAATGGGCTTGGGTTACGGGTTTTGGGCTTCGTGAATGACACGAGCCCAATGGGCCAAAATTTTTATTTTTTATTTTTTATTTTTTTATTTTACGAAACTTAAAACCCTAACCAATCACACAAATGGGCCTAAGGCCCAATAACAAATAACTACAACAAGCCCGAAAATAAAGCAAACAGTAATTATAAACAGTAAAAATAAATAATTACAAATAATAAAACAAACAAACACTCTTTTTTTTATTATTTACAATTACAAATTTTTTTATTTTTTTATTTTTTAAATAAATAACGAGAGTTAAAAGAAAACTTACCTTTTTACACCCGAGGAAACCGAAAATCACCAACAAGACATCAACCTCAAGGTTTTTCAACCTTGACTTCCTAAACGTATGCTCCGATGTATGTGGTAAAATTTCCGATAAACCCGGATTATTTCCTATACAAAATAAAAAGTTAGTAATAAAATTTACAAAATAAAAACAAAATATTTACAAAATGAATAAATAAAATTTCCTATGTCTAAGTATATTTTATTTACAAGTAATGTTAAATTGTCCAAAATATAGTTAAAAACAAAGTTGATTCCAAGCGGTAATTCGAGGTGGACGTACGGCCTAGGTGCAATATCGTGACGTAAATGACTTTCCGTGTTTTCAGAAGGCGAATGGCCAGATCACAAGAGATAAGCGAGAGGCAGGATTCATTTAGTGGACAAGTCCTCTGAATCCAATTTTACAAACCCGTCACCCAGAGTCTTGATCATATCTAGACACCATTCATGTGCCCCTTACTCAGTTGAGAAAGCACTTAAGTGTTCGACAATTCTCCAAGTGTTAATAAAGGCCGCCCTCAACCTCAAATAACCTTACGGTAAAAATGAAGGGTTTAGGCCAATATTAACAAAAGGACCTTACCTATTCCGTTCAAGTTACAACTTACAACAACAAAAAATAATCAACTATATAAAAGACACCTAAATAAATTACTAAGTATAACCAAATATATACAAGTATTATTCACAAAATATCAACAAGTATAAACAAGTATTATTCACAAATATTCAAAAAATAATAGTTAGGAATTTTCAATCCCCGTCGACGGCGCCAAAAATTGACACGCCCAAAAGGAGGCATCAATTTAGAAAATCCCTATCGGTAGTATAGTGGTGGAAGTAGGGTATCGTTCACAACGGAGATCAAAGGGTGTACCTAACAAAAAATGTCACAAAGAATTAAATAAAATAAAGAATTATTATCAACAAGTATAAAGAATATATACATATGTACAAAGTAAAAAGGGGATTTAAGAAATAAATTGAATGAAATAAATTAATTAATCTACAAAGAATAAATGAAATAAGATGGGATGAAACATAAAGAATATAAAGTTCAGCCACAAGTATACAAGTTTACCAATTATTGGACCGAAAATTAACCAAGTTCCCTAGCCATGAAACCGAAATTAACATATGTGGAAAGTTAGAAGCTAACCATTCCCCAAATAAAACATCTCTACGAAAATTAACCTAAGTGAAAGCACCTAGATTAACCAATTAAACATGCCATCTTAGTCTAGAAAGCTAGCTAGTCAAACCATATTTAACGCATAGAAAAGAGTTGTTAATTAAAGTGCACGACCCATTATAGAAAAGTCCATATGTCCGCAATCCTTTTTATTAGACACCGACTTTTGTCCAAAGCCTTTACTACTCGTGAATTAGGTTTCCAAAACTATTAGGTGAATTGTAATCCCTAACTCTAGCTCCAATTATATGCAAATATTATAAGTTTCGAACCCTATAACATAAACACATAAAAGTTTTCTATAAAACAGAATCAAATAAACGGAGTCACATAAGCTACTAGAAGAACTAATTAATTAGGATCCAATAACTAAATAAACTCATATATATAGGCTGGAAATTATATAAATCATGTCATGTTAACTAATACAAAAGATAAACAAGCAACAAAGAGGAACTCAATAGAGAATTTAAAGAATAAAGTCGAATTACACCATATGGAGAACATGAAGAACTCGAAGACCACGGATATTTGAATCCTTGAAAGCAAGCAATCCAAAGCCGTGAACTCGAGGTGATGATGGTGATGAAAACGTTGGTTGATGGCTGGTGGTGATGGTGACATCTCCTTCTCCTCCTCCTTGAAGCCTTGAAAATCCTAAATACTAGAGAATGGAAAATATGATGTGAGAGGGAGAAGAGAAAGAGGAGGGTTTGTCCCTCCCCATTGGGGTGTGTTTCAAGAGAGGAATGAGGCTGCTATTTATAGGAGAATTGAGAGGAAGAAGAAGACAATGAAAGAAATAAAGAAAGAAAAGGAAGAGAAGTGGAATGTGAGTGGTAGAAAAGAAATGGTAAGTGGAATGGTGGAAATGAAGTCATATGGAAATGAACCATTTATTTAGATAAAAGAAATCAAACACTAATATTGTGGGCAGAAAGAATAGGAAAGAATATAGGGGTGAGTGGAGCATTGAAAATAAAAGAAGAGGAAAGAAATAAAAAGCAGACAGCACTGAGCAGTTCCCACTTAGAACGGAATAATGCACGTTTGAACGGTTGGATGATTCTCAAATTTTAATACAGAATATATAACACACACATGCAGAGTGTATCAAAATTACAGCTGGATCCAACGGTGCAATTGGGAGATATTGGCTTCGCAAGTTGACATATCTGCACAGGCAGATTGTCCGAAAATGGGCTTGGACCTTCCTTCTTGGGCTTGGGCCTTTCTTCTTGGGCTTGGGCCTTTCTTCTTGGGCTTGAGCCTTTCTTCATGGATTTGGGCCTTCATCTTCATGGATTTGGGCCTTCATCTTGGGCCTCACGGTAGCTCACTTCTTAATGGGCCTCGAAAAAGCCCATTAGACTTCGTAAATTTCCGAGCTCCGATTTTCTGCACGTATTCACATTTATATATCATTTAGGGACTCAAATATGGAAACTAAGCAAAAATAGCAAAGTTACAATGAAATCATAGCCAAATAGTAGGGAAAATACATTAAAAACGTCACACTTTGTGCTCCTATCAGCTTTGCACCAAAAGCGAACCCTGAATGAACAAATGGTTCGAAACTGGCCTTCATTTCCTTCTCTCGTACATCCACGTGCTCCACCCAAGTGACCAAGGAAGATCCATTATGCAGATCACGTATCAGGCATCCGGAGGGGCGTTTTCGGCAAATCGATCTCACGGAAGGCTTTGGATTTGAACGCAATTCATCCACGGAGACATCCACGACGACCCAACTTCCATCCAGTTGTAGGTGGGAGTACCTAACAAACTGGACTTCTGATTAGATGTAAAACCTACGTCATTAAATTTTACCTAAATTCCTAACAATTGTCGTTGTAAAGTATAATGGGAAATAAAGGTTTTTCCCACAGAAGATTGTTATATTTACTTTTTAATGTCACGAAAAATTAAATTAAATAAAGAATTATTATTAACAAGTATAAAGAATAAAGAATATATATATATATACAAAATTAAATAAACTATATAGTATTGTTTCTATTTACAAAAATATACATTATATACAAAAGTATTTTTGGGGGTTTTTGAGATTTTTGAAAACAATAAAAGAAATATTTTTGGATTTTTATTATTTTTGAAAACAAGAAAAACACACACAAATATTGTTTTGAAGATTAACCAACTCCCTAGCCATGAATCCGAAACTAACACATGTAGAATGCCCACGCGGGTTATCATTCCCCAAATAAACTTCTCCCATGAAATCAACCTAGTGAACGCTCATCTAGATTAAACAATTAAACATGCAAAGGTGATTAATCTAAACATGTCTAACGCATAGAAAAAGAGTTGTTAATTCAAGTGCGCGACCTAGCGAACGCTCGTCTATCCGCGATCCTTATTATTTAGTTTCAACATTAAAGATAAAACTAAACAAACAAAATTCACATAAGCTGCTAGAAGAATTAATCAACTTCAATCCAATTTATTACACAGAATAGAAAATAAACAAACAATAACATTTCCCAAAATTATTCACGAATAGTTAATTAAACAAAAATAAATTATAATAAATAAACAGAGTTTGGGAAAAATGTTACTGTTGTGTCCATGAAAATGGACACTGTCTGGCAGGCGAAGGTGGCAGACTCAGCTATAGAAATCGGAATTTTGGATGTGGCGGGTGTAGAGATCACTTTGCATTTGGGCCTTTGGGGTGTAGATAGCAATTAGGCAAAGGCCCATTCTTTCTTTCTTTCCTTGCTGTTCAGCCGTGGGTTTTTCTTCTCATTAAGCTAGGTTGACTTTTCAACCTAGCCATGTCAGCATTAGAAAACTACTTATAATCATCTTCACGATTTCTTCTTCCTTAATTGATCTCTTTCTTTTTCATCAAACCAGCCCAGACTTCGTGAATTTCTTCTTCATTTCTTTTTCCCTTCTTTTTATTCTTCTTGCTGCAGAGGGAGGGAGGGTGAGACGGCAGCAGCGGGGTGGAGATGGCAGGGAGCTCACGGGTTGCTCTTAATTAAAGCTGCTGTAATTGAAAATTGGCTGAATATTGGTGAATTGAATCAGCGGCGTCGGTGACTTGCAGCAGCTTGGCATGATGATTACGGCGATGGGTTTCCAAACCTGCAAAAGAAAACATAGATAATTAGAAAATTATTGCTTGATTTATGAATTTGCAGGAACAAAGATTGAATTGGTTGCAGATTTGGGTGAGGAAGATGCGGTGTCTGGGACGAGCACGGCGGAGGAGGATTGATCATGGAGAGGGCTGAACGGCGCCGGCGTTGGACTGCTATGCTGAAACAGAGAGCATGTATGGCTGCCATGGCTGGAATGGGTGAGATTGAGTGATGATTATTGTCTGAATATGTGATTAACCCTCAGCAGACTGCTTCCTTAAATAGCAAAGGAAAGGGAGCTCGGTAGAAGTGGTAGGTGATGGTGGTGGAAGAAAAGTGAAATGGATTGTAGTGGTAGTGGACATGGTTGGTGAAACAAGCAGCCAAGGTTGGTGGTGATGCCGGTGGTTGAAGTGGAATAGTGGAGATGGTAGGTGATGCTAGCAGCCAAGGGTAGTGTGCTCGGTGGTGGTGGCTGCAAAGTTCCAAAACAAAAAACAAATACAAAATAAAAAATAAATAAATAAACAAATAAAAAATAAATATAAAATTAAAAGTAAATAAAATTAATAAATATAAATATAAAAATAAATAAATATAAATATAAACATGGGAAAATAAAAATGGAGATTTGAATTATGTTTCGCCACCGCGTGTGGTGGTTGCGCCGCCTTATGTGGTGGTTCGCCGACAAACTTGTCGGGATTCGGAACGGTTTCCGAAATCTTCGTACAATATTTTATTCCACAAATGAAAGTCACGGTTGACTTTCCGAATTACGCTGAAAATCTCCAAAATTCACCTTTTGTGTTGAAATTGACATTTTTCTCATATTTTCCCTAAACACACAAAAACAAATATTAAACAAACAAATAAGCTTTCGGAATAGCAAAATCCAGTAATTAAAGGCACTTTGTGAACGTATTTTACGTTCACATCACACCCCTACACTTGAACTATTGCTAGTCCTCTAGCAAACACAAAACAAAACAACACAAAACAGAAAGGGAAACACAAAACAGACGGTCTTTCCAACCATAATCCTCAGCGAGTTCGAAAAAAATTATAATCAAGAGAATAAAAATTATATACCATGGTTAAAGAATTTACTAAGTATTTAATATGTACATCTCATTTATGCTCGGGTGTGTGTGTGAAAACCAAGTATACAATTAATGTCAAGCAATCCAATAGGCACATCGAAACAACATTAACCACTAAACCTCACAAGATTCACTAAATATTTCCGCTCAGTGTTTAGGGTTAAGTGTTTACTCTCAAAACAATTACACAAGTAGTGTTCCCATATGCTTGCTCATTAACCAACTCTCTACAATTAATCTACAACTCATCAGATCATAAGGACTTTCAGGTGAAACAGGAACCAAAGGGTGGATGGTAAATGGTGAATGGTAAATGAAGTGAAATGACTCGAAATGAAAAATGTTTTACATGTTTGCAAGACAAGTCAACGACTTTGAAACTCATACCTATGCTAAACCCGAAACAACTCTTATTCTCCTCCAACCTTTTATTGAAAATAATACAAGTAAATAAAATAACTCTATTTTTGTGGTATTTTTTTCTTTTTCTTTTCCACATTTTTTTTTCTTTTCTTTTTTCTTGAGGAATTTTATTCCTTCTTTTTATTTCTGAATTTTTTTTTTCTTTGAACAAATACAACAAAATTAAATACACCCCCACACTTGCCTTCTGGTATATACCATACAAATCCGAAGCATAAAAACATAAGAAGTCACTATCATTGTCTTGCAAACACAATAAAACAATGGTGAAATGGTGTGGGTGAACAAAAGAAACGGCTAATGAGTGATCAGTTCAAAAGGGGATTCCTAAAGTTCGTGTTTAAATGGATGGTGAATATTTTGGCCATGGTGCTCAACTAATGCCTTACTCATTTCTAATTCATTACAGATTAACAAAATGTTTCAAGTGGTCTCTGAGCAAGTTCTAGGTTCAAAAACTCATGAATTGTGCACACATGAAGAACGAGTAAATGTATGAAAGATGCATACATGTGAATATACAACAGGCTCAAATCCTCACATTTCTGGGTATGCATGACAATGTATGTTCAAATGTGCTTCTCGGATTGCAATCAACTAATCGAAACAGGTTAAGTGAACATGGAAATTCGAGCAATCACAAGTTATGCAAATTAAATCCAAAGCAAATCACAAAGCCTTAGCATATAATCAATATTTTCAAAATCATAACAATTAAACTCAATTCATCATCGGGATTGGAAAGAATACAACACAATAAAACACACAAAAACACACAAACAGAAGCAAATATTTTTGTAATTTTTGATTTTTTGATTTTTTTTGATTTTTTCAGTTTACGTAACAATACGTGACCACAGTGACTTACTAAGTGCAATGGTAGGTTCAACGCTACCAAGGGAGTAAGTATGATTTAGTCGATATATTGTTACAGTAGAAAACAAAAACAAGTAAATTATTTTTTTGAATTTTTGAATTTTTCAAATTTTTTCTTTTCTTTTCAATAAATCTTCCCCCCACACTTGAATTAAACATTGTCCTCAATGTTAGACAGATATTTCACGAAAATGAATAATTCAAGCATGATTATTGAATTTAAACACACAAACTAAAATAAACCGAAGTAAACACACAAACAGAAATAAACACAAAACAATTAACTAAATGAAAAGGGAAACAGAAAAACTCCCCTTTGAAGATCGTGAAGCTCCTCCCGAAGCAAGTCACCAACAGTCACAAACAAGGCTAGCAGGGCCTTGCATCCAACGTTTGCTCCTTAATTGACTGCGGCTCTGATCCGTTGAAGTGTGTCCTGGACAAGGGTAGTTGCCGACTCCACGGCAGACTTGGCTGATGTAGCCCTCACTGAGATCTGGAACACGATAGTCAGCAGTGTTCCGTCAAGTACAGCTCCGGATACGTTAGGCAGAATGGAGAAGCCTGAAGACATAAGCGGAAATGGCTCCGGTTGAACTCCAGATAGCAAACACTGGAAAATGGAATGGTTAATCGGCGCATAAATCACAGACGACCCTGTTGCATCGGTGCAACACTCCTGAAGAATAAGGAAGTCGTTGTGACTATCTATGGCGAGCACCGAGATCTGGTTCCGCGGGTCAAGACCGATGGTGAAATTTGATAGAACACGTACCGAGCTGTCCATCGACATACTATCCCACAGCGGTCTCGTATGCACATCTTTGAGGAACTCAAAGATCCTGGTGTGATGGGAAAGATGCACGACAGAACAACCGGCAGTACGATTGACTCCAGGGGGCTTGCTCGGATCACCCCTTCGCTTGTTGGTCCTGACCTCCATTCGAGTGTCCCTTGTTCGGTTCGAACAAGTCCAGTGGTGGTACGTGGAGTTGCTGATATCGTTGAAGAAACAGATCGTCATCTGTTTTGCCATTTCCGCAAGTCCTCTTCTTCCTTCAAGAGAAATAATCGAGTCACCGGGTGAAGAGTGGATACCTGTGGCGCACATGTAGCGCTCGGCTTGTCGTTGGAGAGTTGAGATCCAACGCTTTGCACCAAAAGCGAACCCTGAATGAACAAAAGGTTCGAAACTGGCCTTCATCTCTTTCTCGCGTACATCCACGTGCTCCACCCAAGTGACTAAGGAAGATCCATTATACAAATCACGTATCAGGCATCCGGAGGGGCGTTTTCGGCAAATCGATCTCACGGAAGGCTTTGGATTGGAACGCAATTCATCCACGGAGACATCCACGACGACCCAACTTCCATCCGGTTGTTGGTGAGAATACCGAACGAACTGGACTTCACGAGTTGAAACGAGGTGAGATGGCACCGAAACTCGGCCGACATCACCTGCATATGCTCCTCGTAGCCTTCTTCGTTCTTTGGAGGAAAGGATCTCCAACGTCTTGGCGTTTGTGATCATGCTACGAAGGCGGCAACCATCGACCAACATCCATTAAGATCCGAACGATGGTGGTCGGATAAAGATGGATGGTTGCCGAGTGTCTCGACGATTCGGCTTTGAAGTACGGAGCGAGGTTCTCGCTCGTTGAAACACTCGCAAGTACTCGGCCCTATGAAGAGTCTCGGGATGAATAGACGTGTCGGGAGTCGGTGAAGAAATCCACAAAGGAAATCCGGCGGTGGCCATGAGCGAGGAGCTCGTGTTTGGCCTTACGGACGATATCCGAGATCAAGTCGGTGTGGACTCCGACAAGATCGTGAGCAGGTGCGGGAAGGGTATCGGATGGCAAAGGTACGGATGGGCGCTCGACAAGGGTAGGCATGAGGCTCCGCACATCCCGTCTTAAGTGGTCCATGTCGATGGAATCATCGGACAACTCAAGAATAGGCTCTTGTTGTTGAGGAACAACTTCGAGCCTTCGCCTAGGCACATCTGAGTGCGGAACAGGACCTCCGCAATTGGGACATATGCCGCTGTGGAGAGCATCGACGAGTCGTTGATTCAAAAGTTGAAGCTCCTCGTTCTTGCTCACCAGCTGATCATTTCGTCTCTCTAACTCGGCAATACGCTGCTCAGACGACTGGATACCGAACTTCTTCCTATTTCTCGACCCCCAATAGTAGACTTGGTCCTCCTCAAGTCCGATTTTCGGACCAAATCGTTCTCGTTGTGGCTTGGTGGGGTGAGAATACACCGCAAAGAAAGCCGCCAGTGCATCTCTCTGAGCTTTGCTGTACTTCGACCTCGGAAGTCTCCTATAGACAGGAGCGGCTTCCAGCTCAATAGGTGGATCAGCAACCAAGATTGGTGCTTGGGGTAGTGGTTGCGGTTGTGGCTCGGTCGGCATGCTAGCATCGGCGCTATTGAGCATGCTCGGTGGAATTATTTCATCCAGGCCTTCAAAGATTTGACTCCCTGAAGGACCTGCCTGAAACAAATCGCTGAAAGAATTAACTCTTTTGGCCATTTCTGGGTTGGGAAGGAGGAAAGCTTCTGGGATTTGGGAGGTTTTCTGGGAAAACTCAAGAACACGAAAAACACGAGAGAGAAAACGAGAGAAAGAGAGAGAGACTAAGGGAAATGCGAAATGACCCAAGGAAACTAACGCAAACAGAAGGGAAGGGAACAGAATGGACGGACGCGTGTCCAAAGTCGAGGACAGAGATCCGTAAATCACGGATCGAGCGACGAAAGTCGCAAAGGGAATAGTGGAACGCGCGCACGATTTATTAAACAATTCGGCCGACGCAAAAGTCGTGCGTCGGCCCAATCAAAATTTTTTTTCATTTTCATTTTTTTTTTTTTTTTTTTTTTTTAATACTTTACGAAAAGTCGTAAAGTGAACAGTGAAAACGCGTAGCACACGCGCTTGCCGACACTTTAAACGGGCTTGGGCCATCGGAATGGTTTGGGCCTTAAAGTGGGCCTGGGCCAAAGAAATCTCCGGCCCATTATTGGTGGGCTTAACTAATGGGCCTAAAAACGAACAGGCCCGACACACTAATGGGCTTGGGTTACGGGTTTTGGGCTTCGTGAATGACACGAGCCCAATGGGCTAAAAATTTTTTTTTTATTTTTTTTTTATTTTTTTTTATTTACAATTACAAATTTTCTAATTTTTTTATTTTTTATTTTTTATTTTTTAAAATAAATAACGAGAGTGAAAAGAAAACTTACCTTTTTACTCCCGAGGAAACCGAAAATCACCAACAAGACATCAACCTCAAGGTTTTTCAACCTTGACTTCCTAAACGTATGCTCCGATGTATGTGGTAAAATTTCCGATATACCCGGATTATTTCCTATACAAAATAAAAAGGTTAGTAATAAATTTAAAAAAAATAAAAACAAAATATTTACAAAGTTAAAAATATGTCAGAAATTATCTATACAAAATGAATGAATAAATTTTCCTATGTCTACGTATATTTTATTTACACAATACACTTAAGTGTACAAAAATATTTTCCTTTGCCTTAATATAGTTGAAAAAAAGTGAAAGTTGATTCCAAGCGGTAACTCAAGGTGGACTTACGGCCTAGGTGCAATGCCTTGACGTAAATGACTTTCCGTGTTTTCAGAAGGCGAATGGCCAGATCACAAGAGATAAGCGAGAGGCAGGATTCATTTAGTGGACAAGTCCTCTGAATCCAATTTTACAAACCCGTCACCCAGAGTCTTGATCATATCTAGACACCATTCATGTGCCCCTTACTCAGTTGAGAAAGCACTTAAGTGTTCGACAATTCTCCAAGTGTTAATAAAGGCCGCCCTCAACCTCAAATAACCTTACGGTAAAAATGAAGGGTTTAGGCCAATATTAACAAAAGGACCTTACCTATTTCCGTTCAAGTTACAACTTACAACAACAAAAAATAATCAACTATATAAAGGACACCTAAATAAATTACTAAGTGTTACAAAATATCAACAAGTATAAACAAGTCAGTATAAATAAAATTAACAAGTATTATTTACAAATAGTAAAAAGTCAATAGTCAATAGTCAAAGTCAACAGTAAAAAGTCAACAGTCAAAAGTCAACAGTAAATAGTAAAAACAATCCCCGGCGAGCCGGCGCCAAAATGATTAGATGTAAAACCTACGTCATTAAATTTTACCTAAATTCCTAACAATTGTCGTTGTAAAGTATAATGGGAAATAAAGGTTTTTCCCACAGAAGATTGTTATATTTACTTTTTAATGTCACGAAAAATTAAATTAAATAAAGAATTATTATTAACAAGTATAAAGAATAAAGAATATATATATATATACAAAATTAAATAAACTATATAGTATTGTTTCTATTTACAAAAATATACATTATATACAAAAGTATTTTTGGGGGTTTTTGAGATTTTTGAAAACAATAAAAGAAATATTTTTGGATTTTTATTATTTTTGAAAACAAGAAAAACACACACAAATATTGTTTTGAAGATTAACCAACTCCCTAGCCATGAATCCGAAACTAACACATGTAGAATGCCCACGCGGGTTATCATTCCCCAAATAAACTTCTCCCATGAAATCAACCTAGTGAACGCTCATCTAGATTAAACAATTAAACATGCAAAGGTGATTAATCTAAACATGTCTAACGCATAGAAAAAGAGTTGTTAATTCAAGTGCGCGACCTAGCGAACGCTCGTCTATCCGCGATCCTTATTATTTAGTTTCAACATTAAAGATAAAACTAAACAAACAAAATTCACATAAGCTGCTAGAAGAATTAATCAACTTCAATCCAATTTATTACACAGAATAGAAAATAAACAAACAATAACATTTCCCAAAATTATTCACGAATAGTTAATTAAACAAAAATAAATTATAATAAATAAACAGAGTTTGGGAAAAATGTTACTGTTGTGTCCATGAAAATGGACACCGTCTGGCAGCGAAGGTGGCAGACTCAGCTATAGAAATCGGAATTTTGGATGTGGCGGGTGTAGAGATCACTTTGCATTTGGGCCTTTGGGGTGTAGATAGCAATTAGGCAAAGGCCCATTCTTTCTTTCTTTCCTTGCTGTTCAGCCGTGGGTTTTTCTTCTCATTAAGCTAGGTTGACTTTTCAACCTAGCCATGTCAGCATTAGAAAACTACTTGATAATCATCTTCACGATTTCTTCTTCCTTAATTGATCTCTTTCTTTTTCATCAAACTAGCCCAGACTTCGTGAATTTCTTCTTCATTTCTTTTTCCCTTCTTTTTATTCTTCTTGCTGCAGAGGGAGGGAGGGTGAGACGGCAGCAGCGGGGTGGAGATGGCAGGGAGCTCACGGGTTGCTCTTAATTAAAGCTGCTGTAATTGAAAATTGGCTGAATATTGGTGAATTGAATCAGCGGCGTCGGTGACTTGCAGCAGCTTGGCATGATGATTACGGCGATGGGTTTCCAAACCTGCAAAAGAAAACATAGATAATTAGAAAATTATTGCTTGATTTATGAATTTGCAGGAACAAAGATTGAATTGGTTGCAGATTTGGGTGAGGAAGATGCGGTGTCCGGGACGAGCACGGCGGAGGAGGATTGATCATGGAGAGGGCTGAACGGCGCCGGCGTTGGACTGCTATGCTGAAACAGAGAGCATGTATGGCTGCCATGGCTGGAATGGGTGAGATTGAGTGATGATTATTGTCTGAATATGTGATTAACCCTCGCAGACTGCTTCCTTAAATAGCAAAGGAAAGGGAGCTCGGTAGAAGTGGTAGGTGATGGTGGTGGAAGAAAAGTGAAATGGATTGTAGTGGTAGTGGACATGGTTGGTGAAACAAGCAGCCAAGGTTGGTGGTGATGCCGGTGGTTGAAGTGGAATAGTGGAGATGGTAGGTGATGCTAGCAGCCAAGGGTAGTGTGCTCGGTGGTGGTGGCTGCAAAGTTCCAAAACAAAAAACAAATACAAAATAAAAAATAAATAAATAAACAAATAAAAAATAAATATAAAATTAAAAGTAAATAAAATTAATAAATATAAATATAAAAATAAATAAATATAAATATAAACATGGGAAAATAAAAATGGAGATTTGAATTATGTTTCGCCACCGCGTGTGGTGGTTGCGCCGCCTTATGTGGTGGTTCGCCGACAAACTTGTCGGGATTCGGAACGGTTTCCGAAATCTTCGTACAATATTTTATTCCACAAATGAAAGTCACGGTTGACTTTCCGAATTACGCTGAAAATCTCCAAAATTCACCTTTTGTGTTGAAATTGACATTTTTCTCATATTTTCCCTAAACACACAAAAACAAATATTAAACAAACAAATAAGCTTTCGGAATAGCAAAATCCAGTAATTAAAGGCACTTTGTGAACGTATTTTACGTTCACATCAACTTCATGATAGGAGCACAAAGTGTGACGTTTTTAATGTGTTTTCCCTACTATTTGGCTATGATTTAATTGTAACTTTGCTATTTTAGCTTAGTTTCCATATTTGAGTCCAAAATAATGTATTAATGTGAACATGTGCAGAAACGAAGTCTAATGGGCTTTTGCGAGGCCCATTATGAGGTGGTCTGCCATGAGGCCCAAGATGGAAGGCCCAAACCCAAGAAGGAGGTCCAAACCCAAGATGGAAGGCCCAAATCCATGAAGGAAGGCCCAAGTTCACAATGCATGAGGAAAGGCCCAAGCCCAGATTTTCGGACATTCTGCCTGTGCAGATTAGTCAACTTGCGAAGCCCATAACTCCCAATTGGACCGTCCGATCTAGCTGTAATTTTGATACACGCTGCATGTGCGTGTTAGATATTCTGTATTAAAATGTGAGAATCATCCAACCGTTCAAACGTGCATTATTCCGTTCTAAGTGGGAATAGCTCAGTGCTGCCTGCTTTTTATTTCTTTCCTCTTCTTTTATTTTCAATGCTCCACTCACCCTTATATTCTTCCCTCTTCTTTCTACCCATACCATTAGTGTTTGATTTCTTTTACCTAAATAAATGGTTAATTGCAACCCATTACATTTCCACCATGCCACTTACCATTTCTTTATCTCCCACTTAAATTCCACTTCTCTTCTCTTTCTTTCTTTATTTCTTGCATTGTCTTCTTCTTCCTCTCCATTCTCCTATAAATAGCAGCCTCATTCTTCTCTTCAAACACACCCCAATGGGGAGGGACAAACCCTCCTCTTTCTCTTCTCCATCTCACATCATATTTTCCATTCTCTAGTATTTAGGGTTTTCAAGTCTTCAAGGAGGAGGGGAGCTGTTTACACCATTACCACCAGCCATCAACCATCATCACCACCATCATCATCACCTTGGGAATCTCGGCTTTTGAGTTACTCGCGTGAGGATTTAAGAGTTTGTGATCTTCGAGTTCTTCCTACTTTCCATATGGTGTACTTCAACTTATTCTTTAATTACTCTTTTTGAGTTCCTCTTTGCTGCTTGATTATTCTTTGTATTAGTTAACATGACATGATTTATATAATTTTCAGCCTATATTTATGAGTTTATTTGATTGTTAGATCCTAATTAATTAGTTCTTCTAGCAGCTTATGTGACTCCGTTTATTTGATTCGGTTTTATTGAATCTTTTATGTGTTCTTGTTTTAAGGTTCAAAACTTAAGATGATTGCATGTAATTGGTGCTAGAATTAGGGTTTTAATTCTAATTCACAAGTAGTAATGGCTTATCAAACGGGTCGGAATCAAAATAAGAAGGATCGCGGATAGACGAGCGTTCGCTAGGTCGCACACTTTAATTAACAACTCTTCTCCTATGCGTTAGATATGTTATTGATTGATCACCTTTGCATGTTTAATTGTTTAATCTAGATGAGCGTTCACTAGGTTAATTTTCATAGAAGAGGTTTTATTTGGGGAATGATAACCCGTGTGGGCATTCCACATATGTTAGTTTCGGTTTCATGGCTAGGGAACTTGGTTAATTTTCGGTCTAATGATTGGTAAACTTGTGTATATGTGGCTGAACTTTATATACTTTGTGTTTCATCATCATATTTTATTTATTCTTTGTAATTTAATTAATTTATTTCATTCAATTTATCTCTCAATTCCCCTTTTTACTTTGTACATATGTATATATTTATACTTTATACTTGTTAATAATAATTCTTTATTTTATTTAATTCTTTGTGACATTTTTTGTTAGGTACACCCTTTGATCTCCGTTGTGAACGATACCCTACTTACACCACTATACTACCGATAGGGTTTTTTTAAATTGATGCTCCTTTTGGGCGTATCAATTTTTGGCGCCGTCGACGTGGATTGAAAATTCCTAACTATTTTTTTTAAACTGTTCATATTACTTGTTTATATTACTTGTCAATAATACTTGTTAATTTTATATATACTTACTAATTTTACACTTAGTAATTATACTTAGGTATCCCGAATATAGTTGATTATTTTTTGTTGTTGTAAGTTGTAATTTGAACGGAAATAGGTAAGGTCCTTTTATTAATATTGTCCTAAACCCTTCATTTGTACCGTAAGGTCACTTGAGGTTGAGGGCGGCCTTTATTAACACTTGGAGAATTGTCGAACACTTAAGTGCTTTCTCAACTGAGTAAGGGGCACATGAATGGTGTCTAGATATGATCAAGACTCTGGGTGACGGGTTTGTAAAATTGGATTCAGAGGACTTGTCCACTAAATGAATCCTGCCTCTCGCTTATCTCTTGTGATCTGGCCATTCGCCTTCTGAAAACACGGAAAGTCATTTACGTCAAGGCATTGCACCTAGGCCGTAAGTCCACCTTGAGTTACCGCTTGGAATCAACTTTCATTTTTTTTCAACTATATTCAGGCAAAGGAAAATATTTTTGTACACTTAAGTGTATTGTGTAAATAAAATATACGTAGACATAGGAAAATTTATTCATTCATTTTGTATAGATAATTTGTGACATATTTTTAACTTTGTAAATATTTTGTTTTTATTTTGTAAATTTATTACTAACCTTTTTATTTTGTATAGGAAATAATCCGGGTTTATCGGAAATTCTACCACATACATCGGAGCATACGTATAGGAAGTCAAGGTTTTTCAAAAACCTTGAGGTTGATGTCTTGTTGGTGATTTTCGGTTTCCTCGGGTGTAAAAAGGTAAGTTTTCTTTTAACTCTCGTTATTTATTTAAAAAATAAAAAAATAAAAATATTTGTAATTGTAAATAATAAAAAAAAGAGTGTTTGTTTGTTTTATTATTTGTAATTATTTATTTTTACTGTTACTGTTTGTTTTATTTTCGGGCTTGTTGTAGTTATTTGTTATTGGGCCTTAGGCCCATTTGTGTGATTGGTTAGGGTTTTAGGTTTCGTAAAATAAAAAATAAAAAATAAAAAATAAAAAAATTTAGCCCATTGGGCTCGTGTCATTCACGAAGCCCAAAAACCCGTAACCCAAGCCCATTAGTGTGTCGGGCCTGTTCGTTTTTAGGCCCATTAGTTAAGCCCACAAATAATGGGCCGGAGATTTCTTTGGCCCAGGCCCACTTTAAGGCCCAGACCATTCCGATGGCCCAGGCCCGTTTAAAGTGTCGGCAAGCGCGTGTGCCACGCGTTTTCACTGTTCACTTTACGACTTTTCGTAAAGTATTTAAAAATAAAAATAAAAAATAAAAAAATGAAAATCAAAAAAATTTGATTGGGCCGACGCACGACTTTTGCGTCGGCCGAATTTTTTAATAAATCGTGCGCGCGTTCCACTATTCCCTTTGCGACTTTCGTCGCTCAATCCGTGATTTACGGATCTTTGTCTTCGACTTTGGACACGCGTCCGTCCATTCCTTTCCCTTCCCTTCGGTTTGCGTTAGTTCCCTTAGTCATTTCACGTGTTTTCCCCCTCGTCTCTCTCTCTCCTCTCTCTCTCTCTCTCTTCTCTCTCGTTTTCTCTCATCTATTCTTCATCTGTTCTTGAGCTTTTCCCGAAACCTCGCAATTCCCGGAAGCTTTCCTCCCTTCCCCAAACCACGAATGGCCAAAAGAGTCAATTCTTTCGGCGACTTGTTTCGGGCGGGTCCTTCGGAGAACCCGATCTTTGAAGGCTTGGCTGAAATAATTCCACCAAGCATGCTCGATAGCGCCGATGCTAGCATGCCGACCGAGCCACTACCACAACCACGACCACTACCCCAAGCACCGATCCTGGTTGCTGATCCACCCGTTGAGCCGGAAGCCGCTCCTGTCTATAGGAGACTTCCGAGGACCAAATACACCAAAGCTCGAGAGAGAAGCACCGGCGGCTTTCTTTGCGGTGTATTCTCACCCCCACCAAGCCACAAAGAGAAAGATTTGGTCCAAAAATCGGATTAGAAGAGACCAAGTCTACTATTGGGGGTCGAGAAATAGGAAGAAATTCGGTATCCGGTCTTCCGAGCAGCGTATTGCCGAGCTAGAGAGAAGAAACGATCGGTGGTGAGCAAAAACGAGGAGCTTCAAATGCGAGAATCAACGACTCGTCGATGCTCTCCACGAGCGGCATATGTCCCGATTGCGGAGGTCTGTTCCGCACTCGGATGTGCCTAGGCGAAGGCTCGAAGTTGTTCCTCCACAACAAGAGCCTATTCTCGAGTTGTCCGATGATTCCATCGACATGGACCACTTAAGAAGGGATGTGCGAAGCCTCGTATGCCTACACTTGTCGAGCGCCCATCCTTACCTGTGCCATCTGATACCCTTCCCGGACCTGCTCATGATCTTGTCGGAGTCCACACCGACTTGATCTCGGATATCGTCCGTAAGGCCAAACACGAGCTCCTGCTCATGGCCACTGCCGGATTTCCTTTGTGGATAACTTCACCGACTCCCGACACGTCTATTCATCCCGAGACTCTTCATAGGGCCGAGTACTTGCGAGTGTTTCAACGTGCTGAACCTGCACCGTACTTCAAGGCGGAATCGTCGAGACACTCGGCAACCATCCATCTTTATCCGACCACCATCGTTGAAATCTTAATGGATGTTGGTCGATGGTTGCCAGTCTTCTGTAGCATGATCACAAACGCCAAGACGTTGGAGATCCTTTCCTCCGAAGAACGAAGAAGGCTACGAGGAGCATATGCAGGTGATGTCGGCCGAGTTTCTGGTGCCATCTCACCTCGTCTCAACTCGTGAAGTCCAGTTCGTTCGGTACTCTCACCAACAACTGGATGGAAGTTGGGTCCTTGTGGATGTCTCCGTGGATGAATTGCGGACAAATCCAAAGCCTTCCGTGAGATCGATTTGCCGAAAACGCCCCTCCGGATGCCTGATACGTGATCTTCATAATGGATCTTCCTTGGTCACTTGGGTGGAGCACGTGGATGTGCGCGAGAAGGAGATGAAGGCCAGTTTCGAACCATTTGTTCATTCAGGGTTCGCATTTGGTGCAAAGCGTTGGATCTCAACACTCCAACGACAAGCCGAGCGCTACATGTGCGCCACAGGTATCCACTCTTCACCCGGTGACTCGATTATTTCTCTTGAAGGAAGAAGAGGACTTGCGGAAATGGCAAAACAGATGACGATCTGTTTCTTCAACGACATCAGCAACTCCACGTACCACCACTGGACTTGTTCGAACCGAACAAGAGACACTCGAATGGAGGTCAGGACCAACAAGCGAAGGGGTGATCCGAGCAAGCCCCCTGGAGTCAATCGTACTGCTGGTTGTTCCGTCGTTCATCTATCTCATCACACCAGGATCTTTGAGTTCCTCAAAGACGTTCAGACTAGACCAATGTGGGATAGCATGTCGATGGACAGCTCGGTGCGTGTGCTAGCAAATTTCTCTATCGGTCTTGACCCGCGGAACTAGATTTCGGTGCTCGCCATAGATAGTCACAACGACTTCCTTATTCTTCAGGAGTGTTGCACCGATGCAACGGGGTCGTCTGTGATTTATGCGCCGATTAACCATTCCATTTTCCAGTGTTTGCTATCTGGAGTTCAACCGGAGCCATTTCCGCTTATGTCTTCAGGCTTCTCCATTCTGCCAAACGTATCCGGAGCTGTACTTGACGGAACACTGCTGACTATAGTGTTCCAGATCTCGGTGAAGGCTACATCAGCCAAGTCTGCCGTGGAGTCGGCAACTACCCTTGTCCAGGACACACTTCAAAGGATCAGAGCCGCAGTCAATTAGGAGCAAACGTTGGATGCAAGGCCCTGCTAGCCTTGTTTGTGACTGTTGGTGACTTGCTTCGGGAGGAGCTTCACGATCTACAAGGGGGAGTTTTTCTTTAACTTATTTGTTTTTCATTTGTATATATGTTGTGTGTTTACTTCTGTTTGTATGTTTAAATTCAATAACCATGCTTGAATTTATCATTTTCGTGAAATATCTGTCTAACATTGAGGACAATGTTTAATTCAAGTGTGGGGGGAAGGTTTATTAAAAAGAAAAGAAAAAATTTGAAAAATTGAAAAAATTCAAAAAAATAATTTACTTGTTTTCGTTTTCTACGGTAACAATATATCGACTAGATCATACTTACTCCCTTGGTAGCGTTGAACCTACCATTGCACTTAGTAAGTCACTGTGGTCACGTATTGTTACCCTAATAAAAAAATTGAAAATAAAAAAAAATAGTTTTGTAAGCTCGTTTGTTTCGCACTGGCTTTGGAGCTATCGAGTCTTAGAAAGTGCTTGTTTGTTTATTTGAGCTATATCAAAAATAAAAATATAATCAAAAAAATCAAAAAATCAAAAATGACAAAAATATTTGCTTCTGTTTTGTGTGTTATTGTTTGTTTTGTGCTTTGTTCTTTCCAATTCCGATGATGAATTGAGTTTAAATTGTTATGATTTTGAGAATGTTTATTATATGGCAAGGGTTTGTGTAGTTTGCTTTGGATTTAATATGCATAACTTGTGATTGCTCGAAATTTCATGTTCACATAACCTGTTTCGATTAATTGATTGCAATCCGAGAAGCACATTTAAACATACATTGTCATGCATACCCAGAAAATGTGAGGACTTGAGCATATTGTATATTCACATGTATGCATCATTCATACATTTACTCGTTCTTCATGTGTGCACAATTCATGAGTTTTTGAACCTAGAACTTGCTCAAAGACCACTCGAAACTTTTTATTAATCTGTGATGAATTAGAGATGATTAAGGCATTAGTTGAGCACCATGGCCAAAGTATTCACCATCCATCTAAACACGAACTTTAGGAATCCCCTTTTGAACTAAACACTCATTAGCCTTTTCTTTTGTTCACCCACACCATCTCACCCTTGTTTTATTGTGTTTGCAAGACGATGATAGTGACTTCTTGTGTTTTTATGCTTCGGATTTGTATGGTAATATACCAAAAGGCAAGTGTGGGGGTGCATTTTATTTTGTTGTATTTGTTCAAAGAAAAAAAAAAAGAAAGAAAAAAAATCAGAAATAAAAAGAAGGAATAAAATTCCTCAAAGAAAAAAAAAAGAAAAAAAAAAGAAAGAGAAATTCCAAAAATAGAGTTATTTTCTTGTTTGTAATTTCAATAAAAGGTTGGAGGAGAATAAGAAAGTTGTTTCGGGTATAGCATAGGTATGCGTTTCAAAGTCGTTGACTTGTCTTGCAAACATGTGAAACATTTTTCATTTCCAGTCCCTTCATTCATCATTCACCATTCACTATTCACCATTCACCCTTTGACCCCTGTTTCACCCTAAAAGTCCTTATGATTTAATGATTTGTGGATTAACCGTGGAGAGTTGGTCGATGAGCAAGCTTATGGGAACGTTACTTGTGTAATTGTTTTGAGAGTAAACACTTAACCCTAAACACTGAGCGGAAATAATTAGTGAATCTTGTGAGCTTTAGTGGTTAATGTTGTTTCGATGTGCCTATTTGATTGCATGAAATTTTTTGTATACTCGGTTTTCACACACTTCACCCGAGCATGAATGAGATATACATGTTAAATGCTTAGCAAATTTATTAGCCTTGTGATAGGTGCATAATTGTACAACTTTTTATATCAATTTCTCTACATTTTTGTTGTTAGTTTCTCATAAAATTCTGTTATTTATTTAGTTTTTGTGTTTGTAGGGTTCCTATTGCAAATAAAGAGAAAAGAAGACAACTTGAGGAAAATAAGCAAAGTGTCGGAAATTTACGAAGTGTAATTGGCTTTTTCGAGGCCCATTAAGGGGTGCGCTTCTGGAAGGCCCAAGATGAAGGCCCAAACCCAAGATGAAGGCCCAAATCCAAGATGAAGGCCCAAACCCAAGAAGGAAGGCCCAAGTCCACAAAGCATGAAGGAAAGGTCCAAGCCTATTTTCAGACATTCTGCCTGTGCAGATCAGTCCACTTTGGAGGCGCATATCTCCCACTTGCACCGTTGGATCCAGCTGTATTTTTGGCACACACTGCATGTGTGTCTTAGGTATTCTGTATTAAAATTTCAGAATCATCCAACCGTCCAAACGTCCAATATTCCATTCCAAGTGCGCATAGCTCAGTGCTGCCTGCTTTCTAATCCTTTCATTTTCCTTTATTCTCAATGCTCCACTCACCCCCATATTTCCACCCATCTCACCACACTATCTTTGTTGCTTTCTCTCCATACCATTAGTGTTTGATTTCTTTTACCTAAATAAATGGTTCATTGCCATATGACTACATTTCCACCATTCCACTTACCATTTCTTTTCTACCACTCACATTCCACTTCTCTTCCTTTTCTTTCTTTATTTCTTTCATTGTCTTCTTCTTCCTCTCCATTCTCCTATAAATAGCAGCCTCATTCTTCTCACCAATACACATGACAGGCCCAAAATGAGCGTCAATTTAAAAAAACCCTATCGGTAGTAGTATAGTGCATAGTAGGGTATCGTTCACAACGGAGATCAAAGGGTGTACCTAACAAAAAATGTCACAAAGAATTAAATAAAATAAAGAATTATTATTAACTAGTATAAAGTATAAATATATATCTACAAGGTAAAAAGGGGGTTTAAGAGATAAATTGAATAAATGAATTAATTAAATTACAAAGAATAAATTAAATAAGATGGGATGAAACACAAAGTATATAAAGTTCAGCCACAAGTATACAAGTTTACCAATCATTAGACCGAAAATTAACCAAGTTCCCTAGCCATGAAACCGAAATTAACATATGTGGAAAGTTAGAAGCTAACCATTCCCCAAATAAAACCTCTCTACGAAAATTAACCTAAGTGAAAGCACCTAGATTAACCAATTAAACATGCCATCTTAGTCTAGAAAGCTAGCTAGTCAAACCATGTTTAACGCATAGAAGAAGAGTTGTTAATGAAAGTGCACGACCCATTATAGAAAAGTCCATATGTCCGCAATCCTTTTTATTAGACACCGACCTTTGTCCAAAGCCTTTACTACTCGTGAATTAGGTTTCCAAAACTATTAGGTGAATTGTAATCCCTAACTCTAGCTCCAATTATATGCAAATATTATAAGTATCGATCCCTATAACATAAACACATAAAAGTTTTCTATAAAACAGAATCAAGTAAACGGAGTCACATAAGCTACTAGAAGAACTAATTAATTAGGATCCAATAACTAAATAAACTCATATAAATAGGCTGGAAATTATATAAATCATGTCATGTTAACTAATACAAAGAATAATCAAGCAACAAAGAGGAATTCATAAGAATAATTAAAGGAAAAGTCAGATTACACCATATGGAATAGCATGAAGACTTGAAGACCACAAAACCTTGAATCCTTGAAAGCAAGTAATCCAAACCGTGTGCAGCAAGGTGGTGATGATGATGGACGAAATTGATGGTGATGATGGTGATGGTGCAGCCGCCTTTCCTCCTCCTTGAAGCCTTGAGAACCCTAAATACTAGAGAATGGAAAATATGATGTGAGATGGAGAAAGAGGAGGGTTTGTCCCTCCCCATTGGGGTGTGTTTGAAGAGAAGAATGAGGCTGCTATTTATAGGAGAATGGAGAGGAAGAAGAAGACAATGAAAGAAATAAAGAAAGAAAGGGAAGAGAAGTGGAATTTGAGTGGGAGAAAAAGAAATGGTAAGTGGAATGGTGGAAATGTAGTCATATGACAATTAACCATTTATTTAAATAAAAGAAACTAAACACTAATGATGTGGGAATAAAGCAACAAATATGGGTTGGTGAGATGGATGACAATATGGTGGTGAGTGGAGCATTGAGAATAAAAGAAGAAGAAAGAATTGGAAAGTAGACAGCACTGAGCTATGTCCACTTAGAACGGAATAATTGACGTTTGAACGGTTGGATGATTCTGAAATTTGAATCCAGAATACTTAACACACACATGAAGCGTGTATCAAAAATACAGCTGGATCCAACGGTGCAAGTGGGAGATATGTGCTTCCAAAGTTGACAGATCTGCACAGGCAGATTGTCCGAAAATGGGCTTGGACCTTTCTTCATGCTTTGTGGACTTGGGCCTTCCTTCTTGGGCTTGGGCCTTCATCTTGGAATTGGGCCTTTCTTCTTGGGCTCACGGCAGCGCACCTCTTAATGGGCCTCGAGAAAGCCCATTAGACTTCGTAAATTTCCAACACATTGTTTATTTTGCTCAACTTATCTTCTTTTCTCTTTATTTGCAATTGGAAACCTACAAACACAAAAACTAAATAAATAACACAAATTTATGAGAAACTAACAATAAAAATGTAGAGAAATTGATATAAAAAGTTGTACAATTATGCACCTATCAAATACCCCCACACTTAACTTTTGCTAGTCCCTTAGCAACACAAAACTTAAAACAGAACAACACAAAACAGAAAAGGGAAACACAAAACATATATTCTTTCCAACCATAACCCTCAGCGAGTTCACAAGAGTTATAATCCGGAGAACAAAAATTATATACCAAGGCTAACGAATTTGCTAAGTCTTTAACCTGCATATCTCATTTATGCTCGGGTGAAGTGTGTGAAAACCGAGTGTACAATTAATCTCATGCAATCCAATAGGCACATCGAAACAACATTAACCACTAAAGCTCACAAGATTCACTAATTATTTCCGCTCAGTGTTTAGGGTTAAGTGTTTACTCTCATAACAATTACACAAGTAATGTTCCCATAAGCTTGCTCATTAACCAACTCTCCACAATTAATCCACAAATCATTAAATCATAAGGGCCTTTAGGGTGAAACAAGGGCCAAAAGGTGGATGGTAAATGGTTAATGGTGAATAATGAATGAAGGGACCGGAAATGAAAAATGTTTCATATGTTTGCAAGACAAATCAACGACTTTGAAACTCATACCTATGCTAAACCCGAAACAACGCTCTTATTTTCCTCCAACCTTTTATTGAAAATAATACAAGAACTCTATTTTTGGAATTTCTCTTTCTGACATTTTTTTTTCTTTCTTTTCTATATTTTTTTTTTCTTTGAGGAATTTATTCCTTCTTTTTATTTCTGATTTTTTTTTCTTTCTTTCTTTGAACAAATACAACAAAATAAATACACCCCCACACTTGCCTTTTGGTATACTACCATACAAATCCGAAGCATAAAACATAAGAAGTCACTATCATCGTCTTGCAAACACAAATAAAACAAGGGTGAGAAGGTGTGGGTGAACAAAAGAAACGGCTAATGAGTGTTTAGTTCAAAAGGGGATTCCTAAAGTTCGTGTTTAGATGGATGGTGAATACTTTGGCCATGGTGCTCAACTAATGCCTTACTCATTTCTAATTCATCACAGATTAACAAAATGTTTCAAGTGGTCTTTGAGCAAGTTCTAGGTTCAAAACTCATGAATTGTGCACACATGAAGAACGAATAAATGTATGAATGATGCATACATTTGAATATTCAATAGGCTCAAGTCCTCACATTTTCTGGGTATGCATGACAATGTATGTTTAAATGTGCTTCTCGGATTGCAATCAATTAATCGAAACAGGTTATGTGAACATGGAAATTCGAGCACTCATAAGTTATGCAAATTAAATTCAAAGCAAACTACACAAAACCTTGACATATAATAAACATTCTCCAAATCATAACAATTAAACTCAATTCATCATCGGAATTGGAAAGAACAAAACACAACACAAATAAACACACAAAAACACAAAACAGAAACAAATTTTTTTGTAATTTTTGATTTTTTGATTTTTTTGATTTTTCAATTTAGGGTAACAATACGTGACCACAGTGACTTACTAAGTGCAATGGTAGGTTCAACGCTACCAAGGGAGTAAGTATGATCTAGTCGATATACCGTTACCGTAGAAAACGAAAACAAACAAATAAATAAACAACAGAAGCAATTTTTTTTTCTTTTTCATTTTTTTTTATTAGGGTAACAATACGTGACCACAGTGACTTACTAAGTGCAATGGTAGGTTCAACGCTACCAAGGGAGTAAGTATGATCTAGTCGATATATTGTTACCGTAGAAAACGAAAACAAGTAAATTATTTTTTTGAATTTTTTCAATTTTTCAATTTTTTTCTTTTCTTTTTAATAAACCTTCCCCCCACACTTGAATTAAACATTGTCCTCAATGTTGACAAATATTTCACGAAAATGAATAATTCAAGCATGGTTATTGAATTTAAACACACAAACAAAAATAAACCGAAGTAAACACACAAACTGAAATAAACAGAAGTAAACACACAACAGTTAAGTAAATGAAAAGGGAAACAGAAAGACTCCCCTTTGAAGATCGTGAAGCTCCTCCCGAAGCAAGTCACCAACAGTCACAAACAAGGCTAGCAGGGCCTTGCATCCAACGTTTGCTCCTTAGTTGACTGCGGCTCTGATCCTTTGAAGTGTGTCCTGGACAAGGGTTGTTGCCGACTCCACGGCAGACTTGGCTGATGTAGCCCTCACTGAGATCTGGAACACCATAGTCAGCAGTGTTCCGTCAAGTACAGCTCCGGATACGTTTGGCAGAATGGAGAAGCCTGAAGACATAAGCGGAAATGGCTCCGGTTGAACTCCAGATAGCAAACACTGAAAAATGGAATGGTTAATCGGCGCATAAATCACAGACGACCCTGTTGCATCGGTGCAACACTCCTGAAGAATAAGAAAGTCGTTGTGACTATCTATGGCGAGCACCGAGATCTGGTTCCGCGGGTCAAGACCGATGGTGAAATTTGCTAACACACGTACAGAGCTGTCCATCGACATACTATCCCACAGTGGTCTCGTCTGAACGTCTTTGAGGAACTCAAAGATCCTAGTGTGATGAGATAGATGAACGACGGAACAACCAGCAGTACGATTGACTCCAGGGGGCTTGCTCGGATCACCCCTTCGCTTGTTGGTCCTGACCTCCATTCGAGTATCTCTTGTTCGGTTCGAACAAGTCCAGTGATGGTACGTGGAGTTGCTGATGTCGTTGAAGAAACAGATCGTCATCTGTTTTGCCATTTCCGCAAGTCCTCTTCTTCCTTCAAGAGAAATAATCGAGTCACCGGGTGAAGAGTGGATACCTGTGGCGCACATGTAGCGCTCGGCTTGTCGTTGGAGGGTTGAGATCCAACGCTTTGCACCAAAAGCGAACCCTGAATGAACAAAAGGTTCGAAACTGGCCTTCATTTCCTTCTCGCGTACATCCACGTGCTCCACCCAAGTGACCAAGGAAGATCCATTATGCAGATCACGTATCAGGCATCCGGATGGGCGTTTTCGGCAAATCGATCTCACGGAAGGCTTTGGATTTGAACGCAATTCATCCACGGAGACATCCACGACGACCCAACTTCCATCCAGTTGTTGGTGAGAATACCGAACGAACTGGACTTCACGAGTCGAAACGATGTGAGATGGCACCAGAAACTCGGCCGACATCACCTGCTTCTGCTCCTTGTAGCCATCTTCGTTGTCGGAGGAAAGGATCTCCAACGTCTGGGCGTTTGTGATCATGCTACAGAAGACTGGCAACCATCGACCAACATCCATGAGAATTTGAACGATGGTGGTCGGATAAAGATGGATGGTTGCCGAGTGTCTCGAAGATTCGGATTTGAAGTACGGTGCAGGTTCAGCTCGTTGAAACACTCGCAAGTACTCGGCCCTATGAAGAGTCTCGGGATGAATAGACGTGTCGGGAGTCGGTGAAGAAATCCACAAAGGAAAACCGGCAGTGGCCATGAGCAGGAGCTCGTCTTTGGCCTTGCGGGCGATATCCGAGATCAAGTCGGTGTGGACTCCGACAAGATCATGAGCAGGTCCGGGAAGGGTGTCGGATGGCAAAGGTATGGATGGGCGATCGACAAGTGTAGGCATGAGGCTCCGCACATCCCGTCTTAAGTGGTCCATGTCGATGGAATCATCGGACAACTCGAGAATAGGCTCTTGTTGTGGAGGAACAACTTCGAGCCTTCGCCTAGGCACATCCGAGTGCGGAACGGGACCTCCGCAATGGGACGGATGCCGCCGTGGAGAGCATCGACGAGTCGTTGATTCGCATTTGAAGCTCCTCGTTCTTGCTCACCGGCTCGATCGTTTCTTCTTTCTAGCTCGGCAATACGCTGCTCAGACGTAATGATACCGAACTTCTTCCTATTTCTCGACCCCCAATAATAGACTTGGTCCTCCTCAAGTCCGATTTTCGGACCAAATCGTTCTCGTTGTGGCTTCGTGGGGTGAGAATACACCGCAAAGAAAGCCGCCAGTGCTTCTCTCTGAGCTTTGGTGTACTTTGTCCTCGGAAGTCTCCTATAAACAGGAGCGGCTTCCGGCTCGGCTGGTGGATCAGCAACCAGGATTGGTGCTTGGGGTAGTGGTTGTGGTTGTGGTAGTGGCTCGGTCGGCATGCTAGCATCGGCGCTATTGAGCATGCTTGGTGGAATTATTTCAGCCGGACCTTCAAAGATCGGGTTCTCGAAGGACCCCCCGAAACAAATCGCCGAAAGAATTAACTCTTTTGGCCATTTGTGGTTTGGGAAGGGAGGAAAGCTTGGGAATTGGGAGGTTTTCGGGAAAAGCTCAAGAAACAGATGAAGAACACGAAGAACACGAGAGAGAAAAGAGAGAGAGAGAGAGAGAGACTAAGGGAAATCGCGTGAAATGACCTAAGGGAACTAACGCAAACCGAAGGGAAGGGAAGGAACGGACGCACGCTCGCACACGTGCCACAGACAAAGACCCGTAATTTCCGGATCGAGCGACGAAAGTCGTAAAGTCTACGTAGACACGCACGCGGTTTATTAAACAATTCGGCCGACGCAAAAGTCGTGCGTCGGCCCAATCAAATTTTTTTTTATTTTCGTTTTTTTTTATTTTTTTTTATTTTTTTAATACTTTACGAAAAGTCGTAAAGTGAACAGTGAAAACGCGTAGCACACACGCTTGCCGACACTTTAAACGGGCCTGGGCCATCGAAATGGTTTGGGCCTTAAAGTGGGCCTGGGCCAAAGAAATCTCCGGCCCATTATTGGTGGGCTTAACTAATGGGCCTAAAAACGAACAGGCCCGACACACTAAATGGGCTTGGGTTACGGGTTTTGGGCTTCGTGAATGACACGGGCCCAATGGGCCAAAATTTTTATTTTTTATTTTATTTTTTTTATTTTTTTTTTTCGAAACCTAAAACCCTAACCAATCACACAAACGGGCCTAAGGCCCAATAACAAACTAACTAACTAACAAGCCCAAAAATAAAACAAACAGTAATTATAAATAGTAAAAAGAAATAATTACCAACAGTAAAACAAAAGAAAACACTCTTTTTTTTTTTTTTTTTTACAATTACAAATTTTTTTTTTTTTTTTATTTTTTTTTTTTAAAAAAATAACGAGAGTGAAAAGAAAACTTACCTTTTTACTCCCGAGGAAACCGAAAATCACCAACAAGACATCAACCTCAAGGTTTTTCAACCTTGACTTCCTAAACGTATGCTCCGATGTATGTGGTAGAATTTCCGATAAACCCGGATTATTTCCTATACAAAATAAAAAGGTTAGTAATAAATTTACAAAATAAAAACAAAATATTTACAAAGTTAAAAATGTGTCACAAATTATCTATACAAAATGAATGAATAAAATTTCCTATGTCTAAGTATATTTTATGTCTACGTATATTCCTATGTCTACGTATATTCCTATGTCTACGTATATTTTATTTACACAAAAATATTTTCTTTTGCCTGAATATAGTTGAAAAAAAATGAAAGTTGATTCCAAGCGGTAACTGAAGGTGGACTTACGGCCTAGGTGCAATGCCTTGACTTAAATGACTTTCCGTGTTTTCAGAAGGCGAATGGCCAGATCACAAGAGATAAGCGAGAGGCAGGATTCATTTAGTGGACAAGTCCTCTGAATCCAATTTTACAAACCCGTCACCCAGAGTCTTGATCATATCTAGACACCATTCATGTGCCCCTTACTCAGTTGAGAAAGCACTTAAGTGTTCGACAATTCTCCAAGTGTTAATAAAGGCCGCCCTCAACCTCAAATAACCTTACGGTAAAAATGAAGGGTTTAGGCCAATATTAATAAAAGGACCTTACCTATTTCCGTTCAAGTTACAACTTACAACAACAACAAAAAAATAATCAACTATATAAAAGACACCTAAATAAATTACTAAGTGTAACAAAATATCAACAAGTATTAAAAACAAGTAAATTATTAACAAATATTAACAGTTTAAAAAATAATAGTTAGGAATTTTCAATCCACGTCGACGGCGCCAAAAATTGACAGGCCCAAAAGGAGCGTCAATTTAAAAAAACCCTATCGGTAGTATAGTGCATAGTAGGGTATCGTTCACAACGGAGATCAAAGGGTGTACCTAACAAAAAATGTCACAAAGAATTAAATAAAATAAAGAATTATTATTAACTAGTATAAAGTATAAATATATATCTACAAGGTAAAAAGGGGGTTTAAGAGATAAATTGAATAAATGAATTAATTAAATTACAAAGAATAAATTAAATAAGATGGGATGAAACACAAAGTATATAAAGTTCAGCCACATATACACAAGTTTATCAATCATTGGACCGAAAATTAACCAAGTTCCCTAGCCATGAAACCGAAATTAACATATGTGGAAAGTTAGAAGCTAACCATTCCCCAAATAAAACCTCTCTACGAAAATTAACCTAAGTGAAAGCACCTAGATTAACCAATTAAACATGCCATCTTAGTCTAGAAAGCTAGCTAGTCAAACCATGTTTAACGCATAGAAGAAGAGTTGTTAATGAAAGTGCACGACCCATTATAGAAAAGTCCATATGTCCGCAATCCTTTTTATTAGACACCGACCTTTGTCCAAAGCCTTTACTACTCGTGAATTAGGTTTCCAAAACTATTAGGTGAATTGTAATCCCTAACTCTAGCTCCATTTATATGCAAATATTATAAGTATCGATCCCTATAACATAAACACATAAAAGTTTTCTATAAAACAGAATCAAGTAAACGGAGTCACATAAGCTACTAGAAGAACTAATTAATTAGGATCCAATAACTAAATAAACTCATATAAATAGGCTGGAAATTATATAAATCATGTCATGTTAACTAATACAAAGAATAATCAAGCAACAAAGAGGAATTCATAAGAATAATTAAAGGAAAAGTCAGATTACACCATATGGAATAGCATGAAGACTTGAAGACCACAAAACCTTGAATCCTTGAAAGCAAGTAATCCAAACCGTGTGCAGCAAGGTGGTGATGATGATGGACGAAATTGATGGTGATGATGGTGATGGTGCAGCCGCCTTTCCTCCTCCTTGAAGCCTTGAGAACCCTAAATACTAGAGAATGGAAAATATGATGTGAGATGGAGAAAGAGGAGGGTTTGTCCCTCCCCATTGGGGTGTGTTTGAAGAGAAGAATGAGGCTGCTATTTATAGGAGAATGGAGAGGAAGAAGAAGACAATGAAAGAAATAAAGAAAGAAAGGGAAGAGAAGTGGAATTTGAGTGGGAGAAAAAGAAATGGTAAGTGGAATGGTGGAAATGTAGTCATATGACAATTAACCATTTATTTAAATAAAAGAAACTAAACACTAATGATGTGGGAAGAAAGCAACAAATATGGGTTGGTGAGATGGATGACAATATGGTGGTGAGTGGAGCATTGAGAATAAAGGAAGAAGAAAGAATTGGAAAGTAGACAGCACTGAGCTATGTCCACTTAGAACGGAATAATTGACGTTTGAACGGTTGGATGATTCTGAAATTTGAATCCAGAATACTTAACACACACATGAAGCGTGTATCAAAAATACAGCTGGATCCAACGGTGCAAGTGGGAGATATTTACTTCCAAAGTTGACAGATCTGCACAGGCAGATTGTCCGAAAATGGGCTTGGACCTTTCTTCATGCTTTGTGGACTTGGGCCTTCCTTCTTGGGCTTGGGCCTTCATCTTGGAATTGGGCCTTTCTTCTTGGGCTCACGGCAGCGCACCTCTTAATGGGCCTCGAGAAAGCCCATTAGACTTCGTAAATTTCCAACACATTGTTTATTTTGCTCAACTTATCTTCTTTTCTCTTTATTTGCAATTGGAAACCTACAAACACAAAAACTAAATAAATAACACAAATTTATGAGAAACTAACAATAAAAATGTAGAGAAATTGATATAAAAAGTTGTACAATTATGCACCTATCAACACACCCCAATGGGGAGGGACAAACCCTCCTCTTTCTCTTCTCCATCTCACATCATATTTTCCATTCTCTAGTATTTAGGGTTTTCAAGTCTTCAAGGAGGAGGGGAGCTGTTTACACCATTACCACCAGCCATCAACCATCATCACCACCATCATCATCACCTTGGGAATCTCGGCTTTTGAGTTACTCGCGTGAGGATTTAAGAGTTTGTGATCTTCGAGTTCTTCCTACTTTCCATATGGTGTACTTCAACTTATTCTTTAATTACTCTTTTTGAGTTCCTCTTTGTTGCTTGATTATTCTTTGTATTAGTTAACATGACATGATTTATATAATTTTCAGCCTATATTTATGAGTTTATTTGATTGTTAGATCCTAATTAATTAGTTCTTCTAGCAGCTTATGTGACTCCGTTTATTTGATTCGGTTTTATTGAATCTTTTATGTGTTCTTGTTTTAAGGTTTGAAACTTAAGATGATTGCATGTAATTGGTGCTAGAATTAGGGTTTTAATTCTAATTCACAAGTAGTAAAGGCTTATCAAACGGGTCGGAATCAAAATAAGAAGGATCGCGGATAGACGAGCGTTCGCTAGGTCGCGTACTTTAATTAACAACTCTTCTCCTATGCGTTAGATATGTTATTGATTGATCACCTTTGCATGTTTAATTGTTTAATCTAGATGAGCGTTCACTAGGTTAATTTTCATAGAAGAGGTTTTATTTGGGGAATGGTAACCCGTGTGGGCATTCCACATATGTTAGTTTCGGTTTCATGGCTAGGGAACTTGGTTAATTTTCGGTCTAATGATTGGTAAACTTGTGTATATGTGGCTGAACTTTATATACTTTGTGTTTCATCATCATATTTTATTTATTCTTTGTAATTTAATTTATTTCATTCAATTTATCTCTCAATTCCCCTTTTTACTTTGTACATATGTATATATTTATACTTTATACTTGTTAATAATAATTCTTTATTTTATTTAATTCTTTGTGACAATTTTTGTTAGGTACACCCTTTGATCTTCGTTGTGAACGATACCCTACTTACACTATACTACCGATAGGGTTTTTTTTAAATTGATGCTCATTTTGGGCGTGTCAATTTTTGGCGCCGTCGACGTGGATTGAAAATGTTCCTAACCTAATATTTTTTTTTGTGAATACTGTTTATAATTTTTTGTAATTAGTACTGTTTTTATTACTTGTATATAATTACTGTTTACTTTTCATTGTTTATAATTTTACTATTTTTTTTTAACTGTTCATAATACTTGTTTATATTACTTGTCTATATTACTTGTGAATAGTTGTTGTTATTACTTGTTTTTAATACTTGTTCATATTTTGTTACACTTAGTAATTTATTTAGGTGTCTTTTATATAGTTGATTATTTTTGTTGTTGTAAGTTGTAACTTGAACGGAATAGGTAAGGTCCTTTTATTAATATCGGCCTAAACCCTTCATTTTTACCGTAAGGTTATTTGAGGTTGAGGGCGGCCTTTATTAACACTTGGAGAATTGTCGAACACTTAAGTGCTTTCTCAACTGAGTAAGGGGCACATGGATGGTGTCTAGGTCGAGACCCTGGGTGACAGGTTTTGGATTCAGAGGACTATAGACTGACGTAAGTCGATAGGGGTGTAAGCCTCCGTAGTCCACTAAATGAATCCTGCCCCTCGCTTATTCTCATATGATCTGGCCATTCGCCTTCTGAAAACACGGAAAGTCATTTAAGTCAAGGCATTGCACCTAGGCCGTAAGTCCACCGTGAGTTACCGCTTGGAATCAACTTTCATTTTTTTTCAACTATATTGAGGCAAAAGAAACTGTTTTTGTACACTTTAGGTATATTGGATCAAACATGACTTTAAGATGGGTAGCTGTTTCAGTCCCATTGCACATTGAAGTCCTCTGTTCTCGTACTTAAGTGTATTGTGTAAATAAAATATACTTAGACATATGAAATTTTATTTATTCATTTTGTATAGATAATTTGTCATACATATTTAACTTTGTAAATATTTTGTTTTTATTTTGTAAATTTGATTACTAACTTTTTAATTTTTATAGGGAATAATCAAGGTTATCGGAAATTATACCACATACATCGGAGCATACGTTTAGGAAGTCAAGGTTGAAAAACCTTGAGGTTGATGTCTTGTTGGTGATTTTTCGGTTTCCTCGGGAGTAAAAAGGTAAGTTTTCTTTTCACTCTCGTTATTTGTTTTAAAAAAAATAAAAATAAAATAAAAAAATTAGAAAATTTGTAATTGTATATAAAAAAAAAGAGTGCTTGTTTTGTTTTACTGTTTGTAATTATTTATTTTTACTATTTATAATTACTGTTTGTTTTATTTTTGGGCTTGTTGTTTGTTTGTTATTGGGCCTTAGGCCCGTTTGTGTGATTGGTTAGGGTTTTAGGTTTCGAAAAGAAAAATAAAAAAATAAAAAATAAAAAATTTGGTCCATTGTGCCCGTGTCATTCCCGAAACCCGTAACCCAAGCCCAATTAGTGTGTCGGGCCTTTACTTTTTAGGCCCATTAGTTTAATCTCACCAATAATGGGCCGAAGTTTTCTTTGGCCCAGGCCCACTTTAAGGCCCAGACCATTCCGATGGCCCAGGCCCGTTTAAAGTGTCGGCAAGCGTCAGCGCGTGTGACACGCGTTTTCACTGTTCACTTTACGACTTTCGCGTAAAGATTTGGTTAAATAAAAAAAAAAATTCTTATTGGGCCGTCCCGCGACTTTCGCGTCGGCACGATAATTAAAAAAAAATAAAAAAATAAAAAATGAAAAAAAATTTGATTGGGCCGACGGACGACTTTTGCGTCGGCCGATTTGTTTAATAATCCGCATGCGTGTCAACTGTAGCCTTTGCGACTTTCGTCGCTCGATCCGCAATTTGCGGATCTGTGTCTGTGGCACGTGTGCGTACGTGCGTCTGTTCCTTTCCCTTGGTTTGTGTCTATGTGCTTCATTCCATTCATTTTGCATTCATTTTCACTTAGTTCCCTTTTAGTCTCTCTAAATTTTCTCTCGTTTGTTCATACTGTTCTTCACTTGTTCTTCGTTGTTCTTAGTTATTTTTCCAGAAAGCTATCCTCCCTCCCAACCTAGAAATGGCCAAAAGAGTGAATTCTTTCAGTGAGTTGTTTCATTCTAGTCCTCCAGAGAGTGATTTCTTTGAAGGCTTGGATGAAATCATTCCACCAAGCATTCTAGATACTGTTAATGCTAGCATGCCGGATGTGCCAGAACCAGAACCAGAACCACAAGCACCAATCCAGGCTGCTGATCCACATGTTGTTGTTGTTGCTGGTCCTTCCCAGAAGCGTACGAGAGGCCCGAGGACGAGATTCACCAAGGACCAAAATGATGCGTTGACCGAGTTCTACACGGTGAATCCTCACCCACTCAAACTGCACAGAGCAAGGTTTGCTATAGAACTCGGGTTAACTGAAAATAAGGTCTACAACTGGGGAAGGAGATTTCATGATAAGCACGGTATCCCGTCAGAGGAGCAGATTTATGCCGATCTAATAAGAAGAAACGAGGAGCTGATGAGTAAGAATGAGGAGCTTCAAGAGCAGAACCAGAAACTCATCGATGCTCTTCATAGCGGCATTTGTCCCCAGTGTGGAGGTCCTGTTCCGCACCCAGATGTGCATCGATCAAGATTCGAAGTTGTTCCTCCGGAGCCTCTTCTTGTCTTGTCCGATGATTCAATCGACATGGATGACTTGCGAAGGGATGTGCGGAGCCTCATGCCAAGATTACTCGAGCGCTCATCCTCTCATGTGCCATCTGACAACATTCCGGGACCTGCTCATGATCTCGTTGGGTTTCTGATAGGAGCACAAAGTGTGACGTTTTTAATGTATTTTCCCTACTATTTGGCTATGATTTAATTGTAACTTTGTTATTTTTGCTTAGTTTCCATATTTGAGTCCCTAAATGATATATAAATGTGAATACGTGCAGAAAATCGGAGCTCGGAAATTTACGAAGTCTAATGGGCTTTTTCGAGGCCCATTAAGAAGTGAGCTGCCGTGAGGCCCAAGATGAAGGCCCAAATCCATGAAGATGAAGGCCCAAGCCCAAGAAGAAAGGCCCAAGCCCAAGAAGGAAGGTCCAAGCCCATTTTCGGACAATCTGCCTGTGCAGATATGTCAACTTGCGAAGCCTATATCTCCCAATTGCACCGTTGGATCCAGCTGTAATTTGGGTACACGTTGCATGTGTGTGTTATATATTCTGTATTAAAATTTGAGAATCATCCAACCGTTCAAACGTGCATTATTCCGTTCTAAGTGGGAACTGCTCAGTGCTGTCTGCTTTTTATTTCTTTCCTCTTCTTTTATTTTCAATGCTCCACTCACCCCTATATTATTTCCTCTTCTTTCTGCCCACAATATTAGTGTTTGATTTCTTTTATCTAAATAAATGGTTCATTGCCATATGACTTCATTTCCACCATTCCACTTACCATTTCTTTTCTACCACTCACATTCCACTTCTCTTCCTTTTCTTTCTTTATTTCTTTCATTGTCTTCTTCTTCCTCTCCATTCTCCTATAAATAGCAGCCTCATTCTTCTCTTGAAACACACCTCAATGGGGAGGGACAAACCCTCCTCTTTCTCTTCTCACATCATATTTTCCATTCTCTAGTATTTAGGGTTTTCAGGACTTCAAGGAGGAGGAGAAGGCGTCTACACCATCACCACCAGCCCTATTTCAGCGTCACCATCACCATCACCACCTTGTCTTCACAGCTTGGATTACTTGTGGTCAAGAATTCAAGATGTGGCTTCAAGATCTTCATGCTATTCATACGGTGTATTTCGACTTATTCTTTAATTTCTCTTATGAGTTCCTCTTTGTTGCTTGTTTATCCTTTGTATTAGTTAACATGACATGATTTATATAATTTTCAGCCTTTGTTTATGGGTTTATTTAATTGTTGGATCCTAATTAATTAGTTCTTCTAGTAGCTTATGTGACTCCGTTTATTTGATTCTATTTTAGTAGATAACTTTTATATGTTTTTGTTTTAAGGTTGCAAACTTAAGATGATTGCATATAATTGGTGCTAGAATTAGGGTTTTAATTCTAATTCACAAGTAGTAAAGGCTTTGGAAAGAGGTCGGAAACAAATAAGAAGGATCACGGATAGATGGGCGGTCCCACTAGGTCGTGCACTTTAATTAACAACTCTTCTTTTATGCGTTGGACATGTTTTGATTTGCTACCTTTGCATGTTCGATTGGTTAATCTAGGTGCGGTCGCTTAGGTTAATTTTCATGAAAGTGGTTTTATTTGGGGAATGATAATTGGCGGTCCAGCATTCCACATATGTTAATTTCGGTTTCATGGCTAGGGAACTTGGTTAATTTTCGGTCCAATAATTGGTAAACTTGTATACTTACGGCTGAACTTTATATACTTTGTGTTTCATCCCATCTTATATTTAATTTATTCTTTGTAATTTAATTAATTCATTTCATTCAATTTAATCTCTTAAACCCCATTTTTACTTTGTACATATGTATATATTTATACTTTATACTTGTTAATAATTCTTTATTTTATTTAATTCTTTGTGACAATTTTTGTTAGGTACACCCTTTGATCTCCGTTGTGAACGATACCCTACTCACCACTATACTACCGATAGGGTTTTTCTAAATTGACGCTCATTTGGGGCGTGCCAATTTTTGGCGCCGTCGACGGGGATTGAAAATTCCTAACTATTATTTTGTGAATATTTGTGAATAATACTTGTTTATACTTGTTAATATTTTGTTACACTTAGTAATTTATTTAGGTATCCTGAATGTAGTTGATTATTTTTTGTTGTTGTTGTAAGTTGTAACTTGAACGGAAATAGGTAAGGTCCTTTTGTTAATATTGGCCTAAACCCTTCATTTTTACCGTAAGGTTATTTGAGGTTGAGGGCGGCCTTTATTAACACTTGGAGAATTGTCGAACACTTAAGTGCTTTCTCAACTGAGTAAGGGGCACATGAATGGTGTCTAGATATGATCGAGACCCTGGGTGACGGGTTTGTAAAATTGGATTCAGAGGACTAGTCCACTAAATGAATCCTGCCTCTCGCTTATCTCTTGTGATCTGGCCATTCGCCTTCTGAAAACACGGAAAGTCATTTAAGTCAAGGCATTGCACCTAGGCCGCACGTCCACCTTGAGTTACCGCTTGGAATCAATTTTCATTTTTTTTCAACTATATTCAGGCAAAGGAAAATATTTTTGTACACTGAGTGTATTGTGTAAATAAAATATATGTAGACATAGGAAAATTTATTCATTTTGTATAGATAATTTGTGACATATTTTTAACTTTGTAAATATTTTGTTTTTATTTTGTAAATTTATTACTAACCTTTTTATTTTGTATAGGAAATAATCCGGGTTTATCGGAAATTCTACCACATACATCGGAGCATACGTTTAGGAAGTCAAGGTTGAAAAACCTTGAGGTTGATGTCTTGTTGGTGATTTTCGGTTTCCTCGGGAGTAAAAAGGTAAGTTTTCTTTTCACTCTCGTTATTTATTTGACTTAAATAAAAAAAATAAAAAATTTTGTAATTGTAAAAAAAAAAAAAAAAAAAGAGTGTTTTCGTTTGTTTTACTCTTTGTATTTATTTATTTTTACTGTTTATAATTACTGTTTGTTTTATTTTCGGGCTTGTTGTAGTTATTTGTTATTGGGCCTTAGGCCCGTTTGTGTGATTGGTTAGGGTTTTAGGTTTCGTAAAAAAATAAAAATAAATAAAAAATAAAAAATAAAAAAATTTAGCCCATTGGGCTAGTGTCATTCCCGAAGCCCAAAACCCGTAACCCAAGCCCATTAGTGTGTTGATTGGTGCATAATTGTACAACCTTTTATATCAATTTCTCTACATTTTTGTTGTTAGTTTCTCATAAATTTGTGTTATTTATTTAGTTTTTGTGTTTATAGGTTTCCAATTGCAAATAAAGAGAAAAGAAGATAAGTTGAGGAAAGTAAGCAAAGTGTCGGAAATTTACGAAGTCTAATGGGCTTTCTCGAGGCCCATTAAGGGGTGCGCTGCCATGAGCCCAAGAAGGAAGGCCCAAACCTAAAATGAAGGCCCAAATCCATGAAGGAAGGCCCAAGTTCACAAAGCATGAAGGAAAGGTCCAAGCCCATTTTCAGACATTCTGTCTGTGCAGATCAGTCCACTTTCGAGGCCCATATCTCCTAATTCAACCGTTGGATCCAGCTGTATTTTTGATACACACTGCACGTGTGTGTTAGGTATTCTGGATTCAAATTTCAGAATCATCCAACCGTTCAACCGTCCATTATTTCGTTCTAAGTAGGCATAGCTCAGTGCTGCCTACTTTCCAATTCTTTCTTCTTCTTTTATTCTCAATGCTCCACTCACCCCCACTTTGCCATCCATTTCACCACACTATGTTTGTTGGTTTCTCCCCACAATATTAGTGTTTGATTTCTTTTATTTAAATAAATGGTTAATTGCCATATGACTACATTTCCACCATTCCACTCACCATTTCTTTATCTCCCACTTAAATTCCACTTCTCTTCCTTTTCTTTCTTTATTTCTTTCATTGTTTTCTTCTTCCTCTCCATTCTCCTATAAATAGCAGCCTCATTCTTCTCTTCAAAACACACCCCAATGGGGAGGGACAAACCCTCCTCTTTCTCTTCTCCCTCTCACATCATATTTTCCATTCTCTAGTATTTAGGGTTTTCAAGACTTCAAGGAGGAGAGGAGCTGTTTACACCATTACCACCAGCCATCAACCATCATCACCACCATCATCATCACCCTGGGAATCTCGGCGTTGAGTTGCTTGCTTTCAAGGATTCAAGAGTTCGTGGTCTTCAAGTTCTTCCTATTTTCCATATGGTGTACTTCAACTCAATCTTTAATTACTCTTTTTGAGTTCCTCTTTGTTGCTTGATTATTCTTTGTATTAGTTAACATGACATGATTTATATAATTTCCAGCCTATTTATATGAGTTTATTTAGTTATTGGATCCTAATTAATTAGTTCTTCTAGTAGCTTATGTGACTCTGTTTACTTCATTCTGAATTATAGAAAACTTTTATGTGTTTATGTTATAGGGATCGATACTTATAATATTTGCATATAATTGGAGCTAGAGTTAGGGATTACAATTCACCTAATAGTTTTGGAAACCTAATTCACGAGTAGTAAAGGCTTTGGACAAAGGTCGGTGTCAAATAAAAAGGATTGCGGACATATGGACTTTTCTATAATGGGTCGTGCACTTTAATTAACAACTCTTTTCTATGCGTTAAATATGGTTTGATTAGCTAGCTTTCTAGACTAAGATGGCATGTTTAATTGGCTCCTTGTGGGCGTGTCAATTTTTGGCGCCGTCGACGGGGATTGAAAATGTTCCTAACCTAATTTTTTTTTTTTTTGTTAATACTGTTTATAATTTTTTGCAATTATTACTGTTTTTATTACTTGTATATAATTACTGTTTACTTTTTATTGTTTATAATTTTACTATTTTTTAACTGTTCATATTACTTGTTTATATTACTTGTCTATATTACTTGTGAATAGTTGTTGTTATTACTTGTTTTTAATACTTGTTCATATTTTGTTACACTTAGTAATTTATTTAGGTGTCTTTTATATAGTTGATTATTTTTTTGTTGTTGTAAGTTGTAACTTGAACGGAAATAGGTAAGGTCCTTTTGTTAATATTGGCCTAAACCCTTCATTTTTACCGTAAGGTTATTTGAGGTTGAGGGCGGCCTTTATTAACACTTGGAGAATTGTCGAACACTTAAGTGCTTTCTCAACTGAGTAAGGGGCACATGGATGGTGTCTAGGTCGAGACCCTGGGTGACAGGTTTTGGATTCAGAGGACTATAGACTGACGTAAGTCGATAGGGGTGTAAGCCTCCGTAGTCCACCAAATGAATCCTGCCCCTCGCTTATTCTCATATGATCTGGCCATTCGCCTCTGAAAACACGGAAAGTCATTTAAGTCAAGGCATTGCACCTAGGCCGTAAGTCCACCTTGAGTTACCGCTTGGAATCAACTTTCACTTTTTTTCAACTATATTAAGGCAAAGGAAAATATTTTTGTACACTTACGTGTATTGTGTAAATAAAATATACGTAGACATAGGAAAATTTATTCATTCATTTTGTATAGATAATTTGTGATACATTTTTAACTTTGTAAATATTTTGTTTTTAACTTGTAAATTGTATTACTAACTTTTTAATTTTTAGGGAATAATCAAGGTTATCGGGAATTATACCATTATGCACTTGGAGCTAACGTTTGGAAGTCAAGGCCGGAGTGCCTTGAGGTTGGTGTCTTGATGGTGTATTCCGGCTATCCTCGAGAGTCGTCAAAGGGAGTTTCTTTTTTCTCACTCTCGTTAATTGTTTCTTTTTTTTTAGTTCGTGTAAAAAAAAAATATAGAAAATTTGGTTTTTAAAAAAAAATTGTTGTTTTACTTTTTTTTTTGTTTGTAGTGTTTCATTTATTTTGGTTTGTTAGTTTATTTTATTTTTCACCATGCTTGAATTTTTCATTGCACGAAATATTTGTCAAACATTGAGGACAATGTTAGATTCAAGTGTGGGGGTAAGGTAGCATCTTTAAAATCAAAAATTTCAAAAAGAAAAAAAAAATTGCTTATGTTGTGTGTTTCTTTTTGTTAAGTTCTTTCCAAAAATTCAAAAAAATTCAAAAATTTCAAAAAAAAAAAAAATGTCAAAACCTAAAAATTTCAGTAAATAAAAAAATTTATATTTAGTTATGTAAGCTCGTTTGTTTCGCACTGACTTTGGAGCTATCGAGTCTTAGAAAGTGCTTGTTTGTTTATTTGAGCTATATCATTGAAAAATCAAAAAAATCAAAAAATCAAAAATGACAAAAATATTTGCTTCTGTTTTGTGTGTTATTGTTTGTTTTGTGCTTTGTTCTTTCCAATTCCGATGATGAATTGAGTTTAAATTGTTGTGATTAGGAGAATGTTTATTATATGTCAAGGCTTTATGTATTTTGCTTTGAATTTAATTTGCATAACTTGTGATTGCTCGAAATTCCATGTTCACATAACCTGTTTCGATTAATTGATTGCAATCCGAGAAGCACATTTGAACATACATTGTCATGCATACCCAGAAACTGTGAGAATTTGAGCCTATTGAATATTCACATGTATGCATCATTCATACATTTACTCGTTCTTCATGTGTGCACAATTCATGAGTTTTGAACCTAGAACTTGCTCAAAGACCACTTGAAACGTTTTATTTATCTGTGATGAATTAGAAATGAGTAAGGCATTAGTTGAGCACCATGGCCAAAATAATCACCATGCATCTAAACACGAACTTTAGGAATAACCCTTTTGAACTAAACACTCATTAGCCGTTTCTTTTGTTCACCCACACCATCTCACCCTTGTTTTGTTGTGTTTGCAAGACGATGATAGTGACTTCTTATGTTCTTATGCTTCGGATTTGTATGGTAATATACCAAAAGGCAAGTGTGGGGGTGCATTGTATTTTGTTGTATTTGTTCAAAGAAAGAAAGAAAGAAAAAAATCAAAAACAAAAAGAAGGAATAAAGTTCCTCAAGAAAAAAAAAAGAAAAAAAAAAGGAAAAGAAAAAAAGAGTTATTTTCTTGTTTTAATAGAAGGTTGGAGGAGAATAAGAACGTTGTTTCGGTTATAGCATAGGTATGAGTTTCAAAGTCGTTGATTTGTCTTGCAAACATATGAAACATTTTTCATTTCCAGTCCCTTCATTCATTATTCACCATTCACCATTTACCATCCACCTTTTGGCCCCTGTTTCACCCTAAAAGCCCTTATGATTTAATGATTTGTGGATTAATTGTAGAGAGTTTGTCGATGAGCAAGCTTATGGGAACGTTACTTGTGTAATTGTTTTGAGAGTAAACACTTAACCCTAAACATTGAGCGGAAATAATTAGTGAATCTTGTGAGCTTTAGTGGTTAATGTTGTTTCGATGTGCCTATTGGATTGCTTGAGATTTTTTGTATACTCGGTTTTCACACACTGCACCCGAGCATGAAGGCTACGAGGAGCAGAAGCAGGTGATGTCGGCCGAGTTTCTGGTGCCATCTCACATCGTTTCGACTCGTGAAGTCCAGTTCGTTCGGTATTCTCACCAACAACTGGATGGAAGTTGGGTCGTCGTGGATGTCTCCGTGGATGAATTGCGTTCCAATCCGAAGCCTTCCGTGAGATCGATCTGCCGAAAACGCCCCTCCGGATGCCTCATACGTGATCTGCGTAATGGATCTTCCTTAGTCACTTGGGTGGAGCACGTGGATGTACGCGAGAAGGAGATGAAGGCCAGTTTCGAACCTTTTGTTCATTCAGGGTTCGCTTTTGGTGCAAAGCATTGGATCTCAACCCTCCAACGACAAGCCGAGCGCTACATGTGCGCCACAGGGATCCACACTTCACCCGGTGACTCTATCATCTCTCCTGAAGGAAGAAGAGGCCTTGCGGAAATGGCAAAGCAGATGACAATCTGTTTCTTCAACGACATCAGCAACTCCACGTACCACCACTGGACTTGTTCGAACCGAACAAGAGACACTCGAATGGAGGTCAGGACCAACAAGCGAAGGGGTGATCCGAGCAAGCCCCCTGGAGTCAATCGTACCGCTGGTTGTTCCGTCGTTCATCTCTCCCATCACACCGGGATCTTTGAGTTCCTCAAAGACGTTCGAACAAGACCACTTGTGGGATAGTATGTCGATGGACGGCTACGTGCGTGTGCTAGCGAATTTCACCATCGGTCTTGACCCGCGGAACCAGATTTCGGTGCTCGCCATAGATAGTCACAACGACTTCCTCATTCTTCGGGAGTGTTGCACCGACGACGGGGTCGTCTGTGATATACGCGCCGATTAACCATTCCATTCTCCGATGTCTGCTATGTGGAGTTCAACCGGAGCCGTTTCCGCTCATGTCTTCGAGCTTCTCCATTCGCCTAACGTATTCGGAGCTGTTCTTGACGGAACACTACCGACTATGGTGTTCCGGATCTCGGTGAAGGCTACATCGGCCAAGTCCGCCGTGGAGTCGGCAACGACCCTTGTCCGGGACACACTTCAAAGGATCGAGCCGCAGTCAATTAAGGAGCAAACGTTGGATGCAAGGCCCTGCTAGCCTTGTTTGTGACTGTTGGTGACTTGCTTCGGGAGGAGCTTAATGATCTTCAAAGTGGGGAGTCTTTTTGTTTCCCTTTTCATTTACTTAACTGTTGTGTGTTTACTTGTTTATGTTGTGTGTTTATTTCAGTTTGTGTGTTTACTTCGGTTGATTTCTGTTTGTGTGTTTAAATTCAATAACCATGCTTGAATTTTTCATTTTCGTGAAATATCTGTCTAACATTGAGGACAATGTTTAATTCAAGTGTGGGGGAAGATTTATTTAAAAAAGAAAAGAAAAAAAAATTTGAAAAATAAAAAAGTTCAAAAAAATAATTTACTTGTTTTTGTTTTCTACGGTAACAATATATCGACTAGATCATACTTACTCCCTTGGTAGCGTTGAACCTACCATTGCACTAAGTAAGTCACCGTGGTCATGTATTGTTACCCTAATAAAAAAATTAAAAAAAAAAAAAAATAGTTTTGTAAGCTCGTTTGTTTCGCACTGGCTTTGGAACTATCGAGTCTTAGAAAGTGCTTGTTTGTTTATTTGAGCTATATCAAAAAAAAATATGATAGGAGCACAAAGTGTTACGTTTTTAATGTGTTTCCCCTATTATTTGGCTGTGTTTTATTGATTAACTTTGCTATTTTGCTTAGTTTCTATCTTTGAGTCCCTAAATGATACTTAAATATGAGCTTGTGCTAAAATGAAGTTTTTAAGAAACTTTCCTATTTTGACTCTCCTAATTGTTTAGGAAACTTTCCTAATTTGAATCTTTCCTGTCTTTGCCGAGAATCCTAAAGCGACCAGGAATCCTAAAAGGAGTAGGAAACCTAGTTCAACCAGGAAAACTATTTTGTGCTCGGAATGGAAAATCGGGGCTCGGAAAATTACGAAGGTTAATGGGCTTTTTCGAGGCCCATTAAGAGGTGGGCTGCCATGTGGACCAATTGGGAGGCCCAAATCCATGAAAACAAGTCCATTGGACTCTTGGATGTAACCCTAGCCCATTAGGGTTTATTTTGGACGAAAATTACAAGGGAGTTCTTTTCCTTTGCCTCATTCTTTAATCCTATTAGGATTCAGATTTTATTTTAATTAATCTTTGTATTTTTCCCAAAGTTTTTATTCTTTTCAAATACCTAATTTATTTAGGATATTAATTCAGATTTTTTTGGGAATGCACCTAGATGGAATTATGGCAAAGGAGGAAGGAGATTTCTTGGCCACCACTCAAGAAGATTTCAGCAATTATCCTTGGAGATTAATTCAGATTTTTAAGGGATTAATTGGAGGAAATTCGGCACTGTTCATTCGGCACTATTCATCAATGATTTTGGCAACCAATGCAAGGAGAATCCATGTGGAACTCAACTAGGTTTATCAAGGAATTAAAATCAGATTTTTTGGGAGTGAATCTAGTCCTAATTTCGACAAGAAGGAGAGAAGGATTACTTGGTGACTACTCAAGAGAATCTCGGCCATTCAAGGATTTAATATTCAACGATCAAGATTTCTCCTAGAGTTCCATGTTCTCCTATAAATAGAGAGGCTCCTCAACATAATTCTTCACCAATTCACAATCGAGAATACCATTCCATAAGTTTCATATTGTCGACTACATCCATCCATAAGAGTTCTCGAGTTCCATTCTCTAAAACCTAGGGTTTCCAAGTCTTCAAGGAGGAGGTTTAGGCGGCTGCACCATCATCACCTTCATCATCTAGGACGTCCATCATCATCTTCACCTTGCTGTTCACGGATCAGAAGTACTTGCTTCCAAGATTTCAAGGGTTCGTGGCTCAAGCTTCTCACTCCATATGGTGTATTTCGTCTATACCTTTAATTAATTCCTCCTTGTTACTTTGTAATTCTTTGTTTTAGTTAACATAACATTGAGTTCATAATTTCCAGAATTGTTTATGGGTTTGTTATACTTATTTCGAAACATATTGGTTTTCTAAGTTGCTTTTATATGATTGCTTGTTTGATTCAAAGTTTACGGATATCTTTTATGTGTTTATGCTATAGGGTGGCCAACTTATAATGTTTGCATGTAATTGGTGCTAGAATTAGGGTTTCAACATTTTGAAAGACTAATTCATACAAGTAGTAAAGGCTTTGGACAAAAGTCAGAATCAAATAAGAAGGATTGCAATTAGATGAACTTATTCATGCTAGGTTGTACACTTGAATTAACAACTCCTTTCGATGCTTTGAACATGGTTTGATTAGCTAACTTTTTAGACTAAGATGGCATGTTTAATTGATTGATCTAGGTGCTTTCACTTAGGTTAATATTCGTAGGAAGGTTTAATTGGGAAATAATTAGCTTCTGATATTTCACAATGTTAATTTCGATCATATGACTTAGAGAATTAATAGTTTTCGAATTCAATGTATGATTCTTGTACCCTACGGTTTAGGGGATTATGTCCTTAATGTTTCACCACATTCTTTTATTTATTTCATAATTTATTTGTTCTATACTTAGTTTAATTCATACAATCTTCGAAACCCCCTTTACTTTGTATATATGTTTATATTTATTCTTTGAACTTGTTAATAATTCTTTGTGACATTCTTTGTTAGGTACACCCTCGATCTTCGTTGTGAACGATCCCTACTTACTTTATACTACCGATAGGGTTTTTTAATTGACGCTGTGTTTATAGCATATCAAAATATAATCAAAAAAATCAAAAAATCAAAATGACAAAAATATTTGCTTCTGTTTTGTGTTTTTGTGTGTTTATTTGTGTTGTGTTTTGTTCTTTCCAATTCCGATGATGAATTGAGTTTAATCTGTTATGATTTTGAGAATGTTTATTATATGCTAAGGGTTTGTGTAATTTGCTTTGGATTTAATATGCATAACTTGTGATTGCTCGAAATTCTATGTTCACATAACCTGTTTCGATTAATTGATTGCAATCCGAGAAGCACATTTGAACATACATTGTCATGCATACCCAGAAAATGTGAGGACTTGAGCCTATTGAATATTCACATGTATGCATATTTCATACATTTACTCGTTCTTCATGTGTGCACAATTCATGAGTTTTGAACCTAGAACTTGCTCAAAGACCACTTGAAACATTTTATTAATCTGTGATGAATTAGAAATGATTAAGGCATTAGTTGAGCACCATGGCCAAATTATTCACCATCCATCTAAACACGAACTTTAGGAATCCCCTTTTGATCTAAACACTCATTAGCCGTTTCTTTTGTTCACCCACACCATCTCACCCTTGTTTTATTTATGTTTGCAAGACGATGATAGTGACTTCTTGTGTTCTTATGCTTCGGGTTTTGATTTGTATGGTAGTATACCAAAAGGCAAGTGTGGGGGTGTTTTTATTTTGTTGTATTTGTTCAAAGAAAGAAAGAAAAAAAAAATCAGAAATAAAAGAAGGAATAAAGTTCCTCAAGAAAAAAAAGAAAGAAAACAAAAAGGAATTATTTTCTTGTATTATTTTCAATAAAAGGTTGGAGGAGAATAAGAAAGTTGTTTCGGGTATAGCATAGGTATGAGTTTCAAAGTCGTTGATTTGTCTTGCAAACATGTAAAACATTTTTCATTTCGAGTCCTTTCACTTCATTTACCATTCACCATTTACCATTCATCCTTTGGCCTCATTACACCATTGAAAGCCCTTATGATCTGATGATTTGTGGATTAATTGTAGAGAGTTGGTTAATGAGCAAGCATATGGGAACACTACTTGTGTAATTGTTTTGAGAGTAAACACTTAACCCTAAACACTGAGCGGAAATATTTATTGATCATTGTAAGCTTTAGTGGTTAATGTTGTTTCGATGTGCCTATTGGATTGCTTGACATTAATTGTATACTTGGTTTTCACACACTTCACCCGAGCATAAATGAGATGTAGATGTTAAATGCTTAGCAAATTCGTTAGCCTTGGTATATAATTTGTATTCTCCAGATTATAACTCTTCTGAACTTGCTGAGGGTTATGGTTGGAAAGAATATATGTTTTGTGTTTCCCTTTTCTGTTTTGTGTTGTTTTGTTTTAAGTTTTGTGTTGCTAAGGGACTAGCAACAGCTAAGTGTGGGGGAATTTGATAGGAGCACAAAGTGTGACGTTTTTAATGTATTTTCCCTACTATTTGGCTATGATTTAATTGTAACTTTGTTATTTTTGCTTAGTTTCCATATTTGAGTCCCTAAATGATATATAAATGTGAATACGTGCAGAAAATCGGAGCTCGGAAATTTACGAAGTCTAATGGGCTTTTTCGAGGCCCATTAAGAAGTGAGCTGCCGTGAGGCCCAAGATGAAGGCCCAAATCCATGAAGATGAAGGCCCAAGCCCAAGAAGAAAGGCCCAAGCCCAAGAAGGAAGGTCCAAGCCCATTTTCGGACAATCTGCCTGTGCAGATATGTCAACTTGCGAAGCCTATATCTCCCAATTGCACCGTTGGATCCAGCTGTAATTTTGATACACGCTGCATGTGTGTGTTATATATTCTGTATTAAAATTTGAGAATCATCCAACCGTTCAAACGTGCATTATTCCGTTCTAAGTGGGAACTGCTCAGTGCTGTCTGCTTTTTATTTCTTTCCTCTTCTTTTATTTTCAATGCTCCACTCACCCCTATATTATTTCCTCTTCTTTCTGCCCACAATATTAGTGTTTGATTTCTTTTATCTAAATAAATGGTTCATTGCCATATGACTTCATTTCCACCATTCCACTTACCATTTCTTTTCTACCACTCACATTCCACTTCTCTTCCTTTTCTTTCTTTATTTCTTTCATTGTCTTCTTCTTCCTCTCCATTCTCCTATAAATAGCAGCCTCATTCTTCTCTTGAAACACACCTCAATGGGGAGGGACAAACCCTCCTCTTTCTCTTCTCACATCATATTTTCCATTCTCTAGTATTTAGGGTTTTCAGGACTTCAAGGAGGAGGAGGAGGCGTCTACACCATCACCACCAGCCCTATTTCAGCGTCACCATCACCATCACCACCTTGTCTTCACAGCTTGGATTACTTGTGGTCAAGAATTCAAGATGTGGCTTCAAGATCTTCATGCTATTCATACGGTGTATTTCGACTTATTCTTTAATTTCTCTTATGAGTTCCTCTTTGTTGCTTGTTTATCCTTTGTATTAGTTAACATGACATGATTTATATAATTTTCAGCCTTTGTTTATGGGTTTATTTAATTGTTGGATCCTAATTAATTAGTTCTTCTAGTAGCTTATGTGACTCCGTTTATTTGATTCTATTTTAGTAGATAACTTTTATATGTTTTTGTTTTAAGGTTGCAAACTTAAGATGATTGCATATAATTGGTGCTAGAATTAGGGTTTTAATTCTAATTCACAAGTAGTAAAGGCTTTGGAAAGAGGTCGGAAACAAATAAGAAGGATCACGGATAGATGGGCGGTCCCACTAGGTCGTGCACTTTAATTAACAACTCTTCTTTTATGCGTTGGACATGTTTTGATTTGCTACCTTTGCATGTTCGATTGGTTAATCTAGGTGCGGTCGCTTAGGTTAATTTTCATGAAAGTGGTTTTATTTGGGGAATGATAATTGGCGGTCCAGCATTCCACATATGTTAATTTCGGTTTCATGGCTAGGGAACTTGGTTAATTTTCGGTCCAATAATTGGTAAACTTGTATACTTACGGCTGAACTTTATATACTTTGTGTTTCATCCCATCTTATATTTAATTTATTCTTTGTAATTTAATTAATTCATTTCATTCAATTTAATCTCTTAAACCCCATTTTTACTTTGTACATATGTATATATTTATACTTTATACTTGTTAATAATTCTTTATTTTATTTAATTCTTTGTGACAATTTTTGTTAGGTACACCCTTTGATCTCCGTTGTGAACGATACCCTACTCACCACTATACTACCGATAGGGTTTTTCTAAATTGACGCTCATTTTGGGCCTGTCAGTTTCATTCCGACCAGATCGCCGATATCGTGAACAAAGCCAAAGACGAACTCCTTCTCTTGGCCGCGGCTGGTTTTCCCCTATGGATCTATTCCTCAAATCCCATCACTTCCATTCATCCCGAAACTCTTAATCATGCCGAGTACTTGCGAGTGTCTCAACGAGCCGAGCCTACACCATATTTCATATCGAAGCCTCGAGACACTCGCAACCATTCACCTGAATCCGACCACCATCGTTCGGATTTTAATGGATGTTGGTCAATGGTTGCTCGTCTTCGTAGCTTGGTCACCAATGCCCATACCTTGGAGGTCCTGTTCTCCGGGATGAAGAAAGCTACAAGGAGCGAGTGCAAGTGATGTCTGCCGAGTTCTAGTGCCAACACACAACGTTTCAACTCGTGAAGTCCAGTTTGTTCGTTCCTCTCACCAACAATTGGATGGAAGTTGGATTGTTGTGGATGTCTCTGTGGATGAAATGAGCTCAAATCCAAGGCCTTCTCGTGAGATCAAGATGTCGAAAACGTCCTTCGGATGCACGATACGGGATCTGCAAAATGGATCCTCCTTTGTCACGTGGGTGGAGCATGTTGATGTGCGAGAAAAGATTTAACCCCCTTATTTAAACCTTTTGTTGAATCAGGTTTTGCATATGGAGCGAAGCGTTGGTTGGCACCTCTTCAACGACATGCCGAGCGCTACATGTGCGTGATGGGGATTCACACTTCACCTAGTGACTCGATCATTTCACCGGGAGGGAGAAGAAGCCTTGCTAAGATGGCAAACCAGATGGCGGTAAGTTTCTTCAACGACATCACCAACTCGACTTACCATCATTGGACTGCATCAAACAAAACGGGAGACACACATATGGAGGTCGGGACCAACAAGCGAAGGGGTGATCCTAGCCAACCCCTTGGACTCGATCGTCTTGCTGGCTGTTCTGTCAAGCACTTCTCCCATCACACAAGAATCTTTGATTTTATCGGAGACGTACGGACAAGGCATTTATGGGATAGTGTGTCGATAGACAGTTCGGTACATGTGCTTACAAACTTCACCACTGGTCTTGACCCACGAAATTCTATCTCCGTTTTGGGCATAAGTAATCACGTCGACTTCCTCATACTCCAGGAGTGCATCACAGATTCAACGGGGTCGTACGTGATTTATGCGCCTATCGAACAAGCAACCTTCCAGTCCATGTTATGTGGAGTTGACCCAGAGCCTTTTCAATTGATGTCATCTGGCTTCTCCATTCTGCCTGATGTATCCGGAGACGTACTTGATGGAACTCTACTCACGTTAGTGTTCCAGATCTCAGTGAAGGCAAATTCAGCCAGACGTGCTGTGGATTTGGCAACAGGCACGGTCCAGGAGACGCTCAAAAGGATCAAAGCCGCAGTCAACTAAGGAGCAAACGTTGGATGCAAGGCCCTACTAGCCTTGTTTGTGACTGTTGGTGACTTACTTCGGAGGAGTTTCACGATCTTCAAAGGGGAGTCTTTCTGTTTCCCTTTTCATTTACTTAACTGTTGTGTGTTTATTTTTGTTGGTGTGTTTATTTCTGTTTGTATTTTCAATTCAATAACCATGCTTGAATTTTTCATTTTCGTGAAATATTTGTCAACATTGAGGACAATGTTTAATTCAAGTGTGGGGGAAGGTTTATTAAAAAGAAAAGAAAAAACAAATTTGAAAAATTTGAAAAATTCAAAAAAATAATTTACTTGTTTTTGTTTTCTACGGTCACAATATATCGACTAGATCATACTTACTCCCTTGGTAGCGTTGAACCTACCATTGCACTTAGTAAGTCACTGTGGTCACGTATTGTTACCCTAATAAAAAAAATTGAAAAAAAAAAAAATAGTTTTGTAAGCTCGTTTGTTTCGCACTGGCTTTGGAGCTATCGAGTCTTAGAAAGTGCTTGTTCGTTTATTTGAGCTATATCATTTTAAAAAAAAAATCAATCAAAAAAATCAAAAAATCAAAAATTACAAAAATATTTGCTTCTGTTTTGTGTGTTTTGTGCTTTGTTCTTTCCAATCCCAAGGATGAATTGAGTTTAATCTGTTATGATTTTGAGAATGTTGATTATATGCTAAGGCTTTGTATAATTTGCTTTGGATTTAATATGCATAACTTGTGATTGCTCGAAATTCCATGTTCACATAACCTGTTTCGATTAATTGATTGCAATCCGAGCAGCACATTTTAACATACATTGTCATGCATACCCAGAAAATGTGAGGATTTGAGCCTATTGAATATTCACATGTATGCATCTTTCATACATTTACTCGTTCTTCATGTGTGCACAATTCATGAGTTTTGAACCTAGAACTTGCTCAAAGACCACTTGAAACGTTTTGTTAATCTGTGATGAATTAGAGATGATTAAGGCATTAGTTGAGCACCATGGCCAAAATATGCACCATCCATCTAAACACGAACTTTAGGAATCCCCTTTTGAACTAAACACTCATTAGCCTTTTCTTTTGTTCACCCACACCATCTCACCCTTGTTTTATTGTGTTTGCAAGACGATGATTGTGACTTCTTGTGTTTTTATGCTTCGGATTTGTATGGTAGTATACCAAAAGGCAAGTGTGGGGGTGCATTTTATTTTGTTGTATTTGTTCAAAGAAGAAAGAAAAAAAAATCAAACAAAAAGAAGAAGGAATAAAATTCCTCAAAGAAAAAAAAAAGAAAAAAAAGAAAGAGAAATTCCAAAAATAGAGTTATTTTCTTGTATTATTTTCAATAAAAGGTTGGAGGAGAATAAGAAAGTTGTTTCGGGTATAGCATAGGTATGAGTTTCAAAGTCGTTGATTTGTCTTGCAAATATGTGAAACATTTTTCATTTCCAGTCCCTTCATTCATCATTCACTATTCACCATTCACCCTTTGACCCCTGTTTCACCCTAAAAGCCCTTATGATCTAATGATTTGTGGATTAATTGTGGAGAGTTGGTTAATGAGCAAGCTTATGGGAACATTACTTGTGCAATTGTTATGAGAGTAAACACTTAACCCTAAACACTGAGCGGAAATATTTAGTGATCATTGTGAGCTTTAGTGGTTAATGTTGTTTCGATGTACCTATTGGATTGCATGATATTGATTGTATACTTGGTTTTCACACACTTCACCCGAGCATAAGTGAGATGTGTATGTTAAAGACTTAGCAAATTCGTTAGCCTTGGTATATAATTTGTATTCTCCTGATTATAACTCTTGTGAACTCGCTAAGGGTTATGGTTGGAAAAAAATATATGTTTTGTGTTTCCTTTTCTATTTTGTGTTGTTTTGTTTTAAGTTTTGTGTTGCTAAGGGACTAGCAATAGCTAAGTGTGGGGGTATTTGATAGGTGCATAATTGTACAACTTTTTATATCAATTTTTCTACATTTTTGTTGTTAGTTTCTCATAAAATTCTGTTATTTATTTAGTTTTTGTGTTTGTAGGGTTCCTATTGCAAATAAAGAGAAAAGAAGACAACTTGAGGAAAATAAGCAAAGTGTCGGAAATTTACGAAGTGTAATGGGCTTTTTCGAGGCCCATTAAGGGGTGCGCTTCTGGAAGGCCCAAGATGAAGGCCCAAACCCAAGATGAAGGCCCAAATCCAAGATGAAGGCCCAAACCCAAGAAGGAAGGCCCAAGTCCACAAAGCATGAAGGAAAGGTCCAAGCCTATTTTCAGACATTCTTCCTGTGCAGATCAGTCCACTTTGGAGGCGCATATCTCCCACTTGCACCGTTGGATCCAGCTGTATTTTTGGCACACACTGCATGTGTGTCTTAGGTATTCTGTATTAAAATTTCAGAATCATCCAACCGTCCAAACGTCCAATATTCCATTCCAAGTGCGCATAGCTCAGTGCTGCCTGCTTTCTAATCCTTTCATTTTCCTTTATTCTCAATGCTCCACTCACCCCCATATTTCCACCCATCTCACCACACTATCTTTGTTGCTTTCTCTCCATACCATTAGTGTTTGATTTCTTTTACCTAAATAAATGGTTCATTGCCATATGACTACATTTCCACCATTCCACTTACCATTTCTTTTCTACCACTCACATTCCACTTCTCTTCCTTTTCTTTCTTTATTTCTTTCATTGTCTTCTTCTTCCTCTCCATTCTCCTATAAATAGCAGCCTCATTCTTCTCACCAATACACACCCCAATGGGGGAGGGACAAACCCTCCTCTTTCTCTTCTCCATCTCACATCATATTTTCCATTCTCTAGTATTTAGGGTTTTCAAGTCTTCAAGGAGGAGGGGAGCTGTTTACACCATTACCACCAGCCATCAACCATCATCACCACCATCATCATCACCTTGGGAATCTCGGCTTTTGAGTTACTCGCGTGAGGATTTAAGAGTTTGTGATCTTCGAGTTCTTCCTACTTTCCATATGGTGTACTTCAACTTATTCTTTAATTACTCTTTTTGAGTTCCTCTTTGTTGCTTGATTATTCTTTGTATTAGTTAACATGACATGATTTATATAATTTTCAGCCTATATTTATGAGTTTATTTGATTGTTAGATCCTAATTAATTAGTTCTTCTAGCAGCTTATGTGACTCCGTTTATTTGATTCGGTTTTATTGAATCTTTTATGTGTTCTTGTTTTAAGGTTTGAAACTTAAGATGATTGCATGTAATTGGTGCTAGAATTAGGGTTTTAATTCTAATTCACAAGTAGTAAAGGCTTATCAAACGGGTCGGAATCAAAATAAGAAGGATCGCGGATAGACGAGCGTTCGCTAGGTCGCGTACTTTAATTAACAACTCTTCTCCTATGCGTTAGATATGTTATTGATTGATCACCTTTGCATGTTTAATTGTTTAATCTAGATGAGCGTTCACTAGGTTAATTTTCATAGAAGAGGTTTTATTTGGGGAATGATAACCCGTGTGGGCATTCCACATATGTTAGTTTCGGTTTCATGGCTAGGGAACTTGGTTAATTTTCGGTCTAATGATTGGTAAACTTGTGTATATTTGGCTGAACTTTATATACTTTGTGTTTCATCATCATATTTTATTTATTCTTTGTAATTTAATTTATTTCATTCAATTTATCTCTCAATTCCCCTTTTTACTTTGTACATATGTATATATTTATACTTTATACTTGTTAATAATAATTCTTTATTTTATTTAATTCTTTGTGACAATTTTTGTTAGGTACACCCTTTGATCTTCGTTGTGAACGATACCCTACTTACACTATACTACCGATAGGGATTTTTTTAAATTGATGCTCCTTTATGGGCCCATCACCTTGGTATATAATTTTTATTCTCTTGATTATAACTCTTCTGAACTCGCTGAGGGTTATGGTGGGAAAGACCATTCTGTTTTGTGTTTCCTTTTCTGTTTTGTGTTGTTCTTGTGTTTGCTAGAGGACTAGCAGTAGCTAAGTGTGGGGGAATTTGATAGGAGCACAAAGTGTGACGTTTTTAATGTGTTTTCCCTACTATTTGGCTATGATTTAATTGTAACTTTGCTATTTTAGCTTAGTTTCCATATTTGAGTCCAAAATAATGTATTAATGTGAACATGTGCAGAAACGAAGTCTAATGGGCTTTTGCGAGGCCCATTATGAGGTGGTCTGCCATGAGGCCCAAGATGGAAGGCCCAAACCCAAGAAGGAGGTCCAAACCCAAGATGGAAGGCCCAAATCCATGAAGGAAGGCCCAAGTTCACAATGCATGAGGAAAGGCCCAAGCCCAGATTTTCGGACATTCTGCCTGTGCAGATTAGTCAACTTGCGAAGCCCATAACTCCCAATTGCACCGTCCGATCTAGCTGTAATTTGATACACGCTGCATGTGCGTGTTAGATATTCTGTATTAAAATTTGAGAATCATCCAACCGTTCAAACGTGCATTATTCCGTTCTAAGTGGGAATAGCTCAGTGCTGCTGCTTTTTATTTCTTTCCTCTTCTTTTATTTTCAATGCTCCACTCACCCTTATATTCTTCCCTCTTCTTTCTACCCATACCATTAGTGTTTGATTTCTTTTACCTAAATAAATGGTTAATTGCAACCCATTACATTTCCACCATGCCACTTACCATTTCTTTATCTCCCACTTAAATTCCACTTCTCTTCTCTTTCTTTCTTTATTTCTTGCATTGTCTTCTTCTTCCTCTCCATTCTCCTATAAATAGCAGCCTCATTCTTCTCTTCAAACACACCCCAATGGGGAGGGACAAACCCTCCTCTTTCTCTTCTCCATCTCACATCATATTTTCCATTCTCTAGTATTTAGGGTTTTCAAGTCTTCAAGGAGGAGGGGAGCTGTTTACACCATTACCACCAGCCATCAACCATCATCACCACCATCATCATCACCTTGGGAATCTCGGCTTTTGAGTTACTCGCGTGAGGATTTAAGAGTTTGTGATCTTCGAGTTCTTCCTACTTTCCATATGGTGTACTTCAACTTATTCTTTAATTACTCTTTTTGAGTTCCTCTTTGCTGCTTGATTATTCTTTGTATTAGTTAACATGACATGATTTATATAATTTTCAGCCTATATTTATGAGTTTATTTGATTGTTAGATCCTAATTAATTAGTTCTTCTAGCAGCTTATGTGACTCCGTTTATTTGATTCGGTTTTATTGAATCTTTTATGTGTTCTTGTTTTAAGGTTCAAAACTTAAGATGATTGCATGTAATTGGTGCTAGAATTAGGGTTTTAATTCTAATTCACAAGTAGTAATGGCTTATCAAACGGGTCGGAATCAAAATAAGAAGGATCGCGGATAGACGAGCGTTCGCTAGGTCGCGCACTTTAATTAACAACTCTTCTCCTATGCGTTAGATATGTTATTGATTGATCACCTTTGCATGTTTAATTGTTTAATCTAGATGAGCGTTCACTAGGTTAATTTTCATAGAAGAGGTTTTATTTGGGGAATGATAACCCGTGTGGGCATTCCACATATGTTAGTTTCGGTTTCATGGCTAGGGAACTTGGTTAATTTTCGGTCTAATGATTGGTAAACTTGTGTATATGTGGCTGAACTTTATATACTTTGTGTTTCATCATCATATTTTATTTATTCTTTGTAATTTAATTAATTTATTTCATTCAATTTATCTCTCAATTCCCCTTTTTACTTTGTACATATGTATATATTTATACTTTATACTTGTTAATAATAATTCTTTATTTTATTTAATTCTTTGTGACATTTTTTGTTAGGTACACCCTTTGATCTCCGTTGTGAACGATACCCTACTTACACCACTATACTATCGATAGGGTTTTTTTAAATTGATGCTCCTTTTGGGCGTATCACTTCACGAGTCGAAACGATGTTAGATGGCACCAAAAACTCGGCCGACATCACTTGCTTCTGCTCCTCGTAGCCTACTGCGTTGTTGGAGGGTAGGATCTCCAACATCTGAGCGTTTGTGATCATGCTACAGAAGACGGGCAACCATCGACCAACATCCATTAAAATCTCAACAATGGTGGTCGGATGAAGGTGAATGGTTGCCGAGTGTCTCGACGATTCGGCTTTGAAGTACGGAGCAGGTTCAGCTCGTTGAAACACTCGCAAGTACTCGGCCCTATGAAGAGTCTCGGGATGAATAGACGTGTCGGGAGTCGGTGAAGTTATCCACAAAGGAAATCCGGCAGTGGCCATGAGCAGGAGCTCGTGTTTGGCCTTACGGACGATATCCGAGATCAAGTCGGTGTGGACTCCGACAAGATCATGAGCAGGTCCCGGAAGATTAGATGGCACAGGTACGGATGGGCGCTCGATAAGTGTTGGCATGAGGCTCCGCACATCCCGTCTCAAGTGGTCCATGTCGATCGAATCATCGGACAACTCGAGAAGAGGCTCTTGTTGTGAAGGAACAACTTCGAGCCTTCGCCTAGGCACATCTGAGTGCGGAACAGGACCTCCGCAATTAGGACAAATGCCGCTGTGGAGAGCATCGACGAGTCTTTGATTCTGCATTTGAAGCTCCTCGTTTTTGCTCACCAGCTGATCGTTTCTTTTCTCTAGCTCGGCAATACGCTGCTCGGAAGACTGGATACCGAACTTCTTCCTATTTCTCGACCCCCAATAGTAGACTTGGTCCTCCTCAAGTCCGATTTTCGGACCAAATCGTTCTCGTTGTGGCTTCGTGGGGTGAGAATACACCGCAAAGAAAGCCGCAAGTGCATCTCTTTGAGCTTTGCTGTATTTGCTCCTCGGAAGTCTCCTATAGACAGGAGCGGCTTCCAGCTCGGCAGGTGGATCAGCAACCAGGATTGGTGCTTGGGGTAGTGGTTGCGGTTGCGGTTGTGGTTGTGGCTCGGTCGGCATGCTAGCATCGGCGCTATTGAGCATGCTCGGTGGAATTATTTCAGCCAAGCCTTCAAAGATCGGGTTCTCTGAAGGACCTGCCTGAAACAAATCGCTGAAAGAATTCACTCTCTTGGCCATTTGTGGGTTGGGGATGGAGGAAAGCTGACACGCTCAAAAGAGCGTCAATTTAAAAAAATCCCTATCGGTAGTATAGTGTAAGTAGGGTATCGTTCACAACGGAGATCAAAGGGTGTACCTAACAAAAAATGTCACAAAGAATTAAATAAAATAAAGAATTATTATTAACAAGTATAAAGTATAAATATATACATATGTGATACGCCCAAAAGGAGCATCAATTTAGAAAAAACCCTATCGGTAGTAGTATAGTGCATAGTAGGGTATCGTTCACAACGGAGATCAAAGGGTGTACCTAACAAAAATTGTCACAAAGAATTAAATAAAATAAAGAATTATTATTAACAAGTATGAAGAATATATATATACATATGTACAAAGTAAAAAGGGGTTTAAGAGATAAATTGAATGAAATAAATTAATTAAATTACAAAGAATAAATTAAATAAGATGGGATGAAACACAAAGTATATAAAGTTCAGCCACAAGTATACAAGTTTACCAATTATTGGACCGAAAATTAACCAAGTTCCCTAGCCATGAAACCGAAATTAACATATGTGGAATGCTGGACCGCCAATTATCATTCCCCAAATAAAACCACTTTCATGAAAATTAACCTAAGCGACCGCACCTAGATTAACCAATCAAACATGCAAAGGTAGCTAATCAAAACATGTCCAACGCATAAAAGAAGAGTTGTTAATTAAAGTGCACGACCTAGTGGGACCACCCATCTATCCGTGATCCTTCTTATTTCATTCCGACCTCTTTCCAAAGCCTTTACTACTTGTGAATTAGAATTAAAACCCTAATTCTAGCACCAATTATATGCAATTATCTTAAGTTTGCAACCTTAAAACAAAAACATATAAAAGTTATCTACTAAAACAAAATCAAATAAACGGAGTCACATAAACTACTAGAAGAACTAATTAATTAGGATCCAACAATTAAATAAATCCATAAACAAGGGCTGAATATTATATAAATCATGTCATGTTAACTAATACAAAGAATAATCAAGTAACAAAGAGGCATAAATTTAAAGGCTAAGTCGAAATACACCGTATGAATAGCATGAAGATCTTGAAGCCACATCTTGAATCCTTGACCACAAGTAATCCAAGCTGTGAAGACAAGGTGATGATGGTGATGGTGATGTTGAATAGGGGCTGGTGGTGATGGTGTAGACGCCTTCTCCTCCTCCTTGAAGTCTTGAAAACCCATAGTATTAGAGAATGGAAAATGTGAGATGAGAAGAGAAAGAGGAGGGTTTGTCCCTCCTCATTGAGGTGTGTTTGAAGAGAAGAATGAGGCTGCTATTTATAGGAGAATGGAGAGGAAGAAGAAGACAATGCAAGAAATAAAGAAAGAAAAGGAAGAGAAGTGGAATGTGAGTGGTAGAAAAGAAATGGTAAGTGGAATGGTGGAAATGTAGTCATATGGCAATGAACCATTTATTTAGGTAAAAGAAATTAAACACTAATGGTGTGGGCAGAAAGAAGAGGAAAGAATATAGGGGTGAGTGGAGCATTGAAAATAAAAGAAGAGGAAAGAAATAAAAAGCAGACAGCACTGAGCAGTTCCCACTTAGAACGGAATAATGCACGTTTGAACGGTTGGATAATTCTCAAATTTTAATACAGAATATATAACACACACATGCAGCGTGTATCAACATTACAGCTGGATCCAACGGTGCAATTGGGAGATATGGGCTTCGCAAGTTGACTAATCTGCACAGGCAGAATGTCCGAAAATCTGGGCTTGGGCCTTTCCTCATGCTTTGTGAACTTGGGCCTTCCTTCATGCTTTGTGGACTTCCTTCTTGGGCTTGGGCCTTCCTTCTTGGGCTTGGGCCTTTATCTTGGGCCTCACGGCAGCTCACCTCTTAATGGGCCTCGCAAAAGCCCATTAGACTTCGTAAATTTCCGAGCTCCGATTTTCTGCACGTATTCACATTTATATATCATTTAGGGACTCAAATATGGAAACTAAGCAAAAATAGCAAAGTTACAATGAAATCATAGCCAAATAGTAGGGAAAATACATTAAAAACGTCACACTTTGTGCTCCTATCAAATTCCCCCACACTTAGCTATTGCTAGTCCCTTAGCAACACAAAACTTAAAACAAAACAACACAAAACAGAAAAGGGAAACACAAAACATATATTCTTTCCAACCATAACCCTCAGCGAGTTCAGAAGAGTTATAATCGGGAGAATACAAATTATATACCAAGGCTAACGAATTTGCTAAGTCTTTAACATGCACATCTCATTTATGCTCGGGTGTAGTGTGTGAAAACCAAGTATATAAGTAATGTCAAGCAATCCAATAGGCACATTGAAACAACATTAACCACTAAACCTCACAAGATTCACTAAATATTTCCGCTCAGTGTTTAGGGTTAAGTGTTTACTCTCAAAACAATTACACAAGTAGTGTTCCCATATGCTTGCTCATTAACCGACTCTCCACAATTAATCCACAAATCATCAGATCATAAGGGCTTTTTAGGTGAAACAGGGACAAAAGGATGAATGGTAAATGGTGAATGGTCAATGAAGTGAAAGGACTCGAAATGGAAAATGTTTCACATGTTTGCAAGACAAATCAACGACTTTGAAACTCATACCTATGCTATACCCGAACAACTTTCTTATTCTCCTCTAACCTTTTATTGAAAATAAAAACAATAAAATAACTCTATTTTTGGAATTTCTCTTTCGGATTTTTTTTTCTTTCTTTCTTTTCTATTTTTTTTTTTTGAGGAATTTATTCCTTCTTTTTATTTCTGATTTTTTTTTTCTTTCTTTGAACAATTACAACAAAATAAATACACCCCCACACTTGCCTTTTGGTATAATACCAAACAAATCAAAACCCGAAGCATAAGAACACAAGAAGTCACTATCATCGTCTTGCAAACATAAATAAAACAAGGGTGAGATGGTGTGGGTGAACAAAAGAAACGGCTAATGAGTGTTTAGTTCAAAAGGGGATTCCTAAAGTTCGTGTTTAGATGGATGGTGAATACTTTGGCCATGGTGCTCAACTAATGCCTTACTCATTTCTAATTCATCACAGATTAACAAAATGTTTCAAGTGGTCTCTGAGCAAGTTCTAGGTTCAAAACTCATGAATTGTGCACACATGAAGAACGAGTAAATGTATGAAATATGCATACATGTGAATATACAATAGGCTCAAATCCTCACATTTTCTGGGTATGCATGACAATGTATGTTCAAATGTGCTTCTCGGATTGCAATCAATTAATCGAAACAGGTTATGTGAACATGGAATTTCGAGCAATCATAAGTTATGCAAATTAAATCCAAAGCAAATCACAAAGCCTTGACATATAATAAACATTCTCCAAATCACAACAATTAAACTCAATTCATCATCGGGATTGGAAAGAAAACAACACACAACACAAATAAACATACAAAAACACAAAACAGAAGCAAATATTTTTGTAATTTTTGATTTTTTGATTTTTGATGTTTTATTTTTCAATGTAGGTAACAATACGTGACCACAAGGACTCACTTAGTGCAATGGTAGGTTCAACGCTACCAAGGGAGTGAGTGTGATATAGTCGATATACCGTTACCATAGAAAACGAAAACAAACAAATAAATAAACAACGAAGCATTTTTTTTTTTTCTTTTTCAATTTTTTTTATTAGGGTAACAATACGTGACCACAGTGACTTACTAAGTGCAATGGTAGGTTCAACGCTACCAAGGGAGTAAGTATGATCTAGTCGATATATTGTTACCGTAGAAAACAAAAACAAGTAAATTATTTTTTTGAATTTTTGAATTTTTCAAATTTTTTCTTTTCTTTTTAATAAACAACATGAAACATGAAACCTTCCCCCCACACTTGAATTAAACATTGTCCTCAATGTTAGACAGATATTTCACGAAAATGAAAAATTCAAGTATGGTTATTGAATTTAAACACAAATACAGAAATAAACACACTAACAGAAATAAACAAATGAAAAACATATAAGTTATAGAAAAACTCCCCCTTGAAGATCATTAAGCTCCTCCCGAAGCAAGTCACCAACAGTCACAAACAAGGCTAGCAGGGCCTTGCATCCAACGTTTGCTCCTTAATTGACTGCGGCTCTGATCCTTTGAAGTGTGTCCTGGACAAGGGTAGTTGCCGACTCCACGGCAGACTTGGCTGATGTAGCCTTCACCGAGATCTGGAACACTATAGTCAGCAGTGTTCCATCAAGTATAGCTCCGGATACGTTAGGCAGAATGGAGAAGCCTGAAGACATAAGCGGAAATGGCTCCGGTTGAACTCCACATAGCAAACACTGGAGAATGGAATGGTTGATCGGCGCATATATCACAGACGACCCCGTTGCATCGGTGCAACACTCCTGAAGAATAAGGAAGTCGTTGTGACTATCTATGGCGAGCACCGAAATCTGGTTCCGCGGGTCAAGACCGATGGTGAAATTTGCTAGCACACGCACCGAGCTGTCCATCGACATACTATCCCACAATGGTCTCGTCTGAACGTCTTTGAGGAACTCAAAGATTCTGGTGTGATGGGAGAGATGAACGACGGAACAACCAGCAGTACGATTGACTCCAGGGGGCTTGCTCGGATCACCCCTTCGCTTGTTGGTCCTGACCTCCATTCGAGTGTCTCTTGTTCGGTTCGAACAAGTCCAGTGGTGGTACGTGGAGTTGCTGATATCGTTGAAGAAACAGATTGTCATCTGTTTTGCCATTTCCGCAAGTCCTCTTCTTCCTTCGGGAGAAATGATAGAGTCACCGGGTGAAGTGTGGATACCTGTGGCGCACATGTAGCGCTCGGCTTGTCGTTGGAGAGTTGAGATCCAACGCTTTGCACCAAAAGCGAACCCTGAATGAACAAAAGGTTCGAAACTGGCCTTCATCTCCTTTTCGCGTACATCCACGTGCTCCACCCAAGTGACCAAGGAAGATCCATTATGAAGATCACGTATCAGGCATCCGGAGGGGCGTTTTCGGCAAATCGATCTCACGGAAGGCTTTGGATTGGAACGCAATTCATCCACGGAGACATCCACGACGACCCAACTTCCATCCAGTTGTTGGTGAGAGTACCGAACGAACTGGACTTCACGAGTTGAGACGATGTGAGATGGCACCAGAAACTCGGCCGACATCACCTGCATATGCTCCTCGTAGCCTTCTTCGTTCTTTGGAGGAAAGGATCTCCAACGTCTTGGCGTTTGTGATCATGCTACAGAAGACTGGCAACCATCGACCAACATCCATTAAGATCTGAACGATGGTGGTCGGATAAAGATGGATGGTTGCCGAGTGTCTCGACGATTCGGCTTTGAAGTACGGTGCAGGTTCAGCTCGTTGAAACACTCGCAAGTACTCGGCCCTATGAAGAGTCTCGGGATGAATAGACGTGTCGGGAGTCGGTGAAGTTATCCACAAAGGAAATCCGGCAGTGGCCATGAGCAGGAGCTCGTCTTTGGCCTTGCGGGCGATATCCGAGATCAAGTCGGTGTGGACTCCGACAAGATCATGAGCAGGTCCGGGAAGGGTATCAGATGGCAAAGGTATGGATGGGCGCTCGACAAGTGTTGGCATGAGGCTCCGCACATCCCGTCTCAAGTGGTCCATGTCGATGGAATCATCGGACAACTCGAGAATAGGCTCTTGTTGTGGAGGAACAACTTCGAGCCTTCGCCGTGGCACATCTGAGTGCGGAACAGGACCTCCGCAATTGGGACATATGCCGCTGTGGAGAGCATCGACGAGTCGTTGATTCTGCATTTGAAGCTCCTCGTTCTTGCTCACCAGCTGATCGTTTCTTCGCTCTAACTCGGCAATACGTTGCTCAGACGTCAGGATACCGAATTTCTTCCTATTTCTCGACCCCCAATAATAGACTTGGTCCTCCTCAAGTCCGATTTTCGGACCAAATCTTTCTCTTTGTGGCTTGGTGGGGTGAGAATACACCGCAAAGAAAGCCGCCAGTGCATCTCTCTGAGCTTTGGTGTACTTTGTCCTCGGAAGTCTCCTATAGACAGGAGCGGCTTCCGGCTCGGCGGGTGGATCAACAACCAGGATTGGTGCTTGGGGTAGTGGTTGGGTTGGGCCGTGGTTGTGGTTGTGGCTCGGTCGGCATGCTAGCATCGGCGCTATTGAGCATGCTCGGTGGAATTATTTCAGCCAAGCCTTCAAAGATCGGGTTCTCGAAGGACCTGCCCGAAACAAATCGCCGAAAGAATTAACTCTTTTGGCCATTTGTGGTTTGGGAGGGAGGATAGCTTTTCGGGAATTAGGGAGGTTTCGGGAAAAGCGAAGAACACGAAGAACACACGAGAGAGAAAACGAGAGAGAAGAGAGAGAGAGGAAACCTAAGGGAAACGCGTGAAATGACCTAAGGCACTAACGCAAACCGAAGGGGAAGGGAAACGAACGGACGGACGCGTGTCCAAAGTCGAGACGACAGAGATCCGTAAATCACGGATCGAGCGACGAAAGTCGCAAAGGGAATAGTGGAACGCGCGCGACGATTTATTAAACAATTCGGCCGACGCAAAAGTCGTGCGTCGGCCCAATCACATTTTTTTCTGATTTTCGATTTTTTATTTTTTTATTTTTTTAATACTTTACGAAAAGTCGTAAAGTGAACAGTGAAAACGCGTAGCACACGCGCTTGCCGACACTTTAAACGGGCTTGGGCCATCGAAATGGTTTGGGCCTTAAAGTGGGCCTGGGCCAAAGAAATCTCCGGCCCATTATTGGTGGGCTTAACTAATGGGCCTAAAAACGAACAGGCCCGACACACTAATGGGCTTGGGTTACGGGTTTTGGGCTTCGTGAATGACACGAGCCCAATGGGCTAAATTTTTTTATTTTTTATTTTTTATTTTTTTTTTTTTTTACGAAACCTAAAACCCTAACCAATCACACAAACGGGCCTAAGGCCCAATAACAAATAACTACAACAAGCCCTAAAATAAAACAAACAGTAATTATAAACAGTAAAAATAAATAATTACAAACAGTAAAACAAACAAACACTCTCTTTTTTTTTTATTTACAATTAAAAATTTTCTATTTTTTTATTTTATTTTTTTTAAAAATAAATAACGAGAGTGAAAAGAAAACTTACCTTTTTACTCCCGAGGAAACCGAAAATCACCAACAAGACATCAACCTCAAGGTTTTTCAACCTTGACTTCCTAAACGTATGCTCCGATGTATGTGGTAAAATTTCCGATAAACCCGGATTATTTCCTATACAAAATAAAAAGGTTAGTAATAAATTTACAAAATAAAAACAAAATATTTACAAAGTTAAAAATATGTCACAAATTATCTATACAAAATGAATGAATAAATTTTCCTATGTCTACGTATATTTTATTTACACAATACACTTAAGTGTACAAAAATATTTTCCTTTGCCTGAATATAGTTGAAAAAAATGAAAGTTGATTCCAAGCGGTAACTCAAGGTGGACTTACGGCCTAGGTGCAATGCCTTGACTTAAATGACTTTCCGTGTTTTCAGAAGGCGAATGGCCAGATCACAAGAGATAAGCGAGAGGCAGGATTCATTTAGTGGACTACGGAGGATATGTGGCTAGTCCTCTGAATCCAATTTACAAACCCGTCACCCGGGGTCTCGATCATATCTAGACACCATCCATGTGCCCCTTACTCAGTTGAGAAAGCACTTAAGTGTTCGACAATTCTCCAAGTGTTAATAAAGGCCGCCCTCAACCTCAAATAACCTTACGGTAAAAATGAAGGGTTTAGGCCAATATTAACAAAAGGACCTTACCTATTTCCGTTCAAGTTACAACTTACAACAACAAAAAAATAATCAACTATATAAAAGACACCTAAATATAATTACTAAGTGTAAAATATCTACAAGTAAAATTAGTAAGTATATATAAAATATCAACAAGTATAAACAAGTATTATTCACAAATATTATTCACAAATATTCACAAAATAAATAGTTAGGAATTTTCAATCCCCGTCGACGGCGCCAAAAATTGACACGCCCAAAAGGAGCATCAATTTAGAAAAAACCCTATCGGTAGTAGTATAGTGCATAGTAGGGTATCGTTCACAACGGAGATCAAAGGGTGTACCTAACAAAAATTGTCACAAAGAATTAAATAAAATAAAGAATTATTATTAACAAGTATAAAGAATATATATATACATATGTACAAAGTAAAAAGGGGTTTAAGAGATAAATTGAATGAAATAAATTAATTAAATTACAAAGAATAAATTAAATAAGATGGGATGAAACACAAAGTATATAAAGTTCAGCCACAAGTATACAAGTTTACCAATTATTGGACCGAAAATTAACCAAGTTCCCTAGCCATGAAACCGAAATTAACATATGTGGAATGCTGGACCGCCAATTATCATTCCCCAAATAAAACCACTTTCATGAAAATTAACCTAAGCGACCGCACCTAGATTAACCAATCAAACATGCAAAGGTAGCTAATCAAAACATGTCCAACGCATAAAAGAAGAGTTGTTAATTAAAGTGCACGACCTAGTGGGACCACCCATCTATCCGTGATCCTTCTTATTTCATTCCGACCTCTTTCCAAAGCCTTTACTACTTGTGAATTAGAATTAAAACCCTAATTCTAGCACCAATTATATGCAATTATCTTAAGTTTGCAACCTTAAAACAAAAACATATAAAAGTTATCTACTAAAACAAAATCAAATAAACGGAGTCACATAAACTACTAGAAGAACTAATTAATTAGGATCCAACAATTAAATAAATCCATAAACAAGGGCTGAATATTATATAAATCATGTCATGTTAACTAATACAAAGAATAATCAAGTAACAAAGAGGCATAAATTTAAAGGCTAAGTCGAAATACACCGTATGAATAGCATGAAGATCTTGAAGCCACATCTTGAATCCTTGACCACAAGTAATCCAAGCTGTGAAGACAAGGTGATGATGGTGATGGTGATGTTGAATAGGGGCTGGTGGTGATGGTGTAGACGCCTTCTCCTCCTCCTTGAAGTCTTGAAAACCCATAGTATTAGAGAATGGAAAATGTGAGATGAGAAGAGAAAGAGGAGGGTTTGTCCCTCCTCATTGAGGTGTGTTTGAAGAGAAGAATGAGGCTGCTATTTATAGGAGAATGGAGAGGAAGAAGAAGACAATGCAAGAAATAAAGAAAGAAAAGGAAGAGAAGTGGAATGTGAGTGGTAGAAAAGAAATGGTAAGTGGAATGGTGGAAATGTAGTCATATGGCAATGAACCATTTATTTAGGTAAAAGAAATTAAACACTAATGGTGTGGGCAGAAAGAAGAGGAAAGAATATAGGGGTGAGTGGAGCATTGAAAATAAAAGAAGAGGAAAGAAATAAAAAGCAGACAGCACTGAGCAGTTCCCACTTAGAACGGAATAATGCACGTTTGAACGGTTGGATGATTCTCAAATTTTAATACAGAATATATAACACACACATGCAGCGTGTATCAAAATTACAGCTGGATCCAACGGTGCAATTGGGAGATATGGGCTTCGCAAGTTGACTAATCTGCACAGGCAGAATGTCCGAAAATCTGGGCTTGGGCCTTTCCTCATGCTTTGTGAACTTGGGCCTTCCTTCATGGATTTGGGCCTTCCATCTTGGGTTTGGGCCTCCTTCTTGGGCTTGGGCCTTCCTTCTTGGGCTTGGGCCTTTATCTTGGGCCTCACGGCAGCTCACCTCTTAATGGGCCTCGCAAAAGCCCATTAGACTTCGTAAATTTCCGAGCTCCGATTTTCTGCACGTATTCACATTTATATATCATTTAGGGACTCAAATATGGAAACTAAGCAAAAATAGCAAAGTTACAATGAAATCATAGCCAAATAGTAGGGAAAATACATTAAAAACGTCACACTTTGTGCTCCTATCAATATGTACAAAGTAAAAAGGGGGATTGAGAGATAAATTGAATGAAATAAATTAATTAAATTACAAAGAATAAATAAAATATGATGATGAAACACAAAGTATATAAAGTTCAGCCACATATACACAAGTTTACCAATCATTAGACCGAAAATTAACCAAGTTCCCTAGCCATGAAACCGAAACTAACATATGTGGAATGCCCACACGGGTTATCATTCCCCAAATAAAACCTCTTCCATGAAAATTAACCTAGTGAACGCTCATCTAGATTAAACAATTAAACATGCAAAGGTGATCAATCAATAACATATCTAACGCATAGGAGAAGAGTTGTTAATTAAAGTGCGCGACCTAGCGAACGCTCGTCTATCCGCGATCCTTCTTATTTTGATTCCGACCCGTTTGATAAGCCTTTACTACTTGTGAATTAGAATTAAAACCCTAATTCTAGCACCAATTACATGCAATCATCTTAAGTTTCGAACCTTATTAAAACAAGAACACATAAAAGATTCAATAAAACCGAATCAAATAAACGGAGTCACATAAGCTGCTAGAAGAACTAATTAATTAGGATCTAACAATCAAATAAACTCATAAAATATAGGCTGAAAATTATATAAATCATGTCATGTTAACTAATACAAAGAATAAACAAGCAACAAAGAGGAACTCAAAAAGAGTAATTAAAGAATAAGTTGAAGTACACCATATGGAAAGTAGGAAGAACTCGAAGATCACAAACTCTTAAATCCTCACGCGAGTAACTCAAAAGCCGAGATTCCCAAGGTGATGATGATGGTGGTGATGATGGTTGATGGCTGGTGGTAATGGTGTAAACAGCTCCCCTCCTCCTTGAAGACTTGAAAACCCTAAATACTAGAGAATGGAAAATATGATGTGAGATGGAGAAGAGAAAGAGGAGGGTTTGTCCCTCCCCATTGGGGTGTGAATTGGTGAGAAATAGTGTTGTGAAGCCCTCTATTTATAGGAGAATGGAGAGGAATAAGAAGACAATGAAAGAAATAAAGAAAGAAAAGGAAGAGAAGTGGAATGTGAGTGGTAGAAAAGAAATGGTAAGTGGAATGGTGGAAATGTAGTCATATGGCAATGAACCATTTATTTAGATAAAGGAAATCAAACACTAATGGTATGGAGAGAAAGAAACAAAGATAGTTAGGTGAGATGGGTGGAAATATGGGGGTGAGTGGAGCAATGAGAATAAAAGAAAATGAAAGAAATAAAAAGCAGGCAGCACTGAGCTATTCCCACTTAGAACGGAATAATGTACGTTTGAACGGTTGGATGCTTCTGAAATTTTATTTGGGAATAACTGACATCCATGTGCAGCGTGTATCAAAATTACAGCTAGATCTGACGGTGAAATTGAGAGATATGGGCCGCGCAAGTTGACCTATCTGCACAGGCAGATTGTCCGAAAATCTGGGCTTGGGCCTTTCCTCATGCTTTGTGAACTTGGGCCTTCCTTCATGGATTTGGGCCTCCTTCTTGGGTTTGGGCCTCCTTCATGGGCTTGGGCCTCCTTCTTGGGCCTCATGGCAGACCACCTCTTAATGGGCCTCGCAAAAGCCCATTAGACTTCGTTTCTGCACATGTTCACATTAATACGTCATTTAGGACTCAAATATGGAAACTAAGCTAAAATAGCAAAGTTACAATTAAATCATAGCCAAATAGTAGGGAAAACACATTAAAAACGTCACACTTTGTGCTCCTATCAAATTCCCCCACACTTAGCTATTGCTAGTCCTCTAGCAAACACAAGAACAACACAAAACAGAAAAGGAAACACAAAACAGAATGGTCTTTCCAACCATAACCCTCAGCGAGTTCAAAAGAGTTATAATCAAGAGAATAAAAATTATATACCAAGGCTAACAAATTTGCTAAGCATTTAACATGTACATCTCATTTATGCTCGGGTGAAGTGTGTGAAAACCGAGTATACAATTAATCTCATGCAATCCAATAGGCACATCGAAACAACATTAACCACTAAAGCTCACAAGATTCACTAAATATTTCCGCTCAGTGTTTAGGGTTAAGTGTTTACTCTCATAACAATTACACAAGTAATGTTCCCATATGCTTGCTCATCGACCAACTCTCCACAATTAATCCACAAATCATTAAATCATAAGGGCTTTTAGGGTGAAACAGGGGTCAAAGGGTGAATGGTGAATAGTGAATGGTGAATGATGAATGAAGGGACTGGAAATGAAAAATGTTTCACATGTTTGCAAGACAAGTCAACGACTTTGAAACTCATACCTATGCTATACCCGAAACAACTTTCTTATTCTCCTCCAACCTTTTATTGAAAATAATACAAGAAAATAACTCTATTTTTGGAATTTCTCTTTCATTTTTTTCTTTCTTTCTTTTCTTTTTTTTTTCTTTGAGGAACTTTATTCCTTCTTTTTATTTCTGATTTTTTTTTCTTTCTTTGAACAAATACAACAAAATAAAATGCACCCCCACACTTGCCTTTTGGTATATTACCATACAAATCCGAAGCATAAAAACACAAGAAGTCACTATCATCGTCTTGCAAACACAAATAAAACAAGGGTGAGAAGGTGTGGGTGAACAAAAGAAACGGCTAATGAGTGTTTAGTTCAAAAGGGGATTCCTAAAGTTCGTGTTTAGATGGATGGTGAATACTTTGGCCATGGTGCTCAACTAATGCCTTACTCATTTCTAATTCATCACAGATTAACAAAATGTTTCAAGTGGTCTTTGAGCAAGTTCTAGGTTCAAAACTCATGAATTGTGCACACATGAAGAACGAGTAAATGTATGAAAGATGCATACATGTGAATATTCAATAGGCTCAAATCCTCACATTTTCTGGGTATGCATGACAATGTATGTTCAAATGTGCTTCTCGGATTGCAATCAATTAATCAAAACAGGTTATGTGAACATGGAATTTCGAGCAATCACAAGTTATGCATATTAAATCCAAAGCAAATTATACAAAGCCTTAGCATATAATCAATATTTTCCTAATCACAACAAAGTAAACTCAATTCATCCTTGGGATTGGAAAGAACAAAGCACATAACACAAAAAACAGAAGCAAATATTTTTGTAATTTTTGATTTTTTGATTTTTTTGATTGATTTTTTTTTTAAAAAAATGATATAGCTCAAATAAACGAACAAGCACTTTCTAAGACTCGATAGCTCCAAAGCCAGTGCGAAACAAACGAGCTTACAAAACTATTTTTTTTTTTTTTTTTTCAATTTTTTTTATTAGGGTAACAATACGTGACCACAGTGACTTACTTAGTGCAATGGTAGGTTCAACGCTACCAAGGGAGTAAGTATGATCTAGTCGATATATTGTTACCGTAGAAAACAAAAACAAGTAAATTATTTTTTTGAATTTTTGAATTTTTGAATTTTTTTTTCTTTTCTTTTTAATAAACCTTCCCCCCACACTTGAATTAAACATTGTCCTCAATGTTAGACACATATTTCACGAAAATGAAAAATTCAAGCATGGTTATTGAATTTAAACACACAAACGAAGTAAACATACAAACATAAATAAACACACAACAGTTAAGTAAAAATGAAAAACAGATAGAAAATACTCCCCCTTGAAGATCATTAAGCTCCTCCCGAAGCAAGTCACCAACAGTCACAAACAAGGCTAGCAGGGCCTTGCATCCAACGTTTGCTCCTTAGTTGACTGCGGTTCTGATCCGTTGAAGTGTGTCTTGAACAAGGGTAGTTGCCAAATCCACAGCACGTCTGGCTGAATTTGCCTTCACTGAGATCTGGAACACTAACGTCAGTAGAGTTCCATCAAGTACGTCTCCGGATACATCAGGCAGAATGGAGAAGCCAGATGACATCAATTGAAAAGGCTCCGGGTCAACTCCACATAACATGGACTGGAAGGTTGCTTGATCGATAGGCGCATAAATCACGTACGACCCCGTTGAATCTGTGAAGCACTCCTGGAGTATGAGGAAGTCGACGTGATTACTTATGCCCAAAACGGAGATAGAATTTCGTGGGTCAAGACCAGTGGTGAAGTTTGTAAGCACATGTACTGAACTGTCTATCGACACACTATCCCATAAATGCCTTGTCTGTACGTCTCTGATAAAATCAAAGATTCTTGTGTGATGGGAGAAGTGCTTGACAGAACAGCCAGCAGTACGATCGAGTCCAAGGGGTTGGCTAGGATCACCCCTTCGCTTGTTGGTCCTGACCTCCATATGTGTGTCTCCCGTTTTGTTTGATGCAGTCCAATGATGGTAAGTCGAGTTGGTGATGTCGTTGAAGAAACTTACCGCCATCTGGTTTGCCATCTTAGCAAGGCTTCTTCTCCCTCCTGGTGAAATGATTGAGTCACTGGGTGAAGTGTGAATCCCCATCACGCACATGTAGCGCTCGGCATGTCGTTGAAGAGGTGCCAACCAACGCTTCGCTCCATATGCAAAACCTGATTCAACAAAAGGTTTAAATAAGGGGGTTAAATCTTTTTCTCGCACATCAACATGCTCCACCCACGTGACAAAGGAGGATCCATTATGCAGATCCCGTATCAGGCATCCGGAAGGACGTTTTCGGCATCTTGATCTCACGGAAGGCCTTGGATTTGAGCTCATTTCATCCACAGAGACATCCACAACAATCCAACTTCCATCCAATTGTTGGTGAGAGGAACGAACAAACTGGACTTCACGAGTTGAAACGTTGTGTGTTGGCACTAGAAACTCGGCAGACATCACTTGCACTCGCTCCTTGTAGCTTTCTTCTATCCCGGAGAACAAGACCTCCAAGGTATGGGCATTGGTGACCAAGCTACAGAAGACGAGCAACCATTGACCAACATCCATTAAAATCTGAACGATGGTGGTCGGATTCAGGTGAATGGTTGCTGAGTGTCTCGAGGCTTCTGATATGAAATATGGTGTAGGCTCAGCTCGTTGAGACACTCGCAAGTACTCGGCACGATTAAGAGTTTCGGGATGAATGGAAGTGCTGGGATTTGATGAAAAGATCCACAGGGGAAAACCAGCCGCGGCCAAGAGAAGGAGTTCGTCTTTGGCTTTGTTCACGATATCGGCGATCGGGTCGGAATTTAACCCAACGAGATCATGAGCAGGTCCCGAATGTTGTCGGATGGCACATGAGAGGATGAGCGCTCGAGTAATGTTGGCATGAGGCTCCGCACATCCCTTCGCAAGTCATCCATGTCGATTGAATCATCGGACAAGACAAGAAGAGGCTCCGGAGGAACAACTTCGAATCTTGATCGATGCACATCCGAGTGCGGAACGGGACCTCCGCACCGGGGACAAATGCCGCCGTGAAGAGCATCGATGAGTTTCTGGTTCTGCTCTTGAAGCTCCTCATTCTTACTCATCAGCTCCTCGTTTCTTCTTATTAGATCGGCATAAATCTGCTCCTCGACGGGATACCGTGCTTATCATGAAATCTCCTTCCCCGGTTGTAGACCTTATTTTCGGTTAACCCGAGTTCTATAGCAAACCTTGCTCTGTGCAGTTTGAGTGGGTGAGGATTCACCGTGTAGAACTCGGTCAACGCATCATTTTGGTCCTTGGTGAATCTCGTCCTCGGGCCTCTCGTACGCTTCTCGGAAGGACCAAGCAACAACAACAATAGGTGGATCAGCAGCTGGATTGGTGCTTGTGGTTCTGGTTCTCGGGCATCCGGCATGCTAGCATTAACAGTATCTAGAATGCTTGGTGGAATGATTTCATCCAAGCCTTCAAAGAAATCACTCTCCGGAGGACTAGAATGAAACAACTCACCGAAAGAATTCACTCTTTTGGCCATTTCTAGGTTGGGAGGGAGGATAGCTTTCCGGAAAAATAACTAAGAACAACGAAGAACAAGTGAAGAACAGTATGAACAAACGAGAGAAAATTTAGAGAGACTAAAAGGGAACTAAGTGAAAATGAATGCAAAATGAATGGAATGAAGCACATAGACACAAACCAAGGGAAAGGAACAGACGCACGTACGCACACGTGCCACGGACACGGATCCGCAAATTGCGGATCGAGCGACGAAAGTCGCAAAGGCTACGATTGACACGCATGCGGATTATTAAACAAATCGGCCGACGCAAAAGTCGTCCGTCGGCCCAATCAAATTTTTTTTTCATTTTTTTATTTTTTTATTTTTTTTTAATTATCGTGCCGACGCGAAAGTCGCGGGACGGTCCAATAAGAATTTTTCTTTTTATTTAACCAAATCTTTACGCGAAAGTCGTAAAGTAAACAGTGAAAACGCGTAGCACACGCGCTAACGGTTGCCGACACTTTAAACGGGCCTGGGCCATCAGAATGGTCTGGGCCTTAAAGTGGGCCTGGGCCAAAGAAATCTCCGGCCCATTATTGGTGAGCTTAAACTAATGGGCCTAAAAACGAACAGGCCCGACACACTAAATGGGCTTGGGTTACGGGTTTCAGGCTTCGGGAATGACACGGGCCCAATGGGCCAAATTTTTTATTTTTTATTTTTTATTTTTCTTTTCGAAACCTAAAACCCTAACCAATCACACAAACGGGCCTAAGGCCCAATAACAAACAAACAACAAGCCCTAAAATAAAACAAACAGTAATTATAAATAGTAAAAATAAATAATTACAAACAGTAAAACAAAACAAGCACTCTTTTTTTTTATATACAATTACAAATTTTCTAATTTTTTTATTTTATTTTTATTTTTTTAAAAACAAATAACGAGAGTGAAAAGAAAACTTACCTTTTTACTCCCGAGGAAACCGAAAAATCACCAACAAGACATCAACCTCAAGGTTTTTCAACCTTGACTTCCTAAACGTATGCTCCGATGTATGTGGTAAAATTTTCGAATAACCTGGATTATTCCCTATAAAAATTAAAAAGTTAGTAATAAAATTTACAAAATAAAAACAAAATATTTACAAAGTTAAAAATTGTCAAAATGATCTATACAATGAATGAATAAAATTTCCTATGTCTAAGTAAATTTTATTTACAAAATACACTTAAGTACGGGAACAGAGGACTTCAATGTGCAATGGGACTGAAACAGCTACCCATCTTAAAGTCATGTTTAATCCAATATACCTAAAGTGTACAAAAATATTTTCTTTTGCCTTAATATAGTTGAAAAAAAAAGAAAGTTGATTCCAAGCGGTAACTCAAGGTGGACTTACGGCCTAGGTGCAATGCCTTGACTTAAATGACTTTCCGTGTTTTCAGAAGGCGAATGGCCAGATCATATGAGAGATAAGCGAGGGGCAGGATTCATTTAGTGGACTACGGAGGCTTATACCCCTATCGACTTACGTCAGTCTATAGTCCTCTGAATCCAAAACCTGTCACCCAGGGTCTCGACCTAGACACCATCCATGTGCCCCTTACTCAGTTGAGAAAGCACTTAAGTGTTCGACAATTCTCCAAGTGTTAATAAAGGCCGCCCTCAACCTCAAATAACCTTACGGTAAAAATGAAGGGTTTAGGCCAATATTAACAAAAGGACCTTACCTATTCCGTTCAAGTTACAACTTACAACAACAAAAAAAATAATCAACTATATAAAAGACACCTAAATAAATTACTAAGTGTAACAAAATATGAACAAGTATTAAAAACAAGTAATAACAACAACTATTCACAAGTAATATAGACAAGTAATATAAACAAGTAATATGAACAGTTAAAAAAAAAGTAAAACTATAAACAATAAAAAGTAAACAGTAATTATATACCAGTAATAAAAACAGTAATAATTACACAAAATTATAAACAGTATTCACAAAAAAAAAATATTAGGTTAGGAACATTTTCAATCCACGTCGACGGCGCCAAAAATTGACACGCTCAAAAGAGCGTCAATTTAAAAAAATCCCTATCGGTAGTATAGTGTAAGTAGGGTATCGTTCACAACGGAGATCAAAGGGTGTACCTAACAAAAAATGTCACAAAGAATTAAATAAAATAAAGAATTATTATTAACAAGTATAAAGTATAAATATATACATATGTACAAAGTAAAAAGGGGGATTGAGAGATAAATTGAATGAAATAAATTAATTAAATTACAAAGAATAAATAAAATATGATGATGAAACACAAAGTATATAAAGTTCAGCCACATATACACAAGTTTACCAATCATTAGACCGAAAATTAACCAAGTTCCCTAGCCATGAAACCGAAACTAACATATGTGGAATGCCCACACGGGTTATCATTCCCCAAATAAAACCTCTTCCATGAAAATTAACCTAGTGAACGCTCATCTAGATTAAACAATTAAACATGCAAAGGTGATCAATCAATAACATATCTAACGCATAGGAGAAGAGTTGTTAATTAAAGTGCGCGACCTAGCGAACGCTCGTCTATCCGCGATCCTTCTTATTTTGATTCCGACCCGTTTGATAAGCCTTTACTACTTGTGAATTAGAATTAAAACCCTAATTCTAGCACCAATTACATGCAATCATCTTAAGTTTCGAACCTTAAAACAAGAACACATAAAAGATTCAATAAAACCGAATCAAATAAACGGAGTCACATAAGCTGCTAGAAGAACTAATTAATTAGGATCTAACAATCAAATAAACTCATAAAATATAGGCTGAAAATTATATAAATCATGTCATGTTAACTAATACAAAGAATAAACAAGCAACAAAGAGGAACTCAAAAAGAGTAATTAAAGAATAAGTTGAAGTACACCATATGGAAAGTAGGAAGAACTCGAAGATCACAAACTCTTAAATCCTCACGCAAGTAACTCAAAAGCCGAGATTCCCAAGGTGATGATGATGGTGGTGATGATGGTTGATGGCTGGTGGTAATGGTGTAAACAGCTCCCCTCCTCCTTGAAGACTTGAAAACCCTAAATACTAGAGAATGAAAAATATGATGTGAGATGGAGAAGAGAAAGAGGAGGGTTTGTCCCTCCCCATTGGGGTGTGTATTGGTGAGAAATAGTGTTGTGAAGCCCTCTATTTATAGGAGAATGGAGAGGAATAAGAAGACAATGAAAGAAATAAAGAAAGAAAAGGAAGAGAAGTGGAATGTGAGTGGTAGAAAAGAAATGGTAAGTGGAATGGTGGAAATGAAGTCATATGGCAATGAACCATTTATTTAGATAAAAGAAATCAAACACTAATATTGTGGGCAGAAAGAAGATGAAAGAATATAGGGGTGAGTGGAGCATTGAAAATAAAAGAAGAGGAAAGAAATAAAAAGCAGACAGCACTGAGCAGTGCGCACTTAGAACGGAATCCTGCACGTTTGAACGGTTGGATGCTTCTGAAATTTTAATGCCGAACGCCTAACATCCACATGCAGCGTGTATCAAAATTACAGCTAGATCTGACGGTGCAATTGAGATATATGGGCCTCGCAAGTTGACCTATCTGCACAGGCAGATTGTCCGAAAATCTGGGCTTGGGCCTTTCCTCATGCTTTGTGAACCTGGGCCTTCCTTCATGGATTTGGGCCTTCTTCTTGGGTTTGGGCCTTTCCTTCATGGGCTTGGGCCCCCTTCTTGGGCCTCATGGCAGACCACCTCTTAATGGGCCTCGAGAAAGCCCATTAGACTTCGTTTCTGCACATGTTCACATTAATACGTCATTTAGGACTCAAATATGGAAACTAAGCTAAAATAGCAAAGTTACAATTAAATCATAGCCAAATAGTAGGGAAAACACATTAAGAACGTCACACTTTGTGCTCCTATCAAAAGCTTCTGGGAATTGGGAGGTTTCTGGAAAAAACTCAAGAACACGAAGAACACAAGAGAGAAAACGAGAGAGAGAGTGAGAGAGAGACTAAGGGAAAACGTGAAATGACCTAAGGCACTAACGCAAACAGAAGGGAAAGGAAGGAACGGACGCACGCTCGCACACGTGCCACAGACAGAAGACCCGCAATTTCCGGATCGAGCGACGAAAGTCAAAACAACTCTTATTTTCCTCCAACCTTTTATTGAAAATAAAACAATACAACAAAATAACTCTATTTTTGGAATTTCTCTTCTTCTTTTTTTTTTTTTTTTTTTTTTTTTTTTTCTTTGAGGAATTTATTCCTTCTTTTTATTTCTGATTTTTTTTCTTTGAACAAATACAACAAAATAAATACACCCCCACACTTGCCTTTTGGTATACTACCATACAAATCAAAACCCGAAGCATAAGAACACAAGAAGTCACTATCATCGTCTTGCAAACATAAATAAAACAAGGGTGAGATGGTGTGGGTGAACAAAAGAAACGGCTAATGAGTGTTTAGTTCAAAAGGGGATTCCTAAAGTTCGTGTTTAGATGGATGGTGAATATTTTGGCCATGGTGCTCAACTAATGCCTTAATCATCTCTAATTCATCACAGATTAACAAAACGTTTCAAGTGGTCTTTGAGCAAGTTCTAGGTTCAAAACTCATGAATTGTGCACACATGAAGAACGAGTAAATGTATGAAATATGCATACATGTGAATATTCAATAGGCTCAAGTCCTCACATTTTCTGGGTATGCATGACAATGTATGTTTAAATGTGCTTCTCGGATTGCAATCAATTAATCGAAACAGGTTATGTGAACATGGAATTTCGAGCAATCACAAGTTATGCATATTAAATCCAAAGCAAACAACACAAAGCCTTGACATATAATAAACATTCTCCTAATCACAACAATTAAACTCAATTCATCCTTGGGATTGGAAAGAACAAAGCACAAAACACACAAAACAGAAGCAAATATTTTTGTAATTTTTGATTTTTTTGATTGATTTTTTTTATAAATGATATAGCTCAAATAAACGAACAAGCACTTTCTAAGACTCGATAGCTCCAAAGCCAGTGCGAAACAAACGAGCTTACAAAACTATTTTTTTTTTTTTCAATTTTTTTTATTAGGGTAACAATACGTGACCACAGTGACTTACTAAGTGCAATGGTAGGTTCAACGCTACCAAGGGAGTAAGTATGATCTAGTCGATATATTGTTACCATAGAAAACAAACACAAGTAAATTATTTTTTTGAATTTTTGAATTTTTCAAATTTTTTTTTTTTTTTTATGAAAATAAACTGAAACCTTCCCCTCACACTTGAATTAAACATTGTCCTCAATGTTAGACAGATATTTCACGAAAATGAAAAATTCAAGCATGGTTATTGAATTTAAATACGCAAACAGAAATAAACACATAAACATAAATCAACAGAAGTAAACACACAACATATATACAAATGAAAAAGATAGGTTAAAGAAAATCTCCCCCTTGAAGATCGTGAAGCTCCTCCCGAAGCAAGTCACCAACAGTCACAAACAAGGCTAGCAGGGCCTTGCATCCAACGTGTGCTCCTTAATTGACTGCGGCTCTGATCCTTTGAAGTGTGTCTTGGACAAGGGTTGTTGCCGACTCCACGGCAGACTTGGCTGAAGTAGCCTTCACCGAGATCTGGAACACTATGGTAAGTAGAGTTCCGTCAAGTATAGCTCCGGATACGTTAGGCAGAATGGAGAAGCCTGAAGACATTAGCGGAAATGGCTCCGGTTCAACTCCACATAACAAACACTGGAGAATGGAATGGTTAATCGGCGCATAAATCACAGACGACCCCGTTGCATCGGTGCAACACTCCTGAAGAATAAGGAAGTCGTTGTGACTATCTATGGCGAGCACCGAAATCTGATTGCGCGGGTCAAGACCGATGGTGAAATTCGCTAACACACGTACAGAGCTGTCCATCGACATACTATCCCACATTGGTCTTGTCTGAACGTCTTTGAGGAACTCAAAGATCCTGGTATGATGGGAAAGATGAACGACAGAACAGCCAGCAGTACGATTGACTCCAGGGGGCTTGCTCGGATCACCCCTTCGCTTGTTGGTCCTGACTTCCATTCGAGTGTCTCTTGTTCGGTTCGAACAAGTCCAGTGGTGGTACGTGGAGTTGCTGATATCGTTGAAGAAACAGACTGTCATCTGTTTTGCCATTTCCGCAAGTCCTCTTCTTCCTTCGGGCGAAATGATCGAGTCACCGGGTGAAGTGTGGATACCTGTGGCGCACATGTAGCGCTCGGCTTGTCGTTGGAGGGTTGAGATCCAACGCTTTGCACCAAATGCGAACCCTGAATGAACGAAAGGTTCGAAAATGGCCTTCATCTCCTTTTCGCGTACATCCACGTGCTCCACCCAAGTGACCAAGGAAGATCCATTATAAAGATCACGTATCAGGCATCCGGAGGGGCGTTTTCGGCATATAGATCTCACGGAAGGCTTCGGATTTGAACGCAATTCATCCACGGAGACATCCACAACGACCCAACTTCCATCCAGTTGTAGGTGAGAATACCGAACAAACTGGACTTCACGAGTTGAAACGAGGTGAGATGGCACCAGAAACTCGGCCGACATCACTTGCTTCTGCTCCTTGTAGCCTTCTTCGTTGTTGGAGGATAAGATCTCCAACGTCTTGGCGTTTGTAATCATGCTACAGAAGACTGGCAACCATCGACCAACATCCATGAGAATTTGAACGATGGTGGTCGGATAAAGGTGAATGGTTGCCGAGTGTCTCGAGGATTCGGCTTTGAAGTACGGAGCAGGTTCAGCTCGTTGAAACACTCGCAAGTACTCGGCCCGGTTAAGAGTTTCGGGATGAATAGAAGTGTCGGGAGTCGGTGAAGTTATCCACAAAGGAAATCCGGCAGTGGCCATGAGCAGCAGCTCGTCTTTGGCCTTGCCGGCGATATCCGAGATCAAGTCGGTGTGGACTCCGACAAGATCGTGAGCAGGTCCGGGAAGGGTGTCAGATGGCAAAGGTATGGATGGGTGATCGACAAGTGTAGGCATGAGGCTCCGCACATCCCGTCTTAAGTGGTCCATTTCGATGGAATCATCGGACAACTCAAGAATAGGCTCTTGTTGTGGTGGAACAACTTCGAGCCTTCGCCTAGGCACATCTGAGTGCGGAACAGGACCTCCGCAATTGGGACAGATGCCGCTGTGGAGAGCATCAACGAGTCGTTGATTCTGAAGTTGAAGCTCCTCGTTCTTGCTCACCAGCTCATCGTTTCTTCTCTCTAGCTCGGCAATACGCTGCTCAGATGTCTGGATACCGAACTTCTTCCTATTTCTCGACCCCCAATAATAGACTTGGTCTTCTTCTAGTCCGATTTTTGGACCAAATCTTTCTCGTTGTGGTTTCGTGGGGTGAGAATACACCGCAAAGAAAGCCGCCAGTGCTTCTCTCTGAGCTTTGGTGTATTTGCTCCTCGGAAGTCTCTTATAGACAGGAGCGGCTTCCGGCTCGGCGGGTGCATCAGCAACCAGAATTGGTGCTTGGGGTAGTGGTTGCGGTTGTGGTTGTGGCTGGGTCGGCATGCTAGCATCGGCGCTATTGAGCATGCTTGGTGGAATTATTTCAGCCAAGCCTTCAAAGATCGGGTTCTCTGAAGGACCTGCCTGAAACAAATCACTGAAAGAATTGACTCTTTTGGCCATTTGTGGTTTGGGAGGGAGGAAAGCTTCTGGGAATTAGGAGGTTTTCTAGGAAAAACGGAAGAACACGAAGAACAGATGAAGAACAACGAGAGAAAATGAGAGAGAATGAGAGAGAAACGCGTGAAATGACCTAAGGGAACTAACGCAAACAGAAGGGAAAGGAAGGAACGAACGCACGCTCGCACGCTCGCACACGTGCCACAGACAGAAGACCCGCAAATTGTGGATCGGGCGACGAAAGTCGTAAAGTCTACAGTAGACACGCACGCGGCTTATTAAACAAATCGGCCGACGCAAAAGTCGTGCGTCGGCCCAATCACATTTTTTTCATTTTCTATTTTTTATTTTTTATTTTATTTTTTTAATAATTTACGAAAAAGTCGTAAAGTGAACAGTGAAAACGCGTGGCACACGCGCTTGCCGACACTTTAAACGGGCTTGGGCCATCGAAATGGTCTGGGCCTTAAAGTGGGCCTGGGCCAAAGAAATCTCCGGCCCATTATTGGTGGGCTTAACGAATGGGCCTAAAAACGAAGAGGCCCGACACACTAATGGGCTTGGGTTACGGGTTTTGGGCTTCGTGAATGACACGAGCCCAATGGGCTAAATTTTTTTATTTTTTTATTTTTTTTTTCTTTTCTTTTCGAAACCTAAAACCCTAACCAATCACACAAACGGGCTTAAGGCCCAATAACTAATAACTACAACAAGCCCAAAACAAATAAACAGTAATTATAAATAGTAAAAAGTAAATAATTACAAAGAGTAAAACAAACAAAAAAACACTTTCTTTTTTTTTATATACAATTAAAAATTTTCTAATTTTTTTTCTTTTTCAAAATCAAATAACGAGAGTGAAAAGAAAACTTACCTTTTTACTCCCGAGGAAACCGAAAATCACCAACAAGACATCAACCTCAAGGTCTTTCAACCTTGACTTCCTAAACGTATGCTCCGATGTATGTGGTAAAATTTCCGATAAACCCGGATTATTTCCTATACAAAATAAAAAGGTTAGTAATAAATTTACAAAATAAAAACAAAATATTTACAATGTTAAAAATGTATCACAAATTATCTATACAAAATGAATAAATAAAATTTCCTATGTCTACGTATATTTTATTTACACAATACACTTAAGTGTACAAAAATATTTTCCTTTGCCTGAATATAGTTGAAAAAAAATGAAAGTTGATTCCAAGCGGTAACTCAAGGTGGACTTACGGCCTAGGTGCAATGCCTTGACTTAAATGACTTTCCGTGTTTTCAGAAGGCGAATGGCCAGATCATATGAGAATAAGCGAGGGGCATGATTCATTTGGTGGACTACGGAGGCTTACACCCCTATCGACTTACGTCAGTCTATAGTCCTCTGAATCCAAAACCTGTCACACAGGGTCTCGACCTAGACACCATTCATGTGCCCCTTACTCAGTTGAGAAAACACTTAAGTGTTCGACAATTCTCCAAGTGTTAATAAAGGCCGCCCTCAACCTCAAATAACCTTACGGTAAAAATGAAGGGTTTAGGCCAATATTAACAAAAGGACCTTACCTATTCCGTTCAAGTTACAACTTACAACAACAAAAAATAATCAACTATATTCAGGATACCTAAGTATAATTACTAAGTGTAAAATATCTACAAGTAAAATTAGTAAGTATATATAAAATTAACAAGTATTATTGACAAGTAATATAAACAAGTAATATGAACAGTTAAAAAAAATAGTAAAATTATATACAATAAATAATTACAAAAATAGTATTCACAAAAAAAAAAAAAATATTAGGTTAGGAACATTTTCAATCCACGTCGACGGCGCCAAAACTTGACAGGCCCCAAAAGGAGCATCAATTTAAAAAAAACCCTATCGGTAGTATAGTGGTGTAAGTAGGGTATCGTTCACAACGGAGATCAAAGGGTGTACCTAACAAAAAATGTCACAAAGAATTAAATAAAATAAAGAATTATTATTAACAAGTATAAAGAATATATACATATGTACAAAGTAAAAGGGGGTTTAAGATATAAATTGAATGAAATTAATTAATTAAATTACAAAGAATAAATTAAATAAGATGGGATGAAACACAAAGAATATAAAGTTCAGCCACAAGTATACAAGTTTACCAATTATTGGACCGAAAATTAACCAAGTTCCCTAGCCATGAAACCGAAATTAACATATGTGGAAAGTTAGAAGCTAACCATTCCCCAAATAAAACCTCTCTACGAAAATTAACCTAAGTGAAAGCACCTAGATTAACCAATTAAACATGCCATCTTAGTCTAGAAAGCTAGCTAATCAAACCATATTTAACGCATAGAAAAGAGTTGTTAATTAAAGTGCACGACCCATTATAGAAAAGTCCATATGTCCGCAATCCTTTTTATTTGACACCGACCTTTGTCCAAAGCCTTTACTACTTGTGAATTAGGTTTCCAAAACTATTAGGTGAATTGTAATCCCTAACTCTAGCTCCAATTATATGCAAATATTATAAGTATCGATCCCTATAACATAAACACATAAAAGTTTTCTATAATTCAGAATCAAGTAAACAGAGTCACATAAGCTACTAGAAGAACTAATTAATTAGGATCCAATAACTAAATAAACTCATATAAATAGGCTGGAAATTATATAAATCATGTCATGTTAACTAATACAAAGAATAATCAAGCAACAAAGAGGAATTCATAAGAATAATTAAAGGAAAAGTCAGATTACACCATATGGAATAGCATGAAGACTTGAAGACCACGAAACCTTGAATCCTTGAAAGCAAGTAATCCAAACCGTGTGCAGCAAGGTGGTGATGATGATGGACGAAATTGATGGTGATGATGGTGATGGTGCAGCCGCCTTTCCTCCTCCTTGAAGCCTTGAGAACCCTAAATACTAGAGAATGGAAAATATGATGGAGAAGAGAAAGAGGAGGGTTTGTCCCTCCCCATTGGGGTGTGAATTGGTGTATTGGTGAAGAGAAATAGGCTCCTATTTATAGGAAAATGGAGAGGAAGAAGAAGACAATGGAAGAAATAAACAAAGAAAGGGAAAAGAAGTGGAATGTGAATGGGAGATAAAGAAATGGTAAGTGGTGGTGGAAATGGAATCATATGGAAATTAACCATTTATTTACCAAAAATAAATTAAACACTAATGGTGTGGGCAGAAAGAAGAGGAAAGAATATAGGGGTGAGTGGAGCATTGAAAATAAAAGAAGAGGAAAGAAATAAAAACTGACAGCACTGAGCAGTGCGCACTTAGAACGGAATCCTGCACGTTTCAACGGTTGGATGCTTCTGAAATTTTATTCGAGAATAACTGACATCCATGTGCAGCGGGTATCAAAATTACAGCTAGATCTGACGGTTCAATTGAGATATATGGGCCTCGCAAGTTGACCTATCTGCACAGGCAGATTGTCCGAAAATCTGGGCTTCGGCCATTCCTCATGCTTTGTGAACCTGGGCCTTCCTTCATGGATTTGGGCCTTCCATCTTGGGTTTGGGCCTCCTTCTTGGGCTTGGGCCTCCTTCTTGGGCCTCATGGCAGACCACCTCTTAATGGGCCTCGCAAAAGCCCATTAGACTTCGTTTCTGCACATGTTCACATTAATACATCATTTTGGACTCAAATATGGAAACTAAGCTAAAATAGCAAAGTTACAATTAAATCATAGCCAAATAGTAGGGAAAACACATTAAAAACGTCACACTTTGTGCTCCTATCATTTTGTTCTTTCCAATTCCGATGATGAATTGAGTTTAATTGTTGTGATTAGGAGAATGTTTATTATATGTCAAGGCTTTGTGTAGTTTGCTTTGAATTTAATTTTCATAACTTGTGATTGCTCGAAATTCCATGTTCACATACCCTGTGTTGATTAATTGATTGCAATCCGAGAAGCACATTTAAACATACATTGTCATGCATACCCAGAAAATGTGAGGATTTGAGCCTGTTGTATATTCACATGTATGCATATTTCATACATTTACCCGTTCTTCATGTGTGCACAATTCATGAGTTTTGAACCTAGAACTTGCTCAAAGACCACTTGAAACATTTTATTAATCTGTGATGAATTAGAGATGAGTAAGGCATTAGTTGAGCACCATGGCCAAAGTATTCACCATCCATCTAAACACGAACTTTAGGAATCCCCTTTTGAACTGATCACTCATTAGCCGTTTCTTTTGTTCACCCACACCATTTCACCCTTGTTTTATTGTGTTTGCAAGATGATGATAGTGACTTCTTGTGTTCTTATGCTTCGGTTTTGTTTGGTAATATACCAAAAGGCAAGTGTGGGGGTACAATTTATTTTTGTTGTATTTGTTCAAAGAAAAAAAAAAGTAGAAACAAAAAGAAGGAATAAAGTTCCTCAAGAAAGAAAAAAAAAGAAAAAAAAATAGAGTTATTTTCTTGTATTATTTTCAATAAAAGGTTGGAGGAGAATAAGAAAGTTGTTTCAGGTATAGCATATGTATGAGTTTCAAAGTCGTTGACTTGTCTTGCAAACATGTGAAACATTTTTCATTTCTAGTCCCTTCATTCATCATTCACCATTCACCCTTTGGCCCCCATTACACCATTGAAAGCCCTTATGATTTAATGATTTGTGGATTAATTGTGGAAAGTTGGTTAATGAGCAAGCTTATGGGAACATTACTTGTGCAATTGTTATGAGAGTAAACACTTAACCCTAAACACTGAGCGAAAATATTTAGTGATCATTGTGAGGTTTAGTGGTTAATGTTGTTTCGATGTGCCTATTGGATTGCATGAGATTAATTGTACACTCGGTTTTCACACACTTCACCCGAGCATGAATGAGATGTGTAGGTTAAATACTTAGCAAATTCGTTATCCTTGGTATGTAATTTTTATTCTCCTGATTATAACTCTTCTGAACTCGCTGAGGGTTATGGTCGGAAAGAATATATGTTTTGTGTTTCCCTTTTCTATTTTGTGTTGTTCTGTTTTATGTTTTGTGTTTGCTAAGGGACTAGCAAAAGCTAAGTGTGGGGGTATTTGATAGGTGCATAATTGTACAACTTTTTATATCAATTTCTCTACATTTTTGTTGTTAGTTTCTCATAATTTTGTGTTATTTATTTAGTTTTTGTGTTTGTAGGTTTCCTATTGCAAATAAAGAGAAAAGAAGATAAGTTGAGGAAAGTAAGCAATGTGTTGGAAATTTACGAAGTCTAATGGGCTTTCTCGAGGCCCATTTGATCAGCCCAAAAGGAGCATCAATTTAAAAAAACCCTATCGGCAGTAGTATAGTGCATAGTAGGGTATCGTTCACAACGGAGATCAAAGGGTGTACCTAACAAAAATTGTCACAAAGAATTATTATTAACATGTATAAAGTATAAATATATACATATGTACAAAGTAAGGGGGTTTAAGAGATAAATTGAATGAAATAAATAAATTAAATTACAAAGAATAAATTAAATAAGATGGGATGAAACATAAAGAATATAAAGTTCAGCCACATATACACAAGTTTATTAATCATTGGACCGAAAATTAACCAAGTTCCCTAGCCATGAAACCGAAATTAACATATGTGGAAAGTTAGAAGCTAACCATTCCCCAAATAAAACCTCTCTACGAAAATTAACCTAAGTGAAAGCACCTAGATTAACCAATTAAACATGCCATCTTAGTCTAGAAAGCTAGCTAATCAAACCATATTTAACGCATAGAAAAGAGTTGTTAATTAAAGTGCACGACCCATTATAGAAAAGTCCATATGTCCGCAATCCTTTTTATTTGACACCGACCTTTGTCCAAAGCCTTTACTACTCGTGAATTAGGTTTCCAAAACTATTAGGTGAATTGTAATCCCTAACTCTAGCTCCAATTATATGCAAATATTATAACTATCGATCCCTATAACATAAACACATAAAAGTTTTCTATAATTCAGAATCAAGTAAACAGAGTCACATAAGCTACTAGAAGAACTAATTAATTAGGATCCAATAACTAAATAAACTCATATAAATAGGCTGGAAATTATATAAATCATGTCATGTTAACTAATACAAAGAATAATCAAGCAACAAAGAGGAATTCATAAGAATAATTAAAGGAAAAGTCAGATTACACCATATGGAATAGCATGAAGACTTGAAGACAACGAAACCTTGAATCCTTGAAAGCAAGTAATCCAAACCGTGTGCAGCAAGGTGGTGATGATGATGGACGAAATTGATGGTGATGATGGTGATGGTGCAGCTGCCTTTCCTCCTCCTTCAAGCCTTGAGAACCCTAAATACTAGAGAATGGAAAATATGATGGAGAAGAGAAAGAGGAGGGTTTGTCCCTCCCCATTGGGGTGTGAATTTGTGTATTGGTGAAGAGAAATAGGCTCCTATTTATAGGAAAATGGAGAGGAAGAAGAAGACAATGGAAGAAATAAACAAAGAAAGGGAAAAGAAGTGGAATGTGAATGGGAGATAAAGAAATGGTAAGTGGTGGTGGAAATGGAATCATATGGCAATTAACCATTTATTTACCAAAAAGAAATTAAACACTAATGGTGTGGGCAGAAAGAAGAGGAAGGAATATAGGGGTGAGTGGAGCATTGAAAATAAAAGAAGAGGAAAGAAATAAAAACGGACAGCACTGAGCTGTGCGCACTTAGAACGGAATCCTGCACGTTTCAACGGTTAGATGCTTCTGAAATTTTATTTGGGAATAACTGACATCCATGTGCAGCGTGTATCAAAATTACAGCTAGATCTGACGGTGCAATGGAGAGATATGGGCCTCGCAAGTTGACCTATCTGCACAGGCAGATTGTCCGAAAATCTGGGCTTGGGCCACTCCTCATGCTTTGTGAACTTGGGCCTTCCTTCTTGGGCTTGGGCCTTCCTTCTTGGGCTTGGGCCTTTCTTCATGGATTTGGGCCTTCATCTTGGGCCTCAGGGCAGCTCACCTCTTAATGGGCCTCGCAAAAGCCCATTAGACTTCGTAAATTTCCGAGCTCCGATTTTCTGCACGTGTTCACATTAATACATCATTTTGGACTCAAATATGGAAACTAAGCTAAAATAGCAAAGTTACAATTAAATCATAGCCAAATAGTAGGGGAAACACATTAAAAACGTCACACTTTGTGCTCCTATCAAATTCCCCCACACTTAGCTACTGCTAGTCCTCTAGCAAACACAAGAACAACACAGAACAGAAAAGGAAACACAAAACAGAATGGTCTTTCCAACCATAACCCTCAGCGAGCTCAAAAGAGTTATAATCAGGAGAATAAAAATTATATACCAAGGCTAACAAATTTGCTAAGCATTTAACATGTACATCTCATTTATGCTCGGGTGAAGTGTGTGAAAACCGAGTATACAATTAATCTCATGCAATCAAATAGGCACATTGAAACAACATTAACCACTAAAGCTCACAATGGTCACTAAATATTTCCGCTCAGTGTTTAGGGTTAAGTGTTTACTCTCAAAACAATTACACAAGTAATGTTCCCATATGCTTGCTCATTAATGATGTGAACGTAAAATACGTTCACAAAGTGCTCTAAATACTTGGATTGAGCTATTCTGAAAGCTTATTTGTTGGTTTAATGTTTGTTTTCGTGTTTTCAGGGAAAATATGTGAAAAATGCTAATTTACACATAAAAGGTGAATTTTGGAGATTTACAGCGCAATTTCGGAAAGTCAACCGTGACTTTTCGATTAATTGATGACACCGGTCATCAGTCGACAGTGGATTATGGACAATGTACGAAGATTTTGGAAACCGTTCCGAATCCCGGCAATTTTGCCGGCGAACCACCACTCACGGAGGCGCAACCACCACTCACGGAGGCGCAACCACCACACGCAGTGGCGATACATATTTTAAATCTCTATTTTATTTTCCCTTGTTTATATTTTATTTTATTTTGATTTTGATTTATAGTTTAGTATTTATTTTATAATTTATTTATTTATTTATTTATTTTCTTTTTATTATTTTATTTATTTTATTTATTTTTCTTTTAAATCTGTTTTGCAGCCACCATGTTCTTCACCCGCTCCATCCTCTGCAATTAACAATCACGTCCACAGCTTTTCTTAGCTGGTTTCCATCACCACCAACATATTCTCCCCCCCACTCCTCTTTGAATTCAAATCCAGCTTTTTAGCTGGATCTCTTCCACCAATTCTAGCTCCACCACAATTTCTCTGTGCCTCTATTTAATCCCTGCAATCAATAGATTATCGGCATCTCCTCTTCTCTATTTCTTCTCCCCGGTCCTCATCTCTTCTTCCTCTCTCACGGTCTTCTTCTTCTTTCCTTCTTCTTTCTCTTTTTCTTTTCTTTCTCTTTTCTTCTCTGCACCCATCTTTCTCTCTCTACACCCTGATGTGAACGTAAAATACGTTCACAAAGTGCTCTAAATACTTGGATGGATGCTATTCTGAAAGCTTATTTGTTGGTTTAATGTTTGTTTTCGTGTTTTCAGGGAAAATATGTGAAAAATGTCAATTTACACATAAAAGGTGAATTTTGGAGATTTACAGCCCAATTTCGGAAAGTCAACCGTGACTTTTCGATTATTTAATGACACCGGTCATTCCTCGGATGTGGAAATCAGAACGTGTACGAAGATTTCGAAAGACGTTTCGAATCCCGGCAATTTGCCGGCGAACCACCACTCACGGAGGCGCAACCACCACACGCGGTGGCGATACACATTTTAAATCTCCATTTTATTTTCCCTATGTTTATGTTTTATATTTAGTTCTATTTCTATTTTAGTATTTATTTATTTTATTCTTTTGTTATTTTATAATTATTTCTTTTAATTACTTTTTATTATTTTATTTTCATTTTATTTTTACTTCTCTTTTGTCTGCAGCCCCCATGTGTTCACGGCTCACCGATCTTTTCTTTCTCCATCCAGTTCATCATCCCACCAGCTGCTCCCCCTCCACTCCAATTTGAATTCAAATTGGATTCAAATTGGATCTTTTGAGCTGTTCCTCACCATCACAGATCACCTACTGCTTCCTTCCTCCTATTTTAAATACCCAGTCAGTAGCTCATTTTCAAACAGGCCGGGAAGCCAGGGGCTTCTCCCCTGCGCTCCCATCTTCTTCCTCCCCATCTTTCTTCTTCTGTGTCCATGTACGGTCTCCTACCGTGCCTTCTGTTCTCACCCTCTCTCTCCTGCAATTCCTTCTCTGGTTACTCTCTGCAAACACTCTCTTCTCTTCCCTCTGTTCATTCCAAAGCTATCTAAGCCCCGTTTCTCTTCTCTGTTCCTCTCAAGTTCACAGCAATCAAACACAACTTCTCTTCTCTTCCCTCTGCTTCTCTCCATAATTATCTAATCCCCTTCTTTCCCCCTCTTCTTTAATTAACCTGCAATTCACAAAACATCATCAACAGCCCACTGCAATCAGTTAATCAAATCACCTTCTTTCTCCAACCCGTGCCATCTCCTCGTCGTCAACGCCGCTACCAAGCTGCTGCTCTCACCTCTAATCGCTGCAGCTCCCTTGCTCTGCCATCACGGGTCCCAACCTTTGCCGGAAACCCATCCAGCTCCTCTGCACCAGTTCGTGCCGCCATAAATCCCGAGCCCATGCTCGATTTCCGCCGCATCTCCCTCTAGATGCCGCGCCGTCGATCCCAACGATCCAGCTCGGCGTAAGTCTCTGCGCCACCTCCTGCCTCGATCGATCACCATCGCCCGGCGCCCGGCGCCGTTCCCGTACTTTGCCGTGATGCCCGGCCACACCGTCGCCGTCCCCGGTCCGCCGCCGATCACTCTCTGCCCGGTCCGTTCGTTGTTCTTCGTTCGGCGACGCCGTCGAAGCTCACGGCTCCATGCCGGCGTCGACCATTCTCTCTAGCAGCGCTGCTAATCCACCGACGAATCGTTCTGTTGTGCTTCTCTCTTGTTTGCAGGAATGAAAGAAGAATGAAAGATGATAATGAGAAGCCACGGGTTGGTCCGGAAGGCAAAGCGAATTGAGAGAGATGCTTCACGGGTAAAACAAAAGAAAGAAATCAAAGGGTTGAAAAGTCAACCCTACGGGCTGGGCTAGCTGAATCAAAGAAATCTCTTGGGCTTTTCACTATCCCAAGGCCCAAAAGCCCAAGCCCAAGGCCCAATTCCAATTTGCTCTCTACACCCGAGCTCCCCGAAATTCCACGACAAAATTCATTGAGCATTTTCTCTCCTTAAACTCATTTTATTTGTTTTAATATTTGTTGTGTGAATTTATTTATTTAATTCGAATTTTGAATATTTGGTTAATTTTATTTGTGTAATGTGAATTGTGTGATTTAATTACATTATGAAAAACCCAAAAATATGTTATTTATTCATTTGTGTGTTATTTAACTTAATTTATTTGTTTGGTGTGTTTTATTTATTTAGTTTTAAGTGTGTTAGTTTAAATTGTATTTAAATTTGTATTTTTCTTGTTTTATTTTCAAAAAGATTAAAAACCAAAAATATTTCCCTTTATTTATTTCTTGTTTTCAAAAGAATTTCAAAAACACAAAAATATCACCTTTGTATATATTGTACATTTTTGTAAATAGAAACAATATAGTTTAATTAAATTCGTGACATTAGAAAAGTAAATAAACAATCCTCTGTGGGAAAAACCTTTACTTCCCATTATACTTTACAACGACAAATTGTTAGGATGTTTAGGTAATAATTAATGACGTCGGTTTTACCGCAAATCATTTTGGCGCCGGCTCGCCGGGGATTGTTTTTACTATTTACTTTTTTTTTACTTTTTACTGTTTACTATTTGTAAATAATACTTGTAAATAATACTTACTAATTATACTTGTTTATATTGTTACACTTACTAATTATACTTAGGTATCCTGAATACTGTTAATTATTTAAGTTGTTGTAGGTTGTAATTTGAACGGAAATAGGTAAGGTCCTTTTATTAATATTGGCCTAAACCCTTCATTTGTACCGTAAGGTCACTTGAGGTTGAGGGCGGCCTTTATTAACACTTGGAGAATTGTCGAACACTTAAGTGTTTTCTCAATTGAGTAAGGGGCACATGAATGGTGTCTAGATATGATCAAGACTCTGGGTGACGGGTTTGTAAAATTGGATTCAGAGGACTTGTCCACTAAATGAATCCTGCCTCTCGCTTATCTCTTGTGATCTGGCCATTCGCCTTCTGAAAACACGGAAAGTCATTTAAGTCAAGGCATTGCACTTAGGCCGTACGTCCACCTTGAATTACCGCTTGGAATCAACTTTGTTCTTAACTATATTTTGGACAATTTAACATTACTTGTAAATAAAATATACTTAGACATAGGAAATTTTATTTATTCATTTTTGTATAGATAATTTGTGACATTATTATTTTTTTTTCACTTTGTAAATATTTTGTTTTTATTTTGTAAATTTTATTACTAACTTTTTCATTTTTATAGGGAATAATCCGGGTTATTCGGAAATTTTACCACATATATCGGAGCATACGTTTAGGAAGTCAAGGTTGAAAAACCTTGAGGTTGATGTCTTGTTGGTGATTTTTCGGTTTCCTCGGGAGTAAAAAGGTAATTTTTCTTTTCATTTTTGTTATTTGTTTGTTTAAAAAAAAAAAAAAAAAATAGAAAATTTGTAATTGTAAATAAAATAAAAAAAGAGAGTGTTTATTTGTTTTACTGTTTTGTAGTTATTTACTTTCACTATTTATAATTACTGTTTGTTTGTTTTGGGCTTCTTTGTTTGTTTTATTATTGGGCCTTAGGCCCATTCGTTTGTGTGATTGGTTAGGGTTTTAGGTTTCGTAAAAAAAAAATAAAAAAATAAAAAAATAAAAAATATTTTAGCCCATTGGGCTCGTGTCATTCACGAAGCCCAAAACCCGTAACCCAAGCCGATTTAGTGTGTCGGGCCTGTTCGTTTTTTAGGCCCATTAGTTTAAGCCCACCAATAATGGGCCGGAGATTTCTTTGGCCCAGGCCCACTTTAAGGCCCAGACAATTCTGATGGCCCATGCCCGTTTAAAGTGTCGGCAAGCGCGTGTGCTACGCGTTTTCACTGTTCACTTTACGACTTTTCGTAAAGTATTAAAAAAATAAAAAAAATAAAAATTGAAAAATCGTTATTGGGCCGACACACGACTTTGTCGTCGGCCGAATAATAAACAAAAAAATTAGTTAGTTTAATAATTTCCGCGCGCGTGCCCACTATTCCCTTTGCGACTTTTGTGGCACGCGGTCGTTTTCATTGCGACTTTCGTCGCTCGATCCGGAAATTACGGATCTCTGTCTGTGGCACGTGTGCGTGCGTGCATGCGTGCGTCCGCTCCTTTCCCTTCCCTTCTGTTTGCGTTAGTTTCCTTAGGCATTTCACGTTTTCCCTTAGCTCTCTCTCTCTCTCTCTCTCTCTCTCTCTCTCTCTCTCTCTCGTTTTCTCTCGCTAGTTCTTCGTGTTCTTCGTGTTCTTAGTTAGCCTTCCCGGAAAACCTCCCAATTCCCGAAGCTATCCTCCCCTCCCAAACCACAAATGGCCAAAAGAGTTAATTCCTTCGGCGAGTTGTTTCAGGCAGGTCCTTCAGAGAACCCAATCTTTGAAGGCTTGGCTGAAATAATTCCACCGAGCATGCTCAATAGCGCCGATGCTAGCATGCCGACCCAGCCACAACCACAACCGCAACCACTACCCCAAGCACCAATCCTGGTTGCTGATCCACCCGCCGAGCCGGAAGCCGCTCTTGTCTATAGGAGACTTCCGAGGACGAAATACACCAAGGCTCAGAGAGATGCACTGGCGGCTTTCTTTGCGGTGTATTCTCACCCCACCAAGCCACAACGTGAAAGATTTGGTCCAAAAATCGGACTAGAAGAAGACCAAGTCTATTATTGGGGGTCGAGAAATAGGAAGAAGTTCGGTATCCAGTCTTCCGAGCAGCGTATTGCCGAGCTAGAGAGAAGAAACGATCAGCTGGTGAGCAAGAACGAGGAGCTTCAGATGCAGAATCAACGACTCGTCGATGCTCTCCACAGCGGCATATGTCCCAATTGCGGAGGTCCTGTTCCGCACTCAGATGTGCCTAGGCGAAGGCTCGAAGTTGTTCCTCCACAACAAGAGCCTCTTCTCGAGTTGTCCGATGATTCGATCGACATGGACCACTTGAGACGGGATGTGCGGAGCCTTATGCCAACACTAGTCGAGCGCCCATCCGCACCTATTCCATCGACCATCTTCCCGGACCTGCTCATGATCTTGTCGGAGTCCACACCGACTTGATCTCGGATATCGCCCGCAAGGCCAAACACGAGCTCATGCTCGGCCACTTGCCGGTTTTCCTTTGTGGATATCTTCACCGACTCCCGACACTTCTATTCATCCCGAGACTCTAAATAGGGCCGAGTACTTGCGAGTGTTTCAACGTGGCGAGCCCGCGCCATACTTCAAATCGGAATCCTCGAGACACTCGGCAACCATCCACCTTCATCCGACCACCATTGTTGAGATCTTAATGGATGTTGGTCGATGGTTGCCCGTCTTTCGTAGCATGATCACAAACGCTCAAACGTTGGAGATCCTACCCTCTGACAACGCAAGTAGGCTACGAGGAGAGGAAGCAAGTGATGTCGGCCGAGTTTCGGTGCCATCTAACATCGTTTCGACTCGTGAAGTCCAATTTGTTAGGTACTCCCACCTACAATTTGGATGGAAGTTGGATCGTTGTGGATGTCTCCGTGCATGAACTGCGCTCAAATCCGAAGCCTTCCGTGAGATCTATATGCCGAAAACGCCCCTCCGGATGCCCGATTCGAGACTTGCGGAATGGATCTTCCTTGGTCACTTGGGTGGAGCACGTGGATGTGCGCGAGAAGGAAATGAAGGCCATTTTCGAACCCTTTGTCCATTCCCGGGTTCGCTTTTGGTGCAAAGCGTTGGATCTCAACTCTCCAACGACAAGCCGAGCGCTACATGTGCGTCACGGGGATCCACACTTCACCCGGTGACTCTATCATTTCGCCCGAAGGAAAAAGAGGCCTAGCGGAAATGGCAAACCGGATGGCGATCTGTTTCTTCAACGACATCAGCAACTCCACGTATCATCACTTGGACTTGTTCAAACCGAACAAGAGACACTCGAATGGAGGTCGGGACCAACAAGAGAAGGGGTGATCCGAGCAAGCCCCCGGAGTCAATCGTACTGCCGGTTGTTCGTCGTGCATCTTTCCCATCACACCGGGATCTTTGAGTTCCTCAAAGATGTGCATATGAGACCGCTGTGGGATAGTATGTCGATGGACAGCTCGGTGCGTACGCTAGCAAATTTCACCATCGGTCTTGACCCGCGGAACCAGATTTCGGTGCTCGCCATAGATAGTCACAACGACTTCCTCATTCTTCGGGAGTGTTGCACCGATGCAACGGGGTCGTCTGTGATTTATGCGCCGATTAACCATTCCATTCTCCAGTGTTTGTTATGTGGAGTTCAACCGGAGCCATTTCCGCTTATGTCATCAGGCTTCTCCATTCTGCCAAACGTATCCGGAGCTGTTCTTGATGGAACACTACTGACTATGGTGTTCCAGATCTCGGTGAAGGCTACATCAGCTAAATCTGCCGTGGAGTCGGCAACAACACTCGTCCAGGACACACTTCAAAGGATCAGAACCGCAGTCAACTAGGAGCAAACGTTGGATGCAAGGCCCTGCTAGCCTTGTTTGTGACTGTTGGTGACTTGCTTCGGGATGAGCTTAATGATCTTCAAAGGGGAGTCTTTCTGTTTCCCTTTTCATTTACTTAACTGTCGTGTGTTTATTTATGTTGTGTGCTTATTTCTGTTTGTGTGTTTAAATTCAATAACCATGCTTGAATTTTTCAATTTCGTGAAATATCTGTCTAACATTGAGGACAATGTTTAATTCAAGTGTGGGGGAAGGTTTATTAAAAAGAAAAGAAAAAATTTGAAAAATTTGAAAAATTCAAAAAAATAATTTACTTGTTTTTGTTTTCTACGGTAACAATATATCGACTAAATCATACTTACTCCCTTGGTAGCGTTGAACCTACCATTGCACTAAGTAAGTCACTGTGGTCACGTATTGTTACGTAAATTGAAAAAAAAAAAAAAATCAAAAAATCAAAAAAATACAAAAATATTTGCTTCTGTTTGCGTGTTTCGTGTGTTTATTTGTATTCGTGTTCTGTTCTTTCCAATCCCGATGATGAATTGAGTTTAATTGTTGTGATTAGGAGAATGTTTATTATATGTCAAGGCTTTGTGTGATTTGCTTTGGATTTAATTTGCATAACTTGTGATTGCTCGAAATTTCATGTTCACATAACCTGTATTAATTAGTTGATTGCAATCCGAGAAGCACATTTGAACATACATTGTCATGCATACCCAGAAATTGTGAGAATTTGAGCCTGTTGAATATTCACATGTATGCATTATTCATACACTTACTCGTTCTTCATGTGTGCACAATTCATGAGTTTTTGAACCTAGAACTTGCTCATTGACCTCTCGAAACTTTTTATTAATCTGTGATGAATTGAAAATAATTAAGGCATTAGTTGAGCACCATGGCCAAATATTCACCATCCATCTAAACACGAACTTTAGGAACCCCTTTTGAACTGATAACTCATTAGCCGCTTCTTTTGTTCACCCACACCATCTCACCCATGTTTTATTGTGTTTGCAAGACGATGATAGTGACTTCTTATATTCTTATGCTTCGGGTTTTGATTTGTATGGTAGTACCAAAGGCAAGTGTGGGGGTGCATTTTATTTTGTTGTATTTGTTCATAGAAAAAAAAAATATATCAGAAACAAAAAGAAGGAATAAACTTCCTCAAAGAAAAAAAAAAGTGAAAAAAGAAAAAGAAAGAGAAATTCCAAAAATAGAGTTATTTTGTTGTATTATTTTTGAATTCAATAAAAGGTTGGAGGAAAATAAGAAAGTTGTTTCGGGTATAGCATATGTATGAGTTTCAAAGTCGTTGATTTGTCTTGCAAACATGTGGAACATTTATCATTTCTAGTCTTTCCCTTCCATTTACCATTTACCATTCATTTACCATTCATTCACCATTTGGCCCCATTACACCATTGAAAGCCCTTATGATTTAATGATTTGTGGATTAATTGTAGAGAGTTGGTTGATGAGCAAGCTTATGGGAACACTACTTGTGTAATTGTTATGAGAGTAAACACTTAACCCTAAACACTGAGCGGAAATATTTAGTGAATCTTGTGAGCTTTAGTGGTTAATGTTGTTCATATGTGCCTATTTGATTGCATGAGATTAATTGTACACTCGGTTTTCACACACTTCACTCGAACACGAATGAGATGTCCATGTTAAATACTTAGCAAATTCGTGAGCCTTGGTATATAGTTTTTATTCTCCTGATTATAATTCTTTGAACTCGTTGAGGGTTATGGTTGGAAAGAATTTCTGTTTTGTGTTTCCCTTTCTGTTTTTGTTTTGTTCTGTTTTTAGTTCTGTGTTTGCTAGAGGACTAGCAAAAGTTCAAGTGTGGGGGTGTGATGTGAACGTAAAATACGTTCACAAAGTGCTCTAAATACTTGGATGGATGCTATTCTGAAAGCTTATTTGTTGGTTTAATGTTTGTTTTCGTGTTTTCAGGGAAAATATGTGAAAAATGTCAATTTACACATAAAAGGTGAATTTTGGAGATTTACAGCCCAATTTCGGAAAGTCAACCGTAACTTTTCGATTATTTAATGACACCGGTTATTCCTCGGATGTGGAAATCAGAACGTGTACGAAGATTTCGAAAGACGTTTCGAATCCCGGCAATTTGCCGGCTAACCACCACTCACGGAGGCGCAACCACCACACGCGGTGGCGATACACATTTTAAATCTCCATTTTATTTTCCCTATGTTTATGTTTTATATTTAGTTCTATTTCTATTTTAGTATTTATTTATTTTATTCTTTTGTTATTTTATAATTATTTCTTTTAATTACTTTTTATTATTTTATTTTCATTTTATTTTTACTTCTCTTTTGTCTGCAGCCCCCATGTGTTCACGGCTCACCGATCTTTTCTTTCTCCATCCAGTTCATCATCCCACCAGCTGCTCCCCCTCCACTCCAATTTGAATTCAAATTGGATTCAAATTGGATCTTTTGAGCTGTTCCTCACCATCACAGATCACCTACTGCTTCCTTCCTCCTATTTTAAATACCCAGTCAGTAGCTCATTTTCAAACAGGCCGGGAAGCCAGGGGCTTCTCCCCTGCGCTCCCATCTTCTTCCTCCCCATCTTTCTTCTTCTGTGTCCATGTACGGTCTCCTACCGTGCCTTCTGTTCTCACCATCTCTCTCCTGCAATTCCTTCTCTGGTTACTCTCTGCAAACACTCTCTTCTCTTCCCTCTGTTCATTCCAAAGCTATCTAAGCCCCGTTTCTCTTCTCTGTTCCTCTCAAGTTCACAGCAATCAAACAAAACTTCTCTTCTCTTCCCTCTGCTTCTCTCCATAATTATCTAATCCCCTTCTTTCCCCCTCTTCTTTAATTAACCTGCAATTCACAAAACATCATCAACAGCCCACTGCAATCAGTTAATCAAATCACCTTCTTTCTCCAACCCGTGCCATCTCCTCGTCGTCAACGCCGCTACCAAGCTGCTGCTCTCACCTCTAATCGCTGCAGCTCCCTTGCTCTGCCATCACGGGTCCCAACCTTTGCCGGAAACCCATCCAGCTCCTCTGCACCAGTTCGTGCCGCCACAAATCCCGAGCCCGTGCTCGATTTCCGCCGCATCTCCCTCCAGATGCCGCGCCGTCGATCCCGACGATCCAGCTCGGCGTAAGTCTCTGCGCCACCTCCTGCCTCGATCGATCACCATCGCCCAGCGCGTTCCCGTACTTTGCCGTGATGCCCAGCCACACCGTCGCCGTCCCCAGTCCGCCGCCGATCACTCTCTGCCCAGTCCGTTGCTGTTCTTCGTTCGCTGACGCCGTCAAGCTCACAGCTCTATGCCGGCGTCGACCATTCTCTCTAGCAGCGCTGCTAATCCACCGGCGAATCGTTCTGTTGTGCTTCTCTCTTGTTTGCAGGAATGAAAGAAGAATGAAAGATGATAATGAGAAGCCACGGGTTGGTCTGGAAGGCAAAGCTGAATTGAGAGAGATGCTTCACGGGTAAAACAAAAGAAAGAAATCAAAGGGTTGAAAAGTCAACCCATGGGCTGGGCTAGCTGAATCAAAGAAATCTCTTGGGCTTTTCACTATCCCAAGGCCCAAAAGCCCAAGCCCAAGGCCCAATTCCAATTTGCTCTCTACACCCGAGCTCCCCGAAATTCCACGACAAAATTCATTGAGCATTTTCTCTCCTTAAACTCATTTTATTTGTTTTAATATTTGTTGTGTGAATTTATTTATTTAATTCGAATTTTGAATATTTGGTTAATTTTATTTGTGTAATGTGAATTGTGTGATTTAATTACATTATGAAAAACCCAAAAATATGTTATTTATTCATTTGTGTGTTATTTAACTTAATTTATTTGTTTGGTGTGTTTTATTTATTTAGTTTTAAGTGTGTTAGTTTAAATTTTATTTAAATTTGTATTTTTCTTGTTTTATTTTCAAAAAGATTAAAAACCAAAAATATTTCCCTTTATTTATTTCTTGTTTTCAAAAGAATTTCAAAAACCCAAAAATATCACCTTTGTATATATTGTACATTTTTGTAAATAGAAACAATATAGTTTAATTAAATTCGTGACATTAGAAAAGTAAATAAACAATCCTCTGTGGGAAAAACCTTTACTTCCCATTATACTTTACAACGACAAATTGTTAGGATGTTTAGGTAATAATTAATGACGTCGGTTTTACCGCAAATCATTTTACCGCCAAAATGATTAGTGTTAAAACCGCGTTCATTAATTATTACCTAAATTCCTAACAATTGTCGTTGTAAAGTATAATGGGAAATAAAGGTTTTTCCCACAGAAGATTGTTATATTTACTTTTTAAATGTCACGAAAAATTAAATTAAATAAAGAATTATATTAACAAGTATAAAGAATAAAGAATATATATATACAAAATTAAATGAACTATACAGTATTGTTTCTATTTACAAAAATATACATTATATACAAAAGTTGTTTTTGGGGGTTTTTGAGATTTTTGAAAACAATAAAAGAAATATTTTTGGATTTTTATTATTTTTGAAAACAAGAAAAACACACACAAATATTGTTTTGAAGATTAACCAACTCCCTAGCCATGAATCCGAAACTAACATATGTAAGATGCTGGACCACCATACATCTCCCAAATAAAACTTTCCCTAACAATTAACTCCGAGACCACTCTGTCAGCTAATCACTAAAAAAAGAGTTGTTAATTCAAGTGCACGACCTAGCGGGACCGCCCAACTATCTGTGATCCTTATTATTTAGTTTCAACATTAAAGATAAAACCAAACAAACAAAATTCACATAAGCTGCTAGAAGAATCAATCAACTTCAATCCAACAATTATTACACAAAATAGAAAATAAACAAACAATAACATTTCCCAAAATTATTCACGAATAGTTAATTAAACAAAAATAAATTATAATAAATAAACGAAGTTTGGGAAAAATGTTACTGTTGTGTCCATGAAAATGGACACTGTCTGGCAGGCGAAGGTGGCAGACTCAGCTATTAAAACGAACTATTTGGATGTGGCGGGTGCACAGAGTAACTTGGCATGAAATGGGCTTGGGCCAAGTGGGTCTTGCATGGTCAAAGCGGGTCAAAGCCCAAGTCAGATTTTTACTTTGACTTTTCAACTCTCTTTTCTCTTTCTTTGACCCGTGCATCTCTCCATGTCGGCACTCTCTTTGTTCAGCTTCATTCTTTTCATTCTTCTTTTCTTCCTCATTAGATCGATTAAGAGAGAGAGAGAGTGCAGGGAGCTTGTCACGGCGCCGGTGAGGCACGGCGCAGGTGGCGCGGTGGAGGGATTGGGTCGCCGGCGTGGTGGGGACTTCACGGCCTGGCAGCAGCGGGAACTTGCAGCAATTCTGTGGAACGGCGCCGGCGTCGTGCTGGGGCGGGAGATCGATGGCGGCGAGCTGGTGATGTGAACGTAAAATACGTTCACAAAGTGCTCTAAATACTTGGATGGATGCTATTCTGAAAGCTTATTTGTCGGTTTAATGTTTGTTTTCGTGTTTTCAGGGAAAATATGTGAAAAATGCTAATTTACACATAAAAGGTGAATTTTGGAGATTTACCGCGCAATTTCGGAAAGTCAACCGTGACTTTTCGATTATCTGATGGCACCGGTTATCTTTCGGAAGTGGAATATAATATTGTACGAAGATTTTGGAAACCGTTCCAAATCCCGGCAATTTTGCCGGCGAACCACCACTCACGGAGGCGCAACCACCACACGCGGTGGTGAAACAGAAATTAAATCTCTACTTTATTTTCCCATTTTTATGTTTTATATTTATTCTTTTCTTTATTTATTTTTATTTCTATTTTAGTATTTATTTTATAATTATTTTATTTGTTCTTTTATTTTATTTTATTCTATTTCTTTTTATTATTTTAATTTTTCTTTTGGTTGGTTCTTGTTTGCAGCCATGTTACCCGCTTCACTTCGTTTGAAGTTTGAATTCAAATCTGTTGTGGTTTTCCAGCCAGCCACCCCACCGTTCCCTTGGATTTTTCTACAGCTTTTGAGCTGTTCCTCACCATCACAGTCCACCATCTTCTGCTTCCTCCTCCAATCACCATCTATAAATACCCATCTCTATTTTCAGTTTTCCATGGCCGGGGCCGGGGGAGCTCCTCTCCCCTGCGTCACCATCTCTCTCCCTCCTTCTAGTCCCTCACCACCACTAAATCATCTTCTCTGTTACTCTGCCGGCAACCACATCTACCTCTCTCCATCCTCTCCTCTATTCTCTCAAGGACTACCTCAGCCCCATCTTCCTCCCCCTCTTCTTCTCTGTTCCTCACAATCTCTCTGCTTTCTCCTCTCTTCCTCACGGCACAACAACATAATCTCTCCCCTTCCTCCTCTCTTCTGCCTTCTCACTTCACCTCAATCACCCAAACACCAAAATCACCGTTCTCAATCTCAATCCTCGTTTCTGTTCACAATTAACAATCAAGCAAATCCTCCACCACAAACCTGCAAATTCACAAAGTCACAACAGCTAATCATCCCAGCATCACCATCTGCCGATGACACACACGGGGTGGCCGGGGGCCTCTCCTCCGGTCATCTTCTTTCTCTCTAACTTTTCAGTTCTTCTTTTGCAGGTTTGGAAGCTCCGAGCCGCGCCGCCGTACCAAATCCATCGAGCTCATGCTCTTCGCCAATAACGTCGTCGTCGATGCCGTTCAACTCCTCCGGATCCTCACCACGAGCCCGTGCTTCCACCGTTATCGCCACCAATCGCCGACGTCGATTCAATCTGCCAGCACCGTCGCTGTTTTGCTTCGCCGCCGTTGTGCTCAGTTCCTCTATGATGGCGTAGCCCTCTCTGCCGCTTCTTTTCAGCCACACCGTCGATCTCCCCGCTGCCATCGATCTCAGAACCCAAGCATCGAGCCCGGGCTCGATTCACCGTCGCCAAGCCCATAAGCAGCTGCTGCTCTCCTCTGCTCGCCGCTCGGCCGTGCTCCCAATCGTCGCCGGCGCCGCTTCAATTAACCATCACAGATCCGGTTCAAGCCCGTGCTCTGTGCTCGCCGTTCCTCATCACGTCGCCGACGAATCAAATCAAGCCGCTGCTGTTCCTTGCCGGCGTCTCCATCCTCTCTGCGCCGTGCCCAACCCGCGCCGTCAAGTCTCTCACGGCCTCATTCGCTCTCCCTGCTTTGAAGAAGAAGAAATCCAGAAATGAGAAAATGAGAGCTGAAATGAAAAGCACGGGTCAAACTCGTGGAAGAGAGGAGAAAAGAAAGTCACGGGTCAAGGAAAGTCAGATTGACTTTCTCAGTTGGGCCATTGACCAAGTCTACCTCAAGGCCCAAAAGCCCAATCAAGGTCCAGCCCAAATGCTATCTACACCCATGCTCCCGAACTTCATCGAAAATCCGGCGAATCCGATAAGATCCTTCGCCGGAATTAAATGAGCATTTCTCTCTCAAACTCAATTTATTTATATTTGTTGTGTGAAGTTATTTATTTCTATTTTTGAATATTTGATTAAGTTGTGTATTTTGAATATTGTGTGATTTATTTAATTATGAAAAACCCAAAAACATGTTATTTATTTATTTGTGTGTTAGTTTAATTGCTTTATTTTTAGTGTATTTTATTTAATTGTGTTAGCTTAAATTGTAATTGAATTTGTATTTTTCTTGTTTTATTTTCAAAAAGATTAAAAACCAAAAATATTTTCTTTTATTTATTTCTTGTTTTCAAAAGAATTTCAAAAACCCAAAAATATCACCTTTGTATATATTGTACATTTTTGTAAATAGATACAATTTATTTTAATTAATTTCGTGACATTAGAAAAGTAAATAAACAATCCTCTGTGGGAAAAACCTTCTACTTCCCATTATACTATTCAACGACAAATTGTTAGGAAGTTTAGGTAATATTAATGACGTCGGTAAAACCGCATATCAGCTGGGCTCGGATCTGAGCTTGGGTCGCCGTCGGAGCAGAAGCAATGGGTCACCGGTCTGAGCACGGGCTGGCCGGAATTGCAGAGTAGAGAGAGGCGTCCTGGCAGCAGCAACGACGCGGGGGAGCAGAGGAATTTTGGGCTGGGCTTTGCCGGCGCTGGGATCGGTGAGCTCAAATGGGTTGGGTACAGAGGAGGTCGCGGCAGCAGCTCGGATTGAGCACGGGGAAGGACTGACCGGTATAGTGAGCTGCACGGAGGAGGCTTGAAGAACACGGCCTGGGCAAGGAAGGTGAGTACAGCAGCTTCTAATCCTGCAAAAGAAAAATATAAATGATTAGAAAATGAATGGTTGATTAATTGCAGGAAAACAGAGGAGATGGAAATTGAGATTGGCGTGAGGAATAGACGCGGCCTTGGTTGCAGGTTTGGCTGCCATGGCAGAGGAGAGGCACGACTGAATATCATGGCCTCTGATGATTGATCAAAGCAGAAGAGCTGCAAGGGAGAATGGGTCGTGGCAGAGAGCATCAAAACCTGCAAAAGAAGAGCAAACATAATTAGATTGTGATTGTGTATTTGTGCTTGCAGGGCCGTGGCTTAAATAGGCAAGGAATGGGAGAAGCAGCCAACGGTGAAGTGAACTGGAAATGGGAATCTGCAGGCTATAGTGGAAGTAGTAGGTGATGGTGGAGAAGTTTGGTGAAGCTAGAAGCCAAGGAGGAGGTGCCGGCAATGGAGGAAAACCAGGGAAATATGGACTGTAGCTGGAGAAGTGGGGATGGTGGGCAGCCGGCATGTGAGGTGTTCTGGAGAAAAATCCAAGGAAAGTTAGAACATGTTACGCGCAAGAGAAAACAAAGAAAACAAATAAAAATGAAATAAAATAAAATAATAAAAGTAATTAAAAGAAATAAATAAAATAACATAAAAATAACAAAAAGAAATGAAAATAATTAAAAATAAAATATAAACAAGGGAAAATATAATGGAGATTTAAAATGGGTTTTGCCACCGCGTGTGGTGGTTGCACCTCCGTGAGTGGTGGTTCGCCGACAAATTTGTCGGGATTCGGAACGGTTCCCGAAATCTTCGTACAATATTTTATTCCACATGGGAAAGTCACGGTTGACTTTTCGAATTACGCTGAAAACCTCCAAAATGCACCTATTCTGTGCAGATAAATATTTTTCTGGTATTTTCCCTAAAAACATAAAAACAAATATTAAACAGACAATTAAGCTTTCGGAATAGCAAAATCCAGTAATTAAAGGCACTTTGTGAACGTATTTTACGTTCACATCAGCGACCTAGCGAACGCTCGTCTATCCGCGATCCTTTTTATTTCGATTCCGACCCGTTTGATAAGCCTTTACTACTTGTGAATTAGAATTAAAACCCTAATTCTAGCACCAATTACATGCAATCATCTTAAGTTTCGAACCTTAAAACAAGAACACATAAAAGATTCAATAAAACCGAATCAAATAAACGGAGTCACATAAGCTGCTAGAAGAACTAATTAATTAGGATCTAACAATCAAATAAACTCATAAATATAGGCTGAAAATTATATAAATCATGTCATGTTAACTAATACAAAGAATAAACAAGCAACAAAGAGGAACTCAAAAAGAGTAATTAAAGAATAAGTTGAAGTACACCATATGGAAAGTAGGAAGAACTCGAAGATCACAAACTCTTAAATCCTCACGCGAGTAACTCAAAAGCCGAGATTCCCAAGGTGATGATGATGGTGGTGATGATGGTTGATGGCTGGTGGTAATGGTGTAAACAGCTCCTCTCCTCCTTGAAGACTTGAAAACCCTAAATACTAGAGAATGGAAAATATGATGTGAGATGGAGAAGAGAAAGATGAGGGTTTGTCCCTCCCCATTGGGGTGTGAATTGAAGAGAAGAATGAGGCTGCTATTTATAGGAGAATGGAGAGGAAGAAGAAGACAATGAAAGAAATAAAGAAAGAAAGGGAAGAGAAGTGGAATTTGAGTGGGAGAAAAAGAAATGGTAAGTGGAATGGTGGAAATGTAGTTATATGGCAATTAACCATTTATTTAAATAAAAGAAACTAAGCACTAATGATGTGGGAAGAAAGCAACAAATATGGGTTGGTGAGATGGATGACAATATGGTGGTGAGTGGAGCATTGAGAATAAAAGAAGAAGAAAGAATTGGAAAGTAGACAGCACTGAGCTATGCCCACTTAGAACGGAATAATTGACGTTTGAACGGTTGGATGATTCTGAAATTGGAATCCAGAATACTTAACACACACATGAAGCGTGTATCAAAAATACAGCTGGATCCAACGGTACAAGTGGGAGATATGTGCTTCCAAAGTTGACAGATCTGCACAGGCAGATTGTCCGAAAATGGGCTTGGACCTTTCTTCATGCTTTGTGGACTTGGGCCTTCCTTCTTGGGCTTGGGCCTTCATCTTGGGCTCACGGCAGCGCACCTCTTAATGGGCCTCGAGAAAGCCCATTAGACTTCGTAAATTTCCAACACATTGTTTATTTTGCTCAACTTATCTTCTTTTCTCTTTATTTGCAATAGGAAACCTACAAACACAAAAACTAATTAAATAACATAAATTTATGAGAAACTAACAACAAAAATGTAGAGAAATTGATATAAAAAGTTGTACATTTATGCACCTATCAAATACCCCCACACTTAACTTTTGCTAGTCCCTTAGCAACACAAAACTTATATTCTTTCCAACCATAACCCTCAGCGAGTTCACAAGAGTTATAATCAGGAGAATACAAATTATATACCAAGGCTAAATAATTTGCTAAGTCTTTAACATGCACATCTCATTCATGCTCGCGTGAAGTGTGTGAAAACCGAGTATACAAAAAATTTCATGCAATCAAATAGGCACATCGAAACAACATTAACCACTAAAGCTCACAATGATCACTAAATATTTCCGCTCAGTGTTTAGGGTTAAGTGTTTACTCTCATAACAATTGCACAAGTAATGTTCCCATAAGCTTGCTCATTAACCAACTCTCCACAATTAATCCACAAATCATTAAATCATAAGGGCCTTTAGGGTGAAACAAGGGTCAAAGGGTGAATGGTGAATAGTGAATGATGAATGAAGGGACTGGAAATGAAAAATGTTTCACATGTTTGCAAGACAAATCAACGACTTTGAAACTCATACCTATGCTATACCCGAAATAACTTTCTTATTCTCCTCCAATGATTAGTGGTTTTTCACCGCAGTCATTAATTATTACCTAAATTCCTAACAATTGTCGTTGTAAAGTATAATGGGAAATAAAGGTTTTTCCCACAGAAGATTGTTATATTTACTTTTTAATGTCACGAAAAATTAATTTAAATAAAGAATTATTATTAACAAGTATAAAGAATAAAGAATATATATATACAAAATTAAATAAACTATACAGTATTGTTTCTATTTACAAAAATATACATTATATACAAAAGTATTTTTGGGGGTTTTTGAGATTTTTGAAAACAATAAATAATTAAAAGGAAATATTTTTGGATTTTTTATTATTTTTGAAAACAAGAAACACACACACAAATATTGTTTTGAAGATTAACCAACTCCCTAGCCATGAATCCGAAACTAACACATGTAGAATGCCCACGCGGGTTATCATTCCCCAAATAAACTTCTCCCATGAAATCAACCTAGTGAACGCTCATCTAGATTAAACAATTAAACATGCAAAGGTGATTAATCTAAACATGTCTAACGCATAGAAAAAGAGTTGTTAATTCAAGTGCGCGACCTAGCGAACGCTCGTCTATCCGCGATCCTTATCATTTAGTTTCAACATTAAAGATAAAACCAAACAAACAAAATTCACATAAGCTGCTAGAAGAATCAATTAACTTCAATCCAACAATTATTACACAAAATAGAAAATAAACAAACAATAACATTTCCCAAAATTATTCACGAATAGTTAATTAAACAAAAATAAATTATAATAAATAAACAGAGTTTGGGAAAAATGTTACTGTTGTGTCCATGAAAATGGACACTGTCTGGCAGGCGAAGGTGGCAGACTCAGCTATAGAAAATCGAACATTTGGATGTGGCGGGTGCAGTGAGCAATTGGGCTTGGCTGGATTGGGCCTTGGGCTTGGTCAATGGCGAGTCAAAGCCCAGCTTTGACTTTTCTTTCTTCTATTTTGTTTGACCGGGCAGCCCCTTAGTTGTTGACTTTTCAACAGCTCCAATTGTATTTGACCCGTGCGTCTTCTTCTTGAGTTGACTATTCAACTCTCTTCTTTCTATTCTCTTCACGAATTCTGGTCTCTCTCTTAATCAACTTCTTCTTCTTTTCTTTCTCACCAGATCGATTAAGAGAGAGAGAGTGCAGGGAGCTTGTCACGGCGTCGGTGAGTAACGCCGCAGGCGGCGCGGTGGGAAGGAGGAGGCGCGGGCCAGGGATGGTGGCGGAGCAGCGAGCACGGCGACGGCCTGGTTTGGCTGGGCAGAGAACAAACCGGCATGGGCTTGGGGAGTCCGGGCAGCAGCGACGTCGGAGCAGCTATGGAAGATGACGCCGGCGACGAAGTAGCAGCTGCGGCGTCGATTGGAACAGCAGCGAGATCGGACTGGGCACGGAAGGTGAGTACAGCAGCTGGGTAATTTTGATCGATGGGTGCGGCGGCGACATCGTGGAAGAACCGGCGAGAGTAGCGGCGGTGGCATGGGCACGACAAGGAAATCTGGGCTTTGCGGCTTGGGCTTGACGCGGCCATGGTTGTGGACAGCAGAGGCGCGGCTGAAACTGCAGCTTCTTAAATCTGCAAAACAAAAGAAAAACAAGCATAATTAGATTGTTGTTGTGTGATTTTGTGCTTGCAGGGTGCTCTCTTAAATAGAGAAAGGGAATGGGAAGCAGCCAAGGGAGAGTGGGAGGTTGAGAGCTGGAGATGCTGCGGCGGTGGAGGAAAACCAGGGAATAATTGACTGTAGCTGGTGGTGGTGGAGCTGGTTGGTGATGGTGGAGTAGGAATATGCAGCTGGAAATTGATTGATTCCTGGATGGAATTGAAACCATGTGAGGGAGGAAAGTGGCGATCGTGGAAGCTGCAAAAGAAATCCAAAGAAAACAAACAAAAAAAAAGTAAAATAATAAACAAAAGAAAGATAAATAAATAAAATAAAATAAAATAAAATAAAAATAAAATAATAAAAGAATTTAAATAAATAAAAGAAATATGTAAAATAAATAAACATAAAATATAAACAAGGGAAAATAAGATGGAGGTTTAAAATGTAAATCGCCACCGCCTGTGGTGGTTGCGCCGCCTTATGTGGTGGTTCGCCGACAAAATTGTCGGGATTCGGAACGGTTCCCGAAATTTTCGTACATTATTTTATTCCACAAATGAAAGTCACGGTTGACTTTCCGAATTTCGCTGAAAATCTCCAAAATTCACCTTTTCTGTGCAGATTGACATTTTTCTGGTATTTTCCCTAAAATCACAAAAACAAATATTAAACAAACAATTAAGCTTTCGGAATAGCAAAATCCAGTAATTAAAGGCACTTTGTGAACGTATTTCACGTTCAAATCATCCAACCTTTTATTGAAAATAATACAAGAATATAACTCTATCTTTTTTGCATTTTTTTTTTCTTGAGGAACTTTATACCTTCTTTTTGTTTTTGTTTTTTTTTCTTTCTTTCTTTCTTTGAACAAATACATACAACAAAATAAAATGTGCCCCCACACTTGCCTTTTGGTATACTACCATACAAATCCGAAGCAAAAGGACACAAGAAGTCACTATCATCGTCTTGCAAACACAATAAAACAAGGGTGAGATGGTGTGGGTGAACAAAAGAAACGGCTAATGAGTGATCAGTTCAAAAGGGGATTCCTAAAGTTCGTGTTTAGATGGATGATGAATACTTTGGCCATGGGGCTCAACTAATGCCTTACTCATTTCTAATTCATTACAGATTAACAAAATGTTTCAAGTGGTCTTTGAGCAAGTTCTAGGTTCAAAACTCATGAATTGTGTACACATGAAGAACGAATAAATGTATGAATGATGCATACATGTGAATATTCAATAGGCTCAAGTCCTCACATTTTCTGGGTATGCATGACAATGTATGTTTAAATGTGCTTCTAGGATTGCAATCAATTAATCGAAACAGGTTATGTGAACAAGAAATTTCGAGCAATCATAAGTTATGCAAATTAAATTCAAAGCAAACTATACAAAACCTTGACATATAATAAACATTCTCCTAATCACAACAATTAAACTCAATTCATCCTTGGGATTGGAAAGAAGAAAGCACATATGACACGCCCAAAATGAGCATCAATTTAAAAAATCCCTATCGGTAGTATAGTGTAAGTAGGGTATCGTTCACAACGGAGATCAAAGGGTGTACCTAACAAAAAATGTCACAAAGAATTAAATAAAATAAAGAATTATTATTAACAAGTATAAAGTATAAATATATACATATGTACAAAGTAAAAGGGGAATTGAGAGATAATTTGAATGAAATAAATTAATTAAATTACAAAGAATAAATAAAATATGATGATGAAACACAAAGTATATAAAGTTCAGCCATATATACACAAGTTTACCAATCATTAGACCGAAAATTAACCAAGTTCCCTAGCCATGAAACCGAAACTAACATATGTGGAATGCCCACACGGGTTATCATTCCCCAAATAAAACCTCTTCTATGAAAATTAACCTAGTGAACGCTCATCTAGATTAAACAATTAAACATGCAAAGGTGATCAATCAATAACATATCTAACGCATAGGAGAAGAGTTGTTAATTAAAGTGCGCGACCTAGCGAACGCTCGTCTATCCGCGATCCTTCTTATTTTGATTCCGACCCGTTTGATAAGCCTTTACTACTTGTGAATTAGAATTAAAACCCTAATTCTAGCACCAATTACATGCAATCATCTTAAGTTTCGAACCTTAAAACAAGAACACATAAAAGATTCAATAAAACCGAATCAAATAAACGGAGTCACATAAGCTGCTAGAAGAACTAATTAATTAGGATCTAACAATCAAATAAATTCATAAATATAGGCTGAAAATTATAAACGTCATGTCATGTTAACTAGTACAAAGAATAAACAAGCAACAAAGAGGAACTCAAAAAGAGTAATTAAAGAATAAGTTGAAGTACACCATATGGAAAGTAGGAAGAACTCGAAGATCACAAACTCTTAAATCCTCACGCGAGTAACTCAAAAGCCGAGATTCCCAAGGTGATGATGATGGTGGTGATGATGGTTGATGGCTGGTGGTAATGGTGTAAACAGCTCCCCTCCTCCTTGAAGACTTGAAAACCCTAAATACTAGAGAATGGAAAATATGATGTGAGATGGAGAAGAGAAAGAGGAGGGTTTGTCCCTCCCCATTGGGGTGTGTCTTGGTGAGAAGAATGAGGCTGCTATTTATAGGAGAATGGAGAGGAAGAAGAAGACAATGAAAGAAATAAAGAAAGAAAGGGAAGAGAAGTGGAATGTGAGTGGTAGAAAAGAAATGGTAAGTGGAATGGTGGAAATGTAGTCATATGGCAATGAACCATTTATTTAGGTAAAAGAAATCAAACACTAATATTGTGGGCAGAAAGAAGAGGAAAGAATATAGGGGTGAGTGGAGCATTGAAAATAAAAGAAGAGGAAAGAAATAAAAAGCAGACAGCACTGAGCAGTGCGCACTTAGAGCGGCATAATGGACGTTCCACCGGTTGGATGATTCTGAAATTTTATTTGGGAGCAGCTAACATCCACATGCAGCGTGTATCAAAATTACAGCTAGATCTGACGGTGCAATTGAGATATATGGGCTTCGCAAGTTGACTGATCTGCACAGGCAGAATGTCCGAAAATCTGGGCTTGGGCCTTTCCTCATGCTTTGTGAACTTGGGCCTTCCTCCATGGATTTGGGCCTTCCATCTTGGGCTTGGGCCTTCCTTCATGGGCTTGGGCCTTCATCTTGGGCCTCATGGCAGACCACCTCTTAATGGGCCTCGCAAAAGCCCATTAGACTTCGTTTCTGCACATGTTCACATTAATACATCATTTTGGACTCAAATATGGAAACTAAGCTAAAATAGCAAAGTTACAATTAAATCATAGCCAAATAGTAGGGAAAACACATTAAAAACGTCACACTTTGTGCTCCTATCAACATAACACAAATAAAACACACAACAGAAGTAAATATTTTTGTAATTTTTGATTTTTTGATTTTTTTGATTATTTTTTTAAATGATATAGCTCAAATAAACAAACAAGCACTTTCTAAGACTCGATAGCTCCAAAGCTAGTGCGAAACAAACGAGCTTACATAACTAAACATTTATTTTTTACTTAAATTTTTAAGTTTTGAAATTTTTGATTTTTTTTTTTTGATTTTTTTTTTAAAAGATGCTACCTTACCCCCACACTTGAATCTAACATTGTCCTCAATGTTTGACAAATATTTACTGTAATGAAAAATTCAAGCATGGTGATTTATTTGAAAAATAAATAAATAAACCAAAATAAATGAAACACTATACAAACAGAAAACAAAAAGTAAAACAACAAATATTTTTTTTAAACCAAATTTTCTATATTTTGTTTTACACGAAATAAAAAAAACAAACAATTAACAAGAGTGAGAAAAAGAAAACTCCCTTTGAGGACTCCCGAGGATAACCGGAATACACCATCAAGACACCAACCTCAAGGCTCTCCGGCCTTGACTTCCAAACGTTAGCTCCAAGTGCATAATGGTATAATTTCCGATAAACCCGGATTATTTCCTATACAAAATAAAAAGGTTAGTAATAAATTTACAAAATAAAAACAAAATATTTACAAAGTTAGAAATATGTCACAAATTATCTATACAAAATGAATGAATAAATTTTCCTATGTCTACGTATATTTTATTTACACAATACACTTAAGTGTACAAAAATATTTTCCTTTGCCTGAATATAGTTGAAAAAAAAATGAAAGTTGATTCCAAGCGGTAACTCAAGGTGGACTTACGGCCTAGGTGCAATGCCTTGACTTAAATGACTTTCCGTGTTTTCAGAAGGCGAATGGCCAGATCATATGAGAATAAGCGAGGGGCAGGATTCATTTGGTGGACTACGGAGGCTTACACCCCTATCGACTTACGTCAGTCTATAGTCCTCTGAATCCAAAACCTGTCACCTAGGGTCTCGACCTAGACACCATCCATGTGCCCCTTACTCAGTTGAGAAAGCACTTAAGTGTTCGACAATTCTCCAAGTGTTAATAAAGGCCGCCCTCAACCTCAAATAACCTTACGGTAAAAATGAAGGGTTTAGGCCAATATTAATAAAAGGACCTTACCTATTTCCGTTCAAGTTACAACTTACAACAACAAAAAATAATCAACTATATAAAAGACACCTAAATAAATTACTAAGTGTAACTAAATATCAACAAGTATTATTCACAAAATATCAACAAGTATAAACAAGTATTATTCACAAATATTCACAAAATAATAGTTAGGAATTTTCAATCCCCGTCGACGGCGCCAAAAATTGACAGGCCCAAAAAGGAGCATCAATTTAAAAAAACCCTATCGGTAGTAGTATAGTGCATAGTAGGGTATCGTTCACAACGGAGATCAAAGGGTGTACCTAACAAAAAATGTCACAAAGAATTAAATAAAATAAAGAAGTATTATTAACAAGTATAAAGTATAAATATATACATATGTACAAAGTAAAAAGGGGAATTGAGAGATAAATTGAATGAAATAAATTAATTAAATTACAAAGAATAAATAAAATATGATGATGAAACACAAAGTATATAAAGTTCAGCCACATATACACAAGTTTACCAATCATTAGACCGAAAATTAACCAAGTTCCCTAGCCATGAAACCGAAACTAACATATGTGGAATGCCCACACGGGTTATCATTCCCCAAATAAAACCTCTTCTATGAAAATTAACCTAGTGAACGCTCATTTAGATTAAACAATTAAACATGCAAAGGTGATCAATCAATAACATATCTAACGCATAGGAGAAGAGTTGTTAATTAAAGTGCGCGACCTAGCGAACGCTCGTCTATCCGCGATCCTTTTTATTTTGATTCCGACCCGTTTGATAAGCCTTTACTACTTGTGAATTAGAATTAAAACCCTAATTCTAGCACCAATTACATGCAATCATCTTAAGTTTCGAACCTTAAAACAAGAACACATAAAAGATTCAATAAAACCGAATCAAATAAACGGAGTCACATAAGCTGCTAGAAGAACTAATTAATTAGGATCTAACAATCAAATAAACTCATAAATATAGGCTGAAAATTATATAAATCATGTCATGTTAACTAATACAAAGAATAAACAAGCAACAAAGAGGAACTCAAAAAGAGTAATTAAAGAATAAGTTGGAGTACACCATATGGAAAGTAGGAAGAACTCGAAGATCACAAACTCTTAAATCCTCACGCGAGTAACTCAAAAGCCGAGATTCCCAAGGTGATGATGATGGTGGTGATGATGGTTGATGGCTGGTGGTAATGGTGTAAACAGCTCCTCTCCTCCTTGAAGACTTGAAAACCCTAAATACTAGAGAATGGAAAATATGATGTGAGATGGAGAAGAGAAAGATGAGGGTTTGTGATAGGCTACAAGTGTGCATCAATTTAAAACCCTAAAAGCATTGTAGTAAAGAATAAGTAGGGATCGTTCCAACGGAGATCGAGGGTGTACCTAACAAAGAATGTCACAAAGAATTAATATTTACAAATATAAACAAAATATGTACACAAAATCAAGGGGTGATTGAGAATTGTTTACGAAAATTAAGTAACTAACTACAAAGAATGAATTAAATGGAATAAATCGATGGAACATAGATCAATTAATCAACATCTTAAGTATACTCATTTATCAATTATCAGATTGAAACTTAACTAAATCCCTAGTCATGAATTCGAAATTAACACATGTAAGATGTTGGACCACCATACATCTCCCAAATAAATATCTCTCTATGAATTCCAACCTAAACGACCACACCTAGGTTAAACAATTAAACATGCAAAGATAGCTAGCCTAAACATGTTCAACGCATAGAAACATACTTGTTAATTAAAGTGCATGACCTAGTGAGACCACTCTACTATCCATGATCCTTCTCATCTGATTCTATCAATTAAGGCAAAATCAAACAAGCAAATCCACATAAACTACTAGAAGAATCAATCAACTTCAATCCAACAACCAAATAAACTTGTATAAATAATCTGGAAATTTAAATGATCCATGAAATGTTAACTAATACAAAGGTAATCAAGCAACAAAGAGGTATGAATTTAAAGGTTAAAACGTAATACACCATATGAAATAGTTAAGATCTTGAAACCACAAAACCTTGAATCCTTGACCACAAGTGATCCAAGCTTGTGAAGACAAGTTGATGATGAAGATGGTGATGTCGAAATATGGCTGGTGATGATGGTGATTACGCCTTCTCCTCCTCCTTGAAGCCTTGAGAACCCTTGCACTAGAGAATGGAGCTAAGAACCTTGGATGGAGTAGCTGCTGAAACTATGAGAGAGTATGGAATGATATTCTTAGTTGTGAATTGGTATGGAAGTGAGTTGTGAAGCCCTCTATTTATAGGAGAACATGGAACCCTAGCCTTGATCCTAGCCCTTCAAAATTAATCCCTTGAATGGCTGAGATTGCTTTGAGTAGTCCCAAGAAATATCCCACCTCTTCTTGCCATGATCAGGTCTAGATACATCCCACAATATCTAATTTTATTCTTGGGGGTGGGTGGAGCATTGAGAATAAAAGAAAATTAAAGAATTAAAAAGTAGACAGCACTGAGCTCAGTGCACTTAGAACAGCATAATGGATGTTCCACTGGTTGGATTATCCTGAAATTTTAATACAGAATACCTAACACACATGTGCAGCTTGTATTAAAATTTCAGCTCGATCGGACGGTCCAATTATGAGATATGGGCTTCAGAAGTGGACTGATCTGCACAGGCAGAATGTCCGAAAATGGACTTGGACCTTTCCTTCATGCTTTGTGGACTTGGGCTTTCCTTCATGGATTTGGGCCTCCATCTTGGGCCTCACGGCAGCTCACCTCTTAATGGGCCTCAAAAAAGCCCATTAGACTTCGTTAATTTCCGAGCTCCGATTTTCCGTTCTGAGCTGAAATAGTAATCCTAGTTGCATTAGGATTCCTACTCCCTTTATGATTCCTGTCAGAGTCAGGAAAGAATTCAAATTAGGAAAGTTTCATAATATCTTCATTTTAATTCATTCCTTCAATTAAATCATCATTTAGGGACACAAAGGTAGAAACTAAGCTAAATAGCAAAGTTAACCAATAAAACGCAGCCAAATAGTAGGGAAAATATATTAAAAACGTCACACTTTGTGCTCCTATCAAATTCCCCCACACTTAGCTATTGCTAGTCCCTTAGCAACACAATCATACTCCACACAAAAATTCTATTGCCCTTAACTTATTGCCTCAGAAATCTCTTACTTTCGTGGAATCAAGTTTAGCACTTAACCAAAATTTGTCACAGGAAATTCGAGAGTTAATTAACAATCATGGAATTCATATGAACAAGTAAGACTTGGAAGAACAATAGTTATGCAATGGAGCTCAACATGTTTCAAACAAGTTATCCTCACAAGGGTATGCTCTCTATTATACTTAGATTCATGGCTCTAGCTTAAAAGCTTTTCACTCAAAGATATGTGAGAGAAATTATTGTAAGGCATTCAAATAGCTCACATATATCAATCAAAGAAAGCATTTTAGTGAAAGATTTTCAAAATCTCATGAAAGATATCGACTACATGCACAAATGGACCTCAACCATATGCTCAACTTTCGGATTAAACTCCACAGATCAAGGTCTACCCATTTTAAGGATCAAGAAGGACTTTATAAGGATATAACGGGGCCAAGGCTCACGGTTTAGAGAAACAAAGGATAGGGTAATCACAAAGTGTCCTAAAAACTTAGTAGAGCATCCAAATAACCATGTCACTCAAAAACGGGAAAAATATCATTTTGTTGGGCCCAAACTTCATTCTAACCACAAATGATAAAGGACAAAGGCCAAGTATTTATTTTAGACCTTCACTTCAAAACAACCTCCTAAATCATCGGGAAAAGGGGACATTAATCCATTTTTTTTCTTCAATTTTTTCTTTTCTTGCCGTACATGTATTTTTCTTTTCCTTTTCTTTATTTTTCACGGCATACATATGTAATGGACAAGTCTATCCCTCCCCCACACTTATTTTTGTCAATTCCCTCTTTTCTTTTGTCTTTCTTTCACAAAGCTCAATCATCAAAGCATAGCTCCACTAAGTTAGTAGAACAAGGGTAAATATATGACTATACTAAGGTTCATGGTCAAGATATCATGGGTGAAGAAAGAAAAGGCTAAATGTAAGCTCAAAAAGGTTAACTAAGGGGTGCACACACGTGTACACAAATAAGGGACACATGGCTTTTTGGCATTGGTGGAAATCCTAAGTGCCTTCAATCCTTTCCAAAATCAGAGTATGTTATGACTATAAGTTTCGAAAAATTCAAAAGCAAGTTCTAGTAAACTCTATAGTCCATTGAAAATCTATGGCATGCAATTGATCAAGTAGAAGAATAATGAGGTTAACAATGAGTTTTAAAGCCAAAGAAGATCTGATTTTAAACAACTCTCAACAAAGAAAGCACATATAGCTCGAAAGCTCACATAGGGTTCATTAACTTGTCTTCACATGCTCAAATTATGTACCAAAGTTACAAACCATATCTACTACATGTTCATACATCTTCCATATTCATCAATTAACCAAAGAATGATATTCAACAATTTGATCTTGTGATCCACTTTTCAACCATGATTTCAAAGATTAAACTCATCCTAGGCAGTTAAGGGCATCCTAAGACTCAACCAACCATCACAAAAACTCTTTTTGTATTTTTCGATTTTCTGAATATTTTTTTTTTTTTTATAACGCAAAAGGTAAAATGTAAACAAAACAAAAACATAAACCCTTCCCCCACACTTAAACCTTATATTGTCCTCAATGTAAGCACAAAAACATATGTAAGGCAAGTATTGAGAAAGTAAAACAGATACAGTTCAACCAAAAGAAGTAAAGAGAGAGATAGAGAAAGCAAATCTGCGTTGATGGCTCCTTCACATATTTGGTTGAATTGGGTTGCCTCCCAAATAGCGCTTAATGTTTAAAGTCTTCAGCCTAGACTTTGCCATACGTCACTAATCTTGGCTCTCCCCTAGCCATGACGTCTTCCTCTTTCCTCCTTTGAGGTGCAAAAGTGATGGACTCCTCATTATGGTCATAAGCCTCGTAATACGGCTTCAATCGATGTCCATTCACTTTGAACTCATTGCCGGATTGGCCTCCTTTAATCTGCACAGCCCCACGGGGAAAAATATTAGTAACAACAAAAGGTCCAATCCAACGAGAACGAAGCTTACCGGGAAAAAGTTTAAGTCTAGAGTGAAATAAAAGAACTTTCTGCCCCACAACAAAGTGTTTCCCACGAATCATGTTATCATGGAAAGCCTTTGTCTTTTCCTTGTAAATCCGAGCACTCTCAAATGCATCATTCCTTATTTCCTCAAGCTCATTCAATTGCAATTTCCTCTCGAATCCCGGCTTCATCCATGCTCATGTTGAATTGCTTCACGGCCCACCAAGCTTTGTACTCCAACTCCACCGGTAGATGGCAAGCCTTGCCATAAACAAGCCTATAAGGTGACATTCCAATGGGAGTCTTGTAAGCCGTCCTATAAGCCCATAATGCATCCACCAACCTAGAGCTCCAGTCCTTGCGGTTAGGGTTGACCGTCTTCTCCAATATGTTCTTGATCTCACGATTGGAAACCTCCGCTTGCCCACTGGTTTGGGGGTGATAGGGTGTAGAAACCTTATGTGTAACGCCATACCTCTTGAACAAGGCCTCAATCGTGCGGTTGCAAAAATGTGAGCCTCCATCACTTATGATCACTCTTGGCATGCCAAACCTAGAGAAAATGTTAGACTGCACAAAATCCGCAACAACTTTAGAATCATTAGTCCGGGTGGCCTTAGCTTCCACCCATTTTGAGACATAGTCAACGGCAAGGAGAATGTAAAGAAACCCATAAGATGAAGGAAAAGGTCCCATAAAATCTATGCCCCAAACATCAAATAATTCAACAGCTTGAATATTAGTTAATGGCATTTGATCTCTAGATTCTAACACCTTATAAGCAGTCTTTTTAGACCCAAAATGTCCCCCACATGCTTCAGAATGACATAAAGACAATATAGCACGTTGCTCATGTTCAGGCACACATCTCCTAATTAACTGATCAGAACAATGTTTCCACAAATAGGGATCATCCCAAACATATTCTTTAGCAACCTTCCTAAGTCTATCTTTTTGTGCATGTGACATGGTATTAGGAATTTGTCTAGAGACAATATAGTTCACAATATCAGCATACCATGGTGTACTTACCTCTATTCCGAAGAGTTGTTCATCCGGAAATGTTTCCACAAGGGGGATTAAGTCCTCTTCATGCACTAGGCGGCTCAAGTGATCAGCCACCACGTTCTCACTCCCTTTCTTGTCCTTGATCTCCACGTCAAACTCTTGAAGGAGTAGCACCCATCGAATCAACCTAGGCTTGGCCTCCTTTTTCGACAAGAGGTACTTCAAAGCTGCATGGTCAGTGTAAACAATTACTTTAGTACCAAGCAAGTAAGAACGAAATTTTTCAAGGGCAAAAACAACAGCTAGCAACTCTTTTTCAGTAGTAGAATAATTTAATTGAGCATCATTAAGAGTTCTAGAAGCATAGTAAATGGCATAAGGCTTCTTATCCATGCGTTGCCCTAGCACAGCTCCCACGGCATAATCTGATGCATCACACATCAATTCAAAGGGCAAAGACCAATCCAGGGGTTGCATGATCGGTGATGAAGTCAATAACTCCTTGAGCTTGTCGAACGCTCCTTGGCAGTCCTTTTCAAATTCAAACGCCACTTCCTTTTGTAGTAGACGGCAAAGGGGTCTTGCAATCTTTGAAAAGTCCTTGATAAAGCGACGATAAAATCCTGCATGTCCAAGAAAAGAACGAACCTCTCTCACGGAAGTGGGAGAGGGTAAGTGTCGTACAAGATCAACCTTAGCTTTATCTACTTCTATACCCCTAGAAGAGACAATATGACCTAGGACTATCCCTTGTCTAACCATAAAATGACATTTTTCCCAATTTAGCACAAGGTTAGTTTCAACACACCTCTTAAGTATTAGTTCCAAATTTCCAAGGCAATTATCAAAGTTTTCACCAAAAACTGAAAAGTCATCCATAAAAACTTCAATAATTTTCTCAATAAAATCAGAAAAGATGCTTACCATACATCTTTGGAACGTACCTGGTGCATTGCAAAGTCCAAAAGGCATGCGACGATAAGCAAACGTCCCAAAGGGACAAGTGAAGGTTGTTTTCTCTTGATCCTCGTGCGCAATCACAATCTGATTGTAACCGGAGTATCCATCAAGGAAGCAATAGTAGTCATGGCCCGCCAAGCGCTCAAGCATCTGATCAATGAATGGCAAAGGAAAGTGATCTTTCCTTGTGGTGGCGTTGAGCTTCCTATAGTCAATGCAAACTCGATGGCCGGTCACGGTCCTTTGTGGCACCAACTCATTTTCAGCATTCTTCACAACAGTGACTCCGGACTTCTTTGGTACCACTTGGATAGGTGACACCCATTTGGAGTCTGAAATGGGGTATATGACGCCACAATCAAGGAGTTTGATAACCTCCTTCTTCACAACTTCCATCATTGGAGGGTTGAGACGACGTTGAGCCTCTCTAGTTGGTTTAGTCCCCTCCTCAAGAAGTATCCTATGGACACAAGTCGTAGGGCTTATTCCCTTGATATCTGCTAAGGTCCATCCAATAGCAGTCTTATGCTCCTTAAGCACTTTCACTAACCGCTCCTCTTGACTAGATGTAAGGGCAGATGACACAATAACGGGCAAAGTCTCCTTATCTCCCAAATAAGCATACTTCAAATAATCCGGTAAAGGCTTGAGTTCAAGCACGGGTGCCTGAACAACTGAGGGAAGTGCTTTATTAGTGGATAAGGGAATGGACAAAGGAGGAGTATACTTACTTTCGTAGGGTTGGATCTCAAGGGAGAAAACGTTATCCATAACCTCCTTTGCACAAGTGTCCAATAGCTCCTCCATAGGTATGCTTGCGCCATCCTTGGTGTATCCCACGCCTTGCTCAAGTGTTGGGGCCAAAGTGTCCTCCCTTATGATATCTAGCATATTCTGCGCAAGGGTATCCAAAACATCAATAGAAAAACAACTATGAACATCAAGGGGATACCTCATGGCTTCAAAGACATTGAACCCAATCACTTCTCCATCGAATTCCATTGTGAGGGAACCGGCGTATACATCGATCTTTGTCCTTGCAGTTCTCATGAATGGCCGGCCTAGAAGTAATGGTGTGGCTACCACGGGGGTCTCCTCCATTTCTAGGACATAAAAGTCAGCGGGAAAGATCAATTGGTCCACCTGCACAAGAACATCCTCCAACATACCCTTAGGGTAAACATTAGACCTATCGGCTAGTTGGATAATCACATTGTCATGCTTAAGTTCCCCTAATCCCAAAGTCACATATACGGAATAGGGCATCACATTAATTGAAGCGCCTAAATCTAGCATACAATTCGAAAACTTAGAGTTACCAATTTGGCATGGGATAGTGAAACTTCCGGGATCCGGACATTTAGGAGGTAGCTTCCTTTGTATCATTGCGGACACATTCTTGTTTAACTTAACCACCTCCTTTTCTCGATTCATTCTCCTTGTGGTGCACAGCTCCTTGAGGAATTTTGCATATCTAGGAAGGGTTTTGATTGCTTCCAATAGAGGAAGATTGATTTGCACCTTCTTGAAAGTTTCCAAGATAGCTTGGTCACTCTCGTCCTTCTTTGATTTGTCAAACCTACTAGGAAAGGGCAAAGAAGAGGGAACAATGTTAGGTGAAACCGAACTTGCTAAGTTAGGGTTTATACCTTTCTTTTCACTAGATGACGCAAACCTCTCCTCTTTCCTTGATGTGGCAGGGTCCTCCTCAAGAGTAATTGGCGCAGGGTCCTTTTTCTTAGTCACCTTAGGTCTGTCCTCAAACTCTCTTCCGCTCCTAGTGGTCACAATGGAAGCATTTTCGAATTGTCCCTTAGGATTTGGGATTGTGGCACTAGGAAGCTTCCCATTCTCGTGGATCTTGCTCATAAAACCCACTACTTGATCCATTTGCTTCTTAAGCTCAGCTATCTCCTTTCCTTGATTCTGTTGCCCTTGCACTAAAGCTTGAGTAGAACTCGTTAGTGCTTCAAACATTTTATCATAATTGGCACTAGAATTAGAATTAGGATTAGAAGGAGAAGAAAAGTTTTGTGGAACCTGAGGCTTCTTGAAAGAAGCCTTGTGGACGTCCTCCTTGTTGAGGTTGTTGAACTTGATCATTGCCGCCCCACTTGAAGTTAGGATGGTCCCTCCATCCGGGGTTATAGGTATTTGAGAATGGATCATACCTTTGACGTTGAGGACCTCCTTGGCCTCCTTGGTACCCTCCTTGGTATCCTCCAATTGCATTGGCAGATTCCCATCCACCATTCTCAATTAGTTGAGGGCATTGATCCGAGTGATGCCCTTGTATAGAGCATACTCCACAAGCTTGAGATATGCCTCCTCCTTTGTTCACTTGAAGTACCTGAGATAACAAAGTAGACATTTTATTTACCTTGTCCTCTAAAGTAGAGTGAGAGGTTACCTCATTAACTCTCCTAGATGAGGAGAGTGCCCCTTCATATTGTTGGTAGTTGAGAGCACGGTTTGCAAGTAACTCCTTAGCCATTATAGGAGTTTTATCCATGAAAGAACCACCGGCCGCCGCATCCAAAAGACTACGTTCCAAGGGAAGAAGCCCCTCATAGAAATATGTGAGAAGGCTCTCTTCCTTCATCCCATGTGAAGGACATGACGCAACAAGGCTCTTGAACCTCTCATAATAAGTGCAGAACGTTTCATCCCCAGCTTGTTGAATTCCAGTTATTTGTTTCCTCAAGATAGTGACCTTTGATGCTGGAAAGTACTTAGTGAGAAACTCACTCTTCAACTTATCCCAAGTGTTGACATGGCCGGCAGGTAAGTCAAATAGCCATGTCTTTGCCCTATCATCAAGAGAGAAAGGAAATGCCTTCATTTTGAGTATGTTGATATCCCCATTCTTAGGACACATGCTCCCACAAACAAACTGAAACTCCTTAAGATGCTTGTTGGGATCCTCGCTATTAAGCCCATGGAACTTGGGTAGGTGATGCAAGAACCCACTTTTCAATTCAAAGTCAGCTTCTTTTCCTTCAGCCGGTTCCGGATATGTGATGCAAAGCGGAACAACTTCTCCCTCAGTACCATTCGAAAGTTGCCTAATTGTTTCAGCCATTGGTAGTGCTTGATCTTCAGCAACGTTTACTTCCTCAGGTATGTCTTCCTCCTCTTCTGAACAAGAACGTGAGGAGTTGTTACCCGATTCTTCAAGAGTAACTTTGTAGAAATGACTCTTTGCTTTCCCTTAACCTTTGGATCCTTTGTTGAATAGTAGAGAGTGGTGAGAGTTCAGAGGACATTCATTAATACCTAAACAAAAGTTTACAAAGTTAGTACAAGGTTTACAAAATAAATACAAGATATATTATACAAGTATAAGTAATATGTACGAAAATAATAAATGAATGAAAATAATAAATGAAATTCCTATTTGTGTATATTAATTTTATTCACACAATTACGTTTTCGTTTGTACCCTTTACATAGTCAAAAACCAAGTTGATTCCAAACGGTAACCCAATGTGGAACGTGCGGCCTAGGTGCAATGCCTTGACTTAAATGACTTTCCGTGGTTTCAGAAGGCGAATGGCCAGATCATATGAGAATAAGCGAGGGGCAGGATTCATTTAGTGGTACTACGGAGGCAAGCCCCTATCGACTTTCGTCTGTCTATAGTCCTCTGAATCCAAAACCTGTCACCAAGGGTCTCGACCTAGACACCATCCATGTGCCCCTTACTCTGTTGAGAAAGCACTTAAGTGTTCGACAATTCTCCAAGTGTTAATAAAGGCCGCCCTCAACCTCAAGTGACCTTTGCAAGGTACAAATGAAGGGTTTAGGCCAATATTAACAAAAGGACCTTACCTATTTCCGTTTCAAGTTACAACTCACAACAACTCAAATAATCAACCACATAACGGACACCTAAATAAATTACTAAGTGTTACAAAATCAGTAAGTATAATTCTCAAATATTCACAAGTATAAAACGTCACAAGTATAAATGTTAGGCATATAAACAATATTTTTGATCCCCGCCGACGGCGCCAAAAATTGATAGGCTACAAGTGTGCATCAATTTAAAACCCTAAAAGCATTGTAGTAAAGAATAAGTAGGGATCGTTCCAACGGAGATCGAGGGTGTACCTAACAAAGAATGTCACAAAGAATTAATATTTACAAATATAAACAAAATATGTACACAAAATCAAGGGGTGATTGAGAATTGTTTACGAAAATTAAGTAACTAACTACAAAGAATGAATTAAATGGAATAAATCGATGGAACATAGATCAATTAATCAACATCTTAAGTATACTCATTTATCAATTATCAGATTGAAACTTAACTAAATCCCTAGTCATGAATTCGAAATTAACACATGTAAGATGTTGGACCACCATACATCTCCCAAATAAATATCTCTCTATGAATTCCAACCTAAACGACCACACCTAGGTTAAACAATTAAACATGCAAAGATAGCTAGCCTAAACATGTTCAACGCATAGAAACATACTTGTTAATTAAAGTGCATGACCTAGTGAGACCACTCTACTATCCATGATCCTTCTCATCTGATTCTATCAATTAAGGCAAAATCAAACAAGCAAATCCACATAAACTACTAAAAGAATCAATCAACTTCAATCCAACAACCAAATAAACTTGTATAAATAATCTGGAAATTTAAATGATCCATGAAATGTTAACTAATACAAAGGTAATCAAGCAACAAAGAGGTATGAATTTAAAGGTTAAAACGTAATACACCATATGAAATAGTTAAGATCTTGAAACCACAAAACCTTGAATCCTTGACCACAAGTGATCCAAGCTTGTGAAGACAAGTTGATGATGAAGATGGTGATGTCGAAATATGGCTGGTGATGATGGTGATTACGCCTTCTCCTCCTCCTTGAAGCCTTGAGAACCCTTGCACTAGAGAATGGAGCTAAGAACCTTGGATGGAGTAGCTGCTGAAACTATGAGAGAGTATGGAATGATATTCTTAGTTGTGAATTGGTATGGAAGTGAGTTGTGAAGCCCTCTATTTATAGGAGAACATGGAACCCTAGCCTTCGATCCTAGCCCTTCAAAATTAATCCCTTGAATGGCTGAGATTGCTTTGAGTAGTCCCAAGAAATATCCCACCTCTTCTTGCCATGATCAGGTCTAGATACATCCCACAATATCTAATTTTATTCTTGGGGGTGGGTGGAGCATTGAGAATAAAAGAAAATTAAAGAATTAAAAAGTAGACAGCACTGAGCTCAGTGCACTTAGAACAGCATAATGGATGTTCCACTGGTTGGATTATCCTGAAATTTTAATACAGAATACCTAACACACATGTGCAGCTTGTATTAAAATTTCAGCTCGATCGGACGGTCCAATTATGAGATATGGGCTTCAGAAGTGGACTGATCTGCACAGGCAGAATGTTCGAAAATGGACTTGGACCTTTCCTTCATGCTTTGTGGACTTGGGCTTTCCTTCATGGATTTGGGCCTCCATCTTGGGCCTCACGGCAGCTCACCTCTTAATGGGCCTCAAAAAAGCCCATTAGACTTCGTTAATTTCCGAGCTCCGATTTTCCGTTCTGAGCTGAAATAGTAATCCTAGTTGCATTAGGATTCCTACTCCCTTTATGATTCCTGTCAGAGTCAGGAAAGAATTCAAATTAGGAAAGTTTCATAATATCTTCATTTTAATTCATTCCTTCAATTAAATCATCATTTAGGGACACAAAGGTAGAAACTAAGCTAAATAGCAAAGTTAACCAATAAAACGCAGCCAAATAGTAGGGAAAATATATTAAAAACGTCACACTTTGTGCTCCTATCAGTTTGTCCCTCCCCATTAGGGTGTGAATTGAAGAGAAGAATGAGGCTGCTATTTATAGGAGAATGGAGAGGAAGAAGAAGACAATGAAAGAAATAAAGAAAGAAAGGGAAGAGAAGTGGAATTTGATTGGGAGAAAAAGAAATGGTAAGTGGAATGGTGGAAATGTAGTTATATGGCAATTAACCATTTATTTAAATAAAAGAAACTAAGCACTAATGATGTGGGAAGAAAGCAACAAATATGGGTTGGTGAGATGGATGACAATATGGTGGTGAGTGGAGCATTGAGAATAAAAGAAGAAGAAAGAATTGGAAAGTAGACAGCACTGAGCTATGCCCACTTAGAACGGAATAATTGACGTTTGAACGGTTGGATGATTCTGAAATTGGAATCCAGAATACTTAACACACACATGAAGCGTGTATCAAAAATACAGCTGGATCCAACGGTACAAGTGGGAGATATGTGCTTCCAAAGTTGACAGATCTGCACAGGCAGATTGTCCGAAAATGGGCTTGGACCTTTCTTCATGCTTTGTGGACTTGGGCCTTCCTTCTTGGGCTTGGGCCTTCATCTTGGGCTCACGGCAGCGCACCTCTTAATGGGCCTCGAGAAAGCCCATTAGACTTCGTAAATTTCCAACACATTGTTTATTTTGCTCAACTTATCTTCTTTTCTCTTTATTTGCAATAGGAAACCTACAAACACAAAAACTAATTAAATAACATAAATTTATGAGAAACTAACAACAAAAATGTAGAGAAATTGATATAAAAAGTTGTACATTTATGCACCTATCAAATACCCCCACACTTAACTTTTGCTAGTCCCTTAGCAACACAAAACTTATATTCTTTCCAACCATAACCCTCAGCGAGTTCACAAGAGTTATAATCAGGAGAATACAAATTATATACCAAGGCTAAATAATTTGCTAAGTCTTTAACATGCACATCTCATTCATGCTCGCGTGAAGTGTGTGAAAACCGAGTATACAAAAAATTTCATGCAATCAAATAGGCACATCGAAACAACATTAACCACTAAAGCTCACAATGATCACTAAATATTTCCGCTCAGTGTTTAGGGTTAAGTGTTTACTCTCATAACAATTGCACAAGTAATGTTCCCATAAGCTTGCTCATTAACCAACTCTCCACAATTAATCCACAAATCATTAAATCATAAGGGCCTTTAGGGTGAAACAAGGGTCAAAGGGTGAATGGTGAATAGTGAATGATGAATGAAGGGACTGGAAATGAAAAATGTTTCACATGTTTGCAAGACAAATCAACGACTTTGAAACTCATACCTATGCTATACCCGGCCCATTATTGGTGGGTTTAACTAATGGGCCTAAAAACGAACAGGCCCGACACACTAATGGGCTTGGGTTACGGGTTTTTGGGCTTCGTGAATGACACGAACCCAATGGGCTAAATTTTTTATTTTTTATTTTTTATTTTTTATTTTTTATTTTACGAAACCTAAAACCCTAACCAATCACACAAATGGGCCTAAGGCCCAATAACAAATAACTACAACAAGCCCGAAAATAAAGCAAACAGTAATTATAAACAGTAAAAATAAATAATTACAAATAATAAAACAAACAAACACTCTTTTTTTTATTATTTACAATTACAAATTTTTTTATTTTTTTATTTTTTAAATAAATAACGAGAGTTAAAAGAAAACTTACCTTTTTACACCCGAGGAAACCGAAAATCACCAACAAGACATCAACCTCAAGGTTTTTCAACCTTGACTTCCTAAACGTATGCTCCGATGTATGTGGTAAAATTTCCGATAAACCCGGATTATTTCCTATACAAAATAAAAAGTTAGTAATAAAATTTACAAAATAAAAACAAAATATTTACAAAATGAATAAATAAAATTTCCTATGTCTAAGTATATTTTATTTACAAGTAATGTTAAATTGTCCAAAATATAGTTAAAAACAAAGTTGATTCCAAGCGGTAATTCGAGGTGGACGTACGGCCTAGGTGCAATATCTTGACGTAAATGACTTTCCGTGTTTTCAGAAGGCGAATGGCCAGATCACAAGAGATAAGCGAGAGGCAGGATTCATTTAGTGGACAAGTCCTCTGAATCCAATTTTACAAACCCGTCACCCAGAGTCTTGATCATATCTAGACACCATTCATGTGCCCCTTATTCAGTTGAGAAAGCACTTAAGTGTTCGACAATTCTCCAAGTGTTAATAAAGGCCGCCCTCAACCTCAAATAACCTTACGGTAAAAATGAAGGGTTTAGGCCAATATTAACAAAAGGACCTTACCTATTTCCGTTCAAATTACAACTTACAACAACAAAAAATAATCAACTATATTCAGGATACCTAAGTATAATTACTAAGTGTAAAATTAGTAAGTATATATAAAATTAACAAGTATTATTGACAAGTAATATAAACAAGTAATATGAACAGTTTAAAAAAAATAGTTAGGAATTTTCAATCCCCGGCAACGGCGCCAAAATGATTAGATGTAAAACCTACAGTCATTAATTATTACCTAAATTCCTAACAATTGTCGTTGTAAAGTATAATGGGAAATAAAGGATTTTCCCACAGAAGATTGTTATATTTACTTTTTAATGTCACGAAAAATTAAATTAAATAAAGAATTATTAACAAGTATAAAGTATAAATATATACATATGTACAAAGTAAAAAGGGGGTTAAAGAAATAAATTGAATGAAATAAATAAATTAAATTACAAAGAATAAATTAAATAAGATGGGATGAAACACAAAGTATATAAAGTTCAGCCACAAGTATACAAGTTTACCAATTATTGGACCGAAAATTAACCAAGTTCCCTAGCCATGAAACCGAAATTAACATATGTGGAAAATTAGAAGCTAACTATTCCCCAAATAAAACCTCTCTACGAAAATTAACCTAAGTGAAAGCACCTAGATTAACCAATTAAACATGCCATCTTAGTCTAGAAAGCTAGCTAGTCAAACCATGTTTAACGCATAGAAGAAGAGTTGTTAATCAAAGTGCACGACCCATTATAGAAAAGTCCATATGTCCGCAATCCTTTTTATTTGACACCGACCTTTGTCCAAAGCCTTTACTACTCGTGAATTAGGTTTCCAAAACTATTAGGTGAATTGTAATCCCTAACTCTAGCTCCAATTATATGCAAATATTATAAGTTTCGAACCCTATAACATAAACACATAAAAGTTTTCTATAAAATAGAATCAAGTAAACGGAGTCACATAAGCTACTAGAAGAACTAATTAATTAGGATCCAATAACTAAATAAACTCATATAAATAGGCTGGAAATTATATAAATCATGTCATGTTAACTAATACAAAGAATAATCAAGCAACAAAGAGGAATTCATAAGAATAATTAAAGAAAAAGTCAGATTACACCATATGGAATAGCATGAAGACTTGAAGACCACGAAACCTTGAATCCTTGAAAGCAAGTAATCCAAACCGTGTGCAGCAAGGTGGTGATGATGATGGACGAAATTGATGGTGATGATGGTGATGGTGCAGCCGCCTTTCCTCCTCCTTGAAGCCTTGAGAACCCTAAATACTAGAGAATGGAAAATATGATGGAGAAGAGAAAGAGGAGGGTTTGTCCCTCCCCATTGGGGTGTGTATTGGTGAGAAGAATGAGGCTGCTATTTATAGGAGAATGGAGAGGAAGAAGAAGACAATGAAAGAAATAAAGAAAGAAAAGGAAGAGAAGTGGAATGTGAGTGGTAGAAAAGAAATGGTAAGTGGAATGGTGGAAATGTAGTCATATGGCAATGAACCATTTATTTAGGTAAAAGAAATTAAGCACTAATAGTGTTGGAAGAAAGCAACAAATATGGGTTGATGAGATGGATGACAATATGGTGGTGAGTGGAGCATTGAGAATAAAAGAAGAAGAAAGAATTGGAAAGTAGACAGCACTGAGCTATGCCCACTTAGAACGGAATAATGGACGTTTGAACGGTTGGATGATTCTGACATTTGAATCCAGAATACTTAACACACATATGAAGCGTGTATCAAAACTACAGCTGGATCCAACGGTGCAAGTGGGAGATATGGGCTTCGCAAGTTGACTAATCTGCACAGGCAGAATGTCCGAAAATCTGGGCTTGGGCCTTTTCTCATGCTTTGTGAACTTGGGAATTCCTTCACGGATTTGGGCCTTCCATCTTGGGTTTGGGCCTCCTTCTTGGGTTTAGGCCTCCTTCTTGGGCCTCACGGCAGCTCACCTCTTAATGGGCCTCGAAAAAGCCCATTAGACTTCGTAAATTTCCGACACTTTGCTTATTTTCCTCAAGTTGTCTTCTTTTCTCTTTATTTGCAATAGGAAACCTACAAACACAAAAACTAATTAAATAACATAAATTTATGAGAAACTAACAACAAAAATGTAGAGAAATTGATATAAAAAGTTGTACATTTATGCACCTATCATGTATTAGTTAACACAACATGAATTATGTAATTTTCAGCCTTTGTTTATGGGTTTATTTAATTGTTTGATCCTAATTAATTAGTTCTTCTAGTAGCTTATGTGACTCCGTTTATTTGATTTTGTTTTAGTAGAGAACTTTTATATGTTTTTGTTTTGAGGTTGCAAACTTAAGATGATTGCATATAATTGGTGCTAGAATTAGGGTTTTAATTCTAATTCACAAGTAGTAAAGGCTTTGGAAAGAGGTCGGAAACAAATAAAAAGGATCACGGATAGATGGGCGGTGCCACTAGGTCGTGCACTTTAATTAACAACTCTTCTTTTATGCGTTGGACATGTTTTGATTAGCTACCTTTGCATGTTTGATTGGTTAATCTAGGTGCGGTCGCTTAGGTTAATTTTCATGAAAGTGGTTTTATTTGGGGAATGATAATTGGCGGTCCAGCATTCCACATATGTTAATTTCGGTTTCATGGCTAGGGAACTTGGTTAATTTTCGGTCCAATAATTGGTAAACTTGTATACTTGTGGCTGAACTTTATATACTTTGTGTTTCATCCCATCTTATTTAATTTATTCTTTGTAGATTTAATTAATTTATTGCATTCAATTTATCACTCAATTCCCCCCTTTTACTTTGTACATATGTATATATTCTTTATACTTGTTAATAATAATTCTTTATTTTATTTAATTCTTTGTGACATTTTTTTGTTAGGTACACCCTTTGATCGCCGTTGTGAACGATACCCTACTATGCACTATACTACTACCGATAGGTTTTTTTTAAATTGATGCCCCTTTTTGGGCGTATCAATTTTTGGCGCCGTCGACGGGGATTGAAAATTCCTAACTATTATTTTGTGAATATTTGTGAATAATACTTGTTTATACTTGTTGATATTTTGTTACACTTACTAATTTTACTTGTAGATATTTTACACTTAGTAATTTTATTTAGGTGTCTTTTATATAGTTGATTATTTTTTGTTGTTGTAAGTTGTAACTTGAACGGAATAGGTAAGGTCCTTTTGTTAATATTGGCCTAAACCCTTCATTTTTACCGTAAGGTTATTTGAGGTTGAGGGCGGCCTTTATTAACACTTGGAGAATTGTCGAACACTTAAGTGCTTTCTCAACTGAGTAAGGGGCACATGGATGGTGTCTAGGTCGAGACCCTGGGTGACAGGTTTTGGATTCAGAGGACTATAGACTGACGTAAGTCGATAGGGGTGTAAGCCTCCGTAGTCCACTAAATGAATCCTGCCCCTCGCTTATTCTCATATGATCTGGCCATTCGCTGATAGGAGCACAAAGTGTGACATTTTTAATGTATTTCCCCTACTATTTGGCTATGATTTAATTGTAACTTTGCTATTTTAGCTTAGTTTCCATATTTGAGTCCTAAATGACGTATTAATGTGAACAAGTGCAGAAACGAAGTCTAATGGGCTTTTGCGAGGCCCATTAAGAGGTGGTCTTCCATGAGGCCCAAGATGGAGGCCCAAACCCAAGAAGGAGGCCCAAACCCAAGATGGAAGGCCCAAATCCATGAAGGAAGGCCCAGGTTCACAAAGCATGAGGAATGGCCCAAGCCCAGATTTTCGGACAATCTGCCTGTGCAGATAGGTCAACTTGCGAGGCCCATATCTCTCAATTGCACCGTCAGATCTAGCTGTAATTTTGATACACGCTGCACCTGGATGTCATTTATTCCCAAATAAAATTTCAGAAGCATGAAACCGTTGAAACGTGCAGAATTCAGTTCTAAGTGCGCACTGCTCAGTGCTGTCCGTTTTTATTTCTTTCCTCTTCTTTTATTTTCAATGCTCCACTCACCCCTATATTCTTTCCTCTTCTTTCTGCCCACACCATTAGTGTTTAATTTCTTTTTGGTAAATAAATGGTTAATTGCCATATGATTCCATTTCCACCACCACTTACCATTTCTTTATCTCCCATTCACATTCCACTTCTTTTCCCTTTCTTTGTTTATTTCTTCCATTGTCTTCTTCTTCCTCTCCATTTTCCTATAAATAGGAGCCTATTTCTCTTCACCAAAAGACCAATTCACACCCCAATGGGGAGGGACAAACCCTCCTCTTTCTCTTCTCCATCATATTTTCCATTCTCTAGTATTTAGGGTTCTCAAGGCTTCAAGGAGGAGGAAAGGCGGCTGCACCATCACCATCATCACCATCAATTTCGTCCATCATCATCACCACCTTGCTGCACACGGTTTGGATTACTTGCTTTCAAGGATTCAAGGTTTCGTGGTCTTCAAGTCTTCATGCTATTCCATATGGTGTAATCTGACTTTTCCTTTAATTATTCTTATGAATTCCTCTTTGTTGCTTGATTATTCTTTGTATTAGTTAACATGACATGATTTATATAATTTCCAGCCTATTTATATGAGTTTATTTAGTTATTGGATCCTAATTAATTAGTTCTTCTAGTAGCTTATGTGACTCTGTTTACTTGATTCTGAATGATAGAAAACTTTTATGTGTTTATGTTATAGGGATCGATACTTATAATATTTGCATATAATTGGAGCTAGAGTTAGGGATTACAATTCACCTAATAGTTTTGGAAACCTAATTCACGAGTAGTAAAGGCTTTGGACAAAGGTCGGTGTCAAATAAAAAGGATTGCGGACATATGGACTTTTCTATAATGGGTCGTGCACTTTGATTAACAACTCTTTTCTATGCGTTAAACATGGTTTGACTAGCTAGCTTTCTAGACTAAGATGGCATGTTTAATTGGTTAATCTAGGTGCTTTCACTTAGGTTAATTTTCGTAGAGAGGTTTTATTTGGGGAATGGTTAGCTTCTAACTTTCCACATATGTTAATTTCGGTTTCATGGCTAGGGAACTTGGTTAATTTTCGGTCCAATAATTGGTAAACTTGTATACTTGTGGCTGAACTTTATATTCTTTATGTTTCATCTCATCTTATTTAATTTATTCTTTGTAATTTAATTAATTTATTTCATTCAATTTATCCCTTAAACCCCCTTTTACTTTGTACATATGTACATATTCTTTATACTTGTTAATAATAATTCTTTATTTTATTTAATTATTTGTGAAAATTTTTGTTAGGTACACCCTTTGATCTCCGTTGTGAACGATACCCTACTATGCACTATACTACTACCGATAGGGTTTTTTTTAAATTGATGCTCCTTTTGGGCCTATCAATTTTTGGCGCCGTCGACGTGGATTGAAAATGTTCCTAACCTAATATTTTTTTTTGTGAATACTGTTTATAATTTTTTGTAACTATTACTGTTTTTATTACTTGTATATAATTACTGTTTACTTTTTATTGTTTATAATTTTACTATTTTTTTAACTGTTCATATTACTTGTTTATATTACTTGTCTATATTACTTGTGACTAGTTGTTGTTATTACTTGTTTTTAATACTTGTTCATATTTTGTTACACTTAGTAATTTATTTAGGTGTCTTTTATATAGTTGATTATTTTTTGTTGTTGTAAGTTGTAACTTGAACGGAAATAGGTAAGGTCCTTTTATTAATATTGGCCTAAACCCTTCATTTTTACCGTAAGGTTATTTGAGGTTGAGGGCGGCCTTTATTAACACTTGGAGAATTGTCGAACACTTAAGTGCTTTCTCAACTGAGTAAGGGGCACATGGATGGTGTCTAGGTCGAGACCCTGGGTGACAGGTTTTGGATTCAGAGGACTATAGACTGACGTAAGTCGATAGGGGTGTAAGCCTCCGTAGTCCACCAAATGAATCCTGCCCCTCGCTTATTCTCATATGATCTGGCCATTCGCCTCTGAAAACACGGAAAGTCATTTAAGTCAAGGCATTACACCTAGGCCGCACGTCCACCTTGAGTTACCGCTTGGAATCAACTTTCATTTTTTTTCAACTATATTCAGGCAAAGGAAAATATTTTTGTACACTTAAGTGTATTGTGTAAATAAAATATACGTAGACATAGGAATATACGTAGACATAGGAAAATTTATTCATTCATTTTGTATAGATAATTTGTGACATATTTTTAACTTTGTAAATATTTTATTTTTATTTTGTAAATTTATAACTAACCTTTTTATTTTGTATAGGAAATAATCCGGGTTTATCGGAAATTCTACCATATACATCGGAGCATACGTTTAGGAAGTCAAGGTTGAAAAACCTTGAGGTTGATGTCTTGTTGGTGATTTTTGATTTCCTCGGGAGTAAAAAGGTAAGTTTTCTTTTCACTCTCGTTATTTGTTTTTGAAAAAAAAAAAAAATAGAAAATTTATAATTGTAAATTAAAAAAAAAAGTGTTTGTTTGTTTGTTTTACTCTTTATAATTATTTATTTTTACTGTTTATAATTACTATTTGTTTTATTTTTGGGCTTGTTTGTTAGTTTGTTTTGTTATTGGGCCTTAGGCCCATTTGTGTGATTGGTTAGTGTTTTAGGTTTCGTAAAATAAAAAAAATAAAAAATAAAAAATAAAAAATAAAAAAAAATTTTTAGCCCATTGGGCTCGTGTCATTCACGAAGCCCAAAACCCGTAACCCAAGCCCATTAGTGTGTCGGGGCTGTTCGTTTTTAGGCCCATTAGTTAAGCCCACCAATAATGGGCCGGAGATTTCTTTGGCCCAGACCCACTTTAAGGCCCAGACCATTTCGATGGCCCAGGCCCGTTTAAAGTGTCGGCAAGCGCGTGTGCTACGCGTTTTCACTGTTCACTTTACGACTTTTCGTAAAGTATTAAAAAATAAAAATAAAAAAATAAAAAATGAAAATGAAAAAAATTCTGATTGGGCCGACGCACGACTTTTGCGTCGGCCGAATTGTTTAATAAACCGCGTGCGTGTCTACTGTAGACTTTACGACTTTCGTCGCTCGATCCGGAAATTGCGGGTCTTCTGTCTGTGGCACGTGTGCGAGCGTGCGTCCGTTCTTTCCCCTTCCCTTCTGTTTGCGTTAGTTCCCTTAGGTCATTTCACGCGTTTTCCCTCTCTTTCTCTCTCATTCTCTCTCGTTTTCTCTCGTTGTTCTTCGTGTTCTTGAGTTTTTCCCAGAAAACCTCCCAAATCCCAGAAGTTATCCTCCCTTCCCAACCCAGAAATGGCCAAAAGAGTGAATTCTTTCAGCGATTTGTTTCAGGCAGGTCCTTCAGAGAACCCAATCTTTGAAGGTCTGGCTGAAATAATTCCACCGAGCATGCTCAATAGCGCCGATGCTAGCATGCCGACCGAGCTACAACAACAGCCACAACCGCAACCACTACCCCAAGCACCAATCCTGGTTGTTGATCCACCAGCCGAGCCGGAAGCCGCTCCTATTTATAGGAGACTTCCGAGGACAAAGTACACCAAAGCTCAGAGAGATGCACTGGCGGCTTTCTTTGCGGTGTATTCTCACCCCACGAAACCACAACGAGAAAGATTTGGTCCGAAAATCGGACTTGAGGAGGACCAAGTCTATTATTGGGGGTCGAGAAATAGGAAGAAGTTCGGTATCCTTACGTCTGAGCAGCGTATTGCCGAGTTAGAGAGACGAAATGATCAGCTGGTGAGCAAGAACGAGGAGCTTCAACTTCTGAATCAACGACTCGTCGATGCTCTCCACAGCGGCATCTGTCCCAATTGCGGAGGTCCTGTTCCGCACTCAGATGTGCCTAGGCGAAGCCTCGAAGTTGTTCCTCCACAACAAGAGCCTATTCTTGAGTTGTCCGATGATTCCATCGACATGGACCACTTGAGACGGGATGTGCGGAGTCTCATGCCCACACTAGTCGAGCGCCCATCCTTACCTTTGCCATCTGACACCCTTCCCGGACCTGCTCATGATCTTGTCGGAGTCCACATCGACTTGATCTCAGATATCGCCCGCAAGGCCAAAGATGAGCTCCTCGCTCATGGCCACTTCGCCGGATTTCCTTTGTGGATAACTTCACCGAATCCCGATACTTCCATTCATCCCGAGATTCTTAACCGCGCCGAGTACTTGCGAGTGTTTCAACGAGCTGAACCTGCACCGTACTTCAAATCCGAATCGTCGAGACACTCGGCAACCATTCACCTTTATCCGACCACCATCGTTCAGATCTTAATGGATGTTGGTCGATGGTTGCCAGTCTTCTGTAGCATGATCACAAACGCCCAGACGTTGGAGATCCTTTCCTCCGACAATGAAGATGGCTACAAGGAGCAGAAGCAGGTGATGTCGGCCGAGTTTTTGGTGCCATCTCACATCGTTTCAACTCGTGAAGTCTAGTTCGTTCGGTATTCTCACCAACAACTGGATGGAAGTTGGGTCGTTGTGGATGTCTCCGTGGATGAATTGCGCACAAATCCAAAGCCTTCCGTGAGATCGATTGCCGAAAACGCCCCTCCGGATGCCTGATACGTGATCTTTATAATGGATCTTCCTTGGTCACTTGGGTGGAGCACGTGGATGTACGCGAAAAGGAGATGAAGGCCAGTTTCGAACCTTTTGTTCATTCAGGGTTCGCATTTGGTGCAAAACGTTGGATCTCAACACTCCAACGACAAGCCGAGCGCTACATGTGCGCCACAGGTATCCACACTTCACCCGGTGACTCGATCATTTCTCTTGAAGGAAGAAGAGGCCTTGCGGAAATGGCAAAACAGATGACAGTCTGTTTCTTCAACGATATCAGCAACTCCACGTACCACCACTGGACTTGTTCGAACCGAACAAGAGACACTCGAATGGAGGTCAGGACCAACAAGCGAAGGGGAGATCCGAGCAAGCCCCCTGGAGTCAATCGTACTGCTGGTTGTTCTGTCGTGCATCTTTCCCATCACACCAGGATCTTTGAGTTCCTCAAAGACGTTCAGACTAGACCAATATGGGATAGTATGTCGATGGACAGCTCGGTACGTGTGCTAGCAAACTTTTCCATCGGTCTTGACCCGCGGAACCAGATTTCGGTGCTCGCCATAGATAGTCACAACGACTTCCTTATTCTTCAGGAGTGTTGCACCGATGCAACGGGGTCGTCTGTGATATACGCGCCGATTAACCATTCCATTCTCCAGTGTTTGCTATGTGGAGTTCAACCGGAGCCATTTCCGCTTATGTCTTCAGGCTTCTCCATTCTGCCTAACATATCCGGAGCTATACTTGATGGAACTCTACTTACTATAGTGTTCCAGATCTCGGTGAAGGCTACATCAGCCAAGTCTGCCGTGGAGTCGGCAACAACCCTCGTCCAGGACACACTTCAAAGGATCAGAGCCGCAGTCAATTAAGGAGCAAACGTTGGATGCAAGGCCCTGCTAGCCTTGTTTGTGACTGTTGGTGACTTGCTTCGGGAGGAACTTCACGATCTTCAAGGGGGAGTTTTTCTATAACTTATCTGTTTTTCATTTGTATATATGTTGTGTGTTTACTTCTGTTTGTGTGTTTAAATTCAATAACCATGCTTGAATTTCTCATTTCAGGGAATATTTGTCTAACATTGAGGACAATGTTTAATTCAAGTGTGGGGGGAAGGTTTATTAAAAAAGAAAAAAAAATTTGAAAAATTCAAAAATTCAAAAAAATAATTTACTTGTGTTTGTTTTCTACGGTAACAATATATCGACTATATCACACTCACTCCCTTGGTAGCGTTGAACCTACCATTGCACTAAGTGCGTCCCTGTGGTCACGTATTGTTACCTACATTGAAAAATCAAAAAAATCAAAAAATCAAAAATTACAAAAATATTTGCTTCTGTTTTGTTGTTTTTGTGTGTTTTATTGTGTTTTGTGTTTTGTTCTTTCCAATTCCGATGATGAATTAAGTTTAATTGTTGTGATTACGAGAATGTTTATTATATGTCAAGGCTTTGTGTAGTTTGCTTTGGATTTAATATGCATAACTTATGATTGCTCGAATTTCCATGTTCACATCACCGGTGTTAATTAATTGATTGCAATCCGAGAAGCACATTTGAACATACATTGTCATGCATACCCAGAAACTGTGAGGATTTGAGCCTATTGAATATTCACATGTATGCATATTTCATACATTTACTCGTTCTTCATGTGTGCACAATTCATGAGTTTTGAACCTAGAACTTGCTCAAAGACCACTTGAAACATTTTGTTAATCTATGATGAATTAGAGATGAGTAAGGCATTAGTTGAGCACCATGGCCAAAATATTCACCATCCATCTAAACACGAACTTTAGGAATCCCCTTTTGAACTAAACACTCATTAGCCGTTTCTTTTGTTCACCCACACCATCTCACCCTTGTTTTATTGTGTTTGCAAGACGATGATAGTGACTTCTTGTGTTCTTATGCTTCGGGTTTTGATTTGTATGGTAGTATACCAAAAGGCAAGTGTGGGGGTGCATTTTATTTTGTTGTATTTGTTCAAAGAAAGAAAGAAAGAAAAAAAACAAAAAGAAGGAATAAAGTTCCTCAAAGAAAAAAAAATAGAAAAGAAAGAAAGAAAAAAATGTCAGAAAGAGAAATGTCAAAAATAGAGTTATTTCTTGTTTTTAATTTCAGTAAAAGGTTGGAGGAGAATAAGAAAGTTGTTTCGGGTATAGCATAGGTATGAGTTTCAAAGTCGTTGATTTGTCTTGCAAACATATGAAACATTTTTCATTTCCAGTCCCTTCATTCATTATTCACCATTCACCATTTACCATCCACCTTTTGGTCCCTGTTTCACCTAAAAGCCCTTATGATTTAATGATTTGTGGATTAATTGTGGAGAGTTGGTTAATGAGCAAGCTTATGGGAACATTACTTGTGCAATTGTTATGAGAGTAAACACTTAACCCTAAACACTGAGCGGAAATATTTAGTGATCATTGTGAGGTTTAGTGGTTAATGTTGTTTCGATGTGCCTATTCGATTGCTTGAAATTAATTGTATACTTGGTTTTCACACACTTCACCCGAGCATAAATGAGATGTGCAGGTTAAACACTTAGCAAATTCGTTAGCCTTGGTATATAATTTGTATTCTCCTGATTATAACTGTTGTGAACTCGCTGAGGGTTATGGTTGGAAATAATATATGTTTTGTGTTTCCCTTTTCTGTTTTGTGTTGTTTTGTTTTAAGTTTTGTGCTGCTAAGGGACTAGCAATAGCTAAGTGTGGGGGAATTTGATAGGAGCACAAAGTGTGACATTTTTAATGTATTTCCCCTACTATTTGGCTATGATTTAATTGTAACTTTGCTATTTTAGCTTAGTTTCCATATTTGAGTCCTAAATGACGTATTAATGTGAACATGTGCAGAAACGAAGTCTAATGGGCTTTTGCGAGGCCCATTAAGAGGTGGTCTTCCATGAGGCCCAAGATGGAGGCCCAAACCCAAGAAGGAGGCCCAAACCCAAGATGGAAGGCCCAAATCCATGAAGGAAGGCCCAGGTTCACAAAGCATGAGGAATGGCCCAAGCCCAGATTTTCGGACAATCTGCCTGTGCAGATAGGTCAACTTGCGAGGCCCATATCTCTCAATTGCACCGTCAGATCTAGCTGTAATTTTGATACACGCTGCACATGGATGTCAGTTATTCCCAAATAAAATTTCAGAAGCATAAAACCGTTGAAACGTGCAGAATTCAGTTCTAAGTGCGCACTGCTCAGTGCTGTCCGTTTTTATTTCTTTCCTCTTCTTTTATTTTCAATGCTCCACTCACCCCTATATTCTTTCCTCTTCTTTCTGCCCACACCATTAGTGTTTAATTTCTTTTTGGTAAATAAATGGTTAATTGCCATATGATTCCATTTCCACCACCACTTACCATTTCTTTATCTCCCATTCACATTCCACTTCTTTTCCCTTTCTTTGTTTATTTCTTCCATTGTCTTCTTCTTCCTCTCCATTTTCCTATAAATAGGAGCCTATTTCTCTTCACCAAAACACCAATTCACACCCCAATGGGGAGGGACAAACCCTCCTCTTTCTCTTCTCCATCATATTTTCCATTCTCTAGTATTTAGGGTTCTCAAGGCTTCATGGAGGAGGAAAGGCGGCTGCACCATCACCATCATCACCATCAATTTCGTCCATCATCATCACCACCTTGCTGCACACGGTTTGGATTACTTGCTTTCAAGGATTCAAGGTTTCGTGGTCTTCAAGTCTTCATGCTATTCCATATGGTGTAATCTGACTTTTCCTTTAATTATTCTTATGAATTCCTCTTTGTTGCTTGATTATTCTTTGTATTAGTTAACATGACATGATTTATATAATTTCCAGCCTATTTATATGAGTTTATTTAGTTATTGGATCCTAATTAATTAGTTCTTCTAGTAGCTTATGTGACTCTGTTTACTTGATTCTGAATTATAGAAAACTTTTATGTGTTTATGTTATAGGGATCGATACTTATAATATTTGCATATAATTGGAGCTAGAGTTAGGGATTACAATTCACCTAATAGTTTTGGAAACCTAATTCACGAGTAGTAAAGGCTTTGGACAAAGGTCGGTGTCAAATAAAAAGGATTGCGGACATATGGACTTTTCTATAATGGGTCGTGCACTTTGATTAACAACTCTTTTCTATGCGTTAAACATGGTTTGACTAGCTAGCTTTCTAGACTAAGATGGCATGTTTAATTGGTTAATCTAGGTGCTTTCACTTAGGTTAATTTTCGTAGAGAGGTTTTATTTGGGGAATGGTTAGCTTCTAACTTTCCACATATGTTAATTTCGGTTTCATGGCTAGGGAACTTGGTTAATTTTCGGTCCAATAATTGGTAAACTTGTATACTTGTGGCTGAACTTTATATTCTTTATGTTTCATCTCATCTTATTTAATTTATTCTTTGTAATTTAATTAATTTATTTCATTCAATTTATCCCTTAAACCCCCTTTTACTTTGTACATATGTACATATTCTTTATACTTGTTAATAATAATTCTTTATTTTATTTAATTATTTGTGAAAATTTTTGTTAGGTACACCCTTTGATCTCCGTTGTGAACGATACCCTACTATGCACTATACTACTACCGATAGGGTTTTTTTTAAATTGATGCTCCTTTTGGGCCTATCAATTTTTGGCCTTCTGAAAACACGGAAAGTCATTTAAGTCAAGGCATTGCACCTAGGCCGTAAGTCCACCTTGAGTTACCGCTTGGAATCAACTTTCATTTTTTTTCAACTATATTGAGGCAAAAGGAAAATATTTTTGTACACTTAAGTGTATTATGTAAATAAAATATACGTAGACATAGGAAAATTTATTTATTCATTTTGTATAGATAATTTGTGACATATTTTTAACTTTGTAAATATTTTGTTTTTATTTTGTAAATTTATTACTAACCTTTTTATTTTGTATAGGAAATAATCCGGGTTTATCGGAAATTTTACCACATACATCGGAGCATACGTTTAGGAAGTCAAGGTTGAAAAACCTTGAGGTTGATGTCTTGTTGGTGATTTTCTGGTATCCTCGGGAGTAAAAAGGTAAGTTTCTTTTTCACTCTAGTTATTTAATTATTTATTTTTAAAAAATAAAAAAATAGAAAATCTGTAATTGTAAATAATAAAAAAAATGTGTTTCTTTTTGTTTTACTGTTTTGTAATTATTTATTTTTACTGTTTATAATTACTGTTTGTTTTGTTTTGGGCTTGTTTGTTAGTTTGTTTTGTTATTGGGCCTTATGCCCGTTTGTGTGATTGGTTAGGGTTTTAGGTTTCGAAATAAAAAAAATAAAAAATTTTGGCCCATTGGGCCCGTGTCATTCCCGAAGCCCAAAACCCGTAACCCAAGCCCAATTAGTGTGTCGGGCCTTTAGTTTTTAGGCCCATAGGTCAAGCCCACCAATAATGGCCCGTACTCTACACGGCCAGGCCCACTTTAAGGCCCAGACCATTCCGATGGCCCAGGCCCGTTTAAAGTGTCGGCAACCGTTAGCGCGTGTGCTACGCGTTTTCACTGTTCACTTTACGACTTTCGCGTAAAGATTTAGTTAAATAAAAAGAAAAATTCTTATTGGACCGTCCCACGACTTTCGCGTCGGCACGATAATTAAAAAAAAAATAAAAAATAAAAAAATGAAAAAATAAATTGATTAGGCCGACGGACGACTTTTGCGTCGGCCGATTTGTTTAATAATCCGCATGCGTGTCAACTGTAGCCTTTGCGACTTTCGTCGCTCGATCCGCAATTTGCGGATCTGTGTCTGTGGCACGTGTGCGTACGTGCGTATGTTCCTTTCCCTTGGTTTGTGTCTATGTGCTTCATTCCATTCATTTTGCATTCATTTTCACTTAGTTCCCTTTTAGTCTCTCTAAATTTTCTCTCGTTTGTTCATACTGTTCTTCACTTGTTCTTCGTTGTTCTTAGTTATTTTTCCAGAAAGCTATCCTCCCTCCCAACCTAGAAATGGCCAAAAGAGTGAATTCTTTCAGTGAGTTGTTTCATTATAGTCCTCCAGAGAGTGATTTCTTTGAAGGCTTGGATGAAATCATTCCACCAAGCATTCTAGATACTGTTAATGCTAGCATGCCGGATGTGCCAGAACTAGTACCAGAACCACAAGCACCAATCCAGGCTGCTGATCCACATGTTGTTGTTGTTGCTGGTCCTTCCGAGAAGCGTACGAGAGGCCCGAAGACGAGATTCACCAAAGAGCAAAATGATGCGTTGACCGACTTTTACACGGTGAATCCTCACCCACTCAAACTACACAGAGCAAGGTTTGCTATAGAACTCGGGTTAACTGAAAATAAGGTCTACAACTGGGGAAGGAGATTTCATGATAATGATAGGAGCACAAAGTGTGACATTTTTAATATATTTTCCCTACTATTTGGCTGCGTTTTATTGGTTAACTTTGCTATTTAGGTTAGTTTCTACCTTTGTGTTCCTAAATGATGATTTAATTGAAGGAATAAATTAAAATGAAGATATTATGAAACTTTCCTAATTTGAATTCTTTCCTGACTCTGACAGGAATCATAAAGGGAGTAGGAATCCTAATGCAACTAGGATTACTATTTCAGCTCAGAACGGAAAATCGGAGCTCGGAAATTTACGAAGTCTAATGGGCTTTTTCGAGGCCCATTAAGAGGTGAGCTGCCGTGAGGCCCAAGATGGAGGCCCAAATCCATGAAGGAAAGCCCAAGTCCACAAAGCATGAAGGAAAGGTCCAAGTCCATTTTCGGACATTCTGCCTGTGCAGATCAGTCCACTTCTGAAGCCCATATCTCCTAATTGGACCGTCCGATCCAGCTGAAATTTTAATACAAGCTGCATGTGTGTGTTAGGTATGCTGTATTAAAATTTCAGGATAATCCAACCAGTGGAACATCCATTATGCCGTTCTAAGTGCACTGAGCTCAGTGCTGTCTACTTTTTAATTCTTTAATTTTCTTTTATTCTCAATGCTCCACCCACCCTCAAGAATAAAATTAGATATTCTGGGATGTATCTAGACATGATCATGGCAAGAAGAAGAGGGATATTTCTTGGTACTACTCAAAGCAATCTCAGCCATTCAAGGGATTAATTTTGAAGGGCTAGGATCAAGGCTAGGGTTCCATGTTCTCCTATAAATAGAGGGCTTCACAACTCACTTCAATACCAATTCACAACTAAGAATATCATTCCATACTCTCTCATAGTTTCAGCAGCTACTCCATCCAAGGTTCTTAGCTCCATTCTCTAGTGCAAGGGTTCTCAAGGCTTCAAGGAGGAGGAGAAGGCGTAATCACCATCATCACCAGCCATATTTCGACATCACCATCTTCATCATCAACTTGTCTTCACAGCTTGGATCACTTGTGGTCAAGGATTCAAGGTTTTGTGGTTTCAAGATCTTAACTATTTCATATGGTGTATTACGTTTTAACCTTTAAATTCATACCTCTTTGTTGCTTGATTACCTTTGTATTAGTTAACATTTCATGGATCATTTAAATTTCCAGATTATTTATACAAGTTTATTTGGTTGTTGGATTGAAGTTGATTGATTCTTCTAGTAGTTTATGTGGATTTGCTTGTTTGATTTTGCCTTAATTGATAGAATCAGATGAGAAGGATCATGGATAGTAGAGTGGTCTCACTAGGTCATGCACTTTAATTAACAAGTATGTTTCTATGCGTTGAACATGTTTAGGCTAGCTATCTTTGCATGTTTAATTGTTTAACCTAGGTGTGGTCGTTTAGGTTGGAATTCATAGAGAGATATTTATTTGGGAGATGTATGGTGGTCCAACATCTTACATGTGTTAATTTTGAATTCATGACTAGGGATTTAGTTAAGTATCAATCTGATAATTGATAAATGAGTATACTTAAGATGTTGATTAATTGATCTATGTTCCATCGATTTATTCCATTTAATTCATTCTTTGTAGTTGGTTACTTAATTTTCGTAAACAATTCTCAATCACCCCTTGATTTTGTGTACATATTTTGTTTATATTTGTAAATATTAATTCTTTGTGACATTCTTTGTTAGGTACACCCTCGATCTCCGTTGGAACGATCCCTACTTATTCTTTACTACAATGCTTTTAGGGTTTTAAATTGATGCACACTTGTATCCTACCAATTTTTGGCGCCGTCGACGGGGATCAAAAATATTGTTTATATGCCTAACATTTATACTTGTGACGTTTTATACTTGTGAATATTTGAGAATTATACTTACTGATTTTGTAACACTTAGTAATTTATTTAGGTGTCCGTTATGTGGTTGATTATTTGAGTTGTTGTGAGTTGTAACTTGTAACGGAAATAGGTAAGGTCCTTTTGTTAATATTGGCCTAAACCCTTCATTTGTACCTTGCAAAGGTCACTTGAGGTTGAGGGCGGCCTTTATTAACACTTGGAGAATTGTCGAACACTTAAGTGCTTTCTCAACAGAGTAAGGGGCACATGGATGGTGTCTAGGTTGAGACCCTTGGTGACAGGTTTTGGATTCAGAGGACTATAGACAGACGAAAGTCGATAGGGGCTTGCCTCCGTAGTACCACTAAATGAATCCTGCCCCTCGCTTATTCTCATATGATCTGGCCATTCGCCTTCTGAAACCACGGAAAGTCATTTAAGTCAAGGCATTGCACCTAGGCCGCACGTTCCACATTGGGTTACCGTTTGGAATCAACTTGGTTTTTGACTATGTAAAGGGTACAAACGAAAACGTAATTGTGTGAATAAAATTAATATACACAAATAGGAATTTCATTTATTATTTTCATTCATTTATTATTTTCGTACATATTACTTATACTTGTATAATATATCTTGTATTTATTTTGTAAACCTTGTACTAACTTTGTAAACTTTTGTTTAGGTATTAATGAATGTCCTCTGAACTCTCACCACTCTCTACTATTCAACAAAGGATCCAAAGGTTAAGGGAAAGCAAAGAGTCATTTCTACAAAGTTATTCTGAAGAATCGGGTAACAACTCCTCACGTTCTTGTTCAGAAGAGGAGGAAGACATACCTGAGGAAGTAAACGTTGCTGAAGATCAAGCACTACCAATGGCTGAAACAATTAGGCAACTTTCGAATGGTACTGAGGGAGAAGTTGTTCCGCTTTGCATCACATATCCGGAACCAGCTGAAGGAAAAGAAGCTGACTTTGAATTGAAAAGTGGGTTCTTGCATCACCTACCCAAGTTCCATGGGCTTAATAGCGAGGATCCCAACAAACATCTTAAGGAGTTTCAGTTTGTTTGTGGGAGCATGTGTCCTAAGAATGGGGATATCAACATACTCAAAATGAAGGCATTTCCTTTCTCTCTTGATGAAAGGGCAAAGACATGGCTATTTGACTTACCTGCCGGCCATGTCAACACTTGGGATAAGTTGAAGAGTGAGTTTCTCACTAAGTACTTTCCAGCATCAAAGGTCACTATCTTGAGGAAACAAATAACTGGAATTCAACAAGCTGGGGATGAAACGTTCTGCACTTATTATGAGAGGTTCAAGAGCCTTGTTGCGTCATGTCCTTCACATGGGATGAAGGAAGAGAGCCTTCTCACATATTTCTATGAGGGACTTCTTCCCTTGGAACGTAGTCTTTTGGATGCGGCGGCCGGTGGTTCTTTCATGGATAAAACTCCTATAATGGCTAAGGAGTTACTTGCAAACCGTGCTCTCAACTACCAACAATATGAAGGGGCACTCTCCTCATCTAGGAGAGTTAATGAGGTAACCTCTCACTCTACTTTAGAGGACAAGGTAAATAAAATGTCTACTTTGTTATCTCAGGTACTTCAAGTGAACAAAGGAGGAGGCATATCTCAAGCTTGTGGAGTATGCTCTATACAAGGGCATCACTCGGATCAATGCCCTCAACTAATTGAGAATGGTGGATGGGAATCTGCCAATGCAATTGGAGGATACCAAGGAGGGTATCAAGGAGGCCAAGGAGGTCCTCAACGTCAAAGGTATGATCCATTCTCAAATACCTATAACCCCGGATGGAGGGACCATCCTAACTTCAAGTGGGGCGGCAATGATCAAGTTCAACAACCTCAACAAGGAGGACGTCCACAAGGCTTCTTTCAGAAGCCTCAGGTTCCACAAAACTTTTCTTCTCCTTCTAATCCTAATTCTAATTGTAGTGCCAATTATGATAAAATGTTTGAAGCACTAACGAGTTCTACTCAAGCTTTAGTGCAAGGGCAACAAAATCAAGGAAAGGAGATAGCTGAGCTTAAGAAGCAAATGGATCAAGTAGTGGGTTTTATGAGCAAGATCCACGAGAATGGGAAGCTTCCTAGTGCCACAATCCCAAATCCTAAGGGACAATTCGAAAATGCTTCCATTGTGACCACTAGGAGCGGAAGAGAGTTTGAGGACAGACCTAAGGTGACTAAGAAAAAGGACCCTGCGCCAATTACTCTTGAGGAGGACCCTGCCACATCAAGGAAAGAGGAGAGGTTTGCGTCATCTAGTGAAAAGAAAGGTATAAACCCTAACTTAGCAAGTTCGGTTTCACCTAACATTGTTCCCTCTTCTTTGCCCTTTCCTAGTAGGTTTGACAAATCAAAGAAGGATGAGAGTGACCAAGCTATCTTGGAAACTTTCAAGAAGGTGCAAATCAATCTTCCTCTATTGGAAGCAATCAAAACCCTTCCTAGATATGCAAAATTCCTCAAGGAGCTGTGCACCACAAGGAGAATGAATCGAGAAAAGGAGGTGGTTAAGCTAAACAAGAATGTGTCCGCAATGATACAAAGGAAGCTACCTCCTAAATGTCCGGATCCCGGAAGTTTCACTATCCCATGCCAAATTGGTAACTCTAAGTTTTCGAATTGTATGCTAGATTTAGGCGCTTCAATTAATGTGATGCCCTATTCCGTATATGTGACTTTGGGATTAGGGGAACTTAAGCATGACAATGTGATTATCCAACTAGCCGATAGGTCTAATGTTTACCCTAAGGGTATGTTGGAGGATGTTCTTGTGCAGGTGGACCAATTGATCTTTCCCGCTGACTTTTATGTCCTAGAAATGGAGGAGACCCCCGTGGTAGCCACACCATTACTTCTAGGCCGACCATTCATGAGAACCGCAAGGACAAAGATCGATGTGTACGCTGGTTCCCTCACAATGGAATTCGATGGAGAAGTGATTGGGTTCAATGTCTTTGAAGCCATGAGGTATCCTCTTGATGTTCATAGTTGTTTTTCTATTGATGTTTTGGATACCCTTGCGCAGAATATGCTAGATATCATAAGGGAAGACACTTTGGCCCCAACACTTGAGCAAGACATAGGGTACACCAAGGATGGCGAAAGCATACCCATGGAGGAGCTTTTGAACACATGTGAAAGGGAGGTTATGGATAACGTTTTCTCTCTTGAAGTCATGCCCTACGAAAGTCAGTATATGATAGGAGCACAAAGTGTGACGTTTTTAATGTGTTTTCCCTACTATTTGGCTATGATTTAATTGTAACTTTGCTATTTTAGCTTAGTTTCCATATTTGAGTCCAAAATGATGTATTAATGTGAACATGTGCAGAAACGAAGTCTAATGGGCTTTTGCGAGGCCCATTAAGAGGTGGTCTGCCATGAGGCCCATCAAGAAGGGGGCCCAAACTCAAGAAGGGGGCCCAAACTCAAGAAGGAGGCCCAAATCCATGAAGGAAGGCCCAAATCCATGAAGGAAGGCCCAGGTTCACAAAGCATGAGGAAAGGCCCAAGCCCAGATTTTCGGACATTCTGCCTGTGCAGATCAGTCAACTTTCGAAGCCCATATCTCTCAATTGCACCGTCAGATCTAGCTGTAATTTTGATACACGCTGCATGTGGATGTTAGGTATTCGGCATTAAAATGTCAGAATCATCCAACCGGTGGAACGTCCATTATGCCGCTCTAAGTGCGCACTGCTCAGTGCTGTCTGCTTTTTATTTCTTTCCTCTTCTTTTATTTTCAATGCTCCACTCACCCCTATATTCTTTCCTCTTCTTTCTGCCCACAATATTAGTGTTTGATTCTTTTATCTAAATAAATGGTTCATTGCCATATGACTTCATTTCCACCATTCCACTTACCATTTCTTTTCTACCACTCACAATCCACTTCTCTTCCTTTTCTTTCTTTATTTCTTTCATTGTCTTCTTCTTCCTCTCCATTCTCCTATAAATAGCAGCCTCATTCTTCTCACCAATTCACACCCCAATGGGGAGGGACAAACCCTCCTCTTTCTCTTCTCCATCTCACATCATATTTTCCATTCTCTAGTATTTAGGGTTTTCAAGACTTCAAGGAGGAGCGGAGCTGTTTACACCATCACCACCAGCCATCAACCATCATCACCACCATCATCATCACCTTGGGAATCTCGGCTTTTGAGTTACTCGCGTGAGGATTTAAGAGTTTGTGATCTTCAAGTTCTTCCTACTTTCCATATGGTGTACTTCAACTTATTCTTTAATTACTCTTTTTGAGTTCCTCTTTGTTGCTTGTTTATTCTTTGTATTAGTTAACATGACATGATTTATATAATTTTCAGCCTATATTTATGAGTTTATTTGATTGTTAGATCCTAATTAATTAGTTCTTCTAGCAGCTTATGTGACTCCGTTTATTTGATTCGGTTTTATTGAATCTTTTATGTGTTCTTGTTTTAAGGTTCGAAACTTAAGATGATTGCATGTAATTGGTGCTAGAATTAGGGTTTTAATTCTAATTCACAAGTAGTAAAGGCTTATCAAACGGGTCGGAATCAAAATAAGAAGGATCGCGGATAGACGAGCGTTCGCTAGGTCGCGCACTTTAATTAACAACTCTTCTCCTATGCGTTAGATATGTTATTGATTGATCACCTTTGCATGTTTAATTGTTTAATCTAGATGAGCGTTCACTAGGTTAATTTTCATAGAAGAGGTTTTATTTGGGGAATGATAACCCGTGTGGGCATTCCACATATGTTAGTTTCGGTTTCATGGCTAGGGAACTTGGTTAATTTTCGGTCTAATGATTGGTAAACTTGTGTATATGTGGCTGAACTTTATATACTTTGTGTTTCATCATCATATTTTATTTATTCTTTGTAATTTAATTAATTTATTTCATTCAATTTATCTCTCAATTCCCCTTTTTACTTTGTACATATGTATATATTTATACTTTATACTTGTTAATAATAATTCTTTATTTTATTTAATTCATTGTGACATTTTTTTGTTAGGTACACCCTTTGATCTCCGTTGTGAACGATACCCTACTTACACTATACTACCGATAGGGTTTTTTTAAATTGATGCTCATTTTGGGCGTGTCAATTTTTGGCGCCGTTGCCGGGGATTAAAAATTCCTAACTATTATTTTGTGAATATTTGTGAATAATACTTATTTATACTTGTTGATATTTTTTTACACTTAGTAATTATACTTAGGTGTTCTGAGTATAGTTGATTATTTTTTGTTGTTGTAAGTTGTAACTTGAACGGAATAGGTAAGGTCCTTTTGTTAATATTGGCCTAAACCCTTCATTTTTACCGTAAGGTTATTTGAGGTTGAGGGCGGCCTTTATTAACACTTGGAGAATTGTCGAACACTTAAGTGCTTTCTCAACTGAGTAAGGGGCACATGGATGGTGTCTAGGTCGAGACCCTAGGTGACAGGTTTTGGATTCAGAGGACTATAGACAGACGAAAGTCGATAGGGGCTTGCCTCCGTAGTCCACCAAATGAATCCTGCCCCTCGCTTATTCTCATATGATCTGGCCATTCGCCTTCTGAAAACACGGAAAGTCATTTAAGTCAAGGCATTGCACCTAGGCCGTAAGTCCACCTTGAGTTACCGCTTGGAATCAACTTTCATTTTTTTTCAACTATATTGAGGCAAAATAAACTGTTTTTGTACACTTTAGGTATATTGGATTAAACATGACTTTAAGATGGGTAGCTGTTTCAGTCCCATTGCACATTGAAGTCCTCTGTTCCCGTACTTAGACATAGGAAAATTTATTTATTCATTTTGTATAGATAATTTGTAATACATATTTAACTTTGTAAATATTTTGCTTTTATTTTGTAAATTTGATTACTAACTTTTTAATTTTTATAGGGAATAATCAAGGTTATCGGAAATTATACCACATACATCGGAGCATACGTTTAGGAAGTCAAGGTTGAAAAACCTTGAGGTTGATGTCTTGTTGGTGATTTTCGGTTTCCTTGGGAGTAAAAAGGTAAGTTTTCTTTTCACTCTCGTTATTTGTTTGTAAAAATGAAAAAAAAAAAAAAAAAAAAAAAATAGAAAATTTGTAATTATAAAAAAAAAAGAGTGCTTGTTTTGTTTTACTGTTTGTAATTATTTATTTTTACTATTTATAATTACTGTTTGTTTTATTTTTGGGCTTGTTGTTTGTTTGTTATTGGGCCTTAGGCCCGTTTGTGTGATTGGTTAGGGTTTTAGGTTTCGAAACGAAAAATTAAAAAAATAAAAATAAAAATTTTGCCCATTGGGCCCGTGTCATTCCCGAAGCCCGAAACCCGTAACCCAAGCCCATTTAGTGTGTCGGGCCTGTTCGTTTTTAGGCCCATTAGTTTAAGCCCACCAATAATGGGCCGGAGATTTCTTTGGCCCAGGCCCACTTTAAGGCCCAGACCATTCCGATGGCCCAGGCCCGTTTAAAGTGTCGGCAAGCGTCAGCGCGTGTGACACGCGTTTTCACTGTTCACTTTACGACTTTCGCGTAAAGATTTGGTTAAATAAAAAGAAAAATTCTTATTGGACCGTCCCGCGACTTTCGCGTCGGCACGATAATTAAAAAAAAAATGAAAAAAAATAAAAAAATGAAAAAAAATTTGATTGGGCCGACGGACGACTTTTGCGTCGGCCGATTTGTTTAATAATCCGCATGCGTGTCAACTGTAGCATTTGCGACTTTCGTCGCTCGATCCGCAATTTGCGGATCTGTGTCTGTGGCACGTGTGCGTACGTGCGTTTGTTTCCTTTCCCTTCGTTTGTGTTTGTGTGCTTCATTCCATTCATTTTGCATTCATTTTCACTTAGTTCCCTTTTAGTCTCTCTAAATTTTCTCTCGTTTGTTCATATTGTTCTTCACTTGTTCTTCGTTGTTCTTAGTTATTTTTCCAGAAAGTTATCCTCCCTCCCAACCTAGAAATGGCCAAAAGAGTGAATTCTTTCAGTGAGTTGTTTCATTCTAGTCCTCCAGAGAGTGATTTCTTTGAAGGCTTGGATGAAATCATTCCACCAAGCATTCTAGATACTGTTAATGCTAGCATGCCGGATGTGCCAGAACCAGAACCAGAACCACAAGCACCAATCCAGGCTGCTGATCCACCTGTTGTTGTTGTTGCTGGTCCTTCCGAGAAGCGTACGAGAGGCCCGAGGACGAGATTCACCAAGGACCAAAATGATGCGTTGACCGAGTTCTACACGGTGAATCCTCACCCACTCAAACTGCACGAGCAAGGTTTGCTATAGAACTCGGGTTAACCGAAAATAAAGTCTACAACCGGGGAAGGAGATTTCATGATAAGCACGGTATCCCGTCGGAGGAGCAGATTTATGCCGATCTAATAAGAAGAAACGAGGAGCTGATGAGTAAGAATGAGGAGCTTCAAGAGCAGAACCAGAAACTCATCGATGCTCTTCACGGCGGCATTTGTCCCCAGTGTGGAGGTCCCGTTCCGCACCCGGATGTGTAACGATCAAGGTTTGAAGTTGTTCCTCCGGAGCCTCTTCTTGTCTTGTCCGATGATTCAATCGACATGGATGACTTGCGAAGGGATGTGCGGAGCCTCATGCCAACATTACTCGAGCGCTCATCCTCTCATGTGCCATCGACAACATTCCGGGACCTGCTCATGATCTCGTTGGGTTTCATTCCGACCGGATCGCCGATATCGTGAACAAAGCCAAAGACGAACTCGTGCTCTTGGTCGCTCGCTGGTTTTCCCCTATGGATCTATTCCTCAAATCCCATCACTTCCATTCATCCCGAAACTCTTAATCATGCCGAGTACTTGCGAGTGTCTCAACGAGCCGAGCCTACACCATATTTCATATCGAAGCCTCGAGACACTCGCAACCATTCACCGAATCCGACCACCATCGTTCAGATTTTAATGGATGTTGGTCAATGGTTGCTCATCTTCTCGTAGCTTGGTCACCAATGCCCATACCTTGGAGGTCCTGTTCTCTCGGGATAGAAGAAAGCTACAAGGAGCGAGTGCAAGTGATGTCTCGCCGAGTTCCTAGTGCCAACACACAATGTTTCAACTCGTGAAGTCCGGTTTGTTCGTTCCTCTCACCAACAATTGGATGGAAGTTGGATTGTTGTGGATGTCTCTGTGGATGAAATGAGCTCAAATCCAAGGCCTTCCGTGAGATCAAGATGCCGAAAACGTCCTTCCGGATGCCTGATACGGGATCTGCAGAATGGATCCTCCTTTGTCACGTGGGTGGAGCATGTTGATGTGCGAGAAAAAGATTTAACCCCCTTATTTAAACCTTTTGTTGAATCAGGTTTTGCATATGGAGCGAAGCGTTGGTTGGCACCTCTTCAACGACATGCCGAGCGCTACATGTGCGTGATGGGGATTCACACTTCACCCAGTGACTCAATCATTTCACCAGGAGGGAGAAGAAGCCTTGCTAAGATGGCAAACCAGATGGCGGTAAGTTTCTTCAACGACATCACCAACTCGACTTACCATCATTGGACTGCATCAAACAAAACGGGAGACGCACATATGGAGGTCAGGACGAACAAGCGAAGGGGTGATCCTAGCCAACCCCTTGGACTCGATCGTACTGCTGGCTGTTCTGTCAAGCACTTCTCCCATCACACAAGAATCTTTGATTTTATCAGAGACGTATAGACAAGGCATTTATGGGATAGTGTGTCGATAGACAGTTCAGTACATGTGCTTACAAACTTCACCACTGGTCTTGACCCACGAAATTCTATCTCCGTTTTGGGCATAAGTAATCACGTCGACTTCCTCATACTCCAGGAGTGCTTCACAGATTCAACGGGGTCGTACGTGATTTATGCGCCTATCGATCAAGCAACCTTCCAGTCCATATTATGTGGAGTTGACCCGGAGCCTTTTCAATTGATGTCATCTGGCTTCTCCATTCTGCCTGATGTATCCGGAGACGTACTTGATGGAACTCTACTGACGTTAGTGTTCCAGATCTCAGTGAAGGCAAATTCAGCCAGACGTGCTGTGGATTTGGCAACAGGCACGGTCCAGGACACGCTCAAAAAGATCAAAGCCGCAGTCAACTAAGGAGCAAACGTTGGATGCAAGGCCCTGCTAGCCTTGTTTGTGACTGTTGGTGACTTGCTTCGGGAGGAGCTTCACGATCTTCAAAGGGGAGTCTTTCTGTTTCCCTTTTCATTAACTTAACTGTTTTATGCTTATTTATGTTGTGTGTTTACTTCTGTTTGTGTGTTTAAATTCAATAACCATGCTTGAATTATTCATTTTCGTGAAATATCTGTCTAACATTGAGGACAATGTTTAATTCAAGTGTGGGGGGAAGGTTTATTAAAAAGAAAAGAAAAAATTTGAAAAATTCAAAAATTCAAAAAAATAATTTACTTGTGTTTGTTTTCTACGGTAACAATATATCGACTAGATCATACTTACTCCCTTGGTAGCGTTGAACCTACCATTGCACTTAGTAAGTCACTGTGGTCACGTATTGTTACCCTAATAAAAAAAATTGAAAAATAAAAAAAAATAGTTTTGTAAGCTCGTTTGTTTCGCACTGGCTTTGGAGCTATCGAGTCTTAGAAAGTGCTTGTTCGTTTATTTGAGCTATATCATTTAAAAAAATCAATCAAAAAAATCAAAAAATCAAAAATTACAAAAATATTTGCTTCTGTTTGTGTGTTTTGTGCTTTGTTCTTTCCAATCCCAAGGATGAATTGAGTTTAATTGTTGTGATTAGGAGAATGTTTATTATATGGCAAGGCTTTGTGTAGTTTGCTTTGGATTTAATATGCATAACTTGTGATTGCTCGAAATTTCATGTTCACATAACCTGTTTCGATTAATTGATTGCAATCCGAGAAGCACATTTAAACATACATTGTAATGCATACCCAGAAAATGTGAGGATTTGAGCCTATTGAATATTCACATGTATGCATCTTTCATACATTTACTCGTTCTTCATGTGTGCACAATTCATGAGTTTTGAACCTAGAACTTGCTTTGCCACTTGAAATATTTTGTTAATCTGTGATGAATTAGAAATGAGTACGGCATTAGTTGAGCACCATGGCCAAAGTATTCACCATCCATCTAAACATGAACTTTAGGAATCCCCTTTTGAACTAAACACTCATTAGCCGTTTCTTTTGTTCACCCACACCTTCTCACCCTTGTTTTATTTGTGTTTGCAAGACGATGATAGTGACGTCTTATGTTCTTATGCTTCGGATTTGTATGGTAGTATACCAAAAGGCAAGTGTGGGGGTGTATTTTATTTTGTTGTATTTGTTCAAGGAAGAAAGAAAAAAAAATATCAAAAACAAAAAGAAGGAATATAGTTCCTCAAGAAAAAAAAATGTGGAAAAAAAAAGAAAAAAAAAATAGAGTTATTTTCTTGTATTATTTTCAATAAAAGGTTGGAGGAGAATAAGAGTTGTTTCGGGTATAGCATAGGTATGAGTTTCAAAGTCGTTGATTCGTCTTGCAAACATGTGAAACATTTTTCATTTCGAGTCTTTTCACTTCATTTACCATTCACCATTTACCATCCACCCTTTGGTCCATGTTTCACCTAAAAAGCCCTTATGATCTAATGATTTGTGGATTAATTGTGGAGAGTTGGTTAATGAGCAAGCTTATGGGAACATTACTTGTGCAATTGTTATGAGAGTAAACACTTAACCCTAAACACTGAGCGGAAATATTTAGTGACCATTGTGAGCTTTAGTGGTTAATGTTGTTTCGATGTGCCTATTTGATTGCGTGAGATTAATTGTATACTCGGTTTTCACACACTTCACCCGAGCATGAATGAGATGTGCAGGTTAAAGACTTTGCAAAATTTGTTAGCCTTGGTATATAATTTTTATTCTCCTGATTATAACTCTTATGAACTCGCTGAGGGTTATGGTTGGAAAGACCATTCTGTTTTGTGTTTCCTTTTCTGTGTTGTGTTGTTCTTGTGTTTGCTAGAGGACTAGCAGTAGCTAAGTGTGGGGGAATTTGATAGGAGCACAAAGTGTGACGTTTTTAATGTGTTTTCCCTACTATTTGGCTATGATTTAATTGTAACTTTGCTATTTTAGCTTAGTTTCCATATTTGAGTCCAAAATGATGTATTAATGTGAACATGTGCAGAAACGAAGTCTAATGGGCTTTTGCGAGGCCCATTAAGAGGTGGTCTGCCATGAGGCCCATCAAGAAGGGGGCCCAAACTCAAGAAGGGGGCCCAAACTCAAGAAGGAGGCCCAAATCCATGAAGGAAGGCCCAAATCCATGAAGGAAGGCCCAGGTTCACAAAGCATGAGGAAAGGCCCAAGCCCAGATTTTCGGACATTCTGCCTGTGCAGATCAGTCAACTTGCGAAGCCCATATCTCTCAATTGCACCGTCAGATCTAGCTGTAATTTTGATACACGCTTCATGTGGATGTTAGGTATTCGGCATTAAAATTTCAGAATCATCCAACCGGTGGAACGTCCATTATGCCGCTCTAAGTGCGCACTGCTCAGTGCTGTCTGCTTTTTATTTCTTTCCTCTTCTTTTATTTTCAATGCTCCACTCACCCCTATATTCTTTCCTCTTCTTTCTGCCCACAATATTAGTGTTTGATTTCTTTTATCTAAATAAATGGTTCATTGCCATATGACTTCATTTCCACCATTCCACTTACCATTTCTTTTCTACCACTCACAATCCACTTCTCTTCCTTTTCTTTCTTTATTTCTTTCATTGTCTTCTTCTTCCTCTCCATTCTCCTATAAATAGCAGCCTCATTCTTCTCACCAATTCACACCCCAATGGGGAGGGACAAACCCTCCTCTTTCTCTTCTCCATCTCACATCATATTTTCCATTCTCTAGTATTTAGGGTTTTCAAGACTTCAAGGAGGAGAGGAGCTGTTTACACCATCACCACCAGCCATCAACCATCATCACCACCATCATCATCACCTTGGGAATCTCGGCTTTTGAGTTACTCGCGTGAGGATTTAAGAGTTTGTGATCTTCGAGTTCTTCCTACTTTCCATATGGTGTACTTCAACTTATTCTTTAATTACTCTTTTTGAGTTCCTCTTTGTTGCTTGTTTATTCTTTGTATTAGTTAACATGACATGATTTATATAATTTTCAGCCTATATTTATGAGTTTATTTGATTGTTAGATCCTAATTAATTAGTTCTTCTAGCAGCTTATGTGACTCCGTTTATTTGATTCGGTTTTATTGAATCTTTTATGTGTTCTTGTTTTAAGGTTCGAAACTTAAGATGATTGCATGTAATTGGTGCTAGAATTAGGGTTTTAATTCTAATTCACAAGTAGTAAAGGCTTATCAAACGGGTCGGAATCAAAATAAGAAGGATCGCGGATAGACGAGCGTTCGCTAGGTCGCGCACTTTAATTAACAACTCTTCTCCTATGCGTTAGATATGTTATTGATTGATCACCTTTGCATGTTTAATTGTTTAATCTAGATGAGCGTTCACTAGGTTAATTTTCATAGAAGAGGTTTTATTTGGGGAATGATAACCCGTGTGGGCATTCCACATATGTTAGTTTCGGTTTCATGGCTAGGGAACTTGGTTAATTTTCGGTCTAATGATGTAGGGGTGTGATGTGAACGTAATAGTTCAAGTGTAGGGGTGTGATGTGAACGTAAAATACGTTCACAAAGTGCCTTTAATTACTGGATTTTGCTATTCCGAAAGCTTAATTGTTTGTTTAATATTTGTTTTTGTGATTTTAGGGAAAATACCAGAAAAATGTCAATCTGCACAGAAAAGGTGAATTTTGGAGATTTTCAGCGTAAATCGGAAAGTCAACCGTGACTTTCATTTGTGGAATTAAATATTGTACGAAGATTTCGGGAACCGTTCCGAATCCCGACAATTTGTCGGCGAACCACCACATAAGGCGGCGCAACCACCACACGCGGTGGCGATACACATTTTAATCCTCCATCTTATTTTCCCTTGTTTATATTTTATGTTTATTTATTTTACATATTTCTTTTATAATTATTTCATTTGTTATTTTATTTCTTTTCTTTATTTTATAATTATTTCATTTCTTTTATTATTCATTTATTTTATTTTATTTTAATTTTGTTTATTTTAATTTTCTTTGATTCTCTTTGCAGCTCCCCCCTTCCACGTTCCCTCCTTGTTGTTCTTCCATTTTCTTCTCCACCGAGCCGCCCATGTTCTTGCAATCAATCATTCCTCACATGGTCTCAATTCCCTCACATGGAATCAATTTCCGGCTCAATCATCACTCCACCGGCGGACCATCACGGCTCACTCCACATTTTCTCCTCCTCGGCCTTGGCCGCTTCGCCCTTCCCTTCCCTATTTAAGCAACGGCACCTGCAAGCACAAAATCACACAACAACAATCTAATTATGTTTGTTTGCTTTCTTTTGCAGGTTTGGAAGCTCAAAGTCACACCTCTCGCAGCATCATCACCATGAGGCCCAATCACAAGCTGCCACGGTACCTGCAATTCCACGACGCCGCCGCTGCAATTCCCATCTCGGCGTCGCTCCTCCTCTGCTCGCAGTTCCCGCCGTGCCCAGTCCTCCCTTGCCCGGCCCAATCGCCGGCAGTTCACCATCTCGGACCGCCAACCTTCGAGAGATCAATCCGCGCCGTCCTTCCCGTGAAGCCGGCCATGGCGGCTGCTATCGCCGACCGCCCATACCGGCGTCCCCGAGTCTTCCTTGCTTCGCCGCTGCTGCAGATCACGACGCCGCACCTCGATCCACAAAGCCCGTAGCGCCGTCGATCTTCTCCGGCGTTTTCCCCAAGCCCGTGCCGATCTGCAGTTCGCCGTCGCGCCTCAAGACCGTCCCTCACCGCGCCGTGCTCGGCCCCCGCAAGCTCGCCGGCACCGCCGGCTCCCTGCGCGTCGGCGAGCCCATACGTCAATCCCTCTCTCTCGCCGGCCCTCTCTCGTGTTCAGTAGAAGAAAGAAGAAAAATGAAACAGAAATGAAAGATAGAGCTTCTAATGCTGACGGGGAAGAAAGAAGAATAAAGAAAAAAAACGTTGAAAAGTCAACATGGAAGAAAGTCAGCTGGGCCTTTGACTCTTTGACCCGCCTGTTGACTAAGGCCTAAGCCCATGGTTCAAATCTGCTATGTACACCCACTGCAGGCCCAGGCCCAAATGCAAAGTGATCTCTGCACCCGCCACATCCAAATGCGTTACTTGTTCGATTTCAATAGCTGAGTCTGCCACCTTCGCCTGCCAGACAGTGTCCATTTTCATGGACACAACAGTAACATTTTTCCCAAACTCTGTTTATTTATTATAATTTATTTTTGTTTAATTAACTATTCGTGAATAATTTTGGGAAATGTTATTGTTTGTTTATTTTCTATTTTGTGTAATAAATTGGATTGAAGTTGATTAATTCTTCTAGCAGCTTATGTGAATTTTGTTTGTTTAGTTTTATCTTTAATGTTGAAACTAAATAATAAGGATCGCGGATAGACGAGCGTTCGCTAGGTCGCGCACTTGAATTAGCAACTCTTTTTCTATGCGTTAGACATCTTTAGATTAATCACCTTTGCATGTTTAATTGTTTAATCTAGATGAGCGTTCACTAGGTTGATTTCATGGGAGAAGTTTATTTGGGGAATGATAACCTGCGTAGGCATTCTACATGTGTTAGTTTCGGATTCATGGCTAGGGAGTTGGTTAATCTTCAAAACAATATTTGTGTGTGTGTTTTCTTGTTTTCAAAAATAATAAAAATCCAAAAATATTTCTTTTTATTGTTTTCAAAATTATCAAAAACCCCCAAAAATACTTTTGTATATAATGTATATTTTTGTAAATAGAAACAATACTGTATAGTTTATTTAATTTTGTATATATATATATTCTTTATTCTTTATACTTGTTAATAATAATTCTTTATTTAATTTAATTTTTCGTGACATTAAAAAGTAAATATAACAATCTTCTGTGGGAAAAACATTTATTTCCCATTATACTTTACAACGACAACTGTTAGGAATTTAGGTAACAATTAATGACCGCGGTTTTACCTCAGATCAACCATCACCACCAGCCATCAACCACCATCACCACCATCATCATCACCTCGCGTGACGATTTAAGAGTTTGTGATCTTCAAGTTCTTCCTACTTTCCATATGGTGTACTTCAACTTATTCTTTAATTACTCTTTTTGAGTTCCTCTTTGTTGCTTGTTTATTCTTTGTATTAGTTAACATGACATGATTTATATAATTTTCAGCCTATATTTATGAGTTTATTTGATTGTTAGATCCTAATTAATTAGTTCTTCTAGCAGCTTATGTGACTCCGTTTATTTGATTCGGTTTTATTGAATCTTTTATGTGTTCTTGTTTTAAGGTTCGAAACTTAAGATGATTGCATGTAATTGGTGCTAGAATTAGGGTTTTAATTCTAATTCACAAGTAGTAAAGGCTTATCAAACGGGTCGGAATCAAAATAAGAAGGATCGCGGATAGACGAGCGTTCGCTAGGTCGCGCACTTTAATTAACAACTCTTCTCCTATGCGTTAGATATGTTATTGATTGATCACCTTTGCATGTTTAATTGTTTAATCTAGATGAGCGTTCACTAGGTTAATTTTCATAGAAGAGGTTTTATTTGGGGAATGATAACCCGTGTGGGCATTCCACATATGTTAGTTTCGGTTTCATGGCTAGGGAACTTGGTTAATTTTCGGTCTAATGATTGGTAAACTTGTGTATATGTGGCTGAACTTTATATACTTTGTGTTTCATCATCATATTTTATTTATTCTTTGTAATTTAATTAATTTATTTCATTCAATTTATCTCTCAATTCCCCTTTTTACTTTGTACATATGTATATATTTATACTTTATACTTGTTAATAATAATTCTTTATTTTATTTAATTCATTGTGACATTTTTTTGTTAGGTACACCCTTTGATCTCCGTTGTGAACGATACCCTACTTACACTATACTACCGATAGGGTTTTTTTAAATTGATGCTCATTTTGGGCGTGTCAGTATACTCCTCCCTTGTCCATTCCCTTATCCACTAATAAAGCACTTCCCTCAGTTGTTCAGGCATCCGTGCTTGAACTCAAGCCTTTACCGGATTATTTGAAGTATGCTTATTTGGGAGATAAGGAGACTTTGCCCGTTATTGTGCCATCTGCCCTTACATCTAGTCAAGAGGAGCGGTTAGTGAAAGTGCTTAAGGAGCATAAGACTGCTATTGGATGGACCTTAGCAGATATCAAGGGAATAAGCCCTACGACTTGTGTCCATAGGATACTTCTTGAGGAGGGGACTAAACCAACTAGAGAGGCTCAACGTCGTCTCAACCCTCCAATGATGGAAGTTGTGAAGAAGGAGGTTATCAAACTCCTTGATTGTGGCGTCATATACCCCATTTCAGACTCCAAATGGGTGTCACCTATCCAAGTGGTACCAAAGAAGTCCGGAGTCACTGTTGTGAAGAATGCTGAAAATGAGTTGGTGCCACAAAGGACCGTGACCGGCCATCGAGTTTGCATTGACTATAGGAAGCTCAACGCCACAACAAGGAAAGATCACTTTCCTTTGCCATTCATTGATCAGATGCTTGAGCGCTTGGCGGGCCATGACTACTATTGCTTCCTTGATGGATACTCCGGTTACAATCAGATTGCTATTGCGCACGAGGATCAAGAGAAAACAACCTTCACTTGTCCCTTTGGGACGTTTGCTTATCGTCTGATGTGAACGTAAAATACGTTCATAAAGTGCCCTAAATACTTGGATGGATGCTATTCTGAAAGCTTATTTGTCGGTTTAATGTTTGTTTTCGTGTTTTCAGGGAAAATATGTGAAAAATGCTTATTTACACATAAAAGGTGAATTTTGGAGATTTACAGCGCAATATCGGAAAGTCAACCGTGACTTTTCGATTATTTAATGACACCGGTCATTCCTCGGATGTGGAAATCAGAACGTGTACGAAGATTTCGAAAGACGTTTCGAATCCCGGCAATTTTGCCGGCGAACCACCACACTTGGCGGCGCAACCACCACACGCGGTGGCGATACACATTTTAAATCTCCATTTTATTTTCCCTTGTTTATATTTTATGTTTATTTATATTTATTCTTATTCTATTTTAGTATTGATTTTATTTCTTTTATTATTTTATTTTTCTTTTCTTTTATTTTTATTTCTTTAATATTCTTTTGTTTTGTTATTTTACTTTTATTCTTTTGTTTGTATTTTGTTTGCAGCCATGTTCGTTCCTCCTCCCCACTGTTATTTGAATTCAAACGGAGATCCCAGCTAGCTGTGATTATTCCTGCTATTCCACTCAGCCCACTATTCCACTCGGCCGCCCACTTCAATCCAGTTCATCACTCCACCATTGTCGATTCCTCACCCTCCTCGCAAAGCTCACTTCTTCCCTCTATAAATACCCGGCTCCGATTTACAATTTTCTTGGCCGGGGCTTCTCCCCGCGCCACCAACTCTTTCCCCTTCTCTTTCCCCCTCCACCATTCTCAAGCTTCCGTGTACGGGGAACCTCCCTGTGCCTTCTGTCCTTGCTCACCCTCTACTCCTATGTCCCGTCACAAGCTCTTGCTCACCGAACTGCCCTAAACACTCTCTGGTTCTTCGATGCGTCCGTGCTAGCTCTCATAGCTAGCCTTCTCTTCTCCTTCCTTCTATTTCTTCTTCCAATCTCTGTCCCCAATCCTCTCTGTTCTTATTCTCAAAATTCACAGGCAGCTCCTCCCTCGCCCAATCTCAATCACCACCGCCGTGAGCCCACTGCTCACAGAAGAGTCCTCACGGCCTCCCTTCTTTCAATTAACAAAGCTTTTCACTTACTCCCCCAATCCATCTGCAATTACACAAACCCATCCCAACCATCATCACCCTCATTCCTACATAATTACTCTGCAATTTAATCAATTCAATTTCACAAACAATTAACAAAAGCATGTTTAATTGCAGGTTGAATTTCACTGTACTCTGCCGCTGCATCTCTCTCAATTCCGAGCCCATGCTCTCCAATCCAATATGCCGGCGATTCTCTCTCTACTTTGTCGCCGTCGAAACTGCAGCACCACCACTTCCTTGTCGCCGTCGACGCTACTGCCCACACCAGATTTCCTCTTTGCTGCTCCGTCTGCACTCACCAAGCCGGCGTCCTCATCTCCTTGTCTCCGCTGCGTTGCCCAGCTCGCTGCGCCATCTCGCCGGCAGAACCCAACCGGAATCTTCAGCTCTCCCTTACCAGCGCCGTCCACCTTCGCATCAATCCCAAATTGCCATCCAAGCTGCTGCCATCCCGTCGACGTCGTGCCCAGTCCGATCTCATTGCTGCTGCAAGTTGCCGGCACCGTCAATTCTCTCATGGCCTCACTGCTCTCCTCCCTCACGGTCTCTCTTTCTCTAAATGATGAGCTGCAAAGAAGAAAAATAGAAAGAAAATAAACTGAAGCAAACATGAATGGAGAAGAAAAGAAAAGAGCTGCACGGGATGAGTTGCAAAGAAAGAAAGAATAAAATAAGAAGGAGTTGAAAAGTCAATGAAGAAGGAATGAGAACTTGAGAAGCCACGGGATGAATGAAAGCTGAAATCAGCTTTGAAAAGTCACGGTCAACATGGAGAAAGTCAAATGGACTTTCTGATTTGGGCCTTCCAAGCCCAAAGCCCAATGACCCAAGCCCAATTGCTCTCTACACCCGAGCTCCCCGAACTTCATCGAAAACCCGGCGAATCCGATAAGATCCTTCGCCGGAATTAAATGAGCATTTCTCTCTCAAATTCAATTTATTTATATTTGTTGTGTGATTTATTTGTATTTTGAATATTTGATTGATTTGATATTTGTGTGTTTAATTATATATTGAAAAACCCAAAAATATGTTATTTGATTAATTTGTGTGTTAGTTTAAATTGTTAGTTTAATTTATATTGTTCTTGTTTTATTTTATTTTCAAAGATATTAAAAATCCAAAAATATTTTCCTTTATTTATTTATTGTTTTCAAAAGAATTTCAAAAACCCAAAAAGATCACTATTGTATATATTGTATATTTTTGTAAATAGATACAATATAGTTAATTAATTTCGTGACATTAGAAAAGTAAATAAACAATCCTCTGTGGGAAAAACCTCTACTTCCCATTATACTATTCAACGACAAATTGTTAGGAAGTTTAGGTAATAATTAATGACGTCGGTAAAACCGCATATCATTTTGGCGCCGGCTCGCCGGGGATTGTTTTTACTATTTACTTTTTTACTTTTTACTGTTTACTATTTGTAAATAATACTTGTAAATAATACTTGCTAATTATACTTGTATATATTGTTACACTTAGTAATTATACTTAGGTATCCTGAATACTGTTAATTATTTAAGTTGTTGTAGGTTGTAATTTGAACGGAAATAGGTAAGGTCCTTTTATTAATATTGGCCTAAACCCTTCATTTGTACCATAAGGTCACTTGAGGTTGAGGGCGGCCTTTATTAACACTTGGAGAATTGTCGAACACTTAAGTGCTTTCTCAACTGAGTAAGGGGCACATGAATGGTGTCTAGATATGATCAAGACTCTGGGTGACGGGTTTGTAAAATTGGATTCAGAGGACTTGTCCACTAAATGAATCCTGCCTCTCGCTTATCTCTTGTGATCTGGTCATTCGCCTTCTGAAAACACGGAAAGTCATTTACGTCAAGACATTGCACCTAGGCCGTACGTCCACCTTGAATTACCGCTTGGAATCAACTTTGTTCTTAACTATATTTTGGACAATTTAACATTACTTGTAAATAAAATATACTTAGACATAGGAAATTTTATTTATTCATTTTGTATAGATAATTTGTGACATTATTTTTATTTTTGTAAATATTTTATTTTTAACTTGTAAATTTTATTACTAACTTTTTAATTTTTATAGGGAATAATCCGGGTTATTCGGAAATCTTACCACATACATCGGAGCATACGTTTAGGAAGTCAAGGTTAAAAAAACCTTGAGGTTGATGTCTTGTTGGTGATTTTTCGGTTTACTCGGGAGTAAAAAGGTAAGTTTTCTTTTCATTTTTGTTATTTGTTTGTTTTAAAAAAAATAAAAAAATAAAAAAATAAAAAAATAAAAAAATAGAAAAAAAATTTAATTGTAAATAAATAAAAAAAGTGTGTTTGTTTGTTTTACTGTTTTGTAAATATTTATTTTCACTTTTTATAATTACTGTTTGTTTGTTTTGGGCTTGTTTGTTTGTTATTTATTATTGGGCCTTAGGCCCATTCGTTTGTGTGATTGGTTAGGGTTTTTGGTTTCGTAAAATAAAAAATAAATAAAAAATAAAAATTTTAGCCCATTGGGCTCGTGTCATTCACGAAGCCCAAAACCCGTAACCCAAGCCCATTAGTGTGTCGGGCCTGTTCGTTTTTAGGCCCATTAGTTTAAGCCCACCAATAATGGGCCGGAGTTTTCTTTGGCCCAGGCCCACTTTAAGGCCCAAACCATTTCGATGGCCCAAGCCCGTTTAAAGTGTCGGCAAGCGCGTGTGCGACGCGTTTTCACTGTTCACTTTACGACTTTTCGTAAAGTATTAAAAAAATAAAAAAATAAAAAATCGAAAATCAAAAAAAAATGTGATTGGGCCGACGCACGACTTTTGCGTCGGCCGAATTGTTTAATAAGCCGCGTGCGTGTCAACTGCAGACTTTACGACTTTCGTCGCTCGATCCGGAAATTGCGGGTTTTCTGTCTGTGGCACGTGTGCGAGCGTGTGCGCGTCTTTCCCCTTCCCTTCTGTTTGCGTTAGTTTCCTTAGGTCATTTCGCGTTTCCCTTAGTCTCTCTCTCTCATTCTCTCTCATCTCCTCTCGTTTTTCTCTGAGTGTTCTTCGTGTTCTTAGTCATTTTTCCCAGAAATCCTCCCAAACCCAGAAAAGCTTTCCTCCTTCCCAACCCAGAAATGGCCAAGAAAGTAAATTCTTTCAGTGAGTTATTTCAGGCAGGTCCTTCAGAGAACCCGATCTTTGAAGGCTTGGCTGAAATAATTCCACCGAGCATGCTCAATAGCGCCGATGCTAGCATGCCGACCCAGCCACAACCACAACCGCAACCACAACCCCAAGCACCAATTCTGGTTGCTGATCCACCCGCCGAGCCGGAAGCCGCTCCTGTCTATAGGAGACTTCCGAGGACGAAATACACCAAGGCTCAGAGAGATGCACTAGCGGCTTTCTTTGCGGTGTATTCTCACCCCACGAAACCACAACGAAAAAGATTTGGTTCAAAAATCGGACTAGAAGAAGACCAAGTCTACTATTGGGGGTCGAGAAATAGGAAGAAGTTCGGTATCCAGTCTTCCGAGCAGCGTATTGCCGAGCTAGAGAAAAGAAACGATCGAGTGGTGAGCAAAAACGAGGAGCTTCAAATGCAGAATCAAAGACTCGTTGATGCTCTCCACAGCGGCATCCGTCCCATTGCGGAGGTCCCGTTCCGCACTCGGATGTGCCTAGGCGAAGGCTCGAAGTTGTTCCTCCACAACAAGAGCCTCTTCTCGAGTTGTCCGATGATTCGATCGACTTGGACCACTTCGAGACGGGATGTGCGGAGCCTCATGCCTACACTAGTCGAGCGCCCATCCGCACCTATTCCATCGACCATCTTCCGGGACCTGCTCATGATCTTGTCGGAGTCCACACCGACTTGATCTCGGATATCACCCGCAAGGCCAAACACGAGCTCATGCTCATGGCCACCGCCGGTTTTCCTTTGTGGATATCTTCACCGACTCCCGACACTTCTATTCATCCCGAAACTCTAAATAGGGCCGAATACTTGCGAGTGTTTCAACGTGGCGAGCCAGCGCCATACTTCAAATCGGAATCATCGAGACACTCAGCAACCATCCACCTTCATCCGACCACCATTGTTGAGATCTTAATGGATGTTGGTCGATGGTTGCCCGTCTTCTGTAGCATGATCACAAATGCTCAGATGTTGGAGATCCTACCCTCCGACAATGCAGTAGGCTACGAGGAGCAGAAGCAAGTGATGTCGGCCGAGTTTCTGGTGCCATCTAACATCGTTTCGACTCGTGAAGTCCAGTTCGTTCGGTACTCTCAATTACAACTGGATGGAAGTTGGATCGTTGTGGATGTCTCCGTGGATGAACTGCGCTCAAATCCGAAGCCTTCCGTGAGATCTATATGCCGAAAGCGCCCCTCCGGATGTTTGATTCGAGATTTGCAGAATGGATCTTCCTTAGTCACTTGGGTGGAGCACGTGGATGTGCGCGAGAAGGAAATGAAGGCCATTTTCGAACCCTTTGTCCATTCTGGGTTCGCTTTTGGTGCAAAGCGTTGGATCTCAACTCTCCAACGACAAGCCGAGCGCTACATGTGCGTCACAGGGATCCACACTTCACCCGATGACTCTATCATTTCGCCCGAAGGAAAAAGAGGCCTAGCGGAAATGGCAAACCAGATGGCGATCTGTTTCTTCAACGACATTAGCAACTCCACGTATCATCACTGGACTTGTTCAAACCGAACAAGAGACACTCGAATGGAGGTCAGGACCAACAAGCGAAGGGGAGATCCGAGCAAGCCCCCTGGAGTCAATCGTACTGCTGGTTGTTCTGTCGTGCATCTTTCCCATCACACCAGGATCTTTGAGTTCCTCAAAGATGTGCATACGAGACCACTGTGGGATTGTATGTCGATGGACAGCTCGGTACATGTGCTAGCAAACTTCACCATCGGTCTTGACCCGCGGAACCAGATTTCGGTGCTCGCCATAGATAGTCACAACGACTTCCTCATTCTTCAGGAGTGTTGCACCGATGCAACGGGGTCGTCTGTGATTTATGCGCCGATTAACCATTCCATTCTCCAGTGTTTGTTATGTGGAGTTCAACCGGAGCCATTTCCGCTTATGTCTTCAGGCTTCTCCATTCTGCCAAACGTATCCGGAGCTGTTCTTGATGGAACACTACTGACTATGGTGTTCCAGATCTCGGTGAAGGCTACATCAGCTAAATCTGCCGTGGAGTCGGCAACAACACTCGTCCAGGACACATTGAAGCGGATCAGTGCCGCAGTCAACTAAGGAGCAAACGTTGGATGCAAGGCCCTGCTAGCCTTGTTTGTGACTGTTGGTGACTTGCTTCGGGAGGAGCTTCACGATCTTCAAGGGGGAGTCTTTCTGTTTCCCTTTTCATTTACTTAACTGTTGTGTGTTTATTTCAGTTTGTGTGTTTACTTCGGTTTATTTCTGTTGTGTGTTTAAATTCAATAACCATGCTTGAATTATTCATTTTCGTGAAATATCTGTCTAACATTGAGGACAATGTTTAATTCAAGTGTGGGGGAAGGTTTATTAAAAAGAAAAGAAAAAAATTTGAAAAATTTGAAAAATTCAAAAAAATATTTTACTTGTTTTTGTTTTCTACTGTAACGGTATCTCGACTAGATCATACTCACTCCCTTGGTAGCGTTGAACCTACCATTGCACTAAGTGAGTCCCTGTGGTCACGTATTGTTACGTAAATTGAAAAAAATCAAAAAAATCAAAAAATCAAAAAAATACAAAAATATTTGCTTCTGTTTGTGTGTTTTTGTGTGTTTATTTGTATTCGTGTTCTGTTCTTTCCAATCCCGATGATGAATTGAGTTTAATTGTTGTGATTAGGAGAATGTTTATTATATGTCAAGGCTTTGTGTGATTTGCTTTGGATTTAATTTGCATAACTTGTGATTGCTCGAAATTCCATGTTCACATAACCTGTGTTGATTAATTGATTGCAATCCGAGAAGCACATTTGAACTTACATTGTCATGCATACCCAGAAATTGTGAGAATTTGAGCCTGTTGAATATTCACATGTATGCATTATTCATACATTTACTCGTTCTTCATGTGTGCACAATTCATGAGTTTTGAACCTAGAACTTGCTCATTGACCTCTCGAAACTTTTTATTAATCTGTGATGAATTGAAAATGATTAAGGCATTAGTTGAGCACCATGGCCAAATATTCACCATCCATTTAAACACGAACTTTAGGAATCCCCTTTTGAACTAAACACTCATTAGCCGTTTCTTTTGTTCACCCACACCATCTCACCCTTGTTTTATTTATGTTTGCAAGACGATGATAGTGACTTCTTGTGTTCTTATGCTTCGGGTTTTGATTTGTATGGTAGTATACCAAAAGGCAAGTGTGGGGGTGTATTTATTTTGTTGTATTTGTTCAAAGAAAGAAAGAAAAAAAAATCAGAAATAAAAAGAAGGAATAAATTCCTCAAAGAAAAAAAAAATAGAAAAGAAAGAAAAAAAAATGTCAGAAAGAGAAATTCCAAAAATAGAGTTATTTTCTTGTATCATTTTCAATAAAAGGTTGGAGGAGAATAAGAGTTGTTTCGGGTTTAGCATAGGTATGAGTTTCAAAGTCGTTGATTTGTCTTGCAAACATGTAAAACATTTATCATTTCTAGTCCTTTCATATCCTTTACCATTCACCATTTACCATCCACCCTTTGGCCCCATTACACCATTGAAAGCCCTTATCATTTAATGATTTGTGGATTAATTGTGGAGAGTTGGTTAATGAGCAAGCTTATGGGAACACTACTTGTGCAATTGTTATGAGAGTAAACACTTAACCCTAAACACTGAGCGGAAATATTTAGCGCATCTTGTGAGTTTTAGTGGTTAATGTCGTTCATTTGTGCCAATTTGATTGCATGAGATTAATTGTACACTCGGTTTTCACCCACTTCACTCGAGCACGAATGAGATGTCCATGTTAAATACTTAGTGATGTGAACGTAAAATACGTTCATAAAGTGCTCTAAATACTTGGATGGATGCTATTCTGAAAGCTTATTTGTCGGTATAATGTTTGTTTTCGTGTTTTCAGGGAAAATATGTGAAAAATGCTAATTTACACATAAAAGGTGAATTTTGGAGATTTACAGCGCAATATCGGAAAGTCAACCGTGACTTTTCGATTATCTGATGACACCGGTCATTATTTGGAAGTGGAATATAACATTGTACGAAGATTTCGAAAGACGTTTCGAATCCCGGCAATTTTGCCGGCGAACCACCACTCACGGAGGCGCAACCACCACACGCGGTGGTGAAAGACAAATTGAATTTCCATTTTATTTTCCCTTGTTTATATTTATATTTATTTATATTTTTACTTTAGTATTCATTTTATAATTATTTCTTTTGTTATTTTATTTTTCTTTTATTTTATTTTATATTTATTTCCTTTAATTACTTTTATTATTTTATTTTATTTATTTATTTTGTTTGTTTTCTGTTTGCAGCTCCCATGTTACCCGCTTCCTCCCTTTGAATTCAAACTGGTTTTCCAGCCACTATTCCACTCAGCCGCCCACTTCAATCCAGTTCATCACTCCACCATTGTTTGATTCCTCACCCACCTGCAAAGCTCATTTCTTCCCTCTTTAAATACAGAGTCCCTATTTCCATTTTCCTTGGCCGGGGCTCCTCCCCGCGCCACAAACTCCTTCCCATCTCTTTCCCCCCTCCACCATTTCTCAAGCTTCCATGTAGCTCACCTAGCTGCTTTCTGTCCTCTGTCCCGTCACAAATACTGCTCACAGAAACTCACTGCCCAAACACTCTTCTTCTCTGATGCGTCCGTGCTAGCTCTCATAGCTAGCCTTCTCTTCTTCCCCTTCTATTTCTTCTTCCAATCTCTGTCCCCAATCCTCTCTGTTCTTGTTCTCAAAATTCACAGGCAGCTCCTCTGCCCAATCTCAATCACCACCGCCGTGAGCCCACTGCTCACAGAAACTCCACCTCACGGCCTCCCTTCTTTCAATTAACAAAGTTTTTCACTCACTCCCCCAATCCATCTGCAATTATACAAACCCATCCCAACCATCATCACCTTCATTCCTACATAATTAATCTGCAATTTAATCAATTCAATTTCACAAACAATTAACAAAGACATGATTAATTGCAGGTCACTGTGTCGCTCCAAGCTCACGCCGCAGCTTCTCACCGCCGAGCCCAAGCTCTGCTCAGCACTCTCTGTCCTCTGCCATCACCGCCGGCGTGCCCATCATCGTCGACAAACCCATCACACTCAATCCGCCGCCGCACTCATCCATCGTCCCTCTCGGACCCAAATTGTCTGCAAATCTGAGTTGCTCGATTAACCACCGCCGTCCCTCTCGCCCGTGCTTCTCTCTCGCAGCCACCGTGAGCCCATAAGTTGCGTCGTCGCCCTCGCCATAGCTGCCGCGCTCTTCAATTGCCGTCGATGCCATCCCGTCGCTGCCCGTGATCACCTCACTTGCTCGTCGCTGCCAATTAGCCACCAACAAACCGGCGCCGTCAATCTCTCTGCCGGCGTTCCCGGCGCGCGCCGTCAATTGCAGCTCTCTCTCTCACGGTCTGGGCAAATGAAGAAATGATGAATGAAGAAAGAAAAGAATCATGAATGCTGCTGTACGGGTTAGAAGAAGAAAGAATAGCAGCTAAAGAAAAGAGAGAAATAGAAAATTGGGTTGAAAAGTCAAAGTGACAAAGTCACGTGCTGTTTGGGAAAGAAGAAGAATGAATCAAGGTTGAAAAGTCAGCAAGGAGACCGGTCAACAAAAGAGAAAGACTTGGGCCATTGACCAAGTCCAAGCCCAATAGCCCAAGTCCAAATCTGCTAAGGACACCCGAGCTCCCGAACTTCATCGAAAATCCGGCGAGTCCGATTAGATCCCTCGCCGGAATTAAATGAGCATTTCTCTCAAACTCAATTTAATTTTATGTTGTGTGATTTATTTGATTTATTTGTATTTTGAATATTTGATTGATTTGATATTTGTGTGTTTAATTATTTTATGAAAAACCCAAAAATATGTTATTCATTCATTTGTGTGTTAGTTTAATTTCTTTATTTGTTGGTGTGTTTTATTTAATTGTGTTAGTTTAATTTGTATTTTATTTTGTATTTTCCTTGTTTTATTTATTTTCAAAAAGATTAAAAACCAAAAATATTTCCTTTAATTTATTTATTGTTTTCAAAATATTTCCAAAAATCCAAAAAGAATACTTGTGTATATATTGTATATTTTTGTAAATAAACACAATATAGTTTAATTAATTTTGTGACATTAGAAAAGTAAATAAACAATCCTCTGTGGGAAAAACCTCTACTTCCCATTATACTATTCAACGACAAATTGTTAGGATGTTTAGGTAATAATTAATGACGTCGGTAAAACCGCATATCACTTAGCAAATTCGTGAGCCTTGTTATATAATTTTTATTCTCCTGTTTATAACTCATGAGCGTTCACTAGGTTGATTTCATGGGAGAAGTTTATTTGGGGAATGATAACCTGCGTAGGCATTCTACATGTGTTAGTTTCGGATTCATGGCTAGGGAGTTGGTTAATCTTCAAAACAATATTTGTGTGTGTGTTTTCTTGTTTTCAAAAATAATAAAAATCCAAAAATATTTCTTTTTATTGTTTTCAAAATTATCAAAAACCCCCAAAAATACTTTTGTATATAATGTATATTTTTGTAAATAGAAACAATACTGTATAGTTTATTTAATTTTGTATATATATATATTCTTTATTCTTTATACTTGTTAATAATAATTCTTTATTTAATTTAATTTTTCGTGACATTAAAAAGTAAATATAACAATCTTCTGTGGGAAAAACATTTATTTCCCATTATACTTTACAACGACAACTGTTAGGAATTTAGGTAACAATTAATGACCGCGGTTTTACTTCAAGGAGGAGGGGATTACACCATTACCACCAGCCATCAACCATCATCACCACCATCATCATCACCTTGGGAATCTCGGCTTTTGAGTTACTCGCGTGAGGATTTAAGAGTTTGTGATCTTCGAGTTCTTCCTACTTTCCATATGGTGTACTTCAACTTATTCTTTAATTACTCTTTTTGAGTTCCTCTTTGTTGCTTGTTTATTCTTTGTATTAGTTAACATGACATGATTTATATAATTTTCAGCCTATATTTATGAGTTTATTTGATTGTTAGATCCTAATTAATTAGTTCTTCTAGCAGCTTATGTGACTCCGTTTATTTGATTCGGTTTTATTGAATCTTTTATGTGTTCTTGTTTTAAGGTTCGAAACTTAAGATGATTGCATGTAATTGGTGCTAGAATTAGGGTTTTAATTCTAATTCACAAGTAGTAAAGGCTTATCAAACGGGTCGGAATCAAAATAAGAAGGATCGCGGATAGACGAGCGTTCGCTAGGTCGCGCACTTTAATTAACAACTCTTCTCCTATGCGTTAGATATGTTATTGATTGATCACCTTTGCATGTTTAATTGTTTAATCTAGATGAGCGTTCACTAGGTTAATTTTCATAGAAGAGGTTTTATTTGGGGAATGATAACCCGTGTGGGCATTCCACATATGTTAGTTTCGGTTTCATGGCTAGGGAACTTGGTTAATTTTCGGTCTAATGATTGGTAAACTTGTGTATATGTGGCTGAACTTTATATACTTTGTGTTTCATCATCATATTTTATTTATTCTTTGTAATTTAATTAATTTATTTCATTCAATTTATCTCTCAATTCCCCTTTTTACTTTGTACATATGTATATATTTATACTTTATACTTGTTAATAATAATTCTTTATTTTATTTAATTCATTGTGACATTTTTTTGTTAGGTACACCCTTTGATCTCCGTTGTGAACGATACCCTACTTACACTATACTACCGATAGGGTTTTTTAAATTGATGCTCATTTTGGGCGTGTCAGTATACTCCTCCCTTGTCCATTCCCTTATCCACTAATAAAGCACTTCCCTCAGTTGTTCAGGCATCCGTGCTTGAACTCAAGCCTTTACCGGATTATTTGAAGTATGCTTATTTGGGAGATAAGGAGACTTTGCCCGTTATTGTGCCATCTGCCCTTACATCTAGTCAAGAGGAGCGGTTAGTGAAAGTGCTTAAGGAGCATAAGACTGCTATTGGATGGACCTTAGCAGATATCAAGGGAATAAGCCCTACGACTTGTGTCCATAGGATACTTCTTGAGGAGGGGACTAAACCAACTAGAGAGGCTCAACGTCGTCTCAACCCTCCAATGATGGAAGTTGTGAAGAAGGAGGTTATCAAACTCCTTGATTGTGGCGTCATATACCCCATTTCAGACTCCAAATGGGTGTCACCTATCCAAGTGGTACCAAAGAAGTCCGGAGTCACTGTTGTGAAGAATGCTGAAAATGAGTTGGTGCCACAAAGGACCGTGACCGGCCATCGAGTTTGCATTGACTATAGGAAGCTCAACGCCACAACAAGGAAAGATCACTTTCCTTTGCCATTCATTGATCAGATGCTTGAGCGCTTGGCGGGCCATGACTACTATTGCTTCCTTGATGGATACTCCGGTTACAATCAGATTGCTATTGCGCACGAGGATCAAGAGAAAACAACCTTCACTTGTCCCTTTGGGACGTTTGCTTATCGTCTGATGTGAACGTAAAATACGTTCATAAAGTGCCCTAAATACTTGGATGGATGCTATTCTGAAAGCTTATTTGTCGGTTTAATGTTTGTTTTCGTGTTTTCAGGGAAAATATGTGAAAAATGCTTATTTACACATAAAAGGTGAATTTTGGAGATTTACAGCGCAATATCGGAAAGTCAACCGTGACTTTTCGATTATTTAATGACACCGGTCATTCCTCGGATGTGGAAATTAGAACGTGTACGAAGATTTCGAAAGACGTTTCGAATCCCGGCAATTTTGCCGGCGAACCACCACACTTGGCGGCGCAACCACCACACGCGGTGGCGATACACATTTTAAATCTCCATTTTATTTTCCCTTGTTTATATTTTATGTTTATTTATATTTATTCTTATTCTATTTTAGTATTGATTTTATTTCTTTTATTATTTTATTTTTCTTTTCTTTTATTTTTATTTCTTTAATATTCTTTTGTTTTGTTATTTTACTTTTATTCTTTTGTTTGTATTTTGTTTGCAGCCATGTTCGTTCCTCCTCCCCACTGTTATTTGAATTCAAACGGAGATCCCGGCTAGCTGTGATTATTCCTGCTATTCCACTCAGCCCACTATTCCACTCAGCCGCCCACTTCAATCCAGTTCATCACTCCACCATTGTCTGATTCCTCACCCACCTCGCAAAGCTCACTTCTTCCCTCTATAAATACCCGGCTCGTTTACAATTTTCTTGGCCGGGGCTTCTCCCCGCGCCACCCAACTCTTTCCCCTTCTCTTTCCCCCTCCACCATTCTCAAGCTTCCGTGTACAGGGAACCTCCCCGTGCCTTCTGTCCTTGCCCCTATACTCCTATGTCCCGTCACAAACACTGCTCACAGAACTGCCCCAAACACTCTCCTGTTCTGATGCGTCCGTGCTAGCTCTCATAGCTAGCCTTCTCTTCTTCCCCTTCTATTTCTTCTTCCAATCTCTGTCCCCAATCCTCTCTGTTCTTATTCTCAAAATTCACAGGCAGCTCCTCTGCCCAATCTCAATCACCACCGCCGTGAGCCCACTGCTCACAGAAGAGTCCTCACGGCCTCCCTTCTTTCAATTAACAAAGCTTTTCACTTACTCCCCCAATCCATCTGCAATTACACAAACCCATCCCAACCATCATCACCCTCATTCCTACATAATTACTCTGCAATTTAATCAATTCAATTTCACAAACAATTAACAAAAGCATGTTTAATTGCAGGTTGAATTTCACTTGTACTCGCCGCTGCATCTCTCTCAATTCCGAGCCCATGCTCTCCAATCCAATATGCCGGCGATTCTCTCTCTACTTTGTCGCCGTCGAAACTGCAGCACCACCACTTCCTTGTCGCCGTCGACGCTACTGCCCACACCAGATTTCCTCTTTGCTGCTCCGTCTGCACTCACCAAGCCGGCGTCCTCATCTCCTTGTCTCCGCTGCGTTGCCCAGCTCGCTGCGCCATCTCGCCGGCAGAACCCAACCGGAATCTTCAGCTCTCCCTTACCAGCGTCGTCCACCTTCGCATCAATCCCAAATTGCCATCCAAGCTGCTGCCATCCCGTCGACATCGTGCCCAGTCCGATCTCATTGCTGCTGCAAGTTGCCGGCACCGTCAATTCTCTCATGGCCTCACTGCTCTCCTCCCTCACGGTCTCTCTTTCTCTAAATGATGAGCTTGACACGCCCAAAATGAGCATCAATTTAAAAAAACCCTATCGGTAGTATAGTGTAAGTAGGGTATCGTTCACAACGGAGATCAAAGGGTGTACCTAACAAAAATGTCACAAAGAATTAAATAAAATAAAGAATTATTATTAACAAGTATAAAGTATAAATATATACATATGTACAAAGTAAAAAGGGGAATTGAGAGATAAATTGAATGAAATAAATTAATTAAATTACAAAGAATAAATAAAATATGATGATGAAACACAAAGTATATAAAGTTCAGCCACATATACACAAGTTTACCAATCATTAGACCGAAAATTAACCAAGTTCCCTAGCCATGAAACCGAAACTAACATATGTGGAATGCCCACACGGGTTATCATTCCCCAAATAAAACCTCTTCTATGAAAATTAACCTAGTGAACGCTCATCTAGATTAAACAATTAAACATGCAAAGGTGATCAATCAATAACATATCTAACGCATAGGAGAAGAGTTGTTAATTAAAGTGCGCGACCTAGCGAACGCTCGTCTATCCGCGATCCTTCTTATTTTGATTCCGACCCGTTTGATAAGCCTTTACTACTTGTGAATTAGAATTTAAAACCCTAATTCTAGCACTAATTACATGCAATCATCTTAAGTTTTGAACCTTAAAACAAGAACACATAAAAGATTCAATAAAACCGAATCAAATAAACGTAGTCACATAAGCTGCTAGAAGAACTAATTAATTAGGATCTAACAATCAAATAAACTCATAAATATAGGCTGAAAATTATATAAATCATGTCATGTTAACTAATACAAAGAATAATCAAGCAACAAAGAGGAACTCAAAAAGAGTAATTAAAGAATAAGTTGAAGTACACCATATGGAAAGTAGGAAGAACTCGAAGATCACAAACTCTTAAATCCTCACGCGAGTAACTCAAAAGCCGAGATTCCCAAGGTGATGATGATGGTGGTGATGATGGTTGATGGCTGGTGGTAATGGTGTAAACAGCTCCCCTCCTCCTTGAAGACTTGAAAACCCTAAATACTAGAGAATGGAAAATATGATGTGAGATGGAGAAGAGAAAGAGGAGGGTTTGTCCCTCCCCATTGGGGTGTGAATTGGTGAAGAGAAATAGGCTCCTATTTATAGGAAAATGGAGAGGAAGAAGAAGACAATGGAAGAAATAAACAAAGAAAGGGAAAAGAAGTGGAATGTGAATGGGAGATAAAGAAATGGTAAGTGGTGGTGGAAATGGAATCATATGGCAATTAACCATTTATTTACCAAAAAGAAACTAAACACTAATGGTGTGGGCAGAAAGAAGAGGAAGAATATAGGGGTGAGTGGAGCATTGAAAATAAAAGAAGAGGAAAGAAATAAAAACGGACAGCACTGAGCAGTGCGCACTTAGAACGGAATCCTGCACGTTTTAACGGTTGGATGCTTCTGAAATTTTATTTGGGAATAACTGACATTCATGTGCAGCGTGTATCAAAATTACAGCTAGATCTGACGGTGCAATTGAGAGATATGGGCCTCGCAAGTTGACCGATCTGCACAGGCAGATTGTCCGAAAATCTGGGCTTGGGCCTTTCCTCATGCTTTGTGAACCTGGGCCTTCCTTCATGGATTTGGGCCTCCTTCTTGGGTTTGGGCCTTCTTCTTGGGCCTCATGGCAGACCACCTCTTAATGGGCCTCGCAAAAGCCCATTAGACTTCGTTTCTGCACATGTTCACATTAGTACATCATTTTGGACTCAAATATGGAAACTAAGCTAAAATAGCAAAGTTACATTTAAATCATAGCCAAATAGTAGGGAAAACACATTAAAAACGTCACACTTTGTGCTCCTATCAGAGCTGCAAAGAAGAAAAATAGAAAGAAAATAAACTGAAGCAAACATGAATGGAGAAGAAAAGAAAAGAGCTGCACGGGATGAGTTGCAAAGAAAGAAAGAATAAAATAAGAAGGAGTTGAAAAGTCAATGAAGAAGGAATGAGAACTTGAGAAGCCACGGGATGAATGAAAGCTGAAATCAGCTTTGAAAAGTCACGGTCAACATGGAGAAAGTCAAATGGACTTTCTGATTTGGGCCTTCCAAGCCCAAAGCCCAATGACCCAAGTCCAATCTGCTAAGGACACCCGAGCTCCCCGAACTTCATCGAAAATCCGGCGAATCCGATAAGATCCTTCGCCGGAATTAAATGAGCATTTCTCTCTCAAATTCAATTTATTTATATTTGTTGTGTGATTTATTTGTATTTTGAATATTTGATTGATTTGATATTTGTGTGTTTAATTATATATTGAAAAACCCAAAAATATGTTATTTGATTAATTTGTGTGTTAGTTTAAATTGTTAGTTTAATTTATATTGTTCTTGTTTTATTTTATTTTCAAAGATATTAAAAATCCAAAAACATTTTCCTTTATTTATTTATTGTTTTCAAAAGAATTTCAAAAACCCAAAAAGATCACTATTGTATATATTGTATATTTTTGTAAATAGATACAATATAGTTAATTAATTTCGTGACATTAGAAAAGTAAATAAACAATCCTCTGTGGGAAAAACCTCTACTTCCCATTATACTATTCAACGACAAATTGTTAGGAAGTTTAGGTAATAATTAATGACGTCGGTAAAACCGCATATCATCGTCGCATGCCTTTTGGACTTTGCAATGCACCAGGTACGTTCCAAAGATGTATGGTAAGCATCTTTTCTGATTTTATTGAGAAAATTATTGAAGTTTTTATGGATGACTTTTCAGTTTTTGGTGAAAACTTTGATAATTGCCTTGGAAATTTGAAACTAATACTTAAGAGGTGTGTTGAAACTAACCTTGTGCTAAATTGGGAAAAATGTCATTTTATGGTTAGACAAGGGATAGTCCTAGGTCATTGATAGGCCCAAAAGGAGCATCAATTTAGAAAAAACCCTATCGGTAGTAGTATAGTGCATAGTAGGGTATCGTTCACAACGGAGATCAAAGGGTGTACCTAACAAAAAATGTCACAAAGAATTAAATAAAATAAAGAATTATTATTAACAAGTATAAAGAATATATACATATGTACAAAGTAAAGGGGGGTTTAAGAGATAAATTGAATGAAATAAATAAATTAAATTACAAAGAATAAATTAAATAAGATGGGATGAAACACAAAATATATAAAGTTCAGCCACAAGTATACAAGTTTACCAATCATTGGACCGAAAATTAACCAAGTTCCCTAGCCATGAAACCGAAATTAACATATGTGGAAAGTTAGAAGCTAACCATTCCCCAAATAAAACCTCTCTACGAAAATTAACCTAAGTGAAAGCACCTAGATTAACCAATTAAACATGCCATCTTAGTCTAGAAAGCTAGCTAATCAAACCATATTTAACGCATAGAAAAGAGTTGTTAATTAAAGTGTACGACCCATTATAGAAAAGTCCATATGTCCGCAATCCTTTTTATTTGACACCGACCTTTGTCCAAAGCCTTTACTACTCGTGAATTAGGTTTCCAAAACTATTAGGTGAATTGTAATCCCTAACTCTAGCTCCAATTATATGCAAATATTATAAGTATCGATCCCTATAACATAAACACATAAAAGTTTTCTATAATTCAGAATCAAGTAAACAGAGTCACATAAGCTACTAGAAGAACTAATTAATTAGGATCCAATAACTAAATAAACTCATATAAATAGGCTGGAAATTATATAAATCATGTCATGTTAACTAATACAAAGAATAATCAAGCAACAAAGAGGAATTCATAAGAATAATTAAAGGAAAAGTCGAATTACACCATATGGAATAGCATGAAGACTTGAAGACCACGAAACCTTGAATCCTTGAAAGCAAGTAATCCAAACCGTGTGCAGCAAAGTGGTGATGATGATGGACGAAATTGATGGTGATGATGGTGATGGTGCAGCCGCCTTTCCTCCTCCTTGAAGCCTTGAGAACCCTAAATACTAGAGAATGGAAAATATGATGGAGAAGAGAAAGAGGAGGGTTTGTCCCTCCCCATTGGGGTGTGAATTGGTGAATTGGTGAAGAGAAATAGGCTCATATTTATAGGAAAATGGAGAGGAAGAAGAAGACAATGGAAGAAATAAACAAAGAAAGGGAAAATAAGTGGAATGTGAATGGGAGATAAAGAAATGGTAAGTGGTGGTGGAAATGGAATCATATGGCAATTAACCATTTATTTAACAAAAGAAATTAAACACTAATGGTGTGGGCAGAAAGAAGAGGAAAGAATATAGGGGTGAGTGGAGCATTGAAAATAAAAGAAGAGGAAAGAAATAAAAACGGACAGCACTGAGCAGTGCGCACTTAGAACGGAATCCTGCACGTTTCAACGGTTGGATGCTTCTGCAATTTTATTTGGGAATAACTGACATCCATGTGCAGCGTGTATCAAAATTACAGCTAGATCTGACGGTGCAATTGAGAGATATGGGCTTCGCAAGTTGACTAATCTGCACAGGCAGAATGTCCGAAAATCTGGGCTTGGGCCTTTCCTCATGCTTTGTGAACTTGGGCCTTCCTTCATGGATTTGGGCCTTCCATCTTGGGTTTGGGCCTCCTTCTTGGGTTTGGGCCTCCTTCTTGGGCCTCATGGCAGACCACCTCTTAATGGGCCTCGCAAAAGCCCATTAAACTTCGTTTCTGCACATGTTCACATTAATACATCATTTTGGACTCAAATATGGAAACTAAGCTAAAATAGCAAAGTTACAATTAAATCATAGCCAAATAGTAGGGAAAACACATTAAAAACGTCACACTTTGTGCTCCTATCAAATTCCCCCACACTTAGCTACTGCTAGTCCTCTAGCAAACACAAGAACAACAGAAAATAGAAAAGGAAACACAAAACAGAATGGTCTTTCCAACCATAACCCTCAGCGAGTTCAAAAGAGTTATAATCAGGAGAATAAAAATTATATACCAAGGCTAACAAATTTGCTAAGTGTTTAACATGCACATCTCATTTATGCTCGGGTGAAGTGTGTGAAAACCAAGTATACAAAAAATTTCATGCAATCCAATAGGCACATCGAAACAACATTAACCACAAAAGCTCACAATGATCTCTAAATATTTCCGCTCAGTGTTTAGGGTTAAGTGTTTACTCTCAAAACAATTACACAAGTAACGTTCCCATAAGCTTGCTCATTAACCAACTCTCCACAATTAATCCACAAATCATTAAATCATAAGGGCTTTCAATGGTGTAATGGGGCCAAAGGTTAGGGGTTAAAAGAAACGAATGGAAATGAAAAACATAATGTTCCGAGTGTTCCACAAAACAATTTTGTGACTTGTTTTCTATATGCTTAAACAATCAAACAACCAAACTTTTATTCACCTCCAATCTTTCACACTTTCTGAACAAAAACTTCTTATTCTTTCTTTTTTTTTCTCCTCTCTTTTTTTTTTTTTGTTTTTTTGTTTTTTGTTTTTTACACAATATTTTGTTTTTACAACACCCCCACACTTACTTCTTTCACAAACCAGAAGACTTTTCAAGCACAAAATACCACCACAAGTCACAAAATTGTCTCTTTAACACATGTTGGAACAAAGGCAGGTTAGTGTTTAAGCTAAAAACAGGTTAGGAGTAAGCGGGTTAACGAAGAAAAAGGCTAAAAACATGTTAGGCTCAAAAGAGGTTAACCTAAAGGATTAGTGTTTACAGGGCTGTAAGTCAGTTTGGCCATGGTGTTTTACTAATGCCTTAATCATCTTTAATTCATCACAGATTAATAAAACGTTTCAAGTGGTCTTTGAGCAAGTTCTAGGTTCAAAACTCATGAATTGTGCACACATGAAGAACGAGTAAATGTATGAAATATGCATACATGTGAATATTCAATAGGCTCAAATCCTCACAGTTTCTAGGTATGCATGACAATGTATGTTTAAATGTGCTTCTCGGATTGCAATCAATTAATCGAAACAGGTTATGTGAACATGGAAATTCGAGCACTCATAAGTTATGCAAATTAAATTCAAAGCAAACTACACAAAGCCTTAGCATATAATCCACATTCTCAAAATCATAACAATTTAAACTCAATTCATCATCGGAATTGGAAAGAACAAAGCACAAAACAAACAATAACACACAAAACAGAAGCAAATATTTTTGTCATTTTTGATTTTTTGATTTTTTTGATTATATTTTTATTTTTGATATAGCTCAAATAAACAAACAAGCACTTTCTAAGACTCGATAGCTCCAAAGCCAGTGCGAAACAAACGAGCTTACAAAACTATTTTTTTTTATTTTCAATTTTTTTTTATTAGGGTAACAATACGTGACCACAGTGACTTACTAAGTGCAATGGTAGGTTCAACGCTACCAAGGGAGTAAGTATGATCTAGTCGATATATTGTTACGGTAGAAAACGAAAACAAGTAAATTATTTTTTTCAATTTTTCAAATTTTTCAAATTTTTTTCTTTTCTTTTCAATAAATCTTCCCCCCACACTTGAATTAAACATTGTCCTCAATGTTAGACAGATATTTCACAAAAATGAATAATTCAAGCATGATTATTGAATTTAAACACACAAACTAAAATAAACCGAAGTAAACACACAAATAGAAATAAACACAAAACAATTAACTAAATGAAAAGGAGGAAAGAAAGACTCCCCTTTGAAGATCGTGAAGCTCCTCCCGAAGCAAGTCACCAACAGTCACAAACAAGGCTAGCAGGGCCTTGCATCCAACGTTTGCTCCTTAGTTGACTGCGGCTCTGATCCGTTGAAGTGTGTCCTGGACAAGGGTAGTTGCCGACTCCACGGCAGACTTGGCTGATGTAGCCTTCACTGAGATCTGGAACACCATAGTCAGTAGTGTTCCGTCAAGAACAGCTCCGGATACGTTAGGCAGAATGGAGAAGCCTGAAGACATGAGCGGAAACGGCTCCGGTTGAACTCCACATAGCAAACACTGGAGAATGGAATGGTTAATCGGCGCGTATATCACGGACGACCCCGTTGCATCGGTGCAACACTCCCGAAGAATAAGGAAGTCGTTGTGACTATCTATGGCGAGCACCGAAATCTGGTTCCGCGGGTCAAGACCGATGGAAAAGTTTGCTAGCACACGTACCGAGCTGTCCATCGACATACTATCCCACATTGGTCTAGTCCGAACGTCTTTGAGGAACTCAAAGATCCCGGTGTGATGGGAAAGATGCACGACGAACAACCAGCGGTACGATTGACTCCGGGGGCTTGCTCGGATCACCCCTTCGCTTGTTGGTCCCGACCTCCATTCGAGTGTCTCTTGTTCGGTTCGAACAAGTCCGATGGTGGTACGTGGAGTTGCGATGTCGTTGAAGAAACAGATCGTCATCTGTTTTGCCATTTCCGCGAGCCTCTTCTTCCTTCAAGAGAAATAATCGAGTCACCGGGTGAAGAGTGGATACCTGTGGCGCACATGTAGCGCTCGGCTTGTCGTTGGAGGGTTGAGATCCAACGCTTTGCACCAAAAGCGAACCCTGAATGAACAAAAGGTTCGAAACTGGCCTTCATCTCCTTTTCGCGTACATCCACGTGCTCCACCCAAGTGACCAAGGAAGATCCATTATGAAGATCACGTATCAGGCATCCGGAGGGGCGTTTTCGGCAAATCGATCTCACGGAAGGCTTCCGATTGGAAAGCAATTCATCCACGGAGACATCCACGACGACCCAACTTCCATCCAGTTGTTGGTGAGAATACCGGACAAACTGGACTTCACGAGTTGAAACGAGGTGAGATGGCACTAGAAACTCGGCCGACATCACCTGCATATGCTCCTCGTAGCCTTCTTCGTTGTTGGACGATAAAATCTCCAACGTCTGGGCGTTTGTGATCATGCTACAGAAGACTGGCAACCATCGACCAACATCCATTAAGATCTGAACGATGGTGGTCGGATAAAGATGGATGGTTGCCGAGTGTCTCGACGATTCCGACTTGAAGTACGGTGCAGGTTCAGCTCGTTGAAACACTCGCAAGTACTCGGCCCATGAAGAGTCTCGGGATGAATAGACGTGTCGGGAGTCGGTGAAGTTATCCACAAAGGAAATCCGGCGGTGGCCATGAGCAGGAGCTCGTGTGTGGGCTTACGGACGATATCCGAGATCAAGTCGGTGTGGACTCCGACAAGATCATGAGCAGGTCCCGGAAGATTAGATGGCACAGGTATGGATGGGCGCTCGACTAGGGTAGGCATGAGGCTCCGCACATCCCGTCTTAAGTGGTCCATGTCGATGGAATCATCGGACAACTCAAAAATAGGCTCTTGTTGTGGAGGAACAACTTCGAGCCTTCGCCGTGGCACATCTGAGTGCGGAACAGGACCTCCGCAATTGGGACATATGCCGCTGTGGAGAGCATCGACGAGTCGTTGATTTTGCATTTGAAGCTCCTCGTTCTTGCTCACCAGCTGATCGTTTCTTCGCTCTAACTCGGCAATACGTTGCTCAGACGTCAGGATACCGAATTTCTTCCTATTTCTCGACCCCCAATAATAGACTTGGTCCTCCTCTAGTCCGATTTTCGGACCAAATCTTTCTCGTTGTGGCTTGGTGGGGTGAGAATACACCGCAAAGAAAGCCGCAAGTGCATCTCTCTGAGCTTTGGTGTATTTGGTCCTCGGAAGTCTCCTATAGACAGGAGCGGGTTCCGGTTCAACGGGTGGATCAGCAACCAGGATTGGTGCTTGGGGTAGTGGTTGTGGCTGTGGTTGTGGCTCGGTCGGCATGCTAGCATCGGCGCTATTGAGCATGCTCGGTGGAATTATTTCAGCCAAGCCTTCAAAGATCGGGTTCTCTGAAGGACCTGCCTGAAACAAATCGCTGAAAGAATTCACTCTCTTGGCCATTTCTGGGTTAGGATGGGAGGATAGCTTCTGGGATTTGGGAGGTTTTCTGGGAAAAACTCAAGAACACGAAGAACAACGAGAGTAAACGAGAGAGAATGAGAGAGAGAGAGGGAAAACGCGTGAAATGACCTAAGGGAACTAACGCAAACCGAAGGGAAGGGGAAAGGAGCGGACGCACGCACGCACACGTGCGACAGACACAGATCCGAAAATTACGGATCGAGCGACGAAAGTCGCAACGAAAACGACCGCGTGCGGATTAAACAATTCGGCCGACGCAAAAGTCGTGCGTCGGCCCAATCAAATTTTTTTCATTTTCTATTTTTTTATTTTTTTTTATTATTTTAATACTTTACGAAAAGTCGTAAAGTGAACAGTGAAAACGCGTAGCACACGCGCTTGCCGACACTTTAAACGGGCTTGGGCCATCGAAATGGTTTGGGCCTTAAAGTGGGCCTGGGCCAAAGAAATCTCCGGCCCATTATTGGTGGGCTTAACTAATGGGCCTAAAAACGAACAGGCCCGACACACTAAATGGGCTTGGGTTATGGGTTTTTGGGCTTCGTGAATGACACGAGCCCAATGGGCCAAAATTTTTATTTTTTATTTTTTATTTTTTTATTTTACGAAACTTAAAACACTAACCAATCACACAAACGGGCCTAAGGCCCAATAACAAATAACTACAACAAGCCCGAAAATAAAACACACATTAATTATAAACAGTAAAAATAAATAATTAAAAACAGTAAAACAAAAGCAAACACTCTTTTTTTTTATTTACAATTACAAATTTTATTTTTTTATTTTTTTATTTAAATAACGAGAGTGAAAAGAAAACTTACCTTTTTACTCCCGAGGAAACCGAAAATCACCAACAAGACATCAACCTCAAGGTTTTTCAACCTTGACTTCCTAAACGTATGCTCCGATGTATGTGGTAAAATTTCCGATAAACCCGGATTATTCCCTATAAAAATTAAAAATAAATTAGTAATAAAATTTACAAAGTAAAACCAAAATATTTACAATGTTAAAAATGTATCACAAATTATCTATACAAAATGAATGAATAAATTTTCCTATGTCTACGTATATTTTATTTACACAATACACTTAAGTGTACAAAAATGTTTTCTTTTGTCTGAATATAGTTGAAAAAAAAAAAAAAAAAAAAAAAAAAAAAAAAAGTTGATTCCAAGCGGTAACTCAAGGTGGACTTACGGCCTAGGTGCAATGCCTTGACTTAAATGACTTTCCGTGTTTTCAGAAGGCGAATGGCCAGATCATATGAGAATAAGCGAGGGGCAGGATTCATTTGGTGGACTACGGAGGCAAGCCCCTATCGACTTTCGTCTGTCTATAGTCCTCTGAATCCAAAACCTGTCACCCAGGGTCTCGACCTAGACACCATCCATGTGCCCCTTACTCAGTTGAGAAAGCAGTTAAGTGTTCGAAAATTCTCCAAGTGTTAATAAAGGCCGCCCTCAACCTCAAATAACCTTACGGTAAAAATGAAGGGTTTAAGCCAATATTAATAAAAGGACCTTACCTATTCCGTTCAAATTACAACTTACAACAACAAAAAATAATCAACTATATTCAGGATACCTAAGTATAATTACTAAGTGTAAAATTAGTAAGTATATATAAAATTAACAAGTATTATTGACAAGTAATATAAACAAGTAATATGAACAGTTTAAAAAAAATAGTTAGGAATTTTCAATCCACGTCGACGGCGCCAAAAATTGATACGCCCCGAAGGAGCATCAATTTAAAAAAAACCCTATCGGTTGTAGTATAGTGGTAAGTAGGGTATCGTTCACAACGGAGATCAAAGGGTGTACCTAACAAAAAATGTCACAAAGAATTAAATAAAATAAAGAATTATTATTAACAAGTATAAAGAATATATACATATGTACAAAGTAAAGGGGGGTTTAAGAGATAAATTGAATGAAATAAATAAATTAAATTACAAAGAATAAATTAAATAAGATGGGATGAAACACAAAATATATAAAGTTCAGCCACAAGTATACAAGTTTACCAATCATTGGACCGAAAATTAACCAAGTTCCCTAGCCATGAAACCGAAATTAACATATGTGGAAAGTTAGAAGCTAACCATTCCCCAAATAAAACCTCTCTACGAAAATTAACCTAAGTGAAAGCACCTAGATTAACCAATTAAACATGCCATCTTAGTCTAGAAAGCTAGCTAATCAAACCATATTTAACGCATAGAAAAGAGTTGTTAATTAAAGTGTACGACCCATTATAGAAAAGTCCATATGTCCGCAATCCTTTTTATTTGACACCGACCTTTGTCCAAAGCCTTTACTACTCGTGAATTAGGTTTCCAAAACTATTAGGTGAATTGTAATCCCTAACTCTAGCTCCAATTATATGCAAATATTATAAGTATCGATCCCTATAACATAAACACATAAAAGTTTTCTATAATTCAGAATCAAGTAAACAGAGTCACATAAGCTACTAGAAGAACTAATTAATTAGGATCCAATAACTAAATAAACTCATATAAATAGGCTGGAAATTATATAAATCATGTCATGTTAACTAATACAAAGAATAATCAAGCAACAAAGAGGAATTCATAAGAATAATTAAAGGAAAAGTCAGATTACACCATATGGAATAGCATGAAGACTTGAAGACCACGAAACCTTGAATCCTTGAAAGCAAGTAATCCAAACCGTGTGCAGCAAGGTGGTGATGATGATGGACGAAATTGATGGTGATGATGGTGATGGTGCAGCCGCCTTTCCTCCTCCTTGAAGCCTTGAGAACCCTAAATACTAGAGAATGGAAAATATGATGGAGAAGAGAAAGAGGAGGGTTTGTCCCTCCCCATTGGGGTGTGAATTGGTGAATTGGTGAAGAGAAATAGGCTCATATTTATAGGAAAATGGAGAGGAAGAAGAAGACAATGGAAGAAATAAACAAAGAAAGGGAAAATAAGTGGAATGTGAATGGGAGATAAAGAAATGGTAAGTGGTGGTGGAAATGGAATCATATGGCAATTAACCATTTATTTAACAAAAAGAAATTAAACACTAATGGTGTGGGCAGAAAGAAGAGGAAAGAATATAGGGGTGAGTGGAGCATTGAAAATAAAAGAAGAGGAAAGAAATAAAAACGGACAGCACTGAGCAGTTCGCACTTAGAACGGAATCCTGCACGTTTCAACGGTTGGATGCTTCTGAAATTTTATTTGGGAATAACTGACATCCATGTGCAGCGTGTATCAAAATTACAGCTAGATCTGACGGTGCAATTGAGAGATATAGGCTTCGCAAGTTGACTGATCTGCACAGGCAGAATGTCCGAAAATCTGGGCTTGGGCCTTTCCTCATGCTTTGTGAACTTGGGCCTTCCTTCATGGATTTGGGCCTTCCATCTTGGGTTTGGGCCTCCTTCTTGGGTTTGGGCCTCCTTCTTGGGCCTCATGGCAGACCACCTCTTAATGGGCCTCGCAAAAGCCCATTAAACTTCGTTTCTGCACATGTTCACATTAATACATCATTTTGGACTCAAATATGGAAACTAAGCTAAAATAGCAAAGTTACAATTAAATCATAGCCAAATAGTAGGGAAAACACATTAAAAACGTCACACTTTGTGCTCCTATCAGTCATATTGTCTCTTCTAGGGGTATAGAAGTAGATAAAGCTAAGGTTGATCTTGTACGACACTTACCCTCTCCCACTTCCGTGAGAGAGGTTCGTTCATTTCTTGGACATGCAGGATTTTATCGTCGCTTTATCAAGGACTTTTCAAAGATTGCAAGACCCCTTTGCCGTCTACTACAAAAGGAAGTGGCGTTTGAATTTGAAAAGGACTGCCAAGGAGCGTTCGACAAGCTCAAGGAGTTATTGACTTCATCACCGATCATGCAACCCCCGGATTGGTCTTTGCCCTTTGAATTGATGTGTGATGCATCAGATTATGTCGTGGGAGCTGTGCTAGGGCAACGCATGGATAAGAAGCCTTATGCCATTTACTATGCTTCTAGAACTCTTAATGATGCTCAATTAAATTATTCTACTACTGAAAAAGAGTTGCTAGCTGTTGTTTTTGCCCTTCAAAAATTTCGTTCTTACTTGCTTGGTACTAAAGTAATTGTTTACACTGACCATGCAGCTTTGAAGTACCTCTTGTCGAAAAAGGAGGCCAAGCCTAGGTTGATTCGATGGGTGCTACTCCTTCAAGAGTTTGACGTGGAGATCAAGGACAAGAAAGGAGTGAGAACGTGGTGGCTGATCACTTGAGCCGCCTAGTGCATGAAGAGGACTTAATCCCCCTTGTGGAAACATTTCCGGATGAACAACTCTTCGGAATAGAGGTAAGTACACCATGGTATGCTGATATTGTGAACTATATTGTCTCTAGACAAATTCCTAATACCATGTCACATGCACAAAAAGATAGACTTAGGAAGGTTGCTAAAGAATATGTTTGGGATGATCCCTATTTGTGGAAACATTGTTCTGATCAGTTAATTAGGAGATGTGTGCCTGAACATGAGCAACGTGCTATATTGTCTTTATGTCATTCTGAAGCATGTGGGGGACATTTTGGGTCTAAAAAGACTGCTTATAAGGTGTTAGAATCGGGATTCTTTTGGCCGAACTTTGTTTAAAGATGCATATGCGTTTTGCTTGACTTGTGATAGGTGCCAAAGAATGGGAAATCTTAGTTCTAGAGATCAAATGCCATTAACTAATATTCAAGCTGTTGAATTATTTGATGTTTGGGGCATAGATTTTATGGGACCTTTTCCTTCATCTTATGGGTTTCTTTACATTCTCCTTGCCGTTGACTATGTCTCAAAATGGGTGGAAGCTAAGGCCACCCGGACTAATGATTCTAAAGTTGTTGCGGATTTTGTGCAGTCTAACATTTTCTCTAGGTTTGGCATGCCAAGAGTGATCATAAGTGATGGAGGCTCACATTTTTGCAACCGCACGATTGAGGCCTTGTTCAAGAGGTATGGCGTTACACATAAGGTTTCTACACCCTATCACCCCCAAACCAATGGGCAAGCGGAGGTTTCCAATCGTGAGATCAAGAACATATTGGAGAAGACGGTCAACCCTAACCGCAAGGACTGGAGCTCTAGGTTGGTGGATGCATTATGGGCTTATAGGACGGCTTACAAGACTCCCATTGGAATGTCACCTTATAGGCTTGTTTATGGCAAGGCTTGCCATCTACCGGTGGAGTTGGAGTACAAAGCTTGGTGGGCCGTAAAGCAATTCAACATGAGCATGGATGAAGCTGGGATTCAGAGGAAATTGCAATTGAATGAGCTTGAGGAAATAAGGAATGATGCATTTGAGAGTGCTCGGATTTACAAGGAAAAGACAAAGGCTTTCCATGATAACATGATTCGTGGGAAACACTTTGTTGTGGGGCAGAAAGTTCTTTTATTTCACTCTAGACTTAAACTTTTTCCCGGTAAGCTTCGTTCTCGTTGGATTGGACCTTTTGTTGTTACTAATGTTTTTCCCCATGGGGCTGTGCAAATTAAAGGAGGCCAATCCGGCAATGAGTTCAAAGTGAATGGACATCGCTTGAAGCCGTATTACGAGGCTTATGACCATAATGAGGAGTCCATCACTTTTGCACCTCAAAGGAGGAATGAGGAAGACGTCATGGCTAGGGAGAGCCAAGATTAGTGACGTATGGCAAAGTCTAGGCTGAAGACTTTAAACATTAAGCGCTATTTGGGAGGCAACCCAATTCAACCAAATATGTGAAGGAGCCATCAACGCAGATTTGCTTTCTCTATCTCTCTCTTTACTTCTTTTGGTTGAACTGTATCTGTTTTACTTTCTCAATACTTGCCTTACATATGTTTTTGTGCTTACATTGAGGACAATATAAGGTTTAAGTGTGGGGGAAGGGTTTATGTTTTTGTTTTGTTTACATTTTACTTTTTGCGTTATAAAAAAAAAAAAAATTCAGAAAATCGAAAAATACAAAAAGAGTTTTTGTGATGGTTGGTTGAGTCTTAGGATGCCCTTAACTGCCTAGGATGAGTTTAATCTTTGAAATCATGGTTGAAAAGTGGATCACAAGATCAAATTGTTGAATATCATTCTTTGGTTAATTGATGAATATGGAAGATGTATGAACATGTAGTAGATATGGTTTGTAACTTTGGTACAGAATTTGAGCATGTGAAGACAAGTTAATGAACCCTATGTGAGCTTTCGAGCTATATGTGCTTTCTTTGTTGAGAGTTGTTTAAAATCAGATCTTCTTTGGCTTTAAAACTCATTGTTAACCTCATTATTCTTCTACTTGATCAATTGCATGCCATAGATTTTCAATGGACTATAGAGTTTACTAGAACTTGCTTTTGAATTTTTCGAAACTTATAGTCATAACATACTCTGATTTTGGAAAGGATTGAAGGCACTTAGGATTTCCACCAATGCCAAAAAGCCATGTGTCCCTTATTTGTGTACACGTGTGTGCACCCCTTAGTTAACCTTTTTGAGCTTACATTTAGCCTTTTCTTTCTTCACCCATGATATCTTGACCATGAACCTTAGTATAGTCATATCTTTGCCCTTTGTTCTAGGAACTTAGTGGAGCTATGCTATGGTGATTGAACTTGAGAAAGAAAGACAAAAGAAAAGAGGGAATTGACAAAAATAAGTGTGGGGGAGGGATAGACTTGTCCATTACATATGTATGCCGTGAAAAATAAAGAAAAGGAAAAGAAAAATACATGTACGGCAAGAAAAGAAAAATTGAAGAAAAAAAATGGATTAATGTCCCCTTTTCCCGATGATTTAGGAGGTTGTTTTGAAGTGAAGGTCTAAAATAAATACTTGGCCTTTGTCCTTTATCATTTGTGGTTAGAATGAAGTTTGGGCCCAACAAAATGATATTTTTCCCGTTTTTGAGTGACATGGTTATTTGGATGCTCTACTAAGTTTTTAGGACACTTTGTGATTACCCTATCCTTTGTTTCTCTAAACCGTGAGCCTTGGCCCCGTTATATCCTTATAAAGTCCTTCTTGATCCTTAAAATGGGTAGACCTTGATCTGTGGAGTTTAATTCGAAAGTTGAGCATATGGTTGAGGTCCATTTGTGCATGTAGTTGATATCTTTCATGAGGTTTTGAAAATCTTTCACTAAAATGCTTTCTTTGATTGATATATGTGAGCTATTTGAATGCCTTACAATAATTTCTCTCACATATCTTTGAGTGAAAAGCTTTTAAGCTAGAGCCATGAATCTAAGTATAATAGAGAGCATACCCTTGTGAGGATAACTTGTTTGTAACATGTTGAGCTCCATTGCATAACTATTGTTCTTCCAAGTCTTACTTGTTCATATGAATTCCATGATTGTTAATTAACTCTCGAATTTCCTGTGACAAATTTTGGTTAAGTGCTAAACTTGATTCCATGAAAGTAAGAGATTTCTGAGGCAATAAGTTAAGGGCAATATAATTTTTGTGTGGAGTATGATTGTGTTGCTAAGGGACTAGCAATAGCTAAGTGTGGGGGAATTTGATAGGAGCACAAATGACAGGCTCAAAATGAGCATCAATTTAAAAAATCCCTATCGGTAGTAGTATAGTGCATAGTAGGGTATCGTTCACAACGGAGATCAAAGGGTGTACCTAACAAAAATTGTCACAAAGAATTAAATAAAATAAAGAATTATTATTAACAAGTATAAAGAATATATACATATGTACAAAGTAAAAGGGGGGAATTGAGTGATAAATTGAATGAAATAAATAAATTAAATTACAAAGAATAAGTTAAATAAGATGGGATGAAACATAAAGTATATAAAGTTCAGCCACAAGTATACAAGTTTACCAATTATTGGACCGAAAATTAACCAAGTTCCCTAGCCATGAAACCGAAATTAACATATGTGGAATGCTGGACCGCCAATTATCATTCCCCAAATAAAACCACTTTCATGAAAATTAACCTAAGCGACCGCACCTAGATTAATCAATCAAACATGCAAAGGTAGCTAATCAAAACATGTCCAACGCATAAAAGAAGAGTTGTTAATTAAAGTGCACGACCTAGTGGGACCGCCCATCTATCCGTGATCCTTCTTATTTGTTTCCGACCTCTTTCCAAAGCCTTTACTACTTGTGAATTAGAATTAAAACCCTAATTCTAGCACCAATTATATGCAATCATCTTAAGTTTGCAACCTTAAAACAAAAACATATAAAAGTTATCTACTAAAACAAAATCAAATAAACGGAGTCACATAAACTACTAGAAGAACTAATTAATTAGGATCAAACAATTAAATAAACCCATAAACAAAGGCTGAAAATTATATAAATCATGTCATGTTAACTAATACAAAGGATAAACAAGCAACAAAGAGGCATAAATTTAAAGGCTAAGTCGAAATACACCGTATGAATAGCATGAAGATCTTGAAGCCACATCTTGAATCCTTGACCACAAGTAATCCAAGCTGTGAAGACAAGGTGGTGATGGTGATGGTGACGCTGAAATAGGGCTGGTGGTGATGGTGTAGACGCCTTCTCCTCCTCCTTGAAGTCTTGAAAACCCTAAATACTAGAGAATGGAAAATGAGAAATGAGAAGAGAAAGAGAAAGAGGAGGGTTTGTCCCTCCCCATTGGGGTGTGTCTTGGTAGAGAAGAATGAGGCTGCTATTTATAGGAGAATGGAGAGGAAGAAGAAGACAATGAAAGAAATAAAGAAAGAAAGGGAAGAGAAGTGGAATTTGAGTGGGAGAAAAAGAAATGGTAAGTGGAATGGTGGAAATGTAGTCATATGGCAATTAACCATTTATTTAAATAAAAGAAACTAAGCACTAATGATGTGGGAAGAAAGCAACAAATATGGGTTGGTGAGATGGATGACAATATGGTGGTGAGTGGAGCATTGAGAATAAAAGAAGAAGAAAGAATTGGAAAGTAGACAGCATCATCACAGCCCAATCACCACCGGACTGCCCACATCACCGTAGCCTCTGCAATCCCACGCATCCGGTCCTGTTTTCACCATCGGCGTTGCCAACGGCCTTGCCGGCATCTCTGCTCTTCGCGCCGTTGAAAGCCTCGCCGTGCCTTGTCGGCATCCCGTCACCCTCTCTCACGGCCTCTGTGTGTTCAGAAGAAGAAAACTGGAAAATAAAAGAAACAAGCACGGGATGAGGAAGAAACACGCTGAGGAGGGGAAAAGACCAAAAAGGGCAAGGCCCAGAAATAAGGAAAAGAAGATAAATGATGGGCTGTTGACCCCGTTGATTAGTGATTTTTACCTAAGTCATTAATTATTACCTAAATTCCTAACAATTGTCGTTGTAAAGTATAATGGGAAATAAAGGTTTTTCCCACAGAAGATTGTTATATTTACTTTTTAATGTCACGAAAAATTAAATTAAATAAAGAATTATTATTAACAAGTATAAAGAATAAAAAATATATATATATACAAAATTAAATAAACTATACAGTATTGTTTCTATTTACAAAAATATACATTATATACAAAAGTATTTTTGGGGGTTTTTGAGATTTTTGAAAACAATAAATAAAATATTTTTGGATTTTTATTATTTTTGAAAACAAGAAACACACACAAAAATATTGTTTTGAAGATTAACTAACTCCCTAGCCATGAATCCGAAACTAACACATGTAGAATGCCCACGCGGGTTATCATTCCCCAAATAAACTTCTCCCATGAAATCAACCTAGTGAACGCTCATCTAGATTAAACATTTAAACATGCAAAGGTGATTAATCTAAACATGTCTAACGCATAGAAAAAGAGTTGTTAATTCAAGTGCGCGACCTAGCGAACGCTCGTCTATCCGCGATCCTTATTATTTAGTTTCAACATTAAAGATAAAACTAAACAAACAAAATTCACATAAGCTGCTAGAAGAATCAATCAACTTCAATCCAACAATTATTACACAAAATAGAAAATAAACAAACAATAACATTTCCCAAAATTATTCACGAATAGTTAATTAAACAAAAATAAATTATAATAAATAAACGAGTTTGGGAAAAATGTTACTGTTGTGTCCATGAAAATGGACACCTTGTCCGGCGAGCGAAGGTGGCAGACTCGGCTATTGAAACGGACTATAACGGTAACTTTGGATGTGGCGGGTGCAGAGAGAACTTTGGGCTTTGGATTTGCTGCAATGGGCAAAAGCCCAATTCTTTCTTCTTGGCCGGCCCAAGCCCATGGGTTCCTTGTTTGACTTTTCAACAAAAAGCCATGTCGGCATCAAGTGTGGTCTTCATTCTTTTCGCGATTTCTGTTTCTTCTATTCTGCTTCATTCTTCTTCTTCTCTACGAGAGGGGACCGGCGGAGAGAGCTGCTGCGGTGGTGCGGAGGTGGACTAGGTTCAGCGACGGAACAACAGCGGCGACAAGGAGCGACGGAAACGACGCCGGTAGGAACTGAATTGCAACGGTGCCGGCGCGGTGACAAGGAAATCTGGTTGGGGCGGGAAGGCACGGCGGCGTCGGCGCACGGGCGAGAGAGCAGCAGCAAAGGGAGACGGCAACGGTGATGGGTGCGACGCAGGTGGTGGAATCAAAGGCTTTAATCGATGGCGGCAGTAAAGGAAGAACGCCGGCGACCGGATTTGACGGTTATGGACGGCGTCGGCGGTCGATTATGGAGGTTGTGATTGTGATGGGTTCTCGGCGGCTCTGCTTGGGTGGTTAGAATTCCGAGCTGGGGACTATTGTGATTCACGGCATGGAATTGAACGAGGGGGCGGCTGAAGCTCGGTGATGCCGTGGGTGAGGTGAGCACGGGCTTGGGTGCAGAGATTAATTCTCTGGGCATTTTGATTGTGGGCTGCTTGATTGATTTGGCAAGTGGACCGAGGAGCGACCATGGGTTCGACGCAGCTGCAAAAGAGAACCTGCAAAAGAGAAAGAGGATGAATTAGATTGTTGTTGGTGATTTGATTGCAGGAGCCTCCCTTAAATAGCGAGAGGGAATGGGAATCAGCCAACGCGAGAGGTGATAGTGGAAGGGAGCAGAAATGCTCGTGAAGCTTCGTGGGTGATGTGGAAATGAGTAGGTGGTGGTAGTGCTTGCCGGCAGTGGAGGAAAACCGGGAAGAATTTGGATTGATTAGCTGGAGAAGAATCACAGAGAAAATTGAAACCATGTGAGGAGGAATCTCGGTGGTTGAAGTGGAGATGGGAAACGTGGTACCCGCAAAGAGAAAGAACGAGAAAACAAAGAAAAGAAAAAAAGAAAATTAATAAAACAAAAGCAAGATAAAAAAAAATAATAAAAAAAAATAAAAGAAAAATAAAATAATAAAAGAATTTAAATAAATGGTGGTTTGAATTGTGTTCCACCACCGCGTGTGGTGGTTTCGCCTCCGTATGTGGTGGTTCGCCGACAAATTGTCGGGATTCGGAATAATCCGAAATCTTCGTACATTATTTTATTCCACAAATGAAAGTCACGGTTGACTTTCCGATTTATGCTGAAAACCTCCAAAATGCACCTATTTTGTGCATATAAACATTTTCCTGGTATTTTCCCTAAAAACACGAAAACAAACATTAAACAGACAATTAAGCTTTCGGAATAGCAAAATCCAGTAATTAAAGGCACTTTGTGAACGTATTTTACGTTCACATCACACCCCTACACTTGAACTATTGCTAGTCCTCTAGCAAACACAGAACAAAACAACACAAAACAGAAAGGGAAACACAAAACAGACAGTCTTTCCAACCATAATCCTCAGCGAGTTCGAAAGAATTATAATCAAGAGAATAAAAATTATATACCAAGGTTAAAGAATTTGCTAAGCATTTAATATGTACATCTCATTTATGCTCGGGTGTGTGTGTGAAGACCAAATATACAATTAATCTCAAGCAATCCAATAGGCACATATGAACAACATTAACCACTAAACCTCACAAGATTCACTAAATATTTCCGCTCATTGTTTAGGGTTAAGTGTTTACTCTCAAAACAATTACACAAGTAGTGTTCCCATATACTTGCTCATTAACCAACTCTCTACAATTAATCCACAAATCATCAGATCATAAGGACTTTTTAGGTGAAACAGGGACAAAAAGATGAATGGTAAATGGTGAATGGTGAATGGAATGAAAGGGATAGACATGATAAATGCTCCACATGTTTGCAAGACAAATCAACGACTTTGAAACTCATACCTATGCTAAACCCGAAACAACTCTCTTATTTTCCTCCAACCTTTTATTGAATTCAAAAACAAGAAAATAACTCTATTTTTTTGGAATTCCTCTTTCTGACATTTTTTTTTTCTTTCTTTCTTTTCTATTTTTTTTTTCTTTGAGGAATTTATTCCTTCTTTTTATTTCTGATTTTTTTTTTCTTTCTTTCTTTGAACAAATACAACAAAATAAATACACCCCCACACTTGCCTTCTGGTATACTACCATACAAATCAAAATCCGAAGCATAAGAACACAAGAAGTCACTATCATCGTCTTGCAAACACAATAAAACAAGGGTGAAATGGTGTGGGTGAACAAAAGAAACGGCTAATGAGTGATCAGTTCAAAAGGGGATTCCTAAAGTTCGTGTTTAGATGGATGGTGAATATTTTGGCCATGGTGCTCAACTAATGCCTTACTCATTTCTAATTCATTACAGATTAACAAAATGTTTCAAGAGGTCTCTGAGCAAGTTCTAGGTTCAAAAACTCATGAATTGTGCACACATGAAGAACGAGTAAATGTATGAAATATGCATACATGTGAATATACAATAGGCTCAAATTCTCACATTTTCTGGGTATGCATGACAATGTATGTTCAAATGTGCTTCTCGGATTGCAATCAATTAATCGAAACAGGTTATGTGAACATGGAAATTCGAGCAATCACAAGTTATGCATATTAAATCCAAAGCAAACTATACAAAGCCTTAGCATATAATCAACATTCTCAAAATCATAACAATTAAACTCAATTCATCATCGGGATTGAAAAACACACGACAAATAAACACACAAAAACACACAAACAGAAGCAAATATTTTTGTAATTTTTGATTTTTTGATTTTTTTTTTTATTTTTCAATTTAGGGTAACAATAAGTGACCACAGTGACTTACTAAGTGCAATGGTAGGTTCAACGCTACCAAGGGAGTAAGTATGATCTAGTCGATATATTGTTACCGTAGAAAACAAAAACAAACAAACAAATAAACAACAGAAGCAATTTTTTTTTTTTTTTTCTTTTTCAAATTTTTTTTTTATTAGGGTAACAATACGTGACCACAGTGACTTACTAAGTGCAATGGTAGGTTCAACGCTACCAAGGGAGTAAGTATGATTTAGTCGATATACCGTTACAGTAGAAAACGAAAACAAGTAAATTATTTTTTTCAATTTTTTTCAAATTTTTTTTTTTCTTTTCAATAAACCTTCCCCCCACACTTGAATTAAACATTGTCCTCAATGTTAGACAGATATTTCACAAAAAATGAATAATTCAAGCATGATTATTGAATTTAAACACACAAACTAAAATAAACCGAAGTAAACACACAAACAGAAATAAACACAAAACAATTAACTAAATGAAAAAGGAAACGAGAAAGACTCCCCTTTGAAGATCGTGAAGCTCCTCCAGAAGCAAGTCACCAACAGTCACAAACAAGGCTAGCAGGGCCTTGCATCCAACGTTTTCTCCTTAATTGACTGCGGCTCTGATCCGTTGAAGTGTGTCCTGGACGAGTGTTGTTGCCGACTCCACGGCAGATTCAGCTGATGTAGCCTTCACCGAGATCTGGAACACCATAGTCAGTAGTGTTCCATCAAGAGCAGCTCCGGATACGTTTGGCAGAATGGAGAAGCCTGAAGACATAAGTGGCTCCGGTTGAACTCCACATAACAAACACTCGAGAATGGAATGGTTGATCGGCGCATAAATCACAGACGACCCCGTTGCATCGGTGCAACACTCCTGAAGAATGAGGAAGTCGTTGTGACTATCTATGGCGAGCACCGAAATCTGGTTCCGCGGGTCAAGACCGATAGTAAAGTTTGCTAGCACACGTACAGAGCTGTCCATCGACATACTATCCCATTGTGGTCTTGTCTGCACGTCTTTGAGGAACTCAAAGATTCTGGTGTGATGGGAAAGATGAACGACAGAACAGCCAGCAGTACGATTGACTCCAGGGGGATTGCTCGGATCACCCCTTCGCTTGTTGGTCCTGACCTCCATTCGAGTGTCTCTTGTTCGGTTCGAACAAGTCCAGTGGTGGTACGTGGAGTTGCTGATGTCGTTGAAGAAACATATCGCCATCTGGTTTGCCAATTCCGCTAGGCCTCTTTTTCCTTCGGGCGAAATGATAGAGTCACCGGGTGAAGTGTGGATCCCTGTGACGCACATGTAGCGCTCGGCTTGTCGTTGGAGAGTTGAGATCCAACGCTTTGCACCAAAAGCGAACCCAGAATGGACAAAGGGTTCGAAAATGGCCTTCATCTCCTTCTCGCGCACATCCACGTGCTCCACCCAAGTAACTAAGGAAGATCCATTCTGCAAGTCTCGAATCAAACATCCGGAGGGGCGTTTTCGGCAAATCGATCTCACGGAAGGCTTTGGATTTGAACGCAATTCATCCACGGAGACATCCACGACGATCCAACTTCCATCCAGTTGTAATTGAGAGTACCGAACGAACTGGACTTCACGAGTCGAAACGATGTGAGATGGCACCAGAAACTCGGCCGACATCACTTGCTTCTGGTCCTCGTAGCCTACTGCGTTGTCGGAGGGTAGGATCTCCAACATCTGAGCGTTTGTGACCATGCTACAGAAGACGGGCAACCATCGACCAACATCCATTAAGATTTCAACGATGGTGGTTGGATGAAGGTGAATGGTTGCAGAGTGTCTCGAGGATTCCGATTTGAAGTATGGCGCAGGCTCGCCACGTTGAAACACTCGCAAGTACTCGGCGCGGTTAAGAGTTTCGGGATGAATGGAAGTATCGGGAGTCGGTGAACATATCCATAAAGGAAAACCGGCAGTGGCCATGAGCATGAGCTCGTGCTTGGCCTTGCGGGCGATATCCGAGATCAAGTCGGTGTGGACTCCGACAAGATCGTGAGCAGGTCCGGGAAGATGGTCAGATGGAATAGGTGCGGATGGGCGCTCGACTAGTGTAGGCATGAGGCTCCGCACATCCCGTCTCAAGTGGTCCATGTCGATCGAATCATCGGACAACTCAGAAGAGGCTCTTGTTGTGGAGGAACAACTTCGAGCCTTCGCTGGGCACATCCGAGTGCGGAACGGGACCTCCGCCAATGGGACGGATGCCGGCGTGGAGAGCATCAACGAGTTTTTGATTCTGCATTTGAAGCTCCTCGTTTTTGCTCACCAGGCTGATCGTTTCTTTTCTCTAGCTCGGCAATACGCTGCTCGGAAGGCTGGATACCGAACTTCTTCCTATTTCTCGACCCCCAATAATAGACTTGGTCCTCCTCTAGTCCGATTTTCGGACCAAATCGTTCTCGTTGTGGCTTGGTGGGGTGAGAATACACCGCAAAGAAAGCCGCAAGTGCATCTCTCTGAGCTTTGCTGTACATCGACCTCGGAAGTCTCCTATAGACAGGAGCGGCTTCCAGCTCGGCAGGTGGATCAGCAACCAGGATTGGTGCTTGAGGTAGTGGTTGCGGTTGCGGTTGTGGTTGTGGCTCGGTCGGCATGCTAGCATCGGCGCTATTGAGCATGCTCGGTGGAATTATTTCAGCCAGACCTTCAAAGATTGGGTTCTTTGAAGGACCTGCCTGAAACAAATCGCTGAAAGAATTAACTCTTTTGGCCATTTCTGGGTTGGGAAGGAGGAAAGCTTCTGGGATTTGGGAGGTTTTCTGGGAAAAACTCAAGAACACGAAGAACAACGAGAGAAAACGAGAGAGAATGAGAGAGAGAGAGAGGGAAAACGCGTGAAATGACCTAAGGGAACTAACGCAAACCGAAGGGGAAGGCAACGGAATGGACGCACGCTCGCACACGTGCCACAGACAGAAGACCCGCAAATTGTGGATCGGGCGACGAAAGTCGTAAAGTCTACAGTAGACACGTGATGTGGACGTAAAATACGTACACAAAGTGCTTCTAATCACTTGGATTAGGCTTTTCCGAGAGCATATATGCATATTTAATGTGTGTTTTCGTGTTAATAGGGAAAATATAGACAAAATGATAATTTGCACATAAAAGGTGTATTTTGGAGGTTTCTCTGCGCAATTTTGAAAATAACGAAAAGTCAACCGTGACTTTCCAAATATCGAAGTAACACCGGTTATTTCTCAGAATGTGGAGATCAGAAATTGTACGAAGATTTTGGATTATTTCAAATCCCGATAATTTTATTGGCAAACCACCACAAATCAGGCACAACCACCACACGCGGTGGTGAAATATAATTTCAGACCTCTATTTATTTTCCCTTATAATTGTTTTTATATATTTATTTTGATTGTTTAATTTATTATCTTTTTATTTTAATTGGTTTGTTCATGTGTTACTGTTCCAATTGCTGCTGCAGAACCTTCCTTCCCCCACGTTTTTCATCTTGCCGGCAGCCACTGTACCACCAACTCCAGCCCGCCATCACCTGTAGCCAGCAGCCCATGTTTTTCAGTAGCAGCACAGCTTCCCTGTTCCTTTGGCAGACTACCAACCCACCACCACCAGTTCCTTCCCATGCTTCACCTGCTCCCATTTCCTTCTCTATTTAAGGAAGCTCACTCGCCAATACAATCTCAACCATCACAAGCTCAAACCCGAGCCTTTATCACAACAATCACAACCATCACTTCACCACGGCTTAAAAGACCTCTCGCCAATTCCTTATCATGTCTGCAATCACCAAGCACAAACCTGCAATCCCAATTCAATTCCAAGAACCCAGCTCGACAATTCGAGCTACTGCCCAGCCGTGCACCGCCGCAAGCTTCCCTTGCCGCGCCTCTTTCATCATAACGACGGCGTCCCTGCTGCAACCCAGAACTGCCGAGTTCATCAAAGCCCCCAGGCTTTCTTCGAGCTCTCTCTGAAGCTTCGCAATTCCGCCGAGCCCCGGCGACGTCGCCAATCGAGCAAGCCCGCAGCCTCTAGCTCTCGATTTCCGCCGTGAGCTCTGCCGTTCCTCGGGTACCCAAAGCACCGCCGTGCTTCCTCGTCAGACCTGCACGAGCCCAAGCTCGATTCAATCCAGGCCGCCACCGCCTACTACCGTGAAGCCCGCGCCGCTGCTCGCCATGGCCGCCGCTTAATCCGAGCCCGCTGCCCCCCTGCCTTCACTTATCACCGTTGTCGCGCTCTGCTAGCACCACCGCCGGCGCCGATCTCACTCACCCAAGCTTCTCTCTGTCTTGAGAAGAAAAGAAAGAGCCCAGAAACAAGAGACCAAAAGAAGGCACGGGAAGAAAAAGAAAAAGAAGAAAAAAAATAAAGTCAAACTGACTTTCTCAATTGACTTTGTTGACCCGGTTGACCAAGATCCAAGCCCAACAAATCCATGCACTGCACCTGGCCCATGCCAGCCAAGCCCAATCCGAATTGGGCCCCCGAAGAATCCAAAGCCCAACTGAAATGGGCCCCCGCCACATCCAAAGTCCGATACAGTCCGTTTCCAGATAGCTGAGCCCTCCACCTTCGCCAGAAGGGCAGTGCCGTCTTCACGCGCACATGGTTGAGTCGTCCACCCACACCTGACGACAAGTGTCCATTTTCATGGACACAACAGTAACACTTACCCAAACTCGTTTAATTATTATATTTGTTTTTGTTTAATTTTAATTTCCGCATTTGAATATTTTGTGTGAATAAATTTGGGTAAATGTTATTGTGTAAATATTTGTTTAAACTTTGTTTTATTATTTTGTGTAATAATTTAGGGTTTAGCCCTATTACTCTTGGTCTTGATTTATAATTTTTCTGATATTGAATGTTTGTTTGATTCATTGCTTTGTCATCGATAAATTGCTAGTTGTTTATTGTGGTTGCAAACATAGTAAGCATGCTAGGGTTTTATGGCTATGAGTATATGTGGACCGCCATATCATCATATATTCTAAGAAGTAGCAAATAACGGTGTAAGCTATCGTTATATGAATCATCTTCTAAGCAATTAGAACTACATCCGTGTCGAAGTTGCCTAGAGTTACTCGTTCTCTTTATGCATAATGACTTCTTAATGCTGAATCTATGAACATGCCATTCTAGGTTGCATTTTAGAAGCTAAGTTAGGAGTACATGTCATGCACCTAGCATACCAAGTAAGAGAGAACAATAGATTAAGTGCAACATGCCATTGGCTTAGTCTGAGTAATTACATTTAATTGAAAGGAATTTGTAGGTTAACATATCAAGAGTGTGTTTGTACTATTTGTATTTTGTGTTGTTTTCCAAAAATAAAAATCCAAAAATATTTCCTTTTATTTATTTCTTATTTTCAATTATTTCAAAAAACCGAAAAACATCTTTTGTATATATTGTACATTTTTGTAAATAAATTCTTTGTTGTATATATTATTTAATTTTCGTGACATAGAAAAGCAAATAAACAATCTCCTGTGGGTAATGACCCTTGCTTCCCACTATACTATTCATCGACATTTTTATAGGTTGCAAGGATTTGTATATAATTACATACATTCTTTAATTTATTTTGACGAGCATTTTTGCGCGTATCAATTCCGGCGTGCGAAAATGTCCACTTCAATTTTGGCGCCATCTCGCCGGGGATTGTTTGCACTATTTGCTTTTCTAAATAGTATTTTTCTTTTTGTAAATAATACTTGTTGATATTACGTTACACTTAATTTTACTTAGTATTTATTTTTTATTTTTTATTTTTTATTTTTTATTTTTTATTTTTTTAAGTTGTTGTAAGTTGTAACTTGAACGGAATAGGTAAAGTCCCTTTTGTTAATATTGGCCTAAACCCTTCATTTGTACCTTTTTAAGGTCAATTGAGGTTGAGGGCGGCCTTTATTAACACTTGGAGAGTTGTCTAACACCCAAGTAATTTTCTGAGCTGAGTAAGGGGCACATGGATGGTGTCTAGGTCGAGACCCTGGGTGACAGGTTCGTAAAATTGGATTCAGAGGACTATAAGGGTCTCGTCCCCATAGTACCACTAAATGAATTCTGCCTCTCGCTTATCTCTCATATGATCTGGCCATTCGCCTTCTAAAACAAAGGAAAGTTATTTGTGTCTAGACATAATACTTAGGCCGCACGTCCACCTCGAATTACCGCTTGGAATCAACTTTATTTTTTTTTGGATATTTTAACATTACTTGTAAATTAAATATACGTAGACATAGGAAATTTTATTCATTCTTTGATACATTTTTAACTTTGTAAATATTTTGTTTTGATTTAGTAAATTTTATTTCTAACTTTTTAATTTTTATAGGGAATAATCAAGGTTATCGGAAATTTTACCACATACATTGGAGCATACGTTTGGAAGTCAAGGTTGAAAAACCTTGAGGTTGATGTCTTGTTGGTGATTTTCCGGTTTCCTCGGGAGTAAAAAGGTAAGTTTCTTTTTTCACTTTCGTTGTTTGTTTGTTAAAAATAAAAATAAAAAAAAAAGTAGAAAATTTGTAAATAAAAAAAAAGTGTTTGTTTATTTACTTTTACTGTTTGTAATTATTTGTTTTTACTGTTTATAGTTACTGTTTATTTTTGGGCTTGAATGTATAGTGTTGGGCCTTAAGCCCATTTGTTTAGTCGGTTTGGGTTTTGGGTTTCGAAAAAAAAAAAAAAAAAAAAACAAAAAACAATTCTATAAATTTGGCCCATTGGGCCCTTGTCATTTTCAAAACCCAAAACCTTTAACCCAAGCCCATTTAGTTGAGTCGGGCTTTTATCCTTTAGTTTGTTGTCGGGCCTTAGTGTAAAAAAAAAAAAAAAAAAATTACTGTAGATTTTTTTAGGCCCATTAGTTAAGCCCACAAATAATGGGCCGGAGTTTTCTTTGGCCCAGCCCACTTTAAAGCCCAGGCCATGTCCGATGTCCCAGGCCCATTTTAAAGTGTCGGCAATAATGATCTGTGTCGACGCGTGCCGCACGTGTTTGACACTGTTCACTTTACGACTTTTGCGTAAAGTTTTGATTAAAATAAAAAAGAAAATTTGTTATTGGACCGTTCGACGACTTCGGCGTCGGTTTAATAATAAAGAAAAAAAATTGTTTGTTTAATAATTCGAACGCGTGTTCACTGTTTGCTTTGCGACTTTCGTCGCTCGATCCGTGATTTACGGATCTCTGTCTGTGGACTTTGACACGCGTCCGTCCATTCACTTCCCCGAGTCTGTGTGTTTGTTTCATTTTCACGCATTTCCCTTCAGTCTTTGATTTTCTCTCTAGTTTTCTCTCGCTTGTTCTTGTGTGTTCTTGAATTTTTTTTCCAGAAAACCTCCCAAACCCAGAAAAGCATTCCTCCCTCCCAAACCACAAATGGCCAAAAGAGTTAATTCATTCAGCGAGTTGTTTCAGGCAGGTCCTTCAGGGAGTCAAATCTTTGAAGGTCTGGATGAAATAATTCCACCAAGCATGCTCAATAGCGCCGATGCTAGCATGCCGACCGAGCCACACGTGCCACTACCCCAAGCACCAATCTTGGTTGCTGATCCACTGTTCGCCGAGCCGGAAGCCGCTCCTATTCTATAGGAGACTTCCGAGGACGAAATACACCAAGGCTCGGAGAGATGCGCTGGCGGCTTTCTTTGCGGTGTATTCTCACCCCACCAAGCCACAACGTGAAAGATTTGGTCCAAAAATCGGACTAGAAGAAGACCAAGTCTACTATTGGGGGTCGAGAAATAGGAAGAAGTTCGGTATCCAGACGTCTGAGCAGCGTATTGCCGAGCTAGAGAGAAGAAACGATGAGCTGGTGAGCAAGAACGAGGAGCTTCAACTGCAGAATCAACGACTCGTCGATGCTCTCCACAGCGGCATCTGTCCCAATTGCGGAGGTCCTGTTCCGCACTCAGATGTGCCTAGGCGAAGGCTCGATGTTGTTCCTCCACAACAAGAGCCTCTTCTCGAGTTGTCCGATGATTCGATCGACATGGACCACTTGAGACGGGATGTGCGGAGCCTCATGCCTACACTAGTCGAGCGCCCATCCGCACCTATTCCATCTGACCATCTTCCCGGACCTGCTCATGATCTTGTCGGAGTCCACACCGACTTGATCTCGGATATCGCCCGCAAGGCCAAGCACGAGCTCATGCTCATGGCCACTGCCGGTTTTCCTTTGTGGATATCTTCACCGACTCCCGACACTTCTATTCATCCCGAGACGCTAAATAGGGCCGAGTACTTGCGAGTGTTTCAACGTGGCGAACCTGCGCCATACTTCAAATCAGAATCCTCGAGACACTCAGCAACCATCCACCTTCATCCGACCACCATTGTTGAGATCTTAATGGATGTTGGTCGATGGTTGCCCGTCTTCTGTAGCATGATCACAAACGTTCAAATGTTGGAGATCCTACCCTCCGACAACGCAGTAGGCTACGAGGAGCAGAAGCAAGTGATGTCGGCCGAGTTTCTGGTGCCATCTAACATCGTTTCGACTCGTGAAGTCCAGTTTGTTAGGTACTCCCACCTACAACTGGATGGAAGTTGGATCGTTGTGGATGTCTCCGTGGATGAACTGCGCTCAAATCCGAAGCCTTCCGTGAGATCTATATGCCGAAAACGCCCCTCCGGATGCCTGATTCGAGACTTGCAGAATGGATCTTCCTTAGTTACTTGGGTGGAGCACGTGGATGTACGCGAAAAGGAGATGAAGGCCATTTTCGAACCTTTTGTTCATTCAGGGTTCGCATTTGGTGCAAAGCGTTGGATCTCAACTCTCCAACGACAAGCCGAGCGCTACATGTGCGCCACGGGGATCCACACTTCACCCGGTGACTCTATCATTTCACCGAAGGAAAAGAGGCCTAGCGGAAATGGCAAACCAGATGGCGATCTGCTTCTTCAACGACATCGGCAACTCCACGTATCATCACTTGGACTTGTTCAAACCGAACAAGAGACACTCGAATGGAGGTCAGGACCAACAAGAGAAGGGGAGATCCGAGCAAGCCCCCTGGAGTCAATCGTACTGCTGGTTGTTCTGTCGTGCATCTTTCCCATCACACCAGGATCTTTGAGTTCCTCAAAGATGTGCATACGAGACCGCTGTGGGATAGTATGTCGATGGAAAGCTCGGTACGTATTCTAGCAAACTTCACCATCGGTCTTGACCCGCGGAACCAGATTTCGGTGCTCGCCATAGATAGTCACAACGACTTCCTCATTCTTCAGGAGTGTTGCACCGATGCAACGGGGTCGTCTGTGATTTATGCGCCGATCAACCATTCCATTCTCCAGTGTTTGTTATGTGGAGTTCAACCGGAGCCATTTCCGCTTATGTCTTCAGGCTTCTCCATTCTGCCTAATGTATCCGGAGCTATTCTTGACGGAACACTGCTGACTATGGTGTTCCAGATCTCGGTGAAGGCTACATCAGCTAAATCTGCCGTGGAGTCGGCAACTACCCTCGTCCAGGACACACTTCAAAGGATCAGAGCCGCAGTCAATTAAGGAGCAAACGTTGGATGCAAGGCCCTGCTAGCCTTGTTTGTGACTGTTGGTGACTTGTTTCGGGAGGAGCTTAATGATCTTCAAAGGGGAGTTTTTCTTTAACCTTTATGTTTATTTTTGTTTCCTTTTTCATTTGTATAAATGTTGTGTGTTTATTTCTGTTGCGTGTTTCAATTCAATAATCATGCTTGAATTTTTTCATTTCACTGAAAATATTTGTCTAACATTGAGGACAATGTTTAATTCAAGTGTGGGGGGAAGGTTTATTAAAAAGAAAAGAAAAAATTTGAAAAATTTGAAAAATTCAAAAAAAATAATTTACTTGTTTTTGTTTTCTACTGTAACGGTATATCGACTAGATCATACTCACTCCCTTGGTAGCGTTGAACCTACCATTGCACTAAGTGAGTCACTGTGGTCACGTATTGTTACCCTAAAAAATTCAAAAAAATCAGAAAAATGAAAAAATGAAAAAAATATTTTTACTTCTGTTTGTGTTCTTGTTGTATTGGTTTTGTGATTTCCAACACCGATGATGAGATTGAACTTAATTGTATGAGATGAAAGCATGCTTAGGTCTCCTGAACTTCATGTTTTAAATTAAATTGTTATGGGACTTTGCATGTACACCAGTATTGTCAGATTGATGCATTGAATGTGAGAAGTATAGAGAGATTTGTGTGAGCTATATTTACCATATTGTGAGCTTCGAGCTTAATGAAAGTGCATTCATATTCATTGCACTTTATTCTTCATGTGTGATCAAGCTTATGTGATATGTATCTCTAGAACTTGCATAATATCTTGTTGAAACTATCTGTCATGCATGATACATCTTGGAAATGATCAAGGCATTAGGAATCCACCATGGCCAAATGAGCATTTGTCCCTAAATTATATCATTAGTTTGCCATTTTGTGCCTATATGTTTAGCCTTTCATTTCTTCGCACCATAAATGTCTACCCTTAGCTTAAACACTTGCCTTACCCTTTCCGAGCTATCTTAGTGGGTAATTTGAGATTACTTTTGTTCAGATGCTTAAATGTATATGTTCTGGGAGTTTGGAAAAGAATAAGTGTGGGGGTGTGACATATGTAATTTGTTTCTGTTTTGAAAAAAAAAAAAAAAAAAAATAGAGAAAAATCGAAACGAGAAAAGAAAAAAAAAAATAGAAAGAAAGAAAAAAAAAAAAGTATTTTGTGTTTGTTTAATTTGAATTCAATAAATGTGTTTAGGTGAGTGATTGTTCGGGATGAGTTGAGCATCTTTCTGTTCTTATTTGTTAAATCTCGAAGTATGATTTGCTTACTAGGATGCTCGGAATTTGTGTTTCCCTTCCATTTCATTTCTGTAACCCCTCGCCTTAAGCCTCATTTCAACCAATAAAAGTCCTTTTGATCCAAGATGGGTGTGCATGATTTTGTGGAGATTGGATTGACGTGCAAGCATATGGCGGCATTTGCATAAGTTTGCTCGAGTGGTAGTGTAGTTAACCGATAAACAGTTGTGTGAAAATCAGAGTGAAATCTTGTGAGTTTATGGTTAGCACAGTTTCAATATGCATGCTTGCTTTGGTGCATTGAGATGACAATATTTACACACACTTCACTTTTGCTTATGTCCCGTAGCTTCAAAACATTTTGAGACCTAACTTCTTTCAATCTCTAATCCAATTGTGTTCTCTGAGGTAATTGTTGGAAAATTGTCGTGTGTTTCCTTTCTGTTTTGTTTTAATTGTGTATTTATGTTCTATGTTTGCTTGAGGACAAGCTTTAGTTCAAGTGTAGGGGTGTGATGTGGACGTAAAATACGTACACAAAGTGCTTCTAATCACTTGGATTAGGCTTTTCCGAGAGCATATATGCATATTTAATGTGTGTTTTCGTGTTAATAGGGAAAATATAGACAAAATGATAATTTGCACATAAAAGGTGTATTTTGGAGGTTTCTCTGCGCAATTTTGAAAATAACGAAAAGTCAACCGTGACTTTCCAAATATCGAAGTAACACCGGTTATTTCTCAGAATGTGGAGATCAGAAATTGTACGAAGATTTTGGATTATTTCAAATCCCGATAATTTTATTGGCAAACCACCACAAATCAGGCACAACCACCACACGCGGTGGTGAAATATAATTTCAGACCTCTATTTATTTTCCCTTATAATTGTTTTTATATATTTATTTTGATTGTTTAATTTATTATCTTTTTATTTTAATTGGTTTGTTCATGTGTTACTGTTCCAATTGCTGCTGCAGAACCTTCCTTCCCCCACGTTTTTCATCTTGCCGGCAGCCACTGTACCACCAACTCCAGCCCGCCATCACCTGTAGCCAGCAGCCCATGTTTTTCAGTAGCAGCACAGCTTCCCTGTTCCTTTGGCAGACTACCAACCCACCACCACCAGTTCCTTCCCATGCTTCACCTGCTCCCATTTCCTTCTCTATTTAAGGAAGCTCACTGCCAATACAATCTCAACCATCACAAGCTCAAACCCGAGCCTTTATCACAACAATCACAACCATCACTTCACCACAGCTTAAAAGACCTCTGCCAATTCCTTATCATGTCTGCAATCACCAAGCACAAACCTGCAATCCCAATTCAATTCCAAGAACCCAGCTCGACAATTCGAGCTACTGCCCAAGCCGTGCACCGCCGCAAGCTTCCCTTGCCGCGCCTCTTTCATCATAACGACGGCGTCCCCTGCTGCAACCCAGAACTGCCGAGTTCATCAAAGCCCCCAGGCTTTCTTCGAGCTCTCTCTTATGCTTCTGCAATTCCGCCGAGCCCAGCGACGTCGCCAATCGAGCAAGCCCGAGCCTCTAGCTCTCAATTTCCGCCGTGAGCTCTGCCGTTCCTCCGGGTACCCAAAGCACCGCCGTGCTTCCTCGTCGGACCTCGCACGAGCCCAAGCTCGATTCAATCCAGGCCGCCACCGCCTACTACCGTGAAGCCCCGCCGCTCGCCTCGGCCGCCGCTTAATCCGAGCCCAGCTGCCCCCGCCTTCACTTATCACCGTTGTCGCTGCTCTCGCTAGCACCACCTGCCGGCGCCGATCTCACTCACCCAAGCTTCTCTCTGTCTTGAGAAGAAAAGAAAGAGCCCAGAAACAAGAGACCAAAAGAAGGCACGGGAAGAAAAAGAAAAAGAAGAAAAAAAATAAAGTCAAACCGACTTTCTCAATTGACCCCGTTGACCCGGTTGACCAAGATCCAAGCCCAACAAATCCATGCACTGCACCTGGCCCATGCCAGCCAAGCCCAATCCGAATTGGGCCCCCGAAGAATCCAAAGCCCAACTGAAATGGGCCCCCGCCACATCCAAAGTCCGAGTCCGATACAGTCCGTTTCCAGATAGCTGAGCCCTCCACCTTCGCCAGAAGGGCAGTGCCGTCTTCACGCGCACATGGTTGAGTCGTCCACCCACACCTGACGACAAGTGTCCATTTTCATGGACACAACAGTAACACTTACCCAAACTCGTTTAATTATTATATTTGTTTTTGTTTAATTTTAATTTCCGCATTTGAATATTTTGTGTGAATAAATTTGGGTAAATGTTATTGTGTAAATATTTGTTTAAACTTTGTTTTATTATTTTGTGTAATAATTTAGGGTTTAGCCCTATTACTCTTGGTCTTGATTTATAATTTTTCTGATATTGAATGTTTGTTTGATTCATTGCTTTGTCATCGATAAATTGCTAGTTGTTTATTGTGGTTGCAAACATAGTAAGCATGCTAGGGTTTTATGGCTATGAGTATATGTGGACCGCCATATCATCATATATTCTAAGAAGTAGCAAATAACGGTGTAAGCTATCGTTATATGAATCATCTTCTAAGCAATTAGAACTACATCCGTGTCGAAGTTGCCTAGAGTTACTCGTTCTCTTTATGCATAATGACTTCTTAATGCTGAATCTATGAACATGCCATTCTAGGTTGCATTTTAGAAGCTAAGTTAGGAGTACATGTCATGCACCTAGCATACCAAGTAAGAGAGAACAATAGATTAAGTGCAACATGCCATTGGCTTAGTCTGAGTAATTACATTTAATTGAAAGGAATTTGTAGGTTAACATATCAAGAGTGTGTTTGTACTATTTGTATTTTGTGTTGTTTTCCAAAAATAAAAATCCAAAAATATTTCCTTTTATTTATTTCTTATTTTCAATTATTTCAAAAAACCGAAAAACATCTTTTGTATATATTGTACATTTTTGTAAATAAATTCTTTGTTGTATATATTATTTAATTTTCGTGACATAGAAAAGCAAATAAACAATCTCCTGTGGGTAATGACCCTTGCTTCCCACTATACTATTCATCGACATTTTTATAGGTTGCAAGGATTTGTATATAATTACATACATTCTTTAATTTATTTTGACGAGCATTTTTGCGCGTATCAATTCCGGCGTGCGAAAATGTCCACTTCAACACGCACGCGGTTTATTAAACAATTCGGCCGACGCAAAAGTCGTGCGTCGGCCCAATCAAATTTTTTCTGATTTTCGATTTTTTATTTTATTATTTTTTTAATACTTTACGAAAAGTCGTAAAGTGAACAGTGAAAACGCGTAGCACACGCGCTTGCCGACACTTTAAACGGGCTTGGGCCATCGAAATGGTTTGGGCCTTAAAGTGGGCCTGGGCCAAAGAAATCTCCGGCCCATTATTGGTGGGTTTAAACTAATGGGCCTAAAAACGAACAGGCCCGACACACTAATGGGCTTGGGTTACGGGTTTTGGGCTTCGTGAATGACACGAGCCCAATGGGCCAAATTTTTTTTTATTTTTTTTTATTTTTTTATTTTTTACAAAACCTAAAACCCTAACCAATCACACAAATGGGCCTAATGCCCAATAACAAATGACTATAACAAGCCCGAAAATAAAACACACATTAATTATAAACAGTAAAAATAAATAATTACAAACGGTAAAACAAACAAACAAACACTCTTTTTTTTTATTTACAATTACAAATTTTTTATATATTTTTTTCTTTTTAAACAGAAAAATAACGAGAGTGAAAAGAAAACTTACCTTTTTACTCCCGAGGAAACCGAAAAAAATCACCAACAAGACATCAACCTCAAGGTTTTTCAACCTTGACTTCCTAAACGTATGCTCCGATGTATGTAGTAAAATTTCCGATAAACCCGGATTATTCCCTATAAAAATTAAAATGTTAGTAATAAAATTTACAAGTTAAAAACAAAATATTTACAAAATGAATAAATAAAATTTCCTATGTCTAAGTATATTTTATTTACAAGTAATGTTAAATTGTCCAAAATATAGTTAAAAACAAAGTTGATTCCAAGCGGTAATTCGAGGTGGACGTACGGCCTAGGTGCAATATCTTGACGTAAATGACTTTCCGTGTTTTCAGAAGGCGAATGGCCAGATCACAAGAGATAAGCGAGAGGCAGGATTCATTTAGTGGACAAGTCCTCTGAATCCAATTTTACAAACCCGTCACTCAGAGTCTTGATCATATCTAGACACATTCATGTGCCCCTTACTCAGTTGAGAAAGCACTTAAGTGTTCGACAATTCTCCAAGTGTTAATAAAGGCCGCCCTCAACCTCAAGTGACCTTACGGTACAAATGAAGGGTTTAGGCCAATATTAATAAAAGGACCTTACCTATTTCCGTTCAAATTACAACCTACAACAACTTAAATAATTAACAGTATTCAGGATACCTAAGTATAATTACTAAGTATGTGTAAAAAAATATTTACAAGTAAAATTAGTAAGTATAAATTTAACAAGTATTATTTACAAACAGTAAAAAGTCAACAGTCAAATTTGTCGTTGTAAAGTATAATGGGAAATAAAGGTTTTTCCCACAGAAGATTGTTATATTTACTTTTTAATGTCACGAAAAATTAAATTAAATAAAGAATTATTATTAACAAGTATAAAAAATAAAAAATATATATATATACAAAATTAAATAAACTATACAGTATTGTTTCTATTTACAAAAATATACATTATATACAAAAGTATTTTTGGGGGTTTTTGAGATTTTTGAAAACAATAAATAAAATATTTTTGGATTTTTATTATTTTTGAAAACAAGAAACACACACAAAAATATTGTTTTGAAGATTAACTAACTCCCTAGCCATGAATCCGAAACTAACACATGTAGAATGCCCACGCGGGTTATCATTCCCCAAATAAACTTCTCCCATGAAATCAACCTAGTGAACGCTCATCTAGATTAAACATTTAAACATGCAAAGGTGATTAATCTAAACATGTCTAACGCATAGAAAAAGAGTTGTTAATTCAAGTGCGCGACCTAGCGAACGCTCGTCTATCCGCGATCCTTATTATTTAGTTTCAACATTAAAGATAAAACTAAACAAACAAAATTCACATAAGCTGCTAGAAGAATCAATCAACTTCAATCCAACAATTATTACACAAAATAGAAAATAAACAAACAATAACATTTCCCAAAATTATTCACGAATAGTTAATTAAACAAAAATAAATTATAATAAATAAACGAGTTTGGGAAAAATGTTACTGTTGTGTCCATGAAAATGGACACTGTCTGGCAGGCGAAGGTGGCAGACTCAGCTATTGAAACGGACTATAACGGTAACTTTGGATGTGGCGGGTGCAGAGAGAACTTTGGGCTTTGGATTTGCTGCAATGGGCAAAAGCCCAATTCTTTCTTCTTGGCCGGCCCAAGCCCATGGGTTCCTTGTTTGACTTTTCAACAAAAAGCCATGTCAGCATCAAGTGTGGTCTTCATTCTTTTCGCGATTTCTGTTTCTTCTATTCTGCTTCATTCTTCTTCTTCTCTACAGAGGGGACCGGCGAGAGAGCTGCTGCGGTGGTGCGGAGGTGGACTGGGTTCAGCGACGGAACAGCAGCGGCGACAAGGAGCGACGGAAACGACGCCGGCAGGAACTGAATTGCAACGGTGCCGGCGCGGTGACAAGGAAATCTGGTTGGGCTGGGATGGCACGGCGGCGTCGGCGCACGGGCAGAGAGCAGCAGCAAAGGGAGACGGCAACGGTGATGGGTGCGACGCAGGTGGTGGAATCAAAGGCTTTAATCGATGGCGGCAGTAAAGGAAGTACGCCGGCGACTGGATTTGACGGTTATGGACGGCGTCGGCGGTCGATTATGGAGGTTGTGATTGTGATGGGTTCTCGGCGGCTCTGCTTGGGTGGTTAGAATTCCGAGCTGGGGACTATTGTGATTCACGGCATGGAATTGAACAAGGGCGGCTGAAGCTCGGTGATGCCGTGGGTGAGGTGAGCACAGGCTTGGGTGCAGAGATTAATTCTCTGGGCATTTTGATTGTGGGCTGCTTGATTGATTTGGCAGTGGACTGAGGAGCGACCATGGGTTCGACGCAGCTGCAAAAGAGAACCTGCAAAAGAGAAAGAGGATGAATTAGATTGTTGTTGGTGATTTGATTGCAGGAGCCTCCCTTAAATAGCAGAGGGAATGGGAATCAGCCAACGCAGAGGTGATAGTGGAAGGGAGCAGAAATGCTCTGTGAAGCTTCGTGGGTGATGTGGAAATGAGTAGGTGGTGGTAGTGCTTGCCGGCAGTGGAGGAAAACCGGGAAGAATTTGGATTGATTAGCTGGAGAAGAATCACAGAGAAAATTGAAACCATGTGAGGAGGAATCTCGGTGGTTGAAGTGGAGATGGGAAACGTGGTACCTGCAAAGAGAAAGAACAGAAAACAAAGAAAAGAAAAAAAGAAAATTAATAAAACAAAAGCAAGATAAAAAAAATAATAATAAAATAAAATAAAAGAAAAATAAAATAATAAAAGAATTTAAATAAATATTAGAGAAAATAAATGGTGGTTTGAATTGTGTTCCACCACCGCGTGTGGTGGTTTCGCCTCCGTATGTGGTGGTTCGCCGACAAATTGTCGGGATTCGGAATAATCCGAAATCTTCGTACATTATTTTATTCCACAAATGAAAGTCACGGTTGACTTTCCGATTTATGCTGAAAACCTCCAAAATGCACCTATTTTGTGCAGATAAACATTTTCCTGGTATTTTCCCTAAAAACACGAAAACAAACATTAAACAGACAATTAAGCTTTCGGAATAGCAAAATCCAGTAATTAAAGGCACTTTGTGAACGTATTTTACGTTCACATCACCCGTTGACCCAATCAAAGTCCAAGCCCAATGGTCCAATTGCTAAGCACAGTCCAAGCCCAATGGCCCAATTGCTTTGCGCACCCGCCACATCCAATAGTCCGATTTTATAGCTGAGTCTGCCACCTTCGCCTGCCAGACAGTGTCCATTTTCATGGACACAACAGTAACATTTTTCCCAAACTCGTTTATTTATTATATTTTATTTTTGTTTAATTAACTATTCGTGAATAATTTTGGGAAATGTTATTGTGTAAATATTTGTTTATTTTCTATTATTGCATAATAATTGTGATTTGATTTTTCTAAGTTGCTTTTGTGATTGTTTATTTGATTCAAGTTTACGGAAATCTTTTATATGTTTATGTTATAGGGGTCGACACTTATGATGTTTACATATAATTGGAGCTAGAGTTAGAAATCCGATTCACCTAATAGTTTTGGAACCTAATTCACAAGTAGTAAAGGCTTTGGACAAAAGTTGGAATCAATTAAAAAGGATTACAAATAGATGGACTTTTCCATACTAGGTTGTGCACTTGAATTAACGATTCTTTTCGATGCTTTGAACATGGATTGACTAGCTAGCTTTCTAGACTAAGATGGCATGTTTAATTGATTGATCTAGGTGCTTTCACTTAGGTTAATTTTCAGAGAGAAGTCTAATTGGGAAATAATTAGCTTTCTAATATTTCACAATGTTAGTTTCGATCATATGACTTAGAGAAATCAATATTTGTGTGTGTTTTTCTTTTTTTCAAAAATAATAAAAATCCAAAAATATTTCCTTTTAATTATTTATTGTTTTCAAAAATCTCAAAAACCCCCAAAAATACTTTTGTATATAATGTATATTTTTGTAAATAGAAACAATACTGTATAGTTTATTTAATTTTGTATATATTTATATTCTTTATTCTTTATACTTGTTAATAATAATTCTTTATTTAATTTATTTTATTGTGACATTGAAAAGTAAATATAACAATCTTCTGTGGGAAAAACCTTTATTTCCCATTATACTTTACAACGACAATTGTTAGGAATTTAGGTAATAATTAATGACGTAGGTAAAATCCTCAAATCATTTTGGCGCCGGCTCGCCGGGGATTGTTTTTTAATATTTACTTTTTACTATTGACTGTTGACTTTTTACTATTGACTTTTTACTTTTTACTATTGACTTTTTACTATTTGTAAATAATACTTATTAATTTTATTTATACTCACTAATTATACTTGTAGATATTTTTGTTACACTTAGTAATTTATTTAGGTGTCTTTTATATAGTTGATTATTTTTTTTTTGTTGTAAGTTGTAACTTGAACGGAATAGGTAAGGTCCTTTTATTAATATTGGCCTAAACCCTTCATTTTTACCGTAAGGTTATTTGAGGTTGAGGGCGGCCTTTATTAACACTTGGAGAATTGTCGAACACTTAAGTGCTTTCTCAACTGAGTAAGGGGCACATGGATGGTGTCTAGGTCGAGACCCTGGGTGACAGGTTTTGGATTCAGAGGACTATAGACTGACGTAAGTCGATAGGGGTGTAAGCCTCCGTAGTCCACCAAATGAATCCTGCCCCTCGCTTATTCTCATATGATCTGGCCATTCGCCTTCTGATACGCCCAAAAAGGAGCATCAATTTAAAAAAACCCTATCGGTAGTAGTATAGTGCATAGTAGGGTATCGTTCACAACGGAGATCAAAGGGTGTACCTAACAAAAAATGTCACAAAGAATTAAATAAAATAAAGAATTATTATTAACAAGTATAAAGAATATATACATATGTACAAAGTAAAGGGGGTTTAAGAGATAAATTGAATGAAATAAATAAATTAAATTACAAAGAATAAATTAAATAAGATGGGATGAAACATAAAGAATATAAAGTTCAGCCACATATACACAAGTTTATTAATCATTGGACCGAAAATTAACCAAGTTCCCTAGCCATGAAACCGAAATTAACATATGTGGAAAGTTAGAAGCTAACCATTCCCCAAATAAAAGCTCTCTACGAAAATTAACCTAAGTGAAAGCACCTAGATTAACCAATTAAACATGCCATCTTAGTCTAGAAAGCTAGCTAGTCAAACCATGTTTAACGCATAGAAGAAGAGTTGTTAATCAAAGTGCACGACCCATTATAGAAAAGTCCATATGTCCGCAATCCTTTTTATTTGACACCGACCTTTGTCCAAAGCCTTTACTACTCGTGAATTAGGTTTCCAAAACTATTAGGTGAATTGTAATCCCTAACTCTAGCTCCAATTATATGTAAATATTATAAGTATCGATCCCTATAACATAAACACATAAAAGTTTTCTATAATTCAGAATCAAGTAAACAGAGTCACATAAGCTACTAGAAGAACTAATTAATTAGGATCCAATAACTAAATAAACTCATATAAATAGGCTGGAAATTATATAAATCGTGTCATGTTAACTAATACAAAGAATAATCAAGCAACAAAGAGGAATTCATAAGAATAATTAAAGGAAAAGTCAGATTACACCATATGGAATAGCATGAAGACTTGAAGACCACGAAACCTTGAATCCTTGAAAGCAAGTAATCCAAACCGTGTGCAGCAAGGTGGTGATGATGATGGACGAAATTGATGGTGATGATGGTGATGGTGCAGCCGCCTTTCCTCCTCCTTGAAGCCTTGAGAACCCTAAATACTAGAGAATGGAAAATATGATGGAGAAGAGAAAGAGGAGGGTTTGTCCCTCCCCATTGGGGTGTGAATTTGTGAATTGGTGAAGAGAAATAGGCTCCTATTTATAGGAAAATGGAGAGGAAGAAGAAGACAATGGAAGAAATAAACAAAGAAAGGGAAAAGAAGTGGAATGTGAATGGGAGATAAAGAAATGGTAAGTGGTGGTGGAAATGGAATCATATGGCAATTAACCATTTATTTACCAAAAAGAAATTAAACACTAATGGTGTGGGCAGAAAGAAGAGGAAAGAATATAGGGGTGAGTGGAGCATTGAAAATAAAAGAAGAGGAAAGAAATAAAAACGGACAGCACTGAGCAGTGCGCACTTAGAACGGAATCCTGCACGTTTCAACGGTTGGATGCTTCTGAAATTTTATATGGGAATAACTGACATCCATGTGCAACTTGTACCAAAATTACAGCCAGATCTGACGGTGCAATTGAGAGATATGGGCCTCGCCAGTTGACCTATCTGCACAGGCAGATTGTCCGAAAATCTGGGCTTGGGCCTTTCCTCATGCTTTGTGAACCTGGGCCTTCCTTCATGGATTTGGGCCTGCCATCTTGGGTCTGGGCCTCCTTCTTGGTGGGACCCCTTCTTAATGGGCCTCGCAAAAGCCTATTAGACTTCGTTTCTGCACATGCTCACATTAATACATCATTTTGGACTCAAATATGGAAACTAAGCTAAAATAGCAAAGTTCCAATTAAATCATAGCCAAATAGTAGGGAAAACACATTAAAAACGTCACACTTTGTGCTCCTATCAAATTCCCCCACACTTAGCTACTGCTAGTCCTCTAGCAAACACAAAACTTTAAAACAGAACAACACAAAACAAAAAACGAAACACAAAACAAAATGGTCTTTCCAACCATAACCCTCAGCGAGTTCGAAAAAATTATAATCAGGAGAATAAAAATTATATATCAAGGCTAAAGAATTTGCTAAGTCTTTAACATACACAACTCATTCATGCTCGAGTGAAGTGTGTGAAAACCAAGTATACAATTAATCTCATGCAATCCAATAGGCACATCGAAACAACATTAACCACTAAAGCTCACAAGATTCACTAATTATTTCCGCTCAGTGTTTAGGGTTAAGTGTTTACTCTCATAACAATTACACAAGTAACGTTCCCATATGCTTGCTCATTAACCGAATCTCTACAATTAATCCACAAATCATCAGATCATAAGGACTTTTAGGTGAAACAGGGACCAAAAGGTGGATGGTAAATGGTGAATGGTGAATAATGAATGAAGGGACTGGAAATGAAAAATGTTTCATATGTTTGCAAGACAAGTCAACGACTTTGAAACTCATACCTATGCTAAACCCGAAACAACTCTTATTTTCCTCCAACCTTTTATTGAAATTAAAACAATACAACAAAATAACTTCATTTTTTGGAATTTCTCTTTCTGACATTTTTTTCTTTCTTTCTTTTCTATTTTTTTTTTCTTTGAGGAATTTATTCCTTCTTTTTTTTCTGATTTTTTTTTCTTTTCTTTGAACAAATACAACAAAATAAATACACCCCCACACTTGCCTTTTGGTATACTACCATACAAATCAAAACCCGAAGCATAAGAACACAAGAAGTCACTATCATCGTCTTGCAAACATAAATAAAACAAGGGTGAGATGGTGTGGGTGAATAAAAGAAACGGCTAATGAGTGTTTAGTTCAAAAGGGGATTCCTAAAGTTCGTGTTTAGATGGATGGTGAATACTTTGGCCATGGTGCTCAACTAATGCCTTACTCATCTCTAATTCATCACAGATTAACAAAACGTTTCAAGTGGTCTTTGAGCAAGTTCTAGGTTCAAAAACTCATGAATTGTGCACACGTGAAGAACAAGTAAATGTATGAATGATGCATACATGTGAATATTCAATAGGCTCAAGTCCTCACATTTTCTGGGTATGCATGACAATGTATGTTCAAATGTGCTTCTCGGATTGCAATCAACTAATCAACACAGGTTATGTGAACATGAAATTTCGAGCAATCGTATGTTATGCAAATTAAATCCAAAGCAAATCACACAAAGCCTTAGCGTATAATCAACATTCTCAAAATCATAACAATTAAACTCAATTCATCATCGGAATTGGAAACAACAAAACACAACATAAATAAACACACAAAAACACAAAACAGAAGCAAATATTTTTGTAATTTTTGATTTTTTTGATTTTTCAATGTAGGTAACAATACGTGACCACAGGGACTCACTAAGTGCAATGGTAGGTTCAACGCTACCAAGGGAGTAAGTATGATTTAGTCGATATACCATTACCGTAGAAAACGAAAACAAACAAATAAACAAACAACAGAAGCAATTCTTTTTTCTGTTTCAATTTTTTTTATTAGGGTAACAATACGTGACCACAGTGACTTACTAAGTGCAATGGTAGGTTCAACGCTACCAAGGGAGTAAGTATGATCTAGTCGATATACCGTTACCGTAGAAAACAAAAACAAGTAAATTATTTTTTTGAATTTTTGAATTTTTCAAATTTTTTCTTTTCTTTTTAATAAACCTTCCCCCCACACTTGAATTAAACATTGTCCTCAATGTTAGACAGATATTTCACTAAAATGAAAAATTCAAGTATGGTTATTGAATTTAAACACACAAACAGAAGTAAACACACAAACATAAATAAACACACAACAGTTAAGTAAAAATGAAAAACAGATAGAAAATACTCCCCCTTGAAGATCATGAAGCGCCTCCCGAAGCAAGTCACCAACAGCCACAAACAAGGCTAGCAGGGCCTTGCATCCAACGTTTGCTCCTTAGTTGACTGCGGTACTGATCCGTTTGAGCGTGTCCTGGACGAGTGTTGTTGCCGACTCCACGGCAGATTTAGCTGATGTAGCCTTCACGGAGATCTGGAACACCATAGTAAGCAGTGTTCCGTCAAGAATGGCGCCGGATACGTTAGGCAGAATGGAGAAGCCAGAAGACATAAGCGGAAATGGCTCCGGTTCAACTCCACATAACAAACACTGGAGAATGGAATGGTTGATCGGCGCATAAATCACAGACGACCCCGTTGCATCGGTGCAACACTCCTGAAGAATAAGGAAGTCGTTGTGACTATCTATGGCGAGCACCGAAATCTGATTGCGCGGGTCAAGGCCGATGGAGAAATTTGCTAGCACACGCATCGAGCTGTCCATCGACATACTATCCCACAATGGTCTTGTCTGAACGTCTTTGAGGAACTCAAAGATCCTGGTGTGATGGGAAAGATGCACGACAGAACAACCAGCAGTACGATTGACTCCAGGGGGCTTGCTCGGATCACCCCTTCTCTTGTTGGTCCTGACCTCCATTCGAGTGTCCCTTGTTCGGTTCGAACAAGTCCAGTGGTGGTACGTGGAGTTGCTGATGTCGTTGAAGAAACAGACTGTCATCTGTTTTGCCATTTCGGCCAGGCCTCTTCTTCCTTCAGGCGAAATAATAGAGTCACCGGGTGAAGTGTGTATACCTGTGGCGCACATGTAGCGCTCGGCTTGTCGTTGGAGGGTTGAGATCCAACGCTTTGCACCAAAAGCGAACCCTGAATGAACAAATGGTTCGAAACTGGCCTTCATCTCCTTCTCGCGTACATCCACGTGCTCCACCCAAGTGACCAAGGAAGAACCATTCTGAAGATCACGTATCAGGCATCCGGAGGGGCGTTTTCGGCAAATCGATCTCACGGAAGGCTTCGGATTTGTGCGCAATTCATCCACGGAGACATCCACGACGACCCAACTTCCATCCAGTTGTTGGTGAGAATACCGCACAAACTGGACTTCACGAGTCGAAACGATGTTAGATGGCACCAGAAACTCGGCCGACATCACTTGCTTCTGCTCCTCGTAGCCTACTGCGTTGTCGGAGGGTAGGATCTCCAACATCCGAGCGTTAGTGATCATGCTACAGAAGACGGGCAACCATCGACCAACATCCATTAAGATCTCAACGATGGTGGTCGGATGAAGATGGATGGTTGCCGAGTGTCTCGAGGATTCCGCCTTGAAGTACGGTGCAGGTTCAGCTCGTTGAAACACTCGCAAGTACTCGGCCCTATTGAGAGTCTCGGGATGAATAGACGTGTCGGGAGTCGGTGAAGATATCCACAAAGGAAATCCAGCAGTGGCCATGAGCATGAGCTCGTATTTGGCCTTGCGGGCGATATCCGAGATCAAGTCGGTGTGGACTCCGACAAGATCGTGAGCAAGTCCGGGAAGGGTATCAGATGGCAAAGGTATGGATGGGCGCTCGACTAGGGTAGGCATGAGGCTCCGCACATCCCGTCTTAAGTGGTCCATGTCGATGGAATCGTCGGACAACTCGAGAATAGGCTCTTGTTGTGGAGGAACAACTTCGAGCCTTCGCCTAGGCACATCTGAGTGCGGAACAGGACCTCCGCAATTGGGACATATGCCGCTGTGGAGAGCATCGACGAGTCGTTGATTCTGCAGTTGAAGCTCCTCGTTTTTGCTCACCAGCTCATCGTTTCGTCTCTCTAACTCGGCAATACGCTGTTCAGACGTAAGGATACCGAACTTCTTCCTATTTCTCGACCCCCAATAATAGACTTGGTCCTCCTCTAGTCCGATTTTCGGACCAAATCTTTCTCGTTGTGGTTTCGTGGGGTGAGAATACACCGCAAAGAAAGCCGCCAGTGCTTCTCTCTGAGCGTTGGTGTACTTTGTCCTCGGAAGTCTCCGATAAACAGGAGCGGCTTCCGGCTCGGCAGGTGGATCAGCAACCAGGATTGGTGCTTGGGGTAGTGGTTGTGGTTGTGGTAGTGGCTCGGTCGGCATGCTAGCATCGGCGCTATTAAGCATGCTCGGTGGAATTATTTCAGCCAGGCCTTCAAAGATTGGGTTCTCTGAAGGACCTGCCTGAAACAAGTCGCTGAAAGAATTGACTCTTTTGGCCATTTTTGGGTTGGGAAGGAGGAAAGCTTCTGGGATTTGGGAGGTTTTCTGGGAAAACTCAAGAACACGAAGAACAGATGAAGAACAACGAGAGAAAATGAGAGAGAAACTAAGGGAAACGTGTGAAATGCCTAAGGAAACTAACGCAAACAGAAGGGAAAGGAAGGAACGGACGCACGCTCGCACACGTGCCACAGACAGAAGACCCGCAATTTCCGGATCGAGCGACGAAAGTCGTAAAGTCTACAGCAGACACGCACGCGGTTTATTAAACAAATCGGCCGACGCAAAAGTCGTGCGTCGGCCCAATCACATTTTTTTCTTGATTTTCGATTTTTTTATTTTGTTATTTTTTTAATACTTTACGAAAAGTCGTAAAGTGAACAGTGAAAACGCGTAGCACACGCGCTTGCCGACACTTTAAACGGGCTTGGGCCATCGGAATGGTCTGGGCCTTAAAGTGGGCTTGGGCCAAAGAAATCTCCGGCCCATTATTGGTGGGCTTAACTAATGGGCCTAAAAACGAATAGGCCCGACACACTAATGGTCTTGGGTTACGGGTTTTGGGCTTCGTGAATGACACGAGCCCAATGGGCTAAATTTTTTTATTTTTTTATTTTTTACGAAACCTAAAACCCTAACCAATCACACAAATGGGCCTAAGGCCCAATAACAAATAACTAGAACAAGCCCGAAAATAAAACACACATTAATTATAAACAGTAAAAATAAATAATTACAAACAGTAAAACAAAACAAACACACTTTTTTTTTAATTTACAATTTAAAATTTTTTTATTTTTTATTTTTTAAATAAATAACGAGAGTGAAAAGAAAACTTACCTTTTTACTCCCGAGGAAACCGAAAATCACCAACAAGACATCAACCTCAAGGTTTTTCAACCTTGACTTCCTAAACGTATGCTCCGATGTATGTGGTAAAATTTCCGATAAACCCGGATTATTTCCTATACAAAATAAAAAGGTTAGTAATAAATTTACAAAATAAAAACAAAATATTTACAAAGTTAAAAATATGTCACAAATTATCTATACAAAATAAATGAATAAAATTTCTTATGTCTAAGTATATTTTATTTACACAATACACTTAAGTGTACAAAAATATTTTCCTTTGCCTTAATATAGTTGAAAAAAAATGAAAGTTGATTCCAAGCGGTAACTCAAGGTGGACTTACGGCCTAGGTGCAATGCCTTGACTTAAATGACTTTCCGTGTTTTCAGAAGGCGAATGGCCAGATCATATGAGAATAAGCGAGGGGCAGGATTCATTTAGTGGACTACGGAGGCTTACACCCCTATCGACTTACGTCAGTCTATAGTCCTCTGAATCCAAAACCTGTCACCCAGGGTCTTGACCTAGACACCATCCATGTGCCCCTTACTCAGTTGAGAAAGCACTTAAGTGTTCGACAATTCTCCAAGTGTTAATAAAGGCCGCCCTCAACCTCAAATAACCTTACGGTAAAAATGAAGGGTTTAGGCCAATATTAACAAAAGGACCTTACCTATTTCCGTTCAAGTTACAACTTACAACAACAAAAAATAATCAACTATATAAAAGACACCTAAATAAATTACTAAGCGTAACAAAATATGAACAAGTATTAAAAACAAGTAATAACAACAACTACTCACAAGTAATATAGACAAGTAATATAAACAAGTAATATGAACAGTTAAAAAAAATAGTAAAATTATAAACAATAAAAAGTAAACAGTAATTATATACAAGTAATAAAAACAGTAATAATTACAAAAAATTATAAACAGTATTCACAAAAAAAAAATATTAGGTTAGGAATATTTTCAATCCACGTCGACGGCGCCAAAAATTGATACGCCCAAAAAGGAGCATCAATTTAAAAAAACCCTATCGGTAGTAGTATAGTGCATAGTAGGGTATCGTTCACAACGGAGATCAAAGGGTGTACCTAACAAAAAATGTCACAAAGAATTAAATAAAATAAAGAATTATTATTAACAAGTATAAAGAATATATACATATGTACAAAGTAAAGGGGGGTTTAAGAGATAAATTGAATGAAATAAATAAATTAAATTACAAAGAATAAATTAAATAAGATGGGATGAAACATAAAGAATATAAAGTTCAGCCACATATACACAAGTTTATTAATCATTGGACCGAAAATTAACCAAGTTCCCTAGCCATGAAACCGAAATTAACATATGTGGAAAGTTAGAAGCTAACCATTCCCCAAATAAAACCTCTCTACGAAAATTAACCTAAGTGAAAGCACCTAGATTAACCAATTAAACATGCCATCTTAGTCTAGAAAGCTAGCTAGTCAAACCATGTTTAACGCATAGAAGAAGAGTTGTTAATCAAAGTGCACGACCCATTATAGAAAAGTCCATATGTCCGCAATCCTTTTTATTTGACACCGACCTTTGTCCAAAGCCTTTACTACTCGTGAATTAGGTTTCCAAAACTATTAGGTGAATTGTAATCCCTAACTCTAGCTCCAATTATATGCAAATATTATAAGTATCGATCCCTATAACATAAACACATAAAAGTTTTCTATAATTCAGAATCAAGTAAACAGAGTCACATAAGCTACTAGAAGAACTAATTAATTAGGATCCAATAACTAAATAAACTCATATAAATAGGCTGGAAATTATATAAATCATGTCATGTTAACTAATACAAAGAATAATCAAGCAACAAAGAGGAATTCATAAGAATAATTAAAGGAAAAGTCAGATTACACCATATGGAATAGCATGAAGACTTGAAGACCACGAAACCTTGAATCCTTGAAAGCAAGTAATCCAAACCGTGTGCAGCAAGGTGGTGATGATGATGGACGAAATTGATGGTGATGATGGTGATGGTGCAGCCGCCTTTCCTCCTCCTTGAAGCCTTGAGAACCCTAAATACTAGAGAATGGAAAATATGATGGAGAAGAGAAAGAGGAGGGTTTGTCCCTCCCCATTGGGGTGTGAATTTGTGAATTGGTGAAGAGAAATAGGCTCCTATTTATAGGAAAATGGAGAGGAAGAAGAAGACAATGGAAGAAATAAACAAAGAAAGGGAAAAGAAGTGGAATGTGAATGGGAGATAAAGAAATGGTAAGTGGTGGTGGAAATGGAATCATATGGCAATTAACCATTTATTTACCAAAAACAAATTAAACACTAATGGTGTGGGCAGAAAGAAGAGGAAAGAATATAGGGGTGAGTGGAGCATTGAAAATAAAAGAAGAGGAAAGAAATAAAAACGGACAGCACAGAGCAGTGCGCATTTAGAACGGAATCCTGCACGTTTCAACGGTTGGATGCTTCTGAAATTTTATTTGGGAATAACTGACATCCATGTGCAACTTGTATCAAAATTACAGCTAGATCTGACGGTACAATTGAGAGATATGGGCCTCGCAAGTTGACCTATCTGCACAGGCAGATTGTCCGAAAATCTGGGCTTGGGCCTTTCCTCATGTTTTGTGAACCTGGGCCTTCCTTCATGGATTTGGGCCTGCCATCTTGGGTCTGGGCCTCCTTCTTGGTGGGACCCCTTCTTAATGGGCCTCGCAAAAGCCCATTAGACTTCGTTTCTGCACATGTTCACATTAATACATCATTTTGGACTCAAATATGGAAACTAAGCTAAAATAGCAAAGTTCCAATTAAATCATAGCCAAATAGTAGGGAAAACACATTAAAAACGTCACACTTTGTGCTCCTATCACCTTCTGAAAACACGGAAAGTCATTTAAGTCAAGGCATTGCACCTAGGCCGTAAGTCCACCTTGAGTTACCGCTTGGAATCAACTTTCATTTTTTTTCAACTATATTCAGGCAAAGGAAAATATTTTTGTACACTTAAGTGTATTGTGTAAATAAAATATACGTAGACATAGGAAAATTTATTTATTCATTTTGTATAGATAATTTGTGACACATTTTTAACTTTGTAAATATTTTGTTTTTATTTTGTAAATTTATTACTAACTTTTTAATTTTTATAGGGAATAATCCAGGTTATCGGAAATTCTACCACATACATCGGAGCATACGTTTAGGAAGTCAAGGTTGAAAAACCTTGAGGTTGATGTCTTGTTGGTGATTTTCGGTTTCCTCGGGAGTAAAAAGGTAAGTTTTCTTTTCACTCTCGTTATTTGTTTTTGAAAAAGTAAAAAATAAAAAAAATTAGAAAATTTGTAATTATAAATAAAAAAAAAAAGAGTGGTTGCTTTTGTTTTACTTTTTTGTAATTATTTCTTTTTACTATTTATAATTACTGTTTGTTTTATTTTCGGGCTTGTTGTAGTTATTTGTTATTGGGCCTTAGGCCCGTTTGTGTAATTGGTTAGGGTTTTAGGTTTCGAATAAAAAAAAAAAAAATTAGTTAATTAGATCTTTGGCCCATTGGGCCCGTGTCACTCACGAAGCCCAAAACCTGTAACCCAAGCCCATTTAGTGTGTCGGGCCTGTTCGTTTTTAGGCCCATTAGTTAAGCCCACAAATAATGGGCTAGAGATTTCTTTGGCCCAGGCCCACTTTAAGGCCCAGACCATTTCGATGACCCAGGCCCGTTTAAAGTGTCAGCAACCTTAGCGCGTGTTACACACGCGTTTTCACTGTTCACTTTACGACTTTTCGTAAAGTATTAAAAAATAAAAATAAAAATTAAAAAAATAAAAAATAAAAATTTTGATTGGGCCGACGCACGACTTTTGCGTCGGCCGAATTGTTTAATAAACCGCGTGCGTGTCTACTGTAGACTTTACGACTTTCGTCGCCCGATCCACAATTTGCGGGTCTTCTGTCTGTGGCACGTGTGCGAGCGTGCGTCTGTTCCTTCCTTTCCCTTCTGTTTGCGTTAGTTCCCTTAGGTCATTTCACGTTTTCCCTTAGTCTCTCTCTCACTCTCTCTCTCGTGTTCTTGAGTTTTCCCAGAAACCTCCCAATTCCCAGAAGCTATCCTCCCTTCCCAACCCAGAAATGGCCAAAAGAGTGAATTCTTTCAGCGATTTGTTTCAGGCAGGTCCTTCAGAGAACCCGATCTTTGAAGGCTTGGCTGAAATAATTCCACCGAGCATGCTCAATAGCGCCGATGCTAGCATGCCGACTGAGCCACTACTACAGCCACAACCACTACCCCAAGCACCAATCCTGGTTGCTGATCCACCCGTTGAGCCGGAAGCCGCTCCTGTCTATAGGAGACTTCCGAGGACAAAATACACCAAAGCTCAGAGAGAAGCACTAGCGGCTTTCTTTGCGGTGTATTCTCACCCCACCAAGCCACAAAGAGAAAGATTTGGTCCGAAAATCGGACTTGAGGAGGACCAAGTCTATTATTGGGGGTCGAGAAATAGGAAGAAATTCGGTATCCTGACGTCTGAGCAACGTATCGCCGAGCTAGAGAGAAGAAACGATGAGCTGGTGAGCAAGAACGAGGAGCTTCAAATGCAGAATCAACGACTCGTCGATGCTCTCCACGCCGGCATCCGTCCCATTGCGGAGGTCCCGTTCCGCACTCGGATGTGCCACGGCGAAGGCTCGAAGTTGTTCCTCCACAACAAGAGCCTCTTCTCGAGTTGTCCGATGATTCGATCGATATGGACCACTTGAGACGGGATGTGCGGAGCCTCATGCCTACCTTAGTCGAGCGCCCATCCATACCGTTGCCATCTGACACCCTTCCCGGACCTGCTCATGATCTTGTCGGAGTCCACACCGACTTGATCTCGGATATCGCCCGCAAGGCCAAAGACGAGCTCCTGCTCATGGCCACTGCTGGATTTCCTTTGTGGATAACTTCACCGACTCCCGAGACTCTTAATAGGGCCGAGTACTTGCGAGTGTTTCAACGAGCTGAACCTGCTCCGTACTTCAAAGCCGAATCGTCGAGACACTCGTCAACCATCCATCTTTATCCGACCACCATCGTTCAGATCTTAATGGTTGTTGGTCGATGGTTGCCAGTCTTCTGTAGCATGATTACAAACGCCCAGACGTTGGAGATCCTATCGTCCAGCAACGAAGAAGGCTACGTGGAGCAGAAGCAAGTTATGTCGGCCGAGTTTCTGGTGCCATCTCACCTCGTTTCAACTCGTGAAGCCCAGTTTGTTCGGTATTCTCACCAACAACTGGATGGAAGTTGGGTCATCGTGGATGTCTCCGTGGATGAATTACGCACGAATCCGAAGCCTTCCGTGAGATCGATTTGCCGAAAACGCCCCTCCGGATGCCTAATACGTGATCTTCAGAATGGTTCTTCCTTAGTTACTTGGGTGGAGCACGTGGATGTACGCGAAAAGGAGATGAAGGCCAGTTTCGAACCTTTTGTTCATTCAGGGTTCGCTTTTGGTGCAAAGCGTTGGATCTCAACTCTCCAACGACAAGCCGAGCGCTACATGTGCGCCACAGGTATCCACACTTCACCCGGTGACTCGATCATTTCGCCCGAAGGAAGAAGAGGCCTGGCGGAAATGGCAAAACAGATGACAATCTGTTTCTTCAACGATATCAGCAACTCCACGTACCATCACTGGACTTGTTCGAACCGAACAAGAGACACTCGAATGGAGGTCAGGACCAACAAGCGAAGGGGTGATCCGAGCAAGCCCCCTGGAGTCAATCGTACTGCTGGTTGTTCCGCTGTTCATCTATCTCATCACACCAGGATCTTTGAGTTCCTCAAAGACGTGCAGACAAGACCACAATGGGATAGTATGTCGATGGACAGCTCGGTGCGTGTGCTAGCAAATTTCACCATCGGTCTTGACCCGCGGAACCAGATTTCGGTGCTCGCCATTGATAGTCACAACGACTTCCTTATTCTTTAGGAGTGTTGCACCGATGCAACGGGGTCGTCTGTGATTTACGCGCCGATTAACCATTCTATTCTCCAGTGTTTGTTATGTGGAGTTCAACCGGAGCCATTTCCACTTATGTCTTCAGGCTTCTCCATTCTGCCTAACGTATCCGGAGCTATTCTTGACGGAACACTGCTGACTATGATGTTCCAGATCTCAGTGAGGGCTACATCAGCTAAGTCTGTCGTGGAGTCGGCAACTACCCTTGTCCAGGACACACTTCAACGGATCAGAACCGCAGTCAACTAAGGAGCATACGTTGGATGCAAGGCCCTGCTAGCCTTGTTGGTGACTGTTGGTGACTTGCTTCGAGAGGAGCTTCACGATCTTCAAGGGGGAGTCTTTCTGTTTCCCTTTTCATTTACTTAACTGTTGTGTGTTTATTTATGTTTGTGTGTTTACTTTTGTTTGTGTGTTTAAATTCAATAACCATACTTGAATTTTTCATTTTCGTGAAATATTTGTCAACATTGAGGACAATGTTTAATTCAAGTGTGGGGGGAAGGTTTATTAAAAAGAAAAGAAAAAATTTGAAAAATTCAAAAATTCAAAAAAATAATTTACTTGTTTTCGTTTTCTATGGTAACAATATATCGACTAAATCATACTTACTCTCTTGGTAGCGTTGAACCTACCATTGCACTTAGTAAGTCACTGTGGTCACGTATTGTTACCCTAAATTGAAAAAATAAAAATAAAAATAAATCAAAAATTACAAAAATATTTGCTTCTGTTTGTGTGTTTTTGTGTGTTTATTTCTGTTATGTGTGTTGTATTCTTTCCAATCCCAAGGATGAATTGAGTTTACTTTGTTGTGATTAGAAAAATATTGATTATATGCTAAGGCTTTGAGATTTGCTTTGGATTTAATTTGGATAACTTATGATTGCTCGAAATTCCATGTTCACATAACCTTTGTCGATTAGTTGATTGCAATCTGAGAAGCACATTTAAACATACATTGTCATGCATACCCAGAAAATGTGAGGACTTGAGCCTATTGAATATTCACATGTATGCATATTTCATACATTTACTCGTTCTTCATGTGTGCACAATTCATGAGTTTTGAACCTAGAACTTGCTCAGAGACCACTTGAAACATTTTATTAATCTGTGATGAATTAGAAATGAGTAAGGCATTAGTTGAGCACCATGGCCAAAATATTCACCATCCATCTAAACACGAACTTTAGGAATCCCCTTTTGAACTAAACACTCATTAGCCGTTTCTTTTGTTCACCCACACCATTTCACCCTTGTTTTATTTGTGTTTGCAAGACGATGATAGTGACTTCTTGTGTTCTTATGCTTCGGATTTGTATAGTAGTATACCAAAAGGCAAGTGTGGGGGTGTATTTATTTTGTTGTATTTATTCAAAGAAAGAAAGAAAAAAAAAATCAAAAATAAAAAGAAGGAATAAAATTCCTCAAAGAAAAAAAAATAAAAAATAAAAGAAAAAAGAAAGAGAAATTCCAAAAATAGAGTTATTTTCTTGTATTGTTTTAATTTCAATAAAAGGTTGGAGGAAAATAAGAGCGTTGTTTCGGGTTTAGCATAGGTATGAGTTTCAAAGTCGTTGACTTGTCTTGCAAACATGTAAAACATTTTTCATTTCGAGTCCTTTCATTTCATTTACCATTTACCATTCATCCATCCTTTTGTCCCTGTTTCACCTAAAAAGCCCTTATGATCTGATGATTTGTGGATTAATTGTAGAGAGTTGGTTAATGAGCAAGCATATGGGAACACTACTTGTGTAATTGTTATGAGAGTAAACACTTAACCCTAAACACTGAGCGGAAATATATAGTGAATCTTGTGAGCTTTAGTGGTTAATGTTGTTTCGATGTGCCTATTGGATTGCTTGACATTAATTGTATACTTGGTTTTCACACACTTCACCCGAGCATAAATGAGATGTACATGTTAAATGCTTAGCAAATTCTTTAACCTTGGCATATAATTTTTATTCTCTTGATTATAATTTTTTCGAACTCGCTGAGGATTATGGTTGGAAAGACCGTCTGTTTTGTGTTTCCCCTTCTGTTTTGTGTTGTTTTATTCTGTGTTTGCTAGAGGACTAGCAATAGTTCAAGTGTAGGGGTGTGATGTGAACGTAAAATACGTTCACAAAGTGCCTTTAATTACTGGATTTTGCTATTTCGAAAGCTTAATTGTTTGTTTAATATTTGTTTTTATGTTTTTAGGGAAAATACGAGTAAAATGTTAATCTGCACAGATTAGGTGCATTTTGGAGGTTTTCAGCGTAAATCGGAAAGTCAACCGTGACTTTAATTTGTGGAATAAAATATTGTACGAAGATTTCGGGAACCGTTCCGAATCCCGACAATTTGTCGGCGAACCACCACATACGGAGGCGCAACCACCACACGCGGTGGTGGAACACAATTCAAACCACCATTTTATTTTCCCTAATAATTATTTTATTTATTTACTTCATTTAATTTCTTTTATTATTTTATTTCTCTTGTTTTATTTTATTAATATTTCTATATATATTTATTTTTGATAATTGTTTATTTATTGACTTATTTTGTTTATGTTTTTGTTTTGGATTTTTGCCATCCACTCCCAGCCACCTAACTCCTCCACCACCACCACCAACCTATTCCACCATCTCCTACTTTCTCCACCACCCTTGGCCTCTAGCTATAGTCCATTTCACCAACCTATCTCCACCACCGAGCCCACTTCACTTTCCTCCCCTATTTATCCACAATCACCACCAATTCATATCACAAACACAACCCAATCACCAATTTCAATCCAATCACCTGCAATTTCACTCACAATATCACAGGCTTATCTTCAGAACATGCAAATTCAGAATTACAATTCAATTACAGCACAAATCCATCAAAGCAATAATTCAATCTAATTATCTTCTTCTCTTTTGCAGGAATGGAAGCTTCAAACCGGCGTTCCCGTGGATTCCAGTCCGGTCAGTCCTTCCCCGTGCTCAATCCGAGCTGCTGTCCCTGCCGGCGACTCACCGCTGCAACCCGGGAATCCCAGCGTCGTCCCGTACTTCGCCGTGATGCCCGACCACATCCAATTCCGGCATCAATTCCTCTCGCAAATCAGCGACGCCCGAAGCCATCTCCGCCGATCCGCCGTCTTCTCTCGATTCAGCCGGCCATCGATCATCACAGCCCAATCACCACCGGACTGCCCACATCACCGTAGCCTCGCAATCCCACGCATCCGGTCCTGTTTTCACCACCGGCGTTGCCAACAGCCTTGCCGGCATCTCTGCTCTTCGCGCCGTTGAAAGCCTCGCCGTGCCTTGCCGGCATCCCGTCACCCTCTCTCACGGCCTCTGTGTGTTCAGAAGAAGAAAACTGGAAAATAAAAGAAACAAGCACGGGATGAGGAAGAAACACGCCGAGGAGGGGAAAAGACCAAAAAGGGCAAGGCCCGGAAATAAGGAAAAGAAGATAAATGATGGGCTGTTGACCCCGTTGACCCAGTCAAAGTCCAAGCCCAATGGTCCAATTGCTAAGCACAGTCCAAGCCCAATGGCCCAATTGCTTTGCGCACCCGCCACATCCAATAGTCCGATTTTATAGCTGAGTCTGCCACCTTCGCCTGCCAGACAGTGTCCATTTTCATGGACACAACAGTAACATTTTTCCCAAACTCGTTTATTTATTATATTTTATTTTTGTTTAATTAACTATTCGTGAATAATTTTGGGAAATGTTATTGTGTAAATATTTGTTTATTTTCTATTATTGCATAATAATTGTGATTTGATTTTTCTAAGTTGCTTTTGTGATTGTTTATTTGATTCAAGTTTACGGAAATCTTTTATATGTTTATGTTATAGGGGTCGACACTTATGATGTTTACATGTAATTGGAGCTAGAGTTAGGAATCTGATTCACCTAATAGTTTTGGAAACCTAATTCACAAGTAGTAAAGGCTTTGGACAAAAGTCGGAATCAATTAAAAAGGATTACAAATAGATGGACTTTTCCATACTAGGTTGTGCACTTGAATTAACGATTCTTTTCGATGCTTTGAACATGGATTGACTAGCTAGCTTTCTAGACTAAGATGACATGTTTAATTGATTGATCTAGGTGCTTTCACTTAGGTTAATTTTCAGAGAGAAGTCTAATTGGGAAATAATTAGCTTTCTAATATTTCACAATGTTAGTTTCGATCATATGACTTAGAGAAATCAATATTTGTGTGTGTTTTTCTTGTTTTCAAAAATAATAAAAATCCAAAAATATTTCCTTTTAATTATTTATTGTTTTCAAAAATCTCAAAAACCCCCAAAAATACTTTTGTATATAATGTATATTTTTGTAAATAGAAACAATACTGTATAGTTTATTTAATTTTGTATATATTTATATTCTTTATTCTTTATACTTGTTAATAATAATTCTTTATTTAATTTATTTTATTGTGACATTGAAAAGTAAATATAACAATCTTCTGTGGGAAAAACCTTTATTTCCCATTATACTTTACAACGACAATTGTTAGGAATTTAGGTAATAATTAATGACGTAGGTAAAATCCTCAAATCAAATGCTGCTCATATAATTGTTGTATTGTTAGAGAATAATTTCTCATGTAATTATTTGTAAGATTAGACTTCCGCTAAACTCTGAATAATTTTGTAACATTAATGAAATGTTCGATGCACCAAATTATCGTCACTTATAATCGTGGTAAAAATTTAATTACTGCTATTATGAGTGATACACACATCACATGCACCTCAAATTCGGGCACCAGATATATAAACAATATTGGTCTCGGATTTGGGGCGTGACACTTCTCAACACATTCTTCACCACATTCTACAACCAAGAGACATCATTCCACACTTCCATATTTTCAGCAATCACCACAACCAACTCTTGGCCACCTTTTCCATTCTCTAATACGTAGGGTTTTCAAGACTTCAAGGAGGAGAGGAGGCGTCTACACCATCATCACCAGCCCTTTTATCAACGTCACCATCACCATCTTCATCTCAAGAGGCACGGCTTTGAGTTACTTGTGGTCAAGGATTCAAGGGTTCGTGGTCTTCGAGCTCTACATGCTTTTCATATGGTGCAGTCGACTTTATTCTTTAATTTCTCTTTGAGATCCTCTTTGTTGCTTGTTAATCTCTTGTATTAGTTAACACAATATGGATTATGTTATTTTCAGCCTATTTATGTGAGTAGGGTATATTCTCAAATTTTAATACAGAATATCTAACACACACATGCAGCGTGTATCAAAAATACAGCTGGATCCAACGGTGCAATTGGGAGATATGGGCTTCTGAAGTTGACTAATCTGCACAGGCAGAATGTCCGAAAATCTGGGCTTGGGCCTTTCCTCATGCTTTGTGAACTTGGGCCTTCCTTCATGGATTTGGGCCTTCCATCTTGGGTTTGGGCCTCCTTCTTGGACCTCATGGCAGACCACCTCTTAATGGGCCTCGCAAAAGCCCATTAGACTTCGTTTCTGCACATGTTCACATTAATACGTCATTTTGGACTCAAATATGGAAACTAAGCTAAAATAGCAAAGTTACAATTAAATCATAGCCAAATGGTAGGGAAAACACATTAAAAACGTCACACTTTGTGCTCCTATCAAATTCCCCCACACTTAGCTACTGCTAGTCCTCTAGCAAACACAAGAACAACACAAAACAGAAAAGGAAACACAAAACAGAATGGTCTTTCCAACCATAACCCTCAGCGAGTTCAAAAGAGTTATAATCAGGAGAATAAAAATTATATACCAAGGCTAACAAATTTGCTAAGTCTTTAACCTGCACATCTCATTCATGCTCGGGTGAAGTGTGTGAAAACCAAGTGTACAATTAATCTCATGCAATCCAATAGGCACATCGAAACAACATTAACCACTAAAGCTCACAATGATCACTAAATATTTCCGCTCAGTGTTTAGGGTTAAGTGTTTACTCTCATAACAATTGCACAAATAATGTTCCCATAAGCTTGCTCATCGACCAACTCCCCACAATCAATCCACAACTCATTAAATCATAAGGACTTTCAATGGTGTAATGGGGCCAAAGGTTAGGGGTTAAAAGAAACGAAGGGAAAGGAAATACAAAATGTCCCGAGTGTTCCACAAAACAATTTTATGACTTGTTTTCTATATGCTTAAACAATCAAACAACCAAACTTTTATTCACCTCCAACCTTTCACACTTTCTGAACAAAAACTTCTTATTCTTTTTCTGTCTTTTTTTTTTGTATTTTTTTTTTTTTTACACAACATTTTTTTTTAACAGCACCCCCACACTTACTTCTTTCACAAACCAAAAGACTTTTCAAGCACAAAATACCACCACAAAATACCAGCCCTTTTATCAACGTCACCATCACCATCTTCATCTCAAGAGGCACGGCTTTGAGTTATTTGTGGTCAAGGATTCAAGGGTTCGTGGTCTTCGAGCTCTATATGTTTTTCATATGGTGTAGTCGACTTTATTCTTTAATTTCTCTTTGAGATCCTCTTTGTTGCTTGTTAATCTCTTGTATTAGTTAACACAATATGGATTATGTTATTTTCAGCCTATTTATGTGAGTTTATTTAATTATTGGATTGAAGTTAATTGATTCTTCTAGTAGTTTATGTGAATTTTCTTGTTTGATTTTCTCTTTAACGTTGGAATCAAATAAGAAGGATCATGGATAGTTGAGTGGTCTCACTAGGTTGTGCACTTTAATTAACAAGCTCTTTCCTATGCGTTGAACATGTTTTGATTGATCACCTTTGCATGTTTAATTGTTTAATCTAGGTGTGGTCGCTTAGGTTAATTTTCATAGGACGGTGTTTAATTTGGGAGATGTTGATATGCGGTAAAAACCGACATCACTATTTATTACCTTAACTTCCTAAAAATTGTCGTAATAGTGTAGCGGGAAGTAAAAGGGTCATTTACGCACAGGAGATTGTTTATTTATTTTTCTATGTCACAAAATTAATTAAACTATAATTTCTATTTAATCACACAAAACAACATTTATATAAATAAAACACACAAAATACAAATTAATAAATAATTTAAACTAACACAATTAAATAAAACACACCAAAAATAAAGCATTTAAATTAACACACAAATAAATAAATAACATGTTTTTGGATTTTTCATAATTAATTAAATCACACAATTCAAATTACACAAATTAAATTATCCAAATAAAAATTAATAAAATAATTTCACACAACAAATACTTAAACAAATAAAATTAAAATGAGTTTAAGAGAAAGATATGCTCATTAAAATTCCGGCGAAGGATCTTATCGGATTCGCCGTGGTTTGCGATGGAGGCTCGGGAAGCATGGGTGTAGATAGCAATTTTGGACTTGGGCCATGGGCTTTTGGGCTTTGAGGCCCAATTGAGAAAGTCAATTGACTTTCTTTCTTCTTTTCTTTTTCATTCCGGTTTCCTTTCTGGTTTTCTTCTTGGCCTTCCCAGTTGACTTTTCAACTCTATTTTCTCTTTTGTTTCTCTCTTCAGCCCGTGTTTCTTCATCTTTTCTCATCTCCTCTCTCTTATTCTTTCTTTTCCATTAGTTTCTTCTCTAACATCGAGAGAGAGATGAGAGCACGAGTCGGGGAACGCCGGCAGCAGAGGGAGAGACGCCGCCTGAGCGGTGAGCTTGGCCGGGACGAGGCGCGGTGAGCTTGGCCGGGACGAGGCGCGGTGAGCACCGATGCGGCCGAGATCAAACGCAGATGCCGGCGAGGAGGCGCGGACCGGGGTGCTTTGCTTGGGAACCGTGATCGGTGAAGAGAGAGATTGGGTCGCCGGTGGAGCGACGTTGTATGGGCTCGGCGGCAAGCACGGGCTGGCCGGAATTGCAGCGGCGGGGAGGAACGGCGGCGGCTATGGCCGGGGCAGAGAAGGCATGGGCCTTGATTGGATCGACGCGGTGGTGTGACGGCTCGGGTGAAGCTCGACGGCGGCGAGCACGGGCTCGGCCGTGAGGAAGCTCGGCGGCGTGAGGAGCACGAGAGGAGGCGCGGCACTAGTGGTGCGGCGGTGACAAGAGATTGGCAGCGGGGGATCCGATCGGACCCGCCGGCTTGGCGTGAGATCGACGGCAAGGAGCGCAGGGCGCTTGGATGCGAGACGGCGGCAGAGACGCCGTGGTGCGGTGTTGATGTGGTGGATTGTGATTGATTGTAATTGTTTGCAGGTCCGTGATGATGATTGTTGTCTCGTGAGCTTGTGTTGGTGTGACTGTGAATTGAAAAGAAACCAGAGAGATTGAGGGAGAAGATGGGGCTGAGATAGTTTTGGATTGAAGTTACAGAGGGAAGGCAGCATGAAGCTGCCGTGCACGGACGCTTTGGAGTATAGGAGGGAGTTTGGGTTCTGTGAGAGTTGAGATTTGCAGACGGGGATTGTGACCGGAGGGGGAAGAAGAAGGGCTGAGATAGTTCTTGAAAGAAGGGTAGAGGGACTAGGACAGAAAGCACAGAGGAGCTGGGCATGGAGGCTTGAGAAGGGTGGAGAGGTGAGAAGATGGTGACCGGGGAGAGGCCCCGGCCAAGAATAATGAAGAAGCTGCTGGGTATAAAAAGAGAAGGATAGAAGGAGCTCGTGAAGTGGAGTGATGAACTGGATGGGTGAGCTGAACAGCTCAAAAGCTGGTATTTGAAATCAAGGAGCGGGACGGGTAACATGGCAGCTGCAAAACACAAACAAGAGAAAAATAAATAAAATAACAAAAAGAAATTAAATGAAATAATTATAAAATAAATACTAAAATAGAAATAAAAATAAATATAGAATAAGAATAAATATAAAACATAAACATGGGAAAATAAAGTGGAGATTTAAAATGGGTTTTATCACTGCGTGTGGTGATTGTGCCTCCGTGTGTTCGCCGGCAAAATTGCCGGAATTCAGAATAGGTTATGAAATCTTCGTACAGTATCTGTAATCCACATCGAAATGATAACCGATGTTATCTTGACATCTGAAAGTCACGGTTGACTTTCTGTCATTCTCGAAAATGCGCTGGAAATCTCCACAATTCACCTTTCATGTGCAAATTATCATTTTTGTCATATTTTCCCTAAAAACACGAAAACAAACATTGAACAGACAAATAAGCTTTCAGAATAGCTCAATCCAAGTATTTAGAGCACTTTGTGTACGTATTTTACGCACACATCAGATGTATGGTGGTCCAACATCTTACATATGTTAATTTCGGATTCATGACTAGGGATTTAGTTAATTTTCAATTCAATGATTGGTAAATTTGTATACTTGTGGTTGTAAATTATGTGTTCATGTTTTACTCCATCAATATTTAATTTATTCTTTATAGTTTAGTTAATTTGTTTTCATTTAATTAATCTCTTAAACACCCCCATATTTTCGTGTAACATATGTATATATTGTTTATAATTATTAATAAATCTTGTGACAATCTTTGTTAGGTACAACTTCGATTCTCGTTGTGAACGATCCATACTTATTCTATACTACCGATAGAGTTTTTTTAAATTGATGCGCGTTTTTGGCCTATCATTCGCTCTGTTGTTTTTCTCTCTTTTTCACCTTGAGTTAATAGGCGACTCACAACAATTTGCATGTTTTGAGATTTTCTTGAAATGCTTTATGCATGTGTAAGCTGCCAGAGTTAGCTCAGACGCATAGCATTCCACATGAGAAAATTTTTTCTATGATCTCGTCACGCCACTATGTGACGGGTCACTATGATTGGTGGCTGTGTAATAAAATAATCGGTGAGTAATAAAATATTGAGTGAAGAGAAACCATAAATTATTGAGGTCACCAATTGATTTGTATGAGATTTACATACAAACTAGGCCTCTAAACACTCTAGCAATGCTAATCCAAGGGCCGTTTAGTGTCTTTAATCCTTGAATTGCACCATTGTAGGGTTCACGAGCATCGGATGGATATCGGGAGCGAAAGGACGCGTTTTGGAGCTTTTAGTGGATTTCCGGCAAAAGGACGAAAAGTCAACCCGAGGACCAAAAGTCAACTCGTGGTCAACCCCGACTGGAGAGCGTCAACGAGTCAACATGAAGTCCCGGAAGTGAGTCGCACAAGAATTCCGGAGGTTTGGTCAAAAGTCAACATTTGGTCAACTCCGAGGGTCGTGGTCAAAGTCAAGACGAAGTCAACCTTGTGACTCATCCCCATGAAGCTTCCAAGTCATCATGGGATATGCTAGATATGGTGAGGTCACCCCTACACTATTCCTTCCTTTTATTCCCTATAGGATTTTACCCTCTTGCCCTTCATTAAACTCTCTAGCCCTTAGATCTAACCCTACTTCATCCTAGCCATCCATTGTTCAAAAAAATCCTAGCCATCCATTCTCTCCCTCTCTAACCGATATATAACATACTTTATCTCCCATCTCCCATCTCTTCCATCTTTAGTTAGCCACCACCACCCATCACTCTCATTTCCTCTCTACCACCTCTATACCATCATCCATTTTTGCTAGAGATCTTCACCAATTCATCAAAGGAGCATCATCAATTAAGGGCCAAGGAGGAGCAAGACAGCATCTATTGAGCATTCCTCATCTTTACTCTCTCTTTTCCTTATGTTTAGAGTTTATAATTATAATTTGATGATGTTTATGTTGATGATTAGTGAGTAGTTACTTTGTTGGGGACTAGGGTTGTGTGCCCTAGTCCAATGTGACTATGTGATGCTTGATTTATGAATAAAATGCATTTGTGATTGTATGAATATGTGTGCTTACCTATTTTCAATATGTGTTGGTTGCTTGTTCTTAGGATTTACCACCTCTTTGGCATGTTAACTAACCTATCTTGATGAGATTGTGTGAGATTGGTAACCTCACACACTCAAGGCAATTGGAAGCATATGTGATGAGTTGTGACTTGTTTGGGTCCCTAGTTTCGATACTTTACGCCTCTTAAGCACTTTAGGGGATTCGGTATTAGGTAACATAGATGAATCCCCTATGACACCTAAAGAGTTGGAATGACCCATAACATGGCATTCGAATACCTTAGGGAACACGGTCCTAGAACCATAACATGGCTAAGATACGGGGCTTGATTCACACACACATTGGCATGATTGAGTTGATTAAAGCATCGCTTGTTGCATTGGACTTGGGGTTTGTCCGAAAACCCCAACATTCCCATACATTGCATACACATTTATCTTTCCTTGCTTGCATTTACTTTACTTGTTTGTTTGTTTTGGCATTCCACCATCTTTTACAAAACCAATTCACTACACCACAGTTCACACATTGTTTAAATCACACACTCCACTCTCCCCACTTCTCACCCCATCCATTCTAGCTAGAGTACTTGACCACACACAAACTACTAAGGGATTAAGGAGCTCATCGATCCTAGACGGAACGACAATCCGATCTTAAACTATACTCACACCACTATACTTTGACGAAGAGTCACCAATCATAGTAGCCCGTCACATGAGTCACATATGCTACGTGACGTGACTGGACAATGGAAAAATTCCTCTCCCCATGACCCTTAACATCTGATTCGGAGACCACTTTTAGTTTTTTACAAATAAAAATTCAACTTTATGAAGCATATATGTGCACTGAAACAATACATTCTATCATAAGAAAGGATCATAACAACGTTTCATCTGTTTTGCAAGGCATAGTATCTATGCTCTCACAGAAACACTTGGCTGAACATGATATGGGATGAGAGGAAGTCGTAAGAAAAATTAGTACACCACTTGGGGTTCAAACTCTGCAAAATCGACCGATCCAGACTCAATGGGGGGCATTAAGTATGCAGCCAGAAGCTCAAAGGCCAATGCAGCAACAATTGGTATCCTCTTCAAGTTTTTCACCAGGGGAATGTCGTTGCTCTCCCCGACAGCAATGAGCTTCTGGTTAATCTCCACCATGCGGTCAAGTTTCCTTTTGAATTCCGGGTTCTCAACATCAAGCACAGCTGGGAATATTCTGGCTGTTGTGCGATTTGTCTACAGAAACAGACAATAGACTTGTCATTTTTTTTTCTTTTAATTTTATCAATAATAGACTAGTCAAGTAATTAAGGAAGTAAAGGTAGCCTTATGATCTTTCAGAAACAAGACCAGATGCTAACATTCTTCCAACAAAAGATTTCATGTCTGACAAATGATGTATTATTATACTCTTAAGAAGCACAACTACTCAGGTATACAGTGAAAAATGTGCTCTTTCTACCTCATCGTATTGGCAACCAAGAGGCAGAATTAGGACGACTGAACATTCTTAAAAATAAATTAGAATGATAGCTGTTGGAAAAAGATGTATTATGCAGTATCTACTTTACAAGTGTCCATTTACAACTACAATTTTATTCCATCAAAATGTCTGATGCATGACAATGAGGAACCAAAGGATATGGAATTGCAGGCTCACCTCAATGATAACATGCATATCAAATTCTTTTGTATTGAGCCCAATGCCTTCATAGAAAGCTGTGCGTTGGCAATCATTTAGGTACATTGTCACATATACCTGCAACAAAATTTGTTAAGGAGTCAAGGAATAGGAATTTAAGGACAGCTGCGTAACCTTTTGTAATTTGATGCTGAACCATTCTAGTTATATGGGTTGGCAAAGAGGGAGCAAATATATGTAACATCCTATGAAAAATTTTGTTTTGAAAACATATTAATTGGTTGCAGACAAGAAGATGTAGGTACTACTCAAATGATCATAATAATCTACAGCAATAAGAACTTTGCAGCAGCAGCTGTGACATTAGAATGAGGAAAGAATTAATGGCCAAGGATCTAAAGAGTAAGAAGTTACCGATAAGCAGAAAAATCGAGACCACAACTTTGCCTTCCAGTCATTTAAGAATTGGGGTTGCGCCTTCATGAGTGCAGAAAAGAAGTCACCATGTCTGTTCTCATCCTGGCACCAATTCTCAAAATACTTGAAAATGGGATAGCACTGGTACTCAGGATTCGCCTTGAGATGCCTGTATATGGTAATGTATCTCCAGTATCCAATTTTCTCAGATAAATAAGTAGCATAGAAGATGAATTTTGGCTTGAAAAACGTGTATTTTCTGGCCTTAGTCAGAAACCCCAAGTCCAATGCCAAATTGAAATCAGATAGACCTTTGTTCAAGAAACTGCAAGAGTAGATTTAGAGTGGTCATTCAAAACAATCTTGCTTTGAGTAGAAGGTACACTATTGCTTGTGCGTTTGTGACATAATAATTACGAGAAAAAGGGTTTAGATGGGTAACAAAATGTTTACATACCCAGCATGCCTGGCTTCATCCCTGGACATGAGAGAGAATATCTCAGCTACCACTGGATTGGTTTTCTGCAACATATATTAAAAATTTAATCAAACAAATGGCTTGTCTTGGGTTGAAATTTGAAATAAATACCAACAAGTGAGTGAGTGAGATGGAGGGACGACCTTAAGCCTTCTTCCGAGCTCTTTGTAAAGAAGGAAGCCAGAGAACTCGGCAGTACAAGACCTCTCCAAGAACTCGACAAAGATCTGTCTGAGGGGGCCTTGGAGTTTATCAGCAGCTTCCTTGAACTCCTTGCTCCTCACAAAATGGGTCTGGTTGTAGTCGGTCTTGAACTCCTGAAGCAGAGCCTCAAACTCAACCTGGTTCAAATTGTTGTTGATTTCAGTGTTGAAAAGGGTCTCCATCTCATCAAAGTCGGTGGTGTAGAACCTTGGTGCCAAAAGTGTCTCCTTGATGGCTTTCTTAGTAGTGGGCTTTTTGGACGTCGACGACGATGACATTCTGATCATGGTGCTCAACTTAGTACTACTTCTGGTATTCCCAAATTTGGGAGTAACGACATTGCTGAAATTCGTGATGGGTTTCACAAGCGCCATTTCTGCTGAGCTCGGACCAACTTCTTAGCACAATTTTTATTAGTATATATGTATGGAAAGCCCTTACATACACGCCCCTTTGATTGGAATCGGATTGATTTAGAGACAATCCAAGCTGATGGATAAGATCCGTTGGCGATACAATTGGTTAACACCCAGATAATCTCATCCAATGAAATCCACCAGTTTATATGGGTGCTTGACACGTGGCATCTGATCCCACCCTGTTTCATTTCTTGCTTGGTTTTCATAATGCCACATAGCAAGGACACTGAGCCTTCGTTATCTATCTCCGGATGCCAAAACATCGGATACTTCAACTATGCGGTTACTCTTTCGATTTTCTTGTTAATTTTCATTAAATTAATTAAATTTTCAAATATTGTTCAATTCTCTTGTTCTTCTAAATGAGTTGTAGAAGCTAAATTGAGCATGTAAAATCAAGTGGTAGCCGGTTACCATTAAATAAACCCTCAATATTGGCTTCAAGAATATTTTGGCTAATATCCTCATCATCACTACTCTCTACATCCAAAATATTGTTCGGAATACATGGACTTAAAGAGTCCTCCTTAGCAATAAAACCTACAAACCGTACATCATTCTCATGAACGGAGGAAGAACAACTCTCATTGGAATCGCTCCAAGAGGCACGTATAAGGGGTTTTCACCTTATTGGTGTATTCGGACAAAATGTGACCAAACCCACCACAAATTAAACAATGAGGTCCAACCCTCTTAGGCTCTACATTCCTAACATTTGGATATCACATTGTGATTTACTAGAACCTAAACTAGAGAATTTCCTACGACTTTGTAGAAACTTCCCATACTCGTCATTTAAACCTGACAAAGATGAACAATCTCTAATTGTCATGACGCACAATAGAACGACTTAACTGTGATCGACTCTATTTGCCTTGAGAGTAAGGCTCTGATACCAATTGAAATTCCGGTACACTGGATTAGTCTCTTCAACGGTAATCGTCCTAAACACTAAACGGATAGTATATACAACTTTTGAACAAATTAAAACTTACTCTCCACAACCTAGGTTCTAACTGTTGCACAAGCAATACACAATTGAATAACAATTAAATATGCAACAATCACATTCAATTGTACAACCTAAAATCTCAAAGTGTGCATCATACTAGCACACCACGAACTATAGTCTAGATAATGAATCACACAATGCAAGACAATTATGATTCAATATAAACAGTATAAACAATCTAGACAGCAAACCACTACACATAATATGGTCACCCAGAACCTTTACCTCTAAAGGTAAACTGGAGGGGAGCCGTACCCTTGATAGGAGCATTATATGTGACGTTTTTAATGTGTTTTCCCTATTATTTGGCTGCATTTTATTGGTTAACTTTGCTATTTAGCTCAGTTTCTATCTTTGTGTCCCTAAATAATGATTTAATTGAAGGAATGAATTAAAATAAAGATATTAGGAAACTTTCCTGTTTTGACTTTCCTAGTTGATTTAGGAAACTTTCCTCATTTAAAATCTTTCCTGTTTTGAGAAATAGAAACTTCCCTAATTTGAATTCTTTCCTGGCTCATACAGGAATCCTAAAGGGAGTAGGAATCCTAATGCAACTAGGATTACTATTTCAGCTCGGAACGGAAAATCGGAGCTCGGGAATTTACGAAGCTTAATGGGCTTTTTCGAGGCCCATTAAGAGGTGGGCTGCCATGAGGCCCAATTAGGAGGCCCAAATCCATGAAGACAAGTCCATTGGACTTTTGGATGAAACCCTAGTCCAATAGGGTTTACTATTGACGAAAATTATAAGGGAGAAATATATTCTTGCCGCATTTTTCATTCCAAATTAGATTAGGACATTTTATTTCATTAAATCTTTTTACTTTCCCAAAGTTTACAAGGATTTAATTACCTAATTTATTTAGGATACTAATCAGATTTTTGGGATGTATTTAGATGGATTTTTGGCAAGATTACAAGGAGGAATTTCGGCCACACCCTTTAGCAAGGAATTAATCGTCGGTACAAAACAAAATCAGATTTTTGGGGAATGTATCAAGTCCTAATTTCGGCAAAAAGGAGAAGGATTTCTTGGTGGCTACTCCAAGGAATTTCGGCATTAATAAGAGGAGGAATCCTAAAAGATTTCTGATTTTTAATGGATGGCTAGGATTGCATCAAGGGTTCCAAGGTTTCTCCTATATAAAGGCATGCATCTCAACACAATTCCTCACCACTTTCTAGCCGAGAATACCATTCCACAATCTCCCTAAGTTTCGACTACACCATCCACAAGAGTTCTCGGGTTCCATTCTCTAAAACCTAGGGTTTCCAAGTCTTCAAGGAGGAGGTCTAGGCGGCTGCACCATCACCATCACCATCACCATCAAGGACGTCCATCTTCATCACCACCTTGTTGTTCACGGTTCTGAGTTACTTGCTTCCAAGGATTCAAGGATTCGTGGCTCAAGCTCTTCATGCTATTCCATATGGTGTATTTCGACTTAGCCTTTAATTTATTCCTCTTTGTTGCTTGTTAATTCTTTATTTTAGTTAACATAACATTAAGTTTATAATTTCCAGCCATGTTTATTTGTTTGTTATACATATGATTCGAAACTTATTGGTTTTCTAAAGTTGCTTATGTGTAAATTGTTTGTTTGATTCTGCTTTATAGAGAACTTTTATATGTTTTTGTTTTAAGGTTGCAAACTTAAGATGATTGCATGTAATTGGAGCTAGAATTAGGGTTTGGATTCACCTAATAGTTTTCAAAACCTATTTCACAAGTAGTTAAGGCTTTGGACAAAGGTCGGAATCAAATGAAGAGGATTGCAAATAGATGAACGTTCATACTAGGTTGTGCACTTGAATTAACAACTCTTTTTTATGCTTTGAACATGGTTTGACTAGCTACGTTATACTAAGATGGCATGTTTAATTGATTAATCTATGTGCTTCACTAGGTTAATTGTCGTAGGAAGGTTTTATTGGGGAATGAATTGCTACTAATTTTCCACAGATGTTAATTTCGTTTACATGACTTAGAGAATTAATAATTTTCGGATCATTGTATGATAACTTGTACCCTACGGTTTAGGGGTTATGTCCTTAGTGTTTCACCTTATTCTTTCATTTATTTCGTAAATAATATGTTCTATACTTTGTTTAATTAAATCAATCTTTAAACCCCTTTTACTTTGTACATATGTATATAATTATTCTTTATACTTGTTAATAATAATTCTTGTGACATTCTTTGTTAGGTACACCCTTTGATCTCCGTTGTGAACGATCCATACTTATTCTATACTACCGATAGGGTTTTTTAAATTGATGTTATATTTTAGCCTATCAACCCTATCCATTATGTAACACTATGAAAAAGTCAAACGACAACATGTACAAGGGGGAACTCGGTCCCAAACTCTACACTAAGTACCTCTACTCTAGTGACAGTTATAACCTTGTGTAGCCCCAAATGCTCTTCTAGTGATACCACCTCAAACTTCTCCGATTGATCGTACTTCATCGCGTGAATCCTCCAACCGCAAGACACCGACTATGCAATATGAGTGTGTGTGTATGTGTGTGTGTGTCTGAATGAAATGAATTCAATTTGTTTGACATAAGTATTTCAACAAGGAAAAATTGCTTGAATCAAACAAACCGAATTGACAAAGCCTTGAATATGATTCAAGGGTTGATTTAGTTATTCACAATGAACGATAACTAAACAATATCAAGGATGTGAGGAGCCTATCGCATGGAACTAGGGTCACTCAACAAACATAGCAACTTTCTGTAATCAATTTTGGCACAAAGGATTGAGAAATAAAAGAGTTTAACTGAATAAATTTTCCAAAGTTCTATTTATAGAGAACTGAAACTTAACTGTGCGATCGATCGCCCGAAATGATGCGATCAATCTCACTTCACAAAATCAGTACAAAAAGTACTATGAAATCGATCGTGAACAATGATGCTATCGATCGCGTAGTGCAAAAATAATGACCAGAAGCTACTGGAAGTGTAAAACCTCAAGTCTAATCAATCGCATATATAACAGGTTGCGATCAATCTCACGAAAAGTCACAATGAACAAATTTTGAATTGCAACGGTCATAATTAAAATTCAACGGACATAATTTCCATATGGTGTGATCGATCAGATGAACAATGACGATCGATCGCATGAACAGTGAGGATCGATCGCAATGCATAAAACAACATTAAACATAAAGGAATGTTGATCAAGATGAAACTAAGTGAAGATCTAGCAATCCTAATATAATAAACTCAAATTTATGAAACAATGCATTCAACATTTGGGCCAGTCGCATTACGACTGAATGCTTATAAAATAAGCACCTAAGACTTATGTAATTTATAACATAAGTGTTGCTAACAAGCAAACCTAGATAAACCTAGGGCAACAAGGAAAACATAATGTGAATGAAGTGCATGTGCAAATACATGAGTCATACCTTGAGGTGCTTAAACGAAACCTTCAATCACCAATGATCGAATTCCGGAGAAATGACCGGATAAAAACGGTGTCTTCACGAACCATCTCGAGTAAAAACAACCTAAGCCACAACACCTAATTCCTAAACAATCTAGCATTGAATACAAAATAAATGCTAATACAAGGTGTTTGAGCCCAAAAATAACAATTTTAGTTTTACATATTACATTGAGCTACAATGAGGCTAATTAAGGCCTTCGGCCCAAAACATAATTCTTCAATGAGTTCGGAGTACTCGGTCTATGATTAAGAGGCACTACTACAAAAAACTAATCAGACGACACGACTTATACGACGTTACTGACTTTACCGTTGTATGAATGATGTTGAAATTGTGGGACAACGTGTGTTAAAATATCTGTCGTTTGATTTGAATTCAAGCAACACCAGTTTTTCATACTTGACTTTGAGTTACTTCAGATGACAGTTGTAACTGATATCCGTTGTATGAATGTGAAATTATTTGAGTGCGCAACTTTCTCACCATGGTGGCCACCTTACATTTCAAGTTTCCATGCTATGAAATTGGCCTTATGCAATATATAGCACAAGATATTTTTCTATTACCGTTGTATGAGGGAATTGCAAATTTGAGGAAGCCCGAACCAAAATAAAAATTTCACCCAAACTCTTAGTTGTGGTCTAATTTGATAACATTACAATCTCCCACGATATATACATTGGTACAACGGAATTAATTGAAACTGTGATATGATTGATTTCCATTTTTTAAGAATGAAATAATTTTCCCACAGCGCCAAATAATCCCTCCAAAACGGCAGCTACTTCCCCCCCAAAATTCGTTCATACTATCCAATATACGCGCAGCTGGAAAACTTCATACTCAAAATTGGGTCTATTGTTACAACGGTTTTGTTTATTATGCGTTGTCTAAGGCTATGTCCAATTTGAAAATCCAATTTGGACAACCACGCTGCCACTAGTTAGATAGCTTAGCCTGCCTTAACCTTTCGATACACACGCCCAATTTGGAAAAGAAAACAAAGAACCCATGAGTTAGTCCAAACACCTTCACACTACTTCTCCTTATTTCTCTTCGACAAAACACCGAGAGAAAGTAGTGAGAAACCATCACACAGCTTCTCACAAGCTATCACCTTATCTCTTCGACAAAACCAGTATGTAGCCATCTTTCTAGGGTTCCAGAAGAGCACAATAGAGATTATCGGGTTTTAGGGTTTGGGGAAACAGCGAAGGGGCCGAGATTGTTCGATCTGGGTTGTTGACTGGGGGTTGTTAGATCTGGGTTCTTGACTGGTGGTTGTTCGATTGGGATATTGATGAAGAAGCAAGGGATATCGATGAAGCATACATATCGCCAGTTAGCATAACCCTTTCATTCCCTTCTTCTCTTCGGCGGCGACACTGAGTCAAACTTCACAATTAGGGCTTTAAGAAATAGAAGAGACTAGGAGTCAAATCTGAACACATCGGATTGCTGCTTTTTCACTGACAATCTCTCCAAGATGTACGAACCCAAACCCCAATTTTTCCTATTTTTTGTTTCTGATTTTTGTATTTTTGTGAATCAAAGAAGTGAGTTTTATTGTGTTTTTTTGGTGGGTTTGCAGCAAGGTTGTGAGGCTAGGGATTTCTAAGGTGTTGATAGTTATCTCACAGAAGCAGAAGGCTGCACTAAGAGAAGTGTACAAGAACAATTAGTTTTTGCCTCTTGATCTTCGTCCCAAGAAGAGCAACATCCGTCGTAGGCTCACTAAGTACCAAGTACTCCCTTGTTCATATCTCTTCAATTCCAAATGATTGAACTTTATGTGATTTCAATTGATGCAACCTGGTAAGAAAATCATGGATTATGTTGTTGAATGTGAATCTTTAGTTAACTCAGTGTTGGGGTTCAAGTGAATTTCATTGATAAACAAGTGTGCCTAATTTAATTTCAGTTTTTCCCTGGGCTCGTGTTTTTGAGCTCCAAAATTTATGGTTCAAGTTTATGGCTAGTTACTTGTTCTAGTCTATTTGTTCGGGTTTTGTTTGCCCTCCTCTCTCTATTTCCTGTACTTCATCTCTTTTCTTAATAAAGTTGGTTCTGATGCTTTGTGAATAAAAAAAAGAAAGAGTGCAGTTGATTATTTATGTAGTTAGTTTAGCTTTGATTATATTAGTCTTAACGATTTGAGTGGTTCTATTTAAAACCAAATGAATTGATGCTTCTTTAATAATTTTGATTATGCCCAGTACCTTCCTTTATCAATACCAGGATATCAATTTTAACCTCTATTATCAAAACCAGGTTGTCAATTTTAACCTCTATTATTTGTTTAACCCTGAGGCTTTCTAATGTGGATTTCATATTCGATTCTGAAGAGTGTTTAACCCTAGGCTAATTAAGGCCTACTTGGAAGGCAAGCAAGAATAAGGCAATTTTGGACAATTATGAGAGATTTGATGGATCAATCATACTAAAAGGTGAAGAAGCATGAGAAATACATGTTGCTGCATATGCCATGTTAATCATAGAAGCAATAATAAGATTGCCTACAATAGCACAATGGCCAACATAGGCCAATCACTTTGAATCATAGCATTATTTAATCACATTTTCTGCCTCTTTGACTTTCTTCTCCTCTTTTTTCTAGTTATCTCATTGTTGCTAAGAAGAGTTAGAGAACGTGCCAAGATCCATGAGACTACGGTCTTGATATGGCAAACACAAGACTGAGGAAAATGTGAGGAATTGAATAAAACATCTGTGGAGACCAAGGTGATTTGTTTATCATAGTTGATTCCCTTTCTCTCTATTACTGTAAGGAAAGAGAATTATGGCCAGGATTGCTTTTATACTCAAATGTCTTCTACATGGATGTTCCACATGCATTTAAGCCAAGACAATTAATTTCTTTAATCATTGTTATTGGTAAATGGTTGTCAGTTGAGTGCATCTTCACTATTGCACCGCTTGGCCAGTTAAGAAAGCAAGGCTATTTCACAAACCCTTGGATCAAATGGTTAATTAACTAAAATACTACACGTGTGGCTTAATTGATACACCATCTGGACAATGAATTATACCTGAAGGACTTTGGATAGATGAATTTGCATGGCTCATGGAGTCAAACAATAAAAACATTAAATCTCTTAGGAATTTGGTGCCACATATCTTAAGGTTATGTAATATTAAATGAGCCTAATATCAACAAAGTCTAGAAGAACCAAGGACTTTTGCTGCCAAATTTGCAAACTCCAAGAGCCGACCCAAGGCCGATAATTGCATTTCTCAGGTAATAATATGGAATGAAGTAATTATGAAGAGCAATCATAAATAATTGTTTATCATTGGGTTTTTGCTCTTCCCAAACCTTCCCGTAGGAAAAGAGAAGTGGAGGACTAGATTAAGAGAGGCCAAACCTGGCCTATTATGGGTCCTTTTCCACTTTGTTTATTTCTAATGACCATAGCCAAGTTATTTTAATATTCACAGAGTATTAAAATAAACATATGGCTCCCCATCAGTGTGCAGGTCTGCCAATTATGAAGGAAGCTTATATAAAAAATAGCCAGGTGGATGATTTCGCATACGTCTGATCAAATAGTTGCCTATTCAATTATACATTCTCAACGATAATTAGTCAAAAGGCATGACTTTTGATGGCTGAACAACTTTCTTTACAGAAACAGGGTAAAGTATAGCCAGAAGACAAACTTGCTAGTGGATTCATAATAATATATTCACAACAGCAATTAATGGCTTAATCAAAGGATTATCTACTTAATAACTCAGGCCACCTTAGAGCCTATATAAGAAGGCTTCTTAGCATTCTTGGAGACACTCAGACATATCTACAAAAATATACAAACTACTCTCAACGAGTATCTTGTCAGCCCTTAGGCTACTCCAGTATTTGCACGAACGCTTGCGACTGCAATTACTAAGATGAGAATCTGCACGTACGCTTAGCGAATGCAATCGTCATTGCCTGCTAACCTGCGACACCGCATTTGCGGCTGCAGCACCGCAACACACAATCTTTACTAAGGCGCAATGCTCTGCTAGGGGTCACGTTCTTAGTATCGATTGGTAAAACTCGAAAGATCTTTACAACAAAAAGTCTTTGTATCAATAAGGCATGTACAAGAGCCTGAACATGAACATATCCCTCTACATGTGACAATCGTGATGAGAAGAAGTCAAGACGAGCGCGTAATTAATTTCAACAACAACAACTTGCATCTATTGGGACGGTTTGATTCCGCGTCAAACATTTTGGAACGCCCAATGGGACATCTAGAGTTTGATCTAGAGTTACCATTTCGTCGACAAAGAGACAACCTAAGTTAAAAGGTTTGTCTGAGGAAGATCCTTACAAGAGGAATTATTCCTACTGTACGAAACACAGAGTTTCCGGTCATAGCTCGGCTCAGTGCCGAGGTCTATCTAGACAACAGCTTTTAGAGCAATTCCCTGAGCTCCCAGCGAAAGCTATGTCTCCGGGATTGAATGATTCTGATGACAACACCAGTGCTGACATGGTGGCTGAGTCCTTGATCAAAGCCTTCGAGGAACGAAACTCTCAGTTCGTGATGAACTCTCTTGACACCTATGCCAAGGAGATCAATGGTACGGTCCGAGAGTTGGCAAAAACTGTCGCTGTATTGGGTGTCCAAGTGCAAGACCAACAAGCTACCCTGAGCACAGTGTTGAACGAGCGAAACACTTTTTTGGCTTTGCTATACAAGCATGATTTTGCTCCTAAACCTGAAGGAGAAAGCAGCGGCACGGTGACAGAACCTGCCACAAATCACACTAAGGTTTCTCCAGCTTTGGGATTTAAGATGAGGAAACAGCGTGGTCAGAGAAGTTTACCACATAGAGGTAGAATTATCAAAGGGGTTGGACTTCAACCAAAGCCCAACGAAGAATTTAATGTGGCTGCGAAAATCTCGCACCAGACCAACAAAGCTAGTTCTTCAACGCAAAATGAGGTCGAAGACAGTGATAGCGACCAAGAGAATTTCATCACAGAGTTCGGAACACAAACTTCCCATGCGGAAGAGAAGAAAAAGATTGCCTATGGTGGTACTAATAAAGAAGGGTTGCATCTCTTCAGTGACGAACAAATTATAGATCTAGTACGAAAGGCGATTCGCAGCCACCTGGGCGAAGAACTTGGATACAACTTTCCTTTTTCAAAAGAGATTGCGGAGGTCAATTATCCAAAGGGTCACAAGACCATTAACTTCACACTCTTCTCTGGTGAAGATGTGAAAGAAAATGCTGCTGTGCATATTGCTAGGTTTACTACTCAGTGTGGTGACCTAGGCAAATCCAATATGTACAAACTCAAATTATTTGACAGTTCATTAACTGGAGCCGCATTTGGATGGTATTCAAGATTGAAACCAGCCAGTGTCAGTGGTTGGGATGAGATGGAGAAGATTTTCCGTGAACAATTCGGGAAAATAGAAGCTGAAGTGGGCATTTTTGAATTGTTGATTGATGTCAAAATATAGTGATGAGTAATTTAGACTCGAGTTGTCGAACCACGGGGATTGGAGGCCTAAAACCTAAATAGTAAATTTGTAATCCTAAAATTCTAACAAAATTAACAAATTAATCTTATACTAAATAACACTTTTTATGTTTTTCTTAATGATTTAAAATAATTAAATAAACTAAACAAAATAATTAAACTAAGAGAAAAATATTTAGAAAATAATCAAGTCACACAAAATATATTGCAAACACAAATAAGTAAAATAAAAATAAGTAATCTACATACCAAAGATCACACAACCAACAATTATTTGAATACAGTAAAAATTATTTAATTAAATAAAATATATGTTAATTAGAAGAGAGAGAGAGCTGCTCATTTAACGGGAGAGAGGAGATTGGCTCGAGCTTGGGCTCGGGCGAAGAGAGAGAGAGTGAGATCGATGTGTGCGGTGAGAGAAACTCCGACGCCGGCGGGGAAGGAAGTCCGGCGGTGGCTGCTGGGCTTTGGGATCGACGCGATCTGGAGGTGAAACAGCAGCAAGAACTGGCAGCGGTGGGGTCACGTCGATGGCAGAGAAGATTGATCGGCGACGGCGAGTTGAGCACGGGCTTGGACAGCGGCAACGACGGCGCGGTTCAGAGCGGTGGCACGTCGATTGCAGAGACTGGGTTGCAGCAGCCCCATTCTTCTCTTCAAACACACCCCAATGGGGAGGGACAAACCCTCCTCTTTCTCTTCTCCATCTCACATCATATTTTCCATTCTCTAGTATTTAGGGTTTTCAAGTCTTCAAGGAGGAGGGGAGCTGTTTACACCATTACCACCAGCCATCAACCATCATCACCACCATCATCATCACCTTGGGAATCTCGGCTTTTGAGTTACTCGCGTGAGGATCTAAGAGTTTGTGATCTTCGAGTTCTTCCTACTTTCCATATGGTGTACTTCAGCTTATTCTTTAATTACTCTTTTTGAGTTCCTCTTTGTTGCTTGTTTATTCTTTGTACTAGTTAACATGACATGAAGTTTATAATTTTCAGCCTATATTTTATGAGTTTATTTGATTGTTAGATCCTAATTAATTAGTTCTTCTAGCAGCTTATGTGACTCCGTTTATTTGATTCGGTTTTATTGAATCTTTTATGTGTTCTTGTTTTAAGGTTCAAAACTTAAGATGATTGCATGTAATTAGTGCTAGAATTAGGGTTTTAATTCTAATTCACAAGTAGTAAAGGCTTATCAAATGGGTCAGAATCAAAATAAGAAGGATCGCGGATAGACGAGCGTTCGCTAGATCGCGCACTTTAATTAACAACTCTTCTCCTATGCGTTAGATATGTTATTGATTGATCACCTTTGCATGTTTAATTGTTTAATCTAGATGAGCGTTCACTAGGTTAATTTTCATGGAAGAGGTTTTATTTGGGGAATGATAACCCGTGTGGGCATTCCACATATGTTAGTTTCGGTTTCATGGCTAGGGAACTTGGTTAATTTTCGGTCTAATGATTGGTAAACTTGTGTATATGTGGCTGAACTTTATATATTTCATGTTCCATCCCATCTCATTTAATTTATTCTTTGTTGATTAATTAATTTATTTCTTAAACCCCCTTTTTACTTTGTACATATGTATATATTCTTTATACTTGTTAATAATAATTCTTTGATTTATTTAATTCTTTGTGACATTTTTTGTTAGGTACACCCTTTAATCTCCGTTGTGAACGATACCCTACTTACACTATACTACCGATAGGGATTTTTTTAAATTGATGCTCCTTTTTGGGCGTGTCAGCACGACAGCTATTTGTGATTAATGAATTGATGATTTGATTTGCAGGTGACCGGAATTGGAGTGGCTGCAGAGGATCGATGGTGTGCACGGTGAAAGAGCAGTTGCGGGCTGGGCATGGAAGATTGGCGTCTGGGCTCGGCGATTCATCAGGAATAACAGCAAAGAGAAGCGGTGCGGCGCAGCCTAGACGGCGGCGGAGGATTCTGAGCAGAGCGACGGGGCCAGCAGCTTGATTTTGCAGCGACGAAGTGAAGCGGCAAAGGAGGACTGGGCTTACGGCGATGTCATTTGGAATTGATGAACTGTGGGTTTGAATTTGTAGGTTGATGTATTGTGATTGCTTGGTGAATTTGCAGGTACAGTAGCGAGGTGAAGGGATGACGAACTGATTATGGTGGTGGTATTAATTGGAGGTGATGGAGAGGGGGGCTCCGGTGAGCTTGAGTTGGTGACGGTGACAGTGAAGAGAGGAAGAACAGAGAGTGAAATTGGAGGTGGGTGTGGAGAGAAAATGACGGGTGCAGAGAGAAGAAAAGAAGAAAAGAAAAGGAAGAAGAAGGAAGAAGAAGAGCCCCCCGCTCGTGATTTTTGGGTAGAATGGCAGTGATTTTATGGTATGCTGGAGATGAATGACATGATTTCAAATTTGAATTCATGCTAGCTGGAAACAATGGAAGAGGAATTGTGGTGGAGGTATGGGGAGTGGGTGGCCGGCAAGGGGAATCTGCAGATTTCAAACAAGGAACAAAAGTCAAACCAAAAAGAAAAACAAAGCAAAAATAAATAAAAATAAGAAAATAAAGTAATAAAAATAAAAACAATAATAAAAATAATAATAAAAATTACTTAAACTAAAAGAATAATAAAAATAGAAATAAGCTAAAAGGGAAATAAATGGAGGTTTAGAAAATATATTTTGCCACCGCAGATGGTGGTTGCGCTGCCTTATGTGGTGGTTCGCCGGCCAAATTGCCGGGATTCGAAACGTATTTCGAAATCTTCGTACTAGCTTTGATTGCCACATCCGCAAAATGACCGATGTCATTTTAATATCGAAAAGTCACGGTTGACTTTTCGATTTAATCCTCGGATTTGCGCTAAAACCTCTAAAATGTACCTTCTGTACAAATATATCATTTTCTTCGTAATTTCGCTGAAACACACTAAAACAATATTAAATACACAATATTAGGCTTTTGGACTAACATAATCCAAGCGATTAAGGTACTTTGTGCACGTAATTTACGTTCACATCACACCCCCACACTTGAACTATTGCTTGTCCGCAAGCAAACAGAGAACAAATATATACAATTTAAACAAAACAGAAAGGAAACACAAAACAATTTTTCAACAATTACCTCAGAGAACACAATTGAGTTAGAAAATGAAAGAAGTTAGGTCTCAAAAATGTTTTCAGCTACGGGACATATGCAAAAGTGAAGTGTGTGAAGTATTGTCATTTCAATGCACCAAAGTAAGCATGCATATCGAAACTGTGCTAACCATAAACTCACAGGATATTCACTCTGATTTTCACACAAGTGTTTATCGGTTAGCTACACTAACACTCAAGCAAACTTATGCAAATGTCACCATATGCTTGCACGTCAATCCTATCTCCACAAATCATGCACAAACATCCTGGATCAGAAGGTCTTTTATTAAGGTGTAACGGGGCTAAGGGCGAAGGGTTAAGAAATGAAGTGGAAGAGATTCACAAATTCCGAGCATCTTAATAAGTAAATCACACTGAGATTTAATAATTAAGAACAGTAAGATGTTATACTCAATCTGGACAACCACTCCCCTAAACACATTTATTGAATTCAAATGTAGACAAATACAATATATTAACTCCTTTTTTTTTTTTTTCTTTTTTTTTTTTTTTAACAGAAATATAAACAACATTTACATGTGTCACACCCCCACACTTATTCTTTTTCAAACCCTCAGAACATAAACAATTTAGCATCTGAACAAAAGTAATCTCAATTTACTTACTACGATAGCTCGGAAAGGGTAAGACAAGTGTTTAAGTTAAGGGTAGACATTTATGGTGCGAAGAAACGAAAGGCTAAACATGTAGGCACAAATTGGCATACTAATGATATAATTTAGGGACAAATGCTCATTTGGCCATGGTGGATTCCTAATGCCTTAATCATTTCCAAGATGTACATGCATGACAGACAGTTTCAACAAGATATTATGCAAGTTCTAGAGATACATAATGCACAAGAATGATCACACATAAAGAACATAGTGCTAAGAACTATAATGCACTTCTATTAGGCTCAAAACTCACAATATGGCATATATAGTTCACATAAGTCTCTCTATGCTTCTCACAGTTCAATGCATCAATCTGACAATAATGGTGTACATGCAAAGTCCCATAACAATTATTTTAGAAAAATGAAGTTCAGGAGACCTAAACATGCTTTCATCTCAAACAATTAAGTTCAATCTCATCATCGGTGTTGGAAATCACTAAAATAGTACAACAAGCATACAAACAGAAGCAAAAAAATTTGTAATTTTTGATTTTTTTGATTTTTTTGATTTTTTTAATTTAGGTAACAATACGTGACCACAGGGACTTACTTAGTGCAATGGTAGGTTCAACGCTACCAAGGGAGTAAGTATGATCTAGTCGATATATATTGTTACCGTAGAAAACAAAAACAAAAAAATTATTTTTTTTTAATTTTTCAAATTTTTCAAATTTTTTTTGGTTTTTGCAAATAATTTCCTTCCCCCCACACTTGAATTAAACATTGTCCTCAATGTAAGACAGATATGCAATTAATGAATAATTCAAGCATGGTTATTGAATTGAAAAACAAAACAGAAGTAAACACACAACAGCTTATACAAATGAAAAAGGAAACAGAAATACTCCCCCTGAAGATCGTGAAGCTCCTCCCGAAAGCAAGTCACCAACAGTCACAAACAAGGCTAGCAGGGCCTTGCATCCAACGTTTGCTCCTTAGTTGATTGCGGCACCGATCCGTTTCAATGTGTCCCGGACGAGTGTTGTTGCCGACTCCACGGCATATTTAGCGATGTAGCCTTCACCGAGATCCGGAACACCATAGTCGCAGTGTTCCATCAAGAATGCCTCCGGATACATTAGGCAGAATGGAAAAGCCTCGATGGCATCAATGGAAATGGCCCCGGTCGGCTCCACATAGCAAAGACTCGGAGAATGGAATGGTTGATCGGCGCATAAATCACAGACGACCCCGTTGCATCGGTGCAACACTCCCGGAGAATGAGGAAGTCGTTGTGATTATCTATGGCGAGCACCGAAATCTGGTTCCGCGGGTCAAGACCGATGGTGAAATTTGCTAGCACACGTACCGAGCTGTCCATCGACATACTATCCCACATGTGGTCTTGTTCGAACGTCTTTGAGGTACTCAAAGATTCTCGGTGTGATGGGATAGATGAACGACGTAACAACCAGAAGTACGATTGACTCCGGGGGCTTGCTCGGATCACCCCTTCTCTTGTTGGTCCCGACCTCCATTCGAGTGTCTCTTGTTCGGTTTGAACAAGTCCAAGTGATGATACGTGGAGTTGCCGATGTCGTTGAAGAAACAGATCGCCATCTGGTTTGCCATTTCCGCCTAGGCCTCTTTTTCCTTCGGGCGAAATGATCGAGTCACCGGGTGAAGTGTGGATCCCCGTGACGCACATGTAGCGCTCGGCTTGTCGTTGGAGAGTTGAAATCCAACGCTTTGCACCAAAAGCGAACCCAGAATGGACAAAGGGTTCGAAAATGGGCTTCATCTCCTTCTCGCGCACATCCACATGCTCCACCCAAGTGACCAAGGAAGATCCATTCTGCAAATCTCGAATCAGGCATCCGGAGGGGCGTTTTCGGCATATAGATCTCACGGAAGGCTTCGGATTTGAGCGCAGTTCATCCCCGGAGACATCCACAACGATCCAACTTCCATCCAGTTGTAGGTGGGAGTACCTAACAAACTGGACTTCACGAGTCGAAACGATGTTAGATGCCACCAGAAACTCGGCCGACATCACTTGCTTCTGCTCCTCGTAGCCTACTGCGTTGTCGGAGGGTAGGATCTCCAACGTTTGAGCGTTTGTGATCATGCTACAGAAGATGGGCAACCATCGACCAACATTCATTAAGATCTCAACAATGGTGGTCGGATGAAGGTGGATGGTTGCCGAGTGTCTCGAGGATTCCGACTTTGAAGTACGGTGCGGGTTCGCAACGTTGAAACACTCGCAAGTACTCGGCGCGGTTAAGAGCTTCGGGATGAATAGACAGATCGGGAGTCGGTGATGATATCCACAAAGGAAAACCGGCAGTGGCCATGAGCATGAGCTCGTGTTTGGCCTTGCGGGCGATATCCGAGATCAAGTCGGTGTGGACTCCGACAAGATCGTGAGCAGGTCCGGAATGGTGGTCGGATGGAATAGGGCAAGGATGGGCGCTCGATAAGTGTAGGCATGAGGCTCCGCACATCCCGTCTCAAGTGGTCCATGTCGATCGAATCATCGGACAACTCGAGAAGAGGCTCTTGTTGTGGAGGAACAACTTCGAGCCTTCGCCGTGGCACATCTGAGTGCGGAACAGGACCTCCGCAATTGGGACAGATGCCGCTCTGGAGAGCATCGACGAGTCGTTGATTCTGCAGTTGAAGCTCCTCGTTTTTGCTCACCAGCTCATCGTTTCTTCTCTCTAGCTCGGCAATACGCTGCTCAGACGTCTGGATACCGAACTTCTTCCTATTTCTCGACCCCCAATAGTAGACCTGGTCTTCTTCTAGTCCGATTTTTGGACCAAATCTTTGTCGTTGTGGTTTGGTGGGGTGAGCATACACCGTAAAGAAAGCCGCCAACGCATCTCTCTGAGCCTTGGTGTATTTCGTCCTTGGAAGTCTCCTATAGACAGGAGCGGCTTCCGGCTCGGCAGGTGGATCAGCAACCAGAATTAGTGCTTGGGGTAGTGGTTGCGGTTGTGGCTCGGTCGGCATGATAGCATCGGCGCTACTGATCATGCTCGGTGGAATTATTTCATCCAGGCCTTCAAAGATTTGACTCCCTGAAGGACCTGCCTGAAACAACTCGCTGAAAGAGTTAACTCTTTTGGCCATTTCTGGGTTGGGAGGGGAGGATAGCTTTTCTGGGTTTGGGAGATTTTCTGGAAAAACTAACTAAGAACACGAAGAACAGATGAAGAACAACGAGAGAAAATGAGATTGGATGGGAGAGAGAGACTAAGGGAAAAATGCGTGAAATGACTAAGGAACTAACACCAACAGAAGGGGAAGAGAGCAGACTGGAAGGACACGTGTCGAAAGACATAGATCCGCAAATTGCGGATCGAGCGACGAAAGTCACAACGAAAACGACCGCGTGCCACAAAAGTCGCAAAAGGAATAGTGGACACGCGTGTGGAAATTATTAAACTAACTAATTTTTTTTGTTTATTATTCGGCCGACACCGAAGTCGTTCGTCGGCCCAATAACAATTTTTCAATTTTTTAATTTTTAATTTTTTTAATCAAAACTTTACGAAAAAGTCGTAAAGCGAACAGTGAAACGCGTGTGACACACGCGCCAACGCGATTATTGTTGCCGACACTTTAAATGGGCTTGGGCCATCGAACACGGCCTGGGCTTTAAAGTGGGCTGAGCCGAAGAAAAACTTGGGCCGTTATTTATGGGCTAACCTAATGGGCCTAAACAAACAAAAGTTTTTTTTTTTTTTTTTTTAAACAAGGCCCGACACTATTTACATGGGCTTAAGGCCCAATAACACAAACAAATGGGCCTAGGGCCCAATACTATTCTAATAGTAACTAAATGGGCTTGGGTTATGGGTTTTGAAAATGACAAAGGCCCAATGGGCAAAATAATTAATTAAAAACTTTTTTTTTTTTTTTTTTCAAAACACAAAACCCAAACCAAACCGAATTAACAAATGGGCCAAAGCCCAATACTGTACAAATAGTAACAAGCCCAAAATAAACAGTAAATGGGAACAGTAAATTATGAACAGTAAAAATAAATAATTACAGAACAGTAAAACTAAAACTGATTTTTTATTTTTTTTTTTTTTTCAAATAAGATAAAAATAAACATGCAACTAATAAAATAGAAAAGGATAGAAATGCTCCCCCTTGAAGTGCATGCTTTCCGAAATAATCACCATCAATCACCAACAAACAAGGCTTCGAGGCCTTGCGATCCATAAGCTCACGACCTTTGGTGATGATCAATTGTACAGACTTCAAGCTAGAGCAAATGTGAGGCTGCCTCCCCACGAGCGCTTCTTTTTATAGACCTCAAAGCCGGTCTTCTCATACTCTTGGGTCAAGGTGGTGCAAAGTACATTTGCCTACCACCGAAATAACTCAAATAAGGATGACATTCATGAGTTTTCATCCTGTTTACTCCAATCCCCAAAATCTCTCTAAGGCATTGGATCGCCTCGAGTTGTACCTCACTGCATGGTGGGCTTCTCATCTTGAATGACTCGAATGGGGTGGGTAATAATCCTCGCCTATGTGGAGGAAGATAAGGTGTAGGTGGTATTCCTCGATCATGCTCATGAATGGTGGAAGTAGGCTTCACAACTTCTTGCCTTTGGGTAGATAGAGACTCAACAGGTTTGTGCACTTGTTCGAAGCTTGAAGTTTGTTGACACACGAAGTGAGGATCCATGTCCACTGAGGAAGGCCACATGCTAATGAAGTCTCAATCTTGTGAACGGGAAGAGGGACACTAAAACTGTCAAGCTCGGACTCATATGTAGAAGCAGCAAAATCGATATCATCATGCACATATGAGTGCACAAACTCATCAAACATGTCATCATCATCGAATAAGAGAGCTCCGGTAGCTCTTGATTTGCAACCACAATTGAAGGATGAACTTCAACTTCGAGGCTTGGGAGGGTTTAAAGGACCGAAAATCCTTTCACTCTTTGCTTGATTCCCCTTCACCAAATCAACTGAAAACACCTCCTTGATGACATTAAGTGGAAATGTGGGCTGGAGTACTTGCAACTTGACTTTTTCCCCCAACACTTTCGAGCTTCACGGTGCCTTTTTGAACATTAATTTTCGCACCGGCAATGGCCATAAAGGGACTACCAAGGATGATATGCAATCCACTCTCTATCTTGAGGTCTTCATCCATATCCAAAATCACAAAATCTGCTGGAAGGATGAACTTGTCGACTCTAACCAACACATCTTCCACAATTCCCACCGGCATTCTAAATGTCTCATCCGCAAGCCGCACCGAGATTGAAGTAGGTTGCAGGGTACCAATGGCTAGCTTCCGGAACGTTGCTAGAGGCATGATATTGATGCACGTGCACATATCCATAAGAGCTCCATCAAAAGACTTGTCACCAATTGTACACCCAACAATAAAACTCGTAGGATCAGCGAATGCCACGTGATTCCCTTCGTTGAATGATTGCACTTGCCTCCTCTTTGAGCACAATTTTCTCCTCACCAAGGAATTTCTTCTTGTGCATGCATATATTCTTGACAAATTCTGCATATGCTGGTACTCGACCGATGAGATCTAGCAGAGGAAGATTCACGCCTGCTTTCTTGAAAATATCGAACACTTCAGTCATTAGCCCTCGCTTCTTCTTTTTCTTCTTTCCAGCAGCTTTTTGTCTTGACTTCAGTGTTGCCTGCTTTCCGGAAGGTACACATTGCTCCCCTCCGGCTTCCTTATCCACCTCTTTGTTACTCCTTGGTAACATAGAATCATCCAATCCATTTCCCGGGAGTACATTTTGATTCTCCCGGTTCCCATCCTCCTTTAATGTAAAATTATGATGCATAACAGTATTATCAATATGGTTGAGAGGTACATTTTCTTCCCTCTCAACCCCATATGAATGAACATAATTATCTTGCATAAATAATGGATTGGGATTAGAAAGCCTACTTGAGTGCTGAGCTAAGATTTCACGATTTTGCTCCTCTAACAATTGATCGATCTTTGCACTCCTTTCTTGGGTTTCACGCCATTGTTCCTCGTCATCCGCTAAAGAGTTTTGCAATTGAGCTGCCATTTCTTCAAGGAGAGAAAGTGACGGATGTGACGGCTCAATGCATTGATTTTGAAAGTACCACGGATGCTCGAAGTTTCTAGAATCTTCCCAATAATAATTCCATTGTTCCATAGCTGAGTGTAATGAAATATGTACCTAAAAATTCCAAGAAAAAATGTAAAAAGGAACTAAAAATAAAAATACAAAATTGCAAACAAAAATTCTAACTCACAAAAATAAGAAAAATAAAATAACTAGAAAATACATTGCAAGAAAATCTTGGTTACAAATACTAATAGAAAAAAGTTAAACCTAAATCCCCGGCAACGGCGCCATTTGATTGATGTCAAAATATAGTGATGAGTAATTTAGACTCGAGTTGTCGAACCACGGGGATTGGAGGCCTAAAACCTAAATAGTAAATTTGTAATCCTAAAATTCTAACAAAATTAACAAATTAATCTTATACTAAATAACACTTTTTATGTTTTTCTTAATGATTTAAAATAATTAAATAAACTAAACAAAATAATTAAACTAAGAGAAAAATATTTAGAAAATAATCAAGTCACACAAAATATATTGCAAACACAAATAAGTAAAATAAAAATAAGTAATCTACATACCAAAGATCACACAACCAACAATTATTTGAATACAGTAAAAATTATTTAATTAAATAAAATATATGTTAATTAGAAGAGAGAGAGAGCTGCTCATTTAACGGGAGAGAGGAGATTGGCTCGAGCTTGGGCTCGGGCGAAAGAGAGAGAGCAGTGAGATCGATGTGTGCGGTGAGAGAAACTCCGACGCCGGCAGGGAAGGAAGTCCGGCGGTGGCTGCTGGGCTTTTGGGATCGACGCGATCTGGAGGTGAAACAGCAGCAAGAACTGGCAGCGGTGGGGTCACGTCGATGGCAGAGAAGATTGATCGGCGACGGCGAGTTGAGCACGGGCTTGGACAGCGGCAACGACGGCGCGGTTCGAGCGGTGGCACGTCGATTGCAAGACCGGGTTGCAGCAGCGGCGCCGACAATGATTAAGAGCTGGATTGAGTTGGGCTCGTGGTGGAATTGATGGTGATGGTGGTGGGCACAGTGGCAGTCCGTGATCGGTAGTGGTAGCTTGATGGTGACTCTGTGATAAGCACGGCAGCTATTTGTGATTAATGAATTGATGATTTGATTTGCAGGTGACCGGAATTGGAGTGGCTGCAGAGGATCGATGGTGTGCACGGTGAAAGAGCAGTTGCGGGCTGGGCATGGAAGATTGGAGTCTGGGCTCGGCGATTCAGCAGGAATAACAGCAAAGAGAAGCGGTGCGGCGCAGCCTAGACGGCGGCGGAGGATTCTGGGCAGAGCGACGGGGCCAGCAGCTTGATTTTGCAGCGACGAAGTGAAGCGGCAAAGGAGGACTGGGCTTACGGCGATGTCATTTGGAATTGATGAACTGTGGGCTTTGAATTTGTAGGTTGATGTATTGTGATTGCTTGGTGAATTTGCGAGTACGTAGCGAGGTGAAGGGATGACGAACTGATTATGGTGGTGGTATTAATTGGAGGTGATGGAGGGGGGGCTCCGGTGAGCTTGAGTTGGTGACGGTGACAGTGAAGAGAGGAAGAACAGAGAGTGAAATTGGAGGTGGGTGTGGAGAGAAAATGACGGGTGCAGAGAGAAGAAAAGAAGAAAAGAAAAGGAAGAAGAAGGAAGAAGAAGAGCCCCCCGGCCTGTGATTTTTTGGCTGAATGGCAGTGATTTTATGGTATGCTGGAGATGAATGACATGATTTCAAATTTGAATTCATGCTAGCTGGAAACAATGGAAGAGAGGGGTGGCCGGCAAGAATCTGCAGATTTCAAACAAGGAACAAAAGTCAAACCAAAAAGAAAAACAAAGCAAAAATAAATAAAAATAAGAAAATAAAGTAATAAAAATAAAAACAATAATAAAACAATAATAAAAATTACTTCAACTAAAAGAATAATAAAAATAGAAATAAGCTAAAAAGGAAATAAATGGAGGTTTAGAAAATATATTTTGCCACCGCAGATGGTGGTTGCGCCGCCTTATGTGGTGGTTCGCCGGCCAAATTGCCGGGATTCGAAATATATTTCGAAATCTTCGTACTAGATTTGATTGCCACAGCTGCAAAATGACCGATGTCATTTTAATATCGAAAAGTCACGGTTGACTTTTCGATTTAATCCTCGGATTTGCGCTAAAACCTCTAAAATGTACCTTCTGTACAAATATATCATTTTCTTCGTAATTTCGCTGAAACACACTAAAACAATATTAAATACACAATATTAGGCTTTTGGACTAACATAATCCAAGCGATTAAGGTACTTTGTGCACGTAATTTACGTTCACATCAATTGTCCAGCATGTATCAGCAACCTAACGAAACAGCTTTGGCCTTTCTACAGAGGTTTAAACTCCAGCAGGCTAGAGCCAATTTTGCGCTGCCTGAGAAAGAGGCTGTCAATTTGGCTGCGAAGGGATTGTCATATAAAATCCGGAAAAAATACTTCGGGAATCGATATGATTCCATTGGGGACCTTATCAGAGAGGCAACAAGTTATGAGAGACTCCTTAAAGAGGGAGATCATATCAAGAATGCCTCGAAAGGCACATACGTGCATAACAGAGCCAGAAACGTTAATTCACTGGAAATTTTTGATCCTACTATGCTTTCGCCACCAAAACCTGACCAAGAGTGGTCATTGGGGGAAAATAGCGACAACGAAGGAGTTTCGGCCATCGAGCTCACTAGCAAAAAGCCAACTAAGTGCAAAACTTTGAGGCTGATCAAGGAGCCTATGAAAGTCAAATCAGTGGCCTTTGCAAAGCCAGAGTTCGATTCATACACTTACAATGCCAATAAGGCTGCTGAAATTCTGGATGATCTTCTTCAGGCTGGCATGGTGAAAACAGATTATGGTGTCATCCCCAAAGCTGATCAACTCAAGGGAAAGAAATTTTGTAAGTTCCACAACTTGTGGAACCATAACACTTTTGAATGTGTTAAGTTAAAAGACCAAATTCAGGTTTGGTTGAACTCTGGAAGGATTGAAATGGTGGTCCCTCCCAAAGCTGCTACCTTGGTTGATAGTGATCCTTTTCCTCAAGCGGAGGTGAATATGGTAGAAGTCTAATGGCCAAATCAAGGCCAAGATCAAGAGGGGGATGAGAAAGAACCTGAAAAGAAGAAAACGAAGCCTAGGGAGGAAAAGGCTTCTATAGTCATTCTGTGTCGAAGATGCAAAAAGGAGTGCAACTTAGAGTCAGATGATGAGATTACTCCAAAAAAGTCTCAAACCTTGAAGCCTTCAGCTTCTTTCAACCGCATAGCCCAAGAGAAAGGAGGGTTCAATTTGATGACAGGGAGCCTATTACGAAAAGTGTGCGGAGACTTGAGCAAGGAGAGTCTTCCAGACAAGGGCCCCGCGATTCTAATTTGTTTTTAAGAAACCATTACTGGAATCAGTCCAGAATTGAGCCTGCGAAAAGAGGATATGAAGGGACTAGAAGATTTTTTGAAAGTAAAAGTGGTGGGAAGATTACTGTCAAGCAAACTCCGCAGTTCTCCACCAAGCCATACATCCCTCCTTTTTCAAATCCGATAATCCAAGAAGGACAATGGTACACCAAAACTGGAGGGAAGATTGTGCCCATGTGATGTAGACGTAAAATACGTACACAAAGTGTTTCTAATTACTTGGATTATGCTATTATGAGAGCTTACTATTATGTTTAATGTACATATTGTGTTTGTGTAGGTTAAATAAGTGTTTCGACACAAAATTGTAAATTTCGGGTGACTTAGTGTATTTTCGAGAAAATGATGAAAAGTCAATCGTGACTTTGGACAAAAAGTCAACAAAAGTCAATACTCGGAAGTGGAAGACGAAAATGTACGAAGATTTCGGTTTATTCCGAATCCCGGCACGCATGCCAGTGAAGCACCACTCGTGATGCGAAGCACTATTCCGGCACTCAAATTCCCATTTATTTTACATATTATTATTTATTTTTATTTTTATATAATTTATATTTTTATTTATTTAAATTATTATTTTTAATTTTGTTTTATTAACTTTCACTGTTTTCTTTTTGACTTCTGCAGGAGAAGACAAACCCGGCGGTCACCACTTGTCGGCCACTACCCTCACGGCCACCACCACTCACCCACATGTTCCTTGGCCTCTAGCCTTTACCGACACTCATCCTTGGCCCTCCAGCTGCAACCCATGACCTCCTACCTCCACCATTTCTTACTTCTTAAGAAGCTAGCCTCGCACTAGAAGCTACACATCTCACCAAGAACCCGCGCTTCATAAACCACACATCAAGCCTGCAATCATGGCTACCATCACTATGGCAGCAACATCACTCCTTTGTTCTCCCTACAAAACTACATCAAGCCACCAATTCATCCAAATCAATCCACCACCGTGCTTCTAAACACAAACCACAATTACCCATGACTTGATCAATCATTCACCCAAATCTGCAATTATTTCAATTACACCACAATCATGGTCGTGATCTCCCTCAACTCCCAAACACAGTACATAATCAATCCAGCACAACCAAACCATCAATTCAATTCAAGCTTTACCCAATCATCACCACAAGCTCAATCTTCAACCTGCAAATCACCGCCATCACAGCCACCGGAACCTCGAGCCCGTGCTCGATCCACCGTACCTCCACACCATCACCCAAAGCCGCCGCAAAGCCCGGCTTTTCCGTGCCACCACCGCACACGGAACCACCAAGCCGCCACAAGTCTCCGCCGCCGTCTCCGGCCGTGCCTCCATCACCTGCCGTGCACCCGATCCCTACTCCTCCGCGCCATCGCCGCCGAGCCGTTGCTCTCCTCAACCTGGACCCCGACGCCGTCGCTTTCCTTTGTTGCGCCGTCACTCCACGGACATCGTGGTTCCCCATCGGCATCTCTCGCCAGTTCACTAGCAATCACCACCGCCGCTTTCACCATCGATCAAGGCTGTGCCCGCGTCACACCCAGAGAGTCCAATCAATCAGATCAGCTGCCGTCCTAACCACCGAGCTCATCTGCCCCAAACCGCCGAGCCCGAGCTCGCAGCCGCCGACGTCATCGATCTCAAGAGACCCGTGTCTCTTCTCTGGTCAAGCTGGAATTCAGAACCCAAAGAATCAAAGGTAAATAACCAATATGTCTTTTTTTACACTATATATTTCCCTTCAAGTTTGATAAATTTTAAATAATTTTGACAGGACCCGCCCCAGACTCCACCTTGAAGTCCGAGGTGGCCCTGCGGGGCCCACCTTAAGACGATTTATGCCGAACATTCGACATGACCTCCCCTAAAAGTGGACAACCCAAAAACTTGCAAATCTCGAAATTCACACTTCAATCAACAATATAACCACCATCAACACCCGAGCCTACGTGCTCGTCGATGCACCAAAATCAATTCCTTACATTCTTAAATAATTTCCATAAATTAAACCACAATTAGAAACTTCCTCGATTTCATTATAAACCTCAACATTGTATCAGAGCGGCTAAATCTATTGGAATACCTTGATATGCAGTGATAGGCCCCAAAAGGAGCATCAATTTAAAAAAACCCTATCGGTAGTAGTATAGTGCATAGTAGGGTATCGTTCACAACGGAGATCAAAGGGTGTACCTAACAAAAAATGTCACAAAGAATTAAATAAAATAAAGAATTATTATTAACAAGTATAAAGAATATATACATATGTACAAGGTAAAAGGGGGTTTAAGAGATAAATTGAATGAAATAAATTAATTAAATCTACAAAGAATAAATTAAATAAGATGGGATGGAACATAAAGAATATAAAGTTCAGCCACAAGTATACAAGTTTACCAATTATTGGACCGAAAATTAACCAAGTTCCCTAGCCATGAAACCGAAATTAACATATGTGGAAAGTTAGAAGCTAACCATTCCCCAAATAAAACCTCTCTACGAAAATTAACCTAAGTGAAAGCACCTAGATTAACCAATTAAACATGCCATCTTAGTCTAGAAAGCTAGCTAATCAAACCATATTTAACGCATAGAAAAGAGTTGTTAATTAAAGTGCACGACCCATTATAGAAAAGTCCATATGTCCGCAATCCTTTTTATTTGACACCGACCTTTGTCCAAAGCCTTTACTACTCGTGAATTAGGTTTCCAAAACTATTAGGTGAATTGTAATCCCTAACTCTAGCTCCAATTATATGCAAATATTATAAGTATCGATCCCTATAACATAAACACATAAAAGTTTTCTATAATTCAGAATCAAGTAAACAGAGTCACATAAGCTACTAGAAGAACTAATTAATTAGGATCCAATAACTAAATAAACTCATATAAATAGGCTGGAAATTATATAAATCATGTCATGTTAACTAATACAAAGAATAATCAAGCAACAAAGAGGAATTCATAAGAATAATTAAAGGAAAAGTCAGATTACACCATATGGAATAGCATGAAGACTTGAAGACCACGAAACCTTGAATCCTTGAAAGCAAGTAATCCAAACCGTGTGCATCAAGGTGGTGATGATGATGGACGAAATTGATGGTGATGATGGTGATGGTGCAGCCGCCTTTCCTCCTCCTTGAAGCCTTGAGAACCCTAAATACTAGCGAATGGAAAATATGATGGAGAAGAGAAAGAGGAGGGTTTGTCCCTCCCCATTGGGGTGTGTATTGGTGAGAAGAATGAGGCTGCTATTTATAGGAGAATGGAGAGGAAGAAGAAGACAATGAAAGAAATAAAGAAAGAAAAGGAAGAGAAGTGGAATGTGAGTGGTAGAAAAGAAATGTTAAGTGGAATGGTGGAAATGTAGTCATATGGCAATAAACCATTTATTTAGGTAAAGGAAATCAAGCACTAATGATATGGAGAGAAAACAACAAAGATAGTGTGGTGAGATGGGTGGAAATATGGGGGTGAGTGGAGCATTGAGAATAAAGGAAAATGAAAGAATTAGAAAGCAGGCAGCACTGAGCTATGCGCACTAGGAATGGAATATTGGACGTTTGGACGGTTGGATGATTCTGAAATTTGAATACAGAATACCTAACACACACATGCAACGTGTACCAAAATTACAGCTGGATCCAACGGTGCAAGTGGGAGATATGCGCTTCCAAAGTTGACTAATCTGCACAGGCAGAATGTCCGAAAATCTGGGCTTGGGCCTTTTCTCATGCTTTGTGAACTTGGGCCTTCCTTCATGGATTTGGGCCTTCCATCTTGGATTTGGGCCTTCCATCTTGGGCCTCATGACAAACCACCTCTTAATGGGCCTCGAGAAAGCCCATTATACTTCGTTTCTGCACATGTTCACAATAATACGTCATTTAAGACTCAAATATGGAAACTAAGCTAAAATAGCAAAGTTACAATTAAATCATAGCCAAATAGTAGGGAAAACACATTAAAAACGTCACACTTTGTGCTCCTATCATGCAGTAAGTAGGTTGGACTACAACCTACGAGAATGGGAAGGTGGTGGTACCTATGCCTCAACCCAAATGCGACATCCAATAGCTAATCTGCAAACTGGGCGGTTGAAAAACAGAAAGGCCTAGGGGGAAAACATGGAAAACTATTAGCGTGAGTGGACGAAAAATCTAAATATAATTGCAAGAAATTATTTATGTTTCCCCCAAAAGTTTATACTTTACTTATCGAAAATGACGAAGTATGCCTCGAGAGGAAAAACCTTTCCAAGCTAAAAGCTGAACTGAACTGTAGGTTAACTGAATTGAAGGGAGGTGTTGACCAAGGGGACCTACCACGTTGGTCACCCGACATCTGGGGAGACCTACTAATGCCAGACTCCACCATCTGAGGGGCACTACCACGTCAGATAGTACCTGAGGGGGACTACCACGTCAGGTGGGTTACTTGACGTTTGGGGGAATCTATCAGCGCCAAACGTCACTACCTGAGGGTTACTAACACGTCAGCTAGGCTACCTGAGGGAGTCTATCACGTCAGGCAGGTTATCTGAGGGAACCTATCACGTCAGATAACTATGCATGCATATAAAATAAACACCTCCAATAAAGAAACATAACTGAACAAATGAATATAAACTTAATTCGGAAAATCGAAATCTCAATAATTATATGAGGCAAGCTAAATCAATTATTTCCGAAAATAAAGCAATAAGCTTATTTAATTTCAAAACAAAGTCCACTCACAGATACTGGCGTTCGTCGCTATTCTCCTATGTGGGATAACACAATCATACTCCTGAATAAGATCAATACTGAATATTAGTAGCAATTGACGAACGAATCATTAACTGGATAGTTAACTTCTCAAACCGATCATAATTTTCCTTTATAACACGGTATCACAAATCCATTGATAACTCCTTAACTCCATAACTATCCAATTACTTTATTCAATGCTAACTTTACTTATCCATAACCCTCTACGACGAATCCAACGATCGGATTTGTCGGAATTCGTTAAATCAAACCAACGTAATTAATTATATAAATTCACAAATCGTGATTATACTTTACTTAGCCCAAAGATATTATCTCATCAATCCACCCGTACAATATCTTCCAATTAATTATCTAAGCATCCCCATTAAATTTGGTAACCATCCGACGGTTACATGATAATCTAGAACTTGGATCGATCGATATCGAACCTAGGTTTTATCCGATAAATTCTCAAACTTCACCAATTTCACCAAGCTACATAGCAACGTACTCAGGATCAGAAAACTAAGCTACTAGGCGAAACCAAGCCACCGGAGGAGGTCGGACGCGCCCTCACGCGCCACCCAAAGTGGTGGCGCGTGGAGCCCACTCTCCGCCGGTCCGACCATCTCCGATGGTCACCAAATTTCACAGCAAGCATCATCACCATACCAGGAACAACTTCCATAACTATGACTAGATCAAAATATGAACGAACAGGGTCCGAAATTACCTCCAAAGCCGGCAGCCACCGCCAGATTCTTTCCTTCGAACCGCCGCCGTCTGACGAACTGTCAAAGTATGGGGTAAGTAGATTGTGAAGGGGGATTGTCGTTCCAACGAGGATCGATGGGCTCCTCAATCCCTTGGTAGTTTGTGTGATCAAATGCTCTAGCAATGATGGAATAGGTAAGAAATGGAAAGAGTGAGTGAATATGTGTATGGACAATGTGTGAAGTGTGAGTGTAGTGAGTTTGATTTTGTAAAGAGATGGTGAAACACAAGACAACAAATAAGTAAACTAAGCAAGCAAAGAAGGTAAATGTGTGTGCACAATAAGGAAAATGTTGGGGTTTTCGGGTTAGCCTAAGTCCAAATGAGATGCTTAACGAACCAATTTAGTATTCATGCTTGTGCAATGATTGAATCAAGTTTCGTATCTTAGCCATGTTATGGGTCTAAGACCATCTTTTCTTATGTATTCATAGTGCCATGTTATGGGTCACTAGAACTCTCCCAATGTGGCTTGGGAGGCGAAGGGCACAAAGACTTAGAAGCTCAAACAAGGAGGCCTCATCACATCTACTATCAATTGCCTAGAGAGGGTTAAGAGTCACCCCAACAAACTCAATCAAAATAGGTTATACACATGCTCAAAGAAGTGACTAATTTCCCTAAACATGTATTCAACACAAATTGAAGTGGGTAATAGACATATCCATTCATCACAAAGCATCCATACATAATTAGTTCATCATTACATCACAATGGACTAGGGCACACAACCCTAGTCCCCAACAAGGTAACTACTCACTATCCATCAAGGGATGCATCATCACAAAACAATAGCAAGCTAAAATCATGAATACAAGAGAGAGAAGGGGTGAGAAATGCTCAATCAATGGTGTATCCTTCTTCTTCTTGAGTGTAGATGGCGTCCCTGATGTCTGGTGAGGATCCCCAACTGCCCAAGTGGTGGTGGAAGTGGCGGAGGCGGCAGAAACGAGCGCAAGTGGCGGATTCGGCCGCGCGTCGACCGGTCGATGGTCGTGCAGAGGCTGATCCGAAGAGAGAAGGTGGAGAGAGGAAAGGGGAAGGAAGACTTGGGAATTTTGGGGCTGAAGTGGTGGTCTCCCCTAATGGGGCAAGTACTAAGTATTTATAGGCTAGAGGGGAAGGAATAAAGGGCTAGGATGAAGTAGGGTTTAATCCAAGGGCTCAAAGGTTTAATGAAGGGCAAAGAAGGGAAATCACAAGGGAGGAATAATCAACATGTCACCTCACCAAATCTAGTGTGGTCCTTGATGATGTGGGAGCACATTTGTGAATCACAAGGTTGACCTTGACTTGGACCTTGACTTTGACCTTCGGAGTTGACCATAGTTGACTTTTCGGTTTCGGTCAATCTTCCGGAATTCTCTTGTGCTTCACTCTCGGGACTCGGCATTTGACTCTTTGATGCTCCAAAGTCGGGGTTGACCACGAGTTGACTTTTGGTCCTCGGGTTGACTTTTCGTCTTTTTGCCGGAAATCCACTAAAAACTCCAAAATGCTCCTTTTTGATCCCGATATCCATCCGATGCTCGATTTACCTACAAGTGTGCAAACAAGGATTAGAGACTCACAAATGGTCATTGGACAAGCACAATAATGATGATTAGAGGCCTAATTTGTATGCAAATTACATACAAATCACCGTCCGACGGTGGTTTGGGGTGATCTTGGTGGCGCTGATTTCGCCATGGTGTGGGCTTCAAAGCTCGGTGACTCATCGGGGCCGACATGGCCGGAAAAAGAGATCGGCTTCGGCGTGAACAGTACGGCGTCGTTCCTTCTTTCCTTCGATTCACCCTCCTCCGACGGTGGTTTCGCTCGATTCCGGTTGCGTTGGTTCACCTGAACTGAGGCTTCAAAACCCCAAATTCTAGAGTTCACACGCCGTCAACGTTGCTTTTGGGCTTAGATTCTCCGGCTACCGGTCACCAAAGATGCAACCACGGGTCGGAAATGGAAGAGGAAGGGAAGACGAAGAAGTTATTGGTGGTGGCAGGTCACGGGAAGCCGGAAAGTGGCGAAATCGTTGCCGCAAGGCTGCGGCTACAGTGACGAGAGAGGGAGAGAATCGGGAGAGAGAAGAGAGATCTCTCCTGAGGGAGAGAGAGTGGTTTCCTAAAAAGGAAACCCTAAAAAAAATCCAATGGCCCAAAATAGAAACTTCCCAAAATATCCTTTCGACTTCTGTTGGCCATAACTACTTCATACGAACTCCGATTTTTGCGTACTTCATGTCTACGAACTCGGTTTAACGCATACTACAACTTCCGTGAAGAAAATATATCCAAATTCTAAATGATTCAAAAAGTCAACTCGAGGACCCGTCAAAAATACTTTAAAATCTGTCCAAATTGAATTTTCTGACTAGTCCACAGTAATTATAATAGTATAAAAGTAAATTTGGGTCCGGGTCGTCACAAATTTCCACCAAGTTTCAATTGGACCTCTTTCACTCCCAACAAGGACAAAAATATTGGAGGGTAATTTTTAGTGACAATTTTGCCCTCAAGCTGATATTAAAGAAGCATAACGCATCCATTCATTCGGTACGGTTGACGACGACAATTGAAGCCTTGAAGGCGTGATTGGGGGTTCAGAAGCTCAGAGCTGGGCAGATTTGGCAGCGTGGAGCGCTGCTGTGAATTGGCATGGTTGTGGAATGGGTGGCCAGAGTATATTCGAAGGAGAGAATTCCGAGCGGTGTTTGGCAATGGAACTGATCGAAGCTGCCATTGAATTGGAGATCGGGTTGGGAGCTGGTTACATCGACGGCAATAGCTAGAGCTTGATTGAGGACTGAAACGATGGGTGTTGTGGTGATTGTATTGATTGCAGGTTTGGGCTCGGTGGTACTTGAGGTGCGGTGGAGGATTGCAAATTGAAGGATGTGATTTTGATGCCGGCGGCTGTTGGGAGCTGGGCACGGCTGTTACTTGGGTTGTGAGAGAGTCGTGTATGGAGGCTGGGCTTGGCGGTTGCTGTTTGAGCTGGGCATGAGCAAGAAAGATTGTGATTTGGGCAGAGAAAGAGAGAAGAGAGGGTTGTGAGAGCTGTTATTGTGGGTTTTTTATTTGAAGAACAATTTTCTATGTTTGAAATGTGAAAGGATGTAATAGCGATCAATAACTGATTTCATGCTGATAAGAAGAGTCATAGTAATTTAACTGTAAACAAAATCAGCTACATACACTATTTTGTTGTTTGGTGCTTTCTTTTCCTCAAGTGATTACTACAATAATGCCTACTGGTACTACTGTGTGTTTTGTGTCCAAGTAATTAAGATTGTTTTTTTTTGGGTTTAGGTTATTAACAAATCAATAGAAAATCTTAGTGGCAAAATGAGTGTACCCTGTTTGTCAATTGAACCTGTGCTAAAGCGGGTATGTAGTAAGTGTGAAGCAAACTCAAGGACGCCAAACATAATATTGCAAAGAAGGAAAATATTCATGGTCCTAATTAGAGGCGCTGACTTTGAAAAAAAAAATTGTGAATTTGTGATAAAATAGAAGACTAACGGATTAAGATCATCATCATCGATCATCTATCTTTTTGTGTTTGTTTATTGGTTAGAATACTGCTAGTTACTTTGTAAAATTGTATTGACCTCAATAAAATAGTTTATTGACCTCAATAAAATAGTTTATTGACTTCAATAAACAATTTTATTGATCACATTAAAGAGTTTGGCTTAAATAAAATTTTATTGACCTCAATAAAACAATTTATTGACCTCAATAAAATAATTTATTGACCTCAATAAAATAATTTATTGACCTCAATAAACAATTTTATTGATCACATTAAAGAGTTTGGCTTAAATAAAATTTTATTGACTTCAATAAAATAATTTATTGACCTCAATAAAATAATTTATGACTCAATAAAACAGTTTATTGAGCTAATAAAATTTTATTGACCTCAATAAAAACGTTTATTGACCTCAATAATATTTTATTGACGTCAATAAAAATAAATAACTACTAACTGCAAATCAAATATAAAATTAAAACATAATTTGCGGTAGTATTCTTGATGCAGCTCACTAGTATTTTACTTTTATGAGGAGGTTTACGTGGAACTAGGAGAAATGTTTTATTGATGTCAATAAAAATAAATAACTACTAACTGCAAATCAAATCTAAATTTAAAGCATAATTTGTGGTTGCATTCCTGATGCCTATCTTAAAGCATTTAATTTTTTTATTGAAATCAATAAATTGTTTTATTGGCCTCAATAAAATGTTAAATATATAACTAGTGATTACTATTGACATGATGTGAGCATCAATTAAAGAGATTATACTACAATCTAAGCATTGTTGAACTAAAACGTTCAAAAGAAAAATTCAACAACTCATGCATTCATAAGAAAAGACATCTATCCTTTAAAAAATAAGGAAAAGCCTTCAATTTTCTGGTCTGTTTACAGTTCCTAATTAAGTTTTCATACAGTATGCTGCACCAACAATAATATATTTTGTGTGAAAGTATATTTAGGGAAGTGTGCAAAATTCTAAAAGTTGAAGCATTTCTTCAACTATACGAAGCAGAATGCAAATCAATATCCAGATATAATGGATTAACCAATATTTCGATTTATGACATTTAACTATGGCAGAGCATTGAGCATTCTGCATATATGAATATATGATACGTTCAATTTATTAGTAATTTAATGAAATCCACAAACATTTGAATGGATTTGAAGCTTTTAATTACATCCTTCATATGAAACTTCCTTTATCCCATTTCTTCATCTTCTTCTCTTCGTAACATCATCATCCTTCATCTCATCTCATCTTCTTCAGATCTGCAACTAACAGGCAGCAACTATAAACGAGGAGAGAGAGAGAGAGAGAGAGATTTGGTTTCTCTCTCATGGCCTCCAAGCACCATCACGACCCGCCGTCGACACAGACAAGCTCGCCGAGTCGAGCCCAGGCCCCCTATGTCGTCTCCCTCAGGTTCCCACGATCATTAGTGGCAAACTGTTAGTTTTTGGAATTTGTGAGGACAATTTGGTAATTTCGTGTCTGTTTTGTAATTAAATGGGCCGGACAGGCACCGCATATTTGGATCAAAATTGATGGAAAATATATTGGGTATTCTGTCCTTATGGGTCAAGAACCCTTGAATCAAAGCCCACCTCCATGGCGACCATTGGTCCTCCCTTGCCGCGCGTTCAGCCCCGCCATCGATCCCAATTCCCAGGCTGCCGATCCTCTCTGATGAGAGAAAAGAAAGAACCAGAAAGAGGACGGGGGAGGCACGGGATGAGAGAAGCCGAGAAAGGAACAAAAAGAAAAGAAGAAAAATAAAAATAAAAGTCAGATGGGTTTGACCCATTGACCAAGTCCAAATCAATTGGGCTTTTCACTGTTCACAGGCCCACTTGGCCCATGTTCAATTGATTTGGACACCCGCCACATCCAAATACCGTTTCTAAAAGTTGAGCCTGCCACCTGTACCTACCAGGCAGTATTCATTTTCATGGATACGATAGTTGAGCCGTCCACCTGTACTTGAACGGCAGTGTCCATGAAAATGGACACAACAGTAACATTTTCCCAAACTTCGTTTATTTATTATAATTTTTTTTTGTTTAATTTATTTTCTGCAATTAAATTGTTGTGAATAAATTTGGGAATTGTTACTGTGTAAATATTTGTTTTAAACCTTATTTTTTTATTTGTGTAATAATATTTTGAATCGAAGTTGGTTAATTCTTCTAGCAGCTTATGTGTTTTCGTTTGTTTGATTCTGTTTTAGTAGAAAACTTTTATGTGTTTATGTTATAGGGTTCGAAACTTATAATATTTGCATGTAATTGATGCTAGAATTAGAGTTTTTAATTCTAATTCACAAGTAGTAAAGGCTTTGCAAAGAGGTCGGAATCAAATAAAAAGGATCGCGGACTTATGGACTTTTCTATAATGGGTCGCGCACTTTAATTAGCAACTCTTTTTCTATGCATTAGACATGTTTAGATTAGCTACATTTGCATGTTTAATTGTTTAGCCTGTCAATGCTTTCACGGGGTTAATTTTCATAGGGAATGTTTTATTTTGGGGGTGATAACCGACTTTTCGGCATTCCACATATGCTAATTTCGGATTCATGGCTAGAGAATTGATTATGATTGGGGGTGATAACCGACTTTTCGGCATTCCACATGTTAATTTTGATTCAATACTTATATATATTTTAATATGTTTATTTATATTTTTAAAAATAAAAATCCAAAAATATTTCATTTCATTTTATTTAATTCTTGTTTTCAAAATAATTCAAAAATCCAAAATAACATTTTTTGTATATATTGTATATTATTGTAAATAGAGACAAATTTGTACAGATTTAATTTTTGTGATATAGAATAGCAAATATAACAATCTTCTGTGGGTAATGACCCTTGTTTCCACTATACTATTCATCGACATTTTTATAGGTTGCAAGGATTTGTATATAATTATATTCTTTATTTTGATGTGCGGTTTTACTGTGCATCACCATGACTGCTTTTCAACGAAGGAGATCCCAGAAGCAATATGGGGAAGCGAAAAAGGCCATGAAGGCAGTGCAAATGGGCCTTATAAAACCTAATCAGCTGGCGAAATCTTTCGACCAGTTGGAAGATGAGGTGCGAAGATTATCCGCTAGAACTTTTGCATAAATGCCCAGACAAAATAGGGGACATCTTGCTCCAGTACCTCAGAAATCAAGGGTTGAGGACAAATACTGGAAAAAGAAGGATGTTGTGAGAAGAGACATGCAACTTGAAGAAGAAACTCTTGCCAAGAAAAAAGGAAAGGAAATTCTTTCTTTAGTGCAGACTGAGATAAGTGGCAAAGATGTTGTAGCAGAAAACAAAGAGGCTTTGCGACAGTTTGAACAACATCTAGAAATCGTTCATGAAGGAAAGCCTTAAAAGTCAAGGTCGTGGCATTTCCTAAACCAACTTACACTATGCCTTTACCCAAAATAGGGGTCTCAGAAGAATTATCACCTGTTTCTGAACCAACAGCAATGGAGGTTCCAAACGAGCATGAGGGGTTTGGAGATAGTGATGCAATGGTTGATGGGTTTGGAGATAGTGACGCAATGATTGACTTTGGAGGAGAGCCAGTAATTCAGGGTGAAGATGATGTCATGTCTGGGGCAGATTGTTCTATGGTATTTGTGCTTCCTACCAAATATGCGAAAGAGGTTGAAGATGATCATTTCGATTGCAATTTAGCAGACATATCAGACTTGGGGGGCAAAGAAGAAAATATTTTACCGTCCTCTAAGGCTCCAGAAGCTAATTCAGATACTACAAGCAGTGAGGAGAAAGTTACAACAGAGATGATATGCTTTTCTCGACCCACAAAAGATATGGCCAATCAGCTGAGGCCATTGTACATCACTGCGCATCTGCAGGGCGCTCCCATCAACAAGATCTTGGTTGATAATGGTTCTGCTGTGAACGTTTTACCATTCAAGTCCATGCAAACTCTTGGTATGGATAAATATGCAATTCAGCTAACCAGCTTGATCATAAAGAATTTCACAGGCTCCATTACAAGAACTTGATGTGAACGTAAAATACGTTCACAAAGTGCCTTTAATTACTGGATTTTGTTATTCTGAAAGCCTATTTGTCTGTTTAATGTACATATTGTGTTTGTGTAGGTTAAATAAGTGTTTTGACACAAAATGGTACATTTTGGGTAATTTAGAGCATTTCCGAGAAAAGGACGAAAAGTCAACCGTGACTTTGGGCGAAAAGTCAACACAAGTCAATTCTCGAATGAGAGATTCATTTCCAACACCCGTGTCCATAATTATTTTATATAATTATATTTCTAATTCTAATAAACTAAATAAATTTTATTTATTTATTTATTTTTATTCTTTTATTTTATTTTATTTTATTTTTATTTTATTAACTATTCTTTTTTATTTTATTTTACAGCTTTGCCGGCCAACTCCCTTTCCTCTCTTCTGGAATCAGCTCCCTTTTGAGCTGTTCTTCCATTTTCCCACCACCACCAGCACACCTAGCCATTTTCCCGTTCCTTTGTCCTTTAGCACCACCACCATCTCTTTGTACCTCTATTTAACAGGCTGCAATCAGCCAGCAGAAAATCATCTCCTCTTCATCTTCCCCGGTCCTCTCTTCTCCCCTCTCCCCTTTTCTTCTTCTTCTTTCCTTTTCTTTTCTTCTCTGCACCTTCTATCTCTTCTCTCTGCACCCTCTCCGTTTCTCTCTACACCCTCAGTCTTTCTCACTGCACCCATTCACAAATTCCGGCCACCTGCAAATCACAGTCCATCACACCATTGTCATCACCATTTCACCACCACCCGCGCTCACCTGCAATTTCAGTTCAATTACAACAAGCATCAATCACAAGTTCAAAACAGCAACCTGCAAGCACTTCCATCAATTTCCAATTCAAGCTCAAGGCGTTCCCAGATCAACACTTCGTCTCTCGGATTGCCTAAGCCACCGCTGCCATCTCTAGATCCCGTCGCTGCTCCCACTGCTCTGCCTCAATCCCGTGACGCCACCGCGTCTCGATCCAAGGCTGCGCCTCCATCGATCTCAAGCTTTCGCCGGCGTCGACCCATCGAGCCCGTGCTCGATTCCGGCCTTCAAATCGTGAAGCCCGGCCACCAAGCCGCGCCACTCGTTCTTACTCGGCTCATCACCGGCCGCATCCCACTCTACCACCGACATCGACCGACGTCGCCGTTCCTCCACGGACCACGACACCACGACGCCGCCGTTTTCTGCCAAGCAGCGCCGCAAATCTCGAGCCCGTGCTCAATCCATCCCAGGCGTCGTTTCCGGCCCGCATCGCTCCCCAATCCTAGACGCCGCCGGCATCGATTCTCGACCGCCGGCCTCACATCAGATTTTCCGGCGTTTCTCTCTCTTAGCCCAGCTCGAGGCTCTCCCCAGTTCTCTCGAAAACTCTCTGTTCAATTAACTCTCACTCTCACTTATATTACTTAATTGATATTTTATTTAATTAATTAATTTGTTTTCTATTTTGTTCTGTGTGCTATTAAAATATATTGTTATTTTGTATTTGTAATTTTAATTGTTTGAATCATTTTAAAAACCAAAAACTTGTGTTTATTATTTATTTGTGTTACATAAAATATTTTATATTTATTGCAATCTTTTAAGTAGTTAGAATTTTGTGTGATTTGTGAAATTGTGTTTTAGATTAATTGTTGTTTGTTTTTAATAGTTAAAAAGAAAAATACTAAAAATTGTTATTTGTTAAGAAAATTAGATTACATTTTACTATTTAGGTTTTAGGCCTCCAATCCCCGTGGTTCGACAACCCGAGTCTAATTTACTTTAACTATATTTTGATAACCAATCAGAACTCATGGACTGCTTTTTGACCAAATCATGGTGGGGTCCAAAAGCATAACTTTGGCCTTCTTTGTGGTCAATTGTACCTCTCCTTACAATGCATTGTTAGGAAGAGATTGGATTCACAGGAGCTTATGTGTGCCTTCTTCACTTCATCAGAGTCTTATCATGTGGAACGAAGAAACTGGGAAAGCAGAGCACGTCCCAGCAGACCCAAGACCATATTCAGTTTCAGTTAGCGCAGCAGATGCCAGTTATTACTTCAGTAGTATTACACCCTTGAAGGTCAGTGGCATCGACCAAAATGGCCGTCCTACTGGGGTTACGGCCTATGACCTTACACAATGGGGAATGGCTCAAGCACAAGAAGATATGGAAAGACCATTTATCGTTGTGCCAGCACAAGGTACTAATGATGTGTGAGACATCACAAGACGTCGAAGAGGCTTTTTACTCTTTGTATACAAGAATGTCAGTATACAGAGAGGAGAAAGAGGCCTATGCAAGAGTTTGCACGTAAGATTGTATTGATGAGGCACAAATATTGCCTATAGAAGAGGAGGAGCAGGAAATTCAATTGGCTCCTGCTGCACTTGATGATACACCTCCCAAGGTGAGAGACCCAATAGATAAAGTGAATTTGGGATCACTTGATGAACCAATGTTCGTATCTATAAGTTCTTACTTAGAGCCTAAAGAGAAGGAGGCTTTCATTTTACTTCTCCAGGAGTATAAAGACTGTTTCGCAGAGAGGTATGAGGATATGCCTGGCCTTTCCAACACTTTGGTGGAACATAGGTTGCCTATTAAAGAGGGATTCAAACCTTTTCAACAACCTCCGCGAAGGAGCAGACCATAGACCCAAATCCTTGTTAAGGAAGAGGTCGAGAAAATGCACAAATCTGGTGTCATCAGAGTAGCCAAATACAATGAGTGGCTATCCAATATTGTTCCAGTAAAAAAGAAAAATGGAAAAATACGAGTATGTGTGGATTATAGAAATCTGAACTTGGTGATAGGAGCACAAAGTCTGAAGTTTTTAATGTATTTTCCCTACTATTTGGTTATGATTTAATTGTAACTTTGCTATTTTAGCTTAGTTTCCATATTTGAGTCCAAAATGATGTATTAATGTGAACATGTACAGAAACGAAGTCTAATGGGCTTTTGCGAGGCCCATTAAGAGGTGGTCTGCCATCAGGCCCAAGAAGGGGGCCCAAACCTAAGAAGGAGGCCCAAACTCAAGATGGAAGGCCCAAATCCATGAAGGAAGGCCCAAGTTCACAAAGCATGAGGAAAGGCCCAAACCCAGATTTTCGGACATTCTGCCTGTGCAGATTAGTCAACTTGCGAAGCCCATATCTCCGAATTTCACCGTCAAATCGTGCTATACTTTTGATACACGCTGCATGTGGATGTTAGGTGTTCCCAAATACAATTTCAGAATCATCCAACCGGTGGAACGTCCATTATGCCGCTCTAAGTGTGCACTGCTCAGTGCTGTCTGCTTTTTATTTCTTTCCTCTTCTTTTATTTTCAATGCTCCACTCACCCCTATATTCTTTCCTCTTCTTTCTGCCCACACCATTAGTGTTTAATTTCTTTTACTTAAATAAATGGTTAATTGCAACCCATTACATTTCCACCATGCCACTTACCATTTCTTTATCTCCCACATAAATTCCACTTCTCTTCCCTTTCTTTCTTTATTTGTTTCATTGTCTTCTTCTTCCTCCTCATTTTCCTATAAATAGAAGCCTCATTCTTCTCTTCAATACACCCCAATGGGGAGGGACAAACCCTCCTCTTTCTCTTCTCCCTTTCACATCATATTTTTCATTGTCTAGTACTTTAGGTGTTCAAGACTTCAAGGAGGAGAGAAACTGTTTACACCATCACCACTGATAGGAGCACAAAGTGTGACGTTTTTAATGTGTTTTCCCTACTATTTGGCTATGATTTAATTGTAACTTTGCTATTTTAGCTTAGTTTCCATATTTGAGTCCAAAATGATGTATTAATGTGAACATGTGCAGAAACGAAGTCTAATGGGCTTTTGCGAGGCCCATTAAGAGGTGGTCTGCCATGATGCCCAAGAAGGAGGCCCAAACCCAAGAAGGAGGCCCAAGCCCAAGATGGAAGGCCCAAATCAATGAAGGAAGGCCCAGGTTCACAAAGCATGAGGAATGGCCCAAGCCCAGATTTTCGGACAATCTGCCTGTGCAGATAGGTCAACTTGCAAGGCCCATATCTCTCAATTTCACCGTCAGATCTATCTGTAATTTCGATACACGCTGTACATGGATGTCAGTTATTCCCAAATAAAATTTCAGAAGCATCCAACCGTTGAAACGTGCAGGATTCCGTTCTAAGTGCGCACTGCTCAGTGCTGTCCGTTTTTATTTCTTTCCTCTTCTTTTATTTTCAATGCTCCACTCACCCCTATATTCTTTCCTCTTCTTTCTGCCCACACCATTAGTGTTTAATTTATTTTTGGTAAATAAATGGTTAATTGCCATATGATTCCATTTCCACCACCACTTACCATTTCTTTATCTCCCATTCACATTCCACTTCTTTTCCCTTTCTTTGTTTATTTCTTCCATTGTCTTCTTCTTCCTCTCCATTTTCCTATAAATAGGAGTCTATTTCTCTTCACCAATTCACCAATTCACACCCGAATGGGGAGGGACAAACCCTCCTCTTTCTCTTCTCCATCATATTTTTCATTCTCTAGTATTTAGGGTTCTCAAGGCTTCAAGGAGGAGGAAAGACGGCTGCACCATCACCATCATCACCATCAATTTCGTCCATCATCATCACCACCTTGCTGCACACGGTTTGGATTACTTGCTTTCAAGGATTCAAGGTTTCGTGGTCTTCAAGTCTTCATGCTATTCCATATGGTGTAATCTGACTTTTCCTTTAATTATTCTTATGAATTCCTCTTTGTTGCTTGATTATTCTTTGTATTAGTTAACATGACATGATTTATATAATTTCCAGCCTATTTATATGAGTTTGTTTAGTTATTGGATCCTAATTAATTAGTTCTTCTAGTAGCTTATGTGACTCCGTTTACTTGATTCTGTTTTATAGAAAACTTTTATGTGTTTATGTTATAGGGATCGATACTTATAATATTTGCATATAATTGGAGCTAGAGTTAGGGATTACAATTCACCTAATAGTTTTGGAAACCTAATTCACGAGTAGTAAAGGCTTTGGACAAAGGTCGGTGTCAAATAAAAAGGATTGCGGACATATGGACTTTTCTATAATGGGTCGTGCACTTTAATTAACAACTCTTTTCTATGCGTTAAATATGGTTTGATTAGCTAGCTTTCTAGACTAAGATGGCATGTTTAATTGGTTAATCTAGGTGCTTTCACTTAGGTTAATTTTCGTAGAGAGGTTTTATTTGGGGAATGGTTAGCTTCTAACTTTCCACATATGTTAATTTCGGTTTCATGGCTAGGGAACTTGGATAATTTTCGGTCCAATGATTAATAAACTTGTGTATATGTGGCTGAACTTTATATTCTTTATGTTTCATCCCATCTTATTTAATTTATTCTTTGTAATTTAATTTATTTATTTCATTCAATTTATCACTCAATCCCCCCCTTTTACTTTGTACATATGTATATATTCTTTATACTTGTTAATAATAATTCTTTATTTTATTTAATTCTTTGTGACATTTTTTTGTTAGGTACACCCTTTGATCTCCGTTGTGAACGATACCCTACTATGCACTATATTACTACCGATAGGGTTTTTTTAAATTGATGCTCTTTTGAGCGTATCAATTTTTGGCGCCGTCGACGGGGATTGAAAATGTTCCTAACCTAATATTTTTTTTGTGAATACTGTTTATAATTTTTTGTAATTATTACTGTTTTTATTACTTGTATATAATTACTGTTTACTTTTTATTGTTTATAATTTTACTATTTTTTTTAACTGTTCATATTACTTGTTTTTATTACTTGTCTATATTACTTGTGAATATTTGTGAATAATACTTGTTTATACTTGTTGATATTTAGTTACACTTAGTAATTTATTTAGGTGTCTTTTATATAGTTGATTACTTTTTGTTGTTGTAAGTTGTAACTTGAACGGAATAGGTAAGGTCCTTTTGTTAATATTGGCCTAAACCCTTCATTTTTACCGTAAGGTTATTTGAGGTTGAGGGCGGCCTTTATTAACACTTGGAGAATTGTCGAACACTTCAGTGCTTTCTCAACTGAGTAAGGGGCACATGGATGGTGTCTAGGTCGAGACCCTGGGTGACAGGTTTTGGATTCAGAGGACTATAGACTGACGTAAGTCGATAGGGGTGTAAGCCTCCGTAGTCCACTAAATGAATCCTGCCCCTCGCTTATCTCTCATATGATCTGGCCATTCGCCTTCTGAAAACACGGAAAGTCATTTAAGTCAAGGCATTGCACCTAGGCCGCACGTCCACCTTGAGTTACCGCTTGGAATCAACTTTCATTTTTTTTTCAACTATATTCAAGCAAAGAAAAATGTTTTTGTACACTTTAGGTATATTGGATTAAACATGACTTTAAGATGGGCAGCTGTTTCAGTCCCATTGCACATTGAAGTCCTCTGTTCCCGTACCTAAGTGTATTGTGTAAATAAAATTTACTTAGACATAGGAAAATTTATTTATTTATTTTGTATAGATAATTTGTGACACATTTTTAATTTTGTAAATATTTTGTTTTTATTTTGTAAATTTATTACTAACTTTTTAATTTTTATAGGGAATAATCCAGGTTATCGGAAATTATATCACATACATCGGAGCATACGTTTAGGAAGTCAAGGTTGAAAAACCTTGAGGTTGATGTCTTGTTGGTGATTTTCGGTTTCCTCGGGAGTAAAAAGGTAAGTTTTCTTTTCACTCTCGTTATTTGTTTTTGAAAAAGAAAAAAAAAATTAGAAAATTTGTAATTGGAAATATAAAAAACTGTTTATAATTAATGTTTCTGTTTTGTTTTTGGGCTTGTTTGTTTGTTGGTTGGTTTGTTAGTATTGGGCCTTACGCCCGTTTGTGTGTTGGTTAGGGTTTTAGGTTTAGTAAAATAAAAAAAATAAAAAATAAAAAAATTTAGCCCATTGGGCTCGTGTCATTCACGAAGCCCAAAACCCGTAACCCAATCCCATTAGTGTGTCGGGCCTGTTCGTTTTTAGGCCCATTAGTTTAAGCCCACCAATAATGGGCCGGGGATTTCTTTGGCCCAGGCCCACTTTAAGGCCCAAACCATTTCGATGGCCCAAGCCCGTTTAAAGTGTCGGCAAGCGCGTGTGCTACGCGTTTTCAGTGTTCACTTTACGACTTTTCGTAAAGTATTAAAAAAATAATAAAAAAATAAAAATTCGAAAATCAAAAAAAATTTTGATTGGGCCAACGCACGACTTTTGCGTCGGCCGAATTGTTTAATAAGCCGCATGCGTTTGCACTGTACGCTTTGCGACTTTCGTCGCTCGATCCGGAAATTGCGGGTCTTCTGTGTGTGGCACGTGTGCGAGCGAGCGTCTGTTCCTTCCTTTCCCTTCTGTTTGCGTTAGTTCCCTTAGGTCATTTCACGTTTTCCCTTAGTCTCTCTCTCACTCTCTCTCTCGTGTTCTTCGTGTTCATGAGTTTTCCCAGAAAACCTCCCAAATTCCAGAAGCTATCCTCCCTTCCCAACCCAAAAATGGCCAAGAGAGTGAATTCTCTCAGCGATTTGTTTCAGGCAGGTCCTTCAGAGAACCCGATCTTTGAAGGCTTGGCTGAAATAATTCCACCGAGCATGCTCAATAGCGCCGATGCTAGCATGCCGACTGAGCCACAACCGCAACCACTACCCCAAGCACCAATCCTGGTTGCTGATCCACCAGCCGAGCCGGAAGCCGCTCCTGTCTATAGGAGACTTCCTCGGACCAAATACACCAAAGCTCAGAGAGATGCACTGGCGGCTTTCTTTGCGGTGTATTCTCACCCCACCAAACCACAAAGAGAAAGATTTGGTCCGAAAATCGGACTAGAGGAGGACCAAGTCTATTATTGGGGGTCGAGAAATGGGAAGAAGTTCGGTATCCTTACATATGAGCAGCATATTGCCGAGCTAGAGAGAAGAAATGACGAGCTGGTGAGCAAGAACGAGGAGCTTCAACTTCAGAATCAACGACTCGTCGATGCTCTCCACAGCGGCATATGTCCCAATTGCGGAGGTCCTGTTCCGCACTCAGATGTGCCACGGCGAAGGCTCAAAGTTGTTCCTCCATAACAAGAGCCTATTCTTGAGTTGTCCGACGATTCCATCGACATGGACCACTTGAGACGGGATGTGCGAAGCCTCATGCCTACCCTAGTCGAGCGCCCATCCATACCTTTGCCATCTGACACCCTTCCCGCACCTGCTCATGGTCTTGTCGGAGTCCACACCGACTTGATCTCGGATATCGCCTGCAAGGCCAAAGACGAGCTCCTGCTCATGGCCACTGCCGGATTTCCTTTGTGGATAACTTCACCGACTCCCGACACGTCTATTCATCCCGAGACTCTTAATAGGGCCGAGTACTTGCGAGTGTTTCAACGAGCTGAACCTGCTCCGTACTTCAAAGCCGAATCGTCGAGACACTCGGCAACCATCCATCTTTATCCGACCACCATCGTTCAAATTCTCATGGATGTTGGTCGATGGTTGCCAGTCTTCGTAGCATGATTACAAACGCCCGGACGTTGGAGATCATATCCTCCAAAGAACGAAGAAGGCTACGAGGAGCGAAGCAAGTTATGTCGGCCGAGTTTCGTTGCCATCTCACCTCGTTTCAACTCGTGAAGTCCGGTTTGTTCGGTATTCTCACCAACAACTGGATGGAAGTTGGGTCGTCGTGGATGTCTCCGTGGATGAACTGCGCTCAAATCCGAAGCCTTCCGTGAGATCTATATGCCGAAAACGCCCCTCCGGATGCCTGATACGTGATTTGCATAATGGATCTTCCTTAGTTACTTGGGTGGAGCACGTGGATGTACGCGAAAAGGAGATGAAGGCCAGTTTCGAACCATTTGTTCATTCAGGGTTCGCTTTTGGTGCAAAGCGTTGGATCTCAACTCTCCAACGACAAGCCGAGCGCTACATGTGCGCCACAGGTATCCATACTTCACCCGGTGACTCTATCATTTCGCCTGAAGGAAGAAGAGGCCTGGCGGAAATGGCAAAACAGATGACAGTCTGTTTCTTCAACGATATCAGCAACTCCACGTATCATCACTGGACTTGTTCGAACCGAACAAGAGACACTCGAATGGAGGTCAGGACCAACAAGAGAAGGGGAGATCCGAGCAAGCCCCCTGGAGTAAATCGTACTGCTGGTTGTTCCGTTGTTCATCTATCTCATCACACTAGGATCTTTGAGTTTCTCAAAGACGTTCAGACGAGACCGCTATGGGATAGTATGTCGATGGACAGCTCGGTACGTGTGTTAGCAAATTTCACCATCGGTCTTGACCCGCGGAACCAGATTTCGGTGCTTGCCATAGATAGTCACAACGACTTCCTCATTCTTCAGGAGTGTTGCACCGATGCAACGGGGTCGTCTGTGATTTATGCGCCGATTAACCATTCCATTTTCCAGTGTTTGCTATCTGGAGTTCAACCGGAGCCATTTCCGCTTATGTCTTCTGGCTTCTCCATTCTGCCTAACGTATCCGGAGCTATTCTTGATGGAACTCTAATTACTATAGTGTTCCAGATCTCAGTGAAGGCTACATCAGCCAAGTCTGCCGTGGAGTCGGCAACAACCCTTGTCCAAGACACACTTCAAAGGATCAGAGCCGCAGTCAACTAAGGAGCAAACGTTGGATGCAAGGCCCTGCTAGCCTTGTTTGTGACTGTTGGTGACTTGCTTCGGGAGGAGCTTAATGATCTTCAAGGGGGAGTTTTTCTTTAACCTTTCTGTTTATTTTTGTTTCCCTTTTCATTTACTTAACTGTTGTGTGTTTACTTCTGTTTATGTTGTGTGTTTATTTCTGTATGTGTGTTTAAATTCAATAACCATGCTTGAATTTTTCATTTTCGTGGAATATTTGTCTAACATTGAGGACAATGTTTAATTCAAGTGTGGGGGGAAGGTTTATTGAAAAGAAAAAAAAAATTGAAAAATTGAAAAAAATTGAAAAAAATAATTTACTTGTTTTTGTTTTCTACGGTAACAATATATCGACTAGATCATACTTACTCCCTTGGTAGCGTTGAACCTACCATTGCACTTAGTAAGTCACTGTGGTCACATATTGTTACCCTAAATTGAAAATTCAAAAAAATCAAAAAAATCAAAAATTACAAAAATATTTGCTTCTGTTTGTGTGTTTTTGTGTGTTTAGTGTGTTGTGTTCTTTCCAATCCCGATGATGAATTGAGTTTAATTGTTATGATTTTGAGAATGTTGATTATATGTTAAGGCTTTGTCATTTGCTTTGGATTTAATTTGCATAACTTGTGATTGCTCGAAATTTCATGTTCACATAACCTGTTTTGATTAATTTATTGCAATCCGAGAAGCACATTTGAACATACATTGTCATGCATACCCAAAAAATGTGAGGACTTGAGCCTGTTGAATATTCACATGTATGCATAATTCATACATTTACTCGTTCTTCATGTGTGCACAATTCATGAGTTTTGAACCTAGAACTTGCTCAGAGACCGCTTGAAACGTTTTGTTAATCTGTAATGAATTAGAGATGATTAAGGCATTAGTTGAGCACCATGGCGAAAATATTCACCATCCATATAAACACGAACTTTAGGAATCCCCTTTTGAACTAAACACTCATTAGCCTTTTCTTTTGTTCACCCACACCATCTCACCCTTGTTTTATTGTGTTTGCAAGACGATGATAGTGACTTCTTGTGTTTTTATGCTTCGGTTTTGTTTGGTAATATACCAAAAGGCAAGTGTGGGGGTGCATTTTATTTTGTTGTATTTGTTCAAAGAAGAAAAAAAAAAAACAAAAAAAAAAAAGAAATAAGAAGGAATAAATTCCTCAAAGAAAAAAAAAAGAGAAAAAAGAAAGAGAAATTCCAAAAATAGAGTTATTTTCTTGTATTATTTTCAATAAAAGGTTGGAGGAGGATAAGAAAGTTGTTTCGGGTATAGCATAGGTATGAGTTTCAAAGTCGTTGATTTGTCTTGCAAACATGTGAAACATTTTTCATTTCCAGTCCCTTCATTCACTATTAACCATTCACCCTTTGGCCCCATTACACCATTGAAAGCCCTTATGATTTAATGATTTGTGGATTAATTGTAGAGAGTTGGTTAATGAGCAAGCTTATGGGAACGTTACTTGTGCAATTGTTATGAGAGTAAACACTTAACCCTAAACACTGAGCGGAAATATTTAGTGATCATTGTGAGCTTTAGTGGTTAATGTTGTTTCGATGTGCCTATTGGATTGCATGAGATTAATTGTATACTTGGTTTTCACACACTTCACCCGAGCATGAATGAGATGTGCAGGTTAAAGACTTTGCAAAATTTGTTAGCCTTGGTATATAATTTTTATTCTCCTGATTATAACTCTTCTGAACTCGCTGAGGGTTATGGTTGGAAAGACCATTTTGTTTTGTGTTTCGTTTTTTGTTTTGTGTTGTTCTGTTTTAAAGTTTTGTGTTTGCTAGAGGACTAGCAATAGCTAAGTGTGGGGGAATTTGATAGGAGCAGAAAGTGTGACGTTTTTAATGTGTTTTCCCTACTATTTGGCTATGATTTAATTGTAACTTTGCTATTTTAGCTTAGTTTCCATATTTGAGTCCAAAATGATGTATTAATGTGAACATGTGCCGAAACGAAGTCTAATGGGCTTTTGCGAGGCCCATTAAGAGGTGGTCTGCCATGAGGCCCAAGAAGGAGGCCCAAACCCAAGAAGGAGGCCCAAGCCCAAGATGGAAGGCCCAAATCAATGAAGGAAGGCCCAGGTTCACAAAGCATGAGGAATGGCCCAAGCCCAGATTTTCGGACAATCTGCCTGTGCAGATAGGTCAACTTACGAGGCCCATATCTCTCAATTTCACCGTCAGATCTAGCTGTAATTTTGATACACGCTGCACATGGATGTCAGTTATTCCCAAATAACATTTCAGAAGCATCCAACCGTTGAAACGTGCAGGATTCCGTTCTAAGTGCGTACTGCTCAGTGCTGTCCGTTTTTATTTCTTTCCTCTTCTTTTATTTTCAATGCTCCACTCACCCCTATATTCTTTCCTCTTCTTTCTGCCCACACCATTAGTGTTTAATTTCTTTTTGGTAAATAAATGGTTAATTGCCATATGATTCCATTTCCACCACCACTTACCATTTCTTTATCTCCCATTCACATTCCACTTCTTTTCCCTTTCTTTGTTTATTTCTTCCATTGTCTTCTTCTTCCTCTCCATTTTCCTATAAATAGGAGCCTATTTCTCTTCACCAATTCACCAATTCACACCCCAATGGGGAGGGACAAACCCTCCTCTTTCTCTTCTCCATCATATTTTCCATTCTCTAGTATTTAGGGTTCTCAAGGCTTCAAGGAGGAGGAAAGGCGGCTGCACCATCACCATCATCACCATCAATTTCGTCCATCATCATCACCACCTTGCTGCACACGGTTTGGATTACTTGCTTTCAAGGATTCAAGGTTTCGTGGTCTTCAAGTCTTCATGCTATTCCATATGGTGTAATCTCGACTTTTCCTTTAATTATTCTTATGAATTCCTCTTTGTTGCTTGATTATTCTTTGTATTAGTTAACATGACATGATTTATATAATTTCCAGCCTATTTATATGAGTTTATTTAGTTATTGGATCCTAATTAATTAGTTCTTCTAGTAGCTTATGTGACTCCGTTTACTTGATTCTGTTTTATAGAAAACTTTTATGTGTTTATGTTATAGGGATCGATACTTATAATATTTGCATATAATTGGAGCTAGAGTTAGGGATTACAATTCACCTAATAGTTTTGGAAACCTAATTCACGAGTAGTAAAGGCTTTGGACAAAGGTCGGTGTCAAATAAAAAGGATTGCAGACATATGGACTTTTCTATAATGGGTCGTGCACTTTAATTAACAACTCTTTTCTATGCGTTAAATATGGTTTGATTAGCTAGCTTTCTAGACTAAGATGGCATGTTTAATTGGTTAATCTAGGTGCTTTCACTTAGGCTAATTTTCGTAGAGAGGTTTTATTTGAGGAATGGTTAGCTTCTAACTTTCCACATATGTTAATTTCAGTTTCATGGCTAGGGAACTTGGTTAATTTTCGGTCCAATGATTAATAAACTTGTGTATATGTGGCTGAACTTTATATTCTTTATGTTTCATCCCATCTTATTTAATTTATTCTTTGTAATTTAATTTATTTATTTCATTCAATTTATCACTCAATCCCCCCCTTTTACTTTGTACATATGTATATATTCTTTATACTTGTTAATAATAATTCTTTATTTTATTTAATTCTTTGTGACATTTTTTTGTTAGGTACACCCTTTGATCTCCGTTGTGAACGATACCCTACTATGCACTATACTACTACCGATAGGGTTTTTTTAAATTGATGCCCATTTTGGGCATATCAACCACCAGCCATCAACCATCATCACCACCATCATCATCACCTTGGGAATCTCGGCTTTGAGTTGCTTGCTTTCAAGGATTCAAGAGTTCGTGGTCTTCAAGTTCTTCCTACTTTCCATGTTCTTCCTACTTTCCATATGGTGTACTTCAACTTAATCTTTAATTACTCTTTTTTAGTTCCTCTTTGTTGCTTGTTTATCTTTTGTATTAGTTAACATGACATGATTTATATAATTTTCAGCCTATATTTATGAGTTTATTTAGTTATTGGATTCTAATTAATTAGTTCTTCTAGTAGATTATGTGACTCCGTTTACTTGATTCTGTTTTATAGAAAACTTTTATGTGTTTATGTTATAGGGGTCGACACTTATAATATTTGCATATAATTGGAGCTAGACTTAGGGATTACAATTCTCCTAATAGTTTTGGAAACCTAATTCACTAGTAGTAAAGGCTTTGGACAAAGGTCGGTGTCAAATAAAAAGGATTGCGGACATATGGACTTTTCTATAATGGGTCGTGCACTTTGATTAACAACTCTTCTTCTATGCGTTAAACATGGTTTGATTAGCTAGCTTTCTAGACTAAGATGGCATGCTTAATTGGTTAATCTAGGTTCTTTCACTTAGGTTAATTTTCGTAGAGAGGTTTTATTTGGGGAATGGTTAGCTTCTAACTTTCCACATATGTTAATTTCGGTTTCATGGCTAGGGAACTTGGTTAATTTTCGGTCCAATGATTAATAAACTTGTGTATATGTGGCTGAACTTTATATTCTTTATGTTCCATCCCATCATATTTAATTTATTCTTTTTAATTTAATTAATTTATTTCATTCAATTTATCTCTCAATTCCCCTTTTTACTTTGTACATATGTATATATTCTCTATACTTGTTAATAATAATTCTTTATTTTATTTAATTCTTTGTGACAATTTTTGTTAGGTACACCCTTTGATCTCCGTTGTGAACGATACCCTACTATGCACTATACTACTACCGATAGGGTTTTTTTAAATTGACGTCCCTTTTGGGCGTATCAATCATTTTGGCGCCGGCTCGCCGGGGATTTGTTTTTACTATTTACTTTTTACTATTTGTATATAATACTTATTGATATTTGTAAATAATATTTGTTAATTTTATATACTTACTAATTTTACTTGTAGATATTTTACACTTAGTAATTATACTTAGGTATCCTGAATATAGTTGATTATTTTTTTGTTGTGGTAAGTTGTAACTTGAACGGAAATAGGTAAGGTCCTTTTATTAATATTGGCATAAACCCTTCATTTGTACCGTAAGGTCACTTGAGGTTGAGGGCGGCCTTTATTAACACTTGGAGAATTGTCGAACACTTAAGTGCTTTCTCAACTGAGTAAGGGGCACATGGATGGTGTCTAGGTCGAGACCCTGGGTGACAGGTTTTGGATTCAGAGGACTATAGACTGACGTAAGTCGATAGGGGTGTAAGCCTCCGTAGTCCACTAAATGAATCCTGCCCCTCGCTTATCTCTCATATGATCTGGCCATTCGCCTTCTGAAAACAAGGAAAGTCATTTAAGTCAAGGCATTGCACCTAGGCCGTAAGTCCATCTTGAGTTACCGCTTAGAATCAACTTTCATTTTTTTTCAACTATATTCAAGCAAAGAAAAATGTTTTTGTACACTTTAGGTATATTGGATTAAACATGACTTTAAGATGGGTAGCTGTTTCAGTCCCATTGCACATTGAAGTCATCTGTTCCCGTACTTAAGTGTATTATGTAAATAAAATTTACTTAGACATAGGAAATTTTATTTATTCATTTTGTATAGATAATTTGAGATACATTTTTAACATTGTAAATATTTTGTTTTTATTTTGTAAATTATTACTAACTTTTTAATTTTTATAGGGAATAATCCAGGTTTATCGGAAATTTTTATAGGGTGTACCTAACAAAAAATGTCACAAATAATTAAGTAAAATAAAGAATTATTATTAACAAGTATAAAGAATATATACATATGTACAAAGTAAAAGGGGGGGATTGAGTGATAAATTGAATGAAATAAAATAATTAAATTACAAAGAATAAATTAAATAAGATGGGATGGAACATAAAGAATATAAAGTTCAGCCACATATACACAAGTTTATTAATCATTGGACCGAAAATTAACCAAGTTCCCTAGCCATGAAACCGAAATTAACATATGTGGAAAGTTAGAAGCTAACCATTCCCCAAATAAAACCTCTCTACGAAAATTAACCTAAGTGAAAGCACCTACATTAACCAATTAAACATGCCATCTTAGTCTAGAAAGCTAACCATTCCTTTTTATTTGACACCGACCTTTGTCCAAAGCCTTTACTACTCGTGAATTAGGTTTCTAAAACTATTAGGTGAATTGTAATCCCTAACTCTAGCTCCAATTATATGCAAATATTATAAGTTTCGAACCCTATAACATAAACACATAAAAGTTTTCTATAAAACAGAATCAAATAAACGGAGTCACATAAGCTACTAGAAGAACTAATTAATTAGGATCCAATAACTAAATAAACTCATAAATATAGGCTGAAAATTATATAAATCATGTCATTTAACTAGTACAAAAGATAAACAAGCAACAAAGAGGAACTCAAAAAGAGTAATTAAAGATTAAGTTGAAGTACACCATATGGAAAGTAGGAAGAACTTGAAGACCACGAACTTGAATCCTTGAAAGCAAGCAACTCAAGGCCGAGATTCCCAAGGTGATGATGATGGTGGTGATGATGGTTGATGGCTGGTGGAGATGGTGTAAACAGCTCCTCTCCTCCTTGAAGTCTTGAAAACCCTAAATACTAGAGAATGGAAAATATGATGTGAGATGGAGAAGAGAAAGAGGAGGGTTTGTCCCTCCCCATTTGGGTGTGTTTTGAAGAGAAGAATGAGGCTGCTATTTATAGGAGAATGGAGAGGAAGAAGAAGACAATGAAAGAAATAAAGAAGGAAAGGGAAAAGAAGTGGAATTTAAGTGGGAGATAAAGAAATGGTAAGTGGCATGGTGGAAATGTAATGGGTTGCAATTAACCATTTATTTAAGTAAAAGAAATTAAACACTAATGGTGTGGGCAGAAAGAAGAGGAAATAATATAGGGGTGAGTGGAGCATTGAAAATAAAAGAAGAGGAAAGAAATAAAAAGCAGACAGCACTGAGTAGTGCCCACTTTGAACGGAATAATGCACGTTTGAACGGTTGGATGATTCTCAAATTTTAATACAGAATCTGTAACACAAACATTCATCGTGTATCAAAATTACAGTACGATCCAACGGTGCAAGTGGGAGATATGGGCTTCGCAAGTTGACTAATCTGCACAGTCAGAATGTCCGAAAATCTGGGCTTGGGCCTTTCCTCATGCTTTGTGAACTTGGGCCTTCCTTCTTGGGCTTGGGCCTTCATCTTGGGCCCACGGCAGCGCACCTCTTAATGGGCCTCGAGAAAGCCCATTAGACTTCGTAAATTTCCAACACTTTGCTTATTTTCCTCAAGCTATCTTCTTTTCTCTTTATTTGCAATAGGAAACCTACAAACACAAAAACTAAATAAATAACACACATTTATGAGAAACTAACAACAAAAATGTAGAGAAATTGATATAAAAAGTTGTACAATTTTGCACCTATCAGCCACATGCTTCGTATCTATCCATGGGATCCATCGTTCAAATTTGTGAACATTTTCGAACCTTATGGTTCCGAATAATTTTTTTTGTGCTATATGCCTAATAATTTATTATTTAGAAACTCATGTTCTAAACATCTCATGGATTCTGATCTATTTCATCTTCTCTGTGTGTAAGAAGATGACAAACTTGTCCAAATTGGAATTCGATACCCTAGACATCTATGACATTGGATATCACTACACTCAATGTTTTTTGATTTTTTCATGGACAATGGAGATCATATTGACGATATGATTGGCGGTGGTGTTCTTGACAACAATTGATTCCTTAGCCTATGTTTAGGCATTTTCCTATATTATTATTATTTTTTAATTATTTTTGGCTTAGTTGGTTTTTCCTTTGCAATAAGTTTTTTTTATGGATTTTTTTTTTCAACAGAAATAAAGTTGTCATTTAATATTTTTTTTGAAATAATTATTAATCTTTTTTTTAAATACCTTCTCTACTTTACTATTTTGTTTTTAATTTTTTGTTTTTGTTTTTTCATTATGGCCATAATTATGCATAATTATACTTTTACTTATAATTAGCTATGGGCATAATTATCTTAACGTTTCTTGTTTTTTTTTTTAAATTTCAAAACGTTTACTTTTCTTATATTTATTGTTGCAGCATAATTGGGCATTCCATTTTTAATTATGCTATTATTGTTATAATCAAAAGCTTTTATTGTGACAATTTTTGCTATCCTTGGTCAATGATTTCTTACAATCGTTTTCTCCATACCATAATCATTTTGTTTTTAAATTGAAATTACAACACAATCATAGCATCTTAATTATTTTTCGGATCAAGCTCTTGCATGTTTTTCCTCCCTTTCTAGTTTCATAAATCTATCATGCATGTTTAGAATAGAAAATTGTATAATTTTTTTTTACGTTGGCTTACTTGAGTACTTGTATAGTAATTGTAAAATTTTATGCAATTTTATTTGTTGTGCCTACTAATTTTCTTTTATTCTTCTAGTACGCATTATTACAATTATATTTATGCCATATATTTTTTTTTTGTGAATGTATGACAATGGATTATAACTCTCAACTTCACAAAAATGGAGAAGATATTTGTCTTGCAGACAGTGCTACCACACACATGATTCTTCGTGATCAGAAATTTTTCTCCACTTTAGTACTTACTAAAGCTAATGTGACCACTATATCAGGATCTGCTGATCTGATTGAAGGCTCCGGCAGAGCCCACATTAGACTAACTCATGGAACTCAGTTATACATCCAAGAAGCTTTATACTCTTCCAGATCCAGAAGGAATCTGCTTAGTTTTAAAGATATCCGCTTAAATGGATACCATATTGAGACCACAAATGATAATAATGTGGAATACCTTTGCATTACTTCCAATACTCACTGCCAAAGGCGTATATTGGAAAAGTTGGTTGCCCTGTCATGTGGGTTGTATCATACAACCATAAAACCAATTGAGGCATATCATGTCATGAACCAGCAATTCAGATATAAAAATATTTTTGTGCTTTGGCATGACCGTTTGGGTCACCCTGGATCCACCATGATGCGTATGATCATTACAAATTCCAATGGACATCCATTATTGACAAAACATATTGGTTTATTAGGCAACAATCCTTGCAAAGCTTGCTCACAAGGAAAATTGGTTATTAAACCATCACATGCAAAGATTGATATTGAATCCCCATCTTTTCTACAAAGGATTCAAGGGGACATTTGTGGGCCTATTCAACCATCTTGCGGACCATTTTGATATTTTATGGTTTTGATTGACGCATCAACAAGATGGTCACATGTATGCCTATTGTCTACTCGTAATATGGCTTTTGCCAAACTTTTTGCTCAGATAATTAAATTACGAGCACAATTCCCAGATTACTCTATTAAGTCTATTCGATTAGACAATGCTGGTGAATTTACTTCCCAGACATTTGATGATTATTGCATGTCTTTGGGAATTGAAATTGAACATTCAGTTCCTCATGTTCATACACAAAATGGATTGGCAGAGGCTTTTATTAAACACCTTCAGATAATAGCTCGCACTTTGCTAATGAGAACAAAGTTGCCAGTTTCTGCATGGGGACATGCTATTTTGCATGCAGCAGCATTAATTCGATTAAGGCCCATAGCCAACCATCAATATTCCCCATTACAACTTGTTTTCGGGAACCAGCCCAATATTTCTCATCTTCGCATTTTTGGTTGTGTTGTTTATGTGCCCATTGCACCGCCACAACGTACCAAAATGGGTCATCAACGTCGATTAGGAATCTACATTGGTTTTGATTCGCCATCGATTATTCGATATCTTGAACCCGTAATGGGTGATATCTTTACTGCACGCTTTGCTGATTGTCATTTTGATGAGATAGTATTCCCGCCGTTAGGGGGAGATAAGACTGTTTCTAGTGAACGTCGTGAATTATCATGGGTAGTACCCACTATGTCTCATCTTGATACTCGTACTAAACAAAGTGATATTGAAGTACGAAGGATTCTCCACCTCCAAAATATTGCTGACACAATGCCTGATGCATTCACTGATACAGCAAAAGTGATAAGATCACATATCCCACCAGCAAATGCACCTGCAAGAATTGATGTCCCTGTTGGACAAAATAACGTGGCGGCCAATGAGCCATCTGTTGCACGCCTAAAGCGTGGCAGACCTGTAGGTTCAAAAGATTCAGTTCCTAGGAAAAGGAAATCAAATGTACATCTGAATCCTGCTGGAATCGCTCCTGAAAATGTTATTAGGCATGACATTAATGCTCGATCCACAATTCATGACTCTGTAATTAAAGAAGAGGAAAATGACTTTGGTGAAACACAAGCCTATGAAGAGGCTAAGGAACATGAAAATAAAGAATTTTTTGTAAATTATGTGTACACCAATGAATTGTGGGATCGTAGTGATATGGTCATTGATAACATATTTTCATTCGCAGTAGCTAATGAAATAATCAAAAGCGATGACACTGAACCACGCTCTGTTAATGAATGTAGACAGAGACATGATTGGCTCAAATGGAAAGATACAATCCAAGCAGAATTGGATTCTCTAGAAAAGCGCAGTGTTTTCGGACCAGTTATCCAAACACCACCCAATGTAAAACCAGTTGGTTACAAATGGGTATTCGTAAGAAAGCGAAATGAGAAAAATGAAATTGCAAGATATAAAGCGCGACTTGTCGCGCAAGGTTTTTCACAAAGACCTGGGATTGATTTTGATGAAACATATTCTCCCGTAATGGATGCTATCACGTTACGCTATCTGATAAGTTTGGTGGTTTCAGAAAACCTTGATATGCGACTTATGGACGTTGTTACTGCATACTTATACGGTGAGTTGGATACTGATATTTACATGAAAGTTCCAGATGGAATTAAGTTGCCTCAAGCAACCACTAAACCCCGCAACATGTACTCAATTAAATTGATACGTTCATTATATGGGTTGAAGCAATCTGGGCGAATGTGGTATAACCGTCTCAGTCAGTATCTGCTTAAGGAGGGATACATTAATGATCCTATATGTTCTTGTGTGTTTATTAAGAGATCAAATTCTGGATTTGCAATAGTTGCAGTCTATGTCGATGACATGAACTTAATTGGAAGCCCTGATGAGCTTGAAAAGACTGCCACCTATTTGAAAAATGAATTTGAAATGAAAGATCTTGGGCAAACAAAATATTGCCTCGGTCTGCAAATCGAACATTTGGATAGTGGAATTCTTGTCCACCAATCAGCTTATACTGAAAAGATCCTGAAGAGATTCGGTATGGACAAAGCATATCCTCTAAGCACTCCAATAGTTGTTCGGTGTCTTGACATTACGAAAGATCAATTTCGTCCAAGACAAGATGATGAAAATATTCTTGGTCAAGAAGTACCATATCTTAGTGCCATTGGTGCTTTATTATATTTAGCACAATGCATAAGACCGGACATTGCATTTGCAGTAAGTGTGTTGGCAAGATATAGCTCTGCCCCAACCATACGCCATTGGAAAGGTGTAAAAGATATTTTACGCTACCTTCGCGGTACTATAGATATGGGTTTATTTTATGCAAATAAATCTATGAATGGCCCAACAATTGTTGGGTATGCCGATGCAGGATATCTCTCTGATCCGCATAGAGGTCGCTCTCAAACAGGATATGTTTTTACTTGTGGGGACACAGCAATTTCATGGCGATCAACAAAGCAAACACTTCTGGCAACTTCCTCTAATCACTCTGAAATTATTGCACTATATGAAGCCGGCCGTGAATGGTTTTGGCTAAGATCGATGATTCGCCATATCCGAAGTACATGTGATTTACCTTCTGTAACCGACACTCTAACAATCCTACATGAAGATAATGCAGCTTGTATTGCTCAGGTTAAAGAAGGGTTCATCAAAGGTGATAAAACCAAACATATTGCACCAAAGTTCTTCCACACCCATGAGTTTCAGAAGAATCAAGAAATTGAAGTTAAACAAATCCGATCCGATGAAAACTTGGCTGATTTATTTACCAAATCTTTACCAAAGTGTACTTTTTAGAAATTAATTAAAGGCATCGGAATGAGGCGACTCTCGAGGTTATCCAAAGAAGAATGCAGTGATCAGGGGGAGATTCCTATCAGGGGGAGCATCCATAAACATACTACCTAGGACATATGCGCGTTGTACTCTTTTCTCCTTCGATCAGGGTTATTTTTGTCCCACTGGGTTTTTGTTACCTGGCAAGGTTTTTAACGAGGCAACAATATGCGCGTCCAACACCATATGATTATTGGTGGACATCCAAGGGGGAGTGTTGTAAATATTAATTCTTATGTGGTTGTCCATGTTATTATTTAGGGACTTACATGTAATATTCCAATAGTTTGTATACTTATTGTGTAAATCTCTACCTCTATACAATGGAGGCCAATGAGACTGAATAAGATACTCTTGAATTCTCCCTTCAATCTCTCTTTGCTCTCTTTACCTTTAAACGAGTAAGTATTAGTTTATAACAGTAATTGGAAATATAAAAAAAAGAGTGTTCTTTTCTTTTATTGTTGGTAATTATTTTTTTACTGTTTATAATTACTGTTTGTTTTATTTTTGGGCTTGCTTGTTGTTATTTGTTATTGGGCCTTAGGCCCATTTGTGTGATTGGTTAGGGTTTTAGGTTTCGTAAAATAAAGAAAAATAAAAAAATAAAAAATTTAGCCCATTGGGCTCGTCTCATTCACGAAGCCCAAAACCCGTAACCCAAGCCCATTTAGTGTGTCGGGCCTGTTCGTTTTTAGGCCCATTAGTTAAGCCCACCAATAATGGGCCGGAGTTTTCTTTGGCCCAGGCCCACTTTAAGGCCCAAACCATTTCGATGGCCCAGGCCCGTTTAAAGTGTCGGCAAGCGCGTGTGCTACGCGTTTTCATTGTTCACTTTACGTTTTTTCGTAAAGTATTAAAAAAATAAAATAAAATAAATAAAAAATAAAAAATAAAAAAAATTTGATTGGGCCGACGCACGACTTTTCCGTCGGCCGAATTGTTTAATAAGCCGCACGCGTTTCTACTATAGACTTTACGACTTTCGTCGCTCGATCCGGAAATTGCGGGTCTTCTCGTCCGTGGCACGTGTGCGAGCGTGTGTCTTTCCCCTTCCTTTCGTTTGCGTTAGTTCCCTTAGGTCATTTCACGTTTTCCCTTAGCTCTCTCTCTCTCTCTCTCTCTCTCTCTCTCTCTCTCTCGTGTTCTTCGTGTTCTTGAGTTTTCCCACAAAACCTCCCAATTCCCAGAAGCTATCCTCCCCTCCCAAACCACAAATGGCCAAAAGAGTTAATTCCTTCAGCGAGTTGTTTCAGGCAGGTCCTTCAGAGAACCCAATCTTTGAAGGTCTGGCTGAAATAATTCCACCGAGCATGCTCAATAGCGCCGATGCTAGCATGCCGACCGAGCCACAACCGCAACCACTACCCCAAGCACCAATCCTGGTTGCTGATCGACCTGCCGAGCCGGAAGCCGCTCCTGTTTATAGGAGACTTCCGAGGACAAAGTACACCAAGGCTCAGAGAGATGCACTGGCGGCTTTCTTTACGGTGTATTCTCACCCCACGAAACCACAATGAGAAAGATTTGGTCCAAAAATCGGACTTGAGGAAGACCAGATCTATTATTGGGGGACGAGAAATAGGAAGAAGTTCGGTATCCAGACGTCTGAGCAGCGTATTGCCGAGTTAGAGAGACGAAACGATGAGCTGGTGAGCAAGAACGAGGAGCTTCAACTGCAGAATCAACGTCTCGTCGATGCTCTCCACAGCGGCATCTGTCCCAATTACGGAGGTCCTGTTCCGCACTCAGATGTGCCTAGGCGAAGGATCAAAGTTGTTCCTCCACAACAAGAGCCTATTCTCGAGTTGTCCGACGATTCGATCGACATGGACCACTTGAGACGGGATGTGCGGAGCCTCATGCCTACACTTGTCGAGCGCCCATCCATACCTTTGCCATCTGACACCCTTCCCGGACCTGCTCATGATCTTGTCGGAGTCCACACCGACTTGATCTCGGATATCGCCTGCAAGGCCAAAGACGAGCTCCTGCTCATGGCCACTGCTGGATTTCCTTTGTGGATAACTTCACCGACTCCCGGTACTTCCATTCATCCCGAAATTCTTAATAGGGCCGAGTACTTGCGAGTGTTTCAACGTGCTGAACCTGCACCGTACTTCAAGGCGGAATCCTCGAGACACTCGGCAACCATCCATCTTTATCCGACCACCATCGTTCAAATTCTCATGGATGTTGGTCGATGGTTGCCCGTCTTCTGTAGCATGATCACAAACGCCAAGACGTTGGAGATCCTATCCTCCAGCAACGAAGAAGGCTACAAGGAGCAGAAGCAAGTGATGTCGGCCGAGTTTCTGGTGCCATCTCACCTCGTTTCAACTCGTGAAGTCCAGTTTGTTCGGTATTCTCACCAACAACTGGATGGAAGTTGGGTCGTTGTGGATGTCTCCGTGGATGAATTGCGTTCAAATCCGAAGCCTTCAGTGAGATCAATTTGCCGAAAACGCCCCTCCGGATGCCTGATACGTCATCTTCAGAATGGTTCTTCCTTGGTCACTTGGGTGGAGCACGTGGATGTACGCGAGAAGGAGATGAAGGCCAGTTTCGAACCTTTTGTTCATTCAGGGTTCGCTTTTGGTGCAAAGCGTTGGATCTCAACTCTCCAACGACAAGCCGAGCGCTACATGTGCGCCACAGGTATCCACACTTCACCCGGTGACTCTATCATTTCGCCTGAAGGAAGAAGAGCCCTGGCGGAAATGGCAAAACAGATGACGATCTGTTTCTTCAACGACATCAGCAACTTCACGTACCACCACTGGACTTGTTCGAACCGAACAAGAGACACTCGAATGGAGGTCAGGACCAACAAGCGAAGTGGTGATCCGAGCAAGCCCCCTGGAGTCAATCGTACTGCTGGCTGTAGATTTGTATGTGATTTGCATACAAATTAGGCCTCTAATCATCATTTTTGTGCTTGTCCAATGGCCATTTGTGAGTCTCTAATCCTTGTTTTCACACTTGTAGGTAAATTGAGCATCGGAACGATATTGGGATCAAAGGGAAGCATTTTGGAGTTTTTAGTGGATTTCCGGCAAAAAGACGAAAAGTCAACCCGAGGACCAAAAGTCAACTCGTGGTCAACCCCGACTTTGGAGCATCAAAGAGTCAAATGCCGAGTCCCGAGAGTGAAGCACAAGAGAATTCCGGAAGATTGACCGAAACCGAAAAGTCAACCATGGTCAACTCCGAAGGTCAAAGTCAAGGTCCAAGTCAAGGTCAACCTTGTGATTCACAAATGTGCTCCCACATCACCATGGACCACACTAGATTTGCTCCCACATCCCTTTTGTTCTCCCTTGTGATTTTCCTCCTTTGCCCTTCATTAAACCTTTGAGCCCTTAGATTAAACCCTACTTCATCCTAGCCCTTTATTCCTTTCCCTCTAGCCTATAAATACCTAGTACTTGCCCCATTAGGTCGGACGCACGGCTGAGCAGCCCGATTTTGCCACTTCCACACCGCCTCTCCTCCACCATCCTTCACCAAAGCTGTTCACCACGACGTTCTCCACCTCCACCACCATTTTCGGTCGCTGAATTCCTCACAAGGCATCAAGATTCATCATCAAGGCTAGGAAGGAGCAAGAGAATACTTAATTGAGCATCCCTCAACTCTACTCTCTCTCTTTTCCTTATGGCTAGAGCTTTATTGTGTAATTTGATGATGTATATGTTGATGATTAGTGAGTAGTAACTCTATTGGGGACTAGGGTTGTGTGCCCTAGTCCAATGTGACCATGTGATGCTTGATTTATGAATAAAATGCTTATGTGATTGTGTGGATATGTGTGCTTACCCATTTCAATATGTGTTGGTTGCTTGTTCTTAGAATTTACCACCTCTTTGGCATGTTAACTAACCTATTTTGATGAGATTGTGTGAGATTGGTAACCTCACACACTCAAGGCAATTGGAAGCAAATGTGATGAGTTGTAACTTGTTTGAGTCCCTAGTTTCGATGCTTTACGCCTCTTAAGCACTTTAGGGGATTCGGTATTAGGTAACATAGAGGAATCCCCTATGACACCTAGAGAGTTGGAATGACCCATAACATGGCATTTTAATACCTTAGGAACATGGTCCTAGACCCATAACATGGCTAGGATACGGGGCTCGATTCACACACACATTGGCATGATTAATTCGATTGAAGCATGACTAGTTACATTGGACTTGTGGTTTACCCGAAAACCCCAACATTCTCATACATTGTGCACACTTTACATTATTTACTTGCTTGCTTTAATTTCCTTACTTGTTGGTTGTTTCATTTCATTTGCATCATTATCTTTCCAAAACCAATCTTGACACCACTACATCACTCATTGTCACATACTCACATTCATTCACTCTTTCCATTTCTCATCTATTCCATCATTGCTAGAGCATTTGATCACACAAATTACCAAGGGATTAAGGAGCCCATCGATCCTCGTTGGAATGACAACCCCTTTCATAAACTATCCTTACCCCATACTTTGACGGTTCGTCAAATGGCGCCACTGCCGGGGATCTAGGTTTAATCGTTGATTTCTTGGTAGTTTTGGTGTTAGATTTCTTTTGCTTTTGTTTGCATATTTCCTTGTTGTGTTTGTTTATATTGTGGTATTTCATTGCCTAGTTTGATAACCATCTAGTTTACTTTCATTTAGTTTCTTGCATCAAATGTGTTTTTGAACTTGTGAATATTGAATTCGTACTTTCGTTGGTTTAATTGTGCTTTAGGTTGCTTGTTTATTGTTATTTGGGTTCCCTTGCACCTTTTGGAACTTTGTTTGTTTAGGTATAAAAGGAGAAAATCACAAAAATATAGTTTCAGGGCACTTGTCGAACGGTCGACCCTGTTTCTCGACCCTTCGACAAAAATTCCCTGGACGTGTGTCGACCGGTCGACGACCGTCTGTCGAACGGTCGACGGGGAGCAGCTTTGTTCCTTTGCTTTGTTTCTTTCACTCTTTGTTATCATTGCTTGTTTTCACCTCTTATACTTGTATTCCTTGCTTCAATTGTGGTATCTAATCATTGATTATTGTGTTGTGAAGGTATATGAACCTTGCTTCAACCTCTCACACACGCATACGACTTAGAAGCGGAAAGATTTTAAGTGAGAACACAAGAGGAAGGCCAAGAGTGCGACGTAGACCGATTGTGTGTGAGAGTGCACCGCCTACATTTGAGCGCCACCAAGCACCTTTGGAGGAGCCGATTCCCCAAGCAACAATGGGAGAACCAAATCCACCACCGGATCCACTCAACAACAACAATCCACCTCCCGTGAGACGCATGAGGGAGTACACTCTTCCTCATGTGGTGGAACACCCCTCTTGCATCATTCTACCACCGTGCAACACTCATTATGAAATCAAGTCTTCCACCTTGAGCATTATGCCTACCTTTCATGCCTTGAAAGATGAGAGTCCATACGATCACCTTATGGAGTTTGAGCAAGCTTGTACGACGGTGAAACTACATGGACTACCCGAGGATGGACTCAAGCTTCGCCTATTCCCTTTCACATTGAAGGATGGAGCTAGGAAGTGGTTACTCAAGCTTCCACCAAGGTCCATTCACTCATGGTTTGAGTTGCAAGAAGCTTTCCTCTCAAAGTTCTTCCCACCTAGCAAGGCCGCCAAGGTTAGGGATTCTATTGTCAACTTCAAGCACCAATCGGGCGACGCTTTCTATGAAACTTGGGAGAGATTCAAGGATTTAGTGATGAGTTGCCCACACCATGGCTTGGAACAATGGTTTCTAGTCGATGTGTTCCACCGAGGGTTATCTTCCGGGCAACGACAAAGAGTTGATACTTTTCGGGGAATCACAATAGCCGGTATGTCTCCCGATGAGGCATGGGACACATTTGAGGACCTAACCACAAATTCCGAGCTATGGGATGACTTTGGGTCAAGAAGACTTCCTCCCACACAACCGGCACCTCAAGTAACAAGAGTCCACAATGTCTCAAGTGAATCATTGGGGGATGATATGATGCGAACCCAATTTGATAGGTTGGAAGCGGCTCTCAACAAGAAGATAGACATGCTCATGCAATCACAATCAAAGCCTCCTTCTCGACAAGTCAATAGTGTTATCTCTTCACCACCTTGCTTCTATTGTGGCTCTCTTGGCCACCAAGCGGAGGAGTGTACTTACATGGTTGAGGAAGAGAAGGAAGAGAGACAACAAGTGAACCAAGTGAGTTCCTATTCACAAGGTTCTTATCAAGCGCCTTCAAAACCTTACAACAACTTTGCACATCGGAATGAGCAAGGGAGGACTCAAGGATACCAACCAAAACCTTTTGGAAACAATGATCAAAGGTATCAAGAGAGGTCTCAAGGGTATAACACTTACCAAGGAGGAGATAAGTATCAAGGGAGTGGCACATATGGAGGACATAGAAGCTTAACTTTTGGATCACCTCCCGGGTTCTCTACTCAAGGAGGAAACACCTACCATCAAGGTCCCTCTTCATCTTTTGCTGCTCCAAGTGGCTCCCAAGCTCAAGAATCCGCGGAGCCGTCAATGAAGGACATGATCGCCACCCTTGTGCAAAGCCAAGTGAAGAGCAATGAAGCAATCTCGGCTCTTGAACAAGGGCAAAACATCTTACAACAAGGCTTGTCAAAGATTGAGTTGCAAGTGGGCCAAATGGCCAAGGAAATTAGTGAGAGGCCAAAAGGTACCTTGCCTTCTAATGTGGAGCAAAACCCTAAGTTCAAGACCAAGGAGCAATGCAATGCTATCTTCACTTCTCACTCCAGTATCTCTCATGCTACTTATACTCCTACTCCCCTAATATCAAATGTTTTCACCCCTTCTCCTTTCATTCCTATTCATGAGAACTTTGATCATATGCATTGCATGGATAATGGGGCCAAGGAGGAAGAAAATGTACTCCTTGGCAATTATGGATTGAGTGAGGAGAAGACTTGTGAGGAGAATGAAGGAGTAGTGCTTGGGAAAGGACTTGGTTACTTCTCTTTTGAGAATGATGTTAGCTCTTATGGTGGAGTGAAGACACAAGAAGGAGCATTGAGTGAGGAGACTCCTAGGCATGAGAATGTCATGGTTTCTAACCTTGGTGGTGAGGCTATGAAGGCTATGGACCCACCAAGAACCATGAGCACCTCTAGGGAGCTCCTTGATGATGATGTGCATGTAAATCAAGCGATGAAGATCACCCCCGATGAGAGGAGGAGCAAGAAGAAGACCCTAACGAATGAGCTTCATGAAGTATTCAAAAAGGTACAGATTAATATCCATTTGTTGGAGCTCATTTGCAAAGTGCCGGTTTATGCAAATTTTCTCAAGGACTTGTGTACCAAGAAGAAGCGGCTTGAGGAGTATGAAGTATACAAGATTGAAGGGCATGTAAGCTCAATGATTCAACACAACATGCCACCGAAGAGGAAAGATCCCGGGAGCTTCACTATCGGATGTCAAATTGGTGAGACACACCTTGATGGAGCACTTATGGACCTAGGGGCAAGTGTCAATGTGATGCCTCTATCTCTCTATAAGAGGTTGAGCATTGGTGCTTTGCAACCTACCCATATTGCACTTACCTTTGCGGATGGAAGCAAGCGAAGACCGGCGGGTGTAGTGGAAGATGTGCTAGTACGAGTCGACAAGTTTATTCTTCCCGCCGACTTTGTTGTGCTTGATATGGGTGATGACCCCAATGAAGACAATGGATTTCCCCTTATCTTTGGATGCCCTTTCATGGCTACGGCGGGAGTGAAGATCAATGTTTTAAAGGGAACCATTAGCTTCAAGGTGTTGGGGGAGAAAGTGAAGTTTGAAATGTTCAAGCCCATTCATCCACCGGAGGTAGTTGAGGAGGTGTTTTCTATTAACTTGGTGAAGGGAAATAGTGCTAAGAGTGAAAGGATTTTTGGTCCTTTGAATCCACCAAAGCCCACACCTCGTGATCAAGACCACTACTCAAGGCCACCACCTTTTTCTCATGAACGCATACTTGGGAAGGACCCATTTCTCGAGAGAGCTCCAATGAAGACTCCTCCCATGAATGCGCTACAAAAGGCGACAATCAAGGCCATGAGAGAGATGGTAGGAGAGGTGAAGAAGAAAAAGTATGCTTGGCCACCACCGTCGAAGTCAATTTTTAATGGTATCAAGGGCTGCTTTGTGGGAAGCCTTGGAGATGGTGAGACAAGCCATACATTGAGTGAGAAGAAGCTTTGCTTTGAGCCACCATAATTTCGCCAAGGAGGAACCAAGACCGGCTTTTTAGGACTATTTAGTAATGAAATTTGGAGGCAACCCCACTTGGAAAAGAAATTTTTATTTTCAGCACTATTTAGTAATGAATAAAGGCTTTTGGGAGGTTGGGAGGAGCTAGGATATGGAGCTTTGGAGGGAGAAACCCCAAGAGGTGTTGATTAGCATTTGTCTACGAGAGGCCTGGGCAGAATAGTGACTTTGGAGACAGTTTTCTCCACATCGGACCGTTGGAATACCATGAAACAAGTTGGGGACGCTTCTTCTATGAGTCTTCTGTGCCCGGTTTAAATTTTTCTCTAAATAGACCGTTGGATCTGTCGCAATATTGGTTTAACAGAGGAGTGCTCGTTGCAGTTTGACTTTCTAGAGGGTCACTTTGACCGGTTCTTCATTGCATGTCCGGAAGGTGATTTCTGAGTTTCCAGTGGCCAAACTAAAGCTCTTTGAGGTACTTCCCAACGCCACTGGAATCACTAAACTTGGATGCATATTCTTGGAGTTATACCCAACTCTTTGGGACAAGGTCAATGCTGCATTGCTGCTTTCCCCTCTTTTCAAGTGATCCCGATGCAATCACACTCGCTAGTTCATTTGGCACCCGAGGAGCAAACATATGGAAGTCAGGGCCTTGTGCCCTGAGGTTGGTGTCTATTTGAGGTTTCTTGGCTAGATAAGGAAGTCGTCTACGAGGGGGTTTTCTTATCTCTATCTTCCGATTGCTAAATGTTTTGTTATGTGTGCATTCGCCCGATTTCACTCTCCTCACTTTTACCAATGTGATTTTCTTTGCTTTTAAACTCCTCACAACATCGAGGACGATGTTGATCTTAAGTGTGGGGGTGTAAGGTTGGGCTAAATTAAAGTTGTCTCACATTTTCGAACCACCAAAATTTTTCAATTTTTCAAAATTTTCATCGAACAGTCGACCCTTTGGTCGAACGGTCGACGGGAATTCCCTGGACGTGTGTCGACCGGTCGACAACAATGTGACAACCGGTCGACAGATGCTTAAAGTTGAAAATTTTGGAACTTTGAAATTTATTTGGTGTGATTGTCCCTTTCAACCCCAATGATGATTTTGAGCCCATTAGGTTATGAATTAAGTGGATAAAGAGCATGTGCTTAAACTTTATTGGAGTGTCTTGTGATTAATTTATGTAATTGATGCTTGCTTGACACTTTGTGCACATTTGCCTTGTTGATTTATCATTTGCAACTAGAGAAGCATGTGTAGACGATGTATTGACTTGCATATACCCTTTATGGTGAGATTTTGAGCCTTATTGATATGTATGCATCATTCATACATCCTTGTTCTTCATGTGTGTGCATTCCATTGGTTTATGAGACCTAGAACTTGCTCAAAGACCACTTGAGGCTATGTGTTAATTTGCAATGAATTGGAAATGATTAAGGCACTAGAGAAACACCATGGCCAAATTGACTTTCATCCTTCTAAACACTTTCCTTTAGGTTTAACCCATTTCGAGCCTCATTCATTATAAGCTTTTTCTTCGTTTAACCCACAAAAGTCTAACCCATGTTACTAGCTTAAACACTAACCTCCCCTTGTTCCAAGTATTAGTGAGACAACGATTGTGACTTCTCATGTTCTTTGTGTTCTATGGGTTTGTGAAATGCAAGTGTGGGGGTATAGTAGCTTAGAATTGTGTAAATGAGAGAAAAGGTTGGAAGAAAAGCAAAATACAAAAGAAGAAAAGAAGTTGAGAAAATCAAAAGAAGTTGTGTACAAAAATAAAGTTCAAAAAGAGTGTCCCAAAGAAAAGAAAATAGAAAAATGGAAAAGGAAGTTGTGAGAAAAAGAAAGAGAAAAGGAGAAAAAGGAAGAAAGAAAATCCAAAAAGAAGTATGTTGTAGAAAAATAAAAGGGTGAGGAGAATAAAAGTTAGGATTGTTTGCAAAGAAATTGAGTTTCAAAGTCCTTGAGTTGTTTTGTGAAATACTTGGAACACTTGATTTACCCATCCCTTCATTTCATGCTAATCCTTAACCTTTGGCCCCATTACTGATGTGAACGTAAAATACGTTCACAAAGTGCTCTAAATACTTGGATGGATGCTATTCTGAAAGCTTATTTGTCGGTTTAATGTTTGTTTTCGTGTTTTCAGGGAAAATATGTGAAAAATGCTAATTTACACATAAAAGGTGAATTTTGGAGGTTTACCGCGCAATGTCGGAAAGTCAGCCGTGACTTTTCGATTATCTGATGACACCGGTCATCATTCGGAGGTGGAATATAACATTGTGCGAAGATTTTGGAAACCGTTCCGAATCCCGGCAATTTTGCCGGCGAACCACCACTCACGGAGGCGCAACCACCACACGCGGTGGCAATACACATTTTAAACCACCATTATATTTTCTCTAATAATTGTTTCTTTTATTTATTTATTTTATAATTATTTAATTTCTTTTATTAGTTTATTTTTCTTTTGTTTTATTTTATTATTATTTTATTTTATTTTATTTCTTTTTTATTATTTTATTTATTCTTTTATTTTTGTTTTGTTTGCAGGTGCCATGTTACCTCCCTCACGGCTACTTCACATTTCAAATCCATCTCTGTTCTTCACGTTACCACCATCAACACAATCACCCTCCACTCCTTCATGGTTTTCCAGCCGGGCAGTCTACCAACAGATTCTCCACTCCCATTTGAATTCAAATTCTCCATTGTGTCTCCAGCTATATCTCCACCGATCACCCATCACCCATCACTTCATTCTCCTCTTTAAATACCAGTCCGGGTATTCATTCTTCCATGGCCGGGGGGGGGGACTTCTCCCTTCTCCTCCTCCCTTTCTCTGGCTTACATGTGTAGCTCACCTAGCTACACTTCTGCTCTCACCCTCTATTTCTATTCCTCTCCTCTGTTCCTCCGTTACTCCCCGCAAACACCATTTACCCCCCCCCCCCCTCCCCCGACCACAATTCCGTCATTCCCTTCTTCCTCTCTGCCGAGATCCAGTTCACCACTTCACAAATTCACTCTGCCGAGATCACCACTTCCCTCTCAAATCATCCAGGCCTTCTTTCTCTTCTCTCTCAGCCCTTTTTCTTCTTCTTAATCAACAATCATCACTCTCTCCCTCACGGCTTCACTGCCAATTCCAATCACCATTCACGGCTTCCCTTCTTGCAATTAACAAAGATTTTCATTCACTGCCGCAATTCAGCTGAAATTACACACACACATCACAAACTTCATCACCCAATCACCCATCCCTTTAATTCCCAGAAAATCCAAGCCATAAATCCCTGCAATTAACAAAAGCACAATACACAAAAGAAATTGCTACTGACGTGCTCTATTTAATTGCAGAACCAAAGCACCGCCGTGCTTTCTTGCCTCTTCCCACAAGACCCAGGCCGCCGCCGTTACTCATCGTGGCTGCCATCATCGACGCCGTTGCAATTCCACCACACCTGTTGTTCACCGCCGCAAGCCCAGCTGCCGCGCCTCTTCATTTGCTGCTGCTGCCGCCCCTTCCTCTTGGTGCAGCTCTCCCCATCTTCTCCCCGCCGCATCTTCTTCACGGCGTCTATAGCCTCCCACCGGTCTCTCTCTCATGGGTAAGTCTTTGCTAGAAATAGAAAAGAAAACTGCAGCAAGAGGAAAAGAAAAGAAGGAACAAAGAAGATGATTAAGAGAGGAGAGAAAGCCGCACGGAAGAAAGAGAAAAGAAATAGAAAAATATGCCAAGGTTGAAAAGTCAGCAAGAAGAAAAGTCAAGGCATTGACCGGAAATGGGCTGGACCAATTAACCAAGCCCAAGGCCCAATTTCAATCTGCTACAAACAGCCCAAGGCCCATGCCCAATTGATCTTTGCGACATCCGAGCTCCCCGGAATTCCATCGACAAATTCATTGAGCATTTCTTTCCCTTAAACTCAATTTAATTTTCTGTTGTGTGAATTTATTTGATTAAATTGTATTTTGAATATTTGGTTAATTTATTTGTTTAATTTGAATATTGTGTGATTTAATATTGAAAAACCCAAAAATATGTTTTGATTCATTTGTGTGTTAGTTTAATTTCTTTATTGTTGGTGTGTTTTATTTAAGTGTGTTAGTTTAAATTGCATCTTAATTTATATTTTCTTGTTTTACTTTATTTATTTTAAAAACATATTAAAAAGCCAAAAATATTTACTTTTATTTATTTCTTGTTTTCTAAATATTTCAAAAACTCAAAAAGAATACTTTTGTATATATTGTTCATTTTTGTAAATACAAAAGAATATAGTGACACGCCCAAAAGGGAGCGTCAATTTAAAAAAAAACCCTATCGGTAGTATAGTGTAAGTAGGGTATCGTTCACAACGGAGATCAAAGGGTGTACCTAACAAAAAATGTCACAAAAAATTAAATAAAATAAAGAATTATTAACAAGTATAAAGTATAAATATATACATATGTACAAAGTAAAAAGGGGGTTAAAGAGATAAATTGAATGAAATAAATAAATTAAATTAAAAATAATAAATTAAATAAGATGGGATGAAACATAAAGTATATAAAGTTCAGCCACAAGTATACAAGTTTACCAATTATTGGACCGAAAATTAACCAAGTTCCCTAGCCATGAAACCGAAATTAACATATGTGGAAAGTTAGAAGCTAACCATTCCCCAAGTGAAACCTCTCTACGAAAATTAACCTAAGTGAAAGCACCTAGATTAACCAATTAAACACGTCATCTTAGTCTAGAAAGCTAGCTAGTCAAACCATGTTTAACGCATAGAAGAAGAGTTGTTAATCAAAGTGCACGACCCATTATAGAAAAGTCCATATGTCCGCAATCCTTTTTATTAGACACCGACCTTTGTCGAAAGCCTTTACTACTAGTGAATTAGGTTTCCAAAACTATTAGGAGAATTGTAATCCCTAAGTCTAGCTCCAATTATATGCAAATATTATAAGTTTCGAACCCTATAACATAAACACATAAAAGTTTTCTATAAATATAGGCTACTAGAAGAACTAATTAATTAGGATCCAATAACTAAATAAACTCATAAATATAGGCTGAAAATTATATAAATCATGTCATGTTAACTAGTACAAAAGATAAACAAGCAACAAAGAGGAACTCAAAAAGAGTAATTAAAGATTAAGTTGAAGTACACCATATGGAAAGTAGGAAGAACTTGAAGACCACGAACTTGAATCCTTGAAAGCAAGCAACTCAAAGCCGAGATTCCCAAGGTGATGATGATGGTGGTGATGATGGTTGATGGCTGGTGGTGATGGTGTAAACAGCTCCTCTCCTCCTTGAAGTCTTGAAAACCCTAAATACTAGAGAATGGAAAATATGATGTGAGAGGGAGAAGAGAAAGAGGAGGGTTTGTCCCTCCCCATTGGGGTGTGTTTGAAGAGAAGAATGAGGCTGCTATTTATAGGAGAATGGAGAGGAAGAAGAAGACAATGAAAGAAATAAAGAAAGAAAGGGAAGAGAAGTGGAATTTGAGTGGGAGAAAAAGAAATGGTAAGTGGAATGGTGGAAATGTAGTTATATGGCAATTAACCATTTATTTAAATAAAAGAAACTAAGCACTAATGATGTGGGAAGAAAGCAACAAATATGGGTTGGTGAGATGGATGACAATATGGTGGTGAGTGGAGCATTGAGAATAAAAGAAGAAGAAAGAATTGGAAAGTAGACAGCACTGAGCTATGCCCACTTAGAACTGAATAATTGACGTTTGAACGGTTGGATGATTCTGAAATTTGAATCCAGAATACTTAACACACACATGAAGCGTCTATCAAAAATACAGAAGGATCCAACGGTGCAAGTGGGAGATATGTGCTTCCAAAGTTGACAGATCTGCACAGGCAGATTGTCCGAAAATGGGCTTGGACCTTTCTTCATGCTTTGTGGACTTGGGCCTTCCTTCTTGGGCTTGGGCCTTCATCTTGGAATTGGGCCTTTCTTCATGGATTTGGGCCTTCATCTTGGGCTCACGGCAGCGCACCTCTTAATGGGCCTCGAGAAAGCCCATTAGACTTCGTAAATTTCCAACACATTGTTTATTTTCCTCAAGTTATCTTCTTTTCTCTTTATTTGCAATTTGAAACCTACAAACACAAAAACTAAATAAATAACACAAATTTATGAGAAACTAACAACAAAAATGTAGAGAAATTGATATAAAAAGTTGTACAATTATGCACCTATCATATAGATTAGTTAATTTCGTGACATTAGAAAAGTAAATAAACAATCCTCTGTGGGAAAAACTTCTACTTCCCATTATACTATTCAACGACAAATTGTTAGGAAGTTTAGGTAATATTTAATGACGTCGGTTTTACCGTATATCATTTTGGCGCCGGCTCGCCGGGGATTGTTTTTACTATTTTTTTTTTTTTTACTTTTTACTGTTTACTATTTGTAAATAATACTTGTAAATAATACTTACTAATTATACTTGTATATATTGTTACACTTAGTAATTATACTTAGGTATCCTGAATACTGTTAATTATTTAAGTTGTTGTAGGTTGTAATTTGAACGGAAATAGGTAAGGTCCTTTTATTAATATTGGCCTAAACCCTTCATTTGTACCGTAAGGTCACTTGAGGTTGAGGGCGGCCTTTATTAACACTTGGAGAATTGTCGAACACTTAAGTGCTTTCTCAACTGAGTAAGGGGCACATGAATGGTGTCTAGATATGATCGAGACCCTGGGTGACGGGTTTGTAAAATTGGATTCAGAGGACTTGTCCACTAAATGAATCCTGCCTCTCGCTTACCTCTTGTGATCTGGCCATTCGCCTTCTGAAAACTGGGAAAGTCATTTAAGTCAAGGCATTACACCTAGGCCGTACGTCCACCTTGAATTACCGCTTGGAATCAACTTTGTTCTTAACTATATTTTGGACAATTTAACATTACTTGTAAATAAAATATACGTAGACATAGGAAATTTTATTTATTCATTTTGTATAGATAATTTGTGACATTATTTTTAATTTTGTAAATATTTTGTTTTTAACTTGTAAATTTTATTACTAACTTTTTGATTTTTATAGGGAATAATCCGGGTTATTCGGAAATTTTACCACATACATCGGAGCATACGTTTAGGAAGTCAAGGTTGAAAAACCTTGAGGTTGATGTCTTGTTGGTGATTTTTCGGTTTCCTCGGGAGTAAAAAGGTAAGTTTTCTTTTCACTCTCGTTATTTGTTTGTTTAAAATAAAAAAAAAAAATTGAAAATTTTTAATTGTAAATAATAATAAAAAAAAAAAGAGTGTGTTTGTTTGTTTTATTGTTTTGTAAATATTTATTTTCACTTTTTATAATTACTGTTTGTTTGTTTTGGGCTTGTTTGTTTGTTATTGGGCCTTAGGCCCATTCGTTTGTGTGATTGGTTAGGGTTTTAGGTTTCGTAAAATAAAAAAAAAAAAATTTAGCCCATTGGGCTCGTGTCATTCACGAAGCCCAAAACCCGTAACCATGCCCATTTAGTGTGTCGGGCCTGTTCGTTTTTAGGCCCATTAGTTTAAGCCCACCAATAATGGGTGATGTGAACGTAAAATACGTTCACAAAGTGCCTTTAATTACTGGATTTTGCTATTCCGAAAGCTTAATTGTCCGTTTAATGTTTGTTTTCGTGTGTTTAGGGAAAATACCAGGAAAATGTTTATCTGCACAAAATAGGTGAATTTTGGAGGTTTTCAGCGTAATTCGGAAAGTCAACCGTGACTTTTACAAGTGGAAGAAAATATTGTACGAAGATTTCGGGAACCGTTCCGAATCCCGACAATTTGTCGGCGAACCACCACATAAGGCGGCGCAACCACCACACGCGGTGGTGGAACACAATTCAAACCACCATTTTGTTTCCTCTAATAATTGTTTTATTTTACATTTATTTCATTTAAATTCTTTTATTATTTTATTTTTGTTTCTTTCTATTTTTATTTCTTTATCTTTCTTTTGTTTTTTTTATTTTATTTGTTTTTCTTTTCTTTGTTTTCTTTGTTTTCTCTTGCAGCTAACACGTTCCTTTTCTCACATGGCTTCAATTCAAGGCAGCATCTCTAGCTGGTCTTCCATCACTCCTCAATCACAGTTGTGATTATTCCTCCACTATTCCACTTCCACCAGCCGGCAGCATCTACAGATCACAATTCACCATCACCAACCCTTCCACTATCACCTCTGCGTTGGAAATCACTCTGCCCCTTGGATGCTTCTGCTTTCCCTTCTCTATTTAAGAGAGAGCACCTGCAAGCAATTTAATCATCAATCTAATTATCTTTGATCTTGTTTTTGCAGGTTTGGAAGCTCTGCACGTCAAGCCCACACCACAGAGCACTTCTCTATTCACGGCGTCGATCCTAGAAGCCCACTGCCCAGAAACAGCAACCATGATTTCCATCTCCGCCGTGTCTCCCAAGCCCAGGCCAAATCAATCAATCATGGCAACCCGAGCCCATGCTCTCTGCACCCAAGACTTGGGCACCTATCAATCTCTACACCCATTCAGCGAAACCGTACCAGTCCGGCGCCTTCATCAATTCCAGGCCGTAATACCCAAGCCGGCGCCTTTTGGAAGCTGCACGAGCCACTCCGCCGCAACCACTCCAGCAACCCAGCCATGTCCGGCCATCTCTGTCCACCGAGCCCGTGAACCACAACGCCACCGCCCAGAAATTCAAACCAGACCGTGCGCTGCTCTCCGGCCCCCGTCCTTCACCGTACTAGCCCGGATCACGCCTCGCCGCTTCCAAAGCCGCGCCGCCATCGAACCCGTCGATGCCCGGAACCCAATCCGCGCCGCGCCACCTCGCCGTTGCTGTTCACAAGCCCCGGTGTTCCCAGTCCAGATTTCCACCTCCCACCGGCGTCAATCTCCATGCCACTCCATCTCTCTCGCTTCTCTGTGATCAGAGACTGAAGAAACAAAAGAAAATGAGATAGAAGAAATTAGATTGGAGAGACCGCTCGGGTTGGTCACGGGAATGAGTGAGATGAAAAGTGATTTTCAGCTTTGAAAAGTCAAAGTCAGCAGAGGAAGACCCGGTCAACAATTCAAAGTGGACTTTCTGATTTTGGGCTTCAAAGCCCAATGCCCAATAGTCCAAAAGTCAAGGCCCAATCTGCTATGTACACCCTCAAGGCCCAATGCCAATTGATCTCTGCACCCGCCACATCCAAAGTTACGATTAAGTCCGATTAAATAGCTGAGTCTGCCACCTTCGTCTGCCAGACAGTGTCCATTTTCATGGACACAACAGTAACATTTTTCCCAAACTCGTTTATTTATTATAATTTATTTTTGTTTAATTAACTATTCGTGAATAATTTTGGGAAATGTTATTGTTTGTTTATTTTCTATTTTGTGTAATAATTGTTGGATTGAAGTTGATTGATTCTTCTAGCAGCTTATGTGAATTTTGTTTGTTTGGTTTTATCTTTAATGTTGAAACTAAATGATAAGGATCGCGGATAGACGAGCGTTCGCTAGGTCGCGCACTTGAATTAACAACTCTTCTTCTATGCGTTAGACATGTTTAGATTAATCACCTTTGCATGTTTAATTGTTTAATCTAGATGAGCGTTCACTAGGTTGATTTTCATGGCAGAAGTTTATTTGGAGAATGATAACCTGCGTAGGCATTCTACATGTGTTAGTTTCGGATTCATGGCTAGTGAGTTAGTTAATCTTCAAAACAATATTTGTGTGTGTGTTTCTTGTTTTCAAAAATAATAAAAATCCAAAAATATTTCTTTTTATTGTTTTCAAAATTATCAAAACCCCCAAAAATACTTTTGTATATAATGTATATTTTTGTAAATAGAAACAATACTGTATAGTTTATTTAATTTTGTATATATATATATTCTTTATTCTTTATACTTGTTAATAATAATTCTTTATTTAATTTAATTTTTCGTGACATTAAAAAGTAAATATAACAATCTTCTGTGGGAAAAACCTTTATTTTACATTATACTTTACAACGACAATTGTTAGGAATTTAGGTAATAATTAATGACGTAGGTAAAATCCTCAGATCAATGGGCCGGAGTTTTCTTTGGCCCAGGCCCACTTTAAGGCCCAAACCATTTCGATGGCCCAAGCCCGTTTAAAGTGTCGGCAACCTTTGCGCGTGTTTCACACGCGTTTTCACTGTTCACTTTACGACTTTTCGTAAAGTATTAAAAAAATAAAATAAACAAATAAAAAAATTGAAAATTAAAAAAATTTTGATTGGGCCGACGCACGACTTTTGCGTCGGCCGAATTGTTTAATAAGCCGCATGCGTTTTCACTGTACGCTTTGCGACTTTCGTCGCCCGATCCGCAATTTGCGGGTCTTCTGTCTTTGGCACGTGTGCGAGCGTACATGCGTGCGTCCGCTCCTTTCCCCTTCCCTTCTGTTTGTGCTAGTTTCCTTAGGCATTTCACGTTTTCCCTTAATCTCTCTCTCTCTCGTTTTCTCTCGGTAGTTCATAGTGTTCATCTGTGTTCTTAGTCTTTTTTCCAGAAAACTCCCAAACCCAAAAAAGCTTTCCTCCTTCCCAACCCAGAAATGGCCAAGAGAGTAAATTCTTTCAGTGAGTTATTTCAGGCAGGTCCTTCAGAGAACCCGATCTTTGAAGGCTTGGCTGAAATAATTCCACCGAGCATGCTCAATAGCGCCGATGCTAGCATGCCGACCCAGCCACAACCACAACCGCAACCACTACCCCAAGCACCAATCCTGGTTGCTGATCCACCCGCCGAGACGGAAGCCGCTCCTATCTATAGGAGACTTCCGAGGACGAAATACACCAAGGCTTAGAGAGATGCACTAGCAGCTTTCTTTGCGGTGTATTCTCACCCCACCAAACAACAAAGAGAAAGATTTGGTCCGAAAATCGGACTAGAGGAGGACCAAGTCTATTATTGGGGGTCGAGAAATTGGAAGAAGTTCGGTATCCAGACTTCTGAGCAGCGTATTGCCGAGCTAGAAAGAAGAAATGATCAGCTGGTGAGCAAAAACGAGGAGCTTCAACTGCAGAATCAACGACTCGTCGATGCTCTCCAAAGCGGCATCTGTCCCAATTGCGGAGGTCCTGTTCCGCATTCTGATGTGCCTAGGCGAAGACTCGAAGTTGTTCCTCCACAACAAGAACCTCTTCTCGAGTTGTCCGATGATTCGATCGACTTGGACCACTTGAGACGGGATGTGCGGAGCCTCATGCCTACACTTATCGAGCGCCCATCCGTACCTGTGCCATCTACTCTTCCGGGACCTGCTCATGATCTTGTAGGAGTCCACACCGACTTGATCTCGGATATCGCCCGCAAGGCCAAACACGAGCTCATGCTCATGGCCACTGCCAGTTTTCCTTTGTGGATATCTTCACCGACTCCCGACACATCTATTCATCCCGAGACTCTAAATAGGGCCGAGTACTTGCGAGTGTTTCAACGTGGCGAACCTGTGCCATACTTCAAATCAGAATCCTCGAGACACTCGGCAACCATCCATCTTCATCCGACCACCATCGTTGAAATCTTAATGGATGTTGGTCGATGGTTGCCCGTCTTCTGTAGCATGATCACAAACGCTCAAACGTTGGACATCCTACCCTCTGACAACGCAGTAGGCTACGAGGAGCAGAAGCAAGTGATGTCGACCGAGTTTCTGGTGCCATCTAACATCGTTTCGACTCGTGAAGTCCAGTTCGTTCGGTACTCTCATCAACAATTGGATGGAAGTTGGATCGTTGTGGATGTCTCCGTGGATGAACTGCGCTCAAATCCGAAGCCTTCCGTCTGATCGATTTGCCGAAAACGCCCCTCTGGATGCCTGATTCGAGACTTGCAGAATGGATCTTCCTTAGTTACTTGGGTGGAGCACGTGGATGTACGCGAAAAGGAAATGAAGGCCATTTTCGAACCTTTCGTTCATTCAGGGTTCGCTTTTGGTGCAAAGCGTTGGATCTCAACTCTCCAACGACAAGCCGAGCGCTACATGTGCATCACAGGGATCCACACTTCACCCGGTGACTCTATCATTTCGCCCGAAGGAAAAAGAGGCCTAGCGGAAATGGCAAACCAGATGGCGATCTGTTTCTTCAACGACATCAGCAACTCCACGTATCATCATTGGACTTGTTCAAACCGAACAAGAGACACTCGAATGGAGGTCAGGACCAACAAGCGAAGGGGTGATCCGAGCAAGCCCCCTGGAGTCAATCGTACTGCTGGTTGTTCTGTCATGCATCTTTCCCATCACACCCGAATCTTTGAGTTCCTCAAAGATGTTCAGACGAGACCGCTATGGGATAGTATGTCGATGGACAGCTCGGTGCGTGTGCTAGCAAATTTCACCATCGGTCTTGACCCGCGGAACCAGATTTCGGTGCTCGCCATTGATAATCACAACGACTTCCTCATTCTTCAAGAGTGTTGCACCGATGCAACGGGGTCGTCTGTGATTTATGCGCCGATTAACCATTCCATTCTCCAGTGTTTGTTATGCGGAGTTGAACCGGAGCCATTTCCGCTTATGTCTTCAGGCTTCTCCATTCTGCCTAACGTATCCGGAGCTATTCTTGATGGAACACTGCTGACTATGGTGTTCCAGATCTCGGTGAAGGCTACATCAGCTAAATCTGCCGTGGAGTCGGCAACTACCCTCGTCCAAGACACACTTCAAAGGATCAGAACCGCAGTCAATTAAGGAGCAAACGTTGGATGCAAGGCCCTGCTAGCCTTGTTTGTGACTGTTGGTGACTTGCTTCGGGAGGAGCTTAATGATCTTCAAGGGGAAGTTTTTCTTTAACCTTTCTGTTTATTTTTGTTTCCTTTGTATAAATGTTGTGTGTTTACTTCTGTTTATTTTTATTTGTGTGTTTATTTCTGTATGTGTGTTTAAGTTCAATAACCATACTTGAATTTTTCATTTTCGTGAAATATCTGTCTAACATTGAGGACAATGTTTAATTCAAGTGTGGGGGAAGGTTTATTAAAAAGAAAAGAAAAAATTTTAAAAATTTGAAAAATTCAAAAAAATATTTTACTTGTTTTCGTTTTCTACTGTAACGGTATCTCGACTAAATCATACTTACTCCCTTGGTAGCGTTGAACCTACCATTGCACTAAGTAAGTCACTGTGGTCACGTATTGTTACGTAAATTGAAAAAAATCAAAAAAATCAAAAAATCAAAAATTACAAAAATATTTGCTTCTGTTTTTGTGTGTTTATTTGTGGTGTGTTTTGTTCTTTCTAATCCCAATGATGAATTGAGTTTAATTGTTGTGATTAGGAGAATGTTGATTATATGGTAAGGCTTTGTGTGATTTGCTTTGGATTTAATTTGCATAACTTATGATTGCTCGAAATTTCATGTTCACATCGCCTGTGTTAATTAATTGATTGCAATCCGAGAAGCACATTTGAACATACATTGTCATGCATACCCAGAAAATGTGAGGATTTGAGCCTGTTGAATATTCACATGTATGCATTATTCATACATTTACTCGTTCTTCATGTGTGCACAATTCATGAGTTTTTGAACCTAGAACTTGCTCATTGACCTCTCGAAACTTTTTATTAATCTGTGATGAATTGAAAATGATTAAGGCATTAGTTGAGCACCATGGCCAAAATATTCACCATCCATTTAAACACGAACTTTAGGATCCCCTTTTGAACTAAACACTCATTAGCCGTTTCTTTTGTTCACCCACACCATCTCACCCTTGTTTTATTGTGTTTGCAAGACGATGATAGTGACTTCTTGTGTTCTTATGCTTCGGATGTATAGTATGTACCAAAAGGCAAGTGTGGGGGTGTATTTATTTTGTTGTATTTGTTCAAAGAAAAAAAAAATCAGAAATAAAAAGAAGGAATAAAGTTCCTCAAGAAAAGAAAAAAAAAGTGGAAAAGAAAAAAAAAATGCCACAAAAATAGAGTTATTTTCTTGTATTGTTTTAATTTCAATAAAGGTTAGAGGAGAATAAGAAAGTTGTTTCGGGTTTAGCATAGGTATGAGTTTCAAAGTCGTTGATTTGTCTTGCAAACATGTGAAACATTTTCATTTCCAGTCCCTTCATTCATCATTCACCATTCGCCATTCACCATTCACCATTTGGCCCCATTACACCATTGCAAGCCCTTATGATTTAATGATTTATGGATTAATTGTGGAGAGTTGGTTGATGAGCAAACTTATGGGAACATTACTTGTGTAATTGTTATGAGAGTAAACACTTAACCCTAAACACTGAGCGGAAATATTTAGTGAATCTTGTGAGCTTTAGTGGTTAATGTTGTTCATATGTGCCTATTTGATTGCTTGAAATTAATTGTACACTCGGTTTTCACACACTTCACTCGAGCACGAATGAGATGTTCATGTTAAATACTTAGCAAATTCGTGAGCCTTGATATATAGTTTTTATTCTTCTGATTATAATTCTTGTGAACTCGTTGAGGGTTATGGTTGGAAAGAATTTCTGTTTTGTGTTTCCCTTTCCGTTTTGTGTTTTTCTGTTTTTAGTTCCGTGTTTGGTAGAGGAGTAGCAAAAGTTCAAGTGTGGGGGTGTGATGCGAACGTAAAATACGTTCACAAAGTGCTCTAAATACTTGGATGGACGCTATTCTGAAAGCTTATTTGTCGGTTTAATGTTTGTTTTCGTGTTTTCAGGGAAAATATGTGAAAAATGCTAATTTACACATAAAAGGTGAATTTTGGAGGTTTACCGCGCAATGTCGGAAAGTCAGCCGTGACTTTTCGATTATCTGATGACACCGGTCATCCTTCGAAGGTGGAATATAACATTGTGCGAAGATTTTGGAAACCGTTCCGAAACCCGGCAATTTTGCCGGCGAACCACCACTCATGGAGGCGCAACCACCACACGCGGTGGCAATACACATTTTAAACCACCATTATATTTTCTCTAATAATTGTTTCTTTTATTTATTTATTTTATAATTATTTAATTTCTTTTATTAGTTTATTTTTCTTTTGTTTTATTTTATTATTATTTTATTTCTTTTTATTTCTTTTTTATTCTTTTATTTATTCTTTTATTTTTGTTTTGTTTGCAGGTGCCATGTTACTGATGTGAACGTAAAATACGTTCACAAAGTGCCTTTAATTACTGGATTTTGCTATTCCGAAAGCTTAATTGTTTATTTAATATTTGTTTTTGTGTTTTTAGGAAAAATATGAGAAAAATGTCAATTTCAACACAAAAGGTGAATTTTGGAGATTTTCAACGTAAATCGGAAAGTCAACCGTGACTTTCATTTGTGGAATAAAATATTGTACGAAGATGTCGGAAACCGTTCCGAATCCCGACAATTTTGTCGGCGAACCACCACATAAGGCGGCGCAACCACCACACGCGGTGGCGAAACATAATTCAAATCTCCATTCTATTTTCCCATGGTTATATTTATCTTTATATTTATGTTTATATTTTATTTTTTTATTTATTTTTGATTTTATATATGTATATTTATTTTAAATAATTGTTTGTTAATTTATTTATTTTCTTTTGTTTTCTTTTGTGTTTTGTTTGCAGCTCACCACCTACCACTTCCACCTCCTGCCGACACCACCTCCCTTGGCTGCTAGCTTCACCAAAATTCCACCACCACTACAGTCCACTTCACCTACCTATTTCCACTATTCCCTACTCCTTGGCTGCTAGCTTCACCAACCATTTCCACCACCACTACAATCCATATCACCAACCCATTCCACCATTACCAACACCACCGAATTCCCCTTCCCTTCTCTATGTAAGAAAAGCTTCTGCTCACTTCCATACCATCACCACAACACAAATCTTCCATTTCTTCACCACCGTAGCCATTCCAATTCCACCATGGCAGCAAGCTCAATTTCCATCTTCAATTTTATCAATTACCTGCAATTACTCTACAAATTCTCTTTAATTCTCTTTGTTCTTCTTTTGCAGGATTTGGATGCAGCTCTCTGCAATTCCAGAAATCACTACCGGCGTCATCAACCAATCTGCACGCCGCACCTCCTCCTCTGTGCCGTCGATGTGCCTAATCCGGCGACCCATTTCCAATTCAGCCGTGAATCATCATCACCGCTCCTGCCCAGAACCCGCGCCGGCACCAATCAAATGATCACCACGCCGCTGCTGCATCTTGCCGGCGTCGTCTTCGCACCACCACCTGCAAATCCAGCTTCCTTGCCGGCGAACGCATCTCTCTGCCATCAATCTTCGCCTCCGCTGCTCACAGAGATCGCCACCAATCTTCGCCGCGGTCCCTTCCCTCGCTGCTGCTGCTTTGCCATGACGCCGCCGTGCCCAGCCATTCTTCCTCTTGTCGGCGTCGTTATTCCCTTGCTGCCGTGCTCTCAGTCCTCGCTGCTGTTACAAGAGAAAGAAGATGAATAATTGATATGCGGTTTTACCGACGTCATTAATTATTACCTAAACTTCCTAACAATTTGTCGTTGAATAGTATAATGGGAAGTAGAGGTTTTTCCCACAGAGGATTGTTTATTTACTTTTCTAATGTCACGAAATTAATTAACTATATTGTATCTATTTACAAAAATATACAATATATACAATAGTGATCTTTTTGGGTTTTTGAAATTCTTTTGAAAACAATAAATAAATAAAGGAAAATGTTTTTGGATTTTTAATCTCTTTGAAAGTAAAATAAAACAAGAACAATATAAATTAAACTAACAATTTAAACTAACACACAAATTAATCAAATAACATATTTTTGGGTTTTTCATATTGTAATTAAATCACACAATATTCAAATTAATCCAATATTCAAATACACAAATTAAACAATTAAATCACACAACATAAAATTAAAAAGAGTTTAAAGGAGAGAAAATGCTCATTTAATTCCGGCGAAGGATCTTATCGGATTCGCCGTTGTCGAGGTTCGGGTGTAGAGAGCAATTGCTTGGGCCTTGGGCTTTTGGTCAATGGGCTTTTGGAGGCCCAATCTAAGAAAGTCAACTGACTTTCTTTCTTTTCTTCTCTGTGTTGACCCGTGGTCTCCCTTGCTGACTTCCTTGTTTTCATTCTGCGAAGTTGACTTTTCAACTGCAATTTTCTTCTTCTTTCTTTCTTTGTTGACCCATGAAGACCAGCTCCTTTCTTCTTTTATTTCCAGAACCGTGCATAGTGTCTGCCCGTGAGAGATTGAGAGGCACCGGCGCCGGTAGCTGCAGGTGAAGACGACGAGAAAACCGCCGTCGGTGAGAGCAGCGATAGAGAGGACTGCGGGCAGGGGAGGCTGGGCTCGGCGATTTGAGGCGAACGGCGTCCGGGTTCTGAACAGATCGATCGAAATCGTGAGCCGGGTCGACGGCTAGGAGATGACGACGCCGGCGCGGGTGGCTTTGGAGGCTCGACGGTGTCGGGCCGAGCGGACTAGGAACTCCGGCAAACGAGGACTGATGATGCGGTGAAGACGACGCCGGCTGGGCTCGACGATTGGATGACGGCCGTGATTTCGACGCCGGCAGAGCAGAGAGAAACCGGCGGCGCGGGGCCGGGAAGCCGGCGGTGCTGCTGCAAAAGAGAAAACAAGAGATGCTTTGGGTCATCGATTAATTTTTGTGTGCTGTTGTGCTTCTTGTTAATTGCAGGGATTGATGGTTTGGATTTTCTGGGAATTAAAGGGATGGGTGTCTAGGTGATGGTCTTTGTGATGTTTGTATGTAATTGCAGATGGATTGGGTGATTGAGTGAAGATTTTTGTTAATTGAAAGAAGGGAGGCTGTGAGTGAGTTTCTGTGAGCAGTGGTGTTTCCGTGAGCAGTGGGCTCACGGTGGTGATTTGGATTGGAGGAGTAACAGAGGGGAGAAAGAAGAAGGGCTTAGATAGCTTAGGACAGAAGAGAGGAGAGGAGAAGGGTAGCCATAGATGCCGTGAACTGTGATTGCAGGAGAGTACAGAGGAAGAACCGGAGGGGGAGAAAAGAAGGCACAGGAGAGGAGCTCCCGCACACGGAGGCTTGAGAACAGAGAGAGAGTGAGTAACCGAGAGAGAAGGCAGCTAGGTGAGCTACACGGACGCTTGAGAACATGGAGGGGGAAAAGAGAAGGGGGAGATTTGGTGGCGCGGGGAGAAGCCCCGGCCAAGGAAAATGGAAATAGGGACTCTGTATTTAAAGAGGGAAGAAATGAGCTTTGCAGGTGGGTGAGGAATCAAACAATGGTGGAGTGATGAACTGGATTGAAGTGGGCGGCTGAGTGGAATAGTGGGCTGAGTGGAATAGCAGGAATAATCACAGCTAGCTGGGATCTCCGTTTGAATTCAAATAGCAGTGGGGAGGAACACGAACATGGCTGCAAACAAAATACAAACAAAAGAATAAAAGTAAAATAACAAAACAAAAGAATATTAAAGAAATAAAAATAAAATAATAAAAGAAATAAAATCAATACTAAAATAGAATAAGAATAAATATAAATAAACATAAAATATAAACAAGGGAAAATAAAATGGAGATTTAAAATGTGTATCGCCACCGCGTGTGGTGGTTGCGCTGCCAAGTGTGGTGGTTCGCCGGCAAAATTGCCGGGATTCGAAACGTCTTTTGAAATCTTCGTACACATTCTGATTTCCACATCCGAGGAATGACCGGTGTCATTAAATAATCGGAAAGTCACGGTTGACTTTCCGATATTGCGCTGTAAATCTCCAAAATTCATCTTTTATGTGTAAATAAGTATTTTTCACATATTTTCCCTGAAAACACGAAAACAAACATTAAACCGACAAATAAGCTTTCAGAATAGCATCCATCCAAGTATTTAGAGCACTTTGTGAACGTATTTTACGTTCACATCAATAATAATGAAGAGAAACTGCTGGGCAGTACGGGAAAGAAGTGAATGAGTTAAGAAAGAGAAAGTCTTTGCGTTGAAAAAGTCAATAAAAGAAGAAATGCACGGGTCTGATGCTGAATTGAAGAGAAGAAGGAATTGCAATTAAGAAAAGGCTTAATGCTGACTTGGCAAGTGAAGAATCCAACGTTGAAAAGTCCAAGTCAAACTGGGCTTTGACCTGTTTTGACCCACTCCAAGCCCAATGCCCATTTCAGCCCAAATTGATCTCTGCACCCGTCACATCCAAATACCATTGTCCGATTTTATAGCTGAGTCTGCCACCTTCGCCTGCCAGACAGTGTCCATTTTCATGGACACAACAGTAACATTTTTCCCAAACTCGTTTATTTATTATATTTTATTTTTGTTTAATTAACTATTCGTGAATAATTTTGGGAAATGTTATTGTGTAAATATTTGTTTATTTTCTATTTTTGCATAATAATTGTGATTTGATTTTTCTAAGTTGCTTTTGTGATTGTTTATTTGATTCAAGTTTACGGAAATCTTTTATATGTTTATGTTATAGGGGTCGACACTTATGATGTTTACATGTAATTGGAGCTAGAGTTAGGAATCCGATTCACCTAATAGTTTTGGAAACCTAATTCACAAGTAGTAAAGGCTTTGGACAAAAGTCAGAATCAATTAAAAAGGATTACAAATAGATGGACTTTTCCATACTAGGTTGTGCACTTGAATTAACGATTCTTTTCGATGCTTTGAACATGGATTGACTAGCTAGCTTTCTAGACTAAGATGGAATGTTTAATTGATTGATCTAGGTGCTTTCACTTAGGTTAATTTTCAGAGAGAAGTCTAATTGGGAAATAATTAGCTTTCTAATATTTCACAATGTTAGTTTCGATCATATGACTTAGAGAAATCAATATTTGTGTTTGGTTTTCTTGTTTTCAAAAATAATAAAAATCCAAAAATATTTCCTTTTAATTATTTATTGTTTTCAAAAATCTCAAAAACCCTCAAAAATACTTTTGTATATAATGTATATTTTTATAAATAGAAACAATACTGTATAGTTTATTTAATTTTGTATATATATATATATATTCTTTATTCTTTATACTTGTTAATAATAATTCTTTATTTAATTTAATTTATTGTGACATTGAAAAGTAAATATAACAATCCTCTGTGGGAAAAACCTATATTTCCCATTATACTTTACAACGACAATTGTTAGGAATTTAGGTAATAATTAATGACCGCGGTGAAAAATCCTCAAATCATTTTGGCGCCGGCTCGCCGGGGATTGTTTTTACTATTTACTTCTTAATATTGACTTTTTACTATTGACTTTTTACTTTTTACTATTGACTATTGACTTTTTACTATTTGTAAATAATATTTGTTAATTTTATTTATACTTACTATTTTTTACTTAGTAATTTATTTAGGTGTCTTTTATATAGTTGATTATTTTTTGTTGTTGTAAGTTGTAACTTGAACGGAAATATGTAAGGTCCTTTTGTTAATATTGGCCTAAACCCTTCATTTTTACCGTAAGGTTATTTGAGGTTGAGGGCGGCCTTTATTAACACTTGGAGAATTGTCGAACACTTAAGTGCTTTCTCAACTGAGTAAGGGGCACATGGATGGTGTCTAGGTCGAGACCCTAGGTGACAGGTTTTGGATTCAGAGGACTATAGACAGACGAAAGTCGATAGGGGCTTGCCTTCGTAGTCCACCAAATGAATCCTGCCCCTCGCTTATTCTCATATGATCTGGCCATTCGCCTTCTGAAAACTCGGAAAGTCATTTAAGTCAAGGCATTGCACCTAGGCCGTAAGTCCACCTTGAGTTACCGCTTGGAATCAACTTTCATTTTTTTTCAACTATATTGAGGCAAAAGAAACTGTTTTTGTACACTTTAGGTATATTGGATCAAACATGACTTTAAGATGGGTAGCTGTTTCAGTTCCATTGCACATTGAAGTCCTCTGTTCCCGTACTTAAGTGTATTGTGTAAATAAAATATACTTAGACATAGGAAATTTTATTTATTCATTTTGTATAGATAATTTGTGACACATTTTTAACTTTGTAAATATTTTGTTTTTATTTTGTAAATTGATTACTAACATTTTTATTTTGTATAGGGAATAATCCGGGTTATCAGAAATTCTACCACATACATCGGAGCATACGTTTTGGAAGTCAAGGTTGAAAACCCTTGAGGTTGATGTCTTGTTGGTGATTTTCGGTTTCCTCGGGAGTAAAAAGGTAAGTTTTCTTTTCACTCTCGTTATTTGTTTTTAAAAAAATAAAAATAAAATAAAAAAATTAGAAAATTTGTAATTGTATATAAAAAAAAAGAGTGCTTGTTTTGTTTTACTGTTTGTAATTATTTATTTTTACTATTTATAATTACTGTTTGTTTTATTTTTGGGCTTGTTGTTTGTTTGTTATTAGGCCTTAGGCCCGTTAGTGTGATTGGTTAGGGTTTTAGGTTTCGAAAAAAAAAAAAAAAAAAAAAATATTTGGCCCATTGGGCCCGTGTCATTCCCGAAGCCCAAAACCCGTAACCCAAGCCCATTTAGTGTGTCGGGCCTGTTCGTTTTTAGGCCCATTAGTTTAGCCCACCAATAATGGGCCGGAGTTTTCTTTGGCCCGGCCACGTTAAGGCCCAAACCATTCGATGGCCCAAGCCCGTTTAAAGTGTCGGCAAGCGCGTGTGCTACGCGTTTTCACTGTTCACTTTACGACTTTTCGTAAAGTATTAAAAAAAAAAAAAAATCGAAAATCAAGAAAAAAAATGTGATTGGGTCGACGCACAACTTTTGCGTCGGCCGATTTGTTTAATAAACCGCGTGCGTGTCTACTGTAGACTTTACGACTTTCGTCGCCCGATCCACAATTTGCGGGTCTTCTGTCTGTGGCACGTGTGCGAGCGTGCGTCCGTTCGTTTCCCTTCCCTTCGGTTTGCGTTAGTGCCTTAGTCATTTCACGCGATTTCCCTTAGTCTCTATCTCTCTCTCTCTCGTTTTCTCTTTCGTGTTCTTCATCTGTTCTTGAGATTTTCCCAGAAACCTCCCAATTCCCAGAAGCTATCCTCCCCTCCCAAACCAGAAATGGCCAAAAGAGTTAATTCTTTCAGCGATTTGTTTCAGGCAGGTCCTTCAGAGAACCCAATCTTTGAAGGTCTGGCTGAAATAATTCCAGCGAGCATGCTCAATAACGTCGATGCTAGCATGCCGACCGAGCCACAACCACAACCGCAACCACTACCCCAAGCACCAATCCTGGTTGCTGATCCACCCGCCGAGCCGGAAGCCGCTCCTGTCTATAGGAGACTTCCGAGGACAAAGTACACCAAAGCTCAGAGAGATGCACTTGCGGCTTTCTTTGCGGTGTATTCTCACCCCACCAAGCCACAACGAGAACGATTTGGTCCAAAAATCGGACTTGAAGAGGACCAGATCTACTATTCGGGGATGAGAAATAGGAAGAAGTTCGGTATCCTGACGTCTGAGCAGCGTATCGCCGAGCTAGAAAGAAGAAATGATGAGCTGGTGAGCAAGAACGAGGAGCTTCAAATGCAGAATCAACGACTCGTCGATGCTCTCCAGAGCGGCATCTGTCCCAATTGCGGAGGTCCTGTTCCGCACTCAGATGTGCCTAGGCGAAGGCTCGAAGTTGTTCCTCCACAACAAGAGCCTATTCTCGAGCTGTCCGACGATTCCATCGACATGGACCACTTGAGACGGGATGTGCGGAGCCTCATGCCTACCCTAGTCGAGCGCCCATCCTTACCTGTGCCATCTACTCTTCCGGGACCTGCTCATGATCTTGTCGGAATCCACACCGACTTGATCTCGGATATCGCCCGCAAGGCCAAAGACGAGCTCCTGCTCATGGCCACTGCCGGATTTCCTTTGTGGATAACTTCACCGACTCCCGATACTTCCATTCATCCCGAAATTCTTAACCGCGCCGAGTACTTGCGAGTGTTTCAACGTCCTGAACCTGCACCGTACTTCAAATCCGAATCGTCGAGACACTCGACAACCATTCACCTTTATCCGACCACCATCGTTCAGATCTTAATGGATGTTGGTCGATGGTTGCCAGTCTTCGTAGCATGATTACAAATGGCCAAACGTTGAAGATCCTATCCTCCAGCAATGAAGAAGGCTACGAGGAGCAGAAGCAAGTGATGTCGGCCGAGTTTCTGGTGCCATCTCACATCGTTTCGACTCGTGAAGTCCAGTTTGTTCGGTATTCTCACCAACAACTGGATGGAAGTTGGGTCGTGGTGGATGTCTCCGTGGATGAATTGCGTTCAAATCCAAAGCTTTCCGTGAGATCGATTTGCCGAAAACGCCCCTCCGGATGCCTGATACGTGATCTTCAGAATGGATCTTCCTTGGTCACTTGGGTGGAGCACGTGGATGTACGCGAAAAGGAGATGAAGCCCATTTTCGAACCCTTTGTTCATTCAGGGTTCGCTTTTGGTGCAAAGCATTGGATCTCAACCCTCCAACGACAAGCCGAGCGCTACATGTGCGCCACAGGGATCCACACTTCACCTGGTGACTCGATCATTTCTCCTGAAGGAAGAAGAGGCCTGGCGGAAATGGCAAAACAGATGACAGTCTGTTTCTTCAACGACATCAGTAACTCCACGTACCACCACTGGACTTGTTCGAACCGAACAAGAGACACTCGAATGGAGGTCAGGACCAACAAGCGAAGGGGTGATCCGAGCAAGCCCCCTGGAGTCAATCGTACTGCTGGTTGTTCTGTCGTGCATCTTTCCCATCACACCAGGATCTTTGAGTTCCTCAAAGACGTTCGGACTAGAGCGCAATGGGATAGTATGTCGATGGACAGCTCTGTACATGTGCTAGCGAATTTCACCATCGGTCTTGACCCGCGGAACCAGATTTCGGTGCTCGCCATAGATAGTCACAACGACTTCCTCATTCTTCGGGAGTGTTGCACCGATGCAACGGGGTCGTCTATGATTTATGCGCCGATCAACCATTCCATTCTCCGGTCGTTGCTATGTGGAGTTCAACCGGAGCCATTTCCGCTTATGTCTTCTCGGCTTCTCCATTCTACCAAACGTATCCGGAGCTATTCTTGACGGAACACCGCCGACTATAGTGTTCCGGATCTCGGTGAAGGCTACATCAGCCAAGTCTGCCGTGGAGTCGGCAACTACCCTTGTCCGGGACACACTTCAAAGGATCGAGCCGCAGTCAATTAAGGAGCAAACGTTGGATGCAAGGCCCCGCTAGCCTTGTTTGTGACCGTTGGTGACTTGCTTCGGGAGGAGCTTTACGATCTTCAAGGGGGAGTTTTTCTTTAACCTATCTTTTTCATTTGTATATATATTTGTGTGTTTATTTCGGTTTGTGTGTTTATTTCTGCATGTGTGTTTAAATTCGATAACCATGCTTGAATTTTTCATTTTCGTGAAATATCTATCTAACATTGAGGACAATGTTTAATTCAAGTGTGGGGGGAAGGTTTATTAAAAAGAAAAGAAAAAATTTGAAAAATTCAAAAGATTCAAAAAAATAATTTACTTGTTTTTGTTTTCTACGGTAACAATATATCGACTAGATCATACTTACTCCCTTGGTAGCGTTGAACCTATCATTGCACTTAGTAAGTCACTGTGGCCACGGATTGTTACCCTAATAAAAAAATTGAAAAAGAAAAAAAAATTGCTTCTGTTGTTTATTTATTTGTTTGTTTTCGTTTTCTACGGTAACGGTATATCGACTAAATCATACTTACTCCCTTGGTAGCGTTGAACCTACCATTGCACTTAGTAAGTCACTGTGGTCACGTATTGCTACCCTAAATTGAAAAATCAAAAAAATCAAAAAAATCAAAAATTACAAAAATATTTGCTTCTGTTTGTGTGTTTTTGTGTGTTTAGTGTGTTGTGTTCTTTCCAATCCCGATGATGAATTGAGTTTAATTGTTATGATTTTGAGAATGTTGATTATATGTTAAGGCTTTGTCATTTGCTTTGGATTTAATTTGCATAACTTGTGATTGCTCGAAATTTCATGTTCACATAACCTGTTTCGATTAATTGATTGCAATCCGAGAAGCAGATTTGAACATACATTGTCATGCATACCCAGAAAATGTGAGGACTTGAGCCTATTGGATATTCACATGTATGCAACTTTCATACATTTACTCGTTCTTCATGTGTGCACAATTCATGAGTTTTGAACCTAGAACTTGATCAGAGACCACTTGAAACATTTTGTTAATCTGTGATGAATTAGAAATGAGTAAGGCATTAGTTGAGCACCATGGCCAAAATATTCACCATCCATTTAAACACGAACTTTAGGAATCCCTTTTTGAACTAAACACTCATTAGCCGTTTCTTTTGTTCACCCACAGCATTTCACCCTTGTTTTATTTATGTTTGCAAGACGATGATAGTGACTTCTTGTGTTTTTATGCTTCGGGTTTTGATTTGTATGGTAGTATACCAGAAGGCAAGTGTAAACACTTAACCCTAAACACCGAGCGGAAATATTTAGTGAATCTTGTGAGCTTTAGTGGTTAATGTTGTTTCGATGTGCCTATTGGATTGCTTGACATTAATTGTATACTTGGTTTTCACACACACACCCGAGCATAAATGAGATGTGTATATTAAATGCTTAGCAAATTCTTTAACCTTGGTATATAATTTTTATTCTCTTGATTATAATTTTTTCGAACTCGCTGAGGATTATGGTTGGAAAGACCGTCTGTTTTGTATTTCCCTTTCTGTTTTGTGTTGTTTTGTTTCGTGTTTGCTCGAGGACTAGCAATAGTTCAAGTGTAGGGGTGTGATGTGAACGTAAAATACGTTCACAAAGTGCCATTAATTACTGGATTTTGCTATTCCGAAAGCTTAATTGTTTGTTTAATATTTGTTTTTGTGTTTTTAGGGAAAATATGAGAAAAATGTCAATTTCAACACAAAAGGTGAATTTTGGAGATTTTCAACGTAAATCGGAAAGTCAACCGTGACTTTCATTTGTGGAATAAAATATTGTACGAAGATGTCGGAAACCGTTCCGAATCCTGATAGAAGCACAAAGTGTGACGTTTTTAATATGTTTTCCCTACTATTTGGCTATGATTTAATTGTAACTTTGCTATTTTAGCTTAGTTTCCATATTTGAGTCCAAAATGATGTATTAATGTGAACATGTGCAGAAACGAAGTCTAATGGGCTTTTTCGAGGCCCATTAGGGGGTGGTCTGCCATGAGGCCCAAGATGGAAGGCCCAAGCCCAAGAGGAAGGCCCAAATCCATGAAGGAAGGCCCAAGTTGACAATGCATGAGGAAAGGCCCAAGCCCAGATTTTCGGACATTCTGCCTGTGCAGATTAGTCAACTTTCGAAGCCCATATGTCCCAATTGCACCGTTGGATCCAGCTGTAATTTTGATACACGCTGCATGTGTGTGTTATATATTCTGTATTAAAATTTGAGAATCATCCAACCGTTTAAACGTGCATTATTCCGTTCTAAGTGGGAACTGCTCAGTGCTGTCTGTTTTTTATTTCTTCCTTTTCCTTTATTCTCAATGCTCCACTCACCCCCATATTTCTACCCATCTCACCTAACTATCTTTGTTTCTTTCTCTCCATACCATTAGTGTTTGATTTCTTTTACCTAAATAATTGGTTAATTGCCATATGACTTCATTTCCACCATTCCACTTACCATTTCTTTTCTACCACTCACATTCCACTTCTCTTCCTTTTCTTTCTTTATTTCTTTCATTGTCTTCTTCTTCCTCTCCATTCTCCTATAAATAGCAGCCTCATTCTTCTCTTCAACACACCTCAATGGGGAGGGACAAACCCTCCTCTTTCTCTTCTCCATCTCACATCATATTTTCCATTCTCTAGTATTTAGGGTTTTCAAGACTTCAAGGAGGAGGAGAAGGCGTCTACACCATCACCACCAGCCCCTATTCAACATCACCATCACCATCGCCACCTTGTCTTCACAGCTTGGATTACTTGTGGTCAAGGATTCAAGATGTGGCTTCAAGATCTTCATGCTATTCATACGGTGTATTTCGACTTAGCCTTTAAATTTATGCCTCTTTGTTGCTTGTTTATCTTTTGTATTAGTTAACACAACATGATTTATATAATTTTCAGCCTTTGTGTATGGGTTTATTTAATTGTTTCATCCTAATTAATTAGTTCTTCTAGTAGCTTATGTGACTCCGTTTATTTGATTTTGTTTTAGTAGATAACTTTTATATGTTTTTGTTTTAAGGTTGCAAACTTAAGATGATTGCATATAATTGGTGCTAGAATTAGGGTTTTAATTCTAATTCACAAGTAGTAAAGGCTTCGGAAAGAGGTCGGAAACAAATAAAAAGGATCACGGATAGATGGGCGGTCCCACTAGGTCGTGCACTTTAATTAACAACTCTTCTTTTATGCGTTGGACATGTTTTGATTAGCTACCTTTGCATGTTTGATTGATTAATCTAGGTGCGGTCGCTTAGGTTAATTTTCATGAAAGTGGTTTTATTTGGGGAATGATAATTGGCGGTCCAGCATTCCACATATGTTAATTTCGGTTTCATGGCTAGGGAACTTGGTTAATTTTCGGTCCAATAATTGGTAAACTTGTATACTTACGGCTGAACTTTATATACTTTGTGTTTCATCCCATCTTATTTAATTTATTCTTTGTAATTTAATTTATTTATTTCATTCAATTTATCACTCAATTCCCCCCTTTTACTTTGTACATATGTATATATTCTTTATACTTGTTAATAATAATTCTTTATTTTATTTAATTCTTTGTGACAATTTTTGTTAGGTACACCCTTTGATCTCCGTTGTGAACGATACCCTACTATGCACTATACTACTACCGATAGGGTTTTTTTAAATTGATGCTCCTTTGGAGCGTGTCAATTTTTGGCGCCGTCGACGTGGATTGAAAATATTCCTAACCTAATATTTTTTTTGTGAATACTGTTTATAATTTTTTGTAATTATTACTGTTTTTATTACTTGTATATAATTACTGTTTACTTTTTATTGTTTATAATTTTACTATTTTTTTAACTGTTCATATTACTTGTTTATATTACTTGTCTATATTACTTGTGAATAGTTGTTGTTATTACTTGTTTTTAATACTTGTTCATATTTTGTTACACTTAGTAATTTATTTAGGTGTCTTTTATATAGTTGATTATTTTTTGTTGTTGTAAGTTGTAACTTGAACGGAATAGGTAAGGTCCTTTTGTTAATATTGGCCTAAACCCTTCACTTTTACCGTAAGGTTATTTGAGGTTGAGGGCGGCCTTTATTAACACTTGGAGAATTATCGAACACTTAAGTGCTTTCTCAACTGAGTAAGGGGCACATGGATGGTGTCTAGGTCGAGACCCTGGGTGACAGGTTTTGGATTCAGAGGACTATAGACAGACGTAAGTCGATAGGGGTGTAAGCCTCCGTAGTCCACTAAATGAATCCTGCCCCTCGCTTATCTCTCATATGATCTGGCCATTCGCCTTCTGAAAACACGGAAAGTCATTTAAGTCAAGGCATTGCACCTAGGCCGTAAGTCCACCTTGAGTTACCGCTTGGAATCAACTTTCATTTTTTTTCAACTATATTCAGACAAAAGAAAATGTTTTTGTACACTTTAGGTATATTGGATTAAACATGACTTTAAGATGGGTAGCTGTTTCAGTCCCATTGCACATTGAAGTCCTCTGTTCCCGTACTTAAGTGTATTGTGTATATAAAATTTACTTAGACATAGGAAATTTTATTCATTCATTTTGTATAGATAATTTGTGACATATTTTTAACTTTGTAAATATTTTGTTTTTATTTTGTAAATTTATTACTAACCTTTTTATTTTGTATAGGAAATAATCCCGGTCTATCGGAAATTCTACCACATACATCGGAGCATACGTTTAGGAAGTCAAGGTTGAAAAACCTTGAGGTTGATGTCTTGTTGGTGATTTTCGGTTTCCTCGGGAGTAAAAAGGTAAGTTTTCTTTTCACTCTCATTATTTATTTTAAAAAAAAATTAAAAAATAAAAATAGAAAATTTTTAATTGTAAATAAAAATAATAATAATAATAAAAAAAGTGTTTCTTTTGTTTTACTGTTTGTAATTATTATTTTTACTATTTATAATTACTGTTTCTGTTTTGTTTTTGGGCTTGTTTGTTATTGGGCCTTAGGCCCGTTTGTGTGATTGGTTAGTGTTTTAGGTTTCGTAAAATAAAAAAATAAAAAAAAAATAAAAAAAATTTAGCCGATTGGGCTCGTGTCATTCACGAAGCCCAAAAACCTGTAACCCAAGCCCATTTAGTGTGTCGGGCCTGTTCGTTTTTAGGCCCATTAGTTAAGCCCACCAATAATGGGCCGGAGATTTCTTTGGCCCAGGCCCACTTTAAGGCCCAGACCATTTCGATGGCCCAGGCCCGTTTAAAGTGTCGGCAAGCGCGTGTGCGACGCGTTTTCACTGTTCACAAAAATAAAAATTCGAAAATCAGAAAAAAATTTTGATTGGGCCGACGCACGACTTTTGCGTCGGCCGAATTGTTTAATAAATCGACGTGCGTGTTCACTATTCCCTTTGCGACTTTCGTCGCTCGATCCGTGATTTACGGATCTCTGTCCTTGACTTTGGACACGCGTCCGTCCGTTCGTTTCCCCTTCCCTTCGGTTTGCGTTAGTGCCTTAGTCATTTCACGCAATTTCCCTTAGGTTTCCCTTTCTCTCTCTCATTCTCTCTCTCGTTTTTTCTTCGTGTTCTTCATCTGTTCTTCAGTTTTTCCCAGAAAACCTCCCAAATTCCCAGAAGCTATCCTCCCATCCTAACCCAGAAATGGCCAAGAGAGTGAATTCTTTCAGCGAGTTATTTCAGGCAGGTCCTTCAGGGAGTCAAATCTTTGAAGGTCTGGATGAAATAATTCCACCGAGCATGCTCAATAGCGCCGATGCTAGCATGCCGACCGAGCCACAACCACTACCCCAAGCACCAATCATGGTTGCTGATCCACCAGCCGAGCCGGAAGCCGCTCCTGTCTATAGGAGACTTCCGAGGACCAAATACACCAAAGCTCAGAGAGATGCACTGGCGGCTTTCTTTGCGGTGTATTCTCACCCAACCAAGCCACAAAGAGAAAGATTTGGTCCGAAAATCGGACTAGAGGAGGACCAAGTCTATTATTGGGGGTCGAGAAATAGGAAGAAGTTCGGTATCCAGACTTCTGAGCAGCGTATTGCCGAGCTAGAAAGAAGAAACGATCAGCTGGTGAGCAAGAACGAGGAGCTTCAAATGCAGAATCAACGACTCGTCGATGCTCTCCACAGCGGCATATGTCCCAATTGCGGAGGTCCTGTTCCGCACTCAGATGTGCCACGGCGAAGGCTCGAAGTTGTTCCTCCACAACAAGAGCCTATTCTTGAGTTGTCCGATGATTCCATCGACATGGACCACTTGAGACGGGATGTGCGGAGCCTCATGCCAACCCTAGTCGAGCGCCCATCCATACCTTTGCCATCTGACACCCTGCCCGGACCTGCTCATGATCTTGTCGGAGTCCACACCGACTTGATCTCGGATATCGCCCGCAAGGCCAAAGACGAGCTCCTGCTCATGGCCACTGCCGGATTTCCTTTGTGGATAACTTCACCGACTCCCGATACTTCCATTCATCCCGATATTCTTAACCGCCCCGAGTACTTCCGAGTGTTTCAACGAGCTGAACCTGCTCCGTACTTCAAATCCGAATCCTCGAGACACTCGGCAACCATTCACCTTTATCCGACCACCATCGTACAGATCTTAATGGATGTTGGTCGATGGTTGCCAGTCTTCTGTAGCATGATTACAAACGCCCAGACGTTGGAGATCCTATCCTCCGACAATACCGAAGGCTACAAGGAGCAGAAGCAGGTGATGTCGGCCGAGTTTTTGGTGCCATCTCACATCGTGTCGACTCGTGAAGTCCAGTTCGTTAGGTATTCTCACCAACAACTGGATGGAAGTTGGGTCGTGGTGGATGTCTCCGTGGATGAATTGCATTCAAATCCAAAGCCTTCCGTGAGATCGATTTGCCGAAAACACCCCTCCGGATGCCTGATACGTGATCTTCAGAATGGATCTTCCTTGGTCACTTGGGTGGAGCACGTGGATGTACGCGAGAAGGAAAGGAAGGCCAGTTTCGAACCATTTGTTCATTCAGGGTTCGCTTTTGGTGCAAAGCGTTGGATCTCAACTCTCCAACGACAAGCCGAGCGCTACATGTGCGCCACAGGGATCCACACTTCACCCGGTGACTCTATTATTTCGCCTGAAGGAAGAAGAGGCCTTGCGGAAATGGCAAAGCAGATGACAGTCTGTTTCTTCAACGACATCAGCAACTCCACGTATCATCACTGGACTTGTTCGAACCGAACAAGAGACACTCGAATGGAGGTCAGGACCAACAAGCGAAGGGGTGATCCGAGCAAGCCCCCTGGAGTCAATCGTACTGCTGGTTGTTCTGTCGTGCATCTTTCCCATCACACCAGGATCTTTGAGTTCCTCAAAGACGTTCAGACTAGACCAATGTGGGATAGTATGTCGATGGACAGCTCTGTACGTGTGCTAGCGAATTTCACCATCGGTCTTGACCCGCGCAATCAGATTTCGGTGCTCGCCATAGATAGTCACAACGACTTCCTTATTCTTCAGGAGTGTTGCACCGATGCAACGGGGTCGTCTGTGATTTATGCGCCGATCAACCATTCCATTCTCCAGTGTTTGTTATGTGGAGTTCAACCGGAGCCATTTCCGCTTATGTCTTCTGGCTTCTCCATTCTGCCTAACGTATCCGGAGCTATACTTGACGGAACTCTACTTACCATAGTGTTCCAGATCTCGGTGAAGGCTACATCAGCCAAATCTGCCGTGGAGTCGGCAACAACCCTTGTCCAAGACACACTTCAAAGGATCAGAGCCGCAGTCAACTAGGAGCAAACGTTGGATGCAAGGCCCTGCTAGCCTTGTTTGTGACTGTTGGTGACTTGCTTCGGGAGGACCTTCATGATCTTCAAGGGGGAGTTTTTCTTTAACCTATCTTTTTCATTTGTATATATGTTGTGTGTTTACTTCTATTTATATTTGTGTGTTTATTTCGGTTGGTGTGTTTATTTCTGCATGTGTGTTTAAATTCAATAACCATACTTGAATTTTTCATTTTCGTGAAATATCTGTCTAACATTGAGGACAATGTTTAATTCAAGTGTGGGGGGAAGGTTTATTAAAAAGAAAAGAAAAAATTTGAAAAATTCAAAAAATTCAAAAAAATAATTTATTTGTTTTCGTTTTCTACGGTAACAATATATCGACTAAATCATACTTACTCCCTTGGTAGCGTTGAACCTACCATTGCACTTAGTAAGTCACTGTGGTCACGTATTGTTACCCTAATAAAAAAAAATTTGAAAAAGAAAAAAAAAAATTGCTTCTGTTGTTTATTTATTTGTTTGTTTTCGTTTTCTACGGTAACGGTATATCGACTAGATCATACTTACTCCCTTGGTAGCGTTGAACCTACCATTGCACTTAGTGAGTCCCTGTGGTCACGTATTGTTACCTACATTGAAAAATCAAAAAAATCAAAAAATCAAAAATTACAAAAATATTTGCTTCTGTTTGTGTGTTTTTGTGTGTTTAGTTGTGTTATGTGTGTTCTGTTCTTTCCAATTCCGATGATGAATTGAGTTTAATCTGTTGTGATTAGGAGAATGTTGATTATATGCCAAGGCTTTGTGTAGTTTGTTTTGGATTTAATATGCATAACTTGTGATTGCTCGAACTTCCATGTTCACATAACCTGTTTCGATTAATTGATTGCAATCCAAGAAGCACATTTAAACAAACATTGTCATGCATACCCAGAAACTGTGAGGATTTGAGCCTATTGAATATTCACATGTATGCATCTTTCATACATTTACTCGTTCTTCATGTGTGCACAATTCATGAGTTTTGAACCTAGAACTTGCTCAGAGACCACTTGAAACGTTTTCTTAATCTGTGATGAATTAGAGATGATTAAGGCATTAGTAAAGCACCATGGCCAAACTGACTTACAGCCCTGTAAACACTAATCCTTTAGGTTAACCTCTTTTGAGCCTAACATGTTTTTAGCCTTTTTCTTTGTTAACCCGCTTACTCCTAACCTGTTTTTAGCTTAAACACAAACTTGCCGTTGTTCCAACATGTGTTAAAGAGACAATTTTGTGACTTGTGGTGGTATTTTGTGCTTGAAAAGTCTTCTGGTTTGTGAAAGAAGTAAGTGTGGGGGTGTTGTAAAAAAAAAATGTTGTAAAAAAAAAATTACAAAAAAAAAAAAGAAAGAATAAGAAGTTTTTGTTCAGAAAGTGTGAAAGATTGGAGGTGAATAAAAGTTTGGTTGTTTGATTGTTTAAGCATATAGAAAACAAGTCACAAAATTGTTTTGTGGAACACTCGGGACATTTTGTTTTTCCTTTCCCTTCGTTTCTTTTAACCCCTAACCTTTGGCCCCATTACACCATTGAAAGTCCTTATGATTTAATGAGTTGTGGATTGATTGTGGAGAGTTGGTTGATGAGCAAGCTTATGGGAACGTTACTTGTGCAATTGTTATGAGAGTAAACACTTAACCCTAAACACTGAGCGAAAATATTTAGTGATTCTTGTGAGCTTTAGTGGTTAATGTTGTTTCGATGTGCCTATTGGATTGCATGAGATTGATTGTATACTTGGTTTTCACACACTTCACCTGAGCATGAATGAGATGTACATGTTAAATGCTTAGCAAATTCTTTAGCCTTGGTATATAATTTTTATTCTGTTGATTACAACTGTTGTGAACTCGCTGAGGATTATGGTTGGAAAGAATATATGTTTTGTGTTTCCCTTTTCTGTTTTGTGTTGTTCTGTTTTACGTTTTGTGTTGCTAAGGGACTAGCAATAGCTAAGTGTGGGGGAATTTGATAGAAGCACAAAGTGTGACGTTTTTAATATGTTTTCCCTACTATTTGGCTATGATTTAATTGTAACTTTGCTATTTTAGCTTAGTTTCCATATTTGAGTCCAAAATGATGTATTAATGTGAACATGTGCAGAAACGAAGTCTAATGGGCTTTTTAGAGGCCCATTAGGGGGTGGTCTGCCATGAGGCCCAAGATGGAAGGCCCAAGCCCAAGAGGAAGGCCCAAATCCATGAAGGAAGGCCCAAATCCATGAGGGAAGGCCCAAGTTGACAATGCATGAGGAAAGGCCCAAGCCCAGATTTTCGGACATTCTGCCTGTGCATATTAGTCAACTTTCGAAGCCCATATCTCCCAATTGCACCGTTGGATCCAGCTGTAATTTTGATACACGCTGCATGCAAAACAGATGACAGTCTGTTTCTTCAACGACATCAGTAACTCCACGTACCACCACTGGACTTGTTCGAACCGAACAAGAGACACTCGAATGGAGGTCAGGACCAACAAGCGAAGGGGTGATCCGAGCAAGCCCCCTGGAGTCAATCGTACTGCTGGTTGTTCTGTCGTGCATCTTTCCCATCACACCAGGATCTTTGAGTTCCTCAAAGACGTTCAGACTAGAGCGCAATGGGATAGTATGTCGATGGACAGCTCTGTACATGTGCTAGCGAATTTCATCATCGGTCTTGACCCGCGGAACCAGATTTCGGTGCTCGCCATAGATAGTCACAACGACTTCCTCATTCTTCAGGAGTGTTGCACCGATGCAACGGGGTCGTCTATGATTTATGCGCCGATCAACCATTCCATTCTCCAGTCGTTGCTATGTGGAGTTCAACCGGAGCCATTTCCGCTTATGTCTTCTGGCTTCTCCATTCTACCAAACGTATCCGGAGCTATTCTTGACGGAACACTGCTGACTATAGTGTTCCAGATCTCGGTGAAGGCTACATCAGCCAAGTCTGCCGTGGAGTCGGCAACTACCCTTGTCCAGGACACACTTCAAAGGATCAGAGCCGCAGTCAATTAAGGAGCAAACGTTGGATGCAAGGCCCTGCTAGCCTTGTTTGTGACTGTTGGTGACTTGCTTTGGGAGGAGCTTTACGATCTTCAAGGGGGAGTTTTTCTTTAACCTATCTTTTTCATTTGTATATATATTTGTGTGTTTATTTCGGTTTGTGTGTTTATTTCTGCATGTGTGTTTAAATTCGATAACCATGCTTGAATTTTTCATTTTCGTGAAATATCTATCTAACATTGAGGACAATGTTTAATTCAAGTGTGGGGGGAAGGTTTATTAAAAAGAAAAGAAAAAATTTGAAAAATTCAAAAAATTCAAAAAAATAATTTACTTGTTTTTGTTTTCTACGGTAACAATATATCGACTAGATCATACTTACTCCCTTGGTAGCGTTGAACCTATCATTGCACTTAGTAAGTCACTGTGGCCACGGATTGTTACCCTAATAAAAAAATTGAAAAAGAAAAAAAAAATTGCTTATGTTGTTTATTTATTTGTTTGTTTTCGTTTTCTACGGTAACGGTATATCGACTAAATCATACTTACTCCCTTGGTAGCGTTGAACCTACCATTGCACTTAGTAAGTCACTGTGGTCACGTATTGCTACCCTAAATTGAAAAATCAAAAAAATCAAAAAAATCAAAAATTACAAAAATATTTGCTTCTGTTTGTGTGTTTTTGTGTGTTTAGTGTGTTGTGTTCTTTCCAATCCCGATGATGAATTGAGTTTAATTGTTATGATTTTGAGAATGTTGATTATATGTTAAGGCTTTGTCATTTGCTTTGGATTTAATTTGCATAACTTGTGATTGCTCGAAATTTCATGTTCACATAACCTGTTTCGATTAATTGATTGCAATCCGAGAAGCACATTTGAACATACATTGTCATGCATACCCAGAAAATGTGAGGACTTGAGCCTATTGGATATTCACATGTATGCAACTTTCATACATTTACTCGTTCTTCATGTGTGCACAATTCATGAGTTTTGAACCTAGAACTTGATCAGAGACCACTTGAAACATTTTGTTAATCTGTGATGAATTAGAAATGAGTAAGGCATTAGTTGAGCACCATGGCCAAAATATTCACCATCCATTTAAACACGAACTTTAGGAATCCCCTTTTGAACTAAACACTCATTAGCCGTTTCTTTTGTTCACCCACAGCATTTCACCCTTGTTTTATTTATGTTTGCAAGACGATGATAGTGACTTCTTGTGTTTTTATGCTTCGGGTTTTGATTTGTATGGTAGTATACCAGAAGGCAAGTGTAAACACTTAACCCTAAACACTGAGCGGAAATATTTAGTGAATCTTGTGAGCTTTAGTGGTTAATGTTGTTTCGATGTGCCAATTGGATTGCTTGACATTAATTGTATACTTGGTTTTCACACACACACCCGAGCATAAATGAGATGTGTATATTAAATGCTTAGCAAATTCTTTAACCTTGGTATATAATTTTTATTCTCTTGATTATAATTCTTTCGAACTCGCTGAGGATTATGGTTGGAAAGACCGTCTGTTTTGTATTTCCCTTTCTGTTTTGTGTTGTTTTGTTTCGTGTTTGCTCGAGGACTAGCAATAGTTCAAGTGTAGGGGTGTGATGTGAACGTAAAATACGTTCACAAAGTGCCATTAATTACTGAATTTTGCTATTCCGAAAGCTTAATTGTTTGTTTAATATTTGTTTTTGTGTTTTTAGGGAAAATATGAGAAAAATGTCAATTTCAACACAAAAGGTGAATTTTGGAGATTTTCAACGTAAATCGGAAAGTCAACCGTGACTTTCATTTGTGGAATAAAATATTGTACGAAGATGTCGGAAACCGTTCCGAATCCTGATAGAAGCACAAAGTGTGACGTTTTTAATATGTTTTCCCTACTATTTGGCTATGATTTAATTGTAACTTTGCTATTTTAGCTTAGTTTCCATATTTGAGTCCAAAATGATGTATTAATGTGAACATGTGCAGAAACGAAGTCTAATGGGCTTTTTCGAGGCCCATTAGGGGGTGGTCTGCCATGAGGCCCAAGATGGAAGGCCCAAGCCCAAGAGGAAGGCCCAAATCCATGAAGGAAGGCCCAAGTTGACAATGCATGAGGAAAGGCCCAAGCCCAGATTTTCGGACATTCTGCCTGTGCAGATTAGTCAACTTTCGAAGCCCATATCTCCCAATTTCACCGTTGGATCCAGCTGTAATTTTGATACACGCTGCATGTGTGTGTTATATATTCTGTATTAAAATTTGAGAATCATCCAACCGTTTAAACGTGCATTATTCCGTTCTAAGTGGGAACTGCTCAGTGCTGTCTGTTTTTTATTTCTTCCTTTTCCTTTATTCTCAATGCTCCACTCACCCCCATATTTCTACCCATCTCACCTAACTATCTTTGTTTCTTTCTCTCCATACCATTAGTGTTTGATTTCTTTTACCTAAATAATTGGTTAATTGCCATATGACTTCATTTCCACCATTCCACTTACCATTTCTTTTCTACCACTCACATTCCACTTCTCTTCCTTTTCTTTCTTTATTTCTTTCATTGTCTTCTTCTTCCTCTCCATTCTCCTATAAATAGCAGCCTCATTCTTCTCTTCAACACACCTCAATGGGGAGGGACAAACCCTCCTCTTTCTCTTCTCCATCTCACATCATATTTTCCATTCTCTAGTATTTAGGGTTTTCAAGACTTCAAGGAGGAGGAGAAGGCGTCTACACCATCACCACCAGCCCCTATTCAACATCACCATCACCATCGCCACCTTGTCTTCACAGCTTGGATTACTTGTGGTCAAGGATTCAAGATGTGGCTTCAAGATCTTCATGCTATTCATACGGTGTATTTCGACTTAGCCTTTAAATTTATGCCTCTTTGTTGCTTGTTTATCTTTTGTATTAGTTAACACAACATGATTTATATAATTTTCAGCCTTTGTTTATGGGTTTATTTAATTGTTTCATCCTAATTAATTAGTTCTTCTAGTAGCTTATGTGACTCCGTTTATTTGATTTTGTTTTAGTAGATAACTTTTATATGTTTTTGTTTTAAGGTTGCAAACTTAAGATGATTGCATATAATTGGTGCTAGAATTAGGGTTTTAATTCTAATTCACAAGTAGTAAAGGCTTCGGAAAGAGGTCGGAAACAAATAAAAAGGATCACGGATAGATGGGCGGTCCCACTAGGTCGTGCACTTTAATTAACAACTCTTCTTTTATGCGTTGGACATGTTTTGATTAGCTACCTTTGCATGTTTGATTGATTAATCTAGGTGCGGTCGCTTAGGTTAATTTTCATGAAAGTGGTTTTATTTGGGGAATGATAATTGGCGGTCCAGCATTCCACATATGTTAATTTCGGTTTCATGGCTAGGGAACTTGGTTAATTTTCGGTCCAATAATTGGTAAACTTGTATACTTACGGCTGAACTTTATATACTTTGTGTTTCATCCCATCTTATTTAATTTATTCTTTGTAATTTAATTTATTTATTTCATTCAATTTATCACTCAATTCCCCCCTTTTACTTTGTACATATGTATATATTCTTTATACTTGTTAATAATAATTCTTTATTTTATTTAATTCTTTGTGACAATTTTTGTTAGGTACACCCTTTGATCTCCGTTGTGAACGATACCCTACTATGCACTATACTACTACCGATAGGGTTTTTTTAAATTGATGCTCCTTTGGAGCGTGTCAAATCCCGACAATTTTGTCGGCGAACCACCAGCGCAACCACCACACGCGGTGGCGAAACATAATTCAAATCTCCATTCTATTTTCCCATGTTTATATTTATCTTTATATTTATGTTTATATTTTATTTTTTTATTTATTTTTGATTTTATATATGTATATTTATTTTAAATAATTGTTTGTTAATTTATTTATTTTCTTTTGTTTTCTTTTGTGTTTTGTTTGCAGCTCACCACCTACCACTACCACCTCCTGCCGACACCACCTCCCTTGGCTGCTAGTTTCACCAACAATCCACCACCGGCCACCTACTATTTCCACTATTCCCTACTCCTTGGCTGCTAGCTTCACCAACCATTTCCACCACCACTACAATCCATATCACCAACCCATTCCACCATTACCAACACCACCGAATTCCCCTTCCCTTCTCTATTTAAGAAAAGCTTCTGCTCACTTCCATACCATCACCACAACACAAATCTTCCATTTCTTCACCACCGTAGCCATTCCAATTCCACCATGGCAGCAAGCTCAATTTCCATCTTCAATTTTATCAATTACCTGCAATTACTCTACAAATTCTCTTTAATTCTCTTTGTTCTTCTTTTGCAGGATTTGGATGCAGCTCTCTCGCAATTCCAGAAATCACTACCGGCGTCATCAACCAATCTGCACGCCGCACCTCCTCCTCCGTGCCGTCGATGTGCCTAATCCGGCGACCCATTTCCAATTCAGCCGTGAATCATCATCACCGCTCCTGCCCATAACCCGCGCTGGCACCAATCAAATGATCACCACGCCGCTGCTGCATCTTGCCGGCGTCGTCTTCGCACCACCACCTGCAAATCCAGCTTCCTTGCCGGCGAACGCATCTCTCTGCCATCAATCTTCGCCGCCGCTGCTCACAGAGATCGCCACCAATCTTCGCCGCGGTCCCTTCCCTCGCTGCTGCTGCTTTGCCATGACGCCGCCGTGCCCAGCCATTCTTCCTCTTGCCGGCGTCGTTATTCCCTTGCTGCCGTGCTCTCAGTCCTCGCTGCTGTTACAAGACAAAGAAGATGAATAATAATGAAGAGAAACTGCTGGGCAGTACCGGAAAGAAGTGAATGAGTTAAGAAAGAGAAAGTCTTTGCGTTGAAAAAGTCAATAAAAGAAGAAATGCACGGGTCTGATGCTGAATTGAAGAGAAGAAGGAATTGCAATTAAGCAAAGGCTTAATGCTGACTTGGCAAGTGAAGAATCCAACGTTGAAAAGTCCAAGTCAAACTGGGCTTTGACCTGTTTTGACCCACTCCAAGCCCAATGCCCATTTCAGCCCAAATTGATCTCTGCACCCGCCACATCCAAATACCATTGTTCGATTTTATAGCTGAGTCTGTCACCTTCGCCTGCCAGACAGTGTCCATTTTCATGGACACAACAGTAACATTTTTCCCAAACTCGTTTATTTATTATATTTTATTTTTGTTTAATTAACTATTCGTGAATAATTTTGGGAAATGTTATTGTGTAAATATTTGTTTATTTTCTATTTTTGCATAATAATTGTGATTTGATTTTTCTAAGTTGCTTTTGTGATTGTTTATTTGATTCAAGTTTACGGAAATCTTTTATATGTTTATGTTATAAGGGTCGACACTTATGATGTTTACATGTAATTGGAGCTAGAGTTAGGAATCCGATTCACCTAATAGTTTTGGAAACCTAATTCACAAGTAGTAAAGGCTTTGGACAAAAGTCGGAATCAATTAAAAAGGATTACAAATAGATGGACTTTTCCATACTAGGTTGTGCACTTGAATTAACGATTCTTTTCGATGCTTTGAACATGGATTGACTAGCTAGCTTTCTAGACTAAGATGGAATGTTTAATTGATTGATCTAGGTGCTTTCACTTAGGTTAATTTTCAGAGAGAAGTCTAATTGGGAAATAATTAGCTTTCTAATATTTCACAATGTTAGTTTCGATCATATGACTTAGAGAAATCAATATTTGTGTTTGGTTTTCTTGTTTTCAAAAATAATAAAAATCCAAAAATATTTCCTTTTAATTATTTATTGTTTTCAAAAATCTCAAAAACCCCCAAAAATACTTTTGTATATAATGTATATTTTTATAAATAGAAACAATACTGTATAGTTTATTTAATTTTGTATATATATATATATATATTCTTTATTCTTTATACTTGTTAATAATAATTCTTTATTTAATTTAATTTATTGTGACATTGAAAAGTAAATATAACAATCCTCTGTGGGAAAAACCTATATTTCCCATTATACTTTACAACGACAATTGTTAGGAATTTAGATAATAATTAATGACCGCGGTGAAAAATCCTCAAATCAGTTACCTCCCTCACGGCTACTTCACATTTCAAATCCATCTATGTTCTTCACGTTACCACCGTCAACACAATCACCCTCCACTCCTTCATGGTTTTCCAGCCGGGCAGTCCACCAACAGATTCTTGATAGGAGCACAAAGTGTGACGTTTTTAATGTGTTTTCCCTACTATTTGGCTATGGTTTAATTGTAACTTTGCTATTTTAGCTTAGTATCCATATTTGAGTCCAAAATGATGTATTAATGTGAACATGTGCAGAAACGAAGTCTAATGGGTTTTTGCGAGGCCCAAGAAGGAGGCCCAAACCCAAGAAGGAGGCCCAAGCCCAAGATGGAAGGCCCAAATCAATGAAGGAAGGCCCAGGTTCACAAAGCATGAGGAAAGGCCCAAGCCCAGATTTTCGGACATTCTGCCTGTGCAGATCAGTCAACTTTCGAAGCCCATATCTCTCAATTGCACCGTCATATCTAGCTGTAATTTTGATACACGCTGCACATGGATGTCAGTTATTCCCAAATAAACTTTCAGAAGCATCCAACCGTTGAAACGTGCAGGATTCCGTTCTATGTGCGCACTGCTCAGTGCTGTCCGTTTTTATTTCTTTCCTCTTCTTTTATTTTCAATGCTCCACTCACCCCTATATTCTTTCATCTTCTTTCTGCCCACACCATTAGTGTTTAATTTCTTTTTCGTAAATAAATGGTTAATTGCCATATGATTTCATTTCCACCACCACTTACCATTTCTTTATCTCCCATTCACATTCCACTTCTTTTCCCTTTCTTTGTTTATTTCTTCCATTGTCTTCTTCTTCCTCTCCATTTTCCTATAAATAGGAGCCTATTTCTGTTCACCAATTCACAAATTCACACCCCAATGGGGAGGGACAAACCCTCCTCTTTCTCTTCTCCCTCTCACATCATATTTTCCATTCTCTAGTATTTAGGGTTTTCAAGGCTTCAAGGAGGAGAAGAAGGAGATGTCACCATCACCACCTTGGGAATCTCGGCTTTGGATTGCTTGCTTTCAAGGATTCAAAGATCCGTGGTCTTCGAGTTCTTCATGCTATTCATACGGTGTAATTCGACTTTATTCTTTAAATTCTCTATTGAGTTCCTCTTTGTTGCTTGATTATTCTTTGTATTAGTTAACATGACATGATTTATATAATTTCCAGCCTATTTATATGAGTTTATTTAGTTATTGGATCCTAATTAATTAGTTCTTCTAGTAGCTTATGTGACTCTGTTTACTTGATTCTGAATTATAGAAAACTTTTATGTGTTTATGTTATAGGGATCGATACTTATAATATTTTCATATAATTGGAGCTAGAGTTAGGGATTACAATTCACCTAATAGTTTTGGAAACCTAATTCACGAGTAGTAAAGGCTTTGGACAAAGGTCGGTGTCAAATAAAAAGGATTGCGGACATATGGACTTTTCTATAATGGGTCGTGCACTTTGATTAACAACTCTTCTTCTATGCGTTAAACATGGTTTGACTAGCTAGCTTTCTAGACTAAGATGGCATGTTTAATTGGTTAATCTAGGTGCTTTCACTTAGGTTAATTTTCGTAGAGAGGTTTTATTTGGGGAATGGTTAGCTTCTAACTTTCCACATATGTTAATTTCGGTTTCATGGCTAGGGAACTTGGTTAATTTTCGGTCCAATGATTAATAAACTTGTGTATATGTGGCTGAACTTTATATTCTTTATGTTTCATCCCATCTTATTTAATTTATTCTTTTTAATTTTATTTATTTATTTCATTCAATTTATCACTCAATCCCCCCCCTTTTACTTTGTACATATGTATATATTCTTTATACTTGTTAATAATAATTCTTTATTTTATTTAATTCTTTGTGACATTTTTTGTTAGGTACACCCTTTGATCTCCGTTGTGAACGATACCCTACTTACACTATACTACCGATAGGGATTTTTTTAAATTGATGCTCCCATTTGGGCGTGTCAATTTTTGGCGCCGTCGACGTGGATTGAAAATGTTCCTAACCTAATTTTTTTTTTTGTGAATACTGTTTATATTTTTTTGTAATTATTACTGTTTTTATTACTTGTATATAATTACTGTTTACTTTTTATTGTTTATAATTTTACTATTTTTTTAACTGTTCATATTACTTGTTTATATTACTTGTCTATATTACTTGTGAATAGTTGTTGTTATTACTTGTTTTTAATACTTGTTCATATTTTGTTACACTTTGTAATTTATTTAGGTGTCTTTATATAGTTGATTATTTTTTGTTGTTGTTGTAAGTTGTAACTTGAAGGGAAATAGGTAAGGTCCTTTTATTAATATTGGCCTAAACCCTTCATTTTTACCGTAAGGTTATTTGAGGTTGAGGGCGGCCTTTATTAACACTTGGAGAATTGTCGAACACTTAAGTGCTTTCTCAACTGAGTAAGGGGCACATGGATGGTGTCTAGGTCGAGACCCTGGGTGACAGGTTTTGGATTCAGAGGACTATATACTGACGTAAGTCGATAGGGGTGTAAGCCTCCGTAGTCCACTAAATGAATCCTGCCCCTCGCTTATTCTCATATGATCTGGCCATTCGCCTTCTGAAAACACGGAAAGTCATTTAAGTCAAGACATTGCACCTAGGCCGTAAGTCCACCTTGAGTTACCGCTTAAAATCAACTTTCATTTTTTTTCAACTATATTCAGGCAAAGGAAAATATTTTTGTACACTTAAGTGTATTGTGTAAATAAAATATACGTAGACATAGGAAAATTTATTCATTCATTTTGTATAGATAATTTGTGATACATTTTTAACATTGTAAATATTTTGTTTTTATTTTGTAAATTTATTACTAACTTTTTAATTTGTATAGGAAATAATCCGGGTTTATCGAAAATTCTACCACATACATCGGAGCATACGTTTAGGAAGTCAAGGTTGAAAAACCTTGAGGTTGATGTCTTGTTGGTGATTTTCGGTTTCCTCGGGAGTAAAAAGGTAAGTTTTCTTTTCACTCTCGTTATTTATTTTTAAAAAAATAAAAAATAAAAAATAAAGTAGAAAATTTTTAATTGTAAATAAAAAAAAAAGTGTTTCTTTTGTTTTACTGTTTGTAATTATTATTTTCACTATTTATAATTACTGTTTGTTTTATTTTTGGGCTTGATTGTTGTTATTTGTTATTGGGCCTTAGGCCCATTTGTGTGATTGGTTAGGGTTTTAGGTTTCGAAAAAAAAAAAATTTATTTAGCCCATTGGGCTCGTGTCATTCACGAAGCCCAAAACCCATAACCCAAGCCCATTAGTGTGTCGGGCCTGTTCGTTTTTAGGCCCATTAGTTAAGCCCACTAATAATGGGCCGGAGTTTTCTTTGGCCCAGGCCCACTTTAAGGCCCAGACCAATCCGATGGCCCAGGCCCGTTTAAAGTGTCGGCAAGCGCGTGTGCTACGCGTTTTCACTGTTCACTTTACGACTTTTCGTAAAGTATTAAAAAATAAAATAAAAAATAAAAAATCAAAATCAAAAAAATTTGATTGGGCCGACGCACGACTTTTGCGTCGGCCGAATTGTTTAATAAGCCGCATGCGTTTTCACTGTATGCTTTGCGACTTTCGTCGCCCGATCCGCAATTTGCGGGTCTTCTGTCTTTGGCACGTGTGTAAGCGTGCGTCCGCTCCTTTCCCCTTCCCTTCTGTTTGCGTTAGTTTCCTTAGGTCATTTCATGCATTTGTCTCTCATTCTCTCTCGTTTTCTCTCACTCGTTCTTCGAGTTCTTCGTGTTCTTAGTCATTTTTCCGAGAAAACCTCCCAACTCCCAGAAGCTTTCCTCCTTCCCAACCCAGAAATGGCCAAAAGAGTTAATTCTTTTAGCGATTTGTTTCAGGCAGGTCCTTCAGAGAACCCAATCTTTGAAGGTCTGGCTGAAATCATTCCACCCAGCATGCTCAATAGCGCCGATGCTAGCATGCTGACCGAGCCACAGCCACAACCGCAACCACTACCCCAAGCACCAATCCTGGTTGCTGATCCACCTGCCGAGCCGGAAGCCGCTCCTGTCTATAGGAGACTTCCGAGGACAAAGTACACCAAAGCTCAGAGAGATGCACTGGCGGCTTTCTTTGCGGTGTATTCTCACCCCACCAAGCCACAAAGAGAAAGATTTGGTCCGAAAATCGGACTCGAGGAGGACCAAGTCTATTATTGGGGGTCGAGAAATAGGAAGAAGTTCGGTATCCAGACGTCTGAGCAGTGTATCGCCGAGCTAGAGAGAAGAAACGATGAGCTGGTGAGCAAGAACGAGGAGCTTCAAATGCAGAATCAACGACTCGTCGATGCTCTCCACAGCGGCATCTGTCCCAATTGCGGAGGTCCTGTTCCTCACTCAGATGTGCCTAGGCGAAGGCTCGAAGTTGTTCCTCCACAACAAGAGCCTCTTCTTGAGTTGTCCGATGATTCGATCGATATGGACCACTTGAGACGGGATGTGCGGAGCCTCATGCCTACACTTGTCGAGTGCCCATCCATAGCTTTGCCATCTGACACCCTTCCCGGACCTGCTTATGATCTTGTCGGAGTCCACACCGACTTGATCTCGGATATCGCCCGCAAGGCCAAAGACGAGCTCCTGCTCATGGCCACTGCCGGATTTCCTTTGTGGATAACTTCCCCGACTCCCGATACTTCCATTCATCCCGAAATACTAAACCGCGCCGAGTACTTGCGAGTGTTTCAACGTGCTAAACCTGCACCGTACTTCAAAGCCGAATCCTCGAGACACTTGGCAACCATCCATCTTCATCCAACCACCATCGTTGAGATCTTAATGGATGTTGTTCGATGGTTGCCGGTCTTCGTAGCATGATTACAAACGCCCGGACGTTGGAGATCTTATCCTCCAAAGAACGAAGAAGGCTACGAGGAGCAGAAGCAAGTGATGTCGGCCGAGTTTCGGTGCCATCTCACCTCGTTTCGACTCGTGAAGCCCGTTTGTTCGGTATTCTCACCAACAACCGGATGGAAGTTGGGTCGTCGTGGATGTCTCCGTGGATGAATTGCGTTCCAATCCAAAGCCTTCCGTGAGATCGATTTGCCGAAAACGCCCCTCCGGATGCCTGATACGTGATCTTCATAATGGATCTTCCTTGGTCACTTGGGTGGAGCACGTGGATGTACGCGAGAAAGAGATGAAGGCCAGTTTCGAACCTTTTGTTCATTCAGGGTTCGCTTTTGGTGCAAAGCGTTGGATCTCAACTGTCCAACGACAAGCCGAGCGCTACATGTGCGCCACAGGTATCCACACTTCACCCGGTGACTCGATCATTTCGCCCGAAGGAAGAAGAGGACTAGCGGAAATGGCAAAACAGATGACGATTTGTTTCTTCAACGATATCAGCAACTCCACGTACCACCACTGGACTTGTTCGAACCGAACAAGAGACACTCGAATGGAGGTCAGGACCAACAAGCGAAGGGGTGATCCGAGCAAGCCCCCTGGAGTCAATCGTACTGCTGGTTGTTCCGTCGTTCATCTCTCCCATCACACCAGGATCTTTGAGTTCCTAAAAGACGTTCAGACGAGACCAATGTGGGATAGTATGTCGATGGACAGCTCGGTACATGTGCTAGCAAATTTCACCATCGGTCTTGACCCGCGCAATCAGATTTCGGTGCTCGCCATAGATAATCACAACGACTTCCTCATTCTCCATGAGTGTTGCACCGATGCAACGGGGTCGTCTGTGATTTATGCGCCGATTAACCATTCCATTCTCCAGTGTTTGCTATGTGGAGTTGAACCGGAGCCATTTGCACTTATGTCTTCTGGCTTCTCCATTCTGCCTAACGTATCCGGAGCTATACTTGATGGGACTCTACTTACCATAGTGTTCCAGATCTCGGTGAAGGCTACATCAGCAAAATCTGCCGTGGAGTCGGCAACAACCCTTGTCCAGGACACACTTCAAAGGATCAGAGCCGCAGTCAACTAGGAGCAAACGTTGGATGCAAGGCCCTGCTAGCCTTGTTTGTGACTGTTGGTGACTTTCTTCGGGAGGAGCTTCACGATCTTCAAGGGGGAGTCTTTCTGTTTCCCTTTTCATTTAGTTAATTGTTTTGTGTTTATTTCTATTTGTGTGTTTACTTCTGTTTATTTTTGTCTGTGTGTTTAAATTCAATAACCATGCTTGAATTTTTCATTTTCGTGAAATATCTGTCTAACATTGAGGACAATGTTTAATTCAAGTGTGGGGGGAAGGTTTATTAAAAAGAAAAGAAAAAATTTGAAAAATTGAACAAATTCAAAAAAATAATTTACTTGTTTTCGTTTTCTACTGTAACGGTATATCGACTAGATCATACTTACTCCCTTGGTAGCGTTGAACCTACCATTGCACTTAGTAAGTCACTGTGGTCACGTATTGTTACCCTAATAAAAAAAAATTGAAAAAGAAAAAAAAAATTGCTTCTGTTGTTTATTTATTTGTTTGTTTTCGTTTTCTACTGTAACGGTATATCGACTATATCACACTCACTCCCTTGGTAGCGTTGAACCTACCATTGCACTAAGTGAGTCCCTGTGGTCACGTATTGTTACCTACATTGAAAAATCAAAAAAATCAAAAATTACAAAAATATTTGCTTATGTTTTGTTGTTTTTGTGTGTTTTATTGTGTTTTGTTCTTTCCAATTCCGATGATGAATTGAGTTTAATTGTTGTGATTAGGAGAATGTTTATTATATGTCAAGGCTTTGTGTAGTTTGCTTGGAATTTAATTTGCATAACTTATGATTGCTCGAATTCCATGTTCACGTAACCTGTTTCGATTAATTGATTGCAATCCGAGAAGCACATTTAAACATACATTGTCATGCATACCCAGAAACTGTGAGGATTTGAGCCTATTGAATATTCACATGTATGCATATTTCATACATTTACTCGTTCTTCATGTGTGCACAATTCATGAGTTTTGAACCTAGAACTTGCTCAAAGACCACTTGAAACATTTTGTTAATCTGTGATGAGTTAGAAATGAGTAAGGCATTAGTTGAGCACCATGGCCAAAGTATTCACCATCCATCTAACCACGAACTTTAGGAATCCCCTTTTGAACTAAACACTCATTAGCCGTTTCTTTTGTTCACCCACACCTTCTCACCCTTGTTTTATTTGTGTTTGCAAGACGATGCTAGTGACTTCTTATGTTCTTATGCTTCGGATTTGTATGGTAGTATACCAAAAGGCAAGTGTGGGGGTGTATTTTATTTTGTTGTATTTGTTCAAAGAAAGAAAAAAAAAATCAAAAACAAAAAGAAGGAATAAAATTCCTCAAAGAAAAAAAAAGAAAAAACGAAGAAAGAAAGAGAAATTTCAAAAATAGAGTTATTTTCTTGTATTATTTTCAATAAAAGGTTGGAGGAGAATAAGAAAGTTGTTTCGGGTATAGCATAGGTATGAGTTTCAAAGTCGTTGATTTGTCTTGCAAACATATGAAACATTTTTCATTTCCAGTCCCTTCATTCATTATTCACCATTCACCATTTACCATCCACCTTTTAGTCCCTATTTCACCTTAAAGCCCTTATGATTTAATGATTTGTGGATTAATTGTGGAGAGTTGGTTAATGAGCAAGCTTATGGGAACATTACTTGTGCAATTGTTATGAGAGTAAACACTTAACCCTAAACATTGAGCGGAAATATTTAGTGATCATTGTGAGCTTTAGTGGTTAATGTTGTTTCGATGTGCCTATTGGATTGCATGAGATTGATTGTATACTCGGTTTTCACACACTTCACCCGAGCATGAATGAGATGTGCATGTTAAACACTTAGCAAATTCGTTAGCCTTGGTATATAATTTTTATTCTCCTGATTATAACTCTTTTGAACTCGCTGAGGGTTATGGTTGGAAAGACCATTATGTTTTGTGTTTCCTTTTCTGTTTTGTGTTGTTCTTGTGTTTGCTAGAGGACTAGCAATAGCTAAGTGTGGGGGAATTTGATAGGAGCACAAAGTGTGACGTTTTTAATGTGTTTTCCCTACTATTTGGCTATGGTTTAATTGTAACTTTGCTATTTTAGCTTAGTTTCCATATTTGAGTCCAAAATGATGTATTAATGTGAACATTGATTAGAGGTATTACCGCGGTCATTAAATTATTACCTAAATTCCTAACAATTGTCGTTGTAAAGTATAATGGGAAATAAAGGTTTTTCCCACAGAAGATTGTTATATTTAGTTTTTAAATGTCACGAAAAATTAAATTAAATAAAGAATTATATTAACAAGTATAAAGAATAAAGAATATATATATACAAAATTAAATAAAATATACAGTATTGTTTCTATTTACAAAAATATACATTATATACAAAAGTTGTTTTTGGGGGTTTTTGAGATTTTTGAAAACAATAAAAGAAATATTTTTGGATTTTTATTATTTTTGAAAACAAGAAAAACACACACAAATATTGTTTTGAAGATTAACCAACTCCCTAGCCATGAATCCGAAATTAACATATGTAAGATGCTGGACCACCATACATCTCCCAAATAAAACCTCACTATGAAAATTAACCCCGAGACCACCCTGACAGGCTAAACAATTAAACATGCAAAGGTAATTAATCTAAACATGTCTAACGCATAGAAGAAGAGTTGCTAATTCAAGTGCACGACCTAGCGGGACCGCCCAACTATCCGTGATCCTTATTATTTAGTTTTAACATTAAAGATAAAACCAAACAAACAAAATTCACATAAGCTGCTAGAAGAATTAATCAACTTCAATCCAACAATTATTACATAAAATAGAAAATAAACAAACAATAACATTTCCCAAAATTATTCACGAATAGTTAATTAAACAAAAATAAATTATAATAAATAAACGAGTTTGGGAAAAATGTTACTTGTTGTGTCCATGAAAATGGACACTTGTCGGCAGTGGCGAAGGTGGCAGACTCGGCTATAAAATCGGACAAATTTGGATGTGGCGGGTGCACAAATCAATTGGGCATTTCTGAAATTGGGCCTGGGCCAGTCAATGGGTCAACAGCCCATAGTCTTCTTCTTTTTCATGCTTTTCCCGTATTACCCTTCTGTTTGACTTTTCAAACTTAGAGATTTTTATCTCTTCTTTCATCAGCCCGTGATGGCCTTCTCATTCCTTTCTTCAGTTTTTCTTCTTTCCTTTTCTGAACACAGAGAGGGCGATGGTGGACAGCAGAGAGCAGCGGTACCGTGGTGGAGAGCTGGGTTTCGGCAGCAAGGGCTCGATGGGTCGACGCCGGCGACGAGATGCAGCGATGACGGCAGAAGATTAGATGGCCGGCGTAAGACCGGCGCGCGGGCTGGGCTTTAAGTGGCAGAGAGAATCGAGCACGGGCGGAGGACAAGCCGGGGCGAGATGTGATTGCGGCGGTATTGGTACCGGTGCGCGGCGACGATGGTAACGACGGGCTGAACGGCGCCGGGAGCAGCTGGGCTCGGAGGTTACGCGCGCACAAATACTGGGCAGGAGCTCACGGTGGTGAGGCTCGGATCGGTGATGGGATTGCCGGCAGAGAGCAACGCCGGTGCGGTGAGAATACGGCGACGCGGTAAGGGACTGCGGCGGCAGAAACAGACGGCGCTGCAACATTGAGCTGCTTCTAGAACCTGCAAAACAAAAAAACAAAGAAAATTAGATTGATGATTGCTTGTGTTGAACTGTGAATTTGCAGGTGAAAGAAAGAATTGATTGGAGGAGCCATGGTGGATTTGGTGTGGAATTGAGAAGTGAACGTTTTGAATTTCTTGGTTGCACGGTGATGATAGGTGTGATTGCGGGTTCCGTGAAGATTTGTGGTTGTGATGTTGATGATTGCAGGAGGTTCTCTTAAATAGAGAAGAGAAAGGGGAAGCAGCCAAGGCTTGGTGGAGGTGGAGGAAGTAGGTGAGATGGATTGTAGTGGTGGTGGAATGGGTAGGTGAAGCGGACTGTAGTGGTGCTGGAAATGGTTGGTGAAGGTGGTGGGATTTTGTTGGTGAAGCTAGGAGCCAAGGAGGAGCTCGGTGGTGAGCTTGCGAGACAAAAGAAAAAGAAAACAAACAAAAAATAAATAAATTAACAAACAATTATTTAAAATAAATATACATATATAAAATCAAAACTAAATATAAATATAAAATATAAACATAAATATAAAAATGAATAAAAACATGGGAAAATAAAATGGAGATTTAATTTGTGTTTCGCCACCGCGTGTGGTGGTTGCGCCGCCTTATGTGGTGGTTTGCCGACAAACTTGCCGGAATTCGGAACGGTTTCCGACATCTTCGTACAATATTATATTCCACAAATGAAAGTCACGGTTGACTTTCCGATTTACGCTGAAAATCTCCAAAATTCACCTTTTGTGTTGAAATTGACATTTTTCTCATATTTTCCTTAAAAACAGAAAAACACATATTAAACAAACAAATAAGCTTTCGGAATAGCAAAATCCAGTAATTAAAGGCACTTTGTGAACGTATTTTACGTTCACATCACACCCCTACACTTGAACTATTGCTAGTCCTCTAGCAAACACAGAATACAAAACACAACTATATTTCACAAAAATGGAAACACACAACAAACTGGTCTTTCCAACCATAATCCTCAGCGAGTTCGAAAGAATTATAATCAAGAGAATAAAAATTATATACCAAGGCTAAAGAATTTGCTAAGCATTTAACATGTACATCTCATTTATGCTCGGGTGTGTGTGTGAAAACCGAATATACAAATAATGTCAAGCAATCCAATAGGCACATATGAACAACATTAACCACTAAACCTCACAAGATTCACTAAATATTTCCGCTCAGTGTTTAGGGTTAAGTGTTTACTCTCATAACAATTGCACAAGTAATGTTCCCATAAGCTTGCTCATTAACCGACTCTCCACAATTAATCTACAACTCATTAGATCATAAGGACTTTCAGGTGAAACCGGGACCAAATGGTAAATGGTAAATGGTGAATGGTAAATGAAGTGAAAGGACTCGAAATGAAAAATGTTTCACATGTTTGCAAGACAAATCAACGACTTTGAAACTCATACCTATGCTAAACCCGAACAACTTTTATTTTCCTCCAACCTTTTATTGAAAATAAAAACAATACAATAACTCTATTTTTGGAATTTCTCTTCTTCCTTTTTTTTTTTTTTTTTTTTTTTTTTTTTTCTTTGAGGAATTTATTCCTTCTTTTTATTTCTGATAAATATTTTTTCTTTCTTTGAACAAATACAACAAAATAAATACACCCCCACACTTGCCTTCTGGTATACTACAATACAAATCCGAAGCATAAAAACATAAGAAGTCAGTATCATCGTCTTGCAAACACAATAAAACAAGGGTGAAATGGTGTGGGTGAACAAAAGAAACGGCTAATGAGTGATCAGTTCAAAAGGGGATTCCTAAAGTTCGTGTTTAAATGGATGGTGAATATTTTGGCCATGGTGCTCAACTAATGCCTTACTCATTTCTAATTCATTACAGATTAACAAAATGTTTCAAGTGGTCTCTGAGCAAGTTCTAGGTTCAAAAACTCATGAATTGTGCACACATGAAGAACGAGTAAATGTATGAAATATGCATACATGTGAATATACAATAGGCTCAAATCCTCACATTTTCTGGGTATGCATGACAATGTATGTTTAAATGTGCTTCTCGGATTGCAATCAACTAATCGAAACAGGTTATGTGAACATGGAAATTCGAGCAATCACAAGTTATGCATATTAAATCCAAAGCAAACTACGCAAAGCCTTGACATATAACCAACATTTTCCAAATCATAACAATTAAACTCAATTCATCATCGGGATTGGAAAGAAAACAACACACATAACACAAATAAACACACAAACAGAAGCAAATATTTTTGTAATTTTTGATTTTTTTGATTTTTTTGATTTTTTTCAATTTACGTAACAATACGTGACCACAGTGACTTACTAAGTGCAATGGTAGGTTCAACGCTACCAAGGGAGTAAGTATGATCTAGTCGAGATACCGTTCCAGTAGAAAACAAAAACAAGTAAATAATTTTTTTTGAATTTTTGAATTTTTCAAATTTTTTCTTTTCTTTTTAATAAACCTTCCCCCCACACTTGAATTAAACATTGTCCTCAATGTTGACAAATATTTCACGAAAATGAAAAATTCAAGTATGGTTATTGAATTTAAACACACAAACAGAAGTAAACACACAAACATAAATCAACAGAAGTAAACACACAACATATATACAAATGAAAAAGATAGGTTAGAGAAAATCTCCCCCTTGAAGATCGTGAAGCTCCTCCCGAAGCAAGACACCAACAGTCACAAACAAGGCTAGCAGGGCCTTGCATCCAAGGTTAGCTCCTTAATTGACTGCGGCTCTGATCCGTTGAAGTGTGTCCTGGACAAGGGTTGTTGCCGACTCCACGGCAGACTTGGCTGATGTAGCCCTCACTGAGATCTGGAACACCATAGTCAGTAGTGTTCAATCAAGAATGGCTCCGGATACGTTTGGCAGAATCGAGAAGCCAGAAGACATAAGCGGAAATGGCTCCGGTTGAACTCCACATAGCAAACACTGGAAAATGGAATGGTTAATCGGCGCATAAATCACAGACGACCCTGTTGCATCGGTGCAACACTCCTGAAGGATGAGGAAGTCGTTGTGACTATCTATAGCGAGCACCGAAATCTGATTGCGCGGGTCAAGACCGATGGTGAAATTTGCTAGCACACGCACCGAGCTGTCCATCGACATACTATCCCATTGCGGTCTTGTCTGCACGTCTTTGAGGAACTCAAAGATCCTAGTGTGATGAGATAGATGAACAACGGAACAACCAGCAGTACGATTGACTCCAGGGGGCTTGCTCGGATCTCCCCTTCGCTTGTTGGTCCTGACCTCCATTCGAGTGTCTCTTGTTCGATTCGAACAAGTCCAGTGGTGGTACGTGGAGTTGCTGATGTCGTTGAAGAAACGGATCGTCATCTGTTTTGCCATTTCCGCAAGTCCTCTTCTTCCTTCAAGAGAAATAATCGAGTCACCGGGTGAAGAGTGGATAACTGTGGCGCACATGTAGCGCTCCGCTTGTCGTTGGAGGGTTGAGATCCAACGCTTTGCACCAAAAGCGAACCCTGAATGAACAAAAGGTTCGAAACTGGCCTTCATCTCTTTCTCGCGTACATCCACGTGCTCCACCCAAGTGACCAAGGAAGATCCATTATGAAGATCACGTATCAGGCATCCGAAGGGGCGTTTTCGGCAAATCGATCTCACGGAAGGCTTTGGATTGGAACGCAATTCATCCACGGAGACATCCACGACGACCCAACTTCCATCCAGTTGCTGGTGAGAGTACCGAACGAACTGGACTTCACGAGTTGAGACGATGTGAGATGGCACCAGAAACTCGGCCGACATCACCTGCATATGCTCCTTGTAGCCTTCTTCGTTACTGGAGGAAAGGATCTCCAACGTCTTGGCGTTTGTGATCATGCTACGAAGGCGGCAACCATCGACCAACATCCATTAAGATCCGAACGATGGTGGTCGGATAAAGATGGATGGTTGCCGAGTGTCTCGACGATTCGGCTTTGAAGTACGGAGCGAGGTTCGGCTCGTTGAAACACTCGCAAGTACTCGGCCCTATGAAGAGTCTCGGGATGAATAGACGTGTCGGGAGTCGGTGAAGATATCCACAAAGGAAAACCGGCAAGTGGCCGCGAGCACGAGCTCGTGCTTGGCCTTGCGGGCGATATCCGAGATCAAGTCGGTGTGGACTCCGACAAGATCGTGAGCAGGTCCGGGAAGGGTGTCAGATGGCAACGGTATGGATGGGCGCTCGACAAAGGTAGGCATGAGGCTCCGCACATCCCGTCTCAAGTGGTCCATATCGATCGAATCATCGGACAAGTCAAGAAGAGGCTCTTGTTGTGGAGGAACAACTTCGAGCCTTCGCCTAGGCACATCTGAGTGCGGAACAGGACCTCCGCAATGGGACAAATGCCGCTCGTGGAGAGCATCAACGAGTCTTTGATTCCGCATTTGAAGCTCCTCGTTTTTGCTCGCGGTCGATCGTTTCTTTTCTCTAGCTCGGCAATACGCTGCTCGGAAGACCGGATACCGAACTTCTTCCTATTTCTCGACCCCCAATAGTAGACTTGGTCTTCTTCTAGTCCGATTTTTGAACCAAATCTTTTACGTTGTGGCTTGGTGGGGTGAGAATACACCGCAAAGAAAGCTGCAAGTGCATCTCTCTGAGCCTTGGTGTATTTCGTCCTTGGAAGTCTACTATAGACAGGAGCGGCTTCCTGCTCGGCGGGTGGATCAGCAACCAGGATTGGTGCTTGGGGTAGTGGTTGCGGTTGTGGCTGGGTCGGCATGCTAGCATCGGCGCTATTGAGCATGCTCGGTGGAATTATTTCAGCCAAGCCTTCAAAGATCGGGTTCTCTGAAGGACCTGCCTGAAATAACTCACTGAAAGAATTCACTCTCTTGGCCATTTGTGGGTTGGGGATGGAGGAAAGCTTAAGGGATTTGGGAGTTTTTCTGGGAAAACTGAAGAACACGAAGAACACGAGAGAGAAAACGAGAGAGAGAGAGAGAGAGACTAAGGGAAACCTAAGGAAATGCGTGAAATGAAACACACGAACAGAACGGAAGGGAAGGGAACGGACGCACGCTCGCACACGTGCCACAGACAGAAGACCCGTAATTTCCGGATCGAGCGACGAAAGTCGTAAAGTCTACAGTAGACACGCACGCGGTTTATTAAACAATTCGGCCGACGCAAAAGTCGTGCGTCGGCCCAATCAGAATTTTTTCATTTTCCTTTTTTATTTTTTTATTTTTATTTTTATACTTTACGAAAAGTCGTAAAGTGAACAGTGAAAACGCGTAGCACACGCGCTTGCCGACACTTTAAACGGGCCTGGGCCATCGAAATGGTTTGGGCCTTAAAGTGGGCCTGGGCCAAAGAAATCTCCGGCCCATTATTGGTGGGCTTAAACTAATGGGCCTAAAAACGAACAGGCCCGACACACTAATGGGCTTGGGTTACGGGTTTTGGGCTTCGGGAATGACACGGGCCCAATGGGCCAAATTTTTTATTTTTTATTTTACGAAACCTAAAACACTAACCAATCACACAAACGGGCCTAAGGCCCAATAACAAACAAACTAACAAACAAGCCCAAAATAAACAGTAAATAGGAACAGTAATTATGAACAGTAAAAATAAATAATTACAAAACAATAAAACAAAAGTAAACACTCTTTTTTTTTTTTTTTTTTTACAATTACAAATTTTATTTATTTTTAATAAAAATGACGAGAGTGAAAAGAAAACTTACCTTTTTACTCCCGAGGAAACCGAAAATCACCAACAAGACATCAACCTCAAGGTTTTTCAACCTTGACTTCCTAAACGTATGCTCCGATGTATGTGGTAAAATTTCCGAATAACCCGGATTATTCCCTATAAAAATTAAAAGGTTAGTAATAAAATTTACAAGTTAAAAACAAAATATTTACAAAGTTAAAAATAATGTTACAAATTATCTATACAAAATGAATAAATAAAATTTCCTATGTCTAAGTATATTTTATTTACACAAAAATATTTTCTTTTGTCTGAATATAGTTGAAAAAAAATGAAAGTTGATTCCAAGCGGTAACTCAAGGTGGACTTACGGCCTAGGTGCAATGCCTTGACTTAAATGACTTTCCGTGTTTTCAGAAGGCGAATGGCCAGATTACAAGAGATAAGCGAGAGGCAGGATTCATTTAGTGGACAAGTCCTCTGAATCCAATTTTACAAACCCGTCACCCAGAGTCTTGATCATATCAAGACACCATTCATGTGCCCCTTACTCAGTTGAGAAAGCACTTAAGTGTTCGACAATTCTCCAAGTGTTAATAAAGGCCGCCCTCAACCTCAAATAACCTTACGGTAAAAATGAAGGGTTTAGGCCAATATTAACAAAAGGACCTTACCTAATCCGTTCAAGTTACAACTTACAACAACAAAAAATAATCAACTATATAAAAGACACCTAAATATAATTACTAATTGTAAAAATATAAACAAGTATAATCAAGTGAGTATAAATAAAATTAACAAGTATTATTTACAAATAGTAAAAAGTCAATAGTCAATAGTAAAAAGTCAATAGTAAAAACAATCCCCGGCGAGCCGGCGCCAAAATGATTAGAGGTATTACCGCGGTCATTAAATTATTACCTAAATTCCTAACAATTGTCGTTGTAAAGTATAATGGGAAATAAAGGTTTTTCCCACAGAAGATTGTTATATTTACTTTTTAAATGTCACGAAAAATTATATTAAATAAAGAATTATATTAACAAGTATAAAGAATAAAGAATATATATATACAAAATTAAATAAAATATACAGTATTGTTTCTATTTAAAAAAATATACATTATATACAAAAGTTGTTTTTGGGGGTTTTTGAGATTTTTGAAAACAATAAAAGAAATATTTTTGGATTTTTATTATTTTTGAAAACAAGAAAAACACACACAAATATTGTTTTGAAGATTAACCAACTCCCTAGCCATGAATCCGAAATTAACATATGTAAGATGCTGGACCACCATACATCTCCCAAATAAAACCTCACTATGAAAATTAACCCCGAGACCACCCTGACAGGCTAAACAATTAAACATGCAAAGGTAATTAATCTAAACATGTCTAACGCATAGAAGAAGAGTTGCTAATTCAAGTGCACGACCTAGCGGGACCGCCCAACTATCTGTGATCCTTATTATTTAGTTTTAACATTAAAGATAAAACCAAACAAACAAAATTCACATAAGCTGCTAGAAGAATTAATCAACTTCAATCCAACAATTATTACATAAAATAGAAAATAAACAAACAATAACATTTCCCAAAATTATTCACGAATAGTTAATTAAACAAAAATAAATTATAATAAATATACGAGTTTGGGAAAAATGTTACTGTTGTGTCCATGAAAATGGACACTGTCTGGCAGGCGAAGGTGGCAGACTCAGCTATAAAATCGGACAAATTTGGATGTGGCGGGTGCACAAATCAATTGGGCATTTCTGAAATTGGGCCTGGGCCAGTCAATGGGTCAACAGCCCATAGTCTTCTTCTTTTTCATGCTTTTCCCGTATTACCCTTCGTTTGACTTTTCAAACTTAGAGATTTTTATCTCTTCTTTCATCGGCCCGTGATGGCCTTCTCATTCCTTTCTTCAGTTTTTCTTCTTTCCTTTTCTGAACACAGAGAGGGCGATGGTGGACAGCGAGAGAGCAACGGTACCGTGGTGGAGAGAGCCGGGTTTCGAGCAAGGGCTCGATGGGTCGACGCCGGCGACGAGATGCAGCGATGACGGCAGAAGATTAGATGGCCGGCGTAAGACCGGCGCGCGCGGCTGGGCTTTAAGTGGCGAGAGAGAATCGAGCACGGGCGGAGGACAAGCCGGCCGAGATGTGATTGCGGCGGTATTGGTACTGGTGCGCGGCGACGATGGTAACGACGGGCTGAACGGCGCCGGGAGCAGCCGGGCTCGGAGGTTACGCGCGCACAAATGCTGGGCAGGAGCTCACGGTGGTGAGGCTCGGATCGGTGATGGGATTGCCGGCAGAGAGCAACGCCGGTGCGGTGAGAATACGGCGACGCGGCAAGGGACTGCGGCGGCAGAAACAGACGGCGCTGCAACATTGAGCTGCTTCCAGAACCTGCAAAACAAAAAAACAAAGAAAATTAGATTGATGATTGCTTGTGTTGAACTGTGAATTTGCAGGTGAAAGAAAGAATTGATTGGAGGAGCCATGGTGGATTTGGTGTGGAATTGAGAAGTGAACGTGGTGAATTTCTTGGTTGCACGGTGATGATAGGTGTGATTGCAGGTTCTGTGAAGATTTGTGGTTGTGATGTTGATGATTGCAGGAGGTTCTCTTAAATAGAGAAGAGAAAGGGGAAGCAGCCAAGGCTTGGTGGAGGTGGAGGAAGTAGGTGAGATGGATTGTAGTGGTGGTGGAATGGGTAGGTGAAGCGGACTGTAGTGGTGGTGGAAATGGTTGGTGAAGGTGGTGGGATTTTGTTGGTGAAGCTAGGAGCCAAGGAGGAGCTCGGTGGTGAGCTTGCAGACAAAAGAAAAAGAAAACAAACAAAAAATAAATAAATTAACAAACAATTATTTAAAATAAATATACATATATAAAATCAAAACTAAATATAAATATAAAATATAAACATAAATATAAAAATGAATAAAAACATGGGAAAATAAAATGGAGATTTAATTTGTGTTTCGCCACCGCGTGTGGTGGTTGCGCCGCCTTATGTGGTGGTTTGCCGACAAACTTGCCGGAATTCGGAACGGTTTCCGACATCTTCGTACAATATTATATTCCACAAATGAAAGTCACGGTTGACTTTCCGATTTACGCTGAAAATCTCCAAAATTCACCTTTTGTGTTGAAATTGACATTTTTCTCATATTTTCCTTAAAAACAGAAAAACAAATATTAAACAAACAAATAAGCTTTCGGAATAGCAAAATCCAGTAATTAAAGGCACTTTGTGAACGTATTTTACGTTCACATCAAACATGTGCAGAAACGAAGTCTAATGGGCTTTTGCGAGGCCCAAGAAGGAGGCCCAAACCCAAGAAGGAGGCCCAAGCCCAAGATGGAAGGCCCAAATCAATGAAGGAAGGCCCAGGTTCACAAAGCATGAGGAAAGGCCCAAGCCCAGATTTTCGGACATTCTGCCTGTGCAGATCAGTCAACTTTCGAAGCCCATATCTCTCAATTGCACCGTCAGATGTAGCTGTAATTTTGATACACGCTGCACATGGATGTCAGTTATTCCCAAATAAACTTTCAGAAGCATCCAACCGTTGAAACGTGCAGGATTCCGTTCTATGTGCGCACTGCTCAGTGCTGTCCGTTTTTATTTCTTTCCTCTTCTTTTATTTTCAATGCTCCACTCACCCCTATATTCTTTCATCTTCTTTCTGCCCACACCATTAGTGTTTAATTTCTTTTTCGTAAATAAATGGTTAATTGCCATATGATTTCATTTCCACCACCACTTACCATTTCTTTATCTCCCATTCACATTCCACTTCTTTTCCCTTTCTTTGTTTATTTCTTCCATTGTCTTCTTCTTCCTCTCCATTTTCCTATAAATAGGAGCCTATTTCTGTTCACCAATTCACAAATTCACACCCCAATGGGGAGGGACAAACCCTCCTCTTTCTCTTCTCCCTCTCACATCATATTTTCCATTCTCTAGTATTTAGGGTTTTCAAGGCTTCAAGGAGGAGAAGAAGGAGATGTCACCATCACCACCAGCCATCAACCAACGTGTTCATCACCATCATCACCTTGGGAATCTCGGCTTTGGATTGCTTGCTTTCAAGGATTCAAAGATCTGTGGTCTTCGAGTTCTTCATGCTATTCATACGGTGTAATTCGACTTTATTCTTTAAATTCTCTATTGAGTTCCTCTTTGTTGCTTGATTATTCTTTGTATTAGTTAACATGACATGATTTATATAATTTCCAGCCTATTTATATGAGTTTATTTAGTTATTGGATCCTAATTAATTAGTTCTTCTAGTAGCTTATGTGACTCTGTTTACTTGATTCTGAATTATAGAAAACTTTTATGTGTTTATGTTATAGGGATCGATACTTATAATATTTTCATATAATTGGAGCTAGAGTTAGGGATTACAATTCACCTAATAGTTTTGGAAACCTAATTCACGAGTAGTAAAGGCTTTGGACAAAGGTCGGTGTCAAATAAAAAGGATTGCGGACATATGGACTTTTCTATAATGGGTCGTGCACTTTGATTAACAACTCTTCTTCTATGCGTTAAACATGGTTTGACTAGCTAGCTTTCTAGACTAAGATGGCATGTTTAATTGGTTAATCTAGGTGCTTTCACTTAGGTTAATTTTCGTAGAGAGGTTTTATTTGGGGAATGGTTAGCTTCTAACTTTCCACATATGTTAATTTCGGTTTCATGGCTAGGGAACTTGGTTAATTTTCGGTCCAATGATTAATAAACTTGTGTATATGTGGCTGAACTTTATATTCTTTATGTTTCATCCCATCTTATTTAATTTATTCTTTGTAATTTAATTTATTTATTTCATTCAATTTATCACTCAATCCCCCCCTTTTACTTTGTACATATGTATATATTCTTTATACTTGTTAATAATAATTCTTTATTTTATTTAATTCTTTGTGACATTTTTTGTTAGGTACACCCTTTGATCTCCGTTGTGAACGATACCCTACTATGCACTATACTACTACCGATAGGGTTTTTTTAAATTGATGCTCATTTTGGGCCTGTCAATTCTCCACTCCCATTTGAATTCAAATTCTCCATTGTGTCTCCAGCTATATCTCCACCGATCACCCATCACCCATCACCCATCACTTCATTCTCCTCTTTAAATACCAGTCTGGGTATTCATTCTTCCATGGCCGGGGGGGGGGACTTCTCCCTTCTCCTCCTCCCTTTCTCCGGCTTACATGTGTAGCTCACCTAGCTACACTTCTGCTCTCACCCTCTATTTCTATTCCTCTCCTCTGTTCCTCCGTTACTCCCTGCAAACACCATTTACCCCCCCTCCCCCGGCCACAATTCCGTCATTCCCTTCTTCCTCTCTGCCGAGATCCAGTTCACCACTTCACAAATTCACTCTGTCGAGATCACCACTTCCCTCTCAAATCATCCAGGCCTTCTTTCTCTTCTCTCTCAGCCCTTTTTCTTCTTCTTAATCAACAATCATCACTCTCTCCCTCACGGCTTCATTGCCAATTCCAATCACCATTCACGGCTTCCCTTCTTGCAATTAACAAAGATTTTCATTCACTGCCGCAATTCAACTGAAATTACACACACACATCACAAACTTCATCACCCAATCACCCATCCCTTTAATTCCCAGAAAATCCAAGCCATAAATCCCTGCAATTAACAAAAGCACAATACACAAAAGAAATTGCTACTGACGTGCTCTATTTAATTGCAGAACCAAAGCACCGCCGTGCTTTCTTGCCTCTTCCCACAAGACCCAGGCCGCCGCCGTTACTCATCGTGGCTGCCATCATCGACGCCGCTGCAATTCCACCACACCTGCTGTTCACCGCCGCAAGCCCAGCTGCCGCGCCTCTTCATTTGCTGCTGCTGCCGCCCCTTCCTCTTGGTGCAGCTCTCCCCATCTTCTCCCCGCCGCATCTTCTTCACGGCGTCTCTAGCCTCCCACCGGTCTCTCTCTCATGGGTAAGTCTTTGCTGGAAATAGAAAAGAAAACTGCAGCAAGAGGAAAAGAAAAGAAGGAACAAAGAAGATGATTAAGAGAGGAGAGAAAGCCGCACGGAAGAAAGAGAAAAGAAATAGAAAAATATGCCAAGGTTGAAAAGTCAGCAAGAAGAAAAGTCAAGGCATTGACCGGAAATGGGCTGGACCAATTAACCAAGCCCAAGGCCCAATTTCAATCTGCTACAAACAGCCCAAGGCCCATGCCCAATTGATCTTTGCGACATCCGAGCTCCCCGGAATTCCATCGACAAATTCATTGAGCATTTCTTTCCCTTAAAATCAATTTAATTTTATGTTGTGTGAATTTATTTGATTAAATTGTATTTTGAATATTTGGTTAATTTATTTGTTTAATTTGAATATTGTGTGATTTAATATTGAAAAACCCAAAAATATGTTTTGATTCATTTGTGTGTTAGTTTAATTTCTTTATTGTTGGTGTGTTTTATTTAAGTGTGTTAGTTTAAATTGGATCTTAATTTATATTTTCTTGTTTTACTTTATTTATTTTAAAAAAATATTAAAAAGCCAAAAATATTTACTTTTATTTATTTCTTGTTTTCTAAATATTTCAAAAACTCAAAAAGAATACTTTTGTATATATTGTTCATTTTTGTAAATAGAAACAATATAGATTAGTTAATTTCGTGACATTAGAAAAGTAAATAAACAATCCTCTGTGGGAAAAACCTCTACTTCCCATTATACTATTCAACGACAAATTGTTAGGAAGTTTAGGTAATATTTAATGACGTCGGTTTTACCGCATATCAATTACAACCATGTGAAAGCCCTTTTGATCCAATAAGTTGTGAACTAATTAATGGAAAGATGGTCATTGAGCAAGCTTATGGGGACGTTGCTCTTGGTTATGCTTTGAGAGCAAACACTTGACCCTAAACACAAGAGTGGAAATATTTAGTGAATCATGTGAGTTTAGCGGTTAAGCATGTCAATATGTGCTAATTTGATTGCTCTTGATTGATTATCTCATGGCTAGCACACACAACACCAAGCATGCATTGAATACATATCTTAATCACTTGGCAAAGCATGATGTTTATGTTGTGTGCTTGATTGAATCTTGATGAATGGCTTAGTGGGCTTATTGAGGATATGGTTGGAAAGGCAATTGAATTTGTGTTGATTGGATTGTTGATTCTATTTGCTTGAGGACAAGCAAAGCTTAAGTGTGGGGGTGTGATTTGTATGTGATTTGCATACAAATTAGGCCTCTAATCATCATTTTTGTGCTTGTCCAATGGCCATTTGTGAGTCTCTAATCCTTGTTTGCACACTTGTAGGTAAATTGAGCATCGGAACGATATTGGGATCAAAAGGAAGCATTTTGGAGTTTTTAGTGGATTTCCGGCAAAAAGACGAAAAGTCAACTCGTGGTCAACCCCGACTTTGGAGCATCAAAGAGTCAAATGCCGAGTCCCGAGAGTGAAGCACAAGAGAATTCCGGAAGATTGACCGAAACCGAAAAGTCAACCATGGTCAACTCCGAAGGTCAAAGTCAAGGTCCAAGTCAAGGTCAACCTTGTGATTCACAAATGTGCTCCCACATCACCATGGACCACACTAGATTTGGTGAGGTGACATGTTGATTATTCCTCCCTTTTGTCCTCCCTTGTGATTTTCCTCCTTTGCCCTTCATTAAACCTTTGAGCCCTTAGATTAAACCCTACTTCATCCTAGCCCTTTATTCCTTTCCCTCTAGCCTATAAATACCTAGTACTTGCCCCATTAGGTCGGACCACCACTTCAGCCCCAAAATTCCCAAGTTTTCCTTCCCCTTTCCTCTCTCTACCTCCTCTCTTCGGATCAGCCCCTGCACGTCTGTCGACCGGTCGACAAAAGGTCGACGCACGGCTGAGCAGCCCGATTTTGCCACTTCCACACCGCCTCTCCTCCACCATCCTTCACCAAAGCTGTTCACCACGACGTTCTCCACCTCCACCACCATTTTGGGTCGCAGAATTCCTCACAAGGCATCAAGATTCATCATCAAGGCTAGGAAGGAGCAAGAGAATACTTCATTGAGCATCCCTCAACTCTACTCTCTCTCTTTTCCTTATGTCTAGAGCTTTATTGTGTAATTTGATGATGTATATGTTGATGATTAGTGAGTAGTAACTCTGTTGGGGACTAGGGTTGTGTGCCCTAGTCCAATGTGACCATGTGATGCTTGATTTATGAATAAAATGCTTATGTGATTGTGTGGATATGTGTGCTTACCCATTTCAATATGTGTTGGTTGCTTGTTCTTAGAATTTACCACCTCTTTGGCATGTTAACTAACCTATTTTGATGAGATTGTGTGAGATTGGTAACCTCACACACTCAAGGCAATTGGAAGCATATGTGATGAGTTGTAACTTGTTTGAGTCCCTAGTTTCGATGCTTTACGCCTCTTAAGCACTTTAGGGGATTCGGTATTAGGTAACATAGAGGAATCCCCTATGACATCTAGAGAGTTGGAATGACCCATAACATGGCATTTTAATACCTAATGAACATGGTCCTAGACCCATAACATGGCTAGGATACGGGGCTCGATTCACACACACATTGGCATGATTAATTCGATTGAAGCATGGCTAGTTACATTGGACTTGTGGTTTACCCGAAAACCCCAACATTCTCATACATTGCGCACACTTTACATTATTTACTTGCTTGCTTTCCTTACTTGTTGGTTGTTTCATTTCATTTGCATCATTATCTTTCCAAAACCAATCTTGACACCACTACATCACTCATTGTCACATACTCACATTCATTCACTCTTTCCATTTCTCATCTATTCCATCATTGCTAGAGCATTTGATCACACAAATTACCAAGGGATTAAGGAGCCCATCGATCCTCGTTGGAACGACAACCCCTTTCATAAACTATCCTTACCCCATATTTTGACGGTTCGTCAGCTGTTCTGTCTTGCACGTATCCCATCATGACACGCCCAAAAGGAGCATCAATTAAAAACAAACCCTATTGGTAGTAGTATAGTGCATAGTAGGGTATCGTTCACAACGGAGATCAAAGGGTGTACCTAACAAAAAATGTCACAAGAATTATTAACAAGTATAAAGTATAAATATATACATATGTACAAAGTAAAAAGGGGGTTTAATAGATAAATTGAATGAAATAAATTAATTAAATTACAAAGAATAAATTAAATAAGATGGGATGAAACATAAAGTATATAAAGTTCAGCCACAAGTATACAAGTTTACCAATTATTGGACCAAAAATTAACCAAGTTCCCTAGCCATGAAACCGAAATTAACATATGTGGAAAGTTAGAAGCTAACCATTCCCCAAATAAAACCTCTCTACGAAAATTAACCTAAGTGAAAGCACCTAGATTAACCAATTAAACATGCCATCTTAGTCTAGAAAGCTAGCTAGTCAAACCATGTTTAACGCATAGAAGAAGAGTTGTTAATCAAAGTGCACGACCCATTATAGAAAAGTCCATATGTCCGCAATCCTTTTTATTTGACACCGACCTTTGTCCAAAGCCTTTACTACTCGTGAATTAGGTTTCCAAAACTATTAGGTGAATTGTAATCCCTAACTCTAGCTCCAATTATATGAAAATATTATAAGTATCGATCCCTATAACATAAACACATAAAAGTTTTCTATAATTCAGAATCAAGTAAACAGAGTCACATAAGCTACTAGAAGAACTAATTAATTAGGATCCAATAACTAAATAAACTCATATAAATAGGCTGAAAATTATATAAATCATGTCATGTTAACTAATACAAAGAATAATCAAGCAACAAAGAGGAACTCAATAGAGAATTTAAAGAATAAAGTCGAATTACACCGTATGAATAGCATGAAGAACTCGAAGACCACGGATCTTTGAATCCTTGAAAGCAAGCAATCCAAAGCCGAGATTCCCAAGGTGGTGATGGTGACATCTCCTTCTTCTCCTCCTTGAAGACTTGAACACCTAAAGTACTAGAGAATGGAAAATATGATGTGAGAGGGAGAAGAGAAAGAGGAGGGTTTGTCCCTCCCCATTGGGGTGTGATGAAGAGAAGAATGAGGCTGCTATTTATAGGAGAATGGAGAGGAAGAAGAATACAATGAAAGAAATATAGAAAGAAAAGGAAGAGAAGTGGAATGTGAGTGGTAGAAAAGAAATGGTAAGTGGAATGGTGGAAATGTAGTCATATGGCAATGAACCATTTATTTAGGTAAAAGAAATTAAGCACTAATAGTGTGGGCAAAAAGAAGAGGGAAGAATATAGGGGTGAGTGGAGCATTGAAAATAAAAGAAGAGGAAAGAAATAAAAAGCAGACAGCACTGAGCAGTTTCCACTTAGAACGGAATAATGCACATTTGAACAGTTGGATAATTCTCAAATTTTAATACAGAATATATAACACACACATGCAGCTTGTGTCAAAATTATAGCTGGATCCAACGGTGCAATTGGGAGATATGGGCTTCGCAAGTTGACTAATCTGCACAGGCAGAATGTCCGAAAATCTGGGCTTGGGCCTTTCCTCATACTTTGTGAACTTGGGCCTTCCTTCATGGATTTGGGCCTTCAATCTTGGGTTTGGGCCCCCTTCTTGGGCCTCATGGTAGACCACCTCTTAATGGGCCTCGCAAAAGCCCATTAGACTTCGTAAATTTCCAACACTTTGCTTATTTTCCTCAAGTTGTCTTCTTTTCTCTTTATTTGCAATAGGAAACCTACAAACACAAAAACTAAATAAATAACAGAAATTTATGAGAAACTATCAAATACCCCCACACTTAGCTATTGCTAGTCCCTTAGCAACACAAAACTTAAAACAAAACAACACAAAACAGAAAAGGAAACACAAAACAGATATTCTTTCCAACCATAACCCTCAGCGAGTTCACAAGAGTTATAATCAGGAGAATACAAATTATATACCAAGGCTAACGAATTTGCTAAGTCTTTAACATGCATATCTCATTTATGCTCGGGTGAAGTGTGTGAAAACCAAGTGTACAATTAATCTCATGCAATCCAATAGGCACATCGAAACAACATTAACCACTAAAGCTCACAAGAATCACTAAATATTTTCGCTCAGTGTTTAGGGTTAAGTGTTTACTCTCATAACAATTGCACAAGTAACGTTCCCATAAGCTTGCTCATCGACCAACTCTCCACAATCAATCTACAACTCATTAAATCATAAGGACTTTCAATGGTGTAATGCGGCCAAAGGTTAGGGGTTAAAAGAAACGAAGGGAAAGGAAAAACAAAATGTTTCGAGTGTTCCACAAAACAATTTTGTGACTTGTTTTCTATATGCTTAAACAATCAAACAACCAAACTTTTATTCACCTCCAACCTTTCACACTTTCTGAACAAAAATTTCTTATTCTTTCTTTTTTTCTTCTTTTTTTTTTTTTTTGTAATTTTTTTTTTACACAACATTTTTTTTTTACAACACCCCCACACTTACTTCTTTCACAAACCAGAAGACTTTTCAAGCACAAAATACCACCACAAGTCACAAAATTGTCTCTTTAACACATGTTGGAACAAAGGCAGGTTAGTGTTTAAGCTAAAAACAGGTTAGGAGTAAGCGGGTTAACAAAGAAAAAGGCTAAAAACATGTTAGGCTCAAAAGAGGTTAACCTAAAGGATTAGTGTTTACAGGGCTGTAAGTCAGTTTGGCCATGGTGCTTTACTAATGCCTTAATCATCTCTAATTCATCACAGATTAACAAAATGTTTCAAGTGGTCTTTGAGCAAGTTCTAGGTTCAAAACTCATGAATTGTGCACACATGAAGAACGAGTAAATGTATGAATGATGCATACATGTGAATATTCAACAGGCTCAAATCCTCACATTTTCTGGGTATGCATGACAATGTATGCTTAAATGTGCTTCTCGGATTGCAATCAATTAATCGAAACAGGTTATGTGAGCATGAAATTCGAGCAATCATAAGTTATGCAAATTAAATTCAAAGCAAACTACACAAAGCCTTAGCATATAATCCACATTCTCAAAATCATAACAATTTAAACTCAATTCATCATCGGAATTGGAAAGAACTAAGCACAAAACAAACAATAATACACAAAACAGAAGCAAATATTTTTGTCATTTTTGTCATTTTTGATTTTTTTGATTTTTTTGATTATATTTTTTTTTTGATATAGCTCAAATAAACAAACAAGCACTTTCTAAGTACTCGATAGCTCCAAAGCCGTAGACGAAACAAACAGAGCTTACAAAACTATATTTTTTTTTTTTTCAATTTTTTTTTATTAGGGTAACAATACGTGACCACAGTGACTTACTTAGTGCAATGGTAGGTTCAACGCTACCAAGGGAGTAAGTATGATCTAGTCGATATATTGTTACCGTAGAAAACAAAAACAAGTAAAATTTTTGTTTTTTTGAATTTTTAAATTTTTTTTTTTAAATATAACTAAAACCTTCCCCCCACACTTGAATTAAACATTGTCCTCAATGTTAGACAGATATTTCACGAAAATGAAAAATCCAAGCATGGTTATTGAATTTAAACACACAACGAAATAAACACACAAAAAGAAATAAACAGAAGTAAACACACAACAGTTAAGTAAAAATGAAAAACATATAGAAAATCACTCCCCTTTGAAGATCGTGAAGCTCCTCCCGAAGCAAGTCACCAACAGTCACAAACAAGGCTAGCAGGGCCTTGCATCCAACGTTTGCTCCTTAGTTGACTGCGGTTCTGATCCGTTGAAGTGTGTCTTGGACAAGGGTTGTTGCCGACTCCACGGCAGACTTGGCTGATGTAGCCTTCACCGAGATCTGGAACACTATGGTAAGTAGAGTTCCGTCAAGAATAGCTCCGGATACGTTAGGCAGAATGGAGAAGCCTGAAGACATAAGCGGAAATGGCTCTGGTTCAACTCCACATACCAACGACTGGAGAATGGAATGGTTGATCGGCGCATAAATCACAGACGACCCCGTTGCATCGGTGCAACACTCCTGGAGAATGAGGAAGTCGTTGTGACTATCAATGGCGAGCACCGAGATCTGGTTCCGCGGGTCAAGACCGATGGTGAAATTTGCTAGCACACGCACCGAGCTGTCCATCGACATACTATCCCATTGCGGTCTTGTCTACACGTCTTTGAGGAACTCAAAGATCCTGGTGTGATGGGAAAGATGCACGACAGAACAACCAGCAGTACGATTGACTCCAGGGGGCTTGCTCGGATCACCCCTTCGCTTGTTGGTCCTGACCTCCATTCGAGTGTCTCTTGTTCGGTTCGAACAAGTCCAGTGGTGGTACGTGGAGTTGCTGATGTCGTTGAAGAAACAGACTGTCATCTGTTTTGCCATTTCCGCCAGGCCTCTTCTTCCTTCAGGTGAAATGATAGAGTCACCGGGTGAAGTGTGGATACCTGTGGCGCACATGTAGCGCTCGGCTTGTCGTTGGAGAGTTGAGATCCAACGTTTTGCACCAAAAGCGAACCCTGAATGAACAAAAGGTTCGAAACTGGCCTTCATCTCCTTCTCGCGTACATCCACGTGCTCCACCCAAGTGACCAAGGAAGAACCATTCTGAAGATCACGTATCAGGCATCCGGAGGGGCGTTTTCGGCAAATCGATCTCACGGAAGGCTTTGGATTTGAACGCAATTCATCCACGGAGACATCCACAACGACCCAACTTCCATCCAATTGTTGGTGAGAATACCGAACGAACTGGACTTCACGAGTCGAAACGAGGTGAGATGGCACCAGAAACTCGGCCGACATCACTTGCTTCTGCTCCTCGTAGCCTTCTTCATTGCTGGACGATAAGATCTCCAACGTTTTGGCGTTTGTGATCATGCTACAGAAGACGGGCAACCATCGACCAACATCCATTAAGATCTGAACGATGGTGGTCGGATAAAGGTGAATGGTTGCCGAGTGTCTCGACGATTCGGATTTGAAGTACGGTGCAGGTTCAGCACGTTGAAACACTCGCAAGTACTCGGCCCTATTAAGAGTCTCGGAATGAATAGACGTACCAGGAGTCGGTGAAGTTATCCACAAAGGAAATCCAGCAGTGGCCATGAGCAGGAGCTCGTCTTTGGCCTTGCGGGCGATATCCGAGATCAAGTCGGTGTGGACTCCGACAAGATCATGAGCAGGTCCAGGAAGGGTGTCAGATGGCAAAGGTATGGATGGGCGCTCGATAAATGTAGGCATGAGGCTTCGCACATCCCGTCTCAAGTGGTCCATGTCGATGGAATCGTCGGGCAGCTCGAGAATAGGCTCTTGTTGTGGAGGAACAACTTCGAGCCTTCGCCGTGGCACATCTGAGTGCGGAACAGGACCTCCGCAATTGGGACAGATGCCGCCGTGGAGAGCATCGACGAGTCGTTGATTCCGAAGTTGAAGCTCCTCGTTCTTGCTTACCGGCTCATCGTTTCTTCTCTCTAGCTCGGCAATACGTTGCTCGGACGTCGGGATACCGAATTTCTTCCTATTTCTCGACCCCCGATAATAGACTTGGTCCTCCTCAAGTCCGATTTTCGGACCAAATCTTTCTCGTTGTGGTTTGGTGGGGTGAGAATACACCGCAAAGAAAGCCGCCGGTGCATCTCTCCGAGCTTTGGTGTATTTCGTCCTCGGAAGTCTCCTATAGACGAGGAGCGGCTTCCGGCTCGGCGGTGGATCAGCAACCAGGATTGGTGCTTGGGGTAGTGGTTGTGGTTGTGGTAGTGGCTCGGTCGGCATGCTAGCATCGGCGCTATTGAGCATGCTCGGTGGAATTATTTCAGCCAGACCTTCAAAGATTGGGTTCTCTGAAGCACCTGCCTGAAACAAATCGCTGAAAGAATTCACTCTTTTGGCCATTTCTGGGTTGGGAAGGAAAAAAACTTCTGGGATTTGGGAGGTTTTCTGGGAAAAACTCAAGAACACGAAGAACAACGAGAGAAAACGAGAGAGAATGAGAGAGAGAAAGGGAAAACGCGTGAAATGACCTAAGGGAACTAACGCAAACCGAAGGGGAAGGGAACGGAATGGATGGACGCGTGTCCAAAGTCGAAGACAAAGATCCGTAAATCACGGATCGAGCGACGAAAGTCGCAAAGGGAATAGTGGAACGCGCGCACGATTTATTAAACAATTCGGCCGACGCAAAAGTCGTGCGTCGGCCCAATCAAATTTTTTTGATTTTCATTTTTTGATTTTATTTTTTTATTTTTTTAATACTTTACGAAAAGTCGTAAAGTGAACAGTGAAAACGCGTGTGAAACACGCGCAAAGGTTGCCGATACTTTAAACGGGCTTGGGCCATCGAAATGGTCTGGGCCTTAAAGTGGGCCTGGGCCAAAGATATCTCTGGCCCATTATTGGTGGGCTTAAACTAATGGGCCTACAAACTAACATGTCCGACACACTAATGGGCTTGGGTTACGGGTTTTGGGCTTCGGGAATGACACGGGCCCAATGGGCCAAATTTTTTATTTTTTATTTTTTTTATTTATTTTACGAAACCTAAAACCCTAACCAATCACACAAACAATGGGCCTAAGGCCCAATAACAAATAACTACAACAAGCCCAAACATAAAACAAACAGTAATTATAAACAGTAAAAAGAAATAATTACCAACAGTAAAACAAAGGAAAACACTTTTTTTTTTTTTTTTTTACAATTATTTTTTTATTATTTTTTTTATTTTTATTATTTTTTTATTTTTTATTTTTAAATAAATAACGAGAGTGAAAAGAAAACTTACCTTTTTACTCCCGAGGAAACCGAAAATCACCAACAAGACATCAACCTCAAGGTTTTCCAACCTTGACTTCCTAAACGTATGCTCCGATGTATGTGGTAAAATTTCCGATAAACCCGGATTATTTCCTCTACAAAATAAAAAGGTTAGTAATAAATTTACAAAATAAAAACAAAATATTTACAAAGTTAAAAATATGTCACAAATTAGCTATACAAAATGAATGAATAAATTTTCCTATGTCTACGTATATTTTATTTACACAATACACTTAAGTGTACAAAAATATTTTCCTTTGCCTTAATATAGTTGAAAAAAAATGAAAGTTGATTCCAAGCGGTAACTCAAGGTGGACGTACGGCCTAGGTGCAATGCCTTGACTTAAATGACTTTCCGTGTTTTCAGAGGCGAATGGCCAGATCATATGAGAATAAGCGAGGGGCAGGATTCATTTGGTGGACTACGGAGGCAAGCCCCTATCGACTTTCGTCTGTCTATAGTCCTCTGAATCCAAAACCTGTCACCCAGGGTCTCGACCTAGACACCATCCATGTGCCCCTTACTCAGTTGAGAAAGCACTTAAGTGTTCGACAATTCTCCAAGTGTTAATAAAGGCCGCCCTCAACCTCAAATAACCTTACGGTAAAAATGAAGGGTTTAGGACAATATTAACAAAAGGACCTTACCTATTTCCGTTCAAGTTACAACTTACAACAACAACAAAAATAATCAACTATACAAAAGACACCTAAATAAATTACTAAGTGTAACAAAATATCAACAAGTATAAATAAATATTATTCACAAATATTCACAAAATAATAGTTAGGAATTTTCAATCCCCGGCAACGGCGCCAAAAATTGACACGCCCAAAAGGAGCATCAATTAAAAAAAAACCCTATCGGTAGTAGTATAGTGCATAGTAGGGTATCGTTCACAACGGAGATCAAAGGGTGTATCTAACAAAAAATGTCACAAGAATTAAATAATAAAGAATTATTAACAAGTATAAATATATACATATGTACAAAGTAAAAAGGGGGTTTAATAGATAAATTGAATGAAATAAATTAATTAAATTACAAATAATAAATTAAATAAGATGGGATGAAACATAAAGTATATAAAGTTCAGCCACACGTATACAAGTTTACCAATTATTGGACCAAAAATTAACCAAGTTCCCTAGCCATGAAACCGAAATTAACATATGTGGAAAGTTAGAAGCTAACCATTCCCCAAATAAAACCTCTCTACGAAAATTAACCTAAGTGAAAGCACCTAGATTAACCAATTAAACATGCCATCTTAGTCTAGAAAGCTAGCTAGTCAAACCATGTTTAACGCATAGAAGAAGAGTTGTTAATCAAAGTGCACGACCCATTATAGAAAAGTCCATATGTCCGCAATCCTTTTTATTTGACACCGACCTTTGTCCAAAGCCTTTACTACTCGTGAATTAGGTTTCCAAAACTATTAGGTGAATTGTAATCCCTAACTCTAGCTCCAATTATATGAAAATATTATAAGTATCGATCCCTATAACATAAACACATAAAAGTTTTCTATAATTCAGAATCAAGTAAACAGAGTCACATAAGCTACTAGAAGAACTAATTAATTAGGATCCAATAACTAAATAAACTCATATAAATAGGCTGAAAATTATATAAATCATGTCATGTTAACTAATACAAAGAATAATCAAGCAACAAAGAGGAACTCAATAGAGAATTTAAAGAATAAAGTCGAATTACACCGTATGAATAGCATGAAGAACTCGAAGACCACGGATCTTTGAATCCTTGAAAGCAAGCAATCCAAAGCCGAGATTCCCAAGGTGATGATGATGGTGAAAATGTGTGGTTGATGGCTGGTGGTGATGGTGACATCTCCTTCTTCTCCTCCTTGAAGACTTGAACACCTAAAGTACTAGAGAATGGAAAATATGATGTGAGAGGGAGAAGAGAAAGAGGAGGATTTGTCCCTCCCCATTGGGGTGTGATGAAGAGAAGAATGATGCTGCTATTTATAGGAGAATGGAGAGGAAGAAGAAGACAATTAAAGAAATAAAGAAAGAAAAGGAAGAGAAGTGGAATGTGAGTGGTAGAAAAGAAATGGTAAGTGGAATGGTGGAAATGTAGTCATATGGCAATGAACTATTTATTTAGGTAAAAGAAATTAAGCACTAATAGTGTGGGCAGAAAGAAGAGGGAAGAATATAGGGGTGAGTGGAGCATTGAAAATAAAAGAAGAGGAAAGAAATAAAAAGCAGACAGCACTGAGCAGTTCCCACTTAGAACGGAATAATGCACATTTGAACGGTTGGATAGTTCTCAAATTTTAATACAGCATATATCACACACACATGCAGCTTGTATCAAAATTACAACTGGATCCAACGGTGCGATTGGGAGATATGGGCTTCGCAAGTTGACTAATCTGCACAGGCAGAATGTCCGAAAATCTGGGCTTGGGCCTTTCCTCATGCTTTGTGAACTTGGGCCTTCCTTCATGGATTTGGGCCTTCAATGTTGGGTTTGGGCCCCCTTCTTGGGCCTCATGGCAGACCACCTCTTAATGGGCCTCGCAAAAGCCCATTAGACTTCGTAAATTTCCAACACTTTGCTTATTTTCCTCAAGTTGTCTTCTTTTCTCTTTATTTGCAATAGGAAACCTACAAACACAAAAACTAAATAAATAACAGAAATTTATGAGAAACTAACAATAAAAATGTAGAGAAATTGATATAAAAAGTTGTACAATTATGCACCTATCACATCACACCAGGATCTTTGAGTTCCTCAAAGACGTTCAGACAAGACCAATGTGGGATAGTATGTCGATGGACAGCTCTGTACGTGTGCTAGCAAATTTCACCATCGGTCTTGACCCGCGCAATCAGATCTCCGTGCTCGCCATAGATAGTCACAACGACTTCCTCATTCTTCAGGAGTGTTGCACCGATGCAACGGGGTCGTCTGTGATTTATGCGCCGATCAACCATTCCATTTTCCAGTGTTGGCTATGTGGAGTTGAACCAGAGCCATTTCCACTTATGTCATCAGGCTTCTCCATTCTGCCTAACGTATCCGGAGCTATTCTTGACGGAACTCTACTTACCACAGTGTTCCAGATCTCAGTGAAGGCTACATCAGCCAACTCTGCCGTGGAGTTGGCAACAACCCTTGTCCAAGACACACTTCAAAGGATCAGAACCGCAATCAATTAAGGAGCAAACGTTGGATGCAAGGCCCTGCTAGCCTTGTTTGTGACTGTTGGTGACTTGCTTTCGGGAGGAACTTCACGATCTTCAAAGGGAAGTCTTTCTGTTTCCCTTTTCATTTACTTAACTGTTGTGTGTTTATTTATGTTTGTGTGTTTATTTCTGTATGTGTGTTTAAATTCAATAACCATGCTTGAATTTTTCATTTTCGTGAAATATCTGTCTAACATTGAGGACAATGTTTAATTCAAGTGTGGGGGGAAGGTTTATTAAAAAGAAAAGAAAAAATTTGAAAAATTTAAAAATTCAAAAAAATAATTTGTTTGTTTTCGTTTTCTACGGTAACGGTATATCGACTATATCACACTCAGTCCCTTGGTAGCGTTGAACCTACCATTGCACTAAGTGAGTCCATGTGGTCACGTATTGTTACCTACATTGAAAAATCAAAAAATCAAAAAATCAAAAATTACAAAAATATTTACTTCTGTTGTGTGTTTTATTTGTGTTATGTGCTTTGTTTTTTCCAATCCCAAGGATGAATTGAGTTTAATCTGTTATGATTTTGAGAATGTTGATTATATGCTAAGGCTTTGTGTAGTTTGCTTTGAATATAATATGCATAACTTATGATTGCTTGAATTTCCATGTTCACATAACCTGTTTCGATTAATTGATTGCAATCCGAGAAGCACATTTGAACATACATTGTCATGCATACCCAGAAAATGTGAGGACTTCAGCCTATTGAATATTCACATGTATGCATATTTCATACATTTACTCGTTCTTCATGTGTGCACAATTCATGAGTTTTGAACCTAGAACTTGCTCAGAGACCCCTTGAAACATTTTGTTAATCTGTGGTGAATTAGAGATGAGTAAGGCATTAGTTGAGCACCATGGCCAAAATATTCACCATCCATCTAAACACGAACTTTAGGAATCCCCTTTTGAACTAAAACACTCATTAGCTGTTTCTTTTGTTCACCCACACCATCTCACCCTTGTTTTATTGTGTTTGCAAGACGATGATAGTGACTTCTTGTGTCCTTTTGCTTCAGATTTGTATGGTAATATACCAAAAGGCAAGTGTAGGGGTGCATTTTATTTTGTTGTATTTGTTCAAAGAAAGAAAAATAAAATAAAAAATAAAAATAAGGAATAAAATTCCTCAAAGAAAAAAAAAGAAAAAAAAAGAAAGAGAAATTCCAAAAATAAAGTTATTTTCTTGTATTATTTTCAATAAAAGGTTGGAGGAGAATAAGAAAGTTGTTTCGGGTATAGCATAAGTATGAGTTTCAAAGTCGTTGATTTGTCTTGCAAACATGTGAAACATTTTTCATTTCGAGTCCTTTCACTTCATCTACCATTCACCATTTACCATTCATCCTTTGGTCCCTGTTTCACCTGAAAGTCCTTATGATCTGATGATTTGTAGATTAATTGTAGAGAGTTGGTCGATGAGCAAGCCTATGGGAACATTACTTGTGCAATTGTTAGGAGAGTAAACACTTAACCCTAAACATTGAGCGGAAATATTTAGTGATCATTGTGACCTTTAGTGGTTAATGTTGTTCATATGTGCCTATTTGATTGCATGAGATTAATTGTATACTCGGTTTTCACACACTTCACCCGAGCATGAATGAGATGTGCAGGTTAAAGACTTAGAAAAATTTGTTAGCCTTGGTATATAATTTTTATTCTCCTGATTATAACTCTTATGAACTCGCTGAGGGTTATGGTTGGAAAGACCATTCTGTTTTGTGTTTCCTTTTCTGTTTTGTGTTGTTCTTGTGTTTGCTAGAGGACTAGCAATAGCTAAGTGTGGGGGAATTTGATAGGAGCACAAAGTGTGACGTTTTTAATGTATTTTCCCTACTATTTGGCTATGATTTAATTGTAACTTTGCTATTTTAGCTTAGTTTCCATATTTGAGTCCAAAATGATGTATTAATGTGAACATGTGCAGAAACGAAGTCTAATGGGCTTTTGCGAGGTCCATTAAGAGGTGGTCTGCCATGAGGCCCAAGAAGGGGGCCCAAACCCAAGAAGGAGGCCCAAACCCAAGATGGAAGGCCCAAATCCATGAAGGAAGGCCCAAGTTCACAAAGCATGAGGAAAGGCCCAAGCCCAGATTTTCGGACATTCTGCCTGTGCAGATTAGTCAACTTGCGAAGCCCATATCTCCCCATTACACCGTCAGATCGTGCTATAACTTTGATAAACGCTGCATGTGGATGTTAGGTGTTCCCAAATAAAATTTCAGAATCATCCAACCGGTGGAACGTCCATTATGCCGCTCTAAGTGCGCTCTGCTCAGTGCTGTCTGCTTTTTATTTCTTTCCTCTTCTTTTATTTTCAATGCTCCACTCACCCCTATATTCGTTCCTCTTCTTTCTGCCCACACCATTAGTGTTTAATTTCTTTTACTTAAATAAATGGTTAATTGCAACCCATTACATTTCCACCATGCCACTTACCATTTCTTTATCTCCCACTTAAATTCCACTTCTCTTCCCTTTCTTTCTTTATTTGTTTCATTGTCTTCTTCTTCCTCCTCATTCTCCTATAAATAGAAGCATCATTCTTCTCTTCAATACACCCCAATGGGGAGGGACAAACCCTCCTCTTTCTCTTCTCCCTTTCACATCATATTTTCCATTCTCTAGTACTTTAGGTGTTCAAGACTTCAAGGAGGAGAGGAGCTGTTTACACCATCACCACCAGCCATCAACCATCATCACCACCATCATCATCACCTTGGGAATCTCGGCTTTGAGTTGCTTGCTTTCAAGGATTCAAGAGTTCGTGGTCTTCAAGTTCTTCCTACTTTCCATGTTCTTCCAACTTTCCATATGGTGTACTTCAACTTAATCTTTAATTACTCTTTTTGAGTTCCTCTTTGTTGCTTGTTTATCTTTTGTATTAGTTAACATGACATGATTTATATAATTTTCAGCCTATATTTATGAGTTTATTTAGTTATTGGATTCTAATTAATTAGTTCTTCTAGTAGATTATGTGACTCCGTTTACTTGATTCTGTTTTATAGAAAACTTTTATGTGTTTATGTTATAGGGGTCGACACTTATAATATTTGCATATAATTGGAGCTAGACTTAGGGATTACAATTCTCCTAATAGTTTTGGAAACCTAATTCACTAGTAGTAAAGGCTTTGGACAAAGGTCGGTGTCAAATAAAAAGGATTGCGGACATATGGACTTTTCTATAATGGGTCGTGCACTTTGATTAACAACTCTTCTTCTATGCGTTAAACATGGTTTGATTAGCTAGCTTTCTAGACTAAGATGGTATGCTTAATTGGTTAATCTAGGTTCTTTCACTTAGGTTAATTTTCGTAGAGAGGTTTTATTTGGGGAATGGTTAGCTTCTAACTTTCCACATATGTTAATTTCGGTTTCATGGCTAGGGAACTTGGTTAATTTTCGGTCCAATGATTAATAAACTTGTGTATATGTGGCTGAACTTTATATTCTTTATGTTCCATCCCATCATATTTAATTTATTCTTTTTAATTTAATTAATTTATTTCATTCAATTTATCTCTCAATTCCCCTTTTTACTTTGTACATATGTATATATTCTTTATACTTGTTAATAATAATTCTTTATTTTATTTAATTCTTTGTGACAATTTCTGTTAGGTACACCATTTGATCTCCGTTGTGAACGATACCCTACTATGCACTATACTACTACCGATAGGGTTTTTTTTTAAATTGATGCTCCTTTTGGGCGTATCACTTGGCCACACCAAAAGATCAATATCCCATTCCCATGGCGGACATGCTTGTCGACGCTGTGACAGGACATGAAATCATGTCATTCATGGATGGGACAGTAGGTTACCATCAAATTCCGGTTGCGGAAGAAGATAAACACAAAACTGCATTTAGGTGTCAAGGTTTCGCAGGAGTGTTTGAATATGTGGTAATGCCATTTGGGCTCAAAAATGCTGGTGCAACTTACCAGCGTGCCATGAACTTAATTTTTCACGACTTACTTGGAAAAATTGTTGAGGTCTACATCGACGATATCGTGGTTAAATCCAAGAAACAAGTAGATCATGTGGAAAATTTGCGAAAGGTACGTGTTTGCAAGAATGAGGTTCCATAATTTGAAGATGAATCCTGCGAAATGTGCTTTTGGGGTCAAAGCAGGAGATTTCTTGGGTTTCCTTGTTCACGAAAGAAGAATCGAGGTCACAGAGGACAAAGCAAAATCTGTCATCAGTGCACCTCCACCTAAAAACAAGAAAGAATTGCAAAGGCTCCTTGGAAAGATAAATTTCCTTCGCAGGTTTATTTCAAACTCTGCTGGGAAAATCCAACCATTTTCTTCTCTACTCAAGTTAAAAGACCAAGAAAAATTTATTTGGGAGAAGAAACATCAGGAGGCTTTTGATAAAATAAAGGCCTATTTGACAAGTACACCTGTTCTTGTGCCTCCAAGAACAGGAATGGCTTTGAAGCTTTATATATCTGCTACTGATGTGTCAGTGGGTAGTTTGCAAGCCCAAGATGATGAAAAACGAGTAGAGCATGCAATTTATTATTTGAGTCGCACTTTGAATGATTGTGAAACAAGATACTCAACAATGGAAAAATTATGTCTTGCTTTATACTTCTCCGCTGCAAAATTGAGGCATTACATGTTGCCTTTTACTACGTGCATCATTGCGCAAACTGATCTTATAAAATATATGTTATCACGGCCTATTCTTAAGGGCCGTATCGGGAAATGGATATTGGCTTTGTCAGAATTTTCATTTCAATATGTGCATGCGAAAGCTGTAAAAAGACAAGCCATTGCTGATTTTTTAGCCCACCATCCTAGTTTGGAAGGCGATGCTTTTAAAGAATTAGAGATTGGAGCTACCGTGTGATAGGAGCACAAAGTGTGCCATTTTTAATGTATTTTCCCTACTATTTGGCTATGATTTAATTGTAACTTTGCTATTTTTGCTTAGTTTCCATATTTGAGTCCCTAAATGATGTATAAATGTGAATACGTGCAGAAAATCGGAGCTCGGAAATTTACGAAGTCTAATGGGCTTTTTCGAGGCCCATTAAGAGGTGGGCTGCCATGAGCCCAAGATGAAGGCCCAAATCCATGAAGGAAGGCCCAAGTCCACAAAGCATGAAGGAAAGGTCCAAGCCCATTTTTGGACAATCTGCCTGTGCAAATCTGTCAACTTTGGAAGAGCATATCTCTCACTTTCACCGTTGGATCTAGCTGTATTTTGGATACACGCTGCACGTGGATGTTAGGTATGCTGGGTTCAAATTTAAGAATCATCCAACCGTTCAAACGTCCATTATATCGTTCTAAGTGCACATAGCTCAGTGCTGTCTTCTTTCATTTTCTTTTATTCTCATTGCTCCACTCACCACCATATTGTCATCCATCTCACCACACCATGTTTGTTTCTTTCTTCCCACTCCATTAGTGCTTAGTTTCTTTTACCTAAATAAATGGTTAATTGCCATATGACTACATTTCCACCATTCCACTCACCATTTCTTTATCTCCCACTTAAATTCCACTTCTCTTCCATTTCTTTCTTTATTTCTTTCATTGTCTTCTTCTTCCTCTCCATTCTCTTATAAATAGCAGCCTTATTCTTCTCTTCAAACACACCCCAATGGGGAGGGACAAACCCTCCTCTTTCTCTTCTCCCTCTCACATCATATTTTCCATTCTCTAGTATTTAGGATTTTCAAGGCTTCAAGGAGGAGAAGAAGGAGATGTCACCATCACCATCAGCCATCAACCAACGTGTTCATCACCATCATCACCTCGAGTTCACGACTTTGGATTGCTTGCTTTCAAGGATTCAAAGATCTGTGGTCTTCGAGTTCTTCATGCTCTCCATATGATGTATTTCGACTTATTCTTTAATTTCTCTTATGAGTTCCTCTTTGTTGCTTGATTATGCTTTGTGTTAGTTAACATGACATGATTTATATAATTTCCAGCCTATATTTATGAGTCTATTTAGTTATTGGATCCTAATTAATTAGTTCTTCTAGTAGCTTATGTGACTCCGTTTACTTGATTCTGTTTTATAGAAATGAGATTCTCTTTTTCTTTTCAGTTGGATTTTGTTTGCACCAATAACCAGGCGGAGTATGAGGCTCTCATTATTGGCCTAGAAATTTTGCTTGAACTCAAAGCATATGACATAGATATATACGGGAATTCACTGCTGGTAATCAACCAGGTGATTGACAAGTTCAAATGTGCTAGCCCATTACTTGCACCATACCTCTTCGCGACCTGGAGCCTCTTATCTAAATTTAGCAATGTTTACATTGAACATATTCTCAGAGAGAAAATTTTTGCAGCCAATGAATTAGCTCAAGTGGCTTCAGGAATCAAGCTGACAGATGGAATTCAAGAACGAATCCTCAAAGTTGAAAGACGTTCTCTACCATCCGTACATGACAGAGGTTGGCCTATGGAAATTTCAGCCATTACCATGTCAAAGCAGCCTATTGACTTGGATTGGTGGAAACCTTTGATTCAATATCTAGAAAATCCAAACGAAAGTACAGATAAAAGGATTCGGTTTCAAGCTTTGAATTTTTTCCTAAGAAATAAGGAATTAAGACGAAGAGGGGAAGATGGAGTAGATTTCTTGTGTGTCTATGGCAGGGAAGCAAAAAGACTTATGCGTGAAATCCATTCAGGGACTTGTGGTTCACACCAGGCAGGACCAAAGATGAGGTGGCTTCTGCGAAGACATGGCTATTATTGGCCAACAATATTAAAATATTTTATTACCTTTGCAAAAGGATGCCAGGAGTGCCAGCAGCATGGTCTAATCCATCGCATTCCCAATATTCCAATGCAACCAATTGTTAAACCGTGGCCTTTTCGAGGATGGGCAATGGATTTTATTGGGATGATCAGTCCGCCATCTTCTAAGCAACACCACTTCATCATTGTGGCCACTGATTTCTTTACCAAATGGGTTGCTTGGGGTTGTGGTTGTGGTTGTGGCTCAGTCGGCATGCTAGCATCGGCGCTATTGAGCATGTTGGGTGGAATGATTTCAGTCAGACCTTCAAAGATTGGGTTCTCTGAAGGACCTGCCTGAAACAACTCGCTGAAAGAATTAACTCTTTTGGCCATTTCTGGGTTGGGAGGGGAGGATAGCTTTTCTGGGTTTGGGAGATTTTCTGGAAAAACTAACTAAGAACACGAAGAATAGATGAAGAACAACGAGAGAAAATGAGAGAGAGAGAGACTAAGAGAAAATTGCGTGAAATGACTAAGGAACTAACACCAACATAAGGGGAAGGGAGCGGACTGGACGGACGCGACTCGAAAGACACAGATCCGCAAATTGCGGATCGAGCGACGAAAGTCGCAACGAAAACGACCGCGTGCCACAAAAGTCGCAAAAGGAATAGTGGACACGCGCGTGGAAATTATTAAACTAACTAATTTTGTTGTTTATTATTTGGCCGACACCGAAGTCGTTCGTCGGCCCAATAACAATTTTTCAATTTTTTAATTTTTAATTTTTTTTAATCAAAACTTTACGAAAAAGTCGTAAAGTGAACAGTGAAGCGCGTGTCACACACGCGCCAACGCGATTATTGTTGCCGACACTTTAAATGGGCTTGGGCCATCGAACACGGCCTGGGCTTTAAAGTGGGCTAGGCCGAAGAAAAACTTGGGCCGTTATTTCTGGGCTAACCTAATGGGCCTAAACAAACAAAAGTTTTTTTTTTTTTAAACAAGGCCCGACACTATTTACATGGGCTTAAGGCCCAATAACACAAACAAATGGGCCTAGGGCCCAATACTATTCTAATAGTAACTAAATGGGCTTGGGTTATGGGTTATGGGTTTTGGGCTTTGAAAATGACAAAGGCCCAATGGGCCAAAAATTAATTAATTAAAAACTTTTTTTTTTTTTCAAAACACAAAACCCATTCCGAATTAACAAATGGGCCAAAGCCCAATACTGTACAAATAGTAACAAGCCCAAAATAAATAAACAGTAACAGTAAAAATAAAAATAAAAATAAAAATAAAATACAAACAGTAAAATAAATAAATAAATAAAAATGAACAAATAATAAATTTCCACTAAATTTTTTTTTTTTTAAATAACAAAAAGAATAAACACTAAACAAATAACGAGAATAAGAAAAAGGGAACTTTCCTTAATCGAACTCCCGAGGCGAGCCGGAAAACACCATCAAGACACCAACCTCAAGGTTTTTTCAACCTTGACTTCCAAACGTTAGCTCCGATGTAAGGTGCTGTAATTTCCGACGTACCTGAAATTACAAATAAAACACTGTTTAGAAAAGTAAATAGTACTAACAATCCCCGGCGAGACGGCGCCATTTGATTTACGTGAAAACACACATCATTTTATTTTACCTAAACTTCCTAACAATTTGTCGTTGAAAAGCATAATGGGAAGTAAGGATTTTTCCCACAGGAGATTGTTTATTTACTTTTCTATGTCACAAAATTGATTAAACTATAGTACAATTATTCTAAACATATTTATTTAATTTACAACTAAACTAAACAAATTAGAAATTAATTCCCAAATAAATCAAATATAAAATAAAACTTAAAAATATAAACAAAACAAATATATAAGTAAACAAATATTTACAATTACTCAAATTAAGAAAAATACTCACATAAATTAAATTACAAAAGAGAAAATGTTTTTGGGTTTTCTTAAATAATTCAAGCAAATAATAAACATGTTTTTGGATTTTTCGATAAATAGCACACAAATCAAATTACACAAATATTCAAAATACAAATTAATCAAATAAATTCACACAATAAAAATAAATTAACTTAAAATTAAAATGAGTTTAAGGAGAGAAAATCTCATTTAATTTGGCGAAGGAAGTTCGGGAGCTCGGGGTGAGAAACGCCATATGGGTGCGCAAAGTAATTGAGCCCAACAGGTCCTGGGCCATTGCGGGTGTCTGAAGCAATCTGGGCTTGGACTTTGACCTTGGTCAAAGGCCCACATCAAACTCTTTCTTTTCTTCCTTTGCGCTGTTGACTTTTCAACTTGAGATTTTTATCTCTTCTTCTTCCCGTAGTCTGCTTTGCTTCTTCATCTCCTATTTGTTTCTTTTCTTCACAACAGAGTGAGAGTTAGAGAGTTGAGATGCCACGAACTGAGAGATGCGGCGAGAGGAGGTGATGACGCGGAGCAGAGGCGCCGGCGGCGTGGTGGCATGGCTAGGCCGTGATGAGGACCGGCTGAGGCAGTGCGGTCTGTGGTGATGGAGCAGAAGAGACGCCGGCAGGATTGAGCTTTGGGCTTGAGCGAAATCGACGGCGCGGTGATGGGTATAGCGACGGCCGTGCGACGCCGTGGCGAGAAGATCGGAAATCCGAGGCGGGCATCGGTATGGGCATGGAGCAGAGCACGGGCTTTGGGTGCAGATGGCGGCGTCGTGCTTCGACGGGATGGGGTCGCCGTAGATTTGGGAGCGTCGGGCTCGAGGCGGACGGCAAGAGCACGGGCTCGGACCGGCGCGGCACCTGGAGGTGCGGCGGTGAAGATGTTGTGAGGAAGAGCGGCGCCGTCGGGGCTGGTGGCCGAGATGGGGTGTACGGTGCCGGCAGAGAAGATGACGGCGTGCACGAGAGGAGGCACGGGCTCGGTGGTGGGCGAGCGAGCATGGGCTCGGCTTGGGTGGTGCGAGAGAAGACCACGGAATCGACGGTGAGCGTGTGCTTGTGATGTTACTCGTGATGATTGAATTGTAATTATGAACTGTGATTGATTTCTTGTGATGGACTTGGTGATTGCTGTTGCTTGAATTGTGAATTGAGATTGCAGGTAAAAGAAGAAGAGAAACAGAAGGGGGGAAGAGAAGTTGTGGTCGTGATTGTTGTGAGCTGTGGCAGGACAGAGGAGAAGCAGGGCTGAGATAGCATCGAAATAGAAGGGAGATGAGAGATTGATTGATTGAGTGGTAACAAGAGGAAGGGAGATTGTGTTTGCTTGCAGAGAACTTGAGAGGAACGGAGAAGACTTTGAGAAGAGAGGATGAGAGCAGAAGGCACAGGAGAGAAGCTCCTGTGCACGGAAGCCATGAGAAGGTGGCACGGGGAGGAGGTAGAAGGCCCCCGGCCAATTTCTTTTGGTTGATTGATGCTGCTTAAATGGATTGGTAAAGGCAGGTTTGAATTTGAATTCAAGGTGAATTGCAGCTGGAAGCAATGGAGACCAAGGGTGGCCGGCAGGATGGAGAGGGAGTCAATCCCAAAACTGCAAAAGTCAAACAACAAAATAAGAAACAAAAAGAAATAATAATAAAATAAAATGAAATACTAATAAAAATAAGTAAATAATTAATTAAACTAAATAAGTAAATAAAAATAGAAATAAATAAACATTTATAAAGGGAAACAAATGGAGGTTTAGAAAATATATTTTAGCCACCGCGGGTGGTGGTTGCGCCGCCTTATGTGGTAGTTCGCCGGCAAAATTGCCGGGATTCGAAACGTTTTACGAAATCTTCGTACAATCTCTGAAATCCACATCCGAGAAATGACCGGTGTCATTTCAATATCGAAAAGTCACGGTTGACTTTTCGATTCAATCTTCGACGCGCTAAAACCTCTAAAATGTACCTTTTGTACAAATAAAGCATTTTGTTCGTATTTTCCCTGAAACACACTAAAACAATATTAAATATACAATAATAGGCTTATGGACTAACATAATCCAAGCGATTAAGGTACTTTGTGCACGTATTTTACGTTCACATCATCCACCTGAGACACTGCCGCCACGACGGATTCGCCGGCCTCTGAAGATTAGAACTCAAGTCGTTCGCCTCTCGGCAACGCCGGGAACTATGCATACACACCTCCGTCATCCAATTTGGCGCTGCCTCCATGTAGTCACGACGTTCCCGTCGCTTTCTCAGACCAATACCTCCATGGTTAGAACCGGGGGACTCCGATCCTCCTCTCCCTAACGCTCACGCGCCGCTCGTCTATGTTTTTTAATTGATTACTGAGCCACGATTCCTCTGCCCAGCTTTAACAATTTAACATACGGAATAATGGTTACCAAATCATCATGGTATCAATGGGTTCGATTGATTGAATTCATATTGCAGCTATTGGGGATTAATTATGAGAATTGGATTCTCAGCTATAAAAAAATTTGCATAAGATATTAAGATTAATTAATCCCAGTAGCTTCAAAATTGGATGGAGGTTCCTTCTTTTTATTTGGTTTGGGATGAAGGTTCTTTGTGGCTTCAATTTTGGGTTGTTAACATGGCCTTGAATATTTGGTTTACAAAGGAAGTGAGGAGAGGAAGATCGATCTGGACTAGGGGTGGCCGTGGTACGGTACCGGAGTTTTTGAGCTCATACCATTACCGTACCAAACTTGGGTGGTATATGATATTTGAAACCATTACCGTACCATGAAGTTCGGTACCGTACTATTCGGTATACCAAAGATTATGGTTGGTTCGGTTGGTATTCGGTATACCAATGTTTATCTCCAAATTTCAAAACTTATGCTTTGTTCCAAATTTCAAAATGCATAATTTGCTATAAATTCCAATACTACTATTGTTTGATTCACCTTAATGGCTTAATCGATCTTATATGATACATATATAATTATATACAAGATAAACAAATGAGCAAAATGTATCATTTTAATCATCAAAGTGGTTGTTTTCCAATATTCTAGTAGTTTATAATCTTCATGATCACTCCTAATTTGAAATTGAAGAAAGAGAAGATATTGCTCTGACCAATAAATGACGATGCACATGTCCCTTTTTTTTGTCGATATATATATGTCAATCTCCTACAAAATTTAATTAAAAAATAAGTATTAAATATTCGGTTGGTTCGGTAATACCATGGTTTTTAGAATTTGTATACCATTACCGTACCATAATCTTTGATTCGGTATGGCATACCGTACCACGACCTCGGTTACCATTGACCTCGGTTTTTTTTCGGTTGGTTTCGGTTGGTTTTCGGTTGGTTTCGGTAAATTCGGTAGAAATGGCCACCCCTAATCTGGACATGGAAGGAGTAAGATGAGAGAAAAAAGAGTGTTCCCCTTAAAAAAAAACACAAGGAGGCTATAAGAGTCATTTTGCTGGGGAAACGGATAGAAATGTGACACATGTCAATGATTAACGGTCAACTAATGTTGACTTGACGGAAGTATCTCATTGATGTGGTTTTGATAGTTTAGGTACCTAATTGATTGTTTTTGAAGTCAATATTTTGTCCGATCCGAAAAAGTTCAGACCCTACTCATAATAAAAACCCAAAATACATAGAGCATCTAAGAGACTCGTGTGTTTGCAGAAACAAAGGAGGGGAAAAAGGAAATGGAGGACGACGCCGCTGGTGCAATGAAATCAACACAAAGAAAGCGTTGTCTCAAACCACAACCTCTGTTCAATAACTATCACAGCTGGAAATACAAGGTTTCTCTCACAACTCCCAATCCACAGTTCTTTCTTCACTTTATGTTTTGTTTCCAAGTTTGTGATTTATGATATTCGTATCCTAATCTTACATTTATATTTTGAGACCAATAACTTGTTTCTCCAATTGGTAGAGTTGGGAAACATTTTTTTGGTGTCTGTATGTTAAGGATTGACAAGTAAATTGTAATTAGTGCGGTATGTATTTGTATGTATGTTGTGTAGCTCAGAGAAAATTGTTACAAAAGGGTAAGAGAAGACAGAAGGCGCTTGCTTTGGAAAATGAGGATGTTACCCACTCCACAAACTCTCAATCACGATCCAAATGTACTCCCACTCTTTTCCTGTGCTTGCTTTCCCATTTGGGTGGAGCTATTTGATTCATCCCATGGCTTATTCCTTTTTGTTTTTCTGGTCTTGTGTTTGCAGGACGAGTTCATAAAATCTGCTTTCCAGGACATAGTTTCTGCTGAATTTGAAAAACTTAAGGACTCGTCATTAAATGACAATATAGGCAATGATGTGTTATGGGAATATGATGACCTTAAAACTGCATATCAAGGTGATTGTGAAGATATATTGCTAGAAATGCAAACCATCTTTTATGAAGATGTCAGTAGAGAACCAACTAGAAAAGGTGAAAGATGACTGCTCTTTTACAAGTTATATTATGTTCTACACAGTCAATTTTGGCAGCAGAAATGATGATGTTGTAATTGGTGAAAAGAAAGGATGACATTATGATCTAAAATGAAATAACAGCAAAAACTTCCGGTAGGTATATGTGTTTTCGGCAAAATTATAAGTTAGATTAAACTTGTGTTAGTCAAGTGCAATTACACTTCATTGACTCCTCCACCCCCATTTTATTTTCCTATATTATCTATTTTTCTAATTATCTTTGTTAAACAGTTTGACATCATTTTTCAAGCCAAAGAAATGTATGAGGTTTATAAGAACTCATCGCATCTTGTCATTCATGTTATCATTTTATGAAGTCATTTAGTTATCTCTCTTTCCTCCCGACCCCTATTATTTTTCTTTCTCTGTGCATGCCTTCTTTTCATTGGCCAATTCATCATTTTGAGCATAGATGTTTAATCTAGCCCTTTGCAGGAGCAGAAAACCGTGTTGAAACATGGGAAGATGAAGAGGATGAGTATCTGGCCCAGGCAGTCTACGATCATATGCAACTGAACGACAAGAAGGTAAAAAGAAAAAGTAATGAGTGTTCAATGAATACATCACCATGAATCCATCAATTTGAATGTTGTCCAATTCACATATCAATGAAGATATATGATTGATAAGATTATTAACATTATCTTTGTTATAAAAATATATTGGGAAACTGTGCCCAAGCAATATTTAAGACTCAGAGACCATCTTCATAGCAATTGATTAATTATTATTTTAAACCCAGTTATATGTTGTCAGAATTTTGGCCCCACCATGGAAGTAGAGTGCTCTCTGGATGGTAGGAGCAAAAACATTTAGGTTCCATCCAATTTGTGGTAAGATGGAAGACCTTCTTGGGTCTAGAAATGAAGGATGGCTCAATTAGAGTGATCTTGAAAACTTGAATGCAATGGAAGACTTTTCCATGGTTTTAGGCTCCCCTTCGATCTCTTAAATTGGAACTCCTGAGAGCTTCATTTTGAGGCCTCGGCTGTGAGAGTCCTTTGTTTCCTGCTTCAGGGATCAGTTTCCTCTTGTGAGGAGAGAATAAAACTTTACCTACACAAGTGTGGCAGGATCACATTGCTTAAGAGTATGCACTCATCTTCCCACTAGTTCATGTCCTTGTTCATTGTTCCTCTTTCAGGTCAAATGATAACTGAGCTTTAGTTGAGATCTTTATGGAGGCTGTTGTCCAGGGGTATTGGGGTAATGGATGTGCTCCCTCTTATGATGGTACGCACTATTCAGGGATTAGGGGTAAGGAAACTTGTCCTTTAATCAGGCTGTCGTGTGTAAATTGATTTTGAAGTTCACAGGGAGACTACTTTGGAAGTCTTAGTTTGATGATCACATTGTTGACAAATTACAGTTACACTTTCTATATCTTTTCAATGCTCATGTCTTTGTTCACTATTGTCTTTGTTCACTGTTGTATAACAAATTAAGACTATGTTGGGACAGTCCAGTTTTTATGGAAGTAGTTTTTTGTCAAACAGAAGAAGTCTTTGTTCACAGCCCCTTTTGTTTGGTCGATTGTAGCAGAAGCTCTTGATGGGATCCTGGGAATAGTATCTTAGAGTATTGGAATAATAGGTATGCTACATATGTGATCTTTATGGAGAGTAGGATCTCATTGCTTAAGACTATGCTATCTGTATCTTCTCACTAGTTCATGTCCATCACTCCATCTTCACTGTTCCTATATCTGGGCTTCTGGCCAAGAGAGAACAGAAGCTTCACGATGGATCTTTAGGAGGTAGTGTTGGGAGGGCCATTTGCATAGGAGCTCCCCTTGTTAGGATGGTTATTTGAACTTAGATGCAAGAAATTGTGGGTCTTTAGTTATAATGGGACAAAATTCTCTACATAAATGCTCACTGTTTTTGGAAGTGGTTGTGCCATCATCTCCCAGTTCCACTTTTTCCATATTATCTTTCTTTTTCTGACGCACAGGTGCTTCTCAGCTCTTTTAGGGGCTTAACATGTGTTTCCTCTGCATGTCGTTTGCCATTTGATGTTTTACAGTTTGAGAAAATGGAATGTCGTGTATTTTTTTAAGGTGGAGATAAAGTAAATGAAAACTAGAAGAGAATTTCTACCCAGCAAGAAATTAGATTATGCAAGGGAGCTTAATTGACAAAACTTCTGACAACGGTTGAATGACTTGACTACAGAATAGGCTCCAAGTAAAGCCTTATATTGGTGCATTTATATCATGCCACATGTTTTATGTCGGTATAAGCAAGATGTTCATACTGTTTCACTCTTTGTTTGTTTGTTCCTTTTTTTTGTGTGTGTGTTATTGCACCACTTCCTTATTTTCTTTCATACTGATTATATTTTTTGGACCTCAATGCTAGCTGCATAAGGAGGAAGTTTGGTGTCCCATCTGTAAGCACGGACAATTACAAGAGAACTATCATCTGATATATTGCAGTCAATGTGAACTTCAGCTCAACAAAGGCAATGAGGTCTTGCTATCTTCCTTTGATTTAATCATGCTTATGTTTGTCTTGCTTTCTGTGTAAACGATAGGGCTATGGGACTTTTATGTGCTGATCGGATAACATTCTAATCATAACTGTAGTCATTTCGGGTGCCCAAACGTTGTCGATAAGTTCTCAATATTATTTCTTCAACCCATGCTTGGAAGCCCCCCCCCCCCCCCCCCCCCCCAAAACAAAAAACACTTGGATTTCTCAACATCTCTGATAAGGGTAGTTTCTGGTTTGTTAAAGGGCATGAAAAAAAATTGTTCTAGATGAAGTAAGAATGGCACTGCACATGTAGTTCTCACGTTGGCGCTTGAAATACATAGCGTGAGACAATGTGCAGTACACTGTGTTCTCTTTCCACCTTGCTGTCTTGTGAAACGAATTTTATTGTTGCTGTTCACATTGCTGTATAGTAATATTAGTAATTAACGATCAAAAGGTTCTGAAAATTTCATTGTGCTGCGTCCTTCTGTTGTTTGAGTTATTATATATTAATTTATTTTAGAGTATTATGTTAAACAGATGCAACTAGATTAATCTTTTGTCCTGAAACTTATATTATCATCTTGCGTCTATAATTTTGTACTACGGCTCATGCCCTTCCTCTTGTTCGACATGCATCGCTTTCAAGTGATTTCCCTATGGCAAATACATGCCTTATCACTTCGCTATTCTATTTCTGTTTTCTTGTAAATTATTAAATCATATCTTGATCATCTTGTGGTGTTTTTTTTTTTTTTCGGTTTCGTTTTTAACACCAGCTTAAGTACTATATATTTAGGTATTAATCTTAGTATAATACTTCCTCTCAACCTACTATTATAATTGGTTTATGTTTTCTTTTAAAACTATTATTTATTATGAGTTTATCATTTCAGGTCAGTTTGGAATTGTTGCGGGTCAGGCTAGCAGAAGTGCATGTAGAGCATCTGGATGGTGGTTGCAGATTGAAGCCCAAGTTTTGCATCGAGACTAGATTTGATATAACTGCACTATACATTCTTTGTTCCGGTTGTAGTACATTCGAGATTGTATTATAGTTCCCCTTCCATTTTAGGAGATAGATTATTTTGTTCAACAAAGAGAAGTTACAGATAATGACCTATCGCATTGGTGCTCGATAGAAAGAGCAATACCTAAGCAACCTCACTTGATATCGATGATAGCCCATTTGTAAATAATAACGAATAACAAATAACTTTGACATACAAGTCCATGATAACATTTGAAAACACTCAAAATTTCACTATTTTTGGTTTGAACTTTGAAGTCTTTAAGGATATTTATTTTATTTTATTTTTTTCAAGGGAAAGGGGGCTTCAAAATTTGAGAAATGTGAGGACGGTGAGACTTCAACTCTAGTAACTCTGGGCACTCCACCCTAGTGCACAAAAGACATATTCTTACACAAGGACATTCTATTTTTTAAGTTGTCATCTATTACTTGTTAAATTGCTTTCTTAACCGTTGCATGTTAGTTATCTTGATTTTATTGGATTGAATGTTTGAGCTTTGAGATTTTAGGCTTAACTGCAGTGCAATAGCGGTAACAATGCTGCAGTAGTATTATGATTGAGGTTCTATCCTGTAGTAGCAGTCGAACAAAATCAAAGCAGCTCGAGACTTTTTTTCTTTTTAAAATTTTCACCCAATATGCTAGTGAAATTCAAACGGTGTTGGTTTTACAAATAACCAATAGGCAACAATATTAATATTGTGATTGAAATTCTTAAGTGCAATAACACTCATTCTTTCACGCTTTATTATATTGATTTCAGTACAATAGCATTAGTCGACACCATATTTCTTCTCATCAACAAGTCATTCGCTTCATATATATATACAGTCTTTCACATATGTGAAGCTTCGGAGTTTTAAAATTTGTGAAGTTCTAATGTCAGTCGTCAGATCCATTTAAATAATCTGATCTAATCTAATCTAACGGATGACATTGAAAATCCGCAAAATTTTAAACTACGAATTTCCATCGTGGAGAAGACCTTTCAATGCATAAAAAGTTACAGAGTTTTGATCTCAACCGTCAGATTAGATCATTTAAACGGATATGTCGTCTGAGATTAAAACTCTGTAACTTTTTAGGTTGCACAGTTATGTAGTGGAGAATTTTCCTATATATATATATATATATATATATATATATATCTCGGGTCTTCTCTCGTTAAGGAAATCCTTACTTTTTAATATACGGAGTTTTGATCTCAGTCGTCAGATCAGATCATTTAAAACAGATATGACGATTGATGATCTGATTTGACGGCTGAGATCAAAACTCCGCAACTTAAAAAAGTAAGGACATCCTTACCTAAGAATTATTGCTATATATCTCCACTAAGGAAATCTGCAGCTTTAAAATTTGCTAAGTTTTGATCTCAACCGTCAGATTAGATCCTATCATTTAAACGGATTTGATGTCTGATATTAGAACTTTAGAAATTTGAAAACTGCGTACTTCCGTAGTGGAGAAAATTTCTATAGTTATAACGTCAAAACTTGGGTTCTTGGTAAACATTCAAAAACCCAAAATTTACCCCTCCAACAATATATTAGATAATATATAAACTTAAATATATTAAGGACAAAACAGTAAATAACATAGTCAAAATTATAAATAAAGTTGCTAACTTATTTATTTTTTATTACTATTTTTATTTTTATTTTTATATTTCTTGTCTTAGTTTATTTTCTAACATTATTTATTATTTAATTTGACCAATATACTTAAGGATATTTTTGGTATAAAAATAAATCATTCCTAATACTTACCCCTTGGTTATCAAACTCTTTAATATTGAAGAATTGATTCTTGACATTGGACGTGAGACCGATACAAACTAAACTCCTAGATCTTTTAGTATATGCAACTAATACAAAATCGGCCTAAATTGGCAGTCTTGGGCAGTCGGTTTAACCGGTTTGATCGGTTTGGCATCCTTTCTACAATGATGTCAAAGCTACTCATGCCATTTCAGATGTATCGAAACTCAGTTAGCTCCGGCATATAATGAACCCCAGCAATATATCGGAGTGATCCTATGTCTAAATGATCCAAGTAATATATATAAAGAATAGGTTTAATGTTTTCGTTCCAGGAAAGAGAACAAGATGGTGTGATTGTCTCTGCATTTACTAAAAGATCTCAAAAAAGTCCGGGTTCAATTCAGTTTGAACTGCACAATTTATATGCAAAATGGTGCACTGGATCGATTTGGCCGTTGTGGTCACATTTAAACAAATTTGTCAGCACCTCAACATTGCGCTTCCATGTCAATTTCAATTTAGGCAACCAAGCAAAACCATGTTACTGGAACAAACAAAAAAACCAATGTACCTGGACTTGAGAAGATGAATTAGCTCCAAGAACAATAAAAAATAGAATTGGAGTGATTTTTTTTATAATTAATTTAAAAATTATAAATGTAAACAAACTAAAAAATGGTTGCCAGTCACTTATATATGAGAGAGTAGGAATAAAATGACTACTTTGCCCTTGAAGTTTCCCCACAGGAGTGCCACATGGATTACACGTAGACAATTTTGATAGAAAAATGGACGAAAAATGACGCGATAGGTCAGATACTACGAGACTGTCTAAACATTTTTAGGCATCAAAAATTATATTTCGTAATGGTTCAAGTACACTATTGAGGATTTTACCCTACTCAAAATGGAGGAAGAAGCCTCAGTATAGGCAGTACACTTACAAATGCAGTAGTGCAATAATTACGAGTATCCATCTCTCCATTTGCAGATGTCGTAATTCTATTAACTATGAGTATCCATCTCTCCATTTGCAGATGTCGTAATTCTATTAACTATGAGTATCCATCCCCAATTTACAGTACTAGCATTTATAGACCGGAAATAAGACTTTTCAGCTCCAAAAATGGGAGACCTCATTCGATAAGATATGTCTGTTTCTGTCATTCAAATTTATAAGGGAAAAACCTCCATATGGTACCTGGACTATCACCAAATGCAATTTTTTGTACCTGAATTTTCATAAAGAACCTGGTGGTACCTGAACTATTGTTCCGTTAGCCATTATAGTATCTACCGTTAAATATTCCGTTAAGTGCTGACATGGCATGCCTAGTCATTATTTTTAATATTTTTTTTATTTTCTTTTTTTTATTTTTATTTTTATTATTTTTTATTTTTTTATTTTTATTTTTATTTTTTAACTATTTTCTTTCATTTTTTTAATATTTTCTTAAGCTTAGTTTATACAATTATTTTTTTTGTGTATTTTTATTTTATAAATACTTGTGAGTTATTTTGAATAGATTCTTAAAACGCAAAATAATTTGTGAACTTTGTATTTTACAATGAATTTGTGTAAATTATTATTATGTTTATTATCTATTTAAAACTTGATTTTTGTTTTATTTCTAATTTTTGTGTGTTAACTTCAAGTTTATTTTCTTAGTTAACACTGAGCTAACAATAAACCACTAGTATTTTGTAAACTTAATATATAAAGTTCACAAATATTTATAAAATACAAATACACCAAAAAAGTAATTATATAAACTAAGCTTAAGAAAATATTTAAAAAATGAAGGATATAGTTAAAAAAAATAAAATAAAAAGATATAAAAAATATTTAACTAAGAAAATAAACTTGAAGTTAACTCACAAAAATGAGAAATAAAAAAAAATCAAGTTTTAACTAGATAATAAACACAATAATAATTTACACAAATTCATTGTAAAATACAAAGTTCACAAATTATTTTGCGTTTTAAGAATTTATTCAAAATAACTCACAAGTATTTATAAAATAAAAATACACCAAAAAAATAATTGTATAAACTAAGCTTAAGAAAATATTTAAAAAAATGAAAGAAAATAGTTAAAAAATTAAAATTTAAAAAATTAAAAATTAAATTAAAAATAAATGAAATGACTTTTTTACCCTTGCCACGTCAACACTTAACGAAATATTTAACGGTATGTACTATAATAGCTAACGGAACAATAGTTCAGGTACCACCAAGTTCTTTATGAAAATTCAGGTACCAAAAATTGCATTTGGTGATAGTTCAGGTACCATATGGAGGTTTTTCCCAATTTATAATAATGCATGAGGCGACTTCCAAAATCCATCTTAGCATTTTTGTTGGAGGGATGAACTTGTACGGGGAACCAATTTAAAAAAAATAGATAATGGTACAGAAAACAAAAGCACCAGCTTGTAACTCTAAAACAATATAGCAAAATACAAAGCTAAATACAAATGCACCAATTTGCATAATAGAATGTACAAGTCTTTCGTCTTTTTTACTTTTCACGCTTATACGAAGGTACTGTTCTGCAGTTTGCAAGAAATATACAGAACTTTAGTGTCCAGCAAATGTAGCACCAAATGCAGAAATAAGAGTATTTTGAGAATTTAGAGGAATTGTGTGCCAATAAGAGTATTTTCTTGTCTGCTGCAAATGCATAGAAACCAACAATCATACAATAGTCTCCAAAATACCTATTTTTGAAGAACCTCTTTGTGAGCTTTAAACGAGAGGATGACATTCCATACCAAAGCAATAACATTAGCAGCAAGAACCTGAAATTAATGACACATTAAATTGGGAATAAAATAAAAATAAAAGAATACTTCTAATAAAATTACTAGAAAATGAAAATCATAACATAAAAAGCGAGCTTAGATAAGGAAACACATGATGTGATTAGATCTTAATCTCAAACATAGAATATAATCCTTCTGCAGAAACCACCTAAATTCAGAAGCGATGACTACATGAATGATTCACATTTTTATTCTTCTTTGAAACTGAAAATATCATTAAAAGAAGATACCCTTGAGATCTGTCAAAGTTTAACATGATTCACTTTGCATCTATAAGAACATACAAATTATCACTTAGATGGGCTTTGGGCCACACATACACACATAATACCTAGGCTAAAAATATGAGTATTTTAGAACCATGGGGTGTCCTATATCCGGTTTAGGAAGATTTCTATCATTTTAATACCAACAAAACCATCCAAACATAAACCATCATACACAACCATTTGAAAGCCCATCTCTTAATATCCAAAATCAACCGAGAAAATATTGTATGATTGAAATTCGCATAATGGATTAACTATGGAAAGATCACATCTTTAGCCACAGTATTAAACTCATAATGTAATAGCAAAAGAAGTGAGTTTTTCTCTTTTCTCTTTTCTCCACTGTCAGATCTTATGAGATTAACTGGGATTTCTACAACCAAGTAAAGACAGGACATCACAATACAGGCGGAAGAAATCATCCTAAATCATTTAAGTTCAAAAATGTCTTTCATATATCACCTGATCCTGCTTTTTATTAAAAAAAAAACTTTCATATAATTGTCGAGGAAAATATCATGATAACCAACAACACATTTCAACAGTGATAAATTATAGTGAAATACTGTCAAATAGTCTTGTTACTATCTACATGCTACCACATCCATAATCAGAACATATAGTTTCCGACAGCTCCTGGTCCAGCTATTGAAACCTAAACTGAGTTTCTTTTTTATTTTTATTTTTCTTTTCGATACACCTAATTCACATGTTCTGTTGCATAGTTTAACCCTTTCTCTATTCCTGTCCTTCAGATTTATAAAACACTACCAGGTAATTCAAGCCTTGCGCCATAATAGATAATATCTTTGGACCCTATATGAACCCAAATGAATGCTACTAAGAGTTCTTAAAACTGCATCTGTGAATTGCCTTTATGACGTATGAAGACTCTTAATTATATGGTGCTTAGTAATTGGTAAAACTGATTTATATAATCTGGACTTGGCTCCAGCATCAAGAAGCAGGGAGGCAATTCCCACTTTAAGTCTTTGATACAAAGAAGCCAGGAAGATGTGGAACACTTGAGAAAGGAATCAGGATGAGAGAAATAGGTTTTCCTGCATTAGCAGAGATAGGTTGTAGTAATTAGGGGAAAGACCAGAACACAAAAGGGAAATCATCGAATTAGATTGCTGACCTATGATGCCTGAACACGGTATATGATAAATGGATATGGCAAGTCTCAAAGAAACATGATTTGATATGGCAATTAGAATAATATATATTATAGATTTAATAAATAAGTTAAGTACATTGATCCCACACAGTTAAAAGTGCTGAGGAAATGTTTTCTTTCTTTGGCCAAGGCTGAAGAAGTCAAGAAACGTTAAAACACTGGTGTTTTGAGATTTTTTTAGTCATTTAGCAGATCAGCAATAATGAAACGGGGTGGATAAAGGAATTAATAAATAAGACAGAGTTGTTATGCCAAGATCATAACTTCAAAGTAAAATTAGGTTGAAGATTGAAATTCGGTTAGGCAAACAACCTAATTACTTCCAGCTATGACCAAATTCGGACAACTCCACACAAGGGCATGCCCCGAAAGCACCTCAGAAACCCCTTTTAAAACACCGAAACATACCCAAATGTATCCTGCTGGGTTTAAACCATATCTTGTCATGTTGTATCGGAGGTGTATTTTTCAGAAAAGTCAGCAGACATTCCAAATGGAGTATCTGATCCAAATCCATGTATCACAGTTGCTGAATACTCTATGTACTTAGTATTCATCTTCTAGTTTCTGCAAAATAAGGGTCATTTATTTCCAACTTTTCCAAGTTTGGTTGGTGTTTGTGTTTTCTTTATCTTAGTTCCAGAACTGAAATTATCTTACGTTCTATATTTTTTTGGTCTGAAATAAATGAACCATTGCAGTCTCTTGGAGACAGACATGACATTACTGGTGAATGAAATTATCCCTGGCTAGAACCTCTCCTTCTTTCAAACCCAAATCCATCAGTTCTGTCTCTTCTCTAAACCCTAATTCTTCTCCTTTATCCTGGTCTATTTCTTCTAATCTTCTCTGCATCACATTCCAGTTAAGTGCTAAACCACAACTGTGAATCACTCACCAGAAGTAGTAATTTAAAAATACTATTCATTGATACCAAATGATAGAAAGACATGCTTTATGTGAATTTAAGTCCATGACAGTTTCATTCACATCAATAAAAGTCATATCCTTAATACGACCTTTAACGACTTGTTGGAAACTCAAGCATGACTCTGACTCTTTAATTAATTTTACAGATGGAAGACACATTAATCAAGCTTCTGGACCTCTAGATTCATTTAACTCGTTTAATACTCTCCAAGAGTATATAGTTAATACTTCATAGTTTTGAGAATCTCCTGCAGCTCAGTGCATTGAGACTCTTAGACCTCATGCATGTCCCATATGGCCATATGTCAGGGGGCAGTGACACAATCTTCATATGCAACTTCACAATATCCAAATCATATTCTGTTTACAAGCAGTAATAAATGCATAACTTCATTATACAATTCTAACCTGGAATTGTTGTGGTACAAACCGAAAGTTAAGAAATTGGAAAGGTATCCACAGCTGCCAATTAGCAAGCACAGCAGAAAACCACTCCTACAACAAAAAAAAAAGGAGAGAGAGAGAGAGAGAGAGAGTTTCAAATGAATAATGACAATTTTTATATGAAAGCAAATAGAATCACATATATAACTCCTTTAATGCCACCTGTTGAAGCTTGGGTACCACTTGGGAAGGTCTTCCCTCCAGTGTCATCAATGCCGATAAGAAAACTCCAATAAATATAGGAGAAAAAAGAAACTGCCAAAGTAATAAATCCATTTTATAACAATAATGATATCATGTCAAATCACATTTTTGAAACACAATGGGAAGTTGAGATCACCTGATCAAGTAGAAGGCGCAGGAATGCACCTGATGCTCCAGGCAACTTCACCAGTTTGCTTAGATACAAATACCTACAGATACAAAAGGTAGTGTGCTAAAAGCTCATAAAAACTGAAAGAAAGATAATTAGATTACTGTTTTACAGTGCAGTTAATGACATTGCTAATATTAAATAACACTGTTTCTGATGAGGACATCGTTGTCAAACCCTTTAGGGTTTATGAGCGGAGGAAAGGGAGAAAGAGAACACCTAATTCATCTCTATCTTTATGGCTGGATTAATTGTTCTCAAGTTAATTACTGCAGCTGTGGGGGAAGATTTAATAAGTCTGGTGTCTTTTCGAGTACTTAAATTTCAGTTTAAGAGTCTTAAAGTGTCCTTTATTAAGTCTTGTGTGCTTCAGGTTCAGAAGTCTGAGAGGCTTATTTTAATTGAGTCTTAAATGCTAGTTAATGGGGGGTCATCTGTTTAAGTATAAATAAGTGTAAGTGCCTTATGGCAAGTCATGATTTGATGAATAAAAAACATGTCAGATTTTTCTGAGTTTCCTGAGATGGGAGTGTTGTAGGTGTGAAGCCTAATTTGGTGAGAAGCCTGGGAGAGAATCCTGATTTCTTGTTTTCTATTCCTTATCCTATTGTTTCTTTTCTAATTTGCTCCTAATATTAGAGTTTGCTGATCCTGGTGTCTAAAGGCAGTAGTTATACTACATCAGTTTCTCATAAAAGGAGTCAAGAAACATAAAAGTTTTGTAGCACAAAAACGTGCAGATAACTATGGTATCAGTTGTATGATAAAAATAAATAAACAAATAAATAAAATTGTGGTATCACTTGGCAGTTACTTTATGTTTTAGAGTGTTAATAGTCTATAGTGCCATATATATGAATATCATGTTGAAGATGTAATTCTAAATTTAAAGCTTACAAACAATTCTGAAGCGTTACCAGAAATGCAATGTCGGACCTACTAACACCAGCCCCAGCAGAGTAAACAAGAATGTTCTTTTCAGGTCAAGACATGGAACTTGATCAATCACAAGCTGTGGAATTTAAAAATAAATAAATTACAGTAAGTATTCCTATATCTTAAAGAAAGCAGCAAACTCACAAAATATAACTACCAACTGCAAATCAACAAGTCAAGAGTATTGTGAGGAGGGGGGAAAGAAAAAAAAAAAGGAGTAAAGGTTAAGAGAATCACCCTAACTATAACTTACGAATGGTACAAACCTCAACATAATAACTTACAAATGGTACATCATTGTAAGCAACAGAAACTATAGTGCCAACATTACCGCAATGACATAAAAACATTAAGTCTTTAGGAATAAAATGTATAACATCGGTCTTGAAGCAGTTACCAATCTGTTAACTTTAGATAAAGATAACGATCAACACTACTCTACCAATATGATCTTGGACCACCAATCCTAAGTAATAAATACCCATCTCAGTCACAGTCAACCATATCATGTCGTCAAACATACAGAAATGCTTAATGTTTAGGCTACCACGTTACAACATTTATCACTTTATCAACTCACTGCAGCTTTCAAATCTAACAATAAATCTGATAAGGAACAATATATGAACTCTACACTGACCAATCCATAAAGAGAAGAGCAAAAAAATAACTAGACCTAAAAGCTCTTCCACAACCATTTCTGAATACTCTTCAAAAATCATTCTATTTGGCTCCATCCATAAAACCCAAAAAACAGCAAACATTCTGCAACACCAAAAGGTTTTAGCTTTCTTGTTTCTTCCTAAACCTATAAACTGTTGCTTAGCAAATCATAACACCCTCTTTGAATAACCCAACGAACATGGGCTTGATTGAAAAGTCTTCAACACCTTTCAAACATTACACCACTGAGGACTAAGAAGAGGGAATTGCCTTCAATTTTTGAATATTGTGGCAACTATTAACTTTCCTGCAAGACCAATGCAAGCAAGCATTTGAACCTTGAGGAACCTTTGCCTTGCAAATTTGATCAACAGGATGTCTTAAACTACATTGAAACACTGAAACCCCAATTCCAATCGCCCAGGGAAAACATTGACAGCATTACACTAGTATGCATGCATGTTAGTCGTCAATTTATTTGGGAATGCAAGGGGGACAAATAAAAAAGAACAAAAAAAAAAAAAACCAAAGGACAGCAGCAAAAGTGCAGAAGAAAAGATATCAATTTAAATATATGCAACCTTAAAATAGAAGTTCCATTCTTAATTTCTGATATAATTGGAGCAGAGGTACAGACATACTTCAATTTATGTATCATACATTAAAATTTTGATGACTATACAAGTTTCAACATGATCCAGTCATGCTCGAAGTGCAAAGTTGAAAATAAGATAGAAAATTTTCATAAAGAGAGAGATAAACAATTCCATACTTTCTGTTAGGCCACCAAAAAATATAAATAAAAATCATTAACCGTAACTAGGGGAACAATACCTGGCAGATAACATCTCCGATGAGGGTTAAAAAAGCAGAAGTCAGAGCTTTTATTGACACGGGATACTTTGCAAGAAGATCCAAATACCTAATAATCCACAATAAGAAAGTTGTTTTAATATGTCCGTTGAAAACAAAGTGCTGCATACTATTTCCATCCGCAGGCTAGAAAACAAGACAAAGTGCTAATATTGGTAAAGTTTTTTGGACCAACTCTTCAAGTAATGATTTAGACATAATGGTAAGAACACACCACAATATATATATATATATATATATGAATAGCTTGTATGTGTCCGTCACATTTTTTTTTTCTTTTGAGAAGTGGATGTATAATGTTTTGAGGAAAAAAAAACCCAAGCGGCTTCTCTTTGTAATTTACTTTTCCTATCGAAAAAACAAATTATATTTTATTAGAGCAAAAAACCAGAGAATAACTGAGGACAAGAAGTCCTCAAAACAACCTAGAAGAAAACAAACAAAAAAACTGAAAAAAAAAAATTAACTTCTCAAGATAGTAGAGCTTTCCAGTCTAACAATAAGGCTGAGAGGGAATAATTTATAAAATCTGGGGTAACTGATGCCCAAAGGGCAGACCAGACACTAATTCGATCCCAAAGCTCTTCCACAGACAACCCAAGGAATTTTTCACATATCCTCCTGTTTCGCTCCATCCATTTGGCCCAAAAGACGGCCAACAATCTACAATTCCAGAGAGTTTTAGCCTTCTTGCCTCTTCCGCAACAATTGAACCGAATACTTGACTGGTCATAACATGCTTTAGGATAATCCAACTTACACCAACCTGCTTAAAAATTCTCCACCATATTTGAATTGAAAAGGGACAATGAAGGAATAAATGATCAACACTCTACTCCCAACCTTTCAAAGACTACACCAATGAGGATTAAGATACTGAAATGGTCTTCGATTTTGAATATTGTTGCATGTATTTACTTTCCCATGAACCACCAACCAAGCGTGTAGATGAACTTTAGAAGGAACTTTTGCTTTCCAAATTTGATCAGCTGGATCAAAGTCAGTGAACTCAGGATTATTGCAAAGATATCTTCCATAAGACTTGCAAGAAAAGGACCCATCCCTTTCTAAAATCCAACGTTTAGTATCTCCCCTTGTAAGATAGAAACAAACACCTTCCAGCTTGTACACAGAGTAGCAAACTCCATTGTCTCCAAATCATTTAGATTTCTTCTAAAACCCAGATTGCCGTTATAGGGAAATTCAGAAGCATCTACAAACCTTGCAATCTTCTGATTTATCTTGCAAGACAATCTATTAATCTAAATAATCTGGGAAATGATATTTTCAAAGCTTCATTCTCCAACCACTTATCCTCCCAGAATCTTAACTTTTACCCATGGCCCAGCACTAAAGAACAGCGCTCGAAAAGAGAAGATAAACCTTTAGAAATGTCTCTCCACGGGCTTCAACTTGTACCTCTCAACAAGGGTGGACCGTCCCAACCATTAGCATCAACTTCATATTTACTCCTTAACACCCTATACCACAAAACTTCTGGAAGGGAATCTCCATAACTGCTTTCCCAGTAAGGCCTTATTTCTTTCAATTAAGTTTCTCACCCCAAGGCCTCCCTTCTCTTTGCTTCTAGCCACCAACTCCCATCTTATTAAATGATCTTTCTTTCCTTCCTCTGAACCCTCCCACAAAAAATTTATCATCAACTGTTCTATCTTCTTGCCACCCCAATCGGGATTTTGAAAAGAGACATAGTAAATTGGAAGAAGTGGATGTATAATTTTATTCACATCGACAACAAATACACAGGATATAAATACTGGATTGTCAAAAAAGACAATCCACAACCGAATATTAAAGTAGGGAAACCAAAGCGCATTCCCACTAACTAGGTGCACTACCTGCAAGTTTGCAACTGACATACTTGTAACCAGAAATTGGAAAAAGTGGAAATGGATCTTCACTTCTTTTCTAAAAACTGCTTGGTTGAAATTGCACAAAAGGTGGATAACTTCCTTGTTAAAACCTTGCTAGGAAAAAACCGAGTGGGACAAAACTCAAACCAAGGAAAAGAGTTCCACCGAAAGCAAAGACAAGTGCATGACAAAATCTACAACTCCAATTGGAAAATATGAAACCACTCACAACACCTACATCTTTAGTCAGATGATGTTTTTATCATTGGAATCCAATTAAAAAATTTGTTTCGTTACAAATTTCAGAGAACGTTCGACTCTTCATTTCACATCTGGCAAATCAAAATATCAAATTAATTGCTCTAGGCTTTGATAGTTAAATACGCATAACATGAACAAAGTTTGGAAAGTAAAATTGCCATAGATTAGATTACCATGAGAGGAAAGACCAATTGTTTTCCCCATTACTATCGTCACCTTGGCCACCGCCTTCACCTCTTCCACGATAGTTCCCATCACCAGAACCACCGCCAAATCCATCGGTTCCGTTCGACCCATCATCCGAAACCGCCTTCGGACTAAACTGGCCAAAATGCAGTTGCGCAAATCCTATTTCAGAGCGACCCAAATCCTTAAACAAAACACCATTACCGGACAAAGAAGAGCTCCTAACGCCCCTAATCTTAACTGTATTTGCTGCCGTCGTAGACTGACGACTAGAATGCAAAATGGGTCTACGGGAATAACCTCCTACAAAACGGTTTAAGAATGGGGTTGCCCGAGTGAGTGATACAAGGTTTCGAGTCATTGTGATTTTGGATTTGGAAATGTGACGTTTTAGACTTTGTAGTTGATGTTGAGGACTCTGTTTGTTGCTTTGTATGAACAGGGTTTTGGATTTCGAACTCGGGGGTTTTGGGTCATGTTTTTTGCATTTTGGTCAAAGAGTTTTGGGTGGGTCATTGATGAGAGCAAATGCACCTCAAGAGGAAAAAGCCGAATTTTTTTTTTTTTAGAAGATTAAAGGATTTCACTTCTACCCCTAAAGACAAAAAATTCTTAAATTCTGTCATGCTCGGACAACGTCATCATGTTTTTGGTCTGTTGGATTGATTGTGACAATCATGACTGCTCAATTGAGCAAACCGGATAACCAGTGTTTGAAGACTTGAAAAGTCACGAGAGTAAACCGTCTTTTTTTTTACGAATCTATACTGTAAACACGAAATCTTGTAAGTAAATCCAACGAAGACACGTGTTTCTGCCGTTTCCCAACTGCCCGGTAGCGTCGCACTTGGATACCCGAAAGCACAAGATTCGTCAGGGAGGTCGGTGTGTACCGACCGAAGGCCATCCGACGCTCGAGTTAGTACCGGTAGGTCCTAAGAGCGAGTGTTTTTGGGATTCGGAGAGAACGTACCCTGAATAAGGAGTGAGGACTCCTTATATACGAAGTGAGGTCGGAGACAAGCTTCCCCGGCGTGGGGGACATCCCCCGACACGAGGAATATTTCTCGGTCCACTATCTCGATGTGCGCATCGAGGGATGGCGGCGCCTAGTGCAGCATGGGTATGCGACTTAGTGCGATCCGTGAGGTAGTGGACAAGCACGTGTGCCGCCGGCCGTGCCGGCACCCGGGGGCCGGCCACACTCGGTACTGGTCAAGAGACGTCCGTGTGGGGCCGGGGAGAGCTTGTTGTCGATACACCCGCCCGGGTCTTCCGGTGCCGCAAGGGCATCGCCGGGGCTTTGACCGCGGCCCGGGGCTTACCTTGCGGTTGGGGCGGTATGCTCGGTAGGGGATCCCTACCGAGTCGGCGAACCAATTCTATGTGACGGGGCTCACGGGCGGGGTCGCTCCCGGTGATAGTGAGCTACTTCGGGCCCCGCACGGGGCCTATCCCGTACAGATATGAAATGGTAGCAACGAAGTCCCCCAAGTCCCGAGTAAGAGGAAACTTTTGGTCGGGGACTTATTCCGAAGTTCATATCGGGATGTAGCGAAGTGTCGGTGGGGCGGCCCGCGGCGGCGCTTAGCACCGTCCTACGTAGTCCCCGAACAAGGGGTTCCTCCCGGTTGGGAATTGTAACCGCTCCGTGTTTCAAGGGGAGTTGAAGCGTCGTGGCGTTGAGCTCCTCGGCGTAACGGCCGAGGTAGTGGGGTGACACGTGTCACGCCCAAGCCGGTTTGGAACATCGTGGGGGAGCTCAACCGTCGCATTGCCATGTGTTGTCATCCTGGGCCGCGATGGTTCACGTCGTACGGTCAAGATGGGTTGACTCCCGCTATATATATGGGGGTGAAGAGAGCATACTTCACTTCATTCGTGCATTTTGCAATCCAGAGCTCTGCAAGCTGTCGGTAGGAGGACGAGAGCTTGTCTCGGTAGTGCGCTTGTGATCATTCGGTACTCGACGTTCAGCCGTCAACAACTGTAAGTACCGATGACTTGTATATTTCTTTGCTTTTGTGTTGCTGGTGTAACGTAGTTTGAGAACCGGTGTCCAGCCTTAGTACCGAGCTAGGTTGCATAGGCATAGGTTATCCCTCCCGATAAGAACCTTGGTGCGGTTTTTTGCAGATGTTTGACTCGGGGAGCGAGAGTGCCAGTAGTGGCAATGCGTTTTCTAGTGAAGAGCCAGAAAGGAGCTTATCGGTGGAGGAGGCTGGTTCGGACTCCAGTTCGAGTACCGGTAGCAGTAGCTCCTGCTCGCCGAGGACCAGTCGATTTCGTCTGGAGGGTATGATCCAGACGGTGGTGAGGGGAGTTACTACCGGGGAGGACCTAGTCCCCCTCGCCTCTGTACCGTATGTGAAGTCCCGGTCGAGTAGTAGTAGGAAGGTTCCCGTACCGAAGGGGTTTGCAGTGGACCGGCTTAAGTTTAGCGCGTCGACCGAGGAGGATTTGGTAGCGCTGAGGGAGGCCTTCAACATCCCCAGCTCGGTGATGATGCGCCTACCGGAGAAGGGGGAGTTGAGGAGTGCTTCTTCTGTACCGGGTGAGACCTTGGTACACCCGTTCTTTTTGGGTGAGGGCTAAGGATTCCCCTGATAGGCTATTAGCAAGCATCAATTTAAAACCCTAAAAGCGTAGTAGTATAGAATAAGTAGGGATCGTTCCAACGGAGATCGAGGGTGTACCTAACAAAGAATGTCACAAAGAATTAATATTTACAATTATAAACAAGGTATTTACAAAATCAAATGGGGTTTAAGAATTGTTTTACGAAACTAAGTAACTAAACTACAAAGAATAAATGAAATGGAGTGAAACAAAGTTCATATAATTGCAACCCTAAGTATACAAACTTGTCAATTATCAACAGAAACTTATTAAATCCCTAGCTATGAATTCGAAACCAACACATGTAGAATGCCTACGCAGGTTATCATTCTCCAAATAAACTTCTTCTATGAAAATCAACCTAGTAAACGCTTATCTAGATTCATCAATTAAACATGCAAAGTTTGCAATTCAAAACATGTTTAAAGCATAGAAAACGAGTTGTTGATTAAAGTGCATGACCTAGTGAACGCTCATCTATCCATGATCCTTTTCATTCGATTTCAACATTAAGACAAAATCAAATAAACAAACTCACATAAGCTGCTAGAAGACTTAACAAATTCCGAAATCAATAATCAAATAAATCCATATAAACAAAGCTGGAAATTATAAACTCAATGTTATGTTAACTAATACATAGAATCATCAAACAACAAAGAGGAATCATAAAGATAATTAAAGGAATAGTCGAAATACACCATATGAAAGGATGAAGAACTCGAAGCCAACCCTTGAATCCTTGCGCAAGTGATCCAAACATGAACTCCAAGGTGATGATGAAGATGGAACGTCAATGATGAAGGTGGTGATGGTGCAGCCGCTAATTCCTCCTCCTTGAAGCTTTGAAGACTCTAAGTATTAGAGAATGGAGATGAGAACCTTGGATGGAGTAGCTGCTGAAACTATGAGAGAGTATGGAATGATATTTTTCAGTTGTGAATTGGTATGGAAGTGAGTTGTGAAGCCCTCTATTTATAGGAGAACATGGAACCCTAGCCTCGATCCTAGCCCTTCAAAATTAATCCCTTGGATGGCTGAGATTGCTTTGAGTAGTCCCAAGAAATATTCCTCCTCTTCTTGCCATGATCAGGTCTAGATACATCCCACAATATCTGATTTTATTCTTGGGGGTGGGTGGAGCATTGAGAATAAAAGAAACTTAAAGAATTAGAAAGTAGACAGCACTGAGCTCAGTGCACTTAGAACGGCATAATGGACGTTCCACTGGTTGGATTATTCTGAAATTTTAATACAGAATACCTAACACACATGTGCAGCTTGTATTAAAATTTCAGCTGGATCGGACGGTCCAATTAGGAGATATGGGCTTCAGAAGTGGACTGATCTGCACAGGCAGAATGTCCGAAAATGGACTTGGACCTTTCCTTCATGCTTTGTGGACTTGGGCTTTCCTTCATGGATTTGGGCCTCCATCTTGGGCCTCACGGCAGCTCACCTCTTAATGGGCCTCGAAAAAGCCCATTAGACTTCGTAAATTTCCGAGCTCCGATTTTCCGTTCTGAGCTGAAATAGTAATCCTAGTTGCATTAGGATTCCTACTCCCTTTATGATTCCTGTCAAGAGTCAGGAAAGAATTCAAATTAGGAAAGTTTCATAATATCTTCATTTTAATTCATTCCTTCAATTAAATCATCATTTAGGGACACAAATGTATAAACTAAGCTAAACAGCCAAGTTAACCAATAAAACGCAGCCAAATAGTAGGGAAAATATATTAAAAACGTCACACTTTGTGCTCCTATCAAATTCCCCCACACTTAGCTATTGCTAGTCCCTTAGCAACCAATCATACTCCACACAAAAATTCTATTGCCCTTAACTTATTGCCTCAGAAATCTCTTACTTTCATGGAATCAAGTTTAGCACTTAACCAAAATTTGTCACAGGAAATTCGAGAGTTAATTAACAATCATGGAATTCATATGAACAAGTAAGACTTGGAAGAACAATAGTTATGCAATGGAGCTCAGCATGTTTCGAACAAGTTATCCTCACAAGGGTATGCTCTCTATTATACTTAGATTCATGGCTCTTGCTTAAAAGCTTTTCACTCAAAGATATGTGAGAGAAATTATTGTAAGGCATTCAAATAGCTCACATATATTAATCAAAGAAAGCACTTTAGTGAATAATGGTTTAAAACCTCATGAAAGATACCAATTACATGCACAAATGGACCACAACCATATGCTCACCTTCGAAATTTATCTCCACAGATCAAGGTCTACCCATTTTAAGGATCAAGAAGGACTTTATAAGGATATAACGGGGCCAAGGCTCACGGTTTAGAGAAACAAAGGATAGGGTAATCACAAAGTGTCCTAAAAACTTAGTAGAGCATCCAAATAACCATGTCACTCAAAAACGGGCAAAATATCATTTTGTTGGGCCCAAACTTCATTCTAACCACAAATGATAAAGGACAAAGGCCAAGTATTTATTTTAGACCTTCACTTCAAAACAGCCTCCTAAATCATCGGGAAAAGGGGACATTAATCCATTTTTTTCTTCAATTATTCTTTTCTTGCCGTACATGTATTTTTCTTTTCCTTTTCTTTATTTTTCACGGCATACATATGTAATGGACAAGTCTATCCCTCCCCCACACTTATTTTTGTCAATTCCCTCTTTTCTTTTGTCTTTCTTTCACAAAGCTCAATCATCAAAGCATAGCTCCACTAAGTTCGTAGAACAAGGGTAAAGATATGACTATACTAAGGTTCATGGTCAAGATATCATGGGTGAAGAAAGAAAAGGCTGAATGTAAGCTCAAAGAGGTTAACTAAGGGGTGCACACACGTGTACACAAATAAGGGACACATGGCTCTTTGGCATTGGTGGAAATCCTAAGTGCCTTCAATCTTTTCCAAAATCAGAGTATGTTATGACTATAAGTTTCGAAAAATTCAAAAGCAAGTTCTAGTAAATTCTATAGTCCATTGAAAATCTATGGCATGCAATTGATCAAGTAGAAGAATAATGAGGTTAACAACGAGTTTTAAAGCCAAAGAAGATCTGATTTTAACCAACTCTCAACAAAGAAAGCACATATAGCTCGAAAGCTCACATAGGGTTCATTAACTTGTCTCAACATGCTCAAATTCTGTACCAAAGTTACAAACCATATCTACTACATGTTCATACATCTTCCATATTCATCAATTAACCAAAGAATGACATTCAACAATTTGATCTTGTGATCCACTTTTCAACCATGATTTCAAAGATTAAACTCATCATAGGCAGTTAAGGGCATCCTAAGACTCGACCAACCATCACAAAAACTCTTTTTGTATTTTTCAATTTTCTGAATTTTTTTTTTTTTTTTTTTATAAAACGAAAAAAAATAAAATGTAAACAAAACAAAAACATAAACCCTTCCCCCACACTTAAACCTTATATTGTCCTCAATGTAAGCACAAAAACATATGCAAGACAAGTGTGGAGAGAGTAAAACAGATACAGTTCAACCAAAAGAAGTAAAGAGAGAGATAGAGAAAGCAAATCTGCGTTGATGGCTCCTTCACATCTTTGGTCGGAATTGGGTTGCCTCCCAAATAGCGCTTAATGTTTAAAGTCTTCAGCCTAGACTTTGCCTCATCTTCTAACCAAGATCTTGGCGTCTCCGAGGCTCAAATACAATGGCCTCAACATCTTCCTCCTCATGATGGTGACACGGCTCAAAGTAGGGCTTCAAGCGGTGGCCGTTCACCTTGAACTCATTGCCGGTTTGTTCTCCTTTAATCTGCACGGCACCATGAGGAAAAACATTAGTAACAATAAAAGGGCCAATCCAACGAGACCTAAGCTTACCGGGAAAAAGTTTAAGTCTAGAATGAAACAAAAGAACTTTTTGGCCCACGGTGAAGGTCTTTCCACGAATCATGTTATCATGAAAAGCCTTTGTCTTGTCCTTGTAAATCCGAGCATTCTCAAATGCGTCATTCCGTATCTCTTCAAGCTCGCTCAATTGCAATTTCCTATGAAGTCCAGCCGCATCCAAGCTCATGTTGAATTGCTTCACGGCCCACCATGCCTTGTGCTCCAATTCCACCGGTAGATGGCATGCTTTTCCATAAACAAGGCGATAAGGTGACATCCCAATGGGGGTCTTGTATGCTGTCCTATAGGCCCAAAGTGCATCTACCAACCTAGTGCTCCAATCCTTGCGGCTAGGGTTAACCGTCTTCTCCAAAATGCTCTTGATTTCACGATTGGAAACTTCAGCTTGCCCATTTGTTTGGGGGTGATAAGGTGTCGAAACCTTATGTGTAACTCCATATTTCCGAAACAAAGCTTCAATCGTTCGGTTGCAAAAGTGTGAGCCTCCATCACTTACGATCACTCTTGGCATGCCAAACCTAGAGAAAATGTTAGACTGCACAAAGCTTGCAACAACATTAGCATCATTAGTCCGGGTGGGAATAGCTTCCACCCATTTAGAAACATAATCAACCGCAAGAAGAATGTAGAGGAACCCATAAGATGAAGGAAATGGTCCCATGAAATCTATACCCCAAACATCAAAAATTTCAACCGGAAGAAAGTTAGTTAAAGGCATTTGATCTCTAGAACTAAGATTGCCGGTTCTTTGGCACCTATCACATGTTAAACAATAAGCATATGCAGCTTTAAATAAATCCGGCCAAAAGAAACCCGACTCTAAAACTTTAAGGGCAGTCCTCCTAGATCCAAAATGTCCCCCACATGCTTCAGAATGGCAAAAAGAAAGTATAGCATTTTGTTCATGTTCAGGCACACATCTCCTTATTAATTGATCAGAGCAAAATTTCCATAGATAAGGATCGTCCCAAACATATTCCCTAGCAATTCTTTTTAGCTTATCCTTTTGAGCACGTGATATGGTATCAGGCATTTGTTTAGATACAATGAAGTTCACAATATCAGCATACCAAGGGGTACTTACCTTAATTCCGAAGAGTTGTTCATCCGGAAACGTTTCCACAAGGGGGATTAAGTCCTCTTCATGCACTAGGCGGCTCAAGTGATCAGCCACCACGTTCTCACTCCCTTTCTTGTCCTTGATCTCCACGTCAAACTCTTGAAGGAGTAGCACCCATCGAATCAACCTAGGCTTGGCCTCCTTTTTCGACAAGAGGTACTTCAAAGCTGCATGGTCAGTGTAAACAATTACTTTAGTACCAAGCAAGTAAGAACGAAATTTTTCAAGGGCAAAAACAACAGCTAGCAACTCTTTTTCAGTAGTAGAATAATTTAATTGAGCATCATTAAGAGTTCTAGAAGCATAGTAAATGGCATAAGGCTTCTTATCCATGCGTTGCCCTAGCACAGCTCCCACGGCATAATCTGATGCATCACACATCAATTCAAAGGGCAAAGACCAATCCGGGGGTTGCATGATCGGTGATGAAGTCAATAACTCCTTGAGCTTGTCGAACGCTCCTTGGCAGTCCTTTTCAAATTCAAACGCCACTTCCTTTTGTAGTAGACGGCAAAGGGGTCTTGCAATCTTTGAAAAGTCCTTGATAAAGCGACGATAAAATCCTGCATGTCCAAGAAAAGAACGAACCTCTCTCACGGAAGTGGGAGAGGGTAAGTGTCGTACAAGATCAACCTTAGCTTTATCTACTTCTATACCCCTAGAAGAGACAATATGACCTAGGACTATCCCTTGTCTAACCATAAAATGACATTTTTCCCAATTTAGCACAAGGTTAGTTTCAACACACCTCTTAAGTATTAGTTCCAAATTTCCAAGGCAATTATCAAAGTTTTCACCAAAAACTGAAAAGTCATCCATAAAAACTTCAATAATTTTCTCAACAAAATCAGAAAAGATGCTTACCATACATCTTTGGAACGTACCTGGTGCATTGCAAAGTCCAAAAGGCATGCGACGATAAGCAAACGTCCCAAAGGGACAAGTGAAGGTTGTTTTCTCTTGATCCTCGTGCGCAATCACAATCTGATTGTAACCGGAGTATCCATCAAGGAAGCAATAGTAGTCATGGCCCGCCAAGCGCTCAAGCATCTGATCAATGAATGGCAAAGGAAAGTGATCTTTCCTTGTGGTGGCGTTGAGCTTCCTATAGTCAATGCAAACTCGATGGCCGGTCACGGTCCTTTGTGGCACCAACTCATTTTCAGCATTCTTCACAACAGTGACTCCGGACTTCTTTGGTACCACTTGGATAGGTGACACCCATTTGGAGTCTGAAATGGGGTATATGACGCCACAATCAAGGAGTTTGATAACCTCCTTCTTCACAACTTCCATCATTGGAGGGTTGAGACGACGTTGAGCCTCTCTAGTTGGTTTAGTCCCCTCCTCAAGAAGTATCCTATGGACACAAGTCGTAGGGCTTATTCCCTTGATATCTGCTAAGGTCCATCCAATAGCAGTCTTATGCTCCTTAAGCACTTTCACTAACCGCTCCTCTTGACTAGATGTAAGGGCAGATGACACAATAACGGGCAAAGTCTCCTTATCTCCCAAATAAGCATACTTCAAATAATCCGGTAAAGGCTTGAGTTCAAGCACGGGTGCCGAACAACCGAGGGAAGTGCTTTATTAGTGGATAAGGGAATGGACAAAGGAGGAGTATACTTACTTTCGTAGGGTTGGATCTCAAGGGAGAAAACGTTATCCATAACCTCCTTTGCACATGTGTCCAATAGCTCCTCCATAGGTATGCTTGTGCCATCCTTGGTGTATCCCACGCCTTGCTCAAGTGTTGGGGCCAAAGTGTCCTCCCTTATGATATCTAGCATATTCTGCGCAAGGGTATCCAAAACATCAATAGAAAAACAACTATGAACATCAAGGGGATACCTCATGGCTTCAAAGACATTGAACCCAATCACTTCTCCATCAAATTCCATTGTGAGGGAACCGGCGTATACATCGATCTTTGTCCTTGCAGTTCTCATGAATGGCCGGCCTAAAAGTAATGGTGTGGCTACCACGGGGGTCTCCTCCATTTCTAGGACATAAAAGTCAGCGGGAAAGATCAATTGGTCCACCTGCACAAGAACATCCTCCAACATACCCTTAGGGTAAACATTAGACCTATCGGCTAGTTGGATAATCACATTGTCATGCTTAAGTTCCCCTAATCCCAAAGTCACATATACAGAATAGGGCATCACATTAATTGAAGCGCCTAAATCTAGCATACAATTCGAAAACTTAGAGTTACCAATTTGGCATGGGATAGTGAAACTTCCGGGATCCGGACATTTAGGAGGTAGCTTCCTTTGTATCATTGCGGACACATTCTTGTTCAGCTTAACCACCTCCTTTTCTCGATTCATTCTCCTTGTGGTGCACAGCTCCTTGAGGAATTTTGCATATCTAGGAAGGGTTTTGATTGCTTCCAATAGAGGAAGATTGATTTGCACCTTCTTGAAAGTTTCCAAGATAGCTTGGTCACTCTCATCCTTCTTTGATTTGTCAAACCTACTAGGAAAGGGCAAAGAAGAGGGAACAATGTTAGGTGAAACCGAACTTGCTAAGTTAGGGTTTATACCTTTCTTTTCACTAGATGACGCAAACCTCTCCTCTTTCCTTGATGTGGCAGGGTCCTCCTCAAGAGTAATTGGCGCAGGGTCCTTTTTCTTAGTCACCTTAGGTCTGTCCTCAAACTCTCTTCCGCTCCTAGTGGTCACAATGGAAGCATTTTCGAATTGTCCCTTAGGATTTGGGATTGTGGCACTAGGAAGCTTCCCATTCTCGTGGATCTTGCTCATAAAACCCACTACTTGATCCATTTGCTTCTTAAGCTCAGCTATTTCCTTTCCTTGATTTTGTTGCCCTTGCACTAAAGCTTGAGTAGAACTCGTTAGTGCTTCAAACATTTTATCATAATTGGCACTAGAATTAGAATTAGGATTAGAAGGAGAAGAAAAGTTTTGTGGAACCTGAGGCTTCTGAAAGAAGCCTTGTGGACGTCCTCCTTGTTGAGGTTGTTGAACTTGATCATTGCCGCCCCACTTGAAGTTAGGATGGTCCCTCCATCCGGGGTTATAGGTATTTGAGAATGGATCATACCTTTGACGTTGAGGACCACCTTGGCCTCCTTGGTATCCTCCTTGGTATCCTCCAATTGCATTGGCAGATTCCCATCCACCATTCTCAATTAGTTGAGGGCATTGATCCGAGTGATGCCCTTGTATAGAGCATACTCCACAAGCTTGAGATATGCCTCCTCCTTTGTTCACTTGAAGTACCTGAGATAACAAAGTAGACATTTTATTTACCTTGTCCTCTAAAGTAGAGTGAGAGGTTACCTCATTAACTCTCCTAGATGAGGAGAGTGCCCCTTCATATTGTTGGTAGTTGAGAGCACGGTTTGCAAGTAACTCCTTAGCCATTATAGGAGTTTTATCCATGAAAGAACCACCGGCCGCCGCATCCAAAAGACTACGTTCTAAGGGAAGAAGTCCCTCATAAAAGTAAGTGAGAAGGCTCTCTTCCTTCATTCCATGTGAAGGACATGACGCAACAAGGCTTTTGAACCTCTCATAATAAGTGCAGAACGTTTCATCCCCAGCTTGTTGAATTCCAGTTATTTGTTTCCTCAAGATAGTGACCTTTGATGCTGGAAAGTACTTAGTGAGAAACTCACTCTTCAACTTATCCCAAGTGTTGACATGGCCAGCAGGTAAGTCAAATAGCCATGTCTTTGCCCTATCATCAAGAGAAAACGGAAATGCCTTCATTTTGAGGATGTTGATATCCCCATTCTTAGGACACATGCTCCCACAAACAAATTGAAATTCTTTGAGATGCTTGTTAGGATCCTCGCTATTAAGCCCATGGAACTTGGGTAGGTGATGCAAGAACCCACTTTTCAATTCAAAGTCAGCTTCTTTTCCTTCAGCCGGTTCCGGATATGTGATGCAAAGCGGAACAACTTCTCCCTCAGTACCATTCGAAAGTTGCCTAATTGTTTCAGCCATTGGTAGTGCTTGATCTTCAGCAACGTTTACTTCCTCAGGTATGTCTTCCTCCTCTTCTGAACAAGAACGTGAGGAGTTGTTACCTGAGTCTTCAGAGTAACTTTGTAGAAATGACTCTTTGCTTTCCCTTAGCCTTTGGATCCTTTGTTGAATAGTAGAGAGTGGTGAGAGTTCAGATGTGAACATTCATTAATACCTAAACAAAAGTTTACAAAGTTAGTACAAGGTTTACAAAATAAATACAAGATATATTATACAAGTATAAGTAATATGTACGAAAATAATAAATGAATGAAAATAATAAATGAAATTCCTATTTGTGTATATTAATTTTATTCACACAATTACGTTTTTGTTTGTGCCCTCTACATAGTCAAAAACCAAGTTGATTCCAAATTGTAACCCAAGGTGGAACGTGCGGCCTAGGTGCAATGCCTTGACTTAAATGACTTTCCGTGGTTTCAAGAAGGCGAATGGCCAGATCATATGAGAATAAGCGAGGGGCAGGATTCATTTAGTGGTACTACGGAGGCAAGCCCCTATCGACTTTCGTCTGTCTATAGTCCTCTGAATCCAAAACCTGTCACCAAGGGTCTCGACCTAGACACCATCCATGTGCCCCTTACTCTGTTGAGAAAGCACTTAAGTGTTCGACAATTCTCCAAGTGTTAATAAAGGCCGCCCTCAACCTCAAGTGACCTTTGCAAGGTACAAATGAAGGGTTTAGGCCAATATTAATAAAAGGACCTTACCTATTTCCGTTCAAGTTACAACTTACAACAACTCAAATAATCAACCATATAAAAGACACCTTAATAAATTACTAAGTGTTACAAAATCAGTAAGTATAATTCTCAAATATTCACAAGTATAAAACGTCACAAGTATAAATGTTAGGCATAAAAACAGTATTTTTGATCCCCGTCGACGGCGCCAAAAATTGATAGGCTATTAGCAAGCATCAATTTAAAACCCTAAAAGCGTAGTAGTATAGAATAAGTAGGGATCGTTCCAACGGAGATCGAGGGTGTACCTAACAAAGAATGTCACAAAGAATTAATATTTACAATTATAAACAAGGTATTTACAAAATCAAATGGGGTTTAAGAATTGTTTTACGAAACTAAGTAACTAAACTACAAAGAATAAATGAAATGGAGTGAAACAAAGTTCATATAATTGCAACCCTAAGTATACAAACTTGTCAATTATCAACAGAAACTTATTAAATCCCTAGCTATGAATTCGAAACCAACACATGTAGAATGCCTACGCAGGTTATCATTCTCCAAATAAACTTCTTCTATGAAAATCAACCTAGTAAACGCTTATCTAGATTCATCAATTAAACATGCAAAGTTTGCAATTCAAAACATGTTTAAAGCATAGAAAACGAGTTGTTGATTAAAGTGCATGACCTAGTGAACGCTCATCTATCCATGATCCTTTTCATTCGATTTCAACATTAAGACAAAATCAAATAAACAAACTCACATAAGCTGCTAGAAGACTTAACAAATTCCGAAATCAATAATCAAATAAATCCATATAAACAAAGCTGGAAATTATAAACTCAATGTTATGTTAACTAATACATAGAATCATCAAACAACAAAGAGGAATCATAAAGATAATTAAAGGAATAGTCGAAATACACCATATGAAAGGATGAAGAACTCGAAGCCAACCCTTGAATCCTTGCGCAAGTGATCCAAACATGAACTCCAAGGTGATGATGAAGATGGAACGTCAATGATGAAGGTGGTGATGGTGCAGCCGCTAATTCCTCCTCCTTGAAGCTTTGAAGACTCTAAGTATTAGAGAATGGAGATGAGAACCTTGGATGGAGTAGCTGCTGAAACTATGAGAGAGTATGGAATGATATTTTTCAGTTGTGAATTGGTATGGAAGTGAGTTGTGAAGCCCTCTATTTATAGGAGAACATGGAACCCTAGCCTTGATCCTAGCCCTTCAAAATTAATCCCTTGGATGGCTGAGATTGCTTTGAGTAGTCCCAAGAAATATTCCTCCTCTTCTTGCCATGATCAGGTCTAGATACATCCCACAATATCTGATTTTATTCTTGGGGGTGGGTGGAGCATTGAGAATAAAAGAAACTTAAAGAATTAGAAAGTAGACAGCACTGAGCTCAGTGCACTTAGAACGGCATAATGGACGTTCCACTGGTTGGATTATTCTGAAATTTTAATACAGAATACCTAACACACATGTGCAGCTTGTATTAAAATTTCAGCTGGATCGGACGGTCCAATTAGGAGATATGGGCTTCAGAAGTGGACTGATCTGCACAGGCAGAATGTCCGAAAATGGACTTGGACCTTTCCTTCATGCTTTGTGGACTTGGGCTTTCCTTCATGGATTTGGGCCTCCATCTTGGGCCTCACGGCAGCTCACCTCTTAATGGGCCTCGAAAAAGCCCATTAGACTTCGTAAATTTCCGAGCTCCGATTTTCCGTTCTGAGCTGAAATAGTAATCCTAGTTGCATTAGGATTCCTACTCCCTTTATGATTCCTGTCAGAGTCAGGAAAGAATTCAAATTAGGAAAGTTTCATAATATCTTCATTTTAATTCATTCCTTCAATTAAATCATCATTTAGGGACACAAATGTATAAACTAAGCTAAACAGCCAAGTTAACCAATAAAACGCAGCCAAATAGTAGGGAAAATATATTAAAAACGTCACACTTTGTGCTCCTATCACCTACCGGCGTATCAACAACGTTTCCTGGCCGAGGTTGGCCTTTCCATCGCGCAGCTGAACCCCAACACCTGGCGGTGTTTGAACGCGCTGTACACTTTGTATCACCACTGTGGGTTTGGCGAGCCAGACTTGGCCGTGTTCTTCAGCTAGTGGGCGTTGGAGGAACATTCGAAGGCCGACAAGGGTTGGTACAAGCTGAAATCCATTTTAAAGCCGTGTACCGATCCTCCCAGAGACACCGCGTGGATGGAGTTCATGCACAAATACAAGAAGGTGATCCGGTGTTGTCTGGCGAAGGAGGCCCTGGACCGGGAGGGTATGACCGGTACGCATGACGTGGAGAGCCACGAGTTTGGGAGTCCCGAGATCGTCAGGGACCCGCTCGTTTTTGGCAACCCTACCTCCTAGAAAACTTGGAAGAGTCGATACTTCTTCGTCGGTGGGGAATGAGAGTTTCCGGCGGGAGCTGCACCGACGGAGAAGAGGGTGTCGAGTAGTTTCAAGGATGCCCCCGGTTGGTAGTCCTTACCGAGCATAGACATGTAATAGTTATATTTGCTGAGACCGGTACTAACCCTTTTTGTCTCTGTGTGCAGTGGATCAGTCTTGGAGGAGGCTTACCGAGAGCCAGGAGAAGGAGATTCGTTGGATCCGGGAGAACATCTCCATTGTGTTGAGGAGGTCGACTGTTCTCTTGAACCGGTACTCCTTGGACTGTTCTGGTCTAGCGCCCCTACCGAAGCCCTGTAAGTGTGTGTCGGTAATCCCTTTTGGTTTCCTTTGTTGTTTGCTTCTGACACCGATGCCTGCCTTTGCTTGCAGTTATCTACCGGTACCGCCGGTACCGAACGCTTAAGGGGGACTTAAGTATGGTTCGTGAGCGCAAAGACTTCTACCAGCTGAAGAAGGCCATGGGTGAAGACCCAGTGCCGGAGGTTCAGCTGGTGGTGGAGGAGCCGGCCGGTACCGGTGCTCCGGAGCGAGAGGTCGGACCGCTGCCGAGCCCGTACCGAAGAGGAAGAAGAAGAAAGCCCACAAAGGTCGGTCTACCGCCGAGGTGGAGGTGGAGACCGGGGTGGATGCCGGTCCCGAGACCGAGGTTGCATCCGAGGGCTCGGATGGGTCCTCCAAGAAGCGTACCGCCGGGAGGAGGTAATCTTCGGCCACCTTTACTCTTTTTTTTTTTTTTTTTTGCGTTTTTGTACCGGCCCTAATCATTGTTGTAGTTTATTAAACAGGTGAAGGACCACCGGAAGAAGCGAGAGGGTGCAAGAGCCACCGGTTGAGGAGGGGGCACCGGAAGGTGCCGGTACCGAGCTAGCTTCTCAGAGCACCGGTGCAGGCCTGGTGTTTGGCAACACTGTTTTGCCCAAGAATGCCCAGCTCTATAGCAACTGCGTGCAGAAGGCGCTGACCGATCCCCTACGGGTGGATGCCCTGGCTGGCTTCCCCGAGCTGACCCTGGCGAAGCAGCGGGAGCTGCTCTTCCAGTGCAAGCAGAAGGTACCGTTTCGCTAATTGACATACTTGACTTCATCATCGGATTTTGTTTTTTTGCCGGTTTGTTTTGTTAATCTGGGTACCGATGATGCAGCTGGCCTACAAGGAGCAACTCCTGGACCGTCGGTACTGGAAAGAATTGCAGACCGCCGGCCAGGAGATGGCGAGCATCCAGTCTGCTCACGATGCTCTGCTTCGGCAGAAGGAGGAGCTTGAGGCGAAGCTTCGACAAGCCGAGGAAGAAGCCGGTAGGAGGATTGACCAAGCGGAGGAGAGGGCCAGTGTTTATGCCCGGGAGGTCGAGGAGAAAGCCAAAGCAGCTGTAGCCTCCGAGACAGCCAGGATCCAGGCCGATTTCGGCAGCCGTCTCGGTAAGGCCGTGGACGAGGCTGTCCTTGCCTACCGGCGTGATCGTGGCCGTGCTGTGGAGCAGACGACAACCTACATCGAGGGTGGGGTGTACATACTTGGCAAGATCAAAGACGCCTTCCCGGGTCAGGATTGGAGTCAGCTGCCGGTACCAACCGTGACCGAGAGCATGATCAACGATGAGCATACTGCCATCCTGCACGAGATCGAGGAGGAAATCGGCTGTTCCTCTGTCCAGCAGTAGTCCCCCTGTGTGGGTGTTGTCGGCCGGTGGGCCTTGTAACCTTGCTTCTTCCTTTATCTTTTTGTCTTTTTTCTTTTTGGGGGCTTTAAACCCCTTTTTGAACAATGCTCCCGGTAGGGATGTCTCTCCCGGGAGCCAGTATTTTGTTTGGCCCTAAGGCTGTTTATTTCATGTTTGACACAATGGCGTGTTTCGCCCTTTCTATAAATTCTGTTATGTTGGATTTCATTCTCAAATGTTCACTCGGGAGGACTGGGTTAATCAGTTTCACTTCCGGTATTGTTTTCTTGAGTATTTATTTCATGTAGGTAGTTGATACCGGCAGCATGATGAATTTAGTGTGACAAAAACTTATGCATGGGGGTCACTAGTACCGGCCACATGTCTTACAAAAGTTCTACATGGGGGTCGCTGGTACCGGCCACATGTTTAGATATAGGAAAACTTATGCATGGGGGTCGCCGGTACCGGCCACATGTCTTACGAAGTTTTACATGGGGGTCGCCGGTACCGGCCACATGTCTTACAAGAGTTTTACATGGGGGTCGCTGGTACCGGCCACATGTTTAGATATAGGAAAACTTATGCATGGGGGTCGCTGGTACCGGCCACATGTCTTACAAGAGTTTCATTTTTGTTCTTGGCATTTATGCATTGTCGGTAGGATAACAGTCATACATAAGCACATAGAGACAAGATTTATAGTGGTTCACCTGGCTCAATGCGAGTCCTAGGCTACATCCACTTGTAAGGGGTTCCACTATAGTAGAGAATAATTACAAGTGCTTGATAAGTGGTAAGGTCCCCTTAGCCGGTATGTTCCGGATTTTTTTATGGGTAGTAGTAGCGAAGGTGCTCAATATTCCATGGATGTGGGAGTATGTATCCGGTGGAGTCCATGAGCCGGTAGGTTCCTGGCTTGAGGACTTCGACGACCCGGTACGGACCTTCCCATCGTTGGTTGAATGTCTTGGCTGCAGAGTCCTTCGTACTCTGCCTTACCCTTCGTAGTGCCCAGTCCCCCAGCTTGAGGTACCGGCACTTTGCCTTTGCGTCAAACTTGCGTTTGAGCTGGTTTTTGTGTTCTGCGTTCCGGAGGTTGGCTTGTTCCCGACGTTCCTCGAGTAGGTCCCGGTTGAGGCACAACTGTTCTTCATTTTCATTTGGATCATATGTGTCGATCCGGTGTGTTGTGGAATTGATTTCAACCGGTACCACGGCTTCTGCACCGAAAGCAAGGGAAAACGGCGTCTCGCCGGTGGCAGCCTTGTATGAGGCGCGGTATGCCCAGAGAACTTCCGGTAGCAGTTCAGGCCATGCGCCTTTCTTGTCACCGAGCTTGGTCCTCATGGTTCTCTTCAGGATTTTATTGACTGCCTCCATGATTGGTTGTCAAAATATAGTGATGAATAATTTAGACTCGGGATTGTCGAACCACGGGGATTGGAGGCCTAAAACCTAATTAGTAAAATGTAATCTAATTTTCTTAACACAAATAACAATTTTTAGGGTTTTTCTTATTTATCTAAACACGCAATAATTAACAAATTGATCTAAACAAATAAATAAGACTATGAATAAATTTAACTTATAAAATAAACACAAATTAGATTTTAAATAAACAACAACCAATCACAATTTCACAAATATATGTAATCACACAAATTCTCATGTTCACAAATATTACACAATTTAAAATATCCAAATAGAAAATAAAGAAATACTTCCACATAACAATTAATCAAATAAAACTCACAAAACAAAATAGAAATACTAAATATTATAAATATTATAAGGGAAAGAGAGAGAGATGCTCATTAATCAGCTCGAAGAGAGAGAGAGATGCGGGCATCGCCGAAAGGAGAGAGATTCGCTCGAGGGGGGGAGAGCACGGTCTGGCCTGGATCCGGATTGAGCGGCGTAGCGTCGATGGCTGAGCGAGGATTTCTGGGCAGCAGCACGGGCTGAGTTGTCGGCGTCGGACTCTGTTGGGATCGACGGCGTATGGGTCTGAGTAGACCGGCACGGGACTGGGCTTTGCAGTGGCGACGGTGATGAAGGACTGGGCGCGACCTTGATTTGATTTCCGGTTGGAATTGATGCGGTGGCGAGTGCAAGAGCAGAGGCGCGAAGGAGGAGCACGGCGTCAATGCTGTGGTGGCGTTTGGAATTGATCAATTGCAGGCTCACGGTGAATTGATTTATTGATTGTTGGGATTCTTGTGAATTGCAGGTGGACGGCGCAAGTGAAATCTGAGCTGAGGAGCTGGGCTTGGCTGATACGACGACGGTGCTGGAAGAGTGGGCCGCAGCTTGGCAGAAAACGGCGGCAGAGGACTGGATGGACTTGGCGGTGAACGGCGACGATGGGTACTTTGGCGTCGTTGGGCAGAGGAAGAACAGAGCGGCGGCAGAGCTGGACTATGGGTGTAGAGAGAGGAAAGGCAGGGTGCAGAGAGGAAAAAGTAAGGAAAAGAAGAGAAAGGAAAAGAAGGAGAAGAAGAAGAAGAGAGGGAAGAAGAAGAAGAACGGGGAAGAAGATGGAATCCCCGAAGAGGAGAGGATCATCTGGAGAGGAAAGGAGCTCGGGTATTTGTAGATGGTAATTGGAGTAGGAAGTGGTCCGTGATGGTGGATTTCCAACTGGAATGCAGTGACTTTGAATTGAATTTGAATTCAAAGTCGAGAGGCGGGTGAAATGGTGGGATGATGGTGGCCGGCTGGAGTAGAACGGTGAAATACAGTGGCTGCAAAGAAAACAGAAACAAATAAAATATAAAATAAAAATAAAAATAAATAATTATAAAATAAAATAGAATAACAAAAAGAAATAATTAAATGAAATAAAATAAAATATAAAAAATAGAAATAAAACTAAGTGAAGAAAAAGAATAAATATGAAACAAGAATATGGGAAAATAAAGTGGAGATTTAAAATGGGTTTCATCACCGCGTGTGGTGGTTGCGCCTCCGTGAGTGGTGGTTCGCCGGCAAAATTGCCAGGATTTGGAACAGTTTCCAAAATCTTCGTACAATATTATTTTCCACTTCTGAATGATGACCGGTGTCATTAGATAATCGAAAAGTCACGGTTGACTTTCCGAAATTGCGCTGTAAATCTCCAAAATTCACCTTTTATGTGTAAATTAGCATTTTTCACATATTTTCCCTGAAAACACGAAAACAAACATTAAACCGACAAATAAGCTTTCAGAATAGCATCCATCCAAGTATTTAGAGCACTTTGTGAACGTATTTTACGTTCACATCACTCCACCTGACCGTTGCTCTGTGGGTGGGCTACCGATGCGAAGGAAAGGGTGATGCCCTTCTCCCAGCAGAATTTTCTGAAGGATGCAGAGTCAAATTGTTTACCGTTGTCGGTGACAATGACTTGAGGGATACCGAACCGGTAGATGATGTTTTCCCAAATGAAGGACTGTACTTGCTGGGAAGTGATGGACTTGAGGGCCTTGGCCTCCGTCCATTTGGTGGAATAATCGGTGGCGACTACTACGTGTTCAACACCACCGGTACCCTTGGGCATGGGCCCGATTAAGTCAATTCCCTATTGGGCAAAGGGACATGGGTTGACCATCGTCTCCAGTGGCTGGGACGGTTTCGGTACGGTTGGTGCGTTGAACTGGCAGGCCTTGCATTGCCTTGTAAATGATACAGCATCCCAGAGGAGTGTTGGCCAGAAGTAGCCGAGGCGGATGAGTTTGTGGGCCAACGCTCGTCCTCCGGGTGGTGGCCACGGATGCCCTCTTGTACCTCCCTGATGGCCTCTCGGGACTCGGCCGGTCCGAGGCATCGAAGGTATGGTAGGGAGTGAGCCCGCCGGTAGAGGTGGTTGTTGATGATGAGGTACCGGGAGGACCAGAATTTTATTTTCTTTGCCTCATCATTATCTCTCGGGAGGGAGCCATCACGCAGATATTTCAGGATTGGTGTCATCCAGTTCGCCTCCTCCAGACGCAGGTGGTTGACCTCGGTGGGCATTGTCTCGGTGCTTCGGCTTTCTAGCACGTCGATAGGTACCGAGTTTCCGGGGTTGGGATCAATAGCCGAGGCTAATATGGCCAGGGCGTCAGCCCTTTGATTTTCTTCTCTTGGTACCTTCGTTAGCTTGAGGCATGAGAAACCGGTGGTGAGCTCTTTTGCCAAAGTCCTATACCGAGACATGATGGGATCTTTGGCCTGGTAGTCCCCCGAGACTTGGTTGACAATGAGTTGCGAGTCGCTGAAGACTTGGAGCTGCTGGGCTCCCATGTGCCGGGCCAGCCGAAGGCCGGCCAGGAGTGCTTCGTACTCGGCCTCATTGTTGGAAGCTTTGAAGTTGAACCGGAGAGCATTCTCGAGCCGAGATGTGTCGGGACTACCGGTGTGAGGAGTGATAAGGATGAGTCCGCCCCCGCTACCGTGGGCGTTCGAGGCGCCATCCACGTATAATTGCCGGATTGGTAGTGCGGGATCAAATTGTGTTTCCTCGCCGGTGGCTTGGGCCGTCTCGGCCGAGCCGGCTCCTTCTACCGATATGGGTGTGGACTGCACGCAGGTGAATTCGGGAGACAAAGTCGCCCCGCACCTGTGCCTTAATTGCCGGTCGAGGCCGGTAGGTGATGTCGAACTCGCCGAGCTCGATGCTCCACTACATGAGTGCGCGCGGATGCCTCGGCTTTTGTAGGATCGGCCGAGTGGGTGATCGGTAAGCACCACAATGGGGTGTGCTTGGAAGTATGGGCGAAGCCTTCGGGCTGAGGTCATGAGTGCGAGGATGAGCTTCTCGAGTTCGAGGTATCGATTTGCTTGTGTAGTCTACCGGCAGATCCTCTTTGTTGTGGCTCCTGACTAGGATTGAACTCACAGCAGTCCTCGATACTGACAGGTATAGGAAGAGAGGTTCGCCTTGTACCGGTCTGCTGAGCAGCGGTGCTGCTGCCAGATATTCTTTTAATGCAGTGAAAGCTTGCTCGCACTCAGTGGTCCAGCCCTCGAACTTCTTCCCGGTTTTCAATATTTTGAAGAATGGGGCACACCGGTCGGTAGACCGTGATATGAATCGGGATAGAGCTGCGATCCTACCGTTAAGGCTTTGGACGTCCTTGAAGGTTTTGGGGGATTCCAAGTCCAGGATCGCTCTGATCTTCTCGGGATTAGCCTCGATCCCCCGGTGGCTGACCATGAAGCCAAGGAATTTTCCTTCGCCTACGCAGAAGACGCACTTCTCGGGATTGAGCTTCATCCCATAGTCTTGGAGAATGGAGAATGTCTCCTGTAAGTCGGTGAGGTGGTCACTTTTCTTTAGGCTCTTGACGAGCATGTCGTCCACATATACCTCCATGGTCCTCCCGATCTGCCTGGAGAACATGCGGTTGACCAACCGTTGATAGGTGGCCCCGACATTTTTCAATCCGAAGGGTAGGACCTTGTAGCAGTACAGACCTTGGTCGGTCATGAAGGAGGTGTGCTCCTGGTCCTCGGGATCCAGCTTGATTTGGTTGTAGCCTGAGTAGGCATCTATGAAGCTCAAGGCCTCGTGACCGGCAGTGGAGTTGACAAGCTGCTCGATCCTCGGTAGAGGGAAGCTGTCCTTGGGACATCCCTTGTTGAGATCGGTGAAGTCGATGCACATTCGCCACTTCCCGTTGGGTTTCTTCAGCAGTACCGGGTTGGCTAACCATCGGGGGTATTGAACTTCCCGGATGAAACCGATGCTCAACAGCTTGTCAACTTCAACCTTCATGGCCTCGTACCGCTCCTGGTCCCCGACGCGCCTCTTCTGCCGTACCGGCCGGTAGGCAGGATCGATCCCGAGTTTATGGGAGATGGTTGTGGTAGAGATACCGGGCATGTCAGCGTAGGACCAGGCGAATACGAAGCGTTATCCTTGAGGAGCTTGATCAAGTCGGTACGCGGGGGCGACCGGCAGGCCGGTACCGATCCAGACCACCCTGTCAGGCTGTTCGGGGAACAAGGCAATTTGCTCTACCTCCTCGTGGGGCTTTCCCTGTATGACTACAGCTCCTTCCCGAGGGTCATCCGGTTTTTCTGCCGCCGCCGCGTTGTCACCGGGTGCGACGCCGCACACGTCCCGGTAGGGCTGTCGTGGCTTTGTCTCTTGTGCATAGCGGGACCGGGCCATGGGCTGACTTCCCCTGATAGAGGCAACTCCGGCAGGAGTAGGGAACTTCAGCATGAGTAGATAGTAGCACACGCAGGCCCTGATTTGGCAGAGGATGGGCCTACCGAGAATGAAGTTGTAGGAGGATTCACAATCCACTACCAGCATGTGGGCTGATACCTTCTGGGACCGGGGGTACTGTCCGACCTCGACGTTGAGCCAAACGCTACCGAGGGGTTGGACAAGGTCTCCCGAGAAGCTGATGAGTGGGTTCACCGTCCTTGAGATGTTCTCGAGGGGTAGGTCCAACTTGAGGTAGGCACTCTTGAAGATAACGTTGGCAGAGCTGCCACCGTCAACCAGCACCTTGTGCATCAGGTCGGTATGGACCTTGGCGGATATCACGAGTGGGTCATCGTGGGGGGTCACGATGCCGGTTTCTTCCTCACTGGAGAATCCTACATTCCAGGGGTCCCGTTTCTGTCTCTTCTGCACCGGGGCAGACTGTACCGAGAAGCACTGCAGGTGCTGCTTAGCCTCCTTCACATGGGATCTGTGTTCGGAGCGAGTGGTACCGAAAAGAGTAGGTCCTCCACTGATGGTGAAAATTTCCTTTCGGTACCCCTGAGGGGTTTGGCCAACATACTGGGTGAGTTTCCCAACTCGGTGCAACTGCTCAGCAACATCCCTCAGGGCATGGCACTCCTCGGTACTATGAGTACCATACTGATGGTGGGTGCAGAATTTTCCGGTGTTGACCCGGTTGTCAGCATACGGTGGCCTCTTCCACGGCTGAGGGAAGAGCTGGGGGTTCTCCTTGTAGATGTCCTCCATTGGTTTGTTGAACACGGTACAAACCGGTAGGCTATCACCGGCAAGGTCCCGCCGGTTGGATTTCTTGGACCGGTTTTGCCTCCAAGAATTCTTTTTCTTGGGGTACCGGTTATACCCGATTTCAGTCCAGCCGTGGCTTGGAGCGTTTATCCGGTTCACGCCGGTAGCGGGGTGGACGGCCACCCACCCCGGTAAGCCGGTTGTGCGCTCGGGCCGAGTAGCCGGAGCTCGCCCCCGATCGTACCGACTAAAGTGGGGCGGTACCTTCGGCTCGGAGTAGCTCAAGTCAACTTGGTACACCGGTCGATACCGGTTGTTCGGGGGGCTTGGTATTGGTGATTCCGCTCCCGATGGGGAGGTTCATACCGCCGATTGTTATTCTGGTTTCCCCAGTTGTTGTTCCGGTTGTTCCCCCGGTAATTGTTACCCCTGTTGCGCTTGCCATTCTGCCTAGGTTCTTCGAGCTTCGGCGCGCTGGTTTGCTCTTGTTTGCGTTTATCCCCGGTAGGGTCCACAATCACCGTGGAGGCCTTGCTGCCTTTGTGCATTTCATTGAGATGAGACTTCCTCTCGTAAGTTAGGTAGTAGCTGCGGGCGTACTGGCTGGTTCTGCTCATGAGCTCGGTATAAGTGAATACCGTGCTAGTGGAGTTCAGTTCCCTGAGGAACTCTCCCGGTTCTAGGCCATCCCGGAAGATCTGAGCTGCACGGATGTCATCCTTCGTATTACAGCGCCGATAGGCAGCTTTGAACCGCTCCATGTAGTCAGCCAACCGTTCGCCCGTGGTTTGCTGAAAGCCGGTGAGTTCCCCTACCGAGTAGAAGAAACTGGACTTGGTGGCATACTCGGTGGTGAAGGCTTCGACCAGCTGCTCGTAGCTGTCGATGGACTCCGGCTCTAGTTGATAGAACCATAACATGGCCTCCTGAGTCAGGGTATTGACAAAGGCATGGCACCAGTCCTCATCGGTGTAGCCCCTGCCGTTGTAGGCAGACTGGAAGGCAGTCACATGCATCACCGGGTCCTCCTTGCCGGTGTAAGGATCCATCTTCAGGTTCTTGAAGTCCCGGTTGTGGTTATAGATTCTCCCGGTGAAGGGACCGATGGGTTTCTTGGCCATGCCGAGGCTAGACGCACTCCTGGCGGTACCGGTCTCAACTTTTCTGAGACGGTCATTGAGTTCTCGGAAGAGGCTGGTCAGCATGTCTTCCTCCACTCGTGGCTTGGGAGCGACGGTAATAGGCTCCTCGTGGAAGGTGTCGCAATCCTCGTCGGTATCTTCCTCTCCAACGGAGTGGACTACGCCCTCAGCGTCAAGGAACGAGACTAGGGGAGCCGATAAGCACCCGGCCCGTCTATCCGGGACTCGGTGTCTTGGCCTCGGAGGAGTGTCGACCCCGGGAGGAGGTGCCGACACCGATCGGGACCGGGGTTAGCATCCCGGGTGAAGCGCTCTCTCAGCAGATTGATCTCCCGGGCACTAGCCTCTTGAGCAGCGAGCTGATCGCGGCGCAATTGCTCATTGCTCTCCTGGAGTTCCCGGATCATGGCTTCGAGTTTTGCCACCATGGAGGGCTCAGCTTGGTGGGACTCTGGGGTCTCCGACTCGGTGGAGTGGACCGCCGCTGGCATGTCTTCAGGAAGGGGTCCCAGGCCAGCGATGGTCATGGTTTCCTTCGCGGATTTGGACTTCTTGGTCTGCTTCGTTGGCTGTGAGCCATCGCTAGCTGATTTTGTCATTGCTTGACTGGTAGAACACCTCACGGAGTGAGTAAGCTTTGGTTATGAAGTGGTGGAAATGTTCCCACAGACGGCGCCAAATGTTTCTGCCGTTTCCCAACTGCCCGGTAGCGTCGCACTTGGATACCTGAAAGCACAAGATTGGTCAGGGAGGTCGGTGTGTACTGACCGAAGGCCCTGCGACGCTCAAGTTAGTACCGGTAGGTCTAAGAGCAGAGTGTTTTTGGGATTCGGAGAGAACGTACCTGAATAAGGAGTGAGGACTCCTTATATACGAAGTGAGGTCGGACACAAGCTTCCCTGGCGTGGGGGACATCCCCTGACACGAGGAATATTCTCTGGTCCACTACCTCGATGTGCGCATCGAGGGATGGCGGCGCCTAGTACAACATGGGTATGCGACTTAGTGCGATCTGTGAGGTAGTGGACAAGCACGTGTGCCGCTGGTCGTGCCGGTACCCGTGGGGCTGGCCACACTCGGGCACAGTCGGGGAGACGTCCATGTGGGGCCGGGGGAGAGCTTGTTGTCGGTACACCCGGCCTGGTCTTACGGTGCCGCGGGGGTACTGCTAGGGCTTTGACTGCGGCCTGGGGCTTACCCTGCCGTTGGGGCAGTATGCTCGGTAGGGGATCCCTACCGAGTCAGCAGACCAATTCTATGTGACGGGGCTCATAGGCAGGCTGCTCCCGGTGATAGTGAGCTACTTCGGGCCCTGCACGGGGCCTATCCCGGTACAGATATGAAATGGTAGCAACAACACGTGTACCAAAAATAATATTTTATTTATTATTTGAATGCGGGTTACAATCTTTGTATGAAAAACTCTCTGATTCGATCTCTAACGATGTACGTGATTCAAGGGTGATGAACACTTGATCTTTAATCAAACAAGGGCCACGATATTTGACACGCGACTGATGTCCTTCGGCTTTAGCTTTGGTGATGTGAAGGAATCAACTCTCTTGATGGCTTGATGATTCTCCACGAGTTTAAAGATGTCTAAACTTCTTGAGTGATTTCTCTTGCTTGTCCAAAAGTCCCCTCTTTGGATTTGAGAAGGGGTATGTATATTGTCTGCGCCTCCCTTGAATTTGAATGCATTTATGATAGAGCATTTAATGAAAATCCTTATTTATGTAATTAAATCAATTAGTTTTAATTGATTGACTTAATTATAATTATTTAAGTGTTTAAGTAAATTGAAAGTAAATGACAAGAGAGAATAGCACAGGACAAAAATAACATTGGTCGAAGAGAAAAAAGAGTACAACACACCCTTCACATTTGGCATAGCAAGACGCCAGACTCCCCCCGAAGTATGTGTCTCCCCCTGATTTACCTGATTTCCACAATCATGGGAGGTCAGATAACTTAAGCAAACCAATGTTCTTGACATGCTTCTCAAATGTGGATTTAGGCAGCGAATTGGTAAACAAGTTTGCCACATTGTCCTCAAATCGAACTTGATCCACTTGGATCTTGAGGAATTCTTATAGTTGCTGATTATAGAAGAATTTAGGCACTATATGCTTGGTGTTGTCGACTTTGATGAAACCTTGCTTCATTTACTCAATGCAAGCAGCATTATCCTCATAAATGCACGTAGGTTCATCAGTTGTTGACCTCAAACCACAAATACTTCTGATATGTGTAATTATGGACCTTAACCATATATACTCACGAACCATTTCATGGAGAGCAATAATCTCAGCATGGTTCGAAGAAGTAGCGACAAGAGTCTATAGACCTCCAAGATATAGCATTGTTTCTCATGGTAAAGACATAACGAGTTTGGGAACGACCTTTATAAGAGTTAGAGAGATACCCAGCATCAACAAAATGAACCAAAACTTCACAAGAATTTTGGGAATAGGGGTTTTTACATTTAGGCAACTGGTCAGCACATGCCCGACGACCGGTTAGCTGGCGGTAGCAAACATGGGTTCCTCACCCATTTTGCCATATTTTCGCGACTCTCTGTAGGGATAGAACAAGCTTATATCAATCGTGCCCTTCAAGTAACGAAAGATAGTCTTTATGCCAGTCCATTGGCATTGCGTGGCTGCAAAGCTACGTCTAGCTAACAAGTTCATAGCAAATGAGATATCGGGTCTTGTGCATTGTGCCAAGTACAATAATGCACCTATTGCACTTAGGGACGACATCTCAGCCTCTAAAACGTCTTCACCATTATTCCTTGGGCGAAAACGGCTCTTTCCTTGGATCTAGGCTGCGACCAATCATGGGAGTGCTAAGAGGATGGACCTTATCCATAGTAAATCGCCTGAGCATCTTTTGGGTATAAGCTGATTAATGAATCAGAATCTCATTATCACGATGCTCAAGTTTTAAACCGAGGCAAAACCGTGTTTTTCCAAGATCTTTCATCTCAAACTCGGATTTCAAGCATTCGGCAGTTTCTCTTAATTATGCTAGAAATTCCAGAACCAAACATTAGGGGTTTGAGATTAACTTCGGTCGTCTGCCCATACACAATTGAAGTATATATATGCCATCGTCTAATAATTTATTGCATTACGAAATAAGCATTCAAGTCATCACATTGTCGACAATCCGATTGACATACAATAATAGTGTTCAGTTCTCTTTTGAATAAGATTTAGGATCATGCATTATATATCCTAAATAAAACCATCATATATAGGTTCGTGGTATACTAATATACAATTGGAGTATATAAGCTATAGTCTAGGATTTATCATATCACTAAACAAGCATTAGTCTCATCACCACTAAGAAATGTGATTTCCATATAGTAGCATAGTTTTAGAAAATGTGATTAATCAATTGACTTCCAAACTTTTCCGATAAGAATGTGCATGTGTGGCAATTGGCAGCAGAACTACGTACTACTGTTACTACCTTTTCATCATCATCAAATAGCTATTCTTATTCTTCTTCTTCTGAAGCACCACTCCAAATTTGATTGGTTATCAAAATATAGTGATGAGTAATTTAGACTCGGGATTGTCGAACCACGGGGATTGGAGGCCTAAAACCTAATTGGTAAAATGTAATCTAATTTCCTTAACACAAATGACAATTTTTAGGGTTTTTCTTATTTTTCTAAACACACAATAATTAACAAATTAATCTAAACAAGCAAATTGAAATAATTAAACTAAAAATAAACTTAACTCACAAATATATAAAGTAAATCACAATTTAATTTAGAAAATATTCAAAGTACACAAATTAAATTAACCAAATAAAAATAGAAATTAAACAAATAGTTTCACAAAAAAAATTAAATTAAATTGAGTTTGAGAGAAAAGAAATGCTCATTTAATTCGGTGAAGGCTCGGGAATCACGGGTGTAGAGAGCAAATTCAGATTGGTCCTGCGGGTGTCTATAACAATTTGGGCCTTGGGTTTTGACTTGGTCAAAAGCCCAAGTCAAATTCAGTCAATTTCTTTCTTCTTCTTCCCCGTGCCCAGTCCGTGCTCCTTCTCTTCTCTTTTGACTTTTCAACGAAATTTTCTACTTCCTTCTATTCAGCCCGTGTTCTTCTTTGCATCAGTTCAATTTCTTTTCTTTTTCTCCACAGCAGAGAGACGAGAGAGAGAGCTAGAGGCTCGAGACAAGGCGCGGTCTGGCGGCGTTGATGGCAAGGGAAGGCGATGGCGAAGACAACAACGACGACGGCAGTTTTGTGGTCTGGGTTGGTGGCGGGAACTGAGCACGGGCTCGAGGAGCGGCCTGAGTAGCTTCACGGGTTCGATGGCGATGCAGTGAATCGATGAGGGCAGAGAGAAACCGGCAGAGAGACACCGGTGACTTTAACGCTTTTTGAGCGCTTTCACGCAAGCATAACGTGTCGTCAAGAGTATGGATATAGTAAAGACCGGGGGTGTGTCGTTGGGAATTGGCGGTGCCAATCCCTAGGCAACTAGGATAGCTAGGTTAACAAGCACTAATGAAGAGATACGAAATGGATTACTATGCATGAGCTATGTGGGGTATGTGCAAAATGGGCATGTAGTAGTGAACATTTTGATGGTTGAGTGAGTGACAAACAAGCAAGCAATATAAATAAACTAAGCTAATCAAACGAGTAATGTAAAAAGGAAACGGTTCAAATGATGAAGTGATTGGAGGTTTCGGGTCACTCTAGTCCATATCCGATGGACAAGCAATCAAATGCACATACATGTTAAACGGTTTGTGAGATAAATCCCTACACTCCACCCATGCAATGGTTATGGAATGTGAATGCTATCTAATGTATTTCTATGCCAACAAAGGTTCATAGAAGTTAATCCTTCATCAATGTTATCAATGAAGGTCCTCCCTCACAAATGCAAGGGAGGTGAAGCACAAATGCATTAAGGAATTCACACACAAAGCCAAGTTGATTAATGGATCAATTCCCGTATCCTAGCCATGCAATGGTTCTAAGACCAAGTCCTCTAAGTTATTGTTGTGCCATGCAATGGTTCACAACAACTCCCGATTACGCATTAACAATGTTAACACAAGGGGCTTAAAGCATCAAGACCAAGGAAATCAAACAAGATAAACTCATCACACTTGTTGTCAATTGTCTTTGAGAGAATGGAGGGACTAACTTCACACTCTCAAATCAAAGTAGATTAAACACATGCTTTAGAATTAGTCAAATCCCTAGACATGCATCTAACACATAATAAATTAGGCAACAAGCATATCCATTCTTCAACCAACATGATATATAACATTATTTGCTCAATCCACCATCAATGGGCTAGGGCACACAACCCTAGCCCCCAATCTTAGAGGACTACTCACAATACATCACAAATAACATCATGTTCTCAAATCTATCTAACTCAAAGACAAAAAGAGAGTAAAATAAGGTGAAGAGATGCTCAAGAAGGTAGGCCAGCTGGTCCTTGCTGTCACCAAGTGGTTGCAAGCCCTCTCCTTGTGCTCCTTAGTCTCCTCCTTGCCTCCTCTTGCTCCAAGCCTTCTAGAACTTGAAGTTGTTGATGAAACCCATGAGATGGTGAGTAGATGTGAAAGAATGGAAGGGAAAAGTGGTTGGGGATGTAGTAGAGGGTGTATGGAGGATGTTTGATGAAGGAAGTAAGGAGAGATGAGTGGAGGAAGTGGTGGAAAAATGGAGGAAAACACAAACAGACGTGGGTTCGACCTGTCTTCGACCCGTGATCGACCGGTCGATCAGTGTCCGAATGCAAAAGTGAATGAGGCAAATGGGAGGAAGGAGATGGGAAAGTTCAGAGAATTTTGGGGACTTGTGGTGTCTAGGGTTGGTTGATTGTGAAAATGGGGAGTTCTAAGAATATATATGAGGGGATAAAGGGCTATGATTAAGGGGCATGATCCTAGGGTCCAAAACATAGATCAAACCAACTCAAATGTACCTAAATGCCATAAGGGAATTGGAAAGAATGCAAAGGCATAAAGGATATAATGGTAATGTGTGAGAGGCCATGAAAATCAGATTTGGGACCATAAGGAGGCAAAACTTAGGGGTGGAAGGCTAAGGGACAAAATGTGTCTCAAGCATTAAATGCTTTGTCTCCATTTTGAATTTCAAATTCAAATCACCACCAAAGTACCTCAACCAATGAGAGGGGCTTTCCTAGCTTGCTTGGGAGATTCATGAATGGAGTGGGACGCCTTGCCTTCGGGTTTGACCTCGGAGTTGACCATGTGGGCCCGTTGACTTCGGTTGACTTTTCGGGCCGAAAGTTGACTTTTCGGTTTCTTGGTCTCAACTCCGGAATAGTGTTTCTCTTCACTTCTAAGGCTTCAATATTGAATTCTTGAGCTCCAAAGTCACGGTTGACTTTCGGCTTCTCTATGGAAATGCCTCAAAAGCTCCCAAAGTGCATCCTTTTTGTCCAAGTTCCATTTCTCCCATATGAACCTACAAAATGAGATAAACAAGGGTAAGTGGCATTATTAGGCAATAAGGAAAGCATAAACTAAGCGATTTGGAGCATCCTTTATACATAAAATATGTATAAATCACACCCCCACACTTAAATCTTGCTTGTCCTCAAGTAAGACCAAACCCTAAATGAAACACCAAAAGATAGGCAACTTGCAAGATAGGTTTTTCAACTATAACCCTCAGAGAGCTTCATGAGTCAAGATCAAGATTCAAATAGAGCATAGGCATGGGCTTTGAAAAATTGCTAAGTACTTAACATGAACATCTAATTAATGCTTGAGTGTAGTGTGTGGATGCCATGCACAATCGATCTCAAGCAATCCAATAGGCATAATCAAACTAGATTAACCGCTAAACTCACCAAGATTAATTCACTAACTATTTCCGCTCAAGTGTTTAGGGGTTAAAGTGTTTACACTCAAAACATTTCCACAAGTAATGTCCCCATAAGCTTGCTCAAAAACCAACACTCCACAAATCAATTCACGGATTTTTAAATCAAAAGGACTTTTCAAGGTTGCAATGGGGCCAATGGTTTGGGGCTAAATGAAATGAAGGGAATGGAAGTATGAAAATGCTCCTAATGCTTCACAAGACAACTTCAAGGACTTTGAAACTTGTTTTCATTGGTGTGTGCTCAAGTGATCAAACAACCTAACATTTATTTTCCTCCAACCTTTTATTCTTCTACACTTCTTTTTGGATTTTCTTCTTTCCTTCTCCTTTTCTATTTGATTTTCTCAACACTTTCTACTTTTGTATTTTTCTTTTCTTTGAACTTTCTTTCTAACTTTATTTCACAAACAATCACAATCTTTTCTTTGATTTTCTTTTCGAACTCTTTTTCTTGCTAACTACCCCCACACTTATCTTTTGTACAACCATAGATTTCCCAAGCACAATAGAAAACAAGAAGTCACAATCATTGTCTCATTAACACTTTGGAACAAGGGTAGGCTAGTGTTTAGGCTTAGAACATGGATATGGTGATGTGGGTGATGAAATGAAAGGCTAATGATTGATGAGGCTCAAATGGTGTAGTCCTAAAGTGAGTGTTTAATGGATGATGGATGGTTTGGCCATGGTGTTTACTAGTGCCTTAATCATTTTTAATCACCGCAAATTAACAAAAAAGTCTCAAGAGGTCTTTGAGCAAGTTCTAGGTATCATTAAACCCATGGAATGTGCACACATGAAGAAAATTAATGTATGAATGATGCACACATTATTATTTGGCTCAAATCTCACTTCATATAAGTATGCATGTCAACACATAGTCTAAAAATACTTCTTGAATTGCAATCAACAAATTAGCATAGGCAAAGTGCAAATGGATATCAAGCAATTATCATTTGTGCATATTAACCACAAAGCAATTTTCACAAAGCCCATAAACATGCTCTAAAATTCTCTTAATCTAGACATAGATAACTCAATTTTCATCATCGGAGTTGGAAAAACAAACAAGAAGCAAGCCAAACCAAAGAACAAATTTTTGTGTTTTCAGTTTTTTTTTTTTTTTTTTTTTTTTTTAAAAAAAATTTAATTAAATTTTTTTTTGCGTGAATAGTGTCCGCCCCCGGGCGGTCGATAAGTGATCGACCGGTCGAACCACCTTCTGCCCAAATTATTTTTTTCTCATACCAAATTCGACCACCGTCGAAAAATGGGGTCGACCGGTCGAACCACCTTCTGCCCAAAAGTGTTCAAAATGAAAATTTTGATGGATTTGAACCCAAACTTCACCCCCACACTTAAAACAAACATTGTCCTCAATGTTGTGAGTGATAGTGACGTTGCAAGCTTAATCCATGGTGGATTAAGTAGTGAGAGTGACGTTGGGCGAATGCACATATAAGTACGCACTAAAGCACATTACCCAAATTGAAGCATGTGAGATGAAGGAATAGAAAAACTCCCTTTGACGTGCATGCTTTCCCAATCTTGATATCATTAGTCACCAACAAACAAAGCTTCACGGCTTTGCAATCCATAGCTCACGACCTTTGGTGAAGAATATTACTAGAGACTCCAAGGAAGCATGATCGCGCACACATTGTACCACCCAATTCCGATGACTCCTTTCAAAACACCTCCCAATCACCCTTTATTCATTACTAAATAACTACTCATTACTTCGAAGATATGGGGTTGTCTCCCCATTAGCGCTTCTTTTTAGAGACCTAAAGCCGGTCTTGATTTTCCTCCTCAATGCTCATGGAGGCTCAAAGCACTCCTTCTTTCCACTCACGACGGTGCTCCTCTTGCCACAACCGCCAACACCGAAACAATCACTTGGAATGAGGAACTTGGGAGTAAGACGTGGAGGCCAAGGATACCTCTTGATCTTCTTTTTCTTCTTGCCATTTTTAACCACCTTCTTTGATATCATGATTTCCTCCTTTGTTTCACTTGTTTGAGGGTTTTGCTTCACATAATCCTCAAAAAATGGTAGTTCTTCAAGTGAGTTCTCCTTGCTCTCAAGGGGTGAGGGTAGCACATGTGGCTCCTCTTTGTTCACACTAACCTCATGACTCTCCTTAGTTTCTTCCACATAGAAGCATTCTAACAACTCATCATCCGGATCCAAAAGAGGCTTGAACACTTGGAATTCCACCGATTGGCCTAGTACCTTCATCTTGAGAGTTCCTTTCTTCACATTTATTTTAGTACCGGCCGTTGCCATGAATGGTCTTCCAAAGATCAAGGGTGATGCATTTTCCGGGTCACCTTCCACCATTTCTAATACAATAAAATCCACCGGCAAGATGAGCTTATCTACCTTAACTAGAACATCTTCAATTATTCCTTTTGGACGCTTCACACTCTTATCCGCCAATTGAAGTGATATGTTGGTGGGTTTGAGAACACCCACTCCAAGCTTCTCAAAAACCGATAATGGCATGATATTCACACTTGCTCCAAGGTCCATTAAGGCTTTATCAAAAGTACACTCTCCAATTGTGCAAGGAATGGTGAATGATCCCGGATCCTTCATTTTGGGTGGAAGTCTCTTTTGGATGATGGCACTTACTTCTTCACAAATAGCCACTTGCTCATAATTCTTGAACTTCTTCTTCTTTGTGCACACCTCCTTAAGAAACTTTGCATATGATGGGATCTTGTTCACAATATCCAAGAGAGGGAGGTTGACATTAACCTTCTTGAATAGCTCAAGGAATTCAAGTTTTTGCTTCTCATTGCGCTTTCTCAACTCCTCCTTGAACTTCACTTGTGGAAATGGCAAAGGTGGTTCATAATTTGTCATGTCAAGAGGGGGAATACATCTTGGACCTCTTCGTCTCTCGGTGGCTTGAGTGGAAGAAGATGAAGGATCCAAAACAAGGTTCCTAGGATCCTTCGAGGGTATTAGGGTCCCTAGCCGACGAGGCCTCTCCCAATGTTTGTCCACTCAAATGGACACCATCCTTAGAACTCTTGGGATCCAACTCATTGTTAGAGAGCTCATTATTAACAACAACAACTTTGTTCCTCCTCTTTTCATAATCTCTTCTCTCAAAATCATCTTCACAAGAGAGTTGCCCAAAACCCTCTCCAAGTGGAATGCCATGCTCTTCGTTGACAAAACTAGATGAAGAGTAGGGAAGATCATAACTCATTGAAGCTTCTCCGGTGGCTACATTTTCTTCACCACCGGCTTCCTTATCCACCTCCTTATTTCTACCATTAGCATGCAAAGTCACATCTCCACTCACATCCAAATTACCGGAGGGTACATTTTCTTCCCCTCCGGTCCCATCCTCCACATATATACCATCATCATAATTCAAAGAAAGGTAGGGGGTGGGAGGGACATTATAGTATGTATGGGGATCAAAATGGATTTTGTTATCATAGAGCTTACCCGACCGAAGAGTAGAGATAGCATTGACTTGCTCATGAGATGTTCTTCTTGGATTAGGCTCCACTTGAGAGGGAAGTGCACCTCTTGGCCTTGCACTCACTTCCTTGGCCAATTGACCAAATTGAAGCTCCATCTTGTGTAGCCCTTGTTGAAGGTTATGTTGCCCTTGAGTCAATGAGCTCACACTTTGTTGCAATGTACTCACACTTTGTGTCAATGTGGAAATGTTGAGATCGGTCTTTTGAACAAAAGTGGCAATAAGGTCCTCCAAACTCGACTTCTTCGGTTCTTGCACTTGATGTTGGCTTGAAGTAGCTCCATGAGTGGCCTTGGATCCTCCATAAGAAGATTGATCACCATGAGAATTGAATCCGGGAGGTGCTTGTGAGGAACTCAAAGGAGCACTAGGAGCTTGAGTGGCTCCTCCATATGTTTGAGAAGTATTGCCCCCATAAGTGAAATTTGGGTGGTTCCGCCCTCCGGGATTGTAAGTGAAGGCATATGGATCATTTATAGGATTCACATGTCCTTGCTTGGGGACTCCCACTTGGTTCACATACTCTTGTACAAATTCCGGATATGAAGAGACAAGGTGACAATCTAAAGTCTCATGTGTATGTGCATCGCAAATCAAGCAAATAGTAGCTTCCCTTTTCTCTTGGGAGCTTGGTGAAGATGAGGGAGCTCCTTGATGTACCAAGTGCCCAAGTTTGCTCTCAAAAAGGCTCTCAAGCTTGCTCTCCAACTTCTTGAACTCTTGTGCAACATTTATGGATCCGGAGACTACAACTTTTCCTTCTCTTAGTGGATCCCTTGATGGCATTGAAAGGTTAGTGACCTTCCTTGTACCCATGTCATCCCAATGAAACGAATTCTCCGCTAACTCCTCATAGGTGGTCCAAGCTTCATTGGGTGACTTGTCCGCTATTGTTCCGCCACTAAAGGTGTCAACCCTTTGTCTTTGATCCGGCTCAAGTCCTCTATAAAATAGGTCCACTAGCAACCACTTCTCCAAACCATGGTGAGGGCAAGACAAATCAAGATCCTTAAACCGCTCCCATGTTTCATGAAAAGTGTCGGTAGAGTGTTGCTTGAAACTCACCAATTCATCACGGACCTTGGCCGCCTTGCTTGGAGGAAAGTACTTTGCCAAGAATGTCTCTTGAAGTTGAGTCCAAGAGTTAATGGAGCTTGGGGGAAGCTTGGTGAGCCACCTCCTCGCATTATCCCTCAATGTGAATGGGAAGAGTCGAAGCTTGAGACTTTCTTCCGGGAGGCCATTTAGTTTGACGGTGGTGCAAGCTTGCTCAAACTCCATCAAATGGTCGTACGGACTTTGATTAGTTCCATTGAAGCTTGGCAAGATATTGAGAGTGGAGGACTTGATCTCGAAGTGATGGTCGCATGGAGGGAGTACTATGCAAGAGGGGTTGCCCACAATTTGTGGTAGGGTGTATTCCCTCATCCTCCTTACCGGTGGTGGTGGTGGTGGGGGTACTTGGTCACCCATTGTTCCTTCTTGTCTTGGTGGTGAAATGGAAATCCTTGGTGGTGTTTGAGTGCGAATAATTGGAGGAGCACTCTCGGTCACTTGTATTACTCTTCTTCTCCTCCTTATAGGTCTCCCTCGTGGTAACTCTTCTAAAACTCGTCCACTCCTTAGTTCATGTCGAAGGTAATTCGATTGGGGAGGGTTCATGCACCTTTAAAACACCAAAAGATCGATTAGAAACAACCAACAAGGTAAGAATTCAAGGATATAAGTGATGGATATATGATGAGGGACCAAACAATCACACAAAACAATGAAGTATTCTGGAAACAGGGGAATCGACCGGTCGAAATGCAGGGGTCGACCGGTCGAACAACTTACTGGAAATGCGAAGTTTGTTATCGTTGGAGATCGACCGGTCGTCGACCAGTGATCGACCGGTCGAACAACTTACTGGAAATGTTAACAAAGAAAAATTCAAACTTTCCCTAAGTGAAGTAGGGAACAAACCTAGCTCAATATCAACACAAGTACCACAAATTTCAACCAATAAACATTTGATGTGAACAAGGACAATTCAAGATGGTTCAACACGTAAGGAAACACAAATATCAACAAAACAATGACAATCTAGACAAGAAAGTGCTAGCAAAACCCACTACCGGTTACCAAGAGATCAAAGAAACACCTCAATCCCCGGCAAGCAACGGCGCCATTGACTTTAACGCTTTTTGAGCGCTTTCACGCAAGCATAACGTGTCGTCAAGAGTATGGATATAGTAAAGACCGGGGGTGTGTCGTTGGGAATTGGCGGTGCCAATCCCTAGGCAACTAGGATAGCTAGGTTAACAAGCACTAATGAAGAGATACGAAATGGATTACTATGCATGAGCTATGTGGGGTATGTGCAAAATGGGCATGTAGTAGTGAACATTTTGATGGTTGAGTGAGTGACAAACAAGCAAGCAATATAAATAAACTAAGCTAATCAAACGAGTAATGTAAAAAGGAAACGGTTCAAATGATGAAGTGATTGGAGGTTTCGGGTCACTCTAGTCCATATCCGATGGACAAGCAATCAAATGCACATACATGTTAAACGGTTTGTGAGATAAATCCCTACACTCCACCCATGCAATGGTTATGGAATGTGAATGCTATCTAATGTATTTCTATGCCAACAAAGGTTCATAGAAGTTAATCCTTCATCAATGTTATCAATGAAGGTCCTCCCTCACAAATGCAAGGGAGGTGAAGCACAAATGCATTAAGGAATTCACACACAAAGCCAAGTTGATTAATGGATCAATTCCCGTATCCTAGCCATGCAATGGTTCTAAGACCAAGTCCTCTAAGTTATTGTTGTGCCATGCAATGGTTCACAACAACTCCCGATTACGCATTAACAATGTTAACACAAGGGGCTTAAAGCATCAAGACCAAGGAAATCAAACAAGATAAACTCATCACACTTGTTGTCAATTGTCTTTGAGAGAATGGAGGGACTAACTTCACACTCTCAAATCAAAGTAGATTAAACACATGCTTTAGAATTAGTCAAATCCCTAGACATGCATCTAACACATAATAAATTAGGCAACAAGCATATCCATTCTTCAACCAACATGATATATAACATTATTTGCTCAATCCACCATCAATGGGCTAGGGCACACAACCCTAGCCCCCAATCTTAGAGGACTACTCACAATACATCACAAATAACATCATGTTCTCAAATCTATCTAACTCAAAGACAAAAAGAGAGTAAAATAAGGTGAAGAGATGCTCAAGAAGGTAGGCCAGCTGGTCCTTGCTGTCACCAAGTGGTTGCAAGCCCTCTCCTTGTGCTCCTTAGTCTCCTCCTTGCCTCCTCTTGCTCCAAGCCTTCTAGAACTTGAAGTTGTTGATGAAACCCATGAGATGGTGAGTAGATGTGAAAGAATGGAAGGGAAAAGTGGTTGGGGATGTAGTAGAGGGTGTATGGAGGATGTTTGATGAAGGAAGTAAGGAGAGATGAGTGGAGGAAGTGGTGGAAAAATGGAGGAAAACACAAACAGACGTGGGTTCGACCTGTCTTCGACCCGTGATCGACCGGTCGATCAGTGTCCGAATGCAAAAGTGAATGAGGCAAATGGGAGGAAGGAGATGGGAAAGTTCAGAGAATTTTGGGGACTTGTGGTGTCTAGGGTTGGTGATTGTGAAAATGAGGAGTTCTAAGAATATATATGAGGGGATAAAGGGCTATGATTAAGGGGCATGATCAAAACATAGATCAAACCAACTCAAAAGTACCTAAATGCCATAAGGGAATTGGAAAGAATGCAAAGGCATAAAGGATATAATGGTAATGTGTGAGAGGCCATGAAAATCAGATTTGGGACCATAAGGAGGCAAAACTTAGGGGTGGAAGGCTAGGGGACAAAATGTGTCTCAAGCATTAAATGCTTTGTCTCCATTTTGAATTTCAAATTCAAATCACCACCAAAGTACCTCAACCAATGAGAGGGGCTTTCCTAGCTTGCTTGGGAGATTCATGAATGGAGTGGGACGCCTTGCCTTCGGGTTTGACCTCGGAGTTGACCATGTGGGCCCGTTGACTTCGGTTGACTTTTCGGGCCGAAAGTTGACTTTTCGGTTTCTTGGTCTCAACTCCGGAATAGTGTTTCTCTTCACTTCTAAGGCTTCAATATTGAATTCTTGAGCTCCAAAGTCACGGTTGACTTTCAGCTTCTCTATGGAAATGCCTCAAAAGCTCCCAAAGTGCATCCTTTTTGTCCAAGTTCCATTTCTCCCATATGAACCTACAAAATGAGATAAACAAGGGTAAGTGGCATTATTAGGCAATAAGGAAAGCATAAACTAAGCGATTTGGAGCATCCTTTATACATAAAATATGTATAAATCAACCGGCGGAGCAGGGCGATCGGGTCTAGGCTTTGCGGCGTCGGCGTCGCTGATGTGAACGTAAAATACGTGCACAAAGTACCTTAATCGCTTGGATTATGTTAGTCCAAAAGCCTATTATTGTATATTTAATATTGTTTTAGTGTGTTTCAGGGAAATTACGAAGAAAATGTTTTATTTGTACAAAAGGTACATTTTAGAGGTTTTAGCGCGAATCTGAAGATTGAATCGAAAAGTCAACCGTGACTTTTCGATATTGAAATGACACCGGTCATTTCTCGGATGTGGATTTCAAAGCATGTACGAAGATTTCGAAATACGTTTCGAATCCCGGCAATTTTGCCGGCAAACCACCACATAAGGCGGCGCAACCACCACCCGCGGTGGCAAAAATATATTTTTTCTAAACCTCCATTTATTTCCCTTTTATAAATTGTTGTTTAATTCTATTTTTCTTTATTTAGTATAAGTAATTATTTTTACTATTATTGTTATTATTATTTTAGTTTTTATCATTATATTTATTATTTTATTTTTATTTTGCTAATTTATTTTTCTTTTGTGTTTTGACTTTGTAGGTTGGATCAATGTCTTTGCCGGCCACCCATCACCACCACCTTCACCACATTTCAAACCAGCCCCCTTTCCAGCTGCAATTCACTTGCCATTTGAATTTCAAAATCCACTCTGCATCACCATAAAGGGGCAGCAGCTCTCCTTTGCCAAATTGGCCGGGGGCCTTCTACCTCCTCCCCGTGCCACCCTTCTTTGGCGTCCGTGTAGCTCACCTAGCTGCCTTCTCTTCTCACCCATCTCTCTGGTTACTCTCTCCCTGCAATACTCACTCTCTCTGTCCTCAAAGCAACCGTGCACAGCCACACTTGGCTGTGCCTTCTTTTCTCCCCCTTCTCTGTTTTTCCTTTCTTTCATTGCCTGCAAACAGAAACCATAATTGATAGTTATCAATTTCATCACCAATCCTCCCACAAATTAGTTCCTGAAATTCTTAATCATCAATCCACTAAATCCCCAATTTTCATGTGTTCCTGCAAACAATTTGATAATTAACAATTATCAAATCCATCACAAAACCAATTCAAGTTCTTCTTTGCCGTGAACCTGCAAGCAACAAATCACAATCAAGAAATTGCAGCATCATCGAGCCCATGCTCGATTCACCAACGCCGGTCCTCGCTGACCCCCGCCGTCACTCACCTGCTCCCGGTCGCCGCGTCGCCCCTCCGCGTGCCAAGCCACGCCGAGCCTTCCTGCTGCTCCTTGACGCCGCTTCCACGAAGCCCAGATCACAAAAACCATCACCGGCGTCAATCTCATCTCGCTGCCACCAAGCCCGTGTCCGGTCCTCTCGCCGCCATCTGCGGCGTTGCCTCGTCCTCACCTGCACCCATCCAGTCCCGTGCTCGATCTGTGCTCATCCCGGACGCCGCCGGCATCGTTCTTGTCTCCGCCTGCGCCGGTCTCGCTTCGCCATCAATCAAAGCCCAGCCATCACAAAGCTCCACCGCCGCCGCCATCTCAAGCTTCGCTCCGCCGCAAAGCCCAAGTTCATTGCTGCCAGCACCGTGCTCTTCTTGCCCAGCCATCATTGCCGTGACTACCTTACAAAGCTGCTGCCTTGCCATGAAGAATAAAAAGAAAGAACAAGCAGCACGGGCTGCTGAAAGGAGTGAAGAAAAAGATGAAGAAAGAGAGAAGAAACAAAGAAAAGAAAGAAGGCTGCTGCAAAGAAGAATTGAAAAAAAAGAAAGTCACGGTCCGGGAAGAAGGAAAGAAAGAAGAAAAAGAAAAAAAAAAGAGAAACGGAGGACCGGTCAATGGTCAAAGCTGACCACATGGGTGCACAAATCAAACCCAAGGGTGTGTGGAGAAAAAGAGTAAAAAGAAAAAGAAAAGAAATTGGTTTGGGCTTTGACCCATTGACCAAACCCAATTTCTTTTGGGCTTTTGAACAGTTTGGCCCAGGACCTGTTGGGCCCAATATCTGGCACATCCAAGGCCCAAGCCCAATTTGCTGTGCACACCCGAATCTCCGAGCTTCACCGAATTCACGGCGAGTCCGATTAGATCCCTCGCCGAAATTAAATGAGATTTCGAAACTCTTTTCTCTTTTAATTTCAAGTTTTATTTAATTAATTGTTGTGTGATTTTATTATTATTTTGGTGTGAAATTTACATTTGTTAATTTGTAATTTGAATCAATTATTTATTTGCTTGAATTATTTAAGAAAACCCAAAAACATTTTCTCCTTTGTAAATTAATTTATGTGAGTATTTTTCTTAATTTGAGTAATTGTAAATATTTGTTTACTTATATATTTGTTTTGTTTATATTTTTAAGTTTTATTTTATATTTGATTTATTTGGGAATTAATTTCTAATTTGTTTAGTTTAGTTGTAAATTAAATAAATATGTTTAGAATAATTGTAGTATAGTTTAATTAATTTTGTGACATAGTAAAGTAAATAAACAATCTCCTGTGGGAAAAATCCTTACTTCCCATTATACTTTTCAACGACAAATTGTTAGGAAGTTTAGGTAAAATAAATTGATATCGGTTTTTAACCCTATATCAGTCGCTTGAGGGACCGGCTGGATTGAGCTTTGGGCTCGTGAGATGGGTCGACGAAGGCGGGATGAGCGATCGACGATGAGTGGCGGCGACTTCTGTGGATCGACGCCGGTTGGATGAGGCGTCAGGTTTGGATGTGCTCGATCAATGGTGACGGTGGATTGAGGGCGCAAAGGCGGCGCGGCTCACGTCAAGCGGCGGTGTGGATGATGACGGCAGTAGAGACGCCGGCGGCTGAAGATGCCTAGGCTTGTGCGAAATTGACGACGCGCGGTGAGGTTGATGGTGAACCGAGGAGAGAAGCAGCTGGGCTTTGCGGCGAGCACGGGTTGAAGCAGAGGTAGTAGAGAAGCTCGACGCCGGCTGTTTGTGAATGAGAAGAGGCTCCGCGGTGATGAGAGAAGCTCACGGTGGCTGGGCACACAGCTGGGGCTCGGTGATGGGCTTGATCGATTCTTGATTAATTGCAGACGGTGGTGAAGTGAGCTTCTGTAATTGTGAAGAATTGTGATTGTGAAGAATTGTTATTGTTGTTGGTGGTTTTGTAGGTGAGCTAGACCGTGAAGTGGTGGGGTGTGCGGTGTTGTGCAGCAGAGGCTGCGGTGAGCTGGAAATAGAGAGGAGATGAGGTGGGTGTAGAAGAGAAAAGAATGGGTACAGAGAAGAAAAGAAGGAAAAGAAAAGAAGAGAAGAAAAGAAGAAGAAGGGAAGAAGAAGAAGAAGAAGAAGAAGAAGAAGAAGGGGGAGAGGAGGAGAAGAGAAGAGCCCCGGCCTCGGCTTAAAGAGAAATGTGATTCTAAAGCTGTATTTGAAGGAGAGAATTTTGAAAACAATTTGTCTGCAGATGGGTAAGTGGTGGATTAGCTGGAAAGGAGATGGTGGATGATCTGCTGGTGGTGAGTTTGAAGTGAAGGAGCAGGGAGGGAAAGGGAGATGCTCTCCCAGCTGGATTTGAATCCATGTGCAGGCTGCAAACAAAGAAAAATTAAACAAAAGAAAACAAAAAAATAAAATAAAAGAAAGTAATTAAAATAAATAATTATAAAACAAAATAATAAAAGAATTTAGAAGAAACAAAAATAAAAACAAAAATAGAAATAAAAATAGAATAGGAATAAATATAAAACATAAACATGGGAAAATAAAGTGGAGATTTAAAATGGGTTTCATCACCGCGTGTGGTGGTTGCGCCTCCGCGTGTGGTGGTTCACCGGAAAAATTGCCGGAATTCAGAATAAATTCTGAAATCTTCGTACAATGTCTGTAATCCACTGCCGAGTGATGACCGGTGTCATTAGATAATCGAAAAGTCACGGTTGACTTTCCGATATTGCGCTGTAAACCTCCATAATTCGCCTTTTATGCGTAAATTAACATTTTTCACATATTTTCCCTAAAAACATGAAAACAAACATTAAACCGACAAATAAGCTTTCGGAATAGCATCAATCCAAGTATTTAGAGCACTTTGTGAACGCATTTTACGTTCACATCACACCCCCACACTTGAACTTTTGCTAGTCCTCTAGCAAACACGGAACTAAAAACAGAAAGGGAAACACAAAACAGAAATTCTTTCCAACCATAGCCCTCAACGAGTTCACAAGAGTTATAATCAGGAGAATAAAAACTATATACCAAGGCTAACGAATTTGCTAAGCATTTAACATGGACATCTCATTCGTGCTCGGGTGAAGTGTGTGAAAACCGAGTGTACAATTAATTTCAAGCAATTAAATAGGCACATATGAACAACATTAACCACTAAAGCTCACAAGATTCACTAAATATTTTCGCTCAGTGTTTAGGGTTAAGTGTTTACTCTCATAACAATTGCACAAGTAGCGTTCCCATAAGCTTGTTCATCAACCAACTCTCCACAATTAATCCACAAATCATTAAATCATAAGGGCTTTTAAGGTGAAACAGGGGCCAAAGGTTGGATGGTAAATGGTGAATGGTAAATGAAATGAAAGGACTAGAAATGATAAATGTTTCACATGTTTGCAAGACAAATCAACGACTTTGAAACTCATACCTATGCTATACCCGAAACAACTTTTTTATTCTCCTCCAACCTTTTATTGAAATTACAAACAATACAAGAAGATAACACTATTTTTGTGGCATTTTTTTTTCTTTTCCATTTTTTTTTCTTTTCTTGAGGAACTTTATTCCTTCTTTTTGTTTTTGATTTCATTTTTTTTTCTTTGAACAAATACAACAAAATAAAATGCACCCCCACACTTGCCTTTTTGTACATACTATACATCCGAAGCATAAGAACACAAGAAGTCACTATCATTGTCTTGCAAACACAATAAAACAAGGGTGAGATGATGTGGGTGAACAAAAGAAACGGCTAATGAGTTATCAGTTCAATAGGGGATTCCTAAAGTTCGTGTTTAGATGGATGGTGAATATCTTGGCCATGGTGCTCGACTAATGCCTTAATCATTTTCAATTCATCACAGATTAATAAAAAGTTTCAAGAGGTCTTTGAGCAAGTTCTAGGTTCAAAACTCATGAATTGTGCACACATGAAGAACGAGTAAATGTATGAATGATGCATACATGTGAATATTCAACAGGCTCAAATCCTCACATTTTCTGGGTATGCATGACAATGTATGTTCAAATGTGCTTCTCGGATTGCGAGCAGGTTATGTGAACATGGAATTACGAGCAATCATAAGTTATGCAAATTAAATCCAAAGCAAACTACACAAAGCCTTGACATATAATAAACATTCTCAAAATCATAACAATTAAACTCAATTCATCATTGGAATTGGAAAGAACAAAGCACAAAACACAATTAACACACAAAAACACAAAACAGAAGCAAATATTTTTGTATTTTTTGATTTTTTGATTTTTTTTAATTTTTTTCAATTTACGTAACAATACGTGACCACAGTGACTTACTTAGTGCAATGGTAGGTTCAACGCTACCAAGGGAGTAAGTATGATTTAGTCGATATATTGTTACCGTAGAAAACGAAAACAAGAAAATTATTTTTTTTTGAATTTTTTGAATTTTTGAATTTTTTTTTCTTTTTTTTTTTAATAAACCTTCCCCCCACACTTGAATTAAACATTGTCCTCAATGTTAGACAGATATTTCACGAAAATGAAAAATTCAAGTATGGTTATTGAAATTAAACACACAACAGAAATAAACCGAAGTAAACACACAAACAGAAATAAATAGAAAGGTTAAAGAAAAACTCCCCCTTGAAGATCATTAAGCTCCTCCCGAAGCAAGTCACCAACAGTCACAAACAAGGCTAGCAGGGCCTTGCATCCAACGTTTGCTCCTTAGTTGACTGCGGTACTGATCCGTTTGAGCGCGTCCTGGACGAGTGTTGTTGCCGACTCCACGGCAGATTTAGCTGATGTAGCCTTCACCGAGATCTGGAACACCATAGTCAGTAGTGTTCCATCAAGTATAGCTCCGGATACGTTAGGCAGAATGGAGAAGCCTGATGACATAAGTGGAAATGGCTCTGGTTCAACTCCACATAGCAAACACTGGAGAATGGAATGGTTGATCGACGCGTATATCACAGACGACCCCGTTGCATCGGTGCAACAATCCTGAAGAATAAGGAAGTCGTTGTGACTATCTATAGCGAGCACCGAAATCTGATTGCGCGGGTCAAGACCGATGGTGAAATTTGCTAGCACACGTACAGAGCTGTCCATCGACATACTATCCCACATTGGTCTTGTCTGAACGTCTTTGAGGAACTCAAAGATCCTGGTGTGATGAGATAGATGAACAACGGAACAACCAGCAGTACGATTGACTCCAGGGGGCTTGCTCGGATCACCCCTTCGCTTGTTGGTCCTGACCTCCATTCGAGTGTCTCTTGTTCGGTTTGAACAAGTCCAATGATGATACGTGGAGTTGCTGAAGAAACAGATCGCCATCTGGTTTGCTATTTCCGCTAGGCCTCTTTTTCCTTTGGACGAAATGATAGAGTCACCGGGTGAAGTGTGGATCCCTGTGACGCACATGTAGCGCTCGGCTTGTCGTTGGAGAGTTGAGATCCAACGCTTTGCACCAAATGCGAACCCTGAATGAACAAAAGGTTCGAAAATGGCCTTCATCTCCTTCTCGCGTACATCCACGTGCTCCACCCAAGTGACCAAGGAAGATCCATTCTGCAAATCACGTATCAGGCATCCAGAGGGGCGTTTTCGGCAAATCGAAACTTCCATCCAGTTGTTGATGAGAGTACCGAACGAACTGGACTTCACGAGTCGAAACGATGTGAGAAGGCACCAGAAACTCGGCCGACATCACTTACTTCTGGTCCTTGTAGCCTTCTGCGTTGTCGGAGGGTAGGATCTCCAACGTCTGAGCGTTTGTGACCATGCTACAGAAGACGGGCAACCATCGACCAACATCCATTAAAATCTCAACAATGGTGGTCGGATGAAGGTGAATGGTTGCCGAGTGTCTCGAGGATTCCGATTTGAAGTATGGCGCAGGTTCGCCACTGATAGGAGCACAAAGTGTGACGTTTTTAATGTATTTTCCCTACTATTTGGCTATGATTTAATTGTAACTTTGCTATTTTTGCTTAGTTTCCATATTTGAGTCCCTAAATGATATATAAATGTGAATACGTGCAGAAAATCGGAGCTCGGAAATTTACGAAGTCTAATGGGCTTTTTCAAGGCCCATTAAGAAGTGAGCTTCCGTGAGGCCCAAGAAGAAAGGCCCAAATCCATGAAGATGAAGGCCCAAATCCATGAAGAAAGGCCCAAGCCCAAGAAGAATGGCCCAAGCCCAAGAAGGAAGGTCCAAGCCCATTTTCGGACATTCTGCCTGTGCAGATTAGTCAACTTGAGAAGCCCATATCTCCCAATTGGACCGTTGGATCCAGCTGTATTTGTGGTACACGCTGCATGTGTGTGTTAGATATTCTGTATTAAAATTTGAGAATCATCCAACCGTTCAAACGTGCATTATTCCGTTCTAAGTGGGCACTGCTCAGTGCTGTCTGCTTTTTATTTCTTTCCTCTTCTTTTATTTTCAATGCTCCACTCACCCCTATATTCTTTCCTCTTCTTTCTGCCCACAATATTAGTGTTTGATTTCTTTTACCTAAATAAATGGTTCATTGCCATATGACTACATTTCCACCATTCCACTTACCATTTCTTTTCTACCACTCACATTCCACTTCTCTTCCCTTTCTTTCTTTATTTCTTTCATTGTCTTCTTCTTTCTCTCCATTCTCCTATAAATAGCAGCCTCATTCTTCTGACAAATTCACACCCCAATGGGGAGGGACAAACCCTCCTCTTTCTCTTCTCCATCATATTTTCCATTCTCTAGTATTTAGGGTTCTCAAGGCTTCAAGGAGGAGGAAAGGCGGCTGCACCATCACCATCATCACCATCAATTTCGTCCATCATCATCACCACCTTGCTGCACACGGTTTGGATTACTTGCTTTCAAGGATTCAAGGTTTCGTGGTCTTCAAGTCTTCATGCTATTCCATATGGTGTAATCTGACTTTTCCTTTAATTATTCTTATGAATTCCTCTTTGTTGCTTGATTATTCTTTGTATTAGTTAACATGACATGATTTATATAATTTCCAGCCTATTTATATGAGTTTATTTAGTTATTGGATCCTAATTAATTAGTTCTTCTAGTAGCTTATGTGACTCTGTTTACTTGATTCTGAATTATAGAAAACTTTTATGTGTTTATGTTATAGGGATCGATACTTATAATATTTGCATATAATTGGAGCTAGAGTTAGGGATTACAATTCACCTAATAGTTTTGGAAACCTAATTCACGAGTAGTAAAGGCTTTGGACAAAGGTCGGTGTCAAATAAAAAGGATTGCGGACATATGGACTTTTCTATAATGGGTCGTGCACTTTAATTAACAACTCTTTTCTATGCGTTAAATATGGTTTGATTAGCTAGCTTTCTAGACTAAGATGGCATGTTTAATTGGTTAATCTAGGTGCTTTCACTTAGGTTAATTTTCGTAGAGAGGTTTTATTTGGGGAATGGTTAGCTTCTAACTTTCCACATATGTTAATTTCGGTTTCATGGCTAGGGAACTTGGTTAATTTTCGGTCCAATGATTAATAAACTTGTGTATATGTGGCTGAACTTTATATTCTTTATGTTTCATCCCATCTTATTTAATTTATTCTTTGTAATTTAATTTATTTATTTCATTCAATTTATCACTCAATCCCCCCCTTTTACTTTGTACATATGTATATATTCTTTATACTTGTTAATAATAATTCTTTATTTTATTTAATTCTTTGTGACATTTTTTGTTAGGTACACCCTTTGATCTCCGTTGTGAACGATACCCTACTATGCACTATACTACTACCGATAGGGATTTTTTTAAATTTATGCTCTTTTGGGCGTATCAGCCACGTTGAAACACTCGCAAGTACTCGGCCCTATTTAGAGTCTCGGGATGAATAGAAGTGTCGGGAGTCGGTGAAGATATCCACAAAGGAAAACCGGCAGTGGCCATGAGCATGAGCTCGTGTTTGGCCTTGCGGGAGATATCCGAGATCAAGTCGGTGTGGACTCCGACAAGATCATGAGCAGGTCCGGGAAGATGGTCAGATGGAATAGGTGCGGATGCGCTCTCGACTAGTGTTGGCATGAGGCTCCACACATCCCGTCTCAAGATGGAATCATCGGACAACTCGAGAAGAGGCTCTTGTTGTGGAGGAACAACTTCGAGCCTTCGCCTAGGTGATGTGAACGTAAAATACATTCACAAAGTGCTTTTAATTACTGGATTTTGCTATTTTGAAAGCTTATTTGTCTGTTTAATATTTGTTTTTGTATTTTTAGGGAAAATATGAGAAAAATGTCAATTTCAACACAAAAGGTGAATTTTGGAGATTTTCAGCATAAATAGAAAAGTCAACCGTGACATTCATTTGTGAATAAAATATTGTACGAAGATTTCGGAAACCGTTCCGAATCCCGGCAATTTTGTCGGCGAACCACCACATTAGGCGGCGCAACCACCACACGCGGTGGTGAAACATAATTCAAATCTCCATTTTTATTTCCCATGTTTATATTTATTTTTATGTATATATTTATTATGTTTATTTACTTTTGATTTTATATTTATTTTTATTTGTTTGTTTACTTATTTATTTATTTATTTTTATTTTGTATTTGTTTTTGTTTTGGAACTTTGCAGCCACCTACCATTTCCACCTCCTGTCGGCAAGCGCGTGTGCTACGCGTTTTCACTGTTCACTTTACGACTTTTCGTAAAGTATTAAAAAATAAAATAAAAAAATAAAAAATAGAAAATCAAAAAAAATTTTGATTGGGCCGACGCACGACTTTTGCGTCGGCCGAATTGTTTAATAAACCGCGTGCGTGTCTCGCTTGTAGACTTTACGACTTTCGTCGCTCGATCCACAATTTGTGGGTCTTCTCGTCCGTGGCACGTGTGCGAGCGTGTCTTTCCCTTCCCTTCTGTTCGTGTGTTTCATTTCACACATTTCCCTTAGATTTCCCTTAGTCTCTCTCTCTCTCTCTCGTTTTCTCTCGCTCGTTCTTCGTGTTCTTTCTGTTCTTGAGTTTTCCCAGAAAACCTCCCAAATCCCAAAAGCTTTCCTCCTTCCAAACCCACAAATGGCCAAGAGAGTGAATTCTTTCAGCGATTTATTTCAGGCAGGTCCTTCAGAGAACCCAATCTTTGAAGGCTTGGCTGCAATAATTCCACCGAGCATGCTCAATAGCGCCGATGCTAGCATGCCGACCGAGCCACAACCACAACCACAACCCCAAGCACAAATCCTGGTTTCTGATCCACCCGCCGAGCCGGAAGCCGCTCTTGTCTATAGGAGACTTCCGAGGACAAAGTACACCAAAGCTCAGAGAGATGCACTGGCGGCTTTCTTTGCGGTGTATTCTCACCCCACGAAACCACAACGAGAAAGATTTGGTCCAAAAATCGGACTAGAAGAAGACCAGATCTACTATTGGGGGACGAGAAATAGGAAAAAGTTCCGTATCCTGACGTCTGAGCAGCGTATTGCCGAGCTAGAGAGAAGAAATGATGAGCTGGTGAGCAAGAACGAGGAGCTTCAACTGCAGAATCAACGACTCGTCGATGCTCTCCACAGCGGCATATGTCCCAATTGCGGAGGTCCTGTTCCGCACTCAGATGTGCCACGGCGAAGGCTCGAAGTTGTTCCTCCACAACAAGAGCCTATTCTTGAGTTGTCCGATGATTCCATCGACATGGACCACTTAAGACGGGATGTGCGGAGCCTCATGCCTACCCTAGTCGAGCGCCCATCCGTACCTCGTGCCATCTAATCTTCCGGGACCTGCTCGCTGATCTTGTCGAGTCCACACCGACTTGATCTCGGATATCGCCCGCAAGGCCAAAGACGAGCTCCTGCTCATGGCCACTTGCCGGTTTTCCTCTCGTGGATATCTTCACCCACTCCCGATACTTCCATTCATCCCGAAATTCTTAACCGCGCCGAGTACTTGCGAGTGTTTCAACGTGCTGAACCTGCACCGTACTTCAAATCCGAATCCTCGAGACACTCGGCAACTATCCATCTTTATCCGACCACCATCGTTCAAATTCTCATGGATGTTGGTCGATGGTTGCCCGTCTTCTGTAGCATGATCACAAACGCCCAAACGTTGGAGATCTTATCCTCCGACAACGAAGATGGCTACAAGGAGCAGAAGCAAGTGATGTCGGCCGAGTTTCTAGTGCCATCTCACCTCGTTTCAACTCATGAAGTCCAGTTCGTTCGGTATTCTCACCAACAACTGGATTGAAGTTGGGTCGTCGTGGATGTCTCCGTGGATGAATTGCGCACAAATCCGAAGCCTTCCGTGAGATCGATTTGCCGAAAACGCCCCTCCGGATGCCTGATACGTGATCTTCAGAATGGTTCTTCCTTGGTCACTTGGGTGGAGCACGTGGATGTACGCGAAAAGGAGATGAAGGCCAGTTTCGAACCTTTTGTTCATTCAGGGTTCGCTTTTGGTGCAAAGCGTTGGATCTCAACCCTCCAACGACAAGCCGAGCGCTACATGTGCGCCACAGGGATCCACACTTCACCCGGTGACTCGATCATTTCTCCTGAAGGAAGAAGAGGCCTGGCGGAAATGGCAAAACAGATGACGATCTGTTTCTTCAACGATATCAGCAACTCCACGTACCACCACTGGACTTGTTCGAACCGAACAAGAGACACTCGAATGGAGGTCAGGACCAACAAGCGAAGGGGTGATCCGAGCAAGCCCCCTGGAGTCAATCGTACTGCTGGTTGTTCCGTTGTTCATCTATCTCATCACACTAGGATCTTTGAGTTCCTCAAAGACGTTCAGACAAGACCAATGTGGGATAGTATGTCGATGGACAGCTCTGTACGTGTGCTAGCAAATTTCACCATCGGTCTTGACCCGCGCAATCAGATCTCGGTGCTCGCTATAGATAGTCACAACGACTTCCTCATTCTCCAGGAGTGTTGCACCGATGCCACGGGGTCGTCTGTGATTTATGCGCCGATTAACCATTCCATTCTCCTGTGTTTGTTATGTGGAGTTCAACCGGAGCCATTTCCGCTTATGTCTTCTGGCTTCTCCATTCTGCCTAACGTATCCGGAGCTATTCTTGATGGAACTCTACTTACCATAGTGTTCCAGATCTCAGTGAAGGCTACATCAGCTAAGTCTGCCGTGGAGTCGGCAACAACCCTTGTCCAAGACACACTTCAAAGGATCAGAGCCGCAGTCAATTAAGGAGCAAACGTTGGATGCAAGGCCCTGCTAGCCTTGTTTGTGACTGTTGGTGACTTGCTTCGGGAGGAGCTTAATGATCTTCAAGGGGGAGTTTTTCTTTAACTTATTTGTTTTTCATTTGTATATATGTTGTGTGTTTACTTCTGTTTGTGTGTTTAAATTCAATAACCATGCTTGAATTTTTCATTTTCGTGAAATATCTGTCTAACATTGAGGACAATGTTTAATTCAAGTGTGGGGGGAAGGTTTATTAAAAAAAGAAAAGAAAAAATTTGAAAAATTTGAAAAATTCAAAAAAATAATTTACTTGTTTTCGTTTTCTACGGTAACAATATATCGACTAAATCATACTTTCTCCCTTGGTAGCGTTGAACCTACCATTGTACTTAGAAAGTCACTGTGGTCACGTATTGTTACGTAAAATGAAAAAAAAAATCAAAAAATCAAAAAATCAAAAAATTACAAAAATATTTGCTTCTGTTTTTTGTTTATTTGTGTTTTGTGCTTTGTTCTTTCCAATTCCGATGATGAATTGAGTTTAATTGTTATGATTTTGAGAATGTTTATTATATGTCAAGGCTTTGTGTAGTTTGCTTTGGATTTAATATGCATAACTTGTGATTGCTCGAATTTCCATGTTCACATAACCTGTTTCGATTAATTGATTGCAATCCGAGAAGCACATTTAAACATACATTGTCATGCATACCCAGAAAATGTGAGGACTTGAGCCTATTGAATATTCACATGTATGCATATTTCATACATTTACTCGTTCTTCGTGTGTGCACAATTCATGAGTTTTTGAAACTAGAACTTGCTCAGAGACCGCTTGAAACATTTTGTTAATCTGTGATGAATTAGAAATGAGTAAGGCATTAGTTGAGCACCATGGCCAAAATATTCACCATCCATCTAAACACGAACTTTAGGATCCCCTTTTGAACTGATCACTCATTAGCCGTTTCTTTTGTTCACCCACACCATTTCACCCTTGTTTTATTATGTTTGCAAGACGATGATAGTGACTTCTTGTGTTTTTATGCTTCGGATTTGTATGGTAGTATACCAAAAGGCAAGTGTGGGGGTGTATTTATTTTGTTTTATTTGTTCAAATAAAAAAAAAAATATATATATCAAAAACAAAAAGAAGGAATATAGTTCCTCAAGAAAAAAAAAAGAAAAAAGAAAAAAAATGTGGAAAAGAAAAAAAAATGCCACAAAAGTGAAGTTATTTTGTTGTATTGTTTTAATTTCAATAAAAGGTTGGAGGAGAATAAGAGTTGTTTCGGGTTTAGCATAGGTATGAGTTTCAAAGTCGTTGATTTGTCTTGCAAACATGTAAAACATTTTTCCATTTCGAGTCCTTTCACTTCATTTACCATTCACTATTTACCATCCACCATTTGGTCCCTGTTTCACCTAAAAAGTCCTTATGATCTGATGATTTGTGGATTAATTGTAGAGAGTTGGTCGATGAGCAAGCATATGGGAACATTACTTGTGTAATTGTTTTGAGAGTAAACACTTAACCCGAAACACTGAGCGGAAATATTTAGTGAATCTTGTGAGGTTTAGTGGTTAATGTTGTTCATATGTGCCTATTGGATTGTTTGACATTAATTGTATACTGAAAACACACTACACCCGAGCATAAATGAGATGTACATATTAAATGCTTAGCAAATTCTTTACCCTTGATATATAATTTTTATTCCCTTGATTATAATTTTTTCGAACTCGCTGAGGGTTATGGTTGGAAAGACCGTCTGTTTTGTGTTTCCCTTTCTGTTTTGTGTTGTTTTGTTTCGTGTTTGCTCGAGGACTAGCAATAGTTCAAGTGTAGGGGTGTGATGTGAACGTAAACTACGTTCACAAAGTGCTTTTAATTACTGGATTTTGCTATTCTGAAAGCTTATTTGTCTGTTTAATATTTGTTTTTGTATTTTTAGGGAAAATATGAGAAAAATGTCAATTTCAACACAAAAGGTGAATTTTGGAGATTTTCAGCGTAAATAGAAAATTCAACCGTGACATTCATATGTGGAATAAAATATTGTACGAAGATTTCGGAAACCGTTCCGAATCCCGGCAATTTTGTCGGCGAACCACCACATTAGGCGGCGCAACCACCACACGCGGTGGTGAAACATAATTCAAATCTCCATTTTTATTTCCCATGTTTATATTTATTTTTATGTATATATTTATTATGTTTATTTACTTTTGATTTTATATTTATTTTTATTTGTTTGTTTACTTATTTATTTATTTATTTTTATTTTGTATTTGTTTTTGTTTTGGAACTTTGCAGCCACCTACCATTTCCACCTCCTGCCGGCACCTCCTCCTTGGCCTCTAGCTTCACCAAACATCTCCACCACCACCTACTTCCTCCACTACCATCACCAACCCATTCCACCACCACTACAGTCCACTTTTCTTCCACCACCATCACCTACTTCTTCCACCATTACCAACACCACCAAGCTTCCCTTTCTTCTGCTATTTAAGACAACCCCTGCATGCACAATTCATCAATCACAACTTCAATCCAGCTCAAACCCAAGCTGAATTCATCACCTGCAAATCACAAACGCAGCTGCAAATTCCCAATTCACCATGACAGCACCCAACCTCTTTGGGCACACACAATCAGCAGACTCATCACTTCAAGAGCTCTCAATCCACCAAATTCCCAAGATGAGCTCCTGCCCATTCCAGCAAAACTAACGCCGGCACCGATCCCGTGCTAAATTGCAGCAAGCCCAAGCCGGCATCTCTCTAAATTCTCTCTATTCTTTGTTCAATTCACACAAATTCAAATCACCCATATATTAATTAATCTTGTGCTAAATTTCAGCTGCTCAGTCCACTGCTGCCTCTCGGATTTAACAGCATCTACTGCCGTCAGGCCTTTGTCATCGTCGACGCGTCCTCTGCGCAGCACCACCTCGCCTTCATTTCTCTCACCTGCTCCCAAGCAGCATCGGCGACCCATCAACCAAAGCCCAGCCACGCCGTCGATCACGCCCAGTCCGGCCTCTCTGTCGCCGTTCACGGTCTCACCCATGGCGCCGTTAAACCCATAGCCTGTGCTGCCTCGTTCTCAGCCATCATCAGCATGACGCCGACGAACCGAGGCCGTGCGCTGCTCTCTCTATGCTCCCAGTTCCCACCGCCGTTGATCCTCACCGTTCCCTCTGCCGGTCCTGCAATCAAAGAACAAAAGAAAGATGAACCAAGGAAGAAACGCACGGGGAAGGCCAAAAAGAAGAAAGAAAAGAAGAAAGAAAAAAAGAAAAGAAAAATAAGTCAAAGTCGGCAATTTGACTTGGGCTTTGACCCTGTTGACCGGCCCAATGCAAAAAGCCCACTGTCCAGATTTCTCTGTTCACCCGGCAAGCCCAATGCCAAATGATCTGCGCACCCGCCCCATCCAAATTATTGTTCGTTTTAATAGCCGAGTCTGCCATCTTCGCCCGAGACGGTGTCCATTTTCATGGACACATTAGTAACATTTTCCCAACCCTCGTTTATTTATTATATTTTATTTTTGTTTAATTTTATTTTCCGTACTTTAATTAATGTGAATAAATGTTGGGATAAATTGTTACTATTTGTTTTATTTTCTATTTTGTGTAATAATTGTTGGATTGAAGTTAATTGATTCTTCTAGCAGCTTATGTGAATTTTGTATGTTTGGTTTTATCTTAATGTTGAAATCAAATGAAAAGGATCATGGATAGATGAGCGTTCACTAGGTCATGCACTTTAATCAACAACTTGTTTTCTATGCTTTAAACATGTTTTGAATTGCAAACTTTGCATGTTTAATTGATGAATCTAGATAAGCGTTTACTAGGTTGATTTTCATAGAAGAAGTTTATTTGGAGAATGATAACCTGCGTAGGCATTCTACATGTGTTGGTTTCGAATTCATGGCTAGAGAGTTAGTTAATCTTCAAAACAATATTTGTGTGTGTTTTTCTTGTTTTCAAAAATAATAAAAAATCCAAAAATATTTCCTTTTAATTTTTTATTGTTTTCAAAAATCTCAAAAATCTCAAAAACCCCCAAAAATACTTTTGTATATAATGTATATTTTTGTAAATAGAAACAATACTGTATAGTTTATTTAATTTTGTATATATATATATATATTCTTTATTCTTTATACTTGTTAATAATAATTCTTTATTTAATTTATTTTATTGCGACATTGAAAAGTAAATATAACAATCCTCTGTGGGAAAAACCTATATTTCCCATTATACTTTACAACGACAATTGTTAGGAATTTAGGTAATATTTAATGACGTAGGTTTTATCGAACAGATCATTTTGGCGCCAGCTCGCCTGAGATTTTTTTACTATTTACTTTTTACTATTTACTTTTTACCATTTGTAAATAATACTTGTTAATTTTTTATATAGTTACTAATTTTACTTGTAGATATTTTACACTTAGTAATTTATTTAGGTGTCTTTTATATAGTTGATTATTTTTTGTTGTTGTAAGTTGTAACTTGAACGGAAATAGGTAAGGTCCTTTTGTTAATATTGGCCTAAACCCTTCATTTTTACCGTAAGGTTATTTGAGGTTGAGGGCGGCCTTTATTAACACTTGGAGAATTGTCGAACACTTAAGTGCTTTGTCAACTGAGTAAGGGGCACATGGATGGTGTCTAGGTCGAGACCCTAGGTGACAGGTTTTGGATTCAGAGGACTATAGACTGACGTAAGTCGATAGGGGTGTAAGCCTCCGTAGTCCACTAAATGAATCCTGCCCCTCGGTTATTCTCATATGATCTGGCCATTCGCCTCTGAAAACACGGAAAGTCATTTAAGTCAAGGCATTGCACCTAGGCCGTACGTCCACCTTGAGTTACCGCTGGGAATCAACTTTCATTTTTTTTCAACTATATTCAGGCAAATGAAAATATTTTTGTACACTTAAGTGTATTGTGTAAATAAAATACATGTAGACATAGGAAAATTTATTCATTCATTTTGTATAGATAATTTGTGACATATTTTTAACTTTGTAAATATTTTGTTTTTATTTTGTAAATTTATTACTAACCTTTTTATTTTGTATAGGAAATAATCCGGGTTTATCGAAAATTTTACCACATACATCGGAGCATACGTTTAGGAAGTCAAGGTTGAAAAACCTTGAGGTTGATGTCTTGTTGGTGATTTTCGGTTTCCTCGGGAGTAAAAAGGTAAGTTTTCTTTTCACTCTCGTAATTTGTTTTTGAAAAAAAAAAAAAGAAGTAAATTTTTAATTGTAAATAAAAAAAAGAGTGTTTGCTTTTGTTTTATTGTTTTGTAATTATTTATTTTTACTGTTCATAATTACTGTTCCTATTTACTATTTATTTTGGGCTTGTTTGTTTGTTTCTTTGTTATTGGGCCTTAAGCCCATTTGTTTGTGTGATTGGTTAGGGTTTTAGGTTTCGTAAAATTAAAAAATTTGGCCCATTGGGCCCGTGTCATTCCCGAAGCCCATAACCCGTAACCCAAGCCCATTAGTGTGTCGGGCCTATTCGTTTTTAGGCCCATTAGTTTAGGCCCACCAATAATGGGCCGGAGATTTCTTTGGCCCAGGCCCACTTTAAGGCCCAAACCATTCCGATGGCCCGGGCCCGTTTAAAGTGTCGGCAAGCGCGTGTGCTACGCGTTTTCACTGTTCACTTTACGACTTTTCGTAAAGTATTAAAAAATAAAATAAAAAAATAAAAAATAGAAAATCAAAAAAATTTTGATTGGGCCGACGCACGACTTTTGCGTCGGCCGAATTGTTTAATAAACCGCGTGCGTATCTGCTGTAGACTTTACGACTTTCGTCGCTCGATCCACAATTTGTGGGTCTTCTGTCTGTGGCACGTGTGCGAGCGTGTCTTTCCCTTCCCTTCTGTTCGTGTGTTTCATTTCACACATTTCCCTTAGATTTCCCTTAGTCTCTCTCTCTCTCTCTCGTTTTCTCTCGCTCGTTCTTCGTGTTCTTTCTGTTCTTGAGTTTTCCCAGAAAACCTCCCAAATCCCAAAAGCTTTCCTCCTTCCAAACCCACAAATGGCCAAGAGAGTGAATTCTTTCAGCGATTTATTTCAGGCAAGTCCTTCAGAGAACCCAATCTTTGAAGGCTTGGCTGGAATAATTCCACCGAGCATGCTCAATAGCGCCGATGCTAGCATGCCGACCGAGCCACAACCACAACCACAACCCCAAGCACAAATCCTGGTTTCGATCCACCCGCCGAGCCGGAAGCCGCTCTTGTCTATAGGAGACTTCCGAGGACAAAGTACACCAAAGCTCAGAGAGATGCACTGGCGGCTTTCTTTGCGGTGTATTCTCACCCCACGAAACCACAACGAGAAAGATTTGGTCCAAAAATCGGACTAGAAGAAGACCAGATCTACTATTGGGGGACGAGAAATAGGAAAAAGTTCCGTATCCTGACGTCTGAGCAGCGTATTGCCGAGCTAGAGAGAAGAAATGATGAGCTGGTGAGCAAGAACGAGGAGCTTCAACTGCAGAATCAACGACTCGTCGATGCTCTCCACAGCGGCATATGTCCCAATTGCGGAGGTCCTGTTCCGCACTCAGATGTGCCACGGCGAAGGCTCGAAGTTGTTCCTCCACAACAAGAGCCTATTCTTGAGTTGTCCGATGATTCCATCGACATGGACCACTTAAGACGGGATGTGCGGAGCCTCATGCCTACCCTAGTCGAGCGCCCATCCGTACCTGTGCCATCTAATCTTCCGGGACCTGCTCATGATCTTGTCAGAGTCCACACCGACTTGATCTCGGATATCGCCCGCAAGGCCAAAGACGAGCTCCTGCTCATGGCCACTGCCGGTTTTCCTCTGTGGATATCTTCACCCACTCCCGATACTTCCATTCATCCCGAAATTCTTAACCACGCCGAGTACTTGCGAGTGTTTCAACGTGCTGAACCTGCACCGTACTTCAAATCCGAATCCTCGAGACACTCGGCAACTATCCATCTTTATCCGACCACCATCGTTCAAATTCTCATGGATGTTGGTCGATGGTTGCCCGTCTTCTGTAGCATGATCACAAACGCCCAAACGTTGGAGATCTTATCCTCCGACAACGAAGATGGCTACAAGGAGCAGAAGCAAGTGATGTCGGCCGAGTTTCTAGTGCCATCTCACCTCGTTTCAACTCGTGAAGTCCAGTTCGTTCGGTATTCTCACCAACAACTGGATTGAAGTTGGGTCGTCGTGGATGTCTCCGTGGATGAATTGCGCACAAATCCGAAGCCTTCCGTGAGATCGATTTGCCGAAAACGCCCCTCCGGATGCCTGATACGTGATCTTCAGAATGGTTCTTCCTTGGTCACTTGGGTGGAGCACGTGGATGTACGCGAAAAGGAGATGAAGGCCAGTTTCGAACCTTTTGTTCATTCAGGGTTCGCTTTTGGTGCAAAGCGTTGGATCTCAACCCTCCAACGACAAGCCGAGCGCTACATGTGCGCCACAGGTATCCACACTTCACCCGGTGACTCGATCATTTCTCTTGAAGGAAGAAGAGGCCTGGCGGAAATGGCAAAACAGATGACAGTCTGTTTCTTCAACGATATCAGCAACTCCACGTACCACCACTGGACTTGTTCGAACCGAACAAGAGACACTCGAATGGAGGTTAGGACCAACAAGCGAAGGGGTGATCCGAGCAAGCCCCCTGGAGTCAATCGTACTGCTGGTTGTTCCGTTGTTCATCTATCTCATCACACTAGGATCTTTGAGTTCCTCAAAGACGTTCAAACAAGACCAATGTGGGATAGTATGTCGATGGACAGCTCTGTACGTGTGCTAGCAAATTTCACCATCGGTCTTGACCCGCGCAATCAGATCTCGGTGCTCGCCATAGATAGTCACAACGACTTCCTCATTCTTCAGGAGTGTTGCACCGATGCAACGGGGTCGTCTGTGATTTATGCGCCGATTAACCATTCCATTCTCCAGTGTTTGTTATGTGGAGTTCAACCGGAGCCATTTCCGCTTATGTCTTCTGGCTTCTCCATTCTGCCTAACGTATCCGGAGCTATTCTTGATGGAACTCTACTTACCATAGTGTTCCAGATCTCGGTGAAGGCTACATCAGCTAAGTCTGCCGTGGAGTCGGCAACAACCCTTGTCCAAGACACACTTCAAAGGATCAGAGCCGCAGTCAACTAAGGAGCAAACGTTGGATGCAAGGCCCTGCTAGCCTTGTTTGTGACTGTTGGTGACTTGCTTCGGGAGGAGCTTAATGATCTTCAAGGGGGAGTTTTTCTTTAACTTATTTGTTTTTCATTTGTATATATGTTGTGTGTTTACTTCTGTTTGTGTGTTTAAATTCAATAACCATGCTTGAATTTTTCATTTTCGTGAAATATCTGTCTAACATTGAGGACAATGTTTAATTCAAGTGTGGGGGGAAGGTTTATTAAAAAAAGAAAAGAAAAAATTTGAAAAATTTGAAAAATTCAAAAAAATAATTTACTTGTTTTCGTTTTCTACGGTAACAATATATCGACTAAATCATACTTTCTCCCTTGGTAGCGTTGAACCTACCATTGTACTTAGAAAGTCACTGTGGTCACGTATTGTTACGTAAAATGAAAAAAAAAATCAAAAAATCAAAAAATCAAAAAATTACAAAAATATTTGCTTCTGTTTTTTGTTTATTTGTGTTTTGTGCTTTGTTCTTTCCAATTCCGATGATGAATTGAGTTTAATTGTTATGATTTTGAGAATGTTTATTATATGTCAAGGCTTTGTGTAGTTTGCTTTGGATTTAATATGCATAACTTGTGATTGCTCGAATTTCCATGTTCACATAACCTGTTTCGATTAATTGATTGCAATCCGAGAAGCACATTTAAACATACATTGTCATGCATACCCAGAAAATGTGAGGACTTGAGCCTATTGAATATTCACATGTATGCATATTTCATACATTTACTCGTTCTTCGTGTGTGCACAATTCATGAGTTTTTGAAACTAGAACTTGCTCAGAGACCGCTTGAAACATTTTGTTAATCTGTGATGAATTAGAAATGAGTAAGGCATTAGTTGAGCACCATGGCCAAAATATTCACCATCCATCTAAACACGAACTTTAGGATCCCCTTTTGAACTTATCACTCATTAGCCGTTTCTTTTGTTCACCCACACCATTTCACCCTTGTTTTATTATGTTTGCAAGACGATGATAGTGACTTCTTGTGTTTTTATGCTTCGGATTTGTATGGTAGTATACCAAAAGGCAAGTGTGGGGGTGTATTTATTTTGTTTTATTTGTTCAAATAAAAAAATATATATATATATCAAAAACAAAAAGAAGGAATATAGTTCCTCAAGAAAAAAAAAAGAAAAAAGAAAAAAAATGTGGAAAAGAAAAAAAAATGCCACAAAAATGAAGTTATTTTGTTGTATTGTTTTAATTTCAATAAAAGGTTGGAGGAGAATAAGAGTTGTTTCGGGTTTAGCATAGGTATGAGTTTCAAAGTCGTTGATTTGTCTTGCAAACATGTAAAACATTTTTCCATTTCGAGTCCTTTCACTTCATTTACCATTCACTATTTACCATCCACCATTTGGTCCCTGTTTCACCTAAAAAGTCCTTATGATCTGATGATTTGTGGATTAATTGTAGAGAGTTGGTCGATGAGCAAGCATATGGGAACATTACTTGTGTAATTGTTTTGAGAGTAAACACTTAACCCGAAACACTGAGCGGAAATATTTAGTGAATCTTGTGAGGTTTAGTGGTTAATGTTGTTCATATGTGCCTATTGGATTGTTTGACATTAATTGTATACTGAAAACACACTACACCCGAGCATAAATGAGATGTACATATTAAATGCTTAGCAAATTCTTTAACCTTGATATATAATTTTTATTCCCTTGATTATAATTTTTTCGAACTCGCTGAGGGTTATGGTTGGAAAGACCGTCTGTTTTGTGTTTCCCTTTCTGTTTTGTGTTGTTTTGTTTCGTGTTTGCTCGAGGACTAGCAATAGTTCAAGTGTAGGGGTGTGATGTGAACGTAAAATACGTTCACAAAGTGCTTTTAATTACTGGATTTTGCTATTCTGAAAGCTTATTTGTCTGTTTAATATTTGTTTTTGTATTTTTAGGGAAAATATGAGAAAAATGTCAATTTCAACACAAAAAGTGAATTTTGGAGATTTTCAGCGTAAATAGAAAAGTCAACCGTGACATTCATTTGTGGAATAAAATATTGTACGAAGATTTCGGAAACCGTTCCGAATCCCGGCAATTTTGTCGGCGAACCACCACATTAGGCGGCGCAACCACCACACGCGGTGGTGAAACATAATTCAAATCTCCATTTTTATTTCCCATGTTTATATTTATTTTTATGTATATATTTATTATGTTTATTTACTTTTCATTTTATATTTATTTTTATTTGTTTGTTTACTTATTTATTTATTTATTTTTATTTTGTATTTGTTTTTGTTTTGGAACTTTGCAGCCACCTACCATTTCCACCTCCTGCCGGCACCTCCTCCTTGGCCTCTAGCTTCACCAAACATCTCCACCACCACCTACTTCCTCCACTACCATCACCAACCCATTCCACCACCACTACAGTCCACTTTTCTTCCACCACCATCACCTACTTCTTCCACCATTACCAACACCACCAAGCTTCCCTTTCTTCTGCTATTTAAGACAACCCCTGCATGCACAATTCATCAATCACAACTTCAATCCAGCTCAAACCCAAGCTGAATTCATCACCTGCAAATCACAAACGCAGCTGCAAATTCCCAATTCACCATGACAGCACCCAACCTCTTTGGGCACACACAATCAGCAGACTCATCACTTCAAGAGCTCTCAATCCACCAAATTCCCAAGATGAGCTCCTGCCCATTCCAACAAAACTAACGCCGGCACCGATCCCGTGCTAAATTGCAGCAAGCCCAAGCCGGCATCTCTCTAAATTCTCTCTATTCTTTGTTCAATTCACACAAATTCAAATCACCCATATATTAATTAATCTTGTGCTAAATTTCAGCTGCTCGGTCCACTTCTTGCCTCTCGGATTTAACGGCATCTACGCCGTCGGCCTTTGTCATCGTCGACGCGTCCTCTGCGCAGCACCACCTCGCCTTCATTTCTCTCACCTGCTCCCAAGCAGCATCGGCGACCCATCAACCAAAGCCCGGCCACGCCGTCGATCACGCCCGGTCCGGCCTCTCTGTCGCCGTTCACGGTCTCACCCTATGGCGCCGTTAAACCCATAGCCTCGTGCTGCCTCGTTCTCGGCCATCATCGGCATGACGCCGACGAACCGAGGCCGTGCGCTGCTCTCTCTCTATGCTCCCAGTTCCCACCGCCGTTGATCCTCACCGTTCCCTCTGCCGGTCCCGCAATCAAAGAACAAAAGAAAGATGAACCAAGGAAGAAACGCACGGGGAAGGCCAAAAAGAAGAAAGAAAAGAAGAAAGAAAAAAAGAAAAGAAAAATAAGTCAAAGTCAGCAATTTGACTTGGGCTTTGACCCTGTTGACCGGCCCAATGCAAAAAGCCCACTGTCCAGATTTCTCTGTTCACCCAGCAAGCCCAATGCCAAATGATCTGCGCACCCGCCCCATCCAAATTATTGTTCGTTTTAATAGCTGAGTCTGCCATCTTCGCCTGCCAGACAGTGTCCATTTTCATGGACACATTAGTAACATTTTCCCAACCCTCGTTTATTTATTATATTTTATTTTTGTTTAATTTTATTTTCCGTACTTTAATTAATGTGAATAAATGTTGGGATAAATTGTTACTATTTGTTTTATTTTCTATTTTGTGTAATAATTGTTGGATTGAAGTTAATTGATTCTTCTAGCAGCTTATGTGAATTTTGTATGTTTGGTTTTATCTTAATGTTGAAATCAAATGAAAAGGATCATGGATAGATGAGCGTTCACTAGGTCATGCACTTTAATCAACAACTTGTTTTCTATGCTTTAAACATGTTTTGAATTGCAAACTTTGCATGTTTAATTGATGAATCTAGATAAGCGTTTACTAGGTTGATTTTCATAGAAGAAGTTTATTTGGAGAATGATAACCTGCGTAGGCATTCTACATGTGTTGGTTTCGAATTCATGGCTAGAGAGTTAGTTAATCTTCAAAACAATATTTGTGTGTGTTTTTCTTGTTTTCAAAATTCTCAAAAACCCCCAAAAATACTTTTGTATATAATGTATATTTTTGTAAATAGAAACAATACTGTATAGTTTATTTAATTTTGTATATATATATATTCTTTATTCTTTATACTTGTTAATAATAATTCTTTATTTAATTTATTTTATTGTGACATTGGAAAGTAAATATAACAATCCTCTGTTGGAAAAACCTCTATTTCCCATTATACTTTACAACGACAATTGTTAGGAATTTAGGTAATAATTAATGACCACGGTAAAAACCGAAAGACCACTAGGCACATCTGAGTGCGGAACAGGACCTCCGCAATTGGGACAGATGCCGCTGTGGAGAGCATCGACGAGTCGTTGATTCTGCAGTTGAAGCTCCTCGTTCTTGCTCACCAGCTCATCGTTTCTTTTATCTAGCTCGGCAATACGCTGCTCAGATGTTTGGATACCGAACTTCTTCCTATTTCTCGTCCCCCAATAATAGATCTGGTCCTCCTCTAGCCCGATTTTTGGACCAAATCTTTCTCTTTGTGGCTTGGTGGGGTGAGAATACACCGCAAAGAAAGCCTGCAATGCTTCTCTCTGAGCCTTGGTGTATTTTGTCCTCGGAAGTCTCCTATGGATAGGAGCGGCTACCGGCTCGGCAGGTGGATCAGCAACCAGGATTGGTGCTTGGGGTAGTGGTTGTGGTTGTGGCTCGGTCGGCATGATAGCATCGGAGCTATTGAGCATGCTCGGTGGAATTATTTCATCCAGGCCTTCAAAGATTTGACTCCCTGAAGGACCTGCCTGAAACAACTCGCGGAATGAATTCACTCTCTTGGCCATTTTTGGGTTGGAAAGAGAGGATAGCTCCTGGAAATTAAGAGTGTTTCTGGGAAACAAACGAAGAACACACAAGAACAGGTGAAGAACAAACAGTGACACTATGAACACTAGAGAGAAAAGGAGAGAAAAATAGAGGGGAAATACGCGAAATGACTCAAACTGACGCAGACGCAAGGGAAAGGAACAGACACACGCACGCACACGTGCCAGAGACAGAGATCCACAAATTGCAGATCGGGCGACGAAAGTCGCAAAGGCAACAGTTGACACGCACGCAGTTTATTAAACAAATCGGCCGACGCAAAAGTCGTGCGTCGGCCCAATCAAATTTTTTTCATTTTTTTATTTTTTATTTTTTATTTTAATTTTTTAATACTTTACGAAAAAGTCGTAAAGTGAACAGTGAAAACGCGTGAGACGCACGCACTGAATTGCCGACACTTTAAACGGGCTTGGGCCATCGTAATGGTTTGGGCCTTAAAGTGGGCCTGGCCGCGTAGAGTACGGGCCATTATTGGTGGGTTTAACTAATGGGCCTAAAAACTAACAGGCCCGACACACTAACTGGGCATGAGGCCCAATAACAAACAAACAACAAACCCAAAAACAAAACAGTAACAAAAATTATAAACAGTAAAAATAAACACAAGTAATAAAATTTACAAAATATTTACAAAGTTAGAAAATATCACAAATTATCTATACAAAATGAATAAATAAATTTTCCTATGTCTAAGTAAATTTTATTTACAAGTAAAGTTAAATTGTCCAAAATATAGTTAAAAATAAAGTTGATTCCAAGCGGTAACTCAAGGTGGACGTGCGGCCTAGGTGCAATGCCTTGACTTAAATGACTTTCCGTGTTTTCAGAGGCGAATGGCCAGATCATATGAGAATAAGCGAGGGGCAGGATTCATTTAGTGGACTACGGAGGCAAGCCCCTATCGACTTTCGTCTGTCTATAGTCCTCTGAATCCAAAACCTGTCACCCAGGGTCTCGACCTAGACACCATCCATGTGCCCCTTACTCAGTTGAGAAAGCACTTAAGTGTTCGACAATTCTCCAAGTGTTAATAAAGGCCGCCCTCAACCTCAAGTGACCTTAAAAAGGTACAAATGAAGGGTTCAGGCCAATATTAATAAAAGGACCTTACCTATTTCCGTTCAAGTTACAACTTACAACAACTTAAATAATCAACTATACAAAAGACACCTAAGTAAAATTATTACTAAGTATGTGTAACAAAAATATTTACAAGTAAAATTAGTAAGTATAACAAAATATCTACAAGTATTGTTTACAAATAGTAAAACACATTTTTTTTAAAATAAATAACCGAAAAATAAAGATGCAACCAATAAAATAGAAAAGGATAGAAATGCTCCCCCTTGAAGTGCATGCTTTCCGAAATAATCACCATCAATCACCAACAAACAAGGCTTTGAGGCCTTGCGATCCATAAGCTCACGACCTTTGGTGATGATCAACTATGAAGACTTCAAGCTAGAGCAAATGTGAGGTTGCCTCCTCATGAGCGCTTCTTTTTATAGACCTCAAAGCCGATCTTCTCACACTCTTGGGTCAAGGTGGTGCAAAGTACATTTGCCTACCACCAAAACAGCTCAAATATGGATGACATTCATGAGTTTTCATCCTGTTTACTCCAATCCCCAAAATCTCTCTAATGCATTGGATCGCCTCGAGTTGTACCTCATTGCATGGTGGGCTTCTCATCTTGAATGACTCGAATGTGGTAGGTAATAATCCTCGCCTATGTGGAGGAATATAAGGTATAGGCGGTATTCCTCGATCACGCTCATGAATGGTGGAAGTAGGCTTCACAACTTCTTGCCTTTGGGTAGATAGGAACTCAATAGGCTTGTGCACTTGTTCGAAACTTGAAGTTTGTTGACCCATGAAGTGAGGATCCATGTCCAATTCATGAAGCACACAAGCTAATGATGCCTCAGCTTTGTGAACAGGCAGAGGGACACTAAAACTGTCAAGCCCGGACTCATATGTAGAAGCAGCAAAATCAATGTCATCATGCACATATGAGTGCACAAACTCATCAAACATGTCATCATCATCATCATCAGAATAAGAGAGCTTTGGTAGCTCTTGATTTGCAACCACAATAGAAGGATGAACTTCAACTTGAGGCTTGGGAGGGTTTAAAGGACCGAAAATCCTTTCACTCTTTGCTTGATTCCCCTTCACCAAATCAACTGAAAACACCTCCTTGATGACATTAAGTGGAAATGTGGGCTGGAGTACTTGCAACTTGACTTTTTCCCCCAACACTTTGAGCTTCACGGTGCCTTTTTGAACATTAATTTTCGCACCGGCAATGGCCATAAAGGGATTATCAAGGATGATAGGCAATCCACTCTCTATCTTGGGGTCTTCATCCATATCCAAAATCACAAAATCTGCTGGAAGGATCAACTTGTCGACTCTAACCAACACATCTTCCACAATTCCCACCGGCATTCTGAATGTCTCATCTGCAAGTTGCACTGAGATAGAAGTAGATTGCATGGTGCCAATGGCTAGCTTCCGGAACGTTGCTAGAGGCATGATATTGATGCACGTGCACATATCCATAAGAGCTCCATCAAAAGACTTGTCACCAATTGTACACCCAACAACAAAGCTCGTAGGATCATGAATACCACGTGATTCCCTTCGTTGAATGATTGCACTTGCCTCCTCTTTTAGCACAATTTTGTCCTCACCAAGGAATTTCTTCTTGTGCATGCATAGATTCTTGACAAATTTTGCATATGCTGGTACTTGACTGATGAGATCTAGCAGAGGAAGATTCACGTCCGCTTTCTTGAAAATATTGAACACTTCAGTCATTAGCCCCTTCTTCTTCTTTTTCTTTTTCTTGTCAGCAGCTTTTTGTCTTGGCTCAAGTGTAGTATGCCTTCCGGAAGGTACATAATCTTCCCCTCCGGCTTCCTTATCCACCACTTTGTTACTCCTTGGTAACACTAGATCACAATCCTCCAATCCATTTCCCAGGAGTACATTTTGATCCTCCCGATTCCCATCCTCCTTTAATATGAAATTATGATGCATAACAATATTATCAACATGGTTAAGAGGTACATTTTCTTCCCTCTTAACCCCACGTGAATGCACATCAAAATCACCATTATGCACAAGTAAGGGATTTGGATCAAAGAACTCACATGGTTGCAGATTTGTCAGTTCTTGATCGTGCTCAAATAAACGGTTGGCCTCAAATTGCTCTATCAATTGATCGATCTTTGCACTTCTTTCTTGAGTTTCACGCCACCGTTCGTCATTATCCGCTAAAGAGTTTTGCAATTGAGTCACCATTTCTTCAAGACACGAGAGTAAAGGATGTGATGGCTCAATGCATTGGTTTTCAATGGACCACAGATATTCGAAACTTCTAGAATCATCCCACGTATAATTCCACTGTTCCATTGTTCGGGATGATCGGAATTGCACCTATAAAATTCAAGAAAAAATGTAAACAGAAACTAAAGAATAAAATAAAATAAAATACAAAAATTGCACACAAAAATAAAACAAAAAAAGAAAATTGCAAGAAAAAAAATCGGTTACAAATACTAATAGATCAAAGTTAAACCTAAATCCCCGGCAACGGCGCCATTTGATTGGTTATCAAAATATAGTGATGAGTAATTTAGACTCGGGATTGTCGAACCACGGGGATTGGAGGCCTAAAACCTAATTAGTAAAATGTAATCTAATTTCCTTAACACAAATGACAATTTTTAGGGTTTTTCTTATTTTTCTAAACACACAATAATTAACAAATTAATCTAAACAAGCAAATTGAAATAATTAAACTAAAAATAAACTTAACTCACAAATATATAAAGTAAATCACAATTTAATTTAGAAAATATTCAAAGTACACAAATTAAATTAACCAAATAAAAATAGAAATTAAACAAATAGTTTCACAAAAAAAAAAAAAAAATTGAGTTTGAGAGAAAAGAAATGCTCATTTAATTCGGTAAAGGCTCGGGAATCACGGGTGTAGAGAGCAAATTCAGATTGGTCCTGCGGGTGTCTATAACAATTTGGGCCTTGGGTTTTGACTTGGTCAAAAGCCCAAGTCAAATTCAGTCAATTTCTTTCTTCTTCTTCCCCGTGCCCGGTCCGTGCTCCTTCTCTTCTCTTTTGACTTTTCAACGAAATTTTCTACTTCCTTCTATTCAGCCCGTGTTCTTCTTTGCATCAGTTCAGTTTCTTTTCTTTTTCTCCACAGCGAGAGAGACGAGAGAGAGAGAGCTAGAGGCTCGAGACAAGGCGCGGTCCGGCGGCGTTGATGGCAAGGGAAGGCGATGGTGAAGACAACAACGACGCCGGCAGTTTTGTGGTCCGGGTTGGTGGCGGGAAGCGAGCACGGGCTCGAGGAGCGGCCCGAGTAGCTTCACGGGTTCGATGGCGATGCAGTGAATCGATGAGGGCAGAGAGAAACCGGCAGAGAGACACCGGCGGAGCAGGGCGATCGGGTCTAGGCTTTGCGGCGTCGGCGTCGCTTGAGGGACCGGCCGGATTGAGCTTTGGGCTCGTGAGATGGGTCGACGAAGGCGGGCCGAGCGATCGACGATGAGTGGCGGCGACTTCGTGGATCGACGCCGGTTAGATGAGGCGTCTGGTTTGGATGTGCTCGATCAATGGTGATGGTGGATTGAGGGCGCAAAGGCGGCGCGGCTCACGTCAAGCGGCGGTGTGGATGATGACGGCAAGAGAGACGCCGGCAGGCTCGAAGATGCCTAGGCTTGTGCGAAATTGACGGCACGGGTGAGGTTGATGGTGAACCGAGGAGAGAAGCAGCTGGGCTTTGCGGCCAGCACGGGTTGAAGCGAGAGGTAGTAGAGAAGCTCGACGCCGGCTGTTTGTGAATGGAGAAGAGGCTCCACGGTGATGAGAGAAGCTCACGGTGGGCGGGGACACGGCGGGGCTCGGTGATGGGCTTGATCGATTCTTGATTAATTGCAGACGGTGGTGAAGTGAGCTTATGTGATTGTGAAGAATTGTGATTGTTGTTGGTGGTTTTGCAGGTGAGCTAGACCGTGAAGTGGTGGGGTGTGCGGTGTTGTGCAGCGAGAGGCTGCGGTGAGCTGGAAATAGAGAGGAGATGAGGTGGGTGTAGAAGAGAAAAGAATGGGTGCAGAGAAGAAAAGAAGGAAAAGAAAAGAAGAGAAGAAAAGAAGAAGAAGGGAAGAAGAAGAAGAAGAAGGAGGAGAAGAGAAGAGCCCCGGCCTCGGCTTAAAGAGAAATGTGATTCTGAAGCTGTATTTGAAGGAGAGAATTTTGAAAACAATTTGTCTGCAGGTGGGTAAGTGGTGGATTAGCTGGAAAGGAGATGGTGGTGAGTTTGAAGTGAAGGAGCGGGGAGGGAAAGGGTGATGCTCTCCCAGCTAGATTTGAATCCATGTGCAGGCTGCAAACAAAGAAAAATTAAACAAAAGAAAACAAAAATAAAATAAAAGAAAGTAATTAAAATAAATAATTATAAAACAAAATAATAAAAGAATTTAGAAGAAACAAAAATAAAAACAAAAATAGAAATAAAAATAGAATAAGAATAAATATAAAACATAAACATGGGAAAATAAAGTGGAGATTTAAAATGGGTTTCATCACCGCGTGTGGTGGTTGCGCCTCCGTGTGTGGTGGTTCACCGGCAAAATTGCCGGAATTCAGAATAAATTCTGAAATCTTCGTACAATGTCTGTAATCCACTGCCGAGTGATGACCGGTGTCATTAGATAATCGAAAAGTCACGGTTGACTTTCCGATATTGCGCTGTAAACCTCCATAATTCGCCTTTTATGCGTAAATTAACATTTTTCACATATTATCCCTAAAAACACGAAAACAAACATTAAACCGACAAATAAGCTTTCGGAATAGCATCAATCCAAGTATTTAGAGCACTTTGTGAACGCATTTTACGTTCACATCAAAATTGTTAACAAAACTATAACTAAGCAACTCCGGGTGTACGATCAACTTATATAAAATTAACGTGCAAAACTATAATTGTCTTGTAAAAAATACCAACAAAATAGCACCAACACCTAAGATAATCGGACCAAACTAGGGAGAGGATGTTGTTTCTCTTCTAGGTTGCCCGGCGAAAAGGACAATTCTTGTCGCACATGTACCTTTCCCTGCAATCCTTGTACTTCTTGCTAGCAAAAGTGAGCCCATGACATAGTTGACAGTAATCCCAACAGCCAACCCTCTGGACAAACCCCATCACGTCAGATTGCTTCTTCTGCCATAGCTCTAATAATTTTTTGTAAGCTCCCATCGTTTCATAAATGAGTTGTACGCCAAGCTTCACATTTTGATCAAGACATCAAGTTTCCCACATGAAGAATTTAGCAACTTTTCTATATATTTAATTACTTTGTACGGTTTTAAATATAAGATGTAACTTGATCCAACGACTGAGAAGTAACCCAACATTCGACCAAAAAAAAAGAAGAGAAGTAACCCAACATTCAAACAGGTCATCCGGTCATCCCTTCTCATCCATAAGATTAATCTAACAGTCCAAAATTCATGAGTTTTAATACTCCCTAGTATTGTAGAATTTTTGCAATTTCATCGCCTTCATAAACCGTAGGAGAAAGACACGCTAACCTATTCAAATTATCCTTAAAAAGTGAATATAAATATGCGCGATGAAAAAACTATTTTTCGTGTTTTTTTATGGGAGCATTTATTTATTTTTTAATATTTCTTTAAGAGGAATGTCAAAATCCATTAAAGTTCAACAAGGTTACAGTAACAACTGCCCTGGCGGAGGTTTCATTTATTTGTTTAGATGATTGGAGACTTTTTGTCTTTTGTAGGCTCACTTTGAATAAGTGAGCAATATTGTACTAATAAGCGGGCTTTGTTTTTCTCGACCTACTTGGCCACTAATATAGGGCACAAGTTTAAGAGATTTATTGTATGTGTCGTTTTGGCTTCGGCATTTAATGATATCTCTCTTGCTATATAAAAAAAAAACAACTGTCCCAGTGGAGCTGTCAAAAAAGCTGCTACCTACACATAACCCCATCTTTTCTAACCATAGGCCCTTTCTAGATTAGCACATGCCAATCCCAAACAAAGTAAAAAAGAGTCTTGAGATCCACTTGATAGGAGCATAAAGTGTGACGTTTTTAATATGTTTTCCCCATTATAGCTTAGTTTCCATCTTTGAGTTCCCAAAGTGACGTTTATGTGTGTGAATGAATTTAAATGAAGTTACTTGAATATTTTCTATTTTTCACCTCATATTACTCTCCTAAAATGACAAGGAATCTTTCTAATTCTTAAATGTTTTATTTTGTAGGAAATCCTAAAGAAAGAAGGAATCATAATGCAAATAGGAAAGGGATTTGTCTATGGACCTTTGAGGATGGGCCTAGCCGTGAACCTTAATTGATTTAGGGTCTGTGCCGCAATTTCTAAGGAGAGGAAGGAGATGACGTGCCCTAATCCTAGAGGGAGAAGGAGAAGATAACGCAAGAAATAAATCCTAAAAGAAATTAGGGTTTTTGTATGTGCCGCAAGATTTACTAATCCTAGAGGGATTAGGAGTTTTATTCTCTTAATTCTTTTTACTAATTCTTTAAAGATTAAATTCAGATTTCCAAGGGATGAACCAAGACATATTTCGGCAACAATACAAGGAGGAAGACCCCTTGCCGTGTGAACTACTCAAGAAGGAAGATTGTAACTTGGTTTGTGATTTCTTTTGGACAGTGGAGATTACTTCTAAGGTCTCTTGGTTTCTCCTATATAAGGGCTGCTCTTCAACACATTCACCACCACATTCTACACCGAGAAATACCATTCCATACCTTCATATTTTCGGCAACCACACAACCAAAGTTCTCGGCCACCATTCTCTAGTGCTTAGGGTTTTCAAGGCTCCAAGGAGGAGGAAAAGCGTCTATACCATCACCAGCCAGCCATCAATCATGTCCATCATAACCATCACCTTGGTTCTCACGGCTTGGATTGCTTGCTTTCAAGGATTCAAGGGTTCGTGGCTTCAAGCTCTTCATGCTTTCCATATGGTGTAATTCGACTTTTACACTACTACAAAAACGGCTTTAGACGACAGTTTTGGACCGTTGTCTGATTGATAACCTTGCTGTTGAGAAAGGTCATGCCGTCTGATACGCATTTGATACAACGGATTTTCTCCATCGTTTAATTCTTTATCACACAATAGTTATTTTTTATCTGTTGTCTGATAATGCCTATCAAACAACAGAAAAACTAATATTAGTGTTGTCTATTGTCTTGCAAGACAATTTCATTTTTTCTTTGCCATTGAGGTGATTATTCTTCCACAATGTTTTTTACCTTGTTTGTATCTTTCTATTCTATTTTTCATTTATGTCGTTTTTGTCATAATTCGACTATTGTTTTCTTCTTAAAACTGTTGTCTTGTATTTGTTCACACAACAGATTTCATTTTATTTTAGTTGTGCTGTGTTCCTTTTGGCAATGGTTATTTTTATCCTAGTATGGTAGGATAGAAACCTATGAAATCACTTTCAAATGTTTCTGCTAGGATTATTATTCTCGTTCAAATGTAGAAAGTAAGAATTATCAACCAAAATATGAATATAAGCACATTCATTCATCCAAAACGCATCAATCTCATTGTACTTCCACCAAATTACATACATTAGTCACTTTCACCTAAACCTAAATCATACCCAATATACATCTAGTAAACCCAATACATGAAATCATCCACAAAGGCATCATTAGTTGCCTCAATGTTTACCAAGTTCAGTAATTCTATACTTGATGGTGCTTAGATATGATGTTTCACCATAAACCTTGCCAAATCAAACTTTACTTCATCAATATTCTGTTGATTGTAAACCTTGTGCCCTCTTCTCTCCGACTGAAACAAATACAAAAACACATAATTAACATGTTATACACCATTTTATAACAAACCTGTGAAGCACACCATTTTATAACAAACCTGTGAAGTACACTTGTCTTATCTGGATGGACAAGTTCCCCATATTTGTCTAAACAAGTTTCAATGACGGAAGGAAACAAATTACACCAAATTTATATGACCAGAATAGACCAAATTTCTGTGCTGACTTGAAACTTTGGAAATTCGTAACTAATTCCAAAAAACTTCGTTTTCGGTAATTCCAGTTGTAAATGACTCTTTAAGATGTCTACTGAAACTCTTTAGAAGAAACTGACCTCAAATTCCTAGTACATCAGTACAGTTTTGCCAAAGTAAGTGACTGGGTCGAAAATCTGAAAATGGCTAAAATCCCTTTCTTTAGCCAAAAGCTTTCTCAGAACCCAAGTTGTCAACCAAAAAAAACATTGTAATTCCTAAGCAATGTTAAGGGAGTGGGACTGAAAATTTATTATTTGATTGATAGAGTGGTGAGTATTGTTTTGTCTCTCATTGATAACATAGCATAGTTGAAATGATCGAAGAATAACCTATGGACAAGCTCAAGAATTAAGTTGATCAAATAAGCTTAAATATTCAATTCGCCAGGCACACAAGTTATTTTAAGAGAGTGGGACTGAGCTCTTATGCTAAAGCAACAAGTTCTTTTAAGATGAGATAACAAGCAGCAAGCATATATTTCTCCAGTCATTACCTTGCTGCGGTGAAATCAATTTCTCGATGTCAACAACCAGCATATAAGGCTGCCAACTGTGTTTTCCCATACCTGAAATTGGTCAGTAAAGAGGTACATATATATATTGCTGCCAAACGCCTAGAGCTTATCATATATATTAAATATGGAAGTGTACAAATATAAAACAGAGACAAATATAAGGTTACTATAACCAAAGAACCAGTTAAACGACCAATCAAATATAAGATTATCTATAGCGAATTACTCAATTTCCTCTCAACTTCAGCAACACCACATTATCAAATAACTTTTATTTCCTTATACTCAAATACAGCTTTGTACTTCAACATAAAATTATAAGTAAATAAAGCATTCATGTCCATCGTAAAGAAATTGGAGTGCTTGATCAGAATTATGAAAGTTATACAAGCAGCTCAAACAAGGAGAAAGAAAAGAAAGACCAAAGAAATATGTCCAATTTACCTTAAGCCTTGTACACCACGTGATGGAAAGAGGGTGTGAAGCTAATGTTGTTGAAACGGTACCTGCACATCAAATAAATAGAAAAATCAAATATAGAAATCTGTATGACTCAGTTGCAACAAAGGAGAAATTGAGACCTACCCAAATCACAATCTTCTCAATAACATGTTTATGAGAAACACCAAGTATGTAAGAAACAATGTGGACAAAACATGTTTATCTTAATATGTGACAGTTTAATCCTAGTACAAGCGGAACAAGTAATCGATAAGCTAAATGATTCTCTATTCATTAAAACCTATTACAATACTTAATCTATATTGTATAGGATTAAGTGGATCTATTGTGTAATGGTTACACTATTATGTACATGTATTATATTTACAAAGGCCTATATCAATTAGGACTAGGAATCCTTTATGGGAGGTACTTAGTCTTACAATGCCTATATATAGTCTTAGGTCCCTGCTCTATCAATTAATTAAGCTATTCAGAATCTCGGCCCATAAGAGATAGCATACATGATTGATCAGAGGAGAAGATCTATCACGGCTAATACAGGTTTTATATAGAGTTAATATTGTTTAATATTGTTTGTACCTAAGCATGTCTACATTGATTAAAATATGCGGTAATGTTTTGTGTTCTTAGTTGAGTTATGTGCTAAATCTATATTTAAGTTTACATTTGGTATCAGAGTCTACATGCTTAATTAGGGACCAAAACACATGTTTTTTTGAACTAAAAGGGGGAAGAAGAAATTTTTGTTAAAATGAAAAACCTGTGGGTTAGTACCTTCTGACCTGACCCAAACGAGTCTACCCGTTAGTCAATTAAATGTTTTGAAAGTTTAAAATCAAAACAGAGAAAGAACAACAGACCCATTATATTTTTGGCGATTCCACTTTTCCCTGCGCAAACCAACATAGGGAGAAAAATGATTTTGCTGTTTTCTTTGCCAAAGCGGATTTGATTTGGAGGTTCTTTTGCTAATTCACAAGGTATATCCTAAGAATTTTCGTTGCAGTTTTCTGAACAAGAAGAATCCCATATTGAAAACAACTTAGAGATTTTGTGTTGGTTTTTAATGTTCAGTACTTTTGATTTACTCTTGTGCTTCCACTGACGGGTATAATGATTGCTATGAGTTTTTTGCTTCCGCTGACTTTCCTCCTATAGTAAAAATGGTCTTGTAGGGAAGAGAATTCTTCCAAGTTTTGGCTTTGCTTTCTGTTGTTTATGCAAATTCTTACGTTTCCTTAACCTTTGTTAGAAAGCTAAGAGACATGATTCTTCTAATAATATTCTCTTAAGACTTCAGTTATACTTTGTTTTCCTTGGTTTGTCTTCTTTCAATTGTTCCGTTGCTTTCAATTGGCTGCCTGCTTGTCTGTCATCTGCCAATTGGTTCCTATGATACAAATATGATTCATTCTTCATATTTGTGTACGTGCAGCAGTAGATTGTAAAGGTATATTACTTCAAAATTAATATGGTACCTTTAATTTGATGGTAAACGTATATTAATGTCGTCAGTAAATAAATTTATGTACATTGCATCATCAGATCTTAATGTCACTTGATTAATTGAGAGATCGATTATATAAATATTGTTGAAGGTCATGTATATCTTATTAGTATATAGTCTCGATATTAAAGGCATTAATTCATGCATCTGCTACCATACATTCTTCGGTCAAATACATATTTTGAAGATGTAGTTTTTGTTATGGCTGGTGATTGAAAAGCTAAGTTTTGCTTTGTGATATATATATACATGCTGAACACTATTATTGTGTACTCAGTTTATAAAGAAATATGCATGGTATTCTTTTCAGTTGTAGATAGTAACATATATATAAGCACTAAAGTTTACAAGATGAAATTGAATCTTAACACTCTAAGATTAAATGAATGAGTATGCATTATCTTTTGCGGCAATTAAGGTTGGTTTTAAAATTTGCATCTTGATTTTTAAGATATATGGGGAATGTTGTGATATAAATATATGTGTATATGTATATATATATATATATGATGTATATGTCATTTTGGTTCATATGTATATGTGTATAAATACACATTGGCAATTTGACGTGGTGTGAAGTTTTGTCCTTAAACGATTGCCATGTCATATAATTTAAAAAAAAAAAAATTGTTATCACATTTGTGCTTATACATCTGAATCAACCTTCATATACCACTCACAAGCCTAAATCAAATAAAAGCGTGACCTGCTTTTGAAACTCGTTGATTCGTTTTCGTTTTCTGAAAAATATAATTGTCAGAAACATATTAGTCCCAACGGATGAAGCCAAATGGGATTGTAGAACACTCCTCCTCTATTTTGTGATTTTATTTTTCTGCATAAAAAACGGTTGCTTATGTATAAAGGACTGGCTTATAGCTAGATTCTTGCTTTTGATTACTAACCAAGATTTTGCAAACAAATCTATGCGCTAAGGTACGCTCTTCAAAGCTCAACTGGGCATATTAAAAGTTATCATTTTCTGCGATTTCTTTTACATATTCAGCATATATGTCTTGAAATTTAAATTCACTTGCACTAGCCTTGTTGAGGCCTATTATATGCTGCTGTATTGGTGTGAAATAGCCTTGTTGAGGAATGTTATGTGTTTACTTGATCCTAGGATTTGCTATAGCTATCTATATGCATTGTTCTTTGTCTTGCATGTTTTTTTTCTGTGTGATTGCTTAAGAAAACTTATTATTCTCCCTTCAGTATTTAAAATCGAAAAACAATCTCACATTGCATATATGTATACATGCATCAAACTAATGTCCTTCGAATACAGCACATAACAATCATCTTTTTGGTCTAGGAAGAATCAAATTTTCTGACATTAAGTGTTGCCACAGCAATCATATGCTTAGAAAGTATGGTTCAGCCATGAGTATTAGACCAATATCTTGTAATATTAAAACTTAAAAACTGTGTCTTTGCTCCCATAGGAGGTTTAAACATTCACACTTTTAAGCTTTAATATTAGCATATAATGAGTATTAAAAACACATTCAGAGGTTATTAGGATGTTCTTTTACCATTATAGGTGTTGACATTATCCTAATATACCTATCGTTGTTTTTTATTACTTAGTTATATGATTCAGTGGTGTCAAAAGTCCTTTTGTCATTCTAGGTAAGGCTGGCACGATTAAATACATTGGCGCTCTTAGTTTATGCCTAGTGCTTCATTTTCGAACTAGGACAAAACCAACTAAAGGAACTGTTAATGCTTTAGCAATGAACACTACTCCCAAAAGTTTTCTCACAATTGAACCCCGAAATACTTTAAGGGTGAAATGAGGGCATAGAACTAGCATCAAGACTTTTGGACTAAGAAATTTAGTGTCTTGCTTTCCATCATATTCGCCATAATGTTTAATGAATTAATTAATCTGATTCTTGAGATATACTACATATGTTGTCAGTATTGTTATGGTGTGATATCTTGGACAACCCTGATTATTGTAGCCGTTGTTTGCTATTTGGGGATACTTAACGTGAACAATTGATGTCTAGTATACTGAAGGAATATCCTTGATATGAGGTTGACATTATTAAGAAAGTGTCTTTTTAATATTCAGACGATGGTTAAATGTACACTTCGATCTATTCCTTATCGCTTTTGTAGCTTGAATGTATTGTTCAACTTAATAACTTTAAATAAGCTACCTCGCCATGTGTTATAAAGTTGTATTTTGAACTATTGATTCTGAAAATTCATAATGAACCAAAGTTTAGCAAATTCTTAAGATGGTAGAAGAAGAAAAGTGAACCAAATGGTGTCTTCTTGTTTAATTGCTGGCAACGTTGATTAGTGCCATTTCTTGAATACCTTTTGTTAAAGAGAAAAATATAAAGTTAGAGGTTTTGGTACATACCATATTTTTATGATGAGACCAGTCCCATAAAATTAAGTATACCGTCAGCTAAATTATTGGTAGTTTGCTTGATTACTTAGGTTTTATCCAAATCGATTTATATGTTGTGCTTGATTATTGGTTTTTTGATAGATATGGGGGTAATGTGGTTCAATCGTTTGAAGGTTTTGATCATAATTATTATATTATGCATGTCTTTACTTTTGTGAAATTTCAAACTGAACATACAAGTAAATGTCATTAATTTTAGGACTTGATAAATTGAATTTTAATGTCTTTGATTTTCTCTGGTTTTTCCTTTAGACCATGTGGCTTTGCAGTTACTCTTGTAGTAAGATAGATGTGTATATATTTTTGGAACTGCTTATTATAGCAATAGTTAAACCTTTTAGTACGTTGTTAGTACAATATTGAAAGTGGCTATGGTTATCAATTGCACTGAATTTGTTATATCCGTTTCTTTAGTATTATTCCAAATTATTAAACTATATTTTGGTATAAAGATCGAGTTTTAGTTTTACTCGGCGTGTTGCAGTCTTTTCCATTGTTACTAGTAATAGGAGGCTGCAATTAATACCACATGATTAACTCTTTTGGTTTTATTTAAAATAAAAATAAAAAAAAGGGGGAAATTTTAATAAATGAGTTATATGATTAGTGCGACTAGATGCTATATTCAACTATGTTTATTGGTAGCATATAATCGTGATATCATTGATGTAATAGTTGCTCCTTTATCTATTTCATGATAAAACATTTTGTTTTATATCTCATTTATGAACATCTCTGAGTCTTGCCTTATATAATGAGTATGATACACCAATCATGAATTTCATTTGCATGAGGGCTATTAACCTCTTATGAATTTATTTTGAAATATTGAGGCTGGAAAGATTTGTCAAATATGTCACTATATGGTGATAATTATGAGTTTCATTATGTGATGTTTTTAATCACCTTAAGTGTAAATTTGGGATTTATCTGTTATATATATGGTTATGAAGTGATAGCATGGTTCATATTTTTAGTAACATTAATAAGAATATTACAAAGTTTCAATGTTATTTGGAGAGTAGTCATAGTGCAATCATAATTAGTTTATGAAGACGATCACGTTGCTAGTATTCCAAACTTCTTTTCTTTTGGAACTAGAGCATTAGAGAAATATTAAATGTATGTTTCTTGTGTTCTCAGTGATAGAGTACTTCTCTTTGGCTATCTAATTGCGAAAACAAAATAATAAAAGATTTCGTTAATGTCTGAAAAATTTCTTGGCTATTTCTTTTATTGTTACTGTAAGTTCTGAACTGCCATTTATCAATGAAATTTGTAATTTTAACACTTATCAGTTGGCTGTTCATGGCAGTAATTGCTAGTTATGTGAGCCTTATAAGACATTGATCGGTTAGTACCAACTTTTGAGAATCTAGTTGTACAGTTTCATAAATATGTGATCAATATGGTGTGTGATAAGATTTTAATGCCCTAAATTAGTGGGAGTTTCATTATATGATCAGTTTACTTTCTCTATGCAATTTTTCAGATTTTATTTGCTTTAGCAAAGTTTTTATCTACATCTAAGTTTTGTGTTCATAACATTAACATTTTGATGATGTTCCTATTCAGTAATACTCTTATATGCAAAGGGTGATTCAGTTATTCTTCGTTTATATTCTGCAGCTTTATTATATCTCATAATTTAAATTATTGTTGCTGTTGAGTTGAGTGCAACATTCTGCAGAATTTTTATTTTCTTTGCATATTATGTAATTGCTTCATCCAAGCATTCAGTTTCAGGTTTTGATTTTGGTTTTCAAAACAATGATATATTCATGATATATATTTATGCCAGTATTGACTACAGTTATTGATTAATCTGCTTTTAATGATTATTACTCGAGTATTCAGGCTACATTTGTTCTAGTAGCATAGCAGATTCTATTGTATTTATTCAAGCTTTTGTCTTGGCTTCATTGGAAGTATTCGTTTTGGTACTGGTAATTTGAATAACTTTATTTTTGGACCATTGTATGCTGAATTATGTTCTAATTCATACATTAAGCATACTTACAGTTATTTCATGTACCTTAAGAGGCTACTGTGAATTATAGTTGTTGTAGTGTGATTAAAGAGTGCTTATGTTTCAGTTAAACATAAGATTTTCTTTAGTTCATTGCAGACAATTATAGCTTGACTTAGTCATGCAATAGATCAAGAGGCTTTGTTTATCTTGTGCACACTTCAGTGATTACTAAATCTGGTTATAGGGTACTCTTGTTGCTGTAAACATGAATTGTCCAAGTGGGAGAATGTAAGAAACAATGTGGACAAAACATGTTTATCTTAATATGTGACAGTTTAATCCTAGTACAAGCAGAACAAGTAATCGATAAGCTAAATGATTCTCTATTCATTAAAACCTATTACAATACTTAATCTATATTGTATAGGATTAAGTGGATCTATTGTGTAATGGTTACACTATTATGTACATGTATTATATTTACAAAGGCCTATATCAATTAGGACTAGGAATCCTTTATGGGAGGTACTTAGTCTTACAATGCCTATATATAGTCTTAGGTCCCTGCTCTATCAATTAATTAAGCTATTCAGAATCTCGGCCCATAAGAGATAGCATACATGATTGATCAGAGGAGAAGATCTATCACGGCTAATACAGGTTTTATATAGAGTTAATATTGTTTAATATTGTTTGTACCTAAGCATGTCTACATTGATTAAAATCTGCGGTAATGTTTTGTGTTCTTAGTTGAGTTATGTGCTAAATCTATATTTAAGTTTACAAAGTAATCAAACATAGTCTCAATAACAGATGCTCCTATATTCTTCATGTTCAACCAAGCCAAAGAACTCGAGCTGAATAAAGAACCCAGAATCCAAAATGTGGGTTTCCCACTTTCCCATCTTTTTTCCTATATTTTCTCGGCAACCAATCACATAATAAACTATCAATTCAAAAATAGCATAACACATTCACCAAAATACTAACCAGTCCTCCAAAACTAGAACCTAGCAAGAAGTAAAAATTCAATTTGCAAAGATTAAACTCTAACATAGATGGCTATGCTCTCTCTGAGATAAAGAAAAAATGAAAAATGAAATCTTGAAGTAAAGGGAGAACCTTTCGATCGAGATGTATCTTCTCCATATCGAGGGAGACGACATCGATTAATTCAATCATGGCTAAGCTCTCTCTGCGCGTCTCCCAAACATAACCTCTCTTTCTCTTCGCCGACTCCCAGCGCGCAGCACACAGAGAGAGCTTCGCTCTCTTCTTCCTCTCCGAGCAAACCTCACTGCTCATACATCCCTCCTCACCTCAAACCATGAACTTCTCACTCATCTCTCATAAACGGAATGAAGAAGCTACTGAGTTCATCGATATGGGATGTGATTGACAGATTGAGAGGTTCTAGGGTTTTTGATTTTGGTGGTTCAAAGCTGATAACTGTCAAATTGATAGTGAATATAAATGAATTCGGCTAAGAAATCCTTGGGTTTGATACGAATCTTGGCTAATCGAATAAAAGGCACGAGACGGAGATCAAAGGGAGATGGAGGCTGAGCCGCTGAGGAATAACGATGAAAGAAGAGAAGGGCTGAATGGAGGATTGGAGGCTGAGGACGAGAGAGATAGGTTTAACAAGTCTCACGTGCCCAAAGAATTAATAAAATATTAATATAAGTTCAGACAACATAAAATACTTCGCTATTGTTTGAAGAAATATTGTACAATTTCAACAAAATAACTGTTGTCTGAAACAAATCAATGACACAACAGCACAAAGAAAATCTGTTGTCCATTTTGAACAATGAGACAACATCAAATTTACATTAGTATGCATATTGTTTTGAAGTATATCAGACAATATAATTTTTCTTGATGTCGTCTGATATATGATTTTGAACTTTATCACACAATAGAATTTTTTTTGATGTCGTCTGATTTTTTGGGACAACAGTTATTTTGTTTGCTGTCGTTGAACATGTGTCGTCTGATGCTGTTTTTGTAGTAGTGTTACTTTAATTATTTTTTATGAATTCTTCTTTGTTGCTTAATGATTCTTTGTATTAGTTAACATAACATTAAGGGAATAATTTTCAGCCCGTATTTATGAATTTATTTTATTATTGAATCCAAACTTATTAGTTTTCTAAGTTACTTTTGTGTAATTGTTTTTTTTATTCTACTTTATGGAAAACGTTTATGTGTTTATGTTATAGGGTTCGAAACTTATAATATTTGCATGTAATTAGTGCTAGAATTAGGGTTTCGATTTACCTAATAGTTTTCGAAACCTAATTCACAAGTAGTAAAGGCTTTGGACAAAGGTCGGAATCAAATAAAAAAGATTGCAAATAGATGAACTTTTTCATACTAGGTTGTGCACTTTAATTGACAACTCTTTTCTATGCATTAAACATGGTTTGATTAGCTAACTTTTTAGACTAAGATTACATGTTTAATCGGTTGATCTAGGTACTTTCACTTAGGTTAATTTTCGTAGAGAAGTTTGATTGGGGAATGATTAGCTTCTAGTATTCTACATATGTTAATTTCGATTACATGACTTGGGAAACTAATTGGTTTTTTATTCGATGCATAATGATCTTATAAATGACGGTTTGGGGTTATGGACTTGTGTTCCATTTATTAGTTTTCGTAAATAATGTTTTCATGCTTAGTTTAGTTAAATCAATTTTTTAAACCCCCTTTTACTTTGTACATATGTATATATTTATTCTTTAAACTTGTTAATAACGACTCTTTGTGATAATTCTTTGTTAGGTACACCTTCGATCTCCGTACTAACAATCCGTACTTATTCTATACTACGATGCTTTTAGGGTTTTAAATTGATGCTTCCTTTGGTCCTATCAATTTTTGGCGCCATTTCCGGGGATCGAAAATATATATGCCTAACGTTATTTTGTTAATATATTGTGAATATTGTGTTGATATTTTGTAACACTTAGTAAATTATTCAGGTGTCTTTTGTATAGTTGTTTATTGAGTTGTTGTGAGTTGTAACTTGAACGGAAATAGATAAAGTCCCGTCTGTTAATATTGGCATAAATCCTTCATTTGTACATTGCTAAGGTCACTTGAGGTTGAGGGCGGCTTTCATTAACACTTAGAGATTTGTCTAACACTTAAGTGCCTTTTTGAGCTGAGTAAGGGGCACATGGATGGTGTCTAGGTCGAGACCCTGGGTGACAGGTACGTAAAATTAGATTCAGAGGACTATAGACTGACCAAAACCACTATGTGGGAGTAGTCGATAGGGGCCTAAACCCCAATGAGGGAGTAGCCTTCGTAGTTCACTAAATGAATCCTGCCTCTCGCTTATCTCTTGTGATCTGGTCATTCGCCTTCTGAAACAAAGAAAAGGTACTTAAGTCTAGACATTGTACTTAGGCTGCAAGTCTACCTTGGGTTACCACTTGGAATCAACTTAGTTTTTAACTATGTAAAGGACACAAACGAAAATGTTGTTTACACTTAAGGTATATTGGATCAAACATGACTTTAAGATGGGTAGCTGTTTCAATCACATTGCACATTGAGGTCTGTTCCCGTACCTAAGTGTAGTGTGTGAATAAAATTTGTTTAGACATAAGAGAAATTTATTCATTTTGTATAGAAAATTTGTGATACATTCTTTAAACACGTTTTGAAATATTTGGTATTTACCTTGTAAACTTTGTATTAACTTTGTATATTTGTGTATAGGAATTAATGAATGTCCACTTCTGAGCTCTCACCATTCTCTACTATTCAAGAACGTTTAAAAAGGTTAAGGGACGGCACAAAATTGTACATCATTGAAGACCAGAGCTTAGAAATTCAACAAATTAACTCAGAAGACTCAGGTAATAACTCCTCACGTTCCTTTTCAAAAGAGGAGGAAGACATACCTGAGGTTGAAAACGTTGCTGCTCAAGATCAAGAAGCACCAATGGCTGAAACAATAACGTAACTTTCGAATGGTACTGAGGGAGAAGCTGTACTACTTTGCATCACATACCCGGACCCAACTGAGGGGAAAGAGGCTGACTTTGAATTGAAGAGTGGATTCTTGCACCACCTACCCAAGTTCTATGGGTTTAATAGTGAGGATCTCAACAAGCATCTCAAGGAGTTTCAGTTTGTTTGTGAGAGCATGTGCCCTAAGAATAGGGATATAAACATCCTCAAAATGAAGGCATTTTCGTTCTCTCTTGAAGATAGGGCAAAGACATGACTATTTGACTTACCTGTCGGCCATGTCAACACTTGGGACAAGTTGAAGAGTGAGTTTCTCACTAAGTACTTTCCGGCCTCAAGGATCACTGTCTTGAGGAAGCAGATAACTGGGATTCAACAAGCTGGAGATGAGATGTTCTGCACTTATTATGAGATGTTCTCACTAAACACTTAACCCTAAACACTGAGCGGAAATATTTAGTGAATCTTGTGAGCTTTAGTGGTTAATGTTGTTCATATGTGCCTATTTGATTGCTTGACATTAATTGTATACTTGGTTTTCACACACACACCTAAGCATAAATGAGATGTACATATTAAATGCTTAGCAAATTCTTTAGCCTTGGTATATAATTTTTATTCTCTTGATTATAATTTTTTCGAACTCGCTGAGGATTATGGTTGGAAAGACCAGTCTGTTGTGTGTTTCCATTTTTGTAAATTTTATTACTTGTGTTTATTTTTACTGTTTATAATTTTTGTTACTGTTTTGTTTTTGGGTTTGTTGTTTGTTTGTTATTGGGCCTCATGCCCAGTTAGTGTGTCGGGCCTGTTAGTTTTTAGGCCCATTAGTTAAACCCACCAATGATGGCCCGTACTCTACGCAGCCAGGCCCACTTTAAGGCCCAAACCATTCCGATGGCCCAAGCCCGTTTAAAGTGTCGGCAAGTCAGCGCGTGCGTCTCACGCGTTTTCACTGTTCACTTTACGACTTTTTCGTAAAGTATTAAAAAAATAAAATCAAAAATCAAAAATAAAAAAATGAAAAATATTTGATTGGGCCGACGCACGACTTTTGCGTCGGCCGATTTATTTAATAAACCGCGTGCGTGTCAACTGTAGCCTTTGCGACTTTCGTCGCCCGATCCGCAATTTGTGGATCTCTGTCTCTGGCACGTGTGCGTGCGTGTGTCTGTTCCTTTCCCTTGCGTCTGTGTCAGTTTGAGTCATTTCGCGTATTTCCCCTCTGTTTTTCTCTCCTTTTCTCTCTAGTGTTCATAGTGTCACTGTTTGTTCTTCACCTGTTCTTGTGTGTTCTTCGTTTGTTTTCCAGAAACACTCTTAATTTCCAGGAGCTATCCTCCCTTTCCAACCCAAAAATGGCCAAGAGAGTGAATTCATTCAGCGAATTGTTTCAGGCAGGTCCTTAAGGGAGTCAAATCTTTGAAGGCCTGGATGAAATAATTCCACCGAGTGACTCAACGATAAGTTCGGGTTGGTTTTGAGTATCGCCGTCAAAGTGTAGTGGATGGTATAGATTAAGACCGGGGGATTATCGTACCCAAGGGATTGGAAGGCCCTAAAATCACCTTGGTAATGTGTGTGGTAACCAAGATATCCTAGCACTAAAATGGGGAGATAAGAGATGAGCTATATACTAGTGAAGTGAAGTATGTGCACATGGTTGTAGTGTTCATATTTTTGGTGTTTTCAAAGAGAACATGCAAGAAAGTAAATAACCAACAATTCCAAATTTGATAAACAAAGTTATTGAGCTTACAAACTCAATTTCAATAGCTAGTGTACATCTCAAATTACAAGAATTAAAGCAATGAAACTAAAAGGTAAAAGAGTTAGAGAATGCTCAATGATGTTTCCAAGACTTCTCCTCCTCTTTTATGAACTCCTCCTTGCTCCAAGTCCCAATCCTTGCAATCTTTGATGTTGTTGTGAGGCTGTTTTGGTGAGGTGAGGGGTAGCACGAATTTGGTGGTGAGAAAGGAAGAGAGAAAAGTGTATGAAAGGTAGAACAAGAAAGAAAGAAAGGGCGAAGAAGGTGGCCGGAAGTGATGGAGAAAGTGGCCGGAATTTAGAATGGAAAGAAGAGAAAAAGAAGAAGAAAGAGAGGAGAGGAAGGAGAGGAAGAAGGGGGGCTGTGATATGTGATGGAATGAGGTCTGATCCCCTTCCCCCTTGCAGCTGCTAGGTTAAATGTTTCCCCAAGAAAAGGTGATTAAACAATAGCAAAGGGAAAAGAGAAAGTAAAATGCCTTGGAGGAAATTAAGGAAAAAGCATGCATGGGTGAAGTAAAATAGGACTTTTCTAATTTCAAGAGTGCAACAACCCATGCATGTTTCTGATTTGAATCTCTCCTCCATCTGTGGTGGTGCTCCGGTGGTGGTGCCGCCTCTTGTGGTGGTGGTTGGCCGGAAAAGTCGTCGGAAATGCAATTTCTTCATTTTCCTTCATTTCTTCGATTCTTCAAGGCCTTCAATGGCAACGTCTTCCGAAGGTTGATTTATGCAATCTTTAATGCCTAGAAGCCACGGTTGACTTCTCGTCCTCTTCTCGGAAGTGTGCCCAAAAGTACGGAGGTCCTGTTCCGCACTCAGATGTGCCTAGGCGAAGGCTCGAAGTTGTTCCTCCACAACAAGAGCCTCTTCTCGAGTTGTCCGATGATTCGATCGACATGGACCACTTGAGACGGGATGTGCGGAGCCTCATGCCCACACTAGTCGAGCGCCCATCCGCACCTATTCCATCTGACCATCTTCCCGGACCTGCTCATGATCTTGTCGGAGTCCACACCGACTTGATCTCGGATATCGCCCGCAAGGCCAAACACGAGCTTATGCTCATGGCCACTGCCGGTTTTCCTTTGTGGATATCTTCACCGACTCCCGACACTTCTATTCATCCCGAGACTCTAAATAGGGCCGAGTACTTGCGAGTGTTTCAACGTGGCGAGCCTGCGCCATACTTCAAATCGGAATCCTCGAGACACTCGGCAACCATTCACCTTCATCCGACCACCATTGTTGAGATTTTAATGGATGTTGGTCGATGGTTGCCCGTCTTCTGTAGCATGGTCACAAACGCTCAGACGTTGGAGATCCTACCCTCCGACAACGCAGAAGGCTACAAGGACCAGAAGCAAGTGATGTCGGCCGAGTTTCTGGTACCATCTAACATCGTTTCGACTCGTGAAGTCCAGTTTGTTAGGTACTCCCACCTACAACTGGATGGAAGTTGGATCATTGTGGATGTCGAAAACGCCCCTCCGGATGCCTGATTCGACACTTGCAGAATGGATCTTCCTTAGTTACTTGGGTGGAGCACGTGGATGTACGCGAAAAGGAGATGAAGGCCATTTTCGAACCTTTCGTTCATTCAGGGTTCGCTTTTGGTGCAAAGCGTTGGATCTCAACTCTCCAACGACAAGCCGAACGCTACGTGTGCGTCACAGGGATCCACACTTCACCCGGTGACTCTATCATTTCGCCCGAAGGAAAAAGAGGCCTAGCGGAAATGGCAAACCAGATGGCGATCTGTTTCTTCAACGACATCAGCAACTCCACGTATCATCACTGGACTTGTTCAAACCGAACAAGAGACACTCGAATGGAGGTCAGGACCAACAAGCGAAGGGTAGATCCGAGCAACCCCCCTGGAGTCAATCGTATTGCTGGTTGTTCTGTCGTGCATCTTTCCCATCACACCAGGATCTTTGAGTTCCTCAAAGATGTGCATACGAGAACGCTGTGGGATAGTATGTCGATGGACAGCTCGGTGCGTGTGCTAGCAAATTTCACCATCGGTCTTGACCCGCGGAACCAGATTTCGGTGCTCGCCATAGATAATTACAACGACTTCCTCATTCTTCAGGAGTGTTGCACCGATGCAACGGGGTCGTCTGTGATTTATGCGCCGATTAACCATTCCATTCTCCAGTGTTTGCTATGTGGAGTTGAACCGGAGCCATTTCCACTTATGTCATCAGGCTTCTCCATTCTGCCTAACGTATCCGGAGCTATTCTTGACGGAACACTGTTGACTATGGTGTTCCAGATCTCCGTGAAGGCTAGATCAGCCAAATCTGCCGTGGAGTCAGCAACTACCCTCGTCCAGGACACGCTCAAATGGATCAGTACCGCAGTCAACTAAGGAGCAAACGTTGGATGCAAGGCCCTGCTAGCCTTGTTTGTGACTGTTGGTGACTTGCTTCGGGAGGAGTTTCACGATCTTCAAGGGGGAGTTTTTCTTTAACCTTTCGTTTATTTTTGTTTCCTTTTTCATTTGTATAAATGTTGTGTGCTTATTTCTGTTGTGTGTTTAAATTCAATAACCATACTTGAATTTTTCATTTCGTGAAATATCTGTCTAACATTGAGGACAATGTTTAATTCAAGTGTGGGGGGAAGGTTTATTGAAAAGAAAAGAAAAAATTTGAAAAATTGAAAAAATTAAAAAAAAAAAAATTACTTGTTTTTGTTTTCTACGGTAACAATATTTCGACTATATCACACTCACTCCCTTGGTAGCGTTGAACCTACAATTACACTAAGTGAGTCCCTATGGTCACGTATTGTTATCTACATTATTAAAAAAAAAAAAAAAAACACAAAAATATTTGCTTCGTTTGTGTGTTTGTTTTGTGATTTCCAACACCGATGATGAGATTGAATTTAATTGTTTGAGATGAAAGCATGTTTAGGTCTCCTGAACTTCATGTTTTAAATTAAATTGCTATGGGACTTTGCATGTACACTATTATTGTCAGGTTGATGCATTGAACTGTGAGAAGCATAGAGAGACTTGTGTGAACTATACATGCCATATTGCGAGTTTTGAGCCTATTGAAAGTACATTCATAGTTCTTTGCACTTTGTTCTTCATGTGGGATCAAACTTGTGTAATATGTATCTCTAGAACTTGCATAATATCTTGTCAAAACTATCTATCATGCATGATACATCTTGGAAATGATTAAGGCATTAGGAATCCACCATGGCCAAATGAGCATTTGTCCCTAAATTATACCATTAGTTTGCCATTTTGTGCTTATATGTTTAGCCTTTCGTTTCTTCGCACCATAAATGTCTACACTTAGCTTAAACACTTGCCTTACCCTTTCCGATCTATTTTAGTAAGCAATCCGAGATTACTTATGTTCGATGCTAAATTTTTATGTTCGGGGGTTTGAAAAAGAATAAGTGTGGGGGTGTGACTTTGTAATTTGTTGTTTATATTTCTGTTTCGAAAAAAAAAAAAAAATAAAGAAAGAAAGAAAGAGAAAATTCGAAACAGAAACAAAAAAAAAAAAGTGTGAGTAGTTCCATTTGAATTCAATAAATGTGTTTGGGTGAGTGATTGTTTGGAATGAGTTTAGCATCTCACTGTTTCTAATTTATTAAATCTCAGCATATGGTTGCTTACTAAGATGCTCGGAATTTGTGTTTCCCTTCCAGTTCATTTCTATAACCCCTCGCCCTAAGCCACATTTCACCTGAATAAAAGCCCTTTTGATTCAAGATGTTTTATGCATGATTTGTGGAGATAAGATTGACGTGTAAGCATATGGCGGCATTTGCATAAGTTTGTTTGAGTGGTAGTGTAGCTAACCTATAAACACTTGTGTGAAAATCAGAGTGAATATCTTGTGAGTTTATGGTTAGCATTGTTTCGATATGCATGCTTGCTTTGGTGCATTGAAATGACAATACTTCACACACGACATCTTTGCATATGTCCCGTAGCTGAAAATATTTTGATACCTAACTTCTTTCATCTCTAATCCGATTGTGTTCTCTGAGGTAATTGTGGAAAATTGTTTGTGTTTCCCTTTCTGTTTTTGTATTCTGTAGTTATATTCTGTGTTTGCTAGAGGACTAGCAATAGTTCAAGTGTAGGGGTGTGATGTGAACGTAAAATACGTTCACAAAGTGCCTTTAATTACTAGATTTTGCTATTCTGAAAGCCTATTGGTCTGTTTAATGTACATATTGTGTTTGTGTAGGTTAAATAAGTGTTTCGACACAAAATGGTACATTTTGGGTAATTTAGAGCATTTCCGAGAAAAGGACGAAAAGTCAACACAAGTCAATACTCGAAATTGAGATTCAATTCCAATACCCATAATCCTATTTATTTTACATAATCATATTCTGTTTCTAATAAACTAATTAATTATTTTTATTTTTATTTTTCCTTTTTATTTTATTTCATTTTTCTTAACTTCTTTTCTTTTTATTTTTTTTGCAGTTTTGCCGTCCACCTCCCCTTCTTCTCTTTTGCAATCAGCTCCCTTTGTGAGCTGTTCTTCCACAAACATCACCACCACCAGCACGCATAGTCCCGTTTCTTTGTCTTTTAGCTAACCACCATTTCTCTGTGCATCTATATAAAAACTGCAATCAACATTGCAGAGATCATCTTCTTCCCCCTCTTCGGCCCGATTATCATCTTCTCGCTCCCTTCCTCTTCTTTCTTTCTTTCCCTTTCTCTTCTTCCTCTTTTCTCTCTGCACCCACCTTCTTCTATCTACACCCAGCTGTTCTTCTCTCTTTGTTCTCACTTAATCTCATCACCACATCACGCAAAGTTCACTTCACCATCTGCAATCAAAATCCTCAATCCATAACCTGCAAGACAATTAATCAAAATTCACAATTCAAGCACCACCATCGCTCTACTCAGAAATTCCAGCACCATTGAGCCCAAAGCTCAATCCCACCGGTGTCCCAAGCTTCACCAAGAGGACCTCCAGCACCGCCAACAACCACCTCCATTTCCGGCAAGCCTCCTGCTCTCTCTTACGGCGACCCAATCTCCTCAAGCCGGCGCTACTGCTCACTGTGCCTCTTCTCTGCCGCCGTTCACCAAGCTTCACCGACGCCGTGATTCCAGCTCCAAGCCCGCGTCACTCCCATCTCAAGTCCACCGCCGGCATCGATCGATCGAGCCCGAGCCGCCGCCACCATCGCCGATCTCCTGCCCCGAAGTCGCCTCCACCCCGAGCCCGTGCTCGCCATCGTTGATCCGGTCGGTTGCCGCCCTTGCCGCTCCAACCACATCGAGCCCGTGCTCGATTTGTGCAGCTCGGACCACCGGCGTAGCCCTTCCGCCGCCCACGATCTCAAGCTCACCGTCGGCGTTCTCTCTGTACCTTGCCTCGCCAAGCTTTGGTTTTCGTCAAATCCAGCTCACCAAGAGAGAAAGCACGGGCTGCTTTCTCTTCTCTCACGAAACTAAGCTTCTCTTTCTCTCTCCTACATTTAAATAAATTTTTGTTTTATTAAATTCTATTTATTTTAATTAGTTAATTGTTTAATATAATTTGTGTTAATTTTGAGAAACATAGAATATTTGTGTATATTTGAAATTGTGTTATTTATTTAAAATCCAATTTGTGTTTTCTTTGTAAGTTAAATTTATTCTAAGTCTAAATAATTTGTTTAGTTTAGTTTGTTAAATTTTGTGTGTTAAAAGAAATTCATAAAAAAATTGTTATTTAGTTTTAAAAAATTTGGTTATATTTTACTAATTAGGTTTTAGGCCTCCAATCCCCGTGGTTCGACAATCCCGAGTCTAATTTACTATTTCCTATATTTTGACAACCAATCAAATGGCGCCGTTGCCGGAGATTTAGGTTTAACTTTGATATATTAGTATTTGTAACCGAATTTTTCTTACAATTTTCTTGTTTTGTTTTATTTTTGTGAGATATATTTTTGTGTGCAATTTATTTTATTCTATTCTTTGGTTCTTGTTTACATTTTTCTTGGAATTTTTAGGTACATATTTTTCAGCTATGGAACAGTGGAATTATTCTTGGGATGATTCTAGAAACTTCGAGCATCCGTGGTACTCTCAAAATCAATGCGTCGAGCCGTCACACCCGTCACTTTCTTTACTTGAAGAAATGGCAGCTCAATTGCAAAATTCTTTAGCGGATGATGCTCAACAATGGCGTGAAACTCAAGAAAGAAGTGCAAAGATAGATCAATTTATAGAGCAATTTGAGGCCAACCGTTTATTTGAGCACAATCAAGAACTGACAAATCTGCAACCATGTGAGTTCTTTGATCCAAATCCCTTCCTTGTGCATAATGGTGATTTTGATGTGCATTCATGTGGGGTTAAGAGGGAAGAAAATGTACCTCTTAACCATGTTGATAATACTGTTATGCATCATGATTTCATATTAAAGGAGGATGGGAACCGGGAGGATCAAAATGTACTCCCGGGAAATGGATTGGAGGATTGTGATCTAGTGTTACCAAGGACTAACAAAGTGGTGGATAAGGAAGCCGGAGGGGAAGATTATGTACCTTCCGGAAGGCATGCGACACTGAAGCCAAGACAAAAAGCTGCTGGAAAGAAGAAAAAGAAGAAGCAAGGGCTAATGACTGAAATGTTCGATATTTTCAAGAAAGCAGACGTGAATCTTCCCCTGCTAGATCTCATCAGTCGAGTACCAACATATGCAGAATTTGTCAAGAATATATGCATGCACAAGAAGAAATTCCTTGGTGAGGAGAAAATTGTGCTCAAGGAGGAGGCAAGTGCAATCATTCAACGAAGGGCATCACGTGGCATTCATGATCCTACGAGCTTTGTTATTGGGTGTACAATTGGTGACAAGTCTTTTGATGGAGCTCTTATGGATATGTGCACGTGCATCAATATCATGCCTCTAGCAACGTTCCGGAAGCTAGCCATTGGTACCCTGCAACCTACTTCAATCTCAGTGCAACTTGCAAATGAGACATTTAGAATGCCAGTGGGAATTGTGGAAGACGTGCTGGTTAGAGTTGACAAATTCATCCTTCCAGCAGATTTTGTGATTTTGGATATAGATGAAGACCCCAAGATAGAGAGTGGATTGCCTATCATCCTTGGTAGTTCCTTTATGGCCATTGCCGGTGCAAAGATTAATGTTCAGAAAGGCACCGTGAAGCTCAAAGTTTTGGGGGAAAAAGTCAAGTTGCAAGTACTCCAGCCCACCTTTCCACTTAATGTCATCAAGGATGTGTTTTCAGTTGATTTGGTGAAGGGGAATCAAGCAAAGAGTGAAAGGATTTTCGGTCCTTTAAACCCTCCCAAGCCTCAAGTTGAAGTTCATCCTTCTATTGTGGTTGCAAATCAAGAGCTACCGGAGCTCTCTTATTCTGATGATGATGATGACATGTTTGATGAGTTTGTGCACTCATATGTGCATGATGACATTGATTATTACCCACCCCATTCGAGTCATTCAAGATGAGAAGCCCACCATGCAGTGAGGTACAACTCGAGGCGATCCAATGCCTTAGAGAGATTTTGGGGATTGGAGTAAACATGATGAAAACTCATGAATGTCATCCTTATTTGAGTTATTTCGGTGGTAGGCAAATGTACTTTGCACCACCTTGACCCAAGAGTATGAGAAGACTGGCTTTGAGGTCTATAAAAAGAAGCGCTCATGAGGAGGCAACCTCACATTTGCTCTGCTTGAAGTCTTCATAGTTGATCATCACCAAAGGTCGTGAGCTTATGGATTGCAAGGCCTCGAACCCTTGTTTGTTGGTGATTGATGGTGATTATTTCGGAAAGCATGCACTTCAAGGGGGAGCATTTCTATCATTTTCTATTTTATTGGTTGCATGTTTATTTTTCGGTTATTTTAAAAAAAAATAAAAAAATGTGTTTTACTATTTGTAAATAATACTTGTAGATATTTTGTTACTTACTAATTTTACTTGTAAATATTTTTGTTACACATACTTAGTAATAATTTTACTTAGGTGTCTTTTGTATAGTTGATTACTTAGGTGTCTTCAGGAGTGTTGCACCGATGCAACGGGGTCGTCTGTGATTTATGCGCCGATTAACCATTCCATTCTCCAGTGTTTGCTATGTGGAGTTGAACCGGAGCCATTTCCACTTATGTCATCAGGCTTCTCCATTCTACCTAACGTATCCGGAGCTATTCTTGACGGAACACTGCTGACTATGGTGTTCCAGATCTCCGTGAAGGCTACATCAGCCAAATCTGCCGTGGAGTCGGCAACTACCCTCGTCCAGGACACGCTCAAACGGATTAGTACCGCAGTCAACTAAGGAGCAAACGTTGGATGCAAGGCCCTGCTAGCCTTGTTTGTGACTGTTGGTGACTTGCTTCGAGAGGAGCTTCACGATCTTCAAGGGGGAGTTTTTCTTTAACCTTTCTGTTTATTTTTGTTTCCTTTTTCATTTGTATAAATGTTGTGTGTTTAAATTCAATAACCATACTTGAATTTTTCATTTCGTGAAATATCTGTCTAACGTTGAGGACAATGTTTAATTCAAGTGCGGGGGGAAGGTTTATTGAAAAGAAAAGAAAAAATTTGAAAAATTGAAAAAATTCAAAAAAAAAAATTACTTGTTTTTGTTTTCTACGGTAACAATATTTCGACTATATCACACTCACTCCCTTGGTAGCGTTGAACCTACCATTACACTAAGTGAGTCCCTATGGTCACGTATTGTTATCTACATTATTAAAAAAAAAAAAAAAAAACACAAAAATATTTGCTTATGTTTGTGTGTTTGTTTTGTGATTTCCAACACCGATGATGAGATTGAATTTAATTGTTTGAGATGAAAGCATGTTTAGGTCTCCTGAACTTCATGTTTTAAATTAAATTGCTATGGGACTTTGCATGTACACTATTATTGTCAGGTTGATGCATTGAACTGTGAGAAGCATAGAGAGACTTGTGTGAACTATACATGCCATATTGCGAGTTTTGAGCCTATTGAAAGTACATTCATAGTTCTTTGCACTTTGTTCTTCATGTGGGATCAAACTTGTGTAATATGTATCTCTAGAACTTGCATAATATCTTGTCAAAACTATCTATCATGCATGATACATCTTGGAAATGATTAAGGCATTAGGAATCCACCATGGCCAAATGAGCATTTGTCCCTAAATTATACCATTAGTTTGCCATTTTGTGCTTATATGTTTAGCCTTTCGTTTCTTCGCACCATAAATGTCTACCCTTAGCTTAAACACTTGCCTTACCCTTTCCGATCTATTTTAGTAAGCAATCTGAGATTACTTATGTTCTGATGCTAAATTTTTATGTTCTGGGGGTTTGAAAAAGAATAAGTGTGGGGGTGTGACTTTGTAATTTGTTGTTTATATTTCTGTTTCGAAAAAATAAAAAATAAAGAAAGAAAGAAAGAGAAAATTCGAAACAGAAACAAAAAAAAAAAAAAAGTGTGAGTAGTTCCATTTGAATTCAATAAATGTGTTTGGATGAGTGATTGTTTGGAATGAGTTTAGCATCTCACTGTTTCTAATTTATTAAATCTCAGCATATGGTTGCTTACTAAGATGCTCGGAATTTGTGTTTCTCTTCCAGTTCATTTCTATAACCCCTCGCCCTAAGTCACATTTCACCTGAATAAAAGCCCTTTTGATTCAAGATGTTTTATGCATGATTTGTGGAGATAAGATTGACGTGTAAGCATATGGCGGCATTTGCATAAGTTTGTTTGAGTGGTAGTGTAGTGATTTGGTGTAAAAACCGAGATCAATTTATTTTACCTAAACTTCCTAACAATTTGTCGTTGAAAAGCATAATGGGAAGTAAGGATTTTTCCCACAGGAGATTGTTTATTTACTTTTCTATGTCACAAAATTAATTAAACTATACTGCAATTATTCTAAACATATTTATTTAATTTACAACTAAACTAATCAAATTAGAAATTAATTCCCAAATAAATCAAATATAAATTAAAAATAAAACTTATAAATATAAACAAAACATATATATAAGTAAACAAATATTTACAAGTATTCAATTTAAGAAAAATACTCACATAAATTAATTTACAAAAGAGAAAATGTTTTTGGGTTTTCTTAAATAATTCAAGCTAATAATAAATGACTCAAATTACAAATTAACAAATGTAAATTTCACACCACAATAATAATACAAAAATCAAATAATAAAATCACACAAATATTAATTAAACAAAACTGAAATTAAAAAGAAAGAGTTTAGAAATCTCATTTAATTTCGGTGAGGGATCTGATCGGACTCGCCGCAAATTCGGTGAAGGCTTGGAGATTCGGGTGTAGAAAGCAATTGGGCTTGGGCCTTGGGCTTGGACTTTTGGGCTTTGAGCTATTGGGTTTGGAGGCCCAAGTCCCTTCTTTCCTTTTCTCTTTCGGTCAAGCCCAAGTCAATTTTTTTTTCTCTTCTGCAACGTTGACTTTTCAACGCATAATTTCTTTATTCTTCTCTTTCTTCCCGTGCAGCCAGCCTTTTATTTTCTTCTCTTATCTTTTTAGCAGCAGAGAGAGACCGGTGATGGTGAGGCGGCAGGGAGAGGTTGCTATGAAGCCGGCGAGATGGCGCGGAAGGAAATCTGGTCGCCGGTTAGAGAGCAGCGTGGTGTGGACGGATTGAGGACGAGGCTACGCCGCAGATGGCGGCAGAGGACTGGGCACGGGCCTGGTTGCAGCGGCAGCGGCAAATGGAAAGGCGCAGCAGCTGGGCTTGCGGCGGTGAGATGGTGAACGCCGGACTAAGATGGATGCCGGCAGAGGAGCGGCGTGGCTGTTTCTGGGCAGTGAGCAATTGTTTCCGGTAGAGAGATTGACGGCATGGATGGATTCAAGATCGATCCGAGATTGATGAGCTGCAGACTGCATCGGCGGTGGTTTTAGTGGCTCGGTGGGCGACGCCGGTGAGCAGTGAGAGGCACGGCTCCGGTTTGCAGGCGATCGGGCGGTGCGGTCTTCGAGGACCGGCATAGCAGAGAGCAAGGGCTCGATGGTGAGCTGAGCAGAGCTTGGGCTCGGCTTGGGTGGTGCAGAGAAGACCACGGTGGTGGTGAAATTGGATGGTGAATTATGAAATTGATGGTGATTGTGAGGACTGGGTTTATTGATTATTGTTTGTGATTTGCAGGGACAGTAGCAAAGGAACAAGGAGTTTTGATTGATTGGATTTGGAGACAGAGAAATGGAGGGATTGTTTTGTGGTGAGTAATTGTAACAGAAGGGGAAGGAGAGAAGGCAAGGCAGCATGAAGCTGCCGTGCACGGGCACTTTGGGTGTAGAGAGAATCAGAGTGATTTTAGGCTGTGAGTTGAGAGAGAAACAGAGAAGAGAGAGAAGGGAAGCAGAGAGTAACCAGAGAAAGAGGGTGAGAGCAGAAGGCACCACAGTGGTGGCACACGGGAGCTTGAGAAGGTGGCACGGGGAGGAGGTAGAAGGCCCCGGCCAATTTCTTTGGTGCTTGGGTGTGTGGATTTAAGGATAGGTGGTGATGCATGGGATTTGAAATTTGAAATGGCAAGTGAATTGCAGCTGGAAAAGGGGGGCTGGTTTGAAATGTGGTGAAGGTGGTGGTGATGGGTGGCCGGCAAGGACACGAACAAACCTGCAAAGTCAAACAAACAAGAAGAAGTCAACAAAAGAAAAGTAAACAATAAAAAGAGATAAATAAAATAATTAAATAAAATAATAACAATAATATTAATAAAAATAATTACTTAAACTAAATAAAGAAAAATAGAACTAAACAACAAATTATAAAGGGAAATAAATAGAGGTTTAGAAAATGTATTTTGCCACCGCGGGTGGTGGTTGCGCTGTCTTATGTGGTGGTTCGCCGGTAAAATTGCCGGGATTCGAAACGTATTTCGAAATCTTCGTACATGCTTTGAAATCCACATCCGAGAAATGACCGGTGTCATTTCAATATTGAGAAGTCACGGTTGACTTTTTCATTCAACATTCGAATTCGCGCTAAAACCTCTAAAATGTACCTTTTGTACAAATAAAACGTTTTCTTCGTATTTTCCCTGAAACACACTAAAACAATATTAAATACACAATAATAGGCTTTCGGAATAACATAATCCAAGCGATTAAGGTACTTTGTGCACGTATTTTACGTTCACATCATGTAGCTAACCTATAAACACTTGTGTGAAAATCAGAGTGAATATCTTGTGAGTTTATGGTTAGCATTGTTTCGATATGCATGCTTGCTTTGGTGCATTGATGTGAACGTAAAATACGTTCATAAAGTGCTCTAAATACTTGGATGGATGCTATTCTGAAAGCTTATTTGTCGGTTTAATGTTTGTTTTCGTGTTTTCAGGGAAAATATGTGAAAAATGCTAATTTACACATAAAAGGTGATTTTTGGAGATTTACCGCGCAATTTCGGAAAGTCAACCGTAACTTTTCGATTATTTAATGACACCGGTCATTCCTCGGATGTGGAAATCAGAACGTGTACGAAGATTTCGAAAGACGTTTCGAATCCCGGCAATTTTACCGGCGAACCACCACACTTGGCGGCGCAACCACCACACGCGGTGGCGATACACATTTTAAATCTCCAATTTATTTTCCCATATTTATGTTTTATATTTATTCTTTTCTTTATTTATTTTTATTTCTAATTTAGTATTTATTTTATATTTATTTCTTTTGTTAATTTATTTTTCCTTTTGTTTTGTTATTTTATATTTTTCTTTTGTTTGTATTATTTTGCAGCAAGCACGTTCCAGCTCTTCACTTTGATATTCTGCAATTTTGAGTTGGCCTTCCACCATCATCACAATCACCCGCTCACATGGATTCAAATCCATCCAACTCCCATGTTACCTGATTTGAATTCAAAATCTCCAGCTCACTCCACCATTTTCTGCTCCCACTCACCCACCTGCGAATCTCACTCCTTCCCTCTCTTTAAATACCCAGCTTTGATTTCATTTCTCTTCGGCCGGGGCTTCTCCCCGCGCCACCAACTCTTTCCCATCTCTTTTCCCCCTCCACCATTTCTCTGGCGTCCGTGTACGGCTCACACAGCCGTGCCTTCTTCCTCTCTCTGGTTACTCTCTATTCTGCAATTAACTCTCTGTTCTCAAGCTTCCGTGTGCAGGAGCTCCTCTCCTGTGCCTTCTGTCCTCACCCTTCCTTCCTTCATTCCACAATTATCTCAGCCCTTCTTCTTTTCCCAATCACCTCTGTTACTCCTGCAATCTCAAAAACCACTGTGAGCCCACTGCTCACAGAAACTCAAATCACCATCACCATCTCTAATTAACATAATTTCTCACTCAATGCTCCAATCCGTCTGAAATTACACATAATCATCCCAAACATCATCATCTTCACCCCACCATAATTCATCTGCAATTTAATTAATTCAAGATCACAAACAATTAACAAAAGTATGATTTAATTGCAGGTTGAATTTCACGGCGAACTCCATGGTTGCTGCAATCCAAACCAGCCCGTGCCCACCATCTTCACCGCTGCTGTTCCCAAGCTTTCGCCGGCGTTAATCTTCACTCACCCAGGCCCGTGCCTCCTCGAAGCCAACGCCGGCGCCGTTCATTGCAGCTGCTCTCTGCCGCTGCCCATTGCCGTCGCCCCATCTGCCGGCCCACGCCGGCATCGAACCCATCATCTTGCCGCTGCAATTCAGCCCGTGCCTTCATCCTTCCTGCTCCTCATCACGGCCTCTCACTCTCTCGTCTCTGTGTGTGCAGCAAGAAGAAAACAGAAGCAAAAGAATGAAAGAAAATTGAAAGAAGATAAAGAAGGCTGCTGTACGGGTTAGAAGAAGAAGGAAAAGAGAATTAATGAACTTGATGAGAACCAATGAGAGGCAACGTTGAAAAGTCAAAGAAAGCAAAGAGAGGAAGATGAAGGCTGTTGTACACGGGATGTATGAGAGCTGAAATCAGCTTTGAAAAGTCAACAAGGGCTGGACTGAAAAGTCAAATTGACTTCCCAAATGGGCCTCCAAGCCCATTGCCTCAAAGCCCAATGACCCAATGTCCAATCTGCTAAGGACACCCGAGTTCCCGAAATTCAACGCCAAATTCATTGAGCTTTCTCTTTCTCTAAACTCATTTTAATTTTATTTGTTTAAATATTTGTTGTGTGATTTATTTGATTTATTTGTATTTTGAATATTTGATTGATTTGAATTAAGTGTTTAATTCTTTTATTGAAAAACCCAAAAATATGTTATTTGATTAATTTGTGTGTTAGTTTAAATTGTTAGTTTAATTTATATTGTCCTTGTTTTATTTTATTTTCAAAGATATTAAAAATCCAAAAACATTTTCCTTTATTTATTTATTGTTTTCAAAATATTTTCAAAAACCCAAAAACAACACTTGTGTATATATTGTACATTTTTGTAAATAGAAACAATATAGTTTAATTAATTTCGTGACATTAGAAAAGTAAATAAACAATCCTCTGTGGGAAAAACCTCTACTTCTCACGCGTTTTCAGTGTTCACTTTACGACTTTTCGTAAAGTATTAAAAAAATAAAATAAAAAAATAAAAAATACAAAATCAAAAAATTTTGATTGGGCCGACGCACGACTTTTGCGTCGGCCGAATTGTTTAATAAGCCGCATGCGTTTTCACTGTACGCTTTGCGACTTTCGTCGCCCGATCCGCAATTTGCGGGTCTTCTGTCTTTGGCACGTGTGCGAGCGTGCATGCGTGCGTCCGTTTCCTTTCCCCTTCCCTTCTGTTTGCGCTAGTTTCCTTAGGCATTTCACGTTTTCCCTTAATCTCTCTCTCTCTCGTTTTCTCTCGCTAGTTCATAGTGTTCATCGTGTTCTTCCGTTTTTCCCAGAAAACCTCCCAAACCCAGAAAAGCATTCCTCCCTCCCAAACCACAAATGGCCAAAAGAGTAAATTCTTTCAGCGATTTGTTTCAAGCAGGTCCTTCAGAGAACCCGATCTTTGAAGGCTTGGCTGAAATAATTCCACCGAGCATGCTCAATAGCGCCGATGCTAGCATGCCGACCCAGCCACAACCACAACCGCAACCGCAACCACTACCCCAAGCACCAATCCTGGTTGCTGATCCACCCGTTGAGCCGGAAGCCGCTCCTGTCTATAGGAGACTTCCGAGGACGAAATACACCAAAGCTCAGAGAGAAGCACTGGCGGCTTTCTTTGCGGTGTATTCTCACCCCACGAAACCACAACGAGAAAGATTTGGTCCAAAAATCGGACTAGAAGAAGACCAGGTCTACTATCGGGGGTCGAGAAATAGGAAGAAGTTCGGTATCCGGACTTCGAGCAGCGTATTGCCGAGCTAGAAAGAAGAAACGATCAGCTGGTGAGCAAGAACGAGGAGCTTCAAATGCAGAATCAAAGACTCGTCGATGCTCTCCACGGTGGCATCTGTCCCGATTGCGGAGGTCCTGTTCCGCACTCGGATGTGCTCAGCGAAGGCTCGAAGTTGTTCCTCCACAACAAGAGCCTCTTCTCGAGTTGTCCGATGATTCGATCGACTTGGACCACTTGAGACGGGATGTGCGGAGCCTCATGCCTACACTTATCGAGCGCCCATCCGTACCTGTGCCATCTACTCTTCCGGGACCTGCTCATGATCTTGTCGGAGTCCACACCGACTTGATCTCGGATATCGCCCGCAAGGCCAAGCACGAGCTCATGCTCATGGCCACTGCCGGTTTTCCTTTGTGGATATCTTCACCGACTCCCGACACTTCTATTCATCCCGAGACTCTAAATAGGGCCGAGTACTTGCGAGTGTTTCAACGTGGCGAGCCTGCGCCATACTTCAAATCGGAATCCTCGAGACACTCAGCAACCATTCACCTTCATCCGACCACCATTATTGAGATTTTAATGGATGTTGGTCGATGGTTGCCCGTCTTCTGTAGCATGATCACAAACGCTCAGATGTTGGAGATCCTACCCTCCGACAACGCAGTAGGCTACGAGGAGAGGAAGCAAGTGATGTCGGCCAAGTTTCTGGTGCCATCTAACATCGTTTCGACTCGTGAAGTCCAGTTTGTTAGGTACTCCCACCTACAACTGGATGGAAGTTGGATCGTTGTGGATGTCTCTGTGGATGAACTGCGCTCAAATCCGAAGCCTTCAGTGAGATCGATTTGCCGAAAGCGCCCCTCCGGATGTTTGATTCGAGATTTGCAGAATGGATCTTCCTTAGTCACTTGGGTGGAGCACGTGGATGTGCGCGAGAAGGAAATGAAGGCCATTTTCGAACCCTTTGTCCATTCTGGGTTCGCATTTGGTGCAAAGCGTTGGATCTCAACTCTCCAACGACAAGCCGAGCGCTACATGTGCGTCACAGGGGTCCACACTTCACCCGGTGACTCTATCATTTCGCCCGAAGGAAAAAGAGGCTTAGCGGAAATGGCAAACCAGATGGCGATCTGTTTCTTCAACGACATCAGCAACTCCACGTATCATCACTCGGACTTGTTCAAACCGAACAAGAGACACTCGAATGGAGGTCGGGACCAACAAGCGAAGGGGAGATCCGAGCAAGCCCCCCGGAGTCAATCGTACTGCTGGTTGTTCGTCGTGCATCTTTCCCATCACACCGGGATCTTTGAGTTCCTCAAACATGTGCATACGAGACCGCTATGGGATAGTATGTCGATGGACAGCTCCGTACGTGTGCTAGCAAATTTCACCATCGGTCTCGACCCGCGGAACCAGATTTCGGTGCTCGCCATAGATAGTCACAACGACTTCCTCATTCTTCGGGAGTGTTGCACCGATGCAACGGGGTCGTCCGTGATTTATGCGCCGATTAACCATTCCATTTTCCAGTGTTTGCTATCTGGAGTTCAACCGGAGCCATTTCCGCTTATGTCTTCAGGCTTCTCCATTCTGCCTAACGTATCCGGAGCTGTACTTGACGGAACACTGCTGACTATAGTGTTCCAAATCTCGGTGAAGGCTACATCAGCTAAATCTGCCGTGGAGTCGGCAACAACACTCGTCCAGGACACGCTCAAACGGATCAGTACCGCAGTCAACTAAGGAGCAAACGTTGGATGCAAGGCCCTGCTAGCCTTGTTTGTGACTGTTGGTGACTTGCTTCGGGAGGAGCTTAATAATCTTCAAGGGGGAGTTTTTCTTTAACCTTTCTGTTTATTTTTGTTTGTATAAATGTTGTGTGTTTATTTCTGTTGTGTGTTTATATTCAATAACCATACTTGAATTTTTCATTTCGTGAAATATCTGTCTAACATTGAGGACAATGTTTAATTCAAGTGTGGGGGAAGGTTTATTAAAAAGAAAAGAAAAAATTTGAAAAATTCAAAAAAATAATTTACTTGTTTTTGTTTTCTACGGTAACGGTATATCGACTAAATCATACTTACTCCCTTGGTAGCGTTGAACCTACCATTGCACTAAGTAAGTCACTGTGGTCACGTATTGTTACGTAAATTGAAAAAAATCAAAAAAATCAAAAAATCAAAAATTACAAAAATATTTGCTTCTGTTTTCTGTTTTTGTGTGTTTATTTGTATTCGTGTTTTGTTCTTTCCAATCCCGATGATGAATTGAGTTTAATTGTTGTGATTAGGAGAATGTTTATTATATGTCAAGGCTTTGTGTGATTTGCTTTGGATTTAATTTGCATAACTTGTGATTGCTCGAAATTTCATGTTCACATAACCTGTGTTAATTAGTTGATTGCAATCCGAGAAGCACATTTGAACATACATTGTCATGCATACCCAGAAATTGTGAGAATTTGAGCCTGTTGAATATTCACATGTATGCATTATTCATACATTTACTCGTTCTTCATGTGTGCACAATTCATGAGTTTTTGAACCTAGAACTTGCTCATTGACCTCTCGAAACTTTTTATTAATCTGTGATGAATTGAAAATGATTAAGGCATTAGTTGAGCACCATGGCCAAATATTCACCATCCATCTAAACACGAACTTTAGGAACCCCTTTTGAACTGATAACTCATTAGCCGCTTCTTTTGTTCACCCACACCATCTCACCCATGTTTTATTGTGTTTGCAAGACGATGATAGTGACTTCTTATATTCTTATGTTTCGGGTTTTGATTTGTATAGTATGTACCAAAAGGCAAGTGTGGGGGTGCATTTTATTTTGTTGTATTTGTTGAAAGAAAGAAAAAAAAAATGAAAAACAAAAAGAAGGAATAAATTCCTCAAAGAAAAAAAAATAGAAAAGAAAGAAAGAAAGAAAAAAATGTCAGAAAGAGAAATTCCAAAAAAAAAAATAGAGTTATTGTATTATTTTTAATTCCATAAAAGGTTGAAGGAGAATAAGAAAGTTGTTTCGGGTTTAGCATAGGTATGAGTTTCAAAGTCGTTGATTTGTCTTGCAAACATGTGGAACATTTATCATTTCTAGTCTTTCCCTTCCATTTACCATTTACCATTCATTCACCATTCATTCACCCTTTGGCCCCATTACACCATTGAAAGCCCTTATGATTTAATGATTTGTGGATTAATTGTAGAGAGTTGGTTAATGAGCAAGCTTATGGGAACATTACTTGTGTAATTGTTATGAGAGTAAACACTTAACCCTAAACACTGAGCGGAAATATTTAGTGAATCTTGTGAGCTTTAGTGGTTAATGTTGTTCATTTGTGCCAATTTGATTGCATGAGATTAATTGTACACTCGGTTTTCACACACTTCACGCGAGCACGAATGAGATGTCCATGTTAAATACTTAGCAAATTCGTGAGCCTTGGTATATAGTTTTTATTCTCCTGATTATAATTCTTCGAACTCGTTGAGGGTTATGGTTGGAAAGAATTTCTGTTTTGTGTTTCCCTTTCTGTTTTTGTGTTGTTCTGTTTTTAGTTCTGTGTTTGCTAGAGGACTAGCAAAAGTTCAAGTGTGGGGGTGTGATGTGAACGTAAAATACGTTCATAAAGTGCTCTAAATACTTGGATGGATGCTATTCTGAAAGCTTATTTGTCGGTTTAATGTTTGTTTTCGTGTTTTCAGGGAAAATATGTGAAAAATGCTAATTTACACATAAAAGGTGATTTTTGGAGATTTACCGCGCAATTTCGGAAAGTCAACCGTGACTTTTCGATTATTTAATGACACCGGTCATTCCTCGGATGTGGAAATCAGAACGTGTACGAAGATTTCGAAAGACGTTTCGAATCCCGGCAATTTTACCGGCGAACCACCACACTTGGCGGCGCAACCACCACACGCGGTGGCGATACACATTTTAAATCTCCAATTTATTTTCCCATATTTATGTTTTATATTTATTCTTTTCTTTATTTATTTTTATTTCTAATTTAGTATTTATTTTATATTTATTTCTTTTGTTAATTTATTTTTCCTTTTGTTTTGTTATTTTATATTTTTCTTTTGTTTGTATTATTTTGCAGCAAGCACGTTCCAGCTCTTCACTTTGATATTCTGCAATTTTGAGTTGGCCTTCCACCATCATCACAATCACCCGCTCACATGGATTCAAATCCATCCAACTCCCATGTTACCCGATTTGAATTCAAAATCTCCAGCTCACTCCACCATTTTCTGCTCCCACTCACCCACCGCGAATCTCACTCCTTCCCTCTCTTTAAATACCCAGCTTTGATTTCATTTCTCTTCGGCCGGGGCTTCTCCCCGCGCCACCAACTCTTTCCCATCTCTTTTCCCCCTCCACCATTTCTCTGGCGTCCGTGTACGGCTCACACAGCCGTGCCTTCTTCCTCTCTCTCGGTTACTCTACTATTCTCGCAATTAACTCTCCGTTCTCAAGCTTCCGTGTGCGGGAGCTCCTCTCCCGTGCCTTCTGTCCTCACCCTTCCTTCCTTCATTCCACAATTATCTCAGCCCTTCTTCTTTTCCCAATCACCTCTGTTACTCCTGCAATCTCAAAAACCACTGTGAGCCCACTCTGCTCACGAAACTCAAATCACCATCACCATCTCTAATTAACATAATTTCTCACTCAATGCTCCAATCCGTCCGAAATTACACATAATCATCCCAAACATCATCATCTTCACCCCACCATAATTCATCTGCAATTTAATTAATTCAAGATCACAAACAATTAACAAAAGTATGATTTAATTGCAGGTTGAATTTCACGGCGAACTCCATGGTTGCTGCAATCCAAACCAGCCCGTGCCCACCATCTTCACCGCTGCTGTTCCCAAGCTTTCGCCGGCGTTAATCTTCACTCACCCAGGCCCGTGCCTCCTCAAGCCAACGCCGGCGCCGTTCATTGCAGCTGCTCTCTGCCGCTGCCCATTGCCGTCGCCCAATCTGCCGGCCCACGCCGGCATCGAACCCATCATCTTGCCGCTGCAATTCAGCCCGTGCCTTCATCCTTCCTGCTCCTCATCACGGCCTCTCACTCTCTCGTCTCTGTGTGTGCAGCAAGAAGAAAACAGAAGCAAAAGAATGAAAGAAAATTGAAAGAAGATAAAGAAGGCTGTTGTACGGGTTAGAAGAAGAAGGAAAAGAGAATTAATGAACTTGATGAGAACCAATGAGAGGCAACGTTGAAAAGTCAAAGAAAGCAAAGAGAGGAAGATGAAGGCTGTTGTACACGGGATGTATGAGAGCTGAAATCAGCTTTGAAAAGTCAACAAGGGCTGGACTGAAAAGTCAAATTGACTTCCCAAATGGGCCTCCAAGCCCAATTGCCTCAAAGCCCAATGACCCAATGTCCAATCTGCTAAGGACACCCGAGTTCCCGAAATTCCACGCCAAATTCATTGAGCTTTCTCTTTCTCTAAACTCATTTTAATTTTATTTGTTTAAATATTTGTTGTGTGATTTATTTGATTTATTTGTATTTTGAATATTTGATTGATTTGAATTATGTGTTTAATTCTTTTATTGAGAAACCCAAAAATATGTTATTTGATTAATTTGTGTGTTAGTTTAAATTGTTAGTTTAATTTATATTGTTCTTGTTTTATTTTATTTTCAAAGATATTAAAAATCCAAAAACATTTTCCTTTATTTATTTATTGTTTTCAAAATATTTTCAAAAACCCAAAAACAACACTTGTGTATATATTGTACATTTTTGTAAATAGAAACAATATAGTTTAATTAATTTCGTGACATTAGAAAAGTAAATAAACAATCCTCTGTGGGAAAAACCTCTACTTCCCATTATACTATTCAACGACAAATTGTTAGGAATTTAGGTAATAATTAATGACGTAGGTGAAATTCCTCATATCATGCATTGAAATGACAATACTTCACACACGACATCTTTGCATATGTCCCGTAGCTGAAAATATTTTGATACCTAACTTCTTTCATCTCTAATCCGATTGTGTTCTCTGAGGTAATTGTGGAAAATTGTTTGTGTTTCCCTTTCTGTTTTTGTATTCTGTAGTTATATTCTGTGTTTGCTAGAGGACTAGCAATAGTTCAAGTGCAGGGGTGTGATGTGAACGTAAAATACGTTCACAAAGTGCCTTTAATTACTGGATTTTGCTATTCTGAAAGCCTATTTGTCTGTTTAATGTACATATTGTGTTTGTGTAGGTTAAATAAGTGTTTCGACACAAAATGGTACATTTTGGGTAATTTAGAGCATTTCCGAGAAAAGGACGAAAAGTCAACACAAGTCAATACTCGAAATTGAGATTCAATTCCAATAACCATAATCCTATTTATTTTACATAATCATATTCTGTTTCTAATAAACTAATTAATTATTTTTATTTTTATTTTTCCTTTTTATTTTATTTCATTTTTCTTAACTTCTTTTCTTTTTATTTTTTTTGCAGTTTTGCCGTCCACCTCCCCTTCTTCTCTTTTGCAATCAGCTCCCTTTGTGAGCTGTTCTTCCACAAACATCACCACCACCAGCACGCATAGTCCCGTTTCTTTGTTTGCCCGTCTTCTGTAGCATGGTCACAAACGCTCAGATGTTGGAGATCCTACCCTCCCACAACGCAGAAGGCTACAAGGACCAGAAGCAAGTGATGTCGGCCGAGTTTCTGGTACCATCTAACATCGTTTCGACTCGTGAAGTCCAGTTTGTTAGGTACTCCCACCTACAACTGGATGGAAGTTGGATCGTTGTGGATGTCTCTATGGATGAACTGCGCTCAAATCCGAAGCCTTCCGTGAGATCTATATGCCGAAAACACCCCTCCGGATGCCTGATTCGAGACTTGCAGAATGGATCTTCCTTAGTTACTTGGGTGGAGCACGTGGATGTACGCGAAAAGGAGATGAAGGCCATTTTCGAACCTTTCGTTCATTCAGGGTTCGCTTTTGGTACAAAGCGTTGGATCTCAACTCTCCAACGACAAGCCGAGCGCTACATGTGCGTCACAGGGATTCACACTTCACCCGGTGACTCTATCATTTCGCCCGAAGGAAAAAGAGGCCTAGCGGAAATGGCAAACCAGATGGCGATCTGTTTCTTCAACGACATCAGCAACTCCACGTATCATCACTGGACTTGTTCAAACCGAACAAGAGACACTCGAATGGAGGTCAAGACCAACAAGACCGCTGTGGGATAGTATGTCGATGGACAGCTCGGTGCGTGTGCTAGCAAATTTCACCATCGGTCTTGACCCGCGGAACCAGATTTCGGTGCTCGCCATAAATCAATCTTTTAAACCCCCTTTTACTTTGTACATATGTATATATTTATTCTTTAAACTTGTTAATAACGACTCTTTGTGATAATTCTTTGTTAGGTACCCCTTCGATCTCCGTATTAACAATCCGTACTTATTCTATACTACGATGCTTTTAGGGTTTTAAATTGATGCTTCCTTTGGTCCTATCAATTTTTGGCGCCATTGCCGGGGATCGAAAATATATATGCCTAACGTTATTTTGTTAATATATTGTGAATATTTTGTTGATATTTTGTAACACTTAGTAAATTATTCAGGTGTCTTTTGTATAGTTGTTTATTGAGTTGTTGTGAGTTGTAACTTGAACGGAAATAGATAAAGTCCCGTCTGTTAATATTGGCATAAATCCTTCATTTGTACATTGCTAAGGTCACTTGAGGTTGAGGGCGGCTTTCATTAACACTTGGAGATTTGTCTAACACTTAAGTGCCTTTTTGAGCTGAGTAAGGGGCACATGGATGGTGTCTAGGTCGAGACCCTGGGTGACAGGTACGTAAAATTAGATTCAGAGGACTATAGACTGACCAAAACCACTATGTGGGAGTAGTCGATAGGGGCCTAAACCCCAATGAGGGAGTAGCCTTCGTAGTTCACTAAATGAATCCTGCCTCTCGCTTATCTCTTGTGATCTGGCCATTCGCCTTCTGAAACAAAGAAAAGGTACTTAAGTCTAGACATTGTACTTAGGCTGCAAGTCTACCTTGGGTTACCACTTGGAATCAACTTAGTTTTTAACTATGTAAAGGACACAAACGAAAATGTTGTTTACACTTAAGGTATATTGGATCAAACATGACTTTAAGATGGGTAGCTGTTTCAATCCCATTGCACATTGAGGTCTGTTCCCGTACCTAAGTGTAGTGTGTGAATAAAATTTGTTTAGACATAAGAGAAATTTATTCATTTTGTATAGAAAATTTGTGATACATTCTTTAAACACGTTTTGAAATATTTGGTATTTACCTTGTAAACTTTGTATTAACTTTGTATATTTGTGTATAGGAATTAATGAATGTCCACTTCTGAGCTCTCACCATTCTCTACTATTCAAGAACGTTTAAAAAGGTTAAGGGACGGCACAAAATTGTACATCATTGAAGACCGGAGCTTAGAAATTCAACAAATTAACTCAGAAGACTCAGGTAATAACTCCTCACGTTCCTTTTCAAAAGAGGAGGAAGACATACCTGAGGTTGAAAATGTTGCTGCTCAAGATCAAGAAGCACCAATGGCTGAAACAATAACGTAACTTTCGAATGGTACTGAGGGAGAAGCTGTACTACTTTGCATCACATACCCGGACCCAACTGAGGGGAAAGAGGCTGACTTTGAATTGAAGAGTGGATTCTTGCACCACCTACCCAAGTTCTATGGGTTTAATAGTGAGGATCTCAACAAGCATCTCAAGGAGTTTCAGTTTGTTTGTGAGAGCATGTGCCCTAAGAATGGGGATATAAACATCCTCAAAATGAAGGCATTTTCGTTCTCTCTTGAAGATAGGGCAAAGACATGACTATTTGACTTACCTATCGGCCATGTCAACACTTGGGACAAGTTGAAGAGTGAGTTTCTCACTAAGTACTTTCCGGCCTCAAGGATCACTGTCTTGAGGAAGCAGATAACTGGGATTCAACAAGCTGGAGATGAGATGTTCTGCACTTATTATGAGATGTTCTCACTAAACACTTAACACTAAACACTGAGCGGAAATATTTAGTGAATCTTGTGAGCTTTAGTGGTTAATGTTGTTCATATGTGCCTATTTGATTGCTTGACATTAATTGTATACTTGGTTTTCACACACACACCCGAGCATAAATGAGATGTACATATTAAATGTTTAGCAAATTCTTTAGCCTTGGTATATAATTTTTATTCTCTTGATTATAATTTTTTCGAACTCGCTGAGGATTATGGTTGGAAAGACCAGTCTGTTGTGTGTTTCCATTTTTGTGAAGTTTAGTTCATGTTTTGTATTCTTTGTTTGCTAGAGGACTAGCAATAGTTCAAGTGTAGGGGTGTGATGTGAACGTAAAATACGTTCACAAAGTGCCTTTAATTACTGGATTTTGCTATTCCGAAATCTTAATTGTCTGTTTAATATTTGTTTTCGTGTTTTTAGGGAAAATACGAGTAAAATGTTAATCTGCACAGAAAAGGTGCATTTTGGAGGTTTTCAGCGTAATTCGGAAAGTCAACCGTGACTTTTACATGTGGAAGAAAATATTGTACGAAGATTTCGGATTATTCCGAATCCCGACAATTTGTCGGCGAACCACCACATAAGGCGGCGCAACCACCACACGCGGTGGTGGAACACAATTCAAACCACCATCTTATTTTCTCTGATAGTTGTTTCTTTTATTTATTTATTTTCTTTTCTTTTATTATTTTATTTTATTTTATTTTTATTTGATAATTATTTCTTTAATTTTCTTTTGTTTTGTTTTGTTATTTTATTTTATTCTGTTGGTTTGTTTTCTTTACAGCTACCATGTGCTCACGATATCTCCATCGCACCAAATTCACAGTTCATCAACCACTGCTGCCGCCATCTCCACTTCTCTGAGAATCTCATTCCTCACATGGCCTCAATTCCATCCAGGAATCTACAGCTCACTACTGCACCCACACCATCACAACATGTGATCGTCCCACCTCTGCGTTGGCTGCTTCCCACCATTTCCTTGCCTATTTAAGCCAACGTTCGTTACTGCAATAATCACCAATTCACCATGGCAGCAATCAAAGCTTCTGCCAATCTCAAATCCAGCCCAAGGCCGTGTTTCTTCCCTGGTCAAGCTAAAGTTCAGATTCCAATTAATCATTAATCACAGCTTATCACTAATCCTGTGCTAAATTCTATTTTGCAGAAATCAATCACCATGGCAGTCCTCATCACCGAGCCCAAACGGCGCCATCTCAAATCCCGGATCAGCGCCACCACGACGCCACCATCAAGACACCAAGCCGTGCCCGGCCACGCCGCCGTCGTCGTTGCCGTGCCCGGCCGCCGCCGCTGTCGTTGCCGTTCCAACCCCGCCGCCGCTGCTGCCATCACGGATCTACCATGTCGACTTCCCGGCTCGCAGCTCGCCCATCTCGGTAGCCCGGATGCTGCCGTGATTCCAGTCCGGCGTCGCGCCTTGCTGCTACCACCCAATCCGCGTCGTCTCCGTCGATCCCGTGTCCTGTCCATTGAGCCCAAACGACGCCGTTTCTGCCACCGCGCTCCACCACCGCAACCCGTGCTCTTCCTCACCGCTCTCTCGCCTTGCTCTCTGTGTGAAGAAGCAGAATGAAAGAATGAAATAAAAGATATTGGTTTGCTGTGCACGGGAATGGAGAGAAATTAAAGTGAGTTGAAAAGTCAACAAAGGGAGTCACGCATGGGCTGAACCAGAATGAAGAAAGAGAGAGTTTGACTTGGGCCTTTGACCAAGTCAAAGCCCAAGCACAAAAGCCCAATTTCAGGCCCAAGCCCAAATTGATCTCTGCACCCGCCACATCCAAAGTCCGTCAATATAGCTGAGTCTGCCACCTTCGCCTGCCAGATAGTGTCCATTTTCATGGACACATTAGTAACATTTTCCCAACCCTCGTTTATTTATTATATTTTTGTTTAATTTTATTTTCCGTACTTTAATTAATGTGAATAAATGTTGGGATAAATTGTTACTATTTGTTTTATTTTCTATTTTGTGTAATAATTGTTGGATTGAAGTTAATTGATTCTTCTAGCAGCTTATGTGAATTTTGTTTGTTTGGTTTTATCTTTAATGTTGAAACTAAATAATAAGGATCACGGATAGTTGGGCGGTCCCGCTAGGTCGTGCACTTGAATTAGCAACTCTTCTTCTATCCGTTAGACATGTTTAGATTAATTACCTTTGCATGTTTAATTGTTTAGCCTGTCAGGGTGGTCTCGGGGTTAATTTTCATAGTGAGGTTTTATTTGGGAGATGTATGGTGGTCCAGCATCTTACATATGTTAGTTTCGGATTCATGGCTAGGGAGTTGGTTAATCTTCAAAACAATATTTGTGTGTGTGTTTCTTGTTTTCAAAAATAATAAAAATCCAAAAATATTTCCTTTATTGTTTTCAAAAACCTCAAAACCCCCAAAAATACTTTTGTATATAATGAATATTTTTGTAAATAGAAACAATACTGTATAGTTCATTTAATTTTGTATATATATATATTCTTTATTCTTTATACTTGTAAATATAATTCTTTATTTTATTTAATTTATTGTGACATTGAAAAGTAAATATAACAATCCTCTGTGGGAAAAGCCTTGATTTCCCATTATACTTTACAACGACAATTGTTAGGAATTTAGGTAATAATTAATGACGACGGTAAAAACCGAACAATCAAATGGAGGATGAGAGTCCGTAAATGCTATTGGAGGGTACCAAGGAGGTCCTCCACGCCAAAGGTATGATCCATTCTCAAATACCTACAACCCCGGATGGAGGGACCACCCAAACTTCAAGTGGTCAAACAATGATCAAGCGCCACAACCTCCACAAGGCAATGGAAGTCATCCACAAGGCTTCTTTCAGAAGCCTCAAGTTCCTCAAAACTTTTCTTCTACTACTAACTCTAGTTCTAATGCTAATTATGATAAGATGTTTGAAGCTTTAAAAAATTCTACTCAGGCATTAGTGCAAGGTCAACATAATCAAGGAAATGAGATAGTTGAATTGAAAAAGTAAATAGACCAAGTGGTGGGCTTTATGAGCAAGATACATGAGACGGGGAAGCTCCCTAGTGCCACAATCCCTAATCCTAAGGGAAAATTCAAAAATGCTTCAGTTGTGATCACTAGGAGTGAACGAGAATTTGAGGAGCAACCTAGAGCACCCAAGAAGAGGAATGCTAAGGACATAGCGCCGGCCATACCTATAGAAGTGGACCCTGCCACGTCTAAAGAGGAAGAAAGCATGACACCACCATGTGGGAAGCAAGGTACGACCCCTAACTTGTCAAGTTCCGTTAAACCTAACATGTTTCCCCCTCTGATGTGTACGTAATTTACGTACAAAAAGTGTCTTTAATCACTTGAATTAGGTTTCTCTAAGAGCTTATTAATAATGTTAATGTTTAATTTTCATGTTTTGTAGGATTTTGGAGCATAAGTGTGAAAATGAGTTGAAATAAGGAAAAGAAGCACAAATGGCAAAGGAGAAATGAATGTTGATTGGAATCCTGAAAACAGAGTCTTCATGTGTAGAGTAGTCAATTTAACAAATTATTGGGAGCAGCTCACAATGAACTCGAGAATGTGCTTTATATATATAGAAAGCTATGGATGTCTACTTTCCACAGAATTTTATGGTTCATGAAAAGCTATTTTCTGGAGGGAGATATTCAAATTTTAATAGACTAAGGTTAGTCTGCCAGAAAACAGAGAATATCCCAGCAATCAGTCAACTTTGGAAGGCTGCCATTTTTCACCCATTAGGAACTGTGTGGACTTCCAACTCTAGAATTTAAGCCCCATAAGCTAGTTTCTAATGCCACTAGAATCAGCCCAATTGCTATTTTCTGGTGGGAGATAGCCCAATTTGAATAGGCAGAGGTCAGATCACAAAGAAATCTGCTCTCCTAGGATTCTCATAGGATTCTACTCTTTTCTCTTGGATCCTTCTTCCACTCAATCTCTCTGCTCAATTAGGGTTCTTTCTGCTCCCCATCTGATCTTGAATTATCTTTCTTTTCATTTTATTGTTTTTCTTTATTTATTTTAATATTTTTCTCCTCACCTTTGTCCCCTCTTCCTCCCTATAAATACCACACTCTCCTTCTCATTTTCTTCACCCCAAGGGGGGTGGACAAACCCTCCCCTTCTCTTCTTCTCCCTCTCATATTTCTGTTCTTATAATGTTTAGTTTAGTTTTAGTTTGTTGTAATATTTATTTGTGTAAATAATCAACCACCTATATGGAGGGTTCTACGTTTATATATATGTTATTGTAGTAATCACCATCCAAGTGATTGGTTTTATATTTTATATGTGTTCATAATTTGAGGATTGTTCTAGCCCTATATATGTTTTACTCACGATATTGGTGTTAATTTATCATTTCTTGAATGATTGATTGATTATCTTTTCACTAATTATTCATTGATGAATCTATATATATGTGTTTCTTTGGAGGCCTACTTAGATACATGTATTATGGTTCTATTGCTAGGATTCTATGTGGACCACCGTATCATCATATAATTCCAATTAAGTAGCAAATAAATGAATTAAGACGTATTCATGTGATTAGATTTCTCGGTTGCATTAGATACATGCCATGTCTTATGGTCGATGTGATGTTCGTTCTCTTCAATCATATTGATTCTTGAGTGTTGAATCTATGAACATGTCATTCTAGGTTGCATTTCAAGAACTAAGTTAGGGAGTACATGCCATGCACCTAACATACCAACTATGAGAGAACAATAAGATATGATCAACATGTCATTGTTTTATCTTGAACATCGTCATTAAATTTGAAAAGAAATGGGTAGATTAACATATCAAGAGTGTGTTGTGTTTGTTGTACTATTTTTGTTTAGTTTAATTTTCAAATATAAAAACCCAAAAATATTTATCTTTTATCGTTTGTTTAATTATTGTGTTCTTCAAAAGAAAAATCCAAAAACAATTTGTATATATATGTTCATATTTGTAAATAAAATTCTTGTGACATAGATTAGCAATTAGACACAATTCTCTGCGGGTAATGACCCTTGTTTCTCACTGTACTATACACGACACATTTGTAGGAAGTTATGGAATATATATATTTTCCGTTAAAAAAAAAGGAATATATATATTTTGACAAGCGTTTTTGCGCTTGTCAATTTTGGCGCCGTCTCGCCGGGGATTGTTGTTACTATTTGCTTTTCTTAACAGTATTTTTGTTTTTGTAGGCAATAATTCATGTATGTCGGAATTTGTATTATTTTTTGCACCTTGGAGCTAACAATCGGAAGTCAAGGCTGAAAATCCTTGAGGTTGGTGTTTATATGGTGACTTTCGGCTATCCTCGGGAGTTCGTCAAAGGGAGTTTCTTTTTTTTTCTCGCTCTCGTTATTTGTTTAGTTTTTTCCATTTGTTGTTTATAAAAAAAAAAGTGTTTCCTTTTGTTTATTATGTTTGTTTATGTGTTTTTAAGCAATAAACATACTCCTTATCTTCATACCTTGATTTTTCATCTGAAACATTTTCAAGAAAATTTGTTAACAATGAGGACAATGTTAGATTCAAGTGTGGGGGTAAGGTGGTAAGGTTCTTATTTTACTCAAAATTCAAAAAAAAAAATTAGTTTTAGTAGTCATATAAAAGCTCATTTGTTTGACACTAGTTTTGGAGCTATCGAGTCTTAGAAAGTGCTTATTTGTTTATTTAAGCTGTTTCTTTTGAAGTAAATAAAAAAAAATCTACTGTTAGTTTTTGTGTGTTGTGTTATATTCTTTTCCAATCCCGATGATGAATTGAGTTTACTTTGTTGCGATTAGGAGAATGTTATTTATATGCTAAGGTTTTGTGTAGTTTGCTTTGAATTTAATTTGCATAATTTGTGATTGCTCGAAATTCCATGTTCACATCACCTGTGTTGATTAATTGATTGCAATCTGAGAAGCACATTTGAATATACATTGGCATGCATACCCAGATACTGTGAGGACTTGAGCCTATTGAATATTCACATGTATGCATTATTCATACATTTACTCGTTCTTCATGTGTGTACAATTCATGAGTTTTGAACCTATAACTTGCTCAAAGACCAGTTGAAACATTTTGTTAATCCGTGATGAATTAGAGATGAGTAAGGCATTAGTTGAGCATCATGGCCAAAGTATTCATCATCCATCAAAACACAAACTTTAGGAATGACCCTTTTGAACTTATCACTCATTAGCTATTTCGTTTGTTCACCCACACCATCTCACCCTTGTTTCGTTGTGTTTGCAAGACGATGATAGTGACTTCTCGTGTCCTTTTATTTCGGAATTATATAGTACGTAGTATACCAAAAGGCAAGTGTGGGGGTGCAATTTATTTTTGTTGTATTTGTTCAAAGAAAAAAAAAAGAGGAAAAAAGTTCCTCAAGAAAAAAAAAATTCAAAATAGAGTTATTTCCTTGTATTGTTTTTAATTTCAATAAAAGGTTGGAGGAGAATAAGAAAGCTGTTTCGGGTGTAGCATAGGTATGAGTTTTAAAGTCGTTGATTTGTCTTGCAAACATGTGGAACATTTATCATTTCTTGTTCTTTCATCCCATTCACCATTCACCCCTTGACCCCTGTTACACCATGAAAGCCCTTATGATCTAATAATTTGTGGATTAATTGTGAAGATTTGTTTGATGAGCAAGCCTATGGAAACACTACTTGTGCAATTATTTTGAGAGTAAACACTTAACCCTGAACACTGAGCGAAAATATTTAGTGATCCATGTGAGGTTTAGTGGTTAATGTTGTTTAGATGTGCCTATTTGATTGCATGAGATTAATTGTACACTGGTTTTCCACACACTTCACCCGAGCATGAATGAGATGTGCATGTTAAATACTTAGCAAATTCTGTAAGCCTTGGTATATAATTTTTATTCTCTTGATTATAACTTTTGTGAACTCGCTGAGGGTTATGGTTGGAAAGAACATTTGTTGTTTCCTTTCTATCACATTTTTTTCCCTGTTTTGTGTTTTCTGTTTGCTTGAGGACAAGCATTAGTTCAAGTCTGGGGGTGTGATGTGTACGTAATTTACGTACAGAAAGTGTCTTTAATCACTTGAATTAGGTTTCTCTAAGAGCTTATTAATAATGTTAATGTTTAATTTTCATGTTTTGTAGGATTTTGGAGCATAAGTGTGAAAATGAGTTGAAATAAGGAAAAGAAGCACAAATGGCAAAGGAGAAATGAATGTTGATTGGGAATCCTGAAAACAGAGTCTTCCTGTGTAGAGCAGTCAATTTAACAAATTATTGGGAGCAGCTCACAATGAACTAGAGAATGTGCTTTATATAGATGGAAAGCTATGGATGTCTACTTTCCACAGAATTTTATGGTTCATGCAAAGCTATTTTCTGGAGGGAGATATTCAAATTTTAATAGACTAAGGTTAGTCTGCCAGAAAACAGAGAATATCCCAGCAATCAGTCAACTTTGGAAGGCTGCCGTTTTTCACTCATTAGGAACTATGTAGACTTCCAACTCTGAAATTTAAGCCCCATGCGTCTAGTTTCTAATGCCACTAGAATCAGCCCAATATCTATTTTGTGGTGGGAGATAGCCTAATTTGAATAGGCAGAGGTCAGATCACAAAGAAATCAGCTCTCCTAGGATTCTCATAGGATTCTTCTCTTTTCTCTTGGATCCTTCTTCCACTTAATCTCTCGATCTGCTCAATTAGGGTTCTTTCTGCTCCCCATCTAATCTTGAATTATCTTTCTTTTCATTTTTATTGTTTCTCTTTATTTATTTTAATATTTTTCTCCTCACCTTTGTCCCCTCTTCCTCCCTATAAATACCACACTCTCCTTCTCATTTTCTTCACCCCAAGGGGGGTGGACAAACCCTCCCCTTCTCTTCGTCTCCCTCTCATATTTCTGTTCTTATAATGTTTAGTTTAGTTTTAGTTTGTTGTAATATTTATTTGTGTAAATAATCAACCACCTATATGGAGGGTTCTATGTTTATATATATGTTATTGTAGTAATAACCGTCCAAAGTGACTGGTTTTATATTTTATATGTGTTCATAATTTGAGGATTGTTCTAGCCCTATATATGTTTTACTCACGATATTGGTGTTAATTTATCATTTCTTGAATGATTGATTGATTATCTTTTCACTAATTATTCATTGATCGATGAATCTATATATATGTGTTTCTTTGGAGTCCTACTTAGATACATGTATTATGGTTCTATTGCTAGGATTGTATGTGGACCGCCATATCATCATATAATTCCAATTAAGTAACAAATGAATGAATTAAGACGTATTAATGTGATTAGATTTCTTGGTTGCATAAGATACATGCCATGAATTAAGACGTATTAATGTGATTAGATTTCTTATGGTCGATGTGATGTTCGTTCTCTTCAATCGTATTGATTCTTGAGTGTTGAATCTATGAACATGTCATTCTAGGTTGCATTTCAAGAACTAAGTTAGGGAGTACATGTCATGCACCTAACATACCAACTATGAGAGAACAATAAGATATGATCAACATGTCATTGTTTTATCTTGAACATCGTCATTAAATTTGAAAAGAAATGTGTAGATTAACATATCAAGAGGTTCCCCCATAAGCATTTACCTTCTTGCCCTTGATTAAACTCCCTAGCCTTTAGATCTAACCCTACTTCATCTTAGCCCTCTATTCCTTTCCCTTTTGCCTATATATATATACCTAGTTCATCTCCCATCTCCCATCTCTTTAGCTAGCCACCATCACCCATCACTCTCATTCCTCTCCACCTCCACTACACCATCATCTTGTTGCTAGAGATCCTCACCAACTCATCAAGAGCATCATCAAGAGCCAAGGAGAAGAGGAGTGACCACCTATTGAGCATCTCTCATCCTTACTCTCTCTTATACTTATGCTTAGTGCTTTAATTTATAATTTGATGATGTTAATTGTGATGATTAGTGAGTAGTTACTTTGTTGGGGACTAGGGCTGTGTGCCTTAGTCCAATGTGATGTAATGATGAATTGACCATGTATGAATGTTTGGTGATGAATGAGTATATCTATTATCCATTTCAATATTGTGTTGGGAGCATGTTTAGGGAAATTAGTCACTTCTTTGGGCATGGTGACTCTTAGCTTTCTCTAGGCAATTGTTAATAGATGTGATGAGGTCTCCTTGTTTGAGCTTCTAAGTCTTTGTGCCCTTCGCCTCCCAAGCCACATTGGGAGAGTTCTAGTGACCCATAACCTGGCACTATGAATACATAAGAAAAGGTGGTCTTAGACCCATAATATGGCTAAGATACGAAACTTGATTCATTCATTGCACAAACAAGATTACTAACTTGGTTCATTAAGCATCGTATTTGGACTTAGGCTAACTCGAATCCCCAACACTTTCCTTATTGTGCACACACTTTAATCTTCCTTGCTTGTTTTCATTTCCCCGTATTGATTTGGTTGTTGCATCATTCCTTTTTCACACAAAACCGCACACTACACCACACATTGTCACATACACACACACTCCACTCTTTCCACTTCTCACCTATTCCATCATAGCTAAAGCACTAGACCACACACACGTACACTACCTAGGGATTGGGGAGCCCATCGATCCTCGACGGAACGACAACCCTCTTACAAACTTCCTTACCCTATACTTTGACGACGAGTCAAATGGCGCCGTCGCCGGGGATCTAGGTTTAATCCTTAGTTTCTTGGTAGTTTTGGTTGAGTCTTTAGCTTTCTTTTGTTTTGGTTTGCATACTTCATTGTTGTGTTGTTTATATTGTGGTATTTCATTACCTAGTTTGATAACCATTTAGATTACTTTCATCTAGTTTCTTACATTACTTGTGTTCTTGAACTTGTGCATATTGAATTCGTGCATTTGTTGGTTTAGTTGTGCCTTAGGTTGCTTGTTTATTGTTGTTTGGGTTCCCTTGCACCTTTTGGAACCTTGTTTGCTTAGGTATAAAAGGAGAAAATCACAAAAATATAGTTTCAGGGCATTTGTCGAACGGTCGCCCCCCGTTTCTCGACCGTTCGACGGAAATTCCCTGGACGACGGTCGACCGGTCGACACATTTCCGGCGACTGGTTGACATTTGGCAGAGAGTTATATTTTCGGAACCTGTTCCGGCGACCGGTCGACAACACCTGTAGCGAGGAACAATTCCTCGCTAAAAGCAGCCTGAAAAACAAAATTATTTTATTTCTCATTGCTCACTATATATCTATCATTTATAACCTTTATTTCTTACCTTGTTTGTTGTCGCTAATCAATCTTGTGTTATTTTAAAGGTGCTACAATGGGTGACCAACCACCTCCTCTTCATGGGAACAACCCACCACCAACTGTGAGGCGCATGAGGGAGTACACTCTTCCTCATGTGGTAGATCACCCATCATGCATTGTGCTACCACCTTGCAATACTCACTACGAGATCAAGTCTTCTACCTTGAGTATCATGCCCACATTTCATGCTTTGAAGGATGAGAGTCCTTATGATCACCTAATGGATTTTGAGCAAGCTTGTACCACGGTGCAACTACATGGACTACCCGAAGATGGTCTCAAGCTCCGCTTATTTCCCTTCATATTGAAGGATGGGGCTAGGAAGTGGTTACTCAAGCTTCCACCGAGGTCTATACATTCATGGTTTGAGCTTCAAGAGGCTTTTCTAGCTAAGTTCTTTCCTCCTAGCAAAGCGGCGAAGGTCCGTGATTCAATTGTTAATTTCAAGCACCAATCCGGTGATGCCTTCTACGAGACTTGGGAAAGATTCAAGGATCTTGTGATGAGTTGCCCACACCACGGCTTGGAGCAATGGTTTCTAGTGGATGTGTTTTACCGAGGCTTATCTTCTGGTCAACGTCAAAGGTTTGATACATTTCACCACAATACCATAGCAAGCATGTCTCCGGATGAAGCTTGGGATACCTTTGAGGACCTTGCAACTAACTCCGAGCTATGGGATGATTTTGGGCTTAGAAAATTTCCTCCCACACAACCGATAACTCAAATGCCAAAAGTTCACAATGTCTCTAGTGAGCCAAGGGGTGATGACTTGATGAGCGTTCAATTCGATAGGTTGGAAGCGGCTTTTAACAAGAAGATGGACATGCTCTTACAAGCACAATTGAAGGCTACCTCTCCACAAGTTAATAGTGTTGTCTCTTCACCACCTTGCTTTTATTGTGGTTCTCTTGGTCATGAAGCGGAGTAGTGTTCCTATATGGTTGAAAAGGAGAAGGAAGAAATGCAACAAGTGAACCAAGTGGGTTCATATCCACAAGGTTCGTATCAAGCACCTCCAAGGCCATACAATAACCAAGGAAGAACTCAAAGGGTATCAACCAAAGCCCTATGAGAGCAACACTCAAAGGTATCAAGATAGGTCTCAAGGCCACAACACTTACCAAGAGCGGTTTCAAGGGAGCAACACTTATGGAGGACACAAGAGCTCAACTTATGGAGCACCTCCCGGGTTCTCTACCCAAGGGGGAAGCACTTACAATCAAGGAACCTCTTCATCCTTCGCTACCCCAAGTAACCCTCAAGCTCAAGATTCCGAAGAGCCAACTATGAAGGTCATGTTTGCCACTCTTGTCCAAAGCTAAGTAAAAACCAATGAAGCGATTACGGCTCTACAACAAGGGTACCATAATGTGCAACAAGGCATGGCCAAGATTGAGCTTCAAGTGAGCCAAATGGCCAAGGAGATTAGTGAGAGGCCAAAAGGTGCCTTGCCTTCTAAAGTGTAGCCAAACCTCAAGTTTAAGGCGAAGGAAGAGTGCAATGCCATCTCCACTTCTCATTCCGGTATCTCTCATGCTACTTATACTCCTACTCCCCTAATATCAAATGTTTTTACCCCTTCTCCTTTCATTCCCATTCATGAGAACTTTGATCATATGCATTGCATGGAGGATGGGGCCAAGGAGGAAGAAAATGTACTCCTTGGAAATTATGGATTGAATGAGGAGGAGACTTGTGAGGAGAATGAAGGAGTAGTGCTTGGGAAAAGACTTGGTTACTTGTTTTTGAGAATGATGTTAGCTCTTATGGTGGTGTGAAGAAGACACAAGAAGATTCATGGACTATGGAGACTTTTAGGGATGAGAGTGACATGGTTCCTACACTTGGTGGTGAGACTATGATGGCTATGGACCCACCAAGAACCATGAGCACCTCTAGGGAGCTACCTAGTGATGATATGTTCACTGCTCAAGAAGTGAAAGTAATCACTCCCGATGAGAGGAAGAACAAGAAGAAGACCTTGCGGAATGAGCTACATGAAGTGTTCAAAAAGGTAGAGATTAACATCCCTTTGTTGGAGCTCATTTGCAAAGTGTCGGTCTATGCAAATTTTCTCAAGGACTTGTGTACCAAGAAGAAGCGGCTTGAGGAGCATGAAGTTTACAAGATTAAGGGGCATGTGAGCTCATTCAACACAACATGCCACCGAAGAGGAAAGATCCCGGAAGCTTCACTATCGGATGTCAAATTGGTGAGACACACCTTGATGGAGCGCTCATGGACTTAGGGGCGAGTGTCAATGTAATGCCTCTATCGCTATACAAGAGGTTGAGCATTGGTGCGTTGCAACCTACTCCCATTGCACTTACCTTTGCGGATGGAAGCAAACGAAGACCGGCGGGTGTTGTGGAAGATGTGCTAGTAAGAGTTGACAAGTTTATTCTCCCCGCCGACTTTGTTGTGCTTGACATGGGTGATGACCCCAATGAAGACAATGGATTCCCCCTTATATTTGGCCGCCCTTTCATGGCTACGGCGGGTGTGAAGATTAATGTTTTAAAGGGCACCATTACTTTCAAGGTGTTGGGTGAGAAGGTGAAGTTTGAAATGTTCAAGCCCATACATCCACCGGAGGTGGTTGAGGAGGTGTTTTCTATAAACTTGGTGAAGGGAAATAGTGCTAAAAGTGAGAGGATTTTTGGTCCCTTGAACCCACCGAAGCCTACACCTCGTGCTCATGATCACTACTCACCCATTTGGGGGTATGACAATCCACCGCCTCTTGTGAACTCAAAGCCACCACCTCTTTCTCATGAAGGCATACTTGGGAAGGATCCATTTCTTGAGGGAGCTACAAAGAAGACTCCTCCCATGAATGCAATGCAAAAAGCGACAATCAAGGCCATAAGAGAGATGGTAGGAGAGGTAAAGAAGAAGAAGTATGCTTGGCCGCCACCTTCAAAGTTAATTTTTAATGGTATCAAGGGCTGCTTTGTGGGAAGCCGTGGAGATGGTGAGGCTAGCAATACATTGAGTGGGAAGAGGCTTTACGTTGAGCCACCATGATTTGACAAGGAATACCAAGACCGGCTTGTAGGTCTATAAACCGAAGCGCTTGTGGGGAGGCAACCCCATTTGGAAACGAAATTTTTGTTTTCAGCACTATTTAGTAATGAATAAAAGGTTTTTGGGAGGTTGGGAGGTGCTAGGATAAGAAGATTTAGAGGAAGAAACCCAAGACGTGTTGATTTGCATGTGTCTAGAGAGGCCTGGGCAGAACAGAGACTTTGGAGACAGTTTTCTCCACATCTGATCGTTGGAATTTAGTGAACAGTCGGAGAAGCTTCTTTTATGAGTCGTCTGTTCTCAGTTTAAATTTCTCTCTGAATGGACCGTTGGATCTGCTGCAATATGTATTTTAAAGGAGGAGTGCTCACTGCAGTTTGACTTTCTAAAGGGTCAGTTTGACCAGGTCTTCATCGCATACCCGGGATGTGATTTCTGAGTTTCCAGTAGCCAAATTAAAGCTCTTTGAGTCTAATTTCAAATGCCACTGGAATCACTCCATTTGGATACCTATTCTTGGAGCTATGCCCAAATCTTTGGGAGAAGGTCAGTGCTGCATTGTTGTTTTCCCCTGTTTTCAAGTGATCCCGATGCAATCACACTCTCTAGTTCATTTGGCACCCGAGGAGCAAACCTATTGAAGTCAGGGCTTTGTGCCCTGAGGTTGGTGTCTATTTGTGGTTTCTCGGCTAGCTAAGGGAGTCTACAAAGGGGGTTTTCTTATCTCTATCTTCTGATTGCTATAAATTTTGTGTATGTGTGCATTCGCCCGACTTCAATCTCCTCACTTTCACCAATTTAATTTTCATTGCTTTTAAACTCCTAACAACATCGAGGACGATGTTGGTTTTAAGTGTGGGGGTGAGGTTGGGCCAAACTAAAATTGTCTCACATTCTCGAACCACCAAAATTTTTCAATTTTTCAAAGTTTTCATCGAACGGTCGATAGGAGCATAAAGTTTAAAATTTTGAGAATTTTGAAATCTTGAAGTTTGTTTGGTGAGTTTTGATTGTCTTTTTCAACCACAATGATGATTTTGAGCCCATTAGGTTGTGAATTAAGTGGATAAAGAGCATGCACTTAAACTTTATTGGATTGCCTTGTGATTAATTTATGTAATTGATGCTTGCTTGACACTTTATGTGCACATTTGTCATATTGATTGCTCACTTACAATTAGAGAAGCATGTGTAGACGATGTATTGACTTGCATATCCTTGATGGTGAGATTTTGAGCCTTATTGATATTGTTTAGGCGAAAGGGCAATAGGCCAATTTGGCCTCATTACCAAAGATTCTTCTTCCCCATTTGGGCTCTTTCACGTGAAATGGACCATGTGTTTTGGTCCTATGACAACAGGAATATTTTGGGCTCAAACAGATATGTGTGCATCATTCATACATCCTTGTTCTTCATGTGTGTGCATTCCACTAGTTTACGAGACCTAGAACTTGCTCAAAGACCACTTGATGCTATGTATTAATTTGCGATGAATTGGAAATGATTAAGGCACTAGTTAAGCACCATGACCAAACTAACCTTCATCCCTTAAACACTAATCCATTAGGACTAACCCATTTGAGCCACATTCATCATTAGCTTTTTCTTTCGTCACCCACATCACCCTAACCCATATTTTAACTTAAACACTAGCCTACCTTTGTTCCAAATTGTTAATGAGACAATGATTGTGACTTCTTGTTTCTTATCTGCTTGGGAAGTCTATGAGATTGTACAAAATGGCAAGTGTGGGGGTAGCTAGATAGAAAGAGTTGCAGTTGTAAAGAAGAAAATAAGTTGATAAAATCAAAAAGAAAAGTGTGTACAAAAAAAAATAAAGTTCAAAAAGAGAGTCCCAAAGAAAAGAAAATACAAAATGGAAAATTGTTGTGAGAAAAAGAAAGAGAAAAGGAGAAAAAGGAAGAAAGAAAATCCAAAAAAGAAGTTGTAGAAAAATAAAAGGTTAGAGGAGAATAAGGTTTAGGTTGTTGATTACTAAAGCACACGCAAAGGAAATGAGTTTCAAAGTCCTTGAATTGTCTTGTGAAGCATTTGGAACACTTGATTTATCCATCCCTTCATTTCATGCTAACCCCTAACCTTTGGCCTCATTACATCCATATGAAAGCCCTTTTGATCTAAAAAGTTGTGAATTAATTAGTGGAGAGTTAGTCAATGAGCAAGCTTATGGGGACATTGCTTTTGGTTATGCTTTGAGCGTAAACATTTAACCCTAAACACAAGAGCGGAAATATTTAGTGAATCATGTGAGTTTAGCGGTTGAGCTTGTTAATATATGCTAATTTGATTACTCTTGATTAATCTTTTCCATGGCTAGCACACACTACACCAAGCATGCATTGGATACATATCTTAATCACTTGGCAAAGCATGATGTTTATGTTGTGTGCTTGATTGAATCATGATGCGTAGCTTAGTGGGCTTGTTGAGGATATGGTTGGAAGGGCAATTGGATTTGTGTTGATTGAATTGTTGATTCTTTATTTGCTTGAGGACAAGCAAAGCTTAAATGTGGGGGTGTGATTTGTATGTTATTTACATACAAATTAGGCTTCTAATCACTCTAGCAATGCTAATCCAAGGGCCATTTAGTGTCTCTAATCCTTGAATTGCACCATTGTAGGTTACATGAGCATTGGATGGATATCGGGAGCGAAATGGTGCATTTTGGAGCTTTTAGTGGATTTCCGGCAAAAGGACGAAAAGTCAACCCGAGGACCAAAACTCAACTCGTGGTCAACCTCAACTTGAGAGCGTCAATGAGTCAACATGAAGTCCCGGAAGTGAATCGCACGAGAATTCCGGAGGTTTGGTCAAAAGTCAACCTTTGGTCAACTCTGAGGGTCATGGTCAAAGTCAAGACAAATTCAACTGTGTGACCCACCTATACAAGCTTCCAAGTCATCAAAGGAGTATGCTAGATATGGTGAGGTCACCCCTAGACTATTCCTTCTTTTTGTTCCCCCATAAGCATTTACCTTCTTGCCCTTCATTAAACTCTTTATCCCTTAGATCTAACCCTACTTCATCTTAGCCCTCTATTCCTTACCTTTTTGCCTATATATATATATATATACCTAGTTCATCTCCCATCTCCCATCTCTTTTGCTAGCCACCATCACCCATCACTCTCATTCCTCTCCACCTTCACTACACCATCATCTTGTTGCTAGAGATCCTCACCAACTCATCAAGAGCATCATCAAGAGCCAAGGAGAAGAGGAGTGACCACCTATTGAGCATCTCTCATCCTTACTCTCTCTTATCCTTATGTTTAGTGCTTTAATTTATAATTTGATGATGTTAATTGTGATGATTAGTGAGTAGTTACTTTGTTGGGGACTAGGGTTGTGTGCCTCAGTCCAATGTGATGTAATGATGAATTGACCATGTATGAATGTTTGGTGATGAATGAGTATATCTATTATCCATTTCAATATTGTGTTGGGAGAATGTTTAGGGAAATTAGTCACTTCTTTGGGCATGTTTGTAATTTACTTTGATTGAGACTGTTGGGGTGACTCTTAGCTTTCTCTAGGCAACTGTTAATAGATGTGATGAGGTCTCCTTGTTTGAGCTTCTAAGTCTTTGTGCCCTTCGCCTCCCAATGATTCAACACAACAGGGCCATCGAAGAGGAAGGATCCCGTGAGCTTTACTATTGGATGCCAAATTAGTGACACTCACCTTGATGGAGCATTCATGGACTTAGGGGCGAGTGTCAATGTAATGTCTTTATGACTCTACATGAGGTTGAGCATTGGTGCCTTGCAACCTACTCCCATTGCACTTACCTTTGCGGATGGAAGCAAACGAAGACCGGCGGGTGTTGTAGAAGATGTGCTCGTAAGAGTTGATAAGTTTATTCTTCTCGCCGACTTTGTTGTGCTTGACATGGGTGAAGACCCCAATGGAGACAATGGAATCCCCCTTATCTTTGGATGCCCTTTCATGGCTACGGCGGATGTGAAGATTAATGTTCTAAAGGGCACCATTAGTTTCAAGGTGTTGGGTGAGAAAGAGAAGTTTAAAATGTCCAAGCCCGTGCATGCACCGGAGGTAATTGAGGAAGTGTTCTCTATAGACTTGGTGAAGGGAAATAGTTCTAAAAGTGAAAGGATCTTTGGTCCCTTGAATCCACCGAAGCCTACACCTCGTGCTCAAGATCACTTCTCACCAATTTTGGGGTATGACAACCTTTTTCCTATTGAGCACACGAAGCCACCACCTTGGTCTCATGATGACATTCTTGGGAAGGACCCATCTCTTGAGGGAGCTACAAAGAAGGCCTCTCCCATGAATGCAATGCAAAAGGCGACAATTAAGGCCATGAGAGAGATGGTTGGTAAGGTGAAGAAGAAGAAGTATGCTTGTGGAAAGTCATCTTACCAACCATCTCTCTCATGGCCTTAAGTTGGCGGCCAACTTACCAACCATCTTCTTCACCTTACCAACCACCTTCTTCTTCTTCTTCTTCTTCTTCACCTTACCAAGTCATGAAGATGAAGACCAAGGTGGTCGCCAACTTCAAAGTCAATTTTTAATGTAGTTAAGGGCTGCTTTGTGGAAAGTTATGGAGATGGTGAGACAAGCAATACAATGAGTGGAAGGAAGCTTTGCTTTGAGCCACCATGATTTGTCAAAGAAGGAACCAAGACCGGCTTATAGGTCTTTAAACCGGAGCGCTTGTGGAGAGGCAACCCCATTTGGAGGAAGTTATTGCTTTCAGCATTATTTAGTAATGAATAAAGAATCTAGGGAGGTTGGGAGGTGTTAGCCCAGATCACTCTATGATCAGAGTGATTCACGACTCTTGATTGATTCCTAATTATATTCAATAGTCTTAAAGCTGTATTTAATGTAGATTATATTCATAACTGATTGTGTAGTATATAATTGTATGATTATGTAATTGAAATCAATAAAAGGAAATTGCTTTCTACATAGTATCAGAGCTGGTTTAGGAATCTCACCCATTTTCTCTCCTCCTGTGTCACCCTTCCAGCGTTCTCCTCCTCATTCCAGCGTTCTTTCTCCTCATTCCTTCATGGCCACCATCACCACTCCCTCTTAAAACACATCCCAATTCATCAAACTCACCGAAACCAACTACCTCACTTGGCTTCGCCAACTCAAACCTTATCTCCACGGCGCCAAACTTTGGAGCTACGTTGATGGATCCATCCCTGCACCATCTCCAACCAAAACTACCCCAGCTACTAACATTGAACCAGCCAAAATCATCTCCAATCCAGACTATGCGGAATGGTTTACTATTGATCAACAAATTGTGAGCATCCTCACAACGTCGCTGACTAAAAGCGTTGCTCAACTCACTATTGGCTTCGACAAATCGAAGGCCATATGGGACTACCTCGCCCGTCATTTCTCGCAGCGCTCTGCAGCCAGCGCCTCAAGCCTCAAATTGCAGCTTCTTGACCTCCAGAAAGGCTCTCAATCGATTGATGATTATCTCTGTCATGCCAAGTCCATTGCAGATTCTTTGGTAGCGATAAATAAGCATGCATCTGATGATGATTTGGTGCTTGCAACACTTCATGGTCTTGGGCAAGATTATCTCATGCTCCGCACTGCTCTCACCCAACATTCATCTCTCCCAGATTTCACAGAACTCCGGGCTCGCATCCTTGCTTTCGACGCCCAGTAATCCCGATCATCCGATCCTCCCCAAGCCACTGCACTCTTCAATCAAACTCAATCCTCTTCTCGTCGGGAGCAATCTACCCATCACCATCGCTCTCTCCCCTATTATGGAGGTCACAATTCTAACCATGGCAACAGGCAGCACTATAGCGGTCGGGGAAGATGCAACAATGCGCGACCCTCAAATACTCAATCTCAGGCTTTGGCTTTTCCCTAATATGGCAGCTTTAATTCCTCAACCTGGGCTGCACGGCCTGCCTACACACCAGGTCTTCTAGGCCCAACACCCCAATGGTGTCCAAACTGTCACACTAGTCAACATGGGCCGACCCATTGCCCTCACAAATTCAGTGGGCCTGCTTCCGTCCCTCCTTTTGTTGGGGCTCATTTTTCTAGTGACCCAAGCTAGTATCCTGACACCGGTGCGACTCACCACATGACCGCTATGCCTCTCAACCATCCTCAACCCTATGGTGGTCCTCACAATGTTTTTATGGGTGATGGTAGCTCTATGCCTATCTCCCATACTGGTACCCTTCCATAATCTCTCGGTTCATCCAATTTTTCTTTACGTAATGTCTTTAATATTCCGTCCATTCGCAAAAATCTAGTCTCTGTTGCTCGTTTTACCAAAGATAATCTTGTCTTCTTCTTATTTGCTCCTGATTTTTATCAAATATATTGCTTACGTACTGGTCGTTTATTGTTTCAGGGCCCATGTAAAGATGGTCTCTATCCCATCCACTTCCTTTCCACATCAATTGTTCCTCATGAACTTGCCTCCGTTCATTCGTCTCTTTAGCACATCGTTTACCTTTCATATCTAATAATATTTTTGCTTCTTCACTCTTTTCAATTATTCATAGTGATGTTTGGATGTCTTCTACATTTTTTGTATCTGGATTCAAATATTATGTCCTTTTTACAGATGAACACTCACAATATACATGGGTTTATCCTATGCGTCGTAAAAATGAGGTCTTAACGCATTTCAAAACTTTGGTTGCAATGATACGTAAGATTTTTCAAGGCTCTATTCAATACTTACAAAGTGACAACGGAACTGAATTTGTTAACAATGCATTTTCTCAGTTTTGTCAATCATTGGGCATCCAGTAACGCTTTTCTTGTCCTTACACTCCCCAACTAAATGGGCTTGCTGAAAGAAAGCATCGTCACATTTCCTCCATGGCTCGTACCCTACTCGTTACATCAAGTGCTCCTCAAAATCTTTGGGTTGAAACTGTTCTCACTTCCGTCTATCTCATTAATCTTCTTCCTACTCCTACTCTTAATTGGGAAACTCCACACCTCCATCTCTATGGTAGTCCTCCCTCTTATTCCTCTCTTTCTGTCTTTGGGTGTTCTTGTTTTCCTTTTCTTGATCATAATAATTCTCACAAATTGTCTAGTCGTAGTGTCGAGTGTGTCTTCCTAGGTTATAGTCCCCAACACAAAGGTTATCGTTGTCTAGATCCAAAATCACATCGTGTCTATATCTCGCGTCATGTTTTGTTTAACGAAAATAATTTTTCCTATAAAGCATTGCAGGTCTCATCTCACAACAATTCGGATTTCATTGAATTCACTCAAATCATTACTCCAGTTACTTGTGCACCTCTGCAGGCCTCCTTGCCGAGCCCACTCTCCCCAACAGGCTCGAGCCCAATCTCTCAACAAAACACGCAAACCTCTTCTGCGCCTGTACACTCTGTTTCGCCTCCATCAATACGAGGCCCCTTCTCCGCTCATCACCTACCGCCGGTGTCCTCCACCAGCTTCCGTTCCCGGCCACCCCACCGCGTGCTGCTAGCCCCCGCACCACCGATTTCTAGCGCCGACACCACCGCTATCCCGCTCCGCCTTCCTTCAACTGCTCCGCCATGCCCTTCCTCTGCATCTCCACCAACACCAATCTCCTCCTCGGCAATCCCAGTCCCAGACAACCCAATGCCGGCAAATCTAACACCGGTCATCCCAAAGATCAGCCCCTTCTCTTCGTCCTGCAATACCACCACCAATTCATTCAATGAACACCCGGCTTCGGGATGGCATCATCAAGCCCAGAAATAGACAAGATGGAACAATCAGGTATCCCTTACCTAAAGCCCTCATTACCATGCTTAATTCTTTGGAACCGACTTGTTTTTCCCAGGCCTCCAAAGGTGAGAAGTGGCGTACTGCCATGGCAACTGAAGTCAATGCTCTATTGAAAAATAACACCTGGACCCTTGTTCCCTCCTCTCCTTCCCAGCACATTATCGGATGCAAATTGGTGTTTCGCATCAAGCGTAACCCCGATGGGTCCGTTGAACACTACAAAGCGTGACTGGTTGCAAAGGGCTTTCATCAGCAACATGGTGTCGATTATGCCGAAACTTTCAGTCCGGTTATCAAACCAACCACCATTCGCACTGTGTTGTGTCTTGCTATTTCTCGTGGATGGTCTCTTAGACAATTGGATGTTACCAATGCATTTATCCATGGATTTCTGCAAGAAGATGTCTACATGAATCAACCTCCTGATTTTGTTGATCCGTCCAGGCCTTCTCATGTTTGCAAGCTGAATAAAGCTTTATATGGGTTGAAACAAGCACCTCGTGCCTGGTTTCAACGTATCAGCACCTTTCTTTTGTCCGTTGGCTTCCGGCATAGTAAGGCAGATCCATCTCTTTTTATATTTCACCATGGTGTCCATACAATGTTCTTTTTGCTCTATGTAGATGATATAGTGGTAACCGGCAGTGATGATCAGCTCCTTCAAAGGTTCATTGATGCCTTGAGTCGCAGCTTTGATCTCAAAGACTTTGGACCACTCCACCACTTCCTTGGCTTACAAGTGACAACCCAGTCGAATGGTATTAATGTTACTCAGCTGAAATATACACATGATCTTCTCGTGAAACATGAGATGTTGTATTGCAAATCGGCAAGCACACCCATGTCGGCTAAGGCACTTCTTACTACTCATGATGGTGACTTGCTTGCTAATCCTACGACATTTCGAGAGATGGTTGGTGGTTTGCAGTACCTGACCATAACTCGCCCTGACATAGCCTTTGCTGTCAATTCTGTTTCTCGATACATGAGTCAGCCGCGTGTTCCTCATCTCACTGCCATCAAGCGCATCCTTCGCTACATCAATGGAACTCTTCATCAAGGCTTGCATTTCAGCCCTCAACACCAACCGGTCCGGCTCTCTGCTTACTCTGATGCTGATTGGGCAGGGTGTTATGACTCTCATCGCTCCACCACGGGTTATCTCATCTTTGTTGGCTCCAATCTCATTTCATGGTGTTCCAATAAGTAACCAATTGTTGCCCGTTCCAGTGCTGAGTCCGAATACCGTTCCCTTGCTCATGCTAGCGTTGAAACCACCTGGTTGGGCTACTTGTTATACGAACTTAGAGCTCATGTTCACTATCCGATTCTACTTTACTGTGATAATCTCAGGGCAACATACATGGCTTCCAATCCTGTGTTTCATGCACGCACCAAACATATTGAGCTTGACTACCATTGTGTTCATGAAAAGGTTTCCTTAGGCAGTCACCATCTTTGCTTCATTCCATCTCAAGATCAACCGACTAATCTCCTTACAAAACCTCTTCACAAGCAACGTCATCTACTTCTTGATGGCAAACTTGTCCGTGCAGGCATGCATAGTTTGAGGGGGGTGTTAGCACAGATCACTCTATGATCAAAGTGAATCACTCCTCTCCACAACCCAAGAGTGATTCACGACTGTTGATTGATTCCTAATTATATTCGATCAATAGTCTTAAAGCTGTATTTAATGTAGATTGTATTCATAACTGATTGTATAGTATATAATTGTATGATTCTGTAATCGAAATCAATCAAGGGAAATTGCTTTCTACAGGAGGTGTTATGATAGGAGTCTTGGAGGAAGAAACCCAAGAAATGTTAATTAGCATTTTTTTCAAGAGAGGCCTGGGCAGAGCAGTGACTTTGGAGGCTATTTTCTTCACATCGGACCGTTGGAATCTATTGAAATAAGTTTTAAATCTTTTGTGAGTCTTCTATGCCCAGTTTAAATTTTTTGCTGAATAGACCGTTGGATCGGCTGCAATATTGGTTTAAATGAGGAGTGCTCACTGCAGTTTCACTTTCTGGAGGGTCACTTTGACTCGTTCTTAATTGCATGCCCGGAAGGTGATTTCTGAGTTTCCAGTAGCCAAACTAAAGCTCTTTGAGCTTAATTTTCAATGCCACTGGAATCACTCAACTTGGATGCCTATTCTTGGAGGTATGCCCAAATCCTTGGGAGAAGGTCGAAGTTATGTTGCTGCTGTCTCCTGTTTTGAATGATCCTGATCCAATCACACTTTAATGAGCGCTAATTCACTTTGGCACCCGAGGAGCAAACATTTGGAAGTCAGCCCTTGTGCCCTGAAGTTGGTGTCTATTTGTGGTTTCTCGGCTAGCTACAAGAGTCATCTATAAGGGGGTTTTTTCTTATCTCTCTCATCCGTATGCTATATTTTGTATGTGTGCATTCGCCCGAATTCGCTTCCTCACTTTCACCATTTGCTTTTCACTTTTAAACACCTCAAAATATTGAGGACAATGTTGGTTTTAAGTGTGGGGGTGCGGTTGGGCCAAATTAAAGTTGTCTCACATTTTTGAACCACCAAAAATTTTCAATTTTTCAAAGTTTTCATCGAACTGTCGACCTTCGAGTCGACCGGTCGACACTCGTCCAGGGAGTATGTCGACTGATTTGTATGTTATTTACATACAAATTAGGCCTCTAATCACTCTAGCAATACTAATCCAAGAGCCTTTTAGTATCTCTAATCCTTGAATTGCACCATTGTAGGGTTCACGAGCATGGAATTGATATCAGGAGCGAAATGGTGTGTTTTGGAGCTTTTAGTGGATTTCCGGCAAAAGGACGGAAAGTCAACCCGAGGACCAAAAGTCAACCCGAGTACCGAAAGTCAACTCGTGGTTAACCCCGACTTAAGAGCATCAACGAGTCAAGATGAAGGCCCGGAAGTGAGTCGCAAGAGAATTCCAGAAGTTTGGTCAAAAATCAACTTTGGTAAACTCCGAAGGTCATGGTCAAGGTCAACGACGAAGTCAACCTTGTGACTCATCCACATGAGCATCCAAGTCATCAAGGGATATGCTAGATCTGGTGAGGTCACCCCTAGATTATTCCTTCTTTTTGTTTCCCATAGTATTTTACCCCATTGCCTTTCATTTAATCCCTTTAGACATTGGATCTAACCCTAGCAATCCTAGCCCTCTATTCCTCTCCTCCTAGCCTATATAAACCTAGTCTTTATCCCATTAGGTCATCCATCATTTCAGCCCCCAAATTCCTCCACTTTTCCCTTTTCCTTTCCTTTTTTCCGTCTTTCCTTTAGGGTTGCTACTGCATGTCTGTCGACCGGTCGACAAAGGGTCGACGAGAGGTCACTACTAGACAAAACTAATCACACGACAGTTAAAAACTGTCGTGTGAATGAGATGAGTGCCGTTGTGTATCGAGCTGTTGTCTGATAGCTGGTATCCGACAACAGTTGCCAACTGTTGTCTCCGGAATATATGGCACTACACATATATATGTACACCTGTCGTCTGATATTTCTCACTAGGAATATTTTTCTCAATTAAACGACAGTTTCAACAACAAATCTCGTTTCAAACAGCTAAACAACAACTAATATATGAAGATGTGTCGTCTAAATTAAACTCACACAAGAGAATTTATACTGTCTGTTGTCATCTATATATTATAGACAATAGTTACTTTGTATTTCTGTTGTCTCAAAAATATCTCAAACAAGAGAATTTTAATTTCTGTTGCCTTTAGTGAATTATAGACAAGAGAATTATTTTGTTTATGTTGTTTAATTTAAATTTGAGACAGCAGAGTTTTGATATATCTGTTGTATGTAATATGTCACAAACAATAAACACTTCATATTTCTATTGTCTTAGAAATATTTCAAACAAGAGAATTTTAGTTTCTGTCGTCTAGAATGAATCATTGACAATATAACTATTTTGTTTGTGTTGTTTGATTACTTGAGACAACAACTTTTTGATATATCTGTTGTGTGGAATGTATCATAGACAAGAGAATCATTTTGTTTATGTTGTTTGATTTGTACCAAGGACAACAGCACTTCATATATGTGTTGTCTCAAATGGATCATAAACAAGAGAACTTGTTTGTTTCTGTTTTTCAGAATAGATTGAAAACAACAATTGTTAGATACATGTGTTGTGCATACTAGCTGTAATCATTAATCTAAAAAATAGAATACCTTGGTAATTAACAACTAAATATGAATATTTGATACAATTAAGATCAAATTCAAATATATTCGGCGTACATCATTGTCATGTGATTTCCATCCGTACATAAAACATCCAGAGTACAAGTTCTAAATACTAAATTAGACATTAATCCCAACAAAATGTAACCTCCCTTGGATGGCTAAGCACAAGTAGACCTTGACCTTTTTCATCTGAAATAGCTTGCAATTCATCTCTTTTCATCTCCTGTCCTCTTCCTCTACATAGCCTAAAAGATAATTGACCAACAACTTTGGTCAAGATTCAAGGCGAAATGAACCGGAAATTTAATAAAGAAAAATAACACCAACTAAAAATTGACAATGAATGTAACATCTTCAGTGGAGACAAAATGACAAACATTTTACCAATAACAGTTCAAATTATTTGCTAAAGCACAAAACATAACATAGGAAACAAAACAAAAATTACCAATAACAGTTCCTCTTCATCCTTCACTTCCCCCAAGCATTATGTATTCAATTAAACATTTCTGCTTACTGAAGATTAAAAGAAAATAGTGAGATTCTATATGCATATAAAGAGGATAGTTCAAGTGTAGCCATCTTATTTTCTACATATAAAGAGCACAACATGACTACCTTATCAAAGTCATAAGGAAATGGAAAAATCTTGGTATACATACATGAAGCGGTCGAGGAAAAGATGCCAAACATAAAACAATCACCAAGGCCATGTGAACATAACCTGGAAAGCACCGAGCCAAACCACGAATATTAATTACAAGTACAAAACCATTACAGGGAGAAATTTAACAGATGAGTATCAATAATATGACTTCAAATGCAGCAAATGAGTATTAATAATATTCATTTAAACAAGAAAAATAGGTCACTGTATGCCAATCACTAGACTATGATAAATATCACACAACCAAGATCATATTGACTTGGCCAAAGCTTGACTATATTGGACTAATTAAGGAAAGTGCCATCATTCTGGCACATCTATACGACCAGCTCCAATTAATCACACTAAGAGTGTACCCTTTGAGTTAGTTTCCCACAAACTTGCCAATTGCCATGGCCAAATAAACAAATCAATGGTAAGAGATAAAATTTCACATACAACAAAAGCATTTGATGATACTAGCAAACATGGTAATCATATATATAGTTCAATTTAATAGAAACCTTTTTTTTTTGGCAAGGAAAATTTAATAGAACGTTAGAAGGATCATATATTATAGTAAAACTTGATATAAGTTATGTTATACTGATAGCACATGATAGACTACTAGGAAGAATCAAATTAGAGAGGAAACAAAAACTCAAAAGCAACCATTAGATAGATAGTAAGATCTCCTCCCAACACAACATAAAAGCCTACAGGGATTGAGTGAGAAAGTGCCACCTTCCTAAAAGTATAAATGAGTCAGAGCCGAAACAACAACCCCTACACTAACAATGACAATGTCAAGACCTGCACCTATCTAAGCCTGCAAACACATTCCACTTTCAGAGCTCTTCAAAGAATTCTCATTGGGTTAGTAACATCGGAAAATCAGCAAAATTCAAGTTGATACTACTAGAGAAACCAGTGATAATTACTTATCTCTTTATATAAGCATTCACCAATTAGAACCCAAGTCTTTGATACAACTCTACAGATCTATACTGTAGTAAATGAAGAATAGAAACAGAAACAACAATAAAACCGTAACGAGATCAGTTTCATTGATTAACTAGGTGCACAGACAAGATCAGTATCGATCCTAAACTCTTTGTATTTATCATACATAGCAAGGATGGGGAACTACATCTCACCTTCTTACTCTTCTCATCTTTACCACAATGTTGTTTTTGATTGCCTAAAAATAACTTGCATTATGTAATAAGGATAAAGAAAACTAATAAACATGGAACACATGACAAATTAATGAACAACTATAATTGTATCGATATAAGAAGTATGAAATGTTAACAAGAACTGGCCAATTGTGATTTTTAAGTACAAGAACCTAAGCCCTGTACACCCAAGTCCCTGCTCAAGCTGATTCCAATCTCATTAGGTATGGAGAACTATAGATTCCACTAATCCCCACATACACAAAAGCTAAACTTGTAACCTGCACAAATGAATAAAGTACCAACAATGACAAAGCATCATAATTTAAACTAGAACCTAACTTAAATACACAAACATCTGTCATAATATAAAGATAAAAGAGAACACCAAAACAAATAATCATTGGAAACTGAGAACACCAAACGATAAAGCAGATCAATTAATTGAGAGTTTGGAACTTAGAATTTGTAGATATGACCATTTTGTTGCCAACAGGATCGATCAGTTCTCTATGTCCCACCGCCTTAACGTCTTCGCCGTCACGTACTAGCCTCCAGGATGTGCCCCGTCTACTAATGCTTTCCCTCATATCTCCAAACTAAGATTAAATTTACAAGAAAAACAACAATCAGCAGTAACATGAATTCAAAATGAAAAACGAAAACCCTAAACCCCAATTTCACATTCTCTTACCCTCACAAACTAATATTCTAACTAAAATGAGATTGAGGATGCAGAACTCCATTCAAAAACCTAAAGCCGGATCACCCACGACACACAAAGAACCGCAAAAAAAAAACAAAAAAAAAGGAAGAGGAAAGAATGAGAAACTGAAGGGCTGCTTGAAAAATGAAAAACAAATTGAGTGGAAACCCTCGAGCAGGCACTAAGAATCACGGTAGCGACTTCCCGGTGCACTTGACGGTGAGTACGACGTGGGACGACGACAAAGACCTTAAAACTGGTTCGTTGACCAGAGTGACTCTTCTTCCAAATCGGCATGAACTTCATGACCTCGTCTTTGAGGTCGAGAGAGTGTATCAATGATCTAGTTCTCCTTGATTGAGAGGTAGATCTGCTCCAGGAATGAGATAGGGTATTTGGGTGTGGCGGTGGGAGGGAGAAGAGATATGTTTAACTTCTCTCTTTTTTTTTTGGGTCTAAACAAATATGTTAACCTAAGAGAGGAGAAAGTCACCTAAAAAGGGGGAGGGGAAGTCAAATGTAATTTTTGCAAAGGAGGGAAGTCGTGAATAATCGTTTCAGGCTTTCAGCTCTCTTCGATTAATAAGGGGAAAAAAGCTCAGACAACAGCAGTTTACTATAACTGTTGTCTCAATTTTTTAAAAATTTACTCAGACAACAGCATTTTACTATAACTGTTGAGTCAATTTTTTAAAATTTTATGTATTGGATGAGATCCGAACAGACGACGAATTAATGACATATGTCGTCTGAGTGAAACAGACGACAGAAAATATGTCTTCTGTCGTCTGATTAGTGTCGTGTGTTTACAATATTGTAGTAGTGGGTGGACCAACCCATTTCCACCACCCTTCACCAAATCTTCTGACCACGACGTCTACTACCTCCACCACCACTTTGGGCAGCTGGGATCCTCACCAAGTCTCAAGATTCATCATCAAAGCCAAGGAGGAGCAAGGGAGCACCTATTGAGCATTCCTCATCTCTTCTCTCTCTTTTTCTTATGTTTAGAATTCATAATTGTAATTTGATGATGTTTCTTGTAACGATTAGTGAGTAGTTTACTTTGTTGGGGACTAGAGTTGTGTGCCCTAGTCCAATGTGACTTTGTGATGCTTGGATTTATGAATGAATGCCTTTGTTGGTTCATGAGTATGTGTATTGTCTAATTTAATATGTATTGAATGTGCGTTTTGATATGCTAAAACCAAGCATCAATTTAAAAATCCTATCGGTAGTATAGAATAAGTACGGATCGTTCACAACGGAGATCAAAGGGTGTACCTAACAAAGAATGTCACAAGAATTATTAACAATTTATAAACAAATTATACATATGTGCATCGAAATTATGGGGAATTAAAGAGATTGATTTATCTAAACTAATTGATTAAACTACAAAGAATGAATTAAAGAATAAATTAGGATGGAACATGAAACATATAACTCACAACCACAAGTGTACAAATCTACCAATCATCAGATTGAAAATCAACTAAGTCCCTAGTCATGAATCCGAAATTAACAGATGTAGGATGTTGGACCACCACACATCCCCCAATTAAACATCCTCCTATGAAAATCAACCTAAGCGACCACACCTAGATTAACCAATTAAACATGCAAAGGTGATCAATCAAAACATGTTCAACGCATAGGAAATAGCTTGTTAATTAAAGTGCACGACCTAGTGAGACCACTCAACTATTCATGATCCTTTTTATTTGATTCTAACGTTAAAGACAAAATCAAACAAACACATTCACATAAGCTACTAGAAGAATCAATTAACTTCAATCCAATAATTAAATAAACTCATAAACAAAGGCTGAAAATTACATAATCCATGTCATGTTAACTAATACAAAGGTAAACAAGCAACAAAGAGGTATGAATATAAAGGCTAAAACGTAATACACCATATGTTTCTGCTGTTTCCCAACTGCCCGGTAGGGTCGTGCGCGGGTACCTGAAAGCACAAGATTGGTCAGGGAGGTCGGTGTGTACCGACCGAAGACCCTCCGACGCCCAAGTCAGTACCGATAAGTTCTGAGAGCAGAGAGTTTGGGATTCAGAGAGAACGTACCTGAATAAGGAGCGAGGACTCCTTATATAGGAGACGAGGTCGGAGACAAGCTCCCCTGGCGTGGGGGACATCCCCTGACACGAGGAATATCCTCTGGTCCACTACCTCGATGTGCGCATCGAGGGATGGCGGCGCCTAGTGCAGCATGGGCGTGCGACCTAGTCCGATCTGCGAGGTAGTGGACAAACACGTGTACCAGGTGGCCGTGCCGGTACCGGTGGGGCTGACCACTCTCGGTACCTGGTCAGGAGACGTCCATGTGCAGCCGGAGGGAGAGCTTGTTGTCGGTACACCCGGCCTGGTCTTACCGGTACCGTTGGGGTGCCGCTGTGGCTTCGGACCGCGGCCGAGTATACTCGGTAGGGGATCCCTACCGAGTCGGTAGATGTCGCCGGGGCGTTGCAGAGATTATATTCTCGGTAGGGGAGCCCTACCGAGTCGGCCATGGGGCTTGTAGCAGGCTGCTCCCGGTGATAGTGAGCTACTTCGGGGCCTATCCCGGCAAAGATATGAAATGGTAGCAACAGAAGTCCCCCAAGTCCCGAGCAAGAGGAAGCTCATGGTCGGGGACTTAATCCCAAAGTTCATACCGGGATGTAGCGAAGTGTCGGTGGGGCAGCCGCGGCGACGCTTGGTACCGTCTCATGTAGTCCCCCAAGTCCCCGAACAAGGGGTTCCTCCCGGTTGGGAATTGTAACCGCTCCGTGATTCAAGGGGAGTTGAAGCGTCGTGGCCGTTGAGCTCCTCGGCGTAACTGCCGAGGTAGTGGGGTGACACGTGTCATGCCCAGGTCGCTCTGGAACGTCGTGGGGGAGCTCAACCGTCGTGGCCACGTGTCGTCATCCTGGACCGCGACGGTTCGCGTCGTACGGTCAAGATGAGTTGACTCCCGCTATATATATGGGGGCGAAGAGAGTTCTCTTCACTTCATTCTTGCAAATTTCACTTCCAGAGTTCTGCAAGCTGTCGGTAGGAGAACCAGAGCGTGTCTCGGTAGTGCGGTTGTTGATCCCTCGGTACCAGAATTCCAGCATTTGAACTGTAAGTACCGATGCCTTGACCTCTCGTATTTAGTTTCCTGCTCTGCTTTTGTAACGTAGTTTGAGTACCGGTGTCCAGCCATAGTACCGAGCTAGGTTGCATAGGCATAGGTTATCCCTCCCGATAAGAACCTTGGTCCGTTTTTGCAGATGTCTGAATCAGGGAGCGAGAGTGCCAGCAGTGGCAACGCCTTTTCTGGTGAAGAGCCAGAAAGGAGCTCATCGGTGGAAGTGGCTGGTTCGGACGCCAGCTCAACTACCGGTAGCAGTAGTTCCTGTTCACCGAGAACCAGCCGATTCTGTCTGGACGGTATCATTCAGACGGTGGTGAGGGGAGTGACCACTGGTGAGGACTTAGTGCCCCTCGCCTCGGAGCCATACGTGAAGTCCCGGCGAGTAGTAGTGGAGCGTCAGTGCCGGCTGGGTTTGCGGTGGACCGGCTTAAGCTGAGTGCGTCTACCGAGGGGGACTTGGTGGCGTTGAGGAAAGCGTTCAACATCCCCAGCACGGTGAGCATACGGCTACCGGAGAAGGGAGAGCTCAGGAGTGCGTCCGCAGTACCGGGCGAGACCCTAGTACACCCTGCATTCTTCGGGGAGGGGTCGCGGATTCCGCTACCGGCGTTCCAGCAACGGTTCCTGGCCGAGGTTGGCCTGGCCATTGCTCAACCGAACCCGAATACCGGCGTACCTTAACGCCCGTATACGTTGTACTACCACCGCGGGTTCGGTGAGCCGGACCCGGCGGTAGTTTTCAACCAGTGGGCCCCGGAGGGTCACTCGAAGGCCGACAAGGGCTGGTACAAGCTGCGGTCGGTACGAAGCCTTGCGCCGAGTGTCCGCCGGATACCGAGTGGATGGACTTTGTGTACAAGTTCAAGAAATCCACCGGTCTTTCTGAAGAAAGATGCTCGATCCGGGAAGGGATGACCGGTGAGCATGATGTGGAGAGTCACGAGTGTGAGAGTCCCGAGATTGTTAGGGATCCACTCGTGTTTGGCAATCCTACTTCCCAGCAGACCTGGAAGAGTAGGTATTTCTTTGTGGGGGTCGAGTGGGAGTTTCCTACCGGTGCGGCCATACCGGATAAGAGGGTCTCGTCCGCCTTTAGTGATGCTCCCGGTACCGAGACGTCTCGATACAAAGTGTTGTATTTGTGTGTACTTCCTGTTTTCTGCACTAACCGTTGCCTCACTTGTGGATTCGCGGCAACATCTCTTTGGTGCCGAGGAGGTCTACCGTTCGCTTAATCGGTACTAACTCCATTTGTCGAGCCTAGCTCCTGTTCCGAGCCCATGTAAGTGTGGTTGGGTCGGTGCCGTGGCTCCCTTTGTTATTATTGTCTTTCGTTTTTTTTTTTTTTTTTAACCGGTGGTTCCGACCGCAGTCCTCCGCCAATACCGTCGGTACCGTACCCTCGGAGACTTCGAAAGTATGGTCCCCGAGCGGAGGGATTTTTACCTGGTCGAAGACCCCGGGTCGGGACCCGGTGCCCGCGGCTCGCCTGGTCGATGCCGAGCAGGCCAAGGCTGCGGCGGATGATGCCGGTAGGAAGAAGAAGAAGAGGGCGCACAAGGTCTGGCCGGGCCCCGAGACAACTCCCGTGGAGTTGGAGGCCAGCACCGATGCTGATGGTGCCGGCGGGCCGGAGGCCGAGGTTGTCCCCGAGGTCCCGGGCGGGGCCTCCAAAAAACGCACTGCCCGTGAGGAGGTAACTCTCCTCCCTTCTTAGATGTTCCGGCTGTACCGGCAAGTATGAGTACTAAACCGTGTGGTAGTTTGTTAAACAGGTGAAGGGTCACCGAAAGAGGCACAAGGAGCAAGAGGCTGCCGTTGATGAGGTGGCCCAGGTTGCGGAGGGTACCGGCACCACTCTGGCCATGCACAGCTCCGAGGCTGCTTGGATCTTCGGGAGGGAGATTCCTGCCGAACATAACGCACTGTTCCGCGGCTGCGTGAAGAAAGCGCCGGAGGACCCGCTCCCGGTCTCTCGGCTTGCCTCCTTCCCGGAGATGAACCTCGAGGATCGTAGGGATCTCCTATTCCAAGGTCAAGTAGAGGGTACCGTTGCTTTACTTCGTACCTTTTCCTCCTTTTCTCTTTTTTTTTTTTTTTTTTTTGGACCCCTTGTTGTGTCGGTGCTGCGGCTCGGCCTACGAGGAGTTGGCCCGGACCGCCGGTCCGGATGGAATGGCGGACGGTGGGCGGGCGGGTGGAGAACCTGCGGAATGGCTATGACACCATGTTTGGCCGAAGGAGCGGGGCGGTGGCCGAGCTCGAGAGGACCAAGGCCGAGCTCGAGAAGACCAAGGAAGAAGAGCGGGAGGCTTGTCCGAGAGGCCGAGGAGAAAGCCAAGGCTGCGGTGGCTACCGAGAGCGCTCGGCTCCGGGTGGAGTTCGACCGGCGCCTCGAGTTGGCTCTCGGTGAGGCCGAAGGAAACCGTCCTCGCCTACCGTCGCGACCGGGGTCGAGCCGTGGAGCAGGCCACCGCCTACATTGAGGGTGGCGTGTACATCCCGGGCAAGCTCCCGGAGTCCTTCCCCGAGCACGATTGGAGCCGGCTCCGGTGCCCGAGCTCACCGAGGAACAAGTTGATGATGAGCACCGGGAGATCCTCGAGGAGCCGGCCGGACCTCCGAGAAGCAGCAGCCCGCAGAACCGAAGTCCCCCATGTTGCGGGTGGTATCGGCCGAGGGCCATGCATTTTGATTGTTTTTTTTTTGTTGGGGGATTTAAACCCTTTTTCGAACATCTCTCCCGGTAGGGGGTGCCCTATCGGGAAGCAAGACGTGAATGGCCCTAAGGCCCTTATTTGTTGTTTTGAACAATGGCGTGTTTCGCCTATTCTATGAATTCTGTTTTTCATATTTTATCAAGTGTTCACTCGGGAGGACTGGTTTATTCAGTTTCTCTTCCGGTATTGTTTTCTTGAGTATTCATATCATATAGATAATTGATACCGGTAGCATAATGAATTTATCGTAACAAAACTTATGCGTAGGGGGGCGGTACCGGCCACATGTCTTACAAAAGTTTTACATGGGGGTAGCCGGTACCGGCCACATGCTTAATAATGTAACCAAAACTTATGCATGGGGGTAGGTAGCCGGTACCGGCCACATGTCTTACGAAGTTTTACATGGGGGTAGCTGGTACCGGCCACATGCTTAATAAAATAACCAAAATTTATGCATGGGGGTAGCTGGTACCGGCCACATGTCTTACAGAAGTTTTATCTTTGTGCTTTGCATTTATGCATTATCGGTAGGAGAACAAACATTCATGCAGACATAAATTTTTATAGTGGTTCACCTGGCTCAATGCGAGTCCTAGGTTACGTCCACTGTAAGAGTTTCACTATGGTAAATAATAATTACAAGTGTTTGAAAAGTGGTGAGGTCCACTTAGCCGGTATGTTCCAGACTTTTTTTTTTATGGGTAGTAGTAGCGAAGGTGCTCAATATTCCATGGGTGCGGGAGCATACACCCGGTAGAGTCCGTGAGCCGTTAGGTTCCTCGCTTGAGGACTTCGACTACCCGGTATGGGCCTTCCCACCATTGGTTGAAAGTCATGGCTGCTGAGTTCTTCGTACTTTGTCTTACCCGTCGTAGTGCCCAGTCCCCCAGCTTGAGGTACCGGCATTTTGCCTTCGTGTCAAACTTTCTCTTGAGCTGGTTTTTGTGTTCTGCATTCCGGAGGTTGGCTTGTTCCCGACGTTCCTCGAGTAGGTCCCGGTTGAGGCACAACTGTTCTTCATTTTCATTTGGATCATATGTGTCGATCCGGTGTGTTGTGGAATTGATTTCAACCGGTACTACGGCTTCTGCACCGAAAGCAAGGGAAAATGGCGTCTCGCCGGTGGCAGCCTTGTACGAGGTGCGGTACGCCCAGAGAACCTCCGGTAGTAGTTCAGGCCATGCGCCTTTCTTGTCGCCGAGTTTGGTCCTCATGGTTCTCTTCAGGATTTTATTGACTGCCTCCACCTGACCGTTGCTCTGTGGGTGGGCTACCGATGCGAAGGAAAGGGTGATGCCCTTCTCCTAGCAGAATTTCCTGAAGGATGCAGAGTCAAATTGTTTACCGTTGTCGGTGACAATGACTTGAGGGATACCGAAGCGGCAGATGATGTTTTCCCAGATGAAGGACTGTACTTGCCGGGAAGTGATGGACTTGAGGGCCTTGGCCTCCGTCCACTTGGTGGAGTAGTCGGTGGCGACTACCACGTGTTCAACACCACCGGTACCCTTGGGCATGGGCCCGATTAAGTCAATTCCCCATTGGGCAAAGGGACATGGATTGACCATTGTCTCTAGTGGTCGGGACGGTTTCGGCACGTTTGGTGCGTTGAACCGGCAGGCCTTGCATTGCCTTGTAAATGATATAGCGTCCCGGAGGAGTGTTGGCCGAAGTAGCCGAGGGGGATGAGTTTGTGGGCCAATGCTCTTCCTCCCGGGTGGTGGCCACATATGCCCTCGTGTACCTCCTTGACGGCATCTCGGGATTCGGCCGGTCCGAGGCATCGTAGATACGGTAGGGAGTGAGCCCGCCGGTAGAGATGATTGTTGATGATGAGGTATCGGGAGGACCGGAATCTTATTTTCTTGGCCTCATCATTATCTCTCGGGAGGGAGCCGTCACGCAAGTACTCGAGGATCGGTATCATCCCGTTCGCCTCCTCCGGACGCAGGTGGTTGACCTCGGTGGGTATTGTCTCGGTTTTCTAGCACGTCGATAGGTACCGAGTTTCCGGGGTTGGGGTCAATAGCCGACGCTATTCTGGCCAGGGCGTCAGACCTTTGATTTTCTTCTCTCGGTACCTTCGTTAGCTTGAGGCATGAGAAACCGGTGGTGAGCTCTTTTGCCAAAGTCCTATACCGAGACATGATGGGATCTTTGGCCTGGTAGTCCCCCGAGACTTGGTTGACAATGAGTTGCGAGTCGCTGAAGACGTGGAGCCGCTGGGCTTCCACGTGCCGGGCCGGCCGAAGGCCGGCCAAGAGTGCTTCGTACTCGGCCTCATTGTTGGAAGCTATGAAGTTGAACCGGAGAGCACTCTCGAGCCGAGATGTGTCGGGACTACCGGTGTGAGGAGTGATAAGGATGAGTCCGGCCCCGCTACCGTGGGCGTTCGAGGCGCCATCCACGTATAATTGCCAGATTGGTAGTGCGGGATCAAACTGTGTTTCCTCGCCGGTGGCTTGGGCCGTCTCGGCCGGGCTGGCTCCTTCTACCGATGTGGGAGGGGACTGCACGAGGTGAATTCGGAGACAAAGTCAGCCAGTACCTGTGCCTTGATTGCCGGTCGAGGCCGGTAGGTGATGTCGAATTCACTGAGTTCGATGCTCCACTTCATGAGTCTGCCGGATGCCTCTGGCTTCTGCAGGATCAACCAGAGTGGGTGATCGGTAAGCACCACGATGGGGTGTGCCTGGAAGTATGGGCGAAGCCTTCTGGCTGAGATCATGAGTGCAAGGATGAGCTGCTCGATTTCGGGGTACCGAGTCTCGGTATCCACGAGACATTTGCTTGTGTAGTCTACCGGTAGGTCCTCCTTGTTGTGGCTCCTTACTAGGATCGAGTTCACAGCAGTCCTCGATACCGATAGGTACAGGAAGAGAGGTTCGCCTAGTACCGGTCTGCTGAGCATTGGTGCTGCTGCCAGATACTCCTTTAATGCAGCAAAGGCTTGTTCGCACTCGGTGGTCCAGCCCTCGAACTTCTTCCCGGTTTTCAGAATTTTGAAGAATGGAGCACACCGGTCAGTAGACCGTGATATGAACCGGGATAGAGCAGCGATCCTACCGTTAAGGCTTTGGACGTCCTTGAAGGTTTTGGGGGATTGCAAGTCCAAGATCGCTCTGATCTTCTCGGGATTAGCCTCGATACCCCGGTAGCTGACCATGAAGCCAAGGAATTTTCCTTCACCTACGCAGAAGACGCACTTCTCGGGATTGAGCTTCATCCCATAGTCTTGAAGAATGGAGAATGTCTCCTGTAGGTCGGTGAGGTGATCACCTTTCTTTAAGCTTTTGACGAGCATGTCGTCCACATATTGAACTTCCCGGATGAAACCGATGCTCAACAGCTTGTCAACCTCAACCTTCATAGCCTCGTACCGCTCCTGGTCCCCAACGCGCCTCTTCTGCCGTACCGGCCGGTAGGCAGGATCAATCCCGAGTTTATGGGAGATGGTTGTGGTAGAGATACCGGGCATGTCAGCGTAGGACCAGGCGAATACTGAAGCGTTATCCTTGAGGAGCTTAATCAAGTCGGTACGCAGGGCGACCGGCAGGCCGGTACCGATCTTGACCACCCTGTCAGGCTGTTCAGGGAACAAGATAATTTGCTCTACCTCCTCGTGGGGCTTCCCCCGTATGACTACGGCTCCTTCCCGAGGGTCATCCGGTTTTGTCCGCCGCCGCCGCGTTGTGGATCGGGTGCGACACCGCACACGTCCCGTAGGGCCGTCGTGGCTTTGTCTCTTGTGCATAGCAGGACCGGGCCATGGGCTGACTTCCCCGATAGAGGCAACTCCGGCAGGAGTAGGGAACTTCAGCATGAGTAGATAAGAGCACACGCAGTCCCCGATTTGGCAGAGGATGGGTCTACCGAGAATGAAGTTGTAGGAGGATTCACAATCCACTACCAAGGCATGGCCGATACCTTCGGGACCGGGGTACCGTCCGACCTCGACGTTGAGCCAAACGCTACCGAGGGGTTGGACAAGGTCTCCCGAGAAGCCGATGAGCGGGTTCACCGTCCTTGAGATGTTCTCGAGGGGTAGGTCCAACTTCGAGGTAGGCACTCTTGAAGATAACGTTGGCGTAGCCGCCACCGTCAACCAAGACCTTGTGCATCGGGTCGGTATGGACCTTGGCGGATATCACGAGTGGGTCATCGTGGGGGTCACGATGTCGGTTTCTTCCTCACCGGAGAATCCTACATTCCGGGGGTCCCGTTTCTGTCTCTTCTGCACCGGGGCAGACTGTACCGAGAAACACTGCAGGTGCTGCTTAGCCTCCTTCACATGGGATCTGTGCTCGGAGCGAGTGGTACCGAAAAGAGTAGGGCCTCCACTGATGGTGAAAATTTCCTTTCGGTACCCCTGAGGGGTTTGGCCAACATACTGGGTGAGTTTCCCATCTCGGTGCAACTGCTCAGCAACATCCCTCAGGGCTTGGCACTCCTCGGTACTATGAGTACCGGACTGATGGTGGGTGCAGAATTTTCCGGTGTTGACCCGGTTGTCAGCATACGGTGGCCTCTTCCACGGCTGAGGGAAGAGCTGGGGGTTCTCCTTGTAGATGTCCTCCATTGGTTTGTTGAACACGGTACAAACCGGTAGGCTATCATCGGCAAGGTCCTGCCGGTTGGATTTCTTGGACCGGTTTTGCCTCCAAGAATTCTTTTTCTTGGGGTACTGGTTGTAACCGGTTTCAGTCCAGCCGTGGCTTGGAGTGTTTATCTGGTTGACGCCGGTAGCCGGGGTGCATGGCCATCCACCCTGGTAAGCCGGGGGTGCACTCGGGGTTGAGTAGCCGGAGCTCTGCCCCTGGTCGTACCGACCGGAGTAGGGCCGTACCCTTGGCTCGTAGTGGCCGGAGTCAACCTGGTATACCGGTCGGTATTGGTTGTTCTCGGGGGGCTTGGTATTGGTGATTCCGCTCCCGATGGGGAGGTTCATACCGCCGATTGTTATTCCGGTTTCCCCAGTTGTTGTTCCGGTTGTTCCCCTGCATTGTTACCCCGGTTGTGCTTGTCATTCCGCCAGGTTCTTCGACCTTGGGCGCGCCGGTTTGCTCTTGTTTGCGTTTATCCCCGGTAGGTCCACAATCACCGTGGAGGCCTTCGTCGCCTTTGTGCATTTCATTGAGATGAGACTTCCTCTCGTAAGTTAGGTAGTAGCTGCGGGCGTACTGGCTGGTTCTGCTCATGAGCTCGGTATAGGTGAATACCGTGCTGGTAAAGTTCAGTTCCCTGAGGAACTCTCCCGGTTCTAGGCCATCCCGGAAGATCTGGGCTGCACGGATGTCATCCTTGGTATTGCAGCGCCGGTAGGCAGCTTTGAACCGCTTCATGTAGTCAGCCAACCGTTCGCCCGTGGTTTGTTGGAAGCCGGTGAGCTCCCCTACCGAGTAGAAGAAGATGGACTTGGTGGCATACTCGGTGGTGAAGGCCTCAACCAGCTGCTCGTAGTTGTCGATGGACTCCGGCTCTAGTTGATAGAACCATAACATGGCCTCCTGAGTCAGGGTATTGACAAAGGCATGGCACCAGTCTTCATCGGTATAACCCCCGCCGTTGTAGGCGGACCGGAAGGCAGTAACATGCATCACCGGATCCTCCTTGCTAGTATAAGGATCTATATTCGGATGCTTGAAGTCCCGGTTGTGGTTATAGATCCTCCCGGTGAAGGGACCGATGGGTTTCTTGGCCATGCCGAAGCCGACGTACTCCGGCGGTACCGGTCTCAACTTTCCCGAGACGGTCATTGAGCTCCGGAAGAGGCTGGTCGGCGTGTCCTCTTCCACTCGTGGCCTTGGGGCGGCGGTAACAGGTCCTCGTGGAGGGTGTCGCGGTCCTCGTCGGTATCTTCTTCTTCGGCGGAGTGGGCCACGCCCTTAGTGTCAAGGAACGAGACTAGGGGAGCCGGTAGGGGCCCGGTCCGCTTATCCGGTACTCGGTGCCTCGGCCTCAGAGGAGTGTCGACTCTCGGAAGAGGTGCCGACACCGATTGACTGGGGTTAGCATCCCGGGTGAAATGCTCTCTCAGCAAGTTGATCTCCCGGGCACTAGCCTTTTGAGCAGCGAGCTGATCGCGGCGCAATCGCTCATTGCTCTCCTGGAGTTCTCGGATCATGGCTTCGAGTTTCGCCACCATGGAGGGCTCAGCTTGATGGGACTCTGGGGTCTCTGACTCGGAGGAGTGGACCGCCGCTGGTATGTCTTCAGGAATGGGTCCCAGGCCAGCGATGGTCATGGTTTCCTTCACGGATTTAGACTTCTCGGTCTGCTTCGTTGGCTGTGAGCCATCGCTAGCTGATTTTGTCATTGCTTGACTGGTAGAACACCTCACGGAGTGAGTAAGCTTTGGTTATGAAGTGGTGGAAATGTTCCCAAAGACGGCGCCAAATGTTTCTGCCGTTTCCCAACTGCCCGATAGGGTCGTGCGCGGGTACCTGAAAGCACAAGATTGGTCAGGGAGGTCGGTGTGTACCGACCGAAGACCCTCCGACGCCCAAATCAGTACCGATAAGTTCTGAGAGCAGAGAGTTTGGGATTCGGAGAGAACGTACCTGAATAAGGAGCGAGGACTCCTTATATATGAGACGAGGTCGGAGACAAGCTCCCCTGGCGTGGGGGACATCCCCTGACACGAGGAATATCCTCTGGTCCCACTACACCATAAACTCTCATCTATAGCGTTCGAAAAACGCTATAATAGGATACGATAGCGTTTTAGTAAACGCTATGTCTACCGGAGCTATAATAGGGTCAAAGGCTTTCATAGTGTTTTCGGAAATGCTATAAAAAGTTTCACACCTATAGCGTTTTTGAAGTGCTATCGTATAAGATTTAATAGCACTTGATAAATGCTATTGTTAAACATCAATAGCATCTAGTAAATGCTCTTAATACCTATTTATAGCTATTAGAAAATGCTATTATATAGAATCTAATATAACTGCAATGGTGCTACTATCCTACATCTTTAAGCGCTATCAGAACTTCAGAAGTACACAGTTGTTCATTAAATAGTTTCAAAAGCGATCAAAATTGTAACATTAATAAATTAGACAACTACATTGTCTTAGCCAAGAAGGCTTTTGTCCGTTTGTTCAAATGATACAAATATCCTACTCTGACATTGAAAGCCTTTATAACGAAACTAATATTTTACATCCTAGCAGATGCTTTTCCTCGAAGAAATGTCTTCAACTCTGATGTTGATACTAGTTTCGAACGAAGGGTTGTTGGAGTGCAAACTAGTTTACATATAACCATCATTAACCTGTAAGCCAATTAAATCTCGTAACATAATAGTATAGATAAACCTATCCTCATTCTGCAAGCCAACACAAAAAGCAACATCCACTTGTACTAATAGAAAATAGTGAAAAAGTTCCAACCTTATATTGCAAAAATAATTAATCATTCTCTGAGTATGAAGTACTTATGGATCACTGAGTAGATATATAGCAAGCTGAGTTCTGAAATAAACAGAAGGAACCTTTGGTTAGTGATTTGTGGTAAGAACCGACATCAATTTATTTACCTAAACTTCCTAACAATTTGTCGTTGAAAAGCATAATGGGAAGTAAGGATTTTTCCCACAGGAGATTGTTTATTTACTTTTCTATGTCACAAAATTAATTAAACTATACTACAATTATTCTAAACATATTTATTTAATTTACAACTAAACTAAACAAAACATATATATAAGTAAACAAATATTTACAAGTACTAAAAGTAAGAAAAATACTCACATAAATTAATTTACAAAAGAGAAAATGTTTTTGGGTTTTCTTAAATAATTCAAGAAAATAATAATTGAATCAAATTACAAGTTAACAAATGTAATTTCACCCCAAAATACTAATACAAATCAAATAATAAAATCACACATATATTAATTAAACAAAACTGAAATTAAAAAGAGAGAGTTTAGAAATCTCATTTAATTTCGGCGAGGGATCTGATCGGACTCGTCGTGAATTCAGTGAAGCTCGGAGATTCGGGTGTGGATAGCGATTGGACCATTGGGCTTTTGGCAATTGGGCTTGGAGTCAATGGGTCAACAGACCCATTCTTTTCTTTCCGGTCAAGCTTGTGTTGACCTCTATTCCTTTGACTTTTCAACCCTTTAGTTTTCAGCTCTTGTTTGCTTGAGAGTTGAGACCCGTGCGCGATTTCTTCTTCAGTTTTTCTCTTATCTTTTCTGGTCTCACTTCATCTTCTTCAGCATATAGAGGAAAGAGAGAGCCTTGAGGAGATGGCTGCTGGTGGTGCTAGCAGGGATGCGGCGCGCGAAAGCTTGGAGGCACGGGAAGACTGCGAAGGCACGGCGCACGACATGGACGCAGAGGGGCAGATCGGTGACGGCAGAGCTTCTTGGCATCGGTGATGGGTGCAGCAGCGTGATGATGACTGGGCTAAGACCAGCGGTGCTTGTGCGGTGGAGCGGTGACTGGGCACGGGCGCTGGAGATGGAGCCACGATGGAAGACTCGGCGGCGAGGCTAGGAATGATGGATCGTCGGCGGCGCGACATCGTGCAGATGAAGGAGGCCGGCGGTGCTGGTTTGGATCCCAGAGAGGATCGACGGAGGTGGTGATGTGAACGTAAAATACGTTCATAAAGTGCTCTAAATACTTGGATGGATGCTATTCCGAAAGCTTATTTGTCGGTTTAATGTTTGTTTTCGTGTTTTCAGGGAAAATATGTGAAAAATGCTAATTTACACATAAAAGGTGAATTTTGGAGATTTACAGCGCAATTTCGGAAAGTCAACCGTGACTTTTCGATTATCTGATGACACCGGTCATCATTCGGAAGTGGAATATAACATTGTACGAAGATTTTGGAAACCATTCCAAATTCCGGCAATTTTGCCGGCGAACCACCACTTACGGAGGCGCAACCACCACACGCGGTGATGAAATCCATTTTAAATCTCTACTTTATTTTCCCTTGTTTATATTTTATATTTATTCTTATTCTTTATTTATTTTTATTTCTATTTTTAGTATTTATTTTATTTTATTTTATTTCTTTTGTTATTTTATTTAATTCTTTTGTTTTATTTTATAGTTAATTCTTTTTATTTCTTTTTGTTATTTTATTCTTTTGTTTTCTTTTGGCTGCAGCATTAACGCATGTTCATAGTTCAATTCCAGCCAGGCACGGTCTTTCTCCCCTCCCGCTCCTTCACTTCAAATCCATCTCCATTTTCTCCCCACTTCGCCAAGGAATCTCCGGTTCATCACCCACTATTACTCTTTGAATTTGAATTCCGAGACCCATTACCTTCCTTTCCTCCTCTTTATATACCAGCCTCTTTTACCATATTTTTCATGGCCGGGGAGCCAGGGGCTTCTCCCCTGCGTCTCCCATCTTCCCACCTCTCCACCTTCTCGCTCTCTCCCTCTCTTCTCCTCTCTCCCCTTTCTTTCTTCTTCTTCTTCTTCTTCTTATTCTCCTTCTTCCTTCTTCTTCCTTTCCTTCCTCTCTGCCATACTTCCTCCGTCCGGTTACACTTCCTCCGAACTCTGCAAACATCTCTTCTCCCCTCTTCTCTCCTCTCGTAATCACCATCACCACGGCCTCACGCCCAATCCACAATTACACTCACTCTCTCAAGCCCACAATCTCCCGCAATCACAGCCTCCCATAATCATAATGCCAATCACCCAATTAATCAATCATTCACCAGAAACTCTGTACCTGCAAAACAATTAAACCCAAGCCCACGCCTACAGCCCGCTGCTCTCCGCCGGTCCTCGCTGACCCGCGCCGCCCTCTCGCTTCACAACCAAACCAGATTCCAGCCGTGCGTCGCCACTGCCCGTGCCTCCTCCGTGCACGCCGCCGACGAGCCCATGCTCTTCCCACACCACCGCAGCTGCCATCGAGCCACAAGCCCAATCCAGCACCGGCACCAATTACCCGGCGTCGATCCAGTCCTCCGCGCTGCCGTGCCGAGCCCAATCCTCCGCTGCCTCCCGCCCGAGCCCGAGCTCCATGTGTCGCCGATCGAATCTCCCCGAGCCCAGCTCACGCCACCGCCGGCGTCGTCCCCGGCTCACCTTGCCGCTCTCTCTCCGTCCTGCTCTAATAGAAGAAAAGAAACAAATGAAGAAGATGATGATGGAGATGCACGGACTAAGGAGATGAAGAAATGGAAAGCAAAGCCGCACGGGTATGGTTGAAAAGTCAGCCTTGGCACCGTTGAAAAGTCAACACTTTCTCGATTTGGGCCTCCAAGCCCAATTACAAAAGCCCGCCTGGCCCAAGCCCACCGATCTCTTCACCCATGCTCCCGAGCCTTCACGAAAATCCGGCGAATCCGATAAGATCCTTCGCCGGAATTAAATGAGCATTTCTCTCTCAAACTCAATTTATTTAAATATTTGTTGTGTGTTTATTTATTTGAATATTTGTTTAATTTGAATATTTGTGTGATTTAATTATATATTGAAAAACCCAAAAATATGTTATTCATTTATTTGTGTGTTTGTTTAATTATTTTTGGTGTGTTTTATTTAAGTGTGTTAGTTTAAATTGCATCTTAATTTGTTTTGTTCTTGTTTTATTTTATTTGTTTTCAAAAATATTAAAAACCAAAAATATTTCTTTTTATTTATTTCTTGTTTTCAAAAGAATTTCAAAAACCCAAAAATATCACCTTTGTATATATTGTATATTTTTGTAATTAGAAACAATATAGTTTAATTAATTTCGTGACATTAGAAAAGTAAATAAACAATCCTCTGTGGGAAAAACCTCTACTTCCCATTATACTATTCAACGACAAATTGTTAGGATGTTTAGGTAATAATTAATGACGTCGGTAAAACCGCATATCATTTTGGCGCCGGCTCGCCGGGGATTGTCTTTACTATTTACTTTTTTTACTTTTTACTATTTGTAAATAATACTTGTAAATAATACTTACTAATTATACTTGTATATATTGTTACACTTAGTAATTATACTTAGGTGTTCTGAGTACTGTTAATTATTTAAGTTGTTGTAGGTTGTAATTTGAACGGAAATAGGTAAGGTCCTTTTATTAATATTGGCCTAAACCCTTCATTTGTACCGTAAGGTCACTTGAGGTTGAGGGCGGCCTTTATTAACACTTGGAGAATTGTCGAACACTTAAGTGCTTTCTCAACTGAGTAAGGGGCACATGAATGGTGTCTAGATATGATCAAGACTCTGGGTGACGGGTTTGTAAAATTGGATTCAGAGGACTTGTCCACTAAATGAATCCTGCCTCTCGCTTATCTCTTGTGATCTGGCCATTCGCCTTCTGAAAACACGGAAAGTCATTTACGTCAAGACATTGCACCTAGGCCGTACGTCCACCTTGAATTACCGCTTGGAATCAACTTTGTTCTTAACTATATTTTGGACAATTTAACATTACTTGTAAATAAAATATACTTAGACATAGGAAATTTTATTTATTCATTTTGTATAGATAATTTGTGACACTTTTTAACTTTGTAAATATTTTGTTTTGATTTTGTAAATTTTATTACTAACTTTTTCATTTTTATAGGGAATAATCCGGGTTATTCGGAAATTTTACCACATACATCGGAGCATACGTTTAGGAAGTCAAGGTTGAAAAACCTTGAGGTTGATGTCTTGTTGGTGATTTTTCGGTTTCCTCGGGAGTAAAAAGGTAAGTTTTCTTTTCACTCTCGTTATTTGTTTGTTTAAAAAAATAAAAAATAAAAAATTTTGTAATTGTAAATAAAAAAAAAAAGAGTGTTTCCTTTTACTGTTTTGTAATTATTTATTTTCACTTTTTATAATTACTGTTTATTTGTTTTGGGCTTGTTTGTTTGTTATTTGTTATTGGGCCTTAGGCCCATTCGTTTGTGTGATTGGTTAGGGTTTTAGGTTTCGTAAAATAAAAAAATAAAAAATAAAAAATAAAAATTTTAGCCCATTGCGCTCGTGTCATTCACGAAGCCCAAAACCCTTAACCCAAGCCCATTTAGTGTGTCGGGCCTTTTCGTTTTTAGGCCCATTAGTTTAAGCCCACCAATAATGGGCCGGAGATTTCTTTGGCCCAGGCCCACTTTAAGGCCCAAACCATTTCGATGGCCCAAGCCCGTTTAAAGTGTCGGCAACCGTCAGCGCATGCGTCTCACGCGTTTTCACTGTTCACTTTACGACTTTTCGTAAAGTATTAAAAAAAATAAAAATTGAAAAATCGTTATTGGGCCGACACACGACTTTGTCGTCGGCCGAATAATAAACAAAAAAATTAGTTAGTTTAATAATTTTCGGACGCGTGTGCACTATTGTCTTTACGACTTTTGTGGCACGCGGTCGTTTTCGTTGCGACTTTCGTTGCTCGATCCGGAAATTCCGGATCTGTGTCTGTGGCACGTGTGCGAGCGTGTGCGCGTCTTTCCCCTTCCCTTCTGTTTGCGTTAGTTTCCTTAGGTCATTTCGCGTTTCCCTTAGTCTCTCTCTCTCTCAGTCTCACTCTCTCTCTCGTTTTCTCTCACTTGTTCTTCGTGTTCTTCCGTTTTTCCCCGAAAACCTCCCAAACCCAGAAAAGCATTCCTCCCTCCCAAACCACAAATGGCCAAAAGAGTCAATTCTTTCAGTGATTTGTTTCAGGCAGGTCCTTCAGAGAACCCGATCTTTGAAGGCTTGGCTGAAATAATTCCCCCGAGCATGCTCAATAGCGCCGATGCTAGCATGCCGACCCAGCCACAACCACAACCACAACCACAACCACTACCCCAAGCACCAATCCTGGTTGCTGATCCACCCGCCGAGCCGGAAGCCGCTCCTGTCTATAGGAGACTTCCGAGGACGAAATACACCAAGGCTCAGAGAGATGCGCTGGCAGCTTTCTTTGCGGTGTATTCTCACCCCACCAAGCCACAACGTGAAAGATTTGGTCCAAAAATCGGACTAGAAGAAGACCAAGTCTACTATTGGGGGTCGAGAAATAGGAAGAAGTTCGGTATCCAGACGTCTGAGCAGCGTATTGCCGAGCTAGAAAGAAGAAACGATCAGCTGGTGAGCAAGAACGAGGAGCTTCAAATGCAGAATCAAAGACTCGTCGATGCTCTCCACAGCGGCATTTGTCCCAATTGCGGAGGTCCTGTTCCGCACTCAGATGTGCCTAGGCGAAGGCTCGAAGTTGTTCCTCCACAACAAGAGCCTCTTCTCGAGTTGTCCGATGATTCGATCGACATGGACCACTTGAGACGGGATGTGCGGAGCCTCATGCCTACACTAGTCGAGCGCCCATCCGCACCTATTCCATCTGACCGTCTTCCCGGACCTGCTCATGATCTTGTCGGAGTCCACACCGACTTGATCTCGGATATCGCCCGCAAGGCCAAGCACGAGCTCATGCTCATGGCCACTGCCGGTTTTCCTTTGTGGATATCTTCACCGACTCCCGACACTTCTATTCATCCCGAGACTCTAAATAGGGCCGAGTACTTGCGAGTGTTTCAACGTGGCGAGCCTGCGCCATACTTCAAATCGGAATCCTCGAGACACTCTGCAACCATTCACCTTCATCCGACCACCATCGTTGAAATCTTAATGGATGTTGGTCGATGGTTGCCTGTCTTCTGTAGCATGATCACAAACGCTCAGATGTTGGAGATCCTACCCTCCGACAACGCAGTAGGCTACGAGGACCAGAAGCAAGTGATGTCGGCCGAGTTTCTGGTGCCATCTCACATCGTTTCGACTCGTGAAGTCCAGTTCGTTCGGTACTCTCAATTACAACTGGATGGAAGTTGGATCGTTGTGGATGTCTCCGTGGATGAACTGCGCTCAAATCCGAAGCCTTCAGTGAGATCGATTTGCCGAAAGCGCCCCTCCGGATGTTTGATTCGAGATTTGCAGAATGGATCTTCCTTAGTTACTTGGGTGGAGCACGTGGATGTGCGCGAAAAGGAGATGAAGGCCATTTTCGAACCTTTCGTTCATTCAGGGTTCGCTTTTGGTGCAAAGCGTTGGATCTCAACTCTCCAACGACAAGCCGAGCGCTACATGTGCGTCACAGGGATCCACACTTCACCCGGTGACTCTATCATTTCGCCCGAAGGAAAAAGAGGCCTAGCGGAAATGGCAAACCAGATGGCGATCTGTTTCTTCAACGACATCAGCAACTCCACGTATCATCACTGGACTTGTTCAAACCGAACAAGAGACACTCGAATGGAGGTCAGGACCAACAAGCGAAGGGGTGATCCGAGCAAGCCCCCTGGAGTCAATCGTACTGCTGGTTGTTCTGTCGTGCATCTTTCCCATCACACCAGGATCTTTGAGTTCCTCAAAGATGTGCATACGAGACCGCTGTGGGATAGTATGTCGATGGACAGCTCGGTACGTGTGCTAGCAAACTTCACCATCGGTCTTGACCCGCGGAACCAGATTTCGGTGCTCGCCATAGATAGTCACAACGACTTCCTCATTCTTCAGGAGTGTTGCACCGATGCAACGGGGTCGTCTGTGATTTATGCGCCGATTAACCATTCCATTCTCCAGTGTTTGTTATGTGGAGTTCAACCGGAGCCATTTCCGTTTATGTCTTCAGGCTTCTCCATTCTGCCAAACGTATCCGGAGCTGTTCTTGATGGAACACTACTGACTATGGTGTTCCAGATCTCGGTGAAGGCTACATCAGCTAAATCTGCCGTGGAGTCGGCAACAACACTCGTCCAGGACACACTTCAAAGGATCAGAACCGCAGTCAACTAAGGAGCAAACGTTGGATGCAAGGCCCTGCTAGCCTTGTTTGTGACTGTTGGTGACTTGCTTCGGGAGGAGTTTCACGATCTACAAAGGGGAGTTTTTCTTTAACTTATCTGTTGTATATATGTTGTGTGTTTATTTTTGTTGGTGTGTTTATTTCTGTTTGTATTTTCAATTCAATAACCATACTTGAATTTTTCATTTCGTGAAATATCTGTCTAACATTGAGGACAATGTTTAATTCAAGTGTGGGGGAAGGTTTATTAAAAAGAAAAGAAAAAATTTGAAAAATTTGAAAAATTCAAAAAAATAATTTACTTGTTTTTGTTTTCTACGGTAACAATATATCGACTAAATCATACTTACTCCCTTGGTAGCGTTGAACCTACCATTGCACTAAGTAAGTCACTGTGGTCACGTATTGTTACGTAAATTGAAAAAAAATCCAAAAAAATCCAAAAATCAAAAAAATACAAAAATATTTGCTTCTGTTTGTGTGTTTTTGTGTGTTTATTTGTATTCGTGTTTTGTTCTTTCCAATCCCGATGATGAATTGAGTTTAATTGTTGTGATTAGGAGAATGTTTATTATATGTCAAGGCTTTGTGTGATTTGCTTTGGATTTAATTTGCATAACTTGTGATTGCTCGAAATTTCATGTTCACATAACCTGTGTTAATTAGTTGATTGCAATCCGAGAAGCACATTTGAACATACATTGTCATGCATACCCAGAAATTGTGAGAATTTGAGCCTGTTGAATATTCACATGTATGCATTATTCATACATTTACTCGTTCTTCATGTGTGCACAATTCATGAGTTTTTGAACCTAGAACTTGCTCATTGACCTCTCGAAACTTTTTATTAATCTGTGATGAATTGAAAATGATTAAGGCATTAGTTGAGCACCATGGCCAAATATTCACCATCCATCTAAACACGAACTTTAGGAACCCCTTTTGAACTGATAACTCATTAGCCGCTTCTTTTGTTCACCCACACCATCTCACCCATGTTTTATTGTGTTTGCAAGACGATGATAGTGACTTCTTATATTCTTATGCTTCGGGTTTTGATTTGTATGGTAGTACCAAAAGGCAAGTGTGGGGGTGCATTTTATTTTGTTGTATTTGTTCATAGAAAGAAAAAAATATATATATATATCAGAAACAAAAAGAAGGAATAAAGTTCCTCAAGAAAAAAAAAAGAAAAAAAAAAGTGGAAGAGAAAAAAAAAATGCCACAAAAATAGAGTTATTTTCTTGTATTGTTTTAATTTCAATAAAAGGTTGGAGGAGAATAAGAAAGTTATTTCGGGTTTAGCATAGGTATGAGTTTCAAAGTCGTTGATTTGTCGTGCAAACATGTGGAACATTTATCATTTATAGTCTTTCCCTTCCATTTACCATTTACCATTTACCATTCATTCACCATTCATTCACCCTTTGGCCCCATTACACCATTGAAAGCCCTTATGATTGAATGATTTGTGGATTAATTGTAGAGAGTTGGTTAATGAGCAAGCTTATGGGAACATTACTTGTGTAATTGTTATGAGAGTAAACACTTAACCCTAAACACTGAGCGGAAATATTTAGTGAATCTTGTTAGCTTTAGTGGTTAATGTTGTTCATTTGTGCCAATTTGATTGCATGAGATTAATTGTACACTCGGTTTTCACCCACTTCACTCGAGCACGAATGAGATGTCCATGTTAAATACTTAGCAAATTCGTGAGCCTTGGTATATAGTTTTTATTCTCCTGATTATAATTCTTTGAACTCGTTGAGGGTTATGGTTGGAAAGAATTTCTGTTTTGTGTTTCCCTTTCTGTTTTTGTGTTGTTTTGTTTTTAGTTTCGTTTTTGCTAGAGGACTAGCAAAAGTTCAAGTGTGGGGGTGTGATGTGAACGTAAAATACGTTCATAAAGTGCTCTAAATACTTGGATGGATGCTATTCCGAAAGCTTATTTGTCGGTTTAATGTTTGTTTTCGTGTTTTCAGGGAAAATATGTGAAAAATGCTAATTTACACATAAAAGGTGAATTTTGGAGATTTACAGCGCAATTTCGGAAAGTCAACCGTGACTTTTCGATTATCTGATGACACCGGTCATCATTCGGAAGTGGAATATAACATTGTACGAAGATTTTGGAAACCGTTCCAAATTCCGGCAATTTTTCCGGCGAACCACCACTTACGGAGGCGCAACCACCACACGCGGTGATGAAATCCATTTTAAATCTCTACTACTTATTTTCCCTTGTTTATATTTTATATTTATTCTTATTCTTTATTTATTTTTATTTCTATTTTTAGTATTTATTTTATTTTATTTTATTTCTTTTGTTATTTTATTTAATTCTTTGTTTTATTTTATAGTTAATTCTTTTTATTTCTTTTTGTTATTTTATTCTTTTGTTTTCTTTTGGCTGCAGCATTAACGCATGTTCATAGTTCAATTCCAGCCAGGCACGGTCTTTCTCCCCTCCCGCTCCTTCACTTCAAATCCATCTCCATTTTCTCCCCACTTCTGCCAAGGAATCTCCAGTTCATCACCCACTATTACTCTTTGAATTTGAATTCCGAGACCCATTACCTTCCTTTCCTCCTCTTTATATACCAGCCTCTTTTACCATATTTTTCATGGCCGGGGAGCCAGGGGCTTCTCCCCTGCGTCTCCCATCTTCCCACCTCTCCACCTTCTGCTCTCTCCCTCTCTTCTCCTCTCTCCCCTTTCTTTCTTCTTCTTCTTCTTCTTCTTATTCTCCTTCTTCCTTCTTCTTCCTTTCCTTCCTCTCTGCCATACTTCCTCTGTCCGGTTACACTTCCTCTGAACTCTGCAAACATCTCTTCTCCCCTCTTCTCTCCTCTGTAATCACCATCACCACGGCCTCACGCCCAGTCCACAATTACACTCACTCTCTCAAGCCCACAATCTCCTGCAATCACAGCCTCCCATAATCATAATTCCAATCACCCAATTAATCAATCATTCACCGAAACTCTGTACCTGCAAAACAATTAAACCCAAGCCCACAGCTACAGCCCGCTGCTCTCCGCCGGTCCTCATGACCCGCGCCGCCCTCTCGCTTCACAACCAAACCAGATTCCAGCCGTGCGTCGCCACCGCCCGTGCCTCCTCCGTGCACGCCGCCGACGAGCCCATGCTCTTCCCACACCACCGCAGCTGCCATCGAGCCACAAGCCCAATCCAGCACCGGCACCAATTACCCGGCGTCGATCCAGTCCTCCGCGCTCGCCAGCGCCGAGCCCAATCCTCCGCTGCCTCCAGCCGAGCCCGCAGCTCCATGTGTCGCCGATCGAATCTCCCCGAGCCCAGCTCACGCCACTGCCGGCGTCGTCCCCAGCTCACCTTGCCGCTCTCTCTGTCCTGCTCTAATAGAAGAAAAGAAACAAATGAAGAAGATGATGATGGAGATGCACGGACTAAGGAGATGAAGAAATGGAAAGCAAAGCCGCACGGGTATGGTTGAAAAGTCAGCCTTGGCACCGTTGAAAAGTCAACACTTTCTGATTTGGGCCTCCAAGCCCAATTACAAAAGCCCGCCTGGCCCAAGCCCAATTGATCTCTTCACCCATGCTCCCGAGCCTTCACGAAAATCCGGCGAATCCGATAAGATCCTTCGCCGGAATTAAATGAGCATTTCTCTCTCAAACTCAATTTATTTAAATATTTGTTGTGTGTTTATTTATTTGAATATTTGTTTAATTTGAATATTTGTGTGATTTAATTATATATTGAAAAACCCAAAAATATGTTATTCATTTATTTGTGTGTTTGTTTAATTATTTTTGGTGTGTTTTATTTAAGTGTGTTAGTTTAAATTGCATCTTAATTTGTTTTGTTCTTGTTTTATTTTATTTGTTTTCAAAAATATTAAAAACCAAAAATATTTCTTTTTATTTATTTCTTGTTTTCAAAAGAATTTCAAAAACCCAAAAATATCACCTTTGTATATATTGTATATTTTTGTAATTAGAAACAATATAGTTTAATTAATTTCGTGACATTAGAAAAGTAAATAAACAATCCTCTGTGGGAAAAACCTCTACTTCCCATTATACTATTCAACGACAAATTGTTAGGATGTTTAGGTAATAATTAATGACGTCGGTAAAACCGCATATCAGGTGGCAGTCAAGGTGAGGCCGTGATCTGGTGTGGTGGCCGCGGTGGTGAAATGGATTGGATGTGCGGCGGTGATTGGTGAATTGCTGTGATTTGTTGTTGATTTGCAGGTGAATGGAAATCCGAGAGAAGGCTGGGCACTAGAGGCGCGGAGGAGTTCCGGGCTTGTGGCCGTGAGCAGAGATGACGGCAGAGCAATTAAGTATGAGGCAGAGAAGCTGCCGTGATTGATTGCAGAGAGAATCGGGGGAGTAAGCAGATGATGATTGATTGTGTTGATTGATTAATTGCTTGCAGGTGATCTGTGAAGAGAAGAGAAATGAGAGAGAGATTGAGGGGTGAGAAAAGAAGGTGATTTGATTAATTGAATTGGTTACGAGAGGAGATGGAGGTTGATCGTTGTTTGCTGGGAGGAACAGAGAAGATTGGGAATGAAGATGGGGCTGAGATAGTTTTGGACAAAGGAAGAGGAGGAGAAGAAGGCCGTGAGTGGTCTGTTTGTGAGCTGAGGAGTAACAGAGAAAGGAGGGAGTAGAAGAGAAGGCATGGCAGGAGGCCATACACCGGCGCTTGAAGAAGGTTGGCACGGGGAGGGGATAGAAGGCCCCCGACCATCTTCTTTGGTGCTTGGGTGCGTGGATTTAAGGATAGGTGGTGATGCATGGGATTTGAAATTTGAAATGGCAAGTGAATTGCAGCTGGAAAAGGGGGGCTGGTTTGAAATGTGGTGAAGGTGGTGGTGATGGGTGGCCGGCAAGGACACAAGAACAAACCTGCAAAGTCAAACAAACAAGAAGAAGTCAACAAAAGAAAAGTAAACAATAAAAAAAAGAGATAAAAAATAATTAATTAAATAACAATAATAACAATAATATTAATAAAAATAATTACTTAAACTAAATAAAGAAAAATAGAACTAAACAACAATTTATAAAGGGAAATAAATAGAGGTTTAGAAAATGTATTTTGCCACCGCGGGTGGTGGTTGCGCTGTCTTATGTGGTGGTTCGCCGGTAAACTTGCCGGGATTCGAAACGTATTTCGAAATCTTCGTACATGCTTTGAAATCCACATCCGAGAAATGACCGGTGTCATTTCAATATTGAGAAGTCACGGTTGACTTTTCCATTCAACATTCGAATTCGCGCTAAAACCTCTAAAATGTACATTTTGTACAAATAAAACGTTTTCTTCGTATTTTCCCTGAAACACACTAAAACAATATTAAATACACAATAATAGGCTTTCGGAATAACATAATCCAAACGATTAAGGTACTTTGTGCACGTATTTTACGTTCACATCAGTTAGAAGTCTCAATATTTACTTATTATATTAAACAAATGAAACTTGTAAAACAGAAGAATTATTCTCAAATAATGAATTTACAAATTCCAAACATATCATAGGCTCTACAAGAAATAATTGAACAAACAAAATAAATTTGATTTCATTGAATTTCATCAACTGAATTCTGCAATAGACAGAAGGAACCCTTAGTTAGAAGTCAGAGTATTTACTTATTGCATTAAGCAAATAAAACTTGTAAAACAGAAGAATTATTCTCAAATAATGAATTTACAAATTCCAAACATATCATAGGCTATACAAGAAATAATTGAACAAAAACAAAATAAATCTGATTTTACTGAATTTCATTATAATTAGAAACTGCTAAAGCAAGTTTCATCAATCACAGTACTTAGAAATCACAATACTCTCCTCCTAAATGATTAAATATTTAGTGATATGCAATGGATCGAGATTATCTAAACCAAATGCATAACAGGTTCCAAAAACAGGTGTTGTGTCATGGGTTATTGGGTGCCAAATAAAACCTAGCAACTATGTCCACAAGATATTGTTAAACAAAAGAATATAACACTAACATATACAACATTTCAAGATTCCCAAAGAATACAATGCCTACAAAATTACATTCTTGATTACCCTTACATTTCAATACACCTTGGTAAAAAACTAAAAGAAGATGTAGCCAAGGAACAAACACAACCAAACAGAGGTTTCAATGCACCATGGAGAAAGGTAAGGGGAAAAACAGTCTTATATAACTTCAAATGCATATCTGGTTTATAATTCCATCAGCCAAGAGAAAGCAGATGACAAGATTAAGATAACCCAAAGAAAAATATTATGAGACAGGACGCACATATATGCATACCTGACTTGCTTATTTGAAAATGCCACAAGGATAATGAACTAAAACCCACTCTTACTCTGCATTAAACAAACAAAAAATACCATCCAAAAAAATAATAATCAAAATCATTAGAGATTTGTTGTGGATTAATCATTAGAACAGTGGCTAGAATCTAAAATTGAAATCCATAAACCCCACCCCCAAATATATATATCCAGGTGCTTCAAGGGTTTTAGTGTATCAATTGGGAAAACAACCAAAAATTGAACAACACCCACAAACTAATATCACCCAAAAAAAACCCCGTGAGTGTTAATTGAAAAATTGACAGATGAAAAACCCCAAATTGATCTCTAACTATTAGGGTTTTAAGTATCATATTTCTTCAAAACCCTTAACTAAACCGCATAGGGTCTTCCGGATCCAACCAAATAATAAACATATATAGGAACTAGGAAGGAATAACAACATGATGAGAGGTGAGAGAAAAAGTAGTTTACCTGAAGGGTCTTGTCTCTTGGTGAGGCTTCAGAAATAAAAAAAGAACGAATGGAGGAGTCGGAGCCTACAGAGGAGAGAAGTCGAGAGTTTGTTTTTTTCTTGTTCTGCTTATAATACTCTTTTTTTTTTCAATGTGGTTTTTAACATTCAAGTCAGCGGTAACACAATTTAAAGCCCCGCTTTTATTTTCATGAGGCGGGAATCTTACCGCGTGCCATCTAATATACATATAGCGCTTCCAAAAAATTTCATAGCGTTTGAGGCTTTGAACTACAATTGAACTGGTCAACTACAGCAGTTTTGGGAAAAACGCTATCGTCTAATGCTATTAATAGGCAAATTTTTTGTAGTGTCCACTACCTCGATGTGCGCATCGAGGGATGGCGGCGCCTAGTGCAGCATGGGCGTGCGACCTAGTGCGATCTGCGAGGTAGTGGACAAGCACGTGTACCGGGTGGCCGTGCCGGTACCGGTGGGGCTGACCACTCTCGGTACCTGGTCAAGAGACGTCCATGTGCAGCCGGAGGGAGAGCTTGTTGTCGGTACCCCCGGCCTGGTCTTACCGGTACCGCTGGGGTACTGCCAGGGCTTCGACTGCGGCCCGGGACAGTATACTCGGTAGGGTATCCCTACCGAGTCGGTAGATGCCGCTGGGGCGTTGCAGAGATTATATCCTCGGTAGGGGAGCCCTACCGACTCAGCCATGGGGCTTGTAAGCAGGTTGCTCCCGGTGATAGTGAGCTACTTTGGGGCCTATCCCGGCAAAGATATGAAATGGTAGCAACACCATATGAATAACTTGAAGATCTTGAAACCACAAAACCTTGAGTCCTTGACCACAACTAATCCACGTCGTGAAGACAAGTTGGTGATGAAGATGGTGATGTTGAAAGTTGGTTGGTGATGATGGTGATCACGCCTTCTCCTCCTCCCTGAAGCCTTGAAAACCCTTGCACTAGAGAATGGAAGCCGAGAACTTTGGATGGTGGTGTTGCCGAAACTTGAGAGGTATGGAATGGTATTTTTCTCGGGTAGAAGATGTGTAGAATTGTGTTGAAGAGCAGCCTATTTGTAGGAGAAATCATGGAGCCCTTGATGCAATCCTAGCCCTCCATCTAGATGTCGAAATCTTTTAGGATTTATCTCTTAATTGTTGCTGAAAATTAATTGAGTAGCCACCAAGAAACCCTTCTCTTTTTGCCGAAATTAGGACTAGATTCATTCCCTAAAAATCTGATTTTATTAAGGAAGAACACTCCTAATCATTCTCGGACTTCATTTGTTCGGCAACTGATATGGCTAAAAATAGCGCATCAATTTTAAAAAATCCTTATCGGTAGTATAGAATAAGCAGGGTATCGTTCACAACGGAGATCAAAGGGTCCTAACAAAGAATTGTCACAATAAAATAAAGAATTATTATTAACAAGTATAAAGAATATATATATATATATATATACAAAATTAAATAAATTATTCAGTATCGTCTTTATTTACAAAAATATACAATATATACATAAGTGTAGAATATATACAAAACTATATACAAAACTTTATACAATATTTACAATATATATAAAAGTATTTTTGGGGGTTTTGAGATTTTTGAAAACAATAAATAAATAAAAGGAAATATTTTTGAATTTTTATTCTTTTTGAAAATATAAAAATAAAGTAATAATGAATCGAAAACAACCAATTTTCTAAGTCATGTGACCGAGATTAACATTGTGGAAAACCGGAAGCCGAGTCATTCCCCAATCAAACCCTCTCTACGAAAATTAACCCCGTGAAAGCACTGACAGGCTAACCAATTAAACACGCCATCTTAGTCTGAGAAGTCAGCTAATCAACCCACGTTTAACGCATAGAAAAGAGCCGTTAAAGCTAAGTGCACAACCTAGTATGGAAAAGTCCATCTATTTGCAATCTTTTTTATTTGATTCCGACCTTTGTCCAAAACCTTTACTACTTGTGAATTAGGTTTCCAAAACTATTAGGTGAATCGGATTCCTAACTCTAGCTTCAATCACATGCAAATATTATAAGTTTCGAACCCTATAACATAAGCACATAAAAGTTTTCCATAAAACAGAATCAAACAAACAGAAACACATAAGCAACTTCGAAAATCAAACTGTTTTAATTCAAACATTATTATACAAAATAAAAATATAGTTTTAAACAAATATTTACACAATAACATTTCCCAAATTTATTCACAAATAGTTAATTGCAGAAAATAAATTAAATAGAAATAAATTATAATAAATAAACAAAGTTTGGGAAAAATGTTACTGTTGCGTCCATGAAAATGGACACTGCCGTTCGGGTGTAGGTAGACGGTTCAACTATCGTATCCATGAAAATGAATACTGCCTGGCAGGTACAGGTGGCAGGCTCAACTTTAAGAAACAGTATTGACGGTGGAACTTGTCGGATCCGTCTTTGGATGTGGCGGGTGCCCAAATCAATTGAACAAAGTGGACTTTGCGCCAAGTGGGCCGAGCATGGTCAAAGCCCAAGTCAAAATTGACTTTGACTTTTTCTTTTTTTGTCTTTCTTTTCTTTCTCTGGTCTCATGCCGTGCTATTCATTTCTTTTCTTCTCTGAACAGATAACGGCCTGAACACAGGCTCGAGGTGGAGAGAGCAGGAAATTGGGGACGCCGGTGGCAAGGGAGGACTGGAGATGCGGCGTCGCCGGCGGATTAACAGCAGCAGCGGTGGAGATCGACAGCAGCGTGAGAGAGAAAGCTCGGCGCCGGCCGGTGCATGCAGGTGTCCGGGCTTTTGGTGGACGTCGGCGATGTTGGTGATCGATGGCGGCGGCAAAGAGAAGCGGCGGCGGCGCGGGGAGAGATGCCGAGAGGGAGCACGAGCTCGACGGTAGAGCTTCATGGCGGATCTGATCGGAGCCGGATTGGTGGCGCGGCAAAGCAGCGACGGCGCCGTGGTGGAGGCATCGAGCTTGGGCTCGGGTCCGGTGTGATGGGTTTTGCGGCCCGGACCGAATCGAGCATGGCGGCGGCTGTGATTATGGAAGAGAGGAGCACGGGCTCCATGGTATGGGTGTATAGAGAAACCGTCGGGTGTAGAGAGAGGCACGACTCATGGTAAGCAGCAGTGGTGCTTGACGTGACAGATGGAGGAAGAAGGATGGCTGCCATGGTGGAATTGGACAGGTTGTGACTTTCTGATTATGGATTTGGTGATTATGAGGTATGTGAGATGAATTGGTGGTGATGGATGTGTTTGTGAGCTTGCACGTAATTGATGGCTGCCGTGGTGAATTGCAGTGTTTGTGGCTTTGTGATGTGATGGTTTCAGATTGCAGGAGCTTCTCTTAAATAGAGAAGGGAAGGGGAGCTCACAGGCTACGGTCCAAGAGAAATGACGGTGGTAGTGGTGGTGGAAGGAGTAGGTGAAATGGAAGCTGACGGTGGAGCTAGAAGCCAAGGGAGAGGGAAGTGGGCTGCTCGGTGGAGGGAGTAGTGGCCGGTGTCGGTGGTGGAGGATAGCTCAAAAGTTGGAGAACAATCCAAGAAGAAGAGGGAAGTGGGTGAGGTGGTGGCGCCGCCTTATGTGGTGGTTCGTCGACAAATTGTCGGCAATCTAAAATTCAAAGGAAAAAGAAATTAAAATAATATAAAGAATTATTAAAATAAAAATAGATATAAAAATAAAAAAAATAAAAAAATAAAATATAAACATGGGAAAATAAAGTGGAGATTTAATTTGTGTTTCACCACCGCGTGTGGTGGTTGCGCCGCCTTATGTGGTGGTTCGTCGACAAATTGTCGGGATTCGGAATAATCTGAAATCTTCGTACAATATTTTATTCCATATGTGTGAAAGTCACTGTTGACTTTTTGAAATTGCGCAAAAACCTCCAAAATTCACCTTTTGTGTTGAAAATAGCATTTTTCTCATATTTTCCCTAAAAACACAAAACAAACATTAAACAGAAAAAACAGCTATCGGAAAAAGCGTAATCCAGTAATTAAAGACACTTTGTGTACGTATTTTACGTCCACATCAGCAACCTGTTCCTTTCCCTTTGTAATTTTCGTCCATAATTAACCCTAATGGACTAGGGTTTCATCCAAAAGTCCAATGGGCTTGTCTTCATGGATTTGGGCCTCCCAATTGGGCCTCATGGCAGCCCACCTCTTAATGGGCCTCGAAAAAGCCCATTAAGCTTCGTAATTTTTCTGAGCTCCAATTTTCCGTTCCGGGATGAAATTGTTTTCCTGGTTGCATTAGGATTCCTACTCCCTTTAGGATTCCTGTCTTCATTAGGATTCCTGTCCAAGTCAGGAAAGAATTCAAATTAGGAAAGTTTCCTAAAACAATTAGGAAAGTCAAAACAGGAAACTTTCCTAAAAACCTCATTTCCACACATGTTCACATTCATACATCATTTAGGGACTCAAATATGGAAACTAAACTAAAATAGCAAAGTTACCAATAAAACATAGCAAAATAGTGGGAAAAACACATTAAAAACGTCACACTTTGTGCTCCTATCACGTTTGAGGAATTCACCACTCTTTTGTATGCATTTGGTCCATTTTGTATGAGTTTGGATGAGTTGGTTACTTATTTCTACTCTAGGCAATTGACAATACTATGATAAGCATATTTGACCTATGTGTGACCCTTAATTCGATGTCTTACGCCTCCTCCATTGGGTACTTCCCGAGGAGAGTCTCTAAGACCTGAACAAGGCTTAGGAATACCTTAGAAGGAATCCACTCCATGTAAATAATTTCGGTGGAGTGGTGGATTATACATAGGTTGCTTATTTGAGTCTATTTGCTTCGATGCTTTACGCCTCTTAAGCACTTTAGGGGATTCGGTATTATGTAACATAGAAGAATCCCCTATAACACCTAGAGAGTTTGGATGATCCATAACATGGCATTCGAATACCTTTTGAAGCACGGTCCTAGTTCCACAATGTGGCTAGGATACGGGACTCGACTTATGAACACATTGGCATGAGTGAATTGATTGAAGCATTGCTTGTTACATTGGACTTGGGGTTTGCCCCAAAACCCCAACATTTACATACATTGCACACACATTTATCTTATTGCTTGCATTTACTTATTTGCATTGTTTGTTGGTTGACGTTGCACTTCACTATCTTTCCAAAACCGAACACTACCACTACACTTCACACATTGTCACATACACACTCCACTCACTCTTTCCACTTCTTGTCACATCCATCGTTGCTAGAGCACTTAACCACACACACTACCTTGGGATTGGGGAGCCCACCGATCCTCATAAAAACGACAACCTCTTCTTAACCTAGAGAAAATGTTAGACTGCACAAAATCTGAAATAACTTTGACAGCATTAGTCCGGGTGGCTATTGCTTCCACCCACCTTGAAACATAACAGCAAGGAGAATATAAAGAAAACTAAAAGATGATGGAAAAGGGCCCATGAAATCTATTCCCCAAACATCAAACACTTCAACAACCATAATGTTAGTCAATAGCATTTGATCCCTAGGTCCTAAATTTCCGGTTCTTTGACACCTATTGATATGCGGTAAAACCGACGTCATTAATTATTACATAAACTTCCTAACAATTTGTCGTTAAATAGTATAATGGGAAGTAGAGATTTTTCCCACAGAGGATTGTTTATTTACTTTCCTAATGTCACAAAATTAATTAAACTATATTGTTTCTATTTACAAAAATGTACAATATATACACAAGTATTCTTTTTGGGTTTTTGGAAATGTTTTGAAAATAAATAAAACAAGAAAAATACAAATTCAATTACAATTTAAGCTAACACAATTAAATAAAACACACTAAAAATAAAGCAATTAAACTAACACACAAATAAATAAATAACATGTTTTTGGGTTTTTCATAATTAAATAAATCACACAATATTCAAAATACACAACTTAATCAAATATTCAAAAATAGAAATAAATAACTTCACACAACAAATATAATTAAATTGAGTTTGAGAGAGAAATGCTCATTTAATTCCGGCGAAGGATCTTATCGGATTCGCCGGATTTTCGATGAAGTTCGGGGAGCTCGGGTGTCCATAGCAGATTGGACTTGGGCCTTGGTCAATGGGCTTTTGAGGCCCAATTAAGAAAAGTCAATGACTTTCTTCATTTGGTTCAGCCCGTGCGCCTTGCCTTCTTTCTCTCTTGAGTTGAAAAGTCAACTCAGATTTCTTTCTTTCATTCCCTATGACCCGGTCAGCCTTTTCATCATTTGTTAATCTTTTTCTTCATCTTCTTCCCGTGCCCAGCAGCATCACCTTCTTCTTTCATTTCAGCACACAAGAGAAAGCCCGTGAGAGAGAGTTAGAGATGCCATCGGTGACGCCGGACCGAGCAGCAGCGGCGAACGGTAGAAGGCAACGCGGCAGCAGGTTGGGAAGACAGAAACGACGCCGATCTGGGCTTGTGGGCGGCACGGAGGAGACCGGCAGAGAGAACGGCGACGCTGGAATGATTGCAGTGGGAAGACGCCGGCGTCGATGCTTGATGCGGCGCAACGGTGGCTCGGGCAGGCGAGCCGGGCTCGACGGCGAGAAGATTAGCGATAGCAGCGGCCATGGCTGGAACGGGAACTTCCCGCCGACGGGGAACGACGGCAGAAGCACGGTGTTCGATGAGCAGAGACGCGGGTCTCGACGGGATCTGGATTGGGTCGACGCCGAGAGCATCGAAGCCGGCGGGGCTTTGAAATTGCAGCGGTGCGGCGCTGGTTTGGGAAGATGTCGGTGCTGCAGGTGAGTAAGGGCACGGGAGCGCGGCGGAGCAGAGGCCCTTTGATGGTGATGCCGGCGATGAGTCCTGCAAAAATAGAATTGAGAGAGTGAGTGTGATTATGGGGTGAAATTGCATGTACGGTAAACAATTTGATAATTGTTAATTATCAAATTGTTTGCAGGAACACATGAAAATTGGGGATTGGGGGATTGATGAATGCTGGAGATTGTGGAGGAAGAATTAAATGATTTGGAGGTGGATTGGTTAATTGATGATTATGGGTTCTGTTTGCAGGTACAGAAAAGAAAAGGAAACAGAGAGATGGGGGAAGAAGAGGTACGGGTTGGGAGCTTTGTTTTGTGGCTTTGTGAGAGTAACAGAGAGGATTGGGGACAGAGATTGGAAGAAGAAATAGAAGGGGAAGAAGAGAAGGCTAGCTATGAGAGCTAGCACGGACACTTTGAAGGCAGAGGAGAGTATTTGTTGATTAGAGAACCTAGAGAAGTGTTTGCAGAGGACAGAAGGCACGGCTGTGTGAGCCGTACACGGAAGCTTGAGAAATGGTGGAGGGGAGAAAGAGATGGGAAGGAGTTGGTGGCGCGGGGAGAAGCCCCGGCCAAGGAAAATGGAAATAGGGACTCTGTATTTAAAGAGGATGAGGAAAAGATGGTCTGTGATGGTAGTTGAAGTGGAAAGCCAACGCAAAGATATTTTGAATTTGAATTCATCTGAGGAGTGGGTGATTGTGAAGATGGTGGAAGGATGAACTGGCTGGATTTGAATCCATGTGAGTGGCGGGCTGCAGAGGGAAGAGTAACATGGCAGGAGAAGAGAACGAAGCATGTGGCTGCAAAACAAAACAAAAACAAAAGAAATAAAATAATAATAAAATAAAATAATGAAAAGAATTTAAATAAATAATTATAAAGAAAATAAAAGGAATAAATAAAATAACAAAAGAAAATAAAAACTAAAATAGAAATAAAAATAAATAACAAATATAAACAAGGAAAAATAAAATGAAGATTTAACAACTGATTTCATCACCGCGTGTGGTGGTTGCGCCTCCGTGAGTGGTGGTTCGCCGGCAAACTTGCCGGGATTCGAAACGTCGTTCGAAATCTTCGTACACTGTTATATTCCACTTCCAAATAATGACCGGTGTCATCAGATAATCGAAAAGTCACGGTTGACTTTCCGATATTGCGCTGTAAATCTCCAAAATTCACCTTTTATGTGTAAATTAGCATTTTGCACATATTTTCCCTGAAAACACAAAAACAAACATTAAACTGACAAATAAGCTTTCAGAATAGCATCCATCCAAGTATTTAGAGCACTTTATGAACGTATTTTACGTTCACATCACACCCCCACACTTGAACTTTTGCTAGTCCTCTAGCAAACACAGAACTAAAAACAGAATCAACACAAAAACAGAAAGGGAAACACAAAACAGAAATTCTTTCCAACCATAACCCTCAACGAGTTCACAAGAATTATAACCAGAAGAATAAAAACTATATATCAAGGCTCACGAATTTGCTAAGTATTTAACATGGACATCTCATTCGTGCTCGAGTGAAGTGGGTGAAAACCGAGTGTACAATTAATATCAAACAATCCAATAGGCACAAATGAACAACATTAACCACTAAAGCTCACAAGATTCACTAATTATTTCCGCTCAGTGTTTAGGGTTAAGTGTTTACTCTCATAACAATTACACAAGTAATGTTCCCATAAGCTTGCTCATCAACCAACTCTCCACAATTAATCTATAAATCATTAAATCATAAGGGCTTGCAATGGTGTAATGGGGCCAAATGGTGAATGGTGAATGGCGAATGGTGAATGATGAATGAAGGGACTGGAAATGAAAATGTTTCACATGTTTGCAAGACAAATCAACGACTTTGAAACTCATACCTATGCTAAACCCGAAACAACTTTCTTATTCTCCTCTAACCTTTTATTGAAATTAAAACAATACAAGAAAATAACTCTATTTTTGTGGCATTTTTTTTTCTTTTCCACTTTTTTTTCTTTTCTTGAGGAACTTTATTCCTTCTTTTTATTTCTGATTTTTTTTTTCTTTGAACAATACAACAAAATAAATACACCCCCACACTTGCCTTTTGGTACATACTATACATCCGAAGCATAAGAACACAAGAAGTCACTATCATCGTCTTGCAAACACAATAAAACAAGGGTGAGATGGTGTGGGTGAACAAAAGAAACGGCTAATGAGTGTTTAGTTCAAAAGGGGATCCTAAAGTTCGTGTTTAAATGGATGGTGAATATTTTGGCCATGGTGCTCAACTAATGCCTTAATCATTTTCAATTCATCACAGATTAATAAAAAGTTTCGAGAGGTCAATGAGCAAGTTCTAGGTTCAAAAACTCATGAATTGTGCACACATGAAGAACTAGTAAATGTATGAAGGATGCATACATGTGAATATTCAACAGGATCAAATTCTCACAATTTCTGGGTATGCATGACAATGTATGTTCAAATGTGCTTCTCGGATTGCAATCAACTAATTAACACAGGTTATGTGAACATGAAATTTCGAGCAATCACAAGTTATGCAAATTAAATCCAAAGCAAATCACACAAAGCCTTGACATATAATAAACATTCTCAAAATCATAACAATTAAACTCAATTCATCATTGGGATTGGAAAGAACAAAACACACCACAAATAAACACACAAAAACAGAAAACAGAAGCAAATATTTTTGTAATTTTTTTGATTTTTTTGATTTTTTTTTTATTTATTTTTCAATTTACGTAACAATACGTGACCACAGTGACTTACTTAGTGCAATGGTAGGTTCAACGCTACCAAGGGAGTAAGTATGATTTAGTCGATATATTGTTACCGTAGAAAACAAAAACAAGTAAATTATTTTTTTTGAATTTTTCAAATTTTTCAAATTTTTTTCTTTTCTTTTTAATAAACCTTCCCCCACACTTGAAATAAACATTGTCCTCAATGTTAGACAGATATTTCACGAAAATGAAAAATTCAAGTATGGTTATTGAATTGAAAATACAAACAGAAATAAACACACCAACAAAAATAAACACACAACATATATACAAATGAAAAACAGATAAGTTAAAGAAAAACTCCCCTTTGTAGATCGTGAAGCTCCTCCCGAAGCAAGTCACCAACAGTCACAAACAAGGCTAGCAGGGCCTTGCATCCAACGTTTGCTCCTTAATTGATTGCGGTTCTAATCCTTTGAAGTGTGTCCTGGACGAGTGTTGTTGCCGACTCCACGGCAAATTTAGCTGATGTAGCCTTCACCGAAATCTGGAACACCATAGTCAGCAGTGTTCCGTCAAGAATGGCTCCGGATACGTTAGGCAGAATGGAGAAGCCTGAAGACATAAGCGGAAATGGCTCCGGTTGAACTCCACATAACAAACACTGGAGAATGGAATGGTTGATCGGCGCATAAATCACAGACGACCCCGTTGCATCGGTGCAACACTCCTGAAGAATGAGGAAGTCGTTGTGACTATCTATGGCGAGCACCGAAATCTGGTTCCGCGGGTCAAGACCGATGGTGAAATTTGCTAGCACACGTACCGAGCTGTCCATCGACATACTATCCCAAAGCGGTCTCGTATGCACATCTTTGAGGAACTCAAAGGTTCTGGTGTGATGGGATAGATGCACGACCGAACAACCAGCAGTACGATTGACTCCAGGGGGCTTGCTCGGATCTCCCCTTCGCTTGTTAGTTCTGACCTCCATTCGAGTGTCCCTTGTTCGGTTCGAACAAGTCCAGTGATGATACGTGGAGTTGCTGATGTCGTTGAAGAAACAGATCGCCATCTGGTTTGCCATTTCCGCTAGGCCTCTTTTTCCTTCGGGCGAAATGATAGAGTCACCGGGTGAAGTGTGGATCCCTGTGACGCACATGTAGCGCTCGGCTTGTCGTTGGAGAGTTGAGATCCAACGCTTTGCACCAAATGCGAACCTTGAATGAACAAAAGGTTCGAAAATGGCCTTCATTTCCTTCTCGCGCACATCCACGTGCTCCACCCAAGTGACCAAGGAAGAACCATTCTGCAAGTCTCGAATCAGGCATCCGGAGGGGCGTTTTCGGCATATAGATCTCACGGAAGGCTTCGGATTTGAGCGCAGTTCATCCACGGAGACATCCACAACGATCCAACTTCCATCCAGTTGTAGGTGGGAGTACCTAACAAACTGGACTTCACGAGTCGAAACGATGTTAGATGGCACCAGAAACTCGGCCGACATCACTTGCTTATGCTCCTCGTAGCCTACTGCGTTGTCGGAGGGTAGGATCTCCAACATCTGAGCGTTTGTGATCATGCTACAGAAGACAGGCAACCATCGACCAACATCCATTAAGATTTCAACGATGGTGGTCGGATGAAGGTGAATGGTTGCCGAGTGTCTCGATGATTCGGCTTTGAAGTACGGTGCTGGTTCGCCACGTTGAAACACTCGCAAGTACTTGGCCCTATTTAGAGTCTCGGGATGAATAGAAGTGTCGGGAGTCGGTGAAGATATCCACAAAGGAAAACCGGCAGTGGCCATGAGCATGAGTTCGTGTTTGGCCTTGCGGGCGATATCCGAGATCGAGTCGGTGTGGACTCCGACAAGATCATGAGCAGGTCTGGGAAGATGGTAAGATGGAATAGGTGCGGATGGGCGCTCGACTAGTGTGGGCATGAGGCTCCGCACATCCCGTCTCAAGTGGTCCATGTCGATCGAATCATCGGACAACTCAAGAAGAGGCTCTTGTTGTGGAGGAACAACTTCGAGCCTTCGCCTAGGCACATCTGAGTGCGGAACAGGACCTCCGCAATTGGGACAGATGCCGCTCTGGAGAGCATCGACGAGTCGTTGATTCTGCAGTTGAAGCTCCTCGTTCTTGCTCACCAGCTGATCGTTTCTTCTCTCTAGCTCGGCAATACGCTGCTCAGACGTCTGGATACCGAACTTCTTCCTATTTCTCGACCCCCAATAGTAGACTTGGTCTTCTTCTGGTCCGATTTTTGGACCAAATCTTTCACGTTGTGGCTTGGTGGGGTGAGAATACACCGCAAAGAAAGCCGCCAGTGCTTATCTCTGAGCCTTGGTGTATTTCGTCCTCGGAAGTCTCCTATAGACAGGAGCGGCTTCTGGCTCGGCGGTTGGATCAGCAACCAGGATTGGTGCTTGGGGTAGTGGTTGCGGTTGTGGTTGTGGCTCGGTCGGCATGCTAGCATCGGCGCTATTGAGCATGTTGGGTGGAATGATTTCAGCCAGACCTTCAAAGATCGAGTTCTCTGAAGGACCTGCCTGAAATAACTCGCTAAAGGAATTAACTCTTTTGGCCATTTGTGGTTTGGGAGGGGAGGATAGCTTCTGGGATTTGGGAGTTTTCTGGGAAAAAAGACTAAGAACACAGATGAACACTATGAACTAGCGAGAGAAAACGAGAGAGAGAGAGAGATTAAGGGAAAACGTGAAATGCCTAAGGAAACTAGCGCAAACAGAAGGGAAGGGGAAAGGAGCGGACGCACGCATGCACGCTCGCACACGTGCCAAAGACAGAAGACCCGCAAATTGCGGATCGGGCGACGAAAGTCGCAAAGCGTACAGTGAAAACGCATGCGGCTTATTAAACAATTCGGCCGACGCAAAAGTCGTGCGTCGGCCCAATCAAATTTTTTCATTTTTCATTTTTTATTTTTTTATTTTATTTTTTTAATACTTTACGAAAAGTCGTAAAGTGAACAGTGAAAACGCGTAGCACACGCGCTTGCCGACACTTTAAACGGGCTTGGGCCATCGAAATGGTTTGGGACTTAAAGTGGGCCTGGGCCAAAGAAATCTCCGGCCCATTATTGGTGGGCTTAAACTAATGGGCCTAAAAACGAAAAGGCTCGACACACTAAATGGGCTTGGGTTACGGGTTTTGGGCTTCGTGAATGACACGAGCCCAATGGGCTAAATTTTTTATTTTTTATTTTTTATTTTTTATTTTTTTAAATAAATAACGAGAGTGAAAAGAAAACTTACCTTTTTACTCCCGAGGAAACCGAAAAAAATCACCAACAAGACAGCAACCTCAAGGTTTTTCAACCTTGACTTCCTAAACGTATGCTCCGATGTATGTGGTAAAATTTCCGAATAACCCGGATTATTCCCTATAAAAATTAAAAGGGTAGTAATAAAATTTACAAGTTAAAAACAAAATATTTACAAAGTTAAAAATAATGTCACAAATTATCTATACAAAATGAATAAATAAAATTTCCTATGTCTACGTATATTTTATTTACAAGTAATGTTAATTTGTCCAAAATATAGTTAAAAACAAAGTTGATTCCAAGCGGTAATTCGAGGTGGACGTACGGCCTAGGTGCAATGCCTTGACTTAAATGACTTTCCGTGTTTTCAGAAGGCGAATGGCCAGATCACAAGAGATAAGCGAGAGGCAGGATTCATTTAGTGGACAAGTCCTCTAAATCCAATTTTACAAACCCGTCACCCAGAGTCTTGATCATATCTAGACACCATTCATGTGCCCCTTACTCAGTTGAGAAAGCACTTAAGTGTTCGACAATTCTCCAAGTGTTAATAAAGGCCGCCCTCAACCTCAAGTGACCTTACGGTACAAATGAAGGGTTTAGGCCAATATTAATAAAAGGACCTTACCTATTTCCGTTCAAATTACAACCTACAACAACTTAAATAATTAACAGTATTCAGGATACCTAAGTATAATTACTAAGTGTAACAATATGTACAAGTATAATTAGTAAGTAATATTTACAAGTATTATTTACAAATAGTAAACAGTAAAAAGTAAAAAAGTAAATAGTAAAAACAATCCCCGGCGAGCCGGCGCCAAAATGATATGCGGTAAAACCGACGTCATTAATTATTACCTAAACTTCCTAACAATTTGTCGTTGAATAGTATAATGGGAAGTAGAGATTTTTCCCACAGAGGATTGTTTATTTACTTTCCTAATGTCACAAAATTAATTAAACTATATTGTTTCTATTTACAAAAATGTACAATATATACACAAGTATTCTTTTTGGGTTTTTGGAAATGTTTTGAAAATAAATAAAACAAGAAAAATACAAATTCAATTACAATTTAAGCTAACACAATTAAATAAAACACACTAAAAATAAAGCAATTAAACTAACACACAAATAAATAAATAACATGTTTTTGGGGTTTTCATAATTAAATAAATCACACAATATTCAAAATATACAACTTAATCAAATATTCAAAAATAGAAATAAATAACTTCACACAACAAATATAATTAAATTGAGTTTGAGAGAGAAATGCTCATTTAATTCCGGCGAAGGATCTTATCGGATTCGCCGGATTTTCGATGAAGTTCGGGGAGCTCGGGTGTCCATAGCAGATTGGACTTGGGCCTTGGTCAATGGGCTTTTGAGGCCCAATTAAGAAAAGTCAATGACTTTCTTCATTTGGTTCAGCCCGTGCGCCTTGCCTTCTTCTCTCTTGAGTTGAAAAGTCAACTCAGATTTCTTTCTTTCATTCCCTTTGACCCGGTCAGCCTTTTCATCATTTGTTAATCTTTTTCTTCATCTTCTTCCCGTGCCCAGCAGCATCACCTTCTTCTTTCATTTCAGCACACAAGAGAAAGCCCGTGAGAGAGAGTTAGAGACGCCATCGGTGACGCCGGACCGAGCAGCAGCGGCGAACGGTAGAAGGCAACGCGGCAGCAGGGTGGGGAAGACAGAAACGACGCCGATCTGGGCTTGTGGGCGGCACAGAGGAGACCGGCAGAGAGAACGGCGGCGCTGGAATGATTGCAGTGGGAAGACGCCGGCGTCGATGCTTGATGCGGCGCAACGGTGGCCTGGGCAGAGGCGAGCCGGGCTTGACGGCGAGAAGATTAGCGACAGCAGCGGCCATGGCTGGAACGGGAACTTCCCGGCCGACGGGGAACGACGGCGAAGCACAGGTTCTGATGAGCAGAGACGCGGGTCTCGACGGGATCTGGATTGGGTCGACGCCGAGAGCATCGAAGCCGGCAGGGCTTTGAAATTGCAGCGGTGCGGCGCTGGTTTGGGAAGATGCCGGCGCTGCAGGTGAGTAAGGGCACGGGAGCGCGGCGGAGCAGAGGCCCTTTGATAGTGATGCCGGCGATGAGTCCTGCAAAAATAGAATTGAGAGAGTGAGTGTGATTATGGTGTGAAATTGCATGTACGGTAAACAATTTGATAATTGTTAATTATCAAATTGTTTGCAGAACACATGAAAATTGGGGATTGGGGGATTGATGAATGCTGGAGATTGTGGAGGAAGAATTAAATGATTTGGAGGTGGATTGGTTAATTGATGATTATGGGTTCTGTTTGCAGGTACAGAAAAGAAAAGGAAACAGAGAGATGGGGGAAGAAGAGGTACGGGTTGGGAGCTTTGTTTTGTGGCTTTGTGAGAGTAACGAGAGAGGATTGGGGACAGAGATTGGAAGAAGAAATAGAAGGGGAAGAAGAGAAGGCTAGCTAGCGAGAGCTAGCACGGACACTTTGAAGGCAGAGGAGAGTATTTGTTGATTAGAGAACCTAGAGAAGTGTTTGCAGAGGACAGAAGGCACGGCTGTGTGAGCCGTACACGGAAGCTTGAGAAATGGTGGAGGGGAGAAAGAGATGGGAAGGAGTTGGTGGCGCGGGGAGAAGCCCCGGCCAAGGAAAATGGAAATAGGGACTCGTATTTAAAGAGGATGAGGAAAAGATGGTCTGTGATGGTAGTTGAAGTGGAAAGCCAACGCAAAGATATTTTGAATTTGAATTCATCTGAGGAGTGGGTGATTGTGAAGATGGTGGAAGGATGAACTGGCTGGATTTGAATCCATGTGAGTGGCGGGCTGCAGAGGGAAGAGTAACATGGCAGGAGAAGAGAACGAAGCATGTGGCTGCAAAACAAAACAAAAACAAAAGAAATAAAATAATAATAAAATAAAATAATGAAAAGAATTTAAATAAATAATTATAAAGAAAATAAAAGGAATAAATAAAATAACAAAAGAAAATAAAAACTAAAATAGAAATAAAAATAAATAACAAATATAAACAAGGAAAAATAAAATGAAGATTTAACAATTGATTTCATCACCGCGTGTGGTGGTTGCGCCTCCGTGAGTGGTGGTTCGCCGGAAAACTTGCCGGGATTCGAAACGTCTTTCGAAATCTTCGTACACTGTTATATTCCACTTCCAAATAATGACCGGTGTCATCAGATAATCGAAAAGTCACGGTTGACTTTCCGATATTGCGCTGTAAATCTCCAAAATTCACCTTTTATGTGTAAATTAGCATTTTGCACATATTTTCCCTGAAAACACGAAAACAAACATTAAACTGACAAATAAGCTTTCAGAATAGCATCCATCCAAGTATTTAGAGCACTTTATGAACGTATTTTACGTTCACATCACCTATCACATGTTAAGGAATAAGCATATGCATTTTTAAAGAAAGTTGGCCAAAAGAAACCTAATTCTAACACCTTAAAAGCAGTCTTTTTCGATCCAAAGTGCCCCCCACATGCTTTAGAATGACAAAAAGATAGTATAGCATTTTGTTCATGTTCAGGTATACATCTCCTAATTAATTTATCATAACAATGTTTCCAAAAATAAGGATCATCCCAAATATATTGTCTAGCAATCTTCTTGAGCCTATCTCTTTGAGCATGTGACATGATATCAGGAATTCTATTAGAAACAATAAAGTTCACAATATCAGCATACCATGGTTCACATACCTGAATTCCGAAGAGTTGTTCATCCGGAAATGTTTCCACAAGGGTAATAGTATCTTCCTTATGTACCAAACAACTCAAATGATCAGCCACCACGTTCTCACTTCCCTTCTTGTCCTTAATCTCAACGGAAAAGTCTTAAAGAAGTAGCACCCATCGAATCAGCCTTGGTTTGGCTTCCTTTTTCGACAAAAGATACTTAAGAGCTACATGGTCAGTATAAACAATAACTTTAGTGCCAAGTAAGTAAGAACATAATTTTTCAGGTGCAAAAACAACAGCAAGTAACTCTTTCTCAGTAGTAGAATAATTCAATTGAGCATCATTAAGAGTCCTAGAGGCATAATATATGGCATAAGGCCTCTAATCCTTGCGTTGTCCCAACACCGCTCCATCTGCATAGTCAGAAGCATCACATATTAGCTTAAATGGCAAAGACTAATCCGGGGGCTGCATAATAGGTAATGACGTCAAAAACTCCTTTAGCTTGTCAAAAGTCTCTTGGCACTCCTTGTCAAACGCAAATGTAACCTCCTTTTGTAGCAAACGGCATAGGGGCCTTGAAATATTTGAAAAGTCCTTGATAAAGCGTCTATAGAAACCTGCATGACCAAGGAAAGATCGAACCTCTCTCACGAAAGTGGGAGAGGGTAAGCAACGTACAAGGTCTACTTTAGCTTTATCAACTTCTATACCCCTAAAAGAAATGATGTTACCTAGAACTATCCCTTGTCTAACCATGAAATGAAACTTTTCCCAATTGAGCACAAGGTTAGTTTCAATGCAACGTTTAAGTATCAATTCCAAGTTATCTAAACAATGATCAAAGTTTTCACCAAAAACCGAAAAAGTCATCCACAAAAACTTCAATTATCTTTTCATTGAAATTAGAAAAGATGTTTACCATACATCTTTGGAACGTACCTGGGGCGTTGCAAAGTCTAAAAGGCATGCGGCGGTATGCAAATGTGCCAAAGGGACAAGTAAACGTTATCTTCTCTTAATCCTCATGTACAATGGCAATTTGATTGTAACCTAAATATCCATCCAAGCAGCAATAGTAGTCATGTCCCGCCAAGAGCTCAAGCATGTGATCAATGAATGGAAGAGGAAAGTGGTCCTTCCTTGTAGTGTCGTTGAGCTTCCTATAATCAATGCAAACTCGATGGCCGGTCATGGTCCTTTGTGGTACCAACTCATTCTCAGCATTTTTCACAACTGTGACTCCGAACTTCTTTGGTACAACTTGGATTGGCGACACCCATTTGGAGTCTGAAATGGGGTAGATGACACCACAATCCAGGAGTTTGATAACCTCCTTCTTCACAACTTCCATCATTGGAGGGTTGAGACGGCGTTGAGCCTCTCTAGTAGGTTTAGTCCCCTCCTCAAGAAGTATCCTATAAACACATGTTGTAGGGCTGATTCCCTTGATATCTGCTAGAGTCCATCCAATAGCAGTCTTGTACTCCTTAAGCACACTCACCAAATGTTGCTCTTGAGTATGTGTAAGCGCAAAAGACACAATGACAGGCAATGTCTCGTTATCCCCTAAGTAAGCATACTTCAAATAATCCGGAAGGGGCTTAAGCTCAAGCACTGGTGCCTGAACCACTGAAGGAAGTGCTTTTGTTAGTGGATAAAGGAATGGACAAGGGAGGAGTGTACTTACCTATATAGGGTGTTACCTCAAGGGAGAACACGTTGTCCATCACTTTGCCATCACAAGTCTCCAAAAGCTCCTCCAAAGGAATGCTCACGCCATCTTTAGTGTAGCCTACTCCTTGTTCAAGTGTTATGGCTAAAGTATCCTTCTTCATAACGTCTAGCATTTGCTGTGCAAGAGTATCCAAAGTATCGATAGAAAAACAATTATGAACATCAAGAGGATACCTCATGGCTTCAAAGATGTTGAAACCTATCACATCACCATCAAACTCCATTATTAATGCTCCGGCATACACATCAATCTTGGTCCTAGCCGTGCTCATAAATGGCCGGCCTAGAAGTAATGGTGTGGCACTTATAGGGGACTCCTCCATCTCTAGGACATAGAAATCCGTCGGAAAGATTAAATTATTCACCTGCATAAGCACATCTTCCAACATACCCTTAGGGTAGACATTAGATCTATCAGCAAGTTGGATAATCACATTATCAGGTTCTAGTTCCCCTAAACCCAAAGTTACATACACAGAATAAGGCATCAAATTAATTGAAGCACCTAAATGTAGCATAGCATTAGCAAATTAAGAATTACCAATTTGGCAAGGAATGGTGAAACTTCCGGGATCCGGACACTTGGGAGGGAGCTTCTTTTGTAGCATGGACGACACATTCTTACTTACCTTTACCACCTCCTTTTGTCGATTCATTCACCTTGTGGTGGAAAGCTCTTTGAGGAACTTAGCATACTTAGGAACTTGCTCAGTAGCTTTCAAAAGCGGAAGGTTGATTTGAACCTTCTTGAAAGTCTCCAAGATGGCTTATTCACTCTCATCTCCCTTGGATCAAACCTGCGTGGGAAAGACAAAGGAGGGGGGAAAAGGTTAGTTTTAATTGAACTTGACAAGTTAGGAGTTATACCTTGCTTTCCACATGGTGGTGCCGCTCTCTCTTCCTCTTTGGACGTGGCAGGGTCCACTTCCATAGGTATGGCCGGTGCTATGTCCTTAGAATTCCCCTTCTTGGGTGATTTAGTTCTCTCTTAATGGTCACAACTGAAGCATTTTCGAAAGTTCCCTTAGGATTAGGGATTGTGGCACTAGAGAGCTTCCCCGTCTCATGTATCTTACTCATAAAGCCCACCACTTGGTCCATTAATTTTCTTTTTCAGCTCAGCTATCTCCTTCTCTTAATTTTGTTGACCTTGTACTAATGCTTGAGTAGAAGTTGTTAGTGCTTCAAACATTTTATCACAATTAGCATTAGAACTAGAATTAGGAGTAGAAGAAAAGTTTTGAGAAACCTGAGGCTTTTGAAAGAAGCCTTGTGGACGACTTCCATTGCCTTGTGGAGGCTGTGGAGCTTGATCATTGTTAGACCATTTGAAGTTTCGATGATCCCTCCATCCACGGTTGTAGGTATTTTAGAATGGATCATACCTTTGGCGTTGAGGACCTCCTTGGTACCCTCCAATAGCATTTGCGGACTCCCATCCTCCATTCTCAATCAGTTGATGGCATTGGTCTGAATGGTGCCCTTGCATAGAGCACACCACACAAGCTTGAGCTACTACTCCTTCTTTGTTTTGTTGAAGTACCTGAGACAACAAAGTAGACATTTTATTTACCTTGTCCTCTAAAGTAGATTGAAAAGTTACCTCATTTACCCTCCTAGAAGGAGAGGATAGTGCCCCTTCATATTGTTGGTAGTTAAGGGCACGGTTTGCAAGCAATTCCTTAGCAATTGTAGGAGTTATATCCATGAAAGAACCACCAGCTGCCGCATCCAAAAGAACACGTTTCAAGGGAAGAAGTCCCTCATAGAAATAAGTGAGAAGGCTCTCCTCCTTCATCCCTTGTGAAGGACATGACGCAACAAGGCTCTTGAACCTCTCATAGTAAGTGCGGAACGTTTCATCCACAGCTTGTTGAATCCCAGTTATCTGCTTCCTCAAGACAGTAATCATTGAGGTCGGAAGTACTTGGTGAGAAACTCACTCTTTAACTTATTCCAAGTGTCAACAAGACCAGCTGGTAAGTTAAAAAGTCATGTCTTAGCCCTATCTTCAAGAGAGAATGGAAATGCCTTCATCTTAAGGATGTTAATGTCTCCATTCTTAGGGCACATACTCCCACACATAAACTGAAATTACTTGAGATGCTTGTTAGAATCCTCACTATTAAGCCCATAGAACTTAGGTAGGTGGTGTAGGAATCCACTTTTCAATTCAAAGTCCGCTTCTTTCCCTTCAGCTGGGTCAGGGTATGTGATGCAAAGCGGTACAGCTTCTCCCTCAGTAGGATTTGAAAGTTGCCTTATGGTTTCAGCCATTGGTGGTGCTTTTTGATCTTCTTCAACAACGTCTTCAATCTCAAGTATGTCTCCCTCCTCTTCTGAAAAGGAACGTGAGGAGTTATCACCTGAGTATTCTGAGTGAATTTGTAGAAATAACTCTTTGCCTTCCCTTAACCTATGGATTCGTTCTTGAATGGCAGAGAGTAGTGAGAGCTCAGATTTGGACATTCATTAATACCTAACACAATCATACAAACTTTAGTACAAAGTTTACAGAATAAATACAAGATATACAATTCAAATTACAAAGGGAACGCCGTTTATACAAAGTGAAAGAATAAATTTTCTTATGTCTATTCAAATTTTATTCACACACTACACTTAGGTACGGGAACAGAGGACCTCGATGTGCAATGGGACTGAAACAGCTACCCCTTTCAAAGTTATGTTTGATCCAATATTCCTTAAGTATAAACAACATTTTTGTTTGTGTACGTCTTCCATATAGTTAAAAACCAAGTTGATTCCAAGTGGTAACTCAAGGTGGACTTGCGGCCTAAGTACATTGTCTAGACTCAAATACCTTCCCTTTGTTTCAGAAGGCGGATGGCCAGATCACAAGAGATAAGCGAGAGGCAGGATTCATTTAATGAACTACGGAGGCTACTCCCTCATTGATGTTTAGGCCCCTATCGACTACTCCCACATAGTGGTTTTAGTACAGTTTGTAGTCCTCTAAATCCAATTTTACGAACCTGTCACCAAGGGTCTCGACCTAGACACCATCCATATGCCCCTTACTCAGCTCATAAAAGCACTTAAGTGTTAGACAAATATCCAAGTATTAATAAAGGCCGCCCTCAACCTTAAGTGAACTTAGCAAGGTACAAATGAAGGGCTTAGGCCAATATTAAGAAAAGGGACTTTACCTATTTCCTTTCAAGTTACAACTCACAACAACTTAAATAATCAATTATACAAAAGACACCTAAATAAAATTACTAAGTGTTACAAAATATAATTCACAATATTCAAAAAGAAAACGTTAGGCATATATGTTTTCGATCCCCGGCAATGGCGCCAAAAATTGATAGGACATATGAGTGCATCAATTTAAACCCTAAAAATCATCAGTGGTATAAAGTAAGTAAGGATCGTTCACAACGGACATCAAGGGTGTACCTAAACAAAGAATGTCACAAAAAATTATTAAATATAAACAATATATACATATGTACATCGAAAATAGGGGGGTTGTTTAAGAGATTATTTATTGAAACTAATTAATTAAACTACAAAGAATAAATTAAACAAGATGGGATGAAACATAAAGTACATAATTTAAAACCACAATCATATAAATTTACCAATCATTGTACCAAAAATTAATCAATTCCCTAGACATGAATCCGAAATTAACATATGTGGAACGTTAGAACGCTAATCGTTCCCCAAATAAAATCTCTCTACCAAAATTAATCTAAGTGAACGCACCTAGATCAACCAATTAAACATGCAATCTTAGTCTAAAAAGTTAGCTAATCAAACCATGTTTAATGCATAGAAAAGAGTTGTTAATTAAAGTGCACGACCTAGTATGAGAACGCTCATCTATCCGCAATCTTTTTTATTTGATTCCGACCTTTGTCCAAAGCCTTTACTACTTATGAATTAGTTCCCAAAATTATTAGGTGAATTGAAACCCTAATTCTAGCACCAATTACATGCATATATTATAAGTGTCGACCCCTATAACATAAACACATAAATTTTTTTCATAAAACATAATCAAACAAATGGAAACACATAAGCTACTAGAAGAACTAATTAATTTGGATTCAACAACTGAATAAACTCATAGTCATAGGCTGAAAATTACGCCCTTCATGTTATGTGAACTAATACATAAGATAAACAAGCAACAAAGAGGAACTCAATAGAGTAAATAAAGAATAAAGTCGAATTACACCATATGGAAAGCATGAAGAACTTGAAGACCACGAATCCTTGAATCCTTGAATGCAAGCAATCCAAAGCCGTGAACTTGAGGTGATGATGGTGATGGTGATAGTGTAGACGTTTTTCCTCCTCCTTGAAGCCTTGAAAACCCTAAGCACTAGAGAATGGTGGCCGAGAACTTTGATTGTGTGGTTGTCGAAAATGTGAAGGTATGGAATGGTATTTCTCGGTGTAGAATGTGGTGAAGAATGTGTTGAAGAGTAGCCCTTATATAGGAAAAACCAAGAAACCCTAGAAGTAATCTCCCTTGAATAGTCCACACGGCAAAAAGTCTTCCACTTGTGTTGTTGCCGAAATTCCATCATGTATTGTTGCCGAAATATGTTTTGGTTCATCCCTTGGAAATCTGAATTTAATCCTTAATGAACAAGTAAAAAGAATTAAGAGAATAAAACTCCTAATCCCTTTAGGATTAGTAAACCTTGCGGCACAAAATCCTAATTCCTTTTAGGATTTATTTCTTTGCGTTAACTTCTCCTCTTCCTTCTAGGATTAGGCTCGGCAACTCCTCATTTCTCTTCTTGTGATGTGCGGCACCAACCCTAAATAAATTAGGGTTGTACGGCAACGCCCATTGGTCTTGATTTCCACGGCTAGCCCACTCCAAAAGTCCATTGATCATTCCCTTTCCTATTAGGATTAGGATTTCCTACAAAAATAAACATTTAAGAATTAGGAAAGGATTTCTTATCACTTTAGGAGAGTAATATGAGGGTGAAAAATAGAAAATATTAAAATAACCTCATTTAAATTCATACACACACAAAAACGTCACTTAAGGAACTCAATGATGGAAACTAAGCTAAAATAGCCAAGTTACTTATAAAACATAGCAAAATAATGGGGAAAACATAATAAAAACATCACACTTTGTGCTCCTATCATCATATAATAAAAGAAACAAACAAAAAAAACAACTAGGCTCCAGCCTATTGTCCTCCTGGCGATTTTTCGAACCTTTCTTGGATTTGACAAAAATACCTTGATTATCTGACAATCGGAGCTTCCACTTGCCCCATCAGCAAAATTTAACATTGTAAGTGGTTGATGTATCTAAAAATGGAGGGACACTTATGCAAATGCAAAAATGTAATAGTTAGGTATCAAATTGAAAATCACCTCATAGTTTGGGATATTGATTTACACTTATTTGTAGTGCAAATAGATTCTTAATCACAAGAGTTAAGCTTATCCGAAAGCGTTTTGTTGTTATTAATGAGCGTTTCCATGATTTCAGCTCACTTGTATGACTTGAGGTAATTTGACACAAAAGGTGCATTTCGACGACTTTTAGGCACACTTCCGAGAAGAAGGCAAGAAGTCAACTGTGGCTTCTCAACATCAAAGACTGCACGAATCAACCTTCAGAAGATGGTGTCATTGAAGTCTTTGAAGAATCGGAAAGAGGAAGAAAAATGATGAAATTACCTTTCCGGCGATTTTTCGGCAAACCACCATCACGAGAGGCGGCAGTACCGCCAGACCACCACAGGAGCATCACCATATGTGGAGAACATTCCTTTGACCAGCTGCGCACATGTGCATGGCAGACCACAAGCCCACTAATCTCTTACATCCCTCCATTAATCCATAATTTCCTCCACCATGCCTTTCTTTTGAATATCTTTCCATTCCACTCACCTTTTCCATCTCATTCCACTAGGGAATTCTAAGTGGAGCACTCAGTCCCAAAGAGAGTCAGTTAGTGGACTCCCAAGCAAGAAAACTGGACCATTCATTCCACTAAGGTCGGACAAGAGAGCTAAGCAAATTCTCTCTCAACCAGCCTTGCAAAACCACCTACAGACGTCAAATCCGTCCAGACGCCAGTATGCCTTCCGGACGCCTAGGCTTCTACCCAGGTTTGTTCTTCAGTTTTCTCCATCTTCCACCAAGTACCCATCTCACTTCCATCCCTTCACGAAATATCCTTCACACATCCCATACACTTTTCACCACCATTCAACACACCTATCCTCACCATAAGTTGCAATCCATCAAGAGGAACAAGGAATCAGAGTCTAGACACTTGCTAGAGCTTGAAGGAGGAGAGAAGAACGAGAGGAGGCATGCACATATCTTTGGAGTCACCAAGGAGCTGTTGGCTACTACCCCTTGAGCAATTCTTAACTCTTTCTCACTTTAGTATTATGTTTATGCTTTTATCTTTGGGATTAATGATGTATTTGACAATGAATTGTGAGTAGTCCTTTTGTTGGGGACTAGGGTTGTGAGCCCTAGCCCATGATGATGTATTGATTTACTGTGATGTTTATAAACCTTGATTGTGATATGAACATGTTCATTGTCTAGTTTGATTATGTTGGATGCATGTTTGGATACCTTATCAATTGAAGAGCATGTGTTAGACTTATATTGGTTGGATTTGTAGAGCTTGATAACCTCTCTAAATTTAGACTCTTGGAAATGCATGTGATGAGTTAAGGTTTGGCTTGGATTGTTTGAAATCCCAGTTTATAGATTCTATGTCTCATTTAATGAATTTAAGAACTATGGAAAATATTTTAAGCTAATTGATTGAGAGCCCCTCATGGATCGTAATTGACATGAGGGATAAATTGTGAAACTAAATCTTAGAACTCTATCTAGGACTAAGATTTGAAGGATTTTGGTTTGTTAATCAATCTTGTCTTCATAAATAAGTGGTTTGTCATACACCGGAGTGGGTTAGGCTAAACCCGAAACCCCAACTACCTCATCCATTTGATCACAAACACACTCCTATTGTATTGAATTTGTAAGCTCATACACTTGCTTTAGCTAGTCACAATTTGTGACAACCCAATATTTTATATAGATATTTATATGATAATATATTCTTTACGCGTATATATATTCAATCACTCTAGCCTGTTACATATAGATAGCTATGAAGCAGAGGACTTCACCTAGCATTAGAGGAACTGCATGCAATACCATTTTTAATAACTTTAGTTGTTGAAGTGAATAGCAAAATAATGTGTTCTAGTTAGCTGGTCGGAAACTGTTCTGTAAACAAGTCATCATATTTGTTAATAGCAGAGGTGCTGCACTAGGTGTTAAAGAGGCCACGAACTAGTATAATCAATTGGACTGTAATTTCTTTCATTTTTATAGCTAACACATATTATTTGTTTTACTTGTTAAGTTCTGAGATAAGAATATTGATGTCTATCTATTGAATACTTGGTCATTAAGTAATTTTGTTTTACTTATTATAGGATTGGAACATCCATGCCTATCCATTTAGAAACTTGTTTTCTATTTCCACATGCTTAGTTATTAAGGAAAACACTGCAGCTGCAAGTTAATGTTTGTATTCCCAGTCATTAAGTTCGAGTGTCTTGCAGCTCATAGATGCCGAACACCTCAAGTTGGAGATAAGCTTAGCCAACTCGATCTAATTCGTATCCATTACTTGGTGATCAAGTTTTTAGATGATAAGGTTATACAAGCCTATCTATATTTTTACATCCCTTTTCCAGTAGATTATCTTGAGGAGATTCTGCATTGGGTGGTGTATCTAAAAGGTTGAAGTATTTAGACTATGGTTAGTGTGTTGACAGTTCCTGGTTATTGGTATGAAAAATATCTCAGTTTTATATTAATTATTATATGCATTCTTAGTCTCTAATTTATATTTGTAGATAGGAGCTTTTGTGTCAATCTTCTCATTTCTTGTTGATTAAGTTGTTAAGTGATAGAACTGGACAAACACATCTATATCCATATTTAAAATGATATCTTTTGCTTGGTGGCCAAGTTTAGTAGTCTTATAAATAGGGGTTTTCCGATCAGTTTTTAAGAACAAGAAAAAAAGGAAGAAGAGCATAGGAGTACTAAGAGGAAAGAACATAACAGAAACAAAAGAAGAAGAAAAAGGTGAAGGAACGAGAACAGAAAACAAAAGAGAAGAGCTAGAGAAAAGAAAGAAAGAAACAGAAACGGAAAGGGAAAGAAAGATATGTAAGGAAAGAGAAGGAAAGAAAGGAGAGGAAAAGAAGAAAGAAATGTAGCAAGGAAAAGAGGAAAAGAGAAACAGATGTGAGAAAGAATGAATAGGAAAGAAAGCAGTGAAGGAGGTAACTGACTGAAATTAGTTGGGAGGATTAGCTTGCAAACCGGGATTCTAATTAGGCTTGAAAGGTATATTTCCATCCTTGAATCTATTTCTTTTGCATGTGTTTGAAAGCTTGTATTTCGGTCTCGAGGAGGGCTATATTCTGAGTTTCTGACCCAGTCATCTATTTGCTGTAAAATGTACTATTCTGTCCATTATTTTAAGTTGCTGTCTTCATGAAAGTTTTAGAAGACATCTTAAAGATCATTTCAGAGTTGGAATCTCCTAAAAATGAGTTTTGTAGATTAAGTTATGATTCTTCGAACTTAAGGGTCCTACAGCAGGAAATTCTAGAATATGCAGCACAGTCAGTACGTTTTGTTTCTGTCAACAGTTTTCTTTATTCAAATTTATTTAGAAAGACTAGAACATGAAACTAGACATCCTAAGGTTTCAAATAAGACCAACCATGCTATTTTCGGAGTTCACAAGAGGTAATTAGGTCACTGCGAATTTAAGTCTTTCACATCAGTTTTGCTGCACTATAACTAACTTTGGTTATTTCTTTGGCACTTCAAATGTTTTCCAAATGGTCTGAGATTTTGGATACATTCTTCTTAAGACATGTTCTTTATAGAAAAGTGCATTCTTAGGTCAAAATGATAGCTTTATGTTTTAAATTTTTTTTTTGGACAATGCTTTATGTTTTAAATAAATTATGTGCTTATGGATACGAACATGTGAACTGTACTTTTATATTTACTTATTATGCAGGAACGCGTATTTACTAAATAGCTCGGAATTCAGGTAGGGGGAGCTGGGGAACCTCGACTTATTTATATTTTTTTCTTGTTTGCTGGTTGATATGTTTGAATGGGAATTCATGCTTGAAGCTTTGATGCATTTGTTTTATGAGTTAATGAATTTATTAATTGATGCATCATTTAAATGTTTATGGGAGGGATAAGGGTGGCTATTGAGATATGAATTGGAAGGAATGTGACAGAAATATCTTTTGCGTAGTTGAGTCCATAACCTCAATAGGTACCATGTTTCCATGTATGCCCAATATTATTGCGCAATTAGTATAGGAAATTGAAAGGGTAATTCGGGACTGGTGACAGGGGAATGGGCAAGATGACTAGCAAAAGAGGGCTAGGGGAATTGATTTGGGGTGGGGGTTTATTCAAATTGTAGGATATTCGGGGTCACCCTTGTGGTAAAATACACGGTATGGGACGTGTAGGCTCAGTCTATTCTACCATATGAATTCTCGGGAATAGAAAATGCATTCATACATACTATGTAAACTGTTGCTTGATTATCTGTTGTTTGAAGAGGAATATCTTCCTACTGAGCCGCAGGTTGAGCTCACCCCTTACTAGATTTTGCAGGATTTGTTTTAGACACGAGAAGTATGAAGGTTAGACAGTGGAAACAAATAGAGTTAGACTTTATTCGTGTAAGATTATTGTTCAAAGAGTGTTGTACTCGTAGTAAGCCTAAGGTGTACGAAGTTTTGTATTTAAATAAGAAATCGATTTCATCAAGTGTTGATTTTATTTTCTATTTTATTTTTATTTTTTACTCACACCTCAGATTTCGGAAAAAATATTAAAAAATTTCAACCCGGGGTCCGGGGCGTGACACAATTGCCTACTTTACTTACTTTTTTGGTTACAAGTTACATTTCCATGAACACAATCTATGAACACTACATCATGTTGCACATAATCCACCTCACTAGTACATAGTCCATCACTTACCTCACTATTTTAGTGTCAAGCATCTTGGTTACATTGTTTACCAAATAGGGATATTGGGCCTTCCAATCCCTTGGGTACGGCATTCTCCTAGTCTTAATTTATACAATCCACACTTGTTGACACTCGTAAAAGACTCTTGTTCTTAAGCGAAACTATACGACACGTCAAATGGCGCCGCTACCGGGGACTGAGGTTAATCCTTAATCCTTTGGTAAATCGTAGCTAGATTGTTCTTGCCACTATTCTTTAGTTTAAATTGTTTGATAATTATTTTTGTGTTCATTAGTGTTTGTATTTTTTCCATTCATAGTTTGCATTGTGTTAGTTGTTTTTGTTTTGAGTGTTTCCCTTTGATACTTTGTATTTTGCTTCGTTTCTACTGTCCTTTGTGTTTCCAATTTTTGTTTAAAATGGAGGGACACTTATGCAAATGCAAAAATTTAATAGTTAGGTATCAAAATGAAAATCACCTCATAGTTTGGAATATTTATAGTAATTAATCCTAAAATCAGTCGGTAACAAAATTGACATCAAGGGACATGAAATTTGAATCAGCAACAATTACTGTATGCTATTGGAATTGGGGAAAATTATACAAATCCCATGGATGGGGCTACTAGTACCGGAGCGGATCTAGTCCACGCCGTGTGCCTATACGGCCACATGCTGGACACGTGCACGTTACGTTTTCCGTTTGTCCCTCAACCCCTTCATCGGCTCATGAAGGCCCTCTGCATCACCACTGCAATCACACATCAATGGCAATTTCCATCATCACCATGGCTGCCATTGATTTGGGCACCCATCACCATTACCGCTGCAACTGCAGCTGCCCAATTCCGGCAGCTTTGCTTTCTCCAATCAACAATCAAAACCTGCAATTTCAGCTTCTCTGCAGCTTCGACACCAAGAACAGAGAAAGAAAAACCCAGATCTGCCCTAACTCAATCCAAGCTTACATCGGCTCATCATCTCCCGCCGAGCCGCCGTTCAAGCCAAGCTTGCATCGCTCTCGTCACCTTTCCATCTTTCCCGACCGGCCTCTCTCGTCAAGCCCGGCCGCACGAAAGCTTTCCCGATCTGCGGCTGCTCTGTCGTGAAGCTCAGCCACGAGCTCCCCAGACCTGCGCCTCGCTCGATCCTTCCCGGACCTATTGCAGAGCAACAATCCATCAACGCCACCGGCCGGCCGACAAGAAACCCATCCACAACCGTGCGCCCCGAGGCCCGGCCTACTGCAGCTGCTATCCTCGATCATTGCCACCCAGCCACCATGGTTCTTCATCTCCGATCTCTCTGCAATTCAAAGCCCAGCCCGTGCGCAGCTCACCGCCGGCAAGATCAATCCAGTCGACCCGATCAAAGGCCACTGTAGAGCTTCTCACGGCCAAAAATCGAGCTCAGCTCAAATTTTGCAATCACGAACATGACCGTCAACCCTCATCTTTGGACCCAGCACTAACGTTGACAGTCAAAATAGAAAGTAAGCATAAACGAACGGCTTCAATTTAACTTCCTCAAATGAACGGCTCAGATCACCATATGCCTATTAAAAAAATCAAAAAAAATGCGCCGTGTAGAAACACGGCGTGTACTGAATAATTTCCGCTACTGGCACGTATAAAATTAATAATAATAATAATAATAATAATAATAATTTATATAATCTTATGAACAGTGCCGGTTTGAGCCGAGCCGATGATGGAAAGTACCATTTATTCCCGACCTGTAAAAAGCTTCCGTTCCCTCATCGACCTCACCTATCTCACTCTCTCTCTCAACCCGACTCTCTCCCCGACCGTAAAAGCTTCCCTTCCCTCATCGACCTCACCCATCTCTCTCTCTCTCTCTCTCTCTCTCTCTCTCTCTCTCTCTCTCTCTCTCTCTCTCTCTCCAGACTATAAATTCCATATACACTCCAAAGTTTCTTTTGCAAGATCAAACCCACTCCACCACCTGAAATTTCACAACCTGACGCTCAAATAGTATTTTGGGCAATTCATGGCATCCATCACCAAATCCGCACCGCCCAGGCCATGCTGCCGCGACATCAAGCTCCTCAGCCGCAGAAACAGAAACTACGCCTTCAGATCCTTCTGCAATCGGTGTAGGCAGCCTCGCCTTTTGGTCGACAACAAAATCCCGTCGGACTCCAAATGATTCCCCCAAATCAGCGAGATGATCTGCACCGGTTAGTCCTCTATTTCCTTTCTCTCACTCTTTTGCCTTCTTTTTATTTTGTTATTGTTGAATTGATAGGGTTCTGGGCTTAGAACATTTAGATTGAATTGATTTAGGGGTTATAGGGTTTAAGGGTATATATATTGGGTTTTACTGAATTAAATTATCTGTCTAAATGGGTTTATCGGCCAACTAATATGTTGAAGATGAGAAATGGGAGAGTATTTTTAATATTTGTTAGTTGTGTATTTCTCTTTTGATTTTGTTAGTTTTATTAAGTTGGAAAAACTGGGTATCAATTATTTGAGTGGTTTCTTTTTGTGTGTGTGTGTGTTTTGGGTGTGGGATGGACTGGTTAGTGTGCGTATACATGACTTCCTTCTTTTGCTTCTTCCTCTCTCTGTGAATCTTGTCGTATACGTATAGATTCATTTCACTTTCTAATAATCAAAATTAATGTGAAGCTCTTTAAATAAAAATGGGTGTTGTACTAGAGATGTTTTATGAATCATTTCGACTTTAATCAATGTGAAGCACTTTGCTTTGCTTATTTCTTTTTTTTATTTGTTCATATTAACTGTTTGATTTGCTTGAAGTTGTGTAAATTTGGCAAATTGCAAAGAAAGCTTTCAGCTTTTTTCGTATTTATATTAATGCTTTGCTGAACAGTTAATTAACAGGACCTTTCATATAGGGCTGGCTTTTTTTACCGAAATGTCCCGACCGTCCCGAATCCCGACGGACCCGATCCCGAAAAATCGGTATCCCGAAATTCCGGTACGGGATCCCGTCCCGAAATGTATTATTCGGGTCGGTAACGGTATAGACATACTCAAATTTCGGGACATCCTGACCCGACTGACTTTAGGTTGACTTTGTCTAACTTTTTTATCTTTCTGTCTCCCTCTTTAGATTTCACATGCCACCCTTATTTTTTTTAATTTATTTCTCTTTCCTTCTCTCTTTTCTCCCACCCACTCCCACTACTCCCACTCTTGTCTCCTTCACTCTTTGTTTATTTTTTCTTCTTGTTTTCCCGCTCTCTCTCTCTCTCACTCTCTCTCTCACTCTCTCTCTCTTTCTTCTTCTAGGTATCCGATTCTCTACTCTCTCTCCTCTTCAACGATTCCAGCAACCAGCCTCCTCCCTCTTCAAAGTCTTCAACGATTCCACTATTCCAGCCTCCTCTTCTTCCTTCCCTTTTATTTTTCTTCTCGTATTCTTCAAGTCTTCAATGACTCCAAACTCCTCTTCTTCTTCCCTTTCTGGGCTTCTGGGGTTTCCTTCAACTCAATCGTGGTGTTGACAAAAGCTGAATTTTCATGAGAAAACTGAAGGAAACTAGAGAGTGATGAAGAAGAAGGGCAGAGATCGAGGGAAAATGGATCGAAATTGTTGTTGGCTCTTCGAAAATTGAGGATGAACAATGAGAATTTTGCAGGCACAAACCCATTTTTGGGAAGCCCATTACCGACCGGTCCCGACCGATGAATTCGGGATACCGGTTTTTCGGTAAAACCGGTATTCGGGACGGTTTCGGGAGCGTGAAATGACATCCCGGAAATTTTCGGTTCGGGATCGGGAAAGCCAAAAATAGGTCGGTTCCCGACCCGAAGCCAGCCCTACTTTTATATAGGGGAAAAAACCAGAAGCCCGATACAAAGTAAAAGATCCTGAGGTGCGAAGATTTGTTGATAAATGCTTGGTGACCAGCTTCTCTAGTGAGGACCACTATAATGAGAACTTGGTGAGGACTTTTTGATTAGACCTACTTTTTTATTACATCTCGACAAATCAACCGTTCAATATTTAGATATTTATGAGTATACACTTCTACAAATTTTCAATGAAATCTAAAATCGTTAGGTCATCTATAATTGTGATTTACCATTTATGAATATGAATGGTTCAAAATTGACAGATTTGGTTCGTCCATTTATTTGGTCTAGTTCGGTACCTTAACGATTTCAAATTTTCAACAAAATTTGTAGAAGTGATCTACTCATGAATATCTTAACATTGAACGGTTGATTTCTCGAGATGTAATCGAAAAATAGATATAACAACCATTAATCGAAAAGTCATCACCAAGTCCTCATTATAGTGGTCATCACTAGAGAATCTCCCTGGTGACCACATCTCATAGGCTCTCAGCTAATTAGGAGCTTTTGAAAGACCCTTTTCTCCAGATTGATGATTATGGTTATGAATTATGATTTGAGGCCAGTAGATTGTCAAAGGGATTTGTATGAAGTAGGGCCATTACTAAGACAACCTTACCCCGGACTAAATCACAGTAATAGCTCTTTGAGCAATGGCTATGCCAATTATGATGGTTATGAACTTGAAAATGATTTGGATTACAATCCAGATGATTACAGACTGAGTGAAATTGATCTCTTCACTCATGAGGATGAACATTTGGGTTATATTGACCTCACATCTTCTTAAGGCTCAGAATTGCAGATAAAGAAGGTGAAAGTTCTTGTCTAATTCCTCAAAGCATTCTGATGTGAACGTAAAATACGTTCACAAAGTGCCTTTAATTACTGGATTTTGCTATTCCGAAAGCTTAATTGTCTGTTTAATATTTGTTTTTGTGTTTTTAGGGAAAATACCAGGAAAATGTTAATCTGCACAGAATAGGTGAATTTTGGAGATTTTCAGCGTAAATCGGAAAGTTAACCGTGACTTTCATTTGTGGAATAAAATATTGTACGAAGATGTCGGAAACCGTTCCGAATTCCGGCAAGTTTGTCGGCGAACCACCACACGCGGTGGCGAAACATAATTCAAATCTCCATTTTATTTTCCCATGTTTATGTTTATATTTATATTTATATTTATGTTTATATTTAATATTCTTATTTACTTTTGATTTTATATTTATTTTTATTTGTTTGTTTACTTATTTATTTATTTTGTATTTGTTTTGTTTTGGAATTTTGCAGCTCCACTACCGGTTTCCACCACCATCACCAACCATCTCCACTCTCCTTGGCTGCTAGCATCACCAACCACCGTCCACCATCACCAACCCATTTCCACCACCACCACTACCACTACAGTCCATATCACCAACCCATCCCACCATACCACAACTCCCCTATTTATACATCTGCAATTCAAAGACCAAAATCATCAATCTAATCATGTCTTTTCTTCTCTTTTGCAGGTTTGAAAGCTCCCTGCCGTGCTCAATTCCATTTTGCAGAATGCCCAAGCCGGCCGTCAATAATCAGTCCAGGCCGCAATCACCGCTGCTCTGCTGCAGCACCTGCAATCAACGCCCAAGCCGGCATCTCAATCTACTCTCTCTATTCTCTGTTCAATTCACACATAAATTCCAATCACCCATGAATAAATTAATCACTCACCACTAATATTGTGCTTAATTCAACTTGCAGGAACCCACTGCCGGCAGCAACTCCGCCGTGCCTTGATCCTAGCTGTCTCACCATCACGGCCTCATCTACGCCGTCGAAATTCGCACCAGCCCAGGCCATAATTCCAGGCTTTGCCTTCTCTTCTCGGCGTTCTCGCTCTCGACATCTCTCTGATCTATTCACTGTGCCCATAGCAGTACCGCCGTCGAGCCCAGCTATCACCGAGTCCCATCATTCCAAGCTCACCGAGCTCCGGCCGTGCCCATCACATCGAACCGAGCCTAGCACGCGCCTCGTCTCCATCGATGCGGCGTCACACAACGTGCAATCCAGAACCACAACCCGTGATGTGCCTGACGGCGTGCCGCCGCCGCTTCCCTAAGCGGCGGTCTTCCCTTGGCGCGCCTCTTTCCACCGCGCGCAACCAAAAAAAGAGATGAAGAAGAACAAAGAAAAAACACGCACGGCTGAACGGGGAAAGAAAAGAAGGAGAAGAAAAAAGAAAGAAAAGTCAAAGAAAAGAAGGAAAAGACCAAAAAGGGTGGACGGAAATAAGGAAAAGAAGAAGAAGAAAGGGCCGACCCACGTTGAGTTCCTTTGACCCCTTGCTAAACACCCCCAAGGCCCAAATGCCCTACTGCCCGCCTCCAGTCCGATTAAATAGTCGCCCCGCCTGCCAGACAGTGTCCATTTTCATGGACACAACAGTAACATTTTTCCCAAACTCGTTTATTTATTATAATTTATTTTTGTTTAATTAACTATTTGTGAATAATTTTGGGAAATGTTATTGTTTGTTTATTTTCTATTTTGTGTAATAATTGTTGGATTGAAGTTAATTGATTCTTCTAGCAGCTTATGTGAATTTTGTTTGTTTGGTTTTATCTTTAATGTTGAAACTAAATAATAAGGATCACGGATAGTTGGGCGGTCGCTAGGTCGTGCACTTGAATTAACAACTCTTTTTCTATTGATTAGCTTGACAGAGTGGTCTCGGAGTTAATTGTTAGGGAAAGTTTTATTTGGGAGATGTATGGTGGTCCAGCATCTTACATATGTTAGTTTCGGATTCATGGCTAGGGAGTTGGTTAATCTTCAAAACAATATTTGTGTGTTTCTTGTTTTCAAAAATAATAAAAATCCAAAAATATTTCTTTTATTGTTTTCAAAAAATCTCAAAAACCCCCAAAAATACTTTTGTATATAATGTATATTTTTGTAAATAGAAACAATACTGTATAGTTTATTTAATTTTGTATATACATATATTCTTTATTCTTTATACTTGTTAATATAATTCTTTATTTAATTTAATTTTTCGTGACATTAAAAAGTAAATATAACAATCTTCTGTAGGAAAAACCTTTATTTCCCATTATACTTTACAACGACAATTGTTAGGAATTTAGGTAATAATTAATGACCGCGGTAAAATCCTCTAATCACATTCTAACTACTTTCTTTTATGTAACTTCTGAAATTAAAGTTATTAAACTAAAGGTTACTTTTTCTGGGCAGGCCGCATTCGAAACATCTACTTCCCATTTGATATTGAGAATGACACATCGTTGAGTGTTGCTACAGAAATGGTTGCTGAGCTTGATATCACAGACCAAGATGTGATAAAAATAGCAGAGATGATTGATGGTGAAATTGTTACTTTAGTGGCAAAGTGGAAGATAGGACCTGGTATAGAAGAAAGTCCTGATTGTACTAAATGTAAGTTTCTGTCAAAATTGTGCTTCATATGGTTCTATTTTGGATTATATGGTTCTATTTTGGATTATGCGTCACCAAACATTCCAGGTGTTAAGCACCTTTAAGTTCTTTAGTGTTCTAAACATGGATCTGCTGCTGTCCGTGGCCGGTTTGAAGAGATCACGTACATATCAAGTTGAAGGATCAGAACAATGTCCTACAGAAAGTCCACCCAGAACATCAATCCATTCCGATGGTTTGCATTATGCTGATATCTGAGCTCAACGAAATGTCCCGAATCAAGCTCACATGGCTCAAGAGAGATTCCTTGCGATGAAAACCATGAATCGATGGATGTAATGAATTTTGGACTACAGTTTGTTTGTATTAACTCCTACAACAATATAATATAAGTGCAAACACTTTAAGCATTTCAGTAATGTAATATATGTAAAATATCAATTACTTTTAGTGTCTCACCAATTCAACACGTAACACCGCAGCAAAGCGCAAGCTAATTTCCTAGTAATAATAAATTAACTGACCTAAGGAAGGCAAAAAGGGAAAGTGGTTAAAAGACTTCACCCGCACCTAACTCTTCCTGAATGCAATCATACAAATGTATTCTTCAAGATTCACAAGTCCATGATAAGTATAAATGATCGAGCTCCAGTGTTGTTCTCATGGCAAATCGTATTTCACATGTCCAAGATATAGACCACAAGCAGGCGCCATGGGACTAGCAGCAGTCACTGTCTTTGCATTCAAGATCCTCTCCACTGAATGTTCCATTTTTATTACGGAGAGGAAAAAACAATTAATACATTGCAAGAGCAGTACCAAAATCAAAGCATTAAAAAAAAAAACCAAAACAAATACATAAAGCCCCACCGTCATGTATGGTTTGATCTCCAGTTCCAACAGATTTGAGGACACCAACAAGCAGTCTTACCTGCATACATTTTAAGAATCTCAGTGAATAGGTCCTAAATGACTTGAAAGACACAACGATGAACTCTAATAACTTACGGGTACCCATCAGAATTTATTTTGGCATTAGTTGGAAAACAAATTACTCAATAATGTTGCGGTAATTGAAGTGATGATCTATTTAGTTGCATTCAGAACATAAATATTCCGGTAGAACTCATAACCCTCTACTAATGGGGCACAACATATTTACACCAGCACTAAAACATGCTGAAAGTTGCTTAGTTATGTACAACATAAAAAATTTGAGAACTAGGAAAGGAGAAGAGAAAAATTTGCAAGTCTACGTATATATATATATATCAGATTGCACACTCCAAATGACCCTGTTAATTCATTTATTCACGTCAGATATGAATAAACTTGTAGGTCATTTCTTGGGGTACATTGGTACAATCTTAGGGGTGCAGAGCAGCTGAGCAGTAACATAGTTTAAGAACCTATTATGGTGGACCCAAAAGTAACAAGAAAACAGTACAAACTCAAAAGATCTCACAACTCTAGGAGTGGATACTGATACCAAAGCACACTTATCATCAACTAAAGCCATACGACTGGAAATCCAAAGAACATAAACTACACCATAATAAATGAGACGCCTAAAACAATGAATCTTGACCTGGTGGTATAGGAAAGCACGTGCTCGCGCTGTTACCACAAAGCATCTGTGTTTTTTTCTCAAGCCAAATCCTGGATCAGTTCCTCCATTGATACTAGGGTGGCAGTCAGTCTCAGATTTGTTGGTGCAATGAGCATCTTCCTGCACTGAATTGTTTTGTTTCCTCTCTGGTATTGTTGGAAAGTTTGGAGTTGAGAGAACCTCAGACACATACAACTCATCTAGTGTTCTGATCGGTGACTTTGCCTGAAAATAAGGTACTTTTAGAATCGTAGTCTTTTCCTTTTAAAAAAAAAAGATATTTAGAGAACATCCAACACACATGAAAGAAAAGCAAACTAAAAGAATTTGCAGGACAAGCTAAATTGAGCATGCTATGGTACAATGGTAAAACATAAAACAGCCAACCTACATTAATCTATCAGTTTGGACACACATTACATAATGCCAACGAACATTTTTTTTTCTTTTCTACTTCAAATCCTCAAATGTATGTATTACTGTGGTCTAACTTGTTTAACCCTTAGACCTTAGTCCCTAGATTTGGAATCACAGTATCCAATTGGAACCCTAGAATTTACTTTTACTTTTTTTCAATAGACAACAAAAATATATTAATAATAAAACTCAAATTCCAAACCATGGACAAGATGTCCCCAATCCAAGGCCACACTATCAAAATGCTAATTCTATCTTCCAGAAAGCATCTCTACATACAAAACAAGCTCAGATATACCCCCGAAAATTCAAATGAAGGGTGAGAAAAGGAATATCTCTAAAAACAGTAGACAACAAAGCACAAGTCCTCATAATATAATAAAGATTTCACCTCATAATACAATAGCAGCAACGAAAAAATAATATAAAATAAAATAAAGGAATCAATATGGAGGCAAGGAACCACCTGACAACCTGCAGCTCTGAAGGAACTAAAATCATGGTGTCCAACCAGAACTTTACAGGCTTCCTGCAGGAATTTAAACTATATGAAATTGCCTGGACAAGGTCAAGTACTGAGGATATGTATTCAAGCAAAGATAATGTCTTTTGAAAACTGGTAACCCCACCTGCATAGCCAAAACATCCAGCTCCTCAGGTACATGCCATGCGCGGTCTTTTTCAAAGGTTGACAAAGGCTCTGGCCCAGATAGCAAGCGATAGAAGTACCTGAATGGTATGATTCAAGTTTGAATGGAACAAATCAAACAACTTCCATATGGCATGATTCAAGTATTTAAATATAATAACACATAAAGGCAAGGCCCAACTGCAACATTCTTCTGAAATCTGACCCTATTCAGTGACGACACCATTATATTGATTATTCAAACTGCAATCAACTTCATAACTCAATCATTGCAAGGTTATGATCATCCGAGTGCAGTTTTTTATGGTGGGCACCACCATGCTCTCTGAAATGGCAGCTAGATCCCACCAAGTTTTTCCAAAATGCACTTGCGGGATACCCATGTTCTACAAAAGTCACCATCAACACACAACGTAGCAGATCCTGGCGAAGCCTGGGATCCGATCCTTGTGTTTCTTTCTAAAGACTAAACGATGTAGTTTTGCCTACGATTTTCTAAAAGGTTACAAATGACGCCGTTTGGCTTCCTTATTTAAATTTGCTTCAATCCCTCACTAAACTCATATAGATACTTTTCCCTTATAAAGAGCCTCCAGAATCCCTACAATTTGAGGAGAACCATGAAATGTGGCCTCAAAATTCAAGGAAACTACTCTCTTCAGTTTCATATGTTCCCTACTCATGTTGGATGGTATTCTGTTTTATATGCTTTCTGATGGTTAAATGGCAATCAATAATTAACTATTTTATATTTTTGTAATACAATTAATTCGAGTCACGAAAGGCTTAAGCACCTCAAAGATTCAAGGCTTACGAGGTGTAAGGCACGATAAATGCTTTGTTTTTATGCCTTCGTCATTGAAAACCTTTGATGCAACCTAGTTTTCATGTGCAGATGTACCAGACTAACTTGGAAATTATACAACATAGTGAAATGTGCACAGATAAGCTTGCAGGACTACTGTTAATAAAACTGTATGAATGTAAATTCTGTTTAAATATTATAGATTCATGAGAACATACATGCGTTCTTGGGCTTTATATCTAGCATGAAAATCAGCTGGAACATTTCGAACATCCACCACCATTATGTCACCGTCATTCTTCTGATAGAACCAAAAGAAGCGTCAGAATTGCCTCTGGTTTTAAAATCCACAGTTTCCAAATATAGAATCAAACTAATATTCAATATGATAGTTTTGGATTTCTGATAGAGTGAAAGGAAGGTGTATTTCTTTTCTATTTCTATTTTTTTTTCTTTGGGGTAGAGTGGGGTGGGGTGGCGAGGAAGAAAGACATTCAATTCCCAATTTCTTTGGTTAAATAATTCACAAGGCCTTTAATCAATAAAGCAGTACCTGTAAGAAATGGTTCACAGCTCTTTTGACCACTGTAGGTTCATGAGGTGCTAACTACATGTCAACAGAAATAAAAAATCAACTTTTACAGCAACCAGAACTGTTGAGATATAATATTTTCTTTTTATTATTAGTTCAAAGAAGAAGAATATGATATCTTACTTATATGCAAAACATATCTAATAAACTAACTTTGAGATAACATACCACTTCACCGGGCTTCCTTTTACTTATGCGCTCAATATCTACATGACAAACATTCGATAACGCATGGACTCCTGCATCCTACAACACAAAAGGATACATCCACCTCATGTCCCACATAATATAACACATGCCAGAAAGTAAACAAGACAAGGTGACACTGAAAAAAAGAAACTTTCTGCTGCATGCAAAAATAAAATTAATTCCCTATCAGAAATGTATAGTTTCTTTACAGAATACTTGTATGCATTTAGATGATCAAACTGACGGCTGACATCAGCAACCTTATATAACTGTTACAAAAATTTAACAAGTATATTATCTTATATCATAAACATACTGCAACTCTAAAAATCTCATTAATATAAATGGATTATTTGGTATGCTGTCATTAAAAATGAAAACTAAATATGGGACACATAAAAATGGGTGGGATTCCAATATCGGAACCAAGTTGAAGTTAGTAAAACTAGTACAATCAGATACAGAAATAAGAACTTGTGATGTAGAACAAAGAAATAGAAATAGGAAAGGGATAGAAACTACCAGCTTCACACCGGTAGGGCTTAGGAATCACTCCTAGACATAGATTAATAAAAAAATTCAGGCCTCACACCTGCCTTTGGCATCACACCAAAGGTGTCTTGGAATCTCTCCAAGTTAACCCATGTATCGCACACGAGCAGACAAACTCAACAAGTTTTATTTTACTACTCACTTCTCTTTCAAATTTTACAAAGTCGCCCCTTTTATAGAGCCATTACATTTATCATTAATAACCATCAACCTAATGCTCTTAGGAATTCTAAAAGACATAATTGATGACACTAAATACATTGAACATTATAACATAAGAAAATCAAAAGACATAATCTAAAATTGCATTAGTGCAGTGCATTTATTTCATAATTAAGGACAAGCTCATGATTGTATTGTGATTAGTCAATGGATGAACTTAGTTTATATATTGTGACTTGGCTCCCGCATCAACTTGTAAATTTTAATTGAGTTTCTTGATTTTTTTTAAGTAATTGCTGTTGGAAAATTTTGAAAAAAGAATTTGAATAACGACGCTCTGCGACATTCCTATTTTGGTACAAGGGTATGCTATACGACAAACTCTGGCTTCAGTTCAGCAAAGCATGTATACTATAACATTACTCAAATGGTTCTAACAAATCAATCCACCAAACTTATGAAAATTGTCTGTGATGAATGAAGACATGCTTAAATTTCATTCCACATTCTCAATTTTCATTAGCACTACCCACTGCACATACTAAGGATGGACGAATTACAGGACATATCATTCACCTTCTATTATTATTATTTTTATTCTGTATTTAATTGATGAGGCCTGAACTAAGGCTTTTTACATCCTTATCACATCACTATAGCTTAACATGTTACAGTATAAAAGGTCAGATATATAGGCCCAGATCAATAGCAATGAAAGGCAAAACATGAAAAAGTTGCCACAACATTCAAAACACGGTTCCAAAAAACTAAATTTTCATCAAGAAGAGGTTGTGAACACATGATGACCATTTCTTGTGTGCAAGCGTTAGAAATAGTATTTACAATCAGTAAACAATCTTAATATGAGACATGATGGGTGTGAAAGCCAAGTACATAAGAATACAACAGCCTAGAAATATATAAAAATTATAAGATGTGTCATTACTCTTTGATTTCGGAAAAGTTAAAAGTCAACACTTTTAAACTGAATGGACAACTATTCAGTTTCTCAAAACGTTTCTTTTTTCCTTATTTCAATGGAGGTAAAAAACTAAATTTCCATTTGTCAAAATTACGAAACAAGAGTAACAGCATACTCCAAGATTGTAACTAAGAAATTACATTATACTACTCACTTGTATATTTGAGGAAGACAATTTCTGACTACTCGGATACAAGTTTTGTTTTCCTTTACTTTTATTCATAGATATATAGGGATCTTCAGCAGATAGATTTTTATGTCATAAAAACTTTCATATATATCAACTCTTTTCAATTGGCCATCAACAAAGTGCTAAATGATTTTACAGCTAGGCCAGTCTTGGGATGTTCTCTAATTTTGTTTGCCCTAGAAAAGATTCATATTGTTTCTTCATACACCGATTGTTTCCTATTAAGATGTTTCTTTCCGTAGAAAGAATAGAGAGAAAAAGATTCACAGTAACTGAAGAGTAATGTTGAAGTGATTACTAGTCAGAAATCCAAGTGCATTTCATGAGTTAAGGATATTTTTTTTTTTTTTTGAGAAAAAAAATTATATTTTTTCAAACAAAAACAAAAAAAAAAAAATCTCCTCAAAAACACCCACCAACCAACCAAAAAAAACAAAAAAAAAAAAAAAAAAACCCAAACCCACCAAACACACCACCCCCCCCCTCTTTTTTTAGAGAAGGGGAGGTGAGGAGTTGTTAAAAAAAAAGAGGGCGGGCCCCGCCCCGCCCCCCCCCCCCCCCCCCCCCCCCCCCCTATCTCTTCTTTTCCCCCCCCCCCCCCCAAAAAAACAAAAAAAACAACAACGCCCACGGGCCCCTTTTTTTTTTTTTTTTCTCTTTTTTTTGTTTTTTTTCTGAGGGGGGGGGGGGGGGGGAAGGAAGGATATTAATCCAAAGTACATGAGTTACCCAAGTATATGGGTGCTAAGAAATACTGCTTTCTAAAATCCCAATCTTGAACCGATTCATAAAACTTTGACAACGCAATATGTGTAATAAACCAAACAAAAAAAATTGTAATCTTCTGCTAATTATAAGACAAGAAGTAGAAAAGTAGTTTAAATTTACAATCCAATAAAATCATTAGCAAAGACACACACTTACAGTTCGACTTGAGCAGAAGATTGAAACCGGTTGCCCAATAAATTTATTAAAAGCCTCCTGCACAAATGAAAACAAAATTAATAACCACTTCATTTGAGGTAAAATTAGCAATTTGAGTAACACATAAACCGCAAAGTAATATTCATAACCTTTTAGTTCACTTTTATTTTTATTTCTATTTTCTCAGCACCAAAACACATAGACTAGCTTTTGCTCCACTTCACAGAAATGCAAGACGCACGCACTATTTAGAATTATAGAAAAGAACCAAAAACCTGTCAAGTTCCTTTACTTCACATAAACCACACAGAGTACTTAACCTTCGATTCATCTAACTATTTATTTCCATTTTGAAAACAAAATCAATCCAAGTATTGCTTCCATACCCAAAAAGTAAAAGTAAAAACCAACTAACTATTAGTGACATTGTTGTGGTACTGCTCTCAACACTGTTGCATGGAGTGGAAAGTTGGAATCCCAGCAATGATCATTAAAAAAAAACCTACGACAAAAAGTTAAAAGATAATGAATTACCTCAAGAACGCCAACTACAGTACGGCAATTGGACTGTTGCTGAGACCCTGAGAAGCGAGTCCCAATGTACTCTATTGCCACCAGATAGCGTTGAATTCTCATTGATTGTTCTTGTACCACAACCTCTTGGTCGTTTGTGGTTTTGGAAATCTTTAAAGGCCTTTTGGGAGATTGGGAGCAACTATCTAGTGGGTGTTTAAGATTTTCTGTCATTTATTTTCTAGCAGTTGGGCTCTAGGGTTTTGGGACTTGAAAGTGGAAATGTTGGGACACAAGAGGTTTAAGCCTTTTAAAGGCTGTTTGGGGGTGGAATGGTGGATTGCTGTACTGCTTGTACACTACAAGAAACTACCACTCGGCCCCGAACCCCCCCAGCACCCCCCGCCCGCCCCGCCCACCCTCCTTGAAACGGTTCTTTTCCGTTGATTAAAAATTATTTATTATATTCGTCAACGAAAAGGTAGATTATTCACTCTAATTATCACACAACCTTTTACCAAAATATACCACAAAAATATAAAAAAAAAAAATATAAAATAAGCTTTTCAAATCTCTCTTTTCCCCCAACCTCACTTCCAATTCTTCCAAAGTCCAAGTCAATGGAAAGGGGCAACGGCGGGGGTACGGGGAGGGGAGGGTCAACCAGGAAAAGGGGACGGGGCGCCCCGGCGTGTCGGGGAGTTGGAGCGTTGGAAAGGCGGAAGCCGCCTTACAACGCCTCCCAAAGGTGAAATGTCTCGCGGTTTTTTATTTGTATTGTTATTGTTCTTTTTTTTTTGGCCTACTCTTTAATATTTGTCTTTAATATTAAATTAGGTTTAATTAATTTTTTTTTACGTTTGCATGTTGTTAGTTGGCAAGCAAATCTATCGAGGTGAAGGGGGGAAACGAAAAAAAATCAACCCAGCCCCCAGCCCCCCCCCAAACCCCCGACAAAGCCCCGGGGCCCCCAAACCCCCGCCCCCCCCCCGGTCCCCCAAAAGGGGGGGCCTTTTAAAGGGAAGTTTGCGCCAACAGCCCCGGGTCCCCCTTTGTCCCGTGCCCTTCAAGCCTATTTCCTAGTTGATGGCAAATCTCGGTTTGTTTTTTTCTGTTCTTGTTGCTTTGTTTTATTTTCTGTTTTTGTTTGCTTTGTTTTATTTTCTGTTTTTGTTGTTTGAATTTTATTTTCTTTTTGAATAAATATTAGTTATTTCTTTTTTATATTTTAGTTTTTGTTGTTATGGCTAAAAAAAATTTATTAGGGGTTATTGAAAGTATTTAGAAATATTTTGAATTAAATTACATATTGAAAATAAAAATTACAAATAGAGAAGGATGAAAAAATTACAATAAAAAGAAAGGGGAACGTCTTTGGTTACGCGTTCCCTCCTATAATCCTTTGGAGGGTGGGTTCCGGGGTTGTTCTAAAGAATTTTTTTTGTTTCAGTAATTTGGGGTGGGGTTTATGGTTGCAGTGTTGGGGCGCAGATATGCTTTAACGAACAGGGGGGGGAAACATAATGAAAAATTGTGTTCCTTATACCAGTTTTGCGGATGTGTTAAAAGTGAAAATCCGGTTTAAAAAAGAGGGTTTAATATTTTTGGAAAAGAGGGAAATGGAAATATTGTTGGGGGAGGAGAAAGGTTGTCTTTTTAAGTGGGCTTAAATTTTAATTGGGGGTATTTGAGGTTTGTTGTATGGTTTTTTTATAAAGTTTCTCAATCTATTCTGTAAAAAAAAATATAAAATAAAAGAATATGAATTTAGGGTTTGAATAAGGAAATGGTTGTGAATGTGTGGAGTGTGAAGTGATTTATTTATGGAAAATCTTATCGGAAATTTAAAAAATGTGTGAAAATAATATTAAATTAATAATAAAAAATTTATCAAAAATTTAAAAAAATTAAATTGGTTGAAAAATATTATCAAATTTAAAAATCATATTACATTTGAGGAAACGAATCTTATCGGAAATTTAAAAATGTGTGAAAATATATTCACAATTAAATAATCAAAAAATTTATCAAAAATTTAAACAACATATTACACATTGTTAGAAAAATATTATCGGAAATTTAAACAATATATTCACACATTTGTAGGCAAAAATTTATCGGAAATTTAAACAATGTGTGAAAATATTTACAGTTAAATAATAAAAAATTTATAAAAATTTATACAACATATTACAATTGGTTGTGAAAAATATTATCAGAAATTTAAAAATATATTACAATTTGTAGGAAAAGAATCTTATCGGAAATTTAAAAATGTGTGAAATATATTCACATTAAATAATACATTTGGGGTGGCAGAAAAATTCTATTAGGTATAGATATGAAATCTAAAAATAAGAATAATTTTATTTTAATTATTTATTATTTAAAAATATTATATATCAATTATAAATTATTATTATATTCTAATTATAGTCTAAAATTACAAAAATGTAATTTGGCACCCCCAAAATGGGACTTTGGGTTGGAGATGATGGAGATGATGGAGGTGCTATAATAGAGAGGGGTGCTATAATGGATTTGGCACCCCAAAAATAGCTCCATGGGTTGGAGTTGCCCTAAGAAAGGCCGAAATGAAAAGCTGAAAAATTACCAATTACGTCCGTTTTTCACTTTCAAAAAGAAAAGAAAAAAAACTAAGCGTATAACCATACTGAAAGTATCTCCAACAACTTCTCCAAAAAATATCTATTATAAAAACTCAAAAGTTAAATGTAATTTTCATGAGTGGTACCTAAATTATATCTTTAATTTATCGATGGTACGTAAACTTTATTTTTCGTCACAAATAGTGACTGAACTTTTCAATTTCGTCAAAAGTGATACATGAGACCACCTACGATCAGGTATCCGGTCAAAAGTGTCGCGTGAGGCACATGTGACACACAAGTAAAGTTAAAAATGACATTTTATGTCATTCTATATGGACAATTTGGAGATTTCTCTTTTAAGAAAAGCTAAAGTCGAAACGGGGGGGGGGGGGGGGGAATTAGGCATTTTTCCCTCCCCAATCTGTATTCATCATCAATTTTTGGAAATCCTATGCTTGGGAGTAGTGTACATGCAGAGGGATTCACATATAGAGAGAGAGAGAGGCTGATGAGCATAGATTGTGTGAGATTCAAATAAAAAAACTAACAGATTCGTTGATTAAGACTTATTTGCAACCCCAAAACTTTGCAGATAGATTCGATAGTGCTTTGGTACTTTTGTTTGTAAAAAGGCAATTAATTCTCGCTCGAATTGAAGACAAGGACCCTTGCAGAAAGTTCTATGATTGATGGACATGTATTGGAGACATTTTAGGGTGTCTGGAGATGCTCCGAAATACAGTAAGTGATTCCAGCCTGGTTTTGATACTATTGGTTATATTTTTTGGGTTTTTTGTACATGTTGTGCATCGGTTTTCTATTTGATGACTAAAGTATTCAATTGGATTGTTGTTTTGTGATCTTGTTTATTAATTTTGGTGGTCCATAATCTTTTTTTGTCCTACATGCCTTTAATTTTCCTTGGTTAGTGGGTTTTATTCCTTTACTGATATATATATATATATATGAAGAAGTTGATTCTTGTATAATTTTTAATGAAGAGTGAGATAGAGTTTTTTGGACTATTGTGATGGAGATTCTTGTATTGAAGTCCGGCAATTATGGTTTTACAATGGAATGCGTGTGATGGAGATTATGGTAGTGATTGCTTTCTTATGAGATTCATCATGGTGGATATTGGCAGCATGTAGATATGGAGAGAAAGAGTATAAGGGTGGGAATGTGCATTATTTAGATGGAGTTGACCCTAAGAAATATTTTTTGGTGGAGTGCAACAAGATAGCTTGGGATTTGGGGTAAAGGTCAGGCCAATTTCATATTGGTTCAAGCTACCTAGGTGTGCAAACTGGGAGGGATTTCATCCAATAAATAATGATGTTAATGTTATGGAGATGACTAAGCATATACCACCAAAAAAGAAGATAATGCAGCTATTTATCACTAGGGGTAGTCCAAGAAAAATATTTCTTGTGAAATGAAAACATTCTGAAATCTCGAATCAAGCAATTTAAACTCGAATCTCATGCTTGAGGCTAGCATCATAAAATCTCTATATTTAATATTGAATTACTAAAAGCAAGAAATAATATTTTCGAAAATATAGAATTGTATGCAAATTAACTTTAAAACAAAAGTCCACTCACAAATAGCCGGCTAGGCCTGACGCCCTTCAAGGTCCTCCTGAATAACACAAATTAACAACTATTTATTCTGGCCGAACAATAATCAAAACGAGAATAAAACAATTAAGCCGACTAAGGCTCCCTCGTACTTCTCACAAATTCGAAACCACAATTAATCCCCGAATCTCAAATTCCCAAAAATTATCCCTCAACAACTCTATCATCCAAAAATAGTCGACGACTAATCCAACGGTCGGATTGTCGCGGTTCGATAAATCAAGCTAACGTAAATTATTTACCGAACCCTTAAACCAAAATTTATCCTCTAACTAACCCATTTGTCAAATTTCTTTAATCCAACCGTCCAATAGTCTTGAAATAATTATCTTAATATTCTAACCAATTTCAGTAACCATCCAACGGTTTCACAACAATCTAAAACACGAATCGTTCAATAACGAACCTAAATTTAATCCGATAAATCTTCAAACTCAAACTTCAACAATTCCCAACAAATTATATATCCACAAGCTCATAATAAAAAGTGGAAGTTAATGAGCTAAAATGCACTCTCAACAAAGGCCGCCGCCACGCACCGCCCAAAGTGGCTGCGCGTGGGCCATTCCGACCATTTCCGATGGTCATCAAATTTTACCACAATGTTCACAACAATACAAGGAGCAACTTTTATACCTGCTACGAAGTCCGGATCGGTCTAGAACTTGCTGAATTTCCCTCGAAAGCCGACGGTGGCCGGAATTTCAGCCGTTCGATTCGCCGCCGTCCAGCAACCAAAAGGCGTGAAACCGGTGGCTATGAGTTCGTAGTGAGGTGGGCTTCAAAACCCAACAGGTGTTCACTGCTGAGGTGGCCGGAATCACCGCCAGCAACGCCGGAAAATTTGGGTGTTTTCGGTGGTTTCGGGTTGTTTTTGAGTTGTGATTTCTCCTCCCACACTTCGATTCGATCTAGATGAACGGTATGGGAGTGAAGGTGGTAGATTGGTGAACAATTTGGGACCGGTTTTGTGCCTTGGGGTGGCCGGAGTAGAAAGAAATCGGCCGGTGAAGTCCGGCCGACGATGAGCTCGAGGGAGAGAGAGAGAGACTTCGGGGGAGAGGGGAGAGAGGGTTTTCCCAAAAATGGAAACCCTAATCCGCAAATACCCCTAAATAAAACTTTCCCGCCAAATAATATTTCTGACTTCCTTTTATCATAACTTCTGGTCTTCTCCATACGAACTCTAATTTATGTGTACTTTGTATTTACGGACTCGGTTAACGAGACCTACATTCTCGTGAAGAAAGTTTAGCCAAACTTTTAATTGGAACAAAAGTTAACTCTACGACCCCTTAAAAGCATTACTCGAACCTCGAAATTGAAATTTTTTACTAATTCACCATAAAAATTAACTAGTAAATATATATGTTTGGTCTGATATGTTTACTAAATTCACTTGATTTTGCATTCCACCCTTCCCCTTCGCGTACTACATGTTCAATAATGAACAAACAAATGCCCTAAGATTGGACAAATGCTTGAATGATCCCTTAAAAACTCAACACTGGGGTCTTACCTTCTGTACTGACTTCTTTGTTCCATAAATAGTTCCATACCTTTCAATTTGAGAACAACTGAAATTGTTTTTTAAGTAACGAGCAAAAATATTAGTTCATAATTGAATGAGAAACCATTCTGCACATAAGTAATGATGTACTTTAAGATCATAATCATATGCATATGATTGATATAAAGGAAAATACTAAACAAAAGACTTGGTATATACAACTAGAAGAAAACTAAAGTACAAATGTGATATTATCATGGAATATATGTAGCTACCTTCGAAGTTCTATTAAAGACTGCACAAGCACCAGACCAGCTGATTCCACAATGTCAAACAATTCAAAATGGTTGCTGGCTTCAAAGCCTTTACCTTATTTAGAAAAGACGTTTCATAATAGAGGAAGTTAATGACATTGCCTCTCTATACATGGACCAAACAAGGTAGCTGAAAATAATCACAATAATAAACAACTAAAGAAAAAGTAATTGTCTTATATGGAATGAAAATAAGTAAACTTCACCTCTGAGAATTCTCAATTTCTTTCTATGCTACTGGATCGGAGCCTCTGTGACCGTCTCCATTTTTGCTCACTCTCTCTAACTCCTCTCACCTCTGAGAACTTCAGATTGATGCATTGAACTGTGAGAAGCATAGAGAGACTTGTGTGAACTATAAATGTCATATTGTGAGTTTCGAGCTTAATGGAAATGCATTCATAGTTCTTTGCACTATGTTCTTCATGTGTGATCAAGCTTATGTGATATGTATCTCTAGAACTTGCACAATATCTTGTCGAAACTGTCTGTCAAGCATGTTACATCTTGGAAATGATTAAGGCATTAGGAATCCACCATGGCCAATTGAGCATTTGTCCCTAAACTATATCACTAATTTGCCATTTTGTGCCTATTTGTTTAGCCTTTCGTTTCTTCGTACCATAAATGTTTACCCTTAGCTTAAATATTTGTCTTACCCTTTTCGAGCTATTTTAGTGAGTAATTTGAGATTACTTGTGTTCAGATGCAAAAAATCTATGTTCTGAGGGTTTGAAAAAGAATAAGTGTGGGGGTGTGACTTTGTAATTTGTTGTTTTTATTTTTGTTTCAAAAAAAAATTAAAACAGAAAAGTGAAAAAAAAAGAAGAAAAAAAGAAAAGAAAGAGTGTTGTGTTTTGAATTCAATAAATGTGTTTGAGTAAATACTTGTTCAGGATGAGTATAACATCTTATTGCTTCTAATTTGTTAAATCTCAAAGTGTGATTTGTTTACTAAGATGTTCAAAATTTGTGATTCATTTCCACTTCATTTTTATAACAACTCGCCCTATGCCCCGTTTCACCTAAAACAAAAGACATTTTGATCCAAGATGTGTATGCATGATTTGTGGAGATAAGATTGATGTGCAAGCATATGGCGGCATTTGCATAAGTTTTTGAGTGGTAGTGTAGCTAACCGATAAACACTTGTGTGAAAATCAAAGTGAATATCCTGTAAGTTTATGGTTAGCACAGTTTCGATATGAATGCTTGCTTTGATGCATTAAATTGACATCACACACTTCACTTTTGCATCTGTCCCGTAGCTCCATAAAATTTGAGACCTATCTTCTTTCATTCTCTCATCTGATTGTGTTCTCTAAGGTATTATGTTGGAAAATTGTTGTGTCCCGTACCATTTTCCCTTTTTGTCCTCAAGCATTGATTCAATTGTGGGGGTGTGATGTGTACGTAAAATACGACACAAAACATCTTTAATTACTTGGATTAGGCTCGAGAGCTGTTTTGTGTATTTAATGTGTGTTTTTGTATTAATAGGGAAATTATGAAGAAAATGTATAATTCGCACAGAACGGTGCATTTTGGAGGTTTTCAGCGCATTTTCGATAATTAGACGAAAAGTCAACCGTGACTTTTCAATATTGAAACGACACCGGTCATTTCTCGGATGTGGAGACCAGAGCGTGTACGAAGATTTTGAAAGCTATTTCAAATTCCGACAATTTTGTCGGCAAACCACCACACGCGGTGGCAAAAATAAATTCAAACAACCACTTATTTTCCCTTATAATTATTTATATATATTTTTATTTTTATTTATTTAATTGTTTATTTTGTTTATTTTATTGATTAGTATTTTTATTTTTTATTTTATTTTCTTTTCTTTTCTGTTTTGGCAGGTCTCTTGGATCCTCTTTGGATCCTCCCTCTTCTGCCGACACCAGCCCCCTGTGATTCCTTGGATCCCGACAGCCATCATCATCCATGACTTCTTCCAGCTTCCACCCATCTTGCTTCTATTCTACTTAACCACCATTTTTCCCGAGTTTTTCCTTGGCCGGGGCCTCTCCCCGGTCACCATCTTCTCCCTCTCCACTTCTTCCTCAGCCTCCGTGTGCCGCCACCTGCGGTGCCTTCTGTTCTAGCCCCTCACAATTATTCGAAAGCTATCTCAGCCCCTCCTTCCTCCTCTGTTACTCATTGCCATCACTAATTCCCTCTCCAATCTAAAAATTGACCTAGTCGATGCTCTTCACCCCGGAGTAGAGGAAAATTAGAAGGAAAATTGGTCATGGCCTAGGCGGAGCTTAGGAGTCTAATTAGGCGGCCTTGGGCTAGTTGAGCGGCCTGTGCGGCGATTTATAAAAGTTGAATTCTCTATCTCCTCTCCCTTCGGCGTTCTCGATCGGCGGCTTTTTGGCCACATGCAAACAACATAGTCACCACCAAAAGATTGCCCACCTCCTCTCGACCAAAACCCCAAAGCCTCACCTTCATCTACCACCCCAATCAATTGGATGCACTTCTTAATTTCTTATACCTTCCGATCTCCTCTCCATCTCTATTCTCTCTCCCCTTTTCGTTTCTAATTCACTCTCTCCTCTCTCGTCTGATTCTCAATCGTCTCTTTCTCTCTCCCCTCGCGTGCGTTCGTGAAGCAGGGGAGAAGGTGATGTGAATGCCTAGTTAAGAAGATGAATACTTTGTGGGTTGTGAAATTGATATTTAATTAATAATTATGGGTTGTGAATGCTTCGTGGTTCCCAAATTAATCCTTTGTGAAAATTGTTGTTTAATTAATAATTATGTGAATGCATTCAATGTAGTTTAATATATTGACTAAATATATAAATAATAATTAAACAACAATTTATAATGTTATATAATGTTATATAGAGTAGCGCTCTAAAACTAACTTGTTAGTTTCATATTATGAAGCTAACCACACTCTTAACCTTCAGATTCATCTAATGGCTCTGATTAAATATAATTAATACTAAATTAATATACCATATCTAACTTAAAATTACAAAATGTTAAAAAAAAAGGGGCTACTTCCTAGAAGGTGTTTAAGAATAACTGAAAAATAAAGACAAGAGAATTGCACAGGAATAAAATCAATCTTTATTGATGAATAGGTGCATCTTTATATAGAGGAATACAATGGTACAATCCATATGATACATGGAATCCTATTCAATACATATCTCTATTCCAACATAACTAGATATTTCTAGATTGACTAGGCACACACAAAGTAGGGTTTCCTATAACAGAAGGCTCATTTCTAATAAGATCGTTCCTCTTAAACCCCTTATTTTTTTTTCATTTCTTTTTAAGCCTTTTATTCCTTTATATGAAAATTTTACTTACCTAAATTACCTTTTTCCCTTATGGAACAAGTTTACTCACTTAAACACTGGGCCCGCCACCTCACACGTGTATCACATGTGTATCACAGTATCACCAAAACATATTTGTACTCAATTTTTTTCAAAAATTATTATCGGGACCCCGAACCCGCCACGTCATAAGTGTATCACATGTGTATCACAGTATCACTTAAATACATTTTTACTCCATTTTTTTTCAAAAATCACCATCGGGACCCCGGGCACGCCATGCCAGACTGTATCACATATGTATCACATGTGTATGAGTGTATCACGGTATCACCGAAACACATTTCTACTATATTTTTCTCAAAAATCATCATCGGGACTCCGGGCTCACCACATCACACGTGTATCACAGTATCACCAAAACACATTTTTACTTTTTTTTTTTTTTTTTTCAAAAAACATCGTTGGGACTCCGGGTCCGCCATGTCGAGACATGTATCACATATGTATCACGGTATCACCAAAACACATTTTTACTCTATTTTTTTATAAAATCATCATCGGGACCCCGGGTCCGTGATGTGAACGTAAAATACGTTCACAAAGTGCCTTTAATTACTAGATTTTGCTATTCCGAAAGCTTAATTGTCTGTTTAATATTTGTTTTTGTGTTTTTAGGGAAAATACAAGGAAAATGTTTATCTGCACAGAATAGATGCATTTTGGAGGTTTTCAGCGTAAATCGGAAAGTCAACCGTGACTTTCATTTGTGGAATAAAATAATGTACGAAGATTTCGGATTATTCCGAATCCCGACAATTTTGTCGGCGAACCACCACATAAGGCGGCGCAACCACCACACGCGGTGGTGGAACACAATTCAAACCACCATTTTATTTTCCTTTGTTTATATTTTATGTTTAGCTATTTTACATATTTCTTTTATAATTATTTTATTTGTTATTTTATTTATTTCTTTTATTTTATTTTATAATTATTTATTTAATTTCTTTTTATTTTTATTTTTTCTTTTGTTTGATTCTCTTTGCAGCTCTCCCCCTTCCACGTTCCCTCCTTGTTTCTCACATGGCTTCACTACCAGCCGGCAGAATAATTCCAGATCACTCTCATCCACCAATTCTCCAGTGCAGCTCCCATGATTACCTCCTACTGTATTTAAATTCAAAATCTTGCTTTAGAGCTTTTGCTCCACCATTGTTGCAGTCCACGATTCCATCCTTGAGTGCTCCACCATTCCACCTTACAGACATCTCCACGAAGCTCCATATTCCCTCTGTTCCTTGGCTGCTTCTGCCTTTCCTTTCCTATTTAAGGGAGCTCCTGCAAACACCAATTCCTCACCAATTCACCATCACAGCAGCCTTTAATCACACAATCAGTCCTTCTCTCTACTCTATCCCTCACAGCAGAATTCTATAATCACTCTCCATCATCAATCAAAGCCAAGGCAGAAGCTCACTCAAGCTCCACCTGCAATCACACCTTGGAGCACCGCAACCTCTGCCAATCACATCACCATGGCTCTCTGCAATTCACAATTTCATCAATTTACCTGCAAACAAATAAATCATCTTCTAATTATCTATGTGTTTCTTTTGCAGGTTTACAGACCCATTGCAGCAGTCGACCCACTCGTTCCTGCCGGCAACCCATTCTCGCCGCCATCGAAATCAACCACCACACCTGCTGCCACTGTCGATTTCCCATTTGCCCAGTCGCCGGCGCCGTTCAATCCCAGCTCGAAATTCCAATCGCCGCGCCGGTTCTCTCTCAAATCGGTCTAGCCGTAGCTGCTGCTCTTCACCACCGCACGATCCCGCCGTGCCCGGTCCGCCGTCGCCGATTTCTGCTGCCCCGCTGCTCCCCCGCAGCCCGGGTTCGATCCACCATTGCCGGCCTCTCCACTACCGATCAGTTCCGGCGCCGACAAGCCCAGCCCACCGGCGAACCCATCTGTCCAAGCACCGTCGATTCCGGATCTTCTCGACCCGTGCTCACGGCCCGGCTATGGTTTCCAGTTCTCACCGGCGAGCACGCGCTTCGAGCCCGGCCACGCCGTCGTCAATCAAAATCCTTGCCGGTGATTGCCGCTGCTCTGCACCCGGCTCCCTCTCTCGCCCACAATTCGCGAATGAAGATGATGATGAATGAAGGCTTAATGCCGACATGGAATTTGTGGGTTGAAAAGTCAAAGTCCACGTGGGCTTTGATCCCCTTTCGACCGGCCAAGAAGAAAACAGAAATTAATTGGGCCTCCAAGCCCCCAATGCCCAATCTGCTATGGACACCCCAAGGCCCAAGCCCAATTGCTCTCTGCACCCGCCACATCCAAATACCATTTACGAGTCCGTTTTTATAGCTGAGTCTGCCACCTTCGCCTGCCAGACAGTGTCCATTTTCATGGACACAACAGTAATATTTTTCCCAAACCTCGTTTATTTATTAGAATTTATTTTTGTTTAATTAACTATTCGTGAATAATTTTGGGAAATGTTATTGTTTGTTTATTTTCTATTTTTTGTAATAATTGTTGGATTGAAGTTGATTGATTCTTCTAGCAGCTTATGTGAATTTTGTTTGTTTGGTTTTATCTTTAATGTTGAAACTAAATAAGAAGGATCACGGATAGTTGGGCGGTCCCGCTAGGTCGTGCACTTGAATTAACAACTTTTTTTCTATTGATTAGCTTGACAGAGTGGTCTCGGAGTTAATTGTTAGGGAAAGTTTTATTTGGGAGATGTATGGTGGTCCAGCATCTTACATATGTTAGTTTCAGATTCATGGCTAGGGAGTTGGTTAATCTTCAAAACAATATTTGTGTGTGTTTTTCTTGTTTTCAAAAATAATAAAAATCCAAAAATATTTCTTTTTATTGTTTTCAAAATTATCATAACCCCCAAAAATACTTTTGTATATAATGTATATTTTTGTAAATAGAAACATTACTGTATAGTTTATTTAATTTTGTATATATATATTCTTTATTCTTTATACTTGTTAATAATAATTCTTTATTTTATTTAATTTATTGTGACATTGAAAAGTAAATATAACAATCCTCTGTGGGAAAAACCTCTATTTCCCATTATACTTTACAACGACAATTGTTAGGAAGTTTAGGTAATAATTAATGACCACGGTAAAAACCGAACAATCAGTCCGCCACGTCACACATGTATCACATGTATATCACAGTATCACCAAAATACATTTCTACTATATTTTTCTCAAAAATATCATCGGGACCCCGGGCCCACCACGTCATACGTGTATCACATGTGTATCACAATATCACCAAAACACATTTTTACTTCATTTTTTCCAAAAATAATCATCGGGACCCTAGGCCCGCTACATCAGACTGTATCAGATGTGTATCACACGTGTATCACATGTGTATCACAGTATCACCAAAACATATTTTTACTCCAGTTTTTTCCAAAAATTATCATCGGGACCCACCACGTAATACTGTATCACATATGTATCACAACTGTATGACAAAGTGTATGAGTGTATGTTATTTACATACAAATTAGGCTTCTAATCACTTTAGCAATGCTAATCCAAGGGCCTTTTAGTGTCTCTAATCCTTGAATCGCACCATTCTAGGGTTCACGAGCATCAGATTGATATCGGGAGCGAAAGGGTGCATTTTGGAGCTTTTAGTGGATTTCCGGCAAAAGGATGAACAATCAACTCGAGGACCGAAAGTTAACTCGTGGTCAACCCCGAATTTAGAGCGTCAACGAGTCAACATGAAGTCCCGGAAGTGAGTCGCAAGAGAATTCCGGAAGTTTGGTCAAAAGTCAACTTTGGTCAAAAGTCAACTTTGGTCAACTCTGAGGGTCGTGGTCAAAGTCAAGACGAAGTCAACCTTGTGACTCATCACCAAAGGATTCCAAAAGTCATCAAGGGATATGCTAGATATGGTGAGGTCACCCCTAGACTATTCCTTCCCTTTATCCCTTATAGGATTTTACCCCATTGCCCTTCATTAAACTTCCTAGCCATTAGATCTAACCCTACTTCATCCTAGCCCTTCACTCTCTCTCTCTCTTGCCTATATATAACCTTCTTTGGGTAACATTTAGGAAAATTCCCAATCAGCCCCAAAACACCCACTTTTCCCTTTCCCTTTCCCTTTCCTCCTCCCCACCTCTCCCTTAGATCTAGGTTTTGCACGTCTGTCGACCGATCGACGCGCAGCGGAGCAGCCCACTTCCACCACTTCCTCATGATAGGAGCACAAAGTGTGACGTTTTTAATGTGTTTTCCCTACTATTTGGCTATGATTTAATTGTAACTTTGCTATTTTAGCTTAGTTTCCATATTTGAGTCCAAAATGATGTATTAATGTGAACATGTGCAGAAACGAAGTCTAATGGGCTTTTGCGAGGCCCATTAAGAGGTGGTCTGCCATGAGGCCCAAGAAGGAGGCCCAAACCCAAGATGGAAGGCCCAAATCCATGAAGGAAGGCCCAAGTTCACAAAGCATGAGAAAAGGCCCAAGCCCAGATTTTCGGACATTCTGCCTGTGCAGATTAGTCAACTTGCGAAGCCCATATATCCCATTTTCACCGTTGGATCCAGCTGTATTTTCGATACATGCTGCATGTGTGTGTTAGATATTCTGTATTAAAATTTGAGAATCATCCAACCGTTCAAACGTGCATTATTCCGTTCTAAGTGGGAATAGCTCAGTGCTGCCTGCTTTTTATTTCTTTCATTTTCTTTTATTCTCATTGCTCCACTCACCACCATATTGTCATCCATCCCACCACATCATGTTTCTTTCTTTCTTCTCCATACCATTAGTGTTTGATTTCTTTTACCTAAATAAATGGTTCATTGCCATATGACTACATTTCCACCATTCCACTTACCATTTCTTTTCTACCACTTACATTCCACTTCTCTTCCTTTCTTTCTTTATTTCTTGCATTGTCTTCTTCTTCCTCTCCATTCTCCTATAAATAGCAGCCTCATTCTTCTCTTAAAACACACCCCAATGGGGAGGGACAAACCCTCTTCTTTCTCTTCTCACATCATATTTTCCATTCTCTAGTATTTAGGGTTTTCAAGACTTCAAGGAGGAGGGGAAGGCGTCTACACCATCACCACCAGTCCTATTTCAGCGTCACCATCACCATCACCACCTTGTCTTCACAGCTTGGATTACTTGTGGTCAAGGATTCAAGATGTGGCTTCAAGATCTTCATGCTATTCATACGGTGTATTTCGACTTAGCCTTTAAATTTATGCCTCTTTGTTGCTTGTTTATCCTTTGTATTAGTTAACATGACATGATTTATATAATTTTCAGCCTTTGTTTATGGGTTTATTTAATTGTTGGATCCTAATTAATTAGTTCTTCTAGTAGCTTATGTGACTCCGTTTATTTGATTCTATTTTAGTAGATAACTTTTATATGTTTTTGTTTTAAGGTTGCAAACTTAAGATGATTGCATATAATTGGTGCTAGAATTAGGGTTTTAATTCTAATTCACAAGTAGTAAAGGCTTTGAAAAGAGGTCGGAAATAAATAAGAAGGATCACGGATAGATGGGCGGTCCCACTAGGTCGTGCACTTTAATTAACAACTCTTCTTTTATGCGTTGGACATGTTTTGATTAGCTACCTTTGCATGTTTGATTGGTTAATCTAGGTGCGGTCGCTTAGGTTAATTTTCATGCAAGTGGTTTTATTTGGGGAATGATAATTGGCGGTCCAGCATTCCACATATGTTAATTTCGGTTTCATGGCTAGGGAACTTGGTTAATTTTCGGTCCAATAATTGGTAAACTTGTATACTTGTGGCTGAACTTTATATACTTTGTGTTTCATCCCATCTTATTTAATTTATTCTTTGTAATTTAATTAATTTATTTCATTCAATTTATCTCTTAAACCCCCTTTTACTTTGTACATATGTATATATACTTTATACTTGTTAATAATTCTTGTGACAATTTTTGTTAGGTACACCCTTTGATCTCCGTTGTGAACGATACCCTACTTACCACTATACTACTACCGATAGGGATTTTTTTAAATTGACGCTCATTTTGAGCGTATCAATTTTTGGCGCCGTAGACGGGGATTGAAAATTCCTAACTATTATTTTGTGAATAATACTTGGTTATACTTAGTAATTATATTTAGGTGTCTTTTATATAGTTGATTATTTTTTGTTGTTGTAAGTTGTAACTTGAACGGAAATAGGTAAGGTCCTTTTATTAATATTGGCCTAAACCCTTCATTTTTACCGTAAGGTTATTTGAGGTTGAGGGCGGCCTTTATTAACACTTGGAGAATTGTCGAACACTTAAGTGCTTTCTCAACTGAGTAAGGGGCACATGGATGGTGTCTAGGTCGAGACCCTGGGTGACAGGTTTTGGATTCAGAGGACTATAGACTGACGTAAGTCGATAGGGGTGTAAGCCTCCGTAGTCCACCAAATGAATCCTGCCCCTCGCTTATTCTCATATGATCTGGCCATTCGCCTCTGAAAACACGGAAAGTCATTTAAGTCAAGGCATTGCACCTAGGCCGTAAGTCCACCTTGAGTTACCGCTTGGAATCAACTTTCATTTTTTTTCAACTATATTCAGGCAAAGGAAAATATTTTTGTACACTTAAGTGTATTGTGTAAATAAAATATACGTAGACATAGGAAAATTTATTCATTCATTTTGTATAGATAATTTGTGACATATTTTTAACTTTGTAAATATTTTGTTTTTATTTTGTAAATTTATTACTAACCTTTTTATTTTGTATAGGAAATAATCCGGGTTTATCGGAAATTTTACCACATACATCGGAGCATACGTTTGGAAGTCAAGGTTGAAAAACCTTGAGGTTGATGTCTTGTTGGTGATTTTCGGTTTCCTCGGGAGTAAAAAGGTAAGTTTTCTTTTCACTCTCGTTATTTGTTTTTGACAAAAAAAAAAAAAGTAGAAAATTTGTAATTGGAAATATAAAAAAAAGTGTGTTTGTTTTGTTTTACTCTTTGTAATTATTTATTTTTACTGTTTATAATTAATGTGTGTTTTATTTTCGGGCTTGTTGTAGTTATTTGTTATTGGGCCTTAGGCCCGTTTGTGTGATTGGTTAGGGTTTTAGGTTTCGAAAAAATAAAAATCAAAAAATAAAATAAAATAAAAAATTTGGCCCATTGGGCCCGTGTCATTCCCGAAGCCCAAAACCCGTAACCCAAGCCCATTAGTGTGTCGGGCCTGTTCGTTTTTAGGCCCATTAGTTAAGCCCACCAATAATGGGCCGGAGATTTCTTTGGCCCAGGCCCACTTTAAGGCCCAAACCATTTCGATGGCCCAGGCCCGTTTAAAGTGTCGGCAAGCGCGTGTGCTACGCGTTTTCACTGTTCACTTTACGACTTTTCGTAAAGTATTAAAAAAATAAAAAAAATAAAAAATCGAAAATCAAGAAAAAATGTGATTGGGCCGACGCACGACTTTTGCGTCGGCCGATTTGTTTAATAAACCGCGTGCGTGTCTACTGTAGACTTTACGACTTTCGTCGCCCGATCCACAATTTGCGGGTATTCTGTCTGTGGCACGTGTGCGAGCGTGCGTCCGTTCCTTCCTTTCCCTTCTGTTTGCGTTAGTTCCCTTAGGTCATTCCACGCGTTTCCCTTAGTCTCTCTCATTCTCTCTCTTTTTCTCTCGTTGTTCTTCATCTGTTCTTCGTGTTCTTCCGTTTTTCCCAGAAAACCTCCCAAACCCAGAAAAGCTTCCCTCCCTCCCAAACCACAAATGGCCAAAAGAGTTAATTCCTTTAGCGAGTTGTTTCAGGCAGGTCCTTCAGAGAACCCAATCTTTGAAGGTCTGGCTGAAATCATTCCACCGAGCATGCTCAATAGTGCCGATGCTAGCATGCCGACCGAGCCACAACCGCAACCACTACCCCAAGCACCAATCATGGTTGCTGATCCACCAGCCGAGCCGGAAGCCGCTCCTGTCTATAGGAGACTTCCGAGGACAAAGTACACCAAAGCTCAGAGAGAAGCACTGGCGGCTTTCTTTGCGGTGTATTCTCACCCCACGAAACCACAACGAGAAAGATTTGGTCCGAAAATCGGACTAGAAGAAGACCAAGTCTATTATTGGGGGTCGAGAAATAGGAAGAAGTTCGGTATCCAGACTTTTGAGCAGCGTATCGCCGAGCTAGAGAGAAGAAACGATGAGCTGGTGAGCAAGAACGAGGAGCTTCAACTTCAGAATCAACGACTCGTCGATGCTCTCCACAGCGGCATCTGTCCCAATTGCGGAGGACCTATTCCGTACTCAGATGTGCCTAGGCGAAGGCTCGAAGTTGTTCCTCCACAACAAGAGCCTATTCTTGAGTTGTCCGATGATTCCATCGACATGGACCACTTAAGACGGGATGTGCGGAGCCTCATGCCTACACTTGTCGAGCGCCCATCCATACCTTTGCCATCTGATACCCTTCCTGGACCTGCTCATGATCTTGTCGGAGTCCACACCGACTTGATCTCGGATATCGCCCGCAAGGCCAAACACGAGCTCATGCTCATGGCCACTGCCGGTTTTCCTTTGTGGATATCTTCACCGACTCCCGACACTTCTATTCATCCCGAGACTCTAAATAGGGCCGAGTACTTGCGAGTGTTTCAACGTGGCGAGCCTGCGCCATACTTCAAATCGGAATCCTCGAGACACTCGGCAACCATTCACCTTCATCCGACCACCATTGTTGAGATTTTAATGGATGTTGGTCGATGGTTGCCCGTCTTCTGTAGCATGATCACAAACGCTCAGACGTTGGAGATCCTAGCCTCCGACAACGCAGAAGGCTACAAGGACCAGAAGCAAGTGATGTCGGCCGAGTTTCTGGTGCCATCTCACATCGTTTCAACTCGTGAAGTCCAGTTCGTTCGGTATTCTCACCAACAACTGGATGGAAGTTGGGTCGTTGTGGATTTCTCCGTGGATGAACTACGTACAAATCCGAAGCCTTCCGTGAGATCGATTTGCCGAAAACGCCCCTCCGGATGCTTGATACGTGATCTTCAGAATGGATCTTCCTTGGTCACTTAGGTGGAGCACGTGGATGTACGCGAAAAGGAGATGAAGGCCAGATTCGAACCTTTTGTTCATTCAGGGTTCGCTTTTGGTGCAAAACGTTGGATCTCAACCCTCCAACGACAAGCCGAGCGCTACATGTGCGCCACAGGGATCCACACTTCACCCGGTGACTCAATCATTTCGCCTAAAGGGAGAAGAGGCCTAGCAGAAATGGCAAAACAGATGACGATCTGTTTCTTCAACGACATCAGCAACTCCACGTACCATCACTGGACTTGTTCGAACCGAACAAGAGACATTCGAATGGAGGTCAGGACCAACAAGCGAAGGGGTGATCCGAGCAAGCCCCCTGGAGTCAATCGTACTGCTGGTTGTTCTGTCGTTCATCAATCCCATCACACCAGAATCTTTGAGTTCCTCAAAGACGTGCAGACAAGACCGCAATGGGATAGTATGTCGATGGACAGCTCTGTACGTGTGCTAGCAAATTTCACCATCGGTCTTGACCCGCGCAATCAGATTTCGGTGCTCGCCATAGATAATCACAACGACTTCCTCATTCTTCAGGAGTGTTGCACCGATGCAACGGGGTCGTCTGTGATATACGCGCCGATCAGCCATTCCATTCTCCAGTGTTTGGTATGTGGAGTTGAACCGGAGCCATTTCCACTTATGTCATCAGGCTTCTCCATTCTACCAAACGTATCCGGAGCTATACTTGACGGAACTCTACTTACCATAGTGTTCCAGATCTCGGTGAAGGCTACATCAGCTAAATCCGCCGTGGAGTCGGCAACAACCCTTGTCCAGGACACACTTCAAAGGATCAGAACCGCAGTCAACTAAGGAGCAAACGTTGGATGCAAGGCCCTGCTAGCCTTGTTTGTGACTGTTGGTGACTTGCTTCGGGAGGAGCTTAACGATCTTCAAACGGGAGTTATTTCTAACTTATCTGTTTTTCATTTACTTAACTATTGTGTGTTTACTTCTGTTTATGTTTTATGTTTATTTCTGTTTGTGTGTTTACTTCGGTTTATTTTTGTTTGTGTGTTTAAATTCAATAACCATGCTTGAATTTTTCATTTTCGTGAAATATCTGTCTAACATTGAGGACAATGTTTAATTCAAGTGTGGGGGGAAGGTTTATTGAAAAGAAAAAAAAATTCAAAAATTCAAAAAATTCAAAAAAATAATTTACTTGTTTTTGTTTTCTACGGTAACAATATATCGACTAGATCATACTTACTCCCTTGGTAGCGTTGAACCTACCATTGCACTTAGTAAGTCACTGTGGTCACGTATTGTTACCCTAATAAAAAAAAATTGAAAAAGAAAAAAAATTTCTTCTGTTGTTTATTTATTTGTTTGTTTTCGTTTTCTACGGTAACGGTATATCGACTATATCACACTCACTCCCTTGGTAGCGTTGAACCTACCATTGCACTAAGTGAGTCCCTGTGGTCACGTATTGTTACCTACATTGAAAAATCAAAAAAATCAAAAAATCAAAAATTACAAAAATATTTGCTTCTGTTTTGTTGTTTTTGTGTGTTTTGTGTTTTGTTCTTTCCAATTCCGATGATGAATTGAGTTTAATTGTTGTGATTAGGAGAATGTTTATTATATGTCAAGGCTTTGTGTAGTTTGCTTTGGATTTAATATGCATAACTTGTGATTGCTCGAATTTCCATGTTCACTGAACCTGTTTTGATTAGTTGATTGCAATCCGAGAAGCACATTTGAACATACATTGTCATGCATACCCAGAAAATGTGAGGATTTGAGCCTATTGAATATTCACATGTATGCATCATTCATACATTTACTCGTTCTTCATGTGTGCACAATTCATGAGTTTTGAACCTAGAACTTGCTCAAAGACCACTTGAAACATTTTATTAATCTGTGATGAATTAGAGATGATTAAGGCATTAGTAAAACACCATGGCCAAACTGACTTACAGCCCTGTAACCACTAATCCTTTAGGTTAACCTCTTTTGAGCCTAACATGTTTTTAGCCTTTTTCTTTGTTGACCCGCTTACTCCTAACCTGCTTTTAGCTTAAACACTAACCTGCCTTTGTTCCAACATGTGTTAAAGAGACAATTTTGTGACTTGTGGTGGTATTTTGTGCTTGAAAAGTCTTCTGGTTTGTGAAAGAAGTAAGTGTGGGGGTGCTGTTAAAAAAAAATGTTGTGTAAAAAAAAAAAACATTACAAAAAAAAAAAAAAAAGAATAAGAAGTTTTTTGTTCAGAAAGTGTGAAAGATTGGAGGTGAATAAAAGTTTGGTTGTTTGATTGTTTAAGCATATAGAAAACAAGTCATAAAATTGTTTTGTGGAACACTCGGGACATTTTGTATTTCCTTTCCCTTCGTTTCTTTTAACCCCTAACCTCTGGCCCCATTACACCATTGAAAGTCCTTATGATTTAATGAGTTGTGGATTGATTGTGGAGAGTTGGTCGATGAGCAAGCTTATGGGAACATTACTTGTGCAATTGTTATGAGAGTAAACACTTAACCCTAAACACTGAGCGGAAATATTTAGTGATCATTGTGAGCTTTAGTGGTTAATGTTGTTTCGATGTGCCTATTGGATTGCATGAGATTAATTGTACACTTGGTTTTCACACACTTCACCCGAGCATAAATGAGATGTGCATGTTAAACAGTTAGCAAATTTGTTAGCCTTGGTATATAATTTTTATTCTCCTGATTATAACTCTTTTGAACTCGCTGAGGGTTATGGTTGGAAAGACCATTCTGTTTTGTGTTTCCTTTTCTATTTTCTGTTGTTCTTGTGTTTGCTAGAGGACTAGCAGTAGCTATTTGACAAACCGTCAAAGTATGGGGTAAGTAGATTGTGAAGGGGGGTTGTCGTTCCAACGAGGATCGATGGGCTCCTCAATCCCTTGGTAATTTGTGCTGTGGTGAGTGCTCTAGCAATGATGGAATAGATGAGAAATGGAATGAGTGAGTGAAGGTGAGTATGTGGCAATGAGTGATGTAGTGGTGTCAAGATTGGTTTTGGAAAGATAATGATGCAAATGAAATGAAACAACCAACAAGTAAGGAAAGCAAGCAAGTAAATAACGTAAAGTGTGCGCAATGTATGAGAATGTTGGGGTTTTCGGGTAAACCACAAGTCCAATGTAACTAGCAATGCTTCAATCGAATTAATCATGCTAATGTGTGTGTGAATCAAGCCCCGTATCCTAGCCATGTTATGGGTCTAGGACCGTGTTTCTTAAGGTATTCGAATGCCTTATTAGGGTCATTCCAACTCTCTAGGTGTCATAGGGGATTCCTCTACGTTACCTAATACCGAATCCCCTAAAGTGCTTAAGAGGCGTAAAACATCGAAACTAGGGACTCAAACAAGTTACAACTCATCACATATGCTTCCAATTGCCTTGAGTGTGTGAGGTTACCAATCTCACACAATCTCATCAAGATAGGTTAGTCAACATGCCAAAGAGGTGGTAAATTCTAAGAACAAGCAACCAACACATATTGAAATGGGTAAGCACACATATTCACACAATCACATAAACATTTTATTCATAAATCAAGCATCACATAGTCAAATTGGACTAGGGCACACAACCCTAGTCCCCAATAGAGTTACTACTCACTAATCATCTCAATATACATCATCAAATTATAATATGAAGTGCAAAACATAAGGAAAAGAGAGAGTAGAGATGAGGGATGCTCAATGAAGTGTCCTCTTGCTCCTTCCTAGCCTTGATGATGAATCTTGATGCCTTGTGAGTGATTCAGCGACCCAAAATGGTGGTGGAGGTGGAGAACGTCGTGGTGAACAGATTTGGTGAAGGATGGTGGAGGAAAGGAGGTGTGGAAGTGGCAAAATCGGGCTGCTCAGCCGTGCGTCGACCGGTCGTCGACCTTCTGTCGACCGGTCGACAGACGTGCAGAGGCAGATCCGAAGAAAAAGGTGGAGAGGGGAAAGGGGAAAGGAAAAGTGAGGGATTTTGGGGCTGAAGTGGTGGTCTCACCTAATGGGGCAAGTACTAAGCTATTTATAGGCTAGAGGGGAAAGAATAAAGGGCTAGGATGAAGTAGGGTTTAATCCAAGGGCTCAAAGGTTTAATGAAGGGCAAGAAAGGGAAATCACAAGGGAGGACAAAAGGGAGGAATAATCAACATGTCACCTCACCAAATCTAGTGTGGTCCTTGATGATGTGGGAGCACATTTGTGAATCACAAGGTTGACCTTGACTTGGACCTTGACTTTGACCTTCGGAGTTGACCATAGTTGACTTTTCGGTTTCTTGGTCAATCTTCCGGAATTCTCTTGTGCTTCATTCTCGGGACTCGGCATTTGACTCTTTGATGCTCCAAAGTCGGGGTTGACCACGAGTTGACTTTTGGTCCTCGAGTTGACTTTTCGTCTTTTTGCCGGAAATCCACTAAAAGCTCCAAAATGCTCCCTTTTGATCCCAATATCGTTCCGATGCTCAATTTACCTACAAGTGTGCAAACAATGATTAGAGACTCACAAATGGCCATTGGAGAAGTACAATAATGATGATTAGAGGCCTAATTTGTATGCAAATCACATACAAATCATAAGTGTGGGGGAATTTGATAGGAGCACAAAGTGTGACGTTTTTAATGTGTTTTCCCTACTATTTGGCTATGATTTAATTGTAACTTTGCTATTTTAGCTTAGTTTCCATATTTGAGTCCAAAATGATGTATTAATGTGAACATGTGCAAAAACGAAGTCTAATGGGCTTTTGCGAGGCCCATTAAGAGGTGGTCTGCCATGAGGCCCAAGAAGGAGGCCCAAACCCAAGATGGAAGGCCCAAATCCATGAAGGAAGGCCCAAGTTCACAAAGCCTGAGAAAAGGCCCAAGCCCAGATTTTCGGACATTCTGCCTGTGCAGATTAGTCAACTTGCGAAGCCCATATATCCCATTTGCACCGTTGGATCCAGCTGTATTTTCGATACACGCTGCATGTGTGTGTTAGATATTCTGTATTAAATTTTGAGAATCATCCAGCCGTTCAAACGTGCATTATTCCGTTCTAAGTGGGAATAGCTCAGTGGTGCCTGCTTTTTATTTCTTTCATTTTCTTTTATTCTCATTGCTCCACTCACCACCATATTGTCATCCATCCCACCACATCATGTTTCTTTCTTTCTTCTCCATACCATTAGTGTTTGATTTCTTTTACCTAAATAAATGGTTCATTGCCATATGACTACATTTCCACCATTCCACTTACCATTTCTTTTCTACCACTTACATTCCACTTCTCTTCCTTTCTTTCTTTATTTCTTGCATTGTCTTCTTCTTCCTCTCCATTCTCCTATAAATAGCAGCCTCATTCTTCTCTTAAAACACACCCCAATGGGGAGGGACAAACCCTCTTCTTTCTCTTCTCACATCATATTTTCCATTCTCTAGTATTTAGGGTTTTCAAGACTTCAAGGAGGAGGAGAAGGCGTCTACACCATCACCACCAGCCCTATTTCAGCGTCACCATCACCATCACCACCTTGTTTTCACAGCTTGGATTACTTGAGGTCAAGGATTCAAGATGTGGCTTCAAGATCTTCATGCTATTCATACGGTGTATTTCGACTTAGCCTTTAAATTTATGCCTCTTTGTTGCTTGTTTATCCTTTGTATTAGTTAACATGACATGATTTATATAATTTTCAGCCTTTGTTTATGGGTTTATTTAATTGTTGGATCCTAATTAATTAGTTCTTCTAGTAGCTTATGTGACTCCGTTTATTTGATTCTATTTTAGTAGATAACTTTTATATGTTTTTGTTTTAAGGTTGCAAACTTAAGATGATTGCATATAATTGGTGCTAGAATTAGGGTTTTAATTCTAATTCACAAGTAGTAAAGGTTTTGAAAAGAGGTCGGAAACAAATAAGTAGGATCACGGATAGATGGGCGGTCCCACTAGGTCGTGCACTTTAATTAACAACTCTTCTTTTATGCGTTGGACATGTTTTGATTAGCTACCTTTGCATGTTTGATTGGTTAATCTAGGTGCGGTCGCTTAGGTTAATTTTCATGAAAGTGGTTTTATTTGGGGAATGATAATTGGCGGTCCAGCATTCCACATATGTTAATTTCGGTTTCATGGCTAGGGAACTTGGTTAATTTTCGGTCCAATAATTGGTAAACTTGTATACTTGTGGCTGAACTTTATATACTTTGTGTTTCATCCCATCTTATTTAATTTATTCTTTGTAATTTAATTAATTTATTTCATTCAATTTATCTCTTAAACCCCCTTTTACTTTGTACATATGTATATATACTTTATACTTGTTAATAATTCTTGTGACAATTTTTGTTAGGTACACCCTTTGATCTCCGTTGTGAACGATACCCTACTATGCACTATACTACTACCGATAGGGTTTTTTTAAATTGATGCTCTTTTGGGCGTGTCACCTCACCTCCTTTCCTCCTCCACCCTTCATCAAATCTTCTCCACACGACGTCTACTACCTCCACCACCACTTTGGGTAGCTGAGATCCTCACCAAGTCACCAAGATTCATCATCAAAGGCCAAGGAGGAGCAAGAGAGCATCTATTGAGCATTCCGCATCTTTACTCTCTCTTTTCCTTTCCTTATGTTTAGAGTTCATATTTGTATTTGATGATGTCTATTGAGATGATTAGTGAGTAGTTACTTTGTTGGGGACTAGGGTTGTGTGCCCTAGTCCAATGTGACTTTGTGATTCTTGATTGATGAATAAATGCCTATGTTGATTCATGAATATGTGTATTGCCTATTTGAATATGTGTTGAATGTGTATTTGAAGGATTGATCACTCTTTGATATGCATTTAACCCATCTTGTATGAGAATGTTTTGGCTTGATCACTTTACTCTTCTCTAGACTAGGGCAATACGTATGATGAGCATGTTTGACCTATGTGTGACCCTTAATTCGATGTCTTACGCCTCCTCCATTGCAATCTTCCCGAGGAGAGTCCCTAAGACCTTAATAAGACTTGGGAATACCTTAGAAGGAATCCACTCCATATCGATAATATCAGTGAAGTGGTGGATTATACATAGGTTGCTTGTTTGAGTCTATATGTTTCGATATTTTACGCCTCTTAAGCACTTTGGGGGATTCAGTATTAGGTAACATAGAAGAATCTCCCATGACAACTAGAGAGTTTGAATGACCTATAACATGACATTCGAATACCTTTTGAAGCACGGTCCTAGTTCCACAATGTGGCTAGGATACGGGACTCGATTTGTGAACACATTGGCATGATTGAATTGATTAAAGCATTGCTTGTTGCATTGGACTTGGGGTTTGCCCGAAAACCCCAACATTTCCATCAATTGCACACACTTTATCTTTCCTTTACTTGCATTATTTTTTGTTTGTCTTTGCATTTCACCACCATTCCTTTCACAAAACCAACACACTTCTACACACCGCACATTGTCACATATATGCCTTCACTCACTATTTCCAGTTCTTGTCACATCCATCATTGCTAGAGCACTCGATCACACACTACCTTGAGATTGGGAACTGTCAATCCCTGTTGGAGCGACAACCCCGCATCTCAATATCACTTACTATTACTTTTGCAATCGTCAAAATGGTGCCGCTGCCGGGGATTGAGGCTAAAACCTTGATTTCTTGGTAGTTTTTGGTTGAGACTTTAGCTTTCTTTTGCTTTTGTTTGGCTATTTTGTTTTTATTTTGTTTATATTGTGGTACTTCATTGCCTAGTTTGATAACCATCTAGTTTACTTTCATCTAAGTTTTTTACATCAAGTGTGTTCTTGAACTTGTGAATATTGAATTCGTGCATTTTTTGGTTTAATTGTGACTTAGGTTGCTTGTTTATTGTTGTTTGGGTTCCCTTGCACCTTTTGGAACCTTGTTTGTTTAGGTATAAAAGGAGAAAAACATAAAAATATAGTTTCAGGGCAATTGTCGAACGGTCGCCCCTGTTTCTCGACCGTTCGACGGAAACTCTCTGGACGACTCTCGACCGGTCGACTGGGAGAATTTTGTTTCCTTTGTTTTGCTTCTCTCACTTTTTGATTTCAGGGCTTGTTTTAACCTCTTATACTTATATTTATTGCTTCAATTGTGATACCTAATCATTGTTTATTGTGTTGTGAAGGTATATGAACCTTGCTTCAACCTCTCATACACACATACAACTTAGAAGCGGAAAGGTCTTAAGTGAGAACACAAGAGGAAGGCCAAGAAGGAGGTGTGTTTGACCAATTGTGTGTGAGAGTGCACCTCCTATACTTGGCGCCACCGAGCACCTTTGGAGGAGCCGATTCCACAAGCCACAATGGAGGATCCACCACCACCGGATCCGAACAACAATGACAATTCACCTCCCGTGAGGCGTATGAGAGAGTACACACTCCCTCATGTTGTGGATCATCCCTCAAGCATTGTACTACCACCGTGCAATACCCATTATGAGATCAAGTCTTCTACCTTGAGTATCATGCCAACATTCTATGCCTTGAAGGATGAGAGTCCATACGATCACCTCATGGAGTTTGCGCAAGCTTGTACCACGGTGCAACTACATGGACTACCCGAAGATGGTCTCAAGCTTCGCTTATTCCCTTTCACATTGAAGGATGGAGCTAGGAAGTGGTTACTCAAGCTTCCGCCAAGGTCTATACATTCATGGTTCGAGTTGCAAGAGGCTTTCCTAGCCAAGTTCTTTCCTCATAGCAAAGTGGCGAAAATTCGTGATTCAATTGTCAACTTCAAGCACCAATCCGGTGATGCCTTCTACGAGACTTGGGAAACATTCAAGGATTTAGTGATGAGTTGCCCACACCATGGTTTGGAACAATGGTTCCTTGTTGATGTATTTTACCGAGGATTATCTTCGAGTCAAAGGTAAAGGGTGAACACTTTTCAAGGAAGTACTATAGCAAGCATGTCTCCCGATGAGGCATGGGACACCTTTGAGGACCTAGCAACAAACTCTGAGCTATTGGATGATTTTGGGCCTAGAAAATTTCCTCCCACACAACCGACAACTCAAGTACCAAAAGTCCACAATGTCTCAAGTGAGCCAACGGGTGACGATTTGATGAGCGTTCAATTTGATAGGTTGGAAGCGGCTTTTAACAAGAAGATGGACATGCTCCTACAAGCATAATTGAAGGTTACCTCTCCACAAGTCAATAATGTTGTCTCCTCACCACCTTGCTTTTATTGTAGCTCTCTTGGCCATCAAACGGAGGAGTGTTCTTATATGGTTGACAAGGAGAAGGAAGAAAGGTAACAAGTGAACCAAGTGAGCTCATACCCACAAGGTTCTTATCAAGCGCCTCCTAAGCCATACAACAACTATGCACCCCAGAATGATCAAGGAAGAACTCAAGGGTATCAACCAAAGCCCTATGGGTGCAACACATATGGAGGACACAAGAGCTCAACTTATGGAGCACCTCCCGGGTTCTCTACACAAGGAGGAATCACTTTCAATCAAGGAGCCTCTTCATCTTTTGCTGCCCCAAGTAGCTCTCAAGCTCAAGATTCCAAGGAGCCAATTATGAAAGACTTGGTTGCCACCCTTGTCCAAAGCCAAGTGAAGAGCAATGAGGCAATTTTGGCTCTTCAACAAGGCCAACAAGCACATCAACAAGGGCAACATACTCTTCAACAAGGATACCATACCTTGCAACAAGACATAGCAAAGATTGAGCTTCAAGTTGGCCAATTAGCCAAGGAGATTGGTGAGAGACCAAAAGGTGCCTTACTGACACGCCCCAAAATGAGCATCAATTTAAAAAAAACCCTATCGGTTGTAGTATAGTGCATAGTAGGGTATCGTTCACAACGGAGATCAAAGGGTGTACCTAACAAAAATTTCACAAAGAATTAAATAAAATAAAGAATTATTATTAACAAGTATAAAGAATAAATATATACATATACATATGTACAAAGTAAAAAGGGGGTTTAAGAAATAAATTGAATGAAATAAATTAATTAAATTACAAAGAATAAATAAAATATGATGATGAAACACAAAGTATATAAAGTTCAGCCACATATACACAAGTTTACCAATCATTAGACCGAAAATTAACCAAGTTCCTTAACCATGAAACCGAAACTAACATATGTGGAATGCCCACACGGGTTATCATTCCCCAAATAAAACCTCTATACGAAAATTAACCTAAGTGAAAGCACCTAGATTAACCAATTAAATACGCCATCTTAGTCTAGAAAGCTAGCTAGTCAAACCATGTTTAACGCATAGAAGAAGAGTTGTTAATCAAAGTGCACGACCCATTATAGAAAAGTCCATATGTCCGTAATCCTTTTTATTTGACACCGACCTTTGTCCAAAGCCTTTACTACTCGTGAATTAGGTTTCCAAAACTATTAGGTGAATTGTAATCCCTAACTCTAGCTCCAATTATATGCAAATATTATAAGTTTCGAACCCTATAACATAAACACATAAAAGTTTTCTATAAAACAGAATCAAGTAAACGGAGTCACATAAGCTACTAGAAGAACTAATTAATTAGGATCCAATAACTAAATAAACTCATAAATATAGGCTGAAAATTATATAAATCATGTCATGTTAACTAGTACAAAAGATAAACAAGCAACAAAGAGGAACTCAAAAAGAGTAATTAAAGATTAAGTTGAAGTACACCATATGGAATGTAGGAAGAACTCGAAGACCACGAACTCTTGAATCCTTGAAAGCAAGCAACTCAAAGCCGAGATTCCCAAGGTGATGATGATGGTGGTGATGTTGGTTGATGGCTGGTGGTGATGGTGTAAACAGCTCCCCTCCTCCTTGAAGACTTGAACACCTAAAGTACTAGAGAATGGAAAATATGATGTGACAGGGAGAAGAGAAAGAGGAGGGTTTGTCCCTCCCCATTGGGGTGTGTTTGAAGAGAAGAATGAGGCTGCTATTTATAGGAGAATGGAGAGGAAGAGGAAGACAATGCAAGAAATAAAGAAAGAAAATGAAGAGAAGTGGAATGTGAGTGGTAGAAAAGAAATGGTAAGTGGAATGGTGGAAATGTAGTCATATGGCAATGAACCATTTATTTAGGTAAAAGAAATCAAACACTAATGGTATGGAGAGAAAGAAACAAAGATAGTGTGATGAGATGGGTGGAAATATGGGGGTGAGTGGAGCATTGAGAATAAAAGAAGAGGAAAGAAATAAAAAGCAGACAGCACTGAGCAGTGCGCACTTAGAGTAGAATTCTGGACGTTGGGACGGTTGGATGATTCTGAAATTTTAATGCCGAACACCTAACATCCACATTCAGCGTGTATCAAAATTATAGCTAGATCTGACGGTGAAATTGAGAGATATGGGCCTCGAAAGTTGACTGATCTGCACAGGCAGATTGTCCGAAAATGGGCTTGGACCTTTTCTCATGCTTTGTGAACTTGGGCCTTCCTTCATGGATTTGGGCCTCCTTCTTGGGTTTGGGCCTTCATCTTGGGCCTCATGGCAGACCACCTCTTAATGGGCCTCGAAAAAGCCCATTAGACTTCGTTTCTGCACATGTTCACATTAATACATCATTTTGGACTCAAATATGGAAACTAAGCTAAAATAGCAAAGTTACAATTAAATCATAGCCAAATAGTAGGGAAAACACATTAAAAACGTCACACTTTGTGCTCCTATCACTTACCCTCCGGTGTGGAGCAAAACCCAAAGTTCAAGGCTAAAGAGCAATGCAATGCCATCTTCACGTCTCATTCTGGTATCTCTCATGCTACTTATACTCCCACTCCCCCAATCTCAAATATTTTTACCCCTTCTCCTTTCAGTCCCATTCATGAAAACTTTGGTCATATGCATTGCATGGAGGATGGGGCCAAGGAGGGAAAAAATGTACTCCTTGGCAATTTTGGATTGAATAAGGAGGAGACTTATGAGGAGAACGGAGGAGTAGTGCTTAGGAAAGGACTTGGTTACTTGTCTTTTGAGAATGATGCTAGCTCTTATGGTGGTGTGAAGAAGACACAAAAAGATTCATGGATTATGGAAACTTCTAAGGATGAGAGTGACATGGTTCCAAACTTTGGTGGTGAGGCTATGATGGCTATGGATCCACCAAGAACCATGTGCACCTCTAGGGAGCTTCATAATGATGATGTGATTGCTGCTCATGAGATGAAAGGAATCACCCCCAATGAGAGGAAGAACAAGAAGAAGACCTTAAGGGATGAGCTACTTGAAGTGTTCAACAAGGTGGAGATCCCATTGTTGGAGCTCATTTACAAAGTGCCGGTCTATGCAAAGTTTCTCAAGAACTTGTGTACCAATGAAGTAGACATTTTCGCACGCCGGAATTGATACGCGCAAAAATGCTCGTCAAAATAAATTAAAGAATGTAATTATATACAAATCATTGCAACCAATAAAAATGTCGTTGAATAGTATAGTGGAAGCAATGGTCATTACCCACAGGGGATTGTTTATTTGTTTTTCTATGTCACGAAATTAAATAATATATACAACAAAGAATTTATTTACAAAAATGTACAATATATACAAAAGATGTTTTTCGGGTTTTTGTGATAATTGAAAACAAGAAATAAATAAGAGGAAATATTTTTGGATTTTTATTTTTGAAAAACAACACAAAACACAAATAGTACAATAAACACACTCTTGATATGTTAACCTACAAATTCCATTCGATTAAATGTAATTACTCAGACTAAGCCAATGACATGTTGCACTTAATCTATTGTTCTCTCTTACTTGGTATGCTAGGTGCATGGCATGTACTCCTAACTTAGCTTCTAAAATGCAACCTAGAATGGCATGTTCATAGATTCAGCATTAAAAAGTCATTAAGCATAAAGAAAACGAGTAACTCTAGGCAACTTCGACACAGATATAGTTCTAATTGCCTAGAAGATGATTCATATAACGATAGCTTACACCGCTATTTGCTACTTCTAGAATATATGATGATATGGCGGTCCACATATACTCATAGCCATAAAACCCTAGCATGCTTACTATGTTTGCAACCACAATAAACAACTAGTAATTTATCGATGACAAAGCAATGAATCAAACAAACATTCAATATCAGAAAAATTATAAATCAACGTCAATCAAGAGTAATAGGGATAAACCCTAAATTATTACACAAAATAATAAAACAAAGTTTAAAACAAATATTTACACAATAACAATTACCCAAATTTATTCACATAATATTCAAATGTGGAAATTAAAATTAAACAAAAACAAATATAATAATTAAACGAGTTTGGGTAAGTGTTACTGTTGTGTCCATGAAAATGGACACTTGTCGTCAGGTGTGGGTGGACGACTCAACCATGTGCGCGTGAAGACGGCACTGCCCTTCTGGCGAAGGTGGAGGGCTCAACTATCGTGCTCAGAAACTGAACACCGTCTGGCAGGCGTAGGTGGCAGACTCAGCTATCTGGTGGCGGTGACGGAGGAACTTGTCGAATCCGTCTTTATTGATGAATGATGAATTTGGATGTGGCGGGTGCCCATTTCAGTTGGGCTTTGGATTCTTCGGGGGCCCAAATCGGATTGGGCTTGCAGTGGGTGTCCATAGTAATTGGGCTTGGGCAATTGGGCTTGGAGGCCCAATCAACAAAGTTGACTTTGTTGACCTGGTCTCCTTGGTTTTGGTTGACTTTTCAACCATGATTTTCATTGATTGCCCGTGATTTCTCGTGCAGATTTCTTTCTTTCTTCTCATCTCATCCTCTCTTTTTCTTTTGTTTTTTTCTTTTTCAGCTCTTTCTTCTGCAGGTTGCAGCGGCGAAGCGGTCGCGGGAGCTCGACGAGGCGCGTCGGAGAGATGCGGAGCGAGAGATTGACGGTGCGGTGCTTGCGAAATCGATGCCGGCAACTGGAATATTGATGATGAACTGGTGGTGCTTCAATTGCAGAGAAGAGCGGCGGCGTCATCCGGGTTATTCACGGCAGAGAGAAAACGGCGATGGCGCGGCCTGGAGATGAGCTCGAGGTAGCGCGGCTGTTCGGGGAACAGCGGCGGTGCAGAGGACGATGGGCTCACGGTGGTTGTGGTGTGCTGTTGATGAATTGAAGCTGGAATTGAGAGCTTTGAGGGCTCGGTGGTGAGTGAATTGTGATCTTGAAGTGAGCAGAGAAGCTCACGGGTGGTGGTCTGGGTAATTGAAAGAGGCAAGGCTGCCATGGCTGTGATTGGAGGTGAGTGGTAGATCGTTGATTGAGGAACTGGAATTGGCAGAGGGCTGTGAAGCTTGGTTGAAAGCTTGCAGGTTTGGTTTGTGGAATTGGTGATTGAGGCATGAACTTGCAGGTAGCTTATATAGGGAAGGAAAGGGAGAGCAGCTGGGTGTGAATGAAGCCCGGGGTTGGCTGGCTACAGGTGATGGCAGGCTAGAGTTGGTGGTACAGTGGCTGCCGGCAAGGTGATAAACATGGGCGGCTGAGATTGGAGTGAACTGATGGTGGTGGTGGGTTGGTGTGAACGGAGAAAAGGAGAGGGCAGCTGCAAATGGAACAGTAAAACATGAACAAACCAAAAATATAAAATAACAAAGGAAATATAAAATAAAAAGATAATAAATTAAACAAAATAAATAAATATATGCAAATGATTGGAGCATATTATGTGACGTTTTTAATGTGTTTTTCCCATTCTTTGGCTGCATTTTAATTGTAACTTTGCTATTTTAGCTTAGTTTCGATCTTTGAGTCCCTAAATGATGAATAATTGAAGGAATGAACCGAAATGATGTTTTAAGGAAACTTTCCTATTTTGAGTCTCCTACTTGAGTTAGGAGACTTGACTTTCCTAGTTGGATTAGGAAACTTTCCTCTTTTGAAATCTTTCCTATTTTGATTTTTAGAAACTTTCCTGATTTGAACTCTTTCCTGACCTTACCAGGAATCCTAAAGTGAGTAGGAGTCCTACTTCAACTAGGATTACTATTTGTGCTCGGAATGCAAAACGGGACCTCGGAAAATTACGAAGGTTAATGGGCTTTTTCGAGGCCCATTAAGAGGTGGGCTGCCATATGGACCAATTGGGAGGCCCAAATCTATGAAAACAAGTCCATTGGACCCTTGGATGTAACCCTAGCCCATTAGGGTTTATTTTGGACGAAAATTACAAGGGAGTTCTCTTCCTTTGCCTCATTCTTTTATCCTAATAGGATTATGATTTTATTTTATTTAATCTTGATATTTTTCCCAAAGTTTTTATTCTTTTCAAATACCTAATTTATTTAGGATATTAATTCAGATTTTTTGGGAATGTATCTAGATGGAATTACGGCAAAAGGAGGAAGGAGATTTCTTGGCCACCACTCAAGAAGATTTCAGCAATTATCCTTGGAGATTAATTCAGATTTTTAAGGGATTCATTGGAGGAAATTCGGCACTGTTCATTCGGCACTATTCATCAATGATTTTGGCAACCAATGCAAGGAGAATCCATGTGGAACTCAACTAGGTTTCTCAAGGAATTAATTCAGAAATTTATGGATGAATCTAGTCCTAATTTCGGCAAAAAGAGAAGGGTTTCTTGGTGGCTACTCAATTAATTTTTAGCAACAATTAAAGAGATAAATCCTAAAAGATTTCGACATCTAGATGGAGGGCTAGGATTGCATCAAGGGTTCCAAGGTTTCTCCTATAAATAGAGGGCTTCACAACACAATTCCACACCACCTTCTACACCGAGAAATACCATTCCATACCTCCATCTTTTCAGCAGACACACATCCAAGTTCTCGGCTTCCATTCTCTAGTGCAAGGTTTCTCAAGACTTCAAGGAGGAGGAAAGGCGTCTACACCATCACCAACCAGCCATCAATTTCGTCCACCATCATCACCACCTTGGTTCTCACGGCTTGGATTGCTTGCTTTCAAGGATTCAAGAGTTCGTGGCTTCAAGTTCCTCATGCTTTCCATATGGTGTATTTCGACCTTGCCTTTAAATATTATTATGCCTCTTTGTTGCTTGATTAATTCTATGTACTAGTTAACATGACATAAAGTTTGTAATTTTCAGCCTATATTTTATGAGTTTATTTGATTGTTAGATCCTAATTAATTAGTTCTTCTAGCAGCTTATGTGACTCTGTTTGTTTGATTCTGTTTTAGTAGAGAAATTTTATATGTTTTTGTTTTAAGGTTGCAAACTTAAGATGATTGCATGTAATTGATGCTAGAATTAGAGTTTTTAATTCTAATTCACAATTAGTAAAGGCTTTGGAAAGAGGCCGGAATCAAATAAAAAGGATCGCGGACATATGGACTTTTCTATAATGGGTCGTGCACTTTAATTAGCAACTCTTTTTCTATGCGTTAGACATGTTTAGATTAGCTACCTTTGCATGTTTAATTGTTTAGCCTGTCAGAGCGTTCTCGGGGTTAATTTTCGTAGAGAGGTTTTATTTGGGGGGTGATAACCGACTTTTCGGCATTCCACATATGTTAATTTCGGTTTCATGGCTAGGGAACTTGGTTAATTTTCGGTCTAATGATTGGTAAACTTGTGTATATATGGCTGGAAATTATGTACTTTGTGTTCCATCTTATCTAATTTAATTTATTCTTTGTAGTTTACTTAGTTAACTTATATAAATCAATTTCTCAACTCCCCCCTTAATTTCGTGTAACATATGTATATATTTATTCTTTATACTAGTTAATAATAATTCTTGTGACATTCTTTGTTAGGTACACCCTTTGATCTCCGTTGTGAACGATACCCTACTTACACTATACTACCGATAGGGTTTTTTTAAATTGATGCTACATTTTAGCCTATCAATTTTTGGCGCCGTCGACGGGGACTAAAAATACTGTTTATATGCCTAACGTTTTATACTTGTGAATATTGTGAATTATACTTATTGATATTTTGTAACACTTAGTAATTTATTTAGGGTGTCCTTTATGTGGTTGATTATTTGAGTTGTTGTGAGTTGTAACTTGAACGGAAATAGGTAAGGTCCTTTTGTTAATATTGGCCTAAACCCTTCATTTGTACCTTGCAAAGGTCACTTGAGGTTGAGGGCGGCCTTTATTAACACTTGGAGAATTGTCGAACACTTAAGTGCTTTCTCAACTGAGTAAGGGGCACATGGATGGTGTCTAGGTCGAGACCCTTGGTGACAGGTTTTGGATTCAGAGGACTACAGACTGATGAAAGTCGATAGGGGCTTGCCTCCGTAGTACCACTAAATGAATCCTGCCCCTCGCTTATTCTCATATGATCTGGCCATTCGCCTTCTGAAACCACGGAATGTCATTTAAGTCAAGACATTACACCTAGGCCGCACGTTCCACCTTGGGTTACCGCTTGGAATCAACTTGGTTTTTTTTGACTATGTAGAGGACACAGAGGAAAATGTTTTGTGAATAAAATTTGTATTGACATAGGAAATCTATTCATTCATTTTGTATAAATACATCGTGGAAATTTTGTAGTATTTTTGAAATATTCTTGTAATTTTCGAAAATTCTCTTGTAATTCTCTTGAAACCTTCTTGTAATTTTGGAAATTCTTATATATTCTTTTGTATTTATTTTGTAAACTTTGTACTAACTTTTTAATTTTTTTTTTTACAGGAATTAATGAATCTCCCAATATGCGCTCTCACCATTCTCTGGCATTCTTTAATTTATTCATTAATTTTGTATAGATAAATTGTGATATTTTTTTTACTTTGTAAATATCTTGAATTTACCTTGTTAATTTTGTTACTAAGTTTGATAGTAATGGAAATTTCCATGAAGGCTGAAGTTGCGGCATAGTCTAGGCTGTAGACTATAAACATTAAGCGCTATTTGGGAGGCAACCCAATTCAACCAAGGATGTGGAGGAGCCATCACACGCAGATTTGATTTTTCTATCTCTCTCTACTTCTTTTGGTTGAACTGTATCTGTTTTACTTTCTCCATGCTTGTCTTACATATGCTTTTGTGCTTATATTGAGGACAATATAAGATTTAAGTGTGGGGGAAGGATTTATGTTTTATTGCTTTATTTTTCTTTATTAAAAAAAAAATCAGAAAATTTCAAAAAAAAACAAAGAGTTTTTGTGTGGTTGTCGAGTCTTAGGATGCCCTTAATTGCCTAGGATGAGCTTAAATCTTTGAAATCATGGTTGAAAAGTGAAGCACAAGATCAATATGTTGAATGTTATTCTTTGGTTACTTGATGGATATGGAAGATGTGTGAACATGTAGTAGATATGGTTTGCAACTTTGGTACAGAATTTGAGCATGTTAAGACAAGTTAATAAAGCTATGTGAGCTTTTGAGCTATATGTGCTTTCTTTGTTGAGAGTTGTTTAAAATCAGATCTTCTTTGGCTTAAAAACTTGTTGTTAACCTCATTATTCTTCTATTTGATCAATTGCATGCCATAGAACTTTAATGGACTAGAGAGTTTACTAGAACTTGCTTTTGAATTTTTCGAAACTTATAGTCATAACATACTCTGATTTTGGAAAGGATTGAAGGCACTTAGGATTTCCACCAATGCCAAATAGCCATGTGTCCCTTATTTGTGTACACATGTGTGCACCCCTTAGTTAAACCTCTTTGAGCTTACATTTGGCCTTTTCTTTCATCACCCACGATATCTTGACCATGAACCTTAGTATAGTCATATCTTTACCCTTGTTCTAGAAACTTAGTAGAGCTATGCTTTGGTGATTCAAACCATGTGATGGAAAAACAAAAGAAAGGAGGAAGTTGACGAAAATAAGTGTGGGGGAAGGGATAGACTTGTTCATTACATGTGTATGCCGTGAAAAATGAAAAGAAAGAAAGAAAAAAAAAGAAAAAAAAAGTGTACGGCAAGAAGAGAAATAAAAAAAAATGATGGATTAATGTCCCCTTTCCCAATGATTTAGGAGGTTGTTTTGAAGTGAAGGTCTAAAAATAAAATACTCGGCCTTTGTCCTTTATCATATGACTTTTGAAAGAAGACATGGCTATTTGGATGCTCTACTAGGTTTTTAGGACACTTTGTGATTCCTTATCCTTCGTTTCTTTAAACCGTGAGCCGTGACCACATTACAACCTTTCAAAGACCTTCTTGATCCTTAAAATGGGTAGCTTTTGATCTGTGAAGTTAAATTCGAAAGTTGAGCATATGGTTGTGGTCCATTTGTGCATGTAGTTGGTATCTTTCATGAGGTTTTAAATCTTTCACTAAAGTGCTTTCTTTGATTAATATATGTGAGCTATTTGAATGCCTTACGATAATTTCTCTCACATATCTTTGAGTGAAAAGCTTTTAAGCATGACCCGTGAATCTGAGTGAAAATAGAGAGCATACCCTTGTGAGGATAACTTGTTTGAAACATGCTGAGCTCCATTACATCACCATTTTTCTTCCAAGTCTTACTTGTTCATATTAATTCCATGCTTGTTAATTAACTCTCGAATTTCTTGTGACAAATTTTGGTTAAGTGTTAAACTTGATTCCATGAAAGTAAGAGATTTCTGAGGCAAAATGTTAAGGGCAATAGAGTCATTTTCGTGTGGAGTATGGTTGTGTTGCTAAGGGACTAGCAAAAGCTAAGTGTGGGGGAATTTGATTGGAGCATATTATGTGACGTTTTTAATGTGTTTTTCCCATTCTTTGGCTGCATTTTAATTGTAACTTTGCTATTTTAGCTTAGTTTCGATCTTTGAGTCCCTAAATGATGAATAATTGAAGGAATGAACCGAAATGATGTTTTAAGGAAACTTTCCTATTTTGAGTCTCCTACTTGAGTTAGGAGACTTGACTTTCCTAGTTGGATTAGGAAACTTTCCTCTTTTGAAATCTTTCCTATTTTGATTTTTAGAAACTTTCCTGATTTGAACTCTTTCCTGACCTTACCAGGAATCCTAAAGTGAGTAGGAGTCCTACTTCAACTAGGATTACTATTTGTGCTCGGAATGCAAAACGGGACCTCGGAAAATTACGAAGGTTAATGGGCTTTTTCGAGGCCCATTAAGAGGTGGGCTGCCATATGGACCAATTGGGAGGCCCAAATCTATGAAAACAAGTCCATTGGACCCTTGGATGTAACCCTAGCCCATTAGGGTTTATTTTGGACGAAAATTACAAGGGAGTTCTCTTCCTTTGCCTCATTCTTTTATCCTAATAGGATTATGATTTTATTTTATTTAATCTTGATATTTTTCCCAAAGTTTTTATTCTTTTCAAATACCTAATTTATTTAGGATATTAATTCAGATTTTTTGGGAATGTATCTAGATGGAATTACGGCAAAAGGAGGAAGGAGATTTCTTGGCCACCACTCAAGAAGATTTCAGCAATTATCCTTGGAGATTAATTCAGATTTTTAAGGGATTCATTGGAGGAAATTCGGCACTGTTCATTCGGCACTATTCATCAATGATTTTGGCAACCAATGCAAGGAGAATCCATGTGGAACTCAACTAGGTTTCTCAAGGAATTAATTCAGAAATTTATGGATGAATCTAGTCCTAATTTCGGCAAAAAGAGAAGGGTTTCTTGGTGGCTACTCAATTAATTTTCAGCAACAATTAAAGAGATAAATCCTAAAAGATTTCGACATCTAGATGGAGGGCTAGGATTGCATCAAGGGTTCCAAGGTTTCTCCTATAAATAGAGGGCTTCACAACACAATTCCACACCACCTTCTACACCGAGAAATACCATTCCATACCTCCATCTTTTCAGCAGACACACATCCAAGTTCTCGGCTTCCATTCTCTAGTGCAAGGTTTCTCAAGACTTCAAGGAGGAGGAAAGGCGTCTACACCATCACCAACCAGCCATCAATTTCGTCCACCATCATCACCACCTTGGTTCTCACGGCTTGGATTGCTTGCTTTCAAGGATTCAAGAGTTCGTGGCTTCAAGTTCCTCATGCTTTCCATATGGTGTATTTCGACCTTGCCTTTAAATATTATTATGCCTCTTTGTTGCTTGATTAATTCTATGTACTAGTTAACATGACATAAAGTTTGTAATTTTCAGCCTATATTTTATGAGTTTATTTGATTGTTAGATCCTAATTAATTAGTTCTTCTAGCAGCTTATGTGACTCTCGTTTGTTTGATTCTGTTTTAGTAGAGAAATTTTATATGTTTTTGTTTTAAGGTTGCAAACTTAAGATGATTGCATGTAATTGATGCTAGAATTAGAGTTTTTAATTCTAATTCACAATTAGTAAAGGCTTTGGAAAGAGGCCGGAATCAAATAAAAAGGATCGCGGACATATGGACTTTTCTATAATGGGTCGTGCACTTTAATTAGCAACTCTTTTTCTATGCGTTAGACATGTTTAGATTAGCTACCTTTGCATGTTTAATTGTTTAGCCTGTCAGAGCGTTCTCGGGGTTAATTTTCGTATAGAGGTTTTATTTGGGGGGTGATAACCGACTTTTCGGCATTCCACATATGTTAATTTCGGTTTCATGGCTAGGGAACTTGGTTAATTTTCGGTCTAATGATTGGTAAACTTGTGTATATATGGCTGGAAATTATGTACTTTGTGTTCCATCTTATCTCATTTAATTTATTCTTTGTAGTTTACTTAGTTAACTTATATAAATCAATTTCTCAACTCCCCCCTTAATTTCGTGTAACATATGTATATATTTATTCTTTATACTAGTTAATAATAATTCTTGTGACATTCTTTGTTAGGTACACCCTTTGATCTCCGTTGTGAACGATACCCTACTTACACTATACTACCGATAGGGTTTTTTTAAATTGATGCTACATTTTAGCCTATCAGCAAACAATATTAGGGAAAATAAATAGAGGTTTGAAATTATATTTCACCACCGCATGTGGTAGTTGCGCCTGATTTGTGGTTGTTCGCCGATAAAATTATCGGGATTTGAAACAATCCAAAATCTTCGTACAATTTCTGGTCTCCACATTCTGATAAATGACCGGTGTCATTTGGAGTCACGGTTGACTTCTCTGTATTGCGCTGACAACCTCTAAAATACACCTTTTATGTGCAAATTATCATTTTGTCTATATTTTCTCTATTAACACGAAAACACACATTAAATATACAAATACGCTCTCGGAAAAGCCTAATCTAAGTGATTAGAAGCACTTTGTGTACGTATTTTACGTCCACATCAACCAAGAAGAAGCGGCTTGAAGAGCATACGGTTTACAAGATTGAAGGGCATGTGAGCTCAATGATTCAACACAACATGCCACCAAAGAGGAAGGATCCCGGAAGCTTTACTATTGGATGTCAAATTGGTGACACTCACTTTGATGGAGCGCTCATGGACTTAGGGGCAAGTGTCAATGTAATGCCTCTATCTCTCTATAAAAGGTTGAGCATTGGTGCCTTGCATCCTACCCCTATTACACTTACCTTTGCGGATGGAAGCAAACGAAGACCGGCGGGTGTTGTGGAATATGTGCTAGTAAGAGTTGATAAGTTTATTCTTCCCGCCGACTTTGTTGTGCTTGACATGGGTGAAGACCCCAATGGAGACAATGGATTCCCCCTTATCTTTGGACGCCTTTTCATGGCTACGGCGGGTGTGAAGATTAATGTTCTAAATGGAACCATTAGTTTCAAGGTGTTGGGTGAAAATGTGAAGTTTGAAATGTTCAAGCCCATTTATCCACCGGAGGTAGTTGAGGAGGTGTTTTCTATTAACTTGGTGAAGGGAAATAGCGCTAAAAGCGAGAGGATTTTTGGTCCTTTGAACCCACTGAAGCCTACACCTCGTGCTCAATATCACTTCTCACCAATTTGGGGGTATGACAACCTTCCTCCCATTGGTCTCATAAAGACATTCTTGGGAAGGATCCATTCTTGGGAAGCCACCTTGGTCTCATAAAGACATTCTTGGGAAGGATCCATTTCTTGAGGGAGCTACAAAGAAGACTCCTCCGATGAATGCAATGTAAAAGGATACAATCATGAGAGAGATGGTTGGTGAGGTGAAGAAGAAGAAGTATGTTTGGCCGCTAACTTCAAAGTCAATTTTTAATGGAGTTAAGGGCTGCTTTGTGGGAAGCCACGGCGATGGTGATACAAGCAATACAATGAGTGGGAAGAAGCTTTGCTTTGAGCCACCATGATTTGGCAAGAAGGAACTAAGACCGGCTTTTAGGTCTCTAAACCAAAGCGCTTGTGGGGAGGCAACCATATTTGGAAAAGAAATTTTTGTTTTCAGCACTATTTAGTAATGAATAAAAGGTTCTTGGGAGGTTGGGAGGTGCTAGGATAAGAGTCTTGGAGGAGGAAACCCAAGAAGTGTCGATTTGCATTTGTCCAAGAGAGGCCTGGGCAAAGCAATAACTTTGGAGGCTGTTTTCTCCAAATCAAACCGATGAAATATATTGAAACAAGTTGGAGAAGCTTCTTCTATGATCTTCTGTTCCCAGTTTAAATTCCTTGATGAATAGACCGTTGGATCTGCTGCAATATTAATTTAAATGAGGAGTGTTTACTGTAGTTTGACTTTCTGGAGGGTCACTTTGACCGGTTCTTCATTATATGTCCGGAAGGCTATTTCTGAGTTTCCAGTGGCCAAACTAAAGTTTTTGAGTCTACTTTCAAATACCACTAGAATCACTCAACTTGGAGGCCTCGTCTCGGAGTTATGCCCAAATCTTTCGGAGAAGGTCGAAGCTGCGTTGCTGTTTTCCCCTGTTTTCAAGTGATCCCAATGCAATCACACTTTCTAGTTCATTTAGCACCCGGGGAGCAAACGTATGGAAGTCAGGGCCTTGTGCCCTGAGGTTGGTGTCTATTTGTGATTTCTCGGCTAGCTAAAGGAGTCTACAAAGGGGGTTTTTTTTATCTCTATCTTCCGATTGCTATATGTTTTGTGTATGTGTATGTATGTGTATGTTTTGTGTCTATTTGTTGTTTGTTTGTTTAGATAATTAAAACTTAAACTCTCCACAACCTAGGTTCTAACTATTGCACAAGCAACAAATAATTGATTATAAATATATATGCAACAAGCACAATCAATTGCACTACCTAGAATCTCAAAGTGTGCATGATGTGAACGTAAAATACGTTCACAAAGTGCCTTTAATTACTGGATTTTGCTATTCTGAAAGCTTAATTGTCTGTTTAATGTTTGTTTTCGTGTTTTCAGAGAAAATATGTGAAAAATGCTAATTTACACATAAAATGTGAATTTTGGAGGTTTACTGCGTAATTTCAGGAAAGTCAACCGTGACTTTCAGATGTAATGATAACACTGGTTATCATTTAGAAGTGGAATATAATATTGTACGAAGATTTTGGAAACCATTCCAAATCCCGATATTTTGTCGGCGAACCACCACTCACGGAGGCGCAACCACCACACGCGGTGGCGATACACATTTTATACCACCATCTTATTTTCTCTAATAAATGTTTCTTTTATATATTTCTTTTATAATTATTTCTTTACTTTTTGTTTCTCTTTTGTCTGCAGCACGTTCATGATTCCTTGCATCACACCATTGCCACACCACGGCATAATATTTCCAGATCATCCACCACTCAGCCGGCAAAGAATCTTCCCGTTCAAATTGGCTTCTAGCTCCACCACAATTTCTCTATGCCTCTCTATTTAATCCCTGCAATCAACAGTTCATGGCATCATCTCTTCTTCCTCTCACCCGGTTCTATCCCCTCTTCTCTTCGTCTATTCTTTTCCTTGTTCTTCTCTTTTTCTGTTCTTTCCTCCCGGCACCCTTTCTTTCTCTATCTACACCATTCACCACCTCCACCAAGCCCAACACGGGCAAATTCAAATTCAAATTCACCTGCAAATTCAAATTCACAAGCAAGCTTCTACCCAGTTCACGGACTGCCACCGTACACCCATCCATCACCACCGTCCTTCACAGGCACTGCTCACCACCACCATCCCATCGCCGCTGCAATTCCAGATTCGGAGCTCCTCTCGCCGGTACCCGTCAAGCCCAGCCATCAAGTCGTCGAGTCTGTGCTCGTCACTGTCGCCGCGCCTCCTTGCTCTCTGTTGTGCTCGTCGCCGCTCAGCTCACCAGCCGGCGTCCTATTCGCCGCCGACCAAGCTCCTCTGCTCAAGAGCCGAGCCCGTGCTCAGCTCCGGCATCGCACCACCATCACAGATCCACATCACCACGTTCTCTAGCCGTCCCCGCCGCTGCTGCTTCCATCTTCTCAAGTCAACGACGAGCCCGTAAAGCCCAGTCTCTGCCGCTGCTGTTCCTTGCCGGCGTCCCCAACCTCCCTGCCGCCGCACTGCCCAGCCCAGTCCGATCTCTCTGCGTCTCACCTCCTCCGTGCCGGCCGCCTACAGCTGCTCCGTCGCTCTCTCAAGCTCTCTCACTCTCTGGTCTAAAGCAAGTGAAAAGAGAACGGGGTGAGAGAATGAGAGAAAGAAACTGATGCTGAACTGGAAATAAAGAAAGAGCTGAAAACTTAAGGTTGAAAGTCAAAGTGTCAAAGACACGGGCTAAGGAAGAAGACCGGTCAAAGAAAAGTCAAACCGGGTTGGGCTTTTGATCAAGCCCAAGCCCAATAGTCCAAGGCCCAATCAGAAATTGCTCTCTACACCCAAGGTCTCCGGAATTCCATCGACAAATTTATTGAGCATTTCTTCCTCTCAAACTCATTTTATTTATATTTGTTGTGTGAATTTATTTGTTTAATTTAAATTTTGAATATTTGGTTAATTTAATTTGCGTACTTTGAGTATTTTCTAAATTAAATTGTGATTTACTTTATATATTTGTGATAAGTTTATTTTTAGTTTAATTATTTCAATTTGTTTGTTTAGATTAATTTGTTAATTATTGTGTGTTTAGAAAATAAGAAAAACCCTAAAAATTGTTATTTGTGTTAAAGAAATTAGATTACATATTACTAATAAGGTTTTAGGCCTCCAATCCCCGTGGTTCGACAATCCCGAGTCTAATTTACTATTTCCTATATTTTGACAACCAATCAAATGGCGCCGTTGCCGGGGATTTAGGTTTAACTTTGATCTATTAGTATTTGTAACCGATTTTTTTTTCTTGCAATTTTCTTGTTTTGTTTTATTTTTGTGTGCAATTTTTGTATTTTATTTTATTTTATTCTTTAGTTTCTGTTTACATTTTTTCTTGAATTTTATAGGTGCAATTCCAATCATCCCGAACAATGGAACAGTGGAATTATACGTGGGATGATTCTAGAAGTTTCGAATATCCGTGGTCCATTGAAAACCAATGCATTGAGCCACCACATCCTTTACTCTCGTGTCTTGAAGAAATGGTGACTCAATTGCAAAACTCTTTAGCGGATAATGACGAACGGTGGCGTGAAAGTCAAGAAAGAAGTGCAAAGATCGATCAATTGATAGAGCAATTTGAGGCCAACCGTTTATTTGAGCACGATCAAGAACTGACAAATCTGCAACCATGTGACTTCTTTGATCCAAATCCCTTACTTGTGCATAATGGTGATTTTGATGTGCATTCATGTGGGGTTAAGAGGGAAGAAAATGTACCTCTTAACCATGTTGATAATACTGTTATGCATCATAATTTCATATTAAAGGAGGATGGGAACCGGTAACACATACAAGAGGGCACTCGGTCCCAAACTCAACACAGTCTACCTATAGACTTGTGGCAGCTCTAACTTTGTATAGTGCTGTTTGCTCTTCAAGTGATACCTCCTCAAGCTTCTCGGATTGAACCTCATCGGCGTGAACCGCCAACCACAAGAATCACCGACTATGCAATGGGTGTGTGTGTGAATGAAATGAATTCAATTCGATTAACACAAGCAAATCACAAGGAACATTTGCTTGAATTAACCAAACCGAATTGACAAGCCTTGAAGTGATTCAAGGGTTTGTTTAATGATATGCGGTAAAACCGACGTCATTAATTATTACCTAAACTTCCTAACAATTTGTCGTTGAATAGTATAATGGGAAGTAAAGGTTTTTCCCACAGAAGATTGTTTATTTACTTTCCTAATGTCACAAAATTAATTAAACTATATTGTTTTTATTTACAAAAATATACAATATATACAAAGGTGATATTTTTGGGTTTTTGAAATTCTTTTGAAAACAAGAAATAAATTAAAGGAAATATTTTTGGTTTTTAATCTTTTTGAAAATAAATAAAACAAGAAAATACAAATTATAACTACAATTCAAACTAACACAATTAAATAAAACATACCAGAAATAAAATAATTAAACTAACACACAAATAATCAAATAACATATTTTTGGGTTTTTCAATATTAATTAAACACACAATTCAAATTAAACAAATATTCAAAAATAGAAATAAATAACTTCACACAACAAATATAATTAAATGAGTTTGAGAAAGAGATGCTCATTTAATTCCGGCGAAGGATCTTATCGGATTCGCCGGATTTTCGATGAAAGCTCGGGAGCATGGGTGTAGAGATCACTTTGGCTTGGGCCTTGGGCCTTGACAATTGGGCTTGGAGGCCCAATTTCAGAACTTTGACTATTTGACCCGGTCAAGCCCAAGTCTCTTTCTGGTTTGACTTGCCCAACCCGTGTTGACCACTTGACTTGACTTTTTAACTCTCTTTCTCTCCTTGCTGCAGACCAGCCCCGTGGCTTTCTCAATTCTTCTTTTATTTCTTCTCAGCACAGAGGGAGATGGCGAGAACCGAAGGAGGCACCGATCTGGAATCGGCGATGGGCTTCGGTGGGAGTGAGGACGGCGGCGCTATGGTTCTGCAATTGGATCGTCGCAGGTCATTAAGAACCGGCGGTGATGTTTGGGCTTCCGGCGTGATTGTAGTGGACTGGGCAGAGAAGAAGAGCTTGGCGCTGGAGGCGCGGAGGGGCTGAATGGAGACGACGCCGGTGGTGCTTGGAAGCACAGCTGGGCAGAGGATCGACGGGTGCAGGGATGGACGGTTGCGATGAAGGCTCGGCGGCACAGAGAAGGTGATGGGCTCGGCGTGGCTGGGCACGCAGAGGAAGACGACGGCGTCTAGGGTGCTGAATAGAGCACGGGCTTGCCGGCGGGGTTGGTGGCAGAGAGAACCGGCCCGGCGAGATGGCAGCGGCGGCGAAGCTTGCAACAGAAATTCCGAGCACGGGCTGGACTGCCATGGCAGAGGCAAAGCGGCGACGGCGGGGCAAAGCAGAGGTGCAGCTTGTGGGTAATCCTCTAAACCTGCAAAAGAACAGAGATTGGAGAGATGGTATTGTGAACCGTGGGCTTTGTGATTGTGTGATTTGCAGGTTGCTTGCTGTGCTTTTGTTAATTGAATTGTGACAGAGAGATGGAGGAATTGGTTTGTGGTTATGTAGATTGAAGGAGTAGTTACGGGGGGAAGAAATAGGGCTGAGATAATTGAGGAAAGAAGAGGAGGGAGAGAGATTGGTTAATTAGAAGATGACTGTTTGCAGGGAAGAAAAGAAGAACAGAGGGGGAAGAAAAGAAGGCACAGCCAAGTGTGGCTGTGCACGGTCGCTTTGAGTGTAGAGAGTAATCAGAGGGGTATAGGGGCAAGGATAGAAAGTAGCTGGGTGAGCTACATGGAAGCTTGAGAAATGGTGGAGGGGGGAAAGAGATGGGAAAGAGTTGGTGGCGCGGGGAGAAGCCCCGGCCAAGTGAAAACTGAAACAGGAACTGTATTTAAAGAGAGGGAAGGAGTGAGATTCGCAGGTGGGTGAGTGGGAGCAGAAAATGGTGGAGTGAGCTGGAGATTTTGAATTCAAATCAGGTAACATGGGAGTTGGATGGATTTGAATCCATGTGAGCGGGTGATTGTGATGATGGTGGAAGGCCAACTCAAAATTGCAGAATATCAAAGTGAAGAGCTGGAACGTGCTTGCTGCAAAACAATACAAACAAAAGAAAAATATAAAATAACAAAACAAAAGGAAAAATAAATTAACAAAAGAAATAAATATAAAATAAATACTAAAGTAGAAATAAAAATAAATAAAGAAAAGAATAAATATAAAACATAAATATGGGAAAATAAATTGGAGATTTAAAATGTGTATCGCCACCGCGTGTGGTGGTTGCGCCGCCAAGTGTGGTGGTTTGCCGGTAAAATTGCCGGGATTCGAAACGTCTTTCGAAATCTTCGTACACGTTCTGATTTCCACATCCGAGGAATGACCGGTGTCATTAAATAATCGGAAAGTCACGGTTGACTTTCCGAAATTGCGCGGTAAATCTCCAAAATTCACCTTTTATGTGTAAATTAGCATTTTTCACATATTTTCCCTGAAAACACGAAAACAAACATTAAACCGACAAATAAGCTTTCAGAATAGCATCCATCCAAGTATTTAGAGCACTTTGTGAACGTATTTTACGTTCACATCATTTAACTAATCACAAGGACCATTAGCTAAACAAACAAACAATAAAGAAGATTGAAACTAATGATTCAATCCTTCAACTCAGCAATTCAACAAGGAACAATTGCTAGAGTTGAATAGAATCTCCTAAATCCTAAACATAGGCTAAACAAGCATACATATGCAAATCAAAGTGTTTAGCAAAGGATTATATATGGAGACTAAGATGAGAAACCTATAGCATGGAAATAGGATCACTCAAATACCAGAAAACTCTCTTAAGAATGACTTTCAACTTATGGGCAAGAGTTCTAACCGAATGAAACGTCCAAAATTCTATTTATAGAGAACTGGAACTTAACTATGCGATCGATCGCCCGAAAGGATGCAATCGATCGCACTACACAAAATCAGTACAAAAAGTATTGTGCGATCGATCGCGGGCAATAATGCGATCGATCGCGTAGTGCAAAAATAACGACCAGAAGCTACTGGAAGTGTAAAACCTATTGTGCGATCGATCGCATAACAGGGTGCGAGCGATCACACGAAAAGTCCCAACGGACATATTCGAACGCAACGGTCATAAATCCAACGGACATATTTGCCACGTGGTGTGATCGATCGCATGAACAGTGACGATTGATTGCAAGGCATAAAACAACCTTAAACATAAAGGAAAGCTAATCAAAATGATTCTAAGTGAAGATCTAGCAATCCTAACTTAATAAACTCAAATGTATGACACAAGTGTGGCAATCAAGCATCCTATACCTATGTGGTTCACATCATAAGTGAAAACAAAGCAACCTAGATAAACCTAAGGCAACAAGGAAGACTCAATGTAAATGAAGTGCATGTGCATATGCATGAGTCATACCTTGTGGAGCTTGAACGAAACCTTCGATGACCAATGATCGAAGTCCGGAGAAAAGAACGGATAAGAAGGGCGTCTTCATGAATCATCTCGAGGAAGAACAACCGAAGCCACGACACCTAATCCCTTAAACAACCTAGCATTGAATACAAAGAAATGCTAATACAAGGGAAGAGGTTTTGTCAAATAGGAAATAGCCAATAGCAAATATTTTTCCCTTACACATTCTATATGGACAATTTGGAGATTTCTATTTTAAGAGAAGCTAAATTCGAAAATGTGGGTAAATTAGGCATTTTTCCCTCCCCAATCTGTCTTCATCATCAGTTTTCAGAAATCCTATGCTTGGGAGTGTGTTCGATGCAGAGGGATTCACACACACACACATATATATATATATATATAGGCTGATGAGCATAGATCGAGAGATTCAAATAAAAAAACTAACAGATTCGTTGATTGAGACTTATTTGTAACCCCAAAACTTTGCAGATAGATTCGATAGTGATTTGGTACTTTTGTCTGCAAAAAGGCAATTAATTCTCGCTTGAATTGAAGAAAGGGACCCTTGAAAAAGGGTCTATGATTGATGGACACGTATTGGAGACATTTTAGGGTGTCTGGAGATGCTCCGAAATACAGTAAGTAATTCTAGCCTGGTTTTGATACTTTTGGTTATATTTTTTGGGTTTTTTGTACATGTTATGTATCGGTTTTCTATTTGATGACTAAAGTATTCAATTGGATTGTTGTTTTGTGGTCTTGTTTATTAATTTTTGTGGTCCATAATTTTTTTTTGTCCTACATGCCTTTAATTTTCCTTGGATAGTGGGTTTTATTCCTTTACTGATATATATATATATATATATATATGAAGAAGTTGATTCTTGTATGATTTTTAATGAAGAGTGAGATAGAGTTTTTTGGACCATTGTGATAGAGATTCTTGTATTGAAGTCTGGCAATTATGATTTTACAATGGAATGTGTTTGATGGAGATATTGATCAATTTTTGTGCATCATTTTGCAGGTGGTAGTGATTGCTTTCTTATGAGATTCATCATGGTGGATATTGGCAGCATGTAGATATGGAGAGAAAGAAGTATAAGGGTGGGAATGTGCATTATTTAGATGGAGTTAACCCTAAGAAATGTTCCTTGGTGGAGTGCAACAAGATAGCTTGGGATTTGGGGTACAGGGTCAGGCCACTTTCATATTGGTTCAAGCTACTTAGGTGTGCAAACTGGGAGGCATTTCATCCAATAAATAATGATGTTAATGTTGTGGAGATGACTAAGCATATACCACCAAGAAAGAGGATAATGCAGCTATTTATCACCAGGGGTGGTCTAAGAAAAATAAAGGATGCAGAGCTTGAAGATACAATACCAACACCATTTGGATGGCAGAATCCTATAAGCATATTGTTGCCATCAAAATTTAAGAAAAAGAAAGGTGTAAATGTGGATAATGATGACATGGAAGCAATGAATGATGACATGATAGCAGAGAATGATGATTTGGCAGTAAATGCTGACATTGTAGAGAATGTGGTGGCATGAAATGATGACATGGCAGGAAATGATGTGACAAGGGATGATGTGGCAGAGAATGTGGGTATGGATGATGAATGTGGCAGAGAATGTGGGTATGGATGATGAATGTGGCAGATGAGGAAGCAAAAGCTAAGAGGGTTGCAAAAGGGAAAGGTACAATAGTTGTAGAAGGTGAAACTACAAAAGCTAAGAAAAAGAAAAGCAAGAAAAAAGCAGAGAATTATGAAAATTTTTAGATATGACTATCATGTCACGTGGTAATGTGACCTTCTATTGTAATTGGACCAACTTTTATTTTTATTTTTGCCTCCAGTGTGTCAACCATTGGCCCTTAGTTATTTAAGAAATGATGTGATCCAATCATAGTAAGAGGTCACGTATGCCACGTGGCGTAACGCTCACTCTGAAAAATTTCTCGAGAATTACAACACTCGGTTTCAGGGAGAAAAGTCAATAGATGCAACTGAGTTTGAGGATAAGACAACTGATGAGGAAGACACTAACTTCTTTGTACAAAGTGATTATGAGAATGATGATGAGATTTTTTTTAAGAAATAGATCAAAGAACTAGATGTGGTCAAAGAGTATGGTGAGATAGTGTATAGAGGAGAGATCTCTGATGATTATAAAGGCTCAGAAAAGGATCTAAGCAGTATTGAAGGATCTGAAATAGAGGAAGATGAGAATGGGAATAGGATTCCTGTTAAAAGATAAGGAGAAAGGAAGTTTAAGCAATTTCACTCTAAAGTTAACATAAAGAACCCTGTGTTTTTTAATAGGAATGAAATTTGCTGACTCTAGAGTTCTCAAGTAGGCAATTAGAAAGTATTCACTCATCAATAGAAGGAGGATATGGATTGAGCTAAATATAAAAGATAAGATTCGAGCAAAATAAGGATGGAGTAGACCAATGAGGAAGAGGAACAAAAAGAATCAGTTGAAACCATCAGAGGTTAAAATGAACAGATCTGTGAGCCCATGGAGACTTTATGCAAGCCGATATGATGATAAAGACCCAGAGTCTTTAATGATCAAGAGCTTCATTGATGAGCATAACTGTGGTGGAGTATCTAGAGTGTATCATTTAACAGCTACATGGATGGCAAAAAGATATGTGCATGATTGGAGATTAAATCCAAACTGGCCAGTAGAGGGATTTCATAAGCATGTTGCAAGTGATTATGGAATGTCAATTGCATAACAAATGGTGTATAGAACAAAACACAAGGCAGTAGAGTTGAATGTTGGTGCATATAGAGATCAGTACAACAAGCTTCAGAGTTATGTAGCTAAACTTCGGAGATTAAATCTAGGAATTTCAGTGTATATACACTCTGAGATAGAGGGAGAAATCAGAAAATTCAAGATGATATACATTTGTTGGGATGCATGCATGTAAGAAGGGTTTCAAATCAGGTTGTAGGAAGGTGCTTGGATATGAACACTACCACATCAAAGGTGCATATCCTGGGTAACTATTGGTAGCAGTTGGGATAGATGCCAACAATGACATGTATCAATTGCATATGCCATTCTTGAAATTGAAAACAGTGCATGTAAAGGTAAAATATTGGCTATTTCCTATTTGAAAATACTTATTCCCTTGTATTAGCATTTGCTTTGTATTCAATGCTAGATTATTTAGGAATTAGGTGTCGTGGCTTAGATTGTTCTTACTCGAGATGGTTCGTGAAGACGGTTTTCTTATCCGGACTTTGATCATTAATGGTCATCGAAAGTTTCGTTCAAGTACCTCAAGGTATGATTCATGCATATGTAGATGCACTTTATTCATATTATGTCTTCCTTGTTGTCCTAAGTTTATCTAGGTTTGCTTGTTAGTCACATTTATGTTTTAAATCACATAAGTCTTAGGTGTAAATCAGACTTATGTAACAACCCACACTCAATTGTTGGATGCACATGTTCATACACTTCAGTTTTTTATGATAGGTGACTCATTGTCAAAGTATAGTGGGGTAAATATAGTTTAAGAAAGGGGTTGTTGTTCCGTCGAGGATCGATGGGCTCCCCAATCCCTAGGTAGTGTGTGAGTGGATAGTGACTCTAGCTATGATGGAAAGGTGAGAAGTAGAAAGTGTGAGTGAGTGATTTAGACAATGAGTGGTGTGTAGTGGTGTTAAGTTTGGTTTTTAAAAGTAATGATGCAAGGATGAAATAAACAAACATTCAAGTAAAGTAAATGTGACAGGACCCGCCCCAGATTCCACCCTGGAATCCAAGGTGACCCTGTGGGATCCACCTTAAGGGAAAATCATACCAAAAAAATTCGGCACAACCTCCCCTAAAAATGGACTACCCAAGAACCTGTAAACACAAAATTCACACTTCTAAAATCCAACATAGCCAACCAAACACCTGAGCCTACTTGCTCACCATAATCACAATCATCCACCACCACAAAATAATCAAATTGTCTCATACTCGAAAGTTTATAATCTCAATAATCCAATACATCTATATTGGAAATCAGAGCATTCTAAAGACACCACATGATTATCCAATAAACAAGATTAAATAAGATAACTACCAAAAGAAAGAAAGGGAAGCGGTGGTATACGATTGCCTCAACTCCAACTTGTGGCTCGACCTCGAATAATCTGCAATCTGGGCGATTTAAAACCGAAGGGCCCAGGGGAAAACATTTGAAAACGAAAACGTTAGCGTGAGTGGACATAAAATAATTATCAAGGGAAAAACCTCGTAAATATAATAACGAAGTAAATATTTATGCTTTCCCACTTTATTCTTTGAAAACAGCTATGCATGCAATACCCGAAATACTCAAAGTGGAAAGTTAAGAAAACGAATATGTAAGACACGAACCAATCTCATTGGTTCGGATATAATTTGAAAACAGGGGAAGGTATGTCACTCTAATGATGGGTCTCTCAAGCTAATGTCGGAGCCTCCCAAGCTCAAGCGTCACACGATAAGCTCAACTCAACTCTCCGAGGGTGTGGAGGAGCGCAATGCTCGACTCCACTAGATCACCCAAAATGATAAAAGGCCTCTCAGCTCTAGTAGCGTCCCACGCTAATCACAAATCCAATAGATCACCCTGAATAATAATGAGCCTCCCAGGCTAGCAGTAGCGTCCCACGCTAATCTCAAATCCACTAAATCACCATGAATAACAATAAGCCTCCCAGGCTAGGGTCGGAGCCTCCCAGGCTCTAGTAGCGTCCCACGCTAAACTCAACTCAATCGCCCCGTGGAAAAAGTGCGATGCTCGTCGCCTCAGGAGGAGCGCAATGCTCGACTCCACAGGAGGAGCGTGATGCTCGACTCGGCATATCCAACGGAGGGAGGAGATATATAAAGGCTAGCTAGCAATGATAATAGACGACCCCCATGGTGAATATAAGATCACATACTAAACCAAGTATAAACTCTCTCATAATCTCGTTCAATAACTTCCAAGATGGTACAGTTCCCAACTGTACATATGGGATATAAGATCCTCCAGCAATACAAATCCTCAAATCTTCTCGCGTATCAAATCATCAAGTTCCCGTAAATCATTATCGTCCAAGTCTCGAGCCGATGACTAGAGAATCGAGATATTTACGCATAAAGAGTAAAACTATAAAAAGAGAATTCAAAACACGAGAATCTAAATTCGTGCTCGAGACTAAAAATCTTAACTAGAGGTGATACGCAATAATTTAATACGAGGAAAAATATATGTATTTCAAAAATATAGAATTGCATGCATAAAATTTTAAAACAAAAGTCCACTCACAGATTTTTGCCAAACCCTCAAGCATAGCACAATTCTCCTCGGTCGACAATTCACTGGTCATCCTGGACAAAACGGATTATACTAAACGATTAATTCAATGACCGAGCTAACAATTAGAAAATCCACCAATTAATTCAATTAGGGTTTCCATCGGGAATCTCGTTTCCCTAAACCCAACAACAAACTCCGAAATCCAAACTCCATACAATTATCCTTCAACATATTTAATTATCCAATATACTCGGCAACACATCCAACGGTCGAATTGTCGCGATTCAATAAATCAACCAACCTTTAATTATTATCTAACTCAAAACCCATAATTATACTTTCATTAACCAATTCGTCAAATCTCTTTAATCCAACTGTCCAATATCCTCCAAATAATTATCTTAACATGCCAACCAAAATTGGTGGCCATCCAACGGTTACACAATACTCTACAACGTAATCCTTTTGATAATTAGCCGACATTTAATCCGATAAATCCTTAAACTTGATAATTTCCTTTAATTTTCATTCTAACATGTTCACAATCACAAATGTAAGCGACGAGACCAAAAAGCCCCTTGAAGGGAGGTCGGAGGCGCCGCCACGCGCCGCCCAAAGTGGCCGCGCGTGAGCCCCACGCGCCGCCGGTTCCAACCATCTCCGTGGTCACCAAATTTTACCACAATGTTCCCAACAATGTAAGGATCAGTTTTTATACCCGAGACCAAACCCATTCGGCCGGAAGGGGTCGGAATTGGCCTTGAAAGCCGGCAGCCCATCGTGTTCATGCTCTCGATTCGCCGCCGTCCGAAGGAGTTAGGCCACAAACCGGTGGCGCCGTGCTCGTGGAGAGGAGGGCTAGAAAGCCCGGTGGTTGGTATCGGCCAAAATGGCCGGAATCGGCGCCGGCAAGGGTGATGGTTTTTGCCGAATATTGCGATTTCGGGTGATTTTCGACTTGGGATTTCTCCTCACATACTATGATTCGATCTACATGGTGGGTATAGGATTGTAGGTGGAAGATTGGTGTACATTTTGGGACCAATTTTAGATCGTAGGGTGGCCGAATAGTAAGATATTGACCGCAAAGGTGAGCCGGCGAACCGACGAAGAGAGAGAGAGTAGGCGCACGGGGAGAGGGAGAGAGAAACGGGTTTCCCGAAATGGAAACCCTAGACTCCAAAATAGCTATTTATAGTAACTTTTTCCCAAACTTCCGTAGGCCATAACTTTTCCATATGAACTCCGATTTATGTGTACTTCATGTCTACGAACTCGGTTTGATGTACCCTACAACTTCCATGAAGAAAGTTTAGCCAAATTTTGAAGGGAACAAAAAGTCAACTTTGAACCCCTTTACAAGACGTCCTAAACCTTGAAAATTATAATTTCCGCCAAATCATTGATAAACTAACTTGTATTCTCGGGAAGCTTGGTTCGGGATGTGTCAACTATCCCCTCCTTATAAAAATTTCGTCCTCGAAATTTCAAACCGATGAAAAGAAGGGGGTACAAATCCTTCTCGCATCGGTGTCTCGAGATCCAAATAACTTCTCCATTAATAAAATCCATCCAAGTTATCCTCACCAATGATAAAATATTACTTTGAAGAACTTGTTCTTTTCGGTCTAAGTCTTGCACCGGCTCAAGCGAGAAAACTACGTACCCTCCTTTCAAGGTAATATACTAAGGGTCCATGACGTGAAAATAGTCCGATATATCCTCATGCAACACAAGTAATACACCACAATTTAGAGAAAATTCATGACAGAAATCCACAACGATTTGGCTAGCCCTTGAAGCAAAACGTAACGGCTCAAGATCCTCGATCTCACTTCCTCAAGCTTGCCATCACGTATAACATCTTTTTGAAAAGGAACACACTCAAGCATACTTAACAATCATTTCAAAACTTAGGACCGTTGTCACAATTATCCGCCAAATAACTATGGCTACCACGAGCCGCCAAAAGTTTTTCCACTAATCATTCACCATCATTAATCGTCAACGAAACACTATATGATGCGATAAGTTCCTTCCCCGCATTTAATTCTATCGTAAGGGAGTCCCACTGCGTCCCGGCTATAACTTTGAAAGGGTCGTCCCACGACCGAATAAAATACACCAACAATGGTAATTCTATAGCCCAACATCTTACGAGACATATACAAAACCACATCCGAACATGTCTCCAACAAGTCGAGATAGTCCTCTCCAAGAGTCCCATTGTCAAAAGGAATTTGAGTTTTCCTAAGCCGCGAATGGCGCATTCCAAACTAAAATTCTAAAAGGCAAAAATCACTATTCGAGTAAATTAACTATGATACTCCATCAATGTTGGGGGTTCGTTCAACTCCCCTCGATATACAATACACCAGACTTGACATAATTTTCCAAAATCTCAATAGATAGTCTCCAGTGTCCATGAATTATAGGGTACAAAACCTTAACATATCCTCCCAAGGTTGGAAGAGTCATCACCAACTATCCATCTCTCGGGGTATACGAAGCAATGCTGAAATGAAATCAAGTTTTCCAAGAATAGCTTAAACGTATAGAGGCTTCAAATAATTATCTTTGACCGAGAGGAAAAATATAAGACGAAAGAATTATCCGTCCCTCAAATCACCAATTAAAATCTATCAAGCCTCATGTAATAATTTTCTCAAATTACCCCCATAATATTATCTTGGGCTCGATCAATTCCAAGAAAGACAAATTTACATGCCGAAAGATAACTCTTGTATCCCGCAAGGTCACATAACTTCATTGTATACAACGTATTTGATTAATATATCCAAACATACTTCTCTTTAATAAGTAGACATAGAACCTGTAAGTCGATCCACAATTATCCAAACCATCAAATCTTTCACCGAACAATTTAAATACGAAAACCGCAACAAGTTCTCACTTCTACACATGAATAGGTAGTGACTACAAAAACCAAATGATCTTTGACTCTCAAGATTATCCTTTTGATCGAACACTCGATTAATACGAGCTACGTACCACCACCATTACCATTTTCCCCAAAAAATTTCTCAAGCGTTCGACATATTTTTAATACCACCTTGACATAAGGCGTAATCGAAACTAGCCCATTCTCACACAATGATAGTCTTACGTGGTACAAGTCACTAGTGCAGGGTTCCTAATAGTCGATTCTCTTCTACAACATCACTTCAATTGTATGTAACTCATAATTAGAGGGACCCGCACAATCCATGTGTGAAGAGAACCAAAGTAGTTCCATGCTAACACTATCAACCCACACCTTAGTTCTTCACATGATAATGGTGAAGTCAAATTCCTTATTTATTTCCATTGAACTCCCTTGCCTCAAATTACCTCTCTCCAAGTGCACACAAATCAAACTCTTATAATTAGTGGGCATCTGAGACTTAACTCCAAGTAGACAATGTCTCCAATCGTTAAAGTAACCACTACAAGAGTAAGCTAAACGTCAAGCGTCGAACAGTTCGTCCATGATGCTTCAACTTAATAGAAATACCAGCTATCATCTTCGAACACATACTTCCAGTATTAATAGGTAAAACTAGAACAGGAGCAGAAATCGGCCTACATTTATGCCCCTGACACTTGTCCACATTCCTCGAACCAAGCAGACTCCTTTCCTCCTTTCCTGTTCGAACCATCAGCTAAAGTAGTAAGCCTCAAGAATCTCTCGCTACCAAGTGAAAAGATTCACGATTAACAAACTTGGCATACAACCAAGCATCACTCGAGTCTATAATACTTTGCGTTATTGTCCCACATCTGGTTTCAATCGCTTTAAATCCATTAATTTGTCAATAAGGAACACTATTGCGAAAAGGTCGAGGTAGGGTCAGAAACCTCAATTCGCGAAATCCAAGAACGTTGCAGGTCACTAGTCAGTCCGAAAATAAGACCAGAATTTCATAGTGACCACATCAAAATCAAAAAGCAATCTTAGGAATATCAAATTCCCGAATGTGTACTTGGCGACATTCAGATCTCAAATTAATCTTACACACTTTAGTATTCTCCACTGACCAAGTTATCAATACGAGATAATAGATATTCACCTTTCTCAATCGCCTGATTTGATTCCAAATAGTCAAACAAGGATCTCGACATCATCTTCCTCCTGAACCAACCGAAATACCCCAAGATAATATAATAGGTCAAAAGAGACCTTACTAATTAACTCCGGCAATTTAATCTTTAACTCTTGTTGTTCAACTTGGGTCATCCTGATAGATAGTTGAGAGATTGGAATTACACAATGGAATAGACTAGTTAAGTCCATCTCTCATACCCAAGGCAAACCTCTGATGAATCAGCAAGAAACATAATCATATATTCTTCCACCACTAGAAGGTTACTAACGTACTTTCAAATCTCAAACAGGCGAAGGACACTCTGTCCATTAGTAACTCAACTTACCACATCCACAATAATAAGCGCCCCTTAGAACTCCCCAAGTATAAAGTCCACCAATGAATAATTATCACCATTCAATTAATACTTGACTCCAAGGAATACCGTCACAAGGGTACACAATTTCATCCCGCGACTTCTCAAGTCGCATCAACCAACGTCAAGTCGAACCAATTTCACGACACCCACGAATACAAGCACTCAAATTGCCACAATCATTACTAGGATCTTTACCAAATCTCAGGGATACTATCCCTTTGTGCTCCAAATGCTGTCCTTGAGGAGCCACCATACAACTAACTCGATCCATGTCTCCCAGACATAAACTTATCCTATGAGGTCGGCCACAACCAAGAGGCATAGTACTGACTCGGATGTAAACGATGTCTAGACGCGTACTTCTCATACCTGTAATACTAACACCGAAGAGCATATGATGGGGGACCGCTGCAGTCGGGCCATCACTCGGAAGATGTTAATATATCAAGTATTCAAAGTGACGCAACTAGACAAGTCTACAGGAACAAACAACCTAATGCTCTGATACCAACTGACAGGACCCGCCCCAGATTCCACCCTGGAATCCAAGGTGACCCTGTGGGATCCACCTTAAGGGAAAATCATACCAAAAAAATTCGGCACAACCTCCCCTAAAAATGGACTACCCAAGAACCTGTAAACACAAAATTCACACTTCTAAAATCCAACATAGCCAACCAAACACCTGAGCCTACTTGCTCACCATAATCACAATCATCCACCACCACAAAATAATCAAATTGTCTCATACTCGAAAGTTTATAATCTCAATAATCCAATACATCTATATTGGAAATCAGAGCATTCTAAAGACACCACATGATTATCCAATAAACAAGATTAAATAAGATAACTACCAAAAGAAAGAAAGGGAAGCGGTGGTATACGATTGCCTCAACTCCAACTTGTGGCTCGACCTCGAATAATGCGCAATCCGGGCGATTTAAAACCGAAGGGCCCGGGGGAAAACATTTGAAAACGAAAACGTTAGCGTGAGTGGACATAAAATAATTATCAAGGGAAAAAAACCTCGTAAATATAATAACGAAGTAAATATTTATGCTTTCCCACTTTATTCTTTGAAAACGACTATGCATGCAATACCCGAAATACTCAAAGTGGAAAGTTAAGAAAACGAATATGTAAGACACGAACCAATCTCATTGGTTCGGATATAATTTGAAAACAGGGGAAGGTATGTCACTCTAATGATGGGTCTCTCAAGCTAATGTCGGAGCCTCCCAAGCTCAAGCGTCTCACGATAAGCTCAACTCAACTCTCCGAGGGTGAGGAGGAGCGCAATGCTCGACTCCACTAGATCACCCAAAATGATAAAAGGCCTCTCAAGCTCTAGTAGCGTCCCACGCTAACCACAAATCCAATAGATCACCCTGAATAATAATGAGCCTCCCAGGCTAGCAGTACCGTCCCACGCAAATCTCAAATCCACTAAATCACCATGAATAACAATAAGCCTCCCAGGCTAGGGTCGGAGCCTCCCAGGCTCTAGTAGCGTCCCACGCTAAACTCAACTCAATCGCCCCGTGGAAAAAGTGCGATGCTCGTCGCCTCAGGAGGAGCGCAATGCTCGACTCCACAGGAGGAGCGTGATGCTCGACTCGGCATATCCAACGGAGGGAGGAGATATATAAAGGCTAGCTAGCAATGATAATAGACGACCCCCATGGTGAATATAAGATCACATACTAAACCAAGTATAAACTCTCTCATAATCTCGTTCAATAACTTCCAAGATGGTACAGTTCCCAACTGTACATATGGGATATAAGATCCTCCAGCAATACAAATCCTCAAATCTTCTCGCGTATCAAATCATCAAGTTCCCGTAAATCATTATCGTCCAAGTCTCGAGCCGATGACTAGAGAATCGAGATATTTACGCATAAAGAGTAAAACTATAAAAAGAGAATTCAAAACACGAGAATCTAAATTCGTGCTCGAGACTAAAAATCTTAACTAGAGGTGATACGCAATAATTTAATACGAGGAAAAATATATGTATTTCAAAAATATAGAATTGCATGCATAAAATTTTAAAACAAAAGTCCACTCACAGATTTTTGCCAAACCCTCAAGCATAGCACAATTCTCCTCGGTCGACAATTCACTGGTCATCCTGGACAAAACGGATTATACTAAACGATTAATTCAATGACCGAGCTAACAATTAGAAAATCCACCAATTAATTCAATTAGGGTTTCCATCGGGAATCTCGTTTCCCTAAACCCAACGACAAACTCCGAAATCCAAACTCCATACAATTATCCTTCAACATATTTAATTATCCAATATACTCGGCAACACATCCAACGGTCGAATTGTCGCGATTCAATAAATCAACCAACCTTTAATTATTATCTAACTCAAAACCCATAATTATACTTTCATTAACCAATTCGTCAAATCTCTTTAATCCAACCGTCCAATATCCTCCAAATAATTATCTTAACATGCCAACCAAAATTGGTGGCCATCCAACGGTTACACAATACTCTACAACGTAATCCTTTTGATAATTAGCCGACATTTAATCCGATAAATCCTTAAACTTGATAATTTCCTTTAATTTTCATTCTAACATGTTCACAATCACAAATGTAAGCTGACAGACCAAAAAGCCCCTTGAAGGGAGGTCAGAGGCGCCGCCACGCGCCGCCCAAAGTGGCCGCGCGTGAGCCCCACGCGCCGCCAGTTCCAACCATCTCCGGTGGTCACCAAATTTTACCACAATGTTCCCAACAATGTAAGGATCAGTTTTTATACCTGAGACCAAACCCAATTCTGGCCGGAAGGGGTCGGAATTGGCCTTGAAAGCCGGCAGCCCATCGTGTTCATGCTCTCGATTCGCCGCCGTCCGAAGGAGTTAGGCCACAAAACCGGTGGCGCCGTGCTCGTGGAGAGGAGGGCTAGAAAGCCCAGTGGTTGGTATCGGCCAAAATGGCTGGAATCGGCGCCGGCAAGGGTGATGGTTTTTGCCGAATATTGCGATTTCTGGGTGATTTTCGACTTGGGATTTCTCCTCACATACTATGATTCGATCTACATGGTGGGTATAGGATTGTAGGTGGAAGATTGGTGTACATTTTGGGACCAATTTTAGATCATGGGGTGGCCGGAATAGTAAGATATTGACCGGCAAAGGTGAGCCGGCGAAACTGACGAAGAGAGAGAGAGTAGGCGCACGGGGAGAGGAGAGAGAAACGGGTTTCCCGAAATGGAAACCCTAGACTCCAAAATAGCTATTTATAGTAACTTTTTCCCAAACTTCCGTAGGCCATAACTTTTCCATATGAACTCCGATTTATGTGTACTTCATGTCTACGAACTCGGTTTGATGTACCCTACAACTTCCATGAAGAAAGTTTAGCCAAATTTTGAAGGGAACAAAAAGTCAACTTTGAACCCCTTTACAGTACGTCCTAAACCTTGAAAATTATAATTTCCGCCAAATCATTGATAAACTAACTTGTATTCTGGGAAGCTTGGTTCGGGATGTGTCAACTATCCCCTCCTTATAAAAATTTCGTCCTCGAAATTTCAAACCAGTGAAAAGAAGGGGGTACAGTCCTTCTCGCATCAGTGTCTCGAGATCCAAATAACTTCTCCATTAATAAAATCCATCCAAGTTATCCTCACCAATGATAAAATATTACTTTGAAGAACTTGTTCTTTTCAGTCTAAGTCTTGCACTGGCTCAAGCAGGAAAACTACGTACCCTCCTTTCAAGGTAATATACTAAGGGTCTATGACGTGAAAATAGTCCGATATATCCTCATGCAACACAAGTAATACACCACAATTTAGAGAAAATTCATGACAGAAATCCACAACGATTTGGCTAGCCCTTGAAGCAAAACGTAACGGCTCAAGATCCTCGATCTCACTTCCTCAAGCTTGCCATCACGTATAACATCTTTTTGAAAAGGAACACACTCAAGCATACTTAACAATCATTTCAAAACTTAGGACCGTTGTCACAATTATCCGCCAAATAACTATGGCTACCACGAGCCGCCAAAAGTTTTTCCACTAATCATTCACCATCATTAATCGTCAACGAAACACTATATGATGCGATAAGTTCCTTCCCCAGATTTAATTCTATCGCAAGGGAGTCCCACACTGTCCCGGGCTATAACTTTGAAAGGGTCGTCCCACGACCAGAATAAAATACACCAACAATGGTAATTCTATAGCCCAACATCTTACGAGACATATACAAAACCACATCTGAACATGTCTCCAACAGTCGAGATAGTCCTCTCCAAGAGTCCCACTGTCAAAAGGAATTTGAGTTTTCCTAAGCCGCGAATGGCGCATTCCAAACTAAAATTCTAAAAGGCAAAAATCACTATTCGAGTAAATTAACTATGATACTCCATCAATGTTGGGGGTTCGTTCAACTCCCCTCGATATACAATACACCAGACTTGACATAATTTTCCAAAATCTCAATAGCTAGTCTCCAGTGTCCATGAATTATAGGGTACAAAACCTTAACATATCCTCCCAAGGTTGGAAGAGTCATCACCAACTATCCATCTCTCGGGGTATACGAAGCAATGCTGAAATGAAATCAAGTTTTCCAAGAATAGCTTAAACGTATAGAGGCTTCAAATAATTATCTTTGACCAGAGGGAAAAATATAAGACGAAAGAATTATCTGTCCCTCAAATCACCAATTAAAATCTATCAAGCCTCATGTAATAATTTTCTCAAATTACCCCCATAATATTATCTTGGGCTCGATCAATTCCAAGAAAGACAAATTTACATGCCGAAAAATAACTCTTGTATCCCGCAAGGTCACATAACTTCATTGTATACAACGTATTTGATTAATATATCCAAACATACTTCTCTTTAATAAGTAGACATAGAACCTGTAAGTCGATCCACAATTATCCAAACCATCAAATCTTTCACCGAACAATTTAAATACGAAAACCGCAACAAGTTCTCACTTCTACACATGAATAGGTAGTGACTACAAAAACCAAATGATCTCTGACTCTCAAGATTATCCTTTTGATCGAACACTCGATTAATACGAGCTACGTACCACCACCATTACCATTTTCCCCAAAAAATTTCTCAAGCGTTCGACATATTTTTAATACCACCTTGACATAAGGCGTAATCGAAACTAGCCCATTCTCACACAATGATAGTCTTACGTGGTACAAGTCACTAGTGCAGGGTTCCTAATAGTCGATTCTCTTCTACAACATCACTTCAATTGTATGTAACTCATAATTAGAGGGACCCGCACAATCCATGTGTGAAGAGAACCAAAGTAGTTCCATGCTAACACTATCAACCCAGTTCCAACCATCTCCGGTGGTCACCAAATTTTACCACAATGTTCCCAACAATGTAAGGATCAGTTTTTATACCTGAGACCAAACCCAATTCTGGCCGGAAGGGGTCGGAATTGGCCTTGAAAGCCGGCAGCCCATCGTGTTCATGCTCTCGATTCGCCGCCGTCCGAAGGAGTTAGGCCACAAAACCGGTGGCGCCGTGCTCGTGGAGAGGAGGGCTAGAAAGCCCAGTGGTTGGTATCGGCCAAAATGGCTGGAATCGGCGCCGGCAAGGGTGATGGTTTTTGCCGAATATTGCGATTTCTGGGTGATTTTCGACTTGGGATTTCTCCTCACATACTATGATTCGATCTACATGGTGGGTATAGGATTGTAGGTGGAAGATTGGTGTACATTTTGGGACCAATTTTAGATCATGGGGTGGCCGGAATAGTAAGATATTGACCGGCAAAGGTGAGCCGGCGAAACTGACGAAGAGAGAGAGAGTAGGCGCACGGGGAGAGGAGAGAGAAACGGGTTTCCCGAAATGGAAACCCTAGACTCCAAAATAGCTATTTATAGTAACTTTTTCCCAAACTTCCGTAGGCCATAACTTTTCCATATGAACTCCGATTTATGTGTACTTCATGTCTACGAACTCGGTTTGATGTACCCTACAACTTCCATGAAGAAAGTTTAGCCAAATTTTGAAGGGAACAAAAAGTCAACTTTGAACCCCTTTACAGTACGTCCTAAACCTTGAAAATTATAATTTCCGCCAAATCATCGATAAACTAACTTGTATTCTGGGAAGCTTGGTTCGGGATGTGTCAAAATGTGAGCAAATAAGATAGAGTGTGTGCAATGTATGGAAATGTTGGGGTTTTCGGGCAAACCCCAAGTCGAATACAACAAGCAATGCTTCAATCAATTCAACCATGCCAATGTGTCCACAAATCAAGCCCCGTATCCTAGCCATACTATGGGTTTAGGACCATGCTTTCCTAAGGTATTCGAATGCCTTATTATGGCCATTCAAACTCTCTAGGTGTCATAGGAGATCCCTCTATGTTACCTAATACCGAATCTCCTAAAGTGCTTAAGAGGCGTAAAGAATCGAAGCTTAAGGACCTAAACAAGCAATACATGTATAACCCACCACTCCACCGATACTATCGATATGAAGTGGACACCTCTAAGGTATTCCTAGGCCTTACTAGGGTCAAAGAGACTCCCCATGAAGAGGGAGAAAGAATAGGAGGCGTAAAGCACATGAATAAAGGGTCATACATGGGTACATGCTCATCACACATATTGTCAATTGCCTAGAGTAGAACTAAGTAACCAACTCATCCAAACTCATACAAAATGGACCAAATGCATATAGAAGAGTGGTGAATTCCTCAAACACACATTCAATACATATTAAATTAGACAATACACATACTCATGAACCAATACTGACATTTATTCATAAATCAAAGCATCACAAAGTCACATTGGACTAGGGCACACAACCCTAGTCCCCAACAAAAGTTAGTACTCACTAATCATCTCAATTAACATCATCAATTTGCAAATTAAAGTACTAAACATAAATAGAAGAGAGAGTAAGGATGAGAGATACTCAATAGGTGGCCACTCTTCTTCTCTTTAACTCTTGATGATATCCCTTGATGAATTGGTGAGGATCTCTAGCCAAAATGAATGATGGTGTAGATGAGGTAGAGAGGAATGAGAGTGATGGGTGGTGGTGGCTAGCTAAAAGATTGAGTAAGAGATGGGAGATAAAGTAGGCTATATATAGGTGAAAGGGAGAGGAATGGAGGGCTATGATGAAGTAGGGTTAGATCTAATAGCTAAAAGGTTTAATGAAGGGCAATGAGGTAAAATCACATAAAAAATAAAGGGGACGAATAACCAAGGGGTGACCTCATAGTATCTATCATGGTCCTTGTTGACTTGGAACCTTCTTGTGGTGAGTCACAAGGTTAACTTCGTCCTTAACTTTGACTTTGACCATCGGAGTTGACCATGGTTGACTGTCCTTGACTTTTTGGTTTCTTAGACAATCTTTCGGAATTCTCTTGTGCTTCACTCCCGAGACTTGATGTTTGACTTTTTGATGCTCTAAAGTTGGGGTTGACCACGAGTTGACCAATGGTCCTTGGGTTGACTTTTCGTCCTTTAGCCGAAAATGCACAAAAAGCTCCAAAACGCATCCTTTCGCTCCCAATATCATTCTGATGCTCATGAACCCTACAATGGTGCAATTCAAGGATTAGAGACACTAAACGGCCCTTGGACTAGCATAATAATGATGATTAGGGGCCTAATTTGTATGCAAATCATATACAAATTAATAGGATTGCTAGATCTTCACTTAGATTCATTTTGATTAGCTTTCCTTTATGTTCAAGGCTGTTTTTAGCCTTGCGATCAATTGTCATTGTTCATGCGATCGATCGTGGCCATGTCGGACAATATGTCCATTAAAATGTGACTGTTGTGTTCGAACATATCCGTTTGAGCTTTTTAATGTGATCGATCGCAACATGTTATGCGATCAATCGCAAATATGGGTTTCTACTTCCAGTAGCTTCTATCTCCTTATTTGACACTGTGCAATCGATCGCACAATATCGTGTGATCGATCACAAATGCTGCTGGGCTGTTTTCTATAAATAAACTCTCTGGTTTCATTGCGACCAACTCTTTCCCCATAGTTAAAATACACTTTGAGAGAGTTTTATGATATATGAGTGAACCTAGTTCCATGTATACAAATGGCCCCGTAGTGGTAAGTATTCCCGCCTGTCACGCGTGTGACCCAGGTTCGATCCCCGGCAATGGCGCCATTTGACTCATCGTCAAAGTATAGTAGGGTAAGTATAGTTTAAGAAGAGGTTGTCGTTCCGACGAGGATCGGTGGGTTCCCCAATCCCAAGGTAGTGTGTGTGGTTAAGTGCTCTAGCTACGATGGATGTGACAAGAAGTGGAAAGAGTGAGTGGAGTGTGTATGTGACAATGTGTGAAGTGTAGTGGTAGTGTTCGGTTTTGGAAAGATTGTGAAGTGCAACGTCAACCAACAAACAATGCAAATAAGTAAATGCAAGCAATAAGATAAATGTGTGTGCAATGTATGGAAATGTTGGGGTTTTCGGGCAAACCCCAAGTCCAATGCAACAAGCAATGCTTCAATCAATTCACTCATGCCAATGTGTTCATAAGTCAAGTCTCGTATCCTAGCCACATTGTGGAACTAGGACCGTACTTCAAAAGGTATTCGAATGCCATGTTATGGATCATCCAAACTCTCTAGGTGTCATAGGGGATTCCTTTATGTTACCTAATACTGAGTCCCCAAAAGTGCTTAAGAGGCGTTAAGCATCGAAGCAAATAGACTCAAACAAGCAACCTAAGTATAATCCACCACTCCACCAAAATTATCGACATGGAGTGCATTCCTTTTAAGGTATTCCTAAGCCTTGTTCAGGTCTTAGGGACTCTCCTCGGGAAGTACCCAATGGAGGAGGCGTAATGCATCGAATTAAGGGTCACACATAGGTCAAATATTTTTATCATAGTATTGTCAATTTCCTAGAGTAGAAATAAGTAACCAACTCATCCAAACTCATACAAAATGGACCAAATGCATACAAAAGAATGGTGAATTCCTCAAACACACATTCAATACATTTTAAATTAGACAATACACATACTCATGAACCAACAAAGGCATTCATTCATAAATCAAAGCATCACAAAGTCACATTGGACTAGGGCACACAACCCTAGTCCCCAACAAAGTAAACTACTCACTAATCGTTACAAGAAACATCATCAAATTACAATTATGAATTCTAAACATAAGGAAAAGAGAGAGAAGAGATGAGGAATGCTCAATAGGTACTCCCTTGCTCCTCCTTGGCTTTGATGATGAATTTTGAGACTTGGTGAGGATCCCAGCTGCCCAAAGTGGTGGTGGAGGTAGTAGATGTCATGGTGAGAAGATTTGGTGAAGGGTGGTGGAGGAAAGGATGTGAGGAAGTGGTGGAAATGGATTGGTCAGCCACTCGTCGACCGGTCATCGACCCTCTGTCGACCGGTCAACAGACGTGCAGTGGAAACCCTAAAGGAAAGACGGAAAAGAGGAAAGGGAAAGGTGGAGGAATTTGGGGGCTGAAATGATGGATGACCTAATGGGGTAAATACTATGTCTATATAGGCTAGCAGGAGAGGAAGGAAGGGTTAGGATTGCTAGGGTTAGATGCAATGGCTAAAGGGATTAAATGAAGGGCAATGGGGTAAAATCCTATGCGAAATAAAATGAATGAATAATCTAGGGGTGACCTTACCATATCTAGCATATCCCTTGATGACTTGGATGCTCATGTGGATGAGTCACAAGGTTGACTTCGTCGTTGACCTTGACCATGACCTTTAGAGTTGACCAAAATTGACTTTTGACCAAACTTCCGGAATTCTCTTGCGACTCACTTCCGGGCCTTCATCTGGACTCGTTGATGCTCTAAAGTCGGGGTTGACCATGAGTTGACTTTCGGTCCTTGGGTTGACTTTTCGTCCTTTTGCCGGAAATCCACTAAAAGCTCCAAAACGCACCATTTCGCTTCTGAGATCAATCTGATGCTCGTGAACCCTACAATGGTGCAATTCAAGGATTAGACACACTAAACGACCATTGGATTAGCATTGCTAGAGTGATTAGAGGCTTAATTTGTATGTAAATAGCATACAAATCATCAACCGGTCGATGGCTTCTTGTCGACCGGTTGACCAGTGCTAAAAATGTTTAATTTGATGATTTTGAAATCTTCAAATTTGTTTGGTGTGTTTTGATTGTCCTTTTCAATCCCGATGATAAATTTAAGCCCATTAGGTTGTGAATTAAGAGGATAAAGAGCATGTGCTTAAAAATCATTGGATTACTTTGTGATTAATTTATGTAATTGATGCTTGCTTGACACTATATGCATATTTGCCATGTTGGTTAATAATTTGCAATTAGAGAAGCATGTGTAGACGATGTATTAACTTGCATATACCCTTTATGGTGAGATTTGGGCTTTATTGATATATATGCATCATTCATACATCATTGTTCTTCATGTGTGTGCATTCCACTAGTTTACGAGACCTAGGACTTGCTCAAAGGTCGCTTGAGACTACGTGTTAATTTGTGATGAATTGGAAATGATTATGACACTAGATAAGTACTATAGCCAAATTAACTTTCATCCCTCTAAACACTTTCCATTAGGACTAACCCATTTGAGCCACATTCAACATTAGTTTTTTTTTTCTTCATCACCCACATCACCCTAACCCATATTTTATCTTAAACACTAGCCTACCCTTGTTCCGAAATGTTAATGAGACGATGATTGTGACTTCTTGTTTCTTATGTGCTTGGAAAGTCTATGGGATTGTACAAAGTAGCAAGTGTGGAGTTGTAGTTGTGCTTTAGTATGGGATTGTACCTAGACAGAAAGAGTTGGAGTTGTAAAGAAGCAAAGAAGTTGAGAAAATCAAAAACAAAAGTTGTGTACAAAAATAAAGTTCAAAAAGCAAGTTCAAGAAAAAGAAATACAAAAGTAGAAAGCATTGTTGAGATCAAATAGAAAAGGAGAAAGAAAGAAAGAAAGTCCAAAAAGAAGTTGTAGAAAAATAAAAGGTCGGAGGAGAATAAAGTTAGGTTGTTTGATTACTAAAGCACAAACCATTGAAACAAGTTTCAAAGTCCTTGAAATTGTCATGTGAAGCATTATGAATACTTGATTAATCCATCCCTTCACTTCATGCTAACCCCTAAACTTTGGCCCCATTACATCCATATGAAAGCCCTTTTGATCTAATAAGTTGTGAATTAATTAGTAATTAGTGGAGAATTAGTCAATGAGCAAACTTATGGGGACGTTACTTTTGGATATGTCCTTGAGAGTAAACACTTAACCCTAAACACAAGAGTGGAAATACTTAGTGAATCATGTTAGTTTAGCGGTTAAACGTTATGGGTCGTGATAAGTGCTTTTATTACGCGCCAAAATTGACACACTTTAAAACGCTCGTCAAGATAAAATCCTTGACTTCCTAAAATTGTCGTAAATAGTATAATGGGAAGTAAGGGTCATTTACCCACAGGAGATTGTTATATTTGCTAATCTATGTCACAAAAATTAAATAATCTATACAACAACGATTCTATTTACAAAAATGTACAATATATACAAAAGTGTTTTTCGGTTTTTTCGGTTTTTGAAAACAAGAAATAAATAAAAGGAAATATTTTTAGATTTTGATTTTTGGAAAACACTAATACTAATGAAATTGTTATTAACCACAAACAATCATGCTTACACATTGTGTTCTACTTTATTTCTTCTATTTCTAGATGAAGATGCTCAGGCAAGCTCGGTATGCTTGAACATAACCTATTACCACTTTCTTACTTTGTATGTTAAGAGAGAGACGCTCTACCCTTAACATATTTCCTAACAAGTAACCTAGAAGGACGCCTTACTAGATTTAACAAGTAGAAATTATTAAGTTTTAAAAGGGTTTGAGTCATCACAAAGCACCACAAGTACTGGTGTTGTCTTGCTTATCTTAGGAACCAAGTTACATGCTAATCGTGATTAACAAGTGCCACTCTAGAACATGTGAGAAATCTTATTTAACAAGAAACATGCATCACGTATTCATAGCTATAGAACCCTAACATGCTTACTAAGTATGCATCCAAAGCAAACATATAAGGAATTCATCACTGACATAAATAGTAAAATGGTTCTCATCCATAGATAAAAGAAATCAAACAAAATTTCACAACATGTTTGCAATCATGTTCAAGATTTCAAACAATCCCGATTTATTACACAAATATTTACACACAATAACAATTATCCAAATTTATTCACAATAATTAAAATATGAAAAATAAAATTAAATAAAAATATAATAAATAAACAGAGTTTGGATAATGTTACTGTTGTGTCCATGAAAATGGACACTTGTCGTCGGGTGCGGGTGGACGACTCAACCACGTGCTCATAAAAACGAACACTGCCTTCAGACGTGGGTGCAAGGCGCAGCCATGTGCTCAGCGGCAGTGGAACCGATCGGAACTGCCTTTGGATATGGCGGGTGACGGTGGATCTGATCGGAACCGTCTTTGGATATGGCGGGTGTCCAGAACAGTTTCTGAAATTGGGCCCAAGTGACTTTGGGCTTTGGATTATTGGGAACAGTGGCAGCCCATAACAAATTGGGCTTGGGCCTTGGTTAATGGGTCAACAGGCCCAATTCTTCTTTTCTTTTCTTTTTCTTTTTCTTTTTTTCTTTCTTTCTTTTTCTTCTCTTCTTTCCCAGCCCGTGCCTCTCTTTCTTTCTCATCTTTCTGTTTCTTCTCTTCTTCAGAGCAGAGAGAGGGGGACGCCGTGTTGGTGTTCGGGATTGACGCCGACGTCGTGCTGGGCTCAACGACGATGGAGAAGCCGGCGGCTTCGTGATCGGCGGCGATGGTGGTTGATAGGAGCACAAAGTGTGACGTTTTTAATGTGTTTTCCCTACTATTTGGCTATGATTTAATTGTAACTTTGCTATTTTAGCTTAGTTTCCATATTTGAGTCCAAAATGATGTATTAATGTGAACATGTGCAGAAACGAAGTCTAATGGGCTTTTGCGAGGCCCATTAAGAGGTGGTCTGCCATGAGGCCCAAGATGAAGGCCCAAGCCCATGAAGGAAGGCCCAAGCCCAAGATGGAAGGCCCAAATCCATGAAGGAAGGCCTAAGTTCACAAAGCATGAGGAAAGGCCCAAGCCCAGATTTTCGGACATTCTGCCTGTGCAGATCAGTCAACTTGCGAAGCCCATATCTCTGAATTGCACCGTCAGATCTAGCTGTAATTTTGATACACGCTGCATGTGGATGTTAAGTATTTGGCATTAAAATTTTAAAATCATCCAACCGTTCATACGTCCAGAATTCCAATCCAAGTGCGCATAGCTCAGTGCTGTCTACTTTCCAATTCTTTCTTCTTCTTTTATTCTCAATGCTCCACTCACCACCATATTATCATCCATCTCACCAACCCATATTTGTTGCTTTCTTCCAACACTATTAGTGTTTAATTTCTTTTACCTAAATAAATGGTTCATTGCCATATGACTACATTTCCACCATTCCACTTACCATTTCTTTTCTACCACTCACATTCCACTTCTCTTCCTTTTCTTTCTTTATTTCTTTCATTGTCTTCTTCTTCCTCTCCATTCTCCTATAAATAGAGAGCTTCACAACACTATTTCTCACCAATTCACACCCCAATGGGGAGGGACAAACCCTCCTCTTTCTCTTCTCCATCTCACATCATATTTTCCATTCTCTAGTATTTAGGGTTTTCAAGTCTTCAAGGAGGAGGGGAGCTGTTTACACCATTACCACCAGCTATCAACCATCATCACCACCATCATCATCACCTTGGGAATCTCGGCTTTTGAGTTACTCGCGTGAGGATTTAAGAGTTTGTGATCTTCGAGTTCTTCCTACTTTCCATATGGTGTACTTCAACTTATTCTTTAATTACTCTTTTTTTGAGTTCCTCTTTGTTGCTTGTTTATTCTTTGTACTAGTCAACATGACACGAAGTTTATAATTTTCAGCCTATATTTCATGAGTTTATTTGATTGTTAGATCCTAATTAATTAGTTCTTCTAGCAGCTTATGTGACTCCGTTTATTTGATTCGGTTTTATTGAATCTTTTATGTGTTCTTGTTTTAAGGTTCGAAACTTAAGATGATTGCATGTAATTTGTGCTAGAATTAGGGTTTTAATTCTAATTCACAAGTAGTAAAGGCTTATCAAACGGGTCGGAATCAAAATAAGAAGGATCGCGGATAGACGAGCGTTCGCTAGGTCGCGCACTTTAATTAACAACTCTTCTCCTATGCGTTAGATATGTTATTGATTGATCACCTTTGCATGTTTAATTGTTTAATCTAGATGAGCGTTCACTAGGTTAATTTTCATAGAAGAGGTTTTATTTGGGGAATGATAACCCGTGTGGGCATTCCACATATGTTAGTTTCAGTTTCATGGCTAGGGAACTTGGTTAATTTTCGGTCTAATGATTGGTAAACTTGTGTATATGTGGCTGAACTTTATATACTTTGTGTTTCATCATCATATTTTATTTATTCTTTGTAATTTAATTAATTTATTTCATTCAATTTATCTCTCAATTCCCCTTTTTACTTTGTACAAATGTATATATTTATACTTTATACTTGTTTATAATAATTCTATATTTTATTTAATTCTTTGTGACATTTTTTTGTTAGGTACACCCTTTGATCTCTGTTGTGAACGATACCCTACTTACACTATACTACTACCGATAGGGTTTTTCTAAATTGAGGCTCATTTTGGGCCTATCAGTGGTGCGGTGATCGAAGCCAGATGCTGATGTAATGATGCCCGCCGTGAAGGGCTGGGATGAGCAGAGAAGCTTCACGGGTTCGATGGCGACATCGTGGGAAGAGGCGCGGCTTTGGGTGCATCGGAGAAGGACGCGGAGCTAGGCTTGGACGGAATGGAGCTGGGAACCACGGCAAAGGAAGAGGCACGGCCTAGGCGGCGGCGGTAGAGTCCATGGTTGCAGGTCTCGACGGTGAACGGTGGCACGACAAAGCTGGGCTTTGCGGCGGCCGTGGGATTGCAAGCTGGGTGTGATGGTAGCTTTGGATGCCATGGCTTGCAGGTGATTGAATTGGATGATTGTAGTGAACAGGTACAGAGGAATGGTGATATAGATTCCCAGAGCAATTGAGCTCTAGGTGTGAACTGAGATGGTTGCAGATGGTTTCCATGGCTGTGATGGTGTTTGTGTCCGCGAGGGCTTCTGGAATTGATTGTGATGAGGTGAGGATTGATTTGCAGGTGAGGATGGTTTCTAATTGCAAAGGTTCAGTCCTTAAGAAGCTGAGGAAAGGTGAAACAGGTGACTGCAAGTCAAGGCAGGGTAGCATGAAGTCAAGGAGCCCGTGAAATGGTGTCGGCATAGTGGAGTTGGCCGGCAGCTGATGGTGGTGTCTGGAATCCAAAGCAGGATCCAAGGAGAGGTGAAGACAGCCTGCAATGGTGATGGAAGAAAAGCCAAAAAGACTTTCGGTGAAGAAATAAAATAAAAGTAATAACAATAAAATAAATAAACACATAAATATAAAAATAAAGATTGGAAAAAATAAAGTGGAGATTTTAATTTTATTTTTCCACCGCGTGTGATGATTGCGCTGCCGTATGTGGTAGTTTGCCGACAAATTTATCGGGATTTGGAATAATCCGAAATCTTCGTACAATTATGTATTCCACATTCATGTAATGACCGGTGTCATCTCAACGATCAAAGTCGCGGTTGACTTTTTATCTAATTCTCGGATTCGCGTTTAAAAACCTCCAAAATGCACTTTTTGTGCAAATTAAAACTTTCTGCATATAAACACGAAAACACACATTAAACAGATAATTAAGCTCTCGGAATAGCTAAATCCAAATGATTAGAAGCACTTTGTGTACGTATTTTACTGACAGGCTAAAATATAGCTCATCAATTTAAAAAAAAACCATATCGGTAGTATAGAATAAGTAGGGATCGTTCACAAGTTTACCATCAATAAGTAGGGATCGGTAATATATAAAATTCAGCCATCAATATACAAGTTTACCAATCATTAGACCGAAAATTAACCAAGTTCCCTAGCCATGAAACCGAAATTAACATATGTGGAATGCCGAAAAGTCGGTTATCACCCCCCAAATAAAACCTCTCTACGAAAATTAACCCCGTGAAAGCACTGACAGGCTAACCAATTAAACACGCCATCTTAGTCTAGAAAACTAGCTAATCAAATCATTAACGCATAGAAAAGAGTTGTTAATTAAAGTGAACGACCCATTATGGAAAAGTCCATATGTCCGCAATCCTTTTTATTTGACACCGACCTTTGTCCAAAGCCTTTACTACTCGTGAATTAGGTTTCCAAAACTATTAGGTGAATTGTAATCCCTAACTCTAGCTCCAATTATATGCAAATATTATAAGTTTCGAACCCTATAACATAAACACATAAAAGTTTTCCATAAAACAGAATCAAATAAACGGAGTCACATAAGCTACTAGAAGAACTAATTAATTAGGATCCAATAACAAAACAAACTCGTATATATAGGCTGAAAATTATATAAATTATGTCATGTTAACTAATACAAAAGATAAACAAGCAACAAAGAGGAACTCATAAGAGAATTTAAAGAATAAAGTCGAATTACACCATATGGAAAACATGAAGAACTCGAAGACCACGGATCCTTGAATCCTTGAAAGCAAGCAATCCAAAGCCGTGAACTTGAGGTGAAGATGATGGTGGTGATGTTGGTTGGTGGCTGGTGGTGATGGTGTAAACGGCTCCTCTCCTCCTTGAAGTCTTGAAAACCTTAGGTATTAGAGAATGGAAAATGGGGCTGAAAATATAATGTGAGAAGTTCTAATCTAGAGGTAAAGAAAGAGAGGAGGGTTTGTCCCTCCCCATTGGGGTGTGTTTTGAAGAGAAGAATGAGGCTGCTATTTATAGGAAAATAGAGAGGAAGAAGAAGACAATGAAAGAAATAAAGAAAGAAAGGGAAGAGAAGTGAAATTTAAGTGGGAGATAAAGAAATGGTAAGTGACATAGTGGAAATGTAGTCATGTTGCAATTAACCATTTATTTAGGTAAAAGAAATTAAGCACTAATGGTGTGGGAAGAAACCAACAAACATAGTGTGGTGAGATGGATGGCAAAATGGGGGTAAGTGGAGCATTGAGAATAAAAGAAAATGAAAGAATTAAAAAGCAGACAGTACTGAGCTATGCGCACTTAGAACCAAATAATGGACGTTCCACCGGTTGGATGATTCTGAAATTTGAACTAGAAACGCCTAACATCCACATGCATAGAGTGTCCAAAATACAGCTAGATCTGACGGTGTAAGTAGGAGATATGGGCTTCCGAAGTTGACTGATCTGCTCAGGCAGAATGTCCGAAAATCTCCTAGTCTAATGGGCTTGGACCTTTCCTCATGCTTTGTGGACTTGGGCTTTCCTTCATGGACCTCACGGCAGCCCACCTCTTAATGGGCCTCGAAAAAGCCCATTAGACTTCGTAAATTTCCGAGCTTAAATAGTAATCCTAGTTGCATTAGGATTCCTACTCCCTTTAGGATTCCTGTCAGAGTCAGGAAAGAATTCAAATTAGGAAAGTTTCCTAATACAATCAGGAAAGTCAAAACATGAAACTTTCCTAAAAACCTCATTCCGCACATGTTCACATTCATACATTATTTAGGGACTCAAATATGGAAACTAAGCTAAAATAGCAAAGTTACAATTAAATCATAGCCAAATAGTAGGGAAAACACATTTAAAACGTCACATTATATGCTCCTATCATTTACATACACATCAGGTCGGATTTTTTTATTTTGTTCATGTATGCTAATTTGATTACTCTTGATTGACTACTTCATGGCTAGCACACACTACACCAAGCATGCATTGAATACATACCTTAATCACTTGGCAAATCATGAGGTTTAAATACATGCTTGATTTAATATTGATGTGTGGCTTAGTGGGTTCGCTTTGAGGATATGGTTGTTAAGGCAAAATAAATGTGATATGGATTGTTGATTCTTTATTTGCTTGCGGATAAGCAAAGCTTAAGTGTGGGGGTGTGATTTGTATGTTATTTACATATAAATTAGGCCTCTAATCACTCTAGTAATGCTAATCCAAGGGCCATTTAGTGTCTCTAATCCTGGAATTGCCCCATTGTAGGGTTCACATGCATCAGATTGATATCAGAAGCAAAAGGGCGCGTTTTGGAGCTTTTAGTGGATTTTCGGCAAACCCTTCTCTTTCCCCCCCCCGTCTCCCCCCCCGCGGCCCCCGCCGGCGCCCGCGCGGTGCCGCCGGTGTACCGACCAACCCCCCGGCGCACAGCGCCCGACCGTACCGAGTGCCCCCCCCGCGCACCCACGCACACGTTCTTGTCCACTACCGCCGCACTAAGTCGCACGCCCAGCGCACTAGGCCCCGCCTCGAGGCACGTCATGGACATCTCGTGTCGGCCCCCGCGAAGCCCGCCTCCCTCATGCCCCCCTCCTCCCGACCCAACCGTCTCAACCCGTCAACGGCGGATCGCCCCCGACCCCCCGACGGCCCCCACAGCCCCCGGGGAAACGCAAACCCCGGACATCCCCACTCAACCGCCACCACCCGTAGTCTCCCCAACCAAACCGCACCCCCGCAAACAAACCGAAGTCCAAACGCGAAAACCGACCACCCCCCCCCCAGCTCCCCCCACACCCCCATCCACCGCCGCCCGCAGCGCCCCGAACCGCACGGCGCCCGCCCCCGACCCGATCCCCGGCCCCCCCCCCCCCCAACACCCTCGACCAAATCGGAAAGCCCTACGCCCCGGGCCGTCCCCCGCGACGGGGCGCGTGTGCAACCCCCACGTCCCGCCCGCCCGGCCCCCCGCCGAGGCCCCCCTCGTCCCCACCAAAACCCCCTCCGGCCCTCGCAGCCTCCCCCGCACCACGCCCAGCGGGCTACACCACCGTCAAACCCGACGAGCTATTCCCCCACCCCCCCCCCCCTCCCCCCCCCGAACCCGCACGCTACGGACTTTAAACCCCGCACCCAAACCCCCGGACCACCCCCTCACCCCCCCCCCCCCACCACCCAGAGAAACCTCTCAAACACAACCCCCCGACACCTACAAAGCACCAACCCATAACACCCCCACAACAACACACAATCCAACCCCTCCCCTCCCACACCCCCCCCAACACCCCCCCCACGGCCCCCCCAAACACCCCCCCCCCCCTCCCAAAACAACTCCGAACCCCCCCCCTTCAACAACCAAGCCTCAAACCCCCACTCTTCCCCGCCCGTACCCCCACTCACCCCCCCCCGCGCCCGAGGCGCCAGCCCCCCCTCCAAATTTCCCCCTCCCCCCGACCCCAAGCAAACGCCGGAACAGCCCCAACCCTGCCCCCCCCTCCCCATCATCCGCGCCGACATCCCACCCCTCGAAACACACCCGCACCCACCAACGTCCCCCCGACCCGCCCCCCCCCCACCGCACCGGCACGGCCCCCCCCGGCGCACGGAACCCGAGCGCGCCCCGGAAGAGCGGGCCGGGCTTAAGCCCGCGCAACCAGGAACGTTCGGTCACCCTACGACCACCACACCATCCCCTAGCGGGACGATCCGCCGAAGGGCGGTCGGGACCGGCGGTACGAGGCAGAAGCCGGTCGCAACGCATACGTCACCGAAGTTCAATACCCCCGAGGCTAGCCAACCCGACTAGTGAAGAAACCCAACGGGAAGGGCGAAGGCACGATCACCGATCTCAACAAACACCCAAGATCCCCTACCGAGGATCACGTCAACCCCGCCGCACACCCCAGTTCAGGAGCCTACACACAACCGACAACGGACCGAGGACCGAACACACCTCCCAGACCGACCAAGTCATCCTACAAGTCCACCCGGATTAAAAACCCCACCACACGGTGGTCAACCGCAGTTCCCGCAGGGGAGGACCAGGAACTATACGTGGATGACAGCTCGTGAAGAGCTAAAGAAAAACGACCACCTTACCGACCTACGAGACATTCTCCATCCTCCAGACTAGGGATGAAACTCAATCCCGAGAAGTGCTCTTCGCGAGCGAAGAAAATTCCTTGCTTCAGGTCGCCCACCGGCCCCCCCCCCCCCCAGCCCCCCACCCCCCCACCCCCAAAAACGCACCCCCCCCCCCCCCCACCAACAAAACCCAAAAAAAAAAAAAAAAAAAAAAAAAACCCCATCAACAAATCAATCAACTCCATATCAAAACCCCCCCCGAAAGACCAAAAAAAAAAAGCACAAACCCACTTTCACCCCACAAAAAAAAAAGAAGAACACACAACAAGAAACAGATCTAAAGCGAACTCTTCAGCAACCCCAGACCCCCACAAAAGTACTACTCTTCGTGGAAGTAGAAACAAGGGCCTAACAATCTCGATCACATGACTCTCCACGTCCTTCCCTCCGGTCCAATTTTAAGAGTGGTTGTTGTACTTTACACACACCCATCAGGAGGGCAAGCTCGACATGTACCCCTGTCGCTTCGAGGACCTCCGCCAGCAAGACAGATCCCAACCACTGTAGTACAACGATACAAGGCATGAGGTAGGTATTCGGGTTCGTTAGAAGGCCGCCAATCAGAACCGGGGAAGCAACCGACCCTCCCGAGAAGGCTGTACGGTCCGCCGTCGGAGCTCCCAGCTCCCCTTCTCCGAGCGCGGGGGGGGATGTTGAATCCCCCCACCAAGTCCCCTTCGAGAGCACCAACTTCGGCATCACCGCAAACCCGAGACCCCTACACACCGGACCGGATGAGACGGTTCGAGGCGAGGGCCATGTCCTCCCGTGGTAATTCCCCTCACCACCGTGAACCACCCCATCCACAATTTACTAGTCCTCGGCACAAGAACTACTGATCGAGAGGATCCGAACAGCCTCCTCCCCGATAATCCTTCGGCTCTTCACGAAAAGGGGCGGCACGCCGAGCGACTGCAAAACGACTAAGGTTCTTATCGGGGGAACCAGCCTAGCAACCAGCTCGACAGGGGACATACTCAAACTACGTTACAATAGAAAAAAAAAAACAAGAGGTCGTGAATCTACTTACTTGTGAAGGGAAAGTCGAGTACGAGTGATCTAACCCACACTACGATGCAGTTCGTCCTCCTACCGAGTTGAGTCGAAATGAAATTGAAGAAGAAGTAAAACCCTTCACCCCCTATATATAGCGGGAGTCAACTCATGACCGTAGAGAACCGTCGCTTCCAAGATGATGACGGTGGCCGACGGGAGCTCCCCACGACTTCCAAGCGACGGCGTGAGCGTGTCCCCACTACCTCCGTACGAAACTCAAGCACGACACTAACCCAAATCGAGCGTTAAACTCCCAACGGAGAACCCCTTGTTCGTGGACTGGGGGACTACAGGGACACAGCCGCGGCGCCCCACCGACACTCGCTACATCCGATATGAATTTGGATTAAGTCCCCGACCAGAGCTTCTCTTGTCGGGACTTGGGGGACTTCGTGCTACCATTTCATATCTTTACCGGATAGGCCAAGTAGCTCACTATCAGGAGCAGCCTTCTTATAGCCCCAGGACTCGAGGGTCAGACTCGAGGATCCCCTACCGAGTATACGCCCCGCGGAACCCCGATACCCGAGTAAGACGCGTGTAGAAAGTCTCCTCGGGCAATGAGTCCCGACCAGTAAGAGGGCCGCCCCCGAGACCAGCAACGTTCTTATCCACTACTTGAGATAAGTGACGCCCGCGCACAGGCCGCCGTCCTCGACAGTGAGGTAGTGGACGAGAATATTCCTCGTGTCGGGGATGTCCCCCACGCGAAGCTTGTCTCCGACCTCACTCATATAAGAGTCCCGCTCCTCATTCGTACGTTCTCTCGAATCCCAAACTCTTTGCTCGAAATACTCATCGTACTAACTGAGGTCGGAGGGTCTTCGGTCGGTACACGGACCTCCGACAATATTTGCTCGACGAGAGAGAGGGAAAAAACAAGGACGAAAAGTCAACCCGAGGACCATCGGTCAACCCCGACTTTAGATCGTCAACGAGTCAACATCAAGCCCCGGGTGTGAGTTGCAAGAGAATTCCGGAGGATGGCCAAAGAAACCACAAAGTCAAGCAAAGTCAAGATTAGTCAACTCCGAAGGTCAAAGTCAAGGTCAACGACAAAGTCAACTTTGTGACTCATCCACACAAGCTTCCAAATCAACAAGGAGCATATTAGATATCGTGAGGTCACCCATAGATTACTCATTCCTTTTGTTTCCATGAGCATTTACCCTCTTGCCCTTCATTTATTCTATCTAACCCTTAGGTCTAACCATACCTAATCCTAGCCCTCAATTCTCTCCCTCTCTTTCCTTTAAATAGCCACTTTTTACCTGATTTAAGTCATTCCCAATCAGCCCCAAATTCCTCCACTTTTCCCTTTCCCTTTCCTCCTCTCCACCTCTTCCTTAGGTGTAGCTACTGCACTTCTGTCGACCGGTCGACAGAAGGTCGACGACTGGTCGACGTGCGGTGAACCAGCCCACTTCCACCACTTCCTCACCTCCATTCCGCTTCCACCCTTCATCAACCTTCCTCACCACGATGTCTACTACCTCCACCACCATTTTGGACAGCTGGGATCCTCACCAAGTCACCAAGATTCATCATCAAATGCCAAGGAGGAGCAAGAGAGCATCTATTGAGCATTCCTCATCTTCACTCTCTCTTTTCATTATATCTAGAGCTTTATTGTGCAAATTGATGATGTAAATGTTGATGATCAGTGAGTAGTTACCTTGATGGGGACTAGGGTTGTGTGCCCTAGTCCAATGTGACTTTGTGATGCTTGATTGATGAATAAATGTCTATGTGTTTCATGAGTATATGTATTGCCTAATTGAATATGTGTTGAATGTGTATTTGAGGGATTGATCACTCTTGGATATGCATTTAATCCATCTTGTATGAGAATGGTTTGGCTTGATCTGTCACACCCCAAAATTCGATTATTTCGATTTGAGCCATGAATCACTTATAATAGTAGTAATTTAATTTACCACAATTACAAGTGACAATAAATTGATATAACGAGCACTTTATTAATTGCAAAAGTATTACAAAGTTGTTCAGAGTTTAGCGCAAAACAACTTAATTATTACATGAGAAACTATTCCATAGCATTACACGATCATGCCAGTAGCATTTATTTCTTTTCATAGTAAATAACCAAACATCCATACAAGCAGCAATACACAAGCATCCAACTTTTATTGATCAACTCCATGTTCTTCTTCCAAATTGACATTGGTGACGCCTGCACAATCTATAAGGGTGTGAGCTTTGGCTCAGTAGGATATTAAATCCCTCATGGTCAGTTATCACAGTTAATTTAAGTGTGCCAAGAATATAAGTAAATATCTTAATTAAGCAATTACAGAGAGTATAAAAATATAATTGTGCATGGTATACTTAATTTTAAAGTTTCCTTCACTACCCTTCGTTGATTCGTACTCTGGATCAAACAGACCTCGCACGTCCCATACCATGCATATTCCACTTGGTCCCGAATGACCCTCGTACGAATCGACGCCCAACCTTCGTCATTCCATAGTTCCCGTACACAATTCATTTCAATGGGTCCGCAACCCGTATTCATTTCAATTCAATGGGCCCGCAGCCCTACCACTTTTTCCATCGATCATAAATACCGGATATCCTATGGAATCCTATTTTCCACCACCATCATCATTTCCAATTTCTTTATTGATATGCAGGATATGCAGAGAAAACAACAAGTTCTCACCAAATATATGAATCATAATACAAATCCAACTCACCATCAAATAAATAATATTGTCAAAGATTTATACACAACATTAATATAAACTTAATTACCAATATAGAAAAAATATTTAAAATATTACTACTCCTAATTTATACACGAAAATTAAACATGATATAGTCCAATCACTGGGAAAACTAGAACCCCTACCTTGGTCTTGACATAAAAATGCTGACAGTTTGTCACTGACACTCTTTTGACTCTGCTGAGTTTTTCCCTCACTGCTAGTCTCTACCGTTCCTCTCAATTTCCTTTCTGAACTCACTCAAAGAGGCTGGAAAGTTTGGCAAAGCTTTCCTCCTTTTATATAAGGTTTTTCCCTATAGAATAATAGATTGCATAGGAACTCTAGACGTGGCTCTTCCTTTCCTCTCTTATTTTTCCTTTTCTTTACTACATATCTAACATTAATTAACTAGTAGACAATAGATGTAAATGAGTAGGCCACATATTAAATAATTAAAAGAATAGTTAATTACTTGTTCACTTTGTATACCATGAAATCGGAGTGCTAAACAAGTAAACAATAAACAATACATTTCTTGTCTTCCACACATATAAGACGTGTTAGCTAACTTTTAGCAAAAGTAATTCTACACTTAGAATTACTACTATTATTAAAAATATATGTATATTATTTTTTCCGGTTATCACATCCTTCCCTCCAAAAAAAAATAATTTCGTCCTCGAAATTTAGAACGTACCTGAGCCATAAAAAAATTCGGGATATTTTTCGCGCATTTCGTTTTCTAATTCCCATGTGAATTCTTCTACTCCTCCATGTTGCCACAGAACCTTTACTAAATGAATGGTTTTGGTGCGTAAGGTTTGTTCTTTGTGATCAGTTATTTGGATTGGTCTATCAGTAAAGGATAGTTGCTCATTCACACTAAACTCTCCCCAATCCAAAATATGTGTTGGGTCTGGTTCGTACTTCCTTAACATGGAGATGTGGAAAACGTCATGAATGCTTGACAGTTGGGGGGGGGTAAAGCTAATCTATATGCTACTTCCCCAATTCGTTCCAATATTTCAAACGACCCAATGTATCTTGGTGTTAACTTCCCAGTTTTGCCAAATCTTTTTACTCCTTTTCGTGGTGAGACTTTAAGAAAAACGTGATCGCCAATCTGAAATTCTAGTGGTCTTCTTCTCTTATCTGTATAACTCTTTTGTCGACTCTGAGCGGTAGACAATCGTTGTCTAATGATCTTTATTTTCTCTGTGGTCTCTTGAACTAGCGTAGGTCCTATCAGCGCTTCCTCCCCCATTTCCGTCCAACATAACGGGGATCTGCACGGTCTACCGTAGAGTGCTTCGTAAGGTGCCATACCTATGCTCGTTTGATAACTATTATTGTAGGCGAACTCTGCAAGTGACAAATGATCTTCCCAACTCTTTTGAAAATCTAGAGCGCATGCTCTCAACATATCCTCCAATATTTGAATGGTTCTTTCAGATTGTCCGTCCGTTTGAGGATGAAATGCTGTGCTTAGATTTAGCTTAGTCCCCAATGCCCGTTGTAAGCTTTTCCAGAATTAAGAAGTGAATTTTGAATCTCTGTCTGACACTATTGTGATAGGTATACCGTGCAATCTTACTATCTCTTTGACATATAATTTACCAAGTACTTCCGTTGAATCAGTAGTTTTGATAGGTAAGAAGTGTGCGGATTTGGTCAAACGATCAACTATGACCCATACTGTATCTCGACCTGTTAATGATCGTGGTAAACCGGTCACAAAATCCATAGTGATATGGTCCCATTTCCATTCAGCTACAGGAAGTGGTTGAAGCATCTCAGCCGGTTTCTGATGCTCAGCTTTCACTTGTTGACAAGTTAGACACCTTGTAAGAAAGGTTGCCACATCTTTCTTCACGCCTTTCCACCAATATTGTCGACGAAGATCTTGATACATTTTTGTAGTTCCGGGATGAATCGTGTAAGTGGAAAAATGTGCTTCTCGTAATACCTCATTTCGTAATTCCGTATTCTTAGGTACGTAGATCCTTCCCGAATATCGAAGTCCTCCATCCCTGTGATGAGTCCACCCTTCAATTCCGCCGTCGGTTGCAATCTTGCCTTGTATCGATTGAGACATTTTGTCCCTTTGTTGCTCCTTGATGATCTTCTCCAGTAAAGCAGGTCGTGCTATTAAGTTGCAAAGGTAAGTACGCCCTCCACGTTCATCTATCTGCAAGTCGTATTCTTGAATTGACCTGACCATTTTCCATCTTTGAATTTGCAAACATGCCATAAATTTTGAGGTTTCCTACGTAATGCATCTGCTACCACATTAGCTTTTCCTGGATAATAATGTAACCCAAAGTCATAATCTTCCAAGTACTCCATCCATCTTCGTTGTCTCATGTTAAGCTCTTTCTGGGTAAAAAGATACTTTAAACTTTTGTGATCTGAGTAGAGTTCAAATCGCTCACCATACAGATAGTGTCTCCACAGCTTTAGAACATGAATGATTGCGGCTAATTCCAAATCATGTGTCGGGTAATTCTTCTCGTGCGTCTTTAGTTGACGAGATGCGTAAGCGACAACTTTATCAGATTGCATTAGGACACCTCCTAACCCTTGCAATGAAGCGTCAGTGTACACCACATAACCTACTCCTCTCTCGGGAATTATTAGTACAGGTGAGGTGGTCAACCGGATTTTCATTTCTTGAAATGATTCTTCGCACACTTCATCCCACACAAACTTCACTTCTTTACGCGTCAGCTTAGTCATTGGACCAGCTAATTTTGAGAAGTCTTTAATGAATCTCCTATAATAACCTGCTAACCCAAGAAAACTACGGATCTCCATGATGTTCCTTGGCTGCTTCCAGTTTAACACCGCCTCCACTTTAGAAGGGTCCACTGCGATGCCTTCTTTGGAGATTACATGGCCCAAGAATTTCACCTCCGTTAACCAAAACTCACATTTGCTGAATTTTGCATATAATTGCTGCTCTCGCAGTGTTTGTAAAATGATGTGTAGATGTCGTTCATGCTCTTCCTGGGTTGGGGAATAGATGAGAATATCATCTATGAAGACTATTACAAACTGATCTAAGTATGGTCGAAAAACCCGATTCATTATGTCCATGAACGCTGCTGGAGCATTAGTCAAACCAAAAGGCATAACCAAAAATTCATAATGTCCGTAACGTGTCCGGAACGCTGTTTTTAGTATGTCAGTATCCTTGATTAGTAGTTGATGGTATCCGGAGCGAAGATCGATTTTTGAGAAGAATGTTAAACCTCTTAATTGGTCAAACAAATCATTGATTCTAGGTAATGGATATTTATTCTTTATGGTGACGTTGTTTAGTTGACGGTAATCAATGCACATTCTCATCGATCCATCTTTCTTCTTCACGAACAATGCCGGCGCCCCCCATGGTGACGTGCTTGGACGAATAAATCCTTTGTCTTGCAATTCTTGGAGTTACATTTTGAGCTCTTTCAGTTCTGCTGGCGCCATTCGATGAGGGGGTATAGAAATAGGTAAAGTTCCTGGACACAATTCAATGGTAAATTCTACAGTTCGGTGTGGGGGTAAACCAGAAAAATCTTTCGGGAATACATCCATGTATTCTCTTACAGCTCGGATGAACTCTATTTGTGAGCTGTTGGACTCCTCCTTCCTCAAGTTAGAGAATAAGCTGGTATAGTCATGGTTTCTGGCATTGAGGTTTAACCTAGGTAGAGGCATACCCCCATTCCCATAGAATCTAAGCGTCACTCCTTCAGGTGTGTGTAGAACTATTAACCTCCTCCCATAATCAATTACAACTTTGTACTGGGTGTGCCAGTCCATTCCGAGGATAACATCATACTCTACCATATCCATTATCATCAAATCAGAAGTGATTCGATGATTAGCTACTTCTATGGTACATGCTTTATATATCTTATCTATTTTCCTGACATTTCCCAAGGGAGACCCTATTTTTATTGGGGATTCCATAAATTCGAATTCTAAGCCAAGGATGGATGCAAATGTCCTTGCTATAAAGGAATGGGAAGCTCTAAAATCAAATAAAATTTTTGCCCAAGAGTTAAAGACTAAAAATGTACCTTCCATCATTCTTGAATCAGCGAGGGTTTCGGTTTGCCCAATAGCATAAACTCTCCCTTGAACAAGTTGTTCAGGTCGTTTTGCACCGGGTAGTGGTTTAGGTCCGCCATAAGGTGACAGTAGGCGTTTTGGTGGTTGTCCTATCGGTGATCTCCATTGATTCTGCTGAGGTGGGTTCGGGGCACGAAACTGTGGTTGGGATACTCGTGGCGCCTGAAACACCTGTATTTGTGGACAAAAATTTTTGAATGTGTCCCACTTGACCGCACTGGAAACAAGTTAGTGGACTTGAGGTCATGCCAGTTGATTTTGATTGATATGATAGATGCGGAGGAGACCCGAACTTTGGACGCGTACTGTTTGATCCTCCAGTGTAAGGCTTGGAATTCCAAACCTTCTTGTCCTCGGGAGTACTTCTTTCAGCAATGAGTGCTCGATCCACTACGTCTGCATAACGTGTCAGTTTGAGGATCGATATTTTATCCTTAATTGCAGGACGTAAACCTTGCTCAAACCGTTTAGCCTTTGTAGCATCGTCAGGTATTAAATGAGGTGCAAATCGAGACAGTCCTTCGAACTTGGCTTGGTATTCACCCATAGTCATGTCCCGCTGAAGAAGGTATATAAATTCTCTAGCCTTTTCTTCTTTCATAATACTGGGAAAATATTTTTCCAGAAAAATTCTTTCGAATCCTTCCCAGTTCATGCTTACAGTTCCTTGCATACTTTCCACTGATTCCCACCAATGGTATGCATGTCCTTCCAGATAAGTACTAGCAATTGTGACCCTCAAGTTCTCAGGAATCCTTTGATTAGTCATTTTTCTCTTCATTTGGCGTAGCCATTCTTCCGCCATTATTGGATCGGGCAGTCCCTTAAAGACAGGAGGTTTAGACTTGCGAAATTCCCCTTGAATCCTCATAACTTTTCCTTCCTCATCCTCTGCACGATAATTGCCTTCTCGGATTGCATTTGCCATTTCGAGTATAGCTGCGACGACTCCATCGTTGCCATTTGCAACATGATTTTGCGGTTCCGGTACTCCAGCCATCTTTTCATATTTAAACAAATGGTTCTTTCGTTATTTTCTAGAAAAATTAATTATCTATCAATTCTTACGTACATAAAATTAAACAACACTAGGAATATGCACAAATATATATGTATTTATTTATATATATTTTTACACATACTCACAATCATCACAAGACACTCCTCCGATATGTCACTACATTCTATTTTACCCCTAAAGGATATAACAACTACATACCATACAATAGTCTATAATACATAGGTCTGGACCTGAGCATCTTTATTACAAGGACTACTCCTTGTATGTATATATACTAATTCTTCTAATTCTCTGGTCAGAATCAACTGGTGGAGGTGGGGTATTTGGCTCGTTCTCATCAAGGATAATCTCGGTTGGAACTTGTGCTGGAAATACCACAGCAGCCTCTTCCTCTAGTTGTGGTACTACTCCCTCTTGATGCATCTCATTATTAACTATATCAACTATATAATTGAAATAATCATTGTTAAGACACAAGTCTTGAAGCCTATTTATCGTTTGAATTTCAGTATATACTCTGTACCCAACAATTTCCCTCGGCTGAAAGGAGATTGACATTTTGGGTAAGCACGACTTGTCTAACATAGTTATATAAACGCAGTCTGGCATCTTGCTCGACTTGTTCATAATAGGCTGGTGAGTTAAGGAGAAATATTCCTTCTGGTCCTAGTTGATACCCACCCCATTCATCATGCACTTGCATTGGATTCATGGTGATTTTCTGTCAATTGTCAACATCGACGATTTAAACAATAGGCAATAAAATCCAAGAGAAATCCAATAAAAATGCTAACAAGACATTTGTTATTATATTCAAATAGTGGTGGATAAGTGTTTATACTGCTAGTGTTATATTACAGTGTATATTGTCACCTTCATGATTAAGTGAGTAATCATTCAGAGGAAACAATATATATATATATATATATTTTTTATAAGATCCCCATTTTTTTTAATCCATACACAATCCTCAATTCACGGAGTAAAGTAACATTGTAATTCTATCAAGACATAGTGAAACAGTACTTAAAGAAGAAAGACAACTATCCGACAAGTTTTAATGGAGTCATGTCATATAGATTAACCAATTCAGGGTATTTTACTAAGGAAAATTCTAATATGTGAGGACTGCATACCATGCAGCTTGGGTTTTTGATAAATGCAATTACATTTTTCGAACATCTGTAATTGCCGTTCAAAATGTGTAAAATAGATATTTTCAACAAAAATTGCAATCGTTAAGGTACCGAACTTGACCAAATAAATGGACGAACCAAATTGTCAATTTTGAACCCTAATGCAATTGTCATTCCAAAATGACCTAACAATTGCAATTTCAAAAATTTGTATAAGGATCAATTCATTAATTTTTCAAATGGCAATTGCATTTGTCAAAAATGCAATAATGCATTTCGAAAAATCTTCAAGTGGTCCTCATTATAATGGTCCTCACTAGAGAATTCTCCATTTTACTAAAATCAATTATGTGCAACTATAAAAAAAACAGACAAATTCCCATCCTCTTTTTGCTCTTCTTATCAAACAACAGATATTCTAATAGACCCTGATAGGTGCATAGAGCATGATAGGTGATAACCATGATTACTAAAATCTAATAGACCCTCACAGTACAAATTAAATGTATCTCAAAATTTTAAATTTAGCTAATTAATTGCCAGTAATTAAATACTTTCCACTTTTGCAATGATTATCGAATACAATAAGTTAGAGAACAAAAAGAATCTCCGTTAAGAGACAATATATCTTTAACGTACTTCACTTTCTATCATAATTTAACTAATTACCAAAGTGATTGAAACACAACCGAACATAGTTTACAATTAAAATTTTTGCCCCGTAGTCAGACCTTTATATATACATATTAAAAAAAGGGTCCTTGACCCATAAGGCTCTAAGAAAATATTTCCCATCAAGTTGGCTTTAAAACACGGCCCTTCGTCCATTAACAGGTTATCAATTTTCCCTCTATTTTTCAAAAATTACGATTGGTTCCTCTTCTACCCCTTCCTCACGTTCGCACTTACTTCACAATTCCCAGCGTGGACTCCTTCTTCCCCTCTTCCCTTCTCCTCTCTGTTTTCGCCATTCTCCTCTTTTTCGTCCCCCCCGCCCTCTCGGAAGTTTATGGGTGTCCTTCTGTCGGATCGGTTGCCCGGTTTCGTGGTGAATTTCCGGTGGTTTTTCCCGTCACTGCTTGCCCGTTGGGATCCTTTTGCTGCAACTTTTCAAAGGCAGGTGCAACGAAATAGGGCTTGGGTGATCAATTCATGTTAGTCCCCTTTTTTGTTGAATTTGGCTTGGCTGACAGCTTGTTTTGTTATTAGTTGTCCCGTTTTGTTTTTCGACTCAGTTAACACAACCAAATAAAAACGGTTTGCAAATTAAGTAAACAGGTTTGTTTATCTTGCATTTTGGCTGTGATTTTTAATCTTTGTTTTGAGGTCTCTCGTTTTGTTCTAATTGCTCTGTTTTCTCTATTCTCTTATTCCACAACCAATTCCATTGACAGCAGCACCTAATTTCCAATATGGATACGCTGCAAAACCTGTTTAAGGTGTTTCCAATATGGATACTTTGCGGGCAACCTCAATAAAAGGAGGGAAAGAAAAAATTGGATAGATAGCATAATTGTGAATAATTCCCCCCCACCACCCATTTCCAACCTCACAAAGCTTATCTATCCATATATTTCTTCCTATTCTTCTTCATTGTCCTCTTCCTTTGTTTAAATTATTTTATTGAGTCATAAAATAAAGTAATGTATTTTAGTCAATAAAATTTTATAAAGTAGCTAGCAGTATCCAACAATAAATAAACCAAAAGGGGGATATGAATTTTGAAGGGGAATTAATGCACAACATGATGGACAATCCTTTGTTTAAGGCATTTTTAGTGGTAGGAGGGAAAAACAAAAAGCATCACCTTGTTTATTTTATGAGTCATAAAATTTTATGAATCGACAACAGAACCCAACCACAACGTTGCCTTTTCCCACTTTTATTGGTCAATAAATTTTATTGGTCAACAAACTTTTTTGAGTCTTGTAGGGCACAGGTGTGGTTTTTAATGTGTTTTCCCTACATTTGGCATGATTTAATGTAACTGCTATTTTAGAGTTCCATATTTGAGTCCAAAATGACATTAATGTGAACAGTGCAGAACCGAAGCTAGGGTCCCTGGGCCCAAAACAACCCAACCCATCCCCAAATCCAAGGAACCCTTCAAGCTAGGAAAGCCCCCTTTTACCTCGATCTCAACTCACCTATCTCTCATCACCTCGATCTAGCTTACTTTGATACACGCTCATGTGATGTTAAGTATTCGCTTAAAATTTCAAATCATCCACCTCCACTCTATAATTCCACTCTATCCCTCATCTTTTTTTATTTCTTTCTTTCTTTTCCTTTATTCTCATCCCCTCACCCCCATTTTCCCCCTCTCCCCTTCTTTTTGCTTTCTCTCCTAATTAGTGTTTGTTTCTTTTACCTAAATAAATTTCTTGCCATATACTACATTTCCACCTTCCCTTACCTTTTTTTCTACCACTCACATTCCACTTCTCTTCCTTTTCTTTCTTTATTTCTTTCATTGTCTTCTTCTTCCTCTCCATTCTCCTATAAATAGCAGCCTCATTCTTCTCACCAATTCACACCCCAATGGGGAGGGACAAACCCTCCTCTTTCTCTTCTCCATCATATTTTCCATTCTCTAGTATTTAGGGTTCTCAAGGCTTCAAGGAGGAGGAAAGGGGTGCACCATCACCATCATCACCATCAATTTCGTCCATCATCATCACCAACTTGCTGCACACGGTTTGGATTACTTGCTTTCAAGGATTCAAGGTTTCGTGGTCTTCAAGTCTTCATGCTATTCCATATGGTGTAATCTGACTTTTCCTTTAATTATTCTTATGAATTCCTCTTTGTTGCTTGATTATTCTTTGTATTAGTTAACATGACATGATTTATATAATTTCCAGCCTATTTATATGAGTTTATTTAGTTATTGGATCCTAATTAATTAGTTCTTCTAGTAGCTTATGTGACTCCGTTTACTTGATTCTATTTTATAAAAAACTTTTATGTGTTTATGTTATAGGGTTCGAAACTTATGATGTTTACATGTAATTGGAGCTAGAGTTAGGAATCCGATTCACCTAATAGTTTTGGAAACCTAATTCACAAGTAGTAAAGGCTTTGGACAAAGGTCGGAATCAATTAAAAAGGATTACAAATAGATGGACTTTTCCATACTAGGTTGTGCACTTGAATTAACGATTCTTTTCGATGCTTTGAACATGGTTTGACTAGCTAGCTTTCTAGACTAAGATGACATGTTTAATTGGTTAATCTAGGTGCTTTCACTTAGGTTAATTTTCGTAGAGAGGTTTTATTTGGGGAATGATAACCCGCGTGGGCATTCCACATATGTTAGTTTCAGTTTCATGGCTAGGGAATTTGGTTAATTTTCGGTCCAATAATTGGTAAACTTGTATACTTGTGGCTGAACTTTATATACTTTGTGTTTCATCATCATATTTAATTTATTCTTTGTAGTTTAATTAATTTATTTCATTCAATTTATCTCTTAAACCCCCTTACTTTGTACATATGTATATATTTATACTTTATACATGTTAATAATAATTCTTTATTTTATTTAATTCTTTGTGACAATTTTTGTTAGGTACACCCTTTGATCTCCGTTGTGAACGATACCCTACTATGCACTATACTACTACCGATAGGGTTTTTTTAAATTGATTCTCCTTTTGGGGCCTGTCAATTTTTGGCGTCGTTGCCGGGGATTGAAAATTTCTAACTAATATTTTTTTTTTGTAAATATTTGTGAATAATATTTGTTTATACTTGTTGATATTTTCTTACACTTAGTAATTTATTTAGGGGTTTTTTTATATAGTTGTTATTTTTTTGTTGTTGTAAGTTGTAACTTGAACGGAATAGGTAAGGTCCTTTTATTAATATTGGCCTAAACCCTTCATTTTTACCGTAAGGTTATTTGGGTGGGGCCCTTTATTAACACTGGAGAATTGTCGAACCTTAAGTGCTTTCTCCGAGAAGGGGCCTGGATGGTGTCAGGTCGAGCCCGGTGACAGTTTGGATTCGAGAGGACTATAGCGACGTAAGTCGATAGGGGTGTAAGCCCCGTAGTCCACTAAATGAATCCGCCCCTCGCTTATTCTCTATGATCGGCCATTCGCCCGAAAACACGAAAGTCTTTAAGTCAGGCTTGCACCTAGGCCGTAAGTCCACCTTGAGTTACCTTGGAATCAATTTTCTTTTTTTCAACTATATTCGGCAAAGGAAAATAGTTTTGTACACTTAAGTGTATTGTGTAAATAAAATATATGTAGACATAGGAAAATTTATTCATTTTGTATAGGTAATTTGTGACATATTTTTAACTTTGTAAATATTTTATTTTTATTTTGTAAATTTTATTACTAACTTTTTAATTTTTTTATAGGGAATAATCCAGGTTATTCGAAAATTCTACCACATACATCGGAGCATACGTTTAGGAAGTCAAGGTTGAAAAACCTTGAGGTTGATGTCTTGTTGGTGATTTTCGGTTTCCTCGAGAGTAAAAAGGTAAGTTTTCTTTTCACTCTCGTTATTTATTAAAAAAATAAAAATAAATAAAAATAAAATAAAATAAAAATAAAATTTGTAATTGTAAATAAAAAAAAGAGTGTTTGTTTGTTTGTTTTACTCTTTGTAATTATTTATTTTTACTGTTTATAATTACTGTTTGTTTTATTTTTGGGCTTGTTGTTTGTTTGTTATTGGGCCTTAGGCCCGTTTGTGTGATTGGTTAGGGTTTTAGGTTTCGTAAAAAAAAATTTAAAAAATTAAAAAATAAAAAATTTAGCCCATTGGGCTCGTGTCATTCACAACCCAAAACCCTAACCCAACCCATTAGTGTGTCGGCTGTTCGTTTTTACCCATTAGTTTAAGCCCACCAATAATGGGCCGGAGTTTCTTTGCCCAGGCCCCAAGGCCCCACCTTTCGAGCCCAAGCCGTTTAAAGTGTCGGCATTCTTTGCCGTGTTTCACACACGTTTTCACGTTCACTTTACGACTTTTCGTAAAGTATTAAAAAATAAAATAAAAAAATAAAAAATTGAAAATGAAAAAAATTTGATGCCGACGCACGACTTTGCGTCGACCGATTTGTTTATCAAACCGCGGCGTGTCTACGTAGACTTTACGCTTTCGTCGCCCGATCCACAATTTGCGTCTTCTATCCGTGGCGCGTGTGCGAGCGTGCTCGTTCCCTTCCCTTCCCTTCGTTCGTGTGTTTCATTTCACCTTTCCCTTAGGTTTCTTTCTCTCTCTCTCTCTCTCTCTCTCTCTCTCTCTCTCTCTCTCTCGTTTTCTCTCGCTTGTTCGTGTGTTCTTCGTGTTCTTAGTTAGTTTTCCCAGAAAACCTCCCAATTCCCGAAGCTTTCCTCCCTTCCCAACCCAAAATGGCCAAGAGAGTGAATCTTTCGTCCCGCCCCTCCTTTTTCCCTCCTCCTCCTCCTCCCCTTTTTCCCGCTTCCCTTTATCCGGCCCCCCCTGCTAGGTACTCCCCTCTGGTCACCTCTTCCTCCTCGAAAAGGATAAGCCTCGAACTTTGTTCATTCGGTTCGCTCAACGTTGATCTCCTCCCCCCGCCCGGATCCACCTTCCCCCCATCTGAAGGAAAAGGGCCTAGGAAGCAAACAGGCGATTGTTTCTTCAACGACACGCACTCTACGACATCAGGTTGTCAAAGAACAAGCCGAAGGAGGCGCAACAGGAGGGGGTAAGCCCGTAATCTGTTCGCATTTTCTCAAATTTAGTTCTCAAGACGAGAGCGTTGGATAGTATGTCGATGGACTCGGTACGTGTGCTAGAAACTTCACCATCGGTCTTGACCAACATTCTGTGTAGATAATCACAAATTCCTCTTCTTCAAGAGTGTTGCACCGATGCAACGGGGTGTCGTGATATACCGCCGATCAACCATTCCATTCTCCGAGTGTTTGCATGTGGAGTTCAACCGGAGCCATTTCCGCTTATGTCTTTGGCTTCTCCATTCGCCTAACGTATCCGAGCTATTCTTGACGAACACCGCGACTATAGTGTTCCGGATCTCGGTGAAGGCTACACAGCCAAGTCGCCGGGAGTCGCAACTACCCTGTCCAGGACACACTCAAAGTCGACTCATTAAGGAGCAAATGTTGGATGCAGGCCCGCTAGCCTTGTTTGGACGTTGGTGCTTGCTCGGGAGGAGCTTAATGATCTTCAAGGGGAGTTTTTCTTTAACCTTTCTGTTTATTTTTGTTTCATTTTTCATTTGTATAAATGTTGTGAGTTTATTTCTGTTATGTGTTTAAATTCAATAACCATACTTGAATTTTTCATTTCGTGAAATATCTGTCTAACATTGAGGACAATGTTTAATTCAAGTGTGGGGGGAAGGTTTATTAAAAAGAAAAGAAAAAAAATTTGGAAAATTTGAAAAATTCAAAAAAATATTTTACTTGTTTTCGTTTTCTACTGTAACGGTATCTCGACTATATCACACTCACTCCCTTGGTAGCGTTGAACCTACCATTGCACTAAGTGAGTCCCTGTGGTCACGTATTGTTATCTATATTGAAAAATATAATCAAAAAAATCAAAAATTACAAAAATTACAAAAATATTTGCTTCTGTTTTGTTGTTTTTGTGTGTTTTATTGTGTTTTGTGCTTTGTTCTTTCCAATCCCAAGGATGAATTGAGTTTAATTATTATGATTTTGAGAATGTTGATTATATGTTAAGGTTTTGTGTAGTTTGCTTTGGATTTAATATGCATAACTTGTGATTGCTCGAAATTCTATGTTCACATAACCTGTTTCGATTAGTTGATTGCATCGAGAAGCACATTTGAACATACATTGTCATGCATACCCAGAAAATGTGAGGATTTGAGCCTATTGTATATTCACATGTATGCATATTTCATACATTTACTCGTTCTTCATGTGTGCACAATTCATGAGTTTTTGAACCTAGAATTTGCTCAAAGACCACTTGAAACATTTTGTTAATCTGTAATGAATTAGAAATGAGTAAGGCATTAGTTGAGCACCATGGCCAAAGTATTCACCATCCATCTAAACACGAACTTTAGGATCCCCTTTTGAACTGATCACTCATTAGCCGTTTCTTTTGTTCACCCACACCATTTCACCCTTGTTTTATTGTGTTTGCAAGACGATGATAGTGACTTCTTATGTTCTTTTGCTTCGGATTTGTATGGTAGTATACCAAAAGGCAAGTGTGGGGGTGTATTTATTTTGTTGTATTTGTTAAAGAAAAAAAATAAAAACAAAAAGAAGGAATAAATTCCTCAAAGAAAAAAAATAGAAAAAAAAAGAAAGAAAGAAAAAAAAATGTCGAAAGAGAAATTCCAAAAATAGAGTTATTTTCTTGTATTATTTTCAATAAAAGGTTGGAGGAGAATAAGAAAGTTGTTTCGGGTATAGATAGGTATGAGTTTAAAGTCGTTGATTTGTCTTGCAAACATGTGAAACTTTTTCATTTCCATCCTTCATTCATCATTCACTATTCACTCACCATTCACCCTTTGACCCGTTTCACTAAAAGCTTATGATTTAATGATTTATAGATTAATTGTAGAGGTTTATGGCAAGTTATGAATACTTGTGCAATTGTAGAGAGTAAAATAACCCTAAACCGGGGAAATATTTAGTATCATTGTGAGTTTAGTGGTTAATATTGTTTAATGTTATTGGATTGAGAGTTGATTGTATACTTGGTTTTCACACACTTCACCGAGATGAATGAGATGTACATGTTAAATACTTAGCAAATTCTTTAGCTTGATATATAATTTTTATTTCCTGATTATAATTTTTTGAACTCGTTGAGGGTTATGGTTGAAAGAATTCTGTTTTGTGTTTCCTTTTGTTTTGTGTTGTTCTTGTGTTTGCAGAGGATAGATAATAAAAATTTTGAAGTCGACAAGAAAATTCATTTGCCCAAGCAATTTTATTGAGGTCAATAAATGTTTTATTAAGGTCAATAAAATTTTATTAAGTCGAAAAGAAAAATTATTTGTGGATTTTATTGGGTCAGTAAAATTTATTGGGTAATAAAATTTTATTGGGTATAAATTGTTTTATTGAGGTCAGTAAAATTTTATTGAAGTCGAAAAGAAGATTAACAAGATTGCATTTTTTAAACTAATTTTATTGAGGTCAAAAATGAAGTGAAAAGAAAAAGTTGCCATTAAGTGACTTGAGTTTCTACCTAATAATTAGCAGACTAAATGTAGTATTCAAATCTTTGTATCTTTAGGGCTTGTTCCAATATCAATTGTTCCATTGCCATTGTGAAGAAAGTGTAACGTTCTACTTGTAGTTGGTACAATACTTTAGAGTCTCGCTAAGAGTATATGTAAGAGAGTCAAATGATAACCCTACCTTAAAAACATTAACCACCTTAAGCCCTTCATAGTTGTACAAATACCTTCTATAGTCTAGCTTTTGAAATGAAAAAAAAATAAAAACACTGAAAGATTAAACTGAGTGTAAGTTTGAAAAGTATCGAGATAAACTCATCCTAAGAATTTGAATGTTGATTAAATTAAAAAACTAAACCTATTTCGTGTCAAAACTAATAAAGGCACCTAAATAAACCCAAAATAAGATAAATACTAAATATACCAATAAAACTTCTTAGTTCCCTCAAACCTATTATTGATAAGAAAAAAAGATAAAATCTATTAACTCTATGAAAAGTTTTGTGTTATAATTGAGGTGCTAAGTTCTAATCAATCTAGACAAACTACAATCAATGATTTCACTGCTAGTAAGAAATAATCAAGTTATATGTTTCAAAAATATAACAAAAATCAATACAAATATGAAATAATTGAAAGTTAAGAAAAAAAAATTGAATAAGTCTCAGCTTATCAAAATAAAGATGAAAAAATTAATAAATAACTATATTATAAAAAGAAAATAGTCCATTGATGTGGTGAATTTTACTTATTTTGAAAACTTGGCTTGTGGTGAGAGATTGATCTTATATGTTTTGGAGATAAGGTTATTGATCGGAGGTGAAGAGGGGAGGATATGAGTGAGATGAAGTGGTTGAGAGTGAGAGGAGGGTTTCTTCTTTTGTGTGTGTGTATGAAAAGGAGGAGAGGAGATGGAGGATGTTTGGATCTCAATTCTGTCAAAAAGAAGTTTTGCCTCAAGGGGCAAAATTGACATAAAATGATAACAGATCTTAATTTTGTCCTTGTTAGGAGTAGAATGGGCCAAAGTCAAACTTATTGGGAAAAATTAAAAACTTTCATCCTTAATGGAAAATGTAAGGTGAAATTGTGTACTTATTGGATATTTACCTTAAGAAGGAAACGCACACACACATATATATATATATATTATTTCTGTTTGGACAACATATGCTCACTAACTTTTATATTACGTACATATAAGGCCATCATAACAAAACACATCAGTTGATGATTTTATTATATAACAATGATGATTGCAACCACATGTATATAGTATATAAATAGCTAATCATGGTTATCACCTATCATGCTCTATGCACTAACTATTTTCTAATTTACAAGTTCTCAAATTCTATCAACGTGTCTTGTTTACAAAAATTTTTTAAGGACCTAAATGCTCTGATACCAACTTGTCACACCCCAAAATTCGATTATATCGATTTGAGGCATGAATCACTTATAATAGTAGTAATTTAATTTACCACAATTACAAGTGACAATAAATTGATATAACGAGCACTTTATTAATTGCAAAAGTATTACAAAGTTGTTAAGAGTTTAGCGCAGAACAGCTTAATTATTACATGAGAAACTATTCCATAGCATTACACGATCATGCCAACAGCATTTATTTCTTTTCATAGTAAATAACCAAACATCCATACAAGCAGCAATAGACAAGCATCCAACTTTTATTGATCAACTCCATGTTCTTCTTCCAAATTGACATTGGTGACGCCTGCACAATCTATAAGGGTGTGAGCTTTAGCTCAGTAGGATATTAAATCCCTCATGGTCAGTTATCACAGTTAATTTAAGTGTGCCAAGAATATCAGTAAATATCTTAATTAAGCAATTACAGAGAGTATAAAAATATAATTGTGCATGATATACTTAATTTTAAAGTTTCCTTCACTACCCTTCGCTGATTCGTACTCTGGATTAAACAGACCTCGCACGTCCCATACCATGCATATTCCACTTGGTCCCGAATGACCCTCGTACGAATCGACACCCAACCTTCGTCATTCCATAGTTCCCGTACACAATTCATTTCAATGGGTCCGCAACCCGTATTCATTTCAATTCAATGGGGCCGCAGCCCTACCACTTTTTCCATCGATCATAAATACCGGATATCCCATGGAATCCTATTTTCCACCACCATCATCATTTCCAATTTCTTTATTGATATGCAGGATATGCAGAGAAAACAACAAGTTCTCACCAAATATATGAATCATAATACAAATCCAACTCACCATCAAATAAATAATATTGTCAAAGATTTATACACAACATTAATATAAACTTAATTACCAATATAGAAAAAATATTTAAAATATTACTACTCCTAATTTATACACGAAAATTAAACATGATATAGTCCAATCACTGGGAAAACTAGAACCCTACCTTGGTCTTGACATAAAAATGCTGACAGTTTGTCACTGACACTCTTTTGACTCTGCTGAGTTTTTCCCTCACTGCTAGTCTCTACCGTTCCTCTCAATTTCCTTTCTGAACTCACTCATAGAGGCTGGAAAGTTTGGCAAAGCTTTCCTCCTTTTATATAAGGTTTTTCCCTATAGAATAATAGATTGCATATGAACTCTAGACGTGGCTCTTCCTTTCCTCTCTTATTTTTCCTTTTCTTTACTACATATCTAACATTAATTAACTAGTAGACAATAGATGTAAATGAGTAGGCCACATATTAAATAATTAAAAGAATAGTTAATTACTTGTTCACTTTGTATACCAGGAAATCGGAGTGCTAAACAAGTAAACAATAAACAATACATTTCTTGTCTTCCACACATATAAGACGTGTTAGCTAACTTTTAGCAAAAGTAATTCTACACTTAGAATTAGTACTATTATTAAAAATATATGTATATTTTTTTTTTCGATTATCACATGATCACTTTACTTTCCTCTAGGCTAAGGCAATACATATTTGAGTCTATATGCTTCGATGCTTTACGCCTCTTAAGCACTTTAGGAGATTCGGTATTAGGTAACATAGAGGAATCCCCTATGACACCTAGAGAGTTTGGATGATCCATAAGATGGCATTTGAGTACCTTTTGAAGCACGGTCCTAGTTCCACAATGTGGCTAGGGTAGGGACTCGATTTGTGAACACATTGGCATGATTGAGTTGATTAAAGCATTGCTTGTGCATTGGACTTGGAGTTTGCCCGAAAACCCCAACATTTCCATATATTGCACACACTTTATCTTTCCGTTACTTGCATTCTTCACTTGTTAGTATTCTTGGCATTCCACCATTTCTTACACAAAATCGAATACTACCACTACACTTCGCACATTGTTCAAACACGCTTCCACCCACTCTTTACACCTCTTGTCACTCCATTATAGCTAGAACACCCGATCACACAGTACCTTGAGGTTGGGAACCGTCAATCCCTGTTGGAACGACAACCCCGCATCTCAATACCACTCACCACTATTTTTGCATTCGTCACTTGTCTTTTACTTATGTTTTTGTGCTTACATTGAGGACAATATAAGATTTAAGTGTGGGGGAAGGGTCTATGTTTTTATTTTGTTTTAGCTTTGTTTTTGCGTTAACTATAAAAAAAATAAAAAAAATAAAATCAGAAAATCGAAAATACAAAAAGAGTTCTATATGGTGGTTGAGTCTTAAGATGCCCTTAACTGCGTAGGATGATTTTAGTCTTTGAAATTATGGTTGATAGTGGATCACAAGATCAAATATGTTGAATGTTATTCTTTGGTTAATTGATGAATATGGAAGATGTGTGAACTTGTAGTAGATATGGTTTTGAAACTTTGGTACAGAATTTGAGCATGTTAAGACAAGTTAATGAACCCTATGTGAGCTTTTGAGCTATATATGTGCTTTCTTTGTTGAGAGTTGAATAAAATCAAATTTTCTTGGCTTAAATTCGTTGTTAACCTCATTATTCTTTCTATTTGATCAATTGCATGTTATAGAGTTTCAATGGACTAGAGAGTTTACTAGAACTTGCTTTATAATTTTTTGAAACTTATAGTCATAATATACCCTGATTTTGGAAAGGATTGAAGACACTTAGGATTTCCACCAATGCCAAAATAGCCATGTGTCTCTTATTTGTGTACACATGTGTGCACCCCTTTAGTTAAACCTCTTTGACCTTATATAGAGCCTTTTCTTTCATCACCCGCATTATCCTTCACATGAACCTTAGTAGAGCTATGCTTCGGTGATTAAAATTATGTGCTTGAAAAAAAAAACAGAGGAGATTGAAGAAAGTAAGTGTGGGGGAGGGGTAGACTTGTTCTTTACATATGAGTATGCCGTGAAAAATAAGAAAAGAAGAAAAAAAAAATATATACGGCAAGAAAGAAAAAATGGATTAATGTCCCATTTCCCGATGATTTAGGAAGTTGTTTTGAATTGAAGGCCCACTAATTTATTACATGGCCTTTGTCCTTTATCATATGTGTTTAAAGTGAAGTTTGGGTCCAACATGAAGACATTTGGCCCTTGAAAGAAAGGAATGGTTATTTGGATGCTCTACTAAGTTTTTAGGATACTTTGTGATTCTCTATCCTTTGTTTCTTTTAAACCATGAGACTTGGCCACATTACAACCTTGGAAAGACCTTCTTGATCCTTAAAATGGGTAGTCCTTGATCTGTGGAGATAAATTTCGAAAGTGAGCATATGGTTGTGGTCCATTTGTGCATGTAATTGGTATCTTTCATGAGGTTTTTAAATCATTATTCACTAAAGTGCTTGGGGGGGGGGGGGGGGGGGGGGGGGGGGGGGGGGGGGGGGGGGGGGGGGGGGGGGGGGGGGGGGGGGGGGGGGGGGGGGGGGGGGGGGGGGGGGGGGGGGGGTTATTTATTTAATATATGTGAGCTATTTGAATGCCTTACAATATTTTCTCTCACATATATTTGAGTGAAAAGCTTTTAAGCATGAGCCATGATTCTGAGTGAAGATAGAGAGCATACCCTTGTGAGGATGATTTTAAACTTGTTTGAAGCATGCTGAGCTCCATTACATCACCATTGTTCTTCCAAGTCTTACAAATTTATGTAGATTCTATGCTTGTTAATTAACTCTCGAATTTCTTGTGACAAATTTTGGTTAAGTGCTAAACTTGATTCCATGAAAGTATGAGATTTCTGAGGCAAATAGTTAAGGGCTATAGAATTTTCGTGTGGAGGTTGTTTTTTCCCCCCCCCCCCCCTTCAACTTCCTTTCCGCAACCCTCCCTTTTGAACCCCCCCTTTCCCTCCCCCCCCCCCCTTCTCCCTCTTCTTCCCCCTCTTCTTCTTTCTTCTTCTTCTTCTTCTTCTTCTTCTTCCTTTCTTTCTCCGTCCCCCCCCCGCCCCCTTCTCTTCCCCCCCCCTAATCCCCCCCCCCCCCCCCTCCCCCCCCCTCCCTTTCCCCCCCCCCCCCCCCCCTAACCCCTCCCCTTCCAAAATCCCCCCAAGCCCCCCCCCCCCCCCCCCCCCCCCCCCCCCCCCCCCCCCCCCCCCCCCCCCCCCCCCGGGGCGGCCGCCGTGGGTCGGGCCCCCCCAGTCCGCTGGAGCCCAGCCGCTAAAGCCCCCCCCTCCAACTACCCCGACTTCCCGTCTTCCCTCTGGCTTTTTTCTCTTAAACCTTTATTTTATGTTGTGTGAACTTTTGTTTATTTCTTTTTTATTTAGTTAATTTATTTGTGTACTTTGATTTTTCTAAATTAAATTGTGTTTCTTTATATATTTGTGGTTAGTTTTTTTTAGTTTAATTATTTTATTTGTTTGTTTAAGAATATTGTTAATTTGTGTGTTTAGAAAAAAAGAAAAACCCAAATTGTTTTTGTGTTAGGATTTGTTCTTTTACAATGGTTTGGCCTCCACCCCGGTTCGACATTCCGGTCTAAATACCCCTTTTGAACCACTCGTGGGGCCCTTTGGGGGTGGGCGTGTTTTCCCCGTTTTCGGCCCGCCCCCCCGTTCTTGCCGGGGGGCGGGCCCGGTTGGTGTCTGGGTTTCCGCAGCTCGGGGGTCTACGGGGGTTTCCTTATCCTCTTCGTTGCTAATGTTTGGTTTGGGCTCGCCCCTTCCCCCTCCTTTTCCCTTTGTTTTCTGTTTTACCCTCCCTGGGCTGGGTTTTAGGGGGGGGGGTTGCATAAGTGTCTCCTTTTCGAACCCCAATTTTCTTTTCAAGCCGCCGCCCGGGCCAGGAACCGCGCCGCCCGCCCCGACCCAGGTATTGTTGAGTTTTGACTTGGTTTGTTTGGTGTGTTTTGTTGTCCCTTTCAACCCCATGATGAATTTGGCCCTTAAGTTGTGAATTAGTGGATGGGCTACTTAACCTTGTTGTTTGCCTGTGATTAATTTATGTAATCGGTTGTTTGACCTATATGCCTTTGCCGTGTTGCTTGCTTGGGCGGTAGCGTGGTTGCTATACCCTTTTGGTGGTTTTGAACCTTATTGAGTACTCTTACTCCTTGTTCTCGGTGTGCTTCCTTAGTTTACGGACCAACTTGTCAGCCCGGCTAGTAGTGCACGGGAAAGATTAAGGCCTAAGCCCCAACTAACTCATCCCAAACCTACTCCCAGCCCCCTGGCCCCTCTTACCTCCACCCCCCCCCACCTTTACTAAACCCCTTGTTCCGAGTAATAGTGTTGGTTTTGTTTCTTATATGTGGGAAATCTATGGATTGTAAATGGCGGGGGGGTAGTTAGGTAGAAAGAGTTGAGGTTGTAAAGAAGAAAAGAAGTGAGAATATCAAAAGAAAAAAATGTGTATAAAAAGAAAGTTCAAAAGGAGCCAAAGAAAAGAAAATACAAATGGGAATTGTGTTGAGAAAAAGGAGAAAGGAGAAAGAAAAAAAAGGTGAATAAATAAAAGGTTGGAGAAGAAGGTTAGGTTGTTTGATTACGAAAGCTACCAAAGAAATGAGTTTCAAAGTCCTTATTTTTCCTTTCTTCACTTTTTTTGATTTATTGAGTGTGTTTTTTGGTAATTTTTTTTTTTTTTCCTTTTATAAATTTTTTTTTTTGCTTGTTTTGGGTTTTGTTGTTTGTTGGTTTTTTTAGTGGGGGTGTGTTGAATTCTCTCTTTCCTTTTTCTCTATCCTTTTTTGGTTTTGGTTTTTTTAAGAAATCAAATCGTGTGAGTGAAAACGTCGTCAAGTCCTTCATTGTTCAAAGTTCTCTTATTTGGTGGTGTGTTTTATTCCTCCCTTTTGTCTCCCTTGTGATTTCCTTCTTTGCCTCATTAAACTTGTTAGATTAAACCCTACTGTCCTAACCTTTATTCCTTCCCCTCTACTATAAATAGCATATTTGCTCTTATATCCTCCTTACCCCAAAATCCCTCACTTTTCCTTTCCCCTTTTCTCTCCCCTTTTTCTCGACTACGTCGGAGCGCTCGTCGAATCTAGCATTTTTTCATTCTTCCAATCAATTAAAAAGGGAAAGGTATATTTTCATTTTTTTCTTTTTGTTATAGTTTGATGTTTTGGTGTGTATTTGATGGTAGTGAGTAGTTATTGTTGGGGAGGTGTTAGTTTTGTATGTTATTGATTTATAAATTTAGTGATTGTTAATATGTGTGCTTACCTATTTTAATATTGTTGTTGCTTTTCTAGAATTTAATTTTTGATTTAACAATATCTTGTGAGATTGTGTGAGATTGGTAACCTCACTCAACAATTGAATATGTGATAGTTGTGACTTGTTTGGTCCCTAGTTTCGATGCTTTATGTCTTAAGCATATAGGGGTTCGGTATTAGGTAACTTAAGAATCCCTATGACATAGAGAGTTGAATGATAAATGGCATTTTAATACCTTAGAACAGTCCTAGACATAACATGGCTAGATACGGGGCTTGATTCACAACACATTGATGATTAATTCGATTAAGATCACTTGTTGATTGGATTGGGGTTTGGAAACCCAACACTTCCTTATTGTGACACACTTTAATCTTTCTTGCTTGCTTAGTTTACTTGTTTGTTGTCTTGATTTACCATCTTTTAAAATCAAACTCACTACACTCACACTTCACACATTGTCCATACACACATTCACTCACTCTTTCCATTTCTCATCTATTTCATCATTGCTAGAGCATTTGATCACACAAATTACCAAGGGATTAAGGAGCCCATCGATCCTCGTTGGAACGACAACCCCTCTCACAAACTTACTTACCCCCTACTTTGACCATTCGTCAGTATGGTTGTGTTGCTAAGGGACTAGCAAATTCTAAGTGTGGGAAAATTTGATAGGAGCATAAAGTGTGACATTTTTAATATGTTTTCCCCATTATTTTGCTAGGTTTTATAAGTAACTTTGCTATTTTAGCTTAGTTTCCATCTTTGAGTTCTCAAAGTGACGTTTATATGTGTGAATGAATTTAAATGAAGTTACTTGAATATTTTCTATCTTTCACCCTCATATTACTCTCCTAAAATGACAAGGAATATTTCTAATTCTTAAATGTTTTATTTTGTAGGAAATCCTAAAGAAAGAAGGAATCCTAATGCAAATAGGAAAGGAATTTGTCCATGGACCTTTGAGGATGGGCCTAGCCGTGAACCCTAATTGATTTAGGGTTTGTGCCGTAATTTCTAAGGAGAGGAAGGAGATGCCGTGCCCTAATCCTAGAAGGAGAAGGAGAACATAACGTAAGAAATAAATCCTAAAAGGAATTAGAGTTTTTGTGCCGCAAGGTTTACTAATCCTAGAGGGATTAGGAGTTTTATTCTCTTAATTCTTTTTACTAATTCTTTAAGGATTAAATTCATATTTTCAAGGGATGAACCAAGACATATTTCGGCATTAATACAAGGAGGAAGACCCTTGCCGTGTGAACTACTCAAGAAGGAAGATTGCAACTTGGTTTGTGATTTCTTTTGGACGGTGGAGAATACTTCTAGGGTTTCTTGGTTTCTCCTATATAAGGGTTGCTCTTCAACACATTCACCACCACATTGTACACCAAGAAATACCATTCCATACCTTCATATTTTCGGCAACCACACAACCAAAGTTCTCGGCCACCATTCTCTAGTGCTTAGGGTTTTCAAGGCTTCAAGGAGGAGGAAAGTATCTACACCATCACCAACCAGCCATCAATCACGTCCATCATCACCATCACCTTGGTTCTCACGGTTTGGATTGCTTGCTTTCAAGGATTCAAGGGTTCGTGGCTTCAAGCTCTTCATGTTTTCCATATGGTGTAATTCGATTTTTACTTTAATTATTCTTTATGAATTCCTCTTTGTTGCTTGATGATTCTTTGTATTAGTTAACATAACATTAAGGGCGTAATTTTCAGCCCGTATTTATGAGTTTATTTTGTTATTGAATCGAAACTTATTGGTTTTCTAAGTTACTTTTGTGTAATTGTTTGTTTGATTCTACTTTATGGAAAACGTTTATGTGTTTATGTTATAGGGTTAGAAACTTATAATATTTTCATGTAATTGGTGCTAGAATTAGGGTTTGGATTCACCTAATAGTTTTCGAAACCTAATTCACAAGTAGTAAAGGCTTTGGACAAAGGTCGGAATCAAATAAATAGGATTGCAAATAGATGAACTTTTTCATACTAGGTTGTGCACTTTAATTGACAATTCTTTTTTATGCATTAAACATGGTTTGATTAGCTAACTTTTTAGACTAAGATTGCATGTTTAATTGGTTGATCTAGGTGCTTTCACTTAGGTTAATTTTCGTAGAGAAGTTTGATTGGGGAATGATTAGCTTCTAATGTTCCACATATGTTAATTTCGATTACATGACTTGGGAAATTAATTGGTTTTTGATTCGATGCATAATGATCTTATAAAGGACGGTTTTGGGGTTATGCACTTGTGTTCCATTTATTAGTTTTCGTAAATAATGTTTTCATGCTTAGTTTAGTTAAATTAATCTTTTAAACCCTCTTTTACTTTGTACATATATATATATTTATTCTTTAAACTTGTTAATAACGATTCTTTGTGACAATTCTTTGTTAGGTATACCCTCGATCTCCGTACTAACGATCCCTACTTATTCTATACTACGACACTTTTAGGGTTTTAAATTGATGTTTCCTTTGGTCCTATCACCACTGTGCTAACCCACGACACTCCCTCTAAGCAGAAGAGTTCGCATATCCATCAAAAATTAAAACATAAAAATAAAAAATAAAAGCCCAAAGCTAATAACAAAACTCTAGGCCCATAACTAAACACCCTAGCAGCAACATGTCCCCGCAGCCACAGTCCATCAAGTTGCCGTCACCGACAACGAAAACCACGTAGTCGCCACCCTTTGTTTGCCGCACAATCATGCCTTCCTCAACAATGAAGACCACGCCAAGAAAAACCACCATTGATACACTGCCACCACGACCAAGAACCTTGAAAAGTAGCAGCAGCGCACCCTCATCACCTAGTTCACCACCATCAACGATCGCAGCAAGAAACCAAACTTCAGGAGCCAAACCCAACTCGGGTGGTCCACCCATCGGAGTAAGCTCCCAGCATAGAGAAGCCAGAATGAAGGACTTCCCCATCTCAGCAATCTGCACTCCACCGTCAAAACAGAATGAAGTTCATGTGCTATTTGTGATAAATACTCATAATGATCTTACAAAGGACTTCCCCATCTCAGCAATACTTACAAATATGAGTATTTATCACAAATAGCACATGAACTTATCTTCCATTATATACATGGTAAAAAACAAAAAACAAGATTCAAATTCTTTTATTTTCTTAACAACATGAAATATCAAAATAACTTCATTTCTTTTGTTAATTCTTATTATCTATTTGTTTTGATTTTGAATTCTTCACAAATAGTACCCAAATTAATTGAGAATGATTGAATTGACACAATTACCTTTATTTTTAATGAAATATGGATAGAAAGTTAGCCTATACCATTTGAAACGAAATCGAAGAATTCAGGTACTGGTTGTGATCAAAATGTAAGTTTAGGTATCATGTATATAATAAGAAAAAGTTCAGGTACTAAAAAAATATATATATATATATATATATATATTTTGATAAAAACCTTGCAATATAAAAAAAAAAATAATTTTTATTAAAAAAATAAAAAAAAAAAAAAAAAAATTAAATATATATATATATATCAGTCTCCTTCACGTGTGAAGGTCCACACACGTGAATTAAAATGCGAACATCCTCATTGCGAGTGCAAACTAATGATCAAAACCGTCTACATTTTAGATCATCTTTCAAGGATCATTTTGATAAAAAAAAAAAAGTATATATATACAAGCTCGTAAAAACAGTGCAAAATAGTTTTCTAGAACTATTTTGGATATAGTACAACTGTATCAAATATGACAGCTAAGGTGGAAATATTTCCTCCGATGCATCATGGATTATTTTATCTTGATTCTATTTATTAATTTCATATTTTTTAAATAGAAGAGACGACGGAGAAAGAATCAGCTCCAGTCCTGATATAGCTTGATGCCATTAACAAATCAATTGAAGTGAATGAATGTGCAGGAAGACCAACATCCATTTCCTCACCAGCATGTTCAAGTAGACTCGGGATCGGAATGACCTGCATATAATTAAAGGCCAACTAAAGTTAAATGTATGAAAAAACTAAATATCATCTAGTGTAATGTTTGGTGGGTTCTCCTCTTGTTGTCTACAATATTATCACTAATGGTAACCTTGTTCCCAAAATTTTAAGCTTTATTTATTAAACTGAGACATTATAACTACGTGGATATAATCAATATCTCACTTACATATGATGCTAAATTCTGTTAATTCACCATTATTTGCAATATATAAAGTGAATATAAAGTAGGATGGAAGTTGGAAAAAAAAATATTTAAAAAAAGTAGAATGGAAGTAAAACCACCCAGCATTTCAAATCATAACAAGCTCAAAGTTAAAATGCAATGTAGTGGACATTCATTCCTTACTAACGATACCAAGTTGATTCTAATACCTTCTTTGGCTCATTAAACGAGTTCTCATCCATCACATTTGTAGATGTGAGCACAGTCTTGGTTGATCCAGACAGACTAATAGAATCTGACTCCAACCCATCAATATGGATCCTGAGATTCACTATGTTGCTTCCAAAGTTCACAATCTGCAGAAAGAAATAATCATCACAAATTCACAATGTTATAAAATATCATGAAATATGACATGAACCGTATTAGCAGAGCGTGCTGACAGTCGAACTAAGCTGCTGATGAAAATAACATAGGGATTCTGATTCCTAGTCCAAAAGGAATCCTAAACAGAATAACCAAGAACAATCAATGGCTTCCTTAAAGTAGTCAAGTTGATTTGTTATACTACTTAATCAGAAACTTGAAATCTTAAATGCAAAAAACAGCAGGTAATTAAGCAAATATGATTATTGTCAGCATAACATCATTGGACATCTACGGAAGGGAAGCACAATGGCGCTGCAACACTTCACCAGAATATCAAAAAGAAATATGCACACCAAACTCTTACTATTCTAACTGAAGGCTGCATTGCATGCTTGCCATTGGATTTGAAAGTAGAAAGACTTCCATGCAAAAAACAGGCAGGAGGGTTCTTGAAATTCAAGCACTTTGTAACAGCAGGTAGCTACTAACCAATGCAGAAATTTTTACCATCCACATGATAAAGAATTTTTTTTAAGGTTCATAGTTTCATCAATAATCCAGAAGATGGAGAAATCATATATTGTACATAGAATGGAAAACAGAATAACTCGGGCACTTTTGGCATCTACTAATCCCAAGTCTGACAATCAACCAACATTGATGTTCTATTGGGATCCCCAACTTTTTTTATAAAAAAGCAATAAAAATACTGAAGGGAAAACTAATATTGATACCATACAACATAGAATAGGAGGTGCAGTACACCTACTGCCTCAGACACCAGGATCAGCAAACTCCAAGGTTTAGAGCCCAAAGCAAACAGATTCAGTAGGATAGAAATAGAAAACTACTCACTCGCAGGTTTCACACCCAACTAGGCTTCACATTAACACTCTCATCTCAGGAAAATTCAGAAACTCTGATAATTTTTAATTTTTATTTATCAAATCATGACTTGCCATTTGCACTTACTTATACTAAAACAGATAGCCCTCATTAACACATTTAAGATTCAATTAAAGATAAGACTTGGACTTCTGAACCTGAAGCATACAAGACTTAATAAAGAAAACTTTAAGACTCCTAAACTGAATCTTAAGTACTTGAAAAGACACCAGACTCAACACAGACTTCTTAAACACAACTCATAAATCTTCACCCACAGCTGTGGTAATTAACTTGAGAACAATTAAACCAGCCATATGGATAGAGATGAATTAAGTGTTCTCTTTCAATTTCTCCCGCTCATAAACCCTAAAGGGTTTGAGAATGATGTCCTCATCGTCCTCATCAGGTGGCTTCCACCTATTTGGGGAAACTTATGCCGACAGGCACACAATTGTGGAATCCTTATTCAGGGAGCAACTACCAGATAAGCTCGATGACTGAACATCAGGAAATAAGGATACGAGCATGGCTCACTTATATACTACTCAACAGTCAACACAACGAAAAAAAAAAAAAAAAAAAGACAAACTAACAATATGGACCCTGATGTAAACATTAGGAGTTAAGTAATGCAGGAAGCCTCGAAAGCAGTCCAACTCCAACCAGCATGCCCAGGCCAAATCATTTCTCAACCCAGAATCAGAGACCAGCCCCATGAGGAAATGAGATCAGCATCCGATCAGCAAACAGGGGCCCAGGCCTAGTAACCCTGGGTCCCTGGCCCTCCAATCCTCTCCACCAACTCAGGCAGTAGGGCCTGCCAGCATACCTGATCGACATCATCCCTGATCGACATCATCCCCCAGCCGACATATGCAAGCAAAAGAAATGAGCACACACGCATGGCTGAGAACCAACTCCCAGGCCTCTCAATCACAAAGCCATCGCCTTCCTCACAGGATCCACCATAAGGCTGAACTAACGAACCGAAGCATGCCAAAACACTGCTGTCCAGAGAATTCCACAACCGCAACAACACTCGCCAAGACGAAGCAACCAAAACATCAGCCAAAAACCTCAAAAAACAACCCTTGGCCACTCCCCTCAAGGACAAGGAGTTGTCGCTCCCAGCACTAGGAAACTGTTTCAGCAAGAACACTTCCCTAGAGGCAGCCGTCGCGTCTCTCAAACTCTAGGGTTCACTAATAATATATATTCTATATGATATAAACAGATATGGCGGGCAAGAATATATAATGAAAAATACAAGCAAGCACAAGAACACGTGTACACCATTGCTTCAAACAAGACAAATTTTGGAATTTCAAAGTTGGAATAGACTAGGAAGAATAAAAAGATGGATTACTATTCGAAATTCGAAGGGAAAACCTTTATGGCCCAGATGAATTAAGAAAACAAATTAAAAGGGGGTGCACTATTGAAAAAAAAAAAACTGCAAAGATGCTGAAAAAATTGTATAATGTACTGTCAATAAACCAGATCTAGTACAGAACATCATTAAACTGACACTTCATATACTGTACAAGTTATTTGTCTTATTTAATAATCCAGAAACCCCCCAAACCGGCTTTGCTGAGATTTTTTCTCTCGACCATCTTTCGATTGCTAATACGATATATAAGGAACACTACTACAAATAGTACTACACCCGTGATCATGAACTATCGATTGCTTGTTGAACCCCATAAATGTGAATTGTGTGAAAGGAGGATACTCCAAATTTGGAAGTCCAAAAGTTTTATAAAACGTTCTTGATGGAAAAAAAAAATGTGAATGAAAGATCCCATTGAATTGAATTTGGTCCATGAATCTAAGAAATAGTGAGAATTCTTGATCTCTCTCAATATCTCTCTCAATTCAAAAATCCTAGAATTTGAATTAAACTTCAGAAAGCATAAACTCACTCAGATAATAATATTAGCATAACCAGTATACCTTAATTCTTAGGTAAGTTTTCTGATCTTCAGAACTTTTCCAAGAAATTGCAGATGCAAGAAGTGAAGTAGAAGAATTTGTTTGGAGTGTTGCATTGAAAATCGTTGCTCCACTTGATTCACTGAAAAAACATTGCACCCAATAGCTAGGAGTTCCATACAGCTGTGAGGAATTAAAGACGATTGCATCTGGGTTCCACCTTCAAGACAGAAATTTTCAATTTTAGCAAACAGAAATTATGATCCTCTTACGAAGAGTAAAATAAAATGAAAACTAAAATAAAATAACAATTGTTCTGCAGAGAAATGATGAGATGATGAAGTTACCGCTTGTTATTGGCATTCACAAAGAGTGGTGCATAACTTGCCATCTCAACAACATCACTGCATTTAATAGAGGGGAAAAAAATAATTGGAAGTATTCAGTAACTGCCCATCTTTACATTTAAAAATAGTTTTTGTCAGAAATAGATTAAAGATGCCTACCCCAGGAACACAATATGCTGTAAAAACACATAAAAACAAGTACAAAACAAAAACATTTAAAAAGAAAAGGAAAGGAAAATGAATTACTATAAAGAATACCAAGAATAGTTTCTGTTGTGGTCAATCCTTGATCAGCATACCCTAATACACATAATCTTGATCCAGATTGAAATACTTGGGAAACGATGAGATTCTTTTATATTTGACGATTCTTTTATACTTGGGAAAGAATATTTTCTTCAGAATCTTGACTATAATATAATATTCTGACTAGATAAAATTAGAGGCAAAATAGAAATCCCACAAATCCTCCCAAAGCCTCCATCGGACACTTTGATACCCTAACTTTCGTCAAAAATGAGCATGTGTGTGAGTCCTGTGACACCTAATGACTTTTGAATGGCATTTTTGACAAAAACAACTTTTTCACAATTTATTCCGTATCCCATCCATTAGCAAAGTGATGTATGTACATTTTGGTCACTTCACAAACTACTTTTAATTTTTTTTTTTTGAGAAGAAACAAACTTTTTAATAGAGAAATAAAAAGCAATACAGGGAAGCAGACGAGAAGTCCACTGAGAAAAAGAACAGATTAAACATTAACTGTGATCTAAAAACCTGTGATAGACTAGACAAAAGCCTAGGCTACAGCTGCTTGCCAATTTAGAATGATAGTAGAGAGTGTGTAGTCTTTGAATTCCTTAGAAATAGAAGCCCAGAGAGATGCCCAGAATTTAACTCTCTCCCATAACTCTTCCAAACCTAAGCCACCATAGTCTTCAAAAATTCTATTGTTTCTTTCCATCCATACCACCCAGATAACGGCCAGCACCCCACAGCCCCAAAGAATTTTTGCCTTTTTCCCCTTACCAAACGCATTAGGATAATCACCTAATAGCTGATTCTTTGTTAAGGTATTTGGCCAAGTCACATTTGCCTCCCAGAAAAGTTTTTTCCATAATGAAACTGACAGCTCACATTCCACGAAGACGTGGTCAACGCTTTCCCCCTTAGCTTTACATAAAACACACCAATGAGGAGAAAAGCAACTGTGTGGTCTTCTCCTTTGCAGATTATCACAGGTGTTTACCCTCCCATGCGCCAAAAGCCAACCCAACAATTTAACCTTTGGAGGACATTTTGCTGTCCAGATAGACTTTGCAGGAGCAAAGGCTGGATCTGAATCATCAGTAGTTAAGAAGTTATTGAAAGATTTACTAGAAAAATTTCCATCTGACTCTAACATCCATCTTCTCCTATCTGGTTTGAAGGCTTCCAACTTTACTCTTTCTAATTTCTCCAGTAAAGACGACAACTCTAGAAACTCTTCATCATTTAGATTCCTTCTGAAACCAAAATCCCAGCTAATGGGGAAGGAGATTGGGGCGGCAATAAATCCAACACTTGAATTATGGAATCTTGATAATCTGAACAGTCTTGGAAAGACAGTTTTGAGTGGTAGATCCTCTACCCAAGGGTCTTCCCAAAATCTTACTTTATTGCCATTTCCCACCTCCAACCTATGGCAAAGAGATACTTGGTATAAGCCGGCTGAGATGTCCTTCCAAGGACTTCTACATGATCCTCTGAGGACAGGTTTAGTGTCCCATCCATTCTCATCGTACCCATACTTGCTTCTGATTACAGCATGCCACAAGGAAGCACTCTCCAAAGGAAATCTCCATAGCCACTTTCCCAGTAAGTGGCTATGGTTAATTTTGACTAAAAAAAAAAACAGATGATAATCTTAATATTCAAGAAAAGAATCTAGATGAGAATGGCACTGTTTCCTTCCTCTCTTGACAAGGATTATGGACATGCTCCTAAATGCATGGCTATACATAAATTGATTTGAAACTTGTGGACAAACAAAAACAGCTGATTTGTTCTACAGAGACCAAACCCCTCCAATCCAATTTTTATTCATAATTGGAAGTTCCTACGAAACAATAGAAAGCGCTCGGTGATGCAGCGGTATAAAAGGATGGATAAAACACTCAAATCTGTTGATTCTAAGAATACCCAGATTAGAGCAGAAAGGAGAGAACACTCTTTTGGATTAATTTTTATTCTCACAAAATCAGGTCTTCTCAGCATAAGATTACAAGTATTTATAAACTTGAACTCCCCACCCCAATCATCGTAACTGCCAAATGATTAGACCCAATGCATGGAACACTATCAAAACCAAACCACACTTATTGCAAACCACTTATTCAAATGAATGTGAATAGAATAAATGCATGTGCAGTAAAGCCTTATGCATGAATCCTACACATTCATCCTACCCCAATGTTCCAAGAACCGTAGAGCCTTCTTATCTGCATCACTCGGTGACCTTTGGGAAAGCCTGAGATAACTAAGGAAAAAAAAAATCTGTTTATTGAATCACCAATGAGCACAATGGTTATCTGTTAATAGAACAGTCAATCTAAAAATTCCATTTTTACACTTTCTACAGTTCAGGGGTTCTCAGTAAACATTGTTACTGTCTCTCCCCAAAACCGACGATGAAAAGATAAAAGCAGGGATGATCCTAACAAATATCTGCTATAAAAGTTGATGTCTCCAGATTCCAGAGTGTGCTCACAGTTCACTATAAAGCCCCTTAATTTAATACGTTATCCTAAAAAGAAACGAAAAAATTTGTGCGTAATAAATTTCCTAAACAGATATACTTGTCATTTGCGAGTGTAAGTTAAAAGGTTTAGAAAGAGGGTGATGGTCATTCAATTGCCAATATCACAGTGTTGCCATGTTAGACTAATTAAGACAAGCTAATTATCATAGCTAGATTATTCGACCCATCCGACAGTGCATGATCATTAATTCTTTGTTAGCTTTTATTTTAATTAACAAGTCATTTCATAATCATCAGTCAAGTCATTTTTAATCTGATAATTAAGTCAGAATTGATATTCTGTTTGGTTGTTAGCTCCATTTTCTTCTGGTCAGTTTAATCCACATTGAATAATCATCAATTTCTTTGTTAGCTGGTATTTCATCTAGTAGTCATATTATCATAAGGGTTTTTATCATGGATAGGGTCTGAACTTCTGTGAACCAGACTCGATACTACCCGAATTTTAAAACCAATCAATTAGGAACATGAATTCCAAAAAACAGACCAGTGAGATATCTCCAGACTCTATGGGGATCAATATGATCACCATATAAAAAAGATCTCGAGGACCCAAATAATATTATAAAATGCATATGACATGTCATAGAAAGGGTTACGAGTAATCGGCATGCAAGATTCGATGATCCATATCTAGAAGGCATGGGAATTGGCATGAGCATTGATGTCTCTGTGAGGCCATGACTAGTTGAAGTAGGAAGAGCGAAATGTGTAGCGCAGTGAAACTTTACAAACCCGGTTGAGAATTTACGTCACAAAAAAGGAAAAGTCGGGGAGGTATTTGGCACCAAACCATACAAATAATTAAGGCTCTGTAGTATTTTGTTGTCAACTTCAAACACTAGACTTGCTAATCTGGCGGGAAAAAAAAAATTCTAAATGTCATGGTATCTCTGTTATATGGAAGCCACAGGACCAGTCTGACTTTCATATTTCCGATGAAGGTTTGACAAGTATGAAGTTTTACCAGCTGTGCATGGATTTGTGACATGCCAAAATGCAGGAAATAATATGCATCTTTTTTTCTTTTTTCGTTTTTCGTTTTTTCTTTTTGCAAGGAGACTATATTTGAAAATAACATAATACAAAATTTTGATCTTCAATTTTGCATCAACTCTTCTGTGTGAGATAGAAAAAGTAGGGACCCAGGCAGGGGACCTTGTCACGTTCAAATTGTCAAAAAGTATAATTTTCCTTCTGGAACTTTTGAGAATGATTGCTTATATAGAGTACATATGTATGCATTCTGAAAAATACTAAGGAAACAAATTTTTGTAAAGCTACAGAACCTGTTTTTCTCCAGCCCAATTAGAAATCCGGCTTCTGCCAATGCTGCCAGAAGACTTCCTGCTCCAGCATCTTTTCCGGTCACGGCATACTCACTCACAAAGGCCTGGACCATATTGATTGCTAAGAGAAATAGGTACCAATTCAGAGGACAATTAATAAATCATATGAAAGCACATCACCATACCTTGGGACCATTACGTGGTGTACGATCAAATTGATGAGCCATCGAAAACATGTTGCTCGCAGATGTATATACCTAAACAAAATCCAGAGGGTAAGAGTTGTATAGCAACTGTTGCTCCACGTTCCCAAATCAATGACCCCACACATTGAACGGCAATGAAAATCCACTAGCAACTGGAACTTATACAAGTGCTGGCATTACGAAATTTACATGAAAATCATACAAATCAGCTGGATGATCCAACGGATGAGACGAGGCGTCACAGTTAGAAATTATTTTGATATCTGGATAGGCACGTTTTATAGCACTGTGGAACTTCAGGTAATTTCCTGGTGAAGAAAAAGAGGAAAATCATATGTCAAGTTAATATACAAATTTCCACACCGAGTGCGTATTCTAAGCCTTGCATCCAAATATTGTACAACCTAATGTCTTTCCACCTATTGCCATTTATTTTGGGTAGGGCACTCTTGACCTTAACACTATATCAGACCCAATATAATTCATTCAAAGGTCAGCTCAATTTGGCCACGCCTACTCCATGTCGCTAACTATAATCAATCCACTTGATTTTCTCGGTGAAACCACACGCTGAAAATATGACATCAAATTCCATGAATATATCCTAAATCCTACATCCTAATAAAAAAAAATCTAGTCTCGTATATATTCTGCCTAGACACCACGATCAGCAAACTAAATATTTAGAGCCAAATCACAACATACAGTAGAATAGACATAGAAAACTTCAAAATAGAAAGTGATTTCACTTCAAGGCTTCACACCAGTACTCCCATCTCAGGAAAATCAGAGACTTATCTGACACCAACTTTTGTTGATCAACTCATGAGTTGCCATAAGGCACTCTCATACAGATAAATACCATGCAAGGCATTTAAGAGTCGATTCAAAAGGAATTAAAAAGGAGGCTTCCCAACTTTCTGAACTTGATGCAAAAAACACCTAATAAATATGAAACTTTAGGACTACTAAACTGAAACTGATGCACTTGAAAAGACACCAGAATCTCAAAAGGGACATAGACTTCTAGAAGAAAACACATATAGTTCTTCATAAATCTGCCCCACAACTGTAGTAATTAACTGAAGATCAATTAATCCAACCATAAAGATAGAGTTAGATTGGATGTTCTCTTTTTCCCTTTCTTCCGCTCGTAAACCCTAAATGGTTCGACTATGACGTCCTCATCAGTCCCTCCACCATTGCCTATTGATTTTGAGTTGGATTCTCATACTCTTAGAAGTCTATGTCAAATTGTAATTAGAGAATCTAACTTCAATATGTATTCATCTCCCATTCAGGAGATTACGGTAGACTCTGGTCTATAATCCAGTTAGGAGTTTAGCAGATAAAATAAGTTAATAACTAATAACATCAAAGTCAATAGAATTTACAGCAAGTAGTTGAGGTGATATAGCAAGTAGATGAAATGATCAAGTGATATGCCGACACGCCCCCTCAAGTTGGTGCATATAAATCTAGAATACCCAACTTTTTCAAGGCATAAATGGAAACTCCCGCTTGACACATCACATGTCCTTTGTCAAAGGTATCTGCCAATTGATCCTCACTGTTCACAAGCGGGAAGTCCATAGTTTCTCCTAGTTTCTCATTGACAGAACATATTTCCACCTCAACATGTTTAATAAGGTTATGTCAAACAGGATTATGAACAATAGTAATAGCGGATTTTTGCCACAATGCACTCATGACCTTGTTGGGTTTCAAACCCAAGTCTCTCCATAATCTTAGGTGTGGTTTACAATCTTAGGTCAATTAGGAATGTGTGTGGTTAGATGATACTCCTGGATTTAATCAGAATGTTGTACTCGAAGACGTTTATATTTCAGCACTGGATTAGGCTCTACATCCCCCAGGTGTACTCTCTTGCTACCAATAATATAGGCAGGACGAATCAATCTCCCAGGTAGAATGGTTCCAGGCCTCTTTCAAAATAATAACTCAAAACAGTTCAAAATATTTAAAAAATAAAAATCAAATTTTGTATATGGCTCTAATACATTTCATATTTCAAATGGTAAATAGAGAATGCACTTAACTACGTATTCATCTCCCAATTAGAAGTTTTATTGTACTACAATTACAGTTGGAGAGTAACAGATGCAATAACTAATAACAATAAACTCAATAGAAATTTAGAGCAAGTGGTTGAGGTGATATAGCAAGTAGATGAATTAATGAAGTGATATGATGATAGTCTCAACTATCAAGTAAGTGAAATCCTTTTTTAAAAAAAAAAAAAAAAGTTGCATTGCAGTTAACAACAATAGTAGACCTATGAGTTTGTTTCAAGGAAATGACAGATTTCGCAACTAGTGTTCAAGACAGTTGACTTTCTCTTTTTTTTTTCTTTTTGAAACGAAACAGCTTTTAATGATTGAAACCATAAGTAGAACAATACAACAAAGTGAACAAGGAGTCCACACTCCACAGAGGGGAAAAAAAATTGGGTAGGCAGTTAGAGCAACGAACAGAGGCCCATAAAGATGCCCACAACCAAACTCCCAAAGTTCTTCCAACTCTGCACCACGTTGACTGAATGCTCATAAAAACGATGTCGTATATAATTGCTTTGAAATCAGTGATGCACATGCGCCCAAGGTATGAAAAAATTCTTTGGTGCACAAATCAGTGATCTCAAGTTTGTTTGTTAGAAAAGGGGTTGCATAACTAGCATGAAATAGTTTGGAAAACCTCGGATCCTTATCTAACTAAATTCAAATTTGGAAGGTTTTCCATATTTTTCTCCTGTAATTTGTATACAGAGAGTGGAAAGCCAACTAAATTTTCAGCACATTCGTATTATCAATTATATTATGCATGCAGAAAGTCAACCTGTGCTGTGCAGTATACGCAAAAATCAATCTGTTCTATCAATATATACATTAATGTAGAAGAAAATTATGATCTACAAAATATCCAAACCTCGGTAGTTCTTTTTGCCACAATCCTCATTCCCAATAGCAACATATCTCAAGTCAAAGGGTTCTGGGTGTCCCATTGCAGCACGGAGAGAACCCCATGTAGAATCAGGATTGCCTCTAGCAAACTCAATACCATCAAGAGCTTCCTGTAAAACAGAATGTCATTGGCAGTTGGAACTGAAAGATAGCACATAAAAAGATGTTGATTTATAAATGATCAAAATACAAGTACCACTAGCAAAATACAAAAACAAAGACAAAAAAACACAAACCACAAAACAAAAACAAAACAAAAAAATTTGATCTGTTAAATCTCGTCTTTTGAAGTCTATCGATTTAGTACTGTCACTGATTAGCTAATAAGAACTGGTCAGACTTCAAGCATACCTGTACAAAGGGTAAGACATTGGAAGTATCAACTTGATCATTGTGACTGATTCCTATGAAATTGATATGTCAATAATGACAACGATAAACCTACCAAATAAAAAAGATCATTAAAAAAGAAAGGCAAACATTAAGCAAATGTGATGTACCATTATTGAACACCCATATTGGCAATGTACCAAGGTCCTCTGCTAGCTGCAAAAAACAATGTTTTTTATAATTCCTCTATAGTTCAAGCACCATTTTATTGGAACATCAAGCATCCCTGAGCCTTTAACAAGATACCTACTCGGAGAAACTCAAAATAACCAAGTCCATCATCAGTCCAGTACATCCAAACATCGCCAAAGTGTCCAGGTCTCTCTTCCCATGGTCCAACTGTTTCTTTCCAACGAAATGCATTTCTTAACCATTCACCTTCAACAAAACAGCCACCTAAAGAAACATAAATAAAGAGCACGTCAATTCTACAGAAGAATGACACTCCCCCTCAAGCAGGAAACTTATCTATTCCAGCACAGAAAAAGTAGATAAAACAGGCAACAACATTTCAGAAAACTTGGACACATATGTTTCACTTAAGCAAATTATTCCCTTCAAAATTCTACTAATGGATGGAGCCAAATAAAAAGGTTGTTTGTTTTGTTACCCATAAGGATATACATCCTAAATAAATGAAGACAACAATCACGAGGATATCTTCTTCGTGAATCAAGAATGGAATCTATGGCCTTAAAACTAGAAGGTGTTATCCATTTCTTTTTCTGTTTTCGTTGTTCTTTTTCTTCTTTTTGTGGTGAAAATTGGGTAAGGGTAGGACTCAGCTTAGGTCTCGATAACATATTGGTTTATAGTCTATAGTTCTATACTCTAAACCATGTTGAAAATAAAATTAAAGAAAGGCAATCAATTTTCATTTAAGATGCATTCAGAAAGCAAGTCAATCTTAGTTTCATAAAAAGCTATTTAGTTTCTAAGAATGAAACATAAAATGTAATTGGATGTATGTGAATTTTCATTCAGACTGATCTTTCTCCCCTTCAAGTACAGAGATAATATATCTATAGGCCCTTCTCTAGCAAGGTAAACCACAAAATGAGAAAAGGTGCGGTTAACTTCAATTTGGCAACCACACCATACATTTTATAAATCGGAACAGATCATCCATTAGGTCCCTCTTCAAGGATTATTTCAGCAAAAAATCAGCCGCATCCATTGGTTATCTGAATTGTGCAGACAAATACAATGTGGTAAGTGATAAGGATGGTAATCAAATGGATAAGTTCCAAGTTGACTGCTTTACTTGAGGGATAACCCTTGAAGGAGGACCTAAAATATGGACAGTTATGCTGATTGGACAGCATGTGTTTCTCATTTGCGATAAACCTTACTACTTTAGAGCTCCAATTGAATCTGAGTTGTGAACAGATTGTGGAACTTGTCATCTGGCTTTAGAAAGTAAAAGCCATGAATTTGGATTGGAGCTCTAACTGAATTGACTCAATTGAGAAAAAAAAATATATGTTTTGCCATTTGGATGACAGGAAAAAAAATATAAAAAAAATAAAAGAGAAATAAAAAAGAGGCTGACAAGAAATGACCATATTACCCTCACGTAACTGGCACATGACTGCCATTTGGATGGAAAATGTTGGAATTATCAGAAAGGGTGTGAATATACAATATTTGCCAAGTTTGGGAGGTCAATTTAAACAATTGCAAGTTTGTGTGTAAATTGACAATTATAGCCAAGTTCAGAGGGTGTTTTGGCAATTATGCCTAAAAATAAATAGCATAAACTACAGCAAGGGTAATTTATCGACCAAAAACCAGAAAAAAACACCAAGGGTCATTTCAATCTAATACCCCAATTACAGGAAGGAACTAACCGAAGTCTATGAAATCATACATTGTCTGAACAAATCTGTTTGTTTAGTGCCAACATGGCACTTGTGGGTTCCATCTTTTGGGCTTATGTGGACTTCAAATATGCACCATGTGGCATTTATTTATCCACATAGATAACAAAATGATTTAAATAATCCTACAAATTTTTAGAATAACTAAAAGTTAGACAAAATATATTAAAACAACAATGTTAAGCTGTTAACCAATACTATTGATAGATTTAAAAAAGGGAACCGAAAAATAAAATTCAAATGTGAAACTTTAAAACTTTCTAAAAAACGAAAATCAAATAAAACTTGCAAAAGAGTTAAAAGAATGAAACACATAAATTAATATCTGGTCCAATTTTCAAGAAAAAGTCTCTGATCAAATTTGTTTTGGCATGTACTGTGATTCATCTATAATCTCTCTAATTTTTGGCATGGTCTTTTTGGCATGGTCAATTTTTCCCTCCGATGCTTTTCTTTGGCATGTACTAAGATTTATCTTCATGTCTTGACACTAGCCCTCCCTTGGTTGTAAGTTTGCAAGCCAAAAATGGTACTCATTGAGCATGAGAGACCCACTTCCATGACTGAAAGTGAACGGGGCAACGACACAATCTCTGTTCTAATTTGAGGGACGATTTTGCCTCAGGTTGAATCGTTCGCCCATAAACTAAAAGAAGAAACTTAAATCCCCTATTCATTTCATCATTTCCCAATCAAATGTGCACTCACACAGATTTCTCATTTGTTCAAACACCCAAAACATCAATTTAAGAAACAAATAACCACCGGGAGGAGATTAAAGTTCCTAGGATGTAGATGAAAGGTTTGTCAGAGCTAGACACCCATGACAGACCTGAAATTCTTCAGGACCTTCAAATCCATAAGTTTTCTGTTCTAACATATTCCTTTGGTCCGAGTTGTTCATACGTTTAAAATTTATATAATTGATCAAATTTCTTTTATCTATGTGGATAAATTAATGCCAGATGGTGCATATTTAGAGTCCAGATAAACACAAATGGTGGCACCACAAGTTCCATGTAGAGACTTGACAGTCTTTAGCAGATTTGTTAATGGAATGTATGATTTTGGGAACTTGGGGTTTCTTGAAAGATTTTGTGGTTGGGGCATTAAACATAAATGGAGGGACCACAAGTTCCATGTAGACACTCGACAGTCTTTAGCAGATTTATTAATGGAATGTATGATTTTGTGAACTTGGGGTAGTTTCTTGAAAGGTTCTATAGTTAGGGTATTAATTCAAATGACCCCCTAAAGTTCAGCTATTTTTCTCTAGTTTACCCAAATAAAAATTATTAAGTATATACTTAATGATAGGAGGCTAATTATATATGATCTCATTTCAGACTGGTTCCTGCATTTCCTCTCATTTACCTCTTTTGAACAAATATATACCTTCCCCATGTTCAACTTTTCTCACTTGCTACTCTAACTTACAACCCATGCACATGTATTGCTTGTGGTATTCTTATGAAGAGAACAAAGATAAAAATAAAAAAATTAATTAATTCATTAATTCATTAAAAATCACCATATCAAACAATACTTGTGTCACACACTCACAGAGAGAGAGAGAGCGCAGATTTACCTGGAAATCTAATAAATTGGGGTTTTAAATCTGCCAACATGTTGACGAGGTCCTTCCTAAATCCATGTCCCTGAGCCAAACAAAAAGACATAATGGATGCATGTACTAAAGCATAATAAGTAGGCTCCTAAGTCCCAACAAGTTACACTTTGAAATCTCCGAAGTCAATAAATGTTGGGTTTATACTGTAGTAACATGAGATCAACTTCTGACTATACCATCAACCAAATTTTGACTTCATAATCAGATTCTAAATTTCTATGAGTTCCAAATAATGTTCATTTCTGTTCCAAATTTAATTTTGTATGAAGTAGCATAAGTTATGATGAGCATGAATGAATTTGTGGAGGAAAATAGAACCTTGTAAGTGTCTAAAGGCATGGCTGACACTTGATCAAACCATATCAACCCCTTTCTGTTTGTTGTCAATTGCAATCTTGAACTAGGATTCGTTCCTTTGGCTTCCAACAGAACCTCGAATTTTGTCCAGTTTGAAACTTGTGAAACAGAAGCTCTGCAAAGGTAATGAAAATTAATCTATGAATTCTAACGCAGAATACAATTGTTTTAGAAATGAAGTCTTGATTACACGGTGATGCTCACATAATGTTAGCAGCAGCAAGAGTCTGCAATCCGTTGGAGCTCGTCAATGATACAGATACATTGATTGCTCCAGATGAACGAACATACAGAATTACACTGTAGGTCTTCCCTTTTTCGACATTCTGAAAAAAGAAAAAGAAGAATATACAAATAAACATATTTGTATATACCGGCCTTCTCCAGTAAGGTTAAACCTAATGGAGAAGGTCTGTTAATATATACATACATATATCTGATTATACATATATATAAATGAATCTCAGGTGTATATATATATATATATATATATATATCTGATTATACATGTACATATATATATATAAACAGGTGTAACTTGAACAAGGTAGGCATTAGGGCCAGTAATGGGATTAAAAAATATAAAAAAACACGAGTAAAGATAGTTATATGTGGATCTGAAGCAATAGAGATTTGGAGTTAAAAAGTCTTTACCATGCCCCAGAACCCAGGGTTATAAATTCCAACACCCCCAACAGGACAGTTAATGGCACCTTGGCTGTCACATAGCACCTCCATTCGAAGTGCAACTTTATTGCGCTCAAAGCATGACGACCGGTCCGTCGATACAATCAAAGATGACTCATTCCCAATTATTGACCAGGGATCAATGTTGGAAGGAGTGTTAGGACCCCCAGCTTCAAAACCTGTGGAAAAAAGTTATTATAAACCCCATTTCTAAAACACTCAAATCAAATATAGCAAGCCTGGATGGCTAATGGTAATATGTGATATTTAGCTATACATTACTCCCTCCACTTTATACAAAATACAAATCTGAAGACTTTTTTGTAACCATGTACTAACCCCCTTGTCACTCTTAAAGCGGACAGAACGCAAAAGAATCCAGACAAAAAAAAAACCTGCTTATACCATGCAGAGAATGAGATAAGAAAAGATGGAACAACCGTACAAAAAAAAAAAAGGTAAAATTCTCGATTATGTGTTCAACCAAACTTAGCAGAAGAACATAGCATTTTATTAACTCCAACAGAAAGGTTTTGCATCTAGAGTGACCCAAAGTATATTTTTGTTAATTTTCATCCAGTAAATGTTTCAAGAAGTCGCCATAACCCATCCATCCACTCCCAAAACATAAGAGTAGCAAATGGTATCAGTAAGCGTGGTTCATAACAAGCATACCAGATTTGAAAAGAAACTCAGAAAATCTAGTGAGACACTAGAAAGATATTCAAACAGTCACGAATACACACACACACCCGAAAGCACAACCTTGAACTTGCAGATTCCATACTAAGTGAAGCACAGTCATCTCTCATTTCATATGGGAGAGTTTTCTGATGGTAAAATTTTGAACTCCTAAGTTTAATAATATTCAATGAGCATGTAAGATGCAGGTCCGCATGTGATCACACTCTTTACTTAAAAAGACAGATCCCTCTTCTAATATACATTCTTTAAACTTTGTATCATCTGGAGTTTTGAGCGTTCAAAAGTACCTCTGTTGCTTACAAGCTCGGCCCACAACCCACCAGCACCAGCATGGTTAATCTCCTGCAGCGAAAAGCATTTGAATGAATATAATCCACAATCAATACACCATTGACTACTATTGCAAGCTTAAAGCTAACCAACCTCAAAGAAAATTCCAAAGAGTGTTTGAGATATTGGTGGTCCCAATGCTTGAGAAGCATCAACAAGCAGCTCTGCTGTCTGGTTTGTATCAAGTCCAACAGCAAAACATTGGAACAGAAAGCAGCAAAGCAAGACATATAGAGCAAGAACCTTGTAAGTGCCCATTGCTCAATCACCCAATATTGCCACACACAGCCTAAGTAATATAGAGCATCAACAAAGTAAAAATCAGTTACATTGTGAGCAACTTGAGGAGAAAAATTGGCTTTAAAGTAAAAATCAGTTATGCATACCCCCTACATCATCTTTTCTGTCACTATAGAATACTACTAAAGTCAGCTTAATACATAAAACAGCCCAAGTAATATTATCGAGCATCACGAAAGTAAAAATCAGTTACATTGTGAGCAACTTGAGGAGAAAAACTGGCTTTAAAGTAAAAATCAGTTATGGATGAACATCATCTTTTTTGTCACTATAGAACACTGCTGAAGTCAGCTTACTACATAGAATGTTCAATCCGGCAAGAAAGGTGTTAAAGCTAAATCAACGATCAATCGAAAAAAGATGGATCAAAACGACAAAGAGTGAGAGAAAGCCCCGCGTATACTAAAGGAGAAGCAAAGAAAGTTCCGAGAAGAAAAGAAGAGGATACCCAGAAAGACCTGAGATTCTCTCAAGTGAAATAAGGCTTTTGATCCATATCCATATACAAGGAAATTACCTGAAAATATATCCAATCAAAAGAAGACTTCCCTTCTAGTCGATAATTCCAAGAGATACCATAACAATAAATCAATTAATTAAGGTGCGAAGGAGGAACATAGAGAAGGGTTGACTCGGTCTTTCTGAATTCCGACAGAGTGCGCCCTGTTTTCAATGTATATTATCCAATGTATATATACCCTATAATATAATCCAATGTTATTATATAGATACAAGTTGGATTGGCTTTGGCTTTGGCTTGGCTTGCACATAAGTAGCAGCCAACCATCGGTGGATGGATGTGGATTACAAGCAAAGCAAAGATTTCTGGCGTAGAAAGGGATTTGATTTCGCTTGGCTTGGTCTCTCTCTACTCTTGTTGCGTCTTTTACAGACCCTTGTCGCACTCTTGCGTCTTTTCCAACTGCTCTGTACATCCGCTACGTCTGTCTCTAGCTACTTCTCCAACGAAACATAGTGTCCATTGGCCAAAAAGAGAAAAACATTTTTTTGAGCAATTATCCGAAAAAAGAAAAACATAGCGCCCATGATCCGATAAGATTTTTATCATGAAATAGTATCCAACTTACAAAACAATCAATAGATACCTGAATTATCAAAATCACATCAATGAGATATTTTTGTTCATTGACCGTTAGTTTTAGATATATGTCACATTTCCAGTAATTTGCCCAGTAAAATAACTTTTATAGCCTAACATGTCTATCATCGCTTAATCTTAACCATTAGATTGAATATATATATTTTTTGGATCAATTTTGGTACTAAGGTTGTCGTATGAGAGATTCTAAGTTCAACTCCCCTAGGATACGTGTGTGTGTAAACTGATATCCTATTATTGATGTGAACGTAAAATACGTTCACAAAGTGCCTTTAATTACTGGATTTTGCTATTCCGAAAGCCTAATTGTTTGTTTAATATTTGTTTTTGTGTTTTTAGGGAAAATATGAGAAAAATGCTAATTTTCACATAACAGGTGAATTTTGGAGGTTTTCAGCGCATTCCGAAAATATTAAAAGTCAACCGTGACTTTTCTCTGATGACACCGGTCATCTCTCGGAAGTGGATTATAAATAATGTACGAAGATTTTCGGGAACCGTTCCGAATCCCGACAATTTGTCGGCGAACCACCACATAAGGCGGCGCAACCACCACAAGCGGTGGTGTTACACAATTCAAACCACCATTTTATTTTCTCTAATAATTATTTCTTTTATTTATTTATTTTATTTGTTTTATTATTTTATTTTGTTTTTGTTTTGTTTTATTTTATAATTATTTCATTTCTTTTATTATTCTTTTATTTTATTTTATTTTATTTTATTTTATTTTATTTTTATTTTTTCTTTTGTTTGATTCTCTTTGCAGCTCATTCCTCCCATGTTCACGATTCATTCTTTCTTGCCGCCATCTCCACTTCACGAGAATCCCACTCCTTCACATGGATTCAATCCATCTACGGCCAACCATCGCCCTGCATATTTCCTTTTCATTGTCTTCTAGCTCTCCATCGCACTCTAGAGACAATCACGGCTCACTCCACCATTCCACCTTACGGACATCTCCACGAAGCTCCATGTTCTCCTCTGTGTTGTGTTGTGCGCTCGCCCTTTCCTTTCCTATTTAAGGAGAGCTCCTGCAGCCTCTCCATCACCAATTCACCGAGCCACGATTCATCACCATCGAATCAAAGCTCACGACCATATAACCGTGGCGGTCCCTCCATCTCTCGCTCCGATCACCGTGCTCACTTCTCTGCCCAAACCGGCTTCTCATCATCACCGGCGATCCCGTCGCAATCACACGGCGACGCAATACCCATCACCACCACGCCGACAACAAGCTCAATTTCCATATCCAATTCATAAATTTTCCCGCAAGCAAATTAATCATCTTCTCTGTCTAACTATCTTTGTTCTTTTGTTTTGCGGATTAGGAAGCTACTGCGGCTGCCGTCGTTGTCCCGGCTCCGACGTCGCTCGGCCCGTGCCGTGCTCCACCGAGTTGCGGGTGCCGCCGTCGGAAATCCCCAAAGCCCAAGAATCAAAGCCATCCCGTCGCCGGCACCATTAATTCAGTGTGCCCGGTCCATCGGGACTGCCCCCGACGCCGTCCATAGCCCATAAAATCCCGTGCATAGCCACCGCTGGCGCTGCACTTTCAAATCCGGCCGTGCTTCGCCGCGCCACCGTCGATTTCAGCGGCTAGAAGAACCCGAGCCCGGCCATAGCCCACCGCTGCCGCTTCACCGCCGTCGACCGTGAATTTCCTGCCCCTCCGCGCCCCCGGCGCCGAGCCATCCAACCACCGGCGCCGATGTCCCATGCCGCACCTCGTTCTCTGTCAAGAGAAGAAAAGAAAGAAAACCAAAAAAAAAAAGAATGAAGGAGATGAGGCTGGTCTACACGGGTCAAAGAAGAAGATGAGAATTGAAAAGTCAACATGGGAAAGTCTTGGGCTGACCGGTCAACAAGTCCAAGTCAACAAGCCAATGGTTGGGCCGGTCAACAAGTCAACATTGGGCCTCCAAGCCCAATTGCCTCCAAGCCCAATTGCCTCAAAGCCCAAAAGCCCACTTGGCCCAATTTTAGAAAATGCCCAATTGATTTGCACACCCGCCACATCCAAATAGTCCGATTTTATAGCCGAGTCGCCACCTTCGCACACGGACGGTGTCCATTTTCATGGACACAACAGTAACATTTTTCCCAAACTCTGTTTATTTATTATAATTTATTTTTGTTTAATTAACTATTCGTGAATAATTTTGGGAAATGTTATTGTTTGTTTATTTTCTATTTTGTGTAATAAATTGGATTGAAGTTGATTAATTCTTCTAGCAGCTTATGTGAATTTTGTTTGTTTGGTTTTATCTTTAATGTTGAAACTAAATGATAAGGATCGCGGATAGACGAGCGTTCGCTAGGTCGCGCACTTGAATTAACAACTCTTTTTCTATGCGTTAGACATGTTTAGATTAATCACCTTTGCATGTTTAATTGTTTAATCTAGATGAGCGTTCACTAGGTTGATTTCATGGGAGAAGTTTATTTGGGGAATGATAACCCGCGTGGGCATTCTACATGTGTTAGTTTCGGATTCATGGCTAGGGAGTTGGTTAATCTTCAAAACAATATTTGTGTGTGTGTTTCTTGTTTTCAAAAATAATAAAAAATCCAAAAATATTTCCTTTTAATTATTTATTGTTTTCAAAAATCTCAAAAACCCCCAAAAATACTTTTGTATATAATGTATATTTTTGTAAATAGAAACAATTCTGTATAGTTTATTTAATTTTGTATATATATATATTATTTATTCTTTATACTTGTTAATAATAATTATTTATTTAATTTAATTTTTCGTGACATTAAAAAGTAAATATAACAATCTTCTGTGGGAAAAACCTTTATTTCCCATTATACTTTACAACGACAACTGTTAGGAATTTAGGTACTAAAATAATGACTGCGGTTTTACGACTAATCATTTTGGCGCCGTTGCCGGGGATTGTTTTTACTATTGACTTTTTACTATTGACTTTTTACTTTTGACTATTGACTATTGACTTTTTACTATTTGTAAATAATACTGGTTAATTTTATTTATACTTACTAATTATACTTGTTTATATTTTTACACTTAGTAATTATACTTAGGTATCTTGAATATGGTTGATTATTTTTTGTTGTTGTAAGTTGTAACTTGAACGGATTAGGTAAGGTCCTTTTATTAATATTGGCCTAAACCCTTCATTTTTACCGTAAGGTTATTTGAGGTTGAGGGCGGCCTTTATTAACACTTGGAGAATTGTCGAACACTTAAGTGCTTTCTCAACTGAGTAAGGGGCACATGAATGGTGTCTAGATATGATCAAGACTCTGGGTGACGGGTTTGTAAAATTGGATTCAGAGGACTTGTCCACTAAATGAATCCTGCCTCTCGCTTATCTCTTGTGATCTGGCCATTCGCCTTCTGAAAACACGGAAAGTCATTTACGTCAAGGCATTGCACCTAGGCCGTACGTCCACCTTGAGTTACCGCTTGGAATCAACTTTCATTTTTTTTCAACTATATTCAGGCAAAAGAAAATATTTTTGTGTAAATAAAATATACATAGACATAGGAATATACGTAGACATAGGAATATACGTAGACATAAAATATACGTAGACATAGGAAAATTTATTTATTCATTTTGTATAGATAATTTGTGACATATTTTTAACTTTGTAAATATTTGTTTTTATTTTGTAAATTTATTACTAACATTTTTATTTTGTATAGGAAATAATCCGGGTTTATCGGAAATTTTACCACATACATCGGAGCATACGTTTAGGAAGTCAAGGTTGAAAAACCTTGAGGTTGATGTCTTGTTGGTGATTTTCGGTTTCCTCGGGTGTAAAAAGGTAAGTTTTCTTTTAACTCTCGTTATTTATTTAAAAAATAAAAAAATAAAAAAATTTGTAATTGTAAATAAAAAAAAAAGAGTGTTTGTTTGTTTTATTATTTGTAATTATTTATTTTTACTGTTACTGTTTGTTTTATTTTCGGGCTTGTTGTAGTTATTTGTTATTGGGCCTTAGGCCCATTTGTGTGATTGGTTAGGGTTTTAGGTTTCGTAAAATAAAAAATAAAAAAATAAAAAATAATAAATTGGCCCATTGGGCCCGTGTCATTCCCGAAGCCCAAAATCCGTAACCCAAGCCCATTTAGTGTGTCGGGCCTGTTCGTTTTTAGGCCCATTAGTTTAAGCCCACCAATAATGGGCCGGAGTTTTCTTTGGCCCAGGCCCACTTTAAGGCCCAGACCATTCCGATGGCCCAAGCCCGTTTAAAGTGTCGGCAAGCGCGTGTGCTACGCGTTTTCACTGTTCACTTTACGACTTTTCGTAAAGTATTAAAAAAATAAAAAAATAAAAAATCGAAAATCAAGAAAAAATGTGATTGGGCCGACGCGCGACTTTTGCGTCGGCCGATTTGTTTAATAAACCGCGTGCGTGTCTACTGTAGACTTTACGACTTTCGTCGCCCGATCCACAATTTGCGGGTCTTCTGTCTGTGGCACGTGTGCGAGCGTGCGTCCGTTCCTTCCTTTCCCTTCGATTTGCGTTAGTGCCTTAGGTCATTTCACGTTTTCCCTTAGTCTCTCTCTCTCTCTCTCGTTTTCTCTCTCGTGTTTTTCCGTGTTCTTGAGTTTTCCCAGAAAACCTCCCAATTCCCAGAAAGCTTTCCATCCCCAACCCACAAATGGCCAAGAGAGTGAATTCTTTCAGCGATTTGTTTCAGGCAGGTCCTTCAGAGAACCCGATCTTTGAAGGCTTGGCTGAAATAATTCCACCGAGCATGCTCAATAGCGCCGATGCTAGCATGCCGACCGAGCCACAACCACAACCACAACCCCAAGCACCAGTCTTGGTTGCTGATCCACCTATTGAGCCGGAAGCCGCTCCTGTCTATAGGAGACTTCCGAGGTCGAAATACACAAAGCTCGGAGAGATGCACTTGCGGCTTTCTTTGCGGTGTATTCTCACCCCACGAAACCACAACGAGAAAGATTTGGTCCAAAAATCGGACTAGAGGAGGACCAAGTCTATTATTGGGGGTCGAGAAATAGGAAGAAGTTCGGTATCCGGTCTTCGAGCAGCGTATTGCCGAGCTAGAGAAAAGAAACGATCGAGTGGTGAGCAAAAACGAGGAGCTTCAAATGCGGAATCAAAAACTCGTTGATGCTCTCCACGGCGGCATCTGTCCCCAATTGCGGAGGTCCTGTTCCGCACTCGGATGTGCCTAGGCGAAGGCTCGAAGTTGTTCCTCCACAACAAGAGCCTATTCTCGAGTTGTCCGACGATTCCATCGACATGGACCACTTAAGAAGGGATGTGCGGAGCCTCATGCCAACATTTGTCGAGCGCCCATCCGTACCTTTGCCATCGATACCCTTCCGGACCTGCTCATGATCTTGTCGGAGTCCACACCGACTTGATCTCGGATATCGTCCGTAAGGCCAAACACGAGCTCCTGCTCATGGCCATCGCCGGATTTCCTTTGTGGATAACTTCACCGACTCCCGACACGTCTATTCATCCCGAGACTCTTCATAGGGCCGAGTACTTGCGAGTGTTTCAACGAGCTGAACCTGCTCCGTACTTCAAAGCCGAATCGTCGAGACACTCGGCAACCATCCATCTTTATCCGACCACCATCGTTCGGATCTTAATGGATGTTGGTCGATGGTTGCCGATCTTCGTAGCATGATCACAAACGCCAAGACGTTGGAGATCCTTTCCTCCGAACGAAGAAGGCTACGAGGAGCATATGCGGGTGATGTCGGCCGAGTTTCTGGTGCCATCTCACATCGTCTCGACTCGTGAAGTCCGGTTCGTTCGGTATTCTCACCTACAATTTGGATGGAAGTTGGGTCGTTGTGGATGTCTCCGTGGATGAATTGCGTTCAAATCCGAAGCCTTCCGTGAGATCGATTTGCCGAAAACGCCCCTCCGGATGCCCGATACGTGATCTTCATAATGGATCTTCCTTGGTCACTTGGGTGGAGCACGTGGATGTACGCGAGAAGGAGATGAAGGCCGGTTTCGAACCTTTTGTTCATTCGGGGTTCGCTTTTGGTGCAAAGCGTTGGATCTCAACTCTCCAACGACAAGCCGAGCGCTACATGTGCGCCACAGGTATCCACTCTTCACTCGGTGACTCGATTATTTCTCTTGAAGGAAGAAGAGGACTTGCGGAAATGGCAAAACAGATGACGATCTGTTTCTTCAACGATATCGGCAACTCCACGTACCACCACTTGGACTTGTTCGAACCGAACAAGGGACACTCGAATGGAGGTCAGGACCAACAAGCGCAGGGGTGATCCGAGCAAGCCCCACGGAGTCAATCGTCTGCTGGTTGTTCCGTTGTTCATCTATCTCATCACACTAGGATCTTTGAGTTCCTCAAAGACGTTCGAACGAGACCAATGTGGGATAGTATGTCGATGGACAGCTCGTACGTGTGCTAGCAAATTTCTCTATCGGTCTTGACCCGCGGAACCGGATCTCGGTGCTCGCTATAGATAGTCACAACGACTTCCTCATTCTTCAGGAGTGTTGCACCGATGCAACGGGGTCGTCTGTGATTTACGCGCCGATCAACCATTCCATTCTCCAGTGTTTGCTATCTGGAGTTCAACCGGAGCCATTTCCGCTTATGTCTTCAGGCTTCTCCATTCTGCCTAACGTATCCGGAGCTGTACTTGACGGAACACTGCTGACTATAGTGTTCCAGATCTCAGTGAAGGCTACATCAGCCAAGTCTGCCGTGGAGTCGGCAACTACCCTTGTCCAGGACACACTTCAACGGATCAGAGCCGCAGTCAATTAAGGAGCAAACGTTGGATGCAAGGCCCTGCTAGCCTTGTTTGTGACTGTTGGTGACTTTCGGGAGGAGCTTTACGATCTTCAAGGGGGAGATTTTCTTTAACCTATCTTTTTCATTTGTATATATGTTGTGTGTTTACTTCTGTTTGTGTAATTTAATTCAATAACCATGCTTGAATTATTCATTTTCGTGAAATATCTGTCTAACATTGAGGACAATGTTTAATTCAAGTGTGGGGGGAAGGTTTATTAAAAAGAAAAGAAAAAATTTGAAAAATCTGAAAAATTCAAAAAAAATAATTTACTTGTTTTTGTTTTCTACGGTAACAATATATCGACTAAATCATACTTACTCCCTTGGTAGCGTTGAACCTACCATTGCACTTAGTAAGTCACTGTGGTCACGTATTGTTACGTAAATTAAAAAAAAAATCAAAAAATCAAAAATTACAAAAATATTTGCTTCTGTTTGTGTGTTTATTTGTGGTGTGTTTTATTCTTTCCAATTCCGATGATGAATTGAGTTTAAATTGTTGTGATTTGGAGAATGTTTATTATATGTCAAGGCTTTGTGTAGTTTGCTTTGGATTTAATCTGCATAACTTATGATTGCTCGAAATTTCATGTTCACATAACCTGTTTCGATTAGTTGATTGCAATCCGAGAAGCACATTTAAACATACATTGTCATGCATACCCAGAAAATGTGAGGATTTGAGCCTATTGTATATTCACATGTATGCATATTTCATACATTTACTCGTTCTTCATGTGTGCACAATTCATAAGTTTTTGAACCTAGAACTTGCTCAGAGACCGCTTAAAACATTTTGTTAATCTGTAATGAATTAGAAATGAGTAAGGCATTAGTTGAGCACCATGGCCAAAATATTCACCATCCATCTAAACACGAACTTTAGGAATCCCCTTTTGAACTGATCACTCATTAGCCGTTTCTTTTGTTCACCCACACCATTTCACCCTTGTTTTATTTATGTTTGCAAGACGATGATAGTGACTTCTTGTGTTCTTATGCTTCGGTTTTGTTTGGTTTATACCAAAAGGCAAGTGTGGGGGTGTATTTATTTTGTTGTATTTGTTCAAAGAAAGAAAAAAAAAAATCAGAAAAAAAAAGAAGGAATAAATTCCTCAAAGAAAAAAAAAATAGAAAAGAAAGAAAAAAAAATAGAAAAGAAAAAGAAAGAAATTCCAAAAATAGAGTTATTTTGTTGTATTGTTTTATTTTCAATAAAAGGTCGGAGGAGAATAAGAGTTGTTTCGGGTTTAGCATAGGTATGAGTTTCAAAGTCGTTGACTTGTCTTGCAAACATGTAAATCATTTATCATTTCTATCCCTTTCATTCCATTCACCATTTACCATTTACCATTCACCCTTTGGTCCCTGTTTCACCTGGAAGTCCTTATGATCTGATGATTTGTGGATTAATTGTAGAGAGTTGGTTAATGAGCAAGCATATGGGAACACTACTTGTGTAATTGTTTTGAGAGTAAACACTTAACCCTAAACACTGAGCGGAAATATTTAGTGAATCTTGTGAGGTTTAGTGGTTAATGTTGTTTCGATGTGCCTATTGGATTGCTTGACATTAATTGTATACTTGGTTTTCACACACACACCCGAGCATAAATGAGATGTACATGTTAAATACTTAGCAAATTCTTTAACCTTGGTATATAATTTTTATTCTCTTGATTATAATTCTTTCGAACTCGCTGAGGATTATGGTTGGAAAGACCGTCTGTTTTGTGTTTCCCTTTTTGTTTTGTGTTGTTTTGTTTTGTGTTTGCTAGAGGACTAGCAATAGTTCAAGTGTAGGGGTGTGATGTGAACGTAAAATACGTTCACAAAGTGCCTTTAATTACTGGATTTTGCTATTCCGAAAGCCTAATTGTTTGTTTAATATTTGTTTTTGTGTTTTTAGGGAAAATATGAGAAAAATGCTAATTTTCACATAACAGGTGAATTTTGGAGGTTTTCAGCGCATTCCGAAAATATTAAAAGTCAACCGTGACTTTTCTCTGATGACACCGGTCATCTCTCGGAAGTGGATTATAAATAATGTACGAAGATTTTCGGGAACCGTTCCGAATCCCGACAATTTGTCGGCGAACCACCACATAAGGCGGCGCAACCACCACAAGCGGTGGTGTTACACAATTCAAACCACCATTTTATTTTCTCTAATAATTATTTCTTTTATTTATTTATTTTATTTGTTTTATTATTTTATTTTGTTTTTGTTTTGTTTTATTTTATAATTATTTCATTTCTTTTATTATTCTTTTATTTTATTTTATTTTATTTTATTTTATTTTATTTTTATTTTTTCTTTTGTTTGATTCTCTTTGCAGCTCATTCCTCCCATGTTCACGATTCATTCTTTACTGCCGCCATCTCCACTTCACTGAGAATCCCACTCCTTCACATGGATTCAATCCATCTACAGCTCAACCATCAGCCTGCATATTTCCTTTTCATTGTCTTCTAGCTCTCCATCGCACTCTAGAGACAATCACAGCTCACTCCACCATTCCACCTTACAGACATCTCCACGAAGCTCCATGTTCTCCTCTGTGTTGTGTTGTCTGCTTCTGCCCTTTCCTTTCCTATTTAAGGAGAGCTCCTGCAGCCTCTCCATCACCAATTCACCGAGCCACAATTCATCACCATCAAATCAAAGCTCACAACCATATAACCATGGCAGTCCCTCCATCTCTCTGCTCCGATCACTGTGCTCACTTCTCTGCCCAAACCAGCTTCTCATCATCACCGGCGATCCCATCTGCAATCACACAGCGGCAATACCCATCACCACCACGCCGACAACAAGCTCAATTTCCATATCCAATTCATAAATTTTCCTGCAAGCAAATTAATCATCTTCTCTGTCTAACTATCTTTGTTCTTTTGTTTTGCAGATTAGGAAGCTACTGCAGCTGCCGTCGCTGTCCCAGCTCCGACGTCGCTCAGCCCATGCCCGTGCTCCACCAAGTTGCAGCTGCCGCCGTCGGAAATCCCCAAAGCCCAGCAATCAAAGCCATCCCGTCGCCGGCACCATTAATTCCAGCTGTGCCCAGTCCGCCGGACTGCCCCCGACGCCGTCCATAGCCCATAAAATCCCGTGCATAGCCACCGCCGCTGCTGCACTTTCAAATCCAGCCCGTGCTTCGCCGCGCCACCGTCGATTTCAAGCAGCTAGAAGAACCCGAGCCCGGCCATAGCCCACCGCCGCTGCTTCACCGCCGTCGACCGTGAATTTCCTGCCCCTCCGCGCCCCCGGCGCCGAGCCATCCAACCACCGGCGCCGATGTCCCATGCCGCACCTCGTTCTCTGTCAAGAGAAGAAAAGAAAGAAAACCAAAAAAAAAAAGAATGAAGGAGATGAGGCTGGTCTACACGGGTCAAAGAAGAAGATGAGAATTGAAAAGTCAACATGGGAAAGTCTTGGGCTGACCAGTCAACAAGTCCAAGTCAACAAGCCAATGGTTGGGCCGGTCAACAAGTCAACATTGGGCCTCCAAGCCCAATTGCCTCCAAGCCCAATTGCCTCAAAGCCCAAAAGCCCACTTGGCCCAATTTTAGAAAATGCCCAATTGATTTGCACACCCGCCACATCCAAATAGTCCGATTTTATAGCTGAGTCTGCCACCTTCGCCTGCCAGACAGTGTCCATTTTCATGGACACAACAGTAACATTTTTCCCAAACTCTGTTTATTTATTATAATTTATTTTTGTTTAATTAACTATTCGTGAATAATTTTGGGAAATGTTATTGTTTGTTTATTTTCTATTTTGTGTAATAAATTGGATTGAAGTTGATTAATTCTTCTAGCAGCTTATGTGAATTTTGTTTGTTTGGTTTTATCTTTAATGTTGAAACTAAATGATAAGGATCGCGGATAGACGAGCGTTCGCTAGGTCGCGCACTTGAATTAACAACTCTTTTTCTATGCGTTAGACATGTTTAGATTAATCACCTTTGCATGTTTAATTGTTTAATCTAGATGAGCGTTCACTAGGTTGATTTCATGGGAGAAGTTTATTTGGGGAATGATAACCTGCGTAGGCATTCTACATGTGTTAGTTTCGGATTCATGGCTAGGGAGTTAGTTAATCTTCAAAACAATATTTGTGTGTGTTTTTCTTGTTTTCAAAAATAATAAAAATCCAAAAATATTTCCTTTTAATTATTTATTGTTTTCAAAAATCTCAAAAACCCCCAAAAATACTTTTGTATATAATGTATATTTTTGTAAATAGAAACAATTCTGTATAGTTTATTTAATTTTGTATATATATATATTATTTATTCTTTATACTTGTTAATAATAATTATTTATTTAATTTAATTTTTCGTGACATTAAAAAGTAAATATAACAATCTTCTGTGGGAAAAACCTTTATTTCCCATTATACTTTACAACGACAACTGTTAGGAATTTAGGTACTAAAATAATGACTGCGGTTTTACGACTAATCAATTATAAAATATAAATATATATATATATATAGTGTAAACTTAATTCTATAAATATGTATATTGTACTCAAGTTAAGAACACAAATATAATCAAGATAGTTAATGCTAACCCGTAACAGATATGGTCGAACTTGGTGCTTCTCCTCTGAGCAATCCTTTAGGCAATCTCACAATGGGGCAAAGAATAATGTAGTGCTTGTGATTGCTAGAGCAGTGACCAAGGTCTCTATATATAGGCATTTACAGGACTAAGTACCTCCCACAAAGGATTTCTAGTCTTAATCAATATAGGCAAAATAGATTTGTTCCATGTATAAGTAGGATTACTTATGATACAAATAATTGCCAAAATATAAAATGCATCTACCATGAATAAGGTAAGTTAACTAGAATAGAATAATATTGTCCAATTACTTATTCTGCAATTATGTAGCTAAGTTGTCGCATACCTTATTGAGTATTGATAAGTCCATAAAATCTTACATTCTCCCAGTTGGACTATCAATGCTCAAAGCAACAAGAATACTACTCCATCAGATTTAGTAATTATGAAGTGCGCGCATGGACAAATCATAAAATTCAAGTTTAACCTCAAACTCAGTCAATTTATGACTAACCACATCAGACTATGAGAAAACAAATATTTAACAAAACACCAGCACCTCATAACCATGATACAGCAACCATAAACCACAGGAGTGATTAAGTGTACATGAAAATATATAAATATATATGCTCTTAAAATTAAACTGTATGAGCACAATGAAGTCCAACTGTAGGATCCTGAAAAATAGAATCTAGAACATAATGCTTCTAATGAAGCTAACACAAGTTTCATTAATATGTGCATGTATATCTGCAAATAATGTTTAAGTACTGAAAAGAACTTTATTACTCGAGTAAATTCTAATATGCAGAACACAATTACCTAAGTCAAACTTGCTGAAATAAAGCACTGGATAGGAACTTCAAAAGGTTAATGTTATGAACATATAAAACCTAGATCATATATCATAAGCTAAATAGGTAATTTAATGTATGAGCACAAAATAGTTTTAACCACAGCCAAAAATTAAAGCCAATTAATTTTACTCCCACTAATTCAAGGTCTGCTACTCTGCTAGTATTCCAAAAATCTTAAAACCAAAACTTGAAACTAAATTAAGTTGTGTCACAAGAGTTCAATAAATATGTAATTTCTACAGACACCACTCTTAACTCAATAGTAGCATCATATTTAATGATCAATGAATTGCGGAGTAAATATAAAATAAATGTAGTAAAACTCTCGCAAAATTATTATGAACAAAAACTCTTTGATCAAATAGACACACAAGCTAGAAAACTTCATTAATTAGGAAAACTAAAATTACCAATAAGTAATCCTAACAATTTGCTCCCACTGTTCAAGTGCAAAAGTTTGCTAGAAATCTAGAACATCTATTACACAAGTTACCAAAAATAGCATGAAAGATGTCTAGTTTAACAAGTTAATTAATCATGAAGTAGAACAGTGCATTATAGGACAAATTGACCAATTTCATCAATGAGGTTCACCTAATACATGCTTCTAAATTGTAATGAATGTCACTACAACATGCATGTCTAATTCATATATCTGAAAATAGTTATACATGCAATTTCATTGAACACACAATATAGCACAAAAACTAACTTTCTCATATGCACATAAAAGAAGCATAAACAAGAAGGATATAATCAATAAATATATCAACACTTAAGCATGAGCCTTTAACTGAAAATTGATATATAAGGCTAATGTAAAAACTGAAAAATGTAATTTCAAAAGATCAAAAGCATGCAAAAACCTTAATTGATCAAGTTGCAATATAGTCAACTGTAACCCAAACAAAAAACGCAGAAAGGTCTAAATAAAGATGAAGATAATTAATTTAGATGTATAGAAAACAATTAATCTAATAGCATCACATCCTTAATTAAATCATAGACCTTATATATATATTGATATGAGCACAAAGTGTGACGTTTTTAATGTATTTTCCCTACTATTTGGCTATGATTTAATTGTAACTTTGCTATTTTTGCTTAGTTTCCATATTTGAGTCCCTAAATGATATATAAATGTGAATACGTGCAGAAAATCGGAGCTCGAAAATTTACGAAGTCTAATGGGCTTTTGCGAGGCCCATTAAGAGGTGGTCTGCCATGAGGCCCAAGATGGAAGGCCCAAACCCAAGAAGGAGGCCCAAACCCAAGATGGAAGGCCCAAATCCATGAAGGAAGGCCCAAGTTCACAAAGCATGAGGAAAGGCCCAAGCCCAGATTTTCGGACATTCTGCCTGTGCAGATTAGTCAACTTGCGAAGCCGATATCTCCCACTTGCACCGTTGGATCTAGCTGTATTTTTGGCACACGCTGAATGTTTGTGTTAGATATTCTTTATTAAAATTTGAGAATCATCCAACCGTCCAAACGTGAATTATTACGTTCTAAGTGGGAATAGCTCAGTGCTGCCTGCTTTTTATTTCTTTCATTTTCTTTTATTCTCATTGCTCCACTCACCACCATATTGCCATCCATCCCACCACACCATGTTTGTTTCTTTCTTCCCACACCATTAGTGTTTGATTTCTTTTATTTAAATAAATGGTTAATTGCCATATGACTACATTTCCACCATTCCACTCACCATTTATTTTCTACCACTCAAATTCCACTTCTCTTCCCTTTCTTTCTTTATTTCTTTCATTGTCTTCTTCTTCCTCCCCATTCTTCTATAAATAGCAGCCTCATTCTTCTCTTAAACACACCCCAATGAGGAGGGACAAACCCTCCTCTTCCTCTTTCTCTTCTCACATCATATTTTCCATTCTCTAGTATTTAGGGTTTTCAAGACTTCAAGGAGGAGGAGAAAGCGTCTACACCATCACCACCAGCCCCTATTCAACATCATCATCACCATCATCACCTTGTCTTCACAGCTTGGATTACTTGTGGTCAAGGATTCAAGATGTGGCTTCAAGATCTTCATGCTATTCATACGGTGTATTTCGACTTATTCTTTAATTTCTCTTATGAGTTCCTCTTTGTTGCTTGTTTATCCTTTGTATTAGTTAACATGACATGATTTATATAATTTTCAGCCTTTGTTTATGAGTTTATTTAATTGTTGGATCCTAATTAATTAGTTCTTCTAGTAGCTTATGTGACTCCGTTTATTTGATTCTATTTTAGTAGATAACTTTTATATGTTTTTGTTTTAAGGTTGCAAACTTAAGATGATTGCATATAATTGGTGCTAGAATTAGGGTTTTAATTCTAATTCACAAGTAGTAAAGGCTTTGGAAAGAGGTCGGAAACAAATAAGAAGGATCACGGATAGATGGGCGGTCCCACTAGGTCGTGCACTTTAATTAACAACTCTTCTTTTATGCGTTGGACATGTTTTGGTTAGCTACCTTTGCATGTTTGATTGGTTAATCTAGGTGCGGTCGCTTAGGTTAATTTTCATGAAAGTGGTTTTATTTGGGGAATGATAATTGGCGGTCCAGCATTCCACATATGTTAATTTCGGTTTCATGGCTAGGGAACTTGGTTAATTTTCGGTCCAATAATTGGTAAACTTGTATACTTGTGGCTGAACTTTATATTCTTTATGTTTCATCCCATCTTATTTCATTTATTCTTTGTAGATTAATTAATTTATTTCATTCAATTTATTTCTTAAACCCCCCTTTTACTTTGTACATATGTATATATTATTTATACTTGTTAATAATAATTCTTTATTTTATTTAATTCTTTGTGACAATTTTTGTTAGGTACACCCTTTGATCTCCGTTGTGAACGATACCCTACTATGCACTATACTACTATCGATAGGGTTTTTTTAAATTGATGCTCCCTTTTGGGCGTGTCATATATAAATGTCTATGAAGTCAGATGAAATCAAGATTGAATAAAATCAATCTTTCAGGCCAAGGTATATGTTCAGTATTAATGGTTGTTCCATATCAATGCATGTAATAAGTTAATAACCAAAACAAAAGTCAAAGAGCAATTACTTTCATTCAAATATATGCATAGAGCCATAGATCAAATTGTGGAATAACACATAACCAACCATATACGCCAGAAACTTATAATGGAACTTGAGAGCTTTCATAATCATTGACATTTTCAATTAATAATTTTCTTCCCCTCTTTAAGAACCAAATCAAAGAGGATAAAATCTCTTTTTTCAAAAACTGAAGTAAAGAGGACAATCTTTATTTCTTTCCCATTTTTAAGAGCTGAAGAAAAGATAAGAAATTCTCTTACATATGTAAATACATATAGAAAGAAGGAAAAGAAAAATAAAATAAAAGAAGTCAAAAGTTTGAAAGACCACAAGGTTTAATTTTGACTTTTAACTTTAAAATATTTCTTAGGATAAATAATTGAATCCTAAAATCATATAATGGTCCTTTTTCAAAATTTTGATAATTATTAAACTCCCTGGTGTTTAAAATACAAGCATTCATATCATCATTATACACATATATATATAGTTCAATTCGTTAAGAATGTATGATGTTATAATAATATATATGTATATAGTTATACCTGAGGTCATAAAGGAGTGAGGCCAGAAGGTGTCAACGAGTCAAGAATAAATGCATTAATCATTGATCACAGAACAAACTGATAGCTAGGTTAATAAAGAGTTTCATTACAGACGAAACAACAAACATGAATATGTAGTACTCAAGTTTTAACTGAAAAATTTAGAATAATCATGAACAAAATCTTTTCTGCAAATTGACTATACTTCAGAATTTTACTTATACTCTGTAATGTTTTTACAATGTCATTCAAAAAACTATGAAACAGACAAAGACAAAATTCATATTCTCATATACAAGGCCAATAAGGCTAAGTACTTTCAATCACCATATAATGAAACTCTTAACTACCCATGCCTCAAAACCCCAAGTAAATTCATAATTGACAGCCCTCATGCAAATCATATATTAGACAAGACTCAGAGATGTTCCAATTGAGAATAGTTTTATGTTTCATCATGAAAATAGATGAAGTATCAGTTATACCATCAACGTCATTACTTAATTATATGCCAGTATGTAACATAGCTTAAAATATATAATATCTACCGGTTTGAAATAACACAAAAGACCATTATGAATAATATATGCCCCCACAATAAATTCACGTACACGTGATCAAGAAAACTGCCAATATATATTTTAGCTTATTGGAACACTAAAACCTTATGGAACAGGTTTCTTTCCTTTGCTCACTTATACACGTCCAAACATATATATACATTCATATATTATATATATACAAAACAGATAGTTCAATATATAAATATAATATATATAATATGTAGAATGCAATTTAAAGACTTGTTGCTATTCTAATGAAATCATATATATTGTACCTTTAATAATTATGTCAATCACAGCAAAGAACTGCGGGGCATGAAATTTCAAATATATATATATATGTACATGTTTTATCTGTAATCAAACATATGTCAAACAAAACACACAAATAAAATAAATTAGTGTGGCATGTAAAGCATAGATTATTTTTCTAATATGCTAATTCACTCTGCATTTATGTCTATGGTTGTGACAATAAAGATTTACAGATTAGCACGTGTAGACTTCATTATAAACACGTGTGTGTTGTCATGGAATCAAAAGGGGTAAAAACCAGACTTGCAGCCCAATTTACAGTGGTTTGATACGTTTAATTAGATTATATGAAAAACATAATGAGAAACACAAAACTTGAAGACCACTATTGGATTAATAACTTAAGTATGTATTTCCGTATGTAGGATTGTAATCCTCACTTAATTAATGAAATTTGTATTTTTATCAAAAAATATAACTTCCAATTAAACAATTGAATGCAAAAGTTTAGCAATGCATTTTTCCTAATAATTATCCTGTAGCCTTTGAATCACCTTTTTTTTTTTTAACATCACTATAACAAAAGATAAGGCATACAAATTCCTAAAGGTCTATCTACCATATATTTATATGCCGCAAACACAAGGACCTAGTAATAGATCTTCGCCCTGATTTTAGTTTTAAAATATAATGTAGGAGTTCAAGTTTACTTAACACTCATGAAATATTTAATTGCTCATTGATAGTAACATTAACAGTTCCTTAACGATATAAAATTGAAGGAATGTATGGTTTTCAAAACTTTTTATTTAGTGCGGAATTAGTTTAACAATTAAACTACTAATTAACCATAAAATCCATTCCATGTCCCTTGTGATCTTGGCTTATTTATGATACATATAAACATAGCATGATTATTAAGAATAATCAAAAAGGGAGTTCTTGTTCTACTCACCCTTGAAGCGTGAATTTAATCTGATCCAAGTGAACCACCACAGTTCCTCTCCTTGATTTCTCCTTGAAGATGTTTCCTCCACCTTGAAGCACCTTAGAATGTCAACTCCTTGAACACTTTCTTGTGTTGGAAATTTTCTTCTTGATGTACCAAGAAAGCCACAAAAATATATGGCCTCTAAAGATCTTCACCTAAGTGGATGTGAGATGAAGAAGATGATAGAAAGGAAGAAATATGCAAGTGTTCTTCCTTTCTATTTGTGATCAGCCCTTTCACTAAAGAGAGAGAGTTCTCTTTTGCCAACTAGAGAAAAATAATGCAAAAGCACACTATAAATTTTTCTCATGTTTTCTCTTTTATAATGTTGAAACTATTCCAACAATTAATAATGAGTAATTGAGTTTCATAAAGCCAATAACCTTGGCTGGTCTAGGCTTGCTCTTGGGCTTTTAATTTGGGCCTTGGGCTTTTAATAAGTCTTACTTAGTGAAGCCCAAGCTCACACCAAAAAGGCCCGACAATCGGTTAGGCCCAATAAGCTCGGTTTTACACGAAAACTCTAATTACGTCCAAATAATTAATCTAATTAATTATTTAGTCATAACCAACTCTTGTTTAATCTTCTTCATATACAATCTCAATGATCCACTTATATGGTGTGCGATCTCTTAGGTTCTAATTAACGAGGCAGTGAAGTTTGTAGAACAATTCTATTTTGTTTACGAATCAAAACTCCATTTTGATTCTCCCTTTAAATTAGGATTATAAATATTTATCAATCCTCGGGGACTTCACAAATCATGAGTGACGTCTTGCAACATATCATGGCTACCCAAGTTAATATAGAATTGTAAAGAACCTATTCAATTGGAATTACAATACAATACGGTCCTTCTCTAATACGATGTTCTGAATCATATCATCGGGGTATGGAATTGATATGTCAATCCCCTAATATGATTTACATTCTTATGTGATTCTAAGAATGTGATTAGAAACTATTTTCTAATCTCATTCATTGCTTTGGCCAAAGACTTACTGAATCACATTTTTGAACATACTCCTCATTTACTAAAAGATAGAGATTCCTTATTGTACACTCACATGTCTCTATGAGCAAATTGATTACTCCAATGAATGCATGGATCATATCCATTAAGGGACATAATATTATTGCATCATCAAGAGTTAATCCATTCATTCATAAGACAACTATGGTGCCTCAGGTCAAAGGACTAATTTGTATTATTGCAATTTAGAGTTCAAGTTTGACATGTAAGTAAAACTCCATACAAGAACTCTAGTGATTGCGTTCAGTGTACTCTTAAAGAAAAGAGCACCCACATACTTGTATTAGTGTCTCTACACAAATGACTCGAGACTTGTCATTCTCCCTATTGAGCATACGTAGTATGTGCTAGTCTTTCCGGATTATCAATGTCCAAATGATAATCTTATGACTAGGAACCTTTTAGGATATGAGTGTAAAAGAGTAAAGGTCTCACACATCTAACTCTTTAGATTACTTTCTCTTTGACTCATATTCCTTGGACCTTGTTCAATGATAAGCTAAAATATAGCATCAATTTAAAAAAACCCTATCGGTAGTATATAGTAAGTAGGGATCGTTCACAACGGAGATCAAAGGGTGTACCTAACAAAGAATTGTCACAAAAATTATTAATAAGTATAAAGAATAAATATATACATATTTTACACGAGATTAAGGGGGGATTAAGAGATTAATTGAATGAAACTAATTAACTAAACTACAAAGAATGAATTAAAGAATAAATTGGGATGGAACATGAAACATATAACTCACAACCACAAGTATACAAATCTACCAATTATCAGATTGAAAATCAACTAAGTCCCTAGTCATGAATCCGAAATTAACACATGTAGGATGTTGGACCACCACACATCCCCCAATTAAACATCCTCCTATGAAAATCAACCTAAGCGACCACACCTAGATTAACCAATTAAACATGCAAAGGTGATCAATCAAAACATGTTCAACGCATAGGAAAGAGCTTGTTAATTAAAGTGCACGACCTAGTGAGACCACTCAACTATCCATGATCCTTCTTATTTGATTCCAACGTTAAAGACAAAATCAAACAAGCAAATTCACATAAGCTACTAGAAGAATCAATTAACTTCAATCCAATAATTAAATAAACTCACATAAATAGGCTGAAAATTACATAATCCATATTGTGTTAACTAATACAAGAGATTAACAAGCAACAAAGAGGTATGAATTTAAAGGCTAAAACGTAATACACCATATGAATAAGTTGAAGATCTTGAAACCACAAAACCTTGAATCCTTGACCACAAGTAATCCAAACCGTGAAGACAAGTTGGTGATGAAGATGGTGATGTCGAAATATGGTTGGTGATGATGGTGATCACGCCTTCTCCTCCTCCTTGAAGCCTTGAAAACCCTTGCACTAGAGAATGGAAGGTGGTAGCCGAGAACTTGGATGTGTGGCTGCTGAAAAGATGGAGGTATGGAATGATATTTCTCGGTGTAGAAGGTGGTGTGTAATTGTGTTGTGAAGCCCTCTATTTATAGGAGAAAACTTGGAACCCTTGATGCAATCCTAGCCCTCCATCTAGATGTCGAAATCTTTTAGGATTTATCTCTTTAATTGTTGCTGAAAATTAATTGAGTAGCCACCAAGAAACCCTTCTCTTTTTGCCGAAATTAGGACTAGATTCATCCATAAATTTCTGAATTAATTCCTTGATAAACCTAGTTGAGTTCCACATGGATTCTCCTTGAATTGGTTGCCAAAATCATTGATGAATAGTGCCGAATGAACAGTGCCGAATTTCCTTCAATTAATCCCTTAAAAATCTGAATTAATCTCCAAGGATAATTGCTGAAATCTTCTTGAGTGATGGCCAAGAAACCTCCTTCCTCCTTTTGCCGTAATTCCATCTAGATACATTCCCAAAAATCTGAATTAATATCCTAAATAAATTAGGTGTTTTAAAAGAATAAAAACTTTGGGAAAAAATATCAAGATTAAATAAAATAAAATCAGAATCCTATTAGGATAAAAGGATGCGGCAAAGAAAGAAACTTCCTTGTGATTTTCGTCCAAAATAAACCCTAATGGGCTAGGGTTTCATCCAAGAGTCCAATGAGCTTGTTTTCATGGATTTGGGCCTCCCAATTGGTCCACATGGCAGCCCACCTCTTAATGGGCCTCGAAAAAGCCCATTAAGCTCGTAAATTCTCCGAGGTCCCGTTTTGCATTCCGAGCACAAATAGTAATCCTAGTTGAAGTAGGACTCCTACTCACTTTAGGATTCCTGGTAGAGTCAGGAAAGAGTTCAAATCAGGAAAGTTTCTAAAAATCAAAATAGGAAAGATTTCAAAAGAGGAAAGTTTCCTAATCCAACTAGGAAAGTCAAGTCTCCTAATTCAAGTAGGAGACTCAAAATAGGAAAGTTTTCTTAAAACATCATTTCGGTTCATTCCTTCAATTAAATCATCATTTAGGGACTCAAAGATCGAAACTAAGCTAAATAGCAAAGTTTAACAAGTAAAATGCAGCCAAATAATAGGGAAAACACATTAAAAATGTCGCATATAATGCTCCTATCATTCAATCAAACATTTAATATATGCAATGAACAATAAACTTGCCCTTTTTTATTAATAATAATTACAATAATAATTACATCAAAATGATTGTTTTAGAACACAACTCCTTCAAAAATGTACTAGGCATTTTAATGAAGAGCCCCAATGTATATTAATCGTGCCAGCCTTACCTAGAGTGGTAAAAGGACAATTGACACTACTGAATCATACACCCAAAACTCAAAACTCAACAGTAGGTTAATCAGAACATGTCAACACCTAGAGTGGCAAGAAAAACAGTTCCAACAACCACAAAATGCAAGTTTCAAACCTTATTGTATGCTAACATTGATTCTATAAACAATAATCATTTAAAACCTCCTATGGGGAGCAAGGATTCCTTGCTTTTAGAATCAATATCACAAGATTTTAGTCCAATACTCATGCTCAATTAAAAGCTTTTACATAAAATTGCTATCGACAATATGATATGTTGGAAGTATTTAATTGAACTGGACTAAGAAAAATTAAGGTTTTAAGAGTCTTATATGAGTTTTATGAATGTCTTTGATGTTGTTTTGTTATACAATGAATTGGGAGACAAAAATAAAGGCAAACAATACAGCAAACATATAAACCAAGATCAGAAAAACTCAAAGTAAATACAAACACAATCAATCCCTGCAAACAGTCTCATGTAGGCCTCAACAAGGCTATAGAATTTAAATTATGCAGAAAATTTTGGCATTACAAAGTATAAAGTTCATAGGAGAATGCAATTAGGATTGTGTACCTTAATACAGATGAATATGAAATTTCTAGTGATGAATCAAAGACAAAATTAACAATAACAGAGCCCTTCGAATTATGATTTCAACAAGCTTTGATAAAGAATTTAGGCGGAAAAATATTAATTGAAATAAAGAAACGAAGAACACTAATATTGGATTTGGAAGTAATTGGGGATTTACAAATTATTTTCCCCCCTTTTGGATAAAAAAAAAATTCGATTCTTAATCGAGCACAATGGCTCTGATACCAAAATGTAAACTTAATTCTATAAATATGTATATTTACTCAAGTTAAGAACACAAATATAATCAAGATAGTTAATGCTAACCCGTAGCAGATATGGTCGAACTTGGTGCTTCTCCTCTGAGCAATCCTTTAGGCAATCTCACAATGGGGCAGAGAATAATGTAGTGCTTGTGATTGCTAGAGCAGGGACCAAGGTCTCTATATATAGGCATTTACAGGACTAAGTACCTCCCATAAAGGATTCATAGTCTTAATCAATATAGGCCTAATAGACTTGTTCCATGTACAAGTAGGATTACTTATGATACAAATAATGACCAAAATATAAAGTGTATCTACCATGAATAAGGTAAGTTAACTAGAATAGAATAATATTCTCCAATTACTTATTCTGCAATATATGTAGCTAAGTTGTCGCATACCTTATTGAGTATTGATAAGTCCATAAAATCTTACATATAGTGGCTATTTTAAAATAAATTTAAAAATATGACTAAATTTGAAATAATCTACCACTAAAACATAATACCTAAATGAAAGTCTAATTTAACGTTTCCTAAATTGCTAAATAGGAGAGAAAAAAATAACTAAAAATCAAATGTTCAAACATTTCATTTTTTTCAAATTTCAGTGTTCTTAACTTACAAATAACTATGAAAAAATTAATTTACCTACAAAGGTAAATTACCTACCACTCTACACAACTTTACTCACTCTTCTGATTGTGCGGTTTTTACCGTGGTCATTAATTATTACTTAAACTTCCTAACAATTGTCGTTGTAAAGTATAATGGGAAATAAAGGTTTTTCCCACAGAAGATTGTTATATTTACTTTTCAATGTCACAATAAATTAAATTAAATAAAGAATTATATTAACAAGTATAAAGAATAAAGAATATATATATATACAAAATTAAATAAACTATTGTTGATACATAAAAAGGCATGAAACATGCATTTTATACATTTTAAGATATATACACATGCCGACACCCAAAAAGTCATTAAATCCATACATTTTAACTAAATTCATCACGCCATATTATCATATCACGCATGTGGACCCAAGCCACGACAATACATTTGGGGCTTACAGAAGTGGGTTTGGTGTGGATGGTAACGGAAACACATAATGCCCGTTTTTAACCTAAGTTGTTGATGATTTTGGTCTTGGGCCCAAAATCCAAGCCCAATAGCTTATGTCGAAAGTGGAATAGTGAATATGAGAATTAGACCCACCAGATCCAAAGCCCAATCTTAAATTCGTGAAACCCAATCTATTTCTTGTTCATCCTCCCTCACAGACTTCACCATCAATCGATGTGGTGTTGCTCACATATTTCAATCTGTTGCATTGATAATAGCCACCTTAGTCAAAGTTAGCTTACCTCCCATCCGTTGCATTTAATGTCAGATGCTATATCCAAATTGCATTGATTACATTCACCAAATCCTAACATCACGAAATAAATGCCTCACCCCCTCACTGAAGCCTATAAAAAGGAAACCTTAGCGAAAGGAAAGGGCAACTCAACAACACCCAGATAAACCTCTCTCATCTTCCCCACATGCAACAACCTCCAAGCAGCCAACCAAAACCTAAACACAAACCAATCATAACCCAACAACATCCTAAGAAACTACCAGGCGGGCAAGCATGCATTTCCCAAATCTTCCAAGCCTTTCCAAGCTTTCTCGAATCTCCCAAGCCGTTCCGTACCTCCCGAATCTCCCAAGCCTTTCCGTACCTCCCGAATCTCCTAAGCCTTCCCACACCTCCCGAATCTCCCAAGCCTTTCCGCACCTCCCGAATCTCCCATGCCTTTCCGTACCTCCCGAATCTCCCATGCCTTTCCGCACTTCCCTGAATCTCCTAAGCCTTTCCGTACCTCCCGAATCTCCCGTGCCTTTCCACACTTCCCCGAATCTCCTAAGCCTTTCCGTACCTCCCGAATCTCCCGTACCTTTCCGCACTTCCCGAATCTCCGAAACCGTTCGCACCTCCCGAATCTCCCAAGCCGTTCCGTACCCTCCCGAATCTCCCGCACCTCCCGAATCTCCCAAGCCTTTCCGCACTTCCCCGAATCTCCATACCTTTCCGTACCTCCCCGAATCTCCCATGCCTTTCCGCACTTCCCGAATCTCCTAAGCCTTTCCGTACCTCCCCGAATCTCCCATGCCTTTCCGTACCTCCCGAATCTCCCGTACCTTTCCGCACTTCCCCGAATCTCCTAAGCCTTTCCGTACCTCCCGAATCTCCCGTACCTTTCCGCACTTCCCGAATCTCCGAAACCCTTCCGCACCTCCCCGAATCTCCCAAGCCGTTCCGTACCCTCCCCGAATCTCCTAAGCCTTTCCAAACCTCCAAGGCCTACCTGAATCCCCCCAAATTTCCCTCTCAAGACTTGTCTAATTCTCTCACTACAGTGTGTTTCTAGCTCCCACACCATGCTCACGCTGTCAAGCCTATTTCATATGGAATCACGTACTGAATTAACTCTTTAATCACATTTTAGGGTTAATTCGGGCCTAGTCATGCAAATCAAAGAACCCCCTCAACAACTATACAGTATTGTTTCTATTTACAAAAATATACATTATATACAAAAGTATTTTTGGGGGTTTTTGAGATTTTTAAAAACAATAAAAGGAAATATTTTTGGATTTTTATTATTTTTGAAAACAAGAAAAACACACACAAATATTGTTTTGAAGATTAACCAACTCCCTAGCCATGAATTCGAAACCAACACATGTAGAATGCCTACGCAGGTTATCATTCTCCAAATAGACTTCTTCTATGAAAATCAACCTAGTAAACGCTTATCTAGATTCATCAATTAAACATGCAAAGTTTGTAATTCAAAACATGTTTAAAGCATAGAAAATGAGTTGTTGATTAAAGTGCATGACCTAGTGAACGCTCATCTATCCATGATCCTTTTCATTTGATTTCAACATTAAGATAAAACCAAACAAACAAAATTCACATAAGCTGCTAGAAGAATCAATTAACTTCAATCCAACAATTATTACACAAAATAGAAAATAAACAAACAATAACATTTCCCAAAATTATTCACGAATAGTTAATTAAACAAAAATAAATTATAATAAATAAACGAAGTTTGGGAAAAATGTTACTGTTGTGTCCATGAAAATGGACACTGTCTGGCAGGCGAAGGTGGCAGACTCAGCTATAGAATATCGTAATTGGTATTTGGATGTGTGATGTGAACGTAAAATACGTTCACAAAGTGCCTTTAATTACTGGATTTTGCTATTCCGATAGCTTAATTGTCTGTTTAATGTTTGGTTTCGTGATTTTAGAGAAAATACCAGGAAAATGTTTATCTACACAGAATAGGTGCATTTTGGAGGTTTTCTGCGTAATTTGAAAAGTTAACCGTGACTTTCATTTGTGGAATAAAATATTGTACGAAGATTTCGGATTATTCCGAATCCCGACAATTTGTCGGCGAACCACCACTTAAGGCGGCGCAACCACCACACACGGTGGTGGAACACAATTCAACCACCATTTTATTTTCTCTAATAATTGTTTATTTTCTTTATTTTATAATTATTTAATTTCTTTTATTATTCTTTTATTTTATTTTAAATTTGTTATTTTAATTTTTCTTTTGTTTGATTCTTACTGTAGCACGTTCCTCCCTTCACATGTTCACGATTCTTCCTCCACCGGCAAGAAATTCCAGTTCACAGCTCCACCCATTACATATCACATATCACTACAGTCCATTACTCCCTCCACCGAGCCGCCCATTTTCTCTATTCCTTGGAATTTCTGTGATGTTCTTCCTTCCACTACCACCTCTGCGTTGGAAATCAATCACTCTGCTCCTTGGCTGCTTCTGCCCATTCTTTGCTATTTAAGCAGCCCCTGCAAGCACAAATTCACAACAATCTAATTATCAATTTCTCTTTTGCGGGTTTTGAAGCAATGAAACCACAGCCCGCCGCAATTGCTCGTGCTCTCGCATCGTGCCCGGTCTGCCGCCGTGCTCAACCAAAAAGCCCGAATTTCTATTCATCCGCGACGGCCCGGCCGCACCACGGCGTCCCTAGCTTTGTTCACCGCCCAACCCATCTAGTGTCGCGCCGCCGATCCGGTCCGGCGCGGTTTCCGTCCCTGTTGCAACTAGCGGATCCCGCGCCGAACTTCTCGCCGGAAATCCATTGTCGGCGCTCCCAAATCCCCAGGGCCCCGCCCGGGCCGCACCGCAAAGCCGCCGCCATGTTCTCGATCTTTGCCGGCATCGGCGCGGCTCGTGATCTCTCGCCGTGCACCGCTCGCCGGTCTCCATCAAACCCAAGACTCGACGCCATCGTCGATCCCCACTGCACGGCACCACGAACTCGATCCGATTGCTCCTTGCTTGCCACCAAGCGCCTGTCTTGCTCGTCCGGAAGAGATGAATGGAAATCGTGAAAATGATGGAGAAGAAGCCTCTTAATGCCGACATGGCATTAGGAAGAAAAGTCAAAGAAAGCCGTGGGCTTGGGGCGGCCAGAAAAGAGAAGAAAAGAAAAGCCCAATTGCCCAAGTCCAAATTGATTTCTACACCCGTGCACCCGCCACATCCAAAGTCCGTTTTTATAGCTGAGTCTGCCACCTTCGCCTGCCAGACAGTGTCCATTTTCATGGACACATTAGTAACATTTTCCCAACCCTCGTTTATTTATTATATTTTATTTTTGTTTAATTTTATTCTCCGTACTTTAATTAATGTGAATAAATGTTGGGATAAATTGTTACTATTTGTTTTATGAGCCAATTACCTATAAGGTCATTTACATGACCTATTTCCTTACAAAAGCCACCTAATATTATTTACCCTAATAAAGCCACACGGTATAAATGAATCTTTGTATTTGACATTAATAATTTATCAAATTTACGATTCATGCCACTGAATCCCATTTAGTCATTTTCTCTCATTCTCTACGATTCCCCAATCCCTTTCTCTCCCTCTCTGTTTCGCTCTCTCTCACTGAAACCCATCGAAAACCTAAATTGAAGAGATCGTCGATTTGATGAGAGTCACAGCTTAATCGATTCGTGGATCTCAAATCGAAATCGAAATCGAAATAGATCCGTAAAGCTATTGACGTCGGAGTCCGAAATCGAAATCGTTTCGTGCCGCCATCACCATCCTCAATTAGTTCTCGGTCCCAATCCAACGGCCGCAACAACGACAACAGCTCTCGCCTCCTGCTTTGCGGCCGGACTCCAATTTCTCCCACCACTAACTCCGCAACCGCCGAACCCAACTCCGCCGACAGAGGAGCCGCCGCGCCGGAAGTTTCGCTACACGCCTGTAAGTGAACCAGCAACATGGATATGCATCTGTATGTTTGATATGCATCTGTATGTTTGTATCGGTGTGTATGGGGTTTATGGAAATTGAGCGTTTTGGGGGTTTGATTAAATAATGTGGATGTCTTAGTAGATTTGTTGAACTATGTCAGCTGCATAGTTAAACTAAGTCAGTAGCATAATTGTACTAGGTCAGTAGCATAGTTGTACTAGGTCAGTAGCATAGTTGAACTACGTCAGTAGCATTGTTGAACTCAGTCAGTTGCATTGTTGAACTAGGTCAGTAACATTGCATTAGAATCTCCAATTAACAATTTTTCTGATTGCTTTTAACATTGCAGTAACATTATTGTTCCTGATTGCTTGTAGTTTGCAAAATGAGTCAACAACAGTACAGAGCAAACCTCATTGCATTCCATTCAAAGATGAGTGAATACCAAAGAGTACTCAGTGAGGAAACTATTATGAAGCTCACACATTCTCCATTCTGGACTATAATCAAAGTGTTTATGCTGGAAATCTTGACAGAGAATGAATGCAGAAAATCAGAAGAGGATATTACGAGGATGGTCAGAGCCTATAATATTGAAGAGAAAGGATTTGTGTTTGGAGAAAAAGTGAGGAGAATAAGTGTAGGGGACGTTGCTAGATGTTTTGGACTAAGAAATACTGGGAAAACATTTGATCTGACTAAACGCCAGGGAAAGCCAGAGAAGAATGCATTCATTGACAAATTCTTCGGCAAATCAAGTAAAGTGACAAAGCTGATGGTTGAAGAGGCCCTAGGAAAATCTCTGAAAAATCCGAAAAAACAGAACTCAACAGAAGTTTCGTGCCTTATCATCATGTATCTCTTCATTACTTTCCTGTTCTGCACATCAGGTTACACAATGTCCTGGGCGTTGGTGACCATTTGCACAGACTTGAGGCAAGTACAAAGCTATTCATGGGCAAGCTTGATTCTGGACCACCTCCATCTTGGCCTGAAGAAGAAGAAGAATGACGACAAAGTTGTGGCTTTGTCTGGTTGTTTACCACTAATCATGGTAAGTCGATTCTACTTGGCTTTCTTTTACAAGTTCAGTAGCTTTCTTTCACCATATCAGTAGCTTTATTGCACTAGGTCAGTAGCTTTATTGTACTAGGTCAGTAGCTTTATTGCACTAGGTCAGTAGCTTTGTCTGGTTATATAACTAGGTTAGTAACTCTTCTGTCTAGTTCACACTCGTAACTAATGCTTATATTGTAATGAAACAGTATTGGTTAGCTGATAAGACAAATATCGGTAAAAGAATCGAAAGACATCAAACCGTTACAGAGCCAACATTCATGTGCTGGTCACTTATCGAGGTGCACAAATCAATGGTGAAACTAACGAACAGTGAGTTAGAGGTAAAAAAGGAAAGAAAAAAAAGTCAATATGCACAACATTTCGATTTATCTATATAAAAAATCAAATAACCTTAAATTTTCTTTATGTAACAACAGGTGATGTTTGAACGGGAAAGCCAAAATCAAGAAGCTTCAACTATAGTTGCAGCTACATTACTGGAGATTAAAGATACTCTGGAGCAGATAAAAGGAAATAACCCAACAAGAACAGTTGAAGCAGAAGATCAACGGAACACCGAAGATGAAGACATAAATGATGAAGACTTTGAAACTCCTACGTTTGGAGACTGGGTAATAATCTCATCCATTCTCAATTGTTGATTATAATGTTTGCATTAGGTTTGTTGAACTAGCTTAGTAACTTTGCTGAACTATGTCAGTAGCTTTGTCAACCTAGGTCAGTAGATTTGTCAACATAGGTCAGTAGCTTTGTCAACCTAAGTCAGTAGATTTGTCAACCTAGGTCAGTAGCTTTGTCAACCTAAGTCAGTAGATTTGTCAACCTAGGTCAGTAGCTTTGTCAACCTAGGTCAGTAGCTTTGTTTCAAGTATGTCAGCAGTTTTTCTTCTAATCAAATTTATATTAAACAAATGTACAGAGGAACACAAACACTCAAGAGCTTAAGAAAGAAGGACAAACTGCTCAGAGAAGAATGAAGGAGATAATCAACTCATTGGAAGAAACAGCAACACAGCAAAGTCTAACACAGGAAGAGTGCGACAAGACCCAACTTCTGCTGAAACAACTCACCGAAGAAAATGATAAACTACAGAGGAAGAATGAGCTGTATTGGCAGCTGTTGGAAAAAACATACAAGGACTATGATGTGGCAGCTAGAAAAACTGAGATTTTGCAGCGCAAGTTGCTTAAAAAGTGGAAAAGATGGACCACTGTGAATGAGCGAGTAAACAGATACGAGCGTGTGGTATCTAAGCAGTTGGCACACATACACAGTCTGCAAATAAAAGTGAGGAAGCTGGAAAACAAATTAGAAGAGAATGAGGACGATGGGAATGAGGATGAAGAAGAAGAAGAAGGCAGTGACAATGACAAGGAAGCTGAAAAGGATGGTGATAATGAAGAAGAAGAAGAAGAAGAAGAAGAAGGCAATAACAAGGAAGTTGAAAAGGATGGTGATAATGAAGAAGAAGACATGGGAAGGGAGGATAATTACGGTGGTGATGAAGAAGACAAAGGCAGCGAAAAGGGGAATGGTGATGGGCATGATGATCATCAAAAAGAGAACAAAGAAGGAGCTGAAAATGAAAATATGAGAAGGAAGAAAACAATAACAAAGAGAAGTTCAATGGTTGAGCGTGTGAAGAGCAATAAGAGGAAGATACTGCATGATAGTTCTTACATGTATGGCACACCGGAGGGGGTAGCATCTAAAGGGAAAGGGAAAAAAAGACAGAAAAAGGCAGTAGTTTAGTTCCTGACAGTAGCTTTTTGAACTGTAGACAGTAGCTTTCTGAACTGTAGACAGTAACTTTGATAATATTTTTTCGAAATGTTTTTAGTAACTTTGTGTAATCTCAATATTTGATAAGTAGCTTTCTGGACTCTAGACAGTAGCTTTATGAACTGTAGACATTAGCTTTATGAACTGTAGACAGTAGCTTTGATAATATTTTTTCAAAATATTTTTGGTAACTTTGTGTAATATTTCTCAGTATTGATAAGTAGCTTTCTGGGAATGATATGCTTAATTCCGATAAGTACTTACTATGATCAACTTTGGTGTCCTCAAACCTTTTACTATGTATCGATTCAAGTGTAATGATGTCCTTAGAACGACGAACACTTGTGGATTTGAACAAATAATGGGTTAACTAAATAAGTCTCTTAGCTAAATGCAAAAGTAGAAATCGGAAATTAACATTAGAAGCAAAACCATTTATCATACTAAGCGAAAAAGAAATCTCATTCATACAAAGCAAAACCACTTATTAGACAAAAAATTCCGGATGATTATCATTATGAAAAATGTTACTATGAATATTTATAGGCCAACTTTGGAATCGTAAACAATTTTAAAAAGATCAAAATATGAAAGCTACTGCCAATGTTGTTATAGTCAATATTGAATATAAAGCTACTGCCACTGTTGAATAAAGCTACTGCCACTATTGAATAAAGCTACTTGACAGGACCCGCCCCAGATTCCACTCTGGAATCCGAGGTGGACCTGCGGGGCCCACAATAGGGAGTTCACACCGATAATTCGGCATAAATTCTCCTAAAATGGACTACCCAAAACCTGCGAATTCCAAAACCCAACACTTCTAAATTGATCCCACAAAACCAACTAAACTACTGAGCCTGCTTGCTCGCCATAACCACAAACATCCACCATAACAACAAATAGCCAAATAACATTTCAATAATCCCCTGAAGTATTCGCTGATTCAGAGCATACTAATGATACGATAAGATTCTTCCATAATACCCAAAATGAAAGGAAAATCTACTAAAAGAACGGAAGCGACAAGAGACTATGCCTCGAGTGCGTAACGTGGCCCGACCTCATCTAATCTGCAACTTGGGCGATTAAAACCGAAGGGCCCAGGGGAAACCAATTGAAAACTATTAGCGTGAGTGGACGAAAAATGATCTGGTTAGAAATAAAGCTGAATTGCTTTCCCAATTTATTTTCTGAAAGTATGCATGCAAGCTGTAAAACAATTAATAAAACTGAAAGTTAAAATCATACTGAAAAAGCAGATGAATAAATCAAATCTCGCTCTCTTGCTATCCGGACTCTAAATGCGGGGAAAGCACTAATTTCCCTAATTCGATCAAGCTCGCTAAGCCGTACTCTCTAGGATTTTGGTGGGGACTCGCCGACCAACTATGGCTTACTATGACTGCGGAGGGGGCTGCCGACCAGCCTGATCGAAGGAGGCTTGGCGAAGGGCTATTTGTTTGGTTGGTCCGGAGGGATGCGCCAACCGGACGTAATGTGTGTATAGGTGATCGATGGGTATCTGCAGACCGGATAGCCTAGAGGGTGTCTGCCGACTAGGCGATCACCTAGAGGGTATCTGCCGACCAGGTGATCTACATCTAGAGGGTATCTGCCGACTAGATGTGGCATGCATGTCTAACTGAGCTATACACTGCGATCCGGATCTCTGAGGAGTGCACTCTCATATGCTGAACTGCTGGGGGTATACCCTAATAGATACTGGATAAGCTGAGGGTGTACCCTAACACACTGACTCTACTGACTCTACTGAGGTGGCTCTGGCAACATAGGTTATTCTCACACCTCGAACTATTATATAGTAACATAAATCATGCTCAAATAATAAAACAATTTATTGCATGCACATATTTATTTAAAAACAAATGTCCACTCACAATACGGCTAAGCCTGTCGCCTAGCTGAGTCCTCTCCTGCTGTGGGCTCAACCGGTCCTCCTGAATAAAATAAATCGAGGACCAAAATTTAATAACTGACCGTTCACGATAAATTACAAATAAATCATCGACCCAACTGGGGTCCTCCCAAAATCTAGGAATACTAAAACCCTGGAAACTCCCAACTTAGCTTCACTAAAAACCACTCGTCACCCAATTAAATTATAGGTCATCCATGGCGATAAATCCAACGGTCGGATTATCGCGGTTCGATAAAACGAATAAATGAAATTATTTATCGAACACATAATCCACAAATATCCTTCAATCAACCAAACTTCCAAATTTCCTTAATCCAACCGTTCAAACATCTCAAAATAATTACTAGAAGCTCCCAGTCAAATTATATTAACATCCAACGGTTACTCGGTAACCTAGAACGAAAACCGTTTAGTAACGGACCGATAATTAATCCGATAAATTCCCAAACCTATCCAAAATTCACGAACCAATTACCAACAAGCTCCAAATGAGAAACTAAAGCTAATGGGTTAAACTACTCGGCCATAGGAGCCGGACGAACCGCCACGCGCCGCCCAAAGGTGGCTGCGCGTGAAGCCCACGCGCCACCGTTCCGACCATCTCCGATGGTCACCAAATTTCACCACAACCTGCATCACAACACCAGCAACAACTTCCATAACTATGACTAAGTGTAATTCCGGCAAGAAGTGGTCGGATTTACCTCGAAATGCTCGTGGGTGGCCGGAATCTTCAAATCCTCGATTCGCCGCCGTCCGGCAACCAAATCGCCCAATACCGGTGGCGCTGAGCTCGTGGTGGTGAGGGCTTCAAAGCCCAGTGAGTGGTCTCGGCCAATTTGGCCGGAATCGGTGCCGGCAAGCCTCGAAAATTTCCAGCAGATCGGGGGTTTTTGGGCTAGCTTTGACTCGAGATTTCTCTCCCTACACTTCGATTCGATCTACAAAACTTGTCTAGGATTGAAGGTGGTATATTGGTGAACATTTTGGGACTGGTTTTGTGCCTTGAGGTGGCTGGAGGAGGGAGAACGAAGCCGGCGAAGATGGCGCCGCGAGAGAGAGAATCGGGGAGAGAGAGAGTGCGGGTCGGGGAGAGAGAGTGAGGGGTTTCCCGAAATGGAAACCCTAGATCTAATTAATAGCCCAAAATAGAAACTTCCAAAAATAGCCTTCCGACTTCCGCTGACCATAACTTCTCCATACGAGCTCCGATTTAATCGTACTTCATGTCTACGAACTCGATTTAACGAGACCTACAACTTTCGTGAAGAAACTTTGACCAAATTATGAATGGAATAAAAGTTTTGACCACTAATTAGGTTCCCGAAACTTCAAGTTACAACCTTTTCGCTATTTCTCCGTAAAAACAACTATTTTAAATAGAAATTCTGGGATGGGTCGTAACACTACTGCCTCTGTTGAATAAAGCTACTGCCAGTTTTAAATAGGCGCTGTGCATGTTAACTTGTTGTGGCGCCCCACAACACCACACCGGCCACATTTCATAGGCCGTCTCTTGCCACCTTCCGCAGCCGACTTCATTCGAATGGTTCTTGGTCAATGGAGGCTTCAAAACAGCACCTACACTTGAGGAGTCCTCATACAATTTCTCAATACTAGGTATAGGGTTAATACCATGTGCGTAAGATTCTTTGTAACTATTACAACTGTAAAACCACTCAATATAAGTGTATACAGGTTCAATCCCAACCTTCTGGATAGCGGCAAGAGCATGGGCACAAGGAAATGAATGAATCTGCCATTGACGACAAGAGCAAGTCATGTTCTCAAGATCAACTGCTACTGATTTCTGAGCATGAACTTCATAAACTGTAGGAGTAGACATACTAACAGACCAATGCCTCCCAATATTCATTGTTTTCTTCAACACATCCTCCATATGAGGACACAAAATAGTTGTCCACCTCTCACATGCAACCCTCCTCGTAGCCATGTTCTCCATAACCTTAACCCTTATGCCATCCACCATTTCAAAAATAGGAAGCTCACGCAATTCTTTGGTCCAATTGTTAAATGACTCTGCAATGCTATTTGCCATTTCACGGTATCTGTTTCCTTTGAAAAACGCATTGCACCACTTATCCAAAGGCAACTTTTCAAGAAAGTTCTTGATTGGCACACCACCTTCTTTCTCCAAATTGGCCAGATTATAGTAATAGCTACGTTCAGTAGGTGCATAGGCAACCTTCATAAACTCATCAATGATCTTGTCTACGAAGTAACTCTGAGATTGTTTTCGGTACAAGCCTCTAACATTCTCCCTAAGGTGGTAGTAGCAATATGAGTGAGGAGAATCTGGAAAATACCTAGCAACAACATTTAAAAGCCCACCATGCCGGTCAGTAACAAAAGTCACAGTTCTCCCTTGTGGCAACAAGATGTTGTAAAGATGATTGAAAAACCAATTCCAATTCGCATCATTTTCTGAATCTACAACTGCAAATGCAAATGGGAAGAATTCTGCAAGAAGAAACATATAACAAAGATTAGTATTTTAATAAAAATGAAGAAAAATAGCAGCGTGCCGCTGCACCGCTAACGGCAGCTTTTCAGCTGCCCCTCTATCAACTATATACACAGAAACAAAAAACACAGAAAAGTTACTGGGAAAATTTATAAAGTTACTGAGCTAGTTATATAAAGCTACTGACATAGCTATACAAAGATATTGACTTAGCTATTTAAAGCTACTGTCATAGCTACTGAATGTAAAAAGAAATGATATCACACCTTGGTTTCCATTTTTGCCGGTCGCACAGAGCATGTAGCCCTTGAACTTGCTCTTCAAATGAGCAGCATCCACAAATAAAAGCGGAATGCATGACTTAAAGCCTTCAATGCAACCAGCAAAACAAAGAAAGAATCGTTTGAAACGATTAGTCAAAGGATTACTTTCCAAAATGCAATAAGATCCGAGATTAGTAGATAAAACAGCACTCTGATACCAAGCCAATTGCGAGTAGGAATCACCATCATCACCATGTAGAGCCTTTCTTGCCAATTCCCTCCCATACCAAGCAATTTTGTAAGACACATCTAAACCAAATGAATTCTTGAAACGGGAGATAATTTCCTTTGGCTTAACACCAGGGTTCGATTTCAACTCATCGCTAATAACAGACTTGACAACATGAGCACCCAATAGCTTACTTTTTTGCTGACGAAGAACTCCCTTACAAGTGTGAATGCTGTTCAACTCCTTTATGTAAAAAAAAACCATTAACTTTGTTCTTCAAAGCACGAACAGACCATTGACAACCATCAGAGTGCCTCTTACTACAATGTGCGATAACACGACTTGGACAATTCCTCTTGTAAGCAAACACGAAACCAGTTTCAATAGCAAACTTGCACAACTTGTCCCTGAATTCTAAGACCCCGCCTTCAAACTTCTGTCCAACATAGCTAATATACCCAGTCCATTCATTAGTTAGATAGCTCTTAGCAGCCTCAGGCCTAAAACACCCCAAATATTCATTTTCATCTATAGAGTCATTTTTTGAAGCTGTTGACAAACATAAAGAAACATCATCAAACGATGATGTCCCTCCAGAAGTAACAACGCTACTCCGACCACAATCCCTAGCCAAAATATCAACAGAAGACGCTTTACATTCAACCAAACTCCTGAACATTAATTTCACATCCCGATAACTATCTAAGACACAACTTGGATATCCAGGTAAAGTGTACCTCAAATCGAATGAACCAGGTTTCAGAAACTTAAAACCAAAACAAATCTCCCTTATAATATCGTCAAACTTCATCTTCATATCAAGAAAAAACATCACGGTTTCAAACATATATGTGCACCTCGCATACAATTCTGCCGCCTCCATGACTAATTAAACTGCAATGTCAAATTATAGGAACAAAATATCAGCTTATAGTTTTGATATTAATGAAAAAAGAAAACAAAAAGGTACATATAGCAGGTCAGTAGCTTTATGTAAAACGATCAGTAGCTTTATGTAGTAGGATCAGTAGCTTTATGTAGAAAGATCAGTAGCTTATTCGATCTTCATAAATTGTTCACAAAAACAACATCAGTTACTTATCCATGACAACCGTGCAACAAAAATCTATGAACGAGAGAAATTGAAGATGAGAAAACACAAATGGAGTGCCAAATTGAAATTCGTACACAATTGAAAATTACTTTAAGCGATATAACATCAATCATTCAAAAACAACAATATAAGTTTGATTACTACTACAGAACGAAAATCACAATTACGTAACAAAAATAGGATATAGAAATCGACCTTTAAAGCCTCAGCGATGAATCACAAGTTCTGGAACGAGCAGAGAGAACGAGAACGAGCAGAGATTGGGCAATCTCAAAGACGAACAGAGAACGAGCGACGGAAAGAGAAGAGATCGGCGACCTGAATCACAGCGAAAGCTTGGGAAACTCTCTCTCTCTCTCTCTCTCTCTCTCTCTCTCTCTCTCTCTCTCTCTCGCTCTTGCTTTCGCTTTGTCTCTGATCAAATTTGAATTTTGATCAGTTATATCAGCTTCTTCAACGAACTAACCAAAGGGCAAAATGGGAACTAATGGACAAAGTAGAAGTAAAACGCGGGTCTATACTGGCCTTAAGAAGAAAAAATGAGTCAAGTGGCTCTAATTATAACAGAAGCTCTAATAGTGACCTTTAGAGTAATTCTTTATTGTTTTATTTTCTATTTTGTGTAATAATTGTTGGATTGAAGTTAATTGATTCTTCTAGCAGCTTATGTGAATTTTGTTTGTTTGGTTTTATCTTTAATGTTGAAACTAAATAATAAGGATCGCGGATAGACGAGCGTTCGCTAGGTCGCGCACTTGAATTAACAACTCTTCTTCTATGCTTTAAACATGTTTTAGATTAATCACCTTTGCATGTTTAATTGTTTAATCTAGATGAGCGTTCACTAGGTTGATTTTCATGGGAGAAGTTTATTTGGAGAATGATAACCTGCGTAGGCATTCTACATGTGTTAGTTTCGGATTCATGGCTAGGGAGTTGGTTAATCTTCAAAACAATATGTGTGTGTGTTTTTCTTGTTTTCAAAAATAATAAAAATCCAAAAATATTTCCTTTTATTGTTTTCAAAAATCTCAAAAACCCCCAAAAATACTTTCGTATATAATGTATATTTTTGTAAATAGAAACAATACTGTATAGTTTATTTAATTTTGTATATATATATATTCTTTATTCTTTATACTTGTTAATAATAATTCTTTATTTAATTTAATTTTTCGTGACATTAAAAAGTAAATATAACAATCTTCTGTGGGAAAAACTTTTATTTCCCATTATACTTTACAACGACAATTGTTAGGAATTTAGGTAATAATTAATGACGTAGGTAAAACCCTCTAATCAATGTGGCGGGTGCAGAGAACACTTTGGGCTTGGGCCTTGGGGTGTCCTTAGCAATTGGACATTTCTGAAATTGGGCATGGGCCAGTCAATGGGTCAACAGCCCATAGTCTTCTTCTTTTCCTCTTGCGTTTTGGCCCAGCCCAAGCCCAAGGCTTCTTTGACTTTTCAATGCTGCCATGTCAGCATCACTCTCTTCTCCATCACGATTTCATCTTATTCAAACCCAGCAGACCCGTGCTTGCTTCAATTCATTTTCTTATCTTCTTTCTTCATCATCGAGCAAGGGAGAGAGAAAACTGGGTACGCGGGAATTGCAGCGGCGAAGCTTGGATCGGTGGCGGTAGAGAAGGTACGGCGAGAACGGCGCGGCGGCGTCATGGCCGGGCTTGAAAGCAGCAGCGGGATGGGTGGAGAACAGCAGCGACGGCGGAGCTAAGGAGCTCGGCGGTGAGGAGAAAGCAGCGGCGTCGACATGGATGGTGGCGGGACCGTGAGATCGACGGCGGCGGCTATGGAGTTTGCGTCCTGGATTTCTGGCGCAGAACGGCGTCGTCGTGGCGGTGAGAGACGCGGGTCCGGGCGATGGCGAGCAAGGGCTCGGCGGCCCGGCACGAGACCGGCGGTGAGGATGGGGCGACGGGAAGAGGCACGGGCCTGGCGGCGTGGGCGAGAAGACGGTGACGGCTTTTGGGTTTCTGCTGGGCACGGGCTCTTCTGGAATTGCAGCATCTCAAATATGCAAAATAGAAAAACAGAGAAAATTAGATTGTGATTGTGTGATTTTGTGCTTGCAGGTGCTCTCTTAAATAGAGAAATGAAATGGTGATCGATTGCAGTGGAAGGTGGAAGCAGGAAGGGAGATGCTGCCAGTGGGGTGAGCTTTGTGGAGTGATCTGGAAAGGAGAATTGGTGGAAGTGCAGCTGTAGATGTTTGCCGGCAGTGGAGGAAAACCAGGGATAATTGGAGTGTAGTGTGATGTGGAGATGGTAGGTGATGGTGGTATGATCTGGAGATGCTAGTGGATGTGAGGGAGAATCGTGAACATGGAAGCCGCCAAGAGAAAACAAAGAAAAGAAATAAAATAAAAACAAAAATAAAAAGAAATAAAACAAAAGAATGAAATAATTATAAAAGAAATATGTAACATAAAATATAAACAAGGGAAAATAAGATGGAGGTTTAAAATGTGTATTGCCACCGCGTGTGGTGGTTCGCCGACAAATTGTCGGGATTCGGAACGGTTTCTGAAATCTTCGTACAATATTTTATTCCACAAATGAAAGTCACGGTTGATTTTTCTATTTACGCTGAAAATCTCCAAAATTCACCTTTTGTGTTGAAATTGACATTTTTCTCATATTTTTCCTAAAAATACAAAAACAAATATTAAACAGACAAATAAGCTTTCAGAATAGCAAAATCCAGTAATTAAAAGCACTTTGTGAACGTATTTTACGTTCACATCATCTTCTTACCTTTTTTATATTAATTTTTTAATTCCTTCATTTATTTATTAGTTATTGACAACACTCTCTATTTTTTTAATCACTTTATACAATATAGAAAAATTATTTACGTGATAAAAAAAAGATGCCAACATATTACTTTTTTGTTAATTTATAACGTTTTACTTTCTAAGAAGCAAATCAATGAAAACTCAAGCAACAGAAGAAAAAAATGTCCCGACATATGAATTTGCATAAGCACAAATGTTTCTGCCGTTTCCCAACTGCCCGGTAGCGTCGCACTTGGGTACCTGAAAGCACAGGATTGGTCAGGGAGGTCGGTGTGTACCGACCGAAGGCCCTCCGACGCTCAAGTCAGTACCGGTGGGTCTAAGAGCAGAGAGTTTGGGATTCGGAGAGAACGTACCTGAATAAGGAGTGAGGGCTCCTTATATATGAGGTGAGGTCGGAGACAAGCTTCCCTGGCGTGGGGGACATCCCCTGACACGAGGAATATTCTCTGGTCCACTACCTCGATGTGCGCATCGAGGGATGGCGGCGCCTAGTGCGGCATGGGCTCGCGACTTAGTGCGATCCGTGAGGTAGTGGACAAGCACGTGTGCCGGCTGGCCGTGCCGTGCCCGTGGGGCTGGTCACGCCGGTACCTGGTCGGGGAGACGTCCGTGTAGAGCCGGGGGAGAGCTTGTGGTCGGTACACCGGCCTGGTCTTACCGGTACCGCCGGGGTATTGCCGGGGCTTCGGCGCGGCTGGGGCGTATACTCGGTAGGGGATCCCTACCGAGTCGGTAGATGCCGCGGGGCGTTGTAGAGATTATGTTCTCGGTAGGGGAGCCCTACCGAGTCGGTTATGGGGGGCTGCAAGGAGGCTGCTCCGGTGATAGTGAGCTACTTCGGATCTATCCCGGTAAAGATATGAAATGGTAGCAACAGAGGTCCCCCAAGTCCCGAGCAAGAGGAAGCTCGTGGTCGGGGACTTAATCCGGAAGTTCATATCGGGATGTAGCGAAGTGTCGGTGGGGCAGCCAAGGCGACGCTTGGTACCGTCCCATGTAGTCCCCCAAGTCCCCGAACAAGGGGTTCCTCCCGGTTGGGAATTGTAACCGCTCCGAGTTTCAAGGGGAGTTGAAGCGTCGTGGCCGTTGAGCTCCTCGGCGTAACTGCCGAGGTAGTGGGGTGACACGCGTCACGTCCTGGCCGGTTTGGAAAATCGTGGGGAAGCTCGACCGTCGTGTTGCCACGTGTCGCCATCCGGGCCGCGACGGTTCACGTCGTACGGTCGAGATGGGTTGACTCCCGCTATATATATGGGGGTGAAGAGAGTTCACTTCACTTCATTCTTGCAAACTTCGCTTCCGAGCTCGCAAGCCGTCGGTAGGAGAACGAGAGCGTGCATCGGTAGTGCGAGTGTGATCACTCGGTACTCGACTTTCGGCCTTCAAGGCGCGTAAGTACCGATGCCTTGACCCCTTGTATTTAGTTTTTTGCTTTGCTTTTGTAACGTAGTTTGAGTACCGGTGTCCGGCCTTAGTACCGAGCTAGGTTGCATAGGCATAGGCATAGGTTATCCCTACCGATAAGAACCTTGGTCCATTTTTGCGGATGTCGACTCGGGGAGCGAGAGTGGTAGCGGTGGTAATGCCTTCTCTGGTGAAGAGCCGGAGAGGAGCGTATCGGTGGAGGAGGCTGGCTCGGACTCCGGCTCGAGTACCGGGACCGGTAGTTCTTGCTCGCCAAGAACCGGTCGTTTTTGTCCGGAGGGTATGATCCGGACGGTGGTGAGGGGTGTCACTACTGGGGAGGACCTAGTCCCTCTTGCGAGCCATATGTGAAGTCCCGAGCCGGTAGTAGTAAGAAGGGTCCCGTCTTGGAGGGGTTTGCGGTGGACCGATTAAAATTGAGCGCGTCTACCGAGGAGGACACTGGTAGCCCCGAGGGAGGCCTTCGATATCCCCGGCTCGGTGACGATGCGCCTACGGAGAAGGGGGAGCTCGGGAGTGCTTGGCTGTACGGGTGAAACCTTGGTACACCCGTTTTTCTTCGGTGAGGGTCGAGGATCCCCCTCCGGCGTACCGGCGGCGGTTCTGGCCGAGGTTGGCCTTGCCATCGCCCGATTGAACCCGAACACTGGCGGTGCCTGAACGCCCGTACACCCTCTACCACCACTGTGGTTTCGGTGAGCCCGATCTGGCGGTGTTCTTCGACCAATGGGCGCTTGAGGAGCATTCCAAGACGGACAAGGGCTGGTATAAGTTGAAGTCGGTGCGAAGCCGTGTACCGATCCTCCCCGAGACACCGAATGGAGGGAGTTCGGCCACGAAATATAAGAAGGTGATCCGATCTTGTCCGGCGAAGAAGGCCCTTTCCGGGAGGGTATGACCGGTACACACGACGTGGAGAGCCACGAGTTTGGGAGTCCCGAGATAGTTAGGGACCCGCTCGTCTTTGGCAATCCCACGTCCCAGCGGACATGGAAGAGCAAATACTTCTTCATCGGTGGGGAGTGGGAGTTCCGGCTGGTTCGGTACCGACCGAGAAGAGAGTCCCCCATAGTTTCAAGGATGCCCTGGTGGGTAGCCCTTATTGATTATAGACATGTAATAGTATGATTAGCCGATACCGGTATTGACCCTTGTTCTTTTTTGTTTTGCGGTGGATCGGTCTTGGAGGAGGCTTACCGAGAGGCAAGAGCAAGAGATTCGGTGGATCCGGGAGCATATTTCAATTGTGCTAAGAAGGTCCACGGTGCTCTGAATCGGTACTCCCTCGATAGCTCCGGTTTAGCCCCCACACCAAACCCGTGTAAGTATTGCCCGGTATCCTTGTACGTTCCAACTTATGGACGCACCTAACACCGGTGGTTCTTGTGCGGTTATTTACCGATACCGTCGGTACCGTACCCTCAAAGGCGACTCCGGCATGGTCCGTGAGCGGAAGGACTTCTACCGGCGAAGAAAGCGTCGGTGGGGACCTTGCACCGGAGCCTCGGCCGGTGGTGGAGGAGGTGCCGGTGTACCGGTGCTCGGGTTGGCGCGGGTGCGACCTCGTACCGAAGAGGAAGAAGAAGAAAGCCCACGGGGTCTGTCTACCGCCGAGGTGGAGGTGGAGGCCGAGGTGGAGGCCGGTCCCGAGACCGAGGTTGCATCCGAGGGCCGGATGGGTCCTCCAAAGCGTACCGCCGGGAGGAGGTAATCTTCGGTCACCTTTTATTTTATTGAGTTTGTGTACCGACGCTAACCATTGTTGTAGTTCGTGAAACGGGTGAGGGACCACGGAAGAAGCGAGAAGGTGCGGGAGCCGGTGCTGGCGACGGTGTGGCCCGAGTTGCGGCGGGTACCGGCACCACCTTGGCCGTGCACGGCTCGGAGTCTTTTTCAATCTTCGGGAGGGAGATCCGAGAACAATGCGTTGTTCGCGGCTGCGTGAAGAAAGCGGCTGGAGGATCCGCTCCCGGTCTCCCGCCTTCTTTGTCTTCCGGAGATGAACCTCGGGGATCAAAGGGATCTGCTCTTCCAAGGTGCGAGAGGGTACCGTTGCTTTACCCCCTTTTTTGTGGTGGTGGTTTTTTTTTTTTTTTTTTTTTTACCCCTTGTTGTGTCGGTCTTTGCGAACTCGGCATACGAAGAGCGGCCCTGGATCGCCGGGTTTGGAACGAATGGCGAACGTTGGGTGGGCGGGTGGCGAACCGCGGAATGGCTATGACACCGTGTTTGGCCGGAAGGAGCGGGCGGTAGGCCGCGCTTGACGGGACAAGGCCGAGCTCGAGAGGACAAAGAGGGCGGCCGTAGGCTTGTCCGGGAGGCGAGGATAAGGCCAAGGCGCGGTGGCGGCCGAGAGTGCTCGCCTCCAAGTTGAGTTCGATCGTCGCACGGAGGCGGCTCTCGGTGAGGCTAAGAAGGAGGCCTATCCTTGCCTACCGTCGCGGACCGGGGTCGGCGGTTGGAGCGAGCCACCGCCTATATTGACGGTGGTGTGTACATCCTTGGCAAGATCAAGGAGGCCTTCCGGGAACAAGGCCGGAGTCGGCTCCGTGCCGAGCTCACCGACGATCACGTTGATGATGAGCACCGGGGCATCCTCCAGGAGATCGAGGATGAGCTAGCCGGTGGTCCCGGCCCGATACGAGCCGCCGGTCGCGGCAGGCATCTGGAGGAATGAAGTCCCCCGTGTTGGGTGGTACCGGCCAAGGGCCGTGTAATTTTTGTTTTCCTTTTTTTTTTTTTTTTGTTGGGGGTTTAAACCCTTTTTGAACATCACTCCCGGTAGGGGTGCCTATCGGGAGGCAAGTACTTGAATTGGCCATAAGGCCCTTATTTATTGTTTTGAACAATGGCGTGTTTCGCCTTATTCTATGAATTCTGTTTTTTTTTATATGATACCAAGTGCTCACCCGGGAGGGCTAGTTTTTTAGTATTTGTATCATGTGGGTAATTGATACCGGTAGGATGATGAATTTATCATAGCAAAACTTATGCATGGGGGTAGGCGGTACCGGCCACATGTCTTACGAAGTTTGGCATGGGGGTAGGCGGTACCGGCCACGTGCGTACTAACATAAGCAAAACTTATGCATGGGGGTCGGCGGTACCGGCCACATGTCTTACGAAGTTTGGCGTGGGGGTAGGCGGTACCGGCCACGTGCGTAATAACATAATCGAAACTTATGCGTGGGGGTCGGCGGTACCGGCCACATGTCTTACGAAGTTTCATTTTTGTTCTTGGCATTTATGCGTTATCGGTAGGAGAACAAGCATTCATGAAGACACGGATTTTATAGTGGTTCACACTCGGCTCAATGCGAGTCCTAGGTTACGTCCCTTGTAGGGGTTTCACTATGGTAAATGATAATTACAATTGCTTGAGAAGTGGTGAGGTCCACTTAGCCGGTATGTCCGGGCTTTATATATATATATTTTTTTATGGGTAGTAGTAGCGAAGGTGCTCGATATTCCATGGGTGCGGGAGCATGCACCCGGTGGAGTCCGTGAGCCGGTAGGTTCTCGGCTTGAGGACTTCGACTACCGGTATGGGCCTTCCCACCGTTGGTTGAAAGTCATGGCTGCCGAGTTCTTCGTACTTTGCCTTACCCTTCGTAGTGCCCGGTCCCAGGTTTGAGATACCGGCACTTTGCCTTCGCATCAAACTTGCGCTTGAGCTGGTTTTTGTGTTCGCATTCGGAGGTTGGCTTGTTCCCGACGTTCCTCGAGTAGGTCCGGTTGAGGCACTGTTGTTCCTCATTTTCATTTGGATCATATGTGTCGATCCGGTGTGTTGTGGAATTGATTTCAACCGGTACCACGACTTCGCACCGAAAGCAAGGGAGAATGGCGTCTCCCCGGTGGCGGCCTTGTACGAGGTGCGGTACGCCCAAAGAACCTCCGGTAGTAGTTCAGGCCATGCGCCTTTCTTATCACCGAGCTTGGTCCTCATGGTTCTCTTCGGGATTTTGTTAAACCGCCTCCCCGACCGTTGGTGCCGGGTGGGCTACCGATGCGAAGAAAAGGGTGATGCCTTTCTCCGGCAGAATTTCCTGAAGGATTCGGAGTCAAATTGTTTACCGTTGTCGGTGATAATGACTTGAGGGATACCGAAGCGACGGATGATGTTTTCCCGAATGAAGGACTGTACTTGCCGGGAAGTGATTGACTTGAGGGCCTTGGCCTCGTCCACTTGGTGGAGTAGTCGGTGGCGACTACCACGTGTTCAACACCACCGGTACCCTTGGGCCCGATTAAGTCGATTCCCCACTGGGCGAAGGGACATGGGTTCACCATCGTCTCCGGCGGCTGGGATGGTTTTGGTACGTTCGGTGCGTTGGCGACGGGCCTTGCATTGCCTTGTAAATGATATAGCGTCCGGAGGAGTGTTGGCCGAAGTAACCAAGGCGGATGAGTTTGTGGGCCAATGCTCTTCCTCCCGGGTGGTTGCCACGGATGCCCTCGTGTACCTCCCGATGGCGTCTCGGGACCCGGCGGTCCGAGGCATCGTAGGTATGGCAAGGAGTGAGCTCGTCGGTAGAGATGGGCTGTTAATGATGAGGTACGGGAGGACCGGAATCTTACTTTCTTGGCCTCATCATTATCTCTCGGGAGGGAGCCATCACGCGGGTACGCGAGGATTGGTGTCATCCGGTTCGCCTCCTCCGGGCGCGGGTGGTTGACCTCGGTGGGCATTGTCTCGGTGCTTCGGCTTTCTAGCATGTCGATGGGTGTACCGAGTTGCCGGGGTTGGGGTCGATAGCGGAGGCTATTCGGCGGCGTCGGCCACTTTGATTTTCTTCTCTCGGTACCTTCGTTAGCTTGAAGCATGAGAAACCGGCGGTGAGCTCTTTTGCCAACATCCTATCTTAGGGACGTGATGGGATCCTTGGCACAGTAGTCCCCGAGACTTGGTTGACAATGAGGCGTGAGTCGGCGAAGACACGGAGGCTTGGGCTCCCATGTGCGGGCGGTATGGCGCATGGCGGCCGAGAGTGCTTCGTACTCGGCCTCATTGTTGGAAGCCTTGAAATTGAACCGGAGAGCACTCTCGAGCCGAGATGTGTCGGGACTAGGTGTGGGGAGTGATAAGAATGAGTCCGGCCCGCTACCGTGGGTGTTCGAGGCACCATCCACATATAATTGCCGGGTCGGTAGGGCGGGGTCAAATTGTGTTTCCTCGCCGGTGGCTCAGGCCGTCTCGGCGAGCCGGCCCCCTCTACCGATGTGGGTGAGGACCGAGAGGTGAATTCGGAGACAAAGTCGGCCGGCACTGTGCCTTAATTCTTGGTCGAGGTCGGTAGGTGATATCGAACTCGGCCGAGCTCGATGCTCCACTTTTTTCATTTAATTATGACGGAAATTGTTATTTTTTAATTGTTATTTTTCATAGCCAATCAAAACCTACCACATGGCACATACCTCCACCAATAGCCATCAGCCATGCCATAGTCCGTAGGCCCGAGCCAAGGGCTTAAAGGGCTGCTATAAGGGCTAAATGAAGCCCCCCATGACCCATATAGCCCCTCAATTTTTTTTTTTTTTTTTGGCATACCCCTCCATTGCTTGTTTAGGCCATATTTGGACCTTTGGCCCTCCCATTGGAGATGGCCTTAGAAGTTAGAACCGACAAAGATGAATAAAAAAATCTGTGCAGGAATTTGATTCCTTTGTTTGGTCTTTTTGGTCTGATTCCTTTTTTATGTTTTATTTTTATGAGCAAATGGTCTGATTCCTTGGTTGAAACTTGACAGTAAGAGCAAAATAGCGAGTGTTCCTTTGCTGCACTTGGGCACACGATGACTTCCTCTCAGTTTCTGGGCCATAATCCCATCTTCCACCCTTGTTCCAATTTCTTGGAAAACAGCAGACTCCTTTCGTTAAGTTCACATGGGTCCTCATATTTCAACTCAAAGTTGAGAAATAAAAGGACCCCATTCGTTAAACTCATCGTTTCTGCGAGAAAACAAGTAGAGGTAAGAGGTTGCACTTCAAATTCTTAGTCTCAATTCTTGTTGCTTTTGTGGTTTTTATTGGGTTTTATTGTTCTCTATAAATGCTTATATTTCTGGGTTGGTTGGTGACTAGTAGATAGTGTACGATCCTGATGAAAGGATAAATAGGTTGGCAGATGAGGTGGACAATGAAGCTCCGCCACTTTCAAGGCTTTCTCTGTTCTCGCCTTGCAAGGTCAGTCAGAGACACTCTATCTGTTATGTGGTCATCTATCTCTCTATCTTGCATTTTCTGGCCATTTGTATTGAATTTGGCGAACCTATATATCTTTTGCAGATTAATGTTTTCTTGAGAATAACTAACAAAAGAGAAGATGGGTTTCATGATTTGGCATCTCTCTTTCATGTGAGTTCATTCAAATTTATAATTATTTGCTGCTTCCGCCATCTCCTGTTGGCAACAAACAATTAGAGTGAAATTATACGCATTTCTTCTTCAGTAATAATTAATTGTTCACTTCTATTTTTACATATACTTACTCTTGTCCTGACATTATGACTCTTTGTGCCTAGGTAATAAGCCTTGGAGATGTGATTAAGTTCTCTTTGTCACCCTCAAAATCTAAAGATCGTTTGTCAACCAATGTGTCAGGGGTTCCCCTTGATGATGGAAATTTGGTAAGGAAAGGCTGCCGCCTTTTTTATTTATTTTTTGTTTTTGTTTGCATGTTGCTCCTAATGTTGCTACAATTATGATTGGGAACTCTTTTTTGCAGATTATTAAGGCCCTTAACCTCTACAGAAAGAAGACTGGTAGCAACAATTTCTTTTGGGTATGAAGGTTATTCAGAACATTTGAAATGTTAATTTTGAGAGCTCTTTGAAGTTGATGAATAAGGTGCTGTAATAATTTGACATTTATGTTGCATTGAATTTTTTGGCAGATTCATCTTGATAAGAAGGTGCCTACAGGAGCAGGACTTGGTGGTGGAAGCAGCAATGCTGCAACTGCGTTATGGGCAGCAAATCAGTTTAATGGTTCTCTTGCCACTGAGAAGGAGCTCCAAGAATGGTCGAGTGAGATTGGTTCAGATGTTCCCTTCTTTTTCTCTCAAGGAGTAGCCTATTGTACTGGTCGTGGTGAGGTATGTCTTTGTCATATTGGTGTATTGCTTTTCAGCTTTCCATCGTTCTAGATGATTTCACAAGATGGCTCTGCTAGAAAGTACTGAATGTTAATTAAGAGTGATCTTGGGAGTTAGATGCACAATTTCTGTTAATCACATTGTTAATTAAGAACTCAGAAATGTAACAACTAGCCTTTGGTCTAGTGATATTCCTCTCTACATTGTTGGAAGTGATCCGAAGTGAAAATCTGCCTCCCTCAATATTGTCTGATCAAACTTAAGAAAGAAAGAAAAAAAAAGAATCAACTAAGTTAAAAGGCACTTCTATTTGACAGTCTAGATGGCAACATTAGGTATTGGTTTGTTGTGTATCATGGACTCATTCTTTAGGAGTGCTTTCCCCGTTTTGAATTTGAAAAAGACTGTCTTGAAATGATTTTGAAACGATAATTTGCCACCGGTTATGCGGTGGATTTTATATGTTCTAGCCTTCCAGGAAAAAGGAGGCTTGGACTGGGTTTCAGGTCCAGTCAATATTACTACCATGGGGTTTAGGGTGTAGGGATGATAGAGATTACTTGGGAGTATATTTCGTGCTTCTTATCATGGTATAATATTCGAGACTGTTTTTCGATGTCCAGGTTGTTCAAAATATTCCTCCACCAGTACCCTTTGACATTCCAATGGTTCTTATAAAGCCTCAGCAGGCATGTTCAACAGCTGAAGTTTACAAGGTATCGTAGATTTGATGTTGAGTGGATTATAAATAAACTCCAAAATATTTCACCATAATTTTTAATATTTTTTTTGATTTTTCAGCGTCTTCAATTGGATCAAACTAATAATGTTGATCCTTTAAGATTGCTGGAGAGAATCTCATTGAATGGAATATCACAAGATGTTTGCATCAATGATTTAGGTATGCATTCATGAAGGATAGTAAGAAGACACTTTGGTTTGCTATAAAACTATTATTATTAGCCAATTTTTTAATAAATAATAAAGATAAATTAGGGAAATTATTATGTTTTTTTTAGTGGGAATTCTGGCGTTCAAATTCCTGCAGCTCAGTCCTCCCAGTTTATGTGTCCTTTAGTAGGCAAGTCGACACATTAGAGACATTTTTGGAATATAAAAACAATTGCTGGCCAACTCTTTAACAACCAACACCTATTTTTTTTTTTTTCATTTTTTCTTCCTTTTTTTGCCATAGTGTTTTAATTCTTGCCTAATGTTTTAATCCTCTATGTCCTTTTGTTTTCTAATAGCTATTTTAAAGTAGTTAACTTGCCTGTTTTCTAATAGGTTTTTATAATATCTTATTTAAATATACTGGATACAAGTTTGCACTGGATGGCCCTTCATCCAGAATTAGAGAAACCTGCCGGTTTTGGAAAGTAGGTCTCAAGTCTCAGCAGCTCAAGAGTTTCAGACTACCACAGCATGATCTTTTCTTAAGTATCCAAAATAACATTATTAACGAGTTGTATTTATTTGCAGAACCTCCAGCATTTCAAATTCTTCCATCTCTTAAAAGATTGAAACAGCGAGTACTTGCTGCTAGTCGCGGACAATATGATGCTGTTTTCATGTCTGGAAGGTACATTCATCGCAGCACCTATTAAGATAATTAATTAAACGATGGTTTTTATTGTCATTTCATAAAAATAAGTACCTGAGACATATTACAAAGTACAGATCCCTAATAATAATATGTATAGTCACTTATTCATAGGCATTGAATGTTGTTACATTGTAGCTGCGCCCACGAACCACTGGTTTCCTGCTCTTAATTTCCAAAAGAAATGAGGCCTCCAACTATTAATATCCTCAAGGACGAGCATATGTTTTGGGTCGGCTGAAAGTTTATCATACAATTATATAGGAGGTCCTGGGTCCCAATCTAATGCTCCACTTCCCAATTCCTTAGTATACTGTTTGTTTGCGCGCTCTTCTCTGTCTGCCTCTATGGGTGAAGGTTGGGGTTGTAGGTGAGGAGGGGGTTTGCTTCATTCATTGTAGGCCAATTCCCTAAGCTGCTGATCTAGCGGTTGCCTAACACCACAATAACGTGCATGCATCATGCATATAAAACAGATTTTCGCTTGCTCACCTTACTGAGCAATTACATGCCCGAAAATCACTAGTCAACTTCACAATACTCCTATAGTTATTGGATTTAATCTGGGGTTTAGTTTAATTATTGGATTTAATCTGAGGTTTAATTTAATTTTGGTGTTCTAATTGAACTGGGAATGGTTCTGAAAAAGTGTTTATGGTTTACCTATTTTTGACACACTATCTGAAATTCATACTGGTGAATTTTTGTATGGGCAGTTTAGAAGCTGTAAAACAGTAATAGCAAGGCTAAGAAGGGGATTACTGATAGAGTTTAGTTTAATTATTGGATTTAATCTGAGGTTTAATTTAATTTTGGTGTTCTAATCGAACTGGGAATGGTTCTGAAAAAGTGTTTATGGTTTACCTGTTTTTGACACACAATATCTGAAATTCTACTGGTGAATTTTTGTATGGGCAGTTTAGAAGCTGTAAAACAGTAATAGTAAGTCTAAGAAGGGGATTGCTGATAGAGGCCGATTATTATTCATGTAGCTTCAAGACTAATTTTCAGAGCATATTTGCATCTTGGGGGTCAGTAAAGTGTTTATTAGGGGGTCAGTTATTGTTTAACTTGGGGTAGAATGAAAAAACAAAATGGACCAAGTGGGACTCAAAAATAATTAACACACTACTTGGGAAAAAAACTCCAAAACTGTCTTTATGGGTCAGGGGTCCTTGCTTTTCTTTTTCTTTTTTTTTTCTTTTTCTTTTTTTTTTCCTAAGCTTCAAATGGAGGGAGCTGGCAACTTGCAGTCTCATTATAATTAGCTACTCATATTAGATTATAATAGACAAATCCATGTTAAATGTTCAACTTCTGACTGGCGCCTCTTGATGTAATATGGTATTCTTTTGCAAATTCATTTACATCATTTCCATATTCTCAATATTCTCAATATTCTTGATGCAGTGGAAGCACTATTGTTGGGATTGGTTCACCAGATCCTCCACAATTTGTATATGATGACAACGAATACAAGGATGTGTTTTTGTCAGGTCAGTCATCAGGTCTAATTTAACTATATCTAATATTTCCAGAGTGCATCATCAATTACTAACACATAATGTTGTTACAGAAAATCATCAAAATAACACGTTATGTATTCTGATGAATTGACTTGACCGAAAAATAAAAGAGAAAATAATTGTCACAAATTTCTCATCCTACCCCAAACCATTTAGGAATTTAAACTATGAGATGGGTAGACCAAGCTGTTATGAGAATAATTCATATACATAATAGCTTCACATCTATGCAATATAGAAGAAGTTGAGTAGAATATGTTCATTAATATTAATTTAATGAGTGTCAGCAGCATTTGTGAAAGCTATTGTTGGTATTAGATACAGAAAAGTTAATTCCTAGTGGTCTCCCAGGATACAACTATTTTGGCTAGTTTCTTTTATATTAGTAGACTGATTGAATTGGTTCTTGTATGTATATATATTATTTTTCTTAAAAGCTCTATTTAAATGTGTTAAATTTCGAATGAAATAGGGGCAGGGGGAACTGAATCATATATCAAATTCAAGGCGTATTGGACCTGTTTTTTTTTTTTTTTTTTTCACTTTTATATTTCACTGAGGGAAGGCCTCAAATACTAATGCTTTAGTCTCTATTTCATACTCTGCTCACCTTCCATCATACTCTGATAAAAATGGAAATTAGTGTTCAGGAAATCTACTTTCAGATCAGATGATGTCAGTCTGTCCCAAGCATGATACGGTATTAGTGGTGTGCTAATCGTGTAAAGTACAGATTGGAACACTTTGTGGCCTAGGCTCCCATTAGTTCTAGAAATAGAAGCAAGCAGGGACTGTTAGGGTGAAAATAACCTGGGAGAGGACAACTATGGAACCTGAATACTTTATGGCATATTTTGTTTGAATACTTTTGTCCTTGTATGGAATGATTTGGGAAAAATCTGTAAAGATTCTTTGCAGGTAAAATATATGGCTTTGCTTCAAATCTTGTTTCAAAATCATTCATTGGAGTTCTTTTGTGCAGAGGCAAACTTTCTCACTCGCGAAGAAAATCATTGGTATAGAGAACCTGCTTCCAGAAGCGCTTGTGGCCCTTCCTCCGATTTTTCCCGGTCTATTCCTTGATTTTTACTCCCCCAGGAGAGAACTGAAATGATGTTCACAGTAATTAATAAAGTCCAACCTCCGTTCAAACTTCAAAGTCACACCATATAAGTTGGCACATCATGTAGATTGGATGGATTTTTCTATTTATTTTATATATTCTTTGGGATCATGTGATTCACTTTTTTTATAGATCTTAAGAAACAGATTATTGTGGAACCACAAAAAGGCTTGTGGAACTTGAGCAAGGTCACAAGTTACATGGCCATTGTGTGTAATCGCCTATTGGCAGTGGCATTTCGCAATTAGCAGACAATATGCAAGTTTTTGCAACCCTTTTGTACCCCAAAAACAATTAGCAAACGAACCGCCTAACAGTACTCGTCAGTGTAAAATGGACGAGTACAATTAGATCAAAGCCCTTCTCTGTATTTGTCTGTCAGTCTCCCTATTTTTCATCACAAGAACTTCAAGATAGAATTATAGGTAGTGGTGCACGGTGTGCACTTCACTTCATTTTATCATCGCCCAATCTCTTACACACGTCCATTATCAGTCTTCCTTTGTAACTTACCAAACTGTTGAACAAAACTTTAACACCTTTGTAACTTGTCAATTAATCATGTCCTTTGGGTGTTGCCAAAAAAAAAACTAATAATAAAAATGTTAATAATATATATACTCTAGGGGAAATTCTCTAGTATTAAGGACAAAACAATAAACAACATAATAAAAAAAATATTTATGAAGATCCTACACCAAATTGTCCACTTTTTTTTTTTTTTTATAATGAACATAAAGTTTACAACATAAAGTCCACTTGCTCTTAACTCATATTTCTTTTAATTTTTTCTTGAATGGAAAATATGAGCTAAGAGCAAGTGGACTTTATGTACTAGATCTAATTTTAAGTACTAGATCGACTTTGAGGTTTGCAGTTTTGCACAACCCAAAATATTAGAACATCAATCTATTCACTACCAATTGTTAACAAATACAAACTTCTACAAAAACAGCTATTGGACCGGAGAAGGTTTATAAATTGTTAGTATATGTTTATTGGCATCCCTTATACAAAACAAATATTACCCATGCCTATGGTCAGACAACACGTGATAACATCTATTAGTGCTTTGGACATTAATCTATGGGCTGGAAACTCTTGTTTATTTAGCCCATGTGTTTCATTATCTCACCTTGCCGAAAAGCCTAGAGAAGACCATGTGTGGTCTGGCATAAGGATCCAGATCCTCTCCTTGGGTCTTTTATCCTTGTTTTGTCCTTGGCTTTTAATCTCAACCGTAGATTAAAAATCCAAAGGTTACTAATCAGCCACATCAGCATCTCAATCATAATAACTAAAATATTCACTAACATCGTTACTTTTTTTTTCTCTTCCTTCCGTCATCTCTTCATCTCTCTCGATCAGAGCAGCTCACAGTGCGGAAGCAAATAATCAAAGCATGCTTTGGCGGCCATTAAAGCTTCACCCAGGAGCTCTGTCCCCTTCTCTTTCCTAATTCCTTCACACCCATCATTCCTTTCTCTGTGATGCTATTTCTGTAATAAAATATTCCCAACAAGATCTCTCTTTCTTTCTCTCTGATTCTCTGAGTCTGTTTGTGCAAAAGCCGCAATAAAAGGTGTGGGCTTTGAGATATTTGAGCTCAAATCTTGGCACTTTGAGCGGAGATCCCCACCATTTTAAGGAAAAGGCGAACTGGGTTTGTCTCGCTTTTGGGCTTTGGGTTCATCATTCCATGGTTGAGAGTCACTGCCAAGTGGTGGACTGGTTGGAGTGGAAAAGCAGCCGACTCGTCCGCAGTGGAGAAGGATTTGTTGTAGTAGCAGAGCATGCAGTCGTCGTACCGTATGACGACTTGTTTTTCGATGGGGCATAGCTTGACTGTTTCGGCGATCGCGGTGGGGATACAAGCTTTGCAAGCGGCGGTGGTGACGTCACCGCGGCAGAGGAAGAGAGATTTGTAGCTTAGAGGTTATGAATTTTCACTGTACACAAATACCCAGAGTTGAAGATTTGGGATCTGAGTTTGGACTTTGAAGGAAACTGAAAGAAAAAAATGAAGCTTGGAGAAGACGGGGGATCGAGAGAGATGAAGAGATGACGGAAGGAAGAAAAAAAGTAACGACGTTAGTTAATATTTTAATTATTAAGATTGAAATGCTGATGTGGCTGATTAGTAACCTTTGGATTTTTAATCTACGGTTGAGATTAAAAGCCAAGGGCAAAACAAGGATAGAAGACCCAAGGAGAGGATCTGGATCCCTGGCATAATTGTGAGTGGCTATTTTGGCTAACCATGTTTATTGTTTCTCTAAGCCAAAAGCTGATCTCTCCATTCAAAAGCTTCATGGATGACCATGTGTGGTCTGATAGATTTGTGAGTGCTAAGTCTATGAGGGAATCACCAAGTGCGTGTGTGCGCTGTGATTTTCCTCAATTTAAAGAGTCTCTAAGTTCTGTGATTATTACCGATTCAAGAATTGAAAATCAAGAGAATCAGTTTGGTTGTTGTAGTCGTGTTCAGTACTACTCAACTTTGAGTCATATGGAAGCTGCTCTATGGTGAAGAACAAGAAGTGTGATGCAAGTACAACAAGCTAGAATTGAGTCTAGTTAGAGATAGTCGTGGTCAGTGCTATCGGAGTTGGTTTTAAGTTTTCATACCGTTGTTATTCACATTCACATAGTGATTGCTTTGTTTTGGTCTTCAAGAGTTAAGGCCCGCAGTTGTTTTCCTCACTTTGAGGTTTTTACTGCGTTACCAATATTGTGTGTTCATGATTTGTGTTTCTATTATTACTGCAATATATGCTTGGTGATCACATAAATCTTGGTTCAATTGTTTATGGTGTTCTAGGATTGTGAGGGTCCTTCAATCCTACCTTTTCAGTAAACCTTTAATCTAAGAACGATTTTGGTTTTATTCTGTTAATTGCCTATTCACCCCCTCTCTAGGCCATTCTAGGACTTTCATAAATTAACTATATGCAGCAAACCCTTGAAATTCCTTGATGAGCTTGAGAGCTTGGTTAGACGAAACTTGATGGAAACCCTAGAATTTGGATGGGAAATGGTGTGAAAGTGTAGGAAATGAAGGAAGATGAAGGAAGATTAAAGGGAGGTGAAGAAATGGAGATTGTGGAAGGTGAAATCGGCAAAAGAAGAGAGGGTGGAGAGGTTTGCTTGTTTGGTACCGGTAGGAGGAAGAGTGACGCTGAAAATGAAAAATAAAATAGAATGATGCATATAAGATGGAAGCCTCCTGATTCTCATCAAGTTAAGATTAATTTTGATGCGTCCGTTACCCCTTCAAATGTTGCAGCTATTGGGTTTATCATCCGTGATCAGCATGGTAATCCCATTATTGCATCACCTAGGAATATTGGCAAAGCTTCTATGTTAGTGACAGCTTACAGCTTTGAGAGATAAGTCTTCAAATGGCAGCTTTCAAAGGTTTTCACCATGTTCAAGTTGAAGATGACTCGAAAGACTTTGATTGACAACACTAATGGTAGAATTGTTGTTCCTTGGAAAATCAAGAGTATAGTTCATGATATCAAAGTTCTCAGCTCTTCTTTCATGCTTCATCCATATGCTTTAAGAGACGAATTTTGTCATCAAAGCTTTACACTCCTTGTTTTCATCTCAAACTTCCCTTATCAATTAGTTTTGCTTTTCACTTGGACCAGCAAAGTAATGACTGTTTAAGAGGTTTCAGTTTGTATCAATGTCTGTTGTATTTGTTCATCGGAAAACAAAAACAAAAAACAAAACCATATTTAACTTTTGAACTTATTTATATTATAATATTTGAGAGAAGTATACAAACCAAATGCCTCCACGTGAACAGCAGATATCACACTCTGAAATTGTACGGATAGAACCTCCACCGACCATTACTGCACTCCATAATGAATTCCTACCACTCAACTACTGCACTGTCAACTATATCTTCTCAATCATATATTTGTTCCTCTGATTAACGGATGCACTAGTACTCGGGAGCGGCTGGAATACACCGGTTTGTATTAAACACCGGTGACGTGTCAGTATCGTAGTGGTTGATGGGATAGATGGTCAACTAGATGCTTTATGGACGATAACTTGTCTTTTGACGGAAATGGAACGAATCTTTCATACCTCTTCTTCACATCTCTTGTTGAATATCTCTTTTCAATTCTATCTTCTTTTCTGAATAGAGAGATGGGGTGGGCTTGGGTGCGCACAGGAAGCAGGGAGAGTGACGCCGGCATCGGGTTCGGTGGCGTGGAATTGACAGAGACGACGGCGTCTCTGCAATTGCAGGTAGTTCACGGCGGCTCATGTGAAGGAAGCCCTCGGCTGGGCTTTGATTGGTGGAGCTGGGGTGTCACGGCTGAGCAGAGAGAAACTCGAGACAGCTTAAGGAGCAAACCAGTGACTGGGATGCCAATCAGCAGAGGTGATTCTCGTTGGTTCTGATGGAATTGAAGACCATAGTGATGAACTGAGTAATTGGGTGAACTTGCAGCCGAGGCGCTGCTGTGAGTTTCCTCGATTGTTTCAATTTTATGGGTGATGTGAATATGTGATGAGCATCCGGAGTCTGGAATTGGGAGGGTAGTAGGGAAGGTGAGGTTCGTTTTACTGTTTGAAGAGAGATAATTGAAGTGAGATTTGAAGAGAGATATGTGAAGAAGAGATATTCCAAGAAGAGACGTGAAGAAGAGATGTGCAAGTTCCTTTTCTCGCGCGTAGCCTTGTCTTCCGTTAAAAGACAAGTTAAAGACAAGTTACAGTTAATAAAGCATCAACCGCTGGGATGTTAACACCTCACCGGTGTTTAATACTAACCGGTGTATTCCAGAATTTTCCCCCTATATAAGTCTAGTTGGTATTTGTGCAATTTTCCCAAGAAGAAAAAGGCAAACCGACTGCCTATTCTCAACCATATAATCATAAATTCATAAGCAGGTGCGACAATCCATTGTGGCGGCATATTGTGAAAATTGCTTGCACACTAAACTTGGTAGCTTATACATCAAAGGAATAAACATACATAGGGTTAGACCCAGACTTGACAGTGCAGCAATTGACATTGGTTATCCCATTCCCTCATCCATGAACGGGATCCGACTCGCCACTTCTATATCCTTGGTTTCTTTTATTTTTTTAATTTTCAACAATTAGAGTAAGAGTTTAACTAGATCCAAAGCAGCACAAAGTCCCGACATGGCTGCTATATGCATGAATCTGAACACCTAAATCAGCGCCACCATACTTTGTGCCAAAATACCTACCAATTAAAGGCCAAGTACATCCTTCCACGCTGGAGAGTGAATTTGCCAGGATGAGAAATGTACTTCTGCTAGGGGGGGTTGGTGGGGAACAGATGGAAGCAACTAAAACAAATCCATAAGAAATCTCCTAATAACATTTATGTTACAGCATCATATATTGACAATGCAGAAAGAGGATCTTGCCTGTGCCCAAAACTAAAGTCATTAATGAGGAAGCATGCAGTCCGTCCCTGAATACCTTGAATGCCTGTGAATCCTGATTCTTCCAAGGTAATGAAAATGTGAAAACAGATGCTTTCCTAGGCAGAGACATACTACATGAGCTCTTTCACGCAATCGACAGCATACCAACTGCAAAAGGCACATGGTAATATGGAAGGGGTAAGAAGTTGAGTTGATAAAAAATATTTTCATTATGATTCTTATAATCGATAAATGTGTTTATAAGTAATAACACTATAGTAAACTATTCCTATGGTAAGCAGATAGAAATAAAGTTGTATTCTACATATTTATTAACAAGGAAACAAACTTAGATACAAGCTTGTCAAATCTGATACCTACAAGTAGACAATGGCAAAGTTTATAAGAGGGAGGAAAAAATGCTAGGACGATGTATTATGGTGACATTTTTTGGGTGGTTTGGAGGGGTGGGACCATTTATGGGACAAGGTTTGTTTCTGGGCATCCCCTGTGTCCTCCAAGTTTAGGAATTGGTCTTTCATTCTCCTTACTCTGTTAGGAAAACCGCTGTTATGAAGTTGACTTTTGTGGTTTCATTTTGTTATTATTTATCTGTTTTCAAATATAAACTAGCTGTCTATACTCTCAGGGCCATCTCAACATTTGTGTAATACTTCATTTTCTTCAAGATAGATTGTGATTAAAAAAAAAAAAAAACACAAAACAAAAACAAAAAAACAGTATTATTTTTCAAACAACATTTCTTGCTGATGACATCTCTTAAGTTCATAGAAATAAGAAAAAGGTTCAAACTTGAAGTTAAAGAGAGCTAAAACTACTGGATTTAGATTTCAATTGATGAAAATACCCCCCAAAAAAAAACTCATTGGCACGCGCACTTTTCCCGAGGCTAGTAATTTGTGAAGTGACAAGTGACTGGTGTTCTCAAAAACGGAACCCATATAGCTGCTAGATGACTATCAACTAAAATGTAAAATTTACAGTTTATTTCTTGCCTGCCTCCATGAAATACGGGGCTAGTTACACCTGTCTGTACACCGATTACTGATGAGGTATCACCTACAACATGCCCACGAATACATCTCTGGACACTCTAGGAGCTACTCACCCTCAGACATGCTATAGAGTATAGATCGTGCTTCTGAAATCTCTATGAAATGGTCTTTTTTTTTTGGAGTAAGGTTGTCTGGGCAATCAAAATTAGTTGTTTATGAAATTACCTCTTCATGACCTTGCAATAAACAAGACCCACTACATGCCAAATACTCGATTGATCTTTACGACAAACTTTTACTCTAAAGTTCGAAATAGAAATTGATCCAACCAAAACTCTCCACATTCACTATTAAAAACTTGAAACACTATCTTACAAATTTTTAAGGATCTTGTCTGTTTCCCCAATAACATTATGTCTTCAAACAGGTGAAGCAGCCAGAAAAAGTCGAGCAGATTTCAAAATAATACATTACAGGTATCATAATGGGAGAAAAGACATAAACCTTACAATCACCTCTGAGTCCTGGACATGAACTATTAGATACTTATGAACACTGTGATACATGCTCTTTTCCAGAATTTATTCATGCTTTTAACAATCAGTCCATTGACTTTAGCAAGCATTTTGTACGAATAAACAAGAAAAAGCAAAGTGAACAGAAAAAGTTTCAGTAAGCAACAAACTCAATCAGGGAATCGAAGACCTCTAACCTTTTTCAACAAGCAGAAGTTAGCAAGGTCCTTCGTCATCAGATAAACCCATTAGCAAGCCATCAGTAAAAGAAGCTTCTACACTTTATTGACCCACAAAGGCATATCTTCTTCCTCTGGTATGCTTTCTCATGATGGAGCATCCCATAGTCATAAGTCAACTCTGTCATAGGAGGAATGTGTCCAACCGCATAAAACGCAATATGTAAGTCAGATTCATTTTTATTTTCACGCAAAACTGGTTGCCAGAACACATTTGGAGAACAGCTGTGATTCATAAAGCGAGCAACATTTCCAGCAGTATTTGCATTTATGAGTAGAGGAAAAGGGGCATTCGGAGTCTCATTAGAATCACCAGGCAGAACTCCCAGTGGCTGACAAGTACGATTAGCATCAAAACTGTAATCATCTGAACAATCATCACCAAGCTTTTCTGTGCCAGAAACATTAAGAGCTTCCCCTGCATATTCACATAAGAAAGCACCAGCACGGATGGGATCCCAGGACCTCAGACCCCAACCTTTATCCTTAGTTTTAAACACTTCCAAACGAATTTTCAAGCCACCTTGGGACACACGATTACGACAATTAGGAGGGCATTTACAGGAAGGACCACATTCATGTAATAACGATTTTTGATTCACAAGAAGCCCATTTGCAGTGTATGGGAGATAACCTCCATTTTTCTTAATGCAAGGGCAGTTGGAATTACTAGGGAGACATCCACCAGTACAATTACACCCAGCAGTAGGTTCAGTACAATTAACAGGTTTTGAATACTTGAGACTAGGAATATATGTAAAGTGTGCAGGGCCTTTCTCGCCATCAACATCATCAACAAGAGAAACAGGTATATTTTCTGCCCCTGAAGTAAGATCTGGCAATATAAGTCCAACCCTTGTAGTTTTTGTTTCTTTCCATTGCTCAATTGATTTCCATACTGTAAACGCTTCAGGCTGGCCAGGTAATCTTACCAATCTGTACTTAAATACATTGCCACCGCTCTTCCCTTTATCTACCCATGATTCGTGGATTTTGTATAAACCATCATAGACATATACCTTTCCAGTTGGATTAGAAACATCCTTTACACCCCGAATTACTCTTACATCATTACCCCGATGCAAACTTTTCTCCAAAGCGAGATTACCCCTTTCAAGCTTCTGATCCTTTATTTCCTTATCCTTCCTGTTATCGTTACTGGCATTGCCACCTTGGCCACTATATATCAACTCATTCCCGCCTTGTACAGAATCCTCATACCCTCCTGAAGAAACAATGCTCAATGCTAAGGGCTCTTCATCTGAACTGTTCTTGACTCCCATATAATCAATCCCACCCATAGTTGGAGCATGTAATCCAACCAAGCACAATTCCATTCGAAAAAAGAAAATATCCCCAACATCAACACCAGGCACCGGACCAATCCTCTTTTTGGAATTTGTCCTAATTCCCTTATTCATGAAGAGAGTTCCAGCCCTTAGATCTGAGCGCCCTGTTTTCGACACTCCTGGTATCCCTTCCTTCATCTCTTCAGTTTGTGAAATCCTTCTTCGTAGCAGATCATAGCAAATGAGGGCATATCCAACTGATTCCTTGTTGCCATCAGTTTGTCTGAAGGTATTGGTAAATGATGTGAGAACATTATCAACTATTGCATCAATATCAACATCAGGCAAGGCAACATTAATGTCCTGGCCACCCCTTGTCCTCTTTTGGGACTGGAATTTACCCTTTGGCCTCCCAACCTTCCTTGTATGTTCTGCATCAATAACACTCATACTAAAACCATCGTCCTCCCTAACCCCACTTTCGGGTTGTGGCTGAACACGACTTCTGGTAATCCTTCTCAAAGGCGTAGTATCTCCATTTGAAGTCCCTGTATAGTGGTTAGGGGTTGCCCCAGCTGTTGAGGGTGGAGGAGTCGTAAAGGAATTTATTGGAATTGCATTTGATATTGGATTCTCCCTACGTATGCCACTTGGTGTTTGTAGATTTTGTTCGAGTGGCCTTTGAGACTCGGATGAAATGAAAAAGGGGAAAAACGGGGCAACCCCAGGTGGGAAAGGACCAGCAGGAGAAGCACAAACAAAGGAAGCAGCACCTAGGGGTGTTGAAAATGAAGAGTTATTAGAAGCTGATGGGAATACAGGAACAAGACGCCTCAGAGGCCTTATATCCAAAACTCTAGACTTATCAAATGACCCGAAACCAGGAATAGAGTCTTGACCTAAACTAGGTTCCATTTAACAGTACCAGGCAGCAGAAACAATTTCGAATACCCCAATATCAATCTCTAAACATTCTTCTTCTTCTTCTTGTCTATTAAAACAACCCAGGCAATACCATCTCACAGAAGGAAAAGCGTAATTGTTTCAACAGCAGAATACATTACAGAATATGTGCAAATTTGTAGAGTACTGGAAAGTACAACAGCATAGTTTCCTGCAGAAAGCAAGTTAAAATATTAGACAGATAATAGAAACTACACAACATATAATGAAGCCAAGGATAAGAAAGAACACTGAACCACTTTGTTGCTTGACATACGAATTTGTCTATCCCAACACAAAAATTCAACCCAAGTTGATTAGTATTCCAGTTTTTACAGCATTGAACCAGAGGTTATGAATGATTTCCCAAAAGTGGGAATTAAGGTGTGAAATAATGAAAATGAAATCTAGGGCAAGGCAAAAAGAGTAGCTCAATATTTGAGCCAAGTTAAAGTGAGAGTTTCACTCATTTAAAACCAACGCCACATGCAGCAAAACATTCAAGATTATTGGAATGTAACAGATCTGAACCCCAGAACTGTAACAATGACAATAATATCACCTGATCTGATTTGTTCAAAATAATTGAAGAGAATAAACGACAGAAAGAAACGAACAATAAGCAGCTTCAGAGGAGCGGCATACCTGAGATCTGATTTACAACTAGTTCCTTCTTTGTTGTTTTCTTTTGCTTTCCCCTTATTAACTAGAACATTTCTATTTCTCGATCTCCAATTTTGTTTTAATGTCAAGATCGAAGGCCCAAAAATTGAAAGCCCAGAACAAGAGGAGCAACAACGATCCTAAATGAAAAGCCACAGCCAAAAACCCGGAAAAATGAAATATGGGCTCTAATTTAATAACCGACCGTAAATTATCGAATTTGTTGACAAATCGGCTCATCCAACCTAATAATATAGGTGTTGGGTTGGGTGACGTGCTAGACAGATTGAGCTTACTTACATTTTTGTTTTTGATCATTTGTTAGCTAATGTTTGAAAAAAATAAATGTTAAATTCAATTTACTACCTCGTATTCTTAACCCAAAATCAATTCACTCTCTTATCTTTTAATTTCATCACAATTACCATTTAACTCTACTTAGGCGTCATTTTACATATGGGGCTCACGGGAAGGGCTGAAATGGATAATGTTTCCTTTGAGCTCTTTCTATCGTCTGTGGACTGTGAGCTCTCTCTCTCTCTCTCGCTACTGGACGAGGTTTTTTTTAGGAAGTCTGCTTGAAGTGAGGAATAGTTAGCCAAAAAAAATGTAAGGGGTATAATGGGATTTCAACCTTCCATGTGGGACCCACAGCTAATTTGGCACAGAGGCTGTATGCCACGTCAGCACACTAATGCCCAATTTGGATATAATCCATATTTTGTGGACTAATTTGATCAAACTTGAGAGTAGAATGATGATTAAGATGAAATTAGAAGATAAAAGACTGAATTGATTTTGGGTCAAGACTATAAGGTAGTAAACTGAATTTAATTAGCCCAAAAAAAATTATAAAAAAAAATGAAAACACTGATTACTTAAATCACTAAAATTAGTATTAGAGAGAAGTACATGTGCAACTTAGGAAATAGGGATTAAAATTCCTTAAGAAGTAAAAGTTAAAATTTAACTTCAATGTCTAATTGTATTGATTTGGATATTTGGATAATGGGTTGGTGTTCGTAAGCTTTAGTAAATTACCACATGTCATGTCATTTGTAAAATAAATGGCAAAACAATATATATATGTATATAGATGGTTCGGCTAACTTGCAACACATGCATGTATAATTTAATAATCATAACCATGCATCTTTTAGGTTACCTATCAAGGATTGTCTTTGCAAAAGATGACTAATTCGGAGATCATTTGGTCATTCATCCAATCTATAGTTTAAAAAGTATGGACAAACACTATATATTGGATACAACTGAAATGATAATTATGGGTAAACATATGGTGAAAAATTCTCTGATTTGAATGATTTTTTTTTGTACGAATTATTCTTGAATGAAGATAAAATATATAGATGATTCTAATCATTAGCATACTTGGTCGGGGTGAGGGCGTCCTTACTTTTTAAAAAAAGATGGTGTCCTTACTTTTCTTAAACAGAGGATGTTGTCTTTAGAAGTAACACTCATAAAAAGAGGATGTTGGGGGTTTGGATCACATATTTAGTTTAAAAATAAACTTGTTGTGAGTTGCCTATTAACTCAGCTATGGAAACATAGAAAAACGAAAGAGAAAGAGAAATGTGGAGAGCAAGAAGTTGCTTTCTATTCATCAAATAATGTTTGATGTATTGGTGTATGAAATGGTGATGCCTCAACCTCTTTATATAGTGGAGAGGTTGAGATGTATTCATTGTATACAATAATGGTGAGAAACCTTTTGGTTTCTCCACTAACCCACTAACTATACACTTATGTCCTCTCATAAGTGGTGTAACGCTTATGGAGTAAATAGAAAGAAATACCAAAGGTCTTCAGCAATGTATCTAGTCCATATCTTGTATCTTGTACGCACAGACGTTAGTTTACTGGACAGCCACCCGATAATATGTTTTACAACAAAACTATTTATGTATATTTTGTTAAATGAGTTTTAGTGTGAGTAAACTGAGATTTATTCACACCAGCTTCGTAAGTTGACCGAGTTGTGTTGATTTAACCCGGTACACTATTCAATGGTGTAGGGGTTAATCATGCAGGTTAGGTGAGCAGTGTAGCTTTTGGAGAATAGGTTGGTAAACTTATTATCAATCGTATGTATATTTGTTAGACTTCCGCTATTGTGTAATAAGCTCTGAAGAAGTATTTACTTAATATTTTGAAATATCAATTTATTATGTGTTGTGAGTTGCCTATTAACTCAGCTATGGAAAGATAGAAAAACTAAAAAGAAAGAGAACTGTGGAGAGCAAGAAGTTGCTTTCTATTCATCGAATGATGTTTGATCGATTGGTGTGTAAAATGGTGATGCCTCAACCTCTTTATATAGTGGAGAGATTGAGATGTATTCATGGCATACAATAATGGTGAGAAACCTTTTGGTTTCTCCACTAACCTACTAACCCATGCACTAACTATATATTTATGTCCTCTCATAAGTGGTGTAACCCTTATGGAGTAAATAGAAAGAAATACCAAAGGTCTTGCACAATGTATGTAGTCCACATCTTGTATCATGTTCGTACAGACTTTAGTTTATAGGACAGCCACGCCACAATGTGTCCTACAACATTATGTAAATTATGGTATGTAATATTTGGCTCTAAAGATCGAGTCAATATTTACATTTGATGGGCATGGAGTTGATGTGATTGTACTTGAATTAAAAAGGAAAAAAAATTCTGGTGCATATTTGTAATTGTTATTCCATGCATTGCGTCTCGAATTGGTTTTGTAATTAAAAGGGCGACAAAAATGCCTTATCATTTGTTAGAAAATTCGGGGCGTGACACCGACTATATGTGTTTTCGGGCTAAACCCTTTCTCATAAAAATTACTATTTATATATATCTATTTCTCCTATACTATTCATGTGCACTGTTCATCTGAGAGTGAAATGACCATATCATCCTCATTTCTTCATAGAATTACAGTTCTGTCATTACCCCTTAAACTTACAGTTTTTTTCTCATTTCTTCATGGAATTACAGTTCTGCCATTAATTATTATTATTATTATTCTAAATTAATATAATAGAAAAAATAATGTTTATAAGAAGAAAAAAAATGAATTTGTTTGATTAAAAATAAATTAGAAAAAATCATTTTTAGAACAATAAAAATAATGAATTATAAATTACATGCTAATATTCTAAAATCTAAATCACTCAATTTTTTGCTATAAAATAAGTAGTACTCGAATCAATCATGTAATCAACTCTGATTAATGATAAGCTAAAAGCAAGCATCAATTTAAAACCCTAAAAGCATTGTAGTATAGAATAAGTAGGGATCGTTCCAACGGATATCGAGCGTGTACCTAACAAAGAATGTCACAAACAATTAATATTTACAATTATAAACAAAGTATTTACGAAATTAAAGGGGGTTTAAGAATTGTTTTACGAAAACTAATTAACTAACTACAAAGAATGAATTAAATAGAATGGAACATGAATTATATAACTCACAACCCTAAGAATATAAACCTACTAATTATCGACAGAAAGTTAACTAAATCCCTAACCATGAGTTCGAAATCAACACATGTAGAATGCCCATGCGGGTTATCATTCCCCAAATAAACTTCTTCTATGAAAATTAACCTAGTAAACGCTTATCTAGATTAATCAATTAAACATGCAAAGGTAGCTAATCAAAACATGTCTAAAGCATAGAAAATGAGTTGTTGATTAAAGTGCACGACCTAGTGAACGCTCATCTATCCATGATCCTTCTTATTTGATTTCAACATTAAAGACAAAATCAAATAAACAAACTCACATAAGCTGCTAGAAGAATTAACTAACTTCAATCCAATAATTAAGTAAATTCATATAAACAAAGCTGGAAATTATAAACTCAATGTTATGTTAACTAATACATAGAATCATCAAACAACAAAGATGAATCCATAAAGATAATTAAAGGCATAGTCGAAATACACCATATGAAAGCATGAAGAACTCGAAGCCAACCCTTGAATCCTTGCGCAAGTAATCCAAGCCGTGACCTTGAGGTGGTGATGAAGATGGCACGTTGATGATGATGGTGATGATGGTGCAGACGCTACTTCCTCCTCCTTGAAGCTTTGAGAACCCTAGGTATTAGAGAGTGGTGGCCGAGAGCTTTGGATGGTGTGGTTGCAGAACTATGAGAGAGTATGAAATGGTATTCTCGGCTAGGAAGTGGTGTAGAATTGTGTTGAGAAGCCCTCTATTTATAGAAGAAAATGGAACCCTAGCCTTGATCCTAGCCATTCGAAATAAATCCCTTGGATGGCCGAGAATCTCTTGAGTAGTCACCAAGTAATCATTCTTTCCTTCTTGCCGAAATTGAGTCTTGATACATCCCATAAAATCTGATTTAATTAAACTCCTAATCCCTCTTGGATTGTAGGATGCGGCAACACTTCTTCCTCTCCAAGAAACCTTGCGGCAGAAACCCTAGTTGCATATGTTGTTGCCGAAAATCCTCCTTTGTATGAGACCATGAATGTGTCTTGATGCATCCTTGAATTTCTGAAAATAATCCTTAAAGAATTAGTAAGAGAATTAAATAAATAAAACTCCTAATCCCTTTAGAATTAGAAAACTTGGACGGCAAGAAGTCTTTTTTTATTTTCTGTTTATTCTTTGCGTTAACTTCTCCTCATCCTTCTTGGATTAGGTCGGCCTCTCCTCTTCTTCTCCTTGACAAGTGCGGCACAAACCCTAATGGGTTTAGGGTTTGCGGCAAAAGCTTTCTTGGGCTTTCTTTATGGATTTGGGCCTCCATCTTGGGCCTCATGACAGCCCACCTCTTAATGGGCCTCGAAAAAGCCCATTAAGCTTCGTAATTTTCCGAGCCCCGATTTTCCGTTCCGAGAAGAAAAAGTAATCCTAGTTGCACTAGGATTCCTACTCCTTTTAGGATTCCTGCCAAAGTTAGGAGAGAATTCAAATTAGGAAAGTTTCTATTTATCATAATAGGAAAGATTTCAAATGAGGAAAGTTTCCTAAATCAACTAGGAAAGTCAAAACAGGAAAGTTTCCTAATATCTTCATTTTCGTTCATTCCTTCAATTAAATCATCATTTAGGGACACAAAGATAGAAACTAAGATAAATAGCAAAGTTAACCAATAAAACGTAGCCAAATAGTAGGAAAAACATATTAAAAACGTCACATATATATAATGCTCCTATCAAATTTCCCCACACTTAGCTTTTGCTAGTCCCTTAGCAACACAATCATACTCCACACGAAAACTTATATTGCCTCAGAAATCTCTTACTTTTATGGAATCAAGTTTAACACTTAACCAAAATTTGTCACAAGAAATTCGAGAGTTAATTAACAAGCATGGAATTCATATGAACAAGTAAGACTTGGAAGAACAATAGTTATTCAATGAAGCTCAACATGTTTCAAACGAGTCATCCTCACAAGGGTATGCTCTCTATTTTCACTCAGATTCACGGCTTATGCTGAAAAGCTTTTCACTCAAAGATATGTGAGAGAAATTATCGTAAGGCATTCAAATAGCTCACATATATCAATCAAAGAAAGCACTTATTACTGTAATCCCCCACACTTATTTTCGTCAACTCCCTCTTTTTCTTTTGTCTTTCCTTCACAAACCTCAATCACCAATACATAGCTCCACTAAGTTCCTAGAACAAAGGGTAAAGATGTAACTATACTAAGGCTCATGGTAAAAGATAATGTGGTTGATGAAAGAAAAGGCTAAATGTAAGCTCAAGAGGGTTAACTAAGGGGTGCACACACGTGTACACAATAAGGAACACATGGCTATTTTGGCATTGGTGGAAATCCTAAGTGCCTTCAATCCTCTCCAAAATCAGGGTATATTATGACTATAAGTTTTGAAAAATTCAAAAGCAAGTTCTAGTAATCTCTCTAGTCCATTAAAGTTCTATGGCATGCAATTGATCAAGTAGAAAGAATATGAGGTAAGCAACTAATGTAAGCCAACAAAATCTGATTTTAATCAACTCTCAACAAAGAAAGTACATATATAGCTCAAAAGCTCACATAGGGTTCATTAACTTGTCTTAACATGCTCAAATTCTGTACCAAGGTTTCAAAACCATATCTACTACATGTTCACACATCTTCCATATCTATCAATTAACTAAAGAATAACATTCAACAATTTCGATCTTGTGCTTCACTTTTCATCCATGATTTCAAAAATTAATCTCATCCTAGGCAGTTAAGGGCATCCTAAGACTCGACAACCACCGAAAACTCTTTTTGTATTTTCGATTTTCTGAATTTTTTTTTTTACAAAGCAAAGCAAAAACATAAATTCTTCCCCCACACTTAAATCTTATATTGTCCGCAATGTAAGCACAAAACATAGGTAAGACAAACATGGAGAAAGTAAAACAGATACAGTTCAACCAAAAGAAGTAAAGAGAGAGAGAGATAGAGAAAGCAAATCTGCGTTGATGGCTCCTTCACATCTTTGGTTGAATTGGGTTGCCTCCCAAATAGCGCTTAATGTTTAAAGTCTTCAGCCTAGACGTTGCCTCATCTTCTAGCCAAGATTCTGGCGTCTCCGAGACTCAAATGCAATAGCCTCAACGTCCTCCTCCTCATCATTGTCGCACGGCTCAAAGTAAGGCTTCAAGCGGTGGCCGTTCACCTTGAACTCATTGCCGGTTTGTTCTCCCTTAATTTGCACGGCACTATGAGGAAAAACATTAGTAACAATAAAAGGGCCAATCCAATGAGACCTAAGCTTACCGGGAAAGAGTTTAAGTCTAGAATGAAACAAAAGGACTTTTTGGCCCACAGTAAAGGTCTTTCCACGAATCATGTTATCATGAAAAGCCTTCGTCTTTTCTTGTAAATCCGAGCACTCTCAAATGCATCATTCTGTATCTCTTCAAGCTCACTCATTTGCAATTTCCTATGGAGCCCAGCCGCATCCAAGTTCATATTGAATTGCTTCACCGCCCACCATGCCTTGTGCTCTAATTCCACCGGTAGATGGCATGCTTTGCCATAAACAAGCCGATATGGTGACATCCCAATGGGAGTCTTGTATATTGTCCTATAGGCCCATAGTGCATCAACCAACCTAGTACTCAAATCCTTGCGGCTAGGGTTAACCGTCTTCTAAAAAATGCTCTTGATTTCGAGATTTGAAACTTCAGCTTGCCCATTTGTTTGGGGGTGATAAGGTGTTGAAACCTTATGTGTAACTCCATATTTCCGAAACAAAGCTTCAGTCGTACGGTTGCAAAAATGTGAGCCTCCATCACTTATGATCACTTTTGGCATGCCAAACCTAGAGAAAATATTAGACTGCACAAAGCTGGCAACAACATTAGCATCATTAGTCCGGGTGGGAATAGCTTCTACCCATTTAGAAATATAATCAACCGCAAGAAGAATGTAAAGGAACCCATAAGATGAAGGAAATGGACCCATGAAATCAATGCCATAAACATCAAAAATTTCAACCGGAAGAAAGTTAGTCAAAGGCATTTGATCTCTAGAACTAAGATTGCCGGTTCTTTGACACGCGCAAAAACGCTTGTCAATATAAAAAATATAATTATATACAAATCCTTGCAACCAATAAAAATGTCGATGAATAGTATAGTGGAAACAAGGGTCATTACCCACAGAGGATTGTTTTATTTACTTTTCTATGTCATGAAGTTAAATAAACTAAATTAGAAAGATTTTATTTACAAAAATGTACAAACTTAATTAAAATAAACACACAATAAATAAATTACAAAATCTTTTTTTGGGTTTTCGATAAATCACACACCAATTCAAATTACAAATTTAACACAAGTAATTTCACACAAAATATTACAAATTTACAATAACAAATGAAATCACACAACAATTATTTAATTAGAAATAACAAACAAATTAAATAAAAATAGTAAGAGGGGAGAGAATGCTCATTGATTGGAGGTGAGGAGGCTCGGGAAGCTCGGGGTTGAAAAACACCGGGTATCCATAGCAATTGGGCCCAACAGGTCCTGGGCTTGCGGGTGTTAATAGTAGAAAGAATTGGGCTTTGACTAGGTCAAAGGCCCAATTCTTTTCTTTTTCTTTCTCCTCCTTTCTTCTCTTTCTGGCCCTTCTCTCTGGCCCGTGGTCTCTCATCTCTTTTAATTTCAGTTCCGCTCCTTAGTTTTTCTTCTTCGTTCCTTTCTTTTCCCGTGCAAGAGAGAGAGAGAGAGAGGCGGGAAGCAGGTGCATCGTCGACAAGGATGGCGGAAGAGACGCCGTGGTGCGGCGGGAACAATCGACGCCGGGTGGTGGTTGAAAATCGAGCATGGGCTCGATCGATGGTGACGGTGACTTGAGCTCGGTGGTGCGGCACGGGTGGTGCGGCTTCGAACGGCGGCGAACGAGGCGTGGTGGTCTGCGGGGACGACGACATCGATCGGCGGCCTTGAGTAATTGCATAACGGCGGAGCTAGGCGGGCCTTGTGATTGCGTCGTGGCGAAGCGGAGCGGGCCGAGCGGGCCGGGCTTTACGACGACGGTGACGACGTGCCGGATCGATGATGGTTGTCGGCGTTGCTATGAGTGCGCGGTGGGCACGGGCGCTTTGGCGGTGGCACGGCAAGGATGGCTTTACGGCGGCTTCGGGCCGAGGCGGTTCGGTGGTGATGAGCACGAGGATTGGATGGGTTGTAGAGCCACGGTGGTGTACGGGATGTGCTCGGATTGGAGGGACGGCGGCGGTGAGAGATTGAGGTGATGAACGGCGAAGCTAGGATCGAGTCCGGGCTCGGCGGTGGTCTTTGTGAATTGATTACTTTGCGGGTTGTTGCTTGTGAATTGAAAGCTTGTGTGATTGTTGTGAACTGTGATTCAATTGCTTGCAGATTTATGAATTAAAGGTTGCAGAGAGAGATAATTGGTGAATATGAAAACTGTTTGTGTGAGCTTAGAGCTTGAGAACAGAGAGTATTGGGGACAAGAAGAAGGCTTAGATAATCTTGGAAAGAAACAGAGGGAAGAGAGGTTGATTGCAGTGAGGAAGAGGGAAGAGAGGTTGATTGCAGTGAGGAAGTGAGGAAGTAATAGAGAGGAATTGTGAGCTGCCGACAGTGAACATCGAGAGATAGAGGGTGAGAACAGAAGGCAAGCAGGAGGCTTGCACGGGAGCTTGAGAAGGGTGGCACGGTTGACTTTCAGTTAATTTCGAATTCACGCTGAAAACCTCCAAAATGCACATTTTTGTGCAAATTATTATTTTATTCATATTTTCCCTATAAACACAAAACACACATTAAACAAACAATTAAGCTCTCGGAATGGCCTAATTCAAGTAGTTAAAGACGCTTTATGTACGTATTTTACGTCCATATCACACTCCCACACTTGAACTAAAGTTTGTCCTCAAGCAAACATAGAACATAAATATACTATTTAAACAATACAGAAGGGAAACACGTGACAATCTCAAAACGTTTTCAGCTATAGGACAGACGCAGAAGTGAAGTGTGTGCAAGTATTGTCATCTCAATGCACCAAAGCAAGCATGCATATTGAAACTGTGCTAACCATAAACTCACAGGATATTCACTCTTATTTTCACACAAGTGTTTATCGGTTAGCTACACTACCACTCAAGCAAACTTATGCAAATACCGCCATATGCTTGCACGTCAATCTAATCTCCACAAATCATGCACAAACATCTTGGATCAAAAGGACTTTTATTCAGGTGTAACGGGGCTTAGGGCGAGGGGTTACAGAAATGAAGTGAAAGGGAATCACAAATTCCGAGCATCTTAGTAAGCAAAACACACTTTGAGATTTAACAAATAAGAACAGTAAGATGCTAAACTCATCCCGAACAATCGCTCACCTAAACACATTTATTGAACTCAAATGAAACTAAATACAAAACACTTTTTTTTCTTTCTTTGTTTCTATATTTTTTTTCTTTTCTGTTTCGATTTTTCTGTTTTTGTTTTTGTTTTTTTTTTTCGAAACAGAAACAAATTCTTTTCCAAACTCCCAGAACATAGACATTTTAGCATCTGAACAAAAGTAATCTCAAATTGCTCACTAAGATAGCTCGGAAAGGGTAAGGCAAGTGTTTCAGCTAAGGGTAGACATTTATGGTGCGAAGAAATGAAAGGCTAAACATATAGGCACTGTTTCTACCATTTCATATACGTACCGGGATAGGCCCCGTGCGGGGCCGAAGTAGCTCACTATCACGGGAGCGGCACCGCCTATGAGCCCCATCACACGGGAATCGGTCTGGCCGACTCGGTAGGGATCCCCTGCCGAGCACGTAACCTCGGTACGCCCCGGCGGCACGGACCTCGCCCCCGGCGGCATCTACGGACTTGGTAGGGATCCCCACCGAGTATGCGCCCCGGCAATGCCCCGACGGCGAGTAAGCCCGGGCCGCGGTCGAAGCCACGGCGGTACCCCGGCGGTACCGGTAAGACCGGGCGGGTGTACCCACAACAAGCTTTCCCCGGCGCACATGGACGTCTCCCGACAAGGTACCGAGAGTGGCCACCCCCACGGGTACCAAGCACGGCCACCGGCGCACGTGCTTGTCCACTACCTCACGGATCGCACTAGGTCGCATACCCGTGCGCACTAGGCGCCGCCATCCCTCGATGCGCACATCAAGGTAGTGGACCGGAGAATATTCCTCGTGTCGGGGGATGTCCCCCACGCCGGGAAAGCTTGTCTCCGACCTCACCTCGTATATAAGGAGTCCTCACTCCTTATTCGGAGTACGTTCTCTCCGAATCCCAAACACCTGCTCTTAGAACCTCCGGTACTAACTTCGAGCGTCGGAGGGCCTTCGGTCGGTACACACCGACCTCCCCGACCGATCTTGTGCTTCCGGTACCCGCGTACGAACTACCGGCAGATTGGGAAACGGCGAAACATTTGGCGCCGTCTGTGGGAACATTTCCACCACTTCATAACCAAAGCATACTCATCTCGTGAGGTGTTCTACCAGTCAAACAATGACGAAATCAGCTAGCGATGGCTCACAGCCAACGAAGCAAACCAAGAAGTCCAAATCCGCCAAGGAAGCCTTGACTATTACTGGTCTTGGGCCTCTTCCGGAGGAGACGCCAGTGGCAGTCCACTCCACCGAGTTAGAGACCCCAGAATCCCACCAAGTTGAGCCTTCAACGGTGGCAAGGCTCGAAGCCATGCTCCGAGACCTCCAGGAGGGCAACGAACGGTTGCGCCTCGACCAGCTCGCTGCCCAAGAAGCTAGCGCGCGGGAGATTAGCCTGTTAAGGGAGCGTCTCGCCCGGGCGCAAGCCCGGTCGATCCGTGTCGGCATCCCTGCGGGGATCGACACCCCTCCGAGACCAAGGCACCGAGTACCGGATAGGCGGACCGAGTCCTACCGGTTCCGCGGGTCTCGTTCCTTGACGGCGGGCGTGGTCCGCTCCGCGAGCGATGAGGATACCGACGAGGACTACGACACCCTCCACGAGGAACCGGTTACCGTCGCCCCCGGGCCGCGAGTGGAAGAGGACACTTTGGCCGGCCTCTTGAGAGCTCGATGACCGCCTCGGAAGAGTTGAGACCGGTACCGCCGGGAGTGCGCTAGCCTCGGCGTGGCCGAAACCTATCGGTCCCTTCACGGGAGGATCCATAACCACTGGCCGGGACTTCAAGAATGCGAAGATGGATCCCTTGCCGGCGAGAGGACCGTGTGCATATGATTTGCCTTCGATGCGCTCTACGGCGGGGGGCTATACCGATGAGGACGGGTGCCGTGCCTTTGTCGACACCTTGACTCGGGAGGCCATGTTATGGTTCTATCGGCTAGAGCCGGAGTCCATCGATAGCTACGAGCAGGCGGTTGAGGCCTTCACCACCGAATACGCCACCGAGTCCGGCTTCTCCTACTCCGTGGGAGAGCTCGCGGCTTCCGGCGGGCCACGAGTGAACGTTTAGGCGACTCGGTGGAACGGTTCGAAGGCGCCTACCGGCGCTGCAACACCAAGGATGACATCCGTGCAGCCCGGATCTTTCGGGATGGTCTAGAGCCGGGAGAGTTCCTCGAGAGGCTGGACTCTACCGGCACGGTCTTCACCTATACCGAGCTCACGGCGGAACCGGCTAGTACGCTCGCGGCCTACTACTTGACCTACTAGAGGAAATCTCGGCTCAACGAAATGCACAAAGGCGACAAGGCCTCCACGGTGACCGTGGACCCCGCCGGGGATAAACGCAAGCGACGGCGGGTTAGCGGGCCGAAGGTTGAAGAACGAAGGCGAATGACAAGCGAAACCGAGGCAATAACTACGGGGGAATAACCGGAACAACGGTAGGGGAACCGGAATAACGACCAGCGGTATGATCCTCCCCCATCGGGAGCGGAATCACCGAGCCCCTCGGTCGGGTACTCATAATGCCGAGGAGTGCCGGGCCACGAGGGATGTTTGCCGAGCAATTGCACGGGATGGGAAACTCGCCCGGTATGTTGGCCGAGCCCGCTAGGGGGTACCGAAAGGAAATCTTCACCATCGGCGGAGGACCTACCCTTTTCGGTACTACTCGTTCCGAGCACGGATCCCATGTGAAGGAAGGCCAAGCGGCACTGCGGTGCTTCTCGGTGCGATCTGCGCCGTGCGGAAGAAGGCGAAAATGGGATCCTTGGAACATGGGGTTCTCCGATGAAGAGGAAGCCGGCATCGTGACCCCCACGATGACCCACTCATGATCTCCGCCAAGGTCCATACCGGGCCGATGCACAAGGTATTGGTCGACGGTGGCGGCTCTGCGACGTTATCTTGAGAGTGCCTACCTCGAGTGGACCCACCTCTCGAGAACATCTCGAGGACGGTGAACCCGCATCGGCTTCTCGGGAGACCTTGTCCAACCCCTCGGTAGCGTATGGCTCAACGTCGAGGTCGGACGGTACCCCCGGTCCCGAAGGTATCCGCTCGCGTCTTGGTAGTGGATTGCGAGTCCTCCTACGACTTCGTACTCGGTAGGCCCGTCCTGCGCGGATCGGGGCTGCGTGTGCTACTACTTGCTCGTCTTGAAGTTCCCCGCTCCCCGGGATCGCCTCTATCCAAGGAAGCCGGCCCATGGCTCGGTCCTGCTACGCCCCGAAACAAAGCTACGACGGCCCTCCGGGATGTGTGCGGCATCACCCCGGTGATAACGCGGCGACGGCGGACAATCCGAGATGACCCCGAGAAGGAGCTGTTATCATACGGGGAAGACCTCACGAGGAGATAGAGCAGATTGCCTTGTTCACGAACGACGACAAGGTAGTCAAGATTGGTACCGCCTACGGTCGCCTACGTATCGGCAATCGAACTCCTCGAGGACGATGCTTCGGTATTCGCTCGGTCCTACGCCGACATGCCGGTATCTCTACCACGACCATCTCCCAAAACTCGGGATCTACCACCCTACCGGCCGGTGAGGCGAAGAGACGGGTCGGTGACCAAGAGCGATATGAGGCTATGAAGGCCGAGGTTGACAAGCTATTGAGCATCGGTTTCATCGAGAAGTTCGGTACCCCCGATGGCTAGCCGGCCGTACTAGTGAAGAAACCCAACGGGAAGTGGCGAATGTGCATCGACTTCACCGATCTTAACAAGGCATGTCCCAAGGACGGCTTCCCTCTACCGAGGATCGAACGACTTGTCACTTTAGCGCCACGAGGCCTTGAGCTTCATAGATGCCTACTTAGGCTACGACCGGATCAAGTTGGATCCCGAAGACCGAGGGAGCACACCTCCTTCATGGCCGACCAAGGTCTATCTGCTACAAGGTCCTACCCTTCGGATTGAAAAATGTCGGGGCCACCTATCGACGGTTGGTCGGCCGCGTGTTCTCCGAGCGAGATCGGGAAGACCATGGAAGTGTACGTGGACGACATGCTCGTCGAGAGCCTCAGCCGGGGTGACCACCTCGCGACCTACGGGAGACATTCTCCATTCTCCAAGACTGCGGGATGAAGCTCGATCCGAGAAGTCGTCTTGCGTAGGCGAGGGGAAGTTCCTTGGTTTCGTGGTCGGCCACGAGGCATCGAAGCTAATCCGAGAAGATCGGAGCGATCTGGACTTGGAGTCTTCCAAAACCTTCAAGGACGTCCAAAGCCTTAACGGCGGGATTGCAGCTCTGTCCCGATTCATATCACGGTCTACCGACCGGTGTGCCCCATTCGTCAAAATATTGAAAACCGGGAAGAAGTTCGAAGGTTGGACCACCGAGTGCGAGCAAGCCTTCGCAGCATTGAAGGAGTATCGCGGCGGCGCCGGCGCTCGGCAGAGCCGTAGGAGGCGAACCTCTATTCTTATACCTATCGGTATCAAGGACCGGCGTGAGTTCAATCTTAGTCGGGAGCCACGACAAGAAGGACTGCGGTGGGACTATACAAGCAAGACTTTCGTGGATACCGAGACTCGGTACCCCGAAATCGAGCAGCTCGTCCTCGCACTCGTGATCTCGCCGGAAGACTTCGCCCGTACTTCCGGGCACACCCCATTGTGGTGCTTACCGATCACCCACTCGGGCTGATCCCGCAAAACCGGAGGCATCGCGGACTTATGAAGTGGAGCATCGAGCTCGGTGAGTTCGACATTACTACCGGCCTCGGCCAGGCGTTCAAAGCACAGTACTGGGCGACTTTGTCTCTCGAATTCACCTCTGTGCAGTCCACGCCACATCGGTAGAAGGAGCCGGCTCGGCCGCAACGGCCCAAGCCACGGTTCCGAAACACGGTTGATCCGGACTACCGATCTTGCGGCTATATGTGGATGGCGCCTCGAACACCCACGGTAGCGGGGCCGGACTCATCCTCGTCACTCCTCACACCGGTAGTCCCGACACATCTCGGCTCGAGAGTGCTCTCCGGTTCGACTTCGAGCTTAACAATGAGGCCGAGTACGAAGCACTCTGGCCGGCCTTCGGCTGGCCGGCACGTAGGAGCCCGGCGGCTCCGAGTTTTCGGCGACTCGCGGCTCATTGTCGACCAAGTCTTGGGGGACTACCGAGCCAAAGATCCCATCGTGTCTCGGTATATGACTTTGGCAAAAGAGCTCGCTGCGGTTTCTCGTGCCTCGAAGCTAACGAAGGTACCGAGAGAAGAAAATCAAAGGGCCGACGCTCGGCAAGAATAACCTCGGCTATTGATCCCAACCCGGGAACTCGGTACCTATTGACGTGCTAGAAGCCGAAGCACCGAGACGATACCCGCCGAGGTCGACCACTTGCGCCTAGAGGAGGAAAAGCTGGATGACACCCGATCCTGGAATATCGAGCGATGGCTTCCTCCCGAGACAATGATGAGGCAAAGAAAATAAGGTTCCGGTCCTCCCGGTACCTCATCATCAACAACCATCTATACCGGTGGGCTCACTCCCTACCATACCTTCGATACCTCGGACCGGCCGAGTCCGAGGCCATCGAGGAAGTACATGAGGGTATCCGTGGCCACCACCGGGAGGACGAGCTGGCCCACAAACTCGTCCGCCTCGGCTACTTGACCGATGCTCCTCCGGGACGGCGTATCATTTACAAGACGATGCAAGGCCTGCCGATTCGACGCACCGAACGTGCCGAAACCATCCCGGCCAGCTGGAGACGATGGTCGACCCTTGTCCTTTCGCCCGATGGGGAATAGACTTAATTGGGCCCGTGCCTAGGGTGCCGGCGGTGTTGAATACGTAGTAGTCGCCACCGACTACTCCACCAAGTGGACAGAAGCTAAAGCCCTCAAGTCAATTACTTCCCAGCAAGTACAATCCTTCATTTGGGAAAACATCATATGCCGCTTCGGTATCCCTCGAGTCATTGTCACCGACAACGGTAGGCAATTCGACTCTGCATCCTTCAGGAAATTCTGCTGGGAGAAGGGTATCACCCTTTTCTTTGCATCGGTAGCCCACCCACAGACCAACGGTCAGGTGGAGGCAGTAAACAAAATCCTGAAGCGAACCATGAGGACCAAGCTCGGTGACAAGAAAGGCGCGTGGCCTGAACTCCTACCGGAGGTTCTCTGGGCGTACCGCACCTCATACGAGACGCCATTTTCCCTTGCCTTCGGTGCAGAAGACGTGGTACCGGTTGAAATCAATTCCACAACACACCGGATCGACACATTTGATCCAAATGAAAATGAAGAACAGTTGTGCCTCAACCCCCACCTACTTGAGGAACGTCGGGAACAAGCCAACCTCCGGAATGCAGAACACAAAAACCGGCTCAAACGCAAGTTTGATGCGAAGGCAAAGGTCCGATACCTCAGACTGGGGGACTGGGCACTACGTCGAGTAAGGCAAAGTACGAAGGACTCTGCAGCTATGACAGGAACCTACGGGTGATCGAAGTCCTCAAGCCAGGAACCTACCGGCTCATGGACTCCACCGGTTACGAACTCCCGCGACCATGGAACATAGAGCACCTTCGCTACTACTACCCGTATACCATGCCTAGAAAAAGCCCGGAATATACCGGCAGGATAGGTCGGTCGAGCGATGCTCCCACCGGTACTCATGTACAAACCCCTTATGTAAATTTCAAAATATTACGGCTCGGTCGAGCAATGCTCCCACCGGTACTCATGTACAAGCCCGGTTTCAAACCGGCCAGAAGTAACCTTCTGTTCCAAGAATACTAAAAAACCGCATTATTCACTCAACACCGGTACATTTACTTTATTTAAACCATGTGGTATTGTTCTCCTACCGATCTAGCGAGGGACGCATCCGGACGGAAATGGAACAATAATAAACATGTTGCAACAACACCGTACCGAGGTGAATAACATGCCAAGAACAAAAATGAAAGTAAAACTTTTATAAGCCATGCGGCCGGTACCAGCGACCCCCATGTAAAACTTTTATAAGCCATGTGGCCGGTACCGGCGACCCCCGTGCATAAGTTTCTTGTTATATTTAACTTGTGGCCGGTACCGGCGACCCCCCATGTAAAACTTTTATAACGCCAACGGCGGTACCGGCGACCCCCGTGCATAAGTTTTTTGTTATATTTAACATGTGGCCGGTACCAGCGAACCCCGATGTAAAACTTTTGTAAGCCGTATGGCGGTACCGGCGACCCACATGCATAAGTTTCCCTCCCTAATTACACTGTTATTTCATTAATCATGCAGCCGGTATCCAACACCCACATGAAACATACTCAAGAAAACGATACCGAGAGAGAGACTGAATAACCAATCCTCCCGAGTGAACACTTGATATGAAAAACAGAATTTATAAAACAGGCGAAACACGCCATTGTTCAAACAATAAATAAAAGGCCTTATGGCCAAATAAAGTACTAGTTCTCGCAAGAGCACTCCTCCGGGAGAGTTGTTCAAAAAAGGGTTTAAATCCCCCAACAAAAAAGAAGAAGCAAAAAACAGTTAAAATACATGGCCCTCGGCCGGTACCACCCAGACATGGGGGACTTTACTCTTCCGGCTGCAGCTGCTTCTCGGAGATACCGCGAGCTCCTCCTCGATCTCTGGAGGATGCCCTTGTGCTCGTCATCCACTTGATCCTCGGTCGGCTCGGGAACCGGTGGCTGGCTCCCGATCTGCTCGGGGAAGGCCTCCCTGATCTTGCCAAGGATATACGCACCACCCTCGATATAGGCGGTGGCCTGCTCCACGGCTCGCCCCGTTCACGACGGTAGGCGAAGCACGGCCTCCTCTCGGCCTTGCGAGAGCCACCTCCGTGCGTTGATCAAACTCGACACGGAGCCGAGCACTCTCGGCGCCACCGCGGCCTTGGCCTTGCCCTCGGCCTCTTGGATGAGCTACGGCTTCCTGCTTCACCTTGGCAAGTTCGGCCTCGGCCTTCTCCCGGCAGGCCCGATGTTGTATGAGCGTCCTGCAGACCGGCGACTTTCCTACCGGTATTTTGGAGCTCCTCCCGGGTCCGGCGCTCCAAGGCCGACTCCTCATAAGCCGGCTGCGGTACCGAGAAGAGTGAGCACGAAAAAAAAAAACCCGGGAAAACAACAAAAAAGATAGAGGTAAAGCAACGGTACCGCTTTGCTTGCGGCGAAAGAGGAGATCCCTCGATCCTTGATGTGCATCTCGGGAAGGAGCAAGCCGAGAAGCCGGGAGCGGGTCCTCCAGCGCCTTCGTCACACGGCCACGAAACAACGGGGCATTCTCGAAGGAACGGACCTCCCGAAGATAGGAGTGGAGTCGGGCTATGCGCCAACGGGCGGTACCGGTACCCTCCGCACCTCGAGCCACCTCGTCGGCGGCGCCTCTTGCACCTTTTTGCTTCTTCCGGTGGTCCCTCACTGCTTTACGAACTACCACAAGTGTTAGTACCGATACAAATGCTACGGGCAGCAAAGTAAAAGTGGCCGAAGATTACCTCCTCCGAGCGAACGCTTCTTGGAGGACCCGTCCGGGACCTCATATACGACCTCGGTCTCGGGCCGCGACCGACTCCACCTCTGTCTCCACCTCCAGCTTTGGTGGTAGGCAGAGCTCTGCGAGCCTTCTTCTTCTTCCTCCTACGGGCGGTATCGGCAGCAGCACCGGCGGCTCCGACTCCACCAGGCGAGCCTCCGGCACCGGGTCCTCGCCGTGGCCTTCTTCGGTGGTAAAAATCCTGCGCTCTCGCACCATACTTAAATCACCTTTGAGTGTGCGGTACCGGCGGTATTGATAAATGAGTGCAAGGACAAGTACCGGTGTTAGCCGCCCAACAACATCAAACAACAAAAAGGGGACCTGCGGTAAACACTTACAAGGGTTCGGTAGGGGAGGCTAGACCAGTAGTCCGGAGAATGCGGTTCGAAGCACCGTCGATCTCCTCGGCACGATGGAGATATTCTCTCGTATCCAGTGGATCTCCTTCCCTTGGCTCTCGGTAAGCCTCCTCCAAGCCTGGTCCACTGCACACAAAGAAACAACTGGTTAGTACCGATATCAGCAAACAATACTATGCATGTCTATGCTCGGTAAGAGCTAACGACCAGGAGTGCCTGCAAAATGGCAAGGAACCCTCTTCTCCGACGGTACCGACCCTGCCGGGAACTCCCATTCCCCACCAATGAAGAAATATCTACTCTTCCACGTCTGCTGGGAAGTAGGATTGCCGAAGACGAGCGGATCCCCGATGATCTCGGGACTCCCCGAACTCGTGACTCTCCACGTCGTGAGTACCGGTCATTCCCTCCCGTTCGAGGGCCTCCTTGGTCGAGCAAGCACCGGATCACCTTCTTGTACTTATGCGTGAACTCCATCCACGCGGTGTCCGAGGGACGGTCGGTACGGGGCTTCGCCACCGACTTGAGCTTGTACCGGCCCTTGTACGCGCTCGAGTGCTCCTCCAGGTGCCCATTGGCTAAAACACTTGCCAGGTCCGGCTCACCGAACCAGCGATGGTAGTACGGCGTGTACGGGCGTTGAGGCACCGCCGGGTATTCGGATTGGCGGGGCAATGGCCGGGCCGACCTCGGCCCGGGAGCCGTTCTTTGGAACGCCGGTAGCGGAATCCGCGGACCGTCTTGCGGAAGCGCTCCTAAGCTCCCCCTTCTCCGTGTGCCGCATGCTAAGCGTGTCTTCGGGGATGTTGAACGCCTTCCTCAACGTCACCAAATCCCCCTCGGTAGACGCACTCGACTTCGGCCGGTCCCGCAAACCCGGCCGGTGCGGAGTCCCACTACTTACTCGCACGGGACTTCACATACGGTTCGAGGCGAGGGCACTATGTCCTCGCCGGTAGTAACTCCGCTCGGCTCTTGTTTGAATCATACCGTCCGGGCGAGAGGCGGGAAGCGGGTGCGGCGTCGACAAGGATGGCGGCGAGAGACGCCGTGGTGTGGCCGGAACAATCGGACGTCGGGTGGTGGTTGAAAATCGAGCTTGGGCTCGATCGATGGTGACGGTGACTTGAGCTCGGTGGCGCGGCACGGGTGTTGCGGCTTCGAACGACGACGAACGAGGCGTGGTGGTCTGCAGGGACGACGACATCGATCGGCGACCTTGAGTAATTGCAGAACGGCGGAGCTAGGGCGGGCACCGTGATTGCGTCACGGCGAGAAGCGAGAGCGGCGGAGGCCGGGCTTTACGGCGACGGTGACGACGTGCGGATCGATGATGGGCGTCGGCGTTGCTATGAGTGCGCGGTGGCCACGGCTGGCTTTGGCGGTGGCACGGCAAGGATGGCTTTGCGGCGGCTTCTGGGGCTGAGTCGGTTCGGTGGTGATGAGCACAAGGATTGGATGTGTTGTAGAGCCACGGTGGTGTCGGGGCTGTGCTCGGATTGGAGGGACGGCGGCGGTGAGAGATTGAGGTGATGAACGGCGGAGCTAGGATCGAGTTTGGGCTCGGCGGTGGTGCTATGAATTGATTGCTTTGCAGGTTGTTGCTTGTGAATTGAAAGCTTGTGTCATTGTTGTGAACTGTGATTCAATTGCTTGCAGATTTATGAATTAAAGGTTGCAGAGAGAGAGAATTGGTGATTATGAAAACTGTTTGTGTGAGCTTAGAGCTTGAGAACAGAGAGTATTGGGGACAAGAAGAAGGGCGTAGATAATCTTGGAAAGAAATAGAGGGAAGAGAGGTTGATTGCAGTGAGGAAGAGGGAAGAGAGGTTGATTGCATTGAGGAAGTAACATAGAGGAATTGTGAGCTGCCGACAGTGAACACAGAGAGATAGAAGGTGAGAACAGAAGGCAAGCAGGAGGCTTGCACGGGAGCTTGAGAAGGGTGGCACGGGGAGGATGTAGAAGGCCCCCGGCCAAAGAAAAATGAGCAAGGAGGCTGGAATAAGAAGAGGGGAAAGCAAGGAGCTAGTGAGGCTTGTCTGGAATCCAAGGTAGCTACCGGCAATGGTGGTGGAGGTGGACTGTGGTGGCCGGCAATGGTACCTGCAAAGTCAAAAGAAAAATGCAAAGTCAAAAAGGAAAAAGTAAAGAAAAACAAAAACAAAAACAAAAATAATAATTAAAATAAAAAATTAAAATAAATAAATAAAAACAATTATAAGGGAAAATAGAATGGAGATTTCAATTTTGTTCCACCACCGCGTCTGGTGGTTGCGCCTCAATAGGTGGTAGTTCGCTGATAATTTATCGGGATTCGAAACGGTTTTCGAAATCTTCGTACATTTCTGTATTCCACATCAGAATGATGACCGGTGTCATCCTGACATCTGAAAGTCACGGTTGACTTTCAGTTAATTTCGAATTAACGCTGAAAACCTCCAAAATGCATTTTTTTGTGCAAATTATCATTTTATTCATATTTTCCCTATAAACACAAAACACACATTAAACAAACAATTAAGCTCTCGGAATGACCTAATTCAAGTAGTTAAAGACGCTTTGTGTACGTATTTTACGTCCACATCATTTTTGGCACCTATCACATGTTAAACAATAAGCATATGCAGCTTTAAATAAATTCGGCCAAAAGAAACCCGACTCTAACACCTTAAGAGCAGTCCTCTTAGATCCAAAATGTCTCCCATATGCTTCAGAATGGCAAAAAGAAAGTATGGCAGTTTGTTCATGTTCAGGCACACATCTCCTTATTAATTGATCAGAACAAAATTTCCACAGATAAGGATCATCCCAAACATATTCCCTATCAATTCTTTTTAACCTATCCCTATGGGCACGTGATATGGTATCAGGTATTTGTTTAGAAACAATGAAGTTCACAATATCAGCATACCAAGGTGTACTTACCTCTATTCCGAAGAGTTGTTCATCCGGAAACGTTTCCATAAGGGGGATATCATCTTCCTCATACACCAAACGGCTAAAATGGTCAGCCACCACGTTCTCACTTCCTTTCTTGTCCTTGATCTCCACATCAAACTCTTGAAGTAGAAGTACCCATCTGATCAGCCTTGGTTTCGCCTCCTTCTTGGAGAGTAGGTACTTAAGAGCTGCATGATCAGTGCAAATGATAACTTTAGTGCCAAGTAAGTAAGAACGAAATTTCTCTAAGGCAAAAACAATAGCAAGCAACTCTTTTTCAGTTGTGGAATAATTCAATTGAGCATCATTAAGAGTTCGAGAGGCATAATAAATGGCATAAGGCCTCTTATCCTTGCGTTGTCCTAGCACAGCTCCCGCGGCATAGTCTGAAGCATCACACATTAGTTCACAAGGCAAAGACCAATCCGGGGGTTGCATGATTGGTGAAGACGTAAAAAGCTCCTTAAGCTTGTCAAAAGCTCCTTGACACGCCTTATCAAAGACAAATGTCACTTCCTTTTGTAGTAGGCGGCAAAGAGGTCTTGAGATCTTTGAGAAGTCCTTGATAAAGCGTCTGTAGAATCCTGCATGTCCAAGAAAAGAACGAACCTCTCTCACGGAAGTGGGAGAGGGTAAGTAGCGTACAAGATCAACTTTAGCCTTATCAACTTCTATACCCCTAGAAGAGACAATATGACCTAGGACTATCCCTTGTCTAACCATGAAATGACATTTCTCCCAATTTAGCACAAGGTTAGTTTCAACACACCTTTTAAGTATAAGTTCCAAATTACCAAGGAAATTATCAAAGTTTTCACCAAAAACCGAAAAGTCATCCATAAAAACTTCAATAATTTTTTCAATAAAATCAGAAAAAATGCTTACCATACATCTTTGGAACGTATCTGGTGCATTGCAGAGTCCGAAGGGCATGCGGCGATAAGCAAATGTCCCAAAAGGACAAGTAAAGGTCGTCTTCTCTTGATCCTCATGTGCAATGGCAATCTGATTGTAACCGGAATACCCATCAAGGAAGAAATAGTAGTCATAGCCCGCCAAACGCTCAAGCATCTGATCAATGAATGGCAAACGGAAGTGATCCTTCCTAGTGGTGGCGTTGAGCTTCCTATAGTCAATTGATTGGTTGTCAAAATATAGGAAATAGTAAATTAGACTCGGGATTGTCGAACCACGGGGATTGGAGGCCTAAAACCTAATTAGTAAAATGTAATCTAATTTTCTTAACACAAATAACAATTTTTAGTATTTCTCTTTTTATTTTCCAAAACACACAAAAATTAACAAACAAATCTAAATAAATAAATAATTAAACTATGAATAAAATTAATCTTACAAAGAAATCACAAAATGAATTTTGAATAAATAACACAACTTCACACAAATTATTTTACACAATTAATTAATTAACAGAAATAAAATTAATAAAACAAAACTTATTTAAATGTGGGAGAGAGAGAGAGAATGGCTTATTCAAATTGCGTGCTTTCTCTAGAGAGAATGGCCCGAGAGAAAAGAGAGCAGTGGCTCTGTGAGGGAGATGCGAGATTGGAATTGGATCTCCGGCGATAATGGTGAGCAGCAACGGTGGATGGCCGGCGCAGTGGGTGACGCCGAGAGATAATCGTCGGTGGAGAGAAAAGCGGTGAAGGCTGGGTCGTGCTCGGATTCAATGGCGAGAGGCGACGACGCTGCTTGGCACCGAGCGATCGAGTACGGGCCGATGGCGGCGCAGATGAGCTTGTGGATTGATTGGGTGTCCGCGGCAGAAACGAGCACGAGTTTATTATCTGCGGGATTGTGCTTGCGGTTGGAGAAGCCGGTTGGAATTGGGTCGCCGTTGATCGATGCCGGCGATGGGAGAACTGGCAGTGAGGAATGACGGCAGCTAGGGGCTTGCGGCGGTCGGTGAGGACGGGGCTCGGTTAAATCCGAGCAGTTAGTGTTCACGGTGGTTGTGATTGATGAGCTGCAGCTTAGGGAGAGCACGGTGGTTTGCTGTGTACTTGATTGTGGATTTGCAGGTGCTCGGAAATGGGAGCTGGCGGCAGCTGCGTTCTTCGATGGTGATTTGCCGGCGGTGAACAACATCTCAGTGGTTATGGCTGGGCAGAGAAGATTGATGATTATTGGTTTTAGAACTGGAATTGCAGGTTTGATTTGAATTGGTGATGGTGGAGATTTGAATTGAACAGAGAACAGAGAGAATTGGGTGAGGTGGTGATGGATTGATTGAATTGCAGGGAGGAAGATTAATGGTGGTGGTGTAGAGAGAAGAGAAGACGGTGGTAATTGGCGGTGGGTGTAGAGAGAGAGATATGGGTGTAGAGATTAGAACGGAAGAGAAAGAAAAACAGAAGAAGAAGAAGAAGAAGAGGACCGTGAGAGAGGAAGAAGAGATGAGGACCGAGAACTATTCTGCAATGTTAATTGCAGACTGTTAAATAGAGGCACAGAGAGATGGTGAGAGATGGTGGTGGTGCTAGAAGACAAATGAACGGGAAGATGGTGATTATGCTATGTGTGCTGGTGGTGACCCTAATGTGGAAGAACAGCTCACAAAGAGAGCTGATTCCAGAAGAGAGGAAGAGGAGATGGTCGGCAAGACTGCAAAATAAAATAAAAAAAGAAAAGTTAATAAAAGTTTGAATAAAAATAAAAAGGAAAAAGTAATGAAAATAAAAATAAAAGAATAAAAATTATTTAGTTTATTAGAATTAGAAATATAGTTATGTAAAATAATTATGGACATGGGTGTTGGAAATGAATCTCCATTTCGAGAATTGACTTGTGTTGACTTTTTGCCCAAAGTCGCGGTTGACTTTTCGTCCTTTTCTCGGAAATGCACTAAATTACCCAAAATGTACCATTTTGTGTTGAAACACTTATTTAACCTACACAAACACAATATGTACATTAAACATAAAAATAATCTCTCGGAAAAGCCTAATCCAAGTAATTAGAAGCACTTTGTGTACGTATTTTACGCACACATCATCAATGCAAACGCGATGGCCGGTCATTCTCAGCATTCTTCACAACAGTGACTCCGGACTTCTTTGGTACCACTTGGATTGGCGACACCCATTTGGAGTCTGAAATGGGGTAGATGACACCACAATCAAGGAGTTTGATAACCTCCTTCTTCACAACTTCTATCATTTGAGGGTTGAGACGGCGTTGAGCCTCTCTAGTGGGTTTAGTTCCCTCCTCAAGAAGTATCATATGGACACAAGTCGTAGGGCTTATTCCCTTGATATCTGCTAGGGTTCATCTAATAGCAGTCTTATGATCCTTAAGCACTTTCACAAACGCTCCTCTTGAATAGATGTAAGGGCAGATGACACAATAACGGGCAACGTCTCCTTATCTCCCAAATAGGCATACTTCAAATAATCTGCTAATGGCTTGAGCTCAAGCACGGGTGCCTGAACAACTGAAGGAATTGCCTTATTAGTGGATAAAGGAATGGACAAGGGAGGAGTATACTTACTTTCGTAAGGCTGGATTTCAAGAGAGAAAACGTTATCCATGACCTCCTTTTCACACGTGTTCAAAAGCTCCTCCATAGGTATGCTTTCGCCATCCTTGGTGTACCCCACGCCTTGCTCAAGTGTTGGGGCCAAAATGTCCTCCCTTATGATATCTAACATATTCTGCGCAAGGGTATCCAAAACATCAATAGAAAAACAACTATGAACATCAAGGGGATACCTCATGGCTTCAAAGACATTGAACCCAATTACTACTCTATCGAATTCCATTATGAGGGAGCCGGCATACACATCAATCTTTGTTCTCGCGGTTCTCATGAATGGACGGCCTAGAAGCAATGGTGTGGAAACCACGGGGGTCTCCTCCATCTCTAGGACATAGAAATCAGCAGGAAAGATCAATTGGTCCACCTGCACAAGCACATCTTCCAACATACCCTTAGGGTAGACATTAGACCTATTAGCTAGTTGGATAATCCCATTATCATGCTTAAGTTCCCCTAATCCCAAAGTCACATACACAGAATATGGCATCACATTAATTGAAGCACCTAAATCTAGCATACAATTCGAAAATTTAGAGTTACCAATTTGGCATGGGATAATGAAACTTCCGGGATCCGGGTACTTAGGGGGTAGTTTCCTTTGTATCATTGCGGACACATTCTTGTTCACCTTCACCACCTCCTTTTCTCGATTCATCCTCCTTGTGGTGCAAAGTGCCTTGAGAAATTTGGCATATCGAGGAATAGATTTGATTGTTTCCAAAAGTGGAAGGTTGATTTGCACCTTCTTGAAAGTTTCCAAGATAGCTTGGTCACTCTCATCCTTCCTTGATTTGTCAAACCTACTAGGAAAGGGCAAAGAAGAGGGAACAATGTTAGGTGAAACCGAACTTACTAAGTTAGGGTTTGTACCTTTCTTTTCACTAGATGACGCAATCCTCTCCTCTTTCTTTGATGTTGTGGGGTCCTCCTCAAGGGTAATGGGCGCATGGTCCTTCTTCTTAGATACTTTGGGTCTACCTCAAATTCTCTTCCGCTCCTAGTGGTCACAATGGAAGCATTTTCGAATTGGCCCTTAGGATTAGGGATTGTGGCACTAGGAAGCTTCCCATTCTCGTGGATCTTGCTCATAAAGCCCACCACTTGGTCCATTTGCTTCTTAAGCTCAGCTATCTCCTTTCCTTGATTTTGTTGCCCTTGCACTAAAGCTTGAGTAGAACTCATTAGTGCTTCAAACATTTTATCATAATTGGCACTAGAATTAGAATTAGATCGAGTTAGAAGGAGAAAAAAAGTTTTGAGGAACCTGAGGCTTCTGAAAGAAGCCTTGTGGACGTCCTCCTTGTTGAGGTTGTTGAGCTTGATCATTGTTGCCCCACTTGAAGTTAGGATGGTCCCTCCATCCGGGGTTGTAAGTGTTGGAATAAGGGTCATACCTTGGACGTTGGGGACCTCCTTGACCTCCTTGGTACCCTCCAATTGCATTAGCAGACTCCCATCCACCATTTTCAATGAGTTGAGGGCATTGATTAGAGTAATGCCCTTCTAAAGAGTACACGCCACAAACTTGAGCTACCCCTCCTCCTTTTTGACCTTGAAGAACCTGAGACAATAAAGTAGACATTTTATTTACCTTGTCCTCTAAAGTAGAGTGAGAAGTTACCTTATTAACCCTCCTAGAAGGAGACGCAAGTGCCCCTTCATATTGTTGGTAATTAAGAGCTTGTTTCTGCCTAGATCCGGGGGGATGGACTAGTCTAGAAGTACGGGTGTTATGACCGCAAGTTCCTCACGTCCGGTCACCTGTAAAGAGGAGACCGGGTGGCCGGTCTTCACTCCTCCGATGCCTAAGTCAGTACAGTGTATGAATATTGACAGAGTGACTTTAATGAGTAATGAATGCGTACCATTAATGAGGAAAGAGGCGGGCTCTTATAGGTGGTTGAGGGGAAAATTAGTTGTTTATCTTCGATGTGGGATCAATGGCCTGCTCCCAGGAACAGGGTTCTTCGCAGCAAGCAGCTTGGACCTGCAGGGTAGCCGAGCCCCGGGCAAGTCCTGGCCTGGGTCTTGACCGGGTTCGGCCGAGGTGGTGTCGAGGTAGCCGTGGGCTATTCGCCCGGGGCCCAGATGTGGCCGGTGTAGTCCCCGAGCGAGCACTAGTTCTAGTTGGTTAGTAGAGGGTATGTACAAGTCCCCGAAGTTCCCGGTCAAGAGGCTCGTCTTGGTCGGGGAGTTCATCTTAGCCATCTCAGCGGCGAGTGGAAATGGTGCGCGTGCGGTGCCCGACCATGGTCGGACCCGGGCGTACGCTTTTCCTCGTGGAGGTGGGCCCGGGCCGGGCCCTCGGCAGTCCCGAGTAAGAGGAGGTTCTTTGTCGAACCTAGCTAGCTCGGTGTGGCCGTTGGCCGTCCCCGGAGAGGATCAAGTAATTGCTTGAGGAGGGTATTGGGTAGCGAGCCCGATAGATATCCCCGTACCGAGAGGTTTTGCGGATCGGTGGCGGTGATCTTGTGGGCCGAGGGCCTTAGCGTGTGTGGCCGTGGGCCATTAACCGAGTCTCGGTGCCCGTTGGCCGGTGGCCTTAGGGTGGTCACGGTCTCGTAAGCCGTGGGCCGTAGAGGCGATCGATGACCGGGGCTCGTTGAGCCACGCGTCCCCGTGCGGAAGTCGTGGGGAAGGTCGTAGGCCGGAGCCGGTGGGGCTGCTCCGCGGGGAGTGGTAAGCTTTGTTCGAAGGATCCCTTCTTGAATGGGTACCACGTGTCGACCGATGGTTGGACTAGCGGGGTTGGCGGTGGTCGCTTCGGTTTTCGAGTGGTCGATAAATGAAGGTCGCGTGACCGAGGTGACGCTTCGGTTTGTGTGAGGCGTTAGGTTTAAAGGGTGATAGGTGTCGTCATCTTGCCGAGGTGACCTTTCGCTATACGGTCGTGATCTGACGAGAACGGCTTTAAAAGGGGGGAAAGAAGGATTTTCGGCTCTCACTGTGTTTTGAAAATTTCGTGAAACCTATAGAGATTTTCGAGTTCTGCCCACTTCTGTTTCTGTGCCTTGGTGAGTTCGGATCGTCGATCAAAGGTTTCGACTTCGTCAATCTGGTTAGTGTTTTTCAAACTCACATGTTGATCCTTGTTTTATCGCTTCCATACTAGGATTTTGGGATAGGTGTTGGGACTTGGGACTTTTGTTCTTCTGGGTTTTGGTGTTCTTGAGCGTTTTCGAGTTTCTGGGTTGGACTTGTCGTTGTGTGGGGGAGGAGTGTAGATCTTTAAATAGAGGCTAAATTCCCAAAAAGGGGTGTTTCATGGCAAAGGCCTTCGGGGAGTCTGGGGTTAAAGAAGTTATAGTCATACCGAGCAGTAGTGAGAGAGGGTCGCTTGGGGAGTCAGAGTGTCGTGAGCTTTCTGACGAAGTCCGATCGCTAATGGCAGAGTTAACACGCAAGATGCCCGCTGGAGAACAAGTTAGAGTCGAGAGGGATCAGGGGATTGATCAATACTTGGAACGTCCGGATGGCGGGAGCGTGCTCGGCAAAGGGAGCGGGCAAGCGGTGGTTCGACCGCAAGTTCATCTCGAGATCGGTGTCGAGCGGTCCTCCCCCGGGGAAATCGTTGGCCAGGAGTTGGTTAAGTGGCATCTTTCGGATGGGACCCCTGTCCAAGAACCGAGGAGATCGATAACCGTAAAGGAGATAGACTCTCTTAGGGCCAAGTACCGGATCCCGAGTTCTGTGGTGTTGCGGCCGCTGCATGACGAGGAGCTGGCGACAAACCCCCCGGCAGGATACGTGGCGGTGCACGAGCACCAAATTAAATGTGGGTTGACGTTGCCGCTCCATCCGTGGGTTCAGCAAATCCTGTCGGCCCCGAATATAGCCATCGGTCGGGTGACCCCCAATATGTGGAAGCAGCTGTTGGGCATGTACGTCATTTGGGACTTGTCGGGCTTGGGTGGCCAATGTATGATGAGGTGATGTCCTCGTACAAGCTTTCCTACTCGAGCAAGAGGTTCGCTCGGGTACGGTGTCTATGTCAAGTCGCCGGAAATCAATGGTGACCGGGCTCCCGACGTCCACGGTTGACTGGAGGAATACTGTATGTCGGCGGGAGGGCGGTGGGAGGGCAGTGGGAGAGTGTTGAATGTGTGGTTCCGAGGAAGGTCGTGCCGAGGAGCTTCAAATCCATAGGTTGTGACCGGTGTTTCCTTGTTTAAATTGTGTGGTAGGTTTTAAGCAGCTGTTTGACCATTTTTTTTTTGCCTTGTGCAGGTGACAAGCATTTCGAACTCGCCTTTGTCGAGGAGAGGCGAATCGGCAGAGTTTTCGCGAGTTGGCCCGAGTCCTCCGGGAATTCCTACGCTCTCAACTGTTGGGCTGCACTTGCACACGTTGGTCTTGCTAAACGACCGGGTAAGTATACTCGTGTCTCCTTCCCCTACTCCCCTAGTACATATGTTTTTGTTTGTGGCCGTTGACCGATGTTCCTCTTTTTTTTTTTTAGTGAGAGTAGATAACGACCGGGAAAGAAGAAGATGAGCGCTTTCGGGAGTGAAGAAGATTTGCTCGCCCAACTTATGGGTCGGGGGTGAGGCCGCCAAGTCTGCCCGGGGGTTACCGAGTCTTCGGTGGACCAGAACGCGGCGGAAGACGAGATCCCGTTACGTACCCGGGCGCACCAGAGGAAGAGGAAGGCTGCTGCGTCCTCTTGGCACGAGACTGCCTTAGCCGCGGCCGTACCGATGTCTCAAATGGTAACATTGACCGGGCATCGGGTTGGCACATAGCGGGCAGGTTAAGGCATGCGGGTTTGGACCGTGTGTCTCAGGTGCACGGGTCACCGCGGGAGAACAGGGCTAAGGCCTTTGACTCGGTGTTGCGGGGCCTACATAACCTTTTTCTGGTGGACGAGCTGGAGGAGGACCATACGTTGAAGGAACAAGTGGCCATCTTGGAGTCTGGCCTCCTGGTTGAGCAGACCGAGCGTAAAACTGTCACACGGCAGAGGGACGCGGCACGTGAAAAAGTGGAGAAGCTCACTGCCGAGTTAAAGAAAGCAAAAGATCGCTCGGTTGTCCTGGAGCGGGAGCTTTCCGAGGCGGCATTGCTGAAGGAAGAGGTCTCCCTTCTCAAGGGCAAGGTTGCTGCTATTCCCGAGGTGGTGGAGCGGGAGAAAGAGGAGGCGGTGTCCCTCTTCCGAGCGTCCGAGGAGTTCCTACTTTTGAAGAAGGAAACATATGATACCGGCTTCAAGGAGGGGTACTCCAAGAGCTTCCAGACTCTGAACGAAAGGGGGTGGATTAACAAGGAGAAGTACTTTGCAGACACCGCCCGGGAGAAGGAGGAGAGGAGGCTGAGGGAGAGCGCTCAAAGTTTTCTTCCAATAGGTCCCTATCCAAGTTGAGGCCTTCCTCGTTTGTAGCCGGGTCATAGACCTGGGTCCGAGGACTAGGGTGTGTGATCTCCACTGGGATGACCGCCTCAATACTGAAGGCTAGGCAAAATGGGGTCTCGCCGGTTGCCGCTGTTGGGGTTGTCCGAATGGACCAAAGTGCTTCAGGTAGCTTCTCGGCCCAGAGGCCCTTGGCGATGTCCAATTTCTTCTTGAGGATCGTCTTGAGGATCGTCTTGAGGATCTTGTTGACCGCTTCCACCTGACCGTTGGTCTGAGGGTGGGCCGGGAGGAGTAGAGGATCTTGGTTCCCATCTTTGAGGTGAAGTCCCTAAGTTTGTCGTTGTCAAACTGGGTGCCGTTATCGGTGATGATTGTATCAGGCACCCCGAAACGGCAATAGATATTTTTCCAAAGAAAACGCTTGACCTTGGTGGTGGTGATAGCGGTGAGTGGTGCTGCTTCGACCTACTTAGTCGAGTAGTCGACCGCTACGATGGCGTACTTGAATTGACCGCGGGCAGTAGGGAACTTGCCAATTAAGTCCAATCCCCATTGCGCGTATGGCCGTGGGCTAATGATGATGGAGAGGGGTTACGCCGGTGCGCGGGGAATGGCAGCAAATTGTTGGCACTTGTGGCGGGTTTGGGAAATCTTGCGGGCGTCCTCGGCGAGGGTTAGCCAAAAGTAGCCGGTGCGAAGTGCCTTGTGGGCTAAGGAGCGGGCACACAGTGGTTGCCGCGAGCTCCCGAGTGGATGTCCTTTAGCACTGCTTCGCCCTCGGCTCGAGAGATGCACCGGAGGTTGGGTAAAGAAAGTCCTCGCTTGTACAACTTGCCCTCCCGTATATTGTAGCGGGAGGACCGCAAGGTGAGCCGGCGTGCTTCCAACTTGTCCTCCGGTAGTTTCCCTTCCAATTTGTACTGTAGGATGGGGTCCATCCATGTCGTTACCTGCTCGGTGGAGAAGACCTCACTGAAGGACTTGCTAATGCTCGGTTTGGGAAGGTGCTCGATAGCGGGATGAGTTCCGGGCAGTAATAACGGGTCAGCGGTGGCCAATCTTGCTAGGGCGTCAGCCTTTGCATTTTTTTCTCGGGGGACTTGGGTGATGTTGTAGAACTTCAACTTTCGTAGGAGGATTTGAATGTAGCCCAAGTATGCGGTCATTTGGGGGTCCTTTGTTTGAAATTCGCCCGTGACCTGATTTACGACGAGTTGGGAGTCGCTGAAAATATTGAGGCTGTCAGCCCCAGAGTCGAGCGCGAGTTGGACGCCGGCCACCAGCGCCTCGTACTCGGCCATGTTATTGGTGCCGTGAAATCGAACCCGAGTGCGTACTCGAGGGAGAGGTTGCGGGACCCGTGAGGATTATGCCGGCGCCGCTCGCCTTTTGATTGGATGATCCATCGACGAACGATTCCATGTGGATTGTTCTTTGGCGGTTGGTTCTTTGGCGGGCATCTCCGGTTGAGGTGCGAGTGCGTGAACTCGGAGATGAAGTCCGCCACCGCTTGCCCCTTTGTTGAAGTGCGTCCTTTGTAGAGGATGTCGAACTCGCTAAGCTCGATTGCCCACTTGATTAGTCGTCCGGATGTCTCCCGCTGGAGGACCTGTCGGAGGGGTTAGTCCGTCAAGACGGTGATCTCGTGAGCTTGAAAATATGGCCGGAGTCTCCTCGCCGAGGAGATCAGGGCCGGGCCAGCTGTTCCACTGGTGGGTATCTTGTCTCGGCGTCCAAGAGGCTTTTGGCAACATAGAAGACCGGGAGCTCCTTGTCTCCATCCGGGCGGATCAGGACTGAACTTACTGCTGTTGAGGATACCGATAGGTATATAGGAGCGGTATTGAACTTAGATATGTCTTGATGCTTTGGAAGGCTTGCTCACACTCCTCGCTCCAGTCTACCTCCTTGCATTTTGTTCGCTTTAGCAGCTTGAAGAAGGTGTCGCATTTGTCGGTGCTTTTGGAGATAAAGCGGGAGAGTGCCGCTATCCTGCCGATGAGGCATTGTACCTGCTCTTTTGTTGTTGGCGACTCCATATCTAGGATAGCGCGCACTTTGTCAGGGTTAGCCTCGATTCCCCGCTGGCTGACTACGTAACCTAGGAATTTACCCGCCGCCACACCGAAGAGCCATTTCTGTGGGTTAAGCCGCATACGGTATTGTTTGAGAATGTTGAAGACGACTTGTAAGTTGGCGATGTGACCGGTAGCCTTGACGCTCTTTACGAGCATGTCATCTACGTAGACCTCTACGATCTTACCGATGTGCTGGGCGAACATCGTGTTGACCAGTCGTTGGTAAGTGGCTCCCGCATTCTTGAGTCCAAAAGGCATGACCTCGTAGCAATAGAGTCCCTTGTCGGTGGTAAAGGTGGTGGCCTCCTGGTCCTCGGGGTGCATCCTGATTTGGTTGTAGCTGGAGTAGGCATCCATGAAGCTGAGGAGTTCGTGACCTGCCGTGGCGTCCACAAGCTGATCGATGCGCGGCAGAGGGAAGCTATCCTTCGGGCAGGCTTTGTTGAGATTGGTGAAGTTTACGCACGTGCGCCACTTCCCGGTCGATTTTTTGACCGTGCGACGTTGGAGATCCATCGGGGATAGTTTGTTTCCGGATGAAGCCTATCTTCCGTTACCTCGGACTTCGGCTTGGATGGCCCGATACCGCTCCTCGTCGTATACGCCCGCCGCTTCGCTTGACCGGGTATGCTCCCGGGGATATCTTGAGTTTGTGCGAGATGATGTCCGTGGAGATACAAGGCACGTCTGCGTACGACCGTACGAAACACCTCGGTGTTCGCTCTTAGGAACATGGTTAACTCTTTCTTCATTTCCCCGGAAAGGTGTGCCCCAATGCGAAGGGTCTATCCGGGTGCTCCTCGGAGAGTTGGATGGTGGTGAGTGAGATCTCGGGATCGGGAGTCGAGGGACGAGAGGTTGTCGCGGGGGTCCTCGGGTGCATCACTTGGCTTAGGTGGGTTTGCCACCGAGAGGATTTCGACCTTGCCTTGCCCCGGGTAAGGATGGTGGCGTAGCACTTGCGGGCAATCTGTTGGTCCCCGCGGATGGAAGCTGTTCCCGCAGGTGTTGGGAACTTCATCAACAACATGTGGCCGGCGATGATGCACTTTAGCTTGTTGAGGGCTGGTCTTCCCAAGATCACGTTGTACGGCGAGAGGCAATCGACCACAATGAATTCGGTGTGGATTTCCGCGCACATAGGCTTTAGGCCGAGGATGAGGCGCATGTAGTCTGAACCTAGTGGCTGGGTAATGTCCCCGGAGAAGCTTAGCAACGACTCGTTGTCCTGCAGGAGTTTGTTGTTCCTTCGGCCCAATTGGGTATATGCCTGATTGAAAATGACATTGACCGTCGATCCGCTGTCGATCAGGACTCGAGACAGGGTGTACTGGTCAATTTGAGCGGTGATGAGGAATGGATCGTCGTGCGGTGAGTGAATATCGCGCTCCTCCTCCTCGGTGAACGTGATTGGTTCCCAGCCGACCTTGCCCGCCTTGGGGGGCTTATCGTAGTGGATGTTGAATATCTCATGTCCCTGTTGAGCCCGCGTGTGACGCTTCCGGGGCCTGTTTGTTAGCTCTGCTAACGGGGGCACCCCCGTCAATCGGGTTGATGTGACCGCGGATGACCTGAATGTTGGCCACCTCGGGTTGAGCCAGATCTGCTCGGAACTGTTGGAGTTTGCCTTCTCGGATAAGCGTTTCCACCGTTGTCTTGAGGGCGACACAAACGTTTGTGTTATGACCGCTATCCTCGTGGTGCTTGCACCATTTGCCTGTGTTCCTTGGTGGATTTGTTCGCGGGAACCACTTTGGAGGGGGCGGTGGTATTTGATCTGCACTTTGGTCGAAGATATCTTCGAGGGATGCGGTGAGTAGGGTAAAGACTTCGTACCGTGGTGCCGGGGTGTTAGGGCGGTGGGTATTGTCACGGGGGCGGTTCTCCCTCTCGTCGAGGACGATCATTGCGATGACCGCTTGCCGGCCGAAGTTGTTCTCCCTCGCCGTTTGTGTTGTTGTAGTTCCGGTGCTAGTCCTTTCGCTTTTCGGCGGGGGGCAGATCGGTGGTTGGCATTTCGGCTTCACTTGGCGATGAGTAGGTGGGCGATCACCGTAAGTTGTGAATCCCGCTCGGGGGCGTGGAGGACGGCCGTTTCCATGAGCGCCTCATACCGCCGTGGGTGAGCGTTGAGTTCGTATAGGAAGGGTCCGGCGTGAGTCCTTCCTTGAAAGCAGTGAATGCCAAATTTTTGTCGAGGTCTCGACAACGTGAGGTTGTCGGGCGCCAGCGGGTGACGAAGGATTTGAGGCCTTCGCTCACACCCTGGGTGACCTTGAATAGTTGTCCGGTGGTGTGGTAACCATCGGTCATCAAGATGAACCTCGATCCGAACGCATTTAACAAGGCTTGGAAGGAGTTGATCGAATGCGATTTAAGCTCGAAAAACCACATCATGGCTTCACCGGTGAGAGTCTCCTGGAACATAAGGCATTTTACCTTGTCGCTGTATCCCTTTCCGGCAGTCACCGAGCGGAAGCTATCCATGTGAAGGAATGGGTCCGCAAGCCCATCATAACGGTCGACTTTGATCGATTTTGCCCCCACCGGTCGTATAGCGCCCAAAAGTTTGGTTGTGAAAGGCCCTGGTCGCTCGGAAAACTTTGTTGCCGCGGGTACGAGGTTTTGCTCGGCCATTCGGACGCGGGCCTCCGCCTCTGTTCCAAGCGCGCTAGCAGTTGGCTGGGTGGGGTCAACAGGTTGGTTCCGCGTTTGACCGCAGCTGAACGAGCTTAGCGGTGTGTCTTGTCCGCCCGACTCGGCCACTTGTTCTTCTACTCGGGTAGGTTGTGGGGACTGCGCTCTGTCCCGCCGGTTCTCTCGGGTGCAGTGGGATGTCTATATGTACCATCCGACGCCGTCGCCCTACGCGTGCTTTGCGAGTGATGCGGCGCAGCTGGCGGGACTCGGATTGTGCTTCCCGGGCTTCGAACCTCTGACGAGGTTATCGTATTTGGCCGCGAGCTCGTTGAGTTGTCGGCGAGCCTCCAACTTTTCCTCGTGTTCCCGCATCTTTTCGGCGTTGGCCGTGGTGATGTCTTGGAGCATGATGTCGACCTTTGCCCCGGAGGTCACTATGTGTTGGCGGATTGCTCGGGCTGCGGTTTGGGCCGGCGTGGATTCCCCCGTGCCGGAGGTGCGGTAGGCGTGAAATCCGGTTGTCTCTCGGGTACCGGGAAGGGATCGACCGTAGGAGATTCGGCCGTGTCTTGGGGCTCGGTCATGGTGAGGTAGGTGGAAAAATTTTGTAAGGATTCCCACAGACGGCGCCAAATGTTTCTGCCTAGATCCGGGGGGATGGACTAGTCTAGAAGTACGGGTGTTATGACCGCAAGTTCCTCACGTCCGGTCACCTGTCAAGAATAATACACCGACGTCAAGAGGAGACCGGGTGGCCGGTCTTCGCTCCTCCGATGCCTAAGTCAGTACAGTGTATGAATGTTGACAGAGTGACTTTAATGAGTAATGAATGCGTACCATTAATGAGGAAAGAGGCGGGCTCTTATAGGTGGTTGAGGGGAAAATCAGTTGTTTGACTTCGATGTGGGATCAATGGCCTGCTCCCAAGAACAGGGTTCTTCGCAGCAAGCAGCTTGGACCTGCAGGGTAGCCGAGCCCCGGGCAAGTCCTGGCCGGGGTCTTGACCGGGTTCGGCCAAGGTGGTGTCGAGGTAGCCGTGGGCTATTCGCCCGGGGCCCGGATGTGGCCGGTGTAGTCCCCGAGCGAGAACTAGTTCTAGTTTGTTAGTAGAGGGTATGTACAGAGCTCGGTTTGCAAGTAGCTCCTTAGCAATTGTAGGAGTCTTATCCATGAAGGAACCACCGGCCGCCGCATCCAAAAGACTACGTTCTAAGGGAAGAAGCCCTCATAGAAATAGGTGAGAAGGCTCTCTTCCTTCATCCATGTGAAGGACATGATGCAACAAGGCTCTTGAACCTCTCATAATAAGTGCAGAACGTTTCATCCCCAGCTTGTTGAATTCCAGTTATCTGCTTCCTCAAGATAGTGACCTTTGATGCCGGAAAGTACTTAGTGAGAAACTCACTCTTCAACTTGTCCCAAGTGTTGACATGGCCGGCAGGTAAGTCAAATAGCCATGTCTTTGCCCTATCTTCAAGAGAGAACGGAAATGCCTTCATCTTAAGGATACTAATATCCCAATTCTTAGGGCACATGCTCCCACAAACAAACTGAAATTCCTTAAGATGCTTGTTAGGATCCTCGCTATTAAGCCCATGGAACTTGGGTAGGTGATGCAAGAACCCACTTTTCAGTTCAAAATCTGCTTCTTTTCCTTCAGCCGGTTCCGGATATGTGATGCAAAGCGGTACAACTTCTCCCTCAGTACCATTCGAAAGTTGTCTTATTGTTTCAGCCATTGGTGCTTGAATTTCAGCAGCAGCGTCTTCAACCTCAGATATGTCTTCCTCATCTTCTGAACAAGAACGTGAGGAGTTGTTATCTGAGTCTTCTGAGTTAATTTGTAAAGGTGCTAAAGTCTTGTCCTCAGAGATGTACAATTCAGTGTCGTCCTTTAACCTTTGTAAGCGTTCTTGAATAGCAGAGAATGGTGAAAGTTCAGAAGTGGACATTCATTAATCCCTATACAAAATAAACAAATGAGTATAAAATTTACAAGATAAATACAAGATAATATACAAGTGTAAGTAATATTTACGAAAATAATGAATTTAATTCCTATTTGTCTATATTAATTTTATTCACGCAATACACTTAGGTACGGGAACAGAGGACCTCAAATGTGCAATGGGACTGAAACGGCTACCCATCTTAAAGTCATGTTGAATCCAATATACCTTAGGTGTAACAACATTTTCGTTTGTGCCCTCCACATAGTCAAAAATCAAGTTGATTCCAAGCGGTAACCCAAGGTGGAACGTGCGGCCTAGGTGCAATGCATAGACTTAAGTAACGTTCCTTTGTTTCAGAAGGTGAATGGCCAGATCATATGAAAGATAAGCGAGGGGCAGAATTCATTTAGTGCTACTACGGAGGCAAACCCCTATCGACTTTCGTCTGTCTATAGTTCTCTGAATCCAAAACCTGTCACCTTGGATCTCGACCTAGATACCATCCATATGCCCCTTACTCAGCTCAGAAAGCACTTAAGTGTTAGACAATTCTTCAAGTGTTAATAAAGGCCGCCCTCAACCTCAAGTGACCTTAACAAGGTACAAATGAAGGGTTTAGGCCAATATTAACAAAAGGACGATCTATCACTTTCTTCAAGTGAAGTACATTGATATGTGTTAAACCTGCCATTTTATGAACAATCTGAAGTGGCTGTCATTGAAACACATGAAGACGCACTTGCAGAAAGAAGTAAAAACCTGAAGAAATCTCATAATAGTCATAATACATATTCATTTTGGGACAGAAAGTTGATCCGGAAACTTGTATGTTTATTGAGTTGTTCTGCATTAGATATATGTGCTTGTTCATGTGTAGAATATAAGCTACTCATGTTCCATTGTAATTTAAATAGTTTGTCAAATTCATAGTTTTATGAAACCTATTTAGCAAAACTAACTATACTTTGCACCTTATGAAGCTCAAGCACCGTTGCAGGCATGGTGAGTACCCTCCTGACAGCACCCGTAGACATGATAAAAACCCGTCTCATGCTGCAACAGGAATCTGAAAGAGTTGGAAGCTATAGAAATGGATTTCATTGTTCATATCAAGTAATAAATTTGAATTCTATTCTTTTTTACTGCATTTCAGCTTTTGCTTTCTTTTCAAAAGCTGTCACAGCCTCTTGTAGACTCTGGATTATTTTGAACCTCACGGTCCAGAAATTAACAGCTTGACTATGTTCCTTATCCAATGTGTTATGATGTGTGGTTTCAGGTCTTGCGTACAGAAGGCCCTATAGGTCTTTACAAGGGGTGAGTTTCTTTTCAGGCCCTGGATACTACCCTTACATATTTGGTTCCATGCAATCTAAAAACGCTACATTTTTTCAGGAGCCTTGCAATGTTTGCAAGATTGGGTCCACAAACTACAATTACGTTTGTAGTGTGTGAGAAGCTACGTGAGCTTGCTAGATTGAATGCAATCTAATCTAGCCTCGGGATTGGGAACCTGCAATTGCCTATCTGACTCCTATATATGAAGAATACGATCTCTTCAAGTGCCCAGATTCATGGAAATACTCATTTCAGTAGGACATTTTCACTAGCAGGTTTCTTCTTCAATTTTGTAGCTTATTTTTTAAGTACCGTTATGAAGGGAATCAGTAAGAATGGTGTCCCTGCATATCATTATACCCCTCAAGGAGGGTCCAATTATTTGATCAGGTTGTTTTGTGTACCATAATCCATCCAACATTTTTCTATCACCTGGATGTATCCGATTGAACAGAACAGTATCTTCGAGAACACTGTCTGATATACCTATGTATTCATGTTATGTTGCAATAAAAAAAATGAAGATTCATTGTGTCATACTGTCATCTCATGGTTCTTTTTTCAATGACCAGCAAAAAATTTATTACACCGTCTGATCAATTATAAAAACCTCAAGGTAAAACACATAGTGGTTTTGATTATGTAACAGCTACAAAGAGAAGTCTTATTGATCGAGTTTTTCTTTTTCTTTTCTTTAGCAAACGCAAAAGCCATTATAAATTGCTAATGTGATATTAGATGAGATGTACAAATAACAAAAAAGAATTAAATATATTACTCATCAAACATGAAATCAAGCAGCCCTTGTTATCTAGCAAAGTGTAGTTTGTGGAGGACCTGAAAGGCTATACAAGGATTTCAGCTGCCTGCTGATAAGTTTACTGTTATGGAGAGCCAGCTGAAGTTCCAGATCATCAGACCACCATTGCTGTAACCCATGAGCCTCCAGAAACCTTTGATTTCTCTTTGACATCACAAACAGCTTCGCAGCTACTTGCCTATTTGTCAAATTCTGACGCACATTCTCCTTCCCAGCATTGTTTCCTTCTATTCCCTCGTCATGATCAGTGTAAGAGCAACAGATGTAGTCACTTTTATTTACATACAGATGAGGCACCCATTTTACCAAACCGACACCACGATTCTTCAAACCCGAAAAGTTCGGTATCCAATTCTTCAATCCAAAACCAGTAGTCCTCTTATTAACCCTAATTACCTCACTGTTGACATGAGTTTCAGTACTACTTAAATGAAGCATTGACTTGAGTCTTTCCCAAAGAAACCCTGCTTTCTCTCCAACATTCCTGCAGCTCATTGCTAGAGAAACAGAAGGCGGATTGAACAAATGAGTCTCTACATACATCACTTGTTTAGCTAATTCTTTTCCCACTTGGAGAGCAAAACCAGCTCCTAATGAATGGCCAGCAATGCACACATTGCTGCTTCCGTACCTTTGAGCAACTGATTTCAAAGCCTCCAAAGCTACTCTAAACCTGACAGAACCCTCCAAGCTCTCGCAAGCAACGAAACGAAGGTCATCTTCGATGTCCCTTCTTATCGTCGGACCTTTGAGTAATGTCCCTCTAAGAGCTAAAACCGCTCTCGCTGCTCCACTTGGTCTCATGACTACAAAATCACCAAGTGCTGAGGATGTATCCCACTCTAGAATTGCGCCGAAAATGGATCCATCTCTTTCGTCAATAAGAGTTTGGGTTAATTTGTACTTAAAAGGCATCCTACCACTTTGTCAAAAAAAGAGGGTGGAAATATTTTCTCTAGTTGACAAAGAACAAGGATTATGCGTGGTGTCAATTGGGAAAAAGAATCACTTGAAGAATTGTTCATGCAAAGATGTCGAAAAAATGAACTCAATTCCAACAACACCATACAAAAACCTCTTGGAAGCACCCGTCGAATAGCAATTGGCAGTAAGTAGTGCAGAATAATGTGACAATCATGACTTTTCAGCCCAACGAATTTCTTTTCTTTTACTTGGACACAACGAGCTATGTTAGATGAGAAGCTATCAGGAGGCCTAAAAGATGCAAACACTTTGCACATCATAGTCTTTTCATCATTAGACAGTGAGAATATTGTTGGAGGGCAAAATGTCTTTGCACCTCTTTGTTCAGGATGTAGTTTTGGCCATATGTTCATCCTTACCAAATCAGCACGTGCTTTGATACTATCCTTGTTCTTGCCATCAATTCCTAAAAGAGTTCCAAGAACAGCGTCACATATGTTCTTCTCGATATGCATCACGTCTAAATTGTGGCGAATAAGTAAGTTCTTCCAATATGGTAACTGGAAGAATATACTCTCCTTTTTCCAAGGTCCTTTGTATGGTTTTGGAGCCCCTTTAGGTCTCCGAGGAGGTTTAGAGACATTCCCTTTTCCAAACTTGAAATGTAATGTAGACAATTGAATCAGACACTCCAAACCAGTCATCGGTTTAGGACGAGACCTGTGTTCATCTTTTCCATTAAAAGGTCGTTTTTGGCTGCGAAAGCTAGCGATGGTTGATTGGAAGAAACCGACGATGTCCCATGTAGCAAAACTTCTTCCCATGGTATAACCTAAAGCATTCGGTGTTATCACCACAATGAGGACATGCCGTCATACCCTTGGCACTCCACCCAGACAAGTTTGCATATACCGAAAAATCATTTATAGTCCATAATAATGTCGCCCTCATAGTAAAACTTTGTTTTAAATGAACATCGTAGGTGGCAGCTCCGACATCCCACAAGGACTTAAGTTCATCAATCAAAGGAGCTAGGAACACATCAATGTCATTCCCTGAAGCTTTAGGACCTGGAATGATAAGTGATAATAACATATAGGGCTGCTTCATACACAGCCATGGGGGGAGATTGTAGACTGTCAGAACAACAGGCCAAGTACTATGAGCTGAGCTCATATGACCGAATGGATTAAAACCATCACTGGCTAAGCCTAACCTGACATTACGTCCCTCTTATGAAAATGAGGGATACAACTTGTCCAATTCTTTCTAAGTGGGAGAATCAGCAGGATGTCTCATTTTTTCATCTTTGGGCCGATCGGTTACATGCCACGTCATGTGCTTGGAGGTACACCTGGACATAAATAGACGTTGAAGACGTGGTGTCACTGGAAAGTATCTCAAAACCTTTGCAGAAACTTTTGTTGTTAAACCATCTTTAGTGGTCTCATACAAATACCTACTTGTACCACAAGTAGGACATTGATCAAGACTGACAGTATCTTTCCAGTATATAATGCAATCCTTGGGGCAAGCATCAATTTTTGTGTAAGTTAATCCAAGGTCACGGACTAACTTCTTGGCATGGTAGACACTTTCTGGTAGTGTCTCACCATCAGGAAGTATTGACTTGGTCAGTTTCAAGATTTCTGAAAGAGCCTTGTCAGGGATTCCCCCCAAACACTTGATTTGATACAATCGCACTAGATACTCCAATTTTGACATTTTTGTTGAACCAGGATACAAATCGACATCAGCCTCATTCATCAAGTTCTGAAATCTTTCCACATACGCAGGTGGAATATTCAAGGTTGCACCATCATCCCCAATGTAGGGTGAACCAGAAGGACTGCTATTGGCAAATGCATCTAACAACATACCATGCATATCTAGATTGAACTCAGATTGGTCCTCACTTTCTTCTTCCATTTCGTCCAATAAATCAGGATTGGGTAAAACTTCACCATGTTCTCTCCACAATCCATCTTCATAATTTGGAGACATTCTTGTTGCTTTCATGTGTTTGTATACCACACTAGGACTCCGCCAACCACGATTATCACATCCTTCACAAGGACATTTAATAGTTCCCTCGTGGCCAGCTACATTGAGGGAGTTTTGGATGAAATTTTGTAGTCCAACTTTATATTCGGTGCTGTTCCTATGTAGCTTAACCCATGCCTTATCCATTGTAACTACAATAACAAAGAAAATGTATTGATCATCCGTTAATCTTCAAAAATACAAGACAGAGAATCCTGAACCTAATTATTAGAATAGAAAGTCTACTTCTAAAAGTTTTTGTACAGAGTTGAGCACTCCAGAGAGTACACCTCGGACCCAAAAAAAAAAGGAATGGGGAGGCCATAATAGAGAGCAATTGTTATCATTTATCAATGATTGTAATGGAGTGCATAGCAATGAACGTTTGAAAAATATCAATTAAGCAAAACAATATATGCCAAATCATAAAAAGGAAAATGAGTTTGGATTTTTCTTTCATTGATTGTACGTAATGACAGTTTTTTGCTGCACATACATATCTTTGGATGTTAACTAAATATTATAGTGAAAGAATTTGCAAATAGAAACACAATAGGCCAACAACAAGAAAATTCAAGCTCAAAACCTCATAAATATATGCAAGAAACTTCATTTGATGCCCAACCAGGGCCAATCTTAATATCTATTATTGACTCATCAAGTTTAGAGAAGATGAATCATATTGGGGCATACCAGTTGATGCATTCAGAGGGATGAAGAAGAAGTAGGTGAATCAAAAATTCACCATCTATTTACTTAATATCACTTCAACCTGATTATGAGAAAGCATCAGAGATATTCAGACTGGGCAGTAATAAGGCGTAGTTCTTCCAAAGTTGGCCTCTGGTTCTTTCCAATTCACCTCCCAAAAAAAAATTTAGGTTAATAGACCAAGACATATATTTATCTCTGTTTTCAGGTCTATATATTCTTCTTCTTCTTTTTTTCCAACCAAAAGATATTCTATTAACTAAGAGACCATCAATTTTAATATTAAAGAAATCATTTAATACCCACTGACCATTAAATAAAAGAAAATTTTAGTTCTCATTGCAGACTTTGCCACCTATCGGTAAAGGTGATATGAAGAAAAAAGATAAATTTAATAAAATATATTGAAAATTGGGGCCCAATAGAGTTCCTCAATAGAAGAAAAAAAAGCCAAACAATTAAATATTACCATTCCCACGCTTTCCCTTTGTTGGTGGAAATATAAAGACACCAATCTCTCCTACCGCATTGGGAAGAACATCTGTATCCACCATTCCTTAATTGGTGGCCAAAAAAAAGTGGCTATTGCTCACATGTGTTGTAGTGTAACAAAAACCCAGTGGGAGAAAAATAACCTTGGTCGAAGGGAAAAAGAGTACAACACACCCTTCACATTTGGCATAGCAAGACGTCAAACTCCCCCTCAAATCTGCGTCTCCCCCTGATTTCCTCAATCATGGGAGGTCAAATAAATTAAGCAAACCAATGCTATTGACATGCTTCTCAAATGTGGATTTAAGCAGCGACTTAGTAAACAAGTCTGCTACATAGTCCTCAGAACGGACTTGATTCATTTGAACCATGAGGAATTCTATGTTATGGCTGATATGCTTGGTATTGTCGTCTTTGATGAAACCTTGCCTCATTTGCAAGTAGCATTATCCTCATAAATGCATAGATTTTCATCAGTGGTTGACCTCAAACCACATGTACTTCTTAGATGTGTAACTATGGACCTTAACCATATACACTAACGAACAACTTCATGGAGATAATCTCAACATGGTTCGAAGAAGTAGCGACAAGAGTCTGTTGCATAGAGTACCAAGATAACAAGGTGTTTCCCATGGTAAAGACATAACCCATATAGGAACAACCTTAAAGAGGGTCAGAGAGATACCCAACATCAACAAATTCTACCAAAACATCACAAGAGTCGACAATCCGTCCGGACGGAGTGTCATCGTCCGGACGCCTAGTGTGTGCGGTAACGTTCCAATGGACATTCCGTCCGGACAGCAGATCATCATACTCGCTCGGATGCCCGAGTCGTTCAACCGCAGCAAACAAAGGTTCATTACTTTGTTTTGACTCTCTGTAGGGATAGAACAAGCCCATATCAATCGTACCATTCAAGTAACGAAAGATAGTCTTTATGCCAGCCCAATGGCGTTGCGTGGGCGTAGAGCAATGTCTAACAAGTTCACAAATGAGATATCGAGTCTTGTGCATTAAGCTAAGTACAATTATGTGCTTATTGCACTTAGGATCAGCACCTCAGCCTCTAGAACGTTTCCGTCATCATCCCTTGGACGAAACAGATATTTTCTTGGATCTAGGCTGCGACCAATCATGGGAGTGCTATCAGGATGGACCCTATCCATATTAACGCCTGAGCATCTTTTGTATCACGGTGCTCAAGTTCTAAACTGAGGCAAAACCGTGTTTTCCCAAGATTTTTAATCTCAAACTCGGATTGCAATGGAAATCCGAAACTTGTGCTCTTAACACGCAGGGGGCATAGTTTAATTGTTCACATACCCTCTTCCAATCAAGTAGTCTCTTAAACGGGTATACCACTTCCGTCTGGATTGCTTTAATCCATATAATGAGCGTTGCAATCTTATAGCGAACGCGCTCCGTGGTCGGGAGCCACTTGACTTGGGTAAATCTCCATATCTAGATACCCATAGAGATATGCTATGACCACATTCATAAGCTGCATAGTCAGTTCTTCGGAAACTACCAAACTGACAAGGTAGTGGAGCGTAGTAGCATCCATTACGAGAGATGTCTCATCGTAGTCGATTCCAGGGCGTTTGTGAGAAGCCTTGCGCCATAAGGCGAGCTTTATCTCGTTCTCTCACTACGCACTCTAACAAAGACCTATTTATCCAACAGGTTTTATTCTAGAAGGATCGGCATACCGGGCTCGAATACCGTTCTCTTTGTTAGTGAGTTTAACTCAACCTGAATCGCATCTTTCCATTTAGGCCAATTAGCTCTACGTTGGTATTCCTCAACGGAGCGGGGTTCAATATCATCATTCTCAATGAACTCTCTTGCACAAGCATATGCGAAAACATCGTTGACTACGATGGATTTTCTATCCCACGTCCCATGTACACTAGTGTAATGAATCGAGATCTCTACATTCCCACGGATAGGTTCTAGCGATGGAGCGTCCTCCAAACATGTCACTTGGACATAACCATAATCCGGAATGTTCTCATGGGTCGGATTTTGAGTATCAATGATGAGAGGAGTATGTGCCTTCGCAGCCCGCTTCCTAGAGCGCGAATTTCTCAAACCCGGTGGCATCCCACGCTTCCTCAGCGGAGCCACGGCCTAAGCCACATCACCACCATTACTGGTGGTGGCGCCTCCAATGCCTGAGCTAGGCCTGAGCCATAGCCCGACCTTATCTTAGGGGTGGCAGTTGAGACGTCTTTGAGTCTGAAGCCCTTTTCAGGGACTTCCATCCTTACAGGTATGTTTGCAGCAGGTATATATGATCTAGTCACTTAGCATGATCTGAGAAAGTGCCCGGAAGAGAATTGGCGACTTTCTAGAGATCGATAAGTCTACGCACTACGATGTCACGTGTGCAGTAGGGGGATCGTTATGAGACAGACTGGGGACAGGCCACGACACTTCTCGTTGTTCCTGTTGAACGTAGATATTCTTATCTCCCCCTAACGACGGGAAGATTGTCTCATCGAAGTGACAAATAGATCGCCTGACAAGGGATATAGCGGATTTGGGGTTGGAGACTCAAATCCAACATAAATACTCATCTTAATACGCTGTGGCGGCATAGTAGGCACATAAATAGCACACCCAGATACGCGTAAATACGAGATGCTTAGCTCGTACCCAGTCACTAGCTGTTGCGTAGAAAAAGATTGGGTGGCGATGAGCCTCAGACGAATAAGCATAGATGCATGCAATACTGCGTGCACCCAGGCAGAGGGAGGAAGATTGGTGCGCATTACCAATGTCCTCATGACCATCTGCAAGACCATTCTGGGTATGCACTTGTGGGAGTGGATTGCTCAACATCAATCCCATGCAGTAGTCATCGAAAGCCTTCGATGTAAACTCTCTTAGCATTATCAAGCCTGGTATAATAGGATGATCTGGGTAGTGAGCCTACGGGCGAAATATATGTGCTAGGAGTTTAGCATAAGCAGCATAAGAGGTGAGCATAGCGTGATATGTGACCAGCATGTCTACGCATCAACTAATACCATAAAACTCTTAAATGGCCCGCTTGTTGGTTGAATAGGTCTACAGATATCCCCCATGGATTATCTGTAAGAATGGGAGAAATACTTTTAGAATCCTTTGCATAGGACGGTCTTAGTCCTAGGTTCCCTAAGGAACATGGCTTTGCAAAACGAGTGTTTGGCCTTAGAGGCATCAAAAGCATATGAGGAATGAACCACATTCAAGAAAATATTGAGGTTAGACGGGGGCGTCCGGACGGAATGATCCTCATCCGGACAGATATGTTTTCTGGAAGTGTTCGTTTTGTCCAGAAGGTTCGGCGTCCGGACGGAATGGTCCTCGTCCGGACGGAACATAATGCAAAATAGGTCCAGCCTGTTTTTCGGAGCCCGGGCGTCCGGACGGACAAATGGGCGTCCAGACGGATTCGTCGGGGGCGACAGACAGAAACTCATCTGGAGCAAAGGCGTCCGGACGGAATGGTCCTCGTCCGGACGAATGCTTCGAACATAAGCTCTCTGGAGCGACGACGTCCGAACGGAATGGTCCTCGTCCGGATGGACGCTTCAGACAGAAGCTATTATGTTTGGTTTTGCATCTCCTTGAATCATCTTTTGATTCATGCTTCGATTAGCTCGATAGGATAGATATCCGTCTGAAGTTTTCAGTATACGGATCATCATATCATGACAGGAATGTCTCAATCTGTCTTGCCAAAGCCATTATGTGTCTGAATCCAAGAGGTCATCCCGAATGACTTTGTTTGATTCAATATCTCAAATAGTACGTGGCTGCGTACAACACACTAGAGAGACACATAACCTTCCCTAAGATGCGCTTCCTTCCGCAATCGTTAGAGGTAATGCAAAGGAATTCGATCCCATTCTCATCAGGCGTTTCCGCATGGTATCCATTGGCTCTTATATATATCTTTAAAGCTCAATAGAGTTCTATTCCCTTTAGGAGCGTAGAGAGCATGTGAGACATCAATTCACAAAGGAAGATAAGCTCATCATTAAAATCGAGGCTACGAAAGCGACTCAGATTTTGTTAAAGGTATATGCCAAGGCTTTACATTCAAAGTTGCATCTTGATCTTAAACTCAAAACTAGAATCCATTGTCTTGGCAATCTTGCCGTAAGACATCAACTTGGAAAACATGAAGACTTAAGCAAATTAGCTTCCAAAGTCTTTAACCCTTAAACTCGACGTCATGATCATTGCAATTACATACTCATATGTATTACAAACTATAGCTCATTGATCATACGCTCCATATTATAGACATCATGAAGAGGATTCTCCATTGATTGAGGTATAAGGCAAAGTACACCCAGTCCATAGGATGGCGACATATTGCCTTGGCCGGTGGCGGTGTCATCGCAACTAGTGGCGGCACAACGCAGATCGGCGATGACCGGTGTCGTCTCTCCCATGGGGACGACGGTCATCTCTCACTCTTTCACGGCCTTATTCACGCGTGATCGCTTAATCTTATGGCGATTACCTTCTTGAGCAAATAAATCTTACGGATCAATGTCCGGATTAGTCCCTAAAACCTTAGGGTTTTTGCTCATGGCGTCTTCCCATAGGGGCGCAATCATCGTCATACCTTACATTAAGGTAGAGATGGAGAAGGTGGTGAGAGTTTCCTCAATCAATATTTCATCTGTGATGATTTCCACAGAGATGCATTAAGTCTTTGATGCGGAGAATGTCTGAATTATATCCATGACTTTAGTAAAGTCAGAGAAGCGGAGATTAGTCCATTATGCTTCTAAATTTGGATTGGAGACATGAGTGTTACCATAAACATTCATGGAGCGCTTATAGTGCTAACCTCTTTCATGAACTCAAACTGGATTGCCATATCATGTGGCGTTTTCATCAGGAAAAATAACCTGGAATAGTCATCACAGTTTGAGGGTCTAGAGCAGTTCATTCAAAACATCGCTCATAGATTCGAGCTAGAAGCTCTTGTGCGGAAGGTTACATCGCAGAATCCAATGGAGTAAATCGAGTTAATTCATGTTCGAAATCCATAAATATGGAGAACAAGAATATGGTACCTTTAGTGATGGAACTTTCGTCGGTAAAGGATTTTCTCCCCCTATGGCGACGAAACGTTCGTCGGCAATAGGTAGCTAAGTTTCAGAGTTGATACTCCCACGAAACTATAGGGTGTATGTTTCGGAGTTAATCCTCCCACGAAACAATTATGGTTTCTGAGCTATGCTCCCAAGAAACTTTTCCAAGGATCGGATTTAGCCGAAAACTTTGATGTAGTATGATCAATGGCGAATGCCATAACTTAAACCTTTCGGTAGCTCCACTTAAGCATGACCAGGTAAGTAGTAAGAGATGTCGGTAGAGCGAGGCTCACTTGACACCACTAATCTCAAACTAACCTTACCTAGACATCATACCCAAGTAGGTGAGCCTAGTCGTGAGTAAGTCAAGGCAAAAGCTTTGATGTAGAATGGTCGTTTCTTCTCTACGGATTCCTCATCCGGAGGTTTACAATGAACTCATCGTTCAAAGTCTCTTCTCTCTACGGATCCCATATCCGGAGGTTTAGCTCGAGTCCCCACAACTCGGCTCTTGAGATCATCACCAATAGCATGATGACATTAGAGGGCTCATGACTTACATATACCGCAAGCGATATAAAGCTCGAATAACCCCCTAATGCTTCTCATAGTTTGGTGAGTCTCGAATCATATCCTACGTTATAAGAAAGGTGGGAGGTAGAAGAAGGGAGGTTGCAAGTCCTCGAAGAAAAACACAACCGCATCAAAAGCAGGAACGTTTATAAAAAACTTACTTGGTGTCTTTTCTCGGATTATCTTGAGTACCTCTTCTTCTGAACATTATAGCCAGAGATCCAACGGTCTAAATGGGCTGAAATTTTAACTGTAGGTAGAAGACACATAAAATAATCAGTCGACAAATATTCAACTCAATCCGACGGTTAAAAATAGAGAAAAGAGGATTCGAAGTATCCTATTCTGCTCAGGCCGATTCTGAAGATTTGATATCCGTTGGGCGTTTGCAGGAGAGAAGTGTTGGTGAAGATAGATGTAACCAGCAGTGACTCTCGGATGCAGCAGAAGCGTCCGGTCAGTGAGATGTGATCGATCGTTGACGCATGAACGATGAACCTAGGGTTTAAGGTTCTAGGGTTTTCTGTTTATCTCAGGGCTAGAGGCTCGTGCTGATAACGTGTTTTAGAATAACGGGAAAAGTAAAGAGACAAGATAAATGCACAGGAATCATAAGTTCTTTATTGATGAATAGGTGCCTCTTTATATAGAGGAATACAAGATACAATCCATATGGTAATAGGATTCCTATTCAATTACATTCCTTATGCAATCCTAACTAGATACTCATAGGTTGACAACCACACATAATTAGGATTTCCTACAACAGGGAAAACATATTAAAAACGTCACATATAATGCTCCTATCAATTAATTATTATTATTATTCCTAATTTAGTTAGTAGATATTTAGTTCTTTGCCTTTTTCTTTCTCTATCCAATTTTCATAAACAATATGTAGTAAATTTTTGCAGTGTGCTTAGCTTTGCTATTTGAAAAAGACAATTAGAAAAATGAGTTATTCTTAAACTTTGATCATGTGATCAACTCCGTTTAATTCTTATTATTATTCCTAATTTAATGAGCAGATATTTGGTTCTTTGGTTTTTTTTTTCTATCTAATTTTCCTAAACAATATGTAGTAAATTTTTGCAATGTGCTTAACTTTGCTATTTGATGAAGACAATTAGAAAAATGAGCTATTCTTGAGCTTCATAAGATATTCTAACTTGAAACTTTGTTACTTTTTTATGTTTCAACTTTTTTTGATATCTTAAATTTTTGTAATGCTTTATTCATTGCATTATTGTTAATTTCAACTATTTTTATACTTATTTTGAACTTACTTTCAGTTTTGCTTCAAGTTTATTCCTTCCTTTTATCACTTTGTTTTTGATTTGTCAATAGATGTATGTTACATAAAGGGAAGGTTTTTTTCAGTTTCTTACTTCATGTCAATTGTATGTTAGTAGTGAGACATTGATATTTTCTTTAAAATTTTTATCAAGCCTATTTACAATATGACAATCTATTTTTTGAACAATGTATCACAACATTTGTACTCGTGGTGATGTTACTAAGACATAATCTACTTCATTTTTTATTTTAAAACAGACTTAATCTTTTGTTAATATAATGATCATATCAACCATATTTTCTATGCCTTTAAAATGTAGTCCTTAAATAAAATTGTGTTAGCTTAAAAACTCGAGTTCTTAAATAAGAGCTTCACTCTCACTCTCCTTGAGGAGCTTCACTGTTCATTGGATGAGCAATGACGGTTTTGCCCCTCATTGGATGTCTATTTACATTGCTGCCCCTCTCGTCTTTTTTTTTTTTTTTTTTCTTTTTTTCTGTTTTGTGCCCCTCATCCACGACATCAGCTTTTTCTTCCATCACCGCCGAGATCCACCGATCCCTCTCTCCCATCACCGCCGTATGAATTGACGTTTTTACCCTCATGTCTCCTTCTCTCTGTCTTTTCTATTCTCCTTTCTTTCTGCTTCACATCTTCACTATTTCTGAAAAAAAAATCTGGTTTTGCTATCATTCTCGCTTTCTCTCCTCCGACGCCACCATCGCGTCCATCGATTCCTGATGGTTTTATTTTTTATTTTTTTTATGCTAAATTGCAGATTTAACAACCTTCAGAACTCAGTGCTTGACCTATCCTTTGTTCTGTTCTTTTGGCGTTAATTTCAGCCGGAAGTTGAAGCTGGTCACGGTAGTGAAAGTGGAGGTTCGACTAATTAACCCTGAAATTAGAAAGACTGAGGTGAAGGCTGTGAACTCTGTTGTGGTCACTGAGCTTGCTAGGTTCGATGTTGCTTATTGCAGGTAAATTTAATTGAAATGTCGTTACTCTTAGTTGTTTGATTATATTAATTCTGGAAAATGTGATTTTGGAGAAGAAATGTGCTATGTTTTGAATTGTGATAGTTTGGGATGATAATTGATTTGGTTTTGACAATTAGGATTTGGTTATGGCAACGTTAAAGAATAAATGTGCTATGACCAATTAATGCAACAACAAATAATCCAAATCAAGTGAAAATAAAAACAGACTTACCTTCATAACAATTTTCCCTCATTAGGATTGTTTTGATATACCAATTAATGTGTTATGTATTGAAAATGTGGGTACTGTTTATTTGCTTTTGATTTGGTTTGTGATAGTTTGTGCTATGTGTCATTTTTTTCTTTTTCTGTTTCGAGAAGAATATAGTACTATTCTTAAGTCAAATAATTTACTTCGGCATTCCTAATGAGAATACCAATATATAAAAATGACAAGAAGATTTCACCATGTTAGATTCTTATGTTACAATTCAAACAAGATCACTAAATAGACAATTCAAACAAGATCACTAAATAGACACTACTTGAAAGCTGAGAAAAATAGAATACAGTTCAAATATCAGTGGACTAGAATAATGTCTTTTGTACATGACTTTAATTTAAAAGGTTGAAAAGTGACAAATAACTTATCCATATATTCACCTAACCTGTTATTAACTAAAAGAAAGTTGTTCTGTTTGCTGCTCTTATTGCACATTGGTACTCCTTTTAAGTTCTTTTAGTCAACATATCATACCTCATATTACCAGCTTTGGTAAATCAAGTTTCTTCTCAGTTCACAAAAGCAATTCAAAATGGACTACTAACTATATATAGCACATGACGTTATCGGGTTAACAATCAACGATTGAACTTCAAAGTTAGTAACCAAAATAATTGTTTTTAGACCACAAATAATGAAAAAAATAAGATCACTTGAACCCAGAAGGGTACTAAGGCCACTGTAGAGGATTTACTTAAGTATAACAAGTATTCCTTTTCATACTCTTTAGTTTCTCTAACCATTTAATACAATTCTTGATTGTGATAAAAGTTTATTTTTGAAATTGTTCTCATCAGTTTGTTCACATCTTTCTATTTTTTGGCTATCTATTAAATGCTTGAATTACAGTGCTTGGTTCTGTGTCAGATTTTCTTGATGACCTAAAAATTTTGCAGGTACTTTAAAGGTTTGAATTGGAGAGGACAAAACTAATAGGAATTTGGCCAAGATCAGAAGCATTTCCTACACGGTAAATAAAAATACTTGACACACTATTTCTTGAAATATTTATGACAATAAAAGTTACTGTTAAATACTGTTTCCTTTTTAATTTTCATTGTATAGTATTGTTTTTGTAATAGGTTTAAAGAATAAAATGGTTTAGGTTATCGAAGTAAAAATGGGTAGTAAATTGAAACACACTATTAGGAACATTCAGTTTTTCCATCTACATGTTTCAGCTTTTCTTTTTTCTGCGTCTGTTTAGATGCATCAATAAACACTTAATTTTAAGGCAATCGTTTTCATTTTAATAGAACTTTTCTTCTGGTTTTACATTGAAGTCTATTTTTACTTAATCTGTTGCTAAAATAAAAAGACTTTCTATAAATTGAAAGCTATGGCAAACTGTTTTCTCAAATTTCTGAGTTTATGGAAAAGTGAAAATTAATTCTAAATTAAAAAGTGTTTTGAAATGATAATCTTCAATGGAATATGTAACTTAATCATATCATACTCAGTATACATTTGTATACATTTGATTTGGAAGATTGGAAGATTATAGTGTTTGCATACAAATTATTATGCATTTGTTTTGGAACATTATGATTCATAATACTGATTGCTTTTTTCCAAAATTGTGAGTAAAATCTGTTGATTTTTCTTACAATGAACAGAAGAGAATAAAATATATTTGGCCTCCACTTATCTATCAATTTCTATTCTTCAATGAGTGATTTTGATTCAGACTTCAAAATTGCATTTGAGTTCTGAAATCATATCAGGTATCAAAAATGTGGATTTCGAAAGCAATGGGATCTGGATTTTTTTTTTCCCTTTCTGGATCTGTGAGTTAAAGTTTCTTGCTTTGAATGATAAATGTAAATAAAAAAGATGGTTTTATGGGTCAATATGAAACATCATCATCATCAAAGCAAGAAAAAGAAAAAGAAACATCATCAACCGTAAGCAAGATCAATATGAAAAATGGAAAATTGACCCACTGTCAATTATAATTTTGTATATATGCAGTTTTTGCTGAAGTAACTGTCCTTTACATATATCAACTGCATTTTTGGATAATAGAGTGAAGCATTTTGTACAATCACAAACTCCACTCTTATGTAACTATAACTCATCTTTTGATAATGTAACAATGACAATAGTATTGTACATTAACAGTTTATTTGTATTGATTTCAACAACGATGTAATATAAGTGTAAACACTTTAAACATTTCAGTAATGTAATATATGTACAATATCAGTTACTTTTATCAACTCACCAATTCAAGATATAATACCGCAGCAAAGCGCGGGTTAGTTTTCTAGTAAAATTGAATCCTGTTCCTCCGTCAATGGCTGTGGAGAAACACAAGCCACTCGACGAAGCTTCTTGCATAGCCCGTTTCCACCGGATTATCCTCAGTTGGGACTTTATCCGTCTTGTCAATGAAGCCAAAGTAATTTCTGTTGCTTCTTCTTCAATAACACATATATTTACTGTTGTTATATGAAAATTCATATTCGTACCTTTGAATTATTGAAGGTGAAGCAGCAAAATAAGGAAAATGGTAAGATAGATGAGAGCTTGGGATTTAGACAAGTGAAGAACAGCTACAACGACGTTGATGACTATATCTCTACTTACGAACCCCTTTTGTTCGAAGAAATCAAAGCTGAGATTGTTTCTCAGCAGAATGAAAGTATGCTTGTATTTTCTTTTCTTCTTTCGATTCCTGTAATGCAATTTGAAAGTGTTAATGGTTTTGTTGTTGTTGTTGTTGTTGTTGTAGTGGGAGCAGCCAAGACAAGCTGTATGGACCAGTGCAAAGAAGATGAGGATGGCTTTCACTTGGCTACTGTTCCGATGATGACTGACAAGGATGTCAAGGAATCGGAACGACTAAGGCCTTTTGATCTTTTGCTGTTGTCCAAACCACTATTTTCAAAACCACAGCAGGAGGAGAAACAACTGGTAGAAACTTGTTCCACTTATTATTTGTTAGTCTTTCTGGCATTGCTCTCCAATATTTACTAAACTCTGATATTCTATTATTGGAAAATTTGTCTCAAGTGAGTGCTTTCATCTATGTACAGTACTTGTTTCTCTAAGACTTTTAGGGAAAAGAAAGTTAAAATCAATCTTGAGACGATGCCTTTATTTGTTGTTTGAGAAATCAGGGGTGAATGAGAATGATAGGCTTTGGTTTTGCACTTAGAGTTCATCAACCAGAAAAGATTCATTATCTAAAACATAGAAGTAAGGATTTTATTATGGTTCTTGGAATACTTACTCATTTGAGGGCGTTGATTTCTGCAGCTTCCAGAGGAGAATTATTTTAAGAAATATGCATTTGCATTGGTGGAAAGAAGCCAGGCAGATTCTTTTCAGATTAGAATGTATTTGGCCGGAGAAGTCAGAAATTTGAATACAGATATAGTTGAATCTTGTCCAAGGCTGTCAGAATTGCGGTCATTGGTTACTTCTACTGATGAACGAGACAGGCTTTTTGACATTAGAAAGGTAATGCCTTACTTAGAATTTCACAAATCTCTTGCAGCATAATTTATTATTGGAAGTTTCTTATATTGCGTACAGATTTTTTTTTAAATAATTCATTTGTTCTCTTTTTCCCCCATTTTTTTTTTTTCCTTATAAAAGAGAAATACATAATGATAAAAGGTTCTTATTGTTTAGAAGTGAATCTAACTTTATGCATGCTTTGTATATTTTTTTTTGACAATAAAGAGACTTCCAGTCATTATAGAAGAACAATACAAAACAGGGGATTATGTGAATGGCTAATAAAGTCAGGCACAGGCTGTCATCACACTAAAATGATTGAATGTTTTCTTTCTTCTTTAAGCGTAGCCAACTACAATAAGTAGTGGACCATACTATTGCAAATATAAATGAATTTCGTCCTCCATTCTTGGGACTTTGGGTTTAGAATGAACTTCCGAGATTCAGAAGTGAGGAGCTTATGTCTTTATTATATTGGTTAGAAGGTGTTGTACTGGTTTTGTCTAGACTAGACATGAGCAATTGATTGTTGGAGTCATCAGTTCTCTTGTGAATCATGTTTGAGGCATTTCATAGACAATCCTTTCATTCCTTAATTCACTCCCTCCTCTGTCATATGGAAAGCTAAAGTGCCTCCTAGGGTAGAAGGGTCTGGAGCTCAGGGAAAGGTTAAAACATGCGACATGGTTCAGAGTAGAAGACCTGCTGTTCGTCTTTCCCCTCGGTGTGTAACATGTAAAGATGGATTTTTTTTGTTTGAACTGTTTGTTTTTACAACATCTGGTTACATGAGCTCTGTTGAAAAAAGTTTTAGGCAGTCTAATCTGAGTTGGGACAATCTAGTGGATTGTGTAGCCTCGTTGTGTGAAAGATACACAAATTTTGAAGGGGGAAAAACAGACTGGGGTGCTGGGCAGATGCGCTGTAATGGCTGTATTCTGGGGCATTTGGATGGAGAGAAATAAGATAATTTTCTGCTGGAGCTTCTGTAGAAAGGGTTCAATTTTGTGCAGCAGTTTCCTCAGAATTCAGAAATAGTTTATCCCATGCCATTCTTAATGATGAAATGCTTCTGTGGCTTAGCTCATTTGAAGTTTACTGTTTTTCAGTTTGATGCTATTTTGAGATGCAGCCTAGAACATGTAGCTGCAAGTTCAGTGGACATCTTGTCCTCTGGGATGTACTTTGTTTAATTTTTAATAAAAATATATTTATATATGTAAGAGATTGGTTTGATTTTAGTGCATTTAATATATGTTTCAGATTTGCAGATTATCAACTGTTGCTCGTGAATATATAGCTTTGCGGTCAATTGGTTCTCTCCCTTTTATGGATATAATACTTGCAGCTTCTGAGAAAAATCTTGATGCGGAAGGCCAAGCCTGGAAAGTTTCTAGACCTCTTGAGGAATTTATAAAAGACAATCTTAATGAATCTCAACAAAAAGCCATACAGGTAAGTCTCTATTAAAAGTATCCATATATGCGTTATATATCCTGTTTTTATGTTGCTACCTTCACATATATGAAGCACTGAATTGATTTGACTTTTGTGTGTGCCTGTCTGTTTGTTGAGCTTTATCTGTGTTGTTGTTTGAATTTGTTTATAAAGATATTGACTTGTTTAAATGAAGGAATATTATTGTTTTCTGCAGGCTGGTCTATCACGTAAACCATTTATCCTGATACAGGTATCCCTTGTGTCTTTTTGACAGTCCTTTTATATCCATAAACCAGCTTGCTTATTTTTCATTTATTGTTTCCTGGTGGAAAGATTATAAGAATAGTTTTGTTCAAATTTCATATTGAACTCTATCATATGCCAACGTAAAACACCTTAAACTTCTACATTCCGCTTTCTGATTAGATATTTGGGGTTATCTGAAGTAGGGTTATCTCTAATCTATTCAGAACGGGTGACCAGAGACTAGTAAGCTTGTCTTCGGAACAATAATGACGCATATTTAGGAGCAGGAAGCCCAAATAATGAAATACTGCAATTACAATTACAACAATAACAGGAGGATTTTTGGGCTATATGGGAGCGGAACAGGATGATTTTTGACGATTTTCCAGGGGCTGTGTGTGGAAGGACTTTGGGATAGAATTAGTTTGTGGTCTGGCCTTTGGGCTTCGGTCACCCCAGAGTTTAGAAATCACTCCTTTTCAGCCTTAATGTTAGATCGGAAAGCTGTAGTGTCTTGATAAGTTTGGTTTTTCATGAAGTTCTGTTGTTCTTGTTAGTCTTGAGTTCTTTTTAGATTGTCTTGAGGACTTGTTTTCAAATATTCTGTGGCTTTTAGCTCCTCATAAAATCTCAGTTTCTTTCTCAACAAAAAAAAAAGCAAAAAAAGAAGAGAGGAAGCAATTACAAAATAACAGTCAATAATTCTGAAAAACTGAACAAAATAACCTGTACGTAGAGCTTAAATAAGTATGAATCTTTTTGTTTTGGTCCTTCTAGTTGTAAATAATTAGCGGAAGTCTTTGGCAATTGTCAAGTTCTGGTTGCATTAGTGCCTTAGCTGCCCAAAGGATGACATTAATTAAATAAAAGGAAAAGTGATGTGGTAGTAGTGTGGCAAAGTGATGCGGGACAGCGGGAGCCAAATTCAGATTGTATTCAATAAGTTCATCCATTTACTAAACACTATAATTAAGAGGTTTCTTCTTTAGGATGTAAGAAATGCAATTTACATATGCATTATCAGGTTATTGTGGAATTTCTCTATGCCAGAATGCTCGATGTATTACGTGTCATAAATCATGTGTTTTAGAATTCTTAGGTGCATTAATTTGGGTTCTTTGAATGATTCATGTATCAATGGCTCTATGAAGAGAGCTGTATTGTAAGCTTTGAAAGATAAGTTGATAGTGAAAGTTCTTATAGTTTCTTCTCGTGTGTGAAGCATGGGTTGATTTGGAGTGGCACCTTTGGTGTGATATTGGAACTTTTCTGATTTATCTCTAGGACTGATTCCTACCGCTGTGAAGCTGGTAGTTTCTATCCCTTTTTATAATTTATTCCATTTGTACTGCATCATCCGTATCTCATCTGTGTATTTTGTTGATAGAGGGTCTAAGCCTGTCCTTTAAAGGCACAAGGCATTCAGTTCTTGAGTTAAAAACTATTTTGTCATGCTTGATGTCTGCATTGATGACAAATCACATTTATAATTCACATTAGTCTTTTTGGGTGGCTCTTTGGGCTTCGGTCTCTGATGTTTTTAAAGATTATAGCTTCTCTTCTATACTAAGGGACTGGAGAGCAGCAGCAATGTAGGAGTTTTTGTTTTTGTTTTTATTCTGAGGGAGATTTCTTGCGTGGGGAGTAGTTGTTTTATGTCCGTATTGTTGTTTGTGTTCTCTGTTTTTCCCTTTTGTTTTTTGTGAATTACTCATCCACTGAGTCTGTATTCATCTCTTTTATTAATAAAATATGTTTCTTTTCAAAAAAAACATATTCACATTAGTCTTTTTTATAATTCACATTTCATGTGGCTTCCTTGATGTTTTTTTCTTTGTTTAGATTAATTTTAATATAAAATAATATAGAGCTATTAACCTATTATGAATTTATGAATATCATAAGTTAATTACTGCATTTTTTTTGGTGTGACCATATTATTTTATTTTGTACATCTTGTATGTGGATACTGATTCAACCTTCCATCCATCTAGGGTCCTCCAGGAACAGGAAAGACACAGACTATCCTTGCGCTTCTTAGTGCCATTTTGCATGCTACTCCTGCAAGAGTACAATCCAGGTTTTAATATTTGTTCTTCCATCGCTTATATTATTCACGTCGACTATGTAAAAAAGTTAATCCTATGAACTTAAAAAGAAAAAGAAATGAATCCTAAGAACTTAGATGGTTTTGATACGGAAATGTATAAATGCTCTATAATGAGAGAAGCTCTTAGATCATATAAATTTCCTTCTCTTGTAGGGTTGCGTTGCTAGACATAAAGCGTGAGCCAAAGTTATCTATTCAGGAGAAGTATGTGGTTAATTACTTTTACTTTTTCCTTTTGCATTGGGTTGATATTCAGGATTGTATGTCTTATGGCTCAAATTATGTATATCTCTTAATAAAAAAAAATTGTATATTTTTCTTGTCGTTGAATCAAACGTTTGAGTTGGTACTTTAACTCCAACCTCATAGATGGGAGTTAATTCTTTTATGTTCAATGTATGGATTTATGATTGGAATTACAGAAACAATGAAAGCCACCAAAACAGAAAACAAACACTAGGACACACTTAGTTCGTCTTCCCTACTCCCCTACTCCCTTCCAGTTGAGAAGTATTAACCTACGGTCTTTTTATTTATTTATTTTATTTTTTATATAATGTTCTTACACCAAAGCCCAAAGAGAAGCTAACAATCTAATTCTATCTATGAAAAAAATCGTCAACTTCCTCCGTGCCTTAAAAAACTCTTTTGTTCCGCTCCACCCACACACCCCACGAGAGCAAAAATATCACATGTACAAAGAGTTATGGTCCTCTTTTGGCAGTCCATTTTGTTGATATGTAATGTTTCAATGTGTAAAGCACTATATATTAATGTTTTGCACTTTTTTTAGATTTCATCATTGGCAATGGGCGTCTCCCTGGCTTAGTGGTAGCAACCCTAGAGAGAAAACAATGCCTGTTAATGGTGATGATGGTTTTTTTCCAACCACTGGAAATGAGTTAGTAAGTGCCAGTCTTTGTATTATATTGTGATCTGGAATAATCCTCTCTGCTAACCCTAATGTAATTTGCAGAAACCAGAGGTAGTCAGTTCTACTCGTAAATACCGTGTACGTGTCCTTGTCTGTGCCCCTTCAAACTCTGCACTGGATGAGATTGTATTGCGTGTTATAAACAATGGTACAATTCTCTTCTGATTTAGACTTTCCAATTTCTTCACGCAGTTATCATGCTCCTGTCGTTTGGAGCACTGATGGTTAAATTTTTCAGTTTCTTTGTAAATTTTTCGAAGGTTACTGAAAAATTCTTGTGGAAGCTTGATTACTGTGTACAAAAAATCATACAAGCATAGTCTAAAAGAACATTGATTGAAGTTATGCTGGAGGTCCATTTTGGGGTAATCTTATGAATATTGATTTGTCCTACTATAGTGTAATAGTAGTAAGCCGAGGAGGAATGGCAGTAGACACTAGACAGTCAAAGTAGACATAGAATGACATTATAAGAGAACCAGAAGAAAAAAAAAAGTTTAATGTTGAAAGTAACCAACGGAATATAGAGGACGACTTATCATCTGAAATGTTTCTTATTACCCTTGAAAGAGAACATTGTTCCACAATATCAAGGAAGATACTTCCGATAGCATTTCGTACAAAATCAATTTAATATGCAGAAAGACATGATTTAGCCTCATTTTGTTTGTAACATTTGAGATATACAATGAAGTTGGTCCTTAAATTTCTTAAAGAGTTGTAGAATAGAAAAATTAAGATGTGTAAAATTGTTTGCGAATGAACACCTATCCTACTCTTTAATATATTTGGTCATTGAGTGCCAACCCATTACTAACCCTATCAGATAAGGCAAAACTGAACACTTCAATTTTCATGGATGTTTAGTTATCCTCTAGGAAACTTTTTGGTCAAATTGGTGCATAATCTGTAGCTGACCTTTTTTTCCTTTGTTTTTTTTTTTCCATTATTATTTTGGACAAAATTTGAGAAATTGAATATCTGCTTGTAATCCACATTATCATTTTATTCTTCATGCATTTATTTCCAGTTTTCTATTGTTTCCATCTGAATAAATGTATTCTTGCTATGCTCAGGTGTGCGTGATGAAAGTGACCGTTCATATAATCCTAAAATTGTGCGGATCGGGGTCAGGGCACATCATTCTATCCAAGCTGTCTCCATGGATGAGCTGGTGTGCAATCAGTTTAGAATTATAATCACTCTTCAACTGAGAGTACTTTAAATGTTCCACATATCTATTGTTAATTATTTCTCTTAATCGAGCTCTCAATTGTTACTGCAAATTTTTATCCTTTGTTATTACCTTCTCCATACTGATAAGAAAACATAGAAGTTCAACATGAATTTAGAATCTCCTCTTGCTAGTTTGTTAAAAGACAATTCTAGTGCTGCAAGTCTGTACTTTCGGGTGTATTGCTAAAAGCACAAGAAACTTTTTGTTTCTCCATTGGATAGGGGTTGGGAATGGAATCAACAGAATATAATTGGGGACTGATGACTAATCTATCAAGACCCATAAGATTCTTCGCTTAACTTTCTTATTTGAAGTTCAATATGACCTTGAAAAAATCACACTCCATGAGAAAGATAGCTTAGATCAAATTCTGTCTAAAGTCTAGAATCTCTTTAGGTCAAGGGGTTTTGCATACAAGCACAGAGGTAATTTCATGATGCCCATGGAACCAGTGCTGCATTGTCAATGTTATAACTATGACACTCATGTAAAAAGTTTGTTGAAAAATAACCAGGAACGTCTAACTGTGTGTTGCTTGAAATTGAACAAAAATTTCCTGTTGCAGGTACAAAGAAAGAAAGGAATCATGGGGGGTGCTCAAGAGAGAGATGGAGGTGATGATAGTCTTCGAGCTGTAATTTTGGAGGAGGCCGTAATTGTATGTTACATTAACCTTCTGTTATAATGCTAACAGTGAGTTTTTTTTAATGATTTTTGGTTTTCATTTCATTTATTAAATTATGTATGAACGGCAGGTCTTCTCTACCCTCAGCAGCAGTGCCCATTTCAGTAAATGGGACCGTGGTTTTGATGTTGTTATAATAGATGAAGCTGCACAGGCTGTAAGTTCCTATAATCCTTTTTATTTATTTCAACACTTCCTAAACTCCCCACCCTTTCCCTGATCTCTGTCTCATCTTGATATTCTTAAGTACAATACATATATTAAACTAATAATTTCCTTATCAGTAATCATTAGTAATTTGTACCTTATACCTACTAAATATATATATATATAAAATTTTGGCTTTTCAATTACACTCGTTACAAATATCTATCTTAAAACAGTTTGTTGTCTATGTTAGGATTATTTGTTTTGTTTTGAAGGAAATTTAATTCCTCACCTTTTAAATGATTAGGTTGTTCCTTAGCATTTGGAAGTTTAACATATATTATTATGAAACATATCATTTAAAATAATTTCTATTTTGGTCATGCTTCTACTTGGTGTTTAAAACTTTATGCTATCATGTTAAATGATCTTAATTTGCCTAAACAAGGTTTGTCTAATCTGCAAATGTGGTTCATTTAACGAAATAAGATCAACTTCTGCAGTATAAATTTGAGTATGTTCTAAGTTTTCATTTATGGTCTTTGCATTAGTATAAGAAAAAACAATAATTCCATTCTCTCTCCTTTCCAGATGGCATTAGTTTTTAAATAGTTCTCTCTCTCTCTCTCAATGTTGTCAATAATTTAATTACGCTCTCGAGTTCAAACAATTAGAAGAAACTGTTCCTGTAACCTGTGTGTATATTTTCAAATTTAGCAGATTTCTTGACTTCTATGGTTGAATGTCAGTTTATGATTAGCATTATCAGTTTTATTTTTCATCAAAAGTTGGTGCATGTCCAATTCTAAATTTCTAAGTATAAACTATTAATTATTGGCTCTTTAGTCCTTTTTTTAAATTTTTTAAATTTTTTTATTCTTGTGTTTAGGATTTTGGAATAAAATTTATTTAATTCATGTAATCATCAATTTTATAGGTTGAGCTAGCGACTCTTGTTCCATTGGCGAATGGATGCAAACAAGTATATCTGGTAATGCTATTCGTTAGTAATTTACTTTAGTTTTTGTTTTCAGTTCCTATCTTTTTTCCTTGTGCTAAATCTGATGGGTAGTTCTGCATTTAACATTTAGATAGGTGACCCTGTTCAACTGCCAGCTACTGTAAAGTCTTCCACTGCTAAGAAATTTGGGTAGAAACCACAATATTATGATTCTTTATTCTTTTTAATCATTTTGTTGATTTATTGGTTTAAAGGTCTGATTCTCTCTGTTTTCCTGATTGTAGGTATGATAGGAGTATGTTCGAGAGATTTCAGAGTGCTGGATATCCTGTGACCAGGCTCAAGATGCAGTATCGTATGCATCCAGAGGTTAGATGCGAAACACTAGTTGAAGTTTATTAAAGATTGACCCATATTCTAATAACTTAAGCCTTTGGAAACCGTGGTACTTCACCAGCCAAGATTTATCTTGGGATTAGAACAAAAGAGAGGCTGATAAAATTATCTGCCAACTACTGCAGTAGTACTTTCCAATTTACTATGTCTTCCACGTGCTAGGCTCTCTTGTGGCAGAGAGAGGCTCATGTTTGAAGGATAGTATTGCAAGTTGGCCTCATATCAATAACTATTTTGGACACAGTTTTTAAACTACAAAATCTTAAGATTTTAAATTAAGATTTTGGTACTTTTAGACATGACACAGTATCCTATAAAAAGACATGACAGAACATGAATTAGCAAACATAATATGTTTCTAAGATCTAATTATTAGATATGATAATATCTTGTCCTACAATGAAGTAAAAAATCATTGCTTTTACAAAGCTCAAATTTATAATTCATTTTTCGTTTTATATACCAAAAAATAACATCTGAGGACATCTTGCTTTATTGAAGATGAAATAACTCTAGTTAGTAGCCATATCTGTAGTCAGTACTATTTGAGTTTGAACTCTCTCCTTTTCTATCTCTCATCTTACAAGGCAGAGAGGGGGCTGTTATCTGTTTTATTTATTCGTTTCCCCTAGTTTATGTTACCTATATATCATATGCCTCTGCTGCTGAGACTTCAAAACCTTATATTTAAAAAAAATATATCTATATATTCCTGAGCAGATTAGAAGCTTTCCTTCTGGAGAGTTTTATGAAGACTCATTGGAAGATGGTCCTAATATCAAAGAGCAGACAAAGCGTTCATGGCATGAGTATCGCTGCTTTGGACCCTTCAACTTCTTTGACTTGCATGAAGGGAAAGAAGTCAAGACTCCAGGTGGATCTCGGGTAAATGTTGATGAGGTTGAATTTGTCTTCCTCTTGTATCACAAGTTGGTGAGTAGATATCCAGAGCTTAAATCGAGTCATCAGTTTGCGATTATATCCCCTTACCGTGCACAAGTAGCGCTCTTGAAAGAACGTTTCAAAAGTACTTTTGGAGTGGACTCTGAGAAAGTAGTGGATATTACTACTGTTGATGGTTGCCAGGTAAGAAGGCTTATTTTCCCATTTTTAAACTACTGTTAATGGTGGAATGTGATAATGTATGGATGGAGTTGTCCACATATAGGAAATATCATTTTGTGTTGCATAGAGTCGTCCAAATGCATGATATCTAATCCAGTTTCCTTGTTTTGCTAACCCAACCCCATGAAACATTAAATCTATTAATATTTAGAAATGTTTTCCCGGTTTGTGTGTGGACGAGCTTTGGGTCGAGTTTGTTTCTGGTCTGCCCTATGTGCATCAGTCACCTTAGAGTTTAGAAATTACTCCCTTTCAGCCTTATTACTAGACTGGAAAGCTGCAGTGACATGATTAGTGTAATTGTTCTAGTTCTGAAGTTTTGGTGTTTCCATTTGTTTTGAAATTTTTGGGTTCTGATCTTGTTCTATTGTACTTGTGATTTTTTTTTAATAAAATTTCTGTTTCTTAAAAAAATAAAAATATAGATTAATTATTTGACGGTTCAAATGTTTTAGAATAAGTGAAGATCTTAAATGTTTTCTTTCAGGGACGTGAAAAGGATGTTGCAATATTTTCTTGTGTCAGGGCAAGCAAGAAGGGAAGCATTGGGTTTGTGGAGGATTATCGGCGAATGAATGTTGGGATCACCAGAGCAAAATCTTCTATCCTGGTATGTTTTAAGTAAAAAAAATTTAACGAATTTTAAATACTACCCTTCATTTTACACATTTTGTGTTTTTTTTTGGTGGGTGAACAATATCGTTTTCGAAATTGACTATTTCTTAGGTGGTTGGATCTGCATCAACATTAAGGAAGGGTATCCATTGGAATAACCTAGTGGAAAACGCTGAAAAGAGACAATGCTTAGTTAAGGTGAGTTTCCTTTTTCGAATATATGAAATCTCACATTAGACATTCTAAATCTTTCTTCTAAAATGGCATCTTCACTAGTTGATATTTGGTTTTGGATTGGAGCTCTATAATTGATCCATCTGTTTGACTCTATGGGGTTTGTTGAAAATATAAATTTTAAATTGAGTATTCTAAAAGCTGCCATCTTCTGTAAAAAGATTTTGCTATCTCTGCAAACTGTGACCATTGTCTATTTATTTTGGGTTGAATGGTCTAAACTTTTTTTAGTTCTAAGTTTGAGGTATTATTATTTCATAATAGAGTGATTCTATTCAGACCTCCTGTGCATATTTTGCTCACTAAACTTCCAAGTTTACCATTTTTTTCTTTTTCTTTTCCTCTACACCTTTTACTTTTTCTCACCTCCACTCCCAGCCATCACATCACCAACCTCCAGCAACGACCTGCCACCACCTCGGGTAAGGTGCCCGGCAACTTTTGACAGCGCCACCAGTATCTACCACCCGACCAGAGCTTCTAAAACTTCTCCTTTAGTGAAAAACAGAGAAGGCTTGAAGAGTGTTTTATTCTTCTTCAAAAAAGAATTTCATGTGAACAAGGATTTTCACAGTTCTTGTAATTAGTTAAAAGATAATATGTGTAATTAGCTCTAAGACAATCATTCATGCAATCTGGGCATTGCTTTTCCTTTTGAATCGATGAGTTGTTTGATTTCCATGTGAAAATCACCCCATAATTTATTGATATTTTGATCAAAGATGAATACGTACATAAATTACCCATATCAAATATTGAGAGTTGGATTGGTGGTATTTGTTGTTGAAGATGACAAAATGAGTTATTGAGTTGTGGGAAGAGTATGATCAAGATGCCAAGCTGCAATAGCCATGGCTATTTGGCCAGATGAGAACAGATTTGGAAATTCCTCGCTTTTTTATTTTAATTTTATTTTAAGGTAAATTGGTAATATAAAATTCCATAATTTTCAAAAAAATAGGGAGGTCCACATACTAAATGCGGAGGTCTGAATAGAAGCACTCTTCATGATATTGTACATTTTGAAAGTGTCTTTTCTACTATTATAACAAGTTAACAGGTTAAAGCATCTCAAGTTCTTTTTCTTCTAGGAAACATGATGAATGAATAGTCACTTTTGTCACAGTTCTGGTTTTGGTAATGAGAAGAAAGCCAAAGTTTTGTGGGGCTGTGGTGTGTTGGCTGTATTGTGGGCTTTGGATGGAAAGAAATAGAAGAATTTTTGATGTCTATGAAGGTGCAGGATCTTCATAGACATACAAAATTCTTCTATTTCTGAGGAGCTTTGGTAGAGATTAGATTTTGGTTGGTTCTTTGGGCTTCAGTTTCTGAGGCTTTCAAAGATTATAGCTTCTTTTGTATTTTGATGGACTGCAGAGCAGCAGCAGTTTGGGAGTTTTGTTTTTCTTTTTTGGGTGTTTTCCTGTGGGTTTCTTGATATTTTTGTTGGTTTTCCTTGGAGCTTCTGCTGTCTCTTTTGTGTGGACATCTTGTCCCCTGTTTAATAAAATGTGCTTCTTTTACAAAAAAAATAAATAAATAAATAACTGTTCGCAATGTATGGACATCATTCACATATAATATTGGAACAAAATAAAAACATTCGTTTGCATAACCTGCCTTTCAGCCCCATTCATGTCGTTTTATGTTATTCATGTGTGATTTCTATATTTCGAATGCAGGTTTCGAAGCCATATACTGCATTTTTCAGTGATGACAGTCTGGAATCTATGAGAACAAAGGAAGAAGTCTCGCCAAACGAGGAAGTTCAAATTGATGAACTGGGTTACAGCATACCTTCCTACAATGTTGGGGATGCTGGCGAAGCACAGGGAGATGACAATGTCTATGGTGACGGGGACGACATGGACATGGATGATGGAGGCTTCGGAGATGACTGAGTCCAATTACTGCTAGGTTAGTGTTTCATGTTCTGGTTGAGCAGCTGCTTGTGTAGGCTTTACTATACTTTTGTACATCAATTCAAATGATCAACAATTCTAATTTCCAAAAATCTCATCTTCTTTTCGTCCTGCCAGTTAACTTACAAATGAAGAAAAAAAAATCATTTATATTTGGGAACTTGGTAAGACTCCACTTCATAGATACAACGCCGGCGCTGCAAATTTAAATACACAATGTTCAATTGGATACATAAATATATGTCTGATTCTCCACGTTTATATTACTAGACTCTGATCAAAATGTGTTCTTGCTTCCATTTCACCATTTATTTTAATAGACAGACTCGTATGAATTCTTTCCATTATGTGAATAAAAAAAATCTGCAAGCGATGGAAAACGGTTTTGTTTTGTTGTTCTCGTGATTGCTCTTCGGTAAACAAGATTGTATTAAAACGTTGATATTCTCGTGATTCCAATTAAAGACCAGATGAGAATGTGTAGCGATTAAGAAATGAGTTTTTTTATTTTCTTCTTCTTTTGGGTCAGGAAATGAGTTCTCTAACACCGTTCTCCTTAGATGCGCGTCGCTCGAGTGCATGTCAACATGCTAGTAACTAGGGTGCGGCTCTTTGCACCCAACCTAGAACTCGTTACAATTCATATTAAAAATTTTTCCATATTTTCCTTCTTTGCCCTCTTTTCTTCTCTTTGTAGTTTGTACCCCAATTCATCGCCAAAATCCTCTTCTCTTGGACAATTAATCTTTGAAAAAAATAAAAAGATCATAAAAACCAAATGTCATAATGTGCTGGACGGTGATGCAAGGGCGTGGGAGGACTCGCTGACCGTCTGATGCAATTAGGATTCTATGCTTTGATTGATTGATTTAAAAGGAAGGCGTTTTATTTACGACTTGGTCCAGTTAAGTTGATACAATTATGTGAATAAATATAATATGTTTACTATTAAACTAAAAATTAAAAATATTTTTGTAAATTAATAATTATTAATTTATCGATAAATTGATATCTCGTTAAATTAATAGAATTTAGGTAGTTCTAAAGTTATTAATTTAAAAAGTTTCTACTGTATTCCGATAATACCACGTTATAATTACTATATTAGTGGTCACCGTTTGAGTCATTTTCATGGATTAAGCATAATCATAGTTCATTGTTCATTGAGGCTATAGCAAGAGGAAAATTGATTAAATTAGTTGTAATAATCAATTGATTGCTCACCTTCTCTTGGGCGTCCTGTCAATGTCTAACAAATTGATTGTTCACCTTAATAATACTTGGAGCGATGGGGCGCAACCTTGTTGGCCGGTTTCTTAATAACATGGTAAATGACAAACTTTGAAATAGCATTCAACTTTGTAGTTAGTAACTTTTAGTATGGGTCAACCTTGCATAGAATGTTTTTAAAAATGATGATTGAAATGAATTTCCATTTGAAAAAGAAAACGATAATTTTGAAAGAGATTTTGGAATGACAATGATTAAAACAATATTATTGAAATGAGATTTGAAATGTAGTTATAATTTGAACGAATACATTTAAAAAGAATTCAATTTTAAAAAAAAAGTATGGATATATTAAATTCCCTTTAGTTATAACAATCATTTCGACTTATCAGAAAACTTGAACAATTTGGATTATGAAATTGCGCTGGTTTGTTTAATTAATGTGTACGATACGGGTCAATAAAGTAGACTGGAGTTAAGTTGTCGAACCCTTTAATCTAATCGTGGTGGGATTAAACAAGTTCTGTTTTTTTTTTTAGGCCAAGAAACAAACAAGTTCTTTTAACTTTGGTGGATGTACACGTTTTATATGAAGAAAATAAAATTGAATTGAATGGGTTTTAGTCAAATTCTATGAGAATGGCAATGAGTATAAAAAGTTGGTTGTTGAACAATGTCGGTACTGAACATAAAAAAATAACATCTTCAAGAAACAAGTACTCTTTCTTTGATGTAGTGATGAGCCTATATATATTCTGAGGCTGCGATTTGTAAATGATTTAAATATTGGCAGTTTGGTAGTTCAATTAACCTTTGATGATCGAACGACCACCACCTATATAAACTGATTGAGTAGAACGATTTAAACGGCAGCTTTTGAAAACTCAATGGAGCTAATTCATATACCCAGCTTCTCCTCTCTATACCTTCATGGGATTACCATTCTTCTTCTGATTACCTTTTTCCCACCTACCATCGTTGCAAATGCATTTGGCAATGAAACTGATCATCGATTCGCTTTGCTCAAACTCAAAGAATCCATAGTCACAGGCCCACAAAGGTTGTTGAACTCATGGAATGAATCCTTTCACTTCTGCAACTGGCACGGGATTACTTGTGGCACAAGGCATCAAAGAGTAACTGCCTTAAACCTACAAGGCCATGATTTGCATGGTACCATATCACCTTACATTGGCAACCTCTCCTTTCTTAGGTTCATCAATCTTCAAAACAACAGATTCTCTGGCAAGATTCCACAGCAAGTTTATCACTTGTCCTGACTACGGCATCTCAATGTTAGTGAGAACGCGTTGGAGGGGGAGATTCCAGTGAACTTGACATATTGCTCTGAACTGAGCATCATTAACTTTGGTTCAAATCGTCCAAAGGGCACAATTCCACCAGAGCTTGGCTCATTGTCGAAGCTTGTGATGCTTAATCTTTCCCTAAAAAATCTCACAGGAGCCATCCCACCTTCCTTGGGAAATCTTTCATCAATTGCTACACTTTCCTTTGCATATAACTATTTGGTGGGCAATATTCCAGAGGAGATAGGACGATTGCAAAGCTTATCTATTTTTCACATTGGTGCTAATAATCTTTCAGGTTTGATCCCTCGCTCCCTTTCTAACATATCATCTATGAACTCCTTCTCTTTGTCAACTAATGATTTTAAGGGTAGTATTCCACCTACAATATTCCTCAACATGCCTAGTCTTCGATGAATACACCTTGGTAGAAACCAATTCTCTGGGCAAATCCCATCTTCATTTTCCAATGCTTCTCAGCTTCAAGAAGTCTATATTTTCAAAAATAAATTTGTGGGGCTACTTCCTAAAAGTTTTGCAAATCTTACAAATCTACGAAAGCGCGATTTAGGTAGCAACAATCTAGGAAGTTTTTCACCCAATGACTTGGGTTTTATGACATGCTTGACAAATTTAAGCAAACTAGAAATGCTTGGTTTGGATAACAACAATTTCGGAGGTGTTTTACCAAATTATGTAGGCAATTTGTCAACCTAACTGACTTACCTCTACCTCGGGTCTAATCAAATATCGGGATCGAGTCCTGCTACATTAGAAAATCTTTAATATTATTGGACATGACCAATAACTTGTTCACGGGTGCCATTCCTACTTTTGGCAAGTTACAAAGGCTGCAAGGATTGAATCTAGTACAAAATAGATTATCAGGACAGATCCCATCTTCCATCGGAAACCTCACTCAATTGTCTGAACTCTACTTAGAGACAAATGAATTAGAAGGAAGCATTCCTCCAAGTCTTGGAAACTGCTAAAGTTTGCTGGTTATGGACATTTTAGTAAATAGCCTTAGTGGAGAAATACCACCACAGGTTATTGGTCTTGCCTCACTCATCTCTCTCAACTTATCTCTAAAATCGTTAAATGGCAGGCTGCATGTGGAAGTGGGTAAGCTAAAGCATATCAATGCACTAGACATCTCACAAAATAACTTGACTAGAGAACTTCCAAAAATAATTGGAGAATGTATTGGTCTTCAACTTCTGTACCTAGATAGAAATCTCTTTTTGAAGGTAGCATACCTTCTTCTTTGGCTTCTTTGAAAGGTCTTAAGTATCTAGTTCTTTCACGAAACAACTTGTCAGGAAAAATTCCAAAAGACCTACGGAGACTTTGTTGGGGTACCAACATAGTGACTTCAATTTTATAATTATCATTTCATTTGCTTAATTCCAAAACGTTGCGTTTAGTTTGTTAGAATCCAATCACAGCTAGAGTGACACCTGTCCTTTTCAGCTAGTCAAGCCTTGTGGTTATTATCTTTCTATATATCATGTATTCACTCTCTGTTTTGATCATCGAAGAATATATGAAATCTTATCTTTATTTCATTCCTTTGTTTTCTTCTTTGTTTACTATCTTCATTTATGCAAATTGGTACTAAAGGGGTCCCATCAACTGGTATCAGAGCCAATTCATGGGGCGAAAGGTTTCATCGTCTTCCTCTGTGTCTGGGATTGACGTCTCAATGCTGATGGTCAATTCCTCTTCTTTACCTCTACTGGAGTGAAATCCAAACCTTTATGAGTTGCGTTTGCAGGCTCATCGGGATGAAACAATTCATAATCTCCAGGAGATGCGTGAGTATATGGAGCAAATGCACTCAGAAAATCTCTCGTTTCGTTCTGAGCTTATGAATGAACTTCAACAATTGCGTTTGGGACCCAAATCGATCATCGGTGATAGCGGCGCTGGACCGCCTCTTCTGGGTTCAAGTGCTCCGACGTCTTCAATAAGGACATCACCACTTAGAGCTCATTTGGAGGGTAACGACACTAATTTACCTCCTCCTCCACCTAATTCCACTAGTCATTCCTCCACATTTGTTGATACTTCTGTGTTGCCTTTATATTCATCTTATATGGCTGGAAATTTGCATAATACTATTGTTGGTGGTGCATTGGTTGCAAGTAGTTCTAATGACTCTCAGAGTGCTCTATCTATGCCTATGATGGAAGGAGGAATGAATTTTGCTGGAGACCCCAGATACTTTATGGACCCCAAATATTACAACCACCCTATTCTGGGTTTGGATTCTTACTACGGTGGTCAATTTCAGCTTCCCATTTTCCCTATAATGGGAACTAATCATCCCTCATATTCAGTAGCTCAACCTAGTGCCACTATGCGACTGCAGTCACCAAACACCTCTGTGCCTACTTCAATAATTTCTTCACAAACCAACACCTCTCTGGGTCATTCAACCAGTTCCAGTACCCTTCAATCCAGCCATTCCCCCACTCGAACCACCATTGCCACACCTACATATTCCACTCACCCTACAGCTTATCCACAGTTCCACTATCCATATACTCCATATTATCCCCAGTCTTCCCCAACACTTCCATTTTACCATAGTTATTATCCTGGAGCTGCTCTCCCAAATCACCAACACCAAAACCATGACCCAAACCTACCCACAATGAAGCAAATGAGGTTAGATTTCCCCATTTATGGTGGTGAAGATCCAATTGAATGGGTAAGTAAGGCAGAACAATTTTTCCAATTGTATCAAATTCCGGAGGAGAGGAAGATTTCCATTGCTTCCATGCATTTGACAGGTGCTGCAGCAAATTTATGGCATCTGTATCAACTGGAAAACCCTGCTACTACTTGGCATGGTTTAGTGGAGTTATTGATGCAGCAATTCGGAGCTTTCAATAAGTTGGATTTATCAGGCTGCTCTGGCTAAGATGAGCCAAGTGGGGAGTGTAACTGAGTTCAGAGACCAATTTACTAAACTCTTGTGCAGGGCCCCTGGTTTCTCTCCAGAGCTACGACTAGCTTGCTTTGTTGGCGGCTTAAAAGAGGACATTAGAATTGATGTGAGAGCTTTGATGCCTACTAATCTCATGGAGGCTTATGAGCTTGCTAAACTTTATGAAGACAGAAACTCCACTCATCCTTCGGGCAAACCAACACAACCCCGCTTGCTTGGTCCTCCATCACATCAAGGAAGCAGACCACCAGGCCTTCCTATTGGTCTTGTGCCTAGCTAGAACCAACCTCTCGGGTCATCAACACACTAGCAGACACAATCCTCCGAATGCAATGAGTCATTCTAATGAGCGCCAATTCTCTTAGGCCGAATACAGGGAGAGGAGAGCAAGAAATCATTGTTTCTTTTGTGATGAGCAGTATAGCAAGGGTCACATCTGCAAAGGGGGGCTAAAGCATTATTCATCGAGGGCTCCACATTTGAGGATATTCAAGGGTCACAAACCAGTGACAACTAGATAGCAGTGGTGAAATTCCGGTATGCCGGATTTGTCCCAAGAAATGGTAGTCGTCCTAAACACTAATAGAAGAGCATACTCAACTTTGAACAAATTAAAAGTTAATCTCTCTACAACCTAGGTTCAAACAATTGCACAAGCAATTCACAATTGACAACAAATATATATGCAACAAGCACAATCAATTGTACAACCTAGAATCCCAAAGTGAGCATCATCAATAGCTCACCACGGACTATATCTATCAATGTATGATCAAGCATGCAACATGTTAATCAATTAAGCACAATAGCATATAGATAAGCAATCACACAAAGCAACACAATGATATGGTCACCCGGAAACCTCTTCCTCTAGAGGGAAAACCGGAGGGGAGCCGTACCCCACGCTCTTGTGTAACACTATGAAAAACGCCAATTGGCAAACACGTATAAGGGGGAAACACAATCCCAAACTCTACACTATCTACCTATAGACTAGTGGCAGCTCTAACCTTGTGTAGCCTCCAAATGCTTCTTCAAGTGCTCCCACCTCAAGCTAATCCGATTGAACGAACTTCACCACGTGAATCCTCCAACCACAAGCATCACCAACAATGCAAATGTGTGTGTGTAAGTGAATGAAATGAATTCAATTCGTTTGACACAAGCAAGTAAACAAGGAACACTTGCTAGAATCAAACAAACCGAATTATAAAGCCTTGAAAATGATTCAAGGGTTGATTTAGTTATTTACAAGGAACAATAACCAAATCAACAAACATCAAGGATGTGAGGAGCCTATAGCATGGGACTAGGGTCACTCAACAAACATAGCAACTCTCTCTAATCAGTTTTGGCACAAAGGATTGAGAAATAAAAGAGTTGAGCCAAAACAAGTCGTCCAAGGATCTATTTATAAAGAAACTGGACAATTATGCGATCGATCGCCCGAAGGATGCGATCGATCGCAAAGCATAAAATCAATACGAAAACGTATCGTGCGATCGATCGCGGGCAATGATGCGATCGATCACGTAGTGCAAAAATCACAAACAGAAGGCTCTGTAAGTGTAAAACCTGATATGCGATCGATCGCCCAAGAAGTGACGATCGATCGCCCAAGAAGTGACGATCGATCGCCCAAGAAGTGACGATCGATCGCCCAAAAAGTTGCAACGGACATATTCGAATGCAACGGTCAAAAATCCAACGGATCTAATGTCCACGTGGACCATGCGATCGATCGCATGTTATCGTGCGATCGATTGCACGTCATTTAACAATGGACAGATTGCCCTACGTGGAGCGATCGATCGCCAATCATGGTGCGATCGATCGCAAGGCTTAAAACAGCCTTAAACATAAAGGAAAGCTAACCAAAATGATTCTAAGTGAAGATCTAGCAATCCTAACACAATAAACTCAAATGTATGAAACAATGCATTCAACATTGTGTGATTTACAACACAAGTGTGGCTAAAACAAGGAAACCTAGATATCCTAGGACAACAAGGAGAACTCAATATGAAATGAGTGCATGTGCATATGCATGAATCATACCTTGAGTTGCTTGAACGAAACCTTCGATGAACAATGATCGAAGTCCGGAGAAAAGACCGGATAAGAATGGCGTGTTCACGAACCATCTCGAGCAAGAACAACCTAAGCCACTATACCTAATCCCTTAAACTACCTAGCATTGAATACAATAAAATGCTAATACAAGGAAGAGGTTTTGTCAAAATAGGAAATAGCCAATAGCAAATATTTTGCCCTTACAAGTGGGAGATTTCGATTTACTCACTGGTAGCTTGGATAATACATGATATGCGGTATTTACCGACGTCATTAATTATTTCCTAAACTTCCTAACAATTTGTCGTTGTAAAGTATAGTGAGAAGTATAGGTTTTTCCCACAGAGGATTGTTTATTTACTTTTCTATGTCACAAAATTAAAAACTATATTGTTTCTATTTACAAAGATGTACAATATATACAAAAGTGATCTTTTTGGGTTTTTGAAAATCTTTTGAAAACAAGAAATAAGTAAAAGGAAATATTTTTGGCTTTTTAATATTTTTTGCAAACAAATAAAGTAAAACAGGAATAATACAAATTCAAATACAATTTAACTAACACACTTAAATAAAACACACCAACAATAAAGAAATTAAACTAACACACAAATGAATTAAAAACATATTTTTGGGTTTTTCAATATATAATTAAATCACACAATTCAAATTAAACAAATTTAATTAAATAAATATTCAAACACACAATAAATACTTAAACAAATAAAATAAAAATGAGTTTAAGAGAAAGAAATGCTCAATGAATTTGGCGTGGAATTCCGGGGAGCTCGGGTGTAGAGAGCGATTGGGCTTGCACTTTGGGCTTTGGGCTTTTGGGTTTGGAGGCCCAATTGACAAAGTCAAACTGACTTTTTCTTCTTCATTTCTGGTTGACCCGTCCAGCCCAGTCAAGATTTCTACTCTCTTGACTTTTCAACTCATGTTAATTCCTTCTTTCTATTCTTTATTGTTCTTCAGCCCGTGCATCTCATTCAAGTTGACTTTTCAACTTAAATTGTTTATTCTCTTCTTCTTACAACCAGCCCGTGAAGAACTGCAGACCAGCCTTCATTCATCTTCTATTTCGTCTCATCTCTTCTCCGTGCAAGAGAGAGGGAACGACGACAGGAGTGATGGTGCAGCGGCGTGAGAAAGAGACACGGCGGAGCTGGCTTTGCGTTGCTGGACTGGTGAAGCACGAGGTGGCAGCTGCTTGTGAGCAGATCGGTGGACTGGGCTCGGCGAAGCAGATGGGATCGCCGGTGAGGCTCGGCGGCGCTATGAACGCGGCGGAGGAAGAAAAACTTGGCTCGGCGTGGATGGGATTGCAGCGGCAACAGTTTCTGGATTGAAGAAGCACGGAGCAGCGGCGTCGGCGTGGTGGGCATGTGGGCTTCACGGCAGCAGGATCTGATCGAAGAGAGCAGCGACGGCAAAGGCACGGGCTGGGATTGCAGCAGCGACGGCGGAGGAAGAACAGCGGCGTCGTGGAAGTTGGACTGCCATGGGAGTGCTGCACAGTGAACTGCAATTAAACATGCTTTTGTCAATTGTTTGTGAACTTGAAGTGATTAATTTGCAGATTAATTGTTGTGGGGTGAAGGTGATGATGGTTGTGATGATTATGTGTAATTGCAGATGGATTGGACCATTGAGTGAAAAGTTATGTTAATTAGAGATGGTGATAGTGATTTGAGTTTATGTGAGCAGTGGGCTCACGGTGGTGATTGGGATTGCAGGAGTAACAGAGGGGGAAAGAAGAAGGGGCTTAGCTAGTTTGGGAGAGAAAGGAGGAAGAGAAGAGATTGATTTTGTAGAGGGGACTGTGAACCGTGAGAGCAGAAGAGAGGAACCAGAGGGGGGGGAGAAAAGAAGACACAGCCATGGTGGTTGTGCACGGTCGCTTTGAAGACAGAGTGAGTGAGTAACTAGAGAGATGGGTGAGAAGAGAAGGCAGCTAGGTGAGCTACACGGACGCCTTGAGAAGAAATGGGGACGGAGAAATGGGAGCGCAGGGATGAGCCCTGGCCAAGTGAAAACTGAAACAGGAACTGTATTTAAAGAGAGGGAAGGAGTGAGTTTCGCAGGTGGGTGAGTGGGAGCAGAAAATGGTGGAGTGAGCTGGAGATTTTGAATTCAAATTGAACTGCTGCATTTGAATGAACATGGAGAAAGTCCAACAAAGAGATGGCTGAAGAACATGGTGAACGTGCTGCAGCAAAAACACAAAAAGAAAGAAAAACAAATAAAATAATAAAAAGAAATTAAATGAATTAATTATAAAACAAAAGAAATAAATAAAATAACAAAAAAAATAATTATAAAATAAAAACTAAAATAGAATAAAAATAAATCTAAAATATAAACAAGGGAAAATAAAATGGAGATTTAAAATATGTTTCACCACCGTGTGTGGTGGTTGCGCCTCCGTGAGTGGTGGTTCGCCGGCAAAATTGCCGGGATTCGGAACGGTTTCCAAAATCTTCGTACAATGTTATTTTCCACTTCCGAATGATGACCGGTGTCATCAGATAATCGAAAAGTCACGGTTGACTTTCCGATATTGCGCTGTAAATCTCCAAAATACACCTATTACGTGCAAATTATCATTTTTGTCATATTTTCCCTGAAAACACGAAAACAAACATTAAACTGACAAATAAGCTTTCAGAATAGCATCAATCCAAGTATTTAGAGCACTTTGTGAACGTATTTTACGTTCACATCACACCCCCACAGTTGAACTTTTGCTAGTCCTCTAGCAAACACGAAACTAAAAACAGAACAACACAAAAACAGAAAGGGAAACACAAAACATAAATTCTTTCCAACCATAACCCTCAACGAGTGCACAAGAGTTATAATCAGGAGAATAAAAACTATATACCAAGGCTAACGAATTTGCTAAGCATTTAACATGGACATCTCATTCGTGCTCGGGTGAAGTGTGTGAAAACCGAGTGTACAATTAATTTCAAGCAATCCAATAGGCACATATGAACAACATTAACCACTAAAGCGCACAAGATTCACTAAATATTTCCGCTCAGTGTTTAGGGTTAAATGTTTACTCTCATAACAATTGCACAAGTAGTGTTCCCATAAGCTTGCTCATCAACCAACTCTCCACAATTAATCTACAAATCATTAAATCATAAGGGCTTTCAATGGTGTAATGGGGCCAAAGGGTGAATGGTGAATGGTGAAAAATGAATGAAGGGACTAGAAATGAAAAATGTTTCACATGTTTGCAAGACAAATCAACGACTTTGAAACTCATACCTATGCTATACCTAGAACAACTTTCTTATTTTCCTCCAACCTTTTATTGAAAATAATACAAGAAAATAACTCTATTTTTGTGGTATTTTTTTTTCTTTTTGCACTTTTTTTTTCTTGAGGAACTTTATTCCTTCTTTTTGTTTTTGATTTTTTTTTCTTTCTTTGAACAAATACAACAAAATAAAATGCACCCCCACACTTGCCTTTTGGTACATACTATACATCCGAAGCATAAGAACACAAGAAGTCACTATCATTGTCTTGCAAACACAATAAAACAAGGGTGAGATGGTGTGGGTGAACAAAAGAAACGGCTAATGAGTTATCAGTTCAAAAGGGGATTCCTAAAGTTCGTGTTTAGATGGATGGTGAATATTTTGGCCATGGTGCTCAACTAATGCCTTAATCATTTTCAATTCATCACAGATTAATAAAAGTTTCAAGAGGTCTTTGAGCAAGTTCTAGGTTCAAAACTCATGAATTGTGCACACATGAAGAACGAGTAAATGTATGAATGATGCATACATGTGAATATTCAATAGGCTCAAATCCTCACAGTTTCTGGGTATGCATGACAATGTATGTTCAAATGTGCTTCTCGGATTGCAATCAATTAATCAACACAGGTTATGTGAACATGGAATTTCGAGCAATCACAAGTTATGAAAATTAAATTCAAAGCAAATCACACAAAGCCTTAACATATAATCAACATTCTCCTAATCACAACAAATTAAACTCAATTCATCATCGGAATTGGAAAGAATAAAGCACAAAGCACAAAACACAAATAAACACACAAAAACACAAAACAAAAGCAAATATTTTTGTAATTTTTGATTTTTTTATTTTGATTTTTTATTTTTTTCAATTTACGTAACAATACGTGACCACAGTGACTTACTTAGTGCAATGGTAGGTTCAACGCTACCAAGGGAGTAAGTATGATCTAGTCGAGATACCGTTACAGTAGAAAACGAAAACAAGTAAAATATTTTTTTGAATTTTTCAAATTTTTCAAATTCTTTCTTTTCTTTTTAATAAACTTTCCCCCCACACTTGAATTAAACATTGTCCTCAATGTTAGACATATATTTCATTAAATGAGAAATTCAAGCATGGTTATTGAATTGAAAATACAAACAGAAATAAACACACAAACATAAATAAACACCCAAATAAAAATAAACAGAAGTAAACACACAATAGTTAAGTAAATGAAAAACAGATAAGTTAGAAAAACTCCCCCTTGAAGATCGTTAAGCTCCTCCCGAAGCAGTTCACCAACAGTCACAAACAAGGCTAGCAGGGCCTTGCATCCAACGTTTGCTCCTTAGTTGACTGCGGCACTGATTCGTTTGAGCGTATCCTGGACGAGTGTTGTTGCCGACTCCACGACAGATTTGGCAGATGTAGCCTTCACTGAGATCTGGAACACTATAGTCAGCAGTGTTCCATTAAGAATGCATCCGGATACATTAGGCAGAATGGAGAAGCCTATGGCATCAATGGAAATGGCCCCGGGTCAGCTCCACATAGCAAAGACTGGAAAATAGAATGGTTGATCGGTACATAAATCACAGACGACCCCATTGCATCGGTGCAACACTCCTGGAGAATGAGGAAGTTGCTGTGATTACTTAAGGCGAGCAGCGAAATCTGGTTCCGCGGGTCAAGACCGATGGTGAAGTTCGCTAGCACTTGTACCGAGCTGTCCATCGACATACTATCCCATTGTGGTCTTGTCTGCACGTCTTTGAGGAAATCAAAGATTCTGGTGTGATGGGATAGATGAACAACAGAACAACCAGCAGTACGATTGACTCCAGGGGGCTCGGATCTCCCCTTCTCTTGTTGGTCCTGACCTCCATTCGAGTCTCTCTTGTTCGGTTCGAACAAGTCCAGTGATGGTATGTGGAATTGCTGATATCGTTGAAGAAACAGATCGCCATCTAGTTTGCCATTTCTGCTAGGCCTCTTCTTCCTTCAGGCGAAATGATAGAGTCACTAGGTGAAGTGTGGATCCCTGTGGCGCACATGTAGCGCTCGGCATGGACAAAGGGTTCGAAAATGGGCTTCATATCTTTCTCGCGTACATCCATGTGCTCCACCCAAGTGACCAAGGAAGATCTATTCTGCAAATCACGAATTAGGCATCCGGAGGGGCGTTTTCGGCAAATCGATCTCACTAGAGGCTTCAGATTTGAGAGCAGTTCATCCACAGAGACATCCACAATGACTCAACTTCCATCCAGTTGTTGGTGAGAGTACCTAACAAACTGGACTTCACGAGTTGACACGACGTGAGATGGCACCAGAAACTCAGCCGACATCACCTGCTTCTGCTCCCTGTAGCCTTCTGCATTGTTGGAGGGTAGGATCTCCAACGTCTGGGCGTTTGTGACCATGCTACAGAAAACGGGCAACCATCGACCAACATCCATTAAGATCTGAACGATGATGGTCATATGAAGATGGATGGTTGCCGAGTGTCTTGAGGATTCCGCTTTGAAGTATGGCGCAGGCTCGCCATGTTGAAACACTCGCAAGTATTCGGCGCGGTTAAGAGTTTCGGGATGAATAGACGTGTGCAAGTATTCGGAGTCGGTGAAGAAATATACAAAGGGAAACCGGCAGTGGCCATGAGCATGAGCTCGTCTTTGGCCTTGCGGGCGGTATCCGAGATCAAGTCGGTGTGGACTCCGACAAAATCATGAGTAGGTCCCTGAAGAGTAGATGGCACAGGTATGGATGGGCGCTCGACTATTGTAGGCATGAGGCTCCGCACATCCCGTCTCAAGTGGTCCATGTCGATCGAATCATCGGACAACTCGAGAAGAGGCTCTTGTTGTGGAGGAACTACTTCGAGCCTTCGCCGTGGCACATCTGTGTGCGGAATAGGACCTCCGCAATTGGGACAAATGCCGCTGTGAAGAGCATCGACGAGTCGTTGATTCTGCAGTTGAAGCTCCTCGTCCTTGCTCACCAGCTCATCGTTTCGTCTTTCTAGCTCGGCAAATCGTTGCTCATCGGTCTGGATACCGAACTTCTCCCTATTTCTCGTCCCCCAATAGTAGACTTGGCTTTCAAGTAGTCCGATTTTTGGACCAAATCTTTCTCGTTGTGGTTTGGTGGGGTGAGAATACACCGAAAAGAAAGCCTCCAGTGCTTCTTTCTGAGTTTTGGTGTATCTTGTCCTTGGAAGTCTCCTATAGACAGGAGCGGCTTCCGGCTCGGCAGGTGGATCAGCAACCAAGATTGGTGCTTGGGGTTGTGGTTGTGGCTCAGTCGGCATGCTAGCATCGGCGCTATTGAGCATGCTCGGTGAAATTATTTCATCCAGGCATTCAAAGATTTGACTCCCTGAAGGACCTGCCTGAAACAACTCGCTGAAAGAGTTAAATTTTTTGGCCATTTATGGTTTGGGAGGGAGGATAGTTTTCTGGGTTTGGGAGGTTTTCTGGGAAAACTAACTTAGAACACGGAAGAACACGAAGAACACTAGAGAGAAAACGAGAGAAACAGAAGGGAAAGCCTAAGGGAAATGATGGAAATGACACAACACGGACGAAGGGAAGGGGAAAGGAGCGGACGCACGCACACGCGCCACGGACACGGATCCGCAATTTCGGATCGAGCGACGAAAGTCGCAAAGAAAACGACCGCGTGCCACAAAAGTCGTAAAGACAATAGTGCACACGCGTCCAAATTATTAAACAACTCGGCCGACGCACGACTTTGTGCGTCGGCCCAATCAAATTTTTTTTTTGATTTTCTATTTTTTATTTTTTATTTTAATTAATTTTTTTTTAATCAAAACTTTACGAAAATGTTGTAAAGTGAACAGTGAAACGCGTGTAAAACATGCGCTGACGCTTGTCGACACTTTAAACGGGCCTGGGCCATCGGAATGGTCTGGGCCTTAAAGTGGGCCTGGCCGCGTAGAGTACGGGCCATTATTGGTGGGCTTAACCTAATGGGCCTAAAAACAAAAAGGCCCGACACACTAAATGAGCTTGGGTTACGGGTTTCGGGTTTCGGGAATGACACGGGCCCATTGGGCCAAATTTATTTAACTATTATTATTATTTTTTTATTTTTTTTTCGAAACCTAAAACCCTAACCAATCACACAAACGGGCTTAAAGCCCAATAACAAACTAACTAACAAGCAAGCCCGAAATAAACAATAAATATAAACAGTAAAAATAAATAATTACAAAACAGTAAAACAAAAACAAACACACTTTTTTTTTTATATTTATTTACAATCACAATTTTTTATTTTTTAAAACAAACAATTAACGAGAGTGAAAAAGATACTTACCTTTTACGAACTCCCGAGGAAACCGAAAATCACCAACAAGACATCAACCTCAAGGTTTTTCAACCTTGACTTCCTAAACGTATGCTCCGATGTATGTGGTAAAATTTCCGAATAACCCGGATTATTCCCTATAAAAATGAAAAAGTTAGTAATAAAATTTACAAAATCAAAACAAAATATTTACAAAGTTAAAAATGTGTCACAAATTATCTATACAAAATGAATAAATAAAATTTCCTATGTCTACGTATATTTTATTTACAAGTAATGTTAATTTGTCCAAAATATAGTTAAAAACAAAGTTGATTCCAAGCGGTAATTCAAGGTGGACGTACGGCCTAGGTGCAATGCCTAGACTTAAATGACTTTCCGTGTTTCCAGAAGGCGAATGGCCAGATCACAAGAGATAAGCGAGAGGCAGGATTCATTTAGTGGACTAGTACTCTGAATCCAATTTTACAAACCCGTCACCCAGGGTCTTGATCATATCTAGACACCATTCATGTGCCCCTTACTCAGTTGAGAAAGCACTTAAGTCGACAATTCTCCAAGTGTTAATAAAGGCCGCCCTCAACCTCAAGTGACCTTAGCAAGGTACAAATGAAGGGTTTAGGCCAATATTAATAAAAGGACCTTACCTATTTCCGGTCAAATTACAACTTACAACAACTTAAATAATCAACTATACAAAAGACACCTAAGTAAAATTATTACTAAGTATGTGTAACAAATATTTACAAGTAAAATTAGTAAGTAAAAAATTAACAAGTATTATTTACACAAGTGATACAATTATTTTCGCACACCAAAAGATGCACAAAAATAACCATATCGAGATAAACCCTACTGTGATATGAATATCGAATTTAGTATAGGAAACTAGGGATCGTTACCCACAGGAGATTGTTTATTTGCTTTTCTATGTCACGAAAATTAATTAATATACAAAAAAGAATTTATTTACAAATATATACAATATATACAAAATATGTTTTTCGGTTTTTTTTGAAATAATTGAAATCAAGATATAAATAAAAGAAAATATTTTTGGAGTTTTATTTTTAAAAATTAAATTAAACAAATATAAAACAACAAACAATACGCATTCTTGATATGTTAACCTATAAGTCCCTTTCAATTAAATGTCGTTACTCAGACTAAGCCAATGGCATGTTGCACTTAATCTATTGTTCTCTCTTACTTGGTATGTTAGGTGCATGACATGTACTCCTAACTTAGCTTCTAAAATGCAACCTAGAATGGCATATTCATAGATTCAACATTAAGAAGTCATTAAGCATAAAGAGAACGAGTAACGCTAGGCAACTTCGACACTGATGTAGTTCTAATTGCCTAGAAGATGATTCATATAACGATAGCTTACACCGTTATTTGCTACTTCTAGAATATATGATGATATGGCGGTCCACATATAATCCTAGCAATAAAACCCTAGCATGCTTACTATGTTCGTAACCACAATAAACAAACTAGCAATTTATCAATGACAAAGCAATGAATCAAACAAACATTCAATATCAGAAAAATTATAAATCAAAGCCAATAGGTTTAGGGGTTAAACCCTAAATTATTACCCAAAATAATAAAACAAGGTTTAAAACAAATATTTACACAATAACATTTACCCAAAATTATTCACACAATATTCAAATGCGGAATTTAAAATTAAACTTAAACAAATATAATAAATAAACGAGTTTGGGTAAGTGTTACTGTTGTGTCTATGAAAATAGACACTTGTCGTCAGGTCTGGGTGGACGACTCAACCATGTGCACGTGAAGACGGCACTGCCCTTATGGCGTAGGTGGAGGGCTCAGCTATCGTGCTCAGAAACTGAACACCGTCTGGCAGGTGCAGGTGGCAGACTCAGCTTTTGTTGAACAGTATCGGACTTTGGATGTGGCGGGGGCCCTTAGCAGTTGGGCTTTGGATTCTTCGGGGCCCAAAACAGTTGGGCTTTGGATTTTGGGCTTGGGAGCAGTGGTGTCCAAAACAGTTTGGACCGTGAACAGTGAAAGCCCAAATCGGACTGGGCATTGGGCCAAGTGGGCTCAGACGGTCAAAGCCCAAGTTGAGTTGACTTTGACTTTTTATTTTTCTTGTTCTTTTCTTCCCTTTCCAGCCCGTGTCTTCTTCTGTTTCCGGCCTTCTCTTCATTCTTTTCATCTTCTGCTCTTCTTAGTACAGAGGGGGCGATGCCGGTGCTGGGTTCGGGATGATTGAGCACGGCGGTGGCCGGGGATTTGAAAGAGGCGGCGCCGGTTGAGGGGCATGGCTCGACCGGATATCGACGACGCCGGGCAATCCGAGATTGAGGAGGCTTGGCGGAGAGAGCTGCGAGCAGCGGTGAACGACAGCAGCGGCGCCGGCGATCGATGTGGCTTCGATTGCAGAAACTCGATGGCCGAGTGATGGTGATGATGATTACGGTGCTCTAATGAAGACGAGAGAGCGGCCGGGCTCGGTGGTGGTGAACCAAGACTGCAGCGGTGGTTCGTGGCGGCCCTTGTGAGCTGCTATTATTAAAATGAGGCACGGGCCTGATCCGTGGAACGCCGGTGAAGTCAGTGGGTGCACGGATCGGTTGGGTTGCTGGAATTAAAGATGGCAATTGGCAGGTTTGTGAATGGTGATTTGATTGCACATCAATTGATTGGATGATGATTGAACTTGCAGCTTGTGGTGCTTGGAATTGGTGAACAGAGGTGGGCTCTGTGATGGTGGTGAGAAAGAGAGCTCACGAGTTGCCATCAATGAGTTGATGATGAACTGAGGTGAATTGGGGTCTAGGCTTTGAGGCCATGGTGAAGTGATGATTGTGGGGATTGCAAATGGTAGAAACGGTCCTTAAGAAGACAAGGGGGAGCAGGTGGAGGAGTGGAGCACGGTGGTGGAAGCCGGGGGTTAAGGCGAGGGGTTACAGAAATAAAGTGGAAGGGAATCACAAATTCCGAATATCCTAGTAAGCAATCACATGCCGAGATTTAATAAATTAGAAACGGTAAGATGCTAAACTCATTCCAAACAATCACTCACCCGAACACATTTATTGAATTTAAATGCAACTAAACATAATACTTTTTTTTTTTTTTTTTTTCTGTTTCGATTTTTTTTTTTTTTTTTTAAACAAAAACAAATACATCAATTTACAAAGTCACACCCCCACACTTATTCTTTTCATACCCCCAGAACATATACATTTCAGCATCATAACACAAGTAATCTCAAATTACTCACTAAGATAGCTCGGAAAGGGTAAGGCAAGTGTTTAAGTTCAGGGTAGACATTTATGATGCGAAGAAATGAAAAGGCTAAACAAATAGGCACAAAATGGCAAACTAATGATATAATTTAGGAACAAATGCTCATTTGGCCATGGTGGATTCCTACTGCCTTGATCATTTCCAAGATGTAACATGCATGACAGATAGTTTCAACAGATATTATGCAAGTTCTAGAGATACATAATACACAAGCTTGATCACACTTGAAGAACAAAGTGCTAAGAATCATGAATGCACTTTCATTAAGCTCAAAGCTCACAATATGGTAAGTATAGCTCACACAAATCTCTCAATGCTTGTCACATTTCAATGCATCAATCTGACAATAATGGTGTACATGCAAAGTCCCATAGCAATTTATTTAAAAATGAAGTTCAGGAGACCTAAACATGCTTTCATCTCAACAATTAAGTTCAAACTCATCATCGGTGTTGGAAATCACAAAAAAAACAGTACAACAAACACACAAACAGAAGTAAATATATTTTTGAAATTTTTCATTTTTTTTCTTATTTTATTAGGGTAACAATACGTGACCACAGTGACTCACTTAGTGCAATGGTAGGTTCAACGCTACCAAGGGAGTGAGTATGATATAGTCGATATATTGTTACAGTAGAAAACGAAAACAAAACACATATTTTTCAATTTTTCAAAATTTTTATAAGAAAAATAAACTGAAACCTTCCCCCCACACTTGAATTAAACATTGTCCTCAATGTTAGACAGATATTTCAATGAAAATGAATAATTCAAGCATGGTTATTGAATTGAAAACACAAACAAACAGAAATAAACACACAACAGTTATATAAATGGAAAACAGATAAGTAAAAGAAAAACTCCCCCTTGTAGATCATTAAGCTCCTCCCAAAGCAAGTCACCAGCAGTCACAAACAAGGCTAGCAGGGCCTTGCATCCAACGTTTGCTCCTCAGTTGACTGCGGCTTTGATCCTTAAAAGCGTTTCCTGGACAACGTCTGTTGCCGATTCCACAGCACTTCTAGCTGATGTGGCTGTCACAGAGATCTGAAACACTATCGTAAGTATAGTTCCATCAAGTATGCCTCCGGATACATTGGGCAGAATGGAGAAGCCAGATGACATCATCGGAAATGGTTCCGGGTTAGCTCCACATAACATACACTGGAAAATGGCATAGGTAATAGGCGCATAAATCACGAACGACCCCGTTGCATCGGTGCAACACTCCTGGAGAAGAAGGAAGTCGTTGTGATTTCCTATGGCGAGCACCGAGATTTGATTGCGCGGGTCAGAGCCAGTGGTGAAGTTTGCTAGCACCTGTACTGAGTTGTCTATCGACATGCTATCCCACAATGGTCTCGTCTGTACGTCTTTGAGAAACTCAAAGATTCTTGTGTGATGGGAAAGATGCTTGACAGAGCAACCAGCAGTACAATTGATTCCCGGGGGTTTGCGAGGATCACCCCTTCTCTTGTTGGTCCTGACCACCATTTTTGTTTTTCTTGTTCTGGTCGAACAAGTCCAGTGATGGTATGTGGAGTTGCTGATGTCGTTGAAGAAAGTAACCGCCATCTGTTTTGCTAACGCAGTTAGGCTTCTTCTCCCCTCTGGTGAAATGAGCGTGTCACTTGGTAAAGTGTGGATCCCCATAGAGCATATGAGGCGTTCGACATGTCGTTGAAGGTTTGAGATCCAACGCTTCGCTCCAAAGGCGTAACCTGAAAGGACAAATTGTTCGAAAATGCCCTTTAGCTCTTTCTCGCGCACATCCACGTGCTCCACCCAAGTGACAAGGGAAGATCCATTATGCAGATCAAGAATCAGACATCCGGAGGGACGTTTTCGGCATATTGATCTCACCGACGACTTTGGATTTGACCGCAATTCATCCACGGATACATCCACAACGACCCAACTTCCATCCAGTTGTTGGTGAAAGAGTACCTAACGAACTGGACTTCACGAGTTGAAACGGTGTGAGATGCCACCAGAAACTCGGCCGACATAACTTGCTTCTGCTCCCTATAGCTCTCTTCTTCGCTGAAGGAAAGGACCTCCAAGGTCTGGGCATTGACGATCATGGTACAGAAGACTGGCAACCATTGATCAACATCCATCAAAATCTGAACGATGGATGTCGGATGAAGCTGGATGGTTGCCGAGTGTTTCGAGGATTCTGTATTGAAGTATGGTGCAGGCTCACCTCGTTGAAACACTCGCAAGTACTCGACTTGATTCAAAATTTCCGGATGAATGGAAGTGCTGGGAGTCGGTGAACATATCCACAAAGGAAAACCGGCTGTGGCCATGAGCAGGAGCCCGTGCTTGGCCTTGCGGGCGATATCCGAGATCAAGTCGGTGTGGACTCCGACGAGATCATGAGCAGGTCCCGGTAGGTTGTCAGATGGCACAGGTAAGGATGGGCGCTCGACTATTGTTGGCATGAGGCTCCGCACATCCCATCTCAAGTCGTCCATGTCGATCGAATCATCGGACAACTCAAGAAGAGGCTCTGGTTGTGGAGGAACAACTTCGAGCCTTGACCGTGGCACATCTGAATGCGGAACATGACCTCCGCAATTAGGACAGATGCCGTTATGGAGAGCATCGTTGAGCAATTGATTCTGCAGTTGAAGCTCCTCGTTCTTGCTCACCAGCTCATCGTTCATTCTTTCTAGCTCGGCAATTCTCTGCTCATCAGACGGAATATCGATCTTCTCCTTATTTTTCGACCCCCAGAAGTAGATCTGGCTTTCAAGCAGCCCGAGTTCTTTAGAAAACCTTTCCCTTTGAGGTTTGGTTGCATGAGGATTCACCGCAAAGAAAGCCTCCATTGCATCTTTTTGATCTTGGGTGAATTTCGTCCTCGGGCCTTTCTTTCTGGATGGATCGGCTTCAGGTTGAACAGGAGGATCAACAGCCTCGGTTAGTGCTTGTGGTTCTTGTTCTGGTTCGGGCACATCTAGCATGCTTACATCGACAGTATTAAGCACGCAAGGTGGAATGATTTCATCCAAGCCTTCAAAGAAATCACTCTCTGGAGAACTAGAATGAAACAACTCACTGAAAGAATTAACTTGCTTGGTCATTTTTGGGTTTGGAAAGGGAGGATGACTTTTTGGAAATTTGGGATGAATTTCTGGAAAAACTAAGAACAAACAGTAAGAACAGACTAACAATACTATGAACACGATGAACACCTAGAGAGAAAATGAGAAAAACTAAACCAATGAAACTAAGGGAAAGTTTGAAAATGAAACAAACACACTGACTTGGGGAAAGGAAAGGACGGACGCGTGTCAAAGTCCACAGACACAGATCCGTAAATCACGGATTGAGCGACGAAAGTCGCAAAGTGCACAGTGAAAACGCGCGTTCGAATTTATTAAACAAACATTTTTTTTCTTTATTATTAAACCGACGCAGAAGTCGTCGAACGGTCCAATAACAAATTTTCTTTTTATTTTAATTACAACTTTACGCAAAAGTCGTAAAGTGAACAGTGCCAACACGTGTGGCACACGCGTCAACACAATTATTCGGGTTGCCGACACTTTAAAATGGGCCTGGGCCATCGGACATGGCCTGGGCTTTAAAGTGGGCTGGTCCAAAGAAAACTTCGGCCCATTATTTGTGGGCTTACACTAATGGGCCTAAACCATCAACTATTTTTTTTTTAAGGCCCGACACTATTCACATGGGCCTAAGGCTCAACACTATACAACAAGCCCAAAAATAAATAGTAACTATAAACAGTAAAAATAAAATAATTACAAACAGTAAAAATAAACAAACATTTTTTTTTTTAACAAATTTTCTAGTTTTTTTTTATAAATAAACATATATACAAACAAATAACGAGAGTGAAAAAGAAAACTTTCCTTTGACAAACTCCCGAGGATAGCCGGATCGCACCAACAAGACACCAACCTCATGGCTTTTCAGCCTTGACTTCCAAACGTTAGCTCCGATGTAAAGCGGTACAAATTCCGACGTCTTGAATTATTCCTATACAAAGTAAAAAGTTAGTGAAAAAATTTACAAGATAAAAACAAAATATTTACAATGTTAAAAATGTATTATTTACAAAAAGAAAAACACTGTTTAGAAAAGCAAATAGTGCAAAACAATCCCCGGCAACGGCGCCAAAATTGATACGATTATTTTCGCACACCAAAAGATGCACAAAAATAACCATATCGAGATAAACCCTACTGTGAAATGAATATCGAATGTAGTATAGGAAAGTAGGGATCGTTACCCACAGGAGATTGTTTATTTGCTTTTCTATGTCACGAAAATTAATTAATATACAACAAAGAATTGATTTACAAATATATACAATATATACAAAATATATTTTTCGGTTTTTTTTGAAATAATTGAAATCAAGAAATAAATAAAAGAAAATATTTTTGGAGTTTTATTTTTAAAAATTAAATTAAACAAATATAAAACAACAAACAATACGCATTCTTGATATGTTAACCTATAAGTCCCTTTCAATTAAATGTCGTTACTCAGACTAAGCCAATGGCATGTTGCACTTAATCTATTGTTCTCTCTTACTTGGTATGTTAGGTGCATGACATGTACTCCTAACTTAGCTTCTAAAATGCAACCTAGAATGGCATATTCATAGATTCAACATTAAGAAGTCATTAAGCATAAAGAGAACGAGTAACGCTAGGCAACTTCGACATCGATGTAGTTCTAATTGCCTAGAAGATGATTCATATAACGATAGCTTACACCGTTATTTGCTACTTCTAGAATATATGATGATATGGCGGTCCACATATAATCCTAGCAATAAAACCCTAGCATGCTTACTATGTTCGTAACCACAATAAACAAACTAGCAATTTATCAATGACAAAGCAATGAATCAAACAAACATTCAATATCGGAAAAATTATAAATCAAAGCCAATAGGTTTAGGGGTTAAACCCTAAATTATTACCCAAAATAATAAAACAAGGTTTAAAACAAATATTTACACAATAACATTTACCCAAAATTATTCACACAATATTCAAATGCGGAATTTAAAATTAAACTTAAACAAATATAATAAATAAACGAGTTTGGGTAAGTATTCATGTTGTGTCTATGAAAATAGACACTTGTCGTCGGGTGCGGGTGGACGACTCAACCATGTGCACGTGAAGACGGCGCCGCCCTTATGGCGTAGGTGGAGGGCTCGGCTATCGTGCTCGAGCGAACACCGTCCGCGGTGCGGGTGACGAGACTCGGCTTTTGTTGAACAAGTATCGGACTTTGGATGTGGCGGGGGCCCTTAGCAGTTGGGCTTTGGATTCTTCGGGGCCCAAAACAGTTGGGCTTTGGATTTTGGGCTTGGGAGCAGTGGTATCCAAAACAGTTTGGACCGTGAATAGTGAAAGCCCAAATCGGACTGGGCATTGGGCCAAGTGGGCCTGCAGACGGTCAAAGCCCAAGTTGAGTTGACTTTGACTTTTTATTTTTCTTGTTCTTTTCTTCCCTTTCCAGCCCGTGTCTTCTTCTGTTTCTGGCCTTCTCTTCATTCTTTTCATCTTCTGCTCTTCTTAGCACAGAGGGGGCGATGCCGGCGCTGGGTTCAGGATGATTAAGCACGGCGGTGGCTTGGGGATTTGAAAGAGGCGGCGCCGGGTTGAGGGGCATGGCTTGACTGGATATCGACGGCGCTGGGCAATCCGAGATTGAGGAGGCTTGGCGGAGAGAGCTGCGAGCAGCGATGAACGACAGCAGCGGCGCCGGCGATCGATGTGGCTTCGATTGCAGAAACTCTGATGGTTCAGTGATGGTGATGATGATTACGGTGCTCTAATGAAGACAGAGAGAGCGGCTGGGCTCTGGTGGTGGTGAACCAAGACTGCAGCGGTGGTTCGTGGCGGCCCTTGTTAGCTGCTATTATTAAAATGAGGCACGGGCCTGATCTGTGGAACGCCGGTGAAGTCTTGGGTGCACAGATCAGTTGGGTTGCTGGAATTAAAGATGGCAGCTGCAGGTTTGTGAATGGTGATTTGATTGCACATCAATTGATTGGATGATGATTGAACTTGCAGCTTGTGGTGCTTGGAATTGGTGAACAGAGGTGGGCTCTGTGATGGTGGTGAGAAAGAGAGCTCACGGGTTGCCATCAATGAGTTGATGATGAACTGAGGTGAATTGGGGTCTAGGCTTTGAGGCCGTGGTGAAGTGATGATTGTGGGGATTGCAAATGGTAGAAACGGTCCTTAAGAAGACAAGGGAGAGAGGGAGCAGGTGGAGGAGTGGAGCACGGTGGTGGAAGCCGGCTGTGATCTTTGAATGGATTGCAGACAGCCTGCAAAAATTGTCAAAAAGCAGAAAAGCCAAATGCTTTCGGTGAACGAAAATAAAACAAAAACAATAATTAAATAAATTAATTATAAATATATATATAAATAAATAAATAAACACAAAAATATAAAAATAAAGATTAAGGAAAATAAAGTGGAGATTTTGAATTGTATTTCACCACCGCGTGTGGTGGTTACGCCTTTAATTGTGGTGGTTCGCCGGTAAAATTACCGGGATTCGAAACGGTTTCCGAAATCTTCGTACAATGTCTGTATCCCACGTTGGAGAAATGACCAGTGTCATTTCGATGTATGGAAAGTCACGGTTGACTTTTCGGAATTGCGCTGAAAACTAGGGGTGGGCATTAAATCCCGCAATCCCGCACCCGACCCGATCCCGTCCCGTTCCGTCCCGTTTCCCGCGGGATGGATTCTTATTTTTCACGAATTGGGACGATCCCGTCCCGTCCCGAAATGATGCGGGACGGAACATTGAATCCCGCTCTCATCCCGTCCCGTCCCGCAATAATAATTAACCTAATTTAAATTAAATTTTTAATATATATCTAAATGTTATTGAATGTTTGAGCAAGTATATACATCTATTATGGACTTAACCACTCCCAATAATTTTTCTACCCTTATTTGACCTAATTAATGTCCTAATAACTCTCTCTCAGCAACAACTTCTTTTATTTTTTTGTTTATCAAACCCATAAACTATTAGTGTTTAATTAATTGGTGTAATTTTAGTACTTTGTATGATCAGATTTTGATCACTTGACATTTGGTTATTTGGTCATAAATTGTTATTAAATGTATTTGATTTATTGTGATTACTTGAGAAGATTGATTATGAGCACATCTAAAATTGAAAAAAGTAATTTGGTCAAGTATGGAATTGTAAGAATTACTTACAATAATGATAATGAATTATGTTAAATTAATAAATATTATAAATTTAATATAGTGGGATCATCCCGTCCCGTCCCGATCCCGCGCGGGATGGGATGAGACGGGATCGGTTTTCAAAATTAGCCATCCCGTCCCGTCCCGTCCCGAATTTTTTTTCGCGGGATGGGATAGGGATGGTGTTTTTCTCGACCCGTCCCGTCCCGCGCCCACCCCTACTGAAAACCTCCAAAGTGCACCTTTTTGTGCAAATTAACATTTTTGCTCATAATTTCCCTATACACAAGAAACACAAGAAAACACAAGAAAACACACATTAAATAGACAATTAGGCTCTCGAAAAACCCTAATCCAAGTAATTAAAACGTTCTAAGTGCGTATTTACGCACTTATCAATAAGTAAAACACTATTTAGAAAAGTAAAAAGTAAAAACAATCCCCGGCGAGCCGGCGCCAAAATGATATGCTGTATTTACCAACGTCATTAATTATTTCCTAAACTTCCTAACAATTTGTCGTTGTAAAGTATAGTGAGAAGTAGAGGTTTTTCCCACAGAGGATTGTTTATTTACTTTTCTATGTCACGAAATTAAAAACTATATTGTTTCTATTTACAAAGATGTACAATATATACAAAAGTGATCTTTTTGGGTTTTTGAAAATCTTTTGAAAACAAGAAATAAGTAAAAGGAAATATTTTTGGCTTTTTAATATTTTTTGCAAACAAATAAAGTAAAACAGGAATAATACAAATTCAAATACAATTTAACTAACACACTTAAATAAAACACACCAACAATAAAGAAATTAAACTAACACACAAATGAATTAAAAACATATTTTTGGGTTTTTCAATATATAATTAAATCACACAATTCAAATTAAACAAATTTAATTAAATAAATATTCAAACACACAATAAATACTTAAACAAATAAAATAAAAATGAGTTTAACAGAAAGAAATGCTCAATGAATTTGGCGTGGAATTCCGGGGAGCTCGGGTGTAGAGAGCGATTGGGCTTGCACTTTGGGCTTTGGGCTTTTGGGTTTGGAGGCCCAATTGACAAAGTCAAACTGACTTTTTCTTCTTCATTTCTGGTTGACCCGTCCAGCCCAGTCAAGATTTATACTCTCTTGACTTTTCAACTCATGTTAATTCCTTCTTTCTATTCTTTATTCTTCTTCAGCCCGTGCATCTCATTCAAGTTGACTTTTCAACTTAAATTGTTTATTCTCTTCTTCTTACAACCAGCCCGTGAAGAACTGCAGACCAGCCTTCATTCATCTTCTATTTCTTCTCATCTCTTCTCCGTGCAAGAGAGAGGGAACGACGACAGGAGTGATGGTGCAGCGGCGTGAGAAAGAGACACGGCGGAGCTGGCTTTGCGTTGCTGGACTGGTGAAGCACGAGGTGGCAGCTGCTTGTGAGCAGATCGGTGGACTGGGCTCGGCGAAGCAGATGGGATCGCCGGTGAGGCTCGGCGGCGCTATGAACGCGGCGGAGGAAGAAAAACTTGGCTCGGCGTGGCTGGGATTGCAACGGCAACAGTTTCTGGATTGAAGAAGCACGGAGCAGCGGCGTCGGCGTGGTGGGCATGTGGGCTTCACGACAGCAGGATCTGATCGAAGAGAGCAGCGACGGCAAAGGCGCGGGCTGGGATTGCAGCAGCGACGGCGGAGGAAGAACAGCGGCGTCGTGGAAGTTGGACTGCCATGGGAGTGCTGCACAGTGAACTGCAATTAAACATGCTTTTGTCAATTGTTTGTGAACTTGAAGTGATTAATTTGCAGATTAATTGTTGTGGGGTGAAGGTGATGATGGTTGTGATGATTATGTGTAATTGCAGATGGATTGGACCATTGAGTGAAAAGTTATGTTAATTAGAGATGGTGATGGTGATTTGAGTTTATGTGAGCAGTGGGCTCACGGTGGTGATTGGGATTGCAGGAGTAACAGAGGGGGAAAGAAGAAGGGGCTTAGCTAGTTTGGGAGAGAAAGGAGGAAGAGAAGAGATTGATTTTGTAGAGGGGACTGTGAACCGTGAGAGCAGAAGAGAGGAACCAGAGGGGGAGAAAAGAAGGCACAGCCATGGTGGTTGTGCACGGTCGCTTTGAAGACAGAGTGAGTGAGTAACTAGAGAGATGGGTGAGAAGAGAAGGCAGCTAGGTGAGCTACACGGACGCCTTGAGAAGAAATGGGGACGGAGAAATGGGAGCGCAGGGATGAGCCCTGGCCAAGTGAAAACTGAAACAGGAACTGTATTTAAAGAGAGGGAAGGAGTGAGTTTCGCAGGTGGGTGAGTGGGAGCAGAAAATGGTGGAGTGAGCTGGAGATTTTGAATTCAAATTGAAGTGCTGCATTTGAATGATGATGGTGGAAGGCCATCTGCTTCACATGGAGAAAGTCCAACAAAGAGATGGCTGAAGAACATGGTGAACGTGCTGCAGCAAAAACACAAAAAGAAAGAAAAACAAATAAAATAATAAAAAGAAATTAAATGAATTAATTATAAAACAAAAGAAATAAATAAAATAACAAAAGAAATAATTATAAAATAAAAACTAAAATAGAATAAAAATAAATAAAAATAAATCTAAAATATAAACAAGGGAAAATAAAATGGAGATTTAAAATATGTTTCACCACCGCGTGTGGTGGTTGCGCTTCCGTGAGTGGTGGTTCGCCGATAAAATTGCCGGGATTCGGAACGGTTTCCAAAATCTTCGTACAATGTTATTTTCCACTTCCGAATGATGACCGGTGTCATCAGATAATCAAAAAGTCACGGTTGACTTTCCGATTGCGCTGTAAATCTCCAAAATACACCTATTACGTGCAAATTATCATTTTTGTCATATTTTCCTTGAAAACACGAAAACAAACATTAAACTGACAAATAAGCTTTCAGAATAGTATCAATCCAAGTATTTAGAGCACTTTGTGAACGTATTTTACGTTCACATCAATACACCACTCATCTCGTTACATGTGATAACTGCTTCGCCTAACCCTGTAACCATGCAAGTGAAGGGCGACGTTGGTAAGAGAAAACAAATGCACATTCTGATAGATGGAGGCGCAACTCATAATTTCATACATCCTAGCTTGACAAAGTTTGTTAAAGGAGTAATTAGCAACGAATTGCCACTAAATGTGCTGGTTGCTAGTGGTGAAAGAATGACAACTACCGAACTCATTCACTACTTGTCGGTGGACATACAAGGTCACAGGATTGCAGCAGATTTTTACATATTGCCAGTTTCTGGATGCGAAATGGTGCTTGGAACAGCTTGGCTACAAACTTTAGGGGTCATTGTCCGGAACTTTGAGAAGCGTACAATGAAGTTTATTCTTGAAGAGCACGAATACTTCTTGCAGGGACTTCTTCTCGATAAGGTGGAGTTGGTAACTTATGAACAAATGTCAGGTTTATTAAGCAAAGAAAGAGAGGCGGTTTAATTCAAATGAATGAACTCCAGGGAAATACTCACGCTCTTGATCTGCATCCCATGATTAGGGAAATAGTGGACCAGTTCAATGATGTCTTTCAGTCACCAACTTCTCTACCTCCCCAAAGAAGCCATGATCACAGAATTCCTCTGATCCCTGGAACTGTTCCAGTCAATGTGAGACCCTATAGATACCCACATTACCAAAAGACGGAAATTGAGAATATTGTGAGGGAGTTGCTTGAGACAGGAGTCATACAACCTAGTGCAAGTCCATTTTCTTCTCCTGTGTTGTTGGTCAAGAAAAAAGACGGCACCACTCGCATGTGTATCGACTATAGAGCGCTCAACGCTGTCACTATCAAGGATAAATTTCCTATTCCTGTGATTGACGAGCTGTTGGATGAAGTCGGAGGAGCAACCATCTTTACCAAGTTAGATCTCAAGTCTGGATATCATCAAATAAGGATGGAAACTACTGATGTGAGCAAAACAGCATTTAGGACTCATGATGGACATTACGAATTCCTTGTAATGCCATTTGGCCTGACAAATGCCCCTTCCACATTCCAATCCTTAATGAATGATGTATTTAGGGATGTGTTTAGGAAACATGTATGGGTGTTTTTCAATGATATCCTTGTTTACAGCCCCTCACTAGAACAACATGTGCATCACCTCACACAAGTCTTCAGTAGATTGAAGGAACACCAATTGAAGGTTAAAATATCCAAGTGTACTTTTGGAGCTAAAAGTATGGAGTATTTGGGACATGTCATCTCTGATAGGGGTGTCGCAGTAGACCCAAATAAAATCAAAAGCATCTAGCAATGGCAGAAACCAGTAACTTTGAAAGGGCTGAGAGGGTTCTTGGTCTTGCAGGTTACTACAGGAAGTGTGTCAAGAATTTTGGGATTATTACAAAGCCTTTAATGGCTATGTTAAAAAAAATGGATTCATATGGACTCCTGCTGCTGAAAAAGCCTTTGAAGACCTCAAGCGAGCAATGACGACCACACCTGTTTTGGCCTTACCCAATTTTTCTAAAGATTTCACAATTGAATGTGATGCTTCTGATGCAGGTATATGAGCTGTTCTGTCACAAGACAATCATCCCATTGTTGTCTTAAGCAAGGTATTAGCTGAACGACACTTGCCTATGTCTGTGTATGATGAGGAAACGATGGCAGTGGTCTATGCAGTACAACAATGGAGACCTTACCTCTTGGGCCGCCATTTTAACATTGTGACTGACCACAAGACCATCCAGCACTTCCTAAGCCAAAGGATCACCACCCCCACTCAGCAAAAATGGTTGATTTAGCCCATCGGCTATGATTATACAGTACATTAGAGAGCGAGTAAGAATAATGTGGTTCTTGATGATCTTTCTCGCAAATCTGAACTCAAGACTATCACAGGCATTTCAAGCTCGGTGTCAAAATTCATGTGTGACTTGCAGCATGACATTTCCAAGGATCTGGAAGCTACTACTATTGTGCAGGAACTTCAACAAGGTACTTGCTAAAAAAAAGGGTATTCTCTCAATAATAACATGTTGTATTATAAGGGTCGGGTATTTGTACCCCTGTACAACTCTTGGAGGGAGAAAGTATTCGAAGAGTGTCATGCTGGTTTGATTGGTGGGCATTCGGGGTATCTCAGAACCTATAAACGTATTACTAGGAGTTTCAGGTGGCCTGGAATGAAGAAACAAGTTAAAAAATGGGTGACAGAATGCGATGTGTGCCAGAGAAATCACTATGAAGCCATTTTGCCTCATGGAATGTTACAACTCTCTGTCTATTCCGGATGGTGCTTGGAAGGGGATATCGATGGACTTTGTGGAAGGACTGCCAAAGGATCATGGTAAGTCAGTGTTATGGGTAGTTGTGGATAGGTTCACGAAATATGCACATTTCATACCCCCTCAGTCACCCATATACAGCTAAGTAGATTTCCGAGCTCTTCATTCAAGAAATTTTTAGGCTACATGGTTTTCCTGAAGCTATTGTAACGGACAGGGATCCCATCTTTCTCAGTCAATTTTGGGAAGCATTCTTTAAGTTGCAAGGGATTAAGCTCCATAGAAATACAGCCTACCATCCTCAATCTGATGGTCAGACTGAGAACTTAAACAGGAAAATTGAACAATACATGAGATGCTTGATCACTGAGAAGGGTGGCAGCTGGGTGTCTCTTATACCCTGGGCAGAATGGTGGTACAATTCAACTTACCATTCTGCCATACAGATGTCCCCATTTGAAGCGCTCTACGGTTATCCTCCACGTAAGGTAGCTTCTTACTTGCCTAATACTACTGTTGTACATGAGGTGGATTTGGCTTTGAGAAGCAGGGATGAACTTTTAACCAGACTCAAGTTTAATTTGGAACAAGCTCAGGCAAGAATGAAAACTTGTGCCGATAAACACAGAAGTGAGAGGAAGTTTGAGATTGATGATTGGGTTTATCTGAAACTCCAGGCATACAAACAACAATCTGTGCAACAATGGACTTCAAATAAATTGACTCCAAGATTTTATTGACCCTCTAGAGTTGTTGGTAAAATTAACAAAGTGGCCTACAAGCTTTCATTGCCTCCTGAATCTAAGATACATCCGGTGTTCCATGTCTCTCTTTTAAAGAAGAAGGTGGGTGTTAATAAGACAGTGAATCCACATCTACCACCATCAATTGATCCTTTGAATCCAAGGTGGTATCCAGCAAAAGTGATAGCAAGAGGGTTGTTCAAGAAAAACAATGAACCAGTGGTAAAGTGGCTAGTACAGTGGGTGGGCTCCTCAGTGGATGATGCTACATGGGAGGACGTCGATGATCTACTTCAGCGGTATCCGGACTTCAAAGATGAGTAATTATTTTCTAAAGCAGGGTGGAGATGTTGGGGTACCAACATAGTGACTTCATTTTATAATTATCATTTCATTTGGTTAATTCCAAAACGTTGCGTTTAGTTTGTTAGAATCCAATCACAGCTAGAGTGACACCTGTCCTTTTCAGCTAGTCAAGCCTTGTGGCTATTATCTTTCTATATATCATGTATTTACTCTCTGTTTTGATCATCGAAGAATATATGAAATCTTATCTTTATTTCATTCCTTTGTTTTCTTCTTTGTTTACTATCTTCATTTCTACAAATTGGTACTAAAGGGGTCCCATCATCCTTCCATTCCTGCTATATTTGAACCTTTCTTTCAATTATTTGGAGGGTGAGGTACAAAAAGAAGGAGCCTTTCAAAACCCAATAGCTATATCATTAGTTGGAAATACCAAGCTTTGTGTTGCTATTTCAGAATTGTTGTTGCCAACATGCCCCCTCAAAATATTAAAGCAGAGAAAGATGCACGGTTTCAAACTAAAGCTCATAATTTCTATAGTTTTTGGATGCTCTCTTCTGTTTGCATTCTTGTTTTCTTTTTATTGGTTAAGAAAAAGGCAAAAGAAACTATTATTTGCAGTCTCATCAATCAACTTCCTTTCCGAGATCTCATACCAGGTTATTCATCAAGCTACTGGTAGATTCTCCCCAAGTAACTTAATTGGATCAGGTGGTTTTGGCTCTGTATACAAAGGGATTCTTGATCAGGAAGAAAATAACATAGTTGCAATAAAGGTCCTCAACCTGCAACAAAAAGGATCTTCCAAGAGTTTCATAGCAGAATGCAATGCACTAAGAAATATCCGGCACATGAATCTTGTGAAGATCTTAACTTGTTGCTCTAGCACGGTTTACAATGGTAATGAATTTAAAGCTCTAGTTTTTGAATATATGTCAAATGGAAGTTTAGAGGAGTGGTTGCACAGAGAAAACCAATCAAGGAGTTTGAACCCTCGTGAAAGATTGAATATTGCTATTCATGTGGCTTCTGCATTATGGTATCTTCATGACGATTGTGACCAACCGGCTATTCACCGCGACTTGCCAAGCAACGTTCTTCTTGACAATGACATGGTTGCTCATGTAAGTGATTTTGGGTTAGCAAGACTCATCATAGATTCCTCTCAAAATCAAAGTAGCACAGTTGGAATAAAGGGAACCATTGGCTATTTTGCTCCAGGTAACAATTTTCCACATACTACTTTATAAATTCTTATATTTTCTTTCTACATGATTATTGAAAATAATTATAAACAAGGACAAGAGAATAAAAAAGTAGGAGCATGGTAGGTTATAATATGACAGATACATACAACCAATTGCAATTTTAAGCCCTAACAGATGATAAATTTGTTAACCGGGAAACAATAGATATGATTGAAGACATGACATCTCAAAGATTGTAATGATACAATTATAATATATGATTGATCATCTTATTTAAGATAGAAAGAACATGATTATGTCTATCTCATCTTGATAATGAAATTCATTTGTATAACATCTTCATATATCGACCACTAACCAATTAAGTAACCATTCATGATGAAAAAGTTTGCATATTCTATTCTGATGATAAAAGATTAAAAGCATCCTATAGACGTTAGGTTCGAAATTTGTGTATAATGCATAGATCATTGATATACTTGATTATTTATGACTTACAGAGTATGCAGTTGGTGTTAAGCCATCAAGACAAGGGGATGTATATAGTTATGGAATCCTTGTGTTGTACATGTTCACAGGAAGAAGACCCACAGACGAAATATTTAAAGACGGTTTAAATCTCCATACCTTTGTTAAGATGGCCATACCAGGAAGACTTGTGCAGATTGTGGATGTTGCTCTTCTTGCCACTTTAGAAGAGACAACAACTGCAACAACGGAAAATGAAGTGACCAACACAGGTAGTTACAACAACGAAATCGAAGCAGAAGAACAATACACAGATAGTAAGAATTTGAGCAAGATGAACGCTTATCTGTGGAGGTGCATTTTTCCTATCCTTAAGATTGGCCTTTCATGTTTGGAAGAATCACCGAGGAAAAGAATGTCTATGGAAGATTTACACAAGGACTTACACCATATAAAAAATGCGTACATTGGTGTTCAGATCCGTCGAGAGACACCATGAAAATAGATGATGTTATTTTCTTCTTTGCCAGAAAATTCTATTGTATGACAGCATAATCCATAGACTATGGCAAAGGCCATCCACACATATTTTCTACTGTGGCTTCAAATAAAAGTAACATGTCGATCACCACTTAATTAATTTTTAGGGAAAAAAACTAAAATGGTACCTGAACTATACCTTCATTTTATCGATGGTACTTGAACTTCATTTTTCGTCACAAACGGTACCTGAACTTTTCAACTTTATCTAAAGTGGTACCTAAGGCCACCTTCGGTCAACTTTTTGGCCAAAAATGTCATGAGAAGCGCATATGACTCACAAATAAGAGTTAACAATGATATTTTACGTCACGAGATAATATTGGCCGTCCAATTTGATCTTGTGGCCAGGATTTGCCTTGCTTTTTTTTTCCCCTCTTCTTCTTCTCTCTCTTCCTCTCTCTTTTTGTTGTCTCTCCTTTCTTTTTCCAAGGCTTAGTCCTTGAAGGGGCTGGTGGTGAAGCAGTGGAGTAAGGCGTGGGGTACTGTGGTTGCTCGAGGTAAAAGGGCATCAGGAAGTAGGAGGACGAGGACGAGGACGATGAAAGAGTATGGAAGAAGACGGTGGAGTTGCCATGACTGATATCGGGAAAAAGCTAGAGCTAGAGTTTTGAAGGGGAAGAAGAGATTGGGGAACAAACTAACCATTGCTGCAAACCTGCAATTAAACTCCACCAAATCTCGATCTTCAGACCCACCAATCTCAAAAGAAAAAAAAATCAATTCTCAAAGTTACAAAGAACAAAATTTGAACTTTCCCATCCACCATTTTAATTATCTCCATTAATATGATCTCGATCTCAGTTTAATTGAATTTGGATTAATCCAAAGTGTTGTATGAGCAGGAACTTGAATTGTGCAGGTTCGATGTTGTTGGGTGTTGTGATTGCAGAAACTATAAATGGATGGCCAAATGAATGGGCCTGGCTGTGTTGGGTGAGCGGCAGTGGGACAAGGCTGCGGCGGTGAGCAGAGAAGGTCGGGGGAGGCGCGGCTACTGTGCAACGGCGGAGATGGCCGGGCTAGCTTCTTAAACCTTGCAAATGATATAGTTTGTGAAATTTACGGTATGCTAGATTAGTCTTTTCAATGGTAGTCGTTCTAAACACTAATCGGAGAGTATACACAAATTCAAACTTAACTCTCCTACAACTTAGGATCTAACAATTGCACAAGCATTACACAATTGATTACAAATATATATGCAACAAGCACAATCAATTGAACAACCTAGAATCCAACCAAGTGCATCAAACTAGCTAGCACACCACGGACTATATATATCTATGTATGAACAAGCACACAATATGCTAAACAATTAAAGCACAATACACTAGATAATAACAATCACACAAGCAACACAACAATGGTATGACAAGATCAAAATATAGTGGTAAAATAGAGTTTATGATCGGGATTGGAAGACCCAAAATCACTTGGTAAAATAATAACCTAGCACTAAATACAATTTTTTTTTTTAGGATTGTTCTTATTTAAAATTAATTAAGCAAACTAATAAACAAACTAAATTGAAATAAAATAATCTTTAAAATTAACTCACAAAAACTTGAAGTGAAACAGAAATTGATTTTTAAATAAATATCACAATTTCACAATAAAGAACATAATTTACAAATCCTTTGGGGTTTTCAATTTCACACAAAAACCAATACTTAGAAAATAGCAAACTAAACTAAACATCTATTAATAGAAAATACAAGATAATAAACTAAAAACAATGAAATTGAAATAAACACAATAAATTATTTGACAAATTATTTTGAGTTTTGGGTTTGTAACACAACACAAATCACACCAAATTCAAGGTACAAATTTAACATAAGTTGCACAAAATATAACAATACAAAATAAAACCCAACAATTTTAACTATTAAACAGGATAAATAGTACTTGGCCAAAAAAAAGAGAGGATAAATAGTAAAATAGGAATAAGAGAGAGAGATAAGAGATGAGCTCAGTTTTGTTTCATGGAAAAGGAGAGAGAGCCCGAGAGGGCTAAGGCGGAGAGAGCTAGGGCGACACCGGCAAGAGCAAGGGTGGACGGCGTGGATCCAATCTGGAGCGGCGGCCTAGGCATGAAAACGGATTGAGGATGATGCCGACAACAGGGCTGGTGAGGGAAGCCAGCGGTGGTCAAGGGAGCCGTGAGAAAGCAGAGACGGCGGCAGTGATTTGGAGCAGCAGTGGCATCGGCAGTGTTGCTGGGGTGTGCAAAGAAGAACCACGGGCTACCTTGGGTGCCAAAAGCAGAGACAACGACGCGGCAGAGGATGTGGTGCTGGGAGCCCAGCGGTGGTCAAGTGGTTGCTTGCAGGTTGATTGAAAGATGGCTGCTTGTGCAATTGGTTGTGATGTGACCACAGTGGAGAAAGGTTGATTGCTTGTTGATTGTGAAGATTGCAGGTGATGGATGTTGTTTGCATGAATTGAAAATGGTTGGAATTGGATGTCTGATTTTGCAGGTGGTTTAGTTGGTGATTTTGCGTGATGAGTTGATTGTTGTGGTAGTGATAGCAATGGGACAAAGCTGCTGGAACGGCGGTGGTGTGATAGCGGGTGCAGAGAGAAAGAAAACAGAGGCGGTGATTGGGGCAAAGAGACGGCCGAGTGGTGTGGCTCTGATGATTGAGTGGTGGAGACGGGTGTGTCTGGTAATCTAAGTAGAAAACAGAGGAAGGGAAGCAAAGAGAAAGAAGAATAGTAGAGCGAGTAAGAGGAGAAGAAGAGGAGGAAGAGCGGGAAGAAGATTGGGTAGGAGGAAGATCCTCAATGGGTGCAGAGTGAGGTGTTTTTGAAGAAGAGGAATAATCGGTGTTCGCGCTGGAAACCACTGCAGGAGAGGAGAACGGTCTCGTTTCTTGTGTGCGGGCGTGCCGGTACGGCGGTACCAATGGGTATGTTGTTATAGTATGCGTGCCAAGATCTTGCTTCTCGGATCAAGCGACTATAAAGAGAGAGAGAGAGCACCAACTCTGTCAAGGTTCGTACGTGAAAAAGACCTAAACTGGATTAGGGCTCCGAAAGTGACTACTTAAGAACACAAAATGATCGATACTTTCTTGGGATGAGAAAGGAGAGAAATAATTGGGAAAGACAAAGGATTTTCTAAGGCGTGACCTTAACTTCATTCGTGAAGATACTTGTTTGCTCCGGAGAGGCTTTGGTTGTAAGTTTGTTCAAAGAGGCTTTGAGTTTGCAAAAATTTGCATGCAGAGATGTGTTGATTGTTTGTATTGGGAGAGAGTGATTTTATTCGCTCTAAAACCCTTTATATATACTAGTAGGGTTAGCACTTCCCTTATCTAATTGGGATTATAGATTTCTTTTCTTTAAAGGATTCGACGTAATAAGAAAACCTTACATAAATAGGTTTCTTGAGGAATACGGCAGATACGAAGCCAATCTACCAAGAAAAAATGTCTAAGATATTAAGGCTGCAGCCTCCGGCCTATGGGCTATGTCAAATATGATTATGACAGCCAAAATGTAAATTTGGGCTTAAACATTGCCCCCCAGGCCTCGAAATCATGCCCACGTCCGTGCCACGATTGAAGAGGGCTAATAAATAAACAGACGCACCGAAACACCAAAAATCAACACCGAGGCCCAAAAGTTACTTCGGTCCAACCATTGCATCGTTTCCCTCATGAAACCAATTTAAACTGGTTTGCTAAAAATATCGACTGGGTATAACTCTTTGAAGAACCCTTTCAGCCCTTTTAAAATCCTGGAAGTTCAATTGACTAAACCTGGAAAATTCCCAAATACAAAAACCCTAGATTGAACAAGCTTAATTCTCTCTTCTTTCAACAACCCAGAAACCCAGAAATGGCTTCTAATCCGTTGACAGAAATACGCGTCCAACAATTCCGAATGAATATGTATTCGCTTCAAGTAAGGAGATTCGCTCACCGGTCACACCTTCACCTCAATGAAGACCGGACCGCCAGCTTAGGGCCTTGGATCCATAGCATAACAGAAACGCAACTCCAGCACTACCACGGCGATGTCCGTTAACCAATCCTCACTTTCCAAGAAAACGCCGCCTCCTTCTCTAAATGGTAAAAACATCACCTGGCTGTATGAATGAGATTTTGGCCCACACCAAGCTCAAAAGAACTCACGTAGTACCAAGCAAGAAAAACGACTGATCTAACCCGATGGCAACAGGTTGGAATAGCGGAAACACTAGAACTCTGCTTCTCTCTAAAAAACGGAGGAGGGAATCGAGCCCCGATATTAGCAGCAACGTGTTTCTGGAATACTTCCAGCAACACCTTTGATTTCAAATTTGGGCAAATGGGCATCACACTCTTGGATATTCTTACCATCGTCGGACTCCCAATAGACCCAGAACCATATTCCCATGGAGACTACGACCAAGCAGGAGAACAACTTAAATTTCAACCGTGTCCTGACCACCAACCCCACAACAAATCGTATTCAGCGTGGTGCGAACACTTCTCGAAAGTAGATAACGAGCAAGGCGGAATTGCATTCCTAGAACTTTGGCTTGCACAATTTTTATACTGCTCATCAGCAAGCACAATCACCAGTTCATGGACTATGCTAGCCGCTGCACTTTTCAACGGACAGCGAACAAGACTAGGGCAATTAATGCTTGCAAGCCTCTACCGCTCGTTGTATTACTTCTATCTGAACCATTCGAGTACAAAATGCTAGAAGGTCCACTTTGGAGTCTAGACCTCTGGATACAGGTCTATTTTCCACAATTCAGAAACCTAGACGTCATCTCTTTCCCAGAAGACCAACTCTTGGGAATGGCATTCGCGAACAGAGATAAGTGTGATCCTCCATCCTATTCTGAGTGCTTCAAGTACTTTTATAATCTGGATGAATCAGCCTTAGACTCCGTGCATTTAAATTTAAGCAGAAAATTTTCGACCCCACTAGAAAACGGCTTCTACTGGACCATATTTCACACCAAGTGTGCCTCTGATATATTCACCCAAGCAATTGCCTGTAATGACTTCAATTTGTCAGATGAAGAAGCTGGTTTCGAACTATACGCTCCTAACCACGTTACTCGTCAATTTGGTTTCATACAAGAAACTCCATTTCCTCTTTTCGAAAGTTTGAATTGCTACACCTCCTGGCGACTGACCAAAAGCCTCATAGCCGTAAGAGATGAACAAGATCGATATACCGTCCGCTTCAAAGGTGTATCAATAACTGCAGTCCCCATCGTTGAGGTTTATAAACCAAGCACGCAAGCTTCAGCTCCTTACGCTGTTTGGTGGAACAACGTTTCAGCAAACCGCTGGCAACGCAATGCAGAAGACGTCTTTAGAGCCATATTCGCTAAGGGTAAAGCTGAGCTTAACCTGGAAGAAGACTAAAGAGTCTTGAGGGGAGAAGATGTCCTAGAACCCGTTGTTGTAGCCAAGAAACTGAAACAAAAAGCAACAACGATTGGAAAGGTATGCAAACCATTTTAATCACAAGAAAATATAGCACATGAATTGTTACTGTATGTTTAATTACTTTTAGAACAGGGACAACAAAGGCGAACAAAGACTCCTACCACATGAGCATCTTCTTCTCAACCTGTCAGGAAGCGAGCAAGAAGAAGAAGAAGAAGAAAAACCCCTGGTATGGGTTCGTTGAATAGAAATGTTCTGAACAACTCAGTTACCAAACCACTAACTGGTTTACTAACTTTTGCTGACCCGCAAACGAGAGGCCAATCTAGTAATAAAGATAGCTAGTGACTCCCCCTCTGCGCAAAATGAAACAAGAGAGGAAACCGAGACTTCTTTATCCTCAAATGAAGAAAATGAAACAAGAGAGGAAACCGAGACGGAAACCGAGACTTCTTTATCCTCAAATGAAGAAAATGAAACCGAAACCAGAACATTATACGAGACACTGGATACCCTTGGAATGCTCCCACTTACACATGCTGACCATGGTGATTGAACGAACTAGCGAAGGGGTACAAAGAGAACAAACTGCAGAGCAAATAAGGAACACTGGACCAGAACTTCCTGACCAACATGACAGCATGAAAATCCTCAGAGACAAGATGGTTCTGCCCCCCAAGCCCCTTCTAAGCCTTCACCTCTTACCATGATAACTTTCCAATCCTCAGAAAAGAGAGGAGAACGAAGAAGCTCCCACCCATCCCACTCCAAAGAACATTCATCCCGCTACTGAAGAAACAAAAATAGAACCTGCTACTGCTGGTGAAGAAACTGCGAATGCAGACACTGTCATCATAGCTGCCTCACCTAGGGTAAGTGATGGGTGTGGATTTATGCTCTTGCAAAACACCAAATTTCAATGTAGTAGGGAATGATAAATACGGGTAAGTTAAACGGGAAAGTGCTTTATGTAATATCCCGCTTTTTAGTTAAAAATTTCTCTAAGTGAAAAATAATTATTTTGTGAAATTTTTACTACTTGGCGTATTTTGTATATTTTATTTTACGTATTTGTATTTTGTTATGTATTAATTATTTGTATTCTATACCGTATAATAGTATAAATACTTGGCAGCAAGATTTGATTGGTCCATATGGCAAGCAGCCATTGGAACAACAATCAAGGTGAGTCAGCATCTATGGTGAGTCATCGCCACGTGTCATGATTTGGTTGGACGATCGATTGACTTTTATTCGTTTTGTTTTTTTAGAAAACTTCCTTCACGAGAGTTGTAGAGCTTGTCGATACGAGTTCGTGGGCGTAAAGTGTACATAAATCGGAGTTTGTATGAGGGAGATATGAATTTTTGAAGTTTGGGTTACTATTTTCGGATTTTTTCTATAAATAGAAAAATCAATTTCGGAATTTTCGAAAAACATTTTCGGAAATTAGAGAAAAGCTGACGACCCGCGAATACCCCCGACCCGACCCGACTTTTCCAGGCGATCCAGATGTCCTCCGGCGACGACCCGGCCACAGACCGGTGCGCCACCACCTGCCGGTCCTCCCTGACCCATCAGCCACCGTCTACGATCATCGGAGACCAGCGATCGAACGGCGGCAGTTCCGGCTATTTTCAACCCGGTCCGATATATTTTTCCCGGCCATGGCGACGCACCGCACTATTTGGGTTTTGTTCTTCACCCTCCCAGAAACCTTCTAGTGCTCGTGGATCATCAAGTGGACCACCATACACGGCGGATTTAAGCTGGGAAGTTTTGGGCAGTAGCATCTTTGGATGGCCATATCTTCTCATCCGACCGTCATCTCTTTTCGAGGCAACTTTTAAAGTTGCTTCATTTGTTGTGTTCTACAAGTTCACCGTTTCGATTAGCCTACTTTTGAGTCTGGACAGGCGTGCGCGTGGGTAATTAGCCACCGCCTGTGGCGGCGCGTGTCGGCGCGTCCAGCCATTACAAGAGCAGTACTTTGCTCCGTCGTACTTAGTTCGTCAATATGAACAAGTTTCATGCTTCCCAGTTTTTGAGATTCGATCGTTTGGTCGATGATAAATTAACCGGAAGTTATGATTCGTTCGGTTCGTGATAATCCGACCTTCGGATCGTCATCAAAATTTAGTATATTGTTAGGATGCTAGAAACAAGCCTTCTGATATTTTGTGTGTCGGGTGGGATCCGTTCAATGAATAGAGGACGTGGGACCCATTTGATAAATAGTAGATGTGGGACCCGTTAGATGAATAGTTGAAGTGGGACCCACATGGACCGAAAGTTGACTTTTGGTCAAACCTTGTCGGTTATAGTTTTCGATGTTCTAAGTACATCCGAATAACTTTGGGAGTGATACAGACAGTTTTTGTTAGTTGTTTAATTGTTTTGTGCTGAGAAACGAATTGCTTGTTCTTACGCGTTTTTGGAAAGCGTGTAGCAGAGCGAACATTTCCTGTTGAATTCCTGGTTAAGTGTTGAGTCCGTTGACGCTGCTGGAATTTACAAAGGTGAGTAAACTCACATGATATTTGTGGTGAACAGAGTTGACAATATTAAATATTGTATTAGTGAATGAAATTATGTGAAGTATTTTGGACTCTCGAGATTCTTATGTGAACGAAGTTCACTTGATTAATTATTAGATTTAATAGTTAGCATAGGAAATCATATTTTAAAATGAAGTTTTGTTTTAAAATATATATGGATTATTGATTTGATGTGATTAAATTCACGACTGATGATTAGTGAAAGGTATTTCATAAAATTGAGTTATTGTTGAATTGTTTGATGACATGGGAATGAATCTCTCTCCCATTTATTTAGTTTAAATTTAAGTTATTATTTTACATTATTGTTAGATATTTTGTGTTTAATAATATAATTGTATATATATTTTTATGTATGAAATTGGCTGGAATGATGTGGAAACATTACATAGGGATCAAAAATGATGTTAATGTTGTTTGAGATTGTTTATTGGAAATAATTTCAAAATGATAACAGTAATTTTGTGTGACAGTTTTGGGTCCAGTGTGGCCTCTTTTATCAAGAAGGGGTTTCGGACCCTGTTTCTGCCGTTTCCCAACTGCTCGGTGATTGGTTGTCAAAATATAGTGATGAGTAATTTAGACTCGGGATTGTCGAACCACGGGGATTGGAGGCCTAAAACCTAATTAGTAAAATGTAATCTAATTTCCTTAACACAAATAACAATTTTTAGGGTTTTTCTTAAATTTCTAAACACACAATAATTAACAAATTAATCTAAACAAATAATTAAACTATTAAACTAAACTCAACTTATAAATAATTAAACTATTAAACACAAGAAAATGAAAATCACACAAATAATTTTATAACCACAAAAATATTAGCAAATAATTCACACAATTAAAACAATACCAAATATAAATATAATATAACAAAGTAATTTAAATGCACACAAAACCAAATAGAATACAAGTTATTTAATTAAGCAAATATAAAATTAAGTATTAATAATGAGAGAGAGAATTGCTTAATTGAACAGAGAAGAGAAAGCAGTAGCTCGAGCTTGGGAGAGAGAGAGCGCAGGGCGACGCCGGCAAGGTAGAAATCTGAGAGGGCAGAGGAAGACGCCGGCGTTGGGTGAAGGAATGGGAAGCCGGCGTAAGCTCGACGGCGTCTGTGGTCCGGGATCGTGGCGGTGCAGCAAGGATCGACGCGAGCGTGATCCGGAATTGACGGCGCCGAGTGTGGTCGAGGCGGCGGCGAGATTGATAGCAGCGGGAATGAACGACCGGCAAAGCCGTGATGACCGGTGGCTTCGGGATCGATGAGGACGCCGGCGGATTTGAATAGGCGCGGCCGAGAGAGATTTCGAAGGCTCGAGCTCGGGCTGGGCCGAGAGAGAGAGAGAGATTCAGCGACGGCGATGGGCGATTTCGACGCCGGCGAGATAAGAAGAGATCCTGCCGGTGGTGCGTGGTGAGCACGGGATTGATTGGGTCTCGGCGTCGCCGGGCTTGGTGAGAGAGCACGGAATCGAACGAGAACGGCGACGATGGTGTCGTCGTGATTGGGGCTGCGCTGAACAACGCCGTCTGGGCTTCACGGGATTGATGGGATCGATGGAAGCACGGCTTGGCTTGAGTGGTGATGAACACGGGCTGTGATGGTTGGTGTGCTGCCGTGATGATTGATTGAGAGGTGGAGGTAATTGTGATGTCTGATTTTATGAATTGCAGGTTAATTGAATGAAGAGTGCAGTGAGTGAATTGATAATTTGTGATGGAGAGAGAAGAAAGCTATGGAAAACTGGTGGTGATTGAGAGGTTGTGGGGATGCAGAGAGATATTGTGGCCGGGGGTGATGGTGGTGGGTGCAGAGAAGAGATAGAGAGGGTGCAGAGAGAAAAGAAGGAAGAAAGAAGAGAGGAAGAAGAGAGAGGGGAGAAGAGGAAGAAGAGTCCCCCGGCCTGCCTGTTTCTTTTGGCTTTGGCTCTGGTTTTATGGTGATCGATGGGAGGTTTCAATTTGAAATTCAAATTGAAGTGGTGAGTGAGCTGGAGCTGGTGGCTGGGTGGGGAGGTTTCGGTGGTGGTGGCCGGCAAGAATCTGCAGAATTCAAACAAGGAACAAAAGTCAAACCAAGAAGAAAATCAAAGTAAAAAAAATAAAAATAAGAAAATAAAGTAAAAATAATAATTAATAAAAATAATAGTAATAAATAAAAATAAAAATTACTTAAACTAAAAGAATAATAAAAATAGAAATAAACTAAAAGGGAAATAAATGGAGGTTTAGAAAATATATTTTGCCACCGCGGATGGTGGTTGCGCCGCATTGTGTGGTGGTTCGCCGGCAAAATTGCCGGGATTCGAAACGTATTTCGAAATCTTCGTACATGCTTTGAAATCCACATTCGAGAAATGACCGGTGTCATTTTAATATTGAGAAGTCACGGTTGACTTTTTGATTCAACATTCGAATTCGCGCTAAAACCTCTAAAATGTACCTTTTGTACAAATAAAGCGTTTTCTTCGTATTTTCCCTGAAACACACTAAAACAATATTAAATACACAATAATAGGCTTTCGGAATAACATAATCCAAGCGATTAAGGTACTTTGTGTACGTATTTTACGTTCACATCACTCGGTAGTGTCGCACTTGGGTACCTCAAAGCACAAGATTGGTCAGGGGAGGTCGGCGTGTACCGACCGAAGGCCCTCCGACGCTCAAGTTAGTACCGGTAGGTTCTAAGAGCAGTGTGTTTGGGATTTGGAGAGAACGTACCTGAATAAGGAGTGAGGACTCCTTATATATGAGGTGAGGTCGGAGACAAGCTTTCCTGGCGTGGGGGACATCCCCTGACACGAGGAATATTCTCTGGTCCACTACCTTGATGTGCGCATCGAGGGATGGCGGCGCCTAGTGCAGCATGGGTATGCGACTTAGTGCGATCGGGGAGGTAGTGGACAAGCACGTGCGCCGGGTGGCCGTGCCGGTACATGTGGGGCTGTCCGTGTGCGGCGGGGAAAGCTGGTCGGGGAGACGTCCATGGTCGGGGAGACGTCCATGTGCAGCGGGTCGGGAGACGTCCATGTGCAGCGGGGGGAAAGCTTGTTGTCGGTACACCCGGCACAGTGCTTACCGGCACCGGCGGGGTCTTGCCGGGGGCTTCGACCGCGGCACGGGGGCCTACCCCGTCGTCGGGGCGGTATACTCGGTAGGGGGTCCCTACCGAGTCGGTAGATGCCGCCGGGGCGTTCGAGGTTACGTGCTCGGTAGGGGTTCTCTACCGAGTCGGCGACCGATTCGTGTGATGGGGCTCATAGGCGAGGCCGCTCCCGGTCATCGTGAGCTACTACGGGCCACGAACGGGGCCTATCCCGGTACGGATATGAAATGGTAGCAACGAAGTCCCCCAAGTCCCGAGCAAGAGGAAACTTTTGGTCGGGGACTTATTCCAGAAGTTCATATCGGGATGTAGCGAAGTGTCGGTGGGGCAGCCCGCGGCAGCGCTTGGTACCGTCCTACGTAGTCCCCCAAGTCCTCGAACAAGGGGTTCCTCCCGGTCGGGAATTGTAACCACTTCGAGTTTCGAGGGAAACCCAAACGTCGTGGCCGTTGAGGTTCTCGGCGTAACTACCGAGGTAGTGGGGTGATACGTGTCACGCCCAGGCCGGTTTGGAACATCGTGGGGGAGCGCAACCGTCGCGTTGATACGTATCGCCATCCTGGGCCGCGACGCTTCACGTCGTACGGTCAAGATGGGTTGACTTCCGCTATATATATGGGGGTGAAGAGAGTTCACTTCACCTCATTCTTGCAAATTTCAATTCCAGAGTTCTGCAAGCTGTCGGTAGGAGAACGAGAGCTCGCTTCGGTAGTCTGCTTGCGATCAGCCGGTATTCAGCTTTCAGCCTTCACAGAATGTGAGTACCGGTACCCTCTGTACAACTTTACATTTTTTGCTTTTGGAACGTAGTTTGAGTACCGGTGTCCAGCCTTAGTACCGAGCTAGGTTGCATAGGCATAGGTTATCCCTCCCGATAAGAACCTTAGTGCGGTTTTTTGCAGATGTCTGACTCGGAGAGTGAGAGTGCCGGCAGTGGTAATGCGTTTTCTGGCGACGAGCAGGAGAGGAGCTCATCGGTGGAGGAGGCTGGTTCGGACGCCAGTTCGAGTACCAGTAGCAGTAGCTCCTGTTCGCCGAGGACCAGTCGATTTCGTCTGGACGGTATGATCCAGACGGTGGTGAGGGGAGTCAGTACCGGTGAGGACCTAGTGCCCCTCGCCTCAGAACCGTATGTGAAGTCCCGGTCGAGTAGTAGTAAGACTCCAATACCGGTAGGGTTTGCGGTGGACCGGCCGAAGTTGAGTGCGTCCACCGAGGAGGACTTGGTAGCTCCGAGGGAGGCCTTCAACTTCCCCGGCTCGGTGACCGGAGAAGGGGGAGCTATGAGTGCTTCTTCGCACGGGTTAGACCTTGGTACACCCGTTCTTTTTCGGTGAGGGGTTAAGGATTCCCCTACCGGCGTACCAAGAACGGTTCTTGGTGGAGGTGGGTCGGCTATTGCGCGGCTTAACCCCAACACTTGGCGGTGCCGCAACACGCTTTACACGCTTTACCACCACGCGTGGCTTTGGGGAGCCGGACCTGGCAAGTGTTTTTAGCCGGTGGGCCTTTGGAGAAGCACTCGAAGGCGGACAAGGGCTCGTACAAGCTCAAGTCGGTGGTGAAGCCCCGTACCGACTGTCACCCGGACTTGCGTGGATGGAGTTCACGCACAAGTACAAGAAAGTGATCCGGTGCTGTCGACCCAAGGATGCTCTCGACCGGGAGGGGATGACCAGTACTCATGACGTGGAGAGCCACGAGTTTGGGAGTCCCGAGATCATCAGGGACCCGCTTGTTTTTGGCAACTCTACCTCCCAGCAAACTTGGAAGAGTAGATACTTCTTCGTCAGTAGGGAGTGGGAGTTCCCAGCAGGGTCTGTACCGTCGGAGAAGAGGGTGCCATGCAGTTTCAAGGATGCCCCCGGTTGGTAGTCCCTACCGAGCATAGATATGTATAGTATTGTTTGCTGATATCGGTACTAACCCTTTGTTTCTTTGTGTGCAGTTGATCAGTCTTGGAGGAGGCTTACCGAGAGTCAAGGGAAGGAGATCTAGTGGATATGAGAGAATATCTCCCTTGTGCTTAGGAGATCGACGGTGCTTCTGAACCGATATTCTCTGGAATGGTCTGGTCTAGCGCCTCTACCGAAGCCCTGTAAGTGTTGGTCGGTAGCTTGTTTGATTTTGTTTGATACTGTTGCCTTGCTGACACCGGTGCTTGCCTTTGTAGTTATCTATCAGTACCGTCGGTACCGCACACTCAAAGGCGATCTAAGCATGGTGTGAGAACGCAGGGATTATTATCAGCTCAAGAAGGCGGTGGGTGAGGACCCGGTGCCAGAGGCTCAGCTGGTGGTGGAGGAGGAGCCAGCTGGTGCCGGTGCTGCTGCCGAATCGGCCGGTAGGAGGAAGAAGAAGAAGGCCCACGGGTCTCGGTCGACCACCGAAGTGGAGGTGGAGACGAGAGGTGGAGTTGGTTGCCGGTCCCGAGACCGAGGTTGCTTCCGAGGTACCGGTAGGATCCTCGAAGAAGCGCACTGTCCGGAAGAGGTAATCTCGGCCTCTTTTATGCATTTCTTGCTTGTGGCCTTTGTGTACCGGCACTAACCTTTGTTGTAGTTCGTTAAGCGGAGTTAGGGACCACGGAAGAAGCGAAGGTGCGGGGAGGCTGCTTGTTGATGAGGTGGTTCGAGGTGCGGAGGGTGCCGGTATCGTCCTTGCCATGCACAACTCCGACTCGCTCCTATCTTCGGGAGGGCTATCCCTACCGAGCATGCCGCGCTGTTTCACGGCTGCGTGAAGAAAGCGTTGGAAGACCCACTCCCAGTCTCCCGGCTCATTGTCCTCTTCCAGTGCAAGCAGAGGGTACCGTTGCTTGACCACCGTTCCCGTTTGTTTTTTTTGTTTATTTTTTTTTTGACCCCTTGTTATGTCGGTGTTGCGGCTGGCCTATAAGGAGATGCTCCTGGATCGCCGGGTCTGGAAGGGACCGGCGGACGGTGGGTGGGCAAGTCGAGAACTCCGGGAATGGCTATGACAATATGTTTGCCATGAAGGAGCGGGCGGTGGCCGAGCTTGAAAAGACCAAGGAGAATGCCGGTAGGCTTGTCTTGGAGGCCGGGGACAAGGCTAAAGCTGCGGTGGGCCGCCGAGAGTGCTCTGCTCTAGGTTGAGTTTGACCAACGCCCGGGTGTGGCTCTCGGTGAGGCCAAAGGAGGCCGTCCTCGCCTACCGTCGGGACCGTGGTCGGCGTGGAGCGGAGCCACCGCACGGGTGTGGCTCTCGGTGAGGCCAAAAGGAGGCCGTCCTCGCTACCGTCGGGACCGTGGTCGAGCGTGGAGCGGGCCACCGCCTATATTGAGGGTGGTGTGTATATCCTCGGCAAGATCAAGGAGGCCTTCCCCGGCGGGATTGGAGCCGGCTCCGTGCCCGAGCTGACGGCGGATCAAGTGGATGATGAGCACAAGGGCATCCTCCAGGAGATCGAGGAGGAGCTTGCCGGTTCCTCCGAGAAGCAGCTGCAGCCGGAAGAGTGAAGTCCCCCATGTCTGGGTGGTACCGGCCTTGGGCCGTGTAATTTTTATGTTTTGCTTCTCTTCTTTTTGTTGGGGGGGTTTAAACCCCTTTTTGAACAATGTTCCTGGTAGGGAGTGCTCTCTCGGGAGCGAGTATTATGGTTGGCCATAAGGCCTTTTATTTTGTGTTTGAACAATGGCGTGTGTTTGCCTTTTTTATGAAATTGGTGCTTTTCATTTTACATCAAGTTTGCACTCGGGAGGACTGCATTAGTCAGTTTCTCTTTCGGTATTGTTTTCTTGAGTATTCATTTCATGTGGGTAGTTGATACCGGCAGCATGATTAGCAAACTTTGTGAAGTTGTAGGTAGTTGATACCGTCAGTCGTATATTTACAGAGATAACTTATGCATGGGGGTCGCTGGTACCGGCATCATGTCTTACAGAAGTTTTACATGGGGGTCGCTGGTATCGGCCACATGTCTTACAAAAGTTTTACATGGGGGTCGCCGGTACCGGCCACATGTCTTCTGAAGTTTTACATGGGGTCGTTGGTACCGGCCACATGTTTAGATATAAGGAAACTTATGCGTGGGGGTCGCGGTACCGGCCACATGTCCTACAAAAGTTTCATTTTTGTTCTTGGCATTTATGCATTATCGGTAGGATAACAGTCATACATAAGCACATAGAGACAAGATTTATAATGGTTCACTTGGCTCAATGCGAGTCCTAGGCTACGTCCACTTGTAAGGGGTTCCACTATAGTGAAGAATAATTACAAGTGTTTGACAAGTGGTAACGTCCACTTAGCCGGTATGTTCCGGATTTTCTTTTTTTTTTGGGTAGTAGTAGCGAAGGTGCTCAATATTCCATGGATGTGGGAGTATGTACCCGGTGAAGTCCATGAGCCGGTAGGTTCCTGCCTTGAGGACTTCGATCACTCGGTATGGACCTTCCCATCGTTGGTTGAATGTCATAGCTGCAAAGTCCTTCGTACTTTGCCTTACCCTGCGTAGTGCCCGAGTCCCCGCCCGAGGTACCGGCACTTTGCCTTCACATCAAACTTGCCTTTGAGCCGGTTTTTGTGTTCTGCATTCCAAAGGTTGGCTTGTTCCCGACGTTCCTCGAGTAGGTCCGGTTGAGGCACAACTCGTTCTTCATTTTCATTTGGATCATATGTGTCGATCCGGTGTGTTGTGGAATTGATTTCAACCGGTACCACAGCTCTCGCACCGAAAGCAAGGGAAAATGGCGTCTCGTCGGTGGCAGCCTTGTATGAGGTGCAGTACGCCCGGAGAACCTCCGGTAGCAGTTCGAGCTGCGCGCCTTTCTTGTCACCGAGCTTGGTCCTCATGGTTCTCTTCGAGATTTTGTTCATCGCTCCACCCGACCGTTGGTCCGTGGGTGGGCCATCGATGCGAAGAAAAGGGTGATACCCTTCTCCCGGCAGAATTTCTGAAGGATGCGAGTCGAATTGCTTACCGTTGTCGGTGACAATGACTTGAGGGATACCGAGCGGCAGATGAAGTTTTCCCAAATGAAGGACTGTACTTCTTTGGGAAGTAATTGACTTGAGGGCTTTAGCTTCGTCCACTTGGTGGAGTAGTCGGTGGCGACTACGACGTGTTCAACACCACCGGTACCAGTGCGTGGGCCCCAATTAATTCTATTCCCCATTGGGCAAAGGGACACGGGTTGACCATCATCTCCAGTGGGTCGGGACGGTTTCGGTACGTTTGGTGCGTTGAGCGGCAGGCCTTGCATTGCCTTGTAAATGACACGAGCGTCCGGAGGAGTGTTGGCCGAGAAGTAGCCGAGGCGGACGAGTTTGTGGGCCAATGCTCATCCTCCCGGTGGTGGCCATAGATGCCCTCGTGTACTTCCTTGATGGCCTCTCGGGACTCGGCCGGTCCGAGGCATCGTAGGTATGGTAGGGAGTGGGCCCGCCGGGGTAGAGATGGTGGTTGATGGTGAGGTACGGGAGGACCGGAATTTTATTTTCTTTGTCTCATCATTATCTCTCGGGAGGGAGCCATCACGCGAGATATTCCGGGATTGGTGTCATCCGGTTCGCCTCCTCCGGACGCAAGTGGTTTACCTCGGCGGGCATTGACTCGGTGCTTCGGCTCTCAAGACGTCGATAGGTACCGAGTTCCGGGGTTAGGATCGATAGCCGAGCCTATTCTCGGCCGGGGCGTCGGCCCTTTGATTTTCTTCTCTCGGTACCTTCGTTAGCTTCGAGGCATGAGAAACCGGCTGTGAACTCTTTTGCCAAAGTCATATACCGAGACATGATGGGATCTTTGGATTGGTAGTCCCCCGAGACTTGGTTGACAATGAGCCGCGAGTCGGCGAAGACTTAGAGCTGCCGGGCTCCCGTGTCGGGCCGGCCGAAGGCCGGCCGAAGTGCTTCGTACTCGGCCTCATTGTTGGAAGCTTTGAAGTTGAACCGGAGAGCACTCTCGAGCCGAGATGTGTCGGGGACCGCCGGTGTGAGGAGTGATGCGGATGAGTCCGGCCCCGCTACCGTGGGTGTTCTAGGCGCCATCCACATATAGTTGCCAGATCGGTAGTGTGGGATCGAACTGTGTTTCCTCGCTGGTGGCTTGGGCCGTTACGGCCGAGCCGGCTCCTTCTACCGATGTGGGTGTGGACTGCACAGATGTGAATTCAGAGACAAAGTCAGCTAGTACCTGTGCTTTGATTGCCGGTCGAGGCCGGTAGGTGATGTCAAACTCATTGAGCTCGATGCTCCACTTCATGAGTCTGCCAGATGCCTCTGGCTTTTGCAGGATCAGCCTGAGTGGGTGATCGGTAAGCACCACAATGGGGTGTGCCTGGAAGTATGGGCGAAGCCTGGCTGAGATCATGAGTGAGAGGATGAGCTGCTCGATTTCGGGGTACCGAGTCCTGTTATCCACAAAAGATTTGCTTGTATAGTCTACCGGTAGGTCCTCCTTGTTGTGGCTCCTGACTAGGATCGAACTCACAGCGGTTCTTGATACCGATAGGTATAGGAATAGAGGTTCGCCAAATACCGGTCGGCTGAGCAGCGGCGCTGCTGCCAGAGACTCCTTCAATGCTGCGAAGGCTTGCTCGCACTCGGTGGTCCGACCCTCGAACTTCTTCCCGGTCTTCAATATTTTGAAGAATGGGGCACACCGGTCGGTAGACCGTGATATGAACCGGGATAGAGTTGCGATCCTGCCGTTAAGGCGTTGGACGTCCTTGAAGGTTTTGGGAGATTCCAAGTCCAGGATCGTTCTGATCTTTTCGGGATTAGCCTCGATACCCCGGTGGCTGATCATGAACACAAGGAATTTTCCTTCGCCTACGCAGAAGACGCACTTATCGGGATTGAGCTTCATCCCATAGTCTTGAAGAATGGAGAATGTCTCCTGTAGATCGGTGAGGTGGTCACTTTTCTTTAGGCTCTTGACGAGCATGTCGTCCACATACACCTCCATGGTCTTCCCGATCTTCCTGGAGAACATGCGGTTGACCAACCGTTGATAGGTGGCCCCTCAATCCGAAGGGTAGGACCGTGTAGCAGTATGGACCTTGGTCGGTCGCTGAAGGAGTGCGAGGTGTGCTCCTGGTCTTCGGGATCCATCTTGATCTGGTTGTAGCACGAGTAGGCATCCGTGAAGCTCAAGGCCTCGTGGCCGGCAGTGGAGTTGACAAGTTGTTCGATCCTCGGTAGAGGGAAGGCGTCCTCGGGACATGCCTTGTTGAGATCGGTCAAGTCGATGCACATTCGCCACTTCCCGTTGGGTTTCTTCACTAGTACCGGGTTGGTAACCATCGGGGGTACCGAACTTCCCCCGATGAAACCGATGCTCAACAGTTTGTCGACCTCGGCCTTCATAGCCTCGTACCGCTCCCCGGTCCCCGACGCGTCTCTTCTCCGCCGTACGGTCGGTGGCGGGATCGATCCGAGTTTATGGGAGATGGTTGTGGTAGAGATACCGGCATGTCGGCGTAGGACCGGGCGAATACCGAAGCGTTATCCTTGATGAGCTTGATTAAGTCGGTACGCGGGCGACCGGTAGGTCGGTACCGATCTTGACTACCCTGTCGGGCTGTTCGGGGAACAAGGCGATCTGCTCTACCTCCTCGTGGGGTTTTCCCCGTATGAATACGGCTCCTTCCCGGGGGTCATCTCGTCCGTCCGCTCGTTGCGCGTTATTCTTGGGTGCGACGCCGCACACGTCCCGATGGGGCTGCACGTGGCTTTGTCTCTTGGGCGTAGCAGGACCGGGCCACGGGGCTGGCTTCCACGATGGAGGCAACCCGGCGGGGAGTAGGAAACTTCGGCACGAGTAGGTAGTAGCACACGCAGGCCCCGATTTGCGGAGGATGGGCCTACCGAGTATGAAGTTGTAGGAGGACTCGCAATCCACTAGGAAGACGCGAGCCGATAACTTCTGGGACCGGGGGTATTGTCCGATCTCGACGTTGAGCCGACGCTACCGAGGGGTTGGACAAGGTCTCCCGAGAAGCTGATAAGTGGGTTTACCGTCCTCAAGATGTTCTCGAGGGGTAGGTCCAACTTGAGGTAGGCACTCTTGAAGATAACATTGGCAGAGCTGCCACCGTCGACCAGCACCTTGTGCATCAGGTCGGTATGGACCTTGGCGGAGATTACGAGTGGGTCATCGTGGGGGGTCACAATGCCGGCTTCCTCCTCGTTGGAGAAACTTATGTTCCAAGGATTCCGTTTCGGCCTTTTCTGCACGGCACGGACTGTACCGAGAAGCACTGCAGGTGCTGCTTAGCTTCTTTCACATGGGATCTGTGCTCGGAACAAGTGGTACCGAAAAGGGTAGGTCCTCCGCTGTTGGTGAAAATTTTCTTTCGGTAACCCTGAGGGGCTTGGCCAACATACTGGGTGAGTTTCCCATCCCGATGCAATAGCTCAGCAACATCCCTCAGGGCCTGGCACTCCTCGGTATTATGAGTACCAGACTGATGGTGAGTACAATATTTACCGGTGTTGACCCGGTTGCTGGCATATGGTGGCTTCTTCCACTGCTGAGGGAAGAGTTGGGGGTTCTCCTTGTAAATGTCCTCCAATGGCTTGTTGAATACGGTATAAACCGGTAGGTCGTTACTCCGCGAGGTCCTGCCGGTTGGAGTTCTTGGACCGGTTTTGCCTCTAGGAATTCTTTTTTTTCTTTGGGTATTGGTTGTACCTGGTTTCAGTCCAGCCTTGGCTTGGAGTGTTCACCTTGTTGACGTCGGGAGCCTGGGCTGAGTAGCCGGAGTCAACCTGGTATACTCGGTCGATGCTGGTGGTTCCGGGGGGCTTGGTATTGTTGATTCTCGCTCCCGATGGGGAGGATCATACCGCTGGTTGTTATTCTGGTTCCCCCAGTTATTGTTCCGGTTGTTCCCCCGGTAGTTGTTGCCCCGGCTGCGCTTGTCATTCTGCCTAGGTTCTTCGACCTTAGGCGCGCTGGCCTGCTCCTGCTTGCGTTTATCCCTGGTAGGGTCCACGGTCACCGTGGAGGCCTTGCTGCCTTTGTGCATTTCATTGAGCTGAGACTTCCTCTCGTAGGTCAGGTAGTAGCTGCGGGCGTATTGGCTGGTTCTGCTCATGAGCTCGGTGTAGGTGAATACTGTGCTGGTGGAGTTCAGTTCTCTGAGGAACTCTCCCGGTTCTAGGCCATCCCGGAAGATCTGGGCTGCACGGATGTCATCCTTGGTGTTGCAGCGCCGGTAGGCAGCTTTGAACCGTTCCATGTAGGCAGCCAATCTTTCGCCCGTGGCCTGCTGGAAGCCGGTGAGCTCTCCTACCGAGTAGAAGAAACTGGATTTGGTGGCATACTCGGTGGTGAAGGCCTCAACCAGCTGCTCGTAGCTATCGATGGAGTCTGGCTCTAGTTGATAGAACCATAACATGGCCTCCTGATTCAAGGTGTTGACAAAGGCATGGCACCAGTCCTCATCGGTATAGCACCTACCGTTGTAGGCAGACTGGAAGGTAGTCACGTGCATAACCGGATCCTCCTTGCCGGTGTAAGGATCCAGCTTCAGATTCTTGAAGTCCCGGTTGTGGTTATGGATCCTCCCGGTGAAGGGACCGATGGGTTTCTTCGCCATGCCTCGATCTCGACATGCGACCTCGGCTAGCTAATCTGCAATCTGGGCGGTTAAAAACAGAAAAGCCCAGGGGGAAAACATTGAAAACTATTAGCGTGAGTGGACGAAAAATCTGAATATAAGTAAAGAAGATTACTTATGTTTTCCCCAAACTTTCAAAACTTTACTTATCGAAAAAGACGAAGTAAGCCTCATGAGGAAGAACATTTCCAAGCTGAAAGCTGAACTAATATGGAAACTAAACTACACCGAAGTGAGGTGTCGACTAAGGGGACCTACCACGTTGGTCACCCGACATCTGGGGAGACCTACTAACGTCAGACGCCACTATCTGAGGGGCACTACCACATCAGATAGTACCTGAGGGGGAACTACCACGTCAGGTGGGTTACTTGACGTTTGGGGGAGTCTATCAGCGCCAAACGTCACTACCTGAGGGTTACTAACACGTCACGTAGGTTACCTGAGGGAATCTATCTCGTCAGGTAACTATGCATGCATATAAAATAAACACCTCCAAATAAAGCATAACTGAAAGGATAATTGAAATATGCTTCAAACTGATATGAGGCAAATAATTTATTTAAAAACAAAGTCCACTCACAGATACTGGCGTCCGTCGCTATCCATCTCTGTAGGATAACTCTATCGTATTCCTGAATAAGATAAATGATGAATATTAACAACTATTTGACGGACGAATTACTAATTCGATAAATAATTCCTCAAACTGATTACTGTTTTCCTTCGATAATACAAATGCCTCTACTCCTCCAAAAATTCATTAACTTCTCAACTTTCCCAAATAATTAGTCAACGCTAACTTTAATTATCCAAAACCCATAGCCACCAATCCAACGATCGGATCGTCGGAAATTCGATATTAACGTAATTAATTATACGAATTCGCAAATAGTGATTATACTTTACTTAACCCGAAGATCTAATCTCTTCGATCCAACCGTACATTATCTTCCAATTAACTATCTAAGCATCTTCACCAATTTTGGTAACCATCGGACAGTTACACGATGATCTAGAACATGAAACGATCGATAACGAACCTAGGTTTTATCCGATAAATTCCCAAGCTTCACAATTTTTACCAAACTAAATATGATTACGGTTGAAATGAAAAACGGAAGTTAACAGACCAAACTACCCGGTCAAGGGAGGCCGGACGCGCCGCCACGCGCAGCCCTGAGTGGCCGCGCGTGAGCCCCACGCGCCAACGGTCCGACCATCTCCGATGGTCACCAAATTTCACAGGTAAGATAGCAACATCACAAGGAACAATTTTCATAATTGGGAGTAAGTCCAAATCTAACCGGAAGTGGTGGGAAAATACCTTGAAAGCCGACGGGGTTTGCCGGATTCAAGCCTTCGATCCGCCGCCGTCCGGCGACGGATTGCCTCGGGGCCGGTGGCGCTATCTTCGCCTCGATGAGGGCTTCAAAGCCCAGTAGGTCGCCGGGGTCGAATCGGTCGGAAAACGGGATCTGGGTTTTTGGGGTATTTCGGCTGAAACTCGGGTTTTCTCTCCCGATTTCCATTTCTACACTTTAATTCGATCTAGAAGGTGGGTATAAGCTTGTAGAGGGAGAAGAGATGAAGATTTTGGGACCAATTTCGTGGTTGGAGGTGGCCGGAATTGGAAGATCTTGGCCGGTGAAAGGGGAGGCCGCGTGCGGCTTCGAGGAGAGAGGGAGAGAACTGGGTCGGGGAGAGAGAAAAATGGTTTCCTAAAAAGGAAACCCTAAATCTGGTATAACCTATAAATAGAAACTTTCCCAAAACTTCTGCTGACCATAACTTCTCTAAACGAACTCCGATTTACGTGTACTTTATGTCTACGAACTCGGTTTAACGTCCCCTACAACTTTCGTGAAGAAAATTTATCCAAATTGCAAGCCAAACAAAAAGTCAATCCGAGAGCCCACTAACGTACTATTCCGAGCTTCAAAATGAAATTTCCGACAGCACGCTGCCACAATTATCCCACAAATATGGAAATTCGGTCTGGGTCGTCACAATCTCCCCTCATAAAAATTTCGTCCTCGAAATTTCGAACCTCCTATATAGCCTACCCCATACGTTGAATCGTGGCATGAAGTTCCGCATAAGTCGCCAGTCTCCCTCGCTTGCACTAACTTGCTGAATGATATCTCGTCCTACTATACTAGCATGAATGCTACTCTTGGTTGCCCCCCAAGAAGTCTGACTAGTACCATAATCGAACACTGTTGTAACTTCATAAATCATATCCTCCCTTATCACTGTCACTGCTAGTGGCCCTGTTGGCCGTACCAAAACAACATTGCTACCCACTAGTAGCAAACATACCACTACTACCCGTCATAATCCTCGTAATATGGTCTACAGCTTAGAGTTTGCATATAATCATCTTTGGATTTACAAATCACTACAAGTTTCAAACCATTTGCTAATAAACTCACTTAATCGTTGTCAAACACCTTATCTGTGTCTCCAAAAACTAGGCATAGTTGTTGAACTAGGACTACTAAGTCCACTGTTACTCAATAATCTCAATATCGAAGAAATTCTGCTGAACCAACACCATTACTTAATGGATCCAATTTAGGGCTATCCCCTTCAAAAACTCATGAACCTCATGAATGTGCCCAAGCCTTGATATCACACTGCACAGTGCTTCAAATACCTTCCTTAGTGTTTCATATTCCATAACTAACATCCTGTCTTAGTATTCATCCTGAATGCCCTGAGATTTGTCTTGTCTCTAAACTAGATTGCTGGTAGAAAATCGGACGACTCGCATTAACAAATTTAACTCCAAGTAGTCACTTCTACTGCACTAACTCCCATAATGCTCCGATAAATTGCTCCATCACTAGCCAAATACACAACATATTTGCGACCAAATCCAAAATATTCCTTCTATCTTGACGTCAATAACAAGAGCTTAATATCTTTGGCTTCCTCCATTTAACTAGTCAAAGCGGTCTCGATTTAAGGTTAGCTAGAAACCTACCAGAACGATCCCGTGATATACAAACTTGTGACATCTACGACACTCCTAACTGTATGTAACGACCCGGACCCAATTTATCTTATTAGTAGTTAATCTACAGTGAATTAGCAAGAAAATTTAATTTGGAGATTCCAATTAGTAACTTTAGTGGGTCCTCAGGTTGACTTTTTGAATGCTTTAGAATTTGAATGAAGTTTCTTCATGAAAGTTGTAAAACGCGTTAAACCGAGTTCGTAGATTTAAAGAACACTAAAAACGGGGTACGTATGAAAAAGTTATGGTCAGCAGAAGTCGGGTTCTTGTTTTTGGAAGAGATTTTATATAGGGGCATTTTGGACTTCTTGGGTTCATTTTCAGAACCCTGGCCTCTCTCTCTCTCTCCTCTCCCCCGTGTCTTTCCCCTTGGGACTGCCGGTTTTCTTCCGGCCGTTTCTTGACCGTCCGTCCACCTCAGGCCGTGAAATCGGTCCCGTTTTCTTTGTCTTCTCCTTCTCTTCAACCCTATACCCGTTATCTAGGTCGACTCTAGCCTTAGGAGGAGAAACCACAAGCCAAGTTCACCCAAAAACCACCGAAACTGCCCATATTTTCGAAGCTTGTCGGCGCCGATTCCGGCCAAATTGGCTGAGACCACTCACTGGGCTTTGAAGCCCTCCTCACCACGAAACCATAGCCACTGGCCTTGCCCCGATTGGTTGCCGGAGGAGGGAGAATCGACGAATCAAAGTCCGGCCACCCAAGAGGTTCGTTCGTGACTTTTGAGGCAAATTCCGGCCAAACCATTCCGATCCAGACTTGATGACAGGTATAAAAGTTTCTCCCCTTGATGTTGTGAACGTTGTTTTAAATTTTGGTGACCATCGGAGATGGTTGATCCGGCGGTGCGTGGGGTTCACGCGCAGTCGCTTGTGGCGGCGCGTGGTGGCGCGTCCGGCCTCCATTTGTGGTGTATTTTGGTCCGTTAGCTTTCATTTGCCTTTACGAACATGTTAGTATGAAGATTCAAGGAAATTATCGAAGTTTAGGAATTTATCGGATTAAATCTCGGTTCCTTATCGAACGATTCACATTCTAGATTATTGTGTAACCGTCAGATGATTACCGAATTTTATGGCGATGTTAAGATAATTATTTTGAGACTATTTGATGGTTGGATTAAGAAAATTTGACAAATTGATTAATTAGAGGATACTTGTGGTTTATGGGTTCGATAAATAATTATCGTTCGTTTGATTTATCGAACCGCGACAATCCAACCATTGGATGTGTCGCCGAGCACTTTTGATAAATGAAGGTGTCGAAGAATAAATTTTGAGGAGTTTGGGATTCGAAAATTTGTCGTTGGGTTAGGGATACGAAAATTCCCCGATGGGAATCCTAATCGAATTAATTGGTTGGTTTGCTAATTATTTACTCCGTCGTCGAATTAATCCCTTAGCGTGATACGTTTTATTCAGGAGAATGAGTTGAGCCGTGGACCGAGGAGATATGTGCTACGCACAAGGAATATCCGAAAATCTGTGAGTGGATTTTGTTTTTAAATTAAATGTGCATGCAATTCTATATTTCGAAATAACTGTTTCCTCGTAATAAATTCTTGTCTATCGTATTCAATTTATGATTATTAGTCTCGAGCATGGATACGGATTCTCGTGTTTTGATTTCTGTTTTCCCTCTTTATGCGTGAATTTCTTGATTCTCAAATTATTGGCTCGAGACTTGGATTATAATGTTTCACGAGGACTTAAAGATTTGATATGCAAGAATTTATTTTCATACCATGATATAAATCATTTGAGATCCATGAATTGTGCCTTCATATCTCGAGCATGAATTTGTTTCCCCATCAGATATTCGAAGTCACAGAATTTAGTTATTCGGATTCACTTTCCGGAAAATTCTATTGAGGCTCGAGATAACGCTTTGCTAGCATTTGAGATTTTCTATCCTATAAGGATGTTTTTGGGGAAATGTATTATCCGAGGCTTAATAGTTTTAATCACATATTCGAGGAATTGGCATTCTCCTTCCGAGGTATTCCCCTTCGTGACAAGTTTCGTATTAAGCCTCAGTGTTTTATGATTTGATTTTGGGGAGAATTTTCTATGATTTTCTATGAGAGATTTTGGTGATTTACCCTAGTTGTGATTTGATCACCATACTGTTACCCGTAGCTGCATGCATGCTCATTTTTCCGCCTTCGTGGCGAGGGGACGATTATCCCCGGAGCCCATCCGTCTTAGTGACGAGGTGATGTCTTGTCTTTTGTGATAAGCTCACCGGAGCCCAGTGTTCGTTTCGCCTCTGTGGCGAGCGAATACGTACGGGAGATAGGGAGACGTTGATTGTTAGTATGGTGAGATTACCTCTCCTCCCCACTATTTCCCCAGCGTTTTTATCGATTGAAGATTCAAGATTTTCAACATTCTTATTTTTAAATATATTTGCATGCACACCTATTGAAAAAGAAAAATTTGGGAAAGCATAATTATTGTTTTATTTTCGATAATGCTATTTTTGTCCACTCACGCTAACGTTTTTCTTTTCAAATGCTTTCCCCTGGGCTCTTCGGTTTAAAATCGCCCAGGTTGCAGATTAGACGAGGTTGGGCCACGTTACGCAGTCGAGGCATTAGTTTCTTGTCGCTTCCATTCTTTTTAGTAGACTTTCCTTTCAATTTGGTATTATGGAAAATCTTGTAGTATCACTAGTGTGCTCTGAAGTACCGAATATTGTTGAGTGGATTATTGAAGTGTTAATTGGCTATTTGTTGTTATGGTGGATGTATATGGTTATGGTGAGCGAGGAGGCTTAGGGTTTAGTTGGTTTTGTTGGTTTAATTTAGAAGTGTTGAGATTTGGAAATTGCAGGTTTTGGGTAGTCCATTTTAGGGGAGGTTATGCCAAATTTTTCGGTATAAATTTCCCTTAAGGCGGGCCCCGCAGGTCCACCCCGGATTCCAGGGTGGAACTTCGGGGTGGGTCCTGTCACTGTATTGTTGTCTTCAGAATTTGTGTGTCAAGTCACTGCATACACTACATATCATGAATTATGTGATTCTATTTTCACACCTTGAGTTGTCCGAAACATATAACAACTACCTTCCTTACTACATTCCTTCACATGATTCAGGCTGAAATTTTTAATTAGTCGCATATAGTCTTCGCCCCAAGCACGTCCAAAAGGTAACACCAATACATCGCAAACACATGAAGCATTAAGGGACCTAACAACTCCACTAACAAGTAAAGATCAATCACGTACACATTCCTCATTCCACTGTTGTCGTCGCGCAAGGAGCTGTCACATCCGTCAAACACCAACTTAAGTGCAGTTTCTAATATTCTAATTTCCATCGTACTTTTTTGGCTAAAAGATGTGTCTTAAGATTCAAAGTGTAGTTCGCGATATGCAAGTGCGCAATCGCCTCTGAGTGTCACAACTCCGATTTTATGGTCACTATTTTCTAAGAATAAATCAATTCTTAATAATGTACCCAACTTCTTGGTCCACTGATTCCACCAAACGTTTCCTCTAAGCCTCCTTGGTCAATTCGTAATTTCACTTCCGAGAAATGTCGATCTTTCGTTTGTAATACTTATGGTACACGTTGTCAAGCCGTTGAGTGCTCCATCGAACCAATGTTTGTCCAAAAATATCTTCAAACTGTGCAATTCATTCCCCTTCGATAATGGCTTCAATTTATAAACAATTCCAAGATCGGTGTCGCATCAGGAGATGGATATCCTCGAAGGTCAAGTATTGGTCAAGAATCCTTGACTCGCTCCACCATAACTAGTTTGAATACTCCTTGCCCACGCCGCCACGCGCAAGAAAAACTTATGCCAACTCCTCGAATACCGCAACCTCGAGAATACCAAACAACTTGTCGCTCATCCACACCTCCACATAATTAACTTCGAAAATATGGTTGGGGAAAAACCAATCCTTGGGAAACAAAATAGTTACACTAGAATGCCCATGCCCCCAACATTTCGCACCTGAAGAAATATGAACAAAAATCTCACAACTACTATTGGGTTTCTGTATAGCTCTTCTTATTGCACCATATATCAAAAATACTTCCACCACTCAAAAATAGCTTATGATCTCCAACCATATATCCACAATATACTATTCCTTCTATAAAGAAAACTCCCAGAAGATTGGAACATCCATAATGCTTCCATAACCTCAACAACCAGAAAAAAATAATGATCCTTAGCTTCTTCCACGAGACTCGTCCACAAGGGTATCAACTAAAGGTTAACTAGTAACACACTTGAGTGATCCTCGAAAACCAAACTTCGAGGTCCACATTCCATATGAAAATAGCGCTAAAACCTCCAGTAACGAAAGTTAATAAGATTGTAGCAAGTTATAAGTCATTAGAGAGATAACTACCCCGTTGCTCCACAAGTTGTAACAAAAAAAATGTAAGTAACAACCATCTTTCCATGTTGCAACACTTAATACCTCGAGTATCGTAAGGCACCAACACTATTTATACTGTTTCCACTTCTACTATCTGCAAGGGTCATGCCTAGAGTTATGATCACATGATCGATTTCTTTAGTTCTTGAAAACCCTATTCACATATTTTGTCGATGCAACCTTATACCATGTCGGGAAAAGCAAATAAGAGATTCTACTACTTCTGAAACGCCATTCGTAAGCTGTAATGATGTCTCACATGGTCTACTAATTCTTACTGTCGAAATTCTTAAAAATCCTGTACTTTCTCAATCATTTACTTTCTTGCTATCCTCCTTATAAAAACTCATCGAACTTAATATGAACTTCTGCATTCCAAGAAATGTTAGATCACACAAATCAATTACCAAATCTGATAATTGAAATGAGAAACCCAACCATTTCGGAAACAGTTTTCACAAGCTACGATAACTTCTAAGCCTCAAACAATTCTCAAGTGCCACGACATTCATACATCTTACTACTCAATCGTATCAACAATCTTGGTTATCAGAATTCCCATTGCATCACTCTGAATCTTATATAAACTTTTATATACGATTAAGTACCGGAAAGCTGATAATATAACTCCCAAACATGATACTTTATCTAGTTCTATACTGACATTTATTAATCCCACTACTCAATTATTTCTCTTGTTTTCACAATATTTGAAGAGATGGTCCACAACCTCACACCTACTTCGAGCGTAGACCAAAATGTTATCAATGTACACATTCTCGCCATCTTCTGATTTCATGAAAGAATGATTTTTCCTAATCCCATAATCTTCCACTTATCCTGATCCCAAAACCACATAACTGAAAAATTTTTCACCTCTGACAAATTACACCAAACTGAGGACAGTTGTCCCTTAGTGACCCAGCTGGCTATGCTGATAACATCTAACTCCCTGATAGTCATTGTCCATATTTATACTGAATCCGTCTTTCGCAATTATTATGCATCACCAACAATACTTGCTCAAGCCCCAAAAATACTACTACCACTTGGGTACACAATTTCATTACCAAAACACTTTAGTCCATTAACTCTCTGTCATAACTGGATTCGTAGCACCCGCAAATCAATCCTTTTCGGCCCTGCCAACCCGCCACATATTATTACTAGAATTGAATTCCTTACACTGGGTACTACCCTGCCAAGCTCCAAAAACTGTCCTGGAGGAGCAACTACTAACTCAAACTAATCCACAATTCTTTCTACTGCAGGAGGATTCTTGTTCCTATGAGGTCGACGTTAACGAGGCATAGTACGGCAGAAGGAATTCAAGATTGGGTAACTAACCCAACTGGCAACTCCACAGACATCTTACACTCTTGATAACCACCCAGCACCGAAGAGTATAGGATGGGGATCCGCTGCAGTCGGGCCATCACTCGAGAAGTACTGAGAGTCGTCAAGCATGTAAAGTCTACAGAATCTCAAACCTAATGCTCTGATACCAACTGACAGGACCCGCCCCAGACTTCACCCTGAAATCTGAGGTGGTCCTGCGGGGCCCACCTTAAGGGGAATTTATACCGAAAATTCGACATAACCTCCCCTAAAAATGGACTACCTTCAAAATTCCACACTTCAAAATCTCGACCACGTCCAACACCCGAGCCTACGTGCTCGCTGGTGATAGCAATTCAACTTCCCATAATATACAATAATTTCTGAATATCCAACTCCTAAATCCAAAATCTCTTCAAATTCGTTCCACACTTGAGACCATGTATCAGAGCAGCTAAATTTACAAGGAAACAATAATAAGATGGTAGTAGGTTAAGCTTTAACCTTCAAGAGTGGGAAGGTGGTGGTGTATATGCCTCGATCTCGACATGCGACCTCGGCTAGCTAATCTGCAATCTGGGCGGTTAAAAACAGAAAAGCCCAGGGGGAAAACATTGAAAACTATTAGCGTGAGTGGACGAAAAATCTGAATATAAGTAAAGAAGATTACTTATGTTTTCCCCAAACTTTCAAAACTTTACTTATCGAAAAGGACGAAGTAAGCCTCATGAGGAAGAACATTTCCAAGCTGAAAGCTGAACTGATATGGAAACTAAACTGCACCGAAGTGAGGTGTCGACGAAAGGGACCTACCACGTTAGTCACCCGACATCTAGGGAGACCTACTAACGCCAGACGCCACTATCTGAGGGGCACTACCACATCAGATAGTACCTGAGGGGGAACTACCACGTCAGGTGGGTTACTTGACGTTTGGGGGAGTCTATCAGCGCCAAACGTCACTACCTGAGGGTTACTAACACGTCAGGTAGGTTACCTGAGGGAATCTATCTCGTCAGGTAACTATGCATGCATATAAAATAAACACCTCCAAATAAAGCATAACTGAAAGGATAATTGAAATATGCTTCAAACTGATATGAGGCAAATAATTTATTTAAAAAAAAAGTCCACTCACAGATACTGGCGTCCGTCGCTATCCATCTATGTAGGATAACTCTATCGTACTCCTGAATAAGATAAATGATGAATATTAACAACTATTTGACGGACGAATTACTAATTCGATAAATAATTCCTCAAACTGATTACTGTTTTCCTTCGATAATACAAATGCCTCTACTCCTCCAAAAATTCATTAACTTCTCAACTTTCCCAAATAATTAGTCAACGCTAACTTTAATTATCCAAAACCCATAGCCACCAATCCAACGATCGGATCGTCGGAAATTCGATATTAACGTAATTAATTATACGAATTCGCAAATCGTGATTATACTTTACTTAACCCGAAGATCTAATCACTTCGATCCAACCGTACATTATCTTCCAATTAACTATCTAAGCATCTTCACCAATTTTGGTAACCATCCGACGGTTACACGATGATCTAGAACATGAAACGATCGATAACGAACCTAGGTTTTATCCGATAAATTCCCAAGCTTCACAATTTTTACCAAACTAAATATGATTACGGTCGAAATGAAAAACGGAAGTTAACAGACCAAACTACCCGGTCAAGGGAGGCCGGACGCGCTGCCACGCGCCGCCCTGAGTGGCCGCGCGTGAGCCCCACGCGCCGACGGTCCGACCATCTCCGATGGTCACCAAATTTCACAGGTGAGATAGCAACATCACAAGGAACAATTTTCATAACTGGGAGTAAGTCCAAATCTAACCGGAAGTGGTCGGAAAATACCTTTATGACAGGCCCAAAATGAGCATCAATTTAAAAAAAACCCTATCGGTAGTAGTATAGTGCATAGTAGGGTATCGTTCACAACGGAGATCAAAGGGTGTACCTAACAAAAAATGTCACAAAGAATTAAATAAAATAAAGAATTATTATTAACAAGTATAAAGAATATATACATATGTACAAAGTAAAAGGGGGGAATTGAGTGATAAATTGAATGAAATAAATAAATTAAATTACAAAGAATAAATTAAATATGATGGGATGAAACATAAAGAATATAAAGTTCAGCCACATATAAACAAGTTTACCAATCATTAGACCGAAAATTAACCAAGTTCCCTAGCCATGAAACCGAAATTAACATATGTGGAAAGTTAGAAGCTAACCATTCCCCAAATAAAACCTCTCTACGAAAATTAACCTAAGTGAAAGCACCTAGATTAACCAATTAAACATGCCATCTTAGTCTAGAAAGCTAGCTAATCAAACCATATTTAACGCATAGAAAAGAGTTGTTAATTAAAGTGCACGACCCATTATAGAAAAGTCCATATGTCCGCAATCCTTTTTATTTGACACCGACCTTTGTCCAAAGCCTTTACTACTCGTGAATTAGGTTTCCAAAACTATTAGGTGAATTGTAATCCCTAACTCTAGCTCCAATTATATGCAAATATTATAAGTATCGATCCCTATAACATAAACACATAAAAGTTTTCTATAATTCAGAATCAAGTAAACAGAGTCACATAAGCTACTAGAAGAACTAATTAATTAGGATCCAATAACTAAATAAACTCATATAAATAGGCTGGAAATTATATAAATCATGTCATGTTAACTAATACAAAGAATAATCAAGCAACAAAGAGGAATTCATAAGAATAATTAAAGGAAAAGTCAGATTACACCATATGGAATAGCATGAAGACTTGAAGACCACGAAACCTTGAATCCTTGAAAGCAAGTAATCCAAACCGTGTGCAGCAAGGTGGTGATGATGATGGACGAAATTGATGGTGATGATGGTGATGGTGCAGCCGCCTTTCCTCCTCCTTGAAGCCTTGAGAACCCTAAATACTAGAGAATGGAAAATATGATGGAGAAGAGAAAGAGGAGGGTTTGTCCCTCCCCATTGGGGTGTGTATTGGTGAAGAGAAATAGGCTCCTATTTATAGGAAAATGGAGAGGAAGAAGAAGACAATGGAAGAAATAAACAAAGAAAAGGAAGAGAAGTGGAATGTGAGTGGTAGAAAAGAAATGGTAAGTGGAATGGTGGAAATGTAGTCATATGGCAATGAACCATTTATTTAGGTAAAAGAAATTAAACACTAATGGTGTGGGCAGAAAGAAGAGGAAAGAATATAGGGGTGAGTGGAGCATTGAAAATAAAAGAAGAGGAAAGAAATAAAAAGCAGACAGCACTGAGCAGTTCCCACTTAGAACGGAATAATGCACGTTTGAACGGTTGGATGATTCTCAAATTTTAATACAGAATATATAACACACACAGGCAGCGTGTATCAAAATTACAGCTAGATCCAACGGTGAAATTGGGAGATATTGGCTTCGCAAGTTGACATATCTGCACAGGCAGATTGTCCGAAAATGGGCTTGGACCTTCCTTCTTGGGCTTGGGCCTTCCTTCATGGATTTGGGCCTTCCATCTTGGGTTTGGGCCTCCTTCTTGGGTTTGGGCCTCCTTCTTGGGTTTGGGCCTTCCATCTTGGGCCTCATGGCAGACCACCTCTTAATGGGCCTCGCAAAAGCCCATTTGACTTCGTTTCTGCACATGTTCACATTAATACGTCATTTAGGACTCAAATATGGAAACTAAGCAAAAATAGCAAAGTTACAATGAAATCATAGCCAAATAGTAGGGAAAATACATTAAAAACGTCACACTTTGTGCTCCTATCAAATTCCCCCACACTTAGCTATTGCTAGTCCCTAGCAAACACAAGAACAACACAAAACAGAAAAGGAAACACAAAACAGAATGGTCTTTCCAACCATAACCCTCAGCGAGTTCATAAGAGTTATAATCAGGAGAATAAAAATTATATACCAAGGCTAACAAATTTGCTAAGTCTTTAACCTGCACATCTCATTCATGCTCGGGTGAGTGTGTGAAAACCGAGTATACAAAAAATTTCATGCAATCAAATAGGCACATCGAAACAACATTAACCACTAAAGCTCACAAGATTCACTAAATATTTCCGCTCAGTGTTTAGGGTTAAGTGTTTACTCTCAAAACAATTACACAAGTAACGTTCCCATAAGCTTGCTCATTAACCAACTCTCTACAATTAATCCACAATTCATTAGATCATAAGGACTTTCAGGTGAAACAGGGACAAAAGGATGAATGGTAAATGGTGAATGGTCAATGAAGTGAAAGGACTCGAAATGGAAAATGTTTCACATGTTTGCAAGACAAATCAACGACTTTGAAACTCATACCTATGCTATACCCGAAACAACTCTTATTTTCCTCCAACCTTTTATTGAAAATAAAACAATACAATAACTCTATTTTTGGAATTTCTCTTTCTGACATTTTTTTTTCTTTCTTTCTTTTCTATTTTTTTTTGAGGAATTTATTCCTTCTTTTTATTTCTGATTTTTTTTTCTTTGAACAATTACAACAAAATAAATACACCCCCACACTTGCCTTCTGGTATAATACCAAACAAATCAAAACCCGAAGCATAAGAACACAAGAAGTCACTATCATCGTCTTGCAAACATAAATAAAACAAGGGTGAGATGGTATGGGTGAACAAAAGAAACAGCTAATGAGTGTTTAGTTCAAAAGGGGATTCCTAAAGTTCGTGTTTAGATGGATGGTGAATACTTTGGCCATGGTGCTCAACTAATGCCTTAATCATCTCTAATTCATCACAGATTAACAAAATGTTTCAAGTGGTCTTTGAGCAAGTTCTAGGTTCAAAACTCATGAATTGTGCACACATGAAGAACGAGTAAATGTATGAAATATGCATACATGTGAATATACAATAAGCTCAAATCCTCACATTTTCTGGGTATGCATGACAATGTATGTTCAAATGTGCTTCTCGGATTGCAATCAACTAATCGAAACAGGTTATGTGAACATGAAATTTCGAGCAATCACAAGTTATACAAATTAAATCCAAAGCAAACTACACAAAGCCTTGACATATAATAAACATTCTCCTAATCACAACAATTAAACTCAATTCATCCTTGGGATTGGAAAGAACAAAGCACAAAACACACAAAACAGAAGCAAATATTTTTGTAATTTTTGATTTTTTGATTTTTTTTTTATTGATGTTTTTTTAAATGATATAGCTCAAATAAACGAACAAGCACTTTCTAAGACTCGATAGCTCCAAAGCCAGTGCGAAACAAACGAGCTTACAAAACTATTTTTTTTTTTTTTCAATTTTTTTTATTAGGGTAAGAATACGTGACCACAGTGACTTACTTAGTGCAATGGTAGGTTCAACGCTACCAAGGGAGTAAGTATGATCTAGTCGATATACCGTTACAGTAGAAAACGAAAACAAGTAAATTATTTTTTTTGAATTTATGAATTTTTCAAATTTTTTCTTTTCTTTTTAATAAACCTTCCCCCCACACTTGAATTAAACATTGTCCTCAATGTTAGACAGATATTTCACGAAAATGAATAATTCAAGCACGGTTATTGAATTTAAACACACATACAGAAATAAACACACAAATAGAAATAAACATAAGTAAACACACAACATATATACAAATGAAAAAGAGATAAGTTATAGAAAAACTCCCCCTTGAAGATCGTAAAGCTCCTCCCGAAAGCAAGTCACCAACAGTCACAAACAAGGCTAGCAGGGCCTTGCATCCAACGTTTTCTCCTCAGTTGACTGCGGTTCTGATCCTTTGAAGTGTGTCCTGGACAAGGGTAGTTGCCGACTCCACGGCAGACTTGGCTGATGTAGCCTTCACTGAGATCTGGAACACTATAGTAAGTAGAGTTCCATCAAGAATAGCTCCGGATACGTTAGGCAGAATGGAGAAGCCAGAAGACATAAGCGGAAATGGCTCCGGTTGAACTCCACATAGCAAACACTGGAGAATGGAATGGTTGATCGGCGCATATATCACAGACGACCCCGTTGCATCGGTGCAACACTCCTGAAGAATGAGGAAGTCGTTGTGACTATCTATGGCGAGCACCGAGATCTGGTTCCGCGGGTCAAGACCGATGGAGAAATTTGCTAGCACACGTACAGAGCTGTCCATCGACATACTATCCCATTGTGGTCTTGTCTGCACGTCTTTGAGGAACTCAAAGATCCTGGTGTGATGAGATAGATGAACAACGGAACAACCAGCAGTACGATTGACTCCAGGGGGCTTGCTCGGATCACCCCTTCGCTTGTTGGTCCTGACCTCCATTCGAGTATCTCTTGTTCGGTTCGAACAAGTCCAGTGATGGTACGTGGAGTTGCTGATATCGTTGAAGAAACAGATTGTTATCTGTTTTGCCATTTCCGCCAGGCCTCTTCTTCCTTCAGGAGAGATGATAGAGTCACCGGGTGAAGTGTGGATACCTGTGGCGCACATGTAGCGCTCGGCTTGTCGTTGGAGTGTTGAGATCCAACACTTTGCACCAAAAGCGAACCCTGAATGAACAAAAGGCTCGAAACTGGCCTTCATCTCTTTCTCGCGTACATCCACGTGCTCCACCCAAGTGACCAAGGAAGATCCATTATGAAGATCACGTATCAGGCATCCGGAGGGGCGTTTTCGGCAAATCGATCTCACGGAAGGCTTTGGATTTGAACGCAATTCATCCACGGAGACATCTACAACGACCCAACTTCCATCCAGTTGTTGGTGAGAATACCGAACGAACTGGACTTCACGAGTCGAAACGATGTGAGATGGCACCAGAAACTCGGCCGACATAACTTGCTTCTGCTCCTCGTAGCCTTCTTCGTTGTCGGAGGATAGGATCTCCAACGTCTTGGCGTTTGTGATCATGCTACAGAAGACTGGCAACCATCGACCAACATCCATGAGAATTTGAACGATGGTGGTCGGATAAAGATGGATGGTTGCCGACTGTCTCGACGATTCGGCTTTGAAGTACGGAGCAGGTTCAGCTCGTTGAAACACTCGCAAGTACTCGGCCCTATTAAGAGTCTCGGGATGAATCGACGTGTCGGGAGTCGGTGAAGTTATCCACAAAGGAAAACCGGCTGTGGCCATGAGCATGAGCTCGTGCTTGGCCTTGCGGACGATATCCGAGATCAAGTCGGTGTGGACTCCGACAAGATCATGAGCAGGTCCGGGAAGGGTGTCAGATGGCAAAGGTATGGATGGGCGCTCGACAAGGGTAGGCATGAGGCTCCGCACATCCCGTCTTAAGTGGTCTATGTCGATGGAATCATCAGACAACTCAAGAATAGGCTCTTGTTGTTGAGGAACAACTTCGAGCCTTCGCCTAGGCACATCTGAGTGCGGAACAGGACCTCCGCAATTGGGACATATGCCGCTGTGGAGAGCATCGGCGAGTCGTTGATTCTGCATTTGAAGCTCCTCGTTCTTGCTCACCAGCTGATCGTTTCTTCTTTCTAGCTCGGCAATACGCTGCTCAGATGTAATGATACCGAACTTCTTCCTATTTCTCGACCCCCAATAATAGACTTGGTCTTCTTCTAGTCCGATTTTTGGACCAAATCTTTCTCGTTGTGGTTTCGTGGGGTGAGAATACACCGCAAAGAAAGCCGCCAGTGCTTCTCTCTGAGCCTTGGTGTATTTTGTCCTCGGAAGTCTCCTATAGACAGGAGCGGCTTCCGGCTCGGCTGGTGGATCAGCAACCAGGATTGGTGATTGGGGTAGTGGTTGCGGTTGTGGCTGTGGTTGTGGCTCGGTCGGCATGCTAGCATCGGCGCTATTGAGCATGCTCGGTGGAATTATTTCAGCCAGACCTTCAAAGATTGGGTTCTCTGAAGGACCTGCCTGAAACAAATCACTGAAAGAATTCACTCTTTTGGCCATTTGTGGTTTGGGAGGGGAGGAAAGCTTTTGGGATTTGGGAGGTTTTCTGGGAAAACTCAAGAACAGATGAAGAACACGAAGAACACGAGAGAGAAAACGAGAGAAAGAGAGAGAGACTAAGGGAAAACGTGAAATGACCTAAGGAAACTAACGCAAACAGAAGGGAAAGGAAGGAACGGACGCACGCTCGCACACGTGCCACAGACAGAAGACCCGCAAATTGTGGATCGGGCGACGAAAGTCGTAAAGTCTACAGTAGACACGCACGCGGTTTATTAAACAATTCGGCCGACGCAAAAGTCGTGCGTCGGCCCAATCACAATTTTTTTGATTTTCGATTTTTTATTTTTTATTTTATTTTTTTAATACTTTACGAAAAGTCGTAAAGTGAACAGTGAAAACGCGTAGCACACGCGCTTGCCGACACTTTAAACGGGTTTGGGCCATCGAAATGGTCTGGGCCTTAAAGTGGGCCTGGGCCAAAGAAATCTCCGGCCCATTATTTGTGGGCTTAACTAATGGGCCTAAAAACGAACAGGCCCGACACACTAATGGGCTTGGGTTACGGGTTTTGGGCTTCGTGAATGACACGAGCCCAATGGGCTAAATTTTTTTTTTATTTTTTATTTTATTTTACGAAACCTAAAACCCTAACCAATCACACAAATGGGCCTAAGGCCCAATAACAAATAACTACAACAAGCCCGAAAATAAAACAAACAGTAATTATAAACAGTAAAAATAAATAATTACAAATAATAAAACAAACAAACACTCTTTTTTTTATTATTTACAATTACAAAATTTTTTTATTTTTTTATTTTTTAAATAAATAACGAGAGTTAAAAGAAAACTTACCTTTTTACACCCGAGGAAACCGAAAATCACCAACAAGACATCAACCTCAAGGTTTTTCAACCTTGACTTCCTAAACGTATGCTCCGATGTATGTGGTAAAATTTCCGATAAACCCGGATTATTTCCTATACAAAATAAAAAGGTTAGTAATAAATTTACAAAATAAAAACAAAATATTTACAAAGTTAAAAATATGTCACAAATTATCTATACAAAATGAATGAATAAATTTTCCTATGTCTACGTATATTTTATTTACACAATACACTTCAGTGTACAAAAATATTTTCCTTTGCCTGAATATAGTTGAAAAAAAATGAAAGTTGATTCTAAGCGGTAACTTAAGGTGGACGTACGGCCTAGGTGCAATGCCTTGACTTAAATGACTTTCCGTGTTTTCAGAAGGCGAATGGCCAGATCACAAGAGATAAGCGAGAGGCAGGATTCATTTAGTGGACAAGTCCTCTGAATCCAATTTTACAAACCCGTCACCCAGAGTCTTGATCATATCTAGACACCATTCATGTGCCCCTTACTCAGTTGAGAAAGCACTTAAGTGTTCGACAATTCTCCAAGTGTTAATAAAGGCCGCCCTCAACCTCAAGTGACCTTACGGTACAAATAAAGGGTTTAGGCCAATATTAATAAAAGGACCTTACCTATTTCCGTTCAAATTACAACTTACAACAACAAAAAATAATCAACTATATTCAGGATACCTAAGTATAATTACTAAGTGTAAAATTAGTAAGCATATATAAAATTAACAAGTATTATTGACAAGTAATATAAACAAGTAATATGAACAGTTTGAAAAAAATAGTTAGGAATTTTCAATCCACGTCGACGGCGCCAAAAATTGACAGGCCCAAAATGAGCATCAATTTAAAAAAAACCCTATCGGTAGTAGTATAGTGCATAGTAGGGTATCGTTCACAACGGAGATCAAAGGGTGTACCTAACAAAAAATGTCACAAAGAATTAAATAAAATAAAGAATTATTATTAACAAGTATAAAGAATATATACATATGTACAAAGTAAAAGGGGGGAATTGAGTGATAAATTGAATGAAATAAATAAATTAAATTACAAAGAATAAATTAAATATGATGGGATGAAACATAAAGAATATAAAGTTCAGCCACATATAAACAAGTTTACCAATCATTAGACCGAAAATTAACCAAGTTCCCTAGCCATGAAACCGAAATTAACATATGTGGAAAGTTAGAAGCTAACCATTCCCCAAATAAAACCTCTCTACGAAAATTAACCTAAGTGAAAGCACCTAGATTAACCAATTAAACATGCCATCTTAGTCTAGAAAGCTAGCTAATCAAACCATATTTAACGCATAGAAAAGAGTTGTTAATTAAAGTGCACGACCCATTATAGAAAAGTCCATATGTCCGCAATCCTTTTTATTTGACACCGACCTTTGTCCAAAGCCTTTACTACTCGTGAATTAGGTTTCCAAAACTATTAGGTGAATTGTAATCCCTAACTCTAGCTCCAATTATATGCAAATATTATAAGTATCGATCCCTATAACATAAACACATAAAAGTTTTCTATAATTCAGAATCAAGTAAACAGAGTCACATAAGCTACTAGAAGAACTAATTAATTAGGATCCAATAACTAAATAAACTCATATAAATAGGCTGGAAATTATATAAATCATGTCATGTTAACTAATACAAAGAATAATCAAGCAACAAAGAGGAATTCATAAGAATAATTAAAGGAAAAGTCAGATTACACCATATGGAATAGCATGAAGACTTGAAGACCACGAAACCTTGAATCCTTGAAAGCAAGTAATCCAAACCGTGTGCAGCAAGGTGGTGATGATGATGGACGAAATTGATGGTGATGATGGTGATGGTGCAGCCGCCTTTCCTCCTCCTTGAAGCCTTGAGAACCCTAAATACTAGAGAATGGAAAATATGATGGAGAAGAGAAAGAGGAGGGTTTGTCCCTCCCCATTGGGGTGTGTATTGGTGAAGAGAAATAGGCTCCTATTTATAGGAAAATGGAGAGGAAGAAGAAGACAATGGAAGAAATAAACAAAGAAAAGGAAGAGAAGTGGAATGTGAGTGGTAGAAAAGAAATGGTAAGTGGAATGGTGGAAATGTAGTCATATGGCAATGAACCATTTATTTAGGTAAAAGAAATTAAACACTAATGGTGTGGGCAGAAAGAAGAGGAAAGAATATAGGGGTGAGTGGAGCATTGAAAATAAAAGAAGAGGAAAGAAATAAAAAGCAGACAGCACTGAGCAGTTCCCACTTAGAACGGAATAATGCACGTTTGAACGGTTGGATGATTCTCAAATTTTAATACAGAATATATAACACACACATGCAGCGTGTATCAAAATTACAGCTAGATCCAACGGTGAAATTGGGAGATATTGGCTTCGCAAGTTGACATATCTGCACAGGCAGATTGTCCGAAAATGGGCTTGGACCTTCCTTCTTGGGCTTGGGCCTTCCTTCATGGATTTGGGCCTTCCATCTTGGGTTTGGGCCTCCTTCTTGGGTTTGGGCCTCCTTCTTGGGTTTGGGCCTTCCATCTTGGGCCTCATGGCAGACCACCTCTTAATGGGCCTCGCAAAAGCCCATTTGACTTCGTTTCTGCACATGTTCACATTAATACGTCATTTAGGACTCAAATATGGAAACTAAGCAAAAATAGCAAAGTTACAATGAAATCATAGCCAAATAGTAGGGAAAATACATTAAAAACGTCACACTTTGTGCTCCTATCACTTTAAAGCCGACGGGGTTAGCCGGATTCAAGCCTTCGATCCGCCGCCTTCCGGCGACGTATTGCCTCGGGGCCGGTGGCGCTATCTTCGCCTCGATGAGGGCTTCAAAGCCCAGTAGGTCGCCGGGGTCGAATCGGTCGGAAAACGGGATATGGGTTTTTGGGGTATTTCGGCTGAAACTCGGGTTTTCTCTTCCGATTTCCATTTCTACACTTTAATTCGATCTAGAAGGTGGGTATAAGCTTGTAGAGGTAGAAGAGATGAAGATTTTGGGACCAATTTCGTGGTTGGAGGTGGCCGGAATTGGAAGATCTTGGCCGGTGAAAGGGGAGGCCCCGTGCGGCTTCGAGGAGAGAGGGAGAGAACTGGGTCGGGGAGAGAGAAAAATGGTTTCCTAAAAAGGAAACCCTAAATCTGGTATAACCTATAAATAGAAACTTTCCCAAAACTTCTGCTGACCATAACTTCTCTAAACGAACTCCGATTTACGTGTACTTCATGTCTATGAACTCGGTTTAACGTCCTCTACAACTTTCGTGAAGAAAATTTATCCAAATTCCAAGCCAAACAAAAAGTCAATCCGAGAGCCCACTAATGTACTATTCCGAGCTTCAAAATGAAATTTCCGACAGCACGCTGCCACAATTATCCCAAAAATATGGAAATTTGGTCTGGGTCGTCACACTGTGGTCGGGGCAGTATACTCGGTAGGGGGTCCTTACCGAGTCGGTAGATGCCGCTGGGGCGTTGCTGAGGTTACGTGCTCGGTAGGGGATCCCTACCGAGTCAGCAGACCGATTCTGTGTGATGGGGCTCATAGGCAGGCTGCTCCCGGTGATAGTGAGCTACTTCGGGCCCTTCACGGGGCCTATCCCGGTACAGATATGAAATGGTAGCAACAGACCCTATTAAATTGGGATATCGTCCCAATCAGTTAGAGATCTAGTCTGTATTTTTTTGGGTTCGCTCCCACGATGTATGTTGTTTTAAAAGATGTGTCAAGCGTATTCTATCTTTTATTGTGCAGTTGGACTTGATTAAATCCTTGATGTGATTATTATAATTTCGATTGAATTATTGAAACTGATCCCGTAAATTGCTTAATTTGATATTAAGTTGAGAGATTTAAATTGTGGTATGTGTGGTTGTTTGTTTACTCATACAAGCTTCAAAAGCTTACCGGGTTTGTTTTTCAACCCGGTACACTATTCAATGGTGTAGGGGTTAATCCTGCAGGTTAGGATAACCAGGACTGAAGGTGAGGCTTCTAGGCGGTACGATTTCCGTTGCGTGTTTTGTTAGACTTCCGCTGTATAACTTATTATTTGAAATTTCAATTTAATATGTAAATTTGGTAATGTAATATATGACTCTAAAGAACGAGTATGTATTGACATTGGCGGGCTCGGTGAGTTTGTTGTCATTGTAATAAAAGGAAAAAAATTTCCTAGTATTTTGTTTAAGTTTATCGACCCTTCGCGTCCTTATATATTTTCTTATTCAATAACTGTATGTTATTTGTATTTTGAAAATTGGGGCGTGACAGCTAGTTTAATTATGTCTTAACAATAAAACTAGACTTGTCACTAATCTAGATTTACAACAATGATAAATATATATATACTAAAGGAACTATCACAAGAGTTCAAATGAAATAGATATAATTACAAGACAGTAAAATCTGTAAACAATAATAGAGAAAATGTTAGGGCTCAAGTATCCACCGCTAGTCTTCCTCCTAATTAACTAATACATGTAAGAAACAAATTCAATTGATGATGATGAAGTTTGTCAACATAAAGGGATTGGTCCTCCACTTTAAGCTATTGATTTTCCTAAGCAACAAACTAGGGATTGGTCCTCCTATAATTCTTTTCGAACTTTAGGGATCTAGCTTGGTATCCTGCATGTCACCAGCATACCCTCTAGGTTGTTCCTTAAGCAAGCATATGCACTTTGAAAATCGACAAACACACAAATCCTAGAACATGGTATCTATTCTAGTTATTCATGGTGATTAATTTCCAAGAACCCGCAAAGACACTTGTTGTTATAAATCATAAATCCAAGACTCGGTCATCTAAATTGGTTTATGTAACAATATCAATCGTAGAGTTTAAAGTATGGTAGCTAAGCATAAAATGAACTAGACAAGATTGTAAAGTAAATAGAAATAAACTACTCATCATCAACAACTATTAATGGATCAAACATGCATAGATTAATTAGAACTCATGACTAGGGCTTCAACCGAAGCCCCCCTAAGAAACTTAGCTACAAATGAAATACATGAAGAAAGAAGAAGAGAGGGAGAAGAAGAATAAGAGAATATTTGATGTTCTCATTTGGTGTCTTGAATGAAGGAAATCACCTCCTTATATAGCCTCTTGGAAATGAGAAATATGTCATGACATATGTCATATTTCACCTCCAAAATTTGAAATGACAAATGACTAAGCTTCCCTTTACTCTTAGTGAAAATACTCATCAGTGAAGTTACTATAGCTTGTCTTAGAGTGGTAGTGGTGGTGTCCTAACTTCATCATGATCATGACAAGTTTGGCACCAAGTTTCACCTCTACCTAACTTGGATAAACTTCAAATGACTTCACCTCCACAAAGTTACATTGATCATGTACATCATCCCAGGAAGATGTTCTTTGGGCTGGTCCTGTGTCTTGTGAAGGATGCATGAGTAATTCAAACCCAACAAGCTCGTTATTTGTTCTTAGGAATTCTGCTCCAGCTTGACCTTTTCCTCTTGTGAAGGGCATATCTCTGTGGATAAATATCATAATTGAGTGATTCTAGTTGCATTTGAAACTAGACTCATAGGGCTTATCTGGAGAACTTGAAACATAACCATATCTATCTGGAACAGTTTCTACAAGAAATCAAAGTTCGGTTCCAGAACGTCCGTGCAGCACCGAGTATTACTCATTTGAGACTGAATGCAGAAAGATCCAACAGTTTAAAAATAGTGGAATTTGAACTGGGAAGACTAGACACATACAGGTATTGTGTTCATAAATTACACCTCAAACCAATGGATAGATGTAGATAAAACTTCCTGCAAAGTCGACTGATCAGCCTATGCAGAAGGCTGAGTTTTTGTTCGAAAATCTCTTGTGCAATTTATTCTAGCTCTTTCCATCTCCTAGTCTTGCTTGGAATGTCTTCCTTCATCTATTTTTATTTACTTTTGTTGCCAACACCTATAAACATGAAAACAACATAAATAGAGCGAATAACAACTAACTAACAAAGTAAATATAAGGAATTCAATACAAATAAGTATACAATTATACTCCTTATCAGTAAGTATAATTTAAAACCACTAACTGGTTCTTTTGTAATTTATAGCTGAACTTGGACTTCTCATTGCCCTCAAGGTCAACACTCAACTCATACTGAAGTCCTTGACTTAACAATTGACCTCAGGAATCGAGAAGATCTAGCGAATGAAAATGATGCAGAGAGTAACAGTGCCCCAACTTATGACCAACCTCCAATTAACACAAGCCATTGCTGAAATGAACATCCCCTCCTCTTCAAACCAAAGCCTGGCTATAGATGAGAGGCTTAATCAACTGCTGCAACCTGAACGCTCCTCTAAAGCAGTGAAAACTGCCAAGTATTTCCTTGGCAACCTTGGAGCTGTAAATCTTGAGAATCCTGAAATCCTTGGGAAGGTTCACGAATATGTTTCTACACTCAAACCTTATGCCAATGAGGAAGAATCTGTGACCCTAGGTGCATTCGAGGCTCGACTAGAGGCGATTCCGAGACTAAAAACTGCAGTAGTAACTGCGAGTTCTTTGATGCAACAGCAAATTGCTCAGCGAACGGCTCTTGAGCCAAGGTTATGCCTTCAAAGAAAGACTTGAAGTTCGGCGAACAAGTTTGGTTGCCTGCAACAAGAAGTTAACAGAACTTGAAGCTGCAAAGGTCGAGATTGAGAAAAAGATTGCCTATCTGCAAAACAGGACAATTGAAGACAAAGGTCACTTGAACAAAGAACTATCTGCAACTGAAGAAGTGAAGCAAGCCCTTGACAAAGCCAAGATTGAAGTCCGGAAAGCCACTCTCACAACAGAGGACAAATTTGTAGAGCTTCAACGAACTTTCATAGATATAGCCTCTTTAGGCCATAGACTTTAAATTTTAGATTTCTTAGGACTTACCAAGCCTTAACAGGCGTTTGAACTACAAATATTATATCAATGTATATTGAGCCCATATAGTATCAGTGGGCCACTTTCAATTCCAGTCCATCGCTATTAGGCCACCACTGGCCCAACTCTTATGGTTTTGTCAAACAATGTAATGGATAAGCTTGGAAAAAGGTTATACTTAGAATTCAAACCATAATAAATGCAATTTGAATCTCCACCCCGAAATATGCGTGTGTGATCGCACCAAATTAATGCACTTGCTTCCTGATCTTGGAAAAGATAAAAAAATTAATTAATAAATCAAAACGGTTCCAACAACATCGTTGAAAACCAACGGCCCTAGCTCCCTATAAATAGGCCGTCTTAGAGTTGAGAAAAACATACCAAGAAAGAAAACCCTCTCCAATATGTCTTCTCGGATACTTTGCCTTCTCCTTGACCTAAAAACCCTTCCAAAATGCCCAGGGCGAATGGAAACCTTGAGTTATACAACCAAACCTCATGCCTAGGTTGAGTTATACAACCAAACTTCAGGCCCAGTTCCTCACTCTCCCGCAATCTCTCAAAAAGGGGATCCTCTTTCAATGATGCCCTCTGGATCTGAAGCAAAAAAGAGGAAGGCTGGGGATAGCAAAAGTCTCCTGGTTCATTAGGAGGCTTATCTTTCCGAGTTGTCAACGATTGGCACCCAGTTGTGCAGGTTACCAGTTGAATTCCCTCTCTCTCAGAAACTCCGCGAATGTATTAATATACTGGTGTTGCTCCGTAGTTCGACTAAGTATAGTGAATGGGGTGAAAGCCACAAATTTGGCTTGAGGATAACACACGCAAGCATCCTCTTTGATTGAATCTAGCTATAGAACGAGAAAACAAGGAGAGAAAAACCCGATTTTCGGCCAAAACACCCTTAGCCCCGATCTCAAATTCCGGCCAAATTGGACCAAACCACTTTCTGGGCTTGGAAGCCCTTCCCACGACGAGTCTATCCCCACCGGTCTCACCTCACGGTGATGTTGCACGGCGGTGGATCAGAAGGTTGAAGATTTGGCGATTTCTGAACCTTTTCCGACTAGATCCGGCAAATCCAAGCCAAACCGGACTTCGTGGAAGGTATAAAACTTATTCCCCTTAATGAAATCTATCAGATCAACGTTTGGATCATGGTGATAATGTGTTTGGGTTGGCGACACGTGGGAGCCACGCTCAGCCGCTTGTGGCGGCGCATGGTGGCGCGTGTGACCCCGTCTAGTGTTGATTTTTGGTTGGTTAGTTTGCATTCGTTGTTACAATCATGTTAGTATAAGGTTTGAAGAGAATTATTAAGTTTGGAAATTTATCTGATTAATCTTAGCTTCGTTTATTTATGAGTTACATACTTGTGGTCGTTGGATGGTCACATATTTATGAGTTACATATTTATGAGTAACATACTTGTTGAGGATGTTAAGATAATTAGTTTGAGATTATTGAACGGTTGGATTGTGGGAATTAGATCAATTGGTTAATTAAAGAATAATTAAGATTTTTGGGTTCGATAAATTAGTTACGTTCGTTCGATTTATGGAGCCACGATAATCCGACCTTGAATTAGTGGAGGTGAAGTTGGAATGTACCATTGAATTAGCGTTGAGGAGGATTATTGGGAACCCTATTTGTGTTATTGAATTAAATATCAAATTATTGTTTCGTCCGTCAAATAATTATCGTTATTAATTCCTGTTATTCAGGAGGACGTTGAGGAGGACGTTGACGGGCGTCAAGTCTAGCCAGCTATATGTGAGTGGACATTTGTTTTAAACTAAATTATGCATTGATTTGCACTTATTTATAACGCAAATTATATTCCTAATCACGAGAGTCAAGCTTACCCGAAGGCATTTTGTTACTATTAATATACGTTTTCATGATTTCAGGTTACTTATGTGAGTTGAGGTAATTCGGCACAAGAAGGTGCATTTTGACTACTTTTGGGCACAATTCCGAGAAGAGGACAAGAAGTCAACCGTGGCTTCTAGACATTGAAGATTGCATAAATTTACCTTCGGAAGACGTTGTCATTGAAGGCCTTGAAGAATCGAAGAAAGGAAAGAAAATGAAGAAATTGCATTTCCGGCGATTTTTCCGGCCAACCACCACCACAAGAAGCGGTAGCACCGCCGGACCACCACCGGAGCACCACCACATAAGGAGAGACTCTCCTACACCAGCTATGCACATGTGTGTTACAGATCACACACCCACTCATCCTCTCACAAGTCCACTCACCCATTATTCCCTCCATTTCTTATTACTTTCCCTTTCTTTTCTCTCCACTCATCCTTGCCAACTCATCCCACTAGGAAACCCTAGTGGACTCTTGGAGGCTGACCAGACCCTCCCATCCATCATTCATTCAGTTAGAGATGTTTAGGAAGAAACCCTAGAGAACTAAGCCATTTTCTCTCGGCCAAACTTGCAAAAAACAATACAGACGTGCTTTCCGTCCGGACGCCGATACCATCCGCCCGGACGCCGAAGCTTCTGCCCAGGTTTGTTCTTCTATTTTCACCACTTTCCACCACTCATCTCACTTCCATCCCTTCACGAAATATCTTCCACACACCCCATACACTACAGCCACACTTTCCACCACCATTCCATATAGTTATCTTCACCACAAGTTGCCACCCATTGAGACATCAAGAGTTGGGAAGCTTGGAGATAAGTTGGAGCTTGTAGAAGGAGAGGGGAGCTCAAGGAGGCTTGCTACATACTTGGAGTCACCAAGGAGCTGCTGGCCATCTTCATCTTGAGCATTTCTTAACTTCTTTACTCTTACTTTGAACTTATGCTTTCGTATTTGAGATTATTGATGTATTTGACAATGAGTAGTGAGTAGTTCATTAGATTGGGGGCTAGGGTTGTGTGCTCTAGCCCATGATGATGTTTTGATGATTTCTTTTGAATATGCATGATGATTTCGTTTCTGGATATGTTCAATGATTAAATACGGTTTTGTTTGATGCTTGTTCATGAATCTAACTAATTCTCAAGCATGTGTTAAACTTGACTTGTTAGGATTCTATGTTGATTACATTTTATCCTAGGTGTTTACTTTGAGCATGATGAGTTTATGTCAATGGACTGAATTTGTTTGAATCTTGATTCTTGAAACTCTATGCCTAGGAAGTTTATTTGAGACCCGAACAAGGCTTGGATAAATGGATTAGGAGTATTTGTGACCCTAATAAGGCACAAAATAGGCCTAGAAGAATCCATTATTTGAGCCATAACATGGCAAGGATAGGGGTTTGATCCTTAGTGAATTCATTGTTGCATGTTCTTGAGAGTTGTCATACATTTGATTGGGGTAGAGTGAACCCGAAACCCCAATCGTTTCCACCATTTGATCACACACAAAGCATACATTTGTTGGGCTTGTTGACACGCCCAAAAGGAGGCATCAAATTTAGAAAATCCCTATCGGTAGTATAGTGGTGGAAGTAGGGTATCGTTCACAACGGAGATCAAAGGGTGTACCTAACAAAAAATGTCACAAAGAATTAAATAAAATAAAGAATTATTATTAACAAGTATAAAGAATATATACATATGTACAAAGTAAAAAGGGGATTTAAGAAATAAATTGAATGAAATAAATTAATTAATCTACAAAGAATAAATGAAATAAGATGGGATGAAACATAAAGAATATAAAGTTCAGCCACAAGTATACAAGTTTACCAATTATTGGACCGAAAATTAACCAAGTTCCCTAGCCATGAAACCGAAATTAACATATGTGGAAAGTTAGAAGCTAACCATTCCCCAAATAAAACATCTCTACGAAAATTAACCTAAGTGAAAGCACCTAGATTAACCAATTAAACATGCCATCTTAGTCTAGAAAGCTAGCTAGTCAAACCATATTTAACGCATAGAAAAGAGTTGTTAATTAAAGTGCACGACCCATTATAGAAAAGTCCATATGTCCGCAATCCTTTTTATTAGACACCGACTTTTGTCCAAAGCCTTTACTACTCGTGAATTAGGTTTCCAAAACTATTAGGTGAATTGTAATCCCTAACTCTAGCTCCAATTATATGCAAATATTACAAGTTTCGAACCCTATAACATAAACACATAAAAGTTTTCTATAAAACAGAATCAAATAAACGGAGTCACATAAGCTACTAGAAGAACTAATTAATTAGGATCCAATAACTAAATAAACTCATATATATAGGCTGGAAATTATATAAATCATGTCATGTTAACTAATACAAAAGATAAACAAGCAACAAAGAGGAACTCAATAGAGAATTTAAAGAATAAAGTCGAATTACACCATATGGAGAACATGAAGAACTCGAAGACCACGGATATTTGAATCCTTGAAAGCAAGCAATCCAAAGCCGTGAACTCGAGGTGATGATGGTGATGAAAACGTTGGTTGATGGCTGGTGGTGATGGTGACATCTCCTTCTCCTCCTCCTTGAAGCCTTGAAAATCCTAAATACTAGAGAATGGAAAATATGATGTGAGAGGGAGAAGAGAAAGAGGAGGGTTTGTCCCTCCCCATTGAGGTGTGAATTTGTAGAGAAGAATGAGGCTGCTATTTATAGGAGAATGGAGAGGAAGAAGAAGACAATGAAAGAAATAAAGAAAGAAAAGGAAAAGAAGTGGAATTTAAGTGGGAGATAAAGAAATGGTAAGTGGAATGGTGGAAATGTAGTCATATGGCAATTAACCATTTATTTAAATAAAAGAAATCAAACACTAATAGTGTGGGAAGAAAGCAACAAATATGGGTTGGTGAGATGGATGGAAAAATGGGGGTGAGTGGAGCATTGAGAATAAAGAAGAAGAAAGAATTGGAAAGTAGACAGCACTGAGCTATGCCCACTTAAAACGGAATAAGTGACGTTTGAACGGTTGGATGATTCTAAAATTTGAATCCAGAGTACCTAACACACACGTGCAGCATGTATCAAAAATACGGCTGGATCCAACGGTTGAATGAGGAGATATGGGCTTCGCAAGTTGACAGATCTGCACAGACAGATTGTCCGAAAATGGGCTTGGACCTTTCCTTCATGCTTTGTGGACTTGGGCCTTCCTTCTTGGGCTTGGGCCTTCATCTTGGAATTGGACCTTTCTTCATGGATTTGGGCCTTCATCTTGGGCTCACGGCAGCGCACCTCTTAATGGGCCTCGAGAAAGCCCATTAGACTTCGTAAATTTCCAGCACATTGTTTATTTTCCTCAAGTTATCTTCTTTTCTCTTTATTTGCAATAGGAAACCTACAAACACAAAAACTACTTAAATAACATAAATTTATGAGAAACTAACAACAAAAATGTAGAGAAATTGATATAAAAAGTTGTACATTTATGCACCTATCACTTGTCACCTCAACAACACACAAAGCTATCAACACATTCACTTGTGTTCTTGTTACCACAATTTCATCTAGATTAGATTGGTTACTTAGCTACTGTCTTGGTCACTATTTTGGTTACAAGGCACTCAAGAGTGACACACTTTGAACACTACACATCCATGTTGCACATACCTCACTTCTAAGTATATAATCCATCTCTAGTCACATCACTTCTAGTGCATAGCATATCTTGGTTGCATTTGTTCACCAAGTAGGCATATTGGGCCTTCCAATCATATCTTGGTTGCATTTGTTCACGAAATAGGGATCTTCGGCCTTCCAATCCCTTGGGTACGACAACCCCTGGTGACAATTTACCATCCACTACACTTTGACGGCGATACTCACATTCACCCCGTAATTATCAATGAGTCATGCATGCAATTTATTTTCAGAAACATTTATGATTTTAGAATTAATTGGTATTTTGAGATTTGATGACTTATGGTTTAATTGTTGATTTTGTGAGAATGGAGTTTAGTTTAGAGAGAACTATGTTTCAGTGTAATCAATAGTTTCCACCACCTTATCAAGTAATTGGTATATCCAGTCATTAGTCTCTCAGAAATTAGTGTTCAGTCATCAGTACTCAGTATTAATATTCAATATCAGTATCCAGATAATCCAGTTGTCTAGGGGCCGGGGTAGTACCTGCTTCAGTTGTTTATTTTTCTAGGGGGCGGTTCCTTCCAGAGTCACGTGCACGTGTTTATACAGAGGACCCATGTTAGTTTATCGATTTGTGGGCATCTGGGAGGTAAGGACTTCCAGATCACGTATGCCCCTGATCAGGTGTGTGGACTTTCGAGGACCGGTCGATAACAGTAGCATGAGAGGCGTCTGGGGGGTAGGGCCTTCCAGGCGACGTACGGCTAGAGGTACGGACTCATTCAGAATCCAGATTCCACAGTTAGTGTTTGTCATGGTGTAGTTTCTTCAGATCAAGTCCAAGTTGTTCAGTCCAAATCCTACATGTTCAGCCGGATACATTTCTTAAGTTAGAGGAAACTTCGTGGATTTAAGTCGAAATTTGATTATTCGATTAAATTGAATTGCATGCCTGGTTTTAGAGAAATAAAGTTTGGGAAAGCATTTAAGACGTTTAAAGTTACTTATATTTTATTTCTTGATTTTCGTCCACTCACTCTAACAATTTTCGGAAATGCTTTTCCCTGGGCCATTCAGTTTTACGTTGCCCAGTTTGCAGATTAGTTGAGGTTGTGCCATCGACCGAGTCGAGGCATAGTTCACACGCTTCCCTACCATCATATAGTAGGATATTTTCTTATTTACTTGTATCGTTTGTGAGATAGTTAGAATTGCTCTGATGTTACCAAACTCACTGACTAAATGTATTAGAAAGTCTATGTTATTTGGGTTAGTGACCCCGAATCTCTTTTATATGATGGGAAGTTGTTTTAAATTGTGGCGAGAAAGTAGGCTCGGGAGTTTGGATGGAAGGAGTTAAATAGAAGTGTTAAATTATTTTTCATAGGTTTTGGGTAGTCAATTTTAGGGAAGTTTATGCCGAATTTTCGGTAGAAATTTCCTTAAGGTGGGCTCTACAGGGCCACCTCGGATTCCAGAGTGGAATCTGGGGCGGGTCCTGTCAATGGGTGTACGTTTCATGGCCAATTGGGTTTAGTACAAGTGAGAGATTGAAGGAGTTGTGTCCTAAAACAATCATTTTGATGTAATTATTATTGTAATTACTATTAATCAAAAGGGCAAGTTTATTGTTCATTGCATATATTTAATATTTGATTGAACAAGGTCCAAGGAATATGAGTTAAAGAGAAAGCAATATAAGGAGTTAGATGTGTGAGACCTAAAAGGTTCCTAGTCATTGGATTATCATTTGGACATTGATAATCCGGAAAGACTAGCACATACTATGTATGCTCAATAGGGAGGATGACAAGTCTCGAGTCATTTTTGTAGAGACGCTAATACAAGTGATTTGCACTTATTTGTAGCGCAAATTATATTCCTAATCACGAGAGTTAAGCTTATCCAAAGGCACTTTGTTACTATTAATATACGTTTTCATGATTTCAGGTTACTTTTGTGACTTGAGGTAATTCGACACAAAAAGGTGCATTTTGACTACTTTTGGGCACACTTCCGAGAAGAGGACAAGAAGTCAACCGTGGCTTCTACACATCAAGGATTGCACAAATTCACCTTAGAAAGACGTTGCCATTGAAGGCTTTGAAGAATCGAAGAGAGGAAGGAAAATGAAGAAATTGCATTTCCGGCGATTTTTCCGGCCAACCACCACCACAAGAGGCGGCAGCACCGTCGGACCACCGCCGGACCACCACCGGAGTACCACGACAGAAGAGGAGACTCCCCTGCACCAGCTATGTACAAGTGTCTCACAGTTCACACACCCACTCATCCTCTCACTTGTCCACTCACCCACAAATCCCTCCACTTCACATTACTTTCCTTTTCTTTTCTCTCCACTCACCCTTGCCATCTCACCCCACTAGGAAACCCTTGTGGACTCTTGGGGGCTGAGGAGTCTACCCAGAACAATCCCCATTCAGTTACTCACGGACTGGAAGAAACCCTAGGAGAGCTAAGTCATTTTCTCTCGGCCAAGCTTGCAAAAACACACACAGACGTGCTATCCGTCCGGACACCCTCGATACCGTCCAGACACCCTAGCTTCTGTCCGTTTTTGTTCTTCAGTTTTCATAATCTTCCACCACTCATCTCACTTCCATCCCTTCATAAAATATCTTCCACACATCCCATACACCACAACCATTCACTTTTCACCACCATTCCACAGACCTACCTTCACCACAAGTTGCCATCCATCAAGAGGAGCAAGGAATCGGAAGTTAGACACTTGCTAGAGCTTGAAGGAGGAGAGAAGAACAAAGAGGACGCCTGCACATATCTTTGGAGTCACCAAGGAGCTGCTGGCTACGACCCTTGAGCAATTCTTAACTCTTTCTCTCTTTAGTTTTATGTTTATGTTTCCATCTTTGAGATTAATGATGTATTTGACAATGAGTAGTGAGTAGTTCATTAGATTGGGGGTTAGGGTTGTGTGCTCTAGCCCATGATGATGTTTTGATGAATTATATGGAATATGCTTGATGATTTTATTTCTGGATATGTTCATTGTGTAAATGCAGTTTTGTTTGATGCTTGTTTAGGAACCTAACTAATTCTTAAGCATGTGTTAGACTTAATTTATTAGGATTTTATGCTAGTTACATATTATCCCATGTGTTTAACTTTGAGCATGATGAGCTTAAGTAAAGGAGCTTAACTTGTTTGAACCTTGATTCTTGAAACTCTATGCCTAGGAAGTTAATTTGAGACCCTAACAAGGCTTGGATAAATGGAATAGGAGTATTTGTGACCCTAACAAGGCACAAAATAGGCCTAGAAGAGTCAATCCTAGAACCATAACATGGCTGGGATAAGGGATTTGATCCTTAGTGAATTCATTATTGCATGTTCTTGAAGTTCATCATACATTTGATTGGGGTAGAGTGAACCCGAAACCCCAATCGTTTCCACCATTTAATCACACACAAATCATACATTTGTTGGGTTTGTCACCTCAACAACACAAAAGCTGTCAAACACATTCTCTTATGTTCTTGTTTCCACCATCTTACCTAGTTTAGCTTGGTTGCTTAGCTACTGTTTTGATCACTGTTTTGGTTACAAGTCACCCAAGAGTGACACACTTTGAACACTACACATCCATGTTGCACATACTTCACATCTAAGTAAATAATCCATCTCTTGTCTTACCACATTTAGTGCTAGCATATCTTGGTTGCATTTGTTCACGAAATAGGGATCTTCGGCCTTCCAATCCCTTGGGTACGACAACCCCTGGTCATAATTTACCATCCACTACACTTTGACGGCGATACTCACATTCACCCCGAGATTATCGAGTAGTCAACAAGTATGTGGGTGCTCTTTTCTTTAAGAGTATACAGAATGCGATCACTAAAGTTCTTGTATTGAGTTTTACTTACATGTGAAACTTGAACTCTAAATTGCAATAATACAAATTAGTACTTTGACCTGAGGTACCATGGTTGTCTTTTGAATGAATGGATTAACCCTTGATGATGCAATAACATTATGTCCCTTAATGGATATGATCCATGCATTCATTGGAGTAATCAATTTGCTCATAGAGACATGTGAGTGTACAATAAAGAATCTCTATCCTTAAGTAAATATGAGGAGTATGTTTAAAAATGTGATTCAGTAAGTCTTTGGCCAAAGCAATGAATGAGATTAGAAAATAGTTTCTAATTACATTTTTAGAATCACATAAGAATGTAAATCATATTAGGGGATTGACATATCAATTTCATGCCCTGATGATATGATTCAGAACATCGTATTAGAGAAGGACCGTATTGTATTGTAATTCCAATTGAATATGTTTTTTACTATTCTATATTAACCTAGGTAGTCATGATATGTTGCAAGACGTCACTCATGATTTGTGAAGTCCCCGAGGATTGATAAATATTTATAATCCTAATTTAAAGGGAGAATCAAAATTCCATTTTGATTCGTAACCAAAATAGAATTGTTCTACAAACTTCACTGCCTAGTTAATTAGAACCTAAGGCCGTGTCTGGATGCAGTAGTTGTAATTTCCATAGGAATTTCAAATTCTGGAAATTACTTCTCCATCATTTAAAATTCTAGAAATTATAATTTTTAGTGTTTGGATACTACGTATATAGGATTTACAAAATGACAAGAATCACAAATTTTTATGTTTGGATACTCCATATATAGAATTTGTTCTGGGTTTTTAATTTTATTATCATTATTATAATAATATATTAATTATTTTGTTAACATACATGCATATTCCAATACTACACTACAATTGAGGATAGAGATTTCATTGTAACCAACATAATCATGTTAATTATATCTTTCAAATTCAAAGGGGGAAAAGGCTTCCCTGTGTCTAGAGAAATCAGAATAAAAACCTATTTTCAAAACCTATATATACTATGAATGATTACCTATTTCTCATACTCATTTTAGAATATGGTGAAATTCTCATAAAGCATTGTCTGATTAGACTAATTGTCACGCCCCGAATTTCCAACAAATTAAATAAGGCATTTTGCCCTTAAACAACCAATAAATGCGGAACGTGAAGCATGGATTACCAAAATATATACAAATGCATATATATATTTTTTTCTTTTAAACATGTGCACATCCACCAACCCATGCTCTACCACAATGTAATTACTGACTCGTTCTTTAGAGTCGAATATTACATTCCATAATTTACATAATAAATTGACATTATGCAAAGTATTAAATAAATTCACATACAGAGTTTAAAACACAGTGGAAGACTAAAATCACCAGCAACTCCAAAGCTCCTTCAGCTCAACTCCTAATTATCCTAACCTGCAGGATAAACCCCTACACCGTCGAATAGTGTACCGGGTTATAACAACAACTCGGTCAGCTTATGAAGCTGGTATGAGTAACCACAAATCCTACTTACAAGAATCACTCCAATAATTTACATGCAAATAATTATTGCATAAACAATTTACAATTTGTAAATCATGCCAACAACCATAAATTCAATAATCCACCATAACAAATATCTTTATTTTTAAAGATAATCCAAAAATATGTCAATATTTATAACACACACCAAACCCAAATATCACCAAATTCACACACAAACCAAACCACAATCAAATGTCGCTTTTGGACAATTATAAGTGAGAATATTATTGAGACTCATTTCAAAACAAACACTACTTCCCATTTCTGGTAAGTAATGCCAGCATTGACGCAAATAACATGCATGTTACCCCCGCAAACACCTCTATCAGTTTGACATGACAGACTAGAGCTCTAACTGTATGGTCTTTTGCGACATGTAAATGTCCCCCACTCCAAAAAATACATTTTTAGTATTCTCACAAATAACCCCAAAAGCCACACCTCAAATGAACTCAATATCTCAAATATTCAACAACAAACCCCACACCTCAAATGAACAATATATCAAATATTCTGCACACCAAAATCATGCAACAATTTATTTTATATGCATATTTACAATCCCAATCCAGAGAATTCATATTATAAAATATACTGAACCTACACGTCCCATACCGCGTATTTTAACTCAACATATATAAATAAATGTTAAACAATATAAATTCTCATCCAAAATCAATCACAAACAAATATATGAACAATTTCATAAAATCAATAACACATTTCACCGAACCAAATATTGTGAATTTAATCACATCCAAACAATCAATTCTATCACAAATAATCAAGTGAGGTTTACACACCTTAGATATCCAGCTGCTCCAAAATCAACACTTAACCGAAATCGACACGTATCGCCTGATCAATAATACAGCTTCGCCAACGCCTAAATAATATCCAAAAGCTCAACTTAGCAAATTAAAGTCGAAGACTCGACTAAAAACTCTCTAATTATTCTTCGAACGTCCTCAGGATATCGAAACAATAAACCGAGACCGTTTGACAAAAAGTCAACTTTTGGTCCATGTGTGTCCCACATCAACTATTCAACGGGTCCCACGTTAACTATTCACCCATCGATTTCTATCGACGATCCATGTTCACCCAAACGTTCAGAACTAACAACATAACAATATATTCAAATATGGTGACAATCCAACGGTTAGATCGTCATAGATCGTAAATCGTATGATCCGTATTCGGGTTAATCCAACACCGATCAAAGGACCTAATTTCACAAAACTCTAAACATGAAAGTTGTTCGTATCGACGAACTAAGCACAATGGAACAAAGAAATTCTCCGGCCACTCCAGGACGCGCCGCCACTCGCCACCGTCAGTGGTGTGGCTGCCGCCGGTCAAACTTCTTCAATGACCATAAATTTTAACAGCATGTACATCTCAACAAATCTAACAAGTTTCGTAACTACCTCAAAGTGAGATGATGGCCGGATCGGAAGGAATTGCCCTCGAAAGCTCCGAAATTTCAAATCCAAAATTCTCCTTCGTCCGAACTCCGATTGAGGCGTACTTTATGTCGTTAGAAAGCCCCTAACAAGAGCTACAAAGCCCAGTAGATAGCTTCGGCCGACACAGCCGCAATCGTCGCCAGAAAACAAAAGAAATTCCGGCAGTTTTGGGTGTTTTTGGGTGAACTTCTCTACTTGATTTCTCCTTGTACACTAAGATTCGATCAAGAAAATGAGTATAGGGTTGAAGAGCATTGAATGATGAACAATTTGGGACAAATTTCACATCTTGAGGTGGCCAGATTTGGGAGAAAATGGCCGGCAAAGCCAGCTGCTACAGTAACTCGGGAAGAGGGAACGGGAGAGTGAGAGATTTATCCGGATGAGAGAGAGAAGAGGGTGAATAAACCCAAATCAGTAACTAACAACCAACGGCTGAGATTTGATCTTCAAAATCCAACGGCTAAGATCTTGCCGACACTAAGACATAATAAAAGTTTATTTCCTCAATAAACTTCCAAAAATCATAACTCTCTCATACGATCTCCGATTTAGACAAACTTTGCGCCCACGAACTCGTATCGACGAGCTCTACAACTTGCATGAAGAAAGTTTCTCCAAAAACTCAACCAATAAAAAGTCAACTGTTTTGACTTCCCGAAACTTAATATTTTCCAAATTAATAATCGTCCATTGATAAATTCACATCACCAACCATCCAAAATAATTTCCAAATAATAATTGCTTAATTTCAGTAATTTCTAATAATTAATTTATGAAATTTTGGGGTATTACATTAACACATATAATGAACCATAATCGAACCAAATAAAATTCAAAGTCTCATTGTTAATGAACCATAACCAAATAAAATAATCAGTACTAGAGCAGCAACACGGAAATGAGAAGCTTAGAAACATCAAATAAACATCCTACGCCTTCGATGAGAGAAACATCAATACCATATCTTTCTTCATCTCAATTGGGACAGCCTCCATTGGATCAAGTTTTGATGCAGAAGCCTGGATGAACTCTTGAAATGATGAAGCCATTTTAGCCACTGAATTAGCAAGAACATCTTTAGTACCTACATTTCTTTTCTTTGGAGGAGGAATATCAGTGGTGGTGGCTGCTTTGTTTTATTTTGAGAACCCATTGAGTTGGCTAAAATATCATCAATGCTAGGAGAACTTTCTACCCCTTCAGTATCACCATCCAAATCCACAATATGTTCATCTTCCGGAGTCATGAATTGCGTACCTTCTACACCTGTTTCAGCACCATGCCCAGTAGCTCTATCTTTTCCCCAAAGATCTACAATATCTTCCCAATTTGCTATTACTTTGAAACGAAAGCTTTTAATTAGCTTCCTTATGAGACTGCAGAAGTACCAAATTAAAGATTAAATAGTGAATCTACAGTATGTATAAAATGAAAAATACATAAGGAAAAAAGAAAAAAGAAAAAAAAACAAAGCCAATTTACCTGGACATATTCTTCCCAAGCATGCTCTGAATCCACTGTTATCATCTTTGAAGTTGCATCCCAAGTAAATCCACTATGCTTAGTATGTCACTAACTATACCATAAAACTTTTTCCAAGTCTTAACACGATTTCTTACATTATCTGCAATTATATATGTATTAAATTGTGCAGTTAATATAGATGCAACAGTGTTATAAGCAACCTTCTTCCAACCACCATCTCCTTTGTTTCCTCGTTGGCGCTCGTCCCTCATTATATCAGCTAAGGCTTGATCCATTTGTAAACTCCAGCGAACATAATTTTTGTCCTCTCCTTTATTTTTATTTGTTTCCTGGTCTTTTTCCTTCTTCTACCTTTCTTTGTTTGCTTTGCTACTGGCCATTGTATGATCTGTGAAATGATTATAACAAAGGGAAAAAAAATCTATGAACAAGAGGGAAAATGATAAATTCATAAGGGCATTTTATGTTGTAACAGGCTTTATGATACGAACTCAAATACAAAATTAGTAAACAGAGACCAAATACTAATCAATTGAGAATTAAACAAACAAAAACACACATCGAAATTCATGTCAAAGCAGACCGAACATAATTATTTAATGCATAACAAAGATAAAAAGATTAAAATGCCAAAGTTGCAAGTAGGAATATAAAAAAAATGAAAAATCAAGATTCTGGAATCCTTTTTGCTTGGTAATCTTGAAACATCTTCAATGCCAATGTGTCACGAAAAGAAGCTGTCCACTGATCGTTGGTTTCAACACATGTAATCCTATCATGAAAGTTATTCTAATCTGATGGTGGCTGATTTGCTATATCCGCATCCACAGAAGCCAAATACATCAAATCTTGATCTTCTAAAATTAAGTCATGTAGTTGCTCAATCCGGATAAAATTATGCAGTGTACAACAGGCATTTATAATCCTAATTTGGGTTTTGATGTTGAAAAATGAAGAAGTACGCAATATGCTCCATCGTTTCTTCAACAATCCAAATGCCCTTTCAATTACATTCCTTGCACTTGAATGACGTAAATTAAACAACACTTTGTAATTTCTAGGCCGATTCCCAGTCCACTCATTCAAGTGATATCTAGTTCCTCGATAGGGTGCTAAAAAACCAAGTCCATTAGAATACCCCGCATCCACAAGATAGTACTTTTCTACAATAAGAAAGTTTTCAAAAATTAGCAATTAGAACAGGTACATTTTCCTTCAAAAGTTTGGAGTTATAGAACAGGTAGGACTAGAGATTACCACTTGGAACTTGAAATGGATTATTCCTACGTAAAGCATCTCGCAAAACACGAACATCAGATGTAGAACCCTCCCATCCAGGTAATACATAAATGAATTTTAAATCTGGGGCACAAACGCCTAACACATTGATCGAAATATCACCCTTTCTATTACGATACCTTGGTTTTTCATCAGCAGAAATAGTTACATGAATGTGAGTACCATCTAGCGCCCCAAGACAATTCAAATAAGATTAAAATCAATAAAAAATAGCATAAGAAAATGATCTTTAAGAAAATTGGTCAAAGTACAAAAAATGGTATAGTATTTATAGTTACTGAATTACCTCAAACCTCTTCCATTTATCTCTATCTGAGCCACTCATAATCGGTGATTGGTACTTCAAGTAGTTCTTACTAGCTTATTCTCAACATGGCTTGCAACACCCTATTAAACTGCCGACTAATTGTCTCCATTGAACGGTAATAGTCAAAACCAATAGATCTTATCTTGTGGTTATGAGCAAGTATATTTAAAAATATTTCCACAGATTCTTCAATGGAAACATTTTTGTTCGAGCCAATCGACCATTGCCATGCAAAATTTTATATAACTTCTTAAATGCGCTCTTGCTAACACGTAGTTGTTTGATAGGAGCATATTTATGTTCCTCTTATATCATATTTATCTATATTTTCCTTTGTGATTTCATTATTTTTCTATCTATTTATGTTGGTTTTATGTTTATAGGTGTTGGCAATAAAAGTGAATAAAAATGGATAAATGAAGGCATTCCAAGCAAGACTAGGAGATGAAAGAGAATAAATTGCACATCACAGAAATTCAGTCTTCTGCCTGGGCAGATCAGTCGACTTCGGAGGATGTTTTCTCCGCATCTATCCGTTAGTTTGAGGTGTAATTTATAGATACAATACCTATATGTGTCTAGTCATACCAGTTCAAATTGTACCATATTCAGACCGTTGGATCTTCCTGACTTCGGTCTCAAGGGAATACTACTCGGTGCTGCTCGGACGTTCTGGAACCGAACTTTGATTGCTTGTAGAAAATGTTCCAGACATATATGGTTGTGTTTCAAGCTCTCCAGAACAAGCCCTATTAGTTTAGTTTCAAATGCAACTGAAAGCACTCAATTATGATACTTATCCACAGAGATATGCCCTTCACAAGAAGGAAATGTCAAGCTGGAGCAAAATTCGATCCTTAGAACAAATGATGGGCTTGTTGGGTTTGAATTACTCATGCATCCTTCACAAGACACAAGAACAGCCCAAGAAATATCTCCATGGGCTGATGTACATGATCAATGTAACTTTGTGGAGGTGAAGTCATTTGAAGTTTACCCAAGTTAGGTAGAGGTGCAACTTGGTGCCAAACTTGTCATGATCATGATGAAGTTAGGACACCACCACTACCACTCTAGACAAGCTATAGTAACTTCACTCATGAGTAAATGATGCACTAAGAGCAAATGGAAGCTTAGTCATTTGTCATTTCAAGTTTTGGAGGTGAAATATGACATATTGATGTGAACCTAAAATACGTTCACAAAGTGCTCTAAATACTTGGATTGAGCTATTCTGAAAGCTTATTTGTCGGTTTAATGTTTGTTTTCGTGTTTTCAGGGAAAATATGTGAAAAATGCTAATTTACACATAAAAGGTGAATTTTGGAGATTTACAGCACAATTTCGGAAAGTCAACCATGACTTTCCAATTATCTGATGACACCGGTCATCATTCGGAAGTGGAATATAATATTGTACGAAGATTTTGGAAACCGTTCCAAATCCCGGCAATTTTGCCGGCGAACCACCACTGACGGCGGCGCAACTATCACATGCGGTGGTGAAACATATTTTAAATCTCCATTTTATTTTCCCTTGTTTATATTTGTTATTTATATTTGTTATTTATATTTGTTTTTATTTCTATTTTAGTTTTCTTTTGTTAATTTATTTATTCCTTTTGTTTTCTTTATATTTATTTATTTAATTTCTTTTATTATTTTATATTGTTTTCTTTTCTTTTGTTGTTTGCAGCAAGCATGTTCACCATTCTCTGCAGCCCGCCACTCCTCACATGGATTCAAATCCAGCCAGTTCATCATCCCACCAGCAGATTCCCCCACTTCCATTTGAATTCAAATTCTCCCTTTTGAGCTGTGTCTCCAGCTGCATCTCCACCATCACAGACCATCACTTCTTCATCCTCTTTAAATACCCAGTCCATATTCATTTCTCAATGGCCGGGGCTTCTCCCCGCGCCACCATCTCTTTCCCCATCTCTTTCCCCCTCCACCCCTTCACAAACATCACAACCATCATCATCTTCACCCCACCATAATTCATCTGCAAATTAATCAATTCAAGTTCACAAATAATTAATAAATGTATGTTTTAATTGCAGCTTGAATTTCACGCGTGCTCCGCTCTCTGCTATGCCAAAGCCCGGACTCGGCGTGCCTCATTGCCTTCGCCGCCGGAGTTCTCTCTGTCCTCTGCCATCACCGCCGGCGACCCATCTTCCCGTTGCCGCACCGCTGCAAATCCAGCCCGGTCATGCCCGTGATGCCACACCGTGCGCTGCCGACATATCTTCGTCAATTCCGGTCGTCGACCAATTCGGCGCTACCAACGGCCTTGTCGGCAAGCTCATCACCTGCTCTCGGCCCGCCGGCGATCCCATCGCTCGCGACCCCGGACGCCGATCTTCCATGCCCGACCCGCGCTGCTCGCCACGATGTGCGCCGATCTCAATCACCGCATCACCCATGCGGCAGCCATCAGCAGCTCCTCTCTGCCGCGCCAGCTGCACCATCAACGCCGGCGTCGTACCCGTGATCTCGGATTCAACCCGGCCATGGCCGCACCTAGATCCTCCCTTGCCGCTACGATACCGGCCACCCGTGCCGGTCGTCGATTTCTCACCGGCGGCGGTTCTCTCACCGTCCTCACCTGCACCCACCAGCGCTGCGTCTTTCAATATCTCACGGGCAGTCTCTCTGCTCTGATGGAAAAGAAAAAAAGAAAGAAGATGAATGAAGAAGCTGCACGGGAAAGAAGAAGAAAATCGCGTTGAATAGTCAAGTGGTCAACACGGGTCAACAGAAATGAGAAGGTTGAAAAGTCAAAGGATTTGACTTTCTCATTGGACCGGGTTGGATCAGTGCTCCTAGCCCAATACCTCAAAGCCCAATGGCCCAAGTCCAATTACTATCTACACCCGAGCTCACCGAACCTTCACCGAACACCGGCGAATCCGATAAGATCCTTCGCCGGAATTAAATGAGCATTTCTTTCTCAAACTCTTTTTAATTTTAAGTTGTGTGAATTTATTATTTTATTTTTATTTGATTAATTTGTATTTTGAATATTTGATGGATTTGAATTGTGTGATTTAATTACATTATGAAAAACCCAAAAATATGTTATTTGATTAATTTGTGTGTTAGTTTAAATTGTTAATTTAATTTATATTGTTCTTGTTTTATTTTATTTTCAAAGATATTAAAAATCCAAAAACATTTTCTTTCATTTAGTTCTTGTTTTCAAATTATTTTCAAAAACCCAAAAACAATACTTTTGTATATATGGTACATTTTTGTAAATAGAGACAATATAGTTTAATTAATTTTGTGACATTAGAATAGTAAATAAACAATCCTCTGTGGGAAAACCTCTACTTCCCATTATACTATTCAACGACAAATTGTTAGGAAGTTTAGGAAATAATTAATGACGTCGGTTTTACCGCATATCATTTTGGCGCCGGCTCGCCGGGGATTGTTTTTACTTTTTACTTTTCTAAATAGTGTTTTACTATTTGTAAATAATACTTGTTGATACTTGTAAATAATACTTACTAATTATACTTGTAGATATTTTCTTACACTTAGTAATAATTTTACTTAGGTGTCTTTTGTATAGTTGATTATTTAAGTTGTTGTAAGTTGTAATTTGAACGGAAATAGGTAAGGTCCTTTTATTAATATTGGCCTAAACCCTTCATTTCTACCGTAAGGTCACTTGAGGTTGAGGGCGGCCTTTATTAACACTTGGAGAATTGTCGAACACTTAAGTGCTTTCTCAACTGAGTAAGGGGCACATGAATGGTGTCTAGATATGATCGAGACCCTGGGTGACGGGTTTGTAAAATTGGATTCAGAGGACTAGTCCACTAAATGAATCCTGCCTCTCGCTTATCTCTTGTGATCTGGCCATTCGCCTTCTGAAAACACGGAAAGTCATTTAAGTCAAGGCATTGCACCTAGGCTGTACGTCCACTTTGAATTACCGCTTGGAATCAACTTTGTTTTTAACTATATATTGGACAATTTAACATTACTTGTAAATAAAATATACTTAGACATAGGAAATTTTATTTATTCATTTTGTATAGATAATTTGTGACATTATTTTTAACTTTGTAAATATTTTGTTTTTAACTTGTAAATTTTATTACTAACCTTTTAACTTTTTATAGGGAATAATCAAGGTTATCGGAAATTTTACCACATACATCGGAGCATACGTTTAGGAAGTCAAGGTTGAAAAACCTTGAGGTTGATGTCTTGTTGGTGATTTTCGGTATCCTCGGGAGTAAAAAGGTAAGTTTTCTTTTCACTCTCATAATTTTTATGTTAAAAAAAATAAAAAAAAAAAAAAATTAGAAATTTTTTAATTCAGTTGTAAATAAAAAAAAAGAGTGTTTGCTTATTATTTATTTTTACTGTTTATAATTACTGTTTGTTTTATTTTTGGGCTTGTTGTAGTTATTTGTTATTGGGCCTTAGGCCCGTTTGTATGATTGGTTAGGGTTTTAGGTTTCGAAATAAAAAAATAAAAAAATAAAAAATAAAAAATTTGGCCCGTTGGGCCCGTGTCATTCTCGAAGCCCAAAACCCGTAACCCAAGCCCATTTAGTGTGTCGGGCCTATTCGTTTTTAGGCCCATTAGTTTAAGCCCACCAATAATGGGCCGGAGAATTCTTTGGCCCAGGCCCACTTTAAGGCCCAAACCATTTCGATGGCCCAAGCCCGTTTAAAGTGTCGGCAACCTTTGCGCGTGTTTTACACGCGTTTTCACTGTTCACTTTACGACTTTTTCGTAAAGTATTAAAAAAATAAAAAAATTAAAAATAGAAAATCAAAAAAAATTGATTGGGCCGACGCACGACTTTTGCGTCGGCCGAATTGTTTAATAAGCCGCATACGTTTTCACTGTACGCTTTGCGACTTTCGTCGCTCGATCCGTAAATTGCGGATCTCTATCTATGGCACGTGTGTGTGCGTGTCTTTCCCTTCCCTTCTGTTTGTGTGTTTCATTTCACGCATTTCCCTTAGGTTTCCCTTAGTCTCTCTCAATTCTCTCTCTCGTTTTCTCTCGTTGTTCTTCGTGTTCTTAGTTAGTTTTCCTAGAAAACCTCCCAATTCCCAGAAGCTATCCTCCCTTCCCAACCCAGAAATGGCCAAGAGAGTGAATTCTTTCAGCGAGTTATTTCAGGCAGGTCCTTCAGAGAACCCGATCTTTGAAGGCCTGGATGAAATAATTCCACCGAACATGCTCAATAGCGCCGATGCTAGCATGCCGACCGAGCCACAACCGCAACCACTACCCCAAGCACCAATCCTGGTTGCTGATCCACCCACCGAGCCGGAAGCCGCTCCTGTCTATAGGAGACTTCCGAGGACGAAATACACCAAGGCTCAGAGAGAAGCATTACAGGCTTTCTTTGCGGTGTATTCTCACCCCACCAAGCCACAAAGAGAAAGATTTGGTCCAAAAATCGGGTTAGAAGAAGACCAGATCTATTATTGGGGGACGAGAAATAGGAAGAAGTTCGGTATCCATACATCTGAGCAGCGTATTGCCGAGCTAGAGAGAAGAAACGATGAGCTGGTGAGCAAGAACGAGGAGCTTCAACTGCAGAATCAACGACTCGTCGATGCTCTCCACAGCGGCATATGTCCCAACTGCGGAGGTCCTGTTCCGTACTCAGATGTGCCTAGGTCACGGCTCGATGTTGTTCCTCCACAACAAGAGCCTCTTCTCGAGTTGTCTGATGATTCGATCGACATGGACCACACGAGACGAGATGTGCGGAGCCTCATGCCTACACTAGTCGAGCGCCCATCCGTACCTGTGCCATCTAATATTCCGGGACCTGCTCATGATCTTGTCGGAGTCCACACCGACTTGATCTCGGATATTGCCTGTAAGGCCAAAGACGAGCTCCTGCTCATGGCCACTGCCGGATTTCCTTTGTGGATATCTTTACCGACTCCCGGTACGTCCATTCATCCCGAAACTCTTAACCGTGCCGAATACTTGCGAGTGTTTCAACGAGCTGAACCTGCACCGAACTTCAAATTCGAATCCTCGAGACACACGACAACCATTCACCTTTATCCGACCATTATTGTTCAGATCTTAATGGATGTTGGTCGATGGTTGCCCGTCTTCTGTTGCATGATCACAAACGCCCAAACGTTGGAGATCCTATCCTCCGACAACACCGAAGGCTACGAGGAGTAGAAGCAAGTGATGTCGGCCGAGTTTCTAGTGCCATCTCACATCGTTTCAACTTGTGAAGTCCAGTTCGTTCGGTATTCTCACCAACAACTGGATGGAAGTTAGGTCGTTGTGGATGTCTCCGTGGATGAACTGCGTTCAAATCCAAAGCCTTCCGTGAGATCAATTTGCCGAAAACGCCCCTCCGGATGCCTGATTCAAGACTTGCAAAATGGATCTTCCTTGGTCACTTGGGTGGAGCATGTGGATGTGCGCGAGAAGGAGATGAAGGCCATTTTCGAACCTTTTGTTCATTCCGGATTCGCTTTTGGTGCAAAGCGTTGGATCTCAACTCTCCAACGACAAGCCGAGCGCTACATGTGCGCCACAGGGATCCACACTTCACCCGGTGACTCTATCATTTCGCCTGAAGGAAGAAGAGGCCTTGCAGAAATGGCAAAGCAAATGACGATCTGTTTCTTCAACGACATCAGTAACTCCACGTACCATCACTGGACTTGTTCGAACCGAACAAGAGAGACTCGAATGGAGGTCAGGACCAACAAACGAAGGGGTGATCCGAGCAAGCCCCCTGGAGTCAATCGTACTGCTGGTTGTTCTGTCGTTCATCTATCCCATCACACCAGAATCTTTGAGTTCCTCAAAGATGTGCATATGAGACCGCTATGGGATAGTATGTCGATGGACAGCTCGGTACAAGTGCTAGCAAACTTCACCATCGGTCTTGACCCGCAGAACCAGATTTCGGTGCTCACCATAGATAATCACAACGACTTCCTTATTCTTCAGGAGTGTTGCACCGATGCAACAGGGTCGTCTATGATTTATGCGCCGATCAACCATTCCATCTTCCAGTGTTTGCTATGTGGAGCTGACCCGGGGCCATTTCCATTGATGCCATCAGGCTTCTCCATTCTGCCTAATGTTTCCGGATGTATTCTTGATGGAACACTACTTACTATAGTGTTCCAGATCTCAGTGAAGGCTACATCAGCCAAATCTGCCGTGGAGTCGGCAACAACCCTCGTCCAGGACACGCTCAAACGGACCAGTGCCGCAGTCAACTAAGGAGCAAACGTTGGATGCAAGGCCCTACTAGCCTTGTTTGTGACTGTTGGTGACTTGCTTCGGGAGGAGCTTAACGATCTTCAAAGGGGAGTTTTTCTTTAACCTTTCTTTTTATTTTTGTTTCCTTTTTCATTTGTATAAATGTTGTGTGTTTATTTCTGGTTGTGTGTTTAAATTCAATAACCATACTTGAATTTTTCATTTCGTGAAATATCTGTCTAACATTGAGGACAATGTTTAATTCAAGTGTGGGGGGAAGGTTTATTAAAAAGAAAAGAAAAAATTTGAAAATTTGAAAAATTCAAAAAAATAATATTTTACTTGTTTTTGTTTTCTACTGTAACGGTATCTCGACTAGATCATACTTACTCCCTTAGTAGCGTTGAACCTACCATTGCACTAAGTAAGTTACTATGGTCACGTATTGTTACGTAAATTGAAAAAATCAAAAAAATCAAAAAATCAAAAATTACAAAAATATTTGCTTATGTTTTGTGTTTATTTGTGTTTTGTGCTTTATTCTTTCCAACCCCGATGATGAATTGAGTTTAATTGTTATGATTTTGAGAATGTTTATTATATGTTAAGGCTTAACCCTAAACACTTAACCCTAAACACTGAGCGGAAATAATTAGTGAATCTTGTGAGGTTTAGTGGTTAATGTTATTTTTATGTGCCTATTGGATTGCATGAGATTAATTGTATATTTGGTTTTCACACACTTCACCCGAGCATAAATGAGATATGTATATTAAATGCTTAGCAAATTCTTTAACCTTGGTATATAATTTTTATTCTCTTGATTATAATTTTTTCGAACTCGCTGAGGATTATGGTTGGAAAGAATTTCTGTTTTGTGTTTCCCTTTCTGTTTTTGTGTTCTTGTTTTGTATTATGTGTTTGCTAGAGGACTAGCAATAGTTCAAGTGTAGGGGTGTGATGTGAACGTAAAATACGTTCACAAAGTGCCTTTAATTACTGGATTTTGCCATTTCGAAAGCTTATTTGTTTGAATAATATTTGTTTTTGTGTTTTTAGGGAAAATATGAGAAAAATGTCAATTTTAACACAAAAGGTGAATTTTGGAGATTTTCAGCGTAATTCGGAAAGTCAACCGTGACTTTTACATGTGGAAGAAAATACTGTACGAAGATTTCGGATTATTCCGAATCCCGAAAAATTTGTCGGCGAACCACCACATAAGGCGGCGCAACCACCACACGCGGTGGCGATACACATTTTAAATCTCCATTCTATTTTCTCTTGTTTATATTTTATCTTTAATTATTTTTGTTTATTTTTGTTATTTTTCTTTTGTATTATTTTATTTATTTCTTTTAATTTCTTTTATTATTTTTATTTTATTTTATTTATTTATTTATTTTATTTCTTTTTATTTTATTTCTTTTGTTTTGTTGTTGCAGCTACCATGTTCACGATTCTCCCTCACATGCCGCTCCCTCTTTGAATCCAGTCGACAATCCAACCTTTGTTGGTCTTCCACCACTCCTCAATCACAGCTGTGATTATTCCTCCACTCCCTCACATGGCCTCAATTCCTTCAGGAATCAATCAAGTGCTCCACGATCACTACCTTTCCAGCTTCACAGAGCACAACATTTTCTCTTCACCGTTGGCTGCTCTCGCCCTTTCCTCGATTCACCATTGTCGGCGCCGCCGATTTCATCGAGCCCGGTCCTCGACCTGCGCCGCCATCCCTTCCCGGCGAAAATCCCGTGCACATCTTCATTCTTGCTCGATGCCTCCGGCGCCGCATCTCGTTCGTCGCCGATCTGCATCGCCGCCATCAGCGATCTCACTCCATGCCGCGGGTCGTGCCACCAGCATCATCATCGTTGCCGTCTCTCCTTCCCGTGACGCCGCTGCCGTTAACAAGCCCAAGACCGAGCCATTTCCATCGCCGTAGCTGCTCCGCCGGCGTCGTACCCAACCATCCTTGCCGGCGTATGACCGTTCCCTTCCTCCTTGCCGGCGCCAATCTTTTGCCGCTGCCCGGCCTCGCCGCAATCCGACGAGCCCAGCTGCTGCACCGTCCACCGTTGCCGTCACTGCTGCCAAAGATCCGGATCCGACGCTGCTACTCAATCACCGAGGCCGTGCGCCGGCCTCTCGTCGCCGTTCTCACCAAGCCTCCCACAGTCTCTCTCTCGTGGTCTGCAGCAAGAAGAAGAAAAGAACAACAACAAATGCGAAGATGAAATCGTGAAAGAGATGAAATGAAGAATCCCGTGCTCTATTGCCGACTTGGCACGAGGCCGGTTGAAAAGTCAACATGAAGGGTTGGGCTTGGGCCAAAACGCAAGAGGAAAGAAGAAGAAATCTGTTGTGGGCTGTTACTATGTACACCCGCAAAGCTCAAAAGCCCAATGTCCGGAAATTTCTTACTACACCCGCCACATCCAAATATTATACCGTTTCTATAGCTGAGTCTGCCACCTTCGCCTGCCAGACAGTGTCCATTTTCATGGACACAACAGTAACATTTTTCCCAAACTCGTTTGTTTATTATAATTTATTTTTGTTTAATTTATTTTCTGCAATTAACTATTCGTGAATAATTTTGGGAAATGTTATTGTGTAAATATTTGTTTATTTTCTATTTTTGCATAATAATTGTGATTTTTCTAAGTTGCTTTTGTGATTGTTTATTTGATTCAAGTTTACGGAAATCTTTTATATGTTTATGTTATAGGGGTCGACACTTATAATATTTGCATGTAATTGGAGCTAGAGTTAGGAATCTGATTCACCTAATAGTTTTGGAAACCTAATTCACAAGTAGTAAAGGTTTGGACAAAGGTCGGAATCAATTAAAAAAGGATTGCAAATAGATGGACTTTTCTATACTAGGTTGTGCACTTGAATTAACGATTCTTTTCGATGCTTTGAAAATGATTTGACTAGCTAGCTTTCTAGACTAAGATGACATGTTTAATTGATTGATCTAGGTGCTTTCACTTAGGTTAATTTTCAGAGAGAAGTCTAATTGGGAAATAATTAGCTTTCTAATGTTTCACAATGTTAATTTCGATCATATGACTTAGAGAAATCAATATTTGTGTGTGTTTTTCTTGTTTTCAAAAAGAATAAAAATCCAAAAATATTTCCTTTTAATTATTTATTGTTTTCAAAAATCTCAAAAACCCCCAAAAATACTTTTGTATATAATATATATTTTTGTAAATAGAAACAATACTGTATAGTTTATTTAATTTTGTATATATATATATATATATTCTTTATTCTTTATACTTGTTAATAATAATTCTTTATTTTTCGTGACATTGAAAAGTAAATATAACAATCCTCTGTGGGAAAAACCTTTATTTCCCATTATACTTTACAACGACAATTGTTAGGAAGTTTAGGTAATAATTAATGACCACGGTAAAAACCGCATAATAATGACCTCCGGGGATTGTTTTTACTATTTACTTTTTACTATTTGTAAATAATACTTGTTAATTTTTTTTATATACTTTGTAAATAATACTTGTTAATTTTATATATACTTACTAATTTTAGTTGTAGATATTTTACACTTAGTAATTATACTTAGGATCCTAAATATAGTTGATTATTTTTTTGTTGTTGTAAGTTGTAACTTGAACGGAAATAGGTAAGGTCCTTTTATTAATATTGGCCTAAACCCTTCATTTGTACCGTAAGGTCACTTGAGGTTGAGGGCGGCCTTTATTAACACTTGGAGAATTGTCGAACACTTAAGTGCTTTCTCAACTGAGTAAGGGGCACATGAATGGTGTCTAGATATGATCGAGACCCTGGGTGACGGGTTTGTAAAATTGGATTCAAAGGACTAGTCCACTAAATGAATCCTGCCTCTCGCTTATCTCTTGTGATCTGGCCATTCGCCTCTGAAAACACGGAAAGTCATTTAAGTCAAGGCATTGCACCTAGGCCGCACGTCCACCTTGAGTTACCGCTTGGAATCAACTTTCATTTTTTTTCAACTATATTCAGGCAAAGGAAAATGTTTTTGTACACTTTAGGTATATTGGATTAAACATGACTTTAAGATGGGTAGTTGTTTCAGTCCCATTGCACATTGAAATCCTCTGTTCCCGTACCTTAGTGTATTGTGTAAATAAAATATACTTAGACATAGGAAATTTTATTTATTCATTTTGTATAGATAATTTGTGACATTATTTTTAACTTTGTAAATATTTTGTTTTTAACTTGTAAATTTGATTACTAACCTTTTAACTTTTTATAGGGAATAATCCGGGTTATTCAGAAATTTTACCACATACATCGGAGCATACGTTTAGGAAGTCAAGGTTGAAAAACCTTGAGGTTGATGTCTTGTTGGTGATTTTCGGTTTCCTCGGGAGTAAAAAGTAAAGTTTTCTTTTCACTCTCGTTATTTGTTTGTTAAAAATAAAAAATAAAAAAAAATAGAAAATTTGTAATTGTAAATAAAAAAAAAGAGTGCTTGTTTTGTTTTACTGTTTGTAATTATTTATTTTTACTGTTTATAATTACTGTTTGTTTGTTTTGGGCTTGTTTTTGCTTGTTATTTGTTATTGGGCCTTAGGCCCATTTGTTTGTGATTGGTTAGGGTTTTGGGTTTCGAAAAGAAAAAAATAAAAAAAAATTATAAAAAAAATTTGGCCCATTGGGCTCGTGTCATTCTCGAAGCCCAAAACCCGTAACCCAAGCCCATTTAGTGTGTCGGGCCTATTCGTTTTTAGGCCCATTAGTTTAAGCTCACCAATAATGGCCCGGGATTTCTTTGCGGCCAGGCCACTTTAAGGCCCAGACCATTCCGATGGCCCAGGCCCGTTTAAAGTGTCGGCAACCGTTCGCGCGTGTGACACGCGTTTTCACTGTTCACTTTACGACTTTCGCGTAAAGATATGGTTAAATAAAAAAAAAATTAAAATAAAACAAAAATAAAAAATAAAAAAAAATAAAAATAAAAAATGAAAAAAAATTTTGATTGGGCCGACGCACGACTTTTGCGTCGGCCGATTTGTTTAATAATCCGCGTGCGTGTCAATCGTAGCCTTTGCGACTTTCGTCGCTCGATCCGCAATTTGCGGATCTTCTGTCTTTGGCACGTGTGCGTACGTGCGTCCGTTCCTTTCCCATTCGTTTGTGTCTATGTGCTTCATTCCATTCATTTTGCATTCATTTTCACTTAGTTCCCTTTTATTCTCTCTAAATTTTCTCTCGTTTGTTCATATTGTTCTTCACTTGTTCTTCGTTGTTCTTAGTAATTTTTCCAGAAATCTATCCTCCCTCCCAACCTAGAAATGGCCAAAAGAGTGAATTCTTTCAGTGAGTTGTTTCATTCAAGTCCTTCGAGAAGTGATTTCTTTGAAGGCTTGGATGAAATCATTCCACCAAGCATTCTAGATACGTTAATGCTAGTATGCCGACCGAGCCACAACCGCAACCACTACCCCAAGCACCAATCCAAGCTGCTGATCCACCCACCGTAGCCGGAACCCGTCCTCCCAGGCGTAAGAGAGGCCCGAGGACGAGATTCACCAAAGACCAAAATGATGCGTTGCGCTTTTTACGCGGTGTATCCTCACCCCACGAAACCGCAACGAGAAAGATTTGGTCCAGAAATCGAACGGGAAGAAGACCAAATGTCTATTATCGGGGGTCGAGAAATAGGAAAAGTTCGGTATCCATACGAGGAGCAGTGTATCCCGATCTAATAAGAAGAAACGAGGAGCTGGTGAGTAAGAATGAGGAGCTTCAAGAGCAGAACCAAAACTCATCGATGCTCTTCATAGCGGCATTTGTCCCCAGTGCGGAGGTCCTGTTCCGCACTCGGATGTGCCACGACCAAGGTTCGAAGTTGTTCCTCCAACAGAGCCTCTTCGTCTTGTCCGATGATTCAATCGACATGGATGACTTGCGAAGGGATGTGCGGAGCCTCATGCCAACATTAGTCGAGCGCTCATCCTACCTATGCCATCCGACCATCTTCCGGACCTGCTCACGATCTCGTCGGATTCCATTCCGACTTGATCGCCGATATCGTGAACAAAGCCAAAGACGAACTCCTGCTCACGGCCGCCGTCGGTTTTCCTTTATGGATAACTTCATCAAATCCCGTCACTTCCATTCATCCCGAAACTCTTAATCAGGCCGAGTATTTGCGAGTGTCTCAACGAGCTGAACCTACACCATATTTCATATCCGAATTTTCGAGACACTCGGTAACCATCCATCTTTATCCGACCACCATCGTTCGAATTTTAATGGATGTTGGTCGATGGTTGCTCGTCTTCTCGTAGCTTGGTCACAAATGCCCGTACCTTGGAGGTCCTATCCTCCGGACAACAGAAGGCTACAAGGAGCGAGTGCAAGTGATGTCGGCCGAGTTTCTGGTGCCAACTCACATCGTTTCAACTCGTGAAGTCCAGTTGTTCGTTCCTCTCACCAACAATTGGATGGAAGTTGGGTCGTGGTGGATGTCTCCGTGGATGAAATGAGCTCAAATCCAAGGCCTTCCGTGAGATCAAGATTGCCGAAAACGTCCTTCCGGATGCCCGATACGGGACTTGCAGAATGGATCCTCCTTTGTCACGTGGGTGGAGCACGTGGATGTGCGAGAAAAAGATTTAACCCCATTATTTAAACCTTTTGTTTAATCAGGGTTCGCATATTGAGTGCAAAGCGTTGGATCTCACCTCTTCAACGACATGCTGAGGGAGAAGTGACTCGATGATACCGGAGGGGTTGTTTGTGAGTATCGCCGTCAAAGTGTAGTGGATGGTAAATTGTGACCAGGGGTTGTCGTACCCAAGGGATTGGAAGGCCCAAGATCCCTACTTGGTGAACAAATGCAAACAAGGTATACAATGCACTAGAAGTGGTGTGATTAGAGATGGATTATGTACTTAGATGTGGAGTATGTGCAACATGCAAGTGTAGTGATCAAAGGGGTGTCACTCTTGAGTGACAAGGACCAGAACAGTGACTTGAAGTGACAAGGACAGTAGCTAAGTAACCAATCTAATCTAAGTGAGGTTGTGGTAACAAGAACACAAGTGAATGTGTTGATAGCTTTGTGTGTTGTTGAGGTGACAAGCCCAACAAAAGTGTGATTGCTGTGTGATCAAATGGATGGAAACGATTGGGGTTTCGGGTTCACTCTACCCCAATCAAATGTATGACAACTCTCAAGAACATGCAACAATGAATTCACTAAGGATCAAACCCCTATCCTAGCCATGTTATGGTTCTAGGATTGATTCTTCTAGGCCTATTTTGTGCCTTATTAGGGTCACAAATACTCCTAGTCTATTCATCCAAGCCTTGTTAGGGTCTCAAACAAACTTCCTAGGCATAGAGATTCAAGAATCAAGATTCAAACAAACTCAGTCCATTGACATAAACTCATCATGCTCATTGCAAACACATAGGATAAAATGTAATTACATAGAATCCTAACATTAAGTTAAGTTGAACACATGCTTGAGAACTAATTAGATTCATAAACATGCATCAAACAAAACCGCATTTAACCAATGAACATATCCAGAAACGAATTCATCATGCATACTCAAGAGAAATCATCAAAACATCATCATGGGCTAGAGCACACAACCCTAGCCCCCAATCTAATGAACTACTCACAATTCATTGTCATATACATCAATAATCTCAAATAAGAAAGCATAAGTTCAAAGTAAGAGTGAAGAAGTTGAGAAAATGCTCAAGATGTCGATGGCCAGCAGCTCCTTGGTGACTCCAAGTATGTAGCAAGCCTCCTTGAACTCCCCTCTTCCTCTACAAGCTCCAACTTATCTCCAAGCTTCCCAACTCTTGATGTCTCAATGGATGGCAACTTGTGGTGAAGGTAGATCGATGGAATGGTGGTGGAAAGTGTATGGTTGTAGTGTTTGGGATGTGTGGAAGATATTTCGTGAAGGGATCGAAGTGAGATGGGTGGTGGAAGGTGGTGAAAATGGAAGAACAAAAACGGCAGACGTACTGGGCGTCCGGGCGGATGGTATCGGCGTCCGGGCGCTTGGTACGTCTGTGTGTGTTTTTGCAAGCTTTGCCGAGAGAAAATGGGGTGTTTCTATCTAGGGTTTTTCTGAACGTGAGTAACTGAATGAGAGCAGGGTCTGGTTGGTCTCCACAGCCTCCAAGGGTTCCCTAGGGTTTCCTAGTGGAGAGAGTAAACAAAGGTGAGTGGTGGGAAAAGAAATGGAAAAGAAAGGTGAAGTGGAGGAATTTGTGGGTGAGTGGGGAAACTAGTGGACATGTCATCAGCCATGCACATGTGTGCAGCTGGTGTAGGAGACTCTCTCCTGCTGTGGTGGTGCTCCGGTGGTGGTCCGGCGGTGCTGCCGCCTCTTGTGGTGGTGGTTGGCCGGAAAAGTCGCCGGAAATGCAATTTCTTCATTTTCCTTCCTTTCTTCGATTCTTCAAGGCCTTCAATGGCAACGTCTTCCGAAGGTGAATTCATGCAATCTTCAATGTCTAGAAGCCACGGTTGACTTCTTGTCCTCTTCTCGGAAGTGTGCCCAAAAGTAGTCAAAATGCACCTTCTTGTGCCGAATTACCTCAAGTCACCTAAGTAACCTGAAATCATGAAAACGCATATTAGTAGTAACAAAATGCCTTCGGATAAGCTTAACTCTCGTGATTAGGAATACAATTTGCGCTATAAATAAGTGCAAATCACACCCCCACACTTGAATCTTGCTTGTCCTCAAGCAAACACAACATAAAACAATAAGGGAAACACAATACAACACGCGAAAGGGAAAAACAGAATTCAAACAAAATTTTCTCCAACCATAGTCCTCAACGAGCTCGGGATGTTGTAAACAAGAGACATAAGATCACAAATCAAGGCTTCACAAATTTGCTAAGAATTTAACAAGCGCAATTCAATCATGCTCGGTGAAGTGTGTGGAAACCAATGTACAATCCATCTCATGCAATCAAATAGGCACACTAAACACATTAACCACAACTCTCGCAAAGATCACTAAGTATTTCCGCTCAAGTGTATAGGGTCAAAGTGTTTACTCTCATAACAAATGCACAAAGAATGTTCCCATATGCTTGCTCATCAACCAACTCTCTACAAATCGAACCATAAATCGTTAGATCTCAAGGACTTATAATGGTAAAACGGGGCCAATGGGTGAATGGAATGGAATGGAAATATGAGTGGTGCTAAGTGTTCACAAGACATATCAACGACTTTGAAACTCAACCAAATGCTTCAACCAAATTATTTTCTTATTCTCCTCCAACCTTATTCACAAACTACTTTCTTTTTGGATTTTTCTTCTTTCTCATTTTCTATTTTTTTCTTTATTTTTCTTGAGGAACTTTATTCCTTCTTTTTGTTTTTGATTTTCTTTCTTTCTTTCTTTCTTTGAACAATAAAACTGAATTAAACAACTCCTCCAAACTTTCCTTTTAGTACAATCATCAACTCTCAAGCATTTAAGGATAAGAAGTCACTATCAAAGTCTTGTAAACACAATGGTGATGGTAATTTTGAAGTGGTGGAATGAATGTGTGTGATGTGGGTGAACAAAGGAAAGCTAATGATGTATATGGCTCAAAGTGGGCTATTCCTAGAGTTCAAATTCATATGGATGATGGTCAATTTGGCAATGGTGTTCAACTAATGCCTTAGTCATTTCTAACTCAAAATGGATCAATCAAAAGCTTCAAGTGGTCTTTGAGCAAGTTCTAGGTCCAAACCTTATGCAATGTTCACACATGAAGAACAAAGAGAAACATGTAAGATGCATACATGTGCATATTCAATGGGCTCAAAACCTCACATTTTCTGGGTATGCATGGCAATACATGTCAAGTGTGCTTCTCGGATTGCAATCAACGAATCAACAAAGGTGAAGTGTACATGGTGATCAAGCAATCAAGAATCATGCATATTAAACTCAAAGCAAATCATATCAAGCCTTAACAATGATCACAGTCTCTAGAACACAACAAAGTAAGCTCAATTCATCATTGGGATCGGAGAAAATGGACACAAAACACAAACAACACACAAAAACAAACAAAAATGCCAAAATTTCACAATCAGGGGCTCTGGCGTCCGGGCGCCCATTCCTGGCGTCCGGGCGGATCAAGTGGCAGAGAGCATGTTTTCTCGAGATTACATAGGGCGTCCGGGCGCCTAGTAGGGGCGTCCGGACGGATCACTCGGGTTTACCTCCCGGACTTCGGGCGTCCGGACACTAGTAGGGTGTCCGGACGGATTAGCTACTGGAACTTGACAAAATTCGAAAAATTTGAAACATTTTGGCCAAAACGAACCCAATCTCACCCCCACACTTAAACTTAACATTGTCCCCAATGTGATAAGTGAATTCAACAATAAACTTTGGGTGAGAAAACATGACAAACAATCACAAACACACAAAACAAACAAGAATGAAAACAAACAAAGATAGAAGTACTCCCCTTCGAAGCGCATGCTTTCCGTTTAGACACGAACAATCACCAACAACAAGGTTTCAAGACCTTGCAATCCAATGCTCACGACCTTTGGTGATGCTTATCATGATGTACTTCAAGAGTCGGGGATATGGGGCTGCCTCCCCATGAGCGCTTGTTTTTAGAGACCCTCAAGCCGGTCTTTCTTCTTCCTTCATACTTCATGGAGGCTGGTAGCTCTCCTTCTTACCACCCACCATGGTGGTCTTGTTGCAGCTCCCACCAAAACAACTACTTGGCTTCTAGAACTTGGGAGTGAAACATGGTGGCCAAAAACATGCCACCTTCTTCTTCTTCTTCTTGTTGGTGCTGCCAACAACTTTCTTCTTCTTTGAAGCTTTTCTTGGTACCGTCTTTGCATCACTAGATGGAGGATGCAACTTCACATACTCATCGATACATTGCAGCTTGGAGAGTTTACTCTCATCAATTTCTGGGGGTTCACACTTGTCTATCCGAAAACAATCCCCTAAAGGCATGGGATTTCTCGTAGCATCAAAGATCCGAAATCCGACGGTTGTATCGAAGACCGTCATTGTGAGAATCCCTTTTTGGACATCAATTCTTGTCCCAGCAGTGGCCATGAATGGCCTTCCTAAGAGAATAGGCATCTCTTCTTCTCCTCCACTCTCAATATCCTTCATATCAAGGATCACAAAATCAGCCGGTATGAGGAGTTCTTCAATCTTCACAAGAACATCCTCAACTATTCCCATGGGCTTAACTTGGCTCCGGTCTGCTAGCTTGAGTGTAATCTTCATCGGCTTGATGTCATCCAGTCCAAGAGTCTTGTACACATCATAAGGCATGAGATTTATTGATGCCCCCAAGTCCAACATAGCCTTGTCGAATCCCTTGTTGCCTATGATGCAAGGGACCGTGAATGAACCGGGATCCTTAAGCTTGGGAGGAAGCTTGCCTTGTAGGACAGCAGAGACATCCTCACTCAATATAATTTGTTCATCCTTCAAGAACTTCCTCTTGTTGGTACACAACTCCTTCAAGAACTTGGCATAGGGAGGGAATTGCTTGATAGCATCAAGGAGGGGAATGTTGATGTTAACCTTCTTGAACAACTCAATGAATTCCTTCCGGTACTTGTTGTTCTTCTTCTGTAAATCCTCCTTCCTTTGAGCTTGAGGAAATGGAAGAGGCACTTGATGAGTTGTTACATGCAAAGGAGGTATACTCAGATTACATCTCCTTGGAATGTCATTGCTAGGCACTTGTGCACTCTTCAACTTCCCATCCTCTTTGTCAAATGTGACATTCTTGCTCTTCCTCTTGTTATAATCCCTCTTGTCAAACTCATGATCAAGAGACAGCTGCCCAAATTCATCCCCCAATGGTGTGCCATCTTCATGATTGAAGACACTAATAGATGAAGGCTTGGACACTTCAACATTCTCCTCTCGGGTAGAATTTCTTTTCTGTTCAGGCCCCAGACGATCGGACGCTACCTCTTGGCGTCCGGACGGATTACACGGATTTTCTGAAAAATTTGTCTGAGCTGCCTGGCGTCCGGGCGCCCATTCCTGGCGTCCGGGCGGATTTGTCGAGGGCTGCAAATTTTCTTCTCTGATTGATAGGCGTCCGGACGGCACTGCTTGGCGTCCGGACGGATTGGGCGAGCTTTCCTCACTGACTGAAGGGCGTCCGGACGACACTGCTTGGCGTCCGGACGGATTGACTGGCAGAGAACTCTCTTGATTCAGTTCTCGATTCAATGCTCCTCCGGTAGGTACATTTTCTTCCCTACCGGCTTCCTTATCCTCCCCCTTGTTTCTCCTCAAAGTCCCAACAACAACATCACTCTCCAAATTGCCGGATGGTACATTTTCTTCCCATCCGGCCCCATTCTCCTCAAATAAATTTTCAGAATTTAAACAAGGTCCCATGAATGTTGTAGAAGAAGGGGGGGCATATATATGAGCATGGGGGTCATAATTCACAAGGTTGTCGTAAGACCTACCTGAACGAAGGGTGGTGATCGCCTTCACACTCTCATGCCTCGGATTTTGCTCCGGTTGTGAAGGTAATCCACCTTGTTGCCTTGATTGGAGTTGCTTGGAGAGTTGCCCCACTTGAAGCTCCAATTTGCTCAATCCTTGGGACACTATGGACACACTTTGGTCTGTCTTGAGCTGGCTTGCAGAGAGGGCAGTGAGTATCTCCTTGAATGTAGGCTCCCTTGAATCATTTGATTGAGCATGGTAGTTCTCCCTCTTGTGCTCAAATCCGGGAGGTGCTTGGTATGTGCTTTGTCTTGGAGGAGCTTGTGAGGTGCTTGCCTCCTGAGCATACATAGGATTAGGAGCTCCTCTTTGATAGGTGTTAGGGCCTTGAAACCCTTGTGATCTCCCTCCTTGATAAGATTGGTTTCCTCCTTGAAACCTTCCTCCAACAAATCTACCTCCTTGGTAGTTGTTTCCTCCTTGATAGGTACTGCCCCCTTGATGGCCTTGGCTGTTGGTTAGGGCTGCATTCTCCACATGCCTCTTGCCATAGGAGTAGTGAGGATGATTGTTGAGCTGTGAGGAGTGGTGCTCCGGATTATAATTGTCCACTTGATACAATTGCTCATCCAACACTCCTTGTTGAATGGTGGCTGAATAGTATTGGCATTCAATGGTTTCATGCTCCATTGAACCACAATATGAACATGAAACAGCCACTGCCTTGACTTGCTCACTTGGATGAGGAGGAGCTGCATTGCCATGTGCCTTGAGCAAGAGATCAAGCTTGGTGTTCATGGCAGCCTCTAGTTGCTCAAACTTTGCATTCATAAGATCATCCACTTGTTGAATTTGGGAGACACCTTGGACTGCTCTTGTCCTTGCCTCTACTCCTCTTGGTTCTCTTCCACCAAGATGTGGCTCTTCTCTTTCCCTAAGCCTTGTGTCTCTCCTCCGGTCATGGTTGTCCCACTGCCCGGATTGAATAGAGAGCTCCTCAATGATGTCCCAAGCGGCATTAGGTCCTTTCCTTTGAAAGCTGCCACCACATGCGTTGTCAAGTCTCCTCCGGTCATCATCGAATAGACCGTCATAGAATGAGGAAACAAGCTGCCATTTGCTGATTCCATGGTGTGGACATCCAAGCTCCAAATCTTTAAAACGTTCCCATGCATCGTAGATAGATTCACGCTCACCTTGCATGAATGTAGTGAGCTGAATCCTCATGGCAGTAGTGCGATGATGGGGGTAATAGGTGTTGAGGAACACCTTCTGCATGTCATCCCAAGAACGGATGCTTCTTGGCTTTAGCTTGTGAAACCAAACCTTTGCCTTTGCCTTGAGTGAGAATTGAAAGAGTCTAAGCTTCAATTCATCATATGTCAATCCTCCTCTATTTAGGGTGCTGCAAATGGCATCAAAATCGACCATGTGATCATATGGTCGCTCCTTCTCAACTCCATGGAAGGTAGGCAGAATGGACAAGATCGAATGCTTGATCTCGTATGCAATTTGTGGATGTGGATGGACAATACAAGATGGTGCATTGACAACGCTAGGATTTGAGTAATGACTCAATGGCAGCTCCACTTCATCAATGGGAGGCACTTGATCATTGTTGTTCACATCCCCCATTGTCTCTTTGGGTGGTGTAGGCTGCTCTGGAAGATGTGTAACTGGTGGAGCACTCTCAGTTCTCCTTGGTCTACCTCTTCCTCTTCCTCTTCCTCTTCCTCTTCCACTTGGTCTTCCTCTTGTGTCTTCACTCAAAACTCTCCCACTTCTCAACACAATTTGATCACTAGAAGTGGAGGACACGTTCATGTACCTGTAAACACACAAAGAGTAGGTATAATCAACACTTAGAAGCAAGGAAACAATGACAAAATGGAATTGGAAGCAATTGGAAGCAAATAGCACAAATCAGTTTCACAAAATGGTCCCAGACGATCGGACGCTAGGCTTGGCGTCCGGACGGATTCGTCGGGAAATGGCTTCTGTATCAAGGGCGTCCGGACGTCACAATGGGTGCCCGGACGGATTAAGTGAATTTCAGTTACAGAGAGTTCAAAAATAATTACGAAAAATGCCACTGTGAACAACTTCACTGGGCAGCAGAGAAACAAATCACAATTTACCTAGGCAAACCTTAACGAAACACAACCAAATTTTAAACACAACAACTAGACACACAAAAGAACTAGCACACAAATTTTTAGAATTTTCTGGGTTGATTTACTATGCTAACAAAAATCGGGAAAAACACACAGTAGCAAACAATGTGCTTAGGAGCACTTTGGAAACAAAAACAACAACAAACACAATTATGCTATGAATCAAAGACACAACAAACACTAAGACACATATATCAAACAATTTATACTACAAGAATAGTGCAAAGACACCCCGACTGCGGGTCACCAAGGAATCAAGGATGAACCTCAATCCCCGGCAGCGGCGCCATTTGACTCGATGATACCGGAGGGGTTATTTGTGAGTATCGCCGTCAAAGTGTAGTGGATGGTAAATTGTGACCAGGGGTTGTCGTACCCAAGGGATTGGAAGGCCCAAGATCCCTACTTGGTGAACAAATGCAAACAAGGTATACAATGCACTAGAAGTGGTGTGATTAGAGATGGATTATGTACTTAGATGTGGAGTATGTGCAACATGCAAGTGTAGTGATCAAAGGGGTGTCACTCTTGAGTGACAATGACAAGAACAGTGACTTGAGGTGACAAGGACAGTAGCTAAGTAACCAATCTAATCTAAGTGAGGTTGTGGTAACAAGAACACAAGTGAATGTGTTGATAGCTTTGTGTGTTGTTGAGGTGACAAGCCCAACAAAAGTGTGATTGCTGTGTGATCAAATGGATGGAAACGATTGGGGTTTCGGGTTCACTCTACCCCAATCAAATGTATGACAACTCTCAAGAACATGCAACAATGAATTCACTAAGGATCAAACCCCTATCCTAGCCATGTTATGGTTCTAGGATTGATTCTTCTAGGCCTATTTTGTGCCTTATTAGTGGTCACAAATACTCCTAGTCTATTCATCCAAGCCTTGTTAGGGTCTCAAACAAACTTCCTAGGCATAGAGATTCAAGAATCAAGATTCAAACAAACTCAGTCCATTGACATAAACTCATCATGCTCATTGCAAACACATAGGATAAAATGTAATTAACATAGAATCCTAACATTAAGTTAAGTTGAACACATGCTTCGAGAACTAATTAGATTCATAAACATGCATCAAACAAAACCGCATTTAACCAATGAACATATCCAGAAACGAATTCATCATGCATACTCAAGAGAAATCATCAAAACATCATCATGGGCTAGAGCACACAACCCTAGCCCCCAATCTAATGAACTACTCACAATTCATTGTCATATACATCAATAATCTCAAATAAGAAAGCATAAGTTCAAAGTAAGAGTGAAGAAGTTGAGAAAATGCTCAAGATGTCGATGGCCAGCAGCTCCTTGGTGACTCCAAGTATGTAGCAAGCCTCCTTGAACTCCCCTCTTCCTCTACAAGCTCCAACTTATCTCCAAGCTTCCCAACTCTTGATGTCTCAATGGATGGCAACTTGTGGTGAAGGTAGATCGATGGAATGGTGGTGGAAAGTGTATGGTTGTAGTGTTTGGGATGTGTGGAAGATATTTCGTGAAGGGATGGAAGTGAGATGGGTGGTGGAAGGTGGTGAAAATGGAAGAACAAAAACGGCAGACGTACTGGGCGTCCGGGCGGATGGTATCGGCGTCCGGCGCTTGGTACGTCGTGTGTGTTTTGCAAGCTTTGCGAGAGAAAATGGGGTGTTTCTCCCTAGGGTTTTTCTGAACGTGAGTCACTGAATGAGAGCAAGGTCTGGTTGGTCTCCACAGCCTCCAAGGGTTCCCTAGGGTTTCCTAGTGGAGAGAGTAAACAAAGGTGAGTGGAGGGAAAAGAAATGGAAAAGAAAGGTGAAGTGGAGGGATTTGTGGGTGAGTGGGGAAACTAGTGGACATGTCATCAGCCATGCACATGTGTGCAGCTGGTGTAGGAGACTCTCTCCTGCCGTGGTGGTGCTCCGGTGGTGGTCCGGCGGTGCCGCCGCCTCTTGTGGTGGTGGTTGGCCGGAAAAGTCGCCGGAAATGCAATTTCTTCATTTTCCTTCCTTTCTTCGATTCTTCAAGGCCTTCAATGGCAACGTCTTCCGAAGGTAAATTTGTGCAATCTTCAATGCCTAGAAGCCACGGTTGACTTCTTGTCCTCTTCTCGGAAGTGTGCCCAAAAGTAGTCAAAATGCACCTTCTTGTGCCGAATTACCTCAAGTCACCTAAGTAACCTGAAATCATGAAAACGCATATTAGTAGTAACAAAATGCCTTCGGATAAGCTTAACTCTCGTGATTAGGAATACAATTTGCGCTATAAATAAGTGCAAATCACGAGGTGAGGGGGTGATCCGAGCAAGCCCTCGGACTCGATCGTACCGCTAGTTGTTACGTTGTTCACCTATCTCATCACACAAGAATCTTTGATTTCATCAAAGACGTACGTACAAGGCATTGTGGGATAGTGTGTCGATGGACAGCTCGTACGTGTGCTACAAACTTCACCATCGGTCTTGACCCACGAAATTCTATCTCCGTGTTGGGCATAAGTAATCACGTCGACTTCCTCATTCTTCAGGAGTGCTTCACCGATTCAACGGGGTCGTACGTGATTTATGCGCCTATCGACCATTCCATCTTCCATGTTTGCTATGTGGAGTTGAACCGGAGCCTTTTCCATTGATGTCATCGGCTTCTCCATTCTCGCCCGATGTATCCGGAGCCGTACTTGATGGAACTCTACCGACGTTAGTGTTCCAGATCTCGGTGAAGGCAAATTCAGCCGAAACTGCCGTGGATTTGGCAACAACACGGTCCAGGACACGCTCAAAAGGATCGAGCCGCAGTCAATTAAGGAGCAAACGTTGGATGCAAGGCCCCGCTAGCCTTGTTTGTGACCGTTGGTGACTTACTTCGGGAGGAGCTTCACGATCTTCAAAGGGGAGTCTTTCTCGTTTCCCTTTTCATTTACTTAATTGTTGTGTGTTTATTTATGTTTGTGTGTTTACTTGTTTTGTTTGTGTGTTTAAATTCAATAACCATGCTTGAATTTTTCATTTTCGTGAAATATTTAATTCAATAAAAGGGTTAGGGGGGGGAATTAAAAAGAAAAAAAAATTTGAAAAAAAAAATTCAAAAAAAAATAATTTACTTGTTTTTGTTTTCTACGGTAACAATATATCGACTAGATCATACTTACTCCCTTGGTAGCGTTGAACCTACCATTGCACTAAGTAAGTCACTGTGGTCACGTATTGTTACCCTAATTGAAAAAATTCAAAAAATTAAAAAAAATTGCTTCTGTTTGTTTGTTTATTTGTTTGTTTTCGTTTTCTACGGTAACGGTATATCGACTATATCACACTCACTCCCTTGGTAGCGTTGAACCTACCATTGCACTAAGTGAGTCCATGTGGTCACGTATTGTTATCTACATTGAAAAATAAAAAAAATCAAAAAAAAAATCAAAGAAAGAAAAAAAAATCAAAAACAAAAAGAAGGAATAAAGTTCCTCAAGAAAAAAAAAGTGGAAAAGAAAAAAAAATGCCAAAAAAAATATAGAGTTATTTTCTTGTGTTATTTTCAATGAAAGGTTGGAGGAGAATAAGAAAGTTATTTCGGGTATAGCATAGGTATGAGTTTCAAAGTCGTTGATTTGTCTTGCAAACATGTGAAACATTTTTCATTTCCAGTCCCTCCATTCATCATTCATCATTCACCATTCACCCTTTGGCCCCTGTTTCACCCAAAAGCCCTTATGATCTAATGAGTTGTGGATTGATTGTGGAGAGTTGGTTAATGAGCAAGCTTATGGGAACGTTACTTGTGCAATTGTTATGAGAGTAAACACTTAACCCTACACACTGAGCGGAAATATTTAGTGAATCTTGTGAGGTTTAGTGGTTAATGTTATTTTTATGTGCCTATTGGATTGCATGAGATTAATTGTATATTTGGTTTTCACACACTTCACCCGAGCATAAATGAGATATGTATATTAAATGCTTAGCAAATTCTTTAACCTTGGTATATAATTTTTATTCTCTTGATTATAATTTTTTCGAACTCGCTGAGGATTATGGTTGGAAAGAATTTCTGTTTTGTGTTTCCCTTTATGTTTTTGTGTTCTTGTTTTGTATTCTGTGTTTGCTAGAGGACTAGCAATAGTTCAAGTGTAGGGGTGTGATGTGAACGTAAAATACGTTCACAAAGTGCCTTTAATTACTGGATTTTGCCATTTCGAAAGCTTATTTGTTTGAATAATATTTGTTTTTGTGTTTTTAGGGAAAATATGAGAAAAATGTCAATTTTAACACAAAAGGTGAATTTTGGAGATTTTCAGCGTAATTCGGAAAGTCAACCGTGACTTTTACATGTGGAAGAAAATACTGTACGAAGATTTCGGATTATTCCGAATCCCGAAAAATTTGTCGGCGAACCACCACATAAGGCGGCGCAACCACCACACGCGGTGGCGATACACATTTTAAATCTCCATTCTATTTTCTCTTGTTTATATTTTATCTTTAATTATTTTTGTTTATTTTTGTTATTTTTCTTTTGTATTATTTTATTTATTTCTTTTAATTTATTTTATTATTTTTATTTTATTTTATTTATTTATTTATTTTATTTCTTTTTATTTTATTTCTTTTGTTTTGTTGTTGCAGATACCATGTTCACGATTCTCCCTCACATGCCGCTCCCTCTTTGAATCCAGTCGACAATCCAACCTTTGCTGGTCTTCCACCACTCCTCAATCACAGCTGTGATTATTCCTCCACTCCCTCACATGGCCTCAATTCCTTCAGGAATCAATCAAGTGCTCCACGATCAGTACCTTTCCAGCTCCACAGAGCACAACATTTTCTCTTCACCGTTGGCTGCTTCGCCCTTTCCTCTCGCTATTTAAGGGAAGCACCGCAAGCAAACTAATCACACGATCACGTAACCCATAACCATATCACCACGGCAACACCATTCAACCACGAGCCAAAGCTCAATTTCCTCTCCTACTCTCCTTGCCTCTCGCAATTCACAATTCAAGCAATCATCAATTCTTTCTATCTAATTATGTTTGTTTTTATTTTGCAGGTTTGGAAGCTACCGTAGCTGCAATCAAGAAACCCGTGAGCTCCTCGCCTCGTTCCGCCGCATCTCCTCGATTCACCATTGTCGGCGCCGTCGATTTCATTGAGCCCAGTCCTCCGACCTGCGCCGCCATCCCTTCCCGGCGAAAATCCCGTGCACATCTTCATTGCTGCTCGATGCCTCCGCCGCCGCATCTCGTTCGTCGCCGATCCGCATCGCCGCCATCGCCGATCTCACTCCGCCGCCGGTCGTGCCACCAGCATCATCATCTGTTGCCGTCTCTCCTTCCCGTGACGCCGCTGCTGTTAACAAGCCCAAGACCGAGCCATTTCCATCGTCGTAGCTGCTGCCGGCGTCGTACCCAACCATCCTCGCCGGCGCCGCGACCGTCCCCTTCCTCCCTACCGGCGTCGATCTTTTGCCGTTGCCCGGCCTCGCCGCAATCCGACGAGCCCTCTGCTGCACCGTCCACCGTTGCCGTCACCGCCGCCAAAGATCCAGATCCGACGCTGCTCTACTCCAATCGCAGGTCGTGCGCCGGCCTCTCGTCGCCGTTCTCACCAAGCCTCCCACGTCTCTCTCTCGTGGTCTGCAGCAAGAAGAAGAAAAGAACAACAACAAATGCAGAAGATGAAATCGTGAAAGAGATGAAATGAAGAATCCCGTGCTCTATTGCCGACTTGGCACGAGGCCGGTTGAAAAGTCAACATGAAGGGTTGGGCTTGGGCCAAAACGCAAGAGGAAAGAAGAAGAAATCTGTTGTGGGCTGTTTACTATGTACACCCGCAAAGCTCAAAAGCCCAATGTCCGGAAATTGCTTACTACACCCGCCACATCCAAATATTATACCGTTTCTATAGCTGAGTCTGCCACCTTCGCCTGCCAGACAGTGCCCATTTTCATGGACACAACAGTAACATTTTTCCCAAACTCGTTTATTTATTATAATTTATTTTTGTTTAATTTATTTTCTGCAATTAATTATTCATGAATAATTTTGGGAAATGTTATTGTGTAAATATTTGTTTATTTTCTATTTTTGCATAATAATTGTGATTTTTCTAAGTTGCTTTTGTGATTGTTTATTTGATTCAAGTTTACGGAAATCTTTTATATGTTTATGTTATAGGGGTCGACACTTATAATATTTGCATGTAATTGGAGCTAGAGTTAGGAATCCGATTCACCTAATAGTTTTGGAAACCTAATTCACAAGTAGTAAAGGTTTGGACAAAGGTCGGAATCAATTAAAAAAGGATTGCAAATAGATGGACTTTTCCATACTAGGTTGTGCACTTGAATTAACGATTCTTTTCGATGCTTTGAACATGGTTTGACTAGCTAGCTTTCTAGACTAAGATGGCATGTTTAATTGATTGATCTAGGTGCTTTCACTTAGGTTAATTTTCAGAGAGAAGTCTAATTGGGAAATAATTAGCTTTCTAATGTTTCACAATGTTAATTTCGATCATATGACTTAGAGAAATCAATATTTGTGTGTGTTTTTCTTGTTTTCAAAAAGAATAAAAATCCAAAAATATTTCCTTTTAATTATTTCTTGTTTTCAAAAATCTCAAAAACCCCCAAAAATACTTTTGTATATAATGTATATTTTTGTAAATAGAAACAATACTGTATAGTTTATTTAATTTTGTATATATATATATATTCTTTATTCTTTATACTTGTTAATAATAATTCTTTATTTTTCGCGACATTGAAAAGTAAATATAACAATCCTCTGTGGGAAAAACCTTTATTTCCCATTATACTTTACAACGACAATTGTTAGGAAGTTTAGGTAATAATTAATGACCACGGTAAAAACCGCATAATCAATGTGTACCGAGGGTACCGCCATGAGGCTTTTTGCTCATGGGTACCGTGGGTACAATCATGAGGCTCATGGGTACCGAGGGTACCGCCATGAGGCTTTTGCTCATGGGTTCCGAGGGTACCATCATGAGGCTCATGGGTACCGAGGGTGCCATCATGAGGCTCGGGTACCGAGGGTACCGCCTACGAGGCTTTTGAGTCATGGGCACGAGGGTGCCATCAGTGAGGCTCTAGTGTACCGAGGGTTCCGCCACGACGCTTTTCGCTCATGGGTTCGAGGGTGCCGGCATGAGGCTCATGGGTACGAGGGTACCGGCATGAGGCTTCTCCTAGGGTACCGATAGGTACCTTCATGAGGCTTCTCTCGTGGGTACGAGGGTACCGGCATGAGGCTTCTCTCAGGGTACCGTAGGTACCTTCATGAGGCTTCTCTCATGGGTACCGGTAGGTACCTTCATGAGGCTTTTTGAGATTGTTGAATACCATGCCAATGTTTATATTTCGCGCCGCTCTGAATTGGGCTCGGTACTGTTGATGTGATTTGATTTTTTCTGCTATGCTTGAGGTGTTGGGCTCCAGATAGATTGATTGAAATAGGAAGGGACCGACAAGACCTTTTGTACGGGTTCCCACAGACGGCGCCAAATGTTTCTGCCATTTTCCGACGGGTCAGGAGTAACGGGTCAGAGACCTTCGGTAGCCACAATCACACACAAAGACATAGAGACAAGATTTATAGTGGTTCACCTGGCTCAATGCGAGTCCTAGGCTACGTCCACTTTTAGGGGGTTCCACTATGGTGAATAATCATTACAAGTGTTTGGCAGGTACTGAGTTGTCAGGTACCGGTAAGGTACTTAGTCCCGAGAGGGGAGTACCGGTAAGGTACTTAGTCCCGAGAGGGAGTACCGAGATGGACTCGAGGTACCGGTAAGACACTTAGTACCGAGAGGGTACTTGGTACCGAGATGGACTCGAGGTACCAGGAGCTTGACTCCCAATGTAGGGGCTCAAGTCAGAGTGTCCTCCTAAGTGAGGGAGGAGTCCCTTTTATAAGTAAGGGACCTCCTCTCCTCTTACATTACTCCAATGTGGGACTCAAAGTCCCTTATGATATTCTATGGTGGGGAGCTCCCTTATAGATGTGGGACTCCCTCACCTTACATTTGCCTATCATTCATTGTCTTCCTCTAGCTTGACCATGGCATAGACCACTGCTGGGATATGGTAGCAACATCACCCTTGTTTTATTGTGTTTGCAAGACGATGATAGTGACTTCTTGTGTTCTTATGCTTCGGATTTGTATGGTAGTATACCAAAAGGCAAGTGTGGGGGTGCATTTTATTTTGTTGTATTTGTTCAAAGAAAGAAAAAAAAATTCAAAAACAAAAAGAAGGAATAAAGTTCCTCAAGAAAAGAAAAAAAAAGTGGAAAAGAAAAAAAAATGCCAGAAAAATAGAGTTATTTTCTTGTATTGTTTTAATTTCAATAAAAGGTTGGAGGAGAATAAGAAAGTTGTTCCGGGTATAGCATAAGTATGAGTTTCAAAGTCGTTGATTTGTCTTGCAAACATGTAGAACATTTATCATTTCTAGTCCTTTCATTTCATTTACCATTCACCATTTACCATTCACCCTTTGGCCCCTGTTTCACCTTAATAGCCCTTATGATTTAATGATTTATGGATTAATTGTGGAGAGTTGGTTAATGAGCAAGCTTATGGGAACATTACTTGTGTAATTGTTATGAGAGTAAACACTTAACCCTAAACACTGAGCGGAAATATTTAGTGAATCTTGTGAGCTTTAGTGGTTAATGTTGTTCATATGTGCCTATTTGATTGCTTGAAATTAATTGTACACTTGGTTTTCACACACTTCACTCGAGCACGAATGAGATGTCCATGTTAAATACTTAGCAAATTCGTGAGCCTTGGTATATAGTTTTTATTCTCCTGATTATAATTCCTGTGAACTCGTTCAGGGTTATGGTTGGAAAGAATTTATGTTTTGTGTTTCCCTTTCTGTTTTTGTGTTGTTCTGTTTTTAGTTCCGTGTTTGCTAGAGGACTAGCAAAAGTTCAAGTGTGGGGGTGTGATGTGAACGTAAAATACGTTCACAAAGTGCTCTAAATACTTGGATTGAGCTATTCTGAAAGCTTATTTGTCGGTTTAATGTTTGTTTTCGTGTTTTCAGGGAAAATATGTGAAAAATGCTAATTTACACATAAAAGGTGAATTTTGGAGATTTACAGCGCAATTTCGGAAAGTCAACCGTGATTTTCCAATTATCTGATGATACCGGTCATCATTCGGAAGTGAAATATAATATTGTACGAAGATTTTGGAAACCGTTCCAAATCCCGGCAATTTTGCCGGCGAACCACCGCTGACGGCGGCGCAACTACCACACGCGGTGGTGAAACATATTTTAAATCTCCATTTTATTTTCCCTTGTTTATATTTGTTATTTATATTTGTTTTTATTTCTATTTTAGTTTTCTTTTGTTAATTTATTTATTCCTTTTGTTTTCTTTATATTTATTTATTTAATTTCTTTTTATTATTTTATATTGTTTTCTTTTCTTTTGTTGTTTGCATGAAGCATGTTCACCATTCTCTGCAGCCCGCCACTCCTCACATGGATTCAAATCCAGCCAGTTCATCATCCCACCAGCAGATTCCCCCACTTCCATTTGAATTCAAATTCTCCCTTTTGAGCTGTGTCTCCAGCTGCATCTCCACCATCACAGACCATCACTTCTTCATCCTCTTTAAATACCCAGTCCATATTCATTTCTCAATGGCCGGGGCTTCTCCCCGCGCCACCATCTCTTTCCCCATCTCTTTCCCCCCTCCACCCCTTCTCAAGCTTCCATGTAGCTCACCTAGCTGCTTTCTATCCTTGCCCCTATACCCCTCTCGATTACTCTCTACACTCAAGCGACCGTGCACGGCCACACTGGCTGTGCCTTCCTCTTCTCCCCCTCTGGTTCATCTTTTCTTCCCTGCAAATACAATCTCATCCTCTCCTCCTCCTTCTTTCCAAGGTTATCTCAGCTCTACTTCTTCCCCAAACTCCTCTGCCCAATCTCAAATACCACCGTGAGCCCACTGCTCACAAAAACTCAAATCACCATCACCTTCTTCTAATTAACATAAATTTTCACTCAATGCTCCAATCCATCTGCAGTCACACACAAACATCACAACCATCATCATCTTCACCCCACCATAATTCATCTGCAAATTAATCAATTCAAGTTCACAAACAATTAATAAATGTATGTTTTAATTGCAGCTTGAATTTCACCGTGCTCTGCTCTCTGCTATGCCAAAGCCCAGACTTGCCGTGCCTCATTGCCTTCGCCGTCGGAGTTCTCTCTGTCCTCCGCCATCACCGCCGGTGACCCATCTTCCCGTTGCCGCACCGCTGCAAATCCAGCCCAGTCATGCCCGTGATGCCACACCGTGCGCTGCCGGCATCTCTTCGTCAATTCCGGTCCTCGACCCATTCCGCTACCCGACGGCCTTCCGCAAGCTCATCACTTGCTCTCACCCCGCCGGCGATCCCATCTGCTTCGCCGAGCCCGACGCCGATCTTCCATGCCCGCCCGCCAGCGCTCGCCACGATGTGCGCCGATCTCAATCACCGCATCACCCATGCCGGCAGCCATCGGCAGCTCCTCCGCCGCGCCGGCTGCACCATCAACGTCGGCGTCGTACCCATGATCTCGGATTCAACCCGGCCATGGCCGCACCTAGATCCTCCCTGCCGCTACAATACCAGCCACCCGTGCCGGCCGTCGATTTCTCACCGCTGGCGGTTCTCTCGCCGTCTCACCTCGCACCCACCACGAGGCGTCTTTCAATATCTCACGGGCAGTCTCTCTGCTCTGATGGAAAAGAAAAAAAAGAAAGAAGATGAATGAAGAAGCTGCACGGGAAAGAAGAAGAAAATCACGTTGAATAGTCAAGTGGTCAACACGGGTGAACAGAAATGAGAAGGTTGAAAAGTCAAAGAATTTGACTTTCTCATTGGACCGGGTTGGATCAATGCTCCTAGCCCAATACCTCAAAGCCCAATGGCCCAAGTCCAATTACTATCTACACCCGAGCTCACCGAACCTTCACCGAACACCGGCGAATCCGATAAGATCCTTCACCGGAATTAAATGAGCATTTCTTTCTCAAACTCTTTTTAATTTTAAGTTGTGTGAATTTATTATTTTATTTTTATTTGATTAATTTGTATTTTGAATATTTGATTGATTTGAATTGTGTGATTTAATTACATTATGAAAAAACCAAAAATATGTTATTTGATTAATTTGTGTGTTAGTTTAAATTGTTAATTTAATTTATATTGTTCTTGTTTTATTTTATTTTCAAAGATATTAAAAATCCAAAAACATTTTCTTTCATTTATTTCTTGTTTTCAAATTATTTTCAAAAACCCAAAAACAATACTTTTGTATATATGGTACATTTTTGTAAATAGAAACAATATAGTTTAATTAATTTTGTGACATTAGAATAGTAAATAAACAATCCTCTATGGGAAAACCTCTACTTCCCATTATACTATTCAACGACAAATTGTTAGGAAGTTTAGGAAATAATTAATGACGTCGGTTTTACCGCATATCACATATGCCATGACATATTTCTCATTTCCAAGAGGCTATATAAGGAGAGGATTTCCTTCATTCAAGACACCAAGAGAACATCAAATCTTCTCTTCTTCTTCTTCTCCCTCTCTTGTTCCTTCTTCATGTATTTTATTTGTAGCTAAATTTCTTTAGGGGCTTCGGTTGAAGCCCTAGTCATGAGTTCTAATTAATCTATGCATGTTTGATCCTTTGATGGTTGTTGATGATGAGTAGTTAATTTCTATTTACTTTCCAATCTTATCGAGTTTATTTTATGCTTAGCTACCATAGTTTAAACTCTATAATTGATATTGTTACTTAAGTCAATTTAGATGACCGAGTCTTGGGCCTATTATATGTAACAAGGGGAACTTAGATAATGAGTTCTTTTATAATTAATCACCATGAATAATTAGAATAGATACCATGTTCTAGGATTTGTGTGTTTGTCGATTTTCAAAGCGCATATGCTTGCTTATGGAACAACCTAGAGGGTATGTTGGTGACATGCAAGATACAAGGCTAGATTCCTAAAGTTTGAAAAGAATTAGAGTAGACACCCATGCCTAATTCGTTGCTTAGGAGAATCAATAGCCTAATGAGGAGACACCCATCCCTTTAGGTTGACAAACTTTATCATCATCAATCGGATTTGTTTCTTACATGTATTGGTTAATTAGGAGGAAGATTAGAGGTGGATACTTGAGCCCTAGCTTTTTCTCTATTATTGTTTACAACTTTTGCTTTCTTGTATACTGTATATATCTATTTCATTTGTACTCTGGTGGTAGTTCCTTTATTATATTTTTAGTAGAACCCATTGTTGCAAATCTTTTTTAGTAGAAGAAAGATGCTCATTTTTATACTTGCATAAGGCTTACCTCATCTCATCAGTTAATATAGATTTTTTCACTCATTTCAAATGAGAAGTCATGGAGGAACAAGATGACATGATTTTGGGTCTCATATATTATTTATATAGAGATCATGTTCTATACTTCTATCTTTTATCTTTTAGTTCTAAGAATATGTATGTATATGTATCTTTAAAACCCTTATATATTTTTATTTTTAATTTCAATTAGGAAGTTTGACTAATATTTGAATCTATGGCTATGATTTTTTTTTGGAAAACATAAAAATCTTTATAAATGAATAAAATATTAATTTATCGATAAATTAATAAATTATTCATTTATCGATAAATAAATAATCTCGCTAAGATAATAATTTTTCCTAGTCCCAAGAGTATTAATTTATCGAGGTTTTACTGTATATATCTATTTCATTTGTACTCTGGTGGTAGTTCCTTTATTATATTTTTATAATTATTGTAAATCCAGATTAGTGACGAGTCTAGATTTATTGTTAAGATATCACTAAAGCATTTCCCCGTTTAAATTATCCGTACTTACCATCTATTTACTACATCGAAATTTGGTGTTTTGCAAGAGCATAAATCCACACCCATCACTGTTCAATACAGTCAACCTCAGTTCCATTGTACAAACGGTTCAAGTAACTCCACCTTTCTCGATCCCAATCACGTGAAGGCTCTTTGACAAAAAGATTTCTAGTATACCATGCTAGCACAATTTTAATGACAGATGTAATAGCACCAACAATAATTTTCATTTTCTTCCTACTTTCTTCTTCTTCTATAGCACGTTTTCTTTTTAAGGTCATAGAGAGGTTATTCCAATCATTACTAGCCATACTTGTGATGTGTATGAATAAATAGATACAACCAAGACTGATGTAAAGTTACCAAATCACAAACACAATCACAATCACATACATATCAAAGTGCAAAGAACATAAGAATAATTGCATATTAATTTCCAGAAGATATCAATTTACTTATATTAAGATGAACAGAGTGAAGTCTACAATCAATATTCTTTCATACTCCAAAAGATATCAATCATGAAAATAGACAAACGGATCAAATATCATCATAAGCAATATATCATCATCATCATTTTGGTACGTTGTGAAGAAGAGAAGGTCCAAAAAGGCAGTGCTGCCTGTGTAAACAAAAGGACGATCCCAAGCACAAAAACAAATACCCTTTTCCTCTGTCTTTCTCTAACCATCAGTGAGTATATATATTTATTCATTAATATTATATAAAAACAGAAAATAAAAAAAGATTTTGTGCTTTGTTTCTGTTTCACCAATTTCCCTAATTAAATTGCAGTCTTTGATTCGTTTGTCTATTTTAGATTAAGATCATCTACCAACCCACATATCGAAATTAACAGAATCTAAAGACCCATAAGCAAAAGATTAAGAAATTAAGAAAAAAATAATCTATAAGCACGAAAAGAAGACAAATCTTACTTGTGTTAAGATGAAGAGCAAAGGACCAAATTCAAACCAGAGCACCTATGCAACCAAATAATCCAGAGCTTTCTGCAATAGGAGACAACCCAAAATATAACAAGCTTAGAAAAACATCCCCGGATTGAGACCAAGTTGTTTCGGAGAACCCATCGAATACCAATATAAAAAAAAAACTAAAATCAGCATATTACCATCGTAGTTGGAGTAATTGGGATATGTTTATCTCTTCTCTTCCTCTACTTATATATTGGCAGATTTGGGAAGCACGTTCTAAACTTTGGCGGTAAAGTTTTACTTTCGCGCGTTGCAAAATTGGATTCCCGCTGGGTTGAGAATTGAAGAATGACGCCTATTTTCATGGAATTAAAAGTCGGAAGTTGAGGCCCCAAAATTCCAGGGATTTTTTCACGCATAATTTGCCAATATCCTCGTCAGTTTTGCCAAACGCTGGGATTCCTGTTTTCTCTCCATGAAATTCTGAGTTTATCTCAAATTCTAACTTTTTTTCCCTCATCTAGACACAGCCTAAAAGATCGCACACCATATAAGTGGATCACTGAGATTGTATATGAAGAAGATTAAACAAGAGTTGGTTATGACTAAATAATTAATTAGATTAATTATTTGGACGTATTAGAGTTCTCGAGTAAAATCGAGCTTATTGGGCCTAACCGATTGTCAGGCCTTTTTGGTGTCAGCTGGGCTTCACTAAGTGAGACTTATTAAAAACCTAAAGCCCAAATTAAAAGCCAAAAAGCAAGCCTAGACCAGCCAAGGTTATTGGCTTTATGAAAGTCAATAACACATTATTAATTGTTGGAATAAGTTTCAACTTTATAAAGAGAAAGCATGAGAAAAATTCATAATGTGTCTTTGCATTATTTTCTTTAGTTGGTAAAAAGAAACTCTCTCTTTCTTTAGTGCAAAGGCTGCTCACAAATAGTAAGGAATAACACTTGCATATTTCTTCCTTTCTATCATCTTCTTCATCTCATATCCACTTAGGTGAAGATCCTTAGAGGCCATATTGTGTGGCTTCCTTGGTACATCAAGGAGTGGAGTGGTTTACAAGCACAAGAAGGAGTTCTTAATTCAACGTGCTTCAAGGTGGAGGAAACATCTTCAAGGAGAAATCAAGGAGAGGAACTTTGGTGGTTAACTTGGATCGGATTAAATTCATGCTTCAAGGGTGAGTTGAACAAGAACTCCCTCTTTGATTATTCTTAATATCACTACAAAAAAAAAGTTGCAATGGCTACGCTAGTTAGCATCGGCACTCAATTGCCATCGCCAATACTCCAAAATTTGCTTCGGCAAGACCTGCAGTCATAAACTTGGATTAAGTTTGCGTCTACAACATGACGCTGTCGCAATTGATCAACTTTTAGCGAGTAGATGTGGCCTTCCGTCACAAACGTAATGAATTTTCCCCATTCCTTTACGGTGTGTTTGGATGAAGTATTTTCTATTTTCACAGATATTCTTAAATGATGGGAATTATGATTCCATGAATTTAAATTCCGTTAATTAATAATTCTATTGTTTGGATTTTATCATTTAAATTTTTAAAATGACAAGAATTTAAACCTTCTTGGAAGGAATTCAGAAAAAACACCTATTTTAGAAGGAATTCAAGTCAGGAATTTGTCTCCCAAAATTCCACGATTATTTTTCATGAGAATTGCTAATTTCACTGAATAAGGAAGCCAAACGGCCCAAATACTAAAATTCAACCAGAGAAATTATAAAATTTTTATTTTTAATTAAATTCTCTCACTTTTTCCTCATTAGTCCATTACTCTTAATTAAAGAACTCGTCTCATTCATTTTTGCGTAGAAGACATCGCGAAATCCCAATTTGCTTCACTCCTCTCATACAATTTCCTCCCTCCCTCCCCATCTCTAGCTCTCTGCCATCGCTTCCAGTCTCGACATGCAACCTACAGTCATGGCTTTGCGGTCTAGCTGAGATCTTCGAATCTGTGGTAAGCCAATTCTCAGTCCGTCGCTCTCGTCTCTGGGACTCACTCCATCGCTCCCATCTTTAGGACTCGCTCCGTCCTCTCATCTCTGAGACCTACTCCTTCGCAAACAACAACCCCAGATTAATTTTGAAGTTGAAAATCCTAGGGATTCAAAAGCCCCAAATCAGTATGTGATTTTCCTCCCCTCTTATTTTCTCTTGATTTACTTTCTTACTTCGATGGATGTTAGGAGTCACAATTATTATTAGGAAATACTTATCGTATTTATCTTGTAGTTATTTGTTAGTCATTGAGATCATGACAGATGTCATGATCCGGTTATTAGTCAGTTATGAACTGAACTGGGTATAAACCCATAATTGATTATCGTTGTAGGTAGGAAGTTTATCAATCAAAGTTTATTAGTTTTCTTTCAATTTTCTTCATTTCTAGTTTCTAGATTTCTAGTCCTATCAATTTGGTATCAGAGCCCTCTCATAAGCCGCCCAAGAGCTGCTCCTCCGCCATCTTCCTCTGCACCAGATTCAGATCCACCATTGTTGATTACTAATTAGAATTCCCTGCACTCTAATCCCCTTCAAGTTGATCTCCAACTTCATAAGGATGCAACAAATGCTCGTTTTGAAGATCTACGAGAGTCCATGGAATTCGTCAAGGGCCAACAAGCACAACTTCGAGCAGAGTTGCTTGATGAATTCAAACAATTTTGTTTAGGATCAAAGACAGTCGCCGGTCTCGAATCCAGCCCGCCGCTTCGACTTGACACCGTTCGATTATCTTCGTCGGCGATCTGGTCCACGGTTACTACTTCGACCACCGGTACTCCTAATCCTCTACGTCCTACTTCTACTTTGCATTCCGCTTATCCACCTATTCATACGAACACTACTTCTGCTGTTAGTAGTATTCCTGAACATGTTTTAAGTTAAATTACTCAGAGAATTTCTCATCCTCTGTGCCCATTACCTTTGGTTCTGTGATTTGTATGCGATTTGCATACAAATTACACCTCTAATCATCATTATTATGCTTGTCCAATGGCCATTTGTGAGTCTCTAATCCTTGTTTGCACACTTGTAGGTAAATTGAGCATCGGAACGATATTGGGATCAAAAGGAAGCATTTTGGAGTTTTTAGAGGATTTCCGGCAAAAAGACGAAAAGTCCACCCGAGGACCAAAAGTCAACTCGTGGTCAACCCCGACTTTGGAGCATCAAAGAGTCAAATGCCGAGTCCCGAGAGTGAAGCACAAGAGAATTCCGGAAGATTGACCGAAACCGAAATGTCAACCATGGTAAACTCCGAAGGTCGAAGTCAAGGTCCAAGTCAAGGCCAACCTTGTGATTCACAAATGTGCTCCCACATCATCAAGGACCACACTAGATTTGGTGAGGTGACATGTTGATTATTCCTCCCTTTTGTCCTCCCTTGTGATTTCCCTTCCTTGCCCCTCATTAAACCTTTGAGCCCTTGGATTAAACCCTACTTCATCCTAGCCCTTTATTCTTTCCCCTCTAACCTATAAATACCTAGTACTTGCCCCATTAGGTCAGACCACCACTTCAGCCCCAAAATCCCTCACTTTTCATTTCCCCTTTCCTCTCTCCACCTTTTTCTTCGGATCTGCCTCTGCACGTCTGTCGACCGGTCGACGCACGGCTGAGCAGCCCGATTTTGCCACTTCCACACCTCCTCTCCTCCACCATCTTTCACCAAATCTGTTCACCACGACGTTCTACACCTCCACCACCATTTTGGGTCGCTGAATTACTCACAAGGCATCAAGATTCATCATCAAGGCTAGGAAGGAGCAAGAGGACACTTCATTGAGCATCCCTCATCTCTACTCTCTCTTTTCCTTATGTCTAGAGCTTTATTGTGTAATTTGATGATGTATATGTTGATGATTAGTGAGGAGTAACTCTGTTGGGGACTAGGGTTGTGTGCCCTAGTCCAATTTGACTATGTGATGCTTGATTTATGAATAAAATGCCTATGTGATTGTGTGATTATGTGTGCTTACCCATTTCAATATGTGTTGGTTGCTTGTTCTTAGAATTTACTACCTCTTTGGCATGTTAACTAACCTATCTTGATGAGATTGTGTGAGATTGGTAACCTCACACACTCAAGGCAATTGGAAGCATATGTGATGAGTTGTAACTTGTTTGAGTTCCTAGTTTCGGTGCTCTTAGCCTCTTAAGCACTATAGGGGATTCGGTATTAGGTAACGTAGAGGAATCCCCTATGACACCTAGAGAGTTGGAATGACCCTAATAAGGCATTCGAATACCTTAAGAAACACGGTCCTAGACCCATAACATGGCTAGGATACGGGGCTTGATTCACACACACATTGGCATGATTAATTCAATTGAAGCATTGCTAGTTATATTGGACTTGTGGTTTACCCGAAAACCCCAACACTTTCCTTATTGTGCACACACTTTAATCTTCTTTGCTTGCTTAGTTTACTTGTTCGTTGTCTTGCATTTCACCATCTCTTTACAAAACCAAACTCACTACACTCACACTTCACACATTGTCCATACACATATTCACGCACTCTTTCCATTTCTCATCTATTCCATCATTGCTAGAGCACTTGATCACACAAATTACCAAGGGATTAAGGAGTCCATCGATCCTCGTTGGAACGACAACCCCTTTCATAAACTATACTTCCCCCATACTTTGATGGTTCGTCAAATGGCGCCGTTGCCGGGGATCTAGGTTTAATCGTTGATTTCTTGGTAGTTTTGGTTGAGACTCTAACTTTCTTTTGCTTTTGTTTGCATACTTCATTGTTGTGTTGCTTAAATTGTGGTATTTCATTGCCTTGTTTGATAACCATCTAGTTTACTTTCATCAAATTCCTTGTATTACTTGTGTTCGTAAACTTGTGAATATTGAATTCGTGCATTTGATGAGTTAATTGTGCTTTAGGTTGCTTGTTTATTGTTATTTGGGTTCCCTTGCACCTTTTGGAACTTTATTTGTTTAGGTATAAAAGGAGAAAAACACAAAAATATAGTTTCAGGGCATTTGTCGAACGGTCGACCCTGTTTCTCGACACAAAAATTCCCTGGACGAGTGTCGACCGGTCGACGACCTTCTGTCGAACGGTCGACCGGGAACATTTCCGTTCCTTTGCTTTGTTTCTTTCACTCTTTGATATCATTACTTGTTTTCACCTCTTACACTTGTATTCCTTACTTCAATTGTGATATCTAATCATTGATTATTGTGTTTTGAAGGTATATGAACCTTGCTTCAACCTCTCACACACGCATACAACTTAGAAGTGGAAAGATTTTAAGTGAGAACACAAGAGGAAGGCCAAGAGTGAGACGTAGACCGATTGTGAGACGTATACCGATTGTTTGTGACAGTGCACCGCCTACACTTGAGCGCCACCAAGCACCTTTGGAGGAGCTGATTCCCCAAGCAACAATGGGAGAACCAAATCCACCACCGGATCCACTCAACAACAACAATCCACCTCCCGTGAGACGCATGAGGGAGTACACTCTTCCTCATGTGGTGGATCACCCCTCTTGCATCATTCTACCACCGTGCAACACTCATTATGAAATCAAGTCTTCCACCTTGAGCATTATGCCTACCTTTCATGCCTTGAAAGATGAGAGTCCATACGATCACCTTATGGAGTTTGAGCATGCTTGTACGACGGTGAAACTACATGGACTACCCGAGGATGGACTCAAGCTTCGCCTATTCCCTTTCACATTGAAGGATGGAGCTAGGAAGTGGTTACTCAAGCTTCCACCAAGGTCCATTCACTCATGGTTTGAGTTGCAAGAAGCTTTCCTTTCAAAGTTCTTCCCACCTAGCAAGGCCGCCAAGGTTAGGGATTCTATTGTCAACTTCAAGCACCAATCGGGCGATGCTTTCTATGAAACTTGGGAGAGATTCAAGGATTTAGTGATGAGTTGCCCACACCATGGCTTGGAACAATGGTTTCTAGTTGATGTGTTCTACCGAGGGTTGTCTTCCGGGCAACGACAAAGAGTTGATACTTTTCGGGGATGCACAATAGCCGGTATGTCTCCCGATGAGGCATGGGACACATTTGAGGACCTAGCCACAAATTCCGAGCTATGGGATGACTTTGGGTCAAGAAGACTTCCTCCCACACAACCGGCACCTCAAGTAACAAGAGTTCACAATGTCTCAAGTGAATCATTGGGGGATGACATGATGAGAACCCAATAGGTTGGAGGCGGCTCTCAACAAGAAGATAGACATGCTCATGCAAGCACAATCCAAGCCTCCTTCTCGACAAGTCAATAGTGTTATCTCTTCACCACCTTGCTTCTATTGTGGCTCTCTTGGCCATCAAGCGGAGGAGTGTGCTTACATGGTTGAGGAAGAGAAGGGAGAGAGACAACAAGTGAACCAAGTGAGTTCCTATTCACAAGGTTCTTATCAAGCGCCTTCAAAACCTTACAACAACTTTGCACCTCGGAATGAGCAAGGGAGCACTCAAGGATACCAACCAAAACCTTTTGGAAACAATGCTCAAAGGTATCAAGAGAGATCTCAAGGGTATAATACTTACCAAGGAGGAGATAAGTATCAAGGGAGTGGCACATATGGAGGACATAGGAGCTCAACTTTTGGATCACCTCCCGGGTTCTCTACTCAAGGAGGAAACACCTACCATCAAGGTCCCTCTTCATCTTTTGCTGCCCCAAGTAGCTCTCAAGCTCAAGAGTCCGCGGAGCCGTCAATGAAGGACATGATCGCCACCCTTGTGCAAAGCCAAGTGAAGAGCAATGAAGCGATCTCGGCTCTTGAACAAGGGCAAAACATCTTACAACAAGGCTTGTCAAAGATTGAGTTGCAAATGGGCCAAATGGCCAAGGAGATTAGTGAGAGGCCAAGAGGTACCTTGCCTTCTAATGTGGAGCAAAACCCTAAGTTCAAGACCAAGGAGCAATGCAATGCTATCTTCACTTCTCATTCTGGTATCTCTCATGCTACTTATACTCCTACTCCCCTAATATCAAATGTTTTCACCCCTTCTCCTTTCATTCCTATTCATGAGAACTTTGATCATATGCATTACATGGAGGATGGGGCCAAGGAGGAAGAAAATGTACTCCTTGGCAATTATGGATTGAGTGAGGAGAAGACTTGTGAGGAGAATGAAGGAGTAGTGCTTGGGAAAGGACTTGGTTACTTGTCTTTTGAGAATGATGTTACCTCTTATGGTGGAGTGAAGACACAAGAAGGAGCATTGAGTGAGGAGACTCCTAGGCATGAGAATGTCATGGTTTCTAACCTTGGTGGTGAGGCTATGAAGGCTATGGACCCACCAAGAACCATTAGCACCTCTAGGGAGCTCCTTGATGATGATGTGCATGTATACCAAGCGATGAAGATCACCCCCGATGAGAGGAGGAACAAGAAGAAGACATTGACGAATGAGCTTCATGAAGTGTTCAAAAAGGTAGAGATTAATATCCCTTTGTTGGAGCTCATTTGCAAAGTGCCGGTCTATTCAAATTTTCTCAAGGACTTGTGTACCAAGAAGAAGCGGCTTGAGGAGCATGAAGTATACAAAATTGAAGGGCATGTAAGCTCAATGATTCAACACAACATGCCACCAAAGAGGAAAGATCCCGGAAGTTTCACTATCGGATATCAAATTGGTGAGACACACCTTGATGGAGCACTTATGGACTTAGGGGCAAGTGTCAATGTGATGCCTCTATCTCTCTATAAGAGGTTGAGCATTGGTGCTTTGCAACCTACCCCTATTGCACTTACCTTTGCGGATGGAAGCAAGCGAAGACCGGCGGGTGTTGTGGAAGATGTGCTAGTACGAGTCGACAAGTTTATTCTTCCCGCCGACTTTGTTGTGCTTGATATGGGTGATGACCCCAATGAAGACAATGGATTTCCCCTTATTTTTGGACACCCTTTCATGGCTACGGCGGGAGTGAAGATCAATGTTTTAAAGGGAACCATTAGCTTCAAGGTGTTGGGGGAGAAAGTGAAGTTTGAAATGTTCAAGCCCATTCATCCACCGGAGGTAGTTGAGGAGGTGTTTTCTATTAACTTGGTGAAGAGCAATAGTGCTAAGAGTGAAAGGATTTTTGGTCCTTTGAATCCACCGAAGCTCACACCTCGTGCTCAAGACCACTACTCAAAGCCACCACCTCTTTCTCATGAAGACATACTTGGGAAGGATCCATTTCTTGAAGGAGCTACAAAGAAGCCTCCTCCCATGAATGCGCTACAAAAGCCAACAATCAAGGCCATGAGAGAGATGGTAGGAGAGGTGAAGAAGAAAAAGTATGCGTGGCCACCACCTTCGAAGTCAATTTTCAATGGTATCAAGGGCTGCTTTGTGGGAAGCTTTGGAGATGGTGAGACAAGCCATACATTGAGTGAGAAGAAGCTTTGCTTTGAGCCACCATAATTTCGCTAAGGAGGAACCAAGACCGGCTTTTTAGGTCTATAAACCGAAGCGCTTGTGGGGAGGCAACCCCACTTGGAAAAGAAATTTTTGTTTTCAGCACTATTTAGTAATGAATAAAGGTTTTTGGGAGGTTGGTAAGAGCTAGGATATGGAGCTTTGGAGGGAGAAACCCCAAGAGGTGTTGATTAGCATTTGTCTACGAGAGGCTTGGGCAGAACAGTGACTTTGGAGACAATTTTATCCACATCGGACCGTTGTAATGGAGTTAAACAAGTGGGGAACGCTTCTTCTATGACTCTTCTGTGCCCGATGTAAATTTCTCTCTAAACAGACCGTTGGATCTGCTTCAATATCTGTTTAAAGGAGGAGTGCTCACTGCAGTTTGACTTTCTGAAGGGTCACCTTGACCGGTTCTTCATTGCATGTTCGAGAAGCTATTCCTGAGTTTCCAGTGACCAAACTAAAGCTCTTTGAGTGTACTTTCCAACGCCACTGGAATCACTAAACTTGGATGCCTATTCTTTGAGCTATGCCCATATCTTTGGGAGAAGGTCAATGCTGCATTGCTGCTTTCCCCTGTTTTCAAGTAATCCCGATGCAATCACACTCGCTAGTTCATTTGGCACCCAAGGAGCAAACATACGGAAGTCAAGGCCTTGTGCCCTGAGGTTGGTGTCTATTTGAGGTCTCTTGGCTAGCTAAGGAAGTCGTCTACGAGGGGGTTTTCTTATCTCTATCTTCCAATTGCTATATGTTTTGTTATATGTGCATTCGCCCGACTTCACTCTCCTCACTTTTACCAATGTGATTTTCTTTGCTTTTAAACTCCTCACAACACCGAGGACGATGTTGGTCTTAAGTGTGGGGGTGTGAGGTTGGGCTAAATTAAAGTTGTCTCACATTTTCGAACCACCAAAAATTTTCAATTTTTCAAAAGTTTTCATCGGACGGTCGACCTTTGGGTCGAACGGTCGACAGGAATTCCCTGGACGTTCGTCGACCGGTCGACAACAATGTGACCACCGGTCGACAGGTGCTTAAAGTCGAAAATTTTGAGAATTTTGAAACTTTGAAGTTTGTTTGGCGTGTTTTGATTGTCCTCTTCAACCCCAATGATGATTTTGAGCCCATTAGGTTATGAATTAAGTGGATAAAAAGCATGTGCTTAAACTTTATTGGATTGCCTTGTGATTAATTTATGTAATTGATGCTTGCTTGACACTTTGTGCACATTTGCCTTGTTGATTGATCATTTGCAACTAGAGAAGCATGTGTAGACGATGTATTGACTTGCATATACCATTTATGGTGAGATTTTGAGCCTTATTGATATGTATGCATCATTCATACATCCTTGTTCTTCATGTGTGTGCATTCCATTAGTTTACGAGACCTAGAACTTGCTCAAAGACCGCTTGAGGCTATGTGTCAGTTTTCAATGAATTGGAAATGATTAAGGCACTAGAGAAGCACCATGGCCAAATTGACTTTCATCCTTCTAAACACTTTCCTTTAGGTTTAACCCATTTCGAGCCTCATTCATTATAAGCTTTTTCTTCGTTTAACCCACAAAAGTCTAACCCAAGTTACTAGCTTAAACACTAACCTTCCCTTGTTCCAAGTATTAGTGAGACAACGATTGTGACTTCTCATATTCTTTGTGTTCTATGGGTTTGTGAAATGCAAGTGTGGGGGTATAGTAGTTTAGAATTGTGTAAATGAAAGAAAATGTTGGAAGAAAAGCAAAATACAAAAGAAAAAAAAAGTTGAGAAAATCAAAAGAAGTTGTGTACAAAAATAAAGTTCAAAAAGAGTGTCCCAAAGAAAAGAAAATAGAAAATTGGAAAAAGAAAGTTGTGAGAAAAAGAAAGAGAAAGGGAGAAAAAGTTAGGATTGTTTGCAAAGGAATTGAGTTTCAAAGTCCTTGAGTTGTTTTGTGAAATACTTGGAACACTTGATTTACCCATCCCTTCATTTCATGCTAACCCTTAACCTTTGGCCCCATTACAACCATGTGAAAGCCCTTTTGATCCAATAAGTTGTGAATTAATTAGTGGAAAGATGGTCATTGAGCAAGCTTATGGGGACGTTGCTTTTGGTTATGCTTTGAGAGCAAACACTTAACCCTAAACACAAGAGCGGAAATATTTAGTGAATCATGTGAGTTTAGCGGTTAAGCATGTCAACATGTGCTAATTTGATTGCTCTTGATTGATTATTCCATGGCTAGCACACACTACACCAAGCATGCATTGAATACATATCTTAATCACTTGGCAAAGCATGATGTTTATGTTGTGTGCTTGATTGAATCTTAATGAATAGCTTAGTGGGCTTATTGAGGATATGGTTGGAAAGACAATTGAATTTGTGTTGATTGGATTGTTGATTCTATTTGCTTGAGGACAAGCAAAGCTTAAGTGTGGGGGTGTGATTTGTATGCGATTTGCATACAAATTACACCTCTAATCATCATTATTATGCTTGTCCAATGGCCATTTGTGAGTCTCTAATCCTTGTTTGCACACTTGTAGGTAAATTGAGCATCAGAACGATATTGGGATCAAAAGGAAGCATTTTGGAGTTTTTAGAGGATTTCCGACAAAAAGACGAAAAGTCAACCCGAGGACCAAAAGTCAACTCGTGGTCAATCCCGACTTTGGAGCATCAAAGAGTCAAATGCCGAGTCCCGAGAGTGAAGCACAAGAGAATTCCGGAAGATTGACCGAAACCGAAATGTCAACCATGGTCAACTCCGAAGGTCGAAGTCAAGGTCCAAGTCAAGGTCAACCTTGTGATTCACAAATGTGCTCCCACATCATCAAGGACCACACTAGATTTGGTGAGGTGACATGTTGATTATTCCTCCCTTTTGTCCTCCCTTGTGATTTCCCTTCCTTGCCCCTCATTAAACCTTTGAGCCCTTGGATTAAACCCTACTTCATCCTAGCCCTTTATTCTTTCCCCTCTAACCTATAAATACCTAGTACTTGCCCCATTAGGTCAGACCACCACTTCAGCCCCAAAATCCCTCACTTTTCATTTCCCCTTTCCTCTCTCCACCTTTTTCTTCGGATCTGCCTCTGCACGTCTGTCGACCGGTCGACGCACGGCTGAGCAGCCCGATTTTGCCACTTCCACACCTCCTCTCCTCCACCATCCTTCACCAAAGCTGTTCACCACGACGTTCTACTCCTCCACCACCATTTTGGGTCGCTGAATTACTCACAATGGATCAAGATTCATCATCAAGGCTAGGAAGGAGCAAGAGGACACTTCATTGAGCATCCCTCATCTCTACTCTCTCTTTTCCTTATGTCTAGAGCTTTATTGTGTAATTTGATGATGTATATGTTGATGATTAGTGAGGAGTAACTCTGTTGGGGACTAGGGTTGTGTGCCCTAGTCCAATTTGACTATGTGATGCTTGATTTATGAATAAAATGCCTATGTGATTGTGTGATTATGTGTGCTTACCCATTTCAATATGTGTTGGTTGCTTGTTCTTAGAATTTACTACCTCTTTGGCATGTTAACTAACCTATCTTGATGAGATTGTGTGAGATTGGTAACCTCACACACTCAAGGCAATTGGAAGCATATGTGATGAGTTGTAACTTGTTTGAGTTCCTAGTTTCGGTGCTCTTAGCCTCTTAAGCACTATAGGGGATTCGGTATTAGGTAACGTAGAGGAATCCCCTATGACACCTAGAGAGTTGGAATGACCCTAATAAGGCATTCGAATACCTTAAGAAACACGGTCCTAGACCCATAACATGGCTAGGATACAGGGCTTGATTCACACACACATTGGCATGATTAATTAAATTGAAGCATTGCTAGTTATATTGGACTTGTGGTTTACCCGAAAACCCCAACACTTTCCTTATTGTGCACACACTTTAATCTTCTTTGCTTGCTTAGTTTACTTGTTCGTTGTCTTGCATTTCACCATCTCTTTACAAAACCAAACTCACTACACTCACACTTCACACATTGTCCATACACATATTCACGCACTCTTTCCATTTCTCATCTATTCCATCATTGCTAGAGCATTTGATCACACAAATTACCAATGGATTAAGGAGCCCATCGATCCTCGTTGGAACGACAACCCCTTTCATAAACTATACTTCCCCCATACTTTGATGGTTCGTCATTCTGTCCTGATGAATTGTTTCACAAAAGTCAGCCACAGGACTCACCTTCTTTTCCTTCTAATTACCCACCAATGAAAGGCTATGGGTCTGTCGTTCCTAATTCTTACGTTCCACCATATGGTATTGCTAATTCTAGCATACCTTCCAGTCCACATATTCCTAATTATCAACCATATAAGCCCATCTCGTACCAAAGTGAATCAATCTACACCACCAGACCAACTGTGTATTCTCAACACCCTCAATATCTTCACTATCCTCACCCAATTCCTTTCCCTTATCCTACCAGTTACTCTGGCCCTTCCAACTACCAAATTAGTGAACCTACCCTTGGTTTTGCACCCAATTTTCAGCATCACATTCCCATGGATCCTAATTTGCCAACAATGAAACAAATGAGATTAGATTTTCCCATATTTGGGGGTGGAGATCCGTTGAGTGGTTGAACAAAGCGGAGTAGTACTTTGAATTGTATCAAATCCCTGAACCCAAGAAAGTCTCAATTGCTTCTATGCATTTAGTGGATGAAGCAGCAGAACGTTTGACATTTGTTTCAAGATGAGAATTCGGGTACTTGGTCTGGGTTTTCTTAGTTGATTATGAAGGAGTTCGGTGGTCACACAAAGCTTGATTATCAGGCTACACTTGCCAAGATGTATCAAAGTAGCTCTGTCAATGATTATAAAATTCAATTCAACAAACTGTCTCGGAGAGCATCTGGTTTTTCACGGGACGTGTTGTTGGCTTGTTTTGTTTGTGGTTTAAAAGAGGAAATTCAGTTGGATGTGCGAGCTGACAAACCTACTACATTGCTGCAAGCTTATGAATTGGCTAGGATTTTTGAGGAATGACATCTGGGGCACAAGAATATTAACAGGCCGCAACCTCTAATTACCAGCAGTTCTATGGGTTTTTCCACTGGAGTGGGATTTTCAAATATCACTATACCCAATCTCAGCTCTTTGCCTCCACATTCTACATCTACACATGGCTCAATTCCATATCAAATTGGTTCTTCTAACAGGACACAATTATCTCAAGCAGAATACCAAGATAGGAGGGCCAAAAATCTATGCTTCTTTTGTGATGAGCAGTACAAGTCTGGACATAATTGTAGGTGAGGCCAAGCATTCATCGTTGAAGCAGTGGTAGGAATGAAAGACTCCAAACAAGAAAATGGTTTTTCTGCAAATGAACCTGATGCAATACGTTCTTCAAGTTATGATAAACCATGCATTGATCTCTCTATCTTGAACCTTGAGGTCAAGCTTGTTCAGTTGGGGGGTGGATTGTTAGGAGTCACAATTATTATTAGGAAATACTTATCGTATTTATCTTGTAGTTATTTGTTAGTTATTGAGATCATGACAGATGTCATGATCTGGTTATTAGTCAGTTATGAACTGAACTGGGTATAAACCCATAATTGATTATCGTTGTAGGTAGGAAGTTTATCAATCAAAGTTTATTAGTTTTCTTTCAATTTTCTTCATTTCCAATTTCTAGATTTCTAGTCTTATCAATGGATAACTAAGATTGGGGGGAAGGCGTGGTTTAGGTTTTATCGACAAGCTATATGGCTTTGCTATGGTAATTGGAATCTCTCCTTCCGATATGGGTTTGTGTTTTTGTATGGTGTGTACTATCAATTTGTTCAATTTTTTCTGAAATTCTAGACCTTGCCACTAATTTGCGTTCTGCTTTTCTCTTTTCCCTACAATCTTGCAAGGTACGTATAACCCATCCTGCTCTATCTTTTTTCTGGTCATCGATGTTTGTTCTCACAGTTTATGTCTCTTTCAAGGATTACTAATTCTCCCATATGATTAGAAATGGAAACTAAATAGTGCATGTGTTTGCTTCTTGTGTAACTTGGTAGGTTTTCTTACTGATTATCATTTCTAATAGGATTATTGAGATGAATTTATCCACCTGAATGAAATGTTGATCCTCTCTTGTTTGATTAAAATCAGTTCAACAACTAGGTTGTTGTCTCAAAGAATTTCCTCATTTACCTAGTGGTTGCCAGTGTGTAGTCTTGCTGAAGAGAAGCTGCTTCCTCTTCAACATTATATGAAAGGAAATTTAAAAAAGAATAGACTGAAGTTTGATGTTTGAAGACATATGTATGTCCATATGAAGGTTATTATATATGTCATGCAACTTTTTGGTGTATTCTCATAGATACGCTGTATACATTTTATAACTCTCTTTGGTGTGCAAAATAGGCAAAGCAGCACCTCTGCTATTAAGGATTAGTTTGCGGGTTCTTTAACGCTTAGAGTTGTATCATCTAATCTTCGGCACAAATCTCTCCCTGGAGCCAATTTACCTGGTTTTCTACTATTTGCTGCCGCTCTTTGTTCCAGCAGGTAGACTAACTTCTGTGACTTTCTGAGTAGCTTTTGTTGGGTTTTATATCAATTTGTTTGTATATTGCTATGTTTAACTGCACTATCAAATCAAACCCCTTCCATCTAAATGACCTTTTCTGGTCCCTTGTAGATTGTATATGCACATGAGAAATTTTTTTATGCTGATCACTTTGCTGAAATTAAGTCTGTATTAGAGGTATGTTCTTTAAGTTTCTAAGTGGAGAGTAATCGATCTATATATTGTGAGATGATTGTAAATTACCATTCTGCCTTTACCTCTTTGACGTTCTGAAATTTAATAAGTGGTATACCATGTAATCTCTCGATTTAATTGTCATATTTATGTTTTTTATTTTAATAAAAAGCATACCTCGGAGGGTTTTGTGTTATTATATGTGGATGATCAATATTAGTTATTCATAATTTTTTTAAAAATATTGTTCTACTACTTTTATTAAAAAAATTTTTATTTTTTTAAATAGGGAAAGGTTAAAGTGATTGATTGGGTCTCTTATTTAAAAAGTCTAAAGGTGGATAAGTTTATGAGCCAGTTTTATAACCTCTATCCTCATGGTTATCTAAAGGTCATCTTTATTTCAATTCTTGGTTCATAAATTTGGAATCAAGATGTTTCGATTAATATTTTTGGTTACAAATGTGATATTTTTATTTTTTGAGGGGGCTACAATTTGGAATATTGTATGTGGAGATAGTTACTTATTTTTTTCATTTTAAGATTGAATTTCTTCGTTTTTCCTTGTTATTTAATTTGATTGATTATTTATTTTCTTTCACTTTAATCATGGTTGGTTTTTGGGATATTACGTTTTGACTATTTATGTGATTATGGTCCGCAGAAATACTATTACACATCACAGATAGATAAAAGATTCTTGAAATTGAAATTCAGGTTGTCTTCATACATATTCTTTCATTCATACTTATTTGAATAATTCTATTATTATTCATAAGAAGGTTTCTACAATTGCTTTTCAAAATATTCATCTCCAAATGTATGTGAATAAGTGCACAACATTCTACGAGTTTGTGAAGGGCATGGTCAAATAAAAGCTTAACTTATACTTTGGTAATGCTATTTTTCTTGTTAGAAGAAAGTAAAGGTTTCATGTTTTTTGTGTGTGTTTTAAGGGAAAATGTGATTACTTAGCTGGAATTGCTAAAAGATTCTAATGAAAAAGGGTAAATTCTTGATAAGCTCCAAGAGGTATAATTCTGCTACTTGTGATTGAATGTATTTATTGATGGTGATTGTTTTTATTTTTCGTTTAAGTTAAGATATCATAGTTGAGGATTGTTAAACATTTTCTATGGGTTTTGAAAATTGGATTCCATTTTCGAAAGCTACAGGAAGGATGATGGATTTCTGGTATGTGTTACAGAGAAAAACTTTGTAATCATTTTCATCACTTCTCTTAATTATCTAATCTTGATACTTGTTACTTGTAAATAAGTAATTATCATTGCACTTGTGTACGAAACGTTCGTGAGGATTGCTTTCACGTAATTTTATGTTCCTTGTATATTTCATGAAATTTTTTTTAATGTTGGATATATATTTTTTTAGTTTTGGAATATATATATATATATATTTTTTTCATTTTGAAATATATTTTGGAAAAATTCGTAGTAAATATCAATGAGATTTAGAGGATTGCAAATGAGATAAGTAAAAAGAATATATCTTGTTAATTCTTTGAGAATTGTGTCAAGAGTATTGGGAGCCACTAAGGCTATAGATGATTGTCGTGAAGGTCTTTTGAAATTTTACTTTTGGAAGATTAGCGTGGCTAAATTTGAATTTTTTTGTAGTGATATAATCATGCTATGTTTATATGTATCATAAATAAGCCAAGATCACAAGGGACATGGAATGGATTTTATGGTTAATTAACAGTTTAATTGTTAAACTAATTCCGCACTAAATAAAAAGTTTTGAAAATCATTTATTCCTTCAACCAACCCTAGTAAAAATAGGAATGAGCATAGAAAACACTGAGAAATAATTTTACAAGAATTTATTAAGAATGATATAATTATTAGTAAAAATAAAATAGACTTAGAAAATCAAGATATATAATTTTTAGTAATGTACATTAAGTCAGGAACTATTTAACTTCAAGAGCATATAATTGATCAAATCGATTCGAAGTGAGTTGATGAAGGATACGGAATTGAGATTCGATGTATATCTGTGAATGGGGATTCAAGACGAATGGGAAAGTCACTGGAGTTTAGTTAATCGGAATGCGAGTGACACGCCCAAAAGGAGCATCAATTTAAAAAAACCCTATCGGTAGTATAGTGGTGTAAGTAGGGTATCGTTCACAACGGAGATCAAAGGGTGTACCTAACAAAAATGTCACAAGAATTAAATAAAATAAAGAATTATTAACAAGTATAAAGTATAAATATATACATATGTACAAAGTAAAAAGGGGGTTAAAGAAATAAATTGAATGAAATAAATTAATTAAATTACAAAGAATAAATTAAATAAGATGGGATGAAACATAAAGAATATAAAGTTCAGCCACATATACACAAGTTTATTAATCATTGGACCGAAAATTAACCAAGTTCCCTAGCCATGAAACCGAAATTAACATATGTGGAAAGTTAGAAGCTAACCATTCCCCAAATAAAACATCTCTACGAAAATTAACCTAAGTGAAAGCACCTAGATTAACCAATTAAACATGTCATCTTAGTCTAGAAAGCTAGCTAGTCAAACCATGTTTAACGCATAGAAGAAGAGTTGTTAATCAAAGTGCACGACCCATTATAGAAAAGTCCATATGTCCGCAATCCTTTTTATTTGACACCGACCTTTGTCCAAAGCCTTTACTACTCGTGAATTAGGTTTCCAAAACTATTAGGTGAATTGTAATCCCTAACTCTAGCTCCAATTATATGCAAATATTATAAGTATCGATCCCTATAACATAAGCACATAAAAGTTTTCTATAAAACAGAATCAAATAAACGGAGTCACATAAGCTACTAGAAGAACTAATTAATTAGGATCCAATAACTAAATAAACTCATAAATATAGGCTGAAAATTATATAAATCATGTCATGTTAACTAATACAAAGAATAATCAAGCAACAAAGAGGAATTCATAAGAATAATTAAAGGAAAAGTCAGATTACACCATATGGAATAGCATGAAGACTTGAAGACCACGAAACCTTGAATCCTTGAAAGCAAGTAATCCAAACCGTGTGCAGCAAGGTGGTGATGATGATGGACGAAATTGATGGTGATGATGGTGATGGTGCAGCCGCCTTTCCTCCTCCTTGAAGCCTTGAGAACCCTAAATACTAGAGAATGGAAAATATGATGGAGAAGAGAAAGAGGAGGGTTTGTCCCTCCCCATTGGGGTGTGAATTGGTGAATTAGTGAAGAGAAATAGGCTGCTATTTATAGGAGAATGGAGAGGAAGAAGAAAACAATGAAAGAAATAAAGAAATAAAAGCAAGAGAAGTGGAATGTGAGTGGTAGAAAAGAAATGGTAAGTGGAATGGTGGAAATGTAGTCATATGGCAATGAACCATTTATTTAGGTAAAAGAAATCAAACACTAATGGTATGGAGAGAAAGCAACAAAGATATTGTGGTGAGATGGGTGGAAATATGGGGGTGAGTGGAGCATTGAAAATAAAAGAAGAGGAAAGAAATAAAAAGCAGACAGCACTGAGCAGTGTCCACTAAGAACGGAATTATGAACGTTTGGACGGTTGGATGATTCTGAAATTTTGATGGGGAAGACCTAACATCGACGTTCAGCGTGTATCAAAATTACAGCTACATCTGACGGTGCAATTGAGAGATATGGGCTTCGAAAGTTGACTGATCTGCACAGGCAGAATGTTCGAAAATCTGGGCTTGGGCCTTTCCTCATGCTTTGTGAACTTGGGCCTTCCTTCATGGATTTGGGCCTTCCATCTTGGGTTTGGGCCTCCTTCTTGGGCTTGGGCCTCCTTCTTGGGCTTGGGCCTCCTTCTTGGGCCTCATGGCAGACCACCTCTTAATGGGCCTCGCAAAAGCCCATTAGACTTCGTTTCTGCACATGTTCACATTAATACATCATTTTGGACTCAAATATGGAAACTAAGCTAAAATAGCAAAGTTACAATTAAATCATAGCCAAATAGTAGGGAAAAGACATTAAAAACGTCACACTTTGTGCTCCTATCAGCGAGTCGTGCTGGTGTAAACCTTTAGCAGCGTTGGAGTCAAAGCTTGAAAATCCAGGTAGGGATCTCGGGAAACCTTTTCTTTAAAACATTAAGTAATTTAATAAATTGGTAAATTGTTTGATATTGGTTGAATTATCTGTTGAATGTTATTGCTTTCATTAATTAATGAATTAGTATGATGTTTGATTTTATGTTTTGAAAGCATATGTTATTTAATTTCTATGCTATATATAATTTAAAGAACTATCATGCATGATCCATGGTGAGGAATTGTGAGGATGTAAAATGACATGAATTGTCAAAAAAGAATATTGATGAGATTGAGATTGAGAGAAAAGTACTCTTTGTGTAGTTGAGTTAAATTCCCGTCATGGACCAGAGATTGTCAGCCCACCGTGCACAAAACAGGGAGTGAAGCTTTTTCAATTGCGATTGATAAAACGATCATATAAGGGGCAATTGGCATTGGCGAAGCGAGGAATTGTAACAAGATGACTAACAAAAGAGAATGTAGTATATCTTGGAGTATGAGCAGAGTGATGAGTCAGCATCACATACATGCATTGCATTTTAAGTTTATTGTACTTTTGATTTATTGTTTGATAACTTGGTTGTAACACTATAAGAGTAAACTAAAAAGGTTTGTCTCACTACTGAGTAGCGAGGACGAAAGCTCACTCCTACAATAGGTTGCTGTTTTACAGCTACGACTTACGAGTTTCGAAAGGGGTTAGAGACGAGAGTGGATTAGAACGTAGAAGACGACGTAATTTTCTATTTGTAAAGGTTTTGTTATTTTTTTTTTGTTGTAAACATTTATATTTTCAACAATTTCTAAAAAGTATTTGGTTTTGTATTATTTTTTTATTTTATTTTTAAACGCTCACACCTCGCATTCGGATTTAGGTGCTTAAAATCCATCGACACCGGGTCCGGGGCTTGACAATATAGCTAAGAAAGTTAGAGAATTTTTCAGATAAATTAGAAGATAAAAAATAGTTACAATCATTCTTAGGATTATTAAATTACTCTAGAAATTTTATAGCAGATTTAGGAAGAAAAATATCAGCCTTACATATAGTATAACTAGTAAAATATGACACAAATATTTAATAGTAAAGATATTAAATTAGTTTAGCAAATTAAGCAACAAATTACACAACTTAAACCATTAGCACTTCCAATAGATAATATATAGTTATAAAATTGTAGAAACAGATGAATCATCACTAGCTAGGATGGACAAGAATCTTATATCAGAAAAGACATAAAGAATCATCTAAGTCAGAAGAACAAATATGTAAATATTCATCAGGGAAATTTAATGATATACAATCTAGATTACCAGCAACAAATCTAGAAATTTTAGGAATAATTAATTTATTAGAAATATTTTCTTTATTTTTACATAATGAAGTTTATACAATAAGAACTGATAGCCAGAATATAGTATCTCATTACAATAAAATTACTACTAATAAATAAGCTGTCTAAAGATGGGTCAATTTTATTGATTGTATTACATGAAATGACTTCAAGCCACAATTTGAGCATATTAAAGGAACATATAATACTTTAGCAGATATCTTATCCAGACTCATTCATTGAACATGTATGAATTACTATGGACTCTCATCCTCTAGCAATAATAGGTGAGCAACAAGTGGAGCATCACCTCGTAGTAATTTTCCATTGAGCATAACAGCAAGGCTACCTTTTAGGCCAGCATCGAGGAGAGCAGCAACAGCAAAGCCACATATATGGCTTGTAGCATCTTTTGTTTTTAGTTATGGAGGAATCAAAATTCAAGAGGTAGTAAATGAGTATTATAGGTATGGTAGTTAGCAAAAGCTAGAAATTGGCCAGCATATATTATTAGATAATTTTCTGGAGCATGAGGAACAATCCTCAACATCTAGTTATAGGACAAGAAAAGCTGGTAAGAGCATTAGAGCAAGAATTTGTTTTCAAAGATCAATCATTTATGAGAGCATCTGAAGAACATACCAAACTATCAGCAGAATTTAAAACATTGAGCTAGAGATAGCTATAACCATCCCTTATTTACCGCCGGCGCGAAAAAATACAAGTCCACTTTACTTTAAAAAACCAGCATTTTGGATTACTTTAACAACGAATAGGAAACGTATTTATTTGAATAGAGGGAAATAATTGGAAACACAAAACAATAGAAATCAATTTTATCAAATTAAATACAAGTGAACATGAATGAGTTTTCAGTGGAAAGACAATATTGCCAGAACAACTTAATGGTCGTGAAATGAATAAATGAGATCGAATAGATAAATCGGAACCGATATTAAAAACAATATCCGATTATACAAATTTGCACACCCCCCCTCCACCGTTGTCGTTTCCGCGACCGCTCCAAAACTATAGTAGGGGTGGTTCGTCCTCGGCGAGGGGTTTTCGAGGTTAAAAATATTTAATAAATTTATTTGGCGGATGAAAAATGTATAGAGGAAAAAATAAATCATTTCTCAATAATAATTGTTGAGAAAATAAATAGGAAGTCGGGAGTATATCAAACCATGCTCTTCCCCAACTACAACCTCACGAAGATTAAAAATCTTCACCAACTAGTAAGGAGTAGGAGAGTGCCTTCATACTATACCAGAACTCGTGTCACACCTCAAAGGTGTTTCGTCCCCTGGAGGTTTAGGGGATCGAAACCCAAGGAAGTCCTATCTCCTACTCTCGGTTCAAAAATAAATATAATCGAAAATAGTTATGAAATATCAAATCATTCAAATTCATATAGAACTCTAGATGATTATTATTTACTCGTTATATAAGAAAATACTAAGAGGTCCAAGTTTTCCCTACGGAATATCGAAGCTTGTCTTCTCTCGCCTCACTTTAGGCCACACCACCACCACTTACGTTTGGGTTAGGGTCCCTAGTCCGACAATACGAGTATTAAAATAATATTCTCAATTTAATAACACTAAACTTAATAAAGTCATTTGATTAATCATTTCCGATTTACGGAATTCATTTACTTATATAGGTGTTAAATTTATTTGGACACCCAATTTTCCATTAAACAAATATCGACACCAATCCATAATTTAACAAATATGACCTTAATCGTATATCAATTTCACAATCACAAAAGGGTTAAACCAAATTCAAACTCAATTCACAATATCAATTATGGAAATTAATCCTTGTTTTACTATTAGATTGGTATATGATAATTGTCATGTTCCAACTCGAGAAATATAAGTAGATATGAATTATTCGACAATTCACAAACCACATATACCAAATTCACCTTTAAACAATCCATTTTTATTATCCAATCCAATTCACGATGAGAACCCAAACATTAGAACTTTACCACGATTTAAAGCATTCCACATACTTATGAAATTAACATCGAAGAGTTTATAGGTTTGGTATTAATTGATCGACAAGAAGCATCAGAAGCTTCTACACAAAACGAGAAACCACCTCTCAATGTACCAAATCACGTGACCTAAGTTTTCCTCCCAAAGCTACTAAGTTGAGGGAAAACATTAATGGGTGAATCAATAAGGGATGTCGATTGTTCGGTGAAACAATAACAAAATCCCAATTTTCTAAACGTTAATCAAAATGAATTCCAATTATACAAAGATAGAGCTGATGAGAGGATCAACTTTCATACCTCAATCGAAGAAAGGTCGGAAGGAATTTATCAAAACTCACCGGAGATCAAACCTTTCCCTCTTCGATTCTCTCTCTACGGCAAATTGAAATAAAACAGAAACTCTGAGGATTTTTGTGTGGGAAAACGGGAGATTCCTCCGTTTTTTCTCTCAGTTGAAAAAAGAGATGGTGTGAGATGAAAGAGGTAGGTGGGTGGGTGGGGAAGGTGGGAGAGTGGGTTGTTGTTGGGTTTAACGTATATGTGATGTGGGATAGGTGATTTGATAGGGAGTTAAAAATTTAATTTTAATTAAAACTTAAAATAAAAAAATATGTTGAAAATATAAATAAAATTGTGAGTGTATTATTCTGAGTTTAAATAAAGTGATGAAAAAAATTTGAGAATTGAAATTTTTAATAATTAAGATTTTTAATTAATATAAATTTAATATGTATAATAAATTATTAGTAGAACATGAAAAATTATCAACAGATGATGATAATACTATTAGAAGCATAACGTACATGTATCAGCCTTCAAAAAGATAAGTAGAAGAGCAACTTAGCAAGATAAAAAGAAAGCAAATAGTACAAGAGGTTAATAAACCTAATAGCAGATATGAAGCAAGGAGCATATTTATTAGAGCAACAGGAATAACATAAAATTCTAGATGGTCAGCATCCATGATGAAGCAGACTAGTACAAATCCTAATTATTTACAAGCAATAGCAAGGGAGCGACTTAGATGTCATCCAACAAAATTAGAATTTTGTAAATATGAAAAACACTAGCATGAATCATTACAAATAGCATTACAAATATTTCATTTATCCCTTCTTGTTAATCTAGCACCATGCATTCTAGGGTCAAGGCCCCTATAAGAGTCCTCCCCCTTTTTTTTTTTTTTTTTTTTTTCCTTTTTTCTTTTTATTTTTATTTTCTTAATAAATTTTTTTTTTTAAGAAGTTATTTTTTTCTTCTTAACCGTCCCCCCCCCTCCCGAGAAGAAAAAAAAAAACCAAAAAAAAAATATTTTTCTTTTTTTTTATCAAAAAACCAACCCCCCCCCCCCCCCCCCCCCCCCCCCTGTGTTTTGGGTGACACAATTCAATTATTTTTTTTTTTTTTTATCAAACCCCACCCCCCCCCCCCCCCCCCCTCCCCCTGGGTCCCGTGCTTTTTCTCCGTTCCTCTTTCAAAAAAAAACTCTTTTTTCTTTTTTTTTTAAAAATAATCACCGGCCCCCCCCCCCCCCCCCCCCCCGTGTCGAAATTATACCACTCTCAAAAACAAATTTTTTTTTTTTTTTTTAAAAAACAACCACCCCCCCCCCCCCCCCTGTCCTTTCTTTTCTCCAAAATTTTTTCTTTTTTTTTCATATCACCCCCCCCCCCCCCCCCCCCCCCCCTTTATTTTCCCAACAAAAATTTTTTTTTTTTTTTCTCCCCTCCCCCCCCCCCCCCCCGTTTTTTTTTTTTTCTTTTTTTTTTTTTTTCCCTCCCCCCCCCTTTTTTCAATTTTTTTTTTTTTTTTTCCCCCTCTTCTTTTTTTTTTTTTTTTTTCCCCCTTTTTTTTCTTTTTTTTTTTTTTTTTTTTTTTTTTTTTTTTTTTTTTTTAGGGGGGGGGGGGGGTGGGGGGGGGGGGGGGTCATTTTATCTCTTAGTCACTTTATCTTAGTCAGCCAAAAAAAAACTAGATGAAGAAGACAAAATTGTTCAATTCACCGTTCTCTTAGCATACCTTAATATGCCAGAATAAAAAAAATTACACTTTTAGCATGAAAACCAGAGCATTGCAATTACCCCAGGTCTTCTTTTAAAGCAAGGTTTCCTAGCTAATATGTATGTCAAAAACATTCATCCTATTCAATCCTTACCAGCAAAACTTAGTAATATTATTCAATTTATCTCTCCCTTTGGGAAGAAGTTAACTTAACCATAGTTAGCATTTCACCTGAGCATTTCGAAGATATTATTTATCAAGACCCAACAGTTTATAATATTATTTTAGATAAAAAGAGTTACTCCAGTCCACCACTACTACCAGGACCAGTATTTCTTCCAACCTTAAAAGATATTCAGCAGTTTAGAGGAACACAAATAGTACAAGAAGAACTTTGGAGCGACAATCATAATAGGCGGACCTTCAGCTAAGATCTGGATAGCAAAAAAGAGTTTGACGAAGGAGGCTTATGATATAGTGTATGAAGAAAACAGCAAGGAACTACTAGAAGATTCAACAGCAGCAGAATATGAATACACAACAGAAGATAATGCAACTTATTAGAATAATTTAGATGAAATATGATGGAAGGATAAGACAACATCTCTTCACAGTAACTTAGTAAAGCAAACATCATTGTCGTCACAAGTATCCAAGTACCGCAAAAACAGAGTTAGCATAATTCACAAGCAGCACAATAGTATACCATAACTAAAGATTGCTTTACAAGAGCAACGGTTCAAATCATGAAATTACACTTCCGAATATATGTCAATAAAAAAGAGTCCGGACACAGAAGTCTAATCTGGGTCGGACAAGAGTATTTTTCTTAGTAAAATATGGACGCATACGACCTTAGTGGTAAATTGCTCAAAAAAAGAAGAGGAAAACAGTTTAGAGCCAATACAGTAGTACCGGGCGGGCCTGTTGTTTTTCTTCCTTGAGCGTTAAACCCATATTAGTTTGGGTGGTCCAAAATTCCAAATCCTAGAGGATAAGAAAACGGCTCTGCTCAATTGTATTGTAAGCATTCTCCTTCCCCCAGCGTTCAACGCTCCCCCATCTTCTTGGTCTCTCTGCTTCGTTGCTCAGTCTTTTCTCGTTCGAGTAAGTGACTGACCGATGCATGCTATGCTATGCATTTGAAGCTTTACATGTAGACAGAGATGTCAATCTTATCAATTTCATCATTATCAGTTGGTTATTGTGATGCTCACAAACACACTCTTTCCACTCCCAATGTCTCTTCCTCCTCTTTCATATGTTGTTCATTTCTCACCCCACTATCTGTTCCCCACCCCAAAACCAAAACGAAGAAGAGGCTCATTCAAGTCACGTCTACCAAGCTCACCCTGCTGGGCTTCGGACTTGTCTTTGATGAGGGCACCCCCACCATTGCCATGGGCTTCCAAGGTTTTGTTCTATGTCATTATTGTGATATATATTACTGGGTATCCTGTGTTGTTATATCCTGGTATATGTTGAGTTTCCTCTTCAAATTATATTGCGTGGATTCTTGTTAGGCTCGCTGTTTGTGCCCCATTTGGTTGGTCTAGTTTCTGTTCTTGGTCTTCGCTATTCAGCTCCGATTTTTTTATTTTATAATAATTTTTGATGTAGATATGTCTTGTACCACTTAATTCCAATAACAAATTTCACCACAAAGAAAAAGTATATCAAGAAACTATGGAATCATGCTCTATGTATTTTCCTTTGTCATGAATTTTAGCTTAATATTCGGACATGCTCCACATTTGTAGAAAATGTTTGAAAGGAAAACTTAGTGATAGATCGTATTTGCATTATTTTCTGTTCATTCAATTATTGGTTGAAATATGCAGCAAAAACTAGACACCCTATCAGCTTCCGCACACAATATATGTTATCTACTACATCACCTTCAACATCAGCAGGAAAAACTAATTTGCTTGATATGGAAGAACTGAGATTACCTTCTTTAGAAGTGAATTCTGATTCTTTGATTGCGAATCGACCATGGACATACACGGGGGCAATTGGTCCTCCCACTGAGGTGAGAGTAGTTCTGTACAATTTACTCATCTAAGGGACATTTGATAACGTGTATACTTATATTTTAGTTTTTCTTTTTCCTCCCGGGGTAAGAGATGGAGAAAAATATTTGGGAGAGGTGGGGAAGAGGGGGATAAGATATGACAGGCGTGAGAAAAAAATGTGGGAGAATGCATAATTTTAACTTAGAAAGAAAACTATACAGAATGTTTTTGTTTTTGTTTTTTTGTTTAATCACTCATCCCCTATACATTATATCCTCTATTCCTCACATCAATCATCTCTTTTTTCACTATTCTCTCATTCTTCCTTGTCTATCTTTAGCTAAAAATAAAAGTTAAAATAAAAATGTGACTAAGTGAGGGCCAAGTGTGTTGGAATATTCTATGGTAATACTTGAAAATAGACTTGCAAATGTTGGAGTAGTTATCTTTGTTCAACTGAATTTAGTTGAATAGCTTCTGTATATTTGAATGATTTTCAATGAGTAAAAAACTTAAACAAATTATATGTCCGTATTCAGTTAAGAAAAAGAAAAAAAACAAAAACAAAAGAAGCTGGTTTACAAATATCACTTGGATGTTGGCTATGGCTGCCTTGACTTGTTCGGACACAAATTACAAAATCTCATCTTATGGTCTATTTGTCAAGCAATTCCTGATTTTAAAATACTCCAATTATTTTTTTGTTCAGTTGAATGCATGAGATATGTTGAGCTCAGAATTGTAATTACTAATTAGCATTGATGTATATCTTCAGGCAAACTATGGAGCAGCTTTAGCTACAGAAACACTTCTTACAAGTGAAGAGGCTGTAATAGCAGCCGCTGCTGCTGAAGCTGTTACTCTTGCAAAAGCTGCTCTGAAGGTTGCAAAGGATGTGGCTTTGCTGGTTAGCAATACTCACTACGCTAAAGCAGAAAGTTCATCTCCAGTTTCTTGTGAGACCAATGCTTTTCATATCAAGTGGGCTCAGCATCTGGAAACTGAACAAACTCTTAGAATTGGAGAATCCATGCCAGCTGAAACTGCACTGGTGGATGACCATTTCATTCAAATTGCCATAAAAGAGTCTGAAGATGTGGAGCCAGCAAATGAAGAATTTGAACTTGTGCAGGAGCAACTTTCCAACGGTATATCTGCAAGATCAATGCGTCAAACAGAAAGGAAGGCCAGAAGAACCAGAGCAGCAGAGAAGGCTGCTGCCAGTGTTGTGTCCGTGAAGTCTGGTTCAACCAGCCGAAAAAAGCGTGCTTCTTTACAAGACGTAGATCATTCTGATCCATTGCGTTACTTGAGAACAACTACCCATACTTCTAGGCTTCTTACTGCAACTGAAGAAATTGAACTATCAGAAGGAATACAGGTATTACTTATATAATTGATTGTGATCTTGCGAGAGTTTTGAAACCACCCTGTTGATAACAATATAAACCCTTGGAATATTTCATTGATACTGCACCCTCCTTTGCAAATTGGATATGCATAATAAATGTTTAGGATAGTGTTTTAACCCTTCCCACTGGTCAATCCATACTCGTCTTGTATTCATTTATTTTATTATGTAAATTTATCACTTCATTTGTCCATAATGCCCTCTCATTTTCCAATGTTAATGAAAAGAGAGGGTATTAAGGGGCAGTTTAAATAAAAGATAGTGTGTATGACTATTGGAGACCGTTAACAAGAATACCCGCAATTTACCTTTTTATAGCTAATAGAATCCATGAAACTATTAGAAAGTCTAGTAATTCAAGGCAAATGTTCCTCTGAACTATGCAAAGAATAAACTTCTCTTTTCGGCAGTGGTTCAAAAATAGTAGTTTACATAGAAACATGCACAAAAAATGGCACTCTCTAAACCAAGCATCTCCTATGCATAACGAATTTTTGAAAAGAAAGCTCCATTTTTGTAAAAAGCCATTTTAGGATTCATTTTTGTTTATTCCCCTCAAATATATTACATCCCAAAAGGTTGATAGATTCCTTTGACTTGTTTATGGCCAATATTTTTAAGTTAGATTACCAATTCATGCATTTCGTGGTTGAAATTTATAGAGTGTAAGGCCTTTTATTTGGAAGCTTTGGATTACAATTACTGTTTGGCTTTTGATTGATCTTGTATATTATGGTGTCATTGAGAAAGGGAAAATGTCAAGGAAATTATCTTTAACCTTAGAGAACTAATTACTCGTCTTGCAATTAAAGAGCGAAATCGAAAAGTCAGTGCAATATTGTACAATTAGAAGTAAACTAGGAAAATTTTGGAGTTCCTCATCTATAGTTGAAGAAGAATATAAATTAGGAAGATGTTACTGTGATATTTTGACTTAGTTTGAATATTTTCTGATTTCCAATGCTTCAATTATCATTATATATTTCAGGAACTTCTAAAACTGGAAAAGCTCCAGGAGGATCTTGCACAAAGATGCGGCACTCAGCCCACCTTTGCACAATGGGCTGCAGCAGCAGGTGTTGATCAGAAGACATTGAGGAAGCGCGTAAACTATGGTATTCTGTGCAAAGACAAAATGATTAAGAGCAACATACGGCTTGTTATATCAATTGCAAAAAATTATCAGGGAGCTGGAATGAATCTTCAAGATCTTGTCCAGGTATCATTCTTATTGTCCAATTTCATATAGACACCCCTTTCTGGTATGTAATTCAATAATGTGGACCATTCATTTTTTAATTCTCTCTGCAACCATCATTCTTGCAAACAGATCAGCCAATTTGGAAACCGTTTTGCCATTTACTGTCACTCTCATTCTAATTTTGTCCGACTGAATTTGTTTGCACATTTTAGCTGATTTTTGGAGGGAAGATCCTTGCATAGGGACATAAGAATGATGGTTCCAACCATTAATTTAAAATGCATGGTTACTGAAATTGCAGAATCCTCTATATATAGATATCTTTCTTTAAGATTTAAATTTTTCCAGAAATGATGGAAGAAATTCTAAAGTCTTGTACCTTTGAATTATAACTTCATCTTGTCTATTGACTTTCAGGAAGGATGTCGTGGCCTTGTAAGAGGTGCAGAAAAATTTGATGCATCAAAGGGTTTTAAGTTCTCAACCTATGCTCACTGGTGGATTAAACAGGCTGTTCGAAAGTCTCTTTCTGATCAGTCGAGGACAATTCGTTTACCAGTGAGTTTATCATCTTGTTTTTATTTCCTGTGGATCCTATTTGTGGAAATCATAAACTCTTGAGCTGGTAAGCACAAATTTGTGTGTTCAAAAGTTGAAAGTGGCTGCATTATGCAAAACTGCTTAACCTTGGGACATAAAGATTTCCCATTGGACCAGCATAGGGTAAAAGTCATTGATTTGACGTTGGGAAGATCATTATCATGACTCGTATTCCAGCTAAAGTCATATATTATACTGCTTGATTTTTAATACTATTGTTTGTAATATTTTTGGTAAAACAGTTTCACATGGTGGAGGCAACTTATAGAGTGAGAGAAGCTAAAAAGCAGTTGTATAGTGTAAACGGAAGACATCCCAGTGACGAAGAAGTTGCAGAGGCAACGGGGCTGTCTATGAAGAGGCTTGCTGCTGTACTATTGACTCCAAAAGCTCCTAGATCTCTGGAGCAGAAAGTTGGAATCAATCAAAATCTTAAACCTTCGGTCTGTCCTATTCTACTTCCAATGAAGTGGCAATTTTCATCCTACATTAATTCTTTATTTTTCTGATGTGTTAGTGGCTTTCTGCACAGGACGTAATTGCAGATCCAGACGCAGAAACAGCCGAAGACCTGTTGATGAAAAAGTTCATGAAACAGGACTTGGAGAAGGTACTAGATGGTCTCAATCCAAGAGAGAAGCAGGTGATCAGATGGAGGTTTGGAATGGAGGATGGGAGGATGAAGACATTGCAAGAGATAGGGGAGCTGATGGGTGTTAGTAGAGAGAGAATTAGACAAATTGAGTCATGTGCGTTCAGAAAGCTGAAGAACAAGAAAAGAACTAATCATTTGCAGCAGTATGTGCTTTCATAGGCTCATGGAGATTAAATTGCATAACTAGCAGGTAGTTCATTTCGAGGCATGTAGAGTGTTAATATTCATATATATTATCTAAGAGTGGAGTTGTACTCTTGATCTTTTTTGTAAGACGGAGAGTATTTGTGCATACAAACAGAATCTTTTGGATCAAGCATTTGCCATTCTTTGTTATACCAAAGTACTTAAAAATACACTCATATGGACAATCTTAAATTTCATATGTTAATTTCTATTACAGATGTCAGCTATTGTTTTTACTAGGGCTGGGACTTTTAACCCGGAAAACCGAAAACCCGAACCGACCCGCACCGAAAACCCGGGTTCGGTCCGGTTTCCAATCTTGCAAAACATGGTTTTTTTACAACCCGACCCGATGTTAATATTTTCGGTTCGGGTTCGGTTCCTAAAATCCTACAATCCCAAAACCCGAACCGAACCTAATGTATGCTATTTAATACACATGTCCGTTACGTCTCGTATGTTATTGACAAGAACGGACTCCCGCTCCACTAGCAGCTTTTCCATTTTTATTCTTTCTTTGTCACCACATGTCCACTAGCAGCTGGTCCTTCTTCTCTCTCGACTCCCTCTCGCTTCACTATTCTCTTCTTTAATCATGTCATCATCTTCTTCTTCTTCTTCTTCTCTCTCTCTCTCTCTCTCTCTCTCTCTCTCTCTCTCTCTCTCTCTCTCTCTCTCTCTCTCTCTCTCTCTCTCTTCCTCTTTACCCTCTCAACTATAGCTCTCTCCTACATTGAAAAAAAAACTGCAGCTCTCTCTTCACACCCTTTAATTAAATGAACCCATCGCTCTCCCCTTCCACTCTACGTACATCTCTCGCATCTATCTCAATGCAACCCAACACAAAAAATAAGCCATATGGCTCCCGAGTTCGTCGAGTTCATGGAAGAAAAGAGAGTTCGTGGATTTGCAGAGGAGAGAGAAAGTCGATCTAACCTTCTCTCCTCTAGTTAGAGGTCTCCAACCACCATAACGGTACACCGCTGCCATCATTGGGTTCGCTACCCTTTGACGAGCCAGGCCTAGGTCGCGCGCCAGCCAGAGATGATGGTTTATGGTTCAGATCAGACTGATTTATGATAAATCATTGCCGACAATTTGGAGACGACGAAATCAATGAAACAGGACCGAAAACCTGGGAAACCGACCCGAAAATTTTCGGTTCGGGTTCTCTTTGGTCACAGCCACTGAAAAACTCATTTTGAGACCGACCCGAAAATGTTCGGGTCGGGCCCGATCTCAACAAAATATTAGTTAAACCCGGCCCGTCCCAGCCCTAGTTTTTACTCGATTTTACTCTAGTATTGGCTTTCTTTATTTGCATATCTTTTCAGTATGATCCTATCACACTTCCACAGCTTCATGCCTCTGGTGCCTAAAATGCAAAGAGTGGTTATGTAAATTATAAATCGGGAGTTGTCGTTCCAACAGGGATCAATGACCCTAAACTCCTATGATAACATGTGCTAACCGAGAAACTTTAGCAATGTAATGAAGAGATTAGAAATGAAAAGTGTGAGTGAGTGGTTTAGATAATATGCGAGTGTAGAGGTGTGTCGGTTTTTGTACAAAAATGATGAAATGTAAATGATAACAAGCAAGTAAATGAATGCAAGAAAGCAAATGCAAGTACAGTAAAGTGTGTGTGCAAATTTTATGAAAACGTTGGGGTTTTCGGGTTAACCCAAATCCAATGTAACAAGTAACACTCCAACAACGAATGCATGCCAATGTGATTATTAATCAAGTTCCGTATCCTAGCCATATTATGGGTCTAGGACCGTGTTTCCAATGGCATTTGAATGCCATTTTATGGGTCATCATAACTTTTTAGGTGTCTTAAGGAATTTCTCTAAGATACTTAATACCAAATTCCCAAAGTGCTTAAGAAGCGTAAAACATTGAAACCTAAGAACTCAAACAAGCAACTCATGAACAATCCTCCATTCCACCATTAATGTTGTTGATATGAAATGGATTCTCACTAAGGTATTCTTAAGCCGGATTAAGGTCAAAAGAACTCTCCAATGAAAAGGGAGGGGGGGGGGGGGGGGGGAGAAAGAATGGAGGCGTAAAGTACATGAGTCAAAGATCATTCAAGAGTTAAACATGCTCATCATATATATTGCCTATTGCCTAAAGAATAGTAAAGTGACCAAACCATACACACTCATACAAGATGGATCAGATGCATAATCAAAGAGTGGTTAATTTCTCAAATACACATCCAACACATATTAAATTAGACAATAGATATACTCATGGATCAACCAAGGCATTCATTCATCATCAAAATCATCACAACGTCACATTGGACTAGGGCAGACAACCACTTATTAGATAATTTTACTACAAAGTGATGGCATTAGGGGCACCATTGGCCTAAAGTGCTTAAGATTCGTAAAACATCGAAACCTAAGAACTCAAACAAGCGACTCGTGAACAATCCTCCATTCCTCCAATGTTGTTGATATTAAATGGATTCTGACTAAGGTATTCTTAAGCCGGATTAGGGTCAAAAGAAATCTCCAATGAAAGGGGCGGGGGGGAGGAGGAGGGGGGGGAGGGAGAAAGAATGGAGGCATAAAGTACATGAACTAAGGATCATTCAAGAGTTAAACATGCTCATCATCATATATATGGCCTATTGCCTAGAGAATAGTAAAGTGGCCAAACCATACACCCTCATACAAGATGGATCACATGCATAATCAAAGGGTGGTTAATTCCTCAAATACACATCCAACACATATTAAATTAGATAATAGATATACTCATGAATCAACCAAGACATTTATTCATCATCACAAGCATCTCAAAGTCACATTGGACTAAGGCCCATAACCCTATGCAAGCTCTAATATATTTTTACTTCTCCTTGGCTCTTGATGATATTCTTGATGAATTAGTGAGGATCCCCAATATCTAGAAGGATGTAGACATAGAGGAGGTCGTGGTGAACAACTTTGAAGAAGGAATGAACTGGAAAGGAGGTGAGGAAGGAGGTGAAAAGTGGTGGAGCAGGTGGCTGTCGACGTTGTTCGACCGGTCGGACGACCACTGTCAACTGGTCGATTGGGAGGCAGAGGCAAAAAAAAAAAAGTGGCAAGGGAAGAAAGGGAAGGGTGGAGTGTTTTCTAACTGAAGAGAGAATGGAAGATGCCCTAAAATGGCAAAAACTATGAATATATAGGTGAGGAAAGGGGGGAATAGAAGGCTAGGATGCAAATTGGGTTGCTTAAATTCCCTACACGAGTGCCAAACATAGATTAGAGACTCTAAATGGCTATTCAGATAACATATATTGGCGATGCTCTGGAGAGTATAATGTTAGTATATGAATGCAGCACCATACAACTAATTGATGGTTCTTATGGACAATTTATGAACACTTATGCATTCAAATGTTATTCTATGCCCAGGGAAAACAATGTAGAGTTTTAACTTGGTAAGAGGAGGTACTCGCATCTGATGAAGTCACCAGCACCAGTCATCAACATCATAGCATCCGCGACATCGGAGCAGAGAAAGACACTATCTTCTAGATGCGAATAATTGCTGCCATGATGGTACTGATCTTGATCATACTCATGTTTGCGGGCCATTATGTTTAGTTTCCTTTCCTCGTAGAATAACCTAAACTGTTTGACAATATACTCCTCAATATATATTGTTGTTAGGTGGCTTTTAGGCAACATAACATCTAAGATGTCATTAAATCCATTTTGTCATTTTTGACAAAAAAATGGGATGGGTATCCAAACAAATTAGGCCAACTAACATTCATAAGTGTGCAAGTTTACTTTCGCATTAGAACTTCCACTTGTTACGATAATTCATGGGAATATTGGTATAGTAGGGGGTATGACGTAATGGAAATGATGATGCTTTGTCCCATTGGTATGACGTAATGGAAATGATGATGCTTTAGATTAGGCATGTCGTTGATAGATAAAAAATGATGTCTGACAAAACCCATTAAACCAATATACATATGCAATGGTTTGAAACAAATCAGACTGAAAATATTTATCGGAGCATGAAATGTATCATTAAGATTTATGTGGTTACTGAATACACGCTTTGGGTAGGCATGTGTACTCACGAATATATATGTTTTTGTATAAACATATTAACAATTTTCACAAGAAAAGATGGTATGTGAAAATGGTAGTTGAACGATTTGATAAGGGTAATTGAAGGGATTTGACTGGTCATAGCTATATATAACATAGTTTGGGTCAGGCATAGAATGACGAAGAGGTGACAAAAAGGATAAATGAAACTTCCTTGTAAAGAAAGTTAAACCATTTGCAAGTTGCATTTCAAAGCCACATTCTAAACAAACTAAAACCATAACCATTATATTTGGAGGTCTTTATAATTGACTTTTCATTTATGCAATTTGTAATACCAAATTTCTTAAAGTGCTTAAGAGGCATAAAGTATTGAAACATTGAAACTCAAACAAGCAACTCATGAACAATCCACCATTCCACTGATGCTATTGATGCGGAATGGATTTCTTCTAAGGTATCCAAAAGCCTTGCTAGGGTCAACCTGACTCTACATGAAGAGGGAGAAAGAAAGGAGGTGTAAAGCACCCGCATTAAGGATCATACATGAGTTAAACATGATCATATTGCCTAGTGTCTAGGGAAGAGTTGTAACGACCCGGACCAAACTATCTATTTATTAGTTAATTTCACGGTGATATAGCGAATATCATAGCTATGGAATGCTCTGCAGGAGTGAAGGAGTTAGATTGGTGTTGCCCAGTTAGTGAAGTAATTGATACAAGTGTTGTTTCTTGAGCTATGGAATGCTCTGGAGAAGTAAATGAGCTTAGTGTAGTTCTCTTAGAGAAGTATTAGTTGTAAGTGTTACTTCTTTGAGTTTAGGATGACTTAAGAAGTGAGTGTACTTTGTGGCTCACTGGAGTAGTATGACAGCTGAGGATGGCTCTGAGTGGGAGAAGTAGACCTTTTGTAGTGTGATTGGAATAACAAGAAAGCGTAAGTTTGTTTGCTTGGGATGCAGGTTTATGAGGTAAGAGTACCTCTAGATTAAACTTTGTTTTTGGTGGTAAGATTTGTAAAGCTTCTGTTTTGTTTCCTAAGTGTGTGGTTCGATTTGCCGTGTAGCATTGGAATTGGTTGAGGAATTATTTATTTTGTTGTGTTCCTTAGGTTGACTTTGTTGTGAAGTGTTAGAAGGGTGTGTAGATTTTAGAGATATAGAGCATTATGCTCACATGCTTGATAATGATCAGTACTACCCGAGTGATGGCCCGTCTGCAGCGGTTCACCATCAGATGCTCTTCGGTGCTGGTATATTATCAGGTGTGTGTGATTGGGGTCCTTGTTTGAACGTTGTGATTTAAGCTTTAGAACTATCATTTGGTTGTAAGATGTAATTTTGGATTAGACAATTTAATTGGTGAAGTTTTGGAGATGAAGTAACTTTATTGAGTTGTGGTATTGTAATGAATGAAACCTCAGGATTGAAATCCTTAAGTGGTTATCGAGGATTATATTTCATAGAAAGTGTATCCTTCTTTGGGGATTTAGTTACTTTTAGGTGGTGAAATTTGGTAAGGAGAAAGAAGAAAAGATATGTTATATTCGAGGCTTGTTGGACCTTTCGAGAAAAGATATGTTTACAGTGGAGTTAGTTGACTTCAAGGAGGGTAGTGAATCCTATTGCTAACATGAATTTTCAAACCTTAGTGTGGTTTTGTGGAAATTAGAGGTTACACGTGTTGTGTGTGTGGTGTTGTACCTTAACTTAAGATAAATATCGAGATTGTGTTTTGGTGCACATGATTGTGATAAGTGAGATTTGGATTTCACCAGATAAGGGGTGAAGGAACAAGATGTTCCTAAGTTAATTTTGGAATAACTATAGAGAACTGTTAGTGATGTTCAATGAAGTGTGAACCAGAGGACTTAACTAGGAAGAATGTTGACTTGGTCAATGTTGTGAGGAGTCATCTTGTGGAGGGTGTTGTTAGTTGGAGTCGTTTGTTGAAGCTAAGGTTCCACAATTGTGTTGTTTTGTGTTCCACTGTTTTGTGTGCTGGTTTGTTTAAATTTCGGGGACGAAATTTCTTTAAGGAGGGTAGACTATAATACCCCAAAAATTTCAATATTTATTTCTTAAAAAGGTTGTCAAATATGTATTGAATAATTGCGAGTTGGTTGTCTTTGGGTGGTTTTGGGGAAATTCTCTAGTGAGGACCAAACAATGAGGACTTGTTGAGCACTTTCAAACTCAACCGTTGGATGAGCTTTTAATGAGTTTTTTAAATATCCACTAACATTTAAAATACTCATCTACCGGTTGAGTTTAAAAGTCCTTAATAAGTCCTCATTGTTTGGTCCTCACTAGAGCCTCTCCCGGTGGTTTTGTTGTTAAACGAAATTTATTTTGGAAATTATAAGTTTCGGGAAGTTAAAAGAGTTGACTTTTTATTGATTGAGAATTTGGAGAAACTTTCTTCATTGAAGTTGTAGAGCTCGTCGATACGAGTTTGTGGGTGCAAAGTTTGTCTAAAACAGAGTTTGTATGAGAGAGTTACGATTTTTGGAAGCTTATTGAGGAAATAAACTTTTATTATGTTTTAGTGTCGACAAGATTGTAGCCGTTAGTTTTGAAGATCAAATCTCAGCCATTGGTTCCTAATTAATGATTTGGGTTAATTAATGACGGAGCGTCAAAGTGTAGTGGATGAATGTATAGTTTAATGACCTGGGTTGTCGTGTCCACGGGGATTGGTGGCCCAAGAACCCCTTCGGTAATATTAGTAACCATGGCTTCTTAGCACTAGATGATGTGATTAGTGGTGGATATAAGATGTGTGTGGTGATAAGTGCAACATAAAGTAATGTAACTAAACTAATGCAAATGAAATGCAAAGAGGAGGAACATGGATAAATAAGAAATGGTAGAATGATTGGGAGTTTCGGGTCTCTCCCTAATCCATATCGATGGATAAACAATCAAATTCACACATGTTGAAAGGCTCATGTATTAATCCCCCACATTCCACCCATGCAATGGTTATGGAATGTTATGCAATCTAATGTATTCTTATGCCAACAAAGGTTCATAAGAGTTGAGCCTTCATCAATACTATCAATGAAGGTCCTCCCTCACAAATGTGAAGGGGGTTGAAGCACAAATGCATAAAGTAAATCACACACAAAGCCAAGTTGATTAATGGATCAAATCCCGTACCCTAGCCGTACTAGGGTTCTAGGGCCATGGTCTTTTCTTATGTATCTTCATGCCATGCTATGGTTCACAAAGTCTCTTAATCTAGACAACTTAAGCCATGCTATGGTTCTCAAATTGCTAAACTAAGGCAATGGGCACTACGACCTAGGGATTCAAACAAGACAAGCTCATCACATCCATTGCCAATTGTCTAGAGAGAATAAGGTTATCAAGCTCACAATCTCTACCAAAATAGATTAAACACATGCTTTTAGAAGTGATAAAGTTCCTAGACATGCATCTAACACATATTAAAATAGGCAACAGGCATACCCAATTACCAACCAACATGTATATATATAAGAATCATCCAATTCATCATCAATGGACTAGGGCACACAACCCTAGTCCCCAACCCTAACAACTACTCACATATACTTAGAATTTACATCAATAATCTCAAGATTAACAAGATAAGGAATAAATGAAAGTAAATGGAGATAGTGACCCCGATCTTGCTGTCACCAAGACTTGAAGCAAGCTCCTCATGGCCTCCTCTTCTTCTCCTAGCTTCTTCTTGTCCGAAACTCCAAGTATCTTGATGTTCTTGATGTCTCCAAGCTTATGTGAAGTAGAAGTGATAGAATGGTGGAGAAAAGTGGTTAGTAACATAGAGGAGGGTCTTAGGAAGAAGTTTGGTGAAGGAAGGAAAGAGATTTGAGGGGTGGAAGAAGGAGAAAATGGAGGAATGGAGTTGGCCGCCGTTGACGGGCGACCGGTCGCCTATGATGGGAGACCGGTCGCCGGACGGCCGGAACCAAGTGTTTTTGGGACTTTTTGGGAGAGGATGAAGAGGAAAGGGTTTGGGAACTTTTTGATGGAGGCTAGGGTTGATGAATGATGTTATTATCCCCCTAAAATGGAAGTGAAATGAAATATATATGGAGGGAGAGAAAATGGATTGGAAGGTGGAGATGGATTGGAAAAGATCTAATGGCTAATAACTAAGGATCTAAGCTAAGGAAATTACCTAGAAGGCTAGGGTAGGTGGGAGAGCAAAGAAAAGAGAAAGGGTAGAGAGGTAATGTGTTTATGGACAAGAAAAATCAGATTTGGGACCATAGGGAGACAAAATGTGGTAAGGGAAGGCTAAGAGACAAAAAGTGATTAAAGCATTAAATGCTTTGTCTCTATTTTGAATTTGAATTTCAAATTACCACCAAAATATATCAATTCTTCAAATGATGCTCTCCTAGCTGAATTGGGAAGCTTGATGGAGAAGTCACATCTGACGCGGTCGTCGTTTCCTCGGAGTTGACCATAGGTGGGCCCGGGGTGAGTCACGGTTGACTTTTCGGGGCCGAAAGTTTACTTTTCGGGTTCTTGGCCAAAACTCCGGAATAGTCTTGTGCTCCACTTCCAATGCTTGATTCTTGTAATCTTGGTGCTCCAAAGTCACGGTTGACTTTTGGCCTCTTCTCGGAAATGCTCCATAAGCTCCCAAATTACATCTTTAAGCTCCAAATTACTTCAACTCACTTATTCAACTTAAAAACAACACAAACACACATTAGTGATTTATTTGGCTCTTGGAGAAGCATTATCCAAGTAGTTAGAAGCATGTTTTGTACGTAAATTACGTGCAAATCAATTAACCCTCTCCCTCTCTCTCTCATCCGGACTCTCTCTCTCTCTCTCTCTCTCTCTCTCTCTCTCTCTCTCTCTCTCTCTCTCTCTCTCTCTCTCTCTCTCTCTCTCTCTCTCTCTCACTCTCTCTCGACTTCCCACTGCCCTCTCTTTGCCATCCTCTTTCTCGGCGATCCGGCCACCCCAAGGTGTGAAACTTGTCCCAAATTCTTCACCACTGTATGGGACATGTGCGGTTAAAATACGCGGTATGGGACGTGTAGGTTCAGTATATTTTATAATATGAATTCTCTGGATTGGAATTGCATTAGTGCATATAGAATAAATTGTTGCATGAATTTGGTGTGGCGAATATTTGACATATTATTTATTTGAGGCGTGGCGTTTGGTGTTTGTGAATATTTGAGATATTGAGTTCATTTGAGGTGTGGCGTTTGGCGTTATTTGTAAGAATACTAAAAATGTATTTTGTTGCGTGGCGTGACACAGAGGTCGCAAAAGACCTTACAGTTAGAGCTCTAGTCTCTCTGTCAAACTGGTAGAGGCGTTCGCGGGGGCAACATGCATGTTATTTGCGTGAATGCTGGCATTACTAACCAGAAATGGGAAGTAGCGTTTGTTTTGAAATGAGTCTCAATAGTATTCTCACTTATAATTGTCCAAAAACGACATTTATTGTGATTTGGCGTGTGTCATAAACATTGACATATTTTTAGTGATTTGGCGTGTGTCATAAACATTGATATATTTTTGGTGATTTGGCGTGCGTCATAATCATTTACATATTATTGGATTATCTTTATAAATAAAGATATTTGTTTTGGTGGATTATTGAATTTATAGTTGATGGCGTGATTTACAAATTGTAAATTGTTGTATGCAATAATTGTTTGCATGTAAATTGTTGGAGTGATTTCTCGTGAGTAGAAATTGTGTTTACTCATACCAGCTTTGCAAGCTGACCGGGTTGTTGTTATAACCCGGTACGCTATTCGACGGTGTAGGGGTTTATCCTGCAGGTTAGGATAATTTTGGAGTTGAGTTGAAGGAGCTTTGAAGTTGTTGGTGTTTTTAGTCTTCCGCTGTATTTAAACTCTGTTGGTGAATTTACTTAATATTTTGCTTAATGTCAATTTATTATGTAAATTATGGAATGTAATATTTGACTCTAAAGAACGAGTCTGTGATTACATTGTGGTAGAGTGACTTGTACGATTTTACGCATGTAATAACGCAAGAGCTCGTCGTTGTCAAAACAATGATAAGTATAGATTAAAGACCAGAATGTCGTACCACAGGGATTGGAAGGCCCAAAACCACCTTGGTATTGTGGTAACCTAAGGTTTCTATGCACTAATGGATAGGCAAGGGATGGATTGAATATGTACTCGTGATGTGGATGCAAGATGGAAATGTGTTCATGTTTTTGGATTTTTGAATTACAAATTAACTAGACAAGTAAATGTAAATCTAGCTGACACGTGTGTTGAGCTGACAAACTCAGGACACACAAGAGATGAGGTAAAACAAAAATACTATACAATTGGGGTTTCGGGTTAACCTTCACCCACTTCAATGAATGACAAACCTAACAGATATGCAATGCTGGCAGACTCACAAGCCAAATTCCTTTAAACCTTGGCACCAGAAAGGGTACTCAAGATTTAGTTTCTGAATTTATCCCTAATGTCTTTTACGATTCATGAGGGGTTCTCAATCAATTTGCTTAAACTTTTTACAATCCCTAAGTTCATTAAAAGAGGCGTAAAGTAAACTAAGGAATTCAAACAAAGTGAAATCATGCTCACACTCATGCTCACATTCATTACATGCATTGTCTAAACACATGCTTTCTTCAAACACACATTTAATCTAATTAAATCAGACAAGCACATGCTTAATGAATAATCAACATGCATAAATATCAAATTATATCAAATCATCGTCATGGGCTAGGGTGTAGCCCTAGCCACCAAATATATAAATATATAAACACATATATACATACAATAACAATTACCCAAATTTATTCACAATAATTAAAAATAAACTTAAACAAATATAATAAATAAACGAGTTTGGGTAATGTTACCGTTCGTGTCTATGAAAATAGACATTTGCGTTTCAAGTGCGGGTGGAAGGTTCGAGTATGGTGTGGCGGCAAGAATCGATCGGAATCGCCTTGGATGCGGCGGGGACGGCGGAGCTAATCGAAACCGTCTTTGGATGTGGCGGGTGCCCAAATAAATTGGACCAAGTGGGCTGGCATGGGCCAGGAGCAATGAAGGGCCCAAAACAGACTTGGGCATATGAACAGTGGAGGCCCAAATCGGATTGGGCTTGAATGGTCAAAGCCCAATTGACTTTCACTTTTCTTTTCTTTTCTTCTTTTCTTTTCTTTCTCTTTCTTTTCTTCTTCATTTCTCTCTTCTGGTCTTCTTCACGGCAGAGGGGGCGAGAGAGCTGGGAGACGGCGCCGGTGGAGTTGACGGCAGCGGCGTCTAGGCAAGGGCGCTGGGAATCGATCGGCGTGGCTCGGCGCGCGTTGGTGTCTCGATGGAAGCTGGCGGTGAGGCGAGCATGGGCTTGATACAGAGCTGGCGGCGGTGTCAAGGCACGGCGTGGCAGAGAGAAGGGGCACCGAGAGAGAGCAGGAGGCTTGGTGTGGTCCGGTCTGGATGAGACTGGGATCTGAGGTGGCTTCACGGTTGAAGCTGTCTTGGTGATGAAGTGGGTGAGGCAGAGAAGCTCACGGTGTGATTGGGGAATGAAGGCTCGGGCCTGTGAATGAAATGCAAGTGGTGGTGGTTTGATGAATTGGGACCGTGGTGATGCCATGGAGATGAAGCCATGGTTGATTGGATGGCAGAGCACGGGCTCTGGGCTTCACGGTGGCTTCCCGGCTTGGTTTGAGGTGCCGGCAGTGTTGGGGTGCCATTGATTGAATTGGTGGTGGTGATTTGTGATTTCTTGTGAACTTTGTGAAATTGCAGGTGAGATTGAAGAATGGATTTGGATACCATGGTGATGGATGAGGTTGTGAGGCAAAGGAGTTGCCGTGGGTAGTGAGTGAATTGCAGGAGGTGACTCATGGTGATTGCCGTGATGGCTTGTGATAGAATTGAGAGCTGCTGCCATGATTGTTGTGTTATGCTTCCAATTGCAGACGTCCCTTATGAAGACAGAGAAAGGGGAAGCAGGTGACTGCAAGAAGTCAAGGAGGCGAGCATGAAGTCAAGGATCCATGACAAAGTGATGGTGCTGTCGGGGATCCAAGAAGGGATTCAAAACGGTGGAGGTGGTGGCCGGCAAGTGATGAAAGTCGTGGCTTCATCCTACCAAAGTGAAAAAGACACAGAATTAAAACAAAATAAATTAATATAAAAGTAAATAAAGTTAATTTAATTAATTAACAAAAATATAAAATGTATGTGATGATAAATTAAAGCTTGAGGTATTGGAATTCGCCACCAAAAGCGATGGTTGCGCCGCCGTGTGTGGTGGTTCGCCGGTAAAATAGCCGGGATTCGAAACAATTTTCGAAATCTTCGTACAATGTATGTGCTTCACATTCAATGCTGACCGGTGTCATCAAAGTCACGGTTGACTTTCACTTTAATTTTCAGCTTCGCGCTAAAAACCTCCAAAAATGCACATTTATTGTGCAAATAAATATCACACACTTATTTAACCTATACAAGTAAAACACACATTAAATATAACAAAACAACTCTCGGAAAGGCCTAATTCAAGTAATTAGAGGAAGATTTGACACGTAAAATACGGACAAATCACACCCCCACACTTGAACTTTGTTTGTCCTCAAGCAAACATAGGACATAAATACACAACTAAAACTTAACAGAAAGGAAACACATAACAATTTTCCAACGATTACCTCAGAGAACACAATCGGACAAGAGAATGAAAGGAGATAGGTCTCAAAATTTTATTAGCTACGGGACATATGCAAAAGTGAAGTGTGTGAAAGTATTGTCATTTCAATGCACCAAATCAAGCATGCATATCGAAACTGTGCCAACCATAAACTCACAGGATATTCACTCTGATTTTCACACAAGTGTTTATCGGTTAGCTACACTACCACTTAAGCCAACTTATGCAAATGCCGCCATTTGCTTGCACGCCAATCTTATCTCTACAAAATCATGCACAAAGATCTCTGATCAAAATGAAATGAAATGGAAGGAAATCACAAATTCCGAGCATCCTAGTAAGTAATCACAACTGAGATTTAGTAAATTAAAAACAGTAGATGCTAAACTCATTTCCAAACAACCACTCACCTAAACACATTTATTGAATTCAAATGAAACTAAACACAAAATACTTTTTTTTTCTTTCTATTTTTTTTTCTTTCTATTTTTTTTTCTTTTCTGTTTCGATTTTTCTCTTTTTTTTTTCTTTTTTTTTCGAAACAGAAACAAATACAACAAATTTGTAGTCACACCCCCACACTTATTCTTTTCCAAACTTCCAAAACATATATATTTCAGCATCAGAACACAAGTAATCTCAAATTACTCACTAAGATAGCTCGGAAAGGGTAAGGCAAGTGTTTAAGCTAAGGGTAGACATTTATGGTGCGAAGAAACGAAAGGCTAAACATATAGGCACAAAATGGCAAACTAATAATATAGTTTAGGGACAAGTGCTCATTTGGCCATGGTGGATTCCTAATGCCTTAATCATTTCCAAGATGTATTAATGCATGACAGATTGTTTCAGCAAGTTATTATGCAAGTTCTAGAGATACATATCACATAAGCTTGATGACACATGAAGAACAAAGTGCAAATAATTATGAATGCACTTTCAGTAAGCTCGAAACTCACAATATGGTAAGTATAGCTCACACAAATCTCTCTATACTTCTCACAGTTTAATGCATCAATCTGACAATAATAGTGTACAAGCAAAGTCCCATAGCAATTTATTTGAAAAAATGAAGTTCAGGAAACCAAAACATGCTTTCAACTCATACAATTAAGTCTAATCTCATCATCGGTGTTGGAAATCACAAAAACAATACAACACACAAACAGAAGTAAATATTTTTGAAGTTTTTGTTTTTCTGATTTTTTTTTAAATTTTTTTTGAGTAACAATACGTGACCACAATGACTTACTTAGTGCAATGGTAGGTTCAACGCTACCAGAGGAGTAAGTGTGATCTAGTCGATATACTATTACAATATAAAATGAAAACAAACAAACACACAACAGAAGCAAATATTTTTTTTTCATTTTTCTCAATCATTTTATTTTTTATTCGGGTAACAATACGTGACCACAGTGACTCACTTAGTGCAATGGTAGGTTCAACGCTACCAAGGGAGTGAGTATGATATAGTCGATATATTGTTACAGTAGAAAACAGAAAACAAGCATATATTTTTTGATTTTTTGAATTTTTCAAATTTTTTTTTATAAAGTGAAACGTGAAACCTTCCCCCCACACTTGAATTAAACATTGCACTACTAGAATTTTGCACATATACATCACTTCAAAGAAATCGATTGAAATTTCACCTGATGTAATAGTTTGTATTTACATCACTTTTTTAATAATCGATTTCTGTTATAGGTATTAACATGGGTCCTTAAAATAAACGATGTCTGCAAAAAAAATTTAAAGTTGGGCGGAAACCTTCAAATTCTAAAAACACGGAGCACCAAGTTTTTTTTAAGGAAAGGCGCCGAACCTGAGGCACCCCCCTCCCAATTTTCACAACACTTAAAATTTTTCAGCCGTAAACCCTAGTCTCCAAAACTCCACAGCCTTGCTCGAGCTCCCGACTGAAAATCTTTTTCTCCAAAACCACACATCATAAATCTTCTTCTCCGATCCACAATCCTTCGTCTTTCTCCCTGTCTTCTCCACCACTCATACCTTCTTCTCCAGCGTCGTCTGTCTCCAGGTTAAGAGGAGGAGAAGTTTCAGATCTCGATTCATGCAGCGACGACCTAAAGATAATTCATATCGACGCCGCCTAGAGGAATACCACCGCCACAGCTGCCGTGGGGTCAGCTGGCCCTATCTCTCCCTCCACCAAGGGGAGGAGAGAGAGGGAGAAGGAGAATGAGCGCATGAAGCTTCGAGAACGTCTCCGCTGATCAATCACGAGCCGTATGCTCGCCGGACTCCGACAGTACGACAATTTTCCCCTGCCTGCGCGTGCAGATATGAACGATGTACTCGCAACTTTGGCGCGCGAGGCTGGTTGGGTTGTTGAGTCTCCACCTCAAATTGTGAGCAAATTATTTTCCCTAGTTCCTCATTCTTCTTAAATTTTTTATTTTTTTTGAATAATTTCAGAGATTCGAAATAGGGAGGAGCGTATTCGATGAGGTGGAGATCAGTGGAGACCCTAGTGTCAGGTGTTAAACAACCATTGGAGTGTCATCCTTCATCAGTTGTTAAAATTGATGAGAGTTTGTCCCCGGTGTCGCGTGATTATGTTGTAATTGCAGAGAGAGACGGCAAGAATGAGAAGTTTTCGAGTGTTAGTCCTCCCATGAATTCTGTGGATTGCTTAGAGAGTGATCAACTTATGCAACACATTCCTTCTGCCACTGGTTTTGCACCCTCCCCATATGTCCCTCTATATGTAACACTTGCAGTAAGTAAATCTACCCAAGCTTAGTTTAAATTCTCACCTTTTCTATGAATTGCTTCTTATTCTAATACGCATTTCACTGCATTTTCAGATTTTGTAAATATGATTTGTCAATTTTTGAAAGTTAAGAGTTAAATTAGTTTAGACAAGCAGAGGAGGTTTTGAAGAAAAATCTTTGAGTTGGAGTTGGATCATAATCAAAGAAAGAAGATATTTTGGTTGGATATTCTGAAATTTTTGGATAATTGCAGTTGTTGATAATCTTAATTGAAAATTGGTTGCAATTGAGATCTTGTGGTTGATGTCTAGTATAGTTGAGTTGTTTAACTCAAGTTTTGTGGGTAGAAACTTTTGGTTCTGATGTGGTGTGAAAGTTTGGCTATCAATTGGTTAATTAAGGTGTAGATGAATTGGTGTAAGAGAAACAAAAGCCATAAGGTTTAATCTGGAAGTGGCTAGAAGCTTGTGTTATGTTTCTTAGAAGTTAATTATTGGTTGGTTGATTACTTGATTGCTTATTAATTATTGTGTGAGCTAAAGTCCAGTATGGGAGACTAAAGCCTTGAGGAAATAAGTTCTAGTTGGATATATATTATACTAGATTGGTTACATACTTCACTTTGGCCATTTTCGGCAGAAATAGAAAACAACTGGAGTTGTATTGTTTTGTGATTATTAATAGCTTGTCAAGCTGTTCCCGTAGTCCAAGATTAGTTGAAAGTTTTAATTGGTGAAGGACAATTAATTGGACTACGTTTATAATTTCTTGTTCTAGCTGTAAGTGGTCCTCCAACAATATATATACCTATGATTATATGAATTTATGCATTTGACGATCTTTATTCAATAGTAAATACATGGTTGTCAAATACATAAATTTGAACTTTTTGGTTTTTCAAAGTAATTTCTTAACGCACATCTGTCATGGACTTAGTTGTAGCTTATAATACTCTGAAGTTTCTCATCTAAACAGGTTGGAGTAGATAATATGTGTATATTGGTGCATGCTGTCAAACGGCAACCGTTGGAGTTATTTTTAGAAGGGAGAATAAGCAATGCACTTGTGGAAGTTGGGCCATCCATAACAGTAGCTAGTCTATCAGAAGTTTTAGCATTTGCTGTTGGAAGTTTAATTCCTATGCCAGCATGCCGTGTGTTCTCCATGCTTGTTGGTAGGACATTTTTAATTATGAACTTTAGACCTTCATAATATTTTTCTATATTTTGTTGTTGTCTTGGTATCTTATCTCAGGCCTATTCTTCAGACTTACTTTTGCAATTCAATCTGCATCACTAGCTGTTCATCAGTCATTTTTCTAGTTTTCTGAATTTTCTGTTCTAGCAGCCTTTCCCCCTAAAAACTATACTAAATCATGTTGAATCTAAAAATGATTTCTTCTTGAAAATTGCATTAGACAAACTAATGAATCGTCCAGAATTAGAATCACCTTGAACACATTTTTCTAGAATTAGTTATGTATTTTACAAGTTAGGTTTCAGTTACAAGTTATGTATTTATTTTTTAAAGCTGCTATTTACTTCCCACATTTAAAGTAGCACATAGATAATGCAACTTGTTCGGTTTGAGTGAGTGTAAGGAAGAAATAGATTCTTTACTTGTATTGCATAGACCCTTTTTTGATTAGTCTGCATTTTTGATTTAGAATTGTATCATGCAATCATGAGATAGTGCATTATTTCATAGTACCTAACTTCTATCAATCTCTTTGTAGTGGGCATCAAAGTCTCGAAAATAATATACCCAAGAGCAACTTGGAGAGATGCACATTGAAGTGGCTGACTACTTACAAAATTTGCTCAAGTAATTGACTAGCAAAGTATTGTTGGAAATCCATAAGTAGTCAAGGATGTATGGCTTGTTGTAGTTTTTGCTAGTTAGGATCTAAACTGCAGTGCTTGCATTATATGTAGTGGTCTGGTCAATTTCTAGTTTCCTTTGTGTCTATTACAAATACAATGCAATGCATTAAATACAATTAGTCTTGATTCATAGTTTGTTGAAAAATGTGGATTTGATTTTCTAGCAGTTGTTTGATGGAGTTGTGGACTTCATGCCGATATAAAAGGCGTGAGTTGTATTAATAAATAGGAAATAGATTCACCAACCGAACTGACTTTAAACAGAACCAAATGCATCAGTTCTACCAAAAAAATTGATGTATCATAAGCCAATAGACATCAGATATTATGGAAAGAATCGATTTCCCATAAACCACTGGACATCGAAAATTATAAAAGAAATGATGTCTCATAACCCCATGGACATCGAAAATTATGGAAAGAAACCATGTTTCATAAATTGATAGACATCAGAATTTATTGAGAAAAAGATTTTAATAATGGATAACAATATCGATTCTTTTGTAATAAAACATGAAATACATGCAGTACTTCAAGGTTTACGATGTCTGAAAACATAAAAGAGATCAACATAAACATTAAAAACGATGTACAGTCGGTTTGTAGACATCGGCTAAAAACCGATGTCCAAATTTTTTGGATCTTTCTCTACACCCACTAACACATCGGTCGAAATTTTTTTTAACATCGGTTTTGGGCCGATGTATATGTGGAAAATTCTAGTAGTGTTGTCCTCAATGTTAGACAAATATTTTCAATGAAATGAAAAATTCAAGCATGGTTATTAAATTGAAAACACAAAACAAACAAACAGAAGTAAACACACAACAATTATATAAATGGAAAGCAGAAAACAGAAATACTCCTCTTTGAAGCGTGTGAAGCTCCTCCCGAAGCAAGTCACCAACAGTCACAAACAAGGCTAGCAGGGCCTTGCATCCAACGTTTGCTCCTTAGTTGACTGCGGCTCTGATCCTTCTGAGCGTATCCTGAACAACGCCTGTTGCCGACTCTACAGCACTTCTAGCTGATGTTGACTTCACCGAGATCTGGAACACTATGGTCAGTAGAGTTTCATCAAGTATGCCTCCGGATACATTTGGTAGAATGGAGAAGCCTGATGGCATTAATGGAAATGGCTCTGGTTCAGCTCCACATAGCAGACACTGGAAAATGGATTGATTGATCGGCGTATAAATTACGGACGACCCCGTTGCATCGGTGCAACACTCTTGGAGAATGAGGAAGTCGTTGTGATTACTTATGGCTAGCACCGATATCTGATTGTGATATTTGCAAGCACATGTACTGAGCTGCCCATCGCCATGTTATCCCATAATGCTCTTGTCTGCACGTCTTTGAGGAACTCAAAGATTCTTGTGTGATGGGAAACATGCTCGACAGAACAACCAGCAGTACGATTGAGTCCAAGAGGTTTTGCTAGGATCACCCCTTCTCTTGTTGGTCCTGACCTCCATTTTTAATCCTCTCGTTCTGTTCGAACAAGTCCAGTGATGATATGTGGAGTTGCTGATGTCATTATAGAAACTGACCGCCATCTGGTTTGCCATCTCAGCTAGGCTTCTTCTCCCTTCTGGTGAAATGATTGCGTCACTGGGTGAAGTGTGGATCTCCATGGAGCATATGTGGCGTTCGACTTGTTGTTGAAGGGTTGACATCCCCACGCATCGCACAAAATGCAAATCCTGATTCAATAAAAGGTTCGAATATGCCCTTTAAATCTTTTTCGCGCACATCCACGTGCTCCACCCAAGTGAGAAGGGAAGATCCATTCTGCATGTCTTGAATCAGGCATCCGGAGGGACGTTTTCGGCATATAGATCTCATGGAAGGTCTTGGATTTGAGTGCAGTTCATTCACGGAAACATCCACAACGATCCAACTTCCATCCAGTTGTTGGTGAGAATATCTAACAAACTGGACTTCACGAGTTGAAACGGTGTGAGATGCCACCAGAAACTCGGCCGACATAACTTGCTTCTGCTCCTTGTAGCTTTCTTCGATGCCGGAGGATAGGATCTCCAAGGTCTGGGCATTTACGACCATGCTACAGAAGAACGGCAACCAATGACCAACATCCATAAAAATTTGAACGATGGTGGTCGGATGAAGGTGAATGGTTGCTGAGTGTCTTGAGGATTCTGCCTTGAAGTATGGTGTAGGCTCACCTCGCTGAAACACTCGCAAGTACTGGGATTTGATGAAGAGATCCACAGGGGAAAACCGGCAGTGGCCATGAGCAGGAGCTCATCGTCTTTGGCCTTGCGGGTGATATCAGAAAGCGCTCGTAATAACGCAAGCGCTCGTCGTTGTCAAAACAATGATAAGTATAGATTAAAGACCAGAATGTCGTACCACAGGGATTGGAAGGCCCAAAACCACGTTGGTATTGTGGTAACCTAGGGTTTCTATGCACTAATGGATAGGCAAGGGATGGATTGACTATGTACTCGTAATGTGGACTATGTGCAAGATGGAAATATGTTCATGTTTTTGGATTTTTGAATTACAAATTAACTAGACAAGTAAATGTAAATCTAACTAACACGTGTGTTGAGCTGACAAACTCAGGACACACAAGAGATGAGGTAAAACAAAAATACTATACAATTGGGGTTTCGGGTTAACCTTCACCCACTTCAATGAATGACAAACCTAACAGATATGCAATGCTGGCAGACTCACAAGCCAAATTCCTTTAAACCTTGGCACCAGAAAGGGTACTCAAGATTTAGTTTATGAATTTATCCCTCATGTCTTTTACGATTTATGAGGGGCTCTCAATCAATTTGCTTAAGCTTTTTACAGTCCCTAAGTTCATTAAAAGAGGCGTAAAGTAAACTAAGGAATTCAAACAAAGTGAAATCATGCTCACACTCATGCTCACATTCATTACATGCATTGTCTAAACACATGCTTTCTTCAAACACACATTTAATCTAATTAAATCAGACAAGCACATGCTTAATGAATAATCAACATGCATAAATATCAAATTATATCAAATCATCGTCATGGGCTAGGGTGTAGCCCTAGCCACCAAATATATAAATATATAAACACATATATACATACAATAACAATTACCCAAATTTATTCACAATAATTACAAATAAACTTAAACAAATATAATAAATAAACGAGTTTGGGTAATGTTACTGTCTGTGTCTATGAAAATAGACACTGCGTTTCAGGTGCAGGTGGAAGGCTCAGCTATGGTGTGGCAGCGCAACTGATCGGAACTGCCCTTGAATGCGGCGGGGACGGCGGAGTAATCGAAACCGTCTTTGGATGTGGCGGGTGCCCAAATAAATTGGACCAAGTGGGCTGGCATGGGCCGGGAGCAATGAAGGGCCCAAAACAGACTTGGGCATATGAACAGTGGAGGCCCAAATCGGATTGGGCTTGAATGGTCAAAGCCCAATTGACTTTGACTTTTCTTTTCTTCTTTTCTTTTCTTTTCTTTCTCTTTCTTTTCTTCTTCATTTCTCTCTTCTGGTCTTCTTTACGGCGAAGGGGCGAGAGAGCCGGGAGACGGCGCGCGGTGGAGTTGACGGCAGCGGCGTCAAGGAAAGGGCGCCGGGAATCGATCGGCGTGGCTCGGCGCGCGTTGGTGTCTCGATGGCAGCTGGCGGTGAGGCGAGCATGGGCTTGATACGGGGCTGGCGGCGGTGTCAAGGCACGGCGTGGCAGACAGAAGGGGCACCGAGAGAGAGCAGGAGGCTTGGCGTGGTCCGGTCTCGGGATGAGACCGGGATCCGAGGTGGCTTCACGGTTGAAGCCGTCTTGGTGATGAAGTGGGTGAGGCAGAGAGCTCACGGTGTGATTGGGGAATGAAGGCTCGGGCCGTGAATGAAATGCAAGTGGTGGTGGTTTGATGAATTGGGACCGTGGTGATGCCATGGAGATGAAGCCATGGTTGATTGGATGGCAGAGCACGGGCTCGGGCTTCACGGTGGTTTCCGGCTTGGTTTGAGGTGCCGGCGGTGTTGGGGTGCCATTGATTGAATTGGTGGTGGTGATTTGTGATTTCTTGTGAACTTTGTGAAATTGCAGGTGAGATTGAAGAATGGATTTGGACACCATGGTGATGGATGAGGTTGTGAGGCAAAGGAGTTGCCGTGGGTAGTGAGTGAATTGCAGGAGGTGACTCATGGTGATTGTCGTGATGGCTTGTGATAGAATTGAGAGCTGCTGCCATGATTGTTGTGTTATGCTTCCAATTGCAGACGGGTACCGGTAACTGAGATTGAAATTCTTTCAAATTTGTTTTTTGGTACAACATCATCACCGACTCCCCCATTCCCCAGTCCCCCAAGTCACCGGTAAGGAAGAACTTGAGTTGCTGGTGACTTGCAAGCCATACCGGTGATGACTTGCCGGGAGGAGCAATAGTGAGCTTGGATCGTCGGTGCTGACTGAATATGCGTCGGTAAGAAGCCGTGGAGGCTTTGGGTACCGGGTGTCCAGAGTACTGCAGTTTCCCATCGATTTTGGCCGGTGAGATGACTGATCTTGGATCGGTAGGTACCGACGGCTTTGTATGTGCCGGCAAGGGGCCATGGTTGTGCCGTGCTCCAGGGAGGGACGGCAGTACCGGTTGGCTTTCTCTCTTCCCGGGCTCTCTCTCTCTCGGTTGCTTGTGAACGAGGAGGTAGACATGAGAGATGATTTAGTTCTCCCATGGTTGTGAGCACGGGAACGGGAAGAAGGTAGAGACAGCCATGGGGTGTCCAAATGAAACGTGGGACTATGCTCTTCACACCCAATTTTTTTATATTTGAAGTAGTACCGTGCGAACAAAGGTGTTTTCCTTCCTAATATTTATAGACACCGATAGGGATCATTAGTACTGAGAAGGACCTTGAAATGGAAATACCGGTTGGCATCTCGGCACTTGAAATGTAAAGAAGTACCGAGATGAAAGGGATGTACCGACATGTTTTTATTTGGCGTCGTTCTGGTCGGGCTTGGTACCCTTGATTTGATTTTTTGTTCTGCTATGCTTGAGGTGTTGGGCTCCGGATAGATTGATTGAAATAGGAAGGAACCGACAAGACTTTTTGTTCGGGTTCCCACAGACGGCGCCAAATGTTTCTGCCATTTCCCGATGGCTCGGGAGTAACGGGTCAGAGACCTTCGGTAGCCACAATCACACACAAAGACATAGAGACAAGATTTATAGTGCTTCACCTGGCTCAATGCGAGTCCCAGGCTACGTCCACTTTGAGGGGGTTCCACTATGGTGAGTAATCATTACAAGTGTTTGGCCGGTACCGAGGGGGGTACCGGTAAGGTACTTAGTCCCGAGAGGGTCCTTGGTACCGAGATGGACTTGAGGTACCAGTAAGACACTTAGTACCGAGAGGGTACTTGGTACCGAGATGGACTCGAGGTACCGGTAAGACACTTAGTACCGAGAGGGTACTTGGTACCGAGATGGACTCGAGGTACCAGGAGCTTGACTCCCAATGTAGGGGCTGAAGTCAGCGTCCCCTTCTAGGTGAGGGAGGAGTCCCTTTTATAAGTAAGGGACCTCCTCTCCTCTTACATTTCTCCAATGTGGGACTCAAAGTCCCTTATGATATTCTATGGTGGGGAGCTCCCTTATAGATGTGGGACTCCCTAACCTTACATTTGCCTATCATTCCTTGTCTTCCTCTAGCTTGACCATGACATACACCGCGTCGGTGATATGGTAGCAACAGGGCTGCAATAGACTTGTTGGCAGACCACCCCCAGACCCCTAATTGAGTCCACAATTCGTCCATATATACCAAGATTCAGCCATCCCATTATACATTCAGCCACCAAGAACACCAAGAAACTGTCCAGCTTTGTTCTTCCATTTTCACCACTTTCCACTACTCAAATCACTTTCATTCCTTCATGAAAGTTGTTCCTAAGGCATCCATTTATCTTAGGAACCAACTTTCCCTTGTTCCTAAGGCATCCATTTATCTTAGGAATCAACTTTCCCTTGTTCCTAAGGCATCCATTTATCACGAAAGTTGATGTATTCCTTGAACATGTGTGAGTAGTCCTTTAAGATTGGGGACTAGGGTTGTATGCCCTAGTCCATTGATGATGAATTTATGATACTTGATGTTTATGCATGTTGGTTGATTTTTGGATATGTTTATTGTCTATTTGTGTTAGATACTTGCTTAGGAATATGTCAAAATTCATGAGCATGTGTTTAATCCATTTTGGTGTGAGTTTGTAAGCATGACAACCTTATTAATTCTAGACAAATGACAATGAACATGATGAGTATGAGTGTGAGACTTGACTTGTTTGATTTCCTAAGTCTTGATGCTTCAACCCTCCATTCATTCTTGAATGAGAGGACTAATTCATTATGACCCTAATAAGGCACAATTGTTATCATAGAAGATGATCCTAGAAATAGGATATGGAAATTGATCCTTTTATCAACTTGATTTTGTGAGTTTATCCTCTTGATGCATGGTACTTCAACCCTTCATTCATACTTGAATGTGAGGACCAAATCTTATGACCCTAACAAGGCATAAGAATACCATAGATTGCAAAACACATGTGCATAAGATTGTATGTATGGACTGTGGGGATTGATTCACAAACCTCTTTAACATGTATTTACATTGATTCTCTATTCATCGGATATGGATTAGAGTAAACCCGAAACCCCAATCATCTTCATCACACTACATCATAAACCCTCATCTACAACATTCGAAAACCGCTATAGTAGGATTAGATAGGATTTTAGTAAACGCTATGTCTGCCGGAGCTGTAATAGGTTCTCTGTCAGTAATAGCATTTTCCAAACGCTATGATAAGTTTTATATTTATAGCGTTTTTGAAGTGTTATTGTTCAACTTCGCACAACGTTTCAAAAATGCTATTGTCTGATTATCAATAGCATTTCTCAAATGCTATACATTTTGTTATACCATTTCAAGAATATCACAATTTATTTTTGTCTTTTAAGTGTAATCAAAAGTTATTCAAGAGCAAGACAATTAAAATTTCTATCATAAATCATAAACATAAAAAACAAGTCATATATGTAATGTAATATATTGCAAAATTGTAGAAGTCAACTCACAAGGTTTCTGTCCTTGTGTACTAATAATACAAACCCTACTCCAAACAGTCTACAACTTAACTAACATATTAGTTCTCTAAAACATCCAAAAACTAATCTATAACTTCACCACTTCACCAAAGCAGCATCAAAACTTGCACTGTCTTTGAACTACAAATGTCTTTGAACTGTCAATGTCTCTGAACTGTCAATTCAAAACACACCAATTAATCATTTCAAAACTCAAGTGGTCCACATGAGCATAACTACATAAGTAATAAGTTGAAAGATAACAAAAATCTGCCTTCATACATGAGAAGCCAAATTATCAACAAACCAAGATTCGTAAAAGCCCAGCCATCCAATTAAACTATAGTACAAATATTACGGAAATCAAGCCCAGTCAATAGCAAGTGAGTTTTACGTTCAAATATTGAAAAGTAATAAACCTGTCAAGCATGGCATTGATATCAATTGCAAAAGTTTCAGCTATATGAGTCATGGCATCACTAGCAGTTTCCTCGTTGAACTCAAGTACTTCAGCAATAATTGTTATCTCATCGTTATAGGGCTGCTAATATACCATAAAAAGAAGTGATAAAATAGGCCTAGTAATACAAACATTGAGAGGGATGATGAGATTGAAAAGAAAAGAACTTTTTTTCTTTTGAAAACAAATGAGATAAGGTATGCTTGACAATGAAATGGTACGAGAGCTGTCAAACGTAGCTCATTACCATGCATATCTACAACTCTACAAGGGCTTTCAACTCAGCTCTGCGAAACATCTAACAACTGGAAACCACATAGAACATAAAGAGTCATAGAAAATTTTAGTGTACAAAACAATTTAGTTGCTCTCCAACCAGTTCCCTATGTCCAAAATCACCTACAATTAAAATATTGTAAAGGAAAACTAAAAGGGTATCATCCAAAACACGATAGTTAAACAAAATTACAATAAGTACAATAACCAAAATGAACCAACCTGCACCAAAGAGATTTTACTTTATTCAACTAAAAGTTTTCTTTCAAAAAAAAAAACTAAAAGTTTAAAACCTAATAGAGGATAATAGAATACCAGAACTAGCAAATTCATAAAAAGTATTCTACATGATTACATATGCTGAGTAAAGCCAAAACTATGAATGATAAAATTATATATAATTGAGACATGATACATAATAACCTCACATGTATTGGTAAGAAATTGAAAATAGAGCTGGTTGGTGAGTTGAAAGATCTAACCTTTGGCCTTTGAGACGACCAGGAAGTCTTTGCTTGCCTTTTCGTTCCTTTATCACTAATCCAAAAGATCCAGACCACCTTGACGTCTTCGCCGTCACGTATTATGCCTGCACGATGCTCGTCGTCTTGTTAATGCTTTCACTTTAATCTCCAAAGTAAGCTTAAACATAGAATTCAATTGAGAAACAGAAACAATAGCAATAACATAGAATTCAATTTGAGAAACAGAATCCCTAATTCCCAATTTCATATTCTCTTACCCTGACAAATTAAGTCCCAAATTAATATGCTAACCAAAAATTATGGACGAAATCATGAGAACAGAATCAGACCAAATTGAATTATGGAGATGCACACTCAACAGCCTTGCCCAATCCGCTGGGTCGACCCTAGATCTGAAGCCGAGAGTCATAACAAAAAGCTCTCCAATCGCGACACTCTGGCTATGGCCACCACCCAGGTCGAGTCCAAAGCTCAAAAAAAGACTCCTATGCTACCTTACTTATCTGCAAATCACGACATCAATATTTGCAAAGTCGTTGTTGAAGCCGACAATCGATCAGGACTCCAACTCGCAGATCGGTTAGCCAGTGTGCTTCGCCAGATCTCGCATGACACAGAGAACAAAAAAAGAAGGAAGATGAAGTTGAAGACCTGCCTTATGTTCCTTGACAGAAAGGAAGAAATGAGAGATCGAGAGAGAAGATGAGAGAAACTGGAACGACTGCTTGGGTTTTTCAAGTTTTTTTATTTCAAAGTTGAAAATGGTTGTGATTTTTCAAACGGGGGAGATGTCGCGCTCTTCATTTAAAAGCCCGCTCTTCATTTTAGAAGCCCCGCTCTTCCATCATGGACTTATTTTTAACTTTTTTCATAGCGTTTACAAGCAAATAGCTATAATATATTAAATTAATAGCACTTATGGGAAAAACGCTATCTATCAATGCTATGGAAAGACACTTTTTTTGTAGTATCACTTGATCACAAACACACTCCTGTTGGGCTTGTCACCTCAACAACTTTGCAAAGTTATCATTCACAATCACTTGTGAACTTTACTTGTTTTCACTTAGAATAGATTGGTCACATTAAGCTACTGTTTTGGTCCTTGTCACTCAAGAGTGACACCCCTTTGAACACTACACAAGCATGTTGCACATACTCCACTTCACTAGTATATAGCTCATCTCTTATCTCACAATTCTAGTGCTAGCATTTCTTGGCTACATTGTTTACCAAATAGGGATCTTGGGCCTTCCAATCCATTGGGTACGATATTCCCCCGGTCATTAATCTATACCATCCTCTACACTTTGACGACGATACTCAAAACTAACCCGAAATTATCGTTGAGTCAAATGGCGCCATTGCCGGGAATTGAGGTTAATCCTTGATTCTTTGGTGAACCGTAGCCGGGTTGTTCTTAGCACTATTCTTTAGTTTAGATTGTTTGATAACTGTTTTGTAGTTGTTTGTTCATAAGTATTTGTGTTCCCTTAAGTTTGGATCTAGTTGTTTATTGTGTAGTTTCCTTCATTGCATTGTATGTTGAATTTTTTTTTAGGTTGTTTCAAGTGTTGTTCTTGCTGTTATTTAGTGTGTAATTGCATCTTAGTTTGCTTCAATTCAAGCTAGATTAGTTCCCTTGCTTATCTTGGGAAGTTCTCAAAATCTGTTTTATGTTTTCATTTAACTATTGTCCTCTGTATTCCTAATTTTTGTTAAAATAGTAAATGAACCCAGAAAATTCCAAAAATTTGGATGCTTCTGTATTTACATGTCTTGTATATGTGGTTAAAATGTCGTGTCATTTGGTTAAGTCTAGTTTAGGTAAATAAATAGTTCTTATGCTACTGGTCGTCAGGATCCTTTCTAGAACCTCTCTGTCTAACTAATCCGTCCGGACGCCATTGTTTCGTCCGAACGCCAACGAGGTCAGTAGGTTCTGCCCGTGTAATCCGTCCGGACTCATGTCCAAACATAGTGGATTCACCTTCATGCATTGTGCACCCACATCCAAATGTGGCTTATGAAATCAAGCATTCCACGCTTTCAATCTTACATACATTTCATGGTGTGCTCAAGGAGAAGCCATATGAACATATCATTGATTTTGATGCTATTTGCAGCACTCTAAACCGTGGAGGCTTATCAATTGGTGAAGTGAAGCTTCGACTTTTTCAGTTCTCTCTCAAGGACAAGGCAAGGATATGGTTTCACAAGCTAAAGCCTAAGAGTATCATCTCTTGGGATGACATGCAAAAGGTATTTCTCAATGCCTATTACCCACATCATCGAACTACTGCAATGAGACACAGCCTCACCAATTTTTTCCAAGAAGAGCGTGAGACCATTTATGATGCTTGGGAGTGCTTCAAGGACTTAGAGCTTGGTTGTCCACACCATGGCATAAGCAAGTGGCAGTTAGTTTCTTCTTTCTACAATGGTTTGTTTGATGAGGACCGTAGACGACTTGACAATGCTTGTGGTGGAAGTTTTCAAAGAAAAAGACCCAATGCTGCTTGGGATATCATTGAAGAAATTTATGTTCAGTCCGGGCAGTGGGATAACCAAGGGAGAAGGAGAGAAACAAGAGGAAGAGATGAGTATTTCCAAGGAGGAAGAGGAAGAAATGATGACTTCCGTGGGAGAAGCTCCCATGAGGTCTCTCAAGTTCAAAGGGATGAAGATTTGATGAGTAGCAAGCTTGAGAAGCTTGAAGCTTCTTTAAACAAGAAAATTGATTTGCTACTCCAAGTGCAAAAGGCTCGTTCACCTCCATCCAATGCACAAGTAAAAGTGATCTCTTCAAGTTGTTTGCTTTGTGAAGCCGCTGATCATGATACTCAAGAGTGTCATCTAGCACCTAAATTTCCAGATTTTGTTGCCGATCATTTATATCAAATTGAGCAACAAGCACACCCTCTAAGGAATCATCGATATGATGGAGCTCAAGGTTTTGGAGGAAGACCTCAAGGAAATTATCAAGGAGGAGTTTCCAACTTCAATAACTACCATGGGGCTGCAAGTGCTACCCAAGGGTACCAAGGCAGTTCACAATATCAAAAGGGTGTTCCCAACTACATTCATGGAGAAGCAAGTATATACCAACCACATACCCCCGGGTTCAATGCACCACAAGCTCAAGAGACAAGCATGAGAGAAATGCTTGCTGCCCTCACTACTAGCCAACTAAAAACCGATCAACAAGTGTCAACCTTGGCACAAGGGCAGCAAAATCTTCAACAAGACTTGCAAAAGCTTGAATTTCAGATTGGGAAGTTAGCCAAGGAGCTTAGTGGAAGACCACAAGGAGCATTACCTTCACAAGTACTACAGCCAAATCCAAGAGGCAAGCAACATGAGCAAGTAAATGCCATCTCTGCTCTTCGTTCGGGTAGAGTCTATGACAACAAGGTTCAATCTCATCCCACTACAATTTTGGGTAAGCCTCCTTCTCTTACTACTATTACCTTGGATATTGATGCATATGTGGAGAATGGGGCCGGAAGGGAAAAAAATGTACCTTCCGGCAATTTGGATTGTGGAGATGTGACTTTGTCTAATATGCGGAGAAATAAGGGGGTGGATAAGGAAGCCGGTGGGGAAGAAAATGTACCCACCGGAGGAGTTTCAAAGAAGACATCATCAAGTGTTGTCAACAAGGAAGATGGCATTCCCCTTGGTAAAGGATTTGGGCAGCTCTCTCTAGAACAAGAATTAGAGAAAGAGGACCACAACAAGAGGAATGGCAGAAATGTATCCTTTCAAGAAGAGGTTGTATCAGATTACAATATACCAAGAACAGTACCGGTATGTGTACCACCTTTGGACTTGAAACACTATCAAGTTCCACTTCCATTTCCTCAAGTCCGAAGTAAGGAGGAAGTGAAAAAGAAGCAAAACAAGCACCGAAAAGAGTTCATTGATATGTTCAAGAAGGTGAACATCAACATCCCTCTCATTGAGGCCATCAAGCAATTTCCTCCTTATGCCAAATTTTTGAAGGAGATGTGTACCAACAAGAGGAAATTCACTAAGGATGAGCAAATCACTTTGAGTGAAGAAGTTTCAGCTGTGCTATTAGGGAAACTTCCTCCAAAGCTCAAGGACCCCGGATCATTCACCGTTCCATGTACTATTGGGAACAATGGGTTTGAGAAAGCAATGCTAGATTTGGGTGCCTCCATCAATCTCATGTCTTATCACATTTACAAGACTCTTTCCTTGGATGACATTAAGCCTCTTAAGATATCTCTTAAGATGGCGGATCAAGGAATTGTAACTCCAAGAGGAGTGGTGGAGGATGTCTTGGTAAAAATTGATGATCTCCTTATACCGGCAGATTTCGTTGTGCTTGACATGAAGCAGAGTTTAAATGGAGAAGAGAATGAGATACCTATCATCTTGGGAAGACCATTCATGGCCACTGCTGGGACAAGAATTGATGTCCAAAAAGGGATTCTCACAATGACGGTCTTTGATACAACCGTCGAAATTCTTTGATGCTATGAGAAGTCTCATGCCTTTAGGGGATTGTTTCCGGATTGACAAGTGTGAGCAGCTAGAAATTGATGAGAGTACACATATGGAGCTACAAATTTTTGAAGAGTATGTGAAGAAACACCCTCCATCAAGTGAAGCAAGAGAGGAGACAAGCAAAGCTTCAAAGAAAGGAGTTTGTGAACCCAAAATAAAGAGGAGAGCTAAGAGACATTCTTGGCCTCCACGTCTCACTCCCAAGTTTCTCAAGCCAAGTAGTTGTTTTGGCGGGAGCTGCAGCAAGACCACCATGGTGGGTGGTAAGAAGGAGAGCTTTGAGCCTCCAAGAGCAACAAGAAGAAGAAACAAGACCGGCTTGAAGTCTATAAAGGAAAGCGCTTGTGGGGAGGCAACCCCATGTCACTAACAAGTGTTTTAAATTTTGAATAAAGAGTTTTTGGGAGCACAGGCGGTGCTAAGTTCGGAGTTTCGGAATGGGAAGCTCAAATAAGTCATTTTGCAATGTGTCCAGAATCTTCCTGGGCAGGTTAGACAACTTACGAGGGCTTTTTCTCTCATCCTAGCCGTTAGAATGAGCTGAGCTATTCATAAAACGTGTTCCTCTATGTGTCTACTACCTCCGGTTTAAATTGAATCGTGATCAGACCATTGGATTTCAAGATATTCAGTTGTCAATGAGTGATACTCAGGCCTGAGTTGACTTTCTCAGCCCTCACTTTGACCAGCGAGACGTTTACCTTCAGGAACGATATTTCTCTTACTCCAGAGGCTATCATGAAGCCATTGGAGTTTACTATGCCACTGGAATCACGCTGTTGTGACATATATTCCTGGAGTTATGCCCAAATTATTGGGGGGAGGTCAAATCTGAGCTGCTGTTTTTCCTCTGTTTTCAATTGTTCAATTCCAAGTACACTTGGAGCTTACGTATGGAAGTTAAGGCTTTATGTCTTGAGGTTGATGATTGTTGGTGCTTACTGAATATCATTGTGGAGATCACCAAAAGGGAGTTTTCATTTCACTTCACTCACATTAGTTTGTTTTGTGTTAATTGTTTTGTTTTGTGTTTTGTTTGTTTGTTTCGTGTGCTGTTTGTTGTTGTTTGTCGTGTCCCTCACCCAATAAAAATTGTTAAATTCACTTATCACATTGGGGACAATGTTAAGTTTAAGTGTGGGGGTGAGGTTTGGGTTCAAAACCCGCCAAGTTTCAAATTTTTTCAATTTTTTTCTAGTTCCAGTGCACAATCCGTCCGGACTCCCTACTAGAGTCTGGAAGCCCACAAGTCTGGGAGGTAAAACCCCTGAAATCCTTCCGGACACCCCTACTAGGTGTTCGGACGCCATTTGAAATCCCATAATACATGCTCTCTGCCACTTGATCCTCCCGGACGCCCCTGCTAGGTGTCCGGACGCCATGCTACTGATTTTGAAGTTTGGCTTTTTAGTTTTTTGTTTTATGTCCATTTTCTCTGATCCCAATGATGAATTGAGCTTACTCTGTTGTGTTCTAGAGACTGTGATCATTGCTAAGGCTTGATATGATTTGGTTTGAGCTTAATATGCATGATTCTTGATTGCTTAATTATATGTACATTTCTAATTGTTGATTCGTTGATTGTAATCCGAGAAGCACACTTGACATGTATTGTGACTCAACGATAATCTCGGGTTGGTTTTGAGTATCGCCGTCAAAGTGTAGAAGATGGTATAGATTAATGACCGGGGGAATATCGTACCCAAGGGATTGGAAGGCCCAAGATCCCTATTTGGTAAACAATGTAGCCAAGAAATGCTAGCACTAAAATGGTGAGATAAGAGATGAGCTATATACTAGTGAAGTGGAGTATGTGCAACATGCTTGTGTAGTGTTCAAAGGGGTGTCACTCTTGAGTGACAAGGACCAAAACAGTAGCTTAATGTGACCAATCTATTCTAAGTGAAAACAAGTAAAGTTCACAAGTGATTGTGAATGATAGCTTTGCAAATTTGTTGAGGTGACAAGCCCAACAAGAGTGTATTTGTGATCAAGTGATGAAGATGATTGGGGTTTCGGGTTTACTCTAATCCATATCCGATGAATAGATAATCAATGTAAATACATGTTAAAGAGGCTTGTGAATCAATCCCCACAGTCCATACATACAATGTTATGCACATGTGTTTTGCAATCTATGGTATTCTTATGCCTTATTAGGGTCATAAGGATTAGGCCCTCACATTCAAGTATGAATGAAGGGTTGAAGTACCATGCATCAAGAGGATAAACTCACAAAATCAAGTTGATAAAAGGATCAATTTCCATATCCTATTTCTAGGATCATCTTCTATGATAACAATTGTGCCTTATTAGGGTCACAATGAATTAGTCCTCTCATTCAAGAATGAATGGAGGGTTGAAGCATCAAGACTTAGGAAATCAAACAAGGCAAGATTTATAATCATCCTCATCATGTTAATGTCATTTGTCTAAAGTAAATAATGTTGTCAAGCTTACAAACTCACACCAAAATGGATTAAACACATGCTCATGAATTTTGACATATTCCTAAGCAAGCATCTAACACAAATAGACAATAAACATATCCAAAAATCAACCAACATGCATAAATATCAAGTATCATAAATTCATCATCAATGGACTAGGGCATACAACTAGTCCCCCAATCTTAAAGGACTACTCACACATGTTCAAGGAATACATCAATATTGTCAAGAATAGAAACATAGATACAAAGAATAACAAGAGTAGGGTTCAGAAATTCTCAAGGGATGATGGCCAGCAGCTCCTTGGTGACTCCAAGTGTATATGACAACCCCCTCTTATACTCCTCTTCCCTTCCAAGCTTCTTCTCCTTCAAGTTTCTGGAATCTTGTGTTCTTGACTAATTCCCAGCTGTGGAGCTTTAAAACGTGGTGTAGTGATGGTGGAATAGTGATGAAAGTTGGTTTCTAAGATAAATGGATGTCTTAGGAACAACTTTCGTGAAGGAAGGAAAGTGATTTGAGTAGTGGAAAGTGGTGAAAATGGAAGAACAAAACTGGGAAGTTTCTTGGTGTTCTTGCCTTCTTGGTGGCTGAATGTGTAATGGGATGGCTGAATCTTGGTATGGATGAATTGTGTAACTCAATTAGGGTTCTGGGATGGTCTACTAACAGCTCACATGCAGCCCTAATGCTTCCAAAAGAATATGTGAGTGGATGATGGGAAAATAATGAAAAGAAAGGTGTAGTGGAAGGATGTAAGGGAGTGAGTGGGATGTAATGGCCTTAGTGGGATCTGCCATGCATATGTAACCTGCCATGCACATGTGTGCAGCTGGTCAAGACAATCTCCTCCACCTGTGGTGGAGCTCTGATGGTGGTCCGGCGGTACTGCCGCCTCTCATGGTGGTGGTTGGCCGGAAAAATCGCCGGAAATACAATTTCTTCATTTTCCTTCCTCTTTTCGATTATTCAAGGCTTTCAATGGCAACGTCTTACGAATGTAAATTTGTGCAAACTTTGATGTCTAGAAACCACGGTTGACTTCTTGTCCTTTTTGTGCCGAATTACCTCAAGCCACAAAAGTAACCTGAAATCATGAAAACGCATATTAATAGTAACAAAATGCCTTCGGGTAAGCTTAACTCTCGTAATTAGGAATGTAATTTGCGCTACAAAAAAGTGCAAATCATATTGCCATGCATACCTGATACGCCCAAAAGGAGCATCAATTTAAAAAAACCCTATCGGTAGTATAGTGTAAGTAGGGTATCGTTCACAACGGAGATCAAAGGGTGTACCTAACAAAAATTGTCACAAAGAATTAAATAAAATAAAGAATTATTATTAACATGTATAAAGTATAAATATATACATATGTACAAAGTAAGGGGGTTTAAGAGATAAATTGAATGAAATAAATTAATTAAACTACAAAGAATAAATTAAATGAGATGGGATGAAACACAAAGTATATAAAGTTCAGCCACATATACACAAGTTTATTAATCATTGGACCAAAAATTAACCAAGTTCCCTAGCCATGAAACCGAAATTAACATATGTGGAAAGTTAGAAGCTAACCATTCCCCAAATAAAAGCTCTCTACGAAAATTAACCTAAGTGAAAGCACCTAGATTAACCAATTAAACATGCCATCTTAGTCTAGAAAGCTAGCTAGTCAAACCATGTTTAACGCATAGAAGAAGAGTTGTTAATCAAAGTGCACGACCCATTATAGAAAAGTCCATATGTCCGCAATCCTTTTTATTAGACACCGACCTTTGTCCAAAGCCTTTACTACTCGTGAATTAGGTTTCCAAAACTATTAGGTGAATTGTAATCCCTAACTCTAGCTCCAATTATATGCAAATATTATAAGTTTCGAACCCTATAACATAAACACATAAAAGTTTTCTATAAAACAGAATCAAGTAAACGGAGTCACATAAGCTACTAGAAGAACTAATTAATTAGGATCCAATAACTAAATAAACTCATAAATATAGGCTGAAAATTATATAAATCATGTCATGTTAACTAGTACAAAAGATAAACAAGCAACAAAGAGGAACTCAAAAAGAGTAATTAAAGATTAAGTTGAAGTACACCATATGGAAAGTAGGAAGAACTTGAAGACCACGAACTTGAATCCTTGAAAGCAAGCAACTCAAGGCCGAGATTCCCAAGGTGGTGATGATGGTGGTGATGATGGTTGATGGTTGGTGGTGATGGTGTAAACAGCTCCTCTCCTCCTTGAAGTCTTGAAAACCCTAAATACTAGAGAATGGAAAATATGATGTGAGAGGGAGAAGAGAAAGAGGAGGGTTTGTCCCTCACCATTGGGATGTGAATTGGTGAATTGGTGAAGAGAAATAGGCTCCTATTTATAGGAAAATGGAGAGGAAGAAGAAGACAATGGAAGAAATAAACAAAGAAAGGGAAAAGAAGTGGAATGTGAATGGGAGATAAAGAAATGGTAAGTGGTGGTGGAAATGGAATCATATGGCAATTAACCATTTATTTACCAAAAAGAAATTAAACACTAATGGTGTGGGCAGAAAGAAGAGGAAGGAATATAGGGGTGAGTGGAGCATTGAAAATAAAAGAAGAGGAAAGAAATAAAAACGGACAGCACTGAGCAGTGCGCACTTAGAACGGAATCCTGCACGTTTCAACGGTTGGATGCTTCTGAAATTTTATTTGGGAATAACTAACATCCATGTGCAGCGTGTATCAAAATTACAGCTAGATCTGACGGTGAAATTAAGAGATATGGGCCTCGCAAGTTGACTGATCTGCACAGGAAGAATGTCCGAAAATCTGGGCTTGGGCCATTCCTCATGCTTTGTGAACCTGGGCCTTCCTTCGTTGATTTGGGCCTTCCATCTTGGGCTTGGGCCTACATCTTGGGCCTCACGGCAGCTCACCTCTTACTGGGCCTCGAAAAAGCCCATTAGACTTCGTAAATTTCCGACACTTTGCTTACTTTCCTCAACTTATCTTTTTTTCTCTTTATTTGCAATAGGAAACCTACAAACACAAAAACTAAATAAATAACACAAATTTATGAGAAACTAACTACAAAAATGTAGAGAAATTGATATAAAAAGTTGTACAATTATGCACCTATCAAATACCCCCACACTTAGCTTTTGCTAGTCCCCTAGCAAACACGAAAGTTAAAACAGAACAACACAAAACACAAAATAGAAAAGGGAAACACAAAACATATATTCTTTCAATTCAACTATAACCCTCAGCGAGTTCACAAGAGTTATAATCAAGAGAATAAAAATTATATACCAATGCTAACAAATTTGCTAAGCATTTAACATGTACATCTCATTCATGCTCGGGTGAGTGTGTGAAAACCGAGTATACAAAAAATTTCATGCAATCAAATAGGCACATCGAAACAACATTAACCACTAAAGCTCACTAGATTCACTAAATATTTCCGCTCAGTGTTTAGGGTTAAGTGTTTACTCTCATAACAATTGCACAAGTAACGTTCCCATAAGCTTGCTCATTAACCAACTCTCCACAATTAATCCACAAATCATTAGATCATAAGGGCTTTAAGGTGAAACAGGGACCAAAAGGTGGATGGTAAATGGTGAATGGTGAATAATGAATGAAGGGACTGGAAATGAAAAATGCTTCATATGTTTGCAAGACAAGTCAACGACTTTGAAACTCATACCTATGCTATACCCGAAACAACTTTCTTATTCTCCTCCAACCTTTTATTGAAAATAATACAAGAAAATAACTGTATTTTTGGAATTTCTCTTTCTTTCTTTTTTTTTTCTTTTTTTTTTCTTTGAGGAATTTTATTCCTTCTTTTTTTTTTTTTGATTTTTTTTTCTTTCTTTGAACAAATACAACAAAATAAAATACACCCCCACACTTGCCTTTTGGTATACTACCATACAAATCCGAAGCATAAGGACACAAGAAGTCACTATCATCGTCTTGCAAACATAAATAAAACAAGGGTGAAATGGTGTGGGTGAACAAAAGAAACGGCTAATGAGTGATCAGTTCAAAAGGGTATTCCTAAAGTTCGTGTTTAGATGGATGGTGAATATTTTGGCCATGGTGCTCAACTAATGCCTTACTCATTTCTAATTCATTACAGATTAGCAAAATGTTTCAAGCGGTCTCTGAGCAAGTTCTAGGTTCAAAAACTCATGAATTGTGCACACATGAAGAACGAGTAAATGTATGAAATATGCATACATGTGAATATTCAATAGGCTCAAGTCCTCACATTTTCTGGGTATGCATGACAATGTATGTTCAAATGTGCTTCTCGGATTGCAATCAATTAATCAACACAGGTTATGTGAACAAGAAATTTCGAGCAATCACAAGTTATGCAAATTAAATCCAAAGCAAATTACACAAAGCCTTAGCATATAATAAACATTCTCAAAATCATAACAATTAAACTCAATTCATCATCGGAATTGGAAAGAACACAACACAAATAAACACACAAAAACACAAAACAGAAGCAAATATTTTTGTAATTTTTGATTTTTTGATTTTTTTGATTTAGATAACAATACGTGACCACAGTGACTTACTTAGTGCAATGGTAGGTTCAACGCTACCAAGGGAGTAAGTATGATTTAGTCGATATATTGTTACCGTAGAAAACAAAAACAAACAAATAAACAAACAACAGAAGCAATTTTTTTTTTCTTTTTCAATTTTTTTTATTAGGGTAACAATACGTGACCACAGTGACTTACTAAGTGCAAAGGTAGGTTCAACGCTACTAAGGGAGTAAGTATGATCTAGTCGATATATTGTTACCGTAGAAAACAAAAACAAGTAAATTATTTTTTTGAATTTTTTTTATTTTTTCAAATTTTTTCTTTTCTTTTTAATAAACCTTCCCCCCCACACTTCAATTAAACATTGTCCTCAATGTTGACAAATATTTCACGAAAATGAATAATTCAAGCATGGTTATTGAATTTAAACACACAAACAGAAGTAAACACACAAACAGAAGTAAACACACAAACTGAAATAAACACACAACAGTTAAATAAATGAAAAGGGAAACAGAAAGACTCCCCCTTGAAGATCATTAAGCTCCTCCCGAAAGTCACCAACAGTCACAAACAAGGCTAGCAGGGCCTTGCATCCAACGTTTGCTCCTTAATTGACTGCGGCTCTGATCCTTTGAAGTGTGTCCTGGACAAGGGTAGTTGCCGACTCCACGGCAGACTTGGCTGATGTTGCCCTCACTGAGATCTGGAACACCATAGTCAGCAGTGTTCCATCAAGAATAGCTCCGGATACGTTTGGCAGAATGGAAAAGCCAGAAGACATAAGCGGAAATGGCTCCGGTTGAACTCCACATAGCAAACACTGGAGAATGGAATGGTTAATCGGCGCATAAATCACAGACGACCCCGTTGCATCGGTGCAACACTCCTGGAGAATGAGAAAGTCGTTGTGATTATCAATGGCGAGCACCGAGATCTGGTTGCGTGGGTCAAGACTGATGGTGAAGTTTGCTAGCACACGTACCGAGCTGTCCATCGACATACTATCCCACATTGGTCTAGTCTGAACGTCTTTGAGGAACTCAAAGATCCTGGTGTGATGGGAAAGATGTACGACAGAACAACCAGCAGTACGATTCACTCCAGGGGGCTTGCTCGGATCACCCCTTCGCTTGTTGGTCCTGACCTCCATTCGAGTGTCTCTTGTTCGATTCGAACAAGTCCAGTGATGATACGTGGAGTTGCTGATGTCGTTGAAGAAACAGACCGTCATCTGTGTTGCTACCATTTCATATCTTTACCGGGATAGGCCCGAAGTAGCTCACTATCACCAGGAGCAGCCTCCTTGTAGTCCCATAACTGACTCGGTAGGGCTCCCCTACCGAGAACATAATCTCTGCAACGCCCCAGCGGCATCTACCGACTCGGTAGGGATCCCCTACCGGGTACACCGCCCCGAGCCGCGCCGAAGCCCCGGCAATACCCCGCCGGTACCGGTAAGACCGGGCCGGGTGTACCGACCACAAGCTCTCCCCCGGCTCCGCATAGACGTCTCCGACCTGTGCACGGGAGTGGCCAGCCCCCACCGGTACCGGCACGGCCACCGGCACACGTGCTTGTCCACTACCTTGCAGATCGCACTAAGTCGCACGCCCATGCCGCACTAGGCGCCGCCGTCCCTCGATGCGCACATTAAGGTAGTGGATCAGAGAATATTCCTCGTGTCGGGGGATGTCCCCCACGCCGGGGGAGCTTGTCTCCGACCTCACCTCATATATAAGGAGTCCTCACTCCTCATTGAGGTACGTTCTCTCCGAATCCCAAACTCTCTGCTCTCAAATACCCATCGGTACTAACTTGAGCGTCGGAGGGTCTTCGGTCGGTACACGCCGACCTCCCCGACCAATCTTGTGCTTTCGGTACCCGCACACGACACTACTGGCAAGGCGGGAAACGGCGAAACATTTGGCGCCGTACGTGGGAACCATTCCACCACTTCATAACCAAAGCATACTCACCCCGTGAGGTGTTCTACCGCCAAGCAATGACAAAATCGGCTAGCGACGGCTCACGGCCAGCGAAACAAACCAAGAAGTCCAAATCCGCGAAGGAAACCTTGACTATAGCCGGTCTTGGGCCCCTTCCGGAGGAGGCACACGCGGCCCACTCTACCGAGTCGGAGACCCCCGAGTCCCACCGAGGCCGAGCCCTCTATGGTGGCGAGGCTCGAGGCCATGATCCGAGAACTCCGGGAGAGCAATGAGCGATTGCGCCGCGATCGCTCGGCCGCTCGAAGGCTAGTGCCCGGGAAATCGTCCGCTGAAGGAGCGCTTCTCCCGGAACCGACCCCGATCCCGATCGGTGTCGGCACCACCCCGAGGGTTGACACCCCTCTCGCGACCGAGGCACCGAGTACCGGAAAGGCGAGCCGGGCCCCCACCGACTCCCCGGTCTCGTTCCTCGACGCCGAGGGCGTGGTCCATTCCGCGGACGAGGGGGTACCGACGAGGATCGCGACACCATCCATGAAGAACCTGTCACCACCGTTCCCGGGCCACGGGTGGAGGAAGACACACCGACCAGCCTCTTCCGAGAGCCGAACGACCGCCTCGGGAAGGTCGAGACCGGTACCGCCGGAACCGTGTCCGGCCTCGGCATGGCCAAGAAACCCATTGGCCCCTTTACGGGAGGATTTATGCCCACAACCGGACTTCAAGAATCTGAAGTTGGATCCTTACACCGGCAAGGAAGACCCGTGTGCACGTGACCGCTTTCCAATCCGCTTACAACGGCAGGGGCTACACCGATGAGGACCGGTGCCGTGCCTTTGTCAATACTCGACTCGGGAGGCCATGTTGTGGTTCTATCAACTAGAGCCGGAGTCCATCGACGCCTACGAACGGCTAGTCAAAGCCTTCACCACCGAGTATGCCGCCAAGTCCAGTTTCTTCTACTCGGTAGGGGAGCTCACCGGCTTCCCAAAGAAACCACGGGCGAACGGCTGGCTGACTACATGGAACGGTTTAAAGCTGCCTACCGGCGCTGTAACACCAAGGATGACATCCGCGCAGCCCAGATCTTCCGGGATGGCTTGGAACCGGGAGAGTTCCTCAGGGAACTGAACTCCACGAGCACGATCTTCACCTATACCGAGCTCATGAGCAGAACCAGCCAGTACGCCCGCAGCTACTATCTGACCTACGAGAGGAAGTCCCACCTCAATGAAATGCACAAAGGCAAAGAAGGCCTCCACGGTGACCGTGGACCCTACCGGGATACGCGCGAATCGGAGCAGGTCGGCGCGCCAAGGTCGAAGAACCTAGGCAGGATAACAAGCGCAACCGGGGCAACACCTACCGGGGAAACACCTACCGGGGAAACAACCGGAACAATAACGGGGAACCGAATAACAATCAACGGTATGATCCTCCCCATCGGGAGAGAATCACCAATACCAAGCCCCCCGAACAACCAATATCGACCGGTATATCGGGTTGACTCCGGCCACGCCGAGCCGGAGTACCGCCCTACTTCGGTCAAAAAACCGGGCGAGCTCCGGCTACTCGCCCCGAGCGCACCCCCGGCTTACCGGGGTGGATGGCCGTGCACCCCGGCTACCGGCGTAAACCGGATAAACACTCCAAGCCACGGCTGGACCGAAAACGGGTACAACCGGTACCCCGAGAAAGAATTCTTGGAAGCGAACCGGTCCAAGAAGTCCAACCGGCGAGATCTTGCCGATGATGGCCTACCGGTGTGCACCGTGTTCAACAAACCTATGGAGGACATCTACAAGGAGAACCCCCGCCTCTTCCCGCAACCGTGGAAGAGGCCACCGTATGCCGACAACCGGGTCAACACCGGTAAATTTTGCACCCACCACCAATCCGGTACTCGATGATACCGAGGAGTGCCGAGCCCCGAGGGATGTTCTTTGGCGGTTGCACCGAGACGGGAAACTCGCCCGGTATGTTGGCCAAACCCCTCGGGGGTACCGAAAGGAAATTTTCACCATCGGTGGAGGCCCTACTCTTTTCGGTACCACTCGCTCCGAACACAGATCGCATGTGAAGGAGGCTAAGCAACACCCGCAATGCTTCTCGGTACGGTCTGCGCCGGTGCGGGAAGAGGCGAAACGGGACCCTTGGAACATAGGATTCTCCAAGCCGAGGAGGAAACCGGTATCGTGACCCCCACGATGACCCACTCGTAATATCGCAAAGGTCCATATCGGCCGATGCACAAAGCGCCGGGTCGACGGTGGGCGGCTCTCCCAATGTCATCTTCAAGAGTGCCTACCTCAAACTGGACCTACCCCTCGAGAACATCTCAAGGACGGTGAATCCACTCATCAGTTTCTCGGGAGACCTTGTCCAACCCCTCGGTAGCGTTTGGCTCAACGTCGAGGTCGGACAGTACCCCCGGTCCCAGAAGGTATCGGCCCACATGCTGGTAGTGGATTGTGAATCCTCCTACAACTTCATTCTCGGTAGGCCCATCCTCTGCCAAATCAGAGCCTGTGTGTGCTACTACTTGCTCATGCTAAAGTTCCCTACTCCCGCCGGGGTTGCCTCTATCAGGGGAAGTCAGCCCATGGCCCGGTCCTGCTACGCCCAAGAGACGAAGCCACGACAGCCCTACCGGGACGTGTGCAGCGTCACACCCAGTAATAACGCGGCGGCGGCGGACCGGCCAGATGACCCCCGGGAAGGGGCGGTAGTTATACAGGGGAAGCCTCACGAGGAGGTAGAACAGATTGCTTTATTCCCTGAACAGCCTGACAGGGTAGTCAAGATCGGTACCGGCCTACCGGTCGCCCTGCGTACCGACTTGATCAAGCTCCTTCAGGACAACGCTTCGGTGTTCGCTTGGTCCTACGCCGATATGCCCGGTATCTCTACCAAAACCATCTCCCATAAGCTTGGGATCGATCCTGCCTACCGGCCGGTACGGCAGAAGAGGCGCGTCGGGGACCAAGAACGGTACGAAGCAATGAAAACTGAGGTCGACAAATTGTTGAGTATCGGTTTCATCCGGGAAGTTCAATACCCCCGATGGCTAGCCAACCCGGTGCTAGTAAAGAAACCCAACGGGAAGTGGCGAATGTGCATCGACTTCACCGACCTCAACAAGGCATGTCCCAAGGACAGCTTCCCTCTACCGAGGATCGAGCGGCTTGTCAACTCCACCGCAGTCACGAGGCCCCGAGCTTCATGGATGCCTATTCGGGTTACAACCAGATCAAGTCGGATCCCGAGGATCGAGAGCACACCTCCTTCATAACCGACCAAGGTCTATCTTCGCTACAAGGTCCCGCCCTTCGGATTGAAAAATGCGGGGCCACCTATCAACGGTTGGTCAACCGCATGTTCTCCCCGAGGCAGATCGGGAAGACCGTGGAAGTGTACGTGGATGACATGCTCGTCAAGAGCCTAAAGAAAAACGACCACCTTACCGACCTACAGGAGACGTTCTCCATCCTCCAAGACTATGGGATGAAACTCAATCCCGAGAAGTGCGTCTTCGTGTGGCGAAGGAAAATTCCTTGGCTTTATGGTCGGCCACCAGGGGTATCGAAGCTAATCCCGAGAAGATCGGAGCGATCCCGGACTTGGAATCTCCTAAAACCTTTAAGGATGTCCAGAGCCTTAACGGTAGGATCGCAGCTCTCTCCCGGTTCATATCACGGTCTACCGACCGGTGTGCCCCATTCTTCAAAATTTTGAAGACCGGGAAGAAGTTCGAGGGCTGGACCACCGAGTGCAAGCAAGCCTTTCTGCATTGAAGGAATATCGCGCAGGCACCACTCGCTCGGCCCGACCGGTACAAGGCGAACCTCTCTTCCTATACCTATCGGTATCGAGAACTCGCCGTGAGCTCGATCCTAGTCGGGAGCCACAACAAGGAGGACCTACCGGTAGACTACACAAGTAAATCTTTCGTGGATACCGAAACTCGGTACCCCGAAATCGAGCAGCTCATCCTCGCACTCATGATCTCGGCCGAAGGCTTCGCCCATACTTTCGGGCACACCCCATTGTGGTGCTTACCGATCACCCACTCGGGTTGATCTCGCAAAAGCCGAAGCATCGGCGGACTCGTGAAGTGGAGCATCGAGCTCGCCGAGTTCGATATCATCTACCGACCTCGACCGCAATTAAGGCACGGCAGTGCGGCCGACTTTGTCTCCGAATTCACCTCCGTGCAGTCCACACCCACATCGGTAGGGGAGCCGGCCCGGCCGCGACGGCCCGAGCCACCGGCGAGGAAACACAATTTGATCCCGCGCTACCGATCCGGCAATTATATGTGGACGGTGCCTCGAACGCCCACGGTAGCGGGGCAGGACTCATCCTTATCACCCCTCACACCGGTAGTCCCGACACATCTCGGCTCGAGAGTGCTCTCCGGTTCAACTTCAAAGCTTCCAACAATGAGGCCGAGTACGAAGCACTCCTGGCCGGCCTTCGGCTGGCCCGGCACATGGGAGCCCAGCAGCTCCAAATCTTCAGCGACTCACAGCTCATCGTCAACCAAGTCTCGGGGGACTACCAGGCCAAGGATCCCATCATGTCTCGGTACAGAACTTTAGCGAAAGAACTCACTGCCGGTTTCTCATGCTTCAAGCTAACGAAGGTACCGAGAGAAGAAAATCAAAGGGCTGACGCCTTGGCCAGAATAGCCTCCGCTATTGACCCCAACCCTGGCAACTCGGTACCTATTGACATGCTAGAGAACCGAAGCACCGAAACAATGCCCACCGAGGTAAATCACTTACGCCTGGAGGAGGCGAACTGGATGACACCAATCCTCGAGTACTTGCGTGACGGCTCCCTCCCGAGAGACAATGACGATGCCAAGAAAATAAGATTCCGGTCCTCCCGGGTACCTCATCATCAACAGCCATCTCTACCGGCGAGCTCACTCCTTACCATACCTACGATGCCTCGGACCGGCCGAGTCCCGAGACGCCATCAGGGAGGTACACGAGGGCATCTGTGGCAACCACCCGGGAGGAAGAGCATTGGCCCACAAACTCATCCGCCTTGGTTACTTCTGGCCAACACTCCTCCGGGACGCTATATCATTTACAAGGCAATGCAAGGCCTGTCAGTTCAACGCACCGAACGTACCAAAACCATCCCAGCCGCTGGAGACGATGGTGAACCCATGTCCCTTCGCCCAGTGGGGAATCGACTTAATCGGGCCCATGCCCAAGGGTACCGGTGGTGTTGAACACGTCGTAGTCGCCACCGACTACTCCACCAAGTGGACAGAGGCCAAGGCCCTTAAGTCAATCACTTCCCGGCAAGTACAGTCTTTCATTTGGGAAAACATCATCTGTCGCTTCGGTATCCCTCAAGTCATTATCACCGACAACGGTAAACAATTTGACTCTGAATCCTTCAGGAAATTCTGCTGGGAGAAGGGCATCACCCTTTTCTTCGCATCGGTGGCCCACCCGCAGACCAACGGTCAGGTGGAGGCAGTTAACAAAATCCTGAAGAGAACTATGAGGACCAAGCTCGGTGATAAGAAAGGCGCATGGCCTGAACTACTACCGGAGGTTCTATGGGCGTACCGCACCTCGTACAAGGCTGCCACCGGCGAGACGCCATTTTCCCTTGCTTTCGGTGCAGAAGCCGTAGTACCGGTTGAAATCAACTCCACAACACACCGGATCGACACATATGATCCAAATGAAAATGAAGAACAGTTGTGCCTCAACCGGGACCTACTCGAGGAACGTCGGGAACAAGCCAACCTCCGGAATGCAGAACACAAAAACCAGCTCAAGCGCAAGTTTGACGCGAAGGCAAAGTGCCGGTACCTCAAACTGGGGGACTGGGCACTACGAAGGGTAAGACAAAGTACGAAGAACTCAGCAGCCATGACTTTCAACCAACGGTGGGAAGGCCCATACCGGGTAGTCGAAGTCCTCAAGCCAGGAACCTACCGGCTCATGGACTCCACCGGGTGCATGCTCCCGCACCCATGGAATATTGAGCACCTTCGCTACTACTACCCATAGAAAAATATAAAGCCCGGGACATACCGGCTAAGTGGACCTCACCACTTCTCAAGCAATTGTAATTGTCATTTACCATAGTGAAACTCCTACAGTGGACGTAACCTAGGACTCGCATTGAGCCAGGCGAACCACTATAAAATCGGTGTCATCATGAATGCTTGTTCTCCTACCGATAATGCATAAATGCCAAGAACAAAAATGAAACTTCTGTAAGACATGTGGCCGGTACCAGCGACCCCCATGCGTAAGTTTTGATCATGTTATTAAGCATGTGGCCGGTACCAGCTACCCCCATGCCAAACTTTCGTAAGACATGTGGCCGGTACCAGCGACCCCCATGCATAAGTTTTGTTACGATAAATTCAGCATTCTACCGGTATCAATTACCTACATGACATGAATACTAAAGAAAGCAATACCGGGAGCGAGACTGAAAAAACCAGCCCTCCCGAGTGAACACTTGGTATCATATGAAAAACAGGATTCATAGAATAAGGCGAAACACGCCATTGTTCAAAACAATAAATAAGAGCCTTATGGCCAATTCAAGTACTGCCTCCCGTTAGGCACCCCCTACCGGGAGTGATGTTCAAAAAAGGGTTTAAACCCCCCCAAAAAAAAAAAAGAAGAAAAAAAAAAAAAAAAAAAACAAAACAAAAATTACACGGCCCCGGCGGTACCACCCAACATGGGGGACTTCATTCCTCCGCTGCCGCTGCGACCGCTGCTCCGCTTGGCTGGGGCCACCGGCCAACTCCTCCTCGATCTCCTTAAGGATCCCCCGGTGCTCGTCATCAACATGATCATCGGTGAGCTCGGCACCGGAGCCGGCTCCCAGTCCTGTTCCGGAAGGCCTCCTTGATCTTGCCAAGGATGTACGCACCACCGTCTATGTAGGCGGTGGCTGCTCCACGCTCGCCCTCGGTCGCGACGGTAGGCGAGGACGGCCTCCTTCTTGGCCTCACCGAGAGCCGCCTCCGGCGACGATCGAACTCAACTTGGAGGCGGGCACTCTCGGCCGACACCGCAGCCTTGGCCTTATCCTCGGCCTCCCGAACGAGCCTACCGGCTCGGCTTTGTCCTCTCGAGCTCGGCCTTTGTCTCCTCGAGCGCAGCCGGCCGCCCGCTCCTTCGGCCAAACATTGTGTCATAGCCATTCTCCGCAGGTTCTCCACCCGCCCACCCGCCGTGTGCCATTCCTTCCACACCCGGCGGTCCAGGGCCAACTCTTCAAATGCCGCCGTAACACCGACACAACAAGGGGTCAAAAAAAAAAAAAAAAAAAAAAAAAAGGAAGAAGGAGGTGTAGAGGTAAAGCAACGGTACCCTCTCGCTTGACCTGGAAGAGCAGATCCCTCCGGTCGTTGAGGGTCATCTCCGGGAAGGCGGCCGCCGGGAGACCGGGAGCGGATCCTCCGCCGCTTTCTTCACGCAGCCGCGGAAGAGCGCATTGTTCTCGGCGGGATCTCCCTCCCGAAGATTGAAGCCGACCCCGAGCTATGCACGGCCGGGGTAGTACCGGTACCCGCCGCAACCCGGGGCCACCTCGTCGCCAGTAGCATCTTGGTCCCTCCGCCTCTTCCGGTGGCTCCTCACCCGTTCAACAAACTACTACAAATTTTAGTACCGATACATACCGGTACAATCGGAACAACGACGACGGGAACGTACTTACCTCCTCGCGAGCAAGTACGTTTTTGGAGGCCCCGCCCCGTACCTCGGGGGCAACCTCAAGCTCCGGCCCACCGGCACCATCGGCATCGGTGCTGGCCTCCAAATCCACCGGAGTCGTCTCGGGGCCCGGCCGGACCTTGTGTGCCCTCCTCTTCCTCTTCTTACCGGCGTCATCTGCCACGGCCTTGGCTTGCTCGGCCTCGACCGCCGAGCCTCGGGCACCGGGTCCCGACCCGAGACCTTCGACCTGGTAGAAGTCCCTCCTTTCTCGAACCATGCTTTCGTCGTCCCCGAGAGTTCGGTACCGACGGAATTGACGAAGGACTGCAGTCAGAACCACCGGTCAATAAAAAAAATACAGCGTAACGGTGACAATGGAGAAGCCACGGCACCGACCCAAAAGTCACTTACATGGGCTGGGAACAGGAGCTAGGCCCGACAAATGGAGTGAGTACCGGTTGAGCAGAACGGTAGACCTCCTCAACACCAAAGAGATGTTGCCGCGAATCCACGCGATCTCCTTCTCCTGCTCTTCGGTAAGCTTCCTCCAAGATCGGTCAACTCGCAAAAAAGAAACAAGTGAAGCAACGGTTAGTATAAGAAACAGAAGCACACACACATAAAGGCTTCATGTCAAACAGTCTCGATACCGGGAGCTTCACTAAAGGTGGCCGGGACCCTCTTCTCCGGTACGGCCGCATCGGTAGGAAACTCCCACCGACCCCCCACGAAGAAGTACCTACTCTTCCCGGGTCCGCCGGGAAGTAGGATTGCCAAACACAAGTGGATCCCTAACAATCTCGGGACTCTCACACTCGTGACTCTCCACATCGTGCTCACCGTTCATCCCTTCCCGGATGCGAGCATCTTTCTTCAAGCAAGCACCGAGTGGATTGCTTGTACTTGTACACGTAGTCTACCCACTCCGGTATCCGGCGGGAGCTCGCTGCAAGGCTTCGTACCGATCGCAGCTTGTACCGGCCTTTATCGGCCTTCGAGTGACCCTCCGGGGCCCACCGGTCAAGACTACCGCCGGGTCCGGCTCACCGAACCCGCAAGTGGTAGTACAACGTATACAAGGCGTTGAGGTACCGCCGTGCATTTGGGTTCGAGCCGAGCAATAGCCGGCCTACCTCGGCCAGAACCGTTCTTCGAAACGCCGGTAGCGGAATCCGCAGACCCTCTCCAAAGAATGCCGGATGCACTAAGGTCTCGCCCGGTACCGCGGACGCACTCCTGAGCTCCCCTTTCTCCGGTAACCGCATGCTCACCGTGCTGGGGATGTTGAACGCCTTCCTCAACGCCACCAAATCCCCCTCGGTGGACGCACTCAACTTAAGCCGGTCCACCGCGAACCCTGCCGGTACGGGAGTCCTACTACTACTTGGCCGGGACTTAACATACGGTTCCGAGGCGAGGGGCTCTAAGTCCTCACCGGTGGTAATCCCCCTCACCACCGTCTGCATCACCCCGTCCAGGCAGAACCGGCTGGTTCTTGGCGAGCAAGAACTACTGGTTCCGGTGCTTGAGCTGGAGTCTGAACCAGCCTCCTCCACCGATGAGCTCCTTTCTGGCTCTTCACCAGAAAAGGCATTGCCACTGCTGGCACACTCGCTCCCTGAGGTAGACATCTGCAAAAAACGGACTAAGGTTCTTAACGGGAAGGATCACCTATGCCTATGCAACCTAGCTCGGTACTAAGGCTGGACACCGGTACTCAAACTACGTTACAACAGCAAAGCAGGAAATTAAAATAAAGGAGATCAGGGCATCGGTACTTACAGTTGTTGCTGAAGGCTGAAAGTCGAAGTACCGAGTGATCACACTTGCAGTACCGATGCACGCTCTCGTTCTCCTACCGACGGCTTGCAGAGCTCTGGAAATGAAATTTGCAAGAATGAAGTGAAGTGAACTCTCTTCACCCCCATATATATAGCGGGAGTCAACCCATCTTGACCGTACGACGTGAACCGTCGCGGCCCAGGATGGCGACACGTGGCAACGCGACGGTTGAGCTTCCCCACGATTTTCCAAACCGGCCGGGATGTGACGCGTGTCACCCCACTACCTCGGCAGTTACGCCGAGGAGCTCAACGGCCACGACGCTTCAACTCCCCCTTCAAACTCGGAGCGGTTACAATTCCCAACCGGGAGGAACCCCCCTGTTCGGGGACTTGGGGGACTACGTGGGCCGGTACCAAGCGCCGCCGGGCTGTCCCACCGACACTTCGCCACATCCCGATATGAACTTCGGATTAAGTCCCCGACCACGAGCTTCCTCTTGCTCGGGACTTGGGGGACTTCGTTGCTACCATTTCATATCTTTACGGGATAGGCCCGAAGTAGCTCACTATCACCGGAGCAGCCTCCTTGTAGTCCATAACCGACTCGGTAGGGCTCCCTACCGAGAACATAATCTCTCGCAACGCCCGGCGGCATCTACCGACTCGGTAGGGATCCCTACCGGGTACACCGCCCGAGCCGCGGTCGAAGCCCCGGCAATACCCCGCCGGTACCGGTAAGACCAGGCCGGGTGTACCGACCACAAGCTCTCCCCCCGGCTCCGCATAGACGTCTCCCGACCAGGTACGGGAGTGGCCAGCCCCACCGGTACCGGCACGGCCACCCGGCACACGTGCTTGTCCACTACCTTGCGAGATCGCACTAAGTCGCACGCCCATGCTGCACTAGGCGCCGCCGTCCCTCGATGCGCACATCAAGGTAGTGGATCGAGAATATTCCTCGTGTCGGGGGATGTCCCCCACGCCGGGGGAGCTTGTCTCCGACCTCACCTCATATATAAGGAGTCCTCACTCCTCATTGAGGTACGTTCTCTCCGAATCCCAAACTCTCTGCTCTCAAATACCCATCGGTACTAACTTGAGCGTCGGAGGGTCTTCGGTCGGTACACGCCGACCTCCCTGACCAATCTTGTGCTTTCAGGTACCCGCACACGACACTACCGGGCAGCTGGGAAACGGCAGAAACAATCTGTTTTGCCATTTCCGCAAGGCCTCTTCTTCCTTCAGGAGAGATGATTGAGTCACCGGGTGAAGTATGGATACCTGTGGCGCACATGTAGCGCTCGGCTTGTCGTTGGAGTGTTGAGATCCAACGCTTTGCACCAAAAGCGAACCCTGAATGAACAAAAGGTTCGAAACTGGCCTTCATCTCCTTCTCGCGTACATCCACGTGCTCCACCCAAGTGACCAAGCAAGATCCATTATGAAGATCACGTATCAGGCATCCGGAGGGGCGTTTTCGGCAAATCGATCTCACGGAAGGCTTTGGATTTGAACACAATTCATCCACGGAGACATCCACAACGACCCAACTTCCATCCAGTTGTTGGTGAGAATACCGAACAAACTGGACTTCACGAGTTGAAACGAGGTGAGATGGCACCAGAAACTCGGCCGACATCACTTGCTTCTGCTCCTCGTAGCCTTCTGTGTTGTCGGAGGATAAGATCTCCAACGTTTGGGCGTTTGTAATCATGCTACAGAAGACTGGCAACCATCGACCAACATCCATGAGAATTTGAACGATGGTGGTCGGATAAAGATGGATGGTTGCCGAGTGTCTCGAAGATTCGGATTTGAAGTACGGTGCAGGTTCAGCTCGTTGAAACACTCGCAAGTACTCGGCCCTATTAAGAGTTTCGGGATGTATGGAAGTATCGGGAGTCGGTGAAGTTATCCACAAAGGAAATCCGGCAGTGGCCATGAGCAGGAGCTCGTCTTTGGCCTTGCGGGCGATATCCGAGATCAAGTCGGTGTGGACTCCGACAAGATCATGAGCAGGTCCGGGAAGGGTGTCAGATGGCAAAGGTATGGATGGGCGCTCGACTAGTGTTGGCATGAGGCTCCACACATCCCGTCTCAAGTGGTCCATGTCAATCGAATCATCGGACAACTCAAGAATAGGCTCTTGTTGTGGAGGAACAACTTCGAGCCTTCGCCGTGGCACATCTGAGTGCGGAACAGGACCTCCGCAATTGGGACAGATGCCGTTGTGGAGAGCATCGACGAGTCGTTGATTCTGCAGTTGAAGCTCCTCGTTCTTGCTCACCAGCTCATCGTTTTGTCTCTGTAGCTCGGCAATACGCTGCTCAGAAGTCTGGATACCAAACTTCTTCCTATTTCTCGACCCCCAATAATAGACTTGGTCTTCTTCTAGTCCGATTTTTGGACCAAATCTTTCTCGTTGTGGCTTGGTGGGGTGAGAATACACCGCAAAGAAAGCCGCAAGTGCATCTCTCTATAGACAGGAGCGGCTTCCGGCTCAACAGGTGGATCAGCAACCAGGATTGGTGCTTGGGGTAGTGGTTGCGGTTGTGGTTGTGGCTCGGTCGGCATGCTAGCATCGGCGCTATTGAGCATGCTCGGTGGAATTATTTCAGCCAAGCCTTCAAAGATCGGGTTCTCTGAAGGACCTGCCTGAAACAAATCGCTGAAAGAATTAACTCTTTTGGCCATTTCTAGGTTGGGGATGGAGGAAAGCTTCGGGATTTGGGAGGTTTTCGGGAAAACTCAAGAACACGAAGAACACAAAGAACACGAGAGAGAAAACGAGAGAGAGAGAGAGAGAAAGAGAGAGAGAGAGAGAGAGAGACTAAGGGAAATCTAAGGGAAATGCGTGAAATGAAACACACGAACAGAAGGAAAGGGGAAAGACGCGCACACGCTTGCACACGTGCCAAAGACAGAAGACCCGCAAATTGTGGATCGGGCGACGCAAGTCGTAAAGTCTACAGTAGACACGCACGCGGTTTATTAAAGAAATCGGCCGACGCAAAAGTCGTGCGTCGGCCCAATCACATTTTTTCTTGATTTTCGATTTTTTATTTTTTTATTTTTTTATTTTTTTAATACTTTATGAAAAGTCGTAAAGTGAACAGTGAAAACGTGTAGCACACGCGCTTGCCGACACTTTAAACGGGCTTGGGCCATCGGAATGGTCTGGGCCTTAAAGTGGGCCTGGGCCAAAGAAATCTCCGGCCCATTATTGGTGGGCTTAACTAATGGGCCTAAAAACGAACAGGCCTGACACACTAATGGGCTTGGGTTACGGGTTTTGGGCTTCGTGAATGACACGAGCCCAATGGGCTAAATTTTTTATTTTTTTATTTTTTTTAATTTACGAAACCTAAAACCCTAACCAATCACACAAACGGGCCTAAGGCCCAATAACAAACTAACTAAGTAACAAGCCCAAAACTAAAACAAACAGTAATTATAAATAGTAAAAAGAAATAATTACCAACAGTAAAACAAAAGAAAACACTCTTTTTATTTTTATTTACAATTAAAATAATTCTACTTTTTTTTTTTTTTTTTTTTTTTCAAAAACAAATAACGAGAGTGAAAAGAAAACTTACCTTTTTACTCCCGCGAAAACCGAAAAATCACCAACAAGACATCAACCTCAAGGTTTTTCAAGCTTGACTTCCTAAACGTATGCTCCGATGTATGTGGTAAAATTTTCGAATAACCTGGATTATTCCCTATACAAAAATAAAAAGGTTAGTAATAAATTTACAAAATAAAAACAAAATATTTACAAAGTTAAAAATATGTCACAAATTATCTATACAAAATGAATGAATAAAATTTCCTATGTCTAAGTAAATTTTATTTACACAATACACTTAGGTACGGGAACAGAGGACTTCAATGTGCAATGGGACTGAAACAGCTACCCATCTTAAAGTCATGTTTAATCCAATATACCTAAAGTGTACAAAAACATTTTCCTTTGACTGAATATAGTTGAAAAAAAATGAAAGTTGATTCCAAGCGGTAACTCAAGGTGGACTTGCGGCCTAGGTGCAATGCCTTGACTTAAATGACTTTCCGTGTTTTCAGAAGGCGAATGGCCAGATCATATGAGAATAAGCGAGGGGCAGGATTCATTTAGTGGACTACGGAGGCTTACACCCCTATCGACTTACGTCGGTCTATAGTCCTCTGAATCCAAAACCTGTCACCCAGGGTCTCGACCTAGACACCATCCATGTGCCCCTTACTCAGTTGAGAAAGCACTTAAGTGTTCGACAATTCTCCAAGTATTAATAAAGGCCGCCCTCAACCTCAAATAACCTTACGGTAAAAATGAAGGGTTTAGGCCAATATTAACAAAAGGACCTTACCTATTTCCGTTCAAGTTACAACTTACAACAACAAAAAAATAATCAAATATATAAAAGACACCTATATAACTTACTAAGTGTAACAAAATATCAACAAGTATAAATAAATATTATTCACAAATATTCACAAAATAATAGTTAGGAATTTTCAATCCCCGTCGACGGCGCCAAAAATTCATACGCCCAAAAGGAGCATCAATTTAAAAAAAACCCTATCGGTAGTATAGTGTAAGTAGGGTATCGTTCACAACGGAGATCAAAGGGTGTACCTAACAAAAATTGTCACAAAGAATTAAATAAAATAAAGAATTATTATTAACATGTATAAAGTATAAATATATACATATGTACAAAGTAAGGGGGTTTAAGAGATAAATTGAATGAAATAAATTAATTAAACTACAAAGAATAAATTAAATGAGATGGGATGAAACACAAAGTATATAAAGTTCAGCCACATATACACAAGTTTATTAATCATTGGACCGAAAATTAACCAAGTTCCCTAGCCATGAAACCGAAATTAACATATGTGGAAAGTTAGAAGCTAACCATTCCCCAAATAAAAGCTCTCTACGAAAATTAACCTAAGTGAAAGCACCTAGATTAACCAATTAAACATGCCATCTTAGTCTAGAAAGCTAGCTAGTCAAACCATGTTTAACGCATAGAAGAAGAGTTGTTAATCAAAGTGCACGACCCATTATAGAAAAGTCCATATGTCCGCAATCCTTTTTATTAGACACCGACCTTTGTCCAAAGCTTTTACTACTCGTGAATTAGGTTTCCAAAACTATTAGGTGAATTGTAATCCCTAACTCTAGCTCCAATTATATGCAAATATTATAAGTTTTGAACCCTATAACATAAACACATAAAAGTTTTCTATAAAACAGAATCAAGTAAACGGAGTCACATAAGCTACTAGACGAACTAATTAATTAGGATCCAATAACTAAATAAACTCATAAATATAGGCTGAAAATTATATAAATCATGTCATGTTAACTAGTACAAAAGATAAACAAGTAACAAAGAGGAACTCAAAAAGAGTAATTAAAGATTAAGTTGAAGTACACCATATGGAAAGTAGGAAGAACTTGAAGACCACGAACTTGAATCCTTGAAAGCAAGCAACTCAAGGCCGAGATTCCCAAGGTGGTGATGATGGTGGTGATGATGGTTGATGGTTGGTGGTGATGGTGTAAACAGCTCCTCTCCTCCTTGAAGTCTTGAAAACCCTAAATACTAGAGAATGGAAAATATGATGTGAGAGGGAGAAGAGAAAGAGGAGGGTTTGTCCCTCCCCATTGGGATGTGAATTGGTGAATTGGTGAAGAGAAATAGGCTCCTATTTATAGGAAAATGGAGAGGAAGAAGAAGACAATGGAAGAAATAAACAAAGAAAGGGAAAAGAAGTGGAATGTGAATGGGAGATAAAGAAATGGTAAGTGGTGGTGGAAATGGAATCATATGGCAATTAACCATTTATTTACCAAAAAGAAATTAAACACTAATGGTGTGGGCAGAAAGAAGAGGAAGGAATATAGGGGTGAGTGGAGCATTGAAAATAAAAGAAGAGGAAAGAAATAAAAACGGACAGCACTGAGCAGTGCGCACTTATAACGGAATCCTGCACGTTTCAACGGTTGGATGCTTCTGAAATTTTATTTGGGAATAACTGACATCCATGTGCAGCGTGTATCAAAATTACAGCTAGATCTGGCGGTGAAATTAAGAGATATGGGCCTCGCAAGTTGACTGATCTGCACAGGCAGAATGTCCGAAAATCTGGGCTTGGGCCATTCCTCATGCTTTGTGAACCTGGGCCTTCCTTCATTGATTTGGGCCTTCCATCTTGGGCTTGGGCCTACATCTTGGGCCTCACGGCAGCTCACCTCTTAATGGGCCTCGAAAAAGCCCATTAGACTTCGTAAATTTCCGACACTTTGCTTACTTTCCTCAACTTATCTTCTTTTCTCTTTATTTGCAATAGGAAACCTACAAACACAAAAACTAAATAAATAACAAAAATTTATGAGAAACTAACTACAAAAATGTAGAGAAATTGATATAAAAAGTTGTACAATTATGCACCTATCAATACCCAGAAAATGTGAGATTTTGAGCCCATTGAACATGCACATGTATGCATCTTTCATGTTTCTCTTTGTTCTTCATGTGTGAACATTGCATAAGTTTTGAACCTAGAACTTGCTCAAAGACCGCTTGAAACTTTTGATTGATCCATTTTGAGTTAGAAATGACTAAGGCATTAGTTGAACACCATGGCCAAATTGACCATCATCCATACGAATTTGAACTTTAGGAATAGCTCACTGGAGCCATATACATCATTAGTTTTCCTTTGTTCACCCACTTCACATTCATTCATTCCACCACTTCAAAATACCATCACCTTTGTTCCATTGTGTTTACAAGACTTTGTTAGTAGCTTTGTATGTCCTTTACGCTTGGGAATGATAGTTTACCAAAAGACAAGTGTGGGGGTACATTGTTATTTGTTGTTGTATTTGTTCAAAGAAAAGAAAGAAAAAAAATCAAAAACAAAAAGAAGGAATTAAAGTTCCTCAAGAAAAAAAAATAGAAAATGAGAAAGAAGAAAAATCCAAAAATCCATAAGAAAGCATTTTGGTTGAAGCATTCGGTTGAGTTTCAAAGTCGTTGATTTGTCTTGTGAACACTTAGCAGCACTATACGTCCATTCCATTCACCCATTACCCCCTTGCCCCCGTTTTACCATTGTAAGTCCTTGAGATCTAACCATTTGTGATTCGATTTGTAGAGAGTTGGTTGATGAGCAAGCATATGGGAACATTCTTTATGCATTTGTTATGAGAGTAAACACTTTCACCCTATACACTTGAGCGGAAATACTTAGTGATCTTTGCGAGAGTGTGGTTAATGTGTTTAATGTGCCTATTTGATTGCATGAGATGGATTGTACATTTGGTTTCCACACACACTTCACCCGAGCATGATTGAATTGCACTTGTTAAATTCTTCGCAAATTTGTGAAGCCTTGATTTATGATCTTTTGTCTCTTGTTTACAACATCCCGAGCTCGTTGAGGACTATGGTTGGAGAAAGTTTTGTATGAATTATGTTTTTCCCTTTCTTCTGTTGCATTATGTTTCCCTTATTGTTTTGTGTTGTGTTTGCTTGAGGACAAGCCAGATTCAAATGTGGGGGTGTGATTTGCCCTATTTTGTAGTGCAAATTGCATTCCTAATCACGGGAATTAAGTGACTCTGAAAGCCCTCTGTTGCATTTAATGTGTGTTTTCATGTTTCTAGGTTAATTATGTGACTTGAAGTAAAAAGGTGCATTTTGGCTACTTTTGGGCACATTTCCGAGAAGAGGACAAGAAGTCAACCGTGGATTCTAGACATCAAAGTTTGCACAAATTTACCTTCGGAAGTCGGAGTCATTGAAGGCCTTGAAGAATCGAAAAGAGGAAGGAAAATGAAGAAATTACATTTTCGGCGATTTTTCCAGCCAACCACCACCACAAGAGGCGGCAGTACCGCCAGACTACTACCGGAGCTCCACCATGAGTGGAGGAGATTCCCTTGACCAGCTGCACACATATGCATGGCTAATCACATGTCCACTAATCCCTCCACTCATCCATAATTTCCTCCACTTCACATTTCTTTTGAATATCCTTCCATTCCACTCACCTTTGCCAACTCACTGCACTAGGAAACCATTTGGGGCTGCAATAGAGCTGTTGGAAGACCACCCACAGACCCCTAATTGAGTCCACAATTCGTCCATACCAAGATTCAGCCATCCCATTTCACATTCAGCCACCAAGAACACGAAGAAACTGTCCACTTTTATCCTTCCATTTTCACCACTTTCCACTACTCAAATCACTTTTCTTCTTTCACGAAAGTTGTTCCTAAGGCATCCATTTATCTTAGGAAGTAACTTTCCCTACCATTCCACCATCATTACACCACGTTTCAAGCTCCACAGCTGGGAATTCGTCAAGAACACAAGATTCCGGAAACTTGAAGGAGAAGAAGCTTGGAAGGGAAGAAGAGTTTAAGAGGGGGCTGTCGTCTACACTTGGAGTCACCAAGGAGCTGCTGGCCATCATCCCTTGAGAATTTCTTAACCCTACTCTTGTTATTCTTTATATCTATGTTTCTATTCTTGACAATATTGATGTATTCCTTGAACATGTGTGAGTAGTCCTTTAAGATTGGGGACTAGGAATGTATGCCCTAGTCCATTGATGATGAATTTATGATACTTGATGTTTATGCATGTTGGTTCTTTTTTGGATATGTTTATTGTCTATTTGTGTTAGATGCTTGCTTAGGAATATGTCAAAATGCATGAGCATATGTTTAATCCATTTTGGTGTGAGTTTGTAAGCATGACAACCTTATTAATTCTAGACAAATGACAATGAACATGATGAGTATGAGTGTGAGACTTGACTTGTTTGATTTCCTAAGTCTTGATGTTTCAACCCTCCATTCATTTTTGAATGAGAGAACTAATTCATTATGACCCTAATAAGGCACAATTGTTATCATAGAAGATGATCCTAGAAATAGGATATGGAAATTGATCCTTTTATCAACTTGATTTTGTGAGTTTATCCTCTTGATGCATGGTACTTCAACCCTTCATTCATACTTGAATGTGAGGACCAAATCTTATGACCCTAACAAGGCATAAGAATACCATAGATTGCAAAACACATGTGCATAACATTGTATGTATGGACTGTGGGGATTGATTCACAAACCTCTTTAACATGTATTTACATTGAATCTCTATTCATCAGATATGGATTAGAGTAAACCCGAAACCCCAATCGTCTTCATCACTTGATCACAAACACACTCTTGTTGGGCTTGTCACCTCAACAACTTTGCAAAGCTATCATTCACAATCACTTGTGAACTTTACTTGTTTTCACTTAGAATAGATTGGTCACATTAAGCTACTATTTTGGTCCTTGTCACTCAAAAGTGACACCCCTTTGAACACTACACAAGCATGTTGCACATACTCCACTTCACTAGTATATAGCTCATCTCTTATCTCACAATTTTAGTGCTAGCATTTCTTGGCTACATTGTTTACCAAATAGGGATCTTGGGCCTTCCAATCCCTTGGGTACAATATTCCCCCGGTCATTAATCTATACCATCCTCTACACTTTGACGACGATACTCAAAACTAACCCGAAATTATCGTTGAGTCACTTAGTTAATTTTCAATTCGATAATTGATAGATTTGTATATTTATGGTTGTTGATTAATTAATCTATGTTTCATCATTCCATTCCATTTACTTTATTCTTTGTAGTTTAGTTAATTAGTTTCGTAAAACAATTCTTCAACCCCCTTAATTTCGTGTAATATGTGTAGATACTTTGTTTATATTTGTAAATATTAATTCTTTGTGACATTCTTTGTTAGGTACACCCTCGATCTCCGTTGGAACGATCCCTACTTATTATATACTTCAATGCTTTTTAGGGTTTTAAATTGATGCACGCTTTTAGCCTATCAACAAATACCCATTTAAATTTATCATGGGGAGGTGTAGGAATAACATACCCAAAACACCATTCTTTTTGCAGGCACATTTTGCAGCAGGTATATGTGATCTCGTCACTTTTTCTAGACCAGAGTAGCATTTGACTATACTCAATGAATCTAGAAGTTCATCGCACTTCACTATCAAATTGTGTTGTTTGAGGATCGAGATGAGATATAGTGGATACATTTCATGTCAACTCACATCGTTCTTCCGAAATGGTGACATTCTTATCTCCCCCTAACGACGAAAAGACTGTCTCATCAAAGTCACGACCTGCAAATATTGCGATAAAGAGATCGCCTGTCAAGGGCATAATATATGGGTATTTATAACCGACATATATGTTCATCCTTTGTTGAGGCCCCATTTCCGTACATTTGTGGCGGCACAATTTGCACACAAACTGCACACCCAAATACGTGTAAGTGCGAAACACCAAGTTCGTACTTAGTCACTAGCTATAACGCGAAATAAGGTTGGGTAACATTAGGCCTCAACCAGACAATAGTGTAACATGTTACCACTATGTCAATGCATCAACCAAAATCATGAAAATACTTATATGGTGGTTGTCACAAATCTACAAACCGTGCAGTAAAATTATCACCCGTGAAGGTTTCTTTTCTCCCCCTAATGGCGGGATTACTGTCTCATCATGACCATTCGCAAAATTGCGTCAAAGACATCACCATTCTTGGTTTTAAGATATCTATTGGTGGAAGCTAATCAAACATAATCTTTAATTTGGCCAATGAACTTCTGGTTCATAATATCAATATTTGAGTGAGAAACACCATGTTCTCATATAGTGAGTATGATTATTTGGGAACTTTAGGCCCTTATGCAATTAAGGATCAAGAAACTGCAAGTTTCGATCTCTTTAAATTACCAGACTCACAACCACGAAAGCGAGTTTAATCCATCACTTTGTTAGGTCTAATGATGAGACTACTCGAAATTTCGGGCTCGAGTATGATAAGTACTACATTAAATATTGTGATAAATATTTAAATAAAGCAATAAATAAATGCTTGCAATAAAATGTAAAGTATTGCATATAAAAATGAACACTGCTCAAATACCGCACTGCCGTCTCAGACAGGCTTCGGGGTTTGAGCATGTCATTAATTTAAACGTAATGAAATGTAAATATATTAAACGTGCGTAGCTCAAAAACTACACGAGGAGGGTAATCCACTTCCAGCGGTTCTGGAGGGTAACCGCATCCAAGGGTTTGAGCATGTAAGTAAAGAAATGTAATTAAATTGACGTAAATTAAATAAACGTAAATTAAATAAATGTAACTCAAAAACCACCACTTGGAGGGTAAGCCGCATCTAGAGGGTTTGAGCAAATAACATTAAATTTAATAAACGTAAATTAAATAACATAAATAAAATTAACATAAATTAAATAACTAGCTATTTGAGCGGTTAATTACTCGAACTTCAGGTTCGGAATAATGTGAAACTTCAGCTTCACTTCACTTTTAGGGCAACTCCAACCCTAGGGGCCAAATCCCATTTTGAGTCCAAGATCATCTCCAACCCAACAAAAATTTGACCCAAGTCTTGGAAAAAAACTATACCCAGTGTCAAACTCGATCTTATTCCGAGTCCAGACCCAAAATGGCTCGGCTGGCCAGTATGCCCATGTGCTCTATGACGTCAGGCGAAATAAGAGAGAGAGAAGCACGGAGGGGCGAGTGGAGGAAACGCGGAAAGGAGAGAGAGAGAGAGCGAAGCGCGGAATGCGCTAACGCGCGAGTGGGTCGCGGAAAGAAGAGCCGACACATGGGCCCCAGCCTCAGTCGCACCCCTAAAGTGACCCAACGGTCACCAAAAATTAGCGGCCAGGATCCCTCCATTTCAAAATGGACGGTCCTGGTTCAAAGTAAAATTTTAATATTAATTTTAATATTCAAATGGTTAGATTTAAAAATCAAAGGCCCAGATTCAATTCTACCTCATATCTAACGGCTTGTATTTAAAGGGACTAATATTGATCAATTCTAAACCCAAAAAAATTATAAAAAATACCAAATATATTTCTAATTAAATTTAAAATAAAGAGAAAATGATTAAAAACCCCCTATTTTATAGTCTATAGTCCATTAAGCCCCCTTATTTTCCTGATTTATTTTTAAGCCCTTTTTTTCAGTTTTGTTGTATGTTTTTGCTGTTATACCCTCTCTCTATCATAGAGGATATGCAACAGTACGCACCGCAGAGCTTCTCCATCTTGTGTCGGCACTGAACCGCCATCTTGGTGGGCGTGGCCGCCGGACATTGCCTCACCCCGGCGTCGGCGACGTCCTGCCAATGCGTTGAAGTCAGAATCTAAGCACCGTGTCCGGAATCTTGTCGAAAGTTAACGGTGGCCGAAACTTCAAGCCTTCGATTCTCCTTACTTGTTGTTCCCCTTGATGATCTACCACCACAAATCAATTTATGGAAAGGAGAGGAAAAAAACATCACAGGTCTCGTGCCTAGCCGTCGTCGGAGTTGTCGCAGACAATCGGGTCAGATTTTGCAAAAATTGCAAGCTCCGATCCGCCTTGCACAATGTGATTCGATGGACACAACCACCTAGGATCGGAAGAGGAGGGAGAGGCGAACCCAAAGCCACCGGTCTTGTGCCTTGCTGTGGTCGGAGTTTCCGTCTGCAGTCGGGTCAGATTTCGCAAAAATTGCGAGCTTCGATCCGCCTTGAACGGTGTGATTCGATGGACACCACCACCTGGGGTCGGAAGAGGAGGAAGATGCAAACCCAAAGCCACCGGTCTTGTCGCCGGAGGTGGCCGGAGGAGGAAGATGGTTCCGGGTCGGGTCGGCGGGTTTCGCGGCGGGTCTGGAAAAATTTGAAATTTTACTGATTGTTCAAAAAATAATAATTCCTTCCATTTATAGAAATTTTCCAAAACAGTAATCCGAATAGTACCCGAACTTCCGTAGAACATAATTTCTTCATATGGTCTCTGATTTTGACGTGCGAACTCTCTACGGACTCATATCGAAGAGCTCCACAATTTTCCTGAATAAAGTTTCATGAGAAACCCAACGAATAAAAAGTTAACATTGCGGGAGTCCAATTGAACTGCAAATTTTTAAGAAATTCATAAGAATTGGGCTAACATATGCTATGTGTGGTGATGGATTACATGTGATACAACGGTGATACACATGTGATACAACAGTGATACACTTGTGATACAAGAATGATACATCTGTGATACACATGTGATACAGTTGTGATACACACGAGATACACTTGTGATACACAGGTGATTCACTTATGATACACATGTGATACAGTTTTTGATACACTTAAGATACACTTGTGATACACATATGATACACTTTTGATACATTTGCGATACACGGACATGTGATACACTTGTGATACAGTTTCTGATACACTTGATACACTTATGATACACTTTTGATACATTTGTGATACACTTTTGATACACATGTGATACAGTATTATAAGGCGGGTCCCGATGATAATTTTTTGGATAAATAGAGTAAAAATGTGTTTTGGTGATACTGTAATACACATGTGATACGGTCGACATTGCGGGCCGGGATTCGATGGTGATTTTCGAAAAAAATAGAGTAAAAATGTGTTTTGGTGATACCGTGATATACATGTGATACACGTGTGACGTGGCGGGCTCGGGGTCCCGATGATGATTTTTAGAAATAATTGAGTAGAAATGTGTTTTGGTAATACCGTGATACACATGTGATACATGTGTGATACACATGTGATACGGTCGACGTGGCGGGCCCGAGGTCCCGATTATGATTTTTGAAAGAAAAAAAAAGAGTAAAAATGTGTTTTGGTGATACCGTGATACGTCTAACATGGCGGGCCCGGGGTCCCGATGATGATTTTTAGAAAAAATAGAGTAGAAATGTGTTTTGGTGATATTGTGATACACATGTGATACACGTGTGACGTGGCGGACACAGTGTTTAAGTGAGTAAACATGTTCCATAAAGGAAAAGGGTAATTTAGGTAAGTAAAATTTACATATAAGGAATAAAGGGCTTAAAAAGAAATGAAAAAAAAGAAGGGGTTTAAGAGGAACAATCTTATTAGAAAGGGGCCTTATAGGAAGTAGCCCTAAAATAAAAGAGACGGAACAAATAAATAAAAAATAAAAAATATAATTTATATTAAAATAATAATAGGACTTGGGTTTTGAGTCCTGGGGTTGGAGATGAGTTAAATCCTATATGAATAGTACCTATTTTGGGGTGTCAAAATAGGTATAGAACTTGAGATTTGAGTCTAGGGTTGGACTTGCCCTTATTAGAACTTCCGGTTCTATAATAATCATAGAATTCCACAGCTCAATGTCGCACCACAAGATGGGAGAAATTATACTATGGTCCGGGACCATGACTTTATGGTGGTCCGGATCAATCTGGACCGTCCATTAACTATTAAATATTCATTGGTACTGTGCTTGTGTATTATTAAATAATTAATAATTAATGGACGACCCAGATTGATCCGGACCACCATAAAGTCATGATCCCAGACCATAGTATAATTTCTCCAAGATGGTCACGTCATAATAATGGGTACTGACCTCCCTTATTATAATAATGAACAATTAAATAATTGTGCCATTTGGTTTACCACCCGTGGAATACATTTTGCATAGTTATATATATATATGAAAGTGGACAACTTTCCACCTAGCTTGTTCCAATCTACATGCAAATTTTGAGAAAAACCTTCATATGGTACCTGCACTATCACCAAATGCAATTTTTGGAACTTGAATTTTCATAAAGAACCTGGTGGTACCTGAACTATTGTTCCGTTAGCCATTATAGTACCTACCGTTAAATATTTCGTTAAGTGCTGACGTGGCAAGGGTAAAAAAGTCATTTCATTTATTTTTAAATTTAATATTAATTTTTTTAATTTTTTAATTTTTTTTTAATTTTTTTTTTACTTTTATTTTAAAAAAAAAAAATTATTTTATTTTTTAACTATTTTCTTTCATTTTTTAAATATTTTCTTAAGCTTAGTTTATACAATTATTTTTTTGGCATATTTTTATTTTATAAATACTTGTGAGTTATTTTGAATAAATTCTTAAAACGCAAAACAATTTGTGAAATTTGTATTTTACAATGAATTTGTGTAAATTATTATTGTGTTAATTATCTTGTTAAAACTTGATTTTTGTTTTATTTCTCATTTTTGTGAGTTAACTTCAAGTTTATTTTATTAGTTAAATATTTTTTATATCTTTTTATTTTATTTTTTTAACTATATCCTTTCATTTTTTAAATATTTTCTTAAGCTTAGTTTATACAATTACTTTTTTGGTGTATTTGTATTTTATAAATATTTGTGAACTTTATATATTAAGTTTACAAAATACTAGTGGTTTATTGTTAGCTCAGTGTTAACTAAGAAAATAAACTTGAAGTTAACACACAAAAATTAGAAATAAAACAAAAATCAAGTTTTAAATAGATAATAAATATAATAATAATTTACACAAATTTATTGTAAAATACAAAGTTCACAAATTATTTTGCATTTTAAGAATCTATTCAAAATAACTCACAAGTATTTATAAAATAAAAATACACAAAAAAATAATTGTATAAACTAAGCTTAAGAAAATATTAAAAAAATGAAATAAAATAGTTAAAAAATAAAATTTTAAAAATTAAAAAAAAAAAAAAATTAAAAAATAATAAAAATAAAAATAAAAATATAAAAAAATATTAAAAATAATGACTATGCATGCCACGTCAGCACTTAACGGAATATTTAACGGTAGGTACTATAATGGCTAACGGAACAATAGTTCAGGTACCACCAGGTTCTTTATGAAAATTCAGGTACCAAAAATTGCATTTGGTGATGGTCCAGGTACCATACGGAGGTTTTGACTTTTCAAAAATCTCAATATATAATCATGACTTTTGACTTTTCAAAGTCATTTGAGCTCGATTATAGGGTCGGCTCCTTTCCCACTTTTCTTTGGTATCCTCCGGTCACGCCGGGCTGGTTTTCCTTCTCCTTTCTTTTCCCCTCAACAAAACAAATGTTATTTAAACATATGGTTTAATTGATCAAAAAGAAGAAGCTATGCAACGACAAGTGCACAACACCCATATACAAATTGGGAGCGGCTGGATTATACCTTGTTTTTATTGCACCTTGGATGTCGTCAAAGTCTGCGCTGTTAAACTTGACCAACTCATTAGTCAGCTGCTCTGTTTGCTTCAGTAAATTATGCTTTACCTCATACAGTACCACTACCCTCAAAATCATCGGCCATACACGATTTGAATTCCTCTCCCTGCCCACTTGCGGATATTTGGGGAAGGAAAAGATCCGAGATGGTTCCTTCTTTCCTTCCAATTAACGCAGATTCTATTATCCTTCCTCCCTATGCCCACCTGTTGTTCTGTTTTTTATCTGGGTTTTCTGCTCTGTATATGTAAGTTTAATTCAAACAGATATGGAATTCTTTAATTCATCAATTTGAAACATTTCACTGGATCAATACGATGAACATATATAGTACGTACATACATGTCCAGCAAATTCTAAAAAAGATGAAACTAAAAATACATTGCGACATAGATCAATCTACTAATTGATCATCTAATCTCCCCATAAATGTATTGTGCCATCTTTTCTGTTGTTCAACACAACTCTTTCCATTGAGATAGATGTTAGAGAGACGTGAGAGATTGCAGAGAGGAAGAGACGAAGCTGCATAGCTCGGCTGGAGTATCTACCCAAACCTGCACCTTTCCTTCCACCTGTCGATCTCAACCATGGCAACATGATCCGACACTTACCTCAGTACGAGATAAGGTCGTAAACAAGATGTTCCTATTGTTGGTCTTCGGTGAGGATAAGATCTGGGCCGAGTGGCTTTTCCTGTACAGTTAGAAGATACAAAGTGAATGCACAAAACTACCCTTCGGTAAGTTTTTGACACACTTTGGTTAAAGAACTTAATGATGTGCAACTGTTTTCTCCTATTAAATAATTCAAAACTTCCCAATAACAAATCAACGGCTGATATCTGTCCACATACCCCTGGTACAACAAAATTCTTGTGCAATCCAGAATTCCCCATACAAATTTACTATATACTATTTGGTGCTTTGGTATTTCACTGTTCTTATGAACAGTGTACTTCCGATTTTTGCCCTCATCTTGATGTTGTGTAATTCCGTCTATGCCCCCTATTTTTATACTTTCCTTTTTTTTTCCTTTTGCTTAATCGCATCGCCTCTCTCTTCTAGATTCTTCTTCATTCTTCTTTTCTTTTGTTTTCTTTTTTTCTTCCTTCGACCTCACCCATCTTCAGACTATTTTGTCTCTCTCTTCTCTCTTCACAGTCTTATTAGACGGCTAGACGCCTCGTCGATTTCTACAAAGAGGTTATTCACGAGTTCAAGCTTCAAATTTCTTCAAGCCTCGCCGAGCCATCTTCCCAGAGGCCACCATATCTGCTTCTCTGTCTCTAATTTCGAATCCTTTGTGCAAACATTGAAGGTATGCTTTCATTTTCAGATTACCCTTTTGGATTTTGTATGGTTTGGAGTTCATTTGATCATCGGTTTAGTTTTTTTTTTTTTTATCATTTTACATTTTAGGTTGCATGTTATGTTTCTGGGTTTAAAAAGCTTTGATTGTGTCTTGGAATGTTGGTTGGTTCGGTAATCTTGCTGGATTTTAGTTAGAATCGAAAGAATTTAGCTTGCATGTTATAATTCTGGGTTTGAAAAGCTTTGATTGTGGTTTGAAAAGCTTTGATTCTCGGTAATCTTTCCTGTCCAGTTGTTTAATTCTGTTGTTTTTTGCTTATGTAGGGGGCTGGGAATTGCTATTGAAAAGGTAAAGGGCTGCTGTGTTTTGGTGAGTAATCGGTAGGGGAGTTTACATTCTTATTTTGTTGATTCAGTTATTGAGTAATATGTTTGATAACATTTCAGGTGTCAAACTTAGTGATACCTCAAAGAATTTAGCAAAGGGATTTATTACGGGAGATTTTGTTGTTAAGGTGATATAGTTTTTTAAATTAGTTTGCAATCTTTTATTCAATTGGTAGCAGCTATTTAGTTTTTATTGGTTTGCAAACTTTTATTAAGTGGCAGCAGTTGTTTAGTTTCCAATTTTTGGTTTGTTGTTGTGCTACTCTGATCTTAAATTCATTGTTATTAGGTGAATACTGTGTACATAATTTGTGAGTTATATTGATTTTCAGTGTGATGAATCATGATTTTAAACTTTAAAGGCATTAGATTGATCTTTGCTGTTTCGGTGTGTACTTATGCTCCTCCATCGGGCCAAATTTTTCTTTTCTACTTTGATTTGGTTTACTTTTAGATTGTACAGTATTCACATAGAATTAAATCTAGCCAAGGTTCTAATTTCCTAAAAGACTCAGGTTTTTCTTTGATAACTGTTGTATGACATCTAATACTATGTGCAGCATATTTTGAAGTCTTCTTTGAAGGGTTAATATGTCTTAATGTTTTGAAATTTAAAGACATTCACCGGTGCGCGTGAGACTTCTTTAAAGGAATTATTATAAACTTAAGCATGTTTAATTAGCTGGGGGCTAATGGACTAGATGGCAAACAATATTTATTGATAAATTTAGAAGAAAATACTATGTTGAAAATTACTGTCAAACTTCTGTAGTTTTGTTTTATTAGTTTGCTTTTTGGCCTAATGCTATTGAAACAAAACATCTGTATTTGAAATAATAATAAAAAGTGCAAATCATGGAAATAGGAGTAGAGAATGCTGAAAATTTATTGGTGATTTAACTAATTTGTTTTTTGTTTTTACATTTTTGATAGGTGACATTGGCCTCTTTTTGAATAGCTGTTTTAGCAACTGTTTGTTAGCTGTGGTTATTGCTACCGGGCAATAGGTTTGTTTTCATTCCTCTTATGGTCTGTTTTAAATTTCTTTTTTAATTCTTATTATATATATATTTACAAATTGTTCATGAGAAACAAGAAAAATTATGATTAGCGTTTTTTTTAATTGATATACTATTTCAGTTTTCTTAGGAAAAAGGGATTAGAGATAAAACTCTGTTATGTGTGTGTGTGTGTGTGTGTGTGTGATTTTAGGCCTTAACTGAATTGGGGTGAACAAGTAAGCCTGATATATAATCAAATGGGGTATACCACCTTCATTCTACCTTATGAAATTTGGAGTATAATAATTGTGGAATTTAACAATAGTCTCTTTGTGGAGCAGGTGTGAACATCCCTCACCATTTGCAACAACCTGCCATCCACAAAAACTATTGCTTCCGTCAAACTTTGTGATTACAAATCTGTCAAGGTATGAACTTTTGTTAGCCTGTGAAGTATACTGCCGGTGTCAGCTTGACACAGCTTCCTTTGATTTAGTAATTTTGCAAGTTCCAAATTTTGAGGTCACTAACTATAGTTTTTGGATGCTTAGATGTACTACTGCTATTTTAGGTTTGACATAGTTTCTTTTGTTGTTAATTCGTTGGGCTCTTTAGGAACAGCCTCTCAAATTGATCTAAAAATAATAATTAAAGTTTGTTTACTTTTGTCAAAAAGATGCAGAAAAACATGAATGAGTAGTTCAATTATCTGAGGATGAAGCTAATTAATTCTGCCATGAATGAGTAGTTCAAATTGAAAAAAAAAATACTAATTGATGTGTACGTATTTTACGTACACAAAACGTCTTTTATTACTTTAATTAGGCTTTTCCAAGAGCTATTTACTGCTTTTAATGTGTGTTTGTACAATGTGTAGGTTAAATAAGTGTTTCGACACAAAATAATGAATTTCAGGTGTTTTAGTGCATTCCGAGAAAAAGACGAAAAATCCATACTCGGAAATGGCTAATCAGTATTCCGACACCTCGGATTCCCATTTTATTATGCATTATTATATATATATATATTTAATAATTTAATAAATAATATTTTTATATTTTTATTTTAATTATTTAATTAGTTTATATTTTTATTTATTTATTTAAAATTTTATTTTTAATTTTGTTTTATTAACTTTTACTGTTTTCTTTTTGACTTCTGTAGGTGAAGCCAAACCTCCCGCCACATCCAAAGTTCGATCATTTATAGCTGAGCCCTCCACCTACGCCAGAAGGGCAGTGCCGTCTTCACGCGCACACATGTTTGAGTCGTCCACCCACACCTGACGACAAGTGTCCATTTTCATGGACACATCAGTAACAATTTACCCAAACTCGTTTAATTATTATATTTATTTTTGTTTAATTTTAATTTCCGCATTTGAATTTTGTGTGAATAAATTTGGGTAATTGTTATTGTGTAAATATTTGTTTCAAACTATATTTTTTATTTTGTGTAATAATTTAGGGTTTAGCCCTATTACTCTTGATATTAACTTTAATTTATAATTTTTCGGATATTAAAGGTTTGTTTGATTCATTGCTTTGTCATCGATAAATTGCTAGTTTGTTTATTATGGTTGTGAACATAGTAAGCATGCTAGAGTTTTATTGCTAGGATTATATGTGGACCGACATATCATCATATATTCTAGAAGTAGCAAATAACGGTGTAAGCTATCGTTATATGAATCATCTTCTAGGCAATTAGAACTACATCAGTGTCAAAGTTGCCTAGCGTTACTCGTTCTCTTTATGCTTAATGACTTTTTAATGTTGAATCTATGAATATGCCATTCTAGATTGCATTTTAGAAGATAAGTTAGGGAGTACATGCCATGCACCTAACATACCAAGTAAGAGAGAACAATAGATTAAGTGCAACATACCATTGGCTTAGTCTGAGTAACGACATTTAATTGAAAAGAAATTATAGGTGTGTAATGTTTTTGTTTAGTGTGTTTTCAAAATTAAAAATTCAAAAATATTTTCTTTTCTTTTATTTATTTTCTGTTTTCAATTATTTCAAAAACCAAAAACACTTTTGTATATATTGTATATATTTGTAAATAAATTCTTTGTTGTTTATATTATTTAATTTTCGTGACATAGAAAAGCAAATAAACAATCTCCTGTGGGTAACGATCCCTACTTTCCTATACTACATTCGATATTTATATCCACAGTAGGGTTTTATCTTGATGTTATTTTCGTGCATCGTTTTGGTGTGCGAAAATATTTGTATCACTAATATTTGCCATTTCCAGGAAGAAGTTCAAATCTTTAGAGGAGAAATTTACTTGTGTCTACTCAATCTTAGTCAATAATTTCTAAATTTTCTCTTATAGGAGAGAGACATAAAAGAAGGATAGCCATTTTATTTTTTGTGACTTATTTGCTATCCGTATTTTTATTAGCTGTGTCATGCAGAATGCAGTTTGAAAGAGAATTTCATTTAGAAACAGAAGTATAAGAGGAAAGAGTCATAACTGTATTAAAAGGGTAAATAACAAAAGCAATAAGGATAGTAAAGTCATCAGATACTTCTAGCTATCAACTTTCTACATTATACCAAGCTAACTAAAGTCTCAACTATCAAATGACAATGTTATGTAAATCTCACATGATGTCAGTAATTCCTTCTAGCATTCTAGGAGAAATATCTGATTCCCATAAAACATGATGCCTTGCGTGAAAAAAGAAAAAGAAAAAAGAAAGTTGAAGATGGTATACCAACTCTGAAAATTGCAGTGTATCCAAGTTTTCTCTCTGTTAACTCTTCTTTATTTTGCTTCATTGTTGTTTTTGCAGGTGTGTGTAAGGTTTCAAAGGGACTCTTTCTCCGTCAATTTCCTTAGAGTAAAAGTTTTTTCATCATTGTGCTTTTTCTGGAGTCTTTAAGACTGAAGAAGTTTTTATTTTATTTTTTATATATGCTTGGAAGGCTTGGATCACCAAAAGTTTTTTTTTGTTATATATTGCTTGCAGGTGTCATCATTGAAGAAGAAGAAGCACATATAGTTCTTCCTGATATCCAGTGGTATACTTCTTATGTTTCTATTCGTGTTTTGCTTCAATTTTTTATTTTTACTGAATGAATTAATGTTTATAAGTTTTGAGTTTACATCTGGGTTTTTATATTGTGATTTTTTAGCATTCATTTTTGTTCGTATTTCTATTTGGGTTTTTTTGTTCTGTTTTTTTGGTAGAAAATTCATAACTTCAATCAGCTGACTTACTGAGTGATGTTACTCTGAATTTACTGTGGTTTTGTTCTTTCAGATCCAAGTTTCTATTTTTTTTTTTGGGTTTTTGGTTTATCTGGGAAAATGACTTAGTGGTAGTCTCCTTTTTCTCTGTTCACCAAAAGAAAGTGTCATAATAGAGGGTACCTTTTATTTGTACCTTTTTTGTCTGTGAATTGTGAAAGGTTAATGCAATAAGCCGAACAATTGCATTTGAACTTACCAATTGGACTTTATACCATAGCTTTCGTGCATGTATATACTTTTTCAGTGCTGCAGATAAAATTACAACCTATTTTCTATATGATTAATTGATTTGTATATATTTCGTAGATATGGCACCGAAAATAAGAATTTCTAGAAGGAAAAGAAGTATTGCAGCTTTGGGATGTGAAGAAACATCAAGAGAATCAGAAATTACAGTTGAGAATGCAGATGCGAATTTGTTTTCCTTTGGGCAGGCATCATATCAAAACAAGAAACAAGGTTGTATTGTCATGTTTTGTATCTTTCTTTTGACTTTTTGAGGTAAATTTCTGTGTGGTCGGTCTAATTTAAGTTATAGCTTTTGAAGCATAGTTTTTGATCTTGAGATTTCAAAATCAGCAGCAAATAGGGAACCAATGAATGCTACACCAGAGAAAACTATAGATAGAAAGAGAGGAATGGATGCAGCTGCTACAGCCTTATTGAGTTCGGATTCAGAGAAGAAATACAAAAGGTAAATCTCATACAAATTGCAATGCATTTATTTAAAAATCCTAATTGATAATGTCTGGTAATGCATTGTCTTTTCTTTCTATTTCATGTGATTATTGATTTTTATGGATTTGTTTCATGAGTGTTGTATGTATAGTTATTTTGATTTTTCCACGATAAACAAGAAGCATGGTCTTTGAATGTTGTGTCCCAAATGAGATAGGCAATGGTGGTTTCTTTCTCTAAACAAGAGAAGTAAGAAATTAAAATCTATGTGAATTCTAGGCCATTCATTTTAAGTTCAATGAATTGTATTTGATTCCTTATTACTTGCTTAATGCATTGAAGAGGAAGCTTCTTTCTCTAATTAGAAAAGCTTTTTTCTCTAACATTATAGATAAGAAGTCAATGTTAACTTTGAGTCTCAAGTTTCTATCTTTTTTCTCTTCTGACCTCATTACATTGGTTTTTTCATCTCTTTCACACATACATACTGATATCTCAGTTTAAAATTTTTCTTAATTACCATTTCAGTTGTCCAATAACAGCTTTCTTCGTTTTATATTGCTTTTGAATAATTGTTTACCTCTATTCAATGCAGGCAAGAAAAGGAATCAGCATTGTTTCTGCCATTTCCCGATGGCTCGGGAGGAACGGGTCAGAGACCTTCGGTAGCCACAATCACACACAAAGGACATAGAGACAAAATTTATAGTGGTTCACCTGGCTCAATGCGAGTCTCAGGCTACGTCCACTTTGAGGGGGTTCCACTATGGTAAATAATGATTACAAGTGTTTGGCCGGTACCGAGGGGGGTACCGGTAAGGTACTTAGTCCTGAGAGGGTCCTTGGTACCGAGATGGACTCGAGGTACCGGTAAGACACTTAATACCGAGAGGGTACTTGGTACCGAGATGGACTCGAGGTACCGGGAGTTTGACTCCCAATGTAGGGGCTAAAGTCAGCGTGTCCTTCTAGGTGAGGGAGGAGTCCCTTTTATAAGTAAGGGACCTCCTCTCCTCTTACATTTCTCCAATGTGGGACTCAAAGTCCCTTGTGATATTCTATGGTGGGGAGCTCCCTTATAGATGTGGGACTTCCTCACCTTACATTTGCCTATCATTCCTTGTCTTCCTCTAGCTTGACCATGACATACACCGCGTCGGTGATATGGTAGCAACAGAAGCCCCCCAAGTCCTTAGTTAAGGAGTCTTCTTCTCCAAGGAGGGTTCTTGACTGAGGACTTAATCCAAATAATGGTCAAGCTGGACGCCAGGCATGGGGGTACCGGCAAGGGTACTGACCAAGGAGGTACCGAGAGGTACTGAGGGGTGATCCGAGGAGGTACCGAGCAGGCAGGTACCGAGTATAGGGCCTCGAAGTACCGAGCAAGAGTTGCTGAACCGAGCATGGAGCTTCGAGGTACCGAGCAAGAGCTGCTGAACCTGTCAAAGAATAAAGTAAATAGTTTGTGAAATGTTCAAGGCAATGCTCGTGAAGCATGTGTGAACATAGGGAGCTTGTCCCTGTATCCATGCATAAAAGGAAGAAGTTGTTCGAGGTCGCGAGTTAGATGGAGCAAGAGCAAGTATGGTCGTATACGAGCTGCCGGAGGCTTTGCCATGGGCATGTGTGCCTGGACTTACTACAAGTCGGTTCAGGGACCGAAGGCATGTGAGGGCTTACTGTTGCCTCACATGTCTAGCCTGGAGTCGTTTGTGGCCGAAGCATGTCTGTACACCATCTAATCGGACTCTAGCAACAAGCTTCCCTGTTACACACAGATATCATCATGCAAGTATAGTGCTCATAGGTACAAGGGTACCGAGCAATTAGGTACCGGCAGGGTGCTGCCGTGGTACCGGTAGGCTGACTGTAAGATTGCTACCGAGCTGAGTGATCAGCATTGCCAGATGGGTGCGGACAGATATGGACAAAGTATTAATATGCATGAGTATGAGTGCAAATAATTGTAATCGTTTATACAAGGGGCATATACCGAGGGACATATCGAGGCACATATCGAGGCAACATGTAGGGGCACATTCTGAAGGCCATGTCAAGGCACATACCGAGGCAACATGTAGGGACATATACCGAGTGACATATCGAGGCATATACCGAGGCAACAAATTACTCAAAAGACTCATGCAAATAATTAATCAATGTCCATAGTCATGACCAATGCATGGCAATAATAATATATCAAGGTACTGCTGGGTACCGATCTGTTCATGGCACATAGTAGTGCATAAAGAGTATGGACTAAGCAATTAAGGGTGTTGCCAAACCGTTATAATTAAATAAAGATAAGAAAACTTATCTTGTAGTAAGCTGCCGCAAGTATGTAATCAAGAGGTACCGAGCAAGAGAGCATGGCTCAAGGTACCGAGCGGGTACTTGGTGTACTGGTCATGATATGTGGGAGGTACCGAGATGATTCATTCTTTGAGTGAAGACTGAATCTATGGCTGACCACTTGCAGACCGGTGGTGCAGGAGGCACGTGCCTTGTAATTGTTAATTGTGAAGCAATGAAGCTTCTGTGAGTATATCAATTATATCTTTGAATTTTCAAAGACACCCTATGCGAATGTGACTTTGAGTTTGCAAAGTGATCACGGTAGGCCACATGCAAATATATAATTGCAATTGCCAACTTCTTTTTCAAGGCAAGTGGGCAGAGGCTTTAGCACTTAGCACGTGCAAATGTATAATTGCAAACAATTATAGGTTTGACTTTTCAAACCAAGGCAAGTGGCTGAAGCTTCATTATTGAAGGCTTTTGCTTTGATTAAAGCCAACAGCACCGTGAAGCTCTTTGTCTCCTCTGCGAAATAAGCCTACTGAGTTGCGGACTCGCGACTCTTCACTGGGTACTGAACATAGGCACAGAGATGCATTTTTGGTTTTTTCTTTGGGTACCGAGTTCATTCGCAAGGTAAACATGCCGGTGAGAGGTGACCAAGTGGAGCTTTGGGGCTTGATTGATGGTGTGGTGGTACCGGCAGGGGATACAAGATTTAGAAGTTTTTTCTTCAAGTTGTTCTCGGTACATCTTCATCACCGATCCCCCATTCCAGCCCCCCAAGTCTTCGGTGAGACAAAGAATGGGCTTACCGGAGACTTGAAAGTCGGTGATGGTTGCATCGGTAGCGACTCGTGGAGCCGTTTGGGAGGTACCGGTGAGGGCTGCGGCTTGGTAGGTACCGGCGATGTGCTCTGTACCGGTCTCTCCCTTCGCCGCATCTCACGCTCTCGGGATCTCTCTCTTCTCCTGGAGGTTCTCTTGAGGGGTGGAGGAGATGGAGGTACCGAGAGGGGCTAGTTTGCTCCCTTGCCGGTGAGTGCAAGAAGCTAGGCAAGAAGAAAAGTGGTCTCGGGTGCCCAAAGCGGTGGGTGCCATTCTCTTCACACCCAATATTTTTTTTGTTTATTATTCTTTTTGTTGGAGCACCGAGAAGACAAACGGTACTGGGAATGGCCATTTTGTTTTGTTTTTTTTTTTTTGCTACGGGAGGGAGAATGGTGATACCGGTTGGCATTTCGACATTTGAATTGAAACCACGTACCGACATGTTTTTATTTGGCGACGCTCTAGTCCGTTTCCCGATGGCTCGGGAGGAACGGGTCAGAGACCTTCGGTAGCCACAATCACACACAAAGGACATAGAGACAAGATTTATAGTGGTTCACCTGGCTCAATGCGAGTCCTAGGCTACGTCCACTGTAGGGGTTTCACTATGGTAAATAACAATTACAAGTGTTTGGCAGGTACTGAGTTGTCAGGTACCGATAAGGTACTTAGTCCCGAGAGGGGGTACCGAGAGGGAAGTACCGAGAGGATACTTAGTCCCGAGAGGGGGTACCGAGATGGACTCGAGGTACATATAAGACACTTAGTACCGAGAGGGTACTTGGTACCGAGAGGGACTCGAGGTACCAGGAGCTTGACTCCCAATGTAGGGGCTGAAGTCAGCGTGTCCTTCTAGGTGAGGGAGGAGTCCCTTTTATAAGTAAGGGACCTCCTCCTTCTTACATTTCTCCAATGTGGGACTCAAAGTCCCTTGTGATATTCTATGGTGGGGAGCTCCCTTATAGATGTGGGACTTCCTCACCTTACATTTGCCTATCATTCCTTATCTTCCTCTAGCTTGACCATGACATACACCGCGTCGGTGATATGGTAGCAACAAGCATCATCATCCTCAACTATGAAGGAAGAGTCTCAGAACAAAAAATTGGACTAGACACCACTGAACAACTTCTATGTTTTTGAGAGTTTTCTATTAGCCTGTGCACTCAGATGCATGTATTTTGTGTAGCAAGAAAATATGCAATCAATGCTAATATGATGCATTAGTTAGCAAGAAAGATCATGATTTTGAAACAAAAACAAGTTGTAGGTATTTTTTGGTACAATGATCTTATAATGCACAAAGTACATTAGATAGTGTTGGAAAATATTTTCATCCCCAGCTAAAAGGATAGTTTGGAAGTAATTGCTAATGTAGAAAAAATACATTGCTAATGTAGATGCATTCCCAATGCTTATTACTTACAAACACTTTTCTTCTCACATGAACCAAATGAGAAAAAAAATGTCTTCTGTCCCAATAATTACTTCTAAATGCTTAATTACTTATTAATAAAACTCAAGACTTTTACCCGCAGCAGCGCGCGGCCGTTCTACCTAGTTAACTATACTAAAGGAGAGTTCCTCGGGGGACTCCCTATGAACAGTGCTCCGACTTTTTTGCCCCTGCCCATTTGAGGTTTTGATTAATTTTCGAGATTTGAAATGGTTGTTGATGCTGCTGGTGTAATTGGGGGAAATGGGTCTTCCCAGGTTTAAGGATAAGTTGAGTAAGAAGAGGATGGTGAACAAGGTTATGGTGTCTGTGTCATAATGATTGAATTTATTATATATAACAATAATATGAATTGATTATTTGTTCTGTGTCACAAATTTAAGAAATCGAATTGATAGTTAAGAAACTGTATTGATTTTCTTATCAATTAATAGAGGAAGAACTGGTGCTTGGGCAAGGTGGAGAGAGAAAGGGAAGAGACGGACGAAAATGGAAGGATGAGAGAGAGGGAAGAACAGCAGCTTTAAGGTGGTAAAGGGCAAAAAAACAAAAAAAGAAGAAGCAAATCCTGGCTGCAAGATAAGATTGGAGGGCCAGAATTAATTTTGAGGAATATTTAATACGCAAACTTGGGATCTTGTCTTCAACTCATTGTATATTTTGTATTTGAATATTTAATACGTTGGTTTTTGTTTTGATTTTGATTTTGGACAAAATGTGATACTATGGTTAAACATTTTTTTTTTGGCTAATACTTTGGTTAAGCATTTGGACAATTGCTATGTTTTTTTTTTTTTTTGAGAAACGGATAATGTGATATATTATCAAAGCCGAAGGCATATACATCAAAATTCCTAGGACAATTGCTATGTTGTTGTTAATTGTGGTGTTTAATGTTTTTTAATTATTTTATATCTAATTATATATTATTTTATTTGTGTTTCCTTGCCATATCTTATTCTATAACTTTTAAAATTTATCGATTTTCCGTATCATATCGTATCGCATCGTATCCACGTATCCGTTTTTGTTTCCGTATTTTATAGTAAGCAACAAAGAAGAGAAAGAGATGACTGAAGGGAGTGGTGACAGAGAAACTTTTTATGTGTGTGAGAGTGTGGGACCAGAGAAACTTAAAAGCATAGCATGTCATCCGGTTCTCAAATTTAAAGGCCAAGATTGACAGCAAGAATTCAATGGGTAGGAATTATGCTTACATGGCGGAGCATCTATACTACGGTGCTCTTCTCTGTCAAATTCATTTACTCTTGAATACTGATGTGAACGTAAAATACGTTCACAAAGTGCTCTAAATACTTGGATTGAGCTATTCTGAAAGCTTATTTGTCTGTTTAATGTTTGTTTTCGTGTTTTCAGGGAAAATATGTGAAAAATGCTAATTTACACATAAAAGGTGAATTTTGTAGATTTACAGTGCAATTTCGGAAAGTCAACTGTGATTTTTCGATTATCCGATGACACCGGTCATCATTCAGAAGTGGAATTTAACATTGTACGAAGATTTTGGAAACCGTTCCGAATCCCGGCAATTTTGCCGACGAACCACCACTCACAGAGGCGCAACCACCACACGCGGTGGTGAAACATATTTTAAATCTTCATTTTATTTTCCCTTGTTTATATTTGTTATTTATTTTTATTTTTTATTTCTATTTTAGTTTTTATTTTCTTTTGTTATTTTATTTATTCCTTTTATTTTCTTTATAATTATTTATTTAATTTCTTTTCATTATTTTATTATTATTTAATTTCTTTTGATTTTTGTTTATTGCAGCCATGTTACCCGCTCCTTATTCCCATCATCCAAATCCATCTCCACCACTCCAGCCGGCAAGCATCCATCACATACCACTTCACCAAGATTCCTCCCTCACATGGCCGACTCCTTCTTTTCCACCCTAGCAGCATCTCCAGCTAGTCTTCCACCTTCAATTTGAATTCAAATTCAGAAATTCACCACTTGCACTGCTATTCCTCCTCTATAAATACCCGGCCAGCTCTGTTTACAATTTCCATGGCCGGGGGGCGAGGGGCTTCTCCCCTGCGCTCCCATCTTCTTCCTCCCCACCATTCTCCTGAGCCCGTGTATGGCTCACACAGCCGTGCCTTCTCTTCTCCTCCTTCCCTTTCTTTCCCCAGCTATCTCAGCCCTTCTTCTTTTCTTCCCCCTCCCGTTACTCTCTGAAAACATAACTTTTACCTCAGCTCTCTCTCTCTTCTGCAAAATCTCTTTCAATTAACAAACATTTTCATTCACAGCCCCAATTCACCTGCGAAACAATTAATCAACACCTCCCCCAATTTCTCTGTTCCTTTAATTAACCTTTAATCTGCAGGTACCCAAGCAAGCCACCGATCTCAATTGCAGCAGCGCCGTCACCGAGCCCAGTCACCGTTGCCGTCGCCGCTGCCACCTGCAATCTCCTCCGCTGCCATCAGGCCCGTGCCCAGTCCTTTACCACCGACGCTATGCTTCTAGCAGCTCACAGCAGCCAGCACCGACGCCGTCAAGCCTTGTCGTCGATCTCACATATTACCCACAAGCCGCGCCCATCCACCGACGCTCCAGCTCTTCCCTTTCTGCCGGCAGTTCATCACCACGGCGTCGCTACACGTCATCTCCGCTGCACAGATCCATCGTCGTCGTTCCAGTTCCGGGCCCGTGCCTCCTGCTGCTCATCACCACGTCGCCGCACGACCCAGTCTATGCCGCCGCCTGAACCCGTGAGCATCCCGTCACCGCTGCAGCTCAAGCCTCGAAGCCATCCTCTTCGCCCCCGCGTCTCTCATCGCCGGATTTCCCTTGCTGCTCCGTCATCGCCTCTCTGTATTGGGAAGAAAGAATGTTGATTAAGAAAGCAAAAGAATGAAAGGCTACGGGCTGGTCTGCATAAGAATAAAGAAAGAATAGGATAGAAAACTGAGGTTGACTTTTCAACCTAATGAAGTGAAGAAACTCACGGTCAAAGAAGGCTGAGCTGAACAGTAAAGAGATTGACTTGAGTTGGGCTTTTTGACTCATTGACCAAGCCTCCAAGCCCAATTCACCAAGCCCAAGGCCGAATTGCTATGGACACCCGAGCTCTCCGGAATTCCATCGACAAAATTCAATGAGCATTTCTTTTTCCTTAAACTCATTTTATTTATATTTGCTGTGTGAATTTATTTGTTTAATTTGTATTTTTGAATATTTGTTTAATTTGGAATTGTGTGAATTTAATTAATTATGAAAAACCCAAAAATATGTTATTCATTTGTGTGTTAGTTTAATCATTTTATTCTTGGTGTGTTTATTTTAAGTGTGTTAGTTTAAATTGCATCTTAATTTTTATTTTTCTTGTTTTATTTTCAAAAAGATTAAAAATCCAAAAACATTTTCTTTCTTGTTTTCAAAATATTTTCAAAAATCCCAAAAACAACACTTTTGTATATATTGTACATTTTGTAAATAGAAACAATATAGGTTAGTTAATTTCGTGACTTAGAATAGTAAATAAACAATCCTCTGTGGGAAAAACCTCTACTTCCCATTATACTTTACAACGACAAATTGTTAGGAAGTTTAGGTAATAATTAATGACATCGGTAAAAACCGCATATCAAATACTTGGATTAATTGGTTAGGTGATTTGTTCGGTTTTTACCTATGTCATTAATTATTACCTAAATTCCTAACAATTGTCGTTGTAAAGTATAATGGGAAATAAAAGGTTTTTCCACAGAAGATTGTTATATTTACTTTTCAATGTCACAATAAATTAAATAAAGAATTATTATTAACAAGTATAAAGAATATATATATATATATACAAAATTAAATAAACTATACAGTATTGTTTTTACAAAAATATACATTATATACAAAAGTATTTTTGGGGGTTTTTGAGATTTTTGAAAACAATAAAAAGAAATATTTTTGGATTTTTATTATTTTTGAAAACAAGAAAAACACACACAAATATTGTTTTGAAGATTAACCAACTCCCTAGCCATGAATCCGAAACTAACATATGTAAGATGCTGGACCACCATACATCTCCCAAATAAAACTTTCCCTAACAATTAACTCCGAGACCACTCTGTCAAGCTAATCAATAGAAAAAAAGTTGTTAATTCAAGTGCACGACCTAGCGGGACCGCCCAACTATCTGTGATCCTTATTATTTAGTTTTAACATTAAAGATAAAACCAAACAAACAAAATTCACATAAGCTGCTAGAAGAATCAATCAACTTCAATCCAACAATTATTACACAAAATAGAAAATAAACAAACAATAACATTTCCCAAAATTATTCACGAATAGTTAATTAAACAAAAATAAATTATAATAAATAAACGAGTTTGGGAAAAATGTTACTGTTGTGTCCATGAAAATGGACACTGTCTGACAGGCGAAGGTGGCAGACTCAGCTATATAATCGGACTTTGGATGTGGCGGGTGCAGAGATCAATTGGCATTGGGCCTTGAGGGTGTACATAGCAGATTGGGCTTGAAGGCCCAAAATCAAGTCAGTTGACTTGGTCAAAGCCCAAGCTGACTTTGACACTTTGACCGCGTCATTCTTTTTCTTCTTTCTTCTCCCCGTGCGAGATTTTCTCTCTTTCATTCCTTCAATTGCCCAGACTTTCATTCTTTTCATTTCTTCTTCTTTGCAATGGCACAAGGGAGAGACGGCGGTGCAAGGAGGCACGTGTGAGGGCAGCGACGTCAATTGGTGGCGATGCCGGTGGTTGAAAATCGATCTGGGCAGAGAAGATGGCGTCGTCGAAGTTGAGCTGGCCTCGGGGGCTGGATCGACGCCGTGCAGTGATGAAGAATCACGGCAGAGCAAAAGGTGCGGTGCGGCCTGGGTTTGTCAGCGTCAGCAGAGAAAGACGGCGGCAAGGATTATGACTGGTGGTGATGCCGACGCGGTAGATAGCAGGACTGACATGGGGTCGCCGGGCACGGGTTCGACGTGTGGGCAGAAGCGTCGAAGAACCAAACCTGCAAAAGAAGAAAACAAACATAATTAGATTGATATTGTAGAGTAATTGCATAATTGAAATTGCAGAATTTGAATTGATCGATTGCGGGTGGTGGTGCGAAGACGACGAGGTGGGATGCTTCTGGGCTGAAATGGGGTAGAGGGCTGAACGGCGGAGAACAATTGACGCCATGGGTGTAGAGAGTGTTGCCGGCGACGTCTCTGGAATTAATGAGGTACGGCGGAGATGGGTGTCAATAGAAGTTTATTGGGTGTAGTGGGTATTTGGTGGTGATGATGAGATGAACTAATGATGGTGGTGTTGAATTGTAGCTACTGAGATGATGATTGTGTGATTGGAATGAAGTGAGCAGAAGCTTCTCTTAAATAGAGAAGGGAAGGGGAAGTTCACGGCTTGGTGGTGAAGGGAGGTGGTGGTGAGTTGGTATTGATGGTGGAGGTGGTTGGTAAGCGGCTAGCTGGAGAAGAGTATGATGTGAACGTAAAATACGTTCACAAAGTGCCTTTAATTACTGGATTTTGCTATTCTGAAAGCTTATTTGTCTGTTTAATATTTGTTTTTGTGTATTTAAGGAAAATATGAGAAAAATGTCAATCTGCACAGAAAAGGTGAATTTTGGAGGTTTTCAGCGTAATTCGAAAAGTCAACCGTGACTTTCATTTGTGGAATAAAATATTGTACGAAGATTTCGGAAACCGTTCCGAATCCCGACATTTGTCGGCGAACCACCACATTAGGCGGCGCAACCACCACACGCGGTGGCGATACACATTTTAAATCTCCATTATATTTTCCCTTATTTATATTTTATTTTTAATTATTTTCGTTTCTTTTTGTTATTTTATTTTTATGTTATTTTATTTTATTTATTTCTTTTAATTACTTTTATTATTTTATTTTATTTCTTTTTATTTATTTTTTGTCGCAACATGTTCATGTTCACGATTCTTCAATTGCGGGCAAGCATCTCCGGCTATTTCACCCACACTAATCCACCGAGCCTCGCATATTCCTTCTCCCTTGGCCTCTAGCTTCACCAACAACCTTCTCCACTTCACCTACGCCTCCACCAAAATCCCACCACCACTACGTCCACTACTCCAGCTCTTCCTCACATGGCTGCTCCTCACCTTCCTTGCCTATTTAAGCAACATCTCCTGCAACCATTTCAATCACAATCAAGTAATCATCTTCTAATTAATTCTGTTCTTATTTTGCGGGAATGGAAATCCCCAATTCTTCGCCGTACCTGCTCCAAGCCATGGCACCACAAGCCTACTCGCCAACTCCAATTCAAAGCAGCCCGAGAAAACTCACGGTTTGGAAAATCAAATTACCATGGCAGCAGCTACACCAATCCACCGTCGATCATCACGGGTTTGGAAACTCAACGCCGGCCGCATCTATTACTCGGTCCGTCGCCGGATTTCCAATCACCAATCGGCGCCGTCGTGATCCCGTGCGCTACCAACCCACGTCGCCGCCGCTCTCACCGAAGCCTCTCGCCGTCGCTCTGCCATAGTCGACGTCCCGCCTTGGCACCCAAAGCTCCGCCGGCTTCGACCCATCACAAGTTCTCCGCCCGGAACCCGGATGCCATCAATCACCGCGCCGGCGCCGTTGATTTCATTGCAGCCCGCCGCCGCCGCAATCGCCGATCTGCCGGACGTCAATCTCTTCCTCATCACGGCCTCACCCGCTCTCTCTTGCTCTGAAATTAGAAGAGGAGATGAAGAAGAGCAAGCGAAGAGAAAGGCCGAAGCAAAAACACGGCCGGGAAGAGAAATGCGCGAAGGAAAAAGAAGGAAAAGAAGGGCATTTTTGCCATTTCCCGAAAAGTCGGCTTGGGCCCTTTGACTTTGCTGTTGACCTGTTGACCGGCCCAATGCCCAAAAGCCCATTTCAGTCCAAATCTGCTATGGACACCCACTTGAAGGCCCAAGCCCGCTTTGTGCACCCGCCACATCCAAATTTTACGATCTACTATAGTGGAGTCCGCCACCTTCGCTCGCTATACGGTGTCCATTTTCATGGACACAACAGTAACATTTTTTCCCAAACTTTGTTTATTTATTATAATTTATTTTTGTTTAATTAACTATTCGTGAATAATTTTGGGAAATGTTATTGTGTAAATATTTGTTTATTTTCTATTTTTGCATAATAATTGTGATTTGATTTTTCTAAGTTGCTTTTGTGATTGTTTATTTGATTCAAGTTTACGGAAATCTTTTATATGTTTATGTTATAGGGGTCGACACTTATGATGTTTACATGTAATTGGAGCTAGAGTTAGGAATCCGATTCACCTAATAGTTTTGGAAACCTAATTCACAAGTAGTAAAGGCTTTGGACAAAGGTCGGAATCAATTAAAAAGGATTACAAATAGATGGACTTTTCCATACTAGGTTGTGCACTTGAATTAACGATTCTTTTCGATGCTTTGAACATGGTTTGACTAGCTAGCTTTCTAGACTAAGATGGCATGTTTAATTGATTGATCTAGGTGCTTTCACTTAGGTTGATTTTCAGAGAGAAGTCTAATTGGGAAATAATTAGCTTTCTAATGTTTCACAATGTTAATTTCGATCATATGACTTAGAGAAATCAATATTTGTGTGTGTTTTTCTTGTTTTCAAAAATAATAAAAATCCAAAAATATTTCCTTTTAATTATTTATTGTTTTCAAAAATCTCAAAAACCCCCAAAAATACTTTTGTATATAATCTATATTTTTGTAAATAGAAACAATACTGTATAGTTTATTTAATTTTGTATATATATATATATTCTTTATTCTTTATACTTGTTAATAATAATTCTTTATTTAATTTAATTTATTGTGACATTGAAAAGTAAATATAACAATCCTCTGTGGGAAAAACCTTTATTTCCCATTATACTTTACAACGACAATTGTTAGGAATTTAGGTAATAATTAATGACGTAGGTAAAAATCCTCAAATCAATTTTGGTGCCGGCTCGCCGGGGATTGTTTTTACTATTGACTTTTTACTACTGACTATTGACTTTTTACTATTTACTTTTGACTATTGACTATTGACTTTTTACCATTTGTAAATAATACTTGTTAATTTTATTTATACTCACTTGATTATACTTGTTTATATTTTTACACTTAGTAATTATACTGAGGTATCCTGAATATGGTTGATTATTTTTTGTTGTTGTAAGTTGTAACTTGAACGGAAATAGGTAAGGTCCTTTTATTAATATTGGCCTAAACCCTTCATTTTTACTGTAAGGTTATTTGAGGTTGAGGGCGGCCTTTATTAACACTTGGAGAATTGTCGAACACTTAAGTGCTTTCTCAACTGAGTAAGGGGCACATGGATGGTGTCTAGGTCGAGACCCTGAGTGACAGGTTTTGGATTCAGAGGACTATAGACTGGCGTAAGTCGATAGGGGTGTAAGCCTCCGTAGTCCACCAAATGAATCATGCCCCTCGCTTATTCTCATATGATCTGGCCATTCGCCTTCTGAAAACACGGAAAGTCATTTAAGTCAAGGCATTGTACCTAGGCCGTAAGTCCACCTTGAGTTACCGCTTGGAATCAACTTTCATTTTTTTCAACTATATTCAGGCAAAGGAAAATATTATTTTGTACACTTAAGTGTATTGTGTAAATAAAATATACATAGACATAGGAAATTTTATTTATTCATTTTGTATAGCTAATTTGTGACATATTTTTAACTTTGTAAATATTTTGTTTTTATTTTGTAAATTTATTACTAACCTTTTTATTTTGTATAGGAAATAATCGGGGTTTATCGGAAATTTTACCACATACATCGGAGCATACGTTTAGGAAGTCAAGGTTGAAAAACCTTGAGGTTGATGTCTTGTTGGTGATTTTCGGTTTCCTCGGGCGTAAAAAGGTAAGTTTTCTTTTCACTCTAGTTATTTGTTTAAAAAAAAAAAGGTAAAAGAAATTTTAATTGTAAATAATAAAAAAAAGAGTGCTTGTTTTGTTTTATTGTATGTAATTATTTATTTTTACTGTTTATAATTACTGTTTGTTTTATTTTTGGGCTTGTTGTAGTTTGATTGTTATTGGGCCTTAGGCCCGTTTGTGTGATTGGTTAGGGTTTTAGGTTTCGAAATAAAAAAATCAAAATTCAAAAATAAAAATAAAAAAAATAAAAAATTTGGCCCATTGGGCCCGTGTCATTCCCGAAGCCCAAAACCCGTAACCCAAGCCCATTAGTGTGTCGGGCCTGTTCATTTTTAGGCCCATTAGTTAAGCCCACCAATAATGGGCCGGAGATTTCTTTGGCCCAGGCCCACTTTAAGGCCCAAACCATTTCAATGGCCCAAGCCCGTTTAAAGTGTCGGCAAGCGCGTGTGCTACGCGTTTTCACTATTCACTTTATGACTTTTCGTAAAGTATTAAAAAAATAAAAAAATAAAAAAATCGAAAATCAAGAAAAAATGTGATTGGGCCGACGCACGACCTTTGCGTCGGCCGAATTGTTTAATAAACCGCGTGCGTGTCTACTGTCGACTTTACGACTTTCGTCGCCCGATCCATAAATTGCGGGTCTTCTGTCTGTAGCACGTGTGCGAGCGTGCGTCCGTTCCCTGCCCCTTCCCTTCTGTTTGCGTTAGTTTCCTTAGTCATTTCAAGCTTTTTCCCCTAGTTTCCCTAAGTTTTCTCTCGTTTTCTCTCGTGTGTTCTTCGTGTTCTTCAGTTTTCCCAGAAACCTCCCAAAACCCAGAAAGTTATCCTTCCTTCCCAACCCAGAAATGGCCAAAAGAGTTAATTCTTTCAGTGATTTGTTTCAGGCAGGTCCTTCAGAGAACCCAATCTTTGAAGGCTTGGCTGAAATAATTCCACCGAGCATGCTCAATAGCGCCGATGCTAGCATGCCGACCGAGCCACAACCACAACCACTACCCCAAGCACCAATCTTGGTTGCTGATCCACCTGTTGAGCCGGAAGCCGCTCCTGTCTATAGGAGACTTTCGAGGACAAAGTACACCAAAGCTCAGAGAGATGCACTGGCGGCTTTCTTTGCGGTGTATTCTCACCCCACCAAGCCACAACGAGAAAGATTTGGTCCGAAAATCGGACTAGAAGAAGACCAGGTGTACTATTGGGGGTTGAGAAATAGGAAGAAATTCGGTATCCGACGTCCGAGCAACGTATTGCCGAGTTAGAGCGAAGAAACGATCGAGTGGTGAGCAAGAACGAGGAGCTTCAAATGCAGAATCAACGACTCGTCGATGCTTTCCACAGCGGCATTTGTCCCAATTGCGGAGGTCCTGTTCCGCACTCGGATGTGCCACGGCGAAGGCTCGAAGTTGTTCCTCCACAACAAGAGCCTATTCTCGAGTTGCCCGATGATTCCATCGGCATGGACCACTTGAGACGGGATGTGCGGAGCCTTATGCCTACCCCAGTCGAGCGCCCATCCTTACCTGTGCCATCCGATACCCTTCCGGGTCTGCTCATGATCTTGTCGGAGTCCACACCGACTTGATCTCGGATATCGCCCGCAAGGCCAAAGACGAGCTCCTGCTCATGGCCACTGCCGGATTTCCTTTGTGGATAACTTCACCGACTTCCGACACGTCTATTCATCCCGAGACTCTTAATAGGGCCGAGTACTTGCGAGTGTTTCAACGAGCTGAACCTGCTCCGTACTTCAAAGCCGAATCGTCGAGACACTCGGCAACCATTCACCTTTATCCGACCACCATCGTTCAAATTCTCATGGATGTTGGTCGATGGTTGCCAGTCTTCTGTAGCATGATTACAAACGCCAAGACGTTGGAGATCTTATCCTCCAACAACGAAGAAGGCTACGAGGAGCAGAAGCAAGTGATGTCGGCCGAGTTTCTGGTTCCATCTCACATCGTCTCAACTCGTGAAGTCCAGTTCGTTCGGTATTCTCACCAACAACTGGATGGAAGTTGGGTCGTTGTGGATGTCTCCGTGGATGAATTGCGCACAAATCCAAAGCCTTCCGTGAGATCGATTTGCAGAAAACGCCCCTCCGGATGCCTGATACGTGATCTTCATAATGGATCTTCCTTAGTCACTTGGGTGGAGCACGTGGATGTACGCGAAAAGGAGATGAAGGCCAGTTTCGAACCTTTTGTTCATTCAGGGTTCGCTTTTGGTGCAAAGCGTTGGATCTCAACCCTCCCAACGACAAGCCGAGCGCTACATCCGCGCCACATGTATTCACACTTCACCCGGTGACTCGATCATTTCTCCCGAAGGAAGAAGAGGCTGGCGGAAATGGCAAAACGGATGACGGTCCGTTTCTTCAACGATATCGCGACTCCACGTACCATCACTTGGACTTGTTCGAACCGAACAAGAGACACTCGAATGGAGGTCGGGACCAACAAGCGAAGGGGTGATCCGAGCAAGCCCCACGGAGTCAATCGTACTCGCTGGTTGTTCCGTTGTTCATCCTATCTCATCACACCGCTGATCTTTGAGTTCCTCAAAGACGTTCGAACTAGACCGCAATGGGATAGTATGTCGATGGACAGCTCGGTACGTGTGCTAGCAAATTTCACCATCGGTCTTGACCCGCGGAATCAGATTTCGGTGCTCGCCATAGATAGTCACAACGACTTCCTTATTCTTCAGGAGTGTTATACCGATGCAACGGGGTCGTCTGTGATTTATGCGCCGATCAACCATTCCATTCTCCAGTGTTTGTTATGTGGAGTTCAACCGGAGCCATTTCCGCTTATGTCTTCTGGCTTCTCCATTCTGCCTAACGTATCCGGAGCCATTCTTGACGGAACACTACTGACTATGGTGTTCCAGATCTCAGTGAAGGCTACATCAGCCAAGTCTGCCGTGGAGTCGGCAACTACCCTTGTCCAGGACACACTTCAAAGGATCAGAGCCGCAGTCAATTAAGGAGCAAACGTTGGATGCAAGGCCCTGCTAGCCTTGTTTGTGACTGTTGGTGACTTGCTTTGGGAGGAACTTCACGATCTTCAAAGGGGAGTCTTTCTGTTTCCATTTTCATTTATTTAACTGTTGTGTGTTTATTTATGTTTGTGTGTTTAAATTCAATGAAATATCTGTCTATCATTGAGGACAATGTTTAATTCAAGTGTGGGGGGAAGGTTTATTAAAAAGAAAAGAAAAAAATTTGAAAAATTCAAAAAATTCAAAAAAATAATTTACTTGTTTTTGTTTTCTATGGTAACGGTATATCGACTAGATCATACTTACTCCCTTGGTAGCGTTGAACCTACCATTGCACTTAGTAAGTCACTGTGGTCACGTATTGTTACCCTAAATTGAAAAATCAAAAAAATCAAAAAAAATCAAAAATTACAAAAATATTTGCTTCTGTTTGTGTGTTTTTGTGTGTTTTTGTGTGTTTAGTTGTGTTATGTGTGTTGTGTTCTTTCCAATTCCGATGATGAATTGAGTTTAATTGTTATGATTTTGAGAATGTTGATTATATGTTAAGGCTTTGTGATTTGCTTTGGATTTAATTTGCATAACTTATGATTGCTCGAAATTCCATGTTCACATCGCCTGTTTCGATTAGTTGATTGCAATCCGAGAAGCACATTTGAACTTACATTGTCATGCATACCCAAAAAATGTGAGGACTTGAGCCTATTGAATATTCACATGTATGCATATTTCATACATTTACTCGTTCTTCATGTGTGCACAATTCATGAGTTTTTGAACCTAGAACTTGCTCAGAGACCTCTCGAAACTTTTTGTTAATCTGTGATGAATTAGAAATGAGTAAGGCATTAGTTGAGCACCATGGCCAAAATATTCACAATCCATTTAAACACGAACTTTAGGAATCCCCTTTTGAACTGATCACTCATTAGCCGTTTCTTTTGTTCACCCACACTATTTCACCCTTGCTTTACTGTGTTTGCAAGATGATGATAGTGACTTCTTGTGTCCTTTTGCTTCGGATTTGTATGGTAGTATACCAAAAGGCAAGTGTGGGGGTGTATTTATTTTGTTGTATTTGTTCCTCAAAGAAAAAAAAAATATCAGAAATAAAAAGAAGGAATAAATTCCTCAAAGAAAAAAAAATAGAAAAGAAAGAAAGAAAAAAAAAATGTCAGAAAGAGAAATTCCAAAAATAGAGTTATTTTCTTGTATTGTTTTAATTTCAATAAAAGGTTTGAGGAGAATAAGAGTTGGTTCGGGTTTAGCATAAGTATGAGTTTCAAAGTCGTTGATTTGTCTTGCAAACATGTAAAACATTTTTCATTTCGAGTCCTTTCATATCATTGACCATTCACCATTTACCATTCATCCTTTTGTCCCTGTTTCATCTGAAAGTCCTTATGATCTGATGATTTGTGGATTAATTGTAGAGAGTTGGTTAATGAACAAGCATATGGGAACACTACTTGTGTAATTGTTTTGAGAATAAACACTTAACCCTAAACACTGAGCGGAAATATTTAGTGATCATTGTGAGGTTTAGTGGTTAATGTTGTTTCGATGTGCCTATTGGATTGCTTGACATTAATTGTATACTTGGTTTTCACACACACACCCGAGCATAAATGAGATGTACATGTTAAATGCTTAGCAAATTCTTTAACTTTGGTATATAATTTTTATTCTCTTGATTATAATTTTTTCGAACTCGCTGAGGATTATGGTTGGAAAGACCGTCTGTTTTGTGTTGTTTTGTTCTGTGTTTGCTAGAGGACTAGCAATAGTTCAAGTGTAGGGGTGTGATGTGAACGTAAAATACGTTCACAAAGTGCCTTTAATTACTGGATTTTGCTATTTCGAAAGCTTATTTGTTTGTATAATATTTGTTTTTGTGTATTTAGGGAAAATATGAGAAAAATGTCAATCTGCACAGAAAAGGTGAATTTTTGAGATTTTCAGCGTAAATCGGAAAGTCAACCGTGACTTTCATTTGTGGAATAAAATATTGTACGAAGATTTCGGAAACCGTTCCGAATCCCGACAATTTAGTCGGCGAACCACCACATTAGGCGGCGCAACCACCACACGCGGTGGCGATACACATTTTAAATCTCCATTATATTTTCCCTTATTTATATTTTATTTTTAATTATTTTCGTTTCTTTTTGTTATTTTATTTTTATGTTATTTTATTTTATTTATTTCTTTTAATTACTTTTATTATTTTATTTTATTTCTTTTTATTTATTTTTTGTCTGCAACATGTTCATGTTCACGATTCTTCAATTGCAGGCAGCATCTCCAGCTATTTCACCCACACTAATCCACCGAGCCTGCATATTCCTTCTCCCTTGGCCTCTAGCTTCACCAACAACCTTCTCCACTTCACCTACTGCCTCCACCAAAATCCCACCACCACTACAGTCCACTACTCCAGCTCTTCCTCACATGGCTGCTCCTCACCTTCCTTGCCTATTTAAGCAACATCTCCTGCAACCATTTCAATCACAATCAAGTAATCATCTTCTAATTAATTCTGTTCTTATTTTGCAGGAATGGAAATCCCCAAGCTGCTGCCGTACCTGCTCCAAGCCATGGCACCACAAGCCTACTGCCAACTCCAATTCAAAGCAGCCCAGAAAACTCACGGTTTGGAAAATCAAATTACCATGGCAGCAGCTACACCAATCCACCGTCGATCATCACAGGTTTGGAAACTCAACGCTGGCCGCATCTATTACTCAATTCCGTCGCCGGATTTCCAATCACCAATCAGCGCCGTCGTGATCCCGTGCGCTACCAACCCACGTCGCCGCCGCTCTCACCTGAAGCCTCTGCCGTCGCTCTCTGCCATAGTCGACGTCCCCTGCTTGGCACCCAAAGCTCCGCCGGCTTCGACCCATCACAAGTTCTCTGCCCAGAACCCAGATGCCATCAATCACCGCGCCGGCGCCGTTGATTTCATTGCAGCCCAGTCGCCGCTGCAATCGCCGATCTGCCCGGACGTCAATCTCTTCCTCATCACGGCCTCACCCAGCTCTCTCTTGCTCTGAAATTAGAAGAGGAGATGAAGAAGAGCAAACTGAAGAGAAAGGCCAGAAGCAAAAACACGGGCTGGGAAGAGAAATGCGCAGAAGGAAAAAGAAGGAAAAGAAGGGCATTTTTGCCATTTCCTGAAAAGTCAGCTTGGGCCCTTTGACTTTGCTGTTGACCTGTTGACCGGCCCAATGCCCAAAAGCCCATTTCAGTCCAAATCTGCTATGGACACCCACTGAAGGCCCAAGCCCGCTTTGTGCACCCGCCACATCCAAATTTTACGATCTACTATAGCTGAGTCTGCCACCTTCGCCTGCCATACAGTGTCCATTTTCATGGACACAACAGTAACATTTTTTCCCAAACTTTGTTTATTTATTATAATTTATTTTTGTTTAATTAACTATTCGTGAATAATTTTGGGAAATGTTATTGTGTAAATATTTGTTTATTTTCTATTTTTGCATAATAATTGTGATTTGATTTTTCTAAGTTGCTTTTGTGATTGTTTATTTGATTCAAGTTTACGGAAATCTTTTATATGTTTATGTTATAGGGGTCGACACTTATGATGTTTACATGTAATTGGAGCTAGAGTTAGGAATCCGATTCACCTAATAGTTTTGGAAACCTAATTCACAAGTAGTAAAGGCTTTGGACAAAGGTCGGAATCAATTAAAAAGGATTACAAATAGATGGACTTTTCCATACTAGGTTGTGCACTTGAATTAACGATTCTTTTCGATGCTTTGAACATGGTTTGACTAGCTAGCTTTCTAGACTAAGATGGCATGTTTAATTGATTGATCTAGGTGCTTTCACTTAGGTTGATTTTCAGAGAGAAGTCTAATTGGGAAATAATTAGCTTTCTAATGTTTCACAATGTTAATTTCGATCATATGACTTAGAGAAATCAATATTTGTGTGTGTTTTTCTTGTTTTCAAAAATAATAAAAATCCAAAAATATTTCCTTTTAATTATTTATTGTTTTCAAAAATCTCAAAAACCCCCAAAAATACTTTTGTATATAATCTATATTTTTGTAAATAGAAACAATACTGTATAGTTTATTTAATTTTGTATATATATATATATTCTTTATTCTTTATACTTGTTAATAATAATTCTTTATTTAATTTAATTTATTGTGACATTGAAAAGTAAATATAACAATCCTCTGTGGGAAAAACCTTTACTTCCCATTATACTTTACAACGACAATTGTTAGGAATTTAGGTAATAATTAATGACGTAGGTAAAAATCCTCCGTGCCTTCTCCGCTGCACCATGCTTCCGCCACCGTCTCGGCCGCGCCTCTTACCGGCCATCGTCGCCGTTCCTCCCTTGCCGGCGCTGCTCTTTGCCCGTGCCCGGAACCCATCGCAAGTAATCACCGGACCCCGGCTCCTCTACCTCGTCGTCGCCAAGACCGCCTCCCTTGACACGCCGCCCGCGCCGAGCTTCCCGCACCGCTGCAAAAGCCCGGCCACGCCGTTCTCCGACCCACGGCCTCCTCTCCGTCGATGCCCAGTCCAGCAAAGCCCCTCGCCGGCGTCCCCGCCATCCAATCCCGGCGTCTTCAATTCAGCTCCTCCTCTTCCGTCGCCGCTACAATCACCGCACCGTCGATCTCCCTTGCGCCGGCGTCGCGCCAATCTCCCCTCACCGGTCTCTCTCGATCTCGCAGAATTGAAGAAAGAATGAAATCGTGAAGAATTGAAATGAAGCCTCTTAATGCCGACGTGGAGGGAAGAAAAGAAAAGTCAAAAGTCAATTTGGGCATTGACCCGCTTTGACTCTTTGACTTGTCGACCAAAAGCCCACTTGGCCCAATCCCGCAAGCCCGAAGCATTTCAGCCTAAATTGCTAAGTGCACCCGCCACATCCAAAGTCCAATTTCTATAACCGAGTCCGCCACCTTCGCACGCCAGACAGTGTCCATTTTCATGGACACATTAGTAACATTTTCCCAACCCTCGTTTATTTATTATATTTTATTTTCCGTACTTTAATTAATGTGAATAAATGTTGGGATAAATTGTTACTATTTGTTTATTTTCTATTTTGTGTAATAATTGTTGGATTGAAGTTGATTGATTCTTCTAGCAGCTTATGTGAATTTTGTTTGTTTGGTTTTATCTTTAATGTTGAAACTAAATGATAAGGATCGCGGATAGGCGAGCGTTCACTAGGTCGCGCACTTGAATTAGCAACTCTTCTTCTATGCGTTAGACATGTTTAGATTAATCACCTTTGCATGTTTAATTGTTTAATATAGATGAGCGTTCACTAGGTTGATTTTCATGGAAGAAGTTTATTTGGAGAATGATAACCTGCGTAGGCATTCTACATGTGTTAGTTTCGGATTCATGGCTAGGGAGTTAGTTAATCTTCAAAACAATATTTGTGTGTGTTTTTCTTATTTTCAAAAATAATAAAAAATCCAAAAATATTTCCTTTTAATTATTTATTGTTTTCAAAAATCTCAAAAACACCCAAAAATACTTTTGTATATAATGTATATTTTTTGTAAATAGAAACAATACTGTATAGTTTATTTAATTTTGTATATATATATATTCTTTATTATTTATACTTGTTAATAATAATTATTTATTTAATTTATTTTTTTTGTGACATTGAAAAGTAAATATAACAATCCTCTGTGGGAAAAACCTCTATTTCCCATTATACTTTACAACGACAATTGTTAGGAATTTAGGTAATATTTAATGACGTAGGTAAAAATCCTCAAATCATTTTGGCGCCGGCTCGCCGGGGATTGTTTTTACTATTTACTTCTTACTATTGACTTTTTACTTTTTACTATTGACTATTAACTATTGACTTTTTACTATTTGTAAATAATATTTGTTAATTTTATTTATACTCACTAATTATACTTGTTTATATTTTTACACTTAGTAGTTATACTTAGGTGTTCTGAGTATAGTTGATTATTTTTTGTTGTTGTAAGTTGTAACTTGAACGGAAATAGGTAAGGTCCTTTTGTTAATATGGGCCTAAACCCTTCATTTTTACCGTAAGGTTATTTGAAGTTGAGGGCGGCCTTTATTAACACTTGGAGAATTGTCGAACACTTAAGTGCTTTCTCAACTGAGTAAGGGGCACATGGATGGTGTCTAGGTCGAGGCCCTGGGTGACAGGTTTTGGATTCAGAGGACTATAGACTGACGTAAGTCGATAGGGGTGTAAGCCTCCGTAGTCCACCAAATGAATCCTGCCCCTCGCTTATTTCTCATATGATCTGGCCATTCGCCTCTGAAAACACGGAAAGTCATTTAAGTCAAGCCATTGCACCTAGGCCGTAAGTCCACCTTGAGTTACCGTTTGGAATCAACTTTCATTTTTTTTTCAACTATATTCAGGCAAAGGAAAATATTTTTGTACACTTAAGTGTATTGTGTAAATAAAATATACGTAGACATAGGAAAATTTATTCATTTTGTATAGATAATTTGTGACATATTTTTAACTTTGTAAATATTTTGTTTTTATTTTGAAAATTTATTACTAACCTTTTTATTTTGTATAGGAAATAATCCGGGTTTATCGGAAATTCTACCACATACATCGGAGCATACGTTTAGGAAGTCAAGGTTGAAAAACCTTGAGGTTGATGTGTTGTTGGTGATTTTCGGTTTCCTCGGGAGTAAAAAGGTAAGTTTTCTTTTCACTCTCGTTATTTATTTTAAAAATTAAAAAAAAAAAAAAAAAAATTTAATTGTAAAAAAAAAAAAAAAAGTGTTTTCTTTTGTTTTACTGTTGGTAATTATTTCTTTTTACTATTTATAATTACTGTTTGTTTTATTTTTGGGCTTGTTAGTTAGTTTGTTATTGGGCCTTAGGCCCATTTGTGTGATTGGTTAGGGTTTTAGGTTTCGTAAAATAAAAAAAAATAATAAAAAATTTAGCCCATTGGGCTCGTGTCATTCACGAAGCCCAAAACCCGTAACCCAAGCCCATTAGTGTGTCGGGCCTGTTCGTTTTTAGGCCCATTAGTTTAAGCCCACCAATAATGGGCCAGAGATTTCTTTGGCCCAGGCCCACTTTAAGGCCCAAACCATTTCGATGGCCCAGGCCCGTTTAAAGTGTCGGCAAGCGCGTGTGCTACGCGTTTTCACTGTTCACTTTACGACTTTTCGTAAAGTATTAAAAAAAAATCAAAAAATAAAAACCAAAAAAAAAAAAAAATTGATCGGGCGACGCACGACTTTTGCGTCGGCCGAATTGTTTAATAAACCGCGTGCGTGTCCACTATTCCCTTTGCGACTTTTGTTGCACGCGTCGTTCTTTGCGACTTTTGTCGCTCGATCCGTAAATTGCGGATCTCGTGTCCGTGGCACGTGTGCGAGCGTGCGTCCGTTCCTTCCTTTCCCTTCGTTTGCGTTAGTTCCCTTAGGTCATTTCACGCGTTTTCCCTTAGTCTCTCTCTCTCTCTCTCTCTCTCTCTCTCTCGTTTTCTCTCTCGTGTTCATCTGTTCTTGAGTTTTTCCCAGAAACCTCCCAAATTTCTAGAAGCTTTCCTCCTTCCCAACCCAGAAATGGCCAAAAGAGTTAATTCTTTCAGCGATTTGTTTCAGGCAGGTCCTTCAGAGAACCCAATCTTTGAAGGTCTGGCTGAAATAATTCCACCGAGCATGCTCAATAGCGCCGATACTAGCATGCCGACCGAGCCACAACCACAACCGCAACCGCAACCACTACCCCAAGCACCAATCCTGGTTGCTGATCCACCTGCCGAGCCGAAAGCCGCTCCTGTTTATAGGAGACTTCCGAGGACAAAGTACACCAAAGCTCAGAGAGAAGCACTGGCAGCTTTCTTTGCGGTGTATTCTCACCCCACCAAGCCACAAAGAGAAAGATTTGGTCCGTAAATCGGACTAGAAGAAGACCAAGTCTATTATTGGGGGTCGAGAAATAGGAAGAAGTTCGGTATCCTTACATCTGAGCAGCGTATTGCCGAGTTAGAGAGAAGAAATGACGAGCTGGTGAGCAAGAACGAGGAGCTTCAACTTCAGAATCAACGACTCGTCGATGCTCTCCACAGCGGCATCTGTCCCAATTGCGGAGGTCCTGTTCCGCACTCAGATGTGCCACGACGAAGGCTCGAAGTTGTTCCTCCACAACAAGAGCCTATTCTTGAGTTGTCCGATGATTCCATCGACATGGACCACTTAAGACGGGATGTGCGGAGCCTCATGCCTACCCTTGTCGAGCGCCCATCCATACCTTTGCCATCTGACACCCTTCCTGGACCTGCTCATGATCTCGTCGGAGTCCACACCGACTTGATCTCGGATATCGCCCGCAAGGCCAAGCACGAGCTCCTGCTCATGGCCACTGCCGGTTTTCCTTTGTGGATAACTTCACCGACTCCCGACACGTCTATTCATCCCGAGACTCTTAATAGGGCCGAGTACTTGCGAGTGTTTCAACGAGCTGAACCTGCACCATACTTCAAATCAGAATCCTCGAGACACTCTGCAACCATTCACCTTCATCCGACCACCATCGTTGAAATCTTAATGGATGTTGGTCGATGGTTGCCCGTTTTCTGTAGCATGATCACAAAAGCTCAAATGTTGGAGATCCTACCCTCCGACAACGCAGTAGGCTACATGGAGCATAAGCAGGTGATGTCGGCCGAGTTTCTGGTACCATCTCACCTCGTTTCAACTCATGAAGTCCAGTTCGTTCGGTATTCTCACCAACAACTGGATGGAAGTTGGGTCGTCGTGGATGTCTCCGTGGATGAATTGCGCACAAATCCGAAGCCTTCCGTGAGATCTATATGCCGAAAACGCCCCTCCGGATGCCTGATTCGAGACTTGCAGAATGGATCTTCCTTAGTTACTTGGGTGGAGCACGTGGATGTACGCGAAAAGGAGATGAAGGCCAGTTTCGAACCTTTTGTTCATTCAGGGTTCGCTTTTGGCACAAAGCGTTGGATCTCAACTCTCCAACGACAAGCCGAGTGCTACATGTGCGCAACAGGGATCCACAGTTCACCCGGTGACTCGATCATTTCGCCCGAAGGAAGAAGAGGACTGGCGGAAATGGCAAAACAGATGACAGTCTGTTTCTTCAATGACATCAGAAACTCCACGTACCACCACTGGACTTGTTCGAACCGAACAAGAGACACTCGAATGGAGGTCAGGACCAACAAGCGAAGGGGTGATCCGAGCAAGCCCGCTAGAGTCAATCGTACTGCTGGTTGTTCTGTCGTGCATCTTTCCCATCACACCAGGATCTTTGAGTTCCTCAAAGACGTGCACACAAGACCGCTATGGGATAGTATGCCGATGGACAGCTCTGTACGTGTGCTAGCGAATTTTTCCATCGGTCTTGACCCGCGGAACCAGATCTCGGTGCTCGCCATAGATAGTCACAACGACTTCCTTATTCTTCAGGAGTGTTGCACCTATGCAACGGGGTCGTTCGTGATTTATGCGCCGATTAACCATTCCATTCTCCAGTGTTTTCTATGTGGAGTTGAACCGGAGCCATTTCCACTTATGTCATCAGGCTTCTCCATTCCGCCTAACGTATCCGGAGCTATACTTGACGGAACTCTACTTACCATAGTGTTCCAGATCTCAGTGAAGGCTACATCAGCTAAGTCTGCCGTGGAGTCGGCAACAACCCTTGTCCAAGACACACTTCAACGGATCAGAGCCGCAGTCAATTAAGGAGCAAACGTTGGATGCAAGGCCCTGCTAGCCTTGTTTGTGACTGTTGGTGACTTGCTTCGGGAGGAGCTTCACGATCTTCAAAGGGGGAGTTTTTCTTTAACTTATCTTCTTTTTCATTTGTATAAATGTTGTGTGTTTACTTCTGTTTTATTTCTGTTTGTGTGTTTATTTCTGTTGTGTGTTTAAATTCAATAACCATACTTGAATTTTTCATTTCGTGAAATATCTGTCTAACATTGAGGACAATGTTTAATTCAAGTGTGGGGGGAAGGTTTATTAAAAAGAAAAGAAAAAAAATTTGAAAAATTGAAAAAATTCAAAAAAATAATTTACTTGTTTTCGTTTTCTACTGTAACGGTATATCGACTAAATCATACTTACTCCCTTGGTAGCGTTGAACCTACCATTGCACTAAGTAAGTCACTGTGGTCACGTATTGTTACGTAAATTGAAAAAATCAAAAAATCAAAAAAATCAAAAATTACAAAAATATTTGCTTCTGTTTTGTTGTTTTTGTGTGTTTTATTGTGTTTTGTGTTGTGTTCTTTCCAATTCCGATGATGAATTGAGTTTAATTGTTATGATTTTGAGAATGTTTATTATATGTTAAGGATTTGTGTAGTTTGCTTTGGATTTAATTTGCATAACTTGTGATTGCTCGAAATTCCATGTTCACTTAACCTGTTTCGATTAGTTGATTGCAATTCGAGAAGCACATTTAAACATACATTGTCATACATACCCAGAAAATGTGAGGACTTGAGCCTATTGAATATTCACATGTATGCATATTTCATACATTTACTCGTTCTTCATGTGTGCACAATTCATGAGTTTTGAACCTAGAACTTGCTCAGAGAACACTTGAAACTTTTTATTAATCTGTAATGAATTAGAAATGAGTAAGGCATTAGTTGAGCACCATGGCCAAAATATTCACCATCCATTTAAACACGAACTTTAGGAATCCCCTTTTGAACTGATCACTCATTAGCCGTTTCTTTTGTTCACCCACATCATTTCACCCTTGTTTTATTGTGTTTGCAAGATGATGATAGTGACTTCTTGTGTTTTTATGCTTCGGATTTGTATGGTAGTATACCAAAAGGCAAGTGTGGGGGTGTATTTATTTTGTTGTATTTGTTCAAAGAAAGAAAAAAAAATCAGAAATAAAAAGAAGGAATAAATTCCTCAAAGAAAAAAAAATAGAAAAGAAATAAAGAAAAAAAAAATGACAGAAAGAGAAATTCCAAAAATAGAGTTATTTTGTTGTATTATTTTTAATTTCAATAAAAGGTTGGAGGAAAATAAGAATTGTTTCGGGTTTAGCATAGGTATGAGTTTCAAAGTCGTTGATTTGTCTTGCAAACATGTGAAACATTTTTCATTTCGAGTCCTTTCACTTCATTTACCATTTACCATCCACCCTTTGGTCCCTGTTTCACCTGAAAGTCCTTATGATCTAATGAGTTGTAGATTAATTGTAGAGAGTTGGTTAATGAGCAAGCATATGGGAACACTACTTGTGTAATTGTTTTGAGAGTAAACACTTAACCCTAAACACTGAGCGGAAATAATTAGTGAATCTTGTGAGCTTTAGTGGTTAATGTTGTTTCGATGTGCCTATTGGATTGCTTGACATTAATTGTATACTTGGTTTTCACACACTTCACCCGAGCATGAATGAGATGTACATATAATTTTTTGTGTACGTTGAGGATTATGGTTGGAAAGACCATCTGTTTTGTGTTTCCCTTTCTGTTTTGTGTTGTTTTGTTCTGTGTTTGCTCGAGGACTAGCAATAGTTCAAGTGTAGGGGTGTGATGTGAACGTAAAATACGTTCACAAAGTGCCTTTAATTACTGGATTTTGCTATTCCGAAAGCTTATTTGTCTGTTTAATATTTGTTTTTGTGTATTTAAGGAAAATATGAGAAAAATGTCAATCTGCACAGAAAAGGTGAATTTTGGAGGTTTTCAGCGTAATTCGAAAAGTCAACCGTGACTTTCATTTGTGGAATAAAATATTGTACGAAGATTTCGGAAACCGTTCCGAATCCCGACAATTTGTCGGCGAACCACCACATAAGGCGGCGCAACCACCACACGCGGTGGCAAAACCCATTTTAAATCTCCATTTTATTTTCCCATGTTTATGTTTTATCTTTATTCTTTTTCTTTATTTTTATTTCTTCTTAGTATTTATTTTATTTCTATTTTCTTTTGTTATTTTAGTTTAGTTTTGTTTTATTTTACAATTATTTCTTTTTATTCTTTTTGATTTTTCTTTTGTTTGATTCTTCTCCACTTCACCAACCAGCCATGTTACCACCGATCTCTATTCCTTGGAATCTCCGAGTGCTCCACCAAGCCACCCATCCTTGCTGTTCTTCCATCCATGAGCTCCACTCTGCGTTGGCTGCTTCCCCTTCCTTTCTCTATTTAAGAGAAGTCCCCGCAAGTCTCAATCACCATCACTTACCATCGAGCTCCTCGGCTCCATTCATCACCATGGCATCTCAATCTAATTCTCTGCCCAATTCAATCCTCAAATTTCCCGCAATCAATATCAATCACATATTCATCATCTTCTATCTAATTATATATGTTTTCGTTTTGCAGGATTTGAGCCCAGCCTTCCACCGTGCTCGATTTGAGCTTTCCAAGCTGCTGCTCCCCAGTCCCCGTGCTCGCCATGCTTGCCCCAAATCCACCGGCGTTAATCTTCCCAGCTCAATCACGCCGGCGTCGTCATCGCAGTCCCGAGCCTTCTCCGCTGCACCATGCTTCCGCCGCCGTCTCGGCCGCGCCTCTTACCAGCCATCGTCGCCGTTCCTCCCTTGTCGGCGCTGCTCTTTGCCCGTGCCCGGAACCCATCGCAAGAATCACCGGACCCCGGCTCCTCTACCTCGTCGTCGCCAAGACCGCCTCCCTTGACACGCCGCCCGTGCCGGAGCTTCCCGACCGCCGCAAAAGCCCAGCCACGCCGTTCTCCGACCCACGGCCTCCTCCGTCGATGCCCGGTCCAACAAAGCCCCTCGCCGGCGTCCCTGCCATCCAATCCCGGCGTCTTCAATTCAGTCCTCCTCTTCCGTCGCCGCTACAATCACCGCACCGTCGATCTCCCTTGCGCCGGCGTCGCGCCAATCTCCCCTCACCGGTCTCTCTCTCTGATCTGCAGAATTGAAGAAAGAATGAAATCGTGAAGAATTGAAATGAAGCCTCTTAATGCTGACGTGGAGGGAAGAAAAGAAAAGTCAAAAGTCAATTTGGGCATTGACCCGCTTTGACTCTTTGACTTGTTGACCAAAAGCCCACTTGGCCCAATCCTGCAAGCCCAGAAGCATTTCAGCCTAAATTGCTAAGTGCACCCGCCACATCCAAAGTCCGATTTCTATAACTGAGTCTGCCACCTTCGCCTGCCAGACAGTGTCCATTTTCATGGACACATTAGTAACATTTTCCCAACCCTCGTTTATTTATTATATTTTATTTTCCGTACTTTAATTAATGTGAATAAATGTTGGGATAAATTGTTACTATTTGTTTATTTTCTATTTTGTGTAATAATTGTTGGATTGAAGTTGATTGATTCTTCTAGCAGCTTATGTGAATTTTGTTTGTTTGGTTTTATCTTTAATGTTGAAACTAAATGATAAGGATCGCGGATAGGCGAGCGTTCGCTAGGTCGCGCACTTGAATTAGCAACTCTTCTTCTATGCGTTAGACATGTTTAGATTAATCACCTTGGCATGTTTAATTGTTTAATATAGATGAGCGTTCACTAGGTTGATTTTCATGGAAAAAGTTTATTTGGAGAATGATAACCTGCGTAGGCATTCTACATGTGTTAGTTTCGGATTCATGGCTAGGGAGTTAGTTAATCTTCAAAACAATATTTGTGTGTGTTTTTCTTATTTTCAAAAATAATAAAAAATCCAAAAATATTTCCTTTTAATTATTTATTGTTTTCAAAAATCTCAAAAACCCCCAAAAATACTTTTGTATATAATGTATATTTTTTGTAAATAGAAACAATACTGTATAGTTTATTTAATTTTGTATATATATATATATTCTTTATTCTTTATACTTGTTAATAATAATTCTTTATTTAATTATTTTTTTGTGACATTGAAAAGTAAATATAACAATCCTCTGTGGGAAAAACCTCTATTTCCCATTATACTTTACAACGACAATTGTTAGGAATTTAGGTAATATTTAATGACGTAGGTAAAAATCCTCAAATCAGAGTACAAGGAAAAGGTGGACGGTGGTGAAGGGAGGTTGGTGAAGTGGACTCGGTAGGTGGCCGTGGTGGTAGCTAGAATCCAAGGAGAGGGAAGTGGGCTCGGTGGTGGAGGAGAAAAATCCAAGAACAAAAACAAATAAAAATGAATAAGTAAATAAACAATCATTAAAATAAGTATAAATATAAAATCAAAAATAAATATAAATATAAAATATAAACATAGATATAAAAATAAATATAAACATAAACATGGGCAAATAAAATGGAGATTTGAATTATGTTTCGCCACCGCGTGTGGTGGTTGCGCCGCCTTATGTGGTGGTTCGCCGACAAAATTGTCGGGATTCGGAACGGTTTCCGAAATCTTCGTACAATATTTTATTTCACAAAGGAAAGTCACGGTTGACTTTCCGATTTACGCTGAATACCTCCAAAATGCACCTATTCTGTGCAGATTAACATTTTACTCGTATTTTCCCTAAAAACACAAAAACAAATATTAAACAGACAATTAAGCTTTCAGAATAGCAAAATCCAGTAATTAAAGGCACTTTGTGAACGTATTTTACGTTCACATCATTGGGCAAGGGCGTAAGGCGGAGTGATTTGTTTGATTGAAGGCTTTGATAGTTTACCTTTATAAGTGGTTACCTTTTAAGAAGAGGCTTAATTAACCAATTTGAAGAAGACTTGCAAATTAAAATCACAAGTCAATAATATTGCATAAGTCTTTCAATGTTAGTTTTAATTGAAATGTATTATAATTATATTTTTAATACTTTCTACATATTTTGAAACATTTTTGAAACTCGCAGCATCGCGCGAGCACATTTTCTAGTACAATTGAAAAATGGGTATATCAAGACATGTGACTTATCACTTCATGCCTTCATGGTCAGCTGCCACCAACACCAAGAAACAATTTCACTAGACACCACACCCACCAACTCATTCATACAACAGCTTTTCTGGTAGAGTTGTGGACGATGGCTACCATCAGCAATCCAACCTTCAGGCTTGGAGCTTGATCAGAGGAAACTCCCTCCTTATCCTCTTGCATGTACTTATGGCAGGTGAAAAAGCCATCGAAATTGAGCCAAGCCCAAAGTCAAGCATCGATCGCCGGGAGTCGAACAAACAGACCCAGCTACCAGAGATCACACCGGAGGTTCTGCTTGTGGGAGACCAGCGAACCTACTGTTGGTGGTGGTGAGCCAAGGTGAAGCGCCGTTGATGGAGATAGATCGACGGCAGTCCTTGGGTGTCCAAAGCACCCCTGCCTGACACTTTGACAGCACGTTCACCATTCTCCGGCGTCAGCGGACCACGCGGAGCTCGGGCTAGCTTCGCTGGAGGACGGTGAAGCCGTCTGTGATGGCGGTGAGCCACGACAGTGGCCGGAGCTAGCTCGATCCGCTCACTCTTCCATCTGTGACTTGAGAAATTTTGATAAATGCCCCTTTTTGGGGGTTTAAGTTGAAAAGTAACCATATTTTTATAATTTTTTGAAAAATACCCACATGATTACAGGAAAACCCAAATATACCCTTAATGAATATTGTTTTGTTTGAACCCTTAGGGCATGTTTGGTTGGAGGATTTTGTAGCATGGGAAAGGAAACTCATTCCTTGTCACGCCCCGAATTTCCAACAAATTAAATAAGACTTTTCGCATTTAATCACCATTAAATTCGGAACGTGAAGCATGGATTACTACCATACAAATTCACATATTTTTTTTCTTTTTAAACATGTGCTCAACCACCAACCCATGCTCTACCACAATGTAATTACAGACTCGTTCTTTAGAGTCAAATATTACATTCCATAATTTACATAATAAATTGGCATTATGCAAAATATTAAGTAAATTCACCTACAGAGTTTTAATACAGCGGAAGACTAAAAACACCAACAGCTCCAAAGCTCCTTCAACTCAACTCCAAAATTATCCTAACCTGCAGGATAAACTCCTACACCGTCGAATAGTGTACCGGGTTATAACAACAACCCGGTCAGCTTACGAAGCTGGTATGAGTAACCACAATTTCTACTTACGTGAAATCACTTCAACAAATTACATGCAAACAATTATTATTGCATAATCAATTTACAATTTGTAAATCACACCAACATTCAAAAATTCAACCATCTGCCAAATCAATATCTCTAAGTCCATCAAATTCACCACCACTCAATTCAATCCTACAAATGACTTATCAACTGTCATATCAATTCAAATGTCGCATTTGGACATCTACCTCAATTATTCATCAACTCCAAATTCATCAAGTCTCCACCAAATCCTCAATGATTCAACTTAATCATCAAAATATTCAAATGTCGCCTTTGGACATCTATTAGTGAGAATACTATTGAGGTTCATTTCAAAAACACCGATAACACTACTTTGTTACCGGCCGATAACACTACTTTGTTACCGTGATTACACTACACCCTACTCGGTGAATAGTGTTTAATTCGTGAGGAAGCCGATAACACTACTTTGTTACCGGGCCGATAGCACTACTTTGCTACCAGGTAACACTAATGTGTCACTCCTATCCAAAATACATTTTTAGTATTCTCACTAATAAACACCAAACGCCACATCTCAAAACTCCTCAAATGAACTCAATATCTCAATATTCTCCAAACCCAAAATCATGCAACATCTTCTATCATATGCCTACTTGCAAATGAACTAGATATCTCAATATTCTCCAACCCCAAATTCATGCAACCACTTATATCATATGCCTACTTGCAAAACCAATCCAGAGAATTCATATTATAAAATACACTGAACCTACGCGTCCCATACCACGTATTTTAACCCCACACGTCCCATACCGTGTATGTTAATACCAGGGTGATCCAGAATATTAAACAATATAAATACTCATCCAAAATCAATCACAAACAAATATATGAACATTTTCATATAATTAATAGCACATTTCACCCAACCAAATATTGTGAATTTAATCACATCCAACAATCAATTTCACCACAAATCAACCAATCAATTCTATCACAAATAATCAAGTGAGGTTTACTCACCTTAGATATCCAGCTTCTCCAAAATCAACACTTAACCGAAATCGACAAATCCAGCCAAACGCTCCACAAATCCAAAATACCTATGAACATGCAATTCTTCATTTAGCACATCATAACCAACAATTTCACAAATTCTAACTCCAAAACACTGTAATTATTCCTTGAATGTCTCTCGGACATCAGAATCTTCCAACTTAACAATTCGACCCAAAAGTCAACAATCGATCAACGTGGGTCCCCCAGCCACTATTTATCCAACGACTCAAATCAACGATCCGAGTTCACCATAACGTTCAGAATTAACAACTTAACAATATATCCAAATATGGTGACGATCCAACGGTTTGAACGTCACAGATCGTAAATCGTACGATCCGTATTCGGGTTAATCCAACACCAATCAAACGACCTAATTTCACAAAACTGTAAACATGAAAGTTGTTCATATCGACGAACTCAGCACAACGGAGCAAAGCAATGCTCTGGTAACTGCCGGACGCGCCGCCATATTGCGGCGGCAGCCGCCAGTCAAAGTGCTCCGATTACTATGACATTTTAACAGCATGTACATCTCAACAAATCCAACAAGTTTCATAACTACCTCAAAGTGAGATGATGGCTGGATTGGAAGGAATTGCCGTCGAAAGCTCCGAATGCCCAAATTTCAACTCCAAAATTCTCCTTCGTCCAAACTCCGATTGAGGCGTACTTTATGTCGTTAGAAATCCCTTGACAAGCGCTACAAAGCCCAGTAAGTATCTTATGCCGAATTGGTCAGAATCAAACCCAGAAATAATGAACAGTTTGGCCAGGTTTTCCTCATTTTTCCCCTCCTTGATTTCTCCTTCCACACTATGATTTGATGCTAGAAATTGGTATAGAATTGAAGAGTATTGAGTGGTAAACAATTTGGGACAAATTTCAGGCCAAGAGGTGGCCGGATTTGGGAGAAATCGCCGGTCAAAGCCAGCTGCTGCAGTAACTCGGGGAGAGAGAATTTTTGGTAATTTTCTGATTTTGGGTAAATAGTAAAACTCTAATTCACCTATATAGAAAAATTATCAAACTTTGAACGTGCATAACTTCTTCATACGAACTCCGATTTTGACGATTCAAAATCCTACGAACTCGGTTTAACGTGCTCTATAACTTTCATGAAGAAAGTTTCTCCAAATTCTCAACCCAAAAAAAGTCAACCCTTTTGACTTCCTGAAACTTAATACTTTTCCGAGTTAATATTCGTCCATTGATAAATCCACATCACCATCCATCCAAAATAAATATCCAAACATTCATTGCTTAATTTCAGTAATTTCCAATAATTACTTTACTAAATTTCGAGGTATTACATTCCTTCTCCCATGATTCTTGTGTTTGGAACAAACAAGGAAAGGAAAATGAATGCCAAGGGAAGGGAAACTTGGGTGGAAACTCTTTCCCTCCTCCCAAGGATGGAATCAATTTCCCTCCCCAAATTCAAACCTTAATGCAATAGGTTAGGACAAAATTATTCCTGTTTAAAATTGTTATTGTCATTTCCCTCCCCAAATAATTCATTACTTGTATTTCTTTAAAAAAAAAATTCTTTTTAGTTATGAGGGTATTGTTGGAAAATTGATAGAGTATTGATTCACTTCCCTACAAGACCCAAACACTGTAATGGAAATTAAATGATGGATACCAACTACATTCCTGGTCTTTCCAAACACTAGAAAGGAAAGTAGGTGGGAAATTTAATTTCCCTTCCCATGGGAAAGTGAAAGGAATTCACTTTCCTTTCCCTTCCATTCCGCGAACCAAACGAGGCCTTAATGCCTTTTTTTTTTTGTCCGAACCCAACATGAATTTATTTATTTTTTGGTTTGAAACCCATCATCGCCACCTGCTTCCACTGTTCCTTAATTGTCCTCTTAAAGCCATGAATTGCAAGCAGAATTCACTACCATCACCACTGCAAAGCTACACAACAATCACAGCCCGCAATTCACATCTTCAACCTGCAATCACCACTTCCACCCAGTGCGATCATCACTGCAAATCATCAACCAGTGCTTCAACCACAATTCAAGCAGCTCAATTCCTCTGCCAATTCCATGGCAATCACAACAATTCAAAATCAATCGAGCCCATGCTCGATTCACACCCACATCTTCGGGCATCCAAGCTAGCAATTCCAATTGCCCACACCGTCATCATCATCTTGGATTGCCCAAGCACCGTCTCTCTCTTCATGCTGCCACAATCCCTCTCGGACCCAATTCATGGCACCGGCGTCCCCAACCTTCAACCTACAATCACAGAACCACCATCACCGAAACATCTCTAGGCACCCTCAGCTAACTCCGGCGTCGTCCAAGGACCTGCAGCTTCTTTGCCGCTGCCATCAATCGCCATCACTGAGCCCAGCTCGATTTGACATAGTCGGCGTCTCTGCTCTTCACCCTCTTGAGCCCGTGCTAAATGACAACCGTCTGCAATCTCAAACCACAACGATGCCGGAGGTGTCGTGGGGAGAGAAACAAAATGAGGAGATAATCTGGGTAATTAGGGATTAAGAGAGTGTGAGGGTATATTGGGGTTTTCCTATAGTCATGTGGGTATTTTTCAAAATGTTATGAAAACATGGGTAGTTTTCAACTTCAACCCCCAAAAAGGGGTATTTATCAAAATTTCTCCTGTGACTTTTCTCTTTCCTCGGGCTCTCACACCTCCGAGCTTTCTCTATCTTCTAGAATCTGTCTCTCTTCGAATTCTCTCTCTTTCTCCTCCAAGTTCTGTGTTTCTCCTGTGCAAATTCTCTTTCCTTTATGAAAATTATGAACCCAAGAGCTATAAGCTTGGGAGGGAGGCGAGAGATGATGATTGTGCAGAGTGAGCCATAGAGCGAAGAGAAAGAGGGCTTACCTTTCTCTCTCATCTGCTATGCTCACTAACTCCGAAGAGCTTAAGGAACCGAGGGGACACAACAATATTTTAGGTGACTGAGGGTTGAGAGGATGATGCAGAGAGAGTGAGGTCTCTTCTATTAATAAGAGTGGAGCTCTCTTCGAAGAGAAGAACAAGGCAGGAGAAGTGGAGTGAAGCTCAAAATGAGCACGCTTCATGCTGGTAACGTGTTGTAAAATCAATCGTGGATATGTTTTCGATCAACTGAAGTTCTCATTCTCATTTAGTTTACTCTCTTTATATAGAGTTACTATTTACATCTCAGGGGTACAGACTATAGAGATATTGCATAATAGTCCTTGAGTAAATACAAAATAGACCCTAAGTAATTATGTGGACAACCACATAAATACTGTTATTTACAACAAAAACTAAAAATTGAGGAATAAAATAAGATAAGTGCGAAAATGTGACTTAGAGGTAACTCCGTAACTCTTTAAACTAATTCGTAAAATTTACAGGTCTCACATTAATCCAAGATGATGAAGAATTTGAATGAGGGAAATCAATGGCAACAATGTCAATATGGACTGCTATTCACCATAAGACAATGTTTCACTTATGAAAAGCTAATCAATCATTCTTATCAATTGAATGTCATTACTCAAGTTAAGCCAATGATGTGTCGAACTTAACCTATTAATCAATCATCCTTAGATGCATATGATGTTTACAATCTTACTTGACTTCTGATGAGTAACCTAAGATGATGTTTCTGAATGGTTTAACAAATTAGAAGTCAATAAGCACAAAGAGATTTTGAGTAACACTAGTCAACTTCGATACTGATGTTGTTCTAATTACCTAGACATTGATTCATATGAATAGGCCAATTATTCATGTGCTACTTTAGAGCATGTTATGATAAGGATGGTCATGCACACATTCATAGCTATAAAACCCTAGCATGCTTACTATGTACACACCACAATAACCACACAAAAGATTTATCAATGAAAAATCAATGAATTAACAAACAATCAATTGTCTAAGAAGTCTTTGATTGAATTAAAAAAAATAAGATCCACATGTGTAGGGCGAGAAACAGCCCCTAGTTACTAAGAATTTTAGCTATACAAAGTCATGGTAGCAACAATCAAAATTATAAGAAAACTTAGAAAAGGAACCGAAAGAAAGAAGAATCTTCACAGCTTCCCGATTATTTCAATGTCTCTCTTTCTCTGAATATTACGATGTGTCATTTCCGGCTACTCAAGATACCTTTAAATATCAATATTTATGGTTTAAAATGTCCTTGGCCCATTTGGAGTCGAAGCCCCTTTAAATATCATGATGTGTCCTGTCCATCTTTGTCATTCCTTCTTCTCTTTCGTTGTTCTGTGATGTCTGGTAGTTTTAATTGATGAAAATGAGTTATGATCATGGATTTTATACTGTTTTATTTGATTTATGAGATTTGCTGTGAATTTGAAGAATTGTAATGCCAAAGAACAAGAAGGATAAGGAAATTACACACCAGTTCAAAATTAGTCAATTCATTGATGTCTTGGATTGATTAAAAGAGAATGGTCATCTCCTCCCGCCCGCCCGCCCCCTGGCCTCCCTCCGGATTTGGAAGCATATCTAATGGATACTTCCTTTTGGGAAATCATTAAGGCATGCAGTGATGGCAGGATTAATAGGTTAGAACATCATACGAGTCATTGGAGGTAAAAAATGAAGAATCACTGAAAGTGACATAATTAAGTCAAATTTTGAGTCTCCCCCAAATAAGGATGACAAAGTGCAGCAAATAAGAAGAAAACAAAAGTAAGAGCTCTGGTTTGGTGCAAAAATACTTTGAAACTGCCTTATGAGGAACTAGCACTGAAGTGAAACAAGCTATTAAGACTACAAAGGATTGTAACATTTGACAAGATGTAGCTGCTTTAGTTATAGCACAGCTGATGATCTTGATATTATTCTTGAACACTTAATGATCTCAAATTGGAGGCTTCTCGAGTATTGTGATGATATTCCCAGATTAAAAGAATATAATCGGACAACTGCAATCAATAAAAGGCTCAAGAAGGCACTAAAGGAGATAAATGCTTGTCGAGAGGCTATCCGCTTTTGGTCTTCGTAAGTGAATTTTTTGTTGTTTGTTTTTTATATTACCGTTGTGTTTGGTTGATATTTTAACATGTTTCTTTTGCAGTTTTGGTTATGTGAAAATTCCAGGATGATCAACCTAACAAGAGAAATATAGAGTGTGACAGCCTCATCCATCAAGTGGGATCTACATAGACTTGATCATGAGGTGTTGAAACGTATTAAAATAGATAGAAAGGTATGAACTTATACATATATTTTATGAGGTTATTCTTTTCATATTCACTTGTATTTATATATGTATAGAATCTTTTACTGACACTAAAATATTTACAGACTGGTTAGCTCGAAGAAGAAAGCGACAAAAATGTAGAGGAGAGCTCAAATCCTTCGGATTAGGGCCAAGCGAGTGAAAAAGAGAAGGAACATCCGAAAATCCCCAACTAGCTCATACCGAGCTACTCAACCGAAGGAAAATGCTGCAAGTGCACAAAGTGATAGCCCATACTAAGAAGAAGAGGAACATCATATGTCTCCAAATAGCTCATACGTAGCTACTCAAATAGAGGAAGATGATCCTGGTGCATCACGTGCAACAAAGATGGCTGAAAAGAATAGTCCGAATTTAGGTTTCTTATAGCGGAATTGGCGTGCTCTATATTTATTTTTGTGTTATTTGGTGAATATTGGCTCACTTGATTATACATTTGGTTTGCAGACACTAATGGTGGAATGGATAAAATAATTTTTGAAGAAGAAGGCTTAAACTGAAGTAATAGAAGATATATCAGAGGTGAGATTCGTCTTCACTCATGTCGATTATCAAAAGTTTACCAGCTGTTCTTAATTCTTCAAATTGTTCTCTAAAGGAGGTACACATTTGATACAGCTGAGCTATCGAACTTTTAACAACAAGGGCTTAAACCCTTGTTGCAAGAATTCCAACATCAAAACTCACGGTCAGCCCAGATGAGGTCCTCACCTTTTTTTTTTTTATAAAAAAAATATACCAAGTTCCTCACCTTTATTCAAGAAAGTCCGGGAAACAGCTCCCAAATTATTTTTGCCATCAATGAATCTCACCAAATAAAGCAGACATACTTCTCACCTATACTCACAGACCTCTATACCTCTTTAGCCTTTCAAATCTCAGCAAAGATGCTCACCTCTTCCAAGGCCAAGGCTACAGTGAGGAGATCTTCAAAAGATCTTATGGCTTTATTAAGCTTCATTTTCTCCCAGGTAAACCAAACTTTTCTTCTATATTTTCTTGATTTTTCTCTTGCGATAGATGTGTCTACCGATATTCAAGCTGGAGGTGCCAGAATATCATCATCATGTCTGTCTCTCGGATTATTGAGAGCATTGCTGGGTGCTTTGCTTATTATAGTCAGCAACCAGGAAATGATGTCATTCTCACCCTCCTTGAATGCTTAGAGACTCAAGTGAATAAAATCAGTGCTACCCAATAAGAATACCATCTCCGTTTGCCATAGATTAACCAGCAAGTGTAGGGCCTCCGCAAAGCTTGTGATACGTTCCTAGAGCAGTAGTAGTATCAAAAGATATTTGATTATTAGGAGCGAGTGTGTAAATGCCAAGTTCGAGCTGTGGAGACTTCGAACAGGACTATCAATGATGTAAGTTCATCTTTAACCATTTTGATTTTGTTTTGGCTAATAAGTTTTTAATAGTTTCTGGGTTTTGTGTGCTGAGTTTTTGTAAAGTTTCAGTTTGAGTTTTTGTAATTTTTGGTTGATTTTGATCTTCTATCATTTTGTTTTCTTCTTCTATGTCTAATAGTCTTAATTGATGCTAATGGGTTATCAACATGGATTTTCATACTGTTTTATTTAATTTATGGGATTGCTGTGAATTTGAAGAATCATAATGCAACAGAACAAGAAGAATAAGGAAACAACACACCGGTTCAAATACAGTGGATTCATTGATATCTTGGATCGATTAAAGTTTTAATTGATTCTAATGGGTTATGATCATGGATTTTTATAATTTTTTATTTGATTTATGAGATTGTTGTGAATTTGAAGAATCATAATGCAAAAGAACAAGAAGAATAAGGAAACTACACACTGGTTCAAATTCAATGGATTCATTGATGTCTTGGATCGATTAAAGTTTTAATTGATGCTAATGGATTATGATCAAGGATTTTTATAATGTTTTATTTGATTTATGGGATTGATGTGAATTTGAAGAATCATAATGCAAAAGAACAAGAAGAATAATGAAATTACACACCGGTTCAAATACAGTGGATTCATTGATGTCTTGGATCCATTAGAGTTTTAATTGATGCTAATGGGTTATGATCATGAATTTTTATAATGTTTTATTTGATTTTTGGGATTGCTATGAATTTGAAGAATCATAATGCAAAAGAACAAGAAGAATAATGAAATTACACACTGGTTCAAATTCAGCGGATTCATTGATGTCTTGGATCAATTAAAGTTTTAATTGACTCTAATGGGTTATGATCATGGATTTTTATACTGTTTTATTTGATTTATGGGATTGCTGTGAATTTGAAGAATCATAATGCAAAAGAACAAGAAGAATACTGAAATTACACACTGGTTCAAATTCAGTGGATTCATTGATGTCTTGGATCAATTAAAGTTTTAATTGATGCTAATGGGTTATGATCATGAATTTTTATACTGTTTTATTTGATTTATGGGATTGCTATGAATTTGAAAAATCATAATGCAAAAAAACAAGAAGAATAAGGAAATTACACACCGGTTCAAATAGGGATGGCAACGGGTCGGATCGGGGCCGAGTTTTGGGTGCCCGAAATCCGAACCCGAACCTGTGCCCGAAACGCCGGGTTTGGGTATTACCTGAACCCGTTCCGTCGGTATATTGTTAACCGAACCTGACCCGCCCGCCCGAAATTTTAAAAAAAATTAGAGAAAAAAAATACAAATAATCCTTATGAAAAGTAGCAAATAAAAATTATTGATGACAACTATTGATGAATCTAAAAAATACAATTCCAAAACTTGCAAGTTAAAATAGTGGAAATAAAACAATGAAATTACATTATTATTATTATTATTAAAATCAGCAGCGAGCTTAAAACGCATTCCCAGAGTCATGAACCCATTCTTCAGTCATACAATGAAATATTTTCTGGAACAAATATGTTAGTCTCCGAAGTTCTCGAACTAATGTCCGACTCCTAAAACAAAATATACAAATAGAAGAGAAACTCATGGTTAGCATACTGGAACTTGTAGTTCAGTAAACAAACACAAAAATAACACTGAGAAATGCAGAAAGGAAAATGGTTTTATTAAGGGTTTTGATTTTATTTGAAATGGAAAGTCTGGAGATATTTGACCTAATATTCATATCATATATACATATAAATGTCACCATAAACATGAAAATTCTTGATATACTTAACCTAAGCTCCCATATCATAGATAATGCTATTAAGTTTTCACAATCTAAATAAGTAGAGAATAAAAAAAGACAGAAGTGAGGGAGAGGGTGCTTGAAGAAAGCAGAGAACTTGATGATTGTATTCAATACATAACGTGGGTTTTATACACATATGAAAGACCCTTTATTACTTAATTGATAAGAGTTGCTAGCTGCTACAGCTTATCTCTATCTAGTTACAAAACTTATCTTAATAATGAAATATCAACATGAGTTTATCTGGAGGGTGAGCTAATCGCACAGAGGGCGAGACCTCTACATAAGATAGAAGTCTATCTCTAACAGTAACAAATTCGATGAAAATAAGTAGAGCCCAACTAAGAGAAATGCAACATCATCCAAGAAACGAAATTTTTTATATGAAAGAACGATACTAATACTTAGAAATTAGATATGGGTTTTAATTACTTTATTACTATATGGGAATTTGAATTGAATTGCTGAGAGCCACGGAGCCACCATGGACAAAGAAACCTTCTTCAGCAAAAGAACCGGACAGCAAGCCCAAATTAACCGTGCGAATCTGCGAGATGGAATATGTGAGAGGAAATGGCTACCTGGGCGCTTTTGATCCTAACATCTCCTCCATTCTCGTCGCATACACAGGTAGCAAGCCTTCGGTGCACAGTCAAAGGAAGTGAATAATTGAAGCATCCAAACTAAAATCACAAAAAGGAAGTGAAGAATAGGGAATGAGATTTAGTACTTGGTGGTGACTGAAGAGCGACGGCGAGTCGGCGAATCGAGCAAGTCATGAAGATTTGGTATACCACAACGGCGAAAAAAAAAGATATGTGTCTCAAGGGAATGAGGGATAGACTAGAACGGCGAAAAAAAAACAATAGGGAATTAGGGTTGAAAAAACTTAACTATATATATAGGTATTAAAATATATATTAAAAACTAATATTTATTAATAATTAAATAATCATCTCGGGTACGGGTTCGGTACCAATTCAACTGAACCCGACCTGAACCCGTCAGATATTTTACAAAAAAACCCGAACCCGTTTCGCCACCCATTTTTTTCCTTCAAAAACTGACGCGTTCGGGTCGGGTCGGGTCGGATACCCGAACCCGCGTGTTTTTTTGCCATCCCTAGGTTCAAATTCAATGGAGTCATTGATGTCTTGGATCAATTAAAGTTTTAATTAATGGTAATGAGTTATGATCATAGATTTTTATAATGTTTTGTTTGATTTTTGGGATTGCTGTGAATTTGGAAAATCATAACGCAAGAGTACAAGAAGAATAAAGAAACTACCCACCGATTCAAATTTAGTGGATTCATTAAAGTCTTGGATCGATTAAAGTTTTAATTGATTCTAATAGGTTATGATCATGGATTTTTATACTGTTTTATTTGATTTATGGGATTGCTGTGAATTTGAAGAATCATAATGCAAAAGAACAAGAAGAATACTTAAATTACACACTGGTTCAAATTCAGTGGATTCATTGATGTCTTGGATCGATTAAAGTTTTAATTGATGCTAATGGGTCATGATCATGAATTTTTATACTGTTTGATTTCATTTATGAGACTGCTGTGAATTGGAACAATTATGATGTAAAAGAACAAGAAGAATAAGGAAACTACACACCGGTTCAAATTCAATGGATTCATTGATTTCTTGAATCGATTAAAGTTTTAATTGATGCTAATGGATTATGATCAATGATTTTTATAATGTTTAATTTGATTTATGGGATTGCTGTGAATTTGAAGAATCATAATGTAAAAGAACAAGAAGAATAAGTAAATTACACACGGGTTCAAATTCAATGGATTCATTGATGTATTAGATCAACTAAACTTTTAATTGATGCGAATTGGTTATGACCATGATTTTTGAAACTATTTTATTTGATTGGTGGGATTGCTTTGAGTTTGAAGAATCATAATGCAAAAAAATAAGAAGAACAAGGAAATTACACACCGGTTCAAATTCAGTAAATTAATTCATGTCTTGAATCGATTAAAGTTTTAATCGATGCTAATGGATTATGATCATGTATTTTTATACTACTTTATTTGATTTATGGGATTGCTATGAATTTGAAGAATCATAATGCGAAAGAACAAGAAGAATAAGGAAATTACACACCGGTTCACATTCAGTGGAGTCATTGATGTCTTGGATCGATTACAGTTTTAATTGATGGTCATGAGTTAGGATCATGGGTTTTTATAATGTTTTGTTTGATTTTTGGGATTGCTGTGAATTTGAAGAATTATTATGCAAGAGAACAAGAAGAACAAGGAAATTACACACCGGTTCACATTCAGTGGAGTCATTGATGTCTTGGATCGATTACAGTTTTAATTGATAGTCATGAGTTAGGATCATGGGGTTTTATAATGTTTTGTTTGATTTTTGGGATTGCTGTGAATTTGAAGAATTATAATGCAAGAGAACAAGAAGAACAAGGAAATTACACATTTGTTCAAATTTAATGGATTCATTGATGCTAATTGGTTATGACCATGGATTTTTATACTATTTGATTTGATTTGTGGGATTGCTTTCAAAATGAAGAATTATAATGCAAAAGAACAAGAAGAACAAGGAAATTACACACCAGTTCAAATTTAGTGGATTAATTGATGTTTTGGATCGATTAAAGTTTTAATTGATGCTAATGGGCTATGATCATGGATTAATATACTGTTTTATTTGATTTATGGGATTACTGTGAATTTGAAGAATCATAATGCAAAAGAACAAGAAGAATAAGGAAATTACAGACCGGTTCAAATTCATTGGAGTCATTGATGTTTTGGATCAATTAAAGTTTTAATTGATCAATGCTAATGAGTTATGATCATAGATTTTTATAATATTTTGTTTGATTATTGGGAATATTGTGTATTTGAAGAATCATAATGCAAGAGAACCAGAATAATAAGAAAACTACACAGCGGTTCAAATTAAGTTGATTCATAGATGTCTTGGATCGATTAAAGTTTTAATTGATTCTAATGGGTTATGATCATGGATTTTTATACTGTTTGATTTCATTTATGAGACTGCTGTGAATTGGAACAATTATGATGCAAAAGAACAAGAAGAATAAGGAAACTACACACCGGTTCAAATTCAATGGATTCATTGATTTCTTTAATCGATTAAAGTTTTAATTGATGCTAATGGATTATGATCAATGATTTTTATAATGTTTAATTTGATTTATGAGATTGCTGTGAATTTGAAGAATCATAATGCAAAAGAACAAGAAGAATAATGGAATTACACACTGGTTCAAATTCAGTGGATTCATTACGTCTTGGATCGATTAAAGTTTTAATTGATGCTAATGGGTTATGATCATGGATTTTTATACTGTTTTGTTTGATTTATGAGATTGATGTGAATTTGCAGAATCATAATGCAAAAAAACAAGAAGAACAAGGAAATTACACACCGGTTCAAATTCAATGGATTCATTGATGTCTTGGATCGATTAAAGTTTTAATTGATGCTAATGGGTTATGATCATGAATTTTTATACTGTTTTTTTATTTATGGGATTTCTGTGAATTTGAAGAATCATAATGCAAAAGAACAAGAAGAACAAAAAAATTACACGCCGGTTCAAATTTAGTGGATTCATTAATGTCTTGGATCGATTAAACTTTTAATTGATGCTAATGGGTTATGATCTTGAACTTTTATACTATTTTATTTGATTTATGGGATTGCTATGAATTTGAAGAATCATAATGCAAAAAAACAAGAAGAATAAGGAAATTACACACCGGTTCAAATTAAGGGGAGTTATTGATGGCTTGGCTCGATTAAAATTTTAATTGATGGTAATGAGTTATGATCATGGGTTTTTATAATATTTTGTTTGATTTTTGGGATTGCTGTGAATTTGAAGAATCATAATGCAAGAGAACAAGAAGAACAAGGAAATTACAGATCGGTTCAAATTCAATGGATTCATTGATGCTAATTGGTTATGACCATGGATTTTTATACTATTTTATTTGATTTGTGGGATTGCTTTAAATTTGAATAATCATAATGCAAAAGAACAAGAAAATTACACAACGGTTCAAATTCAGTAGATTAATTGATGTCTTGAATCGATTAAAGTTTTAATCGATGCTAATGGATTATGATCATGGATTTTTATACTATTTTATTTGATTTATGGGATTGCTCTGAATTTGAAGAATAATAATGCAAAAGAACAAGAAGAATAAGGAAATTACACACCGGTTCAAATTCAGGGGATTCTTCGTTACTGGAATTGGTGGATGTTCCTTTTCTACTAGTTTTTGGCAAACTTGTATGTATGGTTGGATTAAAGTCTACGGCATGTGAAGCGGGTGCAGAAAAAGTTTGTGAATTTGATGTAGAATGCATGAAAGAGGGATAGGCATTTAAACCAAATAGCACAGCTGGAAAGTCTACGGCATGTGAAGCGGGTGCAGAAAAAGATTGTTGAAGGAGGTCTGTATGTATCTCTCAGTCATATTCTTACTTCTTACTAAATCGCACAGTTATGATTTTGATGTAGAATGCATGAAATGTTTCACTTCAAATGAAGATTACCTCCTACATGTCCATTCATCTTGCTTGGATGCAATGCTTGAAATTGCACTGATTAGATGGTTTTCTGGGAAGAATTGATATTTATGCAAAAACAATATTTTTTTTCGATTGTAGCACCACATTGCTCTTACAATCTAATTTTAGGGTATATAAAAAATATGGGGGTGACTATTGATGTTCTTGATAGGAATAACTTAGTTATCCGTGATCATATGTTTAGCTTCCGAAAATGGTAATCTGTTGGACAATATTCCACACAATGTACAAGAGCTTATAAATTCCTACCAGTTGAGTCCTTTTATCACAAAATTGGGTCTTTTTCTGTTTTAATCACGTTTTTTCACCAGTATTTTAATCTTGTTTAATTAATATTTTTTCTGAAAATAATATAAAGTGCAGATTACAAACAAGTCGAAACCATTGGCACTTTCCTTATTATTCTAGTGTCAATTTTTTTTGTTATACTATAGTATTGCAGTAACTTTTTAAATCTCTGTTGCATCTGGATGATTATTTGTAGATTACAAGCATGACTTTCATTGCATAATTACACTACATGTTGTTATGTGAAAGAGTTTAAATTATAATCCCCCCCCCCCAACTGGAAGTTATGCCTGTTGTGGGTTATCATTAGAGATAGTACCACTGGATCCAGTCCAACCCCTTGCCGTATCAAATTTCTTGTTTAAGATATATGTCGTCTTGCGAGACATTGTTCTCATATATGCTTTGTTCATATTTGGAGGGAAGCGAACTTTGTCACTAAGCTATTGCAAAAGCTGGTCACTTGATACATGTTTCAGTTTGGGGAGCACAAACTTCGGTTGTGTGCTGCTAACGCTTTCCATTTTGATCAGTTAGGTTGCAGTTGTGTTAGGGGTTTTTCGTTGTAATTTGCTCTTCTTCATAAAAAAAAATGATACCATATTGGCATATTAGATATCAGGTTAATAGGTTTAATGATCCTTGCTGAAACGACGTTGCGACCCAAGTCAGTTTTTTTTAAAATCAAACGCAGCTTCATCTTTTGTTCGCACAACAGTAGCACCGTTCATCTTCTTCTTTCTTGCCCCCAGCCCCCAACAACTCAATCTTCTTCCTTACAGGAATTGGTGAATGTTCCTTTTCTATTAGTTTTTGGCAAACCTGTATTTTTGGTTGGATTAAAGTAGTAAAATTCTTCTTCTTGTTGTTGCTCTTGTTGTTGTTAGGAATAGAAATATGGAGCAGATCGTGCACATCCCAGACATCCCCTCTATCCATCCTGACCAGCAACCCACAATGGATGTGATTGCTTCATTTATAGACCCAAAAGTGGCCAACACTCCTGTAAGGTTGTATTCCATTCAATTTTCTAGTAAACATGTTTTTGGTTACTCGGTATGTCCTCATTGTTGACCAAATAAATTGATCATTTAGACGTTTAAACCAAATAGCACCGCTGGAAAGTCTACGGCATGTGAAGCGGGTGCAGAAGAAGTTTGTTGAAGGAGGTCTGTATGTATCTCTTATTCATATTGTTACGTCTTACCAAATTGGGCCGTTATGATTGACGTAGAATGCATGAAATGTTTCACTTCAAATGCAGATTATCTTCTACATGTCTATTCATCTTGCTTGGATGCAGTGCTTGATATTGCACTGATTGGATGGTTTTTCGAGAAGAATTGATATTTATGCAAAAACAATATTTCCTTCGATTGTAGCACCACATTGCTCTTACAATCTGATTTTAGGGTAAATAAAAAATATGGGGGTGACTATTGATGTTCTTGACATGAAGAACTCAGTTATCCGTGATCTTATGTTGAACTTCCAACAATGGTAATCTGTTGGATAGCATTCTGGACGATGTACTTGAGCTTATTAATTCCTACCAATTGAGTCCTTTTATCACAACAGTGGGTCTCTTTTCTATTTTAGTCATGTTTGTTTTTTTTACCAGTATTTGAATCTTGTTTAATTAGTGTTTTTTTTTCTGAAAATAATATAAAGTGCAGATTACAATCTGAAAATAATATAAAGTGCAGATTACAAACAAGTGGAAAACATTGAGACTTTCCTTATTATTCTAGTGTCAATTTTTTTTGTTATACTATAGAATTGTAGTAACTTTTTAAATCTTAGTTGCATCTGGATGATTATTTGTAGATTACAAGCATGATCTTCATTGCATAATTACACTTTATGTTGTTATGTGAAAAAGTTTAAATTAAAATCCACCCCCCTCCAAACTGGAAGTTATGCCTGTTGTGGGTTTACTTTAGAGATGGTATCACTGGATCCAGTCCAATCCCTTGCCGTATCAAATTTCTTGTTCAAGATATTTGTCGTCTTGTGAGACATTGTTCTCAGATATGATTTGTTCATATTTGGAGGGAAGCGGACTTTGTCGGTAATGTTATTCCAAAAGCTAGTCGCTCGATACATGTTTCAGTTTGGGAGAATAGACTTCCGCTGTGTGCTGCTAATGCTTTCTATTTTGATCAGTTAGGTTGCGGTTATTTTAGAGGTTTTTCGCTGTAATTTGTTTTTCTTCATCGAAAAACAAAAACAACACCATATTATCATATTAGATATTAGGTTAATAGGTTTAATGATCCTTGCCGAAAGGACGTCGTGACCCAACTCAGTTTTAAAAAAATAAAACGCAGCTTCATCTTTTGTTCGCACAAGAGTAGCACCGTTCATTTTCTTATTTCTTGCCCCCAGCCCCCAGCCCCCAGCTACTTTATCTTCATCCTTACTGGAATTGGGGGATGTTCCTTTTCTACTAGTTTTTGGCAAACCTGTATTTTTGGTTGGATTAAAGTAGTAAAATTCTTCTTCTTGTTGTTGCTATTGTTGTTGTTAGGAATAGGAATATGGAGCAGATCGTGCACATCCCAGACATCCCCTCTATCCATCCTGACCAACAACCCACAGTGGATGTGATTGCTTTATTTATAGACCCAAAAGTGGCCAACACTCCTGTAAGGTTGTATTCCATTCAATTTTCTAGTAAACATGTTTTCGGTATGTCCTCATTGTTGACCAAATAAATTGATCATTTAGGCATTTAAACCAAATAGCACCGCTGGAAAGGCTACGGCATGTGAAGCGGGTGCAGAAGAAGTTTGTTGAAGGAGGTCTGTATGTATCTCTTATTCATATTCTTACTTCTTACCAAATTGCACGGTTATGATTGTGATGTAGAATGTATAAAATGTTTCACTTCAAATGCAAATTACCTTCTACATGTCTATTCATCTTGCTTGGATGCAGTGCTTGATATTGCACTGATTGGATGGTTTCCTGGGAAGAATTGATATTTATGCAAAAACAATATTTTCCTTCGATTGTAGCACCACATTGCTCTTACAATCAGATTTTAGGGTATATAAAAAATATGGTGGTGACTATTGATGTTCTTGATATGAAGAACTCAGTTATCTGTGATCATATGTTTAGCTTCCGAAAATGATAATTCGTTAGACAGCATTCCGCACGATGTACAGGAGTTTAGGAATTCCTACCAATTGAGTCCTTTTATCACAAAAGTGGGTCTTTTTCTGTTTTAATCATGTTTGTTTTTTTTACCTGTATTTGAATCTTGTTTAATTAGTGTTTTTTTTAAAGTAATATAAAGTGCAGATTACAAACAAGACGAAAACATTGAGACTTTCCTTATTATTCTAGTCTCAATTGTTTTTGTTATACTATAGTATTGTAGTATCTTTTTAAATCTTAGTTGCATCTGGATGATTTTTTGTAGATAACAAGCATGATCTTCATTGCATAATTGCACTTCATGTTGTTATGTGAAAAAGTTTAAATTAAAATCCACCCCCTTCCGAACTGAAAGTTATGCCTCTTGTGGGTTTACATTAGAGATGGTATCATTGGATCCAGTCCAATCCCTTACCGTATCAAATTTCTTGTTCAAGATATTCCAAAATCTTGTCACTCGATATATGTCTCAGTTTGGGAGCATAAACTTCCGTTGTGTGCTGCTAATGCGTTCTATTTTGATCAGTTAGGTTGCGGTTGTTTTAGGGGTTTTTCGTTGTAATTTGTTTTTCTTCATCGAAAAAAAAATGACACCATATTATCGTATTAGATATTAGGTTAATAGGTTTAATGATCCTTGCCGAAACGACGTCGTGACCCAAGTCAGTTTTTAAAAAACAAAATGCAGCTTCATCTTTATTTGTGCAACAGTAGCACCATTCATCTTCTTATTTCTTGCCCCTAGCCCCCAGCTACTTCATCTTCTTCCTTACTAGAATTGGTGGATATTCCTTTTCTACTAGTTTTTGGCAAACCTGTATTTTTGGTTGTATTAAAGTAGTAAAATTCTTCTTCTTGTTGTTGGTCTTGTTGTTGTTAGGAATAGGAATATGGAGCAGATCGTGCACATCCTAGAGATCCCCTCTATCCCTCCTGACCAACAACCCACAGTGGATGTGATTGCTTCATTTATAGACAAAAAGTGGCCAACACTCTTGTAAGATTGTATTCCGTTCAATTTTCTAGTAAATATGTTTTTGGTTACTTGGTCTGTCATCATTGTTGACCAAATAAATTGATTATTTACGCGTTTAAACCAAATAACACCGCTGGAAAGTCTACGACATGTGAAGCGGGTGCAGAAGAAGTTTGTTGCAGGAGGTCTGTATATATCTCTTGGTCATATTCTTACTTCTTTCCAAATTGGGCGGTTATGATTGTGATGTAGAATGCATGAAATGTTTCACTTCAAATGCAGATTACCTTCTACATGTCTATTCATCTTGGTTGGATGCAATGCTTGATATTGCACTGTTTGGATGGTTTTCTGGAAAGAATTGATATTTATGCAAAAACAATATTTCCTTCGATTGTAGCACCACATTGCTCTTACAATCTGATTTTAGGGTATATAAAAAATATGGGGGTGACTATTGATGTTCTTGACATGATAAACTCAGTTATCCATGAACATATGTTTAGCTTCCGACAATGGTAATCTGTTGGATAGCATTCCGCACGATGTACTTGAGCTTATTAATTCCTACCAATTGCGTCCTTTGATCACAACAGTGGGTCTTTTTTCTGTTTTAATCATGTTTTTTTTTACCAGTTTTTGAATCTTGTTTAATTAGTATTTTTCTGAAAGTAATATAAAGTGCAGATTACAAACAAGTCGAAAACATTGACATTGTTCTTATTATTCTAGTGTAAATTTTTTTTGTTATACTATAGTATTGTAGTAACTTTTTAAATCTTAGTTGCATCTGGATGATTATTTGTAGATTACAAGCATATATGACCTTCATTGCATAATTACACTTCATGTTGTTATATGAAAAAGTTTAAATTAAAATCCACCCTCCTCCCCCCCAAGTGGAAGTTATGCTTGTTGTGGGTTTGTATTAGAGATGGCTACTTTGATACTTGACTAAATTTTTTTTTCTTCCCTTGGTTTCAACCGCCCCACCCTTTGTCATTTCTTTTCTAATCTTTTGTGCTTGCAAATGTTCTGAGCCCATTCAAAGCTGCGTGCTGTTTTCTGGTCTTGAAGGTCTTATTTGGTTCAAGTGTTCCTATACGCATGTGAGAAATTAGGGGCTTTTCAGAAAGTATGATGGAAATGTTTCCATAAATTTGTTTTGAGACTATAGTCAGTGGATTATGTAATTCATTTTAGACCACCACTTAATCATATTTATATTATATTTAAATTGAATACAATTTAATTGTGTTCTATTTAATGCTGATCTTGTTAGACTTTCTTTTATTATTTTTTCACTTCATGTAGCTGCACTCATACATTGCCTTGTAGATACAATGACATCCCGATTTCCCCTCCTTTGCAATCAGTTTCGCTACAGCACCTGCTTCTCTAGCTAATTGTCCGAATATTAAACTTCTTTTATTGATCCCTTTCATAGGTACTTGCTACCTGTTTTGAATATTGCATTTTGATTTATTTGAAATTCTATTCTTTTCCATAAACCTACTCTTCTACGGGTTGTTTCCAGACTTTCTATGATTGTGTTTGTTTTTCTTTGACTTTAGATAAGACATCCATGTTTTCACATTTCAATCCACTCAATTTTAGGTCTGCAAGTATGCTGCATTATCAAAAGAAAACTGGGAGGAACAATGCAAGCTATGGCCAACATCTTATTGACTTAAACGCTTTTAGAGCGTTTTCACATAAGCGTACGTGTCGTCAAGAAAGTATGGATATAGTAAAGACCATGGGGTTTTATCGTTGGGAATTGGCGGTAGACAATCCCAAGGCAACTAAGATAACAAGTAAACTTGCACTAAGGGAGGGGCAAGAAATGGATTACTATGCATTAGCTATTAGGGTATGTGCATAGTGGACATGTAGATGGGGACATTTGTTGGTTTTGTAAAGTGACAAGTGATCAATAAACACAATTTAAAAGACAAATTGCAAGCAAGTAATTAAAGTGAACACAAAGTGATGAAAACTTTATCGATTAAGTGAAAGGGGGTTTTGGGTCACCTTAGCCCAAATCCAATGATTGATTAAGTCACATAAACATGCAAGTGAGATTGATTAATGGATTAAATCCCGTACCCTAGCCATGCTATGGTTCTAGGGCCATGGTCTTTTCTTATGTATCTTCATGCCATGCTATGGTTCACAAAGTCTCTTAATCTAGACAACTTAAGCTATGTTATGGTTCTCAAAGACCTAGGGATCCAAACAAGACATGCTCATCACATTCATTGCCAATTTTCCATGACACACAAGGTTACTAAGCTCATGTATTCATCTCAAAATGGGCCAAACACACACTAGTGAGTAGTAAATTCCCCAAGCATGCATTCAACACTCTTAAAAGTAGACAATGAACATACCCATATCAAAATCTCAAGCGTAGATATATAAAATCAATCAAACCATCTTCATTGGGCTAGGGCACACAACCCTTGCCCCCAATCTAGAGAACTACTCATAACACATCTCAAAATACATCATAGTTTCAATTCTAACAAACCTAGAAACAACTAAAGAGTAAGTAAAGGTGAAGAGGTGCTCAATAATGAAGGCCAGCTGGTCCTTGCTGTCACCAAGTGGTAGTGGACCTCTTCTTGTGCTCCTTGATCTCCTTCTTGCTTCCTCTAGTCCCAAGCCTTCAAGAACTTGGTGTTGTGAGTAAAACCCTTGAAGATGGTGAGTGGATGAGAGAAAATGCTGAGGAAAGTGGTTGAGGATGTAGTGGACGGTGTGTAGACAATGTTTGATGAAGGAAGTTAGTAGAGATGAGTGGAGGAAGTGGTGGAAAATGGATGAAGGATCTAAAACCAGCAGCTCGGCAACCGGTCGATGGTGATCGGCGACCAGTCGTCCGGAGACAGTTTTAGGTGAAAATGGGGCAAAATGGAGGAAAGGGAATTGGAGGCTAGAGAGAATTTTGGGAATTTTCTGGTGTCTAGGGTTGGTGAATCCTGAAAATGGAAAGGTTTTGGCATATATATGAGGGGATAAAGGGCCAAGATGAAAGGGGAATGATCCTAGGGTCCAAAGTATAGATCTAACTCACATGAAAGTACCTAAATGCCATTGGGATAGTTAGAAAAGTGTATAGGCATTAAGGGCAAAGTGGTAATGTGTGCTAAGTATAGGAAAATCTGATTTGGGACAATTGGGAGACAAAATGGATAGATGGAAGGCTAGGAGACAAAAGTGACCCAAGCATTAAATGATTTGTCTCCTATTTGAATTTGAATCACTACTCACCACCAATATGCCTCAACCAATCAAAGGGGCTCTCCTAGTGTGCTTGGGAGAGTCATGCATGAGTTCCAATGTGATGCCTTCGGATTTGACCTCAGAGTTGACCATGTGGACCCGGTTGACTTCGGTTGACTTTCCGAGCCGAAAAGTTGACTTTTCGGTTTCTTGGTCTCAACTCCGGAACAATGTTGCTCTTCACTTCTAAGGTTTCAATCTTGAATTCTTGAGCTCTAAAGTCACGGTTGACTTTTGGCTTCTCCATGGAAATGCCTCAAAAGCTCCCAAAGTGCATCATTTTCGTCCAAGTTTCATTTCTCCCATATGAACCTACAAAATGAAATAAATAAGGGTAAGTGGCATTATTAGGCAATAAGGAAAGCATAAACTAAGCAATATGGAACACTCTTTATACATAAAATATGTATAAATCACTTATCATCCACCAACCTAGGTTCATGTTATAAGTACCAGGATGTTAGTTTACACTCCTATAGTTAATGTCTCTATTGCAACATGTTTTTCTACTATTTAATGAAAGTTAAGCTAATATTGGCATAAAATTTATTTTGCTTGAATATCATATTGGGTGGTTACATACAGATCCTTTTTTAGTGTGGGTTGCTACTACTTTCGTCCCTGAGGCCTGAATGATGGTTCTGCAATCCTCAAATAGGCATGTGTAACATAATTGTTTGTTTTACACTATCCCTAACTCTTGTTTTCTTTTTTCTTTGCCTTGAAAATACAGTAATATTGATGGCATTACTGGATTCAGTGAAGAGGACTCACAGTCGGTGTTTGGCTTCATGAAGTATGCTATTCAGTTGGCGAAGTCTGGTACTAATATGGTAGCTTTTGTACTTTCCTTGTGCTAGCCTTTTAATCTCTGTTATTTGTGTTGTTATGTTTCCTTTTTGGCATCTCATAGAGTGTATTTGCATGCTACACATTCACTCTGTATGCAGGTAGTCAATGCAGCAGTTATAGTATATCCATCAGTTAAACAGGTTATTGCTATTGCATGTGATCAAACTTGCTCTTGGTATGCTCATGCAAACAAGACTACCCTTGAAACATCTTAAAAAAGCCAGAAGCCTCTGTTTCCCATAGTGAATCAGATGGAGTATTGAGCTATGAAACTCTGCATTCAAACAGTTTGCCAAATTATTCGAAACAATTATATACTAGTGTCTGGTGTTTATATCCTTGGCGATGGGCTGAGCAACAATCATACACTAATTCCTACTCTTGGCACCCTTTATGAGATGCTGCTATTGTTGCTATTGAATCTTCTGCTGCCAGGGACATTTATCTTTTCCCTAGTTTGGGAAAAATCCAAGATAAGTATGGTGAAATGGACCACACACAGTCTTCTTCTGCCGGCTCTCCAGCCAAAAGAAAAAGACCCATTCTACAAATGTGAGTTATTTCTTTGTGCTTCAACCTTCAAGTTGGACCTTTTTGGGAAGACTACTTTATCGAGCTGAGGGGCTTGTTTGGTGTTTATTCAATTCCCATCATTTACTAAATATTTTTTCTTCTCTCTCTTTTTATTGTGGTGATATCTTTATTTTTATTCTTGAAGATTTTCTCTTGCCTATGTCCTGTCTCTTGCATTTTGTAGGAGATGATTTATATTTTAACTAAGTTTTTCACTCTAATCTAATTTCTTATTTTCCTGAAAAGCTCCCTGATATATTTTATCTCAGAAAACCTTCTACAATTTCGATAAAGTGGGTCTTTACTGTAATTTTATGTATTGTTTCTGACATGAAGCTTGGTTGACCAATAAAAAAAAGAATATGAAGCTTGTGAACTGTTAAGTATCTCATTTTCACACATTTGTTAACAATGCACATTCGTGAAACACTGCACGTTTGTTAACACTACATGAGGACATTGTCTTTGAACAACAAGTTCTCGGGTGAGTTTTACTGTTCAAATGAGATCTTATGAATTTTGCCAAATGGTTGAAACGATAACCCCGGTTCATAATTTACATAACCACCCTTTGCATTAGTTATTGTTACGTAGCTGCTGCCTCAAAGTCTTCCCAAGCTCGCAATCAATAGGTACAAGCTCTAAGTGTAGTGATCGACGACCTTGCATAAACAAAGATCAAAGGACCTGAAAATAGAAATAAAGAAAACTAAATTAGTAAAGTAATTATGGAACAATCCCCGGCGACACAACGGCAAAAAATGATAGGGCTAAAACTAGCACACAATGTAATCCTCGCAAATAAAGAATATTGTCACGTAGTATGGATAAACAAGGGTTTCCCGCAGAGGATTGATTCTAATTACTAAACTATATTGACTAAACAATAAAATAAAGATTGAGGTTTTTGGTTTTAACAACACTAATAAACAAGTAAAAGAAATTAATCCAAGATAGTTAATAATATTATTAGAGGAAATCAATGGAGAATGATGTAACCAAGGACTGCTGTTCACCACAAGAAAATGTTTAACTTATAAAAAGCTAATGTATCCTTCTTACAAATTTAATGTCATTACTCAAGTCAAGCCAATGATGTGTTGACCTTAACCTATTAATCTCTCATACTTGGTATATTAGATGCATGATGTTTACAATCTAACTTAGCCTCTAATGAATAACCTAGGATGATGTCTCCAAATGGTTTAACAAATTGGAAGTCATTAAACACAAAGAGAATTTGAGTAACGCTAGGTAACTTCGATACTGATGTTGTTCTAATTACCTAGATATTTATTCATATGAATAGGCCAATTATTCATGCGCTACTTTAGAACATATTATGATAAAGATAGTCATCCACACGTTCATAGTAATAAAATCCACATTGTCCAAAAAAAAAATCCTAGCATTCTTACTATGTTGTGCACCACAATAAACACACAAAAAAATTATCAATAAAAAACAAATGAATCAAAACACAATCAATTGTCTGAGAAGAATTCAATTAAACCAAAATTGTAAGGTCAACATGCCTAGGGCTAGAAATAGTCCATAGTTATTACAGAAGTTTAGCTACATATAGTCATAGTAGAAATCACAAAAGCCATATATAACTTAGAAAAGAAACCAAAAGAAAGAAGAATAGAGTAATGGAAATCTTCACAGCTTCCCTTATAGTTCAACGTCTCTCCTTCTCTGAATATCACGATGTGTCTTTGCCCATTAGGAGTTGCAGCCCACGAGGAAAAAGAAAAATCCTAAAATAATTAGAATTTGACATTACTCGATCAATCGGTCACAATGGGACATCGACCGGTCAAACCTTTTTATGTCCTCAATCCGTTTTCAACTCTCAGAAGCACTCCAACTCGCCTCCAATTGCTCTTTTTCCTTCCTCATTGTTGCAGGAGTCTTACAAAACATAAAACAATATAAATAATCCAAATAAAGATGGATTATGAGGAAAATAATAGGGAATTAAGTACATCAGAGCACACAAATATGCTCCTATCATGGCTACACCATATGGCGTTTCGATGTGCGACATCTATAAGGGACACTAGGTCCAAGGTTTGGCGGTGAGAAGGGTGATGGAGTTGCTCAGCAGGGAAATAACCCGGACGCGTTTTTCCTAGATGGAATGGCTTTGTTGTTCTTGGGAGAATTTTCATGACCTATAAGATAGCATGAATATGCCTCTTATAGACATGTTCTTGCATCCATAACATGGGCAAGGTACAAAATTTGACTCATGAATCAAAATGACATGCATTTGGAATTGAATAGTAAATCATTGATTTTGACTTTGACAAAACCAGAAAACCCCAACTGTTTTCTAAACTTTGCATTACCTTTATTTAACTTGGATTTAGTGTGTTGATTGCTTGTATTTCCTTGTTGCATCTCATCCTTTCTAACTCTTCCAAAATTGAACACTCCACTACACTCACTTATTGTATATATAACTTACTATTTCCATCTGTTGCCTTTCATTATTGCTAAAGTTCTTGGTTGCTTATTATCTAGCTAGGTCTAGGGTCATTGATCTCCGTGGACACGATAATTCGAGTCTTAAATACCCACTCTATAACTTGACAATGTGTGTATGCTTGCACGAGTACTATGCGCTCAATAACATAGCAGTAATTTTTTGCCACATATGCAAACGTGAGTGACTTAGTGCATAATACTCGTGCACGCACACACACATTGTCAATTTAGAACTTAGGAGTGACTTAGGACTCAAATTACGTATGTGGCATAAAACCACCATAAGCTTTGAGGAGGAACCAGAAGAAGAGATATAAACTCTACACTAGTTCGAACACGCCGTGAATATGGTAACCATATCTCCTCTTGAGAAATACCAATTGCACAGCCCAAAAGAGGCCAATTATCGCGTTGAACCTTCAACAAATCTTGAGAGTCAAATATGTACGTCAAGATGAAACCGCGACTACCCCGATGAAAGAGCCAAAGAAGGATAATCTGCAATACCAAAAGGTAATGCCATGGTAAGGTTATTCCTAGAGGCAATATTGAAAACTCGGTGGTGTCAAAGCCTTTGGTGGCTTCGCCTCGGGAACCCCATATCCCCGCATTCCAATATCTTGTTTTACTATTGGTGAAGTTTTGGAACTTGCAAAGTTTTAGAAAGAAGGGAATTGGCAAGGTTTCACCCGTTTTGGCCAATATGAATGGGTTAATGATATACCATGGAAAGAGAAAAAATTGTCCCACTAAGTACCTTGCGGAGAAGGAGAATTCAAAGTAAATTTGGGCAACCTAAGATGAATTTGGAGGCTATCAACCTTGGCCTGGTTAAACCTAGCTAGTTAATTAAGTCCAAAAGATAGCTTGAGGGTGAAGTAAGGATTTTAGCTGCTAAACCACTCATTAAGCCTCGCAGACCAAGATAGTAGAAGAAGCAGGTTTAGGAGGAAGAGGAAGCTCTTACAAAGACTGGCTAGCAAATGTGAAAATGGTTGAAGACGAACTCGTTGAGCCTTCCACCTAAATGAGTGTCGGCCTTTGATATGGGGGGGGGGGGGGAGGAGGGCAAGGTTTCTCCATAGGAGGCAACAATTTGGCAACCTACAATGGCTTTGGTCACTCAACGAAAAGAAACTGGCGACAATGAGGAACTTGTTGACTATGAAGATGACCCAAAAATCCATGATACTACTCACTAATCATCAAGATAAACATCATTAAATTACAAATTAACGCTCTAGACATAAGTAGAAGAGAGAGTTAGGTTGAGGAATGCTCAATAGGTGGTACTCGACTTCTCTTTGACTCTTGATGATGTTTTTTGATGAATTATTGAGGATCCCCATCGGCTAATGAGTGGATGATGTAGTAGACGTAGTGGTGAGCAACTTCTATGAAGGGTGGAAGAGGAAAGGTTTTTCGCCATAGAAGGCAACAATTTGGCAACCTACAATGGCTTTGGTCACTCAATGAAAAGAAATATTACAAGTGGCTAAGCAAATCGTTCGGGTTTACCATGCGAGGAAAGCACCGAAGGTGAAAGTGTCATCTTTGCAGGAAGATGTAGAGTTCTAGATAGTATCCTGCAAGACCCACTATAGTTTAAGAGTGAGGCTCTAGAGGAGGCAGCCCCTAGACCAACAAAACCTAATCTTAGTAACGACGAGCTTTTAAAGGAAATTGGAGACAATGAGGAACTTGTTGACTATGAAGATGACCCAAAAATCCATGATACTACTCACTAATCATCAAGATAAACATCATTAAATTGCAAATTAAAGCTCTAGACATAAGTAGAAGAGAGAGTTAGGTTGAGGAATGCTCAATAAGTGGTACTCTGACTTCTCCTTGGCTCTTGATGATGTTTTTTGATGAATTGTTGAGGATCCCCATCAGTTAATGAGTGGATGATATAGTAGATGTCGTGGTGAGCAACTTCTATGAAGGGTGGAAGAGGAAAGGAGGTGAGGAAGTGGGTGAAAAGAGGTGAAGAAGGTGGATAGCCTCCAACCTTCGACTGGTCGGGTGACCACTGTCGACCGGTCGAATGAATGGCATGGGGAAGTACAAAAGGGAAAGTGGAGAGGAAGGAAAAGGAAAGGGTGGAGTGTCTAGCTAAATTGTGAAATGGGAAATGACCTAAAATGACAAAAACTAGGTTTAAATAGGTAGAGGAGAGGAGGAATGGAGGGCTAGGATGATGTTTGAGAGATCTAAGGGGTAGAAGACTAAGTGGAGGACAAATGGGGAATTGCACAAGCGGATGAAAATAAGTAATAATCAAGTGATGACCTCATGATGTATGGAACATTTCTTGCTGAACTTTGGGGCTCCTTATGGTGAGTCACACGGTTGACTTTGTCATTGACCTTGACCTTGACCCTCGAAGTTGACCAAAGTGGTTTCTTGGTCAATCTTCCGGAATTCTCTTGTGCTTTACTACCAAGACAAAAAGAAATTATTTTATGGTGCAACAAGGACTAGTTTTAGGGCAAATTGTGTCCCAGATTTGTATGTGATTTACATACAAATTTGGCTTCTAACCTCCATAAAAATACTAATCCAATAGTTATTTAAAGTCTCTAATCCATGTTTTGCACTCATGTAGGGAAATTGAGCATCAGAATGATATTGGGACCAAAGGGCTTAGGGTTTAGGGAAAAAGGACGAAAAAAGGACGAAAAAAGGACGAAAAGTCAACTCGAGGACCGGCCGTCAACTCGTGGTCAACCCCGACTTTAGAGCGTCAAAGAGTCAAACAACAAGACATGGGAATACGTGAGAGCTTGCATCTAGAGAAGCAAGGGGAAAAGTTTAAGAAGCACCTTGCCTACTATACTGCAACTCCAAAACAATGATTTCAATTCTGTGATTGGATGAGCACTACGGCATTTCATGATGGGTAATTGGGTACATATCTAATATATCACGAAATGTTAAAGATGGGAAGATCACAGGTTTAAAGACCCACGATTGTTAAGTGTCGTTGCAACGGTTACTTCCAATTGGAATTTGGCCATTCTTGAGCAAAGATGTCTGTGAACCTTTAGTGCAATTGTCAAGTTTATTTGAAGAGACCTATGCAAAGACTGAAAGACATTAAAGGTTTACTGATTTAGACAAATTACAGAATGACATTGTGCTTAATTTATGCAAGCTGGAGCAAATATTCTCACATGCGTTCTTCGATATCATGATTCATTTAGCCATCCATTTACCACAAAAGGCAAAAATTACTAGGCCAGTTGGATATAGGTGGATGTTCCCAATAGAAAGGTAGTGAAGATTCTTCCAATTGAGATTTGTATTGATTTATATGTATTAAATTTTAACATTCCACTAATGTTCAATTTTAGGAAGTGATTATGCGGTTTTTTACCGTGGTCATTAATTATTACCTAAACTTCCTAACAATTGTCGTTGTAAAGTATAATGGGAAATAAAGGTTTTTCCCACAGAAGATTGTTATATTTACTTTTCAATGTCACAATAAATTAAATTAAATAAAGAATTATTATTAACAAGTATAAAGAATATATATATATATACAAAATTAAATAAACTATACAGTATTGTTTCTATTTACAAAAATATACATTATATACAAAAGTATTTTTGGGGGTTTTGATATTTTTGAAAACAATAAATAAAGAAAAGGAAATATTTTTGGATTTTTATTCCTTTTGAAAGCAAGAAAAACACACACAAGTATTGAATTGAAGATTAACCAACTCCCTAGCCATGAATCCGAAACTAACATATGTAAGATGCTGGACCACCATACATCTCCCAAATAAAACTTTCCCTATGAAAATTAACTCCGAGACCACTCTGTCAAGCTAATCAATAGAAAAAGAGTTGTTAATTCAAGTGCATGACCTAGCGGGACCGCCCAACTATCCGTGATCCTTCTTATTTAGTTTCAACATTAAAGATAAAACCAAACAAACAAAATTCACATAAGCTGCTAGAAGAATCAATCAACTTCAATCCAACAATTATTACACAAAATAGAAAATAAACAAACAATAACATTTCCCAAAATTATTCACGAATAGTTAATTGAACAAAAATAAATTATAATAAATAAACGAAGTTTGGGAAAAATGTTACTGTTGTGTCCATGAAAATGGACACTGTCTGGCAGGCGAAGGTGGCAGACTCAGCTATGAAAACGGACAATGAATTTGGATGTGGCGGGTGCGCGGGTGTCCTTAGCAGATTGGGCTTTTGGGCTTGGGCAATTGGGCAAAGGCCCAATTCTTTTTCTCTTTGTTTCTTTCCGGTCCAGCCCATGCAATTGGCCCATTGACTTTTCAACTCTTCATTTTCTTCTTTTCCAGTTTGACCCCGTGCTAGCGCTTCTTGCTTTGACTATTCAACTTAGCTCATTCTCTAATCCATGTCAGCATTGAGCCTTCATTCATCATTCTTCTTTCGCGAATTCTGGGCAGAGCAAGAGAGGGAGCTGGGCGCAAAGGAAGAGGCAGCAACAATCGAGGACTGGGCACGGCAGTAGCGTCGCTGGGCTTTGGGGATTTCCGACGGCGGCGCTGCCGGGCTGATGCGAAGTCGATGGATTTTTATACTGTTTTGTTTGATTTATGAGATTGATGTGAATTTGCAGAATCATAATGCAAAAAAACAAGAAGAACAAGGAAATTACATGACTCGATGATACCGGAGGGGTTATTTGTGAGTATCGCCGTCAAAGTGTAGTGGATGGTAAATTATGACTAGGGGTTGTCGTACCCAAGGGATTGGAAGGCCCAAGATCCCTACTTGGTGAACAAATGCAAACAAGGTATACAATGCACTAGAAGTGGTGTGATTAGAGATGGATTATGTACTTAGATGTGGAGTATGTGCAAAATGCAAGTGTAGTGATCAAAGGGGTGTCACTCTTGAGTGACAATGACAAGAACAGTGACTTGAGGTGACAAGGACAGTAGCTAAGTAACCAATCTAATCTAAGTGAGGTTGTGGTAACAAGAACACAAGTGAATGTGTTGATAGCTTTGTGTGTTGTTGAGGTGACAAGCCCAACAAAAGTGTGATTGCTGTGTGATCAAATGGATGGAAACGATTGGGGTTTCGGGTTCACTCTACCCCAATCAAATGTATGACAAGTCTCAAGAACATGCAACAATGAATTCACTAAGGATCAAACCCCTATCCTAGCCATGTTATGGTTCTAGGATTGATTCTTCTAGGCCTATTTTGTGCCTTATTAGGGTCACAAATACTCCTAGTCTATTCATCCAAGCCTTGTTAGGGTCTCAAACAAACTTCCTAGGCATAGAGATTCAAGAATCAAGATTCAAACAAACTCAGTCCATTGACATAAACTCATCATGCTCATTGCAAACACATAGGATAAAATGTAATTACATAGAATCCTAACATTAAGTTAAGTTGAACACATGCTTGAGAACTAATTAGATTCATAAACATGCATCAAACAAAACCGTATTTAACCAATGAACATATCCAGAAACGAATTTATCATGCATACTCAAGAGAAATCATCAAAACATCATCATGGGCTAGAGCACACAACCCTAGCCCCCAATCTAATGAACTACTCACAATTCATTGTCATGTACATCAATAATCTCAAATAAGAAAGCATAAGTTCAAAGTAAGAGTGACGAAGTTGAGAAAATGCTCAAGATGTCGATGGCCAGCAGCTCCTTGGTGACTCCAAGTATGTAACAAGCCTCCTTGAACTCCCCTCTTCCTCTACAAGCTCCAACTTATCTCCAAGCTTCCCAACTCTTGATGTCTCAATGGATGGCAACTTGTGGTGAAGGTAACTCTATGGAATGGTGGTGGAAAGTGTATGGCTGTAGTGTTTGGGATGTGTGGAAGATATTTCGTGAAGGGATGGAAGTGAGATGGGTGGTGGAAGATGGTGAAAATGGGAAAACAAAAACGGCAGACGTACTGGGCGTCCGGGCGGATGGTATCGGCGTCCGGGCGCTTGGTACGTCTGTGTGTGTTTCAGCAAGCTTTGCCGAGAGAAAATGGGATGTTTCTATCTAGGGTTTTTCTGAACGTGAGTAACTGAGTGAGAACAAGGTCTGGTTGGTCTCAACAGCCTCCAAGGGTTCCCTAGGGTTTCCTAGTGGAGAGAGTAAACAAAGGTGAGTGGTGGGAAAAGAAATGGAAAAAAAGGTGAAGTGGAGGAATTTGTGGGTGAGTGGGGAAACTAGTGGACATGTCATCAGCCATGCATATGTGTGCAGCTGGTGTAGGAGACTCTCTCCTACTGTGGTGGTGCTCCGGTGGTGGTCCGGCGGTGCTGCCGCCTCTTGTGGTGGTGGTTGGCCGGAAAAGTCGCCGGAAATGCAATTTCTTCATTTTCCTTCCTTTCTTCGATTCTTCAAGGCCTTCAATGGCAACGTCTTCCGAAGGTAAATTTGTGCAATCTTCAATGCCTAGAAGCCACGGTTGCCTTCTTGTCCTCTTCTCGGAAGTGTGCCCAAAAGTAGTCAAAATGCACCTTCTTGTGCCGAATTACCTCAAGTCACCTAAGTAACCTGAAATCATGAAAACGCATATTAGTGGTAACAAAATGCCTTCGGATAAGCTTAACTCTTGTGATTAGGAATACAATTTGCGCTATAAATAAGTGCAAATCATTACACACCGGTCAAATTCAATGGATTCATTGATGTCTTGGATCGATTAGAGTTTTTATACTGTTTTTTTATTTATGGGATTTCTGTGAATTTGAAGAATCATAATGCAAAAGAACAAGAAGAACAAGAAAATTACACGTCGGTTCAAATTTAGGGGATTCATTAATGTCTTGGATCGATTAAACTTTTAATTGATGCTAATGGGTTATGATCTTGAACTTTTATACTGTTTTATTTGATTTATGGGATTGCTATGAATTTGAAGAATCATAATGCAAAAAAACAAGAAGAATAAGGAAATTACACACCGGTTCAAATTAAGGGGAGTTATTGATGTCTTGGCTCGATTAAAATTTTAATTGATGGTAATGAGTTATGATCAGTGGGTTTTTATAATATTTTGTTTGATTTTGGGATTCTGTGAATTTGAAGAATCATAATGCAAGAGAACAAGAAGAACAAGGAAATTACAGATCGGTTCAAATTCAATGGATTCATTGATGCTAATTGGTTATGACCATGGATTTTTATACTATTTTATTTGATTTGTGGGATTGCTTTAAATTTGAATAATCATAATGCAAAAGAACAAGAAAATTACACAACGGTTCAAATTCAGTAGATTAATTGATGTCTTGAATCTATTAAAGTTTTAATCGATGCTAATGGATTATGATCATGGATTTTTATACTATTTTATTTGATTTATGGGATTGCTCTGAATTTGAAGAATAATAATGCAAAAGAACAAGAAGAATAAGGAAATTAGACACCGGTTCAAATTCAGGGGATTCTTCGTTACTGGATTTGGTGGATGTTCCTTTTCTACTAGTTTTTGGCAAACTTGTATGTATGGTTGGATTAAAGTCTACGGCATGTGAAGCGGGTGCAGAAAAAGTTTGTGAATTTGATGTAGAATGCATGAAAGAGGGATAGGCATTTAAACCAAATAGCACAGCTGGAAAGTCTACGGCATGTGAAGCGGGTGCAGAAAAAGATTGTTGAAGGAGGTCTGTATGTATCTCTCAGTCATATTCTTACTTCTTACTAAATCGCACAGTTATGATTTTGATGTAGAATGCATGAAATGTTTCACTTCAAATGAAGATTACCTCCTACATGTCCATTCATCTTGCTTGGATGCAATGCTTGAAATTGCACTGATTAGATGGTTTTCTGGGAAGAATTGATATTTGTGAAAAAACAATATTTTTTTTCGATTGTAGCACCACATTGCTCTTACAATCTGATTTTAGGGTATATAAAAAATATGGGGGTGACTATTGATGTTCTTGATAGCAATAACTTAGTTATCCGTGATTATATGTTTAGCTTCCGAAAATGGTAATCTGTTGGACAATATTCCACACAATGTACAAGAGCTTATAAATTCCTACCAGTTGAGTCTTTTTATCACAAAATTGCGTCTTTTTCTGTTTTAATCACGTTTTTTTACCAGTATTTTAATCTTGTTTAATTAATATTTTTTCTGAAAATAATATAAAGTGCAGATTACAAACAAGTCGAAACCATTGGCACTTTCCTTCTTATTCTAGTGTCAATTTTTTTTGTTATACTATAGTATTGCAGTAACTTTTTAAATCTCTGTTGCATCTGGATGATTATTTGTAGATTACAAGCATGACTTTCATTGCATAATTACACTACATGTTGTTATGTGAAAGAGTTTAAATTATAATCCCCCCCAACTGGAAGTTATGCCTGCTGTGGGTTATCATTAGAGATAGTACCACTGGATCCAGTCCAACCCCTTGCCGTATCAAATTTCTTGTTTAAGATATATGTCGTCTTGCGAGACATTGTTCTCATATATGCTTTGTTCATATTTGGAGGGAAGCGAACTTTGTCGCTAAGCTATTGCAAAAGCTGGTCACTTGATACATGTTTCAGTTTGGGAGCACAAACTTCGGTTGTGTGCTGCTAACGCTTTCCATTTTGATCAGTTAGGTTGCAGTTGTGTTAGGGGTTTTTCGTTGTAATTTGCTCTTCTTCATAAAAAAAATGATACCATATTGGCATATTAGATATCAGGTTAATAGGTTTAATGATCCTTGCCGAAACGACGTTGCGACCCAAGTCAGTTTTTTTAAAAATCAAACGCAGCTTCATCTTTTGTTCGCACAACAGTAGCACCGTTCATCTTCTTCTTTCTTGCCCCCAGCCCCCAACAACTCAATCTTCTTCCTTACAGGAATTGGTGAATGTTCCTTTTCTATTAGTTTTTGGCAAACCTGTATTTTTGGTTGGATTAAAGTAGTAAAATTCTTCTTCTTGTTGTTGCTCTTGTTGTTGTTAGGAATAGAAATATGGAGCAGATCGTGCACATCCCAGACATCCCCTCTATCCATCCTGACCAGCAACCCACAATGGATGTGATTGCTTCATTTATAGACCCAAAAGTGGCCAACACTCCTGTAAGCTTGTATTCCATTCAATTTTCTAGTAAACATGTTTTTGGTTACTCGGTATGTCCTCATTGTTGACCAAATAAATTGATCATTTAGATGTTTAAACCAAATAGCACCGCTGGAAAGTCTACGGCATGTGAAGCGGGTGCAGAAGAAGTTTGTTGAAGGAGGTCTGTATGTATCTCTTATTCATATTGTTACTTCTTACCAAATTGGGCGGTTATGATTGTGATGTAGAATGCATGAAATGTTTCACTTCAAATGCAGATTACCTTCTACATGTCTATTCATCTTGCTTGGATGCAGTGCTTGATATTGCACTGATTGGATGGTTTTTCGAGAAGAATTGATATTTATGCAAGAACAATATTTCCTTCGATTGTAGCACCACATTCCTCTTACAATATGATTTTAGGGTAAATAAAAAATATGGGGGTGACTATTGATGTTCTTGACATGAAGAACTCAGTTATCCGTGATCATATGTTGAGCTTCCAACAATGGTAATCTATTGGATAGCATTCTGCACGATGTACTTGAGCTTATTAATTCCTACCAATTGAGTCCTTTTATCACAACAGTGGGTCTTTTTTCTATTTTAGTCATGTTTGTTTTTTTTACCAGTATTTGAATCTTGTTTAATTAGTGTTTTTTTTCTGAAAATAATATAAAGTGGAGATTACAAACAAGTGGAAAATGACTCAACGATAATTACGGGGTGAATGTGAGTATCGCCGTCAAAGTGTAGTGGATGGTAAATTATGACCAGGGGTTGTCGTACCCAAAGGATTGGAAGGCCCAAGATCCCTACTTGGCGAACAAATGCAACCAAGATATGCTATGCACTAGAAGTGGTGTGATTAGAGATGAATTATGTACTTAGATGTGGAGTATGTGCAACATGCAAGTGTAGTGTTCAATTGTGTGTCACTCTTGGGTGACTTGTAACCAAAACAGTGACCAAAACAGTAACTATGTAACCAATCTAATCGATATGAAATTGTGGTAACAAGAACACAAGCAAGCGTGTTCAATCGCTTTTGTGTTGTTGAGGTGATGATTTGTATGTAATTTGCATACAAATTAGGCCTCTAATCATCATTATTGTGCTTGTCCAATGGCCATTTGTGAGTCTCTAATCCTTGTTTGCACACTTGTAGATGAATTGAGCATCGGAACGATATTGGGATCAAAAGGGAGCATTTCGGAGCTTTTAGTGGATTTCCCAGCAAAAAGACGAAAAGTCAACCCGAGGACCAAAAGTCAACTCATGGTCAACCCCGACTTTGGAGCATCAAAGAGTCAAATGCCGAGTCCCGAGAATGAAGCACAAGAGAATTCCGGAAGATTGACCAAGAAACCAAAAAGTCAACTATGGTCAACTCCGAAGGTCAAAGTCAAGGTCCAAGTCAAGGTCAACCTCGTGATTCACAAATGTGCTCCCACATCATCAAGGACCACACTAGATTTGGTGAGGTGACATGTTGATTATTCCTCCCTTTTGTCCTCCCTTGTGATTTCCCTTCCTTGCCCTTCATTAAACCTTTCGAGCCCTTAGATTAAACCCTACTTTATCCTAGCCCTTTATTTCTTCCCCTCTAGCCTATAAATAGCTTAGTTTTTGCCTCATTAGGTCATCTTTAACCTTCCCATTCAGACCCAAATCGACCTCACTTCCTTTCCCCTTTCCTTCTCTCCATTTCTCCCTTTCACTTCAGCCTCGAACGACCATCGACCGGTCGACGACTACTCGTCGAACGGTCGACGTCGACGGAATCCGTCGCTTCGGCTCGTCTCCGCCGCCTCCTCCACTTCTACCACCATTTGGGCAGCTTGGGATCCTCACCGGACATCGGGGACGCCATCTACACTCAAGAAGAAGAAGGATACACCATTGATTGAGCATTTCTCACCCCTCTCTCTCTCTTGTATTCATGATTTTAGCTTGCTATTGTTTTGTGATGATGCATCCTTGATGGATAGTGAGTAGTTACCTTGTTGGGGACTAGGGTTGTGTTCCCTAGTCCATTGTGATGTATTGATGAATTAACTATGTATGGATGCTTTGTGATGAATGGATATGTCTATTACCCAATTCAATTTGTGTTGAATGCATGTTTAGGGAACTTTGTCACCTCTTTGAGCATGTGTATAACCTATTTTGATTGAGTTTGTTGGGGTGACTCCTAACTCTCTCTAGGCAATTGATAGTAGATGTGATGTGGACCCCTTGTTTGAGCTTCTAAGTCTTTGAGCCCTTCGCCTCCCAAGCCACATTGGGAGAGTTCTAGTGACCCATAACATGGCACTATGAATACATAAGAAAAGATGGTCTTAGACCCATAACATGGCTAAGATACGGAACTTGATTCATCCATTGCATAAGCATAATTACTAAATTGGTTCGTTAAGCATCGTAATTGGACTTAGGCTAACCCGAAAACCCCAACACTTTCCTTATCGTGCACACACATCTATCTTTATTGCTTGCATTTACTTTAATTGTTTGTTTGTTGCTTGCATTTCACAATTGCTTCTCCCAAAACCAAACTCACTACACTCACACTTCACTCATTGTCACATACTCACCTTCACTCACTCTTTCCATTTCTCATCTATTCCATCATTGCTAGAGCACTTGATCACACAAATTACCAAGGGATTGAGGAGCCCATCGATCCTCGTTGGAACGACAACCCCCCTTCACAATTTACTTACCCCATACTTTGACGGTTCGTCAAATGGCGCCGCTGCGCGGGGATCTAGGTTTAATCATTGATTTCTTGGTTGTTTTGGTTGAGACTTTAGCTTTCTTTTGCTTTTGTTTGCATATTTCCTTGTTGTGTTTGTTTATATTGTGGTATTTTATCGCCTAGTTGATAATCATCGAGTTTACTTTCGTTTAGTTTCTTGCATCAAGTGTGTTCTTGAAATTGTGAATATTGAATTCGTGTTTTCGTTGGTCTAATTGTGCTTTAGGTTGCTTGTTTGTTGTTGTTTGGGTTCCCTTGCACCTTTTGGGACCTTGTTTGTTTAGGTATAAAAGGAGAAAATCACAAAAATATAGTTTCGGGGCACTTGTCGAACGGTCGATTCGTTTCTCGACCCTTCGACGAAAATTCCCCGGACGTGTGTCGACCGGTCGACCGGGAACATTGATTATTGTGTTTTGAAGGTATATGAACCTTGCTTCAACCTCTCACACACGCATACAACTTAGAAGCGGAAAGATTTTAAGTGAGAACACAAGAGGAAGGCCAAGAGTGAGACGTAGACCGATTGTGAGACGTATACCGATTGCTTGTGAGAGTGCACCGCCTACACTCGAGCGCCACCAAGCACCTTTGGAGGAGCCGATTCCCCAAGCAACAATGGGAGAACCAAATCCACCACCGGATCCACTCAACAACAACAATCCACCTCCCGTGAGACGCGATGAGGGAGTACACTCTTCCTCATGTGGTGGATCACCCCTCTTGCATCATGCTACCACCGTGCAACACTCATTATGAAATCAAGTCTTCCACCTCGAGTATTATGCCTACTTTCCATGCCTTGAGGGATGAAAGCCCGTATGATCATCTCATGGAATTTGAACAAGCATGTACTACCGTTCAATTACATGGACTACCCGAGGATGGACTCAAGCTTCGCCTATTCCCTTTCACATTGAAGGATGGAGCTAGGAAGTGGTTACTCAAGCTTCCACCAAGGTCCATTCACTCATGGTTTGAGTTGCAAGAAGCTTTCCTTTCAAAGTTCTTCCCACCTAGCAAGGCGGCCAAGGTTAGGGATTCTATTGTCAACTTCAAGCACCAATCGGGCGACGCTTTCTATGAAACTTGGGAGAGATTCAAGGATTTAGTGATGAGTTGCCCACACCACGGCTTGGAACAATGGTTTCTAGTTGATGTGTTCTACCGAGGCTTATCTTCCGGGCAACGACAAAGAGTTGATACTTTTCGGGGAAGCACAATAGCCGGTATGTCTCCCGATGAGGCATGGGACACATTTGAGGACTTAGCCACAAATTCCGAGCTATGGGATGACTTTGGGTCAAGAAGACTTCCTCCCACACAACCGGCACCTCAAGTAACAAGAGTCCACAATGTCTCAAGTGAATCATTGGGGGATGACATGATGAGAACCCAATTTGATAGGTTGGAACATTGATTATTGTGTTTTGAAGGTATATGAACCTTGCTTCAACCTCTCACACACGCATACAACTTAGAAGCGGAAAGATTTTAAGTGAGAACACAAGAGGAAGGCCAAGAGTGAGACGTAGACCGATTGTGAGACGTATACCGATTGCTTGTGAGAGTGCACCGCCTACACTCGAGCGCCACCAAGCACCTTTGGAGGAGCCGATTCCCCAAGCAACAATGGGAGAACCAAATCCACCACCGGATCCACTCAACAACAACAATCCACCTCCCGTGAGACGCACGAGGGAGTACACTCTTCCTCATGTGGTGGATCACCCCTCTTGCATCATGCTACCACCGTGCAACACTCATTATGAAATCAAGTCTTCCACCTTGAGTATTATGCCTACTTTCCATGCCTTGAGGGATGAAAGCCCGTATGATCATCTCATGGAATTTGAACAAGCATGTACTACCGTTCAATTACATGGACTACCCGAGGATGGACTCAAGCTTCGCCTATTCCCTTTCACATTGAAGGATGGAGCTAGGAAGTGGTTACTCAAGCTTCCACCAAGGTCCATTCACTCATGGTTTGAGTTGCAAGAAGCTTTCCTTTCAAAGTTCTTCCCACCTAGCAAGGCGGCCAAGGTTAGGGATTCTATTGTCAACTTCAAGCACCAATCGGGCGACGCTTTCTATGAAACTTGGGAGAGATTCAAGGATTTAGTGATGAGTTGCCCACACCACGGCTTGGAACAATGGTTTCTAGTTGATGTGTTCTACCGAGGCTTATCTTCCGGGCAACGACAAAGAGTTGATACTTTTCGGGAAGCACAATAGCCGGTATGTCTCCCGATGAGGCATGGGACACATTTGAGGACTTAGCCACAAATTCCGAGCTATGGGATGACTTTGGGTCAAGAAGACTTCCTCCCACACAACCGGCACCTCAAGTAACAAGAGTCCACAATGTCTCAAGTGAATCATTGGGGGATGACATGATGAGAACCCAATTTGATAGGTTGGAACATTGATTATTGTGTTTTGAAGGTATATGAACCTTGCTTCAACCTCTCACACACGCATACAACTTAGAAGCGGAAAGATTTTAAGTGAGAACACAAGAGGAAGGCCAAGAGTGAGACGTAGACCGATTGTGAGACGTATACCGATTGCTTGTGAGAGTGCACCGCCTACACTTGAGCGCCACCAAGCACCTTTGGAGGAGCCGATTCCCCAAGCAACAATGGGAGAACCAAATCCACCACCGGATCCACTCAACAACAACAATCCACCTCCCGTGAGACGCATGAGGGAGTACACTCTTCCTCATGTGGTGGATCACCCCTCTTGCATCATGCTACCACCGTGCAACACTCATTATGAAATCAAGTCTTCCACCTTGAGTATTATGCCTACTTTCCATGCCTTGAGGGATGAAAGCCCGTATGATCATCTCATGGAATTTGAACAAGCATGTACTACCGTTCAATTACATGGACTACCCGAGGATGGACTCAAGCTTCGCCTATTCCCTTTCACATTGAAGGATGGAGCTAGGAAGTGGTTACTCAAGCTTCCACCAAGGTCCATTCACTCATGGTTTGAGTTGCAAGAAGCTTTCCTTTCAAAGTTCTTCCCACCTAGCAAGGCGGCCAAGGTTAGTGGATTCTATTGTCAACTTCAAGCACCAATCGGGCGACGCTTTCTATGAAACTTGGGAGAGATTCAAGGATTTAGTGATGAGTTGCCCACACCACGGCTTGGAACAATGGTTTCTAGTTGATGTGTTCTACCGAGGCTTATCTTCCGGGCAACGACAAAGAGTTGATACTTTTCGGGGAAGCACAATAGCCGGTATGTCTCCCGATGAGGTACGGGACACATTTGAGGACTTAGCCACAAATTCCGAGCTATGGGATGACTTTGGGTCAAGAAGACTTCCTCCCACACAACCGGCACCTCAAGTAACAAGAGTCCACAATGTCTCAAGTGAATCATTGGGGGATGACATGATGAGAACCCAATTTGATAGGTTGGAAGCGGCTCTCAACAAGACGATAGACATGCTCATGCAATCACAATCCAAGCCTCCTCCTCGACAAGTTAATAGTGTTATCTCTTCACCATCTTGCTTCTATGTGGCTCTCTTGGCCATCAAGCGGAGGAGTGTGCTTACATGATTGAGGAAGAGAAGGGAGAGAGACAACAAGTGAACCAAGTGAGTTCCTATTCACAAGGTTCTTATCAAGCGCCTTCAAAAGCTTACAACAACTTTGCACCTCGGAATGAGCAAGGGAGCACTCAAGGATACCAACCAAAACCTTTTGGAAACAATGCTCAAAGGTATCAAGAGAGGTCTCAAGGGTATAATACCTACCAAGGAGGAGATAAGTATCAAGGGAGTGACACATATGGAGGACATAGGAGCTCAACTTTTGGATCACCTCCCGGTTCTCTACTCAAGGAGGAAACACCTACCATCAAGGTGTCTCTTCATCTTTGCTGCCCCACGTAGCTCTCAAGCTCAAGAGTCCGCGGAGCCGTCAATGAAGGACATGATCGCCACCCTTGTGCAAGGCCAAGTGAAGAACAATGAAGCGATCTCGGCTCTTGAACAAGGGCAAAACATCTTGCAACAAGGCTTGTCAAAGATTGAGTTGCAAATGGGCCAAATGGCCAAGGAGATTAGTGAGAGGCCAAGAGGTACCTTGCCTTCTAATGTGGAGCAAAACCCTAAGTTCAAGACCAAGGAGCAATGCAATGCTATCTTCACTTCTCATTCCGGTATCTCTCATGCTACTTATACTCCTACTCCCCTAATATCAAATGTTTTCACCCCTTCTCCTTTCATTCCTATTCATGAGAACTTTAATCATATGCATTGCATGGAGGATGGGGCCAAGGAGGAAGAAAATGTACTCCTTGGCAATTATGGATTGAAGGAGGAGAAGACTTGTGAGGAGAATGGAGGAGTGGTGCTTGACAAAGGATTTGGTTACTTGTCCTTTGAGAATGATGTTACCTCTTATGGTGGAGTGAAGACACAAGAAGGAGCATTGAGTGAGGAGACTCCTCAGTACGAGCATGTCATGGTTTCTAACCTTGGTGGTGAGGCTATGAAGGCTATGGACCCACCAAGAACCACGAGCACCTCTAGGGAGCTCCTTGATGATGATGTGCATGTACACCAAGCGATGAAGATCACCCCCGATGAGAGGAGGAGCAAGAAGAAGACATTGACGAATGAGCTTCACGAAGTGTTCAAAAAGGTAGAGATTAATATCCCTTTGTTGGAGCTCATTTGCAAAGTGCCGGTTTATGCAAATTTTCTCAAGGACTTGTGTACCAAGAAGAAGCGGCTTGAGGAGCATGAAGTATACAAGATTGAAGGGCATGTAAGCTCAATGATTCAACACAACATGCCACCGAAGAGGAAGGATCCCGGAAGCTTCACTATCGGATGTCAAATTGGTGAGACACACCTTGATGGAGCACTTATGGACCTAGGGGCAAGTGTCAATGTGATGCCTCTATCTCTCTATAAGAGGTTGAGCATTGGTGCTTTGCAACCTACCCCTATTGCACTTACCTTTGCGGATGGAAGCAAGCGAAGACCGGCGGGTGTAGTGGAAGATGTGCTAGTAAGAGTTGACAAGTTTATTCTTCCCGCCGACTTTGTTGTGCTTGATATGGGTGATGACCCCAATGAAGACAATGGATTTCCCCTTATTTTTGGACGCCCTTTTATGGCTACGGCGGGAGTGAAAATCAATGTTTTAAAGGGAACCACTAGCTTCAAGGTGTTGGGTGAGAAAGTGAAGTTTGAAATGTTCAAGCCCATTCATCCTCCGGAGGTAGTTGAGAAGGTGTTTTCTATTAACTTGGTGAAGGGCAATAGTGCTAAGAGTGAAAGGATCTTTGGTCCTTTAAATCCACCGAAGCCTACACCTCGTGCTCACGACCACTACTCACCAATTTGGGGGTATGACAATCCACCGCCTCTTGTGAACTCAAAGCCACCACCTCTTTCTCATAAAGACATACTTGGGAAGGATCCACTTCTTGAAGGAGCTACAAAGAAGAGCCCTCCTATGAATGAGCTACAAAATGCGACAATCAAGGCCATGAGGGAGATGGTTGGCGAGGTAAGGAAGAAGAAGTATGCATGGCCCCAAACTTCCATTTCGATTTTCAATGGTATGAAGGGCTGCTTTGTGGGAAGCTTTGGAGATGGTGAGACAAGCCATACAGTGAGTGAGAAGAAGCTTTGCTTTGAGCCACCATAATTTCACCAAGGAGGAACCAAGACCGGCTTTTTAGGTCTATAAACCGAAGCGCTTGTGGGGAGGCAACCCCACTTGGAAAAGAAATTTTTGTTTTCAGCACTATTTAGTAATGAATAAAGGTTTTGGGAGGTTGGGAGGTGCTAGGATAAGAAGATTTGAAGGAAGAAACCCAAGAGGTGTTGATTAGCATTTGTCTACGAGAGGCCCGGGAAGAACAGTGACTTCGGAGACAGTTTTCTCCACATTGGACCGTTGAAATTCAGTGAAACAAGTTGGGAACGATTCTTCTATGAGTCTTCTCTGCCCAGTTTAAATTTCTCTCTAAACAGACCGTTGGATCTGTTGCAATATTGGTTTAACAGAGGAGTGCTCGTTGCAGTTTGACTTTCTAGAGGGTCACTTTGACCGGTTCTTCATTGCATGTCCGGAAGGTGATTTCTGAGTTTCCAGTGGCCAAACTAAAGCTCTTTGAGTGTACTTCCCAACGCCACTAGAATCACTCAACTTGGATGCCTATTCTAGGGGCTATGCCCAAATCTTTGGGAGAAGGTCAATGCTGCATTGCTGCTTTCCCCTGTTTTCAAGTGATCCCGATGCAATCACACTCGCTACTTCATTTGGCACCCGAGGAGCAAACATATGGAAGTCAGGGCCTTGTGCCCTGAGGTTGTGTCTATTTGAGGTCTCTTGGCTAGCTAAGGACGTCGTCTACGAGGGGGTTTTCTTATCTCTATCTTCCGATTGCTAAATGTTTTGTTATGTGTGCATTCGCCCGACTTCACTCTCCTCACTGTTACCAATGTGATTTTCTTTGCTTTTAAACTCCTCAAAACACCGAGGACGATGTTGGTTTTAAGTGTGGGGGTGTGAGGTTGGGCTAAATTAAAGTTGCCTCACATTTTCGAACCACCAAAATTTTTCAATTTTTCAAAAGTTTTCATCGGACGGTCGACCTTTGGGTCGAACGGTCGACAGGAATTCCCTGGACGACCGGTCGACGGGTGCTTAAAGTTGAAAATTTTGAGAATTTTGAAACTTTGAAGTTTGTTTGGTGTGTTTTTATTGTCCTTTTCAACCCCAATGATGAATTTGAGCCCATTAGGTTATGAATTAAGTGGATAAAGAGCATGTGCCACTACTAGAATTATGTCGTCAGACATCGGCCAGAAACCGATGTAAAACAAATTCTCGACCGATGTCTTTGTGGGTGTAGTAAAAGATAAAAAACTATTAACATCGGTTCGTGACCGATGTCTACCAATCCGCGGTACATCGTTTCTACATACTAATAGGATGTAAAACAGATAAAACGAGCATTACTTTGCAGGTTCAACTATTCTAAAAATATCATATTATGACTTTTAATGCTCGATAAAGTGTAGCTACAGGCAGAAAATTAAACCTATAAACATCGCTCTTGACAAATAACTGATGTTTATCTTCTTTGTAGACATCGAAAGCATGATGTACTGCATGCATTTATATATATATGTGTATATTTACACTTGTTTACTGCCTAGTACAAACTGCTTAACAATTAACATAACCGATATTGTTATACATAATTGAAATCTATTTCTTAATAAATAACGATGTTAAATATTTCTTGGGACATTGGTTTTACATTAAGTTTTGATGTCTAGCGGTAAGTAGGACATCGTGTCTTGGTTTAACATACGATGTTTATTAGCTTATTGGACAACGATTGTCCCAAAATTTGGATGTGCAAAACGATATGGGACATCCAATTTTAGTTTGGAATCGATGCAATTGTTCTTTATAAGGCCAGTCTTGTTGATGAATCTAATTTTGTATTTAATTATCAATATATATCACGTCTTTTAGATAAGCCTGATGTCCACAAGTCAATCAATTAGCTGCTAATAATTCAAATTCACATTTCTGAACAAATGAATGAAGGGATAATTGTAGATGATAATTCATTGCATTAGACAAATTGTTTGATCATCAGTAATTTGCTAAACATGTCAATAGCTACACACAGATTGGACATGCACTAGCCCACAATATTATACAAGCAGTGCAGTTTATGTCCTAGTTAATTAACAAAAATTTTGGCTAGCTAATCCAACATATGGATTCCTACTGATAAACACAAAACAGTCAAAAGCTAGTTGTTCCCCAGACCAACTTCGGTAGTGAGAATCTCTACAAAAGATTTTGCAAGAAGTCAGCTACTTCAATACGCACCTCGTCAAGTTGCTCTTGGGTGTATTCTTTTCGAGTCTTTGACGCCCACTACAAAGAGATTGATAAAAATTGTAATGATCGGAATAAATAAATAATTTTCATCTATGTTCATCTAAAAATTATAATACTTACCTTAGTCGTAAACCCTAGCATCTCATCATCTATAATCTCTTTCATGTAACGCATAACATAATACCCACATTCATGTCCGCCGGGTTGTTTTGGTGCACCCTTTTTAATCACATCAGTAAAGAAAAGCATTATGACAACAAATTGAAAATTGTAATTAACTCATTGATGACAATATATAATACTTACAGGAAGTGGTTTACATTTGGGCTGCTTTTTACTCCTACCAGTTTCAGCATTAAAAGTTTTAACAGCACTAGAGCACAGATAAATATTTGTCATAATCAAATAGTTTTAATACTCGGTAATTGACAATCAAATATAAAAAACCACAAGAACTCACTCTATAACTGATTTCTCCCACGTTAAGTAACGGGTCGGTTTTGCCAAAGAGTCCAACATGTAAATTTCATCTTCCCATATTATAGTCAATATCCAAGTGATTCCTATATTATTCAAGTAGCCCACATGATGAAACAAGTTAAAGCAGGAGGATCTAACTTTAAAAAAAATTGTAAAGACGAGATAGTTTGGGGTATAATACTTACCCCGGAGTGTGAGGCACAAAAAAGATGCGGTCGGCCTTTCCCTCTCTTAGCCGATTCACTATGTATTGTTGAACTTCGATCCTTCTCTTTGATATGTAGCTGCTGGGTCCACAAATCCAAAAGTATCCAGCAATTCTCTTTGTTCCAGAATTTCATGTAGATGCCTACCAAATTGAAATTATTGAAACCAACTTAGAAAGTTCTTAAAAAATAGAAATGATCTAAGCATTTTTAATTGGTGCTTACGTCATGTATGCTGCAATCACTCCAGCTCCAATCCACTTCATTTCTAACAAATCAATCACATTCTCAGTCAAGATGTAGAGTTCACGAGGTAAGCCAAAGATAATATCATCCAGGACAGTACTTATTGACAGCCCGGTATCGCTCATGAACGTTTTGGCATGTTTGTACAATAGCTTACAACGTTTAGGAACAAACGGATGAAGCTCACCTGCCTGGAACAATGCTTTTGGAGCAACTGCTTTTTTTTTTTTTTTTTCTGGCAGCAATTAAAGAAGTAATTAAGAGAGGAAGCAATTAAGGAGAAGTAATAAAGAGATACCGACCACTCTTACCTTACTCACTTGCCGAATGACTAGATCCTCGGGCCAAGCGACGTGGCTTCCAACGGCTTGGCCAACTATCTCCATTTCATCTTTTACTGGAAAAGGAAGTTTTGCATCTGATTGAATCTCACCATCTATAGTGACCCTTACACATCCCTTTTCTAATGGAACACCATGAATCGTCTTGTTCACAGCCTCATCTTCTAGTATTGTACCAAAAGCAACTATGTTCCTAATATTGCCCACTGCCAACTCACATGTAGCACCCTAACAAATTAAAGCATATTAACTGACCATCATATATATACACAAGTGAAAAGCAGATCAAATGGAATAAAATAAAAACATCAATATATAATTAAATTAAAGCCATCAGATCTAACTCACATAGGTATTGTTTTCAGGAGGATGAGTAATAATCTCACATTCAATGACATTGTGTTTCACCTTTTCATCACCAATGCCATGTATATCTGGTGAGATACTTTGCTTTCTGTCATGAAAACTTGCTTTATCTGAGATAGGTGAAACAATATCCTCTGCTTGATCAGGGGTAATGGCAGCATGTGTATTAGGGGCCTTTCCCGTCATAATTTTTTCCAATTGTGCAATCCTTTTAAGTAAAATCTCTTCTGTCTTTTGTTGTTGTGCCACAAGATTTTTTCTAGTCTCTTCCAACTCCATGTCACGCTCCCGATCACGTGCTGATAAGTCCGCCTTGGTAACTCTTACTCTTTTCTGCTTCGGAAGTTTGAAATAGGTGGATGGATTAACGAAGCCTCCAACACCCCTCACCCTACCAGAGTGTTCTGCAGTTTTCAGCGCCTTAGAAAGAACATCATCACTCCCAGAGATTGTTAGCTCACCCTTCTTTTTCTTCTCCAACAATTCATCCTAAAATTACAGTTGAAATTAACCTTAACATTAATAATGATGTATTGTTTTTTTAAGGAAAAAAAAACTTACTAAATGCACTTACAATTTCTTCAAGCACTGGGGTGAGTTCCTCGTCTATCTCCCCATTTTTGCGTTCACGAGCTTTTTTCCACATAATTGCACGATCAAAATCTCCTCTTTCCGGATATTCCTTCCTCTACACAACAGAAGCATACAAAAATACATGTCTCATCTTCCAAAACAAATAACAATTAAGGTCATAAAACACATGCTAGCTAGAGACTTACTAAGTCATCCTCTAGTCCAACATAACCCTTTCTTGATAATCTGTGAGGATACTTTCTCTTCCTCACTCGTTCCGCTTGGTGATTGTGAAGGATCTGCAATAAATACTTGGTTAATTACTCATGTGTGTTACATCTAGAAAGCCATGTACGTAAAAATAACATGATTCTGCCATCTTACTTACTCGTATGTATTACATCAAACTAGCTAACATGGAATTATATAAATAATGCATTTATATATGCACCAATTTGAAAGCATACCAGCCATTCTTCTGTGGACCTCTCTTTTACAAAGGCCCTCCATGGCCCTAAACCAACAAAGTTGTATTGCTTCGGAGGCCTTTTTAATTTTCTTTTCTGTCCCAAGAATGGCAGCACATACTTTCTCGTTAAAGTTGTCTTGAACTGTCTCCATTTGGTGCCAGCAGATGTCAACACCAACTTCTTACTTTCAGGAGCCACTTTGAATGTATTCTGTGAAGAAAATTAATTTCCTACCATAAACATCTTTTTCATGCAGAAAAAATGAACACTTCAAATATAGCTAGGCTAGAGTTACAAATATGCAACATTACCTGAATTTCTTCCCAAATTCTGTCTTTCAGATCAGCATCTACATCGGGCCAGCCTTTGACGTTGATAGGCACCATTGTCCGTGCCAACATCCCTATGTACCCTTGTAGAGGGTGCCTTATTGGTCCATTTGGATTGCCATTAGTGTTGTACGTGACTTTGAACTTTTTTCCCATGGCTTTCTTCACCACAACTTTGTACATGTATGCAACACTTCGTTTCCCTCTACTTCTACTTGATTCAGAGGTAGTAATGGTAGCAGCTGAAGAAGAATCTTCTTTCTCTTCAGTCACCACATCATTCTTAGAAATAGGAACTGCCTCATCAGCCTTCCCTTTGGATTTTTTGGGTTTTGGTGATTTTTCTCTCTTCTTGGAACCCATTGCTGCGTTACAAACTGTTGAAAAAATCACAAGAAACACTCTGTTAGTGTGCTGTACTATACAAAAACAAAGTAAAAATCAATAGATATATACAATACCAGTTGTAAAAAAAAATAGTAGTATTCAGACCACAGCTAATTCAACATACAGCAAACCCAAATGTCTCCATTTGTTCAAAATCTCATAGAAAAGGCAATGAATAGGTTACAACTTCTTGCAGTAAAAGATAAGATGAAATCTATCCAATAATCAACATTTAAAACATTGCAGGAACTGCACAAAATAAATGCATATTTGAGAAACTATTCTTCTCTTGGTGTAGTGAACTGGTTGACCCAAAGCCCCTCAACATTATCTCTTAAATATGTGTCCTCATCCTCATCATCATGAGGTGGTATTTCAGCACAAAATGGTTGGTGTTCCATGATGGTGTCCCCAAGATCATCTTCATTCGAATCACGATAATCTCTATTTGGGGTTGTCAATACAACTGACCAGTTGGCATCGACTGGATCTTCCACATAAAAAACTTGCTTCACTTGAGCAGCTGAAGCAAATCTATCTTGCTTATGGCCCTGCCGGTTTAGGTTTACCAAAGTAAAACCAAACTCATCGATTTTTATTCCTTTTTCATTCTCAGCCCATTGACACAAAAAAACAGGGGCTTTAAAGTCATAATAATCAAGCTCCCAAATCTGTTCAATAACCCCATAGAATGTCATATTGGTGAAGAGTGGATTTTTATCTTTGGCACTTGACACCTGCATCGTCTTAGCCACTAAGGTCACCCCACTATTTTGTACAGCTCTAGCATTGTCTCGATGCTTCGTGAAGTGCTTAACTCCATTGTATCGATATGCTTCATAGGTTAACACTGTAAAACTTGGTTTTCCAGCCAACCACCTCAGGGTTTGTGAAATTTCATTAGGCCTTTCCCTAATTTCAGCTGTCACCTAAAACAAAACCAAAATTACAATTCATGTTAATTATTGCACAACTATTTAAGACTTCTTGTATGATGTTGAACATGTAAGAAACACAATAACAAACCTTGGATTGAAACCAATCAGCAAAGGTTCGATTGTGCTCATTCATAAGCCATTTTTTGCTCTTCTTCTTCCCTGCCCAAAGTTGTTCCACTAGCAACATATGTGTGCTGTAGATATATAATAAAATCAGGTTTGACGCCACAATGATAAAAGTAAATCATGTCAAATAAGATGTAGGAAAATAAACTAAGATGAAAGTACTTACATCCTATATGGATCCACCTCAGCATTATTGGAAAGCACATGAAGATGGGCCTGGTCCCTTTGTTCTTCATCGATTAACATTGGTATAGCAGCAGACAATGGTGCAATCAGCTTGCATGAACCCTTATGAACTCCAACTGCACTACCTTGCTGTAAATACTCAGAGCAAAACTCCACAGATTCCTCCCCAACGTAACTTTCAGCTATGCAACCCTCGGGATGGTAACGATTCCGAACATACCCTTTTAATACTTTCATAAATCGTTCAAAGGGATACATCCATCTATAAAAAACTGGACCACATAATCGGACTTCTCTAACAAGATGCACAGTGAGATGGACCATTATATCAAAAAATGAGGGAGGAAATATTTTTTGCAGCCCACACAAAGTAACTACCAAATCAGATTGCAGCTTATCTAATTTGGACACATCAACAACTTTGTTGCACAGAGCATTGAAGAAGAAGCACAGCGTCATTATACAAGTTCTCACATGCTTGGGAAGCACCGAACGGATGGCAACAGGAAGCAATTGTTGCATCAATGTGTGGCAATCATGAGACTTCAACCCATACAGTTTCAAATCATCCATAGATACCAGATTTTTTATGTTAGAGGAATGACCATCCGGAACTTTCATTGACAAGAAAGAAGTACACATTCTTATTTTTTCTGCCCTAGACAAACTATATGGAGCTGGTGGTAAATACGTTCTTTTCTCTCCAATTGTCGGAGCCAATTCAAGTCTAACCCCCATTTCAACAAGATCTAAGCGGGCAACAACACTATCTTTAGTTTTGAAAGGCATATTCAATAAGGTACCAATCACACTTTCACAAACATTTTTCTCAATGTGCATTACATCGAGAATATGGCGAACATGAAGAGATTTCCAATATTCCAAGTTAAAAAAAATTGATTTTTTTTTATACAAGGAGTACTAGCAGCCTCTTGAACCGAGCTCTTGTTTCTTTTCCCCTTCCCAAACTCACAATTTATATGTTCTACTGTTCTGAAGATTTCTTCTCCGGTTAGAGGTGTCGGTGCAATACCAAATTCTTGTTGATTATTAAATTCTTTTTTTTGCCTCCGATAAGGATGATTGCGAGACAGATATTTCATGTGGCTGCCATAGGACATTTTCCTGCCATGGGTCAACCGGACAGCAGACGTTTTGTCACCACAAATTGGACATGCTTTGTACCCTTTAGTGGTGCAACCCGATAAATTTCCATAAGCGGGAAAGTCATTGATAGTCCATAACAAAACAGCTTTAAGGGTGAAATATTCTTGCCTATGTGCATCATAAACGTCACCAACTCCTTCCCACAAAATTCTCAAGTCATCAATCAATGGCTGTAAATAAACATCTATGTCATTTCCCGGCTGTTTCGGACCAGAAATTAATAAAGATAACATCATAAACTTCCTCTTCATACATAACCATGGAGGAAGGTTATAAGTCACCAATATAACAGGCCAACAACTATATTTACTGCTTAGAGAGCTATGTGGATTGATGCCATATGCTGCAAGTGCTAACCTAAGATTTCTAGGGTCACTTGCGAATTCAGGCCACTTATAGTCAACCAACTTCCAAGCAGGAGAATCAGCCGGATGGCGCATGTGCCCATCTCTTGTCCGTTTATCATCATGCCAAGTAAGCATTTCAGAAGTTCCAGGTGATTTAAACAGGCGCTTAAATCTGGAAATAATAGGAAAATACCACAAAACCTTGGCTGGCTGCCCTATTTTAATAGTTTTGTCCTTCATTAACTTCCAACGAGAGATGCCACACTTAGGACAAGTTATTGCATCAGAATATTCTTTCCAATACAATATGCAATCTCTAGGACATGCATGTATTTTCTTATATTCCAGCCCCAAATTGTTCATAGTCTTCTTTGCCTCATACATAGTTTGAGGCAATACATTATCCTTTGGAAGCAAAGACCCAACAGTGACAAGCAACTCTGAAAAACAAGTGTCACTCAAACCAAACCTAGCTTTCAAATTGTAAAGTTTCACCAATGAATCTAACTTAGTGTGGTCACTATTATCAAATAATGGTTTTTCCGCTTCCTCCACAAACTTATTAAACTCATACGACTCCTCATCATAATCACCGCCATTAAAGGCAGCTTCACACATATCAACAGTTTCAGACACAAAAGGATGGTTTGGAAACGGATCACAACTACTAACTGCACTAGCACAAGAAGATAAGGTAGGTTCTCCGTGCCATATCCAGTTCTTATAGCTTATCAAGAAGCCATATCTATACAAATGTCCCCTGATGACTTTAATAGACTTCTTTTTGCAGTTTATGCACTTTGAGCAAGGGCAGGGGACTCTCTTAAGGTTACTTGCATTTTCTTCAGCAAAAATCAAGAAATTTTCTACTCCACATTCATACTTTAATGTATCCCTATCCTCTTCAATCCAAGATTTATCCATTGATGTCAAATGATATGCACTTCATAAATAAAAAACACCTCATCAATGACCATTAATTTTATTTAAAATGCAAATATAGGCATTAATTGTTCACACAATAAATGTAAAACATTTAGAATAGCAAACATAGAACATACTATAAAGGTGAAGCTACCATGGAGCGAGATAGTTTTAGAAATAACAATATCTATTATCAAAGGAATTATATAATCAAAGATCAAGTTGTAAATATCAACAGAAAAGAATCATACCTCTTTGCAAATATCAGCAACAAATATCACTGTAAGAAACCTCAGACTTCTAACGTCTATAATCAGCTGTCATTGAAAAATAAAAATAATAGATTAATTTTATATCAAAAGAAATAAAGGCTTAGCATATACACATTAAACATGATGCATTTAGAAATCTAAGTGACAACAGAAAGGAACCACAAGGCATTTAGAAATCTAAGTATCATTTCTGCAAACACAAGCTAGGATAACCAAATGATGCATCTCTGGAAACACATGTTATCAGTAAACAAAACACATGTTATCAGTAAACTAAATCATGTATCTTTGCAAACACAAGCTGCAAAAAGCATACCACTTCAATTGTTTGTAATCAGTACATATCACTTTCTAATTATTTGTAGGTCAAAAATGAGTGCAGCAATTAAGAGGGCAAGTCGAAACAAGCATAAAGTAATGAATAAATTAATTAAGAGAATGAATAAATAAAGTACTAAGATTTCAGCCAACAGCTAAAGTAAAATAAATTAAACTTTATTGCACAAATTAATGGCCATGCCTCGGTATAACTCAAATAAAGTACTAATTAGAATGAATGATCATGCACAGCTAGAAGGAACCGCAAGACATTTATGTATATTAATCTTCTTTGTGGAAGATTTACTATAAGCTTATTGATTAATAATAAATTTCATAAAAAACTGGGGGGTTCTGCAGCTACCACCTAGCTCTATCGAAATGAAAGCAATCTGAGTTTTTACCAATATTTCGTATCTAAAGCAATCTGAGTTCTACCATTTTTTTTTTAAATAGAATAATATTAAAGAAAACTTAAAAGAGTACAAATAGAGAAGGGGGTCAAAAGACCAAACCCAACAAACGAAAGAGGAGACAAATCCTCTGCACCAAACAAGGAATTAAGCATGAAAAGAAGAAAAAAATAGATTAAGTAAATCTAAACTGAGGAGCCAACGAAAGATCACGACCAAAAGGACTTGCAAGGAAAGCAGGCAACTTTACCCACCACACAGACCCAACATTTTGAGCTTCGTAGTTTGCAAGCTTAACAGTAAGGGAATTGCCCTCCCTGTAAATATGGGATATCCTAAAATGAATGGAACTAGTAAAATGCAGACAATTAAACCAGGCAACACGGAGCCTCTACGGAATTAGATGCGGGTGCTTGAAAATCTGAGTTCTACCAATACTTGAAGGAAATTTCACCAATATGTTTTTTTTTTTAAGAATCACCATTTATAATTCAGTCAAGAGAGGCTGACAAATGTACAAGCAGGAAACACCAAAACTCAACGACACCAAAACTGCTACAAGAACCCTAAACTTTTACCAATATGCTTGTTTTAATATTTAATTAAAGCAACCACATAAAACCAAAACCCAGGACAAATGTATCAAACGCACCTTATTAATTCAAGTTATATAAATCTCAGATTTCATAGTTAAAGAAAGAATGAGCTTGAGAGGCAATCAAGTACCTAAAGGAAAGAGCTAGGAAGAGGCAGAGCTAGGAAGAGGCAGAGCTGCAGTAGCTGTAAATTTGTAATAAAATCAATTCATATCCTCACAGCTCTCATAGACCCTTCAATGGCGTTCGAGGAGAACGACGACCGAGGAAGACGGCGATTGAGGAGGACGGCGACCGAGGAGGACGGCGACCGAGGAGGACGGCGACCGAGGAGGACGGCGATCGAGGAGGACGGCGACCGAGGAAGACGATTGAGGAGGACGACGACCGAGGAAGACGGCAACCGAGGAAGACTGCGACCGAGGAGGACAACGACCGAGGAGGACAGCGACCGAGGAGGACAGCGACCGAGGAGGACGGCGATCGAGGAGGACGGCGACCGAGGAGGACAGCGACCGAGGAGGACAGCGACCGAGGAAGACGGCAACCGAGGAAGACCGCGACCGAGGAGGATGACGACCGAGGATGACGAGCACAAAGGAGACAAAGATCGGGCGTACGACGACCGAGGTGATTGATGATCGAAGTGCGGGACTGTGTTGGCTATTCTAGGGTTCGCAGATTTGGGGGCTGTCGAGAGAAGTTTTCTGTTTTGAGAGTAAATGGGAGTCAATAAGAGTCAAAGACTGCAAAAGCAATATTAAACTTCAGTTAATGGGTTTTGGTAGCTGAAAATAACTAAGTGTGGGAACATAGAGAGGGAAAACCAATATTTGGTTTCGCGCCTACATTTAATGAACTTAGCGCCTCCTGTTTTTACAAGTTCGGGGTTCCCGCAAAATTCAAATGAAATTGGAGACACCGGTCAAATTAACGATCGATGTTATAGATACGCTCATACATCAGTTCTGCATCACCGCGATGTAAAACCACATTGTGACATCACGTGCAATTCTAACTGATGTCTTTTAGGTGATGTCTGTTGGCATAATTCTAGTAGTGTGCTTAAACTTTATTGGATTGCCTTGTGATTAATTTATGTAATTGATGCTTGCTTGACACTTTGTGCACGTTTGCCTTGTTGATTGATCATTTGCAACTAGAGAAGCATGTGTAGACGATGTATTGACTTGCATATACCCTTTATGGTGAGATTTTGAGCCTTATTGATATGTATGCATCATTCATACATCCTTGTTCTTCATGTGTGTGCATTCCATTAGTTTACGAGACCTAGAACTTGCTCAAAGACCGCTTGAGGCTATGTGTTAGTTTGCAATGGATTGGAAATGATTAAGGCACTAGTTAAGCACCATGGCCAAACTAACTTTCATCCTTCTAAACACTTTTCTTTAGGTTTAACCCATTTGAGCCACATTCATCATTTAGCCTTTCACTTCACCACCCACATCACCATAACCCATATTTTAACTTAAACACTAGCCACCCTTGTTCCGAAATGTTAATAAGACAATGATTGTGACTTCTTGTTTCTTATATGCTTGAGAAATCTATGGGATTGTACAAAATGGCAAGTGTGGGGGTAGTAGGGTAGAAAGAATTGAGGTTGTAAAGAAGAAAAGAAGTTGAGAAAATGAAAAAGAAAAGTAGTGTATAAAAATAAGTTCAAAAAGAAAGTCCCAAAGAAAAGAAAATACAAAATGGGAAATTGTTGTTGAGAAAAAGAAAGAGAAAAGGAGAAAGGAAGAAAGAAAAAAAAAGGGGTTGTAGAAAAATAAAAGGTTGGAGAAGAATAGAGTTAGGTTGCTTGATTACGAAAGCATACGCAAAAGAAATGAGTCTCAAAGTCCTTGATTTGTCTTGTGAAGCATTAGGAACATTTGACTTTCTATTCCCTTCATTTCATGCTAACTCTTAACCTTTGGCCCCATTACAACCATGTGAAAGCCCTTTTGATCCAATAAGTTGTGAACTAATTAGTGGAAAGATGGTCATTGAGCAAGCTTATGGGGACGTTGCTTTTGGTTATGCTTTAAGAGCAAAGACTTAACCCTAGGCACAAGAGCGGAAATATTTAGTGAATCATGTGAGTTTAGCGGTTAAGCATGTCAACATGTGCTAATTTGATTGCTCTTGATTGATTATCTCATGGCTAGCACACACAACGCCAAGCATGCATTAAATACATATCTTAATCACTTGGCAAAGCATGATGTTTATGTTGTGTGCTTGATTGAATCTTGATGAATGGCTTAGTGGGCTTATTGAGGATATGGTTGGAAAGGCAATTGAATTTGTGTTGATTGGATTGTTGATTCTATGTTTGCTTGAGGACAAGCAAAGCTTAAGTGTGGGGGTGTGATTTGTATGTAATTTGCATACAAATTAGGCCTCTAATCATCATTATTGTGCTTGTCCAATGGCCATTTGTGAGTCTCTAATCCTTGTTTGCACACTTGTACATGAATTGAGCATCGGAACGATATTGGGATCAAAAGGGAGCATTTCGGAGCTTTTAGTGGATTTCCGGCAAAAAGACGAAAAGACAACCCGAGGACCAAAAGTCAACTCGTGGTCAACCCCGACTTTGGAGCATCAAAGAGTCAAATGCCGAGTCCCGAGAATGAAGCACAAGAGAATTCCGGAAGATTGACCAAGAAACCAAAAAGTCAACTATGGTCAACTCCGAAGGTCAAAGTCAAGGTCCAAGTCAAGGTCAACCTTGTGATTCACAAATGTGCTCCCACATCATCAAGGACCACACTAGATTTGGTGAGGTGACATGTTGATTATTCCTCCCTTTTGTCCTCCCTTGTGATTTCCCTTCCTTGCCCTTCATTAAACCTTTCGAGCCCTTAGATTAAACCCTACTTCATCCTAGCCCTTTATTTCTTCCCCTCTAGCCTATAAATAGCTTAGTTTTTGCCTCATTAGGTCATCTTTAACCTTCCCATTCAGACCCAAATCGACCTCACTTCCTTTCCCCTTTCCTTCTCTCCATTTCTCCCTTTCACTTCAGCCTCTCGAACGACCATCGACCGGTCGACGACTACCCGTCGAACGGTCGACGGCCGACGGAATCCGTCGCTTCGGCTCGTCTCCGCCGCCTCCGCCACTTCTACCACCATTTCGGCAGCTTGGGATCCTCACCGGACATCGGGGACGCCATCTACACTCAAGAAGAAGAAGGATACACCATTGATTGAGCATTTCTCACCCCTTCTCTCTCTTGTATTCATGATTTTAGCTTCGTTATTGTTTTGTGATGATGCATCCCTTGATGGATAGTGAGTAGTTACCTTGTTGGGGACTAGGGTTGTGTGCCCTAGTCCATTGTCATGTATTGATGAATTAACTATGTATGGATGCTTTGTGATGAATGGATATGTCTATTACCCAATTCAATTTGTGTTGAATGCATGTTTAGGGAACTTTGTCACCTCTTTGAGCATGTGTATAACCTATTTTGATTGAGTTTGTTGGGGTGACTCCTAACTCTCTCTAGGCAATTGATAGTAGATGTGATGTGGACCCCTTGTTTGAGCTTCTAAGTCTTTGAGCCCTTCGCCTCCCAAGCCACATTGGGAGAGTTCTAGTGACCCATAACATGGCACTATGAATACATAAGAAAAGATGGTCTTAGACCCATAACATGGCTAAGATACGGAACTTGATTCATCCATTGCATAAGCATAATTACTAAATTGGTTCGTTAAGCATCGTAATTGGACTTAGGCTAACCCGAAAACCCTAACACTTTCCTTATCGTGCACACACATCTATCTTTATTGCTTGCATTTACTTTAATTGTTTGTTTGTTGCTTGCATTTCACAATTGCTTCTCCCAAAACCAAACTCACTACACTCACACTTCACTTATTGTCACATACTCACCTTCACTCACTCTTTCCATTTCTCATCTATTCCATCATTGCTAGAGCACTTGATCACACAAATTACCAACGGATTGAGGAGCCCATCGATCCTCGTTGGAACGACAACCCCCCTTCACAATTTACTTACCCCATACTTTGACGGTTCGTCGTGTGACAAGCCCAACAAATGTATGCTTTGTGTGTGATCAAATGGATGAAACGGTTGGAGTTTCGGGTTCACTCTACCCCAATCAAATGTATGACAACTCTCAAGAACATGCAACAATGAATTCACTAAGGATCAAACCCCTATCCTTGCCATGTTATGGCTCAAAGGATGGATTCTTCTAGGCCTATTTTGTGCCTTATTAGGGTCACAAATACTCCTAATCTATTTATCCAAGCCTTGTTAGGGTCTCAAATAAACTTCCTAGGCATAGAGTTTCAAGAATCAAGGTTCAAACAAGTTCAGTCCATTGACATAAACTCATCATGCTCAAGGTTCAACACTTAGGATAACATGTAACTCGCATAAAATCCTAACAAGTTAAGTTTAACACATGCTTGAGAACTAGTTAGATTCATGAACAAGCATCAAACAAAACCGTATTAAAACAATGAGCATATCCAGAAATGAAATCATCAAGCATATTCAATACAAGTCATCAAAACATCATCATGGGCTAGAGCACACAACCCTAGCCCCCAACCTAATGAACTACTCACACATGTTCAAGGAATACATCATTCTTGTCAAGAATATAAACATAGATACAAAGAATAACAAAAGTAGAGTTAAGAAGTTCTCAAGGGATGATGGAAAACAGCTCCTTGGTGACTCCAAGTGTAGATGACAGCCCCCTCTTAAACTCCTCTTCTCTTCCAAGCTTCTTCTCCTTCAAGTTTCCGGATTCTTGTGTTCTTGACGAATTCCCAGCTGTGGAGCTTGAAACGTGGTGTAATGATGGTGGACTGGTGATGAAAGTTGGTTCCTAAGATAAATGGATGCCTTAGGAACAACTTTCTTGAAGGATGGAAAGTGATTTGAGCAATGGAAAGTGGTGAAAATGGAAGAACAAAACTGGGCAGTTTCTTGGTGTTCTTGGTGTTCTTGGTGGCTGAATGTGTAAGGTGGTGGCTGATCTGGGTGTGTACGAATTGTCTAAGGAATTAGGGTTATGGGATGTGATTCCACAGCTCTCTCTCAGCCCCCAAGAGTCTCCCTAGTGAAGTGTGTGGGTGGATGCATGGAGAGTTGCAAAAGGAAGGCTAAGTGGAGGATTTTAAGGAAAAGTGCATGCATAGGTAAACCAAACTGATTTTTCTTATGTAATGGGTGCAGCTACCCATACATGCAACTGGTCAAGACTATCTCCTCCAGGTGTGGTGATGCTCCGGTGGTGGTCCGGCGGTGCTGCCGCCTCTTGTAGTGGTGGTTGGCCGGAAAAGTCGCCGGAAATGCAATTTCTTCATTTTCCTTCCTTTCTTCGATTCTTCAAGGCCTTCAATGGCAACATCTTCCGAAGGTTGATTTGTGCAATCTTCAATGTCTAGAAGCCACGGTTGACTTCTTGTCCTCTTCTCGGAAGTGTGCCCAAAAGTGGTCAAAATGCACCTTCTTGTGCCGAATTACCTCAAGTCACCTAAGTAACCTGAAATCATGAAAACGCATATTAGTAATAACAAAATGCCTTCGGATAAGCTTAACTCTCGTGATTAGGAATACAATTTGCGCTATAAATAAGTGCAAATCAGAAAATATTGAGACTTTCCTTATTATTCTAGTGTCAATTTTTTTTGTTATACTATAGTATTGTAGTAACTTTTTAAATCTTAGTTGCATCTGGATGATTATTTGTAGATTACAAGCATGATCTTCATTGCATAATTACACTTTATGTTGTTATGTGAAAAAGTTTAAATTAAAATCCACCCCGTCCAAACTGGAAGTTATGCCTGGATCCAGTCCAATCCCTTGCCGTATCAAATTTCTTGTTCAAGATATTTGTCGTCTTGTGAGACATTGTTCTCAGATCTGCTTTGTTCATATTTGGAGGGAAGCGGACTTTGTCGCTAATGTTATTCCAAAAGCTAGTCACTCGATACATGTTTCAGTTTGGGAGCATAGACTTCCGCTGTGTGCTGCTAATGCTTTCTATTTTGATCAGCTAGGTTGCGGTTATTTTAGAGGTTTTTCGTTGTAATTTGTTTTTCTTCATCGAAAAACAAAAACAACACCATATTATCATATTAGATATTAGGTTAATAGGTTTAATGATCCTTGTCGAAAGGACATCGTGACCCAACTCAGATTTTAAAAAATAAAACGCAGCTTCATCTTTTGTTCGTACAAGAGTAGCACCGTTCATTTTCTTATTTCTTGGCCCCAGCCCCCAGCTACATTATCTTCATCCGTACTGGAATTTGGGGATGTTCCTTATCTACTAGTTTTTGGCAAACCTGTATTTTTGGTTAGATTAAAGTAGTAAAATTCTTCTTCTTGTTGTTGCTATTGTTGTTGTTAGGAATAGGAATATGGAGCAGATCGTGCACATCCCATACATCCTCTCTATCCATCCTGACCAACAACCCACAGTGGATGTGATTGCTTTATTTATAGACCCAAAAGTGGCCAACACTCCTGTAAGGTTGTATTCCATTCAATTTTCTAGTAAACATGTTTTTGGTTACTCGATATGTCCTCATTGTTGACCAAATAAATTGATTATTTACGCGTTTAAACCAAATAACACCGCTGGAAAGTCTACGACATGTGAAGCGGGTGCAGAAGAAGTTTGTTGAAGGAGGTCTGTATGTATCTCTTATTCATATTCTTACTTCTTACCAAATTGCGCGGTTATGATTGTGATGTAGAATGTATAAAATGTTTCACTTCAAATGAAGATTACCTTCTACATGTCTATTCATCTTGCTTGGATGCAGTGCTTGATATTGCACTGATTGGATGGTTTTCTGGGAAGAATTGATATTTATGCAAAAACAATATTTTCCTTCGATTGCTCTTACAATCTGATTTTAGGGTATATAAAACATATGGTGGTGACTATTGATGTTCTTGATATGAAGAACTCAGTTATGCGTGATCATATGTTTAGCTTCCGAAAATGATAATACGTTAGACAACATTCCGCACGATGTACATGAGTTTAGGAATTCCTACCAATTGAGTCCTTTTATCACAAAAGTGGTCTTTTTCTTTTTTAATCATGTTCGTTTTTTTTACCAGTATTTGAATCTTGTTTAATTAGTGTTTTTTTTATAAGTAATATAAAGTGCAGATTACAAACAAGTCGAAAACATTGAGACTTTCCTTATTATTCTAGTCTCAATTGTTTTTGTTATACTATAGTATTGTAGTATCTTTTTAAATCTTAGTTGCATCTGGATGATTTTTTGTAGATTACAAGCATGATCTTCATTGCATAATTACACTTCATGTTGTTATGTGAAAAAGTTTAAATTAAAATCCACCCCCTTCCGAACTGAAAGTTATGCCTCTTGTGGGTTTACATTAGAGATGGTATCATTGGATCTAGTCCAATCCCTTGCCGTATGAAATTTCTTGTTCAAGATATTCCAAAATCTTGTCACTCGATACATGTCTCAGTTTGGGAGCATAAACCTCCCTTGTGTGCTGCTAATGCGTTCTATTTTGATCAGTTAGGTTGCGGTTGTTTTAGGGGTTTTTCATTGTAATTTGTTTTTCTTCATCGAAAAAAAAAACAACACCATATTATCGTATTAGATATTAGGTTAATAGGTTTAATGATCCTTGCCGAAACGACGTCGTGACCCAAGTCAGTTTTTTAAAAATAAAATGCAGCTTCATCTTTATTTGTGCAACAGTAGCACCATTCATCTTCTTATTTCTTGCCCCTAGCCCCCAGCTACTTCATCTTCTTCCTTACTAGAATTGGTGGATATTCCTTTTCTAGTAGTTTTTGGCAAACCTGTATTTTTGGTTGTATTAAAGTAGTAAAATTCTTGTTGTTGTTGTTGGTCTTGTTGTTGTTAGGAATAGGAATATGGAGCAGATCGTGCACATCCCAGAGATCCCCTCTATCCCTCCTGACCAACAACCCACAGTGGATGTGATTGCTTCATTTATAGACAAAAAGTGGCCAACACTCTTGTAAGATTGTATTCCATTCAATTTTCTAGTAAATATGTTTTTGGTTACTTGGTCTGTGATCATTGTTGACCAAATAAATTGATTATTTACGCGTTTAAACCAAATAACACCGCTGGAAAGTCTACGACATGTGAAGCGGGTGCAGAAGAAGTTTGTTGAAGGAGGTCTGTATATATCTCTTGGTCATATTCTTACTTCTTTCCAAATTGGGCGGTTATGATTGTGATGTAGAATGCATGAAATGTTTCACTTCAAATGCAGATTACCTTCTACATGTCTATTCATCTTGGTTGGATGCAGTGCTTGATATTGCACTGTTTGGATGGTTTTCTGGGAACAATTGATATTTATGCAAAAACAATATTTCCTTCGATTGTAGCACCACATTGCTCTTACAATCTTATTTTAGGGTATATAAAAAATATCGGGGTGACTATTGATGTTCTTGACATGATAAACTCAGGTATCCATGAACATATGTTTAGCTTCCGACAATGGTAATCTGTTGGATAGCATTCCGCACGATGTACTTGAGCTTATTAATTCCTACCAATTGCATCCTTTGATCACAACAGTGGGTCTTTTTTCTGTTTTAATCATGTTTTTTTTTACCAGTTTTTGAATCTTGTTTAATTAGTATTTTTCTGAAAGTAATATAAAGTGCAGATTACAAACAAGTCAAAAACATTGACATTGTTCTTATTATTCTAGTGTAAATTTTTTTTGTTATACTATAGTATTGTAGTAACTTTTTAAATCTTAGTTGCATCTGGATGATTATTTGTAGATTACAAGCATGGCCTTCATTGCATAATTACACTTCATGTTGTTATGTGAAAAAGTTTAAATTAAAATCCACCCTCCTCCCCCCCAAGTGGAAGTTATGCTTGTTGTGGGTTTGTATTAGAGATGGCTACTTTGATACTTGACTAACATTTTTTTTCTGCCCTTGGTTTCAACCGCCCCACCCTTTGTCATTTCTTTTCTAATCTTTTGTGCGTGCAAATGTTCTGAGCCCATTCAAAGCTGCCTGCTGTTTTCTGGTCTTGAAGGTCTTATTTGGTTCAAGTGTTCCTATACGCATGTGAGAAATTAGGGGCTTTTTTATTTGCACTTATTTATAGCGCAAATTGTATTCCTAATCACGAGAGTTAAGCTTATCCGAAGACATTTTGTTACTACTAATATGCGTTTTCATGATTTCAGGTTACTTAGGTGACTTGAGGTAATTCGGCACAAGAAGGTGCATTTTGACCACTTTTGGGCACACTTCCGAAAAGAGGAGAAGAAGTCAACCGTGGCTTCTAGGCATTGAAGATTGCACAAATTTACCTTCGGAAGACGTTGCCATTGAAGGCCTTGAAGAATCGAAGAAAGGAAAGAAAATGAAGAAATTGCATTTCCGGCGACTTTTCCGGCCAACCACCACCACAAGAGGCGGCAGCACCGCCGGACCACCACCGGAGCACCACCACAGCAGGAGAGAGTCTCCTACACCAGCTGCACACATGTGCATGGCTGATGACATGTCCACTAGTTCCCCCACTCACCCACAAATTCCTCCACTTCACCTTTCTTTTCCATTTCTTTTCCCACCACTCACCTTTGTTTACTTTTTCCACTAGGAAACCCTAGGGAACCCTTGGAGGCTGTAGAGACCAACCAGACATCCCTCTCTATCAGTTACTCACGTTCAGAAAAACCCTAGAGAGAAACATCCCATTTTCTCTCGGCAAAGCTTGCTGAAACACACACAGACGTACCAAGCGCCCGGACGCCGATACCATCCGCCCGGACGCCCAGTACGTCTGCCGTTTTTGTTCTTCCATTTTCACCACCTTCCACCACCCATCTCACTTCGATCCCTTCACGAAATATCTTCCACACACCCCATACACTACAGCCATACACTTTCCACCACCATTCCATCGATCTACCTTCACCACAAGTTGCCATTCATCAAGAGGAGCAAGGAATCGGAAGCTAGACTTGCTAGAGCTTGAAGGAGGAGAGAAGAACGAAGAGGAGGCCTGCATATATCTTTGGAGTCACCAAGGAGCTGCTGGCTACGACCCTTGAGCAATTCTTAACTCTTTCTTTCTTTAGTTTTATGTTTATGTTTTCATCTTTGAGATTAATGATGTATATGACAATGAATTGTGAGTAGTTCATTAGATTGGGGGCTAGGGTTGTGTGCTCTAGCCCATGATGATGTTTTGATGATTTCTCTTGAGTATGCATGATGAATTCGTTTCTGGATATGTTCATTGGTTAAATGCGGTTTTGTTTGATGCATGTTTATGAATCAAATTAGTTCTCAAGCATGTGTTCAACTTAACTTAATGTTAGGATTCTATGTTAATTACATTTTATCCTATGTGTTTGCAATGAGCATGATGAGTTTATGTCAATGGACTGAGTTTGTTTGAATCTTGATTCTTGAATCTCTATGCCTAGGAAGTTTGTTTGAGACCCTAACAAGGCTTGGATGAATAGACTAGGAGTATTTGTGACCCTAATAAGGCACAAAATAGGCCTAGAAGAATCAATCCTAGAACCATAACATGGCTAGGATAGGGGTTTGATCCTTAGTGAATTCATTGTTGCATGTTCTTGAGAGTTGTCATACATTTGATTGGGGTAGAGTGAACCCGAAACCCCAATCGTTTCCATCCATTTGATCACACAGCAATCACACATTTGTTGGGCTTGTCACCTCAACAACACACAAAGCTATCAACACATTCACTTGTGTTCTTGTCACCACAATTTCACTTAGATCAGATTGGTTACTTAGCTACTGTCCTTGCCACATTTGGTCACTGTTTTGGTCACTGTTTTGGTCACAAGTCACCCAAGAGTGACACACTTTGAACACTACAAATCCATGTTGCACATACCTCACTTCTAAGTACATAAACCATCTCTAATCACACCACTTCTAGTGCATTGTATACCTTGTTTGCATTTGTTCACCAAGTAGGGATCTTGGGCCTTCCAATCCCTTGGGTACGACAACCCCTGGTCATAATTTACCATCCACTACACTTTGACGGCGATACTCACAAACAACCCCTCCGGTATCATCGAGTCACTTTTCAGAAAGTATGATGGAAGTGTTTCCATAAATTTGTTTTGAGACTATAGTCAGTGGATTATGTAATTCATTTTAGACCACCACTTAAGCATATTTATATTATATTTAAATTGAATACAATTTAATTGTGTTCTATTTAATGCTGATCTTGTTAGACTTTCTTTTATTATTTTTTCACTTCATGTAGCTGCACTCATACATTGCCTTGTAGATACAATGACATCCCGATTTCCCCTCCTTTGCAATCAGTTTCGCTACAGCACCTGCTTCTCTAGCTAATTGTCCGAATATTAAACTTCTTTTATTGATCCCTTTCATAGGTACTTGCTACCTGTTTTGAATATTGCATTTTGATTTATTTGAAATTATATTCTTTTCCATAAACCTACTCTTCTACGGGTTGTTTCCAGACTTTCTATGATTGTGTTTGTTTTTCTTTGACTTTAGATAAGACAGCCATGTTTTCACATTTCAATCCACTCAATTTTAGGTCTGCAAGTATGCTGCATTATCAAAAGAAAACTGGGAGGAACAATGCAAGCTATGGCCAACATCTTATTGACTTAAACGCTTTTAGAGCGTTTTCACATAAGCGTACGTGTCGTCAAGAAAGTATGGATATAGTAAAGACCAGGGGTTTTATCGTTGGGAATTGGCGGTAGACAATCCCAAGGCAACTAAGATAACAAGTAAACTTGCACTAAGGGAGGGGCAAGAAATGGATTATTATGCATTAGCTATTAGGGTATGTGCATAGTGGACATGTAGATGGGGACATTTGTTGGTTTTGTAAAGTGACAAGTGATCAATAAACACAATTTAAAAGACAAATTGCAAGCAAGTAATTAAAGTGAACACAAAGTGATGAAAACTTTATCGATTAAGTGAAAGGGGGTTTTGGGTCACCTTAGCCCAAATCCAATGATTGATTAAGTCACATAAACATGCAAGTGAGATTGATTAATGGATTAAATCCCGTACCCTAGCCATGCTATGGTTCTAGGGCCATTGTCTTTTCTTATGTATCTTCATGCCATGCTATGGTTCACAAAGTCTCTTAATCTAGACAACTTAAGCTATGCTATGGTTCTCAAATTTCTAAACTAAGGCTATGGCCACAAAGACCTAGGGATCCAAACAAGACATGCTCATCACATTCATTGCCAATTTTCCATGACACACAAGGTTACTAAGCTCATGTATTCATCTCAAAATGGGCCAAACACACACTAGTGAGTAGTAAATTCCCCAAGCATGCATTCAACACTCTTAAAAGTAGACAATGAACATACCCATATCAAAATCTCAAGCGTAGATATATAAAATCAATCAAACCATCTTCATTGGGCTAGGCACACAACCCTAGCCCCCAATCTAGAGAACTACTCATAACACATCTCAAAATACATCATAGTTTCAATTCTAACAAACCTAGAAACAACTAAAGAGTAAGTAAAGGTGAAGAGGTGATCAATAATGAAGGCCAGCTGGTCCTTGCTGTCACCAAGTGGTAGTGGACCTCTTCTTGGCCTCCTTGATCTCCTTCTTGCTTCCTCTAGTCCTAAGCCTTCAAGAACTTGGTGTTGTGAGTAAAACCCTTGAAGATGGTGAGTGGATGAGAGCAAATGCTGAGGAAAGTGGTTGAGGATGTAGTGGACGGTGTGTAGACGATGTTTGATGAAGGAAGTTAGTAGAGATGAGTGGAGGAAGTGGTGGAAAATGGATGAAGGATCTAAAACCAGCAGCTCGGCAACCAGTCGATGGTGATCGGCGACCAGTCGTCCAGAGACAGTTTTAGGTGAAAATGGGGCAAAATGGAGGAAAGGGAATTGGAAGCTAGAGAGATTTTGGGAATTTTCTGGTGTCTAGGGTTGGTGAATCCTGAAAATGGAAAGGTTTTGGTATATATATGAGGGGATAAAGGGCCAAGATGAAAGGGGAATGATCCTAGGGTCCAAAGTATAGATCTAACTCACATGAAAGTACCTAAATGTCATTGGGACAGTTAGAAAAGTGTATAGGCATTAAGGGCAAAGTGGTAATGTGTGCTAAGTATAGGAAAATCTGATTTGGGATCATTGGGAGACAAAATGGATAGATGGAAGGCTAGGAGACAAAAGTGACCCAAGCATTAAATGTTTTGTCTCGTATTTGAATTTGAATCACTACTCACCACCAATATGCCTCAACCAATCAAAGGGGCTCTCCTAGTGTGCTTGGGAGAGTCATGCATGAGTTCCAATGTGATGCCTTCGGATTTGACCTCGAGTTGACCATGTGGACCCGGTTGACTTCGGTTGATTTTCCGAGCCGAAAAGTTGACTTTTCGGTTTCTTGGTCTCAACTCCAGAACAATGTTGCTCTTCACTTCTAAGGTTTCAATCTTGAATTCTTGAGCTCCAAAGTCACGGTTGACTTTTGGCTTCTCCATGGAAATGCCTCAAAAGCTCCCAAAGTGCATCCTTTTCGTCCAAGTTTCATTTCTCCCATATGAACCTACAAAATGAAATAAATAAGGGTAAGTGGCATTATTAGGCAATAAGGAAAGCATAAACTAAGCAATATGGAACACTCTTTATACATAAAATATGTATAAATCACTTATCATCCACCAACCTAGTAAACTCCCTTTCTCCTTATAAAATTATGGGTTATTTAATTTTGGTTATTTTTCCTAAATGTTATTTTATTTTAGCACAAATTTTCTTCTTAGTCGTGCCCTAGCATTTTCTTTGTAGATAGTGAGTTCAATTATTGATGTCCAGGGCTCTTTAGTTTTTCCTTTCTAGGATTAGGGTGATGAGGAGGTGAAAGATATCTCGGTAAAGATCTATAGTAGATCTTGAATTTGTTCTTCAACATAAGTGATGAAACAGTTCATGTTATAAGTACCAGGATGTTAGTTTACACTCCTATAGTTAATGTCTCTATTGCAACATGTTTTTCTACTATTTAATGAAAGTTAAGCTAATATTGGCATAAAATTTATTTTGCTTGAATATAAAATTGGGTGGTTACATACAGATCCTTTTTTAGTGTGGGTTGCTACTACTTTCGTCCCTGAGGCCTGAATGATGGTTCTGCAATCCTCAAATAGGCATGTGTAACATAATTGTTTGTTTTACACTATCCCTAACTCTTGTTTTCTTTTTTCTTTACCTTGAAAATACAGTAATATTGATGGCATTACTGGATTCAGTGAAGAGGACTCACAGTCGGTGTTTGGCTTCATGAAGTATGCTATTCAGTTGGCGAAGTCTGGTACTAATATGGTAGCTTTTGTACTTTCCTTGTGCTAGCCTTTTAATCTCTGTTATTTGTGTTGTTATGTTTCCTTTTTGGCATCTCATAGAGTGTATTTGCATGCTACACATTCACTCTATATGCAGGTAGTCAATGCAGCAGTTATAGTATATCCATCGAGTTAAACAAAGTTATTGCTATTGCATGTGATCAAACTTGCTCTTGGTATGCTCATGCAAACAAGACTACCCTTGAAACATCTTAAAAAAGCCCGAAGCCTCTGTTTCCCATAGTGAATCAGATGGAGTATTGAGCTATGAAACTCTGCATTCAAACAGTTTGCCAAATTATTCGAAACAATTATATACCGGTGTCCGGTGTTTATATCCTTGGCGATGGGCGAGCAACAATCATACACTAATTCCTACTCTTGGCACCCTTTATGAGATGCTGCTATTGTTGCTATTGAATCTTCTGCTGCCAGGGACATTTATCTTTTCCCTAGTTTGGGAAAAATCCAAGATAAGTATGGTGAAATGGACCACACACAGTCTTCTTCTGCCGGCTCTCCAGCCAAAAGAAAAAGACCCATTCTACAAATGTGAGTTATTTCTTTGTGCTTCAACCTTCAAGTTGGACCTTTTTGGGAAGACTACTTTATCGAGCTGAGGGGCTTGTTTGGTGTTTATTCAATTCCCATCATTTACTAAATATTTTTTCTTCTCTCTCTTTTTATTGTGGTGATATCTTTATTTTTATTCTTGAAGATTTTCTCTTGCCTATGTCCTGTCTCTTGCATTTTGTAGGAGATGATTTATATTTTAACTAAGTTTTTCACTCTAATCTAATTTCTTATTTTCCTGAAAAGCTCCCTGATATATTTTATCTCAGAAAACCTTCTACAATTTCGATAAAGTGGGTCTTTACTGTAATTTTATGTATTGTTTCTGACATGAAGCTTGGTTGACCAATAAAAAAAAGAATATGAATCTTGTGAACTGTTAAGTATCTCATTTTCACACATTTGTTAACAATGCACATTCGTGAAACACTGCACTTTGTTAACACTACATGAGGACATTGTCTTTGAACAACAAGTTCTCGGGTGACTTTTACTGTTCAAATGAGATCTTATGAATTTTGCCAAATGGTTGAAACGATAACCCCGGTTCATAATTTACATAACCACTCTTTGCATTAGTTATTGTTACGTAGCTGCTGCCTCAAAGTCTTCCCAAGCTCGCAATCAATAGGTACAAGCTCTAAGTGTAGTGATCGACGACCTTGCATAAACAAAGATCAAAGGACCTGAAAATAGAAATAAAGAAAACTAAATTAGTAAAGTAATTATGGAACAATCCCCGGCGACACAACGGCAAAAAATGATAGGGCTAAAACTAGCACACAATGTAATCCTCGCAAATAAAGAATATTGTCACGTAGTATGGATAAACAAGGGTTTCCCGCAGAGGATTGATTCTAATTACTAAACTATATTGACTAAACAATAAAATAAAGATTGAGGTTTTTGGTTTTAACAACACTAATAAACAAGTAAAAGAAATTAATCCAAGATAGTTAATAATATTATTAGAGGAAATCAATGGAGAATGATGTAACCAAGGACTGCTGTTCACCACAAGAAAATGTTTAACTTATAAAAAGCTAATGTATCCTTCTTACAAATTTAATGTCATTACTCAAGTCAAGCCAATGATGTGTTGACCTTAACCTATTAATCTCTCATACTTGGTATATTAGATGCATGATGTTTACAATCTAACTTAGCCTCTAATGAATAACCTAGGATGATGTCTCCAAATGGTTTAACAAATTGGAAGTCATTAAACACAAAGAGAATTTGAGTAACGCTAGGTAACTTCGATACTGATGTTGTTCTAATTACCTAGATATTTATTCATATGAATAGGCCAATTATTCATGCGCTACTTTAGAACATATTATGATAAAGATAGTCATCCACACGTTCATAGTAATAAAATCCACATTGTCCAAAAAAAAAATCCTAGCATTCTTACTATGTTGTGCACCACAATAAACACACAAAAAAATTATCAATAAAAAACAAATGAATCAAAACACAATCAATTGTCTGAGAAGAATTCAATTAAACCAAAATTGTAAGGTCAACATGCCTAGGGCTAGAAATAGTCCATAGTTATTACAAAAGTTTAGCTACATATAGTCATAGTAGAAATCACAAAAGCCATATATAACTTAGAAAAGAAACCAAAAGAAAGAAGAATAGAGTCATGGAAATCTTCACAGCTTCCCTTATAGTTCAACGTCTCTCCTTCTCTGAATATCACGATGTGTCTTTGCCCATTAGGAGTTGCAGCCCACGAGGAAAAAGAAAAATCCTAAAATAATTAGAATTTGACATTACTCGATCAATCGGTCACAATGGGACATCGACCGGTCAAACCTTTTTATGTCCTCAATCCGTTTTCAACTTCAGAAGCACTCCAACTCGCCTCCAATTGCTCTTTTTCCTTCCTCATTGTTGTAGGAGTCTTACAAAACATAAAACAATATAAATAATCCAAATAAAGATGGATTATGAGGAAAATAATAGGGAATTAAGTACATCAGAGCACACAAATATGCTCCTATCATGGCTACACCATATGGCGTTTCGATGTGCCACATCTATAAGGGACACTAGGTCCAAGGTTTGGCGGTGAGAAGGGTGATGGAGTTGCTCAGCAGGGAAATAACCCGGACGCGTTTTTCCTAGATGGAATGGCTTTGTTGTTCTTGGGAGAATTTTCATGACCTATAAGATAGCATGAATATGCCTCTTATAGACATGTTCTTGCATCCATAACATGGGCAAGGTACAAAATTTGACTCATGAATCAAAATGACATGCATTTGGAATTGAATAGTAAATCATTGATTTTGACTTTGACAAAACCAGAAAACCCCAACCGTTTTCTAAACTTTGCATTACCTTTATTTAACTTGGATTTAGTGTGTTGATTGCTTGTATTTCCTTGTTGCATCTCATCCTTTCTAACTCTTCCAAAATTGAACACTCCACTACACTCACTTATTGTATATATCACTTACTATTTCCATCTGTTGCCTTCCATTATTGCTAAAGTTCTTGGTTGCTTATTATCTAGCTAGGTCTAGGGTCATTGATCTCCGTGGACACGATAATTCGAGTCTTAAATACCCACTCTATAACTTGACAATGTGTGTATGCTTGCACGAGTACTATGCGCTCAATAACATAGCAGTAATTTTTTGCCACATATGCAAACGTGAGTGACTTAGTGCATAATACTCGTGCACGCACACACACATTGTCAATTTAGAACTTAGGAGTGACTTAGGACTCAAATTACGTATGTGGCATAAAACCACCATAAGCTTTGAGGAGGAACTAGAAGAAGAGATATAAACTCTACACTAGTTCGAACACGCCTGTGAATATGGTAACCATATCTCCTCTTGAGAAATACCAATTGCACAGCCCAAAAGAGGCCAATTATCGCGTTGAACCTTCAACAAATCTTGAGAGTCAAATATGTACGTCAAGATGAAACCGCGACTACCCCGATGAAAGAGCCAAAGAAGGATAATCTGCAATACCAAAAGGTAATGCCATGGTAAGGTTATTCCTAGAGGCAATATTGAAAACTCGGTGGTGTCAAAGCCTTTGGTGGCTTCGCCCGGGAACCCCATATCCCTGCATTCCAATATCTTGTTTTACTATTGGTGAAGTTTTGGAACTTGCAAAGTTTTAGAAAGAAGGGAATTGGCAAGGTTTCACCCGTTTTGGCCAATATGAATGGGTTAATGATATACCATGGAAAGAGAAAAAATTGTCCCACTAAGTACCTTGCGGAGAAGGAGAATTCAAAGTAAATTTGGGCAACCTAAGATGAATTTGGAGGCTATCAACCTTGGCCTGGTTAAACCTAGCTAGTTAATTAAGTCCAAAAGATAGCTTCGAGGGTGAAGTAAGGATTTTAGCTGCTAAACCACTCATTAAGCCTCGCAGACCAAGATAGTAGAAGAAGCAGGTTTAGGAGGAAGAGGAAGCTCTTACAAAGACTGGCTAGCAAATGTGAAAATGGTTGAAGACGAACTCGTTGAGCCTTCCACCTAAATGAGTGTCGGCCTTTGATATGCGGGGGGGGGGGGGAGGAGGGCAAGGTTTCTCCATAGGAGGCAACAATTTGGCAACCTACAATGGCTTTGGTCACTCAACGAAAAGAAACCGGCGACAATGAGGAACTTGTTGACTATGAAGATGACCCAAAAATCCATGATACTACTCACTAATCATCAAGATAAACATCATTAAATTACAAATTAACGCTCTAGACATAAGTAGAAGAGAGAGTTAGGTTGAGGAATGCTCAATAGGTGGTACTCGACTTCTCTTTGACTCTTGATGATGTTTTTTGATGAATTATCGAGGATCCCCATCGCCTAATGAGTGGATGATGTAGTAGACGTAGTGGTGAGCAACTTCTATGAAGGGTGGAAGAGGAAAGGTTTTTCGCCATAGAAGGCAACAATTTGGCAACCTACAATGGCTTTGGTCACTCAATGAAAAGAAATATTACAAGTGGCTAAGCAAATCGTTCGGGTTTACCATGCGAGGAAAGCACTCGAAGGTGAAAGTGTCCTCTTTGCGGGAAGATGTAGAGTTCTAGATAGTATCCTGCAAGACCCACTATAGTTTAAGAGTGAGGCTCTAGAGGAGGCAGCCCCTAGACCAACAAAACCTAATCTTAGTAACGACGAGCTTTTAAAGGAAATTGGAGACAATGAGGAACTTGTTGACTATGAAGATGACCCAAAAATCCATGATACTACTCACTAATCATCAAGATAAACATCATTAAATTGCAAATTAAAGCTCTAGACATAAGTAGAAGAGAGAGTTAGGTTGAGGAATGCTCAAATAAGTGGTACTCTGACTTCTCCTTGGCTCTTGATGATGTTTTTTGATGAATTGTTGACGATCCCCATCAGTTAATGAGTGGATGATATAGTAGATGTCGTGGTGAGCAACTTCTATGAAGGGTGGAAGAGGAAAGGAGGTGAGGAAGTGGGTGAAAAGAGGTGAAGAAGGTGGATAGCCTCCAACCTTCGACTGGTCGGGTGACCACTGTCGACCGGTCGAATGAATGGCATGGGGAAGTACAAAAGGGAAAGTGGAGAGGAAGGAAAAGGAAAGGGTGGAGTGTCTAGCTAAATTGTGAAATGGGAAATGACCTAAAATGACAAAAACTAGGTTTAAATAGGTAGAGGAGAGGAGGAATGGAGGGCTAGGATGATGTTTGAGAGATCTATGGGGTAGAAGACTAAGTGGAGGACAAATGGGGAATTGCACAGGGGATGAAAATAAGTAATAATCAAGTGATGACCTCATGATGTATGGAACATTTCTTGCTGAACTTTGGGGCTCCTTATGGTGAGTCACACGGTTGACTTTGTCATTGACCTTGACCTTGACCCTCGAAGTTGACCAAAGTGGTTTCTTGGTCAATCTTCCGGAATTCTCTTGTGCTTTACTACCAAGACAAAAAGAAATTATTTTATGGTGCAACAAGGACTAGTTTTAGGGCAAATTGTGTCCCAGATTTGTATGTGATTTACATACAAATTTGGCTTCTAACCTCCATAAAAATACTAATCCAATAGTTATTTAAAGTCTCTAATCCATGTTTTGCACTCATGTAGGGAAATTGAGCATCAGAATGATATTGGGACCAAAGGGCTTAGGGTTTAGGGAAAAAGGACGAAAAAAGGACGAAAAGTCAACTCGAGGACCGGCCGTCAACTCGTGGTCAACCCCGACTTTAGAGCGTCAAATAGTCAAACAACAAGACATGGGAATACGTGAGAGCTTGCATCTAGAGAAGCAAGGGGAAAAGTTTAAGAAGCACCTTGCCTACTATACTGCAACTCCAAAACAATGATTTCAATTCTGTGATTGGATGAGCACTACGGCATTTCATGATGGGTAATTGGGTACATATCTAATATATCACGAAATGTTAAAGATGGGAAGATCACAGGTTTAAAGACCCACGATTGTTAAGTGTCGTTGCAACGGTTACTTCAATTGGAATTTGGCCATTCTTGAGCAAAGATGTCTGTGAACCTTTAGTGCAATTGTCAAGTTTATTTGAAGAGACCAATGCAAAGACTGAAAGACATTAAAGGTTTACTGATTTAGACAAATTACAGAATGACATTGTGCTTAATTTATGCAAGCTGGAGCAAATATTCTCACATGCGTTCTTCGATATCATGATTCATTTAGCCATCCATTTACCACAAAAGGCAAAAATTACTAGGCCAGTTGGATATAGGTGGATGTTCCCAATAGAAAGGTAGTGAAGATTCTTCCAATTGAGATTTGTATTGATTTATATGTATTAAATTTTAACATTCCACTAATGTTCAATTTTAGGAAGTGATTATGCGGTTTTTTACCGTGGTCATTAATTATTACCTAAACTTCCTAACAATTGTCGTTGTAAAGTATAACGGGAAATAAAGGTTTTTCCCACAGAAGATTGTTATATTTACTTTTCAATGTCACAATAAATTAAATTAAATAAAGAATTATTATTAACAAGTATAAAGAATATATATATATATACAAAATTAAATAAACTATACAGTATTGTTTCTATTTACAAAAATATACATTATATACAAAAGTATTTTTGGGGGTTTTGATATTTTTGAAAACAATAAATAAAGAAAAGGAAATATTTTTGGATTTTTATTCCTTTTGAAAGCAAGAAAAACACACACAAGTATTGAATTGAAGATTAACCAACTCCCTAGCCATGAATCCGAAACTAACATATGTAAGATGCTGGACCACCATACATCTCCCAAATAAAACTTTCCCTATGAAAATTAACTCCGAGACCACTCTGTCAAGCTAATCAATAGAAAAAGAGTTGTTAATTCAAGTGCATGACCTAGCGGGACCACCCAACTATCCGTGATCCTTCTTATTTAGTTTCAACATTAAAGATAAAACCAAACAAACAAAATTCACATAAGCTGCTAGAAGAATCAATCAACTTCAATCCAACAATTATTACACAAAATAGAAAATAAACAAACAATAACATTTCCCAAAATTATTCACGAATAGTTAATTGAACAAAAATAAATTATAATAAATAAACGAAGTTTGGGAAAAATGTTATTGTTGTGTCCATGAAAATGGACACTCGTCCGGCGTGCGAAGGTGGCAGACTCAGCTATGAAAACGGACAATGAATTTGGATGTGGCGGGTGCGCGGGTGTCCTTAGCAGATTGGGCTTTTGGGCTTGGGCAATTGGGCAAAGGCCCAATTCTTTTTCTCTTTGTTTCTTTCCGGTCCAGCCCATGCAATTGGCCCATTGACTTTTCAACTCTTCATTTTCTTCTTTTCCGGTTTGACCCCGTGCTAGCCCTTCTTGCTTTGACTATTCAACTTAGCTCATTCTCTAATCCATGTCAGCATTGAGCCTTCATTCATCATTCTTCTTTCGCGAATTCTGGGCAGAGCAAGAGAGGGAGCTGGGCGCAGAGGAAGAGGCAGCAACAATCGAGGACTGGGCACGGCAGTAGCGTCGCTGGGCTTTGGGGATTTCCGACGGCGGCGCTGCTGGGCTGATGCGAAGTCGATGGATTTTTATACTGTTTTGTTTGATTTATGAGATTGATGTGAATTTGCAGAATCATAATGCAAAAAAACAAGAAGAACAAGGAAATTACATGACTCGATGATACCGGAGGGGTTATTTGTGAGTATCGCCGTCAAAGTGTAGTGGATGGTAAATTATGACTAGGGGTTGTCGTACCCAAGGGATTGGAAGGCCCAAGATCCCTACTTGGTGAACAAATGCAAACAAGGTATACAATGCACTAGAAGTGGTGTGATTAGAGATGGATTATGTACTTAGATGTGGAGTATGTGCAAAATGCAAGTGTAGTGATCAAAGGGGTGTCACTCTTGAGTGACAATGACAAGAACAGTGACTTGAGGTGACAAGGACAGTAGCTAAGTAACCAATCTAATCTAAGTGAGGTTGTGGTAACAAGAACACAAGTGAATGTGTTGATAGCTTTGTGTGTTGTTGAGGTGACAAGCCCAACAAAAGTGTGATTGCTGTGTGATCAAATGGATGGAAACGATTGGGGTTTCGGGTTCACTCTACCCCAATCAAATGTATGACAAGTCTCAAGAACATGCAACAATGAATTCACTAAGGATCAAACCCCTATCCTAGCCATGTTATGGTTCTAGGATTGATTCTTCTAGGCCTATTTTGTGCCTTATTAGGGTCACAAATACTCCTAGTCTATTCATCCAAGCCTTGTTAGGGTCTCAAACAAACTTCCTAGGCATAGAGATTCAAGAATCAAGATTCAAACAAACTCAGTCCATTGACATAAACTCATCATGCTCATTGCAAACACATAGGATAAAATGTAATTACATAGAATCCTAACATTAAGTTAAGTTGAACACATGCTTGAGAACTAATTAGATTCATAAACATGCATCAAACAAAACCGTATTTAACCAATGAACATATCCAGAAACGAATTTATCATGCATACTCAAGAGAAATCATCAAAACATCATCATGGGCTAGAGCACACAACCCTAGCCCCCAATCTAATGAACTACTCACAATTCATTGTCATGTACATCAATAATCTCAAATAAGAAAGCATAAGTTCAAAGTAAGAGTGAAGAAGTTGAGAAAATGCTCAAGATGTCGATGGCCAGCAGCTCCTTGGTGACTCCAAGTATGTAGCAAGCCTCCCTGAACTCCCCTCTTCCTCTACAAGCTCCAACTTATCTCCAAGCTTCCCAACTCTTGATGTCTCAATGGATGGCAACTTGTGGTGAAGGTAACTCTATGGAATGGTGGTGGAAAGTGTATGGCTTTAGTGTTTGGGATGTGTGGAAGATATTTCGTGAAGGGATGGAAGTGAGATGGGTGGTGGAAGATGGTGAAAATGGGAAAACAAAAACGGCAGACGTACTGGGAGTCCGGGCGGATGGTATCGGCGTCCGGGCGCTTGGTACGTCGTGTGTGTTTCAGCAAGCTTTGCCGAGAGAAAATGGGATGTTTCTATCTAGGGTTTTTCTGAACGTGAGTAACTGAGTGAGAACAAGGTCTGGTTGGTCTCAACAGCCTCCAAGGGTTCCCTAGGGTTTCCTAAGTGGAGAGAGTAAACAAAGGTGAGTGGTGGGAAAAGAAATGGAAAAGAAAGGTGAAGTGGAGGAATTTGTGGGTGAGTGGGGAAACTAGTAGACATGTCATCAGCCATGCACATGTGTGCAGCTGGTGTAGGAGACTCTCTCCTACTGTGGTGGTGCTCCGGTGGTGGTCCGGCGGTGCTGCCGCCTCTTGTGGTGGTGGTTGGCCGGAAAAGTCGCCGGAAATGCAATTTCTTCATTTTCCTTCCTTTCTTCGATTCTTCAAGGCCTTCAATGGCAACGTCTTCCGAAGGTAAATTTGTGCAATCTTCAATGCCTAGAAGCCACGGTTGCCTTCTTGTCCTCTTCTCGGAAGTGTGCCCAAAAGTAGTCAAAATGCACCTTCTTGTGCCGAATTACCTCAAGTCACCTAAGTAACCTGAAATCATGAAAACGCATATTAGTGGTAACAAAATGCCTTCGGATAAGCTTAACTCTCGTGATTAGGAATACAATTTGCGCTATAAATAAGTGCAAATCATTACACACCGGTCAAATTCAATGGATTCATTGATGTCTTGGATCGATTAGAGTTTTTATACTGTTTTTTTATTTATGGGATTTCTGTGAATTTGAAGAATCATAATGCAAAAGAACAAGAAGAACAAGAAAATTACACGTCGGTTCAAATTTAGGGGATTCATTAATGTCTTGGATCGATTAAACTTTTAATTGATGCTAATGGGTTATGATCTTGAACTTTTATACTGTTTTATTTGATTTATGGGATTGCTATGAATTTGAAGAATCATAATGCAAAAAAACAAGAAGAATAAGGAAATTACACACCGGTTCAAATTAAGGGGAGTTATTGATGTCTTGGCTCGATTAAAATTTTAATTGATGGTAATGAGTTATGATCATGGGTTTTTATAATATTTTGTTTGATTTTTGGGATTGCTGTGAATTTGAAGAATCATAATGCAAGAGAACAAGAAGAACAAGGAAATTACAGATCGGTTCAAATTCAATGGATTCATTGATGCTAATTGGTTATGACCATGGATTTTTATACTATTTTATTTGATTTGTGGGATTGCTTTAAATTTGAATAATCATAATGCAAAAGAACAAGAAAATTACACAACGGTTCAAATTCAGTAGATTAATTGATGTCTTGAATCTATTAAAGTTTTAATCGATGCTAATGGATTATGATCATGGATTTTTATACTATTTTATTTGATTTATGGGATTGCTCTGAATTTGAAGAATAATAATGCAAAAGAACAAGAAGAATAAGGAAATTAGACACCGGTTCAAATTCAGGGGATTCTTCGTTACTGGAATTGGTGGATGTTCCTTTTCTACTAGTTTTTGGCAAACTTGTATGTATGGTTGGATTAAAGTCTACGGCATGTGAAGCGGGTGCAGAAAAAGTTTGTGAATTTGATGTAGAATGCATGAAAGAGGGATAGGCATTTAAACCAAATAGCACAGCTGGAAAGTCTACGGCATGTGAAGCGGGTGCAGAAAAAGATTGTTGAAGGAGGTCTGTATGTATCTCTCAGTCATATTCTTACTTCTTACTAAATCGCACAGTTATGATTTTGATGTAGAATGCATGAAATGTTTCACTTCAAATGAAGATTACCTCCTACATGTCCATTCATCTTGCTTGGATGCAATGCTTGAAATTGCACTGATTAGATGGTTTTCTGGGAAGAATTGATATTTATGAAAAAACAATATTTTTTTTCGATTGTAGCACCACATTGCTCTTACAATCTGATTTTAGGGTATATAAAAAATATGGGGGTGACTATTGATGTTCTTGATAGCAATAACTTAGTTATCCGTGATTATATGTTTAGCTTCCGAAAATGGTAATCTGTTGGACAATATTCCACACAATGTACAAGAGCTTATAAATTCCTACCAGTTGAGTCTTTTTATCACAAAATTGCGTCTTTTTCTGTTTTAATCACGTTTTTTTACCAGTATTTTAATCTTGTTTAATTAATATTTTTTCTGAAAATAATATAAAGTGCAGATTAAAACAAGTCGAAACCATTGGCACTTTCCTTATTATTCTAGTGTCAATTTTTTTTGTTATACTATAGTATTGCAGTAACTTTTTAAATCTCTGTTGCATCTGGATGATTATTTGTAGATTACAAGCATGACTTTCATTGCATAATTACACTACATGTTGTTATGTGAAAGAGTTTAAATTATAATCCCCCCCCAACTGGAAGTTATGCCTGTTGTGGGTTATCATTAGAGATAGTACCACTGGATCCAGTCCAACCCCTTGCCGTATCAAATTTCGTGTTTAAGATATATGTCGTCTTGCGAGACATTGTTCTCATATATGCTTTGTTCATATTTGGAGGGAAGCGAACTTTGTCGCTAAGCTATTGCAAAAGCTGGTCACTTGATACATGTTTCAGTTTGGGAGCACAAACTTCGGTTGTGTGCTGCTAACGCTTTCCATTTTGATCAGTTAGGTTGCAGTTGTGTTAGGGATTTTTCGTTGTAATTTGCTCTTCTTCATAAAAAAAAATGATACCATATTGGCATATTAGATATCAGGTTAATAGGTTTAATGATCCTTGCCGAAACGACGTTGCGACCCAAGTCAGTTTTTTTAAAAATCAAACGCAGCTTCATCTTTTGTTCGCACAACAGTAGCACCGTTCATCTTCTTCTTTCTTGCCCCCAGCCCCCAACAACTCAATCTTCTTCCTTACAGGAATTGGTGAATGTTCCTTTTCTATTAGTTTTTGGCAAACCTGTATTTTTGGTTGGATTAAAGTAGTAAAATTCTTCTTCTTGTTGTTGCTCTTGTTGTTGTTAGGAATAGAAATATGGAGCAGATCGTGCACATCCCAGACATCCCCTCTATCCATCCTGACCAGCAACCCACAATGGATGTGATTGCTTCATTTATAGACCCAAAAGTGGCCAACACTCCTGTAAGGTTGTATTCCATTCAATTTTCTAGTAAACATGTTTTTGGTTACTCGGTATGTCCTCATTGTTGACCAAATAAATTGATCATTTAGACGTTTAAACCAAATAGCACCGCTGGAAAGTCTACGGCATGTGAAGCGGGTGCAGAAGAAGTTTGTTGAAGGAGGTCCGTATGTATCTCTTATTCATATTGTTACTTCTTACCAAATTGGGCGGTTATGATTGTGATGTAGAATGCATGAAATGTTTCACTTCAAATGCAGATTACCTTCTACATGTCTATTCATCTTGCTTGGATGCGGTGCTTGATATTGCACCGATTGGATGGTTTTTCGAGAAGAATTGATATTTATGCCGGAACAATATTTCCTTCGATTGTAGCACCACATTCCTCTTACAATATGATTTTAGGGTAAATAAAAAATATGGGGGTGACTATTGATGTTCTTGACATGAAGAACTCAGTTATCCGTGATCATATGTTGAGCTTCCAACAATGGTAATCTATTGGATAGCATTCCGCACGATGTACTTGAGCTTATTAATTCCTACCAATTGAGTCCTTTTATCACAACAAGTGGGTCTTTTTTCTATTTTAGTCATGTTTGTTTTTTTTACCAGTATTTGAATCTTGTTTAATTAGTGTTTTTTTTCTGAAAATAATATAAAGTGGAGATTACAAACAAGTGGAAAATGACTCAACGATAATTACGGGGTGAATGTGAGTATCGCCGTCAAAGTGTAGTGGATGGTAAATTATGACCAGGGGTTGTCGTACCCAAGGGATTGGAAGGCCCAAGATCCCTACTTGGCGAACAAATGCAACCAAGATATGCTATGCACTAGAAGTGGTGTGATTAGAGATGAATTATGTACTTAGATGTGGAGTATGTGCAACATGCAAGTGTAGTGTTCAATTGTGTGTCACTCTTGGGTGACTTGTAACCAAAACAGTGACCAAAACAGTAACTATGTAACCAATCTAATCGATATGAAATTGTGGTAACAAGAACACAAGCAAGCGTGTTCAATCGCTTTTGTGTTGTTGAGGTGATGATTTGTATGTAATTTGCATACAAATTAGGCCTCTAATCATCATTATTGTGCTTGTCCAATGGCCATTTGTGAGTCTCTAATCCTTGTTTGCACACTTGTAGATGAATTGAGCATCGGAACGATATTGGGATCAAAAGGGAGCATTTCGGAGCTTTTAGTGGATTTCCGGCAAAAAGACGAAAAGTCAACCCGAGGACCAAAAGTCAACTCGTGGTCAACCCCGACTTTGGAGCATCAAAGAGTCAAATGCCGAGTCCCGAGAATGAAGCACAAGAGAATTCCGGAAGATTGACCAAGAAACCAAAAAGTCAACTATGGTCAACTCCGAAGGTCAAAGTCAAGGTCCAAGTCAAGGTCAACCTTGTGATTCACAAATGTGCTCCCACATCATCAAGGACCACACTAGATTTGGTGAGGTGACATGTTGATTATTCCTCCCTTTTGTCCTCCCTTGTGATTTCCCTTCCTTGCCCTTCATTAAACCTTTGAGCCCTTAGATTAAACCCTACTTCATCCTAGCCCTTTATTTCTTCCCCTCTAGCCTATAAATAGCTTAGTTTTTGCCTCATTAGGTCATCTTTAACCTTCCCATTCAGACCCAAATCGACCTCACTTCCTTTCCCCTTTCCTTCTCTCCATTTCTCCCTTTCACTTCAGCCTCGAACGACCATCGACCGGTCGACGACTACCCGTCGAACGGTCGACGGTCGACGGAATCCGTCGCTTCGGCTCGTCTCCGCCGCCTCCGCACTTCTACCACCATTTGGGCAGCTTGGGATCCTCACCAGACATCAGGGACGCCATCTACACTCAAGAAGAAGAAGGATACACCATTGATTGAGCATTTCTCACCCCTTCTCTCTCTTGTATTCATGATTTTAGCTTGCTATTGTTTTGTGATGATGCATCCCTTGATGGATAGTGAGTAGTTACCTTGTTGGGGACTAGGGTTGTGTGCCCTAGTCCATTGTGATGTATTGATGAATTAACTATGTATGGATGCTTTGTGATGAATGGATATGTCTATTACCTAATTCAATTTGTGTTGAATGCATGTTTAGGGAACTTTGTCACCTCTTTGAGCATGTGTATAACCTATTTTGATTGAGTTTGTTGGGGTGACTCCTAACTCTCTCTAGGCAATTGATAGTAGATGTGATGTGGACCCCTTGTTTGAGCTTCTAAGTCTTTGAGCCCTTCGCCTCCCAAGCCACATTGGGAGAGTTCTAGTGACCCATAACACGGCACTATGAATACATAAGAAAAGATGGTCTTAGACCCATAACATGGCTAAGATACGGAACTTGATTCATCCATTGCATAAGCATAATTACTAAATTGGTTCGTTAAGCATCGTAATTGGACTTAGGCTAACCCGAAAACCCCAACACTTTCCTTATCGTGCACACACATCTATCTTTATTGCTTGCATTTACTTTAATTGTTTGTTTGTTGCTTGCATTTCACAATTGCTTCTCCCAAAACCAAACTCACTACACTCACACTTCACTCATTGTCACATACTCACCTTCACTCACTCTTTCCATTTCTCATCTATTCCATCATTGCTAGAGCACTTGATCACACAAATTACCAACGGATTGAGGAGCCCATCGATCCTCGTTGGAACGACAACCCCCCTTCACAATTTACTTACCCCATACTTTGACGGTTCGTCAAATGGCGCCGCTGCCGGGGATCTAGGTTTAATCGTTGATTTCTTGGTTGTTTTGGTTGAGACTTTAGCTTTCTTTTGCTTTTGTTTGCATATTTCCTTGTTGTGTTTGTTTATATTGTGGTATTTTATCGCCTAGTTGATAATCATCGAGTTTACTTTCGTTTAGTTTCTTGCATCAAGTGTGTTCTTGAAATTGTGAATATTGAATTCGTGTTTTCGTTGGTCTAATTGTGCTTTAGGTTGCTTGTTTGTTGTTGTTTGGGTTCCCTTGCACCTTTTGGGACCTTGTTTGTTTAGGTATAAAAGGAGAAAATCACAAAAATATAGTTTCAGGGCACTTGTCGATCGGTCGATTCTATTTCTCGACCCTTCGACGAAAATTCCCTGGACGTGTGTCGACCGGTCGACCGGGAACATTGATTATTGTGTTTTGAAGGTATATGAACCTTGCTTCAACCTCTCACACACGCATACAACTTAGAAGCGGAAAGATTTTAAGTGAGAACACAAGAGGAAGGCCAAGAGTGAGACATAGACCGATTGTGAGACGTATACCGATTGTTTGTGAGAGTGCACCGCCTACACTTGAGCGCCACCAAGCACCTTTGGAGGAGCCGATTCCCCAAGCAACAATGGGAGAACCAAATCCACCACCGGATCCACTCAACAACAACAATCCACCTCCCGTGAGACGCATGAGGGAGTACACTCTTCCTCATGTGGTGGATCACCCCTCTTGCATCATGCTACCACCGTGCAACACTCATTATGAAATCAAGTCTTTCACCTTGAGTATTATGCCTACTTTCCATGCCTTGAGGGATGAAAGCCCGTATGATCATCTCATGGAATTTGAACAAGCATGTACTACCGTTCAATTACATGGACTACCCGAGGATGGACTCAAGCTTCGCCTATTCCCTTTCACATTGAAGGATGGAGCTAGGAAGTGGTTACTCAAGCTTCCACCAAGGTCCATTCACTCATGGTTTGAGTTGCAAGAAGCTTTCATTTCAAAGTTCTTCCCACCTAGCAAGGCGGCCAAGGTTAGGGATTCTATTGTCAACTTCAAGCACCAATCGGGCGACGCTTTCTATGAAACTTGGGAGAGATTCAAGGATTTAGTGATGAGTTGCCCACACCACGGCTTGGAACAATGGTTTCTAGTTGATGTGTTCTACCGAGGCTTATCTTCCGGGCAACGACAAAGAGTTGATACTTTTCGGGGAAGCACAATAGCCGGTATGTCTCCCGATGAGGCATGGGACACATTTGAGGACTTAGCCACAAATTCCGAGCTATGGGATGACTTTGGGTCAAGAAGACTTCCTCCCACACAACCGGCACCTCAAGTAACAAGAGTCCACAATGTCTCAAGTGAATCATTGGGGGATGACATGATGAGAACCCAATTTGATAGGTTGGAAGCGGCTCTCAACAAGACGATAGACATGCTCATGCAATCACAATCCAAGCCTCCTCCTCGACAAGTTAATAGTGTTATCTCTTCACCATCTTGCTTCTATTATGGCTCTCTTGGCCATCAAGCGGAGGAGTGTGCTTACATGATTGAGGAAGAGAAGGGAGAGAGACAACAAGTGAACCAAGTGAGTTCCTATTCACAAGGTTCTTATCAAGCGCCTTCAAAAGCTTACAACAACTTTGCACCTCGGAATGAGCAAGGGAGCACTCAAGGATACCAACCAAAACCTTTTGGAAACAATGCTCAAAGGTATCAAGAGAGATCTCAAGGGTATAATACCTACCAAGGAGGAGATAAGTATCAAGGGAGTGACACATATGGAGGACATAGGAGCTCAACTTTTGGATCACCTCCCGGGTTCTCTACTCAAGGAGGAAACACCTACCATCAAGGTGTCTCTTCATCTTTTGCTGCCCCACGTAGCTCTCAAGCTCAAGAGTCCGCGGAGCCGTCAATGAAGGACATGATCGCCACCCTTGTGCAAGGCCAAGTGAAGAACAATGAAGCGATCTCGGCTCTTGAACAAGGGCAAAACATCTTGCAACAAGGCTTGTCAAAGATTGAGTTGCAAATGGGCCAAATGGCCAAGGAGATTAGTGAGAGGCCAAGAGGTACCTTGCCTTCTAATGTGGAGCAAAACCCTAAGTTCAAGACCAAGGAGCAATGCAATGCTATCTTCACTTCTCATTCCGGTATCTCTCATGCTACTTATACTCCTACTCCCCTAATATCAAATGTTTTCACCCCTTCTCCTTTCATTCCTATTCATGAGAACTTTAATCATATGCATTGCATGGAGGATGGGGCCAAGGAGGAAGAAAATGTACTCCTTGGCAATTATGGATTGAAGGAGGAGAAGACTTGTGAGGAGAATGGAGGAGTGGTGCTTGACAAAGGATTTGGTTACTTGTCCTTTGAGAATGATGTTACCTCTTATGGTGGAGTGAAGACACAAGAAGGAGCATTGAGTGAGGAGACTCCTAGGCATGAGCATGTCATGGTTTCTAACCTTGGTGGTGAGGCTATGAAGGCTATGGACCCACCAAGAACCATGAGCACCTCTAGGGAGCTCCTTGATGATGATGTGCATGTACACCAAGCGATGAAGATCACCCCCGATGAGAGGAGGAGCAAGAAGAAGACATTGACGAATGAGCTTCATGAAGTGTTCAAAAAGGTAGAGATTAATATCCCTTTGTTGGAGCTCATTTGCAAAGTGCCGGTTTATGCAAATTTTCTCAAGGACTTGTGTACCAAGAAGAAACGGCTTGAGGAGCATGAAGTATACAAGATTGAAGGGCATGTAAGCTCAATGATTCAACACAACATGCCACTGAAGAGGAAGGATCCCGGAAGCTTCACTATCGGATGTCAAATTGGTGAGACACACCTTGATGGAGCACTTATGGACCTAGGGGCAAGTGTCAATGTGATGCCTCTATCTCTCTATAAGAGGTTGAGCATTGGTGCTTTGCAACCTACCCCTATTGCACTTACCTTTGCGGATGGAAGCAAGCGAAGACCGGCGGGTGTAGTGGAAGATGTGCTAGTAAGAGTTGACAAGTTTATTCTTCCCGCCGACTTTGTTGTGCTTGATATGGGTGATGACCCCAATGAAGACAATGGATTTCCCCTTATTTTTGGACGCCCTTTTATGGCTACGGCGGGAGTGAAAATCAATGTTTTAAAGGGAACCACTAGCTTCAAGGTGTTGGGTGAGAAAGTGAAGTTTGAAATGTTCAAGCCCATTCATCCTCCGGAGGTAGTTGAGAAGGTGTTTTCTATTAACTTGGTGAAGGGCAATAGTGCTAAGAGTGAAAGGATCTTTGGTCCTTTAAATCCACCGAAGCCTACACCTCGTGCTCACGACCACTACTCACCAATTTGGGGGTATGACAATCCACCGCCTCTTGTGAACTCAAAGCCACCACCTCTTTCTCATAAAGACATACTTGGGAAGGATCCACTTCTTGAAGGAGCTACAAAGAAGAGCCCTCCTATGAATGAGCTACAAAAGGCGACAATCAAGGCCATGAGGGAGATGGTTGGCGAGGTAAGGAAGAAGAAGTATGCATGGCCCCAAACTTCCATTTCGATTTTCAATGGTATGAAAGGCTGCTTTGTGGGAAGCTTTGGAGATGGTGAGACAAGCCATACAGTGAGTGAGAAGAAGCTTTGCTTTGAGCCACCATAATTTCACCAAGGAGGAACCAAGACCGGCTTTTTAGGTCTATAAACCGAAGCGCTTGTGGGGAGGCAACCCCACTTGGAAAAGAAATTTTTGTTTTCAGCACTATTTAGTAATGAATAAAGGTTTTGGGAGGTTGGGAGGTGCTAGGATAAGAAGATTTGAAGGAAGAAACCCAAGAGGTGTTGATTAGCATTTGTCTACGAGAGGCCCGGGCAGAACAGTGACTTCGGAGACAGTTTTCTCCACATCGGACCGTTGAAATTCAGTGAAACAAGTTGGGAACGATTCTTCTATGAGTCTTCTCTGCCCAGTTTAAATTTCTCTCTAAACAGACCGTTGGATCTGTCGCAATATTGGTTTAACAGAGGAGTGCTCGTTGCAGTTTGACTTTCTAGAGGGTCACTTTGACCGGTTCTTCATTGCATGTCCGGAAGGTGATTTCTGAGTTTCCAGTGGCCAAACTAAAGCTCTTTGAGTGTACTTCCCAATGCCACTAGAATCACTCAACTTGGATGCCTATTCTAGGGGCTATGCCCAAATCTTTGGGAGAAGGTCAATGCTGCATTGCTGCTTTCCCCTGTTTTCAAGTGATCCCGATGCAATCACACTCGCTACTTCATTTGGCACCCGAGGAGCAAACATATGGAAGTCAGGGCCTTGTGCCCTGAGGTTGTGTCTATTTGAGGTCTCTTGGCTAGCTAAGGACGTCGTCTACGAGGGGGTTTTCTTATCTCTATCTTCCGATTGCTAAATGTTTTGTTATGTGTGCATTCGCCCGACTTCACTCTCCTCACTTTTACCAATGTGATTTTCTTTGCTTTTAAACTCCTCAAAACACCGAGGACGATGTTGGTTTTAAGTGTGGGGGTGTGAGGTTGGGCTAAATTAAAGTTGTCTCACATTTTCGAACCACCAAGATTTTTCAATTTTTCAAACGTTTTCATCGGACGGTCGACCTTTGGGTCGAACGGTCGACAGGAATTCCCTGGACGACCGGTCGACGGGTGCCTAAAGTTGAAAATTTTGAGAATTTTGAAACTTTGAAGTTTGTTTGGTGTGTTTTTATTGTCCTTTTCAACCCCAATGATGAATTTGAGCCCATTAGGTTATGAATTAAGTGGATAAAGAGCATGTGCCACTACTAGAATTATGTCGTCAGACATCGGCCAGAAACCGATGTAAAACAAATTCTCGACCGATGTCTTTGTGGGTGTAGTAAAAGATAAAAAACTATTAACATCCGTTCGTGACCGATGTCTACCAATCCGCGGTACATCGTTTCTACATACTAATACGATGTAAAACAGATAAAACGAGCATTACTTTGCAGGTTCAACTATTCTAAAAATATCATATTATGACTTTTAATGCTCGATAAAGTGTAGCTACAGGCAGAAAATTTAACCTATAAACATCGCTCTTGACAAATAACTGATGTTTATCTTCTTTGTAGACATCGAAAGCATGATGTACTGCATGCATTTATATATATATGTGTATATTTACACTTGTTTACTGCCTAGTACAAACTGCTTAACAATTAACATAACCGATATTGTTATACATAATTGAAATCTATTTCTTAATAAATAACGATGTTAAATATTTCTTGGGACATTGGTTTTACATTAAGTTTTGATGTCTAGCGGTAAGTAGGACATCGTGTCTTGGTTTAACATACGATGTTTATTAGCTTATTGGACAACGATTGTCCCAAAATTTGGATGTGCAAAACGATATGGGACATCCAATTTTAGTTTGGAATCGATGCAATTGTTCTTTATAAGGCCAGTCTTGTTGATGAATCTAATTTTGTATTTAATTATCAATATATATCACGTCTTTTAGATAAGCCTGATGTCCACAAGTCAATCAATTAGCTGCTAATAATTCAAATTCACATTTCTGAACAAATGAATGAAGGGATAATTGTAGATGATAATTCATTGCATTAGACAAATTGTTTGATCATCAGTAATTTGCTAAACATGTCAATAGCTACACACAGATTGGACATGCACTAGCCCACAATATTATACAAGCAGTGCAGTTTATGTCCTAGTTAATTAACAAAAATTTTGGCTAGCTAATCCAACATATGGATTCCTACTGATAAACACAAAACAGTCAAAAGCTAGTTGTTCCCCAGACCAACTTCGGTAGTGAGAATCTCTACAAAAGATTTTGCAAGAAGTCAGCTACTTCAATACGCACCTCGTCAAGTTGCTCTTGGGTGTATTCTTTTCGAGTCTTTGACGCCCACTACAAAGAGATTGATAAAAATTGTAATGATCGGAATAAATAAATAATTTTCATCTATGTTCATCTAAAAATTATAATACTTACCTTAGTCGTAAACCCTAGCATCTCATCATCTATAATCTCTTTCATGTAACGCATAACATAATACCCACATTCATGTCCGCCGGGTTGTTTTGGTGCACCCTTTTTAATCACATCAGTAAAGAAAAGCATTATGACAACAAATTGAAAATTGTAATTAACTCATTGATGACAATATATAATACTTACAGGAAGTGGTTTACATTTGGGCTGCTTTTTACTCCTACCAGTTTCAGCATTAAAAGTTTTAACAGCACTAGAGCACAGATAAATATTTGTCATAATCAAATAGTTTTAATACTCGGTAATTGACAATCAAATACAAAAAACCACAAGAACTCACTCTATAACTGATTTCTCCCACGTTAAGTAACGGGTCGGTTTTGCCAAAGAGTCCAACATGTAAATTTCATCTTCCCATATTATAGTCAATATCCAAGTGATTCCTATATTATTCAAGTAGCCCACATGATGAAACAAGTTAAAGCAGGAGGATCTAACTTTAAAAAAATTGTAAAGACGAGATAGTTTGGGGTATAATACTTACCCCGGATTGTGAGGCACAAAAAAGATGCGGTCGGCCTTTCCCTCTCTTAGCCGATTCACTATGTATTGTTGAACTTCGATCCTTCTCTTTGATATGTAGCTGCTGGGTCCACAAATCCAAAAGTATCCAGCAATTCTCTTTGTTCCAGAATTTCATGTAGATGCCTACCAAATTGAAATTATTGAAACCAGCTTAGAAAGTTCTTAAAAAATAGAAATGATCTAAGCATTTTTAATTGGTGCTTACGTCATGTATGCTGCAATCACTCCAGCTCCAATCCACTTCATTTCTAACAAATCAATCACATTCTCAGTCAAGATGTAGAGTTCACGAGGGAAGCCAAAGATAATATCATCCAGGACAGTACTTATTGACAGCCCGGTATCGCTCATGAACGTTTTGGCATGTTTGTACAATAGCTTACAACGTTTAGGAACAAACGGATGAAGCTCACCCGCCTGGAACAATGCTTTTGGAGCAACTGCTTTTTTTTTTTTTTCTGGCAGCAATTAAAAAAGTAATTAAGAGAGGAAGCAATTAAGGAGAAGTAATAAAGAGATACTGACCACTCTTACCTTACTCACTTGCCGAATGACTAGATCCTCGGGCCAAGCGACGTGGCTTCCAACGGCTTGGCCAACTATCTCCATTTCATCTTTTACTGGAAAAGGAAGTTTTGCATCTGATTGAATCTCACCATCTATAGTGACCCTTACACATCCCTTTTCTAATGGAACACCATGAATCGTCTTGTTCACAGCCTCATCTTCTAGTATTGTACCAAAAGCAACTATGTTCCTAATATTGCCCACTGCCAACTCACATGTAGCACCCTAACAAATGAAAGCATATTAACTGACCATCATATATATACACAAGTGAAAAGCAGATCAAATGGAATAAAATAAAAACATCAATATATAATTAAATTAAAGCCATCAGATCTAACTCACATAGGTATTGTTTTCAGGAGGATGAGTAATAATCTCACATTCAATGACATTGTGTTTCACCTTTTCATCACCAATACCATGTATATCTGGTGAGATACTTTGCTTTCTGTCATGAAAACTTGCTTTATCTGAGATAGGTGAAACAATATCCTCTGCTTGATCAGGGGTAATGGCAGCATGTGTATTAGGGGCCTTTCCCGTCATAATTTTTTCCAATTGTGCAATCCTTTTAAGTAAAATCTCTTCTGTCTTTTGTTGTTGTGCCACAAGATTTTTTCTAGTCTCTTCCAACTCCATGTCACGCTCCCGATCACGTGCTAATAAGTCCGCCTTGGTAACTCTTACTCTTTTCTGCTTCGGAAGTTTGAAATAGGTGGATGGATTAACGAAGCCTCCAACACCCCTCACCCTACCAGAGTGTTCTGCAGTTTTCAGCGCCTTAGAAAGAACATCATCACTCCCAGAGATTGTTAGCTCACCCTTCTTTTTCTTCTCCAACAATTCATCCTAAAATTACAGTTGAAATTAACCTTAACATTAATAATGATGTATTGTTTTTTTAAGGAAAAAAAAACTTACTAAATGCACTTACAATTTCTTCAAGCACTGGGGTGAGTTCCTCGTCTATCTCCCCATTTTTGCGTTCACGAGCTTTTTTCCACATAATTGCACGATCAAAATCTCCTCTTTCCGGATATTCCTTCCTCTACACAACAGAAGCATACAAAAATACATGTCTCATCTTCCAAAACAAATAACAATTAAGGTCATAAAACACATGCTAGCTAGAGACTTACTAAGTCATCCTCTAGTCCAACATAACCCTTTCTTGATAATCTGTGAGGATACTTTCTCTTCCTCACTCGTTCCGCTTGGTGATTGTGAAGGATCTGCAATAAATATTTGGTTAATTACTCATGTGTGTTACATCTAGATAGCCATGTACGTAAAAATAACATGATTCTGCCATCTTACTTACTCGTATGTATTACATCAAACTAGCTAACATGGAATTATATAAATAATGCATTTATATATGCACCAATTTGAAAGCATACCAGCCATTCTTCTGTGGACCTCTCTTTTACAAAGGCCCTCCATGGCCCTAAACCAACAAAGTTGTATTGCTTCGGAGGCCTTTTTAATTTTCTTTTCTGTCCCAAGAATGGCAGCACATACTTTCTCGTTAAAGTTGTCTTGAACTGTCTCCATTTGGTGCCAGCAGATGTCAACACCAACTTCTTACTTTCAGGAGCCACTTTGAATGTATTCTGTGAAGAAAATTAATTTCCTACCATAAACATCTTTTTCATGCAGAAAAAATGAACACTTCAAATATAGCTAGGCTAGAGTTACAAATATGCAACATTACCTGAATTTCTTCCCAAATTCTGTCTTTCAGATCAGCATCTACATCGGGCCAGCCTTTGACGTTGATAGGCACCATTGTCCGTGCCAACATCCCTATGTACCCTTGTAGAGGGTGCCTTATTGGTCCATTTGGATTGCCATTAGTGTTGTACGTGACTTTGAACTTTTTTCCCATGGCTTTCTTCACCACAACTTTGTACATGTATGCAACACTTCGTTTCCCTCTACTTCTACTTGATTCAGAGGTAGTAATGGTAGCAGCTGAAGAAGAATCTTCTTTCTCTTCAGTCACCACATCATTCTTAGAAATAGGAACTGCCTCATCAGCCTTCCCTTTGGATTTTTTGGGTTTTGGTGATTTTTCTCTCTTCTTGGAACCCATTGCTGCGTTACAAACTGTTGAAAAAATCACAAGAAACACTCTGTTAGTGTGCTGTACTATACAAAAACAAAGTAAAAATCAATAGATATATACAATAACAGTTGTAAAAAAAAATAGTAGTATTCAGACCACAGCTAATTCAACATACAGCAAACCCAAATGTCTCCATTTGTTCAAAATCTCATAGAAAAGGCAATGAATAGGTTACAACTTCTTGCAGTAAAAGATAAGATGAAATCTATCCAATAATCAACATTTAAAACATTGCAGGAACTGCACAAAATAAATGCATATTTGAGAAACTATTCTTCTCTTGGTGTAGTGAACTGGTTGACCCAAAGCCCCTCAACATTATCTCTTAAATATGTGTCCTCATCCTCATCATCATGAGGTGGTATTTCAGCACAAAATGGTTGGTGTTCCATGATGGTGTCCCCAAGATCATCTTCATTCGAATCACGATAATCTCTATTTGGGGTTGTCAATACAACTGACCAGTTGGCATCGACTGGATCTTCCACATAAAAAACTTGCTTCACTTGAGCAGCTGAAGCAAATCTATCTTGCTTATGGCCCTGCCGGTTTAGGTTTACCAAAGTAAAACCAAACTCATCGATTTTTATTCCTTTTTCATTCTCAGCCCATTGACACAAAAAAACAGGGGCTTTAAAGTCATAATAATCAAGCTCCCAAATCTGTTCAATAACCCCATAGAATGTCATATTGGTGAAGAGTGGATTTTTATCTTTGGCACTTGACACCTGCATCGTCTTAGCCACTAAGGTCACCCCACTATTTTGTACAGCTCTAGCATTGTCTCGATGCTTCGTGAAGTGCTTAACTCCATTGTATCGATATGCTTCATAGGTTAACACTGTAAAACTTGGTTTTCCAGCCAACCACCTCAGGGTTTGTGAAATTTCATTAGGCCTTTCCCTAATTTCAGCTGTCACCTAAAACAAAACCAAAATTACAATTCATGTTAATTATTGCACAACTATTTAAGACTTCTTGTATGATGTTGAACATGTAAGAAACACAATAACAAACCTTGGATTGAAACCAATCAGCAAAGGTTCGATTGTGCTCATTCATAAGCCATTTTTTGCTCTTCTTCTTCCCCTGCCCAAAGTTGTTCCACTAGCAACATATGTGTGCTGTAGATATATAATAAAATCAGGTTTGACGCCACAATGATAAAAGTAAATCATGTCAAATAAGATGTAGGAAAATAAACTAAGATGAAAGTACTTACATCCTATATGGATCCACCTCAGCATTATTGGAAAGCACATGAAGATGGGCCTGGTCCCTTTGTTCTTCATCGATTAACATTGGTATAGCAGCAGACAATGGTGCAGTCAGCTTGCATGAACCCTTATGAACTCCAACTGCACTACCTTGCTGTAAATACTCAGAGCAAAACTCCACAGATTCCTCCCCAACGTAACTTTCAGCTATGCAACCCTCGGGATGGTAACGATTCCGAACATACCCTTTTAATACTTTCATAAATCGTTCAAAGGGATACATCCATCTATAAAAAACTGGACCACATAATCGGACTTCTCTAACAAGATGCACAGTGAGATGGACCATTATATCAAAAAATGAGGGAGGAAATATTTTTTCCAGCCCACACAAAGTAACTACCAAATCAGATTGCAGCTTATCTAATTTGGACACATCAACAACTTTGTTGCACAGAGCATTGAAGAAGAAGCACAGCGTCATTATACAAGTTCTCACATGCTTGGGAAGCACCGAACGGATGGCAACAGGAAGCAATTGTTGCATCAATGTGTGGCAATCATGAGACTTCAACCCATACAGTTTCAAATCATCCATAGATACCAGATTTTTTATGTTAGAGGAATGACCATCCGGAACTTTCATTGACAAGAAAGAAGTACACATTCTTATTTTTTCTGCCCTAGACAAACTATATGGAGCTGGTGGTAAATACGTTCTTTTCTCTCCAATTGTCGGAGCCAATTCAAGTCTAACCCCCATTTCAACAAGATCTAAGCGGGCAGCAACACTATCTTTAGTTTTGAAAGGCATATTCAATAAGGTACCAATCACACTTTCACAAACATTTTTCTCAATGTGCATTACATCGAGAATATGGCGAACATGAAGAGATTTCCAATATTCCAAGTTAAAAAAAATTGATTTTTTTTTTATACAAGGAGTACTAGTAGCCTCTTGAACCGAGCTCTTGTTTCTTTTCCCCTTCCCAAACTCACAATTTATATGTTCTACTGTTCTGAAGATTTCTTCTCCGGTTAGAGGTGTCGGTGCAATACCAAATTCTTGTTGATTATTAAATTCTTTTTTTTGCCTCCGATAAGGATGATTGCGAGACAGATATTTCATGTGGCTGCCATAGGACATTTTCCTGCCATGGGTCAACCGGACAGCAGACGTTTTGTCACCACAAATTGGACATGCTTTGTACCCTTTAGTGGTGCAACCCGATAAATTTCCATAAGCGGGAAAGTCATTGATAGTCCATAACAAAACAGCTTTAAGGGTGAAATATTCTTGCCTATGTGCATCATAAACGTCACCAACTCCTTCCCACAAAATTCTCAAGTCATCAATCAATGGCTGTAAATAAACATCTATGTCATTTCCCGGCTGTTTCGGACCAGAAATTAATAAAGATAACATCATAAACTTCCTCTTCATACATAACCATGGAGGAAGGTTATAAGTCACCAATATAACAGGCCAACAACTATATTTACTGCTTAGAGAGCTATGTGGATTGATGCCATATGCTGCAAGTGCTAACCTAAGATTTCTAGGGTCACTTGCGAATTCAGGCCACTTATAGTCAACCAACTTCCAAGCAGGAGAATCAGCCGGATGGCGCATGTGACAGGACCCGCCCCGAACCCCACCCTGGAATCCGAGGTAGCCCTGTGGGGCCCATCTTAAAGGAAATTTCTACCGAAAATTCGGCATAACCTCCCCATAAGATGGACTACCCAAAACCTGCAATTTCCAATTCCCAACACTTCTCAATTAATCCAATATTTCCATCCAAACTTCTGAGCCTACTTGCTCACCACAACAAACATAACTCCCACAATAAAAATATATCAGAGCATACTAATAAATCCATAAGGGTTAACCAAATACCTAAGCAAGCGGAAGAGAAGCAACGGTGGAGAAATGCCTCGTCCGTAAAGTGGCCTCGACCTCAACTACTCTGCAATCTGGGCATTTGAAACCGAAGGGCCCAGGGGAAAAGCATTTAATAAAAACGTTAGAGTGAGTGGACAAAAATAAACTCGTTGAAAATAAACTTTATGCTTTCCCCAATTAAAATCCTTTAAATCAAAGCATGCAAGTAGCACTTGAGATATGAATAAAAAGTCACGAACCAATCCCATTGGTTCGGATATCACTCGGAAATGGGGGAAGGTAGATCACCATAAACGATGAGCCTCCCAGGCTAGGGTCGGAGCCTCCCAGGCTCTAGCGTCCCACGCTAATCTCAACTCAATCGCCCCGTGGAAGAGTACGATGCTCGACTTCTCAGGAGGAGCGCAATGCTCGACTCCACTGGAGGAGCGCGATGCCCGAACCGGCATATCCAACGGAGGGAGGAGATATATATATATATAAATATAGGCTAGCTAGCAATAGTAAATGACGACCCGGTATGGTGATATGGCATAGGAACAAGAATAGAGTACATACCTCCCCATAATATCGAAATCAATAATATCATTACAGAGTACAGTTCTCAACTGTACCTGTGGAGTATATAATCTCAAAAGTGCTGGTAAGTGAAATAAATAATCATCTTGCATGCATAATATTAAAATCAAAGGTCCACTCACAGTGACAACCGATTATCCCAGCGTCCGTCGAATCCTCCTCAGAAGGGCAAACCTGTCATCCTCCTGAGTAAAACCAATTGCAAACATCAATAACTATTGACGGACGAAACAAAAGTTCGATAAACACTTTTCCTCAATCATCCACAGTTTTCCCGATAATTCCCAAAATATTCAATTCCAAATATAATTTTCCATAACTCAATTTCCCAAAAAGGATCCTTCAACATTTCTAGTTATCCCAAACATAATCGGCGACTAATCCAACGGTCGCATTATCGGGGTTCGATAAATCCAACAAACCCAAATTAATTATCGAACCCTTAATCCACAATTATTCTTTAATTATCCAATCAATATAATCTCCTTAATCCAACCGTCCAATATGCTCAAAATAATTATCCTAACATCCTTATCAAACTTGGAAATCATCCGACGGTTAAACAATATTCCAAGCCATTAATCGTTCGATAACGAACCGATAATTAATCCAATTAATTCACAAACCTCAACAATTCTCTACCAATTATATACCAACATGTTCTAAATGATAATTTCAAGCTACGGACCAAAACACACCTCAAATGGAAGCCGGACGCGCCGCCACGCGCCTCCCAAAGCGGTTGCGCGTGAGCTCCACGCGCCGCCGATTCCGACCATCTCCGATGGTCACCAAATTTCACGGACAACACCATCACAACATGTAGATCAACTTTCATAACTGGACCTAAGTCAAAAGATGGCCGGAAGTGGCCAGAAATTACCTCCAAAGCCGTGCAGCCCTCACCGGACGTTTGCCCTCCATCGCCGCCGTCCGGCGATGGTTTCCGTCGGGGCTGGTGGCACCGACTTCGTGGGAGTGTGGGCTTCCAAGCCCAAGTGGTGGCCGGAGCTGGAACGGCCGGAAATGGCGTCGGCAAGGATGAAATGCTCACAGCCCGATCACTGTTCCCGGGCGACTTTGGTTCGATTTTTCTCCCTCCACGGCTTGATTCGATCTAGATGCTTGCTATAGACTTGAAGAGGGTTGGATGATGAACAAAATGGGACGGGTTTCAAGTCAAACGGTGGCCGGAATAGTGAGATATTGGCCGGCAAAGTGAGGCCGGTGGGAGCTCGGATCGGGGAGAGAGAAGGCGAGCTCGATCTGGGGTTTCCCGAAATGGAAACCCTAGTTCCCAAAAATTGCTATTTATAGTAACTTTTTTCCAAACTTCCGTTGATCATAACTTTTGCATACGAGCTCCGATTTACGCGTACTTCGTGTCCACGAACTCGGTTAGACAAGATCTACAACTTCCGTGAAGAAAATTTATTCAAATTCCAAATCCTTCAAAAAGTCAACTTGAGGACCCCATAGAAGTACCACTTAGTCTGTCTAAATCGAATTTCCTTGCTAATCCACTTTAATTATACTTATATTTAACTAATTTGGGTCCGGGTCGTTCCAGTAATGCCAACTAATACTGATAGGCCTTGGTCCGGGATGTGTCAGCATGTGCCCATCTCTTGTCCGTTTATCATCATGCCAAGTAAGCATTTCAGAAGTTCCAGGTGATTTAAACAGGCGCTTAAATCTGGAAATAATAGGAAAATACCACAAAACCTTGGCTGGCTGCCCTATTTTAATAGTTTTGTCCTTCATTAACTTCCAACGAGAGATGCCACACTTAGGACAAGTTATTGCATCAGAATATTCTTTCCAATACAATATGCAATCTCTAGGACATGCATGTATTTTCTTATATTCCAGCCCCAAATTGTTCATAGTCTTCTTTGCCTCATACATAGTTTGAGGCAATACATTATCCTTTGGAAGCAAAGACCCAACAGTGACAAGCAACTCTGAAAAACAAGTGTCACTCAAACCAAACCTAGCTTTCAAATTGTAAAGTTTCACCAATGAATCTAACTTAGTGTGGTCACTATTATCAAATAATGGTTTTTCCGCTTCCTCCACAAACTTATTAAACTCATACGACTCCTCATCATAATCACCGCCATTAAAGGCAGCTTCACACATATCAACAGTTTCAGACACAAAAGGATGGTTTGGAAACGGATCACAACTACTAACTGCACTAGCACAAGAAGATAAGGTAGGTTCTCCGTGCCATATCCAGTTCTTATAGCTTATCAAGAAGCCATATCTATACAAATGTCCCCTGATGACTTTAATAGACTTCTTTTTGCAGTTTATGCACTTTGAGCAAGGGCAGGGGACTCTCTTAAGGTTACTTGCATTTTCTTCAGCAAAAATCAAGAAATTTTCTACTCCACATTCATACTTTAATGTATCCCTATCCTCTTCAATCCAAGATTTATCCATTGATGTCAAATGATATGCACTTCATAAATAAAAAACACCTCATCAATGACCATTAATTTTATTTAAAATGCAAATATAGGCATTAATTGTTCACACAATAAATGTAAAACATTTAGAATAGCAAACATAGAACATACTATAAAGGTGAAGCTACCATGGAGCGAGATAGTTTTAGAAATAACAATATCTATTATCAAAGGAATTATATAATCAAAGATCAAGTTGTAAATATCAACAGAAAAGAATCATACCTCTTTGCAAATATCAGCAACAAATATCACTGTAAGAAACCTCAGACTTCTAACGTCTATAATCAGCTGTCATTGAAAAATAAAAATAATAGATTAATTTTATATCAAAAGAAATAAAGGCTTAGCATATACACATTAAACATGATGCATTTAGAAATCTAAGTGACAACAGAAAGGAACCACAAGGCATTTAGAAATCTAAGTATCATTTCTGCAAACACAAGCTAGGATAACCAAATGATGCATCTCTGGAAACACATGTTATCAGTAAACAAAACACATGTTATCAGTAAACTAAATCATGTATCTTTGCAAACACAAGCTGCAAAAAGCATACCACTTCAATTGTTTGTAATCAGTACATATCACTTTCTAATTATTTGTAGGTCAAAAATGAGTGCAGCAATTAAGAGGGCAAGTCGAAACAAGCATAAAGTAATGAATAAATTAATTAAGAGAATGAATAAATAAAGTACTAAGATTTCAGCCAACAGCTAAAGTAAAATAAATTAAACTTTATTGCACAAATTAATGGCCATGCCTCGGTATAACTCAAATAAAGTACTAATTAGAATGAATGATCATGCACAGCTAGAAGGAACCGCAAGACATTTATGTATATTAATCTTCTTTGTGGAAGCTTTACTATAAGCTTATTGATTAATAATAAATTTCATAAAAAACTGGGGGGTTCTGCAGCTACCACCTAGCTCTATCGAAATGAAAGCAATCTGAGTTTTTACCAATATTTCGTATCTAAAGCAATCTGAGTTCTACCATTTTTTTTTTAAATAGAATAATATTAAAGAAAACTTAAAAGAGTACAAATAGAGAAGGGGGTCAAAAGACCAAACCCAACAAACGAAAGAGGAGACAAATCCTCTGCACCAAACAAGGAATTAAGCATGAAAAGAAGAAAAAAATAGATTAAGTAAATCTAAACTGAGGAGCCAACGAAAGATCGCGACCAAAAGGACTTGCAAGGAAAGCAGGCAACTTTACCCACCACACGGACCCAACATTTTGAGCTTCGTAGTTTGCAAGCTTAACAGGAAGGGAATTGCCCTCCCTGTAAATATGGGATATCCTAAAATGAATGGAACTAGTAAAATGCGGACAATTAAACCGAGGCAACACGGAGCCTCTACGGAATTAGATGCGGGTGCTTGAAAATCTGAGTTCTACCAATACTTGAAGGAAATTTCACCAATATGTTTTTTTTTTTTAAGAATCACCATTTATAATTCAGTCAAGAGAGGCTGACAAATGTACAAGCAGGAAACACCAAAACTCAACGACACCAAAACTGCTACAAGAACCCTAAACTTTTACCAATATGCTTGTTTTAATATTTAATTAAAGCAACCACATAAAACCAAAACCCAGGACAAATGTATCAAACGCACCTTATTAATTCAAGTTATATAAATCTCAGATTTCATAGTTAAAGAAAGAATGAGCTTGAGAGGCAATCAAGTACCTAAAGGAAAGAGCTAGGAAGAGGCAGAGCTGCAGTAGTGAACCAAAACTATGACTGCACTGGTTTGAGTCGATGACAACAGATCCTTTTCTTGTCAAAGTGACACCGACGACAACTGATGCAACAAGAAAGGCAAAAACGAATAATAAGATAATCGACAGAAACCAATGCATAAGAACTAAAAAAAACTAGTTAAAGATTGTAAATTTGTAATAAAATCAATTCATATCCTCACAGCTCTCATAGACCCTTCAATGGCGTTCGAGGAGAACGACGACCGAGGAAGACGGCGATTGAGGAGGACGGCGACCGAGGAGGACGACGACCGAGGAGGACGGCGATTGAGGAGGACGGCGACCGAGGAGGACAGCGACCGAGGAGGACAGCGACCGAGGAAGACGGCAACCGAGGAAGACTGCGACCGAGGAGGATGACGACCGAGGATGACGAGCACTAAGGAGACAAAGAGCGGCGACGACGACCGAGGTGATTGATGATCGAAGTGCAGGACCGTGTTGGCTATTCTAGGGTTCGCAGATTTGGGGGCTGTCGAGAGAAGTTTTCTGTTTTGAGAGTAAATGGGAGTCAATAAGAGTCAAAGACTGCAAAAGCAATATTAAACTTCAGTTAATGGGTTTTGGTAGCTGAAAATAACTAAGTGTGGGAACATAGAGAGGGAAAACCAATATTTGGTTTCGCGCCTACATTTAATGAACTTAGCGCCTCCTGTTTTTACAAGTTCGGGGGTTCCCGCAAAATTCAAATGAAATTGGAGACACCGGTCAAATTAACGATCGATGTTATAGATACGCTCATACATCAGTTCTGCATCACCGCGATGTAAAACCACATTGTGACATCACGTGCAATTCTAACTGATGTCTTTTAGGTGATGTCTGTTGGCATAATTCTAGTAGTGTGCTTAAACTTTATTGGATTGCCTTGTGATTAATTTATGTAATTGATGCTTGCTTGACACTTTGTGCACGTTTGCCTTGTTGATTGATCATTTGCAACTAGAGAAGCATGTGTAGACGATGTATTGACTTGCATATACCCTTTATGGTGAGATTTTGAGCCTTATTGATATGTATGCATCATTCATACATCCTTGTTCTTCATGTGTGTGCATTCCATTAGTTTACGAGACCTAGAACTTGCTCAAAGACCGCTTGAGGCTATGTGTTAGTTTGCAATGGATTGGAAATGATTAAGGCACTAGTTAAGCACCATGGCCAAACTAACTTTCATCCTTCTAAACACTTTTCTTTAGGTTTAACCCATTTGAGCCACATTCATCATTTAGCCTTTCACTTCACCACCCACATCACCATAACCCATATTTTAACTTAAACACTAGCCACCCTTGTTCCGAAATGTTAATAAGACAATGATTGTGACTTCTTGTTTCTTATATGCTTGAGAAATCTATGGGATTGTACAAAATGGCAAGTGTGGGGGTAGTAGGGTAGAAAGAATTGAGGTTGTAAAGAAGAAAAGAAGTTGAGAAAATGAAAAAGAAGAGTAGTGTATAAAAATAAGTTCAAAAAGAAAGTCCCAAAGAAAAGAAAATACAAAATGGGAAATTGTTGTTGAGAAAAAGAAAGAGAAAAGGAGAAAGGAAGAAAGAAAAAAAAAGGGGTTGTAGAAAAATAAAAGGTTGGAGAAGAATAGAGTTAGGTTGCTTGATTACGAAAGCATACGCAAAAGAAATGAGTCTCAAAGTCCTTGATTTGTCTTGTGAAGCATTAGGAACATTTGACTTTCTATTCCCTTCATTTCATGCTAACTCTAAACCTTTGGCCCCATTACAACCATGTGAAAGCCCTTTTGATCCAATAAGTTGTGAACTAATTAGTGGAAAGATGGTCATTGAGCAAGCTTATGGGGACGTTGCTTTTGGTTATGCTTTGAGAGCAAAGACTTAACCCTAGGCACAAGAGCGGAAATATTTACTGAATCATGTGAGTTTAGCGGTTAAGCATGTCAACATGTGCTAATTTGATTGCTCTTGATTGATTATCTCATGGCTAGCACACACAACGCCAAGCATGCATTAAATACATATCTTAATCACTTGGCAAAGCATGATGTTTATGTTGTGTGCTTGATTGAATCTTGATGAATGGCTTAGTGGCCTTATTGAGGATATGGTTGGAAAGGCAATTGAATTTGTGTTGATTGGATTGTTGATTCTATGTTTGCTTGAGGACAAGCAAAGCTTAAGTGTGGGGGTGTGATTTGTACGTAATTTGCATACAAATTAGGCCTCTAATCATCATTATTGTGCTTGTCCAATGGCCATTTGTGAGTCTCTAATCCTTGTTTGCACACTTGTACATGAATTGAGCATCGGAACGATATTGGGATCAAAAGGGAGCATTTCGGAGCTTTTAGTGGATTTCCGGCAAAAAGACGAAAAGACAACCCGAGGACCAAAAGTCAACTCGTGGTCAACCCCGACTTTGGAGCATCAAAGAGTCAAATGCCGAGTCCCGAGAATGAAGCACAAGAGAATTCCGGAAGATTGACCAAGAAACCAAAAAGTCAACTATGGTCAACTCCGAAGGTCAAAGTCAAGGTCAACCTTGTGATTCACAAATGTGCTCCCACATCATCAAGGACCACACTAGATTTGGTGAGGTGACATGTTGATTATTCCTCCCTTTTGTCCTCCCTTGTGATTTCCCTTCCTTGCCCTTCATTAAACCTTTGAGCCCTTAGATTAAACCCTACTTCATCCTAGCCCTTTATTTCTTCCCCTCTAGCCTATAAATAGCTTAGTTTTTGCCTCATTAGGTCATCTTTAACCTTCCCATTCAGACCCAAATCGACCTCACTTCCTTTCCCCTTTCCTTCTCTCCATTTCCCCCTTTCACTTCAGCCTCTGAACGACCATCGACCGGTCGACGACTACCTGTCGAACGGTCGACAGTCGACGGAATCCGTCGCTTCAGCTCGTCTCCGCCGCCTCCGCCACTTCTACCACCATTTGGGCAGCTTGGGATCCTCACCAGACATCAGGGACGCCATCTACACTCAAGAAGAAGAAGGATACACCATTGATTGTGCATTTCTCACCCCTTCTCTCTCTTGTATTCATGATTTTAGCTTGCTATTGTTTTGTGATGATGCATCCCTTGATGGATAGTGAGTAGTTACCTTGTTGGGGACTAGGGTTGTGTGCCCTAGTCCATTGTGATGTATTGATGAATTAACTATGTATGGATGCTTTGTGATGAATGGATATGTCTATTACCTAATTCAATTTGTGTTGAATGCATGTTTAGGGAACTTTGTCACCTCTTTGAGCATGTGTATAACCTATTTTGATTGAGTTTGTTGGGGTGACTCCTAACTCTCTCTAGGCAATTGATAGTAGATGTGATGTGGACCCCTTGTTTGAGCTTCTAAGTCTTTGAGCCCTTCGCCTCCCAAGCCACATTGGGAGAGTTCTAGTGACCCATAACATGGCACTATGAATACATAAGAAAAGATGGTCTTAGACCCATAACATGGCTAAGATACGGAACTTGATTCATCCATTGCATAAGCATAATTACTAAATTGGTTCGTTAAGCATCGTAATTGGACTTAGGCTAACCCGAAAACCCCAACACTTTCCTTATCGTGCACACACATCTATCTTTATTGCTTGCATTTACTTTAATTGTTTGTTTGTTGCTTGCATTTCACAATTGCTTCTCCCAAAACCAAACTCACTACACTCACACTTCACTCATTGTCACATACTCACCTTCACTCACTCTTTCCATTTCTCATCTATTCCATCATTGCTAGAGCACTTGATCACACAAATTACCAACGGATTGAGGAGCCCATCGATCCTCGTTGGAACGACAACCCCCCTTCACAATTTACTTACCCCATACTTTGACGGTTCGTCAGGTGACAAGCCCAACAAATGTATGCTTTGTGTGTGATCAAATGGATGAAACGGTTGGAGTTTCGGGTTCACTCTACCCCAATCAAATGTATGACAACTCTCAAGAACATGCAACAATGAATTCACTAAGGATCAAACCCCTATCCTTGCCATGTTATGGCTCAAAGGATGGATTCTTCTAGGCCTATTTTGTGCCTTATTAGGGTCACAAGTACTCCTAATCTATTTATCCAAGCCTTGTTAGGGTCTCAAATAAACTTCCTAGGCATAGAGTTTCAAGAATCAAGGTTCAAACAAGTTCAGTCCATTGACATAAACTCATCATGCTCAAGGTTCAACACTTAGGATAACATGTAACTCGCATAAAATCCTAACAAGTTAAGTTTAACACATGCTTGAGAACTAGTTAGATTCATGAACAAGCATCAAACAAAACCGTATTAAAACAATGAGCATATCCAGAAATGAAATCATCAAGCATATTCAATACAAGTCATCAAAACATCATCATGGGCTAGAGCACACAACCCTAGCCCCCAACCTAATGAACTACTCACACATGTTCAAGGAATACATCATTCTTGTCAAGAATATAAACATAGATACAAAGAATAACAAAAGTAGAGTTAAGAAGTTCTCAAGGGATGATGGACAACAGCTCCTTGGTGACTCCAAGTGTAGATGACAGCCCCCTCTTAAACTCCTCTTCTCTTCCAAGCTTCTTCTCCTTCAAGTTTCCGGATTCTTGTGTTCTTGACGAATTCCCAGCTGTGGAGCTTGAAACGTGGTGTAATGATGGTGGACTGGTGATTAAAGTTGGTTCCTAAGATAAATGGATGCCTTAGGAACAACTTTCTTGAAGGATGGAAAGTGATTTGAGCAATGGAAAGTGGTGAAAATGGAAGAACAAAACTGGGCAGTTTCTTGGTGTTCTTGGTGTTCTTGGTGGCTGAATGTGTAAGGTGGTGGCTGATCTGGGTGTGTACGAATTGTCTATGGAATTAGGGTTATGGGATGTGATTCCACAGCTCTCTCTCAGCCCCCAAGAGTCTCCCTAGTGAAGTGTGTGGGTGGATGCATGGAGAGTTGCAAAAGGAAGGCTAAGTGGAGGATTTTAAGGAAAAGTGCATGCATAGGTAAACCAAACTGATTTTTCTTATGTAATGGGTGCAGCTACCCATACATGCAACTGGTCAAGACTATCTCCTCCAGGTGTGGTGATGCTCCGGTGGTGGTCCGGCGGTGCTGCCGCCTCTTTGTGGTGGTGGTTGGCCGGAAAAGTCGCCGGAAATGCAATTTCTTCATTTTCCTTCCTTTCTTCGATTCTTCAAGGCCTTCAATGGCAACATCTTCCGAAGGTTGATTTGTGCAATCTTCAATGTCTAGAAGCCACGGTTGACTTCTTGTCCTCTTCTCGGAAGTGTGCCCAAAAGTGGTCAAAATGCACCTTCTTGTGCCGAATTACCTAAAGTCACCTAAGTAACCTGAAATCATGAAAACGCATATTAGTAATAACAAAATGCCTTCGGATAAGCTTAACTCTCGTGATTAGGAATACAATTTGCGCTATAAATAAGTGCAAATCAGAAAATATTGAGACTTTCCTTATTATTCTAGTGTCAATTTTTTTTGTTATACTATAGTATTGTAGTAACTTTTTAAATCTTAGTTGCATCTGGATGATTATTTGTAGATTACAAGCATGATCTTCATTGCATAATTACACTTTATGTTGTTATGTGAAAAAGTTTAAATTAAAATCCACCCCGTCCAAACTGGAAGTTATGCCGGATCCAGTCCAATCCCTTGCCGTATCAAATTTCTTGTTCAAGATATTTGTCGTCTTGTGAGACATTGTTCTCGGATCTGCTTTGTTCATATTTGGAGGGAAGCGGACTTTGTCGCTAATGTTATTCCAAAAGCTAGTCACTCGATACATGTTTCAGTTTGGGAGCATAGACTTCCGCTGTGTGCTGCTAATGCTTTCTATTTTGATCAGCTAGGTTGCGGTTATTTTAGAGGTTTTTTCGTTGTAATTTGTTTTTCTTCATCGAAAAACAAAAACAACACCATATTATCATATTAGATATTAGGTTAATAGGTTTAATGATCCTTGTCGAAAGGACATCGTGACCCAACTCAGTTTTTAAAAAATAAAACGCAGCTTCATCTTTTGTTCGTACAAGAGTAGCACCGTTCATTTTCTTATTTCTTGGCCCCGCCCCCAGCTACATTATCTTCATCCGTACTGGAATTTGGGGATGTTCCTTATCTACTAGTGTTTGGCAAACCTGTATTTTTGGTTGGATTAAAGTAGTAAAATTCTTCTTCTTGTTGTTGCTATTGTTGTTGTTAGGAATAGGAATATGGAGCAGATCGTGCACATCCCAGACATCCTCTCTATCCATCCTGACCAACAACCCACAGTGGATGTGATTGCTTTATTTATAGACCCAAAAGTGGCCAACACTCCTGTAAGGTTGTATTCCATTCAATTTTCTAGTAAACATGTTTTTGGTTACTCGATATGTCCTCATTGTTGACCAAATAAATTGATAATTTACGCGTTTAAACCAAATAACACCGCTGGAAAGTCTACGACATGTGAAGCGGGTGCAGAAGAAGTTTGTTGAAGGAGGTCTGTATGTATCTCTTATTCATATTCTTACTTCTTACCAAATTGCGCGGTTATGATTGTGATGTAGAATGTATAAAATGTTTCACTTCAAATGAAGATTACCTTCTACATGTCTATTCATCTTGCTTGGATGCAGTGCTTGATATTGCACCGATTGGATGGTTTTCTCGGGAAGAATTGATATTTATGCAAAAACAATATTTTCCTTCGATTGCTCTTACAATCTGATTTTAGGGTATATAAAACATATGGTGGTGACTATTGATGTTCTTGATATGAAGAACTCAGTTATCCGTGATCATATGTTTAGCTTCCGAAAATGATAATACGTTAGACAACATTCCGCACGATGTACATGAGTTTAGGAATTCCTACCAATTGAGTCCTTTTATCACAAAAGTGGTCTTTTTCTTTTTTAATCATGTTTGTTTTTTTTACCAGTATTTGAATCTTGTTTAATTAGTGTTTTTTTTTTAAGTAATATAAAGTGCAGATTACAAACAAGTCGAAAACATTGAGACTTTCCTTATTATTCTAGTCTCAATTGTTTTTGTTATACTATAGTATTGTAGTATCTTTTTAAATCTTAGTTGCATCTGGATGATTTTTTGTAGATTACAAGCATGATCTTCATTGCATAATTACACTTCATGTTGTTATGTGAAAAAGTTTAAATTAAAATCCACCCCCTTCCGAACTGAAAGTTATGCCTCTTGTGGGTTTACATTAGAGATGGTATCATTGGATCTAGTCCAATCCCTTGCCGTATGAAATTTCTTGTTCAAGATATTCCAAAATCTTGTCACTCGATACATGTCTCGGTTTGGGAGCATAAACCTCCCTTGTGTGCTGCTAATGCGTTCTATTTTGATCGGTTAGGTTGCGGTTGTTTTAGGGGTTTTTCATTGTAATTTGTTTTTCTTCATCGAAAAAAAAAACAACACCATATTATCGTATTAGATATTAGGTTAATAGGTTTAATGATCCTTGCCGAAACGACGTCGTGACCCAAGTCAGTTTTTAAAAAATAAAATGCAGCTTCATCTTTATTTGTGCAACAGTAGCACCATTCATCTTCTTATTTCTTGCCCCTAGCCCCCAGCTACTTCATCTTCTTCCTTACTAGAATTGGTGGATATTCCTTTTCTAGTAGTTTTTGGCAAACCTGTATTTTTGGTTGTATTAAAGTAGTAAAATTCTTGTTGTTGTTGTTGGTCTTGTTGTTGTTAGGAATAGGAATATGGAGCAGATCGTGCACATCCCAGAGATCCCCTCTATCCCTCCTGACCAACAACCCACAGTGGATGTGATTGCTTCATTTATAGACAAAAAGTGGCCAACACTCTTGTAAGATTGTATTCCATTCAATTTTCTAGTAAATATGTTTTTGGTTACTTGGTCTGTGATCATTGTTGACCAAATAAATTGATTATTTACGCGTTTAAACCAAATAACACCGCTGGAAAGTCTACGACATGTGAAGCGGGTGCAGAAGAAGTTTGTTGAAGGAGGTCTGTATATATCTCTTGGTCATATTCTTACTTCTTTCCAAATTGGGCGGTTATGATTGTGATGTAGAATGCATGAAATGTTTCACTTCAAATGCAGATTACCTTCTACATGTCTATTCATCTTGGTTGGATGCTGTGCTTGATATTGCACTGTTTGGATGGTTTTCTGGGAACAATTGATATTTATGCAAAAACAATATTTCCTTCGATTGTAGCACCACATTGCTCTTACAATCTTATTTTAGGGTATATAAAAAATATCGGGGTGACTATTGATGTTCTTGACATGATAAACTCAGGTATCCATGAACATATGTTTAGCTTCCGACAATGGTAATCTGTTGGATAGCATTCCGCACGATGTACTTGAGCTTATTAATTCCTACCAATTGCATCCTTTGATCACAACACTGGGTCTTTTTTCTGTTTTAATCATGTTTTTTTTTACCAGTTTTTGAATCTTGTTTAATTAGTATTTTTCTGAAAGTAATATAAAGTGCAGATTACAAACAAGTCAAAAACATTGACATTGTTCTTATTATTCTAGTGTAAATTTTTTTTGTTATACTATAGTATTGTAGTAACTTTTTAAATCTTAGTTGCATATGGATGATTATTTGTAGATTACAAGCATGGCCTTCATTGCATAATTACACTTCATGTTGTTATGTGAAAAAGTTTAAATTAAAATCCACCCTCCTCCCCCCCAAGTGGAAGTTATGCTTGTTGTGGGTTTGTATTAGAGATGGCTACTTTGATACTTGACTAACATTTTTTTTCTGCCCTTGGTTTCAACCGGCCCACCCTTTGTCATTTCTTTTCTAATCTTTTGTGCGTGCAAATGTTCTGAGCCCATTCAAAGCTGCCTGCTGTTTTCTGGTCTTGAAGGTCTTATTTGGTTCAAGTGTTCCTATACGCATGTGAGAAATTAGGGGCTTTTTGATTTGCACTTATTTATAGCGCAAATTGTATTCCTAATCACGAGAGTTAAGCTTATCCGAAGGCATTTTGTTACTACTAATATGCGTTTTCATGATTTCAGGTTACTTAGGTGACTTGAGGTAATTCGGCACAAGAAGGTGCATTTTGACCACTTTTGGGCACACTTCCGAAAAGAGGAGAAGAAGTCAACCGTGGCTTCTAGGCATTGAAGATTGCACAAATTTACCTTCGGAAGACGTTGCCATTGAAGGCCTTGAAGAATCGAAGAAAGGAAAGAAAATGAAGAAATTGCATTTCCGGCGACTTTTCCGGCCAACCACCACCACAAGAGGCGGCAGCACCGCCGGACCACCACCGGAGCACCACCACAGCAGGAGAGAGTCTCCTACACTAGCTGCACACATGTGCATGGCTGATGACATGTCCACTAGTTCCCCCACTCACCCACAAATTCCTCCACTTCACCTTTCTTTTCCATTTCTTTTCCCACCACTCACCTTTGTTTACTTTTTCCACTAGGAAACCCTAGGGAACCCTTGGAGGCTGTAGAGACCAACCAGACATCCCTCTCTATCAGTTACTCACGTTCAGAAAAACCCTAGAGAGAAACATCCCATTTTCTCTCGGCAAAGCTTGCTGAAACACACACAGACGTACCAAGCGCCCGGACGCCGATACAATCCGCCCGGACGCCCAGTACGTCTACCGTTTTTGTTCTTCCATTTTCACCACCTTCCACCACCCATCTCACTTCGATCCCTTCACGAAATATCTTCCACACACCCCATACACTACAGCCATACACTTTCCACCACCATTCCATCGATCTACCTTCACCACAAGTTGCCATTCATCAAGAGGAGCAAGGAATCGGAAGCTAGACTTGCTAGAGCTTGAAGGAGGAGAGAAGAACGAAGAGGAGGCCTGCATATATCTTTGGAGTCACCAAGGAGCTGCTGGCTACGACCCTTGAGCAATTCTTAACTCTTTCTTTCTTTAGTTTTATGTTTATGTTTTCATCTTTGAGATTAATGATGTATATGACAATGAATTGTGAGTAGTTCATTAGATTGGGGGCTAGGGTTGTGTGCTCTAGCCCATGATGATGTTTTGATGATTTCTCTTGAGTATGCATGATGAATTCGTTTCTGGATATGTTCATTGGTTAAATGCGGTTTTGTTTGATGCATGTTTATGAATCAAATTAGTTCTCAAGCATGTGTTCAACTTAACTTAATGTTAGGATTCTATGTTAATTACATTTTATCCTATGTGTTTGCAATGAGCATGATGAGTTTATGTCAATGGACTGAGTTTGTTTGAATCTTGATTCTTGAATCTCTATGCCTAGGAAGTTTGTTTGAGACCCTAACAAGGCTTGGATGAATAGACTAGGAGTATTTGTGACCCTAATAAGGCACAAAATAGGCCTAGAAGAATCAATCCTAGAACCATAACATGGCTAGGATAGGGGTTTGATCCTTAGTGAATTCATTGTTGCATGTTCTTGAGAGTTGTCATACATTTGATTGGGGTAGAGTGAACCCGAAACCCCAATCGTTTCCATCCATTTGATCACACAGCAATCACACATTTGTTGGGCTTGTCACCTCAACAACACACAAAGCTATCAACACATTCACTTGTGTTCTTGTCACCACAATTTCACTTAGATCAGATTGGTTACTTAGCTACTGTCCTTGCCACATTTGGTCACTGTTTTGGTCACGGTTTTGGTCACAAGTCACCCAAGAGTGACACACTTTGAACACTACAAATCCATGTTGCACATACCTCACTTCTAAGTACATAAACCATCTCTAATCACACCACTTCTAGTGCATTGTATACCTTGTTTGCATTTGTTCACCAAGTAGGGATCTTGGGCCTTCCAATCCCTTGGGTACGACAACCCCTGGTCACAATTTACCATCCACTACACTTTGACGGCGATACTCACAAACAACCCCTCCGGTATCATCGAGTCACTTTTCAGAAAGTATGATGGAAGTGTTTCCATAAATTTGTTTTGAGACTATAGTCAGTGGATTATGTAATTCATTTTAGACCACCACTTAAGCATATTTATATTATATTTAAATTGAATACAATTTAATTGTGTTCTATTTAATGCTGATCTTGTTAGACTTTCTTTTATTATTTTTTCACTTCATGTAGCTGCACTCATACATTGCCTTGTAGATACAATGACATCCCGATTTCCCCTCCCTTGCAATCAGTTTCGCTACAGCACCTGCTTCTCTAGCTAATTGTCCGAATATTAAACTTCTTTTATTGATCCCTTTCATAGGTACTTGCTACCTGTTTTGAATATTGCATTTTGATTTATTTGAAATTATATTCTTTTCCATAAACCTACTCTTCTACGGGTTGTTTCCAGACTTTCTATGATTGTGTTTGTTTTTCTTTGACTTTAGATAAGACAGCCATGTTTTCACATTTCAATCCACTCAATTTTAGGTCTGCAAGTATGCTGCATTATCAAAAGAAAACTGGGAGGAACAATGCAAGCTATGGCCAACATCTTATTGACTTAAACGCTTTTAGAGCGTTTTCACATAAGCGTACGTGTCGTCAAGAAAGTATGGATATAGTAAAGACCAGGGGGTTTTATCGTTGGGAATTGGCGGTAGACAATCCCAAGGCAACTAAGATAACAAGTAAACTTGCACTAAGGGAGGGGCAAGAAATGGATTATTATGCATTAGCTATTAGGGTATGTGCATAGTGGACATGTAGATGGGGACATTTGTTGGTTTTGTAAAGTGACAAGTGATCAATAAACACAATTTAAAAGACAAATTGCAAGCAAGTAATTAAAGTGAACACAAAGTGATGAAAACTTTATCGATTAAGTGAAAGGGGGTTTTGGGTCACCTTAGCCCAAATCCAATGATTGATTAAGTCACATAAACATGCAAGTGAGATTGATTAATGGATTAAATCCCGTACCCTAGCCATGCTATGGTTCTAGGGCCATTGTCTTTTCTTATGTATCTTCATGCCATGCTATGGTTCACAAAGTCTCTTAATCTAGACAACTTAAGCTATGCTATGGTTCTCAAATTTCTAAACTAAGGCTATGGCCACAAAGACCTAGGGATCCAAACAAGACATGCTCATCACATTCATTGCCAATTTTCCATGACACACAAGGTTACTAAGCTCATGTATTCATCTCAAAATGGGCCAAACACACACTAGTGAGTAGTAAATTCCCCAAGCATGCATTCAACACTCTTAAAAGTAGACAATGAACATACCCATATCAAAATCTCAAGCGTAGATATATAAAATCAATCAAACCATCTTCATTGGGCTAGGGCACACAACCCTAGCCCCCAATCTAGAGAACTACTCATAACACATCTCAAAATACATCATAGTTTCAATTCTAACAAACCTATAAACAACTAAAGAGTAAGTAAAGGTGAAGAGGTGATCAATAATGAAGGCCAGCTGGTCCTTGCTGTCACCAAGTGGTAGTGGACCTCTTCTTGGGCTCCTTGATCTCCTTCTTGCTTCCTCTAGTCCTAAGCCTTCAAGAACTTGGTGTTGTGAGTAAAACCCTTGAAGATGGTGAGTGGATGAGAGCAAATGCTGAGGAAAGTGGTTGAGGATGTAGTGGACGGTGTGTAGACGATGTTTGATGAAGGAAGTTAGTAGAGATGAGTGGAGGAAGTGGTGGAAAATGGATGAAGGATCTAAAACCAGCAGCTCGGCAACCAGTCGATGGTGATCGGCGACCAGTCGTCCGGAGACAGTTTTAGGTGAAAATGGGGCAAAATGGAGGAAAGGGAATTGGAAGCTAGAGAGAATTTTGGGAATTTTCTGGTGTCTAGGGTTGGTGAATCCTGAAAATGGAAAGGTTTTGGTATATATATGAGGGGATAAAGGGCCAAGATGAAAGGGGAATGATCCTAGGGTCCAAAGTATAGATCTAACTCACATGAAAGTACCTAAATGCCATTGGGACAGTTAGAAAAGTGTATAGGCATTAAGGGCAAAGTGGTAATGTGTGCTAAGTATAGGAAAATCTGATTTGGGATCATTGGGAGACAAAATGGATAGATGGAAGGCTAGGAGACAAAAGTGACCCAAGCATTAAATGTTTTGTCTCGTATTTGAATTTGAATCACTACTCACCACCAATATGCCTCAACCAATCAAAGGGGCTCTCCTAGTGTGCTTGGGAGAGTCATGCATGAGTTCCAATGTGATGCCTTCGGATTTGACCTCAGAGTTGACCATGTGGACCCGGTTGACTTCGGTTGACTTTCCGAGCCGAAAAGTTGACTTTTCGGTTTCTTGGTCTCAACTCCAGAACAATGTTGCTCTTCACTTCTAAGGTTTCAATCTTGAATTCTTGAGCTCCAAAGTCACGGTTGACTTTTGGCTTCTCCATGGAAATGCCTCAAAAGCTCCCAAAGTGCATCCTTTTCGTCCAAGTTTCATTTCTCCCATATGAACCTACAAAATGAAATAAATAAGGGTAAGTGGCATTATTAGGCAATAAGGAAAGCATAAACTAAGCAATATGGAACACTCTTTATACATAAAATATGTATAAATCACTTATCATCCACCAACCTAGTAAACTCCCTTTCTCCTTATAAAATTATGGGTTATTTAATTTTGGTTATTTTTCCTAAATGTTATTTTATTTTAGCACAAATTTTCTTCTTAGTCGTGCCCTAGCATTTTCTTTGTAGATAGTGAGTTCAATTATTGATGTCCAGGGCTCTTTAGTTTTTCCTTTCTAGGATTAGGGTGATGAGGAGGTGAAAGATATCTCAGTAAAGATCTATAGTAGATCTTGAATTTGTTCTTCAACATAAGTGATGAAACAGGTTCATGTTATAAGTACCAGGATGTTAGTTTACACTCCTATAGTTAATGTCTCTATTGCAACATGTTTTTCTACTATTTAATGAAAGTTAAGCTAATATTGGCATAAAATTTATTTTGCTTGAATATAAAATTGGGTGGTTACATACAGATCCTTTTTTAGTGTGGGTTGCTACTACTTTCGTCCCTGAGGCCTGAATGATGGTTCTGCAATCCTCAAATAGGCATGTGTAACATAATTGTTTGTTTTACACTATCCCTGACTCTTGTTTTCTTTTTTCTTTACCTTGAAAATACAGTAATATTGATGGCATTACTGGATTCAGTGAAGAGGACTCATGATGTGAACGTGAAATACGTTCACAAAGTGCCTTTAATTACTGGATTTTGCTATTCCGAAAGCTTAATTGTTTGTTTAATATTTGTTTTTGTGATTTTAGGGAAAATACCAGAAAAATGTCAATCTGCACAGAAAAGGTGAATTTTGGAGATTTTCAGCGAAATTCGGAAAGTCAACCGTGACTTTCATTTGTGGAATAAAATAATGTACGAAAATTTCGGGAACCGTTCCGAATCCCGACAATTTTGTCGGCGAACCACCACATAAGGCGGCGCAACCACCACACGCGGTGGCGATTTACATTTTAAACCTCCATCTTATTTTCCCTTGTTTATATTTTATGTTTATTTATTTTACATATTTCTTTTATTTATTTAAATTCTTTTATTATTTTATTTTTATTTTATTTTATTTTATTTTATTTATTTATCTTTCTTTTGGAGTAAGGCTATGGTATGTTAACATTTCTCATACATAACATGGAGATAAAGTCCTTGTTAGAGTAAATAAGGTCCCCATTAGAGTAAATTAGGTTCTCGTTTGAGTAATTAAGTCCTAAAAGTTGTAATTATAATGTTTTACGACTTGAGGACACATATTACTACTTTGACAACTCATGTGGTAACTACAAAAAAGCCTTCGTTAAGGTAAATACGGTCCTCATTAGAGTAAATAGGTTCTCGTTTGAGTAATTAAATACTAAAAATAGTAATTGTACGTATGAGATACGTTAACATACACTAGAATTTTCCCTTTCTTTTGTTTATTATTTTACTTTTTTTTGTTTTCTTTGGATTTCTTTTGCAGCTTCCACGATCGCCACTTTCCTCCCTCACATGGTTTCAATTCATCACAATTCCATCCAGCTGCATATTCCTACTCCACCATCACCAACCAGCTCCACCACCACCAGCTACAGTCCAATTATTCCCTGGTTTTCCTCCACTGCCGCAGAGCATCTCCAGCTCTCAACCTCCCACTCTCCCTTGGCTGCTTCCCATTCCCTTTCTCTATTTAAGAGAGCACCCTGCAAGCACAAAATCACACAACAACAATCTAATTATGCTTGTTTTTCTTTTGTTTTGCAGATTTAAGAAGCTGCAGTTTCAGCCGCGCCTCTCGCTGTCCACAACTACGGCCGCGTCAAGCCCAAGCCGCAAAGCCCGGATTTCCTTGTCGTGCCCATGCCACCGCCGCTACTCTCGCCGGTTCTTCCACGATGTCGCCGCCGCACCCATCGATCAAAATTACCCAGCTGCTGTACTCACCTTCCGTGCCCCGTCCGATCTCGCTGCTTGTTCCAATCGACGCCGCAGCTCGCTACTTCGTCGCCGGCGTCATCTTCCATAGCTGCTCCGACGTCGCTGCTGCCCGGACTCCCCAAGCCCATGCCGGTTTGTTCTCTGCCCAGCCAAACCAGGCCGTCGCCGTGCTCGCTGCTCCGCCACCATCCCCGGCCCGCGCCTCCTCCTTCCCACCGCGCCGCCGCGGCGTTACTCACCGACGCCGTGACAAGCTCCCTGCACTCTCTCTCTCTTAATCGATCTGGTGAGAAAGAAAAGAAGAAGAAGTTGATTAAGAGAGAGACCAGAATTCGTGAAGAGAATAGAAAGAAGAGAGTTGAATAGTCAACTCAAGAAGAAGACGCACGGGTCAAATACAATTGGAGCTGTTGAAAAGTCAACAACTAGGGGGCTGCCCGGTCAAACAAAATAGAAGAAAGAAAAGTCAAAGCTGGGCTTTGACTCGCCATTGACCAAGCCCAAGGCCCAATCCAGCCAAGCCCAATTACTCACTGCACCCGCCACATCCAAATGTTCGATTTTCTATAGCTGAGTCTGCCACCTTCGCCTGCCAGACAGTGTCCATTTTCATGGACACAACAGTAACATTTTTCCCAAACTCTGTTTATTTATTATAATTTATTTTTGTTTAATTAACTATTCGTGAATAATTTTGGGAAATGTTATTGTTTGTTTATTTTCTATTTTGTGTAATAATTGTTGGATTGAAGTTAATTGATTCTTCTAGCAGCTTATGTGAATTTTGTTTGTTTGGTTTTATCTTTAATGTTGAAACTAAATGATAAGGATCGCGGATAGACGAGCGTTCGCTAGGTCGCGCACTTGAATTAACAACTCTTTTTCTATGCGTTAGACATGTTTAGATTAATCACCTTTGCATGTTTAATTGTTTAATCTAGATGAGCGTTCACTAGGTTGATTTCATGGGAGAAGTTTATTTGGGGAATGATAACCCGCGTGGGCATTCTACATGTGTTAGTTTCGGATTCATGGCTAGGGAGTTGGTTAATCTTCAAAACAATATTTGTGTGTGTGTTTCTTGTTTTCAAAAATAATAAAAAATCCAAAAATATTTCCTTTTAATTATTTATTGTTTTCAAAAATCTCAAAAACCCCCAAAAATACTTTTGTATATAATGTATATTTTTGTAAATAGAAACAATACTGTATAGTTTATTTAATTTTGTATATATATATTCTTTATTCTTTATACTTGTTAATAATAATTCTTTATTTAAATTAATTTTTCGTGACATTAAAAAGTAAATATAACAATCTTCTGTGGGAAAAACCTTTATTTCCCATTATACTTTACAACGACAATTGTTAGGAATTTAGGTAATAATTAATGACCGCGGGTAAAAATCCACTAATCATTTTGGCGCCGGCTCGCCGGGGATTGTTTTTACTTTTTACTTTTTACTGTTGACTTTTTGACTGTTGACTTTTTGATTGTTAACTTTTTACTGTTGACTTATTGACTGTTGACTTTTTGATTGTTGACTTTTTACTTTTGACTTTTTACTTTTTACTGTTGACTTTTTGACTGTTGACTTTTGACTATTGACTATTGACTTTTTACTATTTGTAAATAATACTTGTTAATTTTATTTATACTCACTTGATTATACTTGTTTATATTTTTACACTTAGTAATTATACTTAGGTATCCTGAATATGGTTGATTATTTTTTGTTGTTGTAAGTTGTAACTTGAACGGAAATAGGTAAGGTCCTTTTGTTAATATTGGCCTAAACCCTTCATTTTTACCGTAAGGTTATTTGAGGTTGAGGGCGGCCTTTATTAACACTTGGAGAATTGTCGAACACTTAAGTGCTTTCTCAACTGAGTAAGGGGCACATGAATGGTGTCTAGATATGATCAAGACTCTGGGTGACGGGTTTGTAAAATTGGATTCAGAGGACTTGTCCACTAAATGAATCCTGCCTCTCGCTTATCTCTTGTGATCTGGCCATTCGCCTTCTGAAAACACGGAAAGTCATTTAAGTCAAGGCATTGCACCTAGGCCGTAAGTCCACCTTGAGTTACCACTTGGAATCAACTTTCATTTTTTTTCAACTATATTCAGGCAAAAGAAAATATTTTTGTGTAAATAAAATATACGTAGACATAGAAATATACGTAGACATAGAAATATACGTAGAAATAAAATATACGTAGACATAGAAATATACGTAGAAATAAAATATACGTAGACATAGGAAAATTTATTCATTCATTTTGTATAGATAATTTGTGACATATTTTTAACTTTGTAAATATTTTGTTTTTATTTTGTAAATTTATTACTAACCTTTTTATTTTGTATAGGAAATAATCCGGGTTTATCGGAAATTTTACCACATACATCGGAGCATACGTTTAGGAAGTCAAGGTTGAAAAACCTTGAGGTTGATGTCTTGTTGGTGATTTTCGGTTTCCTCGGGAGTAAAAAGGTAAGTTTTCTTTTCACTCTCGTTATTTATTTAAAATAAAAAAAATAAAAAATAAAAAAATAAATTTGTAATTGTAAATAATAATAAAAAAAAAAGAGTGCTTGTTTTTGTTTTACTGTTTTGAAATTGTTTATTTTTACTGTTTGTTTTACTTGTGGGCTTGTTTGTTGTTTATTTGTTATTGGGCCTTAGGCCCGTTTGTGTGATTGGTTAGTGTTTTAGGTTTCGAAAAAAAAAAATAATAAAAAAAATAAAATAAAATAAAAAAGTTAGCCCATTGGGCTCGTGTCATTCACGAAGCCCAAAACCCGTAACCCAAGCCCATTAGTGTGTCGGGCCTGTTCGTTTTTAGGCCCATTAGTTAAGCCCACCAATAATGGGCCGGAGATTTCTTTGGCCCAGGCCCACTTTAAGGCCCAAACCATTTCGATGGCCCAGGCCCGTTTAAAGTGTCGGCAAGCGCGTGTGCTACGCGTTTTCACTGTTCACTTTACGACTTTTCGTAAAGTATTAAAAAAATAAAAAAATAATAAAAAAATCGAAAATCAGAAAAAATTTTGATTGGGCCGACGCACGACTTTTGCGTCGGCCGAATTCTTTAATAAGCCGCGTGCGTGTCTACTGTAGACTTTACGACTTTCGTCGCTCGATCCGGAAATTACGGGTCTTCTGTCTGTGGCACATGTGCGAGCGTGCGTCCGTTCCCTTCCCTTCCCTTCTGTTCGTGTGTTTCATTTCACGCATTTCCTTAGGTTTCCCTTAGTCTCTCTCTCTCTCTCTCTCGTTTTCTCTCTCGTGTTCTTCGTGTTCTTCAGTTTTCCCAGAAAACTCCCAAATTCCCAGAAGCTTTCCTCCCTTCCCAAACCACAAATGGCCAAAAGAGTCAATTCTTTCAGCGACTTGTTTCAGGCAGGTCCTTCAGAGAACCCAATCTTTGAAGGCTTGGCTGAAATAATTCCACCGAGCATGCTGAATAGCGCCGATGCTAGCATGCCGACCGAGCCACAACCACAACCGCAACCGCAACCACTACCCCAAGCACCAATCCTGGTTGCTGATCCACCTGCCGAGCTGGAAGCCGCTCCTGTCTATAGGAGACTTCCGAGGTCGAAGTACAGCAAAGCTCAGAGAGATGCACTTGCGGCTTTCTTTGCGGTGTATTCTCACCCCACCAAGCCACAACGAGAACGATTTGGTCCGAAAATCGGACTAGAGGAGGACCAAGTCTATTATTGGGGGTCGAGAAATAGGAAGAAGTTCGGTATCCAGTCTTCCGAGCAGCGTATTGCCGAGCTAGAGAAAAGAAACGATCAGCTGGTGAGCAAAAACGAGGAGCTTCAAATGCATAATCAAAGACTCGTCGATGCTCTCCACAGCGGCATCTGTCCCAATTGCGGAGGTCCTGTTCCGCACTCAGATGTGCCTAGGCGAAGGCTCGAAGTTGTTCCTCAACAACAAGAGCCTATTCTCGAGTTGTCCGACGATTCCATCGACATGGACCACTTAAGACGGGATGTGCGGAGCCTCATGCCTACCCTAGTCGAGCGCCCATCCGCACCTATTCCATCTGACCATCTTCCCGGACCTGCTCATGATCTTGTCGGAGTCCACACCGACTTGATCTCGGATATCGTCCGTAAGGCCAAACACGAGCTCCTGCTCATGGCCACTGCCGGATTTCCTTTGTGGATAACTTCACCGACTCCCGACACGTCTATTCATCCCGAGACTCTTCATAGGGCCGAGTACTTGCGAGTGTTTCAACGAGCTGAACCTGCTCCGTACTTCAAAGCCGAATCGTCGAGACACTCGGCAACCATTCACCTTTATCCGACCACCATCGTTCAGATCTTAATGGATGTTGGTCGATGGTTGCCAGTCTTCTGTAGCATGATTACAAACGCCAAGACGTTGGAGATCCTATCCTCCAGCAACGAAGAAGGCTACGAGGAGCATTCTACATGTGTTAGTTTCAGATTCATGGCTAGGGAGTTGGTTAATCTTCAAAACAATATTTGTGTGTGTGTTTCTTGTTTTCAAAAATAATAAAAAATCCAAAAATATTTCCTTTTAATTATTTATTGTTTTCAAAAATCTCAAAAACCCCCAAAAATACTTTTGTATATAATGTATATTTTTGTAAATAGAAACAATACTGTATAGTTTATTTAATTTTGTATATATATATTCTTTATTCTTTATACTTGTTAATAATAATTCTTTATTTAAATTAATTTTTCGTGACATTAAAAAGTAAATATAACAATCTTCTGTGGGAAAAACCTTTATTTCCCATTATACTTTACAACGACAATTGTTAGGAATTTAGGTAATAATTAATGACTGCGGTGAAAAACCACTAATCAACTCACAGTCGGTGTTTGGCTTCATGAAGTATGCTATTCAGTTGGCGAAGTCTGGTACTAATATGGTAGCTTTTGTACTTTCCTTGTGCTAGCCTTTTAATCTCTGTTATTTGTGTTGTTATGTTTCCTTTTTGGCATCTCATAGAGTGTATTTGCATGCTACACATTCACTCTATATGCAGGTAGTCAATGCAGCAGTTATAGTATATCCATCAGTTAAACAGGTTATTGCTATTGCATGTGATCAAACTTGCTCTTGGTATGCTCATGCAAACAAAACTACCCTTGAAACATCTTAAAAAAGCCAGAAGCCTCTGTTTCCCATAGTGAATCAGATGGAGTATTGAGCTATGAAACTCTGCATTCAAACAGTTTGCCAAATTATTCGAAACAATTATATACTGGTGTCTGGTGTTTATATCCTTGGCGATGGGCTGAGCAACAATCATACACTAATTCCTACTCTTGGCACCCTTTATGAGATGCTGCTATTGCTGCTATTGAATCTTCTGCTGCCAGGGACATTTATCTTTTCCCTAGTTTGGGAAAAATCCAAGATAAGTATGGTGAAATGGACCACACACAGTCTTCTTCTGCCGGCTCTCCAGCCAAAAGAAAAAGACCCATTCTACAAATGTGAGTTATTTCTTTGTGCTTCAACCTTCAAGTTGGACCTTTTTGGGAAGACTACTTTATCGAGCTGAGGGGCTTGTTTGGTGTTTATTCAATTCGCATCATTTACTAAATATTTTTTCTTCTCTCTCTTTTTATTGTGGTGATATCTTTATTTTTATTCTTGAAGATTTTCTCTTGCCTATGTCCTGTCTCTTGCATTTTGTAGGAGATGATTTATATTTTAACTAAGTTTTTCACTCTAATCTAATTTCTTATTTTCCTGAAAAGCTCCCGATATATTTTATCTCAGAAAACCTTCTACAATTTCGATAAAGTGGGTCTTTACTGTAATTTTATGTATTGTTTCTGACATGAAGCTTGGTTGACCAATAAAAAAAAGAATATGAATCTTGTGAACTGTTAAGTATCTCATTTTCACACATTTGTTAACAATGCACATTCGTGAAACACTGCACGTTTGTTAACACTACATGAGGACATTGTCTTTGAACAACAAGTTCTCGGGTGACTTTTACTGTTCAAATGAGATCTTATGAATTTTGCCAAATGGTTGAAACGATAACCCCGGTTCATAATTTACATAACCACTCTTTGCATTAGTTATTGTTACGTAGCTGCTGCCTCAAAGTCTTCCCAAGCTCGCAATCAATAGGTACAAGCTCTAAGTGTAGTGATCGACGACCTTGCATAAACAAAGATCAAAGGACCTGAAAATAGAAATAAAGAAAACTAAATTAGTAAAGTAATTATGGAACAATCCCCGGCGACACAACGGCAAAAAATGATAGGGCTAAAACTAGCACACAATGTAATCCTCGCAAATAAAGAATATTGTCACGTAGTATGGATAAACAAGGGTTTCCCGCAGAGGATTGATTCTAATTACTAAACTATATTGACTAAACAATAAAATAAAGATTGAGGTTTTTGGTTTTAACAACACTAATAAACAAGTAAAAGAAATTAATCCAAGATAGTTAATAATATTATTAGAGGAAATCAATGGAGAATGATGTAACCAAGGACTGCTGTTCACCACAAGAAAATGTTTAACTTATAAAAAGCTAATGTATCCTTCTTACAAATTTAATGTCATTACTCAAGTCAAGCCAATGATGTGTTGACCTTAACCTATTAATCTCTCATACTTGGTATATTAGATGCATGATGTTTACAATCTAACTTAGCCTCTAATGAATAACCTAGGATGATGTCTCCAAATGGTTTAACAAATTGGAAGTCATTAAACACAAAGAGAATTTGAGTAACGCTAGGTAACTTCGATACGATGTTGTTCTAATTACCTAGATATTTATTCATATGAATAGGCCAATTATTCATGCGCTACTTTAGAACATATTATGATAAAGATAGTCATCCACACGTTCATAGTAATAAAATCCACATTGTCCAAAAAAAAAATCCTAGCATTCTTACTATGTTGTGCACCACAATAAACACACAAAAAAATTATCAATAAAAAACAAATGAATCAAAACACAATCAATTGTCTGAGAAGAATTCAATTAAACCAAAATTGTAAGGTCAACATGCCTAGGGCTAGAAATAGTCCATAGTTATTACAAAAGTTTAGCTACATATAGTCATAGTAGAAATCACAAAAGCCATATATAACTTAGAAAAGAAACCAAAAGAAAGAAGAATAGAGTCATGGAAATCTTCACAGCTTCCCTTATAGTTCAACGTCTCTCCTTCTCTGAATATCACGATGTGTCTTTGCCCATTAGGAGTTGCAGCCCACGAGGAAAAAGAAAAATCCTAAAATAATTAGAATTTGACATTACTCGATCAATCGGTCACAATGGGACATCGACCGGTCAAACCTTTTTATGTCCTCAATCCGTTTTCAACTTCAGAAGCACTCCAACTCGCCTCCAATTGCTCTTTTTCCTTCCTCATTGTTGCAGGAGTCTTACAAAACATAAAACAATATAAATAATCCAAATAAAGATGGATTATGAGGAAAATAATAGGGAATTAAGTACATCAGAGCACACAAATATGCTCCTATCATGGCTACACCATATGGCGTTTCGATGTGCCACATCTATAAGGGACACTAGGTCCAAGGTTTGGCGGTGAGAAGGGTGATGGAGTTGCTCAGCAGGGAAATAACCCGGACGCGTTTTTCCTAGATGGAATGGCTTTGTTGTTCTTGGGAGAATTTTCATGACCTATAAGATAGCATGAATATGCCTCTTATAGACATGTTCTTGCATCCATAACATGGGCAAGGTACAAAATTTGACTCATGAATCAAAATGACATGCATTTGGAATTGAATAGTAAATCATTGATTTTGACTTTGACAAAACCAGAAAACCCCAACCGTTTTCTAAACTTTGCATTACCTTTATTTAACTTGGATTTAGTGTGTTGATTGCTTGTATTTCCTTGTTGCATCTCATCCTTTCTAACTCTTCCAAAATTGAACACTCCACTACACTCACTTATTGTATATATCACTTACTATTTCCATCTGTTGCCTTCCATTATTGCTAAAGTTCTTGGTTGCTTATTATCTAGCTAGGTCTAGGGTCATTGATCTCCGTGGACACGATAATTCGAGTCTTAAATACCCACTCTATAACTTGACAATGTGTGTATGCTTGCACGAGTACTATGCGCTCAATAACATAGCAGTAATTTTTTGCCACATATGCAAACGTGAGTGACTTAGTGCATAATACTCGTGCACGCACACACACATTGTCAATTTAGAACTTAGGAGTGACTTAGGACTCAAATTACGTATGTGGCATAAAACCACCATAAGCTTTGAGGAGGAACCAGAAGAAGAGATATAAACTCTACACTAGTTCGAACACGCCTGTGAATATGGTAACCATATCTCCTCTTGAGAAATACCAATTGCACAGCCCAAAAGAGGCCAATTATCGCGTTGAACCTTCAACAAATCTTGAGAGTCAAATATGTACGTCAAGATGAAACCGCGACTACCCTGATGAAAGAGCCAAAGAAGGATAATCTGCAATACCAAAAGGTAATGCCATGGTAAGGTTATTCCTAGAGGCAATATTGAAAACTCGGTGGTGTCAAAGCCTTTGGTGGCTTCGCCCGGGAACCCCATATCCCTGCATTCCAATATCTTGTTTTACTATTGGTGAAGTTTTGGAACTTGCAAAGTTTTAGAAAGAAGGGAATTGGCAAGGTTTCACCCGTTTTGGCCAATATGAATGGGTTAATGATATACCATGGAAAGAGAAAAAATTGTCCCACTAAGTACCTTGCGGAGAAGGAGAATTCAAAGTAAATTTGGGCAACCTAAGATGAATTTGGAGGCTATCAACCTTGGCCTGGTTAAACCTAGCTAGTTAATTAAGTCCAAAAGATAGCTTGAGGGTGAAGTAAGGATTTTAGCTGCTAAACCACTCATTAAGCCTCGCAGACCAAGATAGTAGAAGAAGCAGGTTTAGGAGGAAGAGGAAGCTCTTACAAAGACTGGCTAGCAAATGTGAAAATGGTTGAAGACGAACTCGTTGAGCCTTCCACCTAAATGAGTGTCGGCCTTTGATATGCTGGGGGGGGAGGAGGGCAAGGTTTCTCCATAGGAGGCAACAATTTGGCAACCTACAATGGCTTTGGTCACTCAACGAAAAGAAACTGGCGACAATGAGGAACTTGTTGACTATGAAGATGACCCAAAAATCCATGATACTACTCACTAATCATCAAGATAAACATCATTAAATTACAAATTAACGCTCTAGACATAAGTAGAAGAGAGAGTTAGGTTGAGGAATGCTCAATAGGTGGTACTCTGACTTCTCTTTGACTCTTGATGATGTTTTTTGATGAATTATCGAGGATCCCCATCAGCTAATGAGTGGATGATGTAGTAGACGTAGTGGTGAGCAACTTCTATGAAGGGTGGAAGAGGAAAGGTTTTTCGCCATAGAAGGCAACAATTTGGCAACCTACAATGGCTTTGGTCACTCAATGAAAAGAAATATTACAAGTGGCTAAGCAAATCGTTCAGGTTTACCATGCGAGGAAAGCACTGAAGGTGAAAGTGTCCTCTTTGCAGGAAGATGTAGAGTTCTAGATAGTATCCTGCAAGACCCACTATAGTTTAAGAGTGAGGCTCTAGAGGAGGCAGCCCCTAGACCAACAAAACCTAATCTTAGTAACGACGAGCTTTTAAAGGAAATTGGAGACAATGAGGAACTTGTTGACTATGAAGATGACCCAAAAATCCATGATACTACTCACTAATCATCAAGATAAACATCATTAAATTGCAAATTAAAGCTCTAGACATAAGTAGAAGAGAGAGTTAGGTTGAGGAATGCTCAATAAGTGGTACTCTGACTTCTCCTTGGCTCTTGATGATGTTTTTTGATGAATTGTTGAGGATCCCCATCAGTTAATGAGTGGATGATATAGTAGATGTCGTGGTGAGCAACTTCTATGAAGGGTGGAAGAGGAAAGGAGGTGAGGAAGTGGGTGAAAAGAGGTGAAGAAGGTGGATAGCCTCCAACCTTCGACTGGTCGGGTGACCACTGTCGACCGGTCGAATGAATGGCATAGGGAAGTACAAAAGGGAAAGTGGAGAGGAAGGAAAAGGAAAGGGTGGAGTGTCTAGCTAAATTGTGAAATGGGAAATGACCTAAAATGACAAAAACTAGGTTTAAATAGGTAGAGGAGAGGAGGAATGGAGGGCTAGGATGATGTTTGAGAGATCTATGGGGTAGAAGACTAAGTGGAGGACAAATGGGGAATTGCACAAGGGGATGAAAATAAGTAATAATCAAGTGATGACCTCATGATGTATGGAACATTTCTTGCTGAACTTTGGGGCTCCTTATGGTGAGTCACACGGTTGACTTTGTCATTGACCTTGACCTTGACCCTCGAAGTTGACCAAAGTGGTTTCTTGGTCAATCTTCCGGAATTCTCTTGTGCTTTACTACCAAGACAAAAAGAAATTATTTTATGGTGCAACAAGGACTAGTTTTAGGGCAAATTGTGTCCCAGATTTGTATGTGATTTACATACAAATTTGGCTTCTAACCTCCATAAAAATACTAATCCAATAGTTATTTAAAGTCTCTAATCCATGTTTTGCACTCATGTAGGGAAATTGAGCATCATAATGATATTGGGACCAAAGGGCTTAGGGTTTAGGGAAAAAGGACGAAAAAAGGTCGAAAAGTCAACTCGAGGACCGGCCGTCAACTCGTGGTCAACCCCGACTTTAGAGCGTCAAATAGTCAAACAACAAGACATGGGAATACGTGAGAGCTTGCATCTAGAGAAGCAAGGGGAAAAGTTTAAGAAGCACCTTGCCTACTATACTGCAACTCCAAAACAATGATTTCAATTCTGTGATTGGATGAGCACTACGGCATTTCATGATGGGTAATTGGGTACATATCTAATATATCACGAAATGTTAAAGATGGGAAGATCACAGGTTTAAAGACCCACGATTGTTAAGTGTCGTTGCAACGGTTACTTCAATTGGAATTTGGCCATTCTTGAGCAAAGATGTCTGTGAACCTTTAGTGCAATTGTCAAGTTTATTTGAAGAGACCAATGCAAAGACTGAAAGACATTAAAGGTTTACTGATTTAGACAAATTACAGAATGACATTGTGCTTAATTTATGCAAGCTGGAGCAAATATTCTCACATGCGTTCTTCGATATCATGATTCATTTAGCCATCCATTTACCACAAAAGGCAAAAATTACTAGGCCAGTTGGATATAGGTGGATGTTCCCAATAGAAAGGTAGTGAAGATTCTTCCAATTGAGATTTGTATTGATTTATATGTATTAAATTTTAACATTCCACTAATGTTCAATTTTAGGAAGTGATTATGCGGTTTTTTACCGTGGTCATTAATTATTACCTAAACTTCCTAACAATTGTCGTTGTAAAGTATAATGGGAAATAAAGGTTTTTCCCACAGAAGATTGTTATATTTACTTTTCAATGTCACAATAAATTAAATTAAATAAAGAATTATTATTAACAAGTATAAAGAATATATATATATATACAAAATTAAATAAACTATACAGTATTGTTTCTATTTACAAAAATATACATTATATACAAAAGTATTTTTGGGGGTTTTGATATTTTTGAAAACAATAAATAAAGAAAAGGAAATATTTTTGGATTTTTATTCCTTTTGAAAGCAAGAAAAACACACACAAGTATTGAATTGAAGATTAACCAACTCCCTAGCCATGAATCCGAAACTAACATATGTAAGATGCTGGACCACCATACATCTCCCAAATAAAACTTTCCCTATGAAAATTAACTCCGAGACCACTCTGTCAAGCTAATCAATAGAAAAAGAGTTGTTAATTCAAGTGCATGACCTAGCGGGACCGCCCAACTATCTGTGATCCTTCTTATTTAGTTTCAACATTAAAGATAAAACCAAACAAACAAAATTCACATAAGCTGCTAGAAGAATCAATCAACTTCAATCCAACAATTATTACACAAAATAGAAAATAAACAAACAATAACATTTCCCAAAATTATTCACGAATAGTTAATTGAACAAAAATAAATTATAATAAATAAACGAAGTTTGGGAAAAATGTTACTGTTGTGTCCATGAAAATGGACACCGTCCGGGAGCGAAGGTGGCGGACTCGGCTATGAAAACGGACAATGAATTTGGATGTGGCGGGTGCGCGGGTGTCCTTAGCAGATTGGGCTTTTGGGCTTGGGCAATTGGGCAAAGGCCCAATTCTTTTTCTCTTTGTTTCTTTCCGGTCCAGCCCATGCAATTGGCCCATTGACTTTTCAACTCTTCATTTTCTTCTTTTCCGGTTGACCCCGTGCTAGCCCTTCTTGCTTTGACTATTCAACTTAGCTCATTCTCTAATCCATGTCAGCATTGAGCCTTCATTCATCATTCTTCTTTCGCGAATTCTGGGCAGAGCAAGAGAGGGAGCTGGGCGCGAGAGGAAGAGGCAGCAACAATCGAGGACCTGGGCACGGCAGTAGCGTCGCCGGGCTTTGGGGATTTCCGACGGCGGCGCTGCCGGGCTGATGCGAAGTCGATGGATTTTTATACTGTTTTGTTTGATTTATGAGATTGATGTGAATTTGCAGAATCATAATGCAAAAAAACAAGAAGAACAAGGAAATTACATGACTCGATGATACCGGAGGGGTTATTTGTGAGTATCGCCGTCAAAGTGTAGTGGATGGTAAATTATGACTAGGGGTTGTCGTACCCAAGGGATTGGAAGGCCCAAGATCCCTACTTGGTGAACAAATGCAAACAAGGTATACAATGCACTAGAAGTGGTGTGATTAGAGATGGATTATGTACTTAGATGTGGAGTATGTGCAAAATGCAAGTGTAGTGATCAAAGGGGTGTCACTCTTGAGTGACAATGACAAGAACAGTGACTTGAGGTGACAAGGACAGTAGCTAAGTAACCAATCTAATCTAAGTGAGGTTGTGGTAACAAGAACACAAGTGAATGTGTTGATAGCTTTGTGTGTTGTTGAGGTGACAAGCCCAACAAAAGTGTGATTGTTGTGTGATCAAATGGATGGAAACGATTGGGGTTTCGGGTTCACTCTACCCCAATCAAATGTATGACAAGTCTCAAGAACATGCAACAATGAATTCACTAAGGATCAAACCCCTATCCTAGCCATGTTATGGTTCTAGGATTGATTCTTCTAGGCCTATTTTGTGCCTTATTAGGGTCACAAATACTCCTAGTCTATTCATCCAAGCCTTGTTAGGGTCTCAAACAAACTTCCTAGGCATAGAGATTCAAGAATCAAGATTCAAACAAACTCAGTCCATTGACATAAACTCATCATGCTCATTGCAAACACATAGGATAAAATGTAATTACATAGAATCCTAACATTAAGTTAAGTTGAACACATGCTTGAGAACTAATTAGATTCATAAACATGCATCAAACAAAACCGTATTTAACCAATGAACATATCCAGAAACGAATTCATCATGCATACTCAAGAGAAATCATCAAAACATCATCATGGGCTAGAGCACACAACCCTAGCCCCCAATCTAATGAACTACTCACAATTCATTGTCATATACATCAATAATCTCAAATAAGAAAGCATAAGTTCAAAGTAAGAGTGAAGAAGTTGAGAAAATGCTCAAGATGTCGATGGCCAGCAGCTCCTTGGTGACTCCAAGTATGTAGCAAGCCTCCTTGAACTCCCCTCTTCCTCTACAAGCTCCAACTTATCTCCAAGCTTCCCAACTCTTGATGTCTCAATGGATGGCAACTTGTGGTGAAGGTAACTCTATGGAATGGTGGTGGAAAGTGTATGGCTGTAGTGTTTGGGATGTGTGGAAGATATTTCGTGAAGGGATGGAAGTGAGATGGGTGGTGGAAGATGGTGAAAATGGGAAAACAAAAACGGCAGACGTACTGGGCGTCCGGGCGGATGGTATCGGCGTCCGGGCGCTTGGTACGTCTGTGTGTGTTTCAGCAAGCTTTGCCGAGAGAAAATGGGATGTTTCTATCTAGGGTTTTTCTGAACGTGAGTAACTGAGTGAGAACAAGGTCTGGTTGGTCTCAACAGCCTCCAAGGGTTCCCTAGGGTTTCCTAGTGGAGAGAGTAAACAAAGGTGAGTGGTGGGAAAAGAAATGGAAAAGAAAGGTGAAGTGGAGGAATTTGTGGGTGAGTGGGGAAGCTAGTGGACATGTCATCAGCCATGCACATGTGTGCAGCTGGTGTAGGAGACTCTCTCCTACTGTGGTGGTGCTCCGGTGGTGGTCCGGCGGTGCTGCCGCCTCTTGTGGTGGTGGTTGGCCGGAAAAGTCGCCGGAAATGCAATTTCTTCATTTTCCTTCCTTTCTTCGATTCTTCAAGGCCTTCAATGGCAATGTCTTCCGAAGGTAAATTTGTGCAATCTTCAATGCCTAGAAGCCACGGTTGCCTTCTTGTCCTCTTCTCGGAAGTGTGCCCAAAAGTAGTCAAAATGCACCTTCTTGTGCCGAATTACCTCAAGTCACCTAAGTAACCTGAAATCATGAAAACGCATATTAGTGGTAACAAAATGCCTTCGGATAAGCTTAACTCTCGTGATTAGGAATACAATTTGCGCTATAAATAAGTGCAAATCATTACACACCGGTCAAATTCAATGGATTCATTGATGTCTTGGATCTATTAGAGTTTTTATACTGTTTTTTTTATTTATGGGATTTCTGTGAATTTGAAGAATCATAATGCAAAAGAACAAGAAGAACAAGAAAATTACACGTCGGTTCAAATTTAGGGGATTCATTAATGTCTTGGATCGATTAAACTTTTAATTGATGCTAATGGGTTATGATCTTGAACTTTTATACTGTTTTATTTGATTTATGGGATTGCTATGAATTTGAAGAATCATAATGCAAAAAAACAAGAAGAATAAGGAAATTACACACCGGTTCAAATTAAGGGGAGTTATTGATGTCTTGGCTCGATTAAAATTTTAATTGATGGTAATGAGTTATGATCATGGGTTTTTATAATATTTTGTTTGATTTTTGGGATTGCTGTGAATTTGAAGAATCATAATGCAAGAGAACAAGAAGAACAAGGAAATTACAGATCGGTTCAAATTCAATGGATTCATTGATGCTAATTGGTTATGACCATGGATTTTTATACTATTTTATTTGATTTGTGGGATTGCTTTAAATTTGAATAATCATAATGCAAAAGAACAAGAAAATTACACAACGGTTCAAATTCAGTAGATTAATTGATGTCTTGAATCTATTAAAGTTTTAATCGATGCTAATGGATTATGATCATGGATTTTTATACTATTTTATTTGATTTATGGGATTGCTCTGAATTTGAAGAATAATAATGCAAAAGAACAAGAAGAATAAGGAAATTAGACACCGGTTCAAATTCAGGGGATTCTTCGTTACTGGAATTGGTGGATGTTCCTTTTCTACTAGTTTTTGGCAAACTTGTATGTATGGTTGGATTAAAGTCTACGGCATGTGAAGCGGGTGCAGAAAAAGTTTGTGAATTTGATGTAGAATGCATGAAAGAGGGATAGGCATTTAAACCAAATAGCACGGCTGGAAAGTCTACGGCATGTGAAGCGGGTGCAGAAAAAGATTGTTGAAGGAGGTCTGTATGTATCTCTCAGTCATATTCTTACTTCTTACTAAATCGCACAGTTATGATTTTGATGTAGAATGCATGAAATGTTTCACTTCAAATGAAGATTACCTCCTACATGTCCATTCATCTTGCTTGGATGCAATGCTTGAAATTGCACTGATTAGATGGTTTTCTGGGAAGAATTGATATTTATGAAAAAACAATATTTTTTTTCGATTGTAGCACCACATTGCTCTTACAATCTGATTTTAGGGTATATAAAAAATATGGGGGTGACTATTGATGTTCTTGATAGCAATAACTTAGTTATCCGTGATTATATGTTTAGCTTCCGAAAATGGTAATCTGTTGGACAATATTCCACACAATGTACAAGAGCTTATAAATTCCTACCAGTTGAGTCTTTTTATCACAAAATTGCGTCTTTTTCTGTTTTAATCACGTTTTTTTACCAGTATTTTAATCTTGTTTAATTAATATTTTTTCTGAAAATAATATAAAGTGCAGATTAAAACAAGTCGAAACCATTGGCACTTTCCTTATTATTCTAGTGTCAATTTTTTTTGTTATACTATAGTATTGCAGTAACTTTTTAAATCTCTGTTGCATCTGGATGATTATTTGTAGATTACAAGCATGACTTTCATTGCATAATTACACTACATGTTGTTATGTGAAAGAGTTTAAATTATAATCCCCCCCAACTGGAAGTTATGCCTGTTGTGGGTTATCATTAGAGATAGTACCACTGGATCCAGTCCAACCCCTTGCCGTATCAAATTTCGTGTTTAAGATATATGTCGTCTTGCGAGACATTGTTCTCATATATGCTTTGTTCATATTTGGAGGGAAGCGAACTTTGTCGCTAAGCTATTGCAAAAGCTGGTCACTTGATACATGTTTCAGTTTGGGAGCACAAACTTCGGTTGTGTGCTGCTAACGCTTTCCATTTTGATCAGTTAGGTTGCAGTTGTGTTAGGGATTTTTCGTTGTAATTTGCTCTTCTTCATAAAAAAAAATGATACCATATTGGCATATTAGATATCAGGTTAATAGGTTTAATGATCCTTGCCGAAACGACGTTGCGACCCAAGTCAGTTTTTTTAAAAATCAAACGCAGCTTCATCTTTTGTTCGCACAACAGTAGCACCGTTCATCTTCTTCTTTCTTGCCCCCAGCCCCCAACAACTCAATCTTCTTCCTTACAGGAATTGGTGAATGTTCCTTTTCTATTAGTTTTTGGCAAACCTGTATTTTTGGTTGGATTAAAGTAGTAAAATTCTTCTTCTTGTTGTTGCTCTTGTTGTTGTTAGGAATAGAAATATGGAGCAGATCGTGCACATCCCAGACATCCCCTCTATCCATCCTGACCAGCAACCCACAATGGATGTGATTGCTTCATTTATAGACCCAAAAGTGGCCAACACTCCTGTAAGGTTGTATTCCATTCAATTTTCTAGTAAACATGTTTTTGGTTACTCGGTATGTCCTCATTGTTGACCAAATAAATTGATCATTTAGACGTTTAAACCAAATAGCACCGCTGGAAAGTCTACGGCATGTGAAGCGGGTGCAGAAGAAGTTTGTTGAAGGAGGTCTGTATGTATCTCTTATTCATATTGTTACTTCTTACCAAATTGGGCGGTTATGATTGTGATGTAGAATGCATGAAATGTTTCACTTCAAATGCAGATTACCTTCTACATGTCTATTCATCTTGCTTGGATGCAGTGCTTGATATTGCACTGATTGGATGGTTTTTCGAGAAGAATTGATATTTATGCCAGAACAATATTTCCTTCGATTGTAGCACCACATTCCTCTTACAATATGATTTTAGGGTAAATAAAAAATATGGGGGTGACTATTGATGTTCTTGACATGAAGAACTCAGTTATCCGTGATCATATGTTGAGCTTCCAACAATGGTAATCTATTGGATAGCATTCTGCACGATGTACTTGAGCTTATTAATTCCTACCAATTGAGTCCTTTTATCACAACAGTGGGTCTTTTTTCTATTTTAGTCATGTTTGTTTTTTTTACCAGTATTTGAATCTTGTTTAATTAGTGTTTTTTTTTCGAAAATAATATAAAGTGGAGATTACAAACAAGTGGAAAATGACTCAACGATAATTACGGGGTGAATGTGAGTATCGCCGTCAAAGTGTAGTGGATGGTAAATTATGACCAGGGGTTGTCGTACCCAAGGGATTGGAAGGCCCAAGATCCCTACTTGGCGAACAAATGCAACCAAGATATGCTATGCACTAGAAGTGGTGTGATTAGAGATGAATTATGTACTTAGATGTGGAGTATGTGCAACATGCAAGTGTAGTGTTCAATTGTGTGTCACTCTTGGGTGACTTGTAACCAAAACAGTGACCAAAACAGTAACTATGTAACCAATCTAATCGATATGAAATTGTGGTAACAAGAACACAAGCAAGCGTGTTCAATCGCTTTTGTGTTGTTGAGGTGATGATTTGTATGTAATTTGCATACAAATTAGGCCTCCAATCATCATTATTGTGCTTGTCCAATGGCCATTTGTGAGTCTCTAATCCTTGTTTGCACACTTGTAGATGAATTGAGCATCGAACGATATTGGGATCAAAAGGGAGCATTTCGGAGCTTTTAGTGGATTTCGAGCAAAAAGACGAAAAGTCAACCCGAGGACCAAAAGTCAACTCGTGGTCAACCCCGACTTTGGAGCATCAAAGAGTCAAATGCCGAGTCCCGAGAATGAAGCACAAGAGAATTCCGGAAGATTGACCAAGAAACCAAAAAGTCAACTATGGTCAACTCCGAAGGTCAAAGTCAAGGTCCAAGTCAAGGTCAACCTTGTGATTCACAAATGTGCTCCCACATCATCAAGGACCACACTAGATTTGGTGAGGTGACATGTTGATTATTCCTCCCTTTTGTCCTCCCTTGTGATTTCCCTTCCTTGCCTCATTAAACCTTTGAGCCCTTAGATTAAACCCTACTTCATCCTAGCCCTTTATTTCTTCCCCTCTAGCCTATAAATAGCTTAGTTTTTGCCTCATTAGGTCATCTTCAACCTTCCCATTCAGACCCAAATCGACCTCACTTCCTTTCCCCTTTCCTTCTCTCCATTTCTCCCTTTCACTTCAGCCTCTGAACGACCATCGACCGGTCGACGACTACCTGTCGAACGGTCGACAGTCGACGGAATCCGTCGCTTCAGCTCGTCTCCGCCGCCTCCTCCACTTCTACCACCATTTGGGCAGCTTGGGATCCTCACCAGACATCAGGGACGCCATCTACACTCAAGAAGAAGAAGGATACACCATTGATTGAGCATTTCTCACCCCTTCTCTCTCTTGTATTCATGATTTTAGCTTGCTATTGTTTTGTGATGATGCATCCCTTGATGGATAGTGAGTAGTTACCTTGTTGGGGACTAGGGTTGTGTTCCCTAGTCCATTGTGATGTATTGATGAATTAACTATGTATGGATGCTTTGTGATGAATGGATATGTCTATTACCCAATTCAATTTGTGTTGAATGCATGTTTAGGGAACTTTGTCACCTCTTTGAGCATGTGTATAACCTATTTTGATTGAGTTTGTTGGGGTGACTCCTAACTCTCTCTAGGCAATTGATAGTAGATGTGATGTGGACCCCTTGTTTGAGCTTCTAAGTCTTTGAGCCCTTCGCCTCCCAAGCCACATTGGGAGAGTTCTAGTGACCCATAACACGGCACTATGAATACATAAGAAAAGATGGTCTTAGACCCATAACATGGCTAAGATACGGAACTTGATTCATCCATTGCATAAGCATAATTACTAAATTGGTTCGTTAAGCATCGTAATTGGACTTAGGCTAACCCGAAAACCCCAACACTTTCCTTATCGTGCACACACATCTATCTTTATTGCTTGCATTTACTTTAATTGTTTGTTTGTTGCTTGCATTTCACAATTGCTTCTCCCAAAACCAAACTCACTACACTCACACTTCACTCATTGTCACATACTCACCTTCACTCACTCTTTCCATTTCTCATCTATTCCATCATTGCTAGAGCACTTGATCACACAAATTACCAAGGGATTGAGGAGCCCATCGATCCTCGTTGGAACGACAACCCCCCTTCACAATTTACTTACCCCATACTTTGACGGTTCGTCAAATGGCGCCGCTGCCGGGGATCTAGGTTTAATCGTTGATTTCTTGGTTGTTTTGGTTGAGACTTTAGCTTTCTTTTGCTTTTGTTTGCATATTTCCTTGTTGTGTTTGTTTATATTGTGGTATTTTATCGCCTAGTTGATAATCATCGAGTTTACTTTCGTTTAGTTTCTTGCATCAAGTGTGTTCTTGAAATTGTGAATATTGAATTCGTGTTTTCGTTGGTCTAATTGTGTCTTAGGTTGCTTGTTTGTTGTTGTTTGGGTTCCCTTGCACCTTTTGGGACCTTGTTTGTTTAGGTATAAAAGGAGAAAATCACAAAAATATAGTTTCGGGGCACTTGTCGATCGGTCGATTCTCGTTTCTCGACCCTTCGACGAAAATTCCCTGGACGTGTGTCGACCGGTCGACCGGGAACATTGATTATTGTGTTTTGAAGGTATATGAACCTTGCTTCAACCTCTCACACACGCATACAACTTAGAAGCGGAAAGATTTTAAGTGAGAACACAAGAGGAAGGCCAAGAGTGAGACGTAGACCGATTGTGAGACGTATACCGATTGTTTGTGAGAGTGCACCGCCTACACTCGAGCGCCACCAAGCACCTTTGGAGGAGCCGATTCCCCAAGCAACAATGGGAGAACCAAATCCACCACCGGATCCACTCAACAACAACAATCCACCTCCCGTGAGACGCATGAGGGAGTACACTCTTCCTCATGTGGTGGATCACCCCTCTTGCATCATGCTACCACCGTGCAACACTCATTATGAAATCAAGTCTTTCACCTTGAGTATTATGCCTACTTTCCATGCCTTGAGGGATGAAAGCCCGTATGATCATCTCATGGAATTTGAACAAGCATGTACTACCGTTCAATTACATGGACTACCCGAGGATGGACTCGAAGCTTCGCCTATTCCCTTTCACATTGAAGGATGGAGCTAGGAAGTGGTTACTCAAGCTTCCACCAAGGTCCATTCACTCATGGTTTGAGTTGCAAGAAGCTTTCCTTTCAAAGTTCTTCCCACCTAGCAAGGCGGCCAAGGTTAGGGATTCTATTGTCAACTTCAAGCACCAATCGGGCGACGCTTTCTATGAAACTTGGGAGAGATTCAAGGATTTAGTGATGAGTTGCCCACACCACGGCTTGGAACAATGGTTTCTAGTTGATGTGTTCTACCGAGGCTTATCTTCCGGGCAACGACAAAGAGTTGATACTTTTCGGGGAAGCACAATAGCCGGTATGTCTCCCGATGAGGCATGGGACACATTTGAGGACTTAGCCACAAATTCCGAGCTATGGGATGACTTTGGGTCAAGAAGACTTCCTCCCACACAACCGGCACCTCAAGTAACAAGAGTCCACAATGTCTCAAGTGAATCATTGGGGGATGACATGATGAGAACCCGATTTGATAGGTTGGAAGCGGCTCTCAACAAGACGATAGACATGCTCATGCAATCACAATCCAAGCCTCCTCCTCGACAAGTTAATAGTGTTATCTCTTCACCATCTTGCTTCTATTGTGGCTCTCTTGGCCATCAAGCGGAGGAGTGTGCTTACATGATTGAGGAAGAGAAGGGAGAGAGACAACAAGTGAACCAAGTGAGTTCCTATTCACAAGGTTCTTATCAAGCGCCTTCAAAAGCTTACAACAACTTTGCACCTCGGAATGAGCAAGGGAGCACTCAAGGATACCAACCAAAACCTTTTGGAAACAATGCTCAAAGGTATCAAGAGAGATCTCAAGGGTATAATACCTACCAAGGAGGAGATAAGTATCAAGGGAGTGACACATATGGAGGACATAGGAGCTCAACTTTTGGATCACCTCCCGGGTTCTCTACTCAAGGAGGAAACACCTACCATCAAGGTGTCTCTTCATCTTTTGCTGCCCCACGTAGCTCTCAAGCTCAAGAGTCCGCGGAGCCGTCAATGAAGGACATGATCGCCACCCTTGTGCAAGGCCAAGTGAAGAACAATGAAGCGATCTCGGCTCTTGAACAAGGGCAAAACATCTTGCAACAAGGCTTGTCAAAGATTGAGTTGCAAATGGGCCAAATGGCCAAGGAGATTAGTGAGAGGCCAAGAGGTACCTTGCCTTCTAATGTGGAGCAAAACCCTAAGTTCAAGACCAAGGAGCAATGCAATGCTATCTTCACTTCTCATTCCGGTATCTCTCATGCTACTTATACTCCTACTCCCCTAATATCAAATGTTTTCACCCCTTCTCCTTTCATTCCTATTCATGAGAACTTTAATCATATGCATTGCATGGAGGATGGGGCCAAGGAGGAAGAAAATGTACTCCTTGGCAATTATGGATTGAAGGAGGAGAAGACTTGTGAGGAGAATGGAGGAGTGGTGCTTGACAAAGGATTTGGTTACTTGTCCTTTGAGAATGATGTTACCTCTTATGGTGGAGTGAAGACACAAGAAGGAGCATTGAGTGAGGAGACTCCCAGGTATGAGCATGTCATGGTTTCTAACCTTGGTGGTGAGGCTATGAAGGCTATGGACCCACCAAGAACCATGAGCACCTCTAGGGAGCTCCTTGATGATGATGTGCATGTACACCAAGCGATGAAGATCACCCCCGATGAGAGGAGGAGCAAGAAGAAGACATTGACGAATGAGCTTCATGAAGTGTTCAAAAAGGTAGAGATTAATATCCCTTTGTTGGAGCTCATTTGCAAAGTGCCGGTTTATGCAAATTTTCTCAAGGACTTGTGTACCAAGAGGAAGCGGCTTGAGGAGCATGAAGTATACAAGATTGAAGGGCATGTAAGCTCAATGATTCAACACAACATGCCACCGAAGAGGAAGGATCCCGGAAGCTTCACTATCGGATGTCAAATTGGTGAGACACACCTTGATGGAGCACTTATGGACCTAGGGGCAAGTGTCAATGTGATGCCTCTATCTCTCTATAAGAGGTTGAGCATTGGTGCTTTGCAACCTACCCCTATTGCACTTACCTTTGCGGATGGAAGCAAGCGAAGACCGGCGGGTGTAGTGGAAGATGTGCTAGTAAGAGTTGACAAGTTTATTCTTCCCGCCGACTTTGTTGTGCTTGATATGGGTGATGACCCCAATGAAGACAATGGATTTCCCCTTATTTTTGGACGCCCTTTTATGGCTACGGCGGGAGTGAAAATCAATGTTTTAAAGGGAACCACTAGCTTCAAGGTGTTGGGTGAGAAAGTGAAGTTTGAAATGTTCAAGCCCATTCATCCTCCGGAGGTAGTTGAGAAGGTGTTTTCTATTAACTTGGTGAAGGGCAATAGTGCTAAGAGTGAAAGGATCTTTGGTCCTTTAAATCCACCGAAGCCTACACCTCGTGCTCACGACCACTACTCACCAATTTGGGGGTATGACAATCCACCGCCTCTTGTGAACTCAAAGCCACCACCTCTTTCTCATAAAGACATACTTGGGAAGGATCCACTTCTTGAAGGAGCTACAGAGAAGAGCCCTCCTATGAATGAGCTACAAAAGGCGACAATCAAGGCCATGAGGGAGATGGTTGGCGAGGTAAGGAAGAAGAAGTATGCATGGCCCCAAACTTCCATTTCGATTTTCAATGGTATGAAAGGCTGCTTTGTGGGAAGCTTTGGAGATGGTGAGACAAGCCATACAGTGAGTGAGAAAGAGCTTTGCTTTGAGCCACCATAATTTCACCAAGGAGGAACCAAGACCGGCTTTTTAGGTCTATAAACCGAAGCGCTTGTGGGGAGGCAACCCCACTTGGAAAAGAAATTTTTGTTTTCAGCACTATTTAGTAATGAATAAAGGTTTTGGGAGGTTGGGAGGTGCTAGGATAAGAAGATTTGAAGGAAGAAACCCAAGAGGTGTTGATTAGCATTTGTCTACGAGAGGCCCGGGCAGAACAGTGACTTCGGAGACAGTTTTCTCCACATCGGACCGTTGAAATTCAGTGAAACAAGTTGGGAACGATTCTTCTATGAGTCTTCTCTGCCCAGTTTAAATTTCTCTCTAAACAGACCGTTGGATCTGTCGCAATATTGGTTTAACAGAGGAGTGCTCGTTGCAGTTTGACTTTCTAGAGGGTCACTTTGACCGGTTCTTCATTGCATGTCCGGAAGGTGATTTCTGAGTTTCCAGTGGCCAAACTAAAGCTCTTTGAGTGTACTTCCCAACGCCACTAGAATCACTCAACTTGGATGCCTATTCTAGGGGCTATGCCCAAATCTTTGGGAGAAGGTCAATGCTGCATTGCTGCTTTCCCCTGTTTTCAAGTGATCCCGATGCAATCACACTCGCTACTTCATTTGGCACCCGAGGAGCAAACATATGGAAGTCAGGGCCTTGTGCCCTGAGGTTGTGTCTATTTGAGGTCTCTTGGCTAGCTAAGGACGTCGTCTACGAGGGGGTTTTCTTATCTCTATCTTCCGATTGCTAAATGTTTTGTTATGTGTGCATTCGCCCGACTTCACTCTCCTCACTTTTACCAATGTGATTTTCTTTGCTTTTAAACTCCTCAAAACACCGAGGACGATGTTGGTTTTAAGTGTGGGGGTGTGAGGTTGGGCTAAATTAAAGTTGTCTCACATTTTCGAACCACCAAGATTTTTCAATTTTTCAAAAGTTTTCATCGGACGGTCGACCTTTGGGTCGAACGGTCGACAGGAATTCCCTGGACGACCGGTCGACGGGTGCCTAAAGTTGAAAATTTTGAGAATTTTGAAACTTTGAAGTTTGTTTGGTGTGTTTTTATTGTCCTTTTCAACCCCAATGATGAATTTGAGCCCATTAGGTTATGAATTAAGTGGATAAAGAGCATGTGCCACTACTAGAATTATGTCGTCAGACATCGGCCAGAAACCGATGTAAAACAAATTCTCGACCGATGTCTTTGTGGGTGTAGTAAAAGATAAAAAACTATTAACATCGGTTCGTGACCGATGTCTACCAATCCGCGGTACATCGTTTCTACATACTAATACGATGTAAAACAGATAAAACGAGCATTACTTTGCAGGTTCAACTATTCTAAAAATATCATATTATGACTTTTAATGCTCGATAAAGTGTAGCTACAGGCAGAAAATTTAACCTATAAACATCTCTCTTGACAAATAACTGATGTTTATCTTCTTTGTAGACATCGAAAGCATGATGTACTGCATGCATTTATATATATATGTGTATATTTACACTTGTTTACTGCCTAGTACAAACTGCTTAACAATTAACATAACCGATATTGTTATACATAATTGAAATCTATTTCTTAATAAATAACGATGTTAAATATTTCTTGGGACATTGGTTTTACATTAAGTTTTGATGTCTAGCGGTAAGTAGGACATCGTGTCTTGGTTTAACATATGATGTTTATTAGCTTATTGGACAACGATTGTCCCAACATTTGGATGTGCAAAACGATATGGGACATCCAATTTTAGTTTGGAATCGATGCAATTGTTCTTTATAAGGCCAGTCTTGTTGATGAATCTAATTTTGTATTTAATTATCAATATATATCACGTCTTTTAGATAAGCCTGATGTCCACAAGTCAATCAATTAGCTGCTAATAATTCAAATTCACATTTCTGAACAAATGAATGAAGGGATAATTGTAGATGATAATTCATTGCATTAGACAAATTGTTTGATCATCAGTAATTTGCTAAACATGTCAATAGCTACACACAGATTGGACATGCACTAGCCCACAATATTATACAAGCAGTGCAGTTTATGTCCTAGTTAATTAACAAAAATTTGGGCTAGCTAATCCAACATATGGATTCCTACTGATAAACACAAAACAGTCAAAAGCTAGTTGTTCCCCAGACCAACTTCGGTAGTGAGAATCTCTACAAAAGATTTTGCAAGAAGTCAGCTACTTCAATACGCACCTCGTCAAGTTGCTCTTGGGTGTATTCTTTTCGAGTCTTTGACGCCCACTACAAAGAGATTGATAAAAATTGTAATGATCGGAATAAATAAATAATTTTCATCTATGTTCATCTAAAAATTATAATACTTACCTTAGTCGTAAACCCTAGCATCTCATCATCTATAATCTCTTTCATGTAACGCATAACATAATACCCACATTCATGTCCGCCGGGTTGTTTTGGTGCACCCTTTTTAATCACATCAGTAAAGAAAAGCATTATGACAACAAATTGAAAATTGTAATTAACTCATTGATGACAATATATAATACTTACAGGAAGTGGTTTACATTTGGGCTGCTTTTTACTCCTACCAGTTTCAGCATTAAAAGTTTTAACAGCACTAGAGCACAGATAAATATTTGTCATAATCAAATAGTTTTAATACTCGGTAATTGACAATCAAATACAAAAAACCACAAGAACTCACTCTATAACTGATTTCTCCCACGTTAAGTAACGGGTCGGTTTTGCCAAAGAGTCCACCATGTAAATTTCATCTTCCCATATTATAGTCAATATCCAGTGATTCCTATATTATTCAAGTAGCCCACATGATGAAACAAGTTAAAGCAGGAGGATCTAACTTTAAAAAAATTGTAAAGACGAGATAGTTTGGGGTATAATACTTACCCCGGATTGTGAGGCACAAAAAAGATGCGGTCGGCCTTTCCCTCTCTTAGCCGATTCACTATGTATTGTTGAACTTCTGATCCTTCTCTTTGATATGTAGTTGCTGGGTCCACAAATCCAAAAGTATCCAGCAATTCTCTTTGTTCCAGAATTTCATGTAGATGCCTACCAAATTGAAATTATTGAAACCAACTTAGAAAGTTCTTAAAAAATAGAAATGATCTAAGCATTTTTAATTGGTGCTTACGTCATGTATGCTGCAATCACTCCAGCTCCAATCCACTTCATTTCTAACAAATCAATCACATTCTCAGTCAAGATGTAGAGTTCACGAGGGAAGCCAAAGATAATATCATCCAGGACAGTACTTATTGACAGCCCGGTATCGCTCATGAACGTTTTGGCATGTTTGTACAATAGCTTACAACGTTTAGGAACAAACGGATGAAGCTCACCTGCCTGGAACAATGCTTTTGGAGCAACTGCTTTTTTTTTTTTTTTTTCTGGCAGCAATTAAAAAAGTAATTAAGAGAGGAAGCAATTAAGGAGAAGTAATAAAGAGATACTGACCACTCTTACCTTACTCACTTGCCGAATGACTAGATCCTCGGGCCAAGCGACGTGGCTTCCAACGGCTTGGCCAACTATCTCCATTTCATCTTTTACTGGAAAAGGAAGTTTTGCATCTGATTGAATCTCACCATCTATAGTGACCCTTACACATCCCTTTTCTAATGGAACACCATGAATCGTCTTGTTCACAGCCTCATCTTCTAGTATTGTACCAAAAGCAACTATGTTCCTAATATTGCCCACTGCCAACTCACATGTAGCACCCTAACAAATGAAAGCATATTAACTGACCATCATATATATACACAAGTGAAAAGCAGATCAAATGGAATAAAATAAAAACATCAATATATAATTAAATTAAAGCCATCAGATCTAACTCACATAGGTATTGTTTTCAGGAGGATGAGTAATAATCTCACATTCAATGACATTGTGTTTCACCTTTTCATCACCAATACCATGTATATCTGGTGAGATACTTTGCTTTCTGTCATGAAAACTTGCTTTATCTGAGATAGGTGAAACAATATCCTCTGCTTGATCAGGGGTAATGGCAGCATGTGTATTAGGGGCCTTTCCCGTCATAATTTTTTCCAATTGTGCAATCCTTTTAAGTAAAATCTCTTCTGTCTTTTGTTGTTGTGCCACAAGATTTTTTCTAGTCTCTTCCAACTCCATGTCACGCTCCCGATCACGTGCTAATAAGTCCGCCTTGGTAACTCTTACTCTTTTCTGCTTCGGAAGTTTGAAATAGGTGGATGGATTAACGAAGCCTCCAACACCCCTCACCCTACCAGAGTGTTCTGCAGTTTTCAGCGCCTTAGAAAGAACATCATCACTCCCAGAGATTGTTAGCTCACCCTTCTTTTTCTTCTCCAACAATTCATCCTAAAATTACAGTTGAAATTAACCTTAACATTAATAATGATGTATTGTTTTTTTAAGGAAAAAAAAACTTACTAAATGCACTTACAATTTCTTCAAGCACTGGGGTGAGTTCCTCGTCTATCTCCCCATTTTTGCGTTCACGAGCTTTTTTCCACATAATTGCACGATCAAAATCTCCTCTTTCCGGATATTCCTTCCTCTACACAACAGAAGCATACAAAAATACATGTCTCATCTTCCAAAACAAATAACAATTAAGGTCATAAAACACATGCTAGCTAGAGACTTACTAAGTCATCCTCTAGTCCAACATAACCCTTTCTTGATAATCTGTGAGGATACTTTCTCTTCCTCACTCGTTCCGCTTGGTGATTGTGAAGGATCTGCAATAAATACTTGGTTAATTACTCATGTGTGTTACATCTAGATAGCCATGTACGTAAAAATAACATGATTCTGCCATCTTACTTACTCGTATGTATTACATCAAACTAGCTAACATGGAATTATATAAATAATGCATTTATATATGCACCAATTTGAAAGCATACCAGCCATTCTTCTGTGGACCTCTCTTTTACAAAGGCCCTCCATGGCCCTAAACCAACAAAGTTGTATTGCTTCGGAGGCCTTTTTAATTTTCTTTTCTGTCCCAAGAATGGCAGCACATACTTTCTCGTTAAAGTTGTCTTGAACTGTCTCCATTTGGTGCCAGCAGATGTCAACACCAACTTCTTACTTTCAGGAGCCACTTTGAATGTATTCTGTGAAGAAAATTAATTTCCTACCATAAACATCTTTTTCATGCAGAAAAAATGAACACTTCAAATATAGCTAGGCTAGAGTTACAAATATGCAACATTACCTGAATTTCTTCCCAAATTCTGTCTTTCAGATCAGCATCTACATCGGGCCAGCCTTTGACGTTGATAGGCACCATTGTCCGTGCCAACATCCCTATGTACCCTTGTAGAGGGTGCCTTATTGGTCCATTTGGATTGCCATTAGTGTTGTACGTGACTTTGAACTTTTTTCCCATGGCTTTCTTCACCACAACTTTGTACATGTATGCAACACTTCGTTTCCCTCTACTTCTACTTGATTCAGAGGTAGTAATGGTAGCAGCTGAAGAAGAATCTTCTTTCTCTTCAGTCACCACATCATTCTTAGAAATAGGAACTGCCTCATCAGCCTTCCCTTTGGATTTTTTGGGTTTTGGTGATTTTTCTCTCTTCTTGGAACCCATTGCTGCGTTACAAACTGTTGAAAAAATCACAAGAAACACTCTGTTAGTGTGCTGTACTATACAAAAACAAAGTAAAAATCAATAGATATATACAATACCAGTTGTAAAAAAAAATAGTAGTATTCAGACCACAGCTAATTCAACATACAGCAAACCCAAATGTCTCCATTTGTTCAAAATCTCATAGAAAAGGCAATGAATAGGTTACAACTTCTTGCAGTAAAAGATAAGATGAAATCTATCCAATAATCAACATTTAAAACATTGCAGGAACTGCACAAAATAAATGCATATTTGAGAAACTATTCTTCTCTTGGTGTAGTGAACTGGTTGACCCAAAGCCCCTCAACATTATCTCTTAAATATGTGTCCTCATCCTCATCATCATGAGGTGGTATTTCAGCACAAAATGGTTGGTGTTCCATGATGGTGTCCCCAAGATCATCTTCATTCGAATCACGATAATCTCTATTTGGGGTTGTCAATACAACTGACCAGTTGGCATCGACTGGATCTTCCACATAAAAAACTTGCTTCACTTGAGCAGCTGAAGCAAATCTATCTTGCTTATGGCCCTGCCGGTTTAGGTTTACCAAAGTAAAACCAAACTCATCGATTTTTATTCCTTTTTCATTCTCAGCCCATTGACACAAAAAAACAGGGGCTTTAAAGTCATAATAATCAAGCTCCCAAATCTGTTCAATAACCCCATAGAATGTCATATTGGTGAAGAGTGGATTTTTATCTTTGGCACTTGACACCTGCATCGTCTTAGCCACTAAGGTCACCCCACTATTTTGTACAGCTCTAGCATTGTCTCGATGCTTCGTGAAGTGCTTAACTCCATTGTATCGATATGCTTCATAGGTTAACACTGTAAAACTTGGTTTTCCAGCCAACCACCTCAGGGTTTGTGAAATTTCATTAGGCCTTTCCCTAATTTCAGCTGTCACCTAAAACAAAACCAAAATTACAATTCATGTTAATTATTGCACAACTATTTAAGACTTCTTGTATGATGTTGAACATGTAAGAAACACAATAACAAACCTTGGATTGAAACCAATCAGCAAAGGTTCGATTGTGCTCATTCATAAGCCATTTTTTGCTCTTCTTCTTCCCTGCCCAAAGTTGTTCCACTAGCAACATATGTGTGCTGTAGATATATAATAAAATCAGGTTTGACGCCACAATGATAAAAGTAAATCATGTCAAATAAGATGTAGGAAAATAAACTAAGATGAAAGTACTTACATCCTATATGGATCCACCTCAGCATTATTGGAAAGCACATGAAGATGGGCCTGGTCCCTTTGTTCTTCATCGATTAACATTGGTATAGCAGCAGACAATGGTGCAGTCAGCTTGCATGAACCCTTATGAACTCCAACTGCACTACCTTGCTGTAAATACTCAGAGCAAAACTCCACAGATTCCTCCCCAACGTAACTTTCAGCTATGCAACCCTCGGGATGGTAACGATTCCGAACATACCCTTTTAATACTTTCATAAATCGTTCAAAGGGATACATCCATCTATAAAAAACTGGACCACATAATCGGACTTCTCTAACAAGATGCACAGTGAGATGGACCATTATATCAAAAAATGAGGGAGGAAATATTTTTTCCAGCCCACACAAAGTAACTACCAAATCAGATTGCAGCTTATCTAATTTGGACACATCAACAACTTTGTTGCACAGAGCATTGAAGAAGAAGCACAGCGTCATTATACAAGTTCTCACATGCTTGGGAAGCACCGAACGGATGGCAACAGGAAGCAATTGTTGCATCAATGTGTGGCAATCATGAGACTTCAACCCATACAGTTTCAAATCATCCATAGATACCAGATTTTTTATGTTAGAGGAATGACCATCCGGAACTTTCATTGACAAGAAAGAAGTACACATTCTTATTTTTTCTGCCCTAGACAAACTATATGGAGCTGGTGGTAAATACGTTCTTTTCTCTCCAATTGTCGGAGCCAATTCAAGTCTAACCCCCATTTCAACAAGATCTAAGCGGGCAGCAACACTATCTTTAGTTTTGAAAGGCATATTCAATAAGGTACCAATCACACTTTCACAAACATTTTTCTCAATGTGCATTACATCGAGAATATGGCGAACATGAAGAGATTTCCAATATTCCAAGTTAAAAAAAATTGATTTTTTTTTTATACAAGGAGTACTAGCAGCCTCTTGAACCGAGCTCTTGTTTCTTTTCCCCTTCCCAAACTCACAATTTATATGTTCTACTGTTCTGAAGATTTCTTCTCCGGTTAGAGGTGTCGGTGCAATACCAAATTCTTGTTGATTATTAAATTCTTTTTTTTGCCTCCGATAAGGATGATTGCGAGACAGATATTTCATGTGGCTGCCATAGGACATTTTCCTGCCATGGGTCAACCGGACAGCAGACGTTTTGTCACCACAAATTGGACATGCTTTGTACCCTTTAGTGGTGCAACCCGATAAATTTCCATAAGCGGGAAAGTCATTGATAGTCCATAACAAAACAGCTTTAAGGGTGAAATATTCTTGCCTATGTGCATCATAAACGTCACCAACTCCTTCCCACAAAATTCTCAAGTCATCAATCAATGGCTGTAAATAAACATCTATGTCATTTCCCGGCTGTTTCGGACCAGAAATTAATAAAGATAAACATCATAAACTTCCTCTTCATACATAACCATGGAGGAAGGTTATAAGTCACCAATATAACAGGCCAACAACTATATTTACTGCTTAGAGAGCTATGTGGATTGATGCCATATGCTGCAAGTGCTAACCTAAGATTTCTAGGGTCACTTGCGAATTCAGGCCACTTATAGTCAACCAACTTCCAAGCAGGAGAATCAGCCGGATGGCGCATGTGCCCATCTCTTGTCCGTTTATCATCATGCCAAGTAAGCATTTCAGAAGTTCCAGGTGATTTAAACAGGCGCTTAAATATGGAAATAATAGGAAAATACCACAAAACCTTGGCTGGCTGCCCTATTTTAATAGTTTTGTCCTTCATTAACTTCCAACGAGAGATGCCACACTTAGGACAAGTTATTGCATCAGAATATTCTTTCCAATACAATATGCAATCTCTAGGACATGCATGTATTTTCTTATATTCCAGCCCCAAATTGTTCATAGTCTTCTTTGCCTCATACATAGTTTGAGGCAATACATTATCCTTTGGAAGCAAAGACCCAACAGTGACAAGCAACTCTGAAAAACAAGTGTCACTCAAACCAAACCTAGCTTTCAAATTGTAAAGTTTCACCAATGAATCTAACTTAGTGTGGTCACTATTATCAAATAATGGTTTTTCCGCTTCCTCCACAAACTTATTAAACTCATACGACTCCTCATCATAATCACCGCCATTAAAGGCAGCTTCACACATATCAACAGTTTCAGACACAAAAGGATGGTTTGGAAACGGATCACAACTACTAACTGCACTAGCACAAGAAGATAAGGTAGGTTCTCCGTGCCATATCCAGTTCTTATAGCTTATCAAGAAGCCATATCTATACAAATGTCCCCTGATGACTTTAATAGACTTCTTTTTGCAGTTTATGCACTTTGAGCAAGGGCAGGGGACTCTCTTAAGGTTACTTGCATTTTCTTCAGCAAAAATCAAGAAATTTTCTACTCCACATTCATACTTTAATGTATCCCTATCCTCTTCAATCCAAGATTTATCCATTGATGTCAAATGATATGCACTTCATAAATAAAAAACACCTCATCAATGACCATTAATTTTATTTAAAATGCAAATATAGGCATTAATTGTTCACACAATAAATGTAAAACATTTAGAATAGCAAACATAGAACATACTATAAAGGTGAAGCTACCATGGAGCGAGATAGTTTTAGAAATAACAATATCTATTATCAAAGGAATTATATAATCAAAGATCAAGTTGTAAATATCAACAGAAAAGAATCATACCTCTTTGCAAATATCAGCAACAAATATCACTGTAAGAAACCTCAGACTTCTAACGTCTATAATCAGCTGTCATTGAAAAATAAAAATAATAGATTAATTTTATATCAAAAGAAATAAAGGCTTAGCATATACACATTAAACATGATGCATTTAGAAATCTAAGTGACAACAGAAAGGAACCACAAGGCATTTAGAAATCTAAGTATCATTTCTGCAAACACAAGCTAGGATAGCCAAATGATGCATCTCTGGAAACACATGTTATCAGTAAACAAAACACATGTTATCAGTAAACTAAATCATGTATCTTTTCAAACACAAGCTGCAAAAAGCATACCACTTCAATTGTTTGTAATCAGTACATATCACTTTCTAATTATTTGTAGGTCAAAAATGAGTGCAGCAATTAAGAGGGCAAGTCGAAACAAGCATAAAGTAATGAATAAATTAATTAAGAGAATGAATAAATAAAGTAATAAGATTTCAGCCAACAGCTAAAGTAAAATAAATTAAACTTTATTGTACAAATTAATGGCCATGCCTCGGTATAACTCAAATAAAGTACTAATTAGAATGAATGATCATGCACAGCTAGAAGGAACCGCAAGACATTTATGTATATTAATCTTCTTTGTGGAAGCTTTACTATAAGCTTATTGATTAATAATAAATTTCATAAAAAACTGGGGGGTTCTGCAGCTACCACCTAGCTCTATCGAAATGAAAGCAATCTGAGTTTTTACCAATATTTCGTATCTAAAGCAATCTGAGTTCTACCATTTTTTTTTTAAATAGAATAATATTAAAGAAAACTTAAAAGAGTACAAATAGAGAAGGGGGTCAAAAGACCAAACCCAACAAACGAAAGAGGAGACAAATCCTCTGCACCAAACAAGGAATTAAGCATGAAAAGAAGAAAAAAATAGATTAAGTAAATCTAAACTGAGGAGCCAACGAAAGATCACGACCAAAAGGACTTGCAAGGAAAGCAGGCAACTTTACCCACCACACAGACCCAACATTTTGAGCTTCGTAGTTTGCAAGCTTAACAGTAAGGGAATTGCCCTCCCTGTAAATATGGGATATCCTAAAATGAATGGAACTAGTAAAATGCAGACAATTAAACCAGGCAACACGGAGCCTCTACGGAATTAGATGCGGGTGCTTGAAAATCTGAGTTCTACCAATACTTGAAGGAAATTTCACCAATATGTTTTTTTCTTTAAGAATCACCATTTATAATTCAGTCAAGAGAGGCTGACAAATGTACAAGCAGGAAACACCAAAACTCAACGACACCAAAACTGCTACAAGAACCCTAAACTTTTACCAATATGCTTGTTTTAATATTTAATTAAAGCAACCACATAAAACCAAAACCCAGGACAAATGTATCAAACGCACCTTATTAATTCAAGTTATATAAATCTCAGATTTCATAGTTAAAGAAAGAATGAGCTTGAGAGGCAATCAAGTACCTAAAGGAAAGAGCTAGGAAGAGGCAGAGCTGCAGTAGTGAACCAAAACTATGACTGCACTGGTTTGAGTCGATGACAACGGATCCTTTTCTTGTCAAAGTGACACCGACGACAACTGATGCAACAAGAAAGGCAAAAACGAATAATAAGATAATCGACAGAAACCAATGCATAAGAACTAAAAAAACTAGTTAAAGATTGTAAATTTGTAATAAAATCAATTCATATCCTCACGCTCTCATGGACCCTTCAATGGCGTTCGAGGAGAACGACGACCGAGGAAGACGGCGATTGAGGAGGACGGCGACCGAGGAAGACGATTGAGGAGGACGGCGACCGAGGAAGATGGCAACCGAGGAAGACTGCGACGAGGAGGAGGACAACGGCGAGGAGGACAGCGACCGAGGAGGACAGCCGACCGAGGAGGACGGCGATTGAGGAGGACGGCGACCGAGGAGGACAGCGGCGAGGAGGACGGCGACCGAGGAAGACGGCAACCGAGGAAGACTGCGACCGAGGAGGATGACGACCGAGGATGACGAGCACTAAGGAGACAAAGATCGGGGCGACGACGACCGAGGTGATTGATGATCGAAGTGCGGGACTGTGTTGGCTATTCTAGGGTTCGCAGATCGGGGGGCTGTCGAGAGAAGTTTTCTCGTTTTGAGAGTAAATGGGAGTCAATAAGAGTCAAAGACTGCAAAAGCAATATTAAACTTCAGTTAATGGGTTTTGGTAGCTGAAAATAACTAAGTGTGGGAACATAGAGAGGGAAAACCAATATTTGGTTTCGCGCCTACATTTAATGAACTTAGCGCCTCCTCGTTTTTACAAGTTCGGGGTTCCCGCAAAATTCAAATGAAATTGGAGACACCGGTCAAATTAACGATCGATGTTATAGATACGCTCATACATCGGTTCTGCATCACCGCGATGTAAAACCACATTGTGACATCACGTGCAATTCTAACTGATGTCTTTTAGGTGATGTCTGTTGGCATAATTCTAGTAGTGTGCTTAAACTTTATTGGATTGCCTTGTGATTAATTTATGTAATTGATGCTTGCTTGACACTTTGTGCACGTTTGCCTTGTTGATTGATCATTTGCAACTAGAGAAGCATGTGTAGACGATGTATTGACTTGCATATACCCTTTATGGTGAGATTTTGAGCCTTATTGATATGTATGCATCATTCATACATCCTTGTTCTTCATGTGTGTGCATTCAATTAGTTTACGAGACCTAGAACTTGCTCAAAGACCGCTTGAGGCTATGTGTTAGTTTGCAATGGATTGGAAATGATTAAGGCACTAGTTAAGCACCATGGCCAAACTAACTTTCATCCTTCTAAACACTTTTCTTTAGGTTTAACCCATTTGAGCCACATTCATCATTTAGCCTTGCACTTCACCACCCACATCACCATAACCCATATTTTAACTTAAACACTAGCCACCCTTGTTCCGAAATGTTAATAAGACAATGATTGTGACTTCTTGTTTCTTATATGCTTGAGAAATCTATGGGATTGTACAAAATGGCAAGTGTGGGGGTAGTAGGGTAGAAAGAATTGAGGTTGTAAAGAAGAAAAGAAGTTGAGAAAATGAAAAAGAAAAGTAGTGTATAAAAATAAGTTCAAAAAGAAAGTCCCAAAGAAAAGAAAATACAAAATGGGAAATTGTTGTTGAGAAAAAGAAAGAGAAAAGGAGAAAGGAAGAAAGAAAAAAAAAGGGGTTGTAGAAAAATAAAAGGTTGGAGAAGAATAGAGTTAGGTTGCTTGATTACGAAAGCATACGCAAAAGAAATGAGTCTCAAAGTCCTTGATTTGTCTTGTGAAGCATTAGGAACATTTGACTTTCTATTCCCTTCATTTCATGCTAACTCTTAACCTTTGGCCCCATTACAACCATGTGAAAGCCCTTTTGATCCAATAAGTTGTGAACTAATTAGTGGAAAGATGGTCATTGAGCAAGCTTATGGGGACGTTGCTTTTGGTTATGCTTTGAGAGCAAAGACTTAACCCTAGGCACAAGAGCGGAAATATTTAGTGAATCATGTGAGTTTAGCGGTTAAGCATGTCAACATGTGCTAATTTGATTGCTCTTGATTGATTATCTCATGGCTAGCACACACAACACCAAGCATGCATTAAATACATATCTTAATCACTTGGCAAAGCATGATGTTTATGTTGTGTGCTTGATTGAATCTTGATGAATGGCTTAGTGGGCTTATTGAGGATATGGTTGGAAAGGCAATTGAATTTGTGTTGATTGGATTGTTGATTCTATGTTTGCTTGAGGACAAGCAAAGCTTAAGTGTGGGGGTGTGATTTGTATGTAATTTGCATACAAATTAGGCCTCTAATCATCATTATTGTGCTTGTCCAATGGCCATTTGTGAGTCTCTAATCCTTGTTTGCACACTTGTACATGAATTGAGCATCGGAACGATATTGGGATCAAAAGGGAGCATTTCGGAGCTTTTAGTGGATTTCCGGCAAAAAGACGAAAAGACAACCCGAGGACCAAAAGTCAACTCGTGGTCAACCCCGACTTTGGAGCATCAAAGAGTCAAATGCCGAGTCCCGAGAATGAAGCACAAGAGAATTCCGGAAGATTGACCAAGAAACCAAAAAGTCAACTATGGTCAACTCCGAAGGTCAAAGTCAAGGTCCAAGTCAAGGTCAACCTTGTGATTCACAAATGTGCTCCCACATCATCAAGGACCACACTAGATTTGGTGAGGTGACATGTTGATTATTCCTCCCTTTTGTCCTCCCTTGTGATTTCCCTTCCTTGCCCTTCATTAAACCTTTGAGCCCTTAGATTAAACCCTACTTCATCCTAGCCCTTTATTTCTTCCCCTCTAGCCTATAAATAGCTTAGTTTTTGCCTCATTAGGTCATCTTTAACCTTCCCATTCAGACCCAAATCGACCTCACTTCCTTTCCCCTTTCCTTCTCTCCATTTCTCCCTTTCACTTCAGCCTCTTGAACGACCATCGACCGGTCGACGACTACCTGTCGAACGGTCGACAGTCGACGGAATCCGTCGCTTCAGCTCGTCTCCGCCGCCTCCGCCACTTCTACCACCATTTGGGCAGCTTGGGATCCTCACCAGACATCAGGGACGCCATCTACACTCAAGAAGAAGAAGGATACACCATTGATTGAGCGTTTCTCACCCCTTCTCTCTCTTGTATTCATGATTTTAGCTTGCTATTGTTTTGTGATGATGCATCCCTTGATGGATAGTGAGTAGTTACCTTGTTGGGGACTAGGGTTGTGTGCCCTAGTCCATTGTGATGTATTGATGAATTAACTATGTATGGATGCTTTGTGATGAATGGATATGTCTATTACCCAATTCAATTTGTGTTGAATGCATGTTTAGGGAACTTTGTCACCTCTTTGAGCATGTGTATAACCTATTTTGATTGAGTTTGCTGGGGTGACTCCTAACTCTCTCTAGGCAATTGATAGTAGATGTGATGTGGACCCCTTGTTTGAGCTTCTAAGTCTTTGAGCCCTTCGCCTCCCAAGCCACATTGGGAGAGTTCTAGTGACCCATAACATGGCACTATGAATACATAAGAAAAGATGGTCTTAGACCCATAACATGGCTAAGATACGGAACTTGATTCATCCATTGCATAAGCATAATTACTAAATTGGTTCGTTAAGCATCGTAATTGGACTTAGGCTAACCCGAAAACCCCAACACTTTCCTTATCGTGCACACACATCTATCTTTATTGCTTGCATTTACTTTAATTGTTTGTTTGTTGCTTGCATTTCACAATTGCTTCTCCCAAAACCAAACTCACTACACTCACACTTCACTCATTGTCACATACTCACCTTCACTCACTCTTTCCATTTCTCATCTATTCCATCATTGCTAGAGCACTTGATCACACAAATTACCAACGGATTGAGGAGCCCATTGATCCTCGTTGGAACGACAACCCCCCTTCACAATTTACTTACCCCATACTTTGACGGTTCGTCAGGTGACAAGCCCAACAAATGTATGCTTTGTGTGTGATCAAATGGATGAAACGGTTGGAGTTTCGGGTTCACTCTACCCCAATCAAATGTATGACAACTCTCAAGAACATGCAACAATGAATTCACTAAGGATCAAACCCCTATCCTTGCCATGTTATGGCTCAAAGGATGGATTCTTCTAGGCCTATTTTGTGCCTTATTAGGGTCACAAATACTCCTAATCTATTTATCCAAGCCTTGTTAGGGTCTCAAATAAACTTCCTAGGCTTAGAGTTTCAAGAATCAAGGTTCAAACAAGTTCAGTCCATTGACATAAACTCATCATGCTCAAGGTTCAACACTTAGGATAACATGTAACTCGCATAAAATCCTAACAAGTTAAGTTTAACACATGCTTGAGAACTAGTTAGATTCATGAACAAGCATCAAACAAAACCGTATTAAAACAATGAGCATATCCAGAAATGAAATCATCAAGCATATTCAATACAAGTCATCAAAACATCATCATGGGCTAGAGCACACAACCCTAGCCCCCAACCTAATGAACTACTCACACATGTTCAAGGAATACATCATTCTTGTCAAGAATATAAACATAGATACAAAGAATAACAAAAGTAGAGTTAAGAAGTTCTCAAGGGATGATGGACAACAGCTCCTTGGTGACTCCAAGTGTAGATGACAGCCCCCTCTTAAACTCCTCTTCTCTTCCAAGCTTCTTCTCCTTCAAGTTTCCGGATTCTTGTGTTCTTGACGAATTCCCAGCTGTGGAGCTTGAAACGTGGTGTAATGATGGTGGACTGGTGATGAAAGTTGGTTCCTAAGATAAATGGATGCCTTAGGAACAACTTTCTTAAAGGATGGAAAGTGATTTGAGCAATGGAAAGTGGTGAAAATGGAAGAACAAAACTGGGCAGTTTCTTGGTGTTCTTGGTGTTCTTGGTGGCTGAATGTGTAAGGTGGTGGCTGATCTGGGTGTGTACGAATTGTCTATGGAATTAGGGTTATGGGATGTGATTCCACAGCTCTCTCTCAGCCCCCAAGAGTCTCCCTAGTGAAGTGTGTGGGTGGATGCATGGAGAGTTGCAAAAGGAAGGCTAAGTGGAGGATTTTAAGGAAAAGTGCATGCATAGGTAAACCAAACTGATTTTTCTTATGTAATGGGTGCAGCTACCCATACATGCAACTGGTCAAGACTATCTCCTCCAGGTGTGGTGATGCTCCGGTGGTGGTCCGGCGGTGCTGCCGCCTCTTGTGGTGGTGGTTGGCCGGAAAAGTCGCCGGAAATGCAATTTCTTCATTTTCCTTCCTTTCTTCAATTCTTCAAGGCCTTCAATGGCAACATCTTCCGAAGGTTGATTTGTACAATCTTCAATGTCTAGAAGCCACGGTTGACTTCTTGTCCTCTTCTCGGAATTGTGCCCAAAAGTGGTCAAAATGCACCTTCTTGTGCCGAATTACCTCAAGTCAGCTAAGTAACCTGAAATCATGAAAATGCATATTAGTAATAACAAAATGCCTTCGGATAAGCTTAACTCTCGTGATTAGGAATACAATTTGCGCTATAAATAAGTGCAAATCAGAAAATATTGAGACTTTCCTTATTATTCTAGTGTCAATTTTTTTTGTTATACTATAGTATTGTAGTAACTTTTTAAATCTTAGTTGCATCTGGATGATTATTTGTAGATTACAAGCATGATCTTCATTGCATAATTACACTTTATGTTGTTATGTGAAAAAGTTTAAATTAAAATCCACCCCGTCCAAACTGGAAGTTATGCCTGGATCCAGTCCAATCCCTTGCCGTATCAAATTTCTTGTTCAAGATATTTGTCGTCTTGTGAGACATTGTTCTCAGATCTGCTTTGTTCATATTTGGAGGGAAGCGGACTTTGTCGCTAATGTTATTCCAAAAGCTAGTCACTCGATACATGTTTCAGTTTGGGAGCATAGACTTCCGCTGTGTGCTGCTAATGCTTTCTATTTTGATCAGCTAGGTTGCGGTTATTTTAGAGGTTTTTCGTTGTAATTTGTTTTTCTTCATCGAAAAACAAAAACAACACCATATTATCATATTAGATATTAGGTTAATAGGTTTAATGATCCTTGTCGAAAGGACATCGTGACCCAACTCAGTTTTTAAAAAATAAAACGCAGCTTCATCTTTTGTTCGTACAAGAGTAGCACCGTTCATTTTCTTATTTCTTGGCCCCAGCCCCCGCCTACATTATCTTCATCCGTACTGGAATTTGGGGATGTTCCTTATCTACTAGTTTTTGGCAAACCTGTATTTTTGGTTGGATTAAAGTAGTAAAATTCTTCTTCTTGTTGTTGCTATTGTTGTTGTTAGGAATAGGAATATGGAGCAGATCGTGCACATCCCGTACATCCTCTCTATCCATCCCGACCAACAACCCACAGTGGATGTGATTGCTTTATTTATAGACCCAAAAGTGGCCAACACTCCTGTAAGGTTGTATTCCATTCAATTTTCTAGTAAACATGTTTTTGGTTACTCGATATGTCCTCATTGTTGACCAAATAAATTGATTATTTACGCGTTTAAACCAAATAACACCGCTGGAAAGTCTACGACATGTGAAGCGGGTGCAGAAGAAGTTTGTTGAAGGAGGTCTGTATGTATCTCTTATTCATATTCTTACTTCTTACCAAATTGCGCGGTTATGATTGTGATGTAGAATGTATAAAATGTTTCACTTCAAATGAAGATTACCTTCTACATGTCTATTCATCTTGCTTGGATGCAGTGCTTGATATTGCACCGATTGGATGGTTTTCTCGGGAAGAATTGATATTTATGCAAAAACAATATTTTCCTTCGATTGCTCTTACAATCTGATTTTAGGGTATATAAAACATATGGTGGTGACTATTGATGTTCTTGATATGAAGAACTCAGTTATCCGTGATCATATGTTTAGCTTCCGAAAATGATAATACGTTAGACAACATTCCGCACGATGTACATGAGTTTAGGAATTCCTACCAATTGAGTCCTTTTATCACAAAAGTGGTCTTTTTCTTTTTTAATCATGTTTGTTTTTTTTACCAGTATTTGAATCTTGTTTAATTAGTGTTTTTTTTTTAAGTAATATAAAGTACAGATTACAAACAAGTCGAAAACATCGAGACTTTCCTTATTATTCTAGTCTCAATTGTTTTTGTTATACTATAGTATTGTAGTATCTTTTTAAATCTTAGTTGCATCTGGATGATTTTTTGTAGATTACAAGCATGATCTTCATTGCATAATTACACTTCATGTTGTTATGTGAAAAAGTTTAAATTAAAATCCACCCCCTTCCGAACTGAAAGTTATGCCTCTTGTGGGTTTACATTAGAGATGGTATCATTGGATCCAGTCCAATCCCTTGCCGTATGAAATTTCTTGTTCAAGATATTCCAAAATCTTGTCACTCGATACATGTCTCAGTTTGGGAGCATAAACCTCCCTTGTGTGCTGCTAATGCGTTCTATTTTGATCAGTTAGGTTGCGGTTGTTTTAGGGGTTTTTTATTGTAATTTGTTTTTCTTCATCGAAAAAAAAAACGACACCATATTATCGTATTAGATATTAGGTTAATAGGTTTAATGATCCTTGCCGAAACGACGTCGTGACCCAAGTCAGTTTTTAAAAAATAAAATGCAGCTTCATCTTTATTTGTGCAACAGTAGCACCATTCATCTTCTTATTTCTTGCCCCTAGCCCCCAGCTACTTCATCTTCTTCCTTACTAGAATTGGTGGATATTCCTTTTCTAGTAGTTTTTGGCAAACCTGTATTTTTGGTTGTATTAAAGTAGTAAAATTCTTGTTGTTGTTGTTGGTCTTGTTGTTGTTAGGAATAGGAATATGGAGCAGATCGTGCACATCCCAGAGATCCCCTCTATCCCTCCTGACCAACAACCCACAGTGGATGTGATTGCTTCATTTATAGACAAAAAGTGGCCAACACTCTTGTAAGATTGTATTCCATTCAATTTTCTAGTAAATATGTTTTTGGTTACTTGGTCTGTGATCATTGTTGACCAAATAAATTGATTATTTACGCGTTTAAACCAAATAACACCGCTGGAAAGTCTACGACATGTGAAGCGGGTGCAGAAGAAGTTTGTTGAAGGAGGTCTGTATATATCTCTTGGTCATATTCTTACTTCTTTCCAAATTGGGCGGTTATGATTGTGATGTAGAATGCATGAAATGTTTCACTTCAAATGCAGATTACCTTCTACATGTCTATTCATCTTGGTTGGATGCAGTGTTTGATATTGCACTGTTTGGATGGTTTTCTGGGAACAATTGATATTTATGCAAAAACAATATTTCCTTCTATTGTAGCACCACATTGCTCTTACAATCTTATTTTAGGGTATATAAAAAATATCGGGGTGACTATTGATGTTCTTGACATGATAAACTCAGGTATCCATGAACATATGTTTAGCTTCCGACAATGGTAATCTGTTGGATAGCATTCTGCACGATGTACTTGAGCTTATTAATTCCTACCAATTGCATCCTTTGATCACAATAGTGGGTCTTTTTTCTGTTTTAATCATGTTTTTTTTTACCAGTTTTTGAATCTTGTTTAATTAGTATTTTTCTGAAAGTAATATAAAGTGCAGATTACAAACAAGTCAAAAACATTGACATTGTTCTTATTATTCTAGTGTAAATTTTTTTTGTTATACTATAGTATTGTAGTAACTTTTTAAATCTTAGTTGCATCTGGATGATTATTTGTAGATTACAAGCGTGGCCTTCATTGCATAATTACACTTCATGTTGTTATGTGAAAAAGTTTAAATTAAAATCCACCCTCCTCCCCCCCAAGTGGAAGTTATGCTTGTTGTGGGTTTGTATTAGAGATGGCTACTTTGATACTTGACTAACATTTTTTTTTCTGCCCTTGGTTTCAACTGCCCCACCCTTTGTCATTTCTTTTCTAATCTTTTGTGCGTGCAAATGTTCTCGAGCCCATTCAAAGCCGCCTGCTGTTTTCTCGGTCTTCAAGGTCTTATTTGGTTCAAGTGTTCCTATACGCATGTGAGAAATTAGGGGCTTTTTGATTTGCACTTATTTATAGCGCAAATTGTATTCCTAATCACGAGAGTTAAGCTTATCCGAAGGCATTTTGTTACTACTAATATGCGTTTTCATGATTTCAAGGTTACTTAGGTGACTTGAGGTAATTCGGCACAAGAAGGTGCATTTTGACCACTTTTGGGCACACTTCCGAAAAGAGGAGAAGAAGTCAACCGTGGCTTCTAGGCATTGAAGATTGCTCAAATTTACCTTCGGAAGACGTTGCCATTGAAGGCCTTGAAGAATCGAAGAAAGGAAAGAAAATGAAGAAATTGCATTTCCGGCGACTTTTCCGGCCAACCACCACCACAAGAGGCGGCAAGCACCGCCGGACCACCACCGGAGCACCACCACAGCAGGAGAGAGTCTCCTACACCAGCTGCACACATGTGCATGGCTGATGACATGTCCACTAGTTCCCCCACTCACCCACAAATTCCTCCACTTCACCTTTCTTTTCCATTTCTTTTCCCACCACTCACCTTTGTTTACTTTTTCCACTAGGAAACCCTAGGGAACCCTTGGAGGCTGTAGAGACCAACCAGACATCCCTCTCTATCAGTTACTCACGTTCAGAAAAACCCTAGAGAGAAACATCCCATTTTCTCTCGGCAAAGCTTGCTGAAACACACACGACGTACCAAGCGCCCGACGCCGATACCATCCGCCCGACGCCCCGCACGTCCGCCGTTTTTGTTCTTCCATTTTCACCACCTTCCACCACCCATCTCACTTCGATCCCTTCACGAAATATCTTCCACACACCCCATACACTACAGCCATACACTTTCCACCACCATTCCATCGATCTACCTTCACCACAAGTTGCCATTCATCAAGAGGAGCAAGGAATCGGAAGCTAGACTTGCTAGAGCTTGAAGGAGGAGAGAAGAACGAAGAGGAGGCCTGCATATATCTTTGGAGTCACCAAGGAGCTGCTGGCTACGACCCTTGAGCAATTCTTAACTCTTTCTTTCTTTAGTTTTATGTTTATGTTTTCATCTTTGAGATTAATGATGTATATGACAATGAATTGTGAGTAGTTCATTAGATTGGGGGCTAGGGTTGTGTGCTCTAGCCCATGATGATGTTTTGATGATTTCTCTTGAGTATGCATGATGAATTCGTTTCTGGATATGTTCATTGGTTAAATGCGGTTTTGTTTGATGCATGTTTATGAATCAAATTAGTTCTCAAGCATGTGTTCAACTTAACTTAATGTTAGGATTCTATGTTAATTACATTTTATCCTATGTGTTTGCAATGAGCATGATGAGTTTATGTCAATGGACTGAGTTTGTTTGAATCTTGATTCTTGAATCTCTATGCCTAGGAAGTTTGTTTGAGACCCTAACAAGGCTTGGATGAATAGACTAGGAGTATTTGTGACCCTAATAAGGCACAAAATAGGCCTAGAAGAATCAATCCTAGAACCATAACATGGCTAGGATAGGGGTTTGATCCTTAGTGAATTCATTGTTGCATGTTCTTGAGAGTTGTCATACATTTGATTGGGGTAGAGTGAACCCGAAACCCCAATCGTTTCCATCCATTTGATCGCACAGCAATCACACATTTGTTGGGTTTGTCACCTCAACAACACACAAAGCTATCAACACATTCACTTGTGTTCTTGTCACCACAATTTCACTTAGATCAGATTGGTTACTTAGCTACTGTCCTTGCCACATTTGGTCACTGTTTTGGTCACTGTTTTGGTCACTGTTTTGGTCACAAGTCACCCAAGAGTGACACACTTTGAACACTACAAATCCATGTTGCACATACCTCACTTCTAAGTACATAAACCATCTCTAATCACACCACTTCTAGTGCATTGTATACCTTGTTTGCATTTGTTCACCAAGTAGGGATCTTGGGCCTTCCAATCCCTTGGGTACGACAACCCCTGGTCACAATTTACCATCCACTACACTTTGACGGCGATACTCACAAACAACCCCTCCGGTATCATCGAGTCACTTTTCAGAAAGTATGATGGAAGTGTTTCCATAAATTTGTTTTGAGACTATAGTCAGTGGATTATGTAATTCATTTTAGACCACCACTTAAGCATATTTATATTATATTTAAATTGAATACAATTTAATTGTGTTCTATTTAATGCTGATCTTGTTAGACTTTCTTTTATTATTTTTTCACTTCATGTAGCTGCACTCATACATTGCCTTGTAGATACAATGACATCCCGATTTCCCCTCCTTTGCAATCAGTTTCGCTACAGCACCTGCTTCTCTAGCTAATTGTCCGAATATTAAACTTCTTTTATTGATCCCTTTCATAGGTACTTGCTACCTGTTTTGAATATTGCATTTTGATTTATTTGAAATTATATTCTTTTCCATAAACCTACTCTTCTACGGGTTGTTTCCAGACTTTCTATGATTGTGTTTGTTTTTCTTTGACTTTAGATAAGACAGCCATGTTTTCACATTTCAATCCACTCAATTTTAGGTCTGCAAGTATGCTGCATTATCAAAAGAAAACTGGGAGGAACAATGCAAGCTATGGCCAACATCTTATTGACTTAAACGCTTTTAGAGCGTTTTCACATAAGCGTACGTGTCGTCAAGAAAGTATGGATATAGTAAAGACCAGGGGGTTTTATCGTTGGGAATTGGCGGTAGACAATCCCAAGGCAACTAAGATAACAAGTAAACTTGCACTAAGGGAGGGGCAAGAAATGGATTATTATGCATTAGCTATTAGGGTATGTGCATAGTGGACATGTAGATGGGGACATTTGTTGGTTTTGTAAAGTGACAAGTGATCAATAAACACAATTTAAAAGACAAATTGCAAGCAAGTAATTAAAGTGAACACAAAGTGATGAAAACTTTATCGATTAAGTGAAAGGGGGTTTTGGGTCACCTTAGCCCAAATCCAATGATTGATTAAGTCACATAAACATGCAAGTGAGATTGATTAATGGATTAAATCCCGTACCCTAGCCATGCTATGGTTCTAGGGCCATTGTCTTTTCTTATGTATCTTCATGCCATGCTATGGTTCACAAAGTCTCTTAATCTAGACAACTTAAGCTATGCTATGGTTCTCAAATTTCTAAACTAAGGCTATGGCCACAAAGACCTAGGGATCCAAACAAGACATGCTCATCACATTCATTGCCAATTTTCCATGACACACAAGGTTACTAAGCTCATGTATTCATCTCAAAATGGGCCAAACACACACTAGTGAGTAGTAAATTCCCCAAGCATGCATTCAACACTCTTAAAAGTAGACAATGAACATACCCATATCAAAATCTCAAGCGTAGATATATAAAATCAATCAAACCATCTTCATTGGGCTAGGGCACACAACCCTAGCCCCCAATCTAGAGAACTACTCATAACACATCTCAAAATACATCATAGTTTCAATTCTAACAAACCTATAAACAACTAAAGAGTAAGTAAAGGTGAAGAGGTGATCAATAATGAAGGCCAGCTGGTCCTTGCTGTCACCAAGTGGTAGTGGACCTCTTCTTGGGCTCCTTGATCTCCTTCTTGCTTCCTCTAGTCCTAAGCCTTCAAGAACTTGGTGTTGTGAGTAAAACCCTTGAAGATGGTGAGTGGATGAGAGCAAATGCTGAGGAAAGTGGTTGAGGATGTAGTGGACGGTGTGTAGACGATGTTTGATGAAGGAAGTTAGTAGAGATGAGTGGAGGAAGTGGTGGAAAATGGATGAAGGATCTAAAACCAGCAGCTCGGCAACCAGTCGATGGTGATCGGCGACCGTCGTCCGGAGACAGTTTTAGGTGAAAATGGGGCAAAATGGAGGAAAGGGAATTGGAAGCTAGAGAGAATTTTGGGAATTTTCTGGTGTCTAGGGTTGGTGAATCCTGAAAATGGAAAGGTTTTGGTATATATATGAGGGGATAAAGGGCCAAGATGAAAGGGGAATGATCCTAGTGGTCCAAAGTATAGATCTAACTCACATGAAAGTACCTAAATGCCATTGGGACAGTTAGAAAAGTGTATAGGCATTAAGGGCAAAGTGGTAATGTGTGCTAAGTATAGGAAAATCTGATTTGGGATCATTGGGAGACAAAATGGATAGATGGAAGGCTAGGAGACAAAAGTGACCCAAGCATTAAATGTTTTGTCTCGTATTTGAATTTGAATCACTACTCACCACCAATATGCCTCAACCAATCAAAGGGGCTCTCCTAGTGTGCTTGGGAGAGTCATGCATGAGTTCCAATGTGATGCCTTCGGATTTGACCTCGAGTTGACCATGTGGACCCGGTTGACTTCGGTTGACTTTTCCGAGCCGAAAAGTTGACTTTTCGGTTTCTTGGTCTCAACTCCAGAACAATGTTGCTCTTCACTTCTAAGGTTTCAATCTTGAATTCTTGAGCTCCAAAGTCACGGTTGACTTTTGGCTTCTCCATGGAAATGCCTCAAAAGCTCCCAAAGTGCATCCTTTTCGTCCAAGTTTCATTTCTCCCATATGAACCTACAAAATGAAATAAATAAGGGTAAGTGGCATTATTAGGCAATAAGGAAAGCATAAACTAAGCAATATGGAACACTCTTTATACATAAAATATGTATAAATCACTTATCATCCACCAACCTAGTAAACTCCCTTTCTCCTTATAAAATTATGGGTTATTTAATTTTGGTTATTTTTCCTAAATGTTATTTTATTTTAGCACAAATTTTCTTCTTAGTCGTGCCCTAGCATTTTCTTTGTAGATAGTGAGTTCAATTATTGATGTCCAGGGCTCTTTAGTTTTTCCTTTCTAGGATTAGGGTGATGAGGAGGTGAAAGATATCTCAGTAAAGATCTATAGTAGATCTTGAATTTGTTCTTCAACATAAGTGATGAAACAGGTTCATGTTATAAGTACCAGGATGTTAGTTTACACTCCTATAGTTAATGTCTCTATTGCAACATGTTTTTCTACTATTTAATGAAAGTTAAGCTAATATTGGCATAAAATTTATTTTGCTTGAATATCATATTGGGTGGTTACATACAGATCCTTTTTTAGTGTGGGTTGCTACTACTTTCGTCCCTGAGGCCTGAATGATGGTTCTGCAATCCTCAAATAGGCATGTGTAACATAATTGTTTGTTTTACACTATCCCTGACTCTTGTTTTCTTTTTTCTTTACCTTGAAAATACAGTAATATTGATGGCATTACTGGATTCAGTGAAGAGGACTCACAGTCGGTGTTTGGCTTCATGAAGTATGCTATTCAGTTGGCGAAGTCTGGTACTAATATGGTAGCTTTTGTACTTTCCTTGTGCTAGCCTTTTAATCTCTGTTATTTGTGTTGTTATGTTTCCTTTTTGGCATCTCATAGAGTGTATTTGCATGCTACACATTCACTCTGTATGCAGGTAGTCAATGCAGCAGTTATAGTATATCCATCAGTTAAACAGGTTATTGCTATTGCATGTGATCAAACTTGCTCTTGGTATGCTCATGCAAACAAGACTACCCTTGAAACATCTTAAAAAAGCCAGAAGCCTCTGTTTCCCATAGTGAATCAGATGGAGTATTGAGCTATGAAACTCTGCATTCAAACAGTTTGCCAAATTATTCGAAACAATTATATACTGGTGTCTGGTGTTTATATCCTTGGCGATGGGCTGAGCAACAATCATACACTAATTCCTACTCTTGGCACCCTTTATGAGATGCTGCTATTGTTGCTATTGAATCTTCTGCTGCCAGGGACATTTATCTTTTCCCTAGTTTGGGAAAAATCCAAGATAAGTATGGTGAAATGGACCACACACAGTCTTCTTCTGCCGGCTCTCCAGCCAAAAGAAAAAGACCCATTCTACAAATGTGAGTTATTTCTTTGTGCTTCAACCTTCAAGTTGGACCTTTTTGGGAAGACTATTTTATCGAGCTGAGGGGCTTGTTTGGTGTTTATTCAATTCCCATCATTTACTAAATATTTTTTCTTCTCTCTCTTTTTATTGTGGTGATATCTTTATTTTTATTCTTGAAGATTTTCTCTTGCCTATGTCCTGTCTCTTGCATTTTGTAGGAGATGATTTATATTTTAACTAAGTTTTTCACTCTAATCTAATTTCTTATTTTCCTGAAAAGCTCCCTGATATATTTTATCTCAGAAAACCTTCTACAATTTCGATAAAGTGGGTCTTTACTGTAATTTTATGTATTGTTTCTGACATGAAGCTTGGTTGACCAATAAAAAAAAGAATATGAAGCTTGTGAACTGTTAAGTATCTCATTTTCACACATTTGTTAACAATGCACATTCGTGAAACACTGCACGTTTGTTAACACTACATGAGGACATTGTCTTTGAACAACAAGTTCTCGGGTGACTTTTACTGTTCAAATGAGATCTTATGAATTTTGCCAAATGGTTGAAACGATAACCCCGGTTCATAATTTACATAACCACTCTTTGCATTAGTTATTGTTACGTAGCTGCTGCCTCAAAGTCTTCCCAAGCTCGCAATCAATAGGTACAAGCTCTAAGTGTAGTGATCGACGACCTTGCATAAACAAAGATCAAAGGACCTGAAAATAGAAATAAAGAAAACTAAATTAGTAAAGTAATTATGGAACAATCCCCGGCGACACAACGGCAAAAAATGATAGGGCTAAAACTAGCACACAATGTAATCCTCGCAAATAAAGAATATTGTCACGTAGTATGGATAAACAAGGGTTTCCCGCAGAGGATTGATTCTAATTACTAAACTATATTGACTAAACAATAAAATAAAGATTGAGGTTTTTGGTTTTAACAACACTAATAAACAAGTAAAAGAAATTAATCCAAGATAGTTAATAATATTATTAGAGGAAATCAATGGAGAATGATGTAACCAAGGACTGCTGTTCACCACAAGAAAATGTTTAACTTATAAAAAGCTAATGTATCCTTCTTACAAATTTAATGTCATTACTCAAGTCAAGCCAATGATGTGTTGACCTTAACCTATTAATCTCTCATACTTGGTATATTAGATGCATGATGTTTACAATCTAACTTAGCCTCTAATGAATAACCTAGGATGATGTCTCCAAATGGTTTAACAAATTGGAAGTCATTAAACACAAAGAGAATTTGAGTAACGCTAGGTAACTTCGATACTGATGTTGTTCTAATTACCTAGATATTTATTCATATGAATAGGCCAATTATTCATGCGCTACTTTAGAACATATTATGATAAAGATAGTCATCCACACGTTCATAGTAATAAAATCCACATTGTCCAAAAAAAAAATCCTAGCATTCTTACTATGTTGTGCACCACAATAAACACACAAAAAAATTATCAATAAAAAACAAATGAATCAAAACACAATCAATTGTCTCGAGAAGAATTCAATTAAACCAAAATTGTAAGGTCAACATGCCTAGGGCTAGAAATAGTCCATAGTTATTACAAAAGTTTAGCTACATATAGTCATAGTAGAAATCACAAAAGCCATATATAACTTAGAAAAGAAACCAAAAGAAAGAAGAATAGAGTCATGGAAATCTTCACAGCTTCCCTTATAGTTCAACGTCTCTCCTTCTCTGAATATCACGATGTGTCTTTGCCCATTAGGAGTTGCAGCCCACGAGGAAAAAGAAAAATCCTAAAATAATTAGAATTTGACATTACTCGATCAATCGGTCACAATGGGACATCGACCGGTCAAACCTTTTTATGTCCTCAATCCGTTTTCAACTTCAGAAGCACTCCAACTCGCCTCCAATTGCTCTTTTTCCTTCCTCATTGTTGCAGGAGTCTTACAAAACATAAAACAATATAAATAATCCAAATAAAGATGGATTATGAGGAAAATAATAGGGAATTAAGTACATCAGAGCACACAAATATGCTCCTATCATGGCTACACCATATGGCGTTTCGATGTGCCACATCTATAAGGGACACTAGGTCCAAGGTTTGGCGGTGAGAAGGGTGATGGAGTTGCTCAGCAGGGAAATAACCCGGACGCGTTTTTCCTAGATGGAATGGCTTTGTTGTTCTTGGGAGAATTTTCATGACCTATAAGATAGCATGAATATGCCTCTTATAGACATGTTCTTGCATCCATAACATGGGCAAGGTACAAAATTTGACTCATGAATCAAAATGACATGCATTTGGAATTGAATAGTAAATCATTGATTTTGACTTTGACAAAACCAGAAAACCCCAACCGTTTTCTAAACTTTGCATTACCTTTATTTAACTTGGATTTAGTGTGTTGATTGCTTGTATTTCCTTGTTGCATCTCATCCTTTCTAACTCTTCCAAAATTGAACACTCCACTACACTCACTTATTGTATATATCACTTACTATTTCCATCTGTTGCCTTCCATTATTGCTAAAGTTCTTGGTTGCTTATTATCTAGCTAGGTCTAGGGTCATTGATCTCCGTGGACACGATAATTCGAGTCTTAAATACCCACTCTATAACTTGACAATGTGTGTATGCTTGCACGAGTACTATGCGCTCAATAACATAGCAGTAATTTTTTGCCACATATGCAAACGTGAGTGACTTAGTGCATAATACTCGTGCACGCACACACACATTGTCAATTTAGAACTTAGGAGTGACTTAGGACTCAAATTACGTATGTGGCATAAAACCACCATAAGCTTTGAGGAGGAACCAGAAGAAGAGATATAAACTCTACACTAGTTCGAACACGCCTGTGAATATGGTAACCATATCTCCTCTTGAGAAATACCAATTGCACAGCCCAAAAGAGGCCAATTATCGCGTTGAACCTTCAACAAATCTTGAGAGTCAAATATGTACGTCAAGATGAAACCGCGACTACCCTGATGAAAGAGCCAAAGAAGGATAATCTGCAATACCAAAAGGTAATGCCATGGTAAGGTTATTCCTAGAGGCAATATTGAAAACTCGGTGGTGTCAAAGCCTTTGGTGGCTTCTGCCTGGGAACCCCATATCCCTGCATTCCAATATCTTGTTTTACTATTGGTGAAGTTTTGGAACTTGCAAATTTTTAGAAAGAAGGGAATTGGCAAGGTTTCACCCGTTTTGGCCAATATGAATGGGTTAATGATATACCATGGAAAGAGAAAAAATTGTCCCACTAAGTACCTTGCGGAGAAGGAGAATTCAAAGTAAATTTGGGCAACCTAAGATGAATTTGGAGGCTATCAACCTTGGCCTGGTTAAACCTAGCTAGTTAATTAAGTCCAAAAGATAGCTTGAGGGTGAAGTAAGGATTTTAGCTGCTAAACCACTCATTAAGCCTCGCAGACCAAGATAGTAGAAGAAGCAGGTTTAGGAGGAAGAGGAAGCTCTTACAAAGACTGGCTAGCAAATGTGAAAATGGTTGAAGACGAACTCGTTGAGCCTTCCACCTAAATGAGTGTCGGCCTTTGATATGGGGGGGGGGGGGTGGAGGGCAAGGTTTCTCCATAGGAGGCAACAATTTGGCAACCTACAATGGCTTTGGTCACTCAACGAAAAGAAACCGGCGACAATGAGGAACTTGTTGACTATGAAGATGACCCAAAAATCCATGATACTACTCACTAATCATCAAGATAAACATCATTAAATTACAAATTAACGCTCTAGACATAAGTAGAAGAGAGAGTTAGGTTGAGGAATGCTCAATAGGTGGTACTCGACTTCTCTTTGACTCTTGATGATGTTTTTTGATGAATTATTGAGGATCCCCATCGCCTAATGAGTGGATGATGTAGTAGACGTAGTGGTGAGCAACTTCTATGAAGGGTGGAAGAGGAAAGGTTTTTCGCCATAGAAGGCAACAATTTGGCAACCTACAATGGCTTTGGTCACTCAATGAAAAGAAATATTACAAGTGGCTAAGCAAATCGTTCGGGTTTACCATGCGAGGAAAGCACCGAAGGTGAAAGTGTCATCTTTGCAGGAAGATGTAGAGTTCTAGATAGTATCCTGCAAGACCCACTATAGTTTAAGAGTGAGGCTCTAGAGGAGGCAGCCCCTAGACCAACAAAACCTAATCTTAGTAACGACGAGCTTTTAAAGGAAATTGGAGACAATGAGGAACTTGTTGACTATGAAGATGACCCAAAAATCCATGATACTACTCACTAATCATCAAGATAAACATCATTAAATTGCAAATTAAAGCTCTAGACATAAGTAGAAGAGAGAGTTAGGTTGAGGAATGCTCAATAAGTGGTACTCTGACTTCTCCTTCGCTCTTGATGATGTTTTTTGATGAATTGTTGAGGATCCCCATCAGTTAATGAGTGGATGATATAGTAGATGTCGTGGTGAGCAACTTCTATGAAGGGTGGAAGAGGAAAGGAGGTGAGGAAGTGGGTGAAAAGAGGTGAAGAAGGTGGATAGCCTCCAACCTTCGACTGGTCGGGTGACCACTGTCGACCGGTCGAATGAATGGCATGGGGAAGTACAAAAGGGAAAGTGGAGAGGAAGGAAAAGGAAAGGGTGGAGTGTCTAGCTAAATTGTGAAATGGGAAATGACCTAAAATGACAAAAACTAGGTTTAAATAGGTAGAGGAGAGGAGGAATGGAGGGCTAGGATGATGTTTGAGAGATCTATGGGGTAGAAGACTAAGTGGAGGACAAATGGGGAATTGCACAAGGGGATGAAAATAAGTAATAATCAAGTGATGACCTCATGATGTATGGAACATTTCTTGCTGAACTTTGGGGCTCCTTATGGTGAGTCACACGGTTGACTTTGTCATTGACCTTGACCTTGACCCTCGAAGTTGACCAAAGTGGTTTCTTGGTCAATCTTCCGGAATTCTCTTGTGCTTTACTACCAAGACAAAAAGAAATTATTTTATGGTGCAACAAGGACTAGTTTTAGGGCAAATTGTGTCCCAGATTTGTATGTGATTTACATACAAATTTGGCTTCTAACCTCCATAAAAATACTAATCCAATAGTTATTTAAAGTCTCTAATCCATGTTTTGCACTCATGTAGGGAAATTGAGCATCAGAATGATATTGGGACCAAAGGGCTTAGGGTTTAGGGAAAAAGGACGAAAAAAGGACGAAAAAATGACGAAAAGTCAACTCGAGGACCGGCCGTCAACTCGTGGTCAACCCAGACTTTAGAGCGTCAAAGAGTCAAACAACAAGACATGGGAATACGTGAGAGCTTGCATCTAGAGAAGCAAGGGGAAAAGTTTAAGAAGCACCTTGCCTACTATACTGCAACTCCAAAACAATGATTTCAATTCTGTGATTGGATGAGCACTACGGCATTTCATGATGGGTAATTGGGTACATATCTAATATATCACGAAATGTTAAAGATGGGAAGATCACAGGTTTAAAGACCCACGATTGTTAAGTGTCGTTGCAACGGTTACTTCCAATTGGAATTTGGCCATTCTTGAGCAAAGATGTCTGTGAACCTTTAGTGCAATTGTCAAGTTTATTTGAAGAGACCTATGCAAAGACTGAAAGACATTAAAGGTTTACTGATTTAGACAAATTACAGAATGACATTGTGCTTAATTTATGCAAGCTGGAGCAAATATTCTCACATGCGTTCTTCGATATCATGATTCATTTAGCCATCCATTTACCACAAAAGGCAAAAATTACTAGGCCAGTTGGATATAGGTGGATGTTCCCAATAGAAAGGTAGTGAAGATTCTTCCAATTGAGATTTGTATTGATTTATATGTATTAAATTTTAACATTCCACTAATGTTCAATTTTAGGAAGTGATTATGCGGTTTTTTACCGTGGTCATTAATTATTACCTAAACTTCCTAACAATTGTCGTTGTAAAGTATAATGGGAAATAAAGGTTTTTCCCACAGAAGATTGTTATATTTACTTTTCAATGTCACAATAAATTAAATTAAATAAAGAATTATTATTAACAAGTATAAAGAATATATATATATATACAAAATTAAATAAACTATACAGTATTGTTTCTATTTACAAAAATATACATTATATACAAAAGTATTTTTGGGGGTTTTGATATTTTTGAAAACAATAAATAAAGAAAAGGAAATATTTTTGGATTTTTATTCCTTTTGAAAGCAAGAAAAACACACACAAGTATTGAATTGAAGATTAACCAACTCCCTAGCCATGAATCCGAAACTAACATATGTAAGATGCTTGGACCACCATACATCTCCCAAATAAAACTTTCCCTATGAAAATTAACTCCGAGACCACTCTGTCAAGCTAATCAATAGAAAAAGAGTTGTTAATTCAAGTGCATGAGCTAGCGGGACCGCCCAACTATCCGTGATCCTTCTTATTTAGTTTCAACATTAAAGATAAAACCAAACAAACAAAATTCACATAAGCTGCTAGAAGAATCAATCAACTTCAATCCAACAATTATTACACAAAATAGAAAATAAACAAACAATAACATTTCCCAAAATTATTCACGAATAGTTAATTGAACAAAAATAAATTATAATAAATAAACGAAGTTTGGGAAAAATGTTCTTGTTGTGTCCATGAAAATGGACACTCGTCCGGCAGCGAAGGTGGCGGACTCGGCTATGAAAACGGACAATGAATTTGGATGTGGCGGGTGCGCGGGTGTCCTTAGCAGATTGGGCTTTTGGGCTTGGGCAATTGGGCAAAGGCCCAATTCTTTTTCTCTTTGTTTCTTTCCGGTCCAGCCCATGCAATTGGCCCATTGACTTTTCAAGTCTTCATTTTCTTCTTTTCCGGTTTGACCCCGTGCTAGCCCTTCTTGCTTTGACTATTCAACTTAGCTCATTCTCTAATCCATGTCAGCATTGAGCCTTCATTCATCATTCTTCTTTCGCGAATTCTGGGCAGAGCAAGAGAGGGAGCTGGGCGCGAGAGGAAGAGGCAGCAACAATCGAGGACTGGGCACGGCAGTAGCGTCGGCGGGCTTTGGGGATTTCCGACGGCGGCGCTGCTGGGCTGATGCGAAGTCGATGGATTTTTATACTGTTTTGTTTGATTTATGAGATTGATGTGAATTTGCAGAATCATAATGCAAAAAAACAAGAAGAACAAGGAAATTACATGACTCGATGATACCGGAGGGGTTATTTGTGAGTATCGCCGTCAAAGTGTAGTGGATGGTAAATTATGACTAGGGGTTGTCGTACCCAAGGGATTGGAAGGCCCAAGATCCCTACTTGGTGAACAAATGCAAACAAGGTATACAATGCACTAGAAGTTGTGTGATTAGAGATGGATTATGTACTTAGATGTGGAGTATGTGCAAAATGCAAGTGTAGTGATCAAAGGGGTGTCACTCTTGAGTGACAATGACAAGAACAGTGACTTGAGGTGACAAGGACAGTAGCTAAGTAACCAATCTAATCTAAGTGAGGTTGTGGTAACAAGAACACAAGTGAATGTGTTGATAGCTTTGTGTGTTGTTGAGGTGACAAGCCCAACAAAAGTGTGATTGCTGTGTGATCAAATGGATGGAAACGATTGGGGTTTCGGGTTCACTCTACCCCAATCAAATGTATGACAAGTCTCAAGAACATGCAACAATGAATTCACTAAGGATCAAACCCCTATCCTAGCCATGTTATGGTTCTAGGATTGATTCTTCTAGGCCTATTTTGTGCCTTATTAGGGTCACAAATACTCCTAGTCTATTCATCCAAGCCTTGTTAGGGTCTCAAACAAACTTCCTAGGCATAGAGATTCAAGAATCAAGATTCAAACAAACTCAGTCCATTGACATAAACTCATCATGCTCATTGCAAACACATAGGATAAAATGTAATTACATAGAATCCTAACATTAAGTTAAGTTGAACACATGCTTGAGAACTAATTAGATTCATAAACATGCATCAAACAAAACCGTATTTAACCAATGAACATATCCAGAAACGAATTTATCATGCATACTCAAGAGAAATCATCAAAACATCATCATGGGCTAGAGCACACAACCCTAGCCCCCAATCTAATGAACTACTCACAATTCATTGTCATGTACATCAATAATCTCAAATAAGAAAGCATAAGTTCAAAGTAAGAGTGAAGAAGTTGAGAAAATGCTCAAGATGTCGATGGCCAGCAGCTCCTTGGTGACTCCAAGTATGTAGCAAGCCTCCTTGAACTCCCCTCTTCCTCTACAAGCTCCAACTTATCTCCAAGCTTCCCAACTCTTGATGTCTCAATGGATGGCAACTTGTGGTGAAGGTAACTCTATGGAATGGTGGTGGAAAGTGTATGGCTGTAGTGTTTGGGATGTGTGGAAGATATTTCGTGAAGGGATGGAAGTGAGATGGGTGGTGGAAGATGGTGAAAATGGGAAAACAAAAACGGCAGACGTACTGGGCGTCCGGGCGGATGGTATCGGCGTCCGGGCGCTTGGTACGTCTGTGTGTGTTTCAGCAAGCTTTGCCGAGAGAAAATGGGATGTTTCTATCTAGGGTTTTTCTGAACGTGAGTAACTGAGTGAGAACAAGGTCTGGTTGGTCTCAACGGCCTCCAAGGGTTCCCCAGTGGTTTCCTAGTGGAGAGAGTAAACAAAGGTGAGTGGTGGGAAAAGAAATGGAAAAGAAAGGTGAAGTGGAGGAATTTGTGGGTGAGTGGGGAAACTAGTGGACATGTCATCAGCCATGCACATGTGTGCAGCTGGTGTAGGAGACTCTCTCCTGCTGTGGTGGTGCTCCGGTGGTGGTCCGGCGGTGCTGCCGCCTCTTGTGGTGGTGGTTGGCCGGAAAAGTCGCCGGAAATGCAATTTCTTCATTTTCCTTCCTTTCTTCGATTCTTCAAGGCCTTCAATGGCAATGTCTTCCGAAGGTAAATTTGTGCAATCTTCAATGCCTAGAAGCCACGGTTGCCTTCTTGTCCTCTTCTCGGAAGTGTGCCCAAAAGTAGTCAAAATGCACCTTCTTGTGCCGAATTACCTCAAGTCACCTAAGTAACCTGAAATCATGAAAACGCATATTAGTGGTAACAAAATGCCTTCGGATAAGCTTAACTCTCGTGATTAGGAATACAATTTGCGCTATAAATAAGTGCAAATCATTACACACCGGTCAAATTCAATGGATTCATTGATGTCTTGGATCTATTAGAGTTTTTATACTGTTTTTTTATTTATGGGATTTCTGTGAATTTGAAGAATCATAATGCAAAAGAACAAGAAGAACAAGAAAATTACACGTCGGTTCAAATTTAGGGGATTCATTAATGTCTTGGATCGATTAAACTTTTAATTGATGCTAATGGGTTATGATCTTGAACTTTTATACTGTTTTATTTGATTTATGGGATTGCTATGAATTTGAAGAATCATAATGCAAAAAAACAAGAAGAATAAGGAAATTACACACCGGTTCAAATTAAGGGGAGTTATTGATGTCTTGGCTCGATTAAAATTTTAATTGATGGTAATGAGTTATGATCATGGGTTTTTATAATATTTTGTTTGATTTTGGGATTGCTGTGAATTTGAAGAATCATAATGCAAGAGAACAAGAAGAACAAGGAAATTACAGATCGGTTCAAATTCAATGGATTCATTGATGCTAATTGGTTATGACCATGGATTTTTATACTATTTTATTTGATTTGTGGGATTGCTTTAAATTTGAATAATCATAATGCAAAAGAACAAGAAAATTACACAACGGTTCAAATTCGGTAGATTAATTGATGTCTTGAATCTATTAAAGTTTTAATCGATGCTAATGGATTATGATCATGGATTTTTATACTATTTTATTTGATTTATGGGATTGCTCTGAATTTGAAGAATAATAATGCAAAAGAACAAGAAGAATAAGGAAATTAGACACCGGTTCAAATTCGGGGGATTCTTCGTTACTTGGAATTGGTGGATGTTCCTTTTCTACTAGTTTTTGGCAAACTTGTATGTATGGTTGGATTAAAGTCTACGGCATGTGAAGCGGGTGCAGAAAAAGTTTGTGAATTTGATGTAGAATGCATGAAAGAGGGATAGGCATTTAAACCAAATAGCACAGCTTGGAAAGTCTACGGCATGTGAAGCGGGTGCAGAAAAAGATTGTTGAAGGAGGTCCGTATGTATCTCTCAGTCATATTCTTACTTCTTACTAAATCGCACAGTTATGATTTTGATGTAGAATGCATGAAATGTTTCACTTCAAATGAAGATTACCTCCTACATGTCCATTCATCTTGCTTGGATGCAATGCTTGAAATTGCATCGATTAGATGGTTTTCTCGGGAAGAATTGATATTTATGAAAAAACAATATTTTTTTTTCGATTGTAGCACCACATTGCTCTTACAATCTGATTTTAGGGTATATAAAAAATATGGGGGTGACTATTGATGTTCTTGATAGCAATAACTTAGTTATTCGTGATTATATGTTTAGCTTCCGAAAATGGTAATCTGTTGGACAATATTCCACACAATGTACAAGAGCTTATAAATTCCTACCAGTTGAGTCTTTTTATCACAAAATTGCGTCTTTTTCTGTTTTAATCACGTTTTTTTACCAGTATTTTAATCTTGTTTAATTAATATTTTTTCTGAAAATAATATAAAGTGCAGATTACAAACAAGTCGAAACCATTGGCACTTTCCTTATTATTCTAGTGTCAATTTTTTTTTGTTATACTATAGTATTGCAGTAACTTTTTAAAACTCTGTTGCATCTGGATGATTATTTGTAGATTACAAGCATGACTTTCATTGCATAATTACACTACATGTTGTTATGTGAAAGAGTTTAAATTATAATCCCCCCAACTGGAAGTTATGCCGTTGTGGGTTATCATTAGAGATAGTACCACTTGGATCCAGTCCAACCCCTTGCCGTATCAAATTTCTTGTTTAAGATATATGTCGTCTTGCGAGACATTGTTCTCATATATGCTTTGTTCATATTTGGAGGGAAGCGAACTTTGTCGCTAAGCTATTGCAAAAGCTGGTCACTTGATACATGTTTCGGTTGGGAGCACAAACTTCGGTTGTGTGCTGCTAACGCTTTCCATTTTGATCAGTTAGGTTGCAGTTGTGTTAGGGGTTTTTCGTTGTAATTTGCTCTTCTTCATAAAAAAAAATGATACCATATTGGCATATTAGATATCGGGTTAATAGGTTTAATGATCCTTGCCGAAACGACGTTGCGACCCAAGTCAGTTTTTTTAAAAATCAAACGCAGCTTCATCTTTTGTTCGCACAACAGTAGCACCGTTCATCTTCTTCTTTCTTGCCCCCAGCCCCCAACAACTCAATCTTCTTCCTTACGGGAATTGGTGAATGTTCCTTTTCTATTAGTTTTTGGCAAACCTGTATTTTTGGTTGGATTAAAGTAGTAAAATTCTTCTTCTTGTTGTTGCTCTTGTTGTTGTTAGGAATAGAAATATGGAGCAGATCGTGCACATCCCGGACATACCCTCTATCCATCCCGACCAGCAACCCACAATGGATGTGATTGCTTCATTTATAGACCCAAAAGTGGCCAACACTCCTGTAAGGTTGTATTCCATTCAATTTTCTAGTAAACATGTTTTTGGTTACTCGGTATGTCCTCATTGTTGACCAAATAAATTGATCATTTAGACGTTTAAACCAAATAGCACCGCTGGAAAGTCTACGGCATGTGAAGCGGGTGCAGAAGAAGTTTGTTGAAGGAGGTCTGTATGTATCTCTTATTCATATTGTTACTTCTTACCAAATTGGGCGGTTATGATTGTGATGTAGAGTGCATGAAATGTTTCACTTCAAATGCAGATTACCTTCTACATGTCTATTCATCTTGCTTGGATGCAGTGCTTGATATTGCACTGATTGGATGGTTTTTCGAGAAGAATTGATATTTATGCAAGAACAATATTTCCTTCGATTGTAGCACCACATTCCTCTTACAATATGATTTTAGGGTAAATAAAAAATATGGGGGTGACTATTGATGTTCTTGACATGAAGAACTCAGTTATCCGTGATCATATGTTGAGCTTCCAACAATGGTAATCTATTGGATAGCATTCTGCACGATGTACTTGAGCTTATTAATTCCTACCAATTGAGTCCTTTTATCACAACAGTGGGTCTTTTTTCTATTTTAGTCATGTTTGTTTTTTTTACCAGTATTTGAATCTTGTTTAATTAGTGTTTTTTTTCTGAAAATAATATAAAGTGGAGATTACAAACAAGTGGAAAATGACTCAACGATAATTACGGGGTGAATGTGAGTATCACCGTCAAAGTGTAGTGGATGGTAAATTATGACCAGGGGTTGTCGTACCCAAGGGATTGGAAGGCCCAAGATCCCTACTTGGCGAACAAATGCAACCAAGATATGCTATGCACTAGAAGTGGTGTGATTAGAGATGAATTATGTACTTAGATGTGGAGTATGTGCAACATGCAAGTGTAGTGTTCAATTGTGTGTCACTCTTGGGTGACTTGTAACCAAAACAGTGACCAAAACAGTAACTATGTAACCAATCTAATCGATATGAAATTGTGGTAACAAGAACACAAGAACGTGTTCAATCGCTTTTGTGTTGTCGAGGTGATGATTTGTATGTAATTTGCATACAAATTAGGCCTCTAATCATCATTATTGTGCTTGTCCAATGGCCATTTGTGAGTCTCTAATCCTTGTTTGCACACTTGTAGATGAATTGAGCATCGGAACGATATTGGGATCAAAAGGGAGCATTTCGGAGCTTTTAGTGGATTTCCGGCAAAAAGACGAAAAGTCAACTCGTTGTCAACCCCGACTTTGGAGCATCAAAGAGTCAAATGCCGAGTCCCGAGAATGAAGCACAAGAGAATTCCGGAAGATTGACCAAGAAACCAAAAAGTCAACTATGGTCAACTCCGAAGGTCAAAGTCAAGGTCCAAGTCAAGGTCAACCTTGTGATTCACGAATGTGCTCCCACATCATCAGGGACCACACTAGATTTGGTGAGGTGACATGTTGATTATTCCTCCCTTTGTCCTCCCTTGTGATTTCCTTCCTTGCCCTTCATTAAACCTTTCGAGCCCTTAGATTAAACCCTACTTCATCCCTAGCCCTTTATTTCTTCCCCTCCAGCTTATAAATAGCTTAGTTTTTGCGTCATTAGGTCATCTTTAACCTTCCCATTCAGACCCAAATCGACCTCACTTCCTTTCCCCTTTCCTTCTCTCCATTTCTCCCTTTCACTTCGGCCTGCGAACGACCATCGACCGGTCGACGACTACCCGTCGAACGGTCGACAGCCGACGGAATCCGTCGCTTCGGCTCGTCTCCGCCGCCTCCTCCACTTCTACCACCATTTGGGCAGCTTCGGGATCCTCACCAGACATCAGGGACGCCATCTACACTCAAGAAGAAGAAGGATACACCATTGATTGAGCATTTCTCACCCCTTCTCTCTCTTGTATTCATGATTTTAGCTTGCTATTGTTTTGTGATGATGCATCCCTTGATGGATAGTGAGTAGTTACCTTGTTGGGGACTAGGGTTGTGTGCCCTAGTCCATTGTGATGTATTGATGAATTAACTATGTATGGATGCTTTGTGATGAATGGATATGTCTATTACCCAATTCAATTTGTGTTGAATGCATGTTTAGGGAACTTTGTCACCTCTTTGAGCATGTGTATAACCTATTTTGATTGAGTTTGTTGGGGTGACTCCTAACTCTCTCTAGGCAATTGATAGTAGATGTGATGTGGACCCCTTGTTTGAGCTTCTAAGTCTTTGAGCCCTTCGCCTCCCAAGCCACATTGGGAGAGTTCTAGTGACCCATAACATGGCACTATGAATACATAAGAAAAGATGGTCTTAGACCCATAACATGGCTAAGATACGGAACTTGATTCATCCATTGCATAAGCATAATTACTAAATTGGTTCGTTAAGCATCGTAATTGGACTTAGGCTAACCCGAAAACCCCAACACTTTCCTTATCGTGCACACACATCTATCTTTATTGCTTGCATTTACTTTAATTGTTTGTTTGTTGCTTGCATTTCACAGTGCTTCTCCCAAAACCAAACTCACTACACTCACACTTCACTCATTGTCACATACTCACCTTCACTCACTCTTTCCATTTCTCATCTATTCCATCATTGCTAGAGCACTTGATCACACAAATTACCAAGGGATCGAGGAGCCCATCGATCCTCGTTGGAACGACAACCCCCTTCACAATTTACTTACCCCATACTTTGACGGTTCGTCAAATGGCGCCGCTGCCGGGGATCTAGGTTTAATCGTTGATTTCTTGGTTGTTTTGGTTGAGACTTTAGCTTTCTTTTGCTTTTGTTTGCATATTTCCTTGTTGTGTTTGTTTATATTATGGTATTTTATCGCCTAGTTGATAATCATCGAGTTTACTTTCGTTTAGTTTCTTGCATCAAGTGTGTTCTTGAAATTGTGAATATTGAATTCGTGTTTTCGTTGGTCTAATTGTGCTTTAGGTTGCTTGTTTGTTGTTGTTTGGATTCCCTTGCACCTTTTTGGGACCTTGTTTGTTTAGGTATAAAAGGAGAAAATCACAAAAATATAGTTTCGGGGCACTTGTCGAACGGTCGATTCTCGTTTCTCGACCCTTCGACGAAAATTCCCTGGACGTGTGTCGACCGGTCGACCGGGAACATTGATTATTGTGTTTTGAAGGTATATGAACCTTGCTTGACCTCTCACACACGCATACAACTTAGAAGCGGAAAGATTTTAAGTGAGAACACAAGAGGAAGGCCAAGAGTGGACGTAGACCGATTGTGAGACGTATACCGATTGTTTGTGAGAGTGCACCGCCTACACTCGAGCGCCACCAAGCACCTTTGGAGGAGCCGATTCCCCAACTGAACAATGGGAGAACCAAATCCACCACCGGATCCACTCAACAACAACAATCCACCTCCCGTGAGACGCATGAGGGAGTACACTCTTCCTTATGTGGTGGATCACCCCTCTTGCATCATGCTACCACCGTGCAACACTCATTATGAAATCAAGTCTTCCACCTTGAGTATTATGCCTACTTTCCATGCCTTGAGGGATGAAAGCCCGTATGATCATCTCATGGAATTTGAACAAGTATGTACTACCGTTCAATTACATGGACTACCCGAGGATGGACTCAAGCTTCGCCTATTCCCTTTCACATTGAAGGATGGAGCTAGGAAGTGGTTACTCGAAGCTTCCACCAAGGTCCATTCACTCATGGTTTGAGTTGCAAGAAGCTTTCCTTTCAAAGTTCTTCCCACCTAGGAAGGCGGCCAAGGTTAGGGATTCTATTGTCAACTTCAAGCACCAATCGGGCGACGCTTTCTATGAAACTTGGGAGAGATTCAAGGATTTAGTGATGAGTTGCCCACACCACGGCTTGGAACAATGGTTTCTAGTTGATGTGTTCTACCCGAGGCTTATCTTCCGGGCAACAACAAAGAGTTGATACTTTTCGGGGGGAAGCACAATAGCCGGTATGTCTCCCGATGAGGCATGGGACACATTTGAGGACTTAGCCACAAATTCCGAGCTATGGGATGACTTTGGGTCGAAGACTTCCTCCCACTTAATCGGCACCTCAAGTAACAAGAGTCCACAATGTCTCAAGTGAATCATTGGGGGATGACATGATGAGAACCCAATTTGATAGGTTGGAAGCGGCTCTCGAAGCAAGACGATGGACATGCTCATGCAATCACAATCCAAGCCTCCTCCTCGACAAGTTAATAGTGTTATCTCTTCACCATCTTGCTTCTATTGTGGCTCTCTTGGCCATCAAGCGGAGGAGTGTGCTTACATGATTGAGGAAGAGAAGGGAGAGAGACAACAAGTGAACCAAGTGAGTTCCTATTCACAAGGTTCTTATCAAGCGCCTTCAAAAGCTTACAACAACTTTGCACCTCGGAATGAGCAAGGGAGCACTCAAGGATACCAACCAAAACCTTTTGGAAACAATGCTCAAAGGTATCAAGAGAGATCTCAAGGGTATAATACCTACCAAGGAGGAGATAAGTATCAAGGGAGTGACACATATGGAGGACATGGTGAGCTCGACTTTTGGATCACCTCCCGGTTCTCTACTCGAGGAGGAAACACCTACCATCAAGGTGTCTCTTCATCTTTTGCTGCCCCACGTAGCTCTCAAGCTCAAGAGTCCGCGGAGCCGTCAATGAAGGACATGATCGCCACCCTTGTGCAAGGCCAAGTGAAGAACAATGAAGCGATCTCGGCTCTTGAACAAGGGCAAAACATCTTGCAACAAGGCTTGTCAAAGATTGAGTTGCAAATGGGCCAAATGGCCAAGGAGATTAGTGAGAGGCCAAGAGGTACCTTGCCTTCTAATGTGGAGCAAAACCCTAAGTTCAAGACCAAGGAGCAATGCAATGCTATCTTCACTTCTCATTCCGGTATCTCTCATGCTACTTATACTCCTACTCCCCTAATATCAAATGTTTTCACCCCTTCTCCTATTCATGAGAACTTTAATCATATGCATTGCATGGAGGATGGGGCCAAGGAGGAAGAAAATGTACTCCTTGGCAATTATGGATTGAAGGAGGAGAAGACTTGTGAGGAGAATGAAGGAGTGGTGCTTGGGAAAGGACTTGGTTACTTGTCTTTTGAGAATGATGTTACCTCTTATGGTGGAGTGAAGACACGAAGGAGCATTGAGTGAGGAGACTCCTAGGCATGAGCATGTCATGGTTTCTAACCTTGGTGGTGAGGCTATGAAGGCTATGGACCCACCAAGAACCATGAGCACCTCCAGGGAGCTCCCCGATGATGATGTGCATGTACACCAAGCGAAGAAGATCACCCCCGATGAGAGGAGGAGCAAGAAGAAGACATTGACGAATGAGCTTCGTGAAGTGTTCAAAAAGGTAGAGATTAATATCCCTTTGTTGGAGCTCATTTGCAAAGTGCCGGTTTATGCAAATTTTCTCAAGGACTTGTGTACTGCAAGAGGAAGCGGCTTGAGGAGCGTGAGGTATACAAGATTGAAGGGCACGTAAGCTCAATGATTCAACACGACATGCCACCGAAGAGGAAGGATCCCGGAAGCTTCACTATCGGATGTCAAATTGGTGAGACACACCTTGATGGAGCACTTATGGACCTAGGGGCAAGTGTCAATGTGATGCCTCTATCTCTCTATAAGAGGTTGAGCATTGGTGCTTTGCAACCTATCCCTATTGCACTTACCTTTGCGGATGGAAGCAAGCGAAGACCGGCGGGTGTAGTGGAAGATGTGCTAGTAAGAGTTGACAAGTTTATTCTTCCCGTCGACTTTGTTGTGCTTGATATGGGTGATGACCCCAATGAAGACAATGGATTTCCCACTTATTTTTGGACGCCACTTTTATGGCTACGGCGGGAGTGAAAAATCAATGTTTTAAAGGGAACCACTAGCTTCAAGGTGTTGGGTGAGAAAGTGAAGTTTGAAATGTTCAAGCCCATTCATCCTCACGGAGGTAGTTGAGAAGGTGTTTTCTATTAACTTGGTGAAGGGAAATAGTCTTCAGAGTGAAAGGATCTTTGGTCCTTTAAATCCCATCGAAGCCTACACCTCGTGCTCACGACCACTACTCACCAATTTGGGGGTATGACAATCCACCGCCTCTTGTGAACTCAAAGCCACCACCTCTTTCTCATAAAGACATACTTGGGAAGGATCCACTTCTTGGAAGGAGCTACAGAGAAGAGCCCTCCCATGAATGAGCTACAAAAGGCGACAATCAAGGCCATGAGGGAGATGGTTGGCGAGGTAAGGAAGAAGAAGTATGCATGGCCCCAAACTTCCATTTCGATTTTCAATGGTATGAAGGGCTGCTTTGTGAGAAGCTTTGGAGATGGTGAGACAAGCCATACAGTGAGTGAGAAGAAGCTTTGCTTTGAGCCACCATAATTTCACCAAGGAGGAACCAAGACCAGCTTTTTAGGTGTATAAACCGGAAGCGCTTATGGGAGGCAACCCCACTTGGAAAAGAAATTTTGTTTTCAGCACTATTTAGTAATGAATAAAGGTTTTGGGAGGTTGGGAGGTGCTAGGATAAGAAGATTTGGGAAGAAACCCAAGAGGTGTTGATTAGCATTTGTCTACGAGAGGCCCGGGCAGAACAGTGACTTCGGAGACAGTTTCTCCACATCGGACCGTTGAAATTCAGTGAAACAAGTTGGGAACGATTCTTCTATGGAGTCTTCTCTGCCCAGTTTAAATTTCTCTCTAAAAGACCGTTGGATCTGTCGCAATATTGGTTTAACAGAGGAGTGCTCGTTGCAGTTTGACTTTCTAGAGGGTCACTTTGACCGGTTCTTCATTGCATGTCCGGAAGGTGATTTCTGAGTTTCCAGTGGCGAAACTAAAGCTCTTTGAGTGTACTTCCCAACGCCACTAGAATCACTCAACTTGGATGCCTATTCTAGGGGCTATGCCCAGGTCTTTGGGAGAAGGTCAATGCTGCATTGCTGCTTTCCCCGTTTTCAAGTGATCCCGATGCAATCACACTCGCTACTTCATTTGGCACCCGAGGAGCAAACATATGGAAGTCGGGGCCTTGTGCCCTGAGGTTGTGTCTATTTGAGGTCTCTTGGCTAGCTAAGGACGTCGTCTACGAGGGGGTTTTCTTATCTCTATCTTCCGATTGCTAAATGTTTTGTTATGTGTGCATTCGCCCGACTTCACTCTCCTCACTTTTACCAATGTGATTTTCTTTGCTTTTAAACTCCTCAAAACACCGAGGACGATGTTGGTTTTAAGTGGGGGGTGCGGGGTTGGCCTAAATTAAAGTTGTCTCACATTTTCGAACCACCAAAATTTTTCAATTTTTCAAAAGTTTTCATCGGACGGTCGACCTTTGGGTCGAACGGTCGACAGGAATTCCCGGACGACCGGTCGACAGAAGCTTAAAGTTGAAAATTTTGAGAATTTTGAAACTTTGAAGTTTGTTTGGTGTGTTTTTATTGTCCTTTTCAACCCCAATGATGAATTTGAGCCCATTAGGTTATGAATTAAGTGGATAAAGAGCATGTGCCACTACTAGAATTATGTCGTCGGACATCGGCCGAAAACCGATGTAAAACAAATTCTCGACCGATGTCTTTGTGGGTGTAGTAAAAGATAAAAAACTATTAACATCGGTTCGTGACGGATGTCTACCAATCCGCGGTACATCGTTTCTACATACTAATACGATGTAAAACAGATAAAACGAGCATTACTTTGCAGGTTCAACTATTCTAAAAATATCATATTATGACTTTTAATGCTCGATAAAGTGTAGCTATGTGCAGAAAATTAAACCTATAAACATCGCTCTTGACAAATAACTGATGTTTATCTTCTTTGTAGACATCGAAAGCATGATGTACTGCATGCATTTATATATATATGTGTATATTTACACTTGTTTACTGCCTAGTACAAACTGCTTAACAATTAACATAACCGATATTGTTATACATAATTGAAATCTATTTCTTAATAAATAACGATGTTAAATATTTCTTGGGACATTGGTTTTACATTAAGTTTTGATGTTGATAGGAGCACAAAGTGTGACGTTTTTAATGTGTTTTCCCTACTATTTGGCTATGATTTAATTGTAACTTTGCTATTTTAGCTTAGTTTCCATATTTGAGTCCAAAATGATGTATTAATGTGAACATGTGCAGAAACGAAGTCTAATGGGCTTTTGCGAGGCCCATTAAGAGGTGGTCTGCCATGAGGCCCAAGAAGGGGGCCCAAGCCCATGAAGGAGGCCCAAATCCATGAAGGAAGGCCCAGGTTCACAAGGCATGAGGAAAGGCCCAAGCCCAGATTTTCGGACATTCTGCCTGTGCAGATCAGTCAACTTGCGAAGCCCATATCTCTCAATTGCACCGTCAGATCTAGCTGTAATTTTGATACACGCTGCATGTGGATGTTAGCTGCTCCCAAATAAAATTTCAGAATCATCCAACCGGTGGAACGTCCATTATGCCGCTCTAAGTGCGCACTGCTCAGTGCTGTCTGCTTTTTATTTCTTTCCTCTTCTTTTATTTTCAATGCTCCACTCACCCCTATATTTCCCCTTTCCTCTTCTTTCTGCCCACAATATTAGTGTTTGATTTCTTTTATCTAAATAAATGGTTCATTGCCATATGACTTCATTTCCACCATTCCACTTACCATTTCTTTTCTACCACTCACATTCCACTTCTCTTCCTTTTCTTTCTTTATTTCTTTCATTGTCTTCTTCTTCCTCTCCATTCTCCTATAAATAGCAGCCTCATTCTTCTCACCAATTCACACCCCAATGGGGAGGGACAAACCCTCCTCTTTCTCTTCTCCATCTCACATCATATTTTCCATTCTCTAGTATTTAGGGTTTTCAAGTCTTCAAGGAGGAGGGGAGCTGTTTACACCATTACCACCAGCCATCAACCATCATCACCACCATCATCATCACCTTGGGAATCTCGGCTTTTGAGTTACTCGCGTGAGGATTTAAGAGTTTGTGATCTTCGAGTTCTTCCTACTTTCCATATGGTGTACTTCAACTTATTCTTTAATTACTCTTTTTGAGTTCCTCTTTGTTGCTTGTTTATTCTTTGTACTAGTTAACATGACATGATTTATATAATTTTCAGCCTATATTTTATGAGTTTATTTGATTGTTAGATCCTAATTAATTAGTTCTTCTAGCAGCTTATGTGACTCCGTTTATTTGATTCGGTTTTATTGAATCTTTTATGTGTTCTTGTTTTAAGGTTCGAAACTTAAGATGATTGCATGTAATTTGTGCTAGAATTAGGGTTTTAATTCTAATTCACAAGTAGTAAAGGCTTATCAAACGGGTCGGAATCAAAATAAGAAGGATCGCGGATAGACGAGCGTTCGCTAGGTCGCGCACTTTAATTAACAACTCTTCTCCTATGCGTTAGATATGTTATTGATTGATCACCTTTGCATGTTTAATTGTTTAATCTAGATGAGCGTTCACTAGGTTAATTTTCATAGAAGAGGTTTTATTTGGGGAATGATAACCCGTGTGGGCATTCCACATATGTTAGTTTCGGTTTCATGGCTAGGGAACTTGGTTAATTTTCGGTCTAATGATTGGTAAACTTGTGTATATGTGGCTGAACTTTATATACTTTGTGTTTCATCATCATATTTTATTTATTCTTTGTAATTTAATTAATTTATTTCATTCAATTTATCTCTCAATTCCCCTTTTTACTTTGTACATATGTATATATTTATACTTTATACTTGTTAATAATAATTCTTTATTTTATTTAATTCTTTGTGACATTTTTTGTTAGGTACACCCTTTGATCTCCGTTGTGAACGATACCCTACTTACACTATACTACCGATAGGGTTTTTTTAAATTGATGCTCATTTTGGGCGTGTCAATTTTTGGCGCCGTCGACGTGGATTGAAAATATTCCTAACCTAATATTTTTTTTTGTGAATACTATTTATAATTTTATGTAATTATTACTGTTTCTATTACTTGTATATAATTACTGTTTACTTTTTATTGTTTATAATTTTACTATTTTTTTAACTGTTCATATTACTTGTTTTTAATACTTGTTCATATTTTGTTACACTTAGTAATTATATTTAGGTGTCTTTTATATAGTTGATTATTTTTTGTTGTTGTAAGTTGTAACTTGAACGGAATAGGTAAGGTCCTTTTATTAATATTGGCCTAAACCCTTCATTTTTACCGTAAGGTTATTTGAGGTTGAGGGCGGCCTTTATTAACACTTGGAGAATTGTCGAACACTTAAGTGCTTTCTCAACTGAGTAAGGGGCACATGAATGGTGTCTAGATATGATCGAGACCCTGGGTGACGGGTTTGTAAAATTGGATTCAGAGGACTAGTCCACTAAATGAATCCTGCCTCTCGCTTATTCTCTTGGGATCTGGCCATTCGCCTTCGAAAACACGGAAAGTCATTTAAGTCAAGGCATTGCACCTAGGCCGTAAGTCCACCTTGAGTTACCGCTTGGAATCAACTTTCATTTTTTTTCAACTATATTCAAGGCAAAGGAAAATATTTTTGTACACTTAAGTGTATTGTGTAAATAAAATTTACTTAGACATAGGAAATTTTATTCATTCATTTTGTATAGATAATTTGTGACATATTTTTAACTTTGTAAATATTTTGTTTTTATTTTGTAAATCTATTACTAACCTTTTTATTTTGTATAGGAATAATCCGGGTTTATCGGAAATTTTACCACGTACATCGGAGCATACGTTTTGGAAGTCAAGGTTGAAAAACCTTGAGGTTGATGTCTTGTTGGTGATTTTCTGGTATCCTCGGGAGTAAAAAGGTAAGTTTCTTTTTTCACTCTAGTTATTTAATTATTTATTTTTAAAAAATAAAAAAATAAAAAAATAGAAAATTTGTAATTGTAAATAAAAAAAAGAGTGATTGTTTTGTTTTACTATTTGTCATTATTTATTTTTACTGTTTATAATTATTGTTTGTTTTGGGCTTGTTTGTTTGCTTGTTGTTTGTTAGTATTGGGCCTTAAGCCCATTTGTTTTGTCGGTTTGAGTTTTGGGTTTCGAAAAAAAAAATAAAAAATAAAAAATTTAGTTAATTAAATTTAGCCCATTGGGCTCGTGTCATTCCCAAGCCCAAAAAACCCAAATTAGTGTGTCGGGCCTTTACTTTTTAGGCCCATTAGTTTAATCTCACCAATAATGGGCCGGAGTTTTTGGCGGCCAGGCCCACTTTAAGGCCCAGACCATTCCGATGGCCCAGGCCCGTTTAAAGTGTCGGCAACCGTTAGCGCGTGTGCTACGCGTTTTCACTGTTCACTTTACGACTTTCGCGTAAAGATTTAGTTAAATAAAAAGAAAAATTCTTATTGGACCGTCCCGCGACTTTCGCGTCGGCACGATAATTAAAAAAAAAATAAAAATAAAAAATGAAAAAAATATTTGATTGGGCCGACGGACGACTTTTGCGTCGGCCGATTTGTTTAATAATCCGCATGCGTGTCAACTGTAGCCTTTGCGACTTTCGTCGCTCGATCCGCAATTTGCGGATCCGTGTTCCGTGGCACGTGTGCGTACGTGCGTCTCGTTCCTTTCCCTTGGTTTGTGTCTATGTGCTTCATTCCATTCATTTTGCATTCATTTTCACTTAGTTCCCTTTTAGTCTCTCTAAATTTTCTCTCGTTTGTTCATACTGTTCTTCACTTGTTCTTCGTTGTTCTTAGTTATTTTTCCGTAAAGCTATCCTCCCTCCCAACCTAGAAATGGCCAAAAGAGTGAATTCTTTCAGTGAGTTGTTTCATTCTAGTCCTCCGAGAGTGATTTCTTTGAAGGCTTGGATGAAATCATTCCACCAAGCATTCTAGATACCGTTAATGCTAGCATGCCGGATGAACCAGAACCACAAGCACCAATCCAGGCTGCTGATCCACATGTTGTTGTTGTTGCTGGTCCTTCCCAGAAGCGTACGAGAGGCCCGAGGACGAGATTCACCAAGGACCAAAATGATGCGTTGACCGAGTTCTACACGGTGAATCCTCACCCACTCAAACTGCACAGAGCAAGGTTTGCTATAGAACTCGGGTTAACTGAAAATAAGGTCTACAACCGGGGAAGGAGATTTCACGATAAGCACGGTATCCCGTCGAGGAGCAGATTTATGCCGATCTAATAAGAAGAAACGAGGAGCTGACGAGTAAGAATGAGGAGCTTCAAGAGCAGAACCGGAAACTCATCGATGCTCTTCACAGCGGCATTTGTCCCAGTGTGGAGGTCCCGTTCCGCACCCAGATGTGCATCGATCAAGATTCGAAGTTGTTCCTCCGAGCCTCTTCTTGTCTTGTCCGATGATTCAATCGACATGGATGACTTGCGAAGGGATGTGCGGAGCCTCATGCCAACATTACTCGAGCGCTCATCCTCTCATGTGCCATCTCGACAACATTCCGGACCTGCTCATGATCTCGTTGGGTTTCATTCCGACCGGATCGCCGATATCGTGAACAAAGCCAAAGACGAACTCTTCTCTTGGTCGCGGCTGGTTTTCCCCCATGGATCATTTCCTCAAATCCCAGCACTTCCATTCATCCCGAAACTCTTAATCATGCCGAGTACTTCGCGAGTGTCTCAACGAGCCGAGCCTACACCATATTTCATATCGAAGCCTCGAGACACTCAGCAACCATTCACCCGAATCCGACCACCATCGTTCAGATTTTAATGGATGTTGGTCAATGGTTGCTCGTCTTCTCGTAGCTTGGTCACCAATGCCCATACCTTGGAGGTCCCGTTCTCCGGGATAGAAGAAAGCTACAAGGAGCGAGTGCAAGTGATGTCCGCCGAGTTCCTAGTGCCAACACACAATGTTTCAACTCGTGAAGTCCAGCTTGTTCGTTCCTCTCACCAACAATTGGATGGAAGTTGGATTGTTGTGGATGTCTCGTGGATGAAATGAGCTCAAATCCAAGGCCTTCCGTGAGATCAAGATGTCGAAAACGTCCTTCCGGATGCCCGATACGGATCTGCAGAATGGATCCTCCTTTGTCACGTGGGTGGAGCATGTTGATGTGCGAGAAAAAGATTTAACCCCCTTATTTAAACCTTTTGTTGAATCAGGTTTTGCATATGGAGCGAAGCGTTGGTGGGCACCTCTTCAACGACATGCCGAGCGCTACATGTGCGTGATGGGGATTCACACTTCACCCGCTGACTCAATCATTTCACCAGGAGGGAGAAGAAGCCTTGCTAAGATGGCAAACCAGATGGCGGTAAGTTTCTTCAACGACATCACCAACTCGACTTACCATCATCGGACTGCATCAAACAAAACGGGAGACACACATACGGAGGTCAGGACCAACAAGCGAAGGGGTGATCCTAGCCAACCCCTTGGACTCGATCGTACCGCTGGCTGTTCGTCAAGCACTTCTCCCATCACACAAGAATCTTTGATTTTATCGAGACGTACGTACAAGGCATTTATGGGATAGTGTGTCGATAGACAGTTCAGTACATGTGCTTACAAACTTCACCACCGGTCTCGACCCACGAAATTCTATCTCCGTTTTGGGCATAAGTAATCACGTCGACTTCCTCATACTCCAGGAGTGCTTCACGGATTCAACGGGGTCGTACGTGATTTATGCGCCTATCGATCAAGCAACCTTCCAGTCCATGTTATGTGGAGTCGACCCGGAGCCTTTTCAATTGATGTCATCTCGGCTTCTCCATTCGCCCGATGTATCCGGAGACGTACTTGATGGAACTCTACCGACGTTAGTGTTCCGGATCTCGTTGAAGGCAAATTCAGCCGGACGTGCCGTGGATTTGGCAACAGGCACGGTCCAGACACGCTCAAAAGGATCAAAGCCGCAGTCAACTAAGGAGCAAACGTTGGATGCAAGGCCCCGCTAGCCTTGTTTGTGACTGTTGGTGACTACCTTCGGGAGGAGCTTCACGATCTTCAAGGGGGAGTCTTTCTCGTTTCCCTTTTCATTTACTTAACTGTCGTGTGTTTATTTCTGTTTGTGTGTTTGTGTGTTTAATTCGTTTGTGTGTTTAAACTCAACATGCTTGAATTTTTCATTTTCGTGAAATATCTGTCTAACATTGAGGACAATGTTTAATTCAAGTGTGGGGGGAAGGTTTATTAAAAAGAAAAGAAAAAAATTTGAAAAATTCAAAAATTCAAAAAAATAATTTACTTGTTTTTGTTTTCTACGGTAACAATATATCGACTAGATCATACTTACTCCCTTGGTAGCGTTGAACCTACCATTGCACTAAGTAAGTCACTGTGGTCACGTATTGTTACCCTAATAAAAAAAATTGAAAAAGAAAAAAAATAGTTTTGTAAGCTCGTTTGTTTCGCACTGGCTTTGGAGCTATCGAGTCTTAGAAAGTGCTTGTTCGTTTATTTGAGCTATATCATTTTAAAAAAAATCAAAAAAAAAATCAAAAAAATCAAAAATTACAAAAATATTTGCTTCTGTTTTGTGTGTTTTGTGCTTTGTTCTTTCCAATCCCAAGGATGAATTGAGTTTAATTGTTGTGATTAGGAGAATGTTTATTATATGTCAAGGCTTTGTGTAGTTTGCTTTGGATTTAATATGCATAACTTGTGATTGCTCGAAATTCCATGTTCACATAACCTGTTTCGATTAATTGATTGCAATCCGAGAAGCACATTTGAACATACATTGTCATGCATACCCAGAAAATGTGAGGACTTGAGCCTATTGAATATTCACATGTATGCATCATTTCATACATTTACTCGTTCTTCATGTGTGCACAATTCATGAGTTTTGAACCTAGAACTTGCTCAAAGACCACTTGAAACGTTTTGTTAATCTGTGATGAATTAGAGATGATTAAGGCATTAGTTGAGCACCATGGCCAAAATATTCACCATCCATCTAAACACGAACTTTAGGAATCCCCTTTTGAACTAAACACTCATTAGCCTTTTCTTTTGTTCACCCACACCATCTCACCCTTGTTTTATTGTGTTTGCAAGACGATGATAGTGACTTCTTGTGTTTTTATGCTTCGGATTTGTATGGTAGTATACCAAAAGGCAAGTGTGGGGGTGCATTTTATTTTGTTGTATTTGTTCAAAGAAAAAGAAAAAAAAAAAATCAAAAACAAAAAGAAGGAATAAAATTCCTCAAAGAAAAAAAAAAAAGAAAGAAAGAAAAAAAAAAAAGAAAAAAAAGAAAAATTCCAAAAATAGAGTTATTTTCTTGTATTGTATTATTTTCAATAAAAGGTTGGAGGAGAATAAGAAAGTTGTTTCGGGTATAGCATAGGTATGAGTTTCAAAGTCGTTGATTTGTCTTGCAAACATGTAAAACATTTTTCATTTCTAGTCCTTTCATTCATTCACCATTTATCATTCACCATTCACCATTCACCATTCACCCTTTGGTCCCTGTTTCACCTGAAAGCCCTTATGATCTAATGAGTTGTAGATTAATTGTGGAGAGTTGGTTAATGAGCAAGCATATGGGAACACTACTTGTGTAATTGTTATGAGAGTAAACACTTAACCCTAAACACTGAGCGGAAATATTTAGTGAATCTTGTGAGGTTTAGTGGTTAATGTTGTTTCGATGTGCCTATTGGATTGCTTGACATTAATTGTATACTTGGTTTTCACACACTACACCCGAGCATAAATGAGATGTACATGTTAAATGCTTAGCAAATTCTTTAACCTTGGTATATAATTTTTATTCTCTTGATTATAACTCTTTCGAACTCGCTGAGGGTTATGGTTGGAAAGACCATTCTGTTTTGTGTTTCCTTTTCTGTTTTGTGTTGTTCTTGTGTTTGCTAGAGGACTAGCAGTAGCTAAGTGTGGGGGAATTTGATAGGAGCACAAAGTGTGACGTTTTTAATGTGTTTTCCCTACTATTTGGCTATGATTTAATTGTAACTTTGCTATTTTAGCTTAGTTTCCATATTTGAGTCCAAAATGATGTATTAATGTGAACATGTGCAGAAACGAAGTCTAATGGGCTTTTGCGAGGCCCATTAAGAGGTGGTCTGCCATGAGGCCCAAGAAGGAGGGCCCAAGCCCATGAAGGAGGCCCAAATCCATGAAGGAAGGCCCAGGTTCACAAAGCATGAGGAAAGGCCCAAGCCCAGATTTTCGGACATTCTGCCTATGCAGATCAGTCAACTTGCGAAGCCCATATCTCTCAATTGCACCGTCAGATCTAGCTGTAATTTTGATACACGCTGCATGTGGATGTTAGCTGCTCCCAAATAAAATTTCAGAATCATCCAACCGGTGGAACGTCCATTATGCCGCTCTAAGTGCGCACTGCTCAGTGCTGTCTGCTTTTTATTTCTTTCCTCTTCTTTTATTTTCAATGCTCCACTCACCCCTATATTCTTTCCTCTTCTTTCTGCCCACAATATTAGTGTTTGATTTCTTTTATCTAAATAAATGGTTCATTGCCATATGACTTCATTTCCACCATTCCACTTACCATTTCTTTTCTACCACTCACATTCCACTTCTCTTCCTTTTCTTTCTTTATTTCTTTCATTGTCTTCTTCTTCCTCTCCATTCTCCTATAAATAGCAGCCTCATTCTTCTCACCAATTCACACCCCAATGGGGAGGGACAAACCCTCCTCTTTCTCTTCTCCATCTCACATCATATTTTCCATTCTCTAGTATTTAGGGTTTTCAAGTCTTCAAGGAGGAGGGGAGCTGTTTACACCATTACCACCAGCCATCAACCATCATCACCACCATCATCATCACCTTGGGAATCTCGGCTTTTGAGTTACTCGCGTGAGGATTTAAGAGTTTGTGATCTTCGAGTTCTTCCTACTTTCCATATGGTGTACTTCAACTTATTCTTTAATTACTCTTTTTGAGTTCCTCTTTGTTGCTTGTTTATTCTTTGTACTAGTTAACATGACATGACGTTTATAATTTTCAGCCTATATTTTATGAGTTTATTTGATTGTTAGATCCTAATTAATTAGTTCTTCTAGCAGCTTATGTGACTCCGTTTATTTGATTCGGTTTTATTGAATCTTTTATGTGTTCTTGTTTTAAGGTTCGAAACTTAAGATGATTGCATGTAATTTGTGCTAGAATTAGGGTTTTAATTCTAATTCACAAGTAGTAAAGGCTTATCAAACGGGTCGGAATCAAAATAAGAAGGATCGCGGATAGACGAGCGTTCGCTAGGTCGCGCACTTTAATTAACAACTCTTCTCCTATGCGTTAGATATGTTATTGATTGATCACCTTTGCATGTTTAATTGTTTAATCTAGATGAGCGTTCACTAGGTTAATTTTCATAGAAGAGGTTTTATTTGGGGAATGATAACCCGTGTGGGCATTCCACATATGTTAGTTTCGGTTTCATGGCTAGGGAACTTGGTTAATTTTCGGTCTAATGATTGGTAAACTTGTGTATATGTGGCTGAACTTTATATACTTTGTGTTTCATCATCATATTTTATTTATTCTTTGTAATTTAATTAATTTATTTCATTCAATTTATCTCTCAATTCCCCTTTTTACTTTGTACATATGTATATATTTATACTTTATACTTGTTAATAATAATTCTTTATTTTATTTAATTCTTTGTGACATTTTTTGTTAGGTACACCCTTTGATCTCCGTTGTGAACGATACCCTACTTACACTATACTACCGATAGGGATTTTTTTAAATTGACGCTACATTGTAGCTTGTCAGATGTCTAGCGGTAAGTAGGACATCGTGTCTTGGTTTAACATACGATGTTTATTAGCTTATTGGACAACGATTGTCCCAAAATTTGGATGTGCAAAACGATATGGGACATCCAATTTTAGTTTGGAATCGATGCAATTGTTCTTTATAAGGCCAGTCTTGTTGATGAATCTAATTTTGTATTTAATTATCAATATATATCACGTCTTTTAGATAAGCCTGATGTCCACAAGTCAATCAATTAGCTGCTAATAATTCAAATTCACATTTCTGAACAAATGAATGAAGGGATAATTGTAGATGATAATTCATTGCATTAGACAAATTGTTTGATCATCAGTAATTTGCTAAACATGTCAATAGCTACACACAGATTGGACATGCACTAGCCCACAATATTATACAAGCAGTGCAGTTTATGTCCTAGTTAATTAACAAAAATTTTGGCTAGCTAATCCAACATATGGATTCCTACTGATAAACACAAAACAGTCAAAAGCTAGTTGTTCCCCAGACCAACTTCGGTAGTGAGAATCTCTACAAAAGATTTTGCAAGAAGTCAGCTACTTCAATACGCACCTCGTCAAGTTGCTCTTGGGTGTATTCTTTTCGAGTCTTTGACGCCCACTACAAAGAGATTGATAAAAATTGTAATGATCGGAATAAATAAATAATTTTCATCTATGTTCATCTAAAAATTATAATACTTACCTTAGTCGTAAACCCTAGCATCTCATCATCTATAATCTCTTTCATGTAACGCATAACATAATACCCACATTCATGTCCGCCGGGTTGTTTTGGTGCACCCTTTTTAATCACATCAGTAAAGAAAAGCATTATGACAACAAATTGAAAATTGTAATTAACTCATTGATGACAATATATAATACTTACAGGAAGTGGTTTACATTTGGGCTGCTTTTTACTCCTACCAGTTTCAGCATTAAAAGTTTTAACAGCACTAGAGCACAGATAAATATTTGTCATAATCAAATAGTTTTAATACTCGGTAATTGACAATCAAATATAAAAAACCACAAGAACTCACTCTATAACTGATTTCTCCCACGTTAAGTAACGGGTCGGTTTTGCCAAAGAGTCCAACATGTAAATTTCATCTTCCCATATTATAGTCAATATCCAGTGATTCCTATATTATTCAAGTAGCCCACATGATGAAACAAGTTAAAGCAGGAGGATCTAACTTTAAAAAAATTGTAAAGACGAGATAGTTTGGGGTATAATACTTACCCCGGATTGTGAGGCACAAAAAAGATGCGGTCGGCCTTTCCCTCTCTTAGCCGATTCACTATGTATTGTTGAACTTCTGATCCTTCTCTTTGATATGTAGCTGCTGGGTCCACAAATCCAAAAGTATCCAGCAATTCTCTTTGTTCCAGAATTTCATGTAGATGCCTACCAAATTGAAATTATTGAAACCAACTTAGAAAGTTCTTAAAAAATAGAAATGATCTAAGCATTTTTAATTGGTGCTTACGTCATGTATGCTGCAATCACTCCGGCTCCAATCCACTTCATTTCTAACAAATCAATCACATTCTCAGTCAAGATGTAGAGTTCACGAGGGAAGCCAAAGATAATATCATCCAGGACAGTACTTATTGACAGCCCGGTATCGCTCATGAACGTTTTGGCATGTTTGTACAATAGCTTACAACGTTTAGGAACAAACGGATGAAGCTCACCTGCCTGGAACAATGCTTTTGGAGCAACTGCTTTTTTTTTTTTTTTCTGGCAGCAATTAAAAAAGTAATTAAGAGAGGAAGCAATTAAGGAGAAGTAATAAAGAGATACTGACCACTCTTACCTTACTCACTTGCCGAATGACTAGATCCTCGGGCCAAGCGACGTGGCTTCCAACGGCTTGGCCAACTATCTCCATTTCATCTTTTACTGGAAAAGGAAGTTTTGCATCTGATTGAATCTCACCATCTATAGTGACCCTTACACATCCCTTTTCTAATGGAACACCATGAATCGTCTTGTTCACAGCCTCATCTTCTAGTATTGTACCAAAAGCAACTATGTTCCTAATATTGCCCACTGCCAACTCACATGTAGCACCCTAACAAATGAAAGCATATTAACTGACCATCATATATATACACAAGTGAAAAGCAGATCAAATGGAATAAAATAAAAACATCAATATATAATTAAATTAAAGCCATCAGATCTAACTCACATAGGTATTGTTTTCAGGAGGATGAGTAATAATCTCACATTCAATGACATTGTGTTTCACCTTTTCATCACCAATACCATGTATATCTGGTGAGATACTTTGCTTTCTGTCATGAAAACTTGCTTTATCTGAGATAGGTGAAACAATATCCTCTGCTTGATCAGGGGTAATGGCAGCATGTGTATTAGGGGCCTTTCCCGTCATAATTTTTTCCAATTGTGCAATCCTTTTAAGTAAAATCTCTTCTGTCTTTTGTTGTTGTGCCACAAGATTTTTTCTAGTCTCTTCCAACTCCATGTCACGCTCCCGATCACGTGCTAATAAGTCCGCCTTGGTAACTCTTACTCTTTTCTGCTTCGGAAGTTTGAAATAGGTGGATGGATTAACGAAGCCTCCAACACCCCTCACCCTACCAGAGTGTTCTGCAGTTTTCAGCGCCTTAGAAAGAACATCATCACTCCCAGAGATTGTTAGCTCACCCTTCTTTTTCTTCTCCAACAATTCATCCTAAAATTACAGTTGAAATTAACCTTAACATTAATAATGATGTATTGTTTTTTTAAGGAAAAAAAAACTTACTAAATGCACTTACAATTTCTTCAAGCACTGGGGTGAGTTCCTCGTCTATCTCCCCATTTTTGCGTTCACGAGCTTTTTTCCACATAATTGCACGATCAAAATCTCCTCTTTCCGGATATTCCTTCCTCTACACAACAGAAGCATACAAAAATACATGTCTCATCTTCCAAAACAAATAACAATTAAGGTCATAAAACACATGCTAGCTAGAGACTTACTAAGTCATCCTCTAGTCCAACATAACCCTTTCTTGATAATCTGTGAGGATACTTTCTCTTCCTCACTCGTTCCGCTTGGTGATTGTGAAGGATCTGCAATAAATACTTGGTTAATTACTCATGTGTGTTACATCTAGATAGCCATGTACGTAAAAATAACATGATTCTGCCATCTTACTTACTCGTATGTATTACATCAAACTAGCTAACATGGAATTATATAAATAATGCATTTATATATGCACCAATTTGAAAGCATACCAGCCATTCTTCTGTGGACCTCTCTTTTACAAAGGCCCTCCATGGCCCTAAACCAACAAAGTTGTATTGCTTCGGAGGCCTTTTTAATTTTCTTTTCTGTCCCAAGAATGGCAGCACATACTTTCTCGTTAAAGTTGTCTTGAACTGTCTCCATTTGGTGCCGGCAGATGTCAACACCAACTTCTTACTTTCGGGAGCCACTTTGAATGTATTCCGTGAAGAAAATTAATTTCCTATGATTTGTACATATTCTATGGACAAAAAGCGCCTCTAAATGCTTGAGTTATGCTTTCTTTGATGCCTAATAAAGTCACTTACTCTTGTTTGCTCATTTTCTAGGTTCATTGTGAGAAATGGAGACATGGAGCAAATGGATGCACTTTAGGAGCTTTTGAGGCATTTACATGGAGTAGCCAAAAAAGTCAACCGTGACTTTTGAGCTCGAGAATTCAAGATTGAAGCCTTAGAAGTGAAGAGCAACACTATTCCGGAGTTGAGACCAAGAAACCGAAAAGTCAACTTTCGGCCCGAAAAGTCAACCGAAGTCAACGGGCCCACATGGTCAAACCCGAAGGCAAGGCGTCCCACTCCATTCATGAATCTCCCAAGCAAGCTAGGAAAGCCCCTCTCATTGGTTGAGGCACTTTGGTGGTGATTTGAATTTGAAATTCAAAAGGGAGACAAAACATTTAATGCTTGAGACACATTTTGTCCCCTAGCCTTCCACCCCCTAAGTTTTGCCTCCTCATGGTCCCAAATCTGATTTTCATGGCCTCTCACACATTACCATTATATCCTTTATGCCTTTGCATTCTTTCCAATTCCCTTATGGCATTTAGGTACTTTTGAGTTGGTTTGATCTATGTTATGGACCTTAGGATCATGCCACTTTAATCATAGCCCTTTATCCCCCTCATATATATTCTTAGAACTCCCCATTTTGTGAATCAACCAACCCTAGACACCACAAGCCCCCAAAATTCTCTGAACTTTCCCATCTCCTTCCTCCCATTTGCCTCATTCACTTTTGCATTCGGACAACGATCGACCGGTCGATCACGGGTCGAAGACGAGTCGAACCCACGTCCGTTTGTGTTTTCCTCCATTTTTCCACCACTTCCTCCACTCATCTCTCCTTACTTCCTTCATCAAACATCCTCCATACACCCTCTACTACATCCCCAACCACTTTTCCCTTCCATTCTTTCACATCTACTCACCATCTCATGGGTTTCATCAACAACTTCAAGTTCTAGAAGGCTTGGAGCAAGAGTGAGGCAAGGAGGAGACTAAGGAGCACAAGGAGAGGGCTTGCAACCACTTGGTGACAGCAAGGACCAGCTGGCCTACCTTCTTGAGCATCTCTTCACCTTATTTTACTCTCTTTTTTGTCTTTGAGTTAGATAGATTTGAGAACATGATGTTATTTGTGATGTATTGTGAGTAGTCCTCTAAGATTGGGGGCTAGGGTTGTGTGCCTCTAGCCCATTGATGGTGGATTGAGCAAATAATGTTATATATCATGTTGGTTGAAGAATGGATATGCTTGTTGCCTAATTTATTATGTGTTAGATGCATGTCTAGGGATTTGACTAATTCTAAAGCATGTGTTTAATCTACTTTGATTTGAGAGTGTGAAGTTAGTCCCTCCATTCTCTCAAAGACAATTGACAACAAGTGTGATGAGTTTATCTTGTTTGATTTCCTTGGTCTTGATGCTTTAAGCCCCTTGTGTTAACATTGTTAATGCGTAATCGGGAGTTGTTGTGAACCATTGCATGGCACAACAATAACTTAGAGGACTTGGTCTTAGAACCATTGCATGGCTAGGATACGGGAATTGATCCATTAATCAACTTGGCTTTGTGTGTGAATTCCTTAATGCATTTGTGCTTCACCTCCCTTGCATTTGTGAGGGAGGACCTTCATTGATAACATTGATGAAGGATTAACTTCTATGAACCTTTGTTGGCATAGAAATACATTAGATAGCATTCACATTCCATAACCATTGCATGGGTGGAGTGTAGGGATTTATCTCACAAACCGTTTAACATGTATGTGCATTTGATTGCTTGTCCATCGGATATGGACTAGAGTGACCCGAAACCTCCAATCACTTCATCATTTGAACCGTTTCCTATTTACATTACTCGTTTGCTTAGCTTAGTTTATTTATATTGCTTCCTTGTTTGTCACTCACTCAACCATCAAAATGTTCACTACTACATGCCCACTTTGCACATACCCCACATAGCTCATGCATAGCAATCCATTTCTTATCTCTTCATTAGTGCTTGTTAACCTAGCTATCCTAGTTATCTAGGGATTGGCACCGCCAATTCCCAACGACACACCCCCGGTCTTTACTATATCCATACTCTTGACGACACGTTATGCTTGCGTGAAAGCGCTCAAAAAGCGTTAAAGTCAATGGCGCCGTTGCTTGCCGGGGATTGAGGTGTTTCTTTGATCTCTTGGTAACCGGTAGCGGGTTTTGCTAGCACTTTCTTGTCTAGATTGTCATTGTTTTGTTGATATTTGTGTTTCCTTACGTGTTGAACCATCTTGAATTGTCCTTGTTCACATCAAATGTTTATTGGTTGAAATTTGTGGTACTTGTGTTGATATTGAGCTAGGTTTGTTCCCTACTTCACTTAGGGAAAGTTTGAATTTTTTCTTTGTTAACATTTCCAGTAAGTTGTTCGACCGGTCGATCACTGGTCGACGACCGGTCGATCTCCAACGATAACAAACTTCGCATTTCCCGGTAAGTTGTTCGACCGGTCGACCCTGCATTTCGACCGGTCGATTCCCTGTTTCCAGAATACTTCATTGTTTTGTGTGATTGTTTGGTCCCTCATCATATATCCATCACTTATATCCTTGAATTCTTACCTTGTTGGTTGTTTCTAATCGATCTTTTGGTGTTTTAAAGGTGCATGAACCCTCCCCAATCGAATTACCTTCGACATGAACTAAGGAGTGGACGAGTTTTAGAAGAGTTACCACGAGGGAGACCTATAAGGAGGAGAAGAAGAGTAATACAAGTGACCGAGAGTGCTCCTCCAATTATTCACACTCAAACACCACCAAGGATTTCCATTTCACCACCAAGACAAGAAGGAACAATGGGTGACCAAGTACCCCCACCACCACCACCACCGGTAAGGAGGATGAGGGAATACACCCACCACAAATTGTGGGCAACCCCTCTTGCATAGTACTCCCTCCACGCGACCATCACTTCGAGATCAAGTCCTCCACTCTCAAGATCTTGCCAAGCTTCAATGGAACTAATCAAAGTCCGTACGACCATTTGATGGAGTTTGAGCAAGCTTGCACCACCGTCAAACTAAATGGCCTCCCGGAAGAAAGTCTCAAGCTTCGACTCTTCCCATTCACATTGAGGGATAATGCGAGGAGGTGGCTCACCAAGCTTCCCCCAAGCTCCATTAACTCTTGGACTCAACTTCAAGAGACATTCTTGGCAAAGTACTTTCCTCCAAGCAAGGCGGCCAAGGTCCGTGATGAATTGGTGAGTTTCAAGCAACACTCTACCGACACTTTTCATGAAACATGGGAGCGGTTTAAGGATCTTGATTTGTCTTGCCCTCACCATGGTTTGGAGAAGTGGTTGCTAGTGGACCTATTTTATAGAGGACTTGAGCCGGATCAAAGACAAAGGGTTGACACCTTTAGTGGCGGAACAATAGCGGACAAGTCACCCAATGAAGCTTGGACCACCTATGAGGAGTTAGCGGAGAATTCGCTTCATTGGGATGACATGGGAACAAGGAAGGTCACTAACCTTTCAATGCCATCAAGGGATCCACTAAGAGAAGGAAAAGTTGTAGTCTCCGGATCCATAAATGTTGCACAAGAGTTCAAGAAGTTGGAGAGCAAGCTTGAGAGCCTTTTTGAGAGCAAACTTGGGCACTTGGTACATCAAGGAGCTCCCTCATCTTCACCAAGCTCCCAAGAGAAAAGGGAAGCTACTATTTGCTTGATTTGTGATGCACATACACATGAGACTTTAGATTGTCACCTTGCCTCTTCATATCCGGAATTTGTACAAGAGTATGTGAACCAAGTGGGAGTCCCCAAGCAAGGACATGTGAATCCTAGAAATGATCCATATGCCTTCACTTACAATCCCGGAGGGCGGAACCACCCAAATTTCACTTATGGGGGCAATACTTCTCAAACATATGGAGGAGCCACTCAAGCTCCTAGTGCTCCTTTGAGTTCCTCACAAGCACCTCCCGGATTCAATTCTCATGGTGATCAATCTTCTTATGGAGGATCCAAGGCCACTCATGGAGCTACTTCAAGCCAACATCAAGTGCAAGAACCGAAGAAGTCGAGTTTGGAGGACCTTATTGCCACTTTTGTTCAAAAGACCGATCTCAACATTTCCACATTGACACAAAGTGTGAGTACATTGCAACAAAGTGTGAGCTCATTGACTCAAGGGCAACATAACCTTCAACAAGGGCTACACAAGATGGAGCTTCAATTTGGTCAATTGGCCAAGGAAGTGAGTGCAAGGCCAAGAGGTGCACTTCCCTCTCAAGTGGAGCCGCCTAATCCAAGAAGAACATCTCATGAGCAAGTCAATGCTATCTCTACTCTTCGGTCGGGTAAGCTCTATGATAACAAAATCCATTTTGATCCCCATACATACTATAATGTCCCTCCCACCCCCTACCTTTCTTTGAATTATGATGATGGTATATATGTGGAGGATGGGACCGAGGGGAAGAAAATGTACCCTCCGGTAATTTGGATGTGAGTGGAGATGTGACTTTGCATGCTAATGGTAGAAATAAGGAGGTGGATAAGGAAGCCGGTGGTGAAGAAAATGTAGCCACCGGAGAAGCTTCAATGAGTTATGATCTTCCCTACTCTTCATCTAGTTTTGTCAACGAAGAGTATGGCATTCCACTTGGAGAGGGTTTTGGGCAACTCTCTTGTTAAGATGATTTTGAGAGAAGAGATTATGAAAAGAGGAGGAACAAAGTTGTTGTTGTTAATAATGAGCTCTCTAACAATGAGTTGGATCCCAAGAGTTCTAAGGATGGTGTCCATTTGAGTGGACAAACATCGGGAGAGGCCTCGTCGGCTAGGGACCCTAATACCCTCAAGAAGGATCCTAGGAACCTTGTTTTGGATCCTTCATCTTCTTCCACTCAAGCCACCGAGAGACGAAGAGGTCCAAGATGTATTCCCCTCTTGACATGACAAATTATGAACCACCTTTGCCATTTCCACAAGTGAAGTTCAAGGAGGAGTTGAGAAAGCGCAATGAGAAGCAAAACTTGAATTCCTTGAGCTATTCAAGAAGGTTAATGTCAACCTCCCTCTCTTGGATATTGTGAACAAGATCCCATCATATGCAAAGTTTCTTAAGGAGGTGTGCACAAAGAAGAAGAAGTTCAAGAATTATGAGCAAGTGGCTATTTGTGAAGAAGTAAGTGCCATCATCCAAAAGAGACTTCCACCCAAAATGAAGGATCCGGGATCATTCACCATTCCTTGCACAATTGGAGAGTGTACTTTTGATAAAGCCTTAATGGACCTTGGAGCAAGTGTGAATATCATGCCATTATCGGTTTTTGAGAAGCTTGGAGTGGGTGTTCTCAAACCCACCAACATATCACTTCAATTCGCGGATAAGAGTGTGAAGCGTCCAAAAGGAATAATTGAAGATGTTCCAGTTAAGGTAGATAAGCTCATCTTGCCGGTAGATTTTATTGTATTAGAAATGGTGGAAGGTGACCCGGAAAATGCATCACCCTTGATCTTTGGAAGACCATTCATGGCAACGGCCGGTACTAAAATAAATGTGAAGAAAGGAACTCTCAAGATGAAGGTACTAGGCCAATCGGTGGAATTCCAAGTGTTCAAGCCTCTTTTGGATCCGGATGATGAGTTGTTAGAATGCTTCTATGTGGAAGAAACTAAGGAGAGTCATGAGGATAGTGTGAACAAAGAGGAGCCACATGTGCTACCCTCACCCCTTGAGAGCAAGGAGAACTCACTTGAAGAACTACCATTTTTTGAGGATTATGTGAAGCAAAAACCCTCAAACAAGTGAAACAAAGGAGGAAATCATGATATCAAAGAAGGTGGTTAAAAATGGCAAGAAGAAAAAGAAGACCAAGAGGTATCCTTGGCCTCCACGTCTTACTCCCAAGTTCCTCATTCCAAGTGATTGTTTCGGTGTTGGCGGTTGTGGCAAGAGGAGCACCGTCGTGAGTGGAAAGAAGGAGTGCTTTGAGCCTCCATGAAAGCATTGAGGAGGAAAATCAAGACCGGCTTTAGGTCTCTAAAAAGAAGCGCTAATGGGGAGGCAACCCCATATCTTCGAAGTAATGAGTAGTTATTTAGTAATGAATAAAGGGTGATTGGGAGGTGTTTTGAAAGGAGTCATCGGAATTGGGTGGTACAATGTGTGCGCGATCACGCTTCCTTGGAGTCTCTAGTAATATTCTTCACCAAAGGTCGTGAGCTATGGATTGCAAAGCCGTGAAGCTTTGTTTGTTGGTGACTAATGATATCAAGATTGGGAAAGCATGCACGTCAAAGGGAGTTTTTCTATTCCTTCATCTCACATGCTTCAATTTGGGTAATGTGCTTTAGTGCGTACTTATATGTGCATTCGCCCAACGTCACTCTCACTACTTAATCCACCATGGATTAAGCTTGCGATATCACTCACAACATTGAGGACAATGTTTGTTTTAAGTGTGGGGGTGAAGTTTGGGTTCAAATCCATCAAAATTTTCATTTTGAACACTTTTGGGCAGAAGGTGGTTCGACCGGTCGATCACTGTTCATCGACCGGTCGGACACTATTCACGCAAAAAAAAAAATTTAATTAAATTTTTTTTAAAAAAAAAAAAAAAAAAAAAAAAACTGAAAACACAAAAATTTGTTCTTTGGTTTGGCTTGCTTCTTGTTTGTTTTTCCAACTCCGATGATGAAAATTGAGTTATCTATGTCTAGATTAAGAGAATTTTAGAGCATGTTTATGGGCTTTGTGAAAATTGCTTTGTGGTTAATATGCACAAATGATAATTGCTTGATATCCATTTGCACTTTGCCTATGCTAATTTGTTGATTGCAATTCAAGAAGTATTTTTAGACTATGTGTTGACATGCATACTTATATGAAATGAGATTTGAGCGAAATAATAATGTGTGCATCATTCATACATTAATTTTCTTCATGTGTGCACATTCCATGGGTTTAATGATACCTAGAACTTGCTCAAAGACCTCTTGAGACTTTTTTGTTAATTTGCGGTGATTAAAAATGATTAAGGCACTAGTAAACACCATGGCCAAACCATCCATCATCCATTAAACACTCACTTTAGGACTACACCATTTGAGCCTCATCAATCATTAGCCTTTCATTTCATCACCCACATCACCATATCCATGTTCTAAGCCTAAACACTAGCCTACCCTTGTTCCAAAGTGTTAATGAGACAATGATTGTGACTTCTTGTTTTCTATTGTGCTTGGGAAATCTATGGTTGTACAAAAGATAAGTGTGGGGGTAGTTAGCAAGAAAAAGAGTTCGAAAAGAAAATCAAAGAAAAGATTGTGATTGTTTGTGAAATAAAGTTAGAAAGAAAGTTCAAAGAAAAGAAAAATACAAAAGTAGAAAGTGTTGAGAAAATCAAATAGAAAAGGAGAAAGAAAGAAGAAAATCCAAAAAAGAAGTGTAGAAGAATAAAAGGTTGGAGGAAAATAAATGTTAGGTTGTTTGATCACTTAAGCACACACCAATGAAAACAAGTTTCAAAGTCCTTGAAATTGTCTTGTGAAACATTTGGAGCATTTGCATACTTCCATTCCCTTCATTTCATTTAGCCCCAAACCATTGGCCCCATTGCAACCTTGAAAAGTCCTTTTGATTTAAAAATCCGTGAATTGATTTGTGGAGAGTTGGTTTTTGAGCAAGCTTATGGGGACATTACTTGTGGAAATGTTTTGAGTGTAAACACTTTAACCCCTAAACACTTGAGCGGAAATAGTTAGTGAATTAATCTTGGTGAGTTTAGCGGTTAATCTAGTTTGATTATGCCTATTGGATTGCTTGAGATCGATTGTGCTTGGCATCCACACACTACACTCGAAGCATTAATTAGATGTTCATGTTAAGTACTTAGCAATTTTTCAAAGCCCATGCCTATGCTCTATTTGAATCTTGATTTTGGCTCATGAAGCTCTCGAGGGTTATGGTTGGAAAGACTAAGCTTAGTTGTCTCCAAACTTGTGGTATTTCATTTTGTGTTTAAATTTGCTTCGAGGACAAGCAAGATTCAAGTGTGGGGGTGTGATTTGTACATATTCTATGGACAAAAAGCGCCTCTAAATGCTTGAGTTATGCTTTCTTTGATGCCTAATAAAGTCACTTACTCTTGTTTGCTCATTTTCTAGGTTCATTGTGAGAAATGGAGACATGGAGCAAATGGATGCACTTTAGGAGCTTTTGAGGCATTTACATGGAGTAGCCAAAAAGTCAACCGTGACTTTTGAGCTCAAGAATTCAAGATTGAAGCCTTAGAAGTGAAGAGCAACACTATTCCGGAAGTTGAGACCAAGAAACCGAAAAGTCAACTTTCGGCCCGAAAAGTCAACCGAAGTCAACGGGCCCACATGGTCAAACCCGAAGGCAAGGCGTCCCACTCCATTCATGAATCTCCCAAGCAAGCTAGGAAAGCCCCTCTCATTGGTTGAGGCACTTTGGTGGTGATTTGAATTTGAAATTCAAAAGGGAGACAAAACATTTAATGCTTCGAGACACATTTTGTCCCCTAGCCTTCCACCCCTAAGTTTTGCCTCCTCATGGTCCCAAATCTGATTTTCATGGCCTCTCACACATTACCATTATATCCTTTATGCCTTTGCATTCTTTCCAATTCCCTTATGGCATTTAGGTACTTTTGAGTTGGTTTGATCTATGTTATGGACCTTAGGATCATGCCCTTTAATCATAGCCCTTTATCCCCCTCTATATATTCTTAGAACTCCCCATTTTGTGAATCAACCAACCCTAGACACCACAAGCCCCCAAAATTCTCTGAACTTTCCCATCTCCTTCCTCCCATTTGCCTCATTCACTTTTGCATTCGGACACCGATCGACCGGTCGATCACGGGTCGAAGACAGTCGAACCCACGTCCGTTTGTGTTTTCCTCCATTTTTCCACCACTTCCTCCACTCATCTCTCCTTACTTCCTTCATCAAACATCCTCCATACACCCTCTACTACATCCCCAACCACTTTTCCCTTTCATTCTCTCACATCTACTCACCATCTCATGGGTTTCATCAACAACTTCAAGTTCTAGAAGGCTTGGAGCAAGAGGAGGCAAGGAGGAGACTAAGGAGCACAAGGAGAGGGCTTTTCAACCACTTGGTGACAGCAAGGACTAGCTGGCCTACCTTCTTGAGCATCTCTTCACCTTATTTTACTCTCTTTTTGTCTTTGAGTTAGATAGATTTGAGAACATGATGTTATTTATGATGTATTGTGAGTAGTCCTCTAAGATTGGGGGCTATAGTTGTGTGCCATAGCCCATTGATGGTGGATTGAGCAAATAATGTTATATATCATGTTGGTTGAAGAATGGATATGCTTGTTGCCTATTTTATTATGTGTTAGATGCATGTCTAGGGATTTGACTAATTCTAAAGCATGTGTTTAATCTACTTTGATTTGAGAGTGTGAAGTTAATCCCTCCATTCTCTCAAAGACAATTGACAACAAGTGTGATGAGTTTATCTTGTTTGATTTCCTTGATCTTGATGCTTTAAGCCCCTTGTGTTAACATTGTTAATGCGTAATCGGGAGTTGTTGTGAACCATTGCATTGCACAACAATAACTTAGAAGACTTGGTCTTAGAACCATTGCATGGCTAGGATACGGGAATTGATCCATTAATCAACTTGGCTTTGTGTGTGAATTCCTTAATGCATTTGTGCTTCACCTCCCTTGCATTTGTGAGGGAGGACCTTCATTGATAACATTGATGAAGGATTAACTTCTATGAACCTTTGTTGGCATAGAAATACATTAGATAGCATTCACATTCCATAACCATTGTATGGGTGGAGTGTAGGGATTTATCTCACAAACCGTTTAACATGTATGTGCATTTGATTGCTTGTCCATCGGATATGGACTAGAGTGACCCGAAACCTCCAATCACTTCATCATTTGAACCGTTTCCTATTTACATTACTCGTTTGCTTAGCTTAGTTTATTTATATTGCTTCCTTGTTTGTCACTCACTCAACCATCAAAATGTTCACTACTACATGCCCACTTTGCACATACCCCACATAGCTCATGCATAGCAATCCATTTCTTATCTCTTCATTAGTGCTTGTTAACCTAGCTATCCTAGTTATCTAGGGATTGGCACCGCCAATTCCCAACGACACACCCCCGGTCTTTACTATATCCATACTCTTGACGACACGTTATGCTTGCGTGAAAGCGCTCAAAAAGCGTTAAAGTCATCCTACCATAAACATCTTTTTCATGCAGAAAAAATGAACACTTCAAATATAGCTAGGCTAGAGTTACAAATATGCAACATTACCTGAATTTCTTCCCAAATTCTGTCTTTCAGATCAGCATCTACATCGGGCCAGCCTTTGACGTTGATAGGCACCATTGTCCGTGCCAACATCCCTATGTACCCTTGTAGAGGGTGCCTTATTGGTCCATTTGGATTGCCATTAGTGTTGTACGTGACTTTGAACTTTTTTCCCATGGCTTTCTTCACCACAACTTTGTACATGTATGCAACACTTCGTTTCCCTCTACTTCTACTTGATTCAGAGGTAGTAATGGTAGCAGCTGAAGAAGAATCTTCTTTCTCTTCAGTCACCACATCATTCTTAGAAATAGGAACTGCCTCATCAGCCTTCCCTTTGGATTTTTTGGGTTTTGGTGATTTTTCTCTCTTCTTGGAACCCATTGCTGCGTTACAAACTGTTGAAAAAATCACAAGAAACACTCTGTTAGTGTGCTGTACTATACAAAAACAAAGTAAAAATCAATAGATATATACAATAACAGTTGTAAACAAAAATAGTAGTATTCAGACCACAGCTAATTCAACATACAGCAAACCCAAATGTCTCCATTTGTTCAAAATCTCATAGAAAAGGCAATGAATAGGTTACAACTTCTTGCAGTAAAAGATAAGATGAAATCTATCCAATAATCAACATTTAAAACATTGCAGGAACTGCACAAAATAAATGCATATTTGAGAAACTATTCTTCTCTTGGTGTAGTGAACTGGTTGACCCAAAGCCCCTCAACATTATCTCTTAAATATGTGTCCTCATCCTCATCATCAGCGAGGTGGTATTTCAGCACAAAATGGTTGGTGTTCCATGATGGTGTCCCCAAGATCATCTTCATTCGAATCACGATAATCTCTATTTGGGGTTGTCAATACAACTGACCAGTTGGCATCGACGGATCTTCCACATAAAAAACTTGCTTCACTTGAGCAACCGAAGCAAATCTATCTTGCTTATGGCCCTGCCAGTTTAGGTTTACCAAAGTAAAACCAAACTCATCGATTTTTATTCCTTTTTCATTCTCAGCCCATTGACACAAAAAACAGGGGCTTTAAAGTCATAATAATCAAGCTCCCAAATCCGTTCAATAACCCCATAGAATGTCATATTGGTGAAGAGTGGATTTTTATCTTTGGCACTTGACACCTGCATCGTCTTAGCCACTAAGGTCACCCCACTATTTTGTACAGCTCTAGCATTGTCTCGATGCTTCGTGAAGTGCTTAACTCCATTGTATCGATATGCTTCATAGGTTAACACCGTAAAACTTGGTTTTCCAGCCAACCACCTCGGGGTTTGTGAAATTTCATTAGGCCTTTCCCTAATTTCAGCTGTCACCTAAAACAAAACCAAAATTACAATTCATGTTAATTATTGCACAACTATTTAAGACTTCTTGTATGATGTTGAACATGTAAGAAACACAATAACAAACCTTGGATTGAAACCAATCAGCAAAGGTTCGATTGTGCTCATTCATAAGCCATTTTTTGCTCTTCTTCTTCCCTCGCCCAAAGTTGTTCCACTAGCAACATATGTGTGCTGTAGATATATAATAAAATCAGGTTTCGACGCCACAATGATAAAAGTAAATCATGTCAAATAAGATGTAGGAAAATAAACTAAGATGAAAGTACTTACATCCTATATGGATCCACCTCAGCATTATTGGAAAGCACATGAAGATGGGCCTGGTCCCTTTGTTCTTCATCGATTAACATTGGTATAGCAGCGGACAATGGTGCAGTCAGCTTGCATGAACCCTTATGAACTCCAACTGCACTACCTTGCTGTAAATACTCGCAGCAAAACTCCACAGATTCCTCCCCAACGTAACTTTCAGCTATGCAACCCTCGGGATGGTAACGATTCCGAACATACCCTTTAATACTTTCATAAATCGTTCAAAGGGATACATCCATCTATAAAAAACTGGACCACATAATCGGACTTCTCTAACAAGATGCACAGTGAGATGGACCATTATATCAAAAAATGAGGGAGGAAATATTTTTTCCAGCCCACACAAAGTAACTACCAAATCAGATTGCAGCTTATCTAATTTGGACACATCAACAACTTTGTTGCACGGAGCATTGAAGAAGAAGCACAGCGTCATTATACAAGTTCTCACATGCTTGGGGAAGCACCGAACGGATGGCAACAGGAAGCAATTGTTGCATCAATGTGTGGCAATCATGAGACTTCAACCCATACAGTTTCAAATCATCCATAGATACCAGATTTTTTATGTTAGAGGAATGACCATCCGGAACTTTCATTGACAAGAAAGAAGTACACATTCTTATTTTTTCTGCCCTAGACAAACTATATGGAGCTGGTGGTAAATACGTTCTTTTCTCTCCAATTGTCGGAGCCAATTCAAGTCTAACCCCCATTTCAACAAGATCTAAGCGGGCAGCAACACTATCTTTAGTTTTGAAAGGCATATTCAATAAGGTACCAATCACACTTTCACAAACATTTTTCTCAATGTGCATTACATCGAGAATATGGCGAACATGAAGAGATTTCCAATATTCCAAGTTAAAAAAAAATTGATTTTTTTTTTTATACAAGGAGTACTAGCAGCCTCTTGAACCGTGCTCTTGTTTCTTTTCCCCTTCCCAAACTCACAATTTATATGTTCTACTGTTCTGAAGATTTCTTCTCCGGTTAGAGGTGTCGGTGCAATACCAAATTCTTGTTGATTATTAAATTCTTTTTTTTGCCTCCGATAAGGATGATTGCGAGACAGATATTTCATGTGGCTGCCATAGGACATTTTCCTGCCATGGGTCAACCGGACAGCAGACGTTTTGTCACCACAAATTGGACATGCTTTGTACCCTTTAGTGGTGCAACCCGATAAATTTCCATAAGCGGGAAAGTCATTGATAGTCCATAACAAAACAGCTTTAAGGGTGAAATATTCTTGCCTATGTGCATCATAAACGTCACCAACTCCTTCCCACAAAATTCTCAAGTCATCAATCAATGGCTGTAAATAAACATCTATGTCATTTCCCGGCTGTTTCGGACCAGAAATTAATAAAGATAACATCATAAACTTCCTCTTCATACATAACCATGGAGGAAGGTTATAAGTCACCAATATAACAGGCCAACAACTATATTTACTGCTTAGAGAGCTATGTGGATTGATGCCATATGCTGCAAGTGCTAACCTAAGATTTCTAGGGTCACTTGCGAATTCAGGCCACTTATAGTCAACCAACTTCCAAGCAGGAGAATCAGCCGGATGGCGCATGTGCCCATCTCTTGTCCGTTTATCATCATGCCAAGTAAGCATTTCAGAAGTTCCAGGTGATTTAAACAGGCGCTTAAATCTGGAAATAATAGGAAAATACCACAAAACCTTGGCTGGCTGCCCTATTTTAATAGTTTTGTCCTTCATTAACTTCCAACGAGAGATGCCACACTTAGGACAAGTTATTGCATCAGAATATTCTTTCCAATACAATATGCAATCTCTAGGACATGCATGTATTTTCTTATATTCCAGCCCCAAATTGTTCATAGTCTTCTTTGCCTCATACATAGTTTGAGGCAATACATTATCCTTTGGAAGCAAAGACCCAACAGTGACAAGCAACTCTGAAAAACAAGTGTCACTCAAACCAAACCTAGCTTTCAAATTGTGAAGTTTCACCAATGAATCTAACTTAGTGTGGTCACTATTATCAAATAATGGTTTTTCCGCTTCCTCCACAAACTTATTAAACTCATACGACTCCTCATCATAATCACCGCCATTAAAGGCAGCTTCACACATATCAACAGTTTCAGACACAAAAGGATGGTTTGGAAACGGATCACAACTACTAACTGCACTAGCACAAGAAGATAAGGTAGGTTCTCCGTGCCATATCCAGTTCTTATAGCTTATCAAGAAGCCATATCTATACAAATGTCCCCTGATGACTTTAATAGACTTCTTTTTGCAGTTTATGCACTTTGAGCAAGGGCAGGGGACTCTCTTAAGGTTACTTGCATTTTCTTCAGCAAAAATCAAGAAATTTTCTACTCCACATTCATACTTTAATGTATCCCTATCCTCTTCAATCCAAGATTTATCCATTGATGTCAAATGATATGCACTTCATAAATAAAAAACACCTCATCAATGACCATTAATTTTATTTAAAATGCAAATATAGGCATTAATTGTTCACACAATAAATGTAAAACATTTAGAATAGCAAACATAGAACATACTATAAAGGTGAAGCTACCATGGAGCGAGATAGTTTTAGAAATAACAATATCTATTATCAAAGGAATTATATAATCAAAGATCAAGTTGTAAATATCAACAGAAAAGAATCATACCTCTTTGCAAATATCAGCAACAAATATCACTGTAAGAAACCTCAGACTTCTAACGTCTATAATCAGCTGTCATTGAAAAATAAAAATAATAGATTAATTTTATATCAAAAGAAATAAAGGCTTAGCATATACACATTAAACATGATGCATTTAGAAATCTAAGTGACAACAGAAAGGAACCACAAGGCATTTAGAAATCTAAGTATCATTTCTGCAAACACAAGCTAGGATAACCAAATGATGCATCTCTGGAAACACATGTTATCAGTAAACAAAACACATGTTATCAGTAAACTAAATCATGTATCTTTGCAAACACAAGCTGCAAAAAGCATACCACTTCAATTGTTTGTAATCAGTACATATCACTTTCTAATTATTTGTAGGTCAAAAATGAGTGCAGCAATTAAGAGGGCAAGTCGAAACAAGCATAAAGTAATGAATAAATTAATTAAGAGAATGAATAAATAAAGTAATAAGATTTCAGCCAACAGCTAAAGTAAAATAAATTAAACTTTATTGTACAAATTAATGGCCATGCCTCGGTATAACTCAAATAAAGTACTAATTAGAATGAATGATCATGCACAGCTAGAAGGAACCGCAAGACATTTATGTATATTAATCTTCTTTGTGGAAGCTTTACTATAAGCTTATTGATTAATAATAAATTTCATAAAAAACTGGGGGGTTCTGCAGCTACCACCTAGCTCTATCGAAATGAAAGCAATCTGAGTTTTTACCAATATTTCGTATCTAAAGCAATCTGAGTTCTACCATTTTTTTTTAAATAGAATAATATTAAAGAAAACTTAAAAGAGTACAAATAGAGAAGGGGGTCAAAAGACCAAACCCAACAAACGAAAGAGGAGACAAATCCCTTCCGCACCAAACAAGGAATTAAGCATGAAAAGAAGAAAAAAATAGATTAAGTAAATCTAAACCGAGGAGCCAACGAAAGATCACGACCAAAAGGACTTGCAAGGAAAGCAGTAACTTTACCCACCACACGGACCCAACATTTTGAGCTTCGTAGTTTGCAAGCTTAAAGAAAGAATGAGCTTGAGAGGCAATCAAGTACCTAAAGGAAAGAGCTAGGAAGAGGCAGAGCTGCATAGTGAACCAAAACTATGACCGCACTGGTTCGAGTCGATGACAACGGATCCTTTTCTTGTCAAAGTGACACCGACGACAACCGATGCAACAAGAAAGGCAAAAACGAATAATAAGATAATCGACAGAAACCAATGCATAAGAACTAAAAAAACTAGTTAAAGATTGTAAATTTGTAATAAAATCAATTCATATCCTCACAGCCTCTCATAGACCCTTCAATGGCGTCTCGAGGAGAACGACGACCGAGGAAGACGGCGATTGAGGAGGACGGCGACCGAGGAGGACGGCGACCGAGGAGGACGGCGATTGAGGAGGACGGCGACCGAGGAAGACGATTCGAGGAGGACCGGCGACCGAGGAAGACGGAAACTGAGGAAGACTGCGACCGAGGAGGACAGCGACCGAGGAGGACAGCGACCGAGGAGGACAGCGACCGAGGAGGACGGCGACCGAGGAGGACGGCGACCGAGGAGGGACAGCGGACCGAGGAGGACAGCGACCGAGGAGGACAGCCGACCGAGGAAGACGGCAACCGGAGGAAGATCGCGACCGAGGAGGATGACGACCGAGGATGACGAGCACCTAAGGAGACAAAGATCGGGGCGTACGACGACCGAGGTGATTGATGATCGAAGTGCGGGACTGTGTTGGCTATTCTAGGGTTCGCAGATTTGGGGGCTGTCGAGAGAAGTTTTCTGTTTTGAGAGTAAATGGGAGTCAATAAGAGTCAAAGACCGCAAAAGCAATATTAAACTTCAGTTAACGGGTTTTGGTAGCCGAAAATAACTAAGTGTGGGAACATAGAGAGGGAAAACCAATATTTGGTTTCGCGCCTACATTTAATGAACTTAGCGCCTCCTCGTTTTTACAAGTTCGGGGTTCCCGCAAAATTCAAATGAAATTGGAGACACCGGTCAAATTAACGATCGATGTTATAGATACGCTCATACATCGTTCCGCATCACCGCGATGTAAAACCACATTGTGACATCACGTGCAATTCTAACTGATGTCTTTTAGGTGATGTCTGATGGCATAATTCTAGTAGTGTGCTTAAACTTTATTGGATTGCCTTGTGATTAATTTATGTAATTGATGCTTGCTTGACACTTTGTGCACGTTCGCCTTGTTGATTGATCATTTGCAACTAGAGAAGCATGTGTAGACGATGTATTGACTTGCATATACCCTTTACGGTGAGATTTTGAGCCTTATTGATATGTATGCATCATTCATACATCCTTGTTCTTCATGTGTGTGCATTCCATTAGTTTACGAGACCTAGAACTTGCTCAAAGACCGCTTCGAGGCTATGTGTTAGTTTGCAATGGATTGGAAATGATTAAGGCACTAGTTAAGCACTACATGGCCAAACTAACTTTCATCCTTCTAAACACTTTTCTTTAGGTTTAACCCATTTGAGCCACATTCATCATTTAGCCTTTCACTTCACCACCCACATCACCATAACCCATATTTTAACTTAAACACTAGCCACCCTTGTTCGGAAATGTTAATAAGACAATGATTGTGACTTCTTGTTTCTTATATGCGCCGAGAAATCTATGGGATTGTACAAAATGGCAAGTGCGGGGGTAGTAGGATAGAAAGAATCGAGGTTGTAAAGAAGAAAAGAAGTTGAGAAAATGAAAAAGAAAAGTAGTGTATAAAAATAAGTTCAAAAAGAAAGTCCCAAAGAAAAGAAAATACAAAATGGGAAATTGTTGTCGAGAAAAAGAAAGAGAAAAGGAGAAAGGAAGAAAGAAAAAAAAAGGGGTTGGAGAAAAATAAAAGGTTGGAGAAGAATAGAGTTAGGTTGCTTGATTACGAAAGCATACGCAAAAGAAATGAGTCTCAAAGTCCTTGATTTGTCTTGTGAAGCATTAGGAACATTTGACTTTCTATTCCCTTCATTTCATGCTAACTCTTAACCTTTGGCCCCATTACAACCATGTGAAAGCCCTTTTGATCCAATAAGTTGGGAACTAATTAGTGGAAAGATGGTCATTGAGCAAGCTTATGGGGACGTTGCTTTTGGTTATGCTTTGAGAGCAAAGACTTAACCCTAGGCACAAGAGCGGAAATATTTAGTGAATCATGTGAGTTTAGCGGTTAAGCATGTCAATACGTGCTAATTTGATTGCTCTTGATTGATTATCTCATGGCTAGCACACATAACACCAAGCATGCATTAAATACATATCTTAATCACTTGGCAAAGCATAATGTTTATGTTGTGTGCTTGATTGAATCTTGATGAATGGCTTAGTGGGCTTATTGAGGATATGGTTGGAAAGGCAATTGAATTTGTGTTGATTGGATTGTTGATTCTATGTTTGCTTGAGGACAAGCAAAGCTTAAGTGTGGGGGTGTGATTTCGTATGTAATTTGCATACAAATTAGGCCTCTAATCATCATTATTGTGCTTGTCCAATGGCCATTTGTGAGTCTCTAATCCTTGTTTGCACACTTGTACACGAATCGAGCATCGGAACGATATTGGGATCAAAAGGGAGCATTTCGGAAGCTTTTTAATGGATTTCCGGCAAAAAGACGAAAAGACAACCCGAGGACCAAAAGTCAACTCGTGGTCAACCCCGACTTTGGAGCATCAAAGAGTCAAATGCCGAGTCCCGAGAATGAAGCACAAGAGAATTCCGGAAGATTGACCAAGAAACCAAAAAGTCAACTACGGTCAACTCCGAAGGTCAAAGTCAAGGTCCAAGTCAAGGTCAACCTTGTGATTCACAAATGTGCTCCCACATCATCAAGGACCACACTAGATTTGGTGAGGTGACATGTTGATTATTCCTCCCTTTTGTCCTCCCTTGTGATTTCCCTTCCTTGCCCTTCATTAAACCTTTCGAGCCCTGTGATTAAACCCTACTTCATCCTAGCCCTTTATTTCTTCCCCTCTAGCCTATAAATAGCTTAGTTTTTGCCTCATTAGGTCATCTTTAACCTTCCCATTCAGACCCAAATCGACCTCACCTCCTTTCCCCTTCCTTCTCTCCATTTCTCCCTTTCACTTCAGCCTCGAACGACCATCGACCGGTCGACGACTACCGTCGAACGGCCGAGGGCCGACGGAATCCGTCGCTTCAGCTCGTCTCCGCCGCCTCCGCCACTTCTACCACCATTTGGGCAGCTTGGGATCCTCACCGGACATCGGGGACGCCATCTACACTCGAAGAAGAAGGATACACCATTGATCGAGCGTTTCTCACCCTTCTCTCTCTAGTATTCATGATTTTAGCTTCTTATTGTTTGTGATGACGCATCCCTTGATGGATAGTGAGTAGTTACCTTGTTGGGGACTAGGGTTGTGTGCCCTAGTCCATTGTGATGTATTGATGAATTAACTATGTATGGATGCTTTGTGATGAATGGATATGCCCATTACCCAATTCAATTTGTGTTGAATGCATGTTTAGGGAACTTTGTCACCTCTTCGAGTACGTGTATAACCTATTTTGATCGAGTTTGCTGGGGTGACTCCTAACTCTCTCTAGGCAATTGATAGTAGATGTGATGTGGACCCTTGTTCGAGCTTCTAAGTCTTTGAGCCCTTCGCCTCCCCAAGCCACATTGGGAGAGTTCTAGTGACCCATAACATGGCACTATGAATACATAAGAAAAGATGGTCTTAGACCCATAACATGGCTAAGATACGGAACTTGATTCATCCATTGCATAAGCACAATTACTAAATTGGTTCGTTAAGCATCGTAATTGGACTTAGGCTAACCCGAAAACCCCAACACTTTCCTTATCGTGCACACACATCTATCTTTATTGCTTGCATTTACTTTAATTGTTTGTTTGTTGCTTGCATTTCACAATTGCTTCTCCCAAAACCAAACTCACTACACTCACACTTCACTCATTGTCACATACTCACCTTCACTCACTCTTTCCATTTCTCATCTATTCCATCATTGCTAGAGCACTTGATCACACAAATTACCAACGGATCGAGGAGCCCATTGATCGTCATTGGAACGACAACCCCCCTTCACAATTTACTTACCCCATACTTTGACGGTTCGTCGAGTGACAAGCCCAACAAATGTATGCTTTGTGTGTGATCAAATGGATGAAACGGTTGGAGTTTCGGGTTCACTCTACCCCAATCAAATGTATGACAACTCTCAAGAACATGCAACAATGAATTCACTAAGGATCAAACCCCTATCCTTGCCATGTTATGGCTCAAAGGATGGATTCTTCTAGGCCTATTTTGTGCCTTATTAGGTCACAAATACTCCTAATCTATTTATCCAAGCCTTGTTAGGGTCTCAAATAAACTTCCTAGGCATAGAGTTTCAAGAATCAAGGTTCAAACAAGTTCAGTCCATTGACATAAACTCATCATGCTCAAGGTTCAACACTTAGGATAACATGTAACTCGCATAAAATCCTAACAAGTTAAGTTTAACACATGCTTCGAGAACTAGTTAGATTCATGAACAAGCATCAAACAAAACCGTATTAAAACAATGAGCATATCCAGAAATGAAATCATCAAGCATATTCAATACAAGTCATCAAAACATCATCATGGGCTAGAAGCACACAACCCTAGCCCCCCAACCTAATGAACTACTCACACATGTTCAAGGAATACATCATTCTTGTCAAGAATATAAACATAGATACAAAGAATAACAAAAGTAGAGTTAAGAAGTTCTCAAGGGATGATGGACAACAGCTCCTTAGTGACTCCAAGTGTAGATGACAGCCCCCTCTTAAACTCCTCTTCTCTTCCAAGCTTCTTCTCCTTCAAGTTTCCGGATTCTTGTGTTCTTGACGAATTCCCAGCTGTGGAGCTTGAAACGTGGTGTAATGATGGTGGACTGGTGATGAAAGTTGGTTCCTAAGATAAATGGATGCCTTAGGAACAACTTTCTTGAAGGATGGAAAGTGATTTGAGCAATGGAAAGCGGTGAAAATGGAAGAACAAACTCGGGGCAGTTTCTTGGTGTTCTTGGTGGCTGAATGTGTAAGGTGGTGGCTGATCTGGGTGTGTACGAATTGTCTATGGAATTAGGGTTATGGGATGTGATTCCACAGCTCTCTCTCAGCCCCCAAGAGTCTCCCTAGTGAAGTGTGTGGGTGGATGCATGGAGAGTTGCAAGGGAAGGCTAAGTGGAGGATTTTAAGGAAAAGTGCATGCATAGGTAAACCAAACTGATTTTTTCTTATGTAATGGGTGCAGCTACCCATACATTCAACTGGTCAAGACTATCTCCTCCAGGTGTGGTGATGCTCCGGTGGTGGTCCGGCGGTGCTGCCGCCTCTGGTGGTGGTGGTTGCGGAAAAGTCGCGAAATGCAATTTCTTCATTTTCCTTCCTTTCTTCGATTCTTCAAGGCCTTCAATGGCAACATCTTCCGAAGGTTGATTTGTGCAATCTTCAATGTCTAGAAGCCACGGTTGACTTCTTGTCCTCTTCTCGGAAGTGTGCCCAAAAGTGGTCAAAATGCACCTTCTTGTGCCGAATTACCTCAAGTCGGCTAAGTAACCTGAAATCATGAAAACGCATATTAGTAATAACAAAATGCCTTCGGATAAGCTTAACTCTCGTGATTAGGAATACAATTTGCGCTATAAATAAGTGCAAATCAGAAAATATGAGACTTTCCTTATTATTCTAGTGTCAATTTTTTTTGTTATACTATAGTATTGTAGTAACTTTTTAAATCTTAGTTGTATCCGGATGATTATTTGTAGATTATAAGCATGATCTTCATTGCATAATTACACTTTATGTTGTTATGTGAAAAAGTTTAAATTAAAATCCACCCCGTCCAAACTGGAAGTTATGCCCGGATCCAGTCCAATCCCTTGCCGTATCAAATTTCTTGTTCAAGATATTTGTCGTCTTGTGAGACATTGTTCTCGGATCTGCTTTGTTCATATTTGGAGGGAAGCGGACTTTGTCGCTAATGTTATTCCAAAAGCTAGTCACTCGATACATGTTTCAGTTTGGGAGCATAGACTTCCGCCGTGTGCTGCTAATGCTTTCTATTTTGATCGCCTAGGTTGCGGTTATTTTAGAGGTTTTTCGTTGTAATTTGTTTTTCTTCATCGAAAAACAAAAACAACACCATATTATCATATTAGATATTAGGTTAATAGGTTTAATGATCCTTGTCGAAAGGACATCGTGACCTAACTCAGCTTTTTAAAAAATAAAACGCAGCTTCATCTTTTGTTCGTACAAGAGTAGCACCGTTCATTTTCTTATTTCTGGGCCCCAGCCCCCGGCTACATTATCTTCATCCGTACCGGAATTTGGGGATGTTCCTTATCTACTAGTTTTTGGCAAACCTGTATTTTTGGTTGGATTAAAGTAGTAAAATTCTTCTTCTTGTTGTTGCTATTGTTGTTGTTAGGAATAGGAATATGGAGCAGATCGTGCACATCCCGTACATCCTCTCTATCCATCCCGACCAACAACCCACAGTGGATGTGATTGCTTTATTTATAGACCCAAAAGTGGCCAACACTCCTGTAAGGTTGTATTCCATTCAATTTTCTAGTAAACATGTTTTTGGTTACTCGATATGTCCTCATTGTTGACCAAATAAATTGATTATTTACGCGTTTAAACCAAATAACACCGCTGGAAAGTCTACGACATGTGAAGCGGGTGCAGAAGAAGTTTGTTGAAGGAGGTCTGTATGTATCTCTTATTCATATTCTTACTTCTTACCAAATTGCGCGGTTATGATTGTGATGTAGAATGTATAAAATGTTTCACTTCAAATGAAGATTACCTTCTACATGTCTATTCATCTTGCTTGGATGCAGTGCTTGATATTGCACTGATTGGATGGTTTTCTCGGGAAGAATTGATATTTATGCAAAAACAATATTTTCCTTCGATTGCTCTTACAATCTGATTTTAGGGTATATAAAACATATGGTGGTGACTATCGATGTTCTTGATATGAAGAACTCGCTATCCGTGATCATATGTTTAGCTTCCGAAAATGATAATACGTTAGACAACATTCCGCACGATGTACATGAGTTTAGGAATTCCTACCAATTGAGTCCTTTTATCACAAAAGTGGTCTTTTTCTTTTTTAATCATGTTTGTTTTTTTTACCAGTATTTGAATCTTGTTTAATTAGTGTTTTTTTTTAAGTAATATAAAGTACGGATTACAAAAAGTCGAAAACATTGAGACTTTCCTTATTATTCTAGTCTCAATTGTTTTTGTTATACTATAGTATTGTAGTATCTTTTAAATCTTAGTTGCATCTGGATGATTTTTTGTAGATTACAAGCATGATCTTCATTGCATAATTACACTTCATGTTGTTATGTGAAAAAGTTTAAATTAAAATCCACCCCCCTTCCGAATCGAAAGTTATGCCTCTTGTGGGTTTACATTAGAGATGGTATCATTGGATCCAGTCCAATCCCTTGCCGTATGAAATTTCTTGTTCAAGATATTCCAAAATCTTGTCACTCGATACATGTCTCAGTTGGGGAGCATAAACCTCCCTTGTGTGCTGCTAATGCGCTCTATTTTGATCAGTTAGGTTGCGGTTGTTTTAGGGGTTTTTTATTGTAATTTGTTTTTCTTCATCGAAAAAAAAACGACACCATATTATCGTATTAGATATTAGGTTAATAGGTTTAATGATCCTTGCCGAAACGACGTCGTGACCCAAGTCAGTTTTTAAAAAATAAAATGCAGCTTCATCTTTATTTGTGCAACAGTAGCACCATTCATCTTCTTATTTCTTGCCCCTAGCCCCCAGCTACTTCATCTTCTTCCTTACTAGAATTGGTGGATATTCCTTTTCTAGTAGTTTTTGGCAAACCTGTATTTTTGGTTGTATTAAAGTAGTAAAATTCTTGTTGTTGTTGTTGGTCTTGTTGTTGTTAGGAATAGGAATATGGAGCAGATCGTGCACATCCCGCAGATCCCCTCCTATCCCTCCCCGACCAACAACCCACAGTGGATGTGATTGCTTCATTTATAGACAAAAAGTGGCCAACACTCTTGTAAGATTGTATTCCATTCAACTTTCTAGTAAATATGTTTTTGGTTACTTGGTCCGTGATCATTGTTGACCAAATAAATTGATTATTTACGCGTTTAAACCAAATAACACCGCTGGAAAGTCTACGACATGTGAAGCGGGTGCAGAAGAAGTTTGTTGAAGGAGGTCTGTATATATCTCTCGGTCATATTCTTACTTCTTTCCAAATTGGGCGGTTATGATTGTGATGTAGAATGCATGAAATGTTTCACTTCAAATGCGAGATTACCTTCTACATGTCTATTCATCTTGGTTGGATGCAGTGTTTGATATTGCACTGTTTGGATGGTTTTACGGGAACAATTGATATTTATGCAAAAACAATATTTCCTTCGATTGTAGCACCACATTGCTCTTACAATCTTATTTTAGGGTATATAAAAAATATCGGGGTGACTATTGATGTTCTTGACATGATAAACTCGTGTATCCATGAACATATGTTTAGCTTCCGACAATGGTAATCTGTTGGATAGCATTCCGCACGATGTACTTGAGCTTATTAATTCCTACCAATTGCATCCTTTGATCACAACAGTGGGTCTTTTTCTGTTTTAATCATGTTTTTTTTACCAGTTTTTGAATCTTGCTTAATTAGTATTTTTCTCCGAAAGTAATATAAAGTGCGGATTACAAACAAGTCAAAAACATTGACATTGTTCTTATTATTCTAGTGTAAATTTTTTTTGTTATACTATAGTATTGTATTAACTTTTTAAATCTTAGTTGCATCTGGATGATTATTTGTAGATTACAAGCATGGCCTTCATTGCATAATTACACTTCATGTTGTTAGTGTGAAAAACTTTAAATTAAAATCCACCCTCCTCCCCCCAAGTGGAAGTTATGCTTGTTGTGGGTTTGTATTAGAGATGGCTACTTTGATACTTGACTAACATTTTTTTTTCTGCCCTTGGTTTCAACCGCCCCACCCTTTGTCATTTCTTTTCTAATCTTTTGTGCGTGCAAATGTTCTGAGCCCATTCAAAGCTTGTCGCTGTTTTCCGGTCTTGAAAGTCTTATTTGGTTCAAGTGTTCCTATACGCACGTGAGAAATTAGGGGCTTTTTGATTTGCACTTATTCATAGCGCAAATTGTATTCCTAATCACGAGAGTTAAGCTTATCCGAAGGCATTTTGTTACTACTAATATGCGTTTTCATGATTTCGGAGTTACTTAGGTGACTTGAGGTAATTCGGCACGAAGGTGCATTTTGACCACTTTTGGGCACACTTCCGAAAAGAGGGAGAAGAAGTCAACCGTGGCTTCTAGGCATTGAAGATTGCACAAATTTACCTTCGGAAGACGTTGCCATGAAGGCCTTCAAGAATCGAAGAAAGGAAAGAAAATGAAGAAATTGCACGGCGACTTTTCCGGCCAACCACCACCACAGGCGGCAGCACCGCCGGGACCACCACCGGAGCACCACCACAGCAGGAGAGAGTCTCCTACACCAGCTGCACACATGTGCATGGCTGATGACATGTCCACTAGTTCCCCCACTCACCCACAAATTCCTCCACTTCACCTTTCTTTTCCATTTCTTTTCCCACCACTCACCTTTGTTTACTTTTTCCACTGGGAAACCACTGAGGAACCTTGGAGGCTGTAGAGACCAACCGGACATCCCTCTCTATCAGTTACTCACGTTCAGAAAAACCCCAGAGAGAAACATCCCATTTCTCTCGGCAAAGCTCTGCTGAAACACACACGGACGTACAAGCGCCGGACGCCGATACCATGGCCGGACGCCCGTGCGTCTGCCGTCTTTGTTCTTCCATTTTCACCACCTTCCACCACCCATCTCACTCCGATCCCTTCACGAAATATCTTCCACACACCCCATACACTACAGCCATACACTTTCCACCACCATTCCATCGATCTACCTTCACCACAAGTTGCCATTCATCAAGAGGAGCAAGGAATCGGAAGCTAGACTTGCTGGAGCTTGAAGCCGAGGAGAGAAGAACGAAGAGGAGGCCTGCATATATCTTTGGAGTCACCAAGGAGCTGCTGGCTACGACCCTTGAGCAATTCTTAACTCTTTCTTTCTTTAGTTTTATGTTTATGTTTTCATCTTTGAGATTAATGATGTATATGACAATGAATTGTGAGTAGTTCATTGGATTGGGGGCTAGGGTTGTGAGCCTCAGCCTATGATGATGTTTTGATGATTTCTCTTGAGTATGCATGATGAACTCGTTTCTGGATATGTTTATTGGTTAAATGCGGTTTTGTTTGATGCATGTTTATGAATCAAATTAGTTCTCAAGCATGTGTTCAACTTAACTTAATGTTAGGATTCTACGTTAATTACATTTTATCCTATGTGTTTGCAATGAGCATGATGAGTTTATGTCAATGGACTGAGTTTGTTTGAGTCTTGATTCTTGAATCTCTATGCCTAGGAAGTTTGTTTGAGACCCTAACAAGGCTTGGATGAATAGACTAGGAGTATTTGTGACCCTAATAAGGCACAAAATAGGCCTAGAAGAATCGATCTCGGAACCATAACATGGCTAGGATGGGGTTTGATCCTTAGTGAATTCACTGTTGCATGTTCTTGAGAGTTGTCATACATTTGATTGGGGTAGAGTGAACCCGAAACCCCAATCGTTTCCATCCATTTGATCACACAGCAATCACACATTTGTTGGGCTTGTCACCTCAACAACACACAAAGCTATCAACACATTCACTTCGTGTTCTTGTCACCACAATTTCACTTAGATCAGATTGGTTACTTAGCTACTGTCCTTGCCACATTTGGTCACTGTTTTGGTCACTGTTTTGGTCACAAGTCACCCAAGAGTGACACACTTTGAACACTACAAATCCATGTTGCACATACCTCACTTCTAAGTACATAAACCATCTCTAATCACACCACTTCTAGTGCATTGTATACCTTGTTTGCATTTGTTCACCAAGTAGGGATCTGGGCCTTCCAATCCCTTGGGTACGATAACCCCTGGTCACAATTTACCATCCACTACACTTTGACGGCGATACTCACAAACAACCCCTCCGGTATCATCGAGTCACTTTTCGTGAAAGTATGATGGAAGTGTTTCCATAAATTTGTTTTGAGACTATAGTCGGTGGATTATGTAATTCATTTTAGACCACCACTTAAGCATATTTATATTATATTTAAATTGAATACAATTTAATTGTGTTCTATTTAATGCTGATCTTGTTAGACTTTCTTTTATTATTTTTTCACTTCATGTAGCTGCACTTTCATACATTGCCTTGTAGATACAATGACATCCCGATTTCCCCTCCTTTGCAATCAGTTTCGCTACAGCACCTGCTTCTCTAGCTAATTGTCCGAATATTAAACTTCTTTTATTGATCCCTTTCATAGGTACTTGCTACCTGTTTTGAATATTGCATTTTGATTTATTTGAAATTATATTCTTTTCCATAAACCTACTCTTCTACGGGTTGTTTCCAGACTTTCTATGATTGTGTTTGTTTTTCTTTGACTTTAGATAAGACAGCCATGTTTTCACATTTCAATCCACTCAATTTTAGGTCTGCAAGTATGCTGCATTATCAAAAGAAAACTGGGAGGAACAATGCAAGCTATGGCTAACATCTTATTGACTTAAACGCTTTTAGAGCGTTTTCACATAAGCGTACGTGTCGTCAAGAAAGTATGGATATAGTAAAGACCAGGGGGTTTTATCGTTGGGAATCATGGCGGTAGACAATCCCAAGGCAACTAAGATAACAAGTAAACTTGCACTAAGGGAGGGGCAAGAAATGGATTATTATGCATTAGCTATTAGGGGTATGCGCATAGTGGACATGTAGATGGGGACATTTTGTTGGTTTTGTAAAGTGACAAGTGATCAATAAACACAATTTAAAAGACAAATTGCAAGCAAGTAATTAAAGTGAACACAAAGTGATGAAAACTTTATCGATTAATGAAAGGGGGTTTTGGGTCACCTTAGCCCAAATCCAATGATTGATTAAGTCACATAAACATGCAAGTGAGATTGATTAATGGATTAAATCCCGTACCACTAGCCGTGCTATGGTTCTAGGGCCATCGTCTTTTCTTATGTATCTTCGTACCATGCTATGGTTCACAAAGTCTCTTAATCTAGACAACTTAAGCTATGCTATGGTTCTCAAATTTCTAAACTAAGGCTATGGCCACAAAGACCTAGGGATCCAAACAAGACATGCTCATCACATTCATTGCCAATTTTCCATGACACACAAGGTTACTAAGCTCATGTATTCATCTCAAAATGGGCCAAACACACACTAGTGAGTAGTAAATTCCCCAAGCATGCATTCAACACTCTTAAAAGTAGACAATGAACATACCCATATCAAAATCTCAAGCGTAGATATATAAAATCAATCAAACCATCTTCATTGGGCTAGGACACAACCCCAGCCCCCAATCTAGAGAACTACTCATAACACATCTCAAAATACATCATAGTTTCAATTCTAACAAACCTAGAAACAACTAAAGAGTAAGTAAAGGTGAGAGAGGTGATCAATAATGAAGGCCAGCTGGTCCTTGCTGTCACCAAGTGGTAGTGGACCTTCGGGGCTCCTTGATCTCCTCCTGCTTCCTCTAGTCCTAAGCCTTCAAGAACTTGGTGTTGTGAGTAAAACCCTTGAAGATGGTGAGTGGATGAGAGCAAATGCTGAGGAAAGTGGTTGAGGATGTAGTGGACGGTGTGTAGACGATGTTTGATGAAGGAAGTTAGTAGAGATGAGTGGAGGAAGTGGTGGAAAATGGATGAAGGATCTAAAACCAGCAGCTCGGCAACCAGTCGATGGTGATCGGCGACCAGTCGTCCGGAGACAGTTTTAGGTGAAAATGGGGCAAAATGGAGGAAAGGGAATTGGAAGCTAGAGAGAATTTTGGGAATTTTCTGGTGTCTAGGGTTGGTGAATCCTGAAAATGGAAAGGTTTTGGTATATATATGAGGGGATAAAGGGCAAGATGAAAGGGGAATGATCCTAGGTGGTCCAAAGTATAGATCTAACTCACATGAAAGTACCTAAATGCCATTGGGACAGTTAGAAAAGTGTATAGGCATTAAGTAGGCAAAGTGGTAATGTGTGCTAAGTATAGGAAAATCTGATTTGGGATCATTGGGAGACAAAATGGATAGATGGAAGGTTAGGAGACAAAAGTGACCCAAGCATTAAATGTTTTGTCTCGTATTTGAATTTGAATCACTACTCACCACCAATATGCCTCAACCAATCAAAGGGGCTCTCCTAGTGTGCTTGGGAGAGTCATGACTGAAGTTCCAATGTGATACCTTCGGATTTGACCTCGAGTTGACCATGTGGACCCGGTTGACTTCGGTTGACTTTCCGAGCCGAAAAGTTGACTTTTCGGTTTCTTGGTCTCAACTCCAGAACAATGTTGCTCTTCACTTCTAAGGTTTCAATCTTGAATTCTTGAGCTCCAAAGTCACGGTTGACTTTTGGCTTCTCCATGGAAATGCCTCAAAGCTCCCCAAAAGTGCATCCTTTTCGTCCAAGTTTCATTTCTCCCATATGAACCTACAAAATGAAATAAATAAGGGTAAGTGGCATTATTAGGCAATAAGGAAAGCATAAACTAAGCAATATGGAACACTCTTTATACATAAAATATGTATAAATCACTTATCATCCACCAACCTAGTAAACTCCCTTTCTCCTTATAAAATTATGGGTTATTTAATTTTGGTTATTTTTCCTAAATGTTATTTTATTTTAGCACAAATTTTCTTCTTAGTCGTGCCCTAGCATTTTCTTTGTAGATAGTGAGTTCAATTATTGATGTCCAGGGCTCTTTAGTTTTTCCTTTCTAGGATTAGGGTGATGAGGAGGTGAAAGATATCTCGGTAAAGATCTATAGTAGATCTTGAATTTGTTCTTCAACATAAGTGATGAAACGAGTTCACGTTATAAGTACCGGTGATGTTAGTTTACACTCCTATAGTTAATGTCTCTATTGCAACATGTTTTTCTACTATTTAATGAAAGTTAAGCTAATATTGGCATAAAATTTATTTTGCTTGAATATCATATTGGGTGGTTACATACGGATCCTTTTTTAGTGTGGGTTGCTACTACTTTCGTCCCCGAGGCTCGAATGATGGTTCTGCAATCCTCAAATAGGCATGTGTAACATAATTGTTTGTTTTACACTATCCCTGACTCTTGTTTTCTTTTTTCTTTACCTTGAAAATACAGTAATATTGATGGCATTACTTGGATTCAGTGAAGAGGACTCACGATCGGTGTTTGGCTTCATGAAGTATGCTATTCGATTGGCGAAGTACGGTACTAATATGGTAGCTTTTGTACTTTCCTTGTGCTAGCCTTTTAATCTCTGTTATTTGTGTTGTTATGTTTCCTTTTGGCATCTCATAGAGTGTATTTGCATGCTACACATTCACTGTATGCGAGTAGTCAATGCAGCAGTTATAGTATATCCATCAATTAAACAGAGTTATTGCTATTGCATGTGATCAAACTTGCTCTTGGTATGCTCATGCAAACAAGACTACCCTTGAAACATCTTAAAAAGCCGAAGCCTCCGTTTCCCATAGTGAATCAGATGGAGTATTGAGCTATGAAACTCTGCATTCAAACAGTTTGCCAAATTATTCAAAACAATTATATGCGGTGTCCGGTGTTTATATCCTTGGCGATGGGCTGAGCAACAATCATACACTAATTCCTACTCTTGGCACCCCTTTATGAGATGCTGCTATTGTTGCTATTGAATCTTCTGCTGCCAGGGACATTTATCTTTTCCCTAGTTTGGGAAAAATCCAAGATAAGTATGGTGAAATGGACCACACACGTCTTCTTGCCGGCTCTCCGGCCCAAAGAAAAGACCCATTCTACAAATGTGAGTTATTTCTTTGTGCTTCAACCTTCAAGTTGGACCTTTTTGGGAAGACTACTTTATCGAGCTGAGGGGCTTGTTTGGTGTTTATTCAATTCCCATCATTTACTAAATATTTTTTTCTTCTCTCTCTTTTTATTGTGGTGATATCTTTATTTTTATTCTTGAAGATTTTCTCTTGCCTATGTCCTGTCTCTTGCATTTTGTAGGAGATGATTTATATTTTAACTAAGTTTTTCACTCTAATCTAATTTCTTTATTTTCCTGAAAAGCTCCCTGATATATTTTATCTCAGGAAAACCTTCTACAATTTCGATAAAGTGGGTCTTTACTGTAATTTTATGTATTGTTTCTGACATGAAGCTTGGTTGACCAATAAAAAAAAGAATATGAAGCTTGTGAACTGTTAAGTATCTCATTTTCACACATTTGTTAATAATGCACATTCGTGAAACACTGCACGTTTGTTAACACTACATGAGGACATTGTCTTTGATCAACAAGTTCTCGGGTGACTTTTACTGTTCAAATGAGATCTTATGAATTTTGCCAAATGGTTGAAACGATAACCCCGGTTCATAATTTACATAACCACTCTTTGCATTAGTTATTGTTACGTAGCTGCTGCCTCAAAGTCTTCCCAAGCTCGCAATCAATAGGTACAAGCTCTAAGTGTAGTGATCGACGACCTTGCATAAACAAAGATCAAAGAACCTGAAAATAGAAATAAAGAAAACTAAATTAGTAAAGTAATTATGGAACAATCCCCGGCGACACAACGGCAAAAAATGATAGGGCTAAAACTAGCACACAATGTAATCCTCGCAAATAAAGAATATTGTCACGTAGTATGGATAAACAAGGGTTTCCCGCAGAGGATTGATTCTAATTACTAAACTATATTGACTAAACAATAAAATAAAGATTGAGGTTTTTGGTTTTAACAACACTAATAAACAAGTAAAAGAAATTAATCCAAGATAGTTAATAATATTATTAGAGGAAATCAATGGAGAATGATGTAACCAAGGACTGCTGTTCACCACAAGAAAATGTTTAACTTATAAAAAGCTAATGTATCCTTCTTACAAATTTAATGTCATTACTCGAAGTCAAGCCAATGATGTGTTGACCTTAACCTATTAATCTCTCATACTTGGTATATTAGATGCATGATGTTTACAATCTAACTTAGCCTCTAATGAATAACCTAGGATGATGTCTCCAAATGGTTTAACAAATTGGAAGTCATTAAACACAAAGAGAATTTGAGTAACGCTAGGTAACTTCGATACTGATGTTGTTCTAATTACCTAGATATTTATTCATATGAATAGGCCAATTATTCATGCGCTACTTTAGAACATATTATGATAAAGATAGTCATCCACACGTTCATAGTAATAAAATCCACATTGTCCAAAAAAAAAATCCTAGCATTCTTACTATGTTGTGCACCACAATAAACACACGAAAAAAAATTATCAATAAAAAACAAATGAATCAAAACACAATCAATTGTCCGAGAAGAATTCAATTAAACCAAAATTGTAAGGTGACGAACCGTCAAAGTATGGGGTAAGTAGATTGTGAAGGGGGATTGTCGTTCCAACGAGGATCGATGGGCTCCTTAATCCCTTGGTGGTTTGTGTGTGATGAGTGCTCTAGCAATGATGAAATAGGTAAGAAATGGAATGAGTGAGTGAAGGTGAGTATGTGACAATGAGTGATGTAGTGATGTAAAGAGTGGTTTTGGAAAGGGAATGATGCAAATGAAATGAAACAACCAACAAGTAAGGGAAATAAGCAAGTAAATAATGTAAAGTGTGTGCAATTTATGAGAATGTTGGGGTTTTCGGGTAAACCACAAGTCCAATGTAACTAGGAATGCTTCGATCGAATTAATCGTGCCAATGTGTGTGTGAATCAAGCCCCGTATCCTAGCCATGTTATGGGTCTAGGACCGTGTTTCTTAAGGTATTCGAATGCCTTATTAGGGTCATTCCAACTCTCTAGGTGTCATAGGGGATTCCTCTACGTTACCTAATACCGAATCCCCTAAAGTGCTTAAGAGGCGTAAAGCATCGAAACTAGGGACCCAAACAAGTTACAACTCATCACATATGCTTCCAATTGCCTTGAGTGTGTGAGGTTACCAATCTCACACAATCTCATCAAGATAGGTTAGTTAACATGCCAAAGAGGTGGTAAATTCTAAGAACAAGCAACCAACACATATTGAAATGGGTAAGCACACGTATTCACACAATCACAAAGGCATTTTATTCACAAATCAAGCATCACATAGTCAAATTGGACTAGGGCACACAACCCTAGTCCCCAACAAAGTAACTACTCACTAGTCATCAACATATACATCATCAAATTACACAATAAAGCTCTAGACATAAGGAAAAGAGAGAGAGTAGAGATGAGGAATGCTCAATAGGTGCTCTCTTGCTCCTCCTTGGCTTTGATGATGAACCTTGATGCCTTGGTGAGTGATTCAGCGACCCAAAATGGTGGTGGAGGTGGAGAACGTCATGGTGAACAGGTTTGATGAAGGATGGTGGAGGAGAGGAGGTGTGGAAGTGGCAGAATCGGGCTGCTCGACCGTGCGTCGACCGGTCGTCGACCTTCGTCGACCGGTCGACGGACGTGCGAGGCTGATCCGAAGAGGAAGGGGAGAGAGAGAAAGGGGAAAGGAAAAGTGAGGGATTTTGGGGCTGAAGTGGTGGTCTAACCTAATGGGGCAAGAACTAAGTATTTATAGGCTAGAGGGGAAAGAATAAAGGGCTAGGATGAAGTAGGGTTTAATCCAAGGGCTCAAAGGTTTAATGAGGGGCAAGGAAGAGAAATCACAAGGGAGGACAAAAGGGAGGAATAATCAACATGTCACCTCACCAAATCTAGTGTGGTCCTTGATGATGTGGGAGCACATTTGTGAATCACAAGGTTGACCTTGACTTGGACCTTGACTTTGACCTTCGGAGTTGACCATAGTTGACTTTTCGGTTTCTCGGTCAATCTTCCGGAATTCTCTTGTGCTTCATTCTCGGGACTCGGCATTTGACTCTTTGATGCTCCAAAGTCGGGGTTGACCACGAGTTGACTTTTGGTCCTCGGGTTGACTTTTCGTCTTTTTGCCGGAAGTCCACTAAAATGCTCCAAAATGCTCCCTTTTGATCCCAATATCGTTCCGATGCTCAATTTACCTACAAGTGTGCAAACAAGGATTAGAGACTCACAAATGGCCATTGGACAAGCACAATAATGATGATTATAGGCCTAATTTGTATGCAAATCGCATACAAATCACACCCCCACACTTAAGCTTTGCTTGTCCTCAAGCAAATAGAATCAACAATCCAATCAACACAAATTCAATTGCCTTTCCAACCATATCCTCAATAAGCCCACTAAGCTACTCATCAAGATTCAATCAAGCACACAACATAAATATCATGCTTTGCCAAGTGATTAAGATATGTATTCAATGCATGCTTGGTGTTGTGTGTGCTAGCCATGAGATAATCAATCAAGAGCAATCAAATTGGCACATATCGACATGCTTAACCGCTAAACTCACATTATTCACTAAATATTTCCGCTCTTGTGTTTAGGGTTAAGTGTTTACTCTCAAAGCATAACCAAAAGCAACGTCCCCATAAGCTTGCTCAATGACCATCTTTCCACTAATTAGTTCACAACTTATTGGATCAAAAGGGCTTTCACATGGTTGTAATGGGGCCAAAGGGTAAGGGTTAGCATGAAATGAAGGGAATGGAAAGTCAAATGTTCCTAATGCTTCACAAGACAATTCAAGGACTTTGAAACTCATTTCTTTTGCGTATGCTTTCGTAATCAAACAACCTAACTCTATTCTTCTCCAACCTTTTATTTATTCACTTTTTTTTTCTTTTTCTTACTTTCTTCCTTTCTCATTTTTCTCTTTCTTTTTCTCAACAACAATTTCCCATTTTGTATTTTCTTTTCTTTGGGACTTCCTTTTTGAACTTTATTTTTATACACCACTTTTCTTTTTCATTTTCTCAACTTCTTTTCTTCTTTACAACCCCAACCATTTCTATCTATCTACCCCCACACTTGCCATTTTGTACAATCCCATAGATTTCCCAAGCATAAAAGAAACAAGAAGTCACAATCATTGTCTTATTAACATTTCGGAACAAGGATGGCTAGTGTTTAAGTTAAAACATGGGTTAGGATGATGTGGGTGGTGAAATGAAAGGTTAAACGATGAATGTGGCTCAAATGGGTTAGTCCTAGTGGATTAGTGTTTAAGGGATGAATGTAAGTTTGGCCATGGTGCTTATCTAGTGCCTTAATCATTTCCAATTCGTTGCAAACTAACACGTAGCCTCAAGCGGTCTTTGAGCAAGTTCTAGGTCTCGTAAACTAATGGAATGCACACACATGAAGAACAAGGATGTATGAATGATGCATACATATCAATAAGGCTCAAAATCTCACCATAAAGGGTATATGCAAGTCAATACATAGTCTACACATGCTTCTCTAAATGCAAATGATCAATCAACATGGCAAATGTGCACAAAGTGTCAAGCAAGCATCAATTACATAAATTAATCACAAGGCAATCCAATAAAGTTTAAGCACATGCTCTTTATCCACTTAATTCATAACCTACGGGCTCAAATTCATCATTGGGGTTGAAAAGGACAATAAAAACACACCAAACAAACTTCAAAGTTTCAAAATTCTCAAAATTTTCAACTTTAAGCACCTGTCGACCGGTCGTCACATTGTTGTCGACCGGTCGACACACGTCCAGGGAATTTCGTCGACCGTTCGACCCAAAGGTCGACCGTCCGATGAAAACTTTTGAAAAATTGAAAAATTTTGGTGGTTCGAAAATGTGAGACAACTTTAATTTAGCCCAACCTCACACCCCCACACTTAAGACCAACATCGTCCTCGGTGTTGTGAGGGGTTTAAAAGCAAAGAAAATCACATTGGTAAAAGTGAGGAGAGTGAAGTCGGGCGAATGCACACATAACAAAACATTTAGCAATCGGAAGATAGAGATAAGAAAACCCCCTTGTAGACGACTCCCTTAGCTAGCCAAGAAACCTCAAATAGACACCAACCTCAGGGCACAAGGCCCTGACTTCCATATGTTTGCTCCTCGGGTGCCAAATGAACTAGCGAGTGTGATTGCATCGGGATCACTTGAAAACAGGGGAAAGCAGCAATGCAGCATTGACCTCCTCCCAAAGATTTGGGTATAACTCCAAGAATAGGCATCCAAATTGAGTGATTCCAGTGGCGTTGGAAAGTACACTCAAAGAGCTTTAGTTTGGCCACTGGAAACTCAGAAATAGCCTTCCGGACATGCAATGAAGAACCGGTCAAAGTGACCCTCCAGAAAGTCACACTGCAGTGAGGACTCCTCCTTAAAACCAATATTTCGACAGATCCAACGGTCTGTTTAGAGAGAAATTTACACCGGGCATAGAAGACTCATAGAAGAAGAGTTCCCAACTTGTTTCACTACATTCCAACGGTCTGATGTGAAGAAAACTGTCTCCAAAGTCACTGTTCTGCCCAGGCCTCGCGTAGACAAATGCGAATCAACACCTCGTTGGGTCTCTCCCTCCAAAGCTCCATATCCTAGCTCCGCCCAACCTCCCAAAACCTTTATTCTTTACTAAATAGTGCTGAAAACAAAAAAAAAAAAACAAAAAAACAAAAAAAAAAAAAAAAAAAAAAAAAAATTCCTTTTCCAAATGGGGTTGCCTCCCCACAAGCGCTTCGGTTTATAGACCTACAAGCCGGTCTTGGTTCCTCCTTGGTGAAATTATGGTGGCTCAAAGCAAAGCTTCTTCTCACTCAATGTATGGCTTGTCTCACCATCGCCAAAGCTTCCCACAAAACAGCCCTTGATACCATTGAAAATTAACTTCGAAGGTGGTGGCCAAGCATACTTTTTCTTCTTCACCTCTCCTACCATCTCTCTCATGGCCTTGATTGTCGCCTTTTGTAGCGCATTCATGGGAGGAGTCTTCTTTGTAGCTCCTTCAAGAAATGGATCCTTCCCAAGTATGTCTTCATGAGAAAGAGGTGGTGGCTTTGAGTAGTAGTCTTGAGCACGAGGTGTGGGCTTCGGTGGATTCAAAGGACCAAAAATCCTTTCACTCTTAGCACTATTGCCCTTCACCAAGTTAATAGAAAACACCTCCTCCACTACCTCCGGTGGATGAATGGGCTTGAACATTTCAAACTTCACTTTCTCCCCCAACACCTTGAAGCTAATGGTTCCCTTTTAAAACATTGATCTTCACTCCCGCCGTAGCCATGAAAGGGCGTCCAAAGATAAGGGGGAATCCATTGTCTTCATTGGGGTTTTCACCCATATCAAGCACAACAAAGTCGGCGGGAAGAATAAACTTGTCAACTCTTACTAGCACATCTTCCACTACACCCGCCGGTCTTCGCTTGCTTCCATCCGCAAAGGTAAGTGCAATAGGGGTAGGTTGCAAAGCACCAATGCTCAACCTCTTGTAGAGAGATAGAGGCATCACATTGACACTTGCCCCAGGTCCATAAGTGCTCCATCAAGGTGTGTCTCACCAATTTGACATCCGATAGTGAAGCTTCCGGGATCTTTTCTCTTTGGTGGCATGTTGTGTTGAATCATTGAGCTTATATGCCCTTCAATCTTGTATACTTCATGCTCCTCAAGCCGCTTCTTCTTGGTGCACAAGTCCTTGAGGAAATTTGCATAGACCGGCACTTTGCAAATGAGCTCCAACAAAGGGATATTAATCTCTACCTTTTTGAACACTTCATGAAGCTCATTCGTCAATGTCTTCTTCTTGTTCCTCCTCTCATCGGGGGTGATCTTCATCGCTTGGTGTACATGCACATCATCATCAAGGATCTCCCTAGAGGTGTTCATGGTTCTTGGTGGGTCCATAGCCTTCATAGCCTCACCACCAAGGTTAGAAACCATGACACTCTCGCCTAGGAGTCTCCTCTCTCAATGCTCCTTCTTGTGTCTTCACTCCACCATAAGAGGTAATATCATTCTCAAAAGACAAGTAACCAAGTCCTTTCCCAAGCACAACTCCTTTATTCTCCTCATAAGTCTCCTCCTCATTCAATCCATAATTGCCAAGGAGTACATTTTCTTCCTCCTTGGCCCCATCCTCCATGCAATGCATATGATCAAAGTTCTCATGAATAGGAATGAAAGGAGAAAGGGTGAAAACATTTGATATTAGGGGAGTAGGAGTATAAGTAGCATGAGAGATACCGGAATGAGAAGTGAAGATAGCATTGCATTGCTCCTTGGTCTTGAACTTAGGATTTTGCTCCACATTAGAAGGCAAGGTACCTCTTGGCCTCTCACTAATCTCCTTGGCCATTTGGCCCATTTGCAACTTCAATCTTTGACAAGCCTTGTTGCAAGATGTTTTGCCCTTGTTCAAGAGCCGAGATCTCTTCATTGTTCTTCACTTGGCCTTGCACAAGGGTGGCGATCATGTCCTTCATTGACGGCTCCGCGGACTCTTGAGCTTGAGAGCTACGTGGGGCAGCAAAGATGAAGAGACACCTTGATGGTAGGTGTTTCCTCCTTGAGTAGAGAACCCGGGAGGTGCTCCAAAAGTTGAGCTCCTATGTCCTCCATATGTGCCACTCCCTTGATACTTATCTCCTCCTTGGTAAGTGTTATACCCTTGAGACCTCTCTTGATACCTTTGAGCATTGTTTCCAAAAGATTTTGGTTGGTATCCTTGAGTGCTCCCTTGCTCATTCCGAGGTGCAAAGTTGTTGTAAGGCTTTGAAGGCGATTGATAAGAACCTTGTGGATAGGAACTCACTTGGTTCACTTGTTGTCTCTCTTCCTTCTCTTCCTCAACCATGTAAGCACACTCCTCCGCTTGATGGCCAAGAGAGCCACAATAAAAGCAAGGTGGTGAAGAGATAACACTATTGACTTGTCGAGGGGGAGGCTTGGATTGTGATTGCATGAGCATGTCTATCTTCTTGTTGAGAGCCGCTTCCAACCTATCAAATTGGGTTCTCATCATGTCATCCCCCAATGATTCACTTGAGACATTGTGAACTCTTGTTACTTGAGGTGCCGGTTGTGTGGGAGGAAGTCTTCTTGACCCAAAGTCATCCCATAGCTCGGAATTTGTGGCTAGGTCCTCAAATGTGTCCCATGCCTCATCGGGAGACATACCGGCTATTGTGCATCCCCGAAAAGTATCAACTCTTTGTCGTTGCCCGGAAGACAACCCTCGGTAGAACACATCAACTAGAAACCATTGTTTCAGCAAGCTTTGCCGAGAGAAAATGGGATGTTTCTATCTAGGGTTTTTCTGAACGTGAGTAACTGAGTGAGAACAAGGTCTGGTTGGTCTCAACAGCCTCCAAGGGTTCCCTAGGGTTTCCTAGTGGAGAGAGTAAACAAAGGTGAGTGGTGGGAAAAGAAATGGAAAAGAAAGGTGAAGTGGAGGAATTTGTGGGTGAGTGGGGAAACTAGTGGACATGTCATCAGCCATGCACATGTGTGCAGCTGGTGTAGGAGACTCTCTCCTACTGTGGTGGTGCTCCGGTGGTGGTCCGGCGGTGATGCCGCCTCTTGTGGTGGTGGTTGGCCGGAAAAGTCGCCGGAAATGCAATTTCTTCATTTTCCTTCCTTTCTTCGATTCTTCAAGGCCTTCAATGGCAACGTCTTCCGAAGGTAAATTTGTGCAATCTTCAATGCCTAGAAGCCACGGTTGCCTTCTTGTCCTCTTCTCGGAAGTGTGCCCAAAAGTAGTCAAAATGCACCTTCTTGTGCCGAATTACCTCAAGTCACCTAAGTAACCTGAAATCATGAAAACGCATATTAGTGGTAACAAAATGCCTTCGGATAAGCTTAACTCTCGTGATTAGGAATACAATTTGCGCTATAAATAAGTGCAAATCATTACACACCGGTCAAATTCAATGGATTCATTGATGTCTTGGATCTATTAGAGTTTTTATACTGTTTTTTTATTTATGGGATTTCTGTGAATTTGAAGAATCATAATGCAAAAGAACAAGAAGAACAAGAAAATTACACGTCGGTTCAAATTTAGGGGATTCATTAATGTCTTGGATCGATTAAACTTTTAATTGATGCTAATGGGTTATGATCTTGAACTTTTATACTGTTTTATTTGATTTATGGGATTGCTATGAATTTGAAGAATCATAATGCAAAAAAACAAGAAGAATAAGGAAATTACACACCGGTTCAAATTAAGGGGAGTTATTGATGTCTTGGCTCGATTAAAATTTTAATTGATGGTAATGAGTTATGATCATGGGTTTTTATAATATTTTGTTTGATTTTGGGATTGCTGTGAATTTGAAGAATCATAATGCAAGAGAACAAGAAGAACAAGGAAATTACAGATCGGTTCAAATTCAATGGATTCATTGATGCTAATTGGTTATGACCATGGATTTTTATACTATTTTATTTGATTTGTGGGATTGCTTTAAATTTGAATAATCATAATGCAAAAGAACAAGAAAATTACACAACGGTTCAAATTCAGTAGATTAATTGATGTCTTGAATCTATTAAAGTTTTAATCGATGCTAATGGATTATGATCATGGATTTTTATACTATTTTATTTGATTTATGGGATTGCTCTGAATTTGAAGAATAATAATGCAAAAGAACAAGAAGAATAAGGAAATTAGACACCGGTTCAAATTCAGGGGATTCTTCGTTACTGGAATTGGTGGATGTTCCTTTTCTACTAGTTTTTGGCAAACTTGTATGTATGGTTGGATTAAAGTCTACGGCATGTGAAGCGGGTGCAGAAAAAGTTTGTGAATTTGATGTAGAATGCATGAAAGAGGGATAGGCATTTAAACCAAATAGCACAGCTGGAAAGTCTACGGCATGTGAAGCGAGTGCGAGAAAAAGATTGTTGAAGGAGGTCTCGTATGTATCTCTCAGTCATATTCTTACTTCTTACTAAATCGCACAGTTATGATTTTGATGTAGAATGCATGAAATGTTTCACTTCAAATGAAGATTACCTCCTACATGTCCATTCATCTTGCTTGGATGCAATGCTTGAAATTGCACCGATTAGATGGTTTTACGGGAAGAATTGATATTTATGCAAAAACAATATTTTTTTTCGATTGTAGCACCACATTGCTCTTACAATCTGATTTTAGGGTATATAAAAAATATGGGGGTGACTATTGATGTTCTTGATAGCAATAACTTAGTTATCCGTGATTATATGTTTAGCTTCCGAAAATGGTAATCTGTTGGACAATATTCCACACAATGTACAAGAGCTTATAAATTCCTACCAGTTGAGTCTTTTTATCACAAAATTGCGTCTTTTTCTGTTTTAATCACGTTTTTTTACCAGTATTTTAATCTTGTTTAATTAATATTTTTTCTGAAAATAATATAAAGTGCAGATTACAAACAAGTCGAAACCATTGGCACTTTCCTTATTATTCTAGTGTCAATTTTTTTTGTTATACTATAGTATTGCAGTAACTTTTTAAATCTCTGTTGCATCTGGATGATTATTTGTAGATTACAAGCATGACTTTCATTGCATAATTACACTACATGTTGTTATGTGAAAGAGTTTAAATTATAATCCCCCCAACTGGAAGTTATGCCATTGTGGGTTATCATTAGAGATAGTACCCTTCGGATCCAGTCCAACCCCTTGCCGTATCAAATTTCTTGTTTAAGATATATGTCGTCTTGCGAGACATTGTTCTCATATATGCTTTGTTCATATTTGGAGGGAAGCGAACTTTGTCGCTAAGCTATTGCAAAAGCTGGTCACTTGATACATGTTTCGGTTGGGAGCACAAACTTCGGTTGTGTGCTGCTAACGCTTTCCATTTTGATCAGTTAGGTTGCAGTTGTGTTAGGGGTTTTTCGTTGTAATTTGCTCTTCTTCATAAAAAAAAATGATACCATATTGGCATATTAGATATCAGGTTAATAGGTTTAATGATCCTTGCCGAAACGACGTTGCGACCCAAGTCAGCTTTTTTTTAAAATCAAACGCAGCTTCATATATCTTTTGTTCGCACAACAGTAGCACCGTTCATCTTCTTCTTTCTTGCCCCCAGCCCCCAACAACTCAATCTTCTTCCTTACAGGAATTGGTGAATGTTCCTATTTTTGGTTGGATTAAAGTAGTAAAATTCTTCTTCTTGTTGTTGCTCTTGTTGTTGTTAGGAATAGAAATATGGAGCAGATCGTGCACATCCAGGACATCCCCTCTATCCATCCTGACCAGCAACCCACAATGGATGTGATTGCTTCATTTATAGACCCAAAAGTGGCCAACACTCCTGTAAGGTTGTATTCCATTCAATTTTCTAGTAAACATGTTTTTGGTTACTCGGTATGTCCTCATTGTTGACCAAATAAATTGATCATATTGAAGGAGGTCTGTATGTATCTCTTATTCATATTGTTACTTCTTACCAAATTGGGCGGTTATGATTGTGATGTAGAATGCATGAAATGTTTCACTTCAAATGCAGATTACCTTCTACATGTCTATTCATCTTGCTTGGATGCAGTGCTTGATATTGCACTGATTGGATGGTTTTTCGAGAAGAATTGATATTTATGCAAGAACAATATTTCCTTCGATTGTAGCACCACATTCCTCTTACAATATGATTTTAGGGTAAATAAAAAATATGGGGGTGACTATTGATGTTCTTGACATGAAGAACTCAGTTATCCGTGATCATATGTTGAGCTTCCAACAATGGTAATCTATTGGATAGCATTCTGCACGATGTACTTGAGCTTATTAATTCCTACCAATTGAGTCCTTTTATCACAACAATGGGTCTTTTTTCTATTTTAGTCATGTTTGTTTTTTTTACCAGTATTTGAATCTTGTTTAATTAGTGTTTTTTTTCTGAAAATAATATAAAGTGGAGATTACAAACAAGTGGAAAATGACTCAACGATAATTACGGGGTGAATGTGAGTATCACCGTCAAAGTGTAGTGGATGGTAAATTATGACCAGGGGTTGTCGTACCCAAGGGATTGGAAGGCCCAAGATCCCTACTTGGCGAACAAATGCAACCAAGATATGCTATGCACTAGAAGTGGTGTGATTAGAGATGAATTATGTACTTAGATGTGGAGTATGTGCAACATGCAAGTGTAGTGTTCAATTGTGTGTCACTCTTGGGTGACTTGTAACCAAAACAGTGACCAAAACAGTAACTATGTAACCAATCTAATCGATATGAAATTGTGGTAACAAGAACACAAGCAAGCATGTTCAATCGCTTTTGTGTTGTTGAGGTGATGATTTGTATGTAATTTGCATACAAATTAGGCCTCTAATCATCATTATTGTGCTTGTCCAATGGCCATTTGTGAGTCTCTAATCCTTGTTTGCACACTTGTAGATGAATTGAGCATCGGAACGATATTGGGATCAAAAGGGAGCATTTCGGAGCTTTTAGTGGATTTCCGGCAAAAAGACGAAAAGTCAACCCGAGGACCAAAAGTCAACTCGTGGTCAACCCCGACTTTGGAGCATCAAAGAGTCAAATGCCGAGTCCCGAGAATGAAGCACAAGAGAATTCCGGAAGATTGACCAAGAAACCAAAAAGTCAACTATGGTCAACTCCGAAGGTCAAAGTCAAGGTCCAAGTCAAGGTCAACCTTGTGATTCACAAATGTGCTCCCACATCATCAAGGACCACACTAGATTTGGTGAGGTGACATGTTGATTATTCCTCCCTTTTGTCCTCCCTTGTGATTTCCCTTCCTTGCCCTTCATTAAACCTTTGAGCCCTTAGATTAAACCCTACTTCATCCTAGCCCTTTATTTCTTCCCCTCTAGCCTATAAATAGCTTAGTTTTTGCCTCATTAGGTCATCTTTAACCTTCCCATTCAGACCCAAATCGACCTCACTTCCTTTCCCCTTTCCTTCTCTCCATTTCTCCCTTTCACTTCGGCCTACGAACGACCATCGACCGGTCGACGACTACCTGTCGAACGGTCGACAGTCGACGGAATCCGTCGCTTCAGCTCGTCTCCGCCGCCTCCTCCACTTCTACCACCATTTGGGCAGCTTGGGATCCTCACCAGACATCAGGGACGCCATCTACACTCAAGAAGAAGAAGGATACACCATTGATTGAGCATTTCTCACCCCTTCTCTCTCTTGTATTCATGATTTTAGCTTGCTATTGTTTTGTGATGATGCATCCCTTGATGGATAGTGAGTAGTTACCTTGTTGGGGACTAGGGTTGTGTTCCCTAGTCCATTGTGATGTATTGATGAATTAACTATGTATGGATGCTTTGTGATGAATGGATATGTCTATTACCCAATTCAATTTGTGTTGAATGCATGTTTAGGGAACTTTGTCACCTCTTTGAGCATGTGTATAACCTATTTTGATTGAGTTTGTTGGGGTGACTCCTAACTCTCTCTAGGCAATTGATAGTAGATGTGATGTGGACCCCTTGTTTGAGCTTCTAAGTCTTTGAGCCCTTCGCCTCCCAAGCCACATTGGGAGAGTTCTAGTGACCCATAACATGGCACTATGAATACATAAGAAAAGATGGTCTTAGACCCATAACATGGCTAAGATACGGAACTTGATTCATCCATTGCATAAGCATAATTACTAAATTGGTTCGTTAAGCATCGTAATTGGACTTAGGCTAACCCGAAAACCCCAACACTTTCCTTATCGTGCACACACATCTATCTTTATTGCTTGCATTTACTTTAATTGTTTGTTTGTTGCTTGCATTTCACAATTGCTTCTCCCAAAACCAAACTCACTACACTCACACTTCACTCATTGTCACATACTCACCTTCACTCACTCTTTCCATTTCTCATCTATTCCATCATTGCTAGAGCACTTGATCACACAAATTACCAAGGGATTGAGGAGCCCATCGATCCTCGTTGGAACGACAACCCCCCTTCACAATTTACTTACCCCATACTTCGACGGTTCGTCAAATGGCGCCGCTGCCGGGGATCTAGGTTTAATCGTTGATTTCTTGGTTGTTTTGGTTGAGACTTTAGCTTTCTTTTGCTTTTGTTTGCATATTTCCTTGTTGTGTTTGTTTATATTGTGGTATTTTATCGCCTAGTTGATAATCATCGAGTTTACTTTCGTTTAGTTTCTTGCATCAAGTGTGTTCTTGAAATTGTGAATATTGAATTCGTGTTTTCGTTGGTCTAATTGTGCTTTAGGTTGCTTGTTTGTTGTTGTTTGGGTTCCCTTGCACCTTTTGGGACCTTGTTTGTTTAGGTATAAAAGGAGAAAATCACAAAAATATAGTTTCAGGGCACTTGTCGAACGGTCGATTCTGTTTCTCGACCCTTCGACGAAAATTCCCTGGACGTGTGTCGACCGGTCGACCGGGAACATTGATTATTGTGTTTTGAAGGTATATGAACCTTGCTTCAACCTCTCACACACGCATACAACTTAGAAGCGGAAAGATTTTAAGTGAGAACACAAGAGGAAGGCCAAGAGTGAGACGTAGACCGATTGTGAGACGTATACCGATTGTTTGTGAGAGTGCACCGCCTACACTTGAGCGCCACCAAGCACCTTTGGAGGAGCCGATTCCCCAAGCAACAATGGGAGAACCAAATCCACCACCGGATCCACTCAACAACAACAATCCACCTCCCGTGAGACGCATGAGGGAGTACACTCTTCCTCATGTGGTGGATCACCCCTCTTGCATCATGCTACCACCGTGCAACACTCATTATGAAATCAAGTCTTCCACCTTGAGTATTATGCCTACTTTCCATGCCTTGAGGGATGAAAGCCCGTATGATCATCTCATGGAATTTGAACAAGCATGTACTACCGTTCAATTACATGGACTACCCGAGGATGGACTCAAGCTTCGCCTATTCCCTTTCACATTGAAGGATGGAGCTAGGAAGTGGTTACTCAAGCTTCCACCAAGGTCCATTCACTCATGGTTTGAGTTGCAAGAAGCTTTCCTTTCAAAGTTCTTCCCACCTAGCAAGGCGGCCAAGGTTAGGGATTCTATTGTCAACTTCAAGCACCAATCGGGCGACGCTTTCTATGAAACTTGGGAGAGATTCAAGGATTTAGTGATGAGTTTCCCACACCACGGCTTGGAACAATGGTTTCTAGTTGATGTGTTCTACCGAGGCTTATCTTCGGGCAACGACAAAGAGTTGATACTTTTCGGGGGAAGCACGATAGCCGGTATGTCTCCCGATGAGGCATGGGACACATTTGAGGACTTAGCCACAAATTCCGAGCTATGGGATGACTTTGGGTCAAGAAGACTTCCTCCCACACAACCGGCACCTCAAGTAACAAGAGTCCACAATGTCTCAAGTGAATCATTGGGGGATGACATGATGAGAACCCAATTTGATAGGTTGGAAGCGGCTCTCAACAAGACGATAGACATGCTCATGCAATCACAATCCAAGCCTCCTCCTCGACAAGTTAATAGTGTTATCTCTTCACCATCTTGCTTCTATTGTGGCTCTCTTGGCCATCAAGCGGAGGAGTGTGCTTACATGATTGAGGAAGAGAAGGGAGAGAGACAACAAGTGAACCAAGTGAGTTCCTATTCACAAGGTTCTTATCAAGCGCCTTCAAAAGCTTACAACAACTTTGCACCTCGGAATGAGCAAGGGAGCACTCAAGGATACCAACCAAAACCTTTTGGAAACAATGCTCAAAGGTATCAAGAGAGATCTCAAGGGTATAATACCTACCAAGGAGGAGATAAGTATCAAGGGAGTGACACATATGGAGGACATAGGAGCTCAACTTTTGGATCACCTCCCGGGTTCTCTACTCAAGGAGGAAACACCTACCATCAAGGTGTCTCTTCATCTTTTGCTGCCCCACGTAGCTCTCAAGCTCAAGAGTCCGCGGAGCCGTCAATGAAGGACATGATCGCCACCCTTGTGCAAGGCCAAGTGAAGAACAATGAAGCGATCTCGGCTCTTGAACAAGGGCAAAACATCTTGCAACAAGGCTTGTCAAAGATTGAGTTGCAAATGGGCCAAATGGCCAAGGAGATTAGTGAGAGGCCAAGAGGTACCTTGCCTTCTAATGTGGAGCAAAACCCTAAGTTCAAGACCAAGGAGCAATGCAATGCTATCTTCACTTCTCATTCCGGTATCTCTCATGCTACTTATACTCCTACTCCCCTAATATCAAATGTTTTCACCCCTTCTCCTTTCATTCCTATTCATGAGAACTTTAATCATATGCATTGCATGGAGGATGGGGCCAAGGAGGAAGAAAATGTACTCCTTGGCAATTATGGATTGAAGGAGGAGAAGACTTGTGAGGAGAATGGAGGAGTGGTGCTTGACAAAGGATTTGGTTACTTGTCCTTTGAGAATGATGTTACCTCTTATGGTGGAGTGAAGACACAAGAAGGAGCATTGAGTGAGGAGACTCCTAGGCATGAGCATGTCATGGTTTCTAACCTTGGTGGTGAGGCTATGAAGGCTATGGACCCACCAAGAACCATGAGCACCTCTAGGGAGCTCCTTGATGATGATGTGCATGTACACCAAGCGATGAAGATCACCCCGATGAGAGGAGGAGCAAGAAGAAGACATTGACGAATGAGCTTCATGAAGTGTTCAAAAAGGTAGAGATTAATATCCCTTTGTTGGAGCTCATTTGCAAAGTGCCGGTTTATGCAAATTTTCTCAAGGACTTGTGTACCAAGAGGAAGCGGCTTGAGGAGCATGAAGTATACAAGATTGAAGGGCATGTAAGCTCAATGATTCAACACAACATGCCACCGAAGAGGAAGGATCCCGGAAGCTTCACTATCGGATGTCAAATTGGTGAGACACACCTTGATGGAGCACTTATGGACCTGGGGGCAAGTGTCAATGTGATGCCTCTATCTCTCTATAAGAGGTTGAGCATTGGTGCTTTGCAACCTACCCCTATTGCACTTACCTTTGCGGATGGAAGCAAGCGAAGACCGGCGGGTGTAGTGGAAGATGTGCTAGTAAGAGTTGACAAGTTTATTCTTCCCGCCGACTTTGTTGTGCTTGATATGGGTGATGACCCCAATGAAGACAATGGATTTCCCCTTATTTTTGGACGCCCTTTTATGGCTACGGCGGGAGTGAAAATCAATGTTTTAAAGGGAACCACTAGCTTCAAGGTGTTGGGTGAGAAAGTGAAGTTTGAAATGTTCAAGCCCATTCATCCTCCGGAGGTAGTTGAGAAGGTGTTTTCTATTAACTTGGTGAAGGGAAATAGTGCTAAGAGTGAAAGGATCTTTGGTCCTTTAAATCCACCGAAGCCTACACCTCGTGCTCACGACCACTACTCACCAATTTGGGGGTATGACAATCCACCGCCTCTTGTGAACTCAAAGCCACCACCTCTTTCTCATAAAGACATACTTGGGAAGGATCCACTTCTTGAAGGAGCTACAGAGAAGAGCCCTCCTATGAATGAGCTACAAAAGGCGACAATCAAGGCCATGAGGGAGATGGTTGGCGAGGTAAGGAAGAAGAAGTATGCATGGCCCCAAACTTCCATTTCGATTTTTAATGGTATGAAGGGCTGCTTTGTGGGAAGCTTTGGAGATGGTGAGACAAGCCATACAGTGAGTGAGAAGAAGCTTTGCTTTGAGCCACCATAATTTCACCAAGGAGGAACCAAGACCGGCTTTTTAGGTCTATAAACCGAAGCGCTTGTGGGGAGGCAACCCCACTTGGAAAAGAAATTTTTGTTTTCAGCACTATTTAGTAATGAATAAAGGTTTTGGGAGGTTGGGAGGTGCTAGGATAAGAAGATTTGAAGGAAGAAACCCAAGAGGTGTTGATTAGCATTTGTCTATGAGAGGCCCGGGCAGAACAGTGACTTCGGAGACAGTTTTCTCCACATCGGACCGTTGAAATTCAGTGAAACAAGTTGGGAACGATTCGTCTATGAGTCTTCTCTGCCCAGTTTAAATTTCTCTCTAAACAGACCGTTGGATCTGTCGCAATATTGGTTTAACAGAGGAGTGCTCGTTGCAGTTTGACTTTCTAGAGGGTCACTTTGACCGGTTCTTCATTGCATGTCCGGAAGGTGATTTCTGAGTTTCCAGTGGCGAAACTAAAGCTCTTTGAGTGTACTTCCCAACGCCACTAGAATCACTCAACTTGGATGCCTATTCTAGGGGCTATGCCCAAATCTTTGGGAGAAGGTCAATGCTGCATTGCTGCTTTCCCCTGTTTTCAAGTGATCCCGATGCAATCACACTCGCTACTTCATTTGGCACCCGAGGAGCAAACATATGGAAGTCAGGGCCTTGTACCCTGAGGTTGTGTCTATTTGAGGTCTCTTGGCTAGCTAAGGACGTCGTCTACGAGGGGGTTTTCTTATCTCTATCTTCCGATTGCTAAATGTTTTGTTATGTGTGCATTCGCCCGACTTCACTCTCCTCACTTTTACCAATGTGATTTTCTTTGCTTTTAAACTCCTCAAAACACCGAGGACGATGTTGGTTTTAAGTGTGGGGGTGTGAGGTTGGGCTAAATTAAAGTTGTCTCACATTTTCGAACCACCAAAATTTTTCAATTTTTCAAAAGTTTTCATCGGACGGTCGACCTTTGGGTCGAACGGTCGACAGGAATTCCCTGGACGACCGGTCGACGGGTGCTTAAAGTTGAAAATTTTGAGAATTTTGAAACTTTGAAGTTTGTTTGGTGTGTTTTTATTGTCCTTTTCAACCCCAATGATGAATTTGAGCCCATTAGGTTATGAATTAAGTGGATAAAGAGCATGTGCCACTACTAGAATTATGTCGTCAGACATCGGCCAGAAACCGATGTAAAACAAATTCTCGACCGATGTCTTTGTGGGTGTAGTAAAAGATAAAAAACTATTAACATCGGTTCGTGACCGATGTCTACCAATCCGCGGTACATCGTTTCTACATACTAATACGATGTAAAACAGATAAAACGAGCATTACTTTGCAGGTTCAACTATTCTAAAAATATCATATTATGACTTTTAATGCTCGATAAAGTGTAGCTACAGGCAGAAAATTAAACCTATAAACATCGCTCTTGACAAATAACTGATGTTTATCTTCTTTGTAGACATCGAAAGCATGATGTACTGCATGCATTTATATATATATGTGTATATTTACACTTGTTTACTGCCTAGTACAAACTGCTTAACAATTAACATAACCGATATTGTTATACATAATTGAAATCTATTTCTTAATAAATAACGATGTTAAATATTTCTTGGGACATTGGTTTTACATTAAGTTTTGATGTCTAGCGGTAAGTAGGACATCGTGTCTTGGTTTAACATACGATGTTTATTAGCTTATTGGACAACGATTGTCCCAAAATTTGGATGTACAAAACGATATGGGACATCCAATTTTAGTTTGGAATCGATGCAATTGTTCTTTATAAGGCCAGTCTTGTTGATGAATCTAATTTTGTATTTAATTATCAATATATATCACGTCTTTTAGATAAGCCTGATGTCCACAAGTCAATCAATTAGCTGCTAATAATTCAAATTCACATTTCTGAACAAATGAATGAAGGGATAATTGTAGATGATAATTCATTGCATTAGACAAATTGTTTGATCATCGGTAATTTGCTAAACATGTCAATAGCTACACACAGATTGGACATGCACTAGCCCACAATATTATACAAGCAGTGCAGTTTATGTCCTACCGATAAACACAAAACAGTCAAAAGCTAGTTGTTCCCCGGACCCGACTTCGGTAGTGAAAATCTCTACAAAAGATTTTGCAAGAAGTCAGCTACTTCAATACGCACCTCGTCAAGTTGCTCTTGGGTGTATTCTTTTCGAGTCTTTGACGCCCACTACAAAGAGATTGATAAAAATTGTAATGATCGGAATAAATAAATAATTTTCATCTATGTTCATCTAAAAATTATAATACTTACCTTAGTCGTAAACCCTAGCATCTCATCATCTATAATCTCTTTCATGTAACGCATAACATAATACCCACATTCATGTCCGCCGGGTTGTTTTGGTGCACCCTTTTTAATCACATCAGTAAAGAAAAGCATTATGACAACAAATTGAAAATTGTAATTAACTCATTGATGACAATATATAATACTTACGGGAAGTGGTTTACATTTGGGCTGCTTTTTACTCCTACCAGTTTCAGCATTAAAAGTTTTAACAGCACTAGAGCACAGATAAATATTTGTCATAATCAAATAGTTTTAATACTCGGTAATTGACAATCAAATATAAAAAACCACAAGAACTCACTCTATAACTGATTTCTCCCACGTTAAGTAACGGGTCGGTTTTGCCAAAGAGTCCGACATGTAAATTTCATCTTCCCATATTATAGTCAATATCCAAGTGATTCCTATATTATTCAAGTAGCCCACATGATGAAACAAGTTAAAGCGAGGAGGATCTAACTTTAAAAAAATTGTAAAGACGAGATAGTTTGGGGTATAATACTTACCCCGGATTGTGAGGCACAAAAAAGATGCGGTCGGCCTTTCCCTCTCTTAGCCAATTCACTATGTATTGTTGAACTTCTGATCCTTCTCTTTGATATGTAGCTGCCGGGTCCACAAATCCAAAAGTATCCAGCAATTCTCTTTGTTCCAGAATTTCATGTAGATGCCTACCAAATTGAAATTATTGAAACCAACTTAGAAAGTTCTTAAAAAATAGAAATGATCTAAGCATTTTTAATTGGTGCTTACGTCATGTATGCTGCAATCACTCCGGCTCCAATCCACTTCATTTCTAACAAATCAATCACATTCTCAGTCAAGATGTAGAGTTCACGAGGGAAGCCAAAGATAATATCATCCAGGACAGTACTTATTGACAGCCCGGTATCGCTCGATGAACGTTTTGGCATGTTTGTACAATAGCTTACAACGTTTAGGAACAAACGGATGAAGCTCACCTGCCTGGAACAATGCTTTTGGAGCAACTGCTTTTTTTTTTTTTTCTGGCAGCAATTAAAAAAGTAATTAAGAGAGGAAGCAATTAAGGAGAAGTAATAAAGAGATACTGACCACTCTTACCTTACTCACTTGCCGAATGACTAGATCCTCGGGCCAAGCGACGTGGCTTCCAACGGCTTGGCCAACTATCTCCATTTCATCTTTTACTGGAAAAGGAAGTTTTGCATCTGATTGAATCTCACCATCTATAGTGACCCTTACACATCCCTTTTCTAATGGAACACCATGAATCGTCTTGTTCACAGCCTCATCTTCTAGTATTGTACCAAAAGCAACTATGTTCCTAATATTGCCCACTGCCAACTCACATGTAGCACCCTAACAAATGAAAGCATATTAACTGACCATCATATATATACACAAGTGAAAAGCAGATCAAATGGAATAAAATAAAAACATCAATATATAATTAAATTAAAGCCATCAGATCTAACTCACATAGGTATTGTTTTCGGGAGGATGAGTAATAATCTCACATTCAATGACATTGTGTTTCACCTTTTCATCACCAATACCATGTATATCTGGTGAGATACTTTGCTTTCTGTCATGAAAACTTGCTTTATCCGAGATAGGTGAAACAATATCCTCTCGCTTGATCGGGGGTAATGGCAGCATGTGTATTAGGGGCCTTTCCCGTCATAATTTTTTCCAATTGTGCAATCCTTTTAAGTAAAATCTCTTCTGTCTTTTGTTGTTGTGCCACAAGATTTTTTCTAGTCTCTTCCAACTCCATGTCACGCTCCCGATCACGTGCTAATAAGTCCGCCTTGGTAACTCTTACTCTTTTCTGCTTCGGAAGTTTGAAATAGGTGGATGGATTAACGAAGCCTCCAACACCCCTCACCCTACCAGAGTGTTCTGCAGTTTTCAGCGCCTTAGAAAGAACATCATCACTCCCGAGAGATTGTTAGCTCACCCTTCTTTTTCTTCTCCAACAATTCATCCTAAAATTACAGTTGAAATTAACCTTAACATTAATAATGATGTATTGTTTTTTTAAGGAAAAAAAAACTTACTAAATGCACTTACAATTTCTTCAAGCACTGGGGTGAGTTCCTCGTCTATCTCCCCATTTTTGCGTTCACGAGCTTTTTTCCACATAATTGCACGATCAAAATCTCCTCTTTCCGGATATTCCTTCCTCTACACAACAGAAGCATACAAAAATACATGTCTCATCTTCCAAAACAAATAACAATTAAGGTCGTAAAACACATGCTAGCTAGAGACTTACTAAGTCATCCTCTAGTCCAACATAACCCTTTCTTGATAATCTGTGAGGATACTTTCTCTTCCTCACTCGTTCCGCTTGGTGATTGTGAAGGATCTGCAATAAATACTTGGTTAATTACTCATGTGTGTTACATCTAGATAGCCATGTACGTAAAAATAACATGATTCTGCCATCTTACTTACTCGTATGTATTACATCAAACTAGCTAACATGGAATTATATAAATAATGCATTTATATATGCACCAATTTGAAAGCATACCAGCCATTCTTCCGTGGACCTCTCTTTTACAAAGGCCCTCCATGGCCCTAAACCAACAAAGTTGTATTGCTTCGGAGGCCTTTTTAATTTTCTTTCTGTCCCAAGAATGGCAGCACATACTTTCTCGTTAAAGTTGTCTTGAACTGTCTCCATTTGGTGCCAGCAGATGTCAACACCAACTTCTTACTTTCGGGAGCCACTTTGAATGTATTCCGTGAAGAAAATTAATTTCCTACCATAAACATCTTTTTCATGCAGAAAAAATGAACACTTCAAATATAGCTAGGCTAGAGTTACAAATATGCAACATTACCTGAATTTCTTCCCAAATTCCGTCTTTCGGATCAGCATCTACATCGGGCCAGCCTTTGACGTTGATAGGCACCATTGTCCGTGCCAACATCCCTATGTACCCTTGTAGAGGGTGCCTTATTGGTCCATTTGGATTGCCATTAGTGTTGTACGTGACTTTGAACTTTTTTCCCATGGCTTTCTTCACCACAACTTTGTACATGTATGCAACACTTCGTTTCCCTCTACTTCTACTTGATTCGGAGGTAGTAATGGTAGCAGCTGAAGAAGAATCTTCTTTCTCTTCAGTCACCACATCATTCTTAGAAATAGGAACTGCCTCATCAGCCTTCCCTTTGGATTTTTTGGGTTTTGGTGATTTTTCTCTCTTCTTGGAACCCATTGCTGCGTTACAAACTGTTGAAAAAATCACAAGAAACACTCTGTTAGTGTGCTGTACTATACAAAAACAAAGTAAAAATCAATAGATATATACAATACCAGTTGTAAAAAAAAATAGTAGTATTCAGACCACAGCTAATTCAACATACAGCAAACCCAAATGTCTCCATTTGTTCAAAATCTCATAGAAAAGGCAATGAATAGGTTACAACTTCTTGCAGTAAAAGATAAGATGAAATCTATCCAATAATCAACATTTAAAACATTGCAGGAACTGCACAAAATAAATGCATATTTGAGAAACTATTCTTCTCTTGGTGTAGTGAACTGGTTGACCCAAAGCCCCTCAACATTATCTCTTAAATATGTGTCCTCATCCTCATCATCATGAGGTGGTATTTCAGCACAAAATGGTTGGTGTTCCATGATGGTGTCCCCAAGATCATCTTCATTCGAATCACGATAATCTCTATTTGGGGTTGTCAATACAACCGACCAGTTGGCATCGACTGGATCTTCCACATAAAAAACTTGCTTCACTTGAGCAGCTGAAGCAAATCTATCTTGCTTATGGCCCTGCCGGTTTAGGTTTACCAAAGTAAAACCAAACTCATCGATTTTTATTCCTTTTTCATTCTCAGCCCATTGACACAAAAAAACAGGGGCTTTAAAGTCATAATAATCAAGCTCCCAAATCTGTTCAATAACCCCATAGAATGTCATATTGGTGAAGAGTGGATTTTTATCTTTGGCACTTGACACCTGCATCGTCTTAGCCACTAAGGTCACCCCACTATTTTGTACAGCTCTAGCATTGTCTCGATGCTTCGTGAAGTGCTTAACTCCATTGTATCGATATGCTTCATAGGTTAACACTCGTAAAACTTGGTTTTCCAGCCAACCACCTCGGGGTTTGTGAAATTTCATTAGGCCTTTCCCTAATTTCAGCTGTCACCTAAAACAAAACCAAAATTACAATTCATGTTAATTATTGCACAACTATTTAAGACTTCTTGTATGATGTTGAACATGTAAGAAACACAATAACAAACCTTGGATTGAAACCAATCAGCAAAGGTTCGATTGTGCTCATTCATAAGCCATTTTTTGCTCTTCTTCTTCCCTGCCCAAAGTTGTTCCACTAGCAACATATGTGTGCTGTAGATATATAATAAAATCAGGTTTGACGCCACAATGATAAAAGTAAATCATGTCAAATAAGATGTAGGAAAATAAACTAAGATGAAAGTACTTACATCCTATATGGATCCACCTCAAAGCATTATTGGAAAGCACATGAAGATGGGCCTGGTCCCTTTGTTCTTCATCGATTAACATTGGTATAGCAGCAGACAATGGTGCAGTCAGCTTGCATGAACCCTTATGAACTCCAACTGCACTACCTTGCTGTAAATACTCGAGCAAAACTCCACTGATTCCTCCCCAACGTAACTTTCAGCTATGCAACCCTCGGGATGGTAACGATTCCGAACATACCCTTTTAATACTTTCATAAATCGTTCAAAGGGATACATCCATCTATAAAAAACTGGACCACATAATCGGACTTCTCTAACAAGATGCACGAGTGAGATGGACCATTATATCAAAAAATGAGGGAGGAAATATTTTTTCCAGCCCACACAAAGTAACTACCAAATCAGATTGCAGCTTATCTAATTTGGACACATCAACAACTTTGTTGCACAGAGCATTGAAGAAGAAGCACAGCGTCATTATACAAGTTCTCACATGCTTGGGAAGCACCGAACGGATGGCAACAGGAAGCAATTGTTGCATCAATGTGTGGCAATCATGAGACTTCAACCCATACAGTTTCAAATCATCCATAGATACCAGATTTTTTATGTTAGAGGAATGACCATCCGGAACTTTCATTGACAAGAAAGAAGTACACATTCTTATTTTTTCTGCCCTAGACAAACTATATGGGGCTGGTGGTAAATATGTTCTTTTCTCTCCAATTATCGGAGCCAACTCAAGTCTAACCCCCATTTCAATAAGATCTAAGCGGGCAGCAACATTGTCTTTAGTTTTGAAAGGCATATTCAATAAGGTACCAATCACACTTTCACAAACATTTTTCTCAATGTGCATTACATCGAGAATATGGCGAATATGAAGAGATTTCCAATACTCCAAGTTAAAAAAAAATTGATTTTTTTTAATACAAGGAGTACTAGCAGCCTCTTTAACCGAGTTCTTGTTTCTCTTTCCCTTCCCAAACTCACAGTTTATATGCTCTACTGTTCTGAAAACTTCTTCTCCAGTTAGAGGTGGCGGTGCAACGCCAAATTCTTGTTGATTATTAAATTCTTTTTTTTGCCTCCGATAAGGATGATCACGAGACAGATATTTCCTATGGCCGCCATAGGACATTTTCCTGCCATGGGTCAACCGGACAGCAGACGTTTTGTCACCACAAATTGGACATGCTTTGTACCCTTTAGTGGTGCAACCCGATAAATTTCCATAAGCGGGAAAGTCATTGATAGTCCATAACAAAACAGCTTTAAGGGTGAAATATTCTTGCCTATGTGCATCATAAACGTCACCAACTCCTTCCCACAAAATTCTCAAGTCATCAATCAATGGCTGTAAATAAACATCTATGTCATTTCCGGCTGTTTCGGACCAGAAATTAATAAAGATAAACATCATAAACTTCCTCTTCATACATAACCATGGAGGAAGGTTATAAGTCACCAATATAACAGGCCAACAACTATATTTACTGCTTAGAGAGCTATGTGGATTGATGCCATATGCTGCAAGTGCTAACCTAAGATTTCTAGGGTCACTTGCGAATTCAGGCCACTTATAGTCAACCAACTTCCAAGCGGGGAGAATCAGCCGGATGGCGCATGTGCCCATCTCTTGTCCGTTTATCATCATGCCAAGTAAGCATTTCGAAGTTCCAGGTGATTTAAACAGGCGCTTAAATATGGAAATAATAGGAAAATACCACAAAACCTTGGCTGGCTGCCCTATTTTAATAGTTTTGTCCTTCATTAACTTCCAACGAGAGATGCCACACTTAGGACAAGTTATTGCATCGAGAATATTCTTTCCAATACAATATGCAATCTCTAGGACATGCATGTATTTTCTTATATTCCAGCCCCAAATTGTTCATAGTCTTCTTTGCCTCATACATAGTTTGAGGCAATACATTATCCTTTGGAAGCAAAGACCCAACGGTGACAAGCAACTCGAAAAACAAGTGTCACTCAAACCAAACCTAGCTTTCAAATTGTAAAGTTTCACCAATGAATCTAACTTAGTGTGGTCACTATTATCAAATAATGGTTTTTCCGCTTCCTCCACAAACTTATTAAACTCGTACGACTCCTCATCATAATCACCGCCATTAAAGGCAGCTTCACACATATCAACAGTTTCGGACACAAAAGGATGGTTTGGAAACGGATCACAACTACTAACTGCACTAGCACAAGAAGATAAGGTAGGTTCTCCGTGCCATATCCAGTTCTTATAGCTTATCAAGAAGCCATATCTATACAAATGTCCCCCGATGACTTTAATAGACTTCTTTTTGCAGTTTATGCACTTTGAGCAAGGGCGGGGGACTCTCTTAAGGTTACTTGCATTTTCTTCAGCAAAAATCAAGAAATTTTCTACTCCACATTCATACTTTAATGTATCCCTATCCTCTTCAATCCAAGATTTATCCATTGATGTCAAATGATATGCACTTCATAAATAAAAAACACCTCATCAATGACCATTAATTTTATTTAAAATGCAAATATAGGCATTAATTGTTCACACAATAAATGTAAAACATTTAGAATAGCAAACATAGAACATACTATAAAGGTGAAGCTACCATGGAGCGAGATAGTTTTAGAAATAACAATATCTATTATCAAAGGAATTATATAATCAAAGATCAAGTTGTAAATATCAACAGAAAAGAATCATACCTCTTTGCAAATATCAGCAACAAATATCACTGTAAGAAACCTCGGACTTCTAACGTCTATAATCAGTTGTCATTGAAAAATAAAAATAATAGATTAATTTTATATCAAAAGAAATAAAGGCTTAGCATATACACATTAAACATGATGCATTTAGAAATCTAAGTGACAACAGAAAGGAACCACAAGGCATTTAGAAATCTAAGTATCATTTCTGCAAACACAAGCTAGGATAGCCAAATGATGCATCTCTGGAAACACATGTTATCAGTAAACAAAACACATGTTATCAGTAAACTAAATCATGTATCTTTTCAAACACAAGCTGCAAAAAGCATACCACTTCAATTGTTTGTAATCAGTACATATCACTTTCTAATTATTTGTAGGTCAAAAATGAGTGCAGCAATTAAGAGGGGCAAGTCGAAACAAGCATAAAGTAATGAATAAATTAATTAAGAGAATGAATAAATAAAGTAATAAGATTTCAGCCAACAGCTAAAGTAAAATAAATTAAACTTTATTGTACAAATTAATGGCCATGCCTCGGTATAACTCAAATAAAGTACTAATTAGAATGAATGATCATGCACGGCTAGAAGGAACCGCAAGACATTTATGTATATTAATCTTCTTTGTGGAAGCTTTACTATAAGCTTATTGATTAATAATAAATTTCATAAAAAACTGGGGGGTTCTGCAGCTACCACCTAGCTCTATCGAAATGAAAGCAATCTGAGTTTTTACCAATATTTCGTATCTAAAGCAATCCGAGTTCTACCATTTTTTTTTTAAATAGAATAATATTAAAGAAAACTTAAAAGAGTACAAATAGAGAAGGGGGTCAAAAGACCAAACCCAACAAACGAAAGAGGAGACAAATCCTCTGCACCAAACAAGGAATTAAGCATGAAAAGAAGAAAAAAATAGATTAAGTAAATCTAAACCGAGGAGCCAACGAAAGATCACGACCAAAAGGACTTGCAAGGAAAGCGGGCAACTTTACCCACCACACGGACCCAACATTTTGAGCTTCGTAGTTTGCAAGCTTAACAGTAAGGGAATTGCCCTCCCTGTAAATATGGGATATCCTAAAATGAATGGAACTAGTAAAATGCAGACAATTAAACCGAGGCAACACGGAGCCTCTACGGAATTAGATGCGGGTGCTTGAAAATCTGAGTTCTACCAATACTTGAAGGAAATTTCACCAATATGTTTTTTTTCTTTAAGAATCACCATTTATAATTCAGTCAAGAGAGGCTGACAAATGTACAAGCAGGAAACACCAAAACTCAACGACACCAAAACTGCTACAAGAACCCTAAACTTTTACCAATATGCTTGTTTTAATATTTAATTAAAGCAACCACATAAAACCAAAACCCAGGACAAATGTATCAAACGCACCTTATTAATTCAAGTTATATAAATCTCAGATTTCATAGTTAAAGAAAGAATGAGCTTGAGAGGCAATCAAGTACCTAAAGGAAAGAGCTAGGAAGAGGCAGAGCTGCAGTAGTGAACCAAAACTATGACTGCACTGGTTTGAGTCGATGACAACGGATCCTTTTCTTGTCAAAGTGACACCGACGACAACTGATGCAACAAGAAAGGCAAAAACGAATAATAAGATAATCGACGTAAACCAATGCATAAGAACTAAAAAAAACTAGTTAAAGATTGTAAATTTGTAATAAAATCAATTCATATCCTCACAGCTCTCATGGACCCTTCAATGGCGTCGAGGAGAACGACGACCGAGGAAGACGGCGATTGAGGAGGACGGCGACCGAGGAAGACGATTGAGGAGGACGGCGACCGAGGAAGATGGCAACCGAGGAAGACTGCGACCGAGGAGGACACGACCGAGGAGGACAGCGACCGAGGAGGACAGCGACCGAGGAGGACGGCGATTGAGGAGGACGGCGGACGAGGAGGACAGCGGACCGAGGAGGACAGCGACCGAGGGAAGACGGCAACCGAGGAAGACTGCGACCGAGGAGGATGACGACCGAGGATGACGAGCACTAAGGAGACAAAGATTGAAGCGGACGACGACCGAGGTGATTGATGATCGAAGTGCGGGACCGTGTTGGCTATTCTAGGGTTCGCAGATTTGGGGGCTGTCGAGAGAAGTTTTCTGTTTTGAGAGTAAATGGGAGTCAATAAGAGTCAAAGACTGCAAAAGCAATATTAAACTTCAGTTAATGGGTTTTGGTAGCTGAAAATAACTAAGTGTGGGAACATAGAGAGGGAAAACCAATATTTGGTTTCGCGCCTACATTTAATGAACTTAGCGCCTCCTGTTTTTACAAGTTCGGGGTTCCCGCAAAATTCAAATGAAATTGGAGACACCGGTCAAATTAACGATCGATGTTATAGATACGCTCATACATCAGTTCTGCATCACCGCGATGTAAAACCACATTGTGACATCACGTGCAATTCTAACTGATGTCTTTTAGGTGATGTCTGTTGGCATAATTCTAGTAGTGTGCTTAAACTTTATTGGATTGCCTTGTGATTAATTTATGTAATTGATGCTTGCTTGACACTTTGTGCACGTTTGCCTTGTTGATTGATCATTTGCAACTAGAGAAGCATGTGTAGACGATGTATTGACTTGCATATACCCTTTATGGTGAGATTTTGAGCCTTATTGATATGTATGCATCATTCATACATCCTTGTTCTTCATGTGTGTGCATTCAATTAGTTTACGAGACCTAGAACTTGCTCAAAGACCGCTTGAGGCTATGTGTTAGTTTGCAATGGATTGGAAATGATTAAGGCACTAGTTAAGCACCATGGCCAAACTAACTTTCATCCTTCTAAACACTTTTCTTTAGGTTTAACCCATTTGAGCCACATTCATCATTTAGCCTTGCACTTCACCACCCACATCACCATAACCCATATTTTAACTTAAACACTAGCCACCCTTGTTCCGAAATGTTAATAAGACAATGATTGTGACTTCTTGTTTCTTATATGCTTGAGAAATCTATGGGATTGTACAAAATGGCAAGTGTGGGGGTAGTAGGGTAGAAAGAATTGAGGTTGTAAAGAAGAAAAGAAGTTGAGAAAATGAAAAAGAAAAGTAGTGTATAAAAATAAGTTCAAAAAGAAAGTCCCAAAGAAAAGAAAATACAAAATGGGAAATTGTTGTTGAGAAAAAGAAAGAGAAAAGGAGAAAGGAAGAAAGAAAAAAAAAGGGGTTGTAGAAAAATAAAAGGTTGGAGAAGAATAGAGTTAGGTTGCTTGATTACGAAAGCATACGCAAAAGAAATGAGTCTCAAAGTCCTTGATTTGTCTTGTGAAGCATTAGGAACATTTGACTTTCTATTCCCTTCATTTCATGCTAACTCTTAACCTTTGGCCCCATTACAACCATGTGAAAGCCCTTTTGATCCAATAAGTTGTGAACTAATTAGTGGAAAGATGGTCATTGAGCAAGCTTATGGGGACGTTGCTTTTGGTTATGCTTTGAGAGCAAAGACTTAACCCTAGGCACAAGAGCGGAAATATTTAGTGAATCATGTGAGTTTAGCGGTTAAGCATGTCAACATGTGCTAATTTGATTGCTCTTGATTGATTATCTCATGGCTAGCACACACAACACCAAGCATGCATTAAATACATATCTTAATCACTTGGCAAAGCATGATGTTTATGTTGTGTGCTTGATTGAATCTTGATGAATGGCTTAGTGGGCTTATTGAGGATATGGTTGGAAAGGCAATTGAATTTGTGTTGATTGGATTGTTGATTCTATGTTTGCTTGAGGACAAGCAAAGCTTAAGTGTGGGGGTGTGATTTGTATGTAATTTGCATACAAATTAGGCCTCTAATCATCATTATTGTGCTTGTCCAATGGCCATTTGTGAGTCTCTAATCCTTGTTTGCACACTTGTAGATGAATTGAGCATCGGAACGATATTGGGATCAAAAGGGAGCATTTTGGAGCTTTTAGTGGATTTCCGGCAAAAAGACGAAAAGTCAACCCGAGGACCAAAAGTCAACTCGTGGTCAACCCCGACTTTGGAGCATCAAAGAGTCAAATGCCGAGTCCCGAGAATGAAGCACAAGAGAATTCCGGAAGATTGACCAAGAAACCAAAAAGTCAACTATGGTCAACTCCGAAGGTCAAAGTCAAGGTCCAAGTCAAGGTCAACCTTGTGATTCACAAATGTGCTCCCACATCATCAAGGACCACACTAGATTTGGTGAGGTGACATGTTGATTATTCCTCCCTTTTGTCCTCCCTTGTGATTTCCCTTCCTTGCCCTTCATTAAACCTTTGAGCCCTTAGATTAAACCCTACTTCATCCTAGCCCTTTATTTCTTCCCCTCTAGCCTATAAATAGCTTAGTTTTTGCCTCATTAGGTCATCTTTAACCTTCCCATTCAGACCCAAATCGACCTCACTTCCTTTCCCCTTTCCTTCTCTCCATTTCTCCCTTTCACTTCAGCCTGCGAACGACCATCGACCGGTCGACGACTACCCGTCGAACGGTCGACGGTCGACGGAATCCGTCGCTTCGGCTCGTCTCCGCCGCCTCCGCCACTTCTACCACCATTTGGGCAGCTTGGGATCCTCACCGGACATCGGGGACGCCATCTACACTCAAGAAGAAGAAGGATACACCATTGATTGAGCGTTTCTCACCCCTTCTCTCTCTTGTATTCATGATTTTAGCTTGCTTATTGTTTTGTGATGATGCATCCCTTGATGGATAGTGAGTAGTTACCTTGTTGGGGACTAGGGTTGTGTGCCCTAGTCCATTGTGATGTATTGATGAATTAACTATGTATGGATGCTTTGTGATGAATGGATATGTCTATTACCCAATTCAATTTGTGTTGAATGCATGTTTAGGGAACTTTGTCACCTCTTTGAGCATGTGTATAACCTATTTTGATTGAGTTTCTTGGGGTGACTCCTAACTCTCTCTAGGCAATTGATAGTAGATGTGATGTGGACCCCTTGTTTGAGCTTCTAAGTCTTTGAGCCCTTCGCCTCCCAAGCCACATTGGGAGAGTTCTAGTGACCCATAACATGGCACTATGAATACATAAGAAAAGATGGTCTTAGACCCATAACATGGCTAAGATACGGAACTTGATTCATCCATTGCATAAGCATAATTACTAAATTGGTTCGTTAAGCATCGTAATTGGACTTAGGCTAACCCGAAAACCCCAACACTTTCCTTATCGTGCACACACATCTATCTTTATTGCTTGCATTTACTTTAATTGTTTGTTTGTTGCTTGCATTTCACAATTGCTTCTCCCAAAACCAAACTCACTACACTCACACTTCACTCATTGTCACATACTCACCTTCACTCACTCTTTCCATTTCTCATCTATTCCATCATTGCTAGAGCACTTGATCACACAAATTACCAACGGATTGAGGAGCCCATTGATCCTCGTTGGAACGACAACCCCCCTTCACAATTTACTTACCCCATACTTTGACGGTTCGTCAGGTGACAAGCCCAACAAATGTATGCTTTGTGTGTGATCAAATGGATGAAACGGTTGGAGTTTCGGGTTCACTCTACCCCAATCAAATGTATGACAACTCTCAAGAACATGCAACAATGAATTCACTAAGGATCAAACCCCTATCCTTGCCATGTTATGGCTCAAAGGATGGATTCTTCTAGGCCTATTTTGTGCCTTATTAGGGTCACAAATACTCCTAATCTATTTATCCAAGCCTTGTTAGGGTCTCAAATAAACTTCCTAGGCTTAGAGTTTCAAGAATCAAGGTTCAAACAAGTTCAGTCCATTGACATAAACTCATCATGCTCAAGGTTCAACACTTAGGATAACATGTAACTCGCATAAAATCCTAACAAGTTAAGTTTAACACATGCTTCGAGAACTAGTTAGATTCATGAACAAGCATCAAACAAAACCGTATTAAAACAATGAGCATATCCAGAAATGAAATCATCAAGCATATTCAATACAAGTCATCAAAACATCATCATGGGCTAGAGCACACAACCCTAGCCCCCAACCTAATGAACTACTCACACATGTTCAAGGAATACATCATTCTTGTCAAGAATATAAACATAGATACAAAGAATAACAAAAGTAGAGTTAAGAAGTTCTCAAGGGATGATGGACAACAGCTCCTTGGTGACTCCAAGTGTAGATGACAGCCCCCTCTTAAACTCCTCTTCTCTTCCAAGCTTCTTCTCCTTCAAGTTTCCGGATTCTTGTGTTCTTGACGAATTCCCAGCTGTGGAGCTTGAAACGTGGTGTAATGATGGTGGACTGGTGATGAAAGTTGGTTCCTAAGATAAATGGATGCCTTAGGAACAACTTTCTTAAAGGATGGAAAGTGATTTGAGCAATGGAAAGTGGTGAAAATGGAAGAACAAAACTGGGCAGTTTCTTGGTGTTCTTGGTGTTCTTGGTGGCTGAATGTGTAAGGTGGTGGCTGATCTGGGTGTGTACGAATTGTCTATGGAATTAGGGTTATGGGATGTGATTCCACAGCTCTCTCTCAGCCCCCAAGAGTCTCCCTAGTGAAGTGTGTGGGTGGATGCATGGAGAGTTGCAAAAGGAAGGCTAAGTGGAGGATTTTAAGGAAAAGTGCATGCATAGGTAAACCAAACTGATTTTTCTTATGTAATGGGTGCAGCTACCCATACATGCAACTGGTCAAGACTATCTCCTCCAGGTGTGGTGATGCTCCGGTGGTGGTCCGGCGGTGCTGCCGCCTCTTGTGGTGGTGGTTGGCCGGAAAAGTCGCCGGAAATGCAATTTCTTCATTTTCCTTCCTTTCTTCAATTCTTCAAGGCCTTCAATGGCAACATCTTCCGAAGGTTGATTTGTACAATCTTCAATGTCTAGAAGCCACGGTTGACTTCTTGTCCTCTTCTCGGAATTGTGCCCAAAAGTGGTCAAAATGCACCTTCTTGTGCCGAATTACCTCAAGTCAGCTAAGTAACCTGAAATCATGAAAATGCATATTAGTAATAACAAAATGCCTTCGGATAAGCTTAACTCTCGTGATTAGGAATACAATTTGCGCTATAAATAAGTGCAAATCAGAAAATATTGAGACTTTCCTTATTATTCTAGTGTCAATTTTTTTTGTTATACTATAGTATTGTAGTAACTTTTTAAATCTTAGTTGCATCTGGATGATTATTTGTAGATTACAAGCATGATCTTCATTGCATAATTACACTTTATGTTGTTATGTGAAAAAGTTTAAATTAAAATCCACCCCGTCCAAACTGGAAGTTATGCCTGGATCCAGTCCAATCCCTTGCCGTATCAAATTTCTTGTTCAAGATATTTGTCGTCTTGTGAGACATTGTTCTCAGATCTGCTTTGTTCATATTTGGAGGGAAGCGGACTTTGTCGCTAATGTTATTCCAAAAGCTAGTCACTCGATACATGTTTCAGTTTGGGAGCATAGACTTCCGCTGTGTGCTGCTAATGCTTTCTATTTTGATCAGCTAGGTTGCGGTTATTTTAGAGGTTTTTCGTTGTAATTTGTTTTTCTTCATCGAAAAACAAAAACAACACCATATTATCATATTAGATATTAGGTTAATAGGTTTAATGATCCTTGTCGAAAGGACATCGTGACCCAACTCAGTTTTTAAAAAATAAAACGCAGCTTCATCTTTTGTTCGTACAAGAGTAGCACCGTTCATTTTCTTATTTCTTGGCCCCAGCCCCCAGCTACATTATCTTCATCCGTACTGGAATTTGGGGATGTTCCTTATCTACTAGTTTTTGGCAAACCTGTATTTTTGGTTGGATTAAAGTAGTAAAATTCTTCTTCTTGTTGTTGCTATTGTTGTTGTTAGGAATAGGAATATGGAGCAGATCGTGCACATCCCAGACATCCTCTCTATCCATCCTGACCAACAACCCACAGTGGATGTGATTGCTTTATTTATAGACCCAAAAGTGGCCAACACTCCTGTAAGGTTGTATTCCATTCAATTTTCTAGTAAACATGTTTTTGGTTACTCGATATGTCCTCATTGTTGACCAAATAAATTGATTATTTACGCGTTTAAACCAAATAACACCGCTGGAAAGTCTACGACATGTGAAGCGGGTGCAGAAGAAGTTTGTTGAAGGAGGTCTGTATGTATCTCTTATTCATATTCTTACTTCTTACCAAATTGCGCGGTTATGATTGTGATGTAGAATGTATAAAATGTTTCACTTCAAATGAAGATTACCTTCTACATGTCTATTCATCTTGCTTGGATGCAGTGCTTGATATTGCACTGATTGGATGGTTTTCTGGGAAGAATTGATATTTATGCAAAAACAATATTTTCCTTCGATTGCTCTTACAATCTGATTTTAGGGTATATAAAACATATGGTGGTGACTATTGATGTTCTTGATATGAAGAACTCAGTTATCCGTGATCATATGTTTAGCTTCCGAAAATGATAATACGTTAGACAACATTCCGCACGATGTACATGAGTTTAGGAATTCCTACCAATTGAGTCCTTTTATCACAAAAGTGGTCTTTTTCTTTTTTAATCATGTTTGTTTTTTTTACCAGTATTTGAATCTTGTTTAATTAGTGTTTTTTTTTTAAGTAATATAAAGTACAGATTACAAACAAGTCGAAAACATTGAGACTTTCCTTATTATTCTAGTCTCAATTGTTTTTGTTATACTATAGTATTGTAGTATCTTTTTAAATCTTAGTTGCATCTGGATGATTTTTTGTAGATTACAAGCATGATCTTCATTGCATAATTACACTTCATGTTGTTATGTGAAAAAGTTTAAATTAAAATCCACCCCCTTCCGAACTGAAAGTTATGCCTCTTGTGGGTTTACATTAGAGATGGTATCATTGGATCCAGTCCAATCCCTTGCCGTATGAAATTTCTTGTTCAAGATATTCCAAAATCTTGTCACTCGATACATGTCTCAGTTTGGGAGCATAAACCTCCCTTGTGTGCTGCTAATGCGTTCTATTTTGATCGGTTAGGTTGCGGTTGTTTTAGGGGTTTTTTATTGTAATTTGTTTTTCTTCATCGAAAAAAAAACGACACCATATTATCGTATTAGATATTAGGTTAATAGGTTTAATGATCCTTGCCGAAACGACGTCGTGACCCAAGTCAGTTTTTAAAAAATAAAATGCAGCTTCATCTTTATTTGTGCAACAAGTAGCACCATTCATCTTCTTATTTCTTGCCCCTAGCCCCCCAGCTACTTCATCTTCTTCCTTACTAGAATTGGTGGATATTCCTTTTCTAGTAGTTTTTGGCAAACCTGTATTTTTGGTTGTATTAAAGTAGTAAAATTCTTGTTGTTGTTGTTGGTCTTGTTGTTGTTAGGAATAGGAATATGGAGCAGATCGTGCACATCCCAGAGATCCCCTCTATCCCTCCTGACCAACAACCCACAGTGGATGTGATTGCTTCATTTATAGACAAAAAGTGGCCAACACTCTTGTAAGATTGTATTCCATTCAATTTTCTAGTAAATATGTTTTTGGTTACTTGGTCTGTGATCATTGTTGACCAAATAAATTGATTATTTACGCGTTTAAACCAAATAACACCGCTGGAAAGTCTACGACATGTGAAGCGGGTGCAGAAGAAGTTTGTTGAAGGAGGTCTGTATATATCTCTTGGTCATATTCTTACTTCTTTCCAAATTGGGCGGTTATGATTGTGATGTAGAATGCATGAAATGTTTCACTTCAAATGCAGATTACCTTCTACATGTCTATTCATCTTGGTTGGATGCAGTGTTTGATATTGCACTGTTTGGATGGTTTTCTGGGAACAATTGATATTTATGCAAAAACAATATTTCCTTCTATTGTAGCACCACATTGCTCTTACAATCTTATTTTAGGGTATATAAAAAATATCGGGGTGACTATTGATGTTCTTGACATGATAAACTCAGGTATCCATGAACATATGTTTAGCTTCCGACAATGGTAATCTGTTGGATAGCATTCTGCACGATGTACTTGAGCTTATTAATTCCTACCAATTGCATCCTTTGATCACAATAGTGGGTCTTTTTTCTGTTTTAATCATGTTTTTTTTTACCAGTTTTTGAATCTTGTTTAATTAGTATTTTTCTGAAAGTAATATAAAGTGCAGATTACAAACAAGTCAAAAACATTGACATTGTTCTTATTATTCTAGTGTAAATTTTTTTTGTTATACTATAGTATTGTAGTAACTTTTTAAATCTTAGTTGCATCTGGATGATTATTTGTAGATTACAAGCGTGGCCTTCATTGCATAATTACACTTCATGTTGTTATGTGAAAAAGTTTAAATTAAAATCCACCCTCCTCCCCCCCAAGTGGAAGTTATGCTTGTTGTGGGTTTGTATTAGAGATGGCTACTTTGATACTTGACTAACATTTTTTTTCTGCCCTTGGTTTCAACTGCCCCACCCTTTGTCATTTCTTTTCTAATCTTTTGTGCGTGCAAATGTTCTGAGCCCATTCAAAGCTGCCTGCTGTTTTCTGGTCTTGAAGGTCTTATTTGGTTCAAGTGTTCCTATACGCATGTGAGAAATTAGGGGCTTTTTGATTTGCACTTATTTATAGCGCAAATTGTATTCCTAATCACGAGAGTTAAGCTTATCCGAAGGCATTTTGTTACTACTAATATGCGTTTTCATGATTTCAGGTTACTTAGGTGACTTGAGGTAATTCGGCACAAGAAGGTGCATTTTGACCACTTTTGGGCACACTTCCGAAAAGAGGAGAAGAAGTCAACCGTGGCTTCTAGGCATTGAAGATTGCTCAAATTTACCTTCGGAAGACGTTGCCATTGAAGGCCTTGAAGAATCGAAGAAAGGAAAGAAAATGAAGAAATTGCATTTCCGGCGACTTTTCCGGCCAACCACCACCACAAGAGGCGGCAGCACCGCCGGACCACCACCGGAGCACCACCACAGCAGGAGAGAGTCTCCTACACCAGCTGCACACATGTGCATGGCTGATGACATGTCCACTAGTTCCCCCACTCACCCACAAATTCCTCCACTTCACCTTTCTTTTCCATTTCTTTTCCCACCACTCACCTTTGTTTACTTTTTCCACTAGGAAACCCTAGGGAACCCTTGGAGGCTGTAGAGACCAACCAGACATCCCTCTCTATCAGTTACTCACGTTCAGAAAAACCCTAGAGAGAAACATCCCATTTTCTCTCGGCAAAGCTTGCTGAAACACACACAGACGTACCAAGCGCCCGGACGCCGATACCATCCGCCCGGACGCCCAGTACGTCTGCCGTTTTTGTTCTTCCATTTTCACCACCTTCCACCACCCATCTCACTTCGATCCCTTCACGAAATATCTTCCACACACCCCATACACTACAGCCATACACTTTCCACCACCATTCCATCGATCTACCTTCACCACAAGTTGCCATTCATCAAGAGGAGCAAGGAATCGGAAGCTAGACTTGCTAGAGCTTGAAGGAGGAGAGAAGAACGAAGAGGAGGCCTGCATATATCTTTGGAGTCACCAAGGAGCTGCTGGCTACGACCCTTGAGCAATTCTTAACTCTTTCTTTCTTTAGTTTTATGTTTATGTTTTCATATTTGAGATTAATGATGTATATGACAATGAATTGTGAGTAGTTCATTAGATTGGGGGCTAGGGTTGTGTGCTCTAGCCCATGATGATGTTTTGATGATTTCTCTTGAGTATGCATGATGAATTCGTTTCTGGATATGTTCATTGGTTAAATGCGGTTTTGTTTGATGCATGTTTATGAATCAAATTAGTTCTCAAGCATGTGTTCAACTTAACTTAATGTTAGGATTCTATGTTAATTACATTTTATCCTATGTGTTTGCAATGAGCATGATGAGTTTATGTCAATGGACTGAGTTTGTTTGAATCTTGATTCTTGAATCTCTATGCCTAGGAAGTTTGTTTGAGACCCTAACAAGGCTTGGATGAATAGACTAGGAGTATTTGTGACCCTAATAAGGCACAAAATAGGCCTAGAAGAATCAATCCTAGAACCATAACATGGCTAGGATAGGGGTTTGATCCTTAGTGAATTCATTGTTGCATGTTCTTGAGAGTTGTCATACATTTGATTGGGGTAGAGTGAACCCGAAACCCCAATCGTTTCCATCCATTTGATCGCACAGCAATCACACATTTGTTGGGCTTGTCACCTCAACAACACACAAAGCTATCAACACATTCACTTGTGTTCTTGTCACCACAATTTCACTTAGATCAGATTGGTTACTTAGCTACTGTCCTTGCCACATTTGGTCACTGTTTTGGTCACTGTTTTGGTCACTGTTTTGGTCACAAGTCACCCAAGAGTGACACACTTTGAACACTACAAATCCATGTTGCACATACCTCACTTCTAAGTACATAAACCATCTCTAATCACACCACTTCTAGTGCATTGTATACCTTGTTTGCATTTGTTCACCAAGTAGGGATCTTGGGCCTTCCAATCCCTTGGGTACGACAACCCCCTGGTCACAATTTACCATCCACTACACTTTGACGGCGATACTCACAAACAACCCCTCCGGTATCATCGAGTCACTTTTCAGAAAGTATGATGGAAGTGTTTCCATAAATTTGTTTTGAGACTATAGTCAGTGGATTATGTAATTCATTTTAGACCACCACTTAAGCATATTTATATTATATTTAAATTGAATACAATTTAATTGTGTTCTATTTAATGCTGATCTTGTTAGACTTTCTTTTATTATTTTTTCACTTCATGTAGCTGCACTCATACATTGCCTTGTAGATACAATGACATCCCGATTTCCCCTCCTTTGCAATCAGTTTCGCTACAGCACCTGCTTCTCTAGCTAATTGTCCGAATATTAAACTTCTTTTATTGATCCCTTTCATAGGTACTTGCTACCTGTTTTGAATATTGCATTTTGATTTATTTGAAATTATATTCTTTTCCATAAACCTACTCTTCTACGGGTTGTTTCCAGACTTTCTATGATTGTGTTTGTTTTTCTTTGACTTTAGATAAGACAGCCATGTTTTCACATTTCAATCCACTCAATTTTAGGTCTGCAAGTATGCTGCATTATCAAAAGAAAACTGGGAGGAACAATGCAAGCTATGGCCAACATCTTATTGACTTAAACGCTTTTAGAGCGTTTTCACATAAGCGTACGTGTCGTCAAGAAAGTATGGATATAGTAAAGACCAGGGGGTTTTATCGTTGGGAATTGGCGGTAGACAATCCCAAGGCAACTAAGATAACAAGTAAACTTGCACTAAGGGAGGGGCAAGAAATGGATTATTATGCATTAGCTATTAGGGTATGTGCATAGTGGACATGTAGATGGGGACATTTGTTGGTTTTGTAAAGTGACAAGTGATCAATAAACACAATTTAAAAGACAAATTGCAAGCAAGTAATTAAAGTGAACACAAAGTGATGAAAACTTTATCGATTAAGTGAAAGGGGGTTTTGGGTCACCTTAGCCCAAATCCAATGATTGATTAAGTCACATAAACATGCAAGTGAGATTGATTAATGGATTAAATCCCGTACCCTAGCCATGCTATGGTTCTAGGGCCATTGTCTTTTCTTATGTATCTTCATGCCATGCTATGGTTCACAAAGTCTCTTAATCTAGACAACTTAAGCTATGCTATGGTTCTCAAATTTCTAAACTAAGGCTATGGCCACAAAGACCTAGGGATCCAAACAAGACATGCTCATCACATTCATTGCCAATTTTCCATGACACACAAGGTTACTAAGCTCATGTATTCATCTCAAAATGGGCCAAACACACACTAGTGAGTAGTAAATTCCCCAAGCATGCATTCAACACTCTTAAAAGTAGACAATGAACATACCCATATCAAAATCTCAAGCGTAGATATATAAAATCAATCAAACCATCTTCATTGGGCTAGGGCACACAACCCTAGCCCCCAATCTAGAGAACTACTCATAACACATCTCAAAATACATCATAGTTTCAATTCTAACAAACCTATAAACAACTAAAGAGTAAGTAAAGGTGAAGAGGTGATCAATAATGAAGGCCAGCTGGTCCTTGCTGTCACCAAGTGGTAGTGGACCTCTTCTTGGGCTCCTTGATCTCCTTCTTGCTTCCTCTAGTCCTAAGCCTTCAAGAACTTGGTGTTGTGAGTAAAACCCTTGAAGATGGTGAGTGGATGAGAGCAAATGCTGAGGAAAGTGGTTGAGGATGTAGTGGACGGTGTGTAGACGATGTTTGATGAAGGAAGTTAGTAGAGATGAGTGGAGGAAGTGGTGGAAAATGGATGAAGGATCTAAAACCAGCAGCTCGGCAACGGGTCGATGGTGATCGGCGACCGGTCGTCGGAGACAGTTTTAGGTGAAAATGGGGCAAAATGGAGGAAAGGGAATTGGAAGCTAGAGAGAATTTTGGGAATTTTCTGGTGTCTAGGGTTGGTGAATCCTGAAAATGGAAAGGTTTTGGTATATATATGAGGGGATAAAGGGCCAAGATGAAAGGGGAATGATCCTAGGGTCCAAAGTATAGATCTAACTCACATGAAAGTACCTAAATGCCATTGGGACAGTTAGAAAAGTGTATAGGCATTAAGGGCAAAGTGGTAATGTGTGCTAAGTATAGGAAAATCTGATTTGGGATCATTGGGAGACAAAATGGATAGATGGAAGGCTAGGAGACAAAAGTGACCCAAGCATTAAATGTTTTGTCTCGTATTTGAATTTGAATCACTACTCACCACCAATATGCCTCAACCAATCAAAGGGGCTCTCCTAGTGTGCTTGGGAGAGTCATGCATGAGTTCCAATGTGATGCCTTCGGATTTGACCTCAGAGTTGACCATGTGGACCCGGTTGACTTCGGTTGACTTTCCGAGCCGAAAAGTTGACTTTTCGGTTTCTTGGTCTCAACTCCAGAACAATGTTGCTCTTCACTTCTAAGGTTTCAATCTTGAATTCTTGAGCTCCAAAGTCACGGTTGACTTTTGGCTTCTCCATGGAAATGCCTCAAAAGCTCCCAAAGTGCATCCTTTTCGTCCAAGTTTCATTTCTCCCATATGAACCTACAAAATGAAATAAATAAGGGTAAGTGGCATTATTAGGCAATAAGGAAAGCATAAACTAAGCAATATGGAACACTCTTTATACATAAAATATGTATAAATCACTTATCATCCACCAACCTAGTAAACTCCCTTTCTCCTTATAAAATTATGGGTTATTTAATTTTGGTTATTTTTCCTAAATGTTATTTTATTTTAGCACAAATTTTCTTCTTAGTCGTGCCCTAGCATTTTCTTTGTAGATAGTGAGTTCAATTATTGATGTCCAGGGCTCTTTAGTTTTTCCTTTCTAGGATTAGGGTGATGAGGAGGTGAAAGATATCTCAGTAAAGATCTATAGTAGATCTTGAATTTGTTCTTCAACATAAGTGATGAAACAGGTTCATGTTATAAGTACCAGGATGTTAGTTTACACTCCTATAGTTAATGTCTCTATTGCAACATGTTTTTCTACTATTTAATGAAAGTTAAGCTAATATTGGCATAAAATTTATTTTGCTTGAATATCATATTGGGTGGTTACATACAGATCCTTTTTTAGTGTGGGTTGCTACTACTTTCGTCCCTGAGGCCTGAATGATGGTTCTGCAATCCTCAAATAGGCATGTGTAACATAATTGTTTGTTTTACACTATCCCTGACTCTTGTTTTCTTTTTTCTTTACCTTGAAAATACAGTAATATTGATGGCATTACTGGATTCAGTGAAGAGGACTCACAGTCGGTGTTTGGCTTCATGAAGTATGCTATTCAGTTGGCGAAGTCTGGTACTAATATGGTAGCTTTTGTACTTTCCTTGTGCTAGCCTTTTAATCTCTGTTATTTGTGTTGTTATGTTTCCTTTTTGGCATCTCATAGAGTGTATTTGCATGCTACACATTCACTCTGTATGCAGGTAGTCAATGCAGCAGTTATAGTATATCCATCAGTTAAACAGGTTATTGCTATTGCATGTGATCAAACTTGCTCTTGGTATGCTCATGCAAACAAGACTACCCTTGAAACATCTTAAAAAAGCCAGAAGCCTCTGTTTCCCATAGTGAATCAGATGGAGTATTGAGCTATGAAACTCTGCATTCAAACAGTTTGCCAAATTATTCGAAACAATTATATACTGGTGTCTGGTGTTTATATCCTTGGCGATGGGCTGAGCAACAATCATACACTAATTCCTACTCTTGGCACCCTTTATGAGATGCTGCTATTGTTGCTATTGAATCTTCTGCTGCCAGGGACATTTATCTTTTCCCTAGTTTGGGAAAAATCCAAGATAAGTATGGTGAAATGGACCACACACGGTCTTCTTTGCCGGCTCTCCAGCCAAAAGAAAAAGACCCATTCTACAAATGTGAGTTATTTCTTTGTGCTTCAACCTTCAAGTTGGACCTTTTTGGGAAGACTATTTTATCGAGCTGAGGGGCTTGTTTGGTGTTTATTCAATTCCCATCATTTACTAAATATTTTTTCTTCTCTCTCTTTTTATTGTGGTGATATCTTTATTTTTATTCTTGAAGATTTTCTCTTGCCTATGTCCTGTCTCTTGCATTTTGTAGGAGATGATTTATATTTTAACTAAGTTTTTCACTCTAATCTAATTTCTTATTTTCCTGAAAAGCTCCCCGATATATTTTATCTCGGAAAACCTTCTACAATTTCGATAAAGTGGGTCTTTACTGTAATTTTATGTATTGTTTCTGACATGAAGCTTGGTTGACCAATAAAAAAAAGAATATGAAGCTTGTGAACTGTTAAGTATCTCATTTTCACACATTTGTTAACAATGCACATTCGTGAAACACTGCACGTTTGTTAACACTACATGAGGACATTGTCTTTGAACAACAAGTTCTCGGGTGACTTTTACTGTTCAAATGAGATCTTATGAATTTTGCCAAATGGTTGAAACGATAACCCCGGTTCATAATTTACATAACCACTCTTTGCATTAGTTATTGTTACGTAGCTGCTGCCTCAAAGTCTTCCCAAGCTCGCAATCAATAGGTACAAGCTCTAAGTGTAGTGATCGACGACCTTGCATAAACAAAGATCAAAGGACCTGAAAATAGAAATAAAGAAAACTAAATTAGTAAAGTAATTATGGAACAATCCCCGGCGACACAACGGCAAAAAATGATAGGGCTAAAACTAGCACACAATGTAATCCTCGCAAATAAAGAATATTGTCACGTAGTATGGATAAACAAGGGTTTCCCGCAGAGGATTGATTCTAATTACTAAACTATATTGACTAAACAATAAAATAAAGATTGAGGTTTTTGGTTTTAACAACACTAATAAACAAGTAAAAGAAATTAATCCAAGATAGTTAATAATATTATTAGAGGAAATCAATGGAGAATGATGTAACCAAGGACTGCTGTTCACCACAAGAAAATGTTTAACTTATAAAAAGCTAATGTATCCTTCTTACAAATTTAATGTCATTACTCAAGTCAAGCCAATGATGTGTTGACCTTAACCTATTAATCTCTCATACTTGGTATATTAGATGCATGATGTTTACAATCTAACTTAGCCTCTAATGAATAACCTAGGATGATGTCTCCAAATGGTTTAACAAATTGGAAGTCATTAAACACAAAGAGAATTTGAGTAACGCTAGGTAACTTCGATACGATGTTGTTCTAATTACCTAGATATTTATTCATATGAATAGGCCAATTATTCATGCGCTACTTTAGAACATATTATGATAAAGATAGTCATCCACACGTTCATAGTAATAAAATCCACATTGTCCAAAAAAAAAATCCTAGCATTCTTACTATGTTGTGCACCACAATAAACACACAAAAAAATTATCAATAAAAAACAAATGAATCAAAACACAATCAATTGTCGAGAAGAATTCAATTAAACCAAAATTGTAAGGTCAACATGCCTAGGGCTAGAAATAGTCCATAGTTATTACAAAAGTTTAGCTACATATAGTCATAGTAGAAATCACAAAAGCCATATATAACTTAGAAAAGAAACCAAAAGAAAGAAGAATAGAGTCATGGAAATCTTCACAGCTTCCCTTATAGTTCAACGTCTCTCCTTCTCTGAATATCACGATGTGTCTTTGCCCATTAGGAGTTGCAGCCCACGAGGAAAAAGAAAAATCCTAAAATAATTAGAATTTGACATTACTCGATCAATCGGTCACAATGGGACATCGACCGGTCAAACCTTTTTATGTCCTCAATCCGTTTTCAACTTCAGAAGCACTCCAACTCGCCTCCAATTGCTCTTTTTCCTTCCTCATTGTTGCAGGAGTCTTACAAAACATAAAACAATATAAATAATCCAAATAAAGATGGATTATGAGGAAAATAATAGGGAATTAAGTACATCAGAGCACACAAATATGCTCCTATCATGGCTACACCATATGGCGTTTCGATGTGCCACATCTATAAGGGACACTAGGTCCAAGGTTTGGCGGTGAGAAGGGTGATGGAGTTGCTCAGCAGGGAAATAACCCGGACGCGTTTTTCCTAGATGGAATGGCTTTGTTGTTCTTGGGAGAATTTTCATGACCTATAAGATAGCATGAATATGCCTCTTATAGACATGTTCTTGCATCCATAACATGGGCAAGGTACAAAATTTGACTCATGAATCAAAATGACATGCATTTGGAATTGAATAGTAAATCATTGATTTTGACTTTGACAAAACCAGAAAACCCCAACCGTTTTCTAAACTTTGCATTACCTTTATTTAACTTGGATTTAGTGTGTTGATTGCTTGTATTTCCTTGTTGCATCTCATCCTTTCTAACTCTTCCAAAATTGAACACTCCACTACACTCACTTATTGTATATATCACTTACTATTTCCATCTGTTGCCTTCCATTATTGCTAAAGTTCTTGGTTGCTTATTATCTAGCTAGGTCTAGGGTCATTGATCTCCGTGGACACGATAATTCGAGTCTTAAATACCCACTCTATAACTTGACAATGTGTGTATGCTTGCACGAGTACTATGCGCTCAATAACATAGCAGTAATTTTTTGCCACATATGCAAACGTGAGTGACTTAGTGCATAATACTCGTGCACGCACACACACATTGTCAATTTAGAACTTAGGAGTGACTTAGGACTCAAATTACGTATGTGGCATAAAACCACCATAAGCTTTGAGGAGGAACCAGAAGAAGAGATATAAACTCTACACTAGTTCGAACACGCCTGTGAATATGGTAACCATATCTCCTCTTGAGAAATACCAATTGCACAGCCCAAAAGAGGCCAATTATCGCGTTGAACCTTCAACAAATCTTGAGAGTCAAATATGTACGTCAAGATGAAACCGCGACTACCCTGATGAAAGAGCCAAAGAAGGATAATCTGCAATACCAAAAGGTAATGCCATGGTAAGGTTATTCCTAGAGGCAATATTGAAAACTCGGTGGTGTCAAAGCCTTTGGTGGCTTCGCCCGGGAACCCCATATCCCTGCATTCCAATATCTTGTTTTACTATTGGTGAAGTTTTGGAACTTGCAAATTTTTAGAAAGAAGGGAATTGGCAAGGTTTCACCCGTTTTGGCCAATATGAATGGGTTAATGATATACCATGGAAAGAGAAAAAATTGTCCCACTAAGTACCTTGCGGAGAAGGAGAATTCAAAGTAAATTTGGGCAACCTAAGATGAATTTGGAGGCTATCAACCTTGGCCTGGTTAAACCTAGCTAGTTAATTAAGTCCAAAAGATAGCTTGAGGGTGAAGTAAGGATTTTAGCTGCTAAACCACTCATTAAGCCTCGCAGACCAAGATAGTAGAAGAAGCAGGTTTAGGAGGAAGAGGAAGCTCTTACAAAGACTGGCTAGCAAATGTGAAAATGGTTGAAGACGAACTCGTTGAGCCTTCCACCTAAATGAGTGTCGGCCTTTGATATGCGGGGGGGGGGGGGGGTGGAGGGCAAGGTTTCTCCATAGGAGGCAACAATTTGGCAACCTACAATGGCTTTGGTCACTCAACGAAAAGAAACTGGCGACAATGAGGAACTTGTTGACTATGAAGATGACCCAAAAATCCATGATACTACTCACTAATCATCAAGATAAACATCATTAAATTACAAATTAACGCTCTAGACATAAGTAGAAGAGAGAGTTAGGTTGAGGAATGCTCAATAGGTGGTACTCTGACTTCTCTTTGACTCTTGATGATGTTTTTTGATGAATTATTGAGGATCCCCATCAGCTAATGAGTGGATGATGTAGTAGACGTAGTGGTGAGCAACTTCTATGAAGGGTGGAAGAGGAAAGGTTTTTCGCCATAGAAGGCAACAATTTGGCAACCTACAATGGCTTTGGTCACTCAATGAAAAGAAATATTACAAGTGGCTAAGCAAATCGTTCAGGTTTACCATGCGAGGAAAGCACTGAAGGTGAAAGTGTCATCTTTGCAGGAAGATGTAGAGTTCTAGATAGTATCCTGCAAGACCCACTATAGTTTAAGAGTGAGGCTCTAGAGGAGGCAGCCCCTAGACCAACAAAACCTAATCTTAGTAACGACGAGCTTTTAAAGGAAATTGGAGACAATGAGGAACTTGTTGACTATGAAGATGACCCAAAAATCCATGATACTACTCACTAATCATCAAGATAAACATCATTAAATTGCAAATTAAAGCTCTAGACATAAGTAGAAGAGAGAGTTAGGTTGAGGAATGCTCAATAAGTGGTACTCTGACTTCTCCTTCGCTCTTGATGATGTTTTTTGATGAATTGTTGAGGATCCCCATCAGTTAATGAGTGGATGATATAGTAGATGTCGTGGTGAGCAACTTCTATGAAGGGTGGAAGAGGAAAGGAGGTGAGGAAGTGGGTGAAAAGAGGTGAAGAAGGTGGATAGCCTCCAACCTTCGACTGGTCGGGTGACCACTTGTCGACCGGTCGAATGAATGGCATGGGGAAGTACAAAAGGGAAAGTGGAGAGGAAGGAAAAGGAAAGGGTGGAGTGTCTAGCTAAATTGTGAAATGGGAAATGACCTAAAATGACAAAAACTAGGTTTAAATAGGTAGAGGAGAGGAGGAATGGAGGGCTAGGATGATGTTTGAGAGATCTATGGGGTAGAAGACTAAGTGGAGGACAAATGGGGAATTGCACAAGGGGATGAAAATAAGTAATAATCAAGTGATGACCTCATGATGTATGGAACATTTCTTGCTGAACTTTGGGGCTCCTTATGGTGAGTCACACGGTTGACTTTGTCATTGACCTTGACCTTGACCCTCGAAGTTGACCAAAGTGGTTTCTTGGTCAATCTTCCGGAATTCTCTTGTGCTTTACTACCAAGACAAAAAGAAATTATTTTATGGTGCAACAAGGACTAGTTTTAGGGCAAATTGTGTCCCAGATTTGTATGTGATTTACATACAAATTTGGCTTCTAACCTCCATAAAAATACTAATCCAATAGTTATTTAAAGTCTCTAATCCATGTTTTGCACTCATGTAGGGAAATTGAGCATCAGAATGATATTGGGACCAAAGGGCTTAGGGTTTAGGGAAAAAGGACGAAAAAAGGACGAAAAAATGACGAAAAGTCAACTCGAGGACCGGCCGTCAACTCGTGGTCAACCCAGACTTTAGAGCGTCAAAGAGTCAAACAACAAGACATGGGAATACGTGAGAGCTTGCATCTAGAGAAGCAAGGGGAAAAGTTTAAGAAGCACCTTGCCTACTATACTGCAACTCCAAAACAATGATTTCAATTCTGTGATTGGATGAGCACTACGGCATTTCATGATGGGTAATTGGGTACATATCTAATATATCACGAAATGTTAAAGATGGGAAGATCACAGGTTTAAAGACCCACGATTGTTAAGTGTCGTTGCAACGGTTACTTCCAATTGGAATTTGGCCATTCTTGAGCAAAGATGTCTGTGAACCTTTAGTGCAATTGTCAAGTTTATTTGAAGAGACCTATGCAAAGACTGAAAGACATTAAAGGTTTACTGATTTAGACAAATTACAGAATGACATTGTGCTTAATTTATGCAAGCTGGAGCAAATATTCTCACATGCGTTCTTCGATATCATGATTCATTTAGCCATCCATTTACCACAAAAGGCAAAAATTACTAGGCCAGTTGGATATAGGTGGATGTTCCCAATAGAAAGGTAGTGAAGATTCTTCCAATTGAGATTTGTATTGATTTATATGTATTAAATTTTAACATTCCACTAATGTTCAATTTTAGGAAGTGATTATGCGGTTTTTTACCGTGGTCATTAATTATTACCTAAACTTCCTAACAATTGTCGTTGTAAAGTATAATGGGAAATAAAGGTTTTTCCCACAGAAGATTGTTATATTTACTTTTCAATGTCACAATAAATTAAATTAAATAAAGAATTATTATTAACAAGTATAAAGAATATATATATATATACAAAATTAAATAAACTATACAGTATTGTTTCTATTTACAAAAATATACATTATATACAAAAGTATTTTTGGGGGTTTTGATATTTTTGAAAACAATAAATAAAGAAAAGGAAATATTTTTGGATTTTTATTCCTTTTGAAAGCAAGAAAAACACACACAAGTATTGAATTGAAGATTAACCAACTCCCTAGCCATGAATCCGAAACTAACATATGTAAGATGCTTGGACCACCATACATCTCCCAAATAAAACTTTCCCTATGAAAATTAACTCCGAGACCACTCTGTCAAGCTAATCAATAGAAAAAGAGTTGTTAATTCAAGTGCATGACCTAGCGGGACCGCCCAACTATCCGTGATCCTTCTTATTTAGTTTCAACATTAAAGATAAAACCAAACAAACAAAATTCACATAAGCTGCTAGAAGAATCAATCAACTTCAATCCAACAATTATTACACAAAATAGAAAATAAACAAACAATAACATTTCCCAAAATTATTCACGAATAGTTAATTGAACAAAAATAAATTATAATAAATAAACGAAGTTTGGGAAAAATGTTACTGTTGTGTCCATGAAAATGGACACCGTCTGGCGAGCGAAGGTGGCGGACTCAGCTATGAAAACGGACAATGAATTTGGATGTGGCGGGTGCGCGGGTGTCCTTAGCAGATTGGGCTTTTGGGCTTGGGCAATTGGGCAAAGGCCCAATTCTTTTTCTCTTTGTTTCTTTCCGGTCCAGCCCATGCAATTGGCCCATTGACTTTTCAAGTCTTCATTTTCTTCTTTTCCGGTTTGACCCCGTGCTAGCCCTTCTTGCTTTGACTATTCAACTTAGCTCATTCTCTAATCCATGTCAGCATTGAGCCTTCATTCATCATTCTTCTTTCGCGAATTCTGGGCAGAGCAAGAGAGGGAGCTGGGCGCAGAGGAAGAGGCAAGCAACAATCGAGGACTGGGCACGGCAGTAGCGTCGCCGGGCTTTGGGGATTTCCGACGGCGGCGCTGCCGGGCTGATGCGAAGTCGATGGATTTTTATACTGTTTTGTTTGATTTATGAGATTGATGTGAATTTGCAGAATCATAATGCAAAAAAACAAGAAGAACAAGGAAATTACATGACTCGATGATACCGGAGGGGTTATTTGTGAGTATCGCCGTCAAAGTGTAGTGGATGGTAAATTATGACTAGGGGTTGTCGTACCCAAGGGATTGGAAGGCCCAAGATCCCTACTTGGTGAACAAATGCAAACAAGGTATACAATGCACTAGAAGTTGTGTGATTAGAGATGGATTATGTACTTAGATGTGGAGTATGTGCAAAATGCAAGTGTAGTGATCAAAGGGGTGTCACTCTTGAGTGACAATGACAAGAACAGTGACTTGAGGTGACAAGGACAGTAGCTAAGTAACCAATCTAATCTAAGTGAGGTTGTGGTAACAAGAACACAAGTGAATGTGTTGATAGCTTTGTGTGTTGTTGAGGTGACAAGCCCAACAAAAGTGTGATTGCTGTGTGATCAAATGGATGGAAACGATTGGGGTTTCGGGTTCACTCTACCCCAATCAAATGTATGACAAGTCTCAAGAACATGCAACAATGAATTCACTAAGGATCAAACCCCTATCCTAGCCATGTTATGGTTCTAGGATTGATTCTTCTAGGCCTATTTTGTGCCTTATTAGGGTCACAAATACTCCTAGTCTATTCATCCAAGCCTTGTTAGGGTCTCAAACAAACTTCCTAGGCATAGAGATTCAAGAATCAAGATTCAAACAAACTCAGTCCATTGACATAAACTCATCATGCTCATTGCAAACACATAGGATAAAATGTAATTACATAGAATCCTAACATTAAGTTAAGTTGAACACATGCTTGAGAACTAATTAGATTCATAAACATGCATCAAACAAAACCGTATTTAACCAATGAACATATCCAGAAACGAATTTATCATGCATACTCAAGAGAAATCATCAAAACATCATCATGGGCTAGAGCACACAACCCTAGCCCCCAATCTAATGAACTACTCACAATTCATTGTCATGTACATCAATAATCTCAAATAAGAAAGCATAAGTTCAAAGTAAGAGTGAAGAAGTTGAGAAAATGCTCAAGATGTCGATGGCCAGCAGCTCCTTGGTGACTCCAAGTATGTAGCAAGCCTCCTTGAACTCCCCTCTTCCTCTACAAGCTCCAACTTATCTCCAAGCTTCCCAACTCTTGATGTCTCAATGGATGGCAACTTGTGGTGAAGGTAACTCTATGGAATGGTGGTGGAAAGTGTATGGCTGTAGTGTTTGGGATGTGTGGAAGATATTTCGTGAAGGGATGGAAGTGAGATGGGTGGTGGAAGATGGTGAAAATGGGAAAACAAAACGGCAGACGTACCGGGCGTCCGGCGGATGGTATCGGCGTCCGGGCGCTTGGTACGTCCGTGTGTGTTTCAGCAAGCTTTGCCGAGAGAAAATGGGATGTTTCTATCTAGGGTTTTTCTGAACGTGAGTAACTGAGTGAGAACAAGGTCTGGTTGGTCTCAACAGCCTCCAAGGGTTCCCTAGGGTTTCCTAGTGGAGAGAGTAAACAAAGGTGAGTGGTGGGAAAAGAAATGGAAAAGAAAGGTGAAGTGGAGGAATTTGTGGGTGAGTGGGGAAACTAGTGGACATGTCATCAGCCATGCACATGTGTGCAGCTGGTGTAGGAGACTCTCTCCTACTGTGGTGGTGCTCCGGTGGTGGTCCGGCGGTGCTGCCGCCTCTTGTGGTGGTGGTTGGCCGGAAAAGTCGCCGGAAATGCAATTTCTTCATTTTCCTTCCTTTCTTCGATTCTTCAAGGCCTTCAATGGCAATGTCTTCCGAAGGTAAATTTGTGCAATCTTCAATGCCTAGAAGCCACGGTTGCCTTCTTGTCCTCTTCTCGGAAGTGTGCCCAAAAGTAGTCAAAATGCACCTTCTTGTGCCGAATTACCTCAAGTCACCTAAGTAACCTGAAATCATGAAAACGCATATTAGTGGTAACAAAATGCCTTCGGATAAGCTTAACTCTCGTGATTAGGAATACAATTTGCGCTATAAATAAGTGCAAATCATTACACACCGGTCAAATTCAATGGATTCATTGATGTCTTGGATCTATTAGAGTTTTTATACTGTTTTTTTATTTATGGGATTTCTGTGAATTTGAAGAATCATAATGCAAAAGAACAAGAAGAACAAGAAAATTACACGTCGGTTCAAATTTAGGGGATTCATTAATGTCTTGGATCGATTAAACTTTTAATTGATGCTAATGGGTTATGATCTTGAACTTTTATACTGTTTTATTTGATTTATGGGATTGCTATGAATTTGAAGAATCATAATGCAAAAAAACAAGAAGAATAAGGAAATTACACACCGGTTCAAATTAAGGGGAGTTATTGATGTCTTGGCTCGATTAAAATTTTAATTGATGGTAATGAGTTATGATCATGGGTTTTTATAATATTTTGTTTGATTTTTGGGATTGCTGTGAATTTGAAGAATCATAATGCAAGAGAACAAGAAGAACAAGGAAATTACAGATCGGTTCAAATTCAATGGATTCATTGATGCTAATTGGTTATGACCATGGATTTTTATACTATTTTATTTGATTTGTGGGATTGCTTTAAATTTGAATAATCATAATGCAAAAGAACAAGAAAATTACACAACGGTTCAAATTCAGTAGATTAATTGATGTCTTGAATCTATTAAAGTTTTAATCGATGCTAATGGATTATGATCATGGATTTTTATACTATTTTATTTGATTTATGGGATTGCTCTGAATTTGAAGAATAATAATGCAAAAGAACAAGAAGAATAAGGAAATTAGACACCGGTTCAAATTCAGGGGATTCTTCGTTACTGGAATTGGTGGATGTTCCTTTTCTACTAGTTTTTGGCAAACTTGTATGTATGGTTGGATTAAAGTCTACGGCATGTGAAGCGGGTGCAGAAAAAGTTTGTGAATTTGATGTAGAATGCATGAAAGAGGGATAGGCATTTAAACCAAATAGCACAGCTGGAAAGTCTACGGCATGTGAAGCGGGTGCAGAAAAAGATTGTTGAAGGAGGTCTGTATGTATCTCTCAGTCATATTCTTACTTCTTACTAAATCGCACAGTTATGATTTTGATGTAGAATGCATGAAATGTTTCACTTCAAATGAAGATTACCTCCTACATGTCCATTCATCTTGCTTGGATGCAATGCTTGAAATTGCACTGATTAGATGGTTTTCTGGGAAGAATTGATATTTATGAAAAAACAATATTTTTTTTCGATTGTAGCACCACATTGCTCTTACAATCTGATTTTAGGGTATATAAAAAATATGGGGGTGACTATTGATGTTCTTGATAGCAATAACTTAGTTATTCGTGATTATATGTTTAGCTTCCGAAAATGGTAATCTGTTGGACAATATTCCACACAATGTACAAGAGCTTATAAATTCCTACCAGTTGAGTCTTTTTATCACAAAATTGCGTCTTTTTCTGTTTTAATCACGTTTTTTTACCAGTATTTTAATCTTGTTTAATTAATATTTTTTCTGAAAATAATATAAAGTGCAGATTACAAACAAGTCGAAACCATTGGCACTTTCCTTATTATTCTAGTGTCAATTTTTTTTGTTATACTATAGTATTGCAGTAACTTTTTAAAACTCTGTTGCATCTGGATGATTATTTGTAGATTACAAGCATGACTTTCATTGCATAATTACACTACATGTTGTTATGTGAAAGAGTTTAAATTATAATCCCCCCCAACTGGAAGTTATGCCTGTTGTGGGTTATCATTAGAGATAGTACCACTGGATCCAGTCCAACCCCTTGCCGTATCAAATTTCTTGTTTAAGATATATGTCGTCTTGCGAGACATTGTTCTCATATATGCTTTGTTCATATTTGGAGGGAAGCGAACTTTGTCGCTAAGCTATTGCAAAAGCTGGTCACTTGATACATGTTTCAGTTTGGGAGCACAAACTTCGGTTGTGTGCTGCTAACGCTTTCCATTTTGATCAGTTAGGTTGCAGTTGTGTTAGGGGTTTTTCGTTGTAATTTGCTCTTCTTCATAAAAAAAAATGATACCATATTGGCATATTAGATATCAGGTTAATAGGTTTAATGATCCTTGCCGAAACGACGTTGCGACCCAAGTCAGTTTTTTTAAAAATCAAACGCAGCTTCATCTTTTGTTCGCACAACAGTAGCACCGTTCATCTTCTTCTTTCTTGCCCCCAGCCCCCAACAACTCAATCTTCTTCCTTACAGGAATTGGTGAATGTTCCTTTTCTATTAGTTTTTGGCAAACCTGTATTTTTGGTTGGATTAAAGTAGTAAAATTCTTCTTCTTGTTGTTGCTCTTGTTGTTGTTAGGAATAGAAATATGGAGCAGATCGTGCACATCCCAGACATACCCTCTATCCATCCTGACCAGCAACCCACAATGGATGTGATTGCTTCATTTATAGACCCAAAAGTGGCCAACACTCCTGTAAGGTTGTATTCCATTCAATTTTCTAGTAAACATGTTTTTGGTTACTCGGTATGTCCTCATTGTTGACCAAATAAATTGATCATTTAGACGTTTAAACCAAATAGCACCGCTGGAAAGTCTACGGCATGTGAAGCGGGTGCAGAAGAAGTTTGTTGAAGGAGGTCTGTATGTATCTCTTATTCATATTGTTACTTCTTACCAAATTGGGCGGTTATGATTGTGATGTAGAGTGCATGAAATGTTTCACTTCAAATGCAGATTACCTTCTACATGTCTATTCATCTTGCTTGGATGCAGTGCTTGATATTGCACTGATTGGATGGTTTTTCGAGAAGAATTGATATTTATGCAAGAACAATATTTCCTTCGATTGTAGCACCACATTCCTCTTACAATATGATTTTAGGGTAAATAAAAAATATGGGGGTGACTATTGATGTTCTTGACATGAAGAACTCAGTTATCCGTGATCATATGTTGAGCTTCCAACAATGGTAATCTATTGGATAGCATTCTGCACGATGTACTTGAGCTTATTAATTCCTACCAATTGAGTCCTTTTATCACAACAGTGGGTCTTTTTTCTATTTTAGTCATGTTTGTTTTTTTTACCAGTATTTGAATCTTGTTTAATTAGTGTTTTTTTTCTGAAAATAATATAAAGTGGAGATTACAAACAAGTGGAAAATGACTCAACGATAATTACGGGGTGAATGTGAGTATCACCGTCAAAGTGTAGTGGATGGTAAATTATGACCAGGGGTTGTCGTACCCAAGGGATTGGAAGGCCCAAGATCCCTACTTGGCGAACAAATGCAACCAAGATATGCTATGCACTAGAAGTGGTGTGATTAGAGATGAATTATGTACTTAGATGTGGAGTATGTGCAACATGCAAGTGTAGTGTTCAATTGTGTGTCACTCTTGGGTGACTTGTAACCAAAACAGTGACCAAAACAGTAACTATGTAACCAATCTAATCGATATGAAATTGTGGTAACAAGAACACAAGCAAGCGTGTTCAATCGCTTTTGTGTTGTTGAGGTGATGATTTGTATGTAATTTGCATACAAATTAGGCCTCTAATCATCATTATTGTGCTTGTCCAATGGCCATTTGTGAGTCTCTAATCCTTGTTTGCACACTTGTAGATGAATTGAGCATCGGAACGATATTGGGATCAAAAGGGAGCATTTCGGAGCTTTTAGTGGATTTCCGGCAAAAAGACGAAAAGTCAACTCGTGGTCAACCCCGACTTTGGAGCATCAAAGAGTCAAATGCCGAGTCCCGAGAATGAAGCACAAGAGAATTCCGGAAGATTGACCAAGAAACCAAAAAGTCAACTATGGTCAACTCCGAAGGTCAAAGTCAAGGTCCAAGTCAAGGTCAACCTTGTGATTCACAAATGTGCTCCCACATCATCAAGGACCACACTAGATTTGGTGAGGTGACATGTTGATTATTCCTCCCTTTTGTCCTCCCTTGTGATTTCCCTTCCTTGCCCTTCATTAAACCTTTGAGCCCTTAGATTAAACCCTACTTCATCCTAGCCCTTTATTTCTTCCCCTCTAGCCTATAAATAGCTTAGTTTTTGCGTCATTAGGTCATCTTTAACCTTCCCATTCAGACCCAAATCGACCTCACTTCCTTTCCCCTTTCCTTCTCTCCATTTCTCCCTTTCACTTCAGCCTCTGAACGACCATCGACCGGTCGACGACTACCTGTCGAACGGTCGACAGTCGACGGAATCCGTCGCTTCAGCTCGTCTCCGCCGCCTCCTCCACTTCTACCACCATTTGGGCAGCTTGGGATCCTCACCAGACATCAGGGACGCCATCTACACTCAAGAAGAAGAAGGATACACCATTGATTGAGCATTTCTCACCCCTTCTCTCTCTTGTATTCATGATTTTAGCTTGCTATTGTTTTGTGATGATGCATCCCTTGATGGATAGTGAGTAGTTACCTTGTTGGGGACTAGGGTTGTGTTCCCTAGTCCATTGTGATGTATTGATGAATTAACTATGTATGGATGCTTTGTGATGAATGGATATGTCTATTACCCAATTCAATTTGTGTTGAATGCATGTTTAGGGAACTTTGTCACCTCTTTGAGCATGTGTATAACCTATTTTGATTGAGTTTGTTGGGGTGACTCCTAACTCTCTCTAGGCAATTGATAGTAGATGTGATGTGGACCCCTTGTTTGAGCTTCTAAGTCTTTGAGCCCTTCGCCTCCCAAGCCACATTGGGAGAGTTCTAGTGACCCATAACATGGCACTATGAATACATAAGAAAAGATGGTCTTAGACCCATAACATGGCTAAGATACGGAACTTGATTCATCCATTGCATAAGCATAATTACTAAATTGGTTCGTTAAGCATCGTAATTGGACTTAGGCTAACCCGAAAACCCCAACACTTTCCTTATCGTGCACACACATCTATCTTTATTGCTTGCATTTACTTTAATTGTTTGTTTGTTGCTTGCATTTCACAATTGCTTCTCCCAAAACCAAACTCACTACACTCACACTTCACTCATTGTCACATACTCACCTTCACTCACTCTTTCCATTTCTCATCTATTCCATCATTGCTAGAGCACTTGATCACACAAATTACCAAGGGATTGAGGAGCCCATCGATCCTCGTTGGAACGACAACCCCCCTTCACAATTTACTTACCCCATACTTTGACGGTTCGTCAAATGGCGCCGCTGCCGGGGATCTAGGTTTAATCGTTGATTTCTTGGTTGTTTTGGTTGAGACTTTAGCTTTCTTTTGCTTTTGTTTGCATATTTCCTTGTTGTGTTTGTTTATATTGTGGTATTTTATCGCCTAGTTGATAATCATCGAGTTTACTTTCGTTTAGTTTCTTGCATCAAGTGTGTTCTTGAAATTGTGAATATTGAATTCGTGTTTTCGTTGGTCTAATTGTGCTTTAGGTTGCTTGTTTGTTGTTGTTTGGATTCCCTTGCACCTTTTGGGACCTTGTTTGTTTAGGTATAAAAGGAGAAAATCACAAAAATATAGTTTCAGGGCACTTGTCGAACGGTCGATTCTGTTTCTCGACCCTTCGACGAAAATTCCCTGGACGTGTGTCGACCGGTCGACCGGGAACATTGATTATTGTGTTTTGAAGGTATATGAACCTTGCTTCAACCTCTCACACACGCATACAACTTAGAAGCGGAAAGATTTTAAGTGAGAACACAAGAGGAAGGCCAAGAGTGAGACGTAGACCGATTGTGAGACGTATACCGATTGTTTGTGAGAGTGCACCGCCTACACTTGAGCGCCACCAAGCACCTTTGGAGGAGCCGATTCCCCAAGCAACAATGGGAGAACCAAATCCACCACCGGATCCACTCAACAACAACAATCCACCTCCCGTGAGACGCATGAGGGAGTACACTCTTCCTTATGTGGTGGATCACCCCTCTTGCATCATGCTACCACCGTGCAACACTCATTATGAAATCAAGTCTTCCACCTTGAGTATTATGCCTACTTTCCATGCCTTGAGGGATGAAAGCCCGTATGATCATCTCATGGAATTTGAACAAGCATGTACTACCGTTCAATTACATGGACTACCCGAGGATGGACTCAAGCTTCGCCTATTCCCTTTCACATTGAAGGATGGAGCTAGGAAGTGGTTACTCAAGCTTCCACCAAGGTCCATTCACTCATGGTTTGAGTTGCAAGAAGCTTTCCTTTCAAAGTTCTTCCCACCTAGCAAGGCGGCCAAGGTTAGGGATTCTATTGTCAACTTCAAGCACCAATCGGGCGACGCTTTCTATGAAACTTGGGAGAGATTCAAGGATTTAGTGATGAGTTGCCCACACCACGGCTTGGAACAATGGTTTCTAGTTGATGTGTTCTACCGAGGCTTATCTTCCGGGCAACGACAAAGAGTTGATACTTTTCGGGGAAGCACAATAGCCGGTATGTCTCCCGATGAGGCATGGGACACATTTGAGGACTTAGCCACAAATTCCGAGCTATGGGATGACTTTGGGTCAAGAAGACTTCCTCCCACACAACCGGCACCTCAAGTAACAAGAGTCCACAATGTCTCAAGTGAATCATTGGGGGATGACATGATGAGAACCCAATTTGATAGGTTGGAAGCGGCTCTCAACAAGACGATAGACATGCTCATGCAATCACAATCCAAGCCTCCTCCTCGACAAGTTAATAGTGTTATCTCTTCACCATCTTGCTTCTATTGTGGCTCTCTTGGCCATCAAGCGGAGGAGTGTGCTTACATGATTGAGGAAGAGAAGGGAGAGAGACAACAAGTGAACCAAGTGAGTTCCTATTCACAAGGTTCTTATCAAGCGCCTTCAAAAGCTTACAACAACTTTGCACCTCGGAATGAGCAAGGGAGCACTCAAGGATACCAACCAAAACCTTTTGGAAACAATGCTCAAAGGTATCAAGAGAGATCTCAAGGGTATAATACCTACCAAGGAGGAGATAAGTATCAAGGGAGTGACACATATGGAGGACATAGGAGCTCAACTTTTGGATCACCTCCCGGGTTCTCTACTCAAGGAGGAAACACCTACCATCAAGGTGTCTCTTCATCTTTTGCTGCCCCACGTAGCTCTCAAGCTCAAGAGTCCGCGGAGCCGTCAATGAAGGACATGATCGCCACCCTTGTGCAAGGCCAAGTGAAGAACAATGAAGCGATCTCGGCTCTTGAACAAGGGCAAAACATCTTGCAACAAGGCTTGTCAAAGATTGAGTTGCAAATGGGCCAAATGGCCAAGGAGATTAGTGAGAGGCCAAGAGGTACCTTGCCTTCTAATGTGGAGCAAAACCCTAAGTTCAAGACCAAGGAGCAATGCAATGCTATCTTCACTTCTCATTCCGGTATCTCTCATGCTACTTATACTCCTACTCCCCTAATATCAAATGTTTTCACCCCTTCTCCTATTCATGAGAACTTTAATCATATGCATTGCATGGAGGATGGGGCCAAGGAGGAAGAAAATGTACTCCTTGGCAATTATGGATTGAAGGAGGAGAAGACTTGTGAGGAGAATGGAGGAGTGGTGCTTGACAAAGGATTTGGTTACTTGTCCTTTGAGAATGATGTTACCTCTTATGGTGGAGTGAAGACACAAGAAGGAGCATTGAGTGAGGAGACTCCTAGGCATGAGCATGTCATGGTTTCTAACCTTGGTGGTGAGGCTATGAAGGCTATGGACCCACCAAGAACCATGAGCACCTCTAGGGAGCTCCTTGATGATGATGTGCATGTACACCAAGCGATGAAGATCACCCCCGATGAGAGGAGGAGCAAGAAGAAGACATTGACGAATGAGCTTCATGAAGTGTTCAAAAAGGTAGAGATTAATATCCCTTTGTTGGAGCTCATTTGCAAAGTGCCGGTTTATGCAAATTTTCTCAAGGACTTGTGTACCAAGAGGAAGCGGCTTGAGGAGCATGAAGTATACAAGATTGAAGGGCATGTAAGCTCAATGATTCAACACAACATGCCACCGAAGAGGAAGGATCCCGGAAGCTTCACTATCGGATGTCAAATTGGTGAGACACACCTTGATGGAGCACTTATGGACCTAGGGGCAAGTGTCAATGTGATGCCTCTATCTCTCTATAAGAGGTTGAGCATTGGTGCTTTGCAACCTACCCCTATTGCACTTACCTTTGCGGATGGAAGCAAGCGAAGACCGGCGGGTGTAGTGGAAGATGTGCTAGTAAGAGTTGACAAGTTTATTCTTCCCGCCGACTTTGTTGTGCTTGATATGGGTGATGACCCCAATGAAGACAATGGATTTCCCCTTATTTTTGGACGCCCTTTTATGGCTACGGCGGGAGTGAAAATCAATGTTTTAAAGGGAACCACTAGCTTCAAGGTGTTGGGTGAGAAAGTGAAGTTTGAAATGTTCAAGCCCATTCATCCTCCGGAGGTAGTTGAGAAGGTGTTTTCTATTAACTTGGTGAAGGGAAATAGTGCTAAGAGTGAAAGGATCTTTGGTCCTTTAAATCCACCGAAGCCTACACCTCGTGCTCACGACCACTACTCACCAATTTGGGGGTATGACAATCCACCGCCTCTTGTGAACTCAAAGCCACCACCTCTTTCTCATAAAGACATACTTGGGAAGGATCCACTTCTTGAAGGAGCTACAGAGAAGAGCCCTCCTATGAATGAGCTACAAAAGGCGACAATCAAGGCCATGAGGGAGATGGTTGGCGAGGTAAGGAAGAAGAAGTATGCATGGCCCCAAACTTCCATTTCGATTTTCAATGGTATGAAGGGCTGCTTTGTGAGAAGCTTTGGAGATGGTGAGACAAGCCATACAGTGAGTGAGAAGAAGCTTTGCTTTGAGCCACCATAATTTCACCAAGGAGGAACCAAGACCGGCTTTTTAGGTCTATAAACCGAAGCGCTTGTGGGGAGGCAACCCCACTTGGAAAAGAAATTTTTGTTTTCAGCACTATTTAGTAATGAATAAAGGTTTTGGGAGGTTGGGAGGTGCTAGGATAAGAAGATTTGAAGGAAGAAACCCAAGAGGTGTTGATTAGCATTTGTCTACGAGAGGCCCGGGCAGAACAGTGACTTCGGAGACAGTTTTCTCCACATCGGACCGTTGAAATTCAGTGAAACAAGTTGGGAACGATTCTTCTATGAGTCTTCTCTGCCCAGTTTAAATTTCTCTCTAAAAGACCGTTGGATCTGTCGCAATATTGGTTTAACAGAGGAGTGCTCGTTGCAGTTTGACTTTCTAGAGGGTCACTTTGACCGGTTCTTCATTGCATGTCCGGAAGGTGATTTCTGAGTTTCCAGTGGCGAAACTAAAGCTCTTTGAGTGTACTTCCCAACGCCACTAGAATCACTCAACTTGGATGCCTATTCTAGGGGCTATGCCCAAATCTTTGGGAGAAGGTCAATGCTGCATTGCTGCTTTCCCCTGTTTTCAAGTGATCCCGATGCAATCACACTCGCTACTTCATTTGGCACCCGAGGAGCAAACATATGGAAGTCAGGGCCTTGTGCCCTGAGGTTGTGTCTATTTGAGGTCTCTTGGCTAGCTAAGGACGTCGTCTACGAGGGGGTTTTCTTATCTCTATCTTCCGATTGCTAAATGTTTTGTTATGTGTGCATTCGCCCGACTTCACTCTCCTCACTTTTACCAATGTGATTTTCTTTGCTTTTAAACTCCTCAAAACACCGAGGACGATGTTGGTTTTAAGTGTGGGGGTGTGAGGTTGGCCTAAATTAAAGTTGTCTCACATTTTCGAACCACCAAAATTTTTCAATTTTTCAAAAGTTTTGGGTCGAACGGTCGACAGGAATTCCCTGGACGACCGGTCGACAGGTGCTTAAAGTTGAAAATTTTGAGAATTTTGAAACTTTGAAGTTTGTTTGGTGTGTTTTTATTGTCCTTTTCAACCCCAATGATGAATTTGAGCCCATTAGGTTATGAATTAAGTGGATAAAGAGCATGTGCCACTACTAGAATTATGTCGTCAGACATCGGCCAGAAACCGATGTAAAACAAATTCTCGACCGATGTCTTTGTGGGTGTAGTAAAAGATAAAAAACTATTAACATCGGTTCGTGACGGATGTCTACCAATCCGCGGTACATCGTTTCTACATACTAATACGATGTAAAACAGATAAAACGAGCATTACTTTGCAGGTTCAACTATTCTAAAAATATCATATTATGACTTTTAATGCTCGATAAAGTGTAGCTACAGGCAGAAAATTAAACCTATAAACATCGCTCTTGACAAATAACTGATGTTTATCTTCTTTGTAGACATCGAAAGCATGATGTACTGCATGCATTTATATATATATGTGTATATTTACACTTGTTTACTGCCTAGTACAAACTGCTTAACAATTAACATAACCGATATTGTTATACATAATTGAAATCTATTTCTTAATAAATAACGATGTTAAATATTTCTTGGGACATTGGTTTTACATTAAGTTTTGATGTTGATAGGAGCACAAAGTGTGACGTTTTTAATGTGTTTTCCCTACTATTTGGCTATGATTTAATTGTAACTTTGCTATTTTAGCTTAGTTTCCATATTTGAGTCCAAAATGATGTATTAATGTGAACATGTGCAGAAACGAAGTCTAATGGGCTTTTGCGAGGCCCATTAAGAGGTGGTCTGCCATGAGGCCCAAGAAGGGGGCCCAAGCCCATGAAGGAGGCCCAAATCCATGAAGGAAGGCCCAGGTTCACAAGGCATGAGGAAAGGCCCAAGCCCAGATTTTCGGACATTCTGCCTATGCAGATCAGTCAACTTGCGAAGCCCATATCTCTCAATTGCACCGTCAGATCTAGCTGTAATTTTGATACACGCTGCATGTGGATGTTAGCTGCTCCCAAATAAAATTTCAGAATCATCCAACCGGTGGAACGTCCATTATGCCGCTCTAAGTGCGCACTGCTCAGTGCTGTCTGCTTTTTATTTCTTTCCTCTTCTTTTATTTTCAATGCTCCACTCACCCCTATATTCTTTCCTCTTCTTTCTGCCCACAATATTAGTGTTTGATTTCTTTTATCTAAATAAATGGTTCATTGCCATATGACTTCATTTCCACCATTCCACTTACTATTTCTTTTCTACCACTCACATTCCACTTCTCTTCCTTTTCTTTCTTTATTTCTTTCATTGTCTTCTTCTTCCTCTCCATTCTCCTATAAATAGCAGCCTCATTCTTCTCACCAATTCACACCCCAATGGGGAGGGACAAACCCTCCTCTTTCTCTTCTCCATCTCACATCATATTTTCCATTCTCTAGTATTTAGGGTTTTCAAGTCTTCAAGGAGGAGGGGAGCTGTTTACACCATTACCACCAGCCATCAACCATCATCACCACCATCATCATCACCTTGGGAATCTCGGCTTTTGAGTTACTCGCGTGAGGATTTAAGAGTTTGTGATCTTCGAGTTCTACCTACTTTCCATATGGTGTACTTCAACTCATTCTTTAATTACTCTTTTTGAGTTCCTCTTTGTTGCTTGTTTATTCTTTGTACTAGTTAACATGACATGACGTTTATAATTTTCAGCCTATATTTTATGAGTTTATTTGATTGTTAGATCCTAATTAATTAGTTCTTCTAGCAGCTTATGTGACTCCGTTTATTTGATTCGGTTTTATTGAATCTTTTATGTGTTCTTGTTTTAAGGTTCGAAACTTAAGATGATTGCATGTAATTTGTGCTAGAATTAGGGTTTTAATTCTAATTCACAAGTAGTAAAGGCTTATCAAACGGGTCGGAATCAAAATAAGAAGGATCGCGGATAGACGAGCGTTCGCTAGGTCGCGCACTTTAATTAACAACTCTTCTCCTATGCGTTAGATATGTTATTGATTGATCACCTTTGCATGTTTAATTGTTTAATCTAGATGAGCGTTCACTAGGTTAATTTTCATAGAAGAGGTTTTATTTGGGGAATGATAACCCGTGTGGGCATTCCACATATGTTAGTTTCGGTTTCATGGCTAGGGAACTTGGTTAATTTTCGGTCTAATGATTGGTAAACTTGTGTATATGTGGCTGAACTTTATATACTTTGTGTTTCATCATCATATTTTATTTATTTTTTGTAATTTAATTAATTTATTTCATTCAATTTATCTCTCAATTCCCCTTTTTACTTTGTACATATGTATATATTTATACTTTATACTTGTTAATAATAATTCTTTATTTTATTTAATTCTTTGTGACATTTTTTGTTAGGTACACCCTTTGATCTCCGTTGTGAACGATACCCTACTTACACTATACTACCGATAGGGATTTTTTAAATTGATGCTACATTGTAGCTTGTCAATTTTTGGCGCCGTTGCCGGGGATTGAAAATGTTCCTAACCTAATTTTTTTTTTTGTGAATACTATTTATAATTTTATGTAATTATTACTGCTTCTATTACTTGTATATAATTACTGTTTACTTTTTATTGTTTATAATTTTACTATTTTTTTTTAACTGTTCATATTACTTGTTTTTAATACTTGTTCATATTTTGTTACACTTAGTAATTATATTTAGGTGTCTTTTATATAGTTGATTATTTTTTGTTGTTGTAAGTTGTAACTTGAACGGAATAGGTAAGGTCCTTTTGTTAATATTGGCCTAAACCCTTCGTTTTTACCGTAAGGTTATTTGAGGTTGAGGGCGGCCTTTATTAACACTTGGAGAATTGTCGAACACTTAAGTGCTTTCTCAACTGAGTAAGGGGCACATGAATGGTGTCTAGATATGATCGAGACCCTGGGTGACGGGTTTGTAAAATTGGATTCAGAGGACTAGTCCACTAAATGAATCCTGCCTCTCGCTTATCTCTTGGGATCTGGCCATTCGCCTTCTGAAAACACGGAAAGTCATTTACGTCAAGGCATTGCACCTAGGCCGCATGTCCACCTTGAGTTACCGCTTGGAATCAACTTTCATTTTTTTCAACTATATTCAAGCAAAGAAAAATGTTTTTGTACACTTAAGTGTATTGTGTAAATAAAATTTACTTAGACATAGGAAATTTTATTCATTCATTTTGTATAGATAATTTGTGACATATTTTTAACTTTGTAAATATTTTGTTTTTATTTTGTAAATCTATTACTAACCTTTTTATTTTGTATAGGAATAATCCGGGTTTATCGGAAATTTTACCACGTACATCGGAGCATACGTTTTGGAAGTCAAGGTTGAAAAACCTTGAGGTTGATGTCTTGTTGGTGATTTTCTGGTATCCTCGGGAGTAAAAAGGTAAGTTTCTTTTTCACTCTAGTTATTTAATTATTTATTTTTAAAAAATAAAAAAAATAAAAAAATAGAAAATTTGTAATTGTAAATAAAAAAAAAGAGTGATTGTTTTGTTTTACTATTTGTCATTATTTATTTTTACTGTTTATAATTATGGTTTGTTTTCGGCTTGTTTGTTTGCTTGTTGTTTGTTAGTATTGGGCCTTAAGCCCATTTGTTTTGTCGGTTTGAGTTTGGGTTTCGAAAATAAAAAATAAAAAATTTTGTTAATTAAATTTAGCCCATTGGGCTCGTGTCATTCCCAAACCCAATTAGTGTGTCGGGCCTTTACTTTTTAGGCCCATTAGTTTAATCTCACCAATAATGGGCCGGAGTTTTCTTTGGCCCAGGCCCACTTTAAGGCCCAGACCATTCCGATGGCCCAGGCCCGTTTAAAGTGTCGGCAACCGTTAGCGCGTGTGCTACGCGTTTTCACTGTTCACTTTACGACTTTCGCGTAAAGATTTAGTTAAATAAAAAGAAAAATTCTTATTGGACCGTCCCGCGACTTTCGCGTCGGCACGATAATTAAAAAAAATTAAAAATTAAAAATGAAAAAAATATTTGATTGGGCCGACGGACGACTTTTGCGTTGGCCGATTTGTTTAATAATCCGCATGCGTGTCAACTGTAGCCTTTGCGACTTTCGTCGCTCGATCAGCAATTTGCGGATCTGTGTCTGTGGCACGTGTGCGTACGTGCGTCTGTTCCTTTCCCTTGGTTTGTGTCTATGTGCTTCATTCCATTCATTTTGCATTCATTTTCACTTAGTTCCCTTTTAGTCTCTCTAAATTTTCTCTCGTTTGTTCATACTGTTCTTCACTTGTTCTTCGTTGTTCTTAGTTATTTTTCCAGAAAGCTATCCTCCCTCCTAACCTAGAAATGGCCAAAAGAGTGAATTCTTTCAGTGAGTTGTTTCATTCTAGTCCTCCAGAGAGTGATTTCTTTGAAGGCTTGGATGAAATCATTCCATCAAGCATTCTAGATACTGTTAATGCTAGCATGCCGGATGAACCAGAACCACAAGCACTAATCCAGGCTGCTGATCCACATGTTGTTGTTGTTGCTGGTCCTTCCCAGAAGCGTACGAGAGGCCCGAGGACGAGATTCACCAAGGACCAAAATGATGCGTTGACCGAGTTCTACACGGTGAATCCTCACCCACTCAAACTGCACAGAGCAAGGTTTGCTATAGAACTCGGGTTAACTGAAAATAAGGTCTACAACTGGGGAAGGAGATTTCATGATAAGCACGGTATCCCGTCAGAGGAGCAGATTTATGCCGATCTAATAAGAAGAAACGAGGAGCTGATGAGTAAGAATGAGGAGCTTCAAGAGCAGAACCAGAAACTCATCGATGCTCTTCACAGCGGCATTTGTTCCCAGTGCGGAGGTCCTGTTCCGCACCCAGATGTGCATCGATCAAGATTCGAAGTTGTTCCTCCGGAGCCTCTTCTTGTCTTGTCCGATGATTCAATCGACATGGATGACTTACGAAGGGATGTGCGGAGCCTCCGTCCAACATTACTCGAGCGCTCATCCTCTCATGTGCTATTCGACAACATTCCGGACCTGCTGCATGATCTCGTTGGGTTAAATTCCGACCTGATCGCCGATATCGTGAACAAAGCCAAAGACGAACTTCTTCTCTTGGCCGCGGCTGGTTTTCCCCCTGTGGATCATTTCATCAAATCCCAGCACTTCCATTCATCCCGAAACTCTTAATCATGCCGAGTACTTGCGAGTGTCTCAACGAGCCGGGCCTACACCATATTTCATATCGAAGCCTCGAGACACTCAAAGAACCATTCACCCGAATCCGACCACCATCGTTCGGATTTTAATGGATGTTGGTCAATGGTTGCTCGTCTTCGTAGCTTGGTCACCAATGCCCATACCTTGGAGGTCCTGTTCTCCGGGATAGAAGAAAGCTACAAGGAGCGAGTGCAAGTGATGTCTGCCGAGTTCCTAGTGCCAACACACAATGTTTCAACTCGTGAAGTCCAGTTTGTTCGTTCCTCTCACCAACAATTGGATGGAAGTTGGATTGTTGTGGATGTCTCTGTGGATGAAATGAGCTCAAATCCAAGGCCTTCCGTGAGATCAAGATGTCGAAAACGTCCTTCCGGATGCCTGATACGGGATCTGCATAATGGATCCTCCTTTGTCACGTGGGTGGAGCATGTTGATGTGCGAGAAAAAGATTTAACCCCCTTATTTAAACCTTTTGTTGAATCAGGTTTTGCATATGGAGCGAAGCGTTGGTTGGCACCTCTTCAACGACATGCCGAGCGCTACATGTGCGTGATGGGGATTCACACTTCACCCAGTGACTCAATCATTTCACCAGGAGGGAGAAGAAGCCTTGCTAAGATGGCAAACCAGATGGCGGTAAGTTTCTTCAACGACATCACCAACTCGACTTACCATCATTGGACTGCATCAAACAAAATGGGAGACGCACATATGGAGGTCAGGACCAACAAGCGAAGGGGTGATCCTAGCCAACCCCTTGGACTCGATCGTACTGCTGGCTGTTCTGTCAAGCACTTCTCCCATCACACAAGAATCTTTGATTTTATCAGAGACGTACAGACAAGGCATTTATGGGATAGTGTGTCGATAGACAGTTCAGTACATGTGCTTACAAACTTCACCACTGGTCTTGACCCACGAAATTCTATCTCCGTTTTGGGCATAAGTAATCACGTCGACTTCCTCATACTCCAGGAGTGCTTCACAGATTCAACGGGGTCGTACGTGATTTATGCGCCTATCGATCAAGCAACCTTCCAGTCCATGTTATGTGGAGTTGACCCGGAGCCTTTTCAATTGATGTCATCTGGCTTCTCCATTCTGCCTGATGTATCCGGAGACGTACTTGATGGAACTCTACTGACGTTAGTGTTCCAGATCTCAGTGAAGGCAAATTCAGCCAGACGTGTTGTGGATTTGGCAACAGGCACGGTCCAGGACACGCTAAAAAAGATCAAAGCCGCAGTCAACTAAGGAGCAAACGTTGGATGCAAGGCCCTGCTAGCCTTGTTTGTGACTGTTGGTGACTACCTTCGGGAGAAGCTTCACGATCTTCAAGGGGGAGTCTTTCTGTTTCCCTTTTCATTTACTTAACTGTTGTGTGTTTATTTCAGTTTGTGTGTTTACTTCTGTTTGTGTGTTTAAATGCTTGAATTTTTCATTTTCGTGAAATATCTGTCTAACATTGAGGACAATGTTTAATTCAAGTGTGGGGGGAAGGTTTATTAAAAAGAAAAGAAAAAAATTTTGAAAAATTCAAAAATTCAAAAAAATAATTTACTTGTTTTTGCTTTCTACGGTAACAATATATCGACTAGATCATACTTACTCCCTTGGTAGCGTTGAACCTACCATTGCACTTAGTAAGTCACTGTGGTCACGTATTGTTACCCTAATAAAAAAAATTGAAAAAGAAAAAAATAGTTTTGTAAGCTCGTTTGTTTCGCACTGGCTTTGGAGCTATCGAGTCTTAGAAAGTGCTTGTTCGTTTATTTGAGCTATATCATTTTAAAAAAAAAATCAATCAAAAAAAAAAATCAAAAAATCAAAAATTACAAAAATATTTGCTTCTGTTTTGTGTGTTTTGTGCTTTATTCTTTCCAATCCCAAGGATGAATTGAGTTTAATTGTTGTGATTAGGAGAATGTTTATTATATGTCAAGGCTTTGTGTAGTTTGCTTTGGATTTAATTTGCATAACTTATGATTGCTCGAATTTCATGCTCACATAACCTGTTTCGATTAATTGATTGCAATCCGAGAAGCACATTTGAACATACATTGTCATGCATACCCAGAAAATGTGAGGACTTGAGCCTATTGAATATTCACATGTATGCATCATTCATACATTTACTCGTTCTTCATGTGTGCACAATTCATGAGTTTTGAACCTAGAACTTGCTCAGAGACCGCTTGAAACGTTTTATTAATCTGTGATGAATTAGAGATGATTAAGGCATTAGTTGAGCACCATGGCCAAAATATTCACCATCCATCTAAACACGAACTTTAGGAATCCCCTTTTGAACTAAACACTCATTAGCCTTTTCTTTTATTCACCCACACCATCTCACCCTTGTTTTATTGTGTTTGCAAGACGATGATAGTGACTTCTTGTGTTTTTATGCTTCGGATTTGTATGGTAGTATACCAAAAGGCAAGTGTGGGGGTGCATTTTATTTTGTTGTATTTGTTCAAAGAAAGAAAAAAAAAATCAAAAACAAAAAGAAGGAATAAAATTCCTCAAAGAAAAAAATAGAAAAGAAAGAAAGAAAAAAAAAAAAGAAAAAAAAAAGAAAAATTCCAAAAATAGAGTTATTTTCTTGTATTGTATTATTTTCAGTAAAAGGTTGGAGGAAAATAAGAGTTGTTTCGGGTTTAGCATTGATATGAGTTTCAAAGTCGTTGATTTGTCTTGCAAACATGTAAAACATTTTTCATTTCTAGTCCTTTCATATCATTCACCATTTATCATTCACCATTCACCATTCACCATTTACCATTTGGTCCCGGTTTCACCTGAAAGTCCTTATGATCTAATGAGTTGTAGATTAATTGTGGAGAGTCGGTTAATGAGCAAGCTTATGGGAGCATTACTTGTGCAATTGTTATGAGAGTAAACACTTAACCCTAAACACTGAGCGGAAATATTTAGTGAATCTTGTGAGGTTTAGTGGTTAATGTTGTTTCGATGTGCCTATTGGATTGCTTGACATTAATTGTATACTTGGTTTTCACACACACCCGAGCATAAATGAGATGTGTATATTAAATGCTTAGCAAATTCTTTAACCTTGGTATATAATTTTTATTCTCTTGATTATAACTCTTCTGAACTCGCTGAGGGTTATGGTTGGAAAGACCATTCTGTTTTGTGTTTCCTTTTTTGTTTTGTGTTGTTCTTGTGTTTGCTAGAGGACTAGCAGTAGCTAAGTGTGGGGGAATTTGATAGGAGCACAAAGTGTGACGTTTTTAATGTGTTTTCCCTACTATTTGGCTATGATTTAATTGTAACTTTGCTATTTTAGCTTAGTTTCCATATTTGAGTCCAAAATGATGTATTAATGTGAACATGTGCAGAAACGAAGTCTAATGGGCTTTTGCGAGGCCCATTAAGAGGTGGTCTGCCATGAGGCCCAAGAAGGGGGCCCAAGCCCATGAAGGAGGCCCAAATCCATGAAGGAAGGCCCAGGTTCACAAGGCATGAGGAAAGGCCCAAGCCCAGATTTTCGGACATTCTGCCTATGCAGATCAGTCAACTTGCGAAGCCCATATCTCTCAATTGCACCGTCAGATCTAGCTGTAATTTTGATACACGCTGTATGTGGATGTTAGCTGCTCCCAAATAAAATTTCAGAATCATCCAACCGGTGGAACGTCCATTATGCCGCTCTAAGTGCGCACTGCTCAGTGCTGTCTGCTTTTTATTTCTTTCCTCTTCTTTTATTTTCAATGCTCCACTCACCCCTATATTCTTTCCTCTTCTTTCTGCCCACAATATTAGTGTTTGATTTCTTTTATCTAAATAAATGGTTCATTGCCATATGACTTCATTTCCACCATTCCACTTACTATTTCTTTTCTACCACTCACATTCCACTTCTCTTCCTTTTCTTTCTTTATTTCTTTCATTGTCTTCTTCTTCCTCTCCATTCTCCTATAAATAGCAGCCTCATTCTTCTCACCAATTCACACCCCAATGGGGAGGGACAAACCCTCCTCTTTCTCTTCTCCATCTCACATCATATTTTCCATTCTCTAGTATTTAGGGTTTTCAAGTCTTCAAGGAGGAGGGGAGCTGTTTACACCATTACCACCAGCCATCAACCATCATCACCACCATCATCATCACCTTGGGAATCTCGGCTTTTGAGTTACTCGCGTGAGGATTTAAGAGTTTGTGATCTTCGAGTTCTACCTACTTTCCATATGGTGTACTTCAACTCATTCTTTAATTACTCTTTTTGAGTTCCTCTTTGTTGCTTGTTTATTCTTTGTACTAGTTAACATGACATGACGTTTATAATTTTCAGCCTATATTTTATGAGTTTATTTGATTGTTAGATCCTAATTAATTAGTTCTTCTAGCAGCTTATGTGACTCCGTTTATTTGATTCGGTTTTATTGAATCTTTTATGTGTTCTTGTTTTAAGGTTCGAAACTTAAGATGATTGCATGTAATTTGTGCTAGAATTAGGGTTTTAATTCTAATTCACAAGTAGTAAAGGCTTATCAAACGGGTCGGAATCAAAATAAGAAGGATCGCGGATAGACGAGCGTTCGCTAGGTCGCGCACTTTAATTAACAACTCTTCTCCTATGCGTTAGATATGTTATTGATTGATCACCTTTGCATGTTTAATTGTTTAATCTAGATGAGCGTTCACTAGGTTAATTTTCATAGAAGAGGTTTTATTTGGGGAATGATAACCCGTGTGGGCATTCCACATATGTTAGTTTCGGTTTCATGGCTAGGGAACTTGGTTAATTTTCGGTCTAATGATTGGTAAACTTGTGTATATGTGGCTGAACTTTATATACTTTGTGTTTCATCATCATATTTTATTTATTTTTTGTAATTTAATTAATTTATTTCATTCAATTTATCTCTCAATTCCCCTTTTTACTTTGTACATATGTATATATTTATACTTTATACTTGTTAATAATAATTCTTTATTTTATTTAATTCTTTGTGACATTTTTTGTTAGGTACACCCTTTGATCTCCGTTGTGAACGATACCCTACTTACACTATACTACCGATAGGGATTTTTTAAATTGACGCTACATTGTAGCTTGTCAGATGTCTAGCGGTAAGTAGGACATCGTGTCTTGGTTTAACATACGATGTTTATTAGCTTATTGGACAACGATTGTCCCAAAATTTGGATGTGCAAAACGATATGGGACATCCAATTTTAGTTTGGAATCGATGCAATTGTTCTTTATAAGGCCAGTCTTGTTGATGAATCTAATTTTGTATTTAATTATCAATATATATCACGTCTTTTAGATAAGCCTGATGTCCACAAGTCAATCAATTAGCTGCTAATAATTCAAATTCACATTTCTGAACAAATGAATGAAGGGATAATTGTAGATGATAATTCATTGCATTAGACAAATTGTTTGATCATCAGTAATTTGCTAAACATGTCAATAGCTACACACAGATTGGACATGCACTAGCCCACAATATTATACAAGCAGTGCAGTTTATGTCCTAGTTAATTAACAAAAATTTTGGCTAGCTAATCCAACATATGGATTCCTACTGATAAACACAAAACAGTCAAAAGCTAGTTGTTCCCCGGACCAACTTCGGTAGTGAGAATCTCTACAAAAGATTTTGCAAGAAGTCAGCTACTTCAATACGCACCTCGTCAAGTTGCTCTTGGGTGTATTCTTTTCGAGTCTTTGACGCCCACTACAAAGAGATTGATAAAAATTGTAATGATCGGAATAAATAAATAATTTTCATCTATGTTCATCTAAAAATTATAATACTTACCTTAGTCGTAAACCCTAGCATCTCATCATCTATAATCTCTTTCATGTAACGCATAACATAATACCCACATTCATGTCCGCCGGGTTGTTTTGGTGCACCCTTTTTAATCACATCAGTAAAGAAAAGCATTATGACAACAAATTGAAAATTGTAATTAACTCATTGATGACAATATATAATACTTACAGGAAGTGGTTTACATTTGGGCTGCTTTTTACTCCTACCAGTTTCAGCATTAAAAGTTTTAACAGCACTAGAGCACAGATAAATATTTGTCATAATCAAATAGTTTTAATACTCGGTAATTGACAATCAAATATAAAAAACCACAAGAACTCACTCTATAACTGATTTCTCCCACGTTAAGTAACGGGTCGGTTTTGCCAAAGAGTCCAACATGTAAATTTCATCTTCCCATATTATAGTCAATATCCAAGTGATTCCTATATTATTCAAGTAGCCCACATGATGAAACAAGTTAAAGCAGGAGGATCTAACTTTAAAAAAATTGTAAAGACGAGATAGTTTGGGGTATAATACTTACCCCGGATTGTGAGGCACAAAAAAGATGCGGTCGGCCTTTCCCTCTCTTAGCCGATTCACTATGTATTGTTGAACTTCTGATCCTTCTCTTTGATATGTAGCTGCTGGGTCCACAAATCCAAAAGTATCCAGCAATTCTCTTTGTTCCAGAATTTCATGTAGATGCCTACCAAATTGAAATTATTGAAACCAACTTAGAAAGTTCTTAAAAAATAGAAATGATCTAAGCATTTTTAATTGGTGCTTACGTCATGTATGCTGCAATCACTCCAGCTCCAATCCACTTCATTTCTAACAAATCAATCACATTCTCAGTCAAGATGTAGAGTTCACGAGGGAAGCCAAAGATAATATCATCCAGGACAGTACTTATTGACAGCCCGGTATCGCTCATGAACGTTTTGGCATGTTTGTACAATAGCTTACAACGTTTAGGAACAAACGGATGAAGCTCACCTGCCTGGAACAATGCTTTTGGAGCAACTGCTTTTTTTTTTTTTTTTCTGGCAGCAATTAAAAAAGTAATTAAGAGAGGAAGCAATTAAGGAGAAGTAATAAAGAGATACTGACCACTCTTACCTTACTCACTTGCCGAATGACTAGATCCTCGGGCCAAGCGACGTGGCTTCCAACGGCTTGGCCAACTATCTCCATTTCATCTTTTACTGGAAAAGGAAGTTTTGCATCTGATTGAATCTCACCATCTATAGTGACCCTTACACATCCCTTTTCTAATGGAACACCATGAATCGTCTTGTTCACAGCCTCATCTTCTAGTATTGTACCAAAAGCAACTATGTTCCTAATATTGCCCACTGCCAACTCACATGTAGCACCCTAACAAATGAAAGCATATTAACTGACCATCATATATATACACAAGTGAAAAGCAGATCAAATGGAATAAAATAAAAACATCAATATATAATTAAATTAAAGCCATCAGATCTAACTCACATAGGTATTGTTTTCGGGAGGATGAGTAATAATCTCACATTCAATGACATTGTGTTTCACCTTTTCATCACCAATACCATGTATATCTGGTGAGATACTTTGCTTTCTGTCATGAAAACTTGCTTTATCCGAGATAGGTGAAACAATATCCTCTCGCTTGATCGGGGGTAATGGCAGCATGTGTATTAGGGGCCTTTCCCGTCATAATTTTTTCCAATTGTGCAATCCTTTTAAGTAAAATCTCTTCTGTCTTTTGTTGTTGTGCCACAAGATTTTTTCTAGTCTCTTCCAACTCCATGTCACGCTCCCGATCACGTGCTAATAAGTCCGCCTTGGTAACTCTTACTCTTTTCTGCTTCGGAAGTTTGAAATAGGTGGATGGATTAACGAAGCCTCCAACACCCCTCACCCTACCAGAGTGTTCTGCAGTTTTCAGCGCCTTAGAAAGAACATCATCACTCCCGGGAGATTGTTAGCTCACCCTTCTTTTTCTTCTCCAACAATTCATCCTAAAATTACAGTTGAAATTAACCTTAACATTAATAATGATGTATTGTTTTTTTAAGGAAAAAAAAACTTACTAAATGCACTTACAATTTCTTCAAGCACCGGGGTGAGTTCCTCGTCTATCTCCCCATTTTTGCGTTCACGAGCTTTTTTCCACATAATTGCACGATCAAAATCTCCTCTTTCCGGATATTCCTTCCTCTACACAACAGAAGCATACAAAAATACATGTCTCATCTTCCAAAACAAATAACAATTAAGGTCATAAAACACATGCTAGCTAGAGACTTACTAAGTCATCCTCTAGTCCAACATAACCCTTTCTTGATAATCTGTGAGGATACTTTCTCTTCCTCACTCGTTCCGCTTGGTGATTGTGAAGGATCTGCAATAAATACTTGGTTAATTACTCATGTGTGTTACATCTAGATAGCCATGTACGTAAAAATAACATGATTCTGCCATCTTACTTACTCGTATGTATTACATCAAACTAGCTAACATGGAATTATATAAATAATGCATTTATATATGCACCAATTTGAAAGCATACCAGCCATTCTTCTGTGGACCTCTCTTTTACAAAGGCCCTCCATGGCCCTAAACCAACAAAGTTGTATTGCTTCGGAGGCCTTTTTAATTTTCTTTTCTGTCCCAAGAATGGCAGCACATACTTTCTCGTTAAAGTTGTCTTGAACTGTCTCCATTTGGTGCCAGCAGATGTCAACACCAACTTCTTACTTTCAGGAGCCACTTTGAATGTATTCTGTGAAGAAAATTAATTTCCTATGATTTGTACATATTCTATGGACAAAAAGCGCCTCTAAATGCTTGAGTTATGCTTTCTTTGATGCCTAATAAAGTCACTTACTCTTGTTTGCTCATTTTCTAGGTTCATTGTGAGAAATGGAGACATGGAGCAAATGGATGCACTTTAGGAGCTTTTGAGGCATTTACATGGAGTAGCCAAAAAAGTCAACCGTGACTTTTGAGCTCAAGAATTCAAGATTGAAGCCTTAGAAGTGAAGAGCAACACTATTCCGGAGTTGAGACCAAGAAACCGAAAAGTCAACTTTCGGCCCGAAAAGTCAACCGAAGTCAACGGGCCCACATGGTCAAACCCGAAGGCAAGGCGTCCCACTCCATTCATGAATCTCCCAAGCAAGCTAGGAAAGCCCCTCTCATTGGTTGAGGCACTTTGGTGGTGATTTGAATTTGAAATTCAAAAGGGAGACAAAACATTTAATGCTTGAGACACATTTTGTCCCCTAGCCTTCCACCCCTAAGTTTTGCCTCCTCATGGTCCCAAATCTGATTTTCATGGCCTCTCACACATTACCATTATATCCTTTATGCCTTTGCATTCTTTCCAATTCCCTTATGGCATTTAGGTACTTTTGAGTTGGTTTGATCTATGTTATGGACCTTAGGATCATGCCCTTTAATCATAGCCCTTTATCCCCCTCATATATATTCTTAGAACTCCCCATTTTGTGAATCAACCAACCCTAGACACCACAAGCCCCCAAAATTCTCTGAACTTTCCCATCTCCTTCCTCCCATTTGCCTCATTCACTTTTGCATTCGGACACTGATCGACCGGTCGATCACGGGTCGAAGACAGGTCGAACCCACGTCTGTTTGTGTTTTCCTCCATTTTTCCACCACTTCCTCCACTCATCTCTCCTTACTTCCTTCATCAAACATCCTCCATACACCCTCTACTACATCCCCAACCACTTTTCCCTTCCATTCTTTCACATCTACTCACCATCTCATGGGTTTCATCAACAACTTCAAGTTCTAGAAGGCTTGGAGCAAGAGGAGGCAAGGAGGAGACTAAGGAGCACAAGGAGAGGGCTTGCAACCACTTGGTGACAGCAAGGACCAGCTGGCCTACCTTCTTGAGCATCTCTTCACCTTATTTTACTCTCTTTTTGTCTTTGAGTTAGATAGATTTGAGAACATGATGTTATTTGTGATGTATTGTGAGTAGTCCTCTAAGATTGGGGGCTAGGGTTGTGTGCCCTAGCCCATTGATGGTGGATTGAGCAAATAATGTTATATATCATGTTGGTTGAAGAATGGATATGCTTGTTGCCTAATTTATTATGTGTTAGATGCATGTCTAGGGATTTGACTAATTCTAAAGCATGTGTTTAATCTACTTTGATTTGAGAGTGTGAAGTTAGTCCCTCCATTCTCTCAAAGACAATTGACAACAAGTGTGATGAGTTTATCTTGTTTGATTTCCTTGGTCTTGATGCTTTAAGCCCCTTGTGTTAACATTGTTAATGCGTAATCGGGAGTTGTTGTGAACCATTGCATGGCACAACAATAACTTAGAGGACTTGGTCTTAGAACCATTGCATGGCTAGGATACGGGAATTGATCCATTAATCAACTTGGCTTTGTGTGTGAATTCCTTAATGCATTTGTGCTTCACCTCCCTTGCATTTGTGAGGGAGGACCTTCATTGATAACATTGATGAAGGATTAACTTCTATGAACCTTTGTTGGCATAGAAATACATTAGATAGCATTCACATTCCATAACCATTGCATGGGTGGAGTGTAGGGATTTATCTCACAAACCGTTTAACATGTATGTGCATTTGATTGCTTGTCCATCGGATATGGACTAGAGTGACCCGAAACCTCCAATCACTTCATCATTTGAACCGTTTCCTATTTACATTACTCGTTTGCTTAGCTTAGTTTATTTATATTGCTTCCTTGTTTGTCACTCACTCAACCATCAAAATGTTCACTACTACATGCCCACTTTGCACATACCCCACATAGCTCATGCATAGCAATCCATTTCTTATCTCTTCATTAGTGCTTGTTAACCTAGCTATCCTAGTTATCTAGGGATTGGCACCGCCAATTCCCAACGACACACCCCCGGTCTTTACTATATCCATACTCTTGACGACACGTTATGCTTGCGTGAAAGCGCTCAAAAAGCGTTAAAGTCAATGGCGCCGTTGCTTGCCGGGGATTGAGGTGTTTCTTTGATCTCTTGGTAACCGGTAGCGGGTTTTGCTAGCACTTTCTTGTCTAGATTGTCATTGTTTTGTTGATATTTGTGTTTCCTTACGTGTTGAACCATCTTGAATTGTCCTTGTTCACATCAAATGTTTATTGGTTGAAATTTGTGGTACTTGTGTTGATATTGAGCTAGGTTTGTTCCCTACTTCACTTAGGGAAAGTTTGAATTTTTCTTTGTTAACATTTCCAGTAAGTTGTTCGACCGGTCGATCACTGGTCGACGACCGGTCGATCTCCAACGATAACAAACTTCGCATTTCCAGTAAGTTGTTCGACCGGTCGACCCCTGCATTTCGACCGGTCGATTCCCCTGTTTCCAGAATACTTCATTGTTTTGTGTGATTGTTTGGTCCCTCATCATATATCCATCACTTATATCCTTGAATTCTTACCTTGTTGGTTGTTTCTAATCGATCTTTTGGTGTTTTAAAGGTGCATGAACCCTCCCCAATCGAATTACCTTCGACATGAACTAAGGAGTGGACGAGTTTTAGAAGAGTTACCACGAGGGAGACCTATAAGGAGGAGAAGAAGAGTAATACAAGTGACCGAGAGTGCTCCTCCAATTATTCACACTCAAACACCACCAAGGATTTCCATTTCACCACCAAGACAAGAAGGAACAATGGGTGACCAAGTACCCCCACCACCACCACCACCGGTAAGGAGGATGAGGGAATACACCCTACCACAAATTGTGGGCAACCCCTCTTGCATAGTACTCCCTCCATGCGACCATCACTTCGAGATCAAGTCCTCCACTCTCAAGATCTTGCCAAGCTTCAATGGAACTAATCAAAGTCCGTACGACCATTTGATGGAGTTTGAGCAAGCTTGCACCACCGTCAAACTAAATGGCCTCCCGGAAGAAAGTCTCAAGCTTCGACTCTTCCCATTCACATTGAGGGATAATGCGAGGAGGTGGCTCACCAAGCTTCCCCCAAGCTCCATTAACTCTTGGACTCAACTTCAAGAGACATTCTTGGCAAAGTACTTTCCTCCAAGCAAGGCGGCCAAGGTCCGTGATGAATTGGTGAGTTTCAAGCAACACTCTACCGACACTTTTCATGAAACATGGGAGCGGTTTAAGGATCTTGATTTGTCTTGCCCTCACCATGGTTTGGAGAAGTGGTTGCTAGTGGACCTATTTTATAGAGGACTTGAGCCGGATCAAAGACAAAGGGTTGACACCTTTAGTGGCGGAACAATAGCGGACAAGTCACCCAATGAAGCTTGGACCACCTATGAGGAGTTAGCGGAGAATTCGCTTCATTGGGATGACATGGGAACAAGGAAGGTCACTAACCTTTCAATGCCATCAAGGGATCCACTAAGAGAAGGAAAAGTTGTAGTCTCCGGATCCATAAATGTTGCACAAGAGTTCAAGAAGTTGGAGAGCAAGCTTGAGAGCCTTTTTGAGAGCAAACTTGGGCACTTGGTACATCAAGGAGCTCCCTCATCTTCACCAAGCTCCCAAGAGAAAAGGGAAGCTACTATTTGCTTGATTTGTGATGCACATACACATGAGACTTTAGATTGTCACCTTGTCTCTTCATATCCGGAATTTGTACAAGAGTATGTGAACCAAGTGGGAGTCCCCAAGCAAGGACATGTGAATCCTATAAATGATCCATATGCCTTCACTTACAATCCCGGAGGGCGGAACCACCCAAATTTCACTTATGGGGGCAATACTTCTCAAACATATGGAGGAGCCACTCAAGCTCCTAGTGCTCCTTTGAGTTCCTCACAAGCACCTCCCGGATTCAATTCTCATGGTGATCAATCTTCTTATGGAGGATCCAAGGCCACTCATGGAGCTACTTCAAGCCAACATCAAGTGCAAGAACCGAAGAAGTCGAGTTTGGAGGACCTTATTGCCACTTTTGTTCAAAAGACCGATCTCAACATTTCCACATTGACACAAAGTGTGAGTACATTGCAACAAAGTGTGAGCTCATTGACTCAAGGGCAACATAACCTTCAACAAGGGCTACACAAGATGGAGCTTCAATTTGGTCAATTGGCCAAGGAAGTGAGTGCAAGGCCAAGAGGTGCACTTCCCTCTCAAGTGGAGCCGCCTAATCCAAGAAGAACATCTCATGAGCAAGTCAATGCTATCTCTACTCTTCGGTCGGGTAAGCTCTATGATAACAAAATCCATTTTGATCCCCATACATACTATAATGTCCCTCCCACCCCCTACCTTTCTTTGAATTATGATGATGGTATATATGTGGAGGATGGGACCGGAGGGGAAGAAAATGTACCCTCCGGTAATTTGGATGTGAGTGGAGATGTGACTTTGCATGCTAATGGTAGAAATAAGGAGGTGGATAAGGAAGCCGGTGGTGAAGAAAATGTAGCCACCGGAGAAGCTTCAATGAGTTATGATCTTCCCTACTCTTCATCTAGTTTTGTCAACGAAGAGCATGGCATTCCACTTGGAGAGGGTTTTGGGCAACTCTCTTGTTAAGATGATTTTGAGAGAAGAGATTATGAAAAGAGGAGGAACAAAGTTGTTGTTGTTAATAATGAGCTCTCTAACAATGAGTTGGATCCCAAGAGTTCTAAGGATGGTGTCCATTTGAGTGGACAAACATTGGGAGAGGCCTCGTCGGCTAGGGACCCTAATACCCTCAAGAAGGATCCTAGGAACCTTGTTTTGGATCCTTCATCTTCTTCCACTCAAGCCACCGAGAGACGAAGAGGTCCAAGATGTATTCCCCCTCTTGACATGACAAATTATGAACCACCTTTGCCATTTCCACAAGTGAAGTTCAAGGAGGAGTTGAGAAAGCGCAATGAGAAGCAAAAACTTGAATTCCTTGAGCTATTCAAGAAGGTTAATGTCAACCTCCCTCTCTTGGATATTGTGAACAAGATCCCATCATATGCAAAGTTTCTTAAGGAGGTGTGCACAAAGAAGAAGAAGTTCAAGAATTATGAGCAAGTGGCTATTTGTGAAGAAGTAAGTGCCATCATCCAAAAGAGACTTCCACCCAAAATGAAGGATCCGGGATCATTCACCATTCCTTGCACAATTGGAGAGTGTACTTTTGATAAAGCCTTAATGGACCTTGGAGCAAGTGTGAATATCATGCCATTATCGGTTTTGAGAAGCTTGGAGTGGGTGTTCTCAAACCCACCAACATATCACTTCAATTGGCGGATAAGAGTGTGAAGCGTCCAAAAGGAATAATTGAAGATGTTCTAGTTAAGGTAGATAAGCTCATCTTGCCGGTAGATTTTATTGTATTAGAAATGGTGGAAGGTGACCCGGAAAATGCATCACCCTTGATCTTTGGAAGACCATTCATGGCAACGGCCGGTACTAAAATAAATGTGAAGAAAGGAACTCTCAAGATGAAGGTACTAGGCCAATCGGTGGAATTCCAAGTGTTCAAGCCTCTTTTGGATCCGGATGATGAGTTGTTAGAATGCTTCTATGTGGAAGAAACTAAGGAGAGTCATGAGGATAGTGTGAACAAAGAGGAGCCACATGTGCTACCCTCACCCCTTGAGAGCAAGGAGAACTCACTTGAAGAACTACCATTTTTTGAGGATTATGTGAAGCAAAACCCTCAAACAAGTGAAACAAAGGAGGAAATCATGATATCAAAGAAGGTGGTTAAAAATGGCAAGAAGAAAAAGAAGACCAAGAGGTATCCTTGGCCTCCACGTCTTACTCCCAAGTTCCTCATTCCAAGTGATTGTTTCGGTGTTGGCGGTTGTGGCAAGAGGAGCACCGTCGTGAGTGGAAAGAAGGAGTGCTTTGAGCCTCCATGAGCATTGAGGAGGAAAATCAAGACCGGCTTTAGGTCTCTAAAAAGAAGCGCTAATGGGGAGGCAACCCCATATCTTCGAAGTAATGAGTAGTTATTTAGTAATGAATAAAGGGTGATTGGGAGGTGTTTTGAAAGGAGTCATCGGAATTGGGTGGTACAATGTGTGCGCGATCATGCTTCCTTGGAGTCTCTAGTAATATTCTTCACCAAAGGTCGTGAGCTATGGATTGCAAAGCCGTGAAGCTTTGTTTGTTGGTGACTAATGATATCAAGATTGGGAAAGCATGCACGTCAAAGGGAGTTTTTCTATTCCTTCATCTCACATGCTTCAATTTGGGTAATGTGCTTTAGTGCGTACTTATATGTGCATTCGCCCAACGTCACTCTCACTACTTAATCCACCATGGATTAAGCTTGCGATATCACTCACAACATTGAGGACAATGTTTGTTTTAAGTGTGGGGGTGAAGTTTGGGTTCAAATCCATCAAAATTTTCATTTTGAACACTTTTGGGCAGAAGGTGGTTCGACCGGTCGATCACTGTTCATCGACCGGTCGGACACTATTCACGCAAAAAAAAAAAATTTAATTAAATTTTTTAAAAAAAAAAAAAAAAAAAAAAAAACTGAAAACACAAAAATTTGTTCTTTGGTTTGGCTTGCTTCTTGTTTGTTTTTCCAACTCCGATGATGAAAATTGAGTTATCTATGTCTAGATTAAGAGAATTTTAGAGCATGTTTATGGGCTTTGTGAAAATTGCTTTGTGGTTAATATGCACAAATGATAATTGCTTGATATCCATTTGCACTTTGCCTATGCTAATTTGTTGATTGCAATTCAAGAAGTATTTTTAGACTATGTGTTGACATGCATACTTATATGAAATGAGATTTGAGCCAAATAATAATGTGTGCATCATTCATACATTAATTTTCTTCATGTGTGCACATTCCATGGGTTTAATGATACCTAGAACTTGCTCAAAGACCTCTTGAGACTTTTTTGTTAATTTGCGGTGATTAAAAATGATTAAGGCACTAGTAAACACCATGGCCAAACCATCCATCATCCATTAAACACTCACTTTAGGACTACACCATTTGAGCCTCATCAATCATTAGCCTTTCATTTCATCACCCACATCACCATATCCATGTTCTAAGCCTAAACACTAGCCTACCCTTGTTCCAAAGTGTTAATGAGACAATGATTGTGACTTCTTGTTTTCTATTGTGCTTGGGAAATCTATGGTTGTACAAAAGATAAGTGTGGGGGTAGTTAGCAAGAAAAAGAGTTCGAAAAGAAAATCAAAGAAAAGATTGTGATTGTTTGTGAAATAAAGTTAGAAAGAAAGTTCAAAGAAAAGAAAAATACAAAAGTAGAAAGTGTTGAGAAAATCAAATAGAAAAGGAGAAAGAAAGAAGAAAATCCAAAAAAGAAGTGTAGAAGAATAAAAGGTTGGAGGAAAATAAATGTTAGGTTGTTTGATCACTTAAGCACACACCAATGAAAACAAGTTTCAAAGTCCTTGAAATTGTCTTGTGAAACATTTGGAGCATTTGCATACTTCCATTCCCTTCATTTCATTTAGCCCCAAACCATTGGCCCCATTGCAACCTTGAAAAGTCCTTTTGATTTAAAAATCCGTGAATTGATTTGTGGAGAGTTGGTTTTTGAGCAAGCTTATGGGGACATTACTTGTGGAAATGTTTTGAGTGTAAACACTTTAACCCCTAAACACTTGAGCGGAAATAGTTAGTGAATTAATCTTGGTGAGTTTAGCGGTTAATCTAGTTTGATTATGCCTATTGGATTGCTTGAGATCGATTGTGCTTGGCATCCACACACTACACTCAAGCATTAATTAGATGTTCATGTTAAGTACTTAGCAATTTTTCAAAGCCCATGCCTATGCTCTATTTGAATCTTGATTTTGGCTCATGAAGCTCTCTGAGGGTTATGGTTGGAAAGACTAAGCTTAGTTGTCTCCAAACTTGTGGTATTTCATTTTGTGTTTAAATTTGCTTGAGGACAAGCAAGATTCAAGTGTGGGGGTGTGATTTGTACATATTCTATGGACAAAAAGCGCCTCTAAATGCTTGAGTTATGCTTTCTTTGATGCCTAATAAAGTCACTTACTCTTGTTTGCTCATTTTCTAGGTTCATTGTGAGAAATGGAGACATGGAGCAAATGGATGCACTTTAGGAGCTTTTGAGGCATTTACATGGAGTAGCCAAAAAAGTCAACCGTGACTTTTGAGCTCAAGAATTCAAGATTGAAGCCTTAGAAGTGAAGAGCAACACTATTCCGGAGTTGAGACCAAGAAACCGAAAAGTCAACTTTCGGCCCGAAAAGTCAACCGAAGTCAACGGGCCCACATGGTCAAACCCGAAGGCAAGGCGTCCCACTCCATTCATGAATCTCCCAAGCAAGCTAGGAAAGCCCCTCTCATTGGTTGAGGCACTTTGGTGGTGATTTGAATTTGAAATTCAAAAGGGAGACAAAACATTTAATGCTTGAGACACATTTTGTCCCCTAGCCTTCCACCCCTAAGTTTTGCCTCCTCATGGTCCCAAATCTGATTTTCATGGCCTCTCACACATTACCATTATATCCTTTATGCCTTTGCATTCTTTCCAATTCCCTTATGGCATTTAGGTACTTTTGAGTTGGTTTGATCTATGTTATGGACCTTAGGATCATGCCCTTTAATCATAGCCCTTTATCCCCCTCATATATATTCTTAGAACTCCCCATTTTGTGAATCAACCAACCCTAGACACCACAAGCCCCCAAAATTCTCTGAACTTTCCCATCTCCTTCCTCCCATTTGCCTCATTCACTTTTGCATTCGGACACTGATCGACCGGTCGATCACGGGTCGAAGACAGGTCGAACCCACGTCTGTTTGTGTTTTCCTCCATTTTTCCACCACTTCCTCCACTCATCTCTCCTTACTTCCTTCATCAAACATCCTCCATACACCCTCTACTACATCCCCAACCACTTTTCCCTTCCATTCTTTCACATCTACTCACCATCTCATGGGTTTCATCAACAACTTCAAGTTCTAGAAGGCTTGGAGCAAGAGGAGGCAAGGAGGAGACTAAGGAGCACAAGGAGAGGGCTTGCAACCACTTGGTGACAGCAAGGACCAGCTGGCCTACCTTCTTGAGCATCTCTTCACCTTATTTTACTCTCTTTTTGTCTTTGAGTTAGATAGATTTGAGAACATGATGTTATTTGTGATGTATTGTGAGTAGTCCTCTAAGATTGGGGGCTAGGGTTGTGTGCCCTAGCCCATTGATGGTGGATTGAGCAAATAATGTTATATATCATGTTGGTTGAAGAATGGATATGCTTGTTGCCTAATTTATTATGTGTTAGATGCATGTCTAGGGATTTGACTAATTCTAAAGCATGTGTTTAATCTACTTTGATTTGAGAGTGTGAAGTTAGTCCCTCCATTCTCTCAAAGACAATTGACAACAAGTGTGATGAGTTTATCTTGTTTGATTTCCTTGGTCTTGATGCTTTAAGCCCCTTGTGTTAACATTGTTAATGCGTAATCGGGAGTTGTTGTGAACCATTGCATGGCACAACAATAACTTAGAGGACTTGGTCTTAGAACCATTGCATGGCTAGGATACGGGAATTGATCCATTAATCAACTTGGCTTTGTGTGTGAATTCCTTAATGCATTTGTGCTTCACCTCCCTTGCATTTGTGAGGGAGGACCTTCATTGATAACATTGATGAAGGATTAACTTCTATGAACCTTTGTTGGCATAGAAATACATTAGATAGCATTCACATTCCATAACCATTGCATGGGTGGAGTGTAGGGATTTATCTCACAAACCGTTTAACATGTATGTGCATTTGATTGCTTGTCCATCGGATATGGACTAGAGTGACCCGAAACCTCCAATCACTTCATCATTTGAACCGTTTCCTATTTACATTACTCGTTTGCTTAGCTTAGTTTATTTATATTGCTTCCTTGTTTGTCACTCACTCAACCATCAAAATGTTCACTACTACATGCCCACTTTGCACATACCCCACATAGCTCATGCATAGCAATCCATTTCTTATCTCTTCATTAGTGCTTGTTAACCTAGCTATCCTAGTTATCTAGGGATTGGCACCGCCAATTCCCAACGACACACCCCCGGTCTTTACTATATCCATACTCTTGACGACACGTTATGCTTGCGTGAAAGCGCTCAAAAAGCGTTAAAGTCATCCTACCATAAACATCTTTTTCATGCAGAAAAAATGAACACTTCAAATATAGCTAGGCTAGAGTTACAAATATGCAACATTACCTGAATTTCTTCCCAAATTCTGTCTTTCGATCAGCATCTACATCGGGCCAGCCTTTGACGTTGATAGGCACCATTGTCCGTGCCAACATCCCTATGTACCCTTGTAGAGGGTGCCTTATTGGTCCATTTGGATTGCCATTAGTGTTGTACGTGACTTTGAACTTTTTTCCCATGGCTTTCTTCACCACAACTTTGTACATGTATGCAACACTTCGTTTCCCTCTACTTCTACTTGATTCAGAGGTAGTAATGGTAGCAGCTGAAGAAGAATCTTCTTTCTCTTCAGTCACCACATCATTCTTAGAAATAGGAACTGCCTCATCAGCCTTCCCTTTGGATTTTTTGGGTTTTGGTGATTTTTCTCTCTTCTTGGAACCCATTGCTGCGTTACAAACTGTTGAAAAAATCACAAGAAACACTCTGTTAGTGTGCTGTACTATACAAAAACAAAGTAAAAATCAATAGATATATACAATAACAGTTGTAAACAAAAATAGTAGTATTCAGACCACAGCTAATTCAACATACAGCAAACCCAAATGTCTCCATTTGTTCAAAATCTCATAGAAAAGGCAATGAATAGGTTACAACTTCTTGCAGTAAAAGATAAGATGAAATCTATCCAATAATCAACATTTAAAACATTGCAGGAACTGCACAAAATAAATGCATATTTGAGAAACTATTCTTCTCTTGGTGTAGTGAACTGGTTGACCCAAAGCCCCTCAACATTATCTCTTAAATATGTGTCCTCATCCTCATCATCATGAGGTGGTATTTCAGCACAAAATGGTTGGTGTTCCATGATGGTGTCCCCAAGATCATCTTCATTCGAATCACGATAATCTCTATTTGGGGTTGTCAATACAACTGACCAGTTGGCATCGACTGGATCTTCCACATAAAAAACTTGCTTCACTTGAGCAGCTGAAGCAAATCTATCTTGCTTATGGCCCTGCCAGTTTAGGTTTACCAAAGTAAAACCAAACTCATCGATTTTTATTCCTTTTTCATTCTCAGCCCATTGACACAAAAAAACAGGGGCTTTAAAGTCATAATAATCAAGCTCCCAAATCTGTTCAATAACCCCATAGAATGTCATATTGGTGAAGAGTGGATTTTTATCTTTGGCACTTGACACCTGCATCGTCTTAGCCACTAAGGTCACCCCACTATTTTGTACAGCTCTAGCATTGTCTCGATGCTTCGTGAAGTGCTTAACTCCATTGTATCGATATGCTTCATAGGTTAACACTGTAAAACTTGGTTTTCCAGCCAACCACCTCAGGGTTTGTGAAATTTCATTAGGCCTTTCCCTAATTTCAGCTGTCACCTAAAACAAAACCAAAATTACAATTCATGTTAATTATTGCACAACTATTTAAGACTTCTTGTATGATGTTGAACATGTAAGAAACACAATAACAAACCTTGGATTGAAACCAATCAGCAAAGGTTCGATTGTGCTCATTCATAAGCCATTTTTTGCTCTTCTTCTTCCCTGCCCAAAGTTGTTCCACTAGCAACATATGTGTGCTGTAGATATATAATAAAATCAGGTTTGACGCCACAATGATAAAAGTAAATCATGTCAAATAAGATGTAGGAAAATAAACTAAGATGAAAGTACTTACATCCTATATGGATCCACCTCAGCATTATTGGAAAGCACATGAAGATGGGCCTGGTCCCTTTGTTCTTCATCGATTAACATTGGTATAGCAGCAGACAATGGTGCAGTCAGCTTGCATGAACCCTTATGAACTCCAACTGCACTACCTTGCTGTAAATACTCAGAGCAAAACTCCACAGATTCCTCCCCAACGTAACTTTCAGCTATGCAACCCTCGGGATGGTAACGATTCCGAACATACCCTTTTAATACTTTCATAAATCGTTCAAAGGGATACATCCATCTATAAAAAACTGGACCACATAATCGGACTTCTCTAACAAGATGCACAGTGAGATGGACCATTATATCAAAAAATGAGGGAGGAAATATTTTTTCCAGCCCACACAAAGTAACTACCAAATCAGATTGCAGCTTATCTAATTTGGACACATCAACAACTTTGTTGCACAGAGCATTGAAGAAGAAGCACAGCGTCATTATACAAGTTCTCACATGCTTGGGAAGCACCGAACGGATGGCAACAGGAAGCAATTGTTGCATCAATGTGTGGCAATCATGAGACTTCAACCCATACAGTTTCAAATCATCCATAGATACCAGATTTTTTATGTTAGAGGAATGACCATCCGGAACTTTCATTGACAAGAAAGAAGTACACATTCTTATTTTTTCTGCCCTAGACAAACTATATGGAGCTGGTGGTAAATACGTTCTTTTCTCTCCAATTGTCGGAGCCAATTCAAGTCTAACCCCCATTTCAACAAGATCTAAGCGGGCAGCAACACTATCTTTAGTTTTGAAAGGCATATTCAATAAGGTACCAATCACACTTTCACAAACATTTTTCTCAATGTGCATTACATCGAGAATATGGCGAACATGAAGAGATTTCCAATATTCCAAGTTAAAAAAAATTGATTTTTTTTTTTATACAAGGAGTACTAGCAGCCTCTTGAACCGTGCTCTTGTTTCTTTTCCCCTTCCCAAACTCACAATTTATATGTTCTACTGTTCTGAAGATTTCTTCTCCGGTTAGAGGTGTCGGTGCAATACCAAATTCTTGTTGATTATTAAATTCTTTTTTTTGCCTCCGATAAGGATGATTGCGAGACAGATATTTCATGTGGCTGCCATAGGACATTTTCCTGCCATGGGTCAACCGGACAGCAGACGTTTTGTCACCACAAATTGGACATGCTTTGTACCCTTTAGTGGTGCAACCCGATAAATTTCCATAAGCGGGAAAGTCATTGATAGTCCATAACAAAACAGCTTTAAGGGTGAAATATTCTTGCCTATGTGCATCATAAACGTCACCAACTCCTTCCCACAAAATTCTCAAGTCATCAATCAATGGCTGTAAATAAACATCTATGTCATTTCCCGGCTGTTTCGGACCAGAAATTAATAAAGATAACATCATAAACTTCCTCTTCATACATAACCATGGAGGAAGGTTATAAGTCACCAATATAACAGGCCAACAACTATATTTACTGCTTAGAGAGCTATGTGGATTGATGCCATATGCTGCAAGTGCTAACCTAAGATTTCTAGGGTCACTTGCGAATTCAGGCCACTTATAGTCAACCAACTTCCAAGCAGGAGAATCAGCCGGATGGCGCATGTGCCCATCTCTTGTCCGTTTATCATCATGCCAAGTAAGCATTTCAGAAGTTCCAGGTGATTTAAACAGGCGCTTAAATCTGGAAATAATAGGAAAATACCACAAAACCTTGGCTGGCTGCCCTATTTTAATAGTTTTGTCCTTCATTAACTTCCAACGAGAGATGCCACACTTAGGACAAGTTATTGCATCAGAATATTCTTTCCAATACAATATGCAATCTCTAGGACATGCATGTATTTTCTTATACTCCAGCCCCAAATTGTTCATAGTCTTCTTTGCCTCATACATAGTTTGAGGCAATACATTATCCTTTGGAAGCAAAGACCCAACAGTGACAAGCAACTCTGAAAAACAAGTGTCACTCAAACCAAACCTAGCTTTCAAATTGTGAAGTTTCACCAATGAATCTAACTTAGTGTGGTCACTATTATCAAATAATGGTTTTTCCGCTTCCTCCACAAACTTATTAAACTCATACGACTCCTCATCATAATCACCGCCATTAAAGGCAGCTTCACACATATCAACAGTTTCAGACACAAAAGGATGGTTTGGAAACGGATCACAACTACTAACTGCACTAGCACAAGAAGATAAGGTAGGTTCTCCGTGCCATATCCAGTTCTTATAGCTTATCAAGAAGCCATATCTATACAAATGTCCCCTGATGACTTTAATAGACTTCTTTTTGCAGTTTATGCACTTTGAGCAAGGGCAGGGGACTCTCTTAAGGTTACTTGCATTTTCTTCAGCAAAAATCAAGAAATTTTCTACTCCACATTCATACTTTAATGTATCCCTATCCTCTTCAATCCAAGATTTATCCATTGATGTCAAATGATATGCACTTCATAAATAAAAAACACCTCATCAATGACCATTAATTTTATTTAAAATGCAAATATAGGCATTAATTGTTCACACAATAAATGTAAAACATTTAGAATAGCAAACATAGAACATACTATAAAGGTGAAGCTACCATGGAGCGAGATAGTTTTAGAAATAACAATATCTATTATCAAAGGAATTATATAATCAAAGATCAAGTTGTAAATATCAACAGAAAAGAATCATACCTCTTTGCAAATATCAGCAACAAATATCACTGTAAGAAACCTCAGACTTCTAACGTCTATAATCAGCTGTCATTGAAAAATAAAAATAATAGATTAATTTTATATCAAAAGAAATAAAGGCTTAGCATATACACATTAAACATGATGCATTTAGAAATCTAAGTGACAACAGAAAGGAACCACAAGGCATTTAGAAATCTAAGTATCATTTCTGCAAACACAAGCTAGGATAACCAAATGATGCATCTCTGGAAACACATGTTATCAGTAAACAAAACACATGTTATCAGTAAACTAAATCATGTATCTTTGCAAACACAAGCTGCAAAAAGCATACCACTTCAATTGTTTGTAATCAGTACATATCACTTTCTAATTATTTGTAGGTCAAAAATGAGTGCAGCAATTAAGAGGGCAAGTCGAAACAAGCATAAAGTAATGAATAAATTAATTAAGAGAATGAATAAATAAAGTAATAAGATTTCAGCCAACAGCTAAAGTAAAATAAATTAAACTTTATTGTACAAATTAATGGCCATGCCTCGGTATAACTCAAATAAAGTACTAATTAGAATGAATGATCATGCACAGCTAGAAGGAACCGCAAGACATTTATGTATATTAATCTTCTTTGTGGAAGCTTTACTATAAGCTTATTGATTAATAATAAATTTCATAAAAAACTGGGGGGTTCTGCAGCTACCACCTAGCTCTATCGAAATGAAAGCAATCTGAGTTTTTACCAATATTTCGTATCTAAAGCAATCTGAGTTCTACCATTTTTTTTTAAATAGAATAATATTAAAGAAAACTTAAAAGAGTACAAATAGAGAAGGGGGTCAAAAGACCAAACCCAACAAACGAAAGAGGAGACAAATCCTCTGCACCAAACAAGGAATTAAGCATGAAAAGAAGAAAAAAATAGATTAAGTAAATCTAAACTGAGGAGCCAACGAAAGATCACGACCAAAAGGACTTGCAAGGAAAGCAGGCAACTTTACCCACCACACAGACCCAACATTTTGAGCTTCGTAGTTTGCAAGCTTAAAGAAAGAATGAGCTTGAGAGGCAATCAAGTACCTAAAGGAAAGAGCTAGGAAGAGGCAGAGCTGCAGTAGTGAACCAAAACTATGACTGCACTGGTTTGAGTCGATGACAACGGATCCTTTTCTTGTCAAAGTGACACCGACGACAACTGATGCAACAAGAAAGGCAAAAACGAATAATAAGATAATCGACAGAAACCAATGCATAAGAACTAAAAAAACTAGTTAAAGATTGTAAATTTGTAATAAAATCAATTCATATCCTCACAGCTCTCATAGACCCTTCAATGGCGTCTGAGGAGAACGACGACTGAGGAAGACGGCGATTGAGGAGGACGGCGACTGAGGAGGACGGCGACTGAGGAGGACGGCGATTGAGGAGGACGGCGACCGAGGAAGACGATTGAGGAGGACGGCGACCGAGGAAGACGGAAACCGAGGAAGACTGCGACCGAGGAGGACAGCGGCGAGGAGGACGGCGCGAGGAGGACAGCGGACGAGGAGGACGGCGATTGAGGAGGACGGCGACCGAGGAGGAACGACGGCGAGGAGGACAGCGGCGAGGAGGACAGCGGCGAGGAAGACGGCAACCGAGGAAGACTGCGACTGAGGAGGATGACGACTGAGGATGACGAGCACTAAGGAGACAAAGATTGAAGCAGACGACGACTGAGGTGATTGATGATCGAAGTGCAGGACTGTGTTGGCTATTCTAGGGTTCGCAGATTTGGGGGCTGTCGAGAGAAGTTTTCTGTTTTGAGAGTAAATGGGAGTCAATAAGAGTCAAAGACTGCAAAAGCAATATTAAACTTCAGTTAATGGGTTTTGGTAGCTGAAAATAACTAAGTGTGGGAACATAGAGAGGGAAAACCAATATTTGGTTTCGCGCCTACATTTAATGAACTTAGCGCCTCCTGTTTTTACAAGTTCGGGGTTCCCGCAAAATTCAAATGAAATTGGAGACACCGGTCAAATTAACGATCGATGTTATAGATACGCTCATACATCAGTTCTGCATCACCGCGATGTAAAACCACATTGTGACATCACGTGCAATTCTAACTGATGTCTTTTAGGTGATGTCTGTTGGCATAATTCTAGTAGTGTGCTTAAACTTTATTGGATTGCCTTGTGATTAATTTATGTAATTGATGCTTGCTTGACACTTTGTGCACGTTTGCCTTGTTGATTGATCATTTGCAACTAGAGAAGCATGTGTAGACGATGTATTGACTTGCATATACCCTTTATGGTGAGATTTTGAGCCTTATTGATATGTATGCATCATTCATACATCCTTGTTCTTCATGTGTGTGCATTCCATTAGTTTACGAGACCTAGAACTTGCTCAAAGACCGCTTGAGGCTATGTGTTAGTTTGCAATGGATTGGAAATGATTAAGGCACTAGTTAAGCACCATGGCCAAACTAACTTTCATCCTTCTAAACACTTTTCTTTAGGTTTAACCCATTTGAGCCACATTCATCATTTAGCCTTTCACTTCACCACCCACATCACCATAACCCATATTTTAACTTAAACACTAGCCACCCTTGTTCGGAAATGTTAATAAGACAATGATTGTGACTTCTTGTTTCTTATATGCTTGAGAAATCTATGGGATTGTACAAAATGGCAAGTGTGGGGGTAGTAGGATAGAAAGAATTGAGGTTGTAAAGAAGAAAAGAAGTTGAGAAAATGAAAAAGAAAAGTAGTGTATAAAAATAAGTTCAAAAAGAAAGTCCCAAAGAAAAGAAAATACAAAATGGGAAATTGTTGTTGAGAAAAAGAAAGAGAAAAGGAGAAAGGAAGAAAGAAAAAAAAAGGGGTTGTAGAAAAATAAAAGGTTGGAGAAGAATAGAGTTAGGTTGCTTGATTACGAAAGCATACGCAAAAGAAATGAGTCTCAAAGTCCTTGATTTGTCTTGTGAAGCATTAGGAACATTTGACTTTCTATTCCCTTCATTTCATGCTAACTCTTAACCTTTGGCCCCATTACAACCATGTGAAAGCCCTTTTGATCCAATAAGTTGTGAACTAATTAGTGGAAAGATGGTCATTGAGCAAGCTTATGGGGACGTTGCTTTTGGTTATGCTTTGAGAGCAAAGACTTAACCCTAGGCACAAGAGCGGAAATATTTAGTGAATCATGTGAGTTTAGCGGTTAAGCATGTCAACATGTGCTAATTTGATTGCTCTTGATTGATTATCTCATGGCTAGCACACACAACACCAAGCATGCATTAAATACATATCTTAATCACTTGGCAAAGCATAATGTTTATGTTGTGTGCTTGATTGAATCTTGATGAATGGCTTAGTGGGCTTATTGAGGATATGGTTGGAAAGGCAATTGAATTTGTGTTGATTGGATTGTTGATTCTATGTTTGCTTGAGGACAAGCAAAGCTTAAGTGTGGGGGTGTGATTTGTATGTAATTTGCATACAAATTAGGCCTCTAATCATCATTATTGTGCTTGTCCAATGGCCATTTGTGAGTCTCTAATCCTTGTTTGCACACTTGTACATGAATTGAGCATCGGAACGATATTGGGATCAAAAGGGAGCATTTCGGAGCTTTTAGTGGATTTCCGGCAAAAAGACGAAAAGACAACCCGAGGACCAAAAGTCAACTCGTGGTCAACCCCGACTTTGGAGCATCAAAGAGTCAAATGCCGAGTCCCGAGAATGAAGCACAAGAGAATTCCGGAAGATTGACCAAGAAACCAAAAAGTCAACTATGGTCAACTCCGAAGGTCAAAGTCAAGGTCCAAGTCAAGGTCAACCTTGTGATTCACAAATGTGCTCCCACATCATCAAGGACCACACTAGATTTGGTGAGGTGACATGTTGATTATTCCTCCCTTTTGTCCTCCCTTGTGATTTCCCTTCCTTGCCCTTCATTAAACCTTTGAGCCCTTAGATTAAACCCTACTTCATCCTAGCCCTTTATTTCTTCCCCTCTAGCCTATAAATAGCTTAGTTTTTGCCTCATTAGGTCATCTTTAACCTTCCCATTCAGACCCAAATCGACCTCACTTCCTTTCCCCTTTCCTTCTCTCCATTTCTCCCTTTCACTTCAGCCTCTGAACGACCATCGACCGGTCGACGACTACCTGTCGAACGGTCGACAGTCGACGGAATCCGTCGCTTCAGCTCGTCTCCGCCGCCTCCGCCACTTCTACCACCATTTGGGCAGCTTGGGATCCTCACCAGACATCAGGGACGCCATCTACACTCAAGAAGAAGAAGGATACACCATTGATTGAGCGTTTCTCACCCCTTCTCTCTCTTGTATTCATGATTTTAGCTTGCTATTGTTTTGTGATGATGCATCCCTTGATGGATAGTGAGTAGTTACCTTGTTGGGGACTAGGGTTGTGTGCCCTAGTCCATTGTGATGTATTGATGAATTAACTATGTATGGATGCTTTGTGATGAATGGATATGTCTATTACCCAATTCAATTTGTGTTGAATGCATGTTTAGGGAACTTTGTCACCTCTTTGAGCATGTGTATAACCTATTTTGATTGAGTTTTTGGGGTGACTCCTAACTCTCTCTAGGCAATTGATAGTAGATGTGATGTGGACCCCTTGTTTGAGCTTCTAAGTCTTTGAGCCCTTCGCCTCCCAAGCCACATTGGGAGAGTTCTAGTGACCCATAACATGGCACTATGAATACATAAGAAAAGATGGTCTTAGACCCATAACATGGCTAAGATACGGAACTTGATTCATCCATTGCATAAGCATAATTACTAAATTGGTTCGTTAAGCATCGTAATTGGACTTAGGCTAACCCGAAAACCCCAACACTTTCCTTATCGTGCACACACATCTATCTTTATTGCTTGCATTTACTTTAATTGTTTGTTTGTTGCTTGCATTTCACAATTGCTTCTCCCAAAACCAAACTCACTACACTCACACTTCACTCATTGTCACATACTCACCTTCACTCACTCTTTCCATTTCTCATCTATTCCATCATTGCTAGAGCACTTGATCACACAAATTACCAACGGATTGAGGAGCCCATTGATCGTCATTGGAACGACAACCCCCCTTCACAATTTACTTACCCCATACTTTGACGGTTCGTCAGGTGACAAGCCCAACAAATGTATGCTTTGTGTGTGATCAAATGGATGAAACGGTTGGAGTTTCGGGTTCACTCTACCCCAATCAAATGTATGACAACTCTCAAGAACATGCAACAATGAATTCACTAAGGATCAAACCCCTATCCTTGCCATGTTATGGCTCAAAGGATGGATTCTTCTAGGCCTATTTTGTGCCTTATTAGGGTCACAAATACTCCTAATCTATTTATCCAAGCCTTGTTAGGGTCTCAAATAAACTTCCTAGGCATAGAGTTTCAAGAATCAAGGTTCAAACAAGTTCAGTCCATTGACATAAACTCATCATGCTCAAGGTTCAACACTTAGGATAACATGTAACTCGCATAAAATCCTAACAAGTTAAGTTTAACACATGCTTGAGAACTAGTTAGATTCATGAACAAGCATCAAACAAAACCGTATTAAAACAATGAGCATATCCAGAAATGAAATCATCAAGCATATTCAATACAAGTCATCAAAACATCATCATGGGCTAGAGCACACAACCCTAGCCCCCAACCTAATGAACTACTCACACATGTTCAAGGAATACATCATTCTTGTCAAGAATATAAACATAGATACAAAGAATAACAAAAGTAGAGTTAAGAAGTTCTCAAGGGATGATGGACAACAGCTCCTTGGTGACTCCAAGTGTAGATGACAGCCCCCTCTTAAACTCCTCTTCTCTTCCAAGCTTCTTCTCCTTCAAGTTTCCGGATTCTTGTGTTCTTGACGAATTCCCAGCTGTGGAGCTTGAAACGTGGTGTAATGATGGTGGACTGGTGATGAAAGTTGGTTCCTAAGATAAATGGATGCCTTAGGAACAACTTTCTTGAAGGATGGAAAGTGATTTGAGCAATGGAAAGCGGTGAAAATGGAAGAACAAAACTGGGCAGTTTCTTGGTGTTCTTGGTGGCTGAATGTGTAAGGTGGTGGCTGATCTGGGTGTGTACGAATTGTCTATGGAATTAGGGTTATGGGATGTGATTCCACAGCTCTCTCTCAGCCCCCAAGAGTCTCCCTAGTGAAGTGTGTGGGTGGATGCATGGAGAGTTGCAAAAGGAAGGCTAAGTGGAGGATTTTAAGGAAAAGTGCATGCATAGGTAAACCAAACTGATTTTTCTTATGTAATGGGTGCAGCTACCCATACATTCAACTGGTCAAGACTATCTCCTCCAGGTGTGGTGATGCTCCGGTGGTGGTCCGGCGGTGCTGCCGCCTCTTGTGGTGGTGGTTGGCCGGAAAAGTCGCCGGAAATGCAATTTCTTCATTTTCCTTCCTTTCTTCGATTCTTCAAGGCCTTCAATGGCAACATCTTCCGAAGGTTGATTTGTGCAATCTTCAATGTCTAGAAGCCACGGTTGACTTCTTGTCCTCTTCTCGGAAGTGTGCCCAAAAGTGGTCAAAATGCACCTTCTTGTGCCGAATTACCTCAAGTCAGCTAAGTAACCTGAAATCATGAAAACGCATATTAGTAATAACAAAATGCCTTCGGATAAGCTTAACTCTCGTGATTAGGAATACAATTTGCGCTATAAATAAGTGCAAATCAGAAAATATTGAGACTTTCCTTATTATTCTAGTGTCAATTTTTTTTGTTATACTATAGTATTGTAGTAACTTTTTAAATCTTAGTTGCATCTGGATGATTATTTGTAGATTACAAGCATGATCTTCATTGCATAATTACACTTTATGTTGTTATGTGAAAAAGTTTAAATTAAAATCCACCCCGTCCAAACTGGAAGTTATGCCTGGATCCAGTCCAATCCCTTGCCGTATCAAATTTCTTGTTCAAGATATTTGTCGTCTTGTGAGACATTGTTCTCAGATCTGCTTTGTTCATATTTGGAGGGAAGCGGACTTTGTCGCTAATGTTATTCCAAAAGCTAGTCACTCGATACATGTTTCAGTTTGGGAGCATAGACTTCCGCTGTGTGCTGCTAATGCTTTCTATTTTGATCAGCTAGGTTGCGGTTATTTTAGAGGTTTTTCGTTGTAATTTGTTTTTCTTCATCGAAAAACAAAAACAACACCATATTATCATATTAGATATTAGGTTAATAGGTTTAATGATCCTTGTCGAAAGGACATCGTGACCCAACTCAGTTTTTAAAAAATAAAACGCAGCTTCATCTTTTGTTCGTACAAGAGTAGCACCGTTCATTTTCTTATTTCTTGGCCCCAGCCCCCAGCTACATTATCTTCATCCGTACTGGAATTTGGGGATGTTCCTTATCTACTAGTTTTTGGCAAACCTGTATTTTTGGTTGGATTAAAGTAGTAAAATTCTTCTTCTTGTTGTTGCTATTGTTGTTGTTAGGAATAGGAATATGGAGCAGATCGTGCACATCCCAGACATCCTCTCTATCCATCCTGACCAACAACCCACAGTGGATGTGATTGCTTTATTTATAGACCCAAAAGTGGCCAACACTCCTGTAAGGTTGTATTCCATTCAATTTTCTAGTAAACATGTTTTTGGTTACTCGATATGTCCTCATTGTTGACCAAATAAATTGATTATTTACGCGTTTAAACCAAATAACACCGCTGGAAAGTCTACGACATGTGAAGCGGGTGCAGAAGAAGTTTGTTGAAGGAGGTCTGTATGTATCTCTTATTCATATTCTTACTTCTTACCAAATTGCGCGGTTATGATTGTGATGTAGAATGTATAAAATGTTTCACTTCAAATGAAGATTACCTTCTACATGTCTATTCATCTTGCTTGGATGCAGTGCTTGATATTGCACTGATTGGATGGTTTTCTGGGAAGAATTGATATTTATGCAAAAACAATATTTTCCTTCGATTGCTCTTACAATCTGATTTTAGGGTATATAAAACATATGGTGGTGACTATTGATGTTCTTGATATGAAGAACTCAGTTATCCGTGATCATATGTTTAGCTTCCGAAAATGATAATACGTTAGACAACATTCCGCACGATGTACATGAGTTTAGGAATTCCTACCAATTGAGTCCTTTTATCACAAAAGTGGTCTTTTTCTTTTTTAATCATGTTTGTTTTTTTTACCAGTATTTGAATCTTGTTTAATTAGTGTTTTTTTTTAAGTAATATAAAGTACAGATTACAAACAAGTCGAAAACATTGAGACTTTCCTTATTATTCTAGTCTCAATTGTTTTTGTTATACTATAGTATTGTAGTATCTTTTTAAATCTTAGTTGCATCTGGATGATTTTTTGTAGATTACAAGCATGATCTTCATTGCATAATTACACTTCATGTTGTTATGTGAAAAAGTTTAAATTAAAATCCACCCCCTTCCGAACTGAAAGTTATGCCTCTTGTGGGTTTACATTAGAGATGGTATCATTGGATCCAGTCCAATCCCTTGCCGTATGAAATTTCTTGTTCAAGATATTCCAAAATCTTGTCACTCGATACATGTCTCAGTTTGGGAGCATAAACCTCCCTTGTGTGCTGCTAATGCGCTCTATTTTGATCAGTTAGGTTGCGGTTGTTTTAGGGGTTTTTTATTGTAATTTGTTTTTCTTCATCGAAAAAAAAAACGACACCATATTATCGTATTAGATATTAGGTTAATAGGTTTAATGATCCTTGCCGAAACGACGTCGTGACCCAAGTCAGTTTTTAAAAAATAAAATGCAGCTTCATCTTTATTTGTGCAACAGTAGCACCATTCATCTTCTTATTTCTTGCCCCTAGCCCCCAGCTACTTCATCTTCTTCCTTACTAGAATTGGTGGATATTCCTTTTCTAGTAGTTTTTGGCAAACCTGTATTTTTGGTTGTATTAAAGTAGTAAAATTCTTGTTGTTGTTGTTGGTCTTGTTGTTGTTAGGAATAGGAATATGGAGCAGATCGTGCACATCCCAGAGATCCCCTCTATCCCTCCTGACCAACAACCCACAGTGGATGTGATTGCTTCATTTATAGACAAAAAGTGGCCAACACTCTTGTAAGATTGTATTCCATTCAACTTTCTAGTAAATATGTTTTTGGTTACTTGGTCTGTGATCATTGTTGACCAAATAAATTGATTATTTACGCGTTTAAACCAAATAACACCGCTGGAAAGTCTACGACATGTGAAGCGGGTGCAGAAGAAGTTTGTTGAAGGAGGTCTGTATATATCTCTCGGTCATATTCTTACTTCTTTCCAAATTGGGCGGTTATGATTGTGATGTAGAATGCATGAAATGTTTCACTTCAAATGCAGATTACCTTCTACATGTCTATTCATCTTGGTTGGATGCAGTGCTTGATATTGCACTGTTTGGATGGTTTTCTGGGAACAATTGATATTTATGCAAAAACAATATTTCCTTCGATTGTAGCACCACATTGCTCTTACAATCTTATTTTAGGGTATATAAAAAATATCGGGGTGACTATTGATGTTCTTGACATGATAAACTCAGGTATCCATGAACATATGTTTAGCTTCCGACAATGGTAATCTGTTGGATAGCATTCCGCACGATGTACTTGAGCTTATTAATTCCTACCAATTGCATCCTTTGATCACAACAGTGGGTCTTTTTTCTGTTTTAATCATGTTTTTTTTACCAGTTTTTGAATCTTGCTTAATTAGTATTTTTCTGAAAGTAATATAAAGTGCAGATTACAAACAAGTCAAAAACATTGACATTGTTCTTATTATTCTAGTGTAAATTTTTTTTGTTATACTATAGTATTGTATTAACTTTTTAAATCTTAGTTGCATCTGGATGATTATTTGTAGATTACAAGCATGGCCTTCATTGCATAATTACACTTCATGTTGTTATGTGAAAAACTTTAAATTAAAATCCACCCTCCTCCCCCCCAAGTGGAAGTTATGCTTGTTGTGGGTTTGTATTAGAGATGGCTACTTTGATACTTGACTAACATTTTTTTTCTGCCCTTGGTTTCAACCGCCCCACCCTTTGTCATTTCTTTTCTAATCTTTTGTGCGTGCAAATGTTCTGAGCCCATTCAAAGCTGCCTGCTGTTTTCTGGTCTTGAAAGTCTTATTTGGTTCAAGTGTTCCTATACGCATGTGAGAAATTAGGGGCTTTTTGATTTGCACTTATTCATAGCGCAAATTGTATTCCTAATCACGAGAGTTAAGCTTATCCGAAGGCATTTTGTTACTACTAATATGCGTTTTCATGATTTCAGGTTACTTAGGTGACTTGAGGTAATTCGGCACAAGAAGGTGCATTTTGACCACTTTTGGGCACACTTCCGAAAAGAGGAGAAGAAGTCAACCGTGGCTTCTAGGCATTGAAGATTGCACAAATTTACCTTCGGAAGACGTTGCCATTGAAGGCCTTGAAGAATCGAAGAAAGGAAAGAAAATGAAGAAATTGCATTTCCGGCGACTTTTCCGGCCAACCACCACCACAAGAGGCGGCAGCACCGCCGGACCACCACCGGAGCACCACCACAGCAGGAGAGAGTCTCCTACACCAGCTGCACACATGTGCATGGCTGATGACATGTCCACTAGTTCCCCCACTCACCCACAAATTCCTCCACTTCACCTTTCTTTTCCATTTCTTTTCCCACCACTCACCTTTGTTTACTTTTTCCACTAGGAAACCCTAGGGAACCCTTGGAGGCTGTAGAGACCAACCAGACATCCCTCTCTATCAGTTACTCACGTTCAGAAAAACCCTAGAGAGAAACATCCCATTTTCTCTCGGCAAAGCTTGCTGAAACACACACAGACGTACCAAGCGCCCGGACGCCGATACCATCCGCCCGGACGCCCAGTACGTCTGCCGTTTTTGTTCTTCCATTTTCACCACCTTCCACCACCCATCTCACTTCGATCCCTTCACGAAATATCTTCCACACACCCCATACACTACAGCCATACACTTTCCACCACCATTCCATCGATCTACCTTCACCACAAGTTGCCATTCATCAAGAGGAGCAAGGAATCGGAAGCTAGACTTGCTAGAGCTTGAAGGAGGAGAGAAGAACGAAGAGGAGGCCTGCATATATCTTTGGAGTCACCAAGGAGCTGCTGGCTACGACCCTTGAGCAATTCTTAACTCTTTCTTTCTTTAGTTTTATGTTTATGTTTTCATCTTTGAGATTAATGATGTATATGACAATGAATTGTGAGTAGTTCATTAGATTGGGGGCTAGGGTTGTGTGCTCTAGCCCATGATGATGTTTTGATGATTTCTCTTGAGTATGCATGATGAACTCGTTTCTGGATATGTTTATTGGTTAAATGCGGTTTTGTTTGATGCATGTTTATGAATCAAATTAGTTCTCAAGCATGTGTTCAACTTAACTTAATGTTAGGATTCTATGTTAATTACATTTTATCCTATGTGTTTGCAATGAGCATGATGAGTTTATGTCAATGGACTGAGTTTGTTTGAGTCTTGATTCTTGAATCTCTATGCCTAGGAAGTTTGTTTGAGACCCTAACAAGGCTTGGATGAATAGACTAGGAGTATTTGTGACCCTAATAAGGCACAAAATAGGCCTAGAAGAATCAATCCTAGAACCATAACATGGCTAGGATAGGGGTTTGATCCTTAGTGAATTCACTGTTGCATGTTCTTGAGAGTTGTCATACATTTGATTGGGGTAGAGTGAACCCGAAACCCCAATCGTTTCCATCCATTTGATCACACAGCAATCACACATTTGTTGGGCTTGTCACCTCAACAACACACAAAGCTATCAACACATTCACTTGTGTTCTTGTCACCACAATTTCACTTAGATCAGATTGGTTACTTAGCTACTGTCCTTGCCACATTTGGTCACTGTTTTGGTCACTGTTTTGGTCACAAGTCACCCAAGAGTGACACACTTTGAACACTACAAATCCATGTTGCACATACCTCACTTCTAAGTACATAAACCATCTCTAATCACACCACTTCTAGTGCATTGTATACCTTGTTTGCATTTGTTCACCAAGTAGGGATCTTGGGCCTTCCAATCCCTTGGGTACGATAACCCCTGGTCACAATTTACCATCCACTACACTTTGACGGCGATACTCACAAACAACCCCTCCGGTATCATCGAGTCACTTTTCAGAAAGTATGATGGAAGTGTTTCCATAAATTTGTTTTGAGACTATAGTCAGTGGATTATGTAATTCATTTTAGACCACCACTTAAGCATATTTATATTATATTTAAATTGAATACAATTTAATTGTGTTCTATTTAATGCTGATCTTGTTAGACTTTCTTTTATTATTTTTTCACTTCATGTAGCTGCACTCATACATTGCCTTGTAGATACAATGACATCCCGATTTCCCCTCCTTTGCAATCAGTTTCGCTACAGCACCTGCTTCTCTAGCTAATTGTCCGAATATTAAACTTCTTTTATTGATCCCTTTCATAGGTACTTGCTACCTGTTTTGAATATTGCATTTTGATTTATTTGAAATTATATTCTTTTCCATAAACCTACTCTTCTACGGGTTGTTTCCGGACTTTCTATGATTGTGTTTGTTTTTCTTTGACTTTAGATAAGACAGCCATGTTTTCACATTTCAATCCACTCAATTTTAGGTCTGCAAGTATGCTGCATTATCAAAAGAAAACTGGGAGGAACAATGCAAGCTATGGCCAACATCTTATTGACTTAAACGCTTTTAGAGCGTTTTCACATAAGCGTACGTGTCGTCAAGAAAGTATGGATATAGTAAAGACCAGGGGGTTTTATCGTTGGGAATTGGCGGTAGACAATCCCAAGGCAACTAAGATAACAAGTAAACTTGCACTAAGGGAGGGGCAAGAAATGGATTATTATGCATTAGCTATTAGGGTATGCGCGCATAGTGGACATGTAGATGGGGACATTTGTTGGTTTTGTAAAGTGACAAGTGATCAATAAACACAATTTAAAAGACAAATTGCAAGCAAGTAATTAAAGTGAACACAAAGTGATGAAAACTTTATCGATTAAGTGAAAGGGGGTTTTGGGTCACCTTAGCCCAAATCCAATGATTGATTAAGTCACATAAACATGCAAGTGAGATTGATTAATGGATTAAATCCCGTACCCTAGCCATGCTATGGTTCTAGGGCCATTGTCTTTTCTTATGTATCTTCATGCCATGCTATGGTTCACAAAGTCTCTTAATCTAGACAACTTAAGCTATGCTATGGTTCTCAAATTTCTAAACTAAGGCTATGGCCACAAAGACCTAGGGATCCAAACAAGACATGCTCATCACATTCATTGCCAATTTTCCATGACACACAAGGTTACTAAGCTCATGTATTCATCTCAAAATGGGCCAAACACACACTAGTGAGTAGTAAATTCCCCAAGCATGCATTCAACACTCTTAAAAGTAGACAATGAACATACCCATATCAAAATCTCAAGCGTAGATATATAAAATCAATCAAACCATCTTCATTGGGCTAGGGCACACAACCCTAGCCCCCAATCTAGAGAACTACTCATAACACATCTCAAAATACATCATAGTTTCAATTCTAACAAACCTAGAAACAACTAAAGAGTAAGTAAAGGTGAAGAGGTGATCAATAATGAAGGCCAGCTGGTCCTTGCTGTCACCAAGTGGTAGTGGACCTCTTCTTGGGCTCCTTGATCTCCTTCTTGCTTCCTCTAGTCCTAAGCCTTCAAGAACTTGGTGTTGTGAGTAAAACCCTTGAAGATGGTGAGTGGATGAGAGCAAATGCTGAGGAAAGTGGTTGAGGATGTAGTGGACGGTGTGTAGACGATGTTTGATGAAGGAAGTTAGTAGAGATGAGTGGAGGAAGTGGTGGAAAATGGATGAAGGATCTAAAACCAGCAGCTCGGCAACCAGTCGATGGTGATCGGCGACCAGTCGTCCGGAGACAGTTTTAGGTGAAAATGGGGCAAAATGGAGGAAAGGGAATTGGAAGCTAGAGAGAATTTTGGGAATTTTCTGGTGTCTAGGGTTGGTGAATCCTGAAAATGGAAAGGTTTTGGTATATATATGAGGGGATAAAGGGCCAAGATGAAAGGGGAATGATCCTAGGGTCCAAAGTATAGATCTAACTCACATGAAAGTACCTAAATGCCATTGGGACAGTTAGAAAAGTGTATAGGCATTAAGGGCAAAGTGGTAATGTGTGCTAAGTATAGGAAAATCTGATTTGGGATCATTGGGAGACAAAATGGATAGATGGAAGGCTAGGAGACAAAAGTGACCCAAGCATTAAATGTTTTGTCTCGTATTTGAATTTGAATCACTACTCACCACCAATATGCCTCAACCAATCAAAGGGGCTCTCCTAGTGTGCTTGGGAGAGTCATGCATGAGTTCCAATGTGATGCCTTCGGATTTGACCTCAGAGTTGACCATGTGGACCCGGTTGACTTCGGTTGACTTTCCGAGCCGAAAAGTTGACTTTTCGGTTTCTTGGTCTCAACTCCAGAACAATGTTGCTCTTCACTTCTAAGGTTTCAATCTTGAATTCTTGAGCTCCAAAGTCACGGTTGACTTTTGGCTTCTCCATGGAAATGCCTCAAAAGCTCCCAAAGTGCATCCTTTTCGTCCAAGTTTCATTTCTCCCATATGAACCTACAAAATGAAATAAATAAGGGTAAGTGGCATTATTAGGCAATAAGGAAAGCATAAACTAAGCAATATGGAACACTCTTTATACATAAAATATGTATAAATCACTTATCATCCACCAACCTAGTAAACTCCCTTTCTCCTTATAAAATTATGGGTTATTTAATTTTGGTTATTTTTCCTAAATGTTATTTTATTTTAGCACAAATTTTCTTCTTAGTCGTGCCCTAGCATTTTCTTTGTAGATAGTGAGTTCAATTATTGATGTCCAGGGCTCTTTAGTTTTTCCTTTCTAGGATTAGGGTGATGAGGAGGTGAAAGATATCTCAGTAAAGATCTATAGTAGATCTTGAATTTGTTCTTCAACATAAGTGATGAAACAGGTTCATGTTATAAGTACCAGGATGTTAGTTTACACTCCTATAGTTAATGTCTCTATTGCAACATGTTTTTCTACTATTTAATGAAAGTTAAGCTAATATTGGCATAAAATTTATTTTGCTTGAATATCATATTGGGTGGTTACATACAGATCCTTTTTTAGTGTGGGTTGCTACTACTTTCGTCCCTGAGGCCTGAATGATGGTTCTGCAATCCTCAAATAGGCATGTGTAACATAATTGTTTGTTTTACACTATCCCTGACTCTTGTTTTCTTTTTTCTTTACCTTGAAAATACAGTAATATTGATGGCATTACTGGATTCAGTGAAGAGGACTCACAGTCGGTGTTTGGCTTCATGAAGTATGCTATTCAGTTGGCGAAGTCTGGTACTAATATGGTAGCTTTTGTACTTTCCTTGTGCTAGCCTTTTAATCTCTGTTATTTGTGTTGTTATGTTTCCTTTTTGGCATCTCATAGAGTGTATTTGCATGCTACACATTCACTCTGTATGCAGGTAGTCAATGCAGCAGTTATAGTATATCCATCAATTAAACAGGTTATTGCTATTGCATGTGATCAAACTTGCTCTTGGTATGCTCATGCAAACAAGACTACCCTTGAAACATCTTAAAAAAGCCAGAAGCCTCTGTTTCCCATAGTGAATCAGATGGAGTATTGAGCTATGAAACTCTGCATTCAAACAGTTTGCCAAATTATTCGAAACAATTATATACTGGTGTCTGGTGTTTATATCCTTGGCGATGGGCTGAGCAACAATCATACACTAATTCCTACTCTTGGCACCCTTTATGAGATGCTGCTATTGTTGCTATTGAATCTTCTGCTGCCAGGGACATTTATCTTTTCCCTAGTTTGGGAAAAATCCAAGATAAGTATGGTGAAATGGACCACACACAGTCTTCTTCTGCCGGCTCTCCAGCCAAAAGAAAAAGACCCATTCTACAAATGTGAGTTATTTCTTTGTGCTTCAACCTTCAAGTTGGACCTTTTTGGGAAGACTACTTTATCGAGCTGAGGGGCTTGTTTGGTGTTTATTCAATTCCCATCATTTACTAAATATTTTTTCTTCTCTCTCTTTTTATTGTGGTGATATCTTTATTTTTATTCTTGAAGATTTTCTCTTGCCTATGTCCTGTCTCTTGCATTTTGTAGGAGATGATTTATATTTTAACTAAGTTTTTCACTCTAATCTAATTTCTTATTTTCCTGAAAAGCTCCCTGATATATTTTATCTCAGAAAACCTTCTACAATTTCGATAAAGTGGGTCTTTACTGTAATTTTATGTATTGTTTCTGACATGAAGCTTGGTTGACCAATAAAAAAAAGAATATGAAGCTTGTGAACTGTTAAGTATCTCATTTTCACACATTTGTTAATAATGCACATTCGTGAAACACTGCACGTTTGTTAACACTACATGAGGACATTGTCTTTGAACAACAAGTTCTCGGGTGACTTTTACTGTTCAAATGAGATCTTATGAATTTTGCCAAATGGTTGAAACGATAACCCCGGTTCATAATTTACATAACCACTCTTTGCATTAGTTATTGTTACGTAGCTGCTGCCTCAAAGTCTTCCCAAGCTCGCAATCAATAGGTACAAGCTCTAAGTGTAGTGATCGACGACCTTGCATAAACAAAGATCAAAGAACCTGAAAATAGAAATAAAGAAAACTAAATTAGTAAAGTAATTATGGAACAATCCCCGGCGACACAACGGCAAAAAATGATAGGGCTAAAACTAGCACACAATGTAATCCTCGCAAATAAAGAATATTGTCACGTAGTATGGATAAACAAGGGTTTCCCGCAGAGGATTGATTCTAATTACTAAACTATATTGACTAAACAATAAAATAAAGATTGAGGTTTTTGGTTTTAACAACACTAATAAACAAGTAAAAGAAATTAATCCAAGATAGTTAATAATATTATTAGAGGAAATCAATGGAGAATGATGTAACCAAGGACTGCTGTTCACCACAAGAAAATGTTTAACTTATAAAAAGCTAATGTATCCTTCTTACAAATTTAATGTCATTACTCAAGTCAAGCCAATGATGTGTTGACCTTAACCTATTAATCTCTCATACTTGGTATATTAGATGCATGATGTTTACAATCTAACTTAGCCTCTAATGAATAACCTAGGATGATGTCTCCAAATGGTTTAACAAATTGGAAGTCATTAAACACAAAGAGAATTTGAGTAACGCTAGGTAACTTCGATACTGATGTTGTTCTAATTACCTAGATATTTATTCATATGAATAGGCCAATTATTCATGCGCTACTTTAGAACATATTATGATAAAGATAGTCATCCACACGTTCATAGTAATAAAATCCACATTGTCCAAAAAAAAAATCCTAGCATTCTTACTATGTTGTGCACCACAATAAACACACAAAAAAATTATCAATAAAAAACAAATGAATCAAAACACAATCAATTGTCTGAGAAGAATTCAATTAAACCAAAATTGTAAGGTGACGAACCGTCAAAGTATGGGGTAAGTAGATTGTGAAGGGGGATTGTCGTTCCAACGAGGATCGATGGGCTCCTTAATCCCTTGGTGGTTTGTGTGTGATGAGTGCTCTAGCAATGATGAAATAGGTAAGAAATGGAATGAGTGAGTGAAGGTGAGTATGTGACAATGAGTGATGTAGTGATGTAAAGAGTGGTTTTGGAAAGGGAATGATGCAAATGAAATGAAACAACCAACAAGTAAGGGAAATAAGCAAGTAAATAATGTAAAGTGTGTGCAATTTATGAGAATGTTGGGGTTTTCGGGTAAACCACAAGTCCAATGTAACTAGCAATGCTTCGATCGAATTAATCATGCCAATGTGTGTGTGAATCAAGCCCCGTATCCTAGCCATGTTATGGGTCTAGGACCGTGTTTCTTAAGGTATTCGAATGCCTTATTAGGGTCATTCCAACTCTCTAGGTGTCATAGGGGATTCCTCTACGTTACCTAATACCGAATCCCCTAAAGTGCTTAAGAGGCGTAAAGCATCGAAACTAGGGACCCAAACAAGTTACAACTCATCACATATGCTTCCAATTGCCTTGAGTGTGTGAGGTTACCAATCTCACACAATCTCATCAAGATAGGTTAGTTAACATGCCAAAGAGGTGGTAAATTCTAAGAACAAGCAACCAACACATATTGAAATGGGTAAGCACACATATTCACACAATCACAAAGGCATTTTATTCACAAATCAAGCATCACATAGTCAAATTGGACTAGGGCACACAACCCTAGTCCCCAACAAAGTAACTACTCACTAGTCATCAACATATACATCATCAAATTACACAATAAAGCTCTAGACATAAGGAAAAGAGAGAGTAGAGATGAGGAATGCTCAATAGGTGCTCTCTTGCTCCTCCTTGGCTTTGATGATGAACCTTGATGCCTTGGTGAGTGATTCAGCGACCCAAAATGGTGGTGGAGGTGGAGAACGTCATGGTGAACAGGTTTGATGAAGGATGGTGGAGGAGAGGAGGTGTGGAAGTGGCAGAATCGGGCTGCTCAGCCGTGCGTCGACCGGTCGTCGACCTTCTGTCGACCGGTCGACAGACGTGCAGAGGCTGATCCGAAGAGGAAGGGGGAGAGAGGAAAGGGGAAAGGAAAAGTGAGGGATTTTGGGGCTGAAGTGGTGGTCTAACCTAATGGGGCAAGAACTAAGTATTTATAGGCTAGAGGGGAAAGAATAAAGGGCTAGGATGAAGTAGGGTTTAATCCAAGGGCTCAAAGGTTTAATGAGGGGCAAGGAAGAGAAATCACAAGGGAGGACAAAAGGGAGGAATAATCAACATGTCACCTCACCAAATCTAGTGTGGTCCTTGATGATGTGGGAGCACATTTGTGAATCACAAGGTTGACCTTGACTTGGACCTTGACTTTGACCTTCGGAGTTGACCATAGTTGACTTTTCGGTTTCTCGGTCAATCTTCCGGAATTCTCTTGTGCTTCATTCTCGGGACTCGGTCTTTGACACTTTGATGCTCAAAAGTCGGGGTTGACCACGAGTTGACTTTTGGTCCTCGGGTTGACTTTTCGTCTTTTTGCCGGAAGTCCACTAAAATGCTCCAAAATGCTCCCTTTTGATCCCAATATCGTTCCGATGCTCAATTTACCTACAAGTGTGCAAACAAGGATTAGAGACTCACAAATGGCCATTGGACAAGCACAATAATGATGATTATAGGCCTAATTTGTATGCAAATCGCATACAAATCACACCCCCACACTTAAGCTTTGCTTGTCCTCAAGCAAATAGAATCAACAATCCAATCAACACAAATTCAATTGCCTTTCCAACCATATCCTCAATAAGCCCACTAAGCTACTCATCAAGATTCAATCAAGCACACAACATAAATATCATGCTTTGCCAAGTGATTAAGATATGTATTCAATGCATGCTTGGTGTTGTGTGTGCTAGCCATGAGATAATCAATCAAGAGCAATCAAATTGGCACATATCGACATGCTTAACCGCTAAACTCACATTATTCACTAAATATTTCCGCTCTTGTGTTTAGGGTTAAGTGTTTACTCTCAAAGCATAACCAAAAGCAACGTCCCCATAAGCTTGCTCAATGACCATCTTTCCACTAATTAGTTCACAACTTATTGGATCAAAAGGGCTTTCACATGGTTGTAATGGGGCCAAAGGGTAAGGGTTAGCATGAAATGAAGGGAATGGAAAGTCAAATGTTCCTAATGCTTCACAAGACAATTCAAGGACTTTGAAACTCATTTCTTTTGCGTATGCTTTCGTAATCAAACAACCTAACTCTATTCTTCTCCAACCTTTTATTTATTCACTTTTTTTTTCTTTTTCTTACTTTCTTCCTTTCTCATTTTTCTCTTTCTTTTTCTCAACAACAATTTCCCATTTTGTATTTTCTTTTCTTTGGGACTTCCTTTTTGAACTTTATTTTTATACACCACTTTTCTTTTTCATTTTCTCAACTTCTTTTCTTCTTTACAACCCCAACCATTTCTATCTATCTACCCCCACACTTGCCATTTTGTACAATCCCATAGATTTCCCAAGCATAAAAGAAACAAGAAGTCACAATCATTGTCTTATTAACATTTCGGAACAAGGATGGCTAGTGTTTAAGTTAAAACATGGGTTAGGATGATGTGGGTGGTGAAATGAAAGGTTAAACGATGAATGTGGCTCAAATGGGTTAGTCCTAGTGGATTAGTGTTTAAGGGATGAATGTAAGTTTGGCCATGGTGCTTATCTAGTGCCTTAATCATTTCCAATTCGTTGCAAACTAACACATAGCCTCAAGCGGTCTTTGAGCAAGTTCTAGGTCTCGTAAACTAATGGAATGCACACACATGAAGAACAAGGATGTATGAATGATGCATACATATCAATAAGGCTCAAAATCTCACCATAAAGGGTATATGCAAGTCAATACATAGTCTACACATGCTTCTCTAAATGCAAATGATCAATCAACATGGCAAATGTGCACAAAGTGTCAAGCAAGCATCAATTACATAAATTAATCACAAGGCAATCCAATAAAGTTTAAGCACATGCTCTTTATCCACTTAATTCATAACCTACGGGCTCAAATTCATCATTGGGGTTGAAAAGGACAATAAAAACACACCAAACAAACTTCAAAGTTTCAAAATTCTCAAAATTTTCAACTTTAAGCACCTGTCGACCGGTCGTCACATTGTTGTCGACCGGTCGACACACGTCCAGGGAATTTCGTCGACCGTTCGACCCAAAGGTCGACCGTCCGATGAAAACTTTTGAAAAATTGAAAAATTTTGGTGGTTCGAAAATGTGAGACAACTTTAATTTAGCCCAACCTCACACCCCCACACTTAAGACCAACATCGTCCTCGGTGTTGTGAGGGGTTTAAAAGCAAAGAAAATCACATTGGTAAAAGTGAGGAGAGTGAAGTCGGGCGAATGCACACATAACAAAACATTTAGCAATCGGAAGATAGAGATAAGAAAACCCCCTTGTAGACGACTCCCTTAGCTAGCCAAGAAACCTCAAATAGACACCAACCTCAGGGCACAAGGCCCTGACTTCCATATGTTTGCTCCTCGGGTGCCAAATGAACTAGCGAGTGTGATTGCATCGGGATCACTTGAAAACAGGGGAAAGCAGCAATGCAGCATTGACCTCCTCCCAAAGATTTGGGTATAACTCCAAGAATAGGCATCCAAATTGAGTGATTCCAGTGGCGTTGGAAAGTACACTCAAAGAGCTTTAGTTTGGCCACTGGAAACTCAGAAATAGCCTTCCGGACATGCAATCACTGCAGTGAGGACTCCTCCTTAAAACCAATATTTCGACAGATCCAACGGTCTGTTTAGAGAGAAATTTTTACCGGGCATAGAAGACTCATAGAAGAAGAGTTCCCAACTTGTTTCACTACATTCCAACGGTCTGATGTGAAGAAAACTGTCTCCAAAGTCACTGTTCTGCCCAGGCCTCGGGTAGACAAATGCGAATCAACACCTCTTGGGTCTCTCCCTCCAAAGCTCCATATCCTAGCTCCGCCCAACCTCCCAAAACCTTTATTCTTTACTAAATAGTGCTGAAAACAAAAAAAAAAAAAAAAAAAACACAAAAAAAAACAAAAAAAAAAAAAAAAATTCCTTTTCCAAATGGGGTTGCCTCCCCACAAGCGCTTCGGTTTATAGACCTACAAGCCGGTCTTGGTTCCTCCTTGGTGAAATTATGGTGGCTCAAAGCAAAGCTTCTTCTCACTCAATGTATGGCTTGTCTCACCATCGCCAAAGCTTCCCACAAAACAGCCCTTGATACCATTGAAAATTAACTTCGAAGGTGGTGGCCAAGCATACTTTTTCTTCTTCACCTCTCCTACCATCTCTCTCATGGCCTTGATTGTCGCCTTTTGTAGCGCATTCATGGGAGGAGTCTTCTTTGTAGCTCCTTCAAGAAATGGATCCTTCCCAAGTATGTCTTCATGAGAAAGAGGTGGTGGCTTTGAGTAGTAGTCTTGAGCACGAGGTGTGGGCTTCGGTGGATTCAAAGGACCAAAAATCCTTTCACTCTTAGCACTATTGCCCTTCACCAAGTTAATAGAAAACACCTCCTCCACTACCTCCGGTGGATGAATGGGCTTGAACATTTCAAACTTCACTTTCTCCCCCAACACCTTGAAGCTAATGGTTCCCTTTAAAACATTGATCTTCACTCCCGCCGTAGCCATGAAAGGGCGTCCAAAGATAAGGGGGAATCCATTGTCTTCATTGGGGTTTTCACCCATATCAAGCACAACAAAGTCGGCGGGAAGAATAAACTTGTCAACTCTTACTAGCACATCTTCCACTACACCCGCCGGTCTTCGCTTGCTTCCATCCGCAAAGGTAAGTGCAATAGGGGTAGGTTGCAAAGCACCAATGCTCAACCTCTTGTAGAGAGATAGAGGCATCACATTGACACTTGCCCCTAGGTCCATAAGTGCTCCATCAAGGTGTGTCTCACCAATTTGACATCCGATAGTGAAGCTTCCGGGATCTTTTCTCTTTGGTGGCATGTTGTGTTGAATCATTGAGCTTATATGCCCTTCAATCTTGTATACTTCATGCTCCTCAAGCCGCTTCTTCTTGGTGCACAAGTCCTTGAGGAAATTTGCATAGACCGGCACTTTGCAAATGAGCTCCAACAAAGGGATATTAATCTCTACCTTTTTGAACACTTCATGAAGCTCATTCGTCAATGTCTTCTTCTTGTTCCTCCTCTCATCGGGGGTGATCTTCATCGCTTGGTGTACATGCACATCATCATCAAGGATCTCCCTAGAGGTGTTCATGGTTCTTGGTGGGTCCATAGCCTTCATAGCCTCACCACCAAGGTTAGAAACCATGACACTCTCATGCCTAGGAGTCTCCTCTCTCAATGCTCCTTCTTGTGTCTTCACTCCACCATAAGAGGTAATATCATTCTCAAAAGACAAGTAACCAAGTCCTTTCCCAAGCACAACTCCTTTATTCTCCTCATAAGTCTCCTCCTCATTCAATCCATAATTGCCAAGGAGTACATTTTCTTCCTCCTTGGCCCCATCCTCCATGCAATGCATATGATCAAAGTTCTCATGAATAGGAATGAAAGGAGAAAGGGTGAAAACATTTGATATTAGGGGAGTAGGAGTATAAGTAGCATGAGAGATACCGGAATGAGAAGTGAAGATAGCATTGCATTGCTCCTTGGTCTTGAACTTAGGATTTTGCTCCACATTAGAAGGCAAGGTACCTCTTGGCCTCTCACTAATCTCCTTGGCCATTTGGCCCATTTGCAACTCAATCTTTGACAAGCCTTGTTGCAAGATGTTTTGCCCTTGTTCAAGAGCCGAGATCTCTTCATTGTTCTTCACTTGGCCTTGCACAAGGGTGGCGATCATGTCCTTCATTGACGGCTCCGCGGACTCTTGAGCTTGAGAGCTACGTGGGGCAGCAAAAGATGAAGAGACACCTTGATGGTAGGTGTTTCCTCCTTGAGTAGAGAACCCGGGAGGTGCTCCAAAAGTTGAGCTCCTATGTCCTCCATATGTGCCACTCCCTTGATACTTATCTCCTCCTTGGTAAGTGTTATACCCTTGAGACCTCTCTTGATACCTTTGAGCATTGTTTCCAAAAGATTTTGGTTGGTATCCTTGAGTGCTCCCTTGCTCATTCCGAGGTGCAAAGTTGTTGTAAGGCTTTGAAGGCGATTGATAAGAACCTTGTGGATAGGAACTCACTTGGTTCACTTGTTGTCTCTCTTCCTTCTCTTCCTCAACCATGTAAGCACACTCCTCCGCTTGATGGCCAAGAGAGCCACAATAAAAGCAAGGTGGTGAAGAGATAACACTATTGACTTGTCGAGGGGGAGGCTTGGATTGTGATTGCATGAGCATGTCTATCTTCTTGTTGAGAGCCGCTTCCAACCTATCAAATTGGGTTCTCATCATGTCATCCCCCAATGATTCACTTGAGACATTGTGAACTCTTGTTACTTGAGGTGCCGGTTGTGTGGGAGGAAGTCTTCTTGACCCAAAGTCATCCCATAGCTCGGAATTTGTGGCTAGGTCCTCAAATGTGTCCCATGCCTCATCGGGAGACATACCGGCTATGTGCATCCCCGAAAAGTATCAACTCTTTGTCGTTGCCCGGAAGACAACCCTCGGTAGAACACATCAACTAGAAACCATTGTTTCGGCAAGCTTTGCCGAGAGAAAATGGGATGTTTCTATCTAGGGTTTTTCCGAACGTGAGTAAGCGAGTGAGAACAAGGTCTGGTTGGTCTCAACAGCCTCCAAGGGTTCCCTAGGGTTTCCTAGTGGAGAGAGTAAACAAAGGTGAGTGGTGGGAAAAGAAATGGAAAAGAAAGGTGAAGTGGAGGAATTTGTGGGTGAGTGGGGAAACTAGTGGACATGTCATCAGCCATGCACATGTGTGCGGCTGGTGTAGGAGACTCTCTCTACTCGTGGTGGTGCTCCGGTGGTGGTCCGGCGGTGATGCCGCCTCTTGTGGTGGTGGTTGGCCGGAAAAGTCGCCGGAAATGCAATTTCTTCATTTTCCTTCCTTTCTTCGATTCTTCAAGGCCTTCAATGGCAACGTCTTCCGAAGGTAAATTTGTGCAATCTTCAATGCCTAGAAGCCACGGTTGCCTTCTTGTCCTCTTCTCGGAAGTGTGCCCAAAAGTAGTCAAAATGCACCTTCTTGTGCCGAATTACCTCAAGTCACCTAAGTAACCTGAAATCATGAAAACGCATATTAGTGGTAACAAAATGCCTTCGGATAAGCTTAACTCTCGTGATTAGGAATACAATTTGCGCTATAAATAAGTGCAAATCATTACACACCGGTCAAATTCAATGGATTCATTGATGTCTTGGATCTATTAGAGTTTTTATACTGTTTTTTTATTTATGGGATTTCGTGAATTTGAAGAATCATAATGCAAAAGAACAAGAAGAACAAGAAAATTACACGTCGGTTCAAATTTAGGGGATTCATTAATGTCTTGGATCGATTAAACTTTTAATTGATGCTAATGGGTTATGATCTTGAACTTTTATACTGTTTTATTTGATTTATGGGATTGCTATGAATTTGAAGAATCATAATGCAAAAAAACAAGAAGAATAAGGAAATTACACACCGGTTCAAATTAAGGGGAGTTATTGATGTCTTGGCTCGATTAAAATTTTAATTGATGGTAATGAGTTATGATCATGGGTTTTTATAATATTTTGTTTGATTTTTGGGATTCTTTGTGAATTTGAAGAATCATAATGCAAGAGAACAAGAAGAACAAGGAAATTACGGATCGGTTCAAATTCAATGGATTCATTGATGCTAATTGGTTATGACCATGGATTTTTATACTATTTTATTTGATTTGTGGGATTGCTTTAAATTTGAATAATCATAATGCAAAAGAACAAGAAAATTACACAACGGTTCAAATTCGGTAGATTAATTGATGTCTTGAATCTATTAAAGTTTTAATCGATGCTAATGGATTATGATCATGGATTTTTATACTATTTTATTTGATTTATGGGATTGCTCTGAATTTGAAGAATAATAATGCAAAAGAACAAGAAGAATAAGGAAATTAGACACCGGTTCAAATTCGGGGGATTCTTCGTTACCTGGAATTGGTGGATGTTCCTTTTCTACTAGTTTTTGGCAAACTTGTATGTATGGTTGGATTAAAGTCTACGGCATGTGAAGCGGGTGCAGAAAAAGTTTGTGAATTTGATGTAGAATGCATGAAAGAGGGATAGGCATTTAAACCAAATAGCACAGCTGGAAAGTCTACGGCATGTGAAGCGAGTGCGAAAAAGATTGTTGAAGGAGGTCCGTATGTATCTCTCGGTCATATTCTTACTTCTTACTAAATCGCACAGTTATGATTTTGATGTAGAATGCATGAAATGTTTCACTTCAAATGAAGATTACCTCCTACATGTCCATTCATCTTGCTTGGATGCAATGCTTGAAATTGCACCGATTAGATGGTTTTTTCGGGAAGAATTGATATTTATGCAAAAACAATATTTTTTTTCGATTGTAGCACCACATTGCTCTTACAATCTGATTTTAGGGTATATAAAAAATATGGGGGTGACTATTGATGTTCTTGATAGCAATAACTTAGTTATCCGTGATTATATGTTTAGCTTCCGAAAATGGTAATCTGTTGGACAATATTCCACACAATGTACAAGAGCTTATAAATTCCTACCAAGTTGAGTCTTTTTATCACAAAATTGCGTCTTTTTCTGTTTTAATCACGTTTTTTTACCAGTATTTTAATCTTGTTTAATTAATATTTTTTCTGAAAATAATATAAAGTGCAGATTACAAACAAGTCGAAACCATTGGCACTTTCCTTATTATTCTAGTGTCAATTTTTTTTGTTATACTATAGTATTGCAGTAACTTTTTAAATCTCTGTTGCATCTGGATGATTATTTGTAGATTACAAGCATGACTTTCATTGCATAATTACACTACATGTTGTTATGTGAAAGAGTTTAAATTATAATCCCCCAACCGGAAGTTATGCGTTGTGGGTTATCATTAGAGATAGTACCACTTTGGATCCAGTCCAACCCCTTGCCGTATCAAATTTCTTGTTTAAGATATATGTCGTCTTGCGAGACATTGTTCTCATATATGCTTTGTTCATATTTGGAGGGAAGCGAACTTTGTCGCTAAGCTATTGCAAAAGCTGGTCACTTGATACATGTTTCAGTTTGGGAGCACAAACTTCGGTTGTGTGCTGCTAACGCTTTCCATTTTGATCAGTTAGGTTGCAGTTGTGTTAGGGGTTTTTCGTTGTAATTTGCTCTTCTTCATAAAAAAAAATGATACCATATTGGCATATTAGATATCAGGTTAATAGGTTTAATGATCCTTGCCGAAACGACGTTGCGACCCAAGTCAGTTTTTTTTAAAATCAAACGCAGCTTCATATATCTTTTGTTCGCACAACAGTAGCACCGTTCATCTTCTTCTTTCTTGCCCCCAGCCCCCAACAACTCAATCTTCTTCCTTACAGGAATTGGTGAATGTTCCTATTTTTGGTTGGATTAAAGTAGTAAAATTCTTCTTCTTGTTGTTGCTCTTGTTGTTGTTAGGAATAGAAATATGGAGCAGATCGTGCACATCCCAGACATCCCCTCTATCCATCCTGACCAGCAACCCACAATGGATGTGATTGCTTCATTTATAGACCCAAAAGTGGCCAACACTCCTGTAAGGTTGTATTCCATTCAATTTTCTAGTAAACATGTTTTTGGTTACTCGGTATGTCCTCATTGTTGACCAAATAAATTGATCATATTGAAGGAGGTCTGTATGTATCTCTTATTCATATTGTTACTTCTTACCAAATTGGGCGGTTATGATTGTGATGTAGAATGCATGAAATGTTTCACTTCAAATGCAGATTACCTTCTACATGTCTATTCATCTTGCTTGGATGCAGTGCTTGATATTGCACTGATTGGATGGTTTTTCGAGAAGAATTGATATTTATGCAAGAACAATATTTCCTTCGATTGTAGCACCACATTCCTCTTACAATATGATTTTAGGGTAAATAAAAAATATGGGGGTGACTATTGATGTTCTTGACATGAAGAACTCAGTTATCCGTGATCATATGTTGAGCTTCCAACAATGGTAATCTATTGGATAGCATTCTGCACGATGTACTTGAGCTTATTAATTCCTACCAATTGAGTCCTTTTATCACAACAATGGGTCTTTTTTCTATTTTAGTCATGTTTGTTTTTTTTACCAGTATTTGAATCTTGTTTAATTAGTGTTTTTTTTCTGAAAATAATATAAAGTGGAGATTACAAACAAGTGGAAAATGACTCAACGATAATTACGGGGTGAATGTGAGTATCACCGTCAAAGTGTAGTGGATGGTAAATTATGACCAGGGGTTGTCGTACCCAAGGGATTGGAAGGCCCAAGATCCCTACTTGGCGAACAAATGCAACCAAGATATGCTATGCACTAGAAGTGGTGTGATTAGAGATGAATTATGTACTTAGATGTGGAGTATGTGCAACATGCAAGTGTAGTGTTCAATTGTGTGTCACTCTTGGGTGACTTGTAACCAAAACAGTGACCAAAACAGTAACTATGTAACCAATCTAATCGATATGAAATTGTGGTAACAAGAACACAAGCAAGCATGTTCAATCGCTTTTGTGTTGTTGAGGTGATGATTTGTATGTAATTTGCATACAAATTAGGCCTCTAATCATCATTATTGTGCTTGTCCAATGGCCATTTGTGAGTCTCTAATCCTTGTTTGCACACTTGTAGATGAATTGAGCATCGGAACGATATTGGGATCAAAAGGAGCATTTCGGAGCTTTTAGTGGATTTCCCAAGAAAAAGACGAAAAGTCAACCCGAGGACCAAAAGTCAACTCGTGGTCAACCCCGACTTTGGAGCATCAAAGAGTCAAATGCCGAGTCCCGAGAATGAAGCACAAGAGAATTCGGAAGATTGACCAAGAAACCAAAAAGTCAACTAGTGGTCAACTCCGAAGGTCAAAGTCAAGGTCCAAGTCAAGGTCAACCTTGTGATTCACAAATGTGCTCCCACATCATCAAGGACCACACTAGATTTGGTGAGGTGACATGTTGATTATTCCTCCCTTTTGTCCTCCCTTGTGATTTCCCTTCCTTGCCCTTCATTAAACCTTTGAGCCCTTAGATTAAACCCTACTTCATCCTAGCCCTTTATTTCTTCCCCTCTAGCCTATAAATAGCTTAGTTTTTGCCTCATTAGGTCATCTTTAACCTTCCCATTCAGACCCAAATCGACCTCACTTCCTTTCCCCTTTCCTTCTCTCCATTTCTCCCTTTCACTTCAGCCTCTGAACGACCATCGACCGGTCGACGACTACTGTCGAACGGTCGACAGTCGACGGAATCCGTCGCTTCAGCTCGTCTCCGCCGCCTCCTCCACTTCTACCACCATTTGGGCAGCTTGGGATCCTCACCAGACATCAGGGACGCCATCTACACTCAAGAAGAAGAAGGATACACCATTGATTGAGCATTTCTCACCCCTTCTCTCTCTTGTATTCATGATTTTAGCTTGCTATTGTTTTGTGATGATGCATCCCTTGATGGATAGTGAGTAGTTACCTTGTTGGGGACTAGGGTTGTGTTCCCTAGTCCATTGTGATGTATTGATGAATTAACTATGTATGGATGCTTTGTGATGAATGGATATGTCTATTACCCAATTCAATTTGTGTTGAATGCATGTTTAGGGAACTTTGTCACCTCTTTGAGCATGTGTATAACCTATTTTGATTGAGTTTGTTGGGGTGACTCCTAACTCTCTCTAGGCAATTGATAGTAGATGTGATGTGGACCCCTTGTTTGAGCTTCTAAGTCTTTGAGCCCTTCGCCTCCCAAGCCACATTGGGAGAGTTCTAGTGACCCATAACACGGCACTATGAATACATAAGAAAAGATGGTCTTAGACCCATAACATGGCTAAGATACGGAACTTGATTCATCCATTGCATAAGCATAATTACTAAATTGGTTCGTTAAGCATCGTAATTGGACTTAGGCTAACCCGAAAACCCCAACACTTTCCTTATCGTGCACACACATCTATCTTTATTGCTTGCATTTACTTTAATTGTTTGTTTGTTGCTTGCATTTCACAATTGCTTCTCCCAAAACCAAACTCACTACACTCACACTTCACTCATTGTCACATACTCACCTTCACTCACTCTTTCCATTTCTCATCTATTCCATCATTGCTAGAGCACTTGATCACACAAATTACCAAGGGATTGAGGAGCCCATCGATCCTCGTTGGAACGACAACCCCCCTTCACAATTTACTTACCCCATACTTTGACGGTTCGTCAAATGGCGCCGCTGCCGGGGATCTAGGTTTAATCGTTGATTTCTTGGTTGTTTTGGTTGAGACTTTAGCTTTCTTTTGCTTTTGTTTGCATATTTCCTTGTTGTGTTTGTTTATATTGTGGTATTTTATCGCCTAGTTGATAATCATCGAGTTTACTTTCGTTTAGTTTCTTGCATCAAGTGTGTTCTTGAAATTGTGAATATTGAATTCGTGTTTTCGTTGGTCTAATTGTGCTTTAGGTTGCTTGTTTGTTGTTGTTTGGGTTCCCTTGCACCTTTTGGGACCTTGTTTGTTTAGGTATAAAAGGAGAAAATCACAAAAATATAGTTTCAGGGCACTTGTCGAACGGTCGATTCTGTTTCTCGACCCTTCGACGAAAATTCCCTGGACGTGTGTCGACCGGTCGACCGGGAACATTGATTATTGTGTTTTGAAGGTATATGAACCTTGCTTCAACCTCTCACACACGCATACAACTTAGAAGCGGAAAGATTTTAAGTGAGAACACAAGAGGAAGGCCAAGAGTGAGACGTAGACCGATTGTGAGACGTATACCGATTGTTTGTGAGAGTGCACCGCCTACACTTGAGCGCCACCAAGCACCTTTGGAGGAGCCGATTCCCCAAGCAACAATGGGAGAACCAAATCCACCACCGGATCCACTCAACAACAACAATCCACCTCCCGTGAGACGCATGAGGGAGTACACTCTTCCTCATGTGGTGGATCACCCCTCTTGCATCATGCTACCACCGTGCAACACTCATTATGAAATCAAGTCTTCCACCTTGAGTATTATGCCTACTTTCCATGCCTTGAGGGATGAAAGCCCGTATGATCATCTCATGGAATTTGAACAAGCATGTACTACCGTTCAATTACATGGACTACCCGAGGATGGACTCAAGCTTCGCCTATTCCCTTTCACATTGAAGGATGGAGCTAGGAAGTGGTTACTCAAGCTTCCACCAAGGTCCATTCACTCATGGTTTGAGTTGCAAGAAGCTTTCCTTTCAAAGTTCTTCCCACCTAGCAAGGCGGCCAAGGTTAGGGATTCTATTGTCAACTTCAAGCACCAATCGGGCGACGCTTTCTATGAAACTTGGGAGAGATTCAAGGATTTAGTGATGAGTTGCCCACACCACGGCTTGGAACAATGGTTTCTAGTTGATGTGTTCTACCGAGGCTTATCTTCCGGGCAACGACAAAGAGTTGATACTTTTCGGGGAAGCACAATAGCCGGTATGTCTCCCGATGAGGCATGGGACACATTTGAGGACTTAGCCACAAATTCCGAGCTATGGGATGACTTTGGGTCAAGAAGACTTCCTCCCACACAACCGGCACCTCAAGTAACAAGAGTCCACAATGTCTCAAGTGAATCATTGGGGGATGACATGATGAGAACCCAATTTGATAGGTTGGAAGCGGCTCTCAACAAGACGATAGACATGCTCATGCAATCACAATCCAAGCCTCCTCCTCGACAAGTTAATAGTGTTATCTCTTCACCATCTTGCTTCTATTGTGGCTCTCTTGGCCATCAAGCGGAGGAGTGTGCTTACATGATTGAGGAAGAGAAGGGAGAGAGACAACAAGTGAACCAAGTGAGTTCCTATTCACAAGGTTCTTATCAAGCGCCTTCAAAAGCTTACAACAACTTTGCACCTCGGAATGAGCAAGGGAGCACTCAAGGATACCAACCAAAACCTTTTGGAAACAATGCTCAAAGGTATCAAGAGAGATCTCAAGGGTATAATACCTACCAAGGAGGAGATAAGTATCAAGGGAGTGACACATATGGAGGACATAGGAGCTCAACTTTTGGATCACCTCCCGGGTTCTCTACTCAAGGAGGAAACACCTACCATCAAGGTGTCTCTTCATCTTTTGCTGCCCCACGTAGCTCTCAAGCTCAAGAGTCCGCGGAGCCGTCAATGAAGGACATGATCGCCACCCTTGTGCAAGGCCAAGTGAAGAACAATGAAGCGATCTCGGCTCTTGAACAAGGGCAAAACATCTTGCAACAAGGCTTGTCAAAGATTGAGTTGCAAATGGGCCAAATGGCCAAGGAGATTAGTGAGAGGCCAAGAGGTACCTTGCCTTCTAATGTGGAGCAAAACCCTAAGTTCAAGACCAAGGAGCAATGCAATGCTATCTTCACTTCTCATTCCGGTATCTCTCATGCTACTTATACTCCTACTCCCCTAATATCAAATGTTTTCACCCCTTCTCCTTTCATTCCTATTCATGAGAACTTTAATCATATGCATTGCATGGAGGATGGGGCCAAGGAGGAAGAAAATGTACTCCTTGGCAATTATGGATTGAAGGAGGAGAAGACTTGTGAGGAGAATGGAGGAGTGGTGCTTGACAAAGGATTTGGTTACTTGTCCTTTGAGAATGATGTTACCTCTTATGGTGGAGTGAAGACACAAGAAGGAGCATTGAGTGAGGAGACTCCTAGGCATGAGCATGTCATGGTTTCTAACCTTGGTGGTGAGGCTATGAAGGCTATGGACCCACCAAGAACCATGAGCACCTCTAGGGAGCTCCTTGATGATGATGTGCATGTACACCAAGCGATGAAGATCACCCCCGATGAGAGGAGGAGCAAGAAGAAGACATTGACGAATGAGCTTCATGAAGTGTTCAAAAAGGTAGAGATTAATATCCCTTTGTTGGAGCTCATTTGCAAAGTGCCGGTTTATGCAAATTTTCTCAAGGACTTGTGTACCAAGAGGAAGCGGCTTGAGGAGCATGAAGTATACAAGATTGAAGGGCATGTAAGCTCAATGATTCAACACAACATGCCACCGAAGAGGAAGGATCCGGAAGCTTCACTATCGGATGTCAAATTGGTGAGACACACCTTGATGGAGCACTTATGGACCTAGGGGCAAGTGTCAATGTGATGCCTCTATCTCTCTATAAGAGGTTGAGCATTGGTGCTTTGCAACCTACCCCTATTGCACTTACCTTTGCGGATGGAAGCAAGCGAAGACCGGCGGGTGTAGTGGAAGATGTGCTAGTAAGAGTTGACAAGTTTATTCTTCCCGCCGACTTTGTTGTGCTTGATATGGGTGATGACCCCAATGAAGACAATGGATTTCCCCTTATTTTTGGACGCCCTTTTATGGCTACGGCGGGAGTGAAAATCAATGTTTTAAAGGGAACCACTAGCTTCAAGGTGTTGGGTGAGAAAGTGAAGTTTGAAATGTTCAAGCCCATTCATCCTCCGGAGGTAGTTGAGAAGGTGTTTTCTATTAACTTGGTGAAGGGAAATAGTGCTAAGAGTGAAAGGATCTTTGGTCCTTTAAATCCACCGAAGCCTACACCTCGTGCTCACGACCACTACTCACCAATTTGGGGGTATGACAATCCACCGCCTCTTGTGAACTCAAAGCCACCACCTCTTTCTCATAAAGACATACTTGGGAAGGATCCACTTCTTGAAGGAGCTACAGAGAAGAGCCCTCCTATGAATGAGCTACAAAAGGCGACAATCAAGGCCATGAGGGAGATGGTTGGCGAGGTAAGGAAGAAGAAGTATGCATGGCCCCAAACTTCCATTTCGATTTTTAATGGTATGAAGGGCTGCTTTGTGGGAAGCTTTGGAGATGGTGAGACAAGCCATACAGTGAGTGAGAAGAAGCTTTGCTTTGAGCCACCATAATTTCACCAAGGAGGAACCAAGACCGGCTTTTTAGGTCTATAAACCGAAGCGCTTGTGGGGAGGCAACCCCACTTGGAAAAGAAATTTTTGTTTTCAGCACTATTTAGTAATGAATAAAGGTTTTGGGAGGTTGGGAGGTGCTAGGATAAGAAGATTTGAAGGAAGAAACCCAAGAGGTGTTGATTAGCATTTGTCTATGAGAGGCCCGGGCAGAACAGTGACTTCGGAGACAGTTTTCTCCACATCGGACCGTTGAAATTCAGTGAAACAAGTTGGGAACGATTCGTCTATGAGTCTTCTCTGCCCAGTTTAAATTTCTCTCTAAACAGACCGTTGGATCTGTCGCAATATTGGTTTAACAGAGGAGTGCTCGTTGCAGTTTGACTTTCTAGAGGGTCACTTTGACCGGTTCTTCATTGCATGTCCGGAAGGTGATTTCTGAGTTTCCAGTGGCGAAACTAAAGCTCTTTGAGTGTACTTCCCAACGCCACTAGAATCACTCAACTTGGATGCCTATTCTAGGGGCTATGCCCAAATCTTTGGGAGAAGGTCAATGCTGCATTGCTGCTTTCCCCTGTTTTCAAGTGATCCCGATGCAATCACACTCGCTACTTCATTTGGCACCCGAGGAGCAAACATATGGAAGTCAGGGCCTTGTACCCTGAGGTTGTGTCTATTTGAGGTCTCTTGGCTAGCTAAGGACGTCGTCTACGAGGGGGTTTTCTTATCTCTATCTTCCGATTGCTAAATGTTTTGTTATGTGTGCATTCGCCCGACTTCACTCTCCTCACTTTTACCAATGTGATTTTCTTTGCTTTTAAACTCCTCAAAACACCGAGGACGATGTTGGTTTTAAGTGTGGGGGTGTGAGGTTGGGCTAAATTAAAGTTGTCTCACATTTTCGAACCACCAAAATTTTTCAATTTTTCAAAAGTTTTCATCGGACGGTCGACCTTTGGGTCGAACGGTCGACAGGAATTCCCTGGACGACCGGTCGACGGGTGCTTAAAGTTGAAAATTTTGAGAATTTTGAAACTTTGAAGTTTGTTTGGTGTGTTTTTATTGTCCTTTTCAACCCCAATGATGAATTTGAGCCCATTAGGTTATGAATTAAGTGGATAAAGAGCATGTGCCACTACTAGAATTATGTCGTCAGACATCGGCCAGAAACCGATGTAAAACAAATTCTCGACCGATGTCTTTGTGGGTGTAGTAAAAGATAAAAAACTATTAACATCGGTTCGTGACCGATGTCTACCAATCCGCGGTACATCGTTTCTACATACTAATACGATGTAAAACAGATAAAACGAGCATTACTTTGCAGGTTCAACTATTCTAAAAATATCATATTATGACTTTTAATGCTCGATAAAGTGTAGCTACAGGCAGAAAATTAAACCTATAAACATCGCTCTTGACAAATAACTGATGTTTATCTTCTTTGTAGACATCGAAAGCATGATGTACTGCATGCATTTATATATATATGTGTATATTTACACTTGTTTACTGCCTAGTACAAACTGCTTAACAATTAACATAACCGATATTGTTATACATAATTGAAATCTATTTCTTAATAAATAACGATGTTAAATATTTCTTGGGACATTGGTTTTACATTAAGTTTTGATGTCTAGCGGTAAGTAGGACATCGTGTCTTGGTTTAACATACGATGTTTATTAGCTTATTGGACAACGATTGTCCCAAAATTTGGATGTACAAAACGATATGGGACATCCAATTTTAGTTTGGAATCGATGCAATTGTTCTTTATAAGGCCAGTCTTGTTGATGAATCTAATTTTGTATTTAATTATCAATATATATCACGTCTTTTAGATAAGCCTGATGTCCACAAGTCAATCAATTAGCTGCTAATAATTCAAATTCACATTTCTGAACAAATGAATGAAGGGATAATTGTAGATGATAATTCATTGCATTAGACAAATTGTTTGATCATCAGTAATTTGCTAAACATGTCAATAGCTACACACAGATTGGACATGCACTAGCCCACAATATTATACAAGCAGTGCAGTTTATGTCCTACTGATAAACACAAAACAGTCAAAAGCTAGTTGTTCCCCAGACCAACTTCGGTAGTGAAAATCTCTACAAAAGATTTTGCAAGAAGTCAGCTACTTCAATACGCACCTCGTCAAGTTGCTCTTGGGTGTATTCTTTTCGAGTCTTTGACGCCCACTACAAAGAGATTGATAAAAATTGTAATGATCGGAATAAATAAATAATTTTCATCTATGTTCATCTAAAAATTATAATACTTACCTTAGTCGTAAACCCTAGCATCTCATCATCTATAATCTCTTTCATGTAACGCATAACATAATACCCACATTCATGTCCGCCGGGTTGTTTTGGTGCACCCTTTTTAATCACATCAGTAAAGAAAAGCATTATGACAACAAATTGAAAATTGTAATTAACTCATTGATGACAATATATAATACTTACAGGAAGTGGTTTACATTTGGGCTGCTTTTTACTCCTACCAGTTTCAGCATTAAAAGTTTTAACAGCACTAGAGCACAGATAAATATTTGTCATAATCAAATAGTTTTAATACTCGGTAATTGACAATCAAATATAAAAAACCACAAGAACTCACTCTATAACTGATTTCTCCCACGTTAAGTAACGGGTCGGTTTTGCCAAAGAGTCCAACATGTAAATTTCATCTTCCCATATTATAGTCAATATCCAGTGATTCCTATATTATTCAAGTAGCCCACATGATGAAACAAGTTAAAGCAGGAGGATCTAACTTTAAAAAAATTGTAAAGACGAGATAGTTTGGGGTATAATACTTACCCCGGATTGTGAGGCACAAAAAAGATGCGGTCGGCCTTTCCCTCTCTTAGCCAATTCACTATGTATTGTTGAACTTCTGATCCTTCTCTTTGATATGTAGCTGCTGGGTCCACAAATCCAAAAGTATCCAGCAATTCTCTTTGTTCCAGAATTTCATGTAGATGCCTACCAAATTGAAATTATTGAAACCAACTTAGAAAGTTCTTAAAAAATAGAAATGATCTAAGCATTTTTAATTGGTGCTTACGTCATGTATGCTGCAATCACTCCAGCTCCAATCCACTTCATTTCTAACAAATCAATCACATTCTCAGTCAAGATGTAGAGTTCACGAGGGAAGCCAAAGATAATATCATCCAGGACAGTACTTATTGACAGCCCGGTATCGCTCATGAACGTTTTGGCATGTTTGTACAATAGCTTACAACGTTTAGGAACAAACGGATGAAGCTCACCTGCCTGGAACAATGCTTTTGGAGCAACTGCTTTTTTTTTTTTTTTTCTGGCAGCAATTAAAAAAGTAATTAAGAGAGGAAGCAATTAAGGAGAAGTAATAAAGAGATACCGACCACTCTTACCTTACTCACTTGCCGAATGACTAGATCCTCGGGCCAAGCGACGTGGCTTCCAACGGCTTGGCCAACTATCTCCATTTCATCTTTTACTGGAAAAGGAAGTTTTGCATCTGATTGAATCTCACCATCTATAGTGACCCTTACACATCCCTTTTCTAATGGAACACCATGAATCGTCTTGTTCACAGCCTCATCTTCTAGTATTGTACCAAAAGCAACTATGTTCCTAATATTGCCCACTGCCAACTCACATGTAGCACCCTAACAAATGAAAGCATATTAACTGACCATCATATATATACACAAGTGAAAAGCAGATCAAATGGAATAAAATAAAAACATCAATATATAATTAAATTAAAGCCATCAGATCTAACTCACATAGGTATTGTTTTCAGGAGGATGAGTAATAATCTCACATTCAATGACATTGTGTTTCACCTTTTCATCACCAATACCATGTATATCTGGTGAGATACTTTGCTTTCTGTCATGAAAACTTGCTTTATCTGAGATAGGTGAAACAATATCCTCTGCTTGATCAGGGGTAATGGCAGCATGTGTATTAGGGGCCTTTCCCGTCATAATTTTTTCCAATTGTGCAATCCTTTTAAGTAAAATCTCTTCTGTCTTTTGTTGTTGTGCCACAAGATTTTTTCTAGTCTCTTCCAACTCCATGTCACGCTCCCGATCACGTGCTAATAAGTCCGCCTTGGTAACTCTTACTCTTTCTCGCTTCGGAAGTTTGAAATAGGTGGATGGATTAACGAAGCCTCCAACACCCCTCACCCTACCGAGTGTTCTGCAGTTTTCAGCGCCTTAGAAAGAACATCATCACTCCCAGAGATTGTTAGCTCACCCTTCTTTTTCTTCTCCAACAATTCATCCTAAAATTACAGTTGAAATTAACCTTAACATTAATAATGATGTATTGTTTTTTTAAGGAAAAAAAAACTTACTAAATGCACTTACAATTTCTTCAAGCACTGGGGTGAGTTCCTCGTCTATCTCCCCATTTTTGCGTTCACGAGCTTTTTTCCACATAATTGCACGATCAAAATCTCCTCTTTCCGGATATTCCTTCCTCTACACAACAGAAGCATACAAAAATACATGTCTCATCTTCCAAAACAAATAACAATTAAGGTCATAAAACACATGCTAGCTAGAGACTTACTAAGTCATCCTCTAGTCCAACATAACCCTTTCTTGATAATCTGTCGAAAATATAGGAAATAATAATTTAGACTCGGGATTGTCGAACCACGGGGATTGGAGGCCTAAAACCTAATTAGTAAAATGTAATCTAATTTTCTTAACACAAATAACAATTTTTAGGGTTTTTCTTATTTTTCTAAATACGCAATAATTAACAAATTAATCTAAACAAACAAATTGAAATAGTTAAACTAAAAATAAACTTAACTCACAAATATATAAAGTAAATCACAATTTAATTTAGAAAATATTCAAAGTACACAATTAACCAAATATAAATAGAAATTAAACAAATAGTTTCACACAACAAATATTTAAACAAATAAAATTAAAATGAGTTTGAGAGAAAAGAAATGCTCAATGAATTTGGCGAAGCCTCGGGAAGCTCGGGGTGTCCTTAACAATTGGGCTTGGGCCAGGCGGGTGTAGATAGCAACTGGGCCTTGGGCAATTGGGCTTGGAGGCCCAATCTCTTTCTCTTTTTCTGGTTAGACTTGTCCAACCCGTGTGATCTCAATTGTTGACTTTTTTCAACTCTTCCTTTCCTCTATTTTGACCCGTGTCTTTGCTTTTGCTTAGACTTCTTCATTTCTGTCAATTGTATCTTCCCAGCACAGAGGGACTGAGGATGAGGCACGCCGGCAGGAAAGAGGCACGGCGCGAGTGGCTTGAAGCTGGGATCGGCGTCGGCGCCGATTGGTGTGCACGGTGATTGAAGATCGGTGAGGATCGACAGAGAGATGTGGCAGAACACGGCTCGGGTTGGTGGCCGGAGATGATGACTGGGCTGGTTGGATCGACAGCGCGGCAAGGAGACTTGCGGCGGAGCAGGTAAGCACGGTATGGATCGACGCCGGATTGAAGACAGCAGCGGCGGCAGTACAGAGGTGCGGCGGCGATGGCTCGAGCTGGCACGGGCTTGATGGTGCTGCTTGATTGATTTCTGGGCAGAGAAGCGATGGCGCTTACGGCGATGAGATTGGCGTCGGTGAGAGGTGCTGAGGCGTGCACAGAGGAGGCACGAGTGTGGGCTGAGCACGGGCTCGGCAATTGCAGGTACGACGTAAGGGACGCCGGCGGCAGAAGACAGGGAGATGGTGGCGCTAGTGGATCGATGGCTTGTGGATTGAATTGTAGTGAAGTGGGCTGTTGTGAACTTGTTGTTGCTTTGCAGGTGAAGTGATTAGAGATTGAAATTGAATTGGAAATGAGAGGAAGAAAGTTGTTGATTAATTGCAGATGGTGAGCTAGACCGGTGGAGATGGTGGTGGGGTGAGATGATGTAGCTGTGATGGAGAGGAAGGAGGGAGAAGACCGGGTGTAGAGAGAGTAGTTTCGGGTGCAGAGAAGAAAAGGGGAGAAAGAAAAAGGAGAAGAAAGAAAAGGGGAAGAGATAAAGGAGAGGAGAGGGAGATGATCCCCGGCTTGAGAAGAAGTGAAACCGGAACTGATTATAAATAGAGGATGAAAGGAAGCTCGGCAGAGGGTGATGGGGTTACAGCTGGAAAGGTGGGATGGTGGATTTCCAACTGTAGTGCAGTGACTTTGAATTGAATTTGAATTCAAAGAATCAAAGTGAAGAAGCGGGTGAAATGGTGTGAATGTGTGATGATGGTGGCCGGCTGGAGTAGAACGGTGAAGCATATGGTGGCTGCAAAACAAATAATTTAAAAAGATAAAATAAAATAAATTAAAATAAAACAAAAATAAAATAATTAAATAAATAATTAAATGAAATAAAATAAATAAAATAAATAAATATTAAAATAAATAAAGAATAAAAATAAGATAAACATAGGAAAATAGAGTGGAGATTTAATTTGTGTTTCACCACCGCGTGTGGTGGTTGCGCCTCCGTGAGTGGTGGTTCGCCGGCAAAATTGCCGGGATTTGGAACGGTTTCCAAAATCTTCGTACAATGTTATATTCCACTTCCGAATAATGACCGGTGTCATCAGATAATTGGAAAGTCACGGTTGACTTTCCGAAATTGCGCTGTAAATCTCCAAAATTCACCTTTTATGTGTAAATTAGCATTTTTCACATATTTTCCCTGAAAACACGAAAACAAACGTTAAACCGACAAATAAGCTTTCAGAATAGCATTCATCCAAGTATTTAGAGCACTTTGTGAACGTATTTTACGTTCACATCACACCCCCACACTTGAACTTTTGCTAGTCCTCTAGCAAACACAGAACTAAAAACAGAACAACACAAAAACAGAAAGGGAAACACAAAACAGAAATTCTTTCCAACCATAACCCTCAACGAGTTCACAAGAGTTATAAACAGGAGAATAAAAATTATATAACAAGGCTCACGAATTTACTAAGTATTTAACATGGACATCTCATTCGTGCTCGAGTGAAGTGCGTGAAAACCGAGTGTACAATTAATTTCAAGCAATCAAATAGGCACATATGAACAACATTAACCACTAAAGCTCACAAGATTCACTAAATATTTCCGCTCAGTGTTTAGGGTTAAGTGTTTACTCTCATAACAATTACACAAGTAGTGTTCCCATAAGCTTGCTCATCAACCAACTCTCTACAATTAATCCACAAATCATTAAATCATAAGGGCTTTCATTGGTGTAATAGGGCCAAATGGTGAATGAATGGTGAATGAATGGTAAATGGTAAATGGAAGGGAAAGACTAGAAATGATAAATGTTCCACATGTTTGCAAGACAAATCAACGACTTTGAAACTCATACCTATGCTAAACCCGAAACAACTTTCTTATTCTCCTCCAACCTTTTATTGAAAATAATACAAGAAAATAACTCATTTTTGTTCTTTCTGACATTTTTTTTTTCTTTCTTTTCTATTTTTTTTTTTGAGGAACTTTATTCCTTCTTTTTGTTTCTGATATATATATATATTTTTTTTCTTTCTATGAACAAATACAACAAATTAAATGCACCCCCACACTTGCCTTTTGGCACTACCATACAAATCAAAACCCGAAGCATAAGAATATAAGAAGTCACTATCATCGTCTTGCAAACACAATAAAACATGGGTGAGATGGTGTGGGTGAACAAAAAAAAGCGGCTAATGAGTTATCAGTTCAAAAGGGGTTCCTAAAGTTCGTGCTTAGATGGATGGTGAATATTTGGCCATGGTGCTCAACTAATGCCTTAATCATTTTCAATTCATCACAGATTAATAAAAAGTTTCGAGAGGTCAATGAGCAAGTTCTAGGTTCAAAAACTCATGAATTGTGCACACATGAAGAACGAGTAAATGTATGAATAATGCATACATGTGAATATTCAACAGGCTCAAATCCTCACATTTTCTGGGTATGCATGACAATGTATGTTCAAATGTGCTTCTCGGATTGCAATCAACTAATTAACACAGGTTATGTGAACATGAAATTTCGAGCAATCACAAGTTATGCAAATTAAATCCAAAGCAAATCACAGAAAGCCTTGACATATAATAAACATTCTCAAAATCATAACAATTAAACTCAATTCATCATCGGAATTGGAAAGAACAAAGCACAAAACACACAAAAACACAAAACAGAAGCAAATATTTTTGTAATTTTATTTTTTTATTTTTTTATTTTTTTATTTTTCAATTTACGTAACAATACGTGACCACAGTGACTTACTTAGTGCAATGGTAGGTTCAACGCTACCAAGGGAGTAAGTATGATTTAGTCGATATATTGTTACCATAGAAAACAAAAACAAGTAAATTATTTTTTTTTTTTGAATTTTTCAAATTTTTCAAATTTTTTCTTTTCTTTTTAATAAACCTTCCCCCCACACTTGAATTAAACATTGTCCTCAATGTTAGACAGATATTTCACGAAAATGAGAAATTCAAGCATGGTTATTGAATTTAAACACACAACAGAAATAAACACACAAATAAAAATAAACAGAAGTAAACACACAACATTTATACAAAAGAAACAAAAATAAACAGAAAGGTTAAAGAAAAACTCCCCCTTGAAGATCATTAAGCTCCTCCCGAAGCAAGTCACTAACAGTCACAAACAAGGCTAGCAAGGCCTTGCATCCAACGTTTGCTCCTTAATTGACTGCGGTTCTGATCCTTTGAAGTGTGTCCTGGACGAGTGTTGTTGCCGACTCCACGGCAGATTTAGCTGATGTAGCCTTCACCGAGATCTGGAACACCATAGTCAGTAGTGTTCCATCAAGAACAGCTCCGGATACGTTTGGCAGAATGGAGAAGCCTGATGACATAAGCGGAAATGGCTCCGGTTGAACTCCACATAACAAACACTGGAGAATGGAATGGTTAATCGGCGCATAAATCACAGACGACCCCGTTGCATCGGTGCAACACTCCCGAAGAATGAGGAAGTCGTTGTGACTATCTATGGCGAGCACCGAAATCTGGTTCCGCGGGTCAAGACCGATGGTGAAATTTGCTAGCACACGTACCGAGCTGTCCATCGACATACTATCCCACATTGGTCTCGTCGATGCACGTCTTTGAGGAACTCAAAGATCCCGGTGTGATGAGAAAGATGAACGACGGAACAACCAGCAAGTACGATTGACTCCGGGGGGCTTGCTCGGATCACCCCCTTCGCTTGTTGGTCCCGACCTCCATTCGAGTGTCTCTTGTTCGGTTTGAACAAGTCCAGTGATGATACGTGGAGTTGCTGATGTCGTTGAAGAAACATATCGCCATCTGGTTTGCCATTTCCGCTAGGCCTCTTTTTCCTTCGGGCGAAATGATAGAGTCACGGGTGAAGTGTGGATCCCCGTGACGCACGTAGCGCTCGGCTTGTCGTTGGAGAGTTGAGATCCAACGCTTTGCACCAAAAGCGAACCCGGAATGGACAAAGGGTTCGAAAATGGCCTTCATTTCCTTCTCGCGCACATCCACGTGCTCCACCCAAGTGACTAAGGAAGATCCATTCTGCAAATCTCGAATCAAACATCCGGAGGGGCGCTTTCGGCAAATCGATCTCACTGAAGGCTTCGGATTTGAGCGCAGTTCATCCACGGAGACATCCACAACGATCCAACTTCCATCCAGTTGTAGGTGGGAGTACCTAACAAACTGGACTTCACGAGTCGAAACGATGTTAGATGGCACCAGAAACTCGGCCGACATAACTTGCTTCTGCTCCTCGTAGCCTACTGCGTTGTCGGAGGGTAGGATCTCCAACATCTGAGCGTTTGTGATCATGCTACAGAAGACGGGCAACCATCGACCAACATCCATTAAGATCTCAACAATGGTGGTCGGATGAAGGTGAATGGTTGCAGAGTGTCTCGAGGATTCCGATTTGAAGTATGGCGCAGGCTCGCCACGTTGAAACACTCGCAAGTACTCGGCCCTATTTAGAGTCTCGGGATGAATAGAAGTGTCGGGAGTCGGTGAAGATATCCACAAAGGAAAACCGGCAGTGGCCATGAGCATGAGCTCGTGCTTGGCCTTGCGGGCGATATCCGAGATCAAGTCGGTGTGGACTCCGACAAGATCATGAGCAGGTCCGGAAGAGGTAGATGGAATAGGTGCGGATGGGCGCTCGACTAGTGTAGGCATGAGGCTCCGCACATCCCGTCTCAAGTGGTCCATGTCGATCGAATCATCGGACAACTCGAGAAGAGGCTCTTGTTGTGGAGGAACAACTTCGAGCCTTCGCCTAGGCACATCCGAGTGCGGAACGAGACCTCCGCACCGGGGACAGATGTCGCCGTGGAGAGCATCGACGAGTCTTTGATTCCGCATTTGAAGCTCCTCGTTTTTGCTCACCGGCGATCGTTTCTTCTTTCTAGCTCGGCAATACGCTGCTCGGAAGTCCGGATACCGAACTTCTTCCTATTTCTCGACCCCCAATAGTAGACTTGGTCTTCTTCTAGTCCGATTTTTGGACCAAATCTTTCTCGTTGTGGTTTGGTGGGGTGAGAATACACCGCAAAGAAAGCCGTGCATCTCTCTCCGAGCCTTGGTGTATTTCGTCCTCGGAAGTCTCCTATAGACAGGAGCGGCTTCCGGCTCGGCGGGTGGATCAGCAACCAGGATTGGTGCTTGGGGTAGTGGCTGCGGTTGTGGTTGTGGCTCGGTCGGCATGCTAGCATCGGCGCTATTGAGCATGCTTGGTGGAATTATTTCATCCAGACCTTCAAAGATTTGACTCCCTGAAGGACCTGCCTGAAACAACTCGCTGAAGGAATTAACTCTTTTGGCCATTTGTGGTTTGGGAGGGAGGAATGCTTTTCTGGGTTTGGGAGGTTTTCTGGGAAAAACGGAAGAACACGAAGAACAGATGAAGAACAACGAGAGAAAATGAGAGAGAATGAGAGAGAAACTAAGGGAAACGTGTGAAATGCCTAAGGAAACTAGCGCAAACAGAAGGGAAGGGGAGAGGAGCGGACGCACGCACGCAGACAGAGATCCGTAATTTCCGGATCGAGCGACGAAAGTCGCAATGAAAACGACGCGTGCAACAAAAGTCGCAAAGGGAATAGTGGACACGCGCGTTTGATTTATTAAACAAATCGGCCGACGCAAAAGTCGTGCGTCGGCCCAATCAAATTTTTTTTTGAATTTTCTAATTTCTATTTTTTTATTATTATTATTATTATTTTTTAATACTTTACGAAAAGTCGTAAAGTGAACAGTGAAAACGCGTGTGAAACACGCTCTGACGGTTGCCGACACTTTAAACGGGCTTGGGCCATCGGAATGGTCTGGGCCTTAAAGTGGGCCTGGCCGCGTAGGGTACGGGCCATTATTGGTGGGCTTAACTAATGGGCCTAAAAACGAACAGGCCCGACACACTAAATGGGCATGAGGCCCAATAACAAACAAACAACAAACCCAAAAGCAAAACAGTAACAAAAATTATAAACAGTAAAAATAAACACAAGTAATAATATTTACAAAATATTTACAAAGCTAGAAAATATCACAAATTATCTATACAAAATGAATAAATAAATTTTCTTATGTCTAAGTAAATTTTATTTACAAGTAAAGTTAGTAAGTATAACAAAATATCTACAAGTATTATTCACAAATAGTAATTTTTTTTTTTTTTTTTTTAAATAACTGAAAAATAAACATGCAACCAATAAAATAGAAAAGGATAGAAATGCTCCCCCTTGAAGTGCATGCTTTCCGAAATAATCACCATCAATCACCAACAAACAAGGCTTCGAGGCCTTGCGATCCATAAGCTCACGACCTTTGGTGATGATCAACTATGAAGACTTCAAGCAAGAGCAAATGTGAGGTTGCCTCCTCACGAGCGCTTCTTTTTATAGACCTCAAAGCCGGTCTTCTCACACTCTTGGGTCAAGGTGGTGCAAAGTACATTTGCCTTCCACCTAAACAGCTCAAATATGGATGACATTCATGAGTCTTCATCCGTTTCCTCCAATCCCCAAAATCTCTCTAAGGCATTGGATCGCCTCGAGTTGTACCTCACTCGCATGGTGGGCTTCTCATCTTGAATGACTCGAACGGGGTAGGTAATAATCCTCGCCTATGTGGAGGAATATAAGGTGTAGGCGGTATTCCTCGATCACACTCATGAATGGTGGAAGTAGGCTTCACAACTTCTTGCCTTTGGGAAGATAGAGACTCGAACAGGTTTGTGCACTTGTTCGAAGCTTGAAGTTTGTTGACACACGAAGTGAGGATCCATGTCCAATTCAGGAAGGACACAAGCTAATGATGCCTCGACTTTGTGAACAGGCAGAGGGACACTAAAACTGTCAAGCCCGGACTCATATGTAGAAGCAGCAAAATCAATATCATCATGCACATATGAGTGCACAAACTCATCAAACATGTCATCATCATCGAATAAGAGAGCTCTGGTAGCTCTTGCTTTGCAACCACAATAGAAGGATGAACTTCAACTTTAGGCTTGGGAGGGTTTAAAGGACCGAAAATCCTTTCACTCTTTGCTTGATTCCCCTTCACCAAATCAAGTGAAAACACCTCCTTGATGACATTAAGTGGAAAGGTGGGCTGGAGTACTTGCAACTTGACTTTTTCCCCCAAGACTTTGAGCTTCACGGTGCCTTTCGAACATTAATCTTCGCACCGGCAATGGCCATAAAGGGACTACCAAGGATGATAGGCAATCCACTCTCTATCTTGGCGTCTTCATCCATATCCAAAATCACAAAATCTGCTGGAAGGATGAACTTGTCGACTCTAACCAACACATCTTCCACAATTCCCACCGGCATTCGAATGTCTCATCCGCAAGTTGCACCGAGATCGAAGTAGGTTGCAGAGTACCAATGGCTAGCTTCCGGAACGTTGCTAGAGGCATGATATTGATGCACGTGCACATATCCATAAGAGCTCCATCAAAAGACTTGTCACCAATTGTACACCCAACAACAAAGCTCGTAGGATCGTGTATGCCACGTGATGCCCTTCGTTGAATGATTGTACTTGCCTCCTCCTTGAGCACAATTTTCTCCTCACCAAGGAATTTCTTCTTGTGCATGCATATATTCTTGACAAATTCTGCATATGCTGGTACTCGACCGATGAGATCTATCAGAGGAAGATTCACGTCCGCTTTCTTGAAAATATCGAACATTTCAGTCATTAGCCCTGCTTCTTCTTTTTCTTCTTTCCAGCAGCTTTTTGTCTTGGCTTCAGTGTCGCCTGCTTTCCGGAAGGTACACATTGTTCCCCTCCGGCTTCCTTATCCACCTCTTTGTTACTCCTTGGTAACACAGAATCATCCAATCCATTTCCCGGGAGTACATTTTTATCCTCCCGGTTCCCATCCTCCTTTAACATATAATCATGATGCACAACAATATTATCAACATGGTTGAGAGGTACATTTTCTTCCCTCTCAACCCCATATGAATGCACATCAAAATCACCATTATGCACAAGTAAGGGATTTGGATCAAAGAACTCACATGGTTGCAGATTTGTCAGTTCTTGATCGTGCTCAAATAAACGGTTGGCCTCAAAATGCTCTATCAATTGATCGATCTTTGCACTTCTTTCTTGAGTTTCACGCCACCGTTCATCATCATCCGCTAAAGAGTTTTGCAATTGAGCCGCCATTTCTTCAAGACACGAGAGTAAAGGATGTGATGGCTCAATGCATTGGTGTTCAATGGACCACGGATATTCGAAACTTCTAGAATCATCCCACGTATAATTCCACTGTTCCATTGTTCGGGATGATCGGAATTGCACCTATAAAATTCAAGAAAAAAATGTAAATAGAAACTAAAATAACAAATATTGCACAAAATAAAATAAAATGCACATAAAAATTATATCTCACAAAAATAAAACAAAACAAAACAATTGCAAGAAAAATTTGGTTACAAATACTAATAGATCAAAGTTAAACCTAAATCCCCGGCAACGGCGCCATTTGATTGGTCATCAAAATATAGGAAATAATAATTTAGACTCGGGATTGTCGAACCACGGGGATTGGAGGCCTAAAACCTAATTAGTAAAATGTAATCTAATTTTCTTAACACAAATAACAATTTTTAGGGTTTTTCTTATTTTTCTAAATACGCAATAATTAACAAATTAATCTAAACAAACAAATTGAAATAGTTAAACTAAAAATAAACTTAACTCACAAATATATAAAGTAAATCACAATTTAATTTAGAAAATATTCAAAGTACACAATTAACCAAATATAAATAGAAATTAAACAAATAGTTTCACACAACAAATATTTAAACAAATAAAATTAAAATGAGTTTGAGAGAAAAGAAATGCTCAATGAATTTGGCGAAGCCTCGGGAAGCTCGGGGTGTCCTTAACAATTGGGCTTGGGCCAGGCGGGTGTAGATAGCAACTGGGCCTTGGGCAATTGGGCTTGGAGGCCCAATCTCTTTCTCTTTTTCTGGTTAGACTTGTCCAACCCGTGTGATCTCAATTGTTGACTTTTTTCAACTCTTCCTTTCCTCTATTTTGACCCGTGTCTTTGCTTTTGCTTAGACTTCTTCATTTCTGTCAATTGTATCTTCCCAGAGAGAGATGGGCGTGAGGATGAGGCACGCCGGCAGGAAAGAGGCACGGCGCGAGTGGCTTGAAGCCGGGATCGGCGTCGGCGCCGATTGGTGTGCACGGTGATTGAAGATCGGTGAGGATCGACAGAGAGATGTGGCAGAACACGGCTCGGGTGTGGTGGCCGGAGATGATGACTGGGCTGGTTGGATCGACGGCGGCGGCAAGGAGACTTGCGGCGGAGCAGGTAAGCACGGTATGGATCGACGCCGGATTGAAGGACGCAGCGGCGGAGACGTGCGGGTGCGGCGGGATGGCTCGAGCCGGCACGGCTTGATGGTGTTGCTTGATTGATTTCGGGCAGAGAAGCGATGGCGCTTACGGCGATGAGATTGGCGTCGGTGAGAGGTGCCGAGGCGTGCACGAGAGGAGGCACGAGTGTGGGGCCGAGCACGGGCTCGGCAATTGCAGGTACGACGTAAGGGACGCCGGCGGAGAAGACGGGGAGATGGTGGCGCTAGTGGATCGATGGCTTGTGGATTGAATTGTAGTGAAGTGGGCTGTTGTGAACTTGTTGTTGCTTTGCAGGTGAAGTGATTAGAGATTGAAATTGAATTGGAAATGAGAGGAAGAAAGTTGTTGATTAATTGCAGATGGTGAGCTAGACCGGTGGAGATGGTGGTGGGGTGAGATGATGTAGCTGTGATGGAGAGGAAGGAGGGAGAAGACCGGGTGTAGAGAGAGTAGTTTCGGGTGCGAGAGAAGAAAAGGGGAGAAAGAAAAAGGAGAAGAAAGAAAAGGGGAAGAGATAAAGGAGAGGAGAGGGAGATGATCCCCGCTCGAGAAGAAGTGAAACCGGAACTGATTATAAATAGAGGATGAAAGGAAGCTCGGCAGAGGGTGATGGGGTTACAGCTGGAAAGGTGGGATGGTGGATTTCCAACTGTAGTGCAGTGACTTTGAATTGAATTTGAATTCAAAGAATCAAAGTGAAGAAGCGGGTGAAATGGTGTGAATGTGTGATGATGGTGGCCGGCTGGAGTAGAACGGTGAAGCATATGGTGGCTGCAAAACAAATAATTTAAAAAGATAAAATAAAATAAATTAAAATAAAACAAAAATAAAATAATTAAATAAATAATTAAATGAAATAAAATAAATAAAATAAATAAATATTAAAATAAATAAAGAATAAAAATAAGATAAACATAGGAAAATAGAGTGGAGATTTAATTTGTGTTTCACCACCGCGTGTGGTGGTTGCGCCTCCGTGAGTGGTGGTTCGCCGGCAAAATTGCCGGGATTTGGAACGGTTTCCAAAATCTTCGTACAATGTTATATTCCACTTCCGAATAATGACCGGTGTCATCAGATAATTGGAAAGTCACGGTTGACTTTCCGAAATTGCGCTGTAAATCTCCAAAATTCACCTTTTATGTGTAAATTAGCATTTTTCACATATTTTCCCTGAAAACACGAAAACAAACGTTAAACCGACAAATAAGCTTTCAGAATAGCATTCATCCAAGTATTTAGAGCACTTTGTGAACGTATTTTACGTTCACATCACTCACCCTTCTTTTTCTTCTCCAACAATTCATCCTAAAATTACAGTTGAAATTAACCTTAACATTAATAATGATGTATTGTTTTTTTAAGGAAAAAAAAACTTACTAAATGCACTTACAATTTCTTCAAGCACTGGGGTGAGTTCCTCGTCTATCTCCCCATTTTTGCGTTCACGAGCTTTTTTCCACATAATTGCACGATCAAAATCTCCTCTTTCCGGATATTCCTTCCTCTACACAACAGAAGCATACAAAAATACATGTCTCATCTTCCAAAACAAATAACAATTAAGGTCATAAAACACATGCTAGCTAGAGACTTACTAAGTCATCCTCTAGTCCAACATAACCCTTTCTTGATAATCTGTGAGGATACTTTCTCTTCCTCACTCGTTCCGCTTGGTGATTGTGAAGGATCTGCAATAAATACTTGGTTAATTACTCATGTGTGTTACATCTAGATAGCCATGTACGTAAAAATAACATGATTCTGCCATCTTACTTACTCGTATGTATTACATCAAACTAGCTAACATGGAATTATATAAATAATGCATTTATATATGCACCAATTTGAAAGCATACCAGCCATTCTTCCGTGGACCTCTCTTTTACAAAGGCCCTCCATGGCCCTAAACCAACAAAGTTGTATTGCTTCGGAGGCCTTTTTAATTTTCTTTTTTGTCCCAAGAATGGCAGCACATACTTTCTCGTTAAAGTTGTCTTGAACTGTCTCCATTTGGTGCCAGCAGATGTCAACACCAACTTCTTACTTTCGGGAGCCACTTTGAATGTATTCGTGAAGAAAATTAATTTCCTACCATAAACATCTTTTTCATGCAGAAAAAATGAACACTTCAAATATAGCTAGGCTAGAGTTACAAATATGCAACATTACCTGAATTTCTTCCCAAATTCTCGTCTTTCGATCGGCATCTACATCGGGCCGGCCTTTGACGTTGATAGGCACCATTGTCCGTGCCAACATCCCTATGTACCCTTGTAGAGGGTGCCTTATTGGTCCATTTGGATTGCCATTAGTGTTGTACGTGACTTTGAACTTTTTTCCCATGGTTTTCTTCACCACAACTTTGTACATGTATGCAACACTTCGTTTCCCTCTACTTCTACTTGATTCGAGGTAGTAATGGTAGCAGCTGAAGAAGAATCTTCTTTCTCTTCAGTCACCACATCATTCTTAGAAATAGGAACTGCCTCATCAGCCTTCCCTTTGGATTTTTTGGGTTTTGGTGATTTTTCTCTCTTCTTGGAACCCATTGCTGCGTTACAAACTGTTGAAAAAATCACAAGAAACACTCGTTAGTGTGCTGTACTATACAAAAACAAAGTAAAATTCAATAGATATATACAATAACAGTTGTAAAAAAAAATAGTAGTATTCAGACCACAGCTAATTCAACATACAGCAAACCCAAATGTCTCCATTTGTTCAAAATCTCATAGAAAAGGCAATGAATAGGTTACAACTTCTTGCAGTAAAAGATAAGATGAAATCTATCCAATAATCAACATTTAAAACATTGCAGGAACTGCACAAAATAAATGCATATTTGAGAAACTATTCTTCTCTTGGTGTAGTGAACTGGTTGACCCAAAGCCCCTCAACATTATCTCTTAAATATGTGTCCTCATCCTCATCATCATGAGGTGGTATTTCAGCACAAAATGGTTGGTGTTCCATGATGGTGTCCCCAAGATCATCTTCATTCGAATCACGATAATCTCTATTTGGGGTTGTCAATACAACTGACCAGTTGGCATCGACTGGATCTTCCACATAAAAAACTTGCTTCACTTGAGCAGCTGAAGCAAATCTATCTTGCTTATGGCCCTGCCGGTTTAGGTTTACCAAAGTAAAACCAAACTCATCGATTTTTATTCCTTTTTCATTCTCAGCCCATTGACACAAAAAAACAGGGGCTTTAAAGTCATAATAATCAAGCTCCCAAATCTGTTCAATAACCCCATAGAATGTCATATTGGTGAAGAGTGGATTTTTATCTTTGGCACTTGACACCTGCATCGTCTTAGCCACTAAGGTCACCCCACTATTTTGTACAGCTCTAGCATTGTCTCGATGCTTCGTGAAGTGCTTAACTCCATTGTATCGATATGCTTCATAGGTTAACACTGTAAAACTTGGTTTTCCAGCCAACCACCTCAGGGTTTGTGAAATTTCATTAGGCCTTTCCCTAATTTCAGCTGTCACCTAAAACAAAACCAAAATTACAATTCATGTTAATTATTGCACAACTATTTAAGACTTCTTGTATGATGTTGAACATGTAAGAAACACAATAACAAACCTTGGATTGAAACCAATCAGCAAAGGTTCGATTGTGCTCATTCATAAGCCATTTTTTGCTCTTGTTCTTCCCTGCCCAAAGTTGTTCCACTAGCAACATATGTGTGCTGTAGATATATAATAAAATCAGGTTTGACGCCACAATGATAAAAGTAAATCATGTCAAATAAGATGTAGGAAAATAAACTAAGATGAAAGTACTTACATCCTATATGGATCCACCTCAGCATTATTGGAAAGCACATGAAGATGGGCCTGGTCCCTTTGTTCTTCATCGATTAACATTGGTATAGCAGCAGACAATGGTGCAGTCAGCTTGCATGAACCCTTATGAACTCCAACTGCACTACCTTGCTGTAAATACTCAGAGCAAAACTCCACAGATTCCTCCCCAACGTAACTTTCAGCTATGCAACCCTCGGGATGGTAACGATTCCGAACATACCCTTTTAATACTTTCATAAATCGTTCAAAGGGATACATCCATCTATAAAAAACTGGACCACATAATCGGACTTCTCTAACAAGATGCACAGTGAGATGGACCATTATATCAAAAAATGAGGGAGGAAATATTTTTTCCAGCCCACACAAAGTAACTACCAAATCAGATTGCAGCTTATCTAATTTGGACACATCAACAACTTTGTTGCACAGAGCATTGAAGAAGAAGCATAGCGTCATTATACAATTTCTCACATGCTTGGGAAGCACCGAACGGATGGCAACAGGAAGCAATTGTTGCATCAATGTGTGGCAATCATGAGACTTCAACCCATACAGTTTCAAATCATCCATAGATACCAGATTTTTTATGTTAGAGGAATGACCATCCGGAACTTTCATTGACAAGAAAGAAGTACACATTCTTATTTTTTCTGCCCTAGACAAACTATATGGAGCTGGTGGTAAATACGTTCTTTTCTCTCCAATTGTCGGAGCCAATTCAAGTCTAACCCCCATTTCAACAAGATCTAAGCGGGCAGCAACACTATCTTTAGTTTTGAAAGGCATATTCAATAAGGTACCAATCACACTTTCACAAACATTTTTCTCAATGTGCATTACATCGAGAATATGGCGAACATGAAGAGATTTCCAATATTCCAAGTTTAAAAAAATTGATTTTTTTTTTATACAAGGAGTACTAGCAGCCTCTTGAACCGAGCTCTTGTTTCTTTTCCCCTTCCCAAACTCACAATTTATATGTTCTACTGTTCTGAAGATTTCTTCTCCGGTTAGAGGTGTCGGTGCAATACCAAATTCTTGTTGATTATTAAATTCTTTTTTTTGCCTCCGATAAGGATGATTGCGAGACAGATATTTCATGTGGCTGCCATAGGACATTTTCCTGCCATGGGTCAACCGGACAGCAGACGTTTTGTCACCACAAATTGGACATGCTTTGTACCCTTTAGTGGTGCAACCCGATAAATTTCCATAAGCGGGAAAGTCATTGATAGTCCATAACAAAACAGCTTTAAGGGTGAAATATTCTTGCCTATGTGCATCATAAACGTCACCAACTCCTTCCCACAAAATTCTCAAGTCATCAATCAATGGCTGTAAATAAACATCTATGTCATTTCCCGGCTGTTTCGTACCGTAAATTAATAAAGATAACATCATAAACTTCCTCTTCATACATAACCATGGAGGAAGGTTATAAGTCACCAATATAACAGGCCAACAACTATATTTACTGCTTAGAGAGCTATGTGGATTGATGCCATATGCTGCAAGTGCTAACCTAAGATTTCTAGGGTCACTTGCGAATTCAGGCCACTTATAGTCAACCAACTTCCAAGCAGGAGAATCAGCCGGATGGCGCATGTGCCCATCTCTTGTCCGTTTATCATCATGCCAAGTAAGCATTTCAGAAGTTCCAGGTGATTTAAACAGGCGCTTAAATCTGGAAATAATAGGAAAATACCACAAAACCTTGGCTGGCTGCCCTATTTTAATAGTTTTGTCCTTCATTAACTTCCAACGAGAGATGCCACACTTAGGACAAGTTATTGCATCAGAATATTCTTTCCAATACAATATGCAATCTCTAGGACATGCATGTATTTTCTTATATTCCAGCCCCAAATTGTTCATAGTCTTCTTTGCCTCATACATAGTTTGAGGCAATACATTATCCTTTGGAAGCAAAGACCCAATAGTGACAAGCAACTCTGAAAAACAAGTGTCACTCAAACCAAACCTAGCTTTCAAATTGTGAAGTTTCACCAATGAATCTAACTTAGTGTGGTCACTATTATCAAATAATGGTTTTTCCGCTTCCTCCACAAACTTATTAAACTCATACGACTCCTCATCATAATCACCGCCATTAAAGGCAGCTTCACACATATCAACAGTTTCAGACACAAAAGGATGGTTTGGAAACGGATCACAACTACTAACTGCACTAGCACAAGAAGATAAGGTAGGTTCTCCGTGCCATATCCAGTTCTTATAGCTTATCAAGAAGCCATATCTATACAAATGTCCCCTGATGACTTTAATAGACTTCTTTTTGCAGTTTATGCACTTTGAGCAAGGGCAGGGGACTCTCTTAAGGTTACTTGCATTTTCTTCAGCAAAAATCAAGAAATTTTCTACTCCACATTCATACTTTAATGTATCCCTATCCTCTTCAATCCAAGATATATCCATTGATGTCAAATGATATGCACTTCATAAATAAAAAACACCTCATCAATGACCATTAATTTTATTTAAAATGCAAATATAGGCATTAATTGTTCACACAATAAATGTAAAACATTTAGAATAGCAAACATAGAACATACTATAAAGGTGAAGCTACCATGGAGCGAGATAGTTTTAGAAATAACAATATCTATTATCAAAGGAATTATATAATCAAAGATCAAGTTGTAAATATCAACAGAAAAGAATCATACCTCTTTGCAAATATCAGCAACAAATATCACTGTAAGAAACCTCAGACTTCTAACGTCTATAATCAGCTGTCATTGAAAAATAAAAATAATAGATTAATTTTATATCAAAAGAAATAAAGGCTTAGCATATACACATTAAACATGATGCATTTAGAAATCTAAGTGACAACAGAAAGGAACCACAAGGCATTTAGAAATCTAAGTATCATTTCTGCAAACACAAGCTAGGATAACCAAATGATGCATCTCTGGAAACACATGTTATCAGTAAACAAAACACATGTTATCAGTAAACTAAATCATGTATCTTTGCAAACACAAGCTGCAAAAAGCATACCACTTCAATTGTTTGTAATCAGTACATATCACTTTCTAATTATTTGTAGGTCAAAAATGAGTGCAGCAATTAAGAGGGCAAGTCGAAACAAGCATAAAGTAATGAATAAATTAATTAAGAGAATGAATAAATAAAGTAATAAGATTTCAGCCAACAGCTAAAGTAAAATAAATTAAACTTTATTGTACAAATTAATGGCCATGCCTCGGTATAACTCAAATAAAGTACTAATTAGAATGAATGATCATGCACAGCTAGAAGGAACCGCAAGACATTTATGTATATTAATCTTCTTTGTGGAAGCTTTACTATAAGCTTATTGATTAATAATAAATTTCATAAAAAACTGGGGGGTTCTGCAGCTACCACCTAGCTCTATCGAAATGAAAGCAATCTGAGTTTTTACCAATATTTCGTATCTAAAGCAATCTGAGTTCTACCATTTTTTTTTAAATAGAATAATATTAAAGAAAACTTAAAAGAGTACAAATAGAGAAGGGGGTCAAAAGACCAAACCCAACAAACGAAAGAGGAGACAAATCCTCTGCACCAAACAAGGAATTAAGCATGAAAAGAAGAAAAAAATAGATTAAGTAAATCTAAACTGAGGAGCCAACGAAAGATCACGACCAAAAGGACTTGCAAGGAAAGCAGGCAACTTTACCCACCACACAGACCCAACATTTTGAGCTTCGTAGTTTGCAAGCTTAACAGTAAGGGAATTGCCCTCCCTGTAAATATGGGATATCTTAAAATGAATGGAACTAGTAAAATGCAGACAATTAAACCAGGCAACACGGAGCCTCTACGGAATTAGATGCGGGTGCTTGAAAATCTGAGTTCTACCAATACTTGAAGGAAATTTCACCAATATGTTTTTTTTTTTTAAGAATCACCATTTATAATTCAGTCAAGAGAGGCTGACAAATGTACAAGCAGGAAACACCAAAACTCAACGACACCAAAACTGCTACAAGAACCCTAAACTTTTACCAATATGCTTGTTTTAATATTTAATTAAAGCAACCACATAAAACCAAAACCCAGGACAAATGTATCAAACGCACCTTATTAATTCAAGTTATATAAATCTCAGATTTCATAGTTAAAGAAAGAATGAGCTTGAGAGGCAATCAAGTACCTAAAGGAAAGAGCTAGGAAGAGGCAGAGCTGCAGTAGTGAACCAAAACTATGACTGCACTGGTTTGAGTCGATGACAACGGATCCTTTTCTTGTCAAAGTGACACCGACGACAACTGATGCAACAAGAAAGGCAAAAATGAATAATAAGATAATCGACAGAAACCAATGCATAAGAACTAAAAAAACTAGTTAAAGATTGTAAATTTGTAATAAAATCAATTCATATCCTCACAGCTCTCATAGACCCTTCAATGGCGTTCGAGGAGAACGACGACCGAGGAAGACGGCGATCGAGGAGGACGGCGACCGAGGAAGACGATTGAGGAGGACGGCGACCGAGGAAGATGGCAACCGAGGAAGACCGCGACCGAGGAGGACAGCGGCGAGGAGGACAGCGACCGAGGAGGACAGCGGACCGAGGAGGACGGCGATTGAGGAGGACGGCGGCGAGGAGGACAGCGACCGAGGAGGACAGCGACCGAGGAAGACGGCAACCGAGGAAGACTGCGACCGAGGAGGATGACGACCGAGGATGACGAGCACTAAGGAGACAAAGATCAGGCGGACGACGACCGAGGTGATTGATGATCGAAGTGCGGGACTGTGTTGGCTATTCTAGGGTTCGCAGATTTGGGGGCTGTCGAGAGAAGTTTTCTGTTTTGAGAGTAAATGGGAGTCAATAAGAGTCAAAGACTGCAAAAGCAATATTAAACTTCGAGTTAATGGGTTTTGGTAGCCGAAAATAACTAAGTGTGGGAACATAGAGAGGGAAAACCAATATTTGGTTTCGCGCCTACATTTAATGAACTTAGCGCCTCCTCGTTTTTACAAGTTCGGGGTTCCCGCAAAATTCAAATGAAATTGGAGACACCGGTCAAATTAACGATCGATGTTATAGATACGCTCATACATCGGTTCTGCATCACCGCGATGTAAAACCACATTGTGACATCACGTGCAATTCTAACTGATGTCTTTTAGGTGATGTCTGTTGGCATAATTCTAGTAGTGTGCTTAAACTTTATTGGATTGCCTTGTGATTAATTTATGTAATTGATGCTTGCTTGACACTTTGTGCACGTTTGCCTTGTTGATTGATCATTTGCAACTAGAGAAGCATGTGTAGACGATGTATTGACTTGCATATACCCTTTATGGTGAGATTTTGAGCCTTATTGATATGTATGCATCATTCATACATCCTTGTTCTTCATGTGTGTGCATTCCATTAGTTTACGAGACCTAGAACTTGCTCAAAGACCGCTTGAGGCTATGTGTTAGTTTGCAATGGATTGGAAATGATTAAGGCACTAGTTAAGCACCATGGCCAAACTAACTTTCATCCTTCTAAACACTTTTCTTTAGGTTTAACCCATTTGAGCCACATTCATCATTTAGCCTTTCACTTCACCACCCACATCACCATAACCCATATTTTAACTTAAACACTAGCCACCCTTGTTCCGAAATGTTAATAAGACAATGATTGTGACTTCTTGTTTCTTATATGCTTGAGAAATCTATGGGATTGTACAAAATGGCAAGTGTGGGGGTAGTAGGGTAGAAAGAATTGAGGTTGTAAAGAAGAAAAGAAGTTGAGAAAATGAAAAAGAAGAGTAGTGTATAAAAATAAGTTCAAAAAGAAAGTCCCAAAGAAAAGAAAATACAAAATGGGAAATTGTTGTTGAGAAAAAGAAAGAGAAAAGGAGAAAGGAAGAAAGAAAAAAAAAGGGGTTGTAGAAAAATAAAAGGTTGGAGAAGAATAGAGTTAGGTTGCTTGATTACGAAAGCATACGCAAAAGAAATGAGTCTCAAAGTCCTTGATTTGTCTTGTGAAGCATTAGGAACATTTGACTTTCTATTCCCTTCATTTCATGCTAACTCTAAACCTTTGGCCCCATTACAACCATGTGAAAGCCCTTTTGATCCAATAAGTTGTGAACTAATTAGTGGAAAGATGGTCATTGAGCAAGCTTATGGGGACGTTGCTTTTGGTTATGCTTTGAGAGCAAAGACTTAACCCTAGGCACAAGAGCGGAAATATTTAGTGAATCATGTGAGTTTAGCGGTTAAGCATGTCAACATGTGCTAATTTGATTGCTCTTGATTGATTATCTCATGGCTAGCACACACAACACCAAGCATGCATTAAATACATATCTTAATCACTTGGCAAAGCATGATGTTTATGTTGTGTGCTTGATTGAATCTTGATGAATGGCTTAGTGGGCTTATTGAGGATATGGTTGGAAAGGCAATTGAATTTGTGTTGATTGGATTGTTGATTCTATGTTTGCTTGAGGACAAGCAAAGCTTAAGTGTGGGGGTGTGATTTGTATGTAATTTGCATACAAATTAGGCCTCTAATCATCATTATTGTGCTTGTCCAATGGCCATTTGTGAGCCTCTAATCCTTGTTTGCACACTTGTACATGAATTGAGCATCGGAACGATATTGGGATCAAAAGGGAGCATTTCGGAGCTTTTAGTGGATTTCCGGCAAAAAGACGAAAATACAACCCGAGGACCAAAAGTCAACTCGTGGTCAACCCCGACTTTGGAGCATCAAAGAGTCAAATGCCGAGTCCCGAGAATGAAGCACAAGAGAATTCCGGAAGATTGACCAAGAAACCAAAAAGTCAACTATGGTCAACTCCGAAGGTCAAAGTCAAGGTCCAAGTCAAGGTCAACCTCGTGATTCACAAATGTGCTCCCACATCATCAAGGACCACACTAGATTTGGTGAGGTGACATGTTGATTATTCCTCCCTTTTGTCCTCCCTTGTGATTTCCCTTCTTTGCCCTTCATTAAACCTTTCGAGCCCTTAGATTAAACCCTACTTCATCCTAGCCCTTTATTTCTTCCCCTCTAGCCTATAAATAGCTTAGTTTTTGCCTCATTAGGTCATCTTTAACCTTCCCATTCAGACCCAAATCGACCTCACTTCCTTTCCCCTTTCCTTCTCTCCATTTCTCCCTTTCACTTCAGCCTCGAACGACCATCGACCGGTCGACGACTACACCGTCGAACGGTCGACGCCGACGGAATCCGTCGCTTCGGCTCGTCTCCGCCGCCTCCGCCAGTTCTACCACCATTTGGGCAGCTTGGGATCCTCACCGGACATCGGGGACGCCATCTACACTCAAGAAGAAGAAGGATACACCATTGATTGAGCATTTCTCACCCCTTCTCTCTCTTGTATTCATGATTTTAGCTTGCTATTGTTTTGTGATGATGCATCCCTTGATGGATAGTGAGTAGTTACCTTGTTGGGGACTAGGGTTGTGTGCCCTAGTCCATTGTGATGTATTGATGAATTAACTACGTATGGATGCTTTGTGATGAATGGATATGTCTATTACCCAATTCAATTTGTGTTGAATGCATGTTTAGGGAACTTTGTCACCTCTTTGAGCATGTGTATAACCTATTTTGATTGAGTTTGTTGGGGTGACTCCTAACTCTCTCTAGGCAATTGATAGTAGATGTGATGTGGACCCCTTGTTTGAGCTTCTAAGTCTTTGAGCCCTTCGCCTCCCAAGCCACATTGGGAGAGTTCTAGTGACCCATAACATGGCACTATGAATACATAAGAAAAGATGGTCTTAGACCCATAACATGGCTAAGATACGGAACTTGATTCATCCATTGCATAAGCATAATTACTAAATTGGTTCGTTAAGCATCGTAATTGGACTTAGGCTAACCCGAAAACCCCAACACTTTCCTTATCGTGCACACACATCTATCTTTATTGCTTGCATTTACTTTAATTGTTTGTTTGTTGCTTGCATTTCACAATTGCTTCTCCCAAAACCAAACTCACTACACTCACACTTCACTCATTGTCACATACTCACCTTCACTCACTCTTTCCATTTCTCATCTATTCCATCATTGCTAGAGCACTTGATCACACAAATTACCAAGGGATTGAGGAGCCCATCGATCCTCGTTGGAACGACAACCCCCCTTCACAATTTACTTACCCCATACTTTGACGGTTCGTCAGGTGACAAGCCCAACAAATGTGTGATTGCTGTGTGATCAAATGGATGGAAACGATTGGGGTTTCGGGTTCACTCTACCCCAATCAAATGTATGACAACTCTCAAGAACATGCAACAATGAATTCACTAAGGATCAAACCCCTATCCTAGCCATGTTATGGTTCTAGGATTGATTCTTCTAGGCCTATTTTGTGCCTTATTAGGGTCACAAATACTCCTAATCTATTTATCCAAGCCTTGTTAGGGTCTCAAATAAACTTCCTAGGCATAGAGTTTCAAGAATCAAGGTTCAAACAAGTTCAGTCCATTGACATAAACTCATCATGCTCAAGGTTCAACACTTAGGATAACATGTAACTCGCATAAAATCCTAACAAGTTAAGTTTCACACATGCTTGAGAACTAGTTAGATTCATGAACAAGCATCAAACAAAACCGTATTAAAACAATGAGCATATCCAGAAATGAAATCATCAAGCATATTCAATACAAGTCATCAAAACATCATCATGGGCTAGAGCACACAACCCTAGCCCCCAACCTAATGAACTACTCACACATGTTCAAGGAATACATCATTCTTGTCAAGAATATAAACATAGATACAAAGAATAACAAAAGTAGAGTTAAGAAGTTCTCAAGGGATGATGGACAGCAGCTCCTTGGTGACTCCAAGTGTAGATGACAGCCCCCTCTTAAACTCCTCTTCTCTTCGAAGCTTCTTCTCCTTCAAGTTTCCGGATTCTTGTGTTCTTGACGAATTCCCAGCTGTGGAGCTTGAAACGTGGTGTAATGATGGTGGACTAGTGATGAAAGTTGGTTCCTAAGATAAATGGATGCCTTAGGAACAACTTTCTTGAAGGATGGAAAGTGATTTGAGCAATGGAAAGTGGTGAAAATGGAAGAACAAAACTGGGCAGTTTCTTGGTGTTCTTGGTGTTCTTGGTGGCTGAATGTGTAACGTGGTGGCTGATCTGGGTGTGTACGAATTGTCTATGGAATTAGGGTTATGGGATGTGATTCCACAGCTCTCTCTCAGCCCCCAAGAGTCTCCCTAGTGAAGTGTGTGGGTGGATGCATGGAGAGTTGCAAAAGGAAGGCTAAGTGGAGGATTTTAAGGAAAAGTGCATGCATAGGTAAACCAAACTGATTTTTCTTATGTAATGGGTGCAGCTACCCATACATGCAACTGGTCAAGACTATCTCCTCCAGGTGTGGTGATGCTCCGGTGGTGGTCCGGCGGTGCTGCCGCCTCTTGTGGTGGTGGTTGGCCGGAAAAGTCGCCGGAAATGCAATTTCTTCATTTTCCTTCCTTTCTTCGATTCTTCAAGGCCTTCAATGGCAACATCTTCCGAAGGTTGATTTGTGCAATCTTCAATGTCTAGAAGCCACGGTTGACTTCTTGTCCTCTTCTCGGAAGTGTGCCCAAAAGTGGTCAAAATGCACCTTCTTGTGCCGAATTACCTCAAGTCACCTAAGTAACCTGAAATCATGAAAACGCATATTAGTAATAACAAAATGCCTTCGGATAAGCTTAACTCTCGTGATTAGGAATACAATTTGCGCTATAAATAAGTGCAAATCAGAAAATATTGAGACTTTCCTTATTATTCTAGTGTCAATTTTTTTTGTTATACTATAGTATTGTAGTAACTTTTTAAATCTTAGTTGCATCTGGATGATTATTTGTAGATTACAAGCATGATCTTCATTGCATAATTACACTTTATGTTGTTATGTGAAAAAGTTTAAATTAAAATCCACCCCGACCAAACTGGAAGTTATGCCTGGATCGAGTCCAATCCCTTGCCGTATCAAATTTCTTGTTCAAGATATTTGTCGTCTTGTGAGACATTGTTCTCAGATCTGCTTTGTTCATATTTGGAGGGAAGCGGACTTTGTCGCTAATGTTATTCCAAAAGCTAGTCACTCGATACATGTTTCAGTTTGGGAGCATAGACTTCCGCTGTGTGCTGCTAATGCTTTCTATTTTGATCAGCTAGATTGCGGTTATTTTAGAGGTTTTTCGTTGTAATTTGTTTTTCTTCATCGAAAAACAAAAACAACACCATATTATCATATTAGATATTAGGTTAATAGGTTTAATGATCCTTGTCGAAAGGACATCGTGACCCAACTCAGTTTTTAAAAAATAAAACGCAGCTTCATCTTTTGTTCGTACAAGAGTAGCACCGTTCATTTTCTTATTTCTTGGCCCCAGCCCCCAGCTACATTATCTTCATCCGTACTGGAATTTGGGGATGTTCCTTATCTACTAGTTTTTGGCAAACCTGTATTTTTGGTTGGATTAAAGTAGTAAAATTCTTCTTCTTGTTGTTGCTATTGTTGTTGTTAGGAATAGGAATATGGAGCAGATCGTGCACATCCCAGACATCCTCTCTATCCATCCTGACCAACAACCCACAGTGGATGTGATTGCTTTATTTATAGACCCAAAAGTGGCCAACACTCCTGTAAGGTTGTATTCCATTCAATTTTCTAGTAAACATGTTTTTGGTTACTAGATATGTCCTCATTGTTGACCAAATAAATTGATTATTTACGCGTTTAAACCAAATAACACCGCTGGAAAGTCTACGACATGTGAAGCGGGTGCAGAAGAAGTTTGTTGAAGGAGGTCTGTATGTATCTCTTATTCATATTCTTACTTCTTACCAAATTGCGCGGTTATGATTGTGATGTAGAATGTATAAAATGTTTCACTTCAAATGAAGATTACCTTCTACATGTCTATTCATCTTGCTTGGATGCAGTGCTTGATATTGCACTGATTGGATGGTTTTCTGGGAAGAATTGATATTTATGCAAAAACAATATTTTCCTTCGATTGCTCTTACAATCTGATTTTAGGGTATATAAAACATATGGTGGTGACTATTGATGTTCTTGATATGAAGAACTCAGTTATCCGTGATCATATGTTTAGCTTCCGAAAATGATAATACGTTAGACAACATTCCGCACGATGTACATGAGTTTAGGAATTCCTACCAATTGAGTCCTTTTATCACAAAAGTGGTCTTTTTCTTTTTTAATCATGTTTGTTTTTTTTACCAGTATTTGAATCTTGTTTAATTAGTGTTTTTTTTTTTAAGTAATATAAAGTGCAGATTACAAACAAGTCGAAAACATTGAGACTTTCCTTATTATTCTAGTCTCAATTGTTTTTGTTATACTATAGTATTGTAGTATCTTTTTAAATCTTAGTTGCATCTGGATGATTTTTTGTAGATTACAAGCATGATCTTCATTGCATAATTACACTTCATGTTGTTATGTGAAAAAGTTTAAATTAAAATCCACCCCCTTCCGAACTGAAAGTTATGCCTCTTGTGGGTTTACATTAGAGATGGTATCATTGGATCCAGTCCAATCCCTTGCCGTATGAAATTTCTTGTTCAAGATATTCCAAAATCTTGTCACTCGATACATGTCTCAGTTTGGGAGCATAAACCTCCCTTGTGTGCTGCTAATGCGTTCTATTTTGATCAGTTAGGTTGCGGTTGTTTTAGGGGTTTTTCATTGTAATTTGTTTTTCTTCATCGAAAAAAAAAACGACACCATATTATCGTATTAGATATTAGGTTAATAGGTTTAATGATCCTTGCCGAAACGACGTCGTGACCCAAGTCAGTTTTTAAAAAATAAAATGCAGCTTCATCTTTATTTGTGCAACAGTAGCACCATTCATCTTCTTATTTCTTGCCCCTAGCCCCCAGCTACTTCATCTTCTTCCTTACTAGAATTGGTGGATATTCCTTTTCTAGTAGTTTTTGGCAAACCTGTATTTTTGGTTGTATTAAAGTAGTAAAATTCTTGTTGTTGTTGTTGGTCTTGTTGTTGTTAGGAATAGGAATATGGAGCAGATCGTGCACATCCCAGAGATCCCCTCTATCCCTCCTGACCAACAACCCACAGTAGATGTGATTGCTTCATTTATAGACAAAAAGTGGCCAACACTCTTGTAAGATTGTATTCCATTCAATTTTCTAGTAAATATGTTTTTGGTTACTTGGTCTGTGATCATTGTTGACCAAATAAATTGATTATTTACGCGTTTAAACCAAATAACACCGCTGGAAAGTCTACGACATGTGAAGCGGGTGCAGAAGAAGTTTGTTGAAGGAGGTCTGTATATATCTCTTGGTCATATTCTTACTTCTTTCCAAATTGGGCGGTTATGATTGTGATGTAGAATGCATGAAATGTTTCACTTCAAATACAGATTACCTTCTACATGTCTATTCATCTTGGTTGGATGCAGTGCTTGATATTGCACTGTTTGGATGGTTTTCTGGGAACAATTGATATTTATGCAAAAACAATATTTCCTTCGATTGTAGCACCACATTGCTCTTACAATCTTATTTTAGGGTATATAAAAAATATCGGGGTGACTATTGATGTTCTTGACATGATAAACTCAGGTATCCATGAACATATGTTTAGCTTCCGACAATGGTAATCTGTTGGATAGCATTCCGCACGATGTACTTCGAGCTTATTAATTCCTACCAATTGCATCCTTTGATCACAACAGTGGGTCTTTTTTCTGTTTTAATCATGTTTTTTTTTTACCAGTTTTTGAATCTTGTTTAATTAGTATTTTTCTGAAAGTAATATAAAGTGCAGATTACAAACAAGTCAAAAACATTGACATTGTTCTTATTATTCTAGTGTAAATGTTTTTTGTTATACTATAGTATTGTAGTAACTTTTTAAATCTTAGTTGCATCTGGATGATTATTTGTAGATTACAAGCATGGCCTTCATTGCATAATTACACTTCATGTTGTTATGTGAAAAAGTTTAAATTAAAATCCACCCTCCTCCCCCCCAAGTGGAAGTTATGCTTGTTGTGGGTTTGTATTAGAGATGGCTACTTTGATACTTGACTAACATTTTTTTTCTGCCCTTGGTTTCAACCGCCCCACCCTTTGTCATTTCTTTTCTAATCTTTTGTGCGTGCAAATGTTCTCGAGCCCATTCAAAGCTGCCCGCTGTTTTCTGGTCTTCAAGGTCTTATTTGGTTCAAGTGTTCCTATACGCATGTGAGAAATTAGGGGCTTTTTGATTTGCACTTATTTATAGCGCAAATTGTATTCCTAATCACGAGAGTTAAGCTTATCCGAAGGCATTTTGTTACTACTAATATGCGTTTTCATGATTTCAGGTTACTTAGGTGACTTGAGGTAATTCGGCACAAGAAGGTGCATTTTGACCACTTTTGGGCACACTTCCGAAAAGAGGAGAAGAAGTCAACCGTGGCTTCTAGGCATTGAAGATTGCACAAATTTACCTTCGGAAGACGTTGCCATTGAAGGCCTTGAAGAATCGAAGAAAGGAAAGAAAATGAAGAAATTGCATTTCCGGCGACTTTTCCGGCCAACCACCACCACAAGAGGCGGCAGCACCGCCGGACCACCACCGGAGCACCACCACAGCAGGAGAGAGTCTCCTACACCAGCTGCACACATGTGCATGGCTGATGACATGTCCACTAGTTCCCCCACTCACCCACAAATCCCTCCACTTCACCTTTCTTTTCCATTTCTTTTCCCACCACTCACCTTTGTTTACTCTTTCCACTAGGAAACCCTAGGGAACCCTTGGAGGCTGTAGAGACCAACCAGACATTCCTCTCTATCAGTTACTCACGTTCAGAAAAACCCTAGAGAGAAACATCCCATTTTCTCTCGGCAAAGCTTGCTGAAACACACACAGACGTACCAAGCGCCCGGACGCCGATACCATCCGCCCGGACGCCCAGACGTCCGCCGTTTTTGTTCTTCCATTTTCACCACCTTCCACCACCCATCTCACTTCGATCCCTTCACGAAATATCTTCCACACACCCCATACACTACAGCCATACACTTTCCACCACCATTCCATCGATCTACCTTCACCACAAGTTGCCATTCATCAAGAGGAGCAAGGAATCGGAAGCTAGACTTGCTAGAGCTTGAAGGAGGAGAGAAGAACGAAGAGGAGGCCTGCATATATCTTTGGAGTCACCAAGGAGCTGCTGGCTACGACCCTTGAGCAATTCTTAACTCTTTCTTTCTTTAGTTTTATGTTTATGTTTTCATCTTTGAGATTAATGATGTATATGACAATGAATCGTGAGTAGTTCATTAGATTGGGGGCTAGGGTTGTGTGCTCTAGCCCATGATGATGTTTTGATGATTTCTCTTGAGTATGCATGATGAATTCGTTTCTGGATATGTTCATTGGTTAAATGCGGTTTTGTTTGATGCATGTTTATGAATCAAATTAGTTCTCAAGCATGTGTTCAACTTAACTTAATGTTAGGATTCTATGTTAATTACATTTTATCCTATGTGTTTGCAATGAGCATGATGAGTTTATGTCAATGGACTGAGTTTGTTTGAATCTTGATTCTTGAATCTCTATGCCTAGGAAGTTTGTTTGAGACCCTAACAAGGCTTGGATGAATAGACTAGGAGTATTTGTGACCCTAATAAGGCACAAAATAGGCCTAGAAGAATCAATCCTAGAACCATAACATGGCTAGGATAGGGGTTCGATCCTTAGTGAATTCATTGTTGCATGTTCTTGAGAGTTGTCATACATTTGATTGGGGTAGAGTGAACCCGAAACCCCAATCGTTTCCATCCATTTGATCACACAGCAATCACACATTTGTTGGGCTTGTCACCTCAACAACACACAAAGCTATCAACACATTCACTTGTGTTCTTGTCACCACAATTTCACTTAGATCAGATTGGTTACTTAGCTACTGTCCTTGCCACATTTGGTCACTGTTTTGGTCACTGTTTTGGTCACAAGTCACCCAAGAGTGACACACTTTGAACACTACAAATCCATGTTGCACATACCTCACTTCTAAGTACATAAACCATCTCTAATCACACCACTTCTAGTGCATTGTATACCTTGTTTGCATTTGTTCACCAAGTAGGGATCTTGGGCCTTCCAATCCCTTGGGTACGACAACCCCTGGTCACAATTTACCATCCACTACACTTTGACGGCGATACTCACAAACAACCCCTCCGGTATCATCGAGTCACTTTTCGGAAAGTATGATGGAAGTGTTTCCATAAATTTGTTTTGAGACTATAGTCAGTGGATTATGTAATTCATTTTAGACCACCACTTAAGCATATTTATATTATATTTAAATTGAATACAATTTAATTGTGTTCTATTTAATGCTGATCTTGTTAGACTTTCTTTTATTATTTTTTCACTTCATGTAGCTGCACTCATACATTGCCTTGTAGATACAATGACATCCCGATTTCCCCTCCTTTGCAATCAGTTTCGCTACAGCACCTGCTTCTCTAGCTAATTGTCCGAATATTAAACTTCTTTTATTGATCCCTTTCATAGGTACTTGCTACCTGTTTTGAATATTGCATTTTGATTTATTTGAAATTATATTCTTTTCCATAAACCTACTCTTCTACGGGTTGTTTCCAGACTTTCTATGATTGTGTTTGTTTTTCTTTGACTTTAGATAAGACAGCCATGTTTTCACATTTCAATCCACTCAATTTTAGGTCTGCAAGTATGCTGCATTATCAACAGAAAACTGGGAGGAACAATGCAAGCTATGGCCAACATCTTATTGACTTAAACGCTTTTAGAGCGTTTTCACATAAGCGTATGTGTCGTCAAGAAAGTATGGATATAGTAAAGACCAGGGGGTTTTATCGTTGGGAATTGGCGGTAGACAATCCCAAGGCAACTAAGATAACAAGTAAACTTGCACTAAGGGAGGGGCAAGAAATGGATTACTATGCATTAGCTATTAGGGTATGTGCATAGTGGACATGTAGATGGGGACATTTGTTGGTTTTGTAAAGTGACAAGTGATCAATAAACACAATTTAAAAGACAAATTGCAAGCAAGTAATTAAAGTGAACACAAAGTGATGAAAACTTTATCGATTAAGTGAAAGGGGGTTTTGGGTCACCTTAGCCCAAATCCAATGATTGATTAAGTCACATAAACATGCAAGTGAGATTGATTAATGGATTAAATCCCGTACCCTAGCCATGCTATGGTTCTAGGGCCATTGTCTTTTCTTATGTATCTTCATGCCATGCTATGGTTCACAAAGTCTCTTAATCTAGACAACTTAAGCTATGCTATGGTTCTCAAATTTCTAAACTAAGGCTATGGACACAAAGACCTAGGGATCCAAACAAGACATGCTCATCACATTCATTGCCAATTTTCCATGACACACAAGGTTACTAAGCTCATGTATTCATCTCAAAATGGGCCAACCACACACTAGTGAGTAGTAAATTCCCCAAGCATGCATTCAACACTCTTAAAAGTAGACAATGAACATACCCATATCAAAATCTCAAGCGTAGATATATAAAATCAATCAAACCATCTTCATTGGGCTAGGGCACACAACCCTAGCCCCCAATCTAGAGAACTACTCATAACACATCTCAAAATACATCATAGTTTCAATTCTAACAAACCTAGAAACAACTAAAGAGTAAGTAAAGGTGAAGAGGTGATCAATAATGAAGGCCAGCTGGTCCTTGCTGTCACCAAGTGGTAGTGGACCTCTTCTTGGGCTCCTTGATCTCCTTCTTGCTTCCTCTAGTCCTAAGCCTTCAAGAACTTGGTGTTGTGAGTAAAACCCTTGAAGATGGTGAGTGGATGAGAGCAAATGCTGAGGAAAGTGGTTGAGGAAGTAGTGGACGGTGTGTAGACGATGTTTGATGAAGGAAGTTAGTAGAGATGAGTGGAGGAAGTGGTGGAAAATGGATGAAGGATCTAAAACCAGCAGCTAGGCAACCGGTCGATGGTGATCGGCGACCGCCGTCCGAGACAGTTTTAGGTGAAAATGGGGCAAAATGGAGGAAAGGGAATTGGAAGCTAGAGAGAATTTTGGGAATTTTCTGGTGTCTAGGGTTGGTGAATCCTGAAAATGGAAAGGTTTTGGTATATATATGAGGGGATAAAGGGCCAAGATGAAAGGGGAATGATCCTAGTGGTCCAAAGTATAGATCTAACTCACATGAAAGTACCTAAATGCCATTGGGACAGTTAGAAAAGTGTATAGGCATTAAGGGCAAAGTGGTAATGTGTGCTAAGTATAGGAAAATCTGATTTGGGATCATTGGGAGACAAAATGGATAGATGGAAGGCTAGGAGACAAAAGTGACCCAAGCATTAAATGTTTTGTCTCGTATTTGAATTTGAATCACTACTCACCACCAATATGCCTCAACCAATCAAAGGGGCTCTCCTAGTGTGCTTGGGAGAGTCATGCATGAGTTCCAATGTGATGCCTTCGGATTTGACCTCGAGTCGACCATGTGGACCCGGTTTACTTCGGTTGACTTTCCGAGCCGAAAAGTTGACTTTTCGGTTTCTTGGTCTCAACTCCAGAACAATGTTGCTCTTCACTTCTAAGGTTTCAATCTTGAATTCTTGAGCTCCAAAGTCACGGTTGACTTTTGGCTTCTCCATGGAAATGCCTCAAAAGCTCCCAAAGTGCATCCTTTTCGTCCAAGTTTCATTTCTCCCATATGAACCTACAAAATGAAATAAATAAGGGTAAGTGGCATTATTAGGCAATAAGGAAAGCATAAACTAAGCAATATGGAACACTCTTTATACATAAAATATGTATAAATCACTTATCATCCACCAACCTAGTAAACTCCCTTTCTCCTTATAAAATTATGGGTTATTTAATTTTGGTTATTTTTCCTAAATGTTATTTTATTTTAGCACAAATTTTCTTCTTAGTCGTGCCCTAGCATTTTCTTTGTAGATAGTGAGTTCAATTATTGATGTCCAGGGCTCTTTAGTTTTTCCTTTCTAGGATTAGGGTGATGAGGAGGTGAAAGATATCTCAGTAAAGATCTATAGTAGATCTTGAATTTGTTCTTCAACATAAGTGATGAAACAGGTTCATGTTATAAGTACCAGGATGTTAGTTTACACTCCTATAGTTAATGTCTCTATTGCAACATGTTTTTCTACTATTTAATGAAAGTTAAGCTAATATTGGCATAAAATTTATTTTGCTTGAATATCATATTGGGTGGTTACATACAGATCCTTTTTTAGTGTGGGTTGCTACTACTTTCGTCCCTGAGGCCTGAATGATGGTTCTGCAATCCTCAAATAGGCATGTGTAACATAATTGTTTGTTTTACACTATCCCTGACTCTTGTTTTCTTTTTTCTTTACCTTGAAAATACAGTAATATTGATGGCATTACTGGATTCAGTGAAGAGGACTCACAGTCGGTGTTTGGCTTCATGAAGTATGTTATTCAGTTGGCGAAGTCTGGTACTAATATGGTAGCTTTTGTACTTTCCTTGTGCTAGCCTTTTAATCTCTGTTATTTGTGTTGTTATGTTTCCTTTTTGGCATCTCATAGAGTGTATTTGCATGCTACACATTCACTCTATATGCAGGTAGTCAATGCAGCAGTTATAGTATATCCATCAGTTAAACAAAGTTATTGCTATTGCATGTGATCAAACTTGCTCTTGGTATGCTCATGCAAACAAGACTACCCTTGAAACATCTTAAAAAAGCCAGAAGCCTCTGTTTCCCATAGTGAATCAGATGGAGTATTGAGCTATGAAACTCTGCATTCAAACAGTTTGCCAAATTATTCGAAACAATTATATACCGGTGTCTCGGTGTTTATATCCTTGGCGATGGGCGAGCAACAATCATACACTAATTCCTACTCTTGGCACCCTTTATGAGATGCTGCTATTGTTGCTATTGAATCTTCTGCTGCCAGGGACATTTATCTTTTCCCGAGTTTGGGAAAAATCCAAGATAAGTATGGTGAAATGGACCACACACAGTCTTCTTCTGCCGGCTCTCCAGCCAAAAGAAAAAGACCCATTCTACAAATGTGAGTTATTTCTTTGTGCTTCAACCTTCAAGTTGGACCTTTTTGGGAAGACTACTTTATCGAGCTGAGGGGCTTGTTTGGTGTTTATTCAATTCCCATCATTTACTAAATATTTTTTCTTCTCTCTCTTTTTATTGTGGTGATATCTTTATTTTTGTTCTTGAAGATTTTCTCTTGCCTATGTCCTGTCTCTTGCATTTTGTAGGAGATGATTTATATTTTAACTAAGTTTTTCACTCTAATCTAATTTCTTATTTTCCTGAAAAGCTCCCTGATATATTTTATCTCAAAAAACCTTCTACAATTTCGATAAAGTGGGTCTTTACTGTAATTTTATGTATTGTTTCTGACATGAAGCTTGGTTGACCAATAAAAAAAAGAATATGAATCTTGTGAACTGTTAAGTATCTCATTTTCACACATTTGTTAACAATGCACATTCGTGAAACACTGCACATTTGTTAACACTACATGAGGACATTGTCTTTGAACAACAAGTTCTCGGGTGACTTTTACTGTTCAAATGACATCTTATGAATTTTGCCAAATGGTTGAAACGATAACCCCGGTTCATAATTTACATAACCACTCTTTGCATTAGTTATTGTTACGTAGCTGCTGCCTCAAAGTCTTCCCAAGCTCGCAATCAATAGGTACAAGCTCTAAGTGTAGTGATCGACGACCTTGCATAAACAAAGATCAAAGGACCTGAAAATAGAAATAAAGAAAACTAAATTAGTAAAGTAATTATGGAACAATCCCCGGCGACACAACGGCAAAAAATGATAGGGCTAAAACTAGCACACAATGTAATCCTCGCAAATAAAGAATATTGTCACGTAGTATGGATAAACAAGGGTTTCCCGCAGAGGATTGATTCTAATTACTAAACTATATTGACTAAACAATAAAATAAAGATTGAGGTTTTTGGTTTTAACAACACTAATAAACAAGTAAAAGAAATTAATCCAAGATAGTTAATAATATTATTAGAGGAAATCAATGGAGAATGATGTAACCAAGGACTGCTGTTCACCACAAGAAAATGTTTAACTTATAAAAAGCTAATGTATCCTTCTTACAAATTTAATGTCATTACTCAAGTCAAGCCAATGATGTGTTGACCTTAACCTATTAATCTCTCATACTTGGTATGTTAGATGCATGATGTTTACAATCTAACTTAGCCTCTAATGAATAACCTAGGATGATGTCTCCAAATGGTTTAACAAATTGGAAGTCATTAAACACAAAGAGAATTTGAGTAACGCTAGGTAACTTCGATACTGATGTTGTTCTAATTACCTAGATATTTATTCATATGAATAGGCCAATTATTCATGCGCTACTTTAGAACATATTATGATAAAGATAGTCATCCACACGTTCATAGTAATAAAATCCACATTGTCCAAAAAAAAAATCCTAGCATTCTTACTATGTTGTGCACCACAATAAACACACAAAAAAATTATCAATAAAAAACAAATGAATCAAAACACAATCAATTGTCTGAGAAGAATTCAATTAAACCAAAATTGTAAGGTCAACATGCCTAGGGCTAGAAATAGTCCATAGTTATTACAAAAGTTTAGCTACATATAGTCATAGTAGAAATCACAAAAGCCATATATAACTTAGAAAAGAAACCAAAAGAAAGAAGAATAGAGTCATGGAAATCTTCACAGCTTCCCTTATAGTTCAACGACTCTCCTTCTCTGAATATCACGATGTGTCTTTGCCCATTAGGAGTTGCAGCCCACGAGGAAAAAGAAAAATCCTAAAATAATTAGAATTTGACATTACTCGATCAATCGGTCACAATGGGACATCGACCGGTCAAACCTTTTTATGTCCTCAATCCGTTTTCAACTTCAGAAGCACTCCAACTCGCCTCCAATTGCTCTTTTTCCTTCCTCATTGTTGCAGGAGTCTTACAAAACATAAAACAATATAAATAATCCAAATAAAGATGGATTATGAGGAAAATAATAGGGAATTAAGTACATCAGAGCACACAAATATGCTCCTATCATGGCTACACCATATGGCGTTTCGATGTGCCACATCTATAAGGGACACTAGGTCCAAGGTTTGGCGGTGAGAAGGGTGATGGAGTTGCTCAGCAGGGAAATAACCCGGACGCGTTTTTCCTAGATGGAATGGCTTTGTTGTTCTTGGGAGAATTTTCATGACCTATAAGATAGCATGAATATGCCTCTTATAGACATGTTCTTGCATCCATAACATGGGCAAGGTACAAAATTTGACTCATGAATCAAAATGACATGCATTTGGAATTGAATAGTAAATCATTGATTTTGACTTTGACAAAACCAGAAAACCCCAACCGTTTTCTAAACTTTGCATTACCTTTATTTAACTTGGATTTAGTGTGTTGATTGCTTGTATTTCCTTGTTGCATCTCATCCTTTCTAACTCTTCCAAAATTGAACACTCCACTACACTCACTTATTGTATATATCACTTACTATTTCGATCTGTTGCCTTCCATTATTGCTAAAGTTCTTGGTTGCTTATTATCTAGCTAGGTCTAGGGTCATTGATCTCCGTGGACACGATAATTCGAGTCTTAAATACCCACTCTATAACTTGACAATGTGTGTATGCTTGCACGAGTACTATGCGCTCAATAACATAGCAGTAATTTTTTGCCACATATGCAAACGTGAGTGACTTAGTGCATAATACTCGTGCACGCACACACACATTGTCAATTTAGAACTTAGGAGTGACTTAGGACTCAAATTACGTATGTGGCATAAAACCACCATAAGCTTTGAGGAGGAACCAGAAGAAGAGATATAAACTCTACACTAGTTCGAACACGCCTGTGAATATGGTAACCATATCTCCTCTTGAGAAATACCAATTGCACAGCCCAAAAGAGGCCAATTATCGCGTTGAACCTTCAACAAATCTTGAGAGTCAAATATGTACGTCAAGATGAAACCGCGACTACCCTGATGAAAGAGCCAAAGAAGGATAATCTGCAATACCAAAAGGTAATGCCATGGTAAGGTTATTCCTAGAGGCAATATTGAAAACTCGGTGGTGTCAAAGCCTTTGGTGGCTTCTGCCTGGGAACCCCATATCCCTGCATTCCAATATCTTGTTTTACTATTGGTGAAGTTTTGGAACTTGCAAAGTTTTAGAAAGAAGGGAATTGGCAAGGTTTCACCCGTTTTGGCCAATATGAATGGGTTAATGATATACCATGGAAAGAGAAAAAATTGTCCCACTAAGTACCTTGCGGAGAAGGAGAATTCAAAGTAAATTTGGGCAACCTAAGATGAATTTGGAGGCTATCAACCTTGGCCTGGTTAAACCTAGCTAGTTAATTAAGTCCAAAAGATAGCTTGAGGGTGAAGTAAGGATTTTAGCTGCTAAACCACTCATTAAGCCTCGCAGACCAAGATAGTAGAAGAAGCAGGTTTAGGAGGAAGAGGAAGCTCTTACAAAGACTGGCTAGCAAATGTGAAAATGGTTGAAGACGAACTCGTTGAGCCTTCCACCTAAATGAGTGTCGGCCTTTGATATGCTGGGGGGGGAGGAGGGCAAGGTTTCTCCATAGGAGGCAACAATTTGGCAACCTACAATGGCTTTGGTCACTCAACGAAAAGAAACTGGCGACAATGAGGAACTTGTTGACTATGAAGATGACCCAAAAATCCATGATACTACTCACTAATCATCAAGATAAACATCATTAAATTACAAATTAACGCTCTAGACATAAGTAGAAGAGAGAGTTAGGTTGAGGAATGCTCAATAGGTGGTACTCTGACTTCTCTTTGACTCTTGATGATGTTTTTTGATGAATTATTGAGGATCCCCATCAGCTAATGAGTGGATGATGTAGTAGACGTAGTGGTGAGCAACTTCTATGAAGGGTGGAAGAGGAAAGGTTTTTCGCCATAGAAGGCAACAATTTGGCAACCTACAATGGCTTTGGTCACTCAATGAAAAGAAATATTACAAGTGGCTAAGCAAATCGTTCAAGTTTACCATGCGAGGAAAGCACTGAAGGTGAAAGTGTCATCTTTGCAGGAAGATGTAGAGTTCTAGATAGTATCCTGCAAGACCCACTATAGTTTAAGAGTGAGGCTCTAGAGGAGGCAGCCCCTAGACCAACAAAACCTAATCTTAGTAACGACGAGCTTTTAAAGGAAATTGGAGACAATGAGGAACTTGTTGACTATGAAGATGACCCAAAAATCCATGATACTACTCACTAATCATCAAGATAAACATCATTAAATTGCAAATTAAAGCTCTAGACATAAGTAGAAGAGAGAGTTAGGTTGAGGAATGCTCAATAAGTGGTACTCTGACTTCTCCTTGGCTCTTGATGATGTTTTTTGATGAATTGTTGAGGATCCCCATCAGTTAATGAGCGGATGATATAGTAGATGTCGTGGTGAGCAACTTCTATGAAGGGTGGAAGAGGAAAGGAGGTGAGGAAGTGGGTGAAAAGAGGTGAAGAAGGTGGATAGCCTCCAACCTTCGACTGGTCGGGTGACCACTGTCGATCGGTCGAATGAATGGCATGGGGAAGTACAAAAGGGAAAGTGGAGAGGAAGGAAAAGGAAAGGGTGGAGTGTCTAGCTAAATTGTGAAATGGGAAATGACCTAAAATGACAAAAACTAGGTTTAAATAGGTAGAGGAGAGGAGGAATGGAGGGCTAGGATGATGGTTGAGAGATCTATGGGGTAGAAGACTAAGTGGAGGACAAATGGGGAATTGCACAAGGGGATGAAAATAAGTAATAATCAAGTGATGACCTCATGATGTATGGAACATTTCTTGCTGAACTTTGGGGCTCCTTATGGTGAGTCACACGGTTGACTTTGTCATTGACCTTGACCTTGACCCTCGAAGTTGACCAAAGTGGTTTCTTGGTCAATCTTCCGGAATTCTCTTGTGCTTTACTACCAAGACAAAAAGAAATTATTTTATGGTGCAACAAGGACTAGTTTTAGGGCAAATTGTGTCCCGCATTTGTATGTGATTTACATACAAATTTGGCTTCTAACCTCCATAAAAATACTAATCCAATAGTTATTTAAAGTCTCTAATCCATGTTTTGCACTCATGTAGGGAAATTGAGCATCAGAATGATATTGGGACCAAAGGGCTTAGGGTTTAGGGAAAAAGGACGAAAAAAGGACGAAAAGTCAACTCGAGGACCGGCCGTCAACTCGTGGTCAACCCTGACTTTAGAGCGTCAAAGAGTCAAACAGCAAGACATGGGAATACGTGAGAGCTTGCATCTAGAGAAGCAAGGGGAAAAGTTTAAGAAGCACCTTGCCTACTATACTGCAACTCCAAAACAATGATTTCAATTCTGTGATTGGATGAGCACTACGGCATTTCATGATGGGTAATTGGGTACATATCTAATATATCACGAAATGTTAAAGATGGGAAGATCACAGGTTTAAAGACCCACGATTGTCAAGTGTCGTTGCAACGGTTACTTCCAATTGGAATTTGGCCATTCTTGAGCAAAGATGTCTGTGAACCTTTAGTGCAATTGTCAAGTTTATTTGAAGAGACCTATGCAAAGACTGAAAGACATTAAAGGTTTACTGATTTAGACAAATTACAGAATGACATTGTGCTTAATTTATGCAAGCTGGAGCAAATATTCTCACATGCGTTCTTCGATATCATGATTCATTTAGCCATCCATTTACCACAAAAGGCAAAAATTACTAGGCCAGTTGGATATAGGTGGATGTTCCCAATAGAAAGGTAGTGAAGATTCTTCCAATTGAGATTTGTATTGATTTATATGTATTAAATTTTAACATTCCACTAATGTTCAATTTTAGGAAGTGATTATGCGGTTTTTTACCGTGGTCATTAATTATTACCTAAACTTTCTAACAATTGTCGTTGTAAAGTATAATGGGAAATAGAGGTTTTTCCCACAGAATATTGTTATATTTACTTTTCAATGTCACAATAAATTAAATTAAATAAAGAATTATTATTAACAAGTATAAAGAATATATATATATATATACAAAATTAAATAAACTATACAGTATTGTTTCTATTTACAAAAATATACATTATATACAAAAGTATTTTTGGGGGTTTTGATATTTTTGAAAACAATAAATAAAGAAAAGGAAATATTTTTGGATTTTTATTCCTTTTGAAAGCAAGAAAAACACACACAAGTATTGAATTGAAGATTAACCAACTCCCTAGCCATGAATCCGAAACTAACATATGTAAGATGCTGGACCACCATACATCTCCCAAATAAAACTTTCCCTATGAAAATTAACTCCGAGACCACTCTGTCAAGCTAATCAATAGAAAAAGAGTTGTTAATTCAAGTGCACGACCTAGCGGGACCGCCCAACTATCTGTGATCCTTCTTATTTAGTTTCAACATTAAAGATAAAACCAAACAAACAAAATTCACATAAGCTGCTAGAAGAATCAATCAACTTCAATCCAACAATTATTACACAAAATAGAAAATAAGCAAACAATAACATTTCCCAAAATTATTCACGAATAGTTAATTGAACAAAAATAAATTATAATAAATAAACGAAGTTTGGGAAAAATGTTACTGTTGTGTCCATGAAAATGGACACTGCCGGCGAGCGAAGGTGGCAGACTCGGCTATGAAAACGGACAATGAATTTGGATGTGGCGGGTGCGCGGGTGTCCTTAGCAGATTGGGCTTTTGGGCTTGGGCAATTGGGCAAAGGCCCAATTCTTTTTCTCTTTGTTTCTTTCCGGTCCAGCCCATGCAATTGGCCCATTGACTTTTCAACTCTTCATTTTCTTCTTTTCCGGTTTGACCCCGTGCTAGCCCTTCTTGCTTTGACTATTCAACTTAGCTCATTCTCTAATCCATGTCAGCATTGAGCCTTCATTCATCATTCTTCTTTCGCGAATTCTGGGCAGAGCAAGAGAGGGAGCTGGGCGCAGAGGAAGAGGCAGCAACAATCGAGGACTGGGCACGGCAGTAGCGTCGCTGGGCTTTGGGGATTTCCGACGGCGGCGCTGCTGGGCTGATGCGAAGTCGATGGATTTTTATACTGTTTTGTTTGATTTATGAGATTGATGTGAATTTGCAGAATCATAATGCAAAAAAACAAGAAGAACAAGGAAATTACACACCGGTTCAAATTCAATGGATTCATTGATGTCTTGGATCGATTAGAGTTTTAATTGATGCTGATGGGTTATGATCATGAATTTTTATACTGTTTTTTTATTTATGGGATTTCTGTGAATTTGAAGAATCATAATGCAAAAAAACAAGAAGAATAAGGAAATTACACACCGGTTCAAATTAAGGGGAGTTATTGATGTCTTGGCTCGATTAAAATTTTAATTGATGGTAATGAGTTATGATCATGGGTTTTTATAATATTTTGTTTGATTTTTGGGATTGCTGTGAATTTGAAGAATCATAATGCAAGAGAACAAGAAGAACAAGGAAATTACAGATCGGTTCAAATTCAATGGATTCATTGATGCTAATTGGTTATGACCATGGATTTTTATACTATTTTATTTGATTTGTGGGATTGTGAAATTCCAGTTGCACGGAATAGTCCCAATAAACGGTAGTCGTTCTAGACACTAAACAGAGAGTATACACAACTTTGAACAAATTAAAAGTTAATCTCTCCACAACCTAACAACCTAGGTTCAAACAATTGCACAAGCAATTCACAATTGACAATAAATATATATGCAACAAGCACAATCAATTGTACAACCTAGAATCCCAAAGTGAGCATCATCAATAGCTCACCACGGACTATATCTATCAATGTATGATCAAGCATGCAACATGTTAATCAATTAAGCACAATAGCATTTAGATAAGCAATCACACAATATGCTAATCAATTAAACATAATACAATAGATAAGCAAACACACAAACAACACAACGATATGGTCACCCGGAAACCTCTACCTCTAGAGGGAAAACCGGAGGGGAGCCGTACCCCACGCTCTTGTGTAACACTATGAAAAACGCCAATTGTCAAACACATACAAGGGGGAATCACAATCCCAAACTCTACACTATCAACCCTATGACTAGTGGCAGCTCTAACCTTGTGTAGCCTCCAAATGCTTCTTCAAGTGCTCCCACCTCAAGCCGCTCCAATTAGACGAACTCCACCACGTGAATCCTCCAACCGCAAGCAACACCAACAATGCAAATGTGTGTGTGTATGAGTGAATGAAATGAATTCAATTCGTTTGACACAAGCAAGTAAACAAGGAACACTTGCTAGAATCAAACAAACCGAATTGACAAACCTTGAATATGATTCAAGGGTTGATTTAGTTATTCACAAGGAACAATAACTAAATCAACAACATCAAAGATGTGAGGAGCCTATCACATGGATCTAGGGTCACTCAACTATACCAGAAAACTCTCTCAAGACGTTTTGGACAATAGGCAAAGAGTAGAAAGAGTTCCACTTAAAACAAACCGAAGGATTCTATTTACAGAAAACAAAACAGACGCTAGGCGATCGATCGCACTATTCATGAACAGTGGTACTGTTCATGAATAGTGTACTGTAGCAACGGACACATTTTTAAATCGCAACGGGCAGATTCTCCAACGGTACTATTGACGATCGATCGCACTATTCATGGCGATCGATCGTCACTATTCACGAATAGTGTTACTGTAGCAAAAACAGAAAAATATCTTAAAATTAAATGTTTGCTTAACCAAAATGAAATTCAATTAATTTCTAGCAAACCTAAGATATTTTTGCTACTTCTTTAAGCATGAACAAAGAGTATGAAATGCATATGCATGAATCATACCTTGAGTTGCTTGAACGAAACCTTCGATGAACAATGATCGAAGTCCGGAGAAAAGACCGGATAAGAAGGGCGTCTTCACGAACCATCTCGAGCAAGAACAACCTAAGCCACGACACCTAATCCCTTAAACAACCTAGCATTGAATACAATAAAATGCTAATACAAGGGAAGAGGTTTTGTCAAATAGGAAATAGCCAATAGCAAATATTTTGCCCTAACAGATTGCTTTAAATTTGAATAATCATAATGAAAAAAAACAAGAAGAACAAGAAAATTACACAACGGTTCAAATTCAGTAGATTAATTGATGTCTTGAATCGATTAAAGTTTTAATCGATGCTAATGGATTATGATCATGGATTTTTATACTATTTTATTTGATTTATGGGATTGCTCTGAATTTGAAGAATAATAATGCAAAAGAACAAGAAGAATAAGGAAATTACACACCGGTTCAAATTCAGGGGATTCTTCGTTACTGGAATTGGTGGATGTTCCTTTTCTACTAGTTTAGTTTTTGGCAAACTTGTATGTATGGTTGGATTAAAGTCTACGGCATGTGAAGCGGGTGCAGAAAAAGTTTGTGAATTTGATGTAGAATGCATGAAAGAGGGATACGCATTTAAACCAAATAGCACAGCTGGAAAGTCTACGGCATGTGAAGCGGGTGCAGAAAAAGTTTGTTGAAGGAGGTCTGTATGTATATCTCAGTCATATTCTTACTTCTTACTAAATCGCACAGTTATGATTTTGATGTAGAATGCATGAAATGTTTCACTTCAAATGAAGATTACCTCCTACATGTCCATTCATCTTGCTTGGATGCAATGCTTGAAATTGCACTGATTAGATGGTTTTCTGGGAAGAATTGATATTTATGCAAAAACAATATTTTTTTTCGATTGTAGCACCACATTGCTCTTACAATCTGATTTTAGGGTATATAAAAAATATGGGGGTGACTATTGATGTTCTTGATAGGAATAACTTAGTTATCCGTGATCATATGTTTAGCTTCCGAAAATGGTAATCTTTGGACAATATTCCACACAATGTACAGGAGCTTATAAATTCCTACCAGTTGAGTCCTTTTATCACAAAATTGGGTCTTTTTCTGTTTTAATCACGTTTTTTTACCAGTATTTTAATCTTGTTTAATTAATATTTTTTCTGAAAATAATATAAAGTGCAGATTACAAACAAGTCGAAACCATTGCGAGACATTGTTCTGAGATCTGCTTTCTTCATATTTGGAGGGAAGCGGACTTTGTCGCTAATGTTATTCCAAAAGCTAGTCGCTCGATACATGTTTCAGTTTGGGAGCATAGACTTCTGCTGTGTGCTTCTGTTGCTTTCTATTTTGATCAGTTAGGTTGCGGTTATTTTAGAGGTTTTTCGTTGTAATTTGTTTTTCTTCATCGAAAAACAAAAACAACACCATATTATCATATTAGATATTAGGTTAATAGGTTTAATGATCCTTGCCGAAAGGACGTCGTGACCCAACTCAGTTTTTAAAAAATAAAACGCAGCTTCATCTTTTGTTCGCACAAGAGTAGCACCGTTCATTTTCTTATTTCTTGCCCCCAGCCCCCAGCTACTTTATCTTCATCCTTACTGGAATTGGGGGATGTTCATTTTCTACTAGTTTTTGGCAAACCTGTATTTTTGGTTGGATTAAAGTAGTAAAATTCTTCTTCTTGTTGTTGCTATTGTTGTTGTTAGGAATAGGAATATGGAGCAGATCGTGCACATCCCAGACATCCCCTCTATCCATCCTGACCAACAACCCACAGTGGATGTGATTGCTTTATTTATAGACCCAAAAGTGGCCAACACTCCTGTAAGGTTGTATTCCATTCAATTTTCTAGTAAACATGTTTTTGGTTACTCGGTATGTCCTCATTGTTGACCAAATAAATTGATCATTTAGGCGTTTAAACCAAATAGCACCGCTGGAAAGGCTACGGCATGTGAAGCGGGTGCAGAAGAAGTTTGTTGAAGGAGGTCTGTATGTATCTCTTATTCATATTCTTACTTCTTACCAAATTGCGCGGTTATGATTGTGATGTAGAATGTATAAAATATTTCACTTCAAATGCAGATTACCTTCTACATTTCTATTCATCTTCCTTGGATGCAGTGCTTGATATTGCACTGATTGGATGGTTTTCTGGGAAGAATTGATATTTATGCAAAAACAATATTTTCCTTCGATTGTAGCACCACATTGCTCTTACAATCTGATTTTAGGGTATATAAAAAATATGGTGGTGACTATTGATGTTCTTGATATGAAGAACTCAGTTATCCGTGATCATATGTTTAGCTTCCGAAAATGATAATCCGTTAGACAGCATTCCGCACGATGTACAGGAGTTTAGGAATTCCTACCAATTGAGTCCTTTTATCACAAAAGTGGGTCTTTTTCTGTTTTAATCATGTTTGTTTTTTTTACCATTATTTGAATCTTGTTTAATTAGTGTTTTTTTTTTAAGTAATATAAAGTGCAGATTACAAACAAGTCGAAAACATTGAGACTTTCCTTATTATTCTAGTCTCAATTGTTTTTGTTATACTATAGTATTGTAGTATCTTTTTAAATCTTAGTTGCATCTGGATGATTTTTTGTAGATTACAAGCATGATCTTCATTGCATAATTACACTTTATGTTGTTATGTGAAAAAGTTTAAATTAAAATCCACCCCCCTCCAAACTGGAAGTTATGCCTGTTGTGGGTTTACTTTAGAGATGGTATCACTGGATCCAGTCCAATCCCTTGCCGTATCAAATTTCTTGTTCAAGATATTTGTCGTCTTGTGAGACATTGTTCTCAGATCTGCTTTGTTCATATTTGGAGGGAAGCGGACTTTGTCGCTAATGTTATTCCAAAAGCTAGTCACTCGATACATGTTTCAGTTTGGGAGCATAGACTTCTGCTGTGTGCTTCTGTTGCTTTCTATTTTGATCAGTTAGGTTGCGGTTATTTTAGAGGTTTTTCGTTGTAATTTGTTTTTCTTCATCGAAAAACAAAAACAACACCATATTATCATATTAGATATTAGGTTAATAGGTTTAATGATCCTTGCCGAAAGGACGTCGTGACCCAACTCAGTTTTTAAAAAATAAAACGCAGCTTCATCTTTTGTTCGCACAAGAGTAGCACCGTTCATTTTCTTATTTCTTGCCCCCAGCCCCCAGCCCCCAGCCCCCGGCTACTTTATCTTCATCCTTACCGGAATTGGGGGATGTTCATTTTCTACTAGTTTTTGGCAAACCTGTATTTTTGGTTGGATTAAAGTAGTAAAATTCTTCTTCTTCTTCTTGTTGCTATTGTTGTTGTTAGGAATAGGAATATGGAGCAGATCGTGCACATCCCAGACATCCCCTCTATCCATCCTGACCAACAACCCACAGTGGATGTGATTGCTTTATTTATAGACCCAAAAGTGGCCAACACTCCTGTAAGGTTGTATTCCATTCAATTTTCTAGTAAACATGTTTTTGGTTACTCGGTATGTCCTCATTGTTGACCAAATAAATTGATCATTTAGGCGTTTAAACCAAATAGCACCGCTGGAAAGGCTACGGCATGTGAAGCGGGTGCAGAAGAAGTTTGTTGAAGGAGGTCTGTATGTATCTCTTATTCATATTCTTACTTCTTACCAAATTGCGCGGTTATGATTTTGATGTAGAATGTATAAAATATTTCACTTCAAATGCAGATTACCTTCTACATTTCTATTCATCTTCCTTGGATGCAGTGCTTGATATTGCACTGATTGGATGGTTTTCTGGGAAGAATTGATATTTATGCAAAAACAATATTTTCCTTCGATTGTAGCACCACATTGCTCTTACAATCTGATTTTAGGGTATATAAAAAATATGGTGGTGACTATTGATGTTCTTGATATGAAGAACTCAGTTATCCGTGATCATATGTTTAGCTTCCGAAAATGATAATCCGTTAGACAAGATTCCGCACGATGTACAGGAGTTTAGGAATTCCTACCAATTGAGTCCTTTTATCACAAAAGTGGGTCTTTTTCTGTTTTAATCATGTTTTTTTTTTTACCAGTATTTGAATCTTGTTTAATTAGTGTTTTTTTTTTAAGTAATATAAAGTGCAGATTACAAACAAGTCGAAAACATTGAGACTTTCCTTATTATTCTAGTCTCAATTGTTTTTGTTATACTATAGTATTGTAGTATCTTTTTAAATCTTAGTTGCATCTGGATGATTTTTTGTAGATTACAAGCATGATCTTCATTGCATAATTACACTTTATGTTGTTATGTGAAAAAGTTTAAATTAAAATCCACCCCCTTCCGAACTGAAAGTTATGCCTCTTGTGGGTTTACATTAGAGATGGTATCATTGGATCCAGTCCAATCCCTTACCGTATCAAATTTCTTGTTCAAGATATTCCAAAATCTTGTCACTCGATACATGTCTCAGTTTGGGAGCATAAACTTCCGTTGTGTGCTGCTAATGCGTTCTATTTTGATCAGTTAGGTTGCGGTTGTTTTAGGGGTTTTTCGTTGTAATTTGTTTTTCTTCATCGAAAAACAAAAACGACACCATATTATCATATTAGATATTAGGTTAATAGGTTTAATGATCCTTGCCGAAACGACGTCGTGACCCAAGTCAGTTTTTAAAAAATAAAATGCAGCTTCATGTTTATTTGTGCAACAGTAGCACCATTCATCTTCTTCCTTACTAGAATTGGTGGATATTCCTTTTCTACTAGTTTTTGGCAAACCTGTATTTTTGGTTGTATTAAAGTAGTAAAATTCTTCTTCTTGTTGTTGGTCTTGTTGTTGTTAGGAATAGGAATATGGAGCAGATCGTGCACATCCCAGAGATCCCCTCTATCCCTCCTGACCAACAACCCACAGTGGATGTGATTGCTTCATTTATAGACAAAAAGTGGCCAACACTCTTGTAAGATTGTATTCCATTCAATTTTCTAGTAAATATGTTTTTAGTTACTTGGTCTGTCATCATTGTTGACCAAATAAATTGATTATTTACGCGTTTAAACCAAATAACACCGCTGGAAAGTCTACTACATGTGAGGCGGGTGCAGAAGAAGTTTGTTGAAGGAGGTCTGTATATATCTCTTGGTCATATTCTTACTTCTTTCCAAATTGGTCGGTTATGATTGTGATGTAGAATGCATGAAATGTTTCACTTCAAATGCAGATTACCTTCTACATGTCTATTCATCTTGGTTGGATGCAGTGCTTGATATTGCACTATTTGGATGGTTTTCTGGGAAGAATTGATATTTATGCAAAAACAATATTTCCTTCGATTGTAGCACCACATTGCTCTTACAATCTGATTTTAGGGTATATAAAAAATATGGTGGTGACTATTGATGTTCTTGATATGAAGAACTCAGTTATCCGTGATCATATGTTTAGCTTCCGAAAATGATAATCCGGTAGATTACAAGCATGACCTTCATTGCATAATTACACTTCATGTTGTTATGTGAAAAAGTTTAAATTAAAATCCACCCTCCTCCGCCCCAAGTGGAAGTTATGCTTGTTGTGGGATTGTATTAGAGATGGCTACTTTGATACTTGACTAACATTTTTTTTCTTCCCTTGGTTTCAACCGCCCCACCCTTTGTCATTTCTTTTCTAATCTTTTGTGCGTGCAAATGTTCTGAGCCCATTCAAAGCTGCGTGCTGTTTTCTGGTCTTGAAGGTCTTATTTGGTTCAAGTGTTCCTATACGCATGTGAGAAATTAGGGGCTTTTCAGAAAGTATGATGGAAGTGTTTCCATAAATTTGTTTTGAGACTATACTCAGTGGATTATGTAATTCATTTTAGACCACCACTTAATCATATTTATATTATATTTAAATTGAATACAATTTAATTGTGTTCTATTTAATGTTGATCTTGTTTTCACATTTCAATCCACTCAATTTTAGGTCTGCAAGTATGCTGCATTATCAAAAGAAAACTGGGAGGAACACTGCAAGCTATGGCCAACATCTTATTGACTTAAACGCTTTTAGAGCGTTTTCACATAAGCGTACGTGTCGTCAAGAAAGTATGGATATAGTAAAGACCATGGGGTTTTATCGTTGGGAATTGGCGGTAGACAATCCCAAGGCAACTAAGATAACAAGTAAACTTGCACTAAGGGAGGGGCAAGAAATGGATTACTATGCATTAGCTATTAGGGTATGTGCATAGTGGACATGTAGATGGGGACATTTGTTGGTTTTGTAAAGTGACAAGTGATCAATAAACACAATTTAAAAGACAAATTGCAAGCAAGTAATTAAAGTGAACACAAAGTGATGAAAACTTTATCGATTAAGTGAAAGGGGGTTTTGGGTCACCTTAGCCCAAATCCAATGATTGATTAAGTCACATAAACATGCAAGTGAGATTGATTAATGGATTAAATCCCGTACCCTAGTCATGCTATGGTTCTAGGGCCATGGTCTTTTCTTATGTATCTTCATGCCATGCTATGGTTCACAAAGTCTCTTAATCTAGACAACTTAAGCTATGTTATGGTTCTCAAAGACCTAGGGATCCAAACAAGACATGCTCATCACATTCATTGCCAATTTTCCATGACACACAAGGTTACTAAGCTCATGTATTCATCTCAAAATGGGCCAAACACACACTAGTGAGTAGTAAATTCCCCAAGCATGCATTCAACACTCTTAAAAGTAGACAATGAACATACCCATATCAAAATCTCAAGCGTAGATATATAAAATCAATCAAACCATCTTCATTGGGCTAGGGCACACAACCCTTGCCCCCAATCTAGAGAACTACTCATAACACATCTCAAAATACATCATAGTTTCAATTCTAACAAACCTAGAAACAACTAAAGAGTAAGTAAAGGTGAAGAGGTGCTCAATAATGAAGGCCAGCTGGTCCTTGCTGTCACCAAGTGGTAGTGGACCTCTTCTTGTGCTCCTTGATCTCCTTCTTGCTTCCTCTAGTCCCAAGCCTTCAAGAACTTGGTGTTCTGAGTAAAACCCTTGAAGATGGTGAGTGGATGAGAGCAAATGCTGAGGAAAGTGGTTGAGGATGTAGTGGACGGTGTGTAGACAATGTTTGATGAAGGAAGTTAGTAGAGATGAGTGGAGGAAGTGGTGGAAAATGGATGAAGGATCTAAAACCAGCAGCTTGACGTGTCGTATAGTTCGCTTAAGAACAAGTGCTTTTACGAGTGTCAACAAATGTGGATGTATAGATTAAGACCGGGGGATTATCGTACCCAAGGGATTGGAAGGCCCTAAAATCACTTTGGTAAAGTGTGTGGTAACCAAGCTATTCTAGCACTAAAATGGTGAGATAAGATGTGAGCTATATACTAGTGAAGTGAAGTATGTGCACATGGTTGTAGTGTTCATATTTTTGGTGTTTTCAAAGAGAACAAGCAAGAAGTATATAAGCAACAATTGCAAATTTGATAAACAAAGTTATTGAGCTTACAAACTCAATTTCAATAGATAGTGTACATCTCAAATTACAAGAATTCAAAGCAATGAAACTAAAATGTAAAAGAGTTAGAGAATGCTCAATGATGTCTCCAAGACTTCTCCTCCTCTTTTATGAACTCCTCCTTGCTCCAAGCCTCAATCCTTGCAATCTTTGATGTTGTTGTGGGCTGTTTTGGTGAGGTAGATGGTGAGCACGAATTTTGTGGTGAGAATGGAAGAGAGAAAAGAGTGAGGAATGAAGAAGAAGAAAGAAAGAAAGGGTGAAGAAGGTGGCCGGAAATAATGGAGAAATCGGCTGGAATTTAGAATGGGAAGAAGAGAAAAGAAGAAGAAGAAAGAGAGGAGAGGAAGGAGAGGAAGAAGGGGGAAGAAGGGGGCTCTGTTCTGTGATGGAATGAGGTCTGTCCTCCTTCCCCTTAGCAGCTGCTAGGTTAAATGTTTTCCCAAGAAAAGATGATTAAACAATGGTAAGAATCATGGGAAAAGAGAAAGTAAAATGTCTTGGAGGAAAATAAGGAAAAAGCATGCATGGGTGAAGTAAAATAGAACTTTTCTAATTTCAAGAGTGCAACAACCCATGCATGTTTCTGATTTGAATCTCTCCTCCATATGTGGTGGTGCTCCGGCGGTGGTGCCACCTCTTGTGGTGGTGGTTGGCCGGAAAAATCGCCGGAAATGCAATTTCTTCATTTTCCTTCATCTCTTCGATTCTTCAAGGCCTTCAATGACAACGTCTTCCGAAGGTAAATTTGTGCAATCTTCAATGTCTAGAAGCCACGGTTGACTTCTTGTCCTCTTCTCGGAATTGTGCCCAAAAGTAGCCGAAATGCACCTTCTTGTGTCGAATTACTTCAACTCACATAATTAACCTAGAAACATGAAAGCACACATTAAATGCAACAAAAGGCTTTCGGAGTCACTTAATTCCCGTGATTAGGAATGCAATTTGCACTACAAATAAGGGCAAATCACACCCCCACACTTGAATCTTGCTTGTCCTCAAGCAAACACAAGACAAAACAATAATGGAAACACAATGCAACACAAGAAAGGGAAAAACAGAATTCAAACAAAACTTTCTCCAACCATAGTCCTCAACGAGCTCGCAATGTTGTAAACAAGAGACATAAGATCATGAATCAAGGCTTCACAAATTTGCTAAGAATTTGACAAGCGCAATTCAATCATGGTCGGTGAAGTGTGTGGAAACCAATGTACAATCCATCTCATGCAATCAAATAGGCACACTAAACACATTAACCACAACACTCACAAAGATCACTAAATATTTCCGCTCGAGTGTTTAGGGTCAAAGTGTTTACTCTCATAACAAATGCACAAAGAATGTTCCCATATGCTTGCTCATCAACCAACTCTCAACAAATCGAAACACAAATCGTTAGATCTCAAGGACTTACAATGGTAAAACGAGGCCAAGGGGTGAATGGAATGGAATGGAAATATGAGTGATGCTAAGTGTTCACAAGACATATCAACGACTTTGAAACTCAACCAAATGCTTCAACCAAAAATGCTTTCTTATTCTCCTCCAACCTTATTCACAAACTACTTTTTTTTGGATTTTTCTTTCTTTCTCATTTTCTATTTTTCTTTATTTTCTTGAGGAACTTTCTTCCTTCTTTTTGTTTTTGATTTTCTTTCTTTCTTTCTTTCTTTGAACATAAAAATAAACATCTCCTCCAAACTTTCCTTTTAGTACAATCACAAAATCCCAAGCATCAAGGATAAGAAGTCACTATCAAAGTCTTGTAAACACAATGGTGATGGTATTTTTGAAGTGGTGGTGTAAATAATTGTGAAGTGGGTGAACAAAGAAAAACTAATAATGTATATGGCTCAAAGTGGGCTATTCCTAGAGTTCAAATTCATATGGATGATGGTCAATTTGGCAATGGTGTTCAACTAATGCCTTAGTCATTTCTAACTCAAAATGGATCAATCAAAAGCTTCAAGCGGTTTTTGAGCAAGTTCTAGGTCCAAACCTTATACAATGTTCACACATGAAGAACAAAGAGAAACATGTAAGATGCATACATGTGCATATACAATGGGCTCAAAATCTCACAATTTCTGGGTATGCATGGCAATACATGTCAAGTGTGCTTCTCGGATTGCAATCAACGAATCCACAAAGGTGAAGTGTACATAGTAATCAAGCAATCATGAATCATGCATATTAAACTCAAAGAAAATCACATAAAGCCTTAGTAATGATCACAGTCTCTAGAACACAACAAAATAAGCTCAATTCATCATTGGGGTTGGAAAACATTGACACAACATGCAAACAACAAAAACAGAAAACAGAAACACAAAGTTTCACAAATATGCTCAGCCGTCCGGACGAAATGGTGCCGTCCGGACGGGATCAACTTACAGAAGCTACTGCCTTCTCCCGATCCACCGGACGGATCAATCAATGATTTTTTTTTTGAAATTTTGAAACTTTTTGATGGGTTTGAACCCAAATCTCACCCCCACACTTAAACTTAACATTGTCCTCAATGTGATAAGTGCATTTAACAATTTTCATTGGGTGAAGGACACGACAAACAACAACAAACAACACACAAAACAAACAAACAAAACACAACGAAACAATTAACACAAAACAAACTAATGTGAGTGAAGTGAAATGAAAACTTCCTTTTGGCGATCTCCACAATGATATTCAGTAGGCACCAACAATCACCAACCTCAAGGCATAAAGCCTTGACTTCCATACGTAAGCTCCAAGTGTATTTGGAATTGAACAATTGAAAACAGAGGAAAAACAGCAGCTCAGACTTGACCTCCTCCCAATGATTTGGGTATAACTCCAGGAATATATGTCACAACAGCATGATACCAATGGCATTTGAAAGTACACTCCAATGGCTTCATGATGGCCTTTGGAATCAAGGAAAAATAGTTCTTGAAGATAAACTTCTCGCTGGTCAAAGTGAGCTTTCAGAAAGTCAAAATAGCACTGAGTAGTGCCTACTCCAAACAAACTTTCTGCCGATCTGCTGGTTCAAATGTGGTGAAATTTAATTGGGGTACAGTAGACTCATAGGTGCATCTTCTCAACAAGTTTCAGCCAATTCCAACGGTAGGATATGGAAATAAAGGCATTCAAAGTCGACTGTACTGCCCAGGCAGCTCTGTTTTTGCAGCAAACAACACTTCTTGGGTTCCTCTCTCCGGAACTCCGAGCATAACTCCTTCAAAACCTCTAGAACTTATTTATTGATAGAAATCAGAACTCAAAATGATATGGGGTTGCCTCCCCACAAGCGCTTTCCTTTATAGACTTCAAGCCGGTCTTGTTTCTTTATCTTGTTGCTCATGGAGGCTCAAAGCACTCCTTGCCACCGAAATAACTCATATAAGGTGTGGCCATGGACTTGCAGCTTTGAAACGGAGGCCATTCTTGCATCTTCATCTTGTTCACTCCAATCCCTAGAATCTCCCTTAAGCATTGGATCGCTTCTAGTTGTACCTCACTCAATGGAGGGCTTTTCTTCTTGTATAACTCATATGTCTCGAAATATGGAGATGTAGGGGACAATCTAAGCTCATGAAGATGAATGGAGGGCGTTGGTAGCAATCCTCTCTTATGGACAAGACGATAAGGTGTAGGCAACAAACCCTTCATGTTCTCAAGAGTGGGAGGTGTAGAGGGCTCATGCTCCTCCTTTGAAAGGGATGTTGTAGATTCTTTAGGCTCATGGACTTGCTCCACATTTGATACTTCTTCCTCAATGACTGTGGGAATAACAATGTCAAACATATCATCATCACTATCCGTAGAAGAAGGCTCTTGTTGCTCATGGGCAGCAACCAAAGGGGGAGGATTAAATTCTTTCACTAGAGGCTCTAGTGGATTCAATGGACCAAAAATCCTCTCACCTTTAGCTTGATCACCTCTCACCAAATCAATTGCAAACACTTCTTGGATAACCTCTTGGGGATAACTAGGTTGAAACACTTGTAGCTTCACTTTTTCTCCTAGCACCTTGAGGCATATTGTACCTTTTTGCACATTTATTTTGACACCCACCATAGCCATAAAATGTTTCCCAAGGATGATAGGACACTCCTCGTCCATATGAACATCCTCATTCATGTCCAACACCACAAAATCAGCCGGAAGAATAAACTTGTTGACTCTTATCAAAACATCTTCAACAATTCCAACCGGGAGTCTAGTAGCTCCATTCGCCAATTGCAATGAAACCGAAGTAGTCTTCAAAGGACCAATGGCTAGCCTTTGGTATGTGGATAGAGGCATAATGTTAATACTTGTACCCATGTCCATGAGAGTTCCATCAAAAGACTCCTCGCCAATTCTGCACCCTACAATGAAGCTTCCAAAATCTTGCTTCCTTTGAGGCAACCGATGTTGAATGATTGCACTCACCTTCTCATGTAGCCGAAATTTCTCATTGGCTGCAAATCTCCTCTTGTGCAAACAAAGATTCTTGAGAAATTGGGCATAAGCCGGTACATTATCAATGAGTTTTAGTAAAGGGACATTCACATCTGCCCTCTTGAAGGTTTCAAATAGTGAACTCATCAATCCATGCTTCTTCTTCCGCTTTCTCTTGGACAACTCAAGTGGTGGAGAGAAGATAATAGGCTCTCTTGACCCTTCATATTCATGTTCATGCCCATTGTCACTCATTTCTTCCTCAATGGATGACACAATCTCCTTTGTAGAAGGTGGATCATGCCTAGAAGTCTCCCTAGAGGAGTGTATGACCAAAGAGGGGTCCCTAGCCGTCATGGCCTCTCCCTCTTCTGTAATGGTCAGCTCTTCCTCATGCCTAGAAGTACCTCTACTCAATGATCTCTCATATTTTCTCCTCTCATAGTCTCTATGCTCATAATCATCCAATGACAAGTGTCCAACAACTCCCCCAAGTGAAATATCTTCCTCCTCACTCCTTTCACCAACATTCACATCATCCAATCCATTTCCCGGGAGTACATTTTCTTCCTCCCGGTTCCCATCCTCCTTTAACGTAATATCATAATGCACAATATCATTAATAACATGGCCAAGAGGTACATTTTCTTCCCTCTCAACCCCATATGAATGCACATCAATATCAACATTATGCACAAGTAAGGGATTAGAATCATATAGCTTACTTGAGTGAAGAGTTGTGAGTCCATGATCTTGCTCAAGTGTGTTGTGTAAAGAAGCTTGACGCCTCTCACTAGAAGCTTGACACCTCTCACTAGAAGCTTGCAATTGAGCTATCATTTCTGCAAAGCTTGGCTCATAAGGCTCATATTCATGTGCTTGTTGGAACTTCGGTGGTGCACAAAATATGTTAGAACCGTGATGTGGACTCCAATGTTCATTAGAAAAATATGGATTGTTGTGGGAATCATAGCCTTCATATTGGTATCCCCTATGATCTTGGTAAGATTGCTCTTGAGGATGTGGTTGGGATACCATTCCAATGGTATAGTGATCATCTTGATGTTCAAATCTTCTAGGCTCATCCCACTCTTGGCTCCATCTATCCATGTGTGATGTAGATGATTTACTTAAGTACCTTTAATATCACAAAAAAGGCTTAGAATCAACTTTTAATCAATAAAACCAATGTATACAAGATATGGAACCGAATGGAAGCAACAAACAACGAAAGAGAACAATCATAACAGTTTCGTGATAGCTTTAAGGCGTCCGGACGAAAGGAATCCGTCCGGACGGATTACATGGGCAGAAGCTACTGACATCGTCCGATTCACCGGACGGAAAATCCGTCCGGACGGATTAGTTAGACAGAGAGGTTCCAGAAAGGATCCGGACGACCAGTAGCACAAGAACTATTTATTTACCTAAGCTAAACTTAACCAAATGACCTGAAATTTTAACCACATATACTAGACACACAAAGTAACTATCACAAAGTTTTTTAGAATTTTCTGGATTGATTTACTATTTTAAAAAAAATCGGGAAAACAGATGATAATAGCTAAACGAAAACAGAAAGCAGATTGTGAGAACTTCCCTAAACAGGCAAGGGAACTAACCTAACTTGAATTGAAACAAACTAAGATGCAACTACACACTAAATAATAGCAAGAACAACACTTGACACAACCTAAACACAAATACAACATGAAATGCAATGAAGGAAACACAAACACTTATGAACAAACAACTACAAAACAGTTATCAAACAATCTAAACTAAAGAATAGTGCTAAGAACAACCCGGCTACGATCACCAAAGGATCAAGGATTAACCTCAATCCCCGGCAACGGCGCCATTTGACGTGTCGTATAGTTCGCTTAAGAACAAGTGCTTTTACGAGTGTCAACAAATGTGGATGTATAGATTAAGACCGGGGGATTATCGTACCCAAGGGATTGGAAGGCCCTAAAATCACTTTGGTAAAGTGTGTGGTAACCAAGCTATTCTAGCACTAAAATAGTGAGATAAGATGTGAGCTATATACTAGTGAAGTGGAGTATGTGCACATGGTTGTAGTGTTCATATTTTTGGTGTTTTCAAAGAGAACAAGCAAGAAGTATATAAGCAACAATTGCAAATTTGATAAACAAAGTTATTGAGCTTACAAACTCAATTTCAATAGATAGTGTACATCTCAAATTACAAGAATTCAAAGCAATGAAACTAAAATGTAAAAGAGTTAGAGAATGCTCAATGATGTCTCCAAGACTTCTCCTCCTCTTTTATGAACTCCTCCTTGCTCCAAGCCTCAATCCTTGCAATCTTTGATGTTGTTGTGGGCTGTTTTGGTGAGGTAGATGGTGAGCACGAATTTTGTGGTGAGAATGGAAGAGAGAAAAGAGTGAGGAATGAAGAAGAAGAAAGAAAGAAAGGGTGAAGAAGGTGGCCGGAAATAATGGAGAAATCGGCTGGAATTTAGAATGGGAAGAAGAGAAAAGAAGAAGAAGAAAGAGAGGAGAGGAAGGAGAGGAAGAAGGGGGAAGAAGGGGGCTCTGTTCTGTGATGGAATGAGGTCTGTCCTCCTTCCCCTTAGCAGCTGCTAGGTTAAATGTTTTCCCAAGAAAAGATGATTAAACAATGGTAAAAATCATGGGAAAAGAGAAAGTAAAATGTCTTGGAGGAAAATAAGGAAAAAGCATGCATGGGTGAAGTAAAATAGAACTTTTCTAATTTCAAGAGTGCAACAACCCATGCATGTTTCTGATTTGAATCTCTCCTCCATATGTGGTGGTGCTCCGGCGGTGGTGCCGCCTCTTGTGGTGGTGGTTGGCCGGAAAAATCGCCGGAAATGCAATTTCTTCATTTTCCTTCATCTCTTCGATTCTTCAAGGCCTTCAATGACAACGTCTTCCGAAGGTAAATTTGTGCAATCTTCAATGTCTAGAAGCCACGGTTGACTTCTTGTCCTCTTCTCGGAATTGTGCCCAAAAGTAGCCGAAATGCACCTTCTTGTGTCGAATTACTTCAACTCACATAATTAACCTAGAAACATGAAAGCACACATTAAATGCAACAAAAGGCTTTCGGAGTCACTTAATTCCCGTGATTAGGAATGCAATTTGCACTACAAATAAGGGCAAATCACAGCTCGGCAACCAGTCGATGGTGATCGGCGACCAGTCCTCCGGAGACAGTTTTAGGTGAAAATGGGGCAAAATGGAGGAAAGGGAATTGGAAGCTAGAGAGAATTTTGGGAATTTTCTGGTGTCTAGGGTTGGTGAATCCTGAAAATGGAAAGGTTTTGGTATATATATGAGGGGATAAAGGGCCAAGATGAAAGGGGAATGATCCTAGGGTCCAAAGTATAGATCTAACTCACATGAAAGTACCTAAATGCCATTGGGATAGTTAGAAAAGTGTATAGGCATTAAGGGCAAAGTGGTAATGTGTGCTAAGTATAGGAAAATCTGATTTGGGACCATTGGGAGACAAAATGGATAGATGGAAGGCTAGGAGACAAAAGTGACCCAAGCATTAAATGCTTTGTCTCCTATTTGAATTTGAATCACTACTCACCACCAATATGCCTCAACCAATCAAAGGGGCTCTCCTAGTGTGCTTGGGAGAGTCATGCATGAGTTCCAATGTGATGCCTTCGGATTTGACCTCAGAGTTGACCATGTGGACCCGGTTGACTTCGGTTGACTTTTCGAGCCGAAAAGTTGACTTTTCGGTTTCTTGGTCTCAACTCCGGAACAATGTTGCTCTTCACTTCTAAGGTTTCAATCTTGAATTCTTGAGCTCCAAAGTCACGGTTGACTTTTGGCTTCTCCATGGAAATGCCTCAAAAGCTCCCAAAGTGCATCCTTTTCGTCCAAGTTTCATTTCTCCCATATGAACCTACAAAATGAAATAAATAAGGGTAAGTGGCATTATTAGGCAATAAGGAAAGCATAAACTAAGCAATATGGAACACTCTTTATACATAAAATATGTATAAATCACTTATCATCCACCAACCTAGTAAACTCCCTTTCTCCTTATAAAATTATGGGTTATTTAATTTTGGTTATTTTTCCTAAATGTTATTTTATTTTAGCACAAATTTTCTTCTTAGTCGTGCCCTAGCATTTTCTTTGTAGATAGTGAGTTCAATTATTGATGTCTAGGGCTCTTTAGTTTTTCCTTTCTAGGATTAGGGTGATGAGGAGGTGAAAGATATCTCAGTAAAGATCTATAGTAGATCTTGAATTTGTTCTTCAACATAAGTGATGAAACAGGTTCATGTTATAAGTACCAGGATGTTAGTTTACACTCCTATAGTTAATGTCTCTATTGCAACATGTTTTTCTACTATTTAATGAAAGTTAAGCTAATATTGGCATAAAATTTATTTTGCTTGAATATCATATTGGGTGGTTACATACAGATCCTTTTTTAGTGTGGGTTGCTACTACTTTCGTCCCTGAGGCCTGAATGATGGTTCTGCAATCCTCAAATAGGCATGTGTAACATAATTGTTTGTTTACACTATCCCTGACTCTTGTTTTCTTTTTTCTTTACCTTGAAAATACAGTAATATTGATGGCATTACTGGATTCAGTGAAGAGGACTCACAGTCGGTGTTTGGCTTCATGAAGTATGCTATTCAGTTGGCGAAGTCTGGTACTAATATGGTAGCTTTTGTACTTTCCTTGTGTTAGCCTTTTAATCTCTGTTATTTGTGTTGTTATGTTTCCTTTTTGGCATCTCATAGAGTGTATTTGCATGCTACACATTCACTCTGTATGCAGGTAATCAATGCAGCAGTTATAGTATATCCATCAGTTAAACAGGTTATAGCTATTGCATGTGATCAAACTTGCTCTTGGTATGCTCATGCAAACAAGACTACCCTTGAAACATCTTAAAAAAGCCAGAAGCCTCTGTTTCCCATAGTGAATCAGATGGAGTATTGAGCTATGAAACTCTGCATTCAAACAGTTTGCCAAATTATTCGAAACAATTATATACTGGTGTCTGGTGTTTATATCCTTGGCGATGGGCTGAGCAACAATCATACACTAATTCCTACTCTTGGCACCCTTTATGACATGCTGCTATTGTTGCTATTGAATCTTCTGCTGCCAGGGACATTTATCTTTTCCCCAGTTTGGGAAAAATCCAAGATAAGTATGGTGAAATGGACCACACACATTCTTCTTCTGCCGGCTCTCCAGCCAAAAGACAAAAGACCCATTCTACAAATGTGAGTTATTTCTTTGTGCTTCAACCTTCAAATTGGACCTTTTTGGGAAGACTACTTTATCGAGCTGAGGGGCTTGTTTGGTGTTTATTCAATTCCCATCATTTACTAAATATTTTTTCTTCTCTCTCTTTTTATTGTGGTGATATCTTTATTTTTATTCTTGAAGATTTTCTCTTGCCTATGTCCTGTCTCTTGCATTTTGTAGGAGATGATTTATATTTTAACTAAGTTTTTCACTCTAATCTAATTTCTTATTTTCCTGAAAAGCTCCCTGATATATTTTATCTCAGAAAACCTTCTACAATTTCGATAAAGTGGGTCTTTACTGTAATTTTATGTATTGTTTCTGACATGAAGCTTGGTTGACCAATAAAAAAAAAGAATATGAAGCTTGTGAACTGTTAAGTATCTCATTTTCACACATTTGTTAACAATGCACATTCGTGAAACACTGCACATTTGTTAACACTACATGAGGACATTGTCTTTGAACAACAAGTTCTCGGGTGACTTTTACTGTTCAAATGACATCTTATGAATTTTGCCAAATGGTTGAAACGATAACCCCGGTTCATAATTTACATAACCACTCTTTGCATTAGTTATTGTTACGTAGCTGCTGCCTCAAAGTCTTCCCAAGCTCGCAATCAATAGGTACAAGCTCTAAGTGTAGTGATCGACGACCTTGCATAAACAAAGATCAAAGGACCTGAAAATAGAAATAAAGAAAACTAAATTAGTAAAGTAATTATGGAACAATCCCCGGCGACACAACGGCAAAAAATGATAGGGCTAAAACTAGCACACAATGTAATCCTCGCAAATAAAGAATATTGTCACGTAGTATGGATAAACAAGGGTTTCCCGCAGAGGATTGATTCTAATTACTAAACTATATTGACTAAACAATAAAATAAAGATTGAGGTTTTTGGTTTTAACAACACTAATAAACAAGTAAAAGAAATTAATCCAAGATAGTTAATAATATTATTAGAGGAAATCAATGGAGAATGATGTAACCAAGGACTGCTGTTCACCACAAGAAAATGTTTAACTTATAAAAAGCTAATGTATCCTTCTTACAAATTTAATGTCATTACTCAAGTCAAGCCAATGATGTGTTGACCTTAACCTATTAATCTCTCATACTTGGTATGTTAGATGCATGATGTTTACAATCTAACTTAGCCTCTAATGAATAACCTAGGATGATGTCTCCAAATGGTTTAACAAATTGGAAGTCATTAAACACAAAGAGAATTTGAGTAACGCTAGGTAACTTCGATACTGATGTTGTTCTAATTACCTAGATATTTATTCATATGAATAGGCCAATTATTCATGCGCTACTTTAGAACATATTATGATAAAGATAGTCATCCACACGTTCATAGTAATAAAATCCACATTGTCCAAAAAAAAAATCCTAGCATTCTTACTATGTTGTGCACCACAATAAACACACAAAAAAATTATCAATAAAAAACAAATGAATCAAAACACAATCAATTGTCTGAGAAGAATTCAATTAAACCAAAATTGTAAGGTCAACATGCCTAGGGCTAGAAATAGTCCATAGTTATTACAGAAGTTTAGCTACATATAGTCATAGTAGAAATCACAAAAGCCTTATATAACTTAGAAAAGAAACCAAAAGAAAGAAGAATAGAGTCATGGAAATCTTCACAGCTTCCCTTATAGTTCAACGTCTCTCCTTCTCTGAATATCACGATGTGTCTTTGCCCATTAGGAGTTGCAGCCCACGAGGAAAAAGAAAAATCCTAAAATAATTAGAATTTGACATTACTCGATCAATCGGTCACAATGGGACATCGACCGGTCAAACCTTTTTATGTCCTCAATCCGTTTTCAACTTCAGAAGCACTCCAACTCGCCTCCAATTGCTCTTTTTCCTTCCTCATTGTTGCAGGAGTCTTACAAAACATAAAACAATATAAATAATCCAAATAAAGATGGATTATGAGGAAAATAATAGGGAATTAAGTACATCAGAGCACACAAATATGCTCCTATCATGGCTACACCATATGGCGTTTCGATGTGCCACATCTATAAGGGACACTAGGTCCAAGGTTTGGCGGTGAGAAGGGTGATGGAGTTGCTCAGCAGGGAAATAACCCGGACGCGTTTTTCCTGGATGGAATGGCTATGTTGTTCTTGGGAGAATTTTCATGACCTATAAGATAGCATGAATATGCCTCTTATAGACATGTTCTTGCATCCATAACATGGGCAAGGTACAAAATTTGACTCATGAATCAAAATGACATGCATTTGGAATTGAATAGTAAATCATTGATTTGGACTTTGACAAAACCAGAAAACCCCAACCGTTTTCTAAACTTTGCATTATCTTTATTTAACTTGGATTTAGTGTGTTGATTGCTTGTATTTCCTTGTTGCATCTCATCCTTTCTAACTCTTCCAAAATTGAACACTCCACTACACTCACTTAGTAACGACGAGCTTTTAAAGGAAACTGGAGACAATGAGGAACTTGTTGACTATGAAGATGACCCAAAAATCCATGATACTACTCACTAATCATCAAGATAAACATCATTAAATTGCAAATTAAAGCTCTAGACATAAGTAAAAGAGAGAGTTAGGTTGAGGAATGCTCAATAGGTGGTACTCTGACTTCTCCTTGGCTCTTGATGATGTTTTTTGATGAATTGTTGAGGATCCCCATCAGTTAATGAGTGGATGATATAGTAGATGTCGTGGTGAGCAACTTCTATGAAGGGTGGAAGAGGAAAGGAGGTGAGGAAGTGGGTGAAAAGAGGTGAAGAAGGTGGATAGCCTCCAACCTTCGACTGGTTGGGTGACCACTGTCGACCGGTCGAAGGAATGGCAGGGGGAAGAACAAAAGGGAAAGTGGAGAGGAAGGAAAAGGAAAGGGTGGAGTGTCTAGCTAAATTGTGAAATGGGAAATGACCTAAAATGACAAAAACTAGGTTTAAATAGGTAGAGGAGAGGAGGAATGGAGGGCTAGGATGATGTTTGAGAGATCTAAGGGGTAGAAGACTAAGTGGAGGACAAATGGGGAATTGCACAAGGGGATGAAAATAAGTAATAATCAAGTGATGACCTCATGATGTATGGAACATTTCTTGCTGAACTTTGGGGCTCCTTATGGTGAGTCACATGGTTGACTTTGTCATTGACCTTGACCTTGACCCTCGAAGTTGACCAAAGTGGTTTCTTGGTCAATCTTCCGGAATTCTCTTGTGCTTTACTACCAAGACAAAAAGAAGTTATTTTATGGTGCAACAAGGACTAGTTTTAGGGCAAATTGTGTCCCAGATTTGTATGTGATTTACATACAAATTTGGCTTCTAACCTCCATAAAAATACTAATCCAATAGTTATTTAAAGTCTCTAATCCATGTTTTGCACTCTGATTTGCACTTATTTATAGCGCAAATTGTATTCCTAATCACGAGAGTTAAGCTTACCCGAAGGCATTTTGTTACTAATAAATGCGTTTTCATGATTTCAGGTTACTTAGGTGACTTGAGGTAATTCGGCACAAGAAGGTGCATTTTGAGTACTTTTGGGCACACTTCCGAGAAGAGGACAAGAAGTCAACAGTGGCTTCTAGGCATTGAAGATTGCACAAATTTACCTTCGGAGGACGTTGCCATTGAAGGCCTTGAAGAATCGAAGAAAGGAAGGAAAATGAAGAAATTGCATTTCCGGCGACTTTTCCGGCCAACCACCACCACAAGAGGCGGCAGCACCGCCGGACCACCACCGGAGCACCACCACAGCAGGAGAGAGTCTCCTACACCAGCTGCACACATGTGTGGCACAGCTCACACACACACTCATCCACATGTCCACTTATCCCTCCACCAACCCATAATTTCCTCCACTTCACATTTCTTTATGTGAGTGGCTCTCCCTTTTGCTTAAACTAAGAAAGATTGCAGCTGCTATGACTACCCTAGCAGCCACACATGAAGAGAAGAATCTCATTCTAGCCACAATTTTCGAGCAGCCCCCTTCTTCCCCTTCTTCCTCTTCTCCCTCTCCTCTCTTTCTTCTTCTTTTCTCTTCTTCCCATTCTAAATTCAAGCCATTTTCCCTATCACTTCCGGCCACCTTCTTCACCCTTTCTTTCTTTCTTCTTCTACCTTCCTCACTCTTTTCTCTCTTCCATTCTCACCACCAAATTCGTGCTACCCCTCACCTCACCAAAACAGCCCCCACAACAACATCAAGAATTGCAAGGATTGAAACTTTGAGCAAGGAGGAGTTCATAAAAGAGGAGGAGAAGTCTTGGAAACATCATTAAGCATTCTCTAACTCTTTTACCTTTTAGTTTCATTGCTTTAATTCTTGTAATTTGAGATGTACACTAGCTATTGAAATTGAGTTTGTAAGCTCAATAACTTTGTTTATCAAATTTGCAATTGTTGCTCATTTACTTTCTTGCATGTTCTCTTTGAAAACACCAAAAATATGAACACTACAACCATGTGCACATACTTCACTACACTAGTATATAGCTCATCTCTTATCTCACCATTTTAGTGCTAGAATAGCTTGGTTACCACATAATTACCAAGGTGATTTTAGGGCCTTCCAATCCCTTGGGTACGATAATCCCCCGGTCTTAATCTATACCATCCACTACACTTTGACGGCGATACTCACATTCACCCCTCCGGTATCATCGAGTCAAATGGCACCGTTGCCGGGGATTGAGGTTTAACCTTAATCTCTTGGTAATCGTTTCCGGGTTGTTCTTAGCACTATTCTTTAGTTTAGAATGTTTGATAATTGTTTTGTAGTTGTTTGTTCATAAGTGTTTGTATTTCCTTCTTTGCATTGTATGTTGAATTTGTTTTTAGCTTGTGTCAAGTGTTGTTCTTGCTGTTAATAAGTGTGTAGTTACATCTTAGTTTGCTTCAATTCAAGCTAGGTTAGTTCCCTTGCCTATCTAGGGAAGTTCTCAAAATCTGTTTTCAGTTTTCGTTTAGCTACTGTCCTCTGTTTTCTCAATTTTTGTTAAAATAGTAAATCAACCCAGGAAATTCTAAAAATTTGTGTGCTACTTTTTTTACGTGTCTAGTATACGTGGTTAAAATTTCAGGTCATTTGGTTAAGTCTAGCTTAGGTAAATAAATAGTTTTTGTGCTACTGGTCGTCAGGATCCTCTCTAGAATCTCTCTGTCTAACAAATCCGTCCGGACGCCACAGTTCCGTCCGGACGCCCAAGTGATAAATAGCTTCTGCCCGTGCAATCCGTCCGATCGTCTGGGAGCTATCCAGAGACTGTTTTGATTGTTCTATGTTGTTTGTTGCTTCCATTCGGTTCCATATCTTGTATACATTGGTTTTATTGATTAAAAGTTGATTCTAAGCCTTTTGTTGTGATATTAAAGGTACTTGAGTGAATCATCTACTTCACACATGGATAGATGGAAGCAAGAATGGGAAGAGCCTAGGAGATTTGAGCATCAAGATGATCGATATAGCATTGGAATGATATCTCAACCACATCTTGAAGAGCAACCATACCAAGATCATGGGGGATACCAATATGAAGGCCATGACTCCCACAACAATCCATATTTCTCTAATGATCATTGGAGTTCACATGATGGTTCTAGTATATTCGCTGCAGCACCGGAGTTCCAACAAGCACATGAGTATGAACTTAATGAGCCAAGCTTGGCAGATATGTTAGCTCAATTGCAAGCTTCTAGTGAGAGGTGTCAAGCTTCTGTACACAATTTACTTGAGCAAGATCATGAACTCACAACTCTTCACTCAAGTAAGCTTTATGATCCCAATCCATTACTTGTGCATAATGATGATGATGATGTGCATACATATGGGGCCAAGAGGGAAGAAAATGTACCTCTTGGCCATTTGTTGAATAATAATATGCATAGTCATTTTAATTATATGGAGGATGGGAACCGGGAGGAAGAAAATGTACTCCCGGGAAGTGGATTTGATGATGTGAATGTTGGTGAAAGGAGTGAAGAGGAAGACATTTCACTTGGAAGAGTTGTTGGACACTTGTCATTGGATGATTATGAGCATAAAGACTATGAGAGGAGGAAATATGAGAGATCATTGAGTAGAGGTACTTCTAGGCATGAGGAAGAGCTGACCATTACAGAAGAGGGAGAGGCCATGATGGTTAGGGACCCCTCTTTGGTCATACACTCCTCTAGGGAGACTTCTAGGCATGATCCACCTTCTACAAAGGACATTGTGTCATCCATGGAGGAAGAAATGAGTGACAATGGGCATGAACATGAATATGAAGGGTCAAGAGAGCATATTATCTCCTCTCCACCACTTGAGTTGTCCAAGAGAAAGCGGAAGAAGAAGCATGGATTGATGAGTTCACTATTTGAAACCTTCAAGAGGGCAGATGTGAATGTCCCTTTACTAAAACTCATTGATAATGTACCAGCTTATGCCCAATTTCTCAAGAATCTTTGTTTGCACAAGAGGAGATTTGCAGCCAATGAGAAATTTCAGCTACATGAGGAGGTGAGTGCAATCATTCAACATCGGTTGCCTCAAAGGAAGCAAGATTTTGGAAGCTTCATTGTAGGGTGCAGAATTGGCAAGGAGTCTTTTGATGGAACTATCATGGACATGGGTACAAGTATTAACATCATGCCTCTATCCACATACCAAAGGCTAGCCATTGGTCCTTTGAAGACTACTTCGGTTTCATTGGAATTGGTGGATGGAGCTGCTAGACTCCCGGTTGGAATTGTTGAAGATGTTTTGATAAGACTCAACAAGTTTATTCTTCCAGCTGATTTTGTGGTGTTGGACATGAATGAGGATGTTCATATGGACGAGGAGTGTCCTATCATCCTTGGAAAACCATTTATGGCTATGGCGGGTGTCAAAATAAATGTGCAAAAAGGTACAATATGCCTCAAGGTGCTAGGAGAAAAAGTGAAGCTACAAGTGTTTCAACCTAGCTATCCCCTAGAGGTTATCCAAGAAGTGTTTGCAATTGATTTGGTGAGAGGTGATCAAGCTAAAGGTGAGAGGATCTTTGGTCCATTGAATCCACTAGAGCCTCTAGTGAAAGAATTTAATCCTCCCCCTTTGGTTGCTGCACATGAGCAACAAGAGCCTTCTTCTACGGATAGTGATGATGATATGTTTGACATTGTTGTTCCCACAGTCATTGACGAAGAAGTGTCAAATGTGGAGCAAGTCCATGAGCCTAGTGAGTCTACAACATCCCTTTCAAAAGAAGAACATGTGTCCTCTACACCTCCCACTCTTGAGAACATGAAGGGTTTGTTGCCTACACCTCATTATCCTATTCATAGGAGAGGACTGCTGCCAAGACCCTCTCTTCATCTTCAGGAGCATAGATTGTTCCCTACACCTCCCAATTTCGAGACATATGAGTTATACAAGAAGAAAAGTCCTCCATTGAGTGAGGTACAACTAGAAGCGATCCAATGCTTAAGGGAGATTCTAGGGATTGGAGTGAACAAGATGAGGATGCAAGAATGGCCTCTGTTTCAAAGCTGCAGGTCCATGGCCACACCATTTATGAATTGTTTCGGTGGCAAGGAGTGCTTTGAGCCTCCATGAGCAACAAGATGAAGAAACAAGACCGGCTTGAAGTCTATAAAGGAAAGCGCTTGTGGGGAGGCAACCCTATATCATTTTGAGTTCTGATTTCTTTCAATAAAGAAGTTTCAGAGGTTTTGAAGGAGTTAAGTTCGGAGTTCCGGAATGGGGAGCTCACATAAGTCATTTTGCAATATGTCCAGAATCTACCTGGGCAGGTCAGACGATTTACGGGGGTTTTTTCTCTCATCCTAGCCGTTAGAATGAGCTGAGCTGTTCATTAAAGTTGTTCCCCTATGTGTCTACTACCTCCGGTTTAAATTTCATGGTGATCGGATCATTGGATCTCTAGATATTCAGCTATCAATGAGTGGTATTCAGGCCTGAGTTGACTTTCTCAGCCCTCACTTTGACCAGTTCGTGTTTTATCCTCCAGTAGGCGTTTGGGGTATTTCCAGTGGCTAACATGAAGCCATTTGAGTCTATTTTTCAATACCACTAGAATAACTACATTCCTATTCCTACCATTGCAGTTATGCCCCTAGGAAAGGGAAGAGGTCAAAGCTGATTCACTGTACTCACTCTTGCTCAACAATATTCACCATGGAGCACACTTGGAGCTTACGTATGGAAGTCAAGGCTTTATGCGTTGAGGTTGGTGATTGTTGGTGCCTACTGAATATCATTGTGGAGATCGCCATAAGGAAGTTTTCATTTTACTTCTCTCACATTAGTTTGTTTTTTTGTTAATTGTTTTGTTTTGTGTTTTGTGTTTTGTTTGTTTGTTTTGTGTGTTGTTTGTTGTTGTTTGTCATAGCTCTCACCCAAAGATTATTGTTAAATTCACTTATCACATTGGGGACAATGTTAAGTTTAAGTGTGGGGGTGAGAATTGGGTTCGTTCTAGCCAAAATGTTTCAAATTTTTCAAATTTTGTCAAGTTCCAGTAGCTAATCCGTCCGGACACCCTACTAGTGTCCGGACGCCCACAAGTCTGGGAGGTAAGAATCGTGTAATCCGTCCGGGCGCCCCTACTAGGTGTCCGGACGCCCTTTGTAATCCCAGAAAACATGCTCTCTGCCACTTGATCCGCTCGGACGCCCACACTAGGTGCCCGGACGCCAGAGCCCCTGATTGTGAAATTTTGGCATTTTTGTTTGCTTTTGTGTGTTGTTTGTGTTTTGTGTCTATTGTCTCCGATCCCAATGATGAATTGAGCTTACTTTGTTGTGTTCTAGAGACTGTGATCATTATTGAGGCTTGATATGATTTGCTTTGAGTTTAATATGCATGATTCTTGATTGCTTGATTACCATGTACACATCACCTTTGTTGATTCATTGATTGCAATCCGAGAAGCACACTTGACATGTATTGCCATGCATACCCAGAAATTGTGAGGTTTTGAGCCCATTGAATATGCACATGTATGCATCTTTTGTGTTTCTCTTTGTTCTTCATGTTTGAACATTGCATAAGGTTTGGACCTAGAACTTGCTCAAAGACCGCTTGAAGCTTTTGATTGATCCATTTTGAGTTAGAAATGACTAAGGCATTAGTTGAACACCATTGCCAAATTGACCATCATCCATATGAATCTGAACTCTAGGAATAACCCACTTTGAGCCATATACATCATTAGCTTTCCTTTGTTCACCCACTTCATACACATTCATTCCACCACTTCAAAAGACCATCACCATTGTGTTTACAAGACTTTGATAGTGACTTCTCATCCTTTATGCTTGGGATTTTATGATTGTACTAAAAAAGGAAAGTTTGGAGGAGTTGTCTAGTTTTATTTGTTCAAAGAAAGAAAGAAAGAAAATCAAAAACAAAAAGAAGGAATAAAGTTCCTCAAGAAAAATAAAGAAAAAAATAGAAAATGAGAAAGAAGAAAAATCCAAAAAGAAAGTAGTTTGTGAATAAGGTTGGAGGTGAATAAGAAAATAATTTGGTTGAAGCATTTGGTTGAGTTTCAAAGTCGTTGATATGTCTTGTGAACACTTAGCACCACTCATATTTCCATTCCATTCCATTCACCCATTGGCCCCATTTTACCATTATAAGTCCTTGAGATCTAACGATTTATGGTTCGATTTGTAGAGAGTTGGTTGATGAGCAAGCATATGGGAACATTCTTTGTGCATTTGTTATGAGAGTAAACACTTTGACCCTATACACTTGAGCGGAAATACTTAGTGATCTTTGCGAGAGTTGTGGTTAATGTGTTTAGTGTGCCTATTTGATTGCATGAGATGGATTGTACATTGGTTTCCACACACTTCACCAAGCATGATTGAATTGCGCTTGTTAAATTCTTAGCAAATTTCTGAAGCCTTGATTTGTGTTCTTATGTCTCTTGTTTACAACATCCCGAGCTCGTTGAGGACTATGGTTGGAGAAAATTTTGTTTGAATTTTGTTTTTCCCTTTCGCGTGTTGTATTGTGTTTCCCTTACTGTTTTATGTTGTGTTTGCTTGAGGACAAGCAAGATTCAAGTGTGGGGGTGTGATTTGCACTTATTTATAGCGCAAATTGTATTCCTAATCACGAGAGTTAAGCTTACCCGAAGGCATTTTGTTACTAATAATATGCGTTTTCATGATTTCAGGTTACTTAGATGACTTGAGGTAATTCGGCACAAGAAGGTGCATTTTGAGTACTTTTGGGCACACTTCCGAGAAGAGGACAAGAAGTCAACCGTGGCTTCTAGGCATTGAAGATTGCACAAATTTACCTTCGGAAGACGTTGCCATTGAAGGCCTTGAAGAATCGAAGAAAGGAAGGAAAATGAAGAAATTGCATTTCCGGCGACTTTTCCGGCCAACCACCACCACAAGAGGCGGTTGCACCGCCGGACCACCACCGGAGCACCACCACAGCAGGAGAGAGTCTCCTACACCAGCTGCACACATGTGTGGCACAGCTCACACACACACTCATCCACATGTCCACTTATCCCTCCACCAACCCATAATTTCCTCCACTTCACATTTCTTTATGTGAGTGGCTCTCCCTTTTGCTTAAACTAAGAAAGATTGCAGCTGCTATGACTACCCTAGCAGCCACACATGAAGAGAACAATCTCATTCTAGCCACAATTTTCGAGCAGCCCCCTTCTTCCCCTTCTTCCTCTTCTCCCTCTCCTCTCTTTCTTCTTCTTTTCTCTTCTTCCCATTCTAAATTCAAGCCATTTTCCCTATCACTTCCGGCCACCTTCTTCACCCTTTCTTTCTTTCTTCTTCTACCTTCCTCACTCTTTTCTCTCTTCCATTCTCACCACCAAATTCGTGCTACCCCTCACCTCACCAAAACAGCCCCCACAACAACATCAAGAATTGCAAGGATTGAAACTTGGAGCAAGGAGGAGTTCATAAAAGAGGAGGAGAAGTCTCGGAAACATCATTGAGCATTCTCTAACTCTTTTACCTTTTAGTTTCATTGCTTTAATTCTTGTAATTTGAGATGTACACTAGCTATTGAAATTGAGTTTGTAAGCTCAATAACTTTGTTTATCAAATTTGCAATTGTTGCTCATTTACTTTCTTGCATGTTCTCTTTGAAAACACCAAAAATATGAACACTACAACCATGTGCACATACTTCACTACACTAGTATATAGCCCATCTCTTATCTCACCATTTTAGTGCTAGAATAGCTTGGTTACCACATAATTACCAAGGTGATTTTAGGGCCTTCCAATCCCTTGGGTACGATAATCCCCCGGTCTTAATCTATATCATCCACTACACTTTGACGGCGATACTCACATTCACCCCTCCGGTATCATCGAGTCACACTCATGTAGGGAAATTGAGCATCAGAATGATATTGGGACCAAAGGGCGCATTTTGGAGCCTTTTTGTGCATTATCAAAAAAAGACGAAAAGTCAACTCGAGGACCGGCCGTCAACTCGTGGTCAACCCCAACTTTAGAGCGTCAAAGAGTCAAACAGCAAGACATGGGAATACGTGAGAGCTTGCATCTAGAGAAGCAAGGGGAAAAGTTTAAGAAGCACCTTGCCTACCATACTGCAACTCCAAAACAATGATTTCAATTCTGTGATTGGATGAGCGCTACGACATTTCATGATGGGTAATTGGGTATATATCTAATATATCACGAAATGTTAAAGATGGGAAGATCACATGTTTAAAGACCCACCATTGTCAAGTGTCGTTGCAACGGTTACTTCCGATTGGAATTTGGCCATTCTTGAGCAAAGATGTATGTGAACCTTTAGTGCAATTGTCAAGTTTATTTGAAGAGACCTATGCAAAGACTGAAAGACATTAAAGGTTTACTGATTTAGACAAATTACAGAATGACATTGTGCTTAATTTATGCAAGCTGGAGCAAATATTCTCACATGCTTTCTTCGATATCATAATTCATTTAGCCATCCATTTACCACAAAAGGCAAAAATTACTAGGCCAGTTGGATATAGGTGGATGTTCCCAATAGAAAGGTAGTGAAGATTCTTCCAATTGAGATTTGTATTGATTTATATGTATTAAATTTTAACATTCCACTAATGTTCAATTTTAGGAAGTGATTATGCGGTTTTTTACCGTGGTCATTAATTATTACCTAAACTTCCTAACAATTGTCGTTGTAAAGTATAATGGGAAATAGAGGTTTTTCCCACAGAAGATTGTTATAGTTACTTTTCAATGTCACAATAAATTAAATTAAATAAAGAATTATTATTAACAAGTATAAAGAATATATATATATACAAAATTAAATAAACTATACAGTATTGTTTCTATTTACAAAAATATACATTATATACAAAAGTATTTTTGGGGGTTTTGATATTTTTGAAAACAATAAATAAAGAAAAGGAAATATTTTTTGATTTTTATTCCTTTTGAAAGCCAGAAAAACACACACAAGTATTGAATTGAAGATTAACCAACTCTCTAGCCATGAATCCGAAACTAACATATGTAAGATGCTGGACCACCATACCTCTCCCAAATAAAACTTTCCTATGAAAATTAACTCCGAGACCACTCTGTCAAGCTAATCAATAGAAAAAGAGTTGTTAATTCAAGTGCACGACCTAGCGGGACCGCCCAACTATCCGTGATCCTTCTTATTTAGTTTCAACATTAAAGATAAAACCAAACAAACAAAATTCACATAAGCTGCTAGAAGAATCAATCAACTTCAATCCAACAATTATTACACAAAATAGAAAATAAACAAACAATAACATTTCCCAAAATTATTCACGAATAGTTAATTGAACAAAAATAAATTATAATAAATAAACGAAGTTTGAGAAAAATGTTACTTGTTGTGTCCATGAAAATGGACAACGTGCGGCGAGCGAAGGTGGCGGACTCGGCTATGAAAACGGACAATGAATTTGGATGTGGCGGGTGCGCGGGTGTCCTTAGCAGATTGGGCTTTTGGGCTTGGGCAATTGGGCAAAGGCCCAATTCTTTTTCTCTTTGTTTCTTTCCGGTCCAGCCCATGCAATTGGCCCATTGACTTTTCAACTCTTCATTTTCTTCTTTTCTGGTTTGACCCCGTGCTAGCCCTTCTTGCTTTGACTATTCAACTTAGCTCATTCTCTCATCCATGTCGGCATTGAGCCTTCATTCATCATTCTTCTTTCGCGAATTCGGGCGCAGCAAGAGAGGGAGCCGGGCGCAGAGGAAGAGGCAGCAACAATCGAGGACTGGGCACGGCGGTAGCGTCGCTGGGCTTTGGGGATTTCCGACGGCGGCGCTGCTGGGCTGATGCGAAGTCGACGGCAGAATTGAACACGGCAGCAGCAGGGAAGCGGCGTCGACGGCATCAGATTTGGATCGTGGTCGGGTGTGTGGTGAACGGCGAGCGGGGCGCCGTGAGCAGAGGACCGAGGCAGTGGCGACGCACGGCCTGGGCAAATGGATCGAGCACGGGGAGGTGAGGAGACGCCGGATTTTGCACGGCGTGAGGACTGGGCTCGATTGAAATCGATGGCGCCGGCGAGTAATAGCAGCAGCTTCCAAATCTGCAAAATAAAAGAAGATAATTAGATTGCTTGATTGATTGTGAATTTGCAGGAAAAAAAAGAAAGAAAAGAAAACTTGAATTGGGTGAAGTGAGATGCGGCGCCGATGGTGATGGAATTGGCAGAGGCTGCTTGGCCATTGGGCTTTGTTGCCGGCGTTGAGGACGGCGATGGGTGCACAGAGGAGGCACGGGAATGCAGTAATTGCAGATGGTGGTGATGCTTTAATTGAATTGTGATTGCAGGTGAGCTCGTGCATCCTTGATAAACTGATGATTATTGATTGTGAATGTGTGATTGAGATGGTGGTGGAGATGGTGCTTAAATAGGCAAAGAAAGTAGAGAAACAGCCAAGGAAGAGTGGAAGTGGGAGGCCGGCAGTGGCTGTTTAGCTGGAGATGCTCAAAAGCAATGGGAAACAAGAGTGGATGATTGAGCTGGATTGATTGATTCCTGGATGGAATTTAAGCCATGTGAGGAGCAGCCGAACGTGGTAGACTGGTAGTGATCAATGATCTGGATGGTATGTGATGGTGATCTGTGATGGGAATAAGGAGCGGGTAACATGGGAGCTGCAAACAGAAATCAAAAGAAAAACAAAGAAAAGAAAAAAGTAAAATAATAAAACAAAAGAAAGATAAAGAAATAATAGAATAAAAGAAAAATAAAATAATAAAAGAATTTAAATATATAAAAGAATAATTATTAGAGAAAATAAGATGGTTGTTTGAATTGTGTTTCACCACCGCGTGTGGTGGTTGCGCCGCCTTATGTGGTGGTTCGCCGACAAATTGTCGGGATTCGGAACGGTTCCCGAAATCTTCGTACAATATTTTATTCCACATGTGAAAGTCACGGTTGACTTTCCGAATTACGCTGAAAACCTCCAAAATACACCTATTCTATGCAGATTAACATTTTTCTCGTATTTTCCCTAAAAACACAAAAACAAACATTAAACAGACAATTAAGCTTTCGAAATAGCAAAATCCAGTAATTAAAGGCACTTTGTACGTGAACGTATTTTACGTTCACATCAGGAAGCTGGAAAATTTACAAGATTACGTACGTAACAAAGCTCGACCCGAAGGTTTTATAGCAGAGGGTTATATTGCAGAAAAATCACTAACATTTTGCTCAATGTATCTAAACGATATTGAGACAATCTTCACTCGACCTGAACAAAATTATGACGGAGGTGAAAAGAAAGCAACATTGTCGGTTTTTGCTCAAAATGTACATCCTCTTGGTGGTTACAAAATGGCTAGTTGGTCGGATGAAGAGATGGAACCTGCTTATTGGTATATCTTGGACAATTGTGATGAGGTTAAACCCTTTAAATTGTGAGTGTTCAATTTTTATTTATTAACTGCTTCACTTTTGGCTTATATACTTACTGTTAGCTTATATAATTAAGTGTCATTTTTGTTTGATGTGTATATAGTCAACATTATGAAATTTCGAAAAGAGTCCCCTCAAGCTAGAAGAGAGACAAAGAGATCAGTTTCCTACATGGTTTAAGGGTCAAATAGAGACTTGATATAACCAGGGCTTATCACTTCTGTTACATTCGTTGCATCCTAAAGGATCTCTCCTCCTACCACAGCTTCCTTGGACTTCTTGGGACCCTTGGGAAGCTGTTCAACATGTCTACCATTACTTAAAGTCACCGCATTAATTTGTTCATGGTTAATTCCCTTGGGATTAATCTCCGTTTGGCTAGGAAGTCGACCCGGTTCTCTTTGACTCAGAAGTTGCATCATCTGATTCATTTGTTGTTGCAAAGTGTCCATACGCTTATCATTCATCTTAATGTAAGTCGTGAGATTTGTTTCAACCATTTGAGTCGGATCCGCACCCGTATCCTTATAGTTGGAGCCCATGGATTTTTTAGTATAACTTGATTGACCACCTTGAAAATTTGCTCAAACACCAAATTGTCGTGCTGATTGATTTCTCCAATCGGTTGTATTGTTCATGTTTCCATACTGAGGTCTTTGGTAACCTCCCATTGCATTAACTTGCTCAAGTAGGCTTGGATATACCTCAGATGTGTGGCTTACCATAGAACATATATACCTTACATACCATGCTTGGAATTACTAGTATTTGTTGCACAAGGTTTGTCAATGCAGTGATTTATTGTTCAAGATGAGAAGAATATCCCACTTCATTCACTAAAGCACTAGTGTTGTCTCTTCTTGACCCAAACTGTTGTGAGTTTGTGGCAATTCTCTCTAGCATGATTTTTGCTTCAGCTGCAGTTTTGTTCATCAATGCTCCACCACTCGATGCATCAACCATCAGACGATATGTGTGTGTCAATCCCTCATAGAAATATCTGACTAAGTTCACGTCTGTCAATCCATGATGAGGACAAGAAGCAATAAGCCTCTTGAACCGCTCCCAATACTTTGAAATAACTTCCATATTTGCTTGTTGGATGCTCACTAACTCCCTCTGAATCTTTGTAGCTCTCTTTGCCGGAAAGAATTTAACAAGAAAAGCTCTTGTCATCTCTTCCCTTGTATGAATAGTTCCAGAAGATAGATCATACAGCCAATCTTTTTCTTTGTCCTTAAATGAGAATGGAAAAAGTCGTAGTTTAATTGCTCATCAGAGACACTAACAGGCTTCATAGTAGCACTCACCGGACTACAACTCATAACTTGTATCAAATGTCGGATACACAGTGCACAAGAAAAAAATTTGCGGTCGAAGGTTTTGTAAGTTCCTTTAAATTCAAAGCCATGTCTTGCACTTGCTTAGACTCAGAAGACTCTGGATGTGGAGGTTCTTCCTCCTGTGGTGGTAATAGATGAGGCGGTGGTAATTCACCAAAGTTGATTGATTTGTATGTGATTTACATACAAATCGGACCTCTAACCGCCATAAAAATACTAATCCAATAATGATTTGTATGTAATTTGCATACAAATTAGGCCTTTAATAATCATTATTATGTTAGTTCGATGACCATTTTAGAGTCTATAATCCATGTTTTGCACTGATGTAGGGAAATCGAACATTAGAATGATATTGGAAGCAAAATGACTCATTTTGGAGGCTTTTTGTGCATTTCCGGCAAAAGGACGAAAAGTCAACCCGAGGACCGGCGGTCAACTCGTGGTCAACCCCCGACTTTAGAGCTTCAAAGAGTCAAACATCAAGTTCCGGGAGTGAAGTACAAGAGAATTTCGGAAAATTGACTAAGAAACCGAAAAGTCAAGGTCAAAGTCAAAGTCAACCTTGTGATTCACCAAGAAGCTTCCAAAGCATCAAGGACCATACTATATATCATGAGGTCACCCATTGATTATTCCTCCCTTTTGTATTCCCTTGTGAAATTCCCCCATTGCCCTCCATTAAACCTTTTAGCCATTGAATCTAATCCTAGCTCATCCTAGCTCTCCATTTCTTCCCCTTCTCTCCTATAAATAATCTAGTCTTAGCCACATTTAGGTTATCTCCCATCTCCCATCTACAATCTTTAGCTAGCCACGACCACCCATCACTCTCATTCCTCTCCACCTCCACTACATCATCCATTTTGTTTCTACAGATCCTCACCAATTCATCCAAGAGCATCATCAAGAGCCAAGGAGAAGAAGATCAGTGGCCATCTATTGAGCATCTCTTATCCTTACTCTCTCTTCTACTTATGTTTAGTGCTTTAATTTGTAATTTGATGATGTTAATTGTGATGATTAGTGAGTAGTAACCTTTGTTGGGGACTAGGGTTGTGTGCCCTAGTCCAATGTGACTATGTGATGCTTTGATTGATGAATAAAACCTTTGTGATTTATGAATACATATATTGTCTATGCTACTATGTGTTGATTGTATGTTTTAAGACTTAGTCACTCTTTGGTATGCAATGAACCTATCTAGTATGTGAATTGTTTGGCTTGACCTCCTTACTCTTCTCTAGACCATGGCAATATGTGTGATGAGCATGTTATCTTGTGTAATCCTTAATTCGGTGCTTTACGCCTCCTATTCTCTCTCTCTCTTCATGGAGAGTCCTATTGACCCCAATAAGGCTTAGGATACCTTAGAGGAATCCATTCCACATCGATAGCATCGGTGGAATGGTGAATTATACATGTCATGCTTGTTTAAGCCTCTTTGTGTTGTCAACTTAGGCCTCTTGAGCACTTAGGGGATTTGGTATTAAGCACTTAGAGAAATCCCCTAGACACCCTAGAGACTTAGGGACATGGTTCTAGCTATGGCTAGGATATGAGACTTGGTTTGTGACCATATTGGCTTGATTTTATTATTGTGGGCATTGATTGTTGCATTGCGCTAGAGGTTACCCGAAACCCCAACGTTTTACATAAATTGCACACACATTTATCTTATTTGCTTGCATTTACTTTACTTGCTTGTTTGTTTATCTCTTCCTTGCATCATTACTTTCCAAACAAACCGAACACTACACCACTACACTTCACTCATTATCTAAATCACACACTTCACTCTTTCCGTTTCTCACCTTTTCTATCATAGCTAGAGTACTTGATCACCTCACACACTACCTTGAGATTGGGGAGCCCACCGATCCTTGTTGGAACGACAACCCCTTCTTAAACTATACATATCTCATACTTTGACGTTTTGTCAAATAACCATTTAGAGTCTCTAATACATGTTTTGCATTCATGTAGGGAAATTGAGCATCAGAATGACATCGAAAGCAAAATGACGAAAAGTCTACTCGTGGACCGGAGGTCAACACGTGGTTAACCCCGACTTTTGAGTGTCAAAGTGTCAAGTATCAAGTCCCGGAAGTGAAGCACAAGAGAATTTCGGAAGATTGACTAAGACACCGAAAAGTCAAGCAAAGTCAGCTTTGGTCAACTCCAAGGGTCAAGGTCAAGGTCAAGGATGAAGTCAACCTTGTGACTCACTACAAGAGGTTCCGAAATTAGCAAGGACTGCTAAATTTCATGAGGTCATCCATTGATTATTCTTCTTTTTTTGTTCCCATATGCATTTACCCTCTTGTCCTTCATTTACTCTCTTAGTCATTAGATCCTTTCCTTGTTGATCCGAACCCTCCATTCCCCCTCTCTCTCTCATCTATATAAACCTAATTTTTCCTCATTTAGGTCATCTCTCATCACTTTGAACAACCATATATTCCCCTCTACCTTCCCCTTTAGTTTTCCTCTCTACCTCCTCTACATCATCATCCATCTTGTTGCTAAAGATCCTCACCAATTCATCAAGGACATCATCAAGAGCCAAGGAGAAGCAAAGAGAATCACCTATTGAGCATTCATCAACCTTTCTCTCTCTTCTACTTATGTCTATAGCTTTAATTTGTAATTTGATAATGTTTATTTTGATGATTAGTGAGTAGTAACCTTGTTGGGGACTAGGGTTGTGTGCCCTAGTCCAATGTGACTTTGTGATGCTTTTTAATGATGAATAAATGCCTTGTGATTCATGAATATATGTATTGTCTAATCTCTTATGTGTTGGATGTGTGTTTGAAGAACTAGCCACTCTTAGATGTGCATTTGATCTATCTTGTATGAGGATTGTTTGGCCTGCCACTTTACTCTTCTCTTGACACTAGGCAATATGTATGATGAGCATGTTTTACTCATGTATGATCTTTAATTCGGGTGCTTTACGCCTTCTTTTGACCCTAGTAAGGCTCTAGGATACCTTAGAAGGAATCTATTCCACATCGATAGCATCAATGGAATGATGGATTGTTCATGAGTTGCTAGTTTGAGTTCCTATGTTTTGATGTTTTATGCCTCTTAAGCACTTTAGGGAATTTGGTATTAAGTAACTTAGAGAAGTTCCCTAAGACACCTAGTGAGTTTGAATGATCCATAGCATAACATTTGAATACCATAAGAAAGATGGTCCTAGACCCATAGCATGGCAGGATACAAGACTTGATTTGTGATCACATTGGCATGTATTCATTGTTAGAGTGTTGCTTGTTGCATTAGATTTAGGTTGACCCGAAAACCCCAACATTTTTATGAATTGCACACACATTTCTCTTTACTTACACGCTTTTACTTACCTTGCATTTATTTACTTGTTCACTTGTCTTTTCATTTCATCATTACTTTATAAAACCATCATTACACCACACTCGCACATTGTTTAAACCACTTATCCACTCTTTTCATATTTCATCTATAAATCATAACTAGAGTTATTCGATTGCATTCTACCTAGGAGTTGGGGGGCCATCGATCCATGTTGGAACGACAACCCCGGTAAAGTAATTACATAACCATTCTTTGCACTCGTCAAATGATTGGAACGATAACCCGATTCATAATTTACATAACCACTCTTTGCATTATTCATTGTTACGTTGCTACTGCCTCAAAGTTCTCCCAATTCGCGATCAATAGGTACAAGCTCTAAGTGTAGTGATCGACGACCTTGCATAAACAAAGATCAAAGGACCTGAAAACACAAATAAAAAACTAAATTAGTAAAGTAATTAGAGAACAATCCCCAGCGACACGGCGCCAAAAATTGGTAGGGCTAGAACTAGCACACAATTTAATCCTTGCAAATAAAGAATATTGTCACGTAGTATGGATAAGCAAGGGTTTTCCGTAGAGGATTGATTCTAATTACTAAACTACATTGACTAAACATTAAAATAAAGATTGAGCTTTTTGGTTTTAACTACACTAATAAACGAGTAAAAGAAATAAATCCAAAATGATTAATAATATTATTAGAGGAAATCAATGAAGAATAATGTGATCAGGGACTGCTGTTCACTACAAGACAATGTTTCACTTACAAAAAGCTAATGTATCATTCTTAGCAATTGAATATCATTACTCAAGTCAAGCCAATGATGTGTTGACCTTAACCTATTAATCTCTCATACTTGGTATGTTAGATGAGTGATGTCTACAATCTAACTTAGTCTCTAATGAGTAACCTAGGATGATGTCTCCAAACGGTTTAACAAATTGGAAGTCATTAAGTACAAAGAGATTTTGAGTAACGCTAGGCAACTTTGATACTGATGTTGTTCTAATTACCTAAATATTGATTCATATGAATATGTCAATTATTTATGCGCTACTTTAGAACATGTTATGATAAGGATGGTCATCCACACATTCATAGTAATAAAATCCTAGCATTCTTACTATGTTGTGCACCACAATAAACACATAAAAGATTTATCAATAAAAAACTAATGAATCAAAAAATAATCAATTGTCTGAGAAGAATTCAATTAAACCAAAATAATAAGGTCAACATGTCTAATCCTAAAAGAATTAGAATTTGACATCGCTCGATCAATCGGTCAGAATGGGACATCCACCGGTCAAACTTTCTTTTGTCCTCAATCTGTTTCCAACTTCAGAAGCACTCCAACTCGCCTCCAATTGCTCTATTTCCTTCCTCATTGCTCCAGGAGTCTTACAAAACATAAAACAATATAAATAACCCGAATAAAGATGGATTGTGAGGGAAATAATAGGAAATATTAAGCACATCGGAGCACACAAATATGCTCCTATCATGGCTACACCATATGGCGTTTCGATGTGCCGCACCTACAAGGGACACTACGTCCAAGGTTTGGCGGTGAGAAGGATGATGGAGTTGCTCAGCAGGGGAACAACCCGGATGTGGTTTTCCGGGATGGAATGGCATTGTTGTTCTTGGGAGAATTTTCATGACCTATAAGATAGCATAAATATGCCTCTTATAGACATGTTCTTGTAACATATATAGGCAAGGTACAAAATTTGACTCATGAATCAAAATGACAAGCATTTGGAATTGAATAGTAAATCATTGATTTGGACTTTGGCAAACCCAAAACCCCAACCTTTTTCTAAACTTTGCATTATCTTTATTTAACTTGGATTTACTTTGTGTTGATTGCTTGTATTTCCTTTTTGCATCTCATCCTTTCTAACTCTTCCAAAATCGAACACTGCACTACACTCACTTATTGTATATATCACTTACTATTTCCATTTGTTGCCTTCCATTATTGCTAAAGTTCTTGGTTGCTTATTATCTTGGTAGGTCTAGGGCCATTGATCTCCGTGGACACGACAATTCGAGTTCTGAATATCCAGTCTATAACTTGACAACGTATGTACGCTTGCACGAGTATTATGCACTCAGTAACTCAGCAATAATTTTATGCCACATGCAAACGTGAGTGACTTAGTACGTGCATAATACTCGTACACACGCACACACATTTTCAAGTTATAGAGTGAGTATTTAGGACTCGGATTACATATGTGGCATAAAACCACCATACGCTTGGAGGAGGAACCAGAAGAAGAGAAATAAACTCTACAGTCTGGTTCGAACACGCATGTGAAGATGGTAACCATATCTCCTCTTGAGAATTACCAATTGCATAACCTAGAAGGGGCCAATTATCGAGTTCAACCTTCAACAAATCTCGAGAGTCAAATATGTATGCCAAGATGAAACCGTGATTACACTGATGAAAGTGCCAGAAAAGGATAATCTGCAATACCAAAAGGTAATGCCATGGTAATTAAGGTTATTCCTAAAGGCAATATTGAAGAATCTGTGGTGTCAAAGTCCATGGTGGCTTCTGTGCGGCACCCCATATGTAATACCCCGTACTCAAAAATACTATTTTACCAATTATTTTTAAGCGATGTTTCCCTGAGGTCGTAAAATTAGGTTCCTTAAGAGGAATTAAATTCAAAGTGTTATAAAAATTATGTTCTTGGCATGGAAAAATATAGCACAATGATACGAGAACGTTGGCGCAAACGGCGCTTAAATTGGAGTTCTAACGAAGAAATTATGGGTGTTTTAGTTGAGGGGCAGTTTGGAAATTTGACATTGAGAAGGTTCCAGATTTTTGTAGGAAAAAAAAGGGGTTGATTTATTTAGGCTGATGGCGTGCACGGGGAGAAAGGAGGGAGAAGGAAAAAGAAAAAAAAAGAAAGAAACGAGAAAGAAGAAGAAGGTTCTAGACCCGCCGGCTTCCGTCGCTCGCCGGCGATGTTTCCGGCCACCTCCGGCCAAGATACCCATATCAATCTCTTCCTCACCTTCCCAGCTCTCTATCTATATAAATATATCATCATATAACCTCCTGTGTGTGGCGAATCGAAGAAGAGAGAATTTGAGATTTCCGGCGATTTTGGCGAATTCAGGCCAAACGGTCGACTTTTTGAGGAAACCCCAAGGTATAAACTTGTTCTATATGTCTTGGGCTTTCATTTGATTATAGTTTTGCCATTAGTTTTAGAGATTTTGAAAATTGGCGAAAGGACACCACAGCAACCACCACGGGTTTGCTGTATATGACGGGTTGGGTGATCATTTTGGCCTCTTTGAACCTCTGTGAACCTCTTAGGATGTGCAAGGATTATCTAATTCGAAGTTTGGTGTATTTGACTGTAGTTGGGTTATTGGGCTACTACCTTGATCGGCAGTTAGCATTTTTGTTGTGGTGAGATAGGAATTTGCCAACTAGAGGAGATTGATGGAATCGAGAAGTGGGAATGTTTAAATGAAGTGACAATAGGGATTAATGTCCGCTGTTAGGATGAATTTCAGATAATTGGGTTATATATTTGTCAAGCTAGAATTAACTATTAAATATTGGTTTAGGTGAGACTCTGGAGCCTACGTACGGAGACGAATATGGAAAAGATTGTGCTTAAAGTCTAGCTGCTATATACACAGTGAGTGGACTTTGTTTTTATATAAATGCATGCGATCTTCTTTTAATTAATTAATTGTTGATTTTAATGAAGCCGAATCTTTATTCTTCATAATATTTAAGTTTTATTGATATTGTGAGATTTATAACCCAAAATGTGATTGATTTGAAGCCTTGTTTTCTTGAGTGAAAAGAAAGAATCGAGTTTGATTCTATTCAAGTTTATCACATTGGAAGTTTTCGATGCGTTATGATTTATGAATAGTATGACATGAGTGGTAATTGAGATATGGATTACCTTATGAGTACCCAGATATACTGTATGATTGATTAGGATACGTGCATGTAGTCCCATGTAGCTCTGCTCGTGTGCCGGCGGACGCACGAGTGTACGACCAGTTCCCCGCTCTGCCTATGCGATGAGAAAATTCCGCATAGGTGTATGACCAGTTATTTCCCCCCTCCCCGCTCTGCCTATGTCTGAGTTCGCTCGACGTAGGTGTATGACCAGTTATCCGCCATGCTCTGCCCATATCTAAGCTTGCTTGGTATGGGTGTACGACCAGTTATGGGTACGAATTTGGTAATTGATTCAGTATATGAATTTTCAGATGAGTTTAGAGATAAGTAATGTGATTTTGAAGGATGAGTTATGGCAGTTTGACGTTGAATATAATTTCACATTGAAATCTCATTTTCCTAGCTTTTGGCATATTAAATGGAATTTATTCTCAGTTACTCGTTTAAATTTATATTATTTTTGCAGTCTTAGCCTTCAAGTTTTGATGGGTTTTAAAATTTGATTGCATGGCAAAGGTTTTCAAAAGAGAAATGAGTTTTCGAAAAGAAAAGGATTTTAAAGAAAAGCTCATTATTTTCATACAATTGATTTTTGTCCACTCACTGAGCTTGTCTCACATTTTATATGTTTCTCTGGGCTCTTTGGTTTTCTGTTTTGCCCAGGTTAGAGCTACGGAGGTCGGACTGGCGTCAAGGCATATGCAATAATTAGAAGTGCATTGAGTACTAAATGTTAATTACTTGAGGTATATAGTTGGGGTTGAGATTTCTTTTATGTTGGTGGTGGTTGTGATTGAATGAGGACAGGAGGTCCTATGGAGTTCGTGTGGTGTTTTGGATATATTAGAAGTGTTATTTGAATCACACAGGTTTTGGGTTGTCCATTTTTAAGGGAAGTTATGCCGAATTTTCGGTAGAATTTCTCTTAAGGTGGACCCCACAGGACCACCTTGGATTTTAGGGTGAAATCTAGGACGGGTCCTGTCACCATATCCCTACATTCCCAATATCAATAGGTTAATGGTAAACCATGGAAAGAGGAAAAATTGTCCCACTAAGTACCTTGCGGATTATACAAGGAAAAAGGCTTTTCTTGACACTACCAATTGCTGACATTTTATGAAAAAACGTCAACTAATACAAGAAGCTTTGACGCTTTTTAAAAAGCGTCAAGTATTATAATCGATCTTTTCCTGACATTAATTGAAAGCATCCACTATGGATGGTTCAATATTAATACTTTACTTTTAAGGCTGGAAAACCCTAGGCTTTTCTGGTTCTCTCCATATCCCTCTTTCTTCGTGTAGCGTTCTCTTTCATTTTCTCTTTCTATCTCTCTTTCTCGCCTCCATCTCCCTCTCCTCTCTCTCGATCTGACCCATTCGCTGGTAAATCGCCAGGCGCCGACCAAACAAGGCTTGCTAAAGTTGGAAATCTTTCGCCCAATTTCAGTCAATTTCAGCCTCTTCACTGGGAGATCTAGCAACCAAAATGTTCTTCTCAACTTCCTCTGCAAAGCCCAGCAAGAGATTCAAAGAAAACACAAAGCCAAAGGTGAGACCTATTTACATTTGTCAATTTCTGCCTCTTCATTCTATTTTTTTTTTTGGGTTTCTAGCTGTTTAGATTTGCAATTATACCTAGTTGTGAGAGCAGTTCGCAGCTTGGCCTCTTAGAGATAGCAAAATACAAAGGCGTGTTAAAATATTTAGTAACTCGATAATTCTTGCTGTGACTCTACATCCCTAAAATTCGTATATATACTTGATCTGTTTCCGGTAAATAGCAGCTTTACAGTCTTTACTACAAGCAAGCACCCAGGACTTGCAGGAACATCATTGAGCTCTCTCGTAGAGGCTACTACAACAATGTCAAAGTCCACAGAATCGTCAAGGTTTCACAAAGTCAAATTTTGTATATTGTTGTGTAAGAAGAAAAATCAAATTTCTTCTTTCTTTTGCTGATGGTTGAATTGGATTTGGGCTAGGTTGGGGTGGAGGAATAATTTATGGGTATGCTTTTTCTTGTTTCTAGTTTAGTTATATGTTGAAGGTTGCTTTTTTAATTAGCTCTGAGAACTTAGTTTATCATAATTGACAGTATTGACTAGAGACCATGATGTTCTTCAGTACAAAATTGCTGACGATAAAACAACTGAACATAAGGGTGATTCTACTGATAGTAGACAGAAGAAGACAACTTATTTGCATCTGAAGAAGTTTTTTCGTAGTACCTCTGTACCTGTTTTACTTATCAACTTTTCCTTAGATTTGTTGAGGAGAGCCACAAAGAGGGAGACTCTGTATGTGTTAGTGGTAAGGTAAGTTTTTTGGTTTTCTTGCTTGTGCAGCAGTATCCTTTTCCTTTTTTTAAATGAAATACTTGTTTGGTACTTGCTTGCAGTTCAATGTGTTTTCTGGGTATTAATTGCAGTCAATATTCCTGAGGTAATATTATTAGAAGTAATATCTTTGTTTCTTTTGGAGACCTATATATTTACCTGCAGATAGTTCTTAATTACTACGAGCTGATAGAATCTAATTCTATATTTTGATGATGTCGTTCCTTGTTATTTGTATATGAAGGTAATCTGGCCTCAACCAGTATATTATTGCTGCATTTGCTGCTTGCGTTTCGAACAGATGGTGAGGGGATTTGGTACAATAAAACTACAGCCAAACAAAAAAAAACTGGTGTGTGTGCATTGATCATTTTATTTATTCAAGTATTGTCATAAAGTGCATAGCTTTGATGATTTAATTTATTTTCTAGCTTGTGTGTTTGATATTGTAATCTTTTTCAGGTGGTTAGATTACGTCAGGAGTTGTCATCTGTCTTCCGTCCCTTGTTTGTAGAGTTGTGCTTTTGGTACAGGCGGATAATTCAAAGACCTTGCTGATCCGTAATCTCAAAATTTTGGTGGATCTGAAAAAGAAAAAACTTCAGCTTTTAGATGATAGGGATGGGAGAAGTTTGTAGTTTGGTCTTTTTTTTTTTTGTTATTCTCTATTAATGGAGCTCGTATTGGTTTTGCGGTCTGGAAGGTGCTTAAAATTGTTTATTCTTTCTTTTCACTTTGTGTTTTGCTTTTGTTTGTTTGTAGAGAAAATGCAGGCAAAGCCTTGTGATAATCTAATTTGGCTATTCAGTTCTCTTTACTTCTCCTTTAGTGTGTCATAATGCATGTTTCTTGATAGCTTACCCAGGATTTCTTTGATTAATGAAAAGTTTAAGATAAAGGAAAAGTTGAAAGGTTTATACAATAATATTAGTTGTATAAGAAAAAGTTGATAGCTTACCCAGGATTTCATACTTTACATATTTTGGTTGCTTGTTAGCAGATTTTAAGAAAAAGTTTCTATACGTATGAGATGGGATAAATACTTGCAAGTGACAAAAACTCTCAATTTGATGTAGGCTTATTGTAGGTCGTATTAATTTCATAGTGGCATTTACATAAGTACTCTTCATGTATTTGCATTTCTCCCACTTTATGAGTTTGCCTTGGCACATTTCAAGGTACTTAAACATTAAGTCATCAATTTGTCATGTATCTGTATGCAATGTAGTATTTGCTCGGTTTGGCTTTGCTGAAAATGTGGTTACATCTGAATCAAAGTTTATTACGTTATCACCAGCATACATCAGTTAAATATATGTCCATATCTTCTTCATCTGCCTTCCTAAATGTGCAACTTCATCAGGTCAATTTTAGCATAATATGGTCTATTAGAGTGCCTAACTTTCCCTGTACTGACTATAATATCTATTGACCTGAATTAATTATCATTATCTGTATAACTTGATCATGTCAAGATATGTCATAGTTGATGATTGCCTATATTTGATTGCAGGTGATTCAAATGTACAAATGTACAATGACTGCATATTCGGACTACAATTGCAAGAGTGGGAGGAGAACTAGCTTTGTACGAAACTGGCAATAGATTGTCACATGAATGCAGGTCAAAGAAAACTAAATAAGAAAAACATATGGTGAAACTTATATAGCACTTTGGTTCAGTTGTAGTTACTCTATGTAAATTATTATTCTTATATGTGAATTAAGTAGCTTGTTATTGAATGGTTCTGGTACGAATGCTTGAATTTTTTTTTTTCATATTATTTTTTATTTACTTCTGTATATGTATTTGTTTCTTGTAACTGAACCAATAGCTTGTCATTTGGTATTTGTTAAGAATAATTACCTTTTTTATAATAAATGTTTCTTTATTGACGGCTAAAAAGTCAAGTAAAGTAATTATGTAATGGCTAAGAAACGTCAAGTAAAGTACTAAAAAACGTCAAGGAAATTATTTCCTAACGCTTTTAAACTGTCAAGAAAAGTATAGGTGATGGCTCAAAAGTGTCAAGAATTTTAGTACCCTTTCGTGACATTGGTAGTCTTGACGGTTTTTGAGCTGTCAAGAAACACAATTCTTGACGTTTTTTGGTGTAGTGGGAGAAGGAGAAATCAAAGAAAATTTGGGCAACCTAAGACGAATATGGAGGCCATCAACCTTGGCCTGGTTAAACCCAGCCAGTTAATTAAGTCCAAAAGATAGCTTGAGGTTGAAGTAAGGATTTTTGCTACTAAACCACTCATTAATACTCGTAGACCAAGATGGTAGAAGAAGCAGGTTTAGGAGGAAGAGGAAGCTCTTACAAAGCATAGCCAGCAAAAGAGAAAATGGTGTTGAGCCTTCCACCCTAAACCAAAAAAAACCTAATCTCAGTAACGGCAAGCTTTTAAAGGAAACTGGAGACAATGAGGAACTTGTTGACTATGAAGATCACCCAAAAATCGGTGATATAGAGAATATCATGTTAGAATCCGGCTACGACATGGTTTATATCATATTTACAAAGTATGCCAAGAATCTATTTTGATGTTATTTGAACACGGATCGCTTGGTGAGGACTACTAATTACCTACTAAGTAGGAAGTACAAACCGAAAGAGATAGTTTCATTACTATTATTTCATAGTATCACAACGGTCAACTATTGTGTGATTGATGACATTTAATATACTAATTCTCCTCGTATTGTTCATCGTCTTATGAACAGTGGTAGCTTGAGCCGAGCCGTTTGGAAATTACCGATTTGTCCCTGCCTGACCATTTATTAACAGTTTTGTCATTTGGTCGCCGGAACTTTCGGGCTTCGCCATTGTCACATACTTGTCCGAAATTGTTCGTCTATAACCCCTCTACAAGTTTATACCAACCTCTCACCATATACTTGATAGTACATGGAGAATCGAGCACGGAAAGTTTCGAGGGTTTTTGGAGTATGTCCCAAATTCTGGCCAACTCTGGCCAAATTGAGAGAGGAAACCTATTGGGCTTTGTTCGCCTCTAAAAAACCTACAAAATCCATAAAGACCCGATACGATTAGTTACCTTTTGAAGCCGAATGCTTGATCGGAAGTTTCAGACCTCCGCCGGCTTACTTTTCCAAATTACGGCCAAACGGTCGGTTATTTGGAGAAACCCTAGAGTATAAAGTTGCTAGTCTCTTTAAGAGCTTTCATTTGGATATAATTTTGTAGATTTTGGTTAAGGTTAGTTTTCATCCGCCGCTAGCCACCGTGGCTCCGCCGTGAGCGGCGGTGATTTTAGGTTTTTGATTCCATTTGGCTTAAATTGAATTATTTAAGTTGTGTCTATACTATTCGAAGTCAACGATGAAAATATTAGTTGAGAAACCATAATCGGATCGCCATTTTGTGCGATGACCACAATTGTTTTTATCTACTATTGTTTAAGCGTTAAATAGTAATCGAACGTATTTGTTTGGTTTGATTATTTGTAGTATCAAGGTTTGCAGAATTTTCTCCTCGCACCGTTCATGGCTTAGTAACGAGAAGTTACTTTATGTGCCTTCCTATTATTTTCCGGCGCAGTTGCTAAATCTGCCCAATTTCCCCTTCATGTCTGGTTACCCGATGCCATGGAAGGGCCTACCCCTATTTCGGCTCTTATCCATGCTGCTACCATGGTAGCAGCAGGAATTTTTAGGATGCCAGTTCTTTCCCTTTTTAAGGTTGTTTCTCCATTTTCGTGTTGAGTTGAAATCTTGTATGTCACGAACTAGTTTCTTTTCTTCTCAACTGCTGGCGACCAACTGCAAGCACCACTATGTTGGCACCAAATATCTTCTTCTCTTATGGACTGACCTCCAGTATAATAGGAAAATAGATAAACAAGAGAGGGATCAGACCAAAGATAAAAAAATTTAAAAATAAAAAAAGAGAAAGAAGGCCCGGAGGGAATGTCGGCCGCTCCCTCTGGGTGCTGGTGTTGGGAGTTTAGTGAGGAGCCACGTGACTAAGTAAACACACTTTGATGAACCAAAAAAAAAAATCCGCTGCTAGTTGGTACGTAGCCACGTGTCCAAGTAAGCACACTGGGAAGTGAATGAAGTCACGATTACAACCTCAACCATTTAAAGAAGCTCAAGATAATACTAGAACCCTAACCATAAAATACCAGCATTAACCTAGGATTAATAGGCCCAATAAACGCAGCATAATTAACTTAACAGACATAAAATACAGTACTTAAAATTACAAATAAATCACTACTTCGTTTAGTATCACTACTTTTGTGAGGCAACTTTGTTGTCACCTGCACAGGATAGGGCTCCATTGGTAACAGAGGAATCTTCAGTCTTCACCCGCCGATAAAACAGTACATATGCTGCAGCTGACTTCACATCTTCTTCATTTATGAGTGATATGTGACTGTCATCAAAACTATACCATCTGTTCTCATCAAGAAGCTGTACAACAATAAATAAGATCTCTGAATATTATTCTATGAATATGAACCAAATGTAGCTGATATTTGAACAAAAATCTTTCCCACTCACCTTGATATGTGCAGTGTAATGCCCACTACCCATGCCGCCATAATGATTGGTCAAGGCATAGAGTTCGTAAAGCTGATGTCTAGAGTTGCTTTTATGAGCAATGTAATTGGTTAGATCATAGTCATGAATGGGAAAGTTCACAAATGTTTCCAGTTTATGCTTCATCGACCTGCTGTACGAGAACCTCTTTAGATGGATGACTAACACTTCGGGAAGCCTCCACAGATCTAGCTTTTTACTTGCTTGTCGTCGCTCCTTGCACTGGGGACAGTACCTTCACCAGATATTTATTAACAGAATTATCATTGGCGGTTTAGCAAATTAGCTCTTTTAGCAAAGAAATAAATTGGAGTTTTAAAGAATAAGCATAATTTAGCACTAGAATAGCTAGTATACAGGATTCCACAAGCAACCAATGCATCACTTTGAGGTGCTTCACAAAGAAGAAAAATTTAATTCCTGATGAATAAGTTGAGATGTGAAATGTGGACTAACAAATTATTCATCTGTAAAGTGACAGTTGAAACTTTGAAAGGTAATTAATTGCAAGCATGTAAAATTGCACATGAAATTGTCACCAGTTCGCCATTTTCTGCTGTGGCCCCGCAAAGCAATAGTCAGAGGTGGAATTGTCATAAAAATTCTATTCAGGGACCCTTGAATGGCACCAATTTTGTATAAAATATATATATATATATTTTGTGTGTTGTGTGTGTAGTTCAGACAGGATTGACGCTGCCAAACAACTTGAAAACTAATCACCATAAACTAGATCCCACTCAGAGACTTACCACATATCTTCAGGCACCAATGGTTCTTCACGTAGAAATGCTTCTAGGCAAGTGTACAAGGAGAGAGGTTCAGTGCGGGCTTTCTTTGTTACAGGTCCATACTTAAAAACTTCTGGCAAGTTTTCCAGATAATGAGTATGATATTTATCTAAAAGCTTCTGTGACCAATCTACATATATTACTATTGATGTTGATCCCGTGGTCAATTTGATAGCTTTCTCTTCCCCCACTGAGAGATCAATGCATGCATTACTTTCATCCACCAACTGAAGAGGCAATTTTAGTGATGTCACTGGCTTAGAACTGGTGATATCATTATTCATTGAATTTGATATAGCGGAATCAGTACTTGCTTCACCACAACGCAAGTTTCCAGAGGGGTTTGATGCTGGTATTGTAGAGCTTACACCAGTTCTTAGCATTGGAGAAAGCATTATGTGAACCATATTCTGTATGTTGCCTCTTATGATTTCATCGTCACATGAGATACACGAGAGAAGAGGTGTTCCATAGGGTAGCCATCCTGATGTGATCTGGCCATCACTAGTTCCTCTGGAGACAAATGACAGTTAGTTGGAGCAGCAGAAAATTATCAATATGCCTGGTAAAACAAAGTTTTAATTGCGCAATACAAATCAACTATACATCAATTTTTCCATCAATATTTATAACTAAGCAACCAGCCTTCTTTCTGGATGCTTAAACTAGGTATCATCTAAATGGTTAAGATAAGAGATCGTCACTCAAAGTAGATTATATTGGGGTGTGTATAGAAAACAAACTTATACCGAGGCGGGGGAAAGCTTTCTGTGTACATGGTTTTAAGTAAGCACTAAGCGCACTACAAGGACAAATACAAAGTATACATACTGGTCCTTACGGCGGTGTATCAACTGAAGATATTTTGCATTCTTCGCGAACTTTGGGACCTTGTAAGCAGCAAGATGGTCATCATCTTTGATGGTAGATAATAATATTAATGGGTCTTCTAGAAATCGCTGAATCATATGGTTTTGTATCTGTCAACCACAACTTAAACAAGTTAAACCAATTGCATGCATTCATTGAGAAGTTCAAAAGCAAAGACTTCAAATGCAGTATGCATCAAACCTCCACAAGCACAAGCCTCTCACTGTGCTTCACAGAACTGGCATTGCTAAGCGTCTGGATCAAGTCCCGGCAACGTCCCTGTTTTGGGACTGTAACAGTGTAAGTAGATGGCAGCGCACTTCCATCACAAGTAAAAACTGTTACTGTCACTGTTCTAGTTATGGTGGACTGCAGTGGCAATGAAAGGTACATGAAGGGATCAAATGTAACAGAGACTTTGTTACAAATGGGGCAAACCAAAGTTGATTTGTATTGGCCCTGTTAACCAGAAATAGAAAAATACGTCAAAATTCATGACAGAAAACTATTGGTCTTTGCAAGTATGAGTGGACAAAATAATACAGTTCTGGCAACTTCTATCGAAGAAACTAATTTGGATTATGTCCATGTCAGTGACGAATTATGACAACCTATCAGCATTCAAACAATATTTTGTTAGTCCTTATGATTCTGCAGCCAAAAGTAACATTTATGCAAAATCTGCTGATATCGCTAATCCTTGGAAATAATGGCCAATGAATCAATACCCACTTAGAAAAATTCGGAACGAGTATTATACGGGAAAAATACGTACTGTGTATAATTTGGTTGTGTTTTCAGAGACCAAATTTTTGGAAATGGCAAGTTAATATGTTTGTGTTAAATGTAACCAGTAATAAAAAGTATGGATGTAAAAATACAGACATACAGACTACTGAAATTTATTAATTTCACAATAAAATATAAAATTTGAAGAATATAACTAATAAAGCATTCAAACTAGCAAAAATAAGGTGGTTCATAACACCACCACACTGGGGTTTGAACATAAGGCCAGAGACTCAACGCATCTCCACTACGCTAAGAACAGCCTTATGATATATATTTCAATCATATACAATTTAATCAATAACTATCAGAACAAACAAAAACAATTAAATCATTACAGGTGGCATCTTCATCTATATGCGATCAGATCCAAATATCGAAATTAGCTATATCAGAAGTTCGGAACTTCACAACCAGATCTGCAATTTCTGCTTCTCTTCTCTCTTTACTAATGAAGGATTCATCTCTTTCTCTGAATTTCTAATATTGCAGAATATGGATATTCATCATCACTTGTCCAATTATTGAGATATGGATAACCAAATCCACCGGTTTTTTCAAATATAGAGTTCAGATATACAAATTAAAAACACATTTTTTTCGAATCTTTGCTTTGTGAACAGAAAACAGACGTTTTATTGAAAAAATCGTATCTACGCAACTAACTATCTGGGCAAAAAATCGTATCTACGCAACTAACTATCTACGCAACTAACCTTCGAAGCAATAAACCTAAATTGAGGAAAATATTTGAATAAATAGGTAAAGACATCCGGAACCTTATACCTATATGCATAATACAAGATCATAAGAGAATGCCCAAGAGAAGTCGAGAAGCATCATTCGCATATTCCATTAATGATGAAAATTGACGGATAAAAGTATCCATTGAAACAGTACACAAGGACCAGATCATAATAAAGGATAAGGAAGTACAAAAAAGTACAAAGGTAGATGTATTTGAATTCAGGCACCAGTTCAGCCAAATGAATCATAACTTGTCTTAGACTGGTTTGTGGTTTCTTCATAATTAGACTTTGAGGTATTTCATAGAAACAAAATGGGAATCCCACAAGGTTACGAGCAGAACCATAGGATTGCATATCATTAGTAAAAGAGTCACCCCATTATTATCCAAGCCAAGTGTTACATGTGAAGTAAATCAAGACAAAACACACACAAAAAAAGGGAACAAACAAGATACCAGGAAGGAAAGGTTACAAACAGAAGACTACCCTTTTCTGGTGTAACATTAGCCCTCCACTACAAGTCAAGAAGCTACCACCAGCCATCATATCTGCACTCCACCACTAGTTATTCCAAAATTTATACCATATCCCTAGCTTTTCTGTACTTATTTTTCCCATTTCAAACCCACATTACTGCAACTCATCCTCAGGCTAAACTACATGACATGACACCTTCTCAAGAAAATTCTAAACAGATCCAGGACCAAGGTTTTAAAAGGCTTTTACGAGGCGTGCTTAAAGGCGCTTATTAGGGCAAGGAAAACGCCTGAGGCATCCCTTTGAAAAGTGCTAGTCTTTTAAGGAGCAAGCTAAGCTTTTCTTTGGACGCAGTGCGCTTTGATCCAAAAAATGTGCTTGCGCTCTTTTCTTAGAGGCTTACGCCTCTGGGATCTAAAACAACGACTGAAACCCTTAATCCCCTTTCAGATCTTGGCTGGACACAACAATCGCCAACCTACTAGCTTGGAGGCATTTTCCGCAAAACCCGAAAGTAGTTTTCTAGTGTGGTCCGCTGGCAGCAGCAACTCAGTGGCTACTATAACCATTTTACCCAGCCCTCAAAAGTTACCGTTAAAGGTTTAGTCAATGACCAGACACTCAGAAAATTCTTCATCAGTCCTACCACGGCAGTCTTTTTCCAGCTGAGACTTGCAATTGGTCAATTGCTGTGGGTGAAGAAAAGTTTCATAGTAGGTCACACATTTGTGATCTTTGAGGAATGAGGATTAACTTCACCTGAATGTGTTTTGTCCTATTAGCTTATCGAGTGTGTGGCTGAACAGAAAGCAACGTGGCATCCACTCAAATAACAAACTACAACTATAGAAGCACACAGTAACGCTACCTGAAATCCCACTTAGAAATATGCAGTACATATTGGCATATAGGATATCAGAAGGTAGCTAGCTATTTTATACCATACTGATTTAAAACTAAATTTTTCATTACTAATGTGTAATTTGTATATTTATATTTGTTTTAGTTGTGATAATTCTTACTTGACAGGCTTACACCTCACCTTGCAAGACAAAAATGGCTCACCTTACACTTTCACCTCTGGACATACCCAAGTTCCACCACCAAATCCATTACTAACTCCCAAAATATGGTAATATCCTACAGATGTGAGTGGATAAGAATCCTAATTGAACATTAAGATGTAAACCGGATAAGGATCCCAATACCTAAAACCTAAGAGATAACACCAGAAAATAGATTACGCTTGTGACTTAAAGCTTTGCACAAGAATAATCTAGTAAGGTCCTCTTGGGCAACCTTAGAGTTTTTGCTCACCATCCAAGCCCCCCATATAGCTTAGAATTTCTGAGGACGATAAATTGATATTACTCCTTCATATTCCAAACTTTCATTGAATATGTAAATTAAACTTTCATATTCCAGGAAAAAAAAAAGTTGCTAACATAGTAAACAACAACCTTTAAACCAATACCTTAATTTTACGACTTGATCATCTCTTTGTCATGGATGATATTACCATTCATGAATCAGAATCTTGGTGTTTTAGAACTACAATAGCGTCAGGTTTATTTTTAAAAGAACAATGGTGATGGATACCAGAGGTGATGGTAGTAGTCAGACAACAATGCCTCGGGATCAGATGGGACCATATAACTGAGTTAATATAGGCGATACCATTGTTTTAAAAACTGCACCTAAGGCACGACTTGAGGTTCAACTTGTGGCGGGGCAGAGGAAGCACAGATCTGCTTCTCTTCAAGGCACAGAAGAAGGCATATGCCGAAAGGACATGTGGAAAGCCTCCCTTTCCCGATAGTATCGAACCACTGTTCTATTGATTTCGGCAGCACTCCACTCCAACTCTCTAGTTGACTATGGCCGATGCTCTTCATGATAAGGAGGAGAGACTGGAATGAGTTAAGTGGATTTCCTTTGCAATGTTTTGTTCGGATGGTTTTTATTAATTACTGACGATCATTATGGACGGATTTCTTTCAAGTTAGATGGTATGATTGGGTTTCTACATTTCCTGTTTATGTTGGATGGTATATTGAGTTTTATAATGTCTTATGTAACTATATTATGTAATATTTTTATAATAATTTGATTCGCGGAAGGCTAAAGCCTCAAAGCTTCAAGGCGAATGAGGCACAAGGCAATGCAAGCGCCTCATTTTGCACCATTACTATTTCAAGCATTGGCCTATACAAGCAAGATCGGGGGTAGTGATACAAGGTGCAGGAGAGTAGCAGTCATGGTCAGAGTGGTGCTGATTTATTGGTGGAAGGAAGAAAAAAGTATATTTCTTTTTAAAGAGCACTTTGAGATTTAAGGAAAAAACAAAAAAAAGGGTTAATGATGCGTTTCACCTACAGGTTGGGAAATATCTGTAATTTTAATACATAATTCAATACTGTTTCATTGATAACAGTAATCAGGGAGGCATGCTGATTTACAAGTATAGAATATACTTCTTCAATAAGAAACAGTAAAATTCAAAAGAGCAAAGTATACTAGCATCAGGTTCAACCGCTGCATAAAAACCAGCAATGTGAACTGCCCTAGAAGCACACCCAAATAACATTGCAGTAATCCACATAACCACATCTAGCAAATGGAAAAGAACTCAGCATACTCAAAGGCATAGCTCTATCTTTACAATTAAACCACATTATGTAAACATTGACACCATCATTTAGAGATGTCTTGCAGACCATACATAAGCAATGACCAATTAAAACATAACCACAAAAAGAAAATAATGAACAGAGTCACCTTCAATTTTAAATAACTACAATAACACAGCAATAACTAAGTTATAGTAGCACTGACGTGTAGAACAGAGTTACTCAATTGGCATACATCGACAATTATATAATCATTATGAGCAATATTGACATCTAATGTTTTCAAAAATATACTCACTTGGCATACATCGACGATTATAGAATCATTACGAGCAATATGGTTTGCCCAATACTCATCAGCGACTTCTTCATCAGGCCGGCCATCAGCATCTCTAGATTTTATGTAGGGTTTCTGTTTCACACGATTCAGATCTTCATGAAGACCATCTAGCAAAAATGCCAAAAGTTCCTGAAACAATTAGCATCTGGTTAATGCAAATTCCATGCATATGTTGGTGAAAACAACATGTCAAGTACCAAACCTGAGAATCATGCTGATTGTAACCACTAAACTGAGGGGCAAAACGAGCAAGTTTTGTTTTAAAAGGTCGAGGAGCAACTGGTGTTCGTCCAGGTGCCCAAAGCTTCCGCAGTAACTCACCAAATGCGAGAGCTAGCTCACCCTATATTATGACGAATTCACTTCAGCAAAATTATGAGGTGAAAAAGAAAACATCAAGAAAATTTTGCGCAGACAGAAAAATCAATAGTATTGATTCAATACCATCTAAATACATCCTAAAAATTTCTTGGTTGGATTACCATCAGGCATCAGCAGATAATTTCAAAAAGATACCAATAGTAAAGTGAAGGTACTCTTTGAAAACATATTAACGGAGATCAGAGGCGGACCTATGAAATTGTCAACAATGGATGAAAAGATAGAGAAATAAATATTATAAGAATCTTTAATAATTTAAATTTGCTGGAGCCTTCTGTTGCTATAATGTTTTCATGTGTCTTCTAGTTGTTTCATTTAGGCATGTTCTTTGTATTGGGTTATGTTTTAGTTTCCCCAAGGCATTGTCTGTCAGTTATTAATATTTAGACTTCTAGGATTCCGAGTCATTAATATGGGTCTTTAAATGTTCATCTGTTTTTAGTATCTTCTGTAGCTCTATATAAGAGCCACTATGTACTTCAAAAATTAGTTAATTGGATTGCTTGTTTAGGGAAGGTGTTTCACTGGATGACAAGTAACCAGAAGGGAATTGGATTGCTTGTTTAGAGAAGCAATCACTTGTCCAGATTTACATTGGACGACAAGTAACCACAACACCCCTTCACCCAACACATTATAACCCTAAACTTCACAGTCTAAGACCTTAAGCAGACTACCCCTAGGTTTTTCTACAGCACACATGTTTGACAGGACAAGTGACCATTCAAAGCTCTCCATACTAGTTATATTAATTTTAAATTTGCTTCTGTTCTCCAATAACAAGATTTTATCATATCTTGGAATTGATACGAGACCAGGGAGCAGGATAAGTATAATCACAGAGGTGGTCACACACAGCAAGGTCGAGAGCACTGCACTGAACCTCCCGTCCTTATACTTAACAAGGAAAACACTTCATCACCAACAACAACAAAAAACTATACACAAACCAATGACTTCTTTCTATAAGAAAAAAAAAATCGCTTCCCTGTGCCATGGTTATCCGCCAAAGTATTCAATCATGAATGTACATACAAAGTGAAGAAGGTATCCAATAACATGCAAGTTATCCAGAACCGACTAACAAACATTTGACAGAAGCCTGTCATCAAGGCCAGATAATACGTGATCATGCTACAGAATTAAACAGTTGGGCTGAATCCGTCTCTAGTATTATGCATTGGGTACTCCCCGTCCCGGACCACAGCATAATACTCAGAGACGGATTCAGCCCAACTGTTTCACACAGTCACCTCCAATCAGCAACTATGAACCATACATCCTTTAGATCAGGAAATCCGGCATCTCCAAAGCCAACTTTGTCACTGTCACTGGAGTCTGGTTCGGTGTTCGGCAAACACAGCAGCGGACTGGCTGTGGTGAATTACGCCTTTCACCCAGAACCTTGTTTCTCTTGATAGGCTTATGACCCTTGCAAACGATAATAGGATGATGATGCGGAATAAAACAGCAAGACAATAAAGAAAACACACCACACACAAACACAAAGTTTTATCGAGGTTCAGCGAACTTGCCTACGTCCTCGTGTGATCTCTCTTGAGAGATGCACTAGCACTATGGAGAATAACAACTTGATTACAAGCACTTATTGAAATCCCTATGCTAATCCCCAACCCTTAGCTAGATCTCTCTATCACCCTTGACTCTCTCTGCCCTGTGTTTGGTTTCTCCCTGAGAACTCTCTGATTTCTCTCTTGAAATCTGATCTGCAATCTTCTTGACCTATCTCCTGGAAAACTCCCTAGCAGCCTCTATTTATAGAGTATAGAGGCTGATTCCAAACCTTGTCCTATTAGAACTCACTTTCCAGTTCTAAACACAATAGGAGACAATTTTCCTATTCCAAAACCAATTAGGATTCTCTTACTTTATCCAATCTGGTTTTGACTTAGAATCCTAACAAACATAGGCATATCAACGAGCCAAAAAACACAACACTGGCTTGCCAAGCAAACTAAAAAGAGGATGGAATGTACCAAGTGGGCTAGGCCTCCACCATCTGTATTTCATATCCTGAAGCGTGACAGCTTTCCTGCCCCTCCTAGTTGTTAGCAGTGTATATCTATTATTTTTCCTTCAAGTAAGGTTCTGTACTGTGCTTGTGTTTTTAATGAATTTTAGAATCGACCAAAACAAAAAAATAAAAAAATAAAGGAGCAAGAAGCACCCATTCAAGAAAAAACAAAATTCAATTAACCAAAATATCAAAATCAACAAATAGAAGTGGAAGCAGAATTTTTTCAAACAAAGTTAAAAAACAAAATGGGTCATTCAAAGTTTTGATCTCTTTCAATAAAACAAACAAAAAAAAAACAACAACAATTAATAAATTAAATAATAGAGATAAATAAGTAAAGCAATACTTTCTTCTATCAAGTTGACAGGATAAACAGCAAGGATATTTACTTCCTCATAAAATGACGATCTTATAGTACACGGAAAACATGGACTCTTATGGCTACCTTTGTTGAGTTAAGCTGAATATCCAATCACCACAAGCATTTCACAATGACTAAATCAACTAGTTTTTCTTTTCATGATAAACAAAAGCAATGAATTAAAGAAACAACTGTTGACAAGCTAACACATAAAATAAAAATAATTTTATCGCTAGTTAACTAGAGGATAACAGGAAATATAAGAATCAATGCTGCCTAATACAATTGTTGAACACAAACCAAAAAGGGAGTATATGGAACCATGTGGCCATTCTAATAGTCGCTCGTCATTCTTCTGCTCATTGAATTTTTCTCAATCAAGAAAGTCCAACTGAACAAAATAACTAAAAGAAAAGGAGAGCATAGCATAAAGACAGTAGTCTGACCTAATCATTTCAGTTAAGTATCACATAAAGCTAGATCTTGCATGCTTTAGAAATTAGCTTTAGCAACTAGAACAAAAGAACGTAGTACACCATCCCCAATAAAAGAAGAAAAAAAACAAGAAAAAAAAAGGCAAATAAAACCTACAAAATTGATTAAAAAGAACTTTGAAGTGCTTTAAGATCTAGTGTACACAAAAAGTAACCATTTTAAATTAAATAGAGTGTTAGAAACTTACGCGCATGCCCAGAGTGTTTTCCCAGTTTATCTCTTGATGATAATCTTCCCGAAAATATCTAGCGAACTCTGGTGTATGAACAAGGCATTGTATAGCACTGTTCATAAAACAAGTATTCCCTAGGTTCTGCAACCCAGTCAAACCACCAGACGATCCCCTTGTACTAACACCAATTGTCCCATAAGTAGTATCCAATTCTCTAACTGAAGTCAGGCTTTGACTTTGTGCAAGATCTGTGTTATAGCTTCTTGATGCACCCTTGCTTGCAGATAAACCTCCAGCAATCGACAAGCTTGACTTAGAAGGCTCTACAAGAACTGAGGCAGCTTCCTTTTCTAAAGATCCATTGTAACGAACAGAAGTTGTGTATCCACTTGATGTGGTACCATTGTCAGGATTAAGGACCTCCACCAGAATCTGTTTTCATTGACCACCAAAAAAAAATCATCTATCAGAACGTTTAAATAATCATATTTTGTTCATCGATGCATAATTAACTAACAAGTCCACATGAAAAGGATGATACTAAACTGTTTTTGTTGTTCAAAGAACTGTGTACTACATTAAGGGGAATCTCAAAGCAATCTCAACCGTCTTTAGAACAGTACTAAATGGCACCACATGCGTAAAATGTTTATAAGCCTAATGAGGAAAAGAGAAGAAACTTGGCTCATCAGTTGCGACCATTGTGAGTATAGTGCATACAAATATTAACATATAAGTATTATTATTGAACTTTAACTAGACTTCCCCTTTATTTAATTATTATTATTTTACCTATAAATATGTCCATATATTACATGCAAAACATAGGAACAAAAAATTACCACAACTGAAATGGATGTCAAGCCTTTGGAGGATTATAGCACACGAAAAAAAAAATTCCGATAAATAACTCCCTGCATTCCATATCAAAAGTTGTTTTTCTTCATTTATTCTTAAGGACCATAAAATTGCATATGAAGTACAACGACAAATGATCCTTAGGAGTATTAACAGTTTAGATCCACCATATAATACATAAAACCCATCTAAGAGAAACCAATCCTAAACCATATAATACATAAGACCCATCCAGAGAAAAAACTCTTGAAACATAGTTCTACTGCAAAACAAATACTCTTAAGCAGAATTGCAAAAGACAATAACTAAACAGTTCTATGACTGGTGCATGGCTACATACAAAAGTAATATAACTACACTAGCCCTTATTTAAAACAAACTTCAATTCAAATTTAAAAGCCCATAAAACATTTGTGAAAATAGGAATCTTCAGAACTCTAAAAAAATAGTATCCAATGCAAAACAAATGATCTTACAAGCCGAAACAGTTCTATTTCCTTAGAAAGCAATATAACTCAACCTTTTGAAAAGCAAACATCAATTCCAACTTTAAAAGCCCATAAAACATTTGTGAACATACGAATCTTCAGATAACATCAAGCAACAGGAGTATTTTGTCAGACATTCCAAGATTAAAAAATAACTTCATGCAACTGTAACCTAGATTGATCAACATGTCTAAAAGTATGCATTAATTTTTCAAAAATAGCCTTCACATGCATAGAAAAATTTCACCCAATGAATGTTCTAGCAAACTGTGCCATCATATGAAAAATATGAAATCCTATGCTAAAGCAGAGTCTCGCATATTGGTTCACAAAAACACATTAAGTAGTGGAAAATAATGTGACCCACATCTTGGTCCATTTGTATATTTGCATCATCAAGTGTTTTATCAATGTCGTTCATCAGGGCATGTTGCTTGCGTCCAAAGAAATCCCAAATGCATACCTGCAGGGGAGGAAATTCTTAAGTACCCAATACTGGGAGTAAAGGAGCTGCTGAAGCAAAGATTTAAATTAAGAACTAAAACTAGATATAGTGGCTGCAACATAAGAAATTTGTACTTGTTCCAGGCTAAGATCAAATATCTCACAAGCTCTTCTGTGAAGCTCTCCAATTGTTTCCTGAGCAAAATATTTAAAACTTCTATAAGAAAAATCAGCAAATGCACAATAGACCTTAGAGTAAGAGGTGCAACCACCAATGAAAGAATCAGTTTATTATGACCAGCCTCATATTATACCTTCTTGCTTATTCTTATAGTAGAGCGGGCACCTTTTGGCATCACAAGCAATTGAAGACGCAGAGGGTACACTTCAACAGCCATCTCTGTCTGAGATGGACCTGAACTAATTACTCTCCTGGGTAATGTTGGACCACCTCCATACCTACAGGCAGCAAACATTGCATTAACTCATTTGATACTTTTTATGTTGCAGGAATAGAGCTCAAGTAGAGAACTTGAATACACAGAGTATTAGGAGGGCATGACATCTACAGACCATGTATGCAACTGGTTCCAAACTTGTTGGGGGAGCAACACATAATCACGGCCTTCTAATAAAGTATCTTGTATCTCAATGCCCGCATTGGTGTCCTCAGATGCCGCATCATATACCAAGTCAGAATTATCAATACCAGCAGGCCTCTTTAAGGTACTTGAACTAGCTGAATCACAATGCTCTAATACATCGTTTGGGTTATTTGGCTGTTCTTGGTTCACATAATCAATCCAATGTTGCCACCACCTACATTTAATAAAAGACCTTAGAAGCAAATTTTTCATAGTTATTATGACTTCAAAAACCAAATGCATTCAGTAGACTTTTGCATAGAAAGTCTGATAGCAAAAACAAAGAGTTCTTTCTGGGTTTTTTCTGAAAAAAAAAAAAACAGAGAAAAATGCATTATTTCACGCCCAAGATCTAACTTGTGATGATAAGAGTAACCAGATGATGCAGAAATGATTGTATTAAAGAAAAAAAAATAGTTTCGAACCTTTGGGTAATCAAGTAGAAGGTATCGCCCTCTTTGGACTTGGCTTCAGCAGCCAAAGCAATGTCTTTTATCAAAATCCTCTCCTCCTCTGGAGTAAACTCCATGCTGCTGCTGCTGACCTCCGCCATGCCTCGCCGCCGATACGAATCCTACTGCTAGCAAATTTTAATTTGTCTTCTTTTCCATTTTCTGGGGAATTATAGTCGGTCAGTGTGAATTAGCGAGACAAGATTTTGGCGAGGAGATCTGCTGTCCCCGGTTTGGGTTCAGTCGATTTTGGACTCGAACCGCCTCTGAAGTCTCAAGCAAGAAGGCTTTGGGCTAACTGGTCCTCAAGGTTAATCGACTCGGCCAAACCAAACCAGCCCAACTAAATTCAAGTTGGTTCAAGCATGTCGATTTCAGCAATATGATTTATTTTAGAGATAGGGTTGTCGGTAACGTTTTACAAAACAATTTTTGAAAATTAGTTTTGAAAAATAAAAATGATGTTATAGGATATTATTATTGTGTGTCTTGTCAAACTAGGATTCCCTAGAATACGTTATCCTTCTAGAATATGGATTGTATTTAGAATAGATATTTCCTACATCAATATAGATTGTGCATTGTATTCCTCTATATATAAAGGTTTTTATTCATTAATGAAATATATCATATTCTCTGCTATTTCTCTTGTTATTTTACGTTTCTCTTAAACACGTTATCGCACGAGTTCTAACCCTATCTTTTTTTTTTTTGAAAGAATTCTAACCCTATCTTCAAAATCCCAAAACCCCAAATACCCTAAAACCCTAACGCACCATAACGACACTACTCTTCCATAACCATGAACAATAGCCTGCGTGAATAGCACATGTCACATGAACAGTATCACCGTGCATCATCAAACACTGCTAGCTCCACCGTTGCACCACCAATCAACGATTGAAACGCCTTCTGCAATCCCGCAACATAGCTGCAAATTTTTGAGAATCTACCTGCGAGAAATAGTTTACTTTGGAAATATTTTTCTCTCTCTTCAACCGTTAGATGGAGCCAAACCTTAGAAGATTGTTTCCTCTTTATGTCTACTATATCCAATTCAAATTTTATCTCATTCAGACCGTTGGATTGCCGGCTATTTAGTTCTAAAGGAGCGGAATTCATGATCAAAATTTTCTGCGATTTTACAATCAAGAAAACCAAGTAAGATTTTCTAAAAGTTGCTGCTTTCTTTAATTTTCACATCTTATTTTTTCTCGGGGATTTAAAAACTTCTCTTCTTCTTCATCCCGACCCCTCTTATAGCGTGGGACTTCTATGGTAAAATTTATGAGCAAAATTATAAGCTATACCTACTTTGAATGGTTATGAGAAGCATTAGGGGAGTGATCGAGCTTTATATCGCTTGCGGTATATGTAAGTCATGAACACCTCTGATGTCATCATTCTCCAGTAGAAGTTAAAAAGCTTTAATGAATCGTGGGGATTCACAATATATGCTATGATAAAGTAATTTTATGAGCATCCAACAAAATCTTTGTGAAAAAGTAATTTCACAAAGGCATCGAATTCGACCATTTTTTTGTTATGACTTATTCATTGATAGGCCCGAAAAGGAGCATCAATTTCGAAAAAACCCTATCGGTAGTAGTATAGTGCATAGTAGGGTATCGTTCACAACGGAGATCAAAGGGTGTACCTAACAAAAATTGTCACAAAGAATTAAATAAAATAAAGAATTATTATTAACAAGTATAAAGAATACATATGTACAAAGTAAAGGGGGGATTGAGAGATAAATTGAATGAAATTAATTAATTAAATTACAAAGAATAAATTAAATAAGATGGGATGAAACATAAAGAATATAAAGTTCAGCCACAAGTATACAAGTTTACCAATTATTGGACCGAAAATTAACCAAGTTCCCTAGCCATGAAACCGAAATTAACATATGTGGAATGCTGGACTGCCAATTATCATTCCCCAAATAAAACCACTTTCATGAAAATTAACCTAAGCGACCGCACCTAGATTAATCAATCAAACATGCAAAGGTAGCTAATCAAAACATGTCCAACGCATAAAAGAAGAGTTGTTAATTAAAGTGCACGACCTAGTGGGACCGCCCATCTATCCGTGATCCTTTTTATTTGTTTCCGACATCTTTCCAAAGCCTTTACTACTTGTGAATTAGAATTAAAACCCTAATTCTAGCACCAATTATATGCAATCATCTTAAGTCTGCAACCTTAAAACAAAAACATATAAAAGTTATCTTCTAAAACAAAATCAAATAAACGGAGTCACATAAGCTACTAGAAGAACTAATTAATTAGGATCAAACAATTAAATAAACCCATAAACAAAGGCTGAAAATTATATAAATCATGTCATGTTAACTAATACAAAGGATAAACAAGCAACAAAGAGGCATAAATTTAAAGGCTAAGTCGAAATACACCGTATGAATAGCATGAAGATCTTGAAGCCACATCTTGAATCCTTGACCACAAGTAATCCAAGCTATGAAGACAAGGTGATGATGGTGATGGTGATGTTGAATAGGGGCTGGTGGTGATGGTGTAGACGCATTCTCCTCCTCCTTGAAGTCTTGAAAACCCATAGTATTAGAGAATGGAAAATGAGAAATGAGAAGAGAAAGAGGAGGGTTTGTCCCTCCCCATTGGGGTGTGTTTTGAAGAGAAGAAAGAGGCTGCTATTTATAGGAGAATGAGGAGGAAGAAGAAGACAATGAAACAAATAAAGAAAGAAAGGGAAGAGAAGTGAAATTTAAGTGGGAGATAAAGAAATGGTAAGTGACATGGTGGAAATGTAATGGGTTGCAATTAACCATTTATTTAAGTAAAATAAATTAAACACTAATGGTGTGGGCAGAAAGAAGAGGAAAGAATATAGGGATGAGTTGATTTGCACTTATTTATAGCGCAAATTGTATTCCTAATCACGAGAGTTAAGCTTATCCGAAGGCATTTTGTTATTACTAATATGCGTTTTCTTGATTTCAGGTTACTTAGGTGACTTGAGGTAATTCGGCACAAGAAGGTGCATTTTGAGTACTTTTGGGCACACTTCCGAGAAGAGGACAAGAAGTCAACCGTGGCTTCTAGGCATTGAAGATTGCATAAATTCACCTTCGGAAGACGTTGCCATTGAAGGCCTTGAAGAATCGAAGAAAGGAAGGAAAATGAAGAAATTGCATTTCCGGCGATTTTTCGGGCAAACCACCACCACAAGAGGCGGCAGCACCGCCGGACCACCACCACAGCAGGAGAGAGTCTCCTACACCAGCCATGCACATGTGTGACACAGGTCACACATCCATTCAGCCATCCACCAACCCTCTCACATGTCCACTCACCATTATTCCCTCCACTTCCCTTTTCTTTTCCATTTCTTTTCTCTCCACTCATCCATTCCATGTCATCCCACTAGGAATCCCTAGTGCAACCTTGGAGGCTCACCAGACCCTCCCAAGCCATTCTCATTCAGTGAGAGACGTTTAGGAAGAAACCCTAGGGGAGCAAAGCCATTTTCTCTCGGCAAAGCTTCCTGAAACCATAGCAGACGTGCAAGGCGCCCGGACGCCCAAGCTTCTGCCCGGGTTTGTTCTTCCATTTTCACCACTTTCCACAACCCATCTCACTTCGATCCCTTCACGAAATATCTTCCACACATCCTAAACACTACAACCACACACTTTTCACCACCATTCCATAGAGTTACCTTCACCATAAGTTGTCATCCATTGAGGCATCAAGAGTTGGGAAGCTTGGAGATAAATTGGAGCTTGTAGAGGAAAAGGGGAGTTCAAGGAGGCTTGCTACACACTTGGAGTCACCAAGGAGCTGCTGGCCATCGACATCTTGAGCATTTTCTCAACTTCTTTACTCTTACTTTGAACTTATGCTTTCTTATTTGAGATTATTGATGTATATGACAATGAGTAGTGAGTAGTTCATTAGGTTGGGGGCTAGGGTTGTGTGCTCTAGCCCATGATGATGTTTTGATGATTTCTCTTGGTATGCATGATGAATTCGTTTCTGGATATGTTCATTGGTTAAATACGGTTTTGTTTGATGCTTGTTCATGAATCTAATTAATTCTCAAGCATGTGTTAAACTTAACTTGATTGGATTTTGTGTTGATTACATTTTATCCTAAGTGTTTGCAATGAGCATGATGAGTTTATGTCAATGGACTAAGTTTGTTTGAATCTTGATTCTTGAATCTCTATGCCTAGAAAGTTTGTTTGAGACCCTAACAAGGCTTGGATGAATAGACTAGGAGTATTTGTTGTTCGTACTACATTACCTCAAGCACAAACAGACCTCACCAGGGACCCACTCGGCCCTGCATAGACCCCGACCATGGGCCCGACATGCAGTCGGGACTCGCGCCCACTACCCCGACACAAGAGTAGGCCGCGCCTTACTCGGGGCTAGTCTCAACGATGCTCCAAAGTACTTTGCTCTACAATACTTATATGCACGATCAGCATATAAGTCCCACATCGGAAACAAACTAGGAGAACCTCTCCTATTCTCCCATATAAACGACATTTACTCCTTCGACAAAGGTAAGCATTAACTTCTTCACCTACCGTTACTCGCTTAAATCCCTTCCTAAAGACTCGACTTAACCTTCGGAGGAGTAAAGACCGGCCAACCCTACCCAACTCTCGTGTCTTCTTTCGGAATTCGATCATCGACCCGAGTCAACCAAAGATCTCATCGGATACCTCGTACCTCCGTCAGTCCCGACAAACCTTGCGAAACATTTGGCGCCGTCCGTGGGAATTGGATAACTCAAATACATTTCTCACCATCACGACTTACCCCGCCGACGACACGAGTGACCCTAGCACTCAAGAACTGTCCGAACACTACAATACGACACTCCCGGCTCCACGACTACGGCAGTGAGCAGGAGACGAGGCCGACATACGTCGACCACTCGACTACGAGGCAACGAACGACCTCACGAGAAAGGACCTCGCCGAGGTACGCGAGACACGACGGCGAGAACACGCCCGGATGATGGTCGCCCTTGCCCGATGTGAGGAACTCGAGGCTCAAAGCCAAAGAGCACTCGCGAGCAAGAGAGAGACAATCCTTCACAGCAGCCGCACTTCCTCGACCGACCCAAACATTGCCCAAATCCCGATACACCCGAACCCATCTTCCCTCCGTGCAAACGGCCCGCCACCACTTCCAACACGGGTTGTCGACACCACACCCCTTGTCGAGACACCCGCCTCACATAGCCTCATCCTACAACTTAGTCGGTCCATCGAACGACTCGAGGGACGCATGAGCGGGCCGAAGGACTTAACGCCAAGCATACGTGACGACCGCTGGATTCCCAGAACGTCCGAGTCCCTTCACACCCAATATCCTACATGCCACTCGATCACGCGGGGGCAAGTCACTAAAGATCGACCGGTACAATGGCACGACGGACCCCTACATTCACATGGATAACTTTCGCTCGATTGTGGCCGGAAAGAGCTACTCACAAGCCGAGTCAGCGCCACGCATTCCGGGAGACTCTCACGGGTGAGGCGCTCACTGGTTCTTCGACCTCAAACCCAACTCCATCGGCTCATTCATCGAATTGTGTGACACATTCGCTGCTCGATTCATCCTCCGAACCGACGGATACCATACAACAACCCAACTCTTCAAAGTGCTACGGTGGTGAAGACGAAACACTAAAGGACTTCGTCAACAAGTGGCGATCGGCAACAACACGTTGTCGAGATCTCGACAAAACACTCGCGACGCCCGCCTTCAAGCACGGACCGCGCAAGGGCTCTTTCCGTACGAAATCAACGCCAGCCCACCGACCGACTACGACCAACTCTACGGCTTTCGCGATCCGACACGCACAGCCGAGTTCGACACTTACGGAGGCCACCCGGCGCGGTCCGTAAAGCAACACCTCCACCTCAATCGAGTAATCCTCCTCCGTCACACACAACAGGTCGAGTGGCAACAGGACTCCGAGTCGAGCAACTCGAGCGTCAAGGACAAATCCCACCTAAGTGCCGGTCCCGATCGTAGGCTAGGAATACCGTACCACCGTCAACGCCCTACCGGTCACACGCCCAATCATCTCGGTATACGTATTCACCGTCCTCACCGCCTCTTACGAGGAGATACGGGACCAGCTGCAAGAACGAGATACCCGGCCCTCCGCCAAGGAGGTTCCCAAGGGCCAAACCGCGGAACACGGGCAAGTACCGCAAATACCACGACGATGGCGGCCACAACACGAACGCGTGCATCGCCCTAAAGGACGCGATCAAATCCCTTCAAAGAGAAGGCAAACTCACCCAGTTCCGTCCCCGACAAAAGATGAGGTCGCCCTCGTACAACAACCACGAGGCCGAATAAATACAATCGACGGGGGCGCCGAGATCGGACCTACTTCCCAACGATCAAAGAAGCGTTGCACCCGTGCCGGTCGGGGGTCCGAAGTGTTCAACATCCACAACTACCGGAGTTCCTCGACCAACTCCACAGGTGGACCCCGATAACCTTCGACGAGTCCGAAGAAAATCATCTACAACAACCACACGAAGACCCATTCCTCATCATCGCCCGAATCGGACAAGACAACATGTCCCGGTACTCATTGACGGGGGTTCAACAAGTAAATGTCCTTTTTCATCCCGTTTACAAACGGCTCGAGCGGCACGGCCTCTAAGCTCATACAGATCACGAACCCCTACTCGCCCTTTTCGGTGACATCACACAGCCCTCGGGGTCCGATACCATCACCCTAATCCTCGAACGCACCCCAAGTGTGCCCAACCGGATACCGAGTTCATTGTAGTCGACCGCCCTTCCTCCTACAACGCTATACTCGGCCGTCCGCACTTTGTCGACTCAAGTGCATCATCGCATATCACATGCTCATCATGAAACTGCCCACCCCCACGGAACAAAGAACCATTCGAGGGGACCGGGAGGTCGCACGACGCGCTATTCAACCACACTTGCCCGAGGACGGGGCCGCACCGAGATTCTATCACTCGGACAACATCCTACTCCACAGGACACCCCCGATGACCCGAGGGGCGAGGACCTGCTCTCGTTCAAGGCTCAGCCCCTCGCCGACCTAACCGAGGTCGCAATCTCCGATGACCACCCCGACAGAAGGGTTCGGATCGGGTCACAATTGGACCCACCTACAAAAGATGCCCTCATCACGTTCCTACGCACGAATTCTCACATCTTTGCATGGTCATATGCTGACATGCCCGGTATCTCAACCGACATCATATCTCACAAACTCACCCTATATCCTTCGGCTTTGCCAGTCCGGCAGAAGCGAAGGGCCTTCGACGAAGAAAAGTACCGGGCAATCCAAAGTGAGGTCACCAAGCTACAACAGATCAGATTCATTCGAGTGGTACACTATCCCACATGGCTCTCCAATGTCGTCATGGTCAGAAAGCCAAACGACAAGTGGCGTATGTGCATCGACTACACACACCTAAACAAGGCACGCCCAAAGGATAGCTTCCCTTTGCCCCGTATCGACCAACCGGTCGACTCGACCGCAGGACACAAGCCGCCGAGCTTCATGGACGCCTACTCCGGTACAACCAAATACGATGGAACCTCCGGATCGGAGCATACCTCCTTCACCACCGATAAGGGATTATACTCGCTACTGTGTAATGCCCTTTGGCCTCAAGAATCTTTGGGGCCACTTACCAAAGATCGGTCAACGCCATGTTTAAGGAGCACATTGGTAAGATCGTGGAGGTATATGTCGACGACATGCTCGTAAAGAGCCTCACCACAAAGGACCACGTGCACAACCTATCGGTCATCTTTTCCATCCTCACCAAGTACGGCATGCGCCTAAATCCCGAGAAGTGCATTTTCGGAGTGGAAGTAGGCAAATTCCTCGGCTTTGTTATCAGCAACAGGGGTATTGAGGCTAACCCCGAGAAGGTACAGGCCATACTCGACATGGACTCTCCCAAAACAAAACTCCAGGTGCAGAGCCTTACGGGTCGAGTGGTGGCACTCTCTCGATTCATATCCCGTCTAACAGACAAGTGTGCACCATTCTTTGCCCCACTCAAAGCTTCGAGGGCGGAGAAAGTCGACTGGTCACCCAAATGCGAGCAGGCATTTCAGCACCTAAAATCGTATCTCGGGTATGTCCCACTGCTATCTAAGCCGATCACAGGGGAAATTTTGTATGTCTATCTGAGCATCTCTACCACGGCCGTAAGCTCGCACTCGTTCGACGAGACAACTCCACCGACCGCCCGTCTATTACGCCCAGTGGCCTCGATCGATTCGAAACACGATACCCACTCATCGAGAACCGGCACTCGCCCGATCATCTCGGCAAGGAGATTGCGACCTTACTTCCAAGCTCACACGATCCACGTGCTCACCGACCAACCACTACGATAGTACTACGTAAGCCCGAAACATCGGGACGATTGGTAAAATGGGCGTCGAGTTGGGTGAGTTCGACATTCACTACAAATCTCGGAGCTCGATCAAAGGGCAAAGGCAGCGGCCGACTTCATCTCCGAAATGACCCCACTTTCGGAAGACACGACTCTCTCGTCGAAACCAACACCTCGACCACTGTCGAGCCCATAAACAGACCGGAACTTATATGTCGATAGCTCATCCAACAAAACCAAGAAGTGGAGCCGCATCATCATCACCTCACCGATGAGTCAACTTACGAGTACGCTCTCAAATTCGACTTCCCGACCTCCAACAACGTTGCCGAGTACGAGGCACTTATCGCAGACTACAACTTTCAAAGGAACTGGGGCCGAGTACCCGAACGTGTTCGCCGATTCTCAATTAGTCGTTGGACGAGTGACGGGTGAGTTCCGAGTCAAAGAGCCGCAACCGTGTCCATATGCGGGGTATGCAAAAATCTTGCTCCAACACTTCAACAGTCCAACAATCCTTCGCATCCCCCGTGCGAAAAACACCAAAGCAGACGCACTGGCACGTCTAGCCACGGCCTCACCCGACTCTACCCGAGGAAAGCCCAAAGTCGAGGTACTAGCCCACCCGAGTATCAGCAAAAAACTTTCAGAGGTCTTCTCGACCACCATCCAGAACACATGGATGAACCCGATACTCGAGTACCTGACTAGCGGAACAGGCCCAACCGATCGAGTAGAATATCGCCGGCTGGCACTGAAGTCAGCCCGATACCTCATCCGAGATAGCCGGCTCTACAGACGGGGACTATCAATGCCAAACCTCATATGCATCACCCCCGAGGAGGGTTTGAAAGTCCTACAAGACGTACACGGCGGCATACGCGGCAACCACTCGGGTGCACGATCATTGGCCCGAAAACACTCATATATGGATACTTCGGCCGACACTCGGTCGCGACGCACACAAGATGGCTTCATCATGCCACAAATGCCAACAATACGCCAACATTCCTAGGCAACCGGCAAAGACAACTCGCCATCATGATCAGCCCATGGCCCTTTGCACAATGGGGACTCGACCCGATCGGGAAACTCCCCACCGCCAGAGGACAATTCAAGTACATCGTGATCGCAGTCGACTACAACACTAAGTGGGTCGAGGCCGAGGCACTCACGGTCATCACCACCGCCAAAATCGAGCACTTCTTATGGAAGAACATCTACCGCCGTTTCGGCACTCCGAAACCATCGTCACCGACAATGGCGGCCAATTCGACAATGATGACATTCGCGCTTTCACCCAAGAAATATGGGACTCGACTTCTTATGCCTCCCGGCACACCCACAAACGAATGGACAAGTCGAAGCGATCAACAAGATCATCAAAAAACTACCGAAGAAAAAACTCGACGATGCCCAAGGCTCGTGGGCCGAGAAGCTACCCGAGGTCCTCTCGGTCTTATCGAACCACTCCAACCAAAGCCAATGAGGAAACCCCCTTCGTACGGCTTTCGGTACGAAGCGCCATGCCGCGCCGAGTTGAAATTCCCAACCGAGCGGGTCATCCACTACGATCCCATCTACAACAAGTGAGGGACTCGAACTCAACACCGACTTATTGGAGGAACGGCAAGAGGCCGCTCACCTACGCAACCTCGACAATAAACAACGCGTGTCTCGATATTATAACTCCGTGGTCCATGCGCGGCCACTAACACTAGGCGACTGGGTCATGAAGGAAGTCATCCCTCCCCCAACCGGACTCCGACCTACATGGGAAGGCCCTTACGAAATAGTCGAGAAGGCGGGTGACAACACATTCTACATCAAAAACAGAGACGGTCAAGTCTCTCACCACCCTTGGAACGTGCAACACTTACGTTACTATTACAAGTGACTCGAGTGGTCGAGCACACTTTTGACCTGTTAACGTGTTACGTAACTCGTGCACCCCAACCTCGGTCACTCAGCACGAATCTTGTCTCGAGAACTCCACCTTGTGGATCGAGCAAGCAACCTTTTGTACTCATCCCCGTTAATGAAAATTGGAATTATTCAAACTATTGTCCACTCATGCTCACGACAAACATGACCAACAACACGCGGACAAACTTAATTCCTTTCACTTTCATTAAAACAAAACCAACAAGGTACCGTAAGAACCGATTACAACAAAAAGACCAAACGGTCAGTAATCCTTGCACAAAAAAAAAAAAAAACACAAACGTACATAGAGCAAATTACACATTCTCGGACCCCGACACGCCGGGGTCCGGGCACGTAGTCGATGTACGGTCGTCACCCGACCGCTCGCCCGGTTGCCTTCGGCCCGCTCATACTCCTCTTGAACATTCCCGGCTTCCCGTGTAGCCTCCTTGTCGGCTCGAACAGCCGCTTCTTCTCTCTCGGCCCGTGCAGCCGCCAAATCCGTCTCTCGATCGGCCTTGAACTTCTCGAGGTTAAGCCACCCTCGGTCACGGTAGAGCTTGACGTTCTCGCCCACCGACTTACGATGCTCGCTCTTTCAAAGAACATCGCAAACTCGGCCGACTTCTTGAAGTCCTCCACCGCCCGCTCGCCCGCAACTTTGGCGGCCTCGGAACTTGCGTCGGCAGTGACTCGACCTTGGCAGATAACTCTCGCGCGGTCTCCTCGACCACCTTCGTCGAGTAACCTCATCCGCCGGGTGAGCCACCTCGTCGGTAAGCTTCACATTCTCGTCCTGGAGAGACCGGGCCTTCTTCTTTCCGCATCGAGCTTTTTGCCCAACTCAATTTTCTCGCCGCGATACTTCTCTTGAAGAGCGACCGCCCGCTTTCGAGCAGCCTCGGCAACCTCGAAGGCCTTCTCCACCTTCACAAACTACTCCCGACCGACCGGATCCTTCTCGACCTCGTCCACCAAGTAGAGAGCGTGCACACCCTACAAAACCCACATCATGTTACACACATTGTAAGATACTCGAGTCCTCCAAAGATAAGAAACTACATACCCTCATAAGATGCCGAAGCATCCCGGCTCGATTCTCTCGAGGAGTTGCACCCCGGGCAAGCGGTTGTCGATCCCGCATCCTTCAAATCGGCAACCATTCGACGAAGGAAGCCCTCGTCGACCATCTCGCTTCCCTTTCGGGATCTCCATCGAGGGGGGGGGGGCAACCTTTCGAATGTCACGGGACCATCTTTCTTCCCCTCAACATTCACATTCCTCGGCCTTTTTCCTCTAACCCCCTCGAGCGGCACGTCGTCCCCCACGTGCTTGCCGGCGACGGTAACACCCGAGCCGGAGGTGGCCGCGGCTCTCGTCCTCTTCGCCCTCAAAATCTCACCGAGTGGCCGGTCCTCCGCCCGATCTCGGGAGAATGTAGCTCTCGGAGGCATCCGAAAGTCTACAACCGTGTCGGCCTTTTCACCTCCGGGGTCGGCGGGCTCACCGACAACTTCTCGGGTCTCCACCCCCACCTTTAACAACTCATCCGTAATGGCATAGTCGTCTTCGGCGTTGGGAAACGGGTCCATCTTCTTCCGGACAACCTTTGGCAGCTTCGAGTTCCGGCAAGGACGGAACATATGTGTTAGTCATCCGAGTGTTATTCGGCTAAAAGGGTCACTCGAGTACTTACTTGGTATCCTACCGACACCCACGTGCTCGAGAACAGGGAACCGAATAAGCCGGTACGAGCTCCTCTCCCACTCCTTCGCCCAACCCTTCAACACTCGCTCAATCCGAGCTCTTTCTTTGATCGTCAACTTCGGCTTACGGTTCACTGCAAAAAGGGAAAAAAGATGTAAGCAAACTGGTCGACCACAGTACACAAGTCGACAAAATAATACATCGGTAAAGTGTCGGACCTATGGGTTGGAAAGTGGTAGGAACTCGACTGGGAGACACAAAACCCGAGTTTGCCCACTCACCACCAGCCATACAAACGGTCGACCTCCAGTTTGATGCCGACGTGGGTAGGTCATCGACTATGGCCCCGAGCGCCCGAGCGTGCAAGTTCACTGTTCCGCTGCACCCGTTCTTCGACGAATACTTCGCCAGGTAGCACGTCATGACCTCGTTGTGCGTGGGCCACCCATGCCCCGAAAGATGCCACAACACGAACATCCCGAGAAGCTGCCTCCATGCGTTAGGACCGACTTGCCCGGGCGCTAAACCTAACGCACACAAGACATACTGTACCCACCCGGCAAGGGTAGTATGAACCCGTGCTTAAACATACTTTCATGCACGGCCACCCAGCCCGCAGGCGGCCGAGTGGCTAACTCATCCTCCCCGAGTGGACGTAGCATAACTGTCGCGGGGATGATCCAATCTTTCCGAAGTTTCTGAATCTCCTTCGACGTCATACTTCGGCCGGGTTCCTCCACCCAGATCCCCTCATCTAGCCTCCACTTTCCAGTCGGCACGACTCGGGGGACTGGACTACTTCCTATTTCCAACCCTCTACCCGAAGCACTCGCCTTGGTGCCACTCGACATCCTCTCCTTGGCCCGCTCGTGCCCATCTGGCCTTTGCAAGTACTCCTCAATTGCCGTTTGCTTAACCCCCTCCTTGGCTCGAGTCATGCCTGAACTTAGGATCTCCTGAATCGTTCGCTCCACCTCCTCGTCCTTTTCGAGCAGCTCCTCGATCTCCGGTTCACTACTACTCGTCAATTCGACAAACCCTTCGGACATTCTAAATTCACCGTTTCTCTTTTGCCTAAACCCAGAAAGACTCGATCAGAATGATGAACAGACCCCTTTCTAACCCAGAAAAACCAAAAAAACACTCTAAACCTCAAAGCAAACCCAATTTTTTCCTAGGCGATTTTCGCAGAATCGGCTCACTATACTACTTTCAATTCGGAAAGTACACAAGTCGTACAGGAGAAGATACCGGAAACAGAGATTACCAACCTGGAATTCAAGCCTTCAACAATCGCCGGACAGAACTTCGCCTGTGTTTTTTCCTCCTCTGCTCTCCCTTTGCGATCGCTCCTCAACTTCTTGAAATTTTTGGGTAAAGTGTGAAACTGAGGCTGTTTCCCCCCTTAAATCAAATGTTTCAACAATCTCAACCGTTGAGGTGAACCGACGCTAAGTCACAGGATGCTTACACGTGTCCACGCAACCCTAGACTGACCCCGAAGTGAAAGGACGCGTCTTTTCCCCTTCTGCGCATTAATTACAACTTTTTCAGTTACCAAGGCAACCACCCCACCGCACGCCACTCCACTTACTGATGACCACGTGTCATCCGACCCTCACGCTTCCCCACAATCTCGGTTATACGAATCGACTCTCGAGCATCTCCTCGAGCATAATCTCGGTTCTACGAATCGACTCTCGAGCATCTCCTCGAGCACGATCTCGGTTCTACGAATCGACTCTCGAGCATCTCCTCGAGCACAATCTCGGTTCTACGAATCGACTCTCGAGCATCTCCTCGAGCATAATCTCGGTTCTACGAATCGACTCTCGAGCATCTCCTCGAGCACAATCTTGGCTCCACGGGTCAAGACCCTCGACTCGGCTCTATTAGCCGAGACACTCGACACTCAATATCCGCAGACGTGCAGCACTTGAAACACAGCCTTCCATAGCTTATTCAACCGACATACACCTAATGTCGCACACTCACGGGTCCAACCGCCTAGCTCAAAATCCCATCCGAGACTCCTTAGCCGGGGACTTGGGGGACTCCAGGGCCGGGCAAGGTCTGTTTTCACTCGATGTGCATGACTTGAGATTAATTCCCCAACCAAGGACTCTTGACCGGGAACTTGGGGGACTTGTTCGTACTACATTACCTCAAGCACAAACAGACCTCACCGGGGACCCACTCGGCCCCCGCATGGACCCCGCCATGGGCCCGACATGCAATTGGGACTTGCGCCCACTACCCCGACACAAGAGTAGGTCGCGCCTTACTCGGGGCTAGTCTCAACGATGCTCCAAAGTACTTTGCTCTACAATACTTATATGCCCAGATCAGCATATAAGTCCCACATCGGAAACAAACTAGGAGAACCTCTCCTATTCTCCCATATAAACGACATTTACTCCTTCGACAAAGGTAAGCATTAACTTCTTCACCTACCGTTACTCTGCTTAAATCCCTTCCTAAAGACTGACTTAACCTTCAGAGGAGTAAAGACTGGCCAGCCCAGTCCAACTCTTGTGTCTTCTTTCAGGAATTCGATCATTGACCCGAGTCAACCAGCATCTCATCAGATACCTCGTACCTCTGTCAGGTCCCGACAAACCTTGCAGAAACATTTGTGACCCTAATAAGGCACAAAATAGGCCTAGAAGAATCAATCCTAGAACCATAACATGGCTAGGATAGAGGTTTGATCCTTAGTGAATTCATTGTTGCATGTTCTTGAGAGTTGTCATACATTTGATTGGGGTAGAGTGAACCCGAAACCCCAATCGTTTCCATCCATTTGATCACACAGCAATCACACTTTTGTTGGGCTTGTCACCTCAACAACACACAAAGCTATCAACACATTCACTTTTGTTCTTGTTACCACAATTTCATCTAGATTAGATTGGTTACTTAGCTACTGTCCTTGCCGCATTTGGTTACTGTTTTGGTCACAAGTCACCCAAGAGTGACACACTTTGAACACTACAAATCCATGTTGCACATACCTCACTTCTAAGTACATAAACCATCTCTAATCACATCACTTCTAGTGCATTATATACCTTGTTTGCATTTGTTCACCAAGTAGGGATCTTGGGCCTTCCAATCCCTTGGGTACGATAACCCCTGGTCACAATTTACCATCCACTACACTTTGACGGCGATACTCACATTCACCCCTCCGGTATCATCGAGTCATGAGTGGAGCATTGAAAATAAAAGAAGAGGAAAGAAATAAAAGGCAGACAGCACTGAGCAGTGCGCACTTAGAGCGGCATAATGGACGTTTCACCGGTTGGATGATTCTGAAATTTTATTTGCGAACAGCTAACATCCACATGCAGCGTGTATCACAATTACAGCACGATCTGACGGTTCAATTGGGATATATTGGCTTCGCAAGTTGACTAATCTGCACAGGCAGAATGTCCGAAAATCTGGGCTGGGGCCTTTCCTCATGCTTTGTGAACTTGGGCCTTCCTTCATGGATTTGGGCCTTCCATCTTGGGTTTGGGCCTCCTTGTGTTTGGGCCTCCTTCTTGGGCGTCATGGCAGACCACCTCTTAATGGGCCTCGCAAAAGCCCATTAGACTTCGTTTCTGCACATGTTCACATTAATACATCATTTTGGACTCAAATATGGAAACTAAGCTAAAATAGCAAAGTTAAAATTAAATCATAGCCAAATAGTAGGGAAAACACATTAAAAACGTCACACTTTGTGCTCCTATAAAATTCCCCCACACTTAGCTACTGCTAGTCCTCTAGCAAACACAAGAACAACAGAAAATAGAAAAGGAAACACAAAACAGAATGGTCTTTCCAACCATAACCCTCAGCGAGTTCAAAAGAGTTATAATCAGAAGAATAAAAATTATATACCAAGGCTAACAAATTTGCTAAGTGTTTAACATGCACATCTCATTTATGCTCGGGTGAAGTGTGTGAAAACCAAGTGTACAATTAATCTCATGCAATCCAATAGGCACATCGAAACAACATTAACCACTAAAGCTCACAATGATCACTAAATATTTCCGCTCAGTGTTTAGGGTTAAGTGTTTACTCTCATAACAATTGCACAAGTAACGTTCCCATAAGCTTGCTCATCATCCAACTCTCTACAATTAATCCACAAATCATTAGATCATAAGGACTTTCAATGGTGTAATGGGGCCAAAGGTTAGGGGTTAAAAGAAACGAAGGGAAAGGAAATACAAAATGTCCCGAGTGTTCCACAAAACAATTTTGTGACTTGTTTTCTATATGCTTAAACAATCAAACAACCAAACTTTTATTCACCTCCAACCTTTCACACTTTCTGAACAAAAACTTCTTATTCTTTTTTTTTTGTATATATATATTTTTTTTTTACACAACATTTTTTTTTAACAACACCCCCACACTTACTTCTTTCACAACCCAGAAGACTTTTCAAGCACAAAATACCACCACAAGTCACAAAATTGTCTCTTTAACACATGTTGGAACAAAGGCATGTTAGTGTTTAAGCTAAAAACAGGTTAGGAGTAAGCGGGTTAACAAAGAAAAAGGCTAAAAACATGTTAGGCTCAAAAGAGGTTAACCTAAAGGATTAGTGTTTACAGGGCTGTAAGTCAGTTTGGCCATGGTGCTTTACTAATGCCTTAATCATCTCTAATTCATCACAGATTAATAAAATGTTTCAAGTGGTCTTTGAGCAAGTTCTAGGTTCAAAACTCATGAATTGTGCACACATGAAGAACGAGTAAATGTATGAATGATGCATACATGTGAATATTCAATAGGCTCAAGTCCTCACATTTTCTGGGTATGCATGACATTGTATGTTCAAATGTGCTTCTCGGATTGCAATCAATTAATCGAAACAGCTTATGTGAACATGGAAATTCGAGCACTCATAAGTTATGCAAATTAAATTCAAAGCAAACTACACAAAGCCTTGACATATAATAAACATTCTCCTAATCACAACAATTTAAACTCAATTCATCATCGGAATTGGAAAGAACAAAGCACAAAACAAACAATAACACATAAAACAGAAGCAAATATTTTTGTCATTTTTTATTTTTTGATTTTTTTGATTATATATATATTTTTTTGATATAGCTCAAATAAACAAACAGGCACTTTCTAAGACTCGATAGCTCCAAAGCCAGTGTGAAACAAACGAGCTTACAAAACTATTTTTTTTTTTCAATTTTTTTTATTAGGGTAACAATACGTGACCACAGTGACTTACTTAGTGCAATGGTAGGTTCAACGCTACCAAGGGAGTAAGTATGATCTAGTCGATATATTGTTACCGTAGAAAACAAAAACAAGTAAATTATTTTTTTTCAATTTTTTTCAATTTTTTTTTTCTTTTCAATAACCCTTCCCCCCACTTGAATTAAACATTGTCCTCAATGTTAGACAAATATTACAAAACTATTTTTTTTCTTTTCAATAACATTGAGGACAATGTTAGACAAATATTCCATGAAATGAGAAATTCAAGCATGGTTATTGAAATTAAACACACAAACAAAAATAAACCGAAGTAAACACACAAACAAAAATAAACATAAAGGTTAAAGAAAAACTCCCCCTTGAAGATCGTGAAGTTCCTCCCGAAGTAAGTCACCAACAGTCACAAACAAGGCTAGCAGGGCCTTGCATCCAACGTTTGCTCCTTAGTTGACTGCGGCACTTATCCGTTTGAGCGTGTCCTGGACAAGGGTTGTTGCCGACTCCACGGCAGATTTGGCTGATGTAGCCTTCACTGCGATCTGGAACACTATGGTAAGTAGAGTTCCGTCAAGAATAGCTCCGGATACGTTAGGCAGAATGGAGAAGCCTGATGGCATCAATGGAAAAGGCCCAGGGTCAGCTCCACATAGCAAAGACTAGAAGATGGAATGGTTGATCGGTGCATAAATCAAAGACGACCCCGTTGCATCGGTGCAACACTCCTGGAGAATGAGGAAGTCGTTGTGATTATCTATGGCGAGCACCGAGATCTGATTGCGCGGGTCAAGACCGATGCTAAAGTTTGCTAGCACATGTACCGAGCTGTCCATCGACATACTATCCCACATTGGTCTCGTCTGAACGTCTTTGAGGAACTCAAAGATCCTGGTGTGATGGGATACGTGTAGGATAGAACAGCCAGCGGTACGATTGACTCCAGGGGGCTTGCTCGGATCACCCCTTCGCTTGTTGGTCCTGACCTCCATTCGAGTCTCTCTTGTTCGGTTTGAACAAGTCCAGTGATGGTACGTGGAGTTGCTGATGTCGTTGAAGAAACAGACCATCATCTGTTTTGCCATTTCCGCAAGGCCTCTTCTTCCTTCAGGAGAAATGATTGAGTCACCGGGTGAAATGTGGATCCCCGTGGCGCACATGTAGCGCTCGGCTTGTCGTTGGAGGGTTGAGATCCAACGCTTTGCACCAAATGCGAACCCTGAATGAACAAAAGGTTCGAAAATGGCCTTCATCTCCTTCTCGCGTACATCCACGTGCTCTACCCAAGTGACCAAGGAAGATCCATTCTGCAAGTCTCGAATCAGGCATCCGGAGGGACGTTTTCGGCAAGTCGATCTCACGGAAGGCTTTAGATTTGTACGTAGTTCATCCACGGATACATCCACAACGAACCAACTTCCATCCAGTTGTTGGTGAGAATACTGAACGAACTGGACTTCACGAGTTGATACGATGTGAGATGGCACCACAAACTCGGCCGACATCACTTGCTCGCTCCTTGTAGCCTTCGGTATTGTCGGAGGATAAGATCTCCAACGTCTGGGCGTTTGTGACCATGCTACAGAAGACTGGCAGGTTGCCGAGTGTCTCGAGGATTCGGATTTGAAGTACGGTGCAGGTTCAGCTCGTTGAAACACTCGCAAGTACTCGGCGCAGTTAAGAATTTCGGGATGAATGGAAGTACCGGGAGTCGGTGAAGATATCCACAAAGGAAATCCGGCAGTGGCCATGAGCATGAGCTCGTCTTTGGCCTTGCGGGCGATATCCGAGATCAAGTCGGTGTGGACTCCGACAAGATCAGGAGCAGGTCCGGGAAGGGTGTCAGATGGCAAAGGTATGGATGGGCGCTCGACAAGTGTAGGCATGAGGCTCCGCACATCCCGTCTCAAGTGGTCCATGTCGATCGAATCATCGGACAACTCGAGAAGAGGCTCTTGTTGTGGAGGAACAACTTCGAGCCTTCGCCGTGGCACATCTGAGTGCGGAACAGGTCCTCCGCAATTGGGACAGATGCCGCTGTGGAGAGCATCGACGAGTCGTTGATTCTGCAGTTGAAGCTCCTCGTTCTTGCTCACCAGCTCATCGTTTCTTCTCTCTAGCTCGGCAATACGCTGCTCAGATGTCTGAATACCGAACTTCTTCCTATTTCTCGTCCCCCAATAATAGATCTGGTCTTCCTCTAGCCCGATTTTCGGACCAAATCTTTCTCGTTGTGGTTTCGTGGGGTGAGAATACACCGCAAAGAAAGCCGCCAGTGCTTCTCTCTGTGCCTTGGTGTACTTTGTCCTCGGAAGTCTCCTATGGACAGGAGCGGCTTCCGGCTCAACAGGTGGATCAGCAACCAGGATTGGTGCTTGGGGTAGTGGTTGCGGTTGCGGTTGTGGCTCGGTCGGCATGCTAGCATCAGCGCTATTGAGCATGCTCGGTGGAATTATTTCATCCAGACCTTCAAAGATTTGACTCCCTGAAGGGACCGCCTGAAACAACTCGCTGAAAGAGTTAACTCTTTTGGCCATTTTTGAGTTGGGAATGGAGGATAGCTTTTCTGGGAATTGGGAGGTTTTCTGGGAAAACTGAAGAACACGGAAGAACACGAAGAACACGAGAGAGAAAACGAGAGAAAGAGAGAGAGACTAAGGGAAACCTAAGGGAAATGCGTGAAATGAAACACACGAACAGAAGGGAAGGGAAGGAACGGACGCACGCACACGCACGTGCCACAGACAAAGATCCGCAATTTACGGATCGAGCGACGAAAGTCGCATTGTCTACAGTAGAAACGCGTGCGGATTATTAAACAATTTAGCCGACGCAAAAGTCGTGCGTCGGCCCAATCAATTTTTTTTTGATTTTTGATTTTTTGATTTTATTTTTTTAATACTTTACGAAAAAGTCGTAAAGTGAACAGTGAAAACGCGTAGCACACGCGCTGACGGTTGCCGACACTTTAAACGGGCTTGGGCCATCGAAATGGATTATTCCCTATAAAAATTAAAAAGTTAGTAATAAAATTAACAAAATAAAAACAAAATATTTACAAAGTTAAAAATGTGTCACAAATTATCTATACAAAATGAATAAATAAAATTTCTTAAGTCTATGTATATTTTATTTACACAATACACTTAGGTACGGGAACAGAGAACTTCAATGTGCAATGGGACTGAAACAGCTACCCATCTTAAAGTCATGTTTAATCCAATATACCTAAAGTGTACAAAAACATTTTCCTTTGCCTGAATATAGTTGAAAAAAAATGAAAGTTGATTCCAAGCGGTAACTCAAGGTGGACTTACGGCCTAGGTGCAATGCCTTGACTTAAATGACTTTCCGTGTTTTTAGAAGGCGAATGGCCAGATCACAAGAGATAAGCGAGAGGCAGGATTCATTTAGTAGACTAGTCCTCTGAATCCAATTTTACAAACCCGTCACCCAGGGTCTCGATCATATCTAGACACCATTCATGTGCCCCTTACTCAGTTGAGAAAGCACTTAAGTGTTCGACAATTCTCCAAGTGTTAATAAAGGCCGCCCTCAACCTCAAGTGACCTTAGCAAGGTACAAATGAAGGGTTTAGGCCAATATTAATAAAAGGACCTTACCTATTCCGTTCAAGTTACAACTTACAACAACAAAAAATAATCAACTATATAAAAGACACCTAAATAAATTTACTAAGTGTAACAAAATATCAACATGCATAAACAAGTATTATTCACAAATATTCACAAAATAATAGTTAGGAATTTTCAATCCCCGTCGACGGCGCCAAAAATTGATAGGCCCGAAAAGGAGCATCAATTTCGAAAAAACCCTATCGGTAGTAGTATAGTGCATAGTAGGGTATCGTTCACAACGGAGATCAAATGGTGTACCTAACAAAAATTGTCACAAAGAATTAAATAAAATAAAGAATTATTATTAACAAGTATAAAGAATATATACATATGTACAAAGTAAAGGGGGGATTGAGAGATAAATTGAATGAAATTAATTAATTAAATTACAAAGAATAAATTAAATAAGATGGGATGAAACATAAAGAATATAAAGTTCAGCCACAAGTATACAAGTTTACCAATTATTGGACCGAAAATTAACCAAGTTCCCTAGCCATGAAACCGAAATTAACATATGTGGAATGCTGGACCGCTAATTATCATTCCCCAAATAAAACCACTTTCATGAAAATTAACCTAAGCGACCGCACCTAGATTAATCAATCAAACATGCAAAGGTAGCTAATCAAAACATGTCCAACGCATAAAAGAAGAGTTGTTAATTAAAGTGCACGACCTAGTGGGACCGCCCATCTATCCGTGATCTTTTTTATTTGTTTCCGACATCTTTCCAAAGCCTTTATTACTTGTGAATTAGAATTAAAACCCTAATTCTAGCACCAATTATATGCAATCATCTTAAGTCTGCAACCTTAAAACAAAAACATATAAAAGTTATCTTCTAAAACAAAATCAAATAAACGGAGTCACATAAGCTACTAGAAGAACTAATTAATTAGGATCAAACAATTAAATAAACCCATAAACAAAGGCTGAAAATTATATAAATCATGTCATGTTAACTAATACAAAGGATAAACAAGCAACAAAGAGGCATAAATTTAAAGGCTAAGTCGAAATACACCGTATGAATAGCATGAAGATCTTGAAGCCACATCTTGAATCCTTGACCACAAGTAATCCAAGTTATGAAGACAAGGTGATGATGGTGATGGTGATGTTGAATAGGGGCTGGTGGTGATGGTGTAGATGCCTTCTCCTCCTCCTTGAAGTCTTGAAAACCCATAGTATTAGAGAATGGAAAATGAGAAATGAGAAGAGAAAGAGGAGGGTTTGTCCCTCCCCATTGGGGTGTGTTTTGAAGAGAAGAAAGAGGCTGCTATTTATAGGAGAATGAGGAGGAAGAAGAAGACAATGAAACAAATAAAGAAAGAAAGGGAAGAGAAGTGGAATTTAAGTGGGAGATAAAGAAATGGTAAGTGACATGGTGGAAATGTAATGGGTTGCAATTAACCATTTATTTAAGTAAAATAAATTAAACACTAATGGTGTGGGCAGATAGAAGAGGAAAGAATATAGGGGTGAGTGGAGCATTGAAAATAAAAGAAGAGGAAAGAAATAAAAAGCAGACAACACTGAGCAGTGCGCACTTAGAGCGGCATAACGCACGTTTCACCGGTTGGATGATTTTGAAATTTTATTTGGGAACAGCTAACATCCACATGCAGCGTGTATCAAAATTACAGCACGATCTGATGGTTCAATTGGGAGATATGGGCTTCTCAAGTTTACTAATCTGCACAGGCAGAATGTCCGAAAATCTGGGCTGGGGCATTTCCTTATGCTTTGTGAACTTGGGCCTTCCTTCATGGATTTGGGCCTCCTTCTTGTGTTTGAGCCTCCTTCTTGGGCGTCATGGCAGACCACCTCTTAATGGGCCTCGCAAAAGCCCATTAGACTTCGTTTCTGCACATGTTCACATTAATACATCATTTTGGACTCAAATATGGAAACTAAGCGAAAATAGCAAAGTTAAAATTAAATCATAGCCAAATAGTAGGGAAAACACATTAAAAACGTCACACTTTGTGCTCCTATCATTCATTACTAGACTCACATGCGTGGGTGTGATGTCTAGGTAAGGGATTGGAATCGGTGGTGCTTAAGAGAGCCTCGCTCCACCGACATTCCTCTTTTTTATCTGGTTATGCCTGCGTGGAGCTATCAAACAGTTTAAGTTATGACCATATCCATCTTGGTCTTGTTCTAATCCAAAAAATCTTGGAAATTTTATTAGTTTTTTGTGGATGTCTTTTTATGACTACGAAACTAAGGTATCTTCTTATTGTGATAAAATAATTTCACAAACGGTAAAAGTGATAAAGTAATTTCACAATTGGTAAAAGTGATAAAGTAATTTCACAAAACCATTGCCGAAAATAATTCAGATATGCTTCAACTATGACTATACTTCAATTTTGTAAGGCGACTCTTACAGAAACAGAATTAATAGAGAAAACCCTCTCTACCTTCCCAGCTTCGGCACTTATATTGTACACACAATATCGATTAAAGTTTATTGCCAAACGACTTTCAATCAGCTTATCAATTTTCTGCAAGTAGCTGAAAACATGATACGATCATGATGAACAACAATAATTAGGCCTGCCGGAACAAAGAGAGTTTCAAAAGTAAATTATGGCAAAAATGGCCAAAAGAGGAAGAAACTCTAATGTTAATAATAATTCTAATGGACGATCCGGTTCATATAATCGTTCCAATAAGGAAGGAAATTGCAACAACGTTGCACAAAATTGTGGGAACTATTACACCACGTAAAAAGGGCAAGGAGGAAGAGGCACGGGCCATGGAGGCCATGCCAACGCCGGCAAAGTAAAGTGTGACAATAAGGTGCCAAGAGCACCAATCCATCCTCTAAAGGCACATGGTGCCAAACACTTTCGTCGCTATAACCCTTTTACTAATGAACGGATCGCCAATGAAGCATGTGTTGATAATGAGTTATACTCCACTTTATGAGAAGCATTAGAAGATACTGGAGATGACACAGACGTTAATCTCACAATTGCATATTTTAAAGTCGACCAAAGTAACGAGAAGACTATAGAAGCTCCAAACTTCGAATAAATTGCAATTGTTTTATTTTCAAGTTTATTATGTAAAGGCTTTTATGCCTTAGTTTATTTGACTTTTGTCATAGTGATTTATTTTTGGATTAGATTTTCTGGACAAGACCTTGATGAAATCGTTGGCACATTATTAATAAATTTCGAATTTTCTCCAAAGAATGACAAGTATTTTTCGAAATTTTATTTATGTCATGGACATATTTTTTGAATTTTTCCTCGATGTAATGAAGGATATTTGTGCCAATGATTTTTATTTGGAAACGTATTGTGAGAATAGAAACGACTACTTATGTATTACTTCTAATGATTGTGGAAAAAAGCGCATCTTAGAAAAACTTATGTGTCAATATAGTGGGTTATACTTAACCACTATTTGAATCATCGAATCCAACAATGTTTTAGAGATGATCTTATGGATTCCGACACATATAGGCTTTGACACGACCTTTTGGGACATCCTGGTCGTGATATGATGATCTTATATTGAAAACCTCACACGGACATCCTTTTTTTATCGAGCTAATAGAAGCAAGAATCAAAATATGATTCAAGGAGGGGAGACTTATGTCGTGGACATGCCAAAAACCGTGCAAATTCCGTCAGACTCCAGGCGATCGATTGCAAAAGCACGGATAATCTATCGCACGTCTCCATAATGCCCAGGCGATCGATCGCGAAAATCGCATACAGAACGCTTCGTCGACCGTATCCAGAAGGCATTCGCGACAGATTGCAGCTCTTGGCGATCGATCGCACAATATCAATTTTCGATCCCCCTTAAACCCTGATTCCTATTTTTATCTGGATTCTTCCTATACTTCTATAGCCTGTATGGCCAATGACTCATTTTGCAAAGCCTGTTCCTTGGGCAAATTAGGATTGAGACCATCCTATGCTAAGGACACCAAAGAAATTATTTCATTCTTACAACATATCTAAAGAGATATTTGTGGACTTATCCACCCATATTTCGGACTTTTAAGATATTTTATGGTTTTGGTGGATGCATCGGCATACTGATCACATGTTGCTTTCTTGTCCACACACATCGCTGCATATGTAAAACTCCTAGAAAGTTACATCACAAAAATTGTGATGATTAGTGAGTAGTAACCTTTGTTGGGGACTAGGGTTGTGTGCCCTAGTCCAATGTGACTATGTGATGCCTTGATTGATGAATAAAGTCTTTGTTGATTCATGAATATATAATATATATATATATATATATATATTTTATCTATTCTATCATGTGTTGATTGTATGTTTTGATACTTAGTCAATCTTTAATGTGCAATTGACCCATCTTGTATGAGAATTGTTTGGTTTGACCACTTTACTCTTCTCTAGTCCATGACAATATATATGATGAACATGTTAACATGAGTGATCCTTAATTCGGTGCTTTACGTCTCTTATTCTTTCTCCCTCTTCATGGAGAGTTCTAATGACCCTAGTAAGGCTTTAGGATACCTTAGAGAATCCATTCCACATCGATAGCATTGGTGGAATGGTGGATTATGCACGTTATGCTTGTTTGAGCCTCTTTGTGTTGACACTTAAGGTCTCTTAAGAACTTAGGGGATTTGGTATTAAGCACTTAGAGAAATCCCCTAGACACTTAGAGATTTAGGGACACGGTTCTAGCTATGGCTAGGATACGAGACTTGAGTTGTGGCAACATTGGCTTGATTTTGTTATTGTGGGCATTGCTTGTTGCATTGGGCTAGGGGTAACCCAAAACTTCAACATTTTCTCTAAAACATACACACATTTCCTTTATTGCTTGCCTTTACTTATTTGCATTTACTTACTTCTTTGTTTATCTTTGTTGCATCATGACTTTAACACTTTTGGAGCGCTTTATACGCAAGCAAACGTGTCGTCAAAATAGTATATGGAAGTAAAGACCGGGGGTGTGTCGTTGGGAATTGGCAGTGCCAATCCCTAGGCAACAAGGTAACTAAGTTAACAAGCACTAATGAGGAGGCAAGAAATGGATTACTATGCAATGACTAAGTGGGGTATGTGCAAAGTGGTAGTGTAGATGGAGACATTTTGTGGGTTTATAAGTGACTTGGAAACAATGAACACAACTAAATTAAAGTGCAAGTAATAAAAGTGAACACAAAGTGATGAAAACTTGATTGATTAAGTGAAAGGGGGTTTCGGGTCACCTTAGCCCAATTCCAATGGTTGATTAAGTTACATAAACATGCAAGTGAGATTGATTAGTGGATTAAACCCCGTACCCTAGTCATGCTATGGTTCTAGGGCCATGGTCTTTTCTTATGTATCTTCATGCCATGCTATGGTTCACAAAGTCTCTTAATCTAGACAACTTAAGCCATGCTATGGTTCTCAAATTGCTAAACTAAGGCTATGGCCACAAAGATCTAGGGATCCAAACAAGACATGCTCATCACATTCATTGCCAATTGTCCATGACACACAAGGTTACTAAGCTCATGTATTCATCTCAAAATGGGCCAAACAAACACTAGTGAGTAGTAAATTCCCTAAGCATGCATTCAACACTCTTAAAGTAGACAATGAACATACCCATATCAAAATTTCAAGCATGGATATATAAAATCAATCAAACCATCTTCATTGGGCTAGGGCACACAACCCTAGCCCCCAATCTTGGAGACTACTCACAACACATCTCAAAATACATCATAATCTCAATCCTAACAAGCCTAGAGACAAATAAAGAGTAAGTAAAGGTGAAGAGGTGCTCAATAGTGAAGGCCAGCTGGTCCTTGCTGTCACCAAGTGATGGGAGGTCTCTCTTTGTGCTCATTTGATCTCCTCCTTGCTTCCTCAAGCCCCAAGCCTTCAAGAACTTGATGTTGTGAGTGAAATCTTTGAAGATGGTGAGTAGATGTGAGCAAATGGTGAGGAAAAGTGGTTGGGGGTGTAGTATGGAGTGTATGGAGGATGTTTGATGAAGGAAGTGAGGTGAGATTTTGAGAGGAAGTGGTGGAAAATGGAGGAAAAAGCCAAAAACCAAGGCTGTGAATAGTACTGCGACCGGTCGCCGGAATAGTGTCTGCCGGTCGCCCGGAACTTGAACAACGGAAAAAATGGGAAAATGGGAGGAAAGGAAAAGGGAAACTAGAGAGGATTTTGAGGATTTGTGGTGTCTAGGGTTGGTTCCTTTGAAAAATGGGAAGTTTATGTATATATATGAGGGGATAAAAGGCTAAGATGAAAGGGGAATGATCCTAAGGTTCAAAACTTAGATCTAACTCACTTGAAAATACCTCAATGTCATGGGGTAGTTAGGAAAGTGTATAGGCATTAGGGGCAAAGTGGTAATGTATGCTAGGCATGCAAAAATCAGATTTGGGACCATACAGAGACAAAATGTGAGAGTAGAAGGCTAGGAGACAAAGTATGGCATAAGCATTAAATGCTTTGTCTCCTATTTGAATTTGAATCTCTACTCACCACCAAAATGTCGTTACCAATCAAAGGGGCTCTTCTAGTGTGCTTGGGAGAGTTTTGCTTGAGTTTGAGGGTGATGCCTTCGGGTTGACTCGGAGTTGACCATGTGGGCCCGGTTGACCTTCGGTTGACTTTTCGGTTTCTTGGCCAATACTCCGGAATAGCGTTGTTCTTCACTCTCAAGGCTTCAATCTTGTAATCTTGAGCTCCAAAGTCACGGTTGACTTTTTGGCTACTCCATGTAAATGCCTCAAAAGCTCTCGAAATGCATCATTTTTGTCCAAGTTCCATTTCTCCCAAATGAACCTACAAAATGAGATAAACAAGGGTAAGTGGCATTATTAGGCAATAAGGAAAGCATAAACCAAGCAATTAGGAGCACTCTTTATACATAAAATATGTACAAATCACATCATTACTTTCTAAAACCAAACTTCACACCACTACAGCACTCATAGTCTAAATCATACTCACTCACACCTTCCACTTCTTATCTTTCCATCCTAGCTAGAGTCACTCACCACATCTCACACACTACCTAGAAGTTAGGAGCCTCGTATCCTCATTGGAACGACAACCCCATTCATAAACTATACTTACCCCTACTTTGACAATAAGTCAAATGACACCGCTGCCGGGGATTTAGGTTTAATCTTTGTTTTCTTGGTTGTTTTGGTTGAGTTTTTAGCTTTTTGTTTTTGTTTTTGGTTTGCCTAATAAGTGTTACACATCTCATTGCTTAGTTTAGTACTCATTTAGTCTACTTTCATTTAGTTCTTGCTTTAAGTGTGTCTCTAAACTTATTAAAATTGAATTTTGGCTTGATTTGGTAATTGTTTAGTTGGTACTTTAGGAAATCTTGTTGTTAGAAAATTGTTATAAAAAAAAAATACTATTCATTCGACCGGTCGACCACAATTATCGACCGGTTAACTGGGAGCAAGATTTGCTTCGTTTCTTCTCCTTTGCTTCCATTGCTTGTTTAACCTCTTATACTTGTATTTCTTACTTCAAAGGTGTATGAACGTTGCTTCAACTTCTCACACAAGCATACACTTAGAAGCGAAAAGGTTTTAAGTGCAAACACAAGAGGAATGCCAAGAAGGAGGCGTGTTCGACAAGTTGTGTGTGAGAGTGTGCCTTCTATACTTGAGAGCCACCAAGCACCTTTGGAAGACCCTATTCCAGAGGCGATGATGGAAGAACCACACATGCCGGATCCGCATATCAACAACAATGACCCTCCCATAAGGCGTATGAGAGAGTACACACTCTCTCATGTGGTGGATCATCCTTCATGTATCATGCTACCACCGTGCAACACCCACTATGAGATCAAGTCTTCTACCTTGAGTATCATGCCCACATTCCATGCTTTGAAGGATGAGAGCCCGTATGATCACCTCATGGAGTTTGAGCAAGCTTGTATGACAGTGCAACTACATGGACTACCCGAGGATGGTCTCAAACTTCGCCTATTCCCTTTCACATTGAAGGATGGAGTTAGGAAGTGGTTACTCAAGCTTCCACCGAGGTCCATTCACTCTTGGTTTGAGCTTCAAGAGGCTTTAGCCAAGTTCTTTCCTCCTAGCAAAGCGGCAAAGGTTTGTGACTCAATTATCAACTTGAAGCACCAATCTAGTGATGCCTTCTACGAGACTTGGGAGAGATTCAAGGACCTTTTTATGAGTTGCCCACATCATGGCTTGAAGCAATGGTATCTTGTGGATGTATTCTACCGAGGCTTATCTCCTGGTCAACGACAAATGGTGGATACATTTAGACACAATACCATAGCAAGCATGTCTCCAGATGAAGCTTGAGATACCTTTGAGGACCTAGCAACAAACTCCGAGTTTTGGGATGATTTTGGACCTAGAAAACCTCCCCCCCCACTCAAGAGGAAACTAAAGTACCAAAAACCTATACCGTCATGAGTGAGCCATCGGGTGTTGACTTGGTGAAAATTCAATTTGAGAAGTTGGAAGCGGCTATGAATAAGAAGATGGACATGATCCTACATACTCAAATGAAGGCTATCTCCTCTTAAGTGAATAGTGTGGTATCCTCTCAAACGGAGGAGTGCAACCATATCTTTGGTGATACAGAATTAACCGAGGTGCAACAAGTGCATCAAGTTGGTACTTACTCTCAAGGGAAACCTAGGGGTGATACATTTGCTTACAACCTGATATGCTCCAAAAGGAGCATCAATTTAAAAAAATCCCTATCGGTAGTAGTATAGTGCATAGTAGGGTATCGTTCACAACGGAGATCAAAGGGTGTACCTAACAAAAAATGTCACAAAGAATTAAATAAAATAAAGAATTATTATTAACAAGTATAAAGTATAAATATATACATATGTACAAAGTAAAAAGGGGGTTTAAGAAATAAATTGAATGAAATAAATAAATTAAATTATAAAGAATAAATTAAATATGATGGGATGAAACATAAAGAATATAAAGTTCAGCCACATATACACAAGTTTATTAATCATTGGACCGAAAATTAACCAAGTTCCCTAGCCATGAAACCAAAATTAACATATGTGGAAAGTTAGAAGCTAACCATTCCCCAAATAAAACCTCTCTATGAAAATTAACCTAAGTGAAAGCACCTAGATTAACCAATTAAACACGCCATCTTAGTCTAGAAAGCTAGCTAATCAAACCATGTTTAACGCATAGAAGAAGAGTTGTTAATCAAAGTGCACGACCCATTATGGAAAAGTCCATATGTCCGCAATCCTTTTTATTTGACACCGACCTTTGTCCAAAGGCTTTACTACTCGTGAATTAGGTTTCCAAAACTATTAGGTGAATTGTAATCCCTAACTCTAGCTTCAATTATATGCAAATATTATAAGTGTCGACCCCTATAACATAAACACATAAAAGTTTTCTATAAAACAGAATCAAGTAAACGGAGTCACATAAGCTACTAGAAGAACTAATTAATTAGGATCCAATAACTAAATAAACTCATAAATATAGGCTGAAAATTATATAAATCATGTCATGTTAACTAATACAAAAGATAAACAAGCAACAAAGAGGAACTCAAAAAGAGTAATTAAAGATTAAGTTGAAGTACACCATATGGAAAGTATGAAGAACTCGAAGACCACGAATCCTTGAATCCTTGAAAGCAAGCAATCCAAAGCCGTGAACTTGAGGTGAAGATGATGGTGGTGATGTTGGTTGATGGCTGGTGGTGATGGTGACATCTCCTTCTCCTCCTCCTTGAAGTCTTGAAAACCCTAAATACTAGAGAATGGAAAATATGATGTGAGATGGAGAAGAGAAAGAGGAGGGTTTGTCCCTCCGCATTGGGGTGTGTTTAAGAGAATAATGAGGCTGCTATTTTATAGGAGAAGGGAGAGGAAGAAGAAGACAATGAAATAAATAAAGAAATAAAGGGAAGAGAAGTGGAATTTAAGTGGGAGAAAAAGAAATGGTGAGTGGAATGGTGGAAATGTAGTCATATGGCAATTAACCATTTATTTAAATAAAAGAAATCAAACACTAATAGTGTGGGAAGAAAGAAACAAACATGGTCTGGTGAGATGGATGGCAATATGGTGGTGAGTGGAGCAGTGAGAATAAAAGAAAATGAAAGAATTAAAAACAGCACTGAGCTATGCCCACTTAGAATGGAATAATAAACGTTTGAGCGGTTGGATGATTCTGACATTTTAACCCCGAATACCTAACACACACATTCAGCGTGTCCCAAAAATATAGCTCGATCCAACGGTTCAAGTGCGAGATATGCGCTTCCAAAGTTGACAGATCTGTACAGGCAGATTGTCCGAAAATGGGCTTGGACCTTTCCTTCATGCTTTGTGGACTTGGGCCTTCCTTCATGGACTTGGGCCTTCATCTTGGGCTCACGGCAGCGCACCTCTTAATGGGCCTCGAGAAAGCCCATTAGACTTCGTAAATTTATGAGGTCCGATTTTCTGAATGTTCCGAGCTGAGAATAGCAATCCTAGTTGCATTAGGATTCCTACTCCCCTTAGGATTCCTGTCAGAGTCACAAAAGAATTCAAATTAGGAAAGTTTCCTAATACAATCAGGAAAGTCAAAACATGAAACTTTCCTAAAAATCTCATTTCCGCACATATTCACATTTATACATCATTTAGGGACTCAAATATGGAAACTAAGCTAAAATAGCAAAGTTACAATTAAATCATAGCCAAATAGTAGGGAAAACACATTAAAAACGTCACACTTTGTGCTCCTATCAAATTCCCCCATACTTAGCTATTGCTAGTCCCTTAGCAACCCGAAACTTAAAATAGAACAACACAAAACAGAAAAGGGAAACACAAAACATATATTATTTCCAACCATAACCCTCAGCGAGTTCACAAGAGTTATAATCAGGAGAATAAAAATTATATACCAAGGCTAACGAATTTGCTAAGTCTTTAACCTACAGATCTCATTTATGCTCGGGTGAAGTGTGTGAAAACCAAGTATAGAATTAATTTCAAACAATCCAATAGGCACATCTAAACAACATTAACCACTAAACCTCACAATGATCACTTAATATTTCCGCTCGGTGTGTAGGGTTAAGTGTTTACTCTCATAACAATTGCACAAGTAATGTTCCCATAAACTTGCTCATTAACCAACTCTCCACAATTAATCCACAAATCATTAAATCATAAGGGCTTTCAATGGTGTAATGGGGGCCAAAGGGTGAATGGTGAATGATGAATGAAGGGCCTGGAAATGAAAAATGTTTCACATGTTTGCAAGACAAATCAACGACTTTGAAACTTATACCTATGCTATACCCGAAACAACTTTCTTATTCTCCTCCAACCTTTTATTGAATTCTAAAACAATACCAGAAAATAACTCCATTTTTTTTTTCATTTTTTTGTCATTCTTTTTTTTTTCTTTTTTTTTTCTTGAGGAACTTTATTCCTTCGTTTTTTTTTTTCTTTTCTTTCTTTGAACAAATACAACAAAATAAAATGCACCCCCACACTTGCCTTTTGGCATATTACCATACAAATCCGAAGCATAAGAACACAAGAAGTCACTATCATCATCTTGCAAACACAATAAAACAAGGGTGAGATGGTGTGGGTGAACAAAAGAAACGGCTAATGAGTGTTTAGTTCAAAAGGGGATTCCTAAAGTTCGTGTTTAGATGGATGGTGAATATTTTGGCCATGGTGCTCAACTAATGCCTTAATCATCTCTAATTCATCAAAGATTAATAAAAAGTTTCAAGTGGTCTTTGAGCAAGTTCTAGGTTCAAAACTCATGAATTGTGCACACATGAAGAACGAGTAAATGTATGAATGATGCATACATGTGAATATTCAATAGGCTCAAGTCCTCACATTTTCTGGGTATGCATGACAATGTATGTTCAAATGTGCTTTTCGGATTGCAATCAACTAATCAACACAGGTTATGTGAACATGGAATTTCGAGCAATCATAAGTTATGCAAATTAAATCCAAAGCAAACTACACAAAGCCTTAGCATATAATCAAAATTCTCCCAATCACAACAAATTAAACTCAATTCATCATCGGGATTGGAAAGAACAAAGCACAAAACAAAACAGAAGCAAAACAGGGACTCACTTAGTGCAATGGTAGGTTCAACGCTACCAAGGGAGTGAGTGTGATATAGTCGATATACCGTTATAGTAGAAAACGAAAACAAACAAACAAACAAACAACAGAAGAAATTTTTTTTTTCTTTTTCAATTTTTTTTATTAGGGTAATAATACGTGACCACAATGACTTACTTAGTGCAATGGTAGGTTCAACGCTACCAAGGGAGTAAGTATGATCTAGTCGATATATTGTTACCGTAGAAAACAAACACAAGTAAATTATTTTTTTGAATTTTTGAATTTTTCAAATTGTTTTTTTTTAAGAAAATAAACTGAAACCTTCCCCCCACACTTGAATTAAACATTGTCCTCAATGTTAGACAAATATTTCATGAAATGAGAAATTCAAGCATGGTTATTGAATTTAAACACACAAACAGAAATAAACACACCAACAAAAATAAACAGAAGTAAACACACAACATTTATACAAATGAAAAAGGAAACAGAAATACTCCCCTTTGAAGATCGTGAAGTTCCTCCCGAAGCAAGTCACCAACAGTCACAAACAAGGCTAGCAGGGCCTTGCATCCAACGTTTGCTCCTTAATTGACTGCGGCACTGATCCGTTTGAGCGTGTCCTGGACAAGGGTTGTTGCCGACTCCACGGCAGACTTGGCTGATGTAGCCTTCACCGAGATCTGGAACACTATAGTAAGTAGTGTTCCATCAAGAATACCTCCGGATACGTTAGGTAGAATGGAGAAGCCTGATGACATAAGTGGAAATGGCTCCGGTTCAACTCCACATAGCAACGACTGGAAAATTGAATGGTTGATAGGCGCATAAATCACAGACGACCCCATTACATCGGTGCAACACTCCTGAAGAATGAGGAAGTCGTTGTGATTATCTATGGCGAGCACCGAAATCTGATTGCGTGGGTCAAGACCAGTTGTGAAATTTGCTAGCACATGCACCGAGCTGTCCAACGACATACTATCCCACATTGGTCTTGTATGCACATCTTTGAGGAACTCAAAGATTCTGGTGTGATGGGATACGTGCAGAACAGAACAGCCAACAGTACGATTGACTCCAGGGGGCTTGCTCGGATCTCCCCTTCGCTTGTTGGTCCTGACCTCCATTCGAGTCTCTCTTGTTCGGTTCGAACAAGTCCAGTGATGGTACGTGGAGTTGCTGATGTCGTTGAAGAAACAGACCGTCATCTGTTTTGCCATTTCCGCAATGCCTCTTCTTCATTCAGGCGAAATGATTGAGTCACCGGGTGAAGTGTGGATCCCCTGACGCACATGTAGCGCTCGGCTTGTCTTTGAAGTGTTGAGATCCAACGCTTCGCACCAAAAGCGAACCCTGAATGAACAAAAGGTTCGAAAATGGCCTTCATCTCCTTCTCGCGCACATCCACGTGCTCCACCCAAGTGACCAAGGAAGACCCATTCTGCAAATCACGAATCAGGCATCCGGAGGGGCGTTTTCGGCAAATGGATCTCACTGAAGGCTTCGGATTTGAGCGCAGTTCATCCACGGAGACATCCACAACGACCCCACTTCCATCCAGTTGTTGGTGAGAGTACCTAAAAAACTCGACTTCACAAATTGAAACGATGTTAGATGGCACCAGAAACTCGGCCGACATCACTTGCTTCAGCTCCTTGTAGCCTTCTGCGTTGTCGGAGGGTAGGATCTCCAACGTCTTGGCGTTTGTGACCATGCTACAAAAGACGGGCAACCATCGACCAACATCCATTAAGATCTGAACGACGGTGGTCGGATGAAGATGTATGGTTGCCGAGTGTCTCGAGGATTCGGCTTTGAAGTACGGTGCAGGTTCAGCTCGTTGAAACACCCGCAAGTACTCGACACGGTTAAGAGTTTCGGGATGAATGGACGTACCGGGAGTCGGTGAAGTTATCCACAAAGGAAATCCAGCAGTGGCCATGCGCAGGAGCTCGTCTTTGGCCTTGCGGGCGATATCCGAGATCAAGTCGGTGTGGACTCCGACAAGATCATGAGCAGGTCCGGGAAGATTAGATGGCACAGGTATGGATGGGCGCTCGACTAGTGTTGGCATGAGGCTCCGCACATCCCGTCTCAAGTGGTCCAAGTCGATCGAATCATCGGACAACTCGAGAAGAGGCTCTTGTTGTGGAGGAACAACTTCGAGCCTTCGCCGTGGCACAACTAAGTGCGGAACAGGACCTCCGCAATTGGGACAGATGCCGCTGTGGAGAGCATCGACGAGTCGTTGATTCTGCAGTTGAAACTCCTCGTTCTTGCTCACCAGCTCATCGTTTCTTCTCTCTAGCTCGGCAATACGCTGCTCAGATGTATGGATACCGAACTTCTTCCTATTTCTCGTCCCCCAATAATAGATCTGGTCTTCCTCTAGCCCGATTTTTGGACCAAATCTTTCTCTTTGTGGCTTGGTGGGGTGAGAATACACCGCAAAGAAAGCCTGCAATGCTTCTCTTTGAGCCTTGGTGTATTTTGTCCTCGGAAGTCTCCTATGGAAAGGAGCGGCTTCCGGCTCGGCAGGTGGATCAGCAACCAGGATTGGTGCTTGGGGTAGTGGTTGCGGTTGTGGCTCGGTCGGCATGCTAGCATCGACGCTATTTAGCATGCTTGGTGGAATGATTTCAGCCAGACCTTCAAAGATTGGGTTCTCTGAAGGATCTGCCTGAAACAACTCGCTGAAAGAGTTAACTCTTTTGGCCATTTTTTAGGTTTAGGAAGGGAGGATAGCGTCTGGGAATTGGGAGGTTTTCTGGGAAAACTCAAGAACACGGAAGAACACGAAGAACACGAGAGAGAAAACGAGAGAAACAGAAAGGAAATGCGTGAAATGACCTAAGGAAACTAACGCAAACATAAGGGAAGGGGAAAGGAGCGGACACACGCACGCACAAGTGCCACAGACACAGATCCGCAATTTACGGATCGAGCGACGAAAGTCGCAAAACGTACAGTGAAAACGCGTGCGGATTAAACAATTCGGCCGATGCAAAAGTCGTGCGTCGGCCCAATCAAATTTTTTTGATTTTTGATTTTTGATTTACTTTTTTAATACTTTACGAAAAAGTCGTAAAGTGAACAGTGAAAATGCGTAGCACACGCGCTAACGGTTGCCGACACTTTAAACGGACTTGGGCCATCGGAATGGTTTGGGCCTTAAAGTGGGCCTGGCCGCGTAGAGTATGGGCCTTTATTGGTGGGCTTAACTAATGGGCCTAAAAACGAACAGGCCCGACACACTAAATGGTCTTGGGTTACGGGTTTTGGGCTTCGGGAATGACACGGGCCCAATGGGCCAAATTTTTTAATTTTTTAATTTTTTTATTTCGAAACCTAAAACACTAACCAATCAAACAAACGGGCCTAAGGCCCAATAACAAATAACTACAACAAGCCCAAAACAAATAATAAAAACAGTAATTATAAACAGTAAAATAAATAATTACAAACAGTAGAAGCAAACACTCTTTTTTTTATTTACAATTAAATTAAAAAAAATTAAATTTTTTTTTTAACAGACAAATAATGAGAGTGAAAAGAAAACTTACCTTTTTACTCCCGAGGATACCGAAAATCACCAACAAAACATCAACCTCAAGGTTTTTCAACCTTGACTTCCTAAACGTATGCTCCGATGTATGTGGTAAAATTTTCGATAAACCTGGATTATTCCCTATAAAAATTAAAAAGTTAGTAATAAAATTTACAAAATAAAAACAAAATATTTACAAAATGAATAAGTAATTATCCTATGTCTCAGTAAATTTTATTTACAAGTAATGTTAAATTGTCCAAAATATAGTTAAAAATAAAGTTGATTCCAAGCGGTAATTCAAGGTGGACGTACGGCCTAAGTATAATGTCTAGACTTAAATGACTTTCCGTGGTTTCAGAAGGCGAATGGCCAGATCACAAGAGATAAGCGAGAGGCAGGATTCATTTAGTGGACAATAGTCCTCTGAATCCAATTTTACAAACCCGTCACCCAGGGTCTTGATCATATCTAGACACCATTCATGTGCCCCTTACTAAGTTTGGAAAGCACTTAAGTGTTAGACAACTCTCCAAGTGTTAATAAAGGCCGCCCTCAACCTCAAGTGACCTTACGGTACAAATGAAGGGTTTAGGCCAATATTAACAAAAGGGACTTTCCCTATTCCGTTCAAGTTACAACTTACAACAACAAAAAATAATCAACTATATAAAAGACACCTAAATAAATTACTAAGTGTAACAAAATATCAACAAGTATAAACAAGTATTATTCACAAATATTCACAAAATAATAGTTAGGAATTTTCGATCCCCGACAATGGCGCCAAAAATTGATATGCTCCAAAAGGAGCATCAATTTAAAAAAATCCCTATCGGTAGTAGTATAGTGCATAGTAGGGTATCGTTCACAACGGAGATCAAAGGGTGTACCTAACAAAAAATGTCACAAAGAATAAAATAAAATAAAGAATTATTATTAACAAGTATAAAGTATAAATATATACATATGTACAAAGTAAAAAGGGGGTTTAAGAGATAAATTGAATGAAATAAATTAATTAAATTATAAAGAATAAATTAAATATGATGGGATGAAACATAAAGAATATAAAGTTCAGCCACATATACTGATGTGGACGTAAAATACGTGCACAAAGTGCTTCTAATTACTTGGATTAGGCTTTCCGAGAGCGTATCTGTATATTTAATGTGTGTTTTCGTGTTAATAAGGAAAATATGAGCAAAAATGATAATTTGCACAAAATGGTGCATTTTAGAGGTTTTCGGCGCAATACAAAAAAGTCAACCGTGACTCAAAATGACATCGGTCATTTATCAGAATGTGGAGACCAGAAAATGTACGAAGATTTCGAAAACCGTTTCGAATCCCGATAATTTTATCGGCGAACCACCACAAATCAGGCGCAACCACTAGCCGTAGTGGCAAAACAAAATTCATATAACCTCTTTATTTTCCTTATTTTTATTGAATTATTTATTTTTATTTGTTTTGTTTTATTTTCTGATTTAGTTTATTTTTATTTCTTGTATTTTTCCTTTACAGGTGAAGCTTTGAAGCTTCTTGGCAGCCCCGTGTTTCACATTTCCACCGATACCAGTTCACACTCTGTTCCAATTCCAGCTCCAATTCCATCCTTGCCATATGCCTCACATGTCTTAATTACAGCCTGCCATCACCTGTAGCTCACCAACCCACCACCACTGCCGGCAGGCTACCAGCCCACCTCGTGCTTCATATGCTCACTGCTCCATCACTTTTCTTGCCTATTTAAGGGCAACATCCTTCTGCAAATTCATCAAGCCATTCATTCCATAACCAATCATCACTGCCTTCAATTGCCCAGGGCTTCAATCAAGCCTCCACCGTTGCAACCTCCCCGCTCGTTGCAACCAATTCCCAAGCCATGGCAAATCACCGAGCCAAAACAATCAAATTCAACCTCGCAAATCCACAAACCAAATTTGGAAGCATCACAAGTTCACAACCCAATCCGATTTGGGCATCACCATTACTCACTTGCGCCGGCGTCGCCCTCTCTCGCTCGATTTTCACCCACCCACGGTCGTTTCTGTAGCCTCTGCCGTGCTCATCCATGATGCCGCTCATCCCCGCCATCGCCGTGCCTCCCTTGCCGACGCCGACAAGCGGCGTCGGACCCGTGCGCCTCCTCTCGCCGTGAACCCGGCTACACGCCGTCGCACCTCAACCGTACTCGCTCTCTCTGTCATCACCACAGCAGCACCTGCGCTCCACAGCCATCCCTTGCCATGTCCTCTCTCGTCCCTCTGTCTCTGCTGAGAAGAAGGAATAAAAGAATGAAACACGGGCTGGAAAAGAAGAGAAGAAGAGTTGAAAAGTCAACTCGAAAGCCACGGGCTTGGGCCGAAAGAAGCAAACAGAAAAGAAAAAGAGAAATTGGGCTTCCAAGCCCAAAAGTCATAGCCCAAGTCCATTGTCCATTTGTTATGGACACCCAAGGCTTCCCAAAATCCAAAGTCCAACTGAAATGGACACCCGCCACATCCAAATACCGTTTCGAACATAGCCGAGCCCTCCACCTTCGCCGGAAGGGCGGTGCCGTCTTCACGCGCACATGGTTGAGTCGTCCACCCAGACACGACGACAAGTGTCCATTTTCATGGACACAACAAGTAACACTTACCCAAACTCGTTTAATTATTATATTTGTTTTTGTTTAATTTTAATTTTCGCATTTGAATATTGTGTGAATAAATTTGGGTAAATGTTATTGTGTAAATATTTGTTTAAACTTTGTTTTATTATTTTGTGTAATAATTTAGGGTTTAGCCCTATTACTCTTGTTTGACGTTGATTTATAATTTTTTCTGATATTGATTGTTTGTTTGATTCATTGCTTTGTCATCGATAAATTGCTAGTTGTTTATTGTGGTTGCAAACATAGTAAGCATGCTAGGGTTTTATGGCTATGAGTATATGTGGACCGCCATATCATCATATATTCTAAGAAGTAGCAAATAACGGTGTAAGCTATCGTTATATGAATCATCTTCTAGGCAATTAGAACTACATCCGTGTCGAAGTTGCCTAGAGTTACTCGTTCTCTTTATGCATAATGACTTCTTAATGCTGAATCTATGAACATGCCATTCTAGGTTGCATTTTAGAAGCTAAGTTAGGAGTACATGCCATGCACCTAGCATACCAAGTAAGAGAGAACAATAGATTAAGTGCAACATGCCATTGGCTTAGTCTGAGTAATTACATTTAATCGAAAGGAATTTGTAGGTTAACATATCAAGAGTGTGTTTATTGTACTATTTGTGTTTTGTGTTGTTTTCCAAAAATAAAAATCCAAAAATATTTTCTTTTATTTATTTCTTGTTTTCAATTATTTCCAAAAACCGAAAAACATCTTTTGTATATATTGTATATATTGTATATATTTGTAAATAAAATTCTTTGTTGTATATATTATTTAATTTTAGTGACATAGAAAAGCAAATAAACAATCTCCTGTGGGTAATGACCCTTGTTTCCACTATACTATTCAACGACATTTTTATTGGTTGCAAGGATTTGTATATAATTACATACATTCTTTATTTTATTTTGACGAGCATTTTTGCGCGTATCAATTTAGGCGCGTGAAAATGTCTTCTTCAATTTTGGCGCCGTCTCGCCGGGGATTGTTTTGCACTATTTGCTTTTCTAAATAGTATTTTTCTTTTTGTAAATAATACATGTTGATATTACGTTACAGTTAATTTTACTTGGTATTTTTATTTATTATTCTTTATTTTTTTTTTTATTTTTTTTTATTTTTATTTTTTTAAGTTGTTGTAAGTTGTAACTTGAACGGAATAGGTAAAGTCCCTTTTGTTAATATTGGCTAAACCCTTCATTTGTACCTTTTTAAGGTCAATTGAGGTTGAGGGCGGCCTTTATTAACACTTGGAGAGTTGTCTAACACCCAAGTAATTTTCTGAGCTGAGTAAGGGCACATGGATGGTGTCTAGGTCGAGACCCCGGGTGACAAGTTCGTAAAATTGGATTCGAGAGGACTATAAGGGTCTCGTCCCCATAGTACCACTAAATGAATCCTGCCTCTCGCTTATCTCTCATATGATCTGGCCATTCGCCTTCTGAAACAAAGGAAAGTTATTTGTGTCTAGACATAATACTTAGGCCGCACGTCCACCTCGAATTACCGCTTGGAATCAACTTTATTTTTTTAACTATATTTTTGATATTTTAACATTACTTGTAAATTAAATATACGTAGACATAGGAAATTTTATTCATTCTTTGATACATTTTTAACTTTGTAAATATGTTGTTTTGATTTAGTAAATTTTTATTTCTAACTTTTTAATTTTTATAGGCAATAATCAAGGTTTATCGGAAATTTTATCACTTACATCGGAGCATACGTTTGGAAGTCAAGGTTGAAAAACCTTGAGGTTGATGTCTTGTTGGTGATTTTCCGTTTTCCTCGGGAGTAAAAAGGTAAGTTTTTTTTTTCACTTTCGTTATTTGTTTTTGAAAAAAAAAAAGAAATAGAAAACTTGTAATTGTAATTGTAAATAAAAAAAAGTGTTTGTTTATTTATTATTACTGTTTGTAAATATCTGTTTTTATTGTTTTTAGTTACTATTTATTTTTGGGCTTGATTGTATAGTGTTGGGCATTAAGCCCATTTGTTTTGTCGGTTTGGGTTTTGGGTTTCGAAAAAAAAAAAAAAAACAAAAGTTTTCAATTCTATAAATTTGGCCCATTGGGCCTTTGTCATGTTCAAAGCCCAAAACCTATAACCCAAGCCCATTTAGTTTGTTGTCGGGCCTTAGTGTAAAAAAAAAAAAAAATTACTGTAGATTTTTTTTTAGGCCCATTAGTTAAGCCCACAAATAATGGGCCGGAGTTTTCTTTGGCCCAGCCCACTTTAAAGCCCAGGCCAGGTCCAATGGCCTGGGCCAGTCCAATGGCCAGTGCCGAGTCCAATGGCCCAGGCCCATTTTAGAGTGTCGGCAATAATGATCTGTGTCGACGCGTGCCACACGTGTTTTCGACTGTTCACTTTACGACTTTTGCGTAAAGTTTTGATTAAAATAAAAAAGAAAATTTGTTATTGGACCGTTCGACGACTTTGGCGTCGGTTTAATAATAAAGAAAAAAAAATGTTTGTTTAATAATTTGAACGCGTGTTCACTGTTTGCTTTGCGACTTTCGTCCCTCGATCCGTGATTTACGGATCTCTATCTGTGGACTTTGACACGCATCCGTCCATTCACTTCCCCGAGTCTGTGTGTTTGTTTCATTTTCACGCATTTCCCTTCAGTCTTTGATTTGCTCTCTGGTTTTCTCTAGTTTTCTCTCGTTTGTTCTTCACTTGTTCTTGTGTGTTCTTGAGTTTTTTCCAGAAACACATCCCAATTCCCAGAAAGCTTTCCTCCCTCCCAAACCACAAATGGTCAAAAGAGTTAACTCTTTCAGCGAGTTGTTTCAGGCAGGTCCTTCAGAGAACCCAATCTTTGAAGGCTTGGCTGAAATAATTCCACCGAGCATGATCAATAGCGCCGATGCTATCATGCAGACTGAGCCACAACCGCAACCAGTACCCCAAGCACCAATCTTGGTTGCTGATCCACCTGCCGAGCCGGAAGCCGCTCCTGTCTATAGGAGACTTCCGAGGACGAAATACACCAAGGCTCAGAGAGATGCGCTGGCAGCTTTCTTTGCGGTGTATTCTCACCCCACCAAGCCACAACGTGAAAGATTTGGTCCAAAAATCGGACTAGAAGAAGACCAAGTCTACTATTGGGGGTCGAGAATTAGGAAGAAGTTCGGTATCCGGGCGTCGAGCAGCGTATTGCCGAGCTAGAGAGAAGAAACGATGAGCTGGTGAGCAAGAACGAGGAGCTTCAACTGCAGAATCAACGACTCGTCGATGCTCTCCACAGCGGCATCTGTCCCAATTGCGGAGGTCCTGTTCCGCACTCAGATGTGCCTAGGCGAAGGCTCGATGTTGTTCCTCCACAACAAGAGCCTCTTCTCGAGTTGTCCGATGATTCGATCGACATGGACCACTTGAGACGGGATGTGCGGAGCCTCATGCCAACACTAGTCGAGCGCTCATCTTTGCCCGTGCCATCCGACAACCTGCCGGGACCTGCTCATGATCTTGTCGGAGTCCACACCGACTTGATCTCGGATATCGCCCGCAAGGCCAAACACGAGCTCATGCTCACGGCCACCGCCGGTTTTCCTTTGTGGATATCATCACCGACTCCCGACACTTCTATTCATCCCGAGACGCTAAATAGGGCCGAGTACTTGCGAGTGTTTCAACGTGGCGAACCTGCGCCATACTTCAAATCGAATCCTCGAGACACTCAAGAACCATCCACCTTCATCCGACCACCATTGTTGAGATCTTAATGGATGTTGGTCGATGGTTGCCCGTTTTCGTAGCATGATCACAAACGTTCAAATGTTGGAGATCCTACCCTCCGACAACGCAGTAGGCTACGAGGAGCAGAAGCAAGTGATGTCGGCCGAGTTTCTGGTGCCATCTAACATCGTTTCGACTCGTGAAGTCCAGTTTGTTAGGTACTCCCACCTACAACTGGATGGAAGTTGGATCGTTGTGGATGTCTCCGTGGATGAACTGCGCTCAAATCCGAAGCCTTCAGTGAGATCAATATGCCGAAAACGCCCCTCCGGATGCCTGATTCGAGACTTGCAGAATGGATCTTCCTTAGTTACTTGGGTGGAGCACGTGGATGTACGCAAAAAGGAGATGAAGGCCATTTTCGAACCTTTTGTTCATTCAGGGTTCGCATTTGGTGCAAAGCGTTGGATCTCAACTCCCCAACGACAAGCCGAGCGCTACATGTGCGCCACGGGGATGCACACTTCACCCGGTGACTCTATCATTTCGCCCGAAGGAAAAAGAGGCCTAGCGGAAATGGCAAACCAGATGGCGATCTGCTTCTTCAACGACATCAGCAACTCCACGTATCATCACTGGACTTGTTCAAACCGAACAAGAGACACTCGAATGGAGGTCAGGACCAACAAGCGAAGGGGAGATCCGAGCAAGCCCCCTGGAGTCAATCGTACTGCTGGTTGTTCTGTCGTGCATCTTTCCCATCACACCAGGATCTTTGAGTTCCTCAAAGATGTGCATACGAGACCGCTGTGGGATAGTATGTCGATGGACAGCTCGGTACGTATTCTAGCAAATTTCACCATCGGTCTTGACCCGCGGAACCAGATTTCGGTGCTCGCCATAGATAGTCACAACGACTTCCTCATTCTTCAGGAGTGTTGCACCGATGCAACGGGGTCGTCTGTGATTTATGCGCCGATCAACCATTCCATTCTCCAGTGTTTGTTATGTGGAGTTCAACCGGAGCCATTTCCGCTTATGTCTTCAGGCTTCTCCATTCTGCCTAATGTATCCGGAGCTATTCTTGACGGAACACTGCTGACTATGGTGTTCCAGATCTCGGTGAAGGCTACATCAGCTAAATCTGCCGTGGAGTCGGCAACTACCCTCGTCCAGGACACACTTCAAAGGATCAGTGCCGCAGTCAACTAAGGAGCAAACGTTGGATGCAAGGCCCTGCTAGCCTTGTTTGTGACTGTTGGTGACTTGCTTCGGGAGGAGCTTAATGATCTTCAAGGGGGAGTTTTTCTTTAACCTTTATGTTTATTTTTGTTTCCTTTTTCATTTGTATAAATGTTGTGTGTTTATTTTTGTTGGTGTGTTTATTTCTGTTTGTATTTTCAATTCAATAACCATACTTGAATTTTTTCATTTCGTGAAATATCTGTCTAACATTGAGGACAATGTTTAATTCAAGTGTGGGGGGAAGGTTTATTAAAAAGAAAAGAAAAAATTTGAAAAATTTGAAAAATTCAAAAAAATAATTTACTTGTTTTTGTTTTCTACTGTAACGGTATATCGACTAGATCATACTCACTCCCTTGGTAGCGTTGAACCTACCATTGCACTAAGTGAGTCACTGTGGTCACGTATTGTTACCATAAAAAAATCCAAAAAAATCAAAAATGAAAAAAATGAAAAAAAATATTTTTGCTTCTGTTGTTTGTTTGTTTGTTATTTTCCAACACCGATGATGAGATTGAGCTTAATTGTATGAGATGAAAGTTTGCTTAGGTCTCCTGAACTTCATGTTTTAAATTAATTTGCTATGGGACTTTGCATGTACACCCTTATTGTCAGATTGATGCATTGAAATGTGAGAAGCATAGAGAGATTTGTGTGAGCTATACAGACTACCATATTGTGAGCTTCGAGCTTAATGGAAGTGCATTCATAATTCTTTGCACTTTGTTCTTCATGTGTGATCATTCTTATGTGATATGTATCTCTAGAACTTGCATAATATCTTGTTGAAACTATCTGTCATGCATGTTACATCTTGGAAATGATCAAGGCATTAGGAATCCACCATGGCCAAATGAGCATTTGTCCCTAATTTATATCATTAGTTTGCCATTTTGTGCCTATATGTTTAGCCTTTCGTTTCTTCGCACCATAAATGTCTACCCTTAGCTTAAACACTTGCCTTACCCTTTCTGAGCTATCTTAGTGGGTAATTTGAAATTACTTTTGTTCAGATGCTAAAATGTATATGTTCCGGGAGTTTGGAAAAGAATAAGTGTGGGGGTGTGACTTTGTAAATTGTTGCATTTGTTTCTGCTTCGAAAGAAAAAAAAAAAAAAAAAAAAAATCGAAACAGAAAAGAAAAAAAAATAGAAAAATAGAAAGAAAGAAAAAAAAAGAGTTAAGTATTATGTTTTATTTCATTTGAATTCAATAATGTGTTTGGGTGAGTGATTGTTCGGGATGAGTTTAGCATCTTCTTGTTCTTATTTGTTAAATCTCGAAGTATGATTTGCTTACTAAGATGCTCGGAATTTGTGATTCCCTTCCACTTCATTTCTGTAACCCCTCGCCTTAAGCCTCATTTCAACCAATAAAAGTCCTTTCTGATCCAAGATGTATGTGCATGATTTGTGGAGATTAGATTGACGTGCAAGCATATGGCGGCATTTGCATAAGTTTGCTTGAGTGGTAGTGTAGCTAACCGATAAACAGTTGTGTGAAAATCAGAGTGAATATCTTATGAGTTTATGGTTAGCACAGTTTCAATATGCATGCTTGCTTTGGTGCATTAAAATGACAATACTTGCACACACTTCACTTTTGCTTATGTCCCGTAGTTCCAAACATTTTTGAGACCTAACTTCTTTCATCTCTCATCTAATTGTGTTCTCTGAGGTATACTGTTGGAAATTGTTGTGTGTTTCCCTTCTGTTTTATTTAAGTTGTGTATTTATGTCCTATGTTTGCTTGAGGACAAGCTTTAGTTCAAGTGTAGGGGTGTGATGTGGACGTAAAATACGTGCACAAAGTGCTTCTAATTACTTGGATTAGGCTTTCCGAGAGCGTATCTGTATATTTAATGTGTGTTTTCGTGTTAATAAGGAAAATATGAGCAAAAATGATAATTTGCACAAAATGGTGCATTTTAGAGGTTTTCGGCGCAATACAAAAAAGTCAACCGTGACTCAAAATGACATCGGTCATTTATCAGAATGTGGAGACCAGAAAATGTACGAAGATTTCGAAAACCGTTTCGAATCCCGATAATTTTATCGGCGAACCACCACAAATCAGGCGCAACCACTAGCCGTAGTGGCAAAACAAAATTCATATAACCTCTTTATTTTCCTTATTTTTATTGAATTATTTATTTTTATTTGTTTTGTTTTATTTTCTGATTTAGTTTATTTTTATTTCTTGTATTTTTCCTTTACAGGTGAAGCTTTGAAGCTTCTTGGCAGCCCCGTGTTTCACATTTCCACCGATACCAGTTCACACTCTGTTCCAATTCCAGCTCCAATTCCATCCTTGCCATATGCCTCACATGTCTTAATTACAGCCTGCCATCACCTGTAGCTCACCAACCCACCACCACTGCCGGCAGGCTACCAGCCCACCTCGTGCTTCATATGCTCACTGCTCCATCACTTTTCTTGCCTATTTAAGGGCAACATCCTTCTGCAAATTCATCAAGCCATTCATTCCATAACCAATCATCACTGCCTTCAATTGCCCAGGGCTTCAATCAAGCCTCCACCGTTGCAACCTCCCTGCTGTTGCAACCAATTCCCAGCCATGGCAAATCACCGAGCCAAAACAATCAAATTCAACCTGCAAATCCACAAACCAAATTTGGAAGCATCACAAGTTCACAACCCAATCCGATTTGGGCATCACCATTACTCACTTGCGCCGGCGTCGCCCCTCTCTGCTCGATTTTCACCCACCCACAGTCGTTTCTGTAGCCTCTGCCGTGCTCATCCATGATGCCGCTCATCCCCGCCATCGCCGTGCCTCCCTTGCCGACGCCGACAAGCAGCGTCAGACCCGTGCGCCTCCTCTGCCGTGAACCCGGCTACACGCCGTCGCACCTCAACCGTACTCTGCTCTCTGTCATCACCACAGCAGCACCTGCGCTCCACAGCCATCCCTTGCCATGTCCTCTCTCGTCCCTCTCGTCTCTGCTGAGAAGAAGGAATAAAAGAATGAAACACGGGCTGGAAAAGAAGAGAAGAAGAGTTGAAAAGTCAACTCGAAAGCCACGGGCTTGGGCCGAAAGAAGCAAACAGAAAAGAAAAAGAGAAATTGGGCTTCCAAGCCCAAAAGTCATAGCCCAAGTCCATTGTCCATTTGTTATGGACACCCAAGGCTTCCCAAAATCCAAAGTCCAACTGAAATGGACACCCGCCACATCCAAATACCGTTTCGAACATAGCTGAGCCCTCCACCTTCGCCAGAAGGGCAGTGCCGTCTTCACGCGCACATGGTTGAGTCGTCCACCCAGACCTGACGACAAGTGTCCATTTTCATGGACACAACAGTAACACTTACCCAAACTCGTTTAATTATTATATTTGTTTTTGTTTAATTTTAATTTTCGCATTTGAATATTGTGTGAATAAATTTGGGTAAATGTTATTGTGTAAATATTTGTTTAAACTTTGTTTTATTATTTTGTGTAATAATTTAGGGTTTAGCCCTATTACTCTTGTTTGACGTTGATTTATAATTTTTTCTGATATTGATTGTTTGTTTGATTCATTGCTTTGTCATCGATAAATTGCTAGTTGTTTATTGTGGTTGCAAACATAGTAAGCATGCTAGGGTTTTATGGCTATGAGTATATGTGGACCGCCATATCATCATATATTCTAAGAAGTAGCAAATAACGGTGTAAGCTATCGTTATATGAATCATCTTCTAGGCAATTAGAACTACATCCGTGTCGAAGTTGCCTAGAGTTACTCGTTCTCTTTATGCATAATGACTTCTTAATGCTGAATCTATGAACATGCCATTCTAGGTTGCATTTTAGAAGCTAAGTTAGGAGTACATGCCATGCACCTAGCATACCAAGTAAGAGAGAACAATAGATTAAGTGCAACATGCCATTGGCTTAGTCTGAGTAATTACATTTAATCGAAAGGAATTTGTAGGTTAACATATCAAGAGTGTGTTTATTGTACTATTTGTGTTTTGTGTTGTTTTCCAAAAATAAAAATCCAAAAATATTTTCTTTTATTTATTTCTTGTTTTCAATTATTTCCAAAAACCGAAAAACATCTTTTGTATATATTGTATATATTGTATATATTTGTAAATAAAATTCTTTGTTGTATATATTATTTAATTTTAGTGACATAGAAAAGCAAATAAACAATCTCCTGTGGGTAATGACCCTTGTTTCCACTATACTATTCAACGACATTTTTATTGGTTGCAAGGATTTGTATATAATTACATACATTTATTCTTTTATTTTGAAGAGCGTTTTTGCGCGTGTCAAATTTAGGTGTGCGAAAATGTCTACTTCATATACACAAGTTTATTAATCATTGGACCGAAAATTAACCAAGTTCCCTAGCCATGAAACCGAAATTAACATATGTGGAAAGTTAGAAGCTAACCATTCCCCAAATAAAACCTCTCTACGAAAATTAACCTAAGTGAAAGCACCTAGATTAACCAATTAAACATGCCATCTTAGTCTAGAAAGCTAGCTAATCAAATCATATTTAACGCATAGAAAAGAGTTGTTAATTAAAGTGAACGACCCATTATGGAAAAGTCCATATGTCCGCAATCCTTTTTATTTGACACCGACCTTTGTCCAAAGCCTTTACTACTCGTGAATTAGGTTTCCAAAACTAGTAGGTGAATTGTAATCCCTAACTCTAGCTCCAATTATATGCAAATATTATAAATGTCGACCCCTATAACATAAGCACATAAAAGTTTTCTATAATTCAGAATCAAGTAAACGGAGTCACATAAGCTACTAGAAGAACTAATTAATTAGGATCCAATAACTAAATAAACTCATATATATAGGCTGGAAATTATAGAAATCGTGTCATGTTAACTAATACAAAAGATAAACAAGCAACAAAGAGGAACTCATAAGAGAAATTAAAGAATAAGCTCAAGGTCAAAATTCTGAGGAGCCAACTATGAAAGAATGTGATGGCCACCCTTGTCCAAAGTCAAGTGAACAGTAATGAGGCAATTTCAGCTCTTCAACAAGGCCAATTAACTCTTCAGCAAGGGTATCATAGCTTGCAACAAGGCATGGCCAAGATTGAGCTTCAAGTTGGCCAATTGGCTAAGGAAATTAGTGAGAGACCAAGGGGTGTTTTGCCCTCCAATGTGGAGCAAAACCCAAAGTTCAAGGCCAAAGAGCAATGTAATGTCATCTTCACGTCTCATTCCGGTATCTCTCATGCTACTTATACTTCCACTCCCCCAATCTCTAATGTCTTTACCCCTTCTCCTTTCATTCTTATTCATGAGAACTTTGTTCATATGCATTGCATGGAGGATGGAGCCAAGGAGCAAGAAAATGTGCTCCTTGGCAATTATAGATTGAATGAGGAGGAGGCTTGTGAGGAGAGCGAAGGAGTAGTGCTCGGGAAAGAACTTGGTTACATGTCCTTTGAGAATGATGTTAGCTCTTATGGTGGCGTGAAGAAGATACAAGAAGATTCATGGACTATGGAGACTTGTAGGGATGAGAGTGACATGGTTCCTACACTTGGTGGTGAGGCCATGATGGCTATGGACCCACCAAGAACCATAAGTACCTCTAGGAAGCTTTATAATGATGAGTTGACTGCTGCCCATGATGTGAAAGTAGTCACCCCCGATGAGAGGAAGAACAAGAAGAGGGCATTGATGAATGAGCTATGTGAAGTGTTCAACAAGGTGAAGATTAATATCCCATTATTGGAGCTCATTTGCCAAGTGCCGTTTTATGCAAGATTTCTCAAAGACTTGTGTACCAAGAAGAAGAGACTTGAGGAGCATGTATAAGATTGATGGTCCCGTGAGCTCAATGATACAACACAATATGCCTCCAAAGATGAAGGATCTCGGGAGCTTTACAATTGGATGTCAAATTGGTGACACTCATCTTGAGGGAGCACTTATGGACCTAGGGGCAAGTGTCAATCTCTCTACCGGAGGTTGCGCATTGGTGCTTTGCAACATACCCCCATTGCACTTAGTTTTGCGGATAGGAATAGAAAAATATCGGTAGGCATTGTGGAAGATGTGTTTGTAAGAGTTGATAAGTTTATTCTTCCGGCCGACTTTGTGATGCTTGACATGGGTGATGACCCCAATGATGATGACAATGGATGCCCTCTCATTTTTGGCCGACCCTTCATGGATATGGCGGGTGTGAAGATTAATATTCTTAAGGGCATCATTAGTCTCAAAGGTATTGGGTGAGAAAGTAAAGTTTGAATTGTTCAATCCCGTGCATCTGCCGGAGGTCGTTGAGCAGGTGTTTTCTATAAATTTGGTGAAGGGGAATTGATAGGAGCATTTTTATGCGACTTGTATTATGAACCTCTATATTTTCTTAGCTAATTTCTTACTTATTTGTACTATTTATTTCAGTTTTCATATTTTATAGGATTTTGGAGCAATACAATAAAATTGAGTCGAAACAAGGAAAAGAAGCGAAAAATTGCAAAGGAGGATTGAAAGGTGACTGCAATCCTGAAAACTGAAGCAGCTTGTGCGGAATGGCCAACTTCGAGGAATAAACTGCACTGATCCAGAATGAACTAGAGAATGTGAATTATATGGATGGAAAGCTCTGGGTGTCTACTTTCCATAGAATTTTACGGTTCATGAAGATCTATTTTCTGGAGAGACATATTCAAATTTGAATAGACAAAGGTCAATCTGCCAGAAATCAGTAAATTTCCCTGCAATAAGCTCACTTTGGAAGGCTGCCGTTTTTGATCCAGTGGGAACTATATGAGCTTCGAATTCTCCAATTCAAGCCCTATGAGTCTAGTTTCCAATGCTTCTAGCCTCATCAGAAAATCTGTTGTAATGAGAGAGATAACCCAATGTGAATAGTCGGAGGTCAGATCACAAGAAAATCAGCTTCTTTAGGATTCTCTTAGGATTCTTGACTTTTCTCTTGGTTCCTTCTTCCACTCAAATTTTTTACTCATTTAGGATTCCAGCTGCTCCCAATCTGATCTTGAATTATTCTTTTTTTTCATTCTTTTTATTTTTTCTTTTTGTTATTTTAATATTTTCCTCCTCATCTTTGTCTCCCCCTTCCTCCCTATAAATACCACACTCCCCTCCCCATTTTCTACACACCAAAGAGGTGAGACAAACTCCTTCTTTCTCACTTCTCCCTCTTTCTACTTCTTCTTAAGTTTATGTTTATGTTTATGTTTATATTTATGTTTATGTAATTAATAACCACCTTTATGGAGGGTTTTACATTCTTATAATTAATTACCACCTTTATGGAGGGTTTTATGTTTGTGTTTATTTGTTGTTATTATTAACTTGTGCATATAAATACCACCTTTATGGAGGGTTCTATGTTTGTGTTTATAATTATGTGTAACTAATTTTCTTAGTTAGGGGTTGCTATGAAGGCCCCATTCATGATTGCAAACATGTTGTGACATTCCAATTAATTTCTTTTATCTATGGATAAGAACCTTGTTACTATATATGTCATTGATGAATTCCCTATATGTTTACTTTGGGTGCACACTTAGTGAGCATGTTAGGAGTTTTATAGCTATGAATATGTGATGCCTGCTTCTTGTTAAATAAGATTCCTCACATGTTCTAGAGTGACACTTGTTAATTACGGTTAACATGTAATTTGGTTCCTAAGATAAGCAAGACAACACCAATACTTGTGATGCTTTGTGATGACTCAAACCCTTTTGAAACTTAATGATTTCTACTTGTTAAATCTAGTAAGGCGTCCTTCTAGGTTACATGTTAGGAAATAATTTAAGGGTAGAACGTTTTCTCTCTTAGCATACAAAGTAAGAAAGTGGTAATAGGTTTAGTTCAAGCATACCAAGCTAGCCTGAGCATCTTCATCCAGAAATAAAAGAGATAAATTGGAACACAATATGTGAGCATGATTGTTGGTGGTGGATAGCAATTTCCCTAACTATTTTCTCTCATTGTTTTTTGCTATAAATTAGCTTCTGTCCTCTATTTTGTTGTATTTTATTAAAATACCATCTCAACTTAGAAAATTCCACAATTTCGTATGCTATTCTATTTATGTGTCTAGTTTGTCTATATAAAATTTCATATCATTTGGTTGAGCCAAGTTACGTAATAAAATAGTTTTCTGCTGATGGTCGTTAGGATCAGTAGCTTAGTTTTGTGACAAGTATTTGTGCAATTGAGTCACATTCCCTTGCGGGAACGATCCCTACTTTCCATACTACAATCAATATTTATATCCACAGTAGAGTTTATCTTGAGGTTATTTTTGTGCATCTTTTTGGTGTGCGAAAATATCTATATCAATTTTGGCGCCGTGTCGCCTGGGAATGTTTAATTTGATTGAAGATTTTTGTTTGTGTTTTAGTATTTCTAATATTTTTATGTTTGTTTTGTAGTTCATGATCACTCGGAATACAAAGGAAAAAAAAACTTCTTTTTGACTCTGAAATTGAAAGAACCGCTCGCCACAACTGTAAGGCAACCACTCAACGTTTACTTACGGATATTACATCCACATCTCCATCTACACCACCATCTCTTGGCCTAAGGTCTCTTCTAGATCCACCACCTTTAGCGCTAGAGGTGGCAAACGGGCCGGCCCAGCCCGGCTCATTTAATCGGGCTACGGGCCGTGCTCGGGCCGGCCCTTGTCGGCCCATTTCTTATCGGGCTTGGGCTCGGGCCGGCCCATATACTCAAACATTAAGCCCGGCCCGGCCCATGGCTAAAGCGTGCCGGGCCATGCTCGTGCTCGGACCAATAACGGGCTGGGCTCGGGCCATAAGGGAACGAAAAGTAGTTTACTTTGAAATAAAATTAATACAATTAATATAAACACTACACAAAATTCATACAAACAATGTATTCCCCAAACCTTTCCATAAATAATATCTCAACTAGGTGAAATGTTGTGATCAAGGACAAAAATATCATTAAGTCTCCAAAGGTGAGATAGCATCACTACAGTTTGAGCACATCCCAACTAGGTTGGCACCCACTCAACTATCAATCATCTGCATTCCTCAAACCTTTCCGTAAACAAAAAATATCCAAATCTACTGCTTTTACATACTAATGCTGCAACATGAACTTGTGCATTCCTCAATATGCTTTGCCTTCATCACTGATGTAGCTCTGAGGAAAACAAGAGAAAAAATAAAGTTAGACAAGCTATTGAAATTGAATAGCATGACTTTTAAAAAAGAGATTGCAAACTATATTATATTCTTTTACTTACTAGCTTTCTTAATCAACTAAAATGGAAAGTGTGCTTTTATTTTCTTCTTCATCACATGCCAAATCCTCATCCACAAAACTTTGAGCTCTATTGTATGCATCATCCCAATCTTTAACACACATAAGAGCCTCCAAATTTTTGGGAGTCAGCCTTGTCCTCTTTTCATCCAATACATGACCACATGCACTAAAAGCAGATTCCGATGCTACTGTGGACACTGGAGTTGTTAGTACATCACGCGCCATGATAGAAAGCACAAGAAAGTTTCTGCAATGTACTTTCCACCACCCCAAAATGTCTAATTTCTGTTTTTCTTCCTCAGTCATGAACTCAATAAAATCAGTATCTAAATATTTGAAGAACTCATTGCATGAACTGACAACACCTTTTTGTTTGGCTTTGCTAGCAAGCAAACCAAAAACAGCTTGACTACTAGATGCATTAGATGCTGATGAAGAAGCAAGGTGAGGAGTTTGACTACCTTGAACACTAGCAGCAACATATTTCTTTTCATACAACTTATAAGTATCATTGAAATTCTTTTGGATAGTACCTATTTTCAATGGCATAGTAATAGATAAATTCTTCTCAATTTCACTCAATATCAGTTCCAAACCATTAAGCTTGATCCTTGGATCCATAATAGCCCCAAAACAAAAAGTATAAGGAACCTCCTCCCAATACTTTTTGTATTTCTCTTCCATCACTTCACAAATATTTTTAAATAGACCACTTTCATATCTGTATTTTTCAAATGAAAATGCTTGGATCCCAAAATATTTTACCAATAGCAATACCAAATGATGTGGCATCTGCCACATCATCAAACAATTTCACACATATTTTATTTTATTTTTGTTATATATTTTTCTATTTTATTCTGATTCCATTAATTAAAATAAAAAGATTGAAAATTAAAATCAACCATCGCTCTTCTCTCTTCTTCTTTCTTTCAATCTCCCTCTTCTCTGTTTCTTAGAACACAGATGAACCAATAAAAAATTGGAAATCTTCTTACTCTTCCTTGTTTACAAGACCACCATATCCTCATTAACCTTAGGTTAATTAAGTTTTGCAGTTTTGATTAGGTTGGGTTAAGTTTTGCAGTTTTGTTTTTGAAGAAATACTTTTTTTTATTTAATTTATGTCTATTTCTAAATGAAATTAATCAAATTTGTTGGAAATTATTGAATTTCAAGTGTTGACATGGCTTTGCCACATCAAATGCCACATTATTTGGTAAAGATATTTGGTATATTTTTTTGGGATATGTAGCACTGCTCTTTTTCAAAAGTAAGACTAATTGCAAACAAATCATTAAGTGCAATAGGAGAAATTGGATAATAAATACTAGAGCAATTGCATGTAGCATCATAAAATACTTTCAAAAAGTCTACAAATTTAAAACAAAGATTCCACATATCCTCAGTCAAAAGGCTTTTGATGTGAACGTAAAATACATTCACAAAGTGCTCTAAATACTTGGATGGATGCTATTCTGAAAGCTTATTTGTCGGTTTAATGTTTGTTTTCGTGTTTTCAGGGAAAATATGTGAAAAATGCTAATTTACACATAAAAGGTGAATTTTGGAGATTTACAGCGCAATTTCGGAAAGTCAACCGTGACTTTTCGATTATTTAATGACACCGGTCATTCCTCGGATGTGGAAATCAGAACGTGTACGAAGATTTCGAAAGACGTTTCGAATCCCGGCAATTTTGCCGGCGAACCACCACTCACGGAGGCGCAACCACCACACGCGGTGATGAAATCCATTTTGAATCTCCACTTTATTTTCCCTATATTTATGTTTATTCTTATTCTTTATATATATTTCTATTTTAGTATTTATTTTGTTTTTATCTCTTTATTTTACTTTTCTTTTGTTTTATTATTTTATTTGTTTTCTTTTGTTTTTGTCTCTTTGCAAACAGCCATGTTACCGGGTTCTATACCACTGCCGGCAGAAGAAAATCCAGATCACTACACCACCAATTGATTCCCCACTCCAATTTGAATTCAAACTTGTCTGCCGGGCAACATCTCCACCTGTGACACACCATTTGTGCTTCCAGCTATTTCCACCATCACAGATCACTTTTTCCCTCTTCAAATACCCATTTGCTGTTTTCATTCTTCCCAGGCCGGGGCTCATCCCTGCGCTCCCATTTCTCCCCCTCCACCATTCCTTCTCAAGCTCCCGTGCAATTCCTCTAATTGCCTTCTGTCCTTGCCCCTCTTTCTCTCTGGTTACTCTCTGCAATCAACCTCCCAATCTACTTCTCTCAAACACTATCTAAGCCCCATCTTCTTCTCTGTTCCCTCACTGCAATTTCATAAAGCCACCGTGCGCAGCCACCAGGCCGGGGCTCTTCTTCTTCTTCTTCTTCTTCTTCTTCTTCTTCTTCTTCTTCTTCTTCTTCTTTTCTTTTCTTCTCTGTACCCACCTTCTTCTCTCTGCACCCCTTCTTTCTTCTTCTTCTTCTTCTTCTTCTTCTTCTTCTTCTTCTTCTTCTTCTTCTTCTTCTTCTTCTTTTCTTTTCTTCTCTGTACCCACCTTCTTCTCTCTGCACCCCTTCTTTCTTCTCTACACCCACTGCCTTAATCACCATTGCGACCGTCCACCCGTGCACAACCTCGATCCACTGCCCCGGCCGCGTTACCTCCTTTTCTCTACACCACCACCATCAATCTCTCCCCCTGCAATTCAATTAATCCATCACTACTGTACCTGCAATTCACAAAAATCCCATCAAGCAATCAAAAGCCCACTGCCCAGAGCTCTCAATTGCTCTAGGCACCCACCGCGTCGCTCCAAGCAGAGCCGTGCCGGCCTCTGCCCAGAACCCAAGCCAAGCTCCCTTGCCGCTGCTATCACTGCTCACCGCCACATCCAATTCCGGCCATCTCCAATTCCTGCAATAATCAATTCATAGCATCCAAGTTCCCAGACGCCTCCATCGATCACCAATACCACCTCAGATCACGCCATCGACGCCACCTGCACCGGTCCTCTGCGCCCTCGCGCCTCTTATTTTCCTCCCACCGGCGTTGACTTCAATTGCAACCACATCGAGCCCGTGCTCGATTGGTTCAGCTCAGATCGCCGGTCATCATCTACTCACCGCCGCGTCTCTGCCAGCACCGCATCACAATCCACCGCGGCGCTGCACCATTGATTCTCTACCGCCGGTCTTCTCTAGACCAGCTCCGCCGGCGTCGATCTGACCTTGCCGCTGCATCCAAAGCAGCCAAGCACGGGTTGTGTAGATGAGAGAAGAAAAACAGAAAACTGAAGATTTGATTAATTGAAGATAGTTGCTGACCACGGGTCAACCTCGTGGAAAAGTCAAAATTGACCTTCTCTTGGATCTGTAGTCCAAACCCAATGGCCCAAGCTCAAATTGATATCTGCACCCGCACACCCGAGCTCCCCGAAATTCATTCGCCGAATTAATAAGCATTTTCTCTTTCTCTTAAACTCAATTTATTTATATTTGTTGTGTGAAGTTATTTATTTCTATTTTTGAATATTTGATTAATATTTATTTGATTTGAATAATTGTGTGATTTAATTTATGAAAAACTCAATTTGTGATTTTTGTTTATTTGTATTGTTTAATTATTTCATTTTATTTCTTTAAACTTAGTTTATTTAATTGTCTAAAAATTAGAAAAACCCTAAAAATATATTTTAGTGCTAGACAATTAGGTTATAATCTACTAATTAGGTTTTAGGCCTCCAAATCCCCGTGGTTCGACAATCCCGAGTCTAATTTACTATTTCCTATATTTTGATGACCAATCAAATGGCGCCATTGCCGGGGATTTAGGTTTAACTTTGATCTATTAGTTTTTGTAACTGAGTTTTTAGTATTTCGTAAATTTTCTAGTTAATTTGTTTATTTTATTTTGTTTTGTGAATTTTAAATTTTTATGTGCATTTTATTTTATTTTGTGCTATATTTGTTATTTTAGTTTCTGTTTACATTTTTCTTGAATTTTATAGGTGCAATTCCGATCATCCCGAACAATGGAACAGTGGAATTATACGTGGGATGAGTCTAGAAGTTTCGAACATCCGTGGTCCATTGAAAACCAATGCATTGAGCCATCACATCCTTTACTCTCGTGTCTTGAAGAAATGGCGGCTCAATTGCAAAACTCTTTAGCGGATGATGATGAACGGTGGCGTGAAACTCAAGAAAGAAGTGCAAAGATCGATCAATTGATAGAGCATTATGAGGCCAACCGTTTATTTGAGCACCATCAAGAACTGACAAATCTGCAACCATGTGAGTTCTTTGATCCAAATCCCTTACTTGTGCATAATGGTGATTTTGATGTGCATTCATATGGGGTTGAGAGGGAAGAAAATGTACCTCTCAACCATGTTGATAATATTGTTGTGCATCATAATGTTACCATAAAGGAGGATGGGAACCGGGAGGATAAAATTGTACTCCCGGGAAATGGATTGGATGATTCTGCGTTACCAAGGAGTAACAAAGAGGTGGATAAGGAAGCCGGAGGGGAACAATGTGTACCTTCCGGAAAGCAGGCAACACTGAAGTCAAGACAAAAAGCTGCTGGAAAGAAGAAAAAGAAGAAGCAGGGGCTAATGACTGAAATGTTCGATATTTTCAAGAAAGCAGACGTGAATCTTCCTCTGCTAGATCTCATCAGTCGAGTACCAGCATATGCAGAATTTGTCAAGAATATATGCATGCACAAGAAGAAATTCCTTGGTGAGGAGAAAATTGTGCTCAAGGAGGAGGCAAGTGCAATCATTCAACGAAGGGAATCACGTGGCATTCATGATCCTACGAGCTTTGTTATTGGGTGTACAATTGGTGACAAATCTTTTGATGGAGCTCTTATGGATATGTGCACGTGCATCAATATCATGCCTCTAGCAACGTTCCGGAAGCTAGCCATTGGCACCATGCAATCTACTTCAATCTCAGTGCAACTTGCAGATGAGACATTCAGAATGCCGGTGGGAATTGTGGAAGATGTGTTGGTTAGAGTCGACAAGTTCATCCTTCCAGCAGATTTTGTGATTTTGGATATGGATGAAGACCCCAAGATAGAGAGTGGATTGCCTATCATCCTTGGTAGTCCCTTTATGGCCATTGCCGGTGCGAAGATTAATGTTCAGAAAGGCACCGTGAAGCTCAAAGTCTTGGGGGAAAAAGTCAAGTTGCAAGTACTCCAGCCTACCTTTCCACTTAATGTCATCAAGGAGGTGTTTTCAGTTGATTTGGTCAAGGGAAATCAAGCAAAGAGTGAAAGGATTTTCGGTCCTTTAAACCCTCCCAAGCCTCAAGTTGAAGTTCATCCTTCTATTGTGGTTGAGAAGCAAGAGCTACCAGAGCTCTCTTATGATGATGATGATGACATGTTTGATGAGTTTGTGCACTCATATGTGCATAATGATATTGATTTTGCTGCTACTACATATGAGTCCGGGCTTGACAGTTTTAGTGTCCCTCTGCCTGTTCACAAAGTTGAGGCATCATTAGCTTGCGTCCTTCCTGAATTGGACATGGATCCTCACTTCATGGGTCAACAAACTTCAAGCTTCGAACAAGTGCACAAACCTGTTGAGTTTCTATCTTCCCAAAGGCAAGAAGTTGCGAAGCCTACTTTCACCATTCATGAGCATGATCGAGGAATACCGCCTACACCTTATCTTCCTCCACATAGGCGAGGATTATTACCCACCCCATTCGAGTCATTCAAGATGAGAAGCCCACCATGCAGTGAGGTACAACTCGAGGCGATCCAATGCCTTAGAGAGATTTTGGGGATTGGAGTAAACAGGATGAAGACTCATGAATGTCATCCATATTTGAGTTATTTAGGTGGTAGGCAAATGTACTTTGCACCACCTTAACCCAAGAGTGTGACAAGACCGGCTTTGAGGTCTATAAAAAGAAGCGCTCATGGGGAGGCAGCCCCATATTTGCTCTTGTTTGAAGTATGTACAATTGATCATCACCGAAGGTCGTGAGCTTACGGATTGCAAGGCCTCGAAGCCTTGTTTGTTGGTGATTGATGGTGATTATTTCGGAAAGCATGCACTTCAAGGGGGAGCATTTCTATCCTTATCTATTTTATTGTTTACGTATTTAAAAAAAAAAAAAAAAAATCAGTTTTAGTTTTACTATTTGTACATATTTATTTTTACGGTTGTAATTTTTATTGTTTTTAGTTACTGTTTATTTTGGGCTTGTTGCTATTTGTATAGTATTGGGCCTTGGCCCATTTGTTAATTCGGTTTGGGTTTTGTGTTTAAAAAAAAAAAAAAAAAAAAGTTTTTAATTAATTAATTTTTAGCCCATTGGGCTCGTGTCATTCACGAAGCCCAAAACCCGTAACCAAGCCCATTTAGTGTGTCGGGCCTGTTCGTGTTTTAGGCCCATTAGTTAAGCCCACCAATAATGGGCCGGAGATTTCTTTGGCCCAGGCCCACTTTAAGGCCCAAACCATTTCGATGGCCCAAGCCCGTTTAAAGTGTCGGCAACCTTTGCGCGTGTTTCACACGCGTTTTCACTGTTCACTTTACGACTTTTCGTAAAGTATTAAAAAAATAAAATAAAAAAATAAAAAAATAGAAAATGAAAAAAATTTTGATTGGGCCGACGCACGACTTTTGCGTCGGCCGATTTGTTTAATAAGCCGCATGCGTTTTCACTGTACGCTTTGCGACTTTCGTCGCTCGATCCGGAAATTCCGGATCTGTGTCTGTGGCACGTGTGTGAGCGTGCGACCGTTCCCTTCCCTTCCCTTCTGTTCGTGTGTTTTTCCCAGAAAACCTCCCAAACCCAGAAAAGCATTCCTCCCTCCCAAACCACAAATGGCCAAAAGAGTCAATTCTTTCAGTGATTTGTTTCAGGCAGGTCCTTCAGAGAACCCGATCTTTGAAGGCTTGGCTGAAATAATTCCCCCGAGCATGCTCAATAGCGCCGATGCTAGCATGCCGACCCAGCCACAACCACAACCGCAGCCACTACCCCAAGCACCAATCCTGGTTGCTGATCCACCCGCTGAGCCGGAAGCCGCTCCTGTCTATAGGAGACTTCCGAGGAGCAAATACGCCAAAGCTCAGAGAGAAGCACTGGCGGCTTTCTTTGCGGTGTATTCTCACCCCACGAAACCACAACGAGAAAGATTTGGTCCAAAAATCGGACTAGAAGAAGACCAAGTCTACTATTGGGGGTCGAGAAATAGGAAGAAGTTCGGTATCCAGACGTCTGAGCAGCGTATTGCCGAGCTAGAAAGAAGAAATGATCAGCTGGTGAGCAAGAACGAGGAGCTTCAAATGCAGAATCAAAGACTCGTCGATGCTCTCCACAGCGGCATCTGTCCCAATTGCGGAGGTCCTGTTCCGCATTCTGATGTGCCTAGGCGAAGGCTCGAAGTTGTTCCTCCACAACAAGAGCCTCTTCTCGAGTTGTCCGATGATTCGATCGACATGGACCACTTGAGACGGGATGTGCGGAGCCTCATGCCTACACTAGTCGAGCGCCCATCCGCACCTATTCCATCTGACCATCTTCCCGGACCTGCTCATGATCTTGTCGGAGTCCACACCGACTTGATCTCGGATATCGCCCGCAAGGCCAAGCACGAGCTCATGCTCATGGCCACTGCCGGTTTTCCTTTGTGGATATCTTCACCGACTCCCGAGACTTCTATTCATCCCGAGACTCTAAATAGGGCCGAGTACTTGCGAGTGTTTCAACGTGGCGAGCCTGCGCCATACTTCAAATCGGAATCCTCGAGACACTCGGCAACCATCCACCTTCATCCGACCACCATTGTTGAGATCTTAATGGATGTTGGTCGATGGTTGCCCGTCTTCTGTAGCATGATCACAAACGCTCAAATGTTGGAGATCCTACCCTCCGACAACGCAGTAGGCTACGAGGAGCAGAAGCAAGTGATGTCGGCCGAGTTTCTGGTGTCATCTAACATCGTTTCGACTCGTGAAGTCCAGTTTGTTAGGTACTCCCACCTACAACTGGATGGAAGTTGGATCGTTGTCGATGTCTCCGTGGATGAACTGCGCTCAAATCCGAAGCCTTCCGTGAGATCTATATGCCGAAAGCGCCCCTCCGGATGTCTGATTCGAGACTTGCAGAATGGATCTTCCTTAGTTACTTGGGTGGAGCACGTGGATGTGCGCGAGAAGGAGATGAAGGCCATTTTCGAACCCTTTGTTCATTCAGGGTTCGCCTTTGGTGCAAAGCGTTGGATCTCAACTCTCCAACGACAAGCCGAGCGCTACATGTGCGTCACAGGGATCCACACTTCACCCGGTGACTCTATCATTTCGCCCGAAGGAAAAAGAGGCCTAGCGGAAATGGCAAACCAGATGGCGATCTGTTTCTTCAACGACATTAGCAACTCCACGTATCATCACTGGACTTGTTCAAACCGAACAAGAGACACTCGAATGGAGGTCGGGACCAACAAGCGAAGGGGAGATCCGAGCAAGCCCCCGGAGTCAATCGTACTGCTGGGTTGTTCTGTCGTGCATCTTTCCCATCACACCAGGATCTTTGAGTTCCTCAAAGATGTGCATACGAGACCGCTGTGGGATAGTATGTCGATGGACAGCTCGGTGCGTCTGCTAGCAAATTTCACCATCGGTCTTGACCCGCGGAACCAGATTTCGGTGCTCGCCATAGATAGTCACAACGACTTCCTCATTCTTCAGGAGTGTTGCACCGATGCAACGGGGTCGTCTGTGATTTATGCGCCGATCAACCATTCCATTCTCCAGTGTTTGTTATGTGGAGTTCAACCGGAGCCATTTCCGCTTATGTCTTCAGGCTTCTCCATTCTGCCAAACGTATCCGGAGCTGTTCTTGATGGAACACTACTGACTATGGTGTTCCAGATCTCGGTGAAGGCTACATCAGCTAAATCTGCCGTGGAGTCGGCAACTACACTCGTCCAGGACACACTTCAAAGGATCAGAACCGCAGTCAACTAAGGAGCAAACGTTGGATGCAAGGCCCTGCTAGCCTTGTTTGTGACTGTTGGTGACTTGCTTCGGGAGGAGCTTAATGATCTTCAAGGGGGAGTTTTTCTTTAACCTTTCTGTTTATTTTTGTTTAATTTTTCATTTGTATATATGTTGTGTGTTTATTTTTGTTGGTGTGTTTATTTCTGTTTGTATTTTCAATTCAATAACCATACTTGAATTTTTCATTTTCGTGAAATATCTGTCTAACATTGAGGACAATGTTTAATTCAAGTGTGGGGGGAAGGTTTATTAAAAAGAAAAGAAAAAATTTGAAAAATTTGAAAAATTCAAAAAAATAATTTACTTGTTTTTGTTTTCTACGGTAACAATATATCGACTAAATCATACTTACTCCCTTGGTAGCGTTGAACCTACCATTGCACTAAGTAAGTCACTGTGGTCACGTATTGTTACGTAAATTGAAAAAAAAATCAAAAAAAATTACAAAAATATTTGCTTCTGTTTTCTGTTTTTGTGTGTTTATTTGTGGTGTGTTTTGTTCTTTCCAATCCCAATGATGAATTGAGTTTAATTGTTGTGATTAGGAGAATGTTGATTATATGGTAAGGCTTTGTGTGATTTGCTTTGGATTTAATTTGCATAACTTGTGATTGCTCGAAATTCCATGTTCACATAACCTGTGTTAATTAATTGATTGCAATCCGAGAAGCACATTTGAATATACATTGTCATGCATACCCAGAAAATGTGAGGATTTGAGCCTGTTGAATATTCACATGTATGCATTATTCATACATTTACTCGTTCTTCATGTGTGCACAATTCATGAGTTTTTGAACCTAGAACTTGCTCATTGACCTCTCGAAACTTTTTATTAATCTGTGATGAATTGAAAATGATTAAGGCATTAGTTGAGCACCATGGCCAAATATTCACCATCCATTTAAACACGAACTTTAGGAACCCCTTTTGAACTGATAACTCATTAGCCGTTTCTTTTGTTCACCCACACCATCTCACCCTTGTTTTATTGTGTTTGCAAGATGATGATAGTGACTTCTTATATTCTTATGCTTCGGGTTTTGATTTGTATGGTAGTACCAAAAGGCAAGTGTGGGGGTGCATTTTATTTTGTTGTATTTGTTCATAGAAAGAAAAAAAAATATATATCGGAAACAAAAAAGAAGGAATAAAGTTCCTCAAGAAAAAAAAAAAAAAAGTGGAAAAGAAAAAAAAAATGCCACAAAAATAGAGTTATTTTCTTGTATTGTTTTAATTTCAATAAAATGTTGGAGGAAAATAGGAAAGTTGTTTCGGGTTTAGCATAGGTATGAGTTTCAAAGTCGTTGATTTGTCTTGCAAACATGTGGAACATTTATCATTTCTAGTCTTTCCCTTCCATTTACCATTCATTCACCCTTTGGCCCCATTACACCATTGAAAGCCCTTATGATTTAATGATTTGTGGATTAATTGTGGAAAGTTGGTTGATGAGCAAGCTTATGGGAACACTACTTGTGTAATTGTTATGAGAGTAAACACTTAACCCTAAACACTGAGCGGAAATATTTAGTGAATCTTGTGAGCTTTAGTGGTTAATGTTGTTCATATGTGCCTATTTGATTGCTTGAAATTAATTGTACACTCGGTTTTCACGCACTTCACTCGAGCACGAATGAGATGTTCATGTTAAATACTTAGCAAATTCGTGAGCCTTGGTATATAATTTTTATTCTCCTGTTTATAACTCTTGTGAACTCGTTGAAGGTTATGGTTGGAAAGAATTTCTGTTTTGTGTTTCCCGTTCTGTTTTTGTTGTTCTGTTTTTAGTTCTGTATTTGCTAGAGGACTAGCAAAAGTTCAAGTGTGGGGGTGTGATGTGAACGTAAAATACGTTCACAAAGTGCTCTAAATACTTGGATGGATGCTATTCTGAAAGCTTATTTGTCGGTTTAATGTTTGTTTTCGTGTTTTCAGGGAAAATATGTGAAAAATGCTAATTTACACATAAAAGGTGAATTTTGGAGATTTACAGCGCAATTTCGGAAAGTCAACCATGACTTTTCGATTATTTAATGACACCGGTCATTCCTCGGATGTGGAAATCAGAACGTGTACGAAGATTTCGAAAGACGTTTCGAATCCCGGCAATTTTGCCGGCGAACCACCACTCACGGAGGCGCAACCACCACACGCGGTGATGAAATCCATTTTGAATCTCCACTTTATTTTCCCTATATTTATGTTTATTCTTATTCTTTATATATATTTCTATTTTAGTATTTATTTTGTTTTTATCTCTTTATTTTACTTTTCTTTTGTTTTATTATTTTATTTGTTTTCTTTTGTTTTTGTCTCTTTGCAAACAGCCATGTTACCGGGTTCTATACCACCGCCGGCAGAAGAAAATCCAGATCACTACACCACCAATTGATTCCCCACTCCAATTTGAATTCAAACTTGTCTGCCGGGCAACATCTCCACCTGTGACACACCATTTGTGCTTCCAGCTATTTCCACCATCACAGATCACTTTTTCCCTCTTCAAATACCCATTTGCTGTTTTCATTCTTCCCGTGCCGGGGCTCATCCCTGCGCTCCCATTTCTCCCCCTCCACCATTCCTTCTCAAGCTCCCGTGCAATTCCTCTAATTGCCTTCTGTCCTTGCCCCTCTTTCTCTCTGGTTACTCTCTGCAATCAACCTCCCAATCTACTTCTCTCAAACACTATCTAAGCCCCATCTTCTTCTCTGTTCCCTCACTGCAATTTCATAAAGCCACCGTGCGCAGCCACCGGCCGGGGCTCTTCTTCTTCTTCTTCTTCTTCTTCTTCTTCTTCTTCTTCTTCTTCTTCTTCTTCTTCTTCTTCTTCTTCTTCTTCTTCTTCTTCTTCTTTTCTTTTCTTCTCTGTACCCACCTTCTTCTCTCTGCACCCCTTCTTTCTTCTTCTTCTTCTTCTTCTTCTTCTTCTTCTTCTTCTTCTTCTTCTTCTTCTTCTTCTTCTTCTTTTCTTTTCTTCTCTGTACCCACCTTCTTCTCTCTGCACCCCTTCTTTCTTCTCTACACCCACTGCCTTAATCACCATTGCGACCGTCCACCCGTGCACAACCTCGATCCACTCGCCCCGGCCGCGTTACCTCCTTTTCTCTACACCACCACCATCAATCTCTCCCCCTGCAATTCAATTAATCCATCACTACTGTACCTGCAATTCACAAAAATCCCATCAAGCAATCAAAAGCCCACTGCCCGAGCTCTCAAGTGCTCTAGGCACCCACCGCGTCGCTCCAAGCAGAGCCGTGCCGCCCCGCCCCGAACCCAAGCCAAGCTCCCTTGCCGCGCTATCACTCGCTCACCGCCACATCCAATTCCGGCCATCTCCAATTCCTGCAATAATCAATTCATAGCATCCAAGTTCCCGGACGCCTCCATCGATCACCAATACCACCTCGGATCACGCCATCGACGCCACCTGCACCGGTCCTCTGCGCCCTCGCGCCTCTTATTTTCCTCCCACCGGCGTTGACTTCAATTGCAACCACATCGAGCCCGTGCTCGATTGGTTCAGCTCGTATCGCCGGTCATCATCTACTCACCGCCGCGTCTGCGCCAGCACCGCATCACAATCCACCGCGGCGCGCACCATTGATTCTCTACCGCCGGTCTTCTCTAGACCAGCTCCGCCGGCGTCGATCCGACCTTGCCGCTGCATCCAAAGCAGCCAAGCACGGGTTGTGTAGATGAGAGAAGAAAAACAGAAAACTGAAGATTTGATTAATTGAAGATAGTTGCCGACCACGGGTCAACCTCGTGGAAAAGTCAAAATTGACCTTCTCTTGGATCCGTAGTCCAAACCCAATGGCCCAAGCTCAAATTGATATCCGCACCCGCACACCCGAGCTCCCCGAAATTCATTCGCCGAATTAATAAGCATTTTCTCTTTCTCTTAAACTCAATTTATTTATATTTGTTGTGTGAAGTTATTTATTTCTATTTTTGAATATTTGATTAATATTTATTTGATTTGAATAATTGTGTGATTTAATTTATGAAAAACTCAATTTGTGATTTTTGTTTATTTGTATTGTTTAATTATTTCATTTTATTTCTTTAAACTTAGTTTATTTAATTGTCTAAAAATTAGAAAAACCCTAAAAATATATTTTAGTGCTAGACAATTAGGTTATAATCTACTAATTAGGTTTTAGGCCTCCAAATCCCCGTGGTTCGACAATCCCGAGTCTAATTTACTATTTCCTATATTTTGATGACCAATCAGCTTTCATCAAATTTGTCATTATAGAAAACACTCAGTGCATTAATGTAACCTCAACAACTGTTCAACATGTGATAAGTTGAGTTCCAACGGATAGGCATGTCTCTTTTAAATTTCTTAGGTTTCAGCCCTTGACTTTTGCATAGCTGATTGAAATCCTGAATCCTACTATCAGAAGAACAGACATAACCAATAGCATCTCTAACACAACCAATATGTTTTCCAATAATTTTCATTCCATCTTGCACCATCAAATTAATGATATGACATGCACACCTCATATGAAAAAATATTCCTCCATAAGGAGGATGCAAACAACGCTTCAGTTGATCTATTGCAACCGTATTATTGGTTGCATTGTCAAAAGTTACTGAAAAATTTTTGTCGACAATATTGTATTCCTTAAACACATCCATCAAGCCATTAAATATTGCCCTACCAATATGTGGAAATTCTAGAAGATGAAATGCAATAATCCTTTTATGCAGCATCCAATTATCATCAATGTAGTGAGCAGTAACACACATAATGGCAAGTGATTTCTACCACTTCATAAATCAGAAGTAATAGAAATTGAGCTATTTAAATTTGAGAAAACATGCACCAACTTTTTCTTTTCCTCTCTATAAACTTTTAACACATCATTCTTGTTAGTGTTACGAGGAACACGTTTAAATTCCGGTTGACAATACTCTCTCTGAAATCTTTCAAACCTAGGACTCTCAGCAAATGAGAAAGGTAATTCTTCAGTAGCTAGAAACTTAGCCAAACCCTCCCTCATTCTAGCATGGGAGTACTTAAATGTGGCTACACTTGAAATCTTTTCTACTCAATTGAGATTGAGTAGGACCAGATTTAGATACATGTAATTCAACACATTTTTTAGCATGTTTGTTAAGATGACCAGTACCGTTATTGCTCTTGCAACTCAACGGTTTCTTACAGTAAATACATACAGCCTTGTCCTCTTTTATACCTCCACCAATATCAAATTCCTCAACTTTAAAATGATCCCACACATTAGACTTCCGTTTTCTTTTTTTCGCCACATATTCGTTGGGCTCAGTAGGTTCACAATCAACCTCATTAGGTTGGCTGTTATCATTTTCAAATGTGGGTTGTGGTTCACCTGAACTCGAAGACTCATATGGCATATTCTCAGGGTTTGGTTGAGGAAATATATCTCTATTATCATAGTACTCACCCAAATTCAAATCATCCTCATAGTCCATTTAAATAAAACAAATAAATAAAACAAATAAATAAAACAAAACCTACACACGCAAAAAAACCAAACAGTAAAGAACACCTTAGCAAAACATATATATTACCTCCTGCCTTTCAATGAAGTCTTGGATCTTAAGATATATCAAAGGAACGATGTGATCCCCAACTTTCCTCAAATTGAAGCTTTATCTCTATTTCACTTACACTAACTGCATCAAACATAAAAGAAACATTCAGTACAAACTTAATTGATTAATCAAAACATACTAGAATATATATATATGGCATACAAAACATTCAGTACCTAACTTCCCTTAAATTCCTTAATTGATTAATCAAATTAAACATTCAGTACCCACCTTAATTGATAAACCTTTAGAACTTGACCCAACTTGATTGATAATTATTCTATACATACACGTAATTCATTAATCAAGACATATATTCAATACCCAACTTCCCTCCAATCCCTTGAAAACAATGCGTTCAGAGGAGAACTATAAAATATAATCATCTAAGACATATAGCACAATGATTTGAGTAAAACTAATTAATCAAATACCTTCATATTTGAGCTTGATATAATCAGATGGGTCGACTGCCAGTAAAAATGATCAAATTTAGGGATTAGAAGAGAAATTCAAGAGCAAGAGATGGAGGGTAATTTCATGGCTAAAGGTTAGAGGTATATATATGAGGAGAAGAAGTCGTTGGCATCTTCCTCCATCGATAAGTTGGAAGGTCCGAGCGTGAAGCTCATTGACAAAGGATTGAAATTCTCCAGAGAAAGATACGTTAAAAAAATAAAGACTATAGATCTTATTTGATTGCTATATTATAACGGGTCGGGCTGCGACCCAAAATATATCGGGCTCGGGCCGTGCCGGGCCTAAAATGGGCTCGGGCTGGGCCGAGCTTATGGGCCAATATTTCTAAGCCCAGTCCGGCTCGTTAAATTAACGTGCTTGGGCCGGGCCAGGCCGCTTCTTAACGTGCTGGGCTCGGGCCTAACGGCCCATTTGCCACCTCTGTTTAGCACATTCAGATTTTGACATTGAGGAAGAGCAAGTGTCACCTATCAACGCAATGGCTGAAGATCCAAAGCCATTGAAATCTTCTTTTGTTCCTCAAGGTGTTGCACAACCTTCGTGCATTACATTCACTCCTACTGATGGCACCACATTCAGTTTGTCTCCACAACTTATAAATTCAGTCCCTCACTTTTATGGAAAATCGAATGAAGACACAAACAACCATCTGAGAGAGTTCTATGACCTTTGTAGAACTCAATTTCCTCCGGGTTTAACTGCCGAGCAGCTGAAACTCATCTTGTTCCCATTCTCTTTGAAGGATCATGCTAGGTAGTGGCTGAATTCGTTGCCCCCAAACACCATTGCTACATGGGATCAGCTGTCCACAAAATTCATCACCAAGTTTTTTCCTGCTCAAAGAACAAGGCAACTAAGGAGAGACATTGATACTTTCCGACAAAAGCAAGGGGATCTCTTTTGTGAAGCTTGGGAGAGCTTTAATGGGCTGCTAAGAAAGTGTCCTCATCATGGTTACTCTAAGGATGATCAAGCTCAATTTTTCTATAAGAGTTTGAATGATGCAAACAAGGCCCTTGTGGATTCGGCTTGTGGAGGCACTTTTATGAACAAGACTAGCGATCAAGCTTTCGATATCTTTGAGATATTGAGTGAGAATTCTCAACAATTCTTCACAAAAGGATTTCAAGAAGTAAGACTCAAGGATGTTTATGAGATGGGGGCAAGTGGAAGAGACTTGGCAAGGATTGCTGCCATTGAGGAAAAACTTGATGTAATGATGAAGAACATGTCAATCCAAGGAACTGCTCAAATTGAGGTATGTGCTAATTGCTCAACTAATGATCATATTACCTCATTGTGTCCTTATTCTGCAGTAAGTCAAGAGAAAATTAGCTATGTGGGACAACGAAGGCTTAGGAACGATGACAATGTTCCTCTTGCCTTTCGTTGGGGTACCAATGCTAGTGTTTCGACTTATCAACAAGGAGCAAACAACAACTACAGTGCTCCGCCTCCTGGCTTTACTCAAGCTCCTAGGCCTCAAAATTTCAATTCATATACACCTAAACAATCCTCAAGTAAGCTTGAAGATCTTGTGCTTTCTATTGCCAATCATACTAAAACCATCATGCAGGATAATAAGGCATTCAAGGATCAAACGGAGAGGACATTCCAAAAGCATGCCAAATCAATTCATAATCTTGAGAGAATTGTGGGCCAATTGTGTGAGGAAATTAAACTCAGAGTACCAAGTACACTTCCTTCTCATACTGAAATAAATCCCAATGGAACTAACTGATTTGTATGTGATTTGCATACAAATTAGGCCTCTAATCATCATTATTGTGCTTGTCCAATGGCCATTTGTGGGTCTTTAATCCTTGTTTGCACACTTGTAGGTAAATCGAGCATCGGAATGATATTGGGAGCAAAAAGGATGCATTTTGGAGCTTTTAGTGGATTTCCGGCAAAAGGACGAAAAGTCAACCCGAGGGTCAAAAGTCAACTCGTGGTCAACCCCGACTTTAGAGCGTCAACGAGTCAACATGAAGTCCCGGAAGTGAGTCGCAAGAGAATTCCGGAAGATTGATCAAGAAACCGAGAAGTCAAGCAAAGTCAACCATGGTCAACTCCGAAGGTCAAAGTCCAAGTCAAGGTCAACTTTGTGACTCATCCACATGAGCACCCAAGTCATCAAGGAGTATACTAGATATGGTGAGGTCACCCCTAGACTATTCCTTCTTTTTGCCTCCTACAGGATTTTACCCCTTTACCCTTCATTAAACTTCATAGCCATTAGATTAAACCCTACTTCATCCTAGCCTTTCATCCTCTCCCCCTCTTGCCTATATATAGCTTAGTTTTAGCCACATTTAGGTCATCTCCCACATTCCAAAGCAGCCCCCATCACCCATCACCTTCCCTCTCCCTTTTCCTCCCTCTTTTCCTTCCCTTAGACTTGCCCACGGTTCGCTCGTCGACCGGTCGACGTCCCTTCGTCGACCGGTCGACCGTCGGCAGCTGCTCCGCTTCTCCACCACTTTTCACCCATTTCCACCACTCCTTTCCTCTCCCACCCTTCATGGAAGTTGCTCACCACGACGTCTACTACCTCCACCACCACTTTGGGCAGCTGGGGATCCTCACCAAGTCACCAATTTCATCATCAAGGCCAAGGAGGAGCAAGAGAGCACCTATTGAGCATTCCTCACCTCTACTCTCTCTTTTCCTTATGTTTTGCACTTCATATTATAATTTGATGATGTATATTGAGATGATTAGTGAGTAGTGAACCTTGTTGGGGACTAGGGTTGTGTGCCCTAGTCCAATGTGATTTTGTGATGCTTGATTGATGAATAAAATGCCTTGTGTTTCATAAGTATGTGAATTGTCTAGTTTAATATGTATTGAATGTGTGTTTGAGGAATTTACCACTTCTTGGATATGCATTTGGTCTATTTTGCATGAGTTTGGATGAGTTGGTAGCTTATTTGTACTCTAGGCAATTGGCAATTTGTGTGATGAGTTGTAACTTGTTTGAGTTCCTAGTTTCGGTGCTCTTCGCCTCTTAAGCACTATAGGGGATTCGGTATTAGGTAACGTAGAGGAATCCCCTATGACACCTAGAGAGTTGGAATGACCCTAATAAGGCATTCGAATACCTTAAGAAACACGGTCCTAGACCCATAACATGGCTAGGATACGGAGCTTGATTTGTGGACACATTGGCATGATTGAGTTAGTTATAGCATTGTTTGTTGCATTGGACTTGGGGTTTGCCCGAAAACCCCAACATTTCCATACATTCCACACTCTTTATCTTATTGCTTGCATTTACTTTACTTGCTTTTTGTTTATCTTATTCGTGCATCATTACTTTCCACACAAACTTTAACACCACTTCACTTCACACATTGTCCAAACCACACACTTCACTCCTTCCACTTCTCACCTTTCCATCTAGTTAGAGCACTTAGCCACACACACCACCAAGGGATTGGGGAGCCCATGATCCTCCGTTGGAACGACAACCCCCCTTCACAATTTACTTACCCCATACTTTGACGGTTCGTCAAATGGCGCCGTTGCCGGGGATCTAGGTTTAATCTTTGATTTCTTGGTTGTTTTGGTTGAGACTTTAGCTTTCTTTTGCTTTTGTGTGTAATGTGCATCTTTGTTTAGTTTGTTTTGTCAATGAATAAAGAGCTTATGAGTGGTTGAGAGAAGTATGATGGATGTTTAGGTGAAGAGAATTCATTTTTGTGTTGTTTTGTTTGATTTTCAGAATCTGCCTGGGAGGAACAGTCCACTTTGGAAGCAATTTTATCTCGTTTCAACTGCTGGATCGAGCTGAAAATGATATGGCAGTTCCCTTTGTGTGTCTACTGTTCCCTGATCAAATTTCAGGGAGTTCCAACCGTTGGATCTCCGGATATGCAGTTCCCAAGGAGTGGTACTCAGTGCTGGAATTTGCTAGCACCACCATAACTTTGGGGGAAGTCGAACAAACAACCGTGATGAGGCACCCGAAGAGCAAACATATGGAAGTCAGGGCTTTATGCCCTGAGGTTGGTGTCTATTTATGGTTTCTTGGCTAGCTAAGGAAGTCATCTACGAGGGGGTCTTCTTATCTCTATCTTCCGATTGTTATATGTTTTGTGTTTGTGTGCATTCGCCCGACTTCACTCTTATCTCTTACACCAATTTGATTTTAATTGCTTTTCATCTCCTCACAACATTGAGGACAATGTTGGTTTTAAGTGTGGGGGTGATGTTGGGCCAAGCTAAATTTGTCTCACATTTTCGAACCACCAAAATTTTTCAATTTTTCAAAGTTTTCATCGAACGGTCGACCCTTGGGTCGAACGGTCGAAGGAAAATCCCTGGACGTGTGTCGACCGGTCGACGGAAGTGTGCCGACCGGTCGACAGTGCTTAAAGTTGAAAATCTTGAGAATTTTGAAACTTTGAAGTTTGTTTGGTGCGTTTTGATTGTCCTTTTCAACCCCAATGTTGAATTTGAGCCCGTTAAGTTGTGAATTAAGTGGATAGAGAGCATGTACTTAAACTTCATTGGATTGCCTTGTGATTAATTTATGTAATTGATGCTTTCTTGACACTTTGTGCACTTTTGCCATGTTGATTGATCATTTACAATTAGAGAAGCATGTGTAGACGATGTATTGACTTGCATATACCCTTTATGGTGAGATTTTGAGCTTTATTGATATGTATGCATCATTCATACATCCTTGTTCTTCATGTGTGTGCATTCCACTTGTTTGCGAGACCTAGAACTTGCTCAAAGACCACTTGAGGCTATGTGTTAATTTGCAATGAATTGGAAATGATTAAGGCACTAGATAATCACCATGGCCAAACTAACTCTCATCCTTTAAACACTAACCCACTAGGACTAACCCATTTGAGCCACATTCATCACTAGCTTTTTCTTCGTTTAACCACAAAAGTCTAACCCATGTTACTAGCTTAAACACTAACCTCCCTTTGTTCCAAGTATTAGTGAGACAACAATAGTGACTTCTCATGTTCTTTGTGTTCTATGGGTTTGTGAAATGCAAGTGTGGGGGTATAGTAGCTTAGAATTGTGTAAATGAAAGAAAAGGTTGGAAGAAAAGCAAAATACAAAAGAAGAAAAGAAGTTGAGAAAATCAAAGGAAGTTGTGTACAAAAATAAAGTTAAAAAAAAGAAAGTCCCAAAGAAAAGAAAATACAAAAATGGAAAAAGGAAGTTGTGAGAAAAAGAAAGAGAAAAGGAGAAAAAGGAAGAAAGAAAAGAAAAAAAGAGAGTTTGTTTTAGAATAAAAGGTTGAGGAGAATAAAAGATTAGGATGTTGCGAAGAAAATGAGTTTCAAAGTCCTTGAGTTGTTTTGCTAAGTGCTTGGAACATTTGACTTTCCTTTCCCTTCATTTCATGCTAACCCCTAACCTTTGGCCCCATTACAACCATGTAAAAGCCCTTGTGATCCAATAAGTTGTGAATTAGTTAGTGGAGAGTAGGCCAACGAGCAAGCTTATGGGGACGTTGCTTTTGGTTATGCTTTGAGAGCAAACACTTGACCCTAAACACAAGAGCGGAAATATTTAGTGAATCATGTGAGTTTAGCGGTTAAGCATGTCAACATGTGTTAATTTGATTGCTCTTGATTGATTATTCCATGGCTAGCACACACTACACCAAGCATGCATTGAATACATATCTTAATCACTTGGCAAAGCATGATGTTTATGTTGTGTGCTTGATTGAATCTTGATGAATAGCTTAGTGGGCTTATTGAAGATATGGTTGGAAAGGCAATTGAATTTGTGTTGATTGGATTGTTGATTCTATGTTTGCTTGAGGACAAGCAAAGCTTAAGTGTGGGGGTGTGATTTGTATGTGATTTGCATACAAATTAGGCCTCTAATCATCATTATTGTGCTTGTCCAATGGCCATTTGTGGGTCTTTAATCCTTGTTTGCACACTTGTAGGTAAATCGAGCATCGGAATGATATTGGGAGCAAAAAGGATGCATTTTGGAGCTTTTAGTGGATTTCCGGCAAAAGGACGAAAAGTCAACCCGAGGGTCAAAAGTCAACTCGTGGTCAACCCCGACTTTAGAGCGTCAACGAGTCAACATGAAGTCCCGGAAGTGAGTCGCAAGAGAATTCCGGAAGATTGATCAAGAAACCGAGAAGTCAAGCAAAGTCAACCATGGTCAACTCCGAAGGTCAAAGTCCAAGTCAAGGTCAACTTTGTGACTCATCCACATGAGCACCCAAGTCATCAAGGAGTATACTAGATATGGTGAGGTCACCCCTAGACTATTCCTTCTTTTTGCCTCCTACAGGATTTTACCCCTTTACCCTTCATTAAACTTCATAGCCATTAGATTAAACCCTACTTCATCCTAGCCTTTCATCCTCTCCCCCTCTTGCCTATATATAGCTTAGTTTTAGCCACATTTAGGTCATCTCCCACATTCCAAAGCAGCCCCCATCACCCATCACCTTCCCTCTCCCTTTTCCTCCCTCTTTTCCTTCCCTTAGACTTGCCCACGGTTCGCTCGTCGACCGGTCGACGTCCCTTCGTCGACCGGTCGACCGTCGGCAGCTGCTCCGCTTCTCCACCACTTTTCACCCATTTCCACCACTCCTTTCCTCTCCCACCCTTCATGGAAGTTGCTCACCACGACGTCTACTACCTCCACCACCACTTTGGGCAGCTGGGGATCCTCACCAAGTCACCAATTTCATCATCAAGGCCAAGGAGGAGCAAGAGAGCACCTATTGAGCATTCCTCACCTCTACTCTCTCTTTTCCTTATGTTTTGCACTTCATATTATAATTTGATGATGTATATTGAGATGATTAATGAGTAGAGACCTATGTTGGGGACTAGGGTTGTGTGCCCTAGTCCAATGTGATTTTGTGATGCTTGATTGATGAATAAAATGCCTTGTGTTTCATAAGTATGTGAATTGTCTAGTTTAATATGTATTGAATGTGTGTTTGAGGAATTTACCACTTCTTGGATATGCATTTGGTCTATTTTGCATGAGTTTGGATGAGTTGGTAGCTTATTTGTACTCTAGGCAATTGGCAATTTGTGTGATGAGTTGTAACTTGTTTGAGTTCCTAGTTTCGGTGCTCTTCGCCTCTTAAGCACTATAGGGGATTCGGTATTAGGTAACGTAGAGGAATCCCCTATGACACCTAGAGAGTTGGAATGACCCTAATAAGGCATTCGAATACCTTAAGAAACACGGTCCTAGACCCATAACATGGCTAGGATACGGAGCTTGATTTGTGGACACATTGGCATGATTGAGTTAGTTATAGCATTGTTTGTTGCATTGGACTTGGGGTTTGCCCGAAAACCCCAACATTTCCATACATTCCACACTCTTTATCTTATTGCTTGCATTTACTTTACTTGCTTTTTGTTTATCTTATTCGTGCATCATTACTTTCCACACAAACTTTAACACCACTTCACTTCACACATTGTCCAAACCACACACTTCACTCCTTCCACTTCTCACCTTTCCATCTAGTTAGAGCACTTAGCCACACACACCACCAAGGGATTGGGGAGCCCATGATCCTCCGTTGGAACGACAACCCCCCTTCACAATTTACTTACCCCATACTTTGACGGTTCGTCACTAACCATGAACAGGTTAAAGCTGTTACACTGAGGAGTGGAAAAGAGCTTCCAGAGTCAGCCGTGTTGATCAAACGGCCAAAAAATACTTCAAAGGGAGGCAAAGATTTGCAAACTGCAATATGGGAGCAGCTGAAAGACCCGAGAGCACCTCGAGTTGTGTTGTCGACCGGTCAAGAGGATTGTTCAACCGGTGGAACCACGTGCAGAGAAGACGAACCATGGCCTGATGAGTTGCTCGACCGGTCGACTGGGCCTAACCAAGAAAAAACCGAAATTCCATTGGGACAAGGAGTGGCTTCAACTCCCTCAACTGCACCCAACCCTCTTCAGGTAAATAAAGCTAGTCCTGATGCTTATGTGCCACCTATTCCTTTCCCTCGTAGGTTTGCAAAGAAGAAGAAGGAGCAAAGTGATAAGGAAATATTGGATACTCTTCGGAAGGTCCACATCAACATCCCTTTTCTTGATGCTATCAAACAAATTCCAAGGTATGCAAAGTTCCTCAAAGAACTTTGTACCAATAAAAGGAAGTTCAAAGAGCATGAAACGGTAGCTCTGAGTGAGGAGGTCTCTGCTGTGCTTCAAAGAAAGCTACCACCTAAGCTTAAGGATCTTGGAAGCTTCACGATTCCATGTACCATTGGTGCACATAGGTTTGAAAAGGCTATGCTTGATTTAGGTGCTTCTATTAATTTAATGCCTTATTCTGTTTATGAAGCACTTGATTTAGGTAAGCTCAAGGAGACAAATGTAAGAATCGAACTAGCAGATCGTTCATTGACGTATCCAAGAGGCTTGATAGAGGACGTGTTGGTGAATGTGAATGGTTTGATTTTACCGGCGCATTTCTTTGTGTTAGACATGGAGGATGCACCTATGCCTACTTCTTTACCATTAATTTTGGGGCGCCCTTCATGGCCACAGCTCATACAAAGATTGATGTGTTGAATGGAACTTTGACAATGGAAGTTCTTGGAGAGACTGTGGGTTTCAACATCTTTGAACCCATGAGGTACCCTGCTTATAATTCTTCTCCAGGCATTGCTTTTGTTGCGACTAATGACATTGTGCAGGATAGCTTTACTAAAGAATTTGGTGATAAGCCATCAACAAATGGACCAATCATTGATGAAGAGGGAGTAGAAACAAGTACAGAACCGGGCATTGTTGAAACTATGGCTGCTCTTAACATTTTTCTACTTGACAAAGGGAAGTATGTTCCTACTTTTGAGTTGTTATCTTGTTCTAACATTGGTCATGCTTCTTCTTTGGATAAGTTAACACCGGTAGGTGACACATTCTCACCAACACCTTGTCACCAACATCTTCCACCGACTAAGTTACTTTTTCCGGGTTTTCAATCTGATCCGCCCATGAAGAGGACATCAAGTTATAATCCTTCCGACATACCTGATCCAAATAAGAAATCTTTCATGAAGAAGATGCGGAAGTTCATGTGTCCTTATTCCAAGAAGGTGATGTGAACGTAAAATACGTTCACAAAGTGCCTTTAATTACTGGATTTTGCTATTCCGACAGCTTAATTGTCTGTTTAATGTTTGTTTTTGTGTTTTAGGGAAAATACGAGGAAAATGTTAATCTGCACAGAATAGGTGCATTTTGGAGGTTTTCAGGGTAAATCGGAAAGTCAACCGTGACTTTCATTTGTGGAATAAAATACTGTACGAAGATTTCGGATTATTCCGAATCCCGACAATTTGTCGGCGAACCACCACACGCGGTGGTGGAACACAATTCAAACCACCATTTTATTTTCTCTAATAAATGTTTCTTTTATATATATATTTTATAATTATTTCATTTAATTTATTTTATTACTTTTTATTTTGTTTCATTTTATAATTCTTTTGTAAATTCTTTTTATTTTATTTCTTTTGTTTTGTTTTGTTGTTGCAGGTACCACGTTTATTCTCCAGCTGTGAAATTTCTGCACAGAGCACGATACCAGCTCAATCACCACTCCACCGATTCCAGCTCTCTTCCACCATACCAGCTCTCTTTCTTTTTCCCTTGACTTCCATGCAGCACGATACCAACTCTCTTCAACCACCATCAAAAGTCCACCAACTACAGACCATCACAGCTCACTTCCTTCTCTGCGTTGGCAGCCACCACCCTCTTCCTTGGCTGTTTCTCCCTTCCATTTTCTATTTAAGGAGAGTTCCTGCAAGGATCAATCACTACCTCAGCTACACAGCAGCTACCAATTCACAATCACAGAAACCATGGGAATTCTCAATTCCACACCCACCGTGCCTTCTCTGTGCACCCATTGCCGTGCCTTCCCCTCCGCAGCTCCTCTGCCAAAACCACCACCTCCAATCAATTCACCACGGCAAACTAATTCAAACATGAGCCCAAGCTCAAATTCCATCTCCTCTCGCCTTAATTTTCCCGCAATTCACAATCATCAATCTAATTAGTTTGTTTTTCTTTTTTTTTTTGCGGGTTTGGAAGCGGCTCAAATCTGTTGTCGTCGCCGGTCCGCTCTGCCATGCCCAAACCCGTGCGACGACGTCGCCGGTCCCCATGTTCAGCACCGAACCCAATCGCCAACAAGCCTAGAAACGCCGGCGTTGTCCCCATCTCCGCTTCTGCCCACCTGCGCACTCATAGCAGCGCCGCCGCTATTGACCACACCAAGTCCAAGCTGCGCCGCCGCCTTCCTCAAGCTCAAGCTCAATCATCACCACGGCCATTACCGTTCGCCGGCGTCCCTGCTCTCACCTTGCCGGCGTAGTCCTCCCAATCAAGACGCCGCTACTGTCTAGCTGCTGCACTCTCAAAGCCGGCGCCATCATTCCAGATCACCACAGCTGCTGTTCGTCATTCCCGTCGCTGCTTGATGCTGCCTCTCCGCTGCCCTCTGTCCTACCGCCGTCCACCGCGCCATCATTCCAGATCACGTCAACATCGCTTCGCCTCGCCGCTGCTCACCACTGCAGATCTGTTCGTGCCCCCTTGTTCTCTGTTCTGGAAAGAATGAAGAAAAGAAAGATGAGATAATTAGAAATCGTGAAGGAGCTACAATCTAATGCTGACATGGAAGCTGAAATTCAGCTTTGAAAAGTCAACCCGCAAGAAGAAATCAGAAAAAGAATGGGCTGGACCGGTCAAACATGGAGGAAGTCAGATTGACTTTGTCAATTGGGCTTCCAAGCCCAATGCCCAATTGGTAAGTGCACCCGCCACATCCAAATACCGTTTCTATAGCTGAGTCTGCCACCTTCGCCTGCCAGACAGTGTCCATTTTCATGGACACATTAGTAACATTTTTCCAACTCTCGTTTATTTATTATATTTTATTTTTGTTTAATTTTATTCTCCGTACTTTAATTAATATGAATAAATGTTGGGATAAATTGTTACTGTGTAAATATTTGTTTTAAAACTTTATTTTCTATTTTGTGTAATAATTGTTGGATTGAAGTTGATTGATTCTTCTAGCAGCTTATGTGAATTTTGTTTGTTTGGTTTTATCTTTAATGTTGAAACTAAATAAGAAGGATCACGGATAGTTGGGCGGTCTCGTTAGGTCGTGCACTTGAATTAACAACTCTTTTTCTATTGATTAGCTTGACAGAGTGGTCTCGGAGTTAATTGTTAGCGAAAGTTTTATTTGGGAGATGTATGGTGGTCCAGCATCTTACATATGTTAGTTTCGGATTCATGGCTAGGGAGTTTTTCTTGTGTGTGTTTTTCTTGTTTTCAAAAATAATAAAAATCCAAAAATATTTCCTTTTATTTATTTATTGTTTTCAAAAATATCAATACCCCCAAAAATACTTTTGTATATAATGTATATTTTTGTAAATAGAAACAATACTGCATAGTTTATTTAATTTTGTATATATATATATATATTCTTTATACTTGTTAATAATAATTCTTTATTTTATTTAATTTATTGTGACATTGAAAAGTAAATATAACAATCCTCTGTGGGAAAAACTTTTAGTTCCCATTATACTTTACAACGACAAATTGTTAGGAAGTTTAGGTAAATAAATTGATGTGCATTTTACCGTAAATCATTTTGGCGCCGGCTCGCCGGGGATTGTTTTTACTATTTACTTTTTTTACTTTTTACTATTTGTAAATAATACTTGTTAATTTTTTATATTCTTGTAAATAATACTTGTTTATTTTATATATACTTACTAATTTTACTTGTAGATATTTTACACTTAGTAATTATACTTGGGTATTCTGAATATAGTTGATTATTTTTTGTTGTTGTAAGTTGTAAGTTGTAACTTGAACGGAAATAGGTAAGGTCCTTTTGTTAATATTGGCCTAAACCCTTCATTTTTACCGTAAGGTTATTTGAGGTTGAGGGCGGCCTTTATTAACACTTGGAGAATTGTCGAACACTTAAGTGCTTTCTCAACTGAGTAAGGGGCACATGGATGGTGTCTAGGTCGAGACCCTGGGTGACAGGTTTTGGATTCAGAGGACTATAGACAGACGAAAGTCGATAGGGGCTTGCCTCCGTAGTCCACTAAATGAATCCTGCCCCTCGCTTATCTCTCATATGATCTGGCCATTCACCTCTGAAAACACGGAAAGTCATTTAAGTCAAGGCATTGCACCTAGGCCGCAAGTCCACCTTGAGTTACTGCTTGGAATCAACTTTCATTTTTTTCAACTATATTCAGGCAAAGGAAAATATTTTTGTACACTTTAGGTATATTGGATTAAACATGACTTTAAGATGGGTAGCTGTTTCAGTCCCATTGCACATTAAAGTCCTCTGTTCCCGTACTTAAGTGTATTGTGTAAATAAAATATAAGTAGACATAGGAAAATTTATTCATTTTGTAAAGATAATTTGTGACACATTTTTAACTTTGTAAATATTTTGTTTTTATTTTGTAAATTTATTACTAACTTTTTTATTTTGTATAGGAAATAATCCAGGTTATTCGGAAATTTTACCACATACATCGGAGCATACGTTTTGGAAGTCAAGGTTGAAAAACCTTGAGGTTGATGTCTTGTTGGTGATTTTCCGTTTCCTCGGGAGTAAAAAGGTAAGTTTTCTTTTCACTCTCGTTATTTGTTTTTGAAAAAAAAAAAAAAAAGAATTAAAAATTAGAAAATTTGTAATTGGAAATATAAAAAAAAAAAAGAGTGTTTGCTTCTACTGTTTGTAATTATTTATTTTACTGTTTATAATTACTGTTTTTATTGTTTTGGGCTTGTTGTAGTTATTTATTATTGGGCCTTAGGCCCGTTTGTGTGATTGGTTAGTGTTTTAGGTTTCGAAATAAAAAAAATATAAAAATAAAATAAAATTTGGCCCATTGGGCCCGTGTCATTTCCGAAGCCCAAAACCCGTAACCCAAGCCCATTTTAGCTTGTCGGGCCTGTTCGTTTTTAGGCCCATTAGTTAAGCCCATAAATAATGGGCCGGAGATTTCTTTGGCGCAGGCCCACTTTAAGGCCCAAACCATTTCGATGGCCCAAGCCCGTTTAAAGTGTCGGCAAGCGCGTGTGCTACGCGTTTTCACTGTTCACTTTACGACTTTTCGTAAAGTATTACAAAAAATTCAAAAATCAAAAATCAAAAATCAAAAATTTGATTGGGCCAACGCGCGACTTTTGCGTCGGCCGAATTATTTAATAAATCGACGTGCGTTTTCACTATTCCCTTTGCGATTTTCGTCGCTCGATCCGTAATTTACGGATCTCTGTCCTTGACTTTGGACACGCGTCCGTCCGTTCGTTTCCCTTCCCCTCGGTTTGCGTTAGTGCCTTAGTCATTTCACGCAATTTCCCTTAGTCTCTCTCTCTCTGTCTCTCTCTCGATTTCTCTCGCTCGTTCTTCGTGTTCTTCGTCTTCTTAGTTAGTTTTCCAGAAAACCTCTCAAATTCCCAGAAGCTATCCTCCATTCCCAACCCAAAAATGGCCAAGAGAGTGAATTCTTTCAGCGATTTGTTTCAGCCAGGTCCTTGAGGGAGTCAAATCTTTGAAGGTCTGGATGAAATAATTCCACCGAGCATGCTCAATAGCGCCGATGCTAGCATGCCGACCGAGCCACAACCACAACCACTACCCCAAGCACCAATCCTGGTTGCTGATCCACCTGTTGAGCCGGAAGCCGCTCCTGTCTATAGGAGACTTCCGAGGACAAAGTACACCAAAGCTCAGAGAGATGCATTGGCGGCTTTCTTTGCGGTGTATTCTCACCCCACGAAACCACAACGAGAAAGATTGGGTCCGAAAATCGGACTTGAGGAGGACCAGATCTATTATTGGGGAACGAGAAATAGGAAGAAGTTCGGTATCCATTCATCTGAGCAGCGTATTGCCGAGTTAGAGAGAAGAAATAACGAGCTGGTTAGCAAGAACGAGGAGCTTCAACTGCGAATCAACGACTCGTCGATGCTCTCCATAGCGGCATTTGTCCCAATTGCGGAGGTCCTGTTCCGCATTCTGATGTGCTCAGGCGAAGGCTCGAAGTTGTTCCTCCACAACAAGAGCCTATTCTCGAGTTGTCCGATGATTCGATCGACATGGACCACTCGAGACGGGATGTGCGGAGCCTCAAGCCTACACGTCGAGCGCCCATCCATACCTTTGCCATCCGACACCCTTCCCGGACCTGCTCGATGATCTTGTCGGAGTCCACACCGACTTGATCTCGGATATCGCCCGCAAGGCCAAGGACGAGCTCCCTCGCTCATGGCCCTCGCCGGATTTCCTTTGTGGATATCTTCACCGACTCCCGTACGTCCATTCATCCCGAAATTCTTAACCGCGCCGAGTACTTGCGAGTGTTTCAACGTGCTGAACCTGCACCGTACTTCAAATCCGAATCCTCGAGACACTCGGCAACCATCCATCTTTATCCGACCACCATCGTTCAAATTCTCATGGATGTTGGTCGATGGTTGCCCGTCTTCTGTAGCATGATCACAAACGCCCAGACGTTGGAGATCATATCCTCCAGCAACGAAGAAGGCTACGAGGAGCAGAAGCAAGTGATGTCGGCCGAGTTTCTGGTGCCATCTCACCTCGTTTCAACTCGTGAAGTCCAGTTTGTTCGGTATTCTCACCAACAACTGGATGGAAGTTGGGTCGTTGTGGATGTCTCCGTGGATGAATTGCGTTCAAATCCAAAGCCTTCCGTGAGATCGATTTGCCGAAAACGCCCCTCCGGATGCCTGATACGTGATCTTCAGAATGGTTCTTCCTTGGTCACTTGGGTGGAGCACGTAGATGTACGCGAAAAGGAGATGAAGGCCAGTTTCGAACCTTTTGTTCATTCAGTGTTCGCTTTTGGTGCAAAGCGTTGGATCTCAACTCTCTAACGACAAGCCGAGCGCTACATGTGCGCCACAGGGATCCACACTTCACCCCGTGACTCTGTCATCTCTCCTGAAGGAAGAAGAGGACTAGCGGAAATGGCAAAACAGATGACGATTTGTTTCTTCAACGACATCAGCAACTCTACGTACCACCACCGGACTTGTTCGAACCGAACAAGAGACACTCGAATGGAGGGGTGATCCGAGCAAGCCCCCTGGAGTCATTCGTACTGCTGGCTGTTCTGTCTTGCACGTATCCCATCACACCAGGATCTTTGAGTTCCTCAAAGACGTTCAGACAAGACCAATGTGGGATAGTATGTCGATGGACAGCTCTGTACGTGTGCTAGCAAATTTCTCCATCGGTCTTGACCCGCGGAACCAGATTTCGGTGCTCGCCATAGATAATCACAACGACTTCCTTATTCTTCAGGAGTGTTGCACCGATGCAACGGGGTCGTCTGTGATTTATGCGCCGATCAACCATTCCATTTTCCAGTGTTTGTTATGTGGAGTTGAACTGGAGCCATTTCCACTTATGTCATCAGGCTTCTCCATTCTGCCTAACGTATCCGGAGCTATTCTTGACGGAACTCTACTGACTATGGTGTTCCAGATCTCGGTGAAGGCTACATCAGCCAAATCTGCCGTGGAGTCGGCAACTACCCTTGTCCAAGACACACTTCAAAGGATCAGAACCGCAGTCAATTAAGGAGCAAACGTTGGATGCAAGGCCCTGCTAGCCTTGTTTGTGACTGTTGGTGACTTGCTTTCGGGAGGAGCTTCACGATCTTCAAGGGGGAGTCTTTCTGTTTCCCTTTTTATTTATTTAATTGTTGTGTGTTTATTTCAGTTTGTGTGTTTACTTCGGTTTATTTTTGTTTGTGTGTTTAAATTCAATAACCATGCTTGAATTTTTCATTTTCGTGAAATATCTGTCTAACATTGAGGACAATGTTTAATTCAAGTGTGGGGGGAAGGTTTATTAAAAAGAAAAGAAAAAATTTGAAAAATTGAAATAAAAAGAAAAGAAAAAATTTGAAAAATTGAAAAAAAATTCAAAAAAATAATTTACTTGTTTTTGTTTTCTACGGTAACAATATATCGACTAGATCATACTTACTCCCTTGGTAGCGTTGAACCTACCATTGCACTAAGTAAGTCAATGTGGTCACGTATTGTTACCCTAAATTGAAAAATAAAAAAAATCAAAAATTACAAAAATATTTGCTTCTGTTTTGTGTTTTTGTGTGTTTATTTGTGTTATGTGTGTTGTTTTCTTTCCAATCCCGATGATGAATTGAGTTTAATCTGTTGTGATTAGGAGAATGTTTATTATATGCTAAGGCTTTGTGTAATTTGCTTTGGATTTAATTTGCATAACTTGTGATTGCTCGAAATTCCATGTTCACATACCCTGTTTTGATTAATTGATTGCAATCCGAGAAGCACATTTAAACATACATTGTCATGCATACCCAGAAAATGCGAGGACTTGAGCCTGTTGAATATTCACATGTATGCATATTTCATACATTTACTCGTTCTTCATGTGTGCACAATTCATGAGTTTTGAACCTAGAACTTGCTCAGAGACCGCTTGAAACTTTTTATTAATCTGTGATGAATTAGAAATGATTAAGGCATTAGTTGAGCACCATGGCCAAAATATTCACCATCCACCTAAACACGAACTTTAGGAATCCCCTTTTGAACTGATCACTCATTAGCCGTTTCTTTTGTCCACCCACACCATTTCACCCTTGTTTTATTTGTGTTTGCAAGATAATGATAGTGACTTCTTATGTTCTTATGCTTCGGATTTGTATGGTAGTACACCAAAAGGCAAGTGTGGGGGTGTATTTATTGTGTTGTATTTGTTCAAAGAAAGAAAGAAAAAAAAATCAAAAAAAAAAAGAAGGAATAAAATTCCTAAAAAAAAAAAAAAAAAAAAAAAGAAAGAAAGAGAAATTCCAAAAATAGAGTTATTTTGTTGTATTATTTTTGAATTCAATAAAAGGTTGGAGGAAAATAAGAGTTGTTTCGGGTATAGCATAGGTATGAGTTTCAAAGTCGTTGATTTGTCTTGCAATCATGTGAAACATTTTTCATTTCGAGTCCTTTCATTTCATTTACCACTCACCATTTACCATTCATCCACCCTTTGGTCCCTGTTTCACCTGAAAGTCCTTATGATCTGATGATTTGTGGATTAATTGTAGAGAGTTGGTTAATGAGCAAGCATATGGGAACACTACTTGTGTAATTGTTTTGAGAGTAAACACTTAACCCTAAACACTGAGCGGAAACATTTAGTGAATCTTGTGAGGTTTAGTGGTTAATGTTGTTTCGATGTGCCTATTGGATTGCTTGACATTAATTGTATACATGGTTTTCACACACTTCACCCGAGCATAGATGAGATGTACATGTTAAATGCTTAGCAAATTCTTTAACCTTGGTATATAATTTTTATTCTCTTGATTATAACTCTTTCGAACTCGCTGAGGATTATGGTTGGAAAGACCAATTTGTTGTGTGTTTCCATTTTTGTGAAATATAGTTGTGTTTTGTATTTTGTGTTTGCTAGAGGACTAGCAATAGTTCAAGTGTAGGGGTGTGATGTGAACGTAAAATACGTTCACAAAGTGCCTTTAATTACTGGATTTTGCTATTCCGAAAGCTTAATTGTCTGTTTAATGTTTGTTTTTGTGTTTTTAGGGAAAATACGAGGAAAATGTTAATCTGCACAGAATAGGTGCATTTTGGAGGTTTTCAGCGTAAATCGGAAAGTCAACCGTGACTTTCATTTGTGGAATAAAATACTGTACGAAGATTTCGGATTATTCCGAATCCCGACAATTTGTCGGCGAACCACCACACGCGGTGGTGGAACACAATTCAAACCACCATTTTATTTTCTCTAATAAATGTTTCTTTTATATATATATTTTATAATTATTTCATTTAATTTATTTTTCCCTTGACTTCCATGCAGCACGATACCAACTCTCTTTCTTTTTCCCTTGACTTCCATGCAGCACGATACCAACTCTCTTCAACCACCATCAAAAGTCCACCAACTACAGACCATCACAGCTCACTTCCTTCTCTGCGTTGGCAGCCACCACCCTCTTCCTTGGCTGTTTCTCCCTTCCATTTTCTATTTAAGGAGAGTTCCTGCAAGGATCAATCACTACCTCAGCTATACAGCAGCTACCAATTCACAATCACAGAAACCATGGGAATTCTCAATTCCACACCCACCGTGCCTTCTCTGTGCACCCATTGCCGTGCCTTCCCCTCCGCAGCTCCTGCGCCAAAACCACCACCTCCAATCAATTCACCACGACAAACTAATTCAAACACGAGCCCAAGCTCAAATTCCATCTCCTCCGCCTTAATTTTCCTGCAATTCACAATCATCAATCTAATTAGTTTGTTTTTCTTTTTTTTTTTTGCAGGTTTGGAAGCAGCTCAAATCTGCTGTCGTCGCCGGTCCGCTCTGCCATGCCCAAACCCGTGCGACGACGTCGCCGGTCCCCATGTTCAGCACCGAACCCATCGCCAACAAGCCTAAAAACGCCGGCGTTGTCCCCATCTCCGCTTCGCCCACCTGCGCACTCGGAGCGGCGCCGCTGCTATCGACCACACCAAGTCCAAGCCGCTGCGCCGCCGCCTTCCTCAAGCTCAAGCTCAATCATCACCACGGCCATTACCGTTCGCCGGCGTCCCTGCTCTCACCTTGCCGGCGTAGTCCTCCCAATCAAGACGCCGCTACTCGTCTAGCCGCTGCACTCTCAAAGCCGGCGCCATCATTCCGGATCACCGCAGCTGCTGTTCGTCGTTCCCGTCGCCGCTGGATGCCGCCTCTCCGCTGCCCTCTCGTCCTACCGCCGTCCACCGCGCCATCATTCCAGATCACGTCAACATCGCTTCGCCTCGCCGCTGCTCACCACTGCAGATCTGTTCGTGCCCCCTTGTTCTCTGTTCGGAAAGAATGAAGAAAAGAAAGATGGGATAATTAGAAATCGTGAAGGAGCTGCAATCTAATGCCGACATGGAAGCTGAAATTCAGCTTTGAAAAGTCAACCCGCAAGAAGAAATCAGAAAAAGAATGGGCTGGACCGGTCAAACATGGAGGAAGTCAGATTGACTTTGTCAATTGGGCTTCCAAGCCCAATGCCCAATTGGTAAGTGCACCCGCCACATCCAAATACCGTTTCTATAGCTGAGTCTGCCACCTTCGCCTGCCAGACAGTGTCCATTTTCATGGACACATTAGTAACATTTTCCCAACTCTCGTTTATTTATTATATTTTATTTTTGTTTAATTTTATTTTCCGTACTTTAATTAATGTGAATAAATGTTGGGATAAATTGTTACTGTGTAAATATTTGTTTTAAAACTTTATTTTCTATTTTGTGTAATAATTGTTGGATTGAAGTTGATTGATTCTTCTAGCAGCTTATGTGAATTTTGTTTGTTTGGTTTTATATTTAATGTTGAAACTAAATAAGAAGGATCACGGAAAGTTGGGCGGTCCCGCTAGGTCGTGCACTTGAATTAACAACTCTTTTTCTATTGATTAGCTTGACAGAGTGGTCTCGGAGTTAATTGTTAGGGAAAGTTTTATTTGGGAGATGTATGGTGGTCCAGCATCTTACATATGTTAGTTTCGGATTCATGGCTATGGAGTTGGTTAATCTTCAAAACAATATTTGTGTGTGTTTTTCTTGTTTTCAAAAATAATAAAAATCCAAAAATATTTCCTTTTATTTATTTATTGTTTTCAAAAATATCAAAACCCCCAAAAATACTTTTGTATATAATGTATATTTTTGTAAATAGAAACAATACTGTATAGTTTATTTAATTTTGTATATATATATATATATTCTTTATACTTGTTAATAATAATTCTTTATTTTATTTAATTTATTGTGACATTGAAAAGTAAATATAACAATCCTCTGTGGGAAAAACCTCTATTTCCCATTATACTTTACAACGACAAATTGTTAGGAAGTTTAGGTAAATAAATTGATGTGCGTTTTACCGTAAATCAGAAGGATGGTGGAATGATCACTCTCATATGACCTCAAATTCGTCTGGCTGAAGACGTTAAACCAAGCGCTACTTGGGAGGCAACCCAATGACTGAAGAGTAATCAGGGACGTTTTCTTTACTCTTCTCTTGTTTTCTTTCAACCCAATGCTTGTGTTTTTCTTTCGCTCATTTTCTTTTGCATTGTTGTCTGTTTCATCTTTGCTCCATTGAGGACAATGTCTAGTTTAAGTGTGGGGGGAAGGGTAGCTGTATTCTTAGTGTCATCATGTCGTTGTGTTATTAAAAAAAAAATAGTTGTTTTTAGTCAAGTAAAAGCTCGTTTGTTTCGCACTAGTTTTGGAGCTATCGAGTCTTAGAAAGTACTTGTTTGTTTTGTTGTAAGTAAATAAAAAAAAATTTAAAAAAAATAGTTTTCTTGTGTTTGTGTTAGTTCCTTCCAACTCCGATGATGGGATTGAACTTAAAGGGCTAAAAAAGCATGTTTGGGTTTCGTGAACTTTATTTTTCAAAACAAATTGTTATGGATCAATTGTTTGATTTCACTTGTCATGACAATGCATTGAAATGAGAGAAGCATCGTGAGACTTGTGAGAACTATATTTGCCATTTTGTGAGTTTTGAGCTTCATGAAAGTGCATTCAAAGTTCTAAGCACTTTGTTCTTCATGTGTGATCAATTTTATGCTATGCATCTCTAGAACTTGCTTAATATCTTTCGAAACTTTGTATCACACTTATGCATCTTGGAAATGATTTAGGCAATTAGGAATCCACCATGGCCAAATGAGCATCTATCCAAAAAAAAAAATTTATGTTATTCCTTTAGATTGCCATTTTGTGCCTTGTGTTAGCCTTTCAATTCTTTGTACCACAAATGTCTATTTTCCCTTAACTTAAATACTTGCCTTACCCTTTTCAAGTTTTCTTGATGAGCAATATGAGATTGATTATTTCATGATACTAAAAGAAGCAAGTTTGGGTATCTGAAAAAGAATAAGTGTGGGGGTATTGATGTGAACGTAAAATACATTCACAAAGTGCCTTTAATTACTGGATTTTGCTATTCCGAAAGCTTATTTGTCTGTTTAATATTTGTTTTTGTGTATTTAGGGAAAATATGAGAAAAATGTCAATCTGCACAGAAAAGGTGAATTTTGGAGGTTTTCAGTGTAATTCGGAAAGTCAACTGTGACTTTCATTTGTGGAAGAAAATATTGTACGAAGATTTCGGATTATTCCGAATCCCGACAATTTGTCGGCGAACCACCACATCAGGCGGCACAACCACCACACGCGGTGGCAGAATATATTTTAAATCTCCATTTTATTTTCCCATGTTTATATTTTATATTTATTTAATTTTTCTTTTGTTTTATTATTTTATTTTCTTTTCTTTGTTTTGTTTGTATTATGTTTGCAGCCACCCATGTTACCACCGATCTCATCTCCACCATCATCACACACACTACAGTCCAATTCCCCCAGGTTTTCCTCCACTGCCGGCCACCTACCTAGTCCACTTCACCAACCAGCCATGTGTTCGCAGCATCTCCAGCTCTCCAAGCTCACTCCACCTTCTCTCTTGCTTGGCTGCTTCCCCTTTCCTTTCCCTATTTAAGGAAGCTCCTGCAATAGTCTTCCTCACCAATTCACCACGGCAACACCATTCAATCATGAGCCAAAGCTCAATTTCCTCTCTTACTCTCCTTGCCTCTGTAATTCACAATTCCTGCAAATTCTCAATATTCCAATCTAAATTTCTTCTTTTTGTTTTGCAGATTTGGAAGTTGCTCTTATTGTTCTCGCCGGCGCCGCACAACCCACCTACTTCACCACCGCTGCAATCTGCCGTGCCCAGCAGATTTATCGTCGCCGTTCTTCTAGGCTTCCTCCGTGCCCAGTCCACCGCTGCTGCAATCATCAATCTCCGCCGCCGGCATCTCGTCATCGCTGCAATCCATGGCCTCCCTCAAGCTCTGCCGGCGACCCAAAGCAATCCTGCCGGCGTTAATCCCGTGCCTTCCCGATGCCGCCGATATGCCCGGCCCGTACTCTTCATCTCCGCTATCTCTCTCTGCTCCGATCGGCGCCGTTTTAATTTCCAGAACAGCCCAATCCATGCCGCCGCCGACCTGCCCCCGTGCTCATCTCCATTCAACTCGCCAACGCTGCTGTTCCTGCCGTGCCCAGCTCTCACCTTTGCGGCTGCTCCACTGCCGGCGTCGACGCCACCCTTTGCCGCTGCTTGTCTTCCCTTGCCGCGCCATCGTCGCCCCTCCCTCTCGCCCAGAATTCGCGAACTCGTGAAGAGAAATGAAACCAGAAAATTGTGAGGAAGGATTAATGCTGACTTGGCTTTGGAGATGAAGCCACGTTGAAAAGTCAACAAAGATAAAGCCTTGGGCTGGGCTTGACCGGATGAAGAGATTTTGGGCTGTTTACTAAGGACACCCACTTGGCCCAAATGCTCAATGCCCAAAGTGATCTCTGCACCCGCCACATCCAAAGTTACGATTATGTTCGATTTTCGATAGCTGAGTCTGCCACCTTCGCCTGCCAGACAGTGTCCATTTTCATGGACACAACAGTAACATTTTTCCCAAACTCGTTTATTTATTATATTTTATTTTTGTTTAATTAACTATTCGTGAATAATTTTGGGAAATGTTATTGTGTAAATATTTGTTTATTTTCTATTTTTGCATAATAATTATGATTTGATTTTTCTAAGTTGCTTTTGTGATTGTTTATTTGATTCAAGTTTACGGAAATCTTTTATATGTTTATGTTATAGGGGTCGACACTTATGATGTTTACATGTAATTGAAGCTAGAATTAGGGTTTGGATTCACCTAATAGTTTTCGAAACCTAATTCACAAGTAGTAAAGGCTTTGGACAAAAGTCGGAATCAATTAAAAAGGATTACAAATAGATGGACTTTTTCATACTAGGTTGTGCACTTGAATTAACGATTCTTTTCGATGCTTTGAACATGGTTTGACTAGCTAGCTTTCTAGACTAAGATGGCATGTTTAATTGATTGATCTAGGTGCTTTCACTTAGGTTAATTTTCAGAGAGAAGTCTAATTGGGAAATAATTAGCTTTCTAATATTTCACAATGTTAGTTTCGATCATATGACTTAGAGAAATCAATATTTGTGTGTGTTTTAATATGTTTTCAAAAAGAATAAAAATCCAAAAATATTTCCTTTTAATTATTTATTGTTTTCAAAAATCTCAAAAACCCCCAAAAATACTTTTGTATATAATGTATATTTTTATAAATAGAAACAATACTGTATAGTTTATTTAATTTTGTATATATATATATTCTTTATTCTTTATACTTGTTAATATAATTCTTTATTTAATTTAATTTATTGTGACATTAAAAAGTAAATATAACAATCTTCTGTGGGAAAAACCTTTATTTCTCATTATACTATTCAACGACAATTGTTAGGAATTTAGGTAATATTTAATGACGTAGGTAAAATACCTCAGACCAGGTATCAATTTTTGCAGAGAATTATCAATAAAATATGCCATCGTAGTCTCAAATGTGTACTCCTGTGGCAGTTTAAAAAAAAAAGTTCTTCATGTTCAATAAGTAGTGTTTGGAGAAGTGGCTAAAGAAATGAATCACTTGAAGCATCTTAAGTTCAAAATCTCAAAAGGATTATTGCTCATTAAGTTTGCTTGAAATTTGTTATTCCATTCCATTTCGTTTCTTTTACCCCTTGCCCTAAGCCTCGTTACATTCCAATAAAAGTCCTTTCGATCCAAGATGTATTTTGTGTGATAAGTGGAGATTAGATTGAAGATCAAGCATATGGAGGTATTGCATAAAATTGTTTTGAGTGCAAACACTAACCCATAAACACTTGTGTGAAAAATAAGAGTGATATCTTGTGAGTTTATGGTTAGCACGGTTTCGGCATGCATGCTTTCTTTTGATACATTGAATTGACAATCAAAACCATGTCACACATTTGATCCACACCTCAAGAATTTTTGAAACCTAACTTGATTTGGAAGCCCTAATCTAATTGTGTTCACTGAGTATAATGTTGGAAGGATACTTTGTGTTTTAGTCTTCATTGTGTTTGCTTGTAGACTAGCAAAAGAATAAGTGTGGGGGTATTTGATAGGAGCATTTTTATGTGACTTGTATATTATGAACCTCTATATTTTCTTAGCTAATTTCTTATTTATTTGTGTTATTTATTTAAGTTTTCATGTTTTATAGGATTTTGGAGCAATACAATAAAGTTGAGTCGAAACAAGGAAAATAAGCGAAAAATTGCAAAGGAGGATTGAAAGGTGACTGCAATCCTGAAAACTGAAGCAGCTTGAGCGGAACAACCAACTTCGAGGAATAAACTGCACTGATCCATAATGAACTAGAGAATGTGCCTTATATGGATGGAAAGCTATGGATGTCTACTTTCCACAGAATTTTACGGTTCATGAAGATCTATTTTCTGGAGAGAAATATTCAAATTTGAATAGACAAAGGTCAATCTGCCAGAAATCAGTAAATTTCCCTGCAATAAGCCCACTTTGGAAGGCTGCCGTTTTTGATCCAGTGGGAACTATGTGGGCTTCGAACTCTCCAATTCAAGCCCTATGAGTCTAGTTTCCAATGCTTCTAGCCTCATCTGAAAATCTGTTGTAATGAGAGAGATAACCCAATGTGAATAGTCGGAGGTCAGATCACAAGAAAATCAGCTTCTTTAGGATTCTCTTAGGATTCTTGACTTTTCTCTTGGATCCTTCTTCCACTCAAATTTTCTACTCATTTAGGGTTCCAGCTGCTCCCAATCTGATCTTGAATTATTCTTATTTTTCATTCTTTTTATTTTTCTTTTTGTTATTTTAATATTTTCCTCCTCATCTTTGTCTCCCCCTTCCTCCCTATAAATACCACACTCCCCTCCCCATTTTCTTCACACCAATGAGGTGAGACAAACTCCCTCTTTCTCACTTCTCCCTCTTTCTACTTCTTCTTAAGTTTATGTTTATGTTTATGTTTATGTTTATATTTATGTTTATGTAATTAATAACCACCTTTATGGAGGGTTTTACATTCTTGTAATTAATTACCACCTTTATGGAGGGTTTTACATTCTTGTAATTAATTACCACCTTTATGGAGGGTTTTATGTTTGTGTTTATTTGTTGTTATTATTAACTTGTGCATATAAATACCACCTTTATGGAGGGTTCTATGTTTGTGTTTATAATTATATGTAACTAATTTTCTTAGTTAGGGGTTGCTTTGAAGCCCCCATTCATGATTGCAAACATGTTGTGACATTCCAATTAATTTCTTTTATCTATGGATGAGAACCTTGTTACTATATATGTCATTGATGAATTCCCTATATGTTTACTTTGGGTGCACACTTAGTGAGCATGTTAGGAGTTTTATAGCTATGAATATGTGATGCCTGCTTCTTGTTAAATAAGATTCCTCACATGTTCTAGAGTGGCACTTGTTAATTACGGTTAACATGTAATTTGGTTCCTAAGATAAGCAAGACAACACCAGTACTTGTGATGCTTTGTGATGACTCAAACCCTTTTGAAACTTAATGATTTCTACTTGTTAAATCTAGTAAGGCGTCCTTCTAGGTTACATGTTAGGAAATACGTTAAGGGTAGAACGTTTTCTCTCTTAGCATACAAAGTAAGAAAGTGGTAATAGGTTTAGTTCAAGCATACCGAGCTAGCCTGAGCATCTTCATCCAGAAATAAAAGAGATAAATTGGAACACAATATGTGAGCATGATTGTTGGTGGTGGATAGCAATTTCCCTAACTATTTTCTCTCATTGTTATTTTCTATAAATTAGCTTCTGTCCTCTGTTTTGTTGTATTTTATTAAAATATCATCTCAACTCAGAAAATTCCAAAATTTCGTATGCTACTCTATTTGTGTGTCTAGTTTGTCTGTATAAAATTTCATATCATTTGGTTGAGTTCAAGTTACGTAATAAAATAGTTTTCTGCTGCTGGTCGTTAGGATCAGTAGCTTAGTTTTGTGACAAGTTTTTGTGCAATTGAGTCACATTCCCTTGCGGGAACGATCCCTACTTTCCATACTACAATCAATATTTTTATCCATAGTAGGGTTTATCTTGAGGTTATTTTTGTGCATCTTTTTGGTGTGCGAAAATATCTATATCAGGAATAGTGCTTAAAGTGAAAGGATTTTTGGTCCTTTGAACCCACTGATGCCTACACCTTGTGGCTTGTGCTCACGACCCCTACTCACCAATTTGAGGATATGAAAATCCACCGGTTCTTGTGAACTCGAAGCCACCACCGCTTTCTTATAAATGCATACTTGGGAAGGATCCATTTCTTGAAGGTGTTACAAAGAACACTCCCATGAATGAGCTACAAAAGGCAACAATCAAGGCCATGAAGGAGATGGTTGGTGAAGTGAAGAAGAAGTATGCTTGGCCACCAATTCCTAAGTCAATCTTCAATGGAGGCAAGGTTTGCTTTGTTGGAAGCTTTGGCGATGGTGAATCAAGAAACACATTGAGTGGGAAGAAACTTTGCTTTGAGCCATCATAACTTGACAAGGAGAAACTAAGACCGGCTTTGAGGTCTCTAAGCTGAAGCGCTTGTGGGGAGGCAACCCCATTTGAAAAAAAAAAACTTTTGTTTCAGTAGTATTTAGTAATGAATAAATGATCTTGGGAGGTTGGGAGGTGATAGGATAATAAGTTTTGGAGGAAGAAACCCAACATGTATTGATTTGCATTTGTCTAAAAGAGGCCTGGGCAGAGTAGTAACTTTGGAGGCAGTTTTCTTCACATCTGACGGTTGAAATATACTGAATCAAGTTGAAAAGGCTTCTTCTATGAGTCGTCTATTCTCAGTTTAAATTTCGCTCTGAATAAACCGTTGGATCTAGTTCAAAGTTATTCCAAATGAGAAGAGCTCATTGCAGTTTGACTTTCTGGAGGGTCATTTTGACCGGTTCTTCATTGCATTTCCAAAAGGTAATTTCTGAGTTTCTAGTGGCCTAACTAAAGCTCATTGAGTATACTTTCAAATGACCCTGGAATCACTCAGTTTGAATGCTTACTCTTGGATCTATGCGCACATGTTTTGGAGAAGGTCGATGTTGTTTTGCTGATTTCCCCTGATATTAAATGATCCCGATGCAATCACACTATGTAGTTCATTTGGCACCCGATCGAGGAGCAAACATATGGAAGTCAGGGCCTTGCGCCCTAAGTTTGGTGTCTATTTGTGGTTTCTCGGCTAGTTAAGGGAGTCGTCATTGAGGGGGTTTTCTTATCTCTATCATCTGTTTTCTATATTGTGTGTTTTGTGTGCATTCGTCTGACTTCACTCTCATCCCTTACACTAACTTGATTTTTATTTCTTTTAAATTCCTCACAACATCGAGAACGATGTTGGTTTTAAGTGTGGGGGTGAGGTTGGACCAAACTAAAATTTTCTCACATTTTCGAACCACCAAATTTTTTTAATTTTTCAAAGTTTTCATCGAATTAATGGTTGGCTCTTTCGGGTGACCGGTCGAACTTCGTCCAGGGAGGTGTTCGACTGGTCGACACATTCCCGTCGACCGATCGACTGGAGCATAAATTTTAAATTTTGAGAATTTTGAAACATTGAAGTTTGTTTGGTGTGTTTTGATTGTCCTTTCCAACCCCGATGATGATTTTGAGCCCATTAGGTTGTGAATTAAGTGGATAAAGAGCATGTGCTTAAACTTTATTGGATTGCCTTGTGATTAATTTATGTAATTGATGCTTGCTTGACACTTTATGCACATTTGCCATGTTGATTGATCACTTACAATTAGAGAAGCATGTGTAGATCATGATTTATGACTATCTTCTATGATAACAATTGTGCCAGTTAAGGTCACAATGAATTAGTCCTCTCATTCAAGAATGAATGGAGGGTTGAAGCATTAAGACTTAGGAAATCAAACAAGGCAAGCCTCACACTCATACTCATCATGTTCATTGTCATTTGTCTAAAGAAAATAAGGTTGTCAAGCTTACAACCTCACACCAAAATGGATTAAACACATGCTCATGAATTTGACATATTCCTAAGCAAGCATCTAACACAAATAAACAATAAACATATCCCAGAATCAACCAACATGCATAAAACATCAAGTTATACAATCCATCATCAATGAACTAGGGCATAAAACCATAGTCCCCAACCATAAGAATTTGTGCACACATGCTTGAATAAAACATCAATAGTTTCAAGAATTAATTGAACAAAACAAAAGTAAAGATAGGTTGAGAGATTCTCATGAAGAAAGCCAGCAGGTCCGTGCTGTCCCAAGAGTTAGCTTGCTGCTCCATGCACCCTCTTATTCTCCTCACTCCTCCTTACTCAAAACCTCCAGGACTCTAGATGGTCCTTACTGTTCTTGATGATTCTAGAGCATGTAAGTGCACAAACAATGGTGAAAGCAACCCTATAAGGTGAATGAGGGCCTTAGGAACAACTTTTGTGAAGGATGGAAATCCAAAAAAATAGACAGAATTATGAGAAAATGGACGATTACAATAGGTGGTCGGGAAGGACGTCCGGACGGCTATGACGGCTATCCTAGAGTGTTTGAGAGCTCTTGGCTTACGTGAATTGATCTCCCCTCATGAATCTTTGCTTTAAATATATGTAGGGAGCAAGGAATATGGCAGTTGTGATCTGACTAGGGATGGGGAGGATTAAACAATAGGAAAGCAAAATGGAATAAGGATGGGTGAAAATGTGTAAGGGAATAAAGGGAAAAAGTTATGAAAATGGTGTAAGGGAATGGGCAAAGGGATTAAATCAGATTTTGGCATATGAGGACTGGAATTTCTGACTTGGCCACATGAAAATGATGCAGCAAAACATGTGAGCTGCTGCGCTTTTGTCTCACCACCACGGTTGGTGGTTGTTTTCGGCGGTTCTGCCGCCACTTGTGGTGGTTCTCTGGAAAATCGCCGAAATTCAGAATCGTGCTTTTTTTTTCTCCGGAATCTTTGTGTGCTCCACTTCCGAAGCTTTGACTAAAATGATCTTAATGTCCAAAAGTCACGGTTGACTTCTCGTCCTTTTTCTCGGAAATGCTCCAAATGTACCAAAATGCACCTTTTTGTGTTGAATTACTTCTGTTTGAGACAATGAACGTAAACCCTAGCGTAAGGATTGTCGTTCACCTCCCAATCTTGGCTCAAAAGGCAACACTTTCGACAAGTCCCACTGGGCGTGCCAAAATGTTCGCGCTGGAAACCGCTGGCGGAGAGTCGAACAGTCTCTTTTGTGATGTGCGGGCGTGCCAGTACCACGGGGTACGATGATGTAGTGATTGCGCTCCAAATCTTGCTTCTAATCAAGTGATTGTAGACAGAGAGAGAACTAACTCTGTCAAAGTTCTTATGTGAAAAGCCTAAACGGGGTTTAGGACTTCGAAAGTGATCTCTGGTGAACACAAAAGTCGATACTCGCTCACAGGGTGAGAAAGCAGAGCTAACAATTGGGAAAAGAAGAAAATATTGAGTTTGCTAAGGCGTGATCTTTGCTTCGCTGTTAGGTTGCTAGGGTTGTTCCGGAGAGGCTTAGGTTGAAAGGTGCTCCGGAGAGGCTTGTATGCAAAGAGATTGCTTTGTCAAGAGACGATGATTGAGAGAGCCGTCTTTATTCTGATATAAAACCCCTATATTTATACTGCAAGGGTTAGCGAATCCTTATTCAATAAGGATTATAGATTTATTTTCCTTATAGGATTCAATATTAATAAAAACCCTAAGCAAATAGGTTTCCTTCCTTGAAAAGAACTGTAAAACATTAAGATTCCTTGAAAGAAAAGGCAAACAAAGCCAACTAACCAAAGGAATTAATGCTAAGATATTTAGGCCGCAGGAATCGGCTCATGGGCTCCGAAAATAGCTTAAAATGTTAATTTTGGCTCAAACACCTTCAACTCACATATTTAACCTAGCAACATGAAAACACACATTAAATGCGACATAAGGTTTTCGGAAAAGTTTAATTCCTGTGATTAGAAATGCAATTTGCACGACAAATATATGCAAATCACATATCAAGAAGGTCGATTATCAGAGAGGAAGAGGATCAAAATGGACGGTTAAAACCTTCACTGGATATCCAGGTTAGTGAAATTCTATAATTATGATTGCAACATATATAAGTGGTAAGGAATGTGCAGTAAGAATATTCTTGTTCCTACTGCATATATATAAGGATAAGCTTGCATTGAACTGTAGTGAAATTGGCTGTTAACATGCAATCTTGCTTATGGTTATATATCTACATGAATGAAGTATAACATATGTGATTACATTCGTTTTGATATGAAGTTCGTATTCCAAAAGGCTGTTGTTGAAATATTTGCTACTTGGCATGTTTATATCAAATTCATCAAGTTTATCATGGTTCTAAGTCTATTGGCTTAGATATTAGATTGTGTCCATTTACCATATATGTCTATTTATTTTTGCTCTTTATATTATAATTATTCAATTGGTTTTGAACGACTAAGCCCCCATCAGTACATGTCCACTTAGTGAGCAATATATATAAGCATAATATATATTTGATTGGAATGCTAATGATAATGGTCACCAAATACATATTCTTTAGAGCACCCATCTTGTATGACCGTCTCTTGCCTTAAGCATATATTATTACATAGGTATATATGGTGATCATTCATAAATACATAAAACATGACCATGATTTTTGCTATAAGAAATTTACATCAGTATTTGCGTTTTAGCATTGTGGCACTTTCGTGGCACTTTCACACATATGTACATAGATTATCTTGGACAAATAGTATGTACATACAGATATGAGATGCCATATGTAAGGGCATGTATATTAATGATCTAATATTTACTTGATCGTATATTCAAATTTGGTATGTCCTTGAGTATTATTAAGTAGCATCTTGATCATCAAAGTGATATCTTGCTTGTAAAAGTGATAAAGTACTCAACTGTGTTATATTTGATTGATAAAGCATAGTTGAAAGTTCCCTTTTATTTATTTTGAATTTGATCTATACATTAGAGCATGTGCAGTGGGATGCTTATAAGCTAGGCTATACTAAATTATAAGCCAAAACTACAAAAACTCATTTCCACCAGGGTGGATTTAGACCAGGCTAAATCCAGGCCGGTCTCTCTCCGGGTCTAAACTTAACAGGACCAAAAGCCAGGCTAAACGGGATTCGGTCTAGAGTGAGTACGAATGGTGGTCTGTCCCATATCTCTGAGTATAATTGAAATCCAATTATACCAGTACGTAGAGCTTGCCAAGAGGATCAAGAATGATACCTGACTGGTCCCAAACTGTCACGCCCCGAATTTCCAAATTTTTAATAAGGCTTTTTGCCTTTAATCACCATTAAATTCGGAACGTGAAGCATGGATTACCAAAATACAAATGCACATATTTTTTTTTCCTTTTTAAACATGTGCACAACCACCAACCCATGCTCTACCACAATGTAATTACAGACTCGTTCTTTAGAGTCAAATATTACATTCCATAATTTACATAATAAATTGGCATTAAGCAAAATATTAAGTAAATTCACTAACAGAGTGTAAATACAGCGAAAGACTAAAAACACCAACGTACAGCTCCAAAACTCCTTCATCTCAACTCCAAAAATATCCTAACCTGCAGGATAAACCCCTACATCGTCGAATAGTGTACCGGGTTATAAGACAACCCGGTCAGCTTACGAAGCTGGTATGAGTAACCACAATTTCTACTTACAAGAAATCACTCCAACAACCATAATTTCAATAATCCACCAAATCAATATCTTTATATTTAAAAGATAATATCAATAAGACACACACCAAATCACCAATAATATGTCAATGTTTATGACACACACCAAACCCCAAATATCACCAAATTCACCCAATATGCACCACGAAGCAAATCATAGTCAATGTCACTTTTGGACAAATTATAAGTGAGAATATTGAGACTCATTTTCAAAATATGGGTAATCAATTGTGAAACATTCTACGAACACCCTTTGATTACCGTATACTTAGTGAAATATTCTACGAACACTAAGCATACAATTGGCAAGACAGACTAGAGCTCTAACTGTATGATCTTTTGCGACCACGACAATGCTACCCCACTCCAAGAAATACATTTTTAGTATTCTCACAAATAACCCCAAACGCTACACCTCAAATGAACTCAATATCTCCAATATTCAACACCAAATCCCACACCAAACACCAAACACCAAAATTATGCAACAACTTATATCATATGCATAAATGCAATTCCAATCCAGAGAATTCATATTACAAAATATACTGAACCTACGCGTCCCATACCACGTATTTTAACCCGAAACGTCCCATACCGTGTATGTTAATACCAGGGTGACCCAGAATATTAAACAATATAAAAACCCATCCAAAATCAATCAAATAATAATATGAATATTTTCATAATATTAACATCACATTTCACCAAACAATTCTATCACACACAAATAAGTGAGGTTTACTCACCTTAGATATCCAGCTGCTCCAAAATCAACACTTAACCGAAATCGACAAATCTAGCCCAATGCTCCACAAATCCAAAATACCTATGAACATGCAATTCTCCATTTAGCATATCATAGCCAACAATTTCACAAATTCTAACTCCAAAACACTGCAATTATTCCTTGAATGTCTCTCGGACATCGAAATCTTCCAACTTAACAATTTGACCCAAAAGTCAACAATCGGTCAACGTGGGTCCCCCAACCACTATTTATCCAACGACTCAAAACAACGATCCGAGTTCACTATAACGTTCAGAATTAACAACCTAACAATATATCCAAATATGGTGACGATCCAACGGTTTGATCGTCACAGATCGTAAATCGTACGATCCGTATTCGGGTTAATCCAACATCAATCAAACGACCTAATTTCACAAAACTCTAAACATGAAAGTTGTTCATATCGATGAATTAAGCACAACGGAGCAAAGCAATGCTCTGGGAACCGCCGAACGCGCGCCACAGTGAGGCGGCAGCCGCCGGTCAAAGTGCTCTGATTGCTATGAAATTTTAACAGCATGTACATCTCAACAAACCCAACAAGTTTCGTAACTACCTCAAAGTGAGATGATAGCTGGATCGGAAGAAATTGTCGTCGAAACCTCCGAATTCCCAAATGTCAAATCCAAAATTCTCCTTCGTCTGAACTCCGATTGAGGTGACTTTATGTCGTTAGAAACCCCTGACAAGAGCTACAAAACCCAGTAGATAGCTTAGGCCGAAACGGCCGGAATCGACACCAGAAAACAAAAGAAATTATGGCAGTTTTTGGCTATTTTTGAGTGATTTTCTCACCTTGAATTCTCCTTCCACACTATGAATTGATGGTAGAAATTAGTATAGGATTGAAGAGTATTGAGTGGTGAACAATTTGGGATAAGTTACATGGCCGGAGATGGCCGGAATTGGAAGAAATCGTCGGTCAAAGCCGACTGCTACTGTAACCCAGGGAGAGAGAATTTTTGGTAATTTTCTTTTTTTGGATAAATAGTAAAACCCTAAAATCGTATTTATAGAAAATTACTCAACTTCAAACGTCCATAACTCCTTCATACGAACTCCGTTTTCGATGAACCAAATTCCTACGAACTCGGTTTAACGAGGTCTACAACTTTCATGAAGAAAGTTTCTGCAAATTCTCAACCAATAAAAAGTCAACTCTTTTGACTTCCTGAAACTTAATACTTTTCCGAGATAATATTCGTCCATTGATAAATCCACATCACCAACCATCCAAAATAATTTCCAAACAATTTTTGCTTAATTTCAGAAACTTTCAATAATTAATTTACGAAATTTCGGGGTATTACACAAACACAAACAACGACCGGAGTCGCAGGCAAAAGCAGAGGAACAGCCAAGCTTTCCGGCTTCGAACTCACGCCGTGAGCCACCGTTTGGACTAAAAATCATCGGGGTAAGATTGAAGAGGATGAGACGAAGCTAAAGGCACCAATTTCGTCCGCTGACGTGGCCAGAATCGCCGAAACTCCATCGAAGGCACCAGAGCTTGTCTCATTCGATTCTCCCTCTTCCGCCGTCTACTTGACTAGTTACGACCACCTGCATGTTCGTAGTATCGAGGCGAAGCTTTGGGTACTAGTTCGGCACCATGAAATGACCAGAGAAGGACGTTGAGGTCGGACGTTCGGGGTGGAGAAAACAGCTCGACTCTTCTGGGTCGATCTGACCTTGGATATATATACATTCAATCAACGGTCATGGTCGAATATTGATAGGGATCAAAGGCTGAGATCAAACAACCTTTCATTTCTTTTCTTTTACATCTTTTTAATTTCCAATCTTTTGAAAATCATATTAAATACATCGGATGTCAAAAAAAGTACCCGAAAATTTCTACGGACTCGTTGTGACGTTTACTTCATTTTCAAGTCCATAAATTAGAATTTCAACTTAAATGAAATTTCTAAAAATTTCTCGAAGCTCCTAAATATTTATCAAGATCACAAATTTAATCTCGATTAATGTCAAATTATTTTATTTAATTTTTCTCGGAGCTCACAATTACGAAGATAAAATTATTTACATACTAAAAGTTATTAAATGGTGTTAAAATTGTTTTGAAAACAAAATTAACAAATTAGACTTTAGACTTTAGACCTTGTTGCTACCATTTCATATCTGTACAGGGACGGCCCCGTGCAGGGTCCGAAGTAGTTCACTATCACCGGGAGCAGCCTGCCTCTGGACCCCGTCACACAGAATCGGCCTACCGACTCGGTTGGGACCCCCTACCGAGCACATAGCCCCGACACTACCCCGGCGACATCAACCTGCGCGGTAGGGATCCCCTACCGAGTATACCGCCTTGGCAATGTCCGCCGGCAAAATAAGCCTCAAGCCGCAAGTCAAAGCCCCGGCAACCCCGGCAGTATCAATAAGACTAGGCCGGGTGTACCGACATTAAGCTTCCCCCCGCTGCTCACGGACGTCTCCCCGACCGGGTACCAAGAACGGCCAGCCCCGCAGTACCAAGATGGCCACCGGCACACGTGCATGTCCACTACCTCACAAATCGCACTAAGTCGCATACCCATGCCGCACTAAGCGCCGCCATCCCTCGATGCGCATGTCGAGGTAGTGGACCGGGGAATATTCCCTCGTGTCGGGGATGTCCCCCACGCCGGGAAGCTTGTCTCCGACCTCATCTCATATACAAGGAGTCCTCATTCCTTATTCAGGTACGTTCTCTCCAAATCCCAGATACACTGCTCTTAGAACCTACCGGTACTAACTTGAGCATCGGAGGGTCTTCGGTCGGTACACGCCGACCTCCCCTGACTAACTTTGTGCTTTCAGGTACCCAAGTGCAGTACTACCGGGCAGTTGGGAAATGGCAGGAACATTTGGCGCCGTCTATGGGAACTCTTCCACCACTTCATAATCAAAGCACCCTCACCCCGTGAGGTGTTCTACCAGTCAAGTCATGACGAAGTCAGCTGGTGATGGCTCGCAGCCAGCCAAGCAAACCAAGAAATCCATATCCGCAAAGGAAACCATGGCTATCGCTGGTCTTGCACCACTCCATGAGACGCCAGCGGCGGTCCACTCTACCGAGCGGGAAACCCCCAAGTCCCATCAAATCGAGCCTTCGATGGTGGCAAGACTCGAAGCCTACGATCCGAGTCCTCCAGAGAGCAACGAGCAATTACGGCGTGACTAACTCGCCGCCCAAGAGGCCGCCGCGAAAGATATCGGCCGCTAGCGGAGCGTCTCACCCGGACGCTAACCCTAGTCAGTCCGTGTCGGTACCTCCCCCGAGGACCGACACTCCTCTGAGACCAAGACATCGCCTACCGTGCGAGCGGACCAAGCCGCTACCAGCTCCCCAGATCTCATTCCTCGACGCTGAGGGGATGATCCACTGATTTGTATGTTATTTACATACAAATTAGGCCTCTAATCACTCGAGCAATGCTAATCCAAGGGCCGTTTAGTGTCTCTAATCCTTGAATTGTACCATTGTAGGTAAATCGAGCATCAAAAGGATATTGGGAGCAAAAAGGGCGCGTTTTGAAGCTTTTAGTGGATTTCCGGCAAAAGGACGAAAAATTAACCCGAGGACTAAAAGTCAACTCGTGGTCAACCCCAACTTTAGAGCATCAACGAGTCAACATGAAATCCCGGAAGTGAGTCGCAAGAGAATTCCGGAAGTTTGGTTAAAAGTAAACTTTGGTCAACTCCGAGGGTCGTGGTCAAAGTCAAGACGAAGTCAACCTTGTGACTCATCACTAAAGGATTCCAAAAATCAGCTAAGCACTATGCTAGATATGGTGAGGTCACCCATTGATTACTCATCCCTTTTATTCCCATGTGATTTTAGCCCATTGCCCTTCATTAATTCTTTTAGCCATTGGATCTAACCCTACTTCATCCTAGCCTTTCATTCTCTCTCCCTTTCACCTATATATAGCTTAGTTTTAGACTTTTAGCCACATCTCCCATCTTTTTTAGCCACCACCACCTATCACTCTCATTCCTCTCTACCTTCACTACATCATCATCCATTTGGTTGCTAGAGATCCTCACCAAGTCTCAAGATTCATCATCAAAGCCAAAGAGGAGCAAGAGAGCACCTATTGAGCATTCCTCATCTCTACTCTCTCTTTTCCTTATGTCTAGAGCTTTATTGTGTAATTTGATGATGTATATGTTGATGATTAGTGAGTAGTTACTTTGTTGGGGACTAGGGTTGTGTGCCCTAGTCCAATGTGACTATGTGATGCTTGATTTATGAATAAAATGCTTTTGTGATTGTATGAATATGTGTGCTTACCTATTTCAATATGTGTTGGTTGCTTGTTCTTAGAATTTACCACCTCTTTGGCATGTTAACTAACTTATCTTGATGAGATTGTGTGAGATTGGTAACCTCACACACTCAAGGCAATTGGAAGCATATGTGATGAGTTGTGACTTGTTTGAGTCCCTAGTTTCGATGCTTTACGCCTCTTAAGCACTTTAGGGGATTCAGTATTAGGTAACTTAGAGGCATCCCCTATGACACCTAGAGAGTTGGAATGATCCATAACATGGCATTCGAATACCTTAGGGAACACGGTCATAGAACCATAACATGGCTAGGATACGGGGCTTGATTCACACACACATTGGCATGATTGAGTTGATTAAAGCATCGCTTGTTGCATTGGACTTGGGGTTTGCCCGAAAACCCCAACATTCCCATACATTACATACACATTTATCTTTCCTTGCTTGCATTTACTTTACTTGTTTGTTTGTTTTAGCATTCCACCATCTTTTACAAAACCAATTCACTACACCACACTTCACACATTGTTTAAATCACACACTCCACTCTTTCCACTTCTCATCTTCTCCATTATAGCTACAGCACTCACCACACAAACTACCTAGGGATTGGGGCGCCTCGATCCTCGTCGAAACGACAACCCCCTTCTTTAAACCATACTTACACTATACTTTGACGATGAGTCATCCACCCCGCGGAGGAAGAAGACACCGACGAGGACTACGACACCCCCTACGAGAAGCCGTTACCGTCGCCCCCGTACCACGGGAAGGAGAAAACACGTTGGCCGGCCTCTTCCGGAGCTCAATGACCGTCTCGGACGAGTTGAGACCGGTACCACCGGGAGCGCGCCCGGCTTCGGTATGGCCAAAAAGCCGGTCGGTCCCTTCACCAGGAGAATCCATGATCACAACCGGGACTTTAAGAACCTGAAGATGGATTCTTACACCGGCAAGGAGGATCCGGTAATGCATGTGATTGCGTTCCGGCCCGCCTACAACGGCAAGGGCTACACCGATGAGGATTGGTGTCGTGCCTCCGTCAATACCCCGACGCAGGAGGCCATTCCGTGGTTCTATCAACTAGAGCCGTAGTCCATCGACGACTACGAGCCGTTGGTCGACGCCTTCACCACCGAGTACGCCACCAAATCCAGCTTCTTCTACTCGGTGGGAGAACTCACCGGCTTCCAACAAGCCACCGGCGAACGACTAGCGGATTATATGGAGCGGTTCAAGGCAGCCTACCGGCGCTACAACACCAAGGACGATATCCGCGCCGCCCAAATCATCCGAGATGGCTTGGAACCAGGACAGTTCCTCAGGGAGCTAAACTCCACGAGCACTGTCCTCACTTATACTGAGCTCATGTATAGAACTAACCAGTATGCCCGCAGCTACTACTTGATCCACGAGAGGAAATCTCAGCTCAACGCAATACATAAGGGCAACAAGGCCTCCACAACAACCTTGGACTCTACCGGGGATAAATGCAAGCAAGAGCAGGTCAGCGCGCTAGTGGTCAAGACCCACCGCAGAATGACAAGCGCAACAAGGGAAACTCCTACCGAGGGAATAACCGGGGCAATAACTGGGAAAACCGGAGAACAACCGGAGGTTCGACCCTCCCCACCGAGAACAAGCATCATCGCACTACGCCGTTCGTAACCACCAACACCGACCGGTATACCGTGTTCGATTCTAGCTACGGGGAACCGAGAGGGCCGCCTTATTTCAGTCAGCATGACCAAGGGCAAAACTCCGGCTATTCAGCTCAAGGAGGACCGCAAACTTATCAAGGCGGGTGGCCATACATCCAAGCTCCCGATATCAACCAGGTGGCCACCTCAAGTCAAGGCTGGACCGAAACCGGATATAACCAGTATCCCAAGAAGAAGAATTCTTGGAAGCACAACCGGCCTAAGAAGTCCAACCCGTAGGACGGTACAGACAACAGCCTACCGGTATGTACCATATTCAACACGCCACTAGAAGACATCTACAAGGAGAACCCCCAGCTTTTTCCTCAGCCGTGGAAGAAACTACCATATGCCGGTAACCGTGTTAACACCGGCAAGTATTGTACCCACCACCACCGGACTCACGACACCGAAGAGTGCCGTGCCCCGAGAGACGTTGTTGAGCAGCCGCACCGAGACGGAAGCTCGCCCGTACGTAGGCCATGCGTCTCGTGGCTACCGAAAGGAAATCTTCACCATCGACGGAGGGCCGACCTTCTTCGGTACCACTCGGCACAGATCCCATGTGAAGGAAGCCAGGCAACAACTGCAATGCTTCTCGGTACAATCTGGACCGGTGCAGAAGAAGCATAAGCGGGATCCTTGGAACATAGGGTTTTCGAGGGAAGAGGAAGCCGGTATCGTGACCGCACACGCTGACCCGCTCGTGATCTCTGCCAAAGTTCATACCGACCTGGTGCACAAGGTATTGCTCGACGGCGGTAGCTCGGCTAATGTAATCTTCAAAAGTGCCTACCTCAAGCTGGATATCCCCTTCGAGAACATCTGAAGGATGGTGAACCCACTCATCAGTTTCTCGGGAGACCTGATCCAACCCCTCGGTAGCGTTTGGCTCAACATCGAGGTAGGTCAATACCCAAGGTTCCAGAAGGTATCTGCTCACATGCTGGTGGTGGATTGTGAATCTTCCTATAACTTCATACTCGGTAGGCCTACCCTCTCGTCGTATCAAAGCTCGCGTATGCTACTACCTACTAATGCTAAAATTCCCCACTCCCGCCGGATTTCCTCTATCGAGGAAGTCGGCCCTACGGCCCGGTCATGCTAGCGCCCAAGAAACCAAGCCACCGCACCCCGCCGGACGTGTGCAAGATCACCCCCGTGATAACTCGGCCGACAAAGATACAAGCTAGATGACCCCCGAGAGGGAGCATTAATCATACAGGAAAACCCCACGAGGAGGTAGAGTACATTGCCTTATTCCCTGAACAGCCTGACAGAGTAGTCAAGATCGGTACTGGCCTACCAGCCACCCTACGAGCCGATCTGATTAAATTCCTCAAGGACAATGCTTCTGTCTTCGCCTGGTCCTACACCGACATGCCCGGTATCTCTACCACAACCATCTCCCATAGACTCGGATCGATCCCTCCCGCCGACCGGTACGACGAAGAGACGAGTCGGGGACCGGGAGCGATACGAGGCAATGAAGGCCGAGGTAGACAAACTCTCGAGTATAGGTTTCATCCGGGAGGTCCAATACCCTCGGTGGTTAGCAAACCCGGTACTGGTGAAGAAGCCCAACGGGAAATGGCGAATGTGCATCGACTTCACCGACCTCAACAAGGCATGTCCCAAAGACAGTTTCCCTCTACCGAGGATTGAGCAGCTTGTTAAATCCACTGCCGGCCACGAGGCCTTGAGCTTCATCGATGCCTACTTAGTCTACAACCAGATCAAGCTAGATCCCGAAGACCAGGAGCATATCTCCTTCATGACTGACCAAGGTCTATACTGCTACTAGGTCCTGCCCTTTGGATTGAAAAATGTCGGGGCCACCTATCAACGGTTGGTCAACCGCATGTTCTCCGTGCAAATCGGGAAGATCATGGAAGTGTATGTAGACGACACGCTCGTCAAGAGCCTCAAGCAGGGTGACCACCTCACCGACCTACAGGAGACATTTTCCATTCTTCAAAACTATGGGATGAAACTCAATCCCGAGAAGTGCGTCTTCGGCGTAGGCGAGGGGAAGTTCCTGACTGGCCCAAATTGAGCGTCAATTAATTTCCCTATCGGTAGTATAGCATGAAGTAGGGATCGTTAACAACGGAGATCAAAGGGTGTACCTAATAAAGAATTGTCACAAAGAATTAAATAAAATATTATTTACAATATAAACAAAATAATATAAAGAATTATTATATACAAAGAATTATTATTAACAAGTATAAAGAATATATATATACAAAATTTAATGAACTATACAGTATCGTCTCTATTTACAAATATACAATTTGTTTACAAATATGTACAGTATATACAAAACTATATACAATATTTACAATATATACAAAAATATATTTTTGGGTTTTTCTTTTGAGATTTTTGAAAATATTAAATAAATAAAAGGAAATTTTTTTGGATTTTTTTTTATATTTTGTTTTTGAAAATATAAGTAAAACAATTGAATCGAAGAGTCAACCAATTCCCTAGCCATGAATCCGAAATTAACATATGTAAGATGTTTGACCACCATACATCTTCCAAATAAAACCTCACTACGAAAATTAACCCCGAGACCACTCTGACAGGCTAAACAATTAAACATGCAAAGGTAATTAATCTAAACATGTCTAACGCATAGAAGAAGAGTTGCTAATTAAAGTGCACGACCCAGCGAGACCACTCAACTATCCATGATCCTTCTTATTTGATTCCGACATTAGAGACAAAATCAAACAAGCAAATCCACATAAACTACCAGAAGAATTAATTTAACTTCGATTCAAACATTATTATGCAAAAATAGAAAATAAAATTTTAAACACATATTTACACAGTAACAGTTCCCAAATTTATTCACAAATATTTAATTGCGGAAAATAAATTAAACAAAAATAAATTATAATAAATAAACGAAGTTGGGAAAATGTTACTGTTGTGTCCATGAAAATGGACACTGCCGTTCAAGTACAGGTGGACGGCTCAACTATCGTATCCATGAAAATGAATACTGCCTGGCAGGTGCAGGTGGCAGGCTCAGCTTTATCAGCGGACTGTATCTTTGGATGTGGCGGGTGCCTTTAGTAATTGGGCTTGGTGGGCCTGTGAACAGTGAAAGGCCCAAATGAATTGGGCTGGGCTTTTGGTCAATGGGTCAACAGACTTTTTCTTCTTTCTTTCTTTTTTTTCTGGTCCTTGCCCTTTTTGGTCTTTTCCTTTTCTTCCTTTCCTGTTCTTTCTCTTCATCGATTTCTTTCTTTCTTTTCTGTTCTCGTCTTCAGCAGAGGGATGGAGAGACGGCGAGAGAGCAGCTCGGGTCCGAGATGGGTTCAACGCCGGCAGTGGCAGGGCACGGGATCGACGGCGTCGACTGGGCTTTGGAAAGCCGGTGATGATGGATTCTGCAGCGGTGCACGGCAGAGGCGCTGTTTGTGATCAGATCGGCGACTGGGCAAAAGGCGACGCGGTGGTGATGTCATGACGGCTTCGAGAGCGACGCCGGAATTGGTTGGGTGCCCACAGGCCTGGGTTCATGGGTTCAACGGTGATTCCGAGCTGGGCAGAGGCTGCCATGGTGGTGAAGCGGACTGGGCTCGGGTTGAATCCGAGCAATTGTGGGGCGGCTCAGGAAATCCGACGGTGCTAAACCCGTGGGTTGTGCTCGGTGATGGGTTTTGGTGAAGACACGGACTCTGTGATTGTGAACTGTTGTGATTCTTGTGATTGCAGGTATGGTGAGCTGCCATGGTTGTGTTGTTGTCTTGAGAAGAGCACGGCAAAGGTGGAATTGATGATTATTTGCAGGTGATCGATGGTGGTGATGGTTGAATTGGGGCAGAGGAGCTGCCGGTAAGAGTACGGGCACATGATGGACTCGGCGATTGAGTGGAAGAGGCACGGCCTAGAGATTAGCCCGTGGATGGTGAAGTCAGAGCACGGGGACGTCGGGTCCAATTGGTGAGAGTGAGAGATCGAGAGCTGCACGGTGATGAGTAACGCCGGCGCTATGTGAATTGAAGACGCCGATGGGTAGCGGCCATGGATGGGTGCTGCTGAATCTGACATTTGAGCAAGTGAAGCTCCTGTGATGGTAGTTGTGCGGACTGGAATTGACGTGGTTGTGATGTTGATTTCAGGAACCTCTCCTTAAGAAGAGAAGGGAAGGGGGAAACGGCCAAGGAGAGATGATGGTGGTGCCTTGGATCCAAGGCCGATATGCGAGAATCCAAGGAGGAAAGGTGAGGCCGTGGTTGTGGTGGCCGGCAAAGGTCCCGGATGAGGTTGGCCTTACCTGCAATTGTCAAAAAGAAGAAGAAAAAAAGTAAAAAGTAAAATAAATAAAATAATAAAAATGAATAAATAAATAAAATAAAAAGAATTATAAAAATATATAAACAAAGAAACAAAAATAAAAATAAAATAAAGTAAAGTAAAATAAAAAGGAAAATTAAATAAATAATAAAAACAAATAATTAAAATTTAATTTAATTTAATTTATTACAAATAAAAATATAACTAAGCAGAATAAATGAGACAAAGGTGTCAGAACAGTGAATCTCCATTTTGAGTGGTGGTTCGCCGGTAAGCGTGTCTGGATTCGGAAGAAACCGAAATCTTCGTACATTGTCGTCCTCCACTTTCGAGTATTGACTCATGTTGACTTTTTGTCTTTTTGTCGGAAATGCACTATATCACCCAAAATTCACCATTTTGTGTTAAAACACTTATTTAACCTATACAAACACAATATGTACATTAAACATAAAAATAAGCTTTCGGAATAGCCTAATCCAAGTAATTAGAAGTACTTTGTGTACGTATTTTACGTCCACATCAGTTCCTCGGCTTCATGGTCAGCCACCGAGGCATCGAGGTCAATCCCGAGAAGATCAGAGCAATCTTGGACTTGGAGTCTCCCAAGACATTCAAGGATGTCCAAAGCCTCAACGGCAGGATAGCAGCTCTCTCTCGATTCATATCTCGGTCTACCGACCGATGTGCCCCATTTTTCAGAATATTGAAGACAGGGAAGAAATTCGAAGGCTGGACCACCGAGTGCGAACAAGCCTTCGCAACACTGAAAGAATATCTGGCAACAGCATCGCTGCTCAGCAGACCGGCACTAGGCGAACCCCTGTTCCTATACCTATCGGTATCAAAGACCGCGGTGAGTTCGATCCTGATCAGGAGCCACAACAAGGAGGACCTACCGGTAGATTACACAAGCAAGTCCCTCGTGGATACCGACACTCGGTACCCCGAGATCGAGCAGCTCATTCTAGCACTCATGGTCTCACTCATGGTCTCAGCCAGAATACTTCGCCCGTACTTCCAGGCACATCCTATTATTGTCCTCACCGATCACCCATTGCGGCTGATTTTACAGAAACTGGAGGCATCTGGAAGACTGATGAAGTGGAGCATTGAGCTCAGCGAGTTTGACATCAGTGAGTTTGCAATCAAAGCACAGGTGCTGGCAGACTTTGTTTCCAAGTTCACACCTGAGCAGTTAAACTCCACAAACCACACACCGGTAGGGCAAACAACTTCCGCTGAGTCTATCACCGCAGTTTGATCCCTCCATACCAACCTGGCAGCTGTATGTGGACGACGCTTCGAATGCCCACGCAGTTTGATCCCTCATTCTAATTACCCCTCATACCGAGAGCCCTCACACATCTCGCCTTGAGTGTGCCCTCCGGTTCAGTTTCAAAGCTTCCAACAACGAGGCCGAATACGAAGCGCTCTTGGCTGGCCTCCGGCTGACCCGACACATGGGAGCCCAGCAGTTGCAGGTCTTCAGTGACTCCCAGCTCATTGTCAACCAGGTCATGGGGGACTATCAGGCCAAAGATCCCACCATGTCCCGATACGTGACTTTGGCAAAGGAACTAACAATCAGCTTCTCATGCTTCAGATTAACAAAGGTACCGAGAGAAGAAAACCAAGGAGCAGACTGAAGGAGTTGTGTCCTAAAACAATCATTTTGATGTAATTATTATTGTAATTATTATTAATCAAAAGGGCAAGTTATTTTTCATTGCTTATATTTAATATTTGATTGAACAAAGTCCAAGAAATATGAGTTAAAGAGAAAATAATCTAAAGAGTTAGATTTGTGAAACATTTACTCTTTTATACTCGTATCCTAAAATGTTCCTAGTCATAGGATTATCATTTGGACATTGATAACCCGGAAAGACTAGCACATACTATGTATGCTCAATATGGAGGATGATTTGTTTCCAGTCATTCGTGTAGAGACACTAATACAAGTATGTGGGTGCTCTTGACTTAAAGAGTACACTGAACGCGATCACTAGAGTTCTTGTATGGAGTTTTACTTACATGTCAAACTTGAACTCTAAATTGCAATAATACAAATTAGTCCTTTGACCTGAGGCACCATTGTTGTCTTATGAATGAATAGATTAACTCTTGATGATGCAATAACATTATGTCCCTTAATGGATATGATCCATGCATTCATTGGTGTAATCAATTTACTCATAGAGACATGTGAGTGTACAATAAGGAATCTTTATCCTTAAGTAAATAAGGAGTATGTTCAAAGATGTGATTCGGTGAGTCTTTGGCCAAAGCATTGAATGAGATTAGAAAAAGAGTTTCCAATCACATTCTTAGAATCACATAAAATTGGAAATCGTATTAGGGGATTGACATATCAATTCCATGCCCCGATGATATGATTTAGAACATCGTATTAGAGAAGGACCGTATTGTATTGTAATTCCAATTGAATAGGTTCTTTACTATTCTATATTAACTTGGGTAGTCATGATATGTTGCAAGACGTCACTCATGATTTGTGAAGTCCCCGAGAATTGATAAACAATATCAATCCTAATTTAAAGGGAGAATCAAAATGGAGTTTTGATTCGTAAACGAAATAGAATGGTTCTATAAACTTCACTGCCTTGTTAATTAGAACCTAAGAGATCGCACACCGTATAAGTGGATCCTTGAGATTGTATATGAAGAAGATTAAACAAGAGTTGGTTATGACAAAATAATTAATTAGATTAATTATTTTGACGTAATTAGAGTTCTCGGGTAAAACCGAAGCTATTGGGCCTAAACGATTGTCCGACCTTTTAGGTGTGGGCTTGGGCTTTATTGAGTAAGACTTATCAAAAGCCCAAAGCCCAAATTAATAGCCCACTAGTATAACATTGGCAGCCATGTGTGTTGAGAAAAATAATATATCACTATTAATTAATTGTTAGAAAAGGTTTCTAGCTATTTAATTAAGTGGATGATTATATAATTAAATGAGGGGCTTTGGAAGCATCACGTTGGTGTGTTCAAAAGCAAAGAGAAGAGCAGCCCTCTCTCACACTCTCACATGCCATACGGCTGCAGCAACATAGAGAAAGAGAAAGCTTGCACAATTCTCTTTTCCTATTATCTTTCTTCATCTCAAGTCCATCTTTGGTGAAGATCCTTAGAGGCCATATTCTTTTGTGGCTTTCTTGGTACATTAAGGAGGAGCTCTCAAGCACAAGAAGGTGTTCAAGAAGATCATATCCAAAGGTGCTTCAAGGTGGAGGAAACATCATCAAGGAGAAACCAAGGAGAGGAACTTTGGTGGTACACTTGGATCGGATTGATATCACGCTCCAAGGGTGAGTAGAACTTGAACTTCCTCTTGATTTTTCTACTTTGAATATTATGTTTATATATATATCATAACTAAGCCAAAGATCTCAAGGGCTAAGGAATGAATTTTTGGTTATTTAGTAGTTTAAATGTTAAACTTATTCCGCACTAAATAAATTTTTTTAAAACCAACCATTCCTTTCAATTGGTATCAGAGCCATTGGCTTAATTTTGATATGTTATAAACATAGCTAAGTATAATGGTTGATGTGATTTTCTTAAACTTGAGTTTATATGCAATTTAAATCATAAAATTTGCTTTGGCATAATAGTTATGAAGCATGTGATGTAAAATCGATTTTATGCTAGAAAATGTTTCTAGAAATTGCATATTGGAAATGTTTTAAGTTTAGTGAAACTTTGATGCATATGAGATATGTGTTGTTGACTCCTCCATGTTTCTTAATTAAATTGTTAAACTTAGAAACATGTTAGGATAAATGTGATTTAAGGTAAACATGATTTTTTGGTTCGAAAAATGAAGGAAATAAGTGTTCAATGGAAGAACACAAATCTGGAATTTTATTTCCAGATTTGGAACATGTCTAAGGTAGTTTTGAACTAACCAATTATTCATGTTATTTTCGTCACTTTTTGATCCATAAGGTCATAGAGTGAAACTTAGACAATTGTTAGTGATGATATAAAATAGTTTTCATATTTTTGTATTCACCAAATGTTGATGATAGAATATATGATAAATTATTTTTATATATATTTCCCATACATCAAGAGTTGATGAAAGGTGTGAAGAATATTTTCATGTTTCCCACATTCATCAAAAGTTGATAAATGTGTGAAGAATGTTTTTATGTTTCCCACTAACCAAAAAGTTTGATGTGGAAAATTGTTTCCATATTTTTAAAACTCATTAAAAGTTGGTGATGTTTAAACTTTCTTGAATGGGTAAGTCACTATCTCTAATTTAATCATTAAATGTTAGTGATGTCTTGATTGAAATAAATAATTCCCACCATCAAATAGTTTGATGTTATAAAACCTAAGTCACTCAACTATTTTACTTAGAATAAATTAAAGTATTTATTTGTTTATTTTTAACCTAATGTGATTAAGTTAATAATGCTTGTTTAATTAACCTAATTAATTATGGTTAATTAAAGGATGATTATGGACTAAGGCCTAATATAATTGAGCATGAGATTGGCCGACTATTCATTATGAATGAATGTGGTTATGTAATTAAAGTAGTTAATTTATTTGGGTTATGTAATTAATTTAATTAATTCATTTGGTTGTGTAACTAAGTAGTTTAATTTATTTAAGTTTATTAAATTAAATGGGAGCTTGTATGCCCCTTATCCATTCTTGTAATCGAAGGTGGAGGCACTCGAGGATAATCCAAAGAAGGCGTTCAAATTCATCTAGCCTTGAAAGGAGTTCAAGTGCAAAGTGTAATAGATTAATGATAGTTTTCATTAGTTTAACTTAGTTACTTAATTTCCGTAATTGTTACGCGTAATTAAAATCAACCACCCAAACATGACCTAGATCCAACATATTGGCTCATGTTGGATCAAACTATAAGTCCATAATCATCCTATATGACCTAATATAATTGCATATTCATTACACTTGATAAGTAATTATATACTTCTCTTGATTTCATTGAAAATTGTTTTTGATGAAATCAAATTATTTTTCTGAAAATAATTAGTGGGAGTATCTTTAAATTATTAATCAAGTATAATGAATTAGTGATCGTATTAGGATCAAAGCAAATGCAATGTGATTGTTAATAATATGATTATAAAAGTTGAGACCTTAAAACTCCCTCAAAGTGATATTAAGTTGAAAAACGAAGAATGTATTATGAATACTTCTTTGTGGCCTTCTATCATTGTAGTCTCCTATTAGGTGTTCTTGCATATGAATATCATTCCAAACGGGGTATTCTTTGTTAAGGACATTGAAAAGAGGTTATTCAACATTTGATGTTGTAAGGTAGGGGACAAATATTGGTCAATATTCTATTATGATGAGATTTAATTTTGGATCCCTATACTTACATGAGATGATGGGTATAACTTAACTAGAGTAAGTGGTTGATATCCTATTATGGTGAGACTTACTTACTTTAGAGGCCAAAGTTATGGATATTCACATTTGATGTGATTGGATAAGAGTATCCTCTCATGGAAATTAAGTTAACCTATAGTTCTATTATGATGCGGTTTTCTTAATGGAAATGAGTCTTCCATACTCACTAAGAGTTGCAAATATAAACTCTCGAATTCCTTGAGGGATATGGAATTTGCCAAAAATAGTGAGAGGTACCATTAGATTCTTAAGACCCGAATCTCTTGGTTATAAAATCAATCTAACTCGCTTTATTTTATGTTATGTAGATTGCAATATGTCGGGACATCCAATCACCAAAATTCTCAATGAGAATCGTCTTGAGGGCCCAAACTTCAATGAGTGGCTCCGCAACTTGAAAATTGTATTGACATTCGATAAGATCGCTTATGTCTTACAAAATGCACCCCTTCACACTCCTTTGGCTGCAAATGCAACCAATGTGCAGCGTACTGCTTATCAGAAGCACATTGATGATGATAGTCAAGCTAAATGTGTTATGCTTGCATCCATGAACTCACAGCTTCAGAAGCAACATGAGAACATGGATAGCGCTTCTGCTATTTTACTCCATCTCACTGAATTGTTTGGTGAGAGGAATAGAAATGTGCGCTTCACTGTTGTCAATGACATTGTAAGGACTAAACAAGTGAGGGGCATGCCTGTGCATCAACATGGACTCAAAATGATTGGTCTTATTGAGCAACTTCAAGATCTAGGTTTTGAACTTGATGCGGAGCTATCTCAGGATCTTCTCCTATCCTCCCTAGATGATTCATTTTCTCAGTTCATAATGAACTACAATATGCAGCAAATGGATCATACTCTTGCTGATCTCCTCAATATGCTGGTAACAGCTGAGAAGCAGATCCATAAAGAGAGTGGGAGTGTGGCCATTGCCACTGCACCCTCTTCCAAGTTCAAGTCGAAAGGCAAGGGCAAATGGAAGAAGAAGGTAGTGACAAAACCTAAGGGAGGAATCCAGAAAAAGAAGAAGGTTCAAAAGGAACCAAAGGGTATTTGCTTCTTTTGCAACAAGGAAGGGCACTGGAAGAGGAACTGCAAGGCTTACCTTGCATCCTTGAAGAACAAGTCTTCAGAAACAGGTATGATCAATGTGATTGAATCAGTATTAACAGTTAATAATATTTCCACCTGGATATTGGATTCAGGAGCATCTCACCATGTTTGTACTTCATTGCAGGAACTAGTGGGAGCAAGGAAACTTAAAGCTGGAGAGATTCCTTTGCGTGTGGGAAATGGCACAAGGGTTGATGCCAAGGCCGTGGGGACTTATCTCTTGAAGCTACCATCAGGAGAAACATTAGAATTAAAGAATTGTCTTTATCTTCCGGTTTGTATTAAGAACCTTATCTCTGTCTCCATGCTTTTGAAGGATGGTTATAGAGTAGTTTTTGAAAACTTAAGTGGTTCTGTATTTATGAATGGACGTATGCTATGTCATGCTAATGTTTATGATGGTCTTTTTCCTTTATTTTTGGATGTTAGTATTAACTGTGTGAAGAAAGATGTTGTAGGATCTAAGAGATCTCGAGAAACGGTTAACCCCATTAAGATGTGGCACCTTAAACTTGGTCACATTAGCCAAGATAGGATTCACAAGTTATCCAAAGATGGATATCTTGAGTCATTAGGATCTGATCCTATGCCTACTTGTGAGTCTTGTCTAAAAGGCAAAATGACCAAGTCTCCTTTTGGTGGACAAAGAACAAGAGTTAAAGAACTCTTAGGCCTAATACATACTGATGTATGTGGTCCTATGTCCACTATTAGTAGAGGTGGATTCTCATATTTCATAACCTTTACCGATGACTACTCTCGTTTTGGTTATGTGTACCTTATGAAGAACAAATCTGAAGCCTTTGAAAAGTTCAAAGAATTTAAGAATGAAGTTGAGAAACAAACCGGGAAAAGTATTAAAGCCCTTAGATCCGATCGAGGAGGCGAATACTTAAGCAATGAGTTTATTGATTATCTCAAACAAGAAGGCATTATTTCTTCATTGGCTCCTCCTGGAACACCACAACTTAATGGTGTATCCGAAAGGAGAAATCGAACTTTGTTAGACATGGTTCGCTCCATGATGAGCTATACTGACTTGCCTATATCCTTTTGGGGATATGCTCTTCAAACAGCAATTTATTTGTTGAATAGAGTGCCTTCCAAATCCGTCCCACTTACACCATATGAGATGTGGCATAGGAAGAAACCAAGTCTTAATCATATTAAGGTTTGGGGTTGTCCAGCTTATGTCAAAATACTAGAAGCAGGCAAGCTTGAAGCTAGATCAAGTAAGTGTTTATTTGTGGGGTATCCTAAAGGTAGTTTAGGATACTATTTCTATCAACCTGAAGAACAAAAGGTGTTTGTTAGCAGGTATGCCACTTTTCTTGAAAGAGACTACGTCACTGATGGGAATTTTGAGCAAATGGTAGAACTCAAGGAAGTATCCAACAAGCCACAAGTTAACACTTCATTGCCCGATGACCAACTTCCTGAACCAACTGTAACACAAACTCTAAGAAGATCTAGTAGGATCCGGATACCTTCCAAAAGGTATGGCTTGCGTCATGATAGCCTTGGGGAGTTACATCTCCTTGGTGATAATGAAAACTTGCAAGATCCTTCTAATTATAATGAGGCTATGTCAGACATTGACTCAAAGAAATGGCATGAAGCCATGGAATCCGAGATTGACTCTATGCATACCAACCAAGTCCGGACTCTCGTTGACCCTCCACCTGGTATTAGACCAATTGGAAACAAATGGGTCTTCAAGAGGAAGATAGGCTCCGATGGTCAAATAGAAACCTATAAAGCTAGGTTAGTGGCAAAGGGCTATAAGCAAAGAGAGGGCATTGACTATGAAGATACATTCTCTCCAGTTGCCATGGTTAAATCTATTCGGATATTACTTGCTATAGCTGCTCACTATGATTATGAGATATGGCAAATGGACGTAAAGACTGCTTTTCTGAATGGCAACCTTGAGGAAGATCTTTATATGGATCAACCTGAAGGCTTTGTGTCCAAAGATGACATTCATAAAGTGTGCAAGCTTCATAGGTCTATTTATGGACTTAAGCAAGCTTCAAGGAGTTGGAACATCCGTTTTGATGATGCAATCAAATCGTTTGGTTTCACACAAAACATGGATGAACCATGTGTTTACAAGAAGGTTAGTGGGAGTGCTGTTGTGCTCCTCGTACTTTATGTAGATGACATCTTACTCTTTGGGAATGATGTAGGAATGTTATCTTCAGTTAAAGTATGGTTATCCAAGACCTTCCTTATGAAGGATCTTGGAGAGGCATCCTATGTACTAGGGATAAAGATCTATAGAGATAGATCTAGAAGATTAATTGGATTATCTCAATCCTTGTACATAGATAAAGTGTTGAAAAGATTTCACATGGAAAATTCTAAGAAAGGTTTTCTGCCTGTAAGACATGGCATTCACCTTTCTAAGAAAATGTGCCCACAAACGATTGAGGAAGTGCAGAAGATGAGCAAGATCCCATATGCATCTGCAGTAGGGAGCCTCATGTATGCGATGCTATGCACTAGACCTGATATAAGTTATGGCGTAGGTATAACTAGTCGATATCAGTCAAATCCAGGTTTAGAACACTCGGAATGCTATTAAGAATATTCTCAAGTACTTAAGAAGGACTAAAGATTTATTCTTGATTTATGGAGGAGGTGATTTGCAATCAGAGTTGCAAGTGGAAGCATACACAGATTCAGATTTTCAATCTGATGTGAATGACAGAAAATCCACATCAGGATTTGTTTTCACCTTGAATGGAGGTGCAGTAAGCTGGAAAAGTTGTAAGCAAAGTGTTACTGCAGATTCCACTACTGAGGCAGAATACATTGCAGCTGCAGAGGCTGCAAAGGAAGCTGTTTGGATGAAGAAGTTCATCACTGAACTTGATGTAGTTCCTACCATTGAGTCATCGATTCCTCTTTTCTGTGACAACAATGGGGCAATTGCTCAAGCCAAGGAACCCAGGTCTCATCAAAAATCCAAACATATTGAAAGACGCTTCCATATCATAAGGGAGATTGTTAGTCGTGGAGACGTCAACATTCTCAAGGTAGCATCTGTTGATAACATATCGGATCCGTTCACTAAGCCTTTGTCACAAGTTAAACTAGATCGACATCTTGAGAAGATGGGTATACGTTTCATGGCTGATTGGGTTTAGTACAAGTGGGAGATTGAAGGAGTTGTGTCCTAAAACAATCATTTTGATGTAATTATTATTGTAATTATTATTAATCAAAAGGGCAAGTTATTTTTCATTGCTTATATTTAATATTTGATTGAACAAAGTCCAAGAAATATGAGTTAAAGAGAAAATAATCTAAAGAGTTAGATTTGTGAAACATTTACTCTTTTATACTCGTATCCTAAAATGTTCCTAGTCATAGGATTATCATTTGGACATTGATAACCCGGAAAGACTAGCACATACTATGTATGCTCAATATGGAGGATGATTTGTTTCCAGTCATTCGTGTAGAGACACTAATACAAGTATGTGGGTGCTCTTGACTTAAAGAGTACACTGAACGCGATCACTAGAGTTCTTGTATGGAGTTTTACTTACATGTCAAACTTGAACTCTAAATTGCAATAATACAAATTAGTCCTTTGACCTGAGGCACCATTGTTGTCTTATGAATGAATAGATTAACTCTTGATGATGCAATAACATTATGTCCCTTAATGGATATGATCCATGCATTCATTGGTGTAATCAATTTACTCATAGAGACATGTGAGTGTACAATAAGGAATCTTTATCCTTAAGTAAATAAGGAGTATGTTCAAAGATGTGATTCGGTGAGTCTTTGGCCAAAGCATTGAATGAGATTAGAAAAAGAGTTTCCAATCACATTCTTAGAATCACATAAAATTGGAAATCGTATTAGGGGATTGACATATCAATTCCATGCCCCGATGATATGATTTAGAACATCGTATTAGAGAAGGACCGTATTGTATTGTAATTCCAATTGAATAGGTTCTTTACTATTCTATATTAACTTGGGTAGTCATGATATGTTGCAAGACGTCACTCATGATTTGTGAAGTCCCCGAGAATTGATAAACAATATCAATCCTAATTTAAAGGGAGAATCAAAATGGAGTTTTGATTCGTAAACGAAATAGAATGGTTCTATAAACTTCACTGCCTTGTTAATTAGAACCTAAGAGATCGCACACCGTATAAGTGGATCCTTGAGATTGTATATGAAGAAGATTAAACAAGAGTTGGTTATGACAAAATAATTAATTAGATTAATTATTTTGACGTAATTAGAGTTCTCGGGTAAAACCGAAGCTATTGGGCCTAAACGATTGTCCGACCTTTTAGGTGTGGGCTTGGGCTTTATTGAGTAAGACTTATCAAAAGCCCAAAGCCCAAATTAATAGCCCACTAGTATAACATTGGCAGCCATGTGTGTTGAGAAAAATAATATATCACTATTAATTAATTGTTAGAAAAGGTTTCTAGCTATTTAATTAAGTGGATGATTATATAATTAAATGAGGGGCTTTGGAAGCATCACGTTGGTGTGTTCAAAAGCAAAGAGAAGAGCAGCCCTCTCTCACACTCTCACATGCCATACGGCTGCAGCAACATAGAGAAAGAGAAAGCTTGCACAATTCTCTTTTCCTATTATCTTTCTTCATCTCAAGTCCATCTTTGGTGAAGATCCTTAGAGGCCATATTCTTTTGTGGCTTTCTTGGTACATTAAGGAGGAGCTCTCAAGCACAAGAAGGTGTTCAAGAAGATCATATCCAAAGGTGCTTCAAGGTGGAGGAAACATCATCAAGGAGAAACCAAGGAGAGGAACTTTGGTGGTACACTTGGATCGGATTGATATCACGCTCCAAGGGTGAGTAGAACTTGAACTTCCTCTTGATTTTTCTACTTTGAATATTATGTTTATATATATATCATAACTAAGCCAAAGATCTCAAGGGCTAAGGAATGAATTTTTGGTTATTTAGTAGTTTAAATGTTAAACTTATTCCGCACTAAATAAATTTTTTTAAAACCAACCATTCCTTTCACAGACGCCCTTCCAAGAATAGCCTCGGCTATTGACCCTAATCCTGGGGACTCGGTACCTATCATCATGCTGAAGAACCGAAGTACCGAGACTACGCCCACCGAGGTGAACCATCTACATCTCGAAGAGGTAAACTAGATGAAACAAATCCTTGAGTATATGCGTGATGGCTCCCTCCCCGAGGGATAAGGATGAGGCAAAGAAAGTAAGATTCCGGTCTTCCCGTACCTCATCATCAATAACCATCTCTACCGGCGGGCCCAGTCCCTACCATACCTACGGTGCCTCGAACCGGCCGAGTCCCGAGAGGCAATCCCGAGGTACATGAGGGCATATGTGGCCACCACCCGGGAGGAAGAGCAATGGCCCACAAACTTATCCGCCTTGGCTACTACGGCCAACGCTCCTTCGGGATGCTGTCTCATTCACAAGGCAATGCAAATCCTGCCAATTCAATGCACCAAATATGCCCAAACCGTCCCAGCCACTTGGAACGATGGTAAACCCATGCCCTAAAGCCCAATGGGGAATAGACTTGATTGGGCCAATGCCAAAGGGTACCGGCGGTGTTGAATACGTAGTAGTCGCCGCCGACTATTCCACCAAGTGGACGGAGGCCAAGGCCCTCAAGTCAATCACCTCCCAGCAAGTCCAATCTTTCATTTAGGAAAGCATCATCTGCCGCTTCGGTATCCCTCAGGTCATTGTCACGGACAATGGCAAACAATTCGACTCTGCAGCCTTCAGGAAGTTGATTGACTTGAGGGGACTGGGCACTATGCCGGGTAAGGCTAAGCACAAAGGACTCTGCAGCCATGATGTTCAACCAACGTTGGGAAGGCACATACCAGGTGATCGAAGTCATCATGCTAGGAACCTACCGGCTCATGGACCTCACCGGGTACATACTCCCACGACCATGGAACATAGAGCACCTTCGCTACTACTACCCATAGCCCATGCCTAGAATAACCCCGGAACATACCGGCAGGGAGGTCTACACCTATTCCAAAATTCCAGTACAACGGCTCGGTACTCATGCAAAAGCCCGGATTCAAGCCGGCCAGGAATAACTCTTCCTGTTTTAAGTACTAAATCAGCATTATCCATTTACTATCGGTACACATAATCTTCTAAACCATGTGGTAGTAGTCATCTACTTATCCGCCGAGGGACGCCTCGAGGAGGAAATAGAACCACACTAGGCATGTAGCACCGACATTATACCAAGATGAGTAAAATGCCAAGAACAAAAATGAAAGTAGAACTCTTATAAGCCATGTGGTCGGTACCGCCGACCCCCATGCATAAGTTTTTTCTCTATATCCGAACATGTGGTCGGTACGAGCGACCCCCCATGTAAAACTCTTATAAGCCATGTGGCCGGTACCGGCGACCCCCATGCATAAGTTTTTTCTCTATATCCGAACATAGGGCCGGTACCGCCGACCCCCATGTAAAACTCTTATAAGCCATGTGGCCGGTACCAGCAACCCCAATGCATAAGTTTTCCCTAAATCTAAACACGTGGCCGGTACTAGCGACTCCCCACGCATAAGTTTTCCCTAAATCTAAACATGTGGCCGGTACCCGCTACCCCCATGTTGACGGTATCAACTACCCACATGAAAATGAATACTCAAGAAAATGATACCGGAAGAGAGACCGAATAACCCAGTCCTCCCGAGTGAACACTTGAGAATAAAATTCAAAATAGCAAATTCATAAAAGGCGAAAACACGCCATTGTTCAAACAAGCAATAAGGACCTTATGGCCAACAGTACTAGCTCCCGAAGGAGCACTCCCTACCGGGAGAATTGTTCAAATATGGGTTTAAATTCCCTAACAAAAAAAAAGTTAACGAAAACGTACAAGGCCCTTGGCCGGTACCAGCCCAAACACGGGGGACTTCATTCCTTCGTGGCGGCTGCTTCTCGAGGCACCGGCAAGCTCTTCCTCGATCTCTTGGAGAATGGCTTTATGCTCATCATCGACGTGCTCCTCGGTAAGCTCGGGCACCGGGAGCCGGCTCCGCCTTGTTCCGGGAAGGCCTCCTTGATTTTTCGAAGGATGTAGACTCCCCCGTCGATATAAGCAGTGGCCTGCTCCACAGCACGCCCCCAGTCCCGCCGGTAGGCAAGCACAGCCTCCTCCTTGGCCTTACCGAGAGCTACCTCGAGGCGCCTTTCAAAATCAGCCTTAATCCTGGCAGCCTCAGAAGCGACTGCAGCCTTGGCCTTCTCCTCAGCCTCGCGGACAAGCCTGTCGGCATCTTCCTTGACCTGGGCAAGCTTGACCTCCAAATAAGGTTACCCTGCAGCACATTGTCATATGCCGACTTAACGCTCGCCACCTCCCGGCTGGCGGACTGCAGCTCCTTCTAGTACCGGCGGTCCAGAAGCTGCTCTTCATAGGCCAACCGCAGTAACGCCGCTTAAGTTACTAAAAAAAAAACAAACAAACAAATAGTGCAATATGCGTACATCAGTACTGAAACGGTACCTTCTGCTTGCACTGGAAGAGTAGATCCCTCTGCTGCATAACACTCAGCTCGGGGAAGCTTGCAAGACCGTCGACCGGTAGGGGGTCAGTCAGAACCTTTTGCACACAGCCACTATACAGCCGGGCATTCTGGAGCATGATTGTCTTGCCAAAAACAAGACCTAAGCCGGTACTGTGGGTCGCAAGGGCAGTACCAGCGCCCCCGTGCGCTCCCTCCTCATCGCAGCACCACCGGAGGCAGTAGGCACCTTTTGCCTCTTTCGGTGATCCCTCACCTGCTTAACAAACTACCACACAAAGGTTAGTACCGGCACAAAATTGCATCAAACAAAGGCTAAAAAGAAGGGGGCTTACCTCATCACGAGCGGTGCGTTTTTTGGAGGACCCAACCGGGATCTCGTAAACAACCTCGGTCTCGGGACCGGCATCGGCATCCACCACCACCCGTACGTCCTCCATTTCGGGGGTAGGACGAGCTTTATGGGCCTTCTTTTCTTCCTCTTACCAGCATCCACCATTCGAGCCTCCGGTAGTGGGTCCTCACCCACTACCTCTTCGAGCCGATAAAAATCCTTGCGCTCACGGCCCATACTCTCCGCGCCGCTAAGTCGCCGGTACCTACGAGGAGGGGAATCAGTAAGACTAAAAAAAAAAAAGAGACAGCAACAATAAGTTACCAACGGGATCACTCACAAGGATTTGGGATGGCCGCTAAACCGGATAAGTGCAAAGAGTACCGGTTCAGTAGCACAGTAGATCTCCTCATGACTATCGAGATATGCTCCCGGATCCACTCAACCTCTTTCTCTTGCTTCTCGGTAAGCTTCCTCCAAGACTGATCAACTGCACGACCATAGAAAAGACGATGGTTAGTACAAAATAGAGGAGACAACTGATATGGTTATTTTCGCACACCAAAAAGATGCACAAAACTAATCTCAGATAAACCCTACTATGGATATAAATATCGATTGTAGTATGGAAAGTAGTGATCATTCATGTGACTCAATTGCACAAAAACTTTTCACAAAACTAAGCTACTGATCCTAACGACCAGTGGCAGAAAACTATTTTATTACGTAACTTGTACTCAACCAAATGATATGAAATTTTATACAGACAAACTAGACACACAAATAGAGTAGCATACGAAATTTTGGAATGTTTTGAGTTGAGATGATATTTTAATAAAATACAACAAAACAGAGGACAGAAGCTAATTTATAGAAAATAACAATGAGAGAAAATAGTTAGGGAAATTGCTATCCACCACCAACAATCATGCTCACATATTGCATTCCAATTTATCTCTTTTATTTTTGGATGAAGATGCTCATGCTAGCTCGGTATGCTTGAACTAAACCTATTACCACTTTCTTACTTTGTATGCTAAGAGAGAAAACGCTCTACCCTTAACGTATTTCCTAACATGTAACCTAGAAGGACGCCTTACTAGATTTAACAAGTAGAAATCATTAAGTTTCAAAAGGGTTTGCGTCATCACAAAGCATCACAAGTACTGGTGTTGTCTTGCTTATCTTAGGAACCAAATTACATGTTAACCGTAATTAACAAGTACCACTCTAGAACATGTGATGAATCTTATTTAACAAGAAGCAGGCATCACATATTCATAGCTATAAAACTCCTAACATGCTCACTAAGTGTGCACCCAAAGTAAACATATAGGGAATTCATCAATGACATATATAGTAACTGATAGGAGCATATTTCTATGCTCCGATGTGCTTAATTCCATATTAATTCTCTCACATTCCACCCTTATTCGAGTTAGTTATGTCGTTTTATGGTTTATAGGACTTTTGGAGCATTGAGGATGAAAAGGAGCAAAGAAGTGGCAATTTAAGATACATTGGTGAATCTGCCTGTGCAGATCAGTCCATTTCGACGGATAACTGGGAGCATATCAGGATGAATTAGAAGATGTACCATATATGGATGGAAATCCCCGGATGTCTATTTTCCGTATCTTCTGACGGTTCGTGATTTGGAGTTCTCTAGAAGAAGTTATGGCTATTTAAGTGAGCGAAGGTCAATCTGCCGCGAATCAGGAAACCTAATTCATTTAGGATTTGTGACTTTTCCTCACGGGCTTCGACTTCCATTGGGCTTGGACGAATTAAATCCTAACTTGGGGTATTTAAGCATCTCTTGATCAGCCGGGATGGAATAATTATCATACCAAGGGGATTATCTCCTCTATTATCTTTTTCTTATGTTTTCAACCCTAGCCATGTTCGGCTAGTTTTCTCTTAGTTAAAGGGCTGCTGGAAGCCCTAGACATGATTATAATTATGTTATGACTTTTCTTTGGATTATTCTTATGATATAGATGAAAGTTATTTTGCCGGAAATTCATTGATGATCTTTAATGTTTGTATCTTTGAGTGCACGCTTAGATGCTTGTGTTAAGGTCTACTGTTCGAGTATGTATGCATGACCGGTTGTCCCATCATATATGCTTGCAAGGAACGATTATTAATTGCGGTTAATAAGTGAAATAACTTCTAGGTTACGTGGGATATGCAGTTCATAATCTTGTGTGCCTTGTGATTTCTCAAACTCTCTTCGAACTTAATGACTACTATGTGTTAAATCTAGTCGTATGCAGTTCATCCTAGGTTGCATGTTAGAGATAAGTTGTGTGGTATGCAGTTCATTCATATAACATACGAAGTAAGAGAGAGTAATACAATTATATACGCTGCAGTTCAGGGCTAATTGTGAGAATCTTCATCTATGAGTAAGGGTTGGAAAAAGGAATATAACATGGTTGTAAGATTGTCTAGTGGTGGATAGTTGTTCTTTGACTTGTTCCCATAATTGTCTTCAACCTTTGATCATAATCTGTTTTATTTTCGTTATTTATTTTCTGTCTGTATTTGTTATTTATTTTCGTCAATCAAATCTTATCTGAATCCATTCAAATTTTGTGTGCTTCGTCATTAGTGTGTCTAGAGTCTAGGTATTTAATTTCAAAATTTTCTGGGTTGTTTTGGAAATAATCGATACCTTGCCAATTTTGGCGCCGTGTCGCCGGGGATTGTTATTTAATTGCGTATCTATTTTTGTTTGGGTTTAGTTTTTGTTCTTTTGTTTATATTACTAACTTAGTTTTTATCTTTGATTTTCAACATGCAGGAAGCGTATGGAGATAGTGTTATGGACAAGTCCTTTTGGGATGCCTTTTGGGATGAGGAATTGTTCAACAACAAGGAAGGTGAAATTGAGCTTAATGAGAATGAGTTTCAAGTGCCCAAAGAAATCACGATTCCTCATGATGATCAAGAATGCTACATGCGTGATTTCTTTGAAGAGGAATCAAGCACAATTCGTATAGTTGAGCCTCTCTCTACACCACATGAAAGACCACCAGATGTTTCCTTGCCAATCTTGAGTTCCACACATGTTCCTTCCATCCAGAAAACACTTGAGTTTGACGAGGGACTACATGAAAATCCATGGTTTCAAGACCATGTGGAGATGGTGATAAGTGAACCTCATAAACCATCGGTGGAGATCTTTCTTGCATTGCATATTGAGCCTACAAAGAGGAGGTGGAGATGGAGAAAGGGAAAGATGAAGAAAAGCTTGGAGCCTTGCCTTTCCATTACGAATAAAGGGCCAAGGTTACTCTCAAGGGCACATACATCATCTTTGATGAAGGTTAAGCATCTGATGGCACCAAGGCCTAAACCTCCTGATTACTCTTAACGAGCTTCTCTCTCTGGCTGACGACGTTAACTAAAGCGCTTCTTGGGAGGCAACCCAAGTATGGAGGAGTATTCAGGGACGCTTTCTTTACTCTTCTCTTGTTTCTTTTCAACTCTTTGCTTCTATTTTGTGTGTTTTGCTTTCCCCTCGATTTCTTTTGCATTGTTGCATATTTCATTCTTATTGCATTGAGGACAATGCCTGGTTTAAGTGTGGGGGGAAGGTTAGTTGTGTTCTTAGTATCATCGGGTCGTTGTATTCTGAAAATTCATCAAAATTTCAATTTTTCCGTCGCATCCAGTAGCATGTTCGACCGGTCGAGCCATTCTGTCGACCGGTTGAGGCCCTTTCGTCGACCGGTTGTGACGAATCGTCAAAGTATGGGGTAAGTAGATTGTGAAAGGGGTTGTCGTTCCTTCGAGGATCGATGCGCTCCTCAATTTCCTAGTAGTACGTATGGTTGATTACTCTAACTATGATGGAAAAGACAAGAAGTGGAAGGAGTGAATGAATGTGCGTATGTGACAATGAGTGATGTAGTGGTGTAAAGTTTGGTTTTGGGAAAAGCAATGGTGAAATGCAAGCAAACAAACAAACAATTAACGTAAATGCAAGCAATAAAGGTAAATGTGTGTGCACAATAAGGAAAGTGTTGGGGTTTTCGGGTTAGCCTAAGTCCAATTACGATGCTTAACGAACCAATTTAGTAATTATGCTTGTCCAATGGATGAATCAAGTTTCGTATCTTAGCCATGTTATGGGTCTAAGACCATCTTTTCTTATGTATTCATAGTGCCATGTTATGGGTCACTAGAACTCTCCCAATGTGGCTTGGGAGGCTAAGAGCACAAAGACTTAGAAGCTCAAACAAGGGGTCCTCATCACATCTACTATCAATTGCCTAGAGAGAGTTAGGAGTCACCCCAACAAACTCAATCAAAATAGGTTATATACATGCTCAAAGAGGTGACAAAGTTCCCTAAACATACATTCAACACAAATTGAATTGGGTAATAGACATATTCATTCATCACAAAGCATCCATACATAATTAGTTCATCAGTACATCACAATGGACTAGGGCACACAACCCTAGTCCCCAACAAGGTAACTACTCACTATCCATCAAGGTATGCATCATCACAATACAATAGCAAGCTAAAATCATGAATACAAGAGAGAGAAGGGGTGAGAAATGCTCAATCAATGGTGTATCCTTCTTCTTCTTGAGTGTAGATGACGTCCCTGATGTCTGGTGAGGATCCCAAGCTGCCCAAATGGTGGTAGAAGTGGCGGAGACGGCGGAGATGAACTGAAGCGACGGATTCCGTCGACTGTCGACCGTTTGACAGATAGTCGTCGACCGGTCGATGGTCGTGCAGAGGCTAAAGTGAAAAGGGGAAATGGAGAGAAGGAAAGGGAAAGGGAAATGAGGTCGATTTGGGTCTGATTGGGAAGGCTAAAGATGACCTAAGGAGGCAAAAACTAAACTATATATAGGCAAGGGAAGGAGAGTATGAAAGGCTAGGATTGCTAGGGTTAAATCAAGGGCTAAGGGTTTAAATGAAGGGTAAAAAGGGGAAATCACAAGGAAGACAAAAGGGAGGAATAATCAATATGTCACCTCACCAAATCTAGTGTGGTCTTTGATGATGTGGAAGCACATTTGTGAATCACAAGGTTGACCTTGACTTTGACCTTCGGAGTTGACCAAGATTGACTTTTCGGTTTCTCGGTCAATCTTCCGGAATTCTCTTGTGCCACATTCTCGGGACTCGGCATTTGACTATTCGATGCTCCAAAGTCGGGGTTGACCACGAGTTGACTTTTGGTCCTCGGGTTGACTTTTCGTCTTTTTGCCGAAAATCCACTAAAAGCTCCAATTTGCTCCCTTTTGATCCCGATATCGTTCCGATGCTTGTTTCCACCTACAAGTGTGCAATCATAGATTAGAGACTCTTAAATGATCATTGAATGACAAGAAAATGATGATTAGGGCTTAATTTGTATGAATATCTCATACAAATCACACCCCCACACTTAAGCTTTGCTTGCCCTCAAGCAAATAAAGAGTCAACAATCCAAAAGAATCACAAATCTGATATCCTTTCGAACCATATCCTCAAAGAGCCCACTAGGCCATTCATCAAGATTCAATCAAACACACAACATAAACATCATGCTTTGCCAAGTGATTAAGAGATGTATTCAATGCATGCTTGGTGTTGTGTGTGCTAGCCATGAGATAATCAATCAAGAGCAATCAAATTGGCACATATCGACATGCTTAACCGCTAAACTCACATGGTTCACTAAATGTAAGGGCAAAATATTTGATATTGGCTATTTCCTATTTGACAAAACCTCTTCCCTTGTATTAGCATTTTCTATGTATCAATGCTAGGTTATTTAAGGGATTAGGAAGAGTGGCTTAGGTTGTTCTTGCTCGAGATGGTTCGTGAAGACGCCTTTCTTATCCGGTCTTTTCTCCGGACTTCGATTATTGTTCATCGAAGGTTTCGTTCAAGCATCTCAAGGTATGAATCATGCATATGCATTTCATACATTTTGTTTATGCTTAAATAGTAGCACAAATATCTTAGGTTTGCTAGAAATTAATTAAATTTCATTTGGTTAAGCAAACATTTATTTTTAAGATATTTTTCTGTTTTTGCTACAGTGTTACTGTTCATATGAACAGTGCGATCGATCGTCAATAGTGTCGTTGAAGAATCTGCCCGTTGAGATTCGAAAATGTGACCGTTGCTACAGTACCACTATTCATGAACAGTACGCTGATCATGAACAGTGCGATCGATCGCCCGAGCGTCTGTTTTGTTTTCTATAAATAGAATCCTTCGGTTTTCATTTGTTCTAACTCTTACTACTCTTCTATAATTGTCCAAAACGTATTGAGAGAGTTTTCTGGTATTGTTGAGTGACCCTAGATCCATGTTATAGGCTCCTCACATCTTTGATGTTGTTGATTTAGTTATTGTTCCTTGTGAATAACTAAATCAACCCTTGAATCATATTCAAGGTTTGTCAATTCGATTTGTTTTGATTCTAGCAAGTGTTCCTTGTTTACTTGCTTGTGTCAAACGAATTGAATTCATTTCATTCACTCATACACACACACATTTGCATTGTTGGTGATGCTTGCGGTTGGAGGATTCACGTGGTGAAGTTCTTTCAATTGGAGCGGCTTGAGGTGGGAGCACTTGAAGAAGCATTTGGAGGCTACACAAGGTTAGAGCTGCCACTAGTCATAGGGTTGATAGTGTAGAGTTTGGGATTGTGATTCCCCCTTGTATGTGTTTGCCAATTGGCGTTTTTCATAGTGTTACACAAGAGCGTGGGGTACGGCTCCCCTCCGGTTTTTCCTCTAGAGGTAGAGGTTTCCGGGTGACCATATCGTTGTGTTGTTTGTGTGATTGCTTATCTATTGTATTGTGCTTAATTAATTAGCATATTGTATGATTGCTTATTTATATGCTATTGTGCTTAATTGATTAGCATATTGTGTGCTTGTTCATACATTGATAGATATAGTCCGTGGTGAGCTATTGATGATGCTCACTTTGGGATTCTAGGTTGTATAATTGATTGTGCTTGTTGCATATATATTTATTGTCAATTGTGAATTGCTTGTGCAATTGTTTGAACATAGGTTGTTAGGTTGTGGAGAGATTAACTTTTAATTTGTTCAAAGTTGTGTATGCTCTCCGATTAGTGTTTAGGACGACTACCGTATATTGGGACTATTCCGTGCAACCGGAATTTCACTAAATATTTCCGCTCTTGTGTTTAGGGTTAAGTGTTTGCTCTCAAAGCATAACCAAAAGCAACGTCCCCATAAGCTTACTCAATTACCATCTTTCCACTAATTAATTCACAACTTATTGGATCACAAGGGCTTTCAAATGGTTGTAATGGGGCCAAAGGTTAGGGGTTAGCATGAAATGAAGGGATGGATAAATCAAGTGTTCCAAGTACTTTGCAAAACAACTCAAGGACTTTGAAACTCATGCTCTTCGCAACATCCTAATCTTTTATTCTCCTCAACCTTTTATTCTAAAACAAACTCTTTTTCTCTTTTTTTTTCTTTTTCTCCTTTTCTCTTTCTTTTTCTCCTTTTCTCTTTCTTTTTCTCACAACACCCTTGTGAGATTTTGAGCCTTATTGCTATTGTCTGGAGAGTTATACACTAATTCTTGCTTTCTTGTCGATTATTCGTTGCATGATCTCATTATTCCTTGCTTGATTGATTACTTGAATTCGACGCATTTTATGAACTAATTGCTAGAACTCACCTCGAGGCCTCTCGAAACTTTATGTTGAAATGTGAAATGACTTTGATATGATTAAGGCACTTAGGATCTTCCACCAAAGCCAAATTAAGCCTGTGTCCTTAATTATTATCCCCTAGTTAACCCCTTTGAGCCTATGTGAGCCTTTTCTTTGTTAACCACATCACCATACCCTTAAGCCTAGTATAGTTATATCCTACCCTATCCTAAGGGATTGGTGGAGCAAATTCGCTGAGATTCACATGTGTTCAAGGTATTTTTATAAGCAAGATTGGTGGACTTGTCTCAAAGAGCAAGTGTGGGGGAGTTTCATTGTAAAATTGACTCAAGTAATATATATGCAGCCGTGTAAAAAAAAAAGAAAAGTGAAAAAAAGAGAATAAACGGCATTCAAGGAAAAAATATATGAAATCTTGGGTCAATTATTTCTTGAATTGTGGAAGGACGTGGAAACAAAAAGACAAGTGAATTGTTTGCTTATTGAGCTTCATTGTTATGCCTTGCTATGTGGTTAAGATTATTGAATCTCTTATTATCTCGTAGGTGCTCTACTAGTTCTGTACGATCTTTGTTATTCCATACCCTTTGTTTCTTTTAACCTTAACCCCTTAGCCCCATTGCAACCTAATTAAGACCTTTTGATTTTGGAAGTTGCACTTTTGGCTTGTGGAGACTTGTGTTGAGGGGTGAGCCTATGGCATGTGTTCTATTCATTCGAGTAGTTGATATTCCTTTCATGAGATCATATTTAAATTTCCAGAAAGAGCTTTTATTCTTGTTGTGCATATGTGAGCTATTTGTTGCCTTGTATACATCATTCCTCTCACTTATAACTTGAGTGATGCATGAGAATTAGCCAGAGAATCGGAGTGAAAATTGAGCGATTATCTTTGTGAGGATGGAGTTAATACTTGGCTGAAGCATGTTGATTGAGATTTGGTTTATTATGTTAACTTATGGCTACTCCACACACTACACTCGAGCATGATATTTATGGGGGTCTATTATCTTTTGGATGAAGTGATGGACCTATTTTGATGAGTAAACAATTCTTGGTGCTGTTGATGTGTTTGGTTCTCTGAGATAAATGTTGGGAGATTTAGTTGTGTGCTTGGTTTAGTTGGTTCGCTTGAGGACTAGCGAAAGCTAAGTGTGGGGGTATTTGATAGGAGCAATATTTGCGACGTTTATTATCATTATTTTATAGGTTCTCGTGTTTGATTTATTATTATTTTGGGCTTTTTAATGTGTTTGTTAGTTTTGTAGTGTGTCCAATGCAAGGAGGAGAAAAAGGAGATAAAGATGGAGTTTTTAGTCAAGATGGCGATTTTCCGATGAAGATAGGAAGTCTAGTCCAATAAGGATTGGTGGAGATTGTTTTCTAAAGAGTTTCCTTGTTGGATTAGAAGTGGTAAAAGGAAAGTTGATTGAGGCATCGCTGGAGCGTATATAAGGACCTCATTAACCTCAGAAAAACCCTATTCGCGCGTGAGGAAAAAAAGAAGAAAAAGGAGCAGAAATCGGAGCCGTTTGCCGACCGGTCGAGACAATCCTGTCGACCGTTCGACCCTCGTCTGTTCGAGAATTTGTTCTTTGATTCCTCCTCTCTTTTATGTATTCATCTATGCTTAGTCTTGTGATTCACAAATGTGCTCCCACATCATCAAGGACCACACTAGATTGGGTGAGGTGACATGTTGATTATTCCTCCCTTTTGTCCTCCCTTGTGATTTCCCTTCCTTGCCCCTCATTAAACCTTTGAGCCTTTGGATTAAACCCTACTTCATCCTAGCCCTTTATTCTTTCCCCTCTAGCCTATAAATACTTAGTACTTGCCCCATTAGGTCAGACCACCACTTCAGCCCCAAAATCCCTCACTTTTCCTTTCCCCTTTCCTCTCTCCCCCTTCCTCTTCGGATCAGCCTCTGCACGTCTGTCGACCGGTCGACAGAAGGTCGACGACCGGTCGACGCACGGCTGAGCAGCCCGATTCTGCCACTTCCACACCTCCTCTCCTCCACCATCCTTCATCAAACCTGTTCACCACGACGTTCTCCACCTCCACCACCATTTTGGGTCGCTGAATCACTCACCAAGGCATCAAGGTTCATCATCAAAGCCAAGGAGGAGCAAGAGAGCACCTATTGAGCATTCCTCATCTCTACTCTCTCTTTTCCTTATGTCTAGAGCTTTATTGTGTAATTTGATGATGTATATGTTGATGATTAGTGAGTAGTAACTCTGTTGGGGACTAGGGTTGTGTGCCCTAGTCCAATTTGACTATGTGATGCTTGATTTGTGAATAAAATGCCTTTGTGATTGTGTGAATATGTGTGCTTACCCATTTCAATATGTGTTGGTTGCTTGTTCTTAGAATTTACCACCTCTTTGGCATGTTAACTAACCTATCTTGATGAGATTGTGTGAGATTGGTAACCTCACACACTCAAGGCAATTGGAAGCATATGTGATGAGTTGTAACTTGTTTGGGTCCCTAGTTTCGATGCTTTACGCCTCTTAAGCACTTTAGGGGATTCGGTATTAGGTAACGTAGAGGAATCCCCTATGACACCTAGAGAGTTGGAATGACCCTAATAAGGCATTCGAATACCTTAAGAAACACGGTCCTAGACCCATAACATGGCTAGGATACGGGGCTTGATTCACACACACATTGGCATGATTAATTCGATTGAAGCATTGCTAGTTACATTGGACTTGTGGTTTACCCGAAAACCCCAACATTCTCATACATTGCGCACACTTTACATTATTTACTTGTTTGCTTTCCTTACTTGTTGGTTGCTTCATTTCATTTGCATCATTATCTTTCCAAAACCAATCTTGACACCACTACATCACTCATTGTCACATACTCACATTCACTCACTCATTCCACTTCTCATCTATTCCATCATAGCTAGAGCACTCATCACACACAAACCACAAAGGGATTAAGGAGCCCATCGATCCTCGTTGGAACGACAATCCCCCTTCACAATCTACTTACCCCATACTTTGACGGGTCGTCAAATGGCGCCATTGCCGGGGATCTAGGTTTAATCGTTGATTTCTTGGTAGTTGTGGTTGAGACTTTAGCTTTCTTTTGCCCTTGTTTGCATATTTCCTTGTTGTGTTTGTTCATATTGTGGTATTTCATTGCCTAGTTTGATGACCATCTAGTTTACTTTCATTTAGTTTCTTGCATCAAATGTGTTTTTCAACTTGTGAATATTGAATTCGTGCTTTCGTTGGTTTAATTGTGCTTTAGGTTGCTTGTTTATTGTTATTTGGGTTCCCTTGCACCTTTTGGAACTTTGTTTGTTTAGGTATAAAAGGAGAAAAACACAAAAATATAGTTTCAGGGCACTTGTCGAACGGTCGACTCTGTTTCTCGACCCTTCGACGAAAATTCCCTGGACGAGTGGCGACCGGTCGACGCCTGTCTGTCGAACGGTCGACCCTGGAGCATTTTTGCTCCTTTGCTTTGTTTCTTTCACTCTTTGATATCATTACTTGTTTTCACCTCTTATACTTGTATTCCTTACTTCGATTGTGGTATCTAATCATTGGTTATTGTGTTGTGAAGGTATATGAACCTTGCTTCAACCTCTCACACACGCATACAACTTCGAAGCGGAAAGATTTTAAGTGAGAACACAAGAGGAAGGCCAAGAGTGAGACGTAGACCGATTGTGAGACGTATACCGATTGTTTGTGAGAGTGCACCGCCTACACTTGAGCGCCACCAAACACCTTTGGAGGAGCCGATTCCCCAAGCAACAATGGGAGAACCAAATCCACCACCGGATCCACTCAACAACAACAATCCACCTCCCGTGAGACGCATGAGGGAGTACACTCTTCCTCATGTGGTGGATCACCCCTCTTGCATCATTCTACCACCGTGCAACACTCATTATGAAATCAAGTCTTCCACCTTGAGCATTATGCCTACCTTTCATGCCTTGAAAGATGAGAGCCCATACGATCACCTTATGGAGTTCGAGCAAGCTTGTACGACGGTGAAACTACATGGACTACCCGAGGATGGTCTCAAGCTTCGCCTATTCCCTTTCACATTGAAGGATGGAGCTAGGAAGTGGTTACTCAAACTTCCACCAAGGTCCATTCACTCATGGTTTGAGTTGCAAGAAGCTTTCCTTTCAAAGTTCTTCCCACCTAGCAAGGCGGCCAAGGTTAGGGATTCTATTGTCAACTTCAAGCACCAATCGGGCGATGCTTTCTATGAGACTTGGGAAAGATTCAAGGATTTAGTGATGAGTTGCCCACACCATGGCTTGGAACAATGGTTTCTAGTTGATGTGTTCTACCGAGGGTTGTCTTCCGGGCAACGACAAAGAGTTGATACTTTTCGGGGATGCACAATAGCCGGTATGTCTCCCGATGAGGCATGGGACACATTTGAGGACCTAGCCACAAATTCTGAGTTATGGGATGACTTTGGGTCAAGAAGACTTCCTCCCACACAACCGGCACCTCAAGTAACAAGAGTTCACAATGTCTCAAGTGAATCATTGGGGGATGACATGATGAGAACCCAATTTGATAGGTTGGAAGCGGCTCTCAACAAGAAAATAGACATGCTCATGCAATCACAATCCAAGCCTCCCCCTCGACAAGTCAATAGTGTTATCTCTTCACCACCTTGCCTCTATTGTGGCTCTCTTGGCCATCAAGCGGAGGAGTGTGCTTACATGGTTGAGGAAGAGAAGGAAGAGAGACAACAAGTGAACCAAGTGAGTTCCTATCCACAAGGTTCTTATCAAGCGCCTTCAAAACCTTACAACAACTTTGCACCTCGGAATGAGCAAGGGAGCACTCAAGGATACCAACCAAAACCTTTTGGAAACAATGCTCAAAGGTATCAAGAGAGGTCTCAAGGGTATAACACTTACCAAGGAGGAGATAAGTATCAAGGGAGTGGCACATATGGAGGACATAGGAGCTCAACTTTTGGATCACCTCCCGGGTTCTCTATTCAAGGAGGAAACACCTACCATCAAGGTGTCTCTTCATCTTTTGCTGCCCCACGTAGCTCTCAAGCTCAAGAGTCCGCGGAGCCATCAATGAAAGACATGATCGCCACCCTTGTGCAAGGCCAAGTGAAGAACAATGAAGCGATCTCGGCTCTTGAACAAGGGCAAAACATCTTACAACAAGGCTTGTCAAAGATTGAGTTGCAAATGGGCCAAATGGCCAAGGAGATTAGTGAGCGGCCAAGAGGTACCTTACCCTCTAATGTGGAGCAAAACCCTAAGTTCAAGACCAAGGAGCAATGCAATGCTATCTTCACTTCTCATCCCGGTATCTCTCATGCTACTTATACTCCTACTCCCCTAATATCAAATGTTTTCACCCCTTCTCCTTTCATTCCTATTCATGAGAACTTTGATCATATGCATTGCATGGAGGATGGGGCCAAGGAGGAAGAAAATGTACTCCTTGGCAATTATGGATTGAATGAGGAGGAGACTTGTGAGGAGAATAAAGGAGTTGTGCTTGGGAAAGGACTTGGTTACTTGTCATTTGAGAATGATGTAACCTCTTATGGTGGAGTGAAGACACAAGAAGGAGCATTGAGTGAGGAGACTCCTAGGCATGAGAGTGTCATGGTTTCTAACCTTGGTGGTGAGGCTATGAAGGCTATGGACCCACCAAGAACCATGAACACCTCTAGGGAGATCCTTGATGATGATGTGCATGTACACCAAGCGATGAAGATCACCCCCGATGAGAGGAGGAACAAGAAGAAGACATTGACGAATGAGCTTCATGAAGTGTTCAAAAAGGTAGAGATTAATATCCCTTTGTTGGAGCTCATTTGCAAAGTGCCGGTTTATGCAAATTTTCTCAAGGACTTGTGCACCAAGAAGAAGCGGCTTGAGGAGCATGAAGTATACAAGATTGAAGGGCATATAAGCTCAATGATTCAACACAACATGCCACCAAAGAGGAAAGATCCCGGAAGCTTCACTATCGGATGTCAAATTGGTGAGACACACCTTGAAGGGGCACTTATGGACCTAGGGGCAAGTGTCAATGTGATGCCTCTATCTCTCTATAAGAGGTTGAGCATTGGTGCTTTGCAACCTACCCCTATTGCACTTACCTTTGCGGATGGAAGCAAGCGAAGACCGGCGGGTGTAGTGGAAGATGTGCTAGTAAGAGTTGACAAGTTTATTCTTCCCGCCGACTTTGTTGTGCTTGATATGGGTGATGACCCCAATGAAGACAATGGATTTCCCCTTATCTTTGGACGCCCTTTTATGGCTACGGCGGGTGTGAAGATCAATGTTCTAAAGGGAACCATTAGCTTCAAGGTGTTGGGGGAGAAAGTGAAGTTTGAAATGTTCAAGCCCATTCATCCACCGGAGGTCGTTGAGGAGGTGTTTTCTATTAACGTGGTGAAGGGCAATAGTGCTAAGAGTGAAAGGATTTTTGGTCCTTTGAATCCACCGAAGCCCACACCTCGTGCTCAAGACTACTACTCAAGGCCACCACCTCTTTCTCATGAACGCATACTTGGGCAGGATCCATTTCTTCAAGGAGCTACAAAGAAGACTCCTCCCATGAATGCGCTACAAAAGGCGACAATCAAGGCCATGAGAGAGATGGTAGGAGAGGTGAAGAAGAAAAAGTATGCTTGGCCACCACCTTCGAAGTCAATTTTCAATGGTATCAAGGGCTGCTTTGTGGGAAGCCTTGGAGATGGTGAGACAAGCCATATATTGCGTGAGAAGAAGCTTTGCTTTGAGCCGCCATAATTTCGTCAAGGAGGAACCAAGACCGGCTTTTTAGGTCTATAAACCGAAGCGCTTGTGGGGAGGCAACCCCATTTGGAAAAGAAATTTTTGTTTTCAGCACTATTTAGTAATGAATAAAGGTTTTTGGGAGGTTGGGAGGAGCTAGGATATGGAGCTTTGGAGGGAGAAACCCCAAGAGGTGTTGATTAGCATTTGTCTACATGAGGCCTGGGCAGAACAGTGACTTCGGAGACCGTTGTCTCCACATCGGACCGTTGGAATGTAGTGAAACAAGTTGGGAAAGCTTCTTCTATGAGTCTTCTATGCCCGGTGTAAATTTCTCTCTAAACAGACCGTTGGATCTGTCGCAATATTGGTTTTAAGGAGGAGTCCTCACTGCAGTTTGACTTTCTGGAGGGTCACTTTGACCGGTTCTTCATTGAATGTCCGTAAGGCTATTTCTGAGTTTCCAGTGGCCAAACTAAAGCTCTTTGAGTGTACTTTCCAACGCCACTGGAATCACTCAATTGGGATGCCTATTCTTGGAGTTATACCCAAATCTTTGGGAGGAGGTCAATGCTGCATTGCTGCTTTCCCCTGTTTTCAAGTGATCCCGATGCAATCACACTCGCTAGTTCATTTGGCACCCGAGGAGCAAACGCATGGAAGTCAGGGCCTTGTGCCCTGAGGTTGGTGTCTATTTGAAGTATCTTGGCTAGCTAAGGGAGTCGTCTACAAGGGGGTCTTCTTATCTCTATCTTCCGATTGATAAATGTTTTGTTATGTGTGCATTCGCCCGACCTCACTCTCCTCACTTTTACCAATGTGATTTTCTTTGCTTATTAAACTCCTCACAACACCGAGGACGATGTTGGTTTTAAGTGTGGGGGTGTGAGGTTGGGCTAAATTAAAGTTGTCTCACATTTTCGAACCACCAAAATTTTTCAATTTTTCAAAACTTTTCATCGGACGGTCGACCTTTGGGTCGAACGGTCGACAGGAATTCCCTGGACATTCGTCGACCGGTCGACACCAATGTGACGACCGGTCGATAGGTGCTTAAAGTTGAAAATTTGGAGAGTTTTGAAACTTTGAAGTTTGTTTGGTGTGTTTTTTATTGTCCCTTTCAACCCCGAGGATGATTTCGAGCCCATTAGGTTATGAATTAAGTGGATAAAGAGCATGTGCTTAGCCTTTATTGGATTGCCTTGTGATTAATTTATGTAATCGATGCTTGCTTGACACTTTGTGCACATTTGCCTTGTTGATTGATCATTTTCAACTAGAGAAGCATGTGTAGACGATGTATTGACTTGCATATACCCTTTATGGTGAGATTTTGAGCCTTATTGATATGTATGCATCATTCATACATCCTTGTTCTTCATGTGTGTGCATTCCATTAGTTTACGAGACCTAGAACTTGCTCAAAGACCGCTTGAGGCTATGTGTTAGTTTGCAACGAATTGGAAATGATTAAGGCACTAGTTAAGCACCATGGCCAAACTAACATTCATCCCTTAAACACTAATCCACTAGGACTAACCCATTTGAGCCACATTCATCGTTTAGCCTTTCACTTCACCACCCACATCATCCTAACCCATGTTTTAACTTAAACACTAGCCATCCTTGTTCCGAAATGTTAATAAGACAATGATTCTGACTTCTTGTTTCTTTTATGCTTGGGAAATCTATGGGATTGTACAAAATGGCAAGTGTGGGGGTAGATAGATAGAAATGGTTGGGGTTGTAAAGAAGAAAAGAAGTTGAGAAAATCAAAAAGAAAAGTGGTGTATAAAAATAAAGTTCAAAAAGAAAGTCTCAAAGAAAAGAAAATACAAAATGAGAAATTGTTATGAGAAAAAGAAAGAGAAAAGGAGAAAAAGGAAGAAAGAAAGTCCAAAAAGAAGTTGTAGAAAAATAAAAGGTTGGAGAAGAATAGAGTTAGGTTGTTTGATTATGAAAGCATACGCAAAGAAATGAGTTTCAAAGTCCTTGAATTGTCTTGTGAAGCATTAGGAACATTTGACTTTCCCTTCCCTTCATTTCATGCTAACCCTTAACCTTTGGCCCCATTACAACCATGTGAAAGCCCTTTTGATCCAATAAGTTGTGAACTAATTAGTGGAAAGATGGTCATTGAGCAAGCTTATGGGGACGTTGCTTTTGGTTATGCTTTGAGAGTAAACACTTAACCCTAAACACAAGAGCGGAAATATTTAGTGAATCATGTGAGTTTAGCGGTTAAGCATGTCGATATGTGCCAATTTGATTGCTCTTGATTGATTATCTCATGGCTAGCACACACAACACCAAGCATGCATTGAATACATATCTTAATCACTTGGCAAAGCATGATATTTATGTTGTGTGCTTGATTGAATCTTGATGAGTAGCTTAGTGGGCTTATTGAGGATATGGTTGGAAAGGCAATTGAATTTGTGTTGATTGGATTGTTGATTCTATTTGCTTGAGGACAAGCAAAGCTTAAGTGTGGGGGTGTGATTTGTATGCGATTTGCATACAAATTAGGCCTATAATCATCATTATTGTGCTTGTCCAATGGCCATTTGTGAGTCTCTAATCCTTGTTTGCACACTTGTAGGTAAATTGAGCATCGGAACGATATTGGGATCAAAAGAGAGCATTTTGGAGCTTTTAGTGGATTTCCGGCAAAAAGACGAAAAGTCAACCCGAGGACCAAAAGTCAACTCGTGGTCAACCCCGACTTTGGAGCATCAAAGAGTCAAATGCCGAGTCCCGAGATTGAAGCACAAGAGAATTCCGGAAGATTGACCGAGAAACCGAAAAGTCAACCTTGGTCAACTCCGAAGGTCAAAGTCAAGGTCCAAGTCAAAGTCAACCTTGTGATTCACAAATGTGCTCCCACATCATCAAGGACCACACTAGATTGGGTGAGGTGACATGTTGATTATTCCTCCCTTTTGTCCTCCCTTGTGATTTCCCTTCCTTGCCCCTCATTAAACCTTTGAGCCCTTGGATTAAACCCTACTTCATCCTAGCCCTTTATTCTTTCCCCTCTAGCCTATAAATACTTAGTACTTGCCCCATTAGGTCAGACCACCACTTCAGCCCCAAAATCCCTCACTTTTCCTTTCCCCTTTCCTCTCTCCCCCTTCCTCTTCGGATCAGCCTCTGCACGTCCGTCGACCGGTCGACGAAGGTCGGCGACCGGTCGACGCACGGCCGAGCAGCCCGATTCTGCCACTTCCACACCTCCTCTCCTCCACCATCCTTCATCAAACCTGTTCACCACGACGTTCTCCACCTCCACCACCATTTTGGGTCGCTGAATCACTCACCAAGGCATCAAGGTTCATCATCAAAGCCAAGGAGGAGCAAGAGAGCACCTATTGAGCATTCCTCATCTCTACTCTCTCTTTTCCTTATATCTAGAGCTTTATTGTGTAATTTGATGATGTATATGTTGATGATTAGTGAGTAGTAACTCTGTTGGGGACTAGGGTTGTGTGCCCTAGTCCAATTTGACTATGTGATGCTTGATTTGTGAATAAAATGCCTTTGTGATTGTGTGAATATGTGTGCTTACCCATTTCAATATGTGTTGGTTGCTTGTTCTTAGAATTTACCACCTCTTTGGCATGTTAACTAACCTATCTTGATGAGATTGTGTGAGATTGGTAACCTCACACACTCAAGGCAATTGGAAGCATATGTGATGAGTTGTAACTTGTTTGGGTCCCTAGTTTCGATGCTTTACGCCTCTTAAGCACTTTAGGGGATTCGGTATTAGGTAACGTAGAGGAATCCCCTATGACACCTAGAGAGTTGGAATGACCCTAATAAGGCATTCGAATACCTTAAGAAACACGGTCCTAGACCCATAACATGGCTAGGATACGGGGCTTGATTCACACACACATTGGCATGATTAATTCGATTGAAGCATTGCTAGTTACATTGGACTTGTGGTTTACCCGAAAACCCCAACATTCTCATACATTGCGCACACTTTACATTATTTACTTGTTTGCTTTCCTTACTTGTTGGTTGCTTCATTTCATTTGCATCATTATCTTTCCAAAACCAATCTTGACACCACTACATCACTCATTGTCACATACTCACATTCACTCACTCATTCCACTTCTCATCTATTCCATCATAGCTAGAGCACTCATCACACACAAACCACAAAGGGATTAAGGAGCCCATCGATCCTCGTTGGAACGACAATCCCCCTTCACAATCTACTTACCCCATACTTTGACGGGTCGTCACCTCTTTCCAGCACAAACCACTTGTTTTCTTTGATTACGACTCGCGGCGAACGCAATTTTGAGAATGGTTTAACAGGAATTAGTACAACTGAAGCCTCTGGAATAGGCTTAGTTATATTTGTATCCACTCGTTCGCTAGTATGCTTATTGGCGACTGAATGATCTAATGTCTCCGAGGAGATTTCCTCGACCTGCTTTTGGTGCAACTCAAGATTGCCCTCCTTGAAGATTTGGAATGCAGCAAAAACTTTGTCAGAAAACTTCTGAAAATGTTGTTTGATTCTTTCGTTCTGCTCCTGCATGGCCGCTTGAAAACTTTGATTGAATTCGTCAATCATGTCGTTCCAGGCAGATGAATCTGAATGAGGAGATGGCGAAGCGTCTGAGTTCTTAGACATTGTCAACTATCAGCGAATGCAGATTTTTTTCTGTTCTCCCAATCTTGGTTCACAAGGAACCACTTTCGACATGTCCCACTGGGCGTGCCAAAATGTTCGCGCTGGAAACCGCTGCCGGAGAGTCGAACAGTCTCTTTTTGATGTGCGGGCGTGCTAGTACCACGAGGTACGATGATGTCGTTGATTACGCTCCTGATCTTGCTTCTAATCAAGCGATTGCGGACAGAGAGAGAACTCACTCTGTCGAAGTTCTTCTATAAAAAGCCTAAACAGGGTTTAGGACTTCGAAAGTGGTCTTCGATGAACACAAAAGTTGATACTTTCTTGGGATGAGAAAGCAGAGCTAATAATTGGGAAAAAGAAAGGTTGCTAAGGCGTGATCTTAGCTTCGCTGTAAGGATGCAGGGTTGCTCCGGAGAGGCTTAGGTTGTGGGATGCTCCGGAGAGGTTTTGTGCAAAGATTGCTTGTCAAGAGACGATGATTGTTGAGAGATCCCCCTATTTTGATATAAAACCCCTATATTTATACCAATGTTCTAAAAGGCGCTAGGCGCTAGGCGGGCGATGACCCGTAGCCTACAGCCTAGACAGCCTAGGCGAGGACTAGGCGTGGACTAGGCGTGGACTAGGCGATATTTTTTTTAACATTTAATTAATGAAAATATATGTTTCATATTTGAAAATAGTCAAATATAAATAATTAACATAGTTCAAATTTGGATTTTGAATCTTTAGTTTTGGAGGTAAGAGCATTGAGTGTCCAAAATAAATTGTATTTGATTCAGAGCTTGAGAGATCGATTTGAGTCATAGATTGAGAGATGATTGAAAGATTGATTTGGTCGGATTGAGAGATGATCGAGATATCATGAGAGATCGATTCAATTTGTGACCGCCTAGGCAACCGGTCGCCTATCTGAAAAGCCTAGGACAAAGGCGAGGCGTTTTCTCATAGCCTATAGCCTAGGCGAAGCCTAGGCGGTCCTAGGCGTAGCCTTTTAGAACACTGATTTATACTGCAAGGGTTAGCGAATCCTTACTCAATAAGGATTATAGATTTATTTTCCTTATAGGATTTGATATTAACAAACCCCTAAGCAAATAGGTTTCCTTCCTTGAAAAGAACTCTAAAACATTAAGATTCCTTGAAAGAAAAGGCAAGGAAAGCCAATTAATCAAAGGAATTAATGCTAAGATGTTTAGGCCGCAGGGATCGGCTCATGGGCTACAAAAATAGCCTAAAATGTTAATTTTGGTCCAAACACTTCAATGTAGAAGGCAATAGTTTCAACTCAAGTGTAGACGGTGAGACAATAGATGGTAACATTGTTGGCTCCATGGAAAGTGATGTATCCAATACACTCGGCGGTTTGATATGAAATGTACTCGGAGTGGAAGGTACAACCGACAATGCTTTAGCTTCATTTAAGATCACTTCATCATGAAATTCCATGCCATGGTGTGCTATCAACGTCTCCAAAGGATCTTTAGAACTAGACTCTATAAAGGAGGAGTTCACAAAGTCGTCAACAACATCAATGCGGAAACAATCTCCCAAATGCATAGGACTCCGCATGGCATCAAATATGTGAAAACCCACGGTAGTGTCAAAAACGGTCATGGTGAGAATTCCTTTTTGAACATCAATTTTCGTTCCGGCGGTAGCCATAAATGCTCTCCCCAAGATAATAGGAAGCTCCTCTTCATCACTAGTACCTTCCATATCAAGTATCACAAAATCCGCCGGTACCAATAACTCATCAATCTTTACCAAGACATCTTCAACAACTCCCTTAGGAAACACAAGACTTCGGTCCGCCATCTTAAGCGAAATCTTGATGGGTTTAATGTCTCCAAGTCCAAGTGACTTATACACATCAAGAGGCATGAGATTGATTGAGGCACCCAAGTCTAGCATAGCACGGTCAAAACCCTTAGCTCCAATAGTGCATGGAACCGTGAATGAACCGGGGTCCTTAAGCTTTGGAGGCAACTTCCCCGTAAGAATAGCCGACACCCCCTCACTTAAGATCACTTGCTCATCCGTTTTGAACTTCCTCTTGTTCGTGCACAACTCCTTGAGAAACTTGGCATATGAAGGGAATTGCTTAATGGCATCAAGAAGTGGTACATTGATGTTAACTCTTTTAAATAGCTCAACGAACTCCCGCCGGTGCTTATCTTGCTTCTTCTTGGCTTCCTCTTTTCGTAGTGCTTGCGGAAAAGGAAGAGGTACTTGATAGTTTGTCAAATCCAAGGGAGGCACACAAGTAGGTCCCTCCCGCTGTCCGGAAACTAATGATGATGGAGCCGATGTATCCTTTGAGTTCCTAAGGTCCTTCTCGGGGGTAATGGGGTCCCTAGCCTTCATGGCCTCGCTCATTAGCTTTCCGCCCGAATGTAACCCATTCTTAGAGCTCTTAGGATCCATCTCTTCGCTTGTCCCCTCAAAATGAACTTGTTTCTTGCGCTTCTCATAATCTCTCTTTTCAAACTCATGCTCCAAGGAAAGTTGACCAAAACCTTTGCCCAAAGGAATACCATGCGATGAAGGTAATGGTGCTTGAGTGCTTGAGCTAGATGTAGAGGCTTGGATTTCGGAAGAAGGCTTGTGTATCTTTGGTGCTCCGCCGGTGGTTACATTTTCTTCACCACCGGCTTCCTTATCCACCCCCTTATTTCTTCCACTACTAGGCAAAGCCACAACATCTCCCAATCCAATTCCCAAGGGTACATTTTCTTCCCCTTGGTTCCCTTCCTCCTCAAGAATATAATCATCATCAAAATTCTCATGAATGGGAGTAGAGGAATAGGGGGCATTCAAATATAAAGAGGGATCATAGTGAACTTTATTATTGTAAACCTTACCGGATCGAAGGGTGGTGATCACATTCGCTTGCTCACGCCTTGGATTTTGCTCCACTTGTGATGGCAAAGCACCTTTTGGCCTCTCACTAAGCTCCTTGGCCATTTGGCCCATTTGTAGCTCAATCTTTGACAAGCCTTGTTGCAAGCTATGATACCCTTGTTGAAGTGCCGAAATTGCATCATTGCTCTTCACTTGGCTTTGGACAAGTGTAGCCATCATGTCCTTCATAGTTGGCTCCGTCGAGTCTTGAGTTTGAGAGTTATTTGGGGCACCGAAGGATGATGAAGCTCCTTGATTGTGAGTGCTTCCTCCTTGGGTAGAGAACCCGGGAGGTGCTCCATAGGTAGTGCTCTTGTTGCCTCCATAAGTCGTAGTCCCTTGATGCTTATCTCTTCCTTGGTAAGTGTAATACCCTTGAGACCTCTCTTGATACCTTTGAGCATTGTTTCCAAAAGGTTTTGGTTGGTATCCTTGAGTCCTCCCTTGCTCATTCCGAGGTGCAAAGTTGTTGTAAGGTTTTGAAGGCGCTTGATAAGAACCTTGTGAATAGGAACTCACTTGGTTCACTTGTTGTCTCTCTTCCTTCTCTTCCTCAACCATGTAAGCACACTCCTCCGCTTGATGGCCAAGAGAGCCACAATAGAAGCAAGGTGGTGAAGAGATAACACTATTGACTTGTCGAGAAGGAGGCTTAGATTGTGTTTGCATGAGCATGTCTATCTTCTTGTTGAGAGCCGCTTCCAACCTATCAAATTGGGTTCTCATCATGTCATCCCCCAATGATTCACTTGAGACATTGTGGACTCTTGTTACTTGAGGTGCCGGTTGTGTGGGAGGAAGTCTTCTTGACCCAAAGTCATCCCATAGCTCGGAATTTGTGGCTAGGTCCTCAAATGTGTCACATGCCTCATCGGGAGACATACCGGCTATTGTGCTTCCCCGAAAAGTATCAACTCTTTGTCGTTGCCCGGAAGATAACCCTCGGTAGAACACATCAACTAGAAACCATTGTTCCAAGCCATGGTGTGGGCAACTCATCACTAAATCCTTGAATCTTTCCCAAGTCTCATAGAAAGCATCGCCCGATTGGTGCTTGAAGTTGACAATAGAATCCCTAACCTTGGCGGCCTTGCTAGGTGGGAAGAACTTTGAGAGGAAAGCTTCTTGCAACTCAAACCATGAGTGAATGGACCTTGGTGGAAGCTTGAGTAACCACTTTCTAGCTCCATCCTTCAATGTGAAAGGGAATAGGCGAAGCTTGAGACCATCCTCGGGTAGTCCATGTAGTTGCACCGTCGTACAAGCTTGCTCAAATTCCATGAGATGATCATACGGGCTTTCATCCTTCAAGGCATGGAAAGTAGGCATAATACTCAAGGTGGAAGACTTGATTTCCTAATGAGTGTTGCACGGTGGTAGCATGATGCAAGAGGGGTGATCCAGCACATGAGGAAGAGTGTACTCCCTCAAGCGTCTCACGGGTGGTGGTGGGTTGTTGTTTTGTGGATCCGGTGGTGGATTTGGTTCTCCCATTGTTGCTTGGGGAATCAGCTCCTCCAAAGGTGCTTGGTGACGCTCAAGTATAGGCGGTGCACTCTAACAAACAATCGGTCTACGTCTCACAATCGGTCTACGTCGCACTCTTGGCCTTCCTCTTGTGTTCTCACTTAAAATCTTTTCGCTTCTAAGTTGTATGCGTGTGTGAGAGGTTGAAGCAAGGTTCATATACCTTCAAAACACAATAATCAATGATTAGATACCACAATTGAAGTAAGGAATACAAGTATAAGAGGTGAAAACAAGTAATGATATCAAAGAGTGAAAGAAACAAAGCAAAGGAACAAAAATGTTCCCAGTCGACCGTTCGACAGACGGTCGTCGACCGGTCGACACTCGTCCAGGGAGTTTTCGTCGAAGGGTCGAGAAACAGAGTCAACCGTTCGACAAGTGCCCTGAAACTATATTTTTGTGTTTTTCTCCTTTTATACCTAAACAAATAAGGTCCCAAAAAGTGCAAGGGAACCAAAACAACGATAAACAAGCAACCTAAGACACAATTAAACCAACGAAAGTACGAATTCAATATTCACAAGTTCAAAAACACACTTGATGCAAGAAACTAAATGAAAGTAAACTAGATGGTTATCAAACTAGGCAATGAAATACCACAATATAAACAAACACAACAAGGAAATATGCAAACAAAAGCAAAAGAAAGCTAAAGTCTCAACCACAACTACCAAGAAATCAACGATTAAACCTAGATCCCCGGCAGCGGCGCCATTTGACGAATGGTACGTATGTGCGTATGGTTGATTACTCTAACTATGATGGAAAAGACAAGAAGTGGAAGGAGTGAATGAATGTGCGTATGTGACAATGAGTGATGTAGTGGTGTAAAGTTTGGTTTTGGGAAAAGCAATGGTGAAATGCAAGCAAACAAACAAACAATTAACGTAAATACAAGCAATAAAGGTAAATGTGTGTGCACAATAAGGAAAGTGTTGGGGTTTTCAGGTTAGCCTAAGTCCAATTACGATGCTTAACGAACCAATTTAGTAATTATGCTTGTGCAATGGATGAATCAAGTTTCGTATCTTAGCCATGTTATGGGTCTAAGACCATCTTTTCTTATGTATTCATAGTGCCATGTTATGGGTCACTAGAACTCTCCCAATGTGGCTTGGGAGGCTAAGAGCACAAAGACTTAGAAGCTCAAACAAGGGGTCCTCATCACATCTACTATCAATTGCCTAGAGAGAGTTAGGAGTCACCCCAACAAACTCAATCAAAATAGGTTATACACATGCTCAAAGAGGTGACAGAGTTCCCTAAACATGCATTCAACACAAATTGAATTGGGTAATAGACATATTCATTCATCACAAAGCATCCATACATAATTAGTTCATCATTACATCACAATGGACTAGGGCACACAACCCTAGTCCCCAACAAGGTAACTACTCACTATCCATCAAGGTATGCATCATCACAATACAATAGCAAGCTAAAATCATGAATACAAGAGAGAGAAGGGGTGAGAAATGCTCAATCAATGGTGTATCCTTCTTCTTCTTGAGTGTAGATGATGTCCCTGATGTCTGGTGAGGATCTCAAGCTGCCCAAATGGTGGTAGAAGTGGCGGAGGCGGCGGAGATGAACTGAAGCGACGGATTCCGTCGACTGTCGACCGTTCGACAGATAGTCGTCGACCGGTCGATGGTCGTGCAGAGGCTAAAGTGAAAAGGGGAAATGGAGAGAAGGAAAGGGAAATGAGGTCGATTTGGGTCTGATTGGGAAGGCTAAAGATGACCTAAGGAGGCAAAAAAACTAAACTATATATAGGCAAGGGAAGGAGAGTATGAAAGCCTAGGATTGCTAGGGTTAAATCAAGGGCTAAGGGTTTAAATGAAGGGTAAAAAGGGGAAATCACAAGGGAAGACAAAAGGGAGGAATAATCAATATGTCATCTCACCAAATCTAGTGTGGTCTTTGATGATGTTGAAGCACATTTGTGAATCACAAGGTTGACCTTGACTTGGACCTTGACTTTGACCTTCGGAGTTGACCAAGATTGACTTTTCGGTTTCTCGGTCAATCTTCTGGAATTCTCTTGTGCCACATTCTCGGGACTCGGCATTTGACTATTCGATGCTCCAAAGTCGGGGTTCACCACGAATTGACTTTTGGTCCTCGGGTTGACTTTTCGTCTTTTTGCTGAAAATCCACTAAAAGCTCCAATTTGCTCCCTTTTGATCCCGATATCGGTCAGATGCTTGTTTCCACCTACAAGTGTGCAATCATAGATTAGAGACTCTTAAATGATCATTGAATGACAAGAAAATGATGATTAGGGCTTAATTTGTATGAATATCTCATACAAATCAGGTCGACACCCCGATATCGAAAACAAAAAAAACAAAAACAAAATCCAAAATCCAAAAAAGAGTCATTGTTTGTTATGTTTTGTTTTGAGTCTTAGGATACCTTCCAGTACAGTGATGAGAATTGAACTTGATTTCAATAGCTAAAGATGAGTTTAAGCATTGATTTAGGTCTACATTTTATTCTTTGGTTAATCGATTTCTATGATTGTTCTGCTTGAACCATTGATGCACTTATAGCCATGTTAATGTGATGAATTGGATTGAGACAAGCATGTTAGGTCTTGTATGAACTTGTATAACCCTTGTGAGGTTTTGAACCTTATTCTTTTGGAGAGTTATACACTAATTCTTGCTTTCTTGTCGATTATTCGTTGCATGATCTCATCATTCTTTGTTTGATTGATTACTTGAATTCGACGCATTTTATGAACTAATTGCTAGAACTCACCTTGAGGCCTCTCGAAACTTTATATAGAAATATGCTCCTATCAGTAACAAGGTCTCATCCATAGATAAAAGAAATTAATTGGAATGTCACAACATGTTTGCAATCATGAATGGGGGCTTCTAAGCAACCCCTAACTAAGAAAATTAGTTACACATAATTATAAACACAAACATAGAACCCTCCATAAAGGTGGTATTTATATGCACAAGTTAATAATAACAACAAATAAACACAAACATAAAACCCTCCATAAATGTGGTAATTAATTACAAGAATGTAAAACCCTCCATAAAGGTGGTTATTAATTACATAAACATAAATATAAACATAAACATAAATATAAACATAAACTTAAGAAGAAGTAGAAAGAGGGACAAGTGAGAAAGAGGGAGTTTGTCTCACCTCTTTGGTGTGAATAAAATGAAGAAGGGAGTGTCGTATTTATAGGCAGGAAGAGGGGACAAAGGTGAGGGAAAAAATATTAAAATAAGAAAAAGAAAAATAATAAAAATGAAAAGAAAGATAATTCAATATCAGATGGAGAGCAGCTGGAACCCTAAATGAGTAGAAAATTTGAGTGGAAGAAGGTTCCAAGAGAAAAGACAAGAATCCTAAAGAAGCTGATTTCTTTGTGATCTGACCTCTGACTATTCACATTGGGCTATCTGTCTCATTACAATAGCTTTTCAGATGAGACCAGAAGCATTGGAAACTAGACTCATAGGGCTTGAATTAGAGAGTTCGAAACCCACATAGTTCCCAATGGATCAAAAATGGCAGCCTTCCAAAGTGGGCTTATTGCGGGAAAATTTGCTGATTTCTGGCAGATTGACCTTTGTCTATTCCAATCTGAATATTTCTCTTCAAAAAATAGATCTTCATGAACCGTAAAATTCTTTTGAAAGTAGACATCCATAGTTTTCCATCCATATAAGGCACATTCTCTAGTTCATTCTGGATCAGTGCAGTTAATTCCTCAAAGTTGGTTGTTTCGCTCAAACTGCTTCAAGATTGCAGGTACATTTCAATGCTCCTTTGCCATTTTCGATTCTTTTTCTTGTTTTGACTCAATTTTATTATATTGCTCCAAAATCCTACAAAACATGAAAACTTAAATAAATAACACAAATAAATGAGAAATTAGCTAAGAAAATATAGAGATTCATAATATACAAGTCGCATAAAAATGCTCCTATCAAATACCCCTACATTGCTTATTCTTTTGCTAGTCCACGAGCAAACAAAATGAAGACTAAAACACAAAGTATCCTTCCAACATTATCCTCAGATAACACAATTAGATTAGGGCTTCCGAATCAAGTTAGGTTTCAAAAATTCTTGAGGTATGGATCAAATGTGTGACATGCGTTTTGATTGACAATTCAATGTATCAAAAGAAAGCATGCCTGCCGAAACCGTGCTAACCATAAACTCACAAGATATCACTCTTATTTTTCACACAAGTGTTTATGGGTTAGTGTTTGCACTCAAAACAATTTTATGCAATACCTCCATATGCTTGATCTTCAATCTAATTTCCACTTATCACACAAAATACATCTTGGATCGAAAGGACTTTTATTCGAATGTAACGAGGCTTAGGACGAGGGGTAAAAGAAACGAAATGGAATGGAATAACAAATTTCAAGCAAACTTAATGAGCAATAATCCTTTTGAGATTTTGAACTTAAGATGCTTCAAGTGATTCATTTCCTTAGCCACTCTCCAAACACTACTTATTGAACATGAGTAACTTTTTTTTTTTTGAAACTGCCACAGGAGTACACATTTGAGACTACGATGACAGATTTTATTGATAATTCTCTGCAAAAATTGATACCCCCACACTTATTCTTTTTCAGATACCCAAACTTGCTTCTTTTAGTATCATGAAATAATCAATCTCATATTGCTCATCAAGAAAACTTGAAAAGGGTAAGGCAAGTATTTAAGTTAAGGGAAAATAGACATTTGTGGTACAAAGAATTGAAAGGCTAACACAAGGCACAAAATGGCAATCTAAAGGAATAACATAAATTTTTTTTTTTGGATAGATGCTCATTTGGCCATGGTGGATTCCTAATTGCCTAAGTCATTTCCAAGATGCATAAGTGTGACACAAAGTTTCGAAAGATATTAAGCAAGTTCTAGAGATGCATAGCATAAAATTGATCACACATGAAGAACAAAGTGCTTAGAACTTTGAATGCACTTTCATGAAGCTCAAAACTCACAAAATGGCAGTTCTCACAAGTCTCACGGCGCTTCTCTCATTTCAATGCATTGTCATGACAAATAAAATCAAACAATTGATCAATAACAATTTGTTTTGAAAAATGAAGTTCATGAAACCCAAACATGCTTTTTTAGCCCTTTAAGTTCAATCTCATCATCGGAGTTGGAAGGAACAAACACAAACATTTTGAGTTACATTGAGGACTATGTTAAGTTTAAATGTGGGGGTGAGGTTTGGGTTCAAACCCATCAAAATGTTTCAAAAAAAAAAAAATTTGAGTTACATTCGTGAAATCCGTCCGGACGCCCCTACTAGGTGTCTGATAGGAGAATATTTCTATGCTCCGATGTGCTTAATTCCATATTAATTCTCTCACATTCCACCCTTATTCGAGTTAGTTATGTCGTTTTATGGTTTATAGGACTTTTGGAGCATTGAGGATGAAAAGGAGCAAAGAAGTGGCAATTTAAGCTACATTGGTGAATCTTCCTGTGCAGATCAGTCCACTTCGACGGATAACTGGGAGCATATCATGATGAATTAGAAGATGTACCATATATGGATGGAAAGCCCCGGATGTCTATTTTCCGTATCTTCTGACGGTTCGTGATTTGGAGTTCTCTAGAAGAAGTTATGGCTATTTAAGTGAGCGAAGGTCAATCTGCCGCGAATCAGGAAACCTAATTCATTTAGGATTTGTGACTTTTCCTCACGGGCTTCGACTTCCATTGGGCTTGGACGAATTAAATCCTAACTTGGGGTATTTAAGCATCTCTTCATCAGCCGGGATGGAATAATTATCATACCAAGGGGATTATCTCCTCTATTATCTTTTTCTTATGTTTTCAACCCTAGCCATCTTCGGCTAGTTTTCTCTTAGTTAAAGGGCTGCTGGAAGCCCTAGACATGATTATAATTATGTTATGACTTTTCTTTGGATTATTCTTATGATATAGATGAAAGTTATTTTGCCGGAAATTCATTGATGATCTTTAATGTTTGTATCTTTGAGTGCACGCTTAGATGCTTGTGTTAAGGTCTACTGTTCGAGTATGTATGCATGACCGGTTGTCCCATCATATATGCTTGCAAGGAACGATTATTAATTGCGGTTAATAAGTGAAATAACTTCTAGGTTACGTGGGATATGCAGTTCATAATTTTGTGTGCCTTGTGATTTCTCAAACTCTCTTCGAACTTAATGACTACTATGTGTTAAATCTAGTCGTATGCAGTTCATCCTAGGTTGCATGTTAGAGATAAGTTGTGTGGTATGCAGTTCAGGGCTAATTGTGAGAATCTTCATCTATGAGTAAGGGTTGGAAAAAGGAATATAACATGGTTGTAAGATTGTCTAGTGGTGGATAGTTGTTCTTTGACTTGTTCCCATAATTGTCTTCAACCTTTGATCATAATCTGTTTTATTTTCGTTATTTATTTTCTGTCTGTTTTTGTTATTTATTTTTGTCAATCAAATCTTATCCGAATCCATTGAAATTTTGTGTGCTTCGTCATTAGTGTTCTAGAGTCTAGGTATTTAATTTCATAATTTTCTGGGTTGTTTTAGGTCGTCTGACGTTCGTATATTTCTGTTTAGGTCAGTCTGAGTTGTTATAGTTTAGTGTCGAGTCTTAGATTAGCAATTAACACACAATCCTTTGCGGGAGACACCCTTGCTTTCTTATACTACCATCGACTAAATCTTGTATTGGCAGGGATTAATTGAGTTATTATTAGGTGCCTATTTGGTGCTTGGAAATACCTTATCAGTGTCCGGACGCCCTTTGAAAATTTTGAGAACTCGAAAAGATGCTCTCTGCCACTTTCTCCATCCGGACGCCCCTGCTAGGTGTCCGGATGCCATGCTACTGTTTTTGAAACTTTAGCTTTTCAGTTTTTAGTTTTGTGTTGTTTGTGTGTTGTGTCCTCTTTTTTTCCAACCCCAATGATAAATTGAGATTACTTTGTTGTGTTCTAGAGACTATGATCATTACTAAGGCTTTATGTGATTTGCTTTGAGTTTAGTATACATGATTCATGATTGCTTGATTACCATGCACACTTCACCATTGTTGATTTGTTGATTGCAATCCGAGAAGCACTCTTGACATGTATTGCCATGCATACCCAGAAATTGTGAGATTTTGAGGCCATTGAACATACACATGTATGCATCTTTCATGTTTCTTTTTGTTCTTCATGTGTGAACATTGCATAAGTCTTGAACCTAGAACTTGCTCAAAGACCTCTTGAAGCTTTTGATTGATCCACATTGAGTTAGAGATGACTAAGGCATTAGTTAAACACCATGGCCAAAGTAACCACCATCCATCTAAACACGAACTCTAGGAATACCCCTTTTGAGCCGATCACTCATTAGCTTTCCTTTGTTCACTCACATCATCATCACCCATTCCATTGTGTTTATGAGACTTTGATAGTGACTTCTTATCCTTTATGCTTGGAAATTTTATGGTAGTATACCAAAAGGAAAGATTGGAGGAGTTGTTTATTTTTTTATGTTCAAAGAAAGAAAGAAAGAAAGAAAATCAAAAACAAAAAGAAGGAAGAAAGTTCCTCAAGAAAAAAAAATAGAAAAGGAGAAAAAGAAAGTTGAAAAAAAAATGTTTAGTTTCAATAAAAGGTTGGAGGAGAATAAAGAAGTTGTTTTGGTTGAAGCATAAGTTTGAGTTTCAAAGTCGTTGATTTGTCTTGTAAACATTTAGCACCACTCATATTTCATTCATTTCATTCACCCATCACCCTTTGGCCCCGTTACACCATTATAAGTCCTTTTGCCCTAACAATTTGTGGTTCGATTTGTGGAGAGTTGGTTGATGAGCAAGCATATGGGAACATTATTTGTGCATTTGTTATGAGAGTAAACACTTAGCCCTAAAACACTTGAGCGGAAATACTTAGTGATCTTTGCGAGAGTTGTGGTTATTGTGTTTAGTTGTGCCTATTTGATTGCATGAGATGGATTGTACACTTGATTTCCACACACTTCACCCGAGCATAATTGAATTGAGCTTGCTAAACACTTAGCAAATTTGTGAAGCCTTGGTATGTGATCTTATGTCTCTTGTTTATAACATTGCAAGCTCGTTGAGGACTATGGTTGAAGAAAGTTTTTTTTTGAATTCTATTTTTCTCTTTCTTGTGTTGCATTGTGTTTCCCTTATTGTATTGTATTGTGTTTTGTTTGCTTGAGGACAAGCAAGATTCAAGTGTGGGGGTGTGATTTACCCTTATTTATAGTGCAAATTGCATTCCTAATCACGGGAATTAAGTGACTCTGGAGGCCCTTTTGTTGTGTTTAATGTGTGTTTTCATGGTATTAGGTTTTGTACGTGAGTTGAAGTAATTCGGCACAAAATGTGCATTTTGGTATATTTGGAGCATTTCCGAAAAAAGAACAAGAAGTCAACCGTGGATTCTCAATATCAAAGATTGCACAATTAAACCTTCGGAAGACGGTGCTATTGAAGGCCGTGAAGAATCGAAAAGAGGAAGGAAAATGAAGAAATTATATTTTCGGCGTTTTTTCCGGCCAACACCACCACAAGAGGCGGCAGTGTCATGCCCCGGAACCGGTGTCGGTGGATTTTAGGCACCTAAATCCGAATCCGAGATGTGAGTTAAAAAGTAAAAATAAATTAAAATACATTTCCGTTGCGCACTCTGATCTAATTAATAATAACAAAATTCTTTAGAAATATACAAATAAAACATCTCGTTCTAAGCTCGTCATTCTAGGCTCATCTAATCATTACGATTCTCGATTCCAGTACCTGCAAAATCTATAAGGGGTGAGCTCAACCAGCGGCTCAGTAGAGACATCAACCTTTTTAGGTCATTAGTAGCAATGTGTCCACAATCAATTAATCAATCAATTAATGAAAAGACAATGCATGAATGTCATGCTGACTTATCACCTTCTCACTAACTCAAAGCTATACTACATTTCTCTTTTGTTAGTCATCTTGTTATAGTTCTCGTTTCACCAGTGTCAATATGCCTGATATGATCATTTTATCAATCGCAATTGAAAGGGCTTCACTCCCTTATTTGTATACAGTGGGCTAACATTCTCTGGTCCCTGGCCAGAACATAACTCAACTACACAAATAGAGTTATTTTCTCTTAATCCCTCTGGATTACAATATTTCTGATATCAATCTATACTCTATAACCTCATAATGCAAATGTATGATAATGCATTAGGTATAAAATAACATCTTATGTACACATGCTTTTATAGAAAACAATAACATACAAATATGTTATTCAAGTAATACCATACAATTCATGTAAATCAATAATTAATCTAATTAACATTTTATGGAAAGGCTCCCCGAGAATCCCTACCTCAATTTCAAGAATTGTCGAGCATAACAACGACAGCACGTGCCTTCTTAAAATAGCCATAAAAAATATCAACATCTAATCTGGAATTTATTTAGCTAGATGGATAGATGTCGTCAATACGATTTCGTAGGATTTCGCGGATCCTAAATCGGAGTTATAGATCAAAAGTTATGATCTATAGAAGTTTTAGAGAGATAAAACCTAGAGAGAGAAAGTGAGGTGAGAGAGAGCTCCGAAAATTGTGGAGAATAAAGGATTGAGAGCTGGGTATTTATAGGGTAGCAACACCGACTTGAAGAGTTTGCTTAATTAAGTAGCCCAATAAGATTGTGCCATATGTCACCACCTCATTGCCCACATTCCCACTTGTAGCCATGTGTCAATCAATCAACACCCATGCTTCCACTTGCAGCCAAGTGTCCTATGACAGATGATTAATAACAACACGTAATGGTTGCTGATCCTTGGGTACCAAGTAGCCATACCACCCAATGGAAAGATGCCACGTGTCACCCTTAACCAATAAGAAAGTGCCACGTCGTAAATTATAGTTAAACTTCAATAAATCATTAAAAATATGTCGGGACTCCGAATAATTATCCGAAAAATATCACGAACTCGTGGAGACGACTACTTTTCAAATATGAGATTAAAAAATAAAATTTGACCAACTTTAAAATTCTTCAAAATTATTTTGCGACTTAAAAATAAGATATTTAAAATTCGGGTTCTCACAGGCAGTACCGCCGAACCACCACCGGAGCTCTACCATGGGTGGAGGAGATTCCCTTGGCCAGCTGCACACATGTGCATGGCAGATCACATATCCACTAATCCGTCAACTCATCCATTATTCCCTCCACTTACATTTCTTTTGAATATCATTCAATTCCACTCACATTTGTCATCTCATCCCACTAGGAAATTCTGAGTTGGCAGCCACCACATAACCCTAATTCAGTTCCCCAATTCGTGTATAAGAAGGAGAGTGACGAACCGTCAAAGTATGGGGTAAGAATAGGTTAAGAGAGGGGTTGTCGTTCCAACGAGGATCGGTGGGCTCCTTAATTCTTGGTAATTTGCGTGTGGTCAAGTACTCTAGCTAGAATGGATAGGGTGAGAAGTGGGAAGAGTGAAGTGTGTGATTTAGACAATGTGTGGTGTAGTGGTATGAAGTTTGGTTTTTGAAAGTAATGATGCAAAGTAAAGGCAAACAACAATCAAATGCAAACAAGGAAAGTAAATGTGTGTGCACAATAAGGAAAATGTTGGGGTTTTCGGGTAAACCACAAGTCCAATGTAACTAGCAATGCTTCAATCGAATTAATCATGCCAATGTGTGTGTGTGAATCAAGCCCCGTATCCTAGCCATGTTATGGGTCTAGGACCATGTTCCTAAGGTATTAAAATGCCATGTTATGGGTCATTCCAACTCTCTAGGTGTCATAGGGGATTCCTCTAAGTTACCTAATACCGAATCCCCTAAAGTGCTTAAGAGGCGTAAAGCATCGAAACTAGGGACCCAAACAAGTTACAACTCATCACATATGCTTCCAATTGCCTTGAGTGTGTGAGGTTACCAATCTCACACAATCTCATCAAGATAGATTAGTTAGCATGCCAAAGAGGTGGTAAATTCTAAGAACAAGCAACCAACACATATTGAAATAGGTAAGCACACATATTCATACAATCACAAAGGCATTTTATTCATAAATCAAGCATCACATAGTCACATTGGACTAGGGCACACAACCCTAGTCCCCAACAGAGTTACTACTCACTAATCATCAACATATACATCATCAAATTACACAATAAAGCTCTAGACATAAGGAAAAGAGAGAGTAGAGATGAGGAATGCTCAATAGGTGCTCTCTTGCTCCTCCTTGGCTTTGATGATGAACCTTGATGCCTTGGTGAGTGATTCAGCGACCCAAAATGGTGGTGGAGGTGGAGAACGTCGTGGTGAACAGGTTTGATGAAGGATGGTGGAGGAGAGGAGGTGTGGAAGTGGCAGATCGGGCTGCTCGGCCGTGCGTCGACCGGTCGTCGACCTTATGTCGACCGGTCGACGGACGTGCAGAGGCTGATCCGAAGAGGAAGGGGGAGAGAGGAAAGGGGAAAGGAAAAGTGAGGGATTTTGGGGCTGAAGTGGTGGTCTAACCTAATGGGGCAAGAACTAAGTATTTATAGGCTAGAGGGGAAAGAATAAAGGGCTAGGATGAAGTAGGGTTTAATCCAAGGGCTCAAAGGTTTAATGAGGGGCAAGGAAGGGAAATCACAAGGGAGGACAAAAGGGAGGAATAATCAACATGTCACCTCACCAAATCTAGTGTGGTCCTTGATGATGTGGGAGCACATTTGTGAATCACAAGGTCGACTTTGACTTGGGCCTCGACTTCGACCTTCGGAGTCGACCAAGATCGACTTTTCGGTTTCTCGGTCAATCTTCCGGAATTCTCTTGTGCTTCATTCTCGGGACTCGGCATTTGACTCTTTGATGCTCCAAAGTCGGGGTTGACCACGAGTTGACTTTTGGTCCTCGGGTTGACTTTTCGTCTTTTTGCCGAAGTCCACTAAAATGCTCCAAAATGCTCCCTTTTGATCCCAATATCGTTCCGATGCTCAATTTACCTACAAGTGTGCAAACAAGGATTATAGACTCACAAATGGCCATTGGACAAGCACAATAATGATGATTATAGGCCTAATTTGTATGCAAATCGCATACAAATCACACCCCCACACTTAAGCTTTGCTTGTCCTCAAGCAAATAGAATCAACAATCCAATCAACACAAATTCAATTGCCTTTCCAACCATATCCTCAATAAGCCCACTAAGCTACTCATCAAGATTCAATCAAGCACACAACATAAATATCATGCTTTGCCAAGTGATTAAGATATGTATTCAATGCATGCTTGGTGTCAGTGTGTGCTAGCCATGAGATAATCAATCAAGAGCAATCAAATTGGCACATATCGACATGCTTAACCGCTAAACTCACATTATTCACTAAATATTTCCGCTCTTGTGTTTAGGGTTAAGTGTTTACTCTCAAAGCATAACCAAAAGCAACGTCCCCATAAGCTTGCTCAATGACCATCTTTCCACTAATTAGTTCACAACTTATTGGATCAAAAGGGCTTTCACATGGTCAGTAATGGGGCCAAAGGTTAAGTGGTTAGCATGAAATGAAGGGAAGGGAAAGTCAAATGTTCCTAATGCTTCACAAGACAATTCAAGGACTTTGAAACTCATTTCTTTGCGTATGCTTTCATAATCAAACAACCTAACTCTATTCTTCTCCAACCTTTTATTTTTCTACAACTTCTTTTTGGACTTTCTTTCTTCCTTTTTCTCCTTTTCTCTTTCTTTTTCTCACAACAATTTCTTATTTTGTATTTTCTTTTCTTTGGGACTTTCTTTTTGAACTTATTTTTATACACCACTTTTCTTTTTGATTTTCTCAACTTCTTTTCTTCTTTACAACCTCAACCATTTCTATCTATCTACCCCCACACTTGCCATTTTGTACAATCCCATGGATTTCCCTAGCATAAAAGAAACAAGAAGTCACAATCATTGTCTTATTAACATTTCGGAACAAGGATGGCTAGTGTTTAAGTTAAAACATGGGTTAGGATGATGTGGGTGGTGAAGTGAAAGGCTAAACGATGAATGTGGCTCAAATGGGTTAGTCCTAGTGGATTAGTGTTTAAGGGATGAATGTTAGTTTGGCCATGGTGCTTAACTAGTGCCTTAATCATTTCCAATTCGTTGCAAACTAACACATAGCCTCAAGCGGTCTTTGAGCAAGTTCTAGGTCTCGTAAACTAATGGAATGCACACACATGAAGAACAAGGATGTATGAATGATGCATACATATCAATAAGGCTCAAAATCTCACCATAAAGGGTATATGCAAGTCAATACATAGTCTACACATGCTTCTCTAAATGCAAATGATCAATCAACATGGCAAATGTGCACAAAGTGTCAAGCAAGCATCAATTACATAAATTAATCACAAGGCAATCCAATAAAGTTTAAGCACATGCTCTTTATCCACTTAATTCATAACCTACGGGCTCAAATTCATCATTGGGGTTGAAAAGGACAATAAAAACACACCAAACAAACTTCAAAGTTTCAAAATTCTCAAAATTTTCAACTTTAAGCACCTGTCGACCGGTCGTCACATTATTGTCGACCGGTCGACACACGTCCAGGGAATTGCGTCGACCGTTCGACCCAAAGGTCGACCGTCCGATGAAAACTTTTGAAAAATTGAAAAATTTTGGTGGTTCGAAAATGTGAGACAACTTTAATTTAGCCCAACCTCACACCCCCACACTTAAGACCAACATCGTCCTCGGTGTTGTGAGGAGTTTAAAAGCAAAGAAAATCACATTGGTAAAAGTGAGGAGAGTGAAGTCGGGCGAATGCACACATAACAAAACATTTAGCAATCGGAAGATAGAGATAAGAAAACCCCCTTGTAGACGACTCCCTTAGCTAGCCAAGAAACCTCAAATAGACACCAACCTCAGGGCACAAGGCCCTGACTTCCATATGTTTGCTCCTCGGGTGCCAAATGAACTAGCGAGTGTGATTGCATCGGGATCACTTGAAAACAGGGGAAAGCAGCAATGCAGCATTGACCTCCTCCCAAAGATTTGGGTATAACTCCAAGAATAGGCATCCAAATTGAGTGATTCCAGTGGCGTTGGAAAGTACACTCAAGGAGCTTTAGTTTGGCCACTGGAAACTCAGAAATAGCCTTCCGAACATGCAATGAAGAACCGGTCAAAGTGACCCTCCAGAAAGTCAAACTGCAGTGAGGACTCCTCCTTAAAACCAATATTTCGACAGATCCAACGGTCTGTTTAGAGAGAAATTTACACCGGGCATAGAAGACTCATAGAAGAAGCGTTCCCAACTTGTTTCACTACATTCCAACGGTCTGATGTGAAGAAAACTGTCTCCAAAGTCACTGTTCTGCCCAGGCCTCGCGTAGACAAATGCGAATCAACACCTCTTGGGTCTCTCCCTCCAAAGCTCCATATCCTAGCTCCGCCCAACCTCCCAAAACCTTTATTCTTTACTAAATAGTGCTGAAAACAAAAAGAATTCCTTTTCCAAATGGGGTTGCCTCCCCACAAGCGCTTCGGTTTATAGACCTACAAGCCGGTCTTGGTTCCTCCTTGGTGAAATTATGGTGGCTCAAAGCAAAGCTTCTTCTCACTCAATGTATGGCTTGTCTCACCATCGCCAAAGCTTCCCACAAAACAGCCCTTGATACAATTGAAAATTAACTTCGAAGGTGGTGGCCAAGCATACTTTTTCTTCTTCACCTCTCCTACCATCTCTCTCATGGCCTTGATTGTCGCCTTTTGTAGCGCATTCACGGGAGGAGTCTTCTTTGTAGCTCCTTCAAGAAATGGATCCTTCCCAAGTATGTCTTCATGAGAAAGAGGTGGTGGCTTTGATTTAACAAGAGGCGGTGGATTCAAAGGACCAAAGATCATTTCACTCTTAGCACTATTTCCCTTCACCAAGTTAATAGAAAACACCTCCTCAACTACCTCCGGTGGATGAATGGGCTTGAACATTTCAAACTTCACTTTCTCCCCCAACACCTCAAGCTAATGGTTCCCTTTAAAACATTGATCTTCACTCCCGCCGTAGCCATAAAAGGGCGTCCAAAGATAAGGGGAAATCCATTGTCTTCATTGGGGTCATCACCCATATCAAGCACAACAAAGTCGGCGGGAAGAATAAATTTGTCCACTCTTACTAGCACATCTTCCACTACACCCGCCGGTCTTCGCTTGCTTCCATCCGCAAAGGTAAGTGCAATAGGGGTAGGTTGCAAAGCACCAATGCTCAACCTCTTATAGAGAGATAGAGGCATCACATTGACACTTGCCCCTAGGTCCATAAGTGCTCCTTCAAGGTGTGTCTCACCAATTTGACATCCGATAGTGAAGCTTCCGGGATCTTTCCTCTTTGGTGGCATGTTGTGTTGAATCATTGAGCTTATATGCCCTTCAATCTTGTATACTTCATGCTCCTCAAGCCGCTTCTTCTTGGTGCACAAGTCCTTGAGGAAATTTGCATAGACCGGCACTTTGCAAATGAGCTCCAACAAAGGGATATTAATCTCTACCTTTTTGAACACTTCATGAAGCTCATTCGTCAATGTCTTCTTCTTGTTCCTCCTCTCATCGGGGGTGATCTTCATCGCTTGGTGTACATGCACATCATCATCAAGGATCTCCCTAGAGGTGTTCATGGTTCTTGGTGGGTCCATAGCCTTCATAGCCTCACCACCAAGGTTAGAAACCATGACACTCTCATGCCTAGGAGTCTCCTCACTCAATGCTCCTTCTTGTGTCTTCACTCCACCATAAGAGGTAATATCATTCTCAAAAGACAAGTAACCAAGTCCTTTCCCAAGCACAACTCCTTTATTCTCCTCATAAGTCTCCTCCTCATTCAATCCATAATTGCCAAGGAGTACATTTTCTTCCTCCTTGGCCCCATCCTCCATGCAATGCATATGATCAAAGTTCTCATGAATAGGAATGAAAGGAGAAGGGGTGAAAACATTTGATATTAGGGGAGTAGGAGTATAAGTAGCATGAGAGATACCGGAATGAGAAGTGAAGATAGCATTGCATTGCTCCTTGGTCTTGAACTTAGGATTTTGCTCCACATTAGAAGGCAAGGTACCTCTTGGCCTCTCACTAATCTCCTTGGCCATTTGGCCCATTTGCAACTCAATCTTTAACAAGCCTTGTTGCAAGATGTTTTGCCCTTGTTCAAGAGCCGAGATCGCTTCATTGCTCTTCACTTGGCTTTGCACAAGGGTGGCGATCATGTCCTTCATTGATGGCTCCGCGGACTCTTGAGCTTCGAGAGCTACTTGGGGCAGCAAAAGATGAAGAGACACCTTGATGGTAGGTGTTTCCTCCTTGAGTAGAGAACCCGGGAGGTGCTCCAAAAGTTGAGCTCCTATGTCCTCCATATGTGCCACTCCCTCGATACTTATCTCCTCCTTGGTAAGTGTTATACCCTCGAGACCTCTCTTGATACCTTTGAGCATTGTTTCCAAAAGATTTTGGTTGGTATCCTTGAGTGCTCCCTTGCTCATTCCGAGGTGCAAAGTTGTTGTAAGGCTTTGAAGGCGATTGATAAGAACCTTGTGGATAGGAACTCACTTGGTTCACTTGTTGTCTCTCTTCCTTCTCTTCCTCAACCATGTAAGCACACTCCTCCGCTTGATGGCCAAGAGAGCCACAATAGAAGCAAGGTGGTGAAGAGATAACACTATTGACTTGTCGAGGGGGAGGCTTGGATTGTGATTGCATGAGCATGTCTATCTTCTTGTCGAGAGCCGCTTCCAACCTATCAAATTGGGTTCTCATCATGTCATCCCCCAATGATTCACTCGAGACATTGTGAACTCTTGTTACTTGAGGTGCCGGTTGTGTGGGAGGTAGTCTTCTTGACCCAAAGTCATCCCATAGCTCGGAATTTGTGGCTAGGTCCTCAAATGTGTCCCATGCCTCATCGGGAGACATACCGGCTATCAGGCATCCCCGAAAAGTATCAACTCTTTGTCGTTGCCCGGAAGACAACCCTCGGTAGAACACATCAACTAGAAACCATTGTTCCAAGCCATGGTGTGGGCAACTCATCACTAAATCCTTGAATCTTTCCCAAGTCTCATAGAAAGCATCGCCCGATTGGTGCTTGAAGTTGACAATAGAATCCCTAACCTTGGCCGCCTTGCTAGGTGGGAAGAACTTTGAAAGGAAAGCTTCTTGCAACTCAAACCACGAGTGAATGGACCTTGGTGGAAGCTTCGAGTAACCACTTCCTAGCTCCATCCTTCAATGTGAAAGGGAATAGGCGAAGCTTCGAGACCATCCTCGGGTAGTCCATGTAGTTTCACCGTCGTACAAGCTTGCTCAAACTCCATAAGGTGATCGTATGGGCTCTCATCTTTCAAGGCATGAAAGGTAGGCATAATGCTCAAGGTGGAAGACTTGATTTCATAATGAGTGTTGCACGGTGGTAGAATGATGCAAGAGGGGTGATCCACCACACGAGGAAGAGTGTACTCCCTCATGCGTCTCACGGGAGGTGGATTGTTGTTGTTGAGTGGATCCGGTGGTGGATTTGGTTCTCCCATTGTTGCTTGGGGAATCGGCTCCTCCAAAGGTGCTCGGTGGCGCTCAAATGTAGGCGGTGCACTCTCACACACAATCGGTATACGTCTCAAAATCGGTCTACGTCTCACTCTTGGCCTTCCTCTTGTGTTCTCACTTAAAATCTTTCCGCTTCTAAGTTGTATGCGTGTGTGAGAGGTTGAAGCAAGGTTCATATACCTTCACAACACAATAACCAATGATTAGATACCACAATTGAAGTGGAATACAAGTATAAGAGGTGAAGACAAGTAATGATATCAAAGAGTGAAAGAAACCAAGCAAAGGAACAAAAATGTTCTCGGTCGACCGTTCGACAGACTTTCGTCGACCGGTCGACACTCGTCTAGGGAATTTCCGTTGAAGGGTCGAGAAACAGAGTCGACCGTTCGACAAGTGCCCTGAAACTATGTTTTTGTGTTTTTCTCCTTTTATACCTAAACAAATAAGGTCCCAAAAGGTGCAAGGGAACCCAAACAACGATAAACAAGCAACCTAAGACACAATTAAACCAACGAAAGTACGAATTCAATATTCACAAGTTCAAAAACACACTTGATGCAAGAAACTAAATGAAGGTAAACTAGATGGTTATCAAACTAGGCAACGAAATACCACAATATGAACAAGCACAACAAGGAAATATGCAAACAAGGGCAGAAGAAAGCTAAAGTCTCAACCAAAACAACCAAGAAATCAACGATTAAACCTAGATCCCCGGCAGCGGCGCCATTTGACGAACCGTCAAAGTATGGGGTAAGAATAGGTTAAGAGAGGGGTTGTCGTTCCAACGAGGATCGGTGGGCTCCTTAATTCTTGGTAATTTGCGTGTGGTCAAGTACTCTAGCTGGAATGGATAGGGTGAGAAGTGGGAAGAGTGAAGTGTGTGATTTAGACAATGTGTGGTGTAGTGATATGAAGTTTGGTTTTTGAAAGTAATGATGCAAAGTAAAGGCAAACAACAATCAAATGCAAACAAGGAAAGTAAATGTGTGTGCACAATAAGGAAAATGTTGGGGTTTTCGGGTAAACCACAAGTCCAATGTAACTAGCAATGCTTCAATCGAATTAATCATGCCAATGTGTGTGTGTGAATCAAGCCCCGTATCCTAGCCATGTTATGGGTCTAGGACCATGTTCCTAAGGTATTAAAATGCCATGTTATGGGTCATTCCAACTCTCTAGGTGTCATAGGGGATTCCTCTAAGTTACCTAATACCGAATCCCCTAAAGTGCTTAAGAGGCGTAAAGCATCGAAACTAGGGACCCAAACAAGTTACAACTCATCACATATGCTTCCAATTGCCTTGAGTGTGTGAGGTTACCAATCTCACACAATCTCATCAAGATAGATTAGTTAGCATGCCAAAGAGGTGGTAAATTCTAAGAACAAGCAACCAACACATATTGAAATAGGTAAGCACACATATTCATACAATCACAAAGGCATTTTATTCATAAATCAAGCATCACATAGTCAAATTGGACTAGGGCACACAACCCTAGTCCCCAACAGAGTTACTACTCACTAATCATCAACATATACATCATCAAATTACACAATAAAGCTCTAGACATAAGGAAAAGAGAGAGTAGAGATGAGGAATGCTCAATAGGTGCTCTCTTGCTCCTCCTTGGCTTTGATGATGAACCTTGATGCCTTGGTGAGTGATTCAGCGACCCAAAATGGTGGTGGAGGTGGAGAACGTCGTGGTGAACAGGTTTGATGAAGGATGGTGGAGGAGAGGAGGTGTGGAAGTGGCAGAATCGGGCTGCTCAGCCGTGCGTCGACCGGTCGTCGACCTTCTGTCGACCGGTCGACAAGACGTGCAGAGGCTGATCCGAAGAGGAAGGGGGAGAGAGGAAAGGGGAAAGGAAAAGTGAGGGATTTTGGGGCTGAAGTGGTGGTCTAACCTAATGGGGCAAGAACTAAGTATTTATAGGCTAGAGGGGAAAGAATAAAGGGCTAGGATGAAGTAGGGTTTAATCCAAGGGCTCAAAGGTTTAATGAGGGGCAAGGAAGGGAAATCACAAGGGAGGACAAAAGGGAGGAATAATCAACATGTCACCTCACCAAATCTAGTGTGGTCCTTGATGATGTGGGAGCACATTTGTGAATCACAAGGTTGACTTTGACTTGGGCCTTGACTTTGACCTTCGGAGTTGACCAAGGTTGACTTTTCGGTTTCTCGGTCAATCTTCCGGAATTCTCTTGTGCTTCATTCTCGGGACTCGGCATTTGACTCTTTGATGCTCCAAAGTCGGGGTTGACCACGAGTTGACTTTTGGTCCTCGGGTTGACTTTTCGTCTTTTTGCCGGAAGTCCACTAAAATGCTCCAAAATGCTCCCTTTTGATCCCAATATCGTTCCGATGCTCAATTTACCTACAAGTGTGCAAACAAGGATTATAGACTCACAAATGGCCATTGGACAAGCACAATAATGATGATTATAGGCCTAATTTGTATGCAAATCGCATACAAATCACACCCCCACACTTAAGCTTTGCTTGTCCTCAAGCAAATAGAATCAACAATCCAATCAACACAAATTCAATTGCCTTTCCAACCATATCCTCAATAAGCCCACTAAGCTACTCATCAAGATTCAATCAAGCACACAACATAAATATCATGCTTTGCCAAGTGATTAAGATATGTATTCAATGCATGCTTGGTGTTGTGTGTGCTAGCCATGAGATAATCAATCAAGAGCAATCAAATTGGCACATATCGACATGCTTAACCGCTAAACTCACATTATTCACTAAATATTTCCGCTCTTGTGTTTAGGGTTAAGTGTTTACTCTCAAAGCATAACCAAAAGCAACGTCCCCATAAGCTTGCTCAATGACCATCTTTCCACTAATTAGTTCACAACTTATTGGATCAAAAGGGCTTTCACATGGTTGTAATGGGGCCAAAGGTTAAGGGTTAGTATGAAATGAAGGGAAGGGAAAGTCAAATGTTCCTAATGCTTCACAAGACAATTCAAGGACTTTGAAACTCATTTCTTTGCGTATGCTTTCATAATCAAGCAACCTAACTCTATTCTTCTCCAACCTTTTATTTTTCTACAACTTTTTTTTTTCTTTCTTCCTTTCTCCTTTTCTCTTTCTTTTTCTCAACAACAATTTCTTATTTTGTATTTTCTTTTCTTTGGGACTTTCTTTTTGAACTTATTTTTATACACCACTTTTCTTTTTGATTTTCTCAACTTCTTTTCTTCTTTACAACCTCAACCATTTCTATCTATCTACCCCCACACTTGCCATTTTGTACAATCCCATGGATTTCCCTAGCATAAAAGAAAGGGTAAAAACCCAATTTGGTACCTGAACTATTGCGAAATGTACTTTTTGGTACCTACAAATTTTTTTTACCCAAAATGGTACCTGAACTATTCCACCGTTACCTAACATAGTACCTCGGTTAACTTTGCTGTTAAGTTTGCCTATGTGGCACATTTTTGGAGGGCAAAATAGTCAAATTCGCTACCCACACAAATCTCAATCAACAACCCATAGCTTCCCTCCAAAATCAATAATTTCCCTTCAACATTCTCACAATTTCCCACCAAATTTCAGCAGCCCAGTTAACTTGGAATAAATTTCTTTCAAAAAAAAAAACTTGGAATAAATTGAACAATTCCACCACTTCAATTTAACCCCGAAACATGTAATATGAAACACCAAATTCATTAAACGCATGGCCAAGTGCCAAATTGATATCAAATTTTTTTTTGCAAGTAAATTAATATCAAGTTTAATGGGCACACAAAGACCAAATTCATACCGTAACAAAAAAAAAACAAATTCATATATAAAAACAAAAGGTGGTTCACTGGTCAACATTAATATCAAGTTTAATGGCCACACATAGACCAATTTAAACAACAACTGGCACCAAATTCTTAGTTTAATGGTCTTGCATAGACCAAATTCAAACATAACAACAAAATAAGTGTTTAATAGTCACACATTGACCAATTTTAGACAAAACCAAAGATGATGAACTTGGGGAGTGATGTGCCTCACTTCCACGATGGCTTGCAGATAGGTTTCTTTGACATGTTCACATTCTTTGGGTTGTGTGTTGTCTTCTGAGCACATGGTTGGGAGGATGCTGCAAGGCCAACAAAAGTTCTTGAAGCAAGCTGTGTTGGTTGTGAAGATGAAGAACCAGTTGCTTTGGATGATAGAGTTGTCCTTCTTGTTGGAGCTTTACTGACCTGTAAAACTCAATAATTATGATTGCATTGCATTCAATATACACCTCACCACCACTATGAGAAATATGCACTAAAACATAGATTACAATTTTTGTTGCTAGCTGACCTGTTTTTTTGCACTAGGCTTTGCTGCTTTAACATTGACATTGATATCAACATTCACATGACTTTTCCTCTTTTGAACAGAAACATTAACTTGGCTTGGCATTTGTTCTTCATTAGTCTGACCCTACAAAAATCAAACAACAAATCAGAAATCAGGAATTCAAAACTATGTATTACCATTTAGATGCTCTGTTATAAAGGCCAAAAAATAAAAATAATAATAACTTAACAATTGCTCTCACCTTAGATGCATTTCTAGTCTTTTTAGCAAGCTCAATCTGACATGTTCTTCTGTTATGGTCTTTTGAACCACATGATGTGCAAGACATGGTCACATATCGACTCCTTGGCATCTTAGTACAGCCAGCCCCATCAGTACTGATATTTGCAGCTGCTGGTTCCTCACCTTCCTCCCTCCTTCTAACCATTTTAGGCCTCCCACGTTGCTTCCTAAAAGGTGGAGGCTGAATTGGAGCATGAATCACTGGCCATAGATCAATTCCAGGAACTGGGTTTATAGGATGGGCATATGCATTGAGGTATGACTGCTTACTGTAATAATCATCTACATAAACCACTGGATCTTGTCCTCTAACAAATATGCAAGCAATGGCATGAGGACAAGGAATTCCAGACATCATCCACCTTCTGCATGTGCAGGTCCGCTTAGCCAAGTCAACTGAATGTTGTGATTGCAGAATACTACCTTTTCTACCGCTAACTTCAAACACATAGTCTGATGACCTGTTTGCCTGATATTCCCTTGCCCTTTTTGCATTTTTGGCAATGATTTTTTGGATCCTTGGTCCCACATTAACCTTCCACTTCATTCCAGCCACCCTTCTGTTTGCTATCCTTGCCATCGTATTTTTTCTAAGCTCCTCAAGCCCTACTAAAACAGGTTTGTCCCTTGCTTCTAGAACTGCAGCATTCCAGGACTCACATAAGTTGTTAAGCAACATATCACACTTATATTCTTCTCTAAAATATGCCCTACTCCAGTGATCAGGAGTATCATGATCATTCAACCAGTCCACTGCATTTGATGAGACTTTACCCATTTCAGCCATATGCTTGTTAAACCATACTTTAGTAGTATCTCTTGCTGCTGCCCATAACAAATTTTTCAATACAGCTCCAGGGTTTTTTTTCTTAAAATTGTTGTGTAAATGCCGCACACAATGTCTATGCTCCGCTCCGGGTACCATGTCAGCAACTGCATCTAGCAACCCTTTTTGCTTGTCAGAAATAAACATAACATCATTTCCATTTTGAATTTTCAAATCAACCCTCAGAAACTCCACAAACCAGGTCCAGGTTTCATAATTTTCCAACTCTACAATGGCATAAGCAATGGGAAACATACCATTATTTGCATCAATCCCAATAGCAGAGAGCAACTGTCCTGGATAATTAGACTTTATATGACAACCATCTAATCCAATGACCGGTCTACAACCTTCTCTCCATCCTCTTTTGCATGCATCAAAACACACATAGAATCTCTTGAACTTTCTGATATCCCCTTCCATTTCAGTCTTCATCTTCACAGTGGAATTTGGATTGGTCTCCCTTAATACAGCAGCATATGACTCCAGCATGTTGTATTGATCTGCCTCACTTCCTTCATTCAATTTCGCTGCCAATTTTCTTGCCTTGATAACTTGTCTATGTGAAATATTCTGACCACAATCATCATAAACTCTATCTTGTAATCCCTTCCTAGAAATGTATGGATCAACTTTGAAAACATGTTGATATTCTTTTCCAATAAAGGTTGATGTGCAAAACTTCACCCTTGGAACTACTTCACAGTTCTTGTGTTCCAAATGCAATGATTTAATGGCCAACTCAGGTGAGATGTTGCTAATGAATGAAGCATACATCCAAAATGGGCAAATCCTATCTTCTCTCTTCCCCTTCTTTTTCCCACAAATAACTTCTACTTTTTTATCAGTATTCTTCTGAAAAGAGAGGTTGTATCCATTCTTTACCGCAAATTTCTTTACAGCATCCCTAAACTGTACCACGTTAGCAAACACTTGACCAATTTCAAAGTATGGATTCTTCATATCCCTTTCTGCTATCCATGTTCTTCCTTTAACTCTCTTTTTCTTCACCTTGCTTGTTACCACACCATTACCATCATCTTCCCCAGAGCTTTCTTGTAGGCTACCCAACTCCTCAGTATCATTTGAATTGTCAGAAATTTCACCAACGTATCCCATATCGGCATACTCTTCCAATACATCTTCATTGTCAACGTATTTCTTAAACTCCTCATCATCTCCAGCATAATTCATGTCACCAAATTCAGGATCATCCTCTGGCCTTATCTCATAATCACTATCCAACAATTCGTCTTCCACTTGACTTTGATCACCATCTGCACCTTCTCTGTCTTCTTCAATATTTTCATCTCCCTCATTAAATTCATCAACCACTTCTTCAACCACCATTATCTGTTTGCCTTTGTTTTGTTCCTTATGCACATCTTCCAAATTGTAAACAAAGATTGACTTGTCCACATATGACTCAACTTGTGACTTGTCAATCCCCACACTCTCACAAGCATTTAGTGGCACCATCAATATCTCTGGCATAAACTCCACATGCGGTATAAATTCTTCATAATTTTCTATCTTGTCCTCCATTTCACACAATGCTACCTCCCTTGTCCCTCCACCCACGTAGTAAATATCAACTTTTCTAAACTTGGACAGTAGCTCAATCATCATGACAACGTCCTTATCATTAGTGATAGGCAAGTACATGGCATTTGTAGGATGCTTCCACCAATAGAGGACTGGTGGCTTTCTGTAGCCTAGTCTCCAAGCAAATGTATTCAATTCTATCCAACTGGTCTTGTCCGGATCTAAAGCTTCCACCCAACAAACTTCACCTCCCATATATTGAAACTGCCCATTGCCAACTTCAACAAAATCTCCCCCATGGTGTATTTCAAGAACGAAGCCTTCACCTGCAAAACACAAGTTAAATTTCCAACTTTGTAAGTATATACTCAGAGTAATAATTGGCATGCAAACAACAATAAATAATTTCAAATAAGCTAAAAATACTCTACATGGCGTAGTATAGTCTGAGACACAAGTATGCCATTTTTAATTATTTAGGTGGCAGACTTCAGTTTCCTCTTCTATATTGCAACCAAATAGTATAATAGTGCATCCACAATCATCAATTTAATCAAGTTCTCATTATAAAAAAAACTTATTAAAGCCAAACCCACCTCATACTAACAAAGTCAAATTGACCACAAACTCACAACCCACCAGTAAAACAACCACATCAATACATTAAACAACATGTACATGTCAATAAATATAGCCTAAACAAACCAAAAAAGAACCCAGTAAAAACAATAAAAACAAAGAAAAGAGATGAGCCATGTGCTTGATTCCGACACTTACTGTCATATTTGGGTTTGCCAAAAACCCTAAATTCTCTCCAGTAATCATCAGCCATATATGACTGAGAGATTCCCCACCTTAAAGCCACTTTCCAGTTTGATTCTGATTCCAAACTCTTCTTTATGCGTCCTCAATCAATTTGGATGATGAGTTCTACCTTTTGGAAAGTGAGAAAGTGCGAGACAGAAGTGAGAGGGTGGAGAAGAATAGAGAGTTTTAATCTCTTATTTTTGAAATGTCTCATTTGCCCAGATTCTATTCAGCATTGTCCATTCAAATTGTGAGAATGTTGGAGGGAAATTATTGATTTTGGAGGGAAGCTATGGGTTGTTGATTGAGATTTGTGTGGGTAGCGAATTTGACTATTTTGCCCTCCAAAAATGTGCCACATAGGCAAACTTAACAGCAAAGTTAACCGAGGTACTATGTTAGGTAACGGTGGAATAGTTCAGGTACCATTTTGGGTAAAAAAAATTTGTAGGTACCAAAAAGTACATTTCGCAATAGTTCAGGTACCAAATTGGGTTTTTACCCTAAAAGAAACAAGAAGTCACAATCATTGTCTTATTAACATTTCGGAACAAGGATGGCTAGTGTTTAAGTTAAAACATGGGTTAGGATGATGTGGGTGGTGAAGTGAAAGGCTAAACGATGAATGTGGCTCAAATGGGTTAGTCCTAGTGGATTAGTGTTTAAGGGATGAATGTTAGTTTGGCCATGGTGCTTAACTAGTGCCTTAATCATTTCCAATTCGTTGCAAACTAACACATAGCCTCAAGCGGTCTTTGAGCAAGTTCTAGGTCTCGTAAACTAATGGAATGCACACACATGAAGAACAAGGATGTATGAATGATGCATACATATCAATAAGGCTCAAAATCTCACCATAAAGGGTATATGCAAGTCAATACATAGTCTACACATGCTTCTCTAAATGCAAATGATCAATCAACATGGCAAATGTGCACAAAGTGTCAAGCAAGCATCAATTACATAAATTAATCACAAGGCAATCCAATAAAGTTTAAGCACATGCTCTTTATCCACTTAATTCATAACCTACGGGCTCAAATTCATCATTGGGGTTGAAAAGGACAATAAAAACACACCAAACAAACTTCAAAGTTTCAAAATTCTCAAAATTTTCAACTTTAAGCACCTGTCGACCGGTCGTCACATTATTGTCGACCGGTCGACACACGTCCAGGGAATTGCGTCGACCGTTCGACCCAAAGGTCGACCGTCCGATGAAAACTTTTGAAAAATTGAAAAATTTTGGTGGTTCGAAAATGTGAGACAACTTTAATTTAGCCCAACCTCACACCCCCACACTTAAGACCAACATCGTCCTCGGTGTTGTGAGGAGTTTAAAAGCAAAGAAAATCACATTGGTAAAAGTGAGGAGAGTGAAGTCGGGCGAATGCACACATAACAAAACATTTAGCAATCGGAAGATAGAGATAAGAAAACCCCCTTGTAGACGACTCCCTTAGCTAGCCAAGAAACCTCAAATAGACACCAACCTCAGGGCACAAGGCCCTGACTTCCATATGTTTGCTCCTCGGGTGCCAAATGAACTAGCGAGTGTGATTGCATCGGGATCACTTGAAAACAGGGGAAAGCAGCAATGCAGCATTGACCTCCTCCCAAAGATTTGGGTATAACTCCAAGAATAGGCATCCAAATTGAGTGATTCCAGTGGCGTTGGAAAGTACACTCAAGGAGCTTTAGTTTGGCCACTGGAAACTCAGAAATAGCCTTCCGAACATGCAATGAAGAACCGGTCAAAGTGACCCTCCAGAAAGTCAAACTGCAGTGAGGACTCCTCCTTAAAACCAATATTTCGACAGATCCAACGGTCTGTTTAGAGAGAAATTTACACCGGGCATAGAAGACTCATAGAAGAAGCGTTCCCAACTTGTTTCACTACATTCCAACGGTCTGATGTGAAGAAAACTATCTCCAAAGTCACTGTTCTGCCCAGGCCTCGCGTAGACAAATGCGAATCAACACCTCTTGGGTCTCTCCCTCCAAAGCTCCATATCCTAGCTCCGCCCAACCTCCCAAAACCTTTATTCTTTACTAAATAGTGCTGAAAACAAAAAGAATTCCTTTTCCAAATGGGGTTGCCTCCCCACAAGCGCTTCGGTTTATAGACCTACAAGCCGGTCTTGGTTCCTCCTTGGTGAAATTATGGTGGCTCAAAGCAAAGCTTCTTCTCACTCAATGTATGGCTTGTCTCACCATCGCCAAAGCTTCCCACAAAACAGCCCTTGATACAATTGAAAATTAACTTCGAAGGTGGTGGCCAAGCATACTTTTTCTTCTTCACCTCTCCTACCATCTCTCTCATGGCCTTGATTGTCGCCTTTTGTAGCGCATTCATGGGAGGAGTCTTCTTTGTAGCTCCTTCAAGAAATGGATCCTTCCCAAGTATGTCTTCATGAGAAAGAGGTGGTGGCTTTGATTTAACAAGAGGCGGTGGATTCAAAGGACCAAAGATCATTTCACTCTTAGCACTATTTCCCTTCACCAAGTTAATAGAAAACACTACAAAAAAAGTTTGCAATGGCTACGCATACTTAGCGTTGGCACTCAATTGCCATCGCCAATACTTCAAATTTGCTTCGGCAAGAGCTTCAGTCGAAAATTTGGATTAAGTTTGCGTCAGAAACATGACGCCGTCGCAATTGATCGACTTTTAGCGACTGGATGAGGCCTTCCGTGGCAAACTTAATGGCTGGATGTATATGAAAACAAGCTCGATCTGTTCTCTTTAAGACCTTGGCGTCTCTCTCTCTCTCTCTCTCTCTCTCTCTCTCTCTCTCTCTCTCTCTCTCTCTCTCTCTCTCTCTCTCAGGTCTCTCTGTTAGACCTTGATGAGAAAAACATAGATCTGGTAAGGCCGGCGTTTTACCAAAATTCATTCCCCAAATTTCCCTAGCCTCTTTCTCTTATCTCCCGTGTCCCAAGCCCTAGTTTTTCAACAAAATCAAAGATAACGAGTGTTTCAGCCTCTACAATCCGATGCTTCGATCCAGGATCTACGGCTCAGAATCCCTCCAACCGACATCTCACAACGGCTTCCTCACCTCCACGCTCACCCCCTCGCTTCCAATGCCGCTCTTGCCCTCCAATTGAACGCCCATTCCTTCACCGTGAACAGGTTCAGCTTAGTTCCTTGAATTTCTAAGCTTTTTCGATCTGGGTTTTTGAATTTGATTGTAATTCTTGTGTACAACTCGGAATTTTTGTATATCTTATTCAAAGATAGGATTGTTCTTATCTGGGCATGCAGCTGTAGTTGTGATTATTGCAAATTATGCTATAATTTAAGGATTTTTCTTATCTGGGCAAGCATCTTTCTTTTGAGCTTACAGTTCTTTCACGTCTTCGTCCATTTTCAGAGTTTGTGTTCCCTTGTGTTGTCTTTTCAATTTTCGATCATCATGAAAAAGTACACTACATACATTTTTGACTTTGAAATTAAGATTTTCATGAGTACTACCTTTGAAGTTTATCATTTTTTTCTTCTATATTTTGTTAATTGCTTCAGCAGTACATGCATTGCAATTTAAGCTTTGTTTACCCTGAATTGCAAATGTTAATTAATTCAGATAGAAGCTTTCATCATACAGAGCTTATGGTCTATTAAATGTTCTTGTGGTGTGCTTGAAGATGTTCGTTCTTGTACTATTTTGTCATTGGTCATAGGTTCGTGTTTACCCCTCTTCATATTTGATAATGGAAATAAGCTATTAAGTATTTAAGGTTTAATTTTGTTTATGGGCAGAGGCTGTATAATTTATAATGGGTTATTGGTTCAGTTTGGTTTAATTTAATAATGGCAATAAGCTATTAAGCATTGAGTGGCTCGAATATTATATCAATCAGCAAGATGTGCCAATGGTTATCATATCTCATGACAGAGCTTTTCTCGATCAGTTGTGTACAAAAATAGTGGAAACTGATATTGTTGTTTGGTTGCACATGCGAAGGTCGACTCAGGTGACATGCTTCAGAGTTCAGAAAAGAAGATTTGGGCTTGATTTTCTCCTCACTGGGGGATTCTTGGTCTTAACTCGGTTCCAGTTTGGATAGTATTGATGTTTGCTTGTTTTCCTCATTTTCTTTCTCTGTTAGACATTTGTTAATCATAAGTGTGGACTTATTATTATGCTGTGGAACTCTGATAGCCTTAACCAATGTTCATTTTTTGTCAAAGAAAAAGCGTAATCTTATGCTGTAAGCCCATTTAGAGTGATGGACATAAAAATTCCTGAAAAATTAAAGATCAATGGTTGACGAAGGAAATTGATCTGTTAAGAGGAAATGAAAAACTTATAGTGATGGTTAGGAATTGAGTTGTTTTTTTTTGTCTGAGTTGGTCTTAAGTTGCGACAAGATTACGCAGCAGATACTACTTAGCTTGATGGTTGCTGACTGCCATAAAACTGTTGTATTCATATGCTCTCAATAAGCTTTTAAGAAGAGCATATTGATTGTTGTTTCTTTGAGTAGGTGTTCAAGTCATTTAATTAACTCTAGTTTATTCTGCAGGTTAGTTGCCAGAGGCTATCCATTGGGGTCACACCCAAAACGCTAAGGCTCCCAAAGCCTGGGGAGACCCTCTTATCTGTCCATGGATCACCCCTTGGTGTTTACAAGGAAGGCAATATCGAAGCCATACATGGTATGAATCCCTTCCAATCAGTATTTGTATTATCTTGATTAAACACTGCGTTTTTAATTACTGGATCCTAGTTACTTTTGGTTTTGGTGCTTGGATTATATGTGAAAGGGGGCAAATACTCATTTTAACTGGTTCAACTTAAGTCTGAAGGAAACTTCGCATTCTTTTGTGCCTTCCTTTATTAGTCTTTTCAGATCTTGGTTCATTCATTGTGTTACGTATAGTATAGATTTCTTTAGCAGCTTTACTGTTAGTTTCCTTATTAAGCAGTCTTGATTAGTTTAGATATGTATGATTATTAATATTTATAGTCATTTGAGCTGAATTCTGCAATTGACAGACCATTCTATTATTGTACTTATATGTTTTGGTTATGCTAAACATGATTATGAATTTGTCTTTTCCTTTCTGGTAGTAAGTCAATGCAGTAGCAAAACATAATAAATGTTTATTTGAGAATTGAATAATTTTTCTGTGTTGTGTTGTTTTCGTTTCTAGTATTCATTCCCATAAACACATTAGAATTTAAATATATGTGTTTGATATGTCTTGGGTTCCAGCTCAAATGACTATATGTGTTTAATATGTGTTTAATATTTATAGTCATTTGAGCTGAATTCTGCAATTGACAGACCCTTCTATTATTGTACTTATATGTTTTGGTTATGCTAAACATGATTATGAATTTGTCTTTTCCTTTCTGGTAGTAAGTCAATGCAGTAGCAAAACATAATAAATGTTTATTTGAGAATTGAATAATTTCTCTGTATTGTGTTGTTTTCGTTTCTAGTATTCATTCCCATAAACACATTAGAATTTAAATATATGTGTTTGATATGTCTTGGGTTCCAGTGCAACTAGTGGCCATGAAATGAGGAGGGAGTCCATAGGAGAAAGCAAATCAAGGGCCAATTAGTGACAGAGCAATGGACTAAGTTTATAAGTTCCTGCATCATATTGAAGAAGACAAAGTGCAGTGTGTTGACTGCTAAACTAAATAGAGAAGGTTCTTAGTTGCCCAGGTTTTAGAACACATTGTATAATTAGCCAAAAAAGAAGAAGAAGACATTGTATATATTATAATTGTCGGGTTTTAGGCCTATTTGATAGGGTTTACAGCTTTGAACTTGTTAATCTTGTTCACTGAAAAATGTATAATGGAATGGATTTAATGTATTGTAAATTGTTGGAAAAATATTTGGTGCGAATTTTTTTTAATTTTGGAATATATGTATTTTTTTAATTTTTGAATATGTGCTATTTTAATTTTGGGTTTTTTTTTTTTAATTTTGGAATATATTTTGCGACGGCAAATGCCCGTGGCTAAATAGTCAATGGCGACGGCATATAGCGTGGCGACTCTCCGTCGCAAATTGAGCACCAAAGTCACGGAAAAACCATTGCGACTCTTTTGCCGTCGCTTAATCTCTTTGCGACGGCAAATTGCCGTGTCCATGAGCATTGGCGACGCCACCTAAGGCTACGCTACGATTGCCGTCGCAGAGCCGTCGCCAAAGGTCTTTTGCGACGTCATTTTACCCTTTTGCGACGGCATTGCGCTGTGGCTAAATTTGATTTTTTTTGTAGTGAAACACCTCCTCAACTACCTCCGGTGGATGAATGGGCTTGAACATTTCAAACTTCACTTTCTCCCCCAACACCTTGAAGCTAATGGTTCCCTTTAAAACATTGATCTTCACTCCCGCCGTAGCCATAAAAGGGCGTCCAAAGATAAGGGGAAATCCATTGTCTTCATTGGGGTCATCACCCATATCAAGCACAACAAAGTCGGCGGGAAGAATAAATTTGTCCACTCTTACTAGCACATCTTCCACTACACCCGCCGGTCTTCGCTTGCTTCCATCCGCAAAGGTAAGTGCAATAGGGGTAGGTTGCAAAGCACCAATGCTCAACCTCTTATAGAGAGATAGAGGCATCACATTGACACTTGCCCCTAGGTCCATAAGTGCTCCTTCAAGGTGTGTCTCACCAATTTGACATCCGATAGTGAAGCTTCCGGGATCTTTCCTCTTTGGTGGCATGTTGTGTTGAATCATTGAGCTTATATGCCCTTCAATCTTGTATACTTCATGCTCCTCAAGCCGCTTCTTCTTGGTGCACAAGTCCTTGAGGAAATTTGCATAGACCGGCACTTTGCAAATGAGCTCCAACAAAGGGATATTAATCTCTACCTTTTTGAACACTTCACGAAGCTCATTCGTCAATGTCTTCTTCTTGTTCCTCCTCTCATCGGGGGTGATCTTCATCGCTTGGTGTACATGCACATCATCATCAAGGATCTCCCTAGAGGTGTTCATGGTTCTTGGTGGGTCCATAGCCTTCATAGCCTCACCACCAAGGTTAGAAACCATGACACTCTCGCCTAGGAGTCTCCTCACTCAATGCTCCTTCTTGTGTCTTCACTCCACCATAAGAGGTAATATCATTCTCAAAAGACAAGTAACCAAGTCCTTTCCCAAGCACAACTCCTTTATTCTCCTCATAAGTCTCCTCCTCATTCAATCCATAATTGCCAAGGAGTACATTTTCTTCCTCCTTGGCCCCATCCTCCATGCAATGCATATGATCAAAGTTCTCATGAATAGGAATGAAAGGAGAAGGGGGTGAAAACATTTGATATTAGGGGAGTAGGAGTATAAGTAGCATGAGAGATACCGGAATGAGAAGTGAAGATAGCATTGCATTGCTCCTTGGTCTTGAACTTAGGATTTTGCTCCACATTAGAAGGCAAGGTACCTCTTGGCCTCTCACTAATCTCCTTGGCCATTTGGCCCATTTGCAACTCAATCTTTGACAAGCCTTGTTGCAAGATGTTTTGCCCTTGTTCAAGAGCCGAGATCGCTTCATTGCTCTTCACTTGGCTTTGCACAAGGGTGGCGATCATGTCCTTTATTGATGGCTCCGCGGACTCTTGAGCTTCGAGAGCTACTTGGGCAGCAAAAGATGAAGAGACACCTTGATGGTAGGTGTTTCCTCCTTGAGTAGAGAACCCGGGAGGTGCTCCAAAAGTTGAGCTCCTATGTCCTCCATATGTGCCACTCCCTTGATACTTATCTCCTCCTTGGTAAGTGTTATACCCTTGAGACCTCTCTTGATACCTTTGAGCATTGTTTCCAAAAGATTTTGGTTGGTATCCTTGAGTGCTCCCTTGCTCATTCCGAGGTGCAAAGTTGTTGTAAGGCTTTGAAGGCGATTGATAAGAACCTTGTGGATAGGAACTCACTTGGTTCACTTGTTGTCTCTCTTCCTTCTCTTCCTCAACCATGTAAGCACACTCCTCCGCTTGATGGCCAAGAGAGCCACAATAGAAGCAAGGTGGTGAAGAGATAACACTATTGACTTATCGAGGGGGAGGCTTGGATTGTGATTGCATGAGCATGTCTATCTTCTTGTTGAGAGCCGCTTCCAACCTATCAAATTGGGTTCTCATCATGTCATCCCCCAATGATTCACTTGAGACATTGTGAACTCTTGTTACTTGAGGTGCCGGTTGTGTGGGAGGTAGTCTTCTTGACCCAAAGTCATCCCATAGCTCGGAATTTGTGGCTAGGTCCTCAAATGTGTCCCATGCCTCATCGGGAGACATACCGGCTATTGTGCATCCCCGAAAAGTATCAACTCTTTGTCGTTGCCCGGAAGACAACCCTCGGTAGAACACATCAACTAGAAACCATTGTTCCAAGCCATGGTGTGGGCAACTCATCACTAAATCCTTGAATCTTTCCCAAGTCTCATAGAAAGCATCGCCCGATTGGTGCTTGAAGTTGACAATAGAATCCCTAACCTTGGCCGCCTTGCTAGGTGGGAAGAACTTTGAAAGGAAAGCTTCTTGCAACTCAAACCATGAGTGAATGGACCTTGGTGGAAGCTTGAGTAACCACTTCCTAGCTCCATCCTTCAATGTGAAAGGGAATAGGCGAAGCTTGAGACCATCCTCGGGTAGTCCATGTAGTTTCACCGTCGTACAAGCTTGCTCAAACTCCATAAGGTGATCGTATGGGCTCTCATCTTTCAAGGCATGAAAGGTAGGCATAATGCTCAAGGTGGAAGACTTGATTTCATAATGAGTGTTGCACGGTGGTAGAATGATGCAAGAGGGGTGATCCACCACATGAGGAAGAGTGTACTCCCTCATGCGTCTCACGGGAGGTGGATTGTTGTTGTTGAGTGGATCCGGTGGTGGATTTGGTTCTCCCATTGTTGCTTGGGGAATCGGCTCCTCCAAAGGTGCTCGGTGGCGCTCAAATGTAGGCGGTGCACTCTCACACACAATCGGTATACGTCTCACAATCGGTCTACGTCTCACTCTTGGCCTTCCTCTTGTGTTCTCACTTAAAATCTTTCCGCTTCTAAGTTGTATGCGTGTGTGAGAGGTTGAAGCAAGGTTCATATACCTTCACAACACAATAACCAATGATTAGATACCACAATTGAAGTAAGGAATACAAGTATAAGAGGTGAAGACAAGTAATGATATCAAAGAGTGAAAGAAACCAAGCAAAGGAACAAAAATGTTCTCGGTCGACCGTTCGACAGACTTTCGTCGACCGGTCGACACTCGTCCAGGGAATTTCCGTTGAAGGGTCGAGAAACAGAGTCGACCGTTCGACAAGTGCCCTGAAACTATGTTTTTGTGTTTTTCTCCTTTTATACCTAAACAAATAAGGTCCCAAAAGGTGCAAGGGAACCCAAACAACGATAAACAAGCAACCTAAGACACAATTAAACCAACGAAAGTACGAATTCAATATTCACAAGTTCAAAAACACACTTGATGCAAGAAACTAAATGAAGGTAAACTAGATGGTTATCAAACTAGGCAACGAAATACCACAATATGAACAAGCACAACAAGGAAATATGCAAACAAGGGCAAAAGAAAGCTAAAGTCTCAACCAAAACAACCAAGAAATCAACGCACTACCAGAAAAATGATCTTTTACGACACACATTTTACGGCGTGCAAAATATGTGCGCCGTAATTGATATTCAGTAACGACGTGTTTTTTTAGGCGCTGTAAAAGACCTACTTGTTGGCCATTTATGACGTTCTTTTCTTGTATGCCGTAAATATTAATATACATTTACAGCGTGTTTAAAAAGAACGTCGTAAAAGACGTCTGGTGGTTTTTTACGACAGTTTTTAGCACGCCATGAAAGACCAACAAAACTGAAATTGTGAGCGGGCAACATAAAACAAAGCGCGGGGTTTAATTTTTTTAAGTCAAAAGGGTGACCCAAATATCAAAAGCACTCATCTCAGACTAGTCGGCCAAAAAAAGAAGAAAATTTCTTCTCTCGTTGCTCGCGATAGAATTTCCCACCAACTCTCTTCATCTCTTCCACAGATCCACTGGTAAGCCCTTCCCTATCATCCCGTCCTCCTCCTCCTCCTCCTCCTCTCTCTCTCTCGTCCTATACGTCTTTGTGGTAAGGTGATTTAATTCTAGGGTTTGGTGATTCAATTCTAGCAATACATTCTTGTTATTTTAAACCTCAGATTTGGGGCTTTTTGGTGGCAGGAGGTCTGGTGAGTGGGTTGGGCAAAGGCATCACAGTCAGCAGCATAGGCGTCCCAGTTCAAAGCCGGTGACCTTTGCGTCATCTTCATCAAGATTGGTTCTCTCTCTCTCTACCCCTCGTCCTCCTCGCAATAATTTTTTAACTGACTGCTTTTCTGTTTCTCGCAATTACTAGCCAAGGGAGGATGCGATGCGAAACAACATCAGTTACGCCATGACCCTGCTTCAGGTCTAGCTCTATCCTTCTTCTCTGATTTTGGCCTTTTTTTTTGGAATTCTGTTTGTTGATTTTCTCTTTAGCATGCATCATGTTGTTTTATTAGACTCAAATTGTAGTGTTAAAACTTGATGCTGATTTCCTAATGATATTACTTAACGTATTGAATTTTTGTTGATTGTTTGGGAACACGAATGGGTTGTTGGACTTATAATTGCCGTTTGGTTAGCTAGCTATTGATGAGATACATAATTGGTTGGTAATTTATACTTAGATATGTGTTCTTCGTAATAGGGTACCAAGATTAATGCTTTTTAGTTAATTACTTGCTTTATTTGACAACAATTTGCATAACCATATTTGAATACAGATGCTGGTATATGTTGGTACCATGTCTCCCTCTGGTCTTTAATTAAACGCTTAATTCACTGTCCAAATTTATTGTGCTCCCATAATAATTTTTTATTTCCCTTTTTTGGTGAAGCACCTCACTCTATTGACTCCAAATTATTATGCAGCTACTAATATCCAAAGCAGGGCATTTGGTTTTGGTTGTAGAGGAGCTTTCATGGAATCTCTTGACAAATCCAATACGTCATCACCATCAATAAGAGACCCTCGAAGAGTTTGGACCCAAGCACCACTAAAGTCAGTCCAAAATACCCAACATACATTGTCATGAACGATGTGAGTGACCTTTCAGCACCTATGAATTCAATTTAATGTCCATTGTTTAATAATACTAGCTAGAGTCATATTCTGCCTATTCGTTTGTAAGGAATCACATGCATAAAAAGGGATTGAACTTATTAGATTTGATAAAACCATGCATCTTATCAGTGTGATAACTCATTTTCAAAGGTAAGAACCGGTTGGCATCTCCCGGGCAAATGCTTTCAAATTTAGTGAGTGCTTGTTTACTTTTACTCAGTTTGTTGTGTACTACCTATAAAGAAAGTTTTACTTTGTATAGAGCCTAGCTTAGCTAGCTTAGCAACACATATGTGGTATGTGTCTTGGAGTTTGTTTTATGGGACTTTTAATTATGAATTAGCATCATATAAAAGAAAATGGGGTTTTCACATTGCTCTCAGTATTAGATTCTAGGCCCTAGGTAGCTGGAGATAGATTCATTTGTTATTATGCTTGTTATTTTTAAAATTTATGTTCTGGTTTTAGGAGAGGAAAGCACAGCTTGGTGTAAGAATGGTTAGCTCTGCAGTGGCTTGATTTTCCATATGGAAAGGTACATACAAATGAATCTATCTTTAAAGCCTGAAACTTTTGAAACATAATGTTAAATAACTAATGTATCAGGTATTAACTAATTTTTTTAAAGTTAATCGTACTTCTCTAAACTGTGGTTGAGCTTAATATTTTCCTTTCTTATAAATATTTATTCATCTGATAGGTTGTTCCTGGAGATTTTTGCTTGAAATTACTGAAAGAATAATTATTGGTGATTTTTCAAAGTTCCCTAACTTTTCTGAAATGTTGGTCACACCTACAGCCAACTTTGTTTTACAACGGATTTGGTGAACTTCTATATTTGTATACAATCTGATTCTTTTGCTTGTTAAAAAGAATGTTTGATGTTTTTCTTTTGTATTCCAGTTCTTGTTTCTATCCTCCTGCATTTTTTTTAGTTTTAGCTGCTTTTCTTTGCTGTTTATGTAGTCTCCTTTAGTCTCTTCTCTTTGTGGGCTGTTGAATTAGTCTCCTATGGTCTCTTCTTTGCAGCTGCTTGGGATAGGTGGTAAAGTAGAACAAGCTTGATGCTGATTCTAAGGAGGAGTTGAAAGCTCTCTAAGGAAACAAATAGAGATTTTAGAGAGTTTTACCAAGATTTATGTTGTCGCATGTGAGTTTTTTTGGCTATGGATCGATTATTAATTCTTTGCTTGTAAGCAAATTTTATATATACAAATGTGAAACAAGTGTTGATCACTCTAGATTTTGTACTGAATTGAGCTTGGTGAATTAATATATAACAACTAATGGTTTTACATTTTTTAATTTCCTTGCAGTTTGATATTTATGGATGAGTGAATTTTTTAGTTTAGAAGGAATCTAAATATTTGGATTTCAAAGGGGTATTGTAATATTGAACCAAAAAAAAAAAACCATACACGGCATGCTATTGACATCATTTACAACGTTCTTTTGTGATCATATAAGGTCTTTTACGGCGTGCATATAAGGTTTTTTACGGCGTGCTTATAAGGATTTTTTGGCAAGTTTTAAGGTCTTTTATGGCGTGCTTTAAGGTCTTTTACGACGTTCTTATAAGGTCTTTTACGACGTACAAATACACGCCGTTAATGATATTGGTCTTTTACGACAGGTTCATTTACGACGTATTTTTTCGCGTCGTAAATTGTCATTAACGGCGCACTTTGTGGGCTGTAAATGACCATTTTTCTGGTAGTGACGATTAAACCTAGATCCCCGGCAGCGGCGCCATTTGACGAACCGTCAAAGTATGGGGTAAGAATAGGTTAAGAGAGGGGTTGTCGTTCCAACGAGGATCGGTGGGCTCCTTAATTCTTGGTAATTTGCGTGTGGTCAAGTACTCTAGCTGGAATGGATAGGGTGAGAAGTGGGAAGAGTGAAGTGTGTGATTTAGACAATGTGTGGTGTAGTGGTATGAAGTTTAGTTTTTGAAAGTAATGATGCAAAGTAAAGGCAAACAACAATCAAATGCAAACAAGGAAAGTAAATGTGTGTGCACAATAAGGAAAATGTTGGGGTTTTCGGGTAAACCACAAGTCCAATGTAACTAGCAATGCTTCAATCGAATTAATCATGCCAATGTGTGTGTGTGAATCAAGCCCCGTATCCTAGCCATGTTATGGGTCTAGGACCATGTTCCTAAGGTATTAAAATGCCATGTTATGGGTCATTCCAACTCTCTAGGTGTCATAGGGGATTCCTCTAAGTTACCTAATACCGAATCCCCTAAAGTGCTTAAGAGGCGTAAAGCATCGAAACTAGGGACCCAAACAAGTTACAACTCATCACATATGCTTCCAATTGCCTTGAGTGTGTGAGGTTACCAATCTCACACAATCTCATCAAGATAGATTAGTTAGCATGCCAAAGAGGTGGTAAATTCTAAGAACAAGCAACCAACACATATTGAAATAGGTAAGCACACATATTCATACAATCACAAAGGCATTTTATTCATAAATCAAGCATCACATAGTCACATTGGACTAGGGCACACAACCCTAGTCCCCAACAGAGTTACTACTCACTAATCATCAACATATACATCATCAAATTACACAATAAAGCTCTAGACATAAGGAAAAGAGAGAGTAGAGATGAGGAATGCTCAATAGGTGCTCTCTTGCTCCTCCTTGGCTTTGATGATGAACCTTGATGCCTTGGTGAGTGATTCAGCGACCCAAAATGGTGGTGGAGGTGGAGAACGTCGTGGTGAACAGGTTTGATGAAGGATGGTGGAGGAGAGGAGGTGTGGAAGTGGCAGAATCGGGCTGCTCAGCCGTGCGTCGACCGGTCGTCGACCTTCTGTCGACCGGTCGACGGACGTGCGAGGCCGATCCGAAGAGGAAGGGGGAGAGAGGAAAGGGGAAAGGAAAAGTGAGGGATTTTGGGGCTGAAGTGGTGGTCTAACCTAATGGGGCAAGAACTAAGTATTTATAGGCTAGAGGGAAAGAATAAAGGGCTAGGATGAAGTAGGGTTTAATCCAAGGGCTCAAAGGTTTAATGAGGGGCAAGGAAGGGAAATCACAAGGGAGGACAAAAGGGAGGAATAATCAACATGTCACCTCACCAAATCTAGTGTGGTCCTTGATGATGTGGGAGCACATTTGTGAATCACAAGGTTGACTTTGACTTGGGCCTTGACTTTGACCTTCGGAGTTGACCAAGGTTGACTTTTCGGTTTCTCGGTCAATCTTCCGGAATTCTCTTGTGCTTCATTCTCGGGACTCGGCATTTGACTCTTTGATGCTCCAAAGTCGGGGTTGACCACGAGTTGACTTTTGGTCCTCGGGTTGACTTTTCGTCTTTTTGCCGGAAGTCCACTAAAATGCTCCAAAATGCTCCCTTTTGATCCCAATATCGTTCCGATGCTCAATTTACCTACAAGTGTGCAAACAAGGATTAGAGACTCACAAATGGCCATTGGACAAACACAATAATGATGATTATAGGCCTAATTTGTATGCAAATCGCATACAAATCAGAGAGAGGAAGCCACACATCAAAAAATCACCAAGCATCACCAAAAGAACAAAAAATACTCTAGAGCAGCCGTCCAATCCGTTCGAACGTCACTAGGACGTCCGGACGGACAGTCCCGACCACCTACTGTAATCATGCATTTTCTCATACTTCCGTCCATTTTTTGGACTTTCATCCTTCACGAAAGTTGTTCCTAAGGCCCTCATTTACCTTAAGGACTAACTTTCACCATCGTTTGTGCATTTACATGATCTAGAAATCGTCAAGAACAGCAAGGGCCATCTAGAATCCTGGAGGTTTTGAGCAAGGAGGAGTGAGGAGAAGAAGAGGATACATGGAGCAGCAAGCCAACTCTTGGGACAGCAAGGACCTGCTGGGTGTCTTCATGAGCATCTCTCAACCTATCTTTACTTTGCTTTGTTCAATTAATTCTTGAAACTATTGATGTATTATACAAGCATGTGTGTATAAATTCTTATGGTTGGGGACTAGGGTTGCATACCCTAGTTCATTGATCATGGATTTATAAAACTTTGATGTTTATTCATGTTGGATTGTGCTATGAATATGTTCATTGTCTAGCTTAATAATGTTGAATGCATGTTTGAATACCTTATCAATTGAAGAGCATGTGTTAGACTTATATTGGTTGAATTTGTAGAGCTTGATAACCTCTTTAAATTCTAGACTCTTGACATTGAACATGATGAGTTTGAGTGAATGCTTGACTTGTTTGAATTTTTAGTCTTTGAAGTTTTTTGCCTTATTTGGTTAATTTGGGTACCTTGACAAGGCTTAAATTAATGGAGTAGGAGTTCAAGTTGATGCGAGAGCACAATTTGGCACGAGAGTACGGAAGAGACCCTATGAATGTGATGGGTTAAGCTTTGGTTTGACTTGTTTGAAATCCTAGTTGATGACTCTATGCCTCTTTTTATGAACTTAAGGACTGTAAAAAGCTTAAGAAACTGATTGAGTGCTCCTCATGAATCTATTAGACATGAGGGAGACATTGAAAGAAACTAAATCTTATGTACTCTTTATAGTGCTAAGGTTTGAAGGATTTTGGTTTGTTAATCAATCAATGTGCATTTTCAAAAGACTACCATTCATTGTTTATGAAAACTCAATCATTCTACCATTTCTATATCTATCCATATTCCTCTTCTTACATGTTAGAGTGCATTGAGTTTGTTAGCTCAATCACTCTTGTTTACTTCTTGCATTTTAATTTACTTGCATCACTCTTATTCATAAAAATACCAAAAAAATATTACACCACACTCATTTATATATATCCACTACACTTTGCATCATTCCATTTCTAGTCTCATCATTTTAGTGCTAAGAAACTTGGTTACCACTGATTGACGTGAAAACGCACATCAATTTATTTTACCTAAAACTTCCTAACAATTTGTCGTTGAAAAGTATAATGGGAAGTAGAGGTTTTTCCCACATGAGATTGTTTATTTACTTTTCTATGTCACGAAATTAATTAAACTATATTGTTTCTATTTACAAAAATGTACAATATATACAAAAGTGTTGTTTTTGGGTTTTTCAATATTTTTGAAAACAATAAATAAATAAAAGGAAATATTTTTGGTTTTTAATCTTTTTGAAAATAAATAAAAAAGAAAAATACAAATTAGAATACAATTTAACTAACACACTTAAATAAAACACACCAATAATTAAACTAACACACAAATGAATAAATAAATATATTTTTGGGTTTTTCATAAAATAATCAAATCACACAATATTCAAATTACACAAATTAAATTAAACAAATAAAAATAGAATAATAAATTCACACAACTTAAAATTAAAAAGAGTTTGAGAAAGAAATGCTCATTTAATTCCGGCGAAGGATCTTATCGGATTTGCCGTGAATTCGGTGAAGGCTCGGAGATTCGGGTGTAGAGAGCAATTGCATTGGGCTTGGGCCTTGGGCTTGGAACATTGGGCTTGGAGGCCCAAATAAGGAAGTCAATTGGACTTTCTTTGCTTGACTTTTCTGGCGGCCCAGCCCGTGACTATCTCCTTGGATTTGGTTGACTTTTCAACCATAGAATTTTCTTTCTTCATTCTCTCGTACCCCGCAGACCCGTGCGTGGTGTTCATCTCTCTTTGCTTCATTTTTCTTTTCTTCTCACTTCTGTTCTTCATCAGATCGAGAGAGAGAGGGAGGCGCGGCTCAATGATGAGCGGCGGAGCAAGGCAGCGAAGGCTGGGCTCGGCGTGGCGGGGCGTTGAGAACGACGCCGGCGGTGGGAGCACGGGCAGAGGACAAGCCGGCGTGACCAAGCGGCGGCAATAAACCGGAACGGCGGTGCCGGCTCTAAGATCGAGAGATGCGAGGTGGTCTGGGCACGGAGGTGCAGAGGCCGAGCGAGCACGGGCTCGCTTGGATCGACGGCGAGAGAGACCGACGGCGCGGCGCCGGTAGAGAAGCTGGATTTGCGGCTTCGGTGGTCATTGGAAGCGACGCCGGTGGATGTGGAAGGGATCGGCGATGGTGATGGCGAGAGAGCAGAGACGAGATGGCAGCGCCGGGATCGGTGATGGTGCGGGAAGAGCATGGGCTCGTCGGCGGGGTGCACAGAGGAGGCACCGGCGGTGGCTCGAGATCGCCGATGGCAGCGGCCATGGAGGACTATGCACGGCAGTAGCGTCGCTGGGCTTTGGGGAGTTCCGACGGGCGGGGCTGAAGGCTTGGATCGATCAGGTGATGCGGTGGTGATCCAAAGAGAGACACGGGTGCAGTGGGTGATTATGTGAGCTGTTGTGAATTTTTGATTGTTTGCAGGTGAACGAAGAAAAGAGGAGATGATTGGGTGATTGAGGCTTGTTTCTGTGAGCAGTGGGCTCACGGTGTTGGATGATTATGCTTGATGATTGTTGATTAAGAATTGTGAACAGAGAGGAAGAAGTAGGGCTGAGATAGCATCGGAGAGAATGGTGAGGGGAAGAGATTGATTGTAGTGAGTAGTAACCAGAGGAAGGGAGATTGTGTTTGCTTGCAGAGAACTTGAGAGGAACGGAGAAGACTTTGAGAAGAGAGGTGAGAGCAGAAGGTAGGCAGAGAACAGAGAGATAGAGGGTGAGAACAGAAGGCACAGCTGGGAGAGCTGTACACGGACGCCGAGAAGGGTGGCACGGGGAGGAGGTAGAAGGCCCCCGGCCACCTTCTTTTGGCTCATGGACTCGGCTTTATGGTGATGAATAAGGACTGGTTGGATTTGAATTTTGAATTGATTATGGCAGCTGGAATCAATGAGGGAAAAGAAGAGTGGCCGGCAAGGGAGAAAACTTTGGCCGGCAAGGTGAACAACAAACCTGAAAAGTCAACAAGGGAAAAACAAAAGCAAATAAATTAATTAAAAGATTAATAAAATAATAATAAAAATAATAAAAATAATAATTACAAAACTAAAAATAATAAAAACTACTTAAACTAAATAAAAAGAAATAAACAACAATTATAAGGGAAAATAAAAGGAGGTTTACAAAATATATTTTGCCACCGCGAGTGGTGGTTGCGCTTCCAATTTGTGGTGGTTCGCCGACAAAATTGCCAGGATTCGAAACGTATTTCGAAATCTTCGTACATGCTTTGAAATCTACATCCGAGAAATGACCGGTGTCATTTCAATATCGAAAAGTCACGGTTGACTTTTCGATTCAATATTCAGATTCGCGCTAAAACCTCTAAAATGTACCTTTTGTACAAATAAAGCGTTTTGTTCGTATTTTCCTTGAAACACACTAAAACAATATTAAATACACAACAATAGGCTTTTCGGAATAACATAATCCAAGCGATTAAGGTACTTTGTGCACGTATTTTACGTTCACATCAACCACATAATTACCGAGTGGATTTTGGGCCTTCCAATCCCTTGGGTACGACAACCGTCGGTCCTTAATCTATACCACCCCATACTATCTTTGACGACACGAAGACATGATTTTAACGCAAAATTATCGTCTCGTCAACGTCCTCAGCCAGACAACATCGCAAATCATTTCTCAAGGGGAGCTGGATCGTGGAGGGGTACCTCATCCACTACATGCTCCACAAAAGACTCATAATACGGCTTGAGTCTATGACCGTTTACTTTGAACACTCCCTCGGTCTTCATGCTTTGAATTTCTACTGCACCATGAGGTAAACATTAGTAACAACAAATGGACCACTCCATCAAGAGTGAAGCTTACCTGGAAACAACTTGATGCGTGAGTTGAAGAGGAGAATGTTTTGTCCAATGACAAAAGTCTTTCTTGAAATCATTTTATCATGGAATGCCTTTGTTTCCTCCTTGTAAATTCGACTAGACTCATATGCATCATGGCGAATTTCGTCTATTTCATTCAACTGAAGTTTCCTTTGTTCTCCAGCGGCTTTCATGTCCATGTTATAGGCCTTGACTGCCCAATATGCTTTGTGCTCAAGTTCTACCGGGAGATGGCAAGACTTACCATAAATCATCCGGAATGGAGACATCCCAATAGGTGTTTTGTATGCGGTCTGATATGCCCACAATGCATCATTCAACCGCGAACTCCAATCTTTCCGACTAGGATTCACAGTTTTCTCCAATATCTGCTTCACTTCTCTGTTGGAGACCTCCGCTTGACCACTCGTTTGAGGATGGTAAGGTGTAGATACCTTATGAGTGATGTTGTACTTTCTAAGTAATGCTTCAAAGGTCATGTTGCAAAAGTGAGTTCCTCCATCGCTAATGATTGCCTAGGTGTTCCAAACCTTGCAAATATATGATCTTTAAGAAAGCTAAGGACAACCTTAGAGTCATTAGTTCTAGTGGCACGTGCCTCCACCCATTTAGAGACATAATCCACAGCTAAAAGAATATAAAGGAACTCATTAGATGATGGAAAAGGTCCCATCACTACTACAAAAAACCCTTCAGACGACACCCTTCAGACGACACCCTTCAGACGACGTTATTGAAACTAACGTTGTATGAACTAATATATTTGATTTTTTACTAATATAGACAAAGTATGTTAAAATATGTGTCTTCTGAGAGGACTTGAACCAACGCCATGGTTTTAAGCTGGACTGTGAACTATTTCAGAAGACAGTTATAGTTGATATATGTTGTGTGAGTATGAAATAATTTGTACAACCTGCTCCTCCCAATCTTACAATTCATGTGTGCAACTTTTTATTGACCTATGATTAACACGACATATTTGGTATAAAATCGTGGTATGAGATAGAAAAAAAATTTAGGAAGAACGAAATCTCTCCAAAGCGCCAAATAATCCCCCCAAAACGCCAATGCCTTCCTCCCAAAACTCCTTCACACTATCTAATGCCTGCGAAGTTACAAATCCAATATTTAAAATTGGACATTTTGAGACGACAATTATATGCATTATCCGTCGTTAGAATCAACTTTCAATTTGGAAAAACCAACTTGGACAACCCACGAGCTAGCTGCGTAAACACTAAAATATAAAAAAACAGGGGAAGCCAATGTTTTTTTAACAAAGTTCGAAGACCATTTGACTTTTACTTCCAAACATTTCAACACTTCACAATATTTTTTTCGACTTCAACCTCCCATCTTCGACACTCTCTGCCTCTCTCCATCTTCAAGCCTCCCAAACCCTAAATTCCCAGAACCCAGCCTGCCGCCGAAAGCCACCTCCCAGGTCGTTGAGGTCTTCGTCAGAATCACCGGAGGCAAGGTCGGCGTTGCCAGTTCTTTCGCTCCTAAGATCGGTCCTTTGGGTCTCCCCAAAGAAGATCGGAGAAGACATCACCAAGGAGACCGTCATGGACTGGAAGGGCCTCCTCGTCACTGTCACTTTTCAAAAACAGAGAAAGCGAGAGGAACTGAGAAAAGTGATCGATGGCTCCGTTTCCATGTTCGAGCGAACGCACTGCTGCTTCGGCTCTGCTCCTCCTCACCGTCACACCTCCTAAGTGAATCACGTTTCCAATTTCGTTTCGTTTCAATTTGATTCTGCAATTTCGTTTCATTTTCAATTTGAATCTTCAATTTCGTTTTCGAAACTCGTGATCTGCTTGCTGAATTTTCAAACATGTTCTTTTTGGACAATGAGGATGAGTCTTCGGTGAGATCAGAGCGGGGCAAGAACAAGAGTACTAAATGCAGAGGGTTGGCTTGCTTATTTTTCTACAGCATTTGGTACTCCTTTTTATTTTTCTTCAACTTGAGTTTTTCCTGCTTTTGTTTGTGTGTATTGGTTTGTTTATGATTGTATTCCATGGATCTCGACTTGCCTATTTCATGCTTTATAGCCTTGATTTGATGAGCCTTGATTTGATGAACCTTGATTGGATTTGTTAACTGGGTCTATTCGATTCACACCTAAATCTAAATAGGATTCAATTCTAGTTATTGGGTTTACACATATCATATGCTTTTTACATAATTTTTGTAGGTCTTGAATTCTATGCCATGGGGTTGGCTTGCTCATTGTTCTATAGCATAACTCATATTTGGTTATATTTGAACTGAATCAATCATGCCCTGAATTTTGATTGATTGGTAGTAAGGGTATATGCCTTGAACAAAGCTTGGCTGATGGGTTTTCTGATGGATATATTTGGAGCCTTGTTGCTGATGTTGAGAGCATTCTCTATAGCTCCTGTAAGTGCTTCAGCTACAAGCTCCATTTTTATTTTGTTCATTACATCTTCCTTGGCATTCAATTTGTGCATCGATTCATTTTCTAAGTCTATTTGATAATTATTCACTACAAGAAAAATAGGATTCAAGGACATCCAAACAGGACACACATTTTTTTTAAATGTTCTTAAACGTCTTCAAGGAATACTACTCGGCAGTAGATCTCGCTCTCTCTATGTTTTTAGGTTCTTATATCTTTCCTTCTCATTTGACTCGATTTTAATTCGACTTCTGACTTGACTCGTCTTCCAACCTGAAATGTTTGTGATTTCATATCTCTATTTCATAGGACGTTAGATAACTAATTACATGGGGTTCGATGCTATGCTCTGCCTCCCTTTGAAAAGGTAATTTTCTTAATTTTCTGCATATGAGGGATTCTATTTCTGTATGGGTATTTGAATTGGTATTTGTCTACAGGTTTTTTTTTTTTGGTAATGGGTCTTTAATTTGGTTAAAAGTAGCTAGATTAACATTTCATAATGCATATGTATAATGCTGCTGCCTGCTTTCCATGGTGAGGGTGTTGTTTCTCTAGAATGTACATAGAATACAAAGGTCTCCAGCAATTATAATCTACTCTCTTTTTTTGGAACCAACCAGCTATTAATTCTAGGCTAGTTTCCTAGTTGTTGGTGATGATTTCCTAGTTTCCTAGTTTCCTAGTTTTTTGGAACCAACATATTGGAATCAATATGTTACTTTTGTTGGTGCTTAAAAATAGTGATTCATAGTGTTATTATATCCTCTTTGATGTTTGTTATTTTCCTGAACTGCATGGTTGTTGACTTATTTGCAGGTAACTTATTATTCTTGTTTAGACTCAAAATTCCAGTGCTTCTCATTTTCCTACTTAGTTTCTGCTGCTGAAGGTAAGCTTCACTTACTGCCCATAGTTTCTTCCTTTGTTTTTTTTCCCCCTTCAAGGTTTCAATAACTCCCTAAAACTTAAGCTTCCTTTTGTCATCAAAATAATTTTAGTCTAACGGGTCTCATTTTGTTTCCTTTTTAAGATCTTAGACAAAATTATCTTGGATTATTATATTTAATAGTTTCGGTGGTGGTTCATTTGTTGGGTGGCTTGACGTATTGATTACTAAGTAATCTTCAATATATTGTTTTATGATGTGTATGCAGGAATTGTCACTTATTGAATTTCTTACTGAAGGAGCTTGGTCAAACCTTTTCAGCATTGCATTCATCCAAATCTCAGCCTCCAAGACTTTCTGCATTACATAGAGAAGTATAAACTCTCTCCTATTCATAATATAAGTAGCTTGTTGATATGTTTCAGAATTTATGTGAATTAGCCTGCTTGTTGAGGCCTTTATATATGTTGCCGGATTGCTGTGAAATAAGGTGTAATTGTTATGTTTAAATTGACCCTGGGTTTAAGCACTTCTATGTATGCTCGACATGTATTTGACAAGTGGGATCTAATTCACCTCATTGCCACATCTTCCCTAGAAGATGAGTGATTTAAAAAGGGGAAGGGCATTGTTATGAACCTTGTTTCAATAATGAATAATCGCTGCTGGTGTTTTTCATTTTGATTTGCTTGTGCTGCTTTCCATTGCAATAAAAAAGTTGAAAGTTCATAATTACTTATAGAAGCTTTTAGTTCTCTATTCACATGATTCCCCTTTCTCTGGTTGTATTTGACGTTTTTCTCTTGTGTTCCAGTTCTTGTTTCTATTCTTCTGCATTTTTTCTTTTCTTTTTAAGTTTTAGCTGCTTTTCTTTGCTGTTTATGTAGTCTCCTTTAGTCTCTCCTCTTTGTGGGCTGTTGATTTGGTCTCCTTTGGTCTCTTTGCAGCTGCTCGGGATGGGTGGTAAAGTGGAACAAGTTTGATGCTAATTCTAAGGAGGGGTTAATTTTTTTGCTATGGATCGAACTTTCTTTGCTTCTAAGCAAATTTTATATGTACAAATGTGCAGCAAGTGTTGATCACTCTAGATTTTGTACTAAACTGTGGTTGGTAAATTAATATATAATAAATTATGGTTTTACATTTTGTAATTTTCTTGCCAGTTTGATAATTTAGATCAATATATGTTGATTGTTGAGTGAATGCTTTAGTTTAGAAGGAATCTAAATATTTGGATTGCTTGGAGCATTGTAATATTGAACCCAAATATATATATATATATATATATATATATACATGACATGCTATTGATATCAATTACGGCGTGTTTATATATGATCAATTACGGCGTTCTGTTGTGATCTGGACAATGCTTCCACAAATATGGATCATCCCACACATAGTGTTGAGCGGTCTTCACGAGCTTATCCTTTTGAGCATGGGTCATGTCATCTGGTGTCTTTTTGGTAGCGATGTAGTTGATGATGTCGGCATACCAAGGATCCACAACATTCATAGCAAATAATTGCTCATCAGGAAAATGTTCACGCAAAGGTAGAATGTCTTCCTCCACATCTGGACCATGTATCATGCGGCTTAAGTGATCCGCCACCACATTCTCACTCCCTTTCTTGTCTTTAATTTCAATATCAAACTCTTGTAGTAAGAGAATCCATCGAATCAACCTGGGCTTAGCATCCTTCTTGGTAAAGAGATACCTTAATGCTGCATGATCTGAAAACACAATTACTTTAGAACCAATTAAGTAAGAACAAAATTTTTCTAAAGCAAAAACAACAGCAAGTAATTCTTTCTCTGTGGTAGAATAATTGAGCTGAGCATCATTAAGAGTGCGAGAAGCATAATAAATAACATGAGGAAGTTTGTTCACTCTTTGTCCAAGAAAAGAGCGCACCTCCCTCACAATTGTGGGAGGTGGTAAGGACTGCACAAGATCTATTTTGGCTTTATCAACTTCTATGCCCTTAGTAGAAATAATATGCCCCAAAACTATACCTTGTTGAACCATGAAGTGACACTTTTCCCAATTTAAAACAAGGTTAGTTTCCTCACATCTTTTCAAGACAAGAGCCAAATTATTCAAACAAAAGTCAAAAGAATCACCGAAAACTGAAAAGTCATCCATAAATACCTTGATGATTTTCTTAACCATATCTGAAAAAATGCTCATCATACACCGCTGAAAGGTAGCCGGGGCGCATTACACAATCCAAATGGCATCCTTCTATATGCAAACGTCCCAAAAGGGCATGTGAATGTTGTCTTCTCTTGATCTTCCGGAGCGATGGCGATTTGATTGTAACCCGAATATCCATCCAAGAAACAATAATGCGAATGACCTGCAAGACGCTCTAACATTTGGTCAATAAATGGTAAAGGAAAGTGATCCTTACATGTAGCGGTGTTAAGCTTGCGATAGTCAATGCAAACTCTCCACCCCGTAGGAAGACATTGAGGAACAAGCTCGTTGTCCTCATTCTTGACCACAGTAATACCATAACGTTTTGGGACTACTTGGACTGGAGTCACCCACTTACTATCCGAGATAGGATAGATAATCCCAGCGTCAAAAAGTTTGAGAACTTCCTTCTTCACAACTTCCATCATAGGAGGATTCAACCGGCGTTGCGCGTCTCTAGTAGGTTTTGAACCCTCCTCAAGTAGTATACGATGCATGCACTTGACGGGGCTTATTCCCTTAATATCTCCAATCCCCCATGCAATTGCAGTCTTATGCTCACGCAAAACTCGTAGGAGCTTCTCTTCTTCCTGCATAGAAAGGTTATAAGCAATAATGACAGGCAAAGTCTCCTCCCTCTCCAAGTATGCATATTTCAGATGCTCTGGCAAAGGTTTCAATTCAAGTGTGGGTGCCTGAATCACAGAAGGCACAAGTTCTTTGTCAAAAATAGGAAGGGAAATAAAGTTAGAAGACTTACCTAGAAATTTTGGACGAGATTCAAGGGCTGCTAAAATTTCTTGAAGGTCAATTTCATTCTTAACCCATTCGGCAACCAAATTCTTTTCAATTGTCTCGTTTTGTTGACCTGTTGATGCGATCTTGTTGAGTGGTTGATCATATTGCTGGATGCCCATCTCCATCACCGTTTTCAATACATCATCTCCCACATTTGCCTCAAATACGTCCTGAACCAAATAATCAAGAATGTCAATGGAAAAACAAGAGTTAACATCCTTTGGGTACCTCATGGCTTCAAAGATATTGAAACTACACATCAATTTTTGTATGAGCAGTTCTCATGAATCCTCTTCCAAGAATGAGAGGTAGAGATGTAGGCATTGGGTCATGCTCCATCTCAAGAACAAGGAAGTCAGCTGGGAATATCAAGTCATTCACTTGTACAAGCACATCTTCCAAATAGCCTTCGGGATACACATGAGAGTGATCCGCTAATTGAACGACTGTTCTAGTCGGCTTAAGCTCACCTAGCTGAAGAGACTCATACACAGAGTATGGCATTAAGTTAATTGAAGCACCAAAATCAAGTAAAGCATGCTCAAACCTGGTTTCACCAATGGTGCAAGGGATGGTGAATCGACCGGGGTCCTTCAACTTGGGAGGAAGCTTCCTTTGGAGCACAGCAGAGGCTTCCTCACTCATAGCAATGGTTTCAACTTCATCAAGCTTTCTTTTGTTAGTACAAAGTTCCTTAATAAATTTTGCGTACCTGGGAATTTGCTTGATGGTGTCAAGGAGAGGAATATTCACTTGGACCTTAGAAAGAATTTCCAAGATATCTTTGTCGCTTTGCTCCTTCTTCTTCTTTGCAAACCTATGAGGGAAAGGAATAGGTGGCATATAAGCATTAGGACCAATTTTATTTACCTGAAGAGGGTTGGGCGCGGTTGGGGGAGCCGAAGCAACTTCTAGTCCCAATGGAATTTCAGATTTTTCTTGGTCATTCTCAGTCGACCGGTCGAGCAACTCTTCAGGCCATGGTTCGTCTTCTTTGCCCGTGGTTCGACCGGTTGAACCTTCCTCTCTACCGGTTGACAACACAACTCGAGGTGCTCTCGGGTTTTCCAGCTGCTCCCATATTGCGGTTTGCAAATCTTTGCCTCCCTTTGAAGCATTTTTTGGCCGTTTGATCAACACGGATGCCTCCGGTAGCTCTTTTCCACTCCTCAATGTAACGGCTTTAACCTGCTCATGGTTAGTTCCATTGGGATTTATTTCAGTTTGAGAAGGAAGTGTACCTGGCACTCTAACATTAAGTTGCTTACACATTTGGCCAACAACCGCCTCAAGATTATTAATTGATTTGGCATGGGTTTGGAATGTGCGCTCCGTATGATATTTGAATGCCTTATTATCCTGCATGATAGTTTTAGTATCATTGGCAATAGAAAGCACAAGGTCTTCAAGCTTGCTTGAGGATTGTTGAGGTGGATATGGATTGAAATTTTGAGGCCTAGGAGCTTGAGTAAAACCGGGAGGCGGAGCATTGTATTTGTTGTTTGCTCCTTGTTGATAAGTCGAAACACCAGCATTGGTTCCCCAACGAAAGGCAAGAGGAACATTGCCATCGTTCCTAGGCCTTTGTTGCCCCATATAGCTAATTTGCTCTTGCTTTCTGCAGAATAAGGGCACAATTGATAGGAGCACAAAGTGTGACGTTTTTAATGTGTTTTCCCTACTATTTGGCTATGATTTAATTGTAACTTTGCTATTTTAGCTTAGTTTCCATATTTGAGTCCTAAATGACGTATTATTGTGAACATGTGCAGAAACGAAGCTTAATGGGCTTTTTCGAGGCCCATTAAGAGGTGCGCTGCCGTGAGGCCCAAGATGAAGGCCCAAACCCAAGATGAAGGTCCAAACCCAAAATGAAGGCCCAAATCCATGAAGGAAGGGCCAGGTTCACAAAGCATGAGGAAAGGCCCAAGCCCAGATTTTCGGGCATTCTGCCTGTGCAGATCAGTCAACTTGCGAAGCCCATATCTCTCCATTGTACCGTCAGATCTACGTATTCGGGATGTTAAGAGGAAGAAGAAGACAATGCAAGAAATAAAGAAAGAAAAGGAAAAGAAGTGGAATTTAAGTGGGAGATAAAGAAATGGTAAGTGGCATGGTGGAAATGTAGTGGGTTGCAATTAACCATTAGGCCTAAAAAATTGTTATTTGTGTTAAGAAAATTAGATTACATTTTACTAATTAGGTTTTAGGCCTCCAATCCCCGTGGTTCGACAATCCCGAGTCCAAATTACTCATCACTATATTTTGATAACCAATCAACAATGAAGTAATGTGATAATTAGTTGAGCAATTAGCACATACCTCAACTTGAGCGGCTCCTTGGAGCGACATGTTCTTCATCATTGCATCAAGCTTTTCCTCAATGGCAGCAATCCTTGTCGAGTCTCCTCCACTTGCTCCCATCTCATAAGCATCCTTGAGTTTTACTTCTTGAAATCCCTTCGTTGAGAATTGTTGAGAATTCTCACTCAATGTCTCAAAGATGTCGAAGGCTTGATCACTAGTCTTATTCATAAAAGCACCTCCACAAGCAGAATCTACAAGAGCTTTGCTTGCATCATTCAAACCCTCATAGAAAAATTGAGCTTGATCATCCTTAGAGTAACTATGATGAGGACACTTTCTCAGCAGCCCATTAAAGCTCTCCCAATCTTCACAAAATAGATCCCCTTGCTTTTGTCGGAAAATATGAATGTCTCTCCTTAATTGCCTTGTTCTTGAGCAGGGAAAAACTTGGTGATGAATTTTGTGGACAGCTGATTGATGTGTACGTAAAATACGTACACAAAGCGTCTTTAAATACTTGAATTAGGCCTATCTGAGAGCTATTTATTGCTTTTAATAAATGTTTGTGCAGTATGTAGGTTAAATAAGTGTTTTAACACAAAATAATGAATTTCGGGTATTTTAGTGTATTTCCGAGAAAAAAATGAAATGTTAATTCTCAAAAGTGACGAATCACTATTCCGACACCTTGGATTCCCATTTATTTTGTATTATTATATTTGTTTTTTTTAATTAAATAAATAATATTTTATTTATTTTACTTTTAATTATTAATCTTTTTCTTATTTTAATTTTAATTTTATTATTTTATTACTTTATTTTTCTTTTATTTATTTTAACATTTGTTTTTGTTTTTGTTTTTGGCAGTTTGTGCATCCACCGTTCGAACCCAAGCCCATGCTCCCAATCCAGGCCGTCCATCACCCTCTCCTCCTGCTATAAAAACCACCCTTCTATCTCCATTTTTACTCGGCCGGGGGCCTTCTTCTCCTCCCCGAGCCACCTTCCTTTGCGCCCGTGTATGGCCTTCTGCCATGCCTTCTGTTCTCACCCTCAATCTCTCTGTGTTCTCTGCCTGCAAACCTCTCACAGTTCACGGTCACAGTCCTCTCTGCAAATCTCTTCTCTTCCCCCTTCCCTTCTCTCTAGAGCTATCTCAGCCCCATCTTCTCCCCTTTTGCCTCCCTGCTCCCACTGCAATCAATCAAACATAATCACAAACCAACACAAATCTTTCTCCTCTGTTCCTACAATTGCCCAAGCCATCACCTGCAAACAATAATCACAATTCACAACAACATTCACAGTTCAACCACCAAGCCACAGTAGCACCTGCAATCAATTAACTTCAAAGCATTCATCACAATCAATCACTGAGCTTCACCACAGATTAGAGCCACCCGTGGGTATCCAAATCCCCAGATTGACTTTTCTCTCGGATTGGATAGCCGGGCGTCCTTGAGCCACGGATGATTCAAGTTCGATCCTCACTGGGCACTCAAACCACTGCCACCACGAACCCAGCACCGTAGGCGTCCCTTTGTTCTGCCGGGGTCGATCTCTGTAATTGTCAAGCTGCTCTCATCTCCATCAAAGACGCCGCCGTCCTCGACGTCAACTCTGACCCGGTCCTCTCTTGCGGCTGACGTCGATCCCAAACCGAGCCCGTGCTCGCCCATCCGCGCCGGACCGCCTCAAGATGCGCCGCCGCTGCTCTGCTCTGTCCGGTCTCACAAGCAGCACCGCTGCTCCTTGCGTCGTCGCTAGCTGATCCCTTGCCACGTCGTCGATCCAGGAAGCTGCACAACCGACGTCGCCGATTCTCTCTTCCGGCCACCGCCGGCAGCTCAATTGCTACACCCATCACCGCCTCCATCGATCACCTTCACCAGCGCCGCCGCTACTCAAGCCGCCATCGAATCCAGCTCGTCTCCGCTGCGCCACCCGTGCCGCGTCCCTTCCTCTGCCATGGTTCCCAGCGATGTCGACCGCCACGCCTAGCTTTCGGCGTCTCTCTTCTCTCGGCCTTCTCTCTCTCGATGGTTCCAGAGAGCAAAAGCTCTCTCTTGAGCTCTAACTCTCTCTCACCCCGATACAAACTCACTCTCTCTCTCTCTCTCTCCTTTATTATTTTTTATCTTGTTTAATGTATATAATTGTTGTGTGGTTTAATTTGATATTGTATTAATATATGATTTTGTGTGATTTTGATATTACGTGTTAAACTCGAAACTTTATTATTTGACGTATTAATTATTTGTGTATTTATTTAAGTAATTTATTTTATTGTAATTTATTTATTGTATATATTTGTAAATAGAGTTATTGTTGTATGTATTATTTAATTTTCGTGACATAGATTAGCAAATGAAACAATCTCCTGTAGGTAATGACCCGAACTTCCCATTATACTATTTAACGACACATTTTTAGGAAGTTAGGAATTTAATTTGACAAGCGTTTCTGCGCTTATCACTGATCCCATGTAGCAATGGTGTTTGGGGGCAACAAATTCAGCCACCACTTAGCATGATCCTTCAAGGAGAATGGGAACAAGATGAGCTTCAGTTGCTCGGTAGTTAAACCTGGTGGAAACTGAGTTCAACAAAGATCATAGAACTCTCTCAAGTGGTTGTTCGGATCCTCATTTGGTTTGCCATAAAAGTGAGGGACTGAATTGATGAGTCGTGGAGACAAACTGAATGTGGTGCCATCGGCAGGAGTGAATGTGATGCATAAAGGTTGTGCAACACCCTGGGGAACAAAAGAGGATTTCAATGGCTTTGGATCTTCAGCCATTGCGTTGACAGGTGGTAAGCTCTTCCTCAATGTCAGAATCTGAATGTGCTAAAGGCGGTGGATCTAGAAGAGACCCTAGGCCTGGAGATGGTGGTGTAGATGGAGATGTGGATGTAAAATCCGTAAGTAAATGTTGAGTGGTTGCCTTACGGTTTCGGCGAGCAGTGCATTCGATCTCAGAATCAAAAAGAAGTTATTTTTCTTGAGTTTTCCGGGTGATCATGTACTACAAAACAAACACAAAAAAATGTTAGAAAAACTAAAACAAAAACAAAAATCTGCAATCAAATTAAACATTCCCCGGCGACACGGCGCCAAAATTGATATGGTTATTTTCGTACACCAAAAAGATGCACAAAAATAATCTCAAGATAAACCCCCTGTGGATATAAATATCGATTGTAGTATGGAAAGTAGGGGTCATTCCCGCAAGGGAATGTGACTCAATTGCACAAAAACTTGTCACAAAACTAAGCTACTGATCCTAACGACCAGTAGCAGAAAACTATTTTATGACGTAAATTGTACTCAACCAAATGATATTAAATTTTATACAGACCAACTAGACACACAAATAGAGTAGCATACGAAATTTTGGAATTTTCTGAGTTGAGATGATATTTTAATAAAATACAACAAAACAGAGGACAGAAGCTAATTTATAGAAAATAACAATGAGAGAAAATAGTTAGGGAAATTGCTATCCACCAACAATCATGCTCACATATTGCATTCCAATTTATCTCTTTTATTTTTGGATTAAGATGCTCAGGCTAGCTCGGTATGCTTGAACTAAACCTATTACCACTTTTTTACTTTGTATGCTAAGAGAGAAAACGTTCTACCCTTAACGTATTTCCTAACTTGTAACCTAGAAGGACGCCTTACTAGATTTAACAAGTAGAAATCATTAAGTTTCAAAAGGGTTTGAGTCATCACAAAGCATCACAAGTACTGGTGTTGTCGTGCTTATCTTAGGAGCCAAATTACATGTTAACCGTAATTAACAAGCTCCACTCTAGAACATGTGAGGAATCTTATTTAACAAGAAGCAGACATCACATATTCATATCTATAAAACTCTTAACATGCTCACTAAGTGTGCACCCAAAGTAAACATATAGGGAATTCATCAATGACATATATAGTAACAAGGTTCTCATCCATAGATAAAAGAAATTAATTGGAATGTCACAACATGTTTGCAATCATGAATGAGGGCTTCAAAGCAACCCCTAACTAAGAAAATTAGCTACACATAATTATAAACACAAACATAGAACCCTCCATAAAGGTGGTATTTATATGCACAAGTTAATAATAACAACAAATAAACACAAACATAAAACCCTCCATAAAGGTGGTAATTAATTACAAGAATGTAAAACCCTCCATAAAGGTGGTTATTAATTACATAAACATAAATATAAATATAAACAAAAACATAAACTTAAGAAGAAGTAGAAAGAGGGAGAAGTGAGAAAGAGGGAGTTTGTCTCACCTCTTTGGTGTGAAGAAAATGAAGAAGAGAGTGTGGTATTTATAGGGAGGAAGAGGGGACAAAGGTGAGGGAAAAAATATTAAAATAAGAAAAAGAAAAATAATTCAATATCAGATGGAGAGCAGCTGGAACCCTAAATGAGTAGAAAATTTGAGTGGAAGAAGGTTCCAAGAGAAAAGACAAGAATCCTAAAGAAGCTGATTTCTTTGTGATCTGACCTCTGACTATTCACATTGGGCTATCTCTCTCCTTACAATAGATTTTAAAATGAACCAGAAGCATTGGAAACTAGACTCATAGAGCTTGAATTGGAGAGTTCGAAACCCACATAGTTCCCAATGGATCAAAAATGGCAGCCTTCCAAATTGGGCTTATTGCGGGAAAATTTGCTGATTTCTGGCAGATTGACATTTGTCTATTCAAATCTGATTATTTCTCTCCAGAAAATAGATCTTTATGAACCGTAAAATTCTTTTGAAAGTAGACATCCATAGCTTTCCATCCATATAAGGTACATTCTCTAGTTCATTATGGATCAGTGCAGTTTATTCCTCAAAGTTGGTTGTTTCGCTCAAACTGCTTCAGGATTGCAGTCACATTTCAATCCTCCTTTGCCATTTTCGCTTCTGTTTTTTGTTTTGACTCAATTTTATTATATTGCTCCAAAATCCTACAAAACATGAAAACTTAAATAAATAACACAAATAAATGAGAAATTAGCTAAGAAAATATAGAGATTCATAATATACAAGTCGCATAAAAATGCTCCTATCAACAACCAAACACAAACATTTGTTTCGGGAAGTCTAACAACCCAGCGCATCTCTAAAGTGACATGGAACTCTCTTAGCCGGTGGAACAGACCCTTCCGGGAACTCCCACTCCCTACCGATAAAGAAGTATCTACTCTTCCACGTTTGCTGAGAAGTGGGGTTACCGAACACCAACGGGTCCTTAATGATGTAGGGACTCCCAATCTCGTGCGCTTCAATATCAAATTGTCCCGCCATCTCCTCTCGGATGAGTGCATCGTTCTTCAAACAGCACCGGCTTACAGCGCGATATCGGGACTCAACATCCATCCACTCTGTATCTCGGGGACACTCGGCACAAGGCTTCAGCACCGACTTGGCCTTGTACCAACCTTTGTCAGCTTTCGAGTGCTCCTCCAACACCCATTGGCCAAAAAATACCACCAGGTCAGGTTCACCAAAACGACAGTGGTAATACAAAGTATACAGAGAGTTGAGGTACCGCCAAGTATTGGGGTTCAGTTGGGCAATGGCCAGGCCAACCTCAGCCAGGAACTCTCGTTGATATGTCGGAAGGGGAATCCTTAAACCTTCGCCAAAAAAGAAGGGATGTACCAAGGTCTCGCCCGGTACTGCGGATGCACTCCTCGGCTCCCCTTTCTCCGGTAGCCGCATAGTCACGGAGCTCGGGATGTTGAACGCCTCCCTCGAGAGCTACCAAATTCTCGTCGGTAGAAGCACTAAACTTCAATCGGTCAATTGCAAACCTTACCGACTCCTCTCCCAGCACCTCAACCTCCTCGACTTCATCTTCAAGTCCCACACCGGTAGGAGGAGCCGAACTACTATTTGGCGCAGACCTCCTATATGGAATCGCGGTAAGAGGCTCTATGTCCTCACCGGTGGTAACTCCCCTCCTCACCGTCTCAAACATAATTTGATTGCAGACGTCTTCAGTATCCGACGAGCAGGACCAGCTCTCACTACTAGAGGTACCGTCCATAATCTCCACCGAAGGACTCCTCTCTGGCTCTTCCCCAGAGCAGGCATTGCCACTACTAGCGCTCTGCCTCTCTGAATCAGACATCTGCTAAATGAACCAAGGTTCTTACCGGGAGGGATATCCTATGCCTATGCAACCTAGCTCGGTACTAAGGCTGGACACCGGTACGCAAACTACGTTACAAAAGCAACAAATGAAAAGTCATCCAGAGTTATCGGTACTTACAATTTTATGCAGGATGATAATCGGCCACCGGCTGATCACAAGTAGACCACCGATACAAGCTCTCGTTCTCTCTACCGACAGATTTCAGAGCTCTCAAGTGAAAATTGTAAGAATGAAGTGAAGTGAACTCTCTCCACCCCATATATATAGCGGGAGTCAAACCATCTTGACCATACGACGTGAAGTGTCGCATCCCAGGATGGCGACACGTGTCGACACAACGGCCGAGTTTCCCATGCAGTTTCAAACCGGCCAAGGCGTGACATGTATCACCCCACTACCTCGGCAATTACGCCGAGAACCCTAATAGCCACGACGTTTGGGGACTTGGGGGACTACATGGGATGGTACCAAGCGCCGCCGTGGCTGCCCCACCGACACTTCGCTACATCCCGATATAAACTTCGGAATAAGTCCCCGACCAAAAGTTTTCTCTTGCTCGGGACTTGGGGGACTTCTGTTGCTACCATTTCATATCCGTACCGAGACAGCCCCCGTGCGGGGTCCGAAGTAGCTCACTATCACCGGGAGCAGCCCGCCTCCGGACCCCGTCGGTATCAATAAGACCGGGGAGGGTGTACCGACATTAAGCTTCCCCCCCCGGCTGCTCACGGACGTCTCCCGACCGGGTACCAAGAACGGCCGGCGCCGCAGTACCGGCATGGCCACCTAGCACACGTGCTTGTCCACTATCTCACGGATCGCACTAAGTCGCATACCCATGCTTGCACTAGGCGCCGCCATTCCTCGATGTGCATGTCGAGGTAGTGGACCAGGGAATATTCCCTTGTGTCAGGGGATGTCCCCCACGCTAGGGAAGCTTGTCTCCGACCTCATCTCATATATAAGGAGTCCTCATTCGTTATTCAGGTATGTTCTCTCCGAATCCCACATACACTGCTCTTAGAACCTACCGGTACTAACTTGAGCGTCGGAGGGTCTTCGGTCGGTACACGCCGACCTCCCCTGACTAACTTTGTGCTTTCAGGTACCCAAGTGCAATACTACCGGGCAGTTGGGAAACGGCAGGAACACAATATATGAAGACAAACATGGAAACATTAATATCATCTATCATGTTTGGTTTCAATTTTCATTTGACTTTTCTTGTTTAGCCAAATGGTTCTTTTAAAGTTTATTCCTTTACTTAACTAAGCCTATAGGAAACATAGTAAGTAATATTTTTCTCTAAAGAGACCACAAATGGGGAAAGTATTATTTTACTAAGGAAAGATTTATGCAATAAAGAATGCGCTTCCATGTCAGCTTAAGGTATGTTCTTCATGAACTCTCGAATTTTCAATTCTAATTATTAATTTTTGCTTGCAGCATAACAGGGATGCATATAGGATACATAATTACATATATTTCACTACAAGAAAAGTGATTATTCACGACGCAAAATTTACGGCGTATGAGTATTATTTACGGCGTGCATGTAAAAACAGGCCATAAATGACACTTTTTTACAGATATTTTTACGGCGTACATGTAAAGCATGCCATTAAACTTGATTTTTTTCTTCTTTTACAGCGTTTTCTTCTTGCACGCCCTGTTTGTGTGGAAGCGCTAAATTTTTTGGCTAAAAATTGAACTTCCCTCTCGAATGAAAAAGGAAAGAAACACACTCTCGTCAAACCCTCCTTACCTCTCTCTCTCTCTCTCTCTCTCTCTCAAAAATCTCCTCTCAAAATTGGATTTCAGGAATCGCCTAGTCGGTTTTACAGGACGATCCGCATAAGGCCCTGGGGATATCCAGAAGTCGGGCTGTTTGGTGCTTCTGGGTGATGTGAACTTGTCGGTGTGACAGTGTCGTCAGCCTGATTTGTATGTGATTTGCATACAAATTAGGCCTATAATCATCATTATTGTGCTTGTCCAATGGCCATTTATGAGTCTCTAATCCTTGTTTGCACACTTGTAGGTAAATTGAGCATCAGAACGATATTAGGATCAAAAGGGAGCATTTTGGAGTTTTTAGTGGATTTCCGAAAAAAAAGACGAAAAGTCAACCCGAGGACCAAAAGTCAACTCGTGGTCAACCCCGAATTTCGAGCATCAAAGAGTCAAATGCCGAGTCCCGAGAATGAAGCACAAGAGAATTCCGGAAGATTGACCGAGAAACCGAAAAGTCAACCATGGTCAACTCCGAAGGTCAAAGTCAAGGTCCAAGTCAAGGTCAACCTTGTGATTCACAAATGTGCTCCCACATCATCAAGGACCACACTAAATTTGGTGAGGTGACATGTTGATTATTCCTCCTTTTTGTCCTCCCTTGTGATTTACATTCCTTGCCCTTCATTAAACCTTTGAGCCCTTAGATTAAACCCTACTTCATCCTAACCCTTTATTCTTTCCCCTCTAGCCTATAAATAGCTTAGTATTTGCCTTATTAGGGTATCTTCATTTCAGCCCCAAAATCCCTCACTTTTCCTTTCCCCTTTCCTCTCCCCACCTTTTCTATTCGGATTAGCCTCTGCACCTCTGTCGACCAGTCGACATAAGGTCGACGACCGGTCGACGCACGGCTGAATCCGCCATCTCAGCTCACTTCCGACGCCTCCGCCACTTCCACCACCACTTGGGCAGCTGGGGATCCTCACCAGACATCAAAGACGTTATCTATAACCAAGGAGAGGAAGGAGACATCATTGATTGAGCATTTCTCACCCCTATTCTCTCTTGTACTCATGATTATAGCTTGCTATTGTATTTGGATGATGTATACCTTGATGGATAGTGAATAGTTACCTTTGTTGGGGACTAGGGTTGTGTGCTCTAGTCCAATGTGACTATGTACGTGATGCTTGATTTATGAATAAAATGACTTTGTGATTGTATGAATATGTGTGCTTACCTATTTCAATATGTGTTGGTTACTTGTTCTTAGAATTTACCACCTCTTTGGCATGTTAACTAACCTATTTTGATGAGATTGTGTGAGATTGGTAACCTCACACACTCAAGGCAATTGGAAGCATATGTGATGAGTTGTAACTTTTTTGAGTCCCTAGTTTCGATGATTTACGCCTCTTAAGCACTTTAGGGGATTCAGTATTAGGTAACTTAGAGGAATCCCCTATGACACCTAGAGAGTTGGAATGACCCATAGCATGACATTTTAATACCTTAGGAACATGGTCCTAGACCCATAACATGGCTAGGATACGGGGCTTGATTCACACACACATTGGCATGATTAATTCGATTGAAGCATTGCTTGTTACATTGGATTTGGGGTTTGCCCGAAAACCCCAACATTCTCATACATTGCACACACTTTACATTATTTATTTGTTTGCTTCCCTTACTTGTTGGTTGTTTCATTTCATTTGCATCATTATCTTTCCAAAACCAATCTTGACACCACTACATCACTCATTGTCATATACTCGCCTTCATTCACTCATTCCACTTCTTATCTTTCTCATCATAGTTAGAGTAATCAACCATACGAACTATTTGGAAATTGAGTAGCCCATCGATCCTCGAAGAACGACAACCCTTTCATAAACTATCCTTACCCCATACTTTGACGATGAGTCACAACCCTCTTTCCATTCATCTCAAAACTTGACGCCCAACACATGAGGATTGATTCCGAGCAGTCTTGGCTCTAATTGAGGGTGCGGCACACAGGAAACGCGGGGGATAAGAGAAAGGACCGGCGCTGGTGGCGCGGGTTGGGCTGAGGATGGAGCTCCGGTGAGCTGCCATGGTGCTGATTTCATGAGCGGTGGCTCATGGTGGAAGAAACAGACGCACATGCCCTTGATGTCGCCGGCGGCTCAATGGATGGTGCGGTCTGAAGAGACGGCGGTGATGGAGCCCTGCTAAGTGCACGGGCTCTGCTATGGGCGGCTGTGCGGCTAGTCTGGGGTCGTGAGAGCTATGGGTCGCCGGTTTCAAGGAATCAAGCCCACGGCTGGGCTTGATTTGGGTGGGTGCAGCGTCTTTAGAGGACTGGTCTGGATTTGCGCTATGGTGGTTGATGAACTTTGGAGTGGATTGAACGCCGGTAAGAGGCTGTAATGCCGTCTGGCCTTTGGATGCCCGTTGATAGGTGTAGAGAGAAGAAATTGCAGGAGGCTGGCCGGTTGAGTCGTGCACGGTGCCTAAATTTCAATTTTGGTAACTGATAGTTAATTTGGGTTTGGCTTGTTCGTTGTTTGAATTTGGTTCCATAATTTTCGTTTGGGTTTGATTTTGACTACATATTTTAATTCATTAATAGATTTGGTTTTGTTTTCTTTGATTTCTGCATAATTTGGTTTGTTTTGAATTCAATTTTCCTGGCATTTGTTTCATTGCATATGAGTTTCAAGATTGGGGTTTTTCAGTAAGGCATTTATCCTCTCTCTTTCTCGGCCTCCTAAACTTTAATTGAAGGTTCAATCTTTTGGGTCGTAGGCTTTATTCTTACAATTTTTTTTTTTTAGATTTTTCTTTTCTCCTTAATTTGTTGCAGGTTTAATTGTCAGGTGATGTTGATTGGAAGAGTACTCATGAATATTGTCTGGAGGTATATTAATAATTTTAGATTCCCCTGTTTAATTGAAGCTATTGTGAACAGTTTCTGTTGTATTTAGTTATCTCTGAAGTTATTCATCATTTTGTTGAGAATGTGAATATTGCGATTGTGATTTAAGTGAAGAAGCTAGCTAGCTGTTAGAGTACTTCCAGTATATATAAATGTATGATATTATTAAATAGCTAGTTAAATTGGGTTTTGCACGAAGCATATATAGCTAGCTAGCCTTAGATTGCATACACATGTATTGAAATTATAGATAGAAGCTTAATTAAGCTACTGGACTCTTTTCTTTTCCTAGCTACTGGACTCCTCTGTTTTTGAATGACAAAGAACACGAATGAAACCAGCCAACTCTATTCTAGTTGCTGAAAAATATATATTTCTCGTGTCTTTTACAATGACAAGTTCCAGCCTTTATATAGAGGCTGCACACATTATCTCTAGCAGAAATATGAGAGCTGGAAATCCATTACAGCAAAACAAAGATAATGTTAAAAACTGGACAGCAAGAAATCACAGAAAAACTGAACTCTTAGGTGGCATTCTTGTTTCTTGAAAATCCATGTTGTGGGTCTCAAATTGTTTTCTGCTTTTATATGCAATTTTTCTGCAAGTTAGGTCCTTGCTGTTCTGCTAGATTGGTTGTGTTTTGGAATTTCATGTTCTGAATGACTCCAATTCATACTTTATGTTCTATCTCGGATTGACTTGATTTTTGTTTTGGCACAATATTGACTATATGTTGTTATGTTTCTACTAGTTGTACATTGAGGTTTTGATATTGATATGTCTTGGTTCAACTTGGTCATCACTAATGTATACAAATATGCATGTAGTGATCTCATCAGTTATTGATGGTTCACAGTTACTTGATTCACAGTTTTTGATGGTTCAATCTCTTATTTGTATTCCATTAATTCTTCATAACATCGAGACTTTGTTTGTTTTCAGGGAAAAGCTCCTTGATCTTCAAGTCCATAGTGCCCCTAGGCAGACTCGGAACAATGCAAATTGCAGAGTTTGTGTTTTAGCACAAATTTTCTATTGTGACCATTTGTAATTGCTTTCAAACAATTATATATACATTGAACAATTTTTATATAAATTAAATTTCAAAGCAATTGGATGTACAATTTTTTATTGCTATATTTGGATGACACTGAAACAAAAAGGAATTTAATTGATATATATATTTTTATTTTTAAAAAGACATTTACGGCGTGCATTGCGTGCCGTAAATCACATTTGAAAGTGACATGTATGTGCCAGACTCTCCCTCAAGTCTGCACCTCCCCCTGATTCCTACCATCATGGGATCTCAGATAACTTAAGCATACCAATGCTTTTAACATGTTTATCAAACGTGGATTTAGGCAAAGACTTATTAAATAAATCTGCCACATTCTCATCGGATCTAACTTGATTCACTTGAACTTGAGGAGAGTCTATAGTTGCTGATTATAAAAATACTTAGGCGATATATGCTTGGTATTGTCCCCTTTAATGAAACCTTGCTTCATCATCTCGATGCAAGCAGCATTATCTTCATAAATGCAAGTAGGTTCCTCAGTGGTTGACCTCAAACCACTTATTCCTCGAATATGTGTAATAATAGACCTTACCCATACACATTAACAACTTCATGTAGAACAATTATCTCTGCATGATTCGAGGAAGTAGCAACTAACGTTTGCTTGGTGGACCTCCAAGACATCGTTGTGTTACCCATGGTAAAGACATAACCAATTTGGGAACAACCGTTGTGCGGGTCAAAGAGATACTGACGAGTGCAAAAAGTAGTGGTGAGTGATATTGAGATGCGGGGTTGTTGTTCCAACAGGGATTGATGGTTCCCAACCTCAAGGTAGTGTGTGATTGGGTGTCTTAGCTAATATGGAAGTGACTAGAGGTGAAAAGAGTGGGTGAGGGCGTGTTTAAACAATGTGCGACATGATGTAATGTGTGTAGTTTTGTGTGAAAAATGGTGGAATATCAAGATAGCAAACAAGTATATGATGCAAGCAAGTAAAGATAAAGCGAATACTGAGCAAGAGTGTATGCAAAAGGTGGGAATCGGCTGGGGTTTCGGGTTAGCCTAAGTCCATAAATGAAGTTTAATGAACCAATTTAGTACTCATGTTTGTGTAATGAATGAATCAAGATTCGTATTTCACACTACAAAAAAAGTGTCTTTTCATAGCATTGATAGATAGCGTTTTTCCCATAACTGCTATTAATTCAATCTATTACAACTATTTGCTTGTAAACGCTATGAAAAAAGTTAAAAATAAGTCCATGATGGAAGAGCGGGGCTTCTAAAATGAAGAGCGGGCTTTTACATGAAGAGCGCGACATCTCCCCCGTTTGCCAAATCACAACTATTTTTAACTTTGAAAAAAAAAAACTTAGAAAACCCAAGCTAGCAGTCGTTCCAGTTTCTCTCATCTTCTCTCTTGATCTCTCATTTCTTCCTTTCTGTCAAGGAACATAAGGCAGGTCTTCAACTGCCTCTTCCATTTCCGTTCTTTTTTTTGTTCTCTCTGTGTCATGCGTGATCTGGCGAAGCACAGTGGCGAACCGATCTGTTAGTTGGAGTCCTGATCGATTGCTGGCTTCAACAACGACTTTGCAAATATTGATGTCATGATTTGCAGATGAGTAAGGTAGCATAGGAGTCATTTTTGAGCTCTGGAATCGAGCTGGGTGGTGGCCATAGCCAGAGTGTCGCGGTTGGAGAGCTTTTTGTTATGATTCGTGGCAGATCCGGAGTCGACCCAGCGGATTGGGCAAGGCTGCTGAGCGTGCATCTCCATAATTCAATTTGGTCTGATTCTGTTCTCATGATTTCGTCCATAATTTTTGGTTAGCATATTAATTTGGGACTTAATTTGTCAGGGTAAGAGGATGTGAAATTGGGAATTAGGGTTTCTGTTTCTCAAATTGAATTCTATGTTATTGCTATTGTTTCCGTTTCTCAATTGAATTCTATGTTTAAGCTTACTTTGGAGATAAGAGTGAAAGCATTAATAGGACAACGAGCATCGTGGAGGCATAGTACGTGACTGCGAAGACGTCAAGGTGGTCTGGATCCTTTGGATTAGTGATAAAGGAAAGAAGAGGCAAGCAGAGACTCTCTGGTCTTCTCAAAGGCCAAAGGTTAGATCTTTCAACTCACCAACCGGCTCTATTTTCAATTTCTTACCAATCCGTGTGAGGTTATTATGTATCATGTCTCAATTATATATAATTTTATCATTCATAGTTTTGGCTTTACTAAGAAGCATATGTAATCATGTAGAATACTTTTTCTGAGTATGCTAGTTCTGGTATTTTATTATCTTCTGTTAGGTTTTAAACTTTTAGTTGAATAAAGTAAAATCTCTTTAGTGCAGGTTGGTTCATTTTGGTTATTGTAGTTATTGTAATTTTGTTTAACTATCGTGTTTTGGATGATACCCTTTTAGTTTTCCTCCACAATATTTGAATGGTAGGTGATTTTGGACATAGAGAACTGGTTGGAGAGCAACTGAATTGTTTTGTACACTAAAATTTTCTCTGACTCTTTATGTTCTATGTGGTTTCCAGTTGTTAGATTTTGTTCTAGGCCACAGACATGTAGCTCTGTTTCGCAGAGCTCAGTTGAAAGCCCTTGTAGAGTTGTAGATATGCATGGTAATGAGCTATGTTTGACAGCTCTCGTACCATTTCATTGTCAAGTAAACCTTCTCTCATTTGTTTTCAAAAGAAAAAAAGTTCTGTTCTTTTCAATCTCATCATCCCTCTCAATGTTTGTATTACTAGGCCTATTTTATCACTTCTTTTTATGGTATATCAGCAGCTCTATAATGATGTGATATCTTGTTCTTGGGCGGAAAAGGTGGAGAGTTGACACATGATGAGAGTATGAGACAACAATTATTGCTGGAGTAGAGTTCAACGAGAAAACTGCTAGTGCTGCCATGACTCTTATACCTGAAACTTTTGCAATTGATATCAATGCCAAGCTTGACATGTTTATCACTTTTCAATATTTGAACGTAAAACTTACTTGCTGTTGACTATATAGCGAATGTTTTAGATATGTAACCCAAATTCTGCTGATCACACAGGAACTTGATGAATCTAATATTGGAGAAAGGGCACAGTAGAGTGCCAGTTTACTATGGAGAGCCTACAAACATAATTGGACTTTTCTGGTAAATTTTTAACAATTTTGTATGTACTAGCTTCAAGAAATTCAAAACTCTTGTTTTCTTTATATAGGAAATTAACTTTTTATTAACGACAGAATCTGGCATACTGATTTTCAGATTTTCTATTTCCAGAAGACTTCTGTCTTTAACAGGTCCTTTTTTGGTTACTTCCCAACCCAAGTTAAGAGACATTGGTGAGTTTTCAATTGGGAGTTCAGAGACATTGGTAGTTCAAAGATTGCAAGTTTGATGCTGCTTTGGAGAAATAATAGATTAGTTTTTAGATATTTTGGAGAATTAATATGTTAGTTACGTTACAGACAGTTTGGAGTAGAGTTTGTATTACTAGTATACAAGGACAGAAACCTAGTTGGTTGAGACAATGTATTACTTCCACAATTTTGCAATATATTACAATACATGACTATTTTTTATATTTATATTTTGTGATAGAAATTTTAATTGTCTTGCTCTTGAATAACAATAGCACTTAAAAGACGAAAAGAATGTATTGTTATGTTCCTGAAATGCTTTAACATAATACATAGCACATGAGAAACGCCATGAAAACCAAGACAACAACATTTGTTAAGCGCTATGAGAGGTCAAATTATAGTGTTTGAGAAATGCTATTAATAATAAGATAATAGCGTTTATCAAGTGCTGTGAAAGGGTAAACAATAGCGCTTCAGGAACGCTATCAATGTAGCACTTATTATAGCGTTTGAAAAACGCTATTACTAACCTCATACCTATTACAGCTCCGGCAGACATAGCGTTTACTAAAACGCTATCGTATCCTACTATAGCGTTTTTCGGACGCTATAGATGAGGATATATGGTGTAGTGTCAGCCATGTTATGGGTCTAAAACCATCATATGTTATGTATTTCTAGTGCCATGTTATGGGTCACTAGAACTCCCTCAATTAGGCTTGATAGGCTATGAACACAAAGACTAAGAATCTCAAACAAGGAGACCTCATCACATCTATTATCAAATTCCTAGAGAGAGTTAGGAGTCACCCTAACATTCTCAATCAAAATAGATTGCACACATGCTCAAAGAAGTGACTAAGTTCCCTAAACATGCATTCAACACAAATTGAATGAGGTAATAGACATATTCATTCATCACAAAACATCCATACATAGTTAATTCATCATCACATCACAATGGACTAGGGCACACAACCCTAGTCCCCAACCTTATTGAACTACTCACAAATAGCCATAAGTAACATTAGATGAAATTGATTACAAATAGAAGAGGAATAGGGAAAGAAATGCTCAATGAAGATCTCCTGGAGGCCACTTCTTCCTTTTCCTTGCTCTACTTGCTCTACTTGCTCTCTATGGCTGCCCCCTTGCTGGTTGAAGCAGAAACGCCACTTCCCCATCGATGGTCGAAAGTTCCTCACAGGTAGTCGTCGACCGGTCGACAGACGCCCAGGTGCTGAGGTAATGAGAAGGGAAAAAGGGAAAATGGAGAGAAGTAAAGTGAGGGCTGCTGAGAAGTGATACCCTAATTGGGAAAAGACTAAGTTTATATAGGCTAGGTGATTTATACATATTTTATGTATAAAAAGTACTCCTAATTACTTGTTTTATGCTTCCCTTAGCGCCCAATAATGTCACTTACCCTTGTTTATCTCTTTTTGTAGGTTCATATGGGAGAATTGAAACTTGGACAAATCGGATGCACTTTGGAAGCTTTTAAAGGCGTTTTCGTGGAGCAACCAAAAAGTAAACCGTGACTTTGGAGCTCAAGATTCCAAGATTGAAGCCTTAGAAGTGAAGGACAACGATGTCCCGAAGTTGAGACCAAGAAACTGAAAAGTCAACTTTCGGCCCGGAAAGTCAACCGAAGTCAACCGGGCCCACATGGTCAACCCCGAAGGCATCACACAAAGACTCATGCAAGACTTTCCCACATCTACTAGGAGAGCTCATTTGATTGGTTGAGGCATATTGGTGGTGAGTAGAGATTCAAATTCAAAAAGGGGACAAAGCATTTAATGCTTATGCCATACTTTGTCCCCTAGCCTTTTCCCTTCACATTTTGTCTCCCAATGGTCCCAAATCTGATTTGCCTATGCTATACACACATTCCCACTTTGCCCTTAGTGTCCATACACTTCCCTAACTACCCCATGGCATTTAGGTCTTTTTTTGTTGAGTTAGATCTACACTTTTGGCCCTAGGATCTTTCCCCATTAATCCTAGCCCTTTATGCCCTCATATATATTCTAAAACCTCCCATTTTTTCATGATAGAACCAACCCTAGACACCAAAAGTTCCCCAAAAATTCTCTCAAGTTTCTCTTTTCACTATTCATCGGCACTATTCACGGTTACTATTCACAGCCTTGTTTTTTTTGGCTTCCTCTTCCATTTTCTACCACTTTCACACCTCATCTCACTTCACTTCCTTCATCAAACATCCTCCATACACCCTCTACTACATCCCCAACCACTTTTCCCTTCCATTCTCTCACATCTACTCACCATCTCATGGGTTTCATCAACAACTTCAAGTTCTAGAAGGCTTGGAGCAAGAAGAGGCAAGGAGGAGACTAAGGAGCACAAGGAGAGGGCTTGCAACCACTTGGTGACAGCAAGGACCAGCTGGCCTACCTTCTTGAGCATCTCTTCACCTTATTTTACTCTCTTTTTGTCTTTGAGTTAGATACATTTGAGAACATGATGTTATTTGTGATGTATTGTGAGTAGTCCTTGAAGTTTGGGGGCTAGGGTTGTGTGCCCTAGCCCAATGAAAATGGATTGATTGATTTATATATCTATGCTTGAGATTTTGATATGGATATGTTCATTGTCCACTTTTGTTATGTGTTAGATGCATGTCTAGGAACTTTATCACTTCTAAAAGCATGTGTTTAATCTATTTTGGTAGAGATTGTGAGCTTGATAACCTTATTCTCTCTAGACAATTGGCAATGGATGTGATGAGCTTGTCTTGTTTGAATCCCTAGGTCTTAAGGCCCATTGCCTTAGTTTAGCAATTTGAGAACCATAGCATGGCTTAAGTTGTTAGACTAAGAGACTTTGTGAACCATAGCATGGCATGAAGATACATAAGAAAAGACCATGGCCCTAGAACCCTAGTACGGCTAGGGTACGGGATTTGATCCATTAATAAATCTCACTTGCATGTTTATTTGATGAAATCAACCATTGGATTTGGGCTTAGGTGACCCAAAACCCCCTTTCACTTAATCAACAAAGTTTCAACCCAAATTGTGTTCACCTTTATTTCTTGCTTGCACTTTAATTTAAATTGTGTTTCTTGATCACTTATCACTTACAAAACCAATCAATGTTTCCATCTACATGTCCACTATGCACATACCCCACATAGCTCATGCATAGCAATCCATTTCTTGCCTCCACACTAGTGCTTGTTGACCTAGCTACCCTAATTGCCTAGGGATTGGCACCGCCAATTCCCAACGACACACCCCCGGTTCTTACTTCCATATTCTATTTTGACGACACGTTATGCTTGCATGAAAGCTCTTCAAAAGCGTTAAAGTCACTAGGTAAGGGAGAAGTGAAAGGCTAGGATCAAAGCTAGGGAAATTCAAGGGTTAGATGGGATAAATGAGGGGCAAAGGGGGGAAATCCTTAAGGAAACAAAAAGGAGGAACAATCTATGGGTGGCCTCACCATATCTAGTATGGTCATTTGCTGATTTTTGGATGCTCATGTGGATGAGTCACAAGGTTGACTTCGCCTTGACTTTGACCACGACCCTCGGAGTTGACCAAAGTTGACTTTTGACCAAACTTCCGGAATTCTCTTGCGACTTGCTTCCGGGACTTCTTGTTGACTCGTTGGCGCTCTAAAGTCGAGGTTGACCACGAGTTGACTTTTTGGTCCTCGGGTTGACTTTTCGTCCTTTTGCTTGAAACCCACTAAAAGCTCCAAATTGCGTCCTTTCGCTCCCGATATCATTCTGATGCTCGTGAACCCTACAATAGTGCAATTTAAGGATTAGAGACACTAAATAACCCTTGAATTAGCATTGCTAGAGTGATTAGAGGCCTAATTTGTATGTAAATAACATACAAATCACACCCCCACACTTAAGCTTTGCTTGTCCTCAAGCAAACATAGAATCAACAATCCATATCAACACAAATTCAATTGCCTTTCCAACCATATCCTCAATAAGCTCAGTAAGCTATTCATCAAGATTCAAACAAGCACACAACATAAACATCATGCTTGGTGACTCATCGTCAAAGTATAGTGTTTGGTAAGTATAGTTTAAGATCAGATTGTCGTTCCGTCGAGGATCGATGGGCTCCTTAATCCCTTGGTAGTGTGTGTGTTCAAATGCTCTAGCTATAATGGAGTAGGTGAGAAGTGGAAAGAGTGGAGTGTGTGATTTAAACAATGTGTGAAGTGTAGTGGTGTTATGTTTGGTTTTGTGAAAGGAATGACAAAATGTAAAGACAAGCAACAAGTAAACAATGCAAGTAATAAAGATAAATGTGTGCAATGTATGGAAATGTTAGGGAGCTAAGGGTCACCCCTAGCCCACTTCAATGCAATGAACAACCACAATGAGATGCTTACAACTATGATTCATGATTCCAATTAATCGAGAATATATCACTCTTGCCAACCAAGAGCAAGGTGAACTCTCTAGTACAAACCCAAGCCATGTCATGGGTCTTTGTATAACACTTCGAGGCTATGAACTCCAATAATCTCAACAATGTATGAACATACCGAACAAGGCCATGATCAACTCAAGTGTGCATGCTAGAGCCGTATAAGGGACACTAACATACATCACGAGGCTATGAAAGCATTCAAATATATTCTAAAATATGTCTCTCCAATCTAAGGACCGAGACAACTCAATGGGCGTAGCTAGAGCCTAACCAAAGGTCTCCAATTACATCCAAAGGCTATGAACACAATGAAATGATTGATGTGATGTATCCTACGTGTAGGAACTCAATGGTGTAACTAGAGTCATGGTTCCCTAGCTATATCCAAAGGCTATGAATACTATCAAATTCAACTAGAAAGTATGGATATGCCGATTAGGACTAAAACCAACTCAATTGGCACACTTAGGATCCAATCAAGGATCTCAAGTGCATCAAAAGGCTATGAACACAAATCAAACACACAACACATGCTATATTCCATTGCCTATGAAACTAGAGGCACCACCCACCAATTTCACATCAAGATAATGTTAGAGACATAGCTAGAAAGTGGTGAATTCCCTAACTCATACATCTAACATATGAAATTTGAATATAAACATGCTCATGAATCAATATTGCATCACATATCATTAAAAGATGTTCAATACATATCTACGGACTAGGGCACATAACCCTAGTCCCCAACAAAGTAACTACTCACTAAGCATCATAGTATACATCATCAAATTACAAATAAGAACTTCAAACATAAGGAAAAGAGAGAGTAGAGATGAGGGATGCTCAATATATGGGTGCTCTCTTGCTCCTCCTTGGCTTTGATGATGAGCATTGATGCTTTGGTGAGGATCTCTAGCAACAAGATGCTTGGTGTAGTGGAGGTGGAGAGGAATGAGAGTGATGGATGGTGGTGGCTAAAGAGATATGAGAGATGTGGGAGATAAAGGTTATATATAGGTTAGGAGGGGGAGAATGAAGGGCTAGGATGAAGTAGGGTTTTATCTAATGGCTAGGAAGTTTAATGAAGGGCAATTGGGTAAAATTACATGGGAATAAAAGGGAGGAGTAATCACAAGGATTAGAGACTCTTAAGTGGCCATCGAACTAGCATAATAATGATGATTAGAGGCCTAATTTGTATGCAAATCACATATAAATCACACCTCCACACTTAAGCTTTGTTTGTCCTCAAGCAAACATAGAATCTACAATCCAATCAACACAAATCCAATTGTCTTTCCAACCATATCCTCAAAGAGAGCCCACTAAGCCACAAATCAAAACTCAATTAAGCACACAACTCAAACCTCATGGTTCGCCAAATGATTAAGATATGTATCCAATGCATGCTCGGTGTAGTGTGTGCTAGCCATGGAATAATCAATCAAAAGCAATCAAATCAGCATACATGGACAAGATTAACCGCTAAACTCACATGATTCACTAAATATTTCCGCTCTTGTGTTTAGGGTTAAGTGTTTACTCTCAAAGCATAACCAAAAGCAACGTCCCTATAAGCTTGCTCATTGACCAACTCTCCACTAATTAATTCACAACTTATTGAATCAAAAGGGCTTTCACATGGTTGTAATGGGGCCAAACGTTAAGGGTTAGCATGAAATGAAGGGATGGATAAATCAAGTGTTCCAAATGCACTACAAGACAACTCAAGGACTTTGAAACTCAATTTATTTTGCAAACAATCATAATTTTTATTCTCCTCAACCTTTTATTCTAAAAACAAACTCTCTTTTTTGGATTTTCTTTCTTCATTTCTCCTTTTATCTTTCTTTTTCTCAACATATTCCCATTTTGTATTTTCTTTTCTTTGGGACTTTTTTTTAAGTTTATTTTTGTATATAACTTCTTTTGATTTTCTCAACTCTATTTTTTTTTTCTTCTTTACAACTCCAACTCTAGCTAAACTACGCCCACACTTGCCATTTTGTACAATCCCATAGACTTCCCAAGCACATAAGAAACAAGAAGTCACAATCATTGTCTCGTTAACATTTCGGAACAAGCGTAAGCTAGTGTTTAAGTTAAAATATGGGTTAGGTGATATGCGGTATTTACCGACGTCATTAATTATTACCTAAACTTCCTAACAATTTGTCGTTGTAAAGTATAATGGGAAGTAAAAGTTTTTTCTCACAGAGGATTGTTTATTTACTTTTCTAATGTCACGAATTTAATTAAACTATATTGTTTCTATTTACAAAAATATACAATATATAAAAAAGTGTTGTTTTTGGGTTTTTGAAAATATTTTGAAAACAAGAAATAAAGAAAATATTTTTGGATTTTTAATCTTTTTGAAAATAAATAAAACAAGAAAAATACAATTTAAACTTACACAATTAAATAAAACACACCAAACAAATAAATGAATTTAAATAGCACACAAATAATTAAATAACATGTTTTTGAGTTTTTCATATAATGATTAAATCACACAATATCAAATTAACCAAATATTCAAAATACAAATAAATCAAATAAATTCACACACAAATATAAATAAAAAGAGTTGAGAGAAAAGAAATGCTCATTAAAATTCTGGCGAAGGATCTTATCAGATTCGCCATGATTTCGAGATTCGGGTGTAGAGAGCAATTGCTTGGGCCATTGGGCTTTGAAGGAATGGACTTGGAGGCCCAATTTGACTTTGTTGACCGGTCTAGCCCATGGCTTTTCCTTCTGTGGTTGACTTTTTAACGCAGCTTTCATTCTTTCTTTTTTTTATTCTTCCTTGCTCCAAGTCAGCATTGCACGGTGCTTCTTCATCTCTCTTTGCTATTTTTCATTTTCTTCTTCTTCAGAACACAGAGATGGAGAGAGAGATGGTAGCGCTACTGCTTGGGTTGCCGGTGGACAAAAGAGGGAGTGCAGGCGGCGCGGAGCAAGGGTTCTACGGCGAGAAGGAGGCACGATGTGGACCGGGCAGCGTCGGAACCGAAAACGGCGTGGTGGATCGAAAATGGGTCGCCGGTGAATCCGGGAAGGTGAGCGACGGCGGGAAAGAGCGGTGTTTCACGGGAATTGCAGAGGAGATGGCGACAAGGATTGTCTAGCAACGACGCGGCCTGGGCGATGATGGCAGATGAGAGATGCGGCCGGAACTGTTGAGATCGACGCCGGACCGGAGACGCCGTGGTGCGGCGCCGGAGGCGCGGCAGAGCAGGAGAGAGACGCTAGAGCAGCTTCGAAAGCGGCGGGGCAAAGAGAGCAGTGGATTGCAGCAGCGACGGCGGCGCGGGTCGCGAGGACCGGCGTAGCGAGAGAGCACGGGAGCAGAGGTGGTGACTGTTTATGGGCTTTGGGCTTTTGATTGCTTGATTGTGATTATGAGGTTGCTTGCTCATTGAATTGCAGGTTGATTCACGGTGGTGGTTCCGTGATTTTGTGGTGATTGAGAGATTGTTGTGAAACTTTGAGAGTGGTGATTGTTGTTTGCGGGGAAGGAAAGAAGAATAGAAGGGGAAGAAGATAGGGCTTAGATAGCTAGGGAAAGAAGGGAAAGAGGGAGAGAAGAGGAGAGGTTTGTGACAAAGAGAACTTTGATGAGCAGAGAAGGGAATGGAGAGGGAGAGGAGCTCGCCCCCCCCCCCCCCCCCCCCGAGAAAACAGAGACACGGCCTGTGTATTTATAGATGGTGATTGGAAGAGGAAGTGGTGTACCGAGATTAATTGGATGGACAGTTCGGACATGGAATTTGAATTCAAATTGGAATGGAGGGATCTGTTGGTGATGATGGTGGAAAATTAGCTGCAGATGCTGCCGGCTGGAATGGTGCTCAATGGTAGTGGTAGTGAGCTGCTATCGGTGATGATGGACTGCAGCCAAAACATAAAATAAAAATAAATAAAATAAATAAACAAAAGAATTAAAATAAAAAGAAACAAAAATAAATAAATATAAAATAACACAAAAGAATAATAAAAGAAATTAAATGAAATAATTATTAGAGAAAATAGGATGGTGGTTTAAAATGTGTATCGCCACCGCGTGTGGTGGTTGCGCCGCCTTGTGTGGTGGTTCGCCGGCAAAATTGCCGGGATTTGGAACGGTTTCCAAAATCTTCATACAATATTATTTTCCACTTCCAAATGATGACCGGTGTCATCAAAGAAAAGTCACGGTTGACTTTTAATATTTTCGGAATGCGCTGAAAACCTCCAAATGCACCTTTTATGTGCAAATTAGCATTTTTCACATATTTTCCCTGAAAACACGAAAACAAACATTAAACGGATAAATAAGCTTTTAGAATAGCTCAATCCAAGTATTTAGAGCACTTTGTGAACGTAATTTACATTCACATCACACCCTCACACTTGAACTTTTGCTAGAAAAGGAAACAAAACAACACAAAAACAGAAAAGGAAACACAAAACAGATATTCTTTCCAACCATAACCCTCAGCGAGTTCACAAGAATTATAATCAGAAGAATAAAAACTATATACCAAGGCTCACGAATTTGCTAAGTGTTTAACATGGACATCTCATTCATGCTCGGGTGAAGTGTGTGAAAACTGAGTGTACAGTTAATTTCAAGCAATCAAATAGGTACATATGAACAACATTAACCACTAAAGCTCACAAGATTCACTAAATATTTATGCTCAGTGTTTAGGGTTAAGTGTTTACTCTCATAACAATTACACAAGTAATGTTCCCATAAGCTTGCTCATCAACCAACTCTCCACAATTAATCTACAAGTCATTAAATCATAAGGGCTTTCAATTGTGTAATGGGGGCCAGAGGGTGAGTGGTGAATAGTGAATGGTGAAAAATGAATGAAGGGACTGGAAATGAAAAATGTTTCACATGTTTGCAAGACAAATCAACGACTTTGAAACTCATACCTATGCTATACCCGAAACAGTTTTCTTATTTTCCTCCAACCTTTTATTGAAAATAATACAAGAAAATAACTCTATTTTTGTGGCATTTTTTTTTTCTTGAGGAACTTTATTCCTTCTTTTTTATTTTGATTTTTTTTCTTTCTTTCTTTCTTTCTTTCTTTGAACAAATACAACAAATAAAATGCACCCCCACACTTGCCTTTTGGTACATACTATACATCCGAAGCATAAGAACACAAGAAGTCACTATCATTGTCTTGCAAACACAATAAAACAAGGGTGCGATGGTGTGGGTGAACAAAAGAAACGGCTAATGAGTTATCAGTTCAAAAGGGGATTCCTAAAGTTCGTGTTTAGATGGATGGTGAATATTTTGGCCATGGTGCTCAACTAATGCCTTAATCATTTTCAATTCATCACAGATTAATAAAAAGTTTCAAGTGGCCTTTGAGCAAGTTCTAGGTTCAAAACTCATGAATTGTGCACACATGAAGAACGAGTAAATGTATGAATGATGCATACATGTGAATATTCAATTGGCTCAAGTCCTCACATTTTCTGGGTATGAATGACAATGTATGTTCAAATGTGCTTCTCGGATTGAAATCAATTAATCAACACAGGTTATGTGAACATAGAATTTCGAGCAATCACAAGTTATGCAAATTAAATTCAAAGCAAATCAGACAAAGCCTTAACATATAATCAACATTCTCTAAATCATAACAAAATAAACTCAATTCATCATCGGAATTGGAAAGAACAAAGCACAAAACACAAAACACAAAACAGAAGCAAATATTTTTTGTAATTTTTTTTTATTTTTTGATTTTTTTTTTCAATTTACGTAACAATACGTGACCACAGGGACTTACTTAGTGCAATAGTAGGTTCAACGCTACCAAGGGAGTAAGTATGATCTAGTCGATATATTGTTACCGTAGAAAACAAACACAAGTAAATTATTTTTTTTGAATTTTTTCAAATTTTTCAAATTTTTTCTTTTCTTTTTAATAAACCTTCCCCCACACTTGAATTAAACATTGTCCTCAATGTTAAACTCCCCCTTGAAGATCGTTAAGCTCCTCCCGAATCAAGTCACCAACAGTCACAAACAAGGCTAGCAGGGCCTTGCATCCAACGTATGCTCCTTAGTTGACTACGGCACTGATCCGTTTGAGCGTGTCCTGGATGAGGGTTGTTGCCGACTCCACGGCAGATTTGGCAGATGTAGCCTTCACTGAGATCTGGAACACTATAGTCAGCAGTGTTCCATCACGAATGCATCCGGATACATTAGGCAGAATGGAGAAGCCTGATGACATAAGTGGAAATGGCTCCGGTTCAACTCCACATAGCAAACACTGGAAAATGGAATGGTTGATTGATTTGCACTTATTTATAGCGCAAATTGTATTCCTAATCACGAGAGTTAAGCTTATCCGAAGGCATTTTGTTACTAGGAATATGCGTTTTCACGATTTCAGGTTACTTAGGTGACTTGAGGTAATTCGGCACAAGAAGGTGCATTTTGACTACTTTTGGGCACACTTCCGAGAAGAGGACAAGGAGTCAACCGTGGCTTCTAGACATTGAAGATTGCATGAATTCACCTTCGGAAGACGTTGTCATTGAAGGCCTTGAAGAATCGAAGAAAGGAAGGAAAATGAAGAAATTGCATTTCCGGCGATTTTTCCGGCAAACCACCACCACAAGAGGCGGCAGCACCGCCGGACCACCACCGGAGCACCACCACAGCAGGAGAGAGTCTCCTACACCAGCTGCACACATGTGCATGGCTGATGACATGTCCACTAGTTCCCCCACTCACCCACAAATCCCTCCACTTCACCTTTCTTTTCCATTTCTTTTCCCTCCACTCACCTTTGTTTACTCTCTCCACTAGGAAACCCTAGGGAACCCTTGGAGGCTGTTGAGACCAACCAGACATTCCTCTCACTCAGTTACTCACGATCAAAGAAACCCTAGATAGAAACACCCCATTTTCTCTCGGCAAAGCTTGTTGAAATACACACGCCGATACCATCCGCCCGGACGCCCAGTACGTCTGCCATTTTTGTTCTTCCATTTTCACCACCTTCCACCACCCATCTCACTTCCATCTCTTCACGAAATATCTTCCACACATCCCAAACACTACAACCAAACACTTTCCACCACCATTCCATAGAGTTACCTTCACCACAAGTTGCCATCCATTGAGACATCAAGAGTTGGGAAGCTTGGAGATAAGTTGGAGCTTGTAGAGGAAGAGGGGAGTTCAAGGAGGCTTGCTACATACTTGGAGTCACCAAGGAGCTGCTGGCCATCGACATCTTGAGCATTTTCTCAACTTCTTCACTCTTACTTTGAACTTATGCTTTCTTATTTGAGATTATTGATGTATATGACAATGAATTGTGAGTAGTTCATTAGATTGGGGGCTAGGGTTGTGTGCTCTAGCCCATGATGATGTTTTGATGATTTCTCTTGAGTATGCATGATGAATTCGTTTCTGGATATGTTCATTGGTTAAATGCGGTTTTGTTTGATGCATGTTTATGAATCTAATTAGTTCTCAAGCATGTGTTCAACTTAACTTAATGTTAGGATTCTATGTAATTACATTTTATCCTATGTGTTTGCAATGATCATGATGAGTTTATGTCAATGGACTGAGTTTGTTTGAATCTTGATTCTTGAATCTCTATGCCTAGGAAGTTTGTTTGAGACCCTAACAAGGCTTGGATGAATAGACTAGGAGTATTTGTGACCCTAATAAGGCACAAAATAGGCCTAGAAGAATCAATCCTAGAACCATAACATGGCTAGGATAGGGGTTTGATCCTTAGTGAATTCATTGTTGCATGTTCTTGAGAGTTGTCATACATTTGATTGGGGTAGATTGAACCCGAAACCCCAATCGTTTCCATCCATTTGATCACACAACAATCACACATTTGTTGGGCTTGTCACCTCAACAACACACAAAGTTATCAACACATTCACTTGTGTTCTTGTTACAACAATTTCACCTAGATTAGATTGGTTACTTAGCTACTGTCCTTGCCACATTTGGTTACTATTTTGGTCACAAGTCACCCAAGAGTGACACACTTTGAACACTACAAATCCATGTTGCACATATCTCACTTCTAAGTACATACACCATCTCTAATCACACCACTTCTGGTGCATTGTACATCTTGTTTGCATTTGTTCACCAAGTAGGGATCTTGGGCCTTCCAATCCCTTGGGTACGACAACCCCTGGTCACAATTTACCATCCACTACACTTTGACGGCGATACTCACAAACAACCCCTCCGGTATCATCGAGTCAAATGGCGCCGCTGCCGGGGATTGAGGTTCATCCTTGATTCCTTGGTGACCCGCATCCGGGGTGTCTTTGCATTATTCTTGTAGTATAAATTGTTTGATATATGTGTCTTAGTGTTTGTTGTGTCTTTGATTCATGGCATAATTATGTTTGTTGTTGTTTTTGCTTCTAAAGTGTTCCTAAGCACATTCTTTGCTACTGTGTGTTTTTCCCAATTTTTGTTAGCATAGTAAATCAGCCCAGAAAATTCTAAAAATTTGTGTGCTAGTTCTTTTGTGTGTCTAGTTGTTGTGTTTAAAATTTGGTTGTGTTTCGTTAAGGTTTGCTTAGGTAAATTGTGATTTGTTTCTCTATTGCCCTGTGAAGTTGTTCACAGTGGCAGTTTTCGTAATTAGTTTTGAACTCACTGTAACTGAATTTTACTTAATCCGTTCGGGCACCCATTGTGACGTCCGGACGCCCTTGATACAGAAGCGTAATCCCGACGAATCCGTCCGGACGCCCTCTATAGCGTCTGATCGTCTGGGACCATTTTTGTGAAACTGATTTGTGCTATTTGCTTCCAACTGCTTCCAAATCCATTTTGTCATTGATTCCTTGCTTTCAAGTGTTGTTATACTCACCCTTTGTTGTGTTTAAAGGTACATGAACGTGTCCTCCACTTCTACCCCTCAAATTGTGTTGAGAAGTGGGAGAGTTCTGAGTGGAAGAGGAAGAGGAAGAGGAAGAGGAAGAGGTAGACCAAGGAGAACTGAGAGTGCTCCACCAGTTACATATTTTCCAGAGCAGCCTACACCACCCAAAGAGACAATGGGGGATGTGAACAACAATGATCAAGTGCCTCCCATTAATGAAGTGGAGCTGCCATTGAGTCATTACTCAAATCCTAGCGTTGTCAACGCACCATCTTGTATTGTCCATCCGCATCCACAAATTGCATACGAGATCAAGCATTCGATCTTGTCCATTCTGCCTACCTTCCATGGAGTTGAGAAGGAGCGACCATATGATCACATGGTCGATTTTGATGCCATTTGCAGCACCCTAAATAGAGGAGGATTGACATATGATGAATTGAAGCTTAGACTCTTCCAATTCTCACTCAAGGCAAAGGCAAAGGTTTGGTTTCACAAGCTAAAGCCAAGAAGCATCCGTTCTTGGGATGACATGCAGAAGGTGTTCCTCAACACCTATTACCCTCATCATCGCACTACTGCCATGAGGATTCAGCTCACTACATTCATGCAAGGTGAGCGTGAATCTATCTATGATGCTTAGGAGCGTTTCAAGGATTTGGAGCTTGGATGTCCACACCACGGAATAAGCAAATGGCAGCTTGTTTCCTCATTCTATGACGGTCTATTTGATGATGACCGGAGGAGGCTTGACAATGCATGTGGTGGCAGCTTTCAAAGGAAAGGACCTAATGCCGCTTGGGACATCATTGAGGAGCTCTCTATTCAATCCGGGCAGTGGGACAACCATGACCGGAGGAGGAACTCAAGGCTTAGGGAAAGAGAAGAGCCACATCTTGGTGGAAGAGAACCAAGAGGAGTGGAGGCAAGGACATGAGCAGTCCAAGGTGTCTCCCAAATTCAACAAGTGGATGATTTGATGAATGCTAAGTTTGAGCAACTAGAGGCTGCCATGAACACCAAGCTTGATCTCTTGCTCAAGGCACATGGCAATGCAGCTCCTCCTCATCCAAGTGAGCAAGTCAAGGCAGTGGCTATTTCATGTTCTTATTGTGGTTCCATGGAGCATGAAACCATTGAATGCCAATACTATTCAGCCACCATTCAACAAGGAGTGTTGGATGAGCAATTGTACCAAGTGGATAATTATAATCCAGAGCACCACTCCTCACAGCTGAACAATCATCCTCACTACTCCTATGGCAAGAGGCATGTGGAGAATGCAACCCTAACCAACAGCCAAGGCCATCAAGGGGGCAGTACCTATCAAGGAGGAAACAACTACCAAGGAGGTAGATTTGTTGGAGGAAGGTTTCAAGGAGGAAACCAATCTTATCAAGGAGGGAGATCACAAGGGTTCCAAGGCCCTAACACCTATCAAAGAGGAGCTCCTAATCCTATGTATGCTCAGGAGGCAAGCACCTCACAAGCTCCTCCAAGACAAAGCACATACCAAGCACCTCCCGGATTTGAGCACAAGAGGGAGAACTACCATGCTCATTCAAATGATTCAAGGGAGCCTACATTCAAAGAGATACTCACTGCCCTCTCTGCAAGCCAGCTCAAGACCGATCAGAGTGTATCCATAGTGTCCCAAGGATTGAGCAAATAGGAGCTTCAAGTGGGGCAACTCTCCAAACAACTCCAATCAAGGCAACAAGGAGCATTACCTTCACAACCGGAGCAAAATCCGAGGCATGAGAGTGTGAAGGCGATCACCACCCTTCGTTCAGGTAGGTCTTACGATAACCTTGTCAATTATGACCCCCATGCTCACATATATGCCCCCCCTTCTTCTACAACATTCATGGGACCTTGTTTAGATTCTGAAATTTTATTTGAGGAGAATGGGGCCGGATGGGAAGAAAATGTATCATCCGGCAATTTGGAGAGTGATGTTGTTGTTGGAAATGTGCGGAGAAACAAGGGGGAGGATAAGGAAGCCGGTAGGGAAGAAAATGTACCTACCAGAGGAGCATTGAATGGATAACTGAACCAAGAGAGTTCTCTGCCAGTTCGTCCGTCCGGACGCCAAGCAGTTCCATCCGGACGCCCTTCAGTCAGTGAGGAAAGCTCGCCCAATCCGTCCGGACGCCAAGCAGTGCCGTCCGGACGCCTGTCAATCAGAGAAGAAAAATTGCAGCCCTCGACAAATCCGCCCGGACGCCAGTCAGCTCAGACAAATTTTTCAGGGAATCCGTGTAATCCATCCGGACGCCAAGAGGTAGCGTCCGATCGTCTGGGGCCTGAACAGAAAATAAATTCTACCCGAGAGGAAAATGTTGAAGTGTCCAAGCCTTCATCTATTAGTGTCTTCAATCATGAAGATGGCACACCATTGGGGGATGAATTTGGGCAGCTATCTCTTGATCATGAGTTTGACAAGAGAGATTATAGCAAGAGAAAGAGCAAGAATGTCACATTTGACAAAGAGGATGGCAAGTTGAAGAGTGCACAAGTGCCAAGCAATGACATTCCTATGAGATGTAATCTGAGTATACCTCCTTTGCATGTAACAACTCATCAAGTGCCTCTTCCATTTCCTCAAGCTCAAAGGAAGGAGGATTTACAGAAGAAGAACAACAAGTACCGGAAGGAATTCATTGAGTTGTTCAAGAAGGTTAACATGAACATCCCTCTCCTTGATGCTATCAAGCAATTCCCTCTATATGCCAAGTTCTTGAAGGAGTTGTGCACCAACAAGAGGAAGTTCTTGAAGGATGAACAAATTATATTGAGTGAGGATGTCTCTGCTGTCCTACAAGGCAAGCTTCCTCCCAAGCTTAAGGATCCCGGTTCATTCACGGTCCCTTGCATCATAGGCAACAAGGGATTCGACAAGGCAATGTTGGATTTGGGAGCATCAATAAATCTGATGCCTTATGATGTGTACAAGACTCTTGGACTGGATGACATCAAGCCGATGAAGATTACACTCAAGCTTGCAGACAGGAGCCAAGTTAAGCCCATGGGGATTGTTGAGGATGTTCTTGTGAAGATTGAAGAACTCCTCATACCGGCAGATTTTGTGATCCTTGATATGACGGATATTGAGAGTGGAGGAGAAGAAGAGATGCCAATTCTCTTAGGAAGGCCATTCATGGCCACAGCTGGGACAAGAATTGATGTCCAAAAAGGGATTCTTGCTATATACTTGGAGTCACCAAGGAGCTGCTGGCCATCGACATCTTGAGCATTTTCTCAACTTCTTCACTCTTACTTTGAACTTATGCTTTCTTATTTGAGATTATTGATGTATATGACAATGAATTGTGAGTAGTTCATTAGATTGGGGGCTAGGGTTGTGTGCTCTAGCCCATGATGATGTTTTGATGATTTCTCTTGAGTATGCATGATGAATTCGTTTCTGGATATGTTCATTGGTTAAATGCGGTTTTGTTTGATGCATGTTTATGAATCTAATTAGTTCTCAAGCATGTGTTCAACTTAACTTAATGTTAGGATTCTATGTAATTACATTTTATCCTATGTGTTTGCAATGAGCATGATGAGTTTATGTCAATGGACTGGGTTTGTTTGAATCTTGATACTTGAATCTCTATGCCTAGGAAGTTTGTTTGAGACCCTAACAAGGCTTGGATGAATAGACTAGGAGTATTTGTGACCCTAATAAGGCACAAAATAGGCCTAGAAGAATCAATCCTAGAACCATAACATGGCTAGGATAGGGGTTTGATCCTTAGTGAATTCATTGTTGCATGTTCTTGAGAGTTGTCATACATTTGATTGGGGTAGAGTGAACCCGAAACCCCAATCGTTTCCATCCATTTGATCACACAACAATCACACATTTGTTGGGCTTGTCACCTCAACAACACACAAAGTTATCAACACATTCACTTGTGTTCTTGTTACAACAATTTCACCTAGATTAGATTGGTTACTTAGCTACTGTCCTTGCCACATTTGGTTACTGTTTTGGTCACAAGTCACCCAAGAGTGACACACTTTGAACACTACAAATCCATGTTGCACATATCTCACTTCTAAGTACATACACCATCTCTAATCACACCACTTATAGTGCATTGTACATCTTGTTTGCATTTGTTCACCAAGTAGGGATCTTGGGCCTTCCAATCCCTTGGGTACGACAACCCCTGGTCACAATTTACCATCCACTACACTTTGACGGCGATACTCACAAACAACCCCTCCGGTATCATCGAGTCATTGATTGGCGCATAAACCACAGACGACCCCGTTGCATCGGTGCAACACTCCTGAAGAATAAGGAAGTCGTTGTGATTATCTATGGCGAACACCGAAATCTGGTTTCGCGGGTTAAGACCGATGGTGAAGTTTGCTAGCACTTGTACCGAGCTGTCCATCGACATACTATCCCATAGCGGTCTCGTATGCACATCTTTGAGGAACTCAAAGATTCTGGTGTGATGGGATAGATGCACGACGGAACAACCAGCAGTACGATTAACTCCAGGGGGCTTGCTCGGATCACCCCTTCGCTTGTTGGTCCTGACCTCCATTCGAGTCTCTCTTGTTCGGTTCGAACAAGTCCAGTGATGGTACGTGGAGTTACTGATGTTGTTGAAGAAACAGATCGTCATCTGCTTTGCCATTTCCGCCAGGCCTCTTCTTTCTTCAGGTGAAATGATAGAGTAACCGGGTGAAGTGTGGATCCCCGTAGTGCACATGTAGCGCTCGGCTTGTCGTTGAAGTGTTGAGATCCAACGCTTCGCACCAAATGCGAACCCAGAATGGACAAAGGGTTCGAAAATGGGCTTCATCTCCTTCTCGCGCACATCCACGTACTCCACCCAAGTGACCAAGGAAGATCCATTATGCAAGTCTCGAATCAGGCATCCAGAGGGGCGTTTTCGGCAAATCGATCTCACAGAAGGCTTCGGATTTGAGCGCAGTTCATCCACGGAGACATCCACAACGACCCAACTTCCATCCAGTTATTGGTGAGAGTACCTAACGAACTGGACTTCACGAGTTCAAACGATGTGAGATGGCACCAGAAACTCGGCCGACATCACTTGCTTCTGCTCCTTGTAGCCTTCTGCGTTGTTGGAGGGTAAGATCTCCAATGTCTGGGCGTTTGTGACCATGCTACAGAAGACGGACAACCATCGACCAACATCCATTAAAATCTCAACAATGGTGGTCGGATGGAGGTGAATGGTTGTCGAGTGATGTCTTGTTGGTGATTTTTCGGTATCCTCATGAGTAAAAAGGTAAGTTCCTTTTTCACTTTCATTAGTTATTTGTTTGTAAAAAAAAAAAAAAAAAAATATTTTTTTAATTGTAAATAAAAAAAAAGAGTGTTTCTTTTGTTTTTCTTGTTGATAATTATTTATTTGTAATGTTTATAATTATTGTTTTTATTATTTGTTTTGGGCTTGTTTGTTTGTTATTTGTTATTGGGCTTTAGGCCCGTTTGTGTGATTGGTTAGGGTTTTAGGTTTCGAAACATAAAATAAAAAAATAAAAAATTTTGGCCCATTGGGCCGTGTCATTCCGAAGCCCAAAACCCGTAACCCAAGCCCATTTAGTGTGTCGGGCCTGTTCGTTTTTAGGCCCATTAGTTAAGCCCACCAATAATGGCCCGTACCTACGTGGCCAGGCCCACTTTAAGGCCCAAACCATTCTGATGGCCCAGGCCCATTTAAAGTGTCGGCAAGGCGCGTGTTTCGCACGCGTTTCAACGTTCACTTTACGACTTTTTCGTAAAGTTTTGATAAAAAATAAAAAAATAAAAAATTGAAAAATCTTTATTGGGCCGACAAACGACTTCGTCGTCGGCCGAATAATAAACAAAAAAATTAGTTAGTTTAATAATTTCCGCACGCGTGTCCGATCGAGCGACGAAAGTCGCAAAGAAAACGACCGCGTGCAACAAAAGTCGCAAGGGGAATAGTGGACACGCGTGCGGAAATTATTAAACTAACTAATTTTTTTGTTTATTATTCGGCCGACGACGAAGTCGTTTGTCGGCCCAATAACGATTTTTCAATTTTTTATTTTTTTATTTTTTATCAAAACTTTACGAAAAAGTCGTAAAGTGAACAAAGGAAACGCGTGCGAAACACGCGCCTCTTGCCGACACTTTAAATGGGCCTGGGCCATCAGAATGGTTTGGGCCTTAAAGTGGGCCTGGCCACGTAGAGTACGGGCCATTATTGGTGGGCTTAACTAATGGGCCTAAAAACGAACAGGCCTGACACACTAAATGGGCTTGGGTTACGGGTTTTGGGCTTCGGGAATGACACGGGCCCAATGGGCCAAAATTTTTTATTTTTTTATTTTATGTTTCGAAACCTAAAACCCTAACCAATCACACAAACGGGCCTAAAGCCCAATAACAAATAACAAACAAACAAGCCCAAAACAAATAATAAAAACAGTAATTATAAACATTACAAATAAATAATTATCAACAGTAAAACAAAAGAAACACTCTTTTTTTTTATTTACAATTAAAAAATTTCTTTTTTTTTTTTTTTTTTTACAAACAAATAACTAATGAAAGTGAAAAAGGAACTTACCTTTTTACTCCTGAGGATACCGAAAAATCACCAACAAGACATCAACCTCAAGGTTTTTCAACCTTGACTTCCAAACGTATGCTCTGATGTAAGTGGTATAATTTCCGATAAACATTTATTATTCCCTATAAAAATTAAAAAGTTAGTAATAAAATTTACAAGTTAAAAACAAAATATTTACAAAGTTAAAAATGTGTCACAAATTATCTATACAAAATAAAATTTTCTATGTCTAAGTAAATTTTATTTACAAGTAATGTTAGTTTGTCCAAAATATAGTTAAAAACAAAGTTGATTCCAAGCGGTAATTCGAGGTGGACGTATGGCCTAGGTGCAATGCTTTGACTTAAATGACTTTCCGTGTTTTCAGAAGGCGAATGGCCAGATCACAAGAGATAAGCGAGAGGCAGGATTCATTTAGTGGACTAGTCCTCTGAATCCAATTTTACAAACCCGTCACCCAGGGTCTCGATCATATCTAGACACCATTCATGTGCCCCTTACTCAGTTGAGAAAGCACTTAAGTGTTCGACAATTCTCCAAGTGTTAATAAAGGCCGCCCTCAACCTCAAGTGACCTTACGGTACAAATGAAGGGTTTAGGCCAATATTAATAAAAGGACCTTACCTATTCCGTTCAAATTACAACCTACAACAACTTAAATAATTAACAGTACTCAGAACACCTAAGTATAATTATTACTAAGTATGTGTAACAAAAATATTTACAAGTAAAATTAGTAAGTATAAAAAAAATTAACAAGTATTATTTACACATAGTAAAACACTATTTAGAAAAGTAAAAAGTAAAAACAATCCCCGGCGAGCCGGCGCCAAAATGATATGCGGTATTTACCGACGTTATTAATTATTACCTAAACTTCCTAACAATTTGTCGTTGTAAAGTATAATGGGAAGTAAAAGTTTTTCCCACAGAGGATTGTTTATTTACTTTTCTAATGTCACGAATTTAATTAAACTATATTGTTTCTATTTACAAAAATATACAATATATAAAAAAGTGTTGTTTTTGGGTTTTTGAAAATATTTTGAAAACAAGAAATAAAGAAAATATTTTTGGATTTTTAATCTTTTTGAAAATAAATAAAACAAGAAAATTACAATTTAAACTTACACAATTAAATAAAACACACCAAACAAATAAATGAATTTAACTAGCACACAAATAATTAAATAACATGTTTTTGAGTTTTTCATATAATGATTAAATCACACAATATCAAATTAACCAAATATTCAAAATACAAATAAATCAAATAAATTCACACACAAATATAAATAAAAAGAGTTTGAGAGAAAAGAAATGCTCATTAAAATTCTGGCGAAGGATCTTATCGGATTCGCCATGATTTCGAGAGTCGGGTGTAGAGAGCAATTGCTTGGGCCATTGGGCTTTGAAGGAATGGACTTGGAGGCCCAATTTGACTTTGTTGACCGGTCTAGCCCATGGCTTTTCCTTCTGTGGTTGACTTTTCAACGCAGCTTTCATTCTTTCTTTTTTTTATTCTTCCTTGCTCCAAGTCAGCATTGCACGGTGCTTCTTCATCTCTCTTTGCTATTTTTCATTTTCTTCTTCTTCGGAACACGAGAGATGGAGAGAGAGATGGTAGTGCTACTGCTTGGGTTGCCGGTGGACAAAAGAGGGAGTGCAGGCGGCGCGGAGCAAGGGTTCTACGGCGAGAAGGAGGCGCGGTGTGGACCGGGCAGCGTCGGAACTGCAAACGGCGCGGTGGATCGAAAATGGGTCGCCGGTGAATCCGGGAAGGTGAGCGACGGCGGGAAAGAGCGGTGTTTCACGGGAATTGCAGAGGAGATGGCGACAAGGATTGTCTAGCAACGACGCGGCCTCGGGCGATGATGGCAGATGAGAGATGCGGCCGGAACTGTTCGAGATCGACGCCGGACTGGAGACGCCGTGGTGCGGCGCCGGAGGCGCGGCAGAGCAGGAGAGAGACGCCGGAGCAGCTTCTAAAAGCGGTGGGGAAAGAGAGCAGTGGATTGCAGCAGCGACGGCGGCGCGGGTCACGAGGACCGGCGTAGCGAGAGAGCACGGGAGCAGAGGTGGTGACTGTTTATGGGCTTTGGGCTTTTGATTGCTTGATTGTGATTATGAGGTTGCTTGCTCATTGAATTGCAGGTTGATTCACGGTGGTGGTTCCGTGATTTTGTGGTGATTGAGAGATTGTGGCGGGGGGGGGGGAGATTGTTGTGAAACTTTGAGAGTGGTGATTGTTGTTTGCGGGGAAGGAAAGAAGAATAGAAGGGGAAGAAGATAGGGCTTAGATAGCTAGGGAAAGAGGGAGAGAAGAGGAGAGGTTTGTGACAGAGAGAACTTTGATGAGCAGAGAAGGGAATGGAGAGGGAGAGGAGCTCCCCCCCCCCCCCGGCCCGAGAAAACAGAGACACGGCTTGTGTATTTATAGATGGTGATTGGAAGAGGAAGCGGTGTACCGAGATGAAATGGATGGACAGTTCAGACATGGAATTTGAATTCAAATTGGAATGGAGGGATCTGTTGGTGATGATGGTGGAAAATTAGCTGGAGATGCTGCCGGCTAGAATGGTGCTTAATGGTAGTGGTGGTGAGCTAGTATCGGTGATGATGGACTGCAGCCAAAACATAAAATAAAAAGAAATAAAATAATAAAAGAAATAAAATAAATAAACAAAAGAATTAAAATAAAAAGAAACAAAAATAAATAAATATAAAATAACACAAAAGAATAATAAAAGAAATTAAATGAAATAATTATTAGAGAAAATAGGATGGTGGTTTAAAATGTGTATCGCCACCGCGTGTGGTGGTTGCGCCGCCTTGTGTGGTGGTTCGCCGGCAAAATTGCCGGGATTTGGAACGGTTTCCAAAATCTTCGTACAATATTATTTTCCACTTCCAAATGATGACCGGTGTCATCAAAGAAAAGTCACGGTTGACTTTTAATATTTTCGGAATGTGCTGAAAACCTCCAAATGCACCTTTTATGTGCAAATTAGCATTTTTCACATATTTTCCCTGAAAACACGAAAACAAACATTAAACGGACAAACAAGGATTAGAGACTCTTAAGTGGCCATCGAACTAGCATAATAATGATGATTAGAGGCCTAATTTATATGCAAATCACATACAAATCACACCCCCACACTTAAGCTTTGCTTGTCCTCAAGCAAACATAGAATCTACAATCCAATCAACACAAATCCAATTGTGTTTCCAACCATATCCTCAAAGAGAGCCCACTAAGCCACAAATCAAGACTCAATTAAGCACACAACTCAAACCTCATGGTTCGCCAAATGATTAAGATATGTATCCAATGCATGCTCGGTGTAGTGTGTGCTAGCCATGGAATAATCAATCAAAAGCAATCAAATTAGCATACATGGACAAGATTAACCGCTAAACTCACATGATTCACTAAATATTTCCGCTCTTGTGTTTAGGGTTAAGTGTTTACTCTCAAAGCATAACCAAAAGCAACGTCCCCATAAGCTTGCTCATTGACCAACTCTCCACTAATTAATTCACAACTTATTGAATCAAAAGGGCTTTCACATGGTTGTAATGGGGCCAAAGGTTAAGGGTTAGCATGAAATGAAGGGATGGATAAATCAAGTGTTCCAAATGCACTACAAGACAACTCAAGGACTTTGAAACTCAATTTCTTTTGCAAACAATCATAACTTTTATTCTCCTCAACCTTTTATTCTAAAAACAAACTCTCTTTTTTGGATTTTCTTTCTTCATTTCTCCTTTTCTCTTTCTTTTTCTCAACATATTCCCATTTTGTATTTTCTTTTCTTTGGGACTTTTTTTTTTAACTTTATTTTTGTATATAACTTCTTTTGATTTTCTCAACTCTTTTTTTTTTCTTCTTTACAACTCCAACTCTAGCTAAACTACCCCCACACTTGCCATTTTGTACAATCCCGTAGACTTCCCAAGCACATAAGAAACAAGAAGTCACAATCATTGTCTCGTTAACATTTCGGAACAAGGGTAAGCTAGTGTTTAAGTTAAAATATGGGTTAGGGTGATGTGGGTGATGAAGGAAAAAGCTAATGATGAATGTGGCTCAAATGGGTTAGTCCTAATTGATTAGTGTGTAAGGGATGAAGGTTAGTTTGGCCATGATGCTTCTCTAGTGCCTTAATCATTTCCAATTCATTGTAAATTAACACATAGCCTCAATTGGTCTTTGAGCAAGTTCTAGGTCTCGTAAACTAATGGAATGCACACACATGAAGAACAAGGATGTATGAATGATGCATACATATCAATAAGGCTCAAAATCTCACCAAAAAAGATATATGCAAGTCAATACATCGTCTACACATGCTTCTCTAATTGCAAGTGACTAATCAAGATGGCAAATGTGCATAAAGTGTCAAGCAAGCATCAATTACATAAATTAATTACAAGGCAATCCAATAAAGTTTAGGTATGTGCTCTTTATCCACTTAATTCACAACCTAATGGGCTCAAAATCATCATTGGGGTTGAAAAGGACAATCAAAACTCACCAAACAAACTTTAAAGTTTCAAAATTTTCAAAATTTTAAACTTTATGATGAAAACTTTGAAAAATTGAAAAATTTTGGTGGTTCGAAAATATGATAACAATTTTAGTTTGGCCCAACCTTACCCCCACACTTAAAACCAACATTGTCCTCAATGTTGTGAGGGGTTTAAAATCAATGAAAATGAAATTGGTGTAAGTGAGGAAATTGAAGTCGGGCGAATGCACACATAACAAAACATATAGCAAGCGGAAGATAGAGATAAGAAACCCCCCTCGTAGACGACTTCCTTAGCTAGCCGAGAAACCACAAATAGACACCAACCTCAGAGCACAAGGCCCTGACTTCCATACGTTTGCTCCTCGGGTGCCAAATGAACTAGAGAGTGTGATTGCATCGGGATCACTTGAAAATAGGCGAAAGCAGCAATGCAGCATTGACCTTCTCCCAAAGATATAGGAATAACTCCAAGAATAGGCATCCAAATGGAGTAATTACAGTAGAATTAGAAAGTAGACTCAAACAGCTTTAGTTTGGCTACTGGAAACTCAGGGATAGCCTTCCGGAAATGCAATGAAGAACCGGTCAAAGTGACCCTCCAAAAGGTCAAACTGCAGTGAGTACTTCTCCTTTAAACACTTGTTTCAGCAGATCCAACGGTCTATTTAGCGCAAAATTTAAACTGGAGATAGAGGACTCATAGAAAAATCTTGTCCAACTTGTTTCAGTGAATTACGACGGTCAGATGTGGAGAAAATAGCTTTCAAAGTCACTGCTCTGCCCTGGCCTCTCTTGAACAATTACAAATCAACACGTCTTGGGTTTCTTCCTCCAAATCTTCTTATCCTTAACACCTCCCAACCTCCCAAAAACCTTTTATTCATTACTAAATAGTGCTGAAAACAAAAATTTCTTTTCCAAATGGGGTTGCCTCCCCAAAAGCGCTTCGGTTTATAGACCTAAAAGCCGGTCTTGGTTCCTTTTCGGTGAAATTATGGTGGCTCAAAGCAAAGCTTCTTCCCACTCAATGTGTTGCTTGTCTCACCATCGCCATGGTTTCCCACAAAGCAGCACTTGATTCCATTGAAAATTGACTTTGAAGGTGGCGGCCAAGCATACTTCTTCTTCTTTACCTCTCCTACCATCTCTCTCATGGCCTTGATTGTCGCCTTTTGCATTGCATTCATGGGAGGAGTCTTCTTTGTAGCTCTCTCAAGAAATGTATCCTTTCCAAGTATGCCTTCATGAGAAAGAGGTGGTGGCTTTGAGTTCACATGAGGCGGTGGTTTGTCATATCTCGAAATTGGTGAGTAGTGATCTTGAGCACGAGGTGTGGGCTTCGGTGGGTTCAAAGGACCAAAAATCCTTTCACTTTTAGCACTATTTCCCTTCACCAAGTTTATGGAAAACACCTTCTCAACTACCTTCGGAGGGTGAATGGGCTTGAACATTTCAAACTTTACTTTTTCGCCCAAAACCTTTAGACTAATGGTGCCCTTGAGAACATTAATCTTCACACCCGCCGTAGCCATGAAAGGGTGTCCAAAGATAAGGGGGAATCCATTGTCTCCATTGGGGTCTTCACCCATGTCAAGCACCACAAAGTCGGCGGGGAGAATAAACTTATCAACTCTTATTAGCACATCTTCCACAACACCCGCCGGTCTTCATTTGCTTCCATCCGCAAAGGTAAGTGCAATGGGAGTAGGTTGCAAGACACCAATGCTCAACCTCTTGTAGAGCGATAGAGGCATTACATTGACACTCGCCCCTAAATCCATGAGTGCTCCCTCAAGGTGAGTGTCACCAATTTGGCATCCAATAGTAAAGCTCCCGGGATCCTTCCTCTTTGGTGGCATGTTATGTTGAATCATTGAGCTCACATGCCCTTCAATCCTATAAACTTCATGCTCATCAAGTCTCTTCTTTTTGGTACACAAGTCCTTGAGAAAATTTGCATAGACCGGCACCTTGCAAATGAGTTCCAATAATGGGATGTTAATCTCCACCTTTTTAAACACTTCATATAGCTCATTCCTCAAGGTCTTCTTCTTGTTTTTCCTCTCATCGGGGGTGATCATTTTCACTTCTTGTGTAGCGAACATATCATCACTAGGTAGCTCCCTAGAGGTACTCATGGTTCTTGGTGGATCCATAGCCATCATGGCCTTACCACCAAGTGTAGGAACCATGTCACTCTCATCCCTAGAAGTCTCCATAGTCCATGAATCTTCTTGTGTCTTCTTCACACCACCATAAGAGCTAACATCATTCTCAAAAGACAAGTAACCAAATCCTTTGTCAAGCACCACTCTTTCTTCTCCATATGTCTTCCTCTACCCAAAATTGCCAAGGAGTACATTTTCTTCCTCCTTGGCCCCATCCTCCATGCAATGCATATGATCAAAGTTCTCATGAATGGGTATTAAGGGAGAGGGAATAAAGTAATTGGAAATTGGGGAAAGAGGAGTATAAGCAGCATGAGAGATACCGGAGTAAGAAGTGGAGATAACATTGCACTCTTCCTTTGCCTTAAACTTGAGGTTTGGCTCCACTTTAGAAGGCAAGGAACCTTTTGGCCTCTCACTAATCTCCTTGGCCATTTGGCCCATTTGTAGCTCAATCTTCAACTCTTCAACAAGCCTTGTTGCACATTATGGTACCCTTGTTGTAAAGCCGTAATCACTTCATTGGTCTTCACTTGACTTTGGACAAGAGTAGCAATCATGTCCTTCATAGTTGGCTCCGTTGAGTCTTGAGCTTGAGAGTTATTTGGGATAGCACAAGATGAAGAAGGTCCTTGATTGTAAGTGCTTCCTCCTTGGGTAGAAAACCCGGGAGGTGCTCCATAAGTTGAGCTCTTGTGTCCTCCATATGTGTTGCTCCCATGGAGTTTTGGTTGATACCCTTGAGTGCTTCCTTGGTTGTTGTATGGCCTTGGAGGTGCTTGATACGAACCTTGTGGATAGGAACCCACTTGGTTCACTTGTTGCCTTTCTTCCTTCTCCTTTTCAACCATATAGGAGCACTCCTCCGCTTCATGACCAAGAGAACCACAATAAAAGTAAGGTGGTGAAGAGACAACACTATTGACTTGTGGAGAGGTAGCTTTCACTTGTGCTTGTAGGAGCATGTCCATCTTTTTATTAAAAGCCGCTTCCAACCTATCAAATTGAACGCTCATCAAGTCATCACCACTTGGCTCACTAGAGACATTGTGAACTTTTGGTACTTGAGTTGTTGGTTGTGTGGGAGGAAATTTCCTAGGCCCAAAATCATCCCATAGCTCGGAGTTAGATGCAAGGTCCTCAAAGGTATCCCAAGCTTCATCCGGAGACATGCTTGCTATGGTGTTGTGTCGAAATGTATCCACCCTTTGACGTTGACCGGAAGATAAGCCTTGATAGAATACATCCACAAGGAACCATTGCTCCAAGCCGTGGTGTGTGCAACTCATGACAAGATCCTTGAATCTCTCCCAAGTCTCGTAGATGGCATCACCGGATTGGTGCTTGAAATTGACAATTGAATCACGGACCTTCGCCGCCTTGCTAGGAGGAAAGAACTTGGATAAGAAGGCTTCTTGCAACTCGAACCATGAATGTATAGACCTCGGTGGAAGCTTGAGTAACCACTTCCTAGCCCCATCCTTCAATGTGAAGGGAAATAAGCGAAGCTTGAGACCATCCTCGGGTAGTCCATGTAGTTGCATTGTGGTACAAGCTTGTTCAAATTCCATAAGGTGATCATATGGGCTCTCATCCTTCAAAGCATGAAAAGTAGGCATAATGCTCAAGGTGGAAGATTTGATCTCATAGTGAGTGTTGCAAGGTGGTAGCACAATGCATGAAGGGTGATCCACAACATGAGGAAGAGTGTACTCCCTCATGCGCCTCACAAGAGGTGGATTGTTGTTATTGTGTGGCCCTTCTTCTTCTTCCATTGTCACTTGAGATGTTGAAACTAGGTTAATACACCTTCAAAACACAATAAACAATGCTTAAGTATCACAATTGAAGCAATAAATACAACTATAAGAGGTTAAACAAGCAATGGAAGCAAAAAAGGGAAAAAAATGAAGTAAAACTTGCTCCCAGTCGACCGTTCGACAGGTGTCGTCGACCGGTCGAAGTCGATACAGGGAATTGGCGTCGACCGGTCGACACTATTCACTCGACCGGTCGATACTATTCATTCGGATGAACAGTAATTTTTTTTCAATTTTTTTTTTCAAATTTCTAACAAGAAGAATTTCTAAGGTAATAAACTTAGAAACACACTTATGGACGAACTAAATGAAATTAATCTAGACAATTATCAAATTAGGCGACAATTGTGCAACACTTATTAAGCAAACCAAGAAAAAAAAAGCCAAAGACTCAACCAAAATTACCAAGAAATCAAAGATTAAACCTAGATCCCCGGCGACGGCGCCATTTGACTCATCGTCAAAGTATAGTGTTTGGTAAGTATAGTTTAAGATCGGATTGTCGTTCCGTCGAGGATCAATGGGCTCCTTAATCCCTTGGTAGTGTGTGTTCAAATGCTCTAGCTATAATGGAGTAGGTGAGAAGTGGAAAGAGTGGAGTGTGTGATTTAAACAATGTGTGAAGTGTAGTGGTGTTATGTTTGGTTTTGTGAAAGGAATGACAAAATTAATGTAAAGACAAGCAACAAGTAAACAATGCAAGTAATAAAGATAAATGTGTGCAATGTATGGAAATGTTAGGGAGCTAAGGGTCACCCCTAACCCACTTCAATGCAATGAACAACCACAATGAGATGCTTACAACTATGATTCATGATTCCAATTAATCGAGAATATATCACTCTTGCCAACCAAGAGCAAGGTGAATTCTCTAGTGCCAACCCAAGCCATGTCATGGGTCTTTGTATAACACTTCGAGGCTATGAACTCCAATAATCTCAACAATGTATGAACATACCGAACAAGGCCATGATCAACTCAAGTGTGCATGCTAGAGCCGTATAAGGGTCACTAACATACATCACGAGGCTATGAAAGTATTCAAATATATTCTAAAATATGTCTCTCCAATCTAAGGACCGAGACAACTCAATGGGCGTAGCTAGAGCCTAACCAAAGGTCTCCAATTACATCCAAAGGCTATGAACACAATGGAATGATTGATGTGATGTATCCTACGTGTAGGAACTCAATGGTGTAACTAGAGTCATGGTTCCCTAGCTATATCCAAAGGCTATGAATACTATCAAATTCAACTAGAAAGTATGGATATGCCGATTAGGACTAAAACCAACTCAATTGGCACACTTAGGATCCAATCAAGGATCTCAAGTACATCAAAAGGCTATGAACACAAATCAAACACACAACACATGCTATATTCCATTGCCTATGAAACTAGAGGCACCACCCACCAATTTCACATCAAGATAATGTTAGAGACATAGCTAGAAAGTGGTGAATTCCCTAACTCATACATCTAACATATGAAATTTGAATATAAACATGCTCATGAATCAATATTGCATCACATATCATTAAAAGATGTTCAATACATATCTACGGACTAGGGCACATAACCCTAGTCCCCAACAAAGTAACTACTCACTAAGCATCATAGTATACATCATCAAATTACAAATAAGAACTTCAAACATAAGGAAAAGAGAGAGTAGAGATGAGGGATGCTCAATATATGGGTGCTCTCTTGCTCCTCCTTGGCTTTGATGATGAGCCTTGATGCTTTGGTGAGGATCTCTAGCAACAAGATGCTTGGTGTAGTGGAGGTGGAGAGGAATGAGAGTGATGCATGGTGGTGGCTAAAGAGATATGAGAGATGTGGGAGATAAATGTTATATATAGGTTAGGAGGGGGAGAATGAAGGGCTAGGATGAAGTAGGATTTTATCTAATGACTAGGAAGTTTAATGAAGGGCAATTGGGTAAAATCACATGGGAATAAAAGGGAGGAGTAATCAATGGGTGACCTCACCATATCTAACATAGTCCTTAGCTGATTTTTGGAATCCTTTAGTGATGAGTCACAAGGTTGACTTCGTCTTGACTTTCACCACGACCCTCGGAGTTGACCAAACTTGACTTTTGACCAAACTTCCGGAATTCTCTTGCGACTCACTTCCGAGACTTCATGTTGACTCGTTGATGCTCTAAAGTCGGGGTTGACCACGAGTTGACTTTTGGTCCTCGGGTTGACTTTTCGTTCTGTTGCCGGAAATCCACTAAAAGCTCCAAAACGCGTCCTTTTTGCTCCCAATATCAATCCAATGCTCGATTTACCTACAAGTGTGCAAACAAGGATTAAAGACTCTTAAGTGGCCATCGAACTAGCATAATAATGATGATTAGAGGCCTAATTTATATGCAAATCACATACAAATCACACCCCCACACTTAAGCTTTGCTTGTCCTCAAGCAAACATAGAATCTACAATCCAATCAACACAAATCCAATTGTGTTTCCAACCATATCCTCAAAGAAAGCCCACTAAGCCACAAATCAAGACTCAATTAAGCACACAACTCAAACCTCATGGTTCGCTAAATGATTAAGATATGTATCCAATGCATGCTCGGTGTAGTGTGTGCTAGCCATGGAATAATCAATCAAAAGCAATCAAATTAGCATACATGGACAAGATTAACCGCTAAACTCACATGATTCACTAAATATTTCCGCTCTTGTGTTTAGGGTTAAGTGTTTACTCTCAAAGCATAACCAAAAGCAACGTCCCCATAAGCTTGCTCATTGACCAACTCTCCACTAATTAATTCACAACTTATTGAATCAAAAGGGCTTTCACATGGTTGTAATGGGGCCAAAGGTTAAGGGTTAGCATGAAATGAAGGGATGGATAAATCAAGTGTTCCAAATGCACTACAAGACAACTCAAGGACTTTGAAACTCAATTTCTTTTTCAAACAATCATAACTTTTATTCTCCTCAACCTTTTATTCTAAAAACAAACTCTCTTTTTTGGATTTTCTTTCTTCATTTCTCCTTTTCTCTTTCTTTTTCTCAACATATTCCCATTTTGTATTTTCTTTTCTTTGGGACTTTTTTTTAACTTTATTTTTGTATATAACTTCTTTTGATTTTCTCAACTCTTATTTTTTTCTTCTTTACAACTCCAACTCTAGCTAAACTACCCCCACACTTGCCATTTTGTACAATCCCGTAGACTTCCCAAGCACATAAGAAACAAGAAGTCACAATCATTGTCTCGTTAACATTTCGGAACAAGGGTAAGCTAGTGTTTAAGTTAAAATATGGGTTAGGGTGATGTGGGTGATGAAGGAAAAAGCTAATGATGAATGTGGCTCAAATGGGTTAGTCCTAATGGATTAGTGTTTAAGGGATGAAGGTTAGTGTGGCCATGATGCTTCTCTAGTGCCTTAATCATTTCCAATTCATTGCAAATTAACACATAGCCTCAATTGGTCTTTGAGCAAGTTCTAGGTCTTGTAAACTAATGGAATGCAGACACATGAAGAACAAGGATGTATGAATGATGCATACATATCAATAAGGCTCAAAATCTCACCAAAAAAGATATATACAAGTCAATACATCGTCTACACATGCTTCTCTAATTGCAAGTGACTAATCAACATGGCAAATGTGCATAAAGTGTCAAGCAAGCATCTATTACATAAATTAATCACAAGGCAATCCAATAAAGTTTAGGTATGTGCTCTTTATCCACTTAATTCACAACCTAATGGGCTCAAAATCATCATTGGGGTTGAAAAGGACAATCAAAACTCACCAAACAAACTTTAAAGTTTCAAAATTTTCAAAATTTTAAACTTTATGATGAAAACTTTGAAAAATTGAAAAATTTTGGTGGTTCGAAAATGTGATAACAATTTTAGTTTGGCCCAACCTTACCCCCACACTTAAAACCAACATTGTCCTCAATGTTGTGAGGGGTTTAAAATCAATGAAAATGAAATTGGTGTAAGTGAGGAGATTGAAGTCGGGCGAATGCACACGTAACAAAACATATAGCAAGCGGAAGATAGAGATAAGAAAACCCCCTCGTAGACGACTTCCTTAGCTAGCCGAGAAACCACAAATAGACACCAACCTCAGAGCACAAGGCCCTGACTTCCATACGTTTGCTCCCGAGTGTGATTGCATCGGGATCACTTGAAAATAGGGGAAAGCAGCAATGCAGCATTGACCTTCTCCCAAAGATATAGGAATAACTCCAAGAATAGGCATCCAAATGGAGTAATTCCAGTAGAATTAGAAAGTAGACTCAAAGCGCTTTAGTTTGGCTTCTGGAAACTCAGGGATAGCCTTCCGGAAATGCAATGAAGAACCGGTCAAAGTGACCCTCCAAAAGGTCAAACTGCAGTGAGCACTTCTCCTTTAAACACTTGTTTCAGCAGATCCAACGGTCTATTCAGCGCAAAATTTAAACTGGAGATAGAGGACTCATAGAAAAAGCTTCTCCAACTTGTTTCAGTGAATTACGACGGTCAGATGTGGAGAAAATAGCTTTCAAAGTCACTGCTCTGCCCAGGCCTCTCTTGAACAATTACAAATCAACACGTCTTGGGTTTCTTCCTCCAAATCTTCTTATCCTTAACACCTCCCAACCTCCCAAAAACCTTTTATTCATTACTAAATAGTGCTGAAAACAAAAATTTCTTTTCCAAATGGGGTTGCCTCCCCAAAAGCGCTTCGGTTTATAGACCTAAAAGCCGGTCTTGGTTCCTTTTTGGTTAAATTATGGTGGCTCAAAGCAAAGCTTCTTCCCACTCAATGTGTTGCTTGTCTCACCATCGCCATGGTTTCCCACAAAGCAGCCCTTGATTCCATTGAAAATTGACTTTGAAGGTGGCGGCGAAGCATACTTCTTCTTCTTTACCTCTCCTACCATATCTGTCATGGCCTTGATTGTCGCCTTTTGCATTGCATTCATGGGAGGAGTCTTCTTTGTAGCTCTCTCAACAAATGTATCCTTTCCACACTACTAGAAAAACCTCATATAACATCGCCCCTAAAAAATCGATTTGAAATGTATCTGATGTAATAGGCATACGAGACATCGATTTTGCAAATAACTGATGTTGTTTATTATTTATGACATCAGTTGTTAAAATAACCGATTTAAAAAGTTTAGTTGAGAAAATGCGGGAACCCCAAAATAGAAAAAAACAGGAGGCGCAAATTTTTTAAAGTTTGGGCGCCGATGGAATTTTTGCCATAGCTCTATCCCTCACTCCCTAGTCCCTCCCCTCTGCTATTCTTATTTAGAATTAGACCTAGCACTCTCTCTCTCTCTCTCTCTCGTTTATACATCCCTAAACCCCCAAAAAAAAAAAAGGCCGAAAGAGGTGGCGGCGCCCCTTGTGAGAGTGGAGGCTTCAGTCTCAGATTCGGAGGTCGCGGATGCGAAGGGGAAAGACGGCAAGATCTGTGAACAAGCTCGGCCGTTTGGTGAAAGACGGCAAGATCCTTCCGCAACAGATCTCCCTCCATGGCTTCCAATCAAGGTTAGTTTACTCAATCTATTCTCTAACTGTTAGCGTTCTTAATTCTACTTTTTTGCTGGCTTTGATTGTGCAGGTTCAGTTCGAGCTTCTTCTTCTGCTTGTTTCTGGGCAGACTTAATTCTGTGAGTTCTAACCCACTTTTGCTCTCTCTAGACCCAAGTTTTATGTTGATTGCTTGAAATCTCAGAAAAGTTTGTTTTTTTTTTGTTCCCCGAACTCAATACATTGAACCCAATTGGTTTGACTTGAAACTCGTTTTCAATTTTGGTTCGTTTCCTTGCGATTTCTCAGAAACCCATTAGAGTATAGCTTAGCATATTGATTTCCATACTTCAGTTAAAGAAAACCAATCAGAATATCATGAATTTGCCAATCTGCGTGTTCATATATCTGTTTGAATTCTTTGTTTCATGAGTTCAATTTTCTCTCTCTTTGTTTTTCGGCTTATTGGTTTAGGAATTCACTCATTCACTAGAGGATGCTGTTACTAATCTCGATCTAGATGGACTGTAATTTCACTGATCCCCTAAGGCAATCAGATTTAGGTAATGCTACTGTGTTTTAGTTTGAAATATAGATAAATATCTCATTGTTCAGTGTCCATGGTGAAAAGCATATTAATTTGATTCAAAAAGACATTCTTTGTGGCACAGGTCTACTTGGGAACACTGACGCATAGTAGGCAGAAATTATTTCAGGTGTAAGCAAAACATTTGATTGAATTGGAAGGGTTTGGTTCTACACCTTCCGGCCACCTGGAAACAACACATCCACCACCAAAATATTTCCCGAGGCCCCTCGATCAAATCCCAAAAGACTCACTACTTCAATCAGCCGGATGCGTCTCGTCTAGCTTCCGATTTATCCCATTTTTCTGCAAGTCTTCTTTGTTTTTTTTCTTTTTTCTGTTGAGATGATTAATTGAGTATTTGAGTTTGCTGTTGGTTTTGAAATTTCAATTAATTATTTAATTGAGTTTGCTGTTGAGATTAACTGAAAAGGCACCTACTTTATTGTCTTCTTGTTGATATTAATTGGGTTTGACTTCTTGGTTTTGAACTTTTCATTAATTAAGTTGCTACTTTGCTGTTGAGTTTGATAATTGAGTTTGTTGTTTTAAGTTTTAAGGTGCCCTGGACTTTTGCTTATGTATATATGGGTTATGAGGCCTATTGCAATTGACAAATGATTGAATATGTGGAAGTTTAGATATGTAGTTGTTGCTCCGTGAAATATCTGGTAAATGTGTCACATAGACGTGCTTGTGATGCTTAACACACCAAAAGTTTATATTGATTTCCATAGGCACGTAATTTACATTTACTCATCTTAATTTTTAGGAATCAACTCATTTTGGCAAATAATATTGTCCTTGCAGAAATATATGATGTTGATACTTGCCCTGGACTTGATAATATTGTGGTAGAAAAATATAGTGCAGCAAAAGCAGGTGTTCAATTGTTGAGTTTTGATTAAGTGAGGTATTTTGATTATCTTCCCTTCTTCATCCTTTTAGCCTGCTACTGTGAGTTTTCAGTTTTGTTCAATTGTTTAATTAATGATTACTGCTGTTACTAGTCTATTAGAAAACAATTAATGTGGTGATGCTACTGAGATATTCTGCTTGTATTGATTCATATGTGGGGAGACTTGCATTCTCTTTCCCTTTCAATTTGTATTGTTTTGGCCTTGAATAAATTGTATGCTCTTTATCACCATGCTTCTTTACTCTTTTTTTTTATCTTGTATTTATATTACTTACGGATCAACATTGCAGCTATATATATATATATGAACTTGTCATGCAATCGTTGCAGCTACATATATATATATATATATATATATATATATATATGAATTTGGCATGAAATCTCTGCAGTTTATTTTCTTTACTTGTATATTTATTTATTGCAGCTATATACAAATAGTATTATTGCTGTTTTATTAAACATATATGAATTTACTAGCAGGAATGCTTGGTGGCAGCTCGGAAACATGAGTGCAGAAAGTAGTAATGGAGCAATATATCACCCCTTACAAAAAGTGTTCCTGGGTGGACGCTTAGCTACTGTATCTAGATGTTTTAGGAGAATTTTTTTCTTCAAGTTCTTTTTTTTGTTCTATGGTGAGAAGTTTAGGTTTATGTCCCCTTCTCCTTGCACTTTGTATTTTGTTCCTTTATCAATAATAAATTTCTTTCATTATTAAATACTAGTATTCCCTTTTGCCTACCATGTGTATTCTTTATTTCATAGAAAGCAAACTAAAGACATCGATTCCTTCTTAAAAACTTATGTTGAATACTAGAATGTACATTAGTTTCTTCTAGGAAACCGATGTTTGGCCTCGGTTGTAACATTGAGTTTCTGATTAGAATCGATGTTTATCCACATTTTGAACATCGGTTCTTGATAAACAACTGATGTGTCGCCATAGTTTTAACATCGGCTAACAACCGATGTCTGAAAATCGGACCTATAACATCACCGCCAGACACATCGGTCGAATTTTTTTTAACATCAGTTCTTGACTGATGTTATATGGGGTTATTCTAGTAGTGCCAAGTATGTCTTCATGAGAAAGAGGTGGTGCTTTGAGTTCACAAGAGGCGGTGGGTTGTCATATCTCGAAATTGGTGAGTAGTGATCTTGAGCACGAGGTGTGGGCTTCGGTGGGTTCAAAAGACCAAAAATCCTTTCACTTTTAGCACTATTGCCCTTCACCAAGTTTATGGAAAACACCTTCTCAACTACCTCCGGAGGGTGAATGGCTTGAACATTTCAAACTTTACTTTTTCGCCCAAAACCTTTAGACTAATGGTGCCCTTGAGAACATTAATCTTCACACCCGCCGTAGCCATGAAAGGACGTCCAAAGATAAGGGGGAATCCATTGTCTCCATTGGGGTCTTCACCCATGTCAAGCACCACAAAGTCGGCGGGGAGAATAAACTTATCAACTCTTATTAGCACATCTTCCACAACACCCGCCGGTCTTCATTTGCTTCCATCCGCAAAGGTAAGTGCAATGGGAGTAGGTTGCAAGACACCAATGCTCAACCTCTTGTAGAGCGATAGAGGCATTACATTGACACTCGCCCCTAAATCCATGAGTGCTCCCTCAAGGTGAGTATCACCAATTTGGCATCCAATAGTAAAGCTCCCGGGATCCTTCCTCTTTGGTGGCATGTTATGTTGAATCATTGAGCTCACATGCCCTTCAATCCTATAAACTTCATGTTCATCAAGTCTCTTCTTTTTGGTACACAAGTCCTTGAGAAAATTTGCATAGACCGACACCTTGCAAATGAGCAGCATTTTTGCACTTTCTCATAGCTGTCTCATCTCCTTGAATCAACCTTTGATTCGTGCTTCTATTAGCTCGATAAAAAGGATGTCCGTGTGAGGTTTTCAATATACGGATCATCAAATCACGACATGGATGTTCCAAACGATCGTGTTAAAGCCTATATGTGTCGGAATCCAAGAGATCATCTCTAAAAATATTGTTGGATTCGATAATACGAATAGTGGCTAAGTATAACCCACAAGATCGACACATAAGTTTTTCTAAGATGCGCTTTCTTCCGCAACCATTTAAAAATAATACATAAGTATTTTGTCCATTCTTACGACACATTTTCCAATAATAACCGTTGACACTAATATCCTTCATTACATTGAGGAAAAATTCGAAATTTGCTCAGTACTTGGAGAAAATTCGAAAAATATGTCCATGACATAAATAAAATTTTGAAGAATACTTGCCATTCTTTGAAGAAAATTCGAAATTTATTAATAATGTGCCAACGATTACATCGAAGTCTTGGTCAGAAGATCTAATCCAAAATAACTATGACAATTGTCAAATTAATTAAGGCATAAATGTCATTACATAATAAACTTGGAAAAATAATTGCAATTTAATTGAAATCTGGAACTTCCGTAGTCTTCTCGTTACTTTGGTCGACTTTAAAATATGCAATTGTGAGATTGACGTCCGTGTCATCTCTGGTATCTTCGAATGATTTCTCATAAAGTGGAGTATATATAACTCATTATCAACACATGCTTCATTGGCGATCCGTTCATTGGTAAAAGATATATTACCAATAGCGAGGATTCTTTCGTTGGTAAAGGGCTATAGCGACGAACCGTTTGTCGGGAAAAAGTGTTAGGCACCATGTGCGTTTGGAGGATAGATTGGTGCTCTTGACACCTTATTACCACGCTTTACTTTGCCGGCGTTGGCATGGCCTCCATGGCCCATGCCTCTTCCTCCTTGCCCCTTTTTACGTGGTGCAATAGTTCCCACGATTTTGTGCAACGTTGTTGCAATTTCCTTCCTTATTGGGACAATTATATGAACCAGATTGTCCATTAGAATTACGTACCCTTGACATTAGGGTTTCGTCCTCTTTTGGTCATTTTTGCCATAATTTACTTTTGGAACTCTCTTTGTTCCGGCAGGCCTAATTATTGTTGTTCATCATGATCGTGTCATGTTTTCAACTATTTGCAGATAATTGATAAGCTGATTGAAAGTTGCTTGGCAATATACATTAAACGATATTGTATGTACAATACAAGTGCCGAAGCTAGGAAGGTAGAGAGAGTTTTCTCTATTAATTCTGCTTTTGTAAGAATCATCTTTACAAAATTGAAGCATAACCATAGTTGAAGCATATCTGAATTATATTCAGCAATAGTGAAATTACTTTATCACTTTTATCACAATAAGAAGATACTTTAGTTTTGCAGTCATAAAAAGATATCCACGAACACTAAATAAAATCTCCTAGTGTTTTTTGGATTAGAACAAGACCAAGATGGATATGACCGTGACTTAAACCGTTCGATAGCTCCACGCAGGCATGACCAGATAAGAAAGAGGAATGTCGGTGGAGCAAAGCTCTCTCAATACCACTGATTCCAATCCCTTACCTAAATCACACCTACGTAGGTGAGTCTAGTAATAAATAAGCCATGCATGACCAAATATTGGTCGAATTCGATACCTTCGTGAAATTACTTTATCACGAAGATTTTTTTGGATGCTCATGAAAATACTTTATCATAGCATATATTATGAATCCCCACGATTCATTAAAGCTCTTTAACTTTTACTAAAGAATGATAACATTAGGGGTGCTCATGACTTACATATATCGCAAGCGATATAAAGCTCGATCACTCCCCTAATACTTCTCATAATCTTTCGAAGTAGGTATAGCTTATTGTATTTTTGCTCATAAATTTCACCATGAAAGTCCCACACCATAAGAGGGGTCGGGATGTAGAAGAAGGGAAGTTTTTAAATCCCCGAGAAAAACACAACCGCATCAAAAGCAGGAACTTTTATAAAAACTTACTTGGTTTTGTTGATTGGAGGAAATATTTTTGATTTCTTGATTGGCGGCACTATTCACGAGACACTGTTCACGTTGGGTACTGTTTACGAAAACTGTTTTGGGATTTTTGGTTTTGTAGCTAGGGTTAAGGCTCGTGCTCATAACGTGTTTAAGGGAAACGTAAATAACAGAGAAATCGTAGAGAATATGATCAACTTTCTTAATGAATAAGGGCCTCTATATATAGAGGAATACAAGATACAATCCGTATTGATGTAGGAAATATCTAATCCATATTCTAGAAGGATAACCTATACTAAGAGTCCAAGTTTGAAAAGGCACACAATAATGTTATCCTACAACACATTTATATTTGTTACTTTTTGAAAGGCTACAAAAGAGCATCAATTAAAAACCCTATCGGTAGTATAGAATAAGTAGGGATCGTTCACAACGAAGATCGAGGGAGTACCTAACAAAGAATGTCACAAGAATTATTAAAAATTATAAACAATATTTACATATGTTGATTGAAAAGTATAAGGGATTTAAGAGATTGAATTATTGAAACTAAATGATTAAATTACAAAGAATAAATTAAATGGAATGGAATGGAACACAAAGTATATAATTCACAACCGCAAGTGTACAAATTTATCAACCATTAAACTGAAAATTAACTAATTCTCTAGTCATGAATCCGAAATTAACATATGTGGGATGTTGGAACGCCAATCATCCCCCAAATAAACATCTTCCTATGAAAATTAACATAAGCGACCACACCTAGATTAACTAATTAAACATGCAAAGGTGATCAATCAAAACATGTTCAACGCATAGAAAAGAGCTTGTTAATTAAAGTGCACGACCTAGTGAGACCACTCAACTATCCATGATCCTTTTTATTTGATTCTAACGTTATAGACAAAATCAAACAAACAAATTCACATAAACTACAAGAAGAATCAATTAACTGCTTCAATCCAATAATTAAATAAACTCATATAAATAGGCTAGAAATTACATAATTCATGTCATGTTAACTAATACAAAAGATTATCAAGCAACAAAAAGGCATAAATTTAAAGACTAAATTGAAATACACCATATGAATAGCATGGAGATCTTGAAACCACAAAACCTTGAATCCTTGATCGCAAGTAATCCAAGCCGTGAAGACAAGGTGGTGATGGTGATGGTGACGTTGACAAAGGGCTGGTGGTGATGATGTAGACTCCTTCTCCTCCTCCTTGAAGTCTTGAAAACCTAGGTATTAGAGAATGGAAAAGGTGGTAGCCAAGATGGATGTGTGTTTGCCGAAAATATTATGGAAGAATGGTGTGTAGAATGTGTTGCGAAACCCCTCTATTTATAGGAGAAAACTTGGAACCCTTGATGTAATCCTAGCCATCCATGCGAAATCCAAAATCTTCTAGGATACATCCTCTTGGTGTTGACTTTAAGGGAAAAATCAACCCTTTTCACGCAAAGCTACGTGTCGTCAAAATAGTATATGGAGGTAAAGACCGGGGGTGTGTCGTTGGGAATTGGCGGTGCCAATCCCTAGGCAACTAGGATAGCTAGATTAACAAGCACTAATGAGGAGGCAAGAAATAGATTTCTATGCATTCACTAAGTGGGGTATGTGCAAAGTGGACATATAGAAGGAGACATTTTGTTGGTTTGTTTATAACTTGGAATCAATGAACACAACTTAATTTAAAGTGCAAGTAGTAAAAGTGAACACAAATTGATTGGAAACTTGATTGATTAAGTGAAAGGGGGTTTTGGGTCACCTTAGCCCAAATCCAATGGTTAATTTGATTTGTAAAATATGCAAGTGAGACTTATTCATGGATCAAATCCCGTACCCTAGCCGTACAAGGGTTCTAGGGCCATGGTCTTTTCAAGTGTACCTCTATGCCATGCAATGGTTCATAAAGCCTCTTAGCCCAACAACTTGAGCCATGCAATGGGTCCCAAATTGCTAGACTAAGGCTATGGAAACTAAGACCTAGGGATTCAAACAAGACTAACTCATCACATTCATTGTCAAATGCCTATGACACACAATGTTACTAAGCTTATGCATCCATATCAAAATGGGCCAAACACATGCTTTTGAAGTAGTAAATTTCCTAAACATGCATTCAACACTTTTAAAGTAGGCAATGAACATATCCAATAATAAAATCTCATGCATATATATATATATATATATATATATATCAATCAATTAAACCATCTTCATTGGGCTAGGGCACACAACCCTAGCCCCCAATCTTGGAGACTACTCACAACACATCTCAATATACATCTCAACGATAGAGGCCCGATTCAAGTCAAGCGGATAATCCGGACATTTATCACTTCTCCTCGTGCCTTCCAAACCACAATCCACTAAATAGCCCCGGTTGTGGCTTGGGCCACTTATGCATAAAATGTATGAATTATGACATAAATTAATTATTATTTTAATGACAATTAAATAATTGGACTAAAAAAAAATTAAGGCCCATCTATTGCCACATTTTGTGTACAAACACATGTTAAGAGAGAGACGCTCTACCCTTAACGTATTTCCTAACGAGTAACCTAGAAGGACGCCTTACTAGATTTAACAAGTAGAAATCATTAAGTTTTAAAAGAGTTTGAGTCATCACAAAACATCACAAGTACTGGTGTTGTCTTGGGAACCAAGTTACATGTTAACCGTAATTAACAAGTGCCATGTTAATTATAAAATTTCTAACATGCTCACTAAGTTACATGTTAACCGTAACTTATCTTAGGAACCAAGTTACATGTTAACCGTAATTAACAAGTGCCACTCTAGAACATGTGAGGAATCTTATTTAATAAGAAGCATGCATCACATATTCATAGCTATAAAATTTCTAACATGCTCACTAAGTATGCATCCAAAGTAAACATATAAGGAATTCATGTAATACCCCGTACTCGAAAATACTATTTTACCAATTATTTTTAAGCGATGTTTCCCTGAGGTCGTAAAATTAGGTTCCTTAAGAGGAATTAAATTCAAAGTGTTATAAAAATTATGTTCTTGGCATGGAAAGATATAGCACAATGATACGAGAACGTTGGCGCAAACGGCGCTTAAATTGGAGTTGTAACGAAGAAATTATGGGTGTTTTAGTTGAGGGGCAGTTTGGCAATTTGACATTGAGAAGGTTCCAGTTTTTTGTAGAAAAAAAGGGTTTGATTTATTTAGGCTGATGGTGTGCACGGGGAGAAAGGAGGGAGAAGAAGAAGGTTCTAGACCCGCCGGCTTCCGTCGCTCGCCGGCGATGTTTCCGGCCACCTCCGGCCAAGATACCCATATCAATCTCTTCCTCACCTTCCCAGCTCTCTATCTATATAAATATATCATCATATAACCTCCTGTCAGTCCTGTGTGTGGCGAATCGAAGAAGAGAGAATTTGAGATTTCCGGCGATTTTTGCGAATTCCGGCCAAACGGGCGACTTTTTGAGGAAACCCCTAGGTATAAACTTGTTCTATATCTCTTGGGCTTTCATTTGATTATAGTTTTGCCATTAGTTTTAGAGATTTTGAAAATTGGCGAAAGGACACCACAGCAACCACCACGGGTTTGCTGTATATGGCGGGTTAGGTGATCATTTTGGCCTCTTTGAACCTCTGTGAACCTCTTAGGATGTGCAAGGATTATCTAATTCGAAGTTTGGTGTATTTGACTGAAGTTGGGTTATTGGGCTACTACCTTGATCGGCAGCTAGCATTTTTGTTGTGGTGAGATAGGAATTTGCCAACTAGAGGAGATTGATGGAATCGAGAAGTGGGAATGTTTAAATGAAGTGACAATAGGGATTAATGTCCGCTGTTAGGATGAATTTCAGATAATTGGATTATATATTTGTCAAGCTAGAATTTGTTTAAAGGAAACGTAAATGTCAAGAGAATAGTAGAGAATACTCAGAATAAGATTAACTTTATTAATGAATAAGGGCCTCTATATATAGAGGAATACAAAATACAATCCGTATTGATGTAGGAAATATCTAATCCATATTCAAGAAGGATAACCTATACTAAGAGTCCTAGTTTTACAAGGCACACAATAATGTTTTCCTTCAACACTCCCCCTTGTGCCGGTCACAACTAGGTGGTGCTTTCCATGTTGTCTCATTAAAAACCTTGCCAAGAAACAATAAAACCTAGTGGGAAAAAATAAACTTGGTCGAAGGGAAAAAGAGTACAACGCACCCTTCACATTTGAAAATGACATGTATGTGCCAGACTCCCCCTCAAGTCTGCACCTCCCCCTGATTCCTACAATCATGGGAGCTCATATAACTTAAGCATACCAATGCTTTTAACATGTTTTCCAAATGTGGACTTAGGCAAAGACTTAGTAAATAAATCTGCCACATTCTCCTCAGAACTAACTTGGTTTACTTGAATCTTGAGGAGAGCTTGTTGTTGCTGATTATAAAAGAACTTGGGTGATATATGCTTGGTATTGTCCCCTTTAATGAAACCTTGCTTCATCTGCTCGATGCAAGCAGCATTGTCCTCATAAATGCATGTCGGTTCCTTAGTGGTTGACTTCAAACCACTAGTTCCTCGAATATGTGCAATGACAGACCGTAACCATACACATTCACGAACAGCTTCATGTAGAGCAATTATCTCTGCATGATTCGAGGAAGTAGCAACTAAAGTTTGCTTGGTGGACCTCCAAGATATCGCCGTGTTACCCATGGTAAAGACGTAACCAGTTTGGGAACGGCCTTTGTGCGGGTCAGAGAGGTACCCGGCATCAGCAAAAACCAACCAAAACATCACAAGGATTTTCGGTATAAGGAGTATCAGCAGTGGCGCGACCGGTCGACACATTCTTAGCGACCGGTCGCCCGGCATCAGCAAATGTTTTCTTGTTATGCCTTTGTGTCTCTCTGTAGGGATAAAATAAGCCCAAATCGATTGTACCTTTAAGGTAACGAAATATCGTCTTTATGCCACTCCAATGGCGTTGCGTGGACGCAGAGCTAAATCTAGCCAACAAGTTCACAGCAAAAGAGATGTCAGGTCTAGTGCATTGAGCTAAGTACAATAATGGGCCTATTGCACTCAGATATGGCACTTCGGCCCCTAGAATTTCTTCGTCATCATCCGTTGGACGAAATGGATCCTTCTTTGGATCTAGGGTCCGACCGATCATGGGAGTGCTAACCGGATGTACTTTGTCCATGTTAAATCTTCTTAACATCTTGTGGACATATGCAGATTGGTGGATCAATACTCCACTTTTTCGGTGCTCTAGCTCAAGGCCTAGGCAAAACCGAGTTTTCCCAAGATCTTTCATCTCAAATTCGGATTTCAAATATGTAGCAGTATCTCTTAGTTCTTCGAGAGTGCCAATTAGATTCATGTCATCAACATAGACAACAATAATTGCAAATCCAGAACTTGTTCTCTTAATAAACACGCATGGGCATAAATCATTATTTATATATCCCTTCCCAATCAAGTAGTCACTTAGACGGTTATACCACATCCGTCCGGATTGTTTTAATCCATAAAGTGAGCGTTTTAATCTTATCGAAAACGCACTCCGTGGTTTAGAGTCACTTGACTTGGGTAATTGAAGTCCATCAGGCACCTTCATATATATCTCTGAATCTAGATCCCCATAGAGATATGCTGTAACCACATCCATGAGCTGCATGTCAAGTTTTTCGGAAACTACCAAACTGACAAGGTAGCGGAACGTGATAACGTCCATTACGATGTAAGAATGGAATAGTTTCTTTCATGTCCTTAGCATAGGATGGTCTCGATCCTAATTTGCTTAAGGAACAGGCTTTGCAAAATGAGCCCTTAGCCATAGAGGTGATAGAAGCATAGGAGGCATCTTGATTAGGATTTCAATCAAAGTTCATATCAAGGGAAACCGAATTTTTTTCGAAAATAGCCGACCGGTCGCCAATTTCTCTCGACCGGTCGCTGAAAAATGTCGGAAGTGGTCGACCGGTCGCCGATGTACTGAAAGGGGGCAGTTGGTTTCTGGAGACGGTCGACCGGTCGCCAAGAACACCGCGACCGGTCGCCGAACGTTTGACGATTTTTGCACCTTTCTTTGGTACGTCAGTGACGATTATCTCCCCTCCTTGAATCTTTTGTTCATTTTTGCTTCTATTGGCTCGATAAAAGGGATGTCCGTGTGAGGTTTTGCAATATACGGATCATCATATCACGACCTGGATGTCCCAAGCGGTCGTGCCAAAGCCTATATGTGTCGGAATCCAAGAGATCATCTTTAAAAACATTGTTGGATTCAATAATACGAATAGTGGTTAAATATAACCCACTAGAGCGACACATAAGTCTTTCTAAGATGCGCTTTCTTTCGCAACCATTAGAAATAATACATAATTATTTTTTGTCCATTCTTACAATACGTTTTCCAATAATAACCGTTGACACTAATATCCTTCATTACATTGAGGAGAAATTCGAAATTTGCTCAATACTTAGAGAAAATTCGAAAAATATGTCTATGACATAAATAAAATTTCGAAGAATACTTGCCATTCTTTGAAGAAAATTCGAAATTTATTAATCATGTGCCAACGATTACATCGAGGTCTTGTCCAGAAAATCTAATCCAAAATAACTATGACAATCGTCAATTTATTTAAGGCAAAAACGCCAGTACATAATAAACTTGGAAATAAAACAATTGCAATTTAATCGAAGTCTGGAGCTTCCATAGTCTTCTCATTACTTTGGTCGACTTTAAAATCTGCAATTGTGAGATTGACGTCCTTCTCATCTCCGGTATCTTCTCCATAATAGGCTTCTTGCTCTCGGGATTCACAATACTTCTTGTAATCCTCAGACAACCTATTACTTGCCTTGCATTGTTTAAACCAATGATCGTTCGATCCACATCGGTAGCATAGCTCGTTAACACCACCTGCCTCATTGTTGCGTCTAACAACTTGTGCCCTTGGAGGATGATTTTGTGTATGGTTGTACATCTTATTGCCGCGCCATCCATGGCCGACGTTGGCATGGCCACCACGGCCCATGCCACGTCCTCCAATCCCTCTTCCACGTGGTACATAGTTCCCACGATTTGGTGCAACGTTGTTGCGGTTACCTTCCTTATTTGGACGATTATATGGACCGGGGCGTCCATTAGCATTACCCTTAGCATTAAGGTTTCGTCCTCTCTTGGCCAATTTTTCATAATGTGTTTCTGGAACTCTCTTTGTTCCGATAGGCCGCGAGTTATTGTTCAACATGATTGTGTCATGCTTCTCAGCTACTTGCAGAAGATTAATTAGCTGATTGAACGTAGTAATCCGCTTGGCATTATACTCCATCCTATATTGCTTTGAGAGGATGAGTGCCGATGCGGGGAAGGTAGAGAGGGTCTTCTCTATCAAGTCTACTTCGGTAAGAGTCACCTTACAAAATTGAAGCATAGCCCGTAGACGTAGCATCTCAGAATTAAATTCTGCTACGGTTTTGAAGTCAAGAAAGCGAATATCATTCCATTTGACTTTCAAATCAGGAAGTAGTGTATCCTGGATGTTTCCGAATCTCCCATGGAGAGCAGTCCATAGTTCATATGGATCCTTAACTTGCATATATTCCCATCTTAGGGAAGGGGCCATATGGCGCCTTAGAAACATCAATGCTTGGGCTTGGGCAGACGCAGGTGGAGCTTTCGTGTTCACATCTGGAGCACGAATTGTGGAAATAAGCTCTTTTCCAATAAATGTAGTTTCAACATCTGTCACCCATCGGTGATACTCGGTTCCATTAGGATCAAGGATGTCGAATTCGAGCTTTTGCGTTTCAGGCATCCTGAAATAGACAAATAAGAAGATACATTAGTTTCGCAGTCATAAAAGACATCCACGAACACTAAATAAGATTTCCAAGTATTTTCTGGATTAGAACAAGACCAAGATTGGTCGAATTCGATGCCTTGGTGAACTTTCTTTATCACAAAGATTTTCTTAGATGCTCATGAAGTTACTTTATCATAGCATATATTATGAATCCCCACGATTCATTTAAAGCTCTTTAACTTTTACTAAAGAATGATGACATTAGGGGTGCTCATGACTTACATATACCGCAAGCGATATAAAGCTCGATCACTCCCCTAATACTTCTCATAATCTTTCGAAGTAGGTATAGCTTGTTGTCTTTTTTGCTCATATATTTTCACCAAGAAAGTCCCACGCCATAAGAGGGGTCGGGATGTAGAAGAAGGGAAGTTTTTAAATCCCCGAGAAAAAACAAAACTGCATCAAAGCAGGAACTTTTAGAAAATACTTACTTGGTTTTCTTGGAATTTGAATATCTTGAGATCCGACGGTCCGAACAGGCTGGAATTTGAACCGGTAGCAGTACAGAAGAAGCAGTCGACGAAATTGCAGCTTGATCCAACGGTTGATGAGGGAGAAAATTGCTTCGAAAGTCGGCTGTCTCGTGCAGGCAGATTTTAGAGTTTTAGGTTTTTGTAGCTAGGGCTAGAACTCGTGCTGATAACGTGTTTAAGGGAAACGTAAATGTCAAGAGAATAGTAGAGAATACTTAGAATATGATTAACTTTATTAATGAATAAGGGCCTCTATATATAGAGGAATACAAGATACAATCCGTATTGATGTAGGAAATATCTAATCCATATTCTAGAAGGATAACCTATACTAAGAGTCCTAGTTTGACAAGGCACACAATAATGTTTTCCTTCAACAGAATTAACTATTAAATATTGGTTTAGGTGAGACTCTGGAGCCTACGTACGGAGACGAATATGGAAAAGATTGTGCTTAAAGTCTAGCTACTATATACACAGTGAGTGGACTTTGTTTTTATATAAATGCATGCGATCTTCTTTTAATTAATTAATTGTTGATTTTAATGAAGCCGAATCTTTATTCTTCATAATATTTAAGTTTTATTGATATTGTGAGATTTATAACCCAAAATGTGATTGATTTGAAGCCTTATTTTCTTGAGTGAAAAGAAAGAATCGAGTTTGATTCTATTCAAGTTTATCACATTGGAAGTTTTCGATGCGTTATGATTTATGAATAGTATGACATGAGTGGTAATTGAGATATGGATTACCTTATGAGTACCCAGATATACTGTATGATTGATTAGGATACGTGCACGTAGTCCCATGTAGCTCTGCTCGTGTGCCGGCGGACGCACGAGTGTACGACCAGTTCCCCGCTCTGCCTATGCGATGAGAAAATTCCGCATAGGTGTATGACCAGTTATTTCCCCCCTCCCCGCTCTGCCTATGTCTGAGTTCGCTCGACGTAGGTGTATGACCAGTTATCCGCCATGCTCTGCCCATATCTAAGCTTGCTTGGTATGGGTGTACGACCAATTATGGGTACGAATTTGGTAATTGATTCAGTATATGAATTTTCAGATGAGTTTAGAGATAAGTAATGTGATTTTGAAGGATGAGTTATGGCAGTTTGACGTTGAATATAATTTCACATTGAAATCTCATTTTCCTAGCTTTTGGCATATTAAATGGAATTTATTCTCAGTTACTCGTTTAAATTTATATTATTTTTGCAGTCTTAGCCTTCAAGTTTTGATGGGTTTTAAAATTTGATTGCATGGCAATGGTTTTCAAAAGAGAAATGAGTTTTCGAAAAGAAAAGGATTTTAACGAAAAGCTCATTATTTTCATACAATTGATTTTTGTCCACTCACTGAGCTTGTCTCACATTTTATATGTTTCTCTGGGCTCTTTGGTTTTCTGTTTTGCCCAGGTTAGAGCTACGGAGGTCGGACTGGCGTCAAGGCATATGCAATAATTAGAAGTGCATTGAGTACTAAATGTTAATTACTTGAGGTATATAGTTGGAATTGAGATTTCTTTTATGTTGGTGGTGGTTGTGATTGAACGAGGACAGGAGGTCCTATGGAGTTCGTGTGGTGTTTTGGATATATTAGAAGTGTTATTTGAATCACACAGGTTTTGGGTTGTCCATTTTTAAGTGAAGTTATGCCGAATTTTCGGTAGAATTTCTCTTATGGTCGACCCCACAGGACCACCTTGGATTTTAGGGTGAAATCTAGGACGGGTTCTGTCAATTCATCAATGACATATTTAGTAACAAGGTTCTCATCCATAGATAAAAGAAATTAATTGGAATGTCACAACATGTTTGCAATCATGGATGAAGCTTCAAAGCAGCCCCTAACTAAGAAAATTAGTTACACATACTTATAAACACAAACATAGAACCCTCCATAAAGGTGGTATTTAATTGCACAAGTTAATAATAACAACATATAAACATAAATATAAAATCCTCCATAAAGGTGGTTATTAATTACATAAACATAAACATAAATATAAATATAAACATAAGAAGAAGTAGGAAGAGGGAGAAGTGAGAAAGAGGGAGTTTGTCTCACCTCTTTGGTGTGAAGAAAATGAAGAAGGGAGTGTGGTATTTATAGGGAGGAAGAGGGGACAAAGGTGAGAGAAAAAATATTTCAAAAAGAAAAATGAAAAACAATAAAAATGTAAAGAAAGATAATTCAAGATCAGATGGAGAGCAGCTGGAACTCTAAATGAGTAGAAAATTTGAGTGGAAGAAGGTTCCAAGAGAAAAGATAAGAATCCTAAAGAAGCTGATTTCTTTGTGATCTGACCTGCGACTATTCACATTGAGCTATCTCCCTCATTACAATAGATTTTCAGATGAGACCAGAAGCATTGGAAACTAGACTCATAGGGCTTGAATTGGAGAGTTCGAAACCCACATAGTTCCCACTGGATCAAAAATGGCAGCCTTCCAAAGTGGGCTTATTGCGGAATAATGTGCTGATTTCTGGCAGATTGACCTTTGTCTATTCAAATCTGAATATTTCTCTCCAGAAAATAGATCTTCATGAACCGTAAAAGTCTTTGGAACGTAGACATCCATAGCTTTCCATCCCTATAAGGCACATTCTCTAGTTCATTCTGGATCAGTGCAGTTTATTCCTCAAAGTTGGTTGTTCCGCTCAAGCTGCTTCAGGATTGCAGTCACCATTCAATCCTCCTTTGCCATTTTCGCTTCTTTTTCTTGTTTTGACTCAATTTTATTATATTGTTCCAAAATCCTACAAAACATGAAAACTTAAATAAATAACACAAATGAATGAGAAATTAGCTAAGAAAATATAGAGATTCATAATATACAAGTCGCATATAAATGCTCCTATCATACCTCATCACCGAGTCCCTCATTCCAGTCCCCCAAGTCACCGGTAAGGAAGAATTGAGTTGCTGGTGACTTGCAAGCCATACCGGTGATGACTTGCTCATGAGGAGGCTGCTCCAGCCACGGCAGAGGACGTGTGGTACGTTGTGGACTTGCCGGGAGGAGTAATAGTGAGCTTGGCTCATCGGTGGTGGGCGACCAAATCTGCACTGGTAAGGAACGGCGATGGTGCGCCGGGAGGGACAACGCTCCCGGTCTCTCTTAGCTGCATCTCTCGGGATCTCTCCCTCTCTTCTCTGTTCGCCTCGTGAACCCAAAAGCTTGAGTGCTGATAGACTTGCTGGGTTTTAGATACAGTTGAGAGGGAGGTGAGCTGTAGGCACCGAGGGGAGCTCGTTTGCTTCCTTGACGGTGAGTGCGAGAAGGGAAAAAGAGAAGTGGTCCCGGGTGCCCAAAGTAATTGGGTGTCCAAAGTAATTGGGTGTCATGCTCTCTGCACCCATTTTCCAATTTTTTTTGTCGAGGTAGCAGTGTAACACCGGGCATTTCTTTTCCATTTTTTTAGATAGCGAGAGGGATCGTCGGTACCGGGAAGGACCCTTTTTTTTTCTTTTTTGCTACCAGTAATAAATGGAGGTACCGGTTGGCATCTCGGCACTTGAAATGAAACGAAGTACCGAGATGAAAGAGATGTACCCACATGTTTTTATTTGGCGCCGCTCTGGTTGGGCTCGATACCCTTGATTTGATTTTTTGGTCTGCTATACTTGTTGACAGCACCCGCCCCAGACTCCACCCTGGAATCCGAGGTGGCCCTGCGGGGCCCATCTTAAAGGAAATTTCTGCCGAAAATTTGGCATAACCTCCCTTAAGATGGACTACCCAAAAACCTGCAAATACCAAATTCCAACATTTCTCAATTATTCCAACAATCCAGCCGATACTTCTGAGCCTACTTGCTCACCACAACAAACACAACTCCCACAATATATCAGAGCATTCTAACAATTCTAATACTTTCCATAAAAATTAACAAATACCTATATGAGCGGAAGAGAAGCAATGGTGGAGAGATGCCTCGTCCGTAAAGTGGCCTCGACCTCAACTACTCTGCAATCTGGGCATTTGAAACCGAAGGGCCCAGGGGAAAAGCATTTAATAAAAACGTTAGAGTGAGTGGACAAAAATAAACTCGTCGAAAATAAACTTTATGCTTTCCCCAATTTATATCATTTAGAACCGTCATGCATGCAGCACTTGAGATAAGAATAGAAAGTCACGAACCAATCACATTGGTTCGGATATCACTCGGAAATGGGGGAAGGTAGATCACCATAAATGATGAGCCTCCCAGGCTAGGGTTGGAGCCTCCCAGGCTCTAGCGTCCCACGCTAATCTCAACTCAATCGCCCCGTGGAAGAGTACGATGCTCGACTTCTCAGGAGGAGCGCAATGCTCGACTCCACTGGAGGAGCGCGATGCCCGAACCGGCATATCCAACGGAGGGAGGAGATATATATATAAATATAGGCTAGCTAGCAATAGTAAATAACGACCCTGTATGGTGATACAGATAAGGAACAAGGAAACACATACCTCCCCATAATATCGAAATCGATAAATGCAAACAAGGTACAGTTCCCAATTGTACCTAAGGAATATAACTCACAAGTGCTTGTTAGTAGAAAATATTATTTTATTGCATGCATCGTATTTAAAACCAAAGTCCACTCACAGCGACAACCGAGTATCCCAGCGTCCGTCGAATCCTCCTCAGAAGGGCAAACATGTCATCCTCCTGGGTAAAACCAATTACAATCATTAATCATCATTGACGGACGAAATAGGAGTTCAATAAATAATTTTCCTCAAACCGTTCTCGGTTTCCTCGATAATCCCAAAATATTCAATTCCAAATATAATTTCTATAACTCAATTTCCCAATATTATCCTTCAACATTTCTAGTTATCCCAAACATAATCGGCGACTAATCCAACGGTCGGATTGTCGCGGTTCGATAAATCCAACAAACTTAAATTAATTATTGTACCCTTAATCCACAATTATTCTTTAATTATCCATTCAATATAATTTTCTTAATCCAACCGTCCAATATACTCAAAATAATTATTCTAACATCCTTATCAAACTTGGGGATCATCCGACGGTTAAACAATATTTCCAGCCATTAATCGTTCGATAACGAACCGATAATTAATCCAATAAATTCCCAAACCTCAGCGATTCTCTACCAATTATATTGCAACATGTTCTAAATAATAATTTCCAGCTACGGACCAAAACACACTTCAAATGGAGGCCGGACACACCGCCCAAAGTGGCCGCGCGTGAGAGCCACGCGCCGCCGGTCCAACCATCTCCGATGGTCACAAAATTTTACCAGAACCTACATCACAATGCCAGCAACAATTTTTATAACTGTGACCAAGCCCAAAACGGATCGGAAGTAGTCGGAATTTACCTTAAAAGCTCAAGGTGGCCGGAAATCCCATTCCTTCGATTCGCCGCCGTCCGGCGTCGGTTAGGCTCGAGGCTGGTGGCGCTGGGCTGGTGGTAGTGAGGGCTACAAAGCCCAGTAGGTCTCTCACCCCGTCTCGGTCGGAAACGTCGCCGGCAACGTTCGACAATTCCAACTATTTTCGGTGGTTTCAGGCTAGTTTTGGCTCAAGGTTTCTCCTCCCACATCTGGATTCGATCTATAAAGTGGGTATAGGGATGTAGGTGGTACATCGGTGAACATTTTGGGACTGAATAGGGAGATCTCGGCCAGAATAGGGAGATCTCGGCCGGCAAAGGAGAGCCGACTGGGGAGAGTATCGGGGAGAGAGAGAGCGCGGGGGAGAGGAGAGAGAAAGTCCAGGGTTCTAAATGAACCCGAGATGACCATAAAGCCCCTATATAAAATCTCCCCAAAACAGTACTCCGATTTCCGATGACCATAACTTTTCAATACGAGCTCCGATTTAAACGTACTTCCTGTCCACGAACTCGATTTAACGTCCCCTGCAACTTCCGTGAAGAAAATTCTTTCAAATTCTTTTCCAAATAAAAAGTCAACTCTGAGGTCCCCAAAAATACAATTGTAACTCGAAAATGAAAATTCCTCAAATTCACCGTAACCCCAACTAGTACATAGGTAAGCCTAGGTTCGGGATGTGTCACTTGTGGTGATGGGCTCCGGATAGATAGATTGAAATAGGAAGAAACCGACAAGACTTTTTGTTCGGCTTCCCACAGACGGTGCCAAATGTTTATACCGTTTTCCGACAGGTCAGGAGGAACGGGTCAGAGACTTTCGGTAGCCACAATCACACACAAAGACATAGATACAAGATTTATAGTGGTTCACCTGGCTCAATGTGAGTCCTAGGCTACGTCCACTTTGAGGGGGTTCCACTATAGTGAATAATAATTACAAGTGTTTGACAGGTACTGAGTTGTCAGGTACCGATAAGGAGGTACCGAGAGGGGGGTACCGGTAAGATACTTAGTCCCGAGAGGTATTTGGTACTGAGATGGACTCGAGGTACCGGTAAGATACTTAGTCCCGAGAGGGTACTTGGTACCGAGATGGACTCGAGGTACCAGGGAGCTTGGCTCCTTAAAATAGGGGTTGAAGTCAGCGTGTCCTTCTAAGTGAGGGAGGAGTCCCTTTTATAAGTAAGGGACCTCATCTCCTCTTACATTTCTCCAATGTGGGACTCAATGTCCCTTATGATATTCTATGGTGGGGAGCTCCCTTATAGATGTGAGACTTCCTCACCTTACATTTGCCTATCATCCATTGTCTTCCTCTAACTTGACCATGGCATAGACCACTGCTGGGATATGGTAGCAACAAATTACATGCAAACATTATAAGTTTCGAACCCTATAACATAAACATATAAAAGATTTTCTGTAAACTTGAATTAAATAAACAATCACACAAAAACAACTTACAAAACCAATAAGTTTCGAATCATATATATAATAAACTCACAAACATGGCCGGAAATTATAAACTCAATGTTATGTTAAATAATACATAGAATTATCAATAAAAGGGCCAAATGTCTTCATGTTGGGCCCAAACGTCACTTTTAACACATATGATAAAGGACAAAAGCCGATGATTTGTATGTGATTTGCATACAAATTAGGCCTCTAATCATCATTATTATGCTTGTCTGATGGCTATTTGTGAGTCTCTAATCCTTGTTTGCACACTTGTAGGTAAATTGAGCATCAGAACGATATTGGGAGCAAATTGGTGCATTTTGGAGCTTTTAGTGGATTTCCGGCAAAAGGACGAAAAGTCAACCCAAGGACCGTCGGTCAACTCGTGGTCAACCCCGACTTTAGAGCATCAACGAGTCAACATCAATTCCCGGAAGTGAGGCGCAAGAGAATTCCGGAAGATTGACCAAGAAATCGAGAAGTCAAGGAAAGTCAACCATAGTCAACTTCGAAGGTCAAGGTCAACGACGAAATCAACCTTGTGACTCATCCACACAAGCTTCCAAATCAGCAAGGAGTATGCTAAATATGGTGTGGTCACCCCTAGTTTATTCATTCTCCTTGTTCCCTACATGATTTTACCCCATTGCCCTTCATTTAATCGCTCTAGCCATTGGATCTAACCATACTCCAACATAGCCCTCCATTCCCCTCCTCCTAGCCTATATATAGCTTTCTTTACCTGAATTAGGTCACATTCCATTCAGCTAGCAGCCCCAAATACTTTCCCTTCCCCTTTCCTCTCTTCCTCCCTTCTTTCAACTTTGCTTCTGGTCGTCTGCCGAACGGTCGACAGACCCTTGTCGACCGGTCGACGGTCGGCGGCGGCTCGGCCTCTCCACCACATTTGACCCACTTCCACGCCTCCTTTCTGATTATGCGGTTTTTTACCGTGGTCATTAATTATTACCTAAACTTCCTAACAATTGTCGTTGTAAAGTATAATGGGAAATATAGGTTTTTCCCACAAAGGATTGTTATATTTACTTTTCAATGTCACAATAAATTAAATTAAATAAAGAATTATTATTAACAAGTATAAAGAATAAAGAATATATATATATACAAAATTAAATAAACTATACAGTATTGTTTCTATTTACAAAAATATACATTATATACAAAAGTATTTTTGGGTGTTTTGATAATTTTGAAAACAATAAATAAATAAAAGGAAATATTTTTGGATTTTTATTCTTTTTGAAAACAAGAAAAACACACACAAATATTGATTTCTCTAAGTCATATGATCGAAATTAACATTGTGAAACATTAGAAAGCTAATTATTTCCCAATTAGAATTCTCTCTGAAAATTAACCTAAGTGAAAGCACCTAGATCAATCAATTAAACATGTCATCTTAGTCTAGAAAGCTAGCTAGTCAAACCATGTTCAAAGCATTGAAAAGAATCGTTAATTCAAGTGCACAACCTAGTATGGAAAAGTCCATCTATTTGCAATCATTTTTAATTGATTCCGACCTTTGTCCAAAGCCTTTACTACTTGTGAATTAGGTTTCCAAAACTATTAGGTGAATCGGATTCCTAACTCTAGCTCCAATTACATGCAAATATTATAAGTTTCGAACCCTATAACAAAAGCACATAAAAGTTTTCCGTAAAACAGAATCAAACAAACAATCACACAAAAGCAACTTAGAAAAATCAATTAACACAATTATTATGCAAAAATAGAAAATAAACAAACATTTACAGAATAACATTTCCCAAAATTATTCACGAATAGTTAATTAAACAAAAATAAATTATAATAAATAAACGAAGTTTGAGAAAAATGTTACTGTTGTGTCCATGAAAATGGACACCTGCGGCGCAGGCGAAGGTGGCAGACTCAGCTATGAAAATCGATCAATTTGGATGTGGCGGGTGCCAATACCGATTGGGTTTTAGAGCAATGGGCTAGAAGGCTTGGTCAACGAGTCAAAGCCCAAGTCAAATTGACTGACTTTGACTTTTCTTCTCCTTTTATTTTCTTCTCTTCCTCATCCCGTGCGGGTTTTCTTTTCTGGTCTTTCTCTTTTAGCTTTTTCTTCTTTTCCTCTTTTGTTCTCTCTTCTGGTTGCGGTGAGCTCGAGCCCGGGCTGGAAGTGGGATTGATGGGATTGAGCTGCAGCGATTGGAGTCGGATTTTGCCGGTGATGCAGCGAGTGGGAAGGCGGCGCGCGGATCTCGAGCAGAGGACAGGCGCGGACCGGCAACGACAGCGGCTCGGCGCCGGCAGAGCTGGGTTTCATGGCGGAGGCTTGATCGATGGGTGCAGCGGCAACAGGTGAGAAGGGACACCGGCGAACACGGCGAGCATGGGCTCCCGGAATTGGAATTGGAATTGGGTTGGCTGCGATGAGTGCGCAAGTGAAGAGAAACGGGTCTGGCGTCAGTCTGGGCAGCACGGAGGAGGCTACGGGCTGGTGGTTCACGGGCTCGGGAAGAAACCGGCTCGGCGATGGCCGGATCTGGACTGGGCATCGACGGCGTGAAGATGCGACGGCGTTGCCGGGTTCTTTCGATCAATGGGTGCGGCGGAATCGGCAGCTTCCAAACGGCGCCGGCAAGTGTGGCTTTGAGCAGTTCCCATACCTGCAAAAGAAAAAGAAAAGAAAATTAGACAGAGAAGATGATTGATTGATTTGCTTGCGGGTAATGGTTGTGGAGATTGGAAATGCGGCGGATTGATGGGTGTTGAAATCAATTTCAGCAAGGCACGATAAAAGCCATGGTGATTAAATGGATGGATTGACATTGGTGGCAGCTTGAAATGGGTGATGCCGTGATGGTCTGGTGAGAGAGGAATCGATCCGGGCTCATTGAATGAGCACGAGATTGGGGTATGGCAGAGCATCCAAACCTGCAAAAGTGAACGTATTCTGCAAAAGAGAGAGAAGATTAATTAGATTGTGTTGCTGTGAATTTGTGCTTGCAGGTGCTCTCTTAAATAGAGAAAGGGAATGGGAAGCAGCCAAGGGATAGCTTGGCAGGAGTAGAGGCATGGAGAGCTGGAGATGCTCTGCGGCAGTGGAATGGTGATCTGGAATGGTGAAAGAGAGCTGTAGTGCTTGCCGGCAGTGGAGGAAAACCAGGGAGAATTGGACTGTAGTGTGATGGTGGTGGAGATGGTTGGTGAAGTGGAAATGGATTGGTGATGGTATTGCTGGCAACAGTGGCGGAGCCAGGGGGCGAGGTTAGGCAACTGCCCCCCTCGATTTCTCTTGCTGACCATAGGGAGTATAGAGGATTGGAGGTTGGGCATGGGAGGAGGGGCAACCGGGGCAAACTGACCCCCCTTCAAAAATGGCGAGAGGAGGCTAGGGGCAAACGCGGGGCAGAGGTTGAAGACGAGGAAGAAGAAAAAAAAAAAAAAGAGTAGCACGTGGTCGTGGGTGAGAGAGAGAGAGAGAGAGAGAGAGGGAGAGAAGAAGAAAAGTAAGAAAAACTGAAAAAGAAAAGAGGACAACGTGGGGTGAGAGAAAGAGAAGAAGAAGAAGAAAGAGAAGGAGAATAAAAAAATAGAGAAAAATGGGAGCCCGAGCCTAGACAGAAAAATAAAGAAAAGGTTAAATAATACAGAAAAAAAATTTCGCCTGCGGCGGGCTTTTTTCTGCCCCTCCTACTCCTGGTTTCTGGCTCCGCCATTGGCTGGCAAGAAGACATGAAGATGCAACTGGAACTTTCGTGGTGATCTGTGAAGTGGTAACATGGCTGCAGCAAAGAGAGAAAAGAAAAATAAAATAAATTAAATTAAATGAAACAAAAGAATTAAATTAAATAATTATAAAAAGAATAAATATAAAATATAAACAAGGGAAAAATCTTCGTACAATATTTTATTCCACAAATGAAAGTCACGGTTGACTTTCCGAATTACGCTGAAAACCTCCAAAATTCACCTATTTTGTGCTGATTAACATTTTCCTTGTATTTTCCCTAAAATCACGAAAATAAACATTAAACAGACAATTAAGCTTTCGGAATAGCAAAATCCAGTAATTACGGCACTTTGTGAACGTATTTTACGTTCACATCACACCCCTACACTTGAACTATTGCTAGTCCTCGAGCAAACACAGAATTCAAAACAGAAACACAAAAACCAAAAGGGAAACACAAAACAGAAATTCTTTCCAACCATAATCCTCAGCGAGTTCGAAAGAATTATAATCAAGAGAATAAAAATTATATACCAAGGTTAAAGAATTTGCTAAGCATTTAATATGTACATCTCATTTATGCTCGGGTGAAGTGTGTGAAAACCAAATGTACAATTAATCTCATGCAATCCAATAGGCACATCGAAACAACATTAACCACTAAAGCTCACAAGATTCACTAATTATTTCCGCTCAGTGTTTAGGGTTAAGTGTTTACTCTCAAAACAATTACACAAGTAGTGTTCCCATATGCTTGCTCATCGACCAACTCTCTACAATTAATCTACAACTCATTAGATCATAAGGAGTTTCAGGTGAAGCAGGGACCAAACGGTGAATGGTAAATGAAGTGAAAGGACTCGAAATGAAAAATGTTTCACATGTTTGCAAGACAAATAAACGACTTTGAAACTCATACTTATGCTAAACCCGAAACAACTCTTATTTTCCTCCAACCTTTTATTGAAATTAAAAACAATACCAGAAAATAACTTCATTTTTGTGGCATTTTTTTTTCTTTTCCACTTTTTTTTTCTTTTTTCTTTTTTTCTTGAGGAACTTTATTCCTTCTTTTTGTTTTTGAATTTTTTTTTTCTTTCTTTGAACAAATACAACAAATTAAAATACACCCCCACACTTGCCTTCTGGTATATTACCAAACAAAACCGAAGCATAAGAACACAAGAAGTCACTATCATCGTCTTGCAAACACAATAAAACAAGGGTGAAATGGTGTGGGTGAACAAAAGAAACGGCTAATGAGTGATCAGTTCAAAAGGGGATTCCTAAAGTTCGTGTTTAGATGAATGGTGAATATTTTGGCCATGGTGCTCAACTAATGCCTTACTCATTTCTAATTCATTACAGATTAACAAAATGTTTCAAGAGGTCTCTGAGCAAGTTCTAGGTTCAAAACTCATGAATTGTGCACACATGAAGAACGAGTAAATATATGAATGATGCATACATGTGAATATTCAATAGGCTCAAGTCCTCACATTTTCTGGGTATGCATGACAATGTATGTTTAAATGTGCTTCTCGGATTGCAATCAATTAATCGAAACAGGTTATGTGAACAAGAAATTTCGAGCAATCACAAGTTATGCAAATTAAATCCAAAGCAAAACACAAAGCCTTAGCATATAATAAACATTCTCAAAATCATAACAATTAAACTCAATTCATCATCGGAATTGGAAAGAACAAAACACAACACAATAAAACACACAAAAATACAAAACAGAAGCAAATATTTTTGTATTTTTTGATTTTTTAATTTTTTTGATTTTTTTTCAATTTACGTGACCACAGTGACTTACTTAGTGCAATGGTAGGTTCAACGCTACCAAGGGAGTAAGTATGATTTAGTCGATATATTGTTACCGTAGAAAATGAAAACAAGTAAATTATTTTTTTGAATTTTTCAAATTTTTCAAATTTTTTCTTTTCTTTTTAAAAAACCTTCCCCCCACACTTGAATTAAACATTGTCCTCAATGTTAGACAAATATTTCATGAAATGAGAAATTCAAGCATGGTTATTGAATTTAAACACACATACAGAAATAAACACACAACATAAATAAAACAGAAGTAAACACACAACATTTATACAAAGGAAACAGAAATAAACAGAAAGGTTAAAGAAAAACTCCCCCTTGAAGATCATTAAGCTCCTCCCGAAGCAAGTCACCAACAGTCACAAACAAGGCTAGCAGGGCCTTACATCCAACGTTTGCTCCTTAGTTGACTGCGGCTCTGATCCTTTGAAGTGTGTCTTGGACAAGGGTTGTTGCCGACTCCACGGCAGATTTAGCTGATGTAGCCTTCACTAAGATCTAGAACACTATGGTAAGTAGAGTTCCATCAAGAATAGCTCCGGATACGTTAGGCAGAATGGAGAAGCCTGATGACATAAGTGGAAATGGCTCCGGTTCAACTCCACATAGCAAACACTGGAAAATGGAATGGTTGATCGGCGCATAAATCACAGACGACCCCGTTGCATCGGTGCAACACTCCTGAAGAATGAGGAAGTCGTTGTGATTATCCATGGCGAGCACCGAAATCTGATTGCGCGGGTCAAGACCGATGGTGAAATTTGCTAGCACATGCACCGAGCTGTCCATCGACATACTATCCCACATTGGTCTTGTCTGAACGTCTTTGAGGAACTCAAAGATTCTGGTGTGATGGGAAAGATGAACGACAGAGCAGCCAGCAGTACGATTGACTCCAGGGGGTTTGCTTGGATCTCCCCTTCTCTTGTTGGTCCTGACCTCCATTCGAGTCTCTCTTGTTCGGTTCGAACAAGTCCACTGATGGTACGTGGAGTTGCTGATGTCGTTGAAGAAACAGACCGTCATCTGTTTTGCCATTTCCGCAAGGCCTCTTCTTCCTTCAAGCGAAATGATTGAGTCACCGGGTGAAGTGTGGATCCCTGTGGCGCACATGTAGCGCTCAGCTTGTCGTTGGAGAGTTGAGATCCAACGCTTTGCACCAAATGCGAACCCTGAATGAACAAAAGGTTCGAAAATGGCCTTCATCTCCTTCTCGCGTACATCTACGTGCTCCACCCAAGTGACCAAGGAAGATCCATTCTGAAGATCACGTATCAGGCATCCGGAGGGGCGTTTTCGGCAAATCGATCTCACGGAAGGCTTCGGATTTGTGCCCAATTCATCCACGGAGACATCCACAACGACCCAACTTTCATCCAGTTGTTGGTGAGAATACCGAACGAACTGGACTTCACGAGTCGAAACGATGTGAGATGGCACCAGAAACTCGGCCAACATCACTTGCTTCTGCTCCTCGTAGCCTTCGGTGTTGTCGGAGGATAACATCTCCAACGTTTGGGCGTTTGTGATCATGCTACAGAAGACGGGCAACCATCGACAAACATCCATTAAGATCTGAACAATGGTAATCCGATAAAGGTGAATGGTTGCCGAGTGTCTCGAGGATTCGGATTTGAAGTACGGTGCAGGTTCAGCTCGTTGAAACACTCGCAAGTACTCGGCACGGTTAAGAGTTTCGGGATGAATGGACGTACCGGGAGTCGGTGAAGATATCCACAAAGGAAATCCGGCAGTGGCCATGAGCAGGAGCTCGTCTTTGGCCTTGCGGGCGATATCCGAGATCAAGTCGGTGTGGACTCTAACAAGATCATGAGCAGATCCGGGAAGGGTGTCAGATGGCAAAGGTATGGATGGGCGCTCGACTAGTGTTGGCATGAGGCTCCGCACATCCCGTCTCAAGTGGTCCATGTCGATCGAATCATCGGACAACTCGAGAAGAGGCTCTTGTTGTGGAGGAACAACTTCGACCCTTCGCCGTGGCACATCTGAGTGCGGAACAGGACCTCCGCAATTGGGGACAGATGCCGCTGTGGAGAGCATCGACGAGTTGTTGATTCTGCAGTTGAAGCTCCTCGTTCTTGCTCACCAGCTCATCGTTTCTTCTCTCTAGCTCGGCAATACGCTGCTCAGATGTCTGGATACCGAACTTCTTCCTATTTCTCGACCCCCAATAATAGACCTGGTCTTCCTCAAGTCCGATTTTCGGACCAAATCTTTCTCGTTGTGGTTTCGTGGGGTGAGAATACACCGCAAAGAAAGCCGCCAGTGCTTCTCTCTGAGCTTTGGTGTACTTTGTCCTCGGAAGTCTCCTATAAACAGGAGCGGCTTTCGGCTCGGCAGGTGGATCAGCAACCAAGATTGGTGCTTGGCGTAGTGGTTGCGGTTGTGGCTCGGTCGGCATGCTAGCATCGACGCTATTGAGCATGCTCGGTGGAATTATTTCAGCCAAGCCTTCAAAGATCGGGTTCTCTGAAGGACCTGCCTGAAATAACTCGCTGAAAGAATTCACTCTCTTGGCCATTTCTGGGTTGGGAAGGGAGGATAGCTTCTGGGAATTTGGGAGGTTTTCTGGAAAGCTAACTAAGAACACGAAGAACACGAAGAACGAGCGAGAGAAAACGAGAGAGAGAGAGAGAGAGAGAGAGAGACTAAGGGAAATTGCGTGAAATGACTAAGGCACTAACGCAAACCGAAGGGAAGGGAAACGAACGGACGGACGCGTGTCCAAAGTCAAGGACAGAGATCCGTAAATCACGGATCGAGCGACGAAAGTCGCAAAGGGAATAGTGAACACGCACGTCGATTTATTAAACAATTCTGCCGACGCAAAAGTCGTGCGTCGCCCCAATCAATTTTTTTTTATTTTCTATTTTTTATTTTTTTATTTTATTTTTATTTTTTAATACTTTACGAAAAGTCGTAAAATGAACAGTGAAAACGCGTAGCACACGCGCTTGCCGACACTTTAAACGGGCTTGGGCCATCGAAATGGTTTTAGGCCTTAAAGTGGGCCTGGACCAAAGAAAACTCCGGCCCATTATTGGTGGGCTTAAAACTAATGGGCTTGGGCTACGGGTTTTGGGCTTCGGGAATGACACGGGCCCAATGGGCCAAAAAATTTTATTTTATTTTTTTTATTTCGAAACCTAAAACCCTAACCAATCATACAAATGGGCTTAAAGCCCAATAACAAACTAACTAACAAACAAGCCCAAAACAAACAATAATTATAAACAATAAAAATAAATACAAAACAGTAAAACAAAAACAAACACACTTTTTTTTTTATTTACAATTAAAAAATTTCTACTTTTTTTTTTCTTTTTCAAAAACAAATAACGAGTGAAAAGAAAACTTACCTTTTTACTCCAGAGGTTACCAGAAAATCACCAACAAGACATCAACCTCAAGGTTTTTCAACCTTGACTTCCTAAACGTATGCTCCGATGTATGTGGTATAATTTCCGATAACCTTGATTATTCCCTATAAAAATTAAAAAGAAATTAGTAATAAAATTTACAAAATCAAAACAAAATATTTACAAAGTTAAAAATGTGTCACAAATTATCTATACAAAATGAATGAATAAAATTTCCTATGTCTATGTATATTTTATTTACACAATACACTCAGGTACGGGAACAGAGGACTTCAATGTGCAATGGGTCTGAAACAGCTACCCATCTTAAAGTCATGTTTAATCCAATATACCTAAAGTGTACAAAAATATTTTCTTTTGTCTGAATATAGTTGAAAAAAAAGAAAGTTGATTCCAAGCGGTAACTCAAGGTGGACTTGCGGCCTAGGTGCAATGCCTTGACTTAAATGATTTTCTGTGTTTTCAGAGGCGAATGGCCAGATCACAAGAGATAAACGAGAGGCAGGATTCATTTAGTGGACTAGTCCTCTGAATCCAATTTTACAAACCCGTCACCCAGGGTCTCGATCATATCTAGACACCATTCATGTGCCCCTTACTCAGTTGAGAAAGCACTTAAGTGTTCGACAATTCTCCAAGTGTTAATAAAGGCCGCCCTCAACCTCAAGTGACCTTACGGTACAAATGAAGGGTTTAGGCCAATATTAATAAAAGGACCTTACCTATTTCCGTTCAAGTTACAACTTACAACAACAAAAAATAATAATCAACTATATTCAGGATACCTAAGTATAATTACTAAGTGTAAAATATCTACAAGTAAGTATATATAAAATTAACAATTATTATTTACAAATATCAACAAGTATTATTTACAAATATTAAAAAGTAAATAGTAAAAACAATCCCCGGCGAAAGGGCGCCAAAATGGTTATGCGGTTTTTTACCGTGGTCATTAATTATTACCTAAACTTCCTAACAATTTTCGTTGTAAAGTATAATGGGAAATAGAGATGTTTCCCACATAGGATTGTTATATTTACTTTTCAATGTCACAATAAATTAAATTAAATAAAGAATTATTATTAACAAGTATAAAGAATAAAGAATATATATATATACAAAATTAAATAAACTATACAGTATTGTTTCTATTTACAAAAATATACATTATATACAAAAGTATTTTTGGGTGTTTTGATAATTTTGAAAACAATAAATAAATAAAAGGAAATATTTTTGGATTTTTATTCTTTTTGAAAACAAGAAAAACACACACAAATATTGATTTCTCTAAGTCATATGATCGAAATTAACATTGTGAAACATTAGAAAGCTAATTATTTCCCAATTAGAATTCTCTCTGAAAATTAACCTAAGTGAAAGCACCTAGATCAATCAATTAAACATGTCATCTTAGTCTAGAAAGCTAGCTAGTCAAACCATGTTCAAAGCATTGAAAAGAATCGTTAATTCAAGTGCACAACCTAGTATGGAAAAGTCCATCTATTTGCAATCATTTTTAATTGATTCCGACCTTTGTCCAAAGCATTTTTAATACGGATTGGGCTTTAGAGCAATGGGCTTGAAGGCTTGGTCAACGAGTCAAAGCCCAAGTCAAATTGACTGACTTTGACTTTTCTTCTCCTTTTATTTTCTTCTCTTCCTCATCCCGTGCGGGTTTTCTTTTCTGGTCTTTCTCTTTCAGCTTTTTCTTCTTTTCCTCTTTTGTTCTCTCTTCTGGTTGCAGTGAGCTCGAGCCCGGGCTGGAAGTGGGATTGATGGGATTGAGGTGCAGCGATTGGAGTCGGATTTTGCCGGTGATGTAGCAGTGGGAAGGCGGCGCGGGGATCTCGAGCAGAGGACAGGCGCGGACCGGCAACGACAGCAGCTTTGAGAGAGAAAACTCGGCGCCGACAGAGCCGGGTTTCATGGCGGAGGCTTGATCGATGGGTGCAGCGGCAACAGGTGAGAAGGGACACCGGCGAACACGGCAGAGCATGGGCTCGAATTGGAATTGGAATTGGGTTGGCTGCGATGAGTGCGCAAGTGAAGAGAAACGGGTCCGGCGTCACCCCGGGCAGCACGGAGGAGGCTACGGGCTGGTGGTTCACGGGCTCGGGAAGAAACCGGCGCGGCGATGGCCGGACTGGACTGGGCATCGACGACGTGAAGATGCAGACGGCGTTGCTGGGTTTTTTCGATCAATGGGTGCGGCGGAATCAGTAGCTTTCAAACGGCGCCGACAGTGTGGCTTTGAGCAGTTCCCATACCTGCAAAATAAAAAGAAAAGAAAATTAGACAGAGAAGATGATTGATTGATTTGCTTGCAGGTAATGGCTGTGGAGATTGGAAATCTGGCGGATTGATGGGTGTTGAAATCAATTTCAGCAGTGCACAGATAAAAGCCATGGTGATTAAATGGATGGATTGACATTGGTGGCAGCTTGAAATGGGTGATGCCGTGATGGTCTGGTGAGAGAGGAATCGATCTAGGCTCATTGATTGAGCACGGGATTGGGCATGGCAGAGCATCCAAACCTGCAAAAGAGAACGTATCCTGCAAAAGAGAAAGAAGATTAATTAGATTGTGTTGCTGTGAATTTGTGCTTGCAGGTGCTTTCTTAAATAGAGAAAGGGAATGGGAAGCAGCCAAGGGAGAGCTTGGCAGGAGTATAGGCATGGAGAGCTGGAGATGCTCTGCGGCAGTGGAATGGTGATCTGGAATGGTGAAAGAGAGTTGTAGTGCTTGCCGGCAGTGGAGGAAAACCAGGGAGAATTGGGCTGTAGTGTGATGGTGGTGGAGATGGTTGGTGAAGTGGAAATGGATTGGTGATGGTATTGCTGGCAAGAAGACATGAAGATGCAGCTGGAACTTTCGTGGTGATCTGTGAAGTGGTAACATGGCTGCAGCAAAGAGAGAAAAGAAAAAGAAAACAAACAAAAGAAAAATAAAATAAATTAAATGAAACAAAAGCATTAAATTAAATAATTATAAAAAGAATAAATATAAAATATAAACAAGGGAAAATAAGATGGAGGTTTAAAATGTGTTCCACCACCGCGTGTGGTGGTTGCGTCACCTTATGTGGTGGCTCACCGACAAATTGTCGGGATTCGGAATAAACCGAAATCTTCGTACAATATTTTATTCCACAAATGAAAGTCACGGTTGACTTTCCGAATTACGCTGAAAACCTCCAAAATTCACCTATTTTGTGCAGATTAACATTTTCCTTGTATTTTCCCTAAAATCACGAAAACAAACATTAAACAGACAATTAAGCTTTCAGAATAGCAAAATTCAGTCATTAAAGGCACTTTGTGAACGTATTTTACGTTCACATCACTTTCCCCTTCCACCCTTCACCAAACGTGTTCCACACATCCTCCTCCACTTGTAGCTGCTGGGGAGCCTCACCAATTCATGCAAGAGCATCATCATGAGCCAAGGAGAAGAAGAGTGGCTACCATTGAGCATTCCTCAACCTTTCTCTTACTTCTTCCTTTGTCTTGTTCTTTAATGTATAATTTGATGATGTCTATTGTAATAATTAGTGAGTAGTGAACCTTGTTGGGGACTAGGGTTGTGTGCCCTAGTCCAATGTGATGCAATGATGAATTGATCGACCATATTTGAATGTTTTGTGATGTATGAGTATATCTATTATCCAATTCAATTTGTATTGAATGCATGTTTAGGGAACTTAGTCACTTCTTTGAGCATGTGTGCAATCTATTTTGATTGAGATTGTTGGGGTGACTCCTAACTCTCTCTAGGCATTTGATAATAGATGTGATGAGGCCTCCTTGTTTGAGTTTCTAAGTCTTTGTGCCCTTCGCCTCCTAAGCCACATTGGGACAGTTCTAGTGACCCATAACATGGCACAATGAATACATAAGAAAAGATGGTCTTAGACCCATAACAAGGCTAAGATAAGAAACTTGATTGATTCATTGCACAAGCATGACTACTAAATTGGTTCATTAAGCATCATTTTTGGATTTAGGCTAACCCGAAACCCCAACATTTCCATTTATTGCATTTATGTTTGATGTGGACATAAAATACGTACACAAAGCGTCTTTAATTACTTGGATTATGCTTTTCCGAGAGCCTATTTGTCTATTTAATATGTATTTTCTTGTGTACAGGGAAAACATGAGAAAAATGATTATTTGCACAAAAAGGTGCATTTTGGACGTTTTCAGCACAATTCCGAAAACTCAACCGTGACTTTTCGGACGTTAAAATGACACCGGTCATTTCATCAGATGTGGGTTACAGATACTGTACAAAGATTTCGAAAACTATTTCGAATCCCGATAATTTTGTTGGCGAACCCCCACATACGGCGGCAAAACCACCACTTGCGGTGGCAAATCACATTTCAAAACCTCCATTTTATTTTCCCTCATATTTAATTATTTATTTATTTTATATATTTTTATTTTTATTATTTGTTATTTATTGTTAATCACCGAAAGCTTATTTTGTTTATTCTTCTTCTTTTTGACTTTGCAGGAGAAGATAAACCGACGGCCGACCACCACACTCCGGCCTGTGCTCCACTCCCCAACTGCTTTCCACTCTGCCCGTCTTTTTTTAAGCAATCATCATGGCAGCCATCGCCAAGCAACATCACAGCTGCTCCACCATATCATTGCCATTCCAATTCATCATCCATCATCACCATCAATTCATAACCCATCGACACCACCAGTTCATCACCGACGCCACAATTCCCACAGCCCACCATAGCAGCTTCTCAGTTTTGGACATCCGCTGCCGTACCACCATCACATCAATCATCGGTGATTCACGCCCAGCGCCGCCAATAAGCACGGTCTCTGGCAGTCTCTCAATTCATTGAGCCCGTGCTCAATCCACCATCATCAACCGTGCCTAGAACATGGGAACTCAATCACCACCACAACAGATCACCGAGCCCAGCCGCGTCCGAACCCGTCGAGCCCGTGATTTATCCGGCGATCCTCTTCTCTGCCAAGAAATGATACCAGTCCACGCCGCGCCGCACTATCACCGGCCTAGTTGAGCTCTCCACATGCTCCAGAAGAGCAGTATTCATTTTCATGGACACGATAGTTGAGCCTGCCACCTGTACCTGCTAGGCGGTTTTCAGTTTCTGAGCACGAGGTTGAGTCGTCCACCCGCACCCGACGACAAGTGTCCATTTTCAAGGACACATCAGTAACATTTCCCAAACTCGTTTAATTATTATATTTATTTTTGTTTAATTTAATTTCTGCATTTAAATTTTGTGTGAATAAATTTGGGAATTGTTATTGTGTAAATATTTGTGTAATAAATCGGAATTGTTTGAAACCCTGTTTTAATTGCGAGCATGTTGTGATATTGTATTTAATCAATTTTATCTTTGGATGAGAACCATTTTACTGTCTATGTCAGTGATGAATTCCTTATATGTTTGTTTTGGATGCATACTTAGTAAGCATGTTAGGGTTCTATAGTTATGAATGTGTGATGCCTGCTTCTTGTTAAATAAGATTCCTCACACATTCTAGAGTGACACTTGTTAACTGCGGTTAGCATGTAACTTGGTTCCTAGGATAAGCAAGACAACACCAGTATTTGTGATGCCTTGTGATGACTCAAACCCTTTTGAAACGTAATGATTCCTGTGTGTTAAATCTAGTTTTTAGACTGCACGTTAGGGCCTTTACGGGACCGTTAGGAAATACGTTAAGGGTAGAGCGTCTCTCTCTTAGCATACAAAGTAAGAAAGTGGCAATAGGTTACGTTCAAGCATACCGAGCTAGCCTGTGCATCTTCATCTAGAAATAGAAGAAATTAGATAGAAACACAGCATATCAGCATGATTTTTGGTGGTAGATTTTAATTCCTAGTTAGTATTAGTATTTAAAAAAAAAAACCAAAAATCCAAAAATATTTCCTTTTATTTATTTCTTGTTTTCAAAAACCAACACCTCAAAAAACTGAAAAACACTTTTGTATATATTGTATATATTTGTAAATAAATTTGTTGTATAGGTTATTTAATTTTCGTGACATAGATTAGCAAATAAAATAATCCCCTGTGGGTAAACGATCTCTACTTTCCTTTACTACATTCAATATTTATATCCCCAGTAGGGTTAATTTTGATGTTATTTTTGTGCATCTTTTTGGTGTGCGAAAATAATCCGTATCAATGTTTCCTTTACTTACTTGTATTTACTTGTTTGTTATCTTTGCACTTCACTATCTTTCCAAAACCGAACACCACTACACACCACTCATTGTCTATATCACACACTCCACTCTTTCCAGTTCTTGCCTTTTCACCATAGCTAGAGTATTTGACCACACACACAATACCTAGGGATTAAGGAGCCCACCGATCCTCGACGGAACGACAACCCCGGATCTTAAACTATACTTACCAAACACTATACTTTGACGATGAGTCAAATGGCGCCGTCGCCGGGGATCTCGGTTTAATCCTTAGTTTCTTGGTAGTTTTGGTTGAGACTTTAGCTTTCTTTTGCTTTTTTGTGTAGTATGCATCTTTATGTAGTTTGTTTTGGTAATGAATAAAGGTTCTTGGGTGGTTGGGAGAAATATGATGGATGGTTAGGTGAAGAGAATTCATTTGTGTGTTGTTTTGTTTGATTTTCAGAATCTGCCTGGGAGGAACAGTCCAATTTGGAAGCAGTTTTATCTCTTTTCAACCGCTGGATCGAGCTGCAACTTTTATGATGGTTTCGTCTATGTGTCTTTTATTCCCTGTTCAAATTTGATTGAGTTCCAACCGTTGGATATCCAGATTTGAAGTTCCAAAGAAGTGGTACTCAGAGCTGATCAACTGTGCACCATTACTTTGGGGGAGGTCGAGCAAACAACCGTTGATGAGCTTTCCTTCACCATAGGAGCTTTTGTACTTCATTGTTCAGTGAAGGTGAACACCTTAGCCACCGGGCTAAGTGGAGTTTCATGCCTTTTATCGATCGTTGGATCACATTCTTGGAGGAAGAAACCCAAAGGCTTGGGCAGAATAGTAACTTTGGAGGTCGTTTTCTTTACATTTGACCGTTGGAATACACTGAAACAAGTTAGAGAAGCTTCTTCGATGAGTCTTCTATCTCCAATTGAAATTTGGCTCTTAATGGACCGTTGGATCTATGGCAATATTAGTTTAAAGGAGGAGTACTCACTGGAGTTTGACTTTCTGGAGGGTCACATTGACCGTTTCTTCATTGCATGTCCAGAAGGCTATTTATGAGTTCCCAGTGGCCAAACTAAAGCTCTTGGAGTCTACTTTCCAATGCCACTGGATTCACTCATCTTGGAGTTATGCCCAAAGCTTTGGGAGAAGGTCAAGACTGCATTGCTGTTTTCCCCTGTTTTCAAGTGATCCCGATGCAATCACACTCTCTAGTTCATTTATCACCCGAGGAGCAAACGTATGGAAGTTAGGGCTTTGTGCCCTGAGGTTGTTGTCTATTTGTGGTTTCTCGGCTAGCTCAGGGAGTCTACAAAGGGGGTTTCTCTTATCTCTATCATCTGATTGCTATGTTGTGTGTTTTGTGTGCATTCGCCAAACTTTACTCTCATTACTTTCCCCAACTTGAATTTCATTTCTTTTAAACACCTCACAACATTGAGGACAATGTTGGTTTTAAGTGTGGGGGTGAGGTTAGGCCAAATTAAAGTTGTCTCACATTTTTGAACCACCAAAATTTTTCAATTTTTCAAAGTTTTCATCGAACGGTCGACCCTTTGGTCGAACGGTCGACGGGAATTCGCTGGACGTGTGTCGAACGGTCGACGACAATGTGTCAACCGGTCGACAGGAGCATAAAGTGTACATTGATGATTTTGAAACTTTGAAATTTGTTTGATGTGTTTTGATTGTCCTTTTCAACCCCAATGATGATGGTAAGCCCGTTAGGTTGTGAATTAAGTGGATAAAGAGCATGTGCTTAGAAATTATGGAGTTGCCTTGTGATTAATTTATGTAATCCATGCTTGCTTGACACTATATGCGCATTTGCCATGTTGATTGATCACTTGCAATTAGAGAAGCATATCTAGACGATGTATTGACATGTATATACCCTATATGGTGAGATTTGTGCCTCATTGATATGTATGCATCATTCTTACATCCTTGTTCTTCATGTGTGTGCATTCCACTAGTTTACGAGACCTAGAACTTGCTCAAAGACCACTTGAGACTACGTGTTAACTTGCAATGAATTGGAAATGATAAAGGCACTAGAGAAGTATGACGCAACAATAATTTTGGGGTGAAGTGTGAGTGAGATGTGGGTTTCCGTATCGTCGTCAAAGTGTAGTAGATGGTATAATTGAGACCGGGGGATGTCGTACCCAAGGGATTGGAAGGCCCAAGACCCCTATTTGGTAAACTATGTAACCGAAATGCTTGACACTAAAGTGGTGAGATAAGAAATGGACTATGTACTAGTGAAGTGGATTATGTGCAACATGGTGTAGTGTTCATAGATTGTGTTCATGGATATGTAACTTGAAACCAAAACAGTAAGTGAAATAGGCAAATGTGACTAGCTAAATCAAGTGTATGAGCTTACAAACTCAATACAATTGGAGTGTGTTTGTGATCAAATGGATGAGGTAGTTGGGGTTTCGGGTTTAACATAACCCACTCCGATGTATGATAAACCACTTTGTTATGAATATAAGATTGATTAACAAACCAAAATCCTCAAACCTTAGTACTAGAAAGAGTACATAAGATTTAGTTTCACAATTTATCCCTCATGTCTTTTACGATTCATGAGGGGCTCTCAATCAATTTGCTTAAGCTTTTTAGAGTCCCTAAGTTCATCAAGAGAGGCATAGGATCCAGAAACTAGGATTTCAAATAAGCTAGGCCTAAGCTTAACTCATCACATGCATTGCCAATAGTCTAGAATTTTCAAAGAGGTAATCATCCTCACAAATTCAACCAATATAAGTGTAATACATGCTCTTCAATTGATTAGGTATCCAACCATGCATCCAACATAATTAAACCAAGCAATGAACATGTTCATATCACAATCAAAGTTCATAAACATCACAGCAAATCAATACATCATCATGGGCTAGGGCTCACAACCCTAGCCCCCAACAAAAGAACTACTCACACATGTTCATGAAATACATCAATATTGTCAAGAATGAAAATATAGGTACAAAGAATAGCAAGAGTAGGGTTAAGAAATTCTCAAGGGATGATGGCCAGCAGCTCCTTGGTGACTCCAAGTATAGATGACAGGCCCCTCTTGAACTCCTCTTCACTCCCAAGCTTCTTCTTTTCCAAGTTTCTAAATTCCTGTATTTTTGACGAATTCCCAGTTGTGGAGCTTGAAACATGGTGGAATGATGGTGGAATGGTGATTAAAGTTGGTTCCTAAGATAAATGGATGCCTTAGGAATAACTTTCGTGAAGGATGGAAAGTGATTTGAGTAGTGGAAGGTGGTGAAAATGGAAGAACAAAACTGGGCAGTTTCTTGGTGTTCTTGGTGGATGATTGTGGAATCTGGTGGCTGGTTCTGGTCTCCCCAAAAATTGGGGACTCCCCCCGGTTCTCTTGGGTCTGGGGTAGGACTGTTACAGCTGCCACACAGCTCCCCAAGGCATACTCTCTTTGGAAAAATGAAAAGCACTTCCTAAAGAGGTGAAAAAGCAAAGTGCATGGGAGTAAAACATGGGCATGCATTTTGGGGAAGTAAACAAGGGTTTCCCATCTCCTAGGGTCCAGCAACCCCATGCATGATCTGACTTGGGCTTCTTCTCCATGGGTGGTGAAGCTCCGGTGGTGGTCCGGCGGTGCTGCCGCCTCTTGTGGTGGTGATTCGCCGGAAACATGATTTCTTCATTTTTCTTCCTTTCTCCGGTTCTTCAAGGTCTTCAATGGCATCATCATCCGAAGGTTGATTCGTAAACTCTTTAATGTCAGGAAGCCACGGTTGACTTTTTGTCCTCTTCTCGAAAATGTACCCAAAAGTCGTTGAAATGCACCTTTTATGCCAATTTACCTCAAGTCATACAAGTGACCTGAAATCATGAAAACACTCATTAAATCCAATAAAATGCCTTCGGATTAGCTTAACTCTTGTGATTAGAGATATAATTTCCGCTACAAATAAGTGCAAATCACACCCCAACATTTGAATCTTGCTTGTCCCCAAGCAAACACAAAACATACAATAAAGGAAACACAATGCAATCACAAGAAAGGGAAAAACAGAATTTAAAAACTTTCTCCAACCATAGTCCTCAACGAGATCGCAATGTTGTAAATAAGAGACATAGGATCATAAACCAAGGCTTTACAAATTTGCTAAGAGCTTAACAAGCGCAATTCGATCATGCTCGGTGAAGTGTGTGGAAACCAAATGTACAATCCATCTCATGCAATCAAATAGGCACACTAAACATATTAACCACAACTCTCGCAAAGATCACTAAGTATTTCCGCTCAAGTATATAGGGTCAAAGTGTTTACTCTCATAACAAATGCACAACGAATGTTCCCATATGCTTGCTCATCAACCAACTCTCCACAAATCGAACCACAAATTATTAGATCAAAAGGACTTACAATGGTGTAACGGGGCCAAAGGGTGATTGATGTGAACGTAAAATACGTTCACAAAGTGCTCTAAATACTTGGATTGAGCTATTCTGAAAGCTTATTTGTCGGTTTAATGTTTGTTTTCGTGTTTTTAGGGAAAATATGTGAAAAATGCTAATTTACACATAAAAGGTGAATTTTGGAGGTTTTCTGCGCATTCCGAAAATATTAAAAGTCAACCGTGACTTTTCTCTGATGACACTGGTCATCATTCGGAAGTGGAATATGACAATGTACGAAGATTTCGGAAACCGTTCCGAATCCCGACTAATTTGTCGGCGAACCACCACATAAGGAAGCGCAACCACCACACGCGGTGGCGATACACATTTTGAAACCACCATTCTATTTTCTCTAATAATTGTTTCTTATTTATATTTATTTTATAATTATTTTATTTATTTCTTTTGTTTATTTTATAATTGTTTCTTTTAATTACTTTTAATTATTTTATTTTCATTTTATTTTTGTTTCTCTTTTGTTTGCAGCAACCATGTTCATCCCGCTCCTTCACATTCAAATCCAGCTCCTTCACATTCAAATTCAGCTTTTTAGCTGGTGTCTTCCACCATCCTTCCTTTCCAGCTACTGCCACCACTTACCATCCAGATCACCTACCACTCAATTCATCTCTTCAAATACCGAGTCAGTAGCTCATTTTCTCTAAGGTCGGGGCTCTTCTCCTTCTCCCCCTCTTTTCTTCTTTTCTTCTTCTCTTCTTCTTTCTTTCTTTTCTTTTCTTTTCTTTTCTTTTCTTTTCTTCACCCTCCGTTTCTTCTTTCTACACTCCTCATCTTCCTCGGTCCACCCGTGCACAACCTCAAGCCACCAGCTCCCACAGCCATCGCCTGGGCCGCATCCACCTCCTTTTCTCTACCACCACCATCAATCTTCGTCCCTGCAATTCATCACTTCCATCACCTCTCGCCATCACAACCACACTCACCGTAGCAAATTCATACTTGCAATTTGAATAACAAATCACAATTCAATCCACAGTCAACCTGCAAGTTCACATAATCACAAGCTCACAAGCTTCACAAATCCACCGCCGCAAGCCCAGGCCCGTGCCACCGAACCTCAAAACTACAGCCGCTGCTCTCGGATCCGATCAGATCCTCCGTGAGCCCAGTCCTTCAATCACCACAGAGCTGCCATAAGTTCTTCTCACTGCCGTGCACGCCGTCACCGATCGATCTCCTAATTCACGGCGGCCCAATCCCTCCGCCGGCGTCTCTCTCTCACCGAGCCCAAGACGCCCTTCTCTCGCCCCCGACGTCATCTTCAATCCACGCCGGAGTCCTCGGTCAAGCCGTCGTTGTGCCCAGGCCTCACGCCGTGAGCCTCATCAAGCACCGACGTCGTCGTCGATCCAAACCGCTGACACTACTGCTGCTGCTCTCTGTCCCGCGTCATCGCCGTTCCTGTTTCGCCGCGCCACCAACGCAGCTGCCGTCGCCTTCCTCTGCCTAACGCCGCACATGCCTCACTGCTCATAAGGAATTGAAGAGAGGATGATGAGTCCACATGGTATATACACGTAAAATATTACCAAATATCTAACAATAAATAGGTTGGCATATTATTCTATTATCAGATTATGCTTCTAAACCTCACCAATCCCATTACCTACCACAAATTTGCCCAAAGCAGAAAATGAATTGATTCCTTGTTGCAATATGTCTTCACGTGGACTTAGACTCAAATCCCCGAATCACAATATTGGAATGACATCAATTTGCTTGCAACCTATTTTACTTCTAATGATAGGACCATAAATATCTCTTTGCTAGCTCCTGAAATCTCTACAATCATGGGGTGACTTGAATGATAGGAGACATGTCATTGGAGATCAAAATCATGTTATGAAGAGAGCGCTTTAATATAATCTAGAACATAATTTGTTTCTAGTGCCTTCCCACAGTTCAGACCCACAATTTGTTTCTAGTGCCTTCCCAAAAGAATTTGACTTCCTAAAAAATGTAAATTTGCAGCATAAAAAATGACATAGATGCAGATATATCTGAGCAACAATACCAATTGATATAGACGAGATATCATCATTGGTCCAATTTTACAAGAAAATTGCAAGAATTTCAAATTAATTGATCAGAATGAAGAAATTCAGCTCCCAAAAGAAAACAGAAAACTGAGGTTGCTGCATATAAGGTTTCTTCAATTAAAATAGGTAAATCTGTAAACATTCAAAACAAAATATAACAGCAATATTATAGAGAAATGTTGCAGATTAGTCATGTACCATGATTTGATATTGGTCAAATAGACAAATTCATCAAATGGCTTTAATGGTTTTAATGACAAAGGGTTGCAATCCAAAGTCTTTTTTTTTTTCATTCAAGTACATGCCCATTTGAACAACATATAAATCTGAAAATCAAATTGTCCAAACAAACGTGTAAATTCATTCATATACAGTAACTAATATGAAATTTCCAAACAAACAAGAAACTAAAAATAGACTAGAATCATTGATGCCCGAGCATACTCCTATAGAAAATCACTCTAACCCCTCAAATCATAATCCAAATTGATCAAGATTCGATCACCAAAAGCACCATTAAAGAAATAAAGATGATAAAGTGGACGCACCTGGAAGAGATGGGGTTTAAGATTTGCGATGACTAACCTGGAAGAGATGGGGTTCGAGATCTACGATGAGGAGGTGGAACTGAGGCCTGCAGTGACGATTTTGTTTGTGGGTACGGAGGAGAGGGAGAGTCTGTCAAAATCTTTTGGGAAGAGACCGGATTTCTAATGGGTCTTGCTATTTATACCAAGACCTCTAAAATCTTCCACAATCTATCATTTAATGAAATCTTTAAAAGTCAATAAACTTTTCAATACCACTAGATTTACATGGAAATTTTAAAATCTTAATTGAATACATCAAGATTTTAAATGACTCTAAAAAATCCTAATTGAATACCCATGGATTTTCAAAGTATAAAAAAATCCTATAGACTCCAAATTGAATACACCCCCCTTAATGTTGACATGGATCAGGAAAAATAAAGAAAGGCTGCTTTGAAAAGTCAACACGGGCTGTGCAACTCAAAAGCCCATTGACCAAAAGCTGCAGGCCCAAGCCCAATTGATATCTGCACCCAAACTTCCCGAGCCTTCGCCGAATTCAATGAGAAATTTCTTAAACTCATTTTATTTTTATTTTCTTAAATAATTGTTGTGTGAAACTATTTGTTTAATTTCTATTTGGTTAATTTAATTTGTGTACTTTGAATATTTTCTAAATTAAATTGTGATTTACTTTATATATTTGTGAGTTAAGTTTATTTTTTAGTTTAATTATTTCAATTTGCTTGTTTAGATTAATTTGTTAATTATTGTGTGTTTAGAAAAATAAGAAAAAACCCTAAAAATTGTTATTTGTGTTAATGAAATTAGATTACATTTTACTAATTAGGTTTTAGGCCTCCAATCCCCGTGGTTCGACAATCCCGAGTCTAATTTACTCATCACTATATTTTGACACCAATCAGTGATGGGTGAAATGAAATAAAAGGATGGATAAGTCAAAAGTTCCACATGTTCGCAAGACAAGTCAATAACCATGAAACTACAATCATCTCCCCCACACTCAAGTCTTGACAAATGATCGGCTACAACATTTTCCCTTCCCGGCTTGTCCCGGATTTCTATGTCAAACTCTTGTAAGAGCAAGATCCATCGAATGAGTCGAGGTTTGGCATCCTTCTTAGTCAACAAATACTTGAGGGCTGAATGGTCGGTGTGCAAAATGATCTTGGGCCCAATGAGATAGCTTTGAAACTTCTCTAAAGCAAAAATGATTGCTAGCAGTTCCTTCTCTGTAGTGGTGTAGTTTACTTGGGCATCATTCAAAGTCCGAGAGGCATAATAAATGGCATTCAAAGACTTGTCCTTCCTCTGCCCCAAAACTGCTCCCATTGCATAATCTGATGCATCACACATAAGCTCAAATGGGAGTGTCCAATCGGGGGTACACATGATGGGTGCCTCAACTAACAACTTCTTGATCTCTTCAAAGGCCATCAAGCAAGCCTCATCAAAATGCCAAAGCACATCCTTAGCTAGAAAACCACACAAAGGCTTAGACATCTTAGAAAAATTCTTGATATACCTTCGGTATAATCCGGCATGGCCCATGAAACTCCTTATTCCCTTCACATTTACCGGAGGTGGCAACTTCTCAATAAGCTCAATCTTAGCTTTGTCCACCTCAATGCCCCTTTTAGAGACCACATGACCCAATACTATGCCCTCTTCCACCATGAAGTGGCATTTCTCCCAATTTAATATCAAATTGGTCTCCTCACATCTTTGAAGCACAAGTTCAAGGTGCTTCAAACAACCAAAGAATGAATCTCCATGAACCGAAAAATCATCCATAAAGATCTCCATAAATTGCTCGGTCATGTCATGAAAAAGTGCCATCATACACCTTTGAAAAGTAGTCGGTGCATTGCAAAGACCAAATGGCATCCTCCGATATGCAAAAGTACCAAAGGGGCATGTGAATGTAGTCTTTTCTTGGTCCTCCGGTGCTATAACAATTTGATTGTAGCCACTGTATCCATCCAAGAAACAATAGTAAGAATGGCCGGACAATCTCTCCAACATTTGATCAATAAATGGGAGAGGACATTGATCCTTCCTAGTGGCGGTGTTGAGCTTCCGGTAGTCTATGCACACTCTCCATCCATTTTGAACTCTTTGGGGCACATCCTCTCCTTTCTCATTCTTTACAACTGTCATCCCACTCTTCTTGGGTACAACTTGGACCGGAGATACCCACTTGGAATCGGAAATAGGATAAATCACTCCATGATCAAGGAGTTTAGTCACCTCATTCTTCACCACCTCCATCATAGGTGAGTTCAATCTCCTTTGTGCCTCTCTAGAAGGCTTGCTGCCCTCCTCCATATAGATACTGTGCATACACACGCTTGCACTAATTCCCTTGATGTCGGCTATTGTCCAACCAAGGGCAGCCTTGTGTCTTCTCAAGACCACAAGTAGCATCTCCTCTTGACTAGATGAAAGCTTTGAGGAAATGACAACCGGTAGAGTCTTATTTTCACCAAGGAAAGCATACTTCAAAGTAGATGGTAGAGGCTTCAATTCAAGCTTCGGTGCTTCAGCAATTGACGGAAGAAGCTTTGGTGGCAAGTCATGTGAACTGTCCCAAGTAGTGTGCACAGTATTCGGTAGTCGAATTTGAAGGGGAACTTGTACCATGCGTGCTCCTTCAAGGGTATAACTTGCTGCCCTTATCTCATTATCTTGAAAATCCATGCCATAATGCACAATTGATGTCTCAAAGGGGTCCTTGGAGCTTGACTCAATGAAAGAGTTCTTCACTAACTCATATACCATATCAATTGCAAAACAGTCCGCCGAATGAAGTGGTCCTTTCATGAAATTGGATAGATTGAATCCAATGGTCTCATCAAAAATTGTCATAGTGAAGAGCCCCTTCTTCACATCAATCTTGGTACCGGGAGTAGCCATAAAGGCCCTTCCCAAAATGAGAGGAAGGTCATCACCATCATCATTACTTTTCTCCTCCATTTCAAGGACCACAAAATCAGCTGGGATAAGGAGTTGCTCTACCTTGATTAGCACATCTTCAACTACCCCCAATGGGAATACTTCACTCCTGTCCGCCAACTTAATTCTAATGTTCACTTTCTTGATGTCGGTCAAAGCAAGTGTCTTGTACACATCATATGGCATAAGATTGATGGATGCCCCTAAGTCTAACATAACTTGCTCAAAGGTTGTATCACCAATCATACATGAAACCGTGAACGTTCCGGGGTCCTTGAGCTTAGGAGGCAGCTTCCTTTGCAGAATTGCAGACACTTCTTCACTCAAACATACCTCCTCATGCTCTTGTAATGCTCTATTGTTGGTGCACAAGTCCTTCAAGAACCTAGCATATGGTGGAAGTTGCTTGATGGCATCAATGATAGGAATGTTTATGTTCACCTTCTTGAAGATCTCCATGAGCTCCTTTCGGTGCTTGTCATGTCACTTCTTGATTTCCTATTTCCGCTTCACTTGTGGGAATGGAAGCGGTGCTTGATAATCTGTCAAGTCAAGCGGTGGCACACAAGTTGGACCTCTTCTTATAGCAACAAAATTCATCTTATCTTTTCCTTCGAAAGATACTTTTCTCTTTGACCTCTTGTCATAATCTTGTTTCTCAAAGTCTTCATGTAATGATAGTTGCCCAAAACCCCTTCCCAAAGGGATCCCATCTTCTCTGTTCACAACACTGCTTGATGATAATCTTGGGGCTTGACAACTCGGACTTGAAGTGGAAGCTTGAAACTCTTGACTTGGAGCACAAATTTCAGAATTCTGCCCTCTTCCCAGACGTGGGAACGCCTCCTCAGGCCGTCCGGATGGATTCGTCGGGTTTTCTGAAAATGTACTGGGGCGTCCGGACGGATTGGTAAGGAAAACTTACTGGAAGCTCTCGGGTCTCTGTTCTGTATGATGGGCGTCCGGACGCCATAGGCCGTCCGGACGGATTTGCTTATGATATCTTTCTCAATGTTCCTTTTGTTGATAGATCTTTTTGCCAATGCTCCTCGGACAGGTACTTTGTCCACTGCTCTGAATTTTCTTTCGATGCTCCTCCGGTAGGTACATTTTCTTCCCTACCGCCTTCCTTATCTACCCCCTTTTTACTCCTTTGTTTCATCAATAAATTATCTCCACTCTCCAAATTGTCCACTGCCACTGAGTTTGTGAGAGTTTTCATAGAATTTTGCGGATATCCGGGCTATTTATCATGAATTTATGAAGTTTGGAAATAAATGAAATTTGTTTTAAATAAAAGGAAATTTTGGGTGGTAAAATCTGTGCGGTTGAATGGACCACCATTTCATCTGGACCGTTCGAATAATTTAATAATTGATTTAATCTGAACTGTTGGATAGAAACATCAATTAATCTATACCGTTGAATTTGTTTATAGGGTTTGAAAACCCTATGTTTCTGCCGTTTCCCAACTGACCGGTAGCGTCGCGCCTGGATACCTGAAAGCACAAGATTGGTCAGGGAGGTCGGCGTGTACCGACCGAAGGCCCTCCGACGCTCAAGTTAGTACCGGTGGGTCTAAGAGCAGAGAGTTTGGGATTCGGAGAGAACGTACCTGAATAAGGAGTGAGGACTCCTTATATATGAGGTGAGGTCGGAGACAAGCTTCCCTGGCGTGGGGGACATCCCCTGACACGAGGAATATTCTCTGGTCCACTACCTCGATGTGCGCATCGAGGGATGGCGGCGCCTAGTGCGGCATGGGCTCGCGACTTAGTGCGATCCGTGAGGTAGTGGACAAGCACGTGTGCCGGCCTCGGCCGTGCCGGTACCCGTGGGCCGGCCGCACCCGATACCTGGTCGGGAGACGTCCATGCGGAGCCGGGGGGAGAGCTTGTGGTCGGTACACCCGGCCCGGTCTTACCGGTACCGCCGGGGTATCGCGGTGGCTTCGACCGCGGCCCGGGGCAGTGTACCCGGTAGGGGATCCCTACCGAGTCGGTAGATGCCGCTGGGGCGTTGCAGAGATTATGTTCTCGGTAGGGGAGCCCTACCGAGTCAGTTATGGGGCTACAAGGAGGCTGCTCCCGGTGATAGTGAGCTACTTCGGGCCTATCCCGGTAAAGATATGAAATGGTAGCAACAGAAGTCCCCCAAGTCCCGAGCAAGAGGAAGCTCGTGGTCGGGGACTTAATCCAGAAGTTCATATCGGGATGTAGCGAAGTGTCGGTGGGACAGCCCCGGCGGCGCTCGGTACCGGCCCATGTAGTCCCCCAAGTCCCCGAACAGGGGGTTCCTCCCGGTTGGGAATTGTAACCGCTCCGAGTTTCAAGGGGAGTTGAAGCGTCGTGGCCGTTGAGCTCCCTCGCGTAACTGCCGAGGTAGTGGGGTGACACGCGTCACGTCCTGGCCGGTTTGGAAAATCGTGGGGAAGCTCAACCGTCGCGTTGCCACGTGTCGCCATCCTGGGCCGCGACGGTTCACGTCGTACGGTCAAGATGGGTTGACTCCCGCTATATATATGGGGGTGAAGAGAGTTCACTTCACTTCATTCTTGCAAATTTCATTTCCAGAGCTCTGCAAGCCGTCGGTAGGAGAACGAGAGCGTGCATCGGTACTGCAAGTGTGATCACTCGGTACTCGACTTTCAGCCTTCAGCAACTGTAAGTACCGATGCCTTGACCCCTTGTATTTAGTTTTTTGCTTTGCTTTTGTAACGTAGTTTGAGTACCGGTGTCCAGCCTTAGTACCGAGCTAGGTTGCATAGGCATAGGCATAGGTTATCCCTACCGATAAGAACCTTGGTCCATTTTGCGGATGTCCGACTCGGGGAGCGAGAGTGGTAAGAAGTGGTAATGCCTTCTCCGGTGAAGAGCCGAGAGGAGCGTATCGGTGGAGGAGGCTGGCTCGGACTCCGGCTCGAGTACCGGGACCGTAGTTCTTGCTCGCCAAGAACCGGCCGTTTTTGTCCGGAGGGTATGATCCGGACGGTGGTGAGGGGTGTCACTACCGGTGAGGATCTAGTCCCCCTTGCTTCAGAGCCATATGTGAAGTCCCGAGCCGAGTAGTAGTAAGAGGGGTCCCGTATCGGAGGGGTTTGCGTAGGGACCGATTAAAATCGAGCGCGTCTACCGAGGAGGACCCGGTAGCCCCGAGGGAGGCCTTCAATATCCCCGCCGGTGACGATGCGCCTACCGGAGAAGGGGGAGCTCGGGAGTGCTTCGCCGTACCGGGTGAAACCTTGGTACACCCGTTTTTCTTCGGCGAGGGTCCGAGGATTCCCCTCCCGGCGTACCAGCGGCGGTTCCCGGCCGAGGTTGGCCTTGCCATCGCCCAATTGAACCCAAACACCTGGCGGTGCCCGAACGCCCCGTATACCCTCTACCACCACCGTGGTTTCGGTGAGCCCGATCTGGCGGTGTTCTTCAACCAATGGGCGCTCGAGGAGCATTCCAAGACGGACAAGGGCTGGTATAAGTTGAAGTCGGTACCGAAGCCGTGTACCGATCCTCCCCGAGACACCGAGTGGAGGGAGTTCAGCCACAAATATAAGAAGGTGATCCGATGCCGTCCGGCGAAGAAGGCCCTTGCCCGGAGGGTATGACCGGTACACACGACGTGGAGAGCCACGAGTTTGGGAGTCCCGAGATAGTTAGGGACCCGCTCGTCTTTGGCAATCCCACGTCCCAGCAGACATGGAAGAGCAAATACTTCTTCATCGGTGGGGAGTGGGAGTTCCCGGCTGGCCCGGTACCGACTGAGAAGAGAGTCCCCCATAGTTTCAAGGATGCCCCGGGTGGGTAGCCCTTGTTGATTATAGACATGTAATAGTATGATTAGCCATTACCGGTATTGACCCTTGTTCTTTTTTGTTTTGCAGTGGATCAGTCTTGGAGGAGGCTTACCGAGAGGCAAGAGCAAGAGATTCAGTGGATCCGGGAGCATATTTCAATTGTGCTAAGAAGGTCCACGGTGCTCCTGAATCGGTACTCCCTCGATAGCTCCGGTTTAGCCCCCACACCAAACCCATGTAAGTATTGCCCGGTACCCTTGTACGTTCCAACTTATGGACGCACCTAACACCGGTGGTTCTTGTGCAATTATTTACCAGTACCGTCGGTACCGTACCCTCAAAGGCGACTCCAGCATGGTCCGTGAACGAAAGGACTTCTATCAGCTGAAGAAAGCTGTCGGTGGGGACCTTGCACCGGAGCCCCAGCCGGTGGTGGAGGAGGTGCCAGCTGGTACCGGTGCTGAGGTTGGCGCTGTTGTTGACCTCGTACCGAAGAGGAAGAAGAAGAAAGCCCACAAGGGTCGGTCTACCACCGAGGTGGAGGTGGAGGCCGAGGTGGAGGCCGGTCCCGAGACCGAGGTTGCATCTGAGGGCCCGGATGGGTCCTCCAAGAAGCGTACCGCCCGGGAGGAGGTAATCTTCGGTCACCTTTTATTTTATTGAATTTGTGTACCGGCACTAACCATTGTTGTAGTTCATGAAACAGTGAGGGACCACCGAAGAAGCAAAGGTGCAGGAGCCGCCGCCGCCGACGGTGTGACCCGTGTGCGGCGGGTACCGGCACTACCTTGGCCATGCACAGCTCGGAGTCCGTGTCAATCTTCGGGAGGGAGATCCCGGCCGAGAACAATGCGCCGTTCCGCGGCCGCGTGAAGAAAGCGCCGGAGGATCCGCTCCCGGCCTCCCGCCTTGCCGTCTTCCCGGAGATGAACCTCGGGGACCGTAGGACCTGCTTCTTCCAAGGCAAGCAGAGGGTACCGTTGCTTTACCCCTTTTTTGTGTTTTTTTTTTTTTTTTTTTTACCCCTTGTCGTGGTGCTGCGCAGCTCGGCATACGAAGAGCCGGCCCCGGATCGCCGGGTTTGGAACGAATGGCAAACGTTGGGTGGGCAGGTGGCGAACCCGCAGAATGGCTACGACACCATGTTTGGCCGAAGGAGCGGGCGGTAGCCGCCCTTGACGGGATCAAGGCCGAGCTCGAGAGGACAAAGGCCGAAGCCGTAGGCTTGTCCAGAGGCCGAGGATAAGGCCAAGGCCGCGGTGGCGGCCGAGAGTGCTCGCCTCCAAGTAGAGTTCGATCGCCGCCCGGAGGCGGCTCTCGGCGAGGCCAAGAAGGAGGCCATCCTTGCCTACCGTCGCGACCGGGGTCGAGCCGTGGAGCAGGCCACCGCCTATATTGACGGTGGTGTGTACATCCTTGGCAAGATCAAGGAGGCCTTCCCGGAACAGATCGGAGTCGGCTCCCGTACCCGAGCTCACCGATGATCACGTTGACGATGAGCACCGGGGCATCCTCCAGGAGATCGAGGATGAACTAGCCGGTGGTCCTAGCCAATCTGAGCCGCAGTCGCAGCAGCAGCCGGAGGAATGAAGTCCCCCATGTTGGGTGGTACCGGCCAAGGGCCGTGTAATTTTTTGTTTTCCTCTTTTTGTTTTTGTTGGGGGTTTAAACCCTTTTTTGAACATCACTCCCGGTAGGGGGTGCCCTATCGGGAGGCAGTACTTGAATTGGCCATAAGGCTCTTATTTATTGTTTTGAACAATGGCGTGTTTCGCCTTATTCTATGAATTCTGTTTTTTTTTTTATATATGAGAGGGCTGGTTTTTTAGTATTCGTATCATGGGGGTAATTGATACCGGTAGGATGATGAATTTATCGTAGCAAAACTTATGCACGGGGGTCGCCGGTACCGGCCACATGCGTAATAACATAATAAAAACTTATGCATGGGGTCGCCGGTACCGGCCACATGTCTTACGTAAGTTTGGCACGGGGTAGCCGGTACCGGCCACATGCGTAATAACATAATCAAAACTTATGCACGGGGGTCGCCGGTACCGGCCACATGTCTTACGAAGTTTGGCACGGGGGTACGGTACCGGCCACATGCTTGATAATATCACCAAAACTTATGCAGGGGTCGACCGGTACCGGCCACATGCGTAATAACATAATCAAAACTTATGCACGGGGGTCGCCGGTACCGGCCACATGTCTTACGTAAGTTTGGCATGGGGGTAGCCGGTACCGGCCACATCGTATAACATGACCAAAACTTATGCACGAGGGTCGCCGGTACCGGCCACATGTCTTACGAGTTTGGCACGGGGGTAGCTGGTACCGGCCACACGCGTAATAACATAATCAAAACTTAAGCACGGGGGTCGCCGGTACCGGCCACATGTCTTACGAAGTTTGGCACGGGGGTAGCCGGTACCGGCCACATGCGTAATAATATCACCAAAACTTATGCACGGGGGTCGCCGGTACCGGCCACATGTCTTACGAAGTTTCATTTTTGTTCTTGGCATTTATGCATTATCGGTAGGAGAACAAGCATTCATGATGACACAGATTTTATAGTGGTTCACCCGGCTCAATGCGAGTCCTAGGTTACGTCCACCTGTAGGAGTTTCACTATGGTAAATGATAATTACAATTGCTCGAGAAGTGGTGAGGTCCACTTAGCCGGTATGTCCCGGCTTTATATTTTTCTACGGGTAGTAGTAGCGAAGGTGCTCAATATTCCACGGGTGCGGGAGCACGCACCCGGTGGAGTCCACGAGCCGGTAGGTTCCCGGTTCGAGGACTTCGACTACCCGGTATGGGCCTTCCCACCGTTGGTCGAAAGTCATGGCCGCCGAGTTCTTCGTACTTTGCCTTACCCTTCGTAGTGCCCAGTCCCCCGCCGAGGTACCGGTACTTTGCCTTCGCGTCAAACTTCGCGCTCGAGCTGGTTTTTGTGTTCTGCATTCCGGAGGTTGGCTTGTTCCCGACGTTCCTCGAGTAGGTCCCGGCTGAGGCACAACTGTTCTTCATTTTCATTTGGATCATATGTGTCGATCCGGTGTGTGTGGAGTTGATTTCAACCGGTACCACGGCTTCTCGCACCGAAAGCAAGGGAAAATGGCGTCTCGCCGGTGGCAGCCTTGTACGAGGTGCGGTACGCCCATAGAACCTCCGGTAGTAGTTCAGGCCACGCGCCTTTCTTATCACCGAGCTTGGTCCTCATAGTTCTCTTCAGGATTTTGTTAACCGCCTCCACCCGACCGTTGGTCCGCGGGTGGGCCACCGAGGCGAAGAAAAGGGTGATGCCCTTCTCCCAAAGAGAATTTCCCGAAGGATTCGAGTGAAATTGTTTACCGTTGTCGGTGATAATGACTCGAGGGATACCGAAGCGACAGATGATGTTTTCCCAAACGAAGGACTGTACTTGCCGGGAAGTGATCGATTTGAGGGCCTTGGCCTCTCGTCCACTTGGTGGAGTAGTCGGTGGCGACTACCACGTGTTCAACACCACCGGTACCCTCGGGGTACGGGCCCGATTAAGTCGATTCCCCACCGGGCGAAGGGACACGGGTTCACCATCGTCTCCCGCCGGCCGGGATGGTTTTGGTACGTTCGGTGCGTTGAACCGACAGGCCTTGCATTGCCTTGTAAATGATATAGCGTCCCGGAGGAGTGTCGTCGAAGTAACCAAGGCGGATGAGCTCAGGCCAATGCTCTTCCTCCCGGTGGTTGCCACGGATGCCCTCGTGTACCTCCCCGATGGCGTCTCGGGACTCGGCCGGTCCGAGGCATCGTAGGTATGGCAAGGAGTGAGCTCGCCGGTAGAGATGGCCGTCGATGATGAGGTACCGGGAGGACCGGAATCTTATTTTCTTGGCCTCATCATTATCTCTCGGGAGGGAGCCATCACGCAAGTACTCGATGATTGGTGTCATCCAGCCCGCCTCCTCCAGCGCAGGTGGTCGACCTCAATGGGCATTGTCTCCGTGCTTCGGCTTTCCAAGATGTCGACGGGTACCGAGTCGCCGTGGTCGGGGTCAATAGCGGAGGCTATTCTCGGCCAAGGCGTCGGCCCTTTGATTTTCTTCTCTCGGTACCTTCGTTAGCTCGAGCACGAGAAACCGGCAAGGAGTTCTTTCGCCAAAGTTCCGTACCGAGACATGATGGGATCCTTGGCCCGGTAGTCCCCCGAGACTCGGTCGACAATGAGCCGTGAGTCGCCGAAGACTGGAGCCGCCGGGCTCCCATACGTGCCGGGCCGCCGAAGGCCGGCCAGAGTGCTTCGTACTCGGCCTCATTGTTGGAAGCTTTGAAGTTGAACCGGAGAGCACTCTCGAGCCGAGATGTGTCGGGACTACCGGTGCGAGGGGTGATAAGGATGAGTCCCGCCCCGCTACCGTGGGCGTTCGAGGCACCGTCCACATATAATCGCCGGATCGGTAGTGCGGGATCAAATGGTGTTTCCTCGCCGGTGGCTCGGGCCGTCTCGGCCGAGCCAGCCCCTCTACCGATGTGGGTGTGGACTGCACCGAGGTGAATTCGTAGACAAAGTCGCCCCGCACTGTGCCTTAATTGCTCGGCCGAGGCTCGGTAGGTGATATCGAACTCGCCGAGCTCGATGCTCCACTTCACGAGTCCGCCGGATGCCTCGGCTTTTGCAGGATCAACCCGAGTGGGTGATCGGTAAGCACCACGACGGGGTGTGCCCGGAAGTATGGGCGAAGCCTTCGGCCGAGATCACGAGTGCGAGGATGAGTTGCTCGATTTCGGGGTACCGAGTTTCGGTATCCACGAAAGATTTGCTTGTGTAGTCTACCGGTAGGTCCTCCTTGTCGTGGCTCCCGACTAGGATCGAGCTCACAGCAGTTCTCGATACCGACAAGTACAGAAAGAGAGGTTCGCCTAGTACCGGCCGGCCGAGCAAGGGTGCCGCTGCCAGATATTCCTTCAATGCAAGAAAGGCTTGCTCGCACTCGGTGGTCCAGCCCTCGAACTTCTTCCCGGTCTTCGAATTTTCAAGAATGGGGCACACCGGTCGGTAGACCGTGATATGAACCGGAGAGAGCCGCGATCCTACCGTTAAGGCTCGGACGTCCTTGAAGGTTTTGGGGAGATTCCAAGTCCAAGATCGCTCCGATTTTCTCGGGATTAGCCTCGATACCCCGTGGCCGACCACGAAGCCAAGGAATTTTCCTTCGCCTACGCAGAAGACGCACTTCTCGGGATCGATCTTCATCCCATAGTTCCGGAGGATGGAGAATGTCTCCCGTAGGTCGGTAAGGTGGTCGTTTTTCTTTAAGCTCTTGACGAGCATGTCATCCACATACACTTCCATGGTCCTCCCGATCTGCTCGGAGAACACGCGGTCGACCAACCGTCGATGAGTGGCCCCGCATTTTTCAATCCGAAGGGCGGGACCTTGTACAAAGATGGACCTTGGTCGGCCATGAAGGAGGTGTGCTCCCGGTCCTCGGGATCCAGCTTGATCCGGTTGTAGCCCGAATAGGCATCCACGAAGCTCGGGGCCTCGCGACCGGCAGTGGAGTCGACAAGCCGCTCGATCCTCGGTAGAGGAAGCCGTCCTCGGGACATGCCTTGTCGAGATCGGTGAAGTCGATGCACATTCGCCACTTCCCGTTGGGTTTCTTTACTAGCACCGGGTTGGCTAGCCATCGGGGGTATTGAACTTCCCGGATGAAACCGATACTCAACAGTTTGTCGACCTCAGTCTTCATTGCTTCGTACCGTTCTTGGTCCCCGACGCGCCTCTTCTGCCGTACCGGCCGGTAGGCAGGATCGATCCCAAGCTTATGGGAGATGGTTGTGGTAGAGATACCGGGCATATCGGCGTAGGACCAAGCGAACACCGAGGCGTTGTCCTGGAGGAGCTTGATCAAGTCGGTACGCAGGGCGACCGGTAGGCCGGTACCGATCTTGACTACCCTGTCAGGCTGTTCATGGAATAAAGCAATCTGTTCTACCTCCTCGTGGGGCTTCCCCTCAGTATGACTACCGCCCCTTCCCGGGATCATCCGGCCGGTCTCCGCCGCCGCCGCGTTATTACCGGGTGCGACGCCGCACACGTCCCGTAGGGCCGTCGTGGCTTTGTCTCGGGGCGTAGCAGACCGGGCCACGGGCCGACTTCCCCGATAGAGGCAACCCCGACGGGAGTAGGGAACTTTAGCACGAGCAAGTAGTAGCACACACAGCTCGATTTGGTAGAGGACGGGTCTACCGAGGATGAAGTTGTAGGAGGATTCACAATCCACTACCAAGGCGTGGGCCGATACCTTCCGGGACCGGGGGTACCGTCCCACTTCGACGTCGAGCCAAACGCTACCGAGGGGTTGGACAAGGTCTCCCGAGAAACCGATGAGTGGATTCACCGTCCTCGAGATGTTCTCGAGGGGTAGGTCCAGTTCGAGGTAGGCACTCGAAGATGACATTGGCGTAGCCGCCACCGTCGACCAAGCACTTTGTGCATCGGGTCGGTATGGACCTTTGCCGATATTACGAGTGGGTCATCGTGGGGGGTCACGATACCGGTTTCCTCCTCGCCGGAGAATCCTATGTTCCAAGTGGTCTCGTTTTCGTTTCTTCGCACCGGCGCAGATTGTACCGAGAAGCACCGCAGTGCCGCTTAGCCTCCTTCACAAGCGATCCGTGTTCGGAGCGAGTGGTACCGAAAAGAGTAGGGCCTCCATCGATGGTGAAAATTTCCTTTCGGTACCCCCGAGGGTTTGGCCAACATACCGGGCGAGTTTCCCGTCTCGGTGCAACCGCTCAAGAACATCCCTCGTGGCTTGGCACCCCTCGCATCAGCGAGTACCGGACCGGTGGTGGGTGCAGAATTTACCGGTGTCGACCCGGTTGTCGGCATACGGTGGCCTCTTCCACGGTTAAGGGAAGAGCCGGGGGTTCTCCTTGTAGATGTCCTCCATAGGTTTGTTGAACACGGTGCACACCGGTAGGCCATCATCGGTAAGATCCTCGCCGGTTGGACTTCTTGGACCGGTTCTGCTTCCAAGAATTCTTTTCTCGGGGTACCGGGTCGTACCCGGTTTCAGTCCAGCCGTGGCTTGGAGTGTTTATCCGGTTTACGCCGGTAGCCGGGGTGCACGGCCATCCACCCCGGTAAGCGGGGGGTGCGCTCGGGCCGAGTAGCCGAGCTCGCCCCCGGTTTTGCTTGACCGAAGTAGGGTGGTACCCCGCTCGCCGTGGCCGGAGTCAACCCGATATACCGGTCGATATTGGTTGTTCGGGGGCTTGGTATTGGTGATTCGTCCCGACGGGGAGGATCATACCGTCGATTGTTATTCCGGTTCCCCGGCTATTGTTCCGGTTGTTTCCCCGATAGTTGTTGCCCCGGTTGCGCTTGTTATCCCGCCAGGTTCTTCGACCTTGGGCGCGCCGACCGCTCCGATTTCGCGCGTATCCCGGTAGGGTCCACGGTCACCGTGGAGGCCTTGCTCGCCTTTGTGCATTTCATTGAGGTGGGACTTCCTCTCGTAGGTCAGATAGTAGCTGCGGGCGTACTGGCTGGTTCTGCTCATGAGCTCGGTATAGGTGAATACCGTGCTCGTGGAGTTCAGTTCCCTGAGGAACTCTCCCGGTTCCAAGCCATCCCGGAAGATCTGGGCTGCGCGGATGTCATCCTTGGTGTTACAGCGCCGGTAGGCAGCTTTAAACCGTTCCATGTAGTCAGCCAGCCGTTCGCCCGTGGTTTGCTGGAAGCCGGTGAGCTCCCCTACCGAGTAGAAGAAACTGGACTTGGTGGCATACTCGGTGGTGAAGGCTTTGACTAGCTGTTCGTAGCTGTCGATGGACTCCGGCTCTAGTTGATAGAACCATAACATGGCCTCCTGAGTCAGAGTATTGACAAAGGCATGGCACCAGTCCTCATCGGTGTAGCCCCCGCCGTTGTAAGCGGATCGGAAAGCGGTCACGTGCACACGGGTCTTCCTTGCCGGTGTAAGGATCCAATTTCGGATTCTTGAACTCCCGGTTGTGGGCATAAATCCTCCCAGTAAAGGGGCCAACGGGTTTCTTGGCCACGCCGAGGCTGGGCACGGTCCTGGCGGTACCGGTCTCAACCTTCCCGAGGCGGTCGTTCGGTTCTCGGAAGAGGCTGGTCGGTGTGTCTTCCCCCACCCGTGGCCCGGGAACGGCGGTGACGAGTTCTTCATGGATGGTGTCGCGGTCCCCGTCGGTATCCCCCTCGTCCGCGGAGTGGACCACGCCCTCGGCATCAAGGAACGAGACCGGGGAGTCGGTAGGGGCCCGGCTCGCCTTCCGGCACTCGGTGCCTCGGTCGCAGAGGGGTGTCAACTCTCGGGAGTGGTGCCGACACCGATCGGGATCGGGGCCGTTCCCGGAGAAGCGCTCCTTCGCCAGACCGATTTCCCGGCACTAGCCTCGAGCAGCCGAGCCGATCGCGCGCAATCGCTCATTGCTCTCCCGGAGTTCTCGGATCACGGCCTCGAGCCTCGCCACCATGAGGGCTCCGCCGTGGGACTCGGGGGTCTCCGACTCGGTAGAGTGGGCCGCCGCACGTGCCTCCTCCGGAAGAGGCCCAAGACCAGCCTATAGTCAAGGTTTCCTTCGCGGATTTGGACTTCTTGGTTTGTTTCGCTGGTCGTGAGCCATCGCTAGCCGATTTTGTCATTGCTTGACCGGTAGAACACCTCACGGGGCGAGTATGCTTTGGTTATGAAGTGGTGGAATTGTTCCCACGTACGGCGCCAAATGTTTTCGCCGTTTCCCAACTGACCGGCAGCGTCGCGCCCGGATACCCGAAAGCACAAGATTGGTCGGTGGAGGTCGGCGTGTACCGACCGAAGGCCCTCCGACGCTCAAGTTAGTACCGGTGGGTCTAAGAGCGGAGAGTTTGGGATTTGGAGAGAACGTACCCGAATAAGGAGTGAGGACTCCTTATATACGAGGCGAGGTCGGAGACAAGCTTCCTCGGCGTGGGGGACATCCCCCGACACGAGGAATATTCTCTCGGTCCACTACCTCGATGTGCGCATCGAGGGACGGCGGCGCCAGTGCGGTACGGGCTCGCGACTTAGTGCGATCTCGTGAGGTAGTGGACAAGCACGTGTGCCGCCCGGCCGTGCCGGCACCCGTGGGGCCGGCCGCACCCGATACCCGGTCGGAGACGTCCATGCGGAGCCGGGGGAGAGCTTGTGGTCGGTACACCCGCCTGGTCTTACCGGTACCGCCGGGGTATCGCTGTGGCTTCGACCGCGGCTCGGGGCAGGTGTACCCGGACGGATCCCTACCGAGCTCGGTAGATGCCGCCGGGGTGTTGCAGATTATGTTCTCGGCAGGGGGCCCTACCGAGTCGGTTATGGGGCTACAAGGAGGCTGCTCCCGGTGATAGTGAGCTACTTCGGGCCTATCCCGGTAAAGATATGAAATGGTAGCAACACCCTAATTCTTTCCACTTCAGCCTCTCACCCTCTCGAGAAATTTATCCCGCAGTCTCCTCTCTCTCCCTCGCTCATCTCTCTCTCGAGCTCTTCCTCTGCCTAGCCGGAAAGCATAAGCTCCGGCCACCCTCTAGTGACACCATGTACCACCTCCTCAATAATTCCAAAGCAAATTCTCCTCCTCCTCCGTTAAAACGACGACATCGATTGCTTCCTAGGGCTTCCAATTCCGTCACCGATCGCGTAAATAGTGATAAATTTTGGGGAATTTGCTTCAATGGAGGTCCTGGTCCCCGGTTCAAAACCCTTGCCCGCGGCAAAGCTGACCAGAGGGGATTCCGAGGAGGATCGGCTATGCCTGAAGAGGAAGACTCTGTAGGCCGTGCTCGACCAGTGCCAGAGAGCTCTTGAATTGCTCGGTACCACCGCCGATGGTGGCGATGATGACGACGAGGAAGAAGAAGAAAATAGAGGCAGTGGTTCTGGCGGTTAACGAGGCAGGGGCTCGACGACGACTTTGCTTGCTGACTGCGAGGCTGACGAGGTAAATTGGAGCTTAATTTTATTCAATTTGAGCTTAGAGTAGAGAGTAGAGTAGGCTTTGAATTTCGGTGTGTTAAAATCTTGAGATTGGGGGTTACGGGTCTTAAGAAGCAATCTAGCTGTTTGGCTGAATAACTACACAAATTTTGCAATTCATTATTGAATCTATCTATGCTTAATTGTTAACCTTGAACTTGATTATGATTGACGGCAATTGTTGAATTTAATAACTGTGGGAGCACTACTACAGAAAACAATTCAGACGATACCTTTCAGACGACGTTACTGAATTTACCATTGTATGAAGGCTTTTGACTTATTGGGACAACGTTTGTAAAAATATCTGTCATCTGATTTGAATTCAACCAACGGCTGTTTTTCACGCTGGATTGTGAATTACTTCAGATGACAGTTATAGTTGATATCTGTTGTCTGAGTGAATTGCAAATTTTAAAAAACATCAAATTCCCCCAATCCCCCCAAACCTAAAGCTTTAGTCTAATTTGATAACTTCTTCTTTCCCAAAATATATTCGTTGGTACAACAAAAATAATTGAAACTGTCGTATGAACGACTTCAATTTTGAAGGGGGAAATTTTTTTTTCCAAAGTGCCATAACTCCCCCCAAAGCACACAGTTGGCAAAACCCCAAATTCAAAATTGGGCATAATTAATCTCTTCGTTTGTTTTTTTCGGACCGAAAGCTCTCTCAATACTTTAGGAAAAAAAAAATAGCACTACCTACCCCAAATTCCCTATCACTTGCCGACTTCCCTCTCTTCCTCCCACTCTCACGACGCTACAGTCTCTTCTCATCTCTTCTTTTCTCTACCCGCTCGCTCTTCCTCATTCTTTCTCTCAGTCGCTACAGAGGTGATGTGCCATTGCAATAAGGGTCGCAAAGCACTAATACACCTGCGAGTGCATCCAATTGTCGTCGCAAAGCTTTTCCTATTCTTTTTACAAACAGAAATCTACCCTTCAATTAGAAAAAACCCTCGATCTCCCTCAGCCCCCTCTTTCTTCTTTCTTCTTTCTCCATCTCGATCTGACTGTTCGAGCCGTCGAGCACCATTATTTGCAGGGACTTCTCCTCCCCCATGCCTTCAGCTCCATTTCCCATCTCCTCTATCTTAGATCCATTCGTCGCTGAATCCCCAGGTGTCGAAAAAGGCTGCCTATAAGAGATTGGGGGTCCAGAAGCCTGGGTGAGGCTTCCAACGGTTACGCCACTCACAAAGTGCAAGCTTCGGCTACTGAAGCTGGAGCGAATAGAAAGATGTTTTAGATTTGTTTTAGATTAGGGTTGTTGGGGGGGGAGGGGGTTAACGTAAGATTTGTTTTAGATTTGGGGGTCATTGTTTGGTGGGTGTGAGGTTATGCACACAATAAGGGCTGCATTGAGCACAAATCTTACCGGAAACAGCCACTTTGAGCTTCTGGGTTGAGCTGTATTGAAGATTATTGAATCATGGAGCATGTCATTGCTGACAAGTTTAAGCTGGGGAGGAAGATTGGGAGTGGCTCTTTTGGAGAGCTCTATCTAGGTATGGTAAACAACCCTTGATTGTTTTTGTTTAATTGTGGCTTTTTCTTTTTAATGATAAAAAAAGGTTCTTCTTTGAAAGCATTGTGGTATGTTATGGTTTTTTTTTCTCCTTTTGATAAAAATTCATATGTTGTGGGTTGTAGGTGTCAATGTACAAACTGGAGAGGAGGTCGCTGTTAAGCTGGTATGTGATTGCTCCTGAAAATGCTTGATTCAGTTGTGATGTTTGGTCTGTGGTCAAGTGTTTTTAAGTATTCTATAGTTTTGTACCTGAAATTTAATCGGGTAGCTTCTCCTTTTGGTGGCCATTTCTCTGGTACTTATTCTTGGTTTGTGTTGGTTATAAGATTTTGGTAATTGGGTAGTTTTGGCACTTGAAAGTAGTGTAATTATTTTGTTATGTGTTTTATAAAATTATTTCTTGTCTGATGTTATCTATACTTTTCCTAGAGCTTCTGCTCAAGTGGCGTGGCATTCGTAGGGATGGTAAAGGTTTAGGTCCTAAGTTCTAGTCTTGATGTAGTCTAAAATTGTTTTCATATTCTTTAGTAGGTACCATGAAAAGGGATGTAGAGGTTAATCCTACGGTCATCAATTCATTTTCATACAAGATATTTCAGAAGACACTTTCATTAAATCTAAGATCAAAATGAACACTAATGCTCTTCTAAAGTCCTTGTGAAAGGAGTAGGTTGAAGTCACAATTGATGCTTGTTGATGTATATATCCTTAATCTTTTTAACTTTTGAGCTTCATTATGGATTGCATTCTGATCTCATAAAGTGCAACTCTTTTATATTCCCTCATTATAACAATTACATGTAACTCGTTAGCTTATAATCTGTATGCTTTTATGGGCTAAATTAATAATATTCCAGGAACCTGTGAAGACCAAGCATCCCCAGCTTCACTATGAGTCCAAATTGTATATGCTTCTTCAAGGAGGAAGTAAGTCTCTATTTTTCTGGTGTGTGTCTCTCACCCTCTACCTTAATAATTTTCTTTTTCTTCTTGATGAAGCAGGAATCCCCCATCTGAAGTGGTTTGGAGCTGAGGGTGACTACAACGTCATGGTTATTGACCTTCTTGGACCAAGTTTGGAAGATTTGTTCAACTATTGTAATAGGAAGTTTACATTGAAAACCGTTTTGATGCTTGCAGATCAATTAGTAAGTACTTGTGGCTATCCTTTACCAAATATGTTGAAAATGGCCAAGATGATAATTCTTTTCCTTTTTCCAAATTTCCTCTTCAGATTAACAGAGTTGAGTACATGCACTCAAGAGGTTTTCTTCACCGTGATATAAAACCTGACAACTTTTTAATGGGCCTAGGGCATAAAGCCAATCAGGTACATTATTGTTTAGTTGTAGCGTTGGAAAAATATAGTATTTGTGCACATATGGTACATTTATTGTTGAAAAACATCTTTCTATTGGGGCTCTCATATGGTATTAAGGGTGTTGATTTAAATCTGTTCCTTAAGTAGCTTCTAAAGTGACTGTTTTGGGGCTTTGGTATGTTCCTCAAGTAGCTTCTAAGTAGTTTCATGTGTTACTAATGATGCCAAACATTCACAAAGTTCATCTGTTGTGGCTGCTTTTGGGAAAATCATCCGTGGCTATATTTTCAGGTTTATGATTTGTGGGTACTTGATCTTTGTCTCTTAAGTTGGTGTTGGTTTTGATCTTTGTGATGCTTATCTCTGTTCTTTTGAGAGTGATTATCCTTGAGAAAGTGTAGTTATTAATCTATGAGTCTGGTGAAAGTGTGTATCCTTGAAAAAGTGTAGTTATTAATCTATGATTTTCTAAATGTTGTGGCTGCAATATTCGACAATAAGTTTATTTGTCTAGCTTTTTGTTTAGGTCACTCACTGAGCGTGTTTTTGCTAATTAATTACTCATTTTCTTGTGTTTGCAGGTCTCTATTAGAGTTCAGTTCAGAAGATTTGGACTGTGCAGCTTCACAATGTCAAATATTAAATCCCAGCTGGTCACTTTGTTTTTCTTTGTATTCTATGATTTTGCTATTGTAAGTTTTATCTATGAATGCCTGGGAGATGTGCTACTTGTTAACTTGTTTTGTGGATACAATAAGCATTACTCTTTATTGAATCTATTTAGGTACATTTGTTTTGGATTATAACAACAATATCCTACAATATATTGGGGTAAATTGTCACTGTTAATTTGGTCAGTTTTGGTAGCACAAATCAGGGCAATTCAATATTGCCCACAATCATAACATTACGACAATAGTAAAAAAAAAAAAGTGTCGTCTCAATGCATACAATAACTAGCTTTTAAAAGTTACAGATCATGGGTATTGCAAATTTAAGTGTGGTTTATGTATGATATGTACAACTTCTACTAGAGTAAAACTGTCGTCTGAATGGCAATGGGACGATGGTTACTAGAGCCGAACTGTCTTCTTAATGACAATTGGGCAACGGCTCCCTACGTAAAACTGTCTTCTAACTGAACATCGAACAATAGCGAGTTTATTGAATCCGTTATCTGAATGAATATGCAACAACAGATAATATGCCGATATTTAAGCCTATACAATCACACAATGGTTTTAGACTTTGTTACGTCGTCCCTATGACTAGTATACAACGGGGAATATCTGTCGTATGAATGTTCAATAGTCGTCGCCCGTTTAGACCACGGAAAATGTTTCCATCAGACGACGGTTTGTACCCGTCGTGTGAAGCTTTTTTTGTAGTAGTGGAGTGTAGACACCTTGACTGAGCCTTTGATGTGCCATTAATTGAAATATGTTTTGCATTACCAATTGTCGTCTTGCCTGTAATGTTTGTGAGAAGTTCTTGCCGAGGGTGGTGTTTTTTTTGTTTTTTTGTTTTCCAATTATTTGAATTTCCATAACATAAAGAGATATGTGTTCTAGGTGTATGTAGTTGGTGGATATAAAAGGGATTGTAATTAGATCTGGTTATGATTCTAATTTGTATTCTCAATTCCAAATACTGGATGGGTTTTGTTTGGTCATCAGCATATTTTTTCAGAGAAAGCTCCTGATGTGGTGAAACGGAGAGGTGCAGCCGCAGGTTCAAAGAAAGCTGCTCCTGTTAAGAAGGTCTGACTGAACTGTTTTATTTTATTTCTTATGTTTTTATTGTTGTCCTTTGAACTAAAGAGTCTACACACAGAGTCTATCTAGAACTTATGCGGTTTATTGTTCTTGTTTAACAGCAAGCGAAATCAGCTGTAGTTTTGTCAAATGATGACGATGATGATGATGAAGAAATGCTTGATTTGAAAGATCGACTTGCTGCCTATAATCTTGATTCATCTCCAGGTACTTTACAAGTGCATTATAGTTTTTGTTCTATTTTTACAGGACTGCTTCAAAGTAATGATAGTGTCTACTTTCTATCTCATAGCTTGGCTGGAATGAAATCAGAAATGGTAGATATGCATCGGAGTCTTAACTATATATGCCCTGGAAATTAAAATTTTCCAATTGGTTTATGATTACTGTGTGAATCTGCCTTTTTCCTTTATTCTCTTACTAGCAAATTATTTGGAAAGCTGCCTAACTAGTGAGTTGCATGGTTAGAAAGAACAAAAGTATTCAAACAATCTACTTTTTTCAGTAAACTGTGAATTAACTTGGTTTCAAGTTGACAGACAAGGAAACTGAAGTGCCACAAAAACCAGCTCAGAAGAGAGCACCTAGCAAAAAGGCCACACGAACAGACAATGATGATTTTGAGGTAGAAATAGCAGCTGGCCCAGCAACAGCAAAGAAGGGAAGGAGAATGGAGCTGCAAAGGCAGCAGCTGCTGCTAAGCCCCCTGTGGCAGCCAAGAAGAGAGGCGCAGCAGCCAGGAAGGAGTCTCAAACGTCGTCATCTTCAGGCCAAAAGCTCTTAACTGATATGTGGAAGCATGTAATATTGTAAACAAATTTTATATGATGTACAATAAATATATGAATGAAGTTTATTTACTAACAAAAATATAGAAATATGAAAAAATATGCGAATTGTCAAATTGTGTATTTTTGGAATTTTTTTTTTTTTAAAGATCTTACGACGGCATTGTAGCCATCGCAAATACCCCCCAAGGGTTGATCTAATGTGTGCTTTACTACGGCAGTCCGCGTAGCAAATGTGCCGTCGCAAAAAAGAAAATTTGTGACGGAAAGATAATACCGTCGCAAATAGTGTTTGCATGGAATTTTACCGTCGCAATTGGATTTTGTGACGCCACCATGTACAACGCTGCTTTTTCCGTGGCAAATGCATTATTTGCCGTCGCAAACACAATTTCTTTTAGTAGTGACAAGCGGAAGTCTTCTAAAAAGTAGTCATACATACACATGGTTATCCTAACCTGCAGGTATAACCCCTACACCGTGGAATAGTGTATCGGGTTATATCAATAAACCCGGTCAGCTTATGAAGCTGGTGTGAATGACCTCAAGTTTACTCGCACGTAAAACCATTTAACAAAAGTATACATATATAGTTTGCATCCCAAAACTAAATATATAAATAATTTTCCAAAATACAACTCAAATACAAAGAATTATAAATCCATTATTTTCCGAGTACAAGTCAAATTCCCAAGAATTGTAAAATCATTTATTTCCAAAATACACATGCCCAAACAAGCATGTCAATTTATTCACACCAAAACCTCAAAACAAACAAAAAGTACATATATAGTTTAATTCCAAACTAAAATATACAAATCACAATTTTCAAAATACAATTCAATAAGCCCAAGAATTGTAATTCACTTTCACAAAATACTTCAAATACCTCGAAATAAACTCACGTCATAAAACTCCGACAAATTCAATTCATTTATTCCAAAAGAATATCACAAATCCCATGTGAAATCTCAAAAATGTATTTGACAACCCATCAAAACAATAAATTCAAATGTCAAACCCATCAAAACAATAAAAGCGAGAATACCCACATCCCCTTTTAAAAATATATTCACAAGTTTAACCCACTCTATGAATATTGTACTCACAAGTGTAACCCACTCCATAAGTACGATGGCAACAGACTAGAGCTCTACTGTTTGATCGTTCCCAACCAATATAATTGCCAGGTCTAAACCAGACCAAAACTAAATTTAAGGTATTCCAACCATTAATTTCAAAAATATGTCAATGTCTCAACCAGACCAAAAATAAATTTAAGGTATACCAACCTTTAAATTCCAAAAATAAGCCATAACCCATGATCATTTTCGAAACGAAACAAATTGTACGCCTTTACAAAATATCGTTTCCACAATCCCAAAAATACAATAAAACAATATTATTTTCCCAAAATATTATTTTCTACAAAATCACTAAATAAAACAATATATTCCCAAAATATTGTTTTCCCCAAAATTCACAAAATAAAACAATATGATATTCCCATAATATTGTTTTCCCAAAAATTCACAAAATAAAATAATATTATATTTCCATAATATTATTTTCCCCAAAATATATCATTTCCACAACCACTATTTAATCATCGACTCCAATCGACGATCCGAGTTCACCACAACGTTCAGAACTAACAACTTAATAATAAAACCAAAAATGGTGACGATCCAACGGTTAGATCATCACAGATCGTAAATCGTACGATCCGTATTCGGATTAATCCAACACCGATCAAACGATCGAATTTCACAAAACTCCAAACATGAAAGTTGTTCATATCAATGAAATAAGCACAACAGAGCAACGAATTGCTCCGGGAACCGCCGGACGCACTGCCACAATGCGGCGGCAGCCCACTAGTCAAAGTGCTCCGATCGATCTGAAATTTAACAGCATATACATCTCAACAAACCCTACAAGTTTCGTAACTAACTCAAAGTGAGATAATGGCCGGATCGGAATATATTGATGTCGAAAGACGAAACTGCCCAAATTTCAAATCCGAAATTCTGCTTCGTCCGAACTCTGATTGAGGCGTACTTTATGTTGTTAGAAAGCCCTTGGCAAGAGCTACAAAACCCAGTAAGTAACTTTGGCCTAATCGGCCAGAATCGGCACCAGAAAACAAAAGAACTTCTGGCAGTTTCGGGGTATTTTTGGGTGAGTTTCTCTCCTTGATTTCTCCTACACGACGAATTGATGCTAGAAATTGGTATAGGATTGAAGAGTATTGAGTGGTGAACAATTTGAGACAAGTTTCATGGCCGGAGGTGGCCGGATTTGTGAGAAAATGGCCGGAAAGGCCGACTATCACAGTAACCTAACCGGGTACTGTTCATGTGAGAGAGATTTTCTGATTTTTGGAAGAATAGTTACCCAAAAATCATTTTTATACAAAAATCTCCAAACTTCAAACGTCCGTAACTTCTTCATACAAACTCCATTTTAGGCAAACTTTGTGTCTACGAACTCGTATTGACGAGCTCTACAACGTTTGTGAAGAAAGTTTCTCCAAAATCTCAATCAATTAAAAATCAAGTCTTTTGACTTCCCGAAACTTATAATTTCCAATATAAGTTCCGTTTAACCACAAACCACCTGTTGAACCAAAAAATTTACCGATATATTGTGGTATATCGGAGCATGTATTGTTGGGGTACAAAAAAGAAAAAAAAAAGAAAAAAAAACAAAGAGATAAATAAGTGAGACTTTGAATCAGTCAAAGCGGGAGAAAATCAAGTTAATCTCCCAATTCAAATTACAAGATAAACATCCTTTATACAAGGAAAGGAAGAGATAAGCATCATGCTTATAAAAAATAGTCCAGGTTCATCCCTTGCTGACACTGCCGGTCAATCATCTCCTTGATTCAAGCTTACTTCAAATTTTGAAATTCAGTTGTACAAAGCTCCAATCCGATCTTCTAGAGCCTTCATATCCTCATATATAAGGAGGGTAGACTGAAGCAAAAGGAAAAAAGAAAGAGTGAGTGAAAGTTCTGTAACGTTTGAGAGGAAAGAAGAGTAGTGAGTAGAGATTCTGCAGAGAACAAAGTTTCAAATTACCTGAGACATCAATTCGATAGCAGAAGCAGCTTCAGGTCAGGTATTCTGCTTATCACTTCTCTACGATTCTCCTATCCCTTACCAAGTTTCATGAACGCAGCATTTGCTTTCAAACCAAACACAAAATCTGTTCCTGTTTGTTTTCATATACTGCTTCAACCCTTTCCAAACCACCACTTCTTAAACACAAGATTTATTCTTTCCCAAAACCAAAACTCATCTCTATTCGTGTTTCCGTTGCTTCAACTCTTTCCAAACCACCACAAAAATATATACTTTTCCACCACCACTCTGACCTGCCTCAAGAAAATATCCAACCAAGTTCAAAGGGAAAAATTCCACGAGACCTTGTTCCTCCCTTTCAGCCAAATCCAACAAAACACAGAAAAAGAAACAAGTACCATTTCCCAAATATTCATCGATATTAGAGGAAGTGTATGTTTACTTGCAAAGGAAGGAAAAGAAGGCTCACCCGTTGTGTTGGTTTGAGGAGTTGTCACCAAGGTTGCAGTTGCAAGGACGAAGCTGCTGAGACGATCACAGAAATTAAAATTCAGTCCCTGCATCAAAACCACAAAGTCAGAGATTGGGGTCAGTCACAGCAAAGTTTTGTTGGCAGAAAGCAGAGCCCAGGAGAATTTAGTTTGCTCGAGGGAGGGTACCTTCCTTCGTTACAACCAAACGATGCAGTTTCCTGGTGTTGTGAGAAGTTCGTTCCTGCATTAAAAAACCTGTCATCAGTTGTTTGAGTGGTCGAGGACGCTGGTGCAAAAATTGGTAGATTTGATATTAACTTGTTGGCAATGGACAAAAGCAGAGCTAGTCAAAATGCATGAGATGTGATAGAAAACCAAAAGAAGTTATTCCTGAAGTTGCAGACAGTCTTGGCAAAATGGAAATAGCAAGACTTATCAGTGCAGGTCCAGAAAAGAAATCAATTTCCGGTATTCTGCCTTCTGCATAAGGCTGAACTGATGGTCTCCTTCCAGATATCTCACCTGCGCACCAGAAACAAAAGAGGCAAAGTTCAATCATGTTTGCAAGATGAATTCAGAAGCAAAGAAACAAGGTTGATTAAGTTTTGTCTTTTCTACATATTGGTTTGACGGTGAGGGTGTTGTGGTATTCAAGAGGCCATGAATTAAAACAAAGAAAGGACACGAAATGGTGGTGAATATGTGTCTGCACACTAAAGCATGAATGCTTGATAAAAAAAAAGAAGAAACTCTTGGCTTTAAACGGTGGTAGTGGCAATAAGCTTAATCAACAAGCTTTTGTAAGACTTGTTTGGACTTGCATACAATAAAGAACTTGTTAAGCACAACTTAAAGATTACTTAAGGAACAAGAATTAAAGGTTATACATTATTTGCTATCCGGATTAACTACAATGAAGATTGTGATTAATTATTGTAGTGAATGGAAACCTAATTATATGTGAATTAAGATTCACTTAGACATAATGTAAAGTGTGCTTTGCGGTTGGAGTCTAAATAGTATTCAATATGGAATCCCTAATGGGTGGGACTTATGAATATTGACTCCTATATAAAGCTAGGTCCCTGCTCTCACAATATACACAAGCATTAAACGTCTAACCCCATTATAGACAGCATAAGGATATTGGAGAGGGCAGAAGATCTAGTTTTCTTCATTGAATAAGCAATGGCATCATCATCGAGTTAGTATCTCAATTCTTTAGCCTCTGTTTGAGTTCTTTATCTATAGATTGTGTTTCTTTGATTATATGTGTTTATGATGTTCAAGGTTATGTCAACATGTGGTATCAGAGCCTCACATATTAATCTAGAAATCAATCAAACAAATAATTTATGCTCAAAGTATTGTTAACGAAAGAAAACAAAAAAAAAATAATTAAAATAAAATAAAAGGAGGAGCAGATGTTTTCTTAGGCCTGTTAGTTTATACTCAATAGTCAATAAGGAGGCCCAATCCCAATTTTTACCTCAGCCTTAAAGAAACAACGGGAGAAAATACTTTTACAATTTTCTGGAATTAATGGTTGTTGGTTATTGATTGATGTTTTTTGTTGCCATCCGACCATGATTGAATTATTGGGTATTGTATGAAGTATGCAACATGTCTTGATTGACTTATTGATTGTCTATATATTGTTTTGTTCATTCGGCAAATTTTTTTTTTTTCTTTCTTCTTTTCCTTCCGCTGCTGAACTTTAAAAGAAAATCAAACGTTTGCCTGTGTGAATAAAACAATAATGATTTCTTGATCCAATTGAGAAATTTTAACAGAGCTATCAAACCAAAGTAGTTAGCCTTGTTAAAGCTTCCCAAAAACTACAGATTATAAGGATCAAGGTTGCAGTATTATGCAAAACTATTAGATGTTCTTCCAAAGAAGGTTTTAAAATTCTTAATAGTCTTTGCATGACACTGGCACATTACAGAAACATTAAAACACATAAGGTGAGGGTAGTTTCTTAAAGCCAAAGCACAAGAAATTATTCATAGAATTTAGTGTTTTAAGACCTCTGGTGGTGTGGTAAAGAAAATAAGGGCTAGTTGTATCTTCTTGCTCAAATGTGTTGTGCAGCTAGCAAAATTGCAGATTGGGGTTGTTATCTTACAGATTGTTTGCTTGTATACAGTTTTTCATGCTTCTAAGATATATGTGTATGTTAGAATACAAGAACGTGCATTATTAATTTTATTTTTAGTTTAAAAATCAGCTGCTTATGTTAGTTTGTATTGTATTTCCAGCCATCAACCCTGCTACAATGAACCTCACCATAGAGACTCTTACCGGCAACAACTTTAAGAAGTGGAAGAATGATGTTGAAATCTATTTAGGATGTTGGGATTTAGACTTAGCCCTCAGAGAACCTGAACCCCCTGTCATAGTTCACAATAGTACCAGAGCCGAAAAAGACAAGGCTGAGAAGTGGGAAAGGGATAATAGGTTGAGTCTGAAAATTATAAAGAAGGCTATGACTGAAACAGTAAGGGGAGGCATTCCTGAGTGTGAAAGAGTCGTGGATTATCTTAAAGCAGTTGAAGAAAAATATAAAGAGAGTGACAAAGCAGAAATTGCAAACCACATGAATTCCTTGATGAACCTAAAGTTTGATGGGATTGGGAGCGTGAGAGAACATTGTCTGAAGATAATAGATATAGCAACAAAACTTAAAGCTTTAGAGTCTCCCATAGCAGATCCAATGTTGGTTTACCTCACACTGAACTCTCTGCCTCCTCAATATAGTCAGCTCTTAACCACCTACAACACCCAGAGAGATAAATGGTCCATCAATGAGCTTATATCCATCTGTGCACAGGAAGAAAGTAGGATTAAGAAAGAAAAAGGTAAAGTTGTTGCTACTGTGAACCTGATAGGCAAGGAAGAGAACAAAAACCGTCAGTCCAAGAAACCCTTCAACTCATCTAAGAATTTCCATAAAGCTTCAACTTCTTCTGGAGGATCTCACTACCCTAAAGTAAACAAGAATCCAACTGTTTTCAAGTGCTTTTTCTGTGATAAAGTAGGACACTTGAAAAGAAACTGTTATAAATATAAGGGGTGGCTAGCAAAGAAAGGTAATAAAATTTGTTTTGTTTGTTTTGAGTCTAATTTGGTTAATGTTCCATCAGATTCCTGGTGGTTAGACACAGGATCCCCTATTCACATAGCTAATTCTTTGCAGGGATTCATAAAAAGGAGGGAACCAAGTAGGGCAGAAAAGAACCTATTCGTAGGAAATGGAATGAAGGTTGCAGTAGAAGCCATAGGAGATGTCAGACTTCGATTAGGACCTGATTTTGTTTTAGAGTTGGCCAATGTTTTTTATGTACCTTCCATGAGAAGGAATTTGATTTCTTGTTCACAATTAGTTGAAACTGATTTCAGTTATTTTATTAATAAAGTTGAGTGGATTTTATTTTATAAAGATGCTCCTGTTGGTAAAGCTTTTATTGTGCATGGTTTGTGGCAATTGTCGTGTTCTTATATTTCAGAAACTTATCTTGTTGAAAACTCAGGAGTTAAAAGAAATATTGTGAATGAGAAATCTTCAAGTTTATGGCATAAAAGACTTGGTCACATCTCTAAAGAAAGAATACAGAAACTAGTTAAAGAAAACATTCTGCCCAGTTTAGATTTTAATGATTTTGAAATCTGTGTAGATTGCATTAAGGGCAAATTAACAAACTCTAGGAAGAAAGGGTCAACTAGAAGTCAAAATCTGTTAGAAATTATACATACCGATATATCAGGACCCTACTCCCCTCAAACCATCTGTAGGAACCAATATTTTATAACCTTTATAGATGATTTTTCTAGGTACTGCTTTGTTTATTTAATCACAGAAAAATCTCAAGCACTTGAAATCTTTAAAAATTTTAAAACCGAGGTAGAAAATCAGTTGGAAAGAACCATTAAGATAGTGAGATCTGACAGAGGAGGAGAGTACTATGGAAAATATGATGAAACCGGACAACATAAGGGGCCTTTTGCACTATACTTAGAAGAATGTGGCATTGTAGCTCAATATACAACACCAGGGACACCAGAACAGAACGGGGTAGCTGAGAGAAGAAATAGAACACTTTTAAATATGGTGAGGAGTATGATGTGCACTACTGGTTTGCCAAAATTTTTATGGGGAGATGCTTTGAAGACTGCAAACTACATCCTAAACAGAGTTCCTAGTAAAGATGTAGACAAAACACCTTTTGAGTTGTGGACGGGGAGAAAACCTAGTTTGATGCATTTACATGTCTGGGGGTGTAAGGCAGAGGCAAAACCATACAATCCTCAAGAGAAAAAGCTTGATTCTAAAACTGTCAGTGGCTATTTTATAGGATATCCAGAAAAATCTAAAGGTTTTAGATTTTATTGTCCTAAACACCATCTCAGAATTGTAGAAACACGAAATGCGAAATTTATTGAAGACACTGAACTTGTAGAGAAGGAAGACTTGAGTGATTTTCTCTTAGAAGAGGAAGAAGCTACTGCTACAGCCATTTTGCAACATTCTCAAGATTCTGTTTGTCTTACCCGTGCCTTTGACTATTAATACGAGACTAGTTGATGAGGTAGAAGTACATGAAAATATAGAAAATCCAGAACCAGTTCTTGATATTCCAGTACCAGTTCACGATATTCCAGAACCAGTCATTCCACAAGATCCTCAGCCAAATCCTCCAGCAAATGAACATCCTCCATTACCTGTACAGCCTCTAAGACAATCCCAGAGGATAAGAAAGCCAGCAATCTCCAGTGACTATGTAGTTTACTTACAAGAAACTGATTTTGACTTAGGAGAGGAAGATGATCCTGTGAGTTTTAGACAAGCTGTAGAAAGTACTCATTCTGACAAATGGCAGAATGCAATGGAAGATGAGTTGCAGTCAATGTTAGACAACCAAGTATGGGAATTAGTTGAGCCACCTTCTGGTATTAAACCCATAGGTTGTAAGCAAGGTTCAAAAAATCGGAAATCGCTAGTCGAGCGGCGGGTAGGGGATTAGCGCTTAGGGGATTAATCGGAGATTAATCGGGGATTAATCGGTTTGTATTTATTTATTTTTTATTTATTTTATACAACATATATATTATAAAATTATAATTTTATTATTCCACACATAATTTTAAAACTATATTACCTTAATAATTTTGAAGTTCTACCATATACTACTATATTATATAAAGAAGAGACCACAATTTACTTATTTATAGCATTGAAAATTTAGTCAAAGTATCTCACTACTTATTACTTTATTAGTCATTATTCATTAATTGATTTGACTTTTTTTTTTAAGGGGAACATGCCCCTCTCTTTCTTTTTCCTCTCCCACAGTCCCGATCCTCTCTCTCTCTCTCCTCTTCGCCGGAAACCATTGCCTCCAGCCACCCAAGGTTCCACGGCGAGCAAACCTAAGCTACAACCACGTCAAGCACGATCTGGCATCACCACCTATCATCACCGCCAAGCAAGATCCCCCTCTACTCGTCGCCGATCGGGCTACCTCTATCTCTCCCTCTTCTCCGATCTTCTTCCTTGAATTGATCTCTCTACCAGCTCACTCAAGCAACCCGACGTTGGTTCCTTCTTCCTCCTCTGCCTCCATAGTCCTCTTCTCTCCATTTTTTTTAAAATCCCGATTTGCCGATTTTCTCCGATTTTGGCCGATTTTTTGACCGATTTTGTGGGGACCGATTAGCCCAACCGATAGAGCATAAATCGAATAGGCAGGGTACCTTGTAGCGATTAATCAGGGATTAATCCCTGATTAATCGGTCCTAATCGGGGATTTTTCGAATCTTGGTTGTAAGTGGGTATTCAAGACTAAGAAAAATTCAGATGGGAGCATAGAAAGACCCAGACTTGTAGCTAAGGGATTCACACAAAGAGAGGGAATAGACTATAATGAAACTTTTTCACCCGTTTCCACTAAAGACTCTTTTAGAATAATCATGGCTTTGGTTGCACATTTTAACATGGAGCTGCATCAAATGGACGTTAAAACTGCTTTTTTGAATGGTGATTTGTATGAAGACATTTACATGAGACAACCAGAGGGTTTTATAGAAGAAGGCAGTGAGCATTTAGTATGTAAACTTAAAAAATCTATCTATGGTTTAAAGCAAGCGTCTAGACAGTGGTATCTTAAGTTCGATTCAGTGATGGCATCTCATGGTTTTGAAGAAAATCCCTTAGATGAGTGTGTATACCTGAAAATTAGTGGGAGCAAATTCATTTTTCTGGTTTTGTATGTTGATGATATTTTGCTTGCTAGCAGTGACTTAAATCTTCTGCATCAGACTAAAGAATTCTTATCTAGAAATTTCGAAATGAAAGATTTAGGTGAAGCTTCATATGTACTGGGTATTGAAATTTGCAGAGATAGAACGAGAGGTCTTTTAGGTTTGTCTCAGAGAAATTATATAGACAAAATACTTAAAAGATTCAAAATGGATAAGTGTGCTTCAGGAGATGCTCCGATGACTAAGGGTGATTTGTTACATAAAGATCAGTGTCCCAGAAATAATTTAGAGCAGGAAGCTATGAAAGACAAACCGTATGCCTCACTTGTAGGCAGTTTGATGTATGCCCAAGTCTGTACAAGACCAGATTTAGCCTATTCTGTTGGTATGCTTGGTAGATTTCAGACAAATCCAGGTCACCCTCATTGGGTTGCAGGAAAGAAAGTCTTAAGATATTTACAGGGTACTCGAGATCATCTTTTAGTTTATAAAAGAATAGAAGGACAAGAGCTAGCTGTGATTGGATACTCAGATGCAGATTATATAGGCAAAAACAAGTCTAAAATTCAAAAGAAATCTACTTCTGGTTTTATTTTTATGCTTGCTGGTGGTGCTATTTCCTGGAAAAGTGTGAAACAGACTTGTGTGACTACTTCTACAATGCATGCTGAATTTGTTGCCTTATATGAAGCCACTATACATGCTGTATGGCTTAGGAATTTTATTAAAGCTATTAAGGTAGTGGATAGCATTCATAGACCTCTACAGATTTTTTGCGATAACAGTGCAGCTGTGTTCTTTTCTAAGAACAATAAGAGATCTTCTAAAACCAAGTTTGTAGACCCTAAACATCTTCTAGTCAGAGAAAAGGTGAAGCATGATGAGATTTTAGTTGAGCATGTTAGTGGTGAAGACATGTTAGCAGATCCTTTTACCAAGCCTTTAGCAATTGCGGTTTTCAAAGAACATGTCATTAATATGGGATTGATTCAATGTTTTGATATGGCTTGAATCAGTGGGAGCTTTTATTTTGAAGCTCAAGTTTTGTAATTTTCTTTTCAGACTTATTATTTTTCTGGAAATTTATTTAATGAAGACTTTCGGATATATTTGCTGCAGCATATCTCTGTTTTTTGGTACATGTATTTTGTCCATATTATGTGTTAGATATATATATCAATATGTGTTGATCTGTTTGGCTGTCTTTTGGACAGTTGCAGGAGGTCAGGAATCTCTTTAAAGAGACTTTGCAGACTTCATTTGAAGGATAAGGATTAAATTTTTGGATTCTGTGTTTGCAGAATAACAGAAGGACCATGTGTAGAGAATATCAAAATCACGTGCAGAGATCTACATGATTTGTTATGTTTGTTGGTGACTTGTTTGATTTCAGTTCTGTTTCTAGTAATCATAGAGTGCTGGCGTTGTAATTTAAACACTTGTTTTCTATGGTTCTGTTACAGTAGCTGTTATCGAATAAGGCTTGAAATTAGGTTGCAGTTTTGTATAACATCAGTGATCACTACAGAGGTTCTTGTTATTTAAAGTGTTGTTGCTTAATGAGCTAGTATGAAAGTCCAAGTGGGAGAATGTAAGACTTGTTTGGACTTGCATACAATAAAGAACTTGTTAAGCACAACTTAAAGATTACTTAAGGAACAAGAATTAAAGGTTATACATTATTTGCTATCCGGATTAACTACAATGAAGATTGTGATTAATTATTGTAGTGAATGGAAACCTAATTATATGTGAATTAAGATTCACTTAGACATAATGTAAAGTGTGCTTTGCGGTTGGAGTCTAAATAGTATTCAATATGGAATCCCTAATGGGTGGGACTTATGAATATTGACTCCTATATAAAGCTAGGTCCCTGCTCTCACAATATACACAAGCATTAAACGTCTAACCCCATTATAGACAGCATAAGGATATTGGAGAGGGCAGAAGATCTAGTTTTCTTCATTGAATAAGCAATGGCATCATCATCGAGTTAGTATCTCAATTCTTTAGCCTCTGTTTGAGTTCTTTATCTATAGATTGTGTTTCTTTGATTATATGTGTTTACGATGTTCAAGGTTATGTCAACACTTTTGTCCAATTAAACAAGCCATTCACAAGAAATAATATGCCAAAGTTTCAAAGACGCATAAAAGGCCAGGGTGATTTGCTGCACACAAGACAAACAAATTGGTATTGAAAATAAGAGACTTTGAAGCGGTGGTCAAACCTTAAAGAAGGATGGAAACAACAGGCCTGTGCTACGTGTTCTCTCCTTCGAAACCCACTACCTGCAAAAAGAAAGCTCTGGGCACGTACCTATCTACACCAACAGCTAAATAGCTCCAACAAATGCCAAATAGCAGTATCAAACTATCAACCAAGCAATTGAGGAATGGAGAGTACCAAGTCTTTGATTGCCAAGCAAGAAGTGCAAAATGAAGATGTAGAGCTCTCCCAAATATACATAGCTGGGCAGTACAGATCCTTCTCCAATTCGGATTGAAAATATGAGTCTCCATCTCCAATTCAATCTCTAACTCAAGGGATGATCATACCAAAGCTATTTTCTAGAAGGGGGCAAGCTTATCGATCACGGCTAGAGTTATCAATTGCAGATGAGGTTTATCAGGTAGCTTTGGGGCTGAGCCTATACGGGACGAGAGAAAAGTATAAATTGGACCTATATAATTAAATGCAAGAGACTTGGACGTCCAAAAATACCCAAAAGTCTGTTTCAAGATTTGGGCCCAATCAAATGACTTGTTGACAAATTTCGAAGCGGAGAGTCGAGCAATATAAAGCTCAATCCAAATCTCAAATCCCAACCGAAGAGCTCGACACCATGGGTGCACAAATCAAACTACCAGATCCAATCCAAATCTCAAAACCCAATTGCAAAAATTTGAGCCCAAATGCATTACCAGACACTTGACCCAAATTGGGTGTCTATTCAAAAATTTCATTGGCAGATTCATCAAAAAATCGGTACAAAACCAAAAGCAAAAAACCCAAATGATAATTTTGAACTACAATGGTTTGATCCCTTTCACAGGGTATGTAGGCAGTTTGGATTTAAGTCTGGATACAACCGCAACTTCAAACAGAATCTCTGACTCTACCAGTCAAATTCGTCCAAACACCAAGAAAATCAAATTCATCCAAATCCAAAATAAATGGGTTATCTACCCATTTAATTTTTCAAACCTAAAGAACTACGATCGGTTTGATCCCATAAAGGATACGTAGGCAATCTAGCGACCCACTAGATCCAACTGCAACTCCAAATCGAATCCCTGACTCCACCAGTCAAATTCAACCAATCCCAATTTGAATCTCTGAGTCTACCAGTTAAATTCATCCAAATACCAAATCAAACACTTTTCCAAAATTTCCCCAAATCAAGATACAACCGCATCCTAAACACTTTTCCTATTCCAAATATCCAAGCCTCCAATGGGTCATTCACTCATTGAAATTCTTGAACTACGAGTGGCTTCATCCGTTCCAGGGTACGTAGGCAACCCATTACAAATCTAGGGTGCAGCCGCAAAAACAAACAAACACACATTGGTTTCTTCATAAGTGGAATCAAAAGGTGTTCCCTTGCAACAAAGGGTTGTAATTAAGAGACACATTCTGTCTTGAATGGGTCGAACCCGAAATAATTAAAAACTCTATTCTTTTAATGAATACGAGTGAAATTATGTTGGGTGACATATTCGCTCACTCTGTGCAATTTTTACGCAACACCACCCAAAAATAATTAAATCTCCAACATTCAATATAAATTTCACAACTTTTATGATAATTAAATATTGAAATTTTTGGGGTATTACAATTTGGCTGTCTATGGTTGAAGTTTCTAAATGTTAATAAAACTATATTTTTTGGATATATACACCTGCTGCTATATGGTGTTGTATGCATTTAAACACCTTGAGAGTTCTATTGATACTATTTTTATTTCAGTTACTATCAAACTGTTCCACAAAAGCCTTGCTTGCAGATTTTTGCTTTGTCAAAAGAATAACACATAGAATTAATGTGTGTATATGTATCTTTATGCATATGGAGATTGTTCTTTTTTTTTACTAGTGTACGTCCTCTATGTGTTACTAGGTCATACTATTGTATCAATAAGTAATAATAATAATAATAAAAGGAGAGTATTGTATATGTGTTATTATTATTATTATTATTATTATTCAAGTTTTTCTTTAGACTTTAAATTGACTATCTCTTTTGTGAATTAATTGATTATTCTAATATCTGCAATTCAATGTTTTTTGTTTTCAATATTTCTCACTATCATATGGATTCTTGTATTTTCTATGTTAATCAGGAAAAACTTCAGTAAGTAACAGTGAAAGTAAATGATTTTACTTATCTTTTATGTTTCTGAAAATCATATTTTTACTTGATAGGAAACTGAAATTCTAGATGTTTTCTTGTTTTTACATGAGCAAGAAAATGTACATTTATGCATTGAAATAATATATGTAGTCAATAAAGTTTTCTTATGCATCTTGAGGAATTAAATTGATTTGGCTCAATTAAGATCCTTGAGTCTTATTTCAAAATTCCGGATTGATAAGGATATTTCGTAAAATGGTGATGCGTGTTGTTAATTAATTTGAGAACTGAACAATTTTTCAACTTTTGTTTTAATTATATGCATTTGTATTGTGAAACTTACAAAAACCTTTTACATTCTGGGCTTCGTGGGAGTAATTTTTGGTGAATTATAATTTATTCCCGAAGCAACATTGAGTTTTGCATTGCTTGTTAAGTTGTTGATTGCTTCTCTTCTAAGTGCATATTCAATAATTCACATAGATTTAATTTTCTATGGAGTATGCCAATATGCTATTCGGTTTTCTGCAGATTAAGTTTTAACGAATAGTATTTTGTTTTGGCTGTGTACTGTCATTAAATTTTATACAATATTAAAGGCTAGAACTTTTGAAGAAATATTTGATAGCCTTAGTGGGAGTTACTAACTTGTACCGATGATTACCTTATTATTTTTGGTAATGGATTAACTAAGGGATTTCATGAATGAAATTTCAAGGTATTCAGTTTATTTTTGCTGCAGCAGTATTGTTGCTGACTAAAGCATTATCTGCTTTGAATCTAAATAGCTATTTGTTATCAGGTGGATTGAATTGTGCTTTGCACAATACTAAAGTAAAGTAACAAACACATTCAGAACAAGATCCACTGGTGTTACAGTTGTGTTTGAGGTTTTGATATTCAAAACCATTCAGGTTGGTGATAGGCCAAAAGCGTGCATCAATTTAAAACCCTAAAAGCATTGTAGTATAAAATAAGTAGGGATCGTTCCAACGGAGATTGAAGGAGTACCTAACAAAGAATTGTCACAAAGAATTATTATTCACAAATTATTAACAAAGTATATACAAGATTGGTTTATTTAAACTAAGTAATTTAACTATAAATAATAAACAAGATCGGACGGATTGGAACATGAAACACATAACTCACAACCACAAGTGTACAAATCTATCGATTAATAAACTGAAAATTAATTAATTCCCTAGCCATGAATCTGAAATTAACATATGTGGAATGCTGGAACGACAATTATCATTCCCCAAATAAAACTTCCCCTATGAAAATTAACTCCGAGAACGCTCTGTCAAGCTAATCAATTAAACCTGCAAAGGTGATCAATCTTAAACACGTCTAAAGCATAGGAAAAGAGTTATTAATTAAAGTGCACGACCTAATGAGAACGCTCATCTATCCATGATCCTTTTTATTTCGTTTCAACGTTAAAGATAAAACTAAACAAACAAATTCACATAAGATGCTAGAAGAACTAATTAAATCTAATCCAATAATTAAATAAATCCATAAACAAGGGCCGGAAATTATATAAGTCATGTCATGTTAACTAATACAAAGGATAAACAAGCAACAAAGAAGTATAAATTTAAAGGCTAAGTCGAAATATACCATATGAATAGCATGAAGATCTTGAAGCCACAAAACCTTGAATCCTTGAACGCAAGCAATCCAAGCCGTGAAGACAAGTTGAAGATGGTGATGGTGATGTCGAAATATGGTTGGTGATGATGGTGATTATGCCTTCTCCTCCTCCTTGAAGTCTTGAAAACCTAAGCACTAGAGAATGGAAGGTGGTGCCGAAACTAGGGTGAATGTATTGCTGAAATTATGGAATGGTGGTGTGGAGTCTCTTGGTTGTAGAATGTGGTGAAGAATTGTGTTGAAGAGCAGCCTATTTATATGAGAAACCATGGAACCCTTGATGCAATCCTAGCCATCCATGTGAATTCTGAAATCTTCCAGGAGTCTCCCTCTTTGAGTGGCCGAAATCTTGTTGTGTGGTGGCCAAGTAATCCTCACGGAAACCCTAATGTATTTGCCGAATATTTACCTTTGAATTCTGCCGGAATTATGTCCTTATTCATCCTCAAAAATATGAATTAAACTCCTTGGATAATTGCCGAAATATTCACTAGAGTAATCCACAAGAATTCTCCTTGCTCTCTTGCCGAAATTAGGACTAGATACATTCCCCAAAAATCTGATTTTATTAAGGAAGAACACTCCTAATCCTCCTTGGACTTATCTTGTGCGGCAACTCTTTCTTTTCCTCCAAGAAACTTGCGGCAACACTTCTTCTTCTTCTTCTTCTTCTTCTTTATTGCGGCAACAAACCCTAGTGGGCTAGGGTTTACTTCAAAGTCCATTAACCTTCAAGAAAAATCTGATTTATCCATGTAAACTCCAAGAGATTGTTGCTCTCCTAATTGCTTCAGGATTCTTCTCTCCAATAAAATGCGGCACAAACCTTAATGGATTTAGGGTTTGCGGCAAAAGGTCCATGGTCATGGGCCTCTCCTCATGCTTAGTGGATTTGGGCTTTCCTTCATGGATTTGGGCCTCCATTTTGGGCCTCACGGCAGCCCACCTCTTAATGGGCCTCGAAAAGCCCATTAGACTTCGTAAATTTCTGAGCTCCGATTTTCCGTTCCGACCTGAAATAGTAATCCTAGTTGCATTAGGATTCCTACTCCCTTTAGGATTCCTGTCAAAGTCAGGAAAGAATTCAAATTAGGGAAGTTTCCATTTCTCAAAATAGGAAAGATTCCAAATGAGGAAAGTTTCCTAAATTAACTAGGAAAGTCAAAACATGAAAGTTTCCTAATGTCTTCATGTTAATTCATTCCTTCAATTAATTATTATTTAGGTACACAAAGATAGAAACTGAGCTAAATAACAAAGTTAACCAATAAAATGCAGCCAAATAGTAGGGAAAACACATTAAAAACGTCACACTTTGTGCTCCTATCAGTTGGACCATTAATTTACATATGCATTCAGATTCAGATATATATAGAGCATGTGTATTCATAAAAATTCATATCTTGTTGGTGACTTATATAGGATGCAACTTTTATATCAGTGGTTCTGGAGTGGTGTGTTTTTATAAACATAGTCTTTCCTTAGCCCTATGTGATAAGCTGCATTCTGACCTAGTCTTGAAATAGGAACTGGGGAATTTTACAATCTATATGTGCACACTCAGGTTATTACTTAATTATACTTATAACGTATGTGGTTGTTGTTAAAGGCAGTGATTGTTCAAGCTAGTGGGAGAATGTGAGAATTTTATTGTGAACTCATCACTTGTCACTAAGTCTAATTAACAACTGTTGCTACCATTTCATATCTTTACCGGGATAGGCCCGAAGTAGCTCACTATCACCGGGAGCAGCCTCCTTGTAGTCCCATAACTGACTCGGTAGGGCTCCCCTACCGAGAACATAATCTCTGCAACGCCCCGCCGGATCTACCGACTCGGTAGGGATCCCCTACCGAGTATACTGCCCCAGACCGCAGTCGAAGCCCTGGCAATACCCCAGCGGTACCGGTAAGACCGGCCGGGTGTACCGACCACAAGCTCTCCCCTCGGCTCCACATGGACGTCTCCCGACCAGTGCACGGCGTGACCAGCCCCACCGGTACCGACACGGCCACCGGCACACGTGCTTGTCCACTACCTCACGGATCGCACTAAGTCGCGAGCCCATGCCGCACTAGGCGCCGCCGTCCCTCGATGCGCACATCGAGGTAGTGGACCGGAGAATATTCCTCGTGTCGGGGATGTCCCCCACGCCAGGGAAGCTTGTCTCCGACCTCACTCCTTATTCAGGTACGTTCTCTCCGAATCCCAAACTCTCTCGCTCTTAGACCCACCGGTACTAACTTCGAGCGTCGGAGGGCCTTCGGCCGGTACACACCGACGTCACCGACCAATCCCGTGCTTTCAGTACCTGGGTGCGACGCTACCGGCAATTGGGAAGCGGCAGAAACATTTGGCGTCGTCCGTGGGAAAAATTCCACCACTTCATAACCAAAGCATACTCACCCCGTGAGGTGTTCTACCGGTCAAGCAATGACAAAATCGGCTAGCGATGGCTCACAACCAGCCGAAACAAACCAAGATGTCCAAATCCGCGAAGGAAACCTCGACTATAGCCGGTCTTGGGCCTCTTCCGGAGGAGGCACATGCAGCAGTCCCACTCTACCGAGTCGGAGACCCCCGAGTCCCACCAGCCGAGCCCCTATGGTGGCGAGGCTCGAGGCCATGATCCGAGAACTCCAGGAGAGCAATGAGCGATCGCGCCGCGATCGCCCGCCGCTCAAGAGGCTAGTGCCCGGGAAATCGCCTGCCGGAGGAGCTCTTCTCGCCGGAACCGACCCCGGCCAATCGGTGTCGGCACCACTCCCGAGAGTTGACACCCCTCCGCGACCGAGGCACCGAGTACCGGAAGGCGAGCCGGGCCCCTACCGACTCCCCCGGTCTCGTTTCGACGCCGAGGGCGTGGTCCACTCCGCGGACGAGGGGGATACCGACGAGGATCGTGACACCATCCAGCGAAGAACCCGTCACCGCCGTTCCCGTGCCACGGGTGGAGGAAGACACACCGACCGGCCTCTTCCGAGAACCGAACGACGCCCTCGGAAGGTCGAGACCGGTACCGCTAGTGACCGTGCCTAGCCTCGGCATGGCCGAAACCCATTGGCCCCTTTACGGGAGGATTTATGCCCACAACCGGACTTCAAGAATCCGAAGTTGGATCCTTACACCGGCAAGGAAGACCCGGTAATGCACGTGACCGCTTTCCAATCCGCTTACAACGGCAGGGGCTACACCGATGAGGACCGGTGCCACGCCTTTGTCAATACTCGACTCGGGAGGCCATGTTATGGTTCTATCAACTAGAGCCGAGTCCATCGACGCCTACGAACAGCTAGTCGAAGCCTTCACCACCGAGTATGCCACCAAGTCCAGCTTCTTCTACTCGGTAGGGACCTCACCGGCTTCCAAAGAAACCGCGGGCGAACGTCCGGCCGACTACACGGAACGGTTTAAAGCCGCCTACCGGCGCCGTAACACCAAGGATGACATCCGCGCAGCCCGGATCTTCCGGGATGGCTTGGAACCGGGAGAGTTCCTCGGGAACCGAACTCCACGAGCACGGTATTCACCTATACCGAGCTCACGAGCAGAACTCGCCCGTACGCTCGCGCCTACTATCCGACCTACGAGAGGAAGTCCCACCTCAATGAAATGCACAAAGGCAAGAAGGCCTCCACGGTGACCGTGGACCCTACCGGGGATACGCGCAAATCGGAGCAGTCCGCGCGCCCAAGGTCGAAGAACCTAGGCAGGATAACAAGCGCAACCGGAGCAACAACTACCGGGGAAACAACCGGAACAATAACCTGGGGAACCGAATAACAATCAACGGTATGATCCTCCCCATCGGGAGCGGAATCACCAATACCAAGCCCCCGTAACAACCAATATCGACCGGTATATCAGGTCGACTCCGCCACGCCGAGCCGGAGTACCGCCCTACTTCACTCAACAAACCGGGGGCGAGCTCGGCTACTCGCCCCGAGCGCACCCCCCCGCTACTGGGGTGGATGGCCGTGCACCCCGGCCACCGGCGTAAACCAGATAAACACTCCAAGCCACGGCCGGACTGAAACCGGTACAACCAGTACCCCAAGAAAAAGAATTCTTGGAAGCGGAACCGGTCCAAGAAGTCCAACCGGCAGATATCGCCGATGATGGCCTACCGTGTGCACCGTGTTCAACAAACCTACGGAGGACATCTACAAGGAGAACCCCCGCCTCTTCCCTCAACCGTGGAAGAGGCCACCGTATGCCGACAACCGGGTCAACACCGGTAAATTCCCGCACCCACCACCAGTCCGGTACTCATGATACCGAGGAGTGCCGAGCCCCGAGGGATGTTGCCGAGCAGCTGCACCGAGACGGAAACTCGCCCGCATGTTGGCCAAACCCCTCGTGGGTACCGAAAGGAAATTTTCACCATCGTGGAGACCCTACTCTTTTCGGTACCACTCGCTCCGAACACAGATCGTATGTGAAGGAGGCTAAGCAAAGACCGCAAGGCTTCTCGGCACAATCCGCGCCGGTGCGAAGAAACGAAACGAGACCCCTGGAACATAGGATTCTCCAGCCGAGGAGGAAACCGGTATCGTGACCCCCCACGATGACCCACTCGTAATATCAGCAAAGGTCCATACCGACCCGATGCACAAAGTGCTGGTCGACGCGTGGCAGCTCGCCAATGTCATCTTCAAGAGTGCCTACCTCACCGGGACCTACTCCTCGAGAACATCTCAAGGACGGTGAATCCACTCATCAGTTTCTCGGGAGACCTTGTCCAACCCCTCGGTAGCGTTTGGCTCAACGTCGAGGTCGGACAGTACCCCCGGCCCCGAAGGTATCGGCCCACACGCGGTAGAGGATTGTGAATCCTCCTACAACTTCATTCTCGGTAGGCCCATCCCTCTCCGCCAAATCGAGCCTCGTGTGTGCTACTACTTGCTCATGCTAAAGTTCCCTACTCCCGCCGGGTTGCCTCTATCGGGGGAAGTCAGCCCACGGCCCGGTCCCGCTACGCCCAAGAGACGAAGCCACGACGCCCCCACGGACGTGTGCAGCGCCGCACCCAGAATAACGCGGCGGCGGCGGACCGGCCGGATGATCCCCGGAAGGGGCGGTAGTCATAGCGAGGGAAGCCCCACGAGGAGGTAGAACGGATTGCTTTATTCGCCGAACAGCTCGACAGAGGTAGTCAAGATCGGTACCGGCCCACGGTCGCCCCGCGTACCGACTCCGATCAAGCTCCTTCGGACAACGCCTCGGTGTTCACTGGTCCTACGCCGATATGCCCGGTATCTCTACCACAACCATCTCCCATAAGCTTGGGATCGATCCCGCCTACCGGCCGGTACGGCAGAAGAGGCGCGTCTGGGACCAAGAACGGTACGAAGCAACGAAGACCGAGGTCGACAAACCGTCGAGTATCGGTTTCATCCGGAAGTTCAATACCCCGGTGGCTAGCCAACCCGGTGCTAGTAAAGAAACCCAACGGGAAGTGGCGAATGTGCATCGACTTCACCGATCTCAACAAGGCATGTCCCAAGGACAGCCTTCCCTCTACCGAGGATCGAGCAGCTTGTCAACTCCACTGCCGGCCATGAGGCCCCGAGCTTCATGGATGCCTATTCGAGCTACAACCGGATCAAGCCGGATCCCGAGGACCAGGAGCACACCTCCTTCATGACCGACCAAGGTCTATACCGCTACAAGGTCCCGCCCTTCGGATTGAAAAATGCCGGGGCCACCTATCAACGGTTGGTCAACCGCATGTTCTCCAGTGCAGATCGGGAAGACCATGGAAGTGTACGTGGATGACATGCTCGTCAAGAGCTTAAAGAAAACCGACCACCTTACCGACCTACGAGAGACATTCTCCATCCTCCAGAACCATGGGATGAAGCTCAATCCCGAGAAGTGCGTCTTCGCGTAGGCGAAGGAAAATTCCTTGGCTTCATGGTCGCCCACCGGGGCATCGAGGCCAATCCCGAGAAAATCGAGCGATTCCGGACTTGGAATCTCCCAAAACCTTCAAGGACGTCCGCAGCCTTAACGGTAGGATCGCAGCTCTCTCCCGGTTCATATCACGGTCTACCGACCGGTGTGCCCCATTCTTCAAAATTTCAAGACCGGAAGAAGTTCGAGGGCCGGACCACCGAGTGCGAGCAAGCCTTCGTCGCATCGAAGGAATATCCGGGCAAGAAGACCACCCTCGCTCGACCGGTACTAGGCGAACCTCTCTTCTCGTACCGTCGGTATCGAGAACCGCCGTGAGCTCGATCCTAGTCGGGAGCCACAACAAGGAGGACCTACCGGTAGACTACACAAGCAAATCTTTCATGGATACCGAAACTCGGTACCCCGAAATCGAGCAGCTCATCCTCGCACTCATGATCTCGGCCGAAGGCTTCGCCCATACTTCCGTGCACACCCCATCGTGGTGCTTACCGATCACCCACTCAGTTGATCCTGCAAAAGCCGAGGCATCCGGCAGACTCACGAAGTGGAGCATCGAGCTCGCCGAGTTCGATATCACCTACCGACCTCGACCGGCAATTAAGGCACAGGTACCGGCCGACTTTGTCTCGATTCACCTCCGTGCAGTCCACACCCACATCGGTAGAGGGAGCCGGCTCGCCGAGACGGCCCAGCCACCGGCGAGGAAACACAACTTGATCCCGCACTACCGATCCGGCAATTATATGTGGACGGTGCCTCGAACGCCCACGGTAGCGAGGCAGACTCATCCTTATTACCCCTCACACCGGTAGTCCCGACACATCTCGGCTCGAGAGTGCTCTCCGGTTCAACTTCAAAGCTTCCAACAATGAGGCCGAGTACGAAGCACTCCCGGCCGGCCTTCGGCTGGCCCGACACACGGAGCCCAAGCGGCTCCAAGTCTTCGCCGACTCACAGGCTCATTGTCAACCAAGTCTCGGGGACTACCGTGCCAAGGATCCCATCATGTCTCGGTACAGAACTTTGGCGAAAGAATTCATTGCCGGTTTCTCATGCTTCAAGCTAACGAAGGTACCGAGAGAAGAAAATCAAAGGGCCGACGCCTCGCCGAATAGCCTCCGCTATCGACCCCAACCCCGGCAACTCGGTACCCATCGACACGCCGGAAAGCCAAAGCACGGAGACAATGCCCATCGAGGTCAACCACCCGCGCCCGGAGGAGGCGAACCGGATGACACCAATCATCGAGTACTCGCGCGATGGCTCCCTCCCGAGAGATAATGACGAGGCCAAGAAAATAAGATTCCGGTCCTCCCGTACCTCATCATCAACAGCCATCTCTACCGGCGAGCTCACTCCTGCCATACCTACGATGCCTCGGACCGCCCGAGTCCCGAGACGCCATCGGGGAGGTACACGAGGGCATCCGTGGCAACCACCCGGAGGAAGAGCATTGGCCCACAAACTCATCCGCCTCGGTTACTTCGGCCAACACTCCTCCGGACGCTATATCATTTACTGTGCAATGCAAGGCCTGTCGCTCAACGCACCGAACGTACCAAAACCATCCCGCCCGCTGGAGACGATGGTGAACCCATGTCCCTTCGCCCGGTGGGGAATCGACTTAATCGGGCCCACGCCCAAGGGTACCGGTGGTGTTGAACACGTGGTAGTCGCCACCGACTACTCCACCAAGTGGACAGAGGCCGAGGCCCTTAAGTCAATCACTTCCCGACAAGTACAGTCCTTCATTCGGGAAAACATCATCCGTCGCTTCGGTATCCCTCAAGTCATTATCACCGACAACGGTAAACAATTTGACTCGAATCCTTCGGGAAATTCCCGCCGGGAGAAGGGCATCACCCTTTTCTTCGCATCGGTGGCCCACCCGCGGACCAACGGTCGGGTGGAGGCGATTAACAAAATCCCGAAGAGAACTATGAGGACCAAGCTCGGTGATAAGAAAGGCGCATGGCCCGAACTACTACCGGAGGTTCTATGGGCGTACCGCACCTCGTACAAGGCTGCCACCGGCGAGACGCCATTTTCCTTGCTTTCGGTGCGAAGCCGTGGTACCGGTTGAAATCAACTCCACAACACACCGGATCGACACATATGATCCAAATGAAAATGAAGAACAGTTGTGCCTCAACCGGGACCTACTCGAGGAACGTCGGGAACAAGCCAACCTCCGGAATGCGAACACAAAAACCAGCTCAAGCGCAAGTTTGACGTGAAGGCAAAGTGCCGGTACCTCAAACCGGGGGACCGGGCACTACGAAGGGTAAGGCAAAGTACGAAGAACTCAGCAGCCATGACTTTCAACCAACGGTGGGAAGGCCCATACCGGGTAGTCGAAGTCCTCAAGCCGAGAACCTACCGGCTCACGGACTCCACCGGTGCATGCTCCCGCACCTACGGAATATTGAGCACCTTCGCTACTACTACCCATAGAAAAATATAAAGCCCGGACATACCGGCTAAGTGGACCTCACCACTTCTCAACCAATTGTAATTATCATTTACCATAGTGAAACCCCTACAGTGGACGTAACCTAGGACTCGCATTGAGCCAGGTGAACCACTATAAAATCTGTGTCATCATGAATGCTTGTTCTCCTACCGGTAATGCATAAATGCCAAGAACAAAAATGAAACTTCGTAAGACATGTGGCCGGTACCGGCCGACCCCCATGCATAAGTTTTGGTGATATTATCAAGCACGTGGCCGGTACCGGCTACCCCATGCCAAACTTCGTAAGACACGTGGCCGGTACCGGCGACCCCCATGCATAAGTTTTGCTACGATAAGTTCATCATCCTACCGGTATCAATTACCCCCATGATACGAATACTAAAAAAACCAGCCCTCCGGGTAAGCACTTGGTATCATATAAAAAAAAAAAACGGAATTCATAGAATAAGGCGAAACACGCCATTGTTCAAAACAATAAATAAGAGCCTTGACGGCCAATTCAAGTACTTGCCTCCCGATAGGCACCCCCTACCGGGAGTGATGTTCAAAAAGGGTTTAAACCCCCAACAAAAAACAAAAAAGAGCAAAACAAAAAATTACACGGCCCTTGGCCGGTACCACCCAACATGGGGGACTTCATTCCTCCGCTGCTCGCTGCGATCTGCGGCTCGGATTGCTAGGACCACCGGCTAGCTCATCCTCGATCTCGTGGAGGATGCCCCGGTGCTCATCGTCAACGTGATCGTCGGTGAGCTCGGTACGGAGCTGACTCCAGTCCCTGTTCCGGGAAGGCCTCCTTGATCTTGCCAAGGATGTACACACCACCGTCAATATAGGCGGTGGCACGCTCCACGCTCGACCCCGGTCGCGACGGTAGGCAAGGATGGCCTCCTTCTTGGCCTCACCGAGAGCCGCCTCCGGGCGGCGATCGAACTCTACTTGGAGGCGAGCACTCTCGGCCGCCACCGCAGCCTTGGCCTTATCCTCGGCCTCCTGGACAAGCCTACCGGCTTCAGCCTTTGTCCTCTCGAGCTCAGCCTTGATCCCGTCAAGGGCAGCTACCGCCCGCTCCTTCTGGCCAAACATGGTGTCATAGCCATTCTGCAGGTTCGCCACCCGCCCACCCACCGTTTGCCATTCGTTCCAAACCCGGCGATCCGGGCCAACGCTTCGTATGCCATTGCAAAGACCGACACAACAAGGGGTAAAAAAAAAAAAAAAAAAAAAAAAACCACACAAAAAAGGGGGGTAAAGCAACGGTACCCTCTCTTGCAACCGGAAGAGCAGGTCCCTCTCGGTCCCCGAGGTTCATCTCCGGAAGACGACAAGGCGGGAGACCGGGAGCGGATCCTCCAGCGCTTTCTTCACGCAGCCGCGGAACGGCGCATTGTTCTCGGCCGGGATCTCCCTCCCGAAGATTGACACGGACTCCGAGCCGTGCATGGCCAAGGTGGTGCCGGTACCCGCCGCAACCCGGGTCACACCGTCCGCCAGCCGGCTCCCGCACCTTCGCTTCTTCCGTGGTCCCTCACCCGTTTCACGAACTACAACAATGGTTAGTGCCGGTACACAAATTCAATAAAATAAAAGGTGACCGAAGATTACCTCCTCCCGGCGGTACGCTTCTTGGAGGACCCATCCGGGCCCTCGGATGCAACCTCGGTCTCGGGACCGGCCTCCACCTCGGCCTCCACCTCCACCTCGGTGGTAGACCGACCCCGTGGGCTTTCTTCTTCTTCCTCTTCGGTACGAGGTCAGCAACGGCGCCAACCTCGGCACGGTACCCGGTGGCACCTCCTCCACCACCGGCCGAGGCCCGGTGCAAGGTCCCCACCGACGGCTTTCTTCGGTGGTAGAAGTCCTTTCGCTCACGGACCAGCGCCGGAGTCGCCTTTGAGGGTACGGTACCGACGGTAGCGGTAAATAACTGCACAAGAACCACCGGTGTTAGGTGCGTCCATAAGTTGGAACGTACAAGGGTACCGGGCAATACTTACATGGGTTTGGTGTGGGGGCTAAACCGGAGCTATCGAGGGAGTACCGATTCGGGAGCACCGTGGACCTTCTTAGCACAATTGAAATATGCTCCCGGATCCACCGATCTCCCGCTCTTGCCTCTCGGTAAGCCTCCTCCAAGACGATCCACTGCAAAACAAAAAAGAACAAGGGTCAATACCGGTAACGGCTAATCATACTATTACATGTCTATAATCAACAAGGGCTACCCACCCGGGCATCCTTGAAACTATGGGGGACTCTCTTCTCGGTCGGTACCGAGCCGGCCGGAACTCCCACTCCCCACCGATGAAGAAGTATTTACTCTTCCATGTCTGCTTGGGACGTGGGATTGCCAAAGACGAGCGGGTCCCTAACTATCTCGGGACTCCCAAACTCGTGGCTCTCCACGTCGTGTGTACCGGTCATACCCTCCCGGCAAGGGCCTTCTTCGCCGACAAAGATCGGATCACCTTCTTATATTTGTGGCTGAACTCCCTCCACTCGGTGTCTCGGGGAGGATCGGTACACGGCTTCAGTACCGACTTCAACTTATACCAGCCCTTGTCCGTCTTGGAATGCTCCTCAAGCGCCCATTGATTGAAGAACACCGCCAGATCGGGCTCACCGAAACCACGGTGGTGGTAGAGGGTATACAGGGCGTTCGAGGCACCGCAGTGTTTGGGTTCACTGGGCGATGGCAAGGCCAACCTCGGCCGAGAACCGCCGTCGGTACGCGGGAGGGGAATCCTCGACCCTCACCGAAGAAAAACGGGTGTACCAAGGTTTCACCCGTACAGCGAAGCACTCCCGAGCTCCCCCTTCTCCGGTAGGCGCATCGTCACCGAGCCGGGGATATTCAAGGCCTCCCTCGGGGCTACCAGGTCCTCCTCGGTAGACGCGCTCAATTTTAATCGGTCCACCGCAAACCCCTCCAAGACGGGACCCCTCTTACTACTACTGGCTCGGGACTTCACATATGGCTCCGAGCAGGGGGACTAGGTCCTCACCGGTAGTGACACCCTCACCACCGTCCGGATCATACCCTCCGACAAAAACGACCGGTTCTTGGCGAGCAAGAACCACCGGTCCCGTACTCGAGCCGGAGTCCGAGCCGCCTCCTCCACCGATACGCTCCTCTCGGCTCTTCACCGGAGAAGGCATTACCACTGCTACCACTCTCGCTCCCCGAGTCGGACATCGCAAAAATGGACCAAGGTTCTTATCGGTAGGGATAACCTATGCCTATGCCTATGCAACCTAGCTCGGTGCAAGGCCGGACACCGGTACTCAAACTACGTTACAAAAGCAAAGCAAAAAAACTAAATACAAGGGGTCAAGGCATCGGTACTTACGATTGCTGAAGGCCGAAAGTCGAGTACCGAGTGATCACACTTGCGTACCGATGCACGCTCTCGTTCTCCTACCGACGGCTCGCGAGCTCGGAAATGAAATTCGCAAGAATGAAGTGAAGTGAACTCCTCTTCACCCCCATATATATAGCGGGAGTCAACCCATCTTGACCGTACGACGTGAACCGTCGCGGCCCGGGATGGCGACACGTGGCAACGCGACGGTTGAGCTCCCCCACGATTTTCCAAACAGGCCGGGACGTGACGCGTGTCACCCCACTACCTCGGCAGTTACGCCGAGGAGCTCAACGGCCACGACGCTTCAACTCCCCTTGAAACTCGGAGCGGTTACAATTCCCAACCGGAAGGAACCCCCGTTCGGGGACTTGGGGGACTACATGGGCCGGTACCGAGCGCCGCCGGGCTGTCCCACCGACACTTCGCTACATCCCGATATGAACTTGGATTAAGTCCCCGACCACGAGCTTCCTCTTGCTCGGGACTTGGGGGACTTCGTTGCTACCATTTCATATCTTTACCGGGATAGCCCGAAGTAGCTCACTATCACCGGGAGCAGCCTCCTTGTAGTCCATAACCGACTCGGTAGGGCTCCCCTACCGAGAACATAATCTCGCAACGCCCGGCGGCATCTACCGACTCGGTAGGGATCCCCTACCGAGTATACCGCCCAGACCGCAGTCGAAGCCCCGGCAATACCCCGCCGGTACCGGTAAGACCGGGCCGGGTGTACCGACCACAAGCTCTCCCCTCGGCTCCACATGGACGTCTCCCCGACCAGTGTACCGGCGTGACCGGCCCCACCGGTACCGACACGGCCGCCGGCACACGTGCTTGTCCACTACCTCACGGATCGCACTAAGTCGCGAGCCCATGCCGCACTAGGCGCCGCCGTCCCTCGATCCGCACATCGAGGTAGTGGACCGCAGAATATTCCTCGTGTCAGGGGATGTCCCCCACGCCAGGGAAGCTTGTCTCCGACCTCACCTCATATATAAGGAGTCCTCACTCCTTATTCAGGTACGTTCTCTCCGAATCTCAAACTCTCTGCTCTTAGACCCACCGGTACTAACTTGAGCGTCGGAGGGCCTTCAGTCGGTACACACCGACCTCCCTGACCAATCCTGTGCTTTCAGGTACCCAGGTGCGACGCTACCGGGCAGTTGGGAAGCGGCAGAAACAACAACAATCATATATATTACTTGAGAATCAAGGAATGAGATTGTATTATGACTCTAATCTTGTAGCTTTATTGTGTATCTGAAACAATAAGGTGTTGGGATTCCTATTAATTATTACTCAAGGTAATATATCAGATACGTATCAAGAATTAATACATATAGAGTTTTAGTTGGATTCTAATTGGATTTCCTTTATGAGTGGGATTCAATGACAACACCTCTATATTAGGTTAAGGTCCCTGCAATCACTATAACACAGTTACAGTTTCCTTGTCCCATAGAGAGGTTCTCATGCCTAGTGATTTGCATAAGACTTTAGCCTTGAGACATCGACCATGAGTGTTCAAGATATGTTCACTAATCCAGTAATCCTTATTACTAATATGTTTATCATATTATATTTGTTAATACAATTGTATCTATATTTATTGTGAAAGATCTTGTGGCAATTTCATGTTCAGTTCTACACCAGAACCCAGTAGACCTCTCACTGTCTCCCTCTCCTCTCCACAGCTTCTCCTCCGATCACCAACTTTCTCCTCCAGGCACTTCATGGCGCCAAAACTGTACCAGAAGCTTCGTCTCTTTACTGTTGGCACGTGGGTAGTCGTATCTAGTCAAACCGACGCTGGAAGAGAGAGAATTCAAGGAGAGAAGTTCCGGCTGTTCTGATGAGAGTTTTCGATTCAAGCCACAAAGGCGGCTGAAATCGATGGCTTTGGCTTCGTCTCGGTGAGGCGAGCTCGTGACGAGGTCAAAATACAGTTGTAAAACAGATTAAGACCGGAGTTGTCGTACCCAAGAGATTGGAAGACCCAAAATCCACTTGGTAAAATGTAACCTAATTTTCTAGCACTAAAAAAAAACTTTTAGGATTTTTCTTATTTTTCAAAACACACAAAAATTAATAAATTCAAATATTACACAATTTCACAAATCACACAAAATCACATATATTTAAAGAAATTGCAATAAACACAATATATTATTTTACGAATTCAATTGAGTTATTTTTTTTTGATAAGAAAACGAAAAAAAAAACTAGAGAGAGGAGCCCTTAAGGCACAATTATATAAGCAATCACACAAATATTTGCGTAATAAATAGAGTATTGATTGTATCTTAATACAAGTCACACAATGCACACAACTAGAATGGGAATAATAAAATACCCAAACAATTATTATTCTTTTCTTTTTTTAAGATACAAATTACATCACAAAGAAGATCCCCTTGGGATCATAAACATACAAGCATCAAAATATATGTAGGGATACATATCCTTTGGAAAGTTATCAAACCAAATACAAGGTTGACTATATTTATGGCCAAGGTTCGCAAACTTATCAGCTAAAAAATTTCCTTCATGATAGATATGATGGAAAGTAATAACTGAGCATAGATGACTGAGATACTTTATATCGGTAATAAGAGTAGAAAAACGCCAAGGAACTTCTGATTTTTGATTAAGGATATTGATTAGAACTTGAGAATCTCCTTCCACTTGTAAAGAATGTAGATGTGAGACCCCGGAAATATTAAGGACTTAATTTGGATATTAATCGAGATTAAATTCGTAACCTCGGTAATATTTAAAGAGTTTCGGGAATTCTTCAGAAATTATCTGCTTTTTGTCGTAACTTCGATTTAAAGACTCGAGAATGAAGTACACGTCACGACGAGTTCGTGGGTATTTTCGGAGTATTTTTCGGATGCCCGAGCTATTTGTTTTGATTTTTGGAAGTTTGGTAATTAAGGAATTAAAGTTGATTTAATCTCAGCCGTTGATCAAATCACTGCAAGATCTTGACCGTTGGAAAGAATTAAAAGAAAAGGGGTAAAAATACCCATTGGATCAGACCAAAGGCCCAGATTTCTCCAGACCTTCACCGCCTCTTCTCTCCTCTGCCGCGACACCTCCGATGGCATCTCCTTCGTCCGCCGTTTCACGGCACCGGACCGGTCCTGCCTTGCTCGGATGGACATGGCGAGTTCAACGATGGTCACGGCTGATCCAATCGACGGCGGTAGAGAGAAACGAACGGAGGAAGTCATGGCGGCGCCGATCGGGTTTTCCGATTCCGGCCACGACGGCGAACGAAACGGTACCAATGGCTTCGCCTGGTCACGGCGAACTTGTCTATGGTTTCAGATTTTCGAATCGTTGCCTGTAGAGGAAGAATCGAAGAAATGAAGCTCTGGTTTTTCCGGCGAGTTTTCTTTTAATTTCGGCGACTCCGGCGACGGATTCCTTCAAGTCAGGTATCCATCTTGATCCCCTCATCGAGCTCTACACGTCTATAGCCTTAGATTTCGTCTTTGATTAAGGTTTGGAAATTTGGGTTTTGGGGTTTAGTTCTGTCACCGTGAACCACAGTGAGCGGTGATGGTTCAGGCTACTCCTTTTGTTTTCCAACCTTGTTAACGTTCAGTTCTATACGAAATTTAACTTCAGGAAGCTACAGATGACTTTGGGCTATGGGTTCTTGGTTAGTGAATCAGAACAGAGGTGCAGCTCGTGCTCAATTTTGGTTCTTTGAACATCCTTGCTGTTTGTGTTCTCTAAACCAATTGAGAACTCGATGAAGGTACAAGCTTTGAATTGTAAATGGTAGTTTGATCATGCGAAATTCGGTTGGAATATCCTTGTTGAACTGTTGATGGTGAATTGATATTTGGCTGCAAAGTGATTGAAAGTATAGTCTATCACTAGTTTGGAATCACTATTACTGTGAATTAAACTTGGTATATGGAAATTGGTTGTTATATATTTGGTGATTGTGAATTTGGCGTACGGCAGTAATTACTGAGGAATTTTGGAAATGCTTATTAATTATTTGGAAATTGGTCTGGAAGTATTTGATTGTGATTTAGCATAAAGTTATTACATTGTGGTTTACTGTAAACCAATACGGTAAATGCTAAACGTGTTGAACAATTGAGAAGTTATCGAAAAGCAATTCGATGTTGGTTAAATAGAAATGGTGTTGGGTGCCCATAGTAATTATGGGATAGCACCTGTACATACCATGCATATTACTATGCCACCAACCATATCTAACACCCGGGATGAGGGCCCACATGACATGGTGGGCCCCGAGCACGACATACGTCATGTAGTCCGACACCCACGCTACCTCATCGGAGTGGAAGCCGGCCAAGAGTTCATCGGGTGGCCGCCCTCCCACACTCGCCAAGAGGCTTCATGATAAGCAATAGACTAGTAAAATATGTACTTGCATCCCACATTGGAAAACATGTAAAAGAGAGGAGGCTCCCTTACTTATAAAAGGGACCCCTCTCCCACTTAGGAAGGATCCCTTGATCACATGTAAATGTACTCTCCATATAGTAGAATATTCTCCAAGTGGATGTAGTCTCCCGCATCGGGAGACGAACCACTATATATCTTGTGTCATCTCTCTATCTCTCATCTCCTTGCACTTCTAACTTGATCCTCCCGGATCTAGGCAGAAACATTTGGCGCCGTCTGTGGGAAGAGTACAAGAAGTCCCGTTCACTTTACCTCCTCCCGTTCACATTGATCAATCATCCATCAACCTAAGACTAATTCATTACCCGGTGAACCCTTGGGTGCCAATTGCCCACTGGTCCTCATTTGCCCGCTGGTCCCCAATTGCTCGCTGGTGACTCAATTGCCCACCGATGACATCACTGCTCGCAAATGACTAATTGCCGGTCAGTACATGTGCATACTGCCCGCTAGTCTTCTTAGTGCCCGTTGGTGCCTCCACGATCACACTTCATGCCCTGCGGGGTGCCCGCTGCTCAATTGCCCATCAATCAATTGTACAATTGACAACCTGTCAACCCACAACTTCTCGTCCTCGCCCGTGCAATTGATCAATACATGGTCAACGCAGGTGCTCGGTCAAACACAAACAACTTGGGGCTGCTACAGTTGCCCACTCGCCCGCGTGGACGGTTGCTCTCTACACCCGTGCGTGCTACAATAACAAATCGAGACCCGGCTTTATATGAGCTCACGTCATCCGAGAACCACTCTCAACCGGCCATCTCAACAACCTCCCGCTCCCGCTAAAAAAAAAAAAAAAAACCTCAACCGGTCATCTCTTACTCGAGTCCCATGCTTACTCAATTACCATCCCTTCTCGGGTACACCTTCCCGCATCACCTTCCCGGTCTCACTCGTGTACACTCGATCGATCACGCTCGAGCAATACCGGCTCTCAAACACGACCAAAATCAGCCCGCTTAAGCCCACCGTATGATCTTCAAGCTTCTCACTCGAGCACACCTTCTCCGAGGTCTAGATCGATCGCGACCGAGATCACCTTCCCGGTCTTGGTCGGGCATGCCCGAGATCACCCTCCCGCTCAAGCCTCGCCAATTCAGTTCAAATTTGAAAAAAGGACTTTCCAACAAGCATGCTCATGACCGAGTGCCAAGAGAGTTCCCGGACGACATCATCCCGGTCATGGCACCCACCAAGTTCATCATTCCGTCCGAGCAGATTTTCTCTTCACACCGCCGAGGTAAGTGACTGTTCGGTTTCTACGGGTCATGTCGGCCACCTCTGGTCTCTCGTTTCAATCAACCGGACACACCCGGCCGAGGTAAGTGACTGCTCGGTTTCTACGGGTCATGTCGGCCACCTCTCGGTCTCGGTTTCAATCAACCGGACACACCCGGCCATCTTGAGCTACCAACGAACACAACTATGAATCGAGAACTCGTCATCGTCATCGGCTATCCGGGCACATCTTCACCGCCAACACCTCCCGCGCGGCATCAAAGTGCGGGCATCAAACATACATGGTCACCGACCAAACCTCATCTCGGCCACCATGCCAACTCTAAAAGTTTCATAACTAGTGTTCTCGGTGAACACTATCGGTGCCCAAAGTCTTCTCCCCGGTCTCGCAAGTATCTCCCGACCATGAAGCAAGGATATTTTCTATCGGGGTTGTCATTGTACACCTTGCAGTTTTGCACCCGGCGTTAATGAGGCACAGTACAAACGGTCATCTCCCTCCGAGCACACGGCAACCCAATGCCCGCTCTTTGAACTTCCCGCATGTTAAGATGCACTCGAACGTCTTCACCGCTCCGAGTAGTTCTCATTCTAATCCAGGTCCTTCTCTCTCCGCCGGCCACTCCGGATGCTGGGACGAACCAGGTCAGGCCCATCGATCACTCCCCGGGCACCTCATTATGTCCTACCCGGTCAAAACAAAAAAAAAAAAAAAAAAATCCGGGCACTTGATCCCTCAGCAGAATTCAACCCACCCGAGCAATTCTAACAAAAAGAAAACTGGAGAAGATCAACTCTTTTGCTCCGAATACCCAGATGCTCACCACAAATTCTATGGACACCCGAGCACCCATATCCTCCTGCCTAGTATCTCACCGGCAATCTGGCATTAAAACTAGCCAACAAGCTAAGTTTCCTTTACTTTCCGCTTATTTCTTCATTGAGCTATCGGCACCATGTGCCTATACGGCTATACCTTTGCTGCCCTGCATCATTAGATAAGCTAATTAATGTGTATAGATCCCGCACATGCTACATGACACACACATTAAACATATGTCCTCATGCATGGTAGCTATATATGATAGCCCCATAAGCAGCGGACACCCATTGCCACTTACTGCATGTGTTTATCTAAATTAATTACATATATGCTTGTGAGCATGCCTATATATTATACTATCATGTCTGGGTGCTTCTTTAAAAATCTTCTATATTTGATGCATGCGCATCGGGCACCTGCTCCTCATGCAAAGGCCATCTATTGATTCATTACATTAACCAATTTTAGATTCCCTGAAGTCGAAACTTGCACTTACACCTTACATCTACATCTTGGCTGCTAGTAGCTACACTACTTATGTGACACTCGCATCAGCAATGCATGCTAGTCCATAATCATTGGCACACACATATTCATTTTTGTTCTCTAGTTAACAAAAACTAGCAATTTCCATAACCTTCGTAGACATGATTTTATTGGCACACCCAAACACATTGACTTATTATTTGTGCCTAAGGCTTGACAAAATAGCCATCACATACCTCGATCATTAGAACTTATAGCTTGACAACTCACTTGACACCCATAATTGTTCGTGAACAATCACGAACAATTGTCCACTGTGTGCTTCTTACTTCCCATTAATTAATAGCCTGGAAATTTGAAACTACGTTCAATTAGACATTTATGGTCAATTCAATTTATGGGGCTTCTGGGCATTAATTCCCCCATGCTCTACCACATATGCATTGTGTGTATCTAAGCCCTTGTGTTTATCTACGCCCTTAGTTTTCAATCTTTGGAATATATTGAAACTCACATATGTTTGCTTATTAATATGCAAACCCGTAAGTCTACATGTTTTTGCGGGCCTGTTTTTGCATTTGCCTTCGAAAGATGTGAGTAAATTACATATTATAATTACTCACTTAGGACCAATATAAGTCATACGATGCAAGCTTTTTATGACAAGCAAACAATTGTCAAATTGATACCATGTAATCAAATTGCATGATCCACTACCGTTCCATTACCATGCAAACACATCTGCAAAATACTTTGCTTGATACAGAGTACACTACTCTTTAAAAATATATATATATATATATATATATATATATGATTCATCCTTCAAAGTCATAGCATCGTCACAATATGTAATTATTTTCACTACACATGCCCACTACGTGATGTCTTAGCTATAGATAAATATGCTCTTCCACAACTCTTTGACAACCTAAAGTATGTCTAACATGCATATAATCAAGATGCGTATAATTACTATATATTGTCACAATATTGATTTCACAAAATACGTGCTAATCACCTATTTTGTTTCAAGGAGGTTCAATTACTTCTATTTCGATCACTCCAACCGAGCACATTATTAGTGCATGCAACTATGACGCTTCGCTCTACAAAATATGGAGTCACCCGCTCGGACAACTCCAATATTCATACAACATTTACGCCTCTTCCTATCGGCCCCAGATAAGTACTCACAATTTACGCTCTTTTTCTTAGAGCTAACAACATGCTTTTATACTTATTAAGCATGCCTACAATATGTGACAATACATGCTTAAATATGCTCACCATGACATATTACACATATAAGCATCTACTATACACATGCTCACATTTAAATTGCAACGCAATTATATCTATAAATATATACGACGACATTCGCATGGATATTTGAGATTTTTATGGGCTTTGACTTGCTCGGAATACGACTTGCTTGGGTTACGATTTGCTTTGGTGTTAAGCAAGGCCACGACTTGCCTGGGCCACGCCCGCATGCTCGCATAGCGCCTAATTGCTCAACTACACCAAACTTACTCGAATACGACCCAACTTGCTCGAACTCGGTCCGACATGCTCTAATTATGCCCAAATAGGCCAAATACTACTATGTATACTCGCCATTACTTATTGGGTCATACCCTTACAATTGATATATACACTCATTACACATGCAAAACTATTTATTATGCCTTTTATATCATTGATATGTTCATATTGCTTAAATTCTCCGACATGATGATCAGTTCACATGTTACATATGTTTTTGGCCTCCGGGCACCCACGTTACTAACATTTACAGGAATCGGCATACAGCCACACTCCTCGCTCCTAATGAGTTTACATATGCACGGGCCCATGGCCAAATTCCTACGAAATCTGCTTAACCGGCTCAGGTCTACGACCCTCCCCATGACTTCCGGCACCGGGGACTTACGGCTCAACGAGCCCGGTCATCGTTCGTCTCTACGGCCCACGGCTTACGAGACCATGACCACCCTAAGGCCACCGGCCGACGGGAACCGAGGTACGGTCAAAGGCCCATGGCCTCCCAACGGGACCCCTTCCAGGGCTCCAAGCCTGCGGCATTGCCACTGATCCGGCACGACCTCTCGGTACAAGGGAAGCATCTATCAGGCTCGCTACCTGATACCCTACTTAAGCCAACGGCTTACCCCCGGGACAGCCTACGGCATCCCCACTCTACTAGCTAGCTTAGCTAAGAACCAGTTCTTAGCCGGGGAGTTGGGGGACTCCCTAGGGCCTCGCCTGGGCCTACCCTCCACGAGGTAAAGTGTGTGCCCGACTCCATGGCACGATACACACACGCGCAGGCTCCTATACTTGGCACACATAGCGAAAAGTTTCTCTTAACTCGGGGACTTATACATACCGCTTATCACCAAGTAGAAATAGCCAGTCCCACGGACACTGTTTTACCAACGGCAATTTGAGCTCCACGCTTAGGCCTCATGGGCACTTTTGAGCTCCGCACTCACTTCTCATGGGTATTTTTACGCCTGCCGTACCGAGCACTCCAGCTCAAGGCTCACGCCTTACCGGCATCCCGAGCTTCGCGCTGGCCCTAACCCGGCAATCCAGCTCGTGTTCGCGCCTTACGAGCATCCCGAGCTTCGCGCTTGCCCTAACCCGGCAACCCGGCTCCGTGCTCGCGCCTTACGGGCATCCCGAGCTTTACGTCCGCCATACCCGGCAATCCGGCTCGTGTTCGCGCCTTACGAGCATCTCGAGCTTCGCGCTTGCCCTAACCCGGCAACCCGGCTACGTGCTCGCGCCTTACGGGCATCCCGAGCTTTACGCCGCCATACCGGGTACTCCGGCTCGGGGCTCACGCCTTCTCGGCATCCCGAGCTTCGCGCTTGCCCTAACCCGACAACCCGGCTCCGTGCTCGCGCCTTACGGGCATCCCGAGCTTTACACCGGCCCTAACCCGGCACCCCGGCTCGTGCTCGCGCCTTACGGGCATCCTGAGCTTTACGTTTACACCTCACGGATACACTCGTATTAATGGAAAATTGAATTCTTTTACCATTGTTATACTAACAATTGAATTCTTTTCTCATTCCATTAACATCAGTGCATCGTGCAGCTCACACATACTTACACCATTATGCAACACATACATACTTGCATCATTATGCAACCCATACATACTAGCACATCGTGCACCTCATGCATACTTGCATCAACATGCGAGTGCATACATACAGGCACCATCGTGCATCTCGCATAGCTATATCATACGCATCTATGCTTACACTTATACTATTTGCACAACTACGTGCATTGGGATTACGCCATATAATGGCACATCATATTCGCCACTCATCGCATACATACATTATGTACATGCACCTCATGTATTCATGATACATTACTTGCACAAACTTTGTGTATTTCGACCCAAGTGTCACATATTGTTTTCACCTTCATCAGCAGGTACCTCAGGGGACTAAATGACATCTCCCACGTCACCTACTTGGCAAGCTACCTCGACCGGGATTGACGAGGTTTTTCTCACTTAGGGAGTTCGGGGACTCCTAGGGGCAGGACATTGCCCGGCTGTCAGTAATGCTTGGTGACATCCTGTTTTGAACTCCCCAACCAAGACTAGCCTCTCACTCGGGGACTTCGGGGACTTGTACATACCATGCATATTACTATGCCACCAACCATATCTAACACCCGGGATGAGGGCCCACATGACATGGTGGGCCCCGAGCACGACATACGTCATGTAGTCCGACACCCACGCTACCTCATCGGAGTGGAAGCCGGCCAAGAGTTCATCGGGTGGCTGCCCTCCCACACTCGCCAAGAGGCTTCATGATAAGCAATAGACTAGTAAAATATGTACTTGCATCCCACATTGGAAAACATGTAAAAGAGAGGAGGCTCCCTTACTTATAAAAGGGACCCCTCTCCCACTTAGGAAGGATCCCTTGATCACATGTAAATGTACTCTCCATATAGTAGAATATTCTCCAAGTGGATGGAGTCTCCCGCATCGGGAGACGAACCACTATATATCTTGTGTCATCTCTCTATCTCTCATCTCCTTGCACTTCTAACTTGATCCTCCCGGATCTAGGCAGAAACAGCACCCGATAGGAAAAAAAAAATGGAATTAAGTACTCGGAAATGGTTGTCCAAGAGGACTTGAATGAATTTGTTGAGTGTTATTAATTGTGAATATTATTTAATACTCAGTTATTGTCGGACTAGGGACTCCAGTTAACCCGAAACGTGAACTGTGGTGGTGGTAGTGTTGGCCTGAAGTGACGAGAGAAGACAAGCTTTGATATTCCAGGTAGGGAAAACTTGGGACTCTCTCGGTTAGTATTTTCTCGTATATAACGAGTAAATAATAATGCATGGCTAGAGTTCTATATGAATTTGAATGATTTGATATTTTATATGCCATGCGTATTATCAATTATATTTGATTTTATGTGATGACCTGAGAGTGAGTGGAGCATAGTGACTACCTTGGGTTTCGATCCACTAAACCTCCGGATGGGCTGTACGAACGGAATAGTGTCTGACATCCAATGAGGTGTGGCACTAGATCTAGGCGGTATGGCATAAATGGACACTCTCACTACTCCTTGCCGTTTATGACATTGGATCTTGGTAAGGATGTAGTTGGCTAGATTGATCGGTCATCAGGTTTGATACATTATCCGGATATCTATTTATTTTCTCAACAATTATTATTGAGAAATGATTTATTGTTTTCCTTGATATTATTTTTACATACTGGCTAGCCCTATAAAATATATTTAAAGGTTTTCAAACCTAGCCAGGGTGAAACCCTACTGAGCAGCGAGGACGAAAGCTCACCCCTACAATAGTTTTGGATGCAGGTACTGTGCACTGGAAACGGGACAACGGTGGATAGAGCTGGGTGTGCAAATTTTTTATAATCGGATATTCGTTTTCGAATATCAGGTTCCAGATTTATTTATTCATTCTCATTGTATTCATTTCTGAATCTGTCGACCATTTAAGTTGTTCATGGTCAATATTGTGCTTTACCACATGAAACTCATTCATGAATTCAACCTTCGATCCGGTTATTTAATTTGATAAAAATTGGATTTCTATTGTTTTATGATTTCCAATTATTTCACCTCTATTCGAATTAAATACATTTCGTACTTGCGTTCTGAAATCTCAAAATTGCCTTGCGTTTCTTTAAAGTATAAGTTAGTGATATAGCTTGTATTTTTAAGGATTCGCGGCACTGTAGCGTGCTTAAATTGAAGAGGTGCAATTTGGGGCGTTACAGTAGATGTAATCGTCTTGCCCAAAGAAGACCATACTTTAAAGCCTGAGCTTCCGCTTGCAAAACTGAAGTATATCCTAAAGCTTTGGAACCTACCACAATAACTTGACCTGCATAATTTCTAATAATAAAACCAGCAGCAGCTTCACCTGAAGCAGAAACTGAGCCATCAAAGTTGAGTTTATATATATATTAATAGGGGGAGGTTGCCAACCAACATAATTCTTAATTTTCTTCCTATGTTTATGAAAAGCCAATTTGGAAACATCCCACCAGAAGTCTCTTAAAATTTTTGTAATATGGATCACTGCTTCCCTAACATAAGGTATTTTATTTTGAAAAATAAACTTGTTCGGTTGATCCCAAAGTTTCCAACAAACAGTAAGACATTTTTCAATAAGTAGAGAATGCGAATTCCAATGAGATAACAACCTGATAAGTGCGTAAATACGCACTTAAAGTGCTTCTAAATCACTTGGATTATGCTTTTCTGATAGCCTATTTGTGTATTTAATGTGCATTTTTATGTTTTCAGGTTAAATAAGTGGAAATCGACAATTTGCATTAAAATTGTACATTTTGAACTCCACATTTATTTTACTTCAATTTATTTATTTTTATTATTTATTTTCTTTTTATTTTAATTTCAAATTTGGTTTTAAAATTAAATAGATTTAAATTATTGATTAATATTATAAAAAAATAACTTTTGACTTTTTTTTTGACTTTTTCTTTGTTAATTCCCGATCGGGGATTTTGAATTTCATCTTCCTCTTCTTCTCTCCCCCCGGGCTGAGGCTGGGATTCGGCTCCCTCTCTCTTCTTCTTCTTCTTCTTCTTCTTCTTCTTCTTCTTCTTTTCTTTTCTTTTCTTTTCTCTTTTTCTTCCTTCTGTTTTTCTTTCTGCACCCATTCTATTCTCTACACCCTCTGTTTCTCTTCTCTACACCCAGCAATCAACACCGTCATCACCACTCACCACCGCCATCACTGCCGGCTCAAAGCCCGCACTTCAACCATTACAAACCACTGCAATCACCAATTCATTGTTTCGTTCTGCAATCTTCAATTCAAAGCACAAGAAATCACCTGCAATCAACACAATTTCATAATCACAATCACAGTCAATCACAAGAGAGCCCGTGACCATCACCATCGACCCATCGACCTCTGCTCAGAAATCCAATTCCGGCGTCCCTCCATACATCACCGCTGCTGCCGTCGCTCGCCGTGCCGCCAATCCCGCAGCGCTGCTCAGTCCAGCCACCACCGACGCCGCCGAACCTTCATCGACCTGAGCCCAATTCTCGGCCTCTCTCTCTCGAGCCGGGCACCCATCGATCAGGCCCACCACTGCCGTCGCCCAAGACGTTGACGCCACCATCATAGCCCGGCCTCACCTTCGACGCCGCACCTCCTCAGCTCAGACGCCGCCGCCGGCTTCATCACTGTGCCCCAGCACCGACAGCACCAGTCCTCTCAATCTCAAGTCACCGTCGATTTGAGCCCAGAGGCGTCGCTCACTCGCCGTCAAACCCAGCAAGTGCTCATCTCAGCCAAGCCGAGCTCCTCAAGCTTGGATTTCATCACCACTGCCGGCGTCACCATTTCTCTCTGGCTCTCCAAGCCTCACACGGGCTCTCTCTCACATCTGAGCACTCTCTCTCCTTTTTCTATTTACTCATTTAGTTTTCTTTTATTTATTTTCATTTACTAAATAAATGTTTATGAGTTATTTGTGTTTCTTTATTATTTCATTTAGTGTGTAATTTGAAATACCAAAAACATATTGTTAATTGTGTGTTGTGTGCTATTTATTAAAACCCAAAAATATTACTTCAAGTTTTAGTTTATTCTCATAGTTTATTAATTTAATAATTGTGTTTATATTACTATTTGTATGACTTGAATATTTTCTAAATATTATTTATATTTTAATTATTTTAAATTTGTTTGTTTAGATCAGTTTGTTAATTATTGTGTATTTTGGAAAATAAGAAAAACCCTAAAGATTGCTTTCTAGTGTTAATAAATTTAGGTTACAATTTTACCAATTAGATTTAGGGCCTTCCAATCTCATGTGGAACGACAACCCCGATATTAATTTCTATTTTACCACTATACTTTGACCTCGTCACAACCAATCAATTAAATTTGTATTAGCAGTAGGAATTATAGGCATAAATTGTTTAAGATTAAACCATACTTCATTAGCATAAGGACAATTCCTATAAAAGTGATCCATTGTTTCCGAATTAGATCGACACATTGGACAAATATCTTCAATTCCTGAAAATCTTGAAAGTCTTGATCTAAGAGAAAGACGTTTATGAAAAAACAACCAACCAAATAATTTAATTTTAGGAGGAAGTTTAAGTTTCCAAATATGAGAAAGCAGTTTTGCTTGAACTTGAGGGGCAGAGGTTGCTTGTAGAGTAGTAGCAGATTTAATAGTATATCAACCATTTGGTGAAGGTCCCCAAACAAATGAGTCGGCTTGATCTTGTAGAGGAATATTAATAGCTAATATTGACTTAACAATATCTAAAGGTAAATATTGAGTCAATTTAGCTGTATTCCAGGTCTTATCAACAGATATAAAATCAGCAACCACATCATTCAGATCAACAGATCTATCAGAAATGACATTAAGAAGAGGAAATGGGAATGCCCAATTAAAAGTCCAGAACTTAATATCTTTACCATTTCCAAGAATCCATCTAATACACTGGAGAAGAATAGACCTTGCATTAAGAATGCCTTTCCAGGCGGGTGAATCCCCAGGTTTTGGTTTCACTGAAAGAAAAGAATTATTATATAAATATTTAGCAGATACCAGTTTTACCCACCAATTATTAGGTTCAGTAAGTATTTTCCATCCAAGCTTAGCTAGAGCAGCTATGTTAAAGTGTTCTATATTTCTACCAACTTTTTATTGGTACAAACAGTAGTCCAAGATACAGGAGGAGCAACTTTATTACTAGGACCCCAAAATAAACTTCTCGAAAGCTTATTAATTTCATTTATAGTTGTTTTTGGACAAGGAAAACAAGACATAAGGTGATTAGGCATTGCAGCAATTGTAGAGTTAATAAGAATCAGTTTTCCAGCTCTAGAGAGTAGATTTTATTTCCAACCAGAAGGTTTCTTTTGAACTTTAAATAATAAATCCTTAGTATTTGCCTTATCAGACCATCGAATAATATTTTGGATACCAAGATACTTTTCTAAAGTACATTTATGAGGAATTTCCATAAGGAAAATTTTCCAAGATACTTGATACAATGCAGCGGAGGAAAGATCGAAGAAGATAAGGAAGAGCGAAAAAAAGAAAGAAAAGGAAAGCTTCTAAACTAGCTAGCAGCCCCTAAGAAAACAGGGAGGGAAGAGCTTAAGATATGTGAGGCCTGAAAAACACCGATCATCAATCATCAAAGGTCCAAGTGTTTGGCTCCTTCACTTTGTGAAAAGTCATCACGAGTGATCATAACATCCTACAAAATAACAAATCAAAAAATATATAAATACGAGTTTTAAGTTGATTACATTATTCATAAGTGATTAAATTTGGCAACTTACCTGAAGCATTTGTGTGAAAGAAAATTGACCTTGCAATTGCAAATCTGGGTCATCATCTCCAATAACTTGCAAAGGCAAATCTGAGTCATCTCCGGTAACTTGCAAAGGCAAATCTAGACAACTTACCTGAAGCAATTGTGTGAGAAAAAGTGAGCTATAAAAGAAAAAGAAAGAAAAATAACACAAGATACATTCTTATTTAATCCATTCATCAAATATGACAAACCATTACCTGGAAAGAAATTTTTTTTCTTGCTGGGGCTTTTCTTACTGGAGATGTTAAGGCATATGATTCAGCTTGAGACATAGGCTTTATCCCTTCCAGAACCCCCTTATATCTACCGTAACCACTACCACTACCACGAGGACGTCCAACCGTAGCTTTTCTTTTAACTCCACATGCTTTTGGCATTTCACCAAGCACAACATCATGATATTCTGAAGTTTGATTCAAACATGTATTATCTTTCAATATTGTTTTTTTCTTTTCTTCCAAGTTCTTAAGCAACTCAATAGAATACTCATGAGCATATTTTGTTAACTCCTCATGCTCAGCTGCAACAGATGCAATCTCACGATAATTACGACATAAATGGCTATAGCGTTTTCCAATTGACTCCTCAGGATTGACACTAGTCTTTGCTGCATGATAATTAGTGATGCTCCTTGCCTTTGCTTCTTTGCTCCAACGATTCAATATATAAGAAGATGGGATTCTTCTCACATTCTTCTTATCCAAGACTTTCAATGCATGACAACATAAGATTCCAACAAAGTTAAACTTCATGCAACTACAAATTATTGTTTGCACCGAAGCATCAAATTTAACCAAATGCTCTCGAGCTATACCACGGTAAGACACTAAGTACTCATATTTCATATCAGATTTGCTAACCTTATTAGCAACATAATCACCAATTCGTTTGTACTGTTGCTGGAAGAGTTTGAAAACTTTTGGAGTATACACCTCCTCTGCATGTTGCAACATCTCTACATCAGCATATAACACAGGAGAGGTCTGCATCATTTTGAAATCTGCAATTAATTCCTCATATCGTCGATCCGCTAAAACTCTCTCATAGTGTTCAAAAAAGCGCAGAAGATCATGACTAGGCTTCAAGTATTTTTTCAATGTATTATTCATACTTTCGCTGCGTTGTGTACTCATCATGTCTGCAGTAAAAGTATGTCGCCCATACACTAATGCCCATTTTTCTTTCACATCAAACAATTTCTTTAACCATTTATTCTCCTTGAGGTTATGCGTTTCAAGCATCTCATTCCATGCTAATAGCCAATCTTCTTCATCCTCATAGTCATAAACACACTTTCCAAAATCATGAGTAAATTGTTGTGATCCGTGAAACACATGGCTTAACTGCTTTGCAGCATTTTGATAAATATGCCAAACACAAAGACGATGATGAGTTTGAGGAAAAACTTCTGATATTGCACTAGCCATTGCTGCAGATTGGTCTGTAAGTATGGTTTTTGGTTGTTTTCCAGACATTGCTCCGAGAAAAGTCTCAAAAAGCCACTTAAAAGACTCAATAGTTTCATCATATAACAAAGCTGCACCAAATATCACAGTTTGCTTATGATGATTCACCCCAATAAATGGTGCAAATGGCCTGCCATATTCATTTGTTCGATAAGTTGTGTCAAAACAAAAAACATCTCCGAAAAGACCATAATCACTTATTGCACGTTCATCTGCCCAAAATATATTTGTAATCATGTCATCTTCATCAAGTTGCATTGAGTAAAAATAAGACGAGTTATCTACCCTCATTTTTTGGAAATATTGCAATATAGCTCCAGCATCTCCCTTTTCCATTTTGATCCTCCGCTTTCTATGTATGTAATTCCGATAGTCTCTATCCATAAAACCAAGATTCTCTCGTCCACCAACTTCTCTACTCATCAATTCGACAGTTGCTTTTACTGAAATTCCTGACATGTCAGCATCATCAGCATGTTCTTTTTGAGCTTTAGACATACACCGATTGATCTTTAGCATATGCTTCATTGGTGTTTTAATTAACTCATGATTATGAGTTCGCTCGAGCGACACTACCTTAAATTTTCCATTGTTCTGAAGACGACAACTCATATGAGCTTTGCAACCCACCCTTGTGATTGGTACAGAATAAGATGGTTCAGACTTTTTGTTAATTCTCCGCTGGCCTTGTTTTGAGCAACAATAGAATAACTTTACAACCAAACCATTCTTGCTTCTATTTCTTTTTTGTTTCCTCACATTGAAACCATTCTTTCCACCATACTTGGCATATGCTTTGTATGCACTCTCATCTGAACTAAACTCCATTCCGCTGCAAAGTTCTTCTGTTTTCTCTTTGTTTTCACCATCTTCCTCCTTACCCTGCACATCACCATCATCCTCGCCTGAAAAATCGACTCCATCCTCACTTGACAAATCAACTCTGTCCTCACCTGAAAAATCAATTTCATGCTCACCTTTCAAACTGACTTCATCTTCACCTTGCAAACTAGCGTCGTCCCCCTCTTGCAAAACAATCTCATAATCAATTAATGAATCGCTCCTTAATATTGTACAATTTGTATTCTTCAGAACCTGCCATTTACAAATTAATACGTTAGAATGGACAACTGCTAATAAACATTGACCATAAAAGGAAGAAAAAAAAACAGAATTGATCGAACAAGGAAAAGCAACCATATATGTTTCAAAAAAAATTAAGAAACTACGTACTACATCCATTTCAAGGTTTCTATGTTCTTCGTCTCTGTTAGAGATATCCATTGATATATATGGTCTTTGCTTGGCAACCATCCAATTCATTGAATCTCACCCGTGCAATGTTATTAAGAATTTTACATATTTAAGGTGATGGGTATTGTTGCCCATCATGCATGTCCAGCTTTAACAAAACCCAAAGCAATTGTCAGAAACATGAAAGCATGCCCACATTAAAAAATTAGCAAAACTCATCCATTTGCAAACGGCCGTGAGTTAACGCGAACAACAGTTATGATAGAATTATTTTATATTTTTTTAATAAGAATGCAGGTGTCAGCAACTGATTGGTTATTTCGGGAGGGGGTGAACCTCTGCGTCCACCCAGGGGGTGGACCTGAAAATTTTCCTTTCCATAATAGCAGAAATATGATATCTTTTAACTCTAGGAACATTACAAGAATAATAAAGAATGGATTTGTGATAGTTGACTTTCTGACCTGAGACATTTTGAAAAGAAGAAAGTAAGGTCTTAAGTTTATAAGCAGCTTTCTCAGAGGCTTGAGCAAAAGAAGGCAGTCATCTGCTAAGTACAGGTTAGAAATTCTTAAACCCCGAGGAGAAGATAACAGCCCAATATGAGAATTGAAATTTTCAGATAAACTATTTAAATGTCTAATAAAAGGTTCGATGCATAATATAAATAAATATGGGGATAAGGGATCTCCTTGCCTGAGTCTACGAGAGGGTTTAATATGACCATAAGGTTTTCCATTTAACAATATAGAATAAGAAACAGAAGAGATACAATGCATAACTAATTGAACCCAATCAGGATGAAAACCAAATTTTAACAAGCAACATTGAAGAAAATCCCAATTAATCCTGTCATAAGCTTTTTCCATATCTAACTTGATAGCCATGGTATGTCTCTTAAGATTTTTCCTTGGGAACTTGGTTACCAATTCATGTCCTATAAGAATATTATCCTGGATACTCTTACCAGGGATAAAAGCAGCTTGGTTTTGAGATATGCATTTATCTAATAAAAGTCTTAAACGATTAATAATTAACTTAGAAATTAATTTGTAAGTTACATTACAAAGACTGATAGGTCTATAATGAGAAACAGTTTCAGCCGGACTTAGTTTAGGAGTAAGAGTAATATAAGTATGATTTAAAAGTTCAATAGATTGTCCTTGATGAAAAGCATGAACTAAATCGTACATATTCTGCTTAACTTTATTCCAACAAGATTGGTAGAATAATGTCTGCATCCCATCAGGGCCTGGAGCTTTTAAAGCTCCAATCTGAGCAATAGCTAGCTCTATCTATTTCCAAATGAGAAAAAGGTGCCAATAGGCTTTGATTATCATTATGATCAATACAAGGATGGATAATATCCAGGAAAGAATTAATATGATGAACAGAAGTATTAGAATCAGCAGAAAATCTACATTTAAACTCATTCACAAAAGCATTAGCTATATCTTGTTGGTTATAAATATCAGCGATAGTTTTAATTTTGGAGATGAAATTTTTATTTTTCCTGATAGCTAGTTGCAGTAGCACGAAAATAAGCAGTATTTTGATCTCTTAAGGTAAGCCAATTAACCTTAGCCCTCTGTGCCCAATACATTTCTTGTTGATTAATTAAATCATTGAGTGATCGAGTAAGCTGTCTTTCTTGATTAAAAAGAGCTGAGTCGAACGGGGAATGATACAGAAGTTCCTGAACATGAGCTAAATGAGTCTGAGTACTCTCAATCTGATGAAATAGATTAACATTATTGAATTTATTCCATCTTTTAAGTAAAAAAGTTAAATTTCCTAAGTTTCCAAAAAGATCATGTACCGGATTATGAGAAGAATGAAATTGCCAAGCATTATCTAAAAGAGTCTTAAAAGAATCTTGTTTGAGCCAGTGAGCTTGGAACTTAAAGGTATGATTTTTAAGCTCAATAAGAGGTGAAGTATCTAATAACAGGGGACTATGATCAGATCCCATTATAGGTAAACAATTAACAATAGCATCAGGGAACAAAGTGAAGGTTGTAGAGTTGTAAAGAGCTCTATCAATTTTACTCCAGACTCTATTACCTAAGAGCATCTCCAACAGATGACCCATTTTAAAATAAATTTAAAATATAGCTAAATTTAAAGTAAAAGCTAGCTCCAACAGATTACCTAAACAAAAGTTAAATTTATCTTTTGTTAAATTCTCTATCTATATTTAGCTAGACAGGAGAGAGAAAATAGGTAGAAGTTAAATACTCCAACGTCTATATTTTTCAGTTTTCAACGTTCTTTTTTTCAATCTAACTTACAAATAGCTACAACTGTTGGAGCAGGAATAAAAAAAATACTAGTTATATTTAACTTTTAGCTAATTTAGCTAAAAATAATAGGTTTACTGTTGAAGATGCTCAAGTCATGGTTATTGGTCCAAGTATAGTAGTTGCCTTTAGTTGGAACTAGCAATGGTGCCCGCACGATGTTGTGGGTTTCAATAGTATTTAGAATATGTAGAACATATTAAAAACATACAGGAAATTTAGAAGACACCAAAATTATATAGGAAATTCACAGTGTTATGATGTTTTGTTTAACAAGTTTAAGTTACAAAGAAAATACATATTTAAGGGCAGAGTTTACAATTTTTTCGTTAGTCAAGCAGTGTTGAACTGCTCATTAATTAGATATATATATACAAACTGCTAATCATAAAGAAATAGTATGAAAACTGCGGCAAAGTTCCAGGCTGCAATCCGTCCGTACGACACATACCGCGTCCGGACGCCTGGTGCGTGCTGTAACATTTCGGCATCGCTCCGTCCGGACGATCTGAACACGTCCGGATGCCCTGTACGTTCGACAACAGCGAACAAAGGTTCATGACTTTGTTTTGACTCTCTGTAAGGATAGAACAAGCCCATATCAATCGCACCCTTCAAGTAACGAACGATTGTCTTTATACCAGTCCAATGGCATTGCATGGGCGCAGAGATAGCTAACAAGTTCACATCAAAGGAGATATTGGGTCTTGTGCATTGTGCTAAGTACAATAATGTGCATATTGCACCTAGGTATAGCACCTCAACCTCTAGAACGTTTTCGTCATCATCCCTTGGACGAAACGGATCTTTTCTTGGATCTAGGCTGCGACCAAACGAAATAATTATGGTTTCTGAGCTATGCTCCAAAAAAACGTTTCCAAGGATCAGATTTAGCCGAAAACTTTGATGTAGAATGATCAATGGCGAATGCCATAAGTTAAACTTTTCGGTAGCTCCACTTAAGCATGACCAGGTAAGTAGTAAGAGATGTCGGTAGAGCGAGGCTCACTTGACACCACTAATCTCAAACTTCCTTACCTAGACATCATACCCAAGTAGGTGAGCCTAGTCGGGAGTAAGTCAAGGCAAAAGCTTTGATGTAGAACAGTCGTTTCTTCTCTACGGATTCCTCATCCGGAGGTTTACAATGAACTCTTGTTCAAGGTCTCTTCTCTCTACGGATTCCTTATCCGGAGTATTAGCTCGAGTCCCCACAACTCGGCTCTTGAGATTATCACCAATAGTATGATGACATTAGAGGGCTCATGACTTACATATACCGCATGCGATATAAAGCTCAAATAACCCCCTAATGCTTCTCATAGTTTGGTGAGTATCGTATACTTATCCCACGTTATAAGAAAGGTGGGAGGTAGAAGAAGGGAGGTTGCAAGTCCCCGATGAAAAACACAACCGCAAGCTAGAAAGCATGAACCTTTATAAAATATTACTTGGGTTCTTTTCTCGGATTATCTTAAGTATTTCTTCTTCTGAACTTCGTATCCAGAGATCCAACGGTTTGAATTGGCTGAAATTTGAACTGCAAACAAAAGACACAGAAATTAGTTAACCAAATTTCAACTCAATCCAACGGTTAATCCAAGTGTCCTGTTCTGTATAGGTAGATTCTGAAGATTGCTAGCGGAGAAGCGGTGGGGCACGGCGGTGATAGTGCACAGCAGTAGCCGATCGTTGGCGGTCGAACGATGAACCTAGGGTTTAGGGTTCTAGGGTTTTCTGTTTATCTCAGGGCTAGAGGCTCGTACTGATAACGTGTTTAAGTAAACTGAAATATAAAGTAGAGAGAGCAAATAGCATAGAAATCAAAACTTCTTTATTGATGAATAGGTGCCTCTATATATAGAGGAATACAATGATACAATCCATATGGTAATAGGATTCTTATTCAATACATATCCTTATGCAAACCTATCTTGATATTCCTAGGTTGACAAGCACACACAATTAGGGTTTTCTACAACAAGATTAAAATATAGCTAAAAATACATGATTAAATGTTAAAAAGACTCACTTATGTGATAAAAGGACTCAACTAGTAGGAATTCATAAGCTCATGCAAATCGTGCAGAATGTTGTCCAACGGGTTACCATTTGCGGAAGCCAAATATATAATCACAAATAACTGAATTCTTCCTGTCAAGAACATCAATAGTCACCCTTATATTTTTTATATACCCTAAAATCAGATTATAAAAGCAATGTGGTGCTACAATCAAAGAAAAATATCATTTTTGCGTAAACATCAATTCTTCCTATAAAACTCTCTAATCAATGCAATTTCAAGCACTGCATCCGAGCAAGAGGTGTAAATATCATAAGCCGATAAAAGAATCCTACAGATATGCTAAAATAACAAGAGGTTCATAGCCCCATTTAGCTTATTACCTTGTTTAACATAAGGTCAAAGTCTATGACCTCTTATCAAAGCCCCTACATCCGGAAAATTCTACAATACCCAAAGCACTAGTGTTTTGGACATGTCAGCAAAAATATAGATCGTTGGAACTATAAATCTCCATCTTGCCCCTTATAAGTGAGATTTTAAAAAATTCAAAGCACTCAAGATGTTCCCCCTACATCCATCTCAACTTGCATCTCATACGCTACCCAAATTTATCCAAGGACCTTGTCACCTACAGCAAGTTTGGGACTTTTGGGGCTCGAGAAGAATAATATTCATTTTAAGATAAATGTTCACTAATAAACAGGAAAGAGATATCCCATTGTCTTGATAAGGGCATAGTTAAACCATACAGGCAAAATGAACTCTTGTGATAATGCATGCGCATCTAATACATCTCAAAAGTTTACATCCACAATTGGAGCTAATGCTAATCAGTTCAAGATAACCAAACCCAAAATTAGGAAACAATGTATTTCATTGCTCTAAATACATCGGAAAACCCCATACCCTAAATACAGCACTTTGGTCAATGGAGTTTCTCAAGAATGCACTCGACATATTTAGAGCTCATTGACAGTCGGTCATTCTCCGTTGTTCTGAGCAGCCGCAGTTTCATCCTTATCAAGGACTTCTTCAGGAACCAAGACCCTAAATACAGCATAGTGATGGTTTAAGCTTCTTTCCGCTTGTAGTCTGTGAACAGAGCCCAATGCCCCTGCACTTGGGTTTGGGAAAGCAAAGAATATACGCTTGATTCTTTGATGCACAAGTGCCATTGCACACCTTCAATAATAATTGAATATTAGAATATTGAACATAACAAGACTTAAAAGGAAAACCACAAACCCCAGGTTTCCAATATATGTTTTTTTTTTTATCGAAAACTAACAAGAGACAAGGAACTAAGGAAGAAGAGAGAACATAAACATTTATCACTGCAAGACCTACTAGGATAATTCAAATGTCAATTAGGTTCAAATACATTGACCAATGTAAAGAATGGTGAGAATAAAGTACTACTGTAAAGGTCCTACTAGGATAATTCAAATGTCAATTAGGTTCAAATACATTGACCAATGTAAAGAATGGTGAGAATAAAGTACTACTGTAAAGGTCCTATTCAGCATCCATCAGGAGGCGCATCGTAGAGGCACTGTAGAGACATTAGAAATGAAAAAAATAGAAGAAAGCATCTTTTTTACTTGCAATAAGGTGCATACACTTCACTGTTATGCATCCCATACAAACTATTAAGAACAAAGCAAATGGAATCCTACCCTATCAAATTCCCATGGTACCATAACTTTAATAAGATAAATATAAGCATCGCAATTCAAAAGTGCGTTATTACAAAGAGACCAAAAAAATTGAAGGGGCAGAAAAACTTACATTATGCAGGGCTCCCAAGCAAGGTAAATGTCAAAACCTGTACATAGATAAGGCCTCACTGATAGAGACCTGGAACCTTCATCATCAGTATCCAGATGAACCTCATCGTTAACCTGAAAAGATGGCAAAATTCATAAGATCACATTTGAACGGTAAAAGTCACCCGAGCACTTGGTGTTCAAAGACAATGTCCTCATGTAGGGTTAACAAACGTGCAGTGTTTCACGAATCTGCATTGTTAACAAATGTCTGAAAATGAGATACTTAACAGTTCACGAGCTTCATGTTCTTTTTTTTTTATTGGTCAACCAAGCTTCATCTAAGAAACAATACATAAAAACTTATAGTAAAGACCCACTTTATCGAAATTGTAGAAGGTTTTCTGAGATAAAATACTTCAGGGGGCTTTTCAAGGAAATGAGAAATTAGTTTAGAGTAAAAAACTTGGTTAAAATATAAATCATCTCCTACAAAATGCAAGAGACAGGACATACGCAAGAGAAAATCTTCGGGGAAAAAACACCAAATAAAAAGAGAGAAGAAAAAATATTTAGTAAATGATGGGAAGTGAATAAACACCAAACAAACCCCTCAGCTCCGTAAAATAGTCATCCCAAAAAGGTCCAATTTGAAGGCTGAAGCACAAAGAAATAACTCACATTTGTAGAAGGGGCCTTTTGTCTTTTGGCTGGAGAGACAACAGAAAAAGAAGACTGTGTGTGGTCCATTTCACCATACTTATCTTGGAATTTTCCCAAACTGGGGAAAAGACGAACGTCCCTGGCAGCAGAAGATTCAACAGCGACAGTAGCAGCATGCCGTAAAGGGTGCCAAGAGTAGGAATTAGTGTTTGATTGTTGCTCAGCCCATCGCCAAGGATATAAACAACAAACACCAGTATATAATCGTTTCAAATAATTTGGCAAACTATTTGAACGCAGAGTTTCATATCTCAATACTCCATCTGATTCGCTCTGGGAAATAGAGGCTTCTGGCTTTTTAAAGAAGTAAGTTTCGAGGGTGGTCTTGTTTGCAGGAGCATACCAAGAGCAAGTTTGATCACATGCAGTAGCAATAACCTGTTTAACTGATGGATCTACTATAACCGCTGCATTGACTACCTACATACAGAGTGAATTGTGTAGCATGCAAATACACTCTATGAGAAGGCCATAAAGGAAACATAACAACACAAATAACAGAGATTAAAAGGCCAGCACAAGGAAAGTACAAAAGCTACCATATTAGCACCAGACTTCTTCGCCAACTGAATAGCATACTTCATGAAGCCAAACACCGACTGTGAGTCCTCTTCACCGAATCCAATAATGCCATCAATATTACTGTACTTTCAAGGTAAAGGAAAAAGAAAGCAAGAGTCAGGGATAATTATTTACACGTGCCTATTTGAGGATTGTAGAACCATCGTCCAGGACTCAAGGAAGAAAGTAGCAGCAACCCATAGTCCAGGACTCGAGGAAGAAAAGTAGCAGCAACCCATACTAAAAAAGGATCTATATATAACCACTCAATATGATATTCAAGCAAAATAAATTTTATGTCAATATTAGCTTAACTTTCATTAAATAGTAGAAAAACATGCTGCAATAGAGACATTAACTATAGGAGTGTAAACCTATGAAGCACGGAAACGAAAACGGAAACCTACGAAATGAAACGCAGAAACAGCAAATCTTAAAAATTTCATTTGGAAACGAGACCAGAAAACGTGAATAATATATAATTATATATAAATTAATTAAAAAACTGAATATCATAATTAATTCAAAAAAATTAAAATTCTAACCGCTGAGGACAAGATTCGAACCCTTATCATTAGAAACAATGCTAAGTCAGCTTACCATTGTAACAATCCTCTTGTTTGTTGATTAATTGTACAAAAGGTTTATTTATTTATTAACCCAAGTTCTTTTTTTGTTTAAAAAAAATTCCATTCCTTTAACTTCTTCAGTTCATATTAACGTGTTCCACTATTCCACTTCTTCCTCCTCTTCAGCAGCCAAGCCATGTTTATTTTTCTTCTTCTCCTTTCCTCTTCTTTCTCTCTTTTCTTCTGATTTAAGAAAAGATTTCTCTGTTCTTTTCTTCTTCTCCTTCCTTTCTTTTCTTCCCTTCCCTTTCTTTTCCGTCGTCTTCTTTCCTCCATATCTAGATCTGCAAATATAGATCTGGAAATCCAATATTGCACAAAACGGTTCCTTTTAAATTGCAAAACACGTTTCCAAAATTAGAAACTTATATTTTGCCGCCTTTCCACCAACCTATCCACCGGAAACATGTTTCGTTTTGTACCGTTTCCGACGCGTTTTGTCCCCGTTTCCTGTTTCGGTACAGGGAATAGCTGCATTTTCACGTTTCCATGCATCATAAGTGTAAACTAACATCCTGGTACCTATAACATGAACCTGTTCCATCACTTATGTTGAAGAACAAAATCAAGATCTACTAAAAATCTATACTGAGATATCTTTCACCTCCTCATCACCCTAATCTAGAAAGGAAAAACTAAAGACCCCTACACATCAATAATTGAACTCACTATCTGCAAATAGAATTAACATTTAGAAAAAATAACCAAAATTAAAAAACCCATAATTTTATAAGGAGAAAGGGAGCTTACTAGGTCGGTGGATGATAAGATGTTGGCCATAGCTTGCATTGTTCCTCCCACTCTTCTTTTGATAATGCAGCATACTTGCAAACCTAAAATTGAGTGGATTGAAATGTGAAAACATAGCTGTCGTATCTAAAGACAAAGAAAAACAATCACAATCATAGCAAGTTTGGAAACAACACGCTAAAGAGTAGGTTTATGGAAAAGAATAGAATCTCAAATAAATCAAAATGCAATATTCAAAACAAGTAGCAAGTACCTATGAAAGGGATCAATAAAAGAAGTTTAATATGTGGACAATTAGCTAGAGCAGCAGGCTGTAGCAAAACTGTTGTACCGAAACTGATTGCAAAGGAAAAAATCAAAATGCAATATTCGAAACAGGTAGCAAGTAGAAAGGGATCAATAAAAGAAGTTTAATATGTGGAGAATTAGCTACAGCCGCAGGGGCTGTAGCAAAACTGATTGCAAAGGAGGGGATATCGGGTTGTCATTGTATCTACAAGGTAATGTCTGAGTGCAACTATATGAAGTGAAAAACTTAATAAAAGAAGCTCAGCAATAAATAGAACACAATTCAATTTCAATTCAATTTCAATTCAATTTTAATATAATATAAATATGAAAAAGTGATGGTCTAAAATAAATTACATAATCCACCGACTATAGTCTTAAAACAAATTTAAGGAAACACTTCCATCATACTTCCTGAAAAGCCACAAACTTCTCACATGGGTATAGGAATACTTGAGTCAAATAAGACCTTCAAGACCAGAAAACAGCACACAGCTTTGAATGGGCTCAGAACATTTGCACGCACAGAAGTGTAGAAAAGAAATGACAAAGGGTGGGGCAGTTGAACCAAGGGAAGAAAAAAAATGTTCATCTCTAATGTAAACCAACAAGAAGCATAACTTCCATAACTTCCACTAGGGGGATTATAATTTAAACATTTTCACATAACATGAATCATAATTATGCAATGAAGGTCAGGCTTGTAATCTACAAATAATCACTCGCATGCAACAAAGATTTAAAAAATTACAGCAATATAACAAAAAAAAATTGACACTAAAATAATAAAGAAAGTCTTCATGTTTTCTACTTGTTTGTAATTTGCACTTTATATTACTTTAAGACAAAGGACAAACTACAAAAAGATTAAAATACTGGTAAAAAAAACATGATTAAAAGTGAAAAAGACCCACTTTCGTGATAAAAGGAATCAACTGGAAGGAATTCATTAACTCCTGTACATCGTGTGGAATGCTGTCCAACGGATTATCATTTTCGGAAGCTAAACATATGATCAAGGATAACTGAGTTCTTCCTGTCAAGAACATCAATAGTCACCCTCGTATTTATTATATACCCTAACATCAAATTGTAAGAGCAATGTGGTGTAACAATCATAGGAAAATATTGTTTTTGCATAAATATCAATTCTTCCCATAAAAACTTATACTCAGTGCAATATCAACCACTGCATCAAGCAAGAGGTGTAAATATCAAAAGCTAGTAAGAGAATCCTACTGATATGCTAAAATAACAAGAGGTTCATAGCCCCATTGAGTGATGCTGATCATTATTCTGTTTTTAGATTTTCAAATCATATTGAGGTGAGGTGATAGAAGCTCCATAGTCCTCAAATAGGTAGGTACAGTTTTCTTTGACTAATTACATTGTAGGTAAATAAACATTATACCAAATAACCGATTTGTTCTGTATGACCAAATGTAATAACTAAGATTTTTCTTACTGGTTACACATAAACATCTCAAATTCAATGTCAATGAACCCTTATGAGTCTGGTCAACAAGATCACAAGCTAACATACACTAAATTTAGATATAGGTTGCCTTCAAAATCACATAAATAAAACCCCTCATGGAGTAACCAAACACCACTTTTTGCAATCAAAGATGTTGAATATTACCAAACATAATTACTGTAGTGTCAAGTGATTTATTAGATATAAAACTATTGCTAGAGTGGAAATGTAGGAGGTAATCTTCATTTGAAGGGAGATTTAATGAAACATTTCATATATTCTACATCACACTTATAACCGCGCAATTGAGAATATGAGATACACACCTCCTTTAACAATCTTCTGCACCCGCTTCACATGTTGTAGACTTTCGAGCTGTGCTATTTGGTTTAAACGCCTAAATGATGTTTTCATCAATTTATTTTGCCAACATGTAGAAACACAATGACGACAGATCGAATAATTTATTTTATGTTTATTAGAAACTTGAATGGAAAACAAGTAGGAGGCAACCTTACAAGAGTGTTGGCCACTTTTGGGTTTATAAATGAGGCAATCACATCCACTGTGGGTTGTTGGTCAGTAGGGATAGAGGGAATGTCTGGGATGTGCACGATTTGCCAAGTCTCCATATTTCTGTTCCTAACAACAACAAGAGGAAGAAGAATTTTACTACTTCAATCCAACCAAAAATATAGATTTGCCAAAAACTAGCAACAAAGGAGCATCCACCAATTCCAAGCAGAGGTGTCTTAAACTACTACCCATAAGTGAGAAACTAAACATATATGAGTACATACTCCATAGCACATATAGCAAGACCCAAATTCAATAACTCACTAAAGTGTTTTTCGTACAAATCAAACCACTGAAAATTTAATAACCCAATGAACCAAAATCGCACTACTTACACACACGTTGCTATCTCAGTATTTGAATTTGGACGTAACTACTTTTCAAGTAATCGGGTTCCTAAACCCTAAACCTTCTTTATGAACTCTAGCCTTTTGATGTCTGCATTATTTAGGTTTTCGAATTTGGCGGGACTAATTTGATAATTTCACTGCCCAAACTAAACCAAAACATTTTACCTCCTACCTATTTTTGCCCGTGTTTTTTATCCCTGTACCATTTACAGTAAAACCTCTTACAGTAAAACCTCGATAAATAATTGTTCTATAAAGTAATTTCGCTTAGATAATAAAAAATTTTAATTTCGAATCAAGCATATATTAAAATAATAGTTTCACTTAATGCATAAGATGATAAATTTTTCTAGCTTTCCTTAGGGCCCATCGATTATATAATCAATAACCGACTAAAATACATAAAAAAAATTTGTGCATAAAAATTCATTATACATATGATGTAACAAGATGACATGATTTTGGGTCTCATATATTGTATACAGATCATGTTTTATGTATATACAGATCATGTTTTATGTATATACATGTGCATTATGTTCTAAATCATTTTATCTTCTAATTCTAGAAATATGTACGTACATGTATCTTTAAAACCCTCATATTTTCTTATTTTTACGGTTCATTAAAAAGTTTGACTAGAATATGGATCTATGTCTGGTTTTTCATAAAATACACACATATTTTGATTTGAAAACAAAAATTTCTTTAAAAAATAATAAATTAATGAATTATTCATTTATCGATAAATAAACAATCTCGCTACGATAATAATTTTTTCTAGTCCTAAAAGTATTCATTTATTGAAGTTTTACTACACCAAAAATAGAGACATAATAATTTTTGGATTTTAATCACTACTTCACTAGTAGGGTCTAAATTTTGGGGCATCAGACAACAATGTACCCAACTTTCAAAACAGGGGCAGAAATAGATAGAGGTAAAATGTTTTGGTTTAGTTTGAGCGTTTTGGTTTAGTTTGAGCCGTGAAATTATCATATTAGTCCCGCCAAACTCCGAGCCCTAAATAATGCAGACAATAAAGGGCAAGAGTTCCTAAAGTTTTAGGAACCCGATTACTTGAAAAGCAGCTAAACCCACATTCAGATAAGTGCCCGAGATAGAAACGTCTGTATAAGTATTGCGATTTTGGTTCATTGGGTTATTCAATTTTTAGTGGTTTGATTTGAATGGAAAACACTTTAGTGGGTTATTGAATCTGGGTCTTGCTATATGTGCTATGCAGTATGTGAGGTGTTGATATATGTTCAGTTTCTCACTTATGGGTAGTAATTTAGACACCTCTACTTCGATGCAGGTGGTTGTTTTTCTTAATAGAATTGGTGGATGCTCCTTCGCTATTAATTTTTGGCAAATCTATTTTTTTGGTTGGATTAAACTAGTAAAATTCTTCTTCCTTTTCTTATTGTTAGGAATAGGAACATCGAGACTTGGCCGATGGTGCACCCACGACATCCCTTCTCTCTCTCCTGACCAACAACTCACAGTGAATGTGATTGCCTCATTTAGAGACCCAAAAGTGGCCAACACTCTTGTAAGGTTGCCTCTTACTCGTTTTCCATTCAAATTTCTAATAAACATATTTTTGGTTTGGTTTAGTTTACTCGATCTGTCTCTGTCTGTCGTCATTCCGTCATATTCAAGACTTTTGATTACAAAAAGTGTTGTCTGATTACTCCATGAGCGATTTTATTTTTGTGATTCTATTACTTTATGTGATGATTTTGAAGGCGGTTATATCTAAATTTAGTGGATTGAGAAGTGTACGTTAGCATCACAGGGTTCATTGGCATTGAATTTGAGATGTTTATGTGTAACCACTAAGGAAAATCTTAGTTATTACATTTGGTCAAGCAGAACAAATCGGTTATTTGGTATCATGTTTATTTACCTATAATGTAATTAGTCATTTACCTACAATGTAATTAGTCACAGAAAACTGTACCTACCTATTTGGGGGCCTCGGGGCTTCTATCACCTCACCTCACCTTAATATGATTTGAAAGTCTAAAAACAGAATAATCATCAGCATCACTCATTGAGGCTATGAACCTCTTGTTATTTTAGCATATCAGTAGAATCCTCTTACCAGCTTCCTCTAATATTTACACCTCTTGCTTGGATGCGGTGCTTGATATTGCACTCATTGGAGGGTTTTCTAGAAAGAATTGATATTTATGTAGAAACAATATTTTCCTTTGATTGTAGCACCACATTGCTCTTACAATCTGATTTTAAGGTATATAAGCGGTCAGGCCCTTGGTTTGCTCCCAAGAGGTCTGGGGTTCGACTCCCCAAATGTTGTGGGGTCGGGCGGGGGGCCTAGGGATTAGTCTGGTCAATGACTAGGACACCCTAGTTTCCAAAAAAAAAAAAAAAGACTTGATGTTAAGAACATAACTCAATTATCCGTGATCATATGTTTATCTTCCAAAAATGGTAATTCATTGGACAACATTCCGCACGACGTACAGCAGCGTATTAATTCCTACCATTTAAGTCCTTTTATCACAAAAGTAGGTCTTTTTCTGTTTTAATCATGTTTTTTTTACTAGTATTTTAATCTTGTTTAATTAGTGCTTTTTCTGAAAGTAATATAAAGTGCAAATTACAAACAACCCTACACCCTAAACCCTAAAACATTGAGACTTTCCTTATTATTTTAGTGTCAATTTTTTTTTGTTATACTATAGTATTGCTGTAATTTTTTAAATCTTAGTTGAATCTAGATGATTATTTGTATATTACAAGCATGACCTTCATTGCATAATTACGATTGATGGTGTTATGTGAAAAAGTTTAAATTATAATCCAACACCCTCCCCGTGGAAGTTATGCTTGTTGTTGGTTTACATTAGAGATGGCTACTTTGATACTAGACTAACATTTTTTTTTCCTGCCTTGGTTTCAACCGCCCCACCCTATGTCATTTTTTTTCTACTCTTCTGTGCGTGCAAATGTTTTGAGCCCATTCAAAGCTGTGTGCTGTTTTCTGGTCTTGAAGGTCTTATTTGGCTCAAGTATTCCTATACCCATGTGTGAATTTAGTGATATTGAGGGTCCCTTGAAACATTGTCCCTAGAGATTGTGGTCTAACTCTTATCTATTACCTTCTCAAACAGAGGTGGCCTACATTTTCTCCCATGAGCCCACATTGTAGTCTCATTACTACTACTGTTTGCAAGTACTACAGCCTCACAGTAATTACACTTGGCATGTTCCTTATTAGAATACTATCAGGTAAAGTGCACCTAATGAAATACTCCCACACTTTACTTTTACCTTTACCCTTACCAGCCTGCCTGATCACTAGCTATTCTTTTTCCAGCCCTAATATTTGCAGGTTGTACACCCTAATCAGTGGGATTAGGATTAGGATTAGGGTTTTCAGGTTCCACTACATTCTATTCGAGGTAGTTGTGTATTGTGATTAGGGGTTATTGATGGAGAAGAGCTACCACCACCTGCAGCTCTGCTTGAAGAGGCCATAACTACAAATCTACAATGCAAAAATTAAAACTACAATTACACATTACACTAGTTAACTTATCCCAATATATCAGTTTATTAATACCAGTTCACATATTCAGTTCACATATTCAATTACAGTTCAATAATACCATTCACATGTTGAATTACACTCGTTTATCAATAGCAGTTAGCTTTCACTTTAAGCATTCACATATTCAATTACAGTTTATTAATACCAATAACATGTTCAATTACACTCAGTTCATCAATAGCATTTACCTTTCACCTTAAGCATTAAAATATTCATATAATCTCATTTTACCAATGTCAGTCACACATTCACCCATTAGAAACAGAAAGTAATAAAAACCATCTGCTTGCTAATCACATTCGTAATCACAAAGACAAACAACTTTTCATTAAATTTTCATAATCATCACACAATCATCACAAAAGTATCATCAATTCTCATCATCAATACAATATTCCTTAAATCATCACTAAAAAAAATATACTATCAGACTAACCTCAAATCCCAAACCGTTGGCACCTCAGAATGCCAGCAAGGTTGAAATAGCTTGACCCTTCGTATAATTTCCTACCATACAAAACAAATTTACAATAGTTAGAACTGTTAGATACACAAACTATATTTATGAAACAGATCATGAAACGAAAATAGCTAAACAGACTAAAAACGAAGCATATTTCACTTTTTTATGCAAGCAATCAAACCAGAACACCAACTGCCTCACTGCCCCAAATTTCAAAGAATTAGGGTTTCGAAATTTGGGGATTTCATAGATGGGAGTAAAAATCAGTAAATGGTATTGATTTCTAGTTTCTGGGTTTCAAATCGAAGCTATGTTTAGTGTTTGATGATTCAAACCTAGACAAAAATACCAGGTGATTGGATATTGAGATAAATCAGAGAATCGAAGACATACAAGTCGAATCTCGGCCGGGTTTGTTTGATCGAAGGGTGATTAGAGTTCGCGCATTTCATTTCTGTGCATGGTTTAAGGATTTTTGGCCGGAAAATGAGAGGATCTATGGCTTGTTCGGAATGTTAGACAGAGAGGGAGGTGGTCGGGCTTGAACATAGAGGCATAGAATTATGCGAGTCAAGGGATGCAAAAGGCCTTTATAAGCTTGCACGTGCGGGAAAGATTAAAGGTGTGCTTTCGAAACATACAAAACTCCTATAATTCCACATTGGCAACGGACCAAACTGTTCCTCTATGCCCTCTTCATAACAGAATTGAGATTTAAAAAAACAAAACAAAACAAATATGGAAGGCCAGATTCTAGATTAGTAGATTGTATCATAGGACCAGCTCTAATCATGACAAAACCAGGTTAATCTGAAAAAGAAGAAATTCCATCTCGTACTCCTTTTTGTGATCCATCTCGGCATCCTTACAAGGACAACAACCTTTGCTCTCATTTATTAGTTTCATGTGCTATGCATTGTGAGTACAAAGGGAACTCAGTCCCTGTCTGGTTTGATAATAAATGTAGAAGCTTTACTGCTTTAGTTAATTTCATATAGGGTTTTTTTCATGAGTGAGGTCAAAACTTACGTGAACCGGACAAAATGATACCCAAACTTTAAAAATGATCAGAATGGTACCTAAACTTTCAAAATACGATCAAAATGGTACCCAAGCCCAATTTTTGTTACTACACCGTTAGTTTTAGGCATGTGCCGCGCATGTGATACATAGCTGAGGGATATTTTGGTCTTTTTAGCTTCTAAAATTGGTCTCCCTCTCTTTCTGCCTCTCTCTCTCTCCCGTGCCCGACTTCCTCTTCCCTCTCCTCACTGTTGCCGGCGTTGCACCACTACGACCGGCCACCACCTCAAGTCACCGCCACCACCGAAGGGAGCGTCGTGTTACACCGACCCTCCCCAGCCGGTTTCAGACCAAACTTTGCCGGAAAATAGCCTAAAACGGCTTGAACTTCATGCTTTTTGTCCGGCCATCTCCGGTCACCTCCAACCTTCACAACCTACTGGGTTTTAAAGCTCTCAATCCCAGAAATCTCATGGTGTCTTTGGATTTCAATTTCGACCAGCGTAGGAAGCGGATCGAAGTCGAGAATATTATGTTTCGAAAACTTCCGTCAATGATATCTCACGATCTAATTCGAATCTCATTTTGACATAGTTACTAAACTTGTTGGGTTTATTGTAATGAACACGATGATATAAGTTTGGAAGCAATCGGAGATAGTTGATTTTTTTAGTTTTGATTGCTGGGAGTCTGGGAATGTAATGGCGCAGAAGAAAGAAAGAAGAAAAGAAGAAGAAGAAGAAAAAAAAATGTTTTAGTATTGTCAAATGAGAAAGTATATAAATATTATTTTGTGTATTATAAACCCAGAGTATCTTGTACCTTATTGGTTGTGTGTTGAAGTTGTAGTCATATGGTTAGATGTTTGAATCTCGGCTCATACAAAACGATGCGAGTTTTTTCATTTTCTGGCTTTGATTGGAGGGTAAAATTGTAATTTTGAATTAAAAAGTGGGTGAAATGACCAAAATACTCATGAATTTAATGGTGTAGTAACGGAAATTGGGCTTGGGTACCATTTTGATCGTATTTTGAAAGTTCAGGTACCATTTTGATCACTTTTGAAGTTTGGGTATCATTTTGTCCGGTTCACGTAAGTTTTGACCCCACTCATGAAAAAAACCCTTTCATATATTATATGAACTTGCAGTAAACTTGAAAATCTTGTTAAGTTTTAGCCTACTTGTAGTACAAAAAAATTAGAAAGCATTAATAAATAAATGCAAGATTGATGCGTTGTTCAAATCATAGACTTGTAATGTCAAACTTATATTTTGAAATTGTTAAATAGAGGACATTTTTTTTAATATTCTAATTTCATCCCCTATATCTTCTTTCATTCTTCACACCCCCTTCCCTCCAAAGCTAGTTTTCAAGCAACTTATTCTAATTGCAGGTTTTACTGGAATAGATGATCCATATGAAACAACCACTGAACTGTGAGGTATGTATTTGTTGAAGTATAAAAAGTAATTGTCATTCCCGCATAGTTCTTCAATCAGCCTATCATACATTTGGTTGTTCTGTGACATGATAAAACCACTAGCTCTCTGATGAATGTCCCTCATGTTGTCAGAGAGAAATACAGCAAAGTAATGGAGTTTGTCCTAAGCATGTAGCCCTTGCAGGCCAAGTAGTGACATACTTGGAGGAGAAAAGATTTCTTCAAGTCGAGTGATTGACCGTTCTTCAACTTACTCTTTGATCTCTGTCAAAGCAATTCTTTCAAAATTTGAATGACAGGGTTTCCTTCAAAACATGATAGGTTGGATGGACCTTGGTTGGTTAGTGGGGGTACTAATTGCTAGGAGTACATATTTTTGGTTAATGTATTTTTATTTTTTTTACAATAATCAATAGGGTCAAATATTACGAGTTCCACAGTTTACAAATACTTTGCTAGCTATAGAAAGCAACTCTGATCAGTTTATAATCACTGAAAAGGGATCAAAGGGTCTATGAAAAGGCATCAAGGGTCTATAATGGAGGATTTTCCTGTGATATGTTTTATCAGCATCTTTAGTACCAAAACCCTTTACTGAGTAGTTCTGAATTTAGTTGGTGACCAATTCTTCATTGTGTTTAGATGTCACTTCAATGTTGAACTTTCATCGGAAACAAGTTTAGTTAGGCTGCGTTTGGCATTGAGTTTTCAGGTCAAAAGCTGTGTATATTTAACATTTTCAGCTTTTGACGCGTTTGGTTAATCTACTAAATATGCGTTTCTTTTAAGTTTGCGGTCTGTGGCCGCGAAATTGAGAAGCAGGTCGACCCCTGCTTTTTCATATCCACGTTCTCTCAACGCAATTAAGGAACCGGTGCAATTAATGAATTTTCTTCTATGCCCAAAAAACCCTTCTTCAATTATGCAATTTAAACTTCATGTCCGATTCTGTCTCCAACGCTTTCTTCTCATGATCTCTTGACAAATTTTCTTGAGAAATTATGCTAAATGACCAACATTTGATCTTGAAGTTGAAAAATGACCTACTTTTTCAAAATTTTTGAAAACTAACCGCATAAGCGCGTGAATAAACATTTATACCCCGACGAAATTTTTTCTGTTTGGCTCTCCCTCCCTTGATCTTTAGCTCTTCTTCGCCCTCCTCCTCTCTTCCTCTCTAGCCAAACCCAACCCGTACCTCTCTCTCTCTCTCTCTCTCTCTCTCTCTCTCTCTCTCTCTCTCTCTCTCTCTCTCTCTCTCTCTCTCTCTCTCTCCTCTGTCCCAAACCACCACTAGGCCAAAAAAATGATCGGACGACAGTTTTTACCCGTTGTCTGATCAATATTTTTGTTGTTGCTAATCCGCCTGCCGTCTGATTTAAGTCGGACAACAGACATTTTCTGTCATCTCATTTACTTTATTACAACCCAGTTGTAAAAAAATGGTGTTGTCTAACTACTTTTCATACACCACGTAACAACAAAATTATGTTGTCTAACTAATTTTGTACAACAAAATCTTTAAATAACTATTGTTTGTTGTTATCTTCTACATCAACAAATGAGTTGATTATGTGGTTGGATTAACATGCGAGAGGGATTGTGTTCTAAAACCTATGGAGTAAATGGAAATGACACAACATGTAAAAGGATAATACCATTGCGTATCAGTATTTGATATTATAGGATTATGAAATAAATTGTTGTCTGAGTTTTTATTGGACAATATGTTTTTATCTATACTTGTTGTCAAACTTTGTTTTCAACTATTATTTTTAAAAAACAATGTAAAGGTTAATTGTTTCAGACAATGGTTTTTTACGTCTTGTGTTAACGTTATATATTCTGCACAATAGTTTTCTTGATAGTCAATGTGGTGATCCCATATTTCAGACAACAGATAATGGTTTTTTTAGTTGTGTTTCTGTGATTAGGCAACCTATAAAGTCTAAAAAGTATCATAGTTAAATGACTCAGACAACAGTTTGTCATTTTCATCTCATTATGTTCAGTGCTCTTGGACAATAGTTTCTGATTCTCATTTCATTGGTTTTAGTTCTCTTGGACAACAGTTTCTACTTAGTAGACAGTGGTATGAAAGTGAATATTATGACTGAAAATTTAGATATTGCAAAGTCAAAGAGTCGCAACATATGAAAAGCAGTCTAAACCACATATCCATTACACATTCATTTCAACATTCATAAAGTACCATCTTAACCCGAAAATGCTAATTAACTTGTCCATAGATGTGTCACATTCACATTAGTATCTATTCACATTAGCATAAACGTAAAGGACTGCATATACACCATCTTGCTAGCAGAAAGGAACAAAATAGCAAAACCAGCAGCCTTGACCAACTTAAAAGTTAACTTGCAGCGATCTAGGTGTGACACTTCAAGACAAAAGTAGCCCACTCTGACCTCACAACATTAAGATCATTGTGAGTATACACCAGATCTGCTCGTCGCTGCCACTGAAACAAATAAAAATGCACTTCAAAACTCAGCAACAAGAAAGTGCATGGTCTAAATTAGGACATGAAGCAACTTCAGATTTCAGTCCATACCTTTGAAGCAAACTCTAAGTGCTTATCCTCAACTATTTCTTTCATGTATCTCATAATGAAGATTCCACAATCCTTGTCACCCTCTTGGGCCGGAATACCCTAAAAATAGTATATTAAATACTCAATTGTGCAATAACCAGACCATGTACCAAGTAGTGTCAGAATATTGAATATGAGACGTACCGACATGTTTTGCCACACAAGTGATTTCTTGCCAGTCCTATTCCTCTGAGCATTGTAAATTTTGATCCCACTTCAATAGTATCAAAACCAACAAATATTAATTCAAGACAGTAACAAACAAAAACTAAATTAATAATTGAATAAGCAATTTCAAAGATGAGCTTAACTTACTTCTCCACAATAGTGTGTCATTCTCCACCGACAAGTCGACGCTTAAGTGGATCCATGAAGTAGATACTTTCCTCATCCTGGTTGACAACAGTCAACATCCAATGCTTACTTAAAAATACAGTAAAAATACCAAAACAAATTATAAGTCAGGTCTAGTGGCGTTTAAATTTCTTATTGACTAATGCAAGAAGTTAGACAAGTTAAAGAAAAACTCACCCTGCATTATAAGGCAACAAAAAAATCTGGCCTGTTTTGGAATTTTGAAACCTATTGGCTAGATTGAGCCGAAGTTTCAGGATCTGGTGCAGACCTTGTTCTTCTCATTCTCAAAGCCTTCATAATATTTGCCTTCGCTTGAGAAACAACCCTTGACTTTGAAGGAGCCATAATCTACAAGAAAAATAGATAAAGGTTAGTGTAGCCATAAAATATTATAGATTAATGCAGATAAAACGTTATAATTATCTTCAGCAAAATATATTTACTTGACAATGCAATAGTTCAAGTAAAAATTAAGCTTCAACCTTCATTAAATATAAATTCAAATATCCAAATATATTATAGTACACAAGCCAAAAAGTGCAAAAGGTTCCTGCTCAAGCACAAAAGACATTGCACAGACAACCACCCCCATAGATTGTTCATTTTCTCATTCTAGATATTGCAGGTCTGTCAATCAACCCAGATTCCTTCATTGCCATCCCGCATATAATTGCTAGTTTGGTCACCGACTACATCTGCAGTATCGATGACAGGCATGGTGGCAACAAAATGTTTGATCAATTCCTACATTAACATCAATATCTACAGTTTCATAATGCCCTTCATCATCACTCCCCTGATTTGACAAATTTTCCCCATGCCACATCCAATCTGTGTAGCTTTCATCAATATCATACACCACTAAATGATCTTTTATTACCTTCGCAGGAAATTGTTTGGTACCACCACAATACATACAAGGACAACAAATTGTATTTACATTGCAACCACTTCTAATGCAAAACCAATCAATTCTTCAACCCCTAACTCAAAGGTTCATGATCTTCTATCAGTATGCATCCATGACTTATCCATCTTACAATGAAAAACTAAACAATTTAAACAACTATTGTACGATCTAACAAACAGTTTTGATATATGCAACTGATTATCATTCCAATTTTTTTTAAGATAACTACTTATAGTCAAGAGTTTTACACAATATACAGTAAATAGGCCACAAGACTAAATTGTCTCAAAAGGTAAGACATATAATTCATAGCACCAAATGGTTAAATACGTACACAAACCACTGAACTCCAAATATATTCACCAAACTATGGCTAAACACGTGCATATATACATCAAAAATATTGTAACACACACAAATCACTAGTACAGAATAATAGAGAAAGCATGAGATGCTCACCACAAATGCTTATCCAGCTATATGGTAGCTTATACAGCGATAACCTTCTCCAGTTCTACCGCCCTTGGTTGGTTGATCCGTTGAGATTCCTTGTTAATCACCAAATTTCCCTATGACATGCACACAGAGAGCTAAAAGTTCATTCTTTGTCAATAGACTTTAATAAAACCAAGTTACCAATAATGTCATATCATTACTTCAGTAAAGATATTAACAATAACACAATTATAAAGACCACGAGATGATCTTATTTACAAGTTTATAATCATTTTATATAGCTGCAAAGTCCCAAAAAAATGTGTTGAAGATTGAAATCAATTTGGCTTTTCTAGAATAGAATAAAAAAAAAGTTTTACCCAAATCTCATAATGAAATAAGAAAGAGTTAAGAAAATAATCTCATCTCAAAAATCTCTCTATCTATGCTTAAAAAGTAGTGAGATCCATGTCTGAATAGTTTATTGAGCTTGAGATATCCAAAAATTCCAAGTTTGGTACGTATGAATAGTCTAGGAAACATATGGACCCAAACCAAATTTTATATGACAAAACAATGAGAACTCTCATTCCTCTCTGCACCACGCGTGCACCACTTGTTCCAGCCTCCATCTTCCATGATTCCATCTGCTTTATTTTCTTTGTGTACTCCGCCTACAACCACGGATACTTTGAGCCAAATCTAACTTCCTTGGCTCCCTACCTCATTATGAATGACACCCTCGATTCCCCGTACCGCAAAAGAGTAGCCACAAAAGACACCGAAGCCCACCGTGAAAGAGTCAATCATGAAAGCGAGAGAGTGAGTGAAGCAAAGTTTTTTTTTTTTTTTTTTTTCATTCCAAGCCCATCTAGACCGCCTTAACTCGCCTAGCTCCTTATCAAAAATTTGTGTAAAATTACCTGAAGAGTGAAGAGTTTGCTGGCGTCTTCAACAACTACGGGATGCTGCTTCAACAGGTCGAGATGATCGAGGTTTGGTGTCCTTTCCAGCTGCTAAGAGCGAGAATAAGAATGAGATGCTGCTTCAACTCCCCAAATCTCTCATTCAACTCGAAATCGGTGGCTTCCCAAATCTGAAGAAACTGAGCAAGGGCTTTCAATTCCTCACCTCTCTTGAACGTCCTGAAATCTGGGACTGTTCGAAGTTAGCAAATCTACAGTTAGACAGGACTGGGTTGAAGAGAATGACGACCAAATCTAGAGCTTCATCTTGCTTCTCCCCATTACCCAAAACACCAAAGTTGTAGATTGAAAACTTCGAGCTTCTCCCATTGCCTGGGTCGACAAAATGGATAGAAAATTGGCGTTTGGGTATTCTAGGGTTTGGAGAAGTATGAGTTTTGGAGGTTTTTGAGGGAGGTCAGATGGGAATGACAATCATATAAACTGCAGATGTAATTTGGAGATGGAGAAGACGATCGAACGAGTAGAAGACATTGGAGTAAATGGTCGAAGGAGGCTGTGGGCAAGCCGTTCGTGCTCGTGAAATTGAACTCTGTCTATCCATGTAAAAATATTGAAGGGAGTAACCCGTTATGATTCGGTTGCCCTTAGGGAAATATAAACTTACGGGAAATGATATAAATGTCAATGGTCAATTAAAAATTAAATAAATGCATTTTAACTTCCTTGGGGTGTTTATGGGTTAGGGTGTAGACCGAAATCGACCCTCTACCCTCTTGGAATCAGAATTTAGGGTTTAGAGTTTAGGGTTAAGGGTTTAAGATTTAGGATTTAGGGTTCAGAGTTTATAATTTAAGATTTAAGATTTTTTTTTAGGGTTTAGGATTTATGGTTTAGGGTTTAGGATTTATGTTTATTGTTTAGGGTTTATGATTTATGGTTTAGGGTTTAGAGTTTAGCATTTGGGGTTTGGGGTTTAGGGTTTAGGGTTTAGGGTTTAGGTTTTTGGGTTTTGGGTTTAGTGTTTGGAATGTAGAGTTTAGGGTTTAGAATTAGAATTTAGGGTTTAGGATTTAGGATTTATAATTTAGGATATATGTTTTAGGGTTTACGGTTAAGTTTGGTTTTTAGGGTTTAGAGTTTAGGGTTTAGGGTTTAGGGTTTAAGATTTATGGTTTAGGCTAGGGTTAAGGGTTTAAGATTTATGGTTTCGAGTTCAGAGTTTATAGTTTAGGATTTAAGATTATTGTTTAGGGTTTAGGATTTATGGTTTAGGGTTTAGGATTTATGTTTATTGTTTAGGGTTTACGATTTATGGTTTAGGGTTTAGGGTTTAGAGTTTAGCATTTGGGGTTTAGGGTTTAGCATTTAGGGTTTATGATTAATGGTTTAGGGTTTAGGGTTTAGAGTTTAGCATTTGGGGTTTGGGGTTTGGGGTTTAGGGTTTAGTATTTACGATTTATAATTTAAGATATATGTTTTAGGGTTTATGGTTTAATTTAGCCACATTTAGTTTTCCTAAACCCTAGCTAAACCATAAAATAATAATAAAAGTTTTAGACAACAAAAAATATTCAACTATTGTCTAATGCAAAATTATACAACATCAAGAGCATAACTGTTGTCTCAAACAATGCAATGACACAACATAATACAAAAATATGTTGTCCCTTTCAGATAATGAGACAGCATCAAACCTACACTATTATTTTATTAATATTAATATAATAATATTAAAAATTCAAATAATATATTTTACGTAGATGTTGTCTGAATAACTAATCAACAACTTCAGAAAAATAACTATTGTATGAAACAAGGCAGTTACACAACATCATACTATAATCTATTGTCCCTTCAGAATAGTGAATTATCTCAGACAATAGAATATTTTTTGATGTCGTTTGAATTTCTGGGACGACAGTTATTTTTGTTGCTGTCGTTGTAAATGTGTTGTCTGATTCCGTTATTGGCCTAGTGCACCTTCGTTCTTCCACTGCTCCAACAACAGCTTTGTCCCAAACTCGGCTTTGTGGCGGCTTGGGCAGCAGTGTCAGAGAGAGAAAAGAGGAGCACGGGGTCCGAGACTGAAGTGGTGCGTGGTGGAGCGGCGGTGGCGATGTTGTACGGGCACGGATAGGTGGAGCGATTATCTGACGTTGATTGAAGGTAGCGCGGGCAGTTGCGGCGGCGGAGCGAGCCGTGCTCGGGTCTGAAAGTTTGGGCAATCCGAGATGGGCACGGTGGCGGGACTGGAATTGCAGGTGAACTGGAGCTGATTGCTTGGTGGAGCTGCCATGGGGCTATGCGTGAATTGCAGAAGATGATGTGAACTGTGATTGTGATGTTGGAATATTGGTGAGTTGAGATGTGTTGTGTGGAACCAGAGAGAAGAAAGTGGAAGAATTAAGGAAGAAGATGATGAACAGAAATCGGGGCAGTAGGCACCATGCCACCGTAGGCATTGTGAGTTGGAGAACGAGAGGAAGAAGAAGTGCGGCAGAGAGAGAAGAAGAAAGAGAGGGAGAAAACCAAAAAAAAAAAACTAAGTTCATTAAGGGCATAAATGTCAATTCACAAGCTTATGTGGTTAGTTTTCAAAAGTTTTGAAAAAGTATGTCATTTTTCAACTTCAAGACCAAATGTTGGTCATTTAGCATAATTTCTCAATTTTCTTCATGTTCTGTGCTTCTCTTTAACTATGTGGACAGAGGGGATAGTAGAATTGGCGCTGTTTCTGCCGTTTCCCGATGGCTCGGGAGGAACGGGTCAGAGACCTTCGGTAGCCACAATCACACACAAAGACATAGAGACAAGATTTATAGTGGTTCACCTGGCTCAATGCGAGTCCTAGGCTACGTCCACTTTGAGGGGTTTCACTATGGTAAATAAGAATTACAAGTGTTTGGCAGGTACTGAGTTGTCAGGTACCGATAAGGTACTTAGTCCCGAGAGGGGGTACCGAGAGGGAAGTACCGAGAGGATACTTAGTCCCGAGAGGGGGTACCGAGATGGACTCGAGGTACCGATAAGACACTTAGTACCGAGAGGGTACTTGGTACCGAGAGGGACTCGAGGTACCAGGAGCTTGACTCCCAATGTAGGGGCTGAAGTCAGCGTGTCCTTCTAGGTGAGGGAGGAGTCCCTTTTATAAGTAAGGGACCTCCTCCCTCTTACATTTCTCCAATGTGGGACTCAAAGTCCCTTGTGATATTCTATGGTGGGGAGCTCCCTTATAGATGTGGGACTTCCTCACCTTACATTTTCCTATCATTCCTTATCTTCCTCTAGCTTGACCATGACATACACCGCGTCGGTGATATGGTAGCAACAGAAGCCCCCCAAGTCCTTAGTTAAGGAGTCTTCTTCTCCAAGGAGGGTTCTTGACCGAGGACTTAATCCAAATAATGGTCGAATTTGGACGCCGGCGTAGGGGGTACCGGCAAGGGTGCGGACCGAGGAGGTACCGAGAGGTACCGAGGGGTGATCCGAGGAGGTACCGAGCGGGCGGGTACCAAGTATAGGGCCTCGAAGTACCGAGCAAGAGTTCGTTGAACCGAGCATGGAGCTTCGAGGTACCGAGCAAGAGCTCGAACACGTCAAAGAATAAAGTAAATAGTTTGTGAAATGTTCAAGGCAATGCTCGTGAAGCATGTGTGAACATAGGGAGCTTGTCCCGTATCCATGCATAAAAGGAAGAAGTTGTTCGAGGTCGCGAGTTAGATGGAGCAAGAGCAAGTATGGTCGTATACGAGCTGCCGGAGGCTTTGCCGTGGGCATGTGTGCCTGGACTTACTACAAGTCGGTTCGGGGACCGAAGGCGTGTGAGGGCTTCTTGTTGCCTCGCGTCTAGCTCCGGAGTCGTTTGTGGCCGAAGCATGTCCGTACACCATCTAATCGGACTCTAGCAACAAGCTTCCTCGTTACACACGGATATCATCATGCAAGTATAGTGCTCATAGGTACAAGGGTACCGAGCAATTGGGTACCGGCAGAGTTTGCGCCGTGGGCCGGCAGTCCCGGCAGGATTGCTACCGTGGTACCGGTAGGTGCTGGTAGGATGCTATAGGGGTACCGGTAGGTCGACTGTAAGATTGCTACCGAGCCGAGTGATCGGCATTGCCGGATGGGTGCGGACGGATATGGACAAAGTATTAATATGCATGAGTATGAGTGCAAATAATTGTAATCGTTTATACAAGGGGCATATACCGAGGGTCATATCGAGGCACATATCGAGGCAACATGTAGGGGCACATTTCGAAGGCCATATCAAGGCACATACCGAGGCAACATGTAGGGACATATACCGAGTGACATATCGAGGCATATACCGAGGCAACAAATTACTCAAAAGACTCATGCAAATAATTAATCAATGTCCATAGTCATGATCGATGCATGGCAATAATAATATGTCAAGGCACGGCTGAGTACCGATTTATTTTTGGCACATAGTAGTGCATAAAAGAGTATAGACTCTTAGCATTTAAGGGTGTTGCTAAACCATGAAAAATAATTAAATATAGATAAGGAGACTTATCTTGTCGTGAGCTGCTGCATATATGTAGTCAAGAGATACCGAGCAGAGAGCATGGCTCAAGGTACCGTCACTGTTCATAATCACTGCATGTGAGTGCAGTCACTTCTTTGTGTTGAAGTGTAGGGGTACCGGTCAAGGGTGACCGAGATGATTTGTTCATTAATGAACCGCTCGATGACTTGAGATATTGTAGTGTTGTCATGCTTCTTATTGTTGCATGTGATTGTAATCATGCCATGCAACACGTGGAGGAGCACTGATCACCTTTTGAATTATTGAATAATGAGATGCTCTTTGGCATGGCAGCATGTGCTTTGTTTCCCACGTGGTGATGCAATTGTAGCTTTGACTTTTCAAAGCAATTGCATGATTGACAATTGATTATGAGATGCAAAAAGAAGCTTTAACAATTAAAAGCACCGACATTTGCTTTGATTCAAGCCCAGAGTACCGACAAGACCATGGCTTCTCCAAGACACCACCGTTCACCGAGTTGCAGCTTGCAGCTCCATCGTCAGGTACCGGCACAGAGGCTTCCCTTATTTTCTTTGGGTACCGAGTAGCTTCACAAGGCAAGCAGGTCGGTAACAGGTGAAGCAACCAAGATGAGTTTTTGCTGTCTTGGCGGTACCGGCGAGATGATGCAGAATTTAATTGTTTTGCTTCAAGCCAATCTCGGTACAGTTTCATCACCGGATCAGTCCCCCATTCCAGTCCCCCAAGTCACCGGTAAGGAAAAATTTGAGTTGCCGGTGACTTGCAAGCCCTACCGGTGGTGAATTGCTTCGTGAGGAGGCGCTCCGGTCACGAGAGAAGATGTGGAATACCGGCTTGAGCTTGCCGGGAGGCCTGGATGCATGGGTTTTGCGCGATAAGGGCCGACGACCCGGTCTGCACCGGTGATGCGTCTCTCGGTGCTCATGGGTTCATGGGTTCTTCCCGTTGTATTTCTCGGGATCTCGCATCTCGCCAAATCCTCTGCTCCGGGGAAGCTTGAATGGGGAGGTAGATGTGAGAGAGATTAAGAGATGGTGAAGAGGAGAGCTGGCTCTCTTGGAGGTGCACGGGAGGAAGAGGGGAAGAAGCTCCGGGGTGTCCAAAGTACCATGATACTATGCTTTCGCACCCCTTTTTTTTTTGTCTTGGCGGTACCGGCGAGATGATGCAGAATTTAATTGTTTTGCTTCAAGCCGATCTCGGTACGGTTTCATCACCGGATCAGTCCCCCATTCCGGTCCCCCAAGTCACCGGTAAGGAAAAATTTGAGTTGCCGGTGACTTGCAAGCCCTACCGGTGGTGAATTGCTTCGTGAGGAGGCGCTCCGGTCACGAGAGAAGATGTGGAATACCGGCTTGAGCTTGCCGGGAGGCCTGGATGCATGGGTTTTGCGCGATAAGGGCCGACGACCCGGTCTGCACCGGTGATGCGTCTCTCGGTGCTCATGGGTTCATGGGTTCTTCCCGTTGTATTTCTCGGGATCTCGCATCTCGCCAAATCCTCTGCTCCAGGAAGCTTGAATGGGGAGGTAGATGTGAGAGAGATTAAGAGATGGTGAAGAGGAGAGCTGGCTCTCTTGGAGGTGCACGGGAGGAAGAGGGGAAGAAGCTCCGGGGTGTCCAAAGTACCATGATACTATGCTTTTCCCCCCCCTTTTTTTTTTTTTTTTTTTTTTTTTTTTTTTTTGAGGCACGGTGGTACCGAGAATAGTAGGTCCATTCCCCGACTTTTTTTTTTTTTTTTTTAGATCCCGAGAGGAAATACATTGATACGGGAAGGTCTCATTTTTTTTTTGCTACGGGAACAAATGGAAATATCGGGTGTCATCTCGGTACTTGAAATGAAATGAAGTACCGAGATGAAAGAGATGTACCGACAATTTTTATTTTGGCGCCGCTCTGAATTGGGCTCGGTACCCTTGATTTGATTTTTTTTTTGTTCTGCTATGCTTGTGGTGATGGGCTCCGGATAGATTGATTTTAATATGAAGGAACCGACAAGACTTTTTGTACGAGTTCCCACAGACGGCGCCAAATGTTTCTGCCGTTTCCCGATGGCTCGGGAGGAACGGGTCAGAGACCTTCGGTAGCCACAATCACACACAAAGGACATAGAGACAAGATTTATAGTGGTTCACCTGGCTCAATGCGAGTCCTAGGCTACGTCCACTTTGAGGGGTTTCACTATGGTAAATAAGAATTACAAGTGTTTGGCAGGTACTGAGTTGTCAGGTACCGATAAGGTACTTAGTCCCGAGAGGGGGTACCGAGAGGGAAGTACCGAGAGGATACTTAGTCCCGAGAGGGGGTACCGAGATGGACACGAGGTACCGATAAGACACTTAGTACCGAGAGGGTACTTGGTACCGAGAGGGACTCGAGGTACCAGGAGCTTGACTCCCAATGTAGGGGCTGAAGTCAGCGTGTCCTTCTAGGTGAGGGAGGAGTCCCTTTTATAAGTAAGGGACCTCCTCCCTCTTACATTTCTCCAATGTGGGACTCAAAGTCCCTTGTGATATTCTATGGTGGGGAGCTCCCTTATAGATGTGGGACTTCCTCACCTTACATTTGCCTATCATTCCTTATCTTCCTCTAGCTTGACCATGACATACACCGCGTCGGTGATATGGTAGCAACAGAATGTTTCTGCCGTTTCCCGATGGCTCGGGAGGAACGGGTCAGAGACCTTCGGTAGCCACAATCACACACAAAGGACATAGAGACAAGATTTATAGTGGTTCACCTGGCTCAATGCGAGTCCTAGGCTACGTCCACTGTAGGGGTTTCACTATGGTAAATAACAATTACAAGTGTTTGGCAGTGCGAGTTGTCGTGTACCGATAAGGTACTTAGTCCCAGAGAGGGGTACCGAGAGGGAAGTACCGAGAGGATACTTAGTCCCGAGAGGGGGTACCGAGATGGACTCGAGGTACCGATAAGACACTTAGTACCGAGAGGGTACTTGGTACCGAGAGGGACTCGAGGTACCAGGAGCTTGACTCCCAATGTAGGGGCTGAAGTCAGCGTGTCCTTCTAGGTGAGGGAGGAGTCCCTTTATAAGTAAGGGACCTCATCTCCTCTTACATTTCTCCAATGTGGGACTCAAAGTCCCTTGTGATATTCTATGGTGGGGAGCTCCCTTATAGATGTGGGACTCCCTAACCTTACATTTGCCTATCATTCCTTGTCTTCCTCTAGCTTGACCATGACATACACCGCGTCGGTGATATGGTAGCAACAGAAGCCCCCCAAGTCCTTAGTTAAGGAGTCTTCTTCTCCGAGGAGGGTTCTTGACTGAGGACTTAATCCAAATAATGGTCAAGCTGGACGCCAGGCATGGGGGTACCGGCAAGGGTACTGACCAAGGAGGTACCGAGAGGTGCGAGGGGTGATCCGAGGAGGTACCGAGCAGGCAGGTACCAAGTATAGGGCCTCGAAGTACCGAGCAAGAGTTGCTGAACCGAGCATGGAGCTTCGAGGTACCGAGCAAGAGCTGCCGAACTCCGTCAAAGAATAAAGTAAATAGTTTGTGAAATGTTCAAGGCAATGCTCGTGAAGCATGTGTGAACATAGGGAGCTTGTCCTGTATCCATGCATAAAAGGAAGAAGTTGTTCGAGGTCGCGAGTTAGATGGAGCAAGAGCAAGTATGGTCGTATACGAGCTGCCGGAGGCTTTGCCGTGGGCATGTGTGCCTGGACTTACTACAAGTCGGTTCGGGGACCGAAGGCATGTGAGGGCTTACTTGTTGCCTCGCATGTCTAGCACGGAGTCGTTTGTGGCCGAAGCATGTCCGTACACCATCTAATCGGACTCTAGCAACAAGCTTCCCTGTTACACACGGATATCATCATGCAAGTATAGTGCTCATAGGTACAAGGGTACCGAGCAATTAGGTACCGGAGTCTTTGCCGTGGTACCGGTAGAGCCGACCGTAAGATTGCTACCGAGCCGAGTGATCAGCATTGCCAGATGGGTGCAGACAGATATGGACAAAGTATTAATATGCATGAGTTTGAGTGCAAATAATTGTAATCGCTTATACATAGGGGCATACACCGAGGGACATATCGAGGCACATATCGAGGCAACATGTAGGGGCACATTCCGAAGGCCATGTCAAGGCACATACCGAGGCAACATGTAGGGACATATACCGAGTGACATATCGAGGCATATACCGAGGCAACAAATTACTCAAAAGACTCATGCAAATAATTAATCAATGTCCATAGTCATAACCAATGCATGGCAATAATAATATATCAAGGTACTGCTGGGTACCGATCTGTTCATGGCACATAGTAGTGCATAAAGAGTATGGACTCTAAGCAATTAAGGGTGTTGCAAAACCGTTATAATTAAATAAAGATAAGAAAACTTATCTTGGTGTGAGCTGCTGCAAGTATATACTTCGGAGGTACCGAGGCAAATTGGTGGTACCGGTCACATGCATGATCATAGACTTGACACTACCGGTGAGTGAAGTCACCTCACTGTATTGGAGTGTAGAGGTACCGGTCATTGAAGAGGTGTACCGACATGTTTTTATTTGGCGCCGCTCTCGGCACTTGGTTTGATTTTGTTGGTCCGCTATGCATGTGGTGATAGGCTCCGGATAGATAGATTGAAATAGGAAGGAACCGACAAGACTTTTTGTTCGGGTTCCCACAGACGGCGCCAAATGTTTCTGCCGTTTCCCGATGGCTCGGGAGGAACGGGTCAGAGACCTTCGGTAGCCACAATCACACACAAAGGACATAGAGACAAGATTTATAGTGGTTCACCTGGCTCAATGCGAGTCCTAGGCTACGTCCACTGTAGGGGTTTCACTATGGTAAATAACAATTACAAGTGTTTGGCAGGTACTGAGTTGTCAGGTACCGATAAGGTACTTAGTCCCGAGAGGGGGTACCGAGAGGGAAGTACCGAGAGGATACTTAGTCCCGAGAGGGGGTACCGAGATGGACTCGAGGTACCGATAAGACACTTAGTACCGAGAGGGTACTTGGTACCGAGAGGGACTCGAGGTACCAGGAGCTTGACTCCCAATGTAGGGGCTGAAGTCAGCGTGTCCTTCTAGGTGAGGGAGGAGTCCCTTTATAAGTAAGGGACCTCATCTCCTCTTACATTTCTCCAATGTGGGACTCAAAGTCCCTTGTGATATTCTATGGTGGGGAGCTCCCTTATAGATGTGGGACTCCCTAACCTTACATTTGCCTATCATTCCTTGTCTTCCTCTAGCTTGACCATGACATACACCGCGTCGGTGATATGGTAGCAACAGGCGCAAAGAGGAGGTGGATTGTTTGAGGTGGCCCTGAGGGAAGTAGTAAACCCTAGAATGGAGGGTGTGCATGGTGACGAAATTGCCGGTGCAGGCTCGCCAGATTTTGGGGTCGATTGAGAGGAGCTGCAGAGAAGGAGGGGCAGTGATGAGATTGAAACTAAGAGTGGGAGTGAGAGTGGCGCTGAGAATTGGGATTGATTGATTGATTGAAGAGACAATGAGTAATTGAATTTTGAGGAAATGTCTATTTGGTTGTTTTCGTTTTTCAAAGAGAAAGAAATTGTAAATACTCTCTGTAAGATCGAGAGAGTGTGTCTGATTACAATATTGATTGATTGAGCAACATATATATACTTGTGTACTTACTTCCATAAAGAAATTAACCCACGGAATTCCAAAATTCGGCAGTGAGGAGACAAGAGGTTGATTAATTGCATAGTCAAAATTATCCTGGAGGTTGCAAAGAACATAAGTGAAAATGAAAAGAACAAGATTGAGAAATTAACCCACGGATTTGATTTCAAAATTATATAGCGTGATGTCATTTTGATAATTTTCAATAGCCACATCATGTTTATATTACACTTTACTAAATACGTCAAAATTTTTTTTTATGAAGACAACACTTTAAAAACATAATTTTGTAGAACTAAAACTGAAAATGTGAACCAATAACAATCACAAATGAAGTAATATTCTTAGGTTTGATTCTAGAAACATAACAACACGTAAAGACCAAAGTAAACTAAACAAAAGTCTTTTGCAAAAGCTCTATTAAGTATCTTATGGATGGGGCAAGATGCTTAAGACTTGTGTCCATAGAGAATGCAGAGACCTTGTTTATATAGAAGCACAAGGACACAAAAACTGAAGAGAAGAAGTCAAAGTTTCTGTTAGGAGTTTACTTGAAGTTTGCTTTCTTTTGAAATAAGTCCTAGTCTTTAGGATATTTGTTTACTGCTTTTTGTTTAGTTGGCTGCTAATATCTCGTTGCAATTGTTGCAAACGTGAGCTAGCACGTGAGCTAGCTTTTCTCTTTTTTGTTATGTTGTAAAGGCTATTTAAGAAGCCTAAGTTGTTCAATAAGATTACTGAATCATTCCCACAATTGTTGAGTTTCTCTTTGTGTTAGTTTTCTGATCCCTAACATTGTGGTATCAGAGCTCTCGCAAAGGAGCCTGATTGTGAGAGGTTGGGAACTGCAGTATCCTAACAGGATAGAAAGAGTGTTGGAGTGAAACACTTCGTGAGAAAGAGTGACTGAGTGAAACACAGTGAAAAAAAGAAAAAAGGAGGGTGATTGTGCGATGGCAACCGATGGAAGCAATTTTGCTCAGCCAAGCATTCCTAAGTTCGATGGAGACTACGATCACTGGAGCATGCTCATGGAGAACCTTCTCCGGTCAAAAGAATATTGGAGCCTCATCCAGACTGGATACACAGAGCCCGCTGCTGGAGCGGTGATGACAACGGCACAAACGAAGACGTTGGAGGTGCAGAAGCTGAAAGACTTAAAGGTGAAAAAATATCTTTTTCAGTCAATCGACAAGTCCATCTTGAAAACTATTCTTCAGAAGGACACATCCAAGCAACTGTGGGATTCAATGAAAAGAAAGTTTCAAGGGATGAAGGTACAGACTACTTCTCAAGAGTCATGTTGGTGGCAAATGACATGCGCAATTATGGAGAGAATATGCAGGATATGAAGATTGTGGAGAAAATTTTGGGCACTCTCACAGAGAAATTCAACTATATTGTCTGCTCCATAGAGGAGTCAAAAGATCTTGATTCCCTCTCTGTGGATGAGCTGCAAAGCTCTTTAATTGTGCATGAACAGAAGTTCCGAAGGACTAGTGGTGAAGAACAGGTCTTAAAAGTCACCATGGAAGAAGGAAGAGACAGAGGAGAAAGAGGAAGAGGCAGACAGTCCTACAACAAGGCCACGGTGGAGTGTTATAAGTGTCACAAACTTAGACACTTTCAATTTGAGTGTCCAAGCTGGGATAAGGAAGCAAATTATGCTGAGTTAGGAGAGGAGGAAGAGATGTTGTTCATGGCTTATGTAGAAGAAAGTGGAGCTCGAAGAGAAGATGTCGGGTTTTTAGACTCGGGGTGCAGCAATCACATGAGTGGTGACAAGAGCTTGTTCTGTGAACTTGATGAAAGCTTCAAGCATAGAGTGAAGCTAGGAAATAACACAAGAATGGAGGTGACAGGCAGAGGCAACGTGAGACTACAACTAAGAGGCTTTATTCATGTTGTTAGTGAAGTTTACTATGTACCAGAATTGAGAAATAATCTGCTGAGCATTGGACAACTACAAGAAAGAGGACTAGCAATTCTCATCCAACATGGCAAACTTAAGTTGTACCATCCAAAGAGAGGACTGATTATAACAACCGATATGACAACAAATCGGATGTTTGTGATGCTTGCAAGTTCTCTACCTCAAAAGGTTATTTCTCAACAACCAAACTGTCTCTATACCTCTACACATGATGTGGCTCACTAATGGCATTGTCGCTACGGACACTTGAGTTACAAGGGACTAAGGACCTTGCTGTACAAAAGGATGGTAAAAGGTATGCCTCAATTCAAGCCTCCATCAAGGGTGTGTGAAAATTGTCTGATTGGGAAGCAACACAGGGATCCAGTTCCAAGGAAGAGAAATTGGAGGGCTACAGAGAAGCTACAACTTATTCATGCTGATCTCTGCGGACCAATCTCTCCTATATCCAATAGCAAGAAGAGGTATCTCATATATTTTATTGACGATTTTACTAGAAAAGCATGGACCTATTTTTTAGTAGAAAAGTCATAAGCATTGAGCATGTTCAAACGTTTTAAGAATTATGTTGAGAAAGAAATAGGAGGGTATATTAAATGTTTGAGAACAGATCGAGGGGGAGAATTCACATCTGTTGAATTCAATGAGTTCTGCACCGAGCATGGCATCAAAAGGCAATTGACTACAGCCTATACTCCACAACAAAATGGAGTAGCTGAGCGGAAAAATCGAACCGTGATGAATATGGTTCGATCTATGTTATCTGAAAAGAAGCTTCCTAAGACTTTTTGGCCAGAAGCAGTGAATTGGACAACCTATGTTCTAAATCGATGTCCAACATTCGTTGTGAAGAATCAAACTCCCCAAGAAGCCTGGAGTGGAAGTAAACCCTCAGTAGAGCATTTTAGGGTTTTCGGATGTGTGGCGCATGTACATGTCCCTGATGTGAAGAGAACAAAGTTGGAGGGAAAGAGCTTTCCATATGTGCTGTTGGGCGTTAGTGAAGAATCCATGGCGTATTGGCTCTATGATCCAGCTGCAAAGAACGTGATAGTTAGCAGGGATGTGGTGTTCGAAGAGGACAAATCTTGGAACTGGGATAAGAGCTTTGATGAATATGTGATCGCTGATTTGGAATGGAATGATGAGAAAAAAAATGGAGCTGTAAATGAAGACAATGCAAGTGCAGTTAGTGAGGAGGAAGAAGAAGCTATTGAAGAAGTCACTGAAGCACCAGTTTATAATCCTCAAGTTGCTGGGAATGGCGGAGAATCATCAAGTTCAGAGGAAGGAAGAGTTAGAAGATCTCCATTGTGGATGTGTGATTATGTAAGTGGGGAGGGACTCTCAGAAGAAGAAGATTTAAATGTGAATTTAGCTTTGTTTTCTTCTTCAACAGCAGACCCGATTTATTTTGAGGAGGCAGTGAAACATGATAATTGGAGGATGGCTATGTACATGGAAATCAAGGCACTAGAAAAGAACAACACTTGGGAGCTCACTGACTTGCCTACTGGTGCGAAGAAGATAGGATTGAGATGGGTGTATAAGACTAAACTCAAGGAGAATGGAGAGTTGGACAAATTCAAAGCTCGGTTGGTGGCTAAAGGGTATGTGCAGCAACAAGGGATTGACTACACAGAAGTCTTTGCACCGGTTGCAAGGATGGATACTGTAAGGATGATTATGGCTCTAGCAGCTCAGAGAGGATGAAAACTCTATCAGCTTGATGTAAAATCAGCTTTTCTGCATGGGGAACTTAATGAAGAAGTGTATGTGGGGTAGCCTAAAGGTTACGTGCAGAAGAACAATGCCGAGAAAGTCTACAAGTTAAAGAAAGCTCTCTATGGGCTGGAACAAGCTCCACGAGCTTGGTTCAGCCGCATTGAAGCACACTTTGTGAGTCAAGTGTTTGAGAAATGTTACAGCGAGCAAACTCTATTCATTAAGACGAAAAAGGAAGGTAAAATTCTCATTGTCAGTTTATATGTAGATGATTTAATATTTACTGGCAATGATGAATTGATGTTTGCTGAATTTAAGAGTTCTATGTTGAAAGAATTTGACATGACTGATTTGGGAAGGATGAGATTCTTTCTTGGTATAGAAGTGTTGCAGAGGTCAGATGGGATTTACATGTGTCAAAGGAAGTACGCACTGGAGATGTTGAGGAAGTTTAGAATGGAGAAATGTAATTCGGTTCATAATCCTATGGTTCCAGGTTGCAAGCTATTTCAAGATGAAAATGGAGCTCAAGTGGATGAGACCTTGTACAAGTAGATGGTGGGATCTCTCATGTATCTAACGGCTACAAGGCCAGATTTAATGCATGTAGTGAGTTTAGTGAGCAGGTACATGTCAAAACTGACTGAGTTACACATGTCTGCAGTCAAGAGGATCATGAGGTACTTGAAAGGAACAATTGAGTTCGGGGTCTTTTACAAGAAAGGAGGAAATGAGGGCCTGGTTGGATATGCAGATAACAATTATGCAGGGGATTTGAATGATCGCAAAAGCATATCAGGTTATGTGTTTATGCTAGGATTAGGAGCTGTTGCTTGGTCTTCGAAAAAACAACCAATTGTCACACTATCCACCACAGAAGTGGAGTTCGTTGCAGCAGCTGCTTGTGCTAGTCAAGCTGTATGGATGAGGAGAATTTTTGAGAAACTAAGTCTGAAGCAAAGTAAGTGCACTACAATCTTTTGTGATAACAGTTCCACTATTCAATTATCAAAGAATCCAGTGCTTCATGGTCGAAGCAAGCACATTGATGTGCGCTTCCATTTTGTTCGTGATTTAACTCGAGATGGTGTTGTTGAGCTGGTATATTGTGGGACTTAAGATCAGTTGGCAGATGTGATGACAAAGCCTCTTACATTGGATGCTTTTCAGAAGTTCAGAACTCAGCTAGGAGTTTGTCAGGTTCCTGAGTTAAACTAGATGGGAACTAGTTTAAGGGAGGGAATGAAGAGAAGAAGTCAAAGTTTCTGTTAGGAGTTTACTTGAAGTTTGCTTTCTGTTGAAATAAGTCCTAGTCTTCAGGATATTTGTTTACTGCTTTTGTTTAGTTGGCTGCTGATATCTCGTTGCAATTGTTGCAAATGTGAGCTAGCACGTGAGCTAGCTTTTCTCTTTTCTGTTATGTTGTAAAGGCTATTTAATAAGCCTAAGTTGTTCAATAAGATTACTGAATCATTCCCACAATTGTTGAGTTTCTCTTTGTCTTAGTTTTCTGATCCCTAACAAAAACCTCCCATAAAGGAATTTGTATCCTAATATGAATGTGCTATTTATGAATAATAACTAGAGTATTTATCTCAAACTTGTAACCGTTAACAACATAATATTAGATATCATATTATCATGTCGTATCTAGACAAGAAACCCATCACGATTCATATTACTTGATCCTTAATTCACTAATTGATTACATGTTGAGTGTTTCTATTGGGACCTCCAAATTTGCTCACTTGACCTCACTCCATTATGAATTATTAAATGACATTTATAATCTCCTATAAAATGACTATTAAGGACAATAATTATACCAAAAAGATATTATGTTAATTTTCTCTAGAGTTTCTAATTCAATAATATTAGATTGCATTCTTTATTATTTTCCTTATCTATTTTTATTTTCCAATTTCACTACATACTCATTAAAACATTTATATAAATTTAATAAGAATTAAAACTATAATAGATCACGTGACATAAAAATTTGTATAATTTGTTGAACACATATTGGTGATATAAAGAACAAAAGAAATTCTACTATGACCTAAATCTAAGTCTATCCATTATATTTGCAAAAAAAAAATAGCAATTAAAAAAATATATAAAAGATTTAATCATGAGGTACAAAAAATAGAGGAAAAAAATAAACAGTAAGAATAAATTAATGATTACTTTTTTTTATTTCACAGCTAAAAGAGAAAAAAATAGTTAAAAAAAGATTAAAAAAAAAAACAAAGAATAGTTTTTTTTTTAAATAGCATAAACTTTATTAATCAATAAATGATTACAATCCTTAATATGGGCATCCTAAAAATGAGCAGTACAGACCACACAAGTAGCCTAATCGATGGGTCTAAACCTAGAACTCTAATCGATGATTCGAAACCTAGAACAATACATACACTGTACATCACTGTTGTCAACAACCAACAGAAAAATTCCAGCAAGTATTGCCATTGAGACCAATAAATCCAATCTAGCTCAAGGAGAACCCATGAAAAAAGAAAGTAAAACCATAATCTAAACTTGTAGTGTTAATCCTTAGTGTCAATCTACCTCAATCCTTAGTGTTAAAATCCTAGTTTTGATTTTCATGATATTAATTTTATTAACGAGCTTCTATTGCCACCTAGTTTGCCCCCAGAATCTAATTAACTCTTCATGAGCCATTTGATGGAAACTGATGAGTGTTATCAAACCAACTTTATAGTTTGACCTTACCCTAAATGTTAAACCAATCGTCATAAGTAGTAAAAGAAGAGAACATAGGTTTAATCATAAAAGAATTCTGCATTCAAAACATGTCTCATTGCTAAAAAAAAAAAAAATATTCAAAACATGTCACAAACTTACTTTATAGTTTACACAATCTTCATGAACATCAAATGCACATTAAGGGAGGAAAGAAGAAGGCACCATAAATTAAACACAAAATAGATATTAAAAAAAACACAAAATAGATAAACAAAAAACAAAAAAAAAACTTGAAAGGTAGAGCTAGCTAGAGTATGAAGAAAGAAGATTTGGCCCTGGACTTGAAAGTGTATACATACGCTTTACTTGCTACGTTTGTAATCTCTTCATAATTATTATACACCTAAATATTAGTGGCCTGGTTAGTGAGTTAGATAGTGACATGATTAGTGATAGGGTTGGCAGAAATCCCCAACGGGGCAGGTCCCATTGGAGCCTCGATCCTAACGGGGGAAGAATTTGGGGGAAAATGGGGGACGGGGACGGTAAGACCCGATACCTGCTTACTAAGATCGAGTACGGGGCAGGGATGGGATTGTGATCCCCATCCCCATTTAAACCCGCCCCGATAGTAGATAATTAATTTTTATTTAAATATTGTGGATATTTGATTTGTATGTGATTTGCATACAAATTAGACCTCTAATCATCATTATTATGCTAGTTCGATGGCCATTTGAGAGTCTCTAATCCGTGTTTGCACACTTGTAGGTAAATCGAGCATGAGAATGATATTTGGAGCAAAATGGTGTGTTTTGGAGCTTTTTTTGCATTTCCGGCAAAAGGACGAAAAGTCAACCTGATGATCGGTGGTCAACTCGTGGTCAACCCCGACTTTAGAGCGTCAAAGAGTCAAACATCAAGTCCCGGGAGTGAATCACAAGAGAATTCCAGAAGATTGACCAAGAAACCGAAAAGTCAAGCAAGTCAACCATGGTCAACTTCGAATGTCAAAGTCATAGTCAAGGACGAAGTCAACCTTGTGACTCACCACAAGAGCTTCCAAGTCAACAAGAACTATGGTAGTTACTATGAAGTCACTCATTGATTATTCCTCTATTTTGTTCCCATGTGCATTTACCTTATTACCCTTTATTAAACCTTTTAGCCATTAGATCTAACCCTACTTCATCCTAACCCTCCATTTTTTTCCCTTTTGTCTATATATATACATAGTTTTTGTCATTCTAAGTCATCTTTAGCTAGCCACCACCACTCATCACTCTCATGCATTCCTCTCTACCTCCTATACACCATCATCTATTTTTGCTAGAGATCCTCACCAATTCATCAAGAGCATCATCAAGAGCCAAGGAGAAGAAGAGTGGCCACCTATTGAGCATCTCTCATCCTTACTCTCTCTTCTAGTTATGTTTAGTGCTTTAATTTGTAATTTGATGATGTTAATTGTGATGATTAGTGAGTAGTAACCTTTGTTGGGGACTAGGGTTGTGTGCCCTAGTCTAATGTGACTATGTGATGCCTTGATTGATGAATAAAGTCTTTGTTGATTCATGAATATATATATTGTCTATTCTATCATGTGTTGATTGTATGTTTTGAGACTTAGCCAATCTTTAATTTGCAATTGACCCATCATGTATGAGAATTATTTGGTTTGACCACTTTACTCTTATCTAGACCATGACAATATGTATGATGAGCATGTTAACATGTGGTGATCCTTAATTTGGTGCTTTACGCCTCCTATCCTTTCTCCCTCTTCATGGAGAGTTCTAATGACCCTAGTAAGGCTTTAGGATACCTTAGAGAGTTGATTTGTATGTGATTTGCATACAAATTAGGCCTCTAATCATCATTATTATGCTTGTCCAATGGCCATTTGTGAGTCTCTAATCCTTGTTTGCACACTTGTAGGTAAATTGAGCATCGGAACGATATTGGGATAAAAAAGGAGCATTTTGGAGCTTTTAGTGGATTTCCGGCAAAAAGACGAAATGTCAACCCGAGGACCAAAAGTCAACTCGTGGTCAACCCCGACTCTGGAGCATCAAAGAGTTAAATGCTGAGTCCCGAGAATGAAGCACAAGAGAATTCCGGAAGATTGACCGAGAAACCGAAAAGTCAACTATGGTCAACTCCGAAGGTCCAAGTCAAGGTCCAAGTCAAGGTCAACCTTGTGATTCACAAATGTGCTCCCACATCATCAAGGACCACACTAGATTTGGTGAGGTGACATGTTGATTATTCCCCCCTTTTGTCCTCCCTTGTGATTTCCCTTCCTTGCCCTTCATTAAACCTTTGAGCCCTTGGATTAAACCCTACTTCATCCTAGCCCTCTATTCTTTCCCCCTCTAGCCTATAAATACCTAGTACTTGCCCCATTAGGTCAGACCACCATTTCAGCCCCAAAATCCCTCACTTTTCCTTTCCCCTTTCCCCTCTCTACCTTTTTCTTCGGATCTACCTCTGCACCTCTGTCGACCGGTCGACTGGAGGTCGACGACTGGTCGACGCACGGCTGAGCAGCCCGATTTTTCCACTTCCACACTTCCTCTCCTCCACCATCCTTCACCAAAGATGTTCACCACGACGTTCTCTACCTCCACCACCATTTTGGGTCGCTGAATTACTCACAAGGCATCAAGATTCATCATCAAGGCTAGGAAGGAGCAAGAGGACACTTCATTGAGCATCCCTCATCTCTACTCTCTCTCTCTCTTTTCCTTATGTCTAGAGCTTTATTGTGTAATTTGATGATGTTTATGTTGATGATTAGTGAGTAGTAACTCTGTTGGGGACTAGGGTTGTGTGCCCTAGTCCAATTTGACTATGTGATGCTTGATTTATGAATAAAATGCTTATGTGATTGTGTGTATATGTGTGCTTACCCATTTCAATATGTGTTGGTTGCTTGTTCTTAGAATTTACCACCTCTTTGGCATGTTAACTAACCTATCTTGATGAGATTGTGTGAGATTGGTAACCTCACACACTCAAGGCAATTGGAAGCATATGTGATGAGTTGTAACTTGTTTGAGTTCCTAGTTTCGGTGCTCTTAGCCTCTTAAGCACTATAGGGGATTCGATATTAGGTAACGTAGAGGAATCCCCTATGACACCTAGAGAGTTGGAATGACCCTAATAAGGCATTCGAATACCTTAAGAAACACGGTCCTAGACCCATAATATGGCTAGGATACGGGGCTTGATTCACACACACATTGGCATGATTAATTCAATTGAAGCATTGCTAGTTACATTGGACTTGTGGTTTACCCGAAAACCCCAACACTTTCCTTATTGTGCACACACATCTATCTTTATTGCTTGCATTTTCTTTAATTGTTTGTTTGTTGCTTGCATTTCACCATTGCTTTTCCCAAAACCAAACTCCACTACACTCACATCACTCATTGTCACATACTCACCTTCACTCACTCTTTCCATTTCTCACTTATTTCATCATAGCTAGAGCACTCACCACACACAAACCACCAAGAAATTGGGGAGCCCATGATCCTCCATTGGAACGACAACCCCCTTCACAATTTACTTACCCCTTACTTTGACGGTTCGTCAAATGGCGCCGCTGCCGGGGATCTAGGTTTAATCGTTGATTTCTTGGTAGTTGCGGTTGAGACTTTAGCTTTCTTTTGCTTTTGTTTGCATATTTCATTGGTGTGTTGCTTAAATTGTGGTATTTCATTGCCTTGTTTGATAACCATCTAGTTTACTTTCATCCAATTCCTTGTATTACTTGTGTTCGTAAACTTGTGAATATTGAATTCGTGCATTTGATGAGTTAATTGTGCTTTAGGTCACTTGTTTATTGTTATTTGGGTTCCCTTGCACCTTTTGGGACCTTATTTGTTTAGGTATAAAAGGAGAAAAACACAAAAATATAGTTTCAGGGCACTTGTCGAACGGTCGACTCTGTTTCTCGACCCTTCGACGAAAATTCCCTGGACGAGTGTCGACCGGTCGACGACCGTCTGTTGAACGGTCGACCGGGAACATTTTCGTTCCGTTGCGTTGTTTCTTTCACTCTTTGATATCATTACTTGTTTTCACCTCTTATACTTGTATTCCTTACTTCAATTGTGGTATCTAATCATTGGTTATTGTGTTTTGAAGGTATATGAACCTTGCTTAAACCTCTCACACACACATACAACTTAGAAGCGGAAAGATTTTAAGTGAGAACACGAGAGGAAGGCCAAGAGTGAGACGTAGACCGATTGTGAGACGTATACCGATTGTTTGTGAGAGTGCACCGCCTACATTTGAGCGCCACCAAGCACCTTTGGAGGAGCCGATTCCCCAAGCAACAATGGGAGAACCAAATCCACCACCGGATCCACTCAACAACAACAATCCACCTCCCGTGAGACGCGTGAGGGAGTACACTCTTCCTCGTGTGGTGGATCACCCCTCTTGCATCATTCTACCACCGTGCAACACTCATTATGAAATCAAGTCTTCCACCTTGAGCATTATGCCTACCTTTCATGCCTTGAAAGATGAGAGCCCATACGATCACCTTATGGAGTTTGAGCAAGCTTGTACGACGGTGAAACTACTGGACTACCCGAGGATGGTCTCAAGCTTCGCCTATTCCCTTTCACATTGAAGGATGGAGCTAGGAAGTGGTTACTCGAAGCTTCCACCAAGGTCCATTCACTCATGCTTTGAGTTGCAAGAAGCTTTCCTATCAAAGTTCTTCCCACCTAGCAAGGCCGCCAAGGTTCGGGATTCTATTGTCGACTTCAAGCACCAATCGGGCGATGCTTTCTATGAGACTTGGGAGAGATTCAAGGATTTAGTGATGAGTTGCCCACACCATGGCTTGGAACAATGGTTTCTAGTTGATGTGTTCTACCGAGGGTTGTCTTCCGGGCAACGACAAAGAGTTGATACTTTTTGGGGAAGCACGATAGCCGGTATGTCTCCCGATGAGGCATGGGACACATTTGAGGACCTAGCCACAAATTCCGAGCTATGGGATGACTTTGGGTCAAGAAGACTTCCTCCCACACAACCGGCACCTCAAGTAACAAGGGTCCACAATGTCTCAAGTGAATCATTGGGGGATGACATGATGAGAACCCAATTTGATAGGTTAGAAGCGGTTCTCAACAAGAAGATAGACATGCTCGTGCAATCACAATCCAAGCCTCCCCTCGACAAGTCAATAATGTTATCTCTTCACCACATTGCTTCTATTGTGGCTCTCTTGGCCATCAAGCGGAGGAGTGTGCTTATATGGTTGAGGAAGAGAAGGAAGAGAGACAACAAGTGAACCACGTGAGCTCTAATTCACACGGTTCTTATCAAGCGCCTTCAAAACCTTACAACGACTTTACACCTCGGAATGAGCAAGGGAGGACTCAGGGATACCAACCAAAACCTTTTGGAAACAATGCTCGAGGGTATCAAGAGAGGTCTCAAGGGTATAACACTTACCAAGGAGGAGATAAGTATCAAGGGAGTGGCACATATGGAGGACATATGAGCTCAACATTTGGATCACCCCCCGGGTTCTCTACTCAAGGAGGAAACACCTACCATCGAGGTGTCTCTTCATCTTTTGCTGCCCCAGTGGCTCCCAAGCTCAGAGTCCGCGGAGCCGTCAATGAAGGACATGATCGCCACCCTTGTGCAAAGCCAAGTGAAGAACAATGAAGCGATCTCGGCTCTTGAACAAGGGCAAAACATCTTGCAACAAGGCTTGTCAAAGATTGAGTTGCAAATGGGCCAAATGGCCAAGGAGATTAGTGAGAGGCCAAGAGGTACCTTGCCTTCTAATGTGGAGCAAAACCCTAAGTTCAAGACCAAGGAGCAATGCAATGCTATCTTCACTTCTCATTCCGGTATCTCTCATGCTACTTATACTCCTACTCCCCTCATTTCTAATGTATTTACCCCTTCTCCTTTCATTCCCATTCATGAGAACTTTGATCATATGCATTACATGGAGGATGGGGCCAAGGAGGAAGAAAATGTACTCCTTGGCAATTATGAATTGAGTGAGGAGGAGACTTGTGTGGAGAATGAAGGAGTAGTGCTTGGGAAAGGACTTGGTTACTTGTCCTTTGAGAATGATGTAACCTCTTATGGCGGAGTGAAGACACAAGAAGGAGCATTGAGTGAGGAGACTCCTAGGCATGAGAATGTCATGGTTTCTAACCTTGGTGGTGAGGCTATGAAGGCTATGGACCCACCAAGAACCATGAGCACCTCTAGGGAGCTCCTTGATGATGATGTGCATGTACACCAAGCGATGAAGATCACCCCCGATGAGAGGAGGAACAAGAAGAAGACATTGACGAATGAGCTTCGTGAAGTGTTCAAAAAGGTAGAGATTAATATCCCTTTGTTGGAGCTCATTTGCAAAGTGCCGGTTTATGCAAATTTTCTCAAGGACTTGTGTACCAAGAAGAAGCGGCTTGAGGAGCATGAAGTATACAAGATTGAAGGGCATGTAAGCTCGATGATTCAACACAACATGCCACCAAAAAGGAAAGATCCGGAAGCTTCACTATCGGATGTCAAATTGGTGAGACACACCTTGATGGAGCACTTATGGACCTAGGGGCAAGTGTCAATGTGATGCCTCTATCTCTCTATAAAGAGGTTGAGCATTGGTGCTTTGCAACCTACCCCTTTGCACTTACCTTTGCGGATGGAAGCAAGCGAAGACCGGCGGGTGTAGTGGAAGATGTGCTAGTATGAGTCGACAAGTTTATTCTTCCCGCCGACTTTGTTGTGCTTGATATGGGTGATGACCCAAATGAAGACAATGGATTTCCCCTTATCTTTGGACGCCCTTTCATGGCTACGTGATGTGTGCGTAAAATACGTACACAAAGTGCTTCTAATTACTTGGATTAGGCTTTTCCGAGAGCTTATTTTTATGTTTAATGTACATATTGTGTTTGTGTAGGTTAAATAAGTGTTTTGACACAAAATGATACATTTTGGGTAATTTAGTGCATTTCCGAGAAAAGGACGAAAAGTCAACCGTGACTTTGGGCGAAAAGTCAACACAAGTCAATTCTCGAAATGGAGATTCATTTCCAACACCCGTGTCTATAATTATTTTACATAATTATATTTCTAATTATAATAAATGACTTTAGTTTTATTTATTTTCCTTTTATTCATTTTATTTTATTTTCTTATTTATTTATTTATTTTATTTATTTCTTTTGATTTTATTAATTTATCTTTTCTTTTATTTGTGAATAGGACAATTGACAATCATTCTCCACCACCATTGCCGGCCACCTATAGTCCACCACCGGGCATCTCTTTTCCCTCCTTTGGAGCTGTTCTTCCACTTCCAACAACCACTACAGTCCACAATTTCCAGCTACCCATTCCACCACCGGCAACTCACCGACCCATCACGGCTGCACCCCTTTCAAGCTTGTCTCACCACCGCTGCTCACTCCCTCTGCTATTTAAGCGAGAGACCACCAACATCCGAAGGCATCTCCCTCTCCTCTCCCGGCCTCCCCCTCTAGTTCTTTTCTTTTCTTTTCTTTCTTCCTCTTTTCTTCTCTGCACATCTCTCTTTCTTCTCTACACCCGAGTCGCATCACCTCCTTCTCTCTACACCACCACCGTCCATTATCCTCCCTGCAATTCAATTAATCCATCTGCAATTCACAATCACAAATTCAATTCCGGTCACACCGCAAATCAAATCATCAACTCATCATCACAGTAGGCGCCACCGAGCTCACCCATCAATTCGATCCTCGCAATTCATCATCACGAAGCTGTGCTCTTACCGGTGATCCAAACATCACCACCGCTCGAAATCACTAAGCCCGGCTGCTCCTAAGCTCTCGCCGGCGAGAGCTTCACTTTTCAGGCCGCGTCTCCTGCGCACCGTCGTTCTTCTGCCCGGAATTCGTTGACCCGGCTCTCGACACGCGATCGACGCCGCCGTTTTCTGCCAGCAGCGCCGCAAATCTCGAGCCGGTGCTCGATCCATCCCGGGCATCGTTCCCAGCCCGCGTCGCTCCCAATCCTAGACGCCGCCGACATCGATTCCCCGACCGCCGGCCTCACATCGGCTTTTCCGGCGACTCTCTCCTCGAGCCCGTGCTCGAGTTCCACGCCATCGACGCCGCCGCTCCTAGTCTCGTCGCTAGCCGTTCCTCTCCGCCGCACTGCTCGTGATTCCCGGCTACCGCCGACATCAATTTCGGAGAGCCAACTCTCTCTTCTCGGTGATCCAGCCCTCTCTAGAGAAAGCCCGTGCTTTCTCTTCTCTGTTCAATTAAGCGACCCTCTCTCTCATTTTTAATACTTAATTTTATATTTGTTTAATTAAATAACTTGTATTCTATTTTGTTTTGTGTGCATTTAAATTACTTTGTTATATTATATTTATATTTGGTATTGTTTTAAATTGTGTGGAATATTTGGTTAACTTATTTATTTAATTTGAATATTTGTGTGATTTTCATTTTCTTATGTTTTATTTTAATTCTTTGAAAGTTGACTATAGTCTCATAGTTTAAACTATATATTTGTTTAGATTTGTTAATTTTTGTGTGTTTTGGAAAATAAAAATAAGAAAAATCCTAAAAATTGTTATTTGTGTTAAGAAAATTAGATTACATTTTACTAATTAGGTTTTAGGCCTCCAATCCCCGTGGTTCGACAATCCCGAGTCTAAATTACTCATCATTATATTTTGACATCCAATCAAATGGCGCCGTTGCCGGGGATTTAGGTTTAACTTTGATCTATTAGTATTTGTAATCGAATTTTTCTTGCAATATTCTTGTTTTTTTTTATTTTTGTGAGATATAATTTTTGTGTGCAATTTTTGTATTTTATTTTATTTTATTCTTTGGTTCTTGTTTACATTTTTCTTTGAATTTTTTAGGTACTTATTTTTTAGCTATGGAACAGTGGAATTATTCTTGGGATGATTCTAGAAACTTCGAGCATCCGTGGTACTTTCAAAATCAATGCATCGAGTCGTCACACCCGTCACTTTCTTTACTTGAAGAAATGGCAGCTCAATTGCAAAATTCTTTAGCGGATGACGAGGAACAATGGCGTGAAACTCAAGAACGGAGTGCAAAGATCGATCAATTGATAGAGCAATTTGAGGCCAACCGTTTATTTGAGCACGATCAAGAACTGACAAATCTGCAACCATGTGAGTTCTTTGATCCAAATCCCTTACTTGTGCATAATGGTGATTTTGATGTGCATTCATGTGGGGTTAAGAGGGAAGAAAATGTACCTCTTAACCATGTTGATAATACTGTTATGCATCATAATTTGATATTAAAGGAGGATGGGAACCGGGAGGAAGAATTAGTACTCCCGGAAAATGGATTGGATGATTGTGATGTTGTGCTCTCAAAGAGTAAAAAGGGAGTGAATAAAGCTGCTGACAAGAAAAAGAAAAAGAAGAAGAAGGGGCTAATGACTGAAGTGTTCAATATTTTCAAGAAAGCGGACGTGAACCTTCCTCTGCTAGATCTCATCAGTCGAGTACCAGCATATGCAGAATTTGTCAAGAATCTATGCATGCACAAGAAGAAATTCCTTGGTGAGGAGAAAATTGTGCTCAAGGAGGAGGCAAGTGCAATCATTCAACGAAGGGAATCACGTGGCATTCATGATCCTACGAGCTTTGTTATTGGGTGTACAATTGGTGACAAAGCTTTTGATGGAGCTCTTATGGATATGTGCACGTGCATCAATATCATGCCTCTAGCAACGTTCCGGAAGCTAGCCATTGGTAATCTGCAACCTACTTCGATTTCAGTGCAACTTGCAGATGAGACATTCAGAATGCCGATGGGAATTGTGGAAGATGTGTTGGTTAGAGTCGACAAGTTCATCCTTCCAGCAGATTTTGTGATTTTGGATATGGATGAAGACCCCAATATAGAGAGTGGATTGCCTATCATCCTTGGTAGTCCCTTTATGGCCATTGCCGGTGCAAAGATTAATGTTCAGAAAGGCACCGTGAAGCTCAAAGTCTTGGGGGAAAAAGTCAAGTTGCAAGTACTCCAGCCCACCTTTCCACTTAATGTCATCAAGGAGGTGTTTTCAGTTGATTTGGTGAAGGGGAATCAAGCAAAGAGTGAAAGGATTTTCGGTCCTTTAAATCCTCCCAAGCCTAAAGTTGAAGTTCATCCTTCTATTGTGGTTGAGAAGCAAGAGCTACCAGAGCTCTCTTATTCTGATGATGATGACATGTTTGATGAGTTTGTACACTCATATGTGCATGATGATATTGATTTTGCTGCTTCTACATATGAGTCCGGGCTTGACAGTTTTAGTGTCCCTCTGCCTGTTCACAAAGCTGAGGCATCTTTAGCTTGTGTCCTTCCTGAATTGGACATGGATCCTCACTTCATGTGTCAACAAACTTCAAGTTTCGAACAAGTGCACAAGCTTGTTGAGTTTCTATCTACCCAAAGGCAAGAAGTTGTGAAGCCTACTTCCACCATTCATGAGTGTGATCGAGGAATACCGCCTACACCTTATATTCCTCCACATAGGCGAGGATTATTACCTACCCCGTTCGAGTCATTCAAGATGAGAAGCCCACCGTACAGGTGAGGTACAACTCGAGGCGATCCAATGCCTTAGAGAGATTTTGGGGATTGGAGTAAACGGGATGAAGACTCATGAATGTCATCCATATTTGAGCTGTTTAGATGGAAGGCAAATGTACTTTGCACCACCTTGACCCTAGAGTGTGAGAAGACCGGCTTTGAGGTCTATAAAAAGAAGCGCTCGTGAGGAGGCAACCTCACATTTGCTCTTGCTTGAAGTCTTCATAGTTGATCATCACCAAAGGTCGTGAGCTTATGGATCGCAAGGCCTCGAAGCCTTGTTTGTTGGTGATTGATGGTGATTATTTCGGAAAGCATGCACTTCAAGGGGGAGCATTTCTATCCTTTTCTATTTTATTGGTTGCATGTTTATTTTTCGGTTATTGATTTAAAAAAAAAAAAAAAAAAAAAGTGTTTTACTATTTGTAAATAATACTTGTAGATATTTTGTTATACTTACTAATTTTACTTGTAAATATTTTTGTTACAGATACTTAGTAATAATTTTACTTATGTGTCTTTTGTATAGTTGATTATTTAAGTTGTTGTAAGTTGTAACTTGAACGGAAATAGGTAAGGTCCTTTTATTAATATTGGCCTAAACCCTTCATTTGTACCTTTTTAAGGTCACTTGAGGTTGAGGGCGGCCTTTATTAACACTTGGAGAATTGTCGAACACTTAAGTGCTTTCTCATCGGCGAGTAAGGGGCACATGGATGGTGTCTAGGTCGAGACCCCGGGTGACGGGTTTTGGATTCGGAGGACTATAGGCGACGTAAGTCGATAGGGGTGTAAGCCTCCGTAGTCCACCAAATGAATCCTGCCCCTCGCTTATTCTCATATGATCTGGCCATTCGCCTCTGAAAACACGGAAAGTCATTTAAGTCAAGGCATTGCACCTAGGCCGTACGTCCACCTTGAGTTACCGTTTGGAATCAACTTTATTTTTAACTATATTTTGGACAATTTAACTTTACTTGTAAATAAAATTTACTTAGACATAGGAAAATTTATTTATTCATTTTGTATAGATAATTTGTGATATTTTCTAACTTTGTAAATACTTTGTAAATTTTATTACTTGTGTTTATTTTTACTGTTTATAATTTTTGTTACTGTTTTGCTTTTGGGTTTGTTGTTTGTTTGTTTTGGGCTTGTTTGTTGTAGTTATTTGTTATTAGGCCTTAAGCCCATTTGTTTGTGTGATTGGTTAGGGTTTTAGGTTTCGTAAAATAAAAAAATATTAAAAAAATAAAAATAAAATTTTTTTTTAGCCCATTGGGCTCGTGTCATTCACGAAGCCCAAAAACCCTTAACCCAAGCCCATTTAGTGTGTCGGGCCTGTTCGTTTTTAGGCCCATTAGTTAAGCCCACCAATAATGGGCCGGAGATTTCTTTGGCCCAGGCCCACTTTAAGGCCCAAACCATTTCGATGGCCCAAGCCCGTTTAAAGTGTCGGCAACCTTTGCGCGTGTTTCACACGCGTTTTCACTGTTCACTTTACGACTTTTCGTAAAGTATTAAAAAATTAAAAAATTAAAAAAATAAAAATTGAAAAATCGTTATTGGGCCGACACACGACTTTGTCGTCGGCCGAATAATAAACAAAAAAATTAGTTAGTTTAATAATTTTCGGACGCGTGTGCACTATTGTCTTTACGACTTTTGTGGCACGCGGTCGTTTTCGTTGCGACTTTCGTTGCTCGATCCGGAAATTCCGGATCTGTGTCTGTGGCACGTGTGCGAGCGTGTGCGCGTCTTTCCCCTTCCCTTCTGTTTGCGTTAGTTTCCTTAGGTCATTTCGCGTTTCCCTTAGTCTCTCTCTCTCATTCTCTCTCATCTCCTCTCGTTTTCTCTCGCTAGTTCATAGTGTTCATCTGTGTTCTTAGTCTTTTTTTCCCAGAAAACTCTCAAACCCAGAAAAGCTTTCCTCCTTCCCAAACCACAAATGGCCAAAAGAGTTAATTCCTTCAGCGAGTTGTTTCAGGCAGGTCCTTCAGGGAGTCAAATCTTTGAAGGCCTGGATGAAATAATTCCACCAAGCATGCTCAATAGCGCCGATGCTAGCATGCCGACCCAGCCACAACCACAACCGCAACCACAACCCCAAGCACCAATTCTGGTTGCTGATCCACCCGCCGAGCCGGAAGCCGCTCCTGTCTATAGGAGACTTCCGAGGACGAAATACACCAAGGCTCAGAGAGATGCGCTGGCAGCTTTCTTTGCGGTGTATTCTCACCCCACGAAACCACAACGAGAAAGATTTGGTCCAAAAATCGAACTAGAAGAAGACCAAGTCTACTATTGGGGGTCGAGAAATAGGAAGAAGTTCGGTATCCGGACTTCTGAGCAGCGTATTGCCGAGCTAGAAAGAAGAAACGATCAGCTGGTGAGCAAAAACGAGGAGCTTCAACTGCAGAATCAACGACTCGTCGATGCTCTCCAGAGCGGCATTTGTCCCAATTGCGGAGGTCCTGTTCCGCATTCTGATGTGCTTAGGCGAAGGCTCGAAGTTGTTCCTCCACAACAAGAGCCTCTTCTCGAGTTGTCCGATGATTCGATCGACTTGGACCACTTGAGACGGGATGTGCTGAGCCTCATGCCTACACTTATCGAGCGCCCATCCGTACCTGTGCCATCTACTCTTCCGGGACCTGCTCATGATCTTGTCGGAGTCCACACCGACTTGATCTCGGATATCGCCCGCAAGGCCAAGCACGAGCTCATGCTCATGGCCACTGCCGGTTTTCCTTTGTGGATATCTTCACCGACTCCCGAGACTTCTATTCATCCCGAGACTCTAAATAGGGCCGAGTACTTGCGAGTGTTTCAACGTGGCGAACCTGCGCCATACTTCAAATCGGAATCCTCGAGACACTCGGCAACCATCCACCTTCATCCAACCACCATTGTTGAGATCTTAATGGATGTTGGTCGATGGTTGCCCGTCTTCTGTAGCATGATCACAAACGCTCAAACGTTGGAGATTCTACCCTCTGACAACGCAGTAGGCTACGAGGACCAAAAGCAAGTGATGTCGGCCGAGTTTCTGGTGCCATCTCACATCGTTTCGACTCGTGAAGTCCAGTTCGTTCGGTACTCTCAATTACAACTGGATGGAAGTTGGATCGTTGTGGATGTCTCCGTGGATGAACTGCGCTCAAATCCGAAGCCTTCAGTGAGATCGATTTGCCGAAAGCGCCCCTCCGGATGTTTGATTCGAGATTTGCAGAATGGATCTTCCTTAGTCACTTGGGTGGAGCACGTGGATGTGCGCGAGAAGGAGATGAAGGCCATTTTCGAACCCTTTGTCCATTCCGGGTTCGCTTTTGGTGCAAAGCGTTGGATCTCAACTCTCCAACGACAAGCCGAGCGCTACATGTGCGTAACGAGGATCCACACTTCACCCGGTGACTCTATCATTTCGCCCAGAAGGGAAAAGAGGCCTAGCGGAAATGGCAAACCGGATGGCGATCTGTTTCTTCAACGACATCGGCAACTCCACGTATCATCACTTGGACTTGTTCAAACCGAACAAGAGACACTCGAATGGAGGTCGGGACCAACAAGCGAAGGGGAGATCCGAGCAAGCCCCCGGAGTCAATCGTACCGCTGGTTGTTCGTCGTGCATCTTTCCCATCACACCGGGATCTTTGAGTTCCTCAAAGATGTGCATACGAGACCGCCGTGGGATAGTATGTCGATGGACAGCTCGGTGCGTCTGCTAGCAAATTTCACCATCGGTCTTGACCCGCGGAACCAGATTTCGGTGCTCACCATAGATAGTCACAACGACTTCCTCATTCTTCAGGAGTGTTGCACCGATGCAACGAGGTCGTCTGTGATTTATGCGCCGATCAACCATTCCATTCTCCAGTGTTTGTTATGTGGAGTTCAACCGGAGCCATTTCCGCTTATGTCTTCAGGCTTCTCCATTCTGCCTAACGTATCCGGAGCTATTCTTGATGGAACACTACTAACTATGGTGTTCCAGATCTCGGTGAAGGCTACATCAGCTAAATCTGCCGTGGAGTCGGCAACAACACTCGTCCAGGACACATTGAAGCGGATCAGTGCCGCAGTCAACTAAGGAGCAAACGTTGGATGCAAGGCCCTGCTAGCCTTATTTGTGACTGTTGGTGACTTGCTTCGGGAGGAGCTTCACGATCTACAAGGGGGAGTTTTTCTTTAACCTTTCTGTTTATTTTTGTTTCCTTTTTCATTTGTATAAATGTTGTGTGGTTTATTTCTGTTGTGTGTTTCAATTCAATAACCATACTTGAATTTTTCATTTCGTGAAATATTTGTCTAACATTGAGGACAATGTTTAATTCAAGTGTGGGGGGAAGGTTTATTAAAAAGAAAAGAAAAAATTTGAAAAATTTGAAAAATTCAAAAAAAAATAATTTACTTGTTTTTGTTTTCTACGGTAACAATATATCGACTAAATCATACTTACTCCTTTGGTAGCGTTGAACCTACCATTGCACTAAGTAAGTCACTGTGGTCACGTATTGTTGCGTAAATTAAAAAAAAAAAAAAAAAAAAAAAATCAAAAAATCAAAAAAATTCAAAAATATTTCAAAAATATTTACTTCGCTTGTGTTTTTGTTTTGTGATTTCCAACACCAATGATGAGATTGAACTTAATTGTTTGATATGAAAGCATGCTTAGGTCCCTGGACGAGTGTCGACCGGTCGACGACCGTCTGTTGAACGGTCGACCGGGAACATTTTCGTTCCGTTGCGTTGTTTCTTTCACTCTTTGATATCATTACTTGTTTTCACCTCTTATACTTGTATTCCTTACTTCAATTGTGGTATCTAATCATTGGTTATTGTGTTTTGAAGGTATATGAACCTTGCTTCAACCTCTCACACACACATACAACTTAGAAGCGGAAAGATTTTAAGTGAGAACACAAGAGGAAGGCCAAGAGTGAGACGTAGACCGATTGTGAGACGTATACCGATTGTTTGTGAGAGTGCACCGCCTACATTTGAGCGCCACCAAGCACCTTTGGAGGAGCCGATTCCCCAAGCAACAATGGGAGAACCAAATCCACCACCGGATCCACTCAACAACAACAATCCACCTCCCGTGAGACGCATGAGGGAGTACACTCTTCCTCATGTGGTGGATCACCCCTCTTGCATCATTCTACCACCGTGCAACACTCATTATGAAATCAAGTCTTCCACCTTGAGCATTATGCCTACCTTTCATGCCTTGAAAGATGAGAGCCCATACGATCACCTTATGGAGTTTGAGCAAGCTTGTACGACGGTGAAACTACATGGACTACCCGAGGATGGTCTCAAGCTTCGCCTATTCCCTTTCACATTGAAGGATGGAGCTAGGAAGTGGTTACTCAAGCTTCCACCAAGGTCCATTCACTCATGCTTTGAGTTGCAAGAAGCTTTCCTATCAAAGTTCTTCCCACCTAGCAAGGCCGCCAAGGTTCGGGATTCTATTGTCAACTTCAAGCACCAATCAGGCGATGCTTTCTATGAGACTTGGGAGAGATTCAAGGATTTAGTGATGAGTTGCCCACACCATGGCTTGGAACAATGGTTTCTAGTTGATGTGTTCTACCGAGGGTTGTCTTCCGGGCAACGACAAAGAGTTGATACTTTTTGGGGAAGCACAATAGCCGGTATGTCTCCCGATGAGGCATGAGACACATTTGAGGACCTAGCCACAAATTCCGAGCTATGGGATGACTTTGGGTCAAGAAGACTTCCTCCCACACAACCGGCACCTCAAGTAACAAGGGTCCACAATGTCTCAAGTGAATCATTGGGGGATGACATGATGAGAACCCAATTTGATAGGTTAGAAGCGGTTCTCAACAAGAAGATAGACATGCTCATGCAATCACAATCCAAGCCTCCCCCTCGACAAGTCAATAATGTTATCTCTTCACCACATTGCTTCTATTGTGGCTCTCTTGGCCATCAAGCGGAGGAGTGTGCTTATATGGTTGAGGAAGAGAAGGAAGAGAGACAACAAGTGAACCACGTGAGCTCTAATTCACACGGTTCTTATCAAGCGCCTTCAAAACCTTACAACAACTTTACACCTCGGAATGAGCAAGGGAGGACTCAAGGATACCAACCAAAACCTTTTGGAAACAATGCTCAAGGGTATCAAGAGAGGTCTCAAGGGTATAACACTTACCAAGGAGGAGATAAGTATCAAGGGAGTGGCACATATGGAGGACATATGAGCTCAACATTTGGATCACCCCCCGGGTTCTCTACTCAAGGAGGAAACACCTACCATCAAGGTGTCTCTTCATCTTTTGCTGCCCCAAGTGGCTCCCAAGCTCAAGAGTCCGCGGAGCCGTCAATGAAGGACATGATCGCCACCCTTGTGCAAAGCCAAGTGAAGAACAATGAAGCGATCTCGGCTCTTGAACGAGGGCAAAACATCTTGCAACAAGGCTTGTCAAAGATTGAGTTGCAAATGGGCCAAATGGCCAAGGAGATTAGTGAGAGGCCAAGAGGTACCTTGCCTTCTAATGTGGAGCAAAACCCTAAGTTCAAGACCAAGGAGCAATGCAATGCTATCTTCACTTCTCATTCCGGTATCTCTCATCCTACTTATACTCCTACTCCCCTCATTTCTAATGTATTTACCCCTTCTCCTTTCATTCCCATTCATGAGAACTTTGATCATATGCATTACATGGAGGATGGGGCCAAGGAGGAAGAAAATGTACTCCTTGGCAATTATGAATTGAGTGAGGAGGAGACTTGTGTGGAGAATGAAGGAGTAGTGCTTGGGAAAGGACTTGGTTACTTGTCCTTTGAGAATGATGTAACCTCTTATGGCGGAGTGAAGACACAAGAAGGAGCATTGAGTGAGGAGACTCCTAGGCATGAGAATGTCATGGTTTCTAACCTTGGTGGTGAGGCTATGAAGGCTATGGACCCACCAAGAACCATGAGCACCTCTAGGGAGCTCCTTGATGATGATGTGCATGTACACCAAGCGATGAAGATCACCCCCGATGAGAGGAGGAACAAGAAGAAGACATTGACGAATGAGCTTCATGAAGTGTTCAAAAAGGTAGAGATTAATATCCCTTTGTTGGAGCTCATTTGCAAAGTGCCGGTTTATGCAAATTTTCTCAAGGACTTGTGTACCAAGAAGAAGCGGCTTGAGGAGCATGAAGTATACAAGATTGAAGGGCATGTAAGCTCAATGATTCAACACAACATGCCACCAAAAAGGAAAGATCCCGGAAGCTTCACTATCGGATGTCAAATTGGTGAGACACACCTTGATGGAGCACTTATGGACCTAGGGGCAAGTGTCAATGTGATGCCTCTATCTCTCTATAAGAGGTTGAGCATTGGTGCTTTGCAACCTACCCCTATTGCACTTACCTTTGCGGATGGAAGCAAGCGAAGACCGGCGGGTGTAGTGGAAGATGTGCTAGTATGAGTCGACAAGTTTATTCTTCCCGCCGACTTTGTTGTGCTTGATATGGGTGATGACCCAAATGAAGACAATGGATTTCCCCTTATCTTTGGACGCCCTTTCATGGCTACGTGATGTGTGCGTAAAATACGTACACAAAGTGCTTCTAATTACTTGGATTAGGCTTTTCCGAGAGCTTATTTTTATGTTTAATGTACATATTGTGTTTGTGTAGGTTAAATAAGTGTTTTGACACAAAATGATACATTTTGGGTAATTTAGTGCATTTCCGAGAAAAGGACGAAAAGTCAACCGTGACTTTGGGCGAAAAGTCAACACAAGTCAATTCTCGAAATGGAGATTCATTTCCAACACCCGTGTCTATAATTATTTTACATAATTATATTTCTAATTATAATAAATGACTTTAGTTTTATTTATTTTCCTTTTATTCATTTTATTTTATTTTCTTATTTATTTATTTATTTTATTTATTTCTTTTGATTTTATTAATTTATCTTTTCTTTTATTTGTGAATAGGACAATTGACAATCATTCTCCACCACCATTGCCGGCCACCTATAGTCCACCACCGGGCATCTCTTTTCCCTCCTTTGGAGCTGTTCTTCCACTTCCAACAACCACTACAGTCCACAATTTCCAGCTACCCATTCCACCACCGGCAACTCACCAACCCATCACAGCTGCACCCCTTTCAAGCTTGTCTCACCACCGCTGCTCACTCCCTCTGCTATTTAAGCAGAGACCACCAACATCCAGAAGGCATCTCCCTCTCCTCTCCCGGCCTCCCCCTCTAGTTCTTTTCTTTTCTTTTCTTTCTTCCTCTTTTCTTCTCTGCACATCTCTCTTTCTTCTCTACACCCAGGCCGCATCACCTCCTTCTCTCTACACCACCACCGTCCATTATCCTCCCTGCAATTCAATTAATCCATCTGCAATTCACAATCACAAATTCAATTCCAGTCACCTGCAAATCAAATCATCAACTCATCATCACAGTAGCTGCCACCGAGCTCACCCATCAATTCGATCCCTGCAATTCATCATCACAGAAGCTGTGCTCTTACCAGTGATCCAAACATCACCACCGCTCGAAATCACTAAGCCCAGCTGCTCCTAAGCTCTCGCCGGCGAGAGCTTCACTTTTTCAGGCCGCATCTCCTCTGCACCGTCGTTCTTCTCTGCCCAGAATTCGTTGACCCAGCTCTCGACACGCGATCGACGCCGCCGTTTTCTGCCAAGCAGCGCCGCAAATCTCGAGCCCGTGCTCAATCCATCCCGGGCATCGTTCCCGGCCCGCGTCGCTCCCGATCCTAGACGCCGCCGACATCAATTCCCCGACCGCCGGCCTCACATCAGCTTTTCCGGCGACTCTCTCCTCGAGCCCGTGCTCAGAGTTCCACGCCATCGACGCCGCCGCTCCTAGTCTCGTCGCTAGCCGTTCCTCTCCGCCGCACTGCCGTGATTCCCAGCTACCGCCGACATCAATTTCAGAGAGCCAATCTCTCTCTTCTCGGTGATCCAGCCCTCTCTAGAGAAAGCCCGTGCTTTCTCTTCTCTGTTCAATTAAGCGACCCTCTCTCTCATTTTTAATACTTAATTTTATATTTGTTTAATTAAATAACTTGTATTCTATTTTGTTTTGTGTGCATTTAAATTACTTTGTTATATTATATTTATATTTGGTATTGTTTTAAATTGTGTGGAATATTTGGTTAACTTATTTATTTAATTTGAATATTTGTGTGATTTTCATTTTCTTATGTTTTATTTTAATTCTTTGAAAGTTGACTTTAGTCTCATAGTTTAAATTATTTATTTGTTTAGATTTGTTAATTTTTGTGTGTTTTGGAAAATAAAAATAAGAAAAATAAGAAAAATCCTAAAAATTGTTATTTGTGTTAAGAAAATTAGATTACATTTTACTAATTAGGTTTTAGGCCTCCAATCCCCGTGGTTCGACAATCCCGAGTCTAAATTACTCATCACTATATTTTGACATCCTATCACTACGGCGGGAGTGAAGATCAATGTTTTAAAGGGAACCATTAGCTTCAAGGTGTTGGGGGAGAAAGTGAAGTTTGAAATGTTCAAGCCCATTCATCCACCGGAGGTAGTTGAGGAGGTGTTTTCTATTAATTTGGTGAAGGGCAATAGTGCTAAGAGTGAAAGGATTTTTGGCCCTTTGAATCCACCGAAGCCCACACCTCGTACTCAAGACCACTACTCAAGGCCACCACCTTTTTCTCATGAACGCATACTTGGGAAGGACCCATTTCTCGAGAGAGCTACAAAGAAGACTCCTCCCATGAATGCGCTACAAAAGGCGACAATCAAGGCCATGAGAGAGATGGTAGGAGAGGTGAAGAAGAAAAAGTATGCTTGGCCACCACCGTCGAAGTCAATTTTTAATGGTATCAAGGGATGTTTTGTGGGAAGCCTTGGAGATAGTGAGACAAGCCATACATTGAGTGAGAAGAAACTTTGCTTTGAGCCACCATAATTTCGCCAAGGAGGAACCAAGACCGGCTTTTTAGGTCTATAAACCGAAGCGCTTGTGGGGAGGCAACCCCACTTGGAAAAGAGATTTTTGTTTTCAGCACTATTTAGTAATGAATAAAGGTTTTGGGAGGTTGGGAGGAGCTAGGATATGGAGCTTTGGAGGGCGAAACCCCAAGAGGTGTTGATTAGCATTTGTCTACGAGAGGCCTGGGCAGAACAGTGACTTTGGAGACAGTTTTCTCCACATCGGACCGTTGGAATTCAGTGAAACAAGTTGGGAACGCTTCTTCTATGAGTCTTCTGTGTTCGGTTTAAATTTCTCTCTAAACAGACCGTTGGATCTGTCGCAATATTGGTTTAAAAGAGGAGTGCTCGTTGCAGTTTGACTTTCTAGAGGGTCACTTTGACCGGTTCTTCATTGCATGTCCGGAAGGTGATTTCTGAGTTTCCAGTAGCCAAACTAAAGCTCTTTGAGTGTACTTCCCAACGCCACTGGAATCACTCAACTTGGATGCCTATTCTAGGAGCTATGCCCAATTCCCTGGACGTGTGTCGACCGGTCGACAACAATGTGACGACCGGTCGACAGGTGCTTAAAGTTGAAAATTTTGGAACTTTGAAATTTATTTGGTGTGATTGTCCCTTTCAACCCCAATGATGATTTTGAGCCCATTAGGTTATGATTGAATTAAGTGGATAAAGAGCATGTGCTTAAACTTTATTGGATTGCCTTGTGATTAATTTATGTAATTGATGCTTGCTTGACACTTTGTACACATTTGCCTTGTTGATTGATCACTTGCAACTAGAGAAGCATGTGTAGACGATGTATTGACTTGCATATACCCTTTATGGTGAGATTTTGAGCCTTATTGATATGTATGCATCATTCATACATCCTTGTTCTTCATGTGTGTGCATTCCATTAGTTTACGAGACCTAGAACTTGCTCAAAGACCACTTGAGGCTATGTGTTAATTTGCAATGAATTGGAAATGATTAAGGCACTAGAGAAGCACCATGGCCAAATTGACTTTCATCCTTCTAAACACTTTCCTTTAGGTTTAACCCATTTCGAGCCTCATTCATTATAAGCTTTTTCTTCGTTTAACCCACAAAAGTCTAACCCATGTTACTGGCTTAAACACTAACCTCCACTTGTTCCAAGTATTAGTGAGACAACGATTGTGACTTCTCATGTCCTTTGTGTTCTATGGGTTTGTGAAATGCAAGTGTGGGGGTATAGTAGCTTAGAATTATGTAAATGAAAGAAAAGGTTGGAGGAAAAGCAAAATACAAAAGAAGAAAAGAAGTTGAGAAAATCAAAAGAAGTTGTGTACAAAAATAGAGTTCAAAAAGAGTGTCCCAAAGAAAAGAAAATAGAAAAATGGGAAAAGGAAGTTGTGAGAAAAAGAAAGAGAAAGGGAGAAAAAGGAAGAAAGAAAATCCAAAAAGAAGTATGTTGTAGAAAAATAAAAGGGTGAGGAGAATAAAAGTTAGGATTGTTTGCAAAGAAATTGAGTTTCAAAGTCCTTGAGTTGTTTTGTGAAATACTTGGAATACTTGATTTATCCATCCCTTCATTTCATGTTGACCCTTAACCTTTGGCCCCATTACAACCATGTGAAAGTCCTTTTGATCCAATAAGTTGTGAATTAATTAGTGGAAAGATGGTCATTGAGCAAGCTTATGGGGACGTTGCTTTTGGTTATGCTTTGAGAGCAAACACTTAACCCTAGACACAAGAGCGGAAATATTTAGTGAATCATGTGAGTTTAGCGGTTAAGCATGTCAACATGTGCTAATTTGATTGCTCTTGATTGATTATCTCATGGCTAGCACACACAACACTAAGCATGCATTGAATACATATTTTAATCACTTGGCAAAGCATGATGTTTATGTTGTGTGCTTGATTGAATCTTGATGAATGGTTTAGTGGGCTTATTGAGGATATGGTTGGAAAGGCAATTGAATTTGTGTTGATTGGATTGTTGATTCTATTTGCTTGAGGACAAGCAAAGCTTAAGTGTGGGGGTGTGATTTGTATGTGATTTGCATACAAATTAGGCCTCTAATCATCATTATTATGCTTGTCCAATGACCATTTGTGAGTCTCTAATCCTTGTTTGCACACTTGTAGGTAAATTGAGCATCGGAACGATATTGGGATAAAAAAGGAGCATTTTGGAGCTTTTAGTGGATTTCCGGCAAAAGGACGAAAAGTCAACCCGAGGACCAAAAGTCAACTCGTGGTCAACCCCGACTTTGGAGCATCAAAGAGTTAAATGCTGAGTCCCGAGAATGAAGCACAAGAGAATTCCGGAAGATTGACCGAGAAACCGAAAAGTCAACTATGGTCAACTCCGAAGGTCCAAGTCAAGGTCCAAGTCAAGGTCAACCTTGTGATTCACAAATGTGCTCCCACATCATCAAGGACCACACTAGATTTGGTGAGGTGACATGTTGATTATTCCCCCCTTTTGTCCTCCCTTGTGATTTCCCTTCCTTGCCCTTCATTAAACCTTTGAGCCCTTGGATTAAACCCTACTTCATCCTAGCCCTCTATTCTTTCCCCCTCTAGCCTATAAATACCTAGTACTTGCCCCATTAGGTCGGACCACCATTTCAGCCCCAAAATCCCTCACTTTTCCTTTCCCCTTTCCCCTCTCTACCTTTTTCTTCGGATCTACCTCTGCACCTCTGTCGACCGGTCGACTGGAGGTCGACGACTGGTCGACGCACGGCTGAGCAGCCCGATTTTTCCACTTCCACACTTCCTCTCCTCCACCATCCTTCACCAAAGCTGTTCACCACGACGTTCTCTACCTCCACCACCATTTTGGGTCGCTGAATTACTCACAAGGCATCAAGATTCATCATCAAGGCTAGGAAGGAGCAAGAGGACACTTCATTGAGCATCCCTCATCTCTACTCTCTCTCTTTTCCTTATGTCTAGAGCTTTATTGTGTAATTTGATGATGTTTATGTTGATGATTAGTGAGTAGTAACTCTGTTGGGGACTAGGGTTGTGTGCCCTAGTCCAATTTGACTATGTGATGCTTGATTTATGAATAAAATGCTTATGTGATTGTGTGAATATGTGTGCTTACCCATTTCAATATGTGTTGGTTGCTTGTTCTTAGAATTTACCACCTCTTTGGCATGTTAACTAACCTATCTTGATGAGATTGTGTGAGATTGGTAACCTCACACACTCAAGGCAATTGGAAGCATATGTGATGAGTTGTAACTTGTTTGAGTTCCTAGTTTCGGTGCGCTTAGCCTCTTAAGCACTATAGGGGATTCGGTATTAGGTAACGTAGAGGAATCCCCTATGACACCTAGAGAGTTGGAATGACCCTAATAAGGCATTCGAATACCTTAAGAAACACGGTCCTAGACCCATAACATGGCTAGGATACGGGGCTTGATTCACACACACATTGGCATGATTAATTCAATTGAAGCATTGCTAGATACATTGGACTTGTGGTTTACCCGAAAACCCCAACACTTTCCTTATTGTGCACACACATCTATCTTTATTGCTTGCATTTTCTTTAATTGTTTGTTTGTTGCTTGCATTTCACCATTGCTTTTCCCAAAACCAAACTCCACTACACTCACATCACTCATTGTCACATACTCACCTTCACTCACTCTTTCCATTTCTCACTTATTTCATCATAGCTAGAGCACTCACCACACACAAACCACCAAGAAATTGGGGAGCCCATGATCCTCCGTTGGAACGACAACCCCCTTCACAATTTACTTACCCCTTACTTTGACGGTGAGAGTCCAGTCCACATCGATAGCATCGGTGGAATGGTGGATTATGCATGTCATGCTTGTTTGAGCCTCTTTGTGTTGACACTTAGGCCTCTTAAGAACTTAGGGGATTTGGTATTAAGCACTTAGAGAAATCCCCTAGACACCTAGAGACTTAAGGACACGGGTTTAGCTTTGGCTAGGATACGAGACTTAATTTGTGGCAACATTGGGTTGATTTTGTTATTGTGGGCATTGCTTGTTGCATTGGTCTAGGGGTAACCCGAAACTGCAACTTTTTCTCTAAAATACACACACATTTCCTTTATTGCTTACCTTTACTTATTTGCATTTACATACTTGTTTGTTTATTTTTGTTGCATCATTACTTTCTAAAACCAAACTTCACACCACTACACCACTCATAGTCTAAATCATACTCACTCACACCTTCCACTTCTTATTTTTCTATCTTAGCTAGAGTCACTTACCACACCTCACACACTGCCTAGAAGTTAGGGAGTCTCGGATCCTCGTTGGAACAACAACCCCCTTCACAAACTATACTTATCCCTACTTTGACGATAAGTAATTTAGTTTATGTTTTTGGCCACGATACACAGAACAAAAAAAATATGGGCGTATGTTCTTCTTTTTCTGTGTTCGCGCGCAAAAGGTATAGAACCTAAAATTATGGGTGTTCTTACTCCCTACTCTGCTCAGCAAGCCAAGGAGGAGGAAGTTAAGTGAGAGAAGAGCAGAGTCCTTGCTAATGGAAGAAGTTGATGCCTTATGCAACCTCAATCTTGATTAACTCCGGCAAAACACAGTAAGCGTCAGGCTGTTTAATTTCAATCGAGACCCGCCGAAGTAGGATTGATCAAACACTAGATCGATAAGAAACTTCTTAGTTTATCTATTGATATTCAGTTGTTCATTGAAATGATGTTTCATAGGAATCTAACTTTTTTGTTTTGATATTGAGCCTAATGAATTAATATTAAGCTATGAAAAGACTGTTATCAGGTTTCTGGTGCAAACCTCCACAATAAACGCTACTAAGGCATCGCAACTATCTGAGCACAAACCGGAATGATTCACTGCCAACACAGCTACATCACCGATGATGCAGATGATTCCAGAATGAGGAACGCGCTGGTCCCAGGTCACCAGACTGATAGTGTGGGCTAACCCCAATTAATTTGGAGGTATGGTTCTATGCGAACCTAAGCTAAATGAGAGAATAGTTGGGAAGAACCATTCGTTCTGGTCGATTCGATTGTGAGCACAATCATTTTACAATCAGATAAGTTATCCCTCAAATTCCTCGATCATGTCATATTGATTGTGTTATTTGCTCTATGATAATCATGAATGAATTGTGAAGATTTGAATTTGATATTGCAATCTAAAAATCAAGTGCGATGAATCAGTTATTATGTTGTAATTAACCAACGCCTGATACAGTTCCTTAAACAGGTCATTGTAATTCCAATTTATTTCATGTTTGTAAAATGCAAAGTTTTTGGAATCTCCGGTATGGAATAAGAACATTATTTGCTTGTTCCTTGATTAGGAGAAACGTGCATAGGCATATGCATGCATATAAGGATTAAACTTGCAGGCGACTTTAGTGAAATTGGCATGGCTATTAAGATGCAGTACAGTAATTAGGACACTAAGCTAATACTATATAGCCATTAGCTAGATTTTGGGCAATGCAAATATGACCGTGACACTATTTTCAATTAACTTGTTTAATCTTTAAAAGGCATTCATATATTAATAACATGTGTATTCTCTGTTTGAAATTCCTTTAGATTCATCACTGACCTTCTAATCCACATTAGTGCTTCTGTTTTTTTATATGTTATTATATGTATATCTACATATTGTATAATAAGATTGAAATGACATCTGTATGTACATGAGTGCATGTATTAATGTACACTAATATTTATTTGATCATATATCAAATTTCGTGTCCTTTAGTATTATTAATTAGTTAATAATATTTTACGTATAAAAATGTTAAAGTACTCGACCTTGTCATATTTGACTGATAATGCATAGTTGGAATTTCTTTCTTATTTTGTTTTGAATATGATCAATACACTGCTGAACAAGTTATTGATCGACCGGCTACATGATAGTCTTGGTTCTAAGGTGATGGGCTTATATTCAAGCTAACATGCAGGAGTTAGCAAACATTAGCTCCGTTGTTATGTAAAGAAAGCCAATTTCATCAAAATAGCATATTGATGATGAGGGAAAACATTTTGTCTTCTATAAACATGAATTCCTTGTTGTATTATCACTTCTTATTCTATGCAAATAAATGAAAATGTGCACAAAAATATTATTGCATATATGAACACATGTGCATATGTTTTACCTGGATCATATATGACCAATCTTATGCATTTTTCAAGTGTTCTTATAAATGCAGATAAAGCACTTCTGATCATGCTTTAATTAGATGTTAATTTCATGCTGAACATTATTTATTGACTTAAGAATAAAATCTTTGAGGTAACATGATCAATGATTATTTAGTCAACCACATAAAGAAGATATATATAGTCATACCACTATAATTGAAGGTCAATTTTTATAATTTAATTTTCAATTAATTTCAAGAAAGTTGTTTGGTCAACTCCGAGGGTCAAGGTCAAGGTCAAGGACGAAAGTCAACCATGTGACTCACCACATAAATCCCAAAAAAATCAGGATCCGGATCCTCTCCTAACATACCTAAGTTTTTAATTAATCATCCATTTATAATTTTAAAGGTTAAAATTAATTCACCTCAACAAATGTTTATTAAATATTCAAAATTGTTGAAGGAAACTCTAATTGTATGTGCTTGTCAACCTAGGAATATCTAGTTAGGTTTGCATAAAGATATGTATTCAATAGAAATCCTATTACTCTATGGATTGTACCATTGTATTCCTCTATATAATGAGGCACCTATTCATCAATAAAGAACTCTTGATTCTTGTGCTATTATCTTGTCTATTTACTTTCAATATTCTATAACACGTTATCAGCACGAGCCTCTAGCCCTGAGAATAAAAAAACCCTAGAATCCCCCAAACCCTAGGATTTTCCGAACGCACCATCCGCCCGGACGCCATCACCCCGTACGGACGCTGAAGCTTCTACCGAGAACAATTAAGGTCGGATTGATGTGTGCGTAAAATACGTACACAAAGTGCTCTAAATACTTGGATTGAGCTATTCTGAAAGCTTATTTGTCTGTTTAATGTTTGTTTTCGTGTTTTTAGGGAAAATATGTGAAAAATGCTAATTTACACATAAAAGGTGAATTTTGGAGGTTTTCAGCGCAATTTTGGAAAATCAACCGTGACTTTCAGATGTCAAGATAACACCGGTTATCATTTCGATGTGGATTACAGACACTTTACGAAGATTTCAGAACCTATTCTGAATTCCGGCAATTTTGCCAGCGAATCACCACACATGGAGGTGCAATCACCACACGCGGTGATGAAACTCATTTTAAATCTCCACTTTATTTTCCCATGTTTATGTTTTATATTTATTCTTATTCTATATTTATTTTTATTTATGTTTTATATTTTTATTTTATAATTATTTTATTTTTCTTTAGTTTTGTTTTCTAATTATTTTATTTCTTTATTTTATTTTATTTTTGCTTTGTTCTTCTTTTGAATTGCAGCCCGCCGCTCCTCTTTGAATTCAAATACCAACCATTGAGCTGGTTTTCCACCAGCCGGCGAGCCTCTCCAGCTCACTCCACCCGCTTCCACCGCCATTTCTTCCTCTTCAAATACCCACCTCCCCTGCTCATTTCTCTTTGGCCGGGGACTCTCCCTGCGCTCACCATCTTCTCCCTCTCCACCATTTCTCAAGCCTCCGTGTGCAGGAGCTTCTCTCATGTACCTTCTGTTCTCACCCTCCTTTCTAAAAATCATCACTGCAATCACTCTCTGTTCTAAAAGCTTCCGTGTACAGCCATACTTGGCTGTGCCTTCTGCTCTCCTCCTCTCTCGTTCTCCCCTTCTTCTTCCCCTTTGTTCTACGGACCACAAAACAATTCATCTATCTCTGTTACAAATCAATTCACTCACTGCACCCTTCATTCAATTAACCTGCAAATTAAAATCACAACAACACGAGAAGATCACCATCACCAAGGCCACATCAATTCCAACAATCCAGACCCCGTGGTCTCCTTTGCTCCGTCGGTCCTCAACTCCTCATTCAAATCACCACCGCCGCACCTCCAGTGCCTCGCAACTTCGAGCCCGTGCTCTCCAGTCCGTCAACGCCGGTCATCACCTGCACCGCCACTAGCCGCGCCATCCGCGCCGCCCGCGCCGATTCCCCGTGCCTCCTCTCGTGCACGCTGCAGCCGCTGTTCTCGGATCCGATCAGATCCTCGGACGAGCCCAGTCCGCATCTCTCTCTCCTCCGCAGAGCCTAGCCTCGGCCGAGCCTCGTCGCTGCAAGCCTCGAATCTAGACCGGTCTTCTCGACCCGGTCATGCCGGCACTTTCTCTCTGCTCTGCCGGCGCCACAATCACCGCCAAAAAACGCCGGCGTCCCTCCAAACCGGCGCTGTATGGCCACCCCATCTCTCTCTCGCCCTCTCTATGTTCATAAATGGAAAGAAGAAAATGAAATAGATGATAGGCTATAAGTGTGCATCAATTTAAAACCCTAAAAGCATTGTAGTAAAGAATAAGTAGGGATCGTTCCAACGGAGATCGAGGGTGTACCTAACAAAGAATGTCACAAAGAATTAATATAATTATAAACAAGTATTAACATATGTTACACGAAATCAAAGGGGGTTTAGAAATTGTTTACGAAACTAAGTATTAAACTACAACGAATTAATTAAATGGGATGAAACAAAGATTATATAATTCACAGCCCTAGGTATACAAACTTATTAATTATCGATGGAAACTTATCAAATCCCTAGCCATGAGTTCGAAACCAACACATGTAGAATACCTACGCAGGTTATCATTCTCCAAATAAACATCTTCTATGAAAATCAACCTAGTAAACGCTTATCTAGATCAATCAATTAAACATGCAAAGTTTGCAATTCAAAACATGTTCAAAAGCATAGAAAACGAGTTGTTGGTTAAAGTGCACGACCTAGTGAACGCTCATCTATCCATGATCCTTTTCATTCGATTTCAACATGCATTAAAATCAAATAAACAAGCTCACATTCGCTGCTAGAAGACTTAACAATTTTCGAAATCAATAATCAAATAAATCCATATAAACAAGTCTGAAAATTATAATCTCAATGTTAGGTTAACTAATACATAGAATCATCAAACAACAAAGAGGAATCATAAAGATAATTAAAGGCATAGTCGAAATACACCTTATGAAAGGATGAAGAACTCGAAGCCAACCCTTGAATCCTTGCGCAAGTAATCCAAACGTGAACTCCAAGGTGGTGATGAAGATGAAACGTCAATGATGAAGATGGTGATGGTGCAGCCGCTAATTCCTCCTCCTTGAAGCTTTGAAGACCCTAAGTATTAGAGAATGGAGCCGAGAACCTTGATGAATGGAAGTAGTCGAAAACCTTGAAGCTTATGGAATGGTATTCTCGATTGTGAATTGGTGAAGAATTGTGTTGTGAAGCCCCTCTATTTATAGGAGAACATGGAACTCAAGCCTTGATCTTAGCCCTTCAAAATTAAATCATTGGATGGCTGAGATTGCTTTGAGTAGTCACCAAGAAATCCTTCTCTCCTTCTCCAAGTAATCCATGCGGCACAAACCCTAATCCTTTATGCACTTACCGAAATTCCTCCATTGTATCTTGCCACAAATGTGTCTTGATGCATCCTTTAAAATCTGAAATTAATCCTTTAAGAAATAGAAGAATTAAAAAGATAAAACTCCTAATCCTCTTAGGACTAGAATTCCTTGCGGCAACTCTTCTTTCTCTTCAAGTAATTGGCGGCACAAACCCTAGGGTTTTAGGATTTGTTGCGTTAATTCTTCCTTGGCTCTCTAGGAAAGTGGCCGGCCCCCTTTCTTTCTTGACAAGTTGCGGCACAAACCCTAAATGGATTAGGGTTTGCGTTAAGGATTCCATGGACTTGGGCCTCTCTCTTGTGCTTTGTAATCTTGGGCTTCCTTGATGGATTTGGGCTTCTAACTTGGGCCTCGTGGCAGCCCACCTCTTAATGGGCCCCGAAAAAGCCCATTAAGCTTCGTAATTTTCCGAGCCTCGATTTTCCATTCCGAGCACAAAATAGTTTTCCTGGTTGAACTAGGTTTCCTACTCCCTTTAGGATTCCTGTCTTCAATAGGATTCCTGCCAAAGTCAGGAAAGATTCAAATTAGGAAGGTTTCCTAAAACAATTAGGAGAGTCAAAACAGGAAAGTTTCTTAAAAACTTCATTTAAGCACATGCTCGCAATTATATATCATTTAGGGACTCAAAGATAAAAACTAAGCTAAATAGCAAAGTTAACCAATAAAACATAGCTAAATAATAGGGAAAATACATTAAAAACGTAGCATATAATGCTCCTATCAAATTCCCCCACACTTAGCTATTGCTAGTCCCTTAGCAATTCAACCAATTTCACACGAAAAACTTCTATTGCCCTTAACATTTTGCCTTAGAAACCTCATACTTTCATAGAATCAAGCTTAGCACTTAACCAAAAATTGTTACAAGAAATTCGAGAGTTAATTAACAAGCATGGAAATCATATGAACAAGTAAGACTTGGAAGAACACTAGTTATGCAATGGAGCTCAACATCTTTCAAACAAGTTATCCTTTCAAACAAGTTATCACAAGGGTATGCTCTCTATTTTCACTCAGAATCATGGCTATGCTTAAAAGCTTTTCACTCAAAGATATATGAGAGAAATAATTGTAAGGCATTCAAATAGCTCACATATATTAAACAAGTAAAAGAACTTTAGTGAATAATGATTTAAAACCTCATGAAAGATACCAATTACATGCACAAATGGACCACAACCATATGCTTACTTTCGAAATTTATCTCCACAGATCAAAGGCTACCCATCTTAAGGATCAAGAAGGACTTTCAAAGGTTGTAATGGGGCCAAGGCTCACGGCTTAAAGAAACAAAGGATAGGAAATCACAAAGTGTCCTAAAAACCTAGTAGAGCATCCAAACAACCATGTCACTCAAAAACGGGCCAAATATCATCTTGTTGGGCCCAAACTTCATTCTAAGCACAAATGATAAAGGACAAAGGTCAAGTATTATTTGTAGACCTTCACTTCAAAACAACCTCCTAAATCATCGGGAAAGGGGACATTAATCCATTTTTTTCTCAACTTTTCTTTCTTTCTTGCCGTACACATATATTTTTTTTCTTTCTTTTTCTTTATTGCACACATATGTAATGAACAAGTCTATCCCTCCCCCACACTTATTTTCGACAATCACCTCTTTTCTTTTGTTTTCAATCACACGGTTCAATCACCAAAGCATGGCTCCACTAAGTTCCTAGAACAAAGGGTAAGGATGTAACTATACTAAGTTTTAGGGTCAAGATATCGTGGGTGATGAAAGAAAAGGCTAAATGTAGGCTCAAAGAGGTTAACTAAGGGGGTGTACACGCATGCACACAAATAAGGGACACATGGCTATTTGGCAATGGTGGTAATCCTAAGTGCCTTCAATCCTTTCCAAAATCAGAGTATGTTATGACTATAAGTTTCGAAAAATTCAAAAGCAAGTTCTAGTAAATTCTATAGTCCATTTAAAATCTATGGCATGCAATTGATCAAAATAAAAGAATAATGAGGTTAACAACAAATTTTTAAGCCAAAGAAAATCTGATTTTAAACAACTCTCAACAAAGAAAGCACATATATCTCAAAAGCTCACATAGGGTTCATTAACTTGTCTTAACATGCTCAAATTCTGTACCAAAGTTATAAACCATATCTACTACATGTTCACACATCTTCCATATTCATTAATTAACCAAAGAATAACATTCAACATATTCGATCTTGTGATCCACTTTTCAACCATGATTTCAAAGATTAAGCTCATCCTAGGCAGTTAAGGGCATCCTAAGACTCGACACATATCCATCACAAAAACTCTTTTTGTATTTTCGAAAATTTTCTGATTTTTTTTTTTTATAAAACAAGCACTTTCTAAGACTCAATAGCTCCAAAGCTAGTGCGAAACAAACGAGCTTACAAAAATAAATGTAAACAAACAAAAACATAAACCCTTCCCCCACACTTAAATCTTATATTGTCCTCAATGTAAGCACAAAACATATGTAAGACAAGCATGGATAAAGGAAAACATATACAGTTCAACCAAAGTAAGTAGAGAGAGATAGAGAAATCAAATCTGCGTGTGATGGCTCCTCCACAGCTTCGGTTGAATTGGGTTGCCTCCCAAATAGCGCTTAATGTTTAAAGTCTTCAGCCTAGACTTTTCCGCGACGCCTATCCAAGATCTTGGCGTTTCTGAGGTTCAAAGACAATGGTCTCAACGTCCTCCTCCTCATGAGTAGCGCATGGCTCGAAATAAGGCTTCAAGCGGTGGCCATTCACCTTGAATTCATTACCGGTTTGTTCTCCTTTAATCTGTACGGCACCATGAGGAAAAACGTGAGTAACAATAAAGGGTCCAATCCAACGAGACCTAAGCTTACCAGGAAAAAGTTTAAGTCTAGAATGAAACAAAAGAACTCTTTGGCCCACGGCAAAGGTCTTTCCACGAATCATGTTATCATGAAAAGCCTTTGTCTTTTCCTTGTAAATCCGAGCACTCTCAAATGCATCATTCCGTATTTCCTCAAGCTCGTTCAATTGCAACTTCCTATGAATTCCAGCCACAACCAAGTTCATGTTGAATTGTTTCACCGCCCACCACGCCTTGTGCTCTAATTCCACCGGTAGATGACACGCTTTTCCATAAACAAGACGATATGGTGACATCCCAATGGGGGTCTTGTATGCTGTCCTATACGCCCAAAGTGCATCAACCAACCTAGTGCTCCAATCCTTGCGGCTAGGGTTAACCGTCTTCTCCAAGATGCTCTTGATTTCACGATTAGAAACTTCAGCTTGCCCATTTGTTTGGGGATGATAAGGTGTCGAAACCCTATGTGTGACTCCATATTTCTGAAACAAAGCTTCAATCGTGCGGTTGCAAAAATATGAGCCTCCATCACTTATGATTACTCTCGGCATGCCAAACCTAGAGAAAATGTTAGACTGCACAAAACTTGCAACAACATTAGCATCATTAGTCCGGGTGGGAATAGCTTCCACCCATTTAGAAACATAGTCAACCGCAAGAAGTATGTAAAGGAACCCATAAGATGAAGGAAATGGACCCATGAAATCTATGCCCTACACATCAAAAATCTCAACCGGAAGAAAGTTAGTTAAAGGCATTTGATCTCTAGAACTAAGATTGCCGGTTCTTTGGCACCTATCACATGTTAAACAATAGGCATATGCATCTTTAAATAAATCCGGCCAAAAGAAACCTGACTCTAACACTTTAAGAGCAGTCCTCTTAGATCCAAAATGTCCCCCTGATGTGAACGTAAAATACGTTCATAAAGTGCTCTAAATACTTGGATGGATGCTATTCTGAAAGCTTATTTGTCGGTTTAATGTTTGTTTTCGTGTTTTCAGGGAAAATATGTGAAAAATGCTAATTTACACATAAAAGGTGATTTTTGGAGATTTACCGCGCAATTTCGGAAAGTCAACCGTGACTTTCCGATTATCTGATGACACCGGCATCTTTCGGAAGTGGATTATAAACACTGTACGAAGATTTCGGATTATTCCGAATCCCGGCAATTTTGCCGGCGAACCACCACATAAGGCGGTGCAACCACCACACGCGGTGGCGATACACATTTTGAAATCTCCATTTATTTTCCCTTGTTTATATTTATTTTTATTTTATTTATTTATTTTGTTATTTTATTTATTTATTTTCTTTTGTTTTATTTTTATTTTTATGTTTATTTTTATTTTATTTCTTTTTTTACATTTTTTTATTTGTTTGTTTGTTTTGCAGTCCATGTTCATTTGCAGCTGCTTCCTTCCTTCGGTCTCCAGCCCGCTTCACTCCCTTTGAAATTTGAATTCAAATCAGTTGAGCTGATTTTCCAACTAAGCAATCCAGCTGTTGCTCCACCAGCACCCCTTTCCAGCTCAATCCACCATTCACCCACAGATCACATCTTCAATTCATCTCTTCAAATACCCAATTTCTGGACAGTTTTGAACAGGCCGGGGGGGAGTGGAACTCCTCTCCCCTCATCACCAATCCGTAGCCTCCTTGCTCCCATTCTCACCCATCTCCGTTCTCTTCCCCTCTCCTCTTTCCTCTCCTCTTCTTCTTCCCCTTTTCTTCCATCTTCTTCTTTCTACACCCAACACCTTACTCTCTACACTAAATCACCAAGCTGCCATTTCAAATCTGCCATCAACCCATCACCATAACCCCCCCCGGCCTATGTCTCTTAACCCGCAATTCACAAACATCATCAACAGCCCACTGCAATCAATTAATCAAATCACCACCACTCCAGCTCGTGCTTTCCCGGCTCCTCCGCCTCCGTTCACTCCGCCGCATCAAGCCACCGCCCGAGCTCTCAGTGCTCTAGGCACCCACGACGTCGACCCATCGAGCCCCCGCTTCTCACTACTCCGACGCCGACATTTCCAATCATCCACCGCGCCGTCATCAATCACAAACACCAAGACACCGACGCTGTTCCATTCATTGGTGTCAATCCGGCTCTTGGATTCCCGCGGCGCCCGGGCGCCGTTTGACGAGCCCGGATCAGCGCCGTGAAGCCATCTCTTCCGCCGCCAAGCTTTGCCATGCCGCTGCTGTCCTCAGACCGTGCAGCTCCACCAATCAGATCCAGACCGCCATCTTCCACCGCCGGCAAGCCCAAGACCGAGCCCAGCTCGGATTTCCGTCGCCGCTTCCCAGCCGCGCCCACCGCATCTCTCTGCCGGCAGCTCACCACCACGGCGTCGTCATCTTCCCGGTGTCTCTCTCTCATCCTCTCGATCTGCACGAAAGAATGAAGATGAATGAACAAGCCGCAAGTAATGCGACATGGAAGCCGAAATTCAGCTTTGAAAAGTCAACACGGGTTGGGCTTCTTACTGTTCACTATGGGCCTCCTAGCCCAATGCCTCAAAGCTCAATGGCCCAAGCTCAAATTGATATCTACACCCGAAGTCCCGAACTTCCCAAAATTCCACGCCAAATTCATTGAGCTTTTCTTTCCCTTAAACTCATTTTATTTATATTTGTTGTGTGAATTTATTTGTTTAATTTGTATTTTGAATATTTGTTTAATTTGGTATTTGTGTGATTTAATATTGAAAAACCCAAAAATATGTTTTTAATTCATTTGTGTGTTAGTTTAATTTCTTTATTGTTGGTGTGTTTTATTTAAGTGTGTTAGTTAAATTGTATTTGAATTTGTATTATTCTTGTTTTACTTTATTTGTTTGCAAAAATATTAAAAAGCCAAAAATATTTCCTTTTATTTATTTCTTGTTTTCAAAACATTTTCAAAAACCCAAAAAGATCACTTTAGTATATATTGTATATTTTTGTAAATAGAAACAATATAGTTTAATTAATTTTCGTGACATTAGAAAAGTAAATAAACAATCCTCTGTGGGAAAAACCTCTACTTCCCATTATACTATTCAACGACAAATTGTTAGGAAGTTTAGGTAAATAAATTGATGTGCGTTTTTATCGTAAATCACCCCCACATGCTTCAGAATGGCAAAAATAAAGTATAGCATTTTGTTCATGTTCAGGCACACATCTCCTTATTAATTGATCAGAGCAAAATTTCCACAAATAAGGATCATCCCAAACATATTCCCTAGCAATTCTTTTTAGCCTATCCCTTTGAGTACGTGATACGGTTTCAGGTATTTGTTTAGAGACAATGAAGTTCACAATATCAGCATACCCAGGGGTACTTACCTTAATTCCGAAGAGTTGTTCATCCGGAAATGTTTCCACAAGGGGGATTAGGTCCTCTTCATGCACTAGGCGGCTCAAGTGATCAGCCACAACGTTCTCACTTCCCTTCTTGTCCTTGATCTCCACGTTAAACTCTTGTAGGAGTAGCACCCATCGAATCAGCCTTGGCTTGGCCTCCTTTTTCGACAAGAGATACTTCAAAGCTGCATGGTCAGTATAAACAATAACTTTAGTGCCAAGCAAGTAAGAACGAAATTTTTCAAGTGCAAAAACAACAGCAAGCAACTCTTTTTCAGTGGTAGAGTAATTCAATTGAGCATCATTAAGAGTCCTAGAGGCATAATATATGGCATAAGGCCTCTTATCCTTGCGTTGTCCTAACACGGCTCCCACAGCATAGTCAGATGCGTCACACATCAACTCAAATGGCAAGGACCAATCCGGAGGTTGCACGATGGGTGATGATGTCAGAAGTCCCTTAAGCTTGTCGAAAGCCCCTTGGCAATCGTTGTCAAAGTCAAACGCCACCTCCTTCTGTAGCAGGCGGCAAAGGGGTCTTGCAATCTTGGAAAAGTCTTTGATAAAGCGACGATAAAATCCTGCATGTCCAAGAAAAGAACGAACCTCTCTCACGGAAGTGGGAGAGGGTAAGTAGCGTACAAGATCAACCTTAGCTTTATCTACTTCTATATCCCTAGAAGAGACAATATGACCTAGGACTATCCCTTGTCTAACCATAAAATGACATTTTTCCCAATTCAGAACAAGGTTAGTTTCGACACATCTCTTAAGTATTAGTTCCAAATTTCCAAGGCAATTATCAAAGTCTTTACCAAAAACTGAAAAGTCATCCATAAAAACTTCAATAATTTTCTCAATAAAATCAGAAAAGATGCTTACCATACATCTTTGGAACGTACCTGGTGCATTGCAGAGTCCGAAGGGCATCCTACGATAAGCAAACGTCCCAAATGGACAAGTGAATGTCGTTTTCTCTTGATCCTCATGCGCAATAGCAATTTGATTGTAACCGGAATATCCATCAAGAAAACAATAGTAGTCATGACCCGCCAAGCGCTCAAGCATCTGATCAATGAATGGCAAAGGAAAGTGGTCCTTCCTAGTGGTGGCGTTGAGCTTCCTATAGTCAATGCAAACTCGATGGCCGGTCACGGTCCTTTGTGGCACCAACTCATTCTCAGCATTCTTCACAACAGTGACTCCGGACTTCTTTGGTACCACTTGAATAGGTGACACCCATTTGGAGTCTGAAATGGGGTAGATGACGCCACAATCAAGGAGTTTGATAACCTCCTTCTTAACAACTTCCATCATTGGAGGGTTAAGACGGCGTTGAGCCTCTCTAGTGGGTTTAGTCCCCTCCTCAAGAAGTATGCGATGGACACATGTTGTAGGGCTTATTCCCTTGATGTCTGCTAGGGTCCATCCAATAGCAGTCTTATGCTCCTTAAGGACGTTCACCAAACGCTCCTCTTGATCAGAAGTAAGGGCAGAGGATACAATCACGGGCAAGGTCTCCTTATCTCCCAAATAGGCATACTTCAAATAATCCGGTAAGGGCTTGAGCTCAAGCACGGGTGCCTGAACAACTGAGGGAAGTGCCTTATTAGTAGATAAAGGAATGGACAAAGGAGGAGTATACTTACTTTCGTAGGGTTGGATCTCAAGAGAGAAAACGTTATCCATAACCTCCTTTTCACAAGTGTCCAAGAGCTCCTCCATAGGTATGCTTGCGCCATCCTTGGTGTACCCCACACCTTGCTCGAGTGTTGGAGCCAAAGTGTCTTCCCTTATGATATCAAGCATGTTCTGTGCAAGAGTATCCAAAACATCAATAGAAAAACAATAGGATACCTCATGGCTTCGAAGACATTGAATCCAATCACTTCTCCATCAAATTCCATAGTGAGGGAACCGGCGTACACATCGATCTTTGTCCTTGCGGTTCTCATGAATGGATGGCCTAGAAGCAATGGTGTGGCTACCACGGGGGTTTCCTCCATCTCTAGGACATAGAAATCAACGGGAAAGATCAAATGGTCCACCTGCACAAGCACATCTTCCAACATACCCTTAGGGTAGACATTAGACCTATCAGCTAGTTGGATAATCACACTATCATGTTTAAGTTCCCCTAATCCCAAAGTCAAATATACAGAATAAGGCATCACATTAATTGAGGTGCCTAAATCTAGCATACAATTTGAAAATTTAGAGTTACCAATTTGGCATGGGATAGTGAAACTTCCGGGATCCGGGCATTTAGGAGGTAGCTGCCTTTGGATCATGGCAGAGACGTTTTTGTTCACCTTGGCCACCTCCTTTTCTCGATTCATCCTTCTTGTAGTGCAAAGCTCCTTGAGAAACTTAGCATATCGAGGAAGAGATTTGATTGCTTCCAAAAGAGGAAGGTTGATTTGCACCTTTTTGAAAACTTCCAAGATAGCTTGGTCACTCTCATCCTTCTTGGATTTGTCGAACCTACTAGGAAAGGGCAAAGAAGAGGGAACAATGTTAGGTAAAACCGAACTTACCAAGTTAGGGTCCATACCTTTCTTTTCACTTGACGATGCGAGGAAGAGATTTGATTGCTTCCAAAAGAGGAAGGTTGATTTGCACCTTTTTGAAAACTTCCAAGATAGCTTGGTCACTCTCATCCTTCTTGGATTTGTTGAACCTACTAGGAAAGGGCAAAGAAGAGGGAACAATGTTAGGTAAAACCGAACTTACCAAGTTAGGGTCCATACCTTTCTTTTCACTTGACGATGCGAGCCTCTCTTCCTTCTTTGAAGTTGCGGGGTCCTCCTCAAGGATAATTGGCGCAGAGTCCTTCTTCTTAGGTACCTTAGGTCTATCCTCAAACTCCCTTCCACTCCTAGTAGTCACAATAGAAGCATTTTCGAATTGTCCCTTAGGATTAGAGATTGTGGTACTAGGAAGTTTCCCATTCTCGTGGATCTTGCTCATAAAGCCCACCACTTGATCCATTTGCTTCTTAAGCTCAGCTATCTCCTTTCCTTGATTCTGTTGCCCTTGCACCAAAGCTTGAGTAGAACTCGTTAGTGCTTCAAACATTTTATCATAATTAGCACTAGAATTAGGAGTAGGATTAGAAGGAGAAGAAAAGTTTTGAGGCTTTTGAAAGAAGCCTTGTGAACGTCCTCCTCCTTGTTGAGGTTGTTGAGCTTGATCATTGTTGCCTCCCCACTTGAAGTTAGGATGGTCCCTCCATCCGGGGTTGTAGGTATTTGAGAATGGATCATACCTTTGGCGTTGAGGACCTCCTTGGTTACCTTGGTACCCTCCTTGGTATCCTCCAATAGCATTTGCGGATTCCCATCCACCATTTTCAATGAGTTGAGGGCATTGATCCGAGTGATGCCCTTGAATAGCGTATACCCCACAAGCTTGAGATACCCCTCCTCCTTTGTTAGCTTGAAGTACCTGAGACAACAAAGTAGACATTTTATTTACCTTGTCCTCTAAAGTAGAGTGAGAAGTTACCTCATTAACCCTCCTAGATGAGGAGAGTGCTCCTTCGTATTGTTGGTAGTTAAGGGCTCGATTTGCAAGAAGCTCATTAGCAATTGCAGGAGTCTTATCCATGAAAGAACCTCCGGCTGCCGCATCCAAGAGACTACGCTCTAAGGGAAGTAGTCCCTCATAAAAGTAAGTGAGAAGGCTCTCTTCTTTCATCCCATGTGAAGGACATGACGCAACAAGGCTTTTGAACCTCTCATAGTAAGTGCAGAACGTCTCATCCCCACCTTGTTGAATTCCAGTTATCTGCTTCCTCAAGATAGTGACCTTTGAAGCCGGAAAGTACTTAGTGAGAAACTCACTCTTCAACTTGTCCCAAGTGTTGACATGGCCGGCAGGTAAGTCAAATAGCCATGTCTTTGCCCTATCTTCGAGAGAGAACGGAAATGCCTTCATTTTGAGGATGTTGATATCCCCATTCTTAGGGCACATGCTCCCTCAAACAAACTGAAATTCCTTTAGATGCTTGTTAGGATCCTCACTATTGAGCCCATGGAACTTAGGTAGGTGATGCAAAAACCCACTCTTCAATTCAAAATCAGATTCCTTCCCTTCAGCCGGTTCCGGATAGGTGATGCAAAGCGGAATAACCTCTCCCTCAGTGCCATTCGAAAGCTGCCTTATTGTCTCAGCCATTTGTGGTGCTTGATCCTCAGTAGCACTTTCTTCCTCAGATAGGTCTTCCTCCTCTTCTGAACGAGAACGTGAGGAGTTATTATCTGAGTCTTCTGAATTAAGTTGTAAGGGTGCTAAGGGCTTTTCCTCGGAAGAAGTATATAATCCAGTGCCCTCCTTAAGTTTTTGTAAGCGTTCTTGGATAGTAGAGAATGGTGTACGTTCAGAAGTGGACATTCATTAAGTACCTATACAAAATAAACAAGTGAGTACAAGGTTTACAAAATAAATACAAAGTATTTTATACAAGTATAATGTATTATATACGAAAATAATGAAAGAATGAATGAAATTCCTATTTTGTCTAATTAATTTTAATTCACACAATACACTTAGGTACGGGAACAGAGGACCTCAAATGTGCAATGGGACTGAAGCAGCTACCCATCTTAAAGTCATGTTTAATCCAATATACCTTAAGTGTAACAACATTTTCGAGTGTGCCCTTAACATAGTCAAAAACCAAGTTGATTCCAAGCGGTAACCCAAGGTGGAACGTACGGCCTAGGGGCTCTGCCTTGACTTAAATGACCTTCCGTGTTTTCAGAGGCGAATGGCCAGATCATATGAGAGATAAGCGAGGGGCAGGATTCATTTAGTGGTACTACGGAGGCAAAGCCCCTATCGACTTACGTCAGTCTATAGTCCTCTGAATCCACAACCTGTCACCCAGGGTCTCGACCTAGACACCATCCATGTGCCCCTTACTCAGTTGAGAAAGCACTTAACTGTTTGGCAATTCTCCAAGTGTTAATAAAGGCCGCTCTCAACCTCAAGTGTCCTTAACAAGGTACAAATGAAGGGTTTAGGCCAATATTAACAAAAGGACCTTACCTATTTCCGTTCAAGTTACAACTCACAACAACTCAAATAATCAACCACATATAGGACACTCTAAATAAATTACTAAGTGTCACAAAAATATATGAACAAGTATATTTAAGAATAATCACAAGTATAAACGTCACAAGTATAAAACGTTAGGCAATTTTGATCCCCGTCGACGGCGCCAAAAATTGATAGGCTATAAGTGTGCATCAATTTAAAACCCTAAAAGCATTGTAGTAAAGAATAAGTAGGGATCGTTCCAACGGAGATCGAGGGTGTACCTAACAAAGAATGTCACAAAGAATTAATATAATTATAAACAAGTATTAACATATGTTACACGAAATCAAAGGGGGTTTAGAAATTGTTTACGAAACTAAGTATTAAACTACAACGAATTAATTAAATGGGATGAAACAAAGATTATATAATTCACAGCCCTAGGTATACAAACTTATTAATTATCGATGGAAACTTATCAAATCCCTAGCCATGAGTTCGAAACCAACACATGTAGAATACCTACGCAGGTTATCATTCTCCAAATAAACATCTTCTATGAAAATCAACCTAGTAAACGCTTATCTAGATCAATCAATTAAACATGCAAAGTTTGCAATTCAAAACATGTTCAAAAGCATAGAAAATGAGTTGTTGGTTAAAGTGCACGACCTAGTGAACGCTCATCTATCCATGATCCTTTTCATTCGATTTCAACATGCATTAAAATCAAATAAACAAACTCACATTCGCTGCTAGAAGACTTAACAATTTTCGAAATCAATAATCAAATAAATCCATATAAACAAGTCTGAAAATTATAATCTCAATGTTAGGTTAACTAATACATAGAATCATCAAACAACAAAGAGGAATCATAAAGATAATTAAAGGCATAGTCGAAATACACCTTGTGAAAGGATGAAGAACTCGAAGCCAACCCTTGAATCCTTGCGCAAGTAATCCAAACGTGAACTCCAAGGTGGTGATGAAGATGAAACGTCAATGATGAAGATGGTGATGGTGCAGCCGCTAATTCCTCCTCCTTGAAGCTTTGAAGACCCTAAGTATTAGAGAATGGAGCCGAGAACCTTGATGAATGGAAGTAGTCGAAAACCTTGAAGCTTATGGAATGGTATTCTCGATTGTGAATTGGTGAAGAATTGTGTTGTGAAGCCCCTCTATTTATAGGAGAACATGGAACTCAAGCCTTGATCCTAGCCCTTCAAAATTAAATCATTGGATGGCTGAGATTGCTTTGAGTAGTCACCAAGAAATCATTCTCTCCTTCTCCAAGTAATCCATGCGGCACAAACCCTAATCCTTTATGCACTTACCGAAATTCCTCCATTGTATCTTGCCACAAATGTGTCTTGATGCATCCTTTAAAATCTGAAATTAATCCTTTAAGAAATAGAAGAATTAAAAAGATAAAACTCCTAATCCTCTTAGGACTAGAATTCCTTGCGGCAACTCTTCTTTCTCTTCAAGTAATTGGCGGCACAAACCCTAGGGTTTTAGGATTTGTTGCGTTAACTCTTCCTTGGCTCTCTAGGAAAGTGGCCGGCCCCCTTTCTTTCTTGACAAGTTGCGGCACAAACCCTAAATGGATTAGGGTTTGCGTTAAGGATTCCATGGACTTGGGCCTCTCTCTTGTGCTTTGTAATCTTGGGCTTCCTTGATGGATTTGGGCTTCTAACTTGGGCCTCGTGGCAGCCCACCTCTTAATGGGCCCCGAAAAAGCCCATTAAGCTTCGTAATTTTCCGAGCCTCGATTTTCCATTCCGAGCACAAAATAGTTTTCCTGGTTGAACTAGGTTTCCTACTCCCTTTAGGATTCCTGTCTTCAATAGGATTCCTGCCAAAGTTAGGAAAGATTCAAATTAGGAAGGTTTCCTAAAACAATTAGGAGAGTCAAAACAGGAAAGTTTCTTAAAAACTTCATTTAAGCACATGCTCGCAATTATATATCATTTAGGGACTCAAAGATAAAAACTAAGCTAAATAGCAAAGTTAACCAATAAAACATAGCTAAATAATAGGGAAAATACATTAAAAACGTAGCATATAATGCTCCTATCAATAGAAGAGTTAAGATGCTCGTCTACACGGGAAAGAAGAAAGAAAGAATAGGAAATAAAGGGTTGAAAAGTCAACCTAGCTGAATGAGAAAGAAGACCGAGTTGGACCTGAAGAAGAGAAAACTGGAAAAAGAAAAGATTTGGGCCTCCAAGCCTAAAAGCCCAAATCCAGGCCCAAGTCCAATTGCTAAGGAACACCCGAGCTTTCACCGAAATCCATTGCGAATCCGATCAGATCCTTCGCTAAATTCAATGAGCTTTTCCCTTTCTCAAACTCATTTTATTTTTATTTGTTTAAATATTTGTTGTGTGAAACTATTTATTTTATTTTTATTTGGATATTTTAAGTTGTGTAATTTGATATTGTGTGATTTAATTAATATTGAAAAACCCAAAAACATGTTATTTATTTATTTGTGTGTTAGTTTAATTAGTTTATTTTTGGTGTGTTTTATTTAATTGTGTTAGTTTAAATTGTATTTTAATTTGTATTTTGTGTGTTTTATTTATATTAATATTGTTTTGTGTGATTAATTAGAAATCATAGTATAATTAATTTTGTGACATGGAAAAGTAAATAAACAATCTCCTGTGGGTAAATGACCCTTTTACTTCCCGCTACACTACTACGACAATTTTTAGGAAGATAAGGTAAATAAATAATAATGTCGGTTTTTACCGCGTATCATTTTGGCGCGGCTCGCCGGGGATTGTTTTTACTATTTACTTTTCTAAACAGTGTTTTACTATTTGTAAATAATATTTGTTAATATTTTGTTATACTTAGTAATAATTTTACTTAAGTGTCCTGAGTACTATTAATTATTTAAGTTGTTGTAAGTTGTAATTTGAAACGGAATCGGTAAAGTCCCTTTTGTTAATATTGGCATAAACCCTTCATTTATACCTTGCTAAGGTCACTTGAGGTTGAGGGCGGCCTTTATTAACATTTGGAGAATTGTCTAACACCCAAGTAATTTTATGAGTTGAGTAAGGGGCACATGGATGGTGTCTAGGTCGAGACCCTGGGTGACAGGTTCGTAAAATTGGATTCAGAGGACTATAGACTGACGTAAACCACTATGTGGGAGTAGTCGACAGGGGCGTAAGCCTCCGTAGTACCACTAAATGAATCCTGCCTCTCGCTTATCTGTTGTGATCTGGCGATTCGTCTTCTGAAACAAAGGAAAATTATTTGTGTCTAGACATTATACTTAGGCCGCACGTCCACCTCGAATTATCGCTTGGAATCAACTTTATTTTTAACTATATTTTGGACAATCTAATATTACTTGTAAATAAAATTTACGTAGACATAGGAAAATTTATTCATTTTGTATAGATAATTTGTGATATTCTTTTTAATTATGTAAATATTTTGTATTTAACTTGTAAATTTTGTTACTAACTTTTTAATTTTTGTAGGCAATAATCTAGATTTATCGGAAATTATACCACTTACATCGGAGCTTATGTTTGGAAGTCAAGGTTGAAAAACCTTGAGGTTGATGTCTTGTTGGTGTTTTCCGGTATCCTCGAGAATTCGTAGAAGGTAAGTTCCTTTTTCACTCTCGTTATTTATTTTTTTTTAAAACAAAAAAAATTAGAAAATTTGTAATTGTAAATAAATAAAAAAAAGAGTGTTTGTTTTGTTTTACTGTTTGTAATTATTTATTTTTACTGTTTATAATTATTGTTTCTGTTTTGTTTTTGGGCTTGTTGTTTGTTTGTTATTGGGCCTTAGGCCCGTTTGTGTGTCGGTTAGGGTTTTGGGTTTTGAAAAAAAAATAGTTAAATAAATTTGGCCCATTGGGCCCGTGTCATTTTCAAAGCCCAAAACTTTTAACCCAAGCCCATTTAGTGTGTCGGGCCTTTTAGTTTTAGGCCCATTAGTTAAGCCCACCAATAATGGGCTGGAGTTTTCTTTGGCCCACCCTACTTTCAAGCCCAGACCATACCGATGGCCCAAGCCTGTTTAAAGTGTTGGCAGAGTCGACGCGTGCCGCACGCGTTTTGCACTGTTCACTTTACGACTTTCGCGTAAAGTTTGAATAAAATAAAATGAAAAATCTCTTATTGGACCGACTGACGACTTTTGCGTCGGTCCAATAACAAAAAAAAATAAAAAATAAAAAGAAAATTTCCTATTGCGCCGACGGACGACTTTTGCGTCGGCCGATTTGTTTAATAACTCGCATACGTGTCAATTGTAGCCTTTGCGACTTTCGTCGCTTGATCCGTGATTTACGGATCTCTGTTTGTAGACTTTGACACTCTCCCGAGTCTGTGTGTTTGTTTCATTTCCATTCATTTCCCTTTCAGTCTCTCTCACATTTTCTCTCTAGTGTTCTTGTGTTCTTCACCTGTTCTTTGTGTTCTTAGTAGATTTTTCCAGAAACACTTCCAATACCCAGAAAGTTATCCTCCCTCCTAACCCAGAAATGGCCAAGAGAGTCAACTCTTTCAGTGAATTGTTTAAGGCAGGTCCTTCAGAGAGTCCAATCTTTGAAGGCCTGGCTGAAATTCTTCCACCTTGCGTGCTCAATAGCGTCGATGCTAGCACGCCGACTATGCCACAACCTCAAGTACCAGTCCAGGCTACTGATCCACCTGCTGTGCCTGAATCTGTTCCAACCCATAAAAGAGCCCCGAGGACAAAATACACCAAGGCTCAGAAAGAAGCATTGGAGGCATTCTTCACGGTGTATTCTCATCCCACCAAACCACAAAGAAAAAGGTTTGGTCCGACAATCGGGCTAGATGAAATCCAAGTCTACTATTGGGGGACGAGAAATAAGGAGAAGTTCGGTATCCAGACAGATGAGCAGCGATTTGCCGAGCTAGAGAGAAGAAACGATGAGCTGGTGAGCAAGAACCAAGAGCTTCAATTGCAGAATCAAAAACTCTTCGATGCTCTCCATAGCGGCATCTGTCCCAATTGCGGAGGTCCTGTTCCGCACTCAGATGTGCCATGGTCAAGGCTTGAGTTGTCCGATGATTCAATCAATATGGACCACTTGAGACGGGATGTGCGAAGCCTCATGCCAACACTAGTCGAGCGCCCATCCTTGCCTGTGCCATCTGACAACCTTCCGGGACCTGCTCATGATCTCGTTGGAGTCCACACCGACCTGATCTCGGATATCTCCCGCAAGGCCAAGGACGAGCTCCTGCTCATGGCCATTGCTGGATTTCCCTTGTGGATCTCTTCACCGACTTCCAGCATTTCTATTCATCCCGAAACTCTAAACCGTGCAGAGTACTTGCGCGTGTTTCAACGAGGTGAGCCTGCACCATACTTCAAAGCAGAATCCTCGAGACACTCGGCAACTATCCAGCTTCATCCGACCACCATCGTTCAAATTTTGATGGATGTTGGTCAGTGGTTGCCGGTCTTCTATAGCATGGTCGTTAATGCCCAGACCTTGGAGGTCCTATCCTTCGGCATAGAAGAAAGCTACAAGGAGCAAAAGCAAGTTATGTCGGCCGAGTTTCTAGTGGCATCTCACACCGTTTCAACTCGTGAAGTCCAGTTTGTTAGATACTTTCACCAACAATTGGATGGAAGTTGGATCGTTCTGGATGTCTCTGTGGATGAACTGCGCTTAAATCCAAAGCCTTCAGTGAGATCAATATGCCGAAAACGCCCATCCGGATGCCTGATACATGATCTTCAGAATGGATCCTCCCGTGTCACTTGGGTTGAGCATGTGGATGTACGCGAAAAAGATGTAACCCCCATTTTTGAACCTTTTGTCCAATCAGGTTTTGCTTTTGGAGCGAAGCGTTGGATCTCAACCCTTCAACGACAAGCCGAACGCTACATATGCTCCATAGGGATCCACACTTCACCCAGTGACACAATAATTTCACCAGAAGGGAGAAGAAGCCTTGCAGAAATGGCTAAACAGATGGCGGTCAGTTTCTTCAACGACATCAGCAACTCCACATATCATCACTGGACTTGTTCGAGCAGAACGAGAGGAACAAAAATGGAGGTCAGGACCAACAAGAGAAGGGGTGATCCTAGCAAACCCCCTGGAATCATTCGTACTGCTGGTTGCTCTGTCGAGCATCTTTCCCATCACACAATAATCTTTGAATTCCTCAAAGATGTGCAGACAAGATATTTATAGAATAGTATGTCGATGGACAGCTCAGTACATGCGCTAGCAAACTTCGCCACTGGTCTTGATCCACACAATCAGATCTCGGTGCTCGCCATAAGTAATCACAACGACTTCCTTATTCTCCAGAAGTGTTGCACCGATGCAACGGGGTCGTCTGTGATTTATGCGCCGATCAACCATTCTATTTTCCAGTCTATGTTATGTGGAGATGACCCGGAGCCATTTCCATTGATGCCATCTGGCTTCTCTATTCTACCTAATGTATCCGGAGGCATACTTGATGGAACTCTACTGACAATAGTATTCCAAATCTCGGCAATGGCCACATCAGCCAGAAATGTTGTGGAGTCGGCAACAAATGTCGTCCAGGACACGCTCAAAAGGATCAGAGCCGCAGTTAACTTAGGAATAAACATTGGATGCAAGGCCCTGCTAGCCTTGTTTGTGACTATTGATTACTTGCTTCGGGAGGAGCTTCACGATCTTCAAAGGGGAGTCTTTTTGTTTCTTTTTTCATTTACTTAACTGTTGTGTGTTTATTTATGTTTGTGTGTTTAAATTCAATAACCATGCTTGAATTTTCATTTTCGTGAAATATCTGTCTAACATTTGATTGTTCGGTTTTTACCGTGGTCATTAATTATACCTAAACTTCCTAACAATTGTCGTTGTAAAGTATAATGGGAAATAGAGGTTTTTTCCCACAGAGGATTGTTATATTTACTTTTCAATGTCACGAAAAATTAAATTAAATAAAGAATTACTATTAACAAGTATAAAGAATAAAGAATATATATATAAAAAATTAAATAAACTATACAGTATTGTTTCTATTTACAAAAATATACATTTTATACAAAAGTATTTTTGGGGGTTTTGAGATTTTTGAAAACAATAAATAATTAAAAGGAAATATTTTTGGATTTTTATTCTTTTTGAAAACAAGAAAAACATACACAAATATTGATTTCTCTAAGTCATATGATCGAAATTAACATTGTGAAACATTAGAAAGCTAATTATTTCCCAATTAGACTTCTCTCTGAAAATTAACCTAAGTGAAAGCACCTAGATCAATCAATTAAACATGCCATCTTAGTCTAGAAAGCTAGCTAGTCAAACCATGTTCAAAGAATCGAAAAGAATCGTTAATTCAAGTGCACAACCTAGTACGGAAAAGTCCATCTAATTGCAATCTTTTTTATTTGATTCCGACATTTGTCCAAAGTCTTTACTACTTGTGAATTAGGTTTCCAAAACTATTAGGTGAATCGGATTCCTAACTCTAGCTCCAATTACATGCAAATATTATAAGTTTCGAACCCTATAACAAAAGCACATAAAAGTTTTCCGTAAAACAGAATCAAACAAACAATCACACAAAAGCAACTTAGAAAAATCAAATCACAATTATTATGCAAAAATAGAAAATAAACAAATATTTACACAATAACATTTCCCAAAATTATTCACGAATAGTTAATTAAACAAAAATAAATTATAATAAATAAACGAAGTTTGGGAAAAATGTTATTGTTGTGTCCATGAAAATGAACACTGTCTGGCAGGCGAAGGTGGCAGAGTCAACTATCGAAACGGACTTTGGTTGTGGCGGGTGCGCTTAGCAATTTCAGATTGGGCATTAGGGACATTGGGCATAGGCCCAAGTTGACTTGTTTGACCGGCCCAACTTCTTGCTTGCTGACTTTGACTTTTCAAAGCAGCCCTCTCTCTCTTTGTTGACACTTTGACCCGTGCAGAATTCATTTTTCTGCTTTTGCGTTTTCTGCTCCTTCTTCATTTCATCTCATCTTAATCATCTTTTCAATTTCTGCAGAGAGCGAGAGAGAGCTAGCCCGGTGGTCATAGTAGCAGCGATGGGTGAAGCGGCGAGGGAGAGGCGGCGTGCTTCTGGAATTGGCGAGATCGATGACGGCGGCACAGAGAAGGCAGGGGCTGGGCTCGATGGTTTCGGTTTGGGTTCAGGTGAAATCGATGCCAGGAGCAGTACCGTCATGGTGGCTTGGCGGCGCTGAGGATTGGGATTTGCGGCGGTGAGCTACTTTCGGTTTCACGGTTTGATTGCAGAGAACATGGCGCCGGATTGATGCGAACCTGCAAAAGAAGAACACGAATAATTAGATTGAATTTAAAGAACATGATTGCAGGAAAATTGATGATTTTGCAGGTTGAAATTGGCAGAGGCGATTGGCATGAACAGCAAGGGTGCTGTTGACTTGGATCGACGACAAGGACTTGGGTTGAGCCGGCGGCAAGGCTTGGCTCACGGCGGTGAGGTGCATCGGTGATTCGAAACATGGCTGGGCTCTGAATTGCAGGTGATTGATTATGGTTTGTGATTTGTTGATGATGCCGTGAACTTTGATTTGATTTTCTGAATGAAGGAGCTTCCAAACCTGCAAAAGAAACAAAGATAATTAGTTTGATGATTGTGACTTGCAGAAACGGTGGCTTAAATAGGCAAGGAATGGGGGAACAGCCAAGGAGCAGAGGGAATATTGGTAGTGGTAGTAAGCTGGAACATGGAATCGTGGAGTGCGATGGAGAGCTGGATTGATTGATTCCATGTGAGGGAATTGAAGCCATGTGAGGATGGACTGATGGATGAATGGAAGAACAGCAAGGATTGAATCGTGGAGATGCTGCTATGGTGGACTTTTGAGCTGTAGATTCTTGCCGGCGGTGGAGTGAGAATAAACGTGGCTGCAAACAAAACAAAACAAAAGAAATAAAATAAAAAGAATTTACAAAATCATTATAAAATAAATCAAAAGAAAAAGTAATAAAATAAATGAAATGAAATAATTATAAAATAAATGTATAAAAGAAATATTTATTAGAGAAAATAAAATGGCGGTTTGAATTGTGTTCCACCACCGCGTGTGGTGGTTGCGCCTCCGTATGTGGTGGTTTGCCGACAAATTGTCGGGATTCGGAACGGTTCCCGAAATCTTCGTACAATATTTTATTCCACATCTGAAAGTCACGGTTGACTTTTCGAATTACGCTGAAAACCTCCAAAATTCACCTTTTGTGTTGAAATTGACATTTTTCTCATATTTTCCCTAAAATCACGAAAACAAACATTAAACAGACAATTAAGCTTTCAGAATAGCAAAATCCAGTAATTAAAGGCACTTTGTGAACGTATTTTACGTTCACATCAACATTGAGGACAATGTTTAATTCAAGTGTGGGAGGAAGGTTTCAGTTTATTTTCTTTTTAAAAAAAAAATTGAAAAATTGAAAAAATTCAAAAAAATAATTTACTTGTTTTCATTTTCTACGGTAACAATATATCGACTAGATCATACTCACTCCCTTGGTAGCATTGAACCTACCATTGCACTAAGTGAGTCACTGTGGTCACGTATTGTTACCTTAAAAAAAATATAAAAAAATGAAAAATTACAAAAATATTTGCTTCTGTTGTGTGTTTGTTTGTGTTATATGTTTTGTTATTTCCAATCCCAAGGATGAATTGAGTTTAATTTGTTGTGATTAGGAAAATGTGGATTATATGTTAAGGCTTTGCGTAGTTTGCTTTGAATTTAATTTGTATAACTTATGATTGCTCGAAATTCCATGTTCACATTACCTGTGTTGATTTATTGATTGCAATCTGAAAAACACATTTAGACATACATTGTCATGCATACCCAGAAAATGCAAGGATTTGATCTTATTGAATATTCACATGTATACATCATTCATACATTTACTCGTTCTTCATGTGTGTACAATTCATGAGTTTTGAACCTAGAACTTACTCAGAGACCTCTTGAAACTATATGTTAATCTGTGATGAATTAGAGATGAGTAAGGCATTAGTAAAACACCATGGCCAACCGACTTACAGCCCTGTAAACACTAATCCTTTACGTTAACCTCTTTTGAGCCTAACATGTTTTTAGTCTTTTTCTTTGTTAACTGATAACTGCGTAAATACGCACTTAAAACGTCTTTAATTACTTGGATTAGGCTTTCCGAGAGCCTATTTGTCTATTTAATGTGTGTTTTCTTGTGAATAGGGAAATTATGAGCAAAAATATTAATTTGCACAAAAGGTATATTTTGGAGGTTTTCTGCACATTTCCGAAAATGATGGAAAGTCAACCGTGACTTTTCAAACGAAATGATGACACCGGTCGTCACTCAGAAGTGGAGATTAGAAACTGTACGAAGATTTCAAAAACCGTTTCGAATCCCGGCACACACCGGCGAACCACCACAATAAGAGGCGCAACCACCACAGGCGGTTGTGGAATAAATTTAAACCTCTACTTATTTTTCCTAATAATTGTTTACTTATATTTCTATTTATTTATTTATTTTGTTTGTTTAGTTTATTATTTTTATTTCTTCTTATTTTATTTTCTTTTGTTTTATGTGTTTTTCTCTTTTTGACTTTGCAGGTCCAATCATCGGCCACGCTGCCGGCAACACCACTACTCCCTCCACCACCGACACCACTTCCACCGCCACCGTCAGCAATCACCTGCTCCCATCTTCTTCTGCTTCTTAAGGACATCTTCTGCAATCAATTCAATTACACCACAATCACCCAAAACCCGTACAAGTACAGATCACAACCAAGCCAGACCTTATCACTGCCGTGTTTTCACTGTTCCCATTCAATCTTCACCTGCAAACAACAAGCCATTCAATCTGCAATTCAAAGCTCACAATCACTCACCATGGCAGCCCAAGCTAGCTACCGTAAAGCCCAGCCTGCATCTCCATCACGGCCTCACCCAAGCACTTCCGTGCTTCCCAGATCATGTCGCCTCTGACCATTGAGCCGCGCCACCTTGGCAGATCCATCGATCTCTCCACCGCCCCTAGATACTGCCGGTCTACCATGGCTACTCCGATCTGCAGTCAAGCCGCTCAGCCACCGTTCATCTCCGCGTCGCCCAAGCAGCGCCGACAACGCCATGATCGATCTCTTGCCGCCACTCCTGCTGCCATCTGCTCAGAAATCCAAACGCCGACGCGCTCCCAGGCCCGAGCCTTCAATCCACCGGCGCCGTCTTTCCTGCACCCCGCCAGCTGCAGCCCGCTTCCCTAAGCCGCGCTGGTCTTCCCTTGCCGCGCCTCTGCCCAGCCGGCGACCACAAAGCTTCAAGCTTCAGTCCCTCTCTCTGCTCTGATGAGAAAGAAAGAAAACAGAAGACAAGAAAAACAGAGTGAAGAAAACGCAGGAGGAAGAGAGACCAAACGGGCCAAGAAGAAAATGGGCCGGAAAGAAAAATAAAAACAAAGTCAAATTGACTTTGTCAACTGGACCCGTTGACCAGGCCCAAAGCCCATCACGACCAATCTGTTGTGGGCTCTTCTCTGCACCTGGCCCTGCCAGCCCTTTGACCAGCCCAGTTCCATTTGGGCTTTCACTATTCATGTGTCCAATTGATTTGGACACCCAAGCTTCCCAAACATCCAAAGCCCAACTGCTATGGGCACCCGCCACATCCAAAGACGGCTCCGACAAGTTCCACCGTCATTGCCACATATAGCTGAGCCCTCCACCTACGCTAGAAGGGCAGTGCCGTCTTCACGCGCACATGGTTGAGTCGTCCACCCGCACCCGACGACAAGTGTCCATTTTCATGGACATATCAGTAACACTTACCCAACTCGTTTAATTATTATATTTGTTTAAGTTTAATTTTAATTTCCGCATTTGAATATTGTGTGAATAAATTTGGGTAATTGTTATTGTGCAAATATTTGTTTAGAACTATATTTTCTATTGTGTGTAATAATTTAGGGTTTAGTCCTAAACCTTTTTACTCTTGGTTGACATTAATTTATAATTTTTCTGATATTGAATGTTTGTTTGATTCATTGGTTTGTCATCGATAAATTGCTAGTTTGTTTATTGTGGTTGCAAACATAGTAAGCATGCTAGGGTTTTATGGCTATGAGTATATGTGGACCGCCATATCATCATATATTCTAGAAGTAGCAAATAACGGTGTAAGCTATCGTTATTTGAATCATCTTCTAGGCAATTAGAACTACACCAGTGTCGAAGTTGCCTAGCGTTACTCGTTCTCTTTATGCTTAATGACTTCTTAATGTTGAATCTATGAACATGTCATTCTAGGTTGCATTTTAGAAGCTAAGTTAGGAGTACATGTCATGCAACTAACATACCAAGTAAGAGAGAACAATAGATTAAGTGCAACATGTCATTGGCTTAGTCTGAGTAACGATATTTAATTGAAAAGAAGTTATAGGTTAACATATCAAGAGTGCGTATTGTATGTTGTTTAATTTGTTTTCCAAAAAATAAAAATCCAAAAATATTTTCTTTTATTTATTTCTTGTTTTCAAAAACTCCAAAAACTTGAAAAATATTTTTTGTATATATTGTATATATTTGTAAATAAATTCTTTGTTGTATATATTATTTAATTTTCGTGACATAGATTAGCAAATAAAACAATCTCCTGTGGGTAACGATATTCGATATTCATATCACAGTAGGGTTTATCTTGATGTTATTTTTGTGCATCTTTTTGGTGTGCAAAAATAATTATGTCATTAACCCGCTTACTCCTAACCTGTTTTTTGCTTAAACACTAACCTGCCCTTGTTCCAACATGTGTTAAAGAGACAATTTTGTGACTTGTGGTGGTATTTTATGCTTGAAAAGTCTTTGGGTTTGTGAAAGAAGTAAGTGTGAGGGTGTTGTTTAAAAAAAAATGTGTTGTGTAAAAATAACAAAAAAAAAAAGAAAGAAGAAGTTTTGTTCAGAAAATGTGAAAGGTTGGAGGTGAATAAAAGTTTGGTTGTTGATTGTTTAAGCATATAGGAAACAAGTCACAAAATTGTTTTGTGGAACACTCGGAATATTTTGTTTTTCCTTTCCATTCGTTTCTTTTAACCTCTAACATTTGGCCCCATTACACCATGTAAAGTCCTTATGATCTAATGATTTGTGGATTAATTGTGGAGAGCTGGTTAATGAGCAAGCCTATGAGAACGTTACTTGTGCAATTGTTATGAGAGTAAACACTTAACCCTAAACATTGAGCGAACATATTTAGTGATCATTGTGAGGTTTAGTGGTTAATGTTGTTTAGATGTGCCTATTGGATTGCATGAGATTAATTGTACACTTGGTTTTCACACACTTCATCTGAGCATGAATGAGATGTGCAGGTTAAATGCTTAGCAAATTCGTTAGCCTTGGTATATAATTTTTATTCTCCTGATTATAACTCTTGTGAACTCGCTGAGGGTTATTGATTTGTATGTTATTTGCATACAAATTAGGCCTTAAATCACTCTAGCAATGCTAATCCAAGGGTCATTTAGTGTCTCTAATCCTTGAATTGTACCATTGTAGGTTCACGAGCATCGGATTGATATCGGGAGCAAAAGAACGCATTTTGGATCATTTGACTCAACGTCAAAGTGTAGGGTAAGTATAGGTTAAGAGAGGGGTTGTCGTTTCCGACGAGGATCAAGGGCTCCCCAATCCCTTGGTAGTTTGTGTGTGTGCGAGTGCTTTAGCTATGATGGAATAGGTGAGAAGTGGAAAGAGTGGACTGTGAGTGTATATGTGACAATGTGTGAAGTGTGGTGTAGTAAATTGGTTTTGTAAAGAGATGGTGACATGCAAGACAACAAACAAGTAAACTAAGCAAGGAAGATTAAAGTGTGTGCACAATAATTTATCCTCTTTTATAAAAAAAAAAAAAAAGTGTGTGCACAATAAGGAAAATGTTGGGGTTTCGGGTTAGCCTAAATAAAAAAATGATGCTTAATGAACCAATTTAGTAGTCAGGCTTGTGCAATGAATGAATCAAGTTTCGTATCTTAGCCATGTTATGGGTCTAAGACCATCCTTTCTTATGTATTCATACTACCATGTTATGGGTCACTAGAACTCTCCCAATGTGGCTTAGGAGGCGAAGGGCACAAAGACTTAGAAGCTCAAACAAGAAGGCCTCATCACATCTATTATCAAATGCCTAGAGAGAGTTAGGAGTCACCCCAACAATCTCAATCAAAATAGATTGCACACATGCTCAAAGAAGTGACTAAGTTCCCTAAACATGCATTCAACACAAATTGAATTGGATAATAGATATACTCATACATCACAAAACATTCAAACATGGTCAATTCATCATTGCATCACATTGGACTAGGGCACACAACCCTAGTCCCCAACAAGAGTTACTACTCACTAATCATCTCAATATACATCATCAAACATAAATATAAGCTTTAAACATAAGGAAAAGAGAGAGTAGAGATGAGGGATGCTCAATGATGCTCTCTTGCTCCTCCTTGGCCCTTAATTGATGATGCTCCTTTGATGAATTGGTGAGGATCTCTAGCAAAAATGGATGATGGTGTAGGGGATGTGGAGAGGAATGAGAGTGATGGGTGGTGGTGGCTAAAAAAGATGGGTAGATGGGAGATAAAGTAGGCTATATATAGGTTAGAGAGGGAGAGAATATATGGCTTAGGATGAAGTATGGTTAGATCTAAGGGCTACGGCGTTTAATGAAGGGCAAAGAGGTAAAATCCTATGGGAGACAAAATGAAGGAATAGACTAGGGGTGACCTCACCATATCTAACATACTCCATAATGCCTTGGAAGCTTCTTGATGAGTCACAAGGTTGACTTCGCCTTGACTTTGACCATGACCATCGGAGTTGACCAAGATTGACTTTTGACCAAACCTCCGGAATTCTCGTGTGACTCACTTCCGGGACTCCATGTTGACTCGTTGACGCTGTCAAGTTGGGGTTGACCACGAGTTGACTTTTCGGTCATCGGGTTGACTTTTCGTCCTTTTGCCGAAAATCCACTAAAAAGCTCCAAAATGCGTTCTTTTGCTCCCGATATCAATCCGATGCTCGTGAACCTACAATGGTGCAATTCAAGGATTAGAGACACTAAATAACCCTTGGATTAGCATTGCTAGAGTGATTTAAGGCCTAATTTGTATGCAAATAACATACAAATCGCACCCCCACACTTAAACTTTGCTTGTCCTCAAGCAAACATAGAAACAACAATCCGTATCAACACAAATTTAATTGCCTTTCCAACCATAACCTCAATAAGCCCACTAAGCTATTCATCAAGATTCAATCAAGCACACAACATAAACATCATGCTTTGCCAAGTGATTAAAATATGTATCCAATGCATGCTTGGTGTAGTGTGTGCTAGCCATGGAAAAGATTAATCAAGAGCAATCAAATTAGCATATATTGACAAGCTTAACCGCTAAACTCATATGATTCACTAAATATTTCCACTCTTGTGTTTAGGGTTAAGTGTTTACTCTCATGGACATATCCAAAAGCAACGTCCCCATAAGCTTGCTTTCTTTGTTTCTTTCTTCCTTTCTCCTTTTTTCTTTCTTTTTCTCAACAACAATTTCTCATTTTGTATTTTCTTTTCTTTGTGACTTTCTTTTTGAACTTTATTTTTATACACCACTTTTCTTTTTGATTTTCTCAACTTCTTTTCTTCTTTACAACCTCAACTTTTTCAATCTAACTACCCCCACACTTGCCATTTTGTACAATCCCATAGATTTCCTAAGCATATAAGAAACAAGAAGTCACAATCATTGTCTTATTAACATTTCGGAAAAAGGGTAGGCTAGTGTTTAAGTTAAAATATGGGTTAGGGTGATGTGGATGGTGAAGTAAAAGGCTAAATGATGAATGTGGCTCAAATGGGTTAGTCCTAATGGATTAGTGTTTAAGTGATGAAAGTGAGTTTGGCCATGATGCTTAACTAGTGCCTTAATCATTTCCAATTCATTGCAAATTAACACGTAGCCTCAAGTGGTCTTTGAGAAAGTTCTAGGTCTCGTAAACTAATGGAATGCACACACATGAAGAACAAGGATGTATGAATGATGCATACATATCAATAAGGCTCAAAATCTCACCATAAAAGGTACATGCAAGTCAATACATCGTCTACACATGCTTCTCTAAATGCAAGTGATCAATCAACATGGCAAATGTGCATATAGTGTCAAACAAGCATCAATTACATAAATTAATCACAAGGCAATCCAATAAAGTTTAAGCGCATGCTCTTTATCCACTTAATTCACAACCTAACGGGCTCAAATTCATCATTGGGGTTGAAAAGGACAATCAAAACACACCAAACAAACTTCAAAGTTTCAAAATTCTCAAAATTTTAAACTTTATGATGAAAACTTTGAAAAATTGAAAAATTTTGGTGATTCGTGATAGGTGCATAATTGTACAACTTTTTATATCAATTTCTCTACATTTTTGTTGTTAGTTTCTCATAAATTTGTGTTATTTATTTAGTTTTTGTATTTGTAGGTTTCATATTGCAAATAAAGAGAAAAGAAGATAAGTTGAGGAACATAAGCAAAGTGTTGGAAATTTAAGAAGTCTAATGGGCTTTCTCGAGGCCCATTAAGAGGTGCGCTGCCGTGAGCCCAAGATGAAGGTCCAAATCCAAGATGGAAGGCCCAAATTCATGAAGGAAGACCCAAGTCCACAAAGCATGAGGAAAGGTCGAAGCCCATTAGACTAGGAGACTTTTTGACATTCTGCCTGTGCAGATCAGTCCAGTTCCAAGGCCCATATGTCCTAATTCAACCGTTGGATCCAGCTGTATTTGTGATACACGCTGCATGTGTGTGTTAGGTATTCTGGATTCAAATTTCAGAATCATCCAACCGTTCAAACGTCCATTATTGCGCTCTAAGTGAACATAGCTTAGTGCTGCCTACTTTCTAATTATTTCTTCTTCTTTATTCTCAATGCTCCACTCACCCCCATTTTTCCATCCATCTCACCAACCCATATTTGTTGCTTTCTTCCAACACTATTAGTGCTTAATTTCTTTTACCTAAATAAATGGTTAATTGCAACCCACTACATTTCAACCATGTCACTTACCATTTCTTTATCTCCCACTTAAATTCCACTTCTTTTCCTTTTCTTTCTTTATTTCTTGCATTGTCTTCTTCTTCCTCTCCATTCTCCTATAAATAGCAGCCTCATTCTTCTCTTCAACACACCACAATGGGGAGGGACAAACCCTCCTCTTGCTCTTCTCATCTCACATCATATTTTCCATTCTCTAATACTATGGGTTTTCAAGACTTCAAGGAGGAGGAGAAGGCGTCTACACCATCACCACCAACCCCTATTCAACATCACCATCACCATCATCACCTTGTCTTCACGGCTTGGATTACTCATGGTCAAGGATTCAAGATCTGGCTTCAAGATCTTCATGCTATTCATACGGTGTATTTCGACTTAGCCTTTAAATTTATGCCTCTTTGTTGCTTGATTATTCTTTGTATTAGTTAACATGACATGATTTATATAATTTCCAGCCTATATTTATGAGTTTATTTAGTTATTGGATCCTAATTAATTAGTTCTTCTAGTAGCTTATGTGACTCCGTTTATTTGATTCTATTTTAGTTGAGAACTTTTATATGTTTTTGTTTTAAGGTTGCAAGTTTAAGATGATTGCATATAATTGGTGCTAGAATTAGGGTTTTAATTCTAATTCACAAGTAGTAAAGGCTTTGGAAAGAGGTCGGAAACAAATAAGAAAGATCACGGATAGATGGGCGGTCCCACTAGGTCGTGCACTTTAATTAACAACTCTTCTTTTGTGCGTTAGACATGTTTTGATTAGCTACCTTTGCATGTTTGATTGGTTAATCTAGGTGCGGTCGCTTAGGTTAATTTTCATGAAAGTGGTTTTATTTGGGGAATGATAATTGGCGGTCCATCATTCCACATATGTTAATTTCGGTTTCATGGCTAGGGAACTTGGTTAATTTTCGGTCCAATGATTAGTAAACTTGTATACTTGTGGGTGAACTTTATATATTTCATGTTCCATCCCATCTTATTTAATTTATTCTTTGTAGATTAATTAATTTATTTCATTCAATTTTATTTCTTCAACCCCCTTTTTACTTTGTACATATGTATATATTCTTTATACTTGTTAATAATAATTCTTTATTTTTTTTAATTCTTTGTGACAATTTTTGTTAGGTACACCCTTTGATATCTGTTGTGAACGATACCCTACTATGCACTATACTACTACCGGGTTTTTTTAAATTGACGCTACATTGTAGCCGATCAATTTTTGGCGCCGTTGCCGGGGATTGAAAATTCCTAACTATTTTTTTTTTTTGTGAATATTTGTGAATAATACTTGTTTATACTTGTTGATATTTTGTTATACTTAGTAATTTATTTAGGTGTCTTTTATATAGTTGATTATTTTTTGTTGTTGTAAGTTGTAACTTGAACGGAATAGGTAAGGTCCTTTTATTAATATTGGCCTAAACCCTTCATTTGTACCGTAAGGTCACTTGAGGTTGAGGGCGGCCTTTATTAACACTTGGAGAATTGTCGAACACTTAAGTGTTTTCTCAACTGAGTAAGGGGCACATGAATGGTGTCTAGATATGATCGAGACCCTGGGTGACGGGTTTGTAAAATTGGATTCAGAGGACTAGTCCACTAAATGAATCCTGCCTCTCGCTTCTCTATTGTGATCTGGCCATTCGCCTTCTGAAAACACGGAAAGTCATTTAAGTCAAGGCATTGCACCTAGGCCGCAAGTCCACCTTAAGTTACCGCTTGGAATCAACTTTCATTTTTTTTTCAACTATATTCAGACAAAAGAAAATATTTTTGTACACTTAAGTGTATTGTGTAAATAAAAGTTACTTAGACATAGGAAAATTTATTTATTCATTTTGTATAGATAATTTGTGATACATTTTTAACATTGTAAATATTTTGTTTTTATTTTGTAAATTTATTACTAACTTTTTAATTTTGTATAGGAAATAATCCGGGTTTATCGGAATTTATACCATTTTGCATATTGGAGCTAACGTTTGGAAGTCGAGGTTGAAAAACCTTGAGGTTGGTGTCTTGATGGTGTATTCCGGCTATCCTCGGGAGTCGTCAAAGGGAGTTTTCTTTTTTTCACTCTCGTTAATTTTTTTTTTTAGTTCGTGTAAAACAAAATATAGAAAATTTGGTTTAAAAAAAAAATTGTTGTTTTACTTTTTGTTTTCTATTTGTATAGCGTTTCATTTATTTTGGTTTGTTAGTTTATTTTATTTTATTTTATTTTAATTTTTTTCAAATAAATCACCATGCTTGAAGTTTACATTTGCAAAAGTAAATTTGTCAACATTGAGGACAATGTTAGATTCAAGTGTGGGGGTAAGGTAGCATCTTAAAAAAAAAAATCAAAAAAAAATCAAAAAAAAAAAAAAGAAAAAAAAATTTGCTTCTGTTGTGTGTTTCTTTGTGTTATGTTCTTTCCAAAAAATCAAAAAAATTCAAAAATTTCAAAAAAAAAAAAAATGTCAAAACCTAAAAATTTCAATAAATAAAAAAAATATATATTTAGTTATGTAAGCTCGTTTGTTTCGCACCGGCTTTGGAGCTATCGAGTCTTAGAAAGTGCTTGTTTGTTTATTTGAGCTATTTCTTTTGTAAAAAAAAAATAAAAAAATATATTCTTAGCGTTTGTCTTTTATGATATATTATTTCCAATCCCAATGATGAATTGAGTTTAAATTGTTGTGATTAGGAGAATGTTTATTATATGTCAAGGCTTTGTGTAGTTTGCTTTGAATTTAATTTGCATAACTTATGATTGCTCGAAATTCTATGTTCACATAACCTGTGTTGATTAATTGATTGCAATCCGAGAAAGCACATTTAAACATACATTATCATTCATACCCAGAAAATGTGAGGACTTGAGCCTGTTGAATATTCACATGTATGCATCATTCATACATTTACTCGTTCTTCATGTGTGCACAATTCATGAGTTTTGAACCTAGAACTTGCTCAAAGACCACTTGAAACTTTTTGTTAATCTGTGATGAATTAGAAATGAGTAAGGCATTAGTTGAGCACCATGGCCAAAGTATTCACCATCCATCTAAACACGAACTCTAGGAATTACCCTTTTGAACTAAACACTCATTAGCCGTTTCTTTTGTTCACCCACACCATCTCACCTTTGTTTTATTGTGTTTGCAAGACGATGATAGTGACTACTTGTGTCCTTTTGCTTCGGATTTGTATGGTAGTATACCAAAAGGCAAGTGTGGGGGTGCATTTTATTTTGTTGTATTTGTTCAAAGAAGAAAGAAAGAAAGAAAAAAAAATCAAAAACAAAAAGAAGGAATAAAGTTCCTCAAGAAAAAAAAGGTGGAAAAGAAAGAAAAATAGAGTTATTTTCTTGTATTATTTTCAATAAAAGGTTGGAGGAGAATAAGAAAGTTGTTTCGGGTATAGCATAGGTATGAGTTTCAAAGTCGTTGATTTGTCTTGCAAACATGTGAAACATTTTCCATTTCCAGTCCCTTCATTCATCATTCATCATTCACCATTCACCCTTTGGCCCATGTTTCACCCTAAAAAGTCCTTAAATCTAATGAGTTGTAGATTAATTGTGGAGAGTTGGTTAATGAGCAAGCTTATGGGAACGTTACTTGTGCAATTGTTATGAGAGTAAACACTTAACCCTAAACACTGAGCGGAAATATTTAGTGATCATTGTGAGCTTTAGTGGTTAATGGTGTTTAGATGTGCCTATTGGATTGCATGAGATTAATTGTATACTCGGTTTTCACACACTTCACCCGAGCATAAATGAGATGTGCAGGTTAAAAACTTAGCAAATTTGTTAGCCTTGGTATATAATTTTTATTCTCCTGATTATAACTCTTGTGAACTCGCTGAGTGTTATGGTTGGAAAAAATATATGTTTTGTGTTTCCCTTTTCTGTTTTGTGTTGTTCTGTTTTAAGTTTCGTGTTTGCTAAGGGACTAGCAATAGTTAAGTGTGGGGGTATTTGATAGGTGCATAATTGTACAACTTTTTATATCAATTTATCTACATTTTTGTTGTTAGTTTCTCATAAATTTGTGTTATTTATTTAGTTTTTGTATTTGTAGGTTTCATATTGCAAATAAAGAGAAAAGAAGATAAGTTGAGGAACATAAGCAAAGTGTTGGAAATTTAAGAAGTCTAATGGGCTTTCTCGAGGCCCATTAAGAGGTGCGCTGCCGTGAGCCCAAGATGAAGGTCCAAATCCAAGATGGAAGGCCCCAATTCATGAAGGAAGGCCCAAGTCCACAAAGCATGAGGAAAGGTCCAAGCCCATTAGACTAGGAGACTTTTTGACATTCTGCCTGTGCAGATCAGTCCAGTTCCAAGGCCCATATCTCCTTATTCAACCGTTGGATCCAGCTGTGTTTTTGATACACGCTGCATGTGTGTGTTAGGTATTCTGGATTCAAATTTCAGAATCATCCAACCGTTCAAACGTCAATTATTGCGCTTTAAGTGGGCATAGCTCAGTGCTGCCTACTTTCTAATTCTTTTTCTTCTTCTTTATTCTCAATGCTCCACTCACCCCCATTTTTCCATCCATCTCACCAACCCATATTTGTTGCTTTCTTCCAACACTATTAGTGCTTAATTTCTTTTACCTAAATAAATGGTTAATTGCAACCCACTACATTTCAACCATGTCACTTACCATTTCTTTATCTCCCACTTAAATTCCACTTCTTTTCCTTTTCTTTCTTTATTTCTTGCATTGTCTTCTTCTTCCTCTCCATTCTCCTATAAATAGCAGCCTCATTCTTCTCTTCAACACACCACAATGGGGAGGGACTGTAAGGGCAAGATTTCTTGCAAATTGGCTATTTCCTAATTAGACAAAACATATTCCCTGTAATTGTATTCAATTGTATAGTTGATAGGGTTCTATAAGTCGTGGCATTAGGTTAGTGTTCATTCGGCGGTTTTGAAGTCCATCCAAATGGCTAATGGTGATTTTGTCTTCGTCTTCCTCAAGGTATGGATCATGCATTTGCATATCATACATATTTGAATTACTTAGGATATCACTCAATCACCTTAGGTTTGCTAGATCTTAAAATGATTAATCAAGAATGTGCAAACTTTCATTTATATGCTGAAAAAACACTCTAGGCGATCGATCGTCACCTATCGGGCGATCGATCACCCAAGGTCAAGAATATGACCGTTGTGTTTAAACTAGTGCGCTTGAGTGCGGAATATATCCGTTAGACTTTTGTCTTTGAACGATCGATCGCCCCTGATATGCGATCGATCGCTTTTAAGGTTTTTAGCTACTGGAACGTGCGATCGATCGCACCCTATCGGGCGATCGATCGCCCTTCACGTTTTCCTTGCTGAAAACGTCTATGTTTGCTATGCGATCGATCGCACCTCTTGGGCGACCGATCGCTTAATGCCTCAGGTCTATATAAACAGATTTCTGTTGTTTCATTTCGTAACTTTCTAATCCATAACTTTAAAAAACGATTGTGAGAAAGTTCTCTGGTATTGAGTGATCCTAGTTTCATGCTATAGGTTCCTCCTTTGTTGCTCCACATATAATCCACATGCTAAACCTTTGATTTGCTTGATACAAGCTTGTTTAGCTTTCCATAAGGATTAATGAGTTTGTGTTCATCTCTAGCAAACATTAATTGTTGTTTTGCTGAGTTGAACGGTTTCAATACACATTCATACAACATCCTTGCATAGTAGCTGTTCTTGGAATTGGAGGTTCACGTCGGTGAAGTCCAATTGGAGAAACTTGAGGAAGGTGCACTTGAAGAAGCAATTGGAAGCTCCCAAGGTTAGAACTGCCACTAGAGTATAGGTACTTGGTGTTTGAGTTTGGAAACGTTTTTCCCCTTGTATGTGTTTGCCATTTGGCTTTTCATAGTGTGATTCAAGAGCATGGGGTACGGCTCCCCTCCGGTTTTCCTCTAGAGGTAGAGCTTCCGGGTGACCATTTTGTGTGTTGCTTGTATGTTTGCTTTACATATCTATATTATGCTTAATTGATTAACATGTTGCATGTTTAATCATTCATGATAGATATAGTCCGTGGTGAGCTATTGATGATGCTCACTTTGGGATCCTAGGTTTGTTCAATTGCTTGTTAGTGTTGCATAACTTGTTTGTGTTCAATTGAACATTGCTTGAGGTGTGTAGATATTCGAAGTGTCTTGAATCCTTGTTTAGTGTCTAAAAGCAACGAACAATTATTGGGACTATTCCGTGCAACCGGAATTTCAATTGGTATCAGATCCTCTCTCTAGAGGCAAATAGAGTCGATCCGGTTGTTGCTTTTCCCGTCATGACAACTAGAGAATGTTCTCCTAATTCGATTATTTGTGACGACTTGGCTTTGTTAAACAAGGACTATGATAAATTTCTAAAAAGCTTTAGAAATTTGAAGTCAAAAAGGTATAATTGTAGGAAACCTCAAGGAAGTCTTAGTGTTCTAGAAGTCACCAATGCAAACTTAGTAGAAAATAAGTCACCCTCTTGTGAGGAAGAAAATGTCTTAGCCTTGGTTGTGTTAACCGCTCTTTCCTCCTTAAAATCAAATATGTGGTATGTTGATAGTGGTTGTTCAAAACACATGACCGGTGATAAAAGTTTGTTTATTGATTTCATCCCTCTCGACAATGGAGGGTGTGTGACTTTTGGTGATGGAGTTAAGTCGAAAATCATTGGTAAAGGAACAATTTCGGCTCCCGGCATTCCTAAATTAGAAAATGTTATGTATGTTGAAAATCTTCAATCAAATCTTATTAGTGTTGGGCAAATTTGTGATAGTGATGATTTGAATGTACTTTTCTCTAAAAAGGATTGCATTGTTTTGAATAAACATTGGAATTGCATCCTAAAGGGTGTGAGGACTAGTGATGATTGCTATTGTCTTGGCACCCTAGATTTCAAAAATCAAAATGTTTGCAACAAAGTAAGTAATGAGTCTTTAGAATTGTGGCACCAAAGACTTGGTCATGTTAATCTCAAGAACTTGAAAAGATTATCAAGAAAGGAAATCGTTAGAGGCCTTCCCAACCTTGTGTCAAATGATGATATGATTTGTGGACCTTGTCAAATTGGTAAACAAATTAAAAGTCCTCATAAGAAGTTAAATGAGATCACAACCTCTAAATCACTCGAGTTAGTGCATCTAGACTTAGTTGGGTCGGTTCAAACCTTGAGTCTAGGAGGAAAGAAATATTTTCTTGTCATGGTTGATGATTTCTCTAGATTTACTTGGGTGGCCTTTCTTAAAGATAAAAGTGAAGCTTTTGAAAGTTTTTGTGCTATTTATTCTCAAATTCTAAATGAAAAGGGCTCTCAAAATTTGTCTTTTGTTCGAATAAGAAGTGATCATGGAATCGAATTTGAAAATGCTTCTTTCAACGATTTTTGTAAAGAAAAGGGGATCAAACATGAGTTTTCAGCTCCCATTACCCCACAACAAAATGGTATTGTTGAAAGAAAGAATAGGGTTCTACTAGACATGTCTAGAGTCATCTTAAATAGCAAAAATTTGGCCAAACACTTTTGGGCCGAAGCGGTAAATACCTCTTGCTATATTGCTAATAGAGCTTTTCTTAGACCCGGTACTAAGAAAACTCCCTATGAACTTTGGAAAGGTAAAAGACCACAAGTTAAATATTTTAGAGTTTTTGGTAGCACATGTTATGTCCTTAGAGATCGTGAACATCTAGGAAAGTTTGATCCTAGAAGTGATGAAGGGATATTCTTGGGTTATTCCACTACTAGTAAAGCTTATAGAGTCTACAATCTTAGAACCAAGACAATAATGGAGTCCATAAATGTTGTTATTGATGATCTTAGTGCCTCTTTGGAAATTGCCCAAGATGATGGTGAATTGTTTGAAATAACTCAAGAAATTGGCTCTAAAGGTCCTCAATCTATTGTTATTCCCTCCTTGATTGATCCACCTAGTAATGATTCTTTAATTGTTAATCAAAGTCAAAGGGATCCAACTAGGATTAAAGATGGCCTTGATCCCTCAAACATTGTTGGTTCCTCTCAAAATGGTGTCAAAACTAGAAGGCAAATTGAAGAAGAGATTAACTATGTTTGCTATGTTTCTTCCATAGAACCCAAAAACATAAAAGGTGCTTTATTAGATGATGAATGGATTGTTGCTATGGAAGAAGAACTAAATCAATTTGCTAGAAATGATGTGTGGTACCTTGTTCCTAGGCCAAAGAACACAAATGTCATCGGTACAAAATGGATTTACAACAATAAAACGGATAATGAAGGCAATGTTGTGAGAAACAAGGCTAGGCTTGTTGCTCAAGGGTACACACAAGTAGAGGGAATAGACTTTGATGAAACTTTTGCTCCGGTTGCTAGACTTGAGTCCATTAGACTTTTGTTTGCGGTTGCATATCACTTAAATTTCAAATTGCATCAAATGGATGTGAAAACTGCATTTTTGAATGGTATTCTTCAAGAAGAAGTTTTTGTAGAACAACCGAAAGGTTTTGAAGATCCTCATTTTCCCAACCATGTGTATAAATTAAAAAAGGCTCTTTATGGTCTTAAACAAGCTCCTAGGGCTTGGTATGATAGGTTGTCTACTCATCTTTTGAGTAAAGGCTATACTAGGGGAATTGTTGACAAAACCTTGTTTGTCAAAAGAAATAATGGACATTTCACTATTGCTCAAGTTTATGTGGATGATATTGTGTTTGGATCCACTTCGGAAGATGAAGTGAAAGCTTTCACTCATGTTATGTCAAGTGAATTTGAAATGAGTCTTATGTGTGAGCTTACTTATTTTCTTGGTCTTCAAGTTTATCAAAAGGATGATGGTCTTTTCTTTTCACAATCTAAATATGCTAAAGACCTTGTTAAAAAATTTGGCTTAGAGGATTGTAAAATTGCTAAGTCTCCCATGAGTACTAGTGTTTCTTTGCAACATAATCCTAGTGAAAAATGTGTTGATCAAACTTTGTATAGGAGCATGATTGGTAGCCTACTTTATCTTACGGCTAGTAGACCCGATATCTCCTATAGTGTAGGTGTTTGTGCTCGTTTTCAAAGTGATCCTAAAGAATCTCATTTGCATGCGGTTAAAAGGATTATCAAATATGTCCTAGGTACCATTGACTTTGGCATCTTTTACACAAAAGACACAAATATCTCCATTGTAGGTTTTTGTGATGCCGATTGGGGAGGTAACAAAGATGAAAGAAAAAGTACTTCCGGTGGTTGTTTCTATGTTGGAAATAATCTTGTGTCTTGGCATAGCAAAAAGCAAACTTGTATTTCTCTTTCAACGGCGGAAGCCGAGTATATTGATGCGGGTAGTTGTTGTACCCAACTTCTTTGGATGAAAAACATGCTTAAAGATTATGGTTTTCCTCAATCTACCTTTGATCTCTATTGTGATAATACAAGTGCTATACAAATCGCCAAAAATCCAGTTCAACACACTAAGACTAAGCATATTGATCTTAGATATCATTTCATTAGAGATTTGGTTGAGAAAACCACTCTTGCTCTTTTGTACATTCCAACAGAAAAGCAACTTGCTGATATATTTACTAAAGCCTTGGATGTCATTAGATTCACTGACCTTAGGATGTCTATTGGTGTTAGTAAACACCATTGAGAAAGCTCCGTTCAGGAGCTTTTAACGATCGATCGCCCAGGATTTGCGATCGATCGCCTAGTCATTCTGTTCTGTTATTTCCTTCTGGACGATCGATCGCCCGATCTTTAACGATCGATCGTCGTTATTGGCAGGGAGCATGGTTTTCTGTTTGGTCTTCACGATCGATCGGCCGACTTATTGCGATCGATCGTCTGTCTGGGAGTCTTAGATACTATGTTTTTGCTTCTTGTTGATTGTTTTTCTTGTTATTATGACCGTTGTGTTTAAACTAGTGCGCTTGAGTGCGGAATATATCCGTTAGGCTTTTGTCTTTGAACGATCGATCGCCCCTGATATGCGATCGATCGCTTTTAAGGTTTTTAGCTACTGGAACGTGCGATCGATCGCACCCTATCGGGCGATCGATCGCCCTTCACGTTTTCCTTGCTGAAAACGTCTATGTTTGCTATGCGATCGATCGCACCTCTTGGGCGATCGATCGCTTAATGCCTCAGGTCTATATAAACAGATTTCTGTTGTTTCATTTCGTAACTTTCTAATCCATAACTTTGAAAAACGATTGTGAGAAAGTTCTCTGGTATTGAGTGATCCTAGTTTCATGCTATAGGTTCCTCCTTTGTTGCTCCACATATAATCCACATGCTAAACCTTTGATTTGCTTGATACAAGCTTGTTTAGCTTTCCATAAGGATTAATGAGTTTGTGTTCATCTCTAGCAAACATTAATTGTTGTTTTGCTGAGTTGAACGGTTTCAATACACATTCATACAACATCCTTGCATAGTAGCTGTTCTTGGAATTGGAGGTTCACGTCGGTGAAGTCCAATTGGAGAAGCTTGAGGAAGGTGCACTTGAAGAAGCAATTGGAAGCTCCCAAGGTTAGAACTGCCACTAGAGTATAGGTACTTGGTGTTTGAGTTTGGAAATGTTTTTCCCCTTGTATGTGTTTGCCATTTGGCTTTTCATAGTGTGATTCAAGAGCATGGGGTACGGCTCCCCTCCGGTTTTCCTCTAGAGGTAGAGGTTCCGGGTGACCATTTTGTGTGTTGCTTGTATGTTTGCTTTACCTATCTATATTATGCTTAATTGATTAACATGTTGCATGTTTAATCATTCATGATAGATATAGTCCGTGGTGAGCTATTGATGATGCTCACTTTGGGATCCTAGGTTGTTCAATTGCTTGTTAGTGTTGCATAACTTGTTTGTGTTCAATTGAACATTGCTTGAGGTGTGTAGATATTCGAAGTGTCTTGTATCCTTGTTTAGTGTCTAAAAGCAACGAACAATTATTGGGACTATTCCGTGCAACCGGAATTTCAGGGACAAACCCTCCTCTTTCTCTTCTCATCTCACATCATATTTTCCATTCTCTAATACTATGGGTTTTCAAGACTTCAAGGAGGAGGAGAAGGCGTCTACACCATCATCACCTTGTCTTCACGGCTTGGATTACTTGTGGTCAAGGATTCAAGATGTGTCTTCAAGATCTTCATGCTATTCATACGGTGTATTTCGACTTAGCCTTTAAATTTATGCCTCTTTGTTGCTTGATTATTCTTTGTATTAGTTAACAGGACATGATTTATATAATTTCCAGCCTATATTTATGAGTTTATTTAGTTATTGGATCCTAATTAATTAGTTATTCTAGTAGCTTATGTGACTCCGTTTATTTGATTCTATTTTAGTTGAGAACTTTTATATGTTTTTGTTTTAAGGTTGCAAGCTTAAGATGATTGCATATAATTGGTGCTAGAATTAGGGTTTTAATTCTAATTCACAAGTAGTAAAGGCTTTGGAAAGAGGTCGGAAACAAATAAGAAGGAACACAGATAGATGGGCGGTCCCACTAGGTCGTGCACTTTAATTAACAACTCTTCTTTTGTGCGTTGGACATGTTTTGATTAGCTACCTTTGCATGTTTGATTGGTTAATCTAGGTGCGGTCGCTTAGGTTAATTTTCATGAAAGTGGTTTTATTTGGGGAATGATAATTGGCGGTCCAGCATTCCACATATGTTAATTTCGGTTTCATGGCTAGGGAACTTGGTTAATTTTCGGTCCAATGATTAGTAAACTTGTATACTTGTGGCTGAACTTTATATATTTCATGTTCTATCCCATCTTATTTAATTTATTCTTTGTAGATTAATTAATTTATTTCATTGAATTTATTTCTTCAACCCCCTTTTTACTTTGTACATATGTATATATTCTTTATACTTGTTAATAATAATTCTTTATTTTATTTAATTCTTTGTGACAATTTTTGTTAGGTACACTCTTTGATCTCCGTTGTGAACGATACCCTACTATGCACTATACTACTACCGATAGGGTTTTTTTAAATTGACGCTACATTGTAGCCGATCAATTCGAAAATGTGATAACAATTTAGTTTGGCCCAACCTCACCCCCACATTTAAAACCAACATCGTCCTCGATGTTTTGAGGAGTTTAAAAAGCAATGAAAATCAAATTGGTGAAAGTGAGGAGAGTGAAATTGGGCGAATGCACACATACACAAAATATAGCAATCGGAAGATAGAGATAAGAAAACCCCCTTTGTAGACTCCCATAGCTAGCCGAAAAATCACAAATAGGCACCAACCTCAGGGCACAAAGCCCTGACTTCCATACGTTTGCTCCTCGGGTGCTAAATGAACTAGAGAGTGTGATTGCATTGGGATCACTTGAAAACAGGGGAAATCAGCCATGCAGCATCGACCTTCTCCCAAAGATATGGGCATATCTCCAAGAATAGGCATGCAAGTTGAGTGATTCCAGTGGCATTGGAAAGTACACTCAAAGAGCTTTAGTTTGGCTACTGGAAAATCAGAAATCACATTCCGGGAATGCAATGAAGAACGGATCAAAGTGACCATTCAGAAAGTCAAACTGCAGTGAGCACCCCTCCTTTAAACACATATTGCAACAGATCCAACGGTCTATTCAGAGAGAAACTGAAACTGTAAACAAAATACTCATAGAAGAAGCTTCGCCAACTGTTTCAATATATTCCAATGGTCAGATATGGAGAAAATAGCCTCCAAAGTCACTACTCTGCCCAGGTCTCTCGGGCACAAATGCAAATCAACACCTCTTGGGTTTCTCCCTCCAAAGCTTCATATCCTAGCTCCTCCCAACCTCCCAAAACCTTTATTCATTACTAAATAGTGCTGAAAACAAAAATTTCTTTTCCAAATGGGGTTGCCTCCCCACAAGCGCTTCAGTTTATAGATCTAAAAAGCCGGTCTTGGTTCCTCCTTGGTGAAATTATGGTGGCTCAAAGCAAAGCTTCTTCCCACTCAATGTGTTGCTTGTCTCACCATCGCCAAAGCTTCCCAGAAAGCAGCCCTTAATCCATTAAAAATTGATTTTGAAGGTGGTGGCCAAGCATACTTCTTCTTCTTTACCTCTCCAACCATCTCTCTCATGGCCTTGATTGTCGCCTTTTGCATTGCATTCATGGGAGGAGTCTTCTTTGTAGCACCTTCAAGAAATGGATCCTTCCCAAGTATGCCTTCATGAGAAAGAGGTGGTGACTTTGAGTTCACAAGAGGCGGTGGATTGTCATACCCCCAAATTGGTGAGTAGTGGTCGTAAGTACGAGGTGTGGGCTTCGATGGGTTCAAGGGATCAAAGATCCTCTCACTTTTAGCACTATTGCCCTTCACCAAGTTAATGGAGAACACCTCCTCAATGACCTCCGGTGGATGTATGGGTTTGAACATTTCAAACTTCACTTTCTCACCCAACACCTTGAGACTAATAGTTCCCTTTAAAACATTGATCTTCACACCCGCCGTAGCCATGAAAGGGGGGCCAAAAATAAGGGGGAATCCATTGTCTCCATTGAGGTCTGCACCCATGTCAAGCACCACAAAGTCGGCGTGAAGAATAAACTTATCAACTCTTACTAGCACATCTTCCACAAAACCCACCGGTCTTCGTTTGCTTCCATCCGCAAAAGTAAGTGCAATAGGGGTAGGTTGCAAGGCACCAATGCTCAACCTCTTGTAGAGCGATAAAGGCATTACATTGACACTCGCCCCTAAGTCCATGAGTGTTCCCTCGAGGTGCGTGTCACCAATTTGGCATCTAATAGTGAAGCATCCGGGATCCTTCCTCTTCGGTGACATGTTATGTTGAATCATTGAGCTCACATGCCCTTCAATCCTATAAACTTCATGCTCCTCAAGCCGCTTCTTCTTGGTACACAAGTCCTTGAGAAAATTTGCATAGACCGGCACCTTGCAAATAAGTTCCAATAGTGGGATATTAATCTCCACCTTGTTGAACACTTCATGAAGCTCATTCTTTAAGGTCTTCTTCTTGTTCTTCCTCTCATTGGGGGTGATCTTCATCGCTTGGTCAATGAGCAAATCATCACCCAAGAGCTCCCTAGAGGTGCTCATGGTTCTTGGTGGGTCCATAGCCATCATAGCCTCACCACCAAAGTTTGGAACCATGTCACTCTCATCCCTAGAAGTCTCCTCACTCAATGCTCCTTCTTGGGTTTTCACTCCACCATAAGAGGTAACATCATTCTCAAAGGACAAGTAACCAAGTCCTTTCCCAAGCACTACTCCTTCATTCTCCTCACAAGTCTTCTCCTCATTCAATCCATAATTGCCAAGGAGTACATTTTCTTCCTCCTTGGCCCCATCCTCCATGCAATGCATATGATCAAAGTTCTCATGAATGGGAATGAAAGGAGAAGGGGTAAAGACATTAGAAATTAGGGGAGTAGGAGTATAAGTGGCATGAGAGATACTGGAGTAAGAAGTGGAGATAACATTGCATTGCTCTTTAGTCTTGAACTTGAGGTTTGGCTCCACATTGGAGGGCAAGGCACCCTTTGGTCTCTCATTAAGCTCTGTGTCCATTTGACCCATTTGTAGCTCAATCTTCGACAAGCCTTGTTGCACATTACGGTACCCTTGTTGTAGAGCCGTAATCGCTTCATTGCTCTTCACTTGGCTTTGGACAAGGGTAGCAATCATTTCTTTCATAGTTGGCTCTTCGAAATCTTGAGCATGGGAGCTACTTGGGACAGCGAAAGATGAAGAAGCTCCTTGATTGTAAGTGTTTCCTCCTTGTGTAGAGAACCCGGGAGGCTCTCCATAAGTTGAACTCTTGTGTTCTCCATATGCATTGCTCCCATAGGGCTTTGGTTGATACCCTTGACTTCTTCCTTGGTTGTTGTATGGCCTTGGAGGTGCTTGATACGAACCTTGTGGGTAGGAACCCACTTGGTTCACTTGTTGCCTTTCTTCGTTCTCCTTTTTGACCATATATGAACGCTCCTCCGCTTCATGACCAAGAGAACCACAATAGAAGCAAGGTGGTGAAGAGACAACACTATTGACTTGTGTAGAGGTAGCCTTCAATTGTGGTTGTAGGAGCATGTCCATCTTCTTGTTAAAAGCCGCTTCCAACCTATCAAATTGAACGCTCATCAAATCATCACCCTTTGGCTCACTTGAGACATTGTGGACTTTTGGCACTTGAGTTGTCGGTTGTGTAGGAGGGAATTTCCTAGGCCCAAAATCATCCCATAGCTCGGAGTTAGTTGCAAGGTCATCAAAGGTATCCCAAGCTTCATCCGTAGACATGCTTGCTATGGTATTGTGGCGCAATGTATCAACCCTTTGACGTTGACCGGAAGAAAATCCTCGGTAGAACACATCAATAATAAACCATTGCTCCAAGCCATGGTGTGGGCAACTCATGACAAGATCTTTGAATCTTTCCCAAGTCTTGTAGAAGGCATCACCGGATTGGTGCTTGAAATTAACAATTGAATCACGGACCTTCGCCGCTTTGCTTGGAGGAAAGAACTTAGCTAGAAAAGCTTCTTGCAACTCAAACCATGAATGAATGGACCTCGAACGAAGCTTGAGTAACCACTTTCTAGCTAGCCCCATCCTTCAATGTGAAGGGAAATAAGCGAAGCTTGAGACCATCTTCGGGTAGTCCATGTAGTTGCACCGTGGTACAAGCTTGCTCAAACTCCATTAGGTGATCATACGGGCTCTTATCCTTCAAAGCATGAAATGTAGGCATAATGCTCAAGGTGGACGACTTGATCTCGTAGTGAGTGTTGCAAGGTGGTAGCACAATGCATGATGGGTAATCTACCACGTGAGGAAGAGTGTACTCCCTCATGCGCCTCACCGGTGGTGGTGGGTTGATCTCATGAAGAGGAGGCGGTTGGTCACCCATTGTAGCAGCTTTAAAACACTACAAGATTGATTAGCGAAAATAAACAAGGTAAGAAATAAAGGTTATAAATGATAGATACATAGTGAGCAATGAGAAATAAAGTAACAAATTTTTTTTATTATTATTATTTTTTTTAGGCTTCTTTTAGAGATGAATTGTTCCTCACTACAGGTGTCGCCGGAAAAGTGTTGATCGGTCGCCGGAAAGGTGTCAACGGGAATGTGTCGACCGGTCGACGGTCGTCCAGGGAAATTTCATCGAACGGTCGAGAAATAGGGGCGAACGGTCGAGAATTGCCCTGAAACTATGTTTTTGTGTTTTTCTCCTTTTATACCTAAACAAACAAGGTCCCAAAAGGTGCAAGGGAACCCAAACAACAATAAACAAGCAACCTAAGGCACAATTAACTCCTCAAATGCACGAATTCAATATTCACAAGTTCAAGAACACAACTAATACAAGAAATTGGATGAAAGTAAACTAGATGGTTATCAAACTAGGCAATGAAATATCACAATATAAACAACACAACAATGAAGTATGCAAACAAAACCAAAAGAAAGCTAGAGTCTCAACCAAAACTACCATGAAACTAAGGATTAAACCTAGATCCCCGACAATGGCGCCATTTGACTCAACGTCAAAGTGTAGGGTAAGTATAGGTTAAGAGAGGGGTTGTCGTTTCCGACGAGGATCAAGGGCTCCCCAATCCCTTGGTAGTTTGTGTGTGTGCGAGTGCTTTAGCTATGATGGAATAGGTGAGAAGTGGAAAGAGTGGACTGTGAGTGTATATGTGACAATGTGTGAAGTGTGGTGTAGTAAATTGGTTTTGTAAAGAGATGGTGAAATGCAAGACAACAAACAAGTAAACTAAGCAAGTAAGTAAACGCAAGCAAGGAAGATTAAAGTGTGTGCACAATAAGGAAAATGTTGGGGTTTCGGGTTAGCCTAAATAAAAAAATGATGCTTAATGAACCAATTTAGTAGTCATGCTTGTGCAATGAATGAATCAAGTTTCGTATATTAGCCATGTTATGGGTCTAAGACCATCTTTTCTTATGTATTCATAGTACCATGTTATGGGTCACTAGAACTCTCTCAATGTGGCTTAGGAGGCGAAGGGCACAAAGACTTAGAAGCTCAAACAAGGAGGCCTCATCACATCTATTATCAAATGCGTAGAGAGAGTTAGGAGTCACCCCAACAATCTCAATCAAAATAGATTGCACACATGCTCAAAGAAGTGACTAAGTTCCCTAAACATGCATTCAACACAAATTGAATTGGATAATAGATATAGTCATACAACACAAAACATTCAAACATGGTCAATTCAACATTGCATCACATTGGACTAGGGCACACAACCCTAGTCCCCAACAAGAGTTACTACTCACTAATCATCTCAATATACATCATCAAACACAAATATAAGCTTTAAACATAAGGAAAAGAGAGAGTAGAGATGAGTGATGCTCAATGATGCTCTCTTGCTCCTCCTTGGCCCTTAATTGATGATGCTCCTTTGATGAATTGGTGAGGATCTCTAGCAAAAATGGATGATGGTGTAGGGGATGTGGAGAGGAATGAGAGTGATGGATGGTGGTGGCTAAAAAAGATGGGGAGATGGGAGATAAAGTAGGCTATATATAGGTTAGAGAGGGAGAGAATAGATGGCTAGGATGAAGTAGGGTTAGATCTAAGGGCTAGGGAGTTTAATGAAGGGAAAAGAGGTAAAATCCTATGGGAGACAAAAGGAAGGAATAGACTAGGGGTGACCTCACCATATCTAACATACTCCATAATGCCTTGGAAGCTTCTTGATGAGTCACAAGGTTGACTTCGCCTTGACTTTGACCATGACCATTGGAGTTGACCAAAATTAACTTTTGACCAAACCTCCGGAATTTTCGTGCGACTCACTTCCGGGACTCCATGTTGACTCGTTGACGCTGTCAAGTTGGGGTTGACCACGAGTTGACTTTTCGTTCCTCGGATTGACTTTTCGTCCTTTTGCCGAAAATCCACTAAAAAGCTCCAAAATGCGTTCTTTTGCTCCCTATATCAATCCGATGCTCGTGAACCTACAATGGTGCAACTCAAGGATTAGAGACACTAAATGACCCTTGGATTAGCATTGCTAGAGTGATTTAAGGCCTAATTTGTATGCAAATAACATACAAATCAGTTATGGTTGGAAAGAATTTCTGTTTTGTGTTTCCCTCTCTGTTTTGTGTCGTTCTGTTTTTAGTTTCGTGTTTGCTAGAGGACTAGCAAAAGTTCAAGTGTGGGGGTGTGATGTGTGCGTAAAATACGTACACAAAGTGCTCTAATACTTGGATTGAGCTATTCTGAAAGCTTATTTGTCTGTTTAATGTTTGTTTTCGTGTTTTTAGGGAAAATATGTGAAAAATGCTAATTTACACATAAAAGGTGAATTTGGAGGTTTTCAGCACAATTTCGGAAAGTCAACCGTGACTTTCAGATGTCAAGATAACACCGGTTGTCATTTCGATGTGGATTACAGACACTTTACGAAGATTTCAGAACCTATTCTGAATTCCGGCAATTTTGCCGGCGAATCACCACACACGGAGGCGCAATCACCACACGCGGTGATGAAATCCATTTTAAATCTCCACTTTATTTTCCCATGTTTGTGTTTTATATTTATTCTTATTCTATATTTATTTTTATTTATGTTTTATATTTTATATTTTTATTTTATAATTAATTTATTTTTCTTTAGTTTTGTTTTATAATTATTTTATTTTATTTTTGCTTTGTTCTTCTTTTGAATTGCAGCCCGCCGCTCCTCTTTGAATTCAAATACCAGCCATTGAGCTGGTTTTCCACCAGCCGGCAGAGCATCTCCAGCTCACTCCAACTGCTTCCACTGCCATTTCTTCCTCTTCAAATACCAAGCTCCCTGCTCATTTCTCTTTGGCCAGGGCCTCTCCCTGCGCTCACCATCTTCTCCCTCTCCACCATTTCTCAAGCCTCCGTGTGCAGGAGCTTCTCTCCTGTGCCTTCTTGTCACGCCCCTAAATCCGAGACCAATATTATATTGAAATATGGTGCCCGAATTTATGACGCGAATGAAATAATTAAAGCATAAAATAAATCAAATGAAACAAATGTCTGAATAATACTTTTAGTCTTTAGTCCAAGTCCATGCAAGTTCATCAATGATTCTTCTATTAGAATCATCAAACTTCAAATTTGGTTATATTGTCCATCACAAGTCCAAAATAATCAAGTGAGTACACCATTTCAAAGGAATTTTCATAAGGAATCAAATGGTATAGTCCAAGTCAACATATCCAAGATGTCCAAGTCCATAAATGAAGAATGTCCAAAACAGTCCATAATTATATATGCTCTGTTTTTAACCTTTTTAACTTAAACTGTTACGTACTGTAAACCTGACTAATAATTATGATATTCTCCAGATTAGAAGTTCAGGTTCTAAGCTTCATTTTTATATAAAGATCATAAAATTTGGCTAAGCAATGAGTGAGATATGACCACTTGAAGTTATGAACAACAAAGAGGTTTTCCAGTGAGCATACTGGATAAATACTTAGATTTAGAAAGTTTTACCCGTTGGATGAATACTAAATTTGGATATAGAATACTAGACACAATATGGAACAACTTTGATGAAGAAGTCAAGATGATAAATTGAGCCGAAGTATATGTTTAAAGGTTCACAAGTTGACTGCCGGAATAACTTTAGAAAACAGGATTTAAGTTTTCTATAAAACTTATCCCTTTCTATTTTCTTCTTGCTTGTGCACTTTGATAAACTTAAAGATAAAAGACTATAAGGATGTATTCTGTACTTACATGAAATGAAGTGATCAATTGAAGGTTGGAAGATTGAATTCAAATTGGGACTTCACAAGATAACCAAGTTCTTGAGCAAGGTTACTTTGACTAGCTAGAGATTACTTTCTCTTCAAGAATTTCTAAGTGAAGTTTCTATACTAATAAGAAGGCTGAAATAAGAAGAAGTAGAGAGTAGAGAGAAGAGTATTGTGAATTGGCAAAGAACATAATAGCTGAAACCTTGTATTTATAGGCTAGAGAATACACTAACCTTACTTAAATTAGTTTCTAATCTAGCTAGTTAACCATAGTAAATAGGCAAGTTAAACAAAGACTTTTAGTCTACCTAGTGAACCTTAAATAAATAGCAATGTTCACAAAGACTTTGAAGACTGAAATTGGTGTGCTGGAAATGATGAAATCAGCAGCTAAAAAAATGCTTAGGTCAATATATTAGATCATACTTGCATCACAAGCTTTAATCCCTTTCTTCTTGTGCTCTACATAGATTGTAAAAATCATAACTAAATCTAGAAATATGGTTTTCAGGTGATTCCAACTCTGAGAGTTTCTTTAAGATGTCTAATACAAATCATTAGAAGACTATGTCATCAAATAATGAACATATTTGGGCAGTTTTTACGAAATAATCGACTGGGTCAGAACAGCTTCGAAAATACATTAAACTTCCGTTGACCATAACTTCTTCGTATGATCTCGGAATTTAACGCGCCACATGTCTATGAACTCGTATCGACAAGCTCTACAACTTGCATGAAGAAAGTTATCAGAGAAAATCAACGGATAAGAAAGTCAACTTTTGACCCCTCGAAAATAAAACATTTCGAGTCAATATTCGTTCCGAAATATTTTTATTTCACAAACTAGACAAGAGAACCAATTTCTATTCCCTTAATTAATTTCAAGAATTTCCTAAAAATTAGATATGAAGATTCGGGGTATTACATTCTACCCACCTTAAAAGAAAATTCGTCCTCGAATTTTGCGTACCACTTCTCCTTGAAAACACAATAAATCGAGTTTCCTCCCTTTATCAATATTGTCTGGATCTTACTTATAATTCTTATCAAGAGCTTTTCACCTAAAAAAAATCCTCAATCAAACAATTCTTATGTCTAACTTAGTTGTAAACAAATACTGTCAATCCTTAAGCAATAGTTGAATACTAACTTAATCCTCAAATTCAAAATCATTCTTATCCAAATCCTCAAGTACATGTACACCATTTACCTCAATATCATTCAATTAGTTACTCGTATTAGTCTGAGATACAAAAATTCAAGCTTAATCTAACTCTCAAATTCCTCCAAGTAAGCACAACTAAGTGCATCAACATATCCTCAAAAGGTTCGAATTGATTCTAACTTGCTCTCCAAGTATAGATTTTTCCTTTTTGCAATTCACTCCTATGAATTACTAACCCAAAACAATCTCATTTCTCAAAACAATCACCAAAACCTCCATACTTATATCTCCCCAAGAACTTCAAATCTCTAATAAAAATGTCTCCTTAATTTGATCACTACTATAAACCATACACCAAAATTATTTTTCTTTTCTCAAACCACATCGGTTAGCAACTGTCTATCACCTCGAACTTCCATTAATACAATCATGCTTAAACATTAGTGTTGCTACCATATCCGATATCCATATATCATCTAATCAACAATTATTGTATCTCCACAAAAATTCACAAAAAAATTCAAACTTAATTACTTCAAAAGTTAATAACATACCTTTCAATATAAACATTAATATATCACCAAGTCTCCTTCAAATCCCATGGTTCATGCTTATCGTATTTATAAAATTCCTCGAAAATGAAACATATATTTAGCCTTATAACAACTTTTCATACCTAATCTTAAACTCCACGTAATCCATCAAAAATAATCCTCAAATTTAATATATTCCTATATCCCTCGACTTCAATTACGACCTAAAACCACCAAGTATATTTCACATATACCTAACCACAATCCTCGATAATATAAACCTATCACTCCCACGTTGAATAATTTATCAACTCTATAGAAATTAAATGAAACCTCAAAGTGTAGATCACAACCTCACATATATTACCACATGCATGTTCCAAATCATTTCTAACTTGAAATATGTCTAATTATCAATCCATACTAAAACTCATGGAAATTTATACCTCAAATAAGTTTGTAAAAAATAGTTCACTTACTACTATACTAGGGTACGTATGATTTACTAAACTTCCAGAGGGAGTAAATATATATCGTCAAAAGCTACTCTTAATAATCCAAATAAAATCACAATTCTAAACTTTCAACAAAAATAGAGTTCCATGAGGCATACCTTTCACCTTGTAATATCCTTCAATACTTGAGAATAAATCCGTGTATAAGGAAATCTTAAGCACACAACCATAATCCTTGACCAAAGCCAATGAGTGCTCGGAGGTCTCTTTGAAATATTGGAATATAACCAATATCTCTATAGCTCATTTTAGACCAACAAACAAGTGCATAATAAGCAAACATATTACTAGTATAAACTAGTCTTATTCAAAAATCATTTAAACTTAGTTTCTCAACCTCTCTACTTTCTTTTATCCTCCTTTCCTTCCAACTATCTCCTTGTTAACATAGTTAACAATGACTTTGATTTCGAAAGTAATAATACTACCGAATTTCTTAAAATTCACTTAATTTAAACTTTCTCTGATTTGAGAATCCAAAGGACAATTAACGAATAAACTAACATTAAAGTACTACACAGAGAGTTTAAAAGTGAAGATATAAAAAGACGCATTGTAAATTGTAACTCTAACTCTAACCATATCCTTTTTCTATTATTATCCAATCCGTAAGTCACTAAATCTCTTGCAATACTTTTTTTTTTCTTTGCAAACTCTATGTATAAATAGATTACCGCCAAGCCGAAATAGCACACATCTGATGACTGTTCCGAATGGCCTACAATTTCACCAGAGTTATCTATGGTTACTCTGTGAACAACACTTTCTAGCCGGAAAAATTTCTATGGCCGGTGACCTATCACGCGCCCTCACGCGCCCGCCCAAAAACGTTCCCGAAAAGGCCAAAATCGATGCAAAAATAAATCCTATTTTGAAATACAAGTGCATACACCCTAAAGATTTCTTATAAAAGGCCACAACTTGCATCACACATGTAAATAAAATATTTACTATCATTAAATATTAACTTACGTATCAGAGGAACAAAGGAAATGCCTACTTAATTTCTTTATCTCCAAGATAGTGGAGTTTTGCTTTAATTTAAAATTTTATAAGTTCGTCCAGCCCTTTCTCTAATACAGACTATTGTATTCTTTTTATTGATATTACCAAATAGAATATCAAACTATACACCATATATAACATACGTTGATGATTCGTATAATCAAGTTATAGAAAATAACTTTCTACAAAAATAATAACATACCAGTAAGCTTATTCAAGGAAGCAAGCACATTTCAAACAAATCATCATAGCAGCTTCTAACTTGGTAAAGTTAGCATATAACAAAACTGCATCTCAAAGAATATGATCACATAATATCCATCAAAAGCTTACGTTAGCTTAAACAACAAGTATTTGTATATATATATACATACATATATAGAACCCTCCCCGTTCATTTTAAATTCATTTTATAAAACAACACTTAAAAATGAGCTTTTTAGCTCTGATACCAATCTGTCACGCCCCTAAATCCGAGACCAATATTATATTGAAATATGGTGCCCGAATTTATGACGCGAATGAAATAATTAAAGCATAAAATAAATCAAATGAAACAAATGTCTGAATAATACTTTTAGTCTTTAGTCCAAGTCCATGCAAGTTCATCAATGATTCTTCTATTAGAATCATCAAACTTCAAATTTGGTTATATTGTCCATCACAAGTCCAAAATAATCAAGTGAGTACACCATTTCAAAGGAATTTTCATAAGGAATCAAATGGTATAGTCCAAGTCAACATATCCAAGATGTCCAAGTCCATAAATGAAGAATGTCCAAAACAGTCCATAATTATATATGCTCTGTTTTTAACCTTTTTAACTTAAACTGTTACGTACTGTAAACCTGACTAATAATTATGATATTCTCCAGATTAGAAGTTCAGGTTCTAAGCTTCATTTTTATATAAAGATCATAAAATTTGGCTAAGCAATGAGTGAGATATGACCACTTGAAGTTATGAACAACAAAGAGGTTTTCCAGTGAGCATACTGGATAAATACTTAGATTTAGAAAGTTTTACCCGTTGGATGAATACTAAATTTGGATATAGAATACTAGACACAATATGGAACAACTTTGATGAAGAAGTCAAGATGATAAATTGAGCCGAAGTATATGTTTAAAGGTTCACAAGTTGACTGCCGGAATAACTTTAGAAAACAGGATTTAAGTTTTCTATAAAACTTATCCCTTTCTATTTTCTTCTTGCTTGTGCACTTTGATAAACTTAAAGATAAAAGACTATAAGGATGTATTCTGTACTTACATGAAATGAAGTGATCAATTGAAGGTTGGAAGATTGAATTCAAATTGGGACTTCACAAGATAACCAAGTTCTTGAGCAAGGTTACTTTGACTAGCTAGAGATTACTTTCTCTTCAAGAATTTCTAAGTGAAGTTTCTATACTAATAAGAAGGCTGAAATAAGAAGAAGTAGAGAGTAGAGAGAAGAGTATTGTGAATTGGCAAAGAACATAATAGCTGAAACCTTGTATTTATAGGCTAGAGAATACACTAACCTTACTTAAATTAGTTTCTAATCTAGCTAGTTAACCATAGTAAATAGGCAAGTTAAACAAAGACTTTTAGTCTACCTAGTGAACCTTAAATAAATAGCAATGTTCACAAAGACTTTGAAGACTGAAATTGGTGTGCTGGAAATGATGAAATCAGCAGCTAAAAAAATGCTTAGGTCAATATATTAGATCATACTTGCATCACAAGCTTTAATCCCTTTCTTCTTGTGCTCTACATAGATTGTAAAAATCATAACTAAATCTAGAAATATGGTTTTCAGGTGATTCCAACTCTGAGAGTTTCTTTAAGATGTCTAATACAAATCATTAGAAGACTATGTCATCAAATAATGAACATATTTGGGCAGTTTTTACGAAATAATCGACTGGGTCAGAACAGCTTCGAAAATACATTAAACTTCCGTTGACCATAACTTCTTCGTATGATCTCGGAATTTAACGCGCCACATGTCTATGAACTCGTATCGACAAGCTCTACAACTTGCATGAAGAAAGTTATCAGAGAAAATCAACGGATAAGAAAGTCAACTTTTGACCCCTCGAAAATAAAACATTTCGAGTCAATATTCGTTCCGAAATATTTTTATTTCACAAACTAGACAAGAGAACCAATTTCTATTCCCTTAATTAATTTCAAGAATTTCCTAAAAATTAGATATGAAGATTCGGGGTATTACACTTCTGTTCTCACCCTTCTTTCTAAAAATCATCACTGCAATTACTCTCTGTTCTAAAAGCTTCCGTATACAGCCATACTTGGCTGTGCCTTCTGCTCTCCTCCTTTCAGTTCTCTCCAAAATTATCTAAGCCCCTTCTTCTTCCCCTTTGTTCTACAGACCACAAAACAATTCATCTCTCTCTGTCACAAATCAATTCACTCACTGCACCCTTCATTCAATTAACATGCAAATTAAAATCACAACAACACAGAAGATCACCATCACCAAGGCCACATCAATTCCAACAATCCAGAACCCGTGGTCTCCTTTGCTCCGCCGGTCCTCAACTCCTCACTCAAATCACCACCGCCGCACCTCCAGTGTCGCGCAACTTCGAGCTCGTGCTCTCCGATTCGTCAACGCCGGTCATCACCGGCATCGCCACTACCGCCGCCACTAGCCACGCCATCGAGCCGATTCCCCGTGCCAACTCGTGCATGCCGCAGCCGCTACTCTCGGATCGTATCAGATCCTCGGACGAGCCCAGTCCACATCTCTCTCTCCTCCGCAGAGCCCGGCCTGCCAAGCCTCGCCGCCGCAAGCCTCGAATCTAGACCGGTCTTCTCGACCCGGTCATGCCGGCGCTTTCTCTGCTCTGCGGCGCCGCAATCACCGCCAAACAATGCCGGCGTCCCTCCAAACCGACGTTGTATGGCGACCCCATCTCTCTCTCGCCCTCTCTGTGTTTAGAAATGGAAAGAAGAAAATGAAATAGAAGAGTTGAGATGCTGGTCTACACGGGAAAGAAGAAAGAAAGAATAGGAAATAAAGGGTTGAAAAGTCAACCTAGCTGAATGAGAAAGAAGACCGGGTTGGACCTGAAGAAGAGAAAACCGGAAAAAGAAAAGGAAAGAAAAAGAAAAGATTTGGGCCTCCAAGCCCAAAAGCCCAAATCCAGGCCCAAGTCCAATTGCTAAGGAACACCTGAGCTACCCGAGCTTTCACCGAAATCCATGGCGAATCCGATCAGATCCTTCGCCAAATTCAATGAGCTTTTCTCTTTCTCAAACTCATTTTATTTTTATTTGTTTAAATATTTGTTGTGTGAAACTATTTATTTTATTTTTATTTGGATATTTTAAGTTGTGTAATTTGATATTGTGTGATTTAATTAATATTGAAAAACTCAAAAACATGTTATTTATTTATTTGTATGTTAGTTTAATTAGTTTATTTTTGGTGTGTTTTATTTAATTGTGTTAGTTTAAATTGTATTTTAATTTGTATTTTGTGTGTTTTATTTATTTATATAAATATTGTTTTGTGTGATTAATTAGAAATCATAGTATAATTAATTTTGTGACATGGAAAAGTAAATAAACAATCTCCTGTGGGTAAATGACCTTTTTACTTCCCGCTATACTATTACAACAATTTTTAGGAAGATAAGGTAAATAAATAATGATGTCGGTTTTTACCGCGTATCACGGATCATCCTCCCTTTGCTGCTTCAACGTACTTGCTTGCTACAAAGACTCGGTTACTACATCGGCTCCACCAATCCTGCAAGTTCTAAAGATCAAGAAAATCATCCAAGTAAGTTTTTATAAACGTTACTGCTTTCAGCATATGCAGTTGTGTTTTCTTCGGGGACTTGCAACATCCATTCTTCTACCTCCCACCTTGCTTATAACGTGGGATAACTTTCGATACTCACCAAACTATGAGAAGCATTAGGGGAGTGATCGAGCTTTATACCGCTTGCGGTATATGTAAGTCATGAGCACCTCTAATGTCATCATGCTATTGGTGATGTTCTCAAAAGCCGAATTGTGGGGATTCGAGCTAAACCTCCGGACAATGAATCCGTAGAGAAGAAGAGACCTTGAACACAGAGTTCATTGTAAACCTCCGGATAAGGAATCCGTAAAAAAGAAACGACCATATTACACCAAACGTTTCACCTAAATCCAATACATGGAAGTCGTTTCTTGGGAGCATAGCTCAGAAACTATATTATGTTTTCGTGGGAAGATTTAATTCCAAAACTAACCTCTACTCTCTTGTTGTTTTTCAGGAATGAGCAACCTGAGCAAGTTGGACTTTACGCCTTTGGATACCACTAGTATTGGATACCATAAGTGGGTTCGTGATGTCCGTAACCACTTGAAGGTCAAGGGGATTATCTCGGCCATTCGAGAATTGTCTGCCTCCGCTGCTCCAGCACCTGCTGCTGCCGCAGCCTCCTCTGCCGCCGCCATTAGCGCTACAACTGATGAAGCAGCCGCCACCGCACCTGCTCAAGCAGCAGCTAATGTCGCCGCCGCTGCCTTGGCCGCCCAAGCCACCGCTGATGCTTTAGAGGCTAATAATGCAAAGCCATCATCATGATGATTCGTCACATGGATGAATCTCTACAATCCGAGTACCTCAATGAAGAGGATCACCATAGATTATTGATTTATACATATTTTATGTATAAAGAGCTCTCTTAATTACTTATTTTATGCTTTCCTTAGCACCTAATAATGTTACTTACCCTTGTTTATCTCTTTTTATAGGTTCTTACCAGGAGAAATGGAACTTGAAGAAAAAGATGCACTTTGGAAGCTTTTAAAGGCGTTTTCATGGAGCAACCAAAAAGTCAACCGTGATTTTGGAGCTCAAGATTCCAAGATTGAAGCCTTAGAAGTGAAAGACAATGATATCCCGGAGTTGAGACCAAGAAACCGAAAAGTCAATTTTCGGCCCGGAAAGTCAACAGAAGTCAACTGGGCCCACATGGTCAACCCCGAGGTCAAACCCGAAGGCATCACACAAAGACTCATGCAAAACTTTTCCACACTCACTAGGAGAGCTCATTTGATTGGTTGAGGTATATTGGTGGTGAGTAGATATTCAAATTTAAAAAAGGGGACAAAGCATTTAATGCTTATGCCATACTTTGGCCCCTAGCCTTTTCCCTTCACCTTTTGTCTCCCAATGGTCTCAAATCAGATTTGCCTATGCTATACATACATTACCACTTTGCCTTTAATGTCCATACACTTCCCTAACTACCCCATGCCATTTAGGTCTTTTTAAGTGAGTTAGATCTATTTTTTTAACCTTAGGATCATTCCCCATCAATACTAGCCCTTTATCCCCACATATATATTCTTAAACCTTCCCATTTTCAGTATACTCCCAAGTTTCCCTTTACCTTTTCTCCCTTTTTTTCCATTTTCTCATTTCCAGTCCCGGACGACCAGTCGCCGAACATCATCGACCGGTCGCCGAAGTTGCTGTTTGTGGCTTTTCCTTCATTTTTCCACCACTTCCTCCCATCTTTTCACCTCACTCCCTTCATCAAACATCCTCCATACACCATTCACTACATACCCAAACACTTTTCCACACCATCTACTCACATCTACTCACCATCTCAAGAAATCCACCCACTATATTTAGTTTTTGGAGGCTTGGGGCTTGAGGAAGCAAGGAGGAGATCAAAGGAGCACAAGGAGAGGCCTCCCATCACGTGGTGACAGCAAGGATCAGCTGGCCTTCACTATTGAGCCCCTCTTCACCTTTACTTACTCTTTATTTGTCTCTAGGCTTGTTAGGATTGAGATTATGATGTGTTTTGAGATGTGTTGTGAGTAGTCTCCAAGATTGGGGGCTAGGGTTGTGTGCCCTAACGCAATGAAGATGGTTTGTTTGATTTTATATATCTATGCTTGAGATTTTGATATGGGTATGTTCATTGTTTACTTTAAGAGTGTTGAATGCATGCTTAGGGAATTTATGTCACGCCCCTAAATCCGAGACCAATATTATATTGAAATATGGTGCCCGAATTTATGACGCGAATGAAATAATTAAAACATAAAATAAATCAAATGAAACAAATGTCTGAATAATACTTTTATTTGAAAATTAAAAGAATATTATCTTACAATATCAGAGTTTAATAAAAATACATAATATAAAATATTTGTTTAAATGTTCATCCCGTTTTCCCCCAAGCATCGTAACCTGAAAACAAGAAGGTGTAGCATCATGAGCAACACAGGCCCAATAAGTACAGCTTACATTCTTATATTAATGTATCTTATAAGACATCAAAATCGAACAACCAATCAAAAATGTACTAAGAACATTTTACGTTGCTTCATACCAATTATAGTGAATATAATCCACATATATCAAGAACGTTTTTAACCCAAATAATTCAGTCTCAAAAGTAATCGACTAACATTGCAGCATTGATATAACCTAAAATTAAATATGTTCAATCGACATATTATAATATCAATATATCACAAGTAGATATTAGTTATCTCAAACACTATATGCACCTTAGCATATTACAAATATGTATTGATTATCTCCATGCTAAACAATATACGCAACTTAGCATGTTACCTTCGAAGTTCATAAATCAAATAATTAGAGTTAGAGAAAAAGTATACAAACCAAGTGAATTTATAGTTATACTGGTCACACACAAAATAAATCCTGTAATGTAACAGGATAAGCCGCAGCATACCGGGGTCCAAAATACCCAAGCATGTATACCCGAGGATCGATTTCTCGTTCCCTAGAGGTATAATAGTGCACTATCTGAGGGACATGAGCCCATAGCTAATCACCCAAAATAAACCCTTGTGATTCCAGTATTTCACTTAGACCAAGTAGTACTATGACTTGGTACAAAAATCTCCAAAACAAAGAATTCTAATTATTAATATAGAATTAGAGACTAAATTAAAAGCCTATAATAAAACTTATAGATTAACTTATAAGTCTATAACAAAGCTTTATACAAAATAACCAACCATTATTTCACTCCTAATAATATATTCTTTTATACATGTTAATATACATGTATAATACCAAGTTGATGTGTTCATTTTAGTAAATAAAATTATGCACTAATATGAGATTAATAGATAATCAAGTGCAAGTAAAATACATATAAAAGAGAAGCATATGTAAAACAAGATATACATATGTTCATAAACATAAAACATAAGTAATTGAACTTATCATATATTAAGCAAGATCTTATTCTTTAGCAAATAAGCATAAACATATGTAATTCAAGATAAACATATGTAAAACACAAGTAATTTAATAAGAACATAATTTATAACAAATAATCATAACTTTATGTAGAACAATATATATGTATGTACATAAATATAAAACATAAGTATAACAATAGAATATAATAACATGTATAGCTATAAATAAAAGACAAGTATTAAATAAATTAGTTATGATATAAGAATTCAGGTTATTATTAATATTTTTAGTCTTTAGTCCAAGTCCATGCAAGTTCATCAATGATTCTTCTATTAGAATCATCAAACTTCAAATTTGGTTATATTGTCCATCACAAGTCCAAAATAATCAAGTGAGTACACCATTTCAAAGGAATTTTCATAAGGAATCAAATGGTATAGTCCAAGTCAACATATCCAAGATGTCCAAGTCCATAAATGAAGAATGTCCAAAACAGTCCATAATTATATATGCTCTGTTTTTAACCTTTTTAACTTAAACTGTTACGTACTGTAAACCTGACTAATAATTATGATATTCTCCAGATTAGAAGTTCAGGTTCTAAGCTTCATTTTTATATAAAGATCATAAAATTTGGCTAAGCAATGAGTGAGATATGACCACTTGAAGTTATGAACAACAAAGAGGTTTTCCAGTGAGCATACTGGATAAATACTTAGATTTAGAAAGTTTTACCCGTTGGATGAATACTAAATTTGGATATAGAATACTAGACACAATATGGAACAACTTTGATGAAGAAGTCAAGATGATAAATTGAGCCGAAGTATATGTTTAAAGGTTCACAAGTTGACTGCCGGAATAACTTTAGAAAACAGGATTTAAGTTTTCTATAAAACTTATCCCTTTCTATTTTCTTCTTGCTTGTGCACTTTGATAAACTTAAAGATAAAAGACTATAAGGATGTATTCTGTACTTACATGAAATGAAGTGATCAATTGAAGGTTGGAAGATTGAATTCAAATTGGGACTTCACAAGATAACCAAGTTCTTGAGCAAGGTTACTTTGACTAGCTAGAGATTACTTTCTCTTCAAGAATTTCTAAGTGAAGTTTCTATACTAATAAGAAGGCTGAAATAAGAAGAAGTAGAGAGTAGAGAGAAGAGTATTGTGAATTGGCAAAGAACATAATAGCTGAAACCTTGTATTTATAGGCTAGAGAATACACTAACCTTACTTAAATTAGTTTCTAATCTAGCTAGTTAACCATAGTAAATAGGCAAGTTAAACAAAGACTTTTAGTCTACCTAGTGAACCTTAAATAAATAGCAATGTTCACAAAGACTTTGAAGACTGAAATTGGTGTGCTGGAAATGATGAAATCAGCAGCTAAAAAAATGCTTAGGTCAATATATTAGATCATACTTGCATCACAAGCTTTAATCCCTTTCTTCTTGTGCTCTACATAGATTGTAAAAATCATAACTAAATCTAGAAATATGGTTTTCAGGTGATTCCAACTCTGAGAGTTTCTTTAAGATGTCTAATACAAATCATTAGAAGACTATGTCATCAAATAATGAACATATTTGGGCAGTTTTTACGAAATAATCGACTGGGTCAGAACAGCTTCGAAAATACATTAAACTTCCGTTGACCATAACTTCTTCGTATGATCTCGGAATTTAACGCGCCACATGTCTATGAACTCGTATCGACAAGCTCTACAACTTGCATGAAGAAAGTTATCAGAGAAAATCAACGGATAAGAAAGTCAACTTTTGACCCCTCGAAAATAAAACATTTCGAGTCAATATTCGTTCCGAAATATTTTTATTTCACAAACTAGACAAGAGAACCAATTTCTATTCCCTTAATTAATTTCAAGAATTTCCTAAAAATTAGATATGAAGATTCGGGGTATTACATTCTACCCACCTTAAAAGAAAATTCGTCCTCGAATTTTGCGTACCACTTCTCCTTGAAAACACAATAAATCGAGTTTCCTCCCTTTATCAATATTGTCTGGATCTTACTTATAATTCTTATCAAGAGCTTTTCACCTAAAAAAAATCCTCAATCAAACAATTCTTATGTCTAACTTAGTTGTAAACAAATACTGTCAATCCTTAAGCAATAGTTGAATACTAACTTAATCCTCAAATTCAAAATCATTCTTATCCAAATCCTCAAGTACATGTACACCATTTACCTCAATATCATTCAATTAGTTACTCGTATTAGTCTGAGATACAAAAATTCAAGCTTAATCTAACTCTCAAATTCCTCCAAGTAAGCACAACTAAGTGCATCAACATATCCTCAAAAGGTTCGAATTGATTCTAACTTGCTCTCCAAGTATAGATTTTTCCTTTTTGCAATTCACTCCTATGAATTACTAACCCAAAACAATCTCATTTCTCAAAACAATCACCAAAACCTCCATACTTATATCTCCCCAAGAACTTCAAATCTCTAATAAAAATGTCTCCTTAATTTGATCACTACTATAAACCATACACCAAAATTATTTTTCTTTTCTCAAACCACATCGGTTAGCAACTGTCTATCACCTCGAACTTCCATTAATACAATCATGCTTAAACATTAGTGTTGCTACCATATCCGATATCCATATATCATCTAATCAACAATTATTGTATCTCCACAAAAATTCACAAAAAAATTCAAACTTAATTACTTCAAAAGTTAATAACATACCTTTCAATATAAACATTAATATATCACCAAGTCTCCTTCAAATCCCATGGTTCATGCTTATCGTATTTATAAAATTCCTCGAAAATGAAACATATATTTAGCCTTATAACAACTTTTCATACCTAATCTTAAACTCCACGTAATCCATCAAAAATAATCCTCAAATTTAATATATTCCTATATCCCTCGACTTCAATTACGACCTAAAACCACCAAGTATATTTCACATATACCTAACCACAATCCTCGATAATATAAACCTATCACTCCCACGTTGAATAATTTATCAACTCTATAGAAATTAAATGAAACCTCAAAGTGTAGATCACAACCTCACATATATTACCACATGCATGTTCCAAATCATTTCTAACTTGAAATATGTCTAATTATCAATCCATACTAAAACTCATGGAAATTTATACCTCAAATAAGTTTGTAAAAAATAGTTCACTTACTACTATACTAGGGTACGTATGATTTACTAAACTTCCAGAGGGAGTAAATATATATCGTCAAAAGCTACTCTTAATAATCCAAATAAAATCACAATTCTAAACTTTCAACAAAAATAGAGTTCCATGAGGCATACCTTTCACCTTGTAATATCCTTCAATACTTGAGAATAAATCCGTGTATAAGGAAATCTTAAGCACACAACCATAATCCTTGACCAAAGCCAATGAGTGCTCGGAGGTCTCTTTGAAATATTGGAATATAACCAATATCTCTATAGCTCATTTTAGACCAACAAACAAGTGCATAATAAGCAAACATATTACTAGTATAAACTAGTCTTATTCAAAAATCATTTAAACTTAGTTTCTCAACCTCTCTACTTTCTTTTATCCTCCTTTCCTTCCAACTATCTCCTTGTTAACATAGTTAACAATGACTTTGATTTCGAAAGTAATAATACTACCGAATTTCTTAAAATTCACTTAATTTAAACTTTCTCTGATTTGAGAATCCAAAGGACAATTAACGAATAAACTAACATTAAAGTACTACACAGAGAGTTTAAAAGTGAAGATATAAAAAGACGCATTGTAAATTGTAACTCTAACTCTAACCATATCCTTTTTCTATTATTATCCAATCCGTAAGTCACTAAATCTCTTGCAATACTTTTTTTTTTCTTTGCAAACTCTATGTATAAATAGATTACCGCCAAGCCGAAATAGCACACATCTGATGACTGTTCCGAATGGCCTACAATTTCACCAGAGTTATCTATGGTTACTCTGTGAACAACACTTTCTAGCCGGAAAAATTTCTATGGCCGGTGACCTATCACGCGCCCTCACGCGCCCGCCCAAAAACGTTCCCGAAAAGGCCAAAATCGATGCAAAAATAAATCCTATTTTGAAATACAAGTGCATACACCCTAAAGATTTCTTATAAAAGGCCACAACTTGCATCACACATGTAAATAAAATATTTACTATCATTAAATATTAACTTACGTATCAGAGGAACAAAGGAAATGCCTACTTAATTTCTTTATCTCCAAGATAGTGGAGTTTTGCTTTAATTTAAAATTTTATAAGTTCGTCCAGCCCTTTCTCTAATACAGACTATTGTATTCTTTTTATTGATATTACCAAATAGAATATCAAACTATACACCATATATAACATACGTTGATGATTCGTATAATCAAGTTATAGAAAATAACTTTCTACAAAAATAATAACATACCAGTAAGCTTATTCAAGGAAGCAAGCACATTTCAAACAAATCATCATAGCAGCTTCTAACTTGGTAAAGTTAGCATATAACAAAACTGCATCTCAAAGAATATGATCACATAATATCCATCAAAAGCTTACGTTAGCTTAAACAACAAGTATTTGTATATATATATACATACATATATAGAACCCTCCCCGTTCATTTTAAATTCATTTTATAAAACAACACTTAAAAATGAGCTTTTTAGCTCTGATACCAATCTGTCACGCCCCTAAATCCGAGACCAATATTATATTGAAATATGGTGCCCGAATTTATGACGCGAATGAAATAATTAAAACATAAAATAAATCAAATGAAACAAATGTCTGAATAATACTTTTATTTGAAAATTAAAAGAATATTATCTTACAATATCAGAGTTTAATAAAAATACATAATATAAAATATTTGTTTAAATGTTCATCCCGTTTTCCCCCAAGCATCGTAACCTGAAAACAAGAAGGTGTAGCATCATGAGCAACACAGGCCCAATAAGTACAGCTTACATTCTTATATTAATGTATCTTATAAGACATCAAAATCGAACAACCAATCAAAAATGTACTAAGAACATTTTACGTTGCTTCATACCAATTATAGTGAATATAATCCACATATATCAAGAACGTTTTTAACCCAAATAATTCAGTCTCAAAAGTAATCGACTAACATTGCAGCATTGATATAACCTAAAATTAAATATGTTCAATCGACATATTATAATATCAATATATCACAAGTAGATATTAGTTATCTCAAACACTATATGCACCTTAGCATATTACAAATATGTATTGATTATCTCCATGCTAAACAATATACGCAACTTAGCATGTTACCTTCGAAGTTCATAAATCAAATAATTAGAGTTAGAGAAAAAGTATACAAACCAAGTGAATTTATAGTTATACTGGTCACACACAAAATAAATCCTGTAATGTAACAGGATAAGCCGCAGCATACCGGGGTCCAAAATACCCAAGCATGTATACCCGAGGATCGATTTCTCGTTCCCTAGAGGTATAATAGTGCACTATCTGAGGGACATGAGCCCATAGCTAATCACCCAAAATAAACCCTTGTGATTCCAGTATTTCACTTAGACCAAGTAGTACTATGACTTGGTACAAAAATCTCCAAAACAAAGAATTCTAATTATTAATATAGAATTAGAGACTAAATTAAAAGCCTATAATAAAACTTATAGATTAACTTATAAGTCTATAACAAAGCTTTATACAAAATAACCAACCATTATTTCACTCCTAATAATATATTCTTTTATACATGTTAATATACATGTATAATACCAAGTTGATGTGTTCATTTTAGTAAATAAAATTATGCACTAATATGAGATTAATAGATAATCAAGTGCAAGTAAAATACATATAAAAGAGAAGCATATGTAAAACAAGATATACATATGTTCATAAACATAAAACATAAGTAATTGAACTTATCATATATTAAGCAAGATCTTATTCTTTAGCAAATAAGCATAAACATATGTAATTCAAGATAAACATATGTAAAACACAAGTAATTTAATAAGAACATAATTTATAACAAATAATCATAACTTTATGTAGAACAATATATATGTATGTACATAAATATAAAACATAAGTATAACAATAGAATATAATAACATGTATAGCTATAAATAAAAGACAAGTATTAAATAAATTAGTTATGATATAAGAATTCAGGTTATTATTAATATTTTTAGTCTTTAGTCCAAGTCCATGCAAGTTCATCAATGATTCTTCTATTAGAATCATCAAACTTCAAATTTGGTTATATTGTCCATCACAAGTCCAAAATAATCAAGTGAGTACACCATTTCAAAGGAATTTTCATAAGGAATCAAATGGTATAGTCCAAGTCAACATATCCAAGATGTCCAAGTCCATAAATGAAGAATGTCCAAAACAGTCCATAATTATATATGCTCTGTTTTTAACCTTTTTAACTTAAACTGTTACGTACTGTAAACCTGACTAATAATTATGATATTCTCCAGATTAGAAGTTCAGGTTCTAAGCTTCATTTTTATATAAAGATCATAAAATTTGGCTAAGCAATGAGTGAGATATGACCACTTGAAGTTATGAACAACAAAGAGGTTTTCCAGTGAGCATACTGGATAAATACTTAGATTTAGAAAGTTTTACCCGTTGGATGAATACTAAATTTGGATATAGAATACTAGACACAATATGGAACAACTTTGATGAAGAAGTCAAGATGATAAATTGAGCCGAAGTATATGTTTAAAGGTTCACAAGTTGACTGCCGGAATAACTTTAGAAAACAGGATTTAAGTTTTCTATAAAACTTATCCCTTTCTATTTTCTTCTTGCTTGTGCACTTTGATAAACTTAAAGATAAAAGACTATAAGGATGTATTCTGTACTTACATGAAATGAAGTGATCAATTGAAGGTTGGAAGATTGAATTCAAATTGGGACTTCACAAGATAACCAAGTTCTTGAGCAAGGTTACTTTGACTAGCTAGAGATTACTTTCTCTTCAAGAATTTCTAAGTGAAGTTTCTATACTAATAAGAAGGCTGAAATAAGAAGAAGTAGAGAGTAGAGAGAAGAGTATTGTGAATTGGCAAAGAACATAATAGCTGAAACCTTGTATTTATAGGCTAGAGAATACACTAACCTTACTTAAATTAGTTTCTAATCTAGCTAGTTAACCATAGTAAATAGGCAAGTTAAACAAAGACTTTTAGTCTACCTAGTGAACCTTAAATAAATAGCAATGTTCACAAAGACTTTGAAGACTGAAATTGGTGTGCTGGAAATGATGAAATCAGCAGCTAAAAAAATGCTTAGGTCAATATATTAGATCATACTTGCATCACAAGCTTTAATCCCTTTCTTCTTGTGCTCTACATAGATTGTAAAAATCATAACTAAATCTAGAAATATGGTTTTCAGGTGATTCCAACTCTGAGAGTTTCTTTAAGATGTCTAATACAAATCATTAGAAGACTATGTCATCAAATAATGAACATATTTGGGCAGTTTTTACGAAATAATCGACTGGGTCAGAACAGCTTCGAAAATACATTAAACTTCCGTTGACCATAACTTCTTCGTATGATCTCGGAATTTAACGCGCCACATGTCTATGAACTCGTATCGACAAGCTCTACAACTTGCATGAAGAAAGTTATCAGAGAAAATCAACGGATAAGAAAGTCAACTTTTGACCCCTCGAAAATAAAACATTTCGAGTCAATATTCGTTCCGAAATATTTTTATTTCACAAACTAGACAAGAGAACCAATTTCTATTCCCTTAATTAATTTCAAGAATTTCCTAAAAATTAGATATGAAGATTCGGGGTATTACAATTTACTACTCACTAGTGTGTGTTTGGCCCATTTTGAGATGAATACACGAGCTCAGTAACCTTGTGTGTCATGGACAATTGGCAATGAATGTGATGAGCATGTCTTGTTTGGATCCCTAGGTCTTTGTGGCCATAGCCTTATTTTAGCAATTGGAGAACCATAGCATGGCTTAAGTTGCCTAGATTAAGAGACTTTGTGAACCATAGCATGGCATGAAGATACATAAAAAAAGACCATGGCCCTAGAACCATAGCATGGCTAGGGTACGGGGTCTAATCCACTAATCAATCTCACTTGCATGTTTATGTGACTTAATCAACCATTGGAATTGGGCTAAGGTGACCCAAAACCCCCCCTTTCACTTAATCAATCAAGTTTTCATCACTTTTTGTTCACTTTTATTACTTGCACTTTAATTTAGTTGTGTTCATTGTTTCCAAGTCAATTATAAACCCATAAAATGTCTCCATCTATATTACCACTTTGCACATACCCCACTTAGTCATTGCATAGTAATCCATTTCTTGCCTCCTCATTAGTGCTTGTTAACTTAGTTACCTTGTTGCCTAGGGATTGGCACCGCCAATTCCCAATGACACACCCCCGGGGATTGAGGTGGATCTTTGATCCATTTCTTGACGACATGTTTGCTTGCGTATAAAGCGCTCCAAAAGTGTAAAAGTCAATGGCGTCGTTCCTTGCCGGGGATTGAGGTGGATCTTTGATCCTTTGGTAGCCGGTAGCGGGGTTACTTGCACTTTCTTGTTAGAGTGTTATTGTTTTGTTGATAATTGCGTGTTTTCTCACTCCCGGAACCATCTTGAATTGTTTCATTGTTCATACCATTAGTTGTTTAGGAGTGAAATTGGTGCTTTTGTATTGATATTGATCTAGGTTTGTTCGCTATTCCATCTTGAAAAAGTGGGAATTTTTGTGAAAAAAATAATTTCAGACTTCCGACGACCGGTCGACACTGTTCCGGCGACCGGTCGACGCCCCTAGGCGACCGATGGACTGCCCTGTTTCAAGAAAATTTTTCTTGAGTTCTTGAGATCCAATTGCTTTCTATTGTCATATACCTTTGATTGCTTGCCTTAATTGTGATATTTAATCATTCTTGTGGTATTTGAAAGGTGCATGAACCCTCTCCAATCGAATTATCTTCGACATGAACTAAGAAGTGGAAGAGTTTTAGAAGAGTTACCGAGAGGAAGACCGAGAAGGAGGAGAAGAAGACTAATACAAGTGACCGAAAGCGCTCCTCCGGTTATTCACACTCAACTTCCTTTAAGGACTTATACTTAACCACCAAGGGAAGAAGTCACAATGGGTGACCAAGTACCTCCACCACCACCACCCGTGAGGAGGATGAGGGAGTACACCTTAATTACCACAAATAGTAGGTCATCCTTCTTTCATAGTGCTCCCTCCATGCGACCATCACTTCGAGATCAAGTCCTCCACCCTAAATATCTTGCCAAGCTTCAATGGAACTAATCAAAGTCCGTACGACCATTTGATGGAGTTTGAGCAAGCATGCACCACCGTGAAACTCAATGGTCTTCCGGAGGAGAGTCTCAAGCTTCGCCTTTTTCCCTTCACTTTGAGGGATAATGCAAGGAGGTGGCTCACTAAACTTGCATCGAGTTCAATACACTCTTGGACTCAACTTGAAGAGACATTCTAGGCAAAGTACTTTCCTCCAAGCAAGGCGGCTAACGTCCGTGATGAGTTGGTGGGTTTCAAGCAACACTCTACCGACACTTTTCATGAAACATGGGAGCGGTTTAAGGATCTTGATTTGTCTTGCCCTCACTATGGTTTGGAGAAGTGGTTGCTAGCGGACCTATTTTATAGAGAACTTGAGCCGGATCAAAGACAAAGGGTTGACACCTTTAGTGGCGGAACAATAGCGGACAAGTCACCCGATGAAGCTTGGACCACCTATGAAGAGTTAGCGGAGAATTCGCTTCATTGGGATGACATGGGTATAAGGAAGGTGACTAACTTTTCTATGCCATCAAGGGAGCCTCTAAAAGATGAAAATGTTGTTGTCTCCGGATCCATTAATGTGGCACAAGGTTTCAAGAGATTGGAGAGCAAGCTGGAGAGTCTCTTTGAGAGCAAACTTGGACACTTGGTACATCAAGGAGCTCCCTCATCTCCACCGATCTCCCAAGAGAAAAGGGAAGCTACTATTTGCTTGATTTGCGATGCGCATACACATGAGTCTTTAGATTGTCACCTTGCCTCTTCATATCCGGAATTTGTACAAGAGTATGTGAACCAAGTGGGAGTCCCCAAGCAAGGACATGTGAATCCTACAAATGATTCCTACTCCTTGACCTACAATCCGGGATGGCGGAATCACCCTAATTTTGCTCATGGGGGCAACCAAAGGGAGAGTAACTCATAAGGTAGAGGTGGTCATCACTCTTATGGTCAAGGAAGGAATCCAAGCTTTCATGATCGATCACAAGAATTCAACTCGTATCAAGGAGGAGCCGGCTCTTCACAAGCTTTTGGAGGAGTCACTCACACTCCTAGTGCTCCCTTGAGCAATACACAAGCACCACCCGGTTTCAATTCTCATGGTGCTCAATCTTCTTTTGGAGGACCAAAGAGCACTTATGGAGCCTCACCAAGTCAACCGCAAGTTCAAGAGCCAAAGAAGCCAAGCTTGGATGACCTTCTCTTCGCTTTTATCCAAAAGACCGATATTAGCATCTCTACATTGAGCCAAGGCCAACAAGCCCTTCAACAAAATGTGGGCTCTTTGACACAAAGTGTGAGTACGTTGACTCAAGGGCAACATAATCTTCAACAAGGGTTGCACAAGATGGAGCTTCAACTAGGTCAATTAGCTCAAGAAGTCAGTACAAGGCCAAGAGGTGCACTTCCCTCTCAAGTGGAGCCTAATCCAAGGGGAAAATCTCATGAGCAACTCAATGCTATCTCCACTCTTCGGTCGGGTAAACTCTATGACAATAAAGTTCATTTTGATCCCCATACATACTATAATGTCTCTCCCACCCCTACCTTTCTTTGAATTATGATGATGATATATATGTGGAGGATGGGACCGGAGGAGAAGAAAATGTACCCTTCGGTAATTTGGATGTGAGTGGAGATGTGAGTTGAGATGTGACTTTGCATGCTAATGGTAGAAATAAGGGGGTGGATAAGGAAGCCGGTGGTGAAGAAAATATAGCCACCGGAGGAGCTTCAATGAGTCATGGCCTTCCCTACTCCTTATCTAGTTTTGTCAACAAAGAGCATGGCATTCCACTTGGAGAGGGTTTTGGGCAACTCTCTTGTGAAGATGATTTTGAGAGAAGAGATTATGAAAAGAGGAGGAACAAAGTTGTTGTTGTTAATGATGAGCTCTTGATAAGTGCGTAAATACGCACTTAAAGCATCTTTAATTACTTGGATTAGGCTTTTCCGAGTGCCTATTTGTCTATTTAATATGTGTTTTCGTGTTAATAGGGAAAATATGCAGAAAATGTTAATTTGCACAAAAATGTGCGTTTTGTAGGTTTTCAGCGCAATTCCGAAAAGTCAACCGTGACTTTTCGACGTCAAAATGACACCGGTCATTCATCGGATTTGTGGAATACAAAACTGTACGAAGATTTCGAAAACCGTTTCGAATCCCGATAATTTAATCGGCGAACCACCACATACAGCGGCGCAACCACCACTTGCGGTGGCGAAATAAATTCAAACCTCCATTTATTTTTCCTTATTATTATTTTTATATATTTACTTTCTCTTTATATTTATTTATTTATTTTTCCTTATTATTATTTTTATATATTTACTTTCTCTTTATATTTATTTATTTATTTTATTTTATTTTATTTTATTTTATTTCTATTTCTTTTATTTCTTTTATTTTCTTCTTTTTGACTTTTTATTTATTTAGTTTTCTTCTTTTTGACAAATTCTGCAGATTGCCGGCCACCACAGTCCACCTCCACCACCATTGCCGGCAGTTACCTTGGATCCTCCTTGGATTCCAGACAAGCCCCACCTGTTATGAACACAGAATAAAACACAAGCACTCAAAGTGTTTCGGGAAATTGAAGCATCTTATTGAATAAGAAACGTTGGCTTTTATACAAGCCTTTACAGAGAAGTAGAAAGCAAATCAAACTCCACGTTTTACATATCCTAGAACGTGGTAAGTAGCTAAAGAATAGTTCAAACACTAACCCACTATCCTAACAACTAGGGGCTTATTAACAGAAACAAATAACAGAAATTAAACACAAAGTGCTCCAACATATCCTCCCTTAAACTGAATTGCAGTCTGCAATCAGTTTATTCCTGGCATTGGACACATGCCCAGCTTGTCACGCAGCTTCAAGAACACTTCCAATTTAAGAGGCTTAGTCATGATGTCTGAGACTTGCTCTTGTGTGCTGAAATGCATTAACTCAACTACTCCATCTCTAGTAAGATCACGTAAGAAATGAAATCTCACATCGATATGCTTACTTCGACCACGCAAAACTGGATTCCTTGAAAGTTTAATAGCTGAGCTATTATCACAGTAAATAGTTGTAGCCATACCTTGGACATGTCCAAGCTTCTCAAGAATCCTCCTTAACCAGACTCCTTGACATGCACAGGAAGCTGCTGCAATAAACTCTGCCTCTATAGTTGACAAGGTCACCACGGGCTGCTTCTTTGAAGACCATGAAACAGCTCCTGTTCCCAGCATAAATACATACCTAGAGGTGCTTTTACGATCGTCAACATCCCCTGCATAGTCACTATCCGCAAAGGCCAGTAGACTCCCTTCACCACATCTCCTGTATCGAATTCCAAGCTCCACAGTTCCCTTTAAGTACCTGATTATTCTTTTGACAGCTTGCAAGTGCATCTCTGTTCGTTTCTCCATGTACCTACTGATCAGGCAACCGAATACATGAGATCGGGTCTTGTGGCAGTCAAGTACATTAGGCTCCCAACCATTTGCTTGTACATTGTTGCATCAATCTCAGCTCCACTTCCATCCTTTGACAACTTACACCCCGGGACAATTGGATTATACACAGAGTTACATTGTTTCATGCCAAACCTTTCCAGTACCTCTCTAGCATACTTGCGCTGACCGATGAAGATCCCATCTGAATTTTGCACAACAAGTACCTCATCTTGCCTAGATCAGTCATGTCAAACTCCTTCTTCATTGACTCTTTGAACCCCTTAAACATATCTTCATCGTTTCTGGTGAAAATGAGATCATCAACATAAAGACTTACAATCAGCAGACTTCACAAATAGTGTGTGCTCACAGTAACACTTTTCAAACCCCTCTCTAATGAAATATGCCTCAATCCTACTGTACCAGGCTCGAGGAGCCTGCTTGAGCCCATACAGTGCTTTCCTCAACCTATAAACCTTGTGTTCTTCTCCTTGCTTCTCGTAACCTTGAGGCTGATCAATAAACACTACTTCATTTAATTCTCCATGCAAAAATGCGCTTTTCACATCCAACTGAAATACGCACCAGCCTTTATGAGCTGCAAGAGCTAGAATTGATCTGATCGTATCCCACCTTGCCACCGGTGCAAACACTTCATTATAATCAACCCCATGTTGTTGAGAGTATCCCTTGGCTACGAGACGTGCCTTATATTTGTCCACAGCTCCATTCTCATTAAACTTCGTTTTAAACACCCACTTCACACCTATCTTTTTTGCTCCAGTTGCGAGTAGTCAACTCCCATGTATCATTTTTCTCAATAGCTCTTATCTCCATATCCATTGCCTCTCTCCATTTTGAGCTCTTGGCTCCTTTTTCAAAGGTAGCAGGGTCCTCAGCTGAAGTAAACATCACTAGGTTATGCACCTCCTCTTCATCAGACAAATCTTCACCGGTCACGTAGTCCCTCATCCACACTGGTTTCCTTCTATTCCTCCCTTGATTTTGATTCGGTGGTGCTTCTTCAGACAACTCATTTGGTGATGAGTTGTTTGTATCTTCAGCTTCTGCTTACTCATCTTCTGAACTTTCTCTTTCTTCCTCAGTCTCTACCTCTTCATTGTCGATTTCATTATCATCACCCCATTCCAGCACATCAATTTTAATCTCCTCTGTGCTTTTACCCCAATTCCACTTCTCATCCTCAGCACACACAATATCCCTGCTGATCACTATTTTCTTCGATATTGGGTCATAAAGCCTATAAGCTTTTGACTCCTCACTCACACCCAAAAGAACACATCTGAAACTTTTACTGTCGAGCTTTGTTCTTCGATTATCAAGTACGTGAACATGAGCTATGCACCCGAACACACAAAAGTGATTAACAAAAGGCTTTATGCCACTCCAAGCTTCTTCAGGAGTGACATCTTTGACAGCTAAAGTGGGGCTCCGATTCAGCACATAAATTGACCAATTGACTGCTTCCGGCCAAAACTCCTTGGGTACTTCTTTTTCTGATAGCATACTACGCACCATATTCATTATGGTACGATTCTTCCTCTCAGCATCCCCATTTTGTTGTGGGGTATAAGCTGTGGTGAGTTGCCTGCTAATCCCATTTGTGCTACAGAAGTTGTTAAACTCAAGTGAGGTGAACTCCCCACCTCTATCAGTACGTAAGCAACAAATAACCTCACCAGTCTCCTTTTCCACAAGAGATTTGTATTTTTTAAACATGACAAATGCTTCAGACTTCTCACATAGAAAGTATACCCAAGTCTTTCTACTATAATCATCGATGAAGGTTATTAAATACCTTTTGCTGCTGTTGGATTCCGGCTTGATAGGCCCGCAAATATCTGCATGGACTAGTTGAAGTCTCTTAGATGCCCTCCACAAGCTTTTCTTTGGTATTGCTTCTCGATGTTGCTTCCCAGCCATGCAGTCAGTACATACTTTCGATGGAGCTTCAAGCAGTGGTAAACCTTTGACCATCTTTTTGTAGAGAAGGGTCCTCAAGCCTTTGAAGTTGAGATGTCCATATCGGCAGTGCCATAATTGTGTGATGTCCTCAGATGTGGTTTGAAAGCAAACTGAGGTCGGAGAAATCACAGAGGCAAGCACAACAAACATCCTGTTTGCTGACATCTGTGTTTGCATAATTAAACCCCTCCTTGGATGGTAAATTTTGCACATGCCATACTGAATGAGAATAGCTAGGTTCTTTTCTTGTAGTTGACCAATGCTTAAGAGATTGTTTCGTAACTCAGGTATATAATAAACTGCAGTGATGTCACATCCCAACTCGAGAAAAAGCTTAATTTCGAGTTAAGACGTGAATCGCATCTTAATTATAGATTAAGTGGTATCCATAATTAAAATGAGATAGATATCACAAAATAAAAACTAAAATACGCAAACCTTGTACCGTTATTTAATTTACAAAGCTAAGAGGTGCTTAAAGCACAGACGCTCAAGTACATAATTACACAAAAACTAAAGGAATGGTTTCTTTCCAGAACCATTGTTCCTTACTTAACCTATAGTACAAACACACTGGAAAACTAAAAATAAAAACAAGTTTCGCTTTCTACTATCTTACACGTCCCTTCCAACACCTGCAACCAATTTATTTTTGAGGGGTGAGCTTACGCTCAGTAGGGCCAAACCCTTTTAAGCGATAATCATAAAAGTGTCACAAACAAGTTATCAAAAATTAAATCAATTCATGAATGAAATGTCACCGTAGAACTACTCTCACACTCATCGCACTTTTCTCTTTTGTTAGTCATCTTGTTTACTCATGGTTGCTATTTCCGAAACCCGATAAGATCGTTTTGCAACCTTAGGGTGGTTGTAAGAGTTTCTATCTTTTTAGATAGACAACTCACGGGGCATACTTTCCCCTATTTGTGCACATGTGGGCATACCATAGAACCTAGCACCCCATTGAGTAACTCAACTACACAAAAGGATCACTCTCTTTTCTCTCAATCACTTTGGATTTCATTATCCATATCATTTTGCAATGCATCCTCACAATTTCTCACAATGCATCATGTACGATAATTCTATAATCCATAATATAGAAATTAAGTAACATATGCTTGTTCACCGATTAATAAAAACAATAACACTCAACAGATAATTCAACCAACATCAAACAATTCACCGATAACATTCACCAATTTATTAACATTTTATAGAAAAGGTTCCCCGAGACCCTACCTCGAATTCCAGACGCAAACTCGAGTTCAGTCGTTACTTTCTAAACTTCCGGGACTCCAGTTAAGTCTCCCGAACCTTAGTCATTCAATACGGTACATACAATAATAAAAATAACAAACATTAGAATCAAATTAAATGTACTCAGTTTCGATTCTAAAAGTAGTACAATCCTAGTAAAATATAAACATTAAAAAATGTAAATAAAATCACAAAACTACTTTTAAATTCTAAAATAATTGAAAACTTTAGAAATAGGTCTAAAGATATTTTCTGGGCAGTCCCTGTACACTACAAATACTGCTACAACAAAAGGCAAAGTCCAAATTTCAAGTAAAAATAACAAAAGGCAAAGTCCAAATTTCAAGTAAAAATAAGGTAATTTTGTTCAAAACAGTGACTATTTCCTATTTTCAGCAAACGTTTTTGTCTACGAAACCTTGGCCAAAACTTAGGATTTTAAAACTAGTTTAAAGATGGGAAATCAGGCTTTACTACCATAGTTTCAGTTTTAAAAAAAAATTCCTGGGTCAAAAGTTATACTAATTCAAAGTAGGCTTAGTAAATAACATATTCAGCAGCTTTGTTCTTTGACAGAACAACGAACAGTTTTTGTCAACTTAATTGACCTACCAAAAGTTGTCCGAAATTGGTGTTTCATAAACCAATTTAAAGACAAACATATGAACTTTCTAAAAGTACTATTGGATTGTAAAACAAAGAATTAAGCTATTAGTTACAAGGGCCGCAACATGACAACAAAATAAGCCTTTTCTGGAAATTTCCAGCAAACCAGAAAACTGTTCCAGCTGTAATTGGTCGACTTCTACACTCTCAAAAATGATGTTTAAGCTTCGAAATAGATAGTATAAATCATTGGTTCAGTTCCAGAACACCAAAACATCAGGTACAGTTTCGAAATATTGACCCAAAGCTACAGGAATTGCTATTGACACCCAAACTCTCAAGAACAGAATTCTTGAGACAATTGAACCCGAATTTGATAACTAACATATTTTGATTTCAATTCTAAACTCAGTAATTGAAGAACCAAACGAAAAAAATGAATTACGAATTAAACTAATCAGACACTATGAACTTGAAACTAAGTTAAAAACATGATTGAAACTGAAAAACAACATAAACAACCTTTGCTACACAAAAGTATAATCGTTTCCAATTTCTCCTTCCCCTTCACTCTTCCTTTGTAATCTTTCCTTTCCCAATTTCTTCTTCTCTCTTTTCTTTTTTTTTTGCTTCAGTTTCCTTTTCTCTGTTGTCCTCCGTTCTTTCTGTTTTCTTTCTTTTTCCGTTCTGTTTCTTTCTTTCCTCTTCTCCAGCTCAGTTTTCCTATCTTTTTTTTTCCTCTCTTCACTTCGTTCCTTCTCAATAGTTCTATTTTCAGTTTTCCTTTGTTGAGTACACCGACTCTCTTCGCCGCCTCTCTCTCACATCGCCGCCTCAAGCTTAAACCAATCACTTAGATATGCTATACTAAACAACCCGTCCCTTAACAGCCAAGGAAAGAAAAGAAACCATTAATTAAAACCTAGTCTAGACTCTAGACCCAAGACTTCCAGCAATCACTTTAGTAGCTAAGCCACCTCCTGCTTGGAGGATCGGAGCCTTTACACCTCCTGCTTGGAGGTTTGAAGCCAAACAGAAAAAAAATAATCTATACTAAAAATCTACATTAAACTATCTAATAAACAAAATTAATTAAAATAATAAAAATTAGTATATATATATATATATTTTTAAAACATTTTTCTGAACTTCACAATCTACCCTCCTAAAAAAAAAATTTCGTCCTCGAAATTTAAAACATACCGGAGTTAGTGAACAGTTCTGGATACTTATTGCGTACTTCGGTTTCTAACTCCCACGTTTCTTCTTGAACATTCCCAGTTTGCCAAAGGATTCTCACTAAAGGAATCGTTTTGTTGCGCAAAACTTGCTCCTTGCGATCTAACACTTGAATTGGTATTGCTTCGAAAGATAATTGCTCGTCCATTTCAAGTTCTCCCCAATCAATGATATGTGCTGGATCCGGTTGATATCTTCGTAATATCGAAACGTAAAATACGTCGTGAATATTCGAGAGTTGAGGTGGTAATGCTAGTCTGTAAGCAACTTCTCCAATTCGTTCTAGAATTTCGAATGGTTGATGTGGACGTAAAATACGTACACAAAGTGCTTCTAATCACTTGGATTAGGCTTTTCCGAGAGCACATCTGTATATTTAATGTGTGTTTTCGTGTTGATATAGAAAATATAGACAAAATGATAATTTGCACATAAAAGGTGTATTTTGGAGGTTTTTCTGCGCAATTCCGGAAAGTCAACCGCGACTTTTTAGATACTTGATGACACCGGTCATTTCTCATAATGTGGAGACCAGAAATTGTACGAAGATTTCGAAAACCGTTTTGAATCCCGATAAATTATCGGCGAACCACCACAAATCAGGCGCATCCACCACGCACGGTGGCAAAATTCATTTAAAACCTCCATATTATTTTCCCTATTAATTGTTTTATATTTTTATTTAATTTGTTTTTACATGTTTTTATTGTTTTGTTTTGTTTTATTTTATTTTATTTTATTTTTCTTTTCTGTTCCAATTGCAGCTACATCTTCCTGTTCCTTTGGCAGGCTACCAATCTCAGCCGCCCATGTTTATCACCTTGCCGGCAGCCACTGTACCACCAACTCCAGCCTGCCATCACCTGTAGCCAGCCAACCTCGTGCTTCATGCTTCCCATTTCTTTCTCTATTTAAGGAAGCTCACTACCAGTTCTTCATCCTCAACCCAGCAGCTTCTCTGCAATCAATTCCATCACAACCTGCAAACCACAGTCACAACAATCCCAACTCCCCAGTCCATAATCACATAGCTACTGTCAAATTCAGCTCATGACCAAGATTAATTTCAAGCCATCATGGCAATCACACACCAATTCAATTGTAGAACCCGTGCCTACTCATTCATCTCCAATCCACTTCACCACCGAGCCCATGCTCGATCCGGCCTCCCTTGCTACATCAGACCACGCCGCCGTGCTTCCTGCTACGTCACTGCTCTGCTAGCACCACCTGCCGGCGCCGCAATTGCCATTCCTCGTCGCCAATCATCACAGACCGATGCGTGCGTATGCATCTATGGAGCCCAGTCCGCCGCTGCCTTGCTATCTCTCTGCCAGCGCCACGATCCCGTGGTCTCCATTCTCTCTCAGCCACCGCTTCCATCGCTGATGCCGGCACCATGAAACCCAGCCCTCTGCTGCAATCTCCCAGTTGCCACGCCGGCGCCGTCTTTCCCGCGTCCAACCTGTCGACGCCGGCGCCGCCGTTCTCCGAGTCAAGACCCGCGCTGCTCTGCCATGGTCGCTGCTCCCCTCGCCAGTCTCTCTCTCCTGCCCAGAATGAAGAAAAGAAGAAGCAAAACCACGGGGAAAGAGAAACCAACGAAGAGACCAGGAGAAAAGAAAAGAAAGGGAAAAAGAAGAAAAATAAAAACAAAGTCAAAATTGACTTTGTCAATTGGGCCCATTGACCAAGCCACCAAGCCCAGGCCCAAGATTGTGTCTTCAATGCACCTGGCCCATGCCAGCCCTGTCGAATTTATTTGGACACCCGACGAATCCAAAGTCCAACTGAAATGGACCCCCGCCACATCCAAAGTCCGATACAGTTTGTTTCCACATAGCTGAGTCTGCCACCTACGCCTGCCAGACGGTGTTCAGTTTCTGAGCACGATAGCTGAGCCCTCCACCTTCGCCAGAAGGGCAGTGCCGTCTTCACGCGCACATGGTTGATTCGTCCACCCAGACCTGACGACAAGTGTCCATTTTCATGGACACAACAGTAACACTTACCCAAACTCGTTTAATTATTATATTTGTTTTTGTTTAATTTGATTTCCGCATTTGAATTTTGTGTGAATAAATTTGGGTAAATGTTATTGTGTAAATATTTGTTTAAACTTTGTTTTATTATTTTGTGTAATAATTTAGGGTTTATCCCTATTACTCTTGATTGACGTTGATTTATAATTTTTCTGATATTGAATGTTTGTTTGATTCATTGCTTTGTCATCGATAAATTGCTAGTTGTTTATTGTGGTTGCAAACATAGTAAGCATGCTAGGGTTTTATGGCTATGAGTATATGTGGACCGCCATATCATCATATATTCTAGAAGTAGCAAATAACGGTGTAAGCTATCGTTATATGAATCATCTTCTAGGCAATTAGAACTACATCCGTGTCGAAGTTGCCTAGAGTTACTCGTTCTCTTTATGCATAATGACTTCTTAATGTTGAATCTATGAACATGCCATTCTAGGTTGCATTTTAGAAGGTAAGTTAGGAGTACATGCCATGCACCTAACATACCAAGTAAGAGAGAACAATAGATTAAGTGCAACATGCCATTGGCTTAGTCTGAGTAACTACATTTAATTGAAAGGAATTTGTAGGTTAACATATCAAGAGTGTGTTTGTACTATTTGTGTTTTGTGTTGTTTTCCAAAAATAAAAATCCAAAAATATTTTATTTATTTCTTGTTTTCAATTATTTCAAAAATCGAAAAACATCTCTTGTATATATTGTATATATATTTGTAAATAAATTTTTTGTTGTATATATTATTTAATTTTCGTGACATAGAAAAGCAAATAAACAATCTCCTGTGGGTAATGACCCTTGTTTCCACTATACTATTCAACGACATTTTTATAGGTTGCAAGGATGTGTATATACATAATTACATTCTTTAGTTTATTTTGACGATGTTATTTTTGTGCATCTTTTTGGTGTGCGAAAATATTCACATCAATGGTCCAACAAATCTTGGAGCTAACTTCCCCGTCTTTCCAAACCTTTTGACTCCTTTACGTGGAGATACTTTAAGGAAAACATGATCACCAATACTAAATTCTAAAGGTCTTGTTCTTCTATCTGCATAGTTCTTCTGGCGACTTTGAGCAGTTAACAACCGTTGTTTGATGATCTTTATCTTCTCAGTTGTTTCTTGTACGAAGTCAGGTCCGATCAAAATTGCTTCTCCCGTTTCGGTCCAACATAACGGAGATCTACATGGTCTTCCATAAAGAGCTTCATATGGCGCCATTCCAATGCTAGATTGAAAACTGTTGTTGTACGTGAATTCCACGAGTGACAGATGATCTTCCCAATTTCCATGAAAATCTAATACGCATGCTCTCAACATATCTTCTAAAATCTGAATGGTTCTCTCAGATTGTCCGTCTGTTTGAGGATGAAATGCGCTGCTGAAATTTAATTGCGTCCCCAATGCTTGTTGTAAACTTCCCCAGAATTTAGAAGTAAACTTTGAATCCCTATCAGATACAATCGAAATAGGAATTCCATGAAGTTTAACTATTTCTTGTACATATAATTTTCCGAGCATCTCTGTTGTATCCGTTGTCTTGACCGGAATAAAGTGTGCTGACTTCGTTAAACGATCAACAATTACCCATACATCATCTTTTCTTATAGGAGAACGGGGTAATCCAGTCACAAAATCTATTGTGATATGATCCCATTTCCATTCACCTATTGGAAGTGGTTGAAGTGTTCCAACAGGTTTTTGGTGCTCTGCTCTTACTTGTTGACAAGTAAGACACTTCGACACAAAGATTGCTATATCCTTCTTCATACCACTCCACCAAAATTGACGACGAAGGTCATGATAAAGTTTTGTTCCACCTGGATGGATAGTATACGACGAATAATGTACTTGTTGAAGAACTTCATTTCTTAAGTTTGAGATTTGAGGAACATATAATCTTCCTAAATATCTCAAACCATTTCCTTCATGAAAAGTCCATCCTTCTTGTTGTTCTCCTTTTGCGATTTGTTCTTTAAGTAGTTTGGAAGCTTCATCCTCTTGTTGTTGTTCAACAATTTTCTCGATCAATGTTGGTTGTGAAACCATATTGTAAAGATAAGCTCTATCTTCATGCGAATCCACGTAAAGTTCGTAATCGCAAATGGATTCTACCATTTTCCATTTCTGAAGTCGTATACTTGCAAAACATCCTTGAAAATGCCCTAGCTTATGGCATCTGTAGCACTCGACCAAGGCCTTATTGAAGGGTTGCCGTCCCCTGCCTCGACCTCTTCCTCTGAAATTTCCACGAGCTGCTCCTCTCCCTTCAGTCTTGTACTCACCTCTTTCTCCAAGCCTCTCTGTATTGGTGACTTTCAAAGCATGTTCTTCTTCCTTCTGTCCTTGCATTCTCTGTTCATGTACTAAGAGACTGCTTTGGAGCTCATCTATGGTCATGGTAGATAGGTTGTTGGACTCTTCTATCGAGCACACTACATAATTGAACTTGGGAGTCATCGATCTCAGAATTTTCTCAACTATCACATTCTGCTCCATCTTTTCATCATGGGCCTTCATCTTATTTGCGATGGTCAACGTCCTGGCAAAATACTCATCGACTTTTTCACCCTCCTTCATGCCAAGAATCTCGAATTCCCTTCTAAGAGCCTGCAGCTGAGCGCGTTTCACCTTGGTAGAGCCTTGATAGTTCTGCTTCATTGAGTCCCAAATGGCCTTTGCAGTCTCCTTATTGAGAATAGTCTCAATAACGGTTCTATCTATAGCTTGGAATAGATAGTTCTTGACCTTTAGATCTTTTATCCTCAAATCTTCGATGACTTTACGTTGCGCCTCAGTTGGCTCTCCTCCTTCTGCTGCTGCAGGAATCCCGTTCTCTACTAAGCCCCAATACTCCTTTGATCTGAGGAAGTTTTCCATGAGCATAGCCCAATGGTCGTAATGACCATCGAACCTTGGAATTGCCGGTTGAACGAAGCTGCTCTCTGTTATCATGATTCACGTCCTCTTTTCTATTCTCTGATCTCTCACTCTTGCTTCTACTTTAAGAAAACTGCAGTTTCTTAATACCCGTGATGGAGCTCTGATACCACTTGTCATATATTTTTCCCCGTATTAAATTCTTGCGTATCACGTTCAGCTAAGATTATTAGTCTCGAGTACGAATTTTATTTCTTAGTTTTCTCTTATGCGTAAATTCTCGATTCTCTAGTCATCGGCTCCAGACTTGGATGATAATGATTTACAAGAACTTGATGATTTGATACGCGAGAAGATTTGAGGATTTGTATTACTGGAGATCATATATTTCATATGTACAGTTGGGACCGTCCATCCTTGAAGTTATTGATTACGATACTATGGGAGAGTATATACTTGGTTTAGTATCTTTTCGTATATTTACCATGAGGGTCGTCTATTATCATTGCTAGCTAGCCTTATATCTTCCTCCTCCTCACCATGGGAGAGTTGAGCTGGTATCTCCTCCTCACCCTCGGACAGTAGAGTTGAGTTTAGCGTGGGACGCTACTAGAGCTTGGGAGGCTCCGACCCTAGCCTGGGAGGCTTATTGTCATTCATGGTGATCTAGATCTAGTGGATTTGAGATTAGCGTGGGACGCTACTACTAGCATGGGAGGCTCATCATTTACGGAGATCTGGGAAATCGACCTCAGCGTAGGACGCTACTTCTAGTTTGGAGGTTCGTATTATATGGTGGTCTACTTGAGTCAGTTTTGGCGTGAGACGCTGTTATTGGAGATGCATTATCCATGACGAGCTACCTCCGCTATCTTCGATTTTAAACCGAGCCAATGAGATTGGTTCGAGTCATCATACTTTCGATTACTTCTTCTATAATTATCTTTATCTGGTATTGCATGCATAGTTGTTTCCAAAGGATAAAGTGGGAAAGCATTAATATTTATCTCGATATTTTATTTTCGAGGTTTTTCCCTTGATATCTATTTTCTGTCCACTCACGCTAACGTTTTCTTTATCAAATGCTTTCCCCTGGGCCCTTCGGTTTTAAATTGCCCAGGTTGCAGATTATTCGAGGTCGGGCCAAGAGTCGGAGTTGAGGCAATCGTATACCATCGCTTCCTCTTTCTTTGTTTTGGTAGTCATCTTATTTAATTTTGTATAGTAGATAAACCTGTGGTGTCATTAGAATGCTCTGATTTCCAAATGTTGATCTATTGGATTATTGAGATTATAAATTTTCGAGTATGAGAGTATTTAATTATTTTGTAGTGGTGGATGTTTGAGATTATGGAGAGCAAGCAGGCTCAGGTGATCGGTTGGTTAAGTTGGACTTTAGAAGTGTTGATTTTGTGTTTACAGGTTTTGGGTAGTCCATTTTTAAGGGAGGTTATACCGAATTTTCGATATGAATTTCTCCTAAGGTGGACCCCACAGGGCCACCTTGGATTCCATGGTGGAATGTGGGGCGGGTCTTGTCACTTGGAGTCACCAAGGAGCTGCTGGCCATCATCCCTTGAGAATTTCTTAACCCTACTCTTGTTATTCTTTGTATCTATATTTCTATTCTTGACAATATTGATGTATTCCTTGAACATGTGTGAGTAGTCCTTTAAGATTGGGGACTAGGGTTGTATGCCCTAATCCATTGATGATGAATTTATGATACTTGATGTTTATGCATGTTGGTTGATTTTTGGATATGTTTATTGTCTATTTGTGTTAGATGCTTGTTTAGGAATATGTCAAAATTCATGAGCATGTGTTTAATCCATTTTGGTGTGAGTTTGTAAGCATGACAACCTTATTAATTCTACACAAATGACAATGAACATGATGAGTATGAGTGTGAGACTTGACTTGTTTGATTTCCTAAGTCTTGATGTTTCAACCCTCCATTCATTTTTGAATGAGATGACTAATTCATTGTGATCCTAATAAGGCACAATTGTTATCATAGAAGATGATCCTAGAAATAGGATATGAAAATTGATCATTTTATCAACTTGATTTTGTGAGTTTATCCTCTTGATGCATGGTACTTCAACCCTTCATTCATACTTGAATGTGAGGACCAAATCTTATGACCCTAACAGGGCATAAGAATACCATAGATTGCATAACACATGTGCATAACATTGTATGTATGGACTGTGGGGATTGATTCACAAGCCTCTTTAACATGTATTTACATTGATTATCTATTCATCGGATATGGATTAGAGTAAATCCGAAACCCCAATCATCTTCATCACTTGATCACAAACACACTCTTGTTGGGCTTGTCACCTCAACAACTTTGCAAAGCTATCATTCACAATCACTTGTGAACTTTACTTGTTTTCACGTAGAATAGATTGGTCACATTAAGCTATTGTTTTGGTCCTTGTCACTCAAAAGTGACATCCCTTTGAAAACTACACAAGCATATTGCACATACTCCATTTCACTAGTATATAGCTCATCTCTTATCTCACCATTTTAGTGCTAGCATTTCTTGGCTACATTGTTTACCAAATAGGGATCTTGGGCCTTCCAATCCCTTGGGTATGTTCCGCCGGTCATTAATCTATACCATCCTCTACACTTTGACGGTGATACTCAAAACCAACCCGAGATTATCGTTGAGTCAGCTCTCTAAGGATGAGTTGGATCCCAAGAGTTCTAAGGATGGTATCCATTTGAGTGGGCAAACATTGGGAGAGGCCTCGTCGGCTAGGGACCCTAATGCCCTCAAGAAGGATCCTAGGAACCTTGTTGTGGATCCTCCATCTTCTTCCACTCAAGCCACCGGCCAACGAAGAGGTCCAAGATGTGTTCCCCCTCTTGACATGACAAATTATGAAGCACCTTTGCCATTTCCACAAGTGAAGTTCAAGGAGGAGTTGAGAAAGCGCAATGAGAAGCAAAGACTTGAATTCCTTGAGCTATTCAAGAAGGTTAATGTCAACCTCCCTCTCTTGGACATTGTGAACAAAATCCCATCATATGCTAAATTTCTTAAGGAGGTATGCACAAAGAAGAAGAAATTCAAGAATTATGAGCAAGTGGCTCTTTGTGAAGAAGTAAGTGCAATCATTCAAAAGAGACTTCCACCCAAAATGAAGGATCCGGGATCATTCACCATTCCTTGCACAATTGGAGAGTGTACTTTTGATAAAGCCTTAATGGACCTTGGAGCAAGTGTGAATATCATGCCATTATCGGTTTTTGAGAAGCTTGGAGTAGGTGTTCTCAAACCCACCAACATATCACTTCAATTGGTGGATAAGAGTGTGAAGCATCCAAAAGGCATAATTGAAGATGTTCTAGTTAAGGTGGATAAGCTCATCTTGCCGGTGGATTTTATTGTATTAGAAATGGTGGAAGGTGATCCGGAAAATGCATCACCCTTGATCTTTGGAAGACCATTCATGGCAACGGCCGGTACTAAGATAAATGTGAAGAAAGGAACTCTCAAGATGAAGGTGTTAGACCAATCGGTGGAATTCCAAGTGTTCAAGCCTCTTTTGGATACGGATGATGAGTTGTTAGAATGCTTCTATGTGGAAGGAACCAAGGAGAGTCATGAGGATAGTGTGAACACAGAGGAGCCACATATGCTACCCTCACCCCTTGAGAGCAAGGAGAACTCACTTGAAGAACTACCATTTTTTTAGGATTATGTGAAGCAAAACCCTCCAACAAGTGAAACAAAGAAGGAGGAAATCAAGACTTCAAAGAAGGTAGTTGGAAAGGGCATCAAGAAAAAGAAGACTAAGAGGTATCCATGGCCTCCATCTCTTACTTCTACGTTCCTCATCCCAAAGGTTGGCTTCGGTGTTGGCGGTTGTGGCAAGAGGAGCACCGTTGTGAGTGGCAAGAAGAAGTGCTTTAAGCCTCCATGAGCAACAAAGAGAAGAATCAAGACTGCCTTTAGGTCTCTAAAAAGAAGCGCTAGTGGGGAGGCAACCCCATATGTCGAAGTTACTTAGTAATAAATAAAGGAAACATGGGAGGACGGGAGGTGTTTTGAAAAGATTTAATTGAAGTTAGGAATCAACACACAATCAAGTGGACAATCTTCACCAAAGGTTGTGAGCTAAGGATCGCAAAGCCTCGAAGCTTTGTTTTTTGGTGATTATTGATGTTTTGAAAATCGGAAAGCATGCACTTTAAGGGGGAGCATTTCTAACCCTTAATCTTTATTCATATTTATATGGCATGCCTGTGTGTTGTTTGATTGAAAATGCCCTCTTTAGACTATATTTTGAATGTGAATGAATGCTTAGTCTAAGTGTGGGGGGATAGAATAGCATGAAAATTGAAAATGCCTTCTTTCAGTATGTATTTTTCCCCTTTGGGGCCATACTCTAACTCATTTCATGCTTCATTTTAGCCTATTGCCATTTGGATCTTTATTGAGCACTTGTGTTTTGGTTTTAATGTGTGGTTGTTGATGATTTTAATTGTGCTTTGGACTTGAGATGTGCATTGTGATATGGATGTGCGCTTGGACTATCTTGTTGATGATATAGGTACCATTTGATTTCTCCCTAACCACCGGGTTAGTGGAGCGGTTTACATTGATTGGTTTGCGGGCTTGTTTCAAGAGGAGCTCCCATGAGCCAAACTCTTTCATTGTTCTAATTCCATTTGGAATTTGCCACAAAGGGCTCTTCTTACACTTTCCTCTCCTAATTTGGTTGTGTGGCCTTGAATTTTCTTGCTTATTTCTATGTGCCTACGCCTGAAACATTGAGGACAATGTCTATTTCAAGTGTGGAGGTGAGTTTTTGTGTTTAGGGCCTCTAGATGCCCTGTTTTTTCCTAAAAATTTTCAAGTTCCAGTTTTCGGCGACCGGTCGCCCAGAGGCAGGGAGCCTTATTTTTTCGATCATTCTCCCGCGACCGGTCGCCCTCGCTAGGCGACCGGTCGCCAAACCTGAAAAAAAAAATTGATAAAAAAAAAAAACTAAAAATTGAAAATCACAAAAATAAGTCTTTAATTTTCTTTGCTTGCTTTTGGTTTTGTCCAACCCCGATGATGAAATTGAGCTATCTAAGTCTAGATTAGGAGATTTTGGAGCATGTTTATGGGCTTTGTGAGAATTGTTTTGTGGTTAACATGAACAATTGATGATTGCTTGAACTCCATTTGCACTTAGCCTATACTAATTTGTCGATTGCAATCCAAGAAACATTTTTAGACTATGTGTTGACATGCATACCTATATGAAGTGAGATTTGAGCCAAATAATAATGTGTGCATCATTCATACATTAATTTTCTTCATGTGTGAACATTCCATAGGTTTAATGATACCTAGAACTTGCTCAAAGACCTCTTGAGACTTTTTGTTAATTTGCGGTGATTTAAAAATGATTAAGGCACTAGTGAACATCATGTCCAAACCATCCATCATCCATTAAACACTCACTTTAGGACTACATCATTTGAGCCTCATCAATCATTAACCTTTCATTTCATCACCTACATCACCATACCCCATGTTCTAAACCTAAACACTAGCCAACCCTTGTTCCAAAGTGTTGATCAGACAATGATTGTGACTTCTTGTTTTCTATTGTGCTTGGGGAGTCTATAGGTGTACAAAAAGATAAGTGTGGGGGTAATTAGCAAGAAAAAGAGTTCGAAGAGAAAAATCAAAGAAAAGATTGTGATTGTTTGTGAAATAAAGTTAGAAAGAAAGTTCAAAGAAAAGAAAAATGCAAAAGTAGAAAGTGTTGTTGTTGAGAAAATCAAATAGAAAAGGAGAAAGAAAGAAGAAAATCCAAAAAGAAGTGTAGTTGAATAAAATGTTGGAGGAGAATAAAAGTTAGGTTGTTTGATCACTTAAGCACACACCAATGAAAATAAGTTTTAAAGTCCTTGAAGTTGTCTTGTGAAGCACTAGGAACATTTTCATACTTCCATTCCCTTCATTTCATTTAGCCCCAAACCATTGGCCCCATTACAACCATGAAAAGTCCTTTTGATTTAAAAAACCGTGAATTGATTTGTTGAGAGTTGGTTTTTGAGCAAGCTTATGGGGACATTACTTATGGAAATGTTTTGAGTGTAAACACTTTTAACCCTAAACACTTGAGCGGAAATAGTTAGTGAATCTTTGTGAGTTTAGCGGTTAGCCTAGTTTGATTTTGCCTATTGGATTGTGCATGGCATTCACACTATACTCAAGCATTAATTAGTTGTTCATGTTAAGTACTTAGCAATTTTTCAAAGCCCATGCTTATGCTCTAATTGAATCTTGATTTAGACTCATAAAGCTTTCTGAGGGTTATGGTTGGACAAACTATTTGCATGTTGTCTATCTTTTGGTCTTTCTATTTAGGGTGTGATTATGCTTGAGGACAAGCAAGACTGAAGTGTGGGGGTGTGATTTATACATATTTTATGTATAAAGAGCACTCCTAATTACTTGTTTTATGCTTTCCTTAGCACCTAATAATGTCACTTACCCTTGTTTATCTCTTTTTATAGGTTCTTAACGGGAGAAATGGACCTTGAAGAAAACGATGCACTTTGGAAGCTTTTAAAGGCGTTTTCAAGGAGCAACCAAAAAGTCAACCGTGACTTTGGAGCTCAAGATTCCAAGATTGAAACCTTAGAAGTGAAAGACAATGATATCCCGGAGTTGAGACCAGAAACCGAAAAGTCAACCGAAGTCAACCGAAGTCAACCGGGCCCACATGGTCAACTCCGATGCCAAACCCGAAGGCATCATACAAAGACTCATGCAAGACTTTTCCACACCCACTAGGAGAGCTCATTTGATTGGTTGAGGTATATTGGTGGTGAGTAGATATTCAAATTAAAAAAAGGGACAAAACATTTAATGCTTATGCCATACTTTGTCCCTTAGCCTTTTCCCTTCACCTTTTGTCTCCCAATGGTCCCAAATCAGATTTGTCTATGCTATACACACATTACCACTTTGCCCTTAATGTCCATACACTTCCCTAACTACCTCATGACATTTAGGTCTTTTTAAGTGAGTTAGATCTATGTTTTTAACCTTAGGATCATTCCCCATCAATCCTAGCCCTTTATCCCCACATATATATTCTTAAACCTTCCCATTTTCAGGATACACCAACCCTAGACACCACAAATCCCCAAAATCCTCCCTAGTTTCCCTTTACCTTTCCTCCATTTTCTCCCATTTTCTCACTTTTCCTGTGTCGGACGACCGGTCGCCGAACATCACCGACCGGTCACCGAAGCTGCTGTTTGTGGCTTTTCCTCCATTTTCCACCACTTCCTCCCATCTTTTCAGCTCACTCCCTTCATCAAACATTCTCCATACACGATTCACTACATACCCAAACACTTTTCCTCACCATCTACGCACATCTACTCACCATCTCAAGAAATCCACCCACTACATTTAGTTTTTGGAGGCTTGGGGCTTGAGGAAGCAAGGAGGAGATCAAAGGAGCACAAGGAGAGGCCTCCCATCACTTGGTGACAGCAAGGATCAGCTGGCCTTCACTATTGATCCCTCTTCACATTTACTTACTCTTTATTTGTCTCTAGGCTTGTTAGGATTGAGATCATGATGTATTTTGAGATGTGTTGTGAGTAGTCGCCAAGATTGGGGGCTAGGGTTGTGTGCCCTAGCCCAATGAAGATGGTTTGATTGATTTTATATATCTATGCTTGAGATTTTGATATGTGTATGTTCATTGTCTACTTTAAGAGTGTTGAATGCATGCTTAGGGAATTTACTACTCACTAGTGTGTGTTTGGCCTATTTTGAGATGAATAAATGAGCTTAGTAACCTTGTGTGCCATGGACAATTGGCAATGAATGTGATGAGTATGTCTTGTTTGGATGCCTAGGTCTTTGTGGCCATAGCCTTAGTTTAGCAATTTGAGAACCATAGCATGGCTTAAGTTGCCTAGATTAAGAGACTTTGTGAACCATAGCATGGCATGAAGATACATAAGAAAAGACCATGGCCCTAGAACCATAGCATGGCTAGGGTACGGGGTTTAATCCACTAATAAATCTTACTTGCATGTTTATGTGACTTAATCAACCATTGGAATTGGGCTAAGGTTACCCAAAACCCCCTTTCACTTAATCAATCAAGTTTTCATCACTTTGTGTTCACTTTTATTACTTGCACTTTAATTTAGTTGTGTTCATTGTTTCCAAGTCACTTATAAACCCACAAAATGTCTCCATCTACATTACCACTTTGCACATACCCCACTTAGTCATTGCATAGTAATCCATTTCTTGCCTCCTCATTAGTGCTTGTTAACTTAGTTACCTTGTTGCCTAGGGATTGGCACCGCTAATTCCCAACGATACACCCCCGGTCTTTACTTCCATATATACTATTTTGACTACACATTTGCTTGCGTATAAAGCGCTCCAAAAGCGTAAAAGTCAATTATGGGTTGCATTCGAATAGCGGTTTGGCAATGTCCGTGAATCCTTGCATTCGAAGTGCAAAATCTGCGCTTATGTAATTTTTCCTCGGTCCTAGATTTCAATTCGGAAGCACTCCGCATCAAATCCCTGATGGAATTATGTCAAAAGACTTAACTGATGTGATGTTGATTGAGAAGACTCTCTCTACCTTCCCCGTCTCTGATTTAGTAGTTGCAAAGAACTACCGCATTGAAGTGCAAAATCGACGGATCACAAGATTTCATGAGCTTAGTTCTACTCTCTCTATTGCTGAAAAGCATGAGAAGATTCTTGTGAAAAACTATAATGCGAGGACCGTGGGAACAAAAGCAATTCCGGAGACCCATTATAGTGGCACCCCAAGAAGAGGCCGCCGCGAGCGAAATCCTAAACCTAAGGACAACTCGGGATGTCCTAGTCCATATATTCGCTCTGCTCAAAAGCTAAGGACATTCTTGTGAAACACTATAATGCGAGGACCGTGGGAACGAGAGCAATTCCGGAGACCCATTATAGTGGAGCCCTAAGAAGAGGCCGCCGCAAGCGAAATCCTAAACCTAAGGACAACTCTGGACGTCCTAGTCCATATAATCGCTCTGCTCAAGAAGGTAGTCGTCGTACTAGGCGAGGGGGAGGCCGTGGAGGCCACCCTAGAGGCAAAGGCACCGCCGGCCCTGTGCATCTCACAGGTGCCAATGTCGTGCCCCTTCATAGGGCTGCACCGTATGCAAGAAACGCCACTCAATCAAAGGATTCCGCCAATACACCTCCATGTTATACACTACAAGAAATTCGGGTTTCAGTGACGGCAGATTTCCTTACTAAACCAAGCAAATCTCCTCACTGAACATGATTAGTGAGGAAAAATAGTTCGTCACTGGGTCGTCACTATAGCTAAGTCACTAAATCCATTTAGTGACGACACAAAAATTGTTCATCACTAAACACTCAACATTTAGTGACCACCCAATTCTCGTCACTAATAGGATCAACTTTAGTGACGCACTTGTTCCTCACTAATGTCCAGATTTCTAGTGACTAAAACTAACTAACTCATCACTAAATATGCAAGTCACGTGCAGACAATAGGGATGAAAGGAGTTTCCTCACTAAACGTATCATAACTAAGAATCATGTACCATCCCTATAATTGCTCTTACAACATTCTGTATTCATCCAATTTCCCAATAATAGACTTTCTAATACTCATAAAATTTGCAAATATAACTATTTCATTGAAAAAGTGAATATTCATCTTACAAAGTTTGTAATAACCACAAATATGTCCATCTTTGACTAAGAAATAGTCACAAAATAGTGACACCTACACTAGTACATGTCAAATGTGATGCCTCATGCCTAAGAAAAATTCTTGTCTTGTACATATAGCTCCAAGCGTTGATCTGCAAATGAGAAAAGATGCACATTTAGGAAGCACATCCTAGCCATTTAAATACTCTAGTCTCTACATATACATGAAAAAACAATATAAGGTATCCATAAATATACATAGATAGTGAGCGTTCAAGAGAGGTAAATTGTGGTTACGCTTATAGATACTGCGAACCCTATTCATTATTCACATAAAGAAAGAATAATAAACCTGCCTGAATATTTGCCTCCTCGTCCCCCACGTCCAGTATATGACAAGCAAAAGAACATAAAATAAAGATATGAAGAAGCAGATCATGAATTGATTTGTGGAAATGCACACATACAGAATTACATATGAACATATAGACACAAACAGAGTGTTACAGACAAACACCACGTCTCTTACATATTGTAAAATTAAAAGACTAGCAAATTAAAGGCCACAAGTTGGGATATCCACCTGTTTTTTGGATACATTCTGATCCTGCCAAATCTACTACAACAAGTTTGGATTTCCAAACAAGTGGTTTCAAAGGCTTGGTCAAGTGAGAAGGATCACCATTTTCAGTGAAAACATTATCTTCACTTCCCAAGACACACTCTTAACATGTACCTGCATTAAGGAAGTTTTAAGTATCAATATTTCAATTGTACAATACCAAATCATGCAAACTATTTACCGGCAAGAGTTGAAAATACAATATCATGTTTTAACAGAATGACGTATCATATAAATAAAAGTTTAGAACAGATAACAAATAAAATGAAATATAAAGAGAAAGTAATAAGGAAATTGAAGCTGACCCACTGATGCTAATTAAACAACGGCATGCATGCATGCATCCAGAAATTTAAAATGGAAAAACTTGCTAATTAGACAATATGACATTATTTTTTTTGGGATATATATCAAATACCTCCCAGCAATTTCTCTTCTTGATGCTTTTGGCAGTAAAAGAGTAGCATCTTATAGGTGGGATTTAAGCTTGCTTCATCCAAACACTAGTCTTGGTCAATCCATTTAAGATGAAAAACATAAGTCTCCTACAACCCATCTAATAAGATGGTAGGCAAATGACAATTTTAATTTCTAATCACATTTCACATTAATTCTTGCTAACTAAATTATGAGTATAAACCATCAACCATGTCCTGTTAAACGTGGTTAACATAGACAGTAGACAATAGTCATAAAAATGTTTAAATTGAAAAGCATGTTTACAGAAAAACATAAAAAAATTCAAAGGAAGGTGCAATTTCATCCAAAATAAAAGAGTACCAGCAAGTTATTATTTATAAAACTAATAGAAAAACAAGGATTCTCAATCACCAATGGGCTCTGACCATTCCAACTCTATTTCAAATAAAAATTATCTGAAAGTATCAAACTTCAATGTGAGAAGTTCAAGTGATGGAACCATACCCTGTAAGAGATATTCTGCAATCAATTAAATGAAAGTTTACTTCTCAAGAAAACCTCATCAGATAGGCTTAGCTGAATTGTGCAGTGAACTAGAAAAGCAGATAAAAATGACAAGAAACAATTGCCTAAGTGGAATTCTTGTATTGAACACCTCAAAGACCAAGAAAAGAATCTTCTTGACAGAGAGGAGAATATTGTCAAATTTAGGAAGCACATAAGTACTAACCAAATGAAGTGGCTCGTTTAAGATAGGAAGTTATAGTTGTTTAACACAATATTTCTCAATGTGATATCATAAATCCTATTTTCAAGAAAGTCCCTTAAGAAAGGTTGTTAACTAGCATATAATCAAGAACCCAGTTAAGCTAGAACATCAATTTTTAATACGATGGCATATTGTCTTGACAAAGTTCGACCTTTTGATAGGCATAAATATCAATGGAACTGGAAATGCAAATTAGAGAAATATGAAATTTCACTTTACCCCAATTTGGAGAATAGATTTTGTAGTAGTGTAGAGAAGCTCCCATTTTCCATCGAGTAGATCAGATTTGAATGGTTCCTTTACTAGAGTAACTGCTTCATGTTTGCGTGCAATCTATTTAAAAATAAATTTCAAAAAACAAAATAGTAAAAACAAACACATAGATATCAGAAACTAATGTTGTGCAGTCCTTACTAAGATACAAATAGCATATTAGAAACAACCACAACCCAAAAAAACACACAATCAGAAATGCTAAAAGTCTGATATAAATATATCACACCCAATGTATTATTCTCCTGCAACAATAAATATTCTAAAATTACTAAAAGCAGAGGATACAAAAACAGTATCTCTCACTCTAGCATACAGATTGATTGAATCATAATATCGAATGCATTGTTTCGCAGTAGAGATTCTATTTGTTTAGTAATCTTGTTTCACTCAATCGTCAAAGCCCAAGTTCCGAGCTCCTTTACAATAACCCACAACTACTAATGTCAAATTGTGACCGACTACAACTAAGCTGTGCATAGACCCAACCAATTTTCTAGCTCTAATTAGATTTTAGATAAAGAAACAAGAAAGAAGGGGAAACAAAAAATCAAAGATAAAAGTTCAAAACAAGAGGAATGCAAACAGTAAACCGACCTGATCAACTGCGTACTGGTCCTCAGCGCCTTCATCGATAGAAGCAATGGTATCGAGAAGCTCCTCCTTGAGAGTTTTGGCATCAGCTCGGCTGATCCGCAGCTGCTCCGGGATCGAAGCCGTCGAGGTTGAGGAACTCGTCCATTCTCGATGGGAGATAGAGATTGTCCAAATCGTCGAAGGTGAGCTCGTAATCGCAATTGTCGTCGGAGCCAAACCCGAAGCTGAGGAGGGTATGGTAATCATTCTGCAGTTCGATGAAAAAAATTGAGGATCGAGAGGAGGAATTGGAAGGGACTCGAAAGTCTGCACTGGAATTGCTAGTGGTAGGGGTCAGATCTGGAGGTAGTTTTGACGATTCACCCATCACTGTCTCTTCTATGGTAGGGTTTCAGAAAATTGTGTTGAGATCTGAAAACTTAAGGTCAAAAATGTTGGGAGGGAGAGGGAAACTAAATTTATTTGCCGCTCAAGTAGGTTTGTGCTCTGAACCCGATTTTTTTTTTTTTTTTTGGAAAAAGCCATTATGTTTGTTTTCGTCACTAATGGGCTACGGACCTCTTGTGGATTGGTATCTTCAGTGATGAGTTGCTCTTTCTCATCACTAAATAGTCAAGATTTAGTGATGAGAAATCTTTAGTATGGAGCTCATTTGATTGGTCACTAATAAACAATGTTTAGTAACGAATAAAGTTTTCATGACAAAGAATTTCATTACTAAAGCCCTAATTTCTTGTAGTGATAGGTGTGGGCAAAACAGACTTTGGGCAAAGACTTGTAGAGCACCTCTGAGTGTTGCTAATGCATACAAGCTATATCGTGAGGCCACTAAAGTCCACAACTTGGAACAATAGTTTGACGAAGAGAACGTCAAATTGAGGGTTGAAGATTTTAAAGCTGGGAAGAACGATAAAACACCTGACTTCGCTTAAATCTTAGTTTTCATTGTATTTTGATTTTGTTTTTGGTTAGTAACCAAGTTGAGACCAAGTTGAGATTTGGATGTAATCCATTTTGGCTATATCTTAATAAAATTTCAAGTTTGATTGCTTTCCTCAATTTTATTTTAATTATGAGCTTCTTATTTAGGAATGAGTTCCGGAGAACTTGAATGTCTCACTGATAGTGGAACCACGCATACTATATTGCGACATAGGAAATTGTTTCTGACCTTAATGCCTACATATGCCTTTGGGACTATGATGGCTGGACCATCGAATCTTGTGCAAGGTAGAGGGCCTGCTCAATTCCTCTTACCTAATGGCACCATAATTGATGTCACACATGCTCTCTATGCTCCTAGGGAAAATAGAACCTCTTGAGCTTCAAAGATATAAGAGCCAATGGATACCATGCTGAAACACATGATGAGAATGGAAAAGACTTCCTTTGCATTACCTCTAATGATTGCGGCAGGAAGCACATCTTAGAGAAGTTTATGTGTATCTCTAGGGGTTATATGCAACCACTATTCGAGCTATCGAATCAAACAATGTCATTCAGGATGACCTCTTTAATTCTGACACATATTGGCTTTGGCACGATAGATTGGGACACCCAGGCCGTGATATGATGATCCGTATACTGAAAACTTCACATAAACATCCATTCTTTCGAGCGAATCGAAGCATGAATCAAAGGATGATTCAAGGAGATAAAAAACCAAGCAGAATAGCTTCTGTCCAGAGCGTTCGTCCGGACGAGGACATTCCGCCCGGATGTCATCGCTCCAGATTAGCTATAGCCCGATGTGGGTGACAAACCCGTCCGGACGAAGCTTTGCCGTCCGGACGCCAGTGCTCGAAAAACCTGCTGGAACTGTTGAGCAATTCTAGAATGATGTTTCGTTCGGACGAGGACCAGTCCGTTTGGACGTCGAACCTTCTAGCCAAATTCAACGATTCCAGAATGCATCCCCATCCGGACGCCACAATCTGACCTCAATGCATTCTCGAATTTAGTTCATTCCTCCTATGCTTCTGATTCTAAAGTACTCATTCCATTCTTACATAGAATCCAAGGGGATATCTATGGACCGATTCAACCAACGAGCAGACCATTTAAGTATTTTATGGTGTTGGTTGATACGTTGACACGCTGGTCACATATCACGCTCTTGTCCACTAAAAATGCTACTTTTGCTAAACTTCTAGCACAGATAATTCGCATGCGGGCTCATTACCCGGATCATCCCATTAAATCTATCGGGCTCGATAATGCTGGAGAGTTTACATCGAAAACTTTCGATGACTACTGCATCTCTATTGGGATTGATGTTGAGCATCCAGTTCCCCATGTGCATACCCAGAATGGTCTCGCATAGGCTGCCATTAAAAGGATTCAAATGGTAACTAGGACATTGATAATGCGCATCAATATTCCTCTCTCTGCCTGGGGGCATGCAGTATTACACGCAGCTATGCTTATTCGTCTGAGGCCCACCGCCACCCAAACATTCTCTGCGCAACAGCTAGTGACTGGGCATGAGCCAAGCATCTCAACGACGAATGAGTGTTTATGTTGGATTTGAGTCTCTAACTATAATTCGCTATGTAGAACGACAGGTGATCTATTTACCGCTAGATTTGTGGATTGTCGCTTCGATGAGACATTCTTCCCGTCATTAGGGGGAGATAAGAATGTCAACATTCAATAGGAATGATGAGAATTGTCGTGGCCTATCCACACTTTGTCTCATAACGATCCCCCTACTGCACAAAGAGAAATTGAGGTGCGTAGAATTATCGATCTTTAGAAAGTCGCCGACGCTCTTCCGGACGCTTTCTTAGATCTCGCTAAAGTGACTAGATCTCATATACCTGCTGCAAATGTACCTGCAAGGATGGAAGTACCTGAAAAGGGCTTCGGACTCAAAGATGTCGCGAGTGCCACCCAAAGGAATGGGCAGGGCACCGCCGGCGCCGCCCCTAGTGAAGGTGGCGATGTGGCTCAGGTCGCGGCTCCGCTACGGAAGCATGGGAGACCGCAGAATTTGAGGGATACACGCCTCAGGAAGAGGGTTGCAAAGGCACACGATCCTTTCATCATTGGTACTCAAAATCCGACCCATGAAAACATTCCGGATTATGGTTATGCCGAAGAGACATCTTTGGAGGATGCTCCACTGCAAGAACCTATTTGTGAGAATGTAGAGATCTCGATTAATTACACTAGTGTACATGGGACGTGGGATAGAAACTCCATCGTAGTTGACGATGTTTTCGCATATGCTTGTGTAAGAGAGTTGATTGAGTCTGATGATATTGAACCCCGCTCCGTTGGAAAATGCCAACGTAGAGCTGATTGGCCTAAATGGAAAGATGCGATCCAGGCTGAGTTGGACTCACTAACAAAGAGAACAGTGTTTGGGCCGGTTGTGCCAATCCCTTCTGGAATAAAACCTGTTGGATTTAAATGGGTCTTTGTTAGAAAGCATAATGAGAAAAATGAGATTGTAAGGTACAAAACTCGCCTTGTAGCGCAAAGTTTCTCTCAACGCCCTGAAATCGACTACGAGGAGACTTATTCTCCCGTAATGGACCTCATAATGTTCCGCTACCTTATCAGTTTGGTAGTTTTCGAAAAACTGAATATGCAACTTATGGATGTGGTCACTGTGTATCTCTATGGGGATCTAGATACGGAAATATATATGAAGGTTCCAGGTGGACTTCAATTATCCAAGTCAATTTTGAATTAATATCAAGAAAGTTGTTTGGTCAACTCCGAGGGTCAAGGTCAAGGTCAAGGTCAAGGACGAAAGTCAACCTTGTGACTCACCACATGAATCCCCAAAAATCAGGATCCGGATCCTCTCCTAACCTAATTTCTCTCCTAATCTACCTAAGTTTTTAATCTCAGTCATCCATTCAAAATTTGAAAGGTTAAAATTAATTCACCTCAACAAATGGTTATTAAATACTCAAAATTGTTGAAGCAATCCCTAATTGTGTGTGCTTGTCAACCTAGGAATTAGGGTCGGCAATGGGCCGGGCCGGGCTGGCCCAGGCCCATAATTACCGGGCTTGGGCCAGGCCGGGCCGGGCTTTAATATAAATAATGAATATTTCGGGCTGGGCCGGGCCAGGCTTTAATCACAATATGAAAGCCCAAGCCCAGCCCTAGAAGAGGGCCTGATCGGGCCGGGCCGGGATGGGCCGGGCTCAATATTAATACCTGAAATTTCAAAAGAAATAAAAGTTTTGCTATTAGTGAGTTTCGAACCTTGCACATGGGTGACCAACATGGGCACACAAACCATTCCTACTGACCTGCACTTCTTATATAATTAACATGCTTTAGTCTATATATCTAGTATATATATATCTAAGTTATCTAACATATATTATGAAAATATAACTAACTTCAACTTGAAAATTATAAAAATATTCATGGACATACTTCAAGATGTTAGTAACCATTCCCAACTGAAATTTCTTCAAGTTTTATTTATATGCATATATGGTAAATATTTTCATTTTGTCACTCAAAAGCTAAATATATTTTTAATTTAACCTAATTTCAATAAATAAAATTGGGCACCATAGAAGTTTTCAAAAATTATGAAAATATTCATGGACATACTTCAAGATATTAATGATCATTTTCCAATGGAATTACTTCAACTTCTACTTACATGATTATTTGGTGAATATAGTAGACAACACTAGTAGGCATATTTAACATCATTTACCAAAATGACATTTCCGCTAATTTTGCTTTAATGCCTCTTTCTTAAGTCCGGTTTTCATGCACTCCGCCACCACACGCTCACATTATCGACTTCCATGTACCCATGTAAAAATATTCAACCTTGAATCACGTTTTAGTATAGTTGCTCTTTGAGAACTCTAGTTAATAAATATAGGGGTATCAATGACCATTATGCTTGACCATGCGGATCAAAGTTGAAACGAATACGGAAATTGCTAAATTTTTAACTGTAGACATAATATATTTCATTTATCATATCCAACGGTTCATTTGATAAATTTCATTTTCCTCAATGAAATGTATATATTTATTTATAACCAATGAATATTGTAAACAATACTAGTATGCATACCGGGATTGGGTATGATCCAATAAATCGTAAATGTCTAATGGTATATTTGACTTTCCTCATGTATTTATCGTATAGTAATAGACACCGTGTGAAAAAATTGGCCTACTTCATAGTAAAAGACACCCTTATTAATCGTCATTTATCAAAATATTATTTATCTTAATTTTGCCTTAATGGCTCTTTTTGATGTCCGATTTTTGTGTGTTAGATGACCACACGCTCATATGATCGACATCTATATACCCTTGTAAAAAGTTGCAATCCCGAAATCCGTTTTAGTGTAGTTACCCTTTGAGAAATCTAATTAATAAATATAAAAGCATAAGACTCTATATAGTTATTAACTTATTAATTATAAGTAGTTATTTGTTTATGAAAATTATAATTATTTATTAGGACTAATTTCTTGTTAATACCCTGAACTTTGGGGGTGTAATCAGTTCAGTCCCTGCACTTTTAATTTAATCAAAACAGTCCCTGAACTTTCAATTTTCATCAAATAAGTCTTTTAGTCAAAATTCAATTAAAATTTTGTCCAAAAAATATGTGAAATGTCCATTATACCCCTGCCTGTTTAGTTTTTTTTTTCTTTTTTTCTTCTCTCTCTCCCCGACCCTCTCTTCCTCTCCTCCCCGTGATCTACTTCTTCTTTTCTTCCTCCTCCTTTCTTTTTCTTATTCTAGAAAGCTGCGGCAAACAAAACTGGAAAAAAAAAACTAAACAAGCAGGGGTATAATGGACATTTCACATATTTTTGGGACAAAATTTTGATTGAATTTTGACTAAAAGACTTATTTGATGAAAATTGAAAGTTCAGGGACTGTTTTGATTAAATTAAAAGTGCAGGGACTGAACTGATTTCACCCCCAAAGTTCAAGGTATTAACAAGAAATTAGTCCTATTTATTAAGAGAAGTGTAGGTGAATTTAAAATTTATAAGTTGGTTTATAATTAAATATATATTTACTAATATATAAGTTTAAGCAGTACATAACTACATATATACATTAAAACATGCAATATAAGCAAAGGGTTGGTTCAGTAGGATTGGTTTAGTGGTGTTTATGTGTAAGCTATGTTCAAGGTTCGAATCCTATCAACCACAAAATATTTATTATTTTTAAGTCTTCATTCTTACAAAATATAACATATAATATTTAATATATTTGTAGATGGGCCTACGGGCCGGGCTTTTAAGGGCCGGGCCGGGCCGAACTTGGTGGGCTTTTCATGGGCCGGGCTAGGCTTTGAACCCCTTGTTCAAGCCTAGCCCTATATTTATCCGGGCCGGGCCTTACATGGGCCTACACCGGGCCGGGCCGGGCTTCGTCTTAATGGGCCGACGCGCCTCCATGGGCTACCCAGCCCCATGGGCTAAATGGTGACCCCTACTAGGAATATCTAGTTAGGTTTGCATAAGGATATGTATTGAATAAGAATCCTATTACTTTATGGATTGTACCATTGTATTTTTCAATATAAAAAGGCACATATTTATCAATAAAGAACTCTTGATTCCTGTGCTATTATCTTGTCTATTTACTTTCAATATTCTACAATAAAAATTGTACTTTTCAACAGGTGGTTATTAAATATTCAACGCATGCCATTATTAAATATTTATTATGCTGAGGTGGATTAATTTTGACCTTTAAAATTTTGAAAAGAAAATAGTTTTTGTCTTTTGCAAATGAGCTCCTCATCACTTGGCCTTTCGCAGCATTGAATGGGCATTAATTGAGCTGCAATCATGCTTGAAACAGCAGCATGCAATATATATATATGAATAGAGAGAGAGCTGACATAGGGAGACTTGAAGAGACAGAACGTGGATTGCTGCATGCCTTATCTCTTGTTAATTAATGTTATCATGCTTGTATAATTAATTCATGAGATATATGAGAGAGAGAGAGAGACGTGAGCCAGCTGCTGCATGCTTGAGGTTTATATATATATAGTTGCATGCAAGATATAGAGGACGTCCCAATGTGAAGAGAGAAACAGAAGAGAGAAAAAAACATGCAAGAGTTGTTTTCTGCCTAGCAGGAAAGAGATAGTTGCTAGGCCTTTGTTCTTGTATTTGTTTTTTCTCTAGTTGGGTAGTAGAGTTTGTTCTCTAGCTCTAGTAGTATTTCTCCAATTTGATCATAGTAGAATATTTTTCCGGCTCCGAAAGTGGACGTAGCTCAATCACACAGTTTGAGTGAACCACTATAAATTTTGTGTTCATTGTTTTTGATTGTTTTTCCTTGTTTACCCAAATTAGCTCGTATCAATATTGTATTTGTAACGCTTCCGCACAATAAATTGGCATCAGAGCTTTGGTTCTGAATTTGAAGTTGAATTTATTGATCGAGATCAATGGCTAATGACAAGGAGAAAAATCCGGAGAAAGATCCAGAGAAAGGTTCGGGTTCGGGTTCGTCATCAACTATGCGGCCATCAATCGGTAATGCCAAATTTGAAGTTGAAAAATTTAATGGTACTAACAATTTTGGCATGTCGCAGTGTGACATGATGGATGTCTTGTGTCAACAAGAATTGGATATAGCTCTTGATGACAAACCTAGAGATATGAGTGATGCAGAGTGGGCTAAAATTAATAGGTGGGTTTGTGGTTCCATCAGACTGTGCCTTGCCAAAGATCAGAAATTCTTTTCATGAAAGAAACCTCGGCAAAAGACTTGTGGAAGAAATTGGAGGATCAGTACATGTTCAAGAGTGCTGAAAATCGGCTTCTGACTCATCGTCAAAGTATGAGGTAAGGATAGTTTATGAAAGGGGTTGTCGTTCCTTCGAGGATCGATGGGCTCCTCAATTTCCAAGTAGTACGTATGGTTGATTACTCTAACTACGATGAGAAAGATAAGAAGTGGAATGAGTGAATGAAGGCAAGTATATGACAATGAGTGATGTAGTGGTGTGTAGTGGTGTCAAGATTAGTTTTGGAAAGATAATGATGCAAATGAAATGAAACAACCAACAAGTAAGGAAAGCAAACAAGTAAATAATGTAAAGTATGTGCAATGTATGAGAATGTTGGGGTTTTCGGGTAAACCACAAGTCCAATGTAACAAGCAATGCTTCAATCGAATTAATCATGCCAATGTGTGTGTGAATCAAGCCCCGTATCCTAGCCATGTTATGGGTCTAGGACCATGTTCATAAGGTATTAAAATGCCATGTTATGGGTCATTCCAACTCTCTAGGTGTCATAGGGGATTCCTCTAAGTTACCTAATGCCGAATCCCCTATAGCTTAAGAGGCGTAAAGCATCGAAACTAGGGACTCAAACAAGTACAACTCATCACATATGCTTCCAATTGCCTTGAGTGTGTGAGGTTACCAATCTCACACAATCTCATCAAGATAGGTTAGTTAACATGCCAAAGAAGTGGTAAATTCTAAGAACAAGCAACCAACACATATTGAAATAGCTAAGCACACATATTCATACAATCACAAAGGCATTCATTCATGAATCAAAGCATCACATAGTCACATTGGACTAGGGAACACAACCCTAGTCCCCAACAAAGTAACTACTCACTATCCATCAAGGCATACATCATCCAAATACAATAGCAATCTATAATCATGAGTACAAGAGAGAATAGGGGTGAGAAATGCTCAATCAATGATGTCTCCTTCCTCTCCTTGGTTATAGATAACGTCCTTGATGTCTGGTGAGGATCCCCAGCTGCCCAAGTGGTGGTGGAAGTGGCGGAGGCGTCGGAAGTGAGCTGAGATGGCGGATTCAGCCGCGCGTCGACCGGTCGACAGAGGTGCAGAGGCTAATCCGAAGAGAAAAGGTGGATAGAGGAAAGGGGAAAGAAAAATGAGGGATTTTGGGGCTGAAGTCAAGATACCCTAATGAGGCAAATACTAAGCTATTTATAGGCTAGAGGGGAAAGAATAAACGGTTAGGATGAAGTAGGGTTTAATCTAAGGGCTCAAAGGTTTAATGAAGGGCAAGGAAGGGAAATCACAAGGGAGGACAAAAGGGAGGAATAATCAACATGTCACCTCACCAAATCTAGTGTGGTTCTTGATGATGTGGGAGCACATTTGTGAATCACAAGGTTGACCTTGACTTGGACCTTGACTTTGACCTTCGGAGTTGACCATGGTTAACTTTTCGGTTTCTCGATCAATCTTCCGGAATTCTCTTGTGCTTCATTCTCGGGACTCGGCATTTGACTCTTTGATGCTCCAAAATCGGGGTTGACCACAAGTTGACTTTTGGTCCTCGGGTTGACTTTTCGTCTTCTTGCCGGAAATCCACTAAAAACTCCAAAATGCTCCCTTTTGATCCCAATATTGTTCTGATGCTCAATTTACCTACAAGTGTGAAACAAGGATTAGAGACTCACAAATAGCCATTGGACAAGCACAATAATGATGATTAGAGGCCTAATTTGTATGCAAATCACATACAAATCACACCCCCACACTTAAGCTTTGCTTGTCCTCAAGCAAACATAGAATCAACAATCCAATCAACACAAATTCAATTGCCTTTCCAACCATATCCTCAATAAGCCCACTAAGTCATTCATCAAGATTCAATCAAGCACACAACATAAACATCATGCTTTGCCAAGTGATTAAGATATGTATTCAATGCATGCTTGGTGACGTGTGTGCTAGCCATGGGGAAGAGTAATCAAGAGCAATCAAATTAGCATATATTGACAAGCTTAACCGCTAAACTCACATGGTTCACTAAATATTTCCGCTCTTGTGTTTAGGGTTAAGTGTTTGCTCTCAAAGCATAACCAAAAGCAACGTCCCCATAAGCTTGCTCGTTGACCAACTCTCCACTAATTAATTCACAGCTTATTGGATCACAAGGGCTTTCACATGGTTGTAATGGGGCCAAAGGTTAGGGGTTAGAATGAAATGAAGGGATGGAAAGTCAAGTGTTCCAAATGCTTCACAAGACAATTCAAGGACTTTGAAACTCATTTCCTTTGCATGTACTTTAGTAATCAACAACCTAAACCTTATTCTCCTCTTACCTTTTATTTTTCTACAACTTCTTTTTGGATTTTCTTTCTTCCTTTTTCTCCTTTTCTCTTTCTTTTTCTCACAACAAATTCTCATTTTGTATTTTCTTTTCTTTGGGACTTTCTTTTTGAACTTTTTTTTTTTACACAACTTCTTTTGATTTTCTCAACTTCTTTTTTCTTCTTTACAACTCCAACTCTTTCTATCTAGCTACCCCCACACTTTCCATTTTGTACAATCTCATAGACTTCCCAAGCACATAAGAAACAAGAAGTCACAATCATTGTCTCGTTAACATTTCGGAACAAGGGTAAGCTAGTGTTTAAGTTAAAATATGGGTTAGGGTGATGTGGGTGATGAAGGAAAAAGCTAATGATGAATGTGGCTCAAATGAGTTAGTCCTAATGGATTTGTGTTTAAGGGATGAATGTTAGTTTGGCCATGGTGCTAAACTAGTGCCTTAATCATTTCCAATTCGTTACAAACTAACACATAGCCTCAAGCGGTCTTTGAGCAAGTTCTAGGTCTCGTAAACTAATGGAATGCACACACATGAAGAACAAGGATGTATGAATGATGCATACATATCAATAAGGCTCAAAATCTCACCAATAAGGGATATGCAAGTCAATACATCGTCTACACATGCTTCTCTAGTTGCAAATGATCAATCAACATGGCAAATGTGCATAAAGTGTCAAGAAAGCATCAATTACATAAATTAATCACAAGGAAAATCAACAAAGTTTAAGCACATGCTCTCTATCCACTTAATGCACAACTTAACGGGCTCAAATTCATCATTGGGTTTGAAAAGGACAATAAAAACACACCAAACAAACTTCAAAGTTTCAAAATTCTCAAAATTTTCAACTTTAAGCACCTGTCGACCGTTCGACACATTGTCGTCGACCGTTCGACCAAAGGGTCGACCATTCGATGAAAACTTTGAAAAATTGAAAAATTTTTGTGGTTCGAAAATGTGAGACAACTTTAATTTGGCCTAACCTCACCCCCACACTTAAAACCAACATTGTCCTCAATGTTGTGAGGAGTTTTAAAAGCAATGAAAACCAAATTGGTATAAGGGATGGGAGTGAAGTTGGGCGAATGCATACAAACACAAAACATATAGCAATCGGAAGATAGAGATAAGAGAAACCCCCTTTGTAGACTCCCTGAGCTAGCCAAGAAACCACAAATAGACACCAGCTTCAGGGCACAAAACCTTGACTTCCATACGTTTGCTCCTTGGGTGCTAAGTGAACTAGAGAGTGTGATTGCATCGGGATCACTTGAAAACAGGGGAAAACAGCAATGCAACCTTGACCTTCTCCCAAAGATTTGGGTATAACTCCAAGAATAGGCATCCAAGTTGAGTGATTCTAGTGGCGTTGGGAAGTACACTCAAAGAGCTTTAGTTTGGCCACTAGAAACTCAGAAATCACCTTCCGGACATGCAATGAAGAACCGGTCAAAGTGACCCTCCAGAAAGTCAAACTGCAGTGAGCACTCCTCCTTTAAACTAATATTGCCATAGATCCAACGGTCTATTAGGAGCCAATTTCAACTGGGCACAGAAGACTCATCGGAGAAGCTTCTCTAACTTGTTTCAGTATATTCCAACGATCAGATGTAGAGAAAACGGCCTCTAAAGGTACTGCTCTGCCCAGGTCTGTCGGGGACAAATGCAAATCAACACCTCTTGGGTTTCTCCCTCCAAAGCTTCATATCCTAGCTCCTCCCAACCTCCCAAAACCTTTATTCATTACTTAATAGTGCTGAAAACAAAAATTTCTTTTCCAAATGGGGTTGCCTCCCCACAAGCGCTTCGGTTTACAGACCTACAAGCCGGTCTTGGTTCCTTCTAGGTGAAATTATGGTGGCTCAAAGCAAAGCTTCTTCTCACTCAATGTATGGCTTGTCTCACCATCTCCAAAGCTTCCCACAAAGTAGCCCTTGATACCATTAAAAATTGACTTCGAAGGTGGTGGCCAAGCATACTTTTTCTTCTTCACCTCTCCTACCATCTCTCTCATGGCCTTGATTGTCGCCTTTTGTAGTGCATTCATGGGAGGAGTCTTCTTTGTAGCACCTTCAAGAAATAGATCCTTTCCAAGTATGCGTTCATGAGAAAGAGGTGGTGGCTTTGAGTTCACAAGAGGCGGTGGATTGTCATACCCCCAAATTGGTGAGTAGTGGTCGTGAGCACGAGGTGTAGGCTTCGGTGGATTCAAAGGACCAAAGATCCTTTCACTCTTAGCACTATTGCCTTTCACCAAATTAATAGAAAACACCTCCTCAACTACCTCCGATGGATGAATGAGCTTGAACATTTCAAACTTCACCTTCTCACCCAACACCTTGAAACTAATGGTGCCCTTTAGAACGTTGATCTTCACACCCGCTGTAGCCATAAAAGGGCGTCCAAAGATAAGGGGGAATCCATTGTCTCCATTGGGGTCTTCACCCATGTCAAGCACCACAAAGTCGGCGGGGAGAATAAACTTATCAACTCTTATTAGCACATCTTCCACAACACCCGCCAGTCTTCGTTTGCTTCCATCCGCAAAGGTAAGTGCAATGGGAGTAGGTTGCAAGACACCAATGCTCAACCTCTTGTAGAGCGATAGAGGCATTACATTGACACTCGCCCCTAAATCCATGAGTGCTCCCTCAAGGTGAGTGTCACCAATTTGGCATCCAATAGTAAAGCTCCCGGGATCCTTCCTCTTTGGTGGCATGTTATGTTGAATCATTGAGCTCACATGCCCTTCAATCCTATAAACTTCGTGCTCATTAACTCTCTTCTTTTTGGTAGACAAGTCCTTGAGAAAATTTGCATAGACCGGCACTTTGCAAATGAGCTCCAACAAAGGGATATTAATCTCTACCTTTTTGAACACTTCGTGTAGCTCATTCCGCAAGGTCTTCTTCTTGTTCCTCCTCTCATCGGGGGTGATCTTCATCGCTTGGTTTACATGCACATCATCATCAAGGAGCTCCCTAGAGGTGCTCATGGTTCTTGGTGGGTCCATAGCCTTCATAGCCTCACCACCAAGGTTAGAAACCGTGACATTCTCATGCCTAGGAGTCTCCTCACTCAATGCTCATTCTTGTGTCTTCACTCCACCATAAGAGGTTACATCATTCTCAAAGGACAAGTAACCAAGTCCTTTCCCAAGCACAACTCCTTCATTCTCCTCACAAGTCTCCTTCTCATTCAATCCATAATTACCAAGGAGTACATTTTCTTCCTCCTTGGCCCCATCCTCCATGTAATGCATATGATCAAAGTTCTCATGAATGGGAATGAAAGGAGAAGGGGTAAAGACATTAGAATTTAGGGGAGTAGGAGTATAAGTAGCATGAGAGATACCAGAGTGAGATGTGAAAATGGCATTGCATTGCTCTTTAGCCTTGAACTTAGGATTTTGCTCCGCATTGGAGGGTAAAGCACATTTTGGTCCCTCACTAAGCTCCTTGGCCATGTGGCCCATTTGTAGCTCAATCTTCGACAAGCCTTGTTGCAACGTGTGTTGCCCTTGTTGAAGAGACGAGATCGCTTCATTGCTCTTCACTTGGCTTTGCACAAGGGTGGCAATCATATCCTTCATAGTTGGCTCCTCGGAATTTTGGGCGTGAAAGCTACTTGGGGCAGCAAAAGATGAAGAGACACCTTGATTGTAAGTGTTTCCTCCTTGAGTAGAGAACCCGGGAGGTGATCCAAAAGTTGAGCTCCTATGTCCTCCATATGTGCCACTCCCTTGATACTTATCTCCTCCTTGGTAAGTGTTATACCCTTGAGACCTCTCTTGATACCTTTGAGCATTGTTTCCAAAAGATTTTGGTTGGTATCCTTGAGTCCTCCCTTGCTCATTCTGAGGTGCAAAGTTGTTGTAAGGTTTTGAAGGCGCTTGATAAGAACCTTGTGAATAGGAACTCACTTGGTTCACTTGTTGTCTCTCTTCCTTCTCTTCCTCAACCATGTAAGCACACTCCTCCGCTTGATGGCCAAGAGAGCCACAATAGAAGCAAGGCGGTGAAGAGATGACACTATTGACTTGTCGAGAAGAAGGCTTGGATTATGCTTGCATGAGCATGTCTATCTTCTTGTTGAGAGCCGCTTCCAACCTATCAAATTGGGTTCTCATCAAGTCATCCCCCAATGATTCACTTGAGACATTGTGGACTCTTGTTACTTGAGGTGCCGATTGTGTGGGAGGAAGTCTTCGTGACCCAAAGTCATCCCATAGCTCGGAATTTGTGGCTAGGTCCTCAACTGTGTCCCATGCCTCATCGGGAGTCATACCGGCTATTGTGCTTCCCCGAAAAGTATCAACTCTTTGTCGTTGGCCGGAAGATAACCCTCGGTAGAACACATCAACTAGAAACCATTGTTCCAAGCCATGGTGTGGGCAACTCATCACTAAATCCTTGAATTTCTCCCAAGTCTCGTAGAAAGCGTCGCCCGATTGGTGCTTGAAGTTGACAATAGCATCCCGAACCTTGGCTGCCTTGCTAGGTGGGAAGAACTTTGAGAGGAAAGCTTCTTGCAACTCAAACCATGAGTGAATGGACCTTGGTGGAAGCTTGAGTAACCACTTCCTAGCTCCATCCTTCAATGTGAAAGGGAATAGGCGAAGCTTGAGACCATCCTCGGGTAGTCCATGTAGTTGCACCGTCGTACAAGCTTGCTCAAAGTCCATAAGGTGATCGTATGGACTCTCATCTTTCAAGGCATGAAAGGTAGACATAATGCTCAAGGTGGAAGACTTGATTTCATAATGAGTGTTGCACGGTGGTAGCATGATGCAAGAGGGGTGATCCACCACATGAGGAAGAGAGTACTCCCTCATACGTCTCACGGGAGGTGGATTGTTGTTGTTGTCTGGATCCGGTGGTGGATTTGGTTCTCCCATTGTTGCTTGGGGAATCGGCTCCTCCAAAGGTGCTTGGTGGCGCTCAAGTGTAGGCGGTGCACTCTCACACACAATCGGTCTACGTCTCCCAATCGGTCTACGTCTCACTCTTGGCCTTCCTCTTTTGTTCTAACTTAAAATCTTTCTCTTCTAAGTTGTGTGCGTGTGTGAGAGGTTGAAGCAAGGTTCATATACCTTCACAACACAATAACCAATGATTAGATACCACAATTGAAGTAAGGAATACAAGTATAAGAGGTGAAAACAAGTAATGATATCAAAGAGTGAAAGAAACAAAGCAAAGGAACAAAAATGCTCCCAGTCGACCGTTCGACAGTCGGTCGTCGACCGGTCGACAGTCGTCAAGGGAATTTCCGTCGAAGGGTCGAGAGACAGGGTCGACCGTTCGACAAATGCCCCGAAACTATATTTTTGTATTTTTTTCCTTTTATACATAAACAAACAAAGTCCCAAAAGGTGCAAAGGAACCCAAACAACAATAAACAAGCAACTTAAAGCACAATTAAACCAACGAAAGCACGAATTCAATATTCACAAGTTCAAGAACACACTTGATGCAAGAAACTAAATGAAAGTAAACTAGATGGTTACCAACTAGGCGATAAAAATACCACAATATAAACAAACACAACAAGGAAATATGCAAACAAAAGCAAAAGAAAGCTAAAGTCTCAACCACAACTACCAAGAAATCAACGATTAAACCTAGATCCCCGGCAGCGGCGCCATTTGACTCATCGTCAAAGTATGAGGTAAGGATAGTTTATGAAAGGGGTTGTCGTTCCTTCGAGGATCGATGGGCTCCTCAATTTCCAAGTAGTACGTATGGTTGATTACTCTAACTATGATGAGAAAGATAAGAAGTGGAATGAGTGAATGAAGGCCAGTATATGACAATGAGTGATGTAGTGGTGTGTAGTGGTGTCAAGATTGGTTTTGGAAAGATAATGATGCAAATGAAATGAAACAACCAACAAGTAAGGAAAGCAAACAAGTAAATAATGTAAAGTGTGTGCAATGTATGGGAATGTTGGGGTTTCGGGTAAACCACAAGTCCAATGTAACAAGCAATGCTTCAATCGAATTAATCATGCCAATGTGTGTGTGAATCAAGCCCCGTATCCTAGCCATGTTATGGGTCTAGGACCATGTTCCTAAGGTATTAAAATGCCATGTTTTGGGTCATTCCAACTCTCTAGGTGTCATAGGGGATTCCTCTAAGTTACCTAATGCTGAATCCCCTATAGTGCTTAAGAGGCGTAAAACATCGAAACTAGGGACTCAAACAAGTACAACTCATCACATATGCTTCCAATTGCCTTGAGTGTGTGAGGTTACCAATCTCACACAATCTCATCAAGATAGGTTAGTTAACATGCCAAAGAAGTGGTAAATTCTAAGAACAAGCAACCAACACATATTGAAATAGGTAAGCACACATATTCATACAATCACAAAGGCATTCATTCATGAATCAAAGCATCACATAGTCACATTGGACTAGGGCACACAACCCTAGTCCCCAACAAAGTAACTACTCACTATCCATCAAGGTATACATCATCCAAATACAATAGCGAGCTATAATCATGAGTACAAGAGAGAATAGGGGTGAGAAATGCTCAATCAATGATGTCTCCTTCCTCTCCTTGGTTATAGATAACGTCCTTGATGTTTGGTGAGGATCCCCAGCTGCCCAAGTGGTGGTGGAAGTGGCGGAGGCGTCAGAAGTGAGCTGAGATGGCGGATTCAGCCACGCGTCGACCGGTCGATAGAGGTGCAGAGGCTAATCCGAAGAGAAAAGGTGGAGAGAGGAAAGGGGAAAAAGAAAAATGAGGGATTTTGGGGCTGAAGTCAAGATACCCTAATGAGGCAAATACTAAGCTATTTATAGGCTAGAGGGGAAAGAATAAAGGGTTAGGATGAAGTAAGGTTTAATCTAAGGTTTAATCAAAGGTTTAATGAAGGGCAACGAAGGGAAATCACAAGGGAGGACTGGAATTTTGTGAACACTGTGTTTTGGGAAAGCAGACTAGAGTGAAGTTTGGCACCGCAGTTCATCAGACTAAAGGTACTCTAGATTATGTTCACACAGATGTATGGGGACCTACCCAAACTGCATCTTTAGGAGGTAAACATTATTATGTCTCTTTTGTTGATGACTTCTCTAGAAGAGTATGTGTGTACACCATGAAACCTAAAAATGAAGTCCTAGATATATTTGTGAAGTGGAAGAAAATGATTGAGACTCAGACCGGTCGAAAAATTAAGAGGCTCAGGTCAGACAATGGTGGTGAATACAAGTCTGATCCATTCTTGAAGTTATGTCAAGATGAGGGTATTGTGAGACACTTCACAGTGAGAGAGACACCGCAGCAGAATGGGGTGGCAGAACGCATGAATCAGACTTTGCTGGAGAAAGTTCGGTGTTTGTTGTCTAATGCTGGATTAGGCAAAGAGTTTTGGGCTGAGGCAGTTACATATGCGGGCCATCTCATCAACAGGTTGCCTACTGCGGCAAATGAGGGCAAAACGCCTATGGAGGTATGGTCTGGAAAACCTGCTACTGATTATCATTACTTACATATTTTTGGTTGTTCTGCTTATTTTCATGTCAGGGAAATCAAGCTTGATCCAAGGGCCAAGAAAGCTGTTTTCTTGGGATTTAATGATGGTGTGAAGGGATTCAGGCTATGGTGTCCAGATGTGGGAAAAGTCGTTGTAAGCAGAGACATGACTTTTGATGAGGCTGTTATGGTTTATCAGAATAAGCAGACGGATTTCCAAGTGCAGATAATAGAGAGTTCGAAGAAGGTGGAGCGCATGGAAAATATTGATGAAGCTCCAGTTGATCCAGAGAGTCCTACTGTTGATTCGGATGATACAGATACAGAGGACGTGATTGTTGAAGAAGAGGCTCCAACCCAAGAGTCTACCCAGCAAGATGTACCTATTGCAACTAGAAATGGTAAAAGAAAAGCTCTAAAGCCAGCATGGTTAAGTGATATGGTTACTTATGCACTTCCAGTGATTGAAGAAGAAATTCCATCTACCTATGAAGAAGTTGTCATACATGCAGATAGTGTAGAGTGGAGAAAAGCTATGGATGAGGAGATGAAGTCTCTTCACAAGAATAAGACGTGGGAGTTCGTTCGGTTACCACCTGGAAAGAGAGAAATTGGTTGCAAGTGGGTGTTTGCTAAAAAGGAAGGATCTTGATATGCGGTAATTACCGACGTCATTAATTATTACCTAAATTTCCTAACAATTTGTCGTTGAATAGTATAATGGGAAGTATATGTGGTGACTGTTTATGGGCTTTGGGCTTTTGATTGCTTGATTGTGATTATGAGGTTGCTTGCTCTTTGAATTGCAGGTTGATTCACGGTGGTGGTTCCGTGATTTTGTGGTGATTGAGAGATCGTGGGGGGGGGGGAATTGTTGTTTGCAGGGAAGGAAAGAAGAATAGAAGGGGAAGAAGATATGGCTTAGATAGCTAGGGAAAGAAGGGAAGGAGGGAGAGAAGAAGAGAGGAGAGGTTATGTAATTGCAGAGAGGAGAGTAACCGGTGAAACGAAGAGAGGATTGTGACGAGAGAACTTTGATGAGCAGAAGGGAATGGAGAGGGGAGAGCTCCCCCCCCCCCCCCCCGGCCTATTCAAAAATGGAATTGAGACTGGTATTTGAAGAGGGAAATGGAAGGTGGAAGCAGTAGTGGAGTGATGAATGGAGTGAGCTGTGCTAGAAGCCAAGGGAATGGAAAGATGCTCGCCGGCAGTGGTGGAGAAACAGCTCAATTGCAGTATTTGAATTCAACTTGGAGTTTCGAGAACGTGGTAGCTTCTGAGAGTTTGAATTCAAAGGGAGCGGGTAACATGGGAGCTGCAAACAAAATAAATAAATAAAATAAAATAACAAAAGTAATGAAAGGAAATAAATATAAAATAAAATAAAAGAAAAATAAAATAACAAAAGAAATAATTATAAAATAAATACTAAAATAAAAATAAAAATAAATATAAACAAGGGAAAATAAAATGGAGATTTAATTTATCTTTCACCACCGTGTGTGGTGGTTGCGCCTCCGTGAATGGTGGTTCGCCAGCAAAATTGCCGGGATTTGGAACGGTTTCCACAATCTTCGTACAATGTTATATTCCACTTCCGAATAATGACCGGTGTCATCAGATAATTGGAAAGTCACGGTTGACTTTCCGAAATTGCGCTGTAAATTTCCAAAATTCACCTTTTATGTGTAAATTAGCATTTTTCACATATTTTCCCTGAAAACACGAAAACAAACATTAAACCGACAAATAAGCTTTCAGAAGAGCATCCATCCAAGTATTTAGAGCACTTTGTGAACGTATTTTACGTTCACATCACACCCCCACACTTGAACTTTTGCTAGTCCTCTAGCAAACATGATTTGCACTTATTTATAGCGCAAATTGTATTCATAATCACGAGAGTTAAGCTTATCCGAAGGCATTTTGTTACTACTAATATGCGTTTTCACGATTTCAGGTTACTTAGGTGACTTGAGGTAGTTCGGCACAAGAAGGTGCATTTTGACTACTTTTAGGCACACTTCCGAGAAGAGGACAAGGAGTCAACCGTGGCTTCTAGACATTGAAGATTGCATGAATTCACCTTCGGAAGACGTTGTCATTGAAGGCCTTGAAGAATCGAAGAAAGGAAGGAAAATGAAGAAATTGCATTTCCGGCGACTTTTCCGGCCAACCACCACCACAAGAGGCGGCAGCACCGCCGGACCACCACCAGCTGCACACATGTGCATGGCTGATGACATGTCCACTAGTTTCCCCACTCACCCACAAATTCCTCCACTTCACCTTTCTTTTCCATTTCTTTTCCCACCACTCACCTTTGTTTACTCTCTCCACTAGGAAACCCTAGGGAACCCTTGGAGGCTGTTGAGACCAACCAGACCTTGCTCTCATTCAGTGAGTCACGTTCAGAAAAACCCTAGGGAGATAGACACCATTTTCTCTCGCCAAACCTTGCAAAAACACACACAGACGTACCAAGCGCCCGGACGCCGATACCATCCGCCCGGACGCCCAGTACGTCTGCCGTTTTTGTTCTTCCATTTTCACCACCTTCCACCATCCATCTCACTTCCATCCCTTCACGAAATATCTTCCACACATCCCAAACACTACAACCATACACTTTCCACCACCATTCCATCGTTCTACCTTCACCACAAGTTGCCATCCATTGAGACATCAAGAGTTGGGAAGCTTGGAGATTAGTTGGAGCTTGTAGAGGAAGAGTTGGGAAGCTTGGGAAGCTTGGAGATTAGTTGGAGCTTGCCATCCAATGGACTGAGTTTGTTTGAATCTTGATTCTTGAATCTCTATGCCTAGGAAGTTTGTTTGAGACCCTAACAAGGCTTGGATGAATAGACTAGGAGTATTTGTGACCCTAATAAGGCACAAAATAGGCCTAGAAGAATCAATCCTAGAACCATAACATGGTTAGGATAGGGGTTTGATCCTTAGTGAATTCATTGTTGCATGTTCTTGAGAGTTGTCATACATTTGATTGGGGTAGAGTGAACCCGAAACCCCAATCGTTTCCATCCATTTGATCACACAGCAATCACACTTTTGTTGGGCTTGTCACCTCAACAACACACAAAGCTATCAACACATTCACTTGTGTTCTTGTTACCACAACCTCACTTAGATTAGATTGGTTACTTAGCTACTGTCCTTGTCACCTCAAGTCACTGTTCTTGTCATTGTCACTCAAGAGTGACACCCCTTTGATCACTACACTTGCATGTTGCACATACTCCACATCTAAGTACATAATCCATCTCTAATCACACCACTTCTAGTGCATTGTATACCTTGTTTGCATTTGTTCACCAAGTAGGGATCTTGGGCCTTCCAATCCCTTGGGTACGACAACCCCTGGTCACAATTTACCATCCACTACACTTTGACGGCGATACTCACAAATAACCCCTCCGGTATCATCGAGTCAAATGGCGCCGCTGCCGGGGATTGAGGTTCATCCTTGATTCCTTGGTGACCCGCATCCGGGGTGTCTTTGCACTATTCTTGTAGTATAAATTGATTGATATTTGTGTCTTAGTGTTTGTTGTGTCTTTGATTCATAGCATAATTGTGTTTGTTGTTGTTTTTGTTTCCAAGTTGTTCCTAAGCACATTCTTTGCTACTGTGTGGTTTTCCCGATTTTTGTTAGCATAGTAAATCAATCCAGAAAATTATAAAAATTTGTGTGCTAGTTCTTTTGTGTGTCTAGTTGTTGTGTTTAAAATTTGGTTGTGTTTCGTTAAGGTTTGCTTAGGTAAATTGTGATTTGTTTCTCTGTTGCCCTGTGAAGTTGTTCACAGTGGCAATTTTCGTAATTATTTCTGAACTCTCTGTAACTGAAATTCACTTAATCCGTCCGGGCACCCATTGTGACGTCCGGACGCCCTTGATACAGAAGCCATTTCCCGATGAATCCGTCCGGACGCCAAGCCTAGCGTCCGATCGTCTGGGACCATTTTTTGTGAAACTGTTTTGTGCATTTTGCTTCCAATTGCTTCCAATTCCATTGTGTCATTGTTTCCTTACTTCTAAGTGTTGATTATACCTACTCTTTGTGTGTTTACAGGTACATGAACGTGTCCTCCACTTCTAGTGATCAAATTGTGTTGAGAAGTGGGAGAGTTTTGAGTGAAGACACAAGAGGAAGACCTAGTGGAAGAGGAAGAGGAAGAGGAAGAGGAAGAGGTAGACCTAGGAGAACTGAGAGTGCTCCACCAGTTACACACCTTCCAGAGCAACCTACACCACCCAAAGAGACAATGGGGGATGTGAACAACAATGATCAAGTGCCTCCCATTGATGAAGTGGAGCTACCATTGAGTCATTACTCAAATCCTAGCGTTGTCAATGCACCATCTTGTATTATCCATCCACATCCACAAATTGCATACGAGATCAAGCATTCGATCTTGTCCATTCTGCTTACCTTCCATGGAGTTGAGAAGGAGCGACCATATGATCACATGGTCGATTTTGATGCCATTTGCAGCACCCTAAACAGAGGAGGATTGACATATGATGAATTGAAGCTTAGACTCTTTCAATTCTCACTCAAGGCAAAGGCAAAGATTTGGTTCCACAAGCTAAAGCCAAGAAGCATCCGTTCTTGGGATGACATGCAGAAGGTGTTCCTCAACACCTATTACCCTCATCATCGCACTATCGCTTACGAGGATTCAGCTCACTACATTCATGCAAGGTGAGCGTGAATCTATCTATGATGCTTGGGAACGTTTTAAGGACTTGGAGCTTGGATGTCCACACCATGGAATCAGCAAATGGCAGCTTGTTTCCTCATTCTATGACGGTCTATTTGATGATGACCGGAGGAGACTTGACAACGCATGTGGTGGCAGTTTTCAAAGGAAAGGACCTAATGCCGCTTGGGACATCATTGAGGAGCTCTCTAATCAATCCGGGCAGTGGGACAACCATGACCGGAGGAGAGACACAAGGCTTAGGGAAAGAGAAGAGCCACATCTTGGTGGAAGAGAACCAAGAGGAGTTGAGGCAAGGACAAGAGCAGTCCAAGGTGTCTCTCAAATCCAACAAGTGGATGATTTGATGAATGCTAAGTTTGAGCAACTAGAGGCTGCCATGAACACCAAGCTTGATCTCTTGCTCAAGGCACATGGCAATGCAGCTCCTCCTCATCCAAGTGAGCAAGTAAAGGCAGTGGCTGTTTCATGTTCATATTGTGGTTCCTTGGAGCATGAAACCTTTGAATGCCAATACTATTCAGCCACCATTCAACAAGGAGTGTTGGATGAGCAATTGTACCAAGTGGATAATTATAATCCGGAGCACCACTCCTCACAGCTGAACAATCATCCTCACTACTCCTATGGCAAGAGGCATGTGGAGAATGCAGCCCTAACCAACAGCCAAGGCCATCAAGGGGGCAGTACCTATCAAGGAGGAAACAACTACCAAGGAGGTAGATTTGTTGGAGGAAGGTTTCAAGGAGGAAACCAAACATATCAAGGAGGGAGAACACAAGGGTTCCAAGGCCCTAACACCTATCAAAGAGGAGCTCCTAATCCTATGTATGCTCGGGGAGGCAAGCACCTCACAAGCTCCTCCAAGACAAAGCACATATCAAGCACCTCCCGGATTTGAGCACAAGAGGGAGAACTACCATGCTCAATCAAATGATTCAAGGGAGCCTACATTCAAGGAGATACTCACCGCCCTCTCGCAAGCCAGCTCAAGACAGATCAAAGTGTGTCCATAGTGTCCCAAGGATCGAGCAAATTGGAGCTTCAAGTGGGGCAACTCTCCAAGCAACTCCAATCAAGGCAACAAGGTGGATTACCTTCACAACCGGAACAAAATCCAAGGCATGAGAGTGTGAAGGCGATCACCACCCTTCGTTCGGGTAGGTCTTACGACAACCTTGTGAATTATGACCCCCATGCTCATATATATGCCCCCCTTCTTCTACAACATTCATGGGACCTTGTTTAAATTCTGAAAATTTATTTGAGGAGAATGGGGCCGGATGGGAAGAAAATGTACCATCCGGCAATTTGGAGAGTGATGATGTTGTTGGTATTGTGCGGAGAAACAAGGGGGAGGATAAGGAAGCCGGTAGGGAAGAAAATGTACCTACCGGAGGAGCATTGAATCAAGAACTGAATCAAGAGAGTTCTCTGCCAGTCAATCCGTCCGGACGCCCAGCGGTGTCGTCCGGACTCCCTTCAGTCAGTGAGGAAAGCTCGCCCAATCCGTCCGGACGCCAAGCAGTGCCGTCCGGACGCTTGTCAAACAGAGAAGAAAAATTGCAGCCCTCGACAAATCCGCCCGGACGCTGGGCAGCACAGACCAATTTTTCGAGAATCCGTGTATCCGTCCGGACGCCAAGAGGTAGCGTCCGATCGTCCGGGGCCTCGAACGAAAAGAAATTCTACCCGAGAGGAGAATGTTGAAGTGTCCAAGCCTTCATCTATTAGTGTCTTCAATCAGCGAAGATGGCACACCATTGGGGGAAGAATTTGGGCAGCTCTCTCTTGATCATGAGTTTGACAAGAAAGATTATAACAAGAGGAAGAGCAAGAATGTCACTTTTGACAAGGAGGAAGGGAAGTTGAAGAGTGCACAAGTGCCAAGCAATGACATTCCAAGGAGATGCAACTTGAGTATACCTCCTTTGCATGTAACAACTCATCAAGTGCCTCTTCCATTTCCTCATGCTCAAAGGAAGGAGGATTTACAGAAGAAGAACAACAAGTATCGCAAAGAATTCATTGAGTTGTTCAAGAAGGTTAACATCAACATCCCCCTTCTAGATGCTATCAAGCAATTCCCTCCCTATGCCAAGTTTTTGAAGGAGTTGTGCACCAACAAGAGGAAGTTCTTGAAGGATGAACAAATAATTTTGAGTGAGGATGTCTCTGCTGTCCTACAAGGCAAGCTTCCTCCCAAGCTTAAGGATCCCGGTTCATTCACGGTCCCTTGCATCATTGGCAACAAGGGATTCGACAAGGCAATGTTGGACTTGGGGGCATCAATAAACCTAATGCCTTATGATGTGTACAAGACCCTTGCACTAGATGACATCAAGCCGGTGAAGATTTCACTCAAGCTTGCTGACCGGAGCCAAGTTGTGCCCAAGGGAATTGTTGAGGATGTTCTAGTTAAGATTGGAGAACTCCTCATACCGGCTGATTTTGTGATCCTTGACATGAAGGACATTGTAAGTGGAGGAGAAGAGGAGATGCCTATCCTCTTTGGAAGGCCTTTCATGGCCACAGCCGGTACTAAGATTGATGTGAAGGAAGGGATCCTCACAATGACAGTTTTTGACACCACCATTGGTTTTCGAATCTTCGATGCCATAAGAAGTCCGCTGCCCTTGGGGGACTGTTTTCGGATAGATGTGTTGGGGGATGCCGTTGCTACATCTTTTATTGAGTCCAACTCTAGAGATGCGTTGGAGACTTCTATTGCCTATCCCGACATGGAGTTCCTTGATGAAGAGATAGTGGATGCAACATTTGCATTGACCACTATGCCATCTACTTCTATCCCCTATCATATTGAGACTTCACCATCATGGGCACCAAAGTTGCAGCCCTCTATTGTGTCACCTCCTAAGCTTGAGATGAAGCTACTGCCCTCCTCATTGAAGTATGCATACTTAGGTGAAGATGAGACACTTCCCATTGTCTTGTCTTCCAAGCTTTCCACAAGTGAAGAGGAGAAATTGCTTGCTGTTTTGAGGGAACACAAGGCTGCTTTTGGGTGGACAATTGCAGATATTAAGGGTATAAGTGCAAGTGTGTGCACTCACAACATCTATATGGAAGAGGGCAGCAAGCCTACAAGAGATGCCCAAAGGAGATTGAACCCACCAATGATGGAGGTGGTGAAGAATGAAGTCACAAAGCTCCTCGATCACGGAGTCATTTATCCAATCTCCGATTCTAAGTGGGTGTCACCGGTTCAAGTGGTGCCTAAGAAGGGAGGGCTGACCATTGTGAAGAATGACAAGGGAGAGGACATCCCTCAAAGAGTCCAAAGTGGTTGGAGAGTATGTATTGACTACCGGAAGCTTAATACCGCCACAAGGAAAGATCATTTCCCCCTTCCTTTCATTGATCAAATGCTTGAGAGGTTGGCTGGACATTCCCATTTCTGTTTCCTTGATGGGTACAGCGGCTATAATCAAATTGTGATAGCTCCCGAGGACCAAGAGAAGACCACTTTCACATGTCCTTTTGGCACCTTCGCCTACCGTCGAATGCCTTTCGGTTTATGCAATGCACCGGCCACATTTCAAAGGTGTATGATGGCACTGTTTCATGACATGACGGAGAACTTTATGGAGATTTTCATGGACGATTTTTCTGTCCATGGGAATTCATTTGAGGAGTGCCTAGCACACTTGGCTCTTGTGCTGAGGAGATGTGTGGAGACAAGCCTTGTGCTTAATTGGGAGAAGTGCCACTTCATGGTAGATGAGGGCATTGTGCTTGGCCATGTGGTTTCCAAGAGAGGGATTGAGGTTGACAAAGCTAAGATTGAGCTTATGCAGAAACTGCCTCCTCCGGTTAATGTGAAGGGAGTGAGGAGTTTTATGGGACATGCCGGTTTTTACCGAAGGTTTATAAAGGACTTCTCAAGGATATCAAAGCCATTGTGTGATCTACTCTCCAAGGATGTTGCTTGGAGCTTTGATGAGAAGTGCATGACGGCATTTGAGGAGATTAAGGAGCTATTGATTAGTGCTCCTATCATGTGTGTGCCGGATTGGACGCTCCCCTTTGAGCTCATGTGTGACGCATCCGATTATGCTCGGGTGCTGTTTTGGGGCAGCGGACAGAGAAGAGGTTGCATGCTATCTACTATGCTTCTCGGACATTGAATGATGCTCAAGTGAACTACACCACAACCGAGAAGGAGCTCCTAGCTATTATCTTTGCTTTGGAGAAGTTTCGGAGCTATCTTATAGGCTCCAAGGTGATTGTGCATACCGATCACGCTGCATTGAGGTACTTGATGACCAAGAAGGATGCAAAGCCCCGCCTCATTCGTTGGATGTTATTATTGCAAGAGTTTGACTTGGAGATCCAAGATAAACCGGGTAGAGAGAATGTTGTAGCGGATCACCTCTCAAGACTTCTTGGGGGAGGTGATGATTCAGCCATTCCTTTGGTTGAAGGCTTTCCGGATGAGCAGATCTTTGCCATTACCACCGCTATGGAGCTGCCATGGTACTCAATCTTAGTCAATTACTTGGCTAGTGGTGGTACATATAGACCGGAGGGAGCTACTCACCATGAGTTGAGGAAGCTCAAGAGAGATGCCCAATCATTCATTTGGGATGACCCCTACCTATGGAAGGAGGGGAAGGATCAGATTTGGAGGAGGTGTATACCGGAGAGTGAAGTTCCACTGATTTTGGAACATTGTCACAACCACACATGGGGTGGACACTTTGGAGGAAAGAAGACAGCTTTCAAGGTCTTGCAAGCTGGATTTTATTGGCCTTCACTCTTCAAGGACTGTCATGAGTATGCCCTCCGATGTGATCGCTGCCAAAGAGTTGGCAATATATCAAGAAGAGACCAGCTGCCCCTCACCAACATATTTGAGCTAGAAATCTTTGATACTTGGGGCATTGACTTCATGGGACCCTTTCCTAGCTCTTATGGGTTCCTATATATATTGGTGGCAGTGGATTATGTGTCTAAATGGGTAGAGGCACAAGCAACAAGGACCAAGGATGCTGCTGTGGTCACAAAGTTCCTCAAGGAACACATACTTACAAGGTTTGGCACACCTCGTTTTATCATAAGTGATGGAGGTTCTCACTTCATCAATAAGAGCTTTACTGCCCTCATGACTAAGTATGGAGTTAAGCATAAGGTTGCCACACCTTATCACCCACAGACCAGTGGCCAAGTTGAGGTCTCTAATCGAGAAATCAAGTCTATTTTGGAGAAGGCTGTCAACACTACTAGGAAGGATTGGAGCACAAAACTTCTTGATGTGTTGTGGGCCTATAGAACTGCTTACAAGACCCCTTTGGGTATGTCTCCCTATAGACTTGTGTATGGCAAAGCTTGCCACATGCCAGTAGAGCTGGAGCACCGAGCATTTTGGGCTGTAAAGGCCATGAATTGGGACTTAAAGGCAGCCGGTGACAAGAGGAGGTTGGACTTGAATGAGCTTGCTGAAATCCGCAATGAAGCTTATGAGAGTGCAGCCTTGTTCAAGGATAAGACCAAGGTCTGGCATGACAAGAACCTCAAGAAGAAGGAGTTTGTTCCCGGTAACAAAGTGTTGCTATACAACTCAAGATTGAAGTTGTTTCCGGGAAAGCTACGCTCAAGATGGAGCGGTCCTTATGAAGTTGTGAAAGTATTCCCACACGGAGCTGTGGAAGTGAAGAACCTCCAAGATGGAGGCATATTCAAGGTGAATGGGCATAGGCTGAAGTTGTACCATGGTGGTACATTTGATACGCAAGAGGAGGTTGAACGGTTCACCGAAGTTCCCATTGTCACCTAAGGAGGAAAAGACCGGCTTGAGGGTCTCTAAAAACAAGCGCTCATGGGGAGGCAGCCCCATATCCCCAACTCTTGAAGTACATCATGATAAGCATCACCAAAGGTCGTGAGCATTGGATTGCAAGGTCTTGAAACCTTGTTGTTGGTGATTGTTCGTGTCTAAACGGAAAGCATGCGCTTCGAAGGGGAGTATTTCTATCTTTTCTTGTTTTCATTATTGTTTGTTTTGTGTGTTTGTGATTGTTTGTCATGTTTTCTCACCCAAAGTTTATTGTTGAATTCACTTATCACATTGGGGACAATGTTAAGTTTAAGTGTGGGGGTGAGATTGGGTTCGTTTTGGCCAAAATGTTTCAATTCTTTCGAATTTTGTCAAGTTCCAGTAGCTAATCCGTCCGGACACCCTACTAGTGTCCGGACGCCCATAAGTCTGGGAGGTAAACCCGAGTGATCCATCCGGACGCCCCTACTAGGCGCCCGGACGCCCTATGTAATCTCAGAAAACCTGCTCTCTGCCACTTGATCCGCCCGGACGCCAAAACAAGGCGCCCGGACGCCAGAGCCCCTGATTGTGAAATTTTGGCATTTTTGTTTGTTTTTGTGTGTTGTTTGTGTTTTGTGTCCATTTTCTCCGATCCCAATGATGAATTGAGCTTAGTTTGTTGTGTTCTAGAGACTGTGATCATTGTTAAAGCTTGATATGATTTGCTTTGAGTTTAATATGCATGATTCTTGATTGCTTGATCACCATGTACACTTCACCTTTGTTGATTCGTTGATTGCAATCCGAGAAGCACACTTGACATGTATTGCCATGCATACCCATAAATTGTGAGGTTTTGAGCCCATTGAATATGCACATGTATGCATCTTACATGTTTCTCTTTGTTCTTCATGTGTGAACATTGCATAAGGTTTGGACCTAGAACTTGCTCAAAGACCACTTGAAGCTTTTGATTGATCCATTTTGAGTTAGAAATGACTAAGGCATTAGTTGAACACCATTGCCAAACTTACCATCATCCATATGAATCTGAACTCTAGGAATAGCCCACTTGAGCCATATACATCATTAGCTTTCCTTTGTTCACCCACATCACACACATTCATTCCACCACTTCAAAATTACCATCACCATTGTGTTTACAAGACTTTGATAGTGACTTCTTATCCTTTATGCTTGGGATTTTATGATTGTACCTAAAAGGAAAGTTTGGAGGAGTTGTTTAATTCAGTTTTATTGTTCAAAGAAAGAAAGAAAGAAAGAAAATCAAAAACAAAAAGAAGGAATAAAGTTCCTCAAGAAAAATAAAGAAAAAAATAGAAAACGAGAAAGAAGAAAAATCCAAAAAGAAAGTAGTTTGTGAATAAGGTTGGAGGAGAATAAGAAAATAATTTGGTTGAAGCATTTGGTTGAGTTTCAAAGTCGTTGATATGTCTTGTGAACACTTAGCACCACTCATATTTCCATTCCATTCCATTCACCCATTGGCCCCGTTTTACCATTATAAGTCCTTGAGATCTAACAATTTATGGTTCGATTTGTAGAGAGTTGGTTGATGAGCAAGCATATGGGAACATTCTTTGTGCATTTGTTGTGAGAGTAAACACTTTGACCCTATACACTTGAGCGGAAATACTTAGTGATCTTTGCGAGAGTCGTGGTTAATGTGTTTAGTGTGCCTATTTGATTGCATGAGATGGATTGTACATTGGTTTCCACACACTTCACCGAGCATGATTGAATTGCGCTTGTTAAATTCTTAGCAAATTTGTGAAGCCTTGATTTGTGATCTTATGTCTCTTGTTTACAACATCCCGAGCTCGTTGAGGACTATGGTTGGAGAAAATTTTGTTTGAATTTTATTTTTCCCTTTCTGGTTTTGCATTGTGTTTCCCTTACTGTTTTATGTTGTGTTTGCTTGAGGACAAGCAAGATTCAAGTGTGGGGGTGTGATTTGCACTTATTTATAGCGCAAATTGTATTCCTAATCACGAGAGTTAAGCTTATCCGAAGGCATTTTGTTACTACTAATATGCGTTTTCACGATTTCAGGTTACTTAGGTGACTTGAGGTAGTTCGGCACAAGAAGGTGCATTTTGACTACTTTTAGGCACACTTCCGAGAAGAGGACAAGGAGTCAACCGTGGCTTCTAGACATTGAAGATTGCATGAATTCACCTTCGGAAGACGTTGTCATTGAAGGCCTTGAAGAATCGAAGAAAGGAAGGAAAATGAAGAAATTGCATTTCCGGCGACTTTTCCGGCCAACCACCACCACAAGAGGCGGCAGCACCGCCGGACCACCACCGGAGCACCACCACAGCAGGAGAGAGTCTCCTACACCAGCTGCACACATGTGCATGGCTGATGACATGTCCACTAGTTTCCCCACTCACCCACAAATTCCTCCACTTCACCTTTCTTTTCCATTTCTTTTCCCACCACTCACCTTTGTTTACTCTCTCCACTAGGAAACCCTAGGGAACCCTTGGAGGCTGTTGAGACCAACCAGACCCTGCTCTCACTGAGTGAGTCATGTTCAGAAAAACCCTAGGGAGATAGACACCATTTTCTCTCGCCAAACCTTGCAAAAACACACACAGACGTACCAAGCGCCCGGACGCCGATACCATCCGCCCGGACGCCCAGTACGTCTGCCGTTTTTGTTCTTCCATTTTCACCACCTTCCACCATCCATCTCACTTCCATCCCTTCACGAAATATCTTCCACACATCCCAAACACTACAACCATACACTTTCCACCACCATTCCATCGTTCTACCTTCACCACAAGTTGCCATCCATTGAGACATCAAGAGTTGGGAAGCTTGGAGATTAGTTGGAGCTTGTAGAGGAAGAGGGGAGTTCAAGGAGGCTTGCTACATACTTGGAGTCACCAAGGAGCTGCTGGCCATCGACATCTTGAGCACTTTCTCAACTTCTTCACTCTTACTTTGAACTTATGCTTTCTTATTTGAGATTATTGATGTATATGACAATGAATTGTGAGTAGTTCATTAGATTGGGGGCTAGGGTTGTGTGCTCTAGCCCATGATGATGTTTTGATGATTTCTCTTGAGTATGCATGATGAATTCGTTTCTGGATATGTTCATTGGTTAAATACGGTTTTGTTTGATGCATGTTTATGAATCTAATTAGTTCTCAAGCATGTGTTCAACTTAACTTAATGTTAGGATTCTATGTTAATTACATTTTATCCTATGTGTTTGCAATGAGCATGATGAGTTTATGTCAATGGACTGAGTTTGTTTGAATCTTGATTCTTGAATCTCTATGCCTAGGGAGTTTGTTTGAGACCCTAACAAGGCTTGGATGAATAGACTAGGAGTATTTGTGACCCTAATAATGCACAAAATAGGCCTAGAAGAATCAATCCTAGAACCATAACATGGTTAGGATAGGGGTTTGATCCTTAGTGAATTCATTGTTGCATGTTCTTGAGAGTTGTCATACATTTGATTGGGGTAGAGTGAACCCGAAACCCCAATCGTTTCCATCCATTTGATCACATAGCAATCACACTTTTGTTGGGCTTGTCACCTCAACAACACACAAAGCTATCAACACATTCACTTGTGTTCTTGTTACCACAACCTCACTTAGATTAGATTGGTTACTTAGCTACTGTCCTTGTCACCTCAAGTCACTGTTCTTGTCATTGTCACTCAAGAGTGACACCCCTTTGATCACTACACTTGCATGTTGCACATACTCCACATCTAAGTACAAAATCCATCTCTAATCACACCACTTCTAGTGCATTGTATACCTTGTTTGCATTTGTTCACCAAGTAGGGATCTTGGGCCTTCCAATCCCTTGGGTACGACAACCCCTGGTCACAATTTACCATCCACTACACTTTGACGGCGATACTCACAAATAACCCCTCCGGTATCATCGAGTCAAAACACATAACTAAACACAAAACAGAAAAGGAAACACAAAACAAAAATTCTTTCCAACCATAACCCTCAACGAGTTCACAAGAGTTATAATCAGAAGAATAAAAACTATATACCAAGGCTAACGAATTTGCTAAGCATTTAACATGGACATCTCATTCGTACTCGGGTGAAGTGTGTGAAAACCGAATGTACAATTAATTTCAAGCAATCCAATAGGCACATATGAACAACATTGCCCTGCTATACCTTCCATGTGAAAGATTCTACCTAATCCATACCAAACACATTGATATTAAGGCAACACATTTCATATATTGAGTTTCCAGTTTGTGGTAGGGGAAACACGTGGGATCACAATGAGGTAAAAACAATACAGAGCAGGATATCAGAAAATATAAGAAGTAATTGACATTAGACTTTTCCGATACGTATACGCTTGAATATTAATCGAAAGTTGGGAGTATGTAGAAGAGCAATTACCATGCAACAAGTAGATCCAGATGGGAAGTGTTCAGAACTTTACTTTTTGCTTGTATATAATCCAGATGTTGTGAAGTAGCTTGATGAATTACTTTTGATGCAGATGAGACTTGTGCTTTCTATATGTAATTAAACATAGCTTTCCAAATGGCCTAAAGACGGTAATTGACAAGGGTTTAGTCTTTTTAATACAAAATTGATACCTAAAAGGCTAAAATCCCCTCTCACAGATGTTCATTTCTTTCTCACTCGTTGTCATCATCCCAGCAATTCATTGAGCATGTAGATGTTGGCTAAATTTTAAAAGAAATCAAGTGCATGGTCGAGAATCTGATTGCCATACAGAAATTGAGATATCAAAAAATTTTATGGTCAATTGACCTTCTAGGTTTTCTGATAGTGATGTAAACATATGGTAATTGGATTTGAACTTATAATTCTTACATGCATGTTCTATATACTAAACTCCTTTTAGGGAACATGGCAAAGGGTTTTTGAACTTTGGAGGTTTGAAACTATCCCAAGCAAAATTCATAGTAACGGTATGAACTACCGCCTTGACAAAGACCGAAAGTATAGCCTTGAGTGAGACTGAAATGACAATTTGAACTACAGCCTTGATTGAAAACCTAACTACTCTAGATGGCTGTGAAGAAGAGGTTATAGGCGTTTTAGTGAAAAAGATAGTTTGATAATTTTCCATAAAATATGAGTTGACTGCCTTGATCACGGCCGAACCGTTTACAGTGCATTAAATACATATATGTATACTATATAGTATACATAATGACAATACCGTCATTATTAATTGGCAAGAATAAGATTGTCATACAATTAATTGATATCGGAAAGCAATTTAGTAAATAGATCTTCCAGTTATCCGATTGATATTTACATTTTTCCGATTGACCGTCCACTTTTTCCGCTCGTTATTTAAGTTCCGGCAATCGGATTTTGAAAATTTACTGAAAGCAATATGCTTTCATGTCTGATAGACTTTATGGTGGAGTGGAAATTTCCTCTGAATATGGTGGATATGGTGGAGTGGAAATTTCCTCCGGATACTATCTTCAATGTAGATATGGTGGGGTGAAAATTTCCTCCAGATACATGGCTCTACCATTGTTGTTTTGAAGGAACAAAGACATTATGTTCTCATTAGTTCATGACTTCGTTTATTAGGCCAACATTTTGTTGTTAGCACTTGTTATTAGATGGATGCACACCATGAACATTTTAGATGAACTTAAAAGTAATGCTTCATGACCATGTTTTTTTTTTATTCAAGACCATGTTTGTATTAAAGACTATTTTAAAATTAAAATTATTATGTTTCTCATATAGTATACTATATGACAATTTTTTCTATAATGACAATACCGTCATCATTAATTGGCAAGAATAAGATTGTCATACCATTAATTGATATCGGAAAGCAATTTAGTAAATCGATCTTCCAGTTATCCAATTGTCATTTACATTTTCCCGATCGACCGTCCACTTTTTCCGATCGTTATTTAAGTTCTGGCAATCGAATTTTGAACATTTACTGAAAGCGATATGCTTTCATGTCTAATAGACTTTATGGTGGAGTGGAAATGTCCTCCGGATACATGTCTCTACCATTGTTTTTTTCAAGAGACAAGGAAATTATCATTAGTTCATGACTTCGTTTATTAGGCCAATCATTTACGGTTAACACTTGTTATTAGATGGATGCACGCCATGAATATTTAGGATAAACGTACAAGTTGTGCTTCAGGACCATGTTTGTATTAAAGACTATTTTGAAATTAAAATTATTATGTTTCTCATATAGTATACTATATGACAATTTGTTCTAGAATGACAATATCGTCATCATTAATTGGCAAGAATAAGATTGTCATACGATTAATTGATATTAGAAAGCAATTTAGTAAATCGATTTTCCAGTTATCTGATTGACATTTACATTTTTCCGATCGATCGTCCACTGTTTCTGATCATTATTTAAGTTCCGGCAATCGGATTTTGAACATTTACTGAAAGCGATATGCTTCATGTCTGATAGACTTTATGCGGTTCAGTAGATAATATGTATCTCGTGTTATATCTTCTGACAAAGTTCTAAACATTTCATATATTCTAACAAATTTTTAAAAAATTTATAAGAATTTACATAAACGCACCTTCCAACTTGACGAAATTAAAATTATCATATAATAATTCAATTCTCGGAAAACTAAATAGTCAGTTGGCATGCTTACTATTCCGATAAATAAGCACTTTTGATGTAATTGGATATTAAGAAGTATTGTAAGTGTGTGTGCACAGCTCTGAAGGTATTTTGGCCTTCAGTACATTCAAAAATGATGTTAATATTATAAATGTAAAATTGGTTTATATATGTTTGTACAATATTAGAAATTTAGAATTACAATCATGAATTCACCTTACTGAAAAATTGTTTACTATTTTGGTTTATGTGTTGTAACATTAATTTGAACTAAACTAGTGAAAACAAAAACCCTAAACATACTACAAATTCGAAACCTAAGACAATCAGAAGACTAAGACAATTTTATGATTAATTTACAGAATGTAGCAAGGGTACCAAGCTTAAATTAATGTGATACAACAGATAATACGGAAAGAACTCTTAGTTTTATTCGAAACTATTGGTTACAATATGTATGCTCACAAGTCTCCTCTTAAGAAAGACATTTTCAGCAAGTAACTAACTGATGTCTATCCCACATATATTCTCACCATGATTCTGTGAACCTCGGACAAGGAAGTTCAAACTATTAACATTTCATATTCCATAGTATGATGTAAATAAGTAAATAACCCTTGAAAGTTGAAAGTGATAGCCCATTTTGGTTTCTGAATCCTTGATTACTTGGACCATAGCCTGGAATTCATAAAAGTAAAAATTGGAAACCAAAAGATGAAATTAGAATTCTAGATGGAGCCAGCTTAAAAGCGATAACAAGTTCATTTCCAAAGTATTCTCGAGATATACATGAACAAGTGTTAGTATTTTATATTGGCATTCCTACATTGAATATTAAGTATTAATTATCCCTTAGTTGTTTACATGATTTTATGATGATAAGTGGATAATTGTGGTAAGGATGGTTATTGTGATTGAGTAGGTTTGTCTATTCTCTATTCTTTATTCCTGATTTCATGAGACTTAATTAGATCTCTTTATGTGATTTAATTAATGGTTGATTGTGTGTGCAGGGCATCAAATTATCTCTTTCTAATTGACAATTAATCTTTTAATTAAGATATTTCCTAGTAGGAAGTCAATTAGGATTAGAACTCTAAAAGTGAGGGGGAGTCTTTGGCTGCTATATGTGTTGCACGGCAAAGGGTTTGTAGTTATGCTTTTTGAGGCAAAGAGATTATTGTCATCTCCGGTGCTACTGCATTTTATAAGAGCTTGAAAGCATAGATGATTTTATTGATTAACTGATATTTGTTTGAGTGAATGATTTCAGAGTAGCATGCTTCTCTCGTGGCTAGTAGAGTATTGATGCAAGGTTGATTTGTAGACTAGGGCTGCTAGATATTGTAATTCATTGCTTGTAAGAGATTTGTCTCAACTTCTTCTAGTGGATTGATCGTTCGTCTGGGCTTGAGCCCCGCAGTGTTTTTTCCTCAAGGTTGAGGTTTTCACTGCGTCAACATATTGTGTGTTCTTGCTGTTTTCGTTTTTCCAGCTTGCAGTTTTCGTTTTTCCAGAACACTGGGATTGATAGCATCTGTTCAATCCCAGACATAAAACACACGTTCCAGTTTTTACAATTGGCATCAGAGCGGGTTCTAGATTTTTCTAGTAGATCAAGAATATAATGGAGCATGATAGAGGTGCTGGATCGATAAATTGTCCTCCTTGTTTCAATGGTGAAGATTACTTGGAATGGAAAATTATGATGAGAGCATTTCTTTACTCTCAAGATGAAGATATGTGGAATATAGTTGAGATTGGGTGGGAGCATCCTACCAAACCCGTGGATTCAAAAAAGGTGGAGGGAACGTCTGAAATCATGCTGAACCCTAGAAAAGAATGGACAAAGCAGGAGGTGCATGATCGAAATTGTGACTTCAAAGCAAGAAATTGTTTGTTCACAGCCCTTACCAAGAGAGAAAGAGTACGCATCAGTCATTGTGACACCGCCAAGAAAGCATGGGATCTTCTTGAGGCTACTTATGAGGGTAACAAGAAGGTTCGTTCACAGAAGCTTCAAAGACTAACTCAAGAATTCGAAAATTTGTCCATGGGTGAAAATGAATCTGTTGATGACTTTCATGCTCGACTATTAAGCGTGTCTAGTCAATGTCAAAGCCTTGGTGATCAAATTGAAGAACATAGAATTGTCAAGAAGTTTCTTAGATCTCTTCCCTCAAAATTTCAAGCCAAGCAAACCGCAATTGAGGAAGCTCAAGACTTGGACATTTATCCTCTTGATGAGCTAGTCGGCAATCTCAAAACATTTGAGATGAGAATCACTCCCACGAAAAAGGTAAAAAATATTGCTTTCTCTTCTGTTGAGGAAAAAGAAAGTGATGTTGATGATGGTGAGTCTGTTGATTTATATTTGCTTACAAAAGAATTTAAGAAGTTTTTGAAAAATAAAAATGCTTCCTCCAGTTCTTTAAAAAAAAATTCAAATCAAGGAAAAGGCTTAAACTCTGAAAAACAATTTGACAAATCTTCAAGGTTTACTCAAAAGAAAATTTTTTCAGAAAAAATAAAATGTTTCGAATGTGGTGGTTTTGGTCATATTGCTGCTGAGTGTGCCAACAGGAGGCAAACTGCCAAGGACAACAAAGCCTTGACATCCACATGGGATGATAGTGATGAGGAGATCTTTGGTGACAATGAGGTAAATAATCTTGCACTAACTTCTTCTCTTAATCTAGAGAATTCAGGTGATTATGCAAGTGAGGATGACATGTCTGATGAGGAAGCAAATGGCAAATATATGCAATTGTACAATGCTACTAGGGTTGTACAGAAGCAAAATTTTGAGTTGAAAGAAAATGTCAAACTCATCAATCAAGAGAAAAGAAGAGTTGAGGTAAGTCTCAAATCCAATTTAAAAAGTTGGGAAACTGAAAGGACTAATTTGCTTGAAAAAATCAAATTGTTGCAGGATGAAATTGCATCTCATGGAGTGAGTGAGAATAAGGCTGAGGTTGATGTCAAATTGAGAACCTTGCAGGTTTAGCTCAAAGCTCAAACAAATTTAAATGTTTTGCTAACCCAAGAAAATAAGAATTTGCAGGTTGAGTTGACTGTAGCTAAAAACAAGTTCAAAAAATTTGAGGTTGGCTCTGACAAGGTTTCAAGAATGATAGGATTTGGCAAAACTCATGGAAACCGAGAAGGTCTTGGGTATGAAGGTACCTGATAGGAGCACAAAGTGTGACGTTCTTAATGTGTTTTCCCTACTATTTTGGCTATGATTTAATTGTAACTTTGCTATTTTAGCTTAGTTTCCATATTTGAGTCCAAAATAATGTATTAATGTGAACATGTGCAGAAACGAAGTCTAATGGGCTTTTGCGAGGCCCATTAAGAGGTGGTCTGCCATGATGCCCAAAAAGGAGGCCCAAACCCAAGAAGGAGGCCCAAATCCATGAAGGAAGGCCCAAGTTCACAAAGCATGAGGAAAGGCCCAAGCCCAGATTTTCGGACATTCTGCCCAGATTTTAGTCAACTTTCGAGGCCCATATCTCCTGATACACGCTGCATGTGTGTGTTAGATATTCTGTATTAAAATTTGGGAATCATCCAACCGTTCCAACCTGAATTATTCCGTTATAAGTGGGCATAGCTCAGTGCTGCCTGCTTTTTATTTCTTTCATTTTCTTTTATTCTCATTGCTCCACTCACCACCATATTGTCATCCATCCCACCACACCATGTTTGTTTGTTTCTTCCCACACCATTAGTGTTTGATTTCTTTTATTTAAATAAATGGTTAATTGCCATATGACTACATTTCCACCATTCCACTCACCATTTCTTTATCTCCCACTTAAATTCCACTTCTTTTCCCTTTCTTTCTTTATTTCTTTCATTGTCTTCTTCTTCCTCTCTATTCTCCTATAAATAGCAGGCTCATTCTTCTCTTCAAACACACCCCAATGGGGAGGGACAAACCCTCCTCTTTCTCTTCTCCCTCTCACATCATATTTTCCATTCTCTAGTATTTAGGGTTTTCAAGACTTCAAGGAGGAGAGGAGCTGTTTACACCATCACCACCAGCCATCAACCATCATCACCACCATCATCATCACCTTGGGAATCTCAGCTTTGGATTGCTTGCTTTCAAGGATTCAAAGATCCGTGGTCTTCAAGTTCTTCCTACTTTCCATATGGTGTACTTCAACTTAATTTTTAATTACTCTTTTTGAGTTCCTCTTTGTTGCTTGTTTATCTTTTGTATTAGTTAACATGACATGATTTATATAATTTCCAGCCTATATTTATGAGTTTATTTAGTTATTGGATCCTAATTAATTAGTTCTTCTAGTAGCTTATGTGACTCCGTTTACTTGATTCTGTTTTATAGAAAACTTTTATGTGCTTATGTTATAGGGATCGATACTTATAATATTTGCATATAATTGGAGCTAGAGTTAGGGATTACAATTCACCTAATAGTTTTGGAAACCTAATTCACGAGTAGTAAAGGCTTTGGACAAAGGTCGGTGTCAAATAAAAAGGATTGCGGACATATGGACTTTTCTATAATGGGTCGTTCACTTTAATTAACAACTCTTTTCTATGCATTAAACATGGTTTGATTTGCTAGCTTTCTAGACTAAGATGGCATGTTTAATTGGTTAATCTAGGTGCTTTCACTTAGGTTAATTTTCGTAGAGAGGTTTTATTTGGGGAATGGTTAGCTTCTAACTTTCCACATATGTTAATTTCGGTTTCATGGCTAGGGAATTTGGTTAATTGTCGGTCTAATGATTGGTAAACTTGTTTATATGTGGCTGAACTTTATATTCTTTATGTTTCATCCCATCATATTTAATTTATTCTTTGTAATTTAATTTATTTATTTCATTCAATTTATCTCTTAAACCCCCTTTTACCTTGTACATATGTATATATTCTTTATACTTGTTAATAATAATTCTTTATTTTATTTAATTCTTTGTGACATTTTTTGTTAGGTACACCCTTTGATCTCCGTTGTGAACGATACCCTACTAGGCACTATACTACTACCGATAGGGTTTTTTTAAATTGATGCTCATTTTGGGCGTATCAGTTTTTGGCGCCATCGACGGGGATTGAAAATTCCTAACTAATAATTTTTTTATTTTTTTTATTTTTTTTTATTTTTGTGAATATTTGTGAATAATACTTGTTTATACTTATTGATATTTTGTTACACTTATTAATTTTACTTGTAGATATTTTACACTTAGTAATTATATTTAGGTGTCTTTTATATAGTTGATTATTTTTTGTTGTTGTAAGTTGTAACTTGAACGGAAATAGGTAAGGTCCTTTTGTTAATATTGGCCTAAACCCTTCATTTTTACCGTAAGGTTATTTGAGGTTGAGGGCGGCCTTTATTAATACTTGGAGAATTGTCGAACACTTAAGTGCTTTCTCAATTGAGTAAGGGGCACATGGATGGTGTCTAGGTCGAGACCCTGGGTGACAGGTTTTGGATTCAGAGGACTATAGACTGACGTAAGTCGATAGGGGTGTAAGCCTCCGTAGTCCACTAAATGAATCCTGCCCCTCGCTTATTCTCATATGATCTGGCCATTCGCCTCTGAAAACACGGAAAGTCATTTAAGTCAAGGCATTGCACCTAGGCCGTAAGTCCACCTTGAGTTACCGCTTGGAATCAACTTTCATTTTTTTTCAACTATATTCAGACAAAAGAAAATGTTTTTGTACACTTTAGGTATATTGGATTAAACATGACTTTAAGATGGGTAGCTGTTTCAATCCCATTGCACATTGAAGTCCTCTGTTCCCGTACTTAAGTGTATTTTGTATATAAAATATACTTAGACATAGGAAATTTTATTTATTCATTTTGTATAGATAATTTGTGACACATTTTTAACTTTGTAAATATTTTTTTTTTATTTTGTAAATTTATTACTAACTTTTTAATTTTTATAGGGAATAATCCAGGTTATCGGAAATTCTACCACATACATCGGAGCATACGTATAGGAAGTCAAGGTTGAAAAACCTTGAGGTTGATGTCTTGTTGGTGATTTTCGGTTTCCTCGGGAGTAAAAAGGTAAGTTTTCTTTTCACTCTCGTTATTTGTTTTTGAAAAAGAAAAAAAAATAATAATAATAATAAAAAAAATTTAATTGTAAATAAAAAAAAAAAAGAGTGTTTGCTTTTGTTTTATTGTTTGTAATTATTTATTTTTACTGTTTATAATTACTGTTTGTTTTATTTTTTGGCTTCTTGTAGTTATTTGTTATTGGGCCTTAGGCCCGTTTGTGTGATTGGTTAGGGTTTTAGGTTTCGTAAAAGAAAAAAATAAAATAAAAAAAATTTAGCCCAGTGGGCTCGTGTCATTCACGAAGCCCAAAACCCGTAACCCAAGCCCATTAGTGTGTCGGGCCTATTCGTTTTTAGGCCCATTAGTTTAAGCCCACCAATAATGGGCCGAAGATTTCTTTGGCCCAGGCCCACTTTAAGGCCCAAACCATTTCGATGGCCCAGGCCCGTTTAAAGTGTCGGCAAGCGCGTGTGCTACGCGTTTTGACTGTTCACTTTACGACTTTTCGTAAAGTATTAAAAAAATAAAAAATAGAAAATAAAATAAAAAATTCTGATTGGGCCGACGCACGACTTTTGCGTCGGCCGAATTGTTTAATAAATTGAGCTTAATTGTTTGAGATGAAAGCATGTTTAGGTCTCCTGAACTCCATTTTTCAAATAAATTGCTATGGGACTTTGCATGTACACCCTTATTGGCAGATTGATGCATTGAATATGAGAAGCATAGAGAGATTTGTGTGAGCTATACATGCCATATTGTGAGTTTCGAGCTTACTGAAAGTGCATTCATAAATATTTGCACTATGTTCTTCATGTGTGATCAAGCTTATGTGATATGTATCTCTAGAACTTGCATAATATCTTGTTGAAACTATCTGTCATGCATGTTACATCTTGGAAATGATTAAGGCATTAGGAATCCACCATGGCCAAATGAGCATTTGTCCCTAAATTATATCATTAGTTTGCCATTTTGTGCCTATATGTTTAGCCTTTCATTTCTTCGCACCATAAATGTCTACCCTAACTTCAACATTTGCCTTACCCTTTCCGAGCTGTCTTAGTGAGCAATTTGAGATTACTTTTGTTCAGATGCTAAAATGTTTATGTTCTGGGAGCTTGGAAAAGAATAAGTGTGGGGGTGTGACTTTGTAATTTGTTATATTTATTTATGTTTTGAAAAAAAAAAAAAAAAAAAAAAAAAAAGAGAAAGAATCAAAAAAAAAAAAATAGAAAGAAAAAAAAAAGAGTTAATTATATTGTGTTTAGTCTCATTTAATTTCAATAAATGTGTTTAGGTGAGTGGTTGTTTGGAATGAGTTTAACATCTTTTTGTTCTTAAATTATTAAATCTCAGCATGTGATTGCTTACTAAGATTGCTCGGAATTTGTGATTCCTGTCCACTTCATTTCTGTAACCCCTCGCCCTAAGCCTCGTTACAACCAATAAAAGTCCTTTTGATCCAAGATGTTTGTGCATGATTTGTGGCGATTAGATTGACGTGTAAGCATATGGCGGCATTTGCATAAGTTTGCTTGAGTGGTAGTGTAGCTAACCGATAAACAGTTTTGCGAAAATCAGAGTGAATATCCTGTGAGTTTATGGTTAGCACAGTTTCGATATGCATGCTTACTTTGGTGCATTGAAATGACAATACTTCACACACTTCACTTTTGCATATGTCCCGTAGCTGAAAACATTTTTGAGACCTAACTTCTTTCATTTTCTAACTCAATTGTGTTCTCTGAGGTAATTGTTCGAAAATTGTTTTGTGTTTCCTTTCTGTTTTGTTTAAATTGTATATATCTGTTCTCTGTTTGCTTGCGGACAAGCAATAGTTCAAGTGTGGGGGTGTGATGTGAACGTAAAATACGTGCACAAAGTACCTTAATCGCTTGGATTATGCTAGTCCAAAAGCCTATTATTGTGTATTTAATATTGTTTTAGTGTGTTTCAGGGAAAATATGAACAAAACGCTTTATTTGTACAAAAGGTACATTTTGGAGGTTTTATCGCGAATCCGAACATTGAATCGAAAGGTCAACCGTGACTTTTCGATATTGAAATGACACCGGTCATTTCTCGGATGTGGAGATCAAAGCATGTACGAAGATTTCGAAAAACGTTTCGAATCCCGGCAATTTTGTCGGCGAACCACCACAATTTGGAAGCGCACCACCACTCGCGGTGGCCAGAATATATTTTCTAAACCTCTATTTATTTCCCTTTTAAATTGTTATTTATTCATATTTTTATTATTGTTATTAATACTATTACTTTTATTGTTTTTATTATTATTTTAATTATTAGTATTTTATTTTATTTTTATTTTATTTTTATTCCTTTACTGTTTGACTTTTGCAGGTCCTGTTTGAATTCTTCATTTCCGTCCAAACCTCCTTGCCGGCCACCCATAATCACCATCTCCACTCATTTCAAATCTGTTCGTTTCCAGCTAACATCCATTGCCATTTTGAAATCATCCCAACTCCATTTCATCCATAAAGCCAGCAGCTCACAACCAAGCAAGCAGGCCGGGGGGGCTCTTCTTCTTCCTTCTTCTTCCTTTTCTTTTCTTCTTTTCTTCTCTCTGCACCCGTCACTCTCTCTCCACACCCGTCACTCTCTCGCACCCGTCACTCTCTGTTCTTCCTCTCTTCACTGTCACCGTCACCAACTCAAGCTCACCGGAGTCCCCCCTCTCCATCACAGCTACATCATCTCACCCCACCACCATCTCCACCGGTCTAGCTCACCTGCAAATTCACAGTTTAACCAATCACCAAATCAACAACTTGCAAAGCGAAATCACAGTTCACAATTACAAAATCATCACCACCTCCGCTCCATCTCAATCAAGCCATCGATCACCATCCACGAGCCCATCTCCGTTCACCAGCAGCACCGCCGTCGATCACCATCTCCGGCATCATTCTCTGCCGCCGCGCCGCACAAGCCCAGACCACCACGGTTTCCACCCACCGAACAGCCGCCAATCTCAACATCGATTCCAGTCCGTGTCTCCTCTGTGCACGCCGCCGGCATCGATTCCAGCTCAAACTCTACCACCGGCGTCGGCGTTCCTTTTCCCTACCGAGAGCTGCAACACCCATCACCCCTGCTTCAATCTGCCGTCAACCTCCATCGATCGATCTGCCCAGATCAGTCCGGCAAGCCCATCTCGCCGCTCAATTGCCGTCAATCCTGAACTCCCTGCTTCGCTGCTTTACCGCGCCGCAATACCTTCTCGTCGCCGCATCAACGCCGCCTTTAGCCGTGCCGGTCACCTGTCAATCGTGCATCTCTCACCCTCTGGTCAGAACTCAGAAGCAAAGAAACTAAAGAAGAAAACTGAAGAAGAGAGCCGCACGGGATTGATGCTGACATGGAAATAAAACGTTGACAAGTCAACGAAGTCTAGGCATGGGTTGGGCCGGAGAGAAAGACTGAGTCAACAAAAGTCAAAGTTTCAGAATTGGGTCTCCAAGCCCAATTGCCAAAGGCCCAATCCAATTACTCTCTACACCCGAGCTTCCCGAGACTTCGCCAATTTTCAATGAGCATTTCTTTTCTCTCAAACTCATTTTAATTTCATTTGTTTAAATATTTGTTGTGTGAAATGATTTGTTTAATTTCTATCTTTATTTGGTTAATTTAAATTGTGTACTTTGAATATTTTCTAAATTAAATTGTGATTTATATATTTGTGAGTTAAGTTTAGTTTAATTATTTCAATTTGTTTGTTTAGATAAGTTTGTTAATTATATTATGTTTAGAAAAATAAGAAAAACCCTAAAAATTGTTATTTGTGTTAAGGAAATTAGGTTACGATTTTACTAATTAGGTTTTAGGCCTCCAATCCCCGTGGTTCGACAATCCCGAGTCTAAATTACTCATCATTATATTTTGACAAGCAATCAAATGGCGCCGTTGCCGGGGATTTAGGTTTAACTTTTATCTATTAGTATTTGTAACCAAGTTTTTCTTGCAATTTATTTTCTAGTTATTTTATTTTTCTTATTTTTGTGAGTTAGAATTTTTGTTTGCAATTTTGTATTTTTATTTTTAGTTCCTTTTTACATTTTTTCTTGGAATTTTTAGGTACATATTTCATTACACTCAGCTATGGAACAGTGGAATTATTCTTGGGAAGATTCTAGAAACTTCGAGCATCCGTGATACTTTCAAAATCAATGCATTGAGCCGTCACATCCGTCACTTTCTCTCCTTGAAGAAATGGCAGCTCAATTGCAAAACTCTTTAGCGGATGACGAGGAACAATGGCGTGAAACCCAAGAAAGGAGTGCAAAGATCGATCAATTGTTAGAGGAGCAAAATCGTGAAATCTTAGCTCAGCACTCAAGTAAGCTTTCTAATCCCAATCCATTATTTATGCAAGATAATTATGTGCATTCATATGGGGTTGAGAGGGAAGAAAATGTACCTCTCAACCATATTGATAATACTGTTATGCATCATAATTTTACATTAAAGGAGGATGGGAACTGGGAGAATCAAAATGTACTCCCGGGAAATGGATTGGATGATTCTGTGTTACCAAGGAGTAACAAAGAGGTGGATAAGGAAGCCGGAGGGGAGCAATGTGTACCTTCCGGAAAGCAGGCAACACTGAAGTCAAGACAAAAAGCTGCTGGAAAGAAGAAAAAGAAGAAGCAGGGGCTAATGACTGAAGTGTTCGATATTTTCAAGAAAGCAGACGTGAATCTTCCTCTGCTAGATCTCATCAGTCGAGTACCAGCATATGCAGAATTTGTCAAGAATATATGCATGCACAAGAAGAAATTCCTTGGTGAGGAGAAAATTGTGCTCAAAGAGGAGGCAAGTGCAATCATTCAACGAAGGGAATCACGTGGCATTCATGATCCTACGAGCTTTATTGTTGGGTGTACAATTGGTGACAAGTCTTTTGATGGAGCTCTTATGGATATGTGCACGTGCATCAATATCATGCCTCTAGCAACGTTCCGGAAGCTAGCCATTGGTACCCTGCAACCTACTTCAATCTCAGTGCAACTTGCAGATGAGACATTTAGAATGCCAGTGGGAATTGTGGAAGATGTGTTGGTTAGAGTCGACAAGTTCATCCTTCCAACAGATTTTGTGATTTTGGATATGGATGAAGACCCCAAGATAGAGAGTGGATTGCCTATCATCCTTGGTAGTCCCTTTATGGCCATTGCCGGTGCGAAAATTAATGTTCAAAAAGGCACCGTGAAGCTCAAAGTGTTGGGGGAAAAAGTCAAGTTGCAAGTACTCCAGCCCACATTTCCACTTAATGTCATCAAGGAGGTGTTTTCAGTTGATTTGGTGAAGGGGAATCAAGCAAAGAGTGAAAGGATTTTCGGTCCTTTAAACCCTCCCAAGCCTCAAGTTGAAGTTCATCCTTCTATTGTGGTTGCAAATCAAGAGCTACCAGAGCTCTCTTATTCTTGATGATGATGACATGTTTGATGAGTTTGTGCACTCATATGTGCATGATGATATTGATTTTGCTGCTTCTACATATGAGTCCGAGCTTGACAGTTTTAGTGTCCCTCTTCCCGTTCACAAGATTGAGACTTCATTAGCATGTGTCCTTCCTCAATTGGACATGGATCCTCACTTCATGTGTCAACAAACTTCAAGCTTCGAACAAGTGCACAAACCTGTTGAGTCTCTATCTACCCAAAGGCAAGAAGTTGTGAAGCCTACTTCCACCATTCATGAGCATGATCGAGGAATACCACCTACACCTTATCTTCCTCCACATAGGCGAGGATTATTACCCACCCCATTCGAGTCATTCAAGATGAGAAGCCCACCATGTAGTGAGGTACAACTCGAGGCGATCCAATGCCTTAGAGAGATTTTGGGGATTGGAGTAAACAGGATGAAAACTCATGAATGTCATCCTTATTTGAGTTATTTCGGTGGTAGGCAAATGTACTTTGCACCACCTTGACCCAAGAGTATGAGAAGACCGGCTTTGAGGTCTATAAAAAGAAGCGCTCATGAGGAGGCAACCTCACATTTGCTCTAGCTTGAAGTCTTCATAGTTGATCATCACCAAAGGTCGTGAGCTTATGGATCGCAAGGCCTCGAAGCCTTGTTTGTTGGTGATTGATGGTGATTATTTCGGAAAGCATGCACTTCAAGGGGGAGCATTTCTATCCTTTTCTATTTTATTAGTTGCATGTTTATTTTTATCTTATTTGAAAAAAAAAAAAAAAAAAAAAGTGTTTGTTTTACTGTTCTGTAATTATTTATTTTTACTGTTCATAATTACTGTTCCCATTTACTGTTTATTTTGGGCTTGTTACTATTTGTACAGTATTGGGCTTTGGCCCATTTGTTAATTCGGTTTGGGTTTTGTGTTTTGAAAAAAAAAAAAAAAAGAAAAAAAAAAAGTTTTTAAATAATTTTTGGCCCATTGGGCCTTTGTCATTTTCAAAGCCCAAAACCCATAACCCAAGCCCATTTAGTTACTATTAGAATAGTATTGGGCCCTAGGCCCATTTGTTTGTGTTATTGGGCCTTAAGCCCATGTAAATAGTGTCGGGCCTTGTTTAAAAAAAAAAAAAAACAACTTTTGTTTGTTTAGGCCCATTAGGTTAGCCCATAAATAACGGCCCAAGTTTTTCTTCGGCCCAGCCCACTTTAAAGCCCAGGCCGTGTTCGATGGCCCAAGCCCATTTAAAGTGTCGGCAACAATAATCGCGTTGGCGCGTGTGTCACACGCGCTTCACTGTTAATTTTACGACTTTTTCGTAAAGTTTTGATTATAAAAATTAAAAATTAAAAAATTGAAAAATTGTTATTGGGCCGACGAACGACTTCGGTGTCGGCCGAATAATAAACAAAAAAAAATTAGTTAGTTTAATAATTTCCGAACGCGTGTCCACTATTCCTTTTGCGACTTTTGTGGCACGCGGTCATTTTCGTTGCGACTTTCGTCGCTCGATCCGCAATTTGCGGATCTGTGTCTGTGGCACGTGTGCGAGCGTGTGCGTCCGTTCCTTCCCTTCCCTTTTGTTCGTGTGTTTCATTTCACGCATTTCCCTTAGGTTTCCCTTAGTCTCTCTCTCATTCTCTCTCATTTTCTCTCGTTGTTCTTCATCTGTTCTTCGTGTTCTTCCGTTTTTCCCAGAAAACCTCCTAATTCCCAGAAGCTATCCTCCCTCATAAACCACAAATGGCCAAGAGAGTGAATTCTTTCAGTGATTTGTTTCAGCCAGGTCCTTCAGGGAGTCAAATCTTTGAAGGTCTGGATGAAATAATTCCACCAAGCATGCTCAATAGCGCCGATGCTAGCATGCCGACCGAGCCACAGCCACAACCGCAGCCACTACCCCAAGCACCAATCCTGGTTGCCGATCCACCCGCCGAGCCGGAAGCCGCTCCTGTCTATAGGAGACTTCCGAGGACGAAATACACCAAGGCTCAGAGAGATGCACTAGCAGCTTTCTTTGCAGTGTATGCTCACCGCACCAAACCACAGCGACAAAGATTTGGTCCAAAAATCGGACTAGAAGAAGACCAGGTCTACTATTGGGGGTCGAGAAATAGGAAGAAGTTCGGTATCCAGACTTCTGAGCAGCGTATTGCCGAGCTTGAGAGAAGAAACGATGAGCTGGTGAGCAAAAACGAGGAGCTTCAACTGCAGAATCAACGACTTGTCGATGCTCTCCAGACCGGCATCTGTCCCAATTTCGGAGGTCCTGTTCCGCACTCAGATGTGCCTAGGCGAAGGCTCGAAGTTGTTCCTCCACAACAAGAGCCTCTTCTCGAGTTGTCCGATGATTCGATCGACATGGACCACTTGAGACGGGATGTGCGGAGCCTCATGCCTACACTAGTCGAGCGCCCATCCGCACCTATTCCATCCGACCATCTTCCCGGACCTGCTCATGATCTTGTCGAGTCCACACCGACTTGATCTCGGATATCGCCCGCAAGGCCAAACACGAGCTCATGCTCGCGGCCACCGCCGGTTTTCCTTTGTGGATATCTTCACCGACTCCCGACACTTCTATTCATCCAGAGACTCTAAATAGGGCCGAGTACTTGCGAGTGTTTCAACGTGGCGAGCCTGCGCCATACTTCAAATCGGAATCCTCGAGACACTCGGCAACCATTCACCTTCATCCGACCACCATTGTTGAGATTTTAATGGATGTTGGTCGATGGTTGCCCGTCTTCGTAGCATGATCACAAACGCTCGGACGTTGGAGATCCTACCCTCCGACAATGCGAAGGCTACAAGGACCGAAGCAAGTGATGTCGGCCGAGTTTCGGTGCCATCTCACATCGTTTCGACTCGTGAAGTCCGGTTTGTTAGGTACTCCCACCTACTATTGGATGGAAGTTGGATCGTTGTGGATGTCTCCGTGGATGAACTGCGCTCAAATCCGAAGCCTTCTGTGAGATCTATATGCCGAAAACGCCCCTCTGGATGCCTGATTCGAGACTTGCAGAATGGATCTTCCTTAGTTACTTGGGTGGAGCACGTGGATGTACGCGAAAAGGAGATAAAGGCCATTTTCGAACCTTTCGTTCATTAAGGGTTCGCTTTTGGTGCAAAGCGTTGGATCTCAACTCTCCAACGACAAGCCGAGCGCTACATGTGCGTCACAGGGATCCACACTTCACCCGGTGACTCTATCATTTCGCCCGAAGGAAAAAGAGGCCTAGCGGAAATGGCAAACCAGATGGCGATCTGTTTCTTCAACGATGTTGCTACCATTTCATATCTTTACCGGGATAGACCCGAAGTAGCTCACTATCACCGGGAGCAGCCTCCTTGTAGCCCCATAACCGACTCGGTAGGGCTCCCCTACCGAGAACATAATCTGCAACGCCCCCGGCGGCATCTACCGACTCGGTAGGGATCCCCTACCGAGTACACCGCCCCAGTGCCGCGGTCGAAGCCCCGGCAATACCCCGGCGGTACCGGTAAGACCGGGCCGGGTGTACCAACCACAAGCTCTCCCCCGGCTCTACATGGACGTCTCCCCGACCGGTACCGGGTGTGATCAGCCCCACGGGTGCCGGCACGGCCAGGCGGCACACGTGCTTGTCCACTAGCTCACGGATCGCACTAAGTCGCGAGCCCATGCCGCACTAGGCGCCGCCATCCCTCGATGCGCACATCGAGGTAGTGGACCGGAGAATATTCCTCGTGTCGGGGGATGTCCCCCAAGCCATGATCCGAGAACTCCGGGAGAGCAATGAGCGATCGCGCCGCGACCGGCTCGGCGCTCAAGAGGCTACCGCCGGGAGATAAATCTCGCGAGGGAGCGCTTCACCGGGAGGCCGACCCCGGTCCCAATCGGTGTCGGCACCTCTCCCAAGAGTTGACACTCCTCCGAGACCAAGGTATCGAGTACCGGATAGGCAAGGCCGGGCCCCTACCGACTCCCCGGTCTCGTTCCTTGACGCCGAGGGTGTGGTCCACTCCGCCGACGAAGAAGACACCGACGAGGATCGTGACACCCTCCGTGAGGAACCTGTTACCGTCGTCCCTAGGCCACGGGTAGAAGAAGACACACCGACCAGCCTATTCCGAGAGCCGAACGACCGTCTCGGGAAGGTCGAGACCGGTACCACCGGGAGCGTGTCTAGCCTCGGCATGGCCAAGAAACCCATTGGTCCCTTTACGGGAGGATCTGTGCCCAACCGGGACTTCAAGAATCCGAAGTTGGATCCTTACACCGGCCGGGAAGACCCGTAATGCACGTGACTGCTTTCCAATCCGCTTACAACGGCAGGGGCTACACCGATGAGGACTGGTGCCATGCCTTTGTCAATACTCGACTCGGGAGGCCATGTTATGGTTCTATCAACTAGAGCCGGAGTCCATCGACGCCTACGAACGGCTAGTCGAAGCCTTCACCACCGAGTATGCCACCAAGTCCGGTTTCTTCTACTCGGTAGGGGAGCTCACCGGCTTCCAAAAAAACCACGGGCGAACGGCTGGCTGACTACATGGAACGGTTTAACGCTGCCTACCGGCGTTGCAACACCAAGGATGACATCCGCGCAGCCCAGATCTTCCGGGATGGCTTGGAACCGGGAGAGTTCCTCAGGGAACTGAACTCCACGAGCACGATATTCACCTATACCGAGCTCATGAGCAGAACCAGCCAGTACGCCCGCAGCTACTATCTGACCTACGAGAGAAAGTCTCATCTCAACGAAATGCACAAAGGCAGCAAGGCCTCCACGGTGACCGTGGACCCTACCGGGGATACGCGCAAATCGGAGCAGGTCAGCGCGCCCAAGGTCGAAGAACCTAGGCAGGATAACAAGCGAAACCGGGGCAACAATTATCGGGGGAACAACCGGAACAATAACTGGGGAAACCAGAATAACAATCAACGGTATGATCCTCCCCCTCGGGAGCAGAATCACCAATACCAGGCCCCCCAGAACAACCAATACCGACCGGTATACCGGGTTGACTCCGGTTCTTGCGAGCCAAAGGCACCGCCATACTTCGGTCACGACACGACCGGGGGCGAGCTCCGGCTACTCGACCCCGAGTGCACCCCCGCTTACCGGGGTGGGTGGCCATGCACCCCGGCTACCGGCGTTAATCGGATAAACACTCCAAACCACGGCCGGACCGAAACCGGGTACAACCAGTACCCCAAGAAAAAGAGTTCTTGGAAGCAAAACCGGTCCAAGAAATCCAACCGGCGGGATCTTGCCGATGATGGCCTACCGGTGTGCACCGTGTTCAAAAAACCTATGGAGGACATCTACAAGGAGAACCCCGGCCTCTTCCCTCAACCGTGGAAGAGGCCACCGTATGCCGACAACCGGGTCAACACCGGTAAATTCTGCACCCACCATCGGTCCGGTACTCATGATGCGAGGAGTGCCAAGACCCGAGGGATGTTGCCGAGCGGCTGCACCGAGACGGGAAACTCGCCCGTATGTTGGCCAAACCCCTCGGGGGTACCGAAAGGAAATTTTCACCATCGAGTGGAGGCCCTACTCTTTTCGGTACCACCCGCTCCGAACACGGATCTCATGTGAAGGAGGGCTAAGACGGCGCAAGTGCTTCTCGGTACACTGCGCCGTGCAGAAGAAACGAAACGACACCCTTGGAACATAGGATTCTCCGGCGAGGAGGAAACCGGTATCGTGACCCCCCACGATGACCCACTCGTAATATCAGCAAAGGTCCATACCGAGCCGATGCACAAAGTGCTGGTCGACGGCGACGGCTACGCAATGTCATCTTCAAGAGTGCCTACCTCAAATGGACCTACCCCTCGAGAACATCTCAAGGACGGTGAATCCACTCATCGGTTTCTCGGGAGACCTTGTCCAACCCCTCGGTAGCGTTTGGCTCAACGTCGAGGTCGGACGGTCCCCCCGGTCCCCCGAAGGTATCGGCCCACATGCTGGTAGTGGATTGTGAATCCTCCTACAACTTCATTCTCGGTAGGCCCATCCTCGCCAAATCGAGCTCGTGTGTGCTACTACTTGCTCATGCTAAAGTTCCCTACTCCGCCGGGGTTGCCTCTATCGGGGAAGTCGGCCCTACGGCCCGGTCCTGCTATGCCCGGGAGACAAAGCCACGACAGCCCCTACGGGACGTGTGCGGCGTCGCACCCGGTGATAACGCCGCGGCGGCGGACGGCCGGATGACCCCGGGAAGGAACGGTAGTCATACGGGGGAAGCCCCACGAGGAGGTGTAACAGATTGCTCGTTCCCCGAACAGCCGACGGGGTGGTCAAGATTGGTACCGGCCTACCGGTCGCCCGCGTACCGACTTGATCAAACTCCTCAAGGACAACGCCTCGGTGTTCGCCCTGGTCCTACGCCGACATGCCCGACATCTCTACCATAACTATCTCCCATAAACTTGGGATCGATCCCGCCACCGGCCGGTGCGGCGAAGAGGCGCGTCGGGGACCAAGAGCGATACGAAGCAATGAAGACTGAGGTCGACAAATTGTTGAGTATCGGTTTCATCCGGGAAGTTCAATACCCCCGATGGCTAGCCAACCCGGTGCTAGTAAAGAAACCCAACGGGAAGTGGCGAATGTGCATCGACTTCACCGATCTCAACGGGGCATGTCCCAAGGACAGTTTTCCTCTACCGAGAATCGAGCGGCTTGTCAACTCCGGTGCCGGTCGCGAGGCCTTGAGCTTCATGGATGCCTACTCGGGCTACAACCAAATCAAGCTAGATCCCGAGGACCGAGAACACACCTCCTTCCATGACCGACCAAGGTCTGTACTGCTACAAGGTCCTACCCTTCGGATTGAAAAATGCCGGGGCCACCTATCAACGGTTGGTCAACCGCATGTTCTCCAGGCAGATCGGGAGGACCATGGAGGTATACGTGGACGACATGCTCGTCAAGAGCCTAAAGAAAAGTGACCACCTCACCGACCTACAAGAGACATTCTCCATCCTCCAAGACTATGGGATGAAGCTCAACCCCGAGAAGTGCGTCTTCTGCGTAGGCGAAGGAAAATTCCTTGGCTTCATGGTCAGCCACCGGGGTATCGAGGCCAATCCCGAGAAGATCAGAGCGATCCTGGACTTGGAATCTCCCAAAACCTTCAAGGATGTCCAGAGCCTTAACGGTAGGATTGCAGCTCTCTCCCGGTTCATATCACGGTCCACCGACCGGTGTGCCCCATTCTTCAAAATTTTGAAAACCGGGAAGAAGTTCGAGGGCTGGACCACCGAGTGCGAGCAAGCCTTTGCTGCATTAAAGGAATATCTGGCGCAGCACCATCGCTCGGCAGACCGGTACTAGGCGAACCTCTCTTCCCGTACCTATCGGTATCGAGAACTGCGCGAGCTCGATCCTAGTCGGGAGCCACAACAAGGAGGACCTACCGGTGGACTACACAAGCAAATCTTTCATGGATACCGAAACTCGATACCCCGAAATCGAGCAGCTCATCCTTGCACTCATGATCTCGCCCGAAGGCTTCGCCGTGCTCCGGGCGCACCCCATTGTGGTGCTTACCGATCACCCACTTAGGCTAATCCTGCCGAAGCCGAGGCATCCGGCGGACCTCGTGAAGTGAAGCATCGAGCTCGGTGAATTCGACATCACCTACCGTCCTCGACCGGTATCAAGGCAATGTGCGCGGCCGACTTTGTCTCCGAATTCACTTCGTGCAATCCACACCCATATCGGTAGAAGGGGCGCTCGGCGAGACGGCCCGAGCCACCGGCGAGGAAACACGGTTTGATCCCGCCCTACCGACCCGGCAATTATATGTGGATGGTGCCTCGAACACCCACGGTAGCGGGGCCGGACTCATTCTTATCACTCCCCACACCGGTAGTCCCGACACATCTCGGCTCGAGAGTGCTCTCCGGTTCAATTTCAAGGCTTCCAACAATGAGGCCAAGTACGAAGCACTCCGGCCGGCCTTCGGCTGGCCGGCACATGGGAGCCCGGCGGCTCCGGGGTCTTCGGCGACTCACGGCTCATTGTCAACCAAGTCTCGGGGGACTACCGGGCCAAAGATCCCATCATGTCTCGGTATAGAACTTTGGCGAAAGAGCTCACTGCCGGTTTCTCGTGCTTCAAGCTAACGAAGGTACCGAGAGAAGAAAATCAAAGGGCCGACGCCTTGGCCGGAATAGCCTCCGCTATTGACCCCAACGTTGGCAACTCGGTACCTATCGACATCCTAGAAAGCCGAAGCACCGAGACAATGCCCACCGAGGTCAACCACCGCGCACGGAGGAGGCGAACCGGATGACACCAATCCTCGAGTACTTGCGTGATGGCTCCCTCCCGAGAGATAATGATGAGGCCAAGAAAATAAGATTCCAGTCCTCCCGTAACTCATCATTAACGGCCATCTCTACCGACGAGCTCACTCCTTACCATACCTACGCCGTCGGGGAGGTACACGAGGGCATCCGTGGCAACCACCCGGGAGGAAGAGCATTGGCCCACAAACTCATCCGCCTTGGTTACTTCTGGCCAACACTCCTCCGGGACGCTATATCATTTACAAGGCAATGCAAGGCCTGTCAGTTCAACGCACCGAACGTACCAAAACCATCCCGGCCCGCCGGAGACGATGGTGAACCCATGTCCCTTCGCCCGGTGGGGAATCGACTTAATCGGGCCCGTACCCCAAGGGTACCGGTGGTGTTGAACACGTGGTAGTCGCCACCGACTACTCCACCAAGTGGACGAGGCCAAGGCCCTTAAGTCAATCACTTCCCGGCAAGTACAGTCCTTCATTTGGGAAAACATCATCTGTCGCTTCGGCATCCCTCAGGTCATTATCACCGACAACGGTAAACAATTTGACTCTGAATCCTTCAGGAAATTCTGCTGGGAGAAGGGCATCACCCTTTTCTTCGCATCGGTGGCCCACCCGCAGACCAACGGTCAGGTGGAGGCAGTTAACAAAATCCTGAAGAGAACTATGAGGACAAAGCTCGGTGATAAGAAAGGCGCATGGCCTGAACTACTACCGGAGGTTCTTTGGGCGTACCGCACCTCATACAAGGCTGCCACCGGCGAGACGCCATTTTCCCTTGCTTTCGGTGCGGAAGCCGTGGTACCGGTTGAAATCAATTCCACAACACACCGGATCGACACATATGATCCAAATGAAAATGAAGAACAGTTGTGCCTCAACCGGGACCTACTCGAGGAACGTCGGGAACAAGCCAACCTCCGGAATGCAGAACACAAAAAACAGCTCAAGCGCAAGTTTGATGCGAAGGCAAGGTGCCGGTACCTCAAGCTGGGGGACTGGGCACTACTAAGGGTACGGCAAGGTACGAAGAACTCAGCAGCCATGACTTTCAACCAACGGTGGGAAGGCCCATACCGGGTAGTCGAAGTCCTCAAGCCAGGAACCTACCGGCTCATTGATTTGCACTTATTTATAGCGCAAATTGTATTCCTAATCACGAGAGTTAAGCTTGTCCGAAGGCATTTTGTTATTACTAATATGCGTTTTCATGATTTCAGGTTACTTAGGTGACTTGAAGTAATTCGGCACAAGAAGGTGCATTTTGTGTACTTTTGGGCACACTTCCGAGAAGAGGACAAGAAGTCAACCGTCGCTTCTAGGCATTGAAGATTGCATAAATTCACCTTCGGAAGACGTTGCCATTGAAGGCCTTGAAGAATCGAAGAAAGGAAGGAAAATGAAGAAATTGCATTTCCGGCGATTTTTCCGGCAAACCACCACCACAAGAGGCGGCAGCACCACCGGACCACCACCGGAGCACCACCACAGCAGGAGAGAGTCTCCTACACCAGCCATGCACATGTGTGACACAGGTCACACATCCATTCAGCCATCCACCAACCCTCTCACATGTCCACTCACCATTATTCCCTCCACTTCCCTTTTCTTTTCCATTTCTTTTCTCTCCACTCATCCATTCCATGTCACCCCACTAGGAATCCCTAGTGCAACCTTGGAGGCTCACCAGACCCTCCCAAGCCACTCTCATTCAGTTACTCACGATTAGGAAGAAACCCTAGGGGAGCAAACCCCATTTTCTCTCGGCAAAGCTTGCTGAAACACACACAGACGTACCAAGCGCCCGGACGCCGATACCATCCGCCCGGATGCCCAGTACGTCTGCCGTTTTTGTTCTTCCATTTTCACCACCTTCCACCACCCATCTCACTTCGATCCCTTCACGAAATATCTTCCACACATCCCAAACACTACAACCATACACTTTCCACCACCATTCCATCGTTCTACCTTCACCACAAGTTGCCATCCATCAAGAGGAGCAAGGAATCGGAAGCTAGACTTGCTAGAGCTTGAAGGAGGAGAGAAGAACAAAGAGGAGGCCTGCATATATCTTTGGAGTCACCAAGGAGCTGCTGGCTACGACCCTTGAGCAATTCTTAACTCTTTCTTTCTTTAGTTTTATGTTTATGTTTTCATCTTTGAGATTAATGATCTATATGACAATGAATTGTGAGTAGTTCATTAGATTGGGGGCTAGGGTTGTGTGCTCTAGCCCATGATGATGTTTTGATGATTTCTCTTGAGTATGCATGATGAATTCGTTTCTGGATATGTTCATTGGTTAAATGCGGTTTTGTTTGATGCATGTTTATGAATCTAATTAGTTCTCAAGCATGTGTTCAACTTAACTTAATGTTAGGATTCTATGTTAATTACATTTTATCCTATGTGTTTGCAATGAGCATGATGAGTTTATGTCAATGGACTGAGTTTGTTTGAATCTTGATTCTTGAATCTCTATGCCTAGGAAGTTTGTTTGAGACCCTAACAAGGCTTGGATGAATAGACTAGGAGTATTTGTGACCCTAATAAGGCACAAAATAGGCCTAGAAGAGTCAATCCTAGAACCATAACATGGCTAGGATAGGGGTTTGATCCTTAGTGAATTCATTGTTGCATGTTCTTGAGACTTGTCATACATTTGATTGGGGTAGAGTGAACCCGAAACCCCAATCGTTTCCATCCATTTGATCACACAGCAATCACATTTTTGTTGGGCTTGTCACCTCAACAACACACAAAGCTATCAACACATTCACTTGTGTTCTTGTCACAACAATTTCATCTAGATTAGATTGGTTACTTAGCTACTGTCCTTGTCACTTCAAGTCAATGTTCTGGTCCTTGTCACTCAAGAGTGACACCCCTTTGATCACTACACTTGCATGTTGCACATACTCCACATCTAAGTACATAATCCATCTCTAATCACACCACTTCTAGTGCATTGTATACCTTGTTTGCATTTGTTCACCAAGTAGGGATCTTGGGCCTTCCAATCCCTTGGGTACGACAACCCCTGGTCACAATTTACCACCCACTACACTTTGACGGCGATACTCACAAACAACCCCTCCGGTATCATCGAGTCAAATGGCGCCGTTGCCGGGGATTGAGGTTCATCCTTGATTCCTTGGTGACCCGCATCCGTCTTTGCACTATTCTTGTAGTATAAATTGTTTGATATATGTGTCTTAGTGTTTGTTGTGTCTTTGATTCATAGCATAATTGTGTTTGTTGTTGTTTTTGTTTCCAAGTTGTTCCTAAGCACGTTCTTTGCTACTGTGTGTTTTTCCCGATTTTTGTTAGCATAGTAAATCAACCCAGAAAATTCTAAAAATTTGTGTGCTAGTTCTTTTGTGTGTATAGTTGTTGTGTTTAAAATTTGGTTGTGTTTCGTTAAGGTTTGCTTAGGTAAATTGTGATTTGTTTCTCTGCTGCCCTGTGAAGTTGTTCACAGTGGCAGTTTTCGTAATTAGTTTTGAACTCTCTGTAACTGAAATTCACTTAATCCGTCCGGGCACCCATTGTGACGTCCGGACGCCCTTGATACAGAAGCCATTTCCCGACAAATCCGTCCGGACGCCCACTATAGCGTCCGAACGTCTGGGACCATTTTTGTGAAACTGATTTGTGCTATTTGCCTCCAATTGCTTCCAATTCCATTTTGTCATTGTTTCCTTGCTTCTAAGTGTTGATTATACCTACTCTTTGTGTGTTTACAGGTACATGAACGTGTCCTCCACTTCTAGTGATCAAATTGTGTTGAGAAGTGGGAGAGTTTTGAGTGAAGACACAAGAGGAAGACCAAGTGGAAGAGGAAGAGGAAGAGGAAGAGGAAGAGGTAGACCAAGGAGAACTGAGAGTGCTCCACCAGTTACACATCTTCCAGAGCAGCCTACACCACCCAAAGAGACAATGGGGGATGTGAACAACAATGATCAAGTGCCTCCCATTGATGAAGTGGAGCTGCCATTGAGTCATTACTCAAATCCGAGCGTTGTCAACGCACCATCTTGTATTGTCCATCCGCATCCACAAATTGCATACGAGATCAAGCATTCGATCTTGTCCATTCTGCCTACCTTCCATGGAGTTGAGAAGGAGCGACCATATGATCACATGGTCGATTTTGATGCCATTTGCAGCACCCTAAATAGAGGAGGATTGACATATGATGAATTGAAGCTTAGACTCTTTCAATTCTCACTCAAGGCAAAGGCAAAGGTTTGGTTTCACAAGCTAAAGCCAAGAAGCATCCGTTCTTGGGATGACATGCAGAAGGTGTTCCTCAACACCTATTACCCTCATCATCGCACTACTGCCATGAGGATTCAGCTCACTACATTCATGCAAGGTGAGCGTGAATCTATCTATGATGCTTGGGAACGTTTTAAGGACTTGGAGCTTGGATGTCCACACCATGGAATCAGCAAATGGCAGCTTGTTTCCTCATTCTATGACGGTTTATTTGATGATGACCGGAGGAGACTTGACAACGCTTGTGGTGGCAGCTTTCAAAGGAAAGGACCTAATGCCTCTTGGGACATCATTGAGGAGCTTTCTATTCAATCCGGGCAGTGGGACAACCATGACCGGAGGAGGGACACAAGGCTTAGGGAAAGAGAAGAGCCACATCTTGGTGGAAGAGAACCAAGAGGAGTAGAGGCAAGGACAAGAGCAGTCCAAGGCGTCTCTCAAATCCAACAAGTGGATGATCTAATGAATGCCAAGTTTGAGCAACTAGAGGCTGCCATGAACACCAAACTTGATCTCTTGCTCAAGGCCCATGGCAATGTAGCTCCTCCTCATCCAAGTGAGCAAGTCAAGGCAGTGGCTGTTTCATGTTCATATTGTGGTTCCATGGAGCATGAAACCATTGAATGCCAATACTATTCAGCCACCATTCAACAAGGAGTGTTGGATGAGCAATTGTACCAAGTGGATAATTATAATCCGGAGCACCACTCCTCACAGCTCAACAATCATCCTCACTACTCCTATGGCAAGAGGCATGTGGAGAATGCAGCCTTAACGAATAGCCAAGGTCATCAAGGGGGCAGTACCTATCAAGGAGGAAACAACTACCAAGGAGGTAGATTTGTTGGAGGAAGGTTTCAAGGAGGAAACCAATCTTATCAAGGAGGGAGATCACAAGGGTTCCAAGGCCCTAACACCTATCAAAGAGGAGCTCCTAATCCTATGTATGCTCAGGAGGCAAGCACCTCACAAGCTCCTCCAAGACAAAGCACATACCAAGCACCTCCCGGATTTGAGCACAAGAGGGAGAACTACCATGCTCAATCAAATGATTCAAGGGAGCCTACATTCAAAGAGATCCTCACTGCCCTCTCTGCAAGCCAGCTCAAGACTGATCAGAGTGTGTCTATTGTGTCCCAAGGATTGAGCAAGTTGGAGCTTCAAGTGGGGCAACTCTCCAAGCAACTCCAATCAAGGCAACAAGGTGGACTACCTTCACAACCGGAGCAAAATCCGAGGCATGAGAGTGTGAAGGCGATCACCACCCTTCGTTCAGGTAGGTCTTACGACAACCTTGTGAATTATGACCCCCATGCTCATATATATGCCCCCTCTTCTTCTACAACATTCATGGAACCTTGTTTAAATTCAGAATTTATTTTTGAGGAGAATGGGGCCGGATGGGAAGAAAATGTACCATCCGGCAATTTGGAGAGTGGTGTTGTTGTTGGAAATGTGCGGAGAAACAAGGGGGAGGATAAGGAAGCCGGTAGGGAAGAAAATGTACCTACCGGAGGAGCATTGAATCGAGAACTGAATCAAGAGAGTTCTCTGCCAGTCAATCCGTCCGGACGCCAAGCAGTGCCGTCCGGACTCCTGTCAAACAGAGAAGAATTTTTGCAGCCGTCGACAAATCCGCCCGGACGCCAGGAATGGGCGCCCGGACGCCAGGCAGCTCAGACAAATTTTTCAGAAAATCCGTGTAATCCGTCCGGACGCCAAGAAGTAGCGTCCGATCGTCTGGGGCCTGAACAGAAAAAAAAAATTCTACCCGAGAGGAGAATGTTGAAGTGTCCAAGCCTTCATCTATTAGTGTCTTCAATCATGAAGATGGCACACCATTGGGGAATGAATTTGGGCAGTTGTCTCTTGATCATGAGTTTGACAAGAGAGATTACAACAAGAGGAAGAGCATGAATGTCACATTTGACAAAGAAGATGGGAAGTTGAAGAGTGCACAAGTGCCTAGCAATGACATTCCAAGGAGATGTAATCTGAGCATACCTCCTTTGCATGTAACAACTCATCAAGTGCCTCTTCCATTTCCACAAGCTCAAAGGAAGGAGGATTTACAGAAGAAGAACAACAAGTACCGCAAAGAATTCATTGAGTTGTTCAAGAAGGTTAACATCAACATTCCCCTTCTAGATGCTATCAAGCAATTCCCTCCCTATGCCAAGTTCTTGAAGGAATTGTGTACCAACAAGAGGAAGTTCTTGAAGGATGAACAAATTATTTTGAGTGAGGATGTCTCTGCTGTCCTACAAGGCAAGCTTCCTCCCAAGCTTAAGGATCCCGGTTCATTCACGGTCCCTTGCATCATTGGCAACAAGGGATTCGACAAGGCGATGTTGGACTTGGGGGCATCAATAAACCTAATGCCTTATGATGTGTACAAGACCCTTGGACTGGATGATATCAAGCCGATGAAGATAACACTCAAGCTAGCAGACCGGAGCCAAGTTAAGCCCATGGGAATAGTTGAGGATGTTCTTCTGAAGATTGAAGAACTCCTAATACCGGCTGATTTTGTGATCCTTGATATGAAGGATATTGAGAGTGGAGGAGAAGAAGAGATGCCTATTCTCTTAGGAAGGCCATTCATGGCCACTGCTGGGACAAGAATTGATGTCCAAAAAGGGATTCTCACAATGACGGTGTTCGATACAACCGTCGGATTTCGGATCTTTGATGCTACGAGAAATCCCATGCCTTTAGGGGATTGTTTTCGGATAGACAAGTGTGAACCCCCAGAAATTGATGAGAGTAAACTCTCCCAGTTACAATGTATCGATGAGTATGTGAAGCTGCATCCTCCATCTAGTGATGCAAAGACGGTACCAAGAAAAGCTTCAAAGAAGAAGAAAGTTGTTGGCAACACCAACAAGAAGAAGAAGAAGAAGGTGGCATGTTTTTGGCCACCATGTTTCCCTCCCAAGTTTCTCAAGCCAAGTAGTTGTTTTGGTGGGAGCTGCAACAAGACCACCATGGTGGGTGGTAAGAAGGAGAGCTATGAGCCTCCATGAAGTATGAAGGAAGGAAAAGACCGGCTTGAGGGTCTCTAAAAACAAGCGCTCATGGGGAGGCAGCCCCATATCCCCAACTCTTGAAGTACATCATGATAAGCATCACCAAAGGTCGTGAGCATTGCATTGCAAGGTCTTGAAACCTTGTTGTTGGTGATTGTTCGTGTCTAAACGGAAAGCATGCGCTTCGAAGGGGAGTACTTCTATCTTTGTTTGTTTTCATTCTTGTTTGTTTTGTGTGTTTGTGATTGTTTGTCATGTTTTCTCACCCAAACTTTATTGTTGAATTCACTTATCACATTGGGGACAATGTTAAGTTTAAGTGTGGGGGTGAGATTGGGTTCGTTTTGGCCAAAATGTTTCAAATTTTTCGATTTTTGTCAAGTTCCAGTAGCTAATCCGCCCGGACACCCTGCTAGTGTCCGGACGCCCATAAGTCTGGGAGGTAAACCCGAGTGATCCGTCCGGACGCCCCTACTAGGCGCCCGGACGCCCTATGTAATCCCAGAAAACATGCTCTCTGCCACTTGATCCGCCCGGACGCCAGGAATGGGCGCCCGGACGCCCGGACGCCAGAAGCCCTGATTGTGAAATTTTGGCATTTTTGTATGTTTTTGTGTGTTGTTTGTGTTTTGTGTCTATTTTCTCCGATCCCAATGATGAATTGAGCTTACTTTGTTGTGTTCTAGAGACTGTGATCATTGTTGAGGCTTGATATGATTTGCTTTGAGTTTAATATGCATGATTCATGATTGCTTGATCACCATGTACACTTCACCATTGTTGATTCGTCGATTGCAATCCGAGAAGCACACTTGACATGTATTGCCATGCATACCCAGAAAATGTGAGGTTTTGAGCCCATTGAATATGCACATGTATGCATCTTACATGTTTCTCTTTGTTCTTCATGTGTGAACATTGCATAAGGTTTGGACCTAGAACTTGCTCAAAGACCGCTTGAAGCTTTTGATTGATCCATTTTGAGTTGGAAATGACTAAGGCATTAGTTGAACACCATTGCCAAATTGACCATCATCCATATGAATCTGAACTCTAGGAATAGCCCACTTGAGCCATATACATCATTAGCTTTCCTTTGTTCACCCACATCACACACATTCATTCCACCACTTCAAAATTACCATCACCATTGTGTTTACAAGACTTTGATAGTGACTTCTTATCCTTTATGCTTGGGATTTTATGATTGTACCTAAAAGGAAAGTTTGGAGGAGTTGTTTTATTGTTATTGTTCAAAGAAAGAAAGAAAGAAAGAAAATCAAAAACAAAAAGAAGGAATAAAATTCCTCAAGAAAAATAAAGAAAAAAATAGAAATTGAGAAAGAAAGAAAAATCCAAAAAAGAAAGTAGTTTGTGAATAAGGTTGGAGGAGAATAAGAAAATCATTTTGGTTGAAGCATTTGGTTGAGTTTCAAAGTCGTTGATATGTCTTGTGAACACTTAGCACCACTCATATTTCCATTCCATTCCATTCACCCCTTGGCCCCGTTTTACCATTGTAAGTCCTTGAGATCTAACAATTTATGGTTCGATTTGTAGAGAGTTGGTTGATGAGCAAGCATATGGGAACATTCTTTGTGCATTTGTTATGAGAGTAAACACTTTGTCCCTATACACTTGAGCGGAAATACTTAGTGATCTTTGCGAGAGTTGTGGTTAATGTGTTTAGTGTGCCTATTTGATTGCATGAGATGGATTGTACTTTGGTTTCCACACACTTCACCGAGCATGATTGAATTGCGCTTGTTAAATTCTTAGCAAATTTGTGAAGCCTTGATTTGTGATCTTATGTCTCTTGTTTACAACATCCCGAGCTCGTTGAGGACTATGGTTGGAGAAAATTTTGTTTGAATTCTGTTTTCCCTTTCGCGTGTTGTATTGTGTTTCCCTTATTGTTTTATGTTGTGTTTGCTTGAGGACAAGCAAGATTCAAGTGTGGGGGTGTGATTTGCACTTATTTATAGCGCAAATTGTATTCCTAATCACGAGAGTTAAGCTTGTCCGAAGGCATTTTGTTATTACTAATATGCGTTTTCATGATTTCAGGTTACTTAGGTGACTTGAAGTAATTCCGCACAAGAAGGTGCATTTTGTGTACTTTTGGGCACACTTCCGAGAAGAGGACAAGAAGTCAACCGTGGCTTCTAGGCATTGAAGATTGCATAAATTCACCTTCGGAAGACGTTGCCATTGAAGGCCTTGAAGAATCGAAGAGAGGAAGGAAAATGAAGAAATTGCATTTCCGGCGATTTTTCCGGCAAACCACCACCACAAGAGGCGGCAGCACCGCCGGACCACCACCGGAGCACCACCACAGCAGGAGAGAGTCTCCTACACCAGCCATGCACATGTGTGACACAGGTCACACATCCATTCAGCCATCCACCAACCCTCTCACATGTCCACTCACCATTATTCCCTCCACTTCCCTTTTCTTTTCCATTTCTTTTCTCTCCACTCATCCATTCCATGTCACCCCACTAGGAATCCCTAGTGCAACCTTGGAGGCTCACCAGACCCTCCCAAGCCACTCTCATTCAGTTACTCACGATTAGGAAGAAACCCTAGGGGAGCAAACCCCATTTTCTCTCGGCAAAGCTTGCTGAAACACACACAGACGTACCAAGCGCCCGGACGCCTATACCATCCGCCCGGACGCCCAGTACGTCTGCCGTTTTTGTTCTTCCATTTTCACCACCTTCCACCACCCATCTCACTTCGATCCCTTCACGAAATATCTTCCACACATCCCAAACACTACAACCATACACTTTCCACCACCATTCCATCGTTCTACCTTCACCACAAGTTGCCATCCATCAAGAGGAGCAAGGAATCGGAAGCTAGACTTGCTAGAGCTTAAAGGAGGAGAGAAGAACAAAGAGGAGGCCTGCATATATCTTTGGAGTCACCAAGGAGCTGCTGGCTACGACCCTTGAGCAATTCTTAACTCTTTCTTTCTTTAGTTTTATGTTTATGTTTTCATCTTTGAGATTAATGATGTATATGACAATGAATTGTGAGTAGTTCATTAGATTGGGGGCTAGGGTTGTGTGCTCTAGCCCATGATGATGTTTTGATGATTTCTCTTGAGTATGCATGATGAATTCGTTTCTGGATATGTTCATTGGTTAAATGCGGTTTTGTTTGATGCATGTTTATGAATCTAATTAGTTCTCAAGCATGTGTTCAACTTATCTTAATGTTAGGATTCTATGTTAATTACATTTTATCCTATGTGTTTGCAATGAGCATGATGAGTTTATGTCAATGGACTGAGTTTGTTTGAATCTTGATTCTTGAATCTCTATGCCTAGGAAGTTTGTTTGAGACCCTAACAAGGCTTGGATGAATAGACTAGGAGTATTTGTGACCCTAATAAGGCACAAAATAGGCCTAGAAGAGTCAATCCTAGAACCATAACATGGCTAGGATAGGGGTTTGATCCTTAGTGAATTCATTGTTGCATGTTCTTGAGACTTGTCATACATTTGATTGGGGTAGAGTGAACCCGAAACCCCAATCGTTTCCATCCATTTGATCACACAGCAATCACATTTTTGTTGGGCTTGTCACCTCAACAACACACAAAGCTATCAACACATTCACTTGTGTTCTTGTCACAACAATTTCATCTAGATTAGATTGGTTACTTAGCTACTGTCCTTGTCACTTCAAGTCAATGTTCTGGTCCTTGTCACTCAAGAGTGACACCCCTTTGATCACTACACTTGCATGTTGCACATACTCCACATCTAAGTACATAATCCATCTCTAATCACACCACTTCTAGTGCATTGTATACCTTGTTTGCATTTGTTCACCAAGTAGGGATCTTGGGCCTTCCAATCCCTTGGGTACGACAACCCCTGGTCACAATTTACCACCCACTACACTTTGACGGCGATACTCACAAACAACCCCTCCGGTATCATCGAGTCACTCATGGACTCCACCGGACACATGCTCCCACATCCATGGAATATTGAGCACCTTCGCTACTACTACCCATAAAAAAAATAAGCCTGGAACATACCGGCTAAGTGGACCTCACCACTTTTAGAAACACTTGTAATTGTTATTTACCATAGTGAAACTCCTACAGTGGACGTAACCTAGGACTCGCATTGAGCCAGGTGAACCACTATAAAATCTGTGTCGTCTTCATGAATGCTTGCTATCTTACCGATAATGCAGAAATGCCAAGAACAAAAATGAAACTTCTGTAAGACATGTGGCCGGTACCAGCGACCCCCATGCATAAGTTTTGATTATCTTATTAAGCATGTGGCCGGTACCAGCTACCCCCATGCCAAACTTCTGTAAGACATGTGGCCGGTACCAGCGACCCCCATGCATAAGTTTTGATTATCTTATTAAGCATGTGGCCGGTACCAGCTACCCCCATGCCAAACTTCTGTAAGACATGTGGCCGGTACCAGCGACCCCCATGCATAAGTTTTGTTACGATAAATTCATCATTCTACCGGTATCAATTACCTACATGATATGCATACTAAAGAAAACAATACCGGGAGCGAGACTGAAAAAACCAGCCCTCCCGAGTGAGCACTTGGTATCATATGAAAACACATAATTCATTGAATAAGGCGAAACACACCATTGTTCAAAACAATAAATAAGGGCCTTATGGCCAATTCAAATACTGCCTCCCGATAGGGCACCCCCTACCGGGAGAGATGTTCAAAAAAGGGTTTAAACTCCCAACAACAAACAAAAAAGAAAAATAAAAATTACACGGCCCTTGGCCGGTACCACCCAACATGGGGGACTTCATTCCTCCGGCTGCTGCTGCGACTGCGGCTCAGATTGGCTGGGACCACCGGCTAGCTCATCCTCGATCTCCTGGAGGATGCCCCGGTGCTCATCATCAACGTGATCGTCGGTGAGCTCGGGTACCGGGAGCTGACTCCAGTCCTGTTCCGGGAAGGCCTCCTTGATCTTGCCAAGGATGTACACACCACCGTCAATATAGGCGGTGGCCTGCTCCACAGCTCGACCCCGGTCGCGACGGTAGGCAAGGACGGCTTCCTTTCTGGCCTCACCGATGGCCAACTCGAGGCGCTGGTCGAACTCCACCTGGAGCCGAGCGCTCTCGGTAGCCACCGCAACCTTGGCTTTCTCCTCCGCCTCCTGGACAAGCCTCCCGGCTTCTTCCTTGGTCCTTTCAAGCTCAGCCTTGGTCCTCTCAAGCTCGGCTTCCGCCCACTCCTTGATCCCGAACATGGTCTCGTAGCCGGACTTCAAGTTTTCGACTTGCCCGCCTACCATCCGTAATTCCTTCCGGACCCGGCGATCCGGGAGCATCTCCTCGTAAGCCGGCTGCAACACCGATCAAACAAAGGGTCAAAAAAAAAAAAAAAAAAAAAAAAAACAATGACTGAAGAAGGCGGACATCGGTACCACTTTGCTTGCACCTTGGAAGAGGACCTCCCTCCGGTCCAACATCCGCATGTCCGGGTAGTCGTGGAGCCGGGAGCCCGGTAGAGGATCTTCCAACGCCTTCTTCACGCAGCCGCGAAACAGGGCCGCATTCTCGGTAGGGATAGACCTCCCGAAGAAAGGAGCAGACTCCGTGCTGTGCATGGCCAGGGTAGTGCCGGTACCCGCCGCAACCTGGGCCACACCGTCAGCAGCAGCTGGCTCCTGCACCTTCTGCTTCTTCCGGTGGTCCCTCACCTGTTTCATGAACTACAACAATGGTTAGTGCCGGTACACAAACTCAATAAAGTAAAAGGTGACCGAAGATTACCTCCTCCCGGGCGGTACGCTTCTTGGAGGACCCATCCGGGCCCTCAGATGCAACCTCGGTCTCGGGACCGGCCTCCACCTCGGCCTCCACCTCCACCTCGGCGGTAGACCGACCCTTGTGGGCTTTCTTCTTCTTCCTCTTCGGTACGAGGTCAGCACCAGCGCCAACCTCAGCACCGGTACCAGCTGGCACCTCCTCCACCACCGGCTGAGGCTCCGGTGCTAGGTCCCCACCGACAGCTTTCTTCAGTTGGTAGAAGTCCTTTCGCTCCCGGACCATACTTGAATCGCCCTTGAGGGTGCGGTACCGACGGTACTGATAGATAACTACACAAGAACCACCGGTGTTAGGTGCGTCCATAAGTTGGAACGTACAAGGATACCGGGCAATACTTACATGGGTTTGGTGTGGGGGCTAAACCGGAGCTATCGAGGGAGTACCGATTCAGGAGCACCGTGGACCTTCTTAGCACAATTGAAATATGCTCCCGGATCCACTGAATCTCTTGCTCTTGCCTCTCGGTAAGCCTCCTCCAAGACTGATCCACTGCAAAACAAAAAAGAACAAGGGTCAATACCGGTATCGGCTAATCAAACTATTACATGTCTATAATCAATAAGGGCTACCCACCAGGGGCATCCTTGAAACTATGGGGGACTCTCTTCTCGGTCGGTACCGAGCCAGCCGGGAACTCCCACTCCCCACCGATGAAGAAGTATTTGCTCTTCCATGTCTGCTGGGACGTGGGATTGCCAAAGACGAGCGGGTCCCTAACTATCTCGGGACTCCCAAACTCGTGGCTCTCCACGTCGTGTGTACCGGTCATACCCTCCCGGGCAAGGGCCTTCTTCGCTAGACAGCATCGGATCACCTTCTTATATTTGTGGCTGAACTCCCTCCATTCGGTGTCTCGGGGAGGATAGGTACACGGCTTCAGTACCGACTTCAATTTATACCAGCCCTTGTCCGTCTTGGAATGCTCCTCAAGCGCCCATTGGTTGAAGAACACCGCCAGATCGGGCTCACCGAAACCACAGTGGTGGTAGAGGGTGTACAAGGCGTTCAGGCACCGCCAGGTGTTCGGGTTCAATTGGGCGATGGCAAGGCCAACCTCGGCCAGGAACCGCTGCTGGTACGCCGGGAGGGGAATCCTCAGACCCTCACCGAAGAAAAACGGGTGTACCAAGGTTTCACCCGGTACAGCAGAAGCACTCCTGAGCTCCCCCTTCTCCGGTAGGCGCATCGTCACCGAGCTGGGGATATTGAAGGCCTCCCTCAGGGCTACCAGGTCCTCCTCGGTAGACGCGCTCAATTTTAATCGGTCCACTGCAAACCCCTCCAGTACGGGACCCTTCTTACTACTACTGGCTCGGGACTTCACATATGGTTCTGAAGCAAGGGGGACTAGGTCCTCCCCGGTAGTGACACCCCTCACCACCGTCTGGATCATACCCTCCAGACAAAAACGACTGGTTCTTGGCGAGCAAGAACTACTGGTCCCGGTACTCGAGCTGGAGTCCGAGCCAGCCTCCTCCACCGATACGATCCTCTCTGGCTCTTCACCAGAGAAGGCATTACCACTGCTACCACTCTCTCTCGCTGAGTCAGACATCTGCAAAAATGGACCAAGGTTCTTATCGGTAGGGATAACCTATGCCTATGCAACCTAGCTCGGTACTAAGGCTGGACACCGGTACTCAAACTACGTTACAAAAGCAAAGAAAAAAACTAAATACAAGGGGTCAAGGCATCGGTACTTACAGTTGCTGAAGGCTGAAAATCGAGTACCGAGTGATCACACTTGCACTACCGATGCTCGCTCTCGTTCTCCTACCGACGGCTTGCAGAGCTCTGGAAATGAAATTTGCAAGAATGAAGTGAAGTGAACTCTCTTCACCCCCATATATATAGCGGGAGTCAACCCATCTTGACCGTACGACGTGAACTGTCGCGGCCCAGGATGGCGACACGTGGCAACACGACGGTTGAGCTTCCCCACGATTTTCCAAACCGGCCAGGACGTGACGCGTGTCACCCCACTACCTCGGCAGTTACGCCGAGGAGCTCAACGGCCACGACGCTTCAACTCCCCTTGAAACTCGGAGCGGTTACAATTCCCAACCGGGAGGAACCCCTTGTTCGGGGACTTGGGGGACTACATGGGACGGTACCAAGCGTCGCCTCGGCTGCCCCACCGACACTTCGCTACATCCCGATATGAACTTCTGGATTAAGTCCCCGACCATGAGCTTCCTCTTGCTCGGGACTTGGGGGACTTCGTTGCTACCATTTCATATCTTTACGGGATAGACCCGAAGTAGCTCACTATCACCGGGAGCGCCTCCTTGTAGCCCCATAACCGACTCGGTAGGGCTCCCCTACCGAGAACATAATCTCGCAACGCCCGGCGGCATCTACCGACTCGGTAGGGATCCCCTACCGAGTACACCGCCCAGCCGCGTCGAAGCCCCGGCAATACCCCGGCGGTACCGGTAAGACCAGGCGGGTGTACCGACCACAAGCTCTCCCCCGGCTCTACATGGACGTCTCCCCGACCGGGTAATGGGTGTGACCAGCCCCACGGGTACCGGCACGGCCAGCCGGCACACGTGCTTGTCCACTACCTCACAGATCGCACTAAGTCGCGAGCCCATGCCGCACTAGGCGCCGCCATCCCTCGATGCGCACATCGAGGTAGTGGACCGGAGAATATTCCTCGTGTCAGGGGATGTCCCCCACGCCAGGGAAGCTTGTCTCCGACCTCACCTCATATATAAGGAGTCCTCACTCCTTATCCAGGTACGTTCTGTCCGAATCCCAAAAACTCTCTGCTCTTAGACCAACCGGTACTAACTTGAGCGTCGGAGGGCCTTCGGTCGGTACACACCGACCTCCCTGACCAATCTTGTGCTTTCAGGTATCCAAGTGCGACGCTACCGGGCAGTTGGGAAATGGCAGAAACAAACGACATCAGCAACTCCACGTATCATCACTGGACTTGTTCGAACCGAACAAGAGACACTCGAATGGAGGTCAGGACCAACAAGCGAAGGGGAGATCCGAGCAAGCCCCCTGGAGTCAATCGTACTGCTGGTTGTTCTGTCGTGCATCTTTCCCATCACACCAGGATCTTTGAGTTCCTCAAAGATGTCCATACGAGACCGCTGTGGGATAGTATGTCGATGGACAGCTCGGTGCGTGTGCTAGCAAACTTTACCATCGGTCTTGACCCGCGGAACCAGATTTCGGTGCTCGCCATAGATAGTCACAACGACTTCCTCATTCTTCAGGAGTGTTGCACCGATGCAACAGGGTCGTCTGTGATTTATGCGCCGATCAACCATTCCATTCTCCAGTGTTTGTTATGTGGAGTTCAACCGGAGCCATTTCCGCTTATGTCTTCAGGCTTCTCCATTCTGCCTAATGTATCCGAAGGCATTCTTGATGGAACACTGCTGACTATGGTGTTCCAGATCTCGGTGAAGGCTACATCAGCTAAATCTGCCGTGGAGTCGGCAACAACACTCGTCCAGGACACTCTCAAACGGATCAGTACCGCAGTCAACTAAGGAGCAAACGCCTGCTAGCCTTGTTTGTGACTGTTGGTGACTTGCTTCGGGAGGAGCTTCATGATCTTCAAAGGGGAGATTTTCTTTAACCTATCTTTTTCATTTGTATATATGTTGTGTGTTTACAACTGTTGTGTGTTTACTTCTGTTTTGTTTTTCAATTCAATAACCATGCTTGAATTATTCATTAATTGCACATATTTGTCTTACATTGAGGACAATGTTTAATTCAAGTGTGGGGGGAAGGTTTATTAAAAAGAAAAAAAAATTTGAAAAAATTCAAAAAATTCAAAAAAATAATTTACTTGTTTTTGTTTTCTACGGTAACAATATATCGACTAGATCATACTTACTCCCTTGGTAGCGTTGAACCTACCATTGCACTAAGTAAGTCCCTGTGGTCACGTATTGTTACCCTAATAAAAATAGAAAAAAGAAAAAAATCAAAATTTCAAAAAAAAATATATATATATTTACTTCTGTTTGTGTATTGTTGTATTGTTTTTGTGATTTCCAACACCTATGATGAGATTGAGCTTAATTGTTTGAGATGAAAGCATGTTTAGGTCTCCTGAACTCCATTTTTCAAATAAATTGCTATGGGACTTTGCATGTACACCCTTATTGGCAGATTGATGCATTGAATATGAGAAGCATAGAGAGATTTGTGTGAGCTATACATGCCATATTGTGAGTTTCGAGCTTACTGAAAGTGCATTCATAATTATTTGCACTATGTTCTTCATGTGTGATCAAGCTTATGTGATATGTATCTCTAGAACTTGCATAATATCTTGTTGAAACTATCTGTCATGCATGTTACATCTTGGAAATGATTAAGGCATTAGGAATCCACCATGGCCAAATGAGCATTTGTCCCTAAATTATATCATTAGTTTGCCATTTTGTGCCTATATGTTTAGCCTTTCATTTCTTCGCACCATAAATGTCTACCCTAACTTCAACATTTGCCTTACCCTTTCCGAGCTGTCTTAGTGAGCAATTTGAGATTACTTTTGTTCAGATGCTAAAATGTTTATGTTCTGGGAGCTTGGAAAAGAATAAGTGTGAGGGTGTGACTTTGTAATTTGTTATATTTATTTATGTTTTGAAAAAAAAAAAAAAAAAAAAAAAAGAGAAAGAATCAAAAAAAAAAAATAGAAAGAAAAAAAAAAAGAGTTAATTATATTGTGTTTAGTCTCATTTAATTTCAATAAATGTGTTTAGGTGAGTGGTTGTTTGGAATGAGTTTAGCATCTTTTTGTTCTTAAATTATTAAATCTCAGCATGTGATTGCTTACTAAGATTGCTCGGAATTTGTGATTCCTGTCCACTTCATTTCTGTAACCCCTCGCCCTAAGCCTCGTTACAACCAATAAAAGTCCTTTTGATCCAAGATGTTTGTGCATGATTTGTGGCGATTAGATTGACGTGTAAGCATATGGCGGCATTTGCATAAGTTTGCTTGAGTGGTAGTGTAGCTAACCGATAAACAGTTTTGCGAAAATCAGAGTGAATATCCTGTGAGTTTATGGTTAGCACAGTTTCGATATGCATGCTTACTTTGGTGCATTGAAATGACAATACTTCACACACTTCACTTTTGCATATGTCCCGTAGCTGAAAACATTTTTGAGACCTAACTTCTTTTATTTTCTAACTCAATTGTGTTCTCTGAAGTAATTGTTGGAAAATTGTTTTGTGTTTCCTTTCTGTTTTGTTTAAATTGTATATATCTGTTCTCTGTTTGCTTGCGGACAAGCAATAGTTCAAGTGTGGGGGTGTGATGTGAACGTAAAATACGTGCACAAAGTACCTTAATCGCTTGGATTATGCTAGTCCAAAAGCCTATTATTGTGTATTTAATATTGTTTTAGTGTGTTTCAGGGAAAATATGAACAAAACGCTTTATTTGTACAAAAGGTACATTTTGGAGGTTTTATCGCGAATCCGAACATTGAATCGAAAGGTCAACCGTGACTTTTCGATATTGAAATGACACCGGTCATTTCTCGGATGTGGAGATCAAAGCATGTACGAAGATTTCGAAAAACGTTTCGAATCCCGGCAATTTTGTCGGCGAACCACCACAATTTGGAAGCGCACCACCACTCGCGGTGGCCAGAATATATTTTCTAAACCTCTATTTATTTCCCTTTTAAATTGTTATTTATTCATATTTTTATTATTGTTTTTAATTATTAGTGAAGTAGAACATTTTCACACGCCGGAATTGATACGCAAAAACGCTCGTCCAAATAAATTAAAGAATGTATGTATATACAAATCCTTGCAACCAATAAAAATGTCGTTGAATAGTATAGTGGAAACAAGGGTCATTACCCACAGGAGATTGTTTATTTGCTTTTCTATGTCACGAAAATTAAATAATATATACAACAAAGAATTTATTTACAAATATATACAATATATACAAAAGATGTTTTTCGGTTTTTGAAATAATTGAAAACAAGAAATAAATAAGAGGAAATATTTTTGGATTTTTTATTTTTGGAAAACAACACAAAACACAAATAGTACAAACACACTCTTGATATGTTAACCTACAAATTCACTTCAATTAAATGTAATTACTCAGACTAAGCCAATGGCATGTTGCACTTAATCTATTGTTCTCTCTTACTTGGTATGTTAGGTGCATGGCATGTACTCCTAACTTAGCTTCTAAAATGCAACCTAGAATGGCATGTTCATAGATTCAGCATTAAGAAGTCATTATGCATAAAGAGAACGAGTAACTCAAGGCAACTTCGACACGGATGTAGTTCTAATTGCCTAGAAGATGATTCATATAACGATAGCTTACACCATTATTTGCTACTTCTTAGAATATATGATGATATGGCGGTCCACATATACTCATAGCCATAAAACCCTAGCATGCTTACTATGTTTGCAACCACAATAAACAACTAGCAATTTATCAATGACAAAGCAATGAATCAAACAAACATTCAATATCAGAAAAATTATAAATCAACGTCAATCAAGAGTAATAGGGCTAAACCCTAAATTATTACACAAAATAATAAAACAAAGTTTAAACAAATATTTACACAATAACAATTACCCAAATTTATTCACACAAAATATTCAAATGCGGAAATTAAAATTAAACAAAAACAAATATAATAATTAAACGAGTTTGGGTAAGTGTTACTGTTGTGTCTATGAAAATAGACACTTGTCGTCAGGTGTGGGTGGACGACTCAACCATGTGCGCGTGAAGACGGCACTGCCCTTCTGGCGAAGGTGGAGGGCTCAGCTATCTGGTGGCGGTGACGGAGGAACTTGTCGAATCCGTCTTTATTGATGAATGATGAATTTGGATGTGGCGGGGGCCCATTTCAGTTGGGCTTTGGATATTTCGGGGCCCAAATCGGATTGAGCTTGGGCTTAGGCCTGCAATGGGTGTAAACAGCAAATTTGGCGAAGATGGGCCTTGGGCTTGGTCAACAGGCCCATATCTTTATTTTCTTTTTTTCATTTTTTTCTTTCCTCTATCTTCCGGTTTCTCCTCTCATCCATCTCTCTATTCTTTCTTGCAGACCAGCCCGTGGTCTCTTTGGTTTTCCTCTCTAATGGCAGCAGCGAGAGAGGCACGATGGTTGAGAGATTGCAGCGGGATTGACGCCAGCGGCGAGAGGGGCTGGTGTGGTCCGGGGACCGTGGACGGTGAAGGCCGGGCCGAGCGACGCACGGGCTTGATTAGAGACGCATGGTTGCGTCCGTGAAGTTGCAAAGGAACAGCAGCGGCGGCGTCGTGATCCGATGCAGGATCAAGTTTTTGGGTTCTTCAATGGCGACGTTGAAGAGTGCGGCGGAGGTCGATGTAGCAAGGGAGGCCGGCATTCGCTGGAATTGAGCTTTTGGGCTTGTGATTTGCGGGCAGGCACGGCAGAGAGCATGGGTTCTTGTGAATTGTGAATTCCAGGTGATGAAGAGAACAGAGAGGAATTAGGTGACGTCGGTGGTGGTTGCAGCAGAAGATTGCCAAGGTGTGGGTTATGCAGTTTCACGATGGTTGAGCTGAAATTGGAAGCCATTGAGGTGGTGATTGCTTGATTAACAGAGGAGTTGGATTTTGGTTGAAACTGGGATTGGTTTATTGAATGGAATGCTAGGCTGTGATTGGATGGTGGTCTCGGGGTGATGGCAGAGAAGGCTTGGGATTGAATTTGATGATTGCTTGCAAAGCTTCTCCTTAAATAGCCAAGGAAAGGTGATGGAGCAGTGAGCATATGAAGCACGAGGTGGGCTGGTAGCCTGCCGGCAGTGGTGGTGGGTGGGTGAGTGAGGCTGGTAGCCTGCCAAAGGAACAGTGAAAAACGTGAGAGAGGAGGCTGCTGGAAAAGCTTGGAGAAGCTTCACCTGTAAAGGAAAAATACAAGAAATAAAAATAAATTAAATAAAAATAAAAATACACAATTGAATAAAAATAAGGAAAATAAAAAGGTTATATGAATTTTGTTTTGCCACTACGGCTAGTGGTTGCGCCTGATTTGTGGAGGTTCGCCGATAAAATTATCGGAATTCGAAATGGTTTTCGAAATCTTCGTACATGCTTTGGTCTCCACATCTGATAAATGACCGGTGTCATTTTGAGTCACGGTTGACTTTTCTGTATTGCGCCGAAAACCTCTAAAATACACCTTTTATGTGCAAATTATCATTTTGTCTATATTTTCCCTATCAACACGAAAACACACATTAAATATACAAATACGCTCTCGGAAAAGCCTAATCCAAGTGATTAGAAGCACTTTGTGTACGTATTTTACGTCCACATCAATTAGTATTTTATTTTATTTTTATTTTATTTTTATTCCTTTACTGTTTGACTTTTGCAGGTCCTGTTTGAATTCTTCATTTCCGTCCAAACCTCCTTGCCGGCCACCCATAATCACCATCTCCACTCATTTCAAATCTGTTCGTTTCCAGCTAACATCCATTCCCATTTTGAAATCATCCCAACTCCATTTCATCCATAAAGCCAGCAGCTCACAACCAAGCAAGCGAGGGGGGGGGGGGGGGGGGGCTCTTCTTCTTCCTTCTTCTTCCTTCTTCTTCCTTTTCTTTTCTTCTTTTCTTCTCTCTGCACCCGTCACTCTCTCTCCACACCCGTCACTCTCTGCACCCGTCACTCTCTGTTCTTCCTCTCTTCACCGTCACCGTCACCAACTCAAGCTCACCGGAGTCCCCCCCTCTCCATCACAGCTACATCATCTCACCCCACCACCATCTCCACCGGTCTAGCTCACCTGCAAATTCTGACACATCCCGAACCTAGGCTTACCTATGTACTAGTTGGGGTTGCGGTGAATTTGAGGAATTTTCATTTTCGAGTTACAATTGTATTTTTGGGGACCTCAAAGTTGACTTTTTATTTGGAAAAGAATTTGAAAGAATTTTCTTCACGGAAGTTGCAGGGGACGTTAAATCGAGTTCGTGGACAGGAAGTACGTTTAAATCGGAGCTCGTATGGAAAAGTTATGGTCATCGGAAATCGGAGTACTGTTTTGGGGAGATTTTATATAGGGGCTTTATGGTCATCTCGGGTTCATTTAGAACCCTGGACTTTCTCTCTCCTCTCCCCCGAGTTCTCTCTCTCCCCGATACTCTCCCCGGTCGGCTCTCCTTTGCCGGCTGAGATCTCCCTATTCCGGCCACCCCACGACCTAAAATCAGTCCCAAAATGTTCACCGATGTACCACCTACATCCCTATACCCACTTTATAGATCGAATCGAGATGTGGGAGGAGAAACCTTCGAGCCAAAACTAGCCACGAAACCACCGAAACAGTTGGAATTGTCGAACGTTGCCGGCGACGTTTCCGGCCGAGACGGGGTGAGAGACCTACGGGGCTTTGTAGCCCTCACTACCACGAGCCCGGCGCCACCAGCCCCGAGCCTAACCGACGCCGGACGGCGGCGAATCGAAGGAATGGGATTTCCGGCCACCGTGAGCTTTCAAGGTAAATTCCGACTACTTCCGATCCGTTTTGGGCTTGATCACAGTTATAAAAATTGTTGCTGGCATTGTGATGTAGGTTGTGGTAAAATTTTGTGACCATCGGAGATGGTTGGACCGGCGGCGCGTGGCTCTCACGCGCGGCCACTTTGGGCGGCGAGTGGCGGCGCGTCCGGCCTCCATTTGAAGTGTGTTTTGGTCCGTAGCTGGAAATTATTATTTAGAACATGTTGCTATATAATTGGTAGAGAATCGTTGAGGTTTGGGAATTTATTGGATTAATTATCGGTTCGTTATCGAACGATAAATGGCTGGAAATATTGTTTAACCGTCGGATGATCCCCAAGTTTGATAAGGATGTTAGAATAATTATTTTGAGTATATTGGACGGTTGGATTAAGAAAATTATATTGAATGGATAATTAAAGAATAATTGTGGATTAAGGGTACAATAATTAATTTAGGTTTGTTGGATTTATCGAACCGCGACAATCAGACCGTTGGATTAGTCGCCGATTATGTTTGGGATAACTAGAAATGTTGAAGGATAATATAGGGAAATTGAGTTATAGAAATTATATTTGGAATTGAATATTTTGGGATTATCGAGGAAACCGAGAACGGTTTGAGGAAAATTATTTATTGAACTCCTATTTCGTCCGTCAATGATGATTAATGATTGTAATTGGTTTTACCCAGGAGGATGACAGGTTTGCCCTTCTGAGGAGGATTCGACGGACGCTGGGATACTCGGTTGTCACTGTGAGTGGACTTTGGTTTTAAATACGATGCATGCAATAAAATAATATTTTCTACTAACAAGCACTTGTGAGTTATATTCCTTAGGTACAGTTGGGAACTGTACCTTGTTTGCATTTATCGATTTCGATATTATGGGGAGGTATGTGTTTCCTTGTTCCTTAGCTGTATCACCATACAGGGTCGTTATTTACTATTGCTAGCTAGCCTATATTTATATATATATCTCCTCCCCCCGTTGGATATGCCGGTTCGGGCCTCGCGCTCCTCCAGTGGAGTCGAGCATTGCGCTCCTCCTGAGAAGTCGAGCATCGTACTTTTCCACGGGGCGATTGAGTTGAGATCAGCGTGGGACGCTAGAGCCTGGGAGGCTCCGACCCTAGCCTGGGAGGCTCATCATTTATGGTGATCCACCTTCCCCCATTTCCGAGTGATATCCGAACCAATGAGATTGGTTCATGACTTTTGATTCTTATATCAAGTGCTGCATGCATGACGATTTTAAATGATATAAATTGGGGAAAGCATAAAGTTTATTTTCGACGAGTTTATTTTTGTCCACTCACTCTAACGTTTTTATTAAATGCTTTTCCCCTGGGCCTTTCGGTTTCAAATGCCCAGATTGCAGAGTAGTTGAGGTCGATGCCACTTTACGGACGGGGCATCTCTCCACCATTGCTTCTCTTCCGCTCATTTAGGTATTTGTTAATTTTTATGGAAAGTATTAGAATTGTTAGAATGCTGCGATATATTGTGGGAGTTGTGTTTGTTGTGGTGAGCAAGTAGGCTCGAAGTATCGGCTGGATTGTTGGAATAATTGAGAAATGTTGGAATTTGGTATTTGCAGGTTTTTGGGTAGTCCATCTTAAGGGAGGTTATGCCAAATTTTCGGCAGAAATTTCCTTTAAGATGGGCCCCGCAGGGCCACCTCAGATTCCAGGGTGGAGTCTGGGTCGGGTCCTGTCAAATTCACAGTTTAACCAATCACCAAATCAACAACTTGCAAAGCGAAATCACAGTTCACAATTACAAAATCATCACCACCTCCGCTCCATCTCAATCAAGCCATCGATCACCATCATAGAGCCCATCTCTGTTCACCAAAGCAGCACCGCCGTCGATCACCATCTCCGGCATCATTCTCTGCCGCCGCGCCGCACAAGCCCAGACCACTGATGTGAACGTAAAATACGTTCATAAAGTGCCCTAAATACTTGGATCGATGCTATTCTGAAAGCTTATTTGTCGGATTAATGTTTGTTTTCGTGTTTTCAGGGAAAATATGTGCAAAATGCTAATTTACACATAAAAGGTGAATTTTGGGGATTTACAGCGCAATATCGGAAAGTCAACCGTGACTTTTCGATTATCTGATGACACCGGTCATCATTCAGAAGTGGAATATAACATTGTACGAAGATTTCGAAAGACGTTTCGAATTCCGGCAATTTTGCCGGCAAACCACCACTCACGGAGGCGCAACCACCACATGCGGTGGAGAAACACATTTTAATTCTCCATTTTATTTTCCCTTGTTTACATTTGTTATTTATATTTATTTTTATTTCTATTTTAGTTTTTATTTTCTTTTATTATTTTATTTATTCCTTTTGTTTTCTTTTTAATTATTTATTTAATTTCTTTTTATTATTTTCTTTTTCTTTTTCTTTTGTTATTGCAGCTACCATGTTCACGGTTCCTTCCTCTCTCCAGCTGTGATTCTTTCCCTCACATGGCTCCCGCTCCTCTTTGAATTCAAATTCTCCTTTTGAGTTGATTCTCCACCGACAACACTGCACCAAATTCTCCACCACACTACCACACCATCGCACCAATCTACAGCTCACCACCACTACAAACCCAGTCCACTTTTCCTCCTCTTTTTATACCTACGTTCTGTTTCATTTCAGATTGGCCAGGGGCTTCTCCCCTGCGCTACCCTCTTCTCCCCCCCATTCTTCTCTGCGTACGTGTGTAGCTCTCACAGCTACACTTCTGCTCTCACCCTCTTTTTCTGGGTTCTCATATCTCTCTGTTCTCTGCCTGCTGTCCTCTCTAGTTACTCTCTGCCTTCAGAAATCTCTCACGGTTCCAGTTACTCTCTCTCTGCATCCAAACACATCTCCATTCATCTCTGTTACTTTCTCTGGTTCTTCTATTCACGACATCTCTCTCCCTCATCTCATCTCTTCCCTCCACAAATATCTCAGCCCCATCTTCTGCCCCTCCCCGTTACTTGCTGCAATCACAGTTCTCTCTTCAATTAATCAATCACCAACCACAACAGCTCACATACTCACCACAAATCACCAAATCACTCTCTCTGCACCGTTCCACCATGGCAGCTCCTCTGCCAATGTTTCACCTGCAATTAATTACATTTTAAGCAACAATTCACAGTTTAATTCACCATAATTACACTCACTCTCTCTATTCTATATTGCAGACTCAATCACCGAAATCATAGAGCTCGTGCTCTGCTCTCGGCGCCATCACCATCTTTGTCATAGCCCAGCCGTGCTCTCCTCGGCGTTCACCATCTCACCGTCGATGCCCAGAATTTAATCTGAGCCCAGCGCTGCTCTCACCGCCGGCTTCCTTAGCCCACGCCGCGCCGCTCACCGTAGCTACCTCTGCGCTCCCAGCTGCCACGACGCCGGTCTTCCATCGCCGATATCTCTCTGCTCTCACCTCTGCCGTCACCTCCGCAAGCTCCCTTGCCGCGCCGCTTCTCTGCCGGTGTCTTCTTGATGCTTCCGGCGTCGTCGTCCCCAATCACCCAGGCCGCAACACCACCGCGTCGATCCAATCAAGGCCGTGCCTTCTTTGCCCAGCCATAGCCGTCGCCGCACCAGCCCAGTGACGCTACTGCTCCCAAAACGCGACGCCGCTTCTCGCCGTCGATCCTTGCTCCTCTGCTCCTAGCCCAGGCCGGCCGGACTGTGCCTCTTCATCTCAGATTCCAAGCATCGCCATACCGCGCCGCACAAGAATCCAGTCCATGCCCACTGCACGCCGCCGGCGCCAACTTCACCCACACCATCTCTCTCTGGTCTGGAATTCAGAAATCGTGAAAGAAAGGAGATGAAGAAGAATGAAGAAGAGAAAGCTGACCTGGAGCACGGGTTGAAGAAAGAAACCTCCGTTGAAAAGTCAAAGGACTATTAGGTCAACACGGGCTTGACCAGAAAGAAAAAGAATGGGCTTTTGACCAAGCCAAGCCCAAGCACAATATTGCTCTCTACACCCGCCTGGCCCAGTCCAATTTGTTATCTGCACCCGAGCTCCCGAACATCATCGAATCATGGCGAATCCGATAAGATCCTTCGCCGGAATTTAAATGAGCTTTTCTTTCCCTTAAACTCTTTTTAATTTTATGTTGTGTGATTTTATTTTATTTGATTAATTTGTATTTTGAATATTTGTTTAATTTAATGTGTGATTTGAATATTGTGTGATTTATTTAATTATGAAAAACTCAAAAACATGTTATTTATTTATTTGTGTGTTAGTTTAAATTGCATCTTAATTTGTTTTGTTCTTGTTTTATTTTATTTATTTTCAAAAAGATTAAAAATCCAAAAATATTTTCTTTTATTTATTTCTTGTTTCAAAATATTTTCAAAACCCAAAAACAACACTTTTGTATATATTGTACATTTTTGTAAATAGAAACAATATAGGTTAGTTAATTTCGTGACATTAGAAAAGTAAATAAACAGTCCTCTGTGGGAAAAACCTCTACTTCCCATTATACTATTCAACGACAAATTGTTAGGAAGTTTAGGTAATAATTAATGACGTCGGTAAAACCGCATATCATTTTGGCGCCGGCTCGCCGGGGATTGTTTTTACTATTTACTTTTTTACTTTTTACTGTTTACTATTTGTAAATAATACTTGTAAATAATACTTACTAATTATACTTGTATATATTGTTACACTTAGTAATTATACTTAGGTGTTACGAGATCGTTAATTATTTAAGTTGTTGTAGGTTGTAATTTGAACGGAAATAGGTAAGGTCCTTTTATTAATATTGGCCTAAACCCTTCATTTGTACCGTAAGGTCACTTGAGGTTGAGGGCGGCCTTTATTAACACTTGGAGAATTGTCGAACACTTAAGTGCTTTCTCAACCGAGTAAGGGGCACATGAATGGTGTCTAGATATGATCAAGACTCGGGTGACGGGTTTGTAAAATTGGATTCAGAGGACTTGTCCACTAAATGAATCCTGCCTCTCGCTTATCTCTTGTGATCTGGCCATTCGCCTTCGAAAACACGGAAAGTCATTTAAGTCAAGGCATTGCACCTAGGCCGTACGTCCACCTCGAATTACCGCTTGGAATCAACTTTGTTTTTAACTATATTTTGGACAATTTAACATTACTTGTAAATAAAATATACTTAGACATAGGAAATTTTATTTATTCATTTTGTATAGATAATTTGTGACATTATTTTTAATTTTGTAAATATTTTGTTTTTAACTTGTAAATTTTATTACTAACTTTTTAATTTTTATAGGGAATAATCCGGGTTATTCGGAAATTTTACCACATACATCGGAGCATACGTTTAGGAAGTCAAGGTTGAAAAACCTTGAGGTTGATGTCTTGTTGGTGATTTTCGGTTTCCTCGGGAGTAAAAAGGTAAGTTTTCTTTTCACTCTCGTTATTTATTTAAAAAAAAAAAATTTAAATAAAAAAAAAAATATATATATATAATTTAATTGTGATTAATAAAAAAAAAGAGTGTTTGTTTTTATTTTACTGTTTTGTAATTATTTATTTTTACTATTTATAATTATTGTTTGTTTTGGGCTTGTTTGTTTGTTATTTATTATTGGGCCTTAGACCCATTCGTTTGTGTGATTGGTTAGGGTTTTTGGTTTCGTAAAATAAAAAATAAATAAAAAAATAAAAATTTTAGCCCATTGGGCTCGTGTCATTCACGAAGCCCAAAACCCGTAACCCAAGCCCATTTAGTGTGTCGGGCCTGTTCGTTTTTAGGCCCATTAGTTAAGCCCACCAATAATGGGCCGGAGTTTTCTTTGGCCCAGGCCCACTTTAAGGCCCAAACCATTTCGATGGCCCAATCCCGTTTAAAGTGTCGGCAACCTTTGCGCGTGTTTCACACGCGTTTTCACTGTTCACTTTACGACTTTTCGTAAAGTATTAAAAAAAATAAAATAAAAAAAATAAAAAATAGAAAATCAAAAAAATTTGATTGGGCCAACGCACGACTTTTGCGTCGGCCGAATTGTTTAATAAGCCGCATGCGTTTTCACTGTACGCTTTGCGACTTTCGTCGCCCGATCCGCAATTTGCGGGTCTTCTGTCTTTGGCACGTGTGCAAGCGTGCATGCGTGCGTCCACTCCTTTCCCCTTCCCTTCTGTTTGCGCTAGTTTCCTTAGGCATTTCACGTTTTCCCTTAATCTATCTCTCTCTCTCTCGTTTTCTCTCGCTAGTTCATAGTGTTCATCTGTGTTCTTAGTCTTTTTTCCCAGAAAACTCCCAAACCCAGAAAAGCTTTCCTCCCTTCCCAAACCACAAATGGCCAAAAGAGTTAATTCGTTCAGCGAGTTGTTTCAGGCAGGTCCTTCAGGGAGTCAAATCTTTGAAGGTCTGGATGAAATAATTCCACCAAGCATGCTCAATAGCGTCGATGCTAGCATGCCGACCCAGCCACAACCACAACCGCAACCACTACCCCAAGCACCAATCCTTGTTGCTGATCCACCCGCCGAGCCGGAAGCCGCTCCTGTCTATAGGAGACTTCCAAGGACGAAATACACCAAGGCTCAGAGAGATGCACCGGCGGCTTTCTTTGCGGTGTATTCTCACCCCACGAAACCACAACGAGAAAGATTTGGTCCAAAAATCGGACTAGAAGAAGACCAAGTCTACTATTGGGGGTCGAGAAATAGGAAGAAGTTCGGTATCCGGACTTCTGAGCAGCGTATTGCCGAGCTAGAAAGAAGGAACGATCAGCTGGTGAGCAAAAACGAGGAGCTTCAACTGCAGAATCAACGACTCGTCGATGCTCTCCGCAGCGGCATCGTCCCAATTGCGGAGGTCCCGTTCCGCATTCGATGTGCCTAGGCGAAGGCTCGAAGTTGTTCCTCCACAACAAGAGCCTCTTCTCGAGTTGTCCGATGATTCGATCGACTTGGACCACTTGAGACGGGATGTGCGGAGCCTCATGCCTACACTAGTCGAGCGCCCATCCGTACCGTGCCATCTACTCTTCCGGGACCTGCTCGATGATCTTGTCGGAGTCCACACCGACTTGATCTCGGATATCACCCGCAAGGCCAAGCACGAGCTCATGCTCGCGGCCACCGCCGGTTTTCCTTTGTGGATATCTTCACCGACTCCCGACACTTCTATTCATCCCGAGACTCTAAATAGGGCCGAGTACTTGCGAGTGTTTCAACGTGGCGAGCCTGCGCCATACTTCAAATCGGAATCCTCGAGACACTCGGCAACCATCCACCTTCATCCGACCACCATTGTTGAGATCTTAATGGATGTTGGTCGATGGTTGCCCGTCTTCTGTAGCATGATCACAAACGCCCAGATGTTGGAGATCCTACCCTCCGACAACGCAGTAGGCTACGAGGACCAGAAGCAAGTGATGTCGGCCGAGTTTCTGGTGCCATCTAACATCGTTTCGACTCGTGAAGTTCAGTTTGTTAGGTACTCCCACCTACAACTGGATGGAAGTTGGATCATTGTGGATGTCTCCGTGGATGAACTGCGATCAAATCCGAAGCCTTCAGTGAGATCGATTTGCCGAAAGCGCCCCTCCGGATGTTTGATTCGAGACTTGCAGAATGGATCTTCCTTAGTTACTTGGGTGGAGCACGTGGATGTGCGCGAGAAGGAAATGAAGGCCATTTTCGAACCCTTCGTTCATTCTGGGTTCGCCTTTGGTGCAAAGCGTTGGATCTCAACTCTCCAACGACAAGCCGAGCGCTACATGTGCGTCACAGGGATCCACACTTCACCCGGTGACTCTATCATTTCGCCCGAAGGAAAAAGAGGCCTAGCGGAAATGGCAAACCAGATGGCGATCTGTTTCTTCAACGACATCAGCAACTCCACGTATCATCACTGGACTTGTTCGAACCGAACAAGAGACACTCGAATGGAGGTCAGGACCAACAAGCGAAGGGGTGATCCGAGCAAGCCCCCTGGAGTCAATCGTACGGCTGGTTGTTCGGTCGTGCATCTATCCCATCACACCAGAATCTTTGAGTTCCTCAAAGATGTGCATACGAGACCGCTTTGGGATAGTATGTCGATGGACAGCTCGGTGCGTCTGCTAGCAAATTTCACCATCGGTCTTGACCCGCGGAACCAGATTTCGGTGCTCGCCATAGATAATCACAACGACTTCCTCATTCTTCAGGAGTGTTGCACCGATGCAACGGGGTCGTCTGTGATATACGCGCCGATTAACCATTCCATTCTCCAGTGTTTGTTATGTGGAGTTCAACCGGAGCCATTTCCGCTTATGTCTTCTGGATTCTCCATTCTGCCAAACGTATCCGGAGCTGTTCTTGATGGAACACTACTGACTATGGTGTTCCAGATCTCGGTGAAGGCTACATCAGCTAAATCTGCCGTGGAGTCGGCAACAACACTCGTCCAGGACACACTTCAAAGGATCAGAACCGCAGTCAATTAAGGAGCAAACGTTGGATGCAAGGCCCTGCTAGCCTTGTTTGTGACTGTTGGTGACTTGCTTCGGGAGGAGCTTAATGATCTTCAAAGGGGAGTTTTTCTTTAACCTTTCTGTTTATTTTTGTTTCCTTTGTATAAATGTTGTGTGTTTATTTTTGTTGGTGTGTTTATTTCTGTTTGTATTTTCAATTCAATAACCATACTTGAATTTTTCATTTCGTGAAATATCTGTCTAACATTGAGGACAATGTTTAATTCAAGTGTGGGGGGAAGGTTTATTAAAAAGAAAAGAAAAAATTTGAAAAATTCAAAAATTCAAAAAAATATTTTACTTGTTTTCGTTTTCTACTGTAACGGTATCTCGACTAGATCATACTCACTCCTTTGGTAGCGTTGAACCTACCATTGCACTAAGTGAGTCCCTGTGGTCACGTATTGTTACGTAAATTGAAAAAAAAAAATCAAAAAAATCAAAAAAATCTGAAAATTACAAAAATATTTACTTCTGTTTTGTGTTTTTGTGTGTTTTATTGTGGTGTGTTTTGTTCTTTCCAATCCCGATGATGAATTGAGTTTAATTGTTGTGATTAGGAGAATGTTTATTATATGTCAAGGCTTTGTGTGATTTGCTTTGGATTTAATTTGCATAACTTGTGATTGCTCGAAATTTCATGTTCACATAACCTGTGTTAATTAGTTGATTGCAATCCGAGAAGCACATTTGAACATACATTGTCATGCATACCCAGAAATTGTGAGAATTTGAGCCTGTTGAATATTCACATGTATGCATTATTCATACATTTACTCGTTCTTCATGTGTGCACAATTCATGAGTTTTTGAACCTAGAACTTGCTCATTGACCTCTCGAAACTTTTTATTAATCTGTGATGAATTGAAAATGATTAAGGCATTAGTTGAGCACCATGGCCAAATATTCACCATCCATCTAAACACGAACTTTAGGAACCCCTTTTGAACTTATCACTCATTAGCCGTTTCTTTTGTTCACCCGCACCATCTCACCTTTGTTTTATTGTGTTTGCAAGACGATGATAGTGACTTCTTATATTCTTATGCTTCGGGTTTTGAATTGTATGGTAGTACCAAAAGGCAAGTGTGGGGGTGCATTTTATTTTGTTGTATTTATTCAAAGAAAGAAAGAAAAATCAGAAAGAAAAAGAAGGAATAAAGTTCCTCAAGAAAGAAAAAAAAAAGAGTGGAAAAGAAAAGAAAAAGAAAAATGCCATAAAAATAGAGTTATTTTCTTGCATTGTATTATTTTCAATAAAAGGTTGGAGGAAAATATGAAAGTTGTTTCTGGTTTAGCATAGGTATGAGTTTCAAAGTCGTTGATTTGTCTTGCAAACATGTGGAACATTTATCATTTCTAATCCTTTGATTTCATTTACCATTCACCATTTACCATTCACCCTTTGGCCCCTGTTTCACCTTAAAAGCCCTTATGATTTAATGATTTGTGGATTAATTGTGGAGAGTTGGTTGATGAGCAAGCTTATGGGAACATTACTTGTGTAATTGTTATGAGAGTAAACACTTAACCCTAAACACTGAGCGGAAATATTTAGTGAATCTTGTGAGTTTTAGTGGTTAATGTTGTTCATTTGTGCCAATTTGATTGCTTGAAATTAATTGTACACTCGATTTTCACACACTTCACCCGAGCACGAATGAGATGTCCATGTTAAATACTTAGCAAATTCGTGAGCCTTGGTATATAGTTTTTATTCTCCTGATTATAATTCTTTGAACTCGTTGAGGGTTATGGTTGGAAAGAATTTCTGTTTTGTGTTTCCCTTTCTGTTTTTGTGTTGTTCTGTTTTTAGTTCTGTGTTTGCTAGAGGACTAGCAAAAGTTCAAGTGTGGGGGTGTGATGTGAACGTAAAATACGTTCATAAAGTGCCCTAAATACTTGGATCGATGCTATTCTGAAAGCTTATTTGTCGGATTAATGTTTGTTTTCGTGTTTTCAGGGAAAATATGTGCAAAATGCTAATTTACACATAAAAGGTGAATTTTGGGGATTTACAGCGCAATATCGGAAAGTCAACCGTGACTTTTCGATTATCTGATGACACCGGTCATCATTCAGAAGTGGAATATAACATTGTACGAAGATTTCGAAAGACGTTTCGAATTCCGGCAATTTTGCCGGCAAACCACCACTCACGGAGGCGCAACCACCACATGCGGTGGAGAAACACATTTTAATTCTCCATTTTATTTTCCCTTGTTTACATTTGTTATTTATATTTATTTTTATTTCTATTTTAGTTTTTATTTTCTTTTATTATTTTATTTATTCCTTTTGTTTTCTTTTTAATTATTTATTTAATTTCTTTTTATTATTTTCTTTTTCTTTTTCTTTTGTTATTGCAGCTACCATGTTCACGGTTCCTTCCTCTCTCCAGCTGTGATTCTTTCCCTCACATGGCTCCCGCTCCTCTTTGAATTCAAATTCTCCTTTTGAGTTGATTCTCCACCGACAACACTGCACCAAATTCTCCACCACACTACCACACCATCGCACCAATCTACAGCTCACCACCACTACAAACCCAGTCCACTTTTCCTCCTCTTTTTATACCTACGTTCTGTTTCATTTCAGATTGGCCAGGGGCTTCTCCCCTGCGCTACCCTCTTCTCCCCCCATTCTTCTCTGCGTACGTGTGTAGCTCTCACAGCTACACTTCTGCTCTCACCCTCTTTTTTCTGGGTTCTCATATCTCTCTGTTCTCTGCCTGCTGTCCTCTCTAGTTACTCTCTGCCTTCAGAAATCTCTCACGGTTCCAGTTACTCTCTCTCTGCATCCAAACACATCTCCATTCATCTCTGTTACTTTCTCTGGTTCTTCTATTCACGACATCTCTCTCCCTCATCTCATCTCTTCCCTCCACAAATATCTCAGCCCCATCTTCTGCCCCTCCCCGTTACTTGCTGCAATCACAGTTCTCTCTTCAATTAATCAATCACCAACCACAACAGCTCACATACTCACCACAAATCACCAAATCACTCTCTCTGCACCGTTCCACCATGGCAGCTCCTCTGCCAATGTTTCACCTGCAATTAATTACATTTTAAGCAACAATTCACAGTTTAATTCACCATAATTACACTCACTCTCTCTATTCTATATTGCAGACTCAATCACCGAAATCATAGAGCTCGTGCTCTGCTCTCGGCGCCATCACCATCTTTGTCATAGCCCAGCCGTGCTCTCCTCGGCGTTCACCATCTCACCGTCGATGCCCAGAATTTAATCTGAGCCCAGCGCTGCTCTCACCGCCGGCTTCCTTAGCCCACGCCGCGCCGCTCACCGTAGCTACCTCTGCGCTCCCAGCTGCCACGACGCCGGTCTTCCATCGCCGATATCTCTCTGCTCTCACCTCTGCCGTCACCTCCGCAAGCTCCCTTGCCGCGCCGCTTCTCTGCCGGTGTCTTCTTGATGCTTCCGGCGTCGTCGTCCCCAATCACCCAGGCCGCAACACCACCGCGTCGATCCAATCAAGGCCGTGCCTTCTTTGCCCAGCCATAGCCGTCGCCGCACCAGCCCAGTGACGCTACTGCTCCCAAAACGCGACGCCGCTTCTCGCCGTCGATCCTTGCTCCTCTGCTCCTAGCCCAGGCCGGCCGGACTGTGCCTCTTCATCTCAGATTCCAAGCATCGCCATACCGCGCCGCACAAGAATCCAGTCCATGCCCACTGCACGCCGCCGGCGCCAACTTCACCCACACCATCTCTCTCTGGTCTGGAATTCAGAAATCGTGAAAGAAAGGAGATGAAGAAGAATGAAGAAGAGAAAGCTGACCTGGAGCACGGGTTGAAGAAAGAAACCTCCGTTGAAAAGTCAAAGGACTATTAGGTCAACACGGGCTTGACCAGAAAGAAAAAGAATGGGCTTTTGACCAAGCCAAGCCCAAGCACAATATTGCTCTCTACACCCGCCTGGCCCAGTCCAATTTGTTATCTGCACCCGAGCTCCCGAACATCATCGAATCATGGCGAATCCGATAAGATCCTTCGCCGGAATTTAAATGAGCTTTTCTTTCCCTTAAACTCTTTTTAATTTTATGTTGTGTGATTTTATTTTATTTGATTAATTTGTATTTTGAATATTTGTTTAATTTAATGTGTGATTTGAATATTGTGTGATTTATTTAATTATGAAAAACTCAAAAACATGTTATTTATTTATTTGTGTGTTAGTTTAAATTGCATCTTAATTTGTTTTGTTCTTGTTTTATTTTATTTATTTTCAAAAAGATTAAAAATCCAAAAATATTTTCTTTTATTTATTTCTTGTTTCAAAATATTTTCAAAACCCAAAAACAACACTTTTGTATATATTGTACATTTTTGTAAATAGAAACAATATAGGTTAGTTAATTTCGTGACATTAGAAAAGTAAATAAACAGTCCTCTGTGGGAAAAACCTCTACTTCCCATTATACTATTCAACGACAAATTGTTAGGAAGTTTAGGTAATAATTAATGACGTCGGTAAAACCGCATATCAACCACCACGGTTTCCACCCACCGAACAGCCGCCAATCTCAACATCGATTCCAGTCCGTGTCTCCTCTGTGCACGCCGCCGGCATCGATTCCAGCTCAAACTCTACCACCGGCGTCGGCGTTCCTTTTCCCTACCGAGAGCCGCAACACCCATCACCCCCGCGCTTCAATCTACCGTCAACCTCCATCGATCGATCTGCCCAGATCAGTCCGGCTAGCCCATCTAGCCGCTCAATTGCCGTCAATCCTGAACTCCCTGCTTCGCTGCTTTACCGCGCCGCAATTCCTTCTCATCGCCGCATCAACGCCGCCTTGAGCCGTGCCGGTCACCTGTCAATCGTGCATCTCTCACCCTCTGGTCAGAAGCAAAGAAACTAAAGAAGAAAACTGAAGAAGAGAGCCGCACGGGATTGATGCTGACATGGAAATAAAATGTTGACAAGTCAACGAAGTCTAGGCATGGGTTGGGCCGGAGAGAAAGACCGAGTCAACAAAAGTCAAAGTTTCGAATTGGGTCTCCAAGCCCAATTGCCAAAGGCCCAATCCAATTACTCTCTACACCCGAGCTTCCCGAGACTTCGCCAATTTTCAATGAGCATTTCTTTTCTCTCAAACTCATTTTAATTTCATTTGTTTAAATATTTGTTGTGTGAAATGATTTGTTTAATTTCTATCTTTATTTGGTTAATTTAAATTGTGTACTTTGAATGTTTTCTAAATTAAATTGTGATTTATATATTTGTGAGTTAAGTTTAGTTTAATTATTTCAATTTGTTTGTTTAGATAAGTTTGTTAATTATTTTATGTTTAGAAAAATAAGAAAAACCCTAAAAATTGTTATTTGTGTTAAGGAAATTAGGTTACGATTTTACTAATTAGGTTTTAGGCCTCCAATCCCCGTGGTTCGACAATCCCGAGTCTAAATTACTCATCATTATATTTTGACAAGCAATCACCTCCCAAACCACAAATGGCCAAAAGAGTCAATTCTTTCAGCGATTTATTTCAGGCAGGTCCTTCAGAGAACCCAATCTTTGAAGGTCTGGCTGAAATAATTCCACCGAGCATGCTCAATAGCACCGATGCTAGCATGCCGACCGAGCCACAACCACAACCGCAACCGCAACCACAACCGCAACCACTACCCCAAGCACCAATCCTGGTTGCTGATCCACCAGCCGAGCCGGAAGCCGCTCCTGTCTATAGGAGACTTCCGAGGACAAAGTACACCGAAGCTCAGAGAGATGCACTGGTGGCTTTCTTTGCGGTGTATTCTCACCTCACCAAGCCACAAAAGAGAAAGATTTGGTCCAAAAATCGGACTAGAAGAGGACCAAGTCTATTATTGGGGGTCGAGAAATAGGAAAAAGTTCGGTATCCTTACATCTGAGCAGCGTATTGCCGAGCTAGAGAGAAGAAATGATGAGCTGGTGAGCAAAAACGAGGAGCTTCAACTGCAGAATCAACGACTCGTCGATGCTCTCCAGAACGGCATATGTCCCAATTGCGGAGGTCCTGTTCCGCACTCAGATGTGCCAAGGCGAAGGCTCGAAGTTGTTCCTCCACAACAAGAGCCTATTCTCGAGTTGTCCGACGATTCCATCGACATGGACCACTTAAGACGGGATGTGCGGAGCCTCGTGCCTACCCTAGTCGAGCGCCCGCAAGGCCAAAGACGAGCTCATGCTTGTTGGTCCCGACCTCCACACCGACTTGATCTCGGATATCGCCCGCAAGGCCAAAGACGAGCTCATGCTCATGGCCACTGCCGGATTTCCTTTGTGGATAACTTCACCGACTCCCGACACGTCTATTCATCCCGAGACTCTTAATAGGGCCGAGTACTTGCGAGTGTTTCAACGAGCTGAACCTGCACCGTACTTCAAGTCGGAATCCTCGAGACACTCGGCAACCATTCACCTTTATCCGACCACCATCGTTCAAATTCTCATGGATGTTGGTCGATGGTTGCTCGTCTTCTGTAGCATGATCACAAACGCCAAGACGTTGGAGATCCTATCCTCCAGCAACGAAGAAGGCTACGAGGAGCAGAAGCAAGTGATGTCGGCCGAGTTTCTGGTGCCATCTCACATCGTTTCGACTCGTGAAGTCCAGTTTGTTCGGTATTCTCACCAACAACTGGATGGAAGTTGGGTCGTTGTAGATGTCTCCGTGGATGAATTGCGCACAAATCCAAAGCCTTCCGTGAGATCTATATGCCGAAAACGCCCCTCCGGATGCCTGATACGTGATTTGCATAATGGATCTTCCTTAGTCACTTGGGTGGAGCACGTGGATCTACGCGAAAAGGAGATGAAGGCCAGTTTCGAACCTTTTGTTCATTCAGGGTTCGCATTTGGTGCAAAGCGTTGGATCTCAACTCTCCAACGACAAGCCGAGTGCTACATGTGCGCCACAGGTATCCACACTTCACCCAGTGACTCTATCATTTCGCCCGAAGGAAGAAGAGGCCTGGCGGAAATGGCAAAACAGATGACGATTTGTTTCTTCAACGACAACAGTAACTCAACGTACCACCACTGGACTTGTTCGAACCGAACAAGAGACACTCGAATGGAGGTCAGGACCAACAAGCGAAGGGGTGATCCGAGCAAGCCCCCTGGAGTCAATCGTACTGCTGGTTGTTCTGTCGTGCATCTTTCCCATCACACCAGGATCTTTGAGTTCCTCAAAGATGTTCAGACTAGACCGCAATGGGATAGTATGTCGATGCACAGCTCGGTACGTGTGCTAGCAAACTTTACCATCGGTCTTGACCCGCGCAATCAGATTTCGGTGCTCGCCATAGATAATCACAACGACTTCCTCATTCTTCAGGAGTGTTGCACGGATGCAACGGGGTCGTCTGTGATTTATGCGCCGATCAACCATTCCATTCTCCAGTGTTTGTTATGTGGAGTTCAACCGGAGCCATTTCCGCTTATGTCTTCAGGCTTCTCCATTCTGCCTAACGTATCCGGAGCTATTCTTGACGGAACTCTACTTACCATAGTGTTCCAGATCTCAGTGAAGGCTACATCAGCCAAGTCTGCCGTGGAGTCGGCAACAACCCTTGTCCAGGACACGCTTCAAAGGATCAGAGCCGCAGTCAATTAAGGAGCAAACGTTGGATGCAAGGCCCTGCTAGCCTTGTTTGTGACTGTTGGTGACTTGCTTCGGGAGGAACTTCACGATCTTCAAAGGGGAGTATTTCTGTTTCCTTTTTCATTTTTACTTAACTGTTGTGTGTTTATTTCTGTATGAGTGTTTAAATTCAATAACCATGCTTAAATTATTCATTTTCGTGAAATATCTGTCTAACATCGAGGACAATGTTTAATTCAAGTGTGGGGGGAAGGTTTATTAAAAAGAAAAGAAAAAAATTTGTAAAATTAAAAAAAAAATTAAAAAAAAAATAATTTACTTGTTTTTGTTTTCTACGGTAACAATATATCGACTAGATCATACTTACTCCCTTGGTAGCGTTGAACCTACCATTGCACTTAGTAAGTCACTGTGGTCACGTATTGTTACCCTAATAAAAAAATTGAAAAAAGAAAAAAAAAATTGCTTTTGTTGTTTATTTATTTGTTTGTTTTCGTTTTCTACGGTAACGGTATATCGACTATATCACACTCACTCCCTTGGTAGCGTTGAACCTACCATTGCACTAAGTGAGTCCCTGTGGTCACGTATTGTTACCTACATTGAAAAATAAAATAAAAAATCAAAAAATTACAAAAATTACAAAAATATTTGCTTCTATTTTGTTGTTTTTGTGTGTTTTATTGTGTTTTGTTCTTTCCAATTCCGATGATGAATTGAGTTTAATTGTTGTGATTAGGAGAATGTTTATTATACGTCAAGGCTTTGTGTAGTTTGCTTGGATTTAATATGCATAACTTGTGATTGCTCGAATTTCCATGTTCACATAACCTGTTTCGATTAATTTATTGTAATCCGAGAAGCACATTTGAACATACATTGTCATGCATACCCAGAAAATTTGAGGACTTGAGCCTGTTGAATATTCACATGTATGCATGATTCATACATTTACTCGTTCTTTATGTGTGCACAATTCATGAGTTTTGAACCTAGAACTTGCTCAAAGACCATTTTGAAACGTTTTATTAATCTGTGATGAATTAGAGATGATTAAGGCATTAGTAAAACACCATGGCCAAACTGTCTTACAGCCCTGTAAACACTAATCCTTTAGGTTAACCTCTTTTGAACCATTTTCTTTGTTAACCCGCTTACTCCTAACCTGTTTTTAGCTTAAACACTAACCTGCCTTTGTTCCAACTTGTGTTAAAGAGACAATTTTGTGACTTGTGGTGGTATTTTGTGCTTGAAAAGTCTTCTGGTTTGTGAAAGAAGTAACTGTGGGGGTGTTGTAAAAAAAAAAATATTGTGTTAAAAAAAAGAAAAAACAAAAAGAAGAAAAAAGAAGAAAAAAGAAAAGGAAAGAAAGACTAAGAAGTTTTTGTTCAGAAAGTGTGAAAGATTGGAGGCGAATAAAAGTTTGGTTGTTTGATTGTTTAAGCATATAGAAAACAAGTCACAAAATTGTTTTGTGGAACACTCGGGACATTTTGTATTTCCTTTCCCTTCGTTTCTTATAACCCCTAACCTTTGGCCCCATTACACCATTGAAAGTCCTTATGATCTAATGATTTGTGGATTAATTGTGGAGAGTTGGTTGATGAGCAAGCTTATGGGAACGTTACTTGTGCAATTGTTATGAGAGTAAACACTTAACCCTAAACACTGAGCGGAAATATTTAGTGATCATTGTGAGCTTTAGTGGTTAATGTTGTTTCGATGTGCCTATTGGATTGCATGAGATTAATTGTACACTTGGTTTTCACACACTTCACCCGAGCATAAATGAGATGTGCATGTTAAACACTTAGCAAATTTGTTAGCCTTGGTATATAATTTTTATTCTCATGATTATAACTCTTTTGAACTCGCTGAGGGTTATGGTTGGAAAGACCATTCTGTTTTGTGTTTCCTTTTCTATTTTCTGTTGTTCTTGTGTTTGCTAGAGGACTAGCAGTAGCTAAGTGTGGGGGAATTTGATAGGAGCACAAAGTGTGACGTTTTTAATGTGTTTTCCCTACTATTTGGCTATGATTTAATTGTAACTTTGCTATTTTAGCTTAGTTTCCATATTTGAGTCCAAAATAATGTATTAATGTGAACATGTGCAGAAATGAAGTCTAATGGGCTTTTGTGAGGCCCATTAAGAGGTGGTCTGCCATGATGCCCAAAAAGGAGGCCCAAACCCAAGAAGGAGGCCCAAATCCATGAAGGAAGACCCAAGTTCACAAAGCATGAGGAAAGGCCCAAGCCCAGATTTTCGGACATTCTCCCTGTGCAGATTAGTCAACTTGCGAGGCCCATATCTCCTAATTAGACCGTTGGATCGTCCTGTACTTTTGATACACGCTGCATGTGTGTGTTAGATATTCTGTATTACAATTTGAGAATCATCCAACAGTTCCAACGTGAATTATTCCGTTCTAAGTGGGCATAGCTCAGTGCTGCCTGCTTTTTATTTCTTTCATTTTCTTTTATTCTCATTGCTCCACTCACCACCATATTGTCATCCATCCCACCACACCATGTTTGTTTGTTTCTTCCCACACTATTAGTATTTGATTTCTTTTATTTAAATAAATGGTTAATTGCCATGTGACTACATTTCCACCATTCCACTCACCATTTCTTTATCTCCCACTTAAATTCCACTTCTTTTCCCTTTCTTTCTTTATTTCTTTCATTGTCTTCTTCTTCCTCTCCATTCTCCTATAAATAGCAGGCTCATTCTTCTCTTCAAACACACCCCAATGGGGAGGGACAAACCCTCCTCTTTCTCTTCTCCCTCTCACATCATATTTTCCATTCTCTAGTATTTAGGGTTTTCAAGACTTCAAGGAGGAGAGGAGTTGTTTACACCATCACCACCAGCCATCAACCATCATCACCACCATCATCATCACCTTGGGAATCTCAGCTTTGGATTGCTTGCTTTCAAGGATTCAAAGATCCGTGGTCTTCAAGTTCTTCCTACTTTCCATATGGTGTACTTCAACTTAATCTTTAATTACTCTTTTTGAGTTCCTCTTTGTTGCTTGTTTATCTTTTGTATTAGTTAACATGACATGATTTATATAATTTCCAGCCTATATTTATGAGTTTATTTAGTTATTGGATCCTAATTAATTAGTTCTTCTAGTAGCTTATGTGACTCCGTTTACTTGATTCTGTTTTATAGAAAACTTTTATGTGCTTATGTTATAGGGATCGATACTTATAATATTTGCATATAATTGGAGCTAGAGTTAGGGATTACAATTCACCTAATAGTTTTGGAAACCTAATTCACGAGTAGTAAAGGCTTTGGACAAAGGTCGGTGTCAAATAAAAAGGATTGCGGACATATGGACTTTTCTATAATGGGTCGTTCACTTTAATTAACAACTCTTTTCTATGCATTAAACATGGTTTGATTTGCTAGCTTTCTAGACTAAGATGGCATGTTTAATTGGTTAATCTAGGTGCTTTCACTTAGGTTAATTTTCGTAGAGAGGTTTTATTTGGGGAATGGTTAGCTTCTAACTTTCCACATATGTTAATTTCGGTTTCATGGCTAGGGAACTTGGTTAATTTTCGGTCTAATGATTGGTAAACTTGTTTATATGTGGCTGAACTTTATATTCTTTATGTTTCATCCCATCATATTTAATTTATTCTTTGTAATTTAATTTATTTATTTCATTCAATTTATCTCTTAAACCCCCTTTTACCTTGTACATATGTATATATTCTTTATACTTGTTAATAATAATTCTTTATTTTATTTAATTCTTTGTGACATTTTTTGTTAGGTACACCCTTTGATCTCCGTTGTGAACGATACCCTACTATGCACTATACTACTACCGATAGGGTTTTTTTAAATTGATGCTCATTTTGGGCGTATCAGTACCTCCACAGAAGTCGCACATTTCATGAAGGAAAATACTCCTGCATATGTGGAAAAGATGAATGAATTATGTTTGCCAAAGTCTGCATTCAAGTCTGTCTTAGAACAGGGATTGATAACACAATATCAATCCCCTCAGGTAACTAAAGATGCAAAACTGAACGTTCATCAGTCCAGGTGCGTTTTCAAATCAAAACTTTTCACACCTACATGTCATTATTGTGGAAAACTTGGACACATTCGTCCAAGGTGCTATTCGCTGCATAGAAAAATGAAAAAACAGATGCAAGTGTCAGAATTTAACCCTGTTGAAAATCTGCAGACTGAACTGAAAAATCATTTAGTGCAAATTACCAGGATTGCAAAGATGGTTGCAATCCCAGAAGGTGTGAAGACGAAAAATAAACAGACTTGGGTGAAAAAAGGATCAAATAAATATTTTTCAGATTTGTGCAATGATTCTCATGTATCTTTGAATACTGATAATAATGTTTGTTTGCCAAATTCTTGCAGGAATGTCAACAAGAATGAACACCACACGTCTTGTGGTTTTGGTGTTACTCTCTAAATGAAGAGAGTGATGATGTGCATGATGATCCTATTCTTAATCCTCTATCAAAATTTGAGGACTGATTTTAAGCAAGTTCAAAAGGATCACTATGCGTAAGCCATCATTGGGACAATAGATGATGGAATTTGAATTTGAAGACGAGTTGCACGTGAGGTAAGTAGTGTTTCTTATCTTATACATTCTTTTTGGTTGCTAATAAAGTGAACTTGAACATAATTTCATATTTTGTTTTTATGTCACTATTTGAACAAAAAAATTGTTTAAGAGGCTTTGTTTGTTGATGATTGGTTTAATGCTTTGCAAGATTTGAATCGCTTAGCAATGTCATAGGTGTGTGCACTAAGCTCTGAAAATTTCCCTTGAATTTGTCAATCAGCATGCATCAATTGTGTGTGAAATCATGGTAGTATAGGTGTATTCCCAGTGGGTATTTTTTGTTGGTTCACAAAATTTCCAGATTACTAGGATTGCATGTAGGGTATGTATCCCACACTGTTTTCTGGAGTAAGTTGATCTTAGATTGACGAAGTATTTTTCATGGCTTCATGTATATGAGTATGACGAGTTGAATAACTGATCTTGAGTTTTATTTTGACATGGCTATGTGATCTTGAGCATGGACAAAATATTCTTAACCACCTTTGGCTTTGCACATGCACACATATTTTTCTTGTGGTGATAATTATCAGCATGGTTGATCAGGTATAGGTCACATATGTGATCAATTGCTTGTTTCTTGCTCCTTGTTCAAAAAAAAAATATTGTTATTGGAGCGTTGTCAAGCTATTCCCAAAGTAACTACGCCCTGGTCGTGGTGAACGATATAGGGATTAGGCAGAAACAGGAATGGTTTGATGGCCAAGCTATTCCTAAAGTAATCAGGCCTTGGTCGTGGTGAACGATACAAGGATTGAGAAGAAAATGGAATGGTTTGGTCACCCCGGTGGTATGTGAATCACAAAATTTTGTGAGTAAATTGTGTGAAAGGCAAAAAAAGAAATCAATATATTGCCCACATAGGAGGTATCAGGAGTGCAAAAAGATGGTTTAATTTCTTTGTTGGTGCCCTTTTGGCATTCCTAGTCTGATATAGATCCCACATTGAAATATGTTCACCAATCACCACAAAGGTACAAGAATGCTCGATCATACTCTTGCTTACTTTGTCGTGTCTTAACTTGATTCAATAGGTGAAATGTGCCTGTTGTGGTTATATGGTGAAATTATGACATATACTTTGGCTAAAGGCTATGCCTCTTCCCTCTTATTAGTGTGTGGATATTTCCCTACTCATTGTGTGATTGCATTAAACATTTTTGCATACATATTCATCAATTTAGAGGGAGCTTTCAGTGCTTGGTCACTACATTTTGTGGCTGCTTTGTGATGCAAGTTTCTTGCTTATTCAACTCATAGTGATTCTTCTAAGGGGGAGAAGAAGAACATATGCTATATTGTCACAGTTGTTTTTCACAAGTGTTACAGGTTCAATTGTGTGACTTCAAGGTCAAGTAAATGGAAAGAATCCATTCTACCGCTGCTGCAAGATTATCTTGATTATCATCTCCTTTGTCATTCCTAGACAAAAAGGGGGAGATGTTTCTGTTTCTTTATCTTGACTGATGGATTTGTGTTTTTGACGAACCGTCAAAGTATGGGGTAAGTAGATTGTGAAGGGGGATTGTCGTTCCAACGAGGATCGATGGGCTCCTTAATCCCTTGGTGGTTTGTGTGTGATGAGTGCTCTAGCAATGATGAAATAGGTAAGAAATGGAATGAGTGAGTGAAGGTGAGTATGTGACAATGAGTGATGTAGTGATGTAAAGAGTGGTTTTGGAAAGGGAATGATGCAAATGAAATGAAACAACCAACAAGTAAGGGAAATAAGCAAGTAAATAATGTAAAGTGTGTGCAATTTATGAGAATGTTGGGGTTTTCGGGTAAACCACAAGTCCAATGTAACTAGCAATGCTTCAATCGAATTAATCATGCCAATGTGTGTGTGAATCAAGCCCCGTATCCTAGCCATGTTATGGGTCTAGGACCGTGTTTCTTAAGGTATTCGAATGCCTTATTAGGGTCATTCCAACTCTCTAGGTGTCATGGGGATTCCTCTACGTTACCTAATACCGAATCCCCTAAAGTGCTTAAGAGGCGTAAAGCATCGAAACTAGGGACCCAAACAAGTTACAACTCATCACATATGCTTCCAATTGCCTTGAGTGTGTGAGGTTACCAATCTCACACAATCTCATCAAGATAGGTTAGTTAACATGCCAAAGAGGTGGTAAATTCTAAGAACAAGCAACCAACACATATTGAAATGGGTAAGCACACATATTCACACAATCACAAAGGCATTTTATTCACAAATCAAGCATCACATAGTCAAATTGGACTAGGGCACACAACCCTAGTCCCCAACAGAGTTACTACTCACTAATCATCAACATATACATCATCAAATTACACAATAAAGCTCTAGACATAAGGAAAAGAGAGAGTAGAGATGAGGAATGCTCAATAGGTGCTCTCTTGCTCCTCCTTGGCTTTGATGATGAACCTTGATGCCTTGGTGAGTGATTCAGCGACCCAAAATGGTGGTGGAGGTGGAGAACGTCGTGGTGAACAGGTTTGATGAAGGATGGTGGAGGAGAGGAGGTGTGGAAGTGGCAGAATCGGGCTGCTCGGCCGTGCGTCGACCGGTCGTCGACCTTCGTCGACCGGTCGACGGACGTGCGAAGGCCGATCCGAAGAGGAAGGGGGAGAGAGGAAAGGGGAAAGGAAAAGTGAGGGATTTTGGGGCTGAAGTGGTGGTCTAACCTAATGGGGCAAGAACTAAGTATTTATAGGCTAGAGGGGAAAGAATAAAGGGCTAGGATGAAGTAGGGTTTAATCTAAGGGCTCGAAAGGTTTAATGAAGGGCAAGGAAGGAAAATCACAAGGGAGGACAAAAGGGAGGAATAATCAACATGTCACCTCACCAAATCTAGTGTGGTCCTTGATGATGTGGGAGCACATTTGTGAATCACAAGGTTGACCTTGACTTGGACCTTGACTTTGACCTTCGGAGTTGACCATAGTTGACTTTTCGGTTTCTCGGTCAATCTTCCGGAATTCTCTTGTGCTTCATTCTCGGGACTCGGCCTTTGACACTTTGATGCTCCAAAGTCGGGGTTGACCACGAGTTGACTTTTGGTCCTCGGGTTGACTTTTCGTCTTTTTGCCGGAAGTCCACTAAAATGCTCCAAAATGCTCCCTTTTGATCCCAATATCGTTCCGATGCTCAATTTACCTACAAGTGTGCAAACAAGGATTAGAGACTCACAAATGGCCATTGGACAAGCACAATAATGATGATTAGAGGCCTAATTTGTATGCAAATCGCATACAAATCAGTTTTGTGTAGGAATGCCAAAGGGGGAGATTGTTAGTATTTTATATTGGCATTCCTACATCGAATATTAAGTATTAATTATCCCTTAGTTGTTTACATGATTTTATGATGATAAGTGGATAATTGTGGTAAGGATGGTTATTGTGATTGAGTAGGTTTGTCTATTCTCTATTCTTTATTCCTGATTTCATGAGACTTAATTAGATCTCTTTATGTGATTTAATTAATGGTTGATTGTGTGTGCAGGGCATCAAATTATCTCTTTCTATTTCACAATTAATCTTTTAATTAAGATATTTCCTAGTAGGAAGTCAATTAGGATTAGAACTCTAAAAGTGAGGGGGAGTCTTTGGCTGCTATATGTGTTGCACGGCAAAGGGTTTGTAGTTATGCTTTTTGAGGCAAAGAGATTATTGTCATCTCCGGTGCTACTGCATTTTATAAGAGCTTGAAAGCATAGATGATTTTATTGATTAACTGATATTTGTTGGAGTGAATGATTTCAGAGTAGCATCCTTCTCTCGTGGCTAGTTGAGTATTGATGGAAACTGATGTTTGAAGAACGTGTTTCAATTCTTTAAGGAAGGCGTCCTTGAAGGAGAAGATGCAAGGTTGATTTGTAGACTAGGGCTGCTAGCTATTGTAATTCATTGCTTGTAAGAGATTTGTCTCAACTTCTTCTAGTGGATTTGTTTGAGCCCAAATGTGAATTTGGCTGTTTTAGCTATATTATCAATACAGTCCATGGGCCGGGAACTGCGGCCTAAATATCTTTGTATATTTCTTTTCCTTACGTTACAAGGAAACCTATTCTCATAGGGGTTTTTATTAATATTGAATCCTATAAGGAAAGTAAATCTAAGAGTCCTAGAGCATTAAGAGAGCCGCGAACCCTGAAGGGTATAAATAACAAGTTTTACGATCAGAAAAGGGTTCTCAACCTCACAAGCAAACTTGCAAACTCAAAGCCTCCTCGAGCAAACTTACAACCTAAGCCTCTCCGGAGCACTTTCGCATCCTTGCAACCTTGCTAAGACCACATCTTAGTTCTTCAATCTTCCCAGTTTTGTTGCTCTGCTTTCTCATCCTAAGAAAGTATCGATTTTGTTCACAAGAAACGTTCTCGAAGCCCTAAAACTCTTTTAGGTCTTTCACGTAAGAACCTCGACGGAGTTTGTTCTCTCTCCGTCCGCACTCGCTCGATTAGAAGCACAGTTTGGAGAACCTCACCGACGACATCATCGTACCTCGTGGTACTGGCACGCCCGCACGCACAAAAGAGACTGTTCGACTCTCCGGCAGCGGTTTCCAGCGCGAACAGGATTGATCGTTCAGAAGATGCTGCTACGCATATTTCCAGATTCCAGAGCGAATGTGGGCCATATGGCAATGATGAAAGCCTCAAGCTTAGGGCGTTTGGCTCATCCTTGTCTGGTTCTGCTTTGACTTGGTATACCAAGTTAGCTCCCAGGTCTGTTCCTGATTGGGCAACAATGGAGGCTATGTTTAGGACAACTTTTGGAGTTGTAGAGCCTGAAGTAGATCTTTCATCACTGACCTCTATGTACCAGCAGCCTGCGGAAACTTCAGTGAATTTCCTCAAAAGATTCAAGATTCAGCAGGCTAAATGCAAGTCTCCTATCACGGAGGCGGATGCTATTGCAATCGCCATCAAAGGCCTGGAGCACAGGCAGCGAACTAAGCATCATGACGTCCGGTTCGCTAGCATGGCAGATCTGATGAACAAAGTTGGCAGCTACCAGCTTCTGCTTAATGAGCTTGATGACAAGGCGAATGCCTCCAGGGGAACGTATGTGACTGCGAAACACAGAAACGTTGGCGCTGTATATGCTCCTATTGATCCATTCTATTCATATCCTCATCATACGTATCCGGAGGATGATTTAGACACTGAGGATGTTGCTGCTTTAGAATTGACGGGGCGTCATGCTGCAAAGCCTAGAAGTCTCAAGATTGCTCGCGAACCTGTGAAGATTTCAACGATGGCGTTTACCAAGCCCGAGTTTGAAACATACACCTATAATGCTAACAAGGCGGGAGAGATTTTAGACGAGCTGATCAATCAAAATTTGATCAAGACCGACTTTGGTCCCTATCCGAAGCCTGAACAGCTGAAGGGCAAGAAATACTGCAAGTTCCACAACATGTGGAATCATAACACCAATGACTGCATCAAACTGAAGGACCAAATTCAAGTATGGCTGAACAGCGGGCGGATACAAGTAGAAGGGGAAAAAACCGCCGCATTAGTTGACTTTGAGCCTTTCCCACAAGTAGGGATGGTTGATGTGGTGCCAGCAAAGGCAATTCGGCGCACTAGGCGAGTGAAGTCTAAGTTTGAAGCTTACTCATTCAACGCAACAAGGTCACATGAAATTCTGGATGAGTTGATTCTTCGCGATCTCATCAGGACTAGCTTTGGGACTTTTCCTACTAGCGAACAGGTGAGGGGAAAACAGTATTGCAAGTTCCACAATGTTTGGACTCATACTACCGCCAGTTGTGTTGGGTTGAAAGATCAGATCCAGGAATGGATTAATGAAGGGAAGATCCAGTTTGAAGCGACGGTGAAGGTAGAACTAGCTATGGTGGAGATCAATCGAGATAGGCGGATCAGAAGGAAGCCAACTTTGGACCTCTTGACTACAAAGGCAAGAGAGGAGGAAGAGCCTATTCCTAAAAAAGCAAAGCCGACACCAGAAGCTTCAACTGTGGTACTTTGTTCTAGGTGCAAGGTGGAGTGTGGAATTCCGGTGAGTTATGAAGAGTTCGAAGATTCTTTCAGATTCCACCCTAAGTTAGATCCTGCATTACGTTCGCCACCTGAGAACTTCCAGCCTTCTAGCCCTAAGATGGTTCGCAGTCAACAGGAGATATCCGCTACAGTTAAGGACTCCAATCTTTTCCAGCGGATGAAGGCAATAAATGCATCCCACAGCGAACCTGTTAAGGCAGCCCCACAGTCTGATATCCTGAGCAAGCCATATATTCCACCTGCCTCAAAGTCCTTTATCAAGGAAGAAAAGTGGTACATATAGGAGAGAGGTAGGGCTATAGAGATGACTCCTACAAGGAGGAGGAATTATCGAGACGATTTGGTCGAGCTCAACGTACCTTAGATGCCTTAGGCCAGGGTTTAGTCAGGCCAGAACAGCTAAATAAGACTCCCAGCCAGCTGCAAAGGACAGTACAGCGGTATACCGCAAATCCTATTATCACCCTTGGGAAGTTCAATCCACAGACAGAAACTGCACCACCTAGAGTTAGCGTGTTCGACAGAATGGCGGCTCAGAGTTCTACATCTTCAGGTAAAAGCATTACTCTGAGTACTGATCGCTTAGAAGCTTTCTCTGTGCAGAGATTTAAAAGAACAGAGGCTACACCAGCCACGATAGGGAACTTAACACCAGCCAAACAAAAGGAGGCTTTAAAGGTTAACAAACCAGACTTCAAGCAATCGTCAGTCTCTGTGGCCAAACCAGCGGCAAAGATGCAATGGAAGCCAAAGATGGTAAGCTCCGAGGTTGTTAGGGCTTCAGCGAATGAGTCGCCGGCTGTTCCTTCAGCAGAACTAATAATGTCTACATGCGAACCTGTCCCTGAGGTTCCCTTAGTTCATTCTGCAGAACTCAATGACGTCTTTGACGTGGCTGTGATTAGGCATCAGATGATAGCTGATGAAAACAATGATGTTCCCGAAAGCGAACCAGGCCTAGACCTCGAAGTAGAAGATGATTTAGACGAGGGGGCAGCGTAAACGATTTAAACAACTCGCATGCAGTAGCATGTGACATGGTCTATGTCTTATCCGCCAAGTATGCATTACCAGCTTCAGCTGACACATGCCAAGCGTTGGAGGTTGAAGGTGATGATGAGTCCCAGCTCGTTGCCAAGGAAGAAGAAGGTACTCTTCAGATTGAGGTGGACTATGCCTTGAAGAAGTTGTTCATGATGTTCTCCAAGCCAAACTTGGCAATGTCTATGCACTTGAGACCCCTATACGCTACAGTGGCTGTGGAGGATAAGGACATTAACAAGATGATGGTTGATTCAGGAGCCGCGGTTAATGTCATCACTGTCCGCACGATGACAGTTTTGGGAATCAAGAAATCGGCTATCCAAAAGACAACGCTGTCAGTAAAGAACTTTGCCGGTACTACTACGCAGACCTTGGCTTTGCTATTTTTAAAGGTAAAACTTGGACCAGCGGATGCAGTTCATGCATTCTTTGTGGTCGAATGCACGACACCATATAGTGGTATTCTTGGCAGAGATTGGATTCATAGGAGTTATTGTGTTCCTTCATCCATGCATCAAGAGTTGCTTCTTTGGAATCCAGTAATAGATGAAGCTGAATTATTCCAGGCGGATCCTCGGCCTTTCTCAGTTTCTGCTAATTCTATAGATGCTAGCTACTACAATGGAGATATGCGCCCTCTTGCAGTACAGGGCATTGACGCCAAGGGCCGCCCTTTTGGGGTGACGGCCTCGGACTTAGCACAATGGGGAATCGTTCAAACTCGTTCTGATAGCTCAAGACCTTCCTACGTTGTGCCACAACCACAACGTTCCCAATGATAGTACAACCATCAGAAGAGGAGGAACAGGCTTGCTTGTTCTTGTATGAAAGATTACAGACGTATTTGGTTGAAGCAGAAGCGTATAATAGAGTTGCTACTATTGAGTATGTTAGGGAAGATGTTTTTGACCAGCCAATCGAGGAGGAAGAAGAAATAATACAGTTAGCACCTGCTGCGCTTGATGATACACCTCCTAAAGTTAAAGATCCTATCGAAAAAGTCAATGTTGGAACTGATGCAGAGCCAATGGAAGTGGCTATTAGTACATATTTAGAGCCTAATCAAAGGAAGGGGCTCATTGACTTGTTACTCGAGTTCAAGGACTGCTTTGCTGAAAAATATGAAGATATGCCAGGTCTTTCACCTGACTTGGTGTGTCACCGTTTGCCTACCTTGCCTGACAGGAAACCAGTCCAGCAAACACCTCGGCGAATGAATGCGGACACAGTGGTTTCGGTCAAAGAAGAAGTAGAAAAAATGCACAGATCAGGTATCATTAGAGTAGCCAAGTACAACGAGTGGCTCTCTAACATAGTGCCCGTTCGCAAGAAGAATGGAAAGATGCGCGTCTGTGTAGATTATAGAGATCTCAATGTGGCTACGCCAAAGGATGTTTACCCCATGCCGGTGGCGGATATGTTGGTGGACGCGGTAGCAGGGCATGAGATGCTTTCCTTCATGGACGGCACTGCTGGATATCATCAGATTCCAGTAGCTGAAGAAGATAGACACAAGACAGCGTTTAGATGCCCTGGGTTTGCAGGCGCATTCGAATATGTGGTTATGCCTTTCGGTCTCAAGAAAGCAGGAGCTACATATCAGCGTGCCATGAACCTGATTTTCCATGATATTTTGGGAAAGATATTAGAGGTTTACATCGATGACGTGGTAGTCAAGTCAAAGCTCAAAGGTGATCACTTAATTGATCTTCGCAAAGTCTTTGAGCGAATGCGTATTCACAAGTTAAAAATGAACCAGCTAAATGCGTGTTTGGGGTTCAAACTGGAGACTTTCTTGGTTTTCTTGTACATCAGGGAGGAATCGAAGTGCCTGGGGACAAAGCCAAGGCAGTAATTGAGGCTCCAGCCCCAAGGAACAAGAAAAAGCTCGAGAGCTTGTTGGGAAAGATCAACTTTCTACGGCGATTCATCTCCAATTCTGCTGGAAAGATCACTCCTTTCTCGCCCTTGCTCAAGCTTCAGCGGGAGAAAGAGTTTGTTTGGGAGCCTATGCACCAAGAGGCTTTTGAAAGAATTAAAGAATATTTAGCAAACCCGCCAGTTTTGGTTCCTCCAAAACCAGGGGTTCCTTTAAAGCTGTATATTTCAGCTTCCGAAACATCTATTGCTGGTCTCCTCGCTCAAGATGAAGAGAAGGAGGATGGCAAGACAGTTGAGCATGCCATTTATTACTTGAGCAGGACGTTATTGGACACGGAAACCAGGTATTCTCCCATCGAGAAGTTATGTCTCGCTCTTTACTTTGCTGGTTGCAAACTCCGCCATTACATGTTGTCTTTTACTACAAGAGTTATGGCTCAGACTGATCTGGTGAAGTACATGCTCACTCGACCTATCTTACGGGGTCGAATTGGTAAGTGGATTCTTGCATTATCAGAATTTTCTTTACAATACGTGCCTTTGAAGACACAAACTAGTCAGGCGGTTTCAGATTTTCTCTTGCATCATCCTGTCCCTGACGACCACGTCATTCGCGACCTGGATATTGCAGCTATTTTGTTACCGTCATGGGTATTATATTTCGACGGTTCGCGTACAGACAAGTTGTCTGGAGCAGGTATCACATTACAGAGCCCGGAAGGGGCTTACTTTGCTTACTCTTTCCAGCTTGAGTGGCATTGTACCAACAATCAAGCTGAGTACGAAGCAGTCATTATCGGCTTAGAGATTCTTCTTGAGATAGGGATCCATGAAGTCGAAATTCTGGGGGATTCGCTACTGGTGATTAATCAGCTTCGGGGTACGTACAAATGCATCAGTTTTACCTTGGTACCTTTCCTTAACAGAGCCTTGGAGCTGTTAGACCAGTTCAATGAGATATCATTGGAACACATTCCTCGAGTTAGCGAACGAGTTAACAAAATCACGCAGCGAACGAGTTAGCACAGCTGGCTACAGGTATTAGCTTTGCTGATGGCATTCGCGAACGTATTCTTAAAGTAGAACGGCGCACACTGCCTTCTTTCATGGCCAGACGCGAATACAATGATGATTGGTTTGTAGCTACCCTCGATGCCATTGATATCGATTGGAGGCAGCCTATTCACTAGGCCAAAAAATTGATCAGACGACAGTTTTTACCCGTTGTCTGATCAATGTTTTTGCTGTTGTTAATCTGTGTGCCGTCTGATTTCAGTCGGACAACAGACATTTTCTGTCGTCTCATTTTCTTTCATACGACCCACTTCTACAGAATGTCTGTTGTCTAATCTCATTTTATACAACAGGTAAAACTAATACGATGTTGTTTAATAGACTTTATACGAGAATATCTTTAAAAAACTATTGTCTGTTGTTATTTTCTACCTCAACAAATGGCTTGCTCCTGTGGTTGGATTACCATGTGACTGATATGAGAGAGATTGCGTGCTAAAAACTGTGGAGTAGATTGAAAGAACACAACATGTAAAATGATAATAGCATTGCCTATAAATATTTCATACTATAGGATTCGTAAATAAACTGTTGTTTGTTTTATATTGAACAATAGTTTGTGATATATTGTTGTTGTGAAACTTTGTTTGCAACCATTAGATTCAAAAAATAATGTAATGGTTAATTATTTCAGACAATGGTTTTTTATGCTTTGTGTTAAGGTTATATATTCTACACAATAGTTTTTGGGATAGTCAATGTGGACATGTGGTACTCCCACATTTCAGACAACAGAGAATGAGTTTTTTAGTTGTGTTTCTATTGTTGGGCAACTGATGAAGTTTGAAAAGTATCATAGTTAAAGGCTCAGACAACAGTTTCTCTTTTTCATCTCATTATGTTTAGTGCTCTTGGACAACCGTTTCGATTTCGCATTTCATTGTATTCAGTTCTCATGGACAATAGTTTTTAGTTACTAAAGAGTGGTATGAAAGTGAACAATATGAACATAAAATTTATAGATATTGCAAAGCCTAATTGAGCAAAATACACAAAGCAGTCAAACACATTCTTTCAAACCACATCCATTAGACATTCATCTAAACATCCATACAATCGCCATTTTTCTAGTGTCATGACTAGCAGCAGCTCGGGTTCAAAGTAAATACAGAAAACTCATCAACAACTCATACTTATAAGAAATAGAGCCACAAATTAAGAAAATCAAAATGGTACATTGATGAGGATTTGGTTGCTGCAAGAGCTTGTCCATGGTCTCGGGGAGAAGTACGAAGACATTCGCAGCCTTCTTGCACTTCAAAAACAGGATAACACATTCAGCAAAATCCAAACCAGTCCTTCAAAACTAGAACCAAACCAGTAAAATTTCAACTTGCAAATTCAGTAAAATTTTCCTTTTGTACCTGCACAACAAGAGGGGCTATCAAAATCAAGCATTATCCATTGTTGCTATAATAGATTCCAAAAAATATGATATTGGGGTTTATGTTTGAAGCGGTGCTGCTATGGACAAAAAAAATTATTAACAAGTCTTCCTCTCATATACAAGGAAGAGGAAATAAGTTTGCTGTCAAGATTTTGTTAGTTGGATATCAAAGCAAACAAGACAATGATCAAAGAAAATTAAACAAATGAAGATGGCAAAGCATTTGTCTTTAGCGGTAAAGAAATGAATCACATGAAGCTAGCTATGAGTTCCCTTGCTAATTAATCACAAAAGAAATCATGAAAAGCTAAGGAGTATACCACTTGACGATGAAATTTATGTATGCTTCGTTTCTTCTTCAAAGGCACCTGCCAACAAAGAAGAAAAAGAAAAAAGAAACCAACAATAATTAGAGGAAAACAAAGCTCTAACAACATAAATTCCAGAGGCCCAGTGTTTTTCTTTTCCTCAAAGTCCAGTGGCTACTCAAAATACTCATTGCCAATTACCTGTTCGAGAGATTGCCTCAACCAATTTCAGTATCGAACGGCAATTTTCGTAAGCACAGAAGGCTACAAAGAAGAATAAAAAGGGATCAGAAATTGGAGTCCTCGAATCATGAATCATGAAGCAAACAAGCAAAGTTTGTACCTGCTTTTGTACACAGATGATTAGAGAAAGCCAACTACGATCTCCAAGTATTGCAATCCTTCTTTTGTCGAGGATACGAACACAGTTCCCTCTTCCAATTGAATGAGGGAAGCTTTTACCCAACTCCAAATCAGTGTGGAAGAAGCCTTGGTCCAACCCCAAATCCATCTCCAAATCAGATTGAGAGTTGTTGTCCATCTTCAACTCGGATTAGCAAGGGTCTGATGTCCAAGTTGATCTGAGAAAGGAAAAAAAAGGGAAAGAAAAGAGGAACACACCGCGGAAAAGAAGAAAGAAAGAAAAAAAAAACATACCGAAACAAAAGAAGAAGGGAAAAGAAAAGAATCCAAATTTTTCTCTGCCGGATTCATTGGGGCTGGAGACCCTCTGAACGTTGCTCTCTTCGACGAGAATCTTCATGGTTTTGAGGCAAAGAGCCTTGACTTTGGACTCTTTGAGAGGCTCGCACTTCTTCAGCTGCTCTATTTGCTTGTCTTGGTCCGGCAGCTTTGGATACTCACAGCGGCAAGACTGGACAGAGCGACGGAGGATAGAACTGCCATGGGGAAATCGAAGAAGAGAGAGGGCACGGCTGGATTTGAATGGCGGTGATGGTTTTGTGTGATTGGGATCGCTTTCAATCCTCACGATCAGTCCAATCTCTCTCATTCTTCTTCCAATGAAACCCTAATTAAGTCTTTGAGATGAGATATGAGTTTGTGTGTGTAAGAGAGAAAGAAGGTTTGAGGGAGGGCTGCGGCTGGGAGAGAGAGAGGAGAGATTGAAAGTTAAAAAAGTTTTGGCTCCTGTATAAAAAAAAAATTGGCGCCTTTTGTTTTTTCATTTTGGGAGTTCCCGGCTAGACAGAGGGAAAGCTCAAAGAAAGAGAGGTGAGAGGCTGAAGTTGTAAAAGTTAGGGTTTTCTCACCTAATAACAAATTCAACGGTCCACATTAATTGATGTTTAAATTCAACAGTTCAGATTAAACTAGTTATTAAATTATGCGAACGGTCCAGATCGAATGATGGTAAGTTCGACATCATAGATTGTACCACCAAAATTTTCTTTTATTTAAAATGAATTTCATTTATTTCAAAACTTCATAAATTCATGATAAATAGACCGGATATCTGCAAAATCTTACGAAAACTCTTGCTGACTCGGTTTAAGGAGATCTATAACTTTCATGAAGGAAGTTTTCTTAAAAATCGAACGTAAGAACAAGTCTTTCTTAGGACCTCTAATGCAACCCAAATTAGAAAATATGATATATGACATGGATCGAGGTTGAAACGAAGACAAAAAAGGCTAATTTTTTTAAGAGATGCGTATCTTATCTCAGTCTTTACATCCAACGGTCATTTTGCCCAATTTATTCTTCCATCAGATTGTTGGTTTTGATAAGTATACTTTTCTTTATAACCAATTAATATAGTTGAGAACACTAGTAGGCATATCAAGATTTGAGGCGATCCGAGAAATTGAAAAATGTCTAATGGTAAATTTGACTGCGCTCATCTTTTTACCATGTAGTGATAGACACCATGTGAAAACATTGGCCTCAATCGTCGTCTTTTTGACTTTAGTCAATGTGGTCAAACCTTTAGGATTTAGGGTTTCCGGTTTAAGAGTTTACAGTTTCTAATTAGCCACGCTTAATTTTCCTAAACCCTAAACCATAATGCCTAAACCATAATGCCTAAACCCTAAACCCTAAACCCTAAACCCTAAACCATAAACCATAAACCTTAAACTCTAAACCTTAAACTACAAACCATAAGTTCTAAACCCTAAACCCTAAACCCTAGACCCTAATCCCTAAATCATAAACCCTAAACACTAAATCCTATACCCTAAACCATAAATCCTAAACCCTAAACATTAAACTCTAAATCTCAAACCCTAAACCATAAATTATAAACCCTAAACCCTAAATCTTAAACCCTAAACACTAAACCATAAATCATAAATTCTAAACCCTAAACCCTAAACCCTAAACCCTAAACCCTAAATCATAAACCCTAAATCCTAAACCCTAAACCCTAAATCCTAAACCCTAAACCCTAAACCCTAAACCTTAAAACATAAACCCTAAAACAATAATAAAATTTTGGACAACATAAAATACTCGGCTATTGTCTGAAGAAATATTGCACGACTTCAACAAAATAACTGTTGTCTGAAACAAGGCAATGACACAACAGCACAATAAAATCTGTTGTCCCTTTTTGACAATGAGACAACATCAAACTTACACTATTATTTTATTAATATTAATAAAATAATAATAAAAATTTGGACAACATAAATTTTTCACCTATTGTCTGAAAAAATATTGCATAACTTCAACAAAATAACTGTTGTCTGAAACAAGGCAATGGCACAACAGCGTAATAAAATCTGTTGTCCCTTTTGAATAGTGAACTATCTCAGACAACATTTTTTTTTTTGCTGTCGTTTGAAATTCTGGGACGACAGCTATTTTGGTTGCTGTCGTTGGACATGTGTTGTCTGATTCCGTTATTGGCCTAGTGATTATTGATTACCTAGATGATCCCAGTGCTCTGTTGACCGCAAGGTTAGATTTCTTGCCCTCAATTATGTGTTGAAGGGTGGTGAACTTCTACGGCGAGGAGAAGACGGCATGGACTTCCGGTGTATTTATGGCAGAGAGGCTAAGCGAATAATGCGTGAAGTTCATCTTGGCGTCTGCGGTTCTCAACAGGCAGGACCTAAGATGCGTTGGCTTATTCGTTGCCATGGTTTCTACTGGCCTACCATTCTTAAGGACTGCATTAGTTTTGCTAAAGGTTGTCTCGATTGCCAGGCTCATGGCCTAGTTCGCCATATTCCGGCTATACCTATGCAACCTATCATCAAGCCATGGCCTGCAAGAGGTTGGGCTTTGGATCTCATTGGTCTCATTCATCCTCACTCATCCGCTCAGCACAAGTTCATTATCGTGGCTACTGACTTTTTCACTAAATGGGTAGAGGCTGAGGCACTAAAAGAAGCATCTGCACTTACTGTTCGCCGCTTCATATTCCGGAACATCATCTGTCGTTTTGGGATTCCTGAGTGTTTAGTCGCGGACAGGGGGCATCTTTTATGGCTTCTGAGTGATGAAGGTTCTCCGTTTCTGAAGCTGATCTTTGCAAGCAATATTCCTGACTTCTAAAGCAGCACGGCGAGCAGTGTGTTTCTGAACCGCGGTTGTCGCCTGTTGGGCAGCTTGTTCAAGTGAAGGCAGGGCGTCTAATTTCGCAAGGAGGGCGTTTACTGTCACCAACTCTTCTCCGGTGACGTGCGCCTGAAGGAAAGCAGCTTGTTCGCGAATTTTGGCAACCACCTCAGGATCATCATATTTGGCACTTCCTAAGTCACCAAGAAAATCTTTGGCCGCTTTAATTGTTTCTTGTTCGTTTTTTGCTTGCAGGAGCAGCCTAAGTCTTTCTTCTAGGGATAGAGGTTCATCAACCGAGCTGCTAGCCACGCTCGCTGGACCAACTTCAGGATTCTCTGCCAGCACAGTATTGGCCAAGTTTAATATAGAATTTGCTGTCTCTGCATCATCCGCTGTTATGATAGTAGAGGCTAGTGTTTCTTTCTCCTTCCCAGACAAAGCATGTCCCTGTAACGTTTTTGACATGAAACTTGTTAAATATGTAGTTTTTTGCAAGAAAGAACCAGTATGTGGTTAGCAAGGATTGTACCTCGAAAGTGGGTGTTACGACTAAGTCAGAGCTGAAGGTCTCTTCGATTGGCGTTTGATTCGCTCCAGGGATTTCAGAATCTTTTGTCCCCGTAGTTTCTTCAGGCAGGTTGGCATTCCCTGAGACATTCACTATCTCTGCACTTGGCATTAACTCAAGCTGTGATTGGTCTGCCAATTCGTCAGACTCCGGATTCATTTCAGCGACTGGTTGCTGGGTTGCCTGTTTAGTAGATTAAGAATTAGTCATGCTAGATACTAAAAGAAAATCAATAAGTGGTTTTTGGAAGTTACCTCTTCAGAATAAATGGTCATAGCGGATGAAGGATCCTTTGCCTCTAAAAGTGCCTCTAGAGTGCTGTCTGCCAAGGTTGTTTGTTCAAGATTCGCTTGAGCAGAAGTGTCGCCGGTCAGGACAATTTGGCGGACATTGCTTTCTTCTGGATCAGAGGGGATGTGGATTGGCTCTTTTGTTTTATTACTTTCAGGATTGTCTCTATATATCACAGAGATTGGGGTAGCGGTGGTTAAAGGTGGTACTCCTAGGGCGATTAAGTTTTGATTTAGCTCCAATTCTTCCTCTGCATTCATTTCCTCAGTGCTGCTTATTTCTTCATCCTCGGTTGTGGTTGTCTTTTCTTGAGGTTCGCTTGAGGATTGTGCAATGGCAGTCTGTATTCGCCGTTTCCAGACCTGTTATATGATTAAACCAGTCAAGTGGTTAAGAAGTTGTAAAACAATATTTAGGAGACACTCTTGTCAAAGACAAAGACTTACGAGGGTTTGCTCTTCTTCTTCCTCAGGATCTTCTTCAATAACTCTAGCTCTCTTCTTAGCTGGCTTCGGAGAAGATGATTCGCCATCAAGGGTTGTCCGCTTTGTTTTTCTCTGATCGCCATAACTCTTTGGTTAGCTTTTAACAAACTTAAAAGAGAAGACTAAGTTTTGAAGTTCCATACCTGAGCGGGTGCTTTTGGTACTTTTTTCTTCAAGCTCTGTTTCCCAGTGAGAGAGGGGTTTGGATCATTATTTAAAACCCTTTGGTCTTCTGCGAACCCAAGAACAGTGGTCTCTCTTTCAAATATGGACCAGAATATCTCCTCTGCATCACGATCCCAGTCTACTGCAGACACCATTTTCCACCAAACGGTATAGGTGGGTGCAGCATCTATGCTTCGGAGGAGGCGGTTGACTGGAGTAGGTAGTTGTGGAGCAGCGAACTTGAAGCGAATGGTAAATCTGTCACTCTCATCACCTGCTGTTTCTAAGCTAGCTGTTATTCGCCAAGAGGAATAGCGGTTCAGGCTATGTATTAGAGGAAATGGGATTTCTTGGACGAATCCTAGCTGACGAGCAAAGTGATTCGGGGAATATAGCTCATAACTATGATATTCATCTGAAAGGCTGAAATCATAGCAAGAAATAGCCCTTTTGAACATATCAGTCCCACTTTCAGTATGATTTCTAGTTAGCAGGAAGCCTTGTTCTAAGGGACTTGGAAATGTCCTCCTAAGGATAAGGGCGGCTGAGTCTAAAGCAGATTCATCCAAATGATAGAGGCATTTGAAACACTCAATATATGCCGGAGAATCAAACTTATCCTTTTCGGCGAATGCCATACCTAGGACTTGATCTGCTGGAAAATCGGTGACATCAAGGTGCCTGAACTGAGGGAAGTAGACCTGCAGCCAGAGGTCTAAAATCCATAGCAGTCCGCTCAGGTTAGTGAAGTCAAACGGGCGAAGTGATAGATTATATAGCAGACGGTATAGGCTCACCAATACAGGTTGTCCTAGCCCTGCGCTATGCCCATTAAATAAGGTAGCCGCTAGAGCAGTCCAAGTCCCAGTGACTTTGCCTGTTTTGATGCAGAAGATATATTTGCAGAACCAGAGCTCTAAGAAGGCTATGCCCCCTTCCTCATCCGCTTGTGTAGAAAAGTGGTTTGTCCAGGCTGAATATGATTCGCAGAAGGGTTGGCGAATCTTGCTGGGTTTGATTTGGAGAGACTTTGAAAGATCGTCAAAGTCTCCGCAGCCGTACGCAGATGGATGGATGGGGAGTCCAGTGATGGTGAGAATATCCAAGAGTGTGATTCCCATTTGCCCGAACCGAAAATTGAAGGTATTGCTTGAAGTATCCCAGAAGCAGATAGCCGCCGCGAGCGGAGCTCGGTTTGCTCCGCCGTTCCTTAGAGAAAAGCAGAGTTCTAATGCTTCCGCGATTCCCACTGCTTTCCAGCGATCAAGATCTGTGGTCTTTCTTAACTGATACCAAGCTACTTCTTCGTTGCTGGGTGTCGGCCAGGAACCCATTCGAACAGCCTTGTGGTGTTTTTGCCAGTTAATGAAGGTGGCGGCACTCGCCCGAGATATTAGAATGGGATGACGAACTTCTTGACTATAGTTGTTGATATATGGCTCAGGGATGGATTCCGGCCATGCACCTAGGCTCGCAATGTGGTTTGTGTGCACGTCGAGATATGAGCAATTGCCCGATTTGAAAGCCTTGAGGGAGTACATGTCTAGTCTAAATTGCTGGGCGTTGCCTTCGGTTAAAGCTGCTAAGGGAGAAGCCATTTCTGGGTTTCGGAAGTAGTTCGAAGTCAGATTTCAGTTAGGTTGAACTTAGGGTTCCGATTTTGGGAATTTCTGGGTTTGTGTCGATCAGACTTCTGATTCTGAGTTTTATAGGAACTGAGAGAGTTCTTTGAAGAGACACACTTGTTTATTTTGGCGAACCAATACGAATTGGTTCTTTGTGGGAAACAGTGCAATGGTTGGGCCAAGGTAACTCTTGGGCTTTCGGTTTGATTTCAACTGTATTAGCGTCTACTCGCACCCTTCTGAATTATAGCCCTCTTCAATCATAGCATGCATGGGCCTGATTTCGAGGCCTGGGGGGCAATGTTTGAGCCCAAATGTGAATTTGGCTGTTTTAGCTATATTATCAATACAGTCCATGGGCCGGGAACTGCGGCCTAAATATCTATGTATATTTCTTTTCCTTACGTTACAAGGAAACCTATTCTCATAGGGGTTTTTATTAATATTGAATCCTATAAGGAAAGTAAATCTAAGAGTCCTAGAGCATTAAGAGAGCTGCGAACCCTGAAGGGTATAAATAACAAGTTTTACGATCAGAAAAGGGTTCTCAACCTCACAAGCAAACTTGCAAACTCAAAGCCTCCTCGAGCAAACTTACAACCTAAGCCTCTCCGGAGCACCTTTGCGTCCTTGCAACCTTGCTAAGATCTCATCTTAGTTCTTCAATCTTCCCAGTTTTGTTGCTCTGCTTTCTCATCCTAAGAAAGTATCGATTTTGTTCACAAGAAACGTTCTCGAAGCCCTAAAACTCTTTTAGGTCTTTCACGTAAGAACCTCGACGGAGTTTGTTCTCTCTCCGTCCGCACTCGCTCGATTAGAAGCACAGTTTGGAGCACCTCACCGACGACATCATCGTACCTCGTGGTACTAGCACGCCCGCACGCACAAAAGAGACTGTTCGACTCTCCGCCAGCGGTTTCCAGCGCGAACAGGATTGATCGTTCTTCTGGGCTTGAGCGCCGCAGTGTTTTTCCCTCAAGGTTGAGGTTTTCACTGCGTCAACATATTGTGTGTTCTTGCTGTTTTCGTTTTTCCAGCTTGTAGTTTTCGTTTTTCCAGAACACTGGGATTGATAGCATCTGTTCAATCCCAGACATAAAACACACGTTCCAGTTTTTACAACAGGAAATCAAACACACAAATGCTGAACAAACATAATTACAAAAACGTGAGAAAGTGCATAATTAAGAAATAGGGATCAAGGATCAGAACTGAAAATTAGAAAATCTTACCTTAGGAGTTCAGCTCGTGCCTTGGACTTTGATGTGCATTGCTACGAGACTAGGAGGTTGAATCTTCTAGCAATCTGGGTGTGGAGAAGATAAAAATTTGGAGACAGAGGGAGATGATAAATCAGCAATAGAAGAAAGCTAGGCTCATGTATTTATGATGTTTAAAGTTGTGAGAGACTTTTTTTTAATTGAATCGAGGGGAGGGAATATGAGAGTAAAGAGGCGGGGATTTTGAGATTGAGCTGAAAATTTTGCCGCCATGAAGAGACTTATGGCATGACCTCATATTTATGCCTTTATGTTTATGGTGAGCAAATGAATATTAGGTGCATTTTATTTATTTTTCTAATTAGCTATGAATATTTATACCCTTCTTCTAATTTATTTTCTCTAAGGGTAACTAAATCACAATAATTTTATGCCTCTAATTTTTGTTACATCAGTAGACAGAGCTCGACTCCAAGAAACTGTAGGCTTGAACCACGCCCCGACCCATAGGATTTGTGACATAATAGTTACGAGGGTTTTAGTGGAATGAGTATTACGGTATCTGCAATTGACCACATGAATCGAGATCGAAACAATTTTTTTTTTCCTTCACCTTCTAGGTTTTCAAAGAGATATATATATATATATAAATATATTTTTTAGCCAATGAATAAGTTATACCACACTAGTAGACACATCATGATGTCGTGCAATCAGAGAAATAAAATGGTAGTTTCGCCTTACCCATATATTTAGCATGTTCATTGTTGTTTTGACCTCAGTCAAGCCGGTCAACCTTTATTTGATGCCATTTTTGAAACCATCAATTTCACTATAGCGGCCATAACCGATTCGTCACATGTCTGGTTTGCCAATGTTTTACGTCAACATTCTCACATGGCTGAGCTCTATTTACCAATGTAAAAAAAAAAATTAAAGCAAGCAACTCGTCTTGATTCAATTGCCCTTTGAAAAATCTAATTAATTAATATAGGGGTAAAAATGTCCAACTAGCTATTAAAACTTTGTAAAAATTAATTCCAGGGTCCATGACGGCAGATGGTGGGTATTGGTCTACACCTCAACCCTAAAATACCCCAAAATATTGCAAATGCATTTTATTTAATTGTTACATTACCATGGGCATTTTTAGCGTTTCCTAAATTTTAATATTTTTCTATGTGTAATAGAATTGCGATGATTTTCTCCCTTCCGTCTTTTAACGTGGGTTGACAAAGCTACACTTTTCAAGAGTGTGGGTACAAACTATGCCCTTGTAGGATATGCGACAGAGTGGTTACGAGCAATTTAGTGGTAGGGTGATTTGCACTTATTTATAGCGCAAATTATATTCCTAATCACGAGAGTTAAGCTTATCCGAAGGCGTTTTGTTACTATTAATATGCGTTTTCATGATTTCAGGTTACTTATGCGACTTGGAGTAATTCGGCACAAGAAGGTGCATTTTGACTACTTTTGGGCACAATTCCGAGAAGAGGACAAGAAGTCAACCATGGCTTCTAGGCATTGAGGATTGCATAATTTTACCTTCGGAAGACGTTGTCGTTGAAGGCCTTGAAGAATCGAAGAAAGGAAGGAAAATGAAGAAATTGCATTTCCGGCGATTTTTCCGGCAAACCACCACCACAAGAGGCGACAGCACCGCCGGACCACTACCGGAGCACCTGCAAAACCAACACAGACGTGCCAGGCGCCCGGACGCCGATACCATCCGCCCGGACGCCCAGTGCTTCTGCCGGTTTTGTTCTTCAATTTTCACCACTTTCCACCACTCATCTCACTTGCATCCCTTCACAAAATATCTTCCACACACCCCATACACTACAACCATATACTTTCCACTACCATTCCATCGATCTACCTTCACCACAAGTTGCCATCCATTGAGACATCAAGAGTTGGGAAGCTTGGAGATAAGTTGAAGCTTGTAGAAGGGTAGAGGAGCTCAAGGAGGCTTGCTACATACTTGGAGTCACCAAGGAGCTGCTGGCCATCGACATCTTGAGCATTTCTTGACTTCTTTACTCTTACTTTGAACTTATGCTTTCTTATTTGAGATTATTGATGTATTTGACAATGAGTAGTGAGTAGTTCATTAGATTGGGGGCTAGGGTTGTGTGCTCTAGCCCATCATGATGTTTTGATAATTTCTCTTGAATATGCATAATGATTTCGTTTCTGGATATGTTGATTGAGTAAATGCGGTTTTGTTTGATGCATGTTTATGAATCTAATTAGTTCTCAAGCATGTGTTTAACTTAACTTGTTAGGATTCTATGTTGATTACATTTTATCCTAGGTGTTTACTTTGAGCATGATGAGTTTATGTCAATGGACTGAAGTTGTTTGAATCTTGATTCTTGAATCTCTATGCCTAGAAAGTTTGTTTGAGACCCTAACAAGGCTTGGATAAATGGACTAGGAGTATTTGTGACCCTAATAAGGCACAAAATAGGCCTAGAAGAGTCAATCCTAGAACCATAACATGGCTAGGATAGGGGTTTGATCCTTAGTGAATTCATTGTTGCATGTTCTTGAGAGTTGTCATACATTTGATTGGGGTAGAGTGAACCCGAAACCCCAATCGTTTCCACCATTTGATCACACACAAAGCATACATTTGTTGGGCTTGTCACCTCAACAACACACAAAGCTATCAACACATTCACTTGTGTTCTTGTTACCACAATTTCATCTTGATTAGATTGGTTACTTAGTCATTGTTCTTGCCACATTTGGTCACTGTTTTGGTCACAAGTCACCCAAGAGTGACACACTTTGAACACTACAAATCCATGTTGCACATACCTCACTTCTAAGTAAATAATCTATCTCTTGTCTTACCACATCTAGTGCTATTACACCTTGGTTGCATTTGTTCACCAAGTAGGGATCTTGGGCATTCCAATCCCTTGGGTACGACAACCCCTGGTCACAATTTACCATCTACTACACTTTGACGGCGATACTCACATTCACCTCGTAATTATCGTTGAGTCAAAGGGTATTACGGTCACTACGGTTGATCACGTGGATCGAGGTCAAAACGATGACAAAAGTGTCTACATTTTGTTATATATTCACAAAATATCGCAATAATGGCTTTCAACGGTCGGATTGACCATTTTGTTATTCATCCACCTTGTAGGTTTTGAAGATATTTTTTAAGTATAACCAATGAACAAGTTAGACCACACTAATAGGCACATCGTGATTTCGTACAATCGAAGAAATCAAGTATGAAATATAGTGGATTCAACCTTGCCCATGTATTTACCGCTTAGTAATATGTACAATGTGGAAAACTTGGGCCTAGTTCGTTGTCGTTGTGACCGTGGTATCGACCCTTATTTGATGTCACTTACAAAAATATCATGTTTACTAAAACGGCCACAACTTATTTGTCACAAGTCCCGTTTTCAAGTGTTTCATGCCTACAGTTTCGCATGGTCGAGTTCTAATTAATAAATATATATAGAGGTAAAAATGTTCAACAAGCCAAAAATTAATTTATGGGTCCAGGATGGCAAACAACCCAAAAAATAATAAATGCATTTTATTTAATTGTTAAATAACCATGGTCGTTTTTACCCTTTCCCATAAATTAATATTTTACCAAGGTTAATGAAACTACATTGATTTTCTGCCCCTCAAATTTTTTACATGAATAGACAGAGCTCAATCTCTCTAGAGTGTGGACATGAACTGTACCCCCACATGATATGTGATAGTGTGGTTGCACGCAGTTTAATAGTAGGGGTATTACGTGTTGGCGTGAGTTGTATTAGGAATATTGTGTGTATTAGGAAGTTGTATCCTATTAGGGTTGTGTATTGTGTATGTAGTATACGTTGTATCTCCTATAAATAGCCTCTAAATGAGATGAATAAATTTACCTGAGAATCATTCTCTCATATATTGTGTCTTTTCACTTGGTATCAGAGCAGGGATCCATTGGGACTCTGTTTTCTTGTTTGTGAACTAAATTGTTCAGTTTTTGCTTCCGCTTATTTGGAACTTGAATTGTTGGATTCTTTCTCTGAGTTGTGCTTTTCGTTCCCTATAATTTCTAGGGTTCAATTTGCAGTCGTTGTTTCTTTTTCAGTTCGGGTTTTCGTCAACTTCGTCCGGACGCCTACTGTTCCGTCCGGACGCCTTAGCTCCAGCGAACGTTTGTTCTTTGTTCTGTGATTCAGCAAGCTTCATTCCATGGGTGACGAATTGAAGACTCTTGATGTCCTTCCTCTCCTCCTAACCCTCAGGAGGTTGTGATTGTTCAAAATGTCAATGACAATTCTGCTGCTAATTTTGGGGTCAAATTAGATGGCTCCAACTATCAATTGTGGCACAAGCTCATGAAACTTCATATCAATGGGGTTGGAAAGTACGGCTATATCACTGGTTCTGCTGCAAAACCTCCACCTGACAGCACCCAATTTGCTACTTGGGATACTGCTAACTCCAGTGTCATGGGAATTCTGCTCAAATCCATGACTTCAGAGGTAATGCAATTATTTGCATGTTTTGATACTGCTAAAGAGATATGGGATTCTGTTTCTTCTACTTATTATGATGGATCCGACTTTGCTTGTATTCATGAACTCCATGCCAAAGCTTTTCGGATGTCACAGAATGGGCAATCTGTTGCCAATTACTTTGCCAGTTTAAAAACTATTTGGCAGGAACTCGATCAAAGGCAGCCGAATCCAATGACTCCAGCAGGTGATATTACCACCTATCGTCTGGAAAAAGACAAAATGCGAGTTCATATCTTCCTTAATGGACTTGATTCATCTCTGGATGGTGCAAAGGGGGAACTCCTCCGTCTGGTCCAACCACCAACACTTGAACAAGCCTTTGCTTATGTTTGTAAGGATGAAGCCAATAGAGCAGTTATGAAGAATGTGCACACTGAGGTATCCAGTCTGACCATCACCTCTAAGCTTGCACCTGTGACTTCCTCTCCAAATGTCTATCCATAGAACACTACACCACAGGCATATAGAAGGCATCCACCTGGCTTCCCTGACAACAGAAAATGTACTTATTGTAAGGAAACATGGCATATCCAAGAGAAGTGTTTCAAACTACATGGCTATCCCTCAACATGGAAGGGCAGCAATACCAATAATTCCTCATGGAAAGGTGGCAATTCCAACTACAAGAGCAAGGCAGCAGTGCAGCTTGTCCAAGCACCAGATTTCTATGGTGCTGCAGGTCAGGACCACTCTGGTGGTACAGGTAAAATTGGTGTTGCATTACAAGTTTCTGACTTTACTGGTAGTAATACATGGATAATTGATTCTGGTGTGTCTGATCATATGACGTTTGGCTCTAGCTTGTTTACTCATTTGTCTGTTTCCCATGTAACTAATGCCAATGGTGAGTCGTTTCCAGTCTTGGGAACTGGGTCAGTCGCTGTCACCCCTACTGTTACTCTCCATGATGTCCTATATGTCCCTGACTTATCTCACCATCTCATGTCTGTTTCCCAATTAAATTGCCAAAGTAAGTGTTCTGTAACCTTTTTTCCCATGTATGTCATCTTTCAGGACCTTCTCACATAGGAGATCATTGGAAAGGGAGACTTGAGGGGGAGATTATTTCATCTGGACTGAATGAAACCAGTGACACTAGGCCGGCACGCCTTGACTTTGAGTTCTGATCGGCTGAATGAATTGTGGTTGAGGCATAGATGTTTAGGTCATCCTTCTTTTAGTGTCATGAAAAAGACGATGCCATCTTTGTGTTTAGGCATTCCAGAGTCTAGTTTGCATTGTGAAACTTGTGTTTTGGCCAAGAGCCACCGTGTTAGTTATCCACCCAGTTTAAATAATAAAAGTTCTATGCCATTTGAGTTAATTCACTCCGATGTTTAGGGTCCTTCCAAAGTTCCAACCCTTTCTGGCATGCATTGGTTTGTTCTTTTCATTAATGATTGTACCCGACTCACTTGGGTTGTGTTGTTAAAGCATAAGTCTACTGTGCTTTCTGCCTTTCAAGCCTTTCATACACTCATCCAAACACAATATAATGGTCACATGAAGATTTTCAGGTCTGACAATGGGGGTGAGTTCGTTAATCGTGAATTTCAGGCTTATTTCCAATCTCAGGGTATAATTCATGAAACCACTTGTCCTCAAACACCGCAGCAAAATGGGGTGTCGGAACGAAAGAACCGCCACCTGTTGGACATGGCTCGTTCTCTGTTACTTAGCTCCCACATGCCTAAATACCTCTAGGGTGAAGCAGTTCTCACCGCCTCACATCTTATCAATCGTCTGCCATCGAGTACTCTTCATGGTCAAGTTCCTTTTGAGGTTCTTTCTACTCATGTGTCTATTCCTTCCCTAAACACATTACCTGCCCATGTCTTTGGTTGTGTCGCTTTTGTGCACCTTCCCAAAAATCAACGATCCAAACTAGATGCTCGTGCCCTTAAATGTGTCTTTGTCGGTTATGGTACCCATCAAAAGGGTTATAAGTGTTATCACCCTCCTACACAAAAATTCTTTGTCACCATGGATGTGTCTTTTTTCGAGGATGCTTGTTATTTTTCCTCCACTGAAGCTTCTCTTCAGAGGGAGAAGTACACTTATTTTGAACAGAAGTCCAGTGAGCATACAGTCACCGTTGTACCATCAGGAACTGCAAAAGAAGCTTTAGATGTCTCAGGCGTCCGGACGGATGTTCAGCGTCCGAACGGAAAAGGGGTCAGTAACTCGACAGAAGCTCCAGACATCCAAAGCGTCCGGACGGATGATCGGCGTCCGGACGGACAAGGGATCAGTAGCTTGGCAGAAGTTCCAGACGTGCAAAGCGTCCTGACGGATGGTCGGCGTCCGGACGGAGAAGGGGTCAGTAGCTCGAATGAAGTTCTAGTCGACATGGGCGTCCGGACGGGTTATGGCCGTCCGGACGGAGAAGACGACGAGACCAATTCTGAAGCTATTTTGGGTCCAACGAGTGTACATGCATCTCCTACTCCTATATCTCCCTCTCCAGCAGCAGTCTCCCATCTCCAATGTGCTCCTGAGGTACGTATTAATTCTATACATGATAATGTGAACTTACCTATAGAAGAGTCTAGGAAGAAAGTGAATACAAAAGTCTTGCCTGAGCGTTCAACTCGTGCACAACCTGCCAAAGTGTATGAACCTAGTCTTACAGCTAAAGCCAAATATCCAGTTGCCAATTTTGTATCCAAATCTCACGAGTCATTTGTGAATCAATTATCTGCTGTGGTTATTCTTAGTAAAGTGCAGGATGCCCTGAAGGATCCCAAGTGGTCCAAAGAAATGGAGGCAAAGATGGAAGCACTTGAGAAGAATCATACTTGGGAGCTGGTACCGCTGCCTCATGGTAAGAAAACAGTGGGATGTAGGTGGATTTATACTGTTAAACATCATTCAGATGGGTCTATTGAGCAATACAAGGCAAGGTTGGTGGCCAAGGGGTATACTCAGAAATATGGTGTTGATTATGAAGAGACTTTTGCTCCAGTTGCTAAAATTAATACAATTCTTGTGTTATTGTCCTTGGCAACCAATCTTGATTGGCCTTTGCAGCAGTTTGATGTCAAGAATGCCTTTTTACATGGTGATTTGAATGAAGAAGTATACATGGACCTTCCTCCAGGGTATGACACTTCAACTGGCACTAGGTTAGTTTGCAGATTATGGAAGTCCTTATATGGTCTCAAGCAGTCTCCAAGAGCTTGGTTTGGAAGATTTACAATGTTTATGAAGAAGATTGGGTATAGACAAATCAATTCTGATCATACTTTGTTTCTGAAGCATCAGAAAGGTAAACTCACTGCTCTGATTATTTATGTGGATGATATGGTGGTAACTGGCAATGATACAAAAGAAATTCAAAGACTATAGATGCAGTTGAGTTCTGAATTTGAGATGAAGGATTTGGGAAACTGAAGTATTTTCTAGGTATTGAGGTTGCCAGGGGGAGTGATAGTATCATGTTATGCCAAAGAAAGTATGTTCTTGATTTATTGGCAGAGACAAGTATGCTTGATAGTAGACCAGCTGATACACCCATGGAGCAGAATCATCATCTTGCTGAGTATCCAGATCAGGTTGCTACGGATAAAGCAAGATATCAGAGGTTGGTTGGGAGATTGATTTATTTGTCTCACACTAGACCTGACATTGCATATGCTGTGAGTGTGGTTAGTCAGTTTATGCATAATCCCAGTGAGTCTCATATGGATGGGGTAGTACGTAGTTTGAGGTATTTGAAGTCAGCACCAGGGAAGGGTCTTGTGTTCTCTAAGAGTGGTCATATGGATGTCAGTGGTTATACAGATGCAGACTGGACAGGATGCATCACTGACAGAATACCTCAGGTTATTTTACCTTTGTTGGAGGAAATTTGGTCATGTGGAAGAGTAAGAAGCAAAAAGTAGTTGCGAGGTCAAGTGCAGAAGCAGAGTATCGAGGGATGGCGCGTGGTGTTTGTGAGCTGTTGTGGTTGAGGAATTTGCTTAGAGACTTGGGTTTCCGACAAAAGAAGGCTATGGATCTTCATTGTGACAATAAAGCTGCTATTGCTATTGCACATAATCCTGTTCAGCATGACAGGACGAAACACGTGGAGGTAGACAGACATTTTATCAAGGAAAAGTTAGATGCGCATATTATCTCTTTTCCCTTTGTGAAGACTGATGAGCAGTTAGCAGACGTTCTTACCAAGGCTGTTTCCAGTAAGGTTTTTAGTGACTCACTTGACAAGTTGGGCATTAAGGATTTGTATGCTCCAACTTGAGGGGGAGTGTTGGCGTCAGTTGTATTAGGAATATTGTGTGTATTAGGAAGTTGTATCCTATTAGGGTTGTGTATTATGTATGTAGTATACGTTGTATCTCCTATAAATAGCCTCTGAATGAGATGAATAAATTTACCTGAGAATCATTCTCTCATATATTGTGTCTTTTGACTTTACGGTCAATACAATTGACTACGTGGATCAAGGTTGAAATGAGAACGAAAGCAGCTAATATTTTTACCATATGCATAAAATATCACAATATTCGCATCTAACGGTCAGTTTGACAATTTTCTTTTTCCTCCACCTTGTAGGTTAATTTGCAAATGAATTCTTTTCTTTACAAGCAATGAACAAGTTACACACTAATAGGCACATCAAGATTTCGTGCAATCAGAGAAATCAAAAATGAAAAAAAGTAGATTCGACCTTGCCCTTATCTTCATGTGATTGTATTGCATATTTTCTAATTTCATTTTTTGGATTGTGTAAAATTCATAGGTGTCTACTAGTAATGTCTAATTTGTTCATCGGTTATAATGACAACACTACATTTGAAAACCAACAAGGTGGATGGGAAGATAAATTCGTCAATCAAACAGTTGGATGCGATTATTGTATAGTAAGAGGTTTATTGTGAAAAAATTAGCCGATTTCGACCTCGTTTCGGCCTTGGTCAATGTGGTCAACCATATGCTATGGACATTTACGAAAATATCATTTTCACTTAGGTAATACCCCAATATGTCAATATTAATTTCTCAAAATTTCGTAAATTAATTATTTTTTTAATTGTGTGAAACTTCTTGTGTTATTTGTGAAGTGGTGTTGTATCGGAATGATCTTTAACTAGAACAAGTTTAGTTAGCGAGGGGTCAAAATGTTGACGTTTTATTTGTTAAGTTTTTCATAAACTTCTTTCATGAAAGTTGTAGAGCTCGTTAAACCGAGCCCGTAGACATGAAGTACACAAAAATTGGAGTTTGTATCAAACAATTATGATCTATATAAGGAGAGTTACTATTTAGGAAAACTTTTTTTTATAGCCTTGCCGGATTCAGAAATTTCTAAAATTAGCAGTGTGACCTTTCAACTCCCAAGCATGAACAGTAACCACAAATTGCGAAAATGAAAAAAAAATGGCACAACACCCAAAACGTACTTCTGCAAAAATGAAATGGTTCCCCGTTCCCGCCTAATTAATTTTCACTTTCTGCCTGTTATTCTCTCTCTCCCTACTCACAAGAGAAAAAAAGGAAAAATGAAAAAATGGCAAATCCTCAACATCTTCATCATCTCGTCCTCTGACTCCTCTCTTCTACATATGATCCTATCACAATTTTTCTCATCTTCTCTCCTCTCACCGTTAATCTCAGTTCCTCCCTGCCTCCTCAGCTTCTCTGCCGCCGTCGTAGCCCACACTCCACTGCTCCGTCTCCGATCACAACAATTCCATAACCAAGACCATCTCACTCCAGCTCCAACGAAATGTCCGTCGATGATGCCTCTTTCAATTTTCTTGTCCCGATTTTCTTGAAATTCATGTATCGATCTCTTTCTTTATCTCTTTGGGTTGTTGAAATGGGTGTTTGGGAAATAGAAGAAGATGAGGAACTGAAAATTGGATTTGGTTAAGATCGTCCTGACATGGACTTGCAGAACTTATGATGCCTTTACTAAGATATTTGATTTTTTTTTCTGTCAAAATTACGGTCAATTATGTGTTTTGTTTATTTCCAAGAATCATAAGTATTTTACAGAACAACAATTGTAATTCATTGGTGGTTGAGGTTAGGGAAGATCACAATTCCTTCAATTAGGAGGTGGTGGTTGAAAAAAGCTATACAGTGGGAGCTGCAGAGCTAATGCTCAATCGTCACTACTATGTACTTCGACGATGAGGGATTGTTTGACTAATATTCAGAAGCATTTAATGGGTTGGTCTCTTGTCCCTTTTGCAGTGGTTATTGTGTTGAAGTGATCGATATACTTCATCTATGTTAAACCTACAATTATGGTAGTTCCATTTGTTTAAACCTACAATTATAGTTTTATTTGTTTATAGATAAGAAGAAAATCACTTTGCCAGTTCCATTACTTTGTCGTACCACCTATGATGGTAGATGAACAGTAGTGATAATTGGTTTGGGATGAGAGACCCGTTTGAATGTGATATTGCAACACTAGACTGACCAGATGAGAGATTAAGCAAAAGGGGATCGACAACAACACATATAGTTGCATAGCTGATGTTTACCACCCTCTGGGTCTGAAGTGATTCTTCCTTCCTCTACATATGTATTTTCGCACTTCAGTTACTATGCACCACTATATTCTGTAGGTTGTAGGCTAAATGTAGTAAACAATTTTGCTAATTGGGGTATTTCATTAAACATGGACCTGCAGTGCTGTCATTGCTGCTTTATTGCTCATTTGGTTCCTTCCCCGTATAGCTTATACACAGTTCATATTTTCCTTCTAGATTTTATATCTATCTGAATTTGTTGCACTGATGTTTCAGGTTGATCTGTTTCTTTCTTTATGCTCTGAAATGTGGTTTTCTTTAGTGGTGCTTGTTGGTCATGATGATGGAGGCCTTCTGGCTTTGATGACAATGCAAAAATTACAAGCATCATCAAATTCTTTTAACATGAGTATGGTCTTTTGATTTTCTTACAAGATATTTTTTAAACTAATTGGATGACTTTATGCTTCTGAGCCTTTCCAATTAATTGGATGACTTTATGCTACTCGTCACCATGTATGAGTTGAGTCATTTTGTTTGATTGGTATCATTTTTTAAATTACTTTTTGTGATCCACCGCGAACATAATTGAAGTTAGCTAGAAATTGTTAATCTAGAGTATATGTTTTCTTAAGGATGCGTTTAATATACAGAGCTGCATACTATGCAACTCTTTTTTAAATTGCCATTCAAAAAAAGTAAAAATGATCATTTTGAAATGAAAATTGCATTTTTGGAATGCCAATTGTATTTTTTGGAATGACAATTGCATTTTTGAAACGACTAGTTTCTCATTTTTGAACGGCAATTGCAATTCCAAAATGCATTTGCATTTTTTTTAAAAAAAGGCTGCATGTTGTGCAATGATGTATATTAGAATTTTTCCTTAATAAAATGCTACATAGTTTTTGGGTCAATAGTTATCTAATGCTTCCACACCAGGTGGGTTATAATTTGATAGAATAAGCAAGGGGCCACATATGAGCTGAATCCTTTTGTTTGATTGATATCTTTTTAAAATTCATTTCTTTGTCTAACATTAATGCAAATGCAACCTACAACACCCCTCTTGAACTATCTTAGACATGTATTTGATATATAATTGTGGAGTTGTTACGATTTGGTTTGGAGGCTAGATGAATTGGTATTGGTTTGTGAGTTTGTTTCTGCAATTTTTTTCTTGGGAAGGAGCTTTGATTCTTTTTAAATATTGCATGTGGCATGGTCTATGAGGCTCTTGTTATTAGTTATGGCTTTGATTCAATTATATGCATGGCCCCAAGAGAGAATTTGGAATTTTTCTAATAGAGCATTAGTAGTGGAGTTTAGTTTGGGTCACTTCTCTCTTTTATGTACAAATATACTGTTTTTGGGATTTTTTGTAATTCATATACCAAGATATTAATTCATATAGCTCTCTATGGTTCTACATCTGTCATTTCAAAAAAATAATTGCCTTGCTCTTTTTGATTTGATGTCTTCTAAACAACAATGCTCTAAAAATGTATAAAATCTGTTCGTGATAAGAATTTGAGTTTGTAGGTTCTTTTTTTTTTTTGTTTACAGTAGGAATTCTAGTATTTTTCAGAATACATATTTATTTTTAACTTGGTATTTGTCAGCAAGCAGTGAATGCAGTTCTTCAAGATTGACATTTAATGAAGTTAACTTGCTAGGTGACAGGCTAGCTTAGGTGGTATTTATATATTTATGCTCGTGCTTTAGTATATATAGCATGCTTTAGTGATAATATCTCATGGAATTTGGATGGCTGTTGATATGGGAGATTAGCTTCCAATCCAACTTATATTGCCAAAACCGGTTTGTTCTATTTTATCTATTGATCACTTCCAAAGATGTTGGTAATGACTTGGCTGCTGTTGAATATGTTGAAGACATGTATGTACAATTTCTATAAGCTTGTTGAGGTATAGATTAGATCAAATTTTCCGTCTATTTTCAGTCTTTGATTTATCAATTAGTTTCAACCATTTTTCTACAATCAAGATATGGTGTTACACTCTTACTCTAGTCATTTGATAAGTTATTAAAGCCAAGTCACTAACATTGTTCTTGTTTAGAATTGTCCAGATGGAAACATGCATTGGTCTACTTTCTAGCTGAATTGGATGTGGTGCATTATGGCATGATTATGTACTGCCGCCAATACAAACTGTAGTCTATTATTGTTCTTTTGTTTTGTTATATTATGAGAAGTTCAGGCTTTATGTCTCTTTCTCCATACAATTTGTACTCATTCATTTTATCAATTCTAAATTCTTTTTTCTTACTATTAGTATCTTCATATTCAATGTGTCATCTCAATGCACACAACAACTAATTTTAAAGCTAATATATACAACGACTACCAAAGTAGAACCGTCCTCTGAGTGGAATGGAAAGTTCATATGGATCCATGGTTCTACCATTTTTGTTTTGAAGGTACAAGGAAATTATGTACTAATTAGTTCATAATTTCATTTATTAGGCCAATTTTTTGCTATTAGCACTTGTTATTAAAGGGATGGACACCATGAGCATTTAAGATGAACTTACAAGTTGTGCTTAATGCTGACCATGTTTGTATTAAAGGCTATTTTTAAATTAAAATTATGATGTTTCTCATATAGTATACTATTTAACAATTTGTTCCATAATGCATAAATGAAAGGTTCATTTGATAAGTGAGGAGACAAGTAAGAAACTTTCAATTGACATCAAGTTACAACGTTTGCCAAAATAACAACAACCTATTGACTAATGACATCAAGTGATAATATAGTAATGGGACAAAATGAATATTTTCAAACCGTCATCATTGGAAAGAATGCAGTTGTCATACAATTAATTGATATCGGAAAACAGTTTAGTAAATCGACCTTCTAGTTTTCTGATCGACCTTCTCGTTTTTTTGATCAACCTTCCAGTTTTTCCGATCGTAATTTAAGGTATGATAATAGAATTTTTCACATTTACCGAAAACAATATGCTTATATATTCAATAGACTTTATGCCCTTAAGTAGACAATATGTGTCTCATGTTATATCTTGTCAAAAAGTTCCAAACAATTTAAAAAAATTCATACATTTCATATCTTCTAACGCACTCCCTATAATGACCAAATTACAATTACCATATAGTAATTCGTTCTCGGAAAACCAAATACCCAATTGACATGCATACTATTCCGATAAATAAGCGTTAGTGTTTCAATTGGATTTTCATAAGTATTGTAACTTGTAAGTGTGTTTGTGTGTACATGTCTAATGGTATTTTGAGGTCCAGTAGATTAAAAAATGATGTTGAGTGTCCTAAATGTAGAATAGTTTATGATTGTACAATATTAGGATTACAATCCTGAATTCACCTCAGTAAAAACTTGTTTACATATATAATTCATTGGTGTGTTTACAAGGTGGGGTGTAGACCAATGCCCAACCTCTGCATATAGCTAAACAAGAATCCGACCTCATTACCACGAGGAAAATGTGATTTCCATTTAGTAGCCTAGTTTTAGAAAATGTGAATAATTAATTAACATTAAACTCTTTCAATAAGAATGTGCTTGTGTGACACATGAATTTTGATAAGTTTGTGATAATACTTGTTGGTACTGTCCAAAGTTGATTTTAAAAAAATATATATATATGACAAATGATATGAGTGTCATATATTTCGGCTGCTTCTCACCTTTGTATAAATTAGGATCACGATCCTATATACGTCATCATGTATGTTGTTTACATGTAATCTTAAACTCGTAATACATATTTTGTCATTTTGATTTCATATCTTATAAATATTTACCTCAAGTAAAATTATGTTTTCGCATGTATGGAATACCCATGGTCTAACGATTTAGTATTTACACATTACGAAAAAAGCTTCAAGCCTCAAGTCCCCAATGTTATCCAAAATCTGATTGTCATACAGCAACTAGGTTTTTGGAAAGTTGTATGGTAAATAGACTTTGTAACTTTTTCGATAGTAAGGTAAACATATGGTAATTGGATTTTTGATATTTTATGAAGTTATAATGAAGGAGTCGTGGTTGCTACAGGTATAATATATGAAGCCATGAAGGAGCATCATCAGACATTCTACACAATTAAGGATTCTGATTTCATCATTGTGGGAGAGACCCATTGACCCATGATTTCTATACAAGTTTTGTTTTACCACAATTCATATGTAGGAGTTGATAGAACTAGTTCCAAATGTAAAGCTTGTGAATTGAATTGTGAGCAGTTTTATCTTGATAGGAAATTAGGAATTGCATTAGCATCGATATTCTCTGCATTTTCCTTTGCACAGCCTAGTTGTTCTTGCAGTTTTATCTTAGAATCTACAGTTCCACCCCTCAGGACACCCAAGCCCCCAAGCAAAACATTTGCTCAGGATACCCATTCAAAATGATGAAAAACCAAGATGAAGCAGCTGGCAACAACAAACAAGACCGAAATGCAACTTGCAGCAGCTAACCAGACCAAGACGTAGTAACTCTTTTTTTTTTTATGGAATTGCAAAAGTATCAAATTAAACAAACTTTATGCAATCAATTGGAACAATATTATAATCCTTCCGATGGAAGAGTACTTCTATTTCTAAAATTCCTTGAACATTATGGGCAAGGAGATGGTGAAGAAAAAGATGAAGAAAGAACACAGTGAGAGAAGAAGAGAGAGGATAGAGAAGAAAGCTAAAATTCCTATTGTTGAATTTTGTGGAGAAGCAACCAGTCATCCGGTCACTTCTTCTCAGCCTTACAAATAATCCAACGGTGCAAAACATAGGAATTTCAGTACTAGGAAGTATTATAGAACTTTCGAGACGTGAGCCAGCTGCTGCATGCTTGAGGTTTATATATATATAGTTGCATGCAAGATATAGAGGACGTCCCAATGTGAAGAGAGAAACAGAAGACAGAAAAAAATATGCAAGAGTTGTTTTCTGCCTAGCAAGAAAGAGATAGTTGCTAGGCCTTTGTTCTTGTATTTGTTTTTTCTCTAGTTGGGTAGTAGAGTTTGTTCTCTAGCTCTAGTTGTATTTCTTCAATTTGATCATAGTGGAATATTTTACCGGCTCCAAAAGTGGACGTAGCTCAATCACACAGTTTGAGTGAACCACTATAAATTTTGTGTTCATTGTTTGTGATTGTTTTTCCTTGTTTACCCAAATTAGCTCGTATCAATATTGTGTTTGTAACGCTTCCGCACAACACATCTCACCTCCGCTGCAGCTCACCGACACCAACATCATCACTTCCATCGATCTGGTCTCCGGCGTCATTCTCTGCCGTCGATCGAACCCAAGTTCAGCTCATCGTGCACCTCACAAATCGGCGCCGGTCTCCTCTACCCAGAAATCGTGCATCACCGCCGACTTCTCTCTCGTTGCTCCGGCCTCACCACCTCACGATTCCAGTCGGCGTCACCTCTGCTCAGTCCCTCTCCGGATCTGCTTCTCATCTCTCGAGCACGGGATTGATTCCGTCTCCCTCAGCCGTGCCTCACTATCATCACCGTCGGACTACCGCGTCTCTGCCACCGAGTCACCGGCATCGATCCTCCTGCCTTCTCTCGGCTCACGGCGTTACTTCCAGTCAGCTCTCTTAGCTTTCTCTGCTCTCTCTAGAGAAAGCACGGGTTTCTCTCAATTTGAATAAGCCAACTCTCTCTCTTTTTTCTCATTTAATTAAGTTTTATATTTTATTTTATTACATTTGTTTTTATTTGTTTTTTTTTTTTTTTGAGAAATGCAGAACTTTTATTAATCAAGTGAGGATTACAATCCTTAATATGGGCATCCTAAGAAGGAGCATTACAGACCAAACAAGTGGCCTAATCGATGAGTCTAAACCTAGAACTCTAATCGATGATTCGAAACCTAGAACAATACATACACCGTGCATTACTGTTGTCAACAACCAACAGAAAAATTCCGGCAAATATTGCCATTGAGACCAATAAAACAAATGTAGCTCAAGGATAACCCATGTAAAAAGGAAGTGAAACCACAGTCGAAACTTGTCTGCAACAACTAAATAATTTCTAGCATAATCCAAAAATATTTTTGCAGCATCCCAAAGATAATTACCAACAACAGAAAAGGAACTATTATCATGATCTTGAGACCTGTGAATTAAATCGCCTTGAACTGCTTTACAGGAATGAATTCCTCCGGGATCCCAAATTGTAATCCTTGAAGAATAAAATCTCATCATGCCAAGGGCATAGACCCAAAATTTAGCGTCGAAATTCGCCAAATCTAAGCAAGCAACATCAATCTCATCATTGACTACAAAGCCCCTTTGGTGAGAAGACGTCGCAATGATGCAAGGCCTAACACAAAACGCTTGACCCTTCAAATTAGGTGGGATGATCTGATGTGAACGTAAAATACGTTCACAAAGTGCTCTAAATACTTGGATTGAGCTATTCTGAAAGCTTATTTGTCTGTTTAATGTTTGTTTTCGTGTTTTTAGGGAAAATATGTGAAAAATGCTAATTTGCACATAAAAGGTGTATTTTGGAGGTTTACAGCGCATTCCGAAAATATTAAAAGTCAACTGTGACTTTTCTCTGATGACACCGGTCATTACTCGGAAGTGGATTATAGATACTGTACGAAAATTTCGGATTATTCCGAATCCCGACAATTTTGTCGGCGAATCACCACATCCGGAGGCGCAATCACCACACGCGGTGATGAAATCCATTTTAAATCTCCATTTTATTTTCCCATATTTATATTATATAATTATTCTTTTTCTTTATTTATTTTTATTTATTTTATTTTTATTTCTTTTGTTATTTTATTTTTCTTCTTTTCTTTGTGTTCTGTCTGCAGTTCCTCACATGGCTCCCGCTTCACTCCCTTTGAATTCAAATCTGTTGAGTTTTCCAGCCAAGCAAGCTCCACCTTAGCTGGTCCTCCACCAGTCCTGCTTTCCGGCTAGTCGTGCACAAGCTTCCACTGCCATTTCTTCCTCTTCAAATACCAAACCAAAACACAGTTTTCGGTGGCCGGGCTTCTCTCCGCGCCTCCATCTTCTCACCCCTCCACCATTTCTCAAGCTTCCGTGTAGCTCACCTAGCTGCCTTCTGTCCTAGTCCCCCCCCCCCCCTCCCAAAGCCCTCCCCCCCCCCCCCCCCCCTCCCCCCTCCCCCCCCCCACCCACCATGGTACACGGCCCCCCCACCCCTCCCCCCCCCCCCCCCCCCCCCCCCCCCCCCCCCTCCCAAAAACTTCCCCCCCCCTCTTCTCCCCCCCCTCTCTCTCCTTCCCTCCCCCAAACAAAAAAAAAAACACACTAAACTTTAAAAATAAAAACCTACGTCATTAATTATTACCTAAATTCCTAACAATTGTCGTTGTAAAGTATAATGGGAAATAAAGGTTTTTCCCACGGAAGATTGTTATATTTACTTTTTAATGTCACAAAAAATTAAATTAAATAAAGAATTATTATTAACAAGTATAAAGAATAAAGAATATATATATATACAAAATTATATAAACTATACAGTATTGTTTCTATTTACAAAAATATACATTATATACAAAAGTATTTTTGGGGGTTTTTGAGATTTTTGAAAACAATAAATAAATAAAAGGAAATATTTTTGGATTTTTATTATTTTTGAAAACAATAAATAAATAAAAGGAAATATTTTTGGTTTTTATTTTTGAAAACAAGAAAAACACACACAAATATTGTTTTGAAGATTAACCAACTCCCTAGCCATGAATCCGAAATTAACATATGTAGATGCCTGGACCACCATACATCTCTCCAAATAAACACTTTCCCATGAAATCTAACAATTAACGCTCACGAGATTAAACAATTAACATGCAAGGTGATTAATCTAAACATGTCTAACGCTAGAAGAAGAGTTGTTAATTCAAGTGCACGACCTAGCGAACCGCCCATCTATCCGCGATCCTTATTATTTAGTTTTAACATTAAAGATAAAACCAAACAAACAAAATTCACATAAGCTGCTAGAAGAATCAATCAACTTCAATCCAACAATTATTACACAAAATATAAAATAAACAAACAATAACATTTCCCAAAATTATTCACGAATAGTTAATTAAACAAAAATAAATTATAATAAATAAACGAGTTTGGGAAAAATGTTACTGTTGTGTCCATGAAAATGGACACGTCGTGCTGGCAGGCGAAGGTGGCAGACTCGGCTATAAAGAAATGTAACTTTGGATGTGGCGGGTGTACAAATCAATTGGCATTGGGCTTTTGCTGCAATGGGCTTTGAGGCCCAATTAATTTTCTGTTTTGGTCCAGCCCAAGCTTGCTCTCAAGGTTGACTTTTCAACCCCAAAATTTCAGCTCTTTCCTTTCATTTGAACCGTGCCCAGCAGCTTCCTTCTTTTCTTTGACTTTTCAACATAGCATTTGATTAATTCTTTCTCTCCATGTCAGCATTAAGAGGCCCTCTTCCCTTAATCAACTTCAGCTCATTTCACGATTTCTTCTTCATTTTCTTTCTTCATTCATTGCTGCAGAGACGGTGAGAGAGCTGGGAGCAGCTTGGATTGCAGATTTGCAGTGGCGTCGCTTGGATCGGTGAAGACTTGAATTTCTGGGCAGAGAAGGCATGGCTCTTCGATGGTGACGCCGGCGATGGCAGGTGGGTTCTGAGCAGCAGAGCAGCGAAGACGACGCCGGCAATGGGAGCTAATCAAATCGCCGGTGGAGGATTGGGAGCAGCAGCGGCAAAATGGGTCGCCGGATTGAGCTGGGCTCCATGGAAGAGGAGGGGGCGACGCCGGCGAGTAATAGCAGCAGCTTCCAAATCTGCAAAATAAAAGAAGATAATTAGATTTCTTGATTGATTGTGAAATTGCAGGAAAGAAAAAGAAAAGAAACTTGAATTGAATGAAAGAATGGCTGCCATGGCTTGATTAATGGTGAATTGGTGATTGAAGATGGTTGCAGGAGGTTCTCTTAAATAGAGAAGGGAAGGGGAAGCAGCCAAGGCTTGTGGAGGGAGTAGTGGAGGTAGTAGGTGAAGTGGTGGTGGAATAGGTTGGTGAAATGGACTGTAGTGGTGGTGGAAATGGTAGGTGAAGCTAGCAGCCAAGGGTGGAGGAAGAAACCGTGAATGCTACAGCAAGAAACAAGAGAAAAAGAAAACAAACAAAAGAAAAATAAAATAAAATAACAAAAACAAATAAAAGAAATAATTATAAAATAAAACAAAAGAAATAGAATAACAAATGAAATAATTATAAAAGAAATATGTAAAATAAATAAACATAAAATATGAACAAGGGAAAATAAAATGGAGGTTTAAAATGTGTTCCACCACTGCGTGTGGTGGTTGCGCCGCCTTATGTGGTGGTTCGCCGACAAACTTTGCCGGGATTCGGAATAATCCGAAATCTTCGTACAATATTTTATTCCACAAATGAAAGTCACGGTTGACTTTCCGATTTACGCTGAAAATCTCCAAAATTCACCTTTTGTGTTGAAATTGACATTTTTCTCATATTTTCCCTAAAAACACGAAAACAAACATTATACAAACAATTAAGCTTTCGAAATAGCAAAATCCAGTAATTAAAGGCACTTTGTGAACGTATTTTACGTTCACATCACACCCCTACACTTGAACTATTGCTAGTCCTCTAGCAAACACATAACAAAACAACACAAAACATAAAGGGAAACACAAAACAGACGGTCTTTCCAACCATAATCCTCAGCGAGTTCGAAAGAATTATAATCAAGAGAATAAAAATTATATACCAAGGCTAAAGAATTTGCTAAGCATTTAACATGTACATCTCATTTATGCTCGGGTGAAGTGTGTGAAAACCAAATATACAATTAATCTCATGCAATCCAATAGGCACATATGAACAACATTAACCACTAAACCTCACAAGATTCACTAAATATTTCCGCTCAGTGTTTAGGGTTAAGTGTTTACTCTCAAAACAATTACACAAGTAGTGTTCCCATATGCTTGCTCATTAACCGACTCTCCACAATTAATCTACAAATCATCAGATCATAAGGACTTTCAGGTGAAACAGGGACCAAAGGATGGATGGTAAATGGTGAATGGTAAATGAAGTGAAAGGACTCGAAATGAAAAATGTTTTACATGTTTGCAAGACAAGTCAACGACTTTGAAACTCATACCTATGCTAAACCCGAAACAACTCTTATTCTCCTCCAACCTTTTATTGAAAATAAAACAATACAATAACTCTATTTTTGGAATTTCTCTTTCTTTTTTTTTTTCTTTTTTTTCTTTTCTATTTTTTTTTCTTTGAGGAATTTATTCCTTCTTTTTATTTCTGATTTTTTTTTTCTTTGAACAAATACAACAAAATAAAATACACCCCCACACTTGCCTTTTGGTATACTACCATACAAATCAAAACCCGAAGCATAAGAACACAAGAAGTCACTATCATCGTCTTGCAAACACAATAAAACAAGGGTGAAATGGTGTGGGTGAACAAAAGAAACGGCTAATGAGTGATCAGTTCAAAAGGGGATTCCTAAAGTTCGTGTTTAAATGGATGGTGAATATTTTGGCCATGGTGCTCAACTAATGCCTTACTCATTTCTAATTCATTACAGATTAATAAAATGTTTCAAGTGGTCTCTGAGCAAGTTCTAGGTTCAAAACTCATGAATTGTGCACACATGAAGAACGAGTAAATGTATGAAATATGCATATATGTGAATATACAATAGGCTCAAGTCCTCACATTTTCTGGGTATGCATGACAATGTATGTTTAAATGTGCTTCTCGGATTGCAATCAACTAATCGAAACAGGTTAAGTGAACATGGAAATTCGAGCAATCACAAGTTATGCATATTAAATCCAAAGCAAATCACACAAAGCCTTAACATATAATCAACATTCTCAAAATCATAACAATTAAACTCAATTCATCATCGGAATTGGAAAGAAAACAACACACATAACAGAAATAAACACACAAAAACACACAAACAGAAGCAAATATTTTTGTAATTTTTTGATTTTTTGATTTTTTTTTATTTTTCAATGTAGGTAACAATACGTGACCACAGTGACTTACTAAGTGCAATGGTAGGTTCAACGCTACCAAGGGAGTAAGTATGATCTAGTCGATATATTGTTACAGTAGAAAACGAAAACAAGTAAATTATTTTTTTGAATTTTTCAAATTTTTCAAATTTTTTTCTTTTCTTTTCAATAAACCTTCCCCCCACACTTGAATTAAACATTGTCCTCAATGTTAGACAGATATTTCACGAAAATGAAAAATTCAAGCATGGTTATTGAATTTAAACACACAAACTAAAATAAACCGAAGTAAACACACACAACAGAAATATACACAAAACAATTAACAAATGAAGATAGGTTAAAGAAAGATCTCCCCCTTGAAGATCGTGAAGCTCCTCCCGAAGCAAGTCACCAACAGTCACAAACAAGGCTAGCGGGGCCTTGCATCCAACGTTTGCTCCTTAATTGACCTGCGGCTCGATCCTTTGAAGTGTGTCCTGGACAAGGGTAGTTGCCGACTCCACGGCAGACTTGGGCGATGTAGCCTTCACCGAGATCCGGAACACCATAGTCAGTAGTGTTCCGTCAAGAATGGCTCCGGATACGTTTGGCAGAATGGAGAAGCCGAGAAGACATAAGCGGAAATGGCTCCGGTTGAACTCCACATAGCAAACACTCGGAGAATGGAATGGTTAATCGGCGCGTATATCACGGACGACCCCGTTGCATCGGTGCAACACTCCCGAAGAATGAGGAAGTCGTTGTGACTATCTATGGCGAGCACCGAAATCTGGTTCCGCGGGTCAAGACCGATGGTGAAATTTGCTAGCACACGCACCGAGCTGTCCATCGACATACTATCCCATTGTGGTCTTGTACGCACGTCTTTGAGGAACTCAAAGATCCTGGTGTGATGAGATAGATGAACGACGGAACAACCAGCAGTACGATTGACTCCGGGGGGCTTGCTCGGATCTCCCCTTCGCTTGTTGGTCCCGACCTCCATTCGAGTGTCTCTTGTTCGGTTCGAACAAGTCCGGTGGTGGTACGTGGAGTTGCTGATATCGTTGAAGAAACAGATCGTCATCTGTTTTGCCATTTCCGCAAGTCCTCTTCTTCCTTCAAGAGAAATAATCGAGTCACCGGGTGAAGAGTGGATACCTGTGGCGCACATGTAGCGCTCGGCTTGTCGTTGGAGGGTTGAGATCCAACGCTTTGCACCAAAAGCGAACCCTGAATGAACAAATGGTTCGAAAATGGCCTTCATCTCCTTCTCGCGTACATCCACGTGCTCCACCCAAGTGACCAAGGAAGATCCATTATGAAGATCACGTATCAGGCATCCGGAGGGGCGTTTTCGGCAAATCGATCTCACGGAAGGCTTTGGATTTGAACGCAATTCATCCACGGAGACATCCACGACGACCCAACTTCCATCCAGTTGTAGGTGAGAGTACCGAACGAACTGGACTTCACGAGTCGAAACGAGGTGAGATGGCACCGAAACTCGGCCGACATCACTTGCATATGCTCCTCGTAGCCTTCTTCGTTGTCGGAGGAAAGGATCTCCAACGTCCGGGCGTTTGTGACCATGCTACGAGAAGACGGGCAACCATCGACCAACATCCATTAAGATTTCAACGATGGTGGTCGGATAAAGGTGGATGGTTGCGAGTGTCTCGAGGATTCGGCTTTGAAGTACGGCGCAGGTTCGCCACGTTGAAACACTCGCAAGTACTCGGCCCTGTTAAGAGTCTCGGGATGAATGGACGTGTCGGGAGTCGGTGAAGATATCCACAAAGGAAAACCGGCGGTGGCCGCGAGCAGGAGCTCGTGCTTGGCCTTGCGGGCGATATCCGAGATCAAGTCGGTGTGGACTCCGACAAGATCGTGAGCAGGTCCGGGAAGATGGTCGGATGGCAAAGGTATGGATGGGCGCTCGACTAGGGTAGGCATGAGGCTCCGCACATCCCGTCTCAAGTGGTCCATGTCGATGGAATCGTCGGACAACTCGAGAAGAGGCTCTTGTTGTGGAGGAACAACTTCGAGCCTTCGCCGTGGCACATCCGAGTGCGGAACGGGACCTCCGCAGTGGGACATATGCCGCCGTGGAGAGCATCGACGAGTCGTTGATTCGAAGTTGAAGCTCCTCGTTTCTTGCTCACCAGCTGATCGTTTCTTCTCTCTAGCTCGGCGATACGTTGCTCGGAAGTCCGGATACCGAACTTCTTCCTATTTCTCGACCCCCAATAATAGACTTGGTCCTCCTCAAGTCCGATTTTCGGACCAAATCGTTCTCGTTGTGGCTTGGTGGGGTGAGAATACACCGCAAAGAAAGCCGCAAGTGCATCTCTCTGAGCTTTGGTGTACTTTGTCCTCGGAAGTCTCCTATAGACAGGAGCGGCTTCCGGTTCAACGGGTGGATCAGCAACCAAGATTGGTGCTTGGGGTAGTGGTTGTCGGTTGTGGTAGTGGCTCGGTCGGCATGCTAGCATCGGCGCTATTGAGCATGCTCGGTGGAATTATTTCAGCCAGACCTTCAAAGATTGGGTTCTCTGAAGGACCTGCCTGAAACAAATCGCTGAAAGAATTAACTCTTTTGGCCATTTCTGGGTTGGGAAGGGAGGAAAGCTTCGGGAATTGGGAGGTTTTCTGGGAAAACTATCAAGAACACGAAGAACACGAGAGAGAAAGAGAGAGAGAGAGAGAGAGACTAAGGGAAATTGCGTGAAATGCCTAAGGAAACTAACGCAAACGAAGGGAAGAGGAAAGACGCGCACACGCACGCACACGTGCCAAAGACAAAGATCCACAAATTGCGGATCGAGCGACGAAAGTCGCAAAGCGTATAGTGAAAACGCACGCGGTTTATTAAACAAATCGGCCGACGCAAAAGTCGTGCGTCGGCCCAATCAAATTTTTTTTTCATTTTCTATTTTTTTATTTTTTTATTTTTTTTAATACTTTACGAAAAGTCGTAAAGTGAACAGTGAAAACGCGTGAGCACACGCGCTTGCCGACACTTTAAACGGGCTTGGGCCATCGGAATGGTTTGGGCCTTAAAGTGGGCCTGGGCCAAAGAAATCTCCGGCCCATTATTGGTGGGCTTAACTAATGGGCCTAAAAAACGAACAGGCCCGACACACTAAATGGGCTTGGTTACGGGTTTTGGGCTTCGTGAATGACACGAGCCCATGGGCTAATTTTTTTTTTTATTATTATTATTTTTTATATTTTTTATTTTTTAACCTAAAACCTAACCAAACCCAATAACAAACAAACTAACAAGCAAGCCCAAACAGTAATTATAAACAGTAAAAATAAATAATTACAAAACAATAAAACAAAAGCAAACACTTTTTTTTTATTTTATTTAAATTAAAATTTTCTAATTTTTTTTTTTTTTTTTTTTCATAAATAAATAACGAGAGTGAAAAGAAAACTTACCTTTTTCTACTCCCGAGGAAACCCCGAAAATCACCAACAAGACATCAACCTCAAGGTTTTTCAACCTTGACTTCCTAAACGTATGCTCCGATGTATGTGGTAAAATTTCCGATAAACCCGGATTATTTCCTATACAAAATAAAAAGGTTAGTAATAAATTTACAAAATAAAAACAAAATATTTACAAAGTTAAAAATATGTCACAAATTATCTATACAAAAAATGAATAAAATTTCCTATGTCTACGTATATTTTATTTACAAAGACAAAAATATTTTCTTTTGCCTGAATATAGTTGAAAAAAAATGAAAGTTGATTCCAAGCGGTAACTCAAGGTGGACGTACGGCCTAGGTGCAATGCCTTGACTTAAATGACTTTCCGTGTTTTCGAGGCGAATGGCCAGATCACAAGAGATAAGCGAGGGGCAGGATTCATTTAGTGGACTACGGAGGTTACACCCTCTCGAATCCAATTTTACAAACCCGTCACCCGGGGTCTCGATCATATCTAGACACCATCCATGTGCCCCTTACTCGGTTGAGAAAGCACTTAAGTGTTCGACAATTCTCCAAGTGTTAATAAAGGCCGCCCTCAACCTCAAATAACCTTACGGTAAAAATGAAGGGTTTAGGCCAATATTAACAAAAGGACCTTACCTATTTCCGTTCAAGTTACAACTTACAACAACAAAAAATAATCAACTATATAAAAGACACCTAAATATAATTACTAAGTGTAAAAATATAAACAAGTATAAATCAAGTGAGTATAAATAAAATTAACAAGTATTATTTACAAATAGTAAAAAGTCAAAAGTCAATAGTAAAAAGTCAACAGTCAATAGTAAAAAGTCAACAGTCAATAGTAAAAAGTCAAAACAGTCAATAGAAAAAAAAAGTCAACCAGTCAATAGTAAAAAAATATGGGGTCATTAAATTATACCTAAATTAGTAACAATTGTCGTAGTAAAGTAGTAATGGGAAATAAAGGTTTTTCCCACAGAAGATTGTTATATTTACTTTTTAATGTCACAAAAAATTAAATTAAATAAAGAATTATTATTAACAAGTATAAAGAATAAAGAATATATATATATACAAAATTAAATAAACTATACAGTATTGTTTCTATTTACAAAAATATACATTATATACAAAAGTATTTTTGGGGGTTTTTGAGATTTTTGAAAACAATAAATAAATAAAAGGAAATATTTTTGGATTTTTATTATTTTTGAAAACAAGAAAACACACACACAAATATTGTTTTGAAGATTAACCAACTCCCTAGCCATGAATCCGAAACTAACATATGTAGAATGCCTGGACCAGGTTATCATCTCTCCAAATAAAACTTCTCCCATGAAATCAACCTAGTGAACGCTCATCTAGATTAAACAATTAAACATGCAAGGTCGATTAATCTAATCACTAAGCATAGAAGAAGAGTTGTTAATTCAAGTGCGCGACCTAGCGGACCGCTCGACTATCCGTGATCCTCATTATTTAGTTTCAACATTAAAGATAAAACCAAACAAACAAAATTCACATAAGCTGCTAGAAGAATCAATCAACTTCAATCCAACAATTATTACACAAAATATAAAATAAACAAACAATAACAATTCCCAAAATTATTCACGAATAGTTAATTAAACAAAAATAAATTATAATAAATAAACGAGTTTGGGAAAAATGTTACTGTTGTGTCCATGAAAATGGACACTGTCTGGCAGGCGAAGGTGGCAGACTCAGCTATTGTAGATCGTAAATGTAACTTTGGATGTGGCGGGTGTACAAATCAATTGGCATTGGGCTTTTGCTGCAATGGGCTTTGAGGCCCAATTAATTTTCTGTTTTGGTCCAGCCCAAGCTTGCTCTCAAGGTTGACTTTTCAACCCCAAAATTTCAGCTCTTTCCTTTCATTTGAACCGTGCCCAGCAGCTTCCTTCTTTTCTTTGACTTTTCAACATAGCATTTGATTAATTCTTTCTCTCCATGTCAGCATTAAGAGGCCCTCTTCCCTTAATCAACTTCAGCTCAATTCACGATTTCTTCTTCATTTTCTTTCTTCATTCATTGCTGCAGAGACGGTGAGAGAGCTGGGAGCAGCTTGGATTGCAGATTTGCAGTGGCGTCGCTTGGATCGGTGAAGACTTGAATTTCTGGGCAGAGAAGGCATGGCTCTTCGATGGTGACGCCGGCGATGGCAGGTGGGTTCTGAGCAGCAGAGCAGCTAGCAGCGAAGACGACGCCGGCAATGGGAGCTAATCAAATCGCCGGTGGAGGATTGGGAGCAGCAGCGGCAAAATGGGTCGCCGGATTGAGCTGGGCTCCATGGAAGAGGAGGGGGCGACGCCGGCGAGTAATAGCAGCAGCTTCCAAATCTGCAAAATAAAAGAAGATAATTAGATTTCTTGATTGATTGTGAAATTGCAGGAAAGAAAAAGAAAAGAAACTTGAATTGAATGAAAGAATGGCTGCCATGGCTTGATTAATGGTGAATTGGTGATTGAAGATGGTTGCAGGAGGTTCTCTTAAATAGAGAAGGGAAGGGGAAGCAGCCAAGGCTTGTGGAGGGAGTAGTGGAGGTAGTAGGTGAAGTGGTGGTGGAATAGGTTGGTGAAATGGACTGTAGTGGTGGTGGAAATGGTAGGTGAAGCTAGCAGCCAAGGGTGGAGGAAGAAACCGTGAATGCTACAGCAAGAAACAAGAGAAAAAGAAAACAAACAAAAGAAAAATAAAATAAAATAACAAAAACAAATAAAAGAAATAATTATAAAATAAAACAAAAGAAATAGAATAACAAAAGAAATAGAATAACAAATGAAATAATTATAAAAGAAATATGTAAAATAAATAAACATAAAATATGAACAAGGGAAAATAAAATGGAGGTTTAAAATGTGTTCCACCACTGCGTGTGGTGGTTGCGCCGCCTTATGTGGTGGTTCGCCGACAAACTTTGCCGGGATTCGGAATAATCCGAAATCTTCGTACAATATTTTATTCCACAAATGAAAGTCACGGTTGACTTTCCGATTTACGCTGAAAATCTCCAAAATTCACCTTTTGTGTTGAAATTGACATTTTTCTCATATTTTCCCTAAAAACGCGAAAACAAACATTAAACAAACAATTAAGCTTTCAGAATAGCAAAATCCAGTAATTAAAGGCACTTTGTGAACGTATTTTACGTTCACATCAACGGCCTCCCCTCTCTCTCCCCCCCCCCCCTCTCCCCCAACCCCCCCCTCTTTCCCCCCCCCCCTAACTCTCCCCCCCCCTTCTCTCCGCACCGCTCCACCATGGAAGCTCCTCTGCCAAAGCTTCACTAGCAATTCACAAAATCATTCAACAGAAATCATATCATCAAAGCACCACCTTCAGTTCATCACCACCGCCATCACCTTGCTGTGCCCACTTCCACAACAACACAGCAACCTCAATCAATCACGGTCTCCTTTGCTCGATCCGTTGATCCCGTGGTATTCTCTACACCACCCAAGCCGAGCCTGATACGCCCCAGAAGGAGAGTCAATTTAAAAAAACCCTATCGGTAGTATAGTGGTGTAAGTAGGGTATCGTTCACAACGGAGATCAAAGGGTGTACCTAACAAAAATTGTCACAAAGAATTAAATAAAATAAAGAATTATTAACAAGTATAAAGTATAAATATATACATATGTACAAAGTAAAAAGGGGATTGAGTGATAAATTGAATGAAATAAATTAATTAAATTACAAAGAATAAATTAAATAAGATGAGATGAAACACAAAATATATAAAGTTCAGCCACAAGTATAAAAGTTTACCAATTATTGGACCGAAAATTAACCAAGTTCCCTAGCCATGAAACCGAAATTAACATATGTGGAAAGTTAGAAGCTAACCATTCCCCAAATAAAACCTCTCTACGAAAATTAACCTAAGTGAAAGCACCTAGATTAACCAATTAAACATGCCATCTTAGTCTAGAAAGCTAGCTAGTCAAACCATGTTTAACGCATAGAAGAAGAGTTGTTAATCAAAGTGCACGACCCATTATAGAAAAGTCCATATGTCCGCAATCCTTTTTATTTGACACCGACCTTTGTCCAAAGCCTTTACTACTCGTGAATTAGGTTTCCAAAACTATTAGGTGAATTGTAATCCCTAACTCTAGCTCCAATTATATGCAAATATTATAAGTATCGATCCCTATAACATAAACACATAAAAGTTTTCTATAATTCAGAATCAAGTAAACAGAGTCACATAAGCTACTAGAAGAACTAATTAATTAGGATCCAATAACTAAATAAACTCATATAAATAGGCTGGAAATTATATAAATCATGTCATGTTAACTAATACAAAGAATAATCAAGCAACAAAGAGGAATTCATAAGAATAATTAAAGGAAAAGTCAGATTACACCATATGGAATAGCATGAAGACTTGAAGACCACGAAACCTTGAATCCTTGAAAGCAAGTAATCCAAACCGTGTGCAGCAAGGTGGTGATGATGATGGAAAAAATTGATGGTGATGATGGTGATGGTGCAGCCGCCTTTCCTCCTCCTTGAAGCCTTGAGAACCCTAAATACTAGAGAATGGAAAATATGATGGAGAAGAGAAAGAGGAGGGTTTGTCCCTCCCCATTGGGGTGTGAATTGGTGAAGAGAAATAGGCTCCTATTTATAGGAAAATGGAGAGGAAGAAGAAGACAATGGAAGAAATAAACAAAGAAAGGGAAAAGAAGTGGAATGTGAATGGGAGATAAAGAAATGGTAAGTGGTGGTGGAAATGGAATCATATGGCAATTAACCATTTATTTACCAAAAAGAAATTAAACACTAATAGTGTGGGAAGAAAGAAACAAAGATAGTGTGGTGAGATGGGTGGAAATATGGTGGTGAGTGGAGCATTGAGAATAAAAGAAGAAGAAAGAATTGGAAAGTAGACAGCACTGAGCAGTGCGCACTTAGAACGGAATCCTACACGTTTCAACGGTTGGATGCTTCTCAAATTTTAATACAGAATATATAACACACACATGCAGCGTGTATCAAAATTACAGCTGGATCCAACGGTGCAATTGGGAGATATGGGCCTCGCAAGTTGACCTATCTGCACAGGCAGATTGTCCGAAAATCTGGGCTTGGGCCTTTCCTCATGCTTTGTGAACTTGGGCCTTCCTTCTTGGGCTTGGGCCTTCATCTTGGAATTGGGCCTTTCTCTTGGAATTGGGCCTTTCTTCATGGATTTGGGCCTTCATCTTGGGCTCACGGCAGCGCACCTCTTAATGGGCCTCGAGAAAGCCCATTAGACTTCGTAAATTTCCAACACATTGTTTATTTTCCTCAAGTTATCTTATTTTCTCTTTATTTGCAATAGGAAACCTACAAACACAAAAACTAATTAAATAACATAAATTTATGAGAAACTAACAACAAAAATGTAGAGGAATTGATATAAAAAGTTGTACATTTATGCACCTATCAAATACCCCCACACTTAGCTATTGCTAGTCCCCTAGCAAACACGAAACTTAAAACAGAAAAACACAAAACAGAAAAGGGAAACACAAAACATATATTCTTTCCAACCATAACACTCAGCGAGTTCGAAAAAATTATAATCAGGAGAATAAAAATTATATACCAAGGCTAAAGAATTTGCTAAGTCTTTAACATGTACATCTCATTTATGCTCGGGTGAAGTGTGTGAAAAACCAAGTATACAATTAATGTCAAGCAATCCAATAGGCACATATGAAACAACATTAACCACTAAAACTCACAAGATTCACTAAATATTTCCGCTCAGTGTTTAGGGTTAACTGTTTACTCTCAAAACAATTACACAAGTAGTGTTCCCATATGCTTGCTCATCGACCAACTCTCTACAATTAATCTACAAATCATCAGATCATAAGGACTTTCAGGTGAAACAGGGACAAAAGGATGAATGGTAAGTGGTGAATGGTAAATGAAGTGAAAGGACTCGAAATGAAAAATGTTTTACATGTTTGCAAGACAAATCAACGACTTTGAAACTCATACCTATGCTAAACCCGAAACAACTCTTATTTTCCTCCAACCTTTTATTGAAAATAATACAAGAAAATAACTCTATTTTTGGAATTTCTCTTTCGACATTTTTTTTTCTTTCTTTCTTTTCTACTTTTTTTTTCTTTGAGGAATTTATTCCTTCTTTTTATTTCTGATTTTTTTTTTCTTTCTTTGAACAAATACAACAAAATAAATACACCCCCACACTTGCCTTTTGGTATACTACCATACAAATCAAAACCCGAAGCATAAGAACACAAGAAGTCACTATCATCGTCTTGCAAACATAAATAAAACAAGGGTGAGATGGTGTGGGTGAACAAAAGAAACGGCTAATGAGTGTTTAGTTCAAAAGGGGATTCCTAAAGTTCGTGTTTAGATGGATGGTGAATATTTTGGCCATGGTGCTCAACTAATGCCTTACTCATTTCTAATTCATTACAGATTAACAAAATGTTTCAAGAGGTCTCTGAGCAAGTTCTAGGTTCAAAACTCATGAATTGTGCACACATGAAGAACGAGTAAATGTATGAAAGATGCATACATGTGAATATACAATAGGCTCAAGTCCTTACATTTTCTGGGTATGCATGACAATGTAAGTTCAAATGTGCTTCTCGGATTGCAATCAACTAATCGAAACAGGTTATGTGAACATGAAATTTCGAGCAATCACAAGTTATGCAAATTAAATCCAAAGCAAATTACACAAAGCCTTAGCATATAATCAACATTCTCAAAATCATAACAATTAAACTCAATTCATCATCGGGATTGGAAAGAAAACAACACACATAACACAAATAAACACAAATAAACACAAAAACACACAAACAGAAGCAAATATTTTTGTAATTTTTGATTTTTTTGATTTTTTTGATTTTTTTGATTTTTTTGATTTTTTGGATTTTTCAATGTAGGTAACAATACGTGACCACAGGGACTCACTTAGTGCAATGGTAGGTTCAACGCTACCAAGGGAGTGAGTGTGATATAGTCGATATACCGTTACCGTAGAAAACGAAAACAAACAAATAAATAAACAACAGAAGCAAATTTTTTTTTCTTTTTCAATTTTTTAATTAGGGTAACAATACGTGACCACAGTGACTTACTAAGTGCAATGGTAGGTTCAACGCTACCAAGGGAGTGAGTGTGATATAGTAGATATATTGTTACCGTAGAAAACGAAAACAAGTAAATTATTTTTTTGAATTTTTCAAATTTTTCAAATTTTTTCTTTTCTTTTCAATAAACCTTCCCCCCACACTTGAATTAAACATTGTCCTCGATGTTAGACAAATATTTCATGAAATGAGAAATTCAAGCATGGTTATTGAATTTAAACACACACATGAAGTAAACCGAAGTAAACACACAAAAAGAAATAAACGAAGTAAACACACAACATATATACAAATGAAAAAGGAAACAGAAATACTCCCCTTTGAAGATCATTAAGCTCCTCCCGACGCAAGTCACCAACAGTCACAAACAAGGCTAGCAGGGCCTTGCATCCAACGTTTGCTCCTTAATTGACTGCGGCTCTGATCCGTTGAAGTGTGTCCTGGACAAGGGTAGTTGCCGACTCCACGGCAGACTTGGCTGATGTAGCCTTCACCGAGATCTGGAACACTATAGTCAGCAGTGTTCCGTCAAGTACAGCTCCAGATACGTTAGGCAGAATGGAGAAGCCTGATGACATAAGTGGAAATAGCTCCGGTTGAACTCCAGATAGCAAACACTGGAAAATGGAATGGTTGATCGGCGCGTATATCACAGACGACCCCGTTGCATCGGTGCAACACTCCTGAAGAATAAGGAAGTCGTTGTGACTATCTATGGCGAGCACCGAGATCTGGTTCCGCGGGTCAAGACCGATGGTGAAATTTGCTAGCACACGCACCGAGCTGTCCATCGACATACTATCCCATAATGGTCTTGTCTGAACGTCTTTGAGGAACTCAAAGATCCTGGTGTGATGAGATAGATGAACAACGGAACAACCAGCAGTACGATTGACTCCGTGGGGCTTGCTCGGGATCACCCCTTCGCTTGTTGGTCCCGACCTCCATTCGAGTGTCTCTTGTTCGGTTCGAACAAGTCCAAGTGATGGTACGTGGAGTTGCGATATCGTTGAAGAAACAGATCGTCATCTGTTTTGCCATTTCCGCAAGTCCTCTTCTTCCTTCAAGAGAAATAATCGAGTCACCGGGTGAAGAGTGGATACCTGTGGCGCACATGTAGCGCTCGGCTTGTCGTTGGAGAGTTGAGATCCAACGCTTTGCACCAAAAGCGAACCCTGAATGAACAAATGGTTCGAAACTGGCCTTCATCTCCTTCTCGCGTACATCCACGTGCTCCACCCAAGTGACTAAGGAAGATCCATTATGCAAATCACGTATCAGGCATCCGGAGGGGCGTTTTCGGCATATAGATCTCACGGAAGGCTTTGGATTTGAACGCAATTCATCCACGGAGACATCCACGACGACCCAACTTCCATCCAGTTGTAGGTGAGAATACCGAACGAACTGGACTTCACGAGTTGAAACGAGATGAGATGGCACCAGAAACTCGGCCGACATAACTTGCTTATGCTCCTCGTAGCCATCTTCGTTGCTGGAGGATAGGATCTCCAACGTCTGGGCGTTTGTAATCATGCTACAGAAGACTGGCAACCATCGACCAACATCCATGAGAATTTGAACGATGGTGGTCGGATAAAGATGGATGGTTGCCGAGTGTCTCGACGATTCGGCTTTGAAGTACGGAGCAGGTTCAGCTCGTTGAAACACTCGCAAGTACTCGGCCCTATGAAGAGTCTCGGGATGAATAGACATGTCGGGAGTCGGTGAAGTTATCCACAAAGGAAATCCGGCAGTGGCCATGAGCAGGAGCTCGTGTTTGGCCTTACGGACGATATCCGAGATCAAGTCGGTGTGGACTCCGACAAGATCAGCGAGCAGGTCCGGAAGGGTGTCGGATGGCAAAGGTATGGATGGGCGCTCGACTAGGGTAGGCATGAGGCTCCGCACATCCCGTCTCAAGTGGTCCATGTCGATGGAATCGTCGGACAACTCGAGAATAGGCTCTTGTTGTTCGAGGAACAACTTCGAGCCTTCGCCTAGGCACATCCGAGTGCGGAACAGACCTCCGCAATGGGACATATGCCGCCGTGGAGAGCATCGACGAGTCGTTGATTCAAAAGTTGAAGCTCCTCGTTCTTGCTCACCACTCGATCATTTCGTCTCTCTAACTCGGCAATACGCTGCTCGGACGTAATGATACCGAACTTCTTCCTATTTCTCGACCCCCAATAGTAGACTTGGTCCTCCTCTAGTCCGATTTTCGGACCAAATCGTTCTCTTTGTGGCTTGGTGGGGTGAGAATACACCGCAAAGAAAGCCGCAAGTGCATCTCTCTGAGCTTTGGTGTACTTTGTCCTCGGAAGTCTCCTATAGACGGTGAGCGGCTTCCGGCTCGGCGGGTGGATCCAAGCAACCAGGATTGGTGCTTGGGGTAGTGGTTGCGGTTGCGGTAGTGGCTCGGTCGGCATGCTAGCATCGGCGCTATTGAGCATGCTCGGTGGAATTATTTCAGCCAAGCCTTCAAAGATCGGGGTTCTCTCGAAGGACCCGCCCGAAACAAGTCGCCGAAAGAATTGACTCTTTTGGCCATTTGTGGTTTGGGAAGGGAGGAAAGCTTCGGGAATTTGGGAGTTTTCTCGGGAAAACTCGAAGAACACGAAGAACACGAGAGAGAAAACGAGAGAGAGAGAGAGAGAGACTAAGGGAAACCTAAGGAAATGCGTGAAATGAAACACACGAACGAAGGGAAGGGAAGGGAACGGACGCACGCTCGCACACGTGCCACGGACGTAAGACCCGTAATTTCCGGATCGAGCGACGAAAGTCGTAAAGTCTACAGTAGACACGCACGCGGTTTATTTAAACAATTCGGCCGACGCAAAAGTCGTGCGTCGGCCCAATCAAATTTTTTCTTGATTTTCGATTTTTTATTTTTTTTATTTTTTTAATACTTTACGAAAAGTCGTAAAGTGAACAGTGAAAACGCGTAGCACACGCGCTTGCCGACACTTTAAACGGGCCTGGACCATCGAAATGGTTTGGGCCTTAAAGTGGGCCTGGGCCAAAGAAATCTCCAGCCCATTATTGGTGGGCTTAAACTAATGGGCCTAAAAACGAACAGGCCCGACACACTAATGGGCTTGGGTTATGGGTTTTGGGCTTCGTGAATGACACGAGCCCAATGGGCTAAATTTTTTATTTTTTTATTTTTTTATTTTTTTTACGAAACCTAAAACCCTAACCAATCACACAAACGGGCCTAAGGCCCAATAACAAACAAACTAACTAACAAGCCCAAAAATAAAACAAACAGTAATTATAACCAATAAAAATAAATAAATACAAAGAGTAAAACAAACAAACAAACACTTTTTTTTTTATTTATTTACAATTACAAATTTTTTTATTTTTTTATTTTTTATTTTTTAATATTTTTTTTTCTTTTTAAACGAGAAAAATAACGAGAGTGAAAAGAAAACTTACCTTTTTACTCCCGAGGAAACCGAAAATCACCAACAAGACATCAACCTCAAGGTTTTTCAACCTTGACTTCCTAAACGTATGCTCCGATGTATGTGGTAGAATTTCCGATAAACCCGGATTATTTCCTATACAAAATAAAAAGGTTAGTAATAAATTTACAAAATAAAAACAAAATATGTACAAAGTTAAAAATGTATCACAAATTATCTATACAAAATGAATAAATAAAATTTCCTATGTCTAAGTATATTCCTATGTCTACGTATATTTTATTTACACAATACACTTAAGTGCACAAAAATATTTTCCTTTGCCTGAATATAGTTGAAAAAAATGAAAGTTGATTCCAAGCGGTAACTCAAGGTGGACTTACGGCCTAGGTGCAATGCCTTGACTTAAATGACTTTCCGTGTTTTCAGAAGGCGAATGGCCAGATCATATGAGAATAAGCGAGGGGCAGGATTCATTTAGTGGACTACGGAGGTTTACACCCCTATCGACTTACGTCAGTCTATAGTCCTCTGAATCCAAAACCTGTCACCCAGGGTCTCGACCTAGACACCATCCATGTGCCCCTTACTCAGTTGAGAAAGCACTTAAGTGTTCGACAATTCTCCAAGTGTTAATAAAGGCCGCCCTCAACCTCAAATAACCTTACGGTAAAAATGAAGGGTTTAGGCCAATATTAACAAAAGGACCTTACCTATTCCGTTCAAGTTACAACTTACAACAACAAAAAATAATCAACTATACTCAGAACACCTAAGTATAAATTACTAAGTGTAACAAAATATGAACAGTTAATAACAAAATATTAAAAACAAGTAATAACAACAACTATTCACAAGTAATATAGACAAGTAATATAAACAAGTAATATGAACAGTTAAAAAAAACAGTAAAATTATAAACAATAAAAAGTAAACAGTAATTATATACAGGTAATAAAAACAGTAATAATTACAAAAAATTATAAACAGTATTCACAAAAAAAAAATATTAGGTTAGGAACAATTTCAATCCACGTCGACGGCGCCAAAAATTGACAGGGCCCAAAAGGAGCGTCAATTTAAAAAAACCCTATCGGTTGTAGTATAGTGCATAGTAGGGTATCGTTCACAACGGAGATCAAAGGGTGTACCTAACAAAAATTGTCACAAAGAATTAAATAAAATAAAGAATTATTAACAAGTATAAAGTATAAATATATACATATGTACAAAGTAAAAAGGGGATTGAGTGATAAATTGAATGAAATAAATTAATTAAATTACAAAGAATAAATTAAATAAGATGAGATGAAACACAAAATATATAAAGTTCAGCCACAAGTATAAAAGTTTACCAATTATTGGACCGAAAATTAACCAAGTTCCCTAGCCATGAAACCGAAATTAACATATGTGGAAAGTTAGAAGCTAACCATTCCCCAAATAAAACCTCTCTACGAAAATTAACCTAAGTGAAAGCACCTAGATTAACCAATTAAACATGCCATCTTAGTCTAGAAAGCTAGCTAGTCAAACCATGTTTAACGCATAGAAGAAGAGTTGTTAATCAAAGTGCACGACCCATTATAGAAAAGTCCATATGTCCGCAATCCTTTTTATTTGACACCGACCTTTGTCCAAAGCCTTTACTACTCGTGAATTAGGTTTCCAAAACTATTAGGTGAATTGTAATCCCTAACTCTAGCTCCAATTATATGCAAATATTATAAGTATCGATCCCTATAACATAAACACATAAAAGTTTTCTATAATTCAGAATCAAGTAAACGGAGTCACATAAGCTACTAGAAGAACTAATTAATTAGGATCCAATAACTAAATAAACTCATATAAATAGGCTGGAAATTATATAAATCATGTCATGTTAACTAATACAAAGAATAATCAAGCAACAAAGAGGAATTCATAAGAATAATTAAAGGAAAAGTCAGATTACACCATATGGAATAGCATGAAGACTTGAAGACCACGAAACCTTGAATCCTTGAAAGCAAGTAATCCAAACCGTGTGCAGCAAGGTGGTGATGATGATGGAAAAAATTGATGGTGATGATGGTGATGGTGCAGCCGCCTTTCCTCCTCCTTGAAGCCTTGAGAACCCTAAATACTAGAGAATGGAAAATATGATGGAGAAGAGAAAGAGGAGGGTTTGTCCCTCCCCATTGGGGTGTGAATTGGTGAAGAGAAATAGGCTCCTATTTATAGGAAAATGGAGAGGAAGAAGAAGACAATGGAAGAAATAAACAAAGAAAGGGAAAAGAAGTGGAATGTGAATGGGAGATAAAGAAATGGTAAGTGGTGGTGGAAATGGAATCATATGGCAATTAACCATTTATTTACCAAAAAGAAATTAAACACTAATAGTGTGGGAAGAAAGAAACAAAGATAGTGTGGTGAGATGGGTGGAAATATGGTGGTGAGTGGAGCATTGAGAATAAAAGAAGAAGAAAGAATTGGAAAGTAGACAGCACTGAGCAGTGCGCACTTAGAACGGAATCCTACACGTTTCAACGGTTGGATGCTTCTCAAATTTTAATACAGAATATATAACACACACATGCAGCGTGTATCAAAATTACAGCTGGATCCAACGGTGCAATTGGGAGATATGGGCCTCGCAAGTTGACCTATCTGCACAGGCAGATTGTCCGAAAATCTGGGCTTGGGCCTTTCCTCATGCTTTGTGAACTTGGGCCTTCCTTCTTGGGCTTGGGCCTTCATCTTGGAATTGGGCCTTTCTCTTGGAATTGGGCCTTTCTTCATGGATTTGGGCCTTCATCTTGGGCTCACGGCAGCGCACCTCTTAATGGGCCTCGAGAAAGCCCATTAGACTTCGTAAATTTCCAACACATTGTTTATTTTCCTCAAGTTATCTTATTTTCTCTTTATTTGCAATAGGAAACCTACAAACACAAAAACTAATTAAATAACATAAATTTATGAGAAACTAACAACAAAAATGTAGAGGAATTGATATAAAAAGTTGTACATTTATGCACCTATCAGAGCCCAAGCTCTGCTCAGCTCACCATCGAGCCCTTGCTCTCTGCTATGCCGGTCCTCAAGACTCGCACCGCCATCCAATTCCGCGTCGACCCAGCGACGCCGCTCATAGCCCAGACCACGGCATCACCATCACAGTTCCGTGCCTCCCATCACCGGCGTCTCTCTCATGCTTTGCCCACCACGACATCGCCGCTCCTCATCTGAGCCGCGCCGCTTCGACGCCATCATCGATCCAAACCAGGCCGCCGGCATCAATCCCGTGCTGCCAAACCCTCAAACCGAGCTGTTCTTCCATGGCTGCCTCTCCCATCTCATCACCGCTCCAGTTCGAGCCCGTGCTCGCCTCCACGGACCGTCTCCGCCGCGTCCTGGCGCCTTGTCCTCTCGCCGCCGTTCCACTTAGTCGCTGCTCCGTGCCGCTCCCTCTATGAGTCTCTGTTCAGAGAAGTAAAGAAATGGGATGGGAATGAGACCAGCACGGGTCTAGCAAACGAGAGATGAGGAAACGAGTTGACTTTTCAACTCAAGAGAAAGAAGGACTGAGCTGGACCGGAAATAGAAGAAAAGATTGGGCCTTCCTCCAAGCCCAATTGCAAAAGCCCAAGGCCCAATTCAAAATGCTCTCTACACCCGAATTGTACCCGAGCCTCTCTTCGAATTAAATGAGCATTTCTCTCTTTCTCAAACTCATTTTTATTTTATTTGTTTAAGTATTTATTGTGTGTTTGAATATTTGTTTAATTTAATTTGTTTAATTTGAATATTGTGTGATTTAATTACATTATGAAAAACCCAAAAATATGTTATTCATTTATGTGTTAGTTTAATTATTTTATTCTTGGTGTGTTTATTTAATTGTGTTAGTTTAAATTGTATTTGAACTTATATTTTCTTGTTTTATTTTATATATTTTCAAAAAGATAAAAATCCAAAAATATTTCATTTTATTTATTTCTTGTTGTCAAAATAATTTCGAAAACCCAAAAAGAATACTTTTGTATATATTGTACATTTTTGTAAATAGAAACAATATAATTTAATTAATTTCGTGACATAGAAAAGTAAATAAACAATCTTCTGTGGGTAAATGACTCTTTTACTTCTCATTATACTATTTACGACAATTTTTAGGAAGTTATAAGGCAATAATTAATGACGTCGGTTTTTACCGTAAATCATGATCGCCGAAAGAAATCGACTCTGGAGGGCTGACAAGCAGCGAGCTGCGGAGAGGAAATCTCCGCCTAGATCTGAGACCGGCGTTGTGCACAATAGATAGAACCCAAAGCCTTGACGGCTAGGGTTTCAGAAGAGAGGAAGTCTCTTCATTTAGAATGTTTTACTTCTCAATGTTTGATATGGTCCGTTTTTATTTGTATTTGAATTGTGAAATACATTATTATTAGGTGAATATTTGTGTGTGAAGTAATTTGTATTATTATTATATTTTTTTTATTTGATTTGTGTTATTCATAAAACCAAAAACGCAATTTGTGATTTACTTTAAATTTTGGTGAGTTTAATTTATGTTTCTTTTTAGTTTAATTATTTTGTTGTAAGTTGGTTTATTTAGTTTAATTAATTGTTTTGGAAAATAAAATTGTTATCTAGTGTTAAGAAATTTAGGTTACATTTTGGGTCTTCCAATCCCTTAGGTACGACCACCCGATCTTAATTTAATTTTACCACTACACTTTGACCTCGTCATTAATAATTTTCAGGAAGTGCACAACCATGCACTTGTGACCCAAGAGTGTGCTCATATACTTCCCTCTCAACGAAAAATCTCCACCTCCCAAACCATTGAATTGGAGTTAATTAGAAGAGAAATATGAGATTTCTATTAACAATTACTATGAGCTGATGGGTAGGTAAGCTGGTGGAAGAAAATCTCTTGGATATATAAAGCAAGATATAAGGAACTATATTCAATCCAAAAGGCGAAGTCGATTAGCATTTGGATAAGCTGGAAGTTTTGTTGAACTATTTTCAAAAGAAAGCCTTGTAAAATATATCATTCTTTTATGCTATACAGCTGGACAATGAGGAACAAATAACTAATATTTTATGGGCTGATGCTAAAATGATTCTTGACTATGGTCAGTTTGGAGATTTAGTTAGTTTTGACATAACCTATCGAACTAACAAAGATAATACATTTGGAGTTTTCATTAGCTTCAATCATCACCGAGAAACTATTATATTTGGGGTGGAATTGATGTATGATGAGACTGCCGATTCATTTATTTGGTTCTTTGAGACATTCTTGGAAGCCATGTCTAAAAACTCTTCAAAAACTATATTTACATATCCGGATGCTGCGATGGCTAAACCCATTTCATTTGCAGTGTCAAAGACATACCATAAGCTTTGCACATGGCATATAATGCAAAATGCCTTTAAAAGGGTGAATCATGTGTTTAGGGGCCGAAATGGGATTCACAAGGTTTTATTGAAATTCATGGAGAGCTATGATGAAGAAGATGAGTTTCTAGCTGCTTAGGATGCGATGCTCAGTGCGTATAATTTGCATGAAGATGAATGGTTTATGTAAGAATATATTTGGACCTTATCACATATTTACTCTAAGGGTCAGCAACTATTAGTGACCTTTGTACGAGAGGCAATTGGTACAAATATAGGACTCTTACCTTGAGGCTTTATCTCTTAGTATCCGAAGAGATAATGCAATAGGAAGTCATTCGTTTATCTTGAAACATAAGAAAGATAAGTATGCTATAGTTGAGTAATTTAGTTGGAACACAATCTCTCTTATGGGATGAGGATTGTGTTGTGCGGAAGCGTAACAAACACAATATTGATACGAGCTAAAATGGGTAAATAAGAAAAACAATCACAAAGAAAATAACACAATGATTTATAGTGGTTCACTCAATCGGTGTAATTGAGCTACGTCCACTTTCGGAGCCGGCAAAATATTCCACTATGATCAAATTGGAGAAATACAACTGTAGCTAGAGAACAAACTTACTACCCAACTAGAGAAAACAAATACAAGAACAAAGGTCTAGCAACTATCTCTTTCTTGCTAAACAGAAAACAACTCTTGCATGGCTTTTGTTTTCTCTCACGTCTCTCCCTTAGTCCCTTCCCATGCAGCAAACCAATATATATAGCAAGTGCATGCAGCAGCCTTCACGTTCCACCTCTCTCTCTCTGCAATAGTGCATGCGTTAATTATACATTAGTGGGATTAATATAAAACACCCGCATGCAGCTCTCCCATACGTTGCAGCCCCATAATTGCTCAATTAATGCAATTAATGCTTCTGAAGAGGTTCACAAAGTCAAGACATGTGGGCTGCTTTAGCCAAAAGAAATAAAGCTTTTCTTTTGCTTTTGACTTCAGCTGCATGACTCCAAAGGGATCAGATAAATCCCTTACATGCTCTTCCACTTGCAAATATACATATATAACTTTGCCTCATCTGTGCTAACCGAATTAACGCATGCGTGCAATTAATCAATGCAAAGGTAAGGGCCAACAATATTAAATAAAGCCAATTAATCAACAATCTCCACCTTGGCTTTATTTAATACGAAATTCATTGTCGCTCCGATATCCCCGTAGGGAATTCAAATGCTACGAACACCAATCAAGTTCAAGCAATGCCTGAACTTGCTCAATGGAACTGGCTTAGTCAACATATCAGCAGGGTTGTCTGCAGTTCCAATTTTTCGAAGATGAATATCACCATCCTCCACCATTTGACGAATCTTGTGAAATTTCACCTTAATGTGCTTGGTACAAGCATGAGTAACCTGGTTCTCTGCTAAATGAATAACACTCTGACTGTCACAGTAGACATCCACATAATCTTGAATTATTCCCAGATCCTCAAGCAAACCACGAAGCCAAATTGCTTCTTTTGCACCTTCTGTTACTGCCATGTATTCAGCCTCTGTAGTCGATAACACAGTTGTAGATTGCAAATTCGACTTCCAACTCACCGGCCCACTAGCAAGAGTAAACACATAAACTGTTGTAGACCGACACTTATCCAAATCACCTGCGTAATCAGAATCCACATATCCAATAGCACACTGACTCGTCATATCCTGCTGAAAAACCAATCCAACATCCACAGTACCAATAATATACCGTAGAATCCATTTCACAACTTGCTAATGATTTCTACCTGGGTTATGCATATATATGCTTACCACACTTAAAGCCTGTGAAATGTCAGGTCTAGTACACACCATACAATACATCAGACTACCAACAACACTAGCATAAGGAACTTTAGCCATATAATTGAACTCATCATCTGTGCTAGGAGACATAGTAGATTTAAGCTTGAAATGAGAGGCAAGAGGTGTACTTACAGGTTTAGTGCCATCATTCATACCAAACCGATGAAGTACCTTCTTCAGATATTGTTTCTGTGACAAACAAATCTTGCATTTTGATCTATCTCTTTCAATCTCCATGCCTAAAATCTTCTTGGTGATTTGTATGCGATTTGCATACAAATTAGGCCTCTAATCATCATTATTGTGCTTGTCCAATGGCCATTTGTGAGTCTCTAATCCTTGTTTGCACACTTGTAGGTAAATCGAGCATCGGATGGATATCAGGAGCAAAAGGACACGTTTTGGAGCTTTTAGTGGATTTCCGGCAAAAGACGAAAAGTCAACCCGAGGACCAAAAGTCAACTCGTGGTCAACCCCGACTTTGGAGCATCAAAGAGTCAAATGCCGAGTCCCGAGGGTGAAGCACAAGAGAATTCCGGAAGATTGACCGAAACCGAAAAGTCAACCATGGTCAACTCCGAAGGTCAAAGTCAAGGTCCAAGTCAAGGTCAACCTTGTGATTCACAAATGTGCTCCCACAACATCATGTACCACACTAGATTTGGTGAGGTGACATGTTGATTATTCCTCCCTTTTGTCCTCCCTTGTGATTTCCCTTCCTTGCCCCTCATTAAACCTTTGAGCCCTTGGATTAAACCCTACTTCATCCTAGCCCTTTATTCTTTCCCCTCTAGCCTATAATTACCTAGTACTTTCCCCTCCACCACCATTTTGGGTCGCTGAATTGCTCACAAGGCATCAAGATTCATCATCAAGGCTAGGAAGGAGCAAGAGAATACTTCATTGAGCATCCCTCAACTCTACTCTCTCTCTTTTCCTTATGTCTAGAGCTTTATTGTGTAATTTGATGATGTATATGTTGATGATTAGTGAGTAGTAACTCTGTTGGGGACTAGGGTTGTGTGCCCTAGTCCAATTTGACTATGTGATGCTTGATTTATGAATAAAATGCTTATGTGATTGTGTGAATATGTGTGCTTACCCATTTCAATATGTGTTGGTTGCTTGTTCTTAGAATTTACCACCTCTTTGGCATGTTGACTAACCTATCTTGATGAGATTGTGTGAGATTGGTAACCTCACACACTCAAGGCAATTGGAAGCATATGTGATGAGTTGTAACTTGTTTGAGTTCCTAGTTTCGGTGCTCTTAGCCTCTTAAGCACTATAGGGGATTCGGTATTAGGTAACGTAGAGGAATCCCCTATGACACCTAGAGAGTTGGAATGACCCTAATAAGGCATTCGAATACCTTAAGAAACACGGTCCTAGACCCATAACATGGCTAGGATACGGGGCTTGATTCACACACACATTGGCATGATTAATTCAATTGAAGCATTGCTAGTTATATTGGACTTGTGGTTTACCCGAAAACCCCAACATTCTCATACATTGCGCACACTTTACATTATTTACTTGCTTGCTTTCCTTACTTGTTGGTTGTTTCATTTCATTTACATCATTATCTTTCCAAAACCAAATTTCCCACCACTACACCACACATTGTCACATACACACCTTCACTCACTCTTTCCATCTATCATCTATTCCATCATTGCTAGAGCATTAGATCACACAAATTACCAAGGGATTAAGGAGCCCTTCGATCCTCGTTGGAACGACAACCCCCTTCACAATCTACTTACCCCATACTTTGACGGTTCGTCAAATGGCGCCGCTGCCGGGGATCTAGGTTTAATCGTTGATTTCTTGGTAGTTTTGGTTGAGACTTTAGCTTTCTTTTGCTTTTGTTTGCATATTTCATTGGTGTGTTGCTTAAATTGTGGTATTTCATTGCCTAGTTTGATAACCATCTAGTTTACTTTCATTTAGTTTCTTGCATCAAATGTGTTTTTGAACTTGTGAATATTGAATTCGTACTTTCGTTGGTTTAATTATGCTTTAAGTTGCTTGTTTATTGTTATTTGGGTTCCCTTGCACCTTTTGGAACTTTGTTTGTTTAGGTATAAAAGGAGAAAATCACAAAAATATAGTTTCAGGGCACTTGTCGAACGGTCGACCCTGTTTCTCGACCCTTCGACGAAAATTCCCTGGACGTGTGTCGACCGGTCGACGACCGTCTGTCGAACGGTCGACGGGGAGCAGTTTTGTTCCTTTGCTTTGTTTCTTTCACTCTTTGTTATCATTGCTTGTTTTCACCTCTTATACTTGTATTCCTTACTTCAATTGTGGTATCTCATCATTGATTATTGTGTTTTGAAGGTATATGAACCTTGCTTCAACCTCTCACACACGCATACAACTTAGAAGCGGAAAGATTTTAAGTGAGAACACAAGAGGAAGGCCAAGAGTGAGACGTAGACCGATTGTGAGACGTATACCGATTGTTTGTGAGAGTGCACCGCCTACATTTGAGCGCCACCAAGCACCTTTGGAGGAACCGATTCCCCAAGCAACAATGGGAGAACCAAATCCACCACCGGATCCACTCAACAACAACAATCCACCTCCCGTGAGACGCATGAGGGAGTACAATCTTCCTCATGTGGTGGATCACCCCTCTTGTATCATTCTACGACCGTGCAACACTCATTATGAAATCAAGTCTTCCACCTTGAGCATTATGCCTACCTTTCATGCCTTGAAAGATGAGAGCCCATATGATCATCTTATGGAGTTTGAGCAAGCTTGTACGACGGTGAAACTACATGGACTACCCGAGGATGGACTCAAGCTTCGCCTATTCCCTTTCACATTGAAGGATGGAGCTAGGAAGTGGTTACTCAAGCTTCCACCAAGGTCCATTCACTCATGGTTTGAGTTGCAAGAAGCTTTCCTCTCAAAGTTCTTCCCACCTAGCAAGGCCGCCAAGGTTAGGGATTCTATTGTCAACTTCAAGCACCAATCGGGCGACGCTTTCTATGAGACTTGGGAGAGATTCAAGGATTTAGTGATGAGTTGCCCACACCATGGCTTGGAACAATGGTTTCTAGTTGATGTGTTCTACCGAGGGTTATCTTCCGGGCAACGACAAAGAGTTGATACTTTTCGGGGATGCACAATAGCCGATATGTCTCCCGATGAGGCATGGGACACATTTGAGGACCTAGCCACAAATTCTGAGCTATGGGATGACTTTGGGTCAAGAAGACTTCCTCCCACACAACCGGCACCTCAAGTAACAAGAGTCCACAATGTCTCAAGTGAATCATTGGGGGATGACATGATGAGAACCCAATTTGATAGGTTGGAAGCGGCTCTCAACAAGAAGATAGACATGCTCATGCAATCACAATCCAAGCCTCCTCCTCGACAAGTCAATAGTGTTATCTCTTCACCATCTTGCTTCTATTGTGGCTCTCTTGGCCATCAAGCGGAGGAGTGTGCTTACATGGTTGAGGAAGAGAAGGGAGAGAGACAACAAATGAACCAAGTGAGTTCCTATTCACAAGGTTCTTATCAAGCGCCTTCAAAACCTTACAACAACTTTGCACCTCGGAATGAGCAAGGGAGCACTCAAGGATACCAACCAAAACCTTTTGGAAACAATGCTCAAAGCTATCAAGAGAGATCTCAAGGGTATAATACTTACCAAGGAGAAGATAAGTATCAAGGGAGTGGCACATATGGAGGACATAGGAGCTCAACTTTTGGATCACCTCCCGGGTTCTCTACTCAAGGAGGAAACACCTACCATCAAGATGTCTCTTCATCTTTTGCTGCCCCAAGTAGCTCTCAAGCTCAAGAGTCCGCGGAGCCGTCAATGAAGGACATGATCGCCACCCTTGTGCAAAGCCAAGTGAAGAGCAATGAAGCGATCTCGGCTCTTGAACAAGGGCAAAACATCTTACAACAAGGCTTGTCAAAGATTGAGTTGCAAATGGGCCAAATGGCCAAGGAGATTAGTGAGAGGCCAAGAGGTACCTTGCCTTCTAATGTGGAGCAAAACCCTAAGTTCAAGACCAAGGAGCAATGCAATGCTATCTTCACTTCTCATTCCGGTATCTCTCATGCTACTTATACTCCTACTCCCCTCATTTCTAATGTATTTACCCCTTCTCCTTTCATTCCCATTCATGAGAACTTTGATCATATGCATTACATGGAGGATGGGGCCAAGGAGGAAGAAAATGTACTCCTTGGCAATTATGGATTGAGTGAGGAGAAGACTTGTGAGGAGAATGAAGGAGTAGTGCTTGGGAAAGGACTTGGTTACTTGTCTTTTGAGAATGATGTTACCTCTTATGGTGGAGTGAGGACACAAGAAGGAGCATTGAGTGAGGAGACTCCTAGGCATGAGAATGTCATGGTTTCTAACCTTGGTGGTGAGGCTATGAAGGCTATGGACCCACCAAGAACCATGAGCACCTCTAGGGAGCTCCTTGATGATGATGTGCATGTATACCAAGCGATGAAGATCACCCCCGATGAGAGGAGGAACAAGAAGAAGACATTGACGAATGAGCTTCATGAAGTGTTCAAAAAGGTAGAGATTAATATCCCTTTGTTGGAGCTCATTTGCAAAGTGTCAGTTTATGCAAATTTTCTCAAGGACTTGTGTACCAAGAAGAAGCGGCTTGAGGAGCATGAAGTATACAAGATTGAAGGGCATGTAAGCTCAATGATTCAACACAACATGCCACCAAAGAGGAAGGATCCCGGAAGCTTCACTATCGGATGTCAAATTGGTGAGACACACCTTGATGGAGCACTTATGGACCTAGGGGCAAGTGTCAATGTGATGCCTCTATCTCTCTATAAGAGGTTGAGCATTGGTGCTTTGCAACCTACCCCTATTGCACTCACCTTTGCGGATGGAAGCAAGCGAAGACCGGCGGGTGTAGTGGAAGATGTGCTAGTAAGAGTCGACAAGTTTATTCTTCCCGCCAACTTTGTTGTGCTTGATATGGGTGATGACCCCAATGAAGACAATGGATTTCCCCTTATCTTTGGACGCCCTTTCATGGCTACGGCGGGAGTGAAGATCAATGTTTTAAAGGGGACCATTAGCTTCAAGGTGTTGGGGGAGAAAGTGAAGTTTGAAATGTTCAAGCCCATTCATCCACCGGAGGTAGTTGCGGAAGTGTTTTCTATTAACTTGGTGAAGGGCAATAGTGCTAAGAGTGAAAGGATTTTTGGTCCTTTGAATCCACCGAAGCTCACACCTCGTGCTCAAGACCACTACTCAAAGCCACCACCTCTTTCTCATGAAGACATACTTGGGAAGGATCCATTTCTTGAAGGAGCTACAAAGAAGCCTCCTCCCATGAATGCGCTACAAAAGACCACAATCAAGGCCATGAGAGAGATGGTAGGAGAGGTGAAGAAGAAAAAGTATGCGTGGCCACCACCTTCGAAGTCAATTTTCAATGGTATCAAGGGCTGCTTTGTGGGAAGCCTTGGAGATGGTGAGACAAGCCATACATTGAGTGAGAAGAAGCTTTGCTTTGAGCCACCATAATTTCGCCAAGGAGGAACCAAGACCGGCTTTTTAGGTCTATAAACCGAAGCGCTTGTGGGGAGGCAACCCCACTTGGAAAAGAAATTTTTGTTTTCAGCAGTATTTAGTAATGAATAAAGGTTTTTGGGAGGTTGGGAGGAGCTAGGATATGGAGCTTTGGAGGGAGAAACCCCAAGAGGTGTTGATTAGCATTTGTCTACATGAGGCCTGGGCAGAACAGTGATTTTGGAGACAGTTTTCTCCACATCGGACCGTTGGAATTCAGTGAAACAAGTTGGGAACGCTTCTTCTATGAGTCTTCTGTGCTCGGTTCAAATTTCTCTCTAAACCGACCGTTGGATCTGTCGCAATATTGGTTTCAAAGAGGAGTGCTCGTTGCAGTTTGACTTTCTAGAGGGTCACTTTGACCGGTTCTTCATTGCATGTCCGGAAGGTGATTTCTGAGTTTCCAGTGGCCAAACTAAAGCTCTTTGAGTGTACTTCCCAACGCCACTGGAATCACTCAACTTGGATGCCTATTCTAGGGGCTATGCCCAAATCTTTGGGAGAAGGTCAATGCTGCATTGCTGCTTTCCCCTGTTTTCAAGTGATCCCGATGCAATCACACTCGCTAGTTCATTTGGCACCCGAGGAGCAAACATATGGAAGTCAGGGCCTTGTGCCCTGAGGTTGGTGTCTATTTGAGGTCTCTTGGCTAGCTAAGGAAGTCGTCTACGAGGGGGTTTTCTTATCTCTATCTTCCGATTGCTAAATGTTTTGTTATGTGTGCATTCGCCCGACTTCACTCTCCTCACTTTTACCATTGTGATTTTCTTTGCTTTTAAACTCCTCACAACACCGAGGACGATGTTGGTTTTAAGTGTGGGGGTGTGAGGTTGGGCTAAATTAAAGTTGTGTCACATTTTCTAACCACCAAAATTTTTCAATTTTTCAAAAGTTTTCATCGGACGGTCGACCTTTGGGTCGAACGGTCGACAGGAATTCCCTGGACGTTCGTCGACCGGTCGACAACAATGTGACGACCGGTCGACAGGTGCTTAAAGTTGAAAATTTGGAGAGTTTTGAAACTTTGAAGTTTGTTTGGTGTGTTTTTATTGTCCCTTTCAACCCCAATGATGATTTTGAGCCCATTAAGTTATGAATTAAGTGGATAAAGAGCATGTGCTTGAACTTTATTGGATTGCCTTGTGATTAATTTATGTAATTGATGCTTGCTTGACACTTTGTGCACATTTGCCTTATTGATTGATCATTTGCAATTAGAGAAGCATGTGTAGACGATGTATTGACTTGCATATACCCTTTATGGTGAGATTTTGAGCCTTATTGATATGTATTCATCATTCATACATCCTTGTTCTTCATGTGTGTGCATCCCATTGGTTTACGAGACCTAGAACTTGCTCAAAGACCACTTGAGGCTATGTGTTAGTTTGCAACGAATTGGAAATGATTAAGGCACTAGAGAAGCACCATGGCCAAATTGACTTTCATCCTTCTAAACACTTTCCTTTAGGTTTAACCCATTTCGAGCCTCATTCATTATAAGCTTTTTCTTCGTTTAACCCACAAAAGTCTAACCCATGTTACTAGCTTAAACACTAACCTCCCCTTGTTCCAAGTATGAGTGAGACAACGATTGTGACTCCTCATGTTCTTTGTGTTCTATGGGTTGTGAAATGCAAGTGTGGGGGTATAGTAGCTTAGAATTGTGTAAATGAAAGAAAAGGTTGGAAGAAATGCAAAATACAAAAGAAGAAAAGAAGTTGAGAAAATCAAAAGAAGTTGTGTACAAAAATAAAGTTCAAAAAGAGTGTCCCAAAGAAAAGAGAATAGAAAATTGGAAAAAGGAAGTTGTGAGAAAAAGAAAGAGAAAGGGAGAAAAAGGAAGAAAGAAAATCCAAAAAGAAGTATGTTGTAGAAAAATAAAAGGGTGAGGAGAATAAAAGTTAGGATTGTTTGCAAAGAAATTGAGTTTCAAAGTCCTTGAGTTGTTTTGTGAAATACTTGGAACACTTGATTTACCCATCCCTTCATTTCATGCTAACCCTTAACCTTTGGCCCCATTACAACCATGTGAAAGCCCTTTTGATCCAATAAGTTGTGAATTAATTAGTGGAAAGATGGTCATTGAGCAAGCTTATGGGGACGTTGCTCTTGGTTATGCTTTGAGAGCAAACACTTAACCCTAAACACAAGAGCGGAAATATTTAGTGAATCATGTGAGTTTAGCGGTTAAGCATGTCAATATGTGCTAATTTGATTGCTCTTGATTGATTATTCCATGGCTAGCACACACTACACCAAGCATGCATTGAATACATATCTTAATCACTTGGCAAAGCATGATGTTTATGTTGTGTGCTTGATTGAATCTTGATGAATAGCTTAGTGGGCTTATTGAGGATATGGTTGGAAAAACAATTGAATTTGTGTTGATTGGATTGTTGATTCTATTTGCTTGAAGACAAGCAAATCTTAAGTGTGGGGCTGTGATTTGTATGCGATTTGCATACAAATTAGGCCTCTAATCATCATTATTGTGCTTGTCCAATGGCCATTTCTGAGTCTCTAATCCTTGTTTGCACACTTGTAGGTAAATCGAGCATCGGATGGATATTGGGAGCAAAAGGACGCGTTTTGGAGCTTTTAGTGGATTTCCGGCAAAAGACGAAAAGTCAACCCGAGGACCAAAAGTCAACTCGTGGTCAACCCCGACTTTGGAGCATCAAAGAGTCAAATGCCGAGTCCCGAGGGTGAAGCACAAGAGAATTCCAGAAGATTGACCGAAACCGAAAAGTCAACCATGGTCAACTCCGAAGGTCAAAGTCAAGGTCCAAGTCAAGGTCAACCTTGTGATTCACAAATGTGCTCCCACATCATCATGTACCACACTAGATTTGGTGAGGTGACATGTTGATTATTTCTCCCTTTTGTCCTCCCTTGTGATTTCCCTTCCTTGCCCCTCATTAAACCTTTGAGCCCTTGGATTAAACCCTACTTCATCCTAGCCCTTTATTCTTTCCCCTCTAGCCTATAAATACCTAGTACTTGCCCCATTAGGTCAGACCACCACTTCAGCCCCAAAATCCCTCACTTTTCCTTTCCCCTTTCCTCTCTCCACCTTTTCCTTCGGATCAGCCCCTGCACGTCTGTCGACCGGTCGACAGAAGGCCGACGACCGGTCGACGCACGGCTGAGCAGCCCGATTTTGCCACTTCCACATCTCCTCTCCTCCACCATCCTTCACCAAAACTGTTCATCACGACGTTCTCCACCTCCACCACCATTTTGGGTCGCTGAATTGCTCACAAGGCATCAAGATTCATCATCAAGGCTAGGAAGGAGCAAGAGAATACTTCATTGAGCATCCCTCAACTCTACTCTCTCTCTTTTCCTTATGTCTAGAGCTTTATTGTGTAATTTGATGATGTATATGTTGATGATTAGTGAGTAGTAACTCTGTTGGGGACTAGGGTTGTGTGCCCTAGTCCAATTTGACTATGTGATGCTTGATTTATGAATAAAATGCTTATGTGATTGTGTGAATATGTGTGCTTACCCATTTCAATATGTGTTGGTTGCTTGTTCTTAGAATTTACCACCTCTTTGGCATGTTGACTAACCTATCTTGATGAGATTGTGTGAGATTGGTAACCTCACACACTCAAGGCAATTGGAAGCATATGTGATGAGTTGTAACTTGTTTGAGTTCCTAGTTTCGGTGCTCTTAGCCTCTTAAGCACTATAGGGGATTCGGTATTAGGTAACGTAGAGGAATCCCCTATGACACCTAGAGAGTTGGAATGACCCTAATAAGGCATTCGAATACCTTAAGAAACACGGTCCTAGACCCATAACATGGCTAGGATACGGGGCTTGATTCACACACACATTGGCATGATTAATTCAATTGAAGCATTGCTAGTTATATTGGACTTGTGGTTTACCCGAAAACCCCAACATTCTCATACATTGCGCACACTTTACATTATTTACTTGCTTGCTTTCCTTACTTGTTGGTTGTTTCATTTCATTTGCATCATTATCTTTCCAAAACCAAATTTCCCACCACTACACCACACATTGTCACATACACACCTTCACTCACTCTTTCCATCTCTCATCTATTCCATCATTGCTAGAGCATTAGATCACACAAACTACCAAGGGATTAAGGAGCCCTTCGATCCTCGTTGGAACGACAACCCCCTTCACAATCTACTTACCCCATACTTTGACGGTTCGTCACTTGGCTTCTCCCAAGTCTTTCATTTCAAAATCACAGCTCAATTGTGATTTTAATTTTTCAATCTCCATTTTACTCTTAGATGCTATAAGCATATCATCAACATATAAGAGCAAATATATAAAGTTCCCATCATGTAGCTTGCGAAAATAAACACAAGGATCATAAAGACTCCTAGTGTAATTTTGACCAAACATAAATCTATCAAACCGCCTGTACCACTGTCTTGGAGACTGCTTCAAGCCATACAAAGATTTATGTAATTTACAAACCCATTTTTCCTTACCAGCAATTTTAAATCCCTCTGGCTGAGTCATATAGATCTCTTCATTTAATTCACCATGTAAAAATGCAGTTTTGACATCAAGCTGAGCTAACTCAAGATCAAACTGTGCAACCAAAGCTAGTAAAATACGAATAGAAGAATGCTTTACAACTGGAGAGAATACCTCATTGTAGTCAATTCCTTCTTTCTGAGCATAGCCTTTTGCTACCATTCTAGCTTTGTATTGAGATCCTTCCTTTTTAGCAAACACCCATTTACAACCAATTGCTCTCTTTCTAGGTGGTAACCGAACCAACTCCCACGTCTTGTTTTTGTGAAGAGACTTCATCTCCTCATCCATGGCTTTTCTCCACTCTACACTATCTGCATGTATGACAGCTTCTTCATAGGTAGATGGAATTTCTTCTTTAGTCACTGGAAGTGCATAAGTCACCATATCACTTAACCATGCTGGCTTTGGAGCTTTTCTTTTACCCTTTCTAGTTGCAATAGGTACATCTTGCTGGGTAGACTCTTGGGTTGGAGCCTCTTCTTCAACAATCACGTCCTCTGTATCTGTATCATCTGGATCAACAGTAGGACTCTCTGGATCAACTGGAGCTTCATCAATATTTTCCATGCGCTCCACCTTCTTCGAACTCTCTATGGTTTGCACTTGGGAATCTTTCTGCTTATTCTGATCAACCATAACAGCCTCATCAAAAGTCATGTCTCTGCTTACAACAACTTTTCTCACATCTGAACACCATAGCCTGAATCCCTTCACACCATCATTGAATCCCAAGAAAACAGCTTTCTTGGCCCTTGGATCAAGCTTGCTTTCCTTGACATGAAAATAAGCAGGACAACCAAAAATATGTAAGTAATGATAATTAGTAGCAGGTTTTCCAGACCATACCTCCATAGGCGTTTTGCCCTCATTTGCCGCAGTAGGCAACCTGTTAATGAGATGGCCCGCATATGTAACTGCCTCAGCCCAAAACTCTTTGCCTAATCTAGCATTAGACAACAAACACCGAACTTTCTCCAGCAAAGTCTGATTCATGCGTTCTGCCACCCCATTCTGCTGTGGTGTCTCTCTCACTGTGAAGTGTCTCACAATACCCTCATCTTTACATAACTTCAAGAATGGATCAGACTTGTATTCACCATCATTGTCTGATCTGAGCCTCTTAATTTTCCGACCGGTCTGAGTCTCAATCATTTTTTTCCACTTCACAAATATATCTAGGATTTCATTTTTATGTGTCATGGTGTACACCCATACTCTTCTAGAAAAGTCATCAACAAAAGAGACATAATAATGTTTACCTCCCAAAGATGCAGTTTGGGTAGGTCCCCAAACATCAGTGTGAACATAATCTAGAGTACCTTTAGTCTGATGAACTGCGGTGCCAAACTTCACTCTAGTCTGCTTTCCCAAAACACAATGTTCACAAAATTCCAACTTGCCTGTCTTTGCACCTTTCAACAAGCCTTGTTTTCACCAATCCCTGCAGTGCTTTCTCACCAGCATGTCCGAGACGCATGTGCCATAATTTTGTGGTGTCTGCATCTTCCACCGTCTCAGATACTGCTGTTTCACCTGTCACTATACTTCCTTGCATAGAGTATAAGTTTCTAAATCTTTCACCTCTCATCACCACAAGTGAACCAGAGACAACTTTAGCAACTCCATTTTTTAATGTAATTGTATATCCCTTAGATTCTAAAGCACCCAAAGAAATAAGATTTTTCTTTAAGTTAGGAACATACCGAACATTTGTCAACTCCTTGACTGCTCCATCATGCATTTTGAGAAGAATAGTGCCAAGCCCTTGTGTTCTGCATAGACTGTTGTCTCCCATCAACACCACTCCACCGTTCAACGTCTTGAAAGTAGAGAACCACTCCCTGTTGGGACACATATGATAAGAACAACTTGAGTCCATGATCCACTTCTCAGAACAGCCAGTTTCAGATGACCTAGCCAAGGCAAATTCAATCTCATCTTTATCAAAATCTTCAAAGGCTGATGAACAGCTTAGAGCAAAACCAAATCATCATCATCTCTTGCAACGTTCACTTCAGGACCCTTGTCTCGAGTCTTCAGCTTTGGACAATCTTTCTTCCAATGCCCTTTCTGGCGACAAAAGGCACACTCATCTTTTGCAGGAAATTTTCCTCTTGACTTGGAACGAGATTTACCTCGTTTTCCACCAGGCTTTCTGTTATTTGACCTGCCTCTTACTACAAGTGCTTCACTTGGCCCTGCATTAAATTGCTTGTCCTTTTTCCGGCACTCATTATTCAACAAAGCATTAGACACATCATCAAATTTCACAACAGTTTTTCCATACAACAAAGTTGTGATCAAATGTTCATACTCGTCAGGAAGAGAATTTAGCAAACATAAAGCTTTATCCTCATCACTAATTTTGACTTCTAAATTAGTCAAATCTGCGAGTATTTTATTGAAATCACTGATGTGTTCAGACATAGAAATACCTTGTCGAAATTGAAATCGGAAGAGCCGCCTCTTTAGGTGAAGCCAATTTTCAGCACTCTTGAACATGTACTGATCCTCCAATTTCTTCCACAATTCTTTTGCCGAAGTTTCTTTCATGACAAAGAATTTCTGATCTTTGGCAAGGCACAGTCTGATGGAACCACAAGCCCACCTATTAATTTTAGCCCACTCCGCATCACTCATATCTTTAGGTTTGTCATCAAGAGCTATATCCAATTCTTGTTGACACAAGACATCCATCATCTCACACTGCCACATGCCAAAATTGTTAATACCATTAAATTTTTCAACTTCAAATTTGGCATTACCGATTGATGGTCGAGTAGTTGATGACGAACTTGAACCCGAACATTTCTCTGGATCTTTCTCCAGATCTTTCTCCGGATCTTTCTCCTTGTAACTCATTGACCTCGATCAATAAATTCAACTCCAAATTCAGAACCAAAGCTCTGATACCAGTTTGTTGTGCGGAAGCGTTACAAACACAATATTGATACGAGCTAAAATGGGTAAATAAGAAAAACAATCACAAAGAAAATAACACAATGATTTATAGTGGTTCACTCAATCGGTGTGATTGAGCTACGTCCACTTTCGGAGCCGGCAAAATATTCCACTATGATCAAATTGGAGAAATACAACTGTAGCTAGAGAACAAACTTACTACCCAACTAGAGAAAACAAATACAAGAACAAAGGTCTAGCAACTATCTCTTTCTTGCTAAACAGAAAACAACTCTTGCATGGCTTTTGTTTTCTCTCACGTCTCTCCCTTAGTCCTTTCCCATGCAGCAAACCAATATATATAGCAAGTGCATGCAGCATCCTTCACGTTCCACCTCTCTCTCTCTGCAATAGTGCATGCGTTAATTATACATTAGTGGGATTAATATAAAACACCCGCATGCAGCTCTCCCATACGTTGCAGCCCCATAATTGCTCAATTAATGCAATTAATGCTTCTGAAGAGGTTCACAAAGTCAAGACATGTGGGCTGCTTTAGCCAAAAGAAATAAAGCTTTTCTTTTGCTTTTGACTTCAGCTGCATAACTCCAAAGGGATCAGATAAATCCCTTACCTGCTCTTCCACTTGTAAATATACATATATAACTTTGCCTCATCTGTGCTCACCGAATTAATGCATGCGTGCAATTAATCAATGCAAAGGTAAGGGCCAACAATATTAAATAAAGCCAATTAATCAACAGATTGTGATTCTTGCTTAGTATATAAACAACATAGGTGCATGCGCTCTCTCTACTACGCACCAAGTAATACAGAGTCTAGTCCCATATAGATTACTAAAGAGAAGAGAGCAGTTGCAGAAGACTTAGCTATATATCAAGTATCATCACCGATGGCTTCTAGTAAGTCCGAGTATTCTATACCAGATCAAATGGATGTTTATGTTGATAACTTGTATTCAATGTGTTTGTATATGATTCATGACAGTGTTTATATGTTCTAACAGTTTAAACAAGTTTTTAAACTCATTTAGAGGGATATGGTGTACGTGTAGGATTCAGACCACCCAGGTTAATGAAAGTATTAATTATGATGTAAAAGATTAATTATCTCAAATCAGACCATGATTTGGTGCAATTTTTCAAGCATTTTCAGAGAGTTTTAAATAATAAGTGTTATAAAGAATTAGAAGTGGAGTATTCTTTGTGTCAGAAGATTATATTTGAGGAATTTCAAAATGAGTTTATGAGTGCTCTTGAATTTTTAATGAATAGTACCATTGATGATGGAGAAGACATTGTGCATACTATTGTTGATCTTGACACTTCCAAGGAGTTTCTTTGTTAAAAGAAAGAAGAGTGACAATTATTTCTCTTGTTGTTGCAAGTTGTTTGAGATGAATGGAGTGTTATGAGGTCATACTATAAAGATCTTAAGAGAGATAATGAATCTAAAGAAAATTCCTAGTGAGTATATTCTGAAAATATGGACAAGAAAAGCAAGAAGTGAAAGTGTGTAGGACATAAATGGGCGCAACATACAAGTAGATCCTAAGTTGCAATAGTCCACTTGGTAGTGATTGTTATGCTCTATTTTTACAAAGATATCTTTGAGGGGTGCTGAGAGTGAGGAAATTTATAAAGTTGCAATTAAACATGCAAATAAGTTAAGCAATACTATAGAAGAAATGTTGAGTTCACAACTAGATGGTTCCAGCCATGAAAAGGATGATAAAGGATCTGCTCCAATTATAGACAATACTTGTGTCCAATCAAAGGATTTCATGAAGAGGGGCGGTTCTTGGGGGAAGAAAAGGAATGACAAGCCAATTGGAGAGAGCTTATATGAGGAAATTAAGCCAAATGAGGCAGCTGTTATTGAACAAAGGTAGTAGTACTTCTGATGTGCAAGCAAATCATTTGAAAAGAAGGAGGCAAGTTTCTCGTGGAAGAAAGAGTACTAAAACTACTTCAGAGGCTTCTCCTTCGTCAAAAGTACGTTGTGAAAACACTCCTTCTACTAAGCTCTGCTAGTTTATTGTCAGTCAATAACCTAATTTTTTGTTAGTTTATTATTAGACAATAAGTTAGATGACTCTTAATTTATTGTCAGACAATAAATTAGATTACTCATAGTTTATTGTCAAACAATAAATTATATTACTCCAAGTTTATTGTTAGATTACAGTTCATCGAATAAAACATTAAAGAACCTCCAAACTGTTGAAGGAAAACATTATTGTGTGCCTTGTCAAACTAGGACTCTTAGTATAGGTTATCCTTCTAGAATATGGATTAGATATTTCCTACATCAATATGGATTGTATCTTGTATTCCTCTATATATAGAGGCCCTTTCATCATTAATAAAGTTGATCCTATTCTGAGTATTATCTTCTATTTCTCTTGTTATTTACGTTTCCCTTAAACACGTTATCAGCACGAGCCCTAACCCTAGCTACAAAACCAAAAATCCAAAAATAGTTTTCGTGAACAGTACCCGCCGTGAACAGTAACGCGTGAACAGTACCTGTCATGAACAGTGCCCACCGTGAACAGTACCGCCGCAAATCAAGAATTCAAGCACTCTTCTGCAATCAAGAAAACCAAGTAAGTATTTTCTAAAAGTTCCTGCTTTTGATGCGGTTGTGTTTTTCTCGGGGATTTAAAAACTTCCCTTCTTCTACATCCCGACCCCTCTTATGGCGTGGGACTTTCTTGGTGAAAATTATGAGCAAAAAAGACAATAAGCTATACCTACTTCGAAAGGTTATGAGAAGCTTTAGGGGAGTGATCGAGCTTTATATCGCTTGCGGTATATGTAAGTCATGAGCACCTCTAAAGTTATCATTCTCTAGTAAAAGTTAAAGAGCTTCAATGAATCGTGGGGATTCATAATATATGCTATGATAAAGTAATTTCATGAGCATCCAAGAAAATCTTTGTGATAAAGTAAGTTCACAAAGGCATCGAATTCGACCAATTTTTGGTCATGGCTTATTCATTACTAGACTCACCTACGTAGGTGTGATTTAGGTGAGGGATTGGAATCAGTGGTATTGAGAGAGCTTTGCTCCACCGACATTCCTTTTCTTATCCGGTCATACCTGCGTGGAGCTATCGAACGGTTTAAGCTATGGTCATATCCATCTTGGTCTTGTTCTAATCCGAAAAATACTTGGAAATTTTATTTAGTGTTCGTGGATGTCTTTTTATGACTGCGAAACTAAGGTATCTTCTTATTGTGATAAAGTAATTTCACAAGTGATAAAAGTGATAAAGTAATTTCACTATTGCTGAATATAATTCAGATATGCTTCAACTATGGTTATGCTTCAATTTTGTAAAGATGATTCTTACAGAAGCAAAATTAATAGAGAAAACTCTCTCTACCTTCCTAGCTTCGGCACTTATATTGTACAGACAATATCGATTAATGTATATTGCCAAGCAACTGTCAATCAGCTAATCAATCTTCTACAAGTAGCTGAAAACATGACACGATCATGATGAACAACAATAATTAGGCCTGCCGGAACAAAGAGAGTTCCAAAAGTAAATTATGACAAAAATGGCCAAAAGAGGACGAAACCCTAAATGTCAAGGGTACGTAATTCTAATGGACAATCTGGTTCATATAATCGTCCCAATAAGGAAGGAAATTGCAACAACGTTGCACAAAATCGTGGGAACTATTGCACCACGTAAAAAGGGGCAAGGAGGAAGAGGCATGGGCCATGGAGGCCATGCCAACGCCAGCAAAGTAAAGCGTGGCAATAAGGTGTCAAGAGCACCAATCTATCCTCCAAAAGCACATGTTGCCGAAATATATTTTCCCGACGAACGGTTCGTCGCAATAGCCCTCTTACCAACGAACGGATGCTCGCTATTGGTAACCTTTCCTTTACCAATCAACGGATCGCCAATGAAGCATGTATTGATAATGAGTTATGTATACTCTACTTCATAAGAAGCATTAAAAGATATCGTAGATGACACAGACGTCAATCTCACAATTGCATATTTTAAGGTCTACCAAAGTAACGAGAAGACTACGGAAGTTCCAGACTTCAATTAAATTGCAATTGTTTTTCCAAGTTCATTATGTAATGGCGTTTATGCCTTAATTAATTTGACAATGGTCATAGTTATTTTGGATTAGATATTCTGGACAAGACCTCGATGTAATCGTTGGCACATTATTAATAAATTTCGAATTTTCTTCAAAGATGGCAAGTATTCTTCGAAATTTTATTTATGTCATGGACATATTTTTCGAATTTTCTCCAAGTACTGAGCAAATTTCGAATTTCTCCTCAATGTAATGAAGGATATTAGTGTCAATGGTTATTATTGGAAAACGTATTGTAAGAATGGACAAAAATACTTATGTATTACTTCTAATGAATGCGGAAGAAAGCGCATCTTAGAAAAACTTATGTGTCGATCTTGTGGGTAACCACTATTCGTATAATTGAATCCAACAATGTTTTAGAGATAATCTCTTGGATTCTGACACATATAGGCTTTGATACGACCTTTTGGGACATCCCGGTCGTGATATGATGATCCGTATATTGAAAACCTCACACGGACATCCATTTTATTGAGCTAATAGAAGCAAGAATCAAAAGTTGATTCAAGGAGGGGAGAAAATCGTCACTGACGTGCCAAAGAAAGGTGCAAAATCGTCACACGTTCGGCGACCGGTCGCGGTTTTCTTGGCGACCGGTCGGCCGTCTCCAGAAAGAGACTGACCCGAAAACAGCTTTCAGCGACCGGTCGAGCAATTCCGGCGACCGGTCGAGTATCTTGGCGACCGGTCGACCAAAATCGTTTTTCTACCTTTAGCGACGAACTGTTCGTCGCTACAAGTTCCCCCTATGGCCAAATTTTCATGGTCTAATCCTGATTCCAGTATTGATCAGGATACCTCCTATGCTTCTGCAGCCTTCACGGCTAAAGGCTCATTTTTGCAAAGCCGGTTCCTTAAGCAAGTTAGGATCGAGACCATCCTATGCTAAGAACACAAAAGAAATTATTCCATTCTTACATCGTATCCAAGGAAATATTTGTAGACTCATCCACTCATATTGCGGACTTTTGAGATATTTTATGATTTTAGTGGATGCATCGACATACTGGTCACATGTCGCTTAATTGTCTACACGCAATGCTGCAAAACTTCTAGCACCGGTTATATACTTAAGGGCTCACCACCCATATCATCCTATTATGTCAAATATGTCTTGACAATGCTAGAGAGTTTACATCACACATGTTTGATGATTATTGCATTGGATTAAAATTAAATATCCTACGCCCCATATGTATACATGAAATGGTCTCGCAGAAGCCACCATTAAGAGATTTTAAATGGTCGGTTGGACATTGGTTATGCGCACCAATCTCCCATTATCTGCTTGGGGTTATGCAATATCGCATGCAGCTTTACTTATTCGTTTCAGACCCATTCTCGATCAACCGTTTTATGCGTACCAGACGGTAACTGGATATGAGCAGGATGTCTCACTCTTTACGCATATTTAATTGCGCGGTTTATGTGCCAATTGCGCCCCCACATCGCACTACAATTGGGTCTTCCGGAACGTTTAAGTATTTATGTTGGTAAAGAATCTCCAACTATTGTCCGCTACTTGATCCTCGGCAGGTGATCTCTTTACCGCTATATTTGCGGATTGTCACTTAGATGAGACAGTCTTCCCGTCGTTAGGGGGAGATAAGAACAAGTATGTTCAACAGAAACGACAGGAATTGTCGTGGTCTGTCCCCACTCTGTCTCATCTTGATCCCCAACTCGCACAACGGTTAGTAACGTGCGTAGTATACTCAATATTCAGAACGTAGTAGATTCGATGCCTAATGCGTTTTCTGATATTGATAAAGTGACGAGATCAAATATACCAGCTGCAAACATGCCTGCAAGGTTGGAAATTCCCTAAAGGAAGAGGGGATATGGCGCCAATAATGGTGTCACAATCACACATAGTGGATGTGTGGTTGAGGCCATGGTTCCCTAAAGGAAGAGGGTGATACCACTTGGTTCGATGGATACTCACCAAAGGAAGGAAGTGAGTTTGGCACAGCCTAATCCATTCATCATCAATATCGAAACCGTCTCATGAGATTATCTCTGATTATGTCCATGAATCAATATTGGGGGACGCCTCAATGATTGAACCAATTTCAGAGAATAATAAAATCTCGATAAATGCATGCATGCTTGAGACGACATTATTAGATGATGTATTGCTCAAGAGATTATAGAGCACGATGACATCGAACCACGCTCTGTTGAAAAATATCAATGTAGAGCATATTGGCCTAAATGGAAAGATGCAATCCCAATTGAACTAGTTTCACTAACAAAGCAAAAAGGTATTTGGGTACGTAGTGCTAATGTCCCCAAGTGTAAAGCCTATTGGACATAAATAAGTCTTTGTTAGAAAGCGTAAAGAGAATAAATAAGTCTTGAGATATGAGACTTGCCTCGTGGCGCAAGGTTTCTCACAAACGCTCTGGGATTGACTACGAGAAGACGTATTCTCTCGTAAGGAATGATATTACATTCCACTACCTTGTCAGTTGGGTAGTTTCCACAAATAACTTGACATGCAGCTTATAAATGTGGTTACAACATATCTCTATGGGGATCTAAATTCAGAGATATATATGAAGGTGCCTAATGGACTTCAATTACCCACATCAAGTGACTCTAAACCACGGAGTGCGTTTTCGATAAGATTACAATGCTCACTTTATGTGACTACTTGATTGGGAAGGGATATATTAATAATGATTTATGCCCATGCGTGTTCATTAAGAGAACAAGTTCCGGATTTGCAAATATTATTGTCTATGTTGATGACATGAATTTAATTAGCACTCTCGAAGAACTGAGAGGTATTGCTACGTATTTGAAATCCGAATTTGAGATGAAAGATCTTGGGAAACTCGGTTTCTAGGCCTTGTGCTAGAGCATCGAGATAGTGGAATATTAATCCACCATTCGGCTTGTGTCCACAAGATGTTAATGAGATTTAACATGGACAAAGTACATCCATTTAACACTCCCATGATCAATCGGACCCTAGATCGAAGGAATGAATAATTTCGTCTAAAGGATGATGACGAAGAAGTTTTATGGGCCGAAGTGTTATATCTAAGTGCAATAGGCGCATTATTGTACTTAAGCTTAATGCACTACACATCTCTTTTGTTGTGAACTTGTTAGCTAGATTTAGCTATGCGCCCACGCAACGCCATTGAGTGGCATAAAGACAATATTTCGATACCTTAATGGTACAATCGATTTGGGCTTGTTTTATCCCTACAGAGAGAAAAGAGGGATTGAAAAAGGAACTTCAAACCTCTAAGGCACCATGTCTGAATGGACATGGACCACGACGGTCGACCGGTCGAAGTATGACGGTCGACCGGTCGAACTGCGGACAGAACCGCTATACTCCCTACACCAAAAATTCTTGTGATGTTTTGGTTGGTTTTTGCTGATATCGGGTACCTCTCTGACCCGCACAATGGTTGTTCCCAAATTGGTTATGTCTTTACCATGGGTAACACGGCGATATCTTGGAGGTCCACCAAGCAAACGTTAGTTGCTACTTCCTCAAATCATGCTGAGATAATTGTTCTACATGAAGTTGTTAATGTGTATGGTTGAGGTCTATTATTACACATATTCGAGGAATAAGTGGTTTGACGTCAACCACTAAGGAACCTACTTGCATTTATGAGGATAATGCTGCTTGCATCGAGATGATGAAGCAATGTTTCATTAAAGGGGATAATACCAAGCATATATCGCCTAAGTATTTTTATAATCAGCAACAACAGACTCTCCTCAAGATTCAAGTGAATCAAGTTAGATCCGAGGAGAATGTGGCATATTTATTTACTAAGTCTTGCCTAAGTCCACGTTTGAAAAACATGTTAAAAGCATTGATATGCTTAAGTTATTCGAGATCCCATGATTGTAGGAATCAGGGGGAGGTGCAGATTTGAGGGGGAGTCTGGCACATGCATGTCACTTTCAAATGTGAAGGGTGCGTTGTACTCTTTTTCCCTTCGACCAAGGTTATTTTTTCCCACCGGGTTTTATTGTTACTTGGCAAGGTTTTTAACGAGACAACATGGAAAACACCATCTAGTTGTGACCGGCACAAGGGGGAGTGTTGAAGGAAAACATTATTGTGTGCCTTGTCAAACTAGGACTCTTAGTATAGGTTATCCTTCTAGAATATGGATTAGATATTTCCTACATCAATATGGATTGTATCTTGTATTCCTCTATATATAGAGGCCCTTTCATCATTAATAAAGTTGATCCTATTCTGAGTATTATCTTCTATTTCTCTTGTTATTTACGTTTCCCTTAAACACAAACAAGATTATTCCTAGATTACTCTTAAGATCTGAACTTAAATTGGTGTTAATCCACTAAATTAAGAAAACAAGATTACTACTGTATTAAAAAAAATGTTTTTTAATATATATTTGTTTTAAATAAACAAATTTTTTATTTTAATTTTTTAAAAGATGACAAAAAATGACTACATTGTCCTTCACATGAGTGACACATGGCCAACATTTGGATTAAAAAAAATATTTAGATAGAAAAAGTAAAAATTGACGAAATAAGTGTAAATTAATAATTTTTGTAAAGTTTAGGAGTCAGTATCAGCAATTCCAAATTGTAGGTGTAAATAAACAATTATAGTCAAATTTAGGAGTGTTTTGACAATTATCCTTAAATCTTATACCCTATATCTTGAATTTTTGATGGTCCATCGATCCAGCCGCTCCACTGTCTACATTCCCTAAACCTTAATAATAGCGCATTGGTGAAGGGGAAATTTCATTGACAACTTGCAGTAATACAAATGGGGTCGAATGTGTCTCATTTAAAACCTTGCTAAATTATAAGGGGAAAAAGAGTTACGCCCCTGGAATTCAACACATTCAATAATACATCATTCGATAAAATATTATCCAGCGAAAGAAAGCAGGTTGCTTCAATGATAGTGCAGGAGCATGAGCTACAAAATGGGCAGCAACATTTCAAACTCAAGGAGTTTAGACAACTGGATTTTCATATAAAGTTATAAACCCGTAATGCTTAGGAAAGAAAGAAAATTGGGAACAATAGCTATATCCATTCTTATTTCCAATACAAGCTGTATTTTTTTTTTCAGGGAATAGAAGCTGTGTATTTATGTCATCTATATGCATCTATTATGCCAAGGATTGGGCTTGTAACCAGTATTTTAGATTGAATTATTACCTTACAGATGAGTGGAAAAGGTTATTCATTATCCTTAGCTGACAGTCTACATAAGCATTTTTCGATGTAGCATCTTCAGTTTTTTTCATATGTGCCAAATTATATACAACTAGTTTTCCAGTTTCAGTAATGAAGTAAGATAAAGATAGGTGATTGGGCGAGTCTGGACACAACAATAAGCAGTAGAATGAATCAATCTCATTTTCTTGTTTCCATTATAAAATATACATCACTGACCTTCACATTTCACCTCTAATCACAGTAAATGAGCATTTTAAGCTCATTGATTCAACAAGTTCAATCAATCTGTCATATGGCAAACATTTACTGAGAAAAATTTGTCCAGCATAACCTGAGAAGTAAAAATTGAGACAACGTAAGGTCAACCAATTAGTCGTACAAAGATCAGATTAACAAGGGATACCTTAACCCATATCATATCCAAAGTACTAAACTATTCATCAAGTTGAAAAGTACCACTTAAACTGTGTCTATCTTGCATATCAAATTCATAGAAATTATATCAAAGTATAATGAAACTATTAAAAAAACATAAAAAAAGGAATCAGCACAGAATCTAATCTGTATTATATAACTGACGTGTTTGACCTTTCTATCAATTGTAAGACATGCCAAATTTGTAAAAATATGAATTCAAACTTGTGCTAACATCTGTCCAATACTTGTTTAAGCCGTAAACATCAAAAGTCTGTTTATTACTAACCAAATACATAATCAAATGATGTCAGGCACACCAGTCATGCCCTATACTGTAGCTGGTCGCCCTCTCATTTCTACATTTCTGCAAGTTACAATATTCCACACCCTGTGTTACTGTCTAAAACTATACTGATGTTGTCCACAAATAAGTCATCATTTCAACTCAATGTACAACCATGAACCAACAAATATTTAAGTATATATGCTAGATGCATGTTATGAAACATTTTAGTATATAAGTCATAGTACGTATTCCAACCACATACTACGATGCACTTTCTAAGCATGTAAAACAGAAAACACAAGGCTATCATGGTGCCTTTCATATATCTATATATATATATATATACATATATGGCTATTCATATTACTATTGATCTTGTCATGTTGATATCAGAACATAACATACAAACTAAAATCCTGAAAGACTGAAACAGATGAAGCATTTGTGTATAACTATTGAATATGATGATATATGCTGATATTCAATGTTTCCATAAGTCCACACTAAAAACTATTGAATACTTGTACTGATAATGCTTTGATGCAAACCAAACATGTCACTCAATTGCTCCTTGCATATAACTGCAGCAAGTGTAACTCACATCTGACCACATTCTCTATAAAATTTGTTATAAGAAAAATTAAATATTAGAGGAAACAAAAAAAACGCATGCAACTAGAACAAAGCTCAGAAATTCTAAAAGCTGTACATAGATTAAGAGGAAGACTACCTTTCACTCGAAAACAAGCAGTTATGCAAGCCGATTTGGAACTACTATGTCCTCTTGTCTCTAACCGAATTAACTCCAGCGTCAGAACTCCCATTTGAATTTTTTGGTTCTTGACCAATCGGAAAGAGAAACTGTTGATCTGATGCCTTCCTTTTTAAATCACCATCAAAACCACTACTATCCAAATTCTTCCTCCTCATGTTATCATCAATGCCACTGTAGTCCAATTTCTGCAAAATACTTGGAACTACCATATTACCGTCCTTGCTAAACTTGTTCCCCATTTCTATGTCAAATTTCTCTTTGGAGCCAATGAAGCCTCTTTCACTCTCTGAAGTGATGGATCCCATTGCAGTATCATCATCATGTAAAACCCATGCTCGAAAATTGACCATCGAAGGTGGAATTCTTGTGCAGAATACTTCTTTCAAGTTTCCCAGTATCCCCTTAGTGTAGGGGTTTTCGTTCTTATCGTAGCGATAACGAAAGTTCTCATATGTTGTCTGTGAAAAAGTAGGGGTTAAAACAAAAGAATATGTACCTAGATTGGAAAGGTATTCAACATTACAGTCTACTAGGCAATGTAAACTAGTAGGTGTAAAATTTAAATCCGGAGTGGAATATTGCATATAAGTTATATCATGAAGTAGATATAAAGTGGAAACTGCATATTCAGCTACAAGAGCACAACTACACATGGAGAACACACAAAAATATTAGGAAGTAATTTGTTTCATTGGTTTACCACTACTCACGACTCGTGAGAACTTGAGTTTTTCAGTTACAGCTGTGCACAAAGGTAGGCAGAAACATACATGTGCAGCTCCTTCGGCAAATATTAACATAAGTAGGGAAAAGAAAATGAGAGGTTTTAATCTAAAATTGTGGTACCATGGTGGTTCGTTTTAATGACTAGAGAAATCATTTTGAGTTACATTGTAGTATTTAGAAAATCATGCTTTCTTCATTCCACTTAGAGGGCCTCAACTTTCAGTGACTCAAGTGGATGAAGACAATGGTCGAACCATCAACATGGGTGGAATTTTTGTAAAGGTTAATGGCAAGGGTATTACAATCTCGCCTCCTTAGACCTTGGCATCACCACCAAGATGAGAGTGACATGGTTTGTATTTCTCAAGCTGGACAAGGGTATCAACCTATCGCATCAATCAATGCTTCATAACCATTTTCACAAGGTGGAACTGTGGAACTATGGCTCTATCCTAATAAGTGGAAGGAAGACAGTTTGTCACGAGGTGACTGGTGATAATATGAGAACAAGGAGGATTTTATACATACACACATATTAATGTATATAATATTTAGATTGTTTGAAATTTTCATGGCCGACCTCTATGTTTTCCCAAACCAAGTGACATCCAAAATTATTACTAACTCAGTAGTATCTTTTCATTTAGCTCAGGACATAACCAAAATTTATTAACTTGGTTAGCAGATTCCTCCTAATACAATGGCATACCATAAAATGATGTAGCACTATCATCAGTACTCTGTCTAATGTCCATTTAGACCAAGCTCCTTTCATGACACTTATCTGTAGTTTCTAGGTCTAAACCTAAGCCTTTATCATTTAAACCTCCGTTTTGTATTAATGTGTTTCAGTTAGGAATTCTTAAGCTATATACTTGGATCGATGATCAATCATAATTATTTCCATTTCCACAAGGCTCAGTTATTTAGAGTCTGGTAGATGCATAAAAGATTTCTTGCAAAATTAAGCAACAACCATTCCCATCAAAAGATAGGAAAAATAGAAATACAGATAAGTAACGGCAAATTCTGCAAGGCACCAGGTGCCTTAGACACCTGGCTGTCTTAAGCACATGTCACTGACCATGTCACTAACCATGTCTGTAAGTAACTCATATATCACCTTAGTTTTATATATGAGAAGGAAAGAGACCAGACTCCATTTATACACAAAAAAAAAATCCCATTATTGATAGATGAATCTTAAGAACACAAATATGAACAAGAGCAAAAGGGTCTACCTGGTTGGTGCAAATTAGATAGACATGGAAAACTGTAAGCCCCCCAACAAACCAGACAGCTACGAAGCAATATACTATGAGAATAACCGATACGATATCACGTGACATGGCCCTCCATAGATTTCCCCCTTGTCGAAGAAGGTTGATCCAGGAAAAAACAAAGACATATATACACAACAATGTTGATGAAGAAATAAACATAATGAAAAACGGATAGTTACGCTGCAAGCACAAAAATATGAAAAAAGTAATTCAGTTTCTTGGGGGTAAATAAACTAAAATAAAACTTTGAACATAGTGTACGTTAAACCAATAATTCGCCATGTCAGACACTCAAAGATAGGATTGCCCACCTATATGTACATTCTTTGTATGCAAATATAGGCTCACTTAAATTTAGATGTCTATAAAACGTACTTAATTTTGGATTCTTAATGAGCTTTGAATTACTTCAGTTAATTTATATAGACATCTATATCTAAGTGAGAGGCTAACTGATATAGATGTCTATAAATTAACATAAGCAACTCCAAATTCAATACGAATCCAAAATTAACAGACAAATAAACTTTTAGGAGGTTTCGGTTCAATATATATATATACACACACATATATAACACAAAAAATGAGTGATATAGTTTTGGTCTTTGAAACATCTGTCAACCACATAATTATAATTGGATCACAAACGTCAGAGGATACTTTAAAAATATTTTACATTCATTCCAACTTTAGTAATCAGAAGCAAGAATGGACTATATAAAAATGGATGGGATTCCAATACTATGATAAAGAGAGTTAAGGCGTTACCCTTAAAGAGATATTTCTCAAGCCTTCATCTTTCACTCCTTTTTGTAGGTTTGTGGTGGGAAATGGCAAAACATAATACTTTGGAAGAGTATTGGGTGGGGGAACAACATTCTGTAAACTTTTTCCTCAGTTGTATAGACTTTCTTGGTTTCAAAATCTAACCCTTGCTAGGTTATGTGTAGATCCTTTGCCTGGAATTTTGGTTTAGAAGAAAGCTAAATAATGTTCAAGAGGTGGGGGAGATGACTGATTTATTCGTTTTCTTAGAAAGTATAGTTTTGGTTCTATATATCTAGGCTGGACTGTATAGTTTGGAAGTTAGAGCGTACAAGTATCTTTATATCTAGGCTGGTCATTTTGTTGCAAATATGTAAAGGCTAAAATAACTCTTATGATTTGGTTCGGAGGAGAAGGCCTTCTTGGTGCCTCTTACCACATTGATCCAATGACCTTATGGAAGAAATTATTTATAGAGGCTAATGTCAGATGGGATGTTCCAGCTTCTAGCAGTGCCTCATTGTATGAGATATAATTTCTATGGGAAGAAGGAAGAAAATAATGGGTATCATTTTTGGGACAGCGTTTGACACTCGGCCTAGCTTTGGGCATCAGTTTCTCTGATAGTTCTTTGTAGGCTAATATATTTGGAATGGAAAGCTGCTGTGCTTTAGTTTTTAGTTTTCAGTGTTCTCTGTTTCATTGTATTAATTTTATGATTTTATGGTTTTTTTAGATGTTTTCTTTAGATATTAAGATTGTTAGTGAGTGGATACCTTGTCCCCCTACTTTTTTATTTTCCTCCTCCGTGTTAAAAAATAGTTTGTTTTTTATCATAATAAAAAAATATTGGTTTTTTATCTGATGGAACATAAAAAATATAAAAAAAAACTGTGTTTTATTTTTTATAATTTCAATTAGCACTACTTTTTGTCTGTGATAAAACTGATCTTTCTTTCTAATGTGGTTGCATTGAAAATCACTGAGCAAGATACTAGTTCTTGTGACAATAAGTGCTAAGGTGTGGGTCATTACTACTGATAACATTCTGCATGATATGCATGTTGCACCTTATTGGTGTATTATATATGTATCAATTGATCAACCGCAATTGCCAAGTAGATGCAAAGTGTTTTGCATCTGGCAATGGAGCTAAGACAAAGGTTTGATGGTAATGTGATGGTTATTTTTATTAACTAGTGTTGGTGAAAAGAAATGTTAGAAGCTTTCAATGAATGTTTTGGGAGGGGTTGACAACTGTAGGGGATAGGGTGAGGGGTTTGGAGGCATTTTGCAGTATCTGAACTAATAGTATGGGCTTTTATTGTTCAAGGGCAGTAGTTTTCTGTAAAAAGCCATAGGGATTAATTCTTATATGAGACCTTCAAAGCTTCCAGTTCCATTCAGATTCATTTAGAAATCACTAGCGAAGGAGAGAGTTTTAAAATAACCCATTATTTTGTCCCACATCACATTGCTCCTTGGTGTCAAGCCCTAAGACAATTGTCTTCCCCCTCCCTGGTATTTTCTTCACTCTCCTCTGCATCATTATTAACACTGAAATACCCTCATGCTCACACCATCTTCTTAACAAAACTCATAACCTTTTTGCAAGGAAAGGCGTTGCTTCTAATGGTAATGGAATAACTGCAATTTGTTTCTACACAAGGGACTCATAAAATATGAATTCTATCAACTGACAAAGTCAAATGAAGAATGTGAAACATACATATTATACCAAGAATTTGTAAATTAAAGGAAATATATGCACTTGCAAAACGGCAGAACATAAGCGAAAATGTAATATAAGTAAGTTGCTAGCTTAATATATAAGATGTATATAATTGGTAGTGGTAAGGGAAGGAGAGTAACTTACTAATCCAATACACTGACCAACCCATGGACAATGGTGATCAAACTTCTGAACACAGTTGTTGCAGATGGAACAATGAGAAGCGCGTGGTGGACGATATAACAAACAGGTATCACAAAACTTGACCTTTACTGTATGGCCATTGATGGTTACATCCTTTATTCGGGGTATTTTCAAACTAGAGCCTTTGTTATTGACCCACTCCATTGATGGGGTAGACATTTCATATGCCTCATCCGATTCAGGGGGTCTTGAGTTCCTGGGAACTATGCCAGGATCTCTACCAGATGTCAAGAAGAGAAAACTGAAATCCTGTATGCATGCATAATAGAATTGGTAAGAATGTTTGAACTAGCTAGTTGTGAAGAAATTAATTGGCATTTTGTTTGTGTATAAAGAAAAAAAGAAGAATATGATTCAATTTACCAACCAAAACAGTGAGGACGAGGCCGGCAACAAGTACGGGATAGTCATAATGTGGTTGATCTCCTTTGATGGTCACAACCATTCTTATGCAGAATGTGAGTGCAGGACATCCGATCAAAAAGGTAGTTAGATACAGTGATGCGGCATCATGACCAAACACTAATCTTCCACCACACAAAAATTTCTGACCACAACAAAACAAAAATAAAGGGAAGATATTATTAATTGTCGAGGGATCGATCATCCCATATATAATATAATGGAAGGAATGCATGAGTTGTTAGAATCAAAATTGAAAAGCAGGCCCCTCGCTCTAATTCGGACGTACATTGTTACCCTTCCAGACTCGGTAGAGCCTTTGTTGGTTGGACTCGGGAGGGTCGCCATTGGAGGAGGGAGCATCACAAACTTGGCTGGTTTTCCTGCTCATCATCATATTAATAATAATTCCTGGTTTTGATTTGAAGAATTAAACTCGTTCGTTTGATTCGCCGCATCAATCAATCAATGAAAATGATCATGGTGTTGGTGTTGGGAATGAAAAGAGATCGATTTTAGCGGCGGCAGGATGGATGCTCGTTTCATATCTCTGGCATCCTCCTCCCCCCTCTCTTTGTCTCTCTCCCTCTCGGCGTCTCTCTATCTAACTCTCTCTTTCTCTCTCTTTTGTTTTGGGGTTGGCTTTTTTTTATTTTTTTTAACAATCTAATGTGATCTGTTTGGGAGGGATCGAAACACAGCTGCCCTGCCCTGCCCTGCCCACCCACCCGTTAATTCATTCCTTGTTATTCAGATATCTCTTTCTCTCTCTCTCATCCACACACTGCAATCCACATCATTCTTACAATTAATCTCGCTCACATTCCTTTCCAAATAATGCCACCATTTTCGCTGTCAAACCAATATTTTGTTTACAATTACACCCTTCCCGCCATGTAAACGTATACATATGCTCAATGCCTTGCTTTATCCCTCTCTCTCTCTCTCTCTCTCTCTCTCTCTCTCTCTCTCTCTCTCTCTCTCTCTCTCTCTCTCTCTCTCTCTCTCTCTCTCTCTCTCTCTCTCTCTCTCATGTGTTAGGAACTTAGGATACATGTCGGTCTCACAATTATGCATTTCTTCTTGAAATTTAAATTGTTGTAATACACGTTTAATTATTTTCTTTTTTATTAAATTTCACATATACTAAACTTATTCGTGCATTTCACTTCAAGAAAGAGTGTTTGATCATTTTTCTATATTCATTATTCATTAACGTGCAAATGCTTGTGCATGTGCATGATGACGCTCATACATGCGGAAAGGTTTGGCAACAAAAAAAATTCTTTATGTTTATTAAGGCTTAGTTTCGGAAGGCTTTTAAACAGATGTGCTTCAACGTCACTTGGCAGCAAGGATTAAAATATCGTTCGTAACAGATATATCGGGAGTTCAAAAAAATGATATATCGTTATCGAAGAAATATCAGAGATTTTTTTATTTAAACACGATTTAAGGGAAAAAATTATTAAAAATTTCATTAATTGATTACGGGAGATATATAACAACTTTATCTACATCCAGCAAGAGTTCCTAGCAGGTTAAAATTGCGCTCGTCCATCTACTAACGTGCAATAATCAAACCAAGTCATAGAACCCATATAGTTTGTATTGTAGTTATGCACATAATAGTCATAGATCTCTTTTGAGCTCCCTACTGGTTCTCCTAAAAGAGGATAGTAAGGATGAATCCAATCTGGTTGGGTATATACTTCTCCAAGTTGATTATAAATTTATAATCATGAGCTCCATATTGCGCTTGTACATTTCCATATTGACTATAACCATAAGCTCTGTAGCCAAATTGCTCACTAGAATTCTGACCATGGGATTCGTTTGAGTTTCCACTGTGCTCTGTTCCTAAGCTGATAGAATCAAAACTTAAAGTAATTGAATCAGCATCAGATTAACCACCTTAATTACTAGGTGCACGTGCACCTCTTCTCTTGAAGTCATGTTTCCCACTACCACCATGACCAGCTAATCTTTCCCCATGGTCTTCATCTTGAGTGGCATTATCCAAGCTTTGTTCACATGTAAAGGGCTCATTCCTTCACCAACTTGGGATTGCCCATAGTTGTACTGAATCATCGTCAAAGTAGTGGGTAAGTATAGTTTAAGAAAGGGTTTATCGTTCCGACGAGGATCGGTGGGCTCCCCAATCCCAAGGTAGTGTGTGAGGTGAGTAACTCTAGCGATGATGGAAAGGTGAGAAGTGCAAAGAGTGGAGTGTGTGTGATTTAGACAATGTGCGAAGTGTGAGTGTGGTGTGTTTAATTTTGGAAAGACAATGAGGCAAATGAAATGAAACCAACAAGTAAAGAATGCAAGCAACAGAAAGATAAAGTGTGTGCAATGTATGAAAATATTGGGATTTTCGGGTAAACCCCAAGTCCAATGCAACAAGCAATGCTTTAATCAATTCAATCATGCCAATATGTTCACAAATCGAGTCCCGTACCCTAGCCATCTTATGGATCTAGGATCGTGCTTCAAAAGGTATTCGAATGTCATGTTATGGGTCATTCAAACTCTCTAGATGTCATGGAAGATTCCTCTATGTTACCTAATACCGAATCCCCCAAAGTGCTTAAGAGGCGTAAAGCATCGAAGCATATAGACTCAAATATGTATTGCCTTAGTCTAGAGGAAAGTAAAGTGATCAAGCCAAACCATTCTCATACAAGATGAGTTAAATGCATATCCAATAGTGATCAATCCTTCAAATACACATTCAACACATATTCAAATAGGCAATACACATACTCATGAAATACATAGGCATTTATTCATCAATCAAGCATTACAAAGTCACATTGGACTAGGGCACACAACCCTAGTTCCCAACAAAGTAACTACACACTAATCATCTCAAATAACATCATCAAATTACAAATATGAACTCTAAACATAAGGAAAAGAGAGAGTAGAGATGAGATGAGGGATGCTCAATGGGTGCTCTCTCCTTGGCCTTGATGATGAACTTGGTGACTTGGTGAGGATCCCAGCTACCCAAAGTGGTGGTAGAGGTAGTAGACATCGTGGTGAGGAAGGTTGATGAAGGGTGGAGGCAGAATGGAGGTGAGGAAGTGGTGGAAGTAGTTGAACCGACGCGCGTCGACCCATCATCGACCGGTCGACAAATGTGCAGTAGCTAAACCTAAGGGAGAGGTGGAGAAGAGGAAAGGGAAAGGGAAAAGTGGAGGAATTTGGGGCTGATTGGGAATGACCTAAATGTGGCAAAATCTAAGCATATATATAGGTGAAAGGGAGAGGGAATGAAAGGTTAGGATGAAGTAGGGTTAGATCTAATGGCAAGAAAGTTTAATGAAGGGCAAGGGGGTAAAATCCTATAGGGGACAAAAGGAATTAATAGTCTAGGGGTGACATTACCATATCTAGCATATCCCTTTGATAATTTTTGGAATCCTTTAATGATGTGTCACAAGGTTGACTTCGTCTTGACTTTGACCACGACTTTCGAAGTTTACCAAAAATAATTTTTGACCAAACTTCCGGAATTTTCTTGCGACTCACTTCCGAGACTTCATGTTGACTTGTTGACACTTTAAAGTCGGGGTTGACCACGAGTTGACTTTCGGTCCACGGGTTGACTTTTCGTCCTTTTACCGAAAATCCACTAAAAGCTCCAAAATGCATCATTTCGCTCCCAATATCAATCTGATGCTCGTGAACCATATAATGGTGCAATTCAAGGATTAGAGACACTAAACGGCCCTTGGATTAGCATTACTAGAGTGATTAGAGGCCTAATTTGTATGTAAATAACATACAAATCATGTACCATCATTCTAAATTGAAAAAAAAAATTAATATTTTTTTTCTCTAATTACATATATCGGGATATGTCGACAATATCGGAAATATTCGGTGACGTCGGAGAGATTTTGAAGATATTTGCAGACATGGTAAATTATTGTAGATTGATATATCGGTAACTTGAAAAAAGGATATATCGGCATATCAACAGATATTTTAATCTTTGCATAGCATCACATGGCGTTTGGCAAATAGGAAAAAAAACTACTTCCATTGGAAGCTTGGGCTTTTTCAAAGTCGAAGTCAAAGCCAACAAAAAGTAGCTTCTCGGCTTTTGAAAGCCGAAACACTATAGCGGAGGTTACTATTCATTAATGAACAGTTCACTTTTTGGATCAATCACAGCTCCAATTCGTAGCCTACGATCACTACCGCCGGCACCCATAGCCTCCACCGCTCACACAACAGAGCCCCTCTCTCTCTCTCTCTCTCTCTCTCTCTCTCTCTCTCTCTCTCTCTCTCTCTCTCTCTCTCTCTCTCTCTCTCTCTCCCCCCCCCCCCCCCGACACCACGACATCTCTCGCCCACCGCCCCACTTCGATTCACGGCATCGCTGCCGCACCGCAATTCACAATCACGATTACACAAGGACCCAACTCCGACTTCATTCAATTGCCCATAATTCGAGAGTCACCACTCACCACCTGCCTTACTCGAACCAAATTGGTCAAGCACAACGCCGCCGCTGTAAGCTGAGCCGATCCTGGTCCTCTCGCTCATCACCATCGTGCCTACACCTTGCTCCTTTGCTGGCTCCGCCGCTGATCCTCGAGCCCAACACAGCGTCGCTCTCTTTCGTCTCCGCCCTTGCACTGGACCTCCTGAGAGCATGAGCTCTCCCTCCTCTCGATCTTCATCCCTCACGACTACTCTCTCTCTCTCTCTCTCTCTCCAATTAATTTGGACACTGATGTGTACGTAAAATACGTACACAAAGTGCTTCTAATCACTTGAATTACGCTATTTGTATGTTCGAGAGCTGTTTTGTATGTTTAATGTGTGTTTTTTATGTTTGTTTTTTATGTTTCAGGTCAAATAAGTGTAGTTTGGCCATTTTGCACTAAATTGGTGTTTTTCAACTCCACGTTTATTTTCTCTCATCAATTTATTTTTATTTGTTTTTTTTTATTTTAATTTCAAAAATAGTTTTTACAAATAAATATAAATTTATTTATTTTTTTAGTTATTTAATAATTAAATAAAGGGGGACTTTGATTTTTTTTTTCTCCCTTCATAATTCCCGATCGGGAATTGATTTTAGTCTCCCCTTTCCTCTCCTCTGCCCCCGACCCCCCCCCCCGCCCAGTTCCCCTCTTCTTGTTCTTTCTCCTTCTTCTTCCTCTTTTTCTCCTTTTCTTTTCTTTTCTTCCCTTTTGTTTCCTCTCTGCACTTTCTCTTTCTCCTCTCTACACCCAACTCACCTTCACCAGCTGCTGTCCAGCCCGTCACCACCTGTGCCGTTCCCTCTCTTCCAGACCGCCATCACCGCCACCCCGCAGCCCGCGCCTCTTCTCTCTCCATCTCGATCTGCTCTCTCTCCAGCTGCTGCCGTGCCCATTCACCGCCGCACCACCAGTGCCGCGCCTCCTCTCGGCTCCACCAGTCCACCAAACGCAGCAGCCTTCTCTGTACTGCTGCACCCAAATCATAGCCCATTCAATTGGGATCAATTCCTCCAATTATCAAGCTCACAATCACAATCATCACCACCACAGACAGCATCCAAACCACTCACCAAACCACCGCACAAGCTGCAATCATCTTCACCCGCACCTCTGCTAAGGACACCCAGCTGATGCCACCGTGAAGCCCAGCTCCTTCCGCCGCCGCTACCTTCTCTCTTCTCTGCCGCACGCACCAGCCGGAGCTTTGACCCAATACTCTCGATCCATTCTCTGGCTTTGAGTCCAATTAAGTTGGACTCCTACAGTAACAATACCCAATTGCCCTCATAATTACTTGCAATTTTATTTATTTCCTTTAAATAATTGTTGAGTATTTTGTTATTTATTTTTGTGTGAAAATTGTGTGACATTGTGTTTATTTTATTAAAACCCAAAACAATTTGTAAATTATGTATTTGATTGTGTGAATTTGTGATATTTATAAAAAACTCATTTTGTGATTTATTTTAAGTATTCATAAGTTAATTTAATTTCATTGTTTTGTTAGTTACTTGATTAATTTACTTAATGTGTTCAATTGTCATTATATAAGAAAAATCCCCCAAAAAAAGAAAATTGTATTTATTGTGAAACATTTAAGTTACATTTTACCAAGTGGGTTTTGGGTCTCCAATCCCTGTGGTACGACAACCTCAATCTTAATATATTTTTAGCATTGTATTTTGACTTCGTCAAATGGCGCTGTTGGCGGAAATTGATGTTTAACCTTGATCTATTGGTTATCGTAACCGAGTTTTTCTTGCACTTTGCATTTTTCTAGTTAGTTTTTCTAATTTTTGTTAGTTGTAATTTTTGTGTGCGTCTTATTTTATTTTGTGCTATATTTATTGTTTTAGTTTCTTTTTATATTTTTCTCTCTTGAAATTCATAGGTGCGATATTCATAATTCTGAGCTATGGATCGTTGGAGTTATAATTGGGATGATTCAAGAGAATTCGAAGACCCGTTGTCCCTTCAAGATTATGAGTTCTACTTAGAGACGTTTCAAGGAGCCGTGGTGCCCCAACCATATTCTCAAAATCAATGCATTGAGCCATCACGGCCTTTACATCCTTCCCTTGAAGAAATGACAGCTCAATTAAACCAGTCTACATTTAATCATTCTAAATGATGGCATGAATTTGAAGAAAGAAGTGCAAAATGTGATCTACTAATAGCGCAAATTCAGGTAAATGGTTTAGAGGAGCAGAATCATGAACTCACAGCTCAGCACTCAAGTAAGCTTCATAATATCGATTCCTTATATGTACATGATGATATTGATGTGCATTCATATGGGGTCGAGAGGGAAGATAATGTTCCTCTTGATCATGTTAATAATGTGCATCATAATCTTACATTAAAGGAGGATGGGAATCGGGAGGAAGAAAATGTACTCTCGGGAAATGGATTGGGAGATCATGATATTGTGCTATCAAGGAGTGACAAGGGGGTGGATAAGGAAGCCGGAGGGAAAGAAAATGTATCTTCCGGAGAGCAGACTCTTCATAAAGGATGTGAAGGTGCAGTTAAGCCTGAACATGAAAAAGCTGTGAAGAAAAAGAAAAAGAAGAAGCAAGGGCTAATGCGTGAAGTATTTGATATCTTCAAGGACGTAGATGTGAACTTCCTTCTGCTCGATCTCATTAGCCAGCTGCCAGCATATGTAGAATTTGTCAATGATCTAACCATTCACAAGAAGAAGCTCCAAGCTGGTGAGAAATTTATGCTCAAGGAGGAAGTGAGTGTCATCATTCAATGAAGGGTGTCCCCTGACATACATGATCCTACGAGCTTTGTTATTGGTTGCACAATTGGTGAAAAATCCTTTGAAGGAGCTATCATGGATATGGGCACAAGCATCAACATCATGCATCTAGCAACTTTCCGAAAGCTAGACATTGGTACTATGAAGCCTACTTCAATTTCAGTGCAACTTGCAGATGAAACATTCAGAATGCCTGTGGGGATTGTGGAAGATGTGTTGGTTAGAGTCTACAAGTTCATCCTTCCAGCTGATTTTGTAATTTTGGATATGGATGAAGACCCCAAGATAGAGAGTGGATTGCCTATCATCCTTAGCCGTCCGCCGTCCATTTATGGCCGTGGCAGGTGCAAAGATTAATGTTCAAAAAGGCACCGTGAAGCTCAAAGTTTTGGGAGAAAAAATCAAGCTGCAAGTGCTCCAGCCCACCTTCCCACAAAATGTAATCAAGGATGTGCTTTCAAAAGATTTGGTGAAGGGAAATGAAGCAAAAAGAGAAAGGATTTTTGGTCCTTTAAATCCTCCTAAGCCTCTGATCCAAGATCATCATTTTCCAGTGATTGCAGAACATGTGCAACAAGAACCATTATGTATGGAAGATGATTTTGATAACATAATTGATGAGGTTATGAATCCGTATGTTCATGATGACAAGGATTTTGCTATTTTTACATCCGAGTCTAAGCCGGGCAGTTCTATTGCCACCCACCCTGTCATCCATGAGAATGAGGCCGTGTCTACACCTCCTCCAAAGCATGAATTTGTGCACTCTGCATCCACCATTCCTAAGCGTGATCGAGGAATACTGCCTACACCTTATATTCCTCCTCACAGGCGAAGATTGTTTTATTCACATCCTAATTTTGGGACGTATGAGTCACACAATAAGAAGAGACCTCCATTGACTGAGGTACAAATAGAAGCAATCTTTACGAGAAATTTTGGGGATTAGAGTGAACAAGATGATGACATGTGAATGGTCGCCATTTCCAAGCTGCAAGTTCATGGCTATGCCATACATGAATTATTTCGGTGGTAGGCAAATGTGCTTTGCACCACCTTAATCCAAGAGAAGAGAGAAGACCGACTTTGAGGTCTATAAAAAGAAGCGCTCATGGGGAGACAGCCCCATATTTGCTCTTGTTTGAAGTCTTCACAATTTATCATCACCAAAGGTCGTGAGCATATGGATTGCAAGGCCCCGAGGCCTTGTTTGTTGGTGATTGATGGTGATTATTTTGAAAAGCATGCACTTCAAAGGGGAGCATTTCTATCATTTTCTATTTTATTGTTTGCGTGTTTATTTTCCGTATAAATTAGGGAGAATGATCACTTTGATCATTGAACTTTGCCAAATTTGACACTTTAGTCACTGAATTTTCGAAAATATCACTTTAGTCACTGAACTATTACACCGTCTATCACTTTAGTACCTCCGTTAGTTTTTTCAGTTAAAACGGCATCTCTCCGTTAAATTCAGGGGTATTTTAGGGATGTAAGACTAAAAAATCATTTCTCTGATTCACTTTCCATCAACCGAAATTTTCCTCCATTTTTGACTAAATTTCCCTCGGATTTCACCCATTTTTGTCTACACAATCAAAAATCTCAAAGAGAATTTCACCCATTTTTGTCTACCCACTCGTTTATGGCATTTTGAGATCAACATTCACTATCTTGAATGCAAACAATTCTTAACAAATGTGAACAAAATCACTGCATATGAAGTTCTAAAAGATGTTTGCAATAACTGCAAGTTCAAAAATGATTTTTTGGTCTTACATCCCTAAAATACCCCTGAATTTAACGGAGAGATGTCGTTTTAACGGAAAAAACTAACGGAGGTACTAAAGTGATAGACGGTGTAATAGTTGAGTGACTAAAGTGATATTTTCGAAAGTTCAGTGACAAAAATGTCAAATCTGGCAAAATTCAGTGACCAAAGTGATCATTCTCCCAAAAAAAAAATTGTGTTTGTTTTTACTGTTTTCAGTTACTATTTTTTTTATTTATTTTTTTTTACTGTTCATTTTTGGGCTTGTTGTTTAGTATTGGGCCTTAAGCCCATTTGTTTAGTCAGTTTGGGTTTCGAAAAAAAAAAGTTTTCAATTAAATAAATTTGGCCCATTTGGACTTGTCATTTTCAAAGCCCAAAACTCGTAACCCAAGCCCATTTAGTTGAGTCGGGCTTCTGTCTTTTAGTTTGTGTTTGGGCCACGTTAAAAAAAAAAAATTGTTGCCCCGTTTGTCTAAGCCCACCAATAATGGCCCAAGTTTTCTTCGGCCCAGCCCACTTTAAAGCCCAGACCATATCGATGGCCCAAGCCCATTTAAAGTGTCGGCAGTCAATAATTGTGTTGGTTCGTGTGTCACACGCGTTTTCACTATTAACTTTACGACTTCTGTGTAAAGCAGCGAATAAAATAAAAAGAAAAACTCTTATTGGGCCGTTCAGCGACTTTTGCGCCGGTTTAATAATAATAATAATAAAAAATCGTTTGTTTAATAATTCGAACGCGTGTCCAATGTAGTCTTTACGACTTTTGTAGCTTGACACTGTGTGCTTTGCGACTTTCGTCGCTCGATCCGTGATTTACGGATCTCTGTCTGTGGACTTTGACACGCGTCTGTTTGTTTCCGTTCCTTTCCCTTGTGTCTGTGTGTTTGTTTCATTTTCATGCATTTCAATTTTATTTTTCACTTAGTCTGTCCCATTTTCTCTCACGTGTTCTTTCGTGTTTTTTGTTTGTTCTTAGCTTGTTCTTCATGTTCCTAGTTAGTTTTCCCAGAAACACTTCCAAACCCAGAAAGTCATCATCCATCCCAACCCAAAAATAGCCAAGAAAGTCAACTCTTTCAGTGAATTGTTTCAGGCAGGTCCTTTAGAGAGTCCAATCTTTGAAGTCATGGATGAAATCATTCCACCGAGCGTGCTCAATAGTTTCGATGCTAGCACGCCGACTGTGCCACAACCACAAGAACAAGCACCAACCCAGGCTGTTGATCCACCTGCACAACCTGAAGCCAGTCCTTCCCAGAGGAGAGCCCCGAGGACGAAATACACCAGAGCTAAAAAAGAAGCATTGGAAGCTTTCTTCGCGGTGTATACTCACCCAACCAAACCGCAAAGAGAAAGGTTGAGTAAGAAAATCAGGTTGCATGAAAGCCAAATCTATTATTGGGGCAAGAGAAATGAAAACAAGCACGGTATCCAGTCTGATGAGCAGCGGTTTGCCGAGCTGGAGAGAAGGAACGAGGAGCTGATAAGTAAGAACGAGGAGCTTCAAGTGTAGAATCAAAATCTCATCGATGCTCTCAACAGCGGCATCTGTCCCCATTGCGGAGGTCCTATTCCGCACTTAGATGTGCAACGGTCAAGGCTTGAAGTTGTTCCTCCACAACCAGAGCCTCTACTACAATTTTCCGATGATTCAATCGATTTGGACCACTTGCGAAGGGATGTGCGAAGCCTCATGCCAACATTAGTCGAGTGCCCATCCTTGCATGTGCCATCTGACAACGTTCCGAGACCTGCTCATGATCTTGTTGGAGTTCACACCGACTTGATTATTGATATCGTTAGTAATGCCAAAGACGAACTCTTGCTCATGGCCACTGTTGGTTTTCCCTTATGGATCTCTTCACCAAATCCCAGCATTTCTATTCATCCTGAAACTCTGCACCGTGGAGAGTACTTGCGAGTGTTTCAACGAGGTGAGCCTGCACCATACTTCAAAGCAGAATCCTCGAGACACTATGCAACCATTCAGCTTAATCCGACCACCATTGTTCAGATTTTGATGGATGTTGGTCAATGGTTGCTTGTCTTTTGTAGTATGATTACAAATGCTCAAACCTTGGAGATTCTATCCTTCGACAATGAAGAAAGCTACAAGGAGTAAAAGCAAGTAATGTTGGCCGAGTTTCTGGTGGCAACATACACCGTTTCAACTCGTGATGTCCAGTTTGTTAGATACTCTCACCAACAACTAGATGGAAGTTGGGTCGTTGTAGATGTTTCCGTGGACGAAATGAGTTCAAAACCAAGACCTTCAGTGATATCGATATGCCGAAAACGTCCATCCGGATGCGTGATTCATGATATGCAAAATGGATCCTCCTTTGTCACTTGGGTGGAGCACGTTGATGTGCGCAAAAAATATTTAAGCCCCATATTCAAACCTTTTGTCGAATCAGGTTTTGCATTTGGAGCGAAGCGTTGGATGTCAACTCTTCAATGGCAAGCCGAACGTTTCCTCTGCTCCATGGGGATCCACACTTCACCTAGTGACATAATCATTACACCAGAGGGGAGAAGAAGCCTAGCTGCGATGGCAAACAAGATGGTGGTCAGTTTTTACAACGACATCAACAACTCCACATACCATCACTGGACTTGTTCGAACATAACGAGACACACTAATGGAGGTCAGGACTAACAAGAGAAGGGGTGATCCTAACAAACCCCCTGGACCCAATCGTACTGCTGGTTGTTCTGTCAAACATCTCACCCTCACACTTGAACTTTGCTTGCCCTCAAGCAAACACAAATGTTTGAGTCCGGGGGTTTTGTTAGGATCACTCCTTCTCTTGTTGGTCCTGACCTCCATTAGTGTGTCTCTCGTTATGTTCGAACAAGTCCAGTGATGGTATGTGGAGTTGCTGATGTCGTTGTAAAAACTGACCACCATCTTGTTTGCCATCGCAGCTAGGCTTCTTCTCCCCTCTGGTGTAATGATTGTGTCACTGGGTGAAGTGTGGATCCCCATGAAGCAGAGGAACGTTCGGCTTGCCGTTGAAGAGTTGACATCCAACGCTTCGCTCCAAATGCAAAACCTGATTCGACAAAAGGTTTGAATATGGGGCTTAAATCTTTTTTGCGCACATCAACGTGCTCCATCCAAGTGACAAAGGAGGATCCATTCTGCATATCATGAATCACGCATCCGGATGGACGTTTTCGGTATATCGATCTCACGGAAGGTCTTGGTTTTGAACTCATTTCGTCCACGGAAACATCTACAACGTCCCAACTTCCATCCAGTTGTTGGTGAGAGTATCTAACAAACTGGACTTCACGAGTTAAAACGGTGTGTGTTGCCACCAGAAACTTGGCCAACATTACTTGCTTTTGCTCCTTGTAGCTTTCTTCATTGTCGGATGATAGGACCTCCAAGGTCTGAGCATTTGTAATCATACTACAGAAGACAAGCAACCATTGACCAACATCCATCAAAATCTGAACGATGGTGGTCACATTAAGCAGAATGGTTGCAGAATCTCTCGAGGATTCTGCTTTGAAGTTTGGTGTAGGCTCACCTCGTGATGTGAACGTAAAATACGTTCACAAAGTGCCTTTAATTACTGGATTTTGCTATTCCGAAAGCTTAATTGTTTGTTTAATATTTGTTTTTGTGTTTTTAGGGAAAATATGAGAAAAATGTCAATTTCAACACAAAAGGTGAATTTTGGAGATTTTCAGCGTAAATAGGAAAGTCAACCGTGACTTTCATTTGTGGAATAAAATATTGTACAAAGATTTCGGAAACCGTTCCGAATTCCGGCAAGTTTGTCGGCGAACCACCACATAAGGCGGCGCAACCACCACACGCGGTGGCGAAACATAATTCAAATCTCCATTTTATTTTCCCATCTTTATATTTATTTTTATGTTTATATTTATTATTTTTATTTACTTTTGATTTTATATTTATTTTTATTTGTTTGGTTACCTATTTATTTATTTATTTATTTTTATTTTGTATTTGTTTTGGTTTTGATTTTAACTTTGCAGCCACCACCACCGAGCACACCACCCTTGGCTGCTAGCATCACCTACCATCTCCACTATTCCACCACCACCGCACACCACCAATTACAGCAGCCACTTCCCTTTTCCTTTGGATTCTAGCTCCACCACCATCACCAACCTATCCCACTCTCTCTTGGCTGTTTCCCCCTTCCCTTCTCTATTTAAGAGAAGCTCCAGCAAGCTTAATTCACACAATCATCATCTCAGTAGCTACAATTCAACACCACCATCATCATAGCCATCTTCAATCACCACCATTAATCAAGCCATGGCAGCCATCAATTACCTGCAATCAATTTCAGTTTTGTTCCTGCAAATTCACAATCAAAGAAATCATTCTCTAATTATCTATATTTTTGTTTTGCAGGTTTGGAAGCTGCTCAAAGCCACACCGTATGCAGCTGCTGCCGTCGCCAAGCCCGACGCTTCCCAGGCCGCACCACCGACGTCGTGCTTTCTGCCCGTGTCCATCTCGACGGCGATCACATCTTCCAGGCCGCACCTCCTCCATTGTGCCGTCGACGTGCCTCACGGTGAAGCCCAGCTTCGATCCACTGCAATTTCCAGCCAAGCTGCTCTGCCACGACGCCGCTGCCACCTGCAAACTGAAATCGCCGGCGCCGTTGCAAGCTAAACCTGTGCTCTCCGGTGACATTCTTTCCTGCCAATCCACCTGCGCCGGCGTCCTCATCTTCTTGCCCAGTCATGGCCGCCCATCTGAAAACTGCTATCCACTGTCTAGCCGGCGATCCTATCTTCCGCGCACCATTTGCCGGCGCCGATCTTTTGCCGCTACCCAGCCTCGCCGCAACCTGCAAGCTTTCACCGTCCCAGCCACTCACTGCCGCAGCTTCCATCCTCTCGATTTCTCTGTTCGTGAAAGAAGAAGAAAGAAGATAATTAAGGAGATGAAAGAGTTTTGCTGGGCAGGGCTGAATGAAGAAGAATAAAAAATCCCAGCTTTGAATAGTCAAAGGGTCAAACTGAATTGAGAGAAAAGAAGACCGGGTCAACCAAGTCAACTGGGCTTTGACCCTCCAACCAATGCCATTTCAGCCCAAATTGATCTGGCCTCCAAATGTTCGATTTTCTATCGGTGGGGTGTCCTTTTCAGGCTTAGTCTTTTCCAACCCTCGTTTATTTATTATATTTTATTTTTGTTTAATTTTATTTTCGTACTTTAATTAATGTGAATAAATGTTGGGATAAATTGTTACTATTTGTTTTATTTTCTATTTTGTGTAATAATTGTTGGATTGAAGTTAATTGATTCTTCTAGCAGCTTATGTGAATTTTGTTTGTTTGGTTTTATCTTTAATGTTGAAACTAAATAATAAGGATCGCGGATAGACGAGCGTTCGCTAGGTTGCGCACTTGAATTAACAACTCTTCTTCTATGCGTTAGACATGTTTAGATTAATCACCTTTGCATGTTTAATTGTTTAATCTAGATGAGCGTTCACTAGGTTGATTTTCATGGGAGAAGTTTATTTGGAGAATGATAACCTGCGTAGGCATTCTACATGTGTTAGTTTCGGATTCATGGCTAGGGAGTTAGTTAATCTTCAAAACAATATTTGTGTGTGTTTTTCTTGTTTTCAAAAATAATAAAAAATACAAAAATATTTCCTTTTATTGTTTTCAAAATTATCAAAACCCCCAAAAATACTTTTGTATATAATGTATATTTTTGTAAATAGAAACAATACTGTATAGTTTATTTAATTTTGTATATATATATATTTTTTATTCTTTATACTTGTTAATAATAATTCTTTATTTAATTTATTTTATTGTGACATTGAAAAGTAAATATAACAATCCTCTGTGGGAAAAACCTCTATTTCCCATTATACTTTACAACGACAATTGTTAGGAATTTATCCTCATATCATTTTGGCGCGGTCTCGCCGGTGATTGTTTTTACTATTTACTTTTTACTTTTTACTATTTGTAAATAATACTTGTTAATTTTATTTATACTCACTTGATTATACTTGTTTATATTTTTACACTTACTAATTATATTTAGATGTCTTTTTATAGTTGATTATTTTTTTGTTGTTGTAAGTTGTAAGTTGAACGGAAATAGGTAAGGTCCTTTTGTTAATATTGGCCTAAACCCTTCATTTTTACCGTAAGGTTATTTGAGGTTGAGGGCGGCCTTTATTAACACTTGGAGAATTGTCGAACACTTAAGTGCTTTCTCAACTGAGTAAGGGGCACATGGATGGTGTCTAGGTCGAGACCCTGGGTGACAGGTTTTGGATTCAGAGGACTATAGACTGACGTAAGTCGATAGGGGTGTAAGCCTCTGTAGTCCACTAAATGAATCCTGCCCCTCGCTTATTCTCATATGATCTGGCCATTCGCCTTTGAAAACACGGAAAGTCATTTAAGTCGAGGCATTGCACCTAGGCCGTAAGTCCACCTTGAGTTACCGCTTGGAATCAACTTTCCTTTTTTTTCAACTATATTCAGACAAAAGAAAATGTTTTTGTACGCTTTAGGTATATTGGATTAAACATGACTTTAAGATGGGTAGCTGTTTCAGTCCCATTGCACATTGAAGTGCTTTGTTCCCGTACCTAAGTGTATTGTGTAAATAAAATATACGTAGACATAGGAAATTTTATTCATTCATTGATTCATTTTTAACTTTGTAAATATTTTGTTTTGATTTTGCAAATTTTATTACTAATTTTTTTATATTTTGTATAGGAAATAATCCGGGTTTATCGGAAATTTTACCACGTACATCGGAGCATACGTTTTGGAAGTCAAGGTTGAAAAACCTTGAGGTTGATGTCTTGTTGGTGATTTTCGGTTTCCTCGGGAGTAAAAAGGTAAGTTTTCTTTTCACTCTCGTTATTTGTTTTTGAAAAAGAAAAAAATAGAAAATTTGTAATTGTAAATAAAAAAAAAAAAAAAAATTGTGTTTGTTTTTGTTTTACTGTTTTGTAATTTTTACTGTTTATATTTACTGTTTGTTTTATTTTTGGGCTGGTTTGTTAGTTTGTTTGTTATTGGGCCTTAGGCCCGTTTTGTGTGATTGGTTAGGGTTTTAGGTTTCGAAATAAAAATAAAAATAAAAATAAAATAAAAAAAAATTGGCCCATTGGGTCGTGTCATTCAGAAGCCCAAAACCATAACCAAGCCATTAGGTGTCGGGCCTGTTCGTTTTTAGGCCCATTAGTTTAAGCCCACCAATAAGGCGGCCCACTTTAAGGCCCAAACCATTCGATGGCCCAAGCCGTTTAAAGTGTGGCAAGGCGTGTGCTACGCTTTTCATCGTTCACTTTACGACTTTTCGTAAAGTATTAAAAAAAATAAAAAAATAAAAAAATTCGAAAATCAAAAAAAAATTTGATTGGGCCGACGCACGACTTTGCGTCGGCCGATTGTTTAATAAATCGACGTGCGTGTTCACTATTCCCTTTGCGACTTTCGTCGCTCGATCCGTGATTTACGATCGTCTGACTTTGGACAGGTCCGTCCGTTCGTTTCCTTCCTTCGGTTTGGTTAGTGCCTTAGTCATTTCACGCAATTTCCTTGGTTTCCTTTTCTCTCTCATTCTCTCTCGTTTTCTCTTCGTGTTCTTCATTGTTCTTCGCTTTTCCTAAAACCTCAATCCGAAGTTATCCCTTCCAAACAAATGGCAAAAAGTGAATTCTTTCCGTTATTTCAGGGTCCTTCGGAGTCAAATCTTGAAGGTCGGATGAAATAATTCCACGAGCATGCTCAACGCGTGCTAGAGGAGAGCCACAACCGCAACCATACCCCAAGACCAATGGTGATCCACGCCGAGGGAAGCCGCTCGTCTATAGGAGACTTGAGGACAAAGTACACAAGTCGAGAGAAGACGGCGGCTTTCGGGTGTATTCTCACCCCACGAAACCACAACGAGAAAGATTTGGTCCGAAAATCGGACTGAGGAGGACCAGATCTATTATGGGGACGAGAAATAGGAAGAAGTTCGGTATCCGAGTCGAGCAACGTATCGCCGAGCTGAGAGACGAAATGATGAGCGGTGAGCAAGAACGAGGAGCTTCATGCGAATCAACGACTCGTCGATGCTCTCCAACGCATCCGTCCCATGCGAGGTCTGTTCCGCACTCGATGTGCCACGCAAGGCTCGAAGTTGTTCCTCCACAACAAGAGCCTATTCTCGAGCTGTCCGACGATTCCATCGACATGGACCATGAGACGGAGTGCGGAGCCTCATGCCTACCCAGTGAGCGCCCATCCATACCTATGCCATCGACACCCTTCCGGACCTGCCATGATCTGTCGAGTCCCACCGACTTGATCTCGATATCGCCCGCAAGGCCAAACACGAGCTCGCTGGCGCCGGTTTCCTCTATGGATTTCTTCACCGACTCCCGACACGTCTATTCATCCCGAGACTTTTCATAGGGCCGAGTACTTGCGAGTGTTTCAACGAGCTGAACCTGCACCGTAGTTCAAAGCCGAATCCTCGAGACACTCGGCAACCATTCACCTTTATCCGACCACCATCGTTCAGATCTTAATGGATGTTGGTCGATGGTTGCCAGTCTTCTGTAGCATGATCACAAACGCCCAGACGTTGGAGATCCTTTCCTCCGACAACGAAGATGGCTACAACGAGCAAAGCAGGTGATGTCGGCCGAGTTTCTGGTGCAATCTCACATCGTTTCGACTCGTGAAGTCCAATGTGGGATAGTATGTCGATGGACAGCTCGGTGCGTGTGCTAGCAAATTTCACCATCGGTCTTGACCCGCGGAACCGATTTCGGTGTCGCCATAGATAATCACAACGACTTCCTCATTCTTCAGAGGTTGACGATGAACGGGTCGTCCGTGATTTAGGCGATTAACCATTCCATTCTCCATGTTTGTTAGTGGGTTCAACCGAGCCATTTCCACTTATGTCTTGGCTTCTCCATTGCCTAAGTAGAGCCATTCTGACGAAATGACTAGGTGTTCCGATCTGAAGGCTACACGCCAAGGTGGGTCGCTGTCGCGCCTAAGGGGTTGGTGCAAGTGTTTGGGTGGTGTGTCGTTAGTTTCGGGGTTCTTTAACTTTTTTTTGTTTATGTTGTGTGTTTTTTTTGTGGTGTGTTTATTTTGTTTGTTTTTCTCATTTTGTTCTTTGTGAATTTGTCACTTGAGCATGTTTAATTCAAGTGTGGGAAGGTTTATTGAAGAAAAAATTTGAAAATTGAAAAATTGAAAATTTTTTTTTCTACTAACATATGTACCCTTTCTGCTATAGTAGTGTCACGTATTGTTACGTAAATTGAAAAAAATCAAAAAAAAATCAAAAATTCAAAAATTACAAAAATATTTGCTTCTGTTTTGTGTTTTTGTGTGTTTTGTGTTTTGTTCTTTCCAATTCCGATGATGAATTGAGTTTAATTGTTATGATTTTTAGAATGTTTATTATATGTTAAGGATTTGTGTAGTTTGCTTTGGATTTAATTTGCATAACTTGTGATTGCTCGAAATTTCATGTTCACATAACCTGTTTCGATTAGTTGATTGCAATCCGAGAAGCACATTTGAACATACATTGTCATGCATACCCAGAAAATGTGAGGATTTGAGCCTATTGTATATTCACATGTATGCATATTTCATACATTTACTCGTTCTTCATGTGTGCACAATTCATGAGTTTTTGAACCTAGAACTTGCTCAGAGACCTCTTGAAACATTTTGTTAATCTGTAATGAATTAGAAATGAGTAAGGCATTAGTTGAGCACCATGGCCAAAATATTCACTATCCATCTAAACACGGACTTTAGGATCCCCTTTTGAACTGATCACTCATTAGCCGTTTCTTTTGTTCACCCACACCATTTCACCCTTGTTTTATTTATGTTTGCAAGACGATGATAGTGACTTCTTATATTTTTATGCTTCGGATTTATTTGGTATTATACCAGAAGGCAAGTGTGGGGGTGTATTTATTTTGTTGTATTTGTTCAAAAAAAATATTCAGAAATAAAAAGAAGGAATAAATTCCTCAAAGAAAAAAAATAGAAAAGAAAAAAAATGTCGAAAGAGAAATTCCAAAAATAGAGTTATTTTGTTGTATTGTTTTATTTTCAATAAAAGGTTGGAGGAAAATAAGAGTTGTTTCGGGTTTAGCATAAGTATGAGTTTCAAAGTCGTTGATTTGTCTTGCAAACATGTAAAACATTTTTCATTTCGAGTCCTTTCACTTCATTGACCATTCACCATTTACCATTCATCCTTTTGTCCCTGTTTCACCTAAAAAGCCCTTATGATCTGATGATTTGTGGATTAATTGTAGAGAGTTGGTTAATGAGCAAGCATATGGGAACACTACTTGTGTAATTGTTTTGAGAGTAAACACTTAACCCTAAACACTGAGCGGAAATATTTAGTGAATCTTTTGAGCTTTAGTGGTTAATGTTGTTTCGATGTGCCTATTGGATTGCTTGACATTAATTGTATACTTGGTTTTCACACACTTCACCTGAGCATAAATGAGATGTACATGTTAAATGCTTAGCAAATTCTTTAACCTTCGTATATAATTTTTATTCTTTTGATTATAATTCTTTCGAACTCGCTGAGGATTATGGTTGGAAAGACCAGTCTGTTTTGTGTTTCCCTTTCTGTTTTGTGATATTTTGTTCTGTGTTTGCTCGAGGACTAGCAATAGTTCAAGTGTAGGGGTGTGATGTGAACGTAAAATACGTTCACAAAGTGCCTTTGATTACTGGATTTTTTAGCTTTGGTGTATTTCTTCCTCGGGGCTCTCCTCTAGGAAGGACTGGCTTCAGGTTGTGCAGGTGGATCAACAGCCTGGGTTGGTGCTTGTGGTTGTGGCACAGTCGGCGTGTTAGCATTGAAACTATTGAGCACACTCGGTGGAATGATTTCATCCATCCCTTCAAAGATTGGACTCTCTGAAGGATCTGCCTGAAACAATTCACTGAAAGAGTTGACTTTCTTGGCCATTTTTGGGTTGGGAGGGAGGATGACTTTCTGGGTTTGGAAGTGTTTCTGGGAAAACTAACTAGGAACATGAAGAACAAGCTAAGAACAAACAAAAAACACGAAAGAACACGTGAGAGAAAATGGGACAGACTAAGTGAAAAACAAAATTGAAATGCGTGAAAATGAAACAAACACACAGACACAAGGGAAAGGAGCGGAAACAAACATACGCGTGTCAAAGTCCACAGACAGAGATCCGTAAATCACGGATCGAGCGACGAAAGTCGCAAAGCACACAGTGCCAAGCTACAAAAGTCGTAAAGACTACAGTGGACACGCGTTCGAATTATTAAACAAACGATTTTTTTTATTATTATTATTAAGCCAACACAAAAGTCGCTGAACGGCCCAATAAGAGTTTTTCTTTTTATTTTATTCGCTACTTTACACAGAAGTCGTAAAGTTAACAGTGAAAACGCATGTGACACACGTGCCAACACAATTATTGACTGCGACACTTTAAATGGGCTTGGGCTATGGTGATGAAATACTTGTGACGAAATCAATATTCATTACAAAATATGTATATTCAGTGACCAATATTAATTTTCATAACTAAATAGTTTGCCTCCAAAATAAAAGTTTATTGTGAAGAAAAGTGGTTTGGCTCCAAAAAAATTTGGTGTTGGCGCCAAAAGCATTTAGGGCTAGTTTGGGATTGTTGTGACTTAAAAAAAAATCGTTTTTAGGAAAATCAACTGTGAATTAAAGCAGCTTTTAGAAGTAACATTTGGGTTGCTTCTATAATCTGCTGCCACTTATCCGTAATTTTTAATTAAACCTACTTTTTACTAATTCACCAAACATTTTAAGAACTTAAATTTTACGAAAAAGCTGATTTTTATAAAAGCGAAGCAATACCGAATTGGCCCTTAGATTGGAGGCAAAAGTATTTAGACTTGGCGCCATTTGTTTGTTGAATAGTGATGAATATCATCACATTTAGTAACCAGATTTTAGTCGAGTCACTGAAAAAAAAATTTAAAAATAAATAAATTAAGTCAAACTAATTGTTTCAGTATGATACCCATTTAGTGAGGAAGCTAAAATATAAAAACTCACCCCCCACATGCCGACCAAACTAGCTCTGGGAACATGTGCAGATCTCACATATCCTTTATATTATATATAAACCATAAGTCTCTCTCCTCACCGAAGTTTTCTTAAGGTAGCAGTGACTTAGTGTGAGATCTTTTTAATTCATTATGGGCGAGGTTTGAAAAATCGCTAAGCGTTAAGCGGGCGGTGGGCAGGGACCTAGCGCCTAGGCGGTTTTTTTTAATTGCATATAATTATATAAAATTATAAATAAAAATATATAAATATATATCATCTAGCCGGTTTCATTCGATGTCACTTAGTTTTTTCTTAGTTTTCCTATGATGTAGATAAATTGAATTGTTTGAATTTTGAAATTATTGACCTTTCATGTAGGTATTATTTGTGTTAAATATTTACATAGTTTTAAATGTATGTCTATCATAATTATTTTCCAAATTAGATTTGAAGAATTTGAAATTCAAAATTTAAACGAAAAAGCGAAAATACTAAATTTAAGGGATTTTAATTTGTTTTCCTTATTTTTCGTCAGAGACAAAATGGACAAAAGAAAAATGTAATTGGACCGCAATTAAAAAAATAAAATAGCTAGACTTTTTTTTTTTGACACGGAAAAGACTATGCAAAATGGCCAATTGACTTAACAAATTGGCAATTGCATTTGATGAATGGGTGCATTTGCTCTTAGAAGGAGATAGACAGTGAATCAGGAGTTTGGGCGCGGACAACCTGCATTCGCAAATGTTACGTCAGCAAAATCTACTCCAAGTCAATGAATTACAGGCAACAATCCATTGGTTTTCTCATAACAACATACCAAAACTGTGGTTCTCGCCTTCTCGCCTATCCTGTCTATGCCTATCTGTCATGGAAAGGGTGAGGAGGGTCTACCTTCTTCTTACCAACCTTTGATTCCTTGGAATACACTTCAATTTTTGGTTTTCAATTTTTCTGTTTAAAAACTTTTTAAACCTTCACCCAAAGTGAAAGCCTCCATTATCGTCTCACCTACCTCCCAAAGACTAGAAAAACTTTCCCCACCGCGCACTCATAAGACGTGAAAGGCACGCGCTAGCCATAATCATTTTCTTGGTTGGTACATTAATTCCAAGAGCGCCACCCAACAACTCCAAGAAATCAAACAAACAAATAAATAAATCCATTCACCAACTCTCCCTCCCTTCTCCCTCTATATATTTTTGTATTACTTGATCTTTTCTGGTCATGCACCAACTCTCCCCCTCTCTCTCTCACACAACTCTTATCATCTCATCTAATGATCGATCAACCCAGCTAGATCCCTCCAACAATATTAAGAATTAAGAATATGGGTCTTCCTCCTCTACCACTACCGCTACCAGTATCCATCTCATTCTCAATTGTGATCCTCATCGTTGCATACAAGCTGTTTCAACGGCTGAGATTCAAGCTCCCACCAGGTCCACGTCCATGGCCAGTCGTCGGAAACCTGTACGACATAAAGCCGGTTCGGTTCCGGTGCTACGCGGAGTGGGCTCAGTCCTACGGGCCCATCATTTCGGTGTGGACCGGATCGACTCTGAACGTGGTCGTGTCAAACGCCGAATTGGCAAAACAAGTGCTCAAAGACCACGACCAGAAACTGGCCGACAGGCATAGAAGCAGATCGGCAGCAAAGTTCAGCAAGGACGGTCAAGACCTCATTTGGGCCGACTATGGGCCTCACTATGTCAAGGTCAGGAAGGTCTGCACTCTTGAGCTTTTCTCTCCAAAGAGGCTTGAAGCTCTCAGACCTATTCGGGAAGATGAGGTCACCGCCATGGTTGAGTCCATTTTCATCCACTGCACCCATGCTGGTATGTCAATCAATTCTTTTTTACTTTCTACCACAACTTTTTTACCTTATTGCTGGTATGTCAATCCTATAAGAATTTATAACCAAACGAAAATGGAAGGATACCCGGTTAGCCCCAGTCACTTTCTCATAATGGATATTATTCTAAAAATGAGAGATAAGAGGAAACAATATTAGCTTGCAGCTAGTATTAATTCATTGTCAATATTTTTTAATAGCGAAGTCAACTATAGCTTAAAGCCTTTTGTATAGGAGAGAGTAGAATACACATTGTTAGCCCACCTGCCTGACCAAATTTTCTCTCATTCTATTATGATAGAAGCGTTTTCATTTATAGATTTTAAATTATTTTTGTTATTGTGCTCTTTTCTTTATTTGGTTTTATAATAATTAGACATACTAAAGATGCCAAACATGATTGTATGTTGCCGATGAACTCTGAAATAACTAACAGAGTGAAAATCACGGGTTCAAATTTCACTGACATCATCTAATGTGTGAAGGCGGTGAGATGAAGTGGGTAGGAATGAGGATTAAAAAAATTAAGAACACGATTGCCTGTTTGTTTGGTTTGAAATCTTTATCATTTCAACAAACTTCTTCACATAGTTCTGTAGCAGATATGAAACAACTTTTTCATTAAATTCTCCCACTTTTCATCTAACGATGAAATGCGATCCCACAAAAAAAAAGTAACTTATCACTGTAAATATATATATGTGCGAATTTATTATTCTGAAAATTTACCTTTACGTAAAATAAAAGCATTTTGAGTTACTTTAATTTGAGAGTCACCACACATTTTGAGTTGGTGGATATCATAGTCCCTAATTATCATTTTAAGTTGGTGGATATCATAGTCCCACAACAGTACTTCGCTTGTGGGCTCATGTGGGGCTAGTGGAAATTTCCAATTTCCAGTATCACTAAAGGACCTTTAACATTTTAGAATTTCTAAATATGACTTCAAAGTTGACCTTACTCATTGGCCTTTATATTTGCTTTACTATGTAGAAAACAATGGGAAGAGCTTGTTAGTGAAGAAGTATTTGGGAGCAGTAGCTTTCAACAACATAACAAGGCTAGCTTTTGGGAAACGATTTGTAAACTCAGACGATGTGATGGATGAACAAGGGCTAGAATTCAAGGCCATTGTTGCCAATGGGCTCAAGCTCGGAGCGTCGCTTGCCATGGCCGAGCATATTCCATGGTTGCGTTGGATGTTCCCACTGGAGGAAGAGGAATTTGCCAAGCATGGGGCACGGCGAGACCGACTAACTAGGGCAATCATGGAAGAGCACACAAAAGCACGCAACAACAGCGGTGGTGCTGCTAAGCAGCATTTTGTGGATGCCTTGCTTACCTTGCAGGAAAAGTACGACCTTTCTGAGGACACTATTATTGGACTCCTTTGGGTAACTACTAAACCGATGATAACATATAGTCTCATTTATATTCTATACGTACCAATCTCAAATACTAAATGATGTGTTCCATTTTCGCAGGATATGATTACTGCAGGCATGGACACCACGGCCATTTCTGTTGAATGGGCCATGGCAGAGCTGATTAAAAACCCAAGGGTGCAACAAAAAGCCCAAGAGGAGCTAGATCGGGTCATTGGCTTCGAACGGATCATGACGGAAACTGATTTCTCAAACCTCCCTTACCTGCAATGTGTGGCCAAGGAAGCGCTACGGATGCACCCTCCAACCCCACTAATGCTCCCCCACCGAGCCAATGCCAACGTCAAAATTGGCGGCTACGACATCCCCAAGGGTTCAAATGTACATGTGAACGTCTGGGCAGTAGCCCGTGACCCTACAGTTTGGAAAGATCCACATGAGTTCCGACCTGAAAGGTTCCTAGAGGAGGATGTTGACATGAAGGGCCATGATTTTAGACTGCTTCCATTTGGAGCGGGGCGACGGGTATGCCCCGGAGCCCAACTTGGTATCAATTTGGTGGCCTCTATGTTGGGCCATCTACTGCACCATTTCTGTTGGGCCCCTGTGGAGGGGGTGAAGCCAGAGGAGACTGACATGTCAGAAAATCCAGGGCTTGTCACTTACATGAGAACCCCATTACATGCTGTGCCTACTCCAAGGTTGCCATCACACTTGTACAAACGTGTGGCAGCCGATATGTAATCCAACTTTTTGTTTCTTCTTCCTCTTCTTATTTCCTTCAAGACAAAACTTTCCTTTAAGCCAAAACTTAAGAGCTTATATTTGATCAATATAACTACTGTGCGTTCACTATGTGAAACAAATGATTCGAACTTTTTTTTTTTGGTTAAAAATGATTCAAACTCGGAGACTGCAAGTTCTTTCATTTTTGTTTTTTTGTTTTAAATAAAAAAGACTGCGGTTAAATGCAGCCCATATAGAGCTCAATACGATAATTATTATAACAAATTATCCAAAAGGCCATTTTGGGTGGCCTCATGATTCAAAAAGCCACCATATATTTTTTACCCAAATAAGACCACCAATATTTATAAAAATGCCACCGCATCAATATTTACAAAAATGCCACCGCATTTTTTTTTGCTATTATTTACAAAAATGCCACTACATACGAAAACAACAATAAAGTTATTGTCAAAGACACTAAAGCTACTGTCCAACGACAATAAAGCTACTGTCAAAGAATACTAAAACTATTGTCCAACGACAATAAAACTACTGTCCAACGACAATAAAGCTACTGTCCAAAGACAATAAAGCTACTGTCCAACGACAATAAAGCTACTGTCAAAGCATACTAAAACTAACGTTAAAGAACACTACTATCCAAAAATAATAAAGCTACTGTCTAACGACAATAAAGCTACTGTGCAACGACAATAAAGCTACTGTGCAACGACAATAAAGCTACTGTGCAACGACAATAAAACGTCAGTGGCATGAATCGTAATTTTGAAAAAAAATAATGTCAGATAGAAAGAGTTAAAGCTACTGAGTGGCCTTATTTGGAAAACAAAGTTATTGTGGCCTTTTGAAGAATATGGTCACCCAAATTGACCTTATGGGTAATTGGCTCTAATTATTACACCCACAAAATATTTTACATCAAGAAAATTACTCATTACACCCCCTAAAATGACAAAAACGCCCTTTTGACAAAATCAACAAGCAATGCATCATCTTCCTCTTCATGTTCCTCTGACGTTTGAAAAAAACAATAGACAAAACAAAAATGTTTCACACCCGAAAACGAGTTTCACACCCAGTGATCAAACTAAGGAGAAATAAATTAAGTTAATAATTTATCGAATTTGACAAATTCCTCTTCGTCAATCTTACTGCTAGCTAGCTAAAGGAAATTATTGTCTGAAGATAAATAATAAGTAATTTTGTATTAAGATAAATAATAAGTAATTCAATAAATCAATTGACTATGGAGTATAGTGAGCACGACTTGGGGTGCATGAGCTGCAGCCACAAAAAATACATTCCCAATGCCAAAACAATGCTCTCACCATCTTGTTCTCATAACTGAAAACTTGCAAACACGGACAAGAAAACTAAAACAATCCAGCAGAACCAGTTTATTTAGAAGGGCATCAAATATATATGGTATGGACTCTGTCATTATGTACAAGGGATTATAAAAGTCAGGTCACGAGCAGTAAGCATTACAATTCACATAAGGAACATCATAGTAGTTTTAAGTATCACACTGTAGTAGATAGAACCATTAACCAATACATTGTTTTACCATACAAGGATGATTACTAGATTCAGCGATCTCTTTCCATCTCACTCGAATAGAACCTTCCTTCAATGTTCTTATGTACTTCAACCCAGAGCTTCTGCTCTTGTATTCCCCTCTTCACCTTCAAAAGCAAATGAAATTTTGCATAATCTTCAATGACCTGAAATAAGACAATAGTTTCCTTTAGCTAGCTAGCAGTCATGCTTCTAGAATATAAAGATAGATCCTGACTGAGTGTGACTAGAGAACAGAACAATCTGTTGACAATGCCGACCTTAGCCTTAGCTAGAAGGATCTCAAGAAGTTCATATGGGAACAACGAATTTGATCGGTGCTGAAGGGACTGAACAGCATGGGTTGCTGCATCTTGGACCTCAGGATCATGAATTGGCACAGGTCTCCATCCTGGTCCATGGCCATCTGATTTATAGATTGGGCAAGACGGTAACTAATTGTATTCATCTCAAACAGATAAACAAAATAGAAAAAAGAACACTCTGAAATCTGAATTCTAGTTTTCAAACAGATGGTTCTAGGTGCAAGATGAGTGCCAAGAACAAGGCAAAGACAGGTTTGTAATAGAATAGAAAGATAATACATTTTAGTAAAGCACTCATATGTTGCAATTACTTAGTAACACACAGAATGGAAAAAAACAGGAGAGAGAGTACACAACCAACAATAATTTTCATAGATACAATTAGAGACGAGATGTGACTCAACAAGCAGATGGTCTTTACTACAATGCACATCGATGAGTGACCAAGAGCACATGGAATGCTGATCCCGAATACTTTTAAACTGTTCTCTGAAAAGTTTTTCGAAAACAGCAACAACATGCTATCTATCAGCTGTTTCCACTAGTTCCCATTTTGTCAATATTGAAAAGGAACCAAGAGCAGCCCTAGATGCTTAATTTCAGGAAACAAGTTTTCTTCTAAACTCATGTTTCGTAGTGTTACGTAGCACCACGTTTTGATCCAAGATTTTAACAAGAGACCATTGTTAATATTTAAAAGAAAAAATCGGAATCATAAATCATAACACATCTTTCATACTACTGGACTATATCTCTTTATGTCATGAAGAACTATTTGACAATGTGACCTGGTCACCTGGTAACCAAGAAATTCATGGTACAGGTGACCAAGAGAACGTTTCTGTTGACAATGAATGGTAAATACCACCCAGCAAGATAGTAACTAGATTACTAAAGCTTAACATCATTAATATTAGGAAAAAGGCCTATAGATAGATATATAGATATATCTATTAATAAAACTTGATTGCATAAAAATGAAAATTGGCCAACCACGTCAATTTATAGGAAGAAATAAAATAGCATGACACATATAAAAGTTTTCAAATGTATATTAGAATTGTCACATTTCTCTTGAAGCGAAGAAATTTGATACTACCAATTATGGATGCTTATCAATGTTAAAAGGGCTACAATGATGGTTTGCAAACAGGCATTCAAATATAACTGTCAACCGAATGTCACTCATCAGTCATCATGCCAAAACCCAAAATGGAACACAATCTGATAATCTATGTGCACACCAGGAAAAAACCTACAACTCATTTAAGAAATGTGTCAGGCTAGGAAAACATAATCACTAGTTTGTTTACGAAGGAAGTGCCTGTCTTTGTATATTTTCATTACTAGAGAAAAAAAAAGAAAAAAAAAAGAGTATTCTATTATGTTCAAGATCAAAAAAGTCTTTTCTTGCAGGTTCTCTGGTTATTGGTGGGAAGATAAACACCCAAAAGAGTGGACAAAATTGAAAACACAGTATGATATTGCAATATGGTATAAAGCACAGGGTAGTAAATTGTATTAACCCTAAAATATTGTTGGATCAAATAATTAGAACAAATACAGAACATTTTTTTCCCTATTTAGTAGAAACCTGAAAGAAATGGAGATACTTCAACTGTTGCATGGTCCACATATTCCAATCACAGATGAAAAGGGAAACAAGATCAGCTCAAATAGGTGCAAATAAGCCCTAGGTTTTTGACTCTCAAATACACGTGAAATAGTACTTCAACTGTAGAGCTTTATCAAATATCAATGGAGACACAGACAAAAGTTCCAGGCTAGTGTTGGGTTTCACTACATCTAAAGAAGTCATAATAAGAATTCTAACAGTATCATGGGAAGGGATCTAGTAATATCAATACGCTGACAAAGAGAGAACTAGCTTTGTTGTGGGTAGGGGAAATTCTAATGGTGTCATTGGTAAATACGGCAAGTTATTATCAAGAGGATGCTCTTGATGGTGAAAATCTAATGGACAGCTCCAAGGATGATTTATTTGATAGTTATGTGGTAGATGCCTCTCTTTATGGTGTTGTTAATCAGACCGATATCCAAGAAAATAAATCAGGGGCAGTGGGCAAATTTACTCCTATTACTTGAAAACTAATAAGATGAAACAGGACGTATTAGGTTTAGCGGATGCTTTGCAAGGTAACTCTCCTATTAAGCTAAAGCTTCTAATGACTAAGATATTATATCTAGTTAGTAGTTACTACGCCAGATTACGGCTCTTCTAGTGTTGGGAATTGCTGGTAATCAATACAGATATGGTTGTTCTTCTTCCACCAACAGATATGGTGGTTCAAGATGGCCATAGTTGAGAGAACAATTACTGGCATTTTCCTATAAGGTAAATAAATTTTTTAATTTCTCCCAAGTGGCGTTAGCTCATAAGCACGGTCAGAATTGTACGTGGCTATGCAGAAGGATAATCAAGTTGTGGACCAACCCAAAATTCTCTGTCATGATAGGGTACAAACGCTATGCTATGCTCTCAACTGGCTGTTATGACTTCTTGTCCTGAAATTTCTATGGTTTTATGCCCCAAATAAAATAACAGTTTCTTTCTCAAAAAAACTGGCTGTTATTGGTAATGTCATTAGGGAACATATTCACTCTTTTTCGGTCCTACAGGGTTAAAGTGGGCAACATAAGTAACCATACTAAGTATATAATTAATGTATAGACTGCACAAACTACATCCTCTACCAGTCTTCCTTTGAATAAACTAAAACATGAGAGCATAAAAGAGAGAGGGAGGTTATCCACTACGAGAAAACTCGGATTATATAAAGTTTTCAAAATTACACCAAGGTTAGGTTAATAGCATGATTATAGTTGTTGAGTAAACCAGTGTGACAGATTATAAATTAGGCTTTGAATAATTTCCAAGACAGTAGTAGTAATGGCTACAATCTGTAAAACCTTTGAGTCATAAAAAAGGAAAGGTATAGTGAGTTTACCTCGTTTAAGGCCGAGGTCGGAAGAAGTGAAGGAAGGGGCATCGTGGCTGAACTTAAACTCCTGTAATTGCTTGAAGTTGATCCATGGTTTCACCCAGACCTTAGCTTCGTATATCTTCTTGATACCAGCATCAAAAGCTTCCAGCTTCAGATGGTAAATCTTACCAGCAACCACTTGTTCTCTAGAATTCAACACCCTCCCAAACTCAAGCACACCATTCTGTACCAAAAAGTAAAAGTATAAATAAGAAAAACCCCCCAAAATTCAGGGAAAATAAAACAATTTTGGGAATCAGGGAAGTATGAACCTGTTGCTTGTTGTGTTCTTGGACAGCAAAGAGACCGATACTTTCTGCGCTGTTCTGAGAACCGCGAGAATCTTTAAAACCACCGAGATTCATTCTGATGACGGAGTCGTCCCTGCAAACCCCCAACTCAGAAAACGCAGAGAGGAAGACCAAAAGGCCAGCAAGTGCTATAGAAGATAGGCTACTAAGCTTCATCGTATTTCTTATGAGGTAGGTTTCCTTTTGCTCAGATTTGTGTGTTCAGTTGTGTACGCGGAGATCAAAGCAAACAAAAGTCGGTTATATTGGGAGATTGCTTTACCTATGAGCGAAGACTGTTTGTTGGGAGAACTTTGAATCGTTTGATCGGGGTGACCGAGTGGGCGTATTTGCTCAATATTGTTACCCAATTAACACTTGCCACATAATTAAGTTAATAATTAATCATGATTTTTTTTTATTAATCATAAAGAGAAAAATTATGGATTATGGTCAAATTTTTAAAAACTCAAAATATGTCCCTCGAAAATATAGATTAATTGAAATAACCCGAATTCTTATGTTTAATTTCTCGAATATTTCTGAAAATTAAATATGGGTTGAATGTTAGTTTTTTTGTTTAGTTTGTGAAGTGAAAGTATTTCAAAACGAATGTTTGCTCGAGAAGTTTTATTTTCAAGAGTCAAAAGTTGACTTTCTTATGAGTTAATTTTCTCTAATAACTTCTTTCATGAAAATCGTAGCACTTATCGATACAAGTTTGTAGACACGTGGCACGCTAAATTCCTAGATCATACGAATGAGTTATGGTCAGCGGAAATTTATTCTATTTTGTAAGCCTTAGTGTGGATCCCGAATTTTGAAGTTGTTCACATCATACTTCTGAGGTCACAATTAGAAAGTTGACATCTCCACAAGTTTGTAGTCTTTTTCGGGTTTTCGAGCTATTTTAATGAATTTTTGAAGTTTAGATGAAGTATTAATAACATGATAACATGGCGCAAGACCATTGGTTGAAATCAGAACTTGGGGAGCAAGGCTGGGAGTTGATGTACTCAGCATGATGTCAGCATACTGATTATTTATAGGACACTTGGCAAATTACTATTGGTTACTAAGTGAATCATTAAGTTAACTCAATGAGTTGACTCGGTTAAGTTGACTCAGTTAACTTGGTAAGTTAATTCGATTTTCATGTGAAATTCTGGTACGCCGGATTAGTTCCTTCAACGGTAGTCGTCATAAACACTAATCGAAGAGTATACACAAATTAAAACTTAAACTCTCCACAACGTAGGTTCTAACTATTGCACAAACAATATATAATTGATTATACATATACAACAAGCACAATTAATTGCACAACCTAGAATCTCAAAGTGTGTATCATACTAGCACACCACAGACTATATATATCTATGTATGAACAAGCACACAATATGCTAAGCAATTAAGCACAATACAATAGATAACAACAATCACACAAGCAACACAACAATGGTCATCTGGAACCTCTACCTCTAGAGGAAAACCGGAGGGAAGCCGTACATCATGCTCTTGTGTAACACTATGAAAACGCCAAACGACAACACGTACAAGAGGGAACTCAGTCCCAAACTCTACACTAAGTACATCTACTCTAGTGACAGCTCTAACTTTGTGTAGCCCCGAATGCTCTTCAAGTGATCCACCTCAAGCTTCTCAGATTGATCGAACTTCACCGTGTGAATCCTCCAACCGCAAGACACCGACTATGCAATATGAGTATGTGTGAATGAAATGAATTCAATTCGTTTGTGACAAGCCCAAAATGAGCGTCAATTTAAAAAATCCCTATCGGTAGTATAGTGTAAGTAGGGTATCGTTCACAACGGAGATCAAAGGGTGTACCTAACAAAAAATGTCACAAAGAATTAAATAAAATAAACAATTATTATTAACAAGTATAAAGAATATATACATATGTACAAAGTAAAAGGGGGGGATTGAGTGATAAATTGAATGAAATAAATTAATTAAATCTACAAAGAATAAATTAAATAAAATGGGATGAAACATAAAAAATATAAAGTTCAGCCACATATACACAAGTTTACCAATCATTAGACCGAAAATTAACCAAGTTCCCTAGCCATGAAACCGAAATTAACATATGTGGAAAGTTAGAAGCTAATCATTCCCCAAATAAAACCTCTCTACGAAAATTAATCTAAGTGAAAGCACCTAGATTAACCAATTAAACATGCCATCTTAATCTAGAAAGCTAGCTAATCAAACCATGTTTAACGCATAGAAGAAGAGTTGTTAATCAAAGTGCACGACCCATTATAGAAAAGTCCATATGTCCGCAATCCTTTTTATTTGACACCGACCTTTGTCCAAAGCCTTTACTACTCGTGAATTCGGTTTCCAAAACTATTAGGTGAATTGTAATCCCTAACTCTAGCTCCAATTACATGTAAACATCATAAGTGTCGACCCCTATAACATAAACATATAAAAGATTTCCGTAAACTTGAATCAAATAAACAATCACAAAAGCAACTTAGAAAAATCAAATCACAATTATTATGCAAAAATAGAAAATAAACAAATATTTACACAATAACATTTCCCAAAATTATTCACGAATAGTTAATTAAACAAAAATAAATTATAATAAATAAACGAGTTTGGGAAAAATGTTACTGTTGTGTCCATGAAAATGGACACTGTCTGGCAGGCGAAGGTGGCAGACTCAGCTATATAGAATCGGAAATGGTATTTGGATGTGGCGGGTGTCTTTAGCAGATTGGGCTTGGGCTTGGGCTTTGAGACTTTGAGTTGAAAAGTCAACCAACATTTCATCTCTTGGTTCAGCATCATTTATCCCGTGTTTTTCTTTGGTTCTCATCAGGGTTGACAAGTCAACCTTGCCCTTTTCTTCTTCTTTTTTTTATTCTTCCATGCTCCAAGTCAGCATCATTCTTCTCCTTCTTCATTTTCACGAATCTTCTTTGCTGAACAGAGAGAGACCGGTTCATGGTGAGGTGCGGCTTTGGTTGGTTCGACGGGACTGATGGCAGCAGCTACGGCGATAAGGACTGGGCTGTGTGGGCTTCACGGCGTCGTCGTCGGCGTCAACAACAGTAGAGCACGGGCTTGCTGTGGTGACGGCGACAGAGTAGGTATGGCGAGGAGGCAGTGACATCAGCTAGAATCGACGCCATGGCTGGTGGATTGGGATGCGGTGCCGGCAGAGAGGATGAAAGTGTCGTCTGGGTACTGGGCATTAAAGGAATCGAAGCCGGCGACGTTGTGGGTGAAGCGGCGACATCGCGACATTGTGAAATTGCAGGTTCAACTCGTTGATTTTCTGGGCACGGATTGCCATTGAGCGCGGCAGCTGCAGTAGCTTCCAAACCTGCAAAATAAAAAGAAAAGAAAATTAGACAGAAAAGATGATTGATTGATTTGTGAAATTGAGATGACAAAGAGATGGAAATTAAGCTTTGGCTCATGGTTGAATGGTGTTGCCGTGGTGAATTGAATTGGCAGAGGCTGCGATGGAGCACAGTGAGGACTTGTGTGATTAGTTTGCTTGCAGGTGCCTCCCTTAAATAGCAGAGGGAATGGGAATCAGCCAACGCAGAGGTGGGAGCACAGAATGGTGGAAGAGAGCTGGAGAAGTGGGCAGCTGAAGAAAAATCCAAGTAAAGGGATTGGTGGTAACATGGGTAGCTACATTGATGGAATCTGTTGTGGTAGTGGTAGTGATTGTGGATGCTCAAAAGCAACGGGAAGCAAGAGTGGGTTGATTAGCTGGAGAAGAATCACAGAGAACGTGAACATGGTAGCTGCAACAAGCCAACAACAAAAGAAAAAGAAAAAGAAAATAACAAAAAGAAATAAATTAAATAATTATAAAACAAAAGAAAAATTAAATAATAAAAGAAAATAAATAAAAGAAACAACTATTAGAGAAAATAAGATGGTGGTCTGAATTGTGTTCCACCACCGCGTGTGGTGGTTGCGCCGCCGTATGTGGTGGTTCGCCGACAAATTGTCGGGATTCGGAACGGTTTCCGAAATCTTCGTACAATATTTTATTCCACAAATGAAAGTCACGGTTGACTTTCCGATTTACGCTGAAAACCTCCAAAATGCACCTATTCTGTGCAGATAAACATTTTCCTCGTATTTTCCCTAAAAACACGAAAACAAACATTAAACAGACAATTAAGCTTTCGGAATAGCAAAATCCAGTAATTAAAGGCACTTTGTGAACGTATTTTACGTTCACATCAGTTTGACACAAGCAATTCAACAAGGAACAATTGCTTGAATCAAACAAACCGAATTGACAAAGCCTTGAATATGATTCAAGGGTTGATTTAGCTAATCACAAGGAACATTAGCTAAATCAACAAACAACAAAGAGATTGAATATAGATTCAATCAATCAATTCAACAATTCAACATGGAACAATTGCTAGAATTGAATAGAATCTCCTAAATCCTAAACATTGGCTAAATTAGCATACATATGCAAATCAAAGTGCTTAGCAACGGATTTATGTGGAGATTAAAGGTGATAAACCTATAACATGAAACTAGGATCACTCACAATACCAAAGAACTCTCTCTAACCAATTTTAGCACAAGAGATTAAGAAATGAAAGAGTTGAACTGAATAAATTGTCCAAAGTTCTATTTATAGAGAACTGGAACTTAACTATGTGATCGATCGCGGAAAATGATGCGATCGATCACATAGTGCAAAAACAATTACCACAATCTACTGGAAGTGTAAAACCTCGATCAATTGCAATCGATTGCATAACAGGCTGCAATCGTTCGCACGAAAAGTCTCAACATACATATTTTGAACTGCAACGGTCATAAAATCCAACGAACATAATTGTCACGTGGTGCGATCGATCGCATGAACAATGACGATCGCAAGACATAAAATAACATTAAACATAAAGGAGTGCTAATCAAGATAATTTAAGTGAAGATATAGCAATCCTAACATAATATACTCAAATGAATGAAACAATGCATTCAACACAAGTGTTCCAATCAAGCATCTTATACTTATGTAATTCACATCACAAGTGAAAGAAAAACAACCTAGATAAACCTAGGATAACAAGGAAGACTCAAAATGAATTAAGTGTATGTGCATATTGATATTGCGGTATTTAGCGTGGTCATTAATTATTACCTAAACTTCCTAACAATTGTCGTTGTAAAGTATAATGAGAAATAGAGGTTTTTCCCACAAAGGATTGTTATATTTACTTTTCAATGTCACAAAAAATTAAATTAAATAAAGAATTATTATTAACAAGTAAAAAGAATATATATATATATATATACAAAATTAAATAAACTATACAGTATTGTTTCTATTTACAAAAATATACATTATATACAAAAGTATTTTTGGGGGTTTTGATATTTTTGAAAACAATAAATAAATAAAATGAAATATTTTTGGATTTTTATTCTTTTTGAAAACAAATATTGATTTCTCTAAGTCATATGATCGAAATTAACATTGTGAAACATTAGAAAGCTAATTATTTCCCAATTAGACTTTTCTCTCAAAATTAACCTAAGTGAAAGCACTAGATCAATCAATTAAACATGTCATCTTAGTCTAGAAAGCTAGCTAGTCAAACCATGTTTAAAGCATCGAAAAGAATCGTTAATTCAAGTGCACAACCTAGCATGAATAAGTTCATCTAATTGCAATCTTTTTTATTTGATTCCGACCTTTGTCCAAAGTCTTTACTACTTGTGAAATAGGTTTCGAAAACTATTAGGTGAATCCAAACCCTAATTCTAGCTTCAATTACATGTAAACATCATAAGTTTCGAACCCTATAACATAAACATATAAAAGATTTCTGTAAACTTGAATCAAATAAACAATCACACAAAAGCAACTTAGAAAAATGAAATAACACAATTATTATGCAAAAATAGAAAATAAACAAATATTTACACAATAACATTTCCCAAATTTATTCACAAATAGTTAATTGCAGAAAATAAATTAAACAAAAATAAATTATAATAAATAAACGAAGTTTGGGAAAAATGCTACTGTTGTGTCCATGAAAATGGACACTGTCTGACAGGCGAAGGTGGCAGACTCAGCTATGTAGATCGTAAATGGTATTTGGATGTGGCGGGTGCACTTAGCAATTGGGCAATTTCTGAAATTGGGCTTTGGGGCATTGGGCCTTTGGGTTTGGAGACCCAAATTGACAAAATCAGATTTGACTTTGTTGACTGTGACTTTCTCTTTAGCCCCTTTGACTTGTTGACCCGTGCTAGCACTTCTTTCTTTGACTATTCAACCTTCCAAGTCAGCATTAAACTTGTGGCTTTCTCTTGAATTGCAATGGTTCTTCTTTCTTCCGTGCAGACCAGAGGGCAATAGAGAGAGTGATGCATGCCGGCGACTTGCAGCAGCAGCGGAGGCAGGAGGTTGACTGTGGCAGCGAGGCTGGGCAGCGGCAAAACAGATGGCAGCGACGAATCAAGGGCAGCAGTGGCAAATGGTCAACGAACACGGGCTGATTGTGATCTTGGTGGTGGCTGGGTTCTGTGATTAATTTGCTTGCAGGAGCTTGGATCGATATGAGTTTAGGATACCAGCAGCGAGGAGGACGTGCGGCCATGGCTGGATTGATTTGCGGAGCAGCAGCCGCGTCGGTGATAGATTGAGAGCTTCCAAACCTGCAAAAGAAGAACAAAGAAAATTAGAGAGAAAGAAGATGATTGCTTTGTGCTTTGTGATTAATGTTTGCAGGTAATTGATGGCTGCTTTGATTGTGATTGAGATGGTGGTGGAGATGGTTGGTAATTGATGGATTGAAATTGGGCAGAGGGTTGCCATGGTGGGTAATTGAATTGCAGGTGGGTATTGTGATTGTGAACGAGATGGTGATGAGTGATTAATCCTCAGTAGCATGCTTCCTTAAATAGATGAAGAAAGTGAGAATCAGAGAAGATGTGGCATCCAACGCAGAGGAATCTGCAGGCTGGAATTGATGGTGGAGGATTTAAATGGAAGAACAGCAAGGATGTGATGGTGGAGGTTAGCTAGAAACCAAGGTAGAGTGAAATGGGCGACTCGGTGGAGGGAGTAAATGGAAGAACAGCAAGGATGGGTGGCAGATGGTTGAGCTGGAATCGAAGCCATGTGAGAAGCAAGGAAGGAACGTGTTAGCTGCCAAAAGAAAACAAAGAAAAGAAAAAGAAAAATAATCAAACAAAAGAAAGATAAAGAAATAATAATAAAATAGAATAAAGAAAAATAAATAATAAAAGAATTTAAATAAAATAAATATATAAAAGAATAAGATGGTGGTTTGAATTGTGTTCCACCACCGCGTGTGGTGGTTGCGCCTCCGTATGTGGTGGTTCGCCGACAAATTGTCGCGATTCGGAACGGTTCCCGAAAACTTCGTACAATATTTTCTTCCACATGTGAAAGTCACGGTTGACTTTCTGAATTACGCTGAAAACCTCCAAAATTCACTTTTTATGTGTAAATTGACATTTTTCACATATTTTCCCTAAAAATACAAAAACAAACATTAAACAGACAAATAAGCTTTCGGAATAGCAAAATCCAGTAATTAAAGGCACTTTGTGAACGTATTTTACGTTCACATCACATATGCATGAATCATACCTTGAGGTGCTTGAATGAAACCTTCGATGACCAATGATCGAAGTTCGGAGAAAATACCGGATAAGAATGACGTCTTCACGAATTATCTCAAGCAAGAACAACCTAAGCCACGACACCTAATCCCTAAACAATCTAGCATTGAATACAAAACAAATGCTAATACAAGGGTAGAGGTTTTGTCAAATAGGAAATAACCAATAGGAAATATTTTGCCCTTACATCATGCATATAAATAGGATATTTCAGCCATTGTATTCTTTTCCAATTCACAATTCTTTCTCTCTAACTCCTCTCTTGCTTGATCCCTCTCATTTCTCTCCTAAAATGTTCGTTTTACAATCCGTAGCTCCGATTAATTTAGAAATTGTGAAATCCTATGGATTCGTATCAAAACCATCTTCCTACAAATTGAGTAAGTACATATTACATTCTCATATTCTTTTATTTTTAAGATTGATCAAAGTGCTCAAGCAAGAAGAAAATGGAAGGGAATAAGTTCTAATTAAAGCTTAAATCTTTTCTGAAACTATTCCCGTTAGTCAACTTTAGCAGCTAAATATTCCCACTTATGCTCATTTTATTATCTTAATTCCTTCATGAAAGTTGTTTGTAATTGTGTCTTCTATTATGTGTGTAAACACGAAAATCCTGCAAACAAATAAAACAAAGACACGTGTACAAAAATAATATGTTCTTTTTGTTTGTTTTGGATTCAAGTTAAATTGATTTAGTTTCATACTAAATGAACACATGAGAGAAGCTTCTATTCCAAAGCCGTGTTGAGGTTTGGCATACATAACCATAAAGTAGACCAGATTATATATATGTATCCATAAGTCTAGATTTATTTAGCAATGTATATAAATTACAACTCATTTCACTATATGAATCCATGTGTTTTGTTGATACAGTGTTGGTAATTTTGCAGTAGATGTGTTCTAATGAATGCAGTTCACTTCTTAGTTATGTATTTTATTAGTAATCTTACTGGATTTTTTTTTCCAAGTTTTTACAGTTATGTCTTAGTCTTAGTGCGCACTAAAGAATGTTTACTATATCTAATTTAGCATGGTTTCTTGTTGAAGTAATTGATGGCTGTCCAAGTGGGAGTATGTTAGAATAAAATGGACAAGTCATCAATCACCTAAAGCTCAACAACTATAGTGTGTTTGCAGAATAAGTAAATAGAGATTAAATATGACCCTAGCCTTGTGATCTTTATCTATTAAATTCTGAATTAATAACGATAAGAACTTGATAATTGCTTATTCATTAAGTTAATAAAGTGATGAGAAAAAAATGAAAGAAATGGATTAGATCTTAATCTCCTTTATGGGGTGGAGTCTAAGTGAATCCATCAGTATAAGTAAGGGGTCTTTGTGAACACTCTTGGTTCCATAAAATACAGAAATCTGTCTCATAGAATTGACCAAGAGTGCTTTGCAGAAGACCACCTTGATGTTATGTTTTGATGGTTGCTCAAGGTTAGAACACTAACTATTACATACTTCTTCTATAAGCTATTTGTGTAATTCATGTTTATTGAAAATTATTTATGTATTGATGATGTTTGTGATTACAAACTGCATCTATTTATGTATTGAGTAATCACAAACATCATCAATACATAAATATAGGGCTGGGCGTTTTGGCCCGAAAACCCGAAAACTGGACCGGGACCGGTCCGGACCGGCCGGTTCGGTCCGGTCTTTGTGAAAAAAATACTTATAAATTTATCGGTCCGGTCCCAATATTAATATTTTCGGTCTGGTCCCGGTCTTTGCATTTCATTTGCTATAGAGACCGAATAGGACCGGTCATGCATTTAATTCTCGACTTTTTTTATTCTTTCTCTCGACTCTGTCATCTCTCTTCTTAATTTTTTATTTCTTTCTCTTTCTGTTTATCTCTCCTATGTCTGACCTTTGTCCTTTGTCCCCCCCCTCCTCCCACGTGATCTCACACTCTTTAATTATCTACCCTCTCGGACTTTGCCCCCCCCTCCCACTCTCCCACGTCCTCTACTCTTTTTAATTCATCTCTCTTTAATTCTTTAATTCTTCATCTCTCTTTATCTCCCCCCCCTCTCTCTCTCTCTCTCGTCTTCTTTATCTTCACTCATTATCTCTGTTGCCGACTTTTTTTTATCAGCACGGCAGTGAGCTCTCAAGCCTCTCAAGCCTTCCCCACCCCCTCTCTCTTTTCCGTTTCTTTCTTCTTTTTCCTTTCCCCTCTTCTCATTCCTCTGTTTTTTTTTCTCAATCGTCTCCTGCAACTTCTTCTTCTTTTTTTTTTCCTTTTTTTTCGTCTGCAACTCAACTATTGTTTCTCTCTTCTTCCTAACAACCATTCATGAATTCCATGGTCGGGGGAACTGAAGCTCATAGATCTGCATCTCTCTCTCTCTCTCTCTCTCTCTCTCCATTCTCTCGATCATTGGGAGTTTTCCGTTTGGGCCCGAAAACCCGAAAACCCGAAAAAATGACAGAAAAAAATTCGGTCCGGTCCCGGTCCTCGGAAAAATGAAGCTCGGTCCGGTCCCACTCGGTCCCTTGTTGGGAATACATAGAAGTGAGACCGACCCGAAAATTTTCGGTCCGGTCCCGGTCCCGGCGAAAATGAATAGATATGTTTGTGAAAATTGTTGATGCAGTGGATGAAAGGTACAAAGGATGATGCTACTTGGGATAAGACAAATGACATTATTGCACACTATCTTGACTTTGTAGTAGCTCAATCTAACAATGCAGTTTTTGGTGGTAGAAATGCAATTCCTTGAAAGAGGATGGAGTTGATGAGATATCCGTAATTAAAAGGACAACCTTTTTAGTATAAATCTCACATAATAAATTACTTTTTCTTTTTCTTTCATATGTATCTTTTAATTGAAGAATCCCATTAGGTACCAGATTTAGTCATATTTGTGAAGACATTGTTAGTTAGCTTCAGGAACTTCCTGACTGTTATTTTCATCATATTTATTGTGAGGCTAACCAAGTCTCATATCTCTTTATGATCAGGTTGGTTTTCTCCTATAGATAATTGTATCTAATTCGAAATGGTGTATGCGCTCTGCTGCGGGTCTTGAATTGAAAGTATGAAATAACTGTTTGAAAGTTTTACTATGGTCTTCATTATCTTCAATTGTTAGTACTGAATTAAATTTAAAATGACAGAGAATATAGATGAGACATTGCTGTAAATAGTACAATATCATGATTGTAAATTATCCAAAACAAAAGATGAAACTAATAGTAGTTGGCCTAAAATAACTTGATTGTTTAAAAAATAGGCTATCTTAGTTAGATAATTCTGATAGCAGCAGGCCTAATATAATTTGATTGTTCAAAAAATAGGCTATCTTAGTTCAAGGGTAACTTAGTTATAGTTGCTGCTGGAACATTTAAAAAATAATAATAGATGTTCTAGATTTGTATATACACAAAAGGTGTTAGTTTAAAATCTGGCCATGGAGTTTGTCCAAAAAAATGCTTGCTCCAGTTCCGTCTATACAAAAAGTGATATGTGATTTGCCCTTGTTTGTAGTGTAAATTGCATTCCTAATCACGGGAATTAAGTGACTCTGAAGGCCCTTTGTTGCATTTAATGTGTGTTTTCATGTATTTAGGTCATTTGAGTGAGTTGAAGTAATTCGGCACAATAAGGTGCGTTTTGGCTACTTTTGGGCACATTTCCGAGAAGAGGACAAGAAGTCAACCGTGGCTTCTAGACATCAAAGATTGCACAAATTTACCTTCGGAAGACGTTGCCATTGAAGGCCTTGAAGAATCGAAGAGAGGAAGGAAAATGAAGAAATTGCATTTCCGGGGATTTTTCCGGCCAACCACCACCACAAGAGGCGGCAGAACCACCGGCACTACCACCGGAGCACCACCACAGATGGAGGAGAGATTCAAATCAGAAACATGCATGGGTTGTTGCACTCTTGAAATTAGAAAAGTCCTATTTTACTTCACCCATGCATGCTTTTTCCTTAATTTCCTCCAAGGCATTTTACTTTCTCTTTTCCCTTTGCTATTGTTTAATCACCTTTTCTTGGGGAAACATTTAACCTAGCAGCTGGAAGGGGGAAGGGAATCAGACCTCATTCCATCACATATCACAGCCCCCCTTCTTCCTCTCCTTCTTCTCCTCTCTTTCTTCTTCTTTTTCTCTTCTTCCCATTCTAAATTCCGGCCACTTTCTCCATCACTTCCGGCCACCTTCTTCACCCTTTCTTTCTTTCTTTCTTCTTCTACCTTTCATACTCTTTTCTCTCTTCCATTCTCACCACCAAATTCGTGCTACCCCTCACCTCACCAAAACAGCCCCACAACAACATCAAAGATTGCAAGGATTGAGACTTAGAGCAAGGAGGAATTCATAAAAGAGGAGGAGAAGTCTTGGAAACATCATTGAGCATTCTCTAACTCTTTTACCTTTTAGTTTCATTGCTTTAATTCTTGTAATTTGAGATGTACACTAGCTATTGAAATTGAGTTTGTAAGCTCAATAACTTTGTTTATCAAATTTGCAATTGTTGCTTATTTACTTATTTGCATGTTCTCTTTGAAAACACCAAAAATATGAACACTACAACCATGTGTACATACTTCACTACACTAGTATATAGCTCATCTCTTATCTCACCATTTTAGTGCTAGAATAGCTTGGTTACCACACACATTACCAAGGTGATTTTAGGGCCTTCCAATCCCTTGGGTACGATAATCCCCCGGTCTTAATCTATACATCCACATTTGTTGACACTCGTAAAAGCACTTGTTCTTAAGCGAACTATACGACAAGTCAATATGGTATTTCAGTCGTTCTTCTACTTGTTGGTGATGTCTATTGATGATGTTGTTGGTTCCATATCAGTTTCTCTATCATTGTGAAAGAAAGAAAATATGCATAAAGATTCGTATGTGTATATGCATTGGTTTTCATCTAATTGCAATCTTTTTTATTTGATTCCGACCTTTGTCCAAAGCCTTTACTACTTGTGAATTAGGTTTCGAAAACTATTAGGTGAATCCAAACCCTAATTCTAGCTTCAATTACATGTAGACATTATAAGTTTCGAACCCTATAACATAAACATATAAAAGATTTCTGTAAACTTGAATCAAATAAACAATCACATAAAAGCAACTTAGAAAAATCAAATAACACAATTATTATGCAAAAATAGAAAATAAACAAATATTTACACAATAACATTTCCCAAAATTATTCACGAATAGTTAATTAAACAAAAATAAATTATAATAAATAAACAAAGTTTGGGAAAAATGTTACTGTTGTGTCCATGAAAATGGACACTGTCTGGCAGGCGAAGGTGGCAGACTCAGCTATAAAAATAGGAGAACAATCCAAGAGAGAAGCCGGCTGTAACATGGCTGCTGCAAACAACAAATGAAAAACAAAAATAAAACAAAGAAATAAAATAATTATAAAACAAAACTAAAGAAAAATAAAATAAAAGAAATATACAAAACATAAATATATAAAAGAAACAATTATTAGAGAAAATAAAATGGTGGTTTCAAAATGTGTATCGCCACCGCGTGTGGTGGTTCGCCGACAAACTTGCCGGGATTCGGAACGGTTCCCGAAATCTTCGTACAGTATTTTATTCCACAAATGAAAGTCACTGTTGACTTTCCGATTTACGCTGAAAACCTCCAAAATGCAGCTATTCTGTGCAGATTAACATTTTACTCGTATTTTCCCTAAAAACAGAAAAACAAACATTAAACAGACAATTAAGCTTTCAGAATAGCAAAATCCAATAATTAAAAGCACTTTGTGAACGTATTTTACGTTCACATCACACCCCTACACTTGAATTATTGCTAGTCCTCTAGCAAACACAGAATACAAAACAGGAACACAAAAACAGAAAGGGAAACACAAAACAAAAATTCTTTCCAATCATTACCCTCCGCGAGTTCACAAGAGTTATAATCAGGAGAATAAAAATTATATACCAAGGCGAAAGAATTTGCTAAGCATTTAACATGTACATCTCATTTATGCTCGGGTGAAGTGTGTGGAAACCAAGTATACAATTAATGTCAAGCAATCCAATAGGCACATAAAAACAACATTAACCACTAAACCTCACAAGATTCACTAAATATTTCCGCTCAGTATTTAGGGTTAAGTGTTTACTCTCAAAACAATTACACAAGTAGTGTTCCCATATGCTTGCTCATCGACCGACTCTCTACAATTAATCCACAAATCATTAAATCATAAGGACTTTCAGGTGAAACAGGGACCAAAGGGTGAATGGTAAATGAAGTGAAAGGACTCGAAATGAAAAATGTTTCACATGTTTCCAAGATAAATCAACGACTTTGAAACTCATACCTATGCTATACCCGAAACAACTTTCTTATTTTCCTCCAACCTTTTATTGAAATTAAAACAATACAAGAAAATAACTTCATTTTTGTGGCATTTTTTTTTCTTTTCCACTTTTTTTTTTCTTGAGAAACTTTATTCCTTCTTTTTGTTTTTGATTTTTTTTTCTTTCTTTGAACATATACAACAAAATAAAATTGTCACGACCCCAAACCCGAGACCAATATTATATGGAAATATGGTACCTGAATCTGTGGAGTGAATAAATATTTTCTGAAAGTAATAAATCAAATGAAACAAATGGTTGAATAATACATTTACTTGAAAACGAAAGCATTATTAGTTTACAATATCAGAGTTTACATAATATGTATTTAATTAAAATCATAGCAGAAACATATTTTTTTATATGTTCATCCCGTTTTCCCCAAGCTTCGTAACCTGAAAACAAGGAGGTGTAGCATCATGAGCAACACAGGCCCAATAAGTACAATATACGTTCTTATATTAATGTATCTTATAAGACATCAAAATTGACAACCAATCAAAAATAATACTAGGAACATTTTATGTAGCTCCATATCAATTTTATTGAATATAATCCACATATATCAATAACGTTTTTAACCCAAATAATTCAGTCTCAAATGAAACCTCCATTTTTCAATTCATAATGCATCTTGATGATGATTAACTCAGAACAATGTATGCTCAAACATACTAACAATATATTGCAATTACATATGCAATAATATACGAATACATATATCCTCGGTGATCATTCCAGATTGACTGGTCACAATTTCATAAAAACCCCATAACAATGTTCATAATATCAAATACGAATAATATTCATAGTCTCAAATGTCAATAAGGTATGACAAACAAATATTCATTCAATCAGAATATTAAATATAAGACCCGTAACATAATGGATTAGGCCACAACATATTCAGTCCTTAATACCGAGCATATGTACTCAAGGATCCTTAATATCCCAAAAGCATAATAGTTATAAAATCCAAACACCAATAATATATAGCCAACAATTATTCGATTGGTCCGAATAATAATTACTATGCTTTTCAATGACTCTCTTTTGGATTGAGATTGACTGGTAACCAAAACATAATGCCTGTAATGTAACAGGTTAAGCCGCAGCATACCTGGTCCTTAATACCAAGCATGTACACTCACGGTCCTGAATACCTATGAGTATAATAGTGCACTATCTAAAGGGACTAGGGCCCACAGCTAACTCCGAACGTCCATAGATCGTTCATACCAGTAAGTCACTTAAGCACGAGGATTATCAAACATAACTAGACCCACAAAATACAGTCTTTATTGAAGACAAGTTATAATTCGTAACATTTGAAGTTACATTCTTAAGTCTTTCCATATAAATGTATATATAACATGAACGAAAGACATAATTAGATAAACTCAAGTATTGAGTAAGGTTCATCAATACACATAAGATTATATGTGAATAATCAAGGTAAGCAAGTTAAGCAAATAATGTCTCAAATATAGACACTTAACAATACTTTCATATGAATATATGCTAACATATAAGTACTACTAAGTTGACATATCTACTTAGTAAAAATAATCAATATGAGATTATGAATAATTGTATGCAAATAAGCATAAACATATGTAAACAAATATATACATATGCACATAAATATAAAACATAAGTACTTAAACTTATGAAACAACAAGATTACTAATAACAAAAATATTCAAGTAGAATATATAGGTAGAAATTAAGAACAAGAATTAAAGAGAAATATAAAGGAATTTAAATTTTTATTAATATTTTTAGTTCTTAAGTTCAAATCCATAGAAGTCCATCAACCATGTTCATGATTCTCCGATTAGAATCGTCAAACTTCAAAACTTGTTATATTGTCCATCACAAGTCCGAATTACCCAAGTGAATACACTATTTTGAAGAGTATTTCATAAGTAATCCAATGGTATAGTCCAAATAGACATGTCCAGAATGTCTAAGTCCAGAATCCAAGGTTTACCAAACAGTCCATAAAAGGTTATATTATGTTTTACCCCTTTGTGCTTAAATTATTTCGTTACTGTAAACTTGGACATTAATTGTGATATTCTCTAGATCATAGGTTCAGGTTCTAAGCTTCATTTTGATATAAATATCATAAACTTTGGCTAAGTAATGAGTGAGATATGATCATTTGAAGCTATGAACAATATATACGACTTTTAGCGAGTATACTGGATGAAAACTTAGATTTGGAAATATTTATCCGTTGGATGACTACTAAATTTTACCACAGAATATAGGACATAAAAAGGAACAACTTTCCGGAAGACATCGTAATGCAAAAATGAGCCGAATCATAAGTTTAAAGCTTCCCAAGTCGGCTAACGGCATTGACTTTAGAAAAGAGGGTTTAAGTTTTCTATAAAACCTATTCTTTTCTATTTTCTTCTTGAACATGCACTTTGATGAATCTTAAAGATAAAAGACTATAAGGATGTATTATGTACTTACATGAAGTAATCAACACAAGGTGGGAAGATTGAAATCGAATTTGGACTTCACAATTAAAAGAACTAAGTTCTTGAGCAAGGTTACTTTGACTAGAGATTACTCTCTCTTCAAGGAGTTTCTACAGTATTGGGAGGCTGAAGTAAGAAGAGCTAGGGAGGAGCTTGAGAGAATTGTGAATTAGCAAAGAACACAATGGCTGAAACTCTCTATTTATAGGCCTAAAAATTGAGTTAACTCACCTAGTTAACCTAGTCAACTCATTGAGTTACCAAACAACCAATAGGGAGTTGACAAATGTCACACAACTAATCAGTATGCTGACATCATCAATATGACATCAGCTGCTAGCTGGGCTGCTTTCTTGTTCACCAAGTTTTGGCTTCCACCAATGGTCTTGTGCCATGTCACTATTTAATTTCATTTTTTACTGAACTTCAAAAATTCATTAAAAATAGTTCGAGAACCCGAAAAATACCACGAACTCATGAAGATGTCTACTTTCTAATTTTTACTTCAAAAGTATGATATGAACAACTTCAAAATTCGGGTCCCACAGTAAGACTTCCCAAAAATATAATAAACTTCCGCTGACCATAACTCTTTCATACAATATCAGAATTTAGCGTGCCACATGTCTACGAACTCGTATTGCCAAGCTCTACGACTCTTATGAAGGAACAACTTTCCGGAAGACATCGTAATGCAAAAATGAGCCGAATCATAAGTTTAAAGCTTCCCAAGTCGGCTAACGGCATTGACTTTAGAAAAGAGGGTTTAAGTTTTCTATAAAACCTATTCTTTTCTATTTTCTTCTTGAACATGCACTTTGATGAATCTTAAAGATAAAAGACTATAAGGATGTATTATGTACTTACATGAAGTAATCAACACAAGGTGGGAAGATTGAAATCGAATTTGGACTTCACAATTAAAAGAACTAAGTTCTTGAGCAAGGTTACTTTGACTAGAGATTACTCTCTCTTCAAGGAGTTTCTACAGTATTGGGAGGCTGAAGTAAGAAGAGCTAGGGAGGAGCTTGAGAGAATTGTGAATTAGCAAAGAACACAATGGCTGAAACTCTCTATTTATAGGCCTAAAAATTGAGTTAACTCACCTAGTTAACCTAGTCAACTCATTGAGTTACCAAACAACCAATAGGGAGTTGACAAATGTCACACAACTAATCAGTATGCTGACATCATCAATATGACATCAGCTGCTAGCTGGGCTGCTTTCTTGTTCACCAAGTTTTGGCTTCCACCAATGGTCTTGTGCCATGTCACTATTTAATTTCATTTTTTACTGAACTTCAAAAATTCATTAAAAATAGTTCGAGAACCCGAAAAATACCACGAACTCATGAAGATGTCTACTTTCTAATTTTTACTTCAAAAGTATGATATGAACAACTTCAAAATTCGGGTCCCACAGTAAGACTTCCCAAAAATATAATAAACTTCCGCTGACCATAACTCTTTCATACAATATCAGAATTTAGCGTGCCACATGTCTACGAACTCGTATTGCCAAGCTCTACGACTCTTATGAAGGAAGTCATCAGAGAAAATCAACGAATAAGAAAGTCAACTTTTGACCCCTCGAAAATAAACCATTTCGAATATTTATTCGTTTAGAAATACTTTTACTTCATAGACTAGACAAGAAAAATATTGTCTAATCCTTTATTTAATTTCAAGAATATTCAAGAAATTAATCGTAAGAATTCGGGTTATTACAAAAATGCACCCCCACACTTGCCTTTTGGTATATTACCAAACAAAACCGAAGCATAAGAACACAAGAAGTCACTATCATCGTCTTGCAAACACAATAAAACAAGGGTGAAATGGTGTGGGTGAACAAAAGAAACGGCTAATGAGTGATCAGTTCAAAAGGGGATTCCTACAGTTCGTGTTTAAATGGATGGTGAATATTTTGGCCATGGTGCTCAACTAATGCCTTACTCATTTCTAATTCATCACAGATTAACAAAATGTTTCAAGTGGTCTCTGAGCAAGTTCTAGGTTCAAAACTCATGAATTGTGCACACATGAAGAACGAGTAAATGTATGAATGATGCATACATGTGAATATTCAATAGGCTCAAGTCCTCACATTTTCTGGGTATGCATGACAATGTATGTTCAAATGTGCTTCTCGGATTGCAATCAACTAATCAACACCGGTTATGTGAACATGGAATTTCGAGCAATCACAAGTTATGCAAATTAAATCCAAAGCAAATCACACAAAACCTTAACATATAATAAACATTCTCCAAAATCATAACAATTAAACTCAATTCATCATCGGAATTGGAAACAACAAAGCACAAAACACAAATAAACACACAAAAACACAAAACATAAGCAAATATTTTTGTAATTTTTGATTTTTTTGATTTTTTTTTTAATTTTTTTTTTCAATTTACGTGACCACAGTGACTTACTTAGTGCAATGGTAGGTTCAACGCTACCAAGGAAGTAAGTATGATTTAGTCGATATATTTTTACCGTAGAAAACAAAAACAAGTAAATTATTTTTTTGAATTTTTTCTTTTTTTTTCTTTTTTAATAAACCTTCCCCCCACACTTGAATTAAACATTGTCCTCAATGTTAGACAGATATTTCACGAAAATGAAAAATTTAAGCATGGTTATTGAATTTAAACACACAAACAAAAAGAAACAGAAGCAAACACACAAACAGAAATAAACAGAAAGGTTAAAGAAAAACTCCCCCTTGAAGATCGTGAAGCTCCTCCCGAAGCAAGTCACCAACAGTCACAAACAAGGCTAGCAGGGCCTTGCATCCAACGTTTGCTCCTTAATTGACTGCGGCACTGATCCGTTTGAGCGTGTCCTGGACGAGTGTTGTTGCCAACTCCACGGCGGACTTGGCTGATGTAGCCTGTACCGAGATCTGGAACACTATAGTCAGCAGTGTTCCGTCAAGAATAGCTCCGGATACGTTAGGCAGAATGGAGAAGCCTGATGACATAAGTGGAAATGGCTCCAGTTCAACTCCACATAGCAAACACTAGAAAATGGAATGGTTGATCGGCGCATAAATCACAGACGACCCCATTGCATCGGTGCAACACTCCTGAAGAATGAGGAAGTCGTTGTGATTATCTATGGCGAGCACCGAAATCTGATTGCGCTGGTCAAGACCGATTGTGAAATTTGCTAGCTCATGTACCGAGCTGTCCATCGACATGCTATCCCATAGCGGTCTCGTCTGAACGTCTTTGAGGAACTCAATGATTCTGGTGTGATGGGAGGCTGAAGTAAGAAGAGCTAGGGAGGAGCTTGAGAGAATTGTGAATTAGCAAAGAACACAATGGCTGAAACTCTCTATTTATAGGCCTAAAAATTGAGTTAACTCACCTAGTTAACCTAGTCAACTCATTGAGTTACCAAACAACCAATAGGGAGTTGACAAATGTCACACAACTAATCAGTATGCTGACATCATCAATATGACATCAGCTGCTAGCTGGACTGCTTTCTTGTTTACCAAGTTTTGGCTTCCACCAATGGTCTTGTGCCATGTCACTATTTAATTTCATTTTTTACTTAACTTCAAAAATTCATTAAAAATAGTTCGAGAACCCGAAAAATACCACGAACTCATGAAGATGTCTACTTTCTAATTTTTACTTCAAAAGTATGATATGAACAACTTCAAAATTCGGGTCCCACAGTAAGACTTCCCAAAAATATAATAAACTTCCGCTGACCATAACTCTTTCATACGATATAAGAATTTAGCGTGTCACATGTCTACGAACTCGTATTGTCAAGCTCTACGACTCTTATGAAGGAAGTCATCAGAGAAAATCAACGAATAAGAAAGTCAACTTTTGACCCCTCGAAAATAAACCATTTCGAATATTTATTCGTTTAGAAATACTTTTACTTCATAGACTAGACAAGAAAAATATTGTCTAATCCTTTATATAATTTCAAGAATATTCAAGAAATTAATCGTAAGAATTCGGGTTATTACAGTCTACCCTCCTTAAAAGGAAATTCGTCCTCGAATTTTGCATACCTCTTCTCCTTGAAAACACAATAGATCGAGTTTCCTTCCTTCATCAATATTGTCTGGATTTATCTTACTCAAAATTCTCATTAAGAGCTTCTCACCTAAAGATCTTTAATTAAATAATTTTTATATCTAACTAAGTTGTAAACAAATATTGTCAATCCTCAAGCAATAGTTGAATACTAACTTAGTCCTCAAATTCAATATCCTTCTTGTCCAAATCCTCAAAGTACGTACATCATCTACCTCAATACCATTTAATTAGAAGCTCGCATTAGTCCGAGATACAAAATTTAAATTTAATCTAATTTTGAAAATCCTCCAAGTAAGCACAACTAAGTGCATCAACATATCCTCAAAAGGTTCGAATTGATTCTAACTTGCTTTCCAAGTATTGATTTTTTTTCCTTTTACAATTCACACCTATGAATCACTAACCCAAAACAAATCTCAGTTCTTAAAATAATTACCAAAACCTCCATACTTATATTCTTCACCAAAGAACTTCAAATCTCTAATACATATGTCTCCTTAGTATGATCACTATTATAAACCATACTCCAAAATTATTTTTCTTTTCTCAAATTACATCCGTTAGCAACTGCTTATAGCCTATAACCTCAAAATTTCATTGATACAACCATTCCTAATCATCAATGTTGCTACCATATCTGATATCCATATATCATCTAATCAACAATTATTGTATCTCCCAAAATTTCACTAAAAATCCAAACTTAATTATTCCAAAAGTTATCAACACACTTTTCAATACAAACCTTAATATATCACCAAGAATAAGATTTAGAGCAATCACCAAGTCTCTTTATAATTCCATGGCTCAAGCCTATCTTAATTCTAAGATTCCTCGAAAATGATCGAATCACAAATATATCTCTTTATAACAACATTTCATACCTAATCATAAACTCCAGGTAATCCATAGAAAGTAATCCTTAATTTTGATATGTTCTGATTTCCCTTGATTTCAACCATGACATAAAACCACCAACTATATTTCTACGATTCGAGTAAGTACATATATACCTAACCACAGTCCTCGATAATATAAATCTACACCATATTCTCACATGTTACCCACATGCATCTTCCAACTTATTCCTAACTTGAAATATGTCTCGTTGTCAATCCATACTAATTAAAGGTTATGGAAACTTATACCTCAAATAAGTTTGTAAACAATAGCTCACATACTAGGGTATAATTTACTAAACTTCCCAATGAGAGTAAATATCGTCAAAAACTACTCTTAATAATCCAAATAAAATCACAATTCTAAACTTTCAATATAAACTAGCTAGAGTTCCATGAGGCGTACGTACCTTTCACCATGTAATATCTTTCAATACTTGAAAATAAATATGTGAAGAAAATCTTAAGCACACAACCATAATCCTTCATCAAAGCAAATGAATGCTCGGAGGTCTCTCTGAAACATTGAAATATTACCAATATTCTATATAGCTCATTTTAGATTGACCAACAAGTGCATAATAAGCAAACATATTACTAGTATGAACTAGTCTTGTTTACAAATGTCGACTTAAACTTAAATTCCTCAAAATTTCTTCTTTCCTTCCAACTATCTCCATGTTAACCTAGTTAACAAGAATTTCAACGTCGAAAGTACTAATACTTATGAGTTTCTTAAAATTGACTTAATTCAAGCCCTCTCTGATTTGTTGAACTCTAAATAATAGTTAAAGAGAACGCAAAGAACAGAAACTTAAAATTACTCAAAAAGTGGAGAGATAGAGGGATGTATTGTAAATTTTGAATCTAACCAGATTCTCTTTATCTTATCGAAACCACAAGTCACTAAATCTCTTGCAACATTTTTTTTTCTTCTTCTTTACAAACTCTATGTATAAATAGCTTACCGCCAAGCCGAAATAGCACACATTTGATGAATGTTTCGAATGGCCTACAGTTTCACCAGAGTTATCTATGGTTACTCTATGAACAACACTTTTGTAAGGGCAAAATATTTGCTATTGGCTATTTCCTATTTGACAAAACCTCTTCCCTTGTATTAGCATTTTATTGTATTCAATGCTAGGTTATTTAAGGGATTATGATTAGTGGCTTAGGTTGTTCTTGCTCGAGATGGTTTGTGAAGACGCCTTTCTTATCCGGTCTTTTCTTCGGACTTCGATTATTGTTCATCGAAGGTTTCATTCAAGCATCTCAAGGTATGAATCATGCATATGCATTTCATGCACTTTGTTTATGCTTAAAGAAGTAGCACAAATATCTTAGGTTTGCTAGAAATTAATTGAATTTCATTTTGGTTAAGCAAACATTTAATTTAAAGATATTTTTATGTTTTTGCTACAGTACCAATATTCACGTGAACAGTGCGATAGATCGTAAATAGTGCGATCGATCGCCATGAATAGTGCGATCGATCGTCAATGGTACCTGTTTCTGCCGTTTCCCAACTGCCCGGTAGCATCGCACTTGGATACCTGAAAGCACAAGATTGGTCAGGGAGGTCGGTCTGTACCGACCGAAGGCCCTCCGACGCTCAAGTTAGTACCGGTAGGTCTAAGAGCAGAGTGTTTTTGGGATTCGGAGAGAACGTACCTTAATAAGGAGTGAGGACTCCTTATATATGAGGTGAGGTCGGAGACAAGCTTCCCTAGCGTGGGGGACATCCCCTGACACGAGGAATATTCTCTGGTCCACTACCTCGACGTGCGCATCGAGGGATGGCGGCGCCTAGTGCAGCATGGTCGAGCGACATAGTGCGATCTGCGAGGTAGTGGGCAAGCACGTGTGCTCGGTAGGGGATCCCTACCGAGTCAACGGACTATCTCTGTGTGATGGGGCTCATAGGCAGGCTGCTCCTGGTGATAGTGAGCTACTTCGGGCCCTTCACGGGGCCTATCCCGGTACGAATATGAAATGGTAGCAACAGAAGTCCCCCAAGTCCTGAGCAAGAGGAAGCTCTTGGTCGGGGACTTATTCCAGAAGTTCATATCGGGATGTAGCGAAGTGTCGGTGGGGCAGCCGCAGCGACGCTTGGTACCTTCCCATGTAGTCCCCCAAGTCCCCGAACAAGGGGTTCATCCCGGTTGGGAATTGTAACCGCTCCGTGTTCCAAGGGGAGTTGAAGCGTCGTGGCTGTTGAGCTCCTCGGCGTAACTGCCGAGGTAGTGGGGTGACACGTGTCATGCCAAGGCCGGTCTGGAACAACGTGGGGGAGCTCAACCGTCGCTTTTCCACGTGTCGCCATCCTGGACCGCGACGGTTCACGTCGTACGGTGAAGATGGGTTGACTCCCGCTATATATATGGGGGTGAAGAGAGTTCCCTTCACCTCATTCTTGCATATTTCAAGTCCAGAGCTCTGCAAGCTGTCGGTAGGAGAACAAGAGCGTAACTCGGTAGCGTAATTGCATTCACTCGGTGCTCGACTTTTAGCCTGCGACAACTGTAAGTACCGATGACTTGTTGTGTATTTCTTTGCTCTGTTTTGTTTTGTGGGGCTGTTGTAACATAGTTTGAGTACCGGTGTCCATCCTTAGTACCGAGCTAGGTTGCATAGGTATAGGTGAATACCGTGCTGGTGGAGTTCAGTTCCCTGAGGAACTCTCCCGGTTCTAGGCCATCTCGGAAGATCCGGGCCGCACGGATGTCATCCTTGGTATTGCAGCGCCGATAGGCAGCTTTGAACCGTTCCATGTAGTCAGCTAGCCGTTCGCCCGTGGTTTGCTGGAAGCCGGTGAGCTCCCCTACCGAGTAGAAGAAGCTCACTTGGTGGCATACTCGGTGGTAAAGGCCTCGACCAGCTGCTCGTAGCTGTCGATGGACTCCGGCTCCAGTTGATAGAACCATAACATGGCCTCCTGAGTTAGGGTATTGACAAAGGCATGGCACCAGTCCTCATCGGTATGGCCCCTGCCGTTGTAGGCAGACTGAAAGGCAGTCACATGCATCACCGGGTCCTCCTTGCCGGTGTAAGGATCCATCTTGAGGTTCTTGAAGTCCCGGTTGTGGTTATAGATCCTCCCGGTGAAGGGACCGATGGGTTTCATGGCCATGCCGAGGCTAGACGCACTCCTGGCGGTACCGGTCTCAACTTTTCTGAGACGGTCATTGAGTTCTCGGAAGAGGCTGGTCAGTGTGTCTTCCTCCACTCGTGGCTTGGGAGCGACGGTAACAGGCTCCTCGTGGAGGGTGTCGCAATCCACGTCGGTATCTTCCTCTCCAGCGGAGTGGACTACGCCCTCAGCGTCAAGGAACGAGACTAAGGGAGCCGATAGGGACCCGGTCCGCCTATCCGGGATTCGGTGTCTTGGCCTCAGAGGAGTGTCGACCCTGGGAGGAGGTGCCGACACCGATTGACTGGGGTTAGCATCCCGGGTGAAGCGCTCTCTCAGCAGATTGATCTCCCGGGCACTAGCCTGTTGAGCAGCGAGCTGATCGCGGCGCAATTGCTCATTGCTCTCCTGGAGTTCTCGGTTCATGGCTTCGAGTTTCGCCACCGTGGAAGGCTCGGCTTGGTGGGACTCTGGGGTCTCCGACTCGGTAGAGTGGACCGCCGCTGGTATGTCTTCAGGAAGGGGCCCCAGGCCAGTATGGTCATGGTTTGCTTCGCGGATTTGGACTTTTTGGTTTGCTTCGTTGGCTGCGAGCCATCGCTAGTTAATTTTGTCATTGCCTGACGGGTAGAACACCTCACGGAGTGAGTAAGCTTTGGTTATGAAGTGGTGGAATAGTTCCCACAGACGGCGCCAAATGTTTCTGCCGTTTCCCAACTGCCCGGTAGCGTCGCACTTGGATACCTGAAAGCACAAGATTGGTCAGGGAAGTCGGTGTGTACCGACCGAAGGCCCTCCGACGCTCAAGTTAGTACCGGTAGGTCTAAGAGCAGAGTGTTTTTGGGATTCGGAGAGAACGTACCTTAATAAGGAGTGAGGACTCCTTATATATGAGGCGAGGTCGGAGACAAGCTTCCCTGGCGTGGGGGACGTCCCCTGACACGAGGAATATTCTCTGGTCCACTACCTCGACGTGCGCATCGAGGGATGGCGGCGCCTAGTGCAGCATGGTCGAGCGACATAGTGCGATCTGCGAGGTAGTGGGCAAGCACGTGTGCCGGGTGGGCGTGCCGTGCCGGTGGGGCGGCCACTCTCGGTACCTGGTCAGGAGACGTCCATGTGCAGCCGGAGGGAGAGCTTGTTGTCGGTACACCCGGCCTGGTCTTACCGGTACCGCTGGGGTATTGCCAGGGCTTCGACTGCGGCCTGGGGCCTACTCTGCCCTCGGGGCAGTATACTCGGTAGGGGATCCCTACCGAGTCGGTGGGTGCCGCCGGGGCGGTCGTTGAGGTTATGTGCTCGGTAGGGGATCCCTACCGAGTCAACGGACTATCTCTGTGTGTTGGGGCTCATAGGCAGGCTGCTCCCGGTGTTAGTGAGCTACTTCGGGCCCTGCACGGGGCCTATCCCGGTACGAATATGAAATGGTAGCAACAGTACCGTTGGAAAATCTGCCCGTTGCGATTCAAAATTGTGACCGTTGCTACAGTAACACTATTCATGAACAGTACCACTGTTCATGAATAGTGCGATCATTCGCATGAACAGTGCGATCGATCGCCCGAGTGTCTGTTTTGTTTTCTATAAATAGAATCCTTCGGTTTTCATTTGTTTTAACTCTTTCTACTCTTCCATATTGTCTAAAAACATTTTGAGAGAGTTTTTCTGGTATAGTTAAGTGACCCTAAATCCATGTTATAGGCTCCTCACATCTTTGATGTTGTTGATTTAGTTATTGTTCCTTGTGAATAACTAAATCAACCCTTGAATCATATTCAAGGTTTGTCAATTCGGTTTGTTTGATTCTAGCAAGTGTTCCTTGTTTACTTGCTTGTGTCAAACGAATTGAATTCATTTCATTCACTCATACACACACAAATTTGCATTGTTGGTGATGCTTGCGGTTGGAGGATTCACGTGGTGAAGTTCGTTCAATCGGATTGGCTTGAGGTGGGAGCACTTGAAGAAGCATTTGGAGGCTACACAAGGTTAGAGCTGCCACTAGTCATAGGGTTGATAGTGTAGAGTTTGGGACGGAGTTCCCCCTTGTACGTGTTTGCCAATTGGCGTTTTTCATAGTGTTGCACAAGAGCGTGGGGTACGGCTCCCCTCCGGTTTTTCCTCTAGAGGTAGAGGTTTCCGGGTGACCATATCGTTGTGTTGTTTGTGTGATTGCTTATCTATTGTATTATGCTTAATTGATTAGCATATTGTGTGATTGCTTATCTATATGCTATTGTGCTTAATTGATTAACATGTTGCATGCTTGATCATACATTGATAGATATAGTCCGTGATGAGCTATTGATGATGCTCACTTTGGGATTCTAGGTTGTACAATTGATTGTGCTTGTTGCATATATATTTGTTGTCAATTGTGAATTGCTTGTGCAATTGTTTGAACCTAGGTTGTGGAGAGATTAACTTTTAATTTGTTCAAAGTTGTGTATACTCTCCGATTAGTGTTTAGGACGACTACCGTTTATTGGGACTATTCCGTGCAACCGGAATTTCAACTTTCTAGCCCGAAAAATTTCTATGGCTGGTGACCTATCACGCACCCTCACACGCTCGCCCAAAAACGTTCCCGAAAAGGTTAATACCGAGGCAAAAATAAATTCCATGTTGAAATACAATTGCCTATACCCTAAAGATTCTTTATAAAAGACCACAACTTGCAATCACACATGGAAATAAAATACTTACCATCAATAAATACTAATTTAGGTATCATAGGAAGAAAAGAAATGCCCACTTAATTTCTTTATCTCCAAGATAAGTGGAGTTTCCTTTAATTTTGTATAATTAAAAGTTTCTAAGTGTGCATCCCTTTCTCTAATAAAAGACTATTGTATTCTTTTTATTGATATCACCAAATAGAATATCAAACTATACACCATATATAACATACGTTGATGATTCGTATAAACAAGTTATAGAAAAAATAATTTTCTATAAAATCATAGCATATAACCAAGCTCATCGAGGAAAATAAGCAATTCAAAACAATTTACCACAATAGCTTCTAACTTGTTAAAGTTAGCATGTAACAAAACTGCATCTCAAAGAAATAAGATCACATAGTATCCATCAAAAACTTTCGTTAGCTTAACCAACAAGTATATGTATATATATGCATACATATATAGAACCCTCCCCATTTATTGAATATAATCCACATATATCAATAACGTTTTTAACCCAAATAATTCGGTCTCAAATGAAACCTCCATTTTTCAATTCATAATGCATCTTGATGATGATTAACTCAGAACAATGTATGCTCAAACATACTAACAATATATTGCAATTACATATGCAATAATATATGGTAGGCCCAAAAGGATCATCAATTAAAAAAACCCTATCGGTAGTAGTATAGTGCATAGTAGGATATCGTTCACAACGGAGATCAAAGGGTGTACCTAACAAAAATTGTCACAAAGAATTAAATAAAATAAATAATTATTATTAACAAGTATAAAGAATATATACATATGTACAAAGTAAAAGGGGGTTTAAGAGATAAATTGAATGAAATAAATAAATTAAATTACAAAGAATAAATTAAATAAGATGGGATGGAACATAAAGAATATAAAGTTCAGCCACATATACACAAGTTTATTAATCATTGGACCGAAAATTAACCAAGTTCCCTAACCATGAAACCGAAATTAACATATGTGGAAATTAGAAGCTAACCATTCCCCAAATAAAACTTCTCTACGAAATATTAACCTAAGTGAAAGCACCTAGATTAACCAATTAAACACGCCATCTTAGTCTAGAAAGCTAGCTAGTCAAACCATGTTTAACGCATAGAAGAAGAGTTGTTAATCAAAGTGCACGACCCATTATAGAAAAGTCCATATGTCCGCAATCCTTTTTATTTGACACCGACCATGGTCCAAAGCCTTTACTACTCGTGAATTAGGTTTCCAAAACTATTAGGTGAATTGTAATCCCTAACTCTAGCTCCAATTATATGCAAATATTATAAGTTTCGAACCCTATAACATAAACACATAAAAGTTTTCTATAAAACAGAATCAAGTAAACGGAGTCACATAAGTTACTAGAATAACTAATTAATTAGGATCCAATAACTAAATAAACTCATAAATATCGGCTGAAAATTATATAAATCATGTCATGTTAACTAATACAAAAGATAAACAAGCAACAAAGAGGAACTCAAAAAGAGTAATTAAAGATTAACTTGAAGTACACCATATGGAAAGTAGGAAGAACTTGAAGACCACGGACTCTTGAATCCTTGAAAGCAAGCAACGGACCACGGACCACGGACCACGGACCCAAGGTGACCACGGACCACGGACCCAAGGTGATGATGATGGTCTGATGATGGTTGATGGCTGGTGGTGATGGTGTAAACAGCTCCTCTCCTCCTTGAAGTCTTCAAAACCCTAAATACTAGAGAATGGAAAATATGATGTGAGATGGAGAAGAGAAAGAGGAGGGTTTGTCCCTCCCCATTGGGGTGTGTTTTGAAGAGAAGAATGAGACTGTTATTTATAGGAGAATGGAGAGGAAGAATAAGACAATGAAAGAAATAAAGAAAGAAAGGGAAAAAAAGTGGAATTTAAGTGGGAGATAAAGAAATGGTGAGTGGAATGGTGGAAATGTATTCATATGGCAATGAACCATTTATTTAGGTAAAAGACATCAAACACTAATGGTATGGAGAGAAAGCAACAAAGATAGTGTGGTGAGATGGGTGGAAATATGGGGGTTAGTGGAGCATTGAGAATAAAGGAAAATGAAAGAATTAGAAAGCAGACAGCACTGAGCTATGCGCATTTGGAATGGAATATTGGACGTTTGGACGGTTGGATGATTCTGCAATTTGAATACAGAATACCTAACACACACATACAGCGTGTGCCAAAAATACAGCTGGATCCAACGGTGCAAGTGGGAGATATGCGCTTCCAAAGTTGACAAATCTGCACAGGCAGATTGTCCGAAAATGGGCTTGGACCTTTCCTTCATGCTTTGTGGACTTGGGCCTTCCTTCTTGGGCTTGGGCCTTTCTTCATGGATTTGGGCCTTCATCTTGGGCCTCACGGCAGCTCACCTCTTAATGGGCCTCGAAAAAGCCCATTAGACTTTGTAAATTTCCAACACTTTGCTTATTTTCCTCAACTTATCTCTTTTCTCTTTATTTGCAATTGGAAACCTACAAACACAAAAACTAAATAAATAACACAAATTTATGAGAAACTAACAACAAAAATGTAGAGAAATTGATATAAAAAGTTGTACAATTATGCTAGTCCATTAGCAACACAAAACTTAAAACAACACAACACAAAACAGAAAAGGTGTTTCTGCCGTTTCCCAACTACCCGGTAGTGTCGTGCCGTTGTACCTGAAAGCACAAGACTGGTCAGGGGAGGTCGGCGTGTACCGACCGAAGGCCCTCCGACACTCAAGTTAGTACCGGTAGGTCTAAGAGCAGACTGTTTAGGGATTCGGAGAGAACGTACCTGAATAAGGAGTAAGGACTCCTTATATATGAGGTGAGGTCGGAGACAAGCTTCCCTGGTGGTGCGACATAGTGCGATCTGCGAGGTAGTGGGCAACCACGTGTGCCAGGTGGCCGTGCCGGTACCGGTGGGGCTGGCCACTCTCGGTACGTGGTCGGGAGACGTCCATGTGCGGCGGAGGGAGAGCTTGTTGTCGGTACACCCGGCCGGTCTTACCGGTACCGCCGGGGTATTGCAAGGGATTCGACCGCGGCCCGGAGCCTACTCGCCGTCGGGGCAGTATACTCGGTAGGGGATCCCTACGAGTCGGTGGGTGCTTCGCTGGGGCGGTCGTTGAGGTTATGTGCTCGGTAGGGGATCCGTGCCGAGTCGGCGGACTATCTCGTGTGATGGGGCTCATAGGCAAGGCGCTCCCGGTGATAGTGAGCTACTTCGGCCCCGCACGGGGCCTATCCCGTACAAATATGAAATGGTAGCAACGAAGTCCCCCAAGTCCCGAGCAAGAGGAAGCTCATGGTCGGGGACTTATTCCGAAGTTCATATCGGGATGTAGCGAAGTGTCGGTGGGGCGGCCGCGGCGACGCTTGGTACCGTCCCATGTAGTCCCCCAAGTCCCCGAACAAGGGGTTTCTCCCGGTTGGGAATTGTAACCGCTCCCTGATTCAAGGGGAGTTGAAGCGTCGTGGCTGTTGGGCTCCTTGGCGTAACTGCCGAGGTAGTGGGGTGACACGTGTCAAGCCCAGGCCGGTTTGGAACATCGTGGGGGAGTTCAACCGTCGCGTTGCCACGTGTCGTCTGTAACGACCCGGACCCAATTTATCTTATTAGTAGTTAATCTACAGTGAATTAGCAAGAAAATTTAATTTGGAGATTCCAATTAGTAACTTTAGTGGGTCCTCAGGTTGACTTTTTGAGTGCTTTAGAATTTGAATGAAGTTTCTTCATGAAAGTTGTAAAACGCGTTAAACCGAGTTCGTAGATTTAAAGAACACTAAAAACGGGGTACGTATGAAAAAGTTATGGTCAGCAGAAGTCGGGTTCTTGTTTTTGGAAGAGATTTTATATAGGAGCATTTTGGACTTCTTGGGTTCATTTTGAGAACCCTGGCCTCTCTCTCTCTCTCCTCTCCCCGTGTCTTTCCCCTCGGGACTGCCGGTTTTCTTCCGGCCGTTTCTTGACCGTCCGTCCACCTCAGGCCGTGAAATCGGTCCCGTTTTCTTTGTCTTCTCCTTCTCTTCAACCCTATACCCGTTATCTAGGTCGACTCTAGCCTTAGGAGGAGAAACCACAAGCCAAGTTCACCCAAAACCACCGAAACTGCCCATATTTTCGAAGCTTGTCGGCGCCGATTCCGGCCACATTGGCTGAGACCACTCACCGGGCTTTGAAGCCCTCCTCACCACGAAACCATAGCCACCGGCCTTGCCCCGATTGGTTGCCGGAGGAGGGAGAATCGACGAATCAAAGTCCGGCCACCCAAGAGGTTCGTTCGTGACTTTTGAGGCAAATTCCGGCCAAACCATTCCGATCCGGACTTGATGACAGGTATAAAAGTTTCTCCCCTTGATGTTGTGAACGTTGTGTTAAATTTTGGTGACCATCGGAGATGGTTGATCCGGCGGTGCATGGGGTTCACGCGTAGTTGCTTGTGGCGGCGCGTGGTGGCGCGTACGGCCTCCATTTGTGGTGTATTTTGGTCCGTTAGCTTGCATTTGCCTTTACGAACATGTTAGTATGAAGATTCAAGGAAATTATCGAAGTTTAGGAATTTATCGGATTAAATCTCGGTTCCTTATCGAACGATTCACATTCTAGATTATTGGGTAACCGTCAGATTATTACCGAATTTTATGGCGATGTTAAGATAATTATTTTGAGACTATTTGACGGTTGGATTAAGAAAATTTGACAAATTGGTTAATTAGAGGATACTTGTGGTTTATGGGTTCGATAAATAATTATCGTTCGTTTGATTTATCGAACCGCGACAATCCAACCATTGGATGTGTCGCCGAGCACTTTTGATAAATGAAGGTGTTTCTGCCGTTTCCCAATTGCTCGGTAGTCTCGTGCGCGGGTACCTGAAAGCACAATATTCGTCAGGGAGGTCGGCGTGTACCGACCGAAGACCCTCCGACGCTCAAGTTAGTACCGATGGGTATTTGAGAGCAAAAAGTTTGGGATTCGGAGAGAACGTACCTGAATAAGGAGTGAGGACTCCTTATATATGAGGTGAGGTCGGAGACAAGCTTCCCTGGCGTGGGGGGGACATCCCCCGACACGAGGAATATCCTCGGTCCACTACCTCGATGTGCGCATCGAGGGATGGCGGCACCTAGTGCGGCGTACGGGCTCGCGACTTAGTGCGATCCGTGAGGTAGTGGACAAGCACGTGTGCCGCCTGGCCGTGCCGGTACCCGTGGGGCGGCCACACCCGGTACCGGTCGGGAGACGTCCATGTGGAGCCGGGGGAGAGCTTGTGGTCGGTACACACGGCTTGGTCTTACCGGTACCGCCGGGGTATTGCCGGGGCTTCGGCGCGGCTCGGGGCAGTGTACTCGGTAGGGGTCCCTACCGAGTAGGTAGATGCCGCCGGGGCGTTGCAGAGATTATGTTCTCGGTAGGGAGCCCTACCGAGTTAGTTATGGGGCTACAAGGAGGTCGCTCCGGTGATAGTGAGCTACCTCGGGCCTATCCCGGTAAAGATATGAAATGGTAGCAACAGAAGTCCCCCAAGTCCCGAGCAAGAGGAAGCTCATGGTCGGGGACTTAATCCAGAAGTTCATATCGGGATGTAGCGAAGTGTCGGTGGGGCAGCCGCGGCGACGCTTGGTACCGTCCCATGTAGTCCCCCAAGTCCACGAACAAGGGGTTCCTCCCGGTTGGGAGTTGTAACCGCCCCGAGTTTCAAGGGGAGTGTTGAAGTGTCGTGGCCGTTGAGCTCCTCGGCGTAACTGCCGAGGTAGTGGGGTGACACGCGTCACGCCCTGGCTGGTTTGGAAAATCGTGGGGAAGTTCAACCGTCGCTGCCACGCGTCATCAACTTGGAACGCGACGGTTCGCGTCGTACGGTCAAGATGAGTTGACTCCCGCTATATATATAGGGGTGAAGAGAGTTCTCTTCACTTCATTCTTGCAAATTTTATTTCCAGAGCTCTGTAAGCCGTCGGTAGGAGGACCAGAGCGTGCATCGGTAGTGTGAGTTAGATCACTCGGTACCTGGACTTTCCGCCTTCAACAACTGTAAGTACCGATTCCCTGACCTCTTGTGTTTGGTTTTCTGTTTTGCTATTGTAACGTAGTTTGAGTACCGGTGTCCAGCCATAGTACCGAGCTAGGTTGCATAGGCATAGGTCATCCCTCCCGATAAGAACCTTAGTCCGTTTTTGCAGATGTCTGACTCAGGGAGCGAGAGTCTCAGCAGCGGCAACGCCTTTTCTGGTGAAGGGCCAGAAAGGAGTTCATCGGTGGAGGAGGCTGGTTCGGACTCCGGCTCTACCGATACAAGTAGTTCCCGTTCGCCGAGGACCAGTAAATTCGTCCGGATGGGGTGGTTCGGACGGTGGTGAGAGGAATTACCACCGGGGAGGACATAGAGCCCCTCGCCTCGGAACCGTACGTCAAGTCCGGTCCGGTAGTAGTAGGGGGCCGGTACCGGCCGGGTTTGCGGTGGATCGCCCGAAGTTGAGTGCGTCTACCGAAGGGGACTTGGTGGCGCCGAGGAAAGCATTCAACCTCCCCAGGCACGGTCGGCTTGCGGCTCACGGAGAAGGGGGAGCTCGGGAGTGCCTCCGCAGCACGGGCGAGACCCTAGTACACCCGGCCTTCTTCGGGGAGGGTCCGCGGATTCCGCTACCGGCGTTCCAAGAACGGTTCCGGCCGAGGTTGGCCTGGCCATTGCCCAACCGAACCCGAATACCGGCGGTACCTCAACGCCTTGTATACGTTGTACCACCATTGTGGGTTCGGTGAGCCGGATCCGGCGGTAGTCTTCAACCGGTGGGCCCGGAGGGTCACTCGAAGGCCGACAAGGGCTGGTACAAACTGCGGTCGGTATTGAAGCCTTGCAGCGAGCTCCCGCCGGATACCGAGTGGGTGGACTATGTGTACAAGTACAAGCAATCCACTCGGTGCTTGCTTGAAGAAAGATGCTCGGATCCGGGAAGGGATGAACGGTGAGCACGATGTGGAGAGTCACGAGTGTGAGAGTCCCGAGATTGTTAGGGATCCACTCGTGTTTGGCAATCCTACTTCCCAAAGAGACCCGGAAGAGTAGGGACTTCTTCGTGGGGGGGCGGTGGGAGTTTCCTACCGGTGCGGCCATACGGAGAAGAGGGTCCCGTCTGCCTTTAGCGAAGCTCCCGTACGGAGACTGTTCGATACGAAGCGTTGTATGTGTGTGTACTTCCTTTTTGGCTGCACTAACCGTTACTTCACTTGTTTGTTTTCTTGTAGTTGACCAGTCTTGGAGGAAGCTTACCGAGGAGCGAGGAAAAAGAGATCGCGTGGATTCGCGGCAACATCTCTTTGGTGTTGAGGAGGTCTACCGTTCGCTCAACCGGTACTCCCTCCATTTATCGGGCCTAGCTCCCGTCCCTAGCCCATGTAAGTGACTTTTGGGTCGGTCTTGTGGCTTCTCTTTATTAGTGTTGTCTTGTATTTTTTTTTTTTGCTTTTGCTAACCGGTGTTTCGATCGCAGTCCTCCGCCAATACCGTCGGTACCGTACCCTCGGTGACTACGAAAGTATGGTCCGTGAGCGGAGGGATTTTTACCAGGTCAAGAAGGCCCCGGGGCCGGGACCCGGTGCACGAGGCTCGGGCGGTCGATGCTGAGCAGGCAAGGCTGCGGCAGATGATGCGGGAGGAAGAAGAAGAAAAGGGCGCACAAGGCCCGGCCGGGCCTCGAGGCGACCTCGGTGGAGGTAGAGGCTAGCACCGATGCGATGGTGCCGGCGGACCGGAGGTCGAGGGTGCCCCCGAGGTCCGGGCGGGGCCTCCAAAAAACGCATTGCCCGTGAGGAGGTAACTCTTCTCTCTTCTTAGATGTTACGGCTGTCTCCGGTAAGTATGGGTACTAAACTTTGTAGTAGTTTGTTAAACGGGTGAGGAGCCACCGAAAGAGGCAAAGGAGCAGGAGGCTACCGAAGGCGATGTGGCCCAGTTGCGGCGGGTACCGGCACCACCCGGCCATGCACGGCTCGGAGTCCGTTTCAATCTTCGGGAGGGAGATCCCGGCCGAGAACAATGCGCTGTTCCGCGGGCTGCGTGAAGAAAGCGCCGGAGGATTTGCTCCCGGTCTCCCGGCTTGTCGTCTTCCGGAGATGAACCTCGGGGACCGAGAGGATCTGCTCTTCCAAAGTGAAGCGGAGAGGGTACCGTTGCTTTACCTTTTTTTTTTGTGTGTTTTTTTTTTTTTTTTTTTTTTTTTTACCCCTTGTTGTGTCGGTGCTGCAGCCGGCATACGAAGAGCGGCCCCGGATCGCCGGGTTTGGAACGAATGGCAAACGTTGGGTGGGCGGGTGGCGAACCTGCAGAATGGCTATGACACCATGTTTGGCCGAAGGAGCGGGCGGTAGGCGAGCTTCGACGGACCAAGGCCGAGCTCGAGAGGACAAAGGCCGAAGCGGTAGGCTTGTCCGAGAGGCCGAGGATAAGGCCAAGGCTGCGGTGGCGGCCGAGAGTGCTCGTCTCCAAGTTGAGTTCGATCGTCGCCGGAGGCGGCTCTCGGTGAGGCTAAGAAGGAGGCCGTCCTTGCCTACCGTCGCGACCGAGGTCGGGCGTGGAGCAGGCCACCGCCTACATCGACGGTGGTGCGTACATCCTTGGCAAGATCAAGGAGGCCTTCCCCGAACAGATCGGAGCCGGCTCCGGTGCCGAGCTCAGCGATGATCATGTTGATGATGAGCACCGGGGCATCCTCATGGAGATCGATGAGGAGTTAGCCGGTGGTCCCGGCCAATACGAGCAGCGGCCGCAGCCGGAAGAATGAAGTCCCCCTTGTTGGGTGGTACCGGCCAAGGGCCGTGTAATTTTTGTTCTCTCTTTTTTTTTTTTTTTTGGGGATTAAAACCCTTTTTTGAACATCTTTCCCGGTAGGGGTGCCCTACCGGGAAGCAAGATATGAATTGGCCATAAGGCCCTTTTTATTGTTTTGAACAATGGCGTGTTCCGCCCATTCTATGAATTCCGTTTTTCATATGACATCAAGTGTTTACTCGGGAGGGCTGGTCCGTCCCCCGGTATTGTTTTCTTGAGTGAGCATATTATGTAAGTAAGCTTGTTTCCGGTAGAATGATGAATTTATCGTAACAAAACTTATGCATGGGGGTCGCCGGTACCGGCCACATGTCTTACGAAAGTTTGGCATGGGGGTGGCGGTACCGGCCACATGCTTAATAACATAATCGAACTTATGCATGGGGGTCGCCGGTACCGGCCACATGTCTTACGAAGTTTGGCATGGGGGTGGCGGTACCGCCCACTGCTTAATAACATAATCAAAACTTATGCATGGGGGTCGCCGGTACCGGCCACATGTCTTACGAAGTTTGGCATGGGGGTAGGCGGTACCGGCCACATGCTTAATAACATAATCAAAACTTATGCATGGAGGTCGGCGGTACCGGCCACATGTCTTACGAAGTTTGGCATGGGGGTAGCTCGGTACCGGCCACGTGCTTAATAACATAATCAAAACTTATGCATGGGGGTCGCCGGTACCGGCCACATGTCTTACGAAGTTTCATTTTTGTTCTTGGCATTTATGCGTTATCGGTAGGAGAACAAGCATTCATGAAGACACAGATTTTATAGTGGTTCACCCGGCTCAATTCGAGTCTTAGGCTACGTCCACTGTAGGAGTTTCACTATGGTAAATAATGATTACAAGTGTTTGGGAAGTGGCAAAGTCCACTTAGCCGGTATGTTCCGGGCTTTATATATATATATATTTTTTTATGGGTAGTAGTAGCGAAGGTGCTCGATATTCCATGGGTGCGGGAGCATGCACCCGGTGGAGTCCATGAGCCGGTAGGTTCCTGGCTTGAGGACTTCGACTACCCGGTATGGGCCTTCCCACCGTTGGTTGAAAGTCATGGCTGCCGAGTTCTTCGTACTTTGCCTTACCCTTCGTAGTGCCCAGTCCCCCAGCTTGAGGTACCGGCACTTTGCCTTCGCATCAAACTTGCGCTTGAGCTGGTTTTTGTGTTCTGCATTCCGGAGGTTGGCTTGTTCCCGACGTTCCTCGAGTAGGTCCCGGTTGAGGTACAACTGTTCTTCATTTTCATTTGGATCATATGTGTCGATCCGGTGTGTTGTGGAATTGATTTCAACCGGTACCACGGCTTCTGCACCGAAAGCAAGGGAGAATGGCGTCTCACCGGTGGCAGCCTTGTACGAGGTGCGGTACGCCCAAAGAACCTCCGGTAGTAGTTCAGGCCATGCGCCTTTCTTATCACCGAGCTTGGTCCTCATAGTTCTCTTCAGGATTTTGTTAACTGCCTCCACCTGACCGTTGGTCTGCGGGTGGGCTACCGATGCGAAGAAAAGGGTGATGCCTTTCTCCCAGCAGAATTTCCTGAAGGATTCAGAGTCAAATTGTTTACCGTTGTCGGTGATAATGACTTGAGGGATGCCGAAGCGACAGATGATGTTTTCCCAAATGAAGGACTGTATTTGCCGGGAAGTGATTGACTTAAGGGCCTTGGCCTCTGTCCACTTGGTGGAGTAGTCGGTGGCGACTACCACGTGTTCAACACCACCGGTACCCTTGGGCATGGGCCCGATTAAGTCGATTCCCCACTGGGCGAAGGGACATGGGTTGACCATCGTCTCCAGTGGCTGGGACGGTTTTGGTACGTTCGGTGCGTTGAACTGGCAGGATTTGCATTGCCTTGTGAATGAGAGAGAGTCCCGGAGGAGTGTTGGCCAGAAGTAACCAAGGCGGATGAGTTTGTGGGCCAATGCTCTTCCTCCCGGGTGGTTGCCACAGATGCCCTCGTGTACCTCCCTCGCGTCTCGAGACTCGGCCGGTCCGAGGCATCGTAGGTATGGTAAGGAGTGAGCTCGTCGGTAGAGATGGCTGTTAATGATGAGGTACGGGAGGACCGGAATCTTATTTTCTTGGCCTCATCATTATCTCTCGGGAGGGAGCCATCTCGCAAGTACTCGAGGATTGGTGTCATCCGGTTCGCCTCCTCCGGGCGCGGGTGGTTGACCTCGGTGGGCATTGTCTCGGTGCTTCGGCTTTCTAGCATGTCGATGGGTACCGAGTTGCCGGGGTTGGGGTCGATAGCGGAGGCTATTCGGCCAAGGCGTCGGCCCTTTGATTTTCTTCTCTCGGTACCTTCGTTAGCTTGAAGCACGAGAAACCGGCGGTGAGCTCTTTTGCCAACGTCCTATACCGGGACATGATGGGATCCTTGGCACGGTAGTCCCCCGAGACTTGGTTGACAATGAGCCGTGAGTCGCCGAAGACTTGGAGCTGCCGGGCTCCCGTGTGCCGGGCCGGCCGAAGGCCGGCCAGAGTGCTTCGTACTCGGCCTCGTTGTTGGAAGCTTTGAAGTTGAACCGGAGAGCACTCTCGAGCCGAGATGTGTCGGGACTACCGGTGTGAGGGGTGATAAGGACAAGTCCAGCCCCGCTCCCGTGGGTGTTCGAGGCACCGTCCACATATAATTGCCGGATTGGTAGTGCGGGATCAAACCGTTTGTCCTCGCCGGTGGCTCGGGCCGTCTCGGCCGAGCCGGCTCCCTCTACCGATATGGGTGTGGACTGCACACGGCGGTGAATTCGGAGACAAAGTCGGCCCGTACTGTGCTTTAATTGCCGGTCGAGGCTGGTAGGTGATGTCGAACTCGGCGAGCTCGATGCTCCACTTCATGAGTCTGCCAGATGCCTCAGGCTTTTGCAGGATCAACCTGAGGGGGTGATCGGTAAGCACCACGATGGGGTGTGCCTGGAAGTATGGGCGAAGCCTTCTGGCCGAGATCATGAGTGCGAGGATGAGCTGCTCGATTTCGGGGTACCGAGTTTCGGTATCCACGAAAGATTTGCTTGTGTAGTCTACCGGTAGGTCCTCCTTGTTGTGGCTCCTGACTAGGATCGAGCTCACAGCAGTTCTTGATACCGATAGGTACAGGAAGAGAGGTTCGCCTAGTACCGGTCTGCTGAGAAGTGGTGCTGCTGCCAGATATTCCTTTAATGCAGCAAAGGCTTGCTCGCACTCGGTGGTCCAGCCCTCGAACTTCTTCCCGGTTTTCAAAATTTTGAAGAATGGGGCACACCGGTCGGTGGACCGTGATATGAACCGGGAGAGAGCCGCGATCCTACCGTTAAGGCTCTGGACATCCTTGAAGGTTTTGGGAGATTCCAAGTCCAGGATCGCTCTGATCTTCTCGGGATTGGCCTCGATACCCCGGTGGCTGACCATGAAGCCAAGGAATTTTCCTTCGCCTACGCAGAACACGCACTTCTCGGGATTGAGCTTCATCCCATAGTCCTGGAGGATAGAGAATGTCTCCTGTAGGTCGGTAAGGTGATCGGTTTTCTTTAAACTCTTGACGAGCATGTCATCCACGTATACTTCCATGGTCTTCCCGATCTGCCTGGAGAACATGCGGTTGACCAACCGTTGATAGGTGGCCCCGGCATTTTTCAATCCGAAGGGCAGGACCTTGTAGCAGTATAGACCTTGGTCGGTCATGAAGGAGGTGTGCTCCTGGTCCTCGGGATCCAGCTTGATCTGGTTGTAGCCTGAATAGGCATCCATGAAGCTCAGGGCCTCATGACCGGCAGTGGAGTTGACAAGCTGCTCGATCCTCGGTACAGGGAAGCTGTCCTTGGGACATGCCTTGTTGAGATCGGTGAAGTCGATGCACATTCGCCACTTCCCGTTGGGTTTCTTCACTAGCACCGGGTTGGCTAGCCATCGGGGGTATTGAACTTCCCGGATGAAACCGATACTCAACGGTTTGTCGACTTCGGTCTTCATTGCTTCGTACCGTTCTTGGTCCCCGACGCACCTCTTCGCCGTACCGGCCGGTGGCGGGATCGATCCCAAGTTTATGGGAGATGGTTGCGGTAGAGATACCGGGCATATCGGCGTAAGACCAAGCGAACACCGAGGCGTTGTCCTTGAGGAGCTTGATCAAGTCGGTACGCGGGGACGGCCATTAGGCCGGTACCAATTTGACTACCCTGTCGGGCTGTTCGGGGAACAAGGCGACCGTTCTACCTCCTCGTGGGGCTTCCCCCGTATGACTACCGCTCCCTCCCGGGATCATCCGGCCGGTCCGCCGCTGCCGCGTTATTCGGGTGCGACGCCGCACACGTCCCGCAGGGCTGTCGTGGCTTTGTCTCTTGGGCGTAGCGGGACCGGGCCATGGGCCGACTTCCCCGATAGAAGCAACTCCGGCGGGAGTAGGGAACTTCGGCGTAGTAGGTGGTAGCACACGCAAGCCCCGATTTGGCGAGAGGATGGGTCTACCGAGGATGAAGTTGTAGGAGGATTCACAATCCACTACCGGCATGTGGGCCGACACCTTCGGGACCGGGGTACTTGTCCGACCTCGACGTTGAGCCAAACGCTACCGAGGGGTTGGACAAGGTCTCCCGAGAAACCGATGAGTGGATTCACCGTCCTTGAGATGTTCTCGAGGGGTAGGTCCAATTTGAGGTAGGCACTCTTGAAGATGACATTGGCGAGCTGCCACCGTCGACCGGTACCTTGTGCATCGGGTCGGTATGGACCTTTGCGATATTACGAGTGGGTCGTCGTGGGGGGTCACGATACCGGTTTCTTCCTCGGCGGAGAATCCTATGTTCCAAGGGTCTCGTTTCTGCCTCTTCGCACCGGCGCAGACTGTACCGAGAAGCATTGCAGGTGCTGCTTAGCCTCCTTCACATGGGATCTGTGTTCGGAGCGAGTGGTACCGAAAAGAGTAGGGCCTCCACTGATGGTGAAAATTTCCTTTCGGTACCCCTGAGGGGTTTGGCCAACATACTGGGTGAGTTTCCCATCTCGGTGCAACTGTTCGGCAACATCCCTCAGGGCTTGGCACTCCTCGGTATCATGAGTACCGGGCCCGGTGGTGGGTGCAGAATTTACCGGTGTTGACCCGGTTGTCGGCATACGGTGGCCTCTTTCACGGTTGAGGGAAGAGCTGGGGGTTCTCCTTGTAGATGTCCTCCATTGGTTTGTTGAACACGGTGCACACCGGTGGGCTATCATCGGCAAGGTCCTGCCGGTTGGATTTCTTGGACCGGTTTTGCTTCCAAGAATTCTTTTTCTTGGGGTACTGGTTGTACCCGGTTTCAGTCCAGCCGTGGCTTGGAGTGTTTATCTGGTTTACGCCGGTAGCCGGGGTGCACGGTCATCCACCCTGGTAGGCCGGGGGTGCGCTCGGGGTCGAGTAGCCGGAGCTTTGCCCCTGGTCGTGTTGACCGAAGTATGGCGGTGCCTTTGGCTCGCAGTAACCGGAGTCAACCTGGTATACCGGTCGGTATTGGTTGTTCTAGGGGACTTGGTATTGGTGATTCTGCTCCCGAGGGGGAGGATCATACCGTTGATTGTTATTCGGTTTCCCCGGTTATTGTTCCGGTTGTTTCCCCGGTAGTTGTTGCCCGGTTGCGCTTGTTATCCTGCCTAGGTTCTTCGACCTTGGGCGCGCGGGTTTGCTCTTGCTCGCGTTTAACCCCGTAGGGTCTACGATCACCGTGGAGGCCTTGTTGCCTTTGTGCATTTCATTGAGGTGGGACTTCCTCTCGTAGGTCGGATAGTAGCTACGGGCGTCTTGGCTGGTTCGCTCTATGAGCTCGGTATAGGTGAATACCGTGCTTGTGGAGTTCAGTTCCCTGAGGAACTCTCCCGGTTCTAGACCATCCCGGAAGATTTGAGCCGCACGGATGTCATCCTTGGTATTGCAGCGCCGATAGGCAGCCTTGAACCGCTCCATGTAGTCAGCCAACCGTTTGCCCGCGGTCTGCTGGAAGCCGGTGAGCTCCCCTACCGAGTAGAAGAAGCTGGACTTGGTGGCATACTCGGTGGTGAAGGCTTCGACCAGCTGTTCGTAGCTGTCGATGGACTCCGGCTCTAGTTGATAGAACCATAACATGGCCTCCTGAGTCAGAGTATTGACAAAGGCATGGCACCAGTCCTCATCGGTGTAGCCCCTGCCGTTGTAGGCAGACTGGAAGGCAGTTACATGCATCACCGGGTCCTCCTTGCCAGTGTAAGGGTCCAACTTCAGATTCTTGAAGTCCCGGTTGTGGTTATAGATCCTCCCGGTGAAGGGACCGATGGGTTTCTTGGCCATGCCGAGACTAGGCGCACTCCTGGCGGTACCGGTCTCAACTCTTCTGAGGCGGTCGTTGAGCTCTCGGAAGAGGCTGGTTAGTGTGTCATCTTCCACTCGCGGTCGCGGGGCGACGACAACCGGTTCCTCAGGGAGAGCGTCGGAGTCCTCGTCGGTATCCTCTTCCCCCGCGGAATGGACCACCCCCTCGGCGTCGAGGAATGAGACTTGGTGAGTCGGTAGGGGTTTGGTCAGCGAAGCCGGTACACGGTGTCTTGGCTTGAGGGGAGTATCGACCTTGGGAGGGGGTGCTGACACCGATTGACTGGGATTAGCATCCCGGGTGAAGTGCTCTCTCAGCAGGTTGATCTCCCGGGCACTAGCCTCTTGAGCAGCGAGTTGATCGCGGCGCAATTGCTCATTGCTCTCCTGGAGTTCTCGGATCATGGCCTCAAGTCTCAGCACCATTGAAGATTCAGTTTGGTGGGATTCGGGGGTCTCAGATTCGGTAGAGTGGACCGCCGCAGGCGCCTCCTCCGGAAGAGATCCAAGGCCAGCTATAGTCAAGGTTTCCTTCGCGGATTTGGACTTTTTGGTTTGCTTCATTGGCTGTGAGCCATCGCTAGCCGATTTTGTCATTGCTTGACTGGTAGAACACCTCACGGGGTGAGTATGCTTTCGTTATGAAGTGGTGGAATTATTCCCACAGACGGCGCCAAATGTTTCTGCCGTTTCCCAATTGCTCGGTAGTCTCGTGCGCGGGTACCTGAAAGCACAATATTCGTCAGGGAGGTCGGCGTGTACCGACCGAAGACCCTCCGACGCTCAAGTTAGTACCGATGGGTATTTGAGAGCAAAGAGTTTGGGATTCGGAGAGAACGTACCTGAATAAGGAGTGAGGACTCCTTATATATGAGGTGAGGTCGGAGACAAGCTTCCCTGGCGTGGGGGACATCCCCTGACACGAGGAATATCCTCTGGTCCACTACCTCGATGTGGGCATCGAGGGATGGCGGCACCTAGTGCGGCGTGGGCTCGCGACTTAGTGCGATCGGTGAGGTAGTGGACAAGCACGTGTGCCGGCTGGCCGTGCCGGTACCCGTGGGGCTGGCCACACCCGGTGCACTGGTCGGGAGACGTCCATGTGGATCCGGGGGAGAGCTTGTGGTCGGTACACACGGCTTGGTCTTACCGGTACCGGCGGGGTATTGCCGGGGGCTTCGGCGCGGCCGGGGCGGCCTACTCGGTAGGGGGTCCCTACCGAGTCGGTAGATGCCGCTGGGGGCGTTGCGAAGATTATGTTCTCGGTAGGGGAGCCCTACCGAGTTAGTTATGGGGCTACAAGGAGGCTGCTCCCGGTGATAGTGAGCTACCTCGGGCCTATCCCGGTAAAGATATGAAATGGTAGCAACAGAAGGTGTCGAAGAATAAATTTTGAGGAGTTTGGGATTCGAAAATTTGTCGTTGGGTTAGGGATATGAAAATTCCCCGATGGGAATCCTAATCGAAAATTATTTACTCCGTCGTCGAATTAATCCCTTAGCGTGATACGTTTTATTCAGGAGAATGAGTTGAGCCGTGGACCGAGGAGATATGTTCTACGCACAAGGAATATCCGAAAATCTGTGAGTGGACTTTGTTTTTAAATTAAATGTGCATGCAATTCTATATTTTCGAAATAACTGTTTCCTCGTAATAAATTCTTGTCTATCGTATTCAATTTATGATTATTAGTCTCGAGCATGGATACGGATTCTCGTGTTTTGATATCTGTTTTCCCTCTTTATGCGTGAATTTCTTGATTCTCAAATTATTGGCTCGAGACTTGGATTATAATGTTTCACGAGGACTTAAAGATTTGATATGCAAGAATTTATTTTCATACCATGATATAAATCATTTGAGATCCATGAATTGTGCCTTTATATCTCGAGCATGAATTTGTTTCCCCATCAGATATTCGAAGTCACAGAATTTAGTTATTCGGATTCACTTTTCCGGAAAATTCTATTGAGGCTCGAGATAACGCTTTGCTAGCATTTGAGATTTTCTATCCTATAAGGATGTTTTTGGGGAAATGTATTATCCGAGGCTTAATAGTTTTAATCACATATTCGAGGAATTGGCATTCTCCTTCCGAGGTATTCCCCTTCGTGACAAGTTTCGTATTAAGCCTCAGTGTTTTATGATTTGATTTTGGGGAGAATTTTCTATGATTTTCTATGAGAGATTTTGGTGATTTACCCTAGTTGTGATTTGATCACCATACCGTTACCCGTAGCTGCATGCATGCTCGGTTTTCCGCCTTCGTGGCGAGGGGACGATTATCCCGGAGCCCATCCGTCTTAGTGACGAGGTGATGTCTTGTCTTTTGTGATAAGCTCACCGGAGCCCGAGTGTTCGTTTCGCCTCGTGGCGAGCGAATACGTACGGGAGATAGGGAGACGTTGATTGTTAGTATGGTGAGATTACCTCTCCTCCCCACTATTTTCCCCGGCGTTTTTATCGATTGAAGATTCAAGATTTTCAACATTCTTATTTTTTTAAAATATATTTGCATGCACACCTATTGAAAAAGAAAAATTTGGGAAAGCATAATTATTGTTTTATTTTCGATAATGCTATTTTTGTCCACTCACGCTAACGTTTTTCTTTTCAAATGCTTTCCCCCGGGCTCTTCGGTTTAAAATCGCCCGGGTTGCAGATTAGACGAGGTTGGGCCACGTTACGCAGTCGAGGCATTAGTTTCTTGTCGCTTCCATTCTTTTTAGTAGACTTTCCTTTCAATTTGGTATTATGGAGAATCTTGTAGTATCACTAGTGTGCTCTGAAGTACCGAATATTGTTGAGTGGATTATTGAAGTGTTAATTGGCTATTTGTTGTTATGGTGGATGTATATGGTTATGGTGAGCGAGGAGGCTCAGGAGTTCAGTTGGTTTTGTTGGTTTAATTTAGAAGTGTTGAGATTTGGAAATTGCAGGTTTTGGGTAGTCCATTTTAGGGGAGGTTATGCCAAATTTTTCGGTATAAATTTCCCTTAAGGCGGGACCCGCAGGTCCACCCCGGATTCCATGGTGGAACTTCGGGGTGGGTCCTGTCATCGTCATCCTGGACCGCGACGGTTCACGTCGTACGGTCAAGGTGGGTTGACTCCCGCTATATATATGGGGGTGAAGAGAGTGTACTTCATCTGATTCTTGCATTTTGCAATCCAGAGCTCTGCAATCTGTCGGTAGGAGAACGAGAGCGCGTCTCGGTAGTACGTTTTTTATCACTCGGTACCGACGGAGAAGAGGGTGCCATGTAGTTTCAAGGATGCCCCCGGTTGGTAGTCCTTACCTAGCACAGGCATGTATAGTGTTGTCTGCCTATATCGGTACTAACCCTTTGTTTCTTTGTGTGCAGTGGACCAGTCTTGGAGGAGGCTTACCGAGAGCCAAGGGAAGGAGATCCAGTGGATACGAGAGAATATCTCCCTTGTGTTGAGGAGGTCGACTGTGCTTCTGAACCGGTACTCCCTGGACCATTCTGGTTTAGCGCCCCTACCGAAGCCCTGTGAGTGTTTTTCGGTAGCTTGTTTGTTTGTTTTTTTAGATATTGTTGCGTTGCTTACACCGGTGTTTGCCTTTGTAGTTATCTATCAGTACCGTCGGTACCGCACACTCAAAGGCGAGCTAAGCATGGTGCGGGAGCGTAGGGATTTCTACCAGCTCAGGAAGGCGGTGGGTGAGGACCCAGCACCGGAACCTCAGCTGGTGGTGGAGGAGGTGCAAGCTGGTGCCGGTGCTGCTGAGGCTGCCGGTAGGAGGAAGAAGAAGAAGGCTCACCGGTCCGGGTCTACCGCCGAGGTAGAGGTGGAGGCGGAGGCGGAAGTGGAGGTGGAGGTCGGTCCGAGACCGAGGTGGTGTCCGAGGGCCGGGTGGGATCTCCAAGAAGCGCACCGCTCGGGAGGAGGTAACTTCATTCTCCGTTATTTCCTTGCTGTGGTGTTAGTGTACCGGCACTAACCATTGTGGTAGTTTGTGAAACGGGTGAAGGACCACCGGAAGAAGCGAGAGGGTGCGGGAGCCGCCCGCTCGCGATGAAGTGGCTCGGGGTGAGGGGGGTACCGGCACGACTCCGGCCACGCACGGCTCCGAGTCCGCCCCGATCTTCGGGAGGGAGATCCTACCGAGAATGTCGCGGCGTTCCGCGGCTGCGTGAAGAAAGCGCCGGAGGACCCGCTCCCGGTCTCTCGGCTTGCCTCCTTCCCGGAGATGAATATCAAGGATCGGAGGGATCTCCTCTTTCGGTGCAGCGAGAGGGTACCGTTGCTTTACCTCCGTACCTCTTCTCTTTTCTTTTTTTTTGACCCCTTGTTGTGTCGGTGCTGCGGCTGGCCTACGAGGAGTTGCTCCTGGACCGCCGGGTTTGGAAGGAGTGGCGGACGGTGGGCGGGCGGGTAGAGAACCTGCAGAATGGCTATGACACCATGTTTGGCCAGAAGGAGCGGGGCGTTGGGCGAGCTCGAGAGGACCAAGGCCGAGCTCGAGAAGACCAAGGAGGAAGCCGGTAGGCTCTTCCAGAGGCCGAGGAGAAGGCGAGGCTGCGGTGGCGGCCGAGAGTGCTCGCCTCCGGGTGGAGTTCGACCGGCGCACGGAGGTGGCTCTCGGTGAGGCCAAGGAGGCCGTCCTCGCCTACCGTCGTGACCGGGGTCGAGCTCGTGGAGCAGGCCACCGCCTACATTGAGGGTGGTGTGTACATCCTCGGTAAGATCGCGGAGACCTTCCCCGAGCAGGACCGGAGCCGGCTCCGGTGCGAGAGCTCACCGAGGATCATGTTGATGATGAGCACCGGGCATCCTCGAGGAGATCGAGGAGGAGCTAGCCGGTGGTCCCGGCCCGGTCGGAGCCGCGAAGTGAAGTCCCCCGTGTTGGGTGGTACCGGCCAAGGGCCATGTAATTTTGTTTTTTGCTTGTTTTTTTTGTTGGGGGATTTAAACCCAATTTCGAACAACTCTCCCGGTAGGGGGTGCCCTATCGGGAGGTAGTACTTGAATTGGCCATAAGGCCCTTTATCTGTTGCTTGAACAATGGCGTGTTTCGCCTATTTTATAAAGTTTGTTTTTTATATCGTATCAAGTGTTCACTCGGGAGGGCTGGTTTATTCAGTCTCTCACCCGGTATTGTTCTCTTTAGGATTCATTTCATGTGGGTAGTTGATACCGACAGCATGATGAATTTAGTGTAACCAAAACTTATGCATGGGGGTCGCTGGTACCGGCCACATGTCATAGAAGTTTTACATGGGGGTCGCCGGTACCGGCCACATATCTTATAGAAGTTTTACATGGGGGTCGCCGGTACCGGCCACATGTTCGGATATAGGAAAACTTATGCATGGGGGTCGCCGGTACCGGCCACATGTCTTATAGAAGTTTTACATGGGGGGTCGCTGGTACCGGCCACATGTCTTATAGAAGTTTCAGTTTTGTTCTTGGCATTTTTGCATTATCGGTAGGAGAACAAGCACACATGAAGACACAAATTTTATAGTGGTTCACCTGGCTCAATGTGAGTCCTAGGCTACGTCCACTTGTAAGGGGTTCCACTATAATAAAGAATAATTACAAGTGCTTGGGAAGTGGTAAAGTCCACTTAGCCGGTATGTTCCGGGCTTTTTATGGGTAGTAGTAGCGAAGGTGCTCAATATTCCATGGATGTGGGAGCATGCACCCGGTGGAGTCCATGAGCCGGTAGGTTCCTGGCTTGAGGACTTCGACTACCCGGTACGGGCCTTCCCACCATTGGTTGAAAGTCATGGCTGCTGAGTTCTTCGTACTTAGTCTTACCCTTCGTAGTGCCCAGTCCCCCAGCTTGAGGTACCGGCACTTTGCCTTTGCATCAAATTTGCGCTTGAGCTGGTTTCTGTGTTCTGCATTCCGGAGGTTGGCTTGTTCACGACGTTCCTCGAGTAGGTCCCGGTTGAGGCACAACTGTTCTTCATTTTCATTTGGATCATATGTGTCGATCCGGTGTGTTGTGGAATTGATTTCAACCGGTACCACGACTTCTGCACCGAAAGCAAGGGAAAATGGCGTCTCGCCGGTGGCAGCCTTGTACGAGGTACGGTACGCCCAAAGAACCTCCGGTAGCAATTGAGGCCATGCGCCTTTCTTGTCACCGAGCTTGGTCCTCATGGTTCTCTTCAGGATTTTATTGACTGCCTCCACTTGACCGTTGCTTTGTGGGTGGGCCACCGATGCGAAGGAAAGGGTGATGCCCTTCTCCCATCAGAATTTCCTGAAGGATGCAGAGTCAAATTGTTTACCGTTGTCGGTGACAATGACTTGAGGGATACCGAAGCGGCAGATGATGTTTTCCCAGATGAAGGACTGTACTTGCCGGGAAGTGATGGACTTGAGGGCCTTGGCCTCGGTCCACTTGGTGGAGTAGTCGGTGGCTACTACCACGTGTTCAACACCACCGGTACCCTTGGGCATGGGCCCGATTAAGTCAATTCCCCATTGGGCAAAGGGACATGGATTGACCATTGTCTCCGGTGGCCGGGACGGTTTCGACACGTTTGGTGCATTGAGCGCGGGCCTTGCATTACCTTGTAAATGACACGGCGTCCGGATGAGCGTTGGCCGAAGTAGCCGAGGCGGACAAGTTTGTGGGCCAATGCTCGTCCTCCCGGGTGGTGGCCACAGATGCCCTCATATACCTCCCGGATGGCCTCTCGGGACTCGGCCGGTCCGAGGCAACGAAGGTATGGTAGGGAGTGAGCCCGCCAGTAGAGGTGGTTGTTGATGATGAGATAACGGGAGGACCGGAATTTTATTTTCTTTGCCTCATCATTGTCTCTCGGGAGGGAGCCATCACGCAGATATTCCAGGATTGGTGTCATCCAGTTCGCCTCCTCCAGACGCAAGTGGTTTACCTCGGTGGGCATTGACTCGGTGCTTCGGTTCTTTAGCATATCAATAGGTACCGAGTTCCCGGGGTTGGGATCAATGGCTGATGCTATTCTGGCCAGGGCGTCGGCCCTTTGATTTTCTTCTCTCGGTACCTTCGTTAGCTTGAAGCATGAGAAACCGGCGGTGAGCTCTTTTGCCAAAGTCCTATACCGAGACATGATGGGATCTTTGGCCTGGTAGTCCCCCGAGACTTGGTTGACAATGAGTTGCGAGTCGCTGAAGACTTGGAGCTGCTGGGCTCCCATGTGTCGGGCCAGCCGAAGGCCGGCCAGGAGTGCTTCGTACTCGGCCTCATTGTTGGAGGCTTTGAAGTTGAACCGGAGAGCACTCTCGAGCCGGGATGTGTCGGGACTTCCGGTGTGAGGAGTAACGAGGATGAGTCCGGCCCCGCTACCTTGGGCGTTCGAGGCGCCATCCACGTATAATTGCCAAATTGGTAGTGCGGGATCAAACTGTGTTTCCTCGCCGGTGGCTTGGGCCGTCTCGGCCGAGCCAGCTCCTTCTACCGATATGGGTGTGGACTGCACAGAGGTGAATTCAGAGACAAAGTCAGCAAGTACTTGTGCCTTGATAGTTGGTCGAGGCCGGTAGGTGATGTCGAATTCGCTGAGCTCGATGCTCCACTTCATGAGTCTGCCAGATGCCTCTGGCTTTTGCAGGATCAGCCTGAGTGGGTGATCGGTAAGCACCACAATGGGGTGTGCCTGGAAGTATGGGCGAAGCCTTCTGGCTGAGATCATGAGTGCGAGGATGAGCTGCTCGATTTCGGGGTACCGAGTCTCGGTATCCACGAAAGATTTGCTTGTGTAGTCTACCGGTAGGTCCTCCTTGTTGTGGCTCCTGACTAGGATCGAGCTCACAGCAGTCCTTGATACCGATAGGTACAGGAAGAGAGGTTCACCTAGTACCGGTCGGCTGAGCAGCGGTGCTGCTGCCAGATAATCCTTCAATGCAGCGAAGGCTTGTTCGCACTCGGTGGTCCAACCCTCGAACTTCTTCCCGGTTTTCAATATTTTGAAGAATGGGGCACACCGGTCGGTGGACCGTGATATGAACCGGGACAGAGCAGCGATCCTACTGTTAAGGCTTTGGACGTCCTTGAAGGTTTTGGGGGATTCCAAGTCCCGGATCGCTCTGATCTTCTCGGGATTAGCCTCGATACCCCGATGGCTGACCATGAAGCCAAGGAATTTTCCTTCGCCTACCCAGAAGACGCACTTCTCGGGATTGAGCTTCATCCCATAGTCTTGGAGGATGGAGAATGTCTCCTGTAGGTCGGTGAGGTGGTCACTTTTCTTTAGGCTTTTGACGAGCATGTCGTCAACATACACCTCCATTGTTCTCCCGATCTGCCTAGAGAACATGCGGTTGACCAAACGCTAATAGGTGGCCTCGACATTTTTCAATCCGAAGGGTAAGACCTTGTAGCAGTATAGACCTTGGTCGGTCATGAAGGAGGTGTGCTCCTGGTCCTCGGGATCCAGCTTGATCTGGTTGTAGCATGAGTAGGCATCCATGAAGCTCAAGGCTTCGTGGCCGGTAGTGGAGTTGACAAGCTGCTCGATCCTTCGTAGAGGGAAACTGTCCTTGGGACATGCTCTGTTGAGATCGGTGAAGTCGATGCACATTCGCCACTTCCCGTTGGGTTTCTTCACCAGTATCGGGTTAGCCAACCATCGGGGGTATTGAACTTCCCGGATGAAACCGATGCTCAACAGCTTGTCGACCTCAGTCTTCATTGCCTCGTACCGCTCCTGGTCCCCGACACGCCTCTTCTGCCGTACCGGCCGGTAGGCAGGATCGATCCCAAGCTTATGGGAGATGGTTGTGGTAGAGATACCGGGCATGTCAGCGTAGGACCAAGCGAACACCGAGGCGTTATCCTTGAGGAGCTTGATCAAGTCGGTACGCAGGGCGATCGGTAGGCCGGTACCGATCTTGACTACCCTGTCAGGTTGTTCAGGGAACAAGGCAATCTGCTCCACCTCCTCGTGGGGCTTCCCCTGCACGACTACAGCTCCTTCCCGGGGGTCATCTGGCCTGTCCGCTGATGCCGCGTTATCACTAGGTGCGACGCTGAACACGTCCCGGTAGGGCTGTCGTGGCTTTGTCTCTTGGGCGTAGCAGGACCGGGCCATGGGCTGACTTCCCCTGATAGAGGCAACCCCGGCGGGAGTAGGATACGCAGGCTCTGATTTAGCATGAGCAAGTAGTAGCATACGCAGGCTCTGATTTGGCAGAGAATGGGCCTACCGAGAATGAAATTGGAGGAGGATTCGCAATCCACTACCAGCATATGAGCTGATAGCTTCTGGGACCGGGGGTACTGTCCGACCTCGACGTTGAGCCACACGCTACCGAGGGGTTGTACCAGGTGTCCCGAGAAGCTGATTAGTGGATTTACCGTCCTTGAGATGTTTTCGAGGGGTAGGTCCAACTTGAGGTAGGCACTCTTGAAGATAACATTGGCACAGCTGCCACCGTCGACCAGCACCTTGTGCATCAGGTCGGTATGGACCTTGGCGGAAATCACGGGTGGGTCATCGTGGGGGGTCACGATGCCAGCTTCCTCATCACTGGAGAACCCTACGCTCCAAGGATCCCGTTTCTGTTTCTTCTGCACCGGCGCAGACTGTACCGAGAAGCACTGTAGATGCTGCTTAGCCTCCTTCACATGGGATCTGTGCTCGGAGCGAGTGGTACCGAAAAGAGTAGGTCCTCCACTGATGGTGAAGATTTCCTTTCGGTACCCTTGAGGGGTTTGGCCAACATACTGGGTGAGTTTCCCATCTCGGTGCAACTGCTCAGCGACATCCCTCAGGGCTTGGCACTCCTCAGCCTTATGAGTACCGGACTGATGGTGGGTGCAGAATTTACCGGTATTGACCCGGTTGTCAGCATACGGTGGCCTCTTCCACACCTCCTTGTAGATGTCCTCCATCGGTTTGTTGAACACGGTACAAACCGGTAGGGCCGTCATCGGCGAGGTCCCCCCTGTTGGGTTTCTTGGACCGGTTTTGCCTCCGAGAATTCTTTTTCTTGGGATACCGGTTGTATCCGGTTTCGGTCCACCCGTGGCTTGGAGCGTTTACCTAGTTCACGCCGGTAGCCGGGGTGGACGGCCATCTACCCCGATAAGCCGGTGGTGCGCTCCGGGCCGAGTAGCCGAGCTCGCCCCCGATCGTACGGACCGAGTGGGGCGGTACCTTCGGCTCGCAGTAGCTCAAGTCAACCCGGTATACCGGTCGGTACTGGTTGTTCTGTGGGGCTTGGTATTGATGATTCTGCTCCCGGTGGGAGGATCATACCGCCGATTGTTATTCTGGTTTCCCCGTTGTTGTTCCGGTTGTTCCCCGTAATTGTTACCCGGTTGCGCTTGTCATTCCGCCTAAGCTCTTCGACCTTAGGCGCGTTGGTTTGCTCTTGTTTGCGTTTATCCCCGGTAGGTCCACGATTACCGTGGAGGCCTTGTTGCCTTTGTGCATCTCGTTGAGGTGAGACTTCCTCTCGTAGGACGAGTAGTAGGCGCGGGCGTCGGCGGGTTCTGCTCGTGAGCTCGGTATAGGTGAATACCGTGCTGGTAGAGTTCGGTTCTCGAGGAACTCTCCGGTTCCCGAGCCATCCGGAAGATCGGGCTGCACGGATGTCATCCTTGGTATTGCAGCGCCGGTAGGCGGCCTTGAACCGCTCCATATAGTCAGCCAACCGTTCGCCCGTGGTTTGCTGGAAGCCGGTGAGCTCCCCTACCGAGTAGAAGAAGCTGGATATGGTGGCGTACTCGGTGGTGAAGGCTTCGACCAGCTGCTCGTAGCTGTCAATGGACTCCGACTCTAGTTGATAGAACCATAACAGGGCCTCCTGGGTCAGAGTGTTGACAAAGGCATGGCACTAGTCCTCGTCGGTATAGCCCCTGCCGTTATAGGCAGACTGGAAGGCAGTCACATGCATCACCGGGTCCTCCTTGCCGGTGTAAGGATCCATCTTCAGGTTCTTGAAATCCCAGTTATGGTTATAGATCCTCCCGGTGAAGGGACCGATGGGTTTCTTGGCCATGCCGAGGGTAGACGCACTCGCACTCCCGGTGGTACCGGTCTCAACCTTTCGGAGACGGTCATTGAGCTCTCGGAAGAGGCTGGTCGGTGTGTCTTCCTCCACTCGTGGCTTGGGAGCGACGGTAACAGGCTCCTCGTGGAGGGTGTCGCAATCCTCGTCGGTATCTTCCCCTCCAGCGGAGTGGACTACGCCCTCAGCGTCAAGGAACGAGACTAGGGGAGCCGATAGGGACCAGATCCGTCTATCCGGGACTCGGTGTCTTGGCCTCAAAGGAGTGTCGACCTTGGGAGGAGGTGCCGACACCGATTGACTGGGGTTAGCATCCCGGGTGAATCGTTCTCTCAGCATATTGATCTCCCGGGCACTAGCATCTTGAGCAACGAGCTGATCGCGGCGCAATTGCTCAATGCTCTCCTGGAGTTCTCGGATCATGGCTTCGAGTTTCGCCACCATGGAGGGCTCAGCTTGGTGGGACTCGGGGGTCTCCGACTCGGTAGAGTGGACCGCCGCTGGTATGTCTTCAGGAAGGGGCCCTAAGCCAGCGATGGTCATGGTTTCCCTCGCGGATTTGGACTTTTTGGTTTGCTTCGTTGGCTGTGAGCCATCGCTAGCTGATTTTGTCATTGCTTGACTGGTAGAACACCTCACGGAGTGAGGAAGCTTTGGTTATGAAGTGGTGGAATTGTTCCCACAGACGGCGCCAAATGTTTCTGCCGTTTCCCAACTGCCCGGTAGTGTCGTGCCGTTGTACCTGAAAGCACAAGACTGGTCAGGGGAGGTCGGCGTGTACCGACCGAAGGCCCTCCGAAGCTCAAGTTAGTACCGGTAGGTCTAAGAGCAGAGTGTTTTGGGATTCGGAGAGAACGTACCTGAATAAGGAGTAAGGACTCCTTATATATAAGGTGAGGTCGGAGACAAGCTTCCCTGGCGTGGGGGACATCCCCTGACACGAGGAATATTCTCTTGTCCACTACCTCGACGTGCGCATCGAGGGATGGCGGCGCCTAGTGCAGCATGGTCGTGCGACATAGTGCGATCTGCGAGGTAGTGGGCAAGCACGTGTGCCGGTGGCCGTGCCGGTACCGGTGGGGCGGCCACTCTCGGTACCTGGTCGGGAGACGTCCATGTGCAGCTGGAGGAAGAGCTTGTTGTCGGTACACCCGGCCTTGTCTTACCGGTACCGCTAGGGTATGCCGGGGCTTCGGCGCGGCCCGGGGCCTACTCGCCGTCGGGAGCAAGATACTCGGTAGGGGATCCCTACCGAGTCGGTGGGTGCCGCTGGGGCGGTCGTTGAGGTTATGTGCTCGGTAGGGGATCCCTGCCGAGTCGGCGGTCTATCTCTGTGTGATGGGGCTCATAGGCAGGCTGCTCCCGGTGATAGTGAGCTACTTCGGGCCCTGCACAGGGCCTATTCCGGTACAAATATGAAATGGTAGCAACAAAAGGGAAACACAAAATATATATTCATTCCAACCATAACCCTCAGCGAGTTCAGAATAGTTATAATCAGGAGAATAAAAATTATATACCAAGTATTTAACCTGCACATCTCATTTATGCTCGGGTGAAGTGTGTGAAAACCAAGTGTACAATTAGTCTCAAGCAATCTGATTTGTATGTGATTTGCATACAAATTAGACCTCTAATCATCATTATTGTGCTTGTCCAATGGCCATTTGTGAGTCTCTAATCCTTGTTTGCACACTTGTAGGTAAATTGAGCATCGGAACGATATTGGGATAAAAAAGGAGCATTTTGGAGTTTTTAGTGGATTTCTGGCAAAAAGACGGAAAGTCAACCCGAGGACCAAAAGTCAACTCGTGGTCAACCCCGACTTTGGAGCATCAAAGAGTCAAATGCCGAGTCCCGAGAATGAAGCACAAGTGAATTCCGGAAGATTGACCGAGAAACCAAAAAGTCAACTATGGTCAACTCCGAAGGTCAAAGTCAAGGTCCAAGTCAAGGTCAACCTTGTGATTCACAAATGTGCTCTCACATCATCAAGGACCACACTAGATTTGGTGAGGTGACATGTTGATTATTCCTCCCTTTTGTCCTCCCTTGTGATTTCCCTTCCTTGCCCTTCATTAAACCTTTGAGCCCTTAGATTAAACCATATTTCATCCTAGCCCTTTATTCTTTCCCCTCTAGCCTATAAATATCTAGTACTTGCCCCGTTAGGTGAGATCTCCACTTCAGCCCCAAAATCCCTCACTTTTCCTTTCCCCTTTCCTCTCTCCACCTTTTCTCTTCGGATCAGCCCCTGCACGTCTGTCGACCGGTCGACGCACGGCTGAGCAGCCCGATTTTGCCACTTCCACACTTCCTCTCCTCCACCATCCTTCACCAAAGCTGTTCACCACGACGTTCTCCACCTCCACCACCATTTTGGGTCGCTGAATTGCTCACAAGGCATCAAGATTCATCATCAAGGCTAGGAAGGAGCAAGAGAATACTTCATTGAGCATCCCTCAACTCTACTCTCTCTCTTTTCCTTATGTCTAGAGCTTTATTGTGTAATTTGATGATGTATATGTTGATGACTAGTGAGTAGAAACTCTTGTTGGGGACTACGGTTGTGTGCCCTAGTCCAATTTGACTATGTGATGCTTGATTTATGAATAAAATGCCTTTGTGATTGTGTGAATATGTGTGCTTACCTATTTTCAACATGTGTTGGTTGCTTGTCCCTAGAATTTACCACTTCTTTGGCATGTTAACTAACCTATCTTGATGAGATTGTGTGAGATTGGTAACCTCACACACTCAAGGCAATTGGAAGCATATGTGATGAGTTGTGACTTGTTTGGGTCCCTAGTTTCGATGCTTTACGCCTCTTAAGCACTATAGGGGTTTCGGTATTAGGTAACTTAGAGGAATCCCCTATGACACCTAGAGAGTTGGAATGACCCATAACATGGCATTTTAATACCTTAGGAACATGGTCCTAGACCCATAACATGGCTAGGATACGGGGCTTGATTCACACACACATTGGCATAATTAATTCGATTGAAGCATTGCTAGTTACATTGGACTTGGGGTTTGCCCGAAAACCCCAACACTTTCCTTATTGTGCACACACATTTACCTTTGTTGCTTGCATTTACTCTAATTGTTTGTTTGTTTGCTTGCATTTCACCATTGCTTTTCCCAAAACCAAACTCACTACACTCACACTTCACACATTGTCCATACACATATTCACGCACTCTTTCCATTTCTCATCTATTCCATCATTGCTAGAGCATTTGATCACGCAAATTACCAAGAGATTAAGGAGCCCACCGATCCTCGTTGGAACGACAACCCCTCTCTTAACCTATTCTTACCCCATACTTTGACGATTAGTCACAATCCAATAGGCACATCGAAACAACATTAACCACTAAACCTCACAATGATCACTAAATATTTCCGCTCAGTGTTTAGGGTTAAGTGTTTACTCTCATAACAATTGCACAAGTAGTGTTCCCATAAGCTTGCTCATTAACCAACTCTCCACAATTAATCTACAAATCATTAAATCATAAGGGCTTTTAGGGTGAAACAGGGGTCAAAGGGTGAATGATGAATAGTGAATGGTGAATGATGAATGAAGGGACTGGAAATGAAAAATGTTTCACATGTTTGCAAGACAAATCAACGACTTTGAAACTCATACCTATGCTATACCCGAAACAACTTTCTTATTCTCCTCCAACCTTTTATTGAAAATAATACAAGAATATAACTCTATCTTTTTTGCATTTTTTTTCTACTTTTGTTTTCTTGACGAACTTTATTCCTTCTTTTTGTTTTTGATTTTTTTTTCTTTCTTTGAACAAATAAATACAAAAAAATAAAATGCACCCCCACACTTGCCTTTTGGTATACTACCATACAAATCCGAAGCAAAAGGATACAAGAAGTCACTATCATCGTCTTGCAAACACAATAAAACAAGGATGAGATGGTGTGGGTGAACAAAAGAAACGGCTAATGAGTGTTTAGTTCAAAAGGGTATTCCTAAAGTTCGTGTTTAGATGGATGGTGAATACTTTGGCCATGGTGCTCAACTAATGCCTTAATCATCTCTAATTCATCACAGATTAACAAAAAGTTTCAAGTGGTCTTTGAGCAAGTTCTAGGTTCAAAAATCATGAATTGTGCACACATGAAGAACGAGTAAATGTATGAATGATGCATACGAGTAAATGCATGATAATGTATGTTCAAATGTGCTTCTCGGATTGCAATCAACTAATCGAAACAGGTTATGTGAACATAGAATTTCGAGCAATCATAAGTTATGCAAATTAAATTCAAAGCAAACTACATAAAGTCTTAGCATATAATCAATATTTTCCTAATCACAACAAAGTAAACTCAATTCATCCTTGGGATTGGAAAGAACAAAGCACAAAATACAAATAAACACACAAAAAGAAGCAAATATTTTTGTAATTTTTGATTTTTTGATTTTTTTGATTTTTTTTTAAAATGATATAGCTCAAATAAACAAACAAGCACTTTCTAAGACTCGATAGCTCCAAAGCCAGTGCGAAACAAACGAGCTTACATAACTAAATATAATTTTTTTTTTATTTACTGAAATTTTTAAGGTTTGGCTTTTTGAAATATTTGAATTTTTTTTTTATTTTTTGGAAAGAACATAACATAAAGAAACACACAACATAATTTTTTTCTTTTTTATTTTAAAGATGTTACCTTACCCCCACACTTGAATCTAACATTGTCCTCAATGTTTGACAAATATTTCGTGCAATGAAAAATTCAAGCATGGTGATTTATTTCAAAAAAATAATAATAAAATAAACTAACAAACCAAAATAAATGAAACACTATACAAACAGAAAACAAAAAGTAAAACAACAAATTTTTTTTAAAACCAAATTTTCTATATTTTGTTTTACACGAACTAAAAAAACAAACAATTAACGAGAGTGAGAAAAAGAAAACTCCCTTTGACGACTCCCGAGGATAGCCGGAATACACCATTAAAACACCAACCTCAAGGCTCTCCGGCCTTGACTTCCAAACGTTAGCTCCAAGTGCATAATGGTATAATTTCCAACGTCCTGAATTATTTCCTATAGAAAATTATAAAAATTTAATAACAAAATTTACAAAATAAATACAAAATATTTACAATGTTAAAAATGTATAACAAATTATATATACAAAATTAATGAATAAATTTTCCTATGTCTACGTAAATTTTATTTACAAGTAATGTTAAATTGTCCAAAATATAGTTAAAAATAAAGTTGATTCCAAGCGGTAACTCAAGGTGGACGTACGGCCTAAGTGTAATGTCTAGACTTAAATGATTTTCCGTAGTTTCAGAAGGCGAATGGCCAGATCATATGAGAGATAAGCGAGGGGCAGGATTCATTTAGTGGACTACGGAGGATTACACCCCTATCGATTTACGTCAGTCTATAGTCCTCTGAATCCAAAACCTGTCACTCAGGGTCTCGACCTAGACACCATCCATGTGCCCCTTACTCAGTTTGGAAAGCACTTAAGTGTTAGACAACTCTCCAAGTGTTAATTGATTAGTTCGATATTTACCGTGGTCATTAATTATTACCTAAACTTCCTAACAATTGTCGTTGTAAAGTATAATGGCAAATAAAGGTTTTTCCCACAGAGGATTGTTATATTTACTTTTCAATGTCACAATAAATTAAATTAAATAAAGAATTATATTAACAAGTATAAAGAATATATATATATATACAAAATTAAATAAACTATACAGTAATGTTTCTATTTACAAAAATATACATTATATACAAAAGTATTTTTTGGGGGTTTTGATATTTTTTTGAAAACAATAAATAAATAAAAGGAAATATTTTTGGATTTTTATTATTTTTGAAAACAAGAAAAACACACATAAATATTGTTTTGAAGACTAACCAACTCCCTAGCCATGAATCCGAAACTAACATATGTAAGATGCTGGACCACCATACATCTCCCAAATAAAACTTTCCCTAACAATTAACTCCGAGACCACTCTGTCAAGCTAATCAAGAGAAAAATAGTTGTTAATTCAAGTGCACGACCTAGCGGGACCGCCCAACTATCCGTGATCCTTCTTATTTAGTTTCAACATTAAAGATAAAACCAAACAAACAAAATCACATAAGCTGCTAGAAGAATCAATCAACTTCAATCCAACAATTATTACACAAAATAGAAAATAAACAAACAATAACATTTCCCAAAATTATTCACGAATAGTTAATTAAACAAAAATAAATTATAATAAATAAACGAGGTTTGGGAAAAATGTTACTGTTGTGTCCATGAAAATGGACACTGTCTGGCAGGCGAAGGTGGCAGACTCAGCTATTTAGATAGTAATTTTGGATGTGGCGGGTGAACAAATCAATTGGGCATTTGGGCTTGGGCAATTGGGCAAAGGCCCAATTTTCTGTTGACTTTGTTGACCGGCCCAAGTCTTTTCTTTGGGTTCCCTTGACTTTTCAACGCCTTAATCTTCTTCTTCAGCCAACAGCCAAGTCAGCAGTTCACGATTTCTGGGCAGAGGAGCAAGAGAGCTTTGAGAGGCCGGCAGCGGGATCTGCAGCAGGACGGCGTCGTCGAGGGGCGATGCCGGCGGCAGCGTAGAGCAACTTCCAAACCTGCAAAACAGAAAATAATAATTAGAGAGAAATAAAATGATTGCTTTGTTTGCAGGTAATTGATGAAATTGAAAATGGAAATTGAGCTTGCTTCCATGTTTGAATTAGTTTGCCGTGGTGAATTGGATGGGCAGAGGCTGCTTTGGTGATTGATGATTGCAGGAGCTTCTCTTAAATAGAGAAGCTAAGGGGGAACAGCCAAGGAGCAAGGTAGGTAGCCGGTGGTGGAGAGGGTAGGTGGAATGGACTGTAGTGGTGGTGGAAGGAGTTTGGTGAAGTGGGGGAAGTAGGTGAAGGTAGAAGCCAAGGGTGGTGGTGCCGGCAGGAGATGGTGGAATAGGTTGGTGATGGTGGTGCTGCAAAAATCCAAAATAAAACAAAACAAAATGAATTAAATAAACAATTATTTAAAATAAATGTACATATATAAAATCAAAAATAAATATAAATATAAAATATAAACATAAATATAAAAATAAATATAAACATGGGAAAATAAAATGGATATTTGAATTATGTTTCGCCACCGCGTGTGGTGGTTGCGCCGCCTTATGTGGTGGTTCGCCGACAGACTTGCCGGAATTCGGAACGGTTTCCAAAATCTTCGTACAATATTTTATTCCACAAATGACAGTCACGGTTGACTTTCTGATGTACGCTGAAAATCTCCAAAATTCACCTTTTGTGTTGAAATTGACATTTTTCTCATATTTTCCCTAAAAACACAAAAACAAATATTAAACAAACAATTAAGCTTTCGAAATAGCAAAATCCAGTAATTAAAGGCACTTTGTGAACGTATTTTACGTTCACATCTCACCCCTACACTTGAACTATTGCTAGTCCTCTAGCAAACACAGAATACAGAACAGGAACTAAACTTCACAAAAATGGAAACACACAACAGACTGGTCTTTCCAACCATAATCCTCAGCGAGTTCGAAGAATTATAATCAAGAGAATAAAAATTATATATAAAGGTTAAAGAATTTCCTAAGCATTTAACATGTACATCTCATTTATGCTCGGGTGAAGTGTGTGAAAACCAAGTATACAATTAATGTCAAGCAATCCAATAGTCACATCGAAACAACATTAACCACTAAACCTCACAAGATTCACTAATTATTTCCGCTCAGTGTTTAGGGTTAAGTGTTTACTCTCAAAACAATTACACAAGTAGTGTTCCCATATGCTTGCTCATTAACCATCTCTCTACAATTAATCTACAAATCATCAGATCATAAGGACTTTCAGGTGAAACAGGGACCAAAGGGTGGATGGTAAATGGTGAATGGTAAATGAAGTGAAAGGACTCGAAATGAAAAATGTTTTACATGTTTGCAAGACAAATCAACGACTTTGAAACTCATACTTATGCTATACCCGAAACAACTTTCTTATTCTCCTCCAACCTTTTATTCAAAATAATACAATAAAATAACTCAATATATATTTTTTTTTTCTATTGCATTTTTTTTTCTGATTTTTATTTCTGAGGAACTTTATTCCTTCTTTTTATTTCTGATTTTTCTTTCTTTCTTTCTTTGAACAAATACAACAAAATAAATACACCCCCACACTTGCCTTTTGGTATACTACCATACAAATCCGAAGCATAAAAACACAAGAAGTCACTATCATTGTCTTGCAAACACAATAAAACAAGGGTGAATTGGTGTGGGTGAACAAAAGAAACGGCTAATGAGTGATCAGTTCAAAAGGGGATTCCTAAAGTTCGTGTTTAAATGGATGGTGAATATTTTGGCCATGGTGCTCAACTAATGCCTTACTCATTTCTAATTCATCACAGATTAACAAAATGTTTCAAGTGGTCTCTGAGCAAGTTCTAGGTTCAAAACTCATGAATTGTGCACACATGAAGAACGAGTAAATGTATGAAATATGCATACATGTGAGTATTCAACAGGCTCAAGTCCTCACATTTTCTGGGTATGCATGACAATGTATGTTCAAATGTGCTTCTCGGATTGCAATCAACTAATCGAAACAGGTTATGTGAACATGGAATTTCGAGCAATCACAAGTTATGCAAATTAAATCCAAAGCAAATCACAAAGCCTTAGCATATAAGAAACATTCTCAAAATCATAACAATTAAACTCAATTCATCATCGGAATTGGAAAGAACAAAACACAACACAATAAAACACACAAAAACACACAAACAGAAGCAAATATTTTTGTAATTTTTTATTTTTTTGATTTTTGATTTTTGATTTTTTTTTCAATTTACGTAACAATACGTGACCACAGTGACTTACTTAGTGCAATGGTAGGTTCAACGCTACCAAGGGAGTAAGTATGATTTAGTCGATATATTGTTACCGTAGAAAACGAAAACAAGTAAATTATTTTTTTGAATTTTTGAATTTTTCAAATTTTTTTTCTTTTCTTTTCTTTTCAATAAACCTTCCCCCCACACTTGAATGAAACATTGTCCTCAATGTTAGAAAAATATTTCACGAAAATGAAAAATTCAAGCATGGTTATTGAATTTAAACACACAACAGAAATAAACACACAATAGTTAAGTAAATGAAAAGGGAAACAGAAAGACTCCGCTTTGAAGATCGTGAAGCTCCTCCCGAAGCAAGTCATCAACAGTCACAAACAAGGCTAGCAGGGCCTTGCATCCAACGTTTGCTCCTTAATTGACTGCGGCTCTGATCCTTTGAAGTGTGTCCTGGACAAGGGTTGTTGCCGACTCCACGGCAGACTTGCCTGATGTAGCCTTCACTGAGATCTGGAACACTATAGTCAGCAGTGTTCCGTCAAGAATAGCTCCGGATACGTTAGGCAGAATGGAGAAACCTGAAGACATAAGTGGAAATGGCTCCGGTTCAACTCCACATAACAAACACTGGAAAATGGAATGGTTGATCGGCGCATAAATCACAGACGACCCCGTTGCATCGGTGCAACACACCTGGAGAATAAGGAAGTCGTTGTGATTATCTATGGCGAGCACCGAAATCTGATTGCGCGGGTCAAGACTGATGGTGAAATTTGCTAGCACACGTACAGAGCTGTCCATCGACATACTATCCCACATTGGTCTAGTCTGAACGTCTTTGAGGAACTCAAAGATCCTGGTGTGATGGGAAAGATGCACGACAGAATAACCAGCAGTACGATTGACTCCAGGGGGCTTGCTCGGATCACCCCTTCGCTTGTTGGTCCTGACCTCCATTCGAGTGTCTCTTGTTCGGTTCGAACAAGTCCAGTGGTGGTACGTTGAGTTGTTGATATCGTTGAAAAAACAGACTGTCATCTGATTTGCCATTTCCGCCAGGCCTCTTCTTCCTTCAGGCGAAATGATAGAGTCACCGGGTGAAGTGTGGATCCCTGTGGCGCACATGTAGCGCTCGGCTTGTCGTTGGAGAGTTGAGATCCAACGCTTTGCACCAAAAGTGAACCCTGAATGAACAAAAGGTTCGAAACTGGCCTTCATCTCCTTTTCGCGTACATCCCCGTGCTCCACCCAAGTGACCAAGGAAGATCCATTCTGAAGATCACGTATCAGGCATCCGGAGGGGCGTTTTCGGCAAATCGATCTCACGGAAGGCTTCGGATTTGAACGCAATTCATCCATGGAGACATCCACAACGACCCAACTTCCATCCAGTTGTTGGTGAGAATACCGAACAAACTGGACTTCACGAGTTGAAACGAGGTGAGATGGCACCAGAAACTCGGCCGACATCACTTGCTTCTGCTCCTCGTAGCCTTCTTCGTTGCTGGACGATAAGATCTCCAACGTTTTGGCGTTTGTGATCATGCTACAGAAGACGGGCAACCATCGACCAACATCCATTAAAATCTCAACGATAGTGGTCGGATGAAGATGGATGGTTACCCAGTGTCTCGACGATTCGGCTTTGAAGTACGGTGCAGGTTCAGCACGTTGAAACACTCGCAAGTACTCGGCACGGTTAAGAGTTTCGGGATGAATAGAAGTGTCGGGAGTCGGTGAAGATATCCACAAAGGAAATCCGGTAGTGGCCATGAGCAGGAGCTCATCTTTGGCCTTACGGGCGATATCCGAGATCAAGTCGGTGTACTCCGACAAGATCATGAGCAGGTGCGGGAAGGGTGTCAGATGGCAAAGGTATGGATGGGCGCCCGACTAGTGTTGGCATGAGGCTCCGCACATCCCGTCTCAAGTGGTCCATGTCGATCGAATCATCGGACAACTCGAGAAGAGGCTCTTGTTGTGGAGGAACAACTTCGAGCCTTCGCCGTTGCACATCTGAGTGCGGAACAGGACCTCCGCAATTGGGACAGATGCCGTTGTGGAGAGCATCGACGAGTCGTTGATTCTGAAGTTGAAGCTCCTCGTTTTTGCTCACCAGCTCATCGTTTCTTCTCTCTAGCTCGGCAATACGCTGCTCAGATGTAAGGATACCGAACTTTTTCCTATTTCTCGTCCCCCAATAATAGATCTGGTCCTCCTCAAGTCCGATTTTCGGACCAAATCTTTCTCGTTGTGGTTTCGTTGGGTGAGAATACACCGCAAAGAAAGCCGCCAGTGCATCTCTTTGAGCTTTGGTGTACTTTGTCCTCGGAAGTCTCCTATACACAGGAGCGGCTTCCGGCTCGGCGGGTGGATCAGCAACCAGGATTGGTGCTTGGGGTAGTGGTTGTGGCTGTGGTTGTGGCTGGGTCGGCATGCTAGCATCGGCGCTATTGAGCATGCTGGGTGGAATGATTTCAGCCAGACCTTCAAAGATTGGGTTATCTGAAGGACCTGCCTGAAACAACTCGCTGAAGGAATTAACTCTTTTGGCCATTTGTGGTTTGGGAGGGGAGGATAGCTTCTGGGAATTGGGAGGTTTTCTAGGAAAACTCAAGAACAGATGAAGAACACGAGAGAAAACGAGAGAGAATCAGAGAGAGAAAGGGAAACCTAAGGGAAAACGTGAAATGACCTAAGGGAACTAACGCAAACAGAAGGGAAGGGAAAGACACACGCTCGCACACGTGCCACAGACAGAAGACCCGCAATTTCCGGATCGAGCGACGAAAGTCGTAAAGTCTACAGTAGAAACGCGTGCGGCTTATTAAACAATTCGGCTGACGCAAAAGTCGTGCGTCGGCCCAATCAAATTCTTTTTTTTTTTTTAATATTTTTTTTTTTAATACTTTACGAAAAGTAGTAAAGTGAACAGTGAAAACGCGTAGCACACGCGCTTGCCGACACTTTAAACGGGCCTGGGCCATCGAAATGGTTTGGGCCTTAAAGTGGGCCTGGGCCAAAGAAATCTCCGGCCCATTATTGGTGGGCCTAAAAACGAATAGGCCCGACACACTAAATGGCTTGGGTTACGGGTTTTGGGCTTCGGGAATGACACGGGTCCAATGGGCCATATTTTTTTTATTTATTTTTTTTGAAATCTAAAACCCTAACCAACAAAACAAATGGGCCCAAGGCCCAATAACAAATAACAACAACAAGCCAAGCCCAAAATAAACAGTAAAAATAAACAATAAAAATAAATAAACAGTAAAACAAAACAATCACTCTATTTTTTTATATACAATTACAAATTTTCAATTTTTTTTTTTTTTTACAAACAAATAATGAGAGTGAAAAGAAAACTTACCTTTTTAATCCCGAGGAAACCGAAAATCACCAACAAGACATCAACCTCAAGGTTTTTCAACATTGACGTCCTAAACGTATGCTCCGATGTATGTGGTAAAATTTCCGATAAACCCGGATTATTTCCTATACAAAATAAAAAGGTTAGTAATAAATTTACAAAATAAAAATAAAATATTTACAAAGTTAAAAATATGTCACAAATTATCTATACAAAATGAATGAATAAATTTTCCTATGTCTACGTATATTTTATTTACACAATACACTTAAGTGTACAAAAATATTTTCCTTTGCCTGAATATAGTTGAAAAAAAATGAAAGTTGATTCCAAGCAGTAACTCAAGGTGGACTTACGGCCTAGGTGTAATGGCTTGAATTAAATGACTTTCCGTGTTTTAAGAGGCGAATGGCCAGATCATATGAGAATAAGCGAGGGGCAGGATTCATTTAATGGACTACGGAGGCAAGCCCCTATCGACTTTCGTCTGTCTATAGCCCTCTAAATCCAAAACCTGTCACCCAGGGTCTCGACCTAGACACCATCCATGTGCCCCTTACTCAGTTGAGAAAGCACTTAAGTGTTCGACAATTCTCCAAGTGTTAATAAAGGCCGCCCTCAACCTCAAATAACCTTACGGTAAAAATGAAGGGTTTAGGCCAATATTAATAAAATGACCTTACCTATTTCCGTTCAAGTTACAACTTACAACAACAACAAAAATAATCAACTATATTCAGGATACCTAAGTATAATTACTAGGTGTAAAATATCTACAAGTAAAATTAGTAAGTATATATAAAATTGACAAGTATTATTTACAAATATCAATAAGTATTATTTACAAATAGTAAAAAGTAAATAGTAAAAACAATCCCCGGCGAGCCGGCGCCAAAATTTGATTAGTTCGATATTTACCGTGGTCATTAATTATTACCTAAACTTCCTAACAATTGTCGTTGTAAAGTATAATGGGAAATAAAGGTTTTTCCCACAGAGGATTGTTATATTTACTTTTCAATGTCACAATAAATTAAATTAAATAAAGAATTATATTAACAAGTATAAAGAATATATATATATATATACACAATTAAATAAACTATACAGTAATGTTTCTATTTACAAAAATATACATTATATACAAAAGTATTTTTTGGGGGTTTTGATATTTTTTTGAAAACAATAAATAAATAAAAGGAAATATTTTTGGATTTTTATTATTTTTGAAAACAAGAAAAACACACACAAATATTGTTTTGAAGACTAACCAACTCCCTAGCCATGAATCCGAAACTAACATATGTAAGATGTTGGACCACCATACATCTCCCAAATAAAACTTTCCCTAACTATTAACTCCGAGACCACTCTGTCAAACTAATCAATAGAAAAAGAGTTGTTAATTCAAGTGCACGACCTAGCGGGACCGCCCAACTATCCGTGATCCTTCTTATTTAGTTTCAACATTAAAGATAAAACCAAACAAACAAAATTCACATAAGCTGCTAGAAGAATCAATCAACTTCAATCCAACAATTATTACACAAAATAGAAAATAAACAAACAATAACATTTCCCAAAATTATTCACGAATAGTTAATTAAACAAAAATTAATTATAATAAATAAACGAGGTTTGGGAAAAATGTTACTGTTGTGTCCATGAAAATGGACACTGTCTGGCAGGCGAAGGTGGCAAACTCAGCTATTTAGATCGTAATTTTGGATGTGGCGGGTGCACAAATCAATTGGGCATTTGGGCTTGGGCAATTGGGCAAAGGCCCAATTTTCTGTTGACTTTGTTGACCGGCCCAAGTCTTTTCTTTGGGTTCCCTTGACTTTTCAACGCCTTAATCTTCTTCTTCAGCCAACAGCCAAGTCAGCAGTTCACGATTTCTGGGCAGAGGAGCAAGAGAGCTTTGAGAGGCCGGCAGAGAGAACAGGCGGCGGGATCTGCAGCAGGACGGCGTCGTCGAGGGGCGATGCCGGCGGCAGCGTAGAGCAACTTCCAAACCTGCAAAACAGAAAAATAATAATTAGAGAGAAATAAAATGATTGCTTTGTTTGCAGGTAATTGATGAAATTGAAAATGGAAATTGAGCTTGCTGCCATGTTTAAATTAGTTTGCCGTGGTGAATTGGATTGGCAGAGGCTGCTTTGGTGATTGATGATTGCAGGAGCTTCTCTTAAATAGAGAAGCTAAGGGGGAACAGCCAAGGAGCAAGGTAGGTAGCCGGTGGTGGAGAGGGTAGGTGGAATGGACTATAGTGGTGGTGGAAGGAGTTTGGTGAAGTGGGGGAAGTAGGTGAAGCTAGAAGCCAAGGGTGGTGGTGCCGGCAGGAGATGGTGGAATAGGTTGGTGATGGTGGTGCTGCAAAAATCCAAAATAAAACAAAACAAAATGAATTAAATAAACAATTATTTAAAATAAATATACATATATAAAATCAAAAATAAATATAAATATAAAATATAAACATAAATATAAAAATAAATATAAACATGGGAAAATAAAATGGATATTTGAATTATGTTTCGCCACCACGTGTGGTGGTTGCGCCGCCTTATGTGGTGGTTCGCCGACAGACTTGCCGGAATTCGGAACGGTTTCCGAAATCTTCGTACAATATTTTATTCCACAAATGAAAGTCACGGTTGACTTTCCGATTTACGCTGAAAATCTCCAAAATTCACCTTTTGTGTTGAAATTGACATTTTTCTCATATTTTCCCTAAAAATACAAAAACAAATATTAAACAAACAATTAAGCTTTCGAAATAGCAAAATCCAGTAATTAAAGGCACTTTGTGAACGTATTTTACGTTCACATCATTAATAAAGGCCGCCCTCAACCTCAAGTGACCTTAGAAAGGTACAAATGAAGGGTTTAGGCCAATATTAACAAAATGGACTTTACCTATTCCGTTCAAGTTACAACTTACAACAACAAAAAATAATCAACTATAAAAAAAGACACCTAAATAAATTACTAAGTGTTACAAAATATCAATAAGTATAAACAAGTATTATTCACAAATATTCACACAAAAAAATATTAGTTAGGAATTTTCAATCCCCGTCGACGGCACCAAAAATTAACAGGCCCAAAAGGAGCATCAATTTAAAAAACCCTATCGGTAGTAGTATAGTGCATAGTAGGGTATCGTTCACAACGGAGATCAAAGGGTGTACCTAACAAAAATTGTCACAAAGAATTAAATAAAATAAAGATTTATTATTAACAAGTATAAAGAATATATACATATGTACAAAGTAAAAGGGGGTTTAAGAGATAAATTGAATGAAATAAATTAATTAAATTACAAGAATAAATTAAATAAGATGGGATGGAACATAAAGAATATAAAGTTCAGCCACATATACACAAGTTTATTAATCATTGGACCGAAAATTAATCAAGTTCCCTAACCATGAAACCGAAATTAACATATGTGGAAAGTTAGAAGCTAACCATTCCCCAAATAAAACTTCTCTACGAAATATTAACCTAAGTGAAAGCACCTAGATTAACCAATTAAACACGCCATCTTAGTCTAGAAAGCTAGCTAGTCAAACCATGTTTAACGCATAGAAGAAGAGTTGTTAATCAAAGTGCACGACCCATTATAGAAAAGTCCATATGTCCGCAATCCTTTTTATTTGACACCGACCTTTGTCCAAAGCCTTTACTACTCGTGAATTAGGTTTCCAAAACTATTAGGTGAATTGTAATCCCTAACTCTAGCTCCAATTATATGCAAATATTATAAGTTTCGAACCCTATAACATAAACACATATGATGTGAGATGGAGAAGAGAAAGAGGATGGTGTAAACAGCTCCTCTCCTCCTTGAAGTCTTGAAAACCCTAAATACTAGAGAATGGAAAATATGATGTGAGATGGAGAAGAGAAAGATGAGGGTTTGTCCCTCCCCATTGGAGTGTGTTTTGAAGAGAAGAATGAGGCTGTTATTTATAGGAGAATGGAGAGGAAGAAGAAGACAATGAAAGAAATAAAGAAAGAAAGGGAAAAGAAGTGGAATTTAAGTGGGAGATAAAGAAATGGTGAGTGGAATGGTGGAAATGTATTCATATGGCAATGAACCATTTATTTAGGTAAAAGACATCAAACACTAATGGTATGGAGAGAAAGCAACAAAGATAGTGTGGTGAGATGGGTGGAAATATGGGGGTGAGTGGAGCATTCAGAATAAATGAAAATGAAAGAATTAGAAAGCAGGCAGCACTGAGCTATGCGCACTTGGAATGGAATATTGGACGTTTGGACGGTTAGATGATTCTGAAATTAGAATACAGAATACCTAACACACACATACAGTGTGTGCCAAAAATACAGCTGGATCCAACGGTGAAAGTGGGAGATATGTGCTTCCAAAATTGACAAATCTGCACAGGCAGATTGTCCGAAAATGGGCTTGGACCTTTCCTTCATGCTTTGTGGACTTGAGCCTTCCTTCTTGGGCTTGGGCCTTCCTTCTTGGACTTGGGCCTTTCTTCATGGATTTGGGCCTTTATCTTGGGCCTCACGGCAGCTCACCTCTTAATGGGCCTCGAAAAAGCCCATTAGACTTCGTAAATTTCCAACACTTTGCTTATTTTCCTCAACTTATCTCTTTTCTCTTTATTTGCAATTGGAAACCTACAAACACAAAAACTAAATAAAAAAAAAATATTATGAGAAACTAACAACAAAAATGTAGAGAAATTGATATAAAAAGTTGTACAATTATGCACCTATCAATATACGAATACATATATCCTCGGTGATCATTCCAGATTAACTGGTCACAATTTCATAAAAACCCCATAACAATGTTCATAATATCAAATACGAATAATATTCATAGTCTCAAATGTCAATAAGGTATGACAAACAAATATTCATTCAATCAGAATATTAAATATAAGACCCGTAACATAATGGATTAGGCCACAACATATTCAGTCCTTAATACCGAGCATATGTACTCAAGGATCCTTAATATCCCAAAAGCATAATAGTTATAAAATCCAAACACCAATAATATATAGCCAACAATTATTCGATTGGTCCGAATAATAATTACTACGTTTTTCAGTGACTCTCTTTTGGATTGAGATTGACTGGTAACCAAAACATAATGCCTGTAATGTAACAGGTTAAGCCGCAGCATACCTGGTCCTTAATACCAAGCATGTACACTCACGGTCCTTAATACCTATGAGTATAATAGTGCACTATCTAAAGGGACTAGGGCCCACAGCTAACTCCGAACGTCCATAGATCGTTCATACCAGTAAGTCACTTAAGCACGAGGATTATCAAACATAACTAGACCCACAAAATACAGTCTTTATTGAAGACAAGTTATAATTCGTAACATTTGAAGTTACATTCTTAAGTCTTTCCATATAAATGTATATATAACATGAACGAAAGACATAATTAGATAAACTCAAGTATTGAGTAAGGTTCATCAATACACATAAGATTATATGTGAATAATCAAGGTAAGCAAGTTAAGCAAATAATGTCTCAAATATAGACACTTAACATACTTTCATATGAATATATGCTAACATATAAGTACTACTAAGTTGATGACTTTAACGCTTTTGGAGCGCTTTCACGCAAGCTACGTGTCGTCAAAATAGAATATGGAAGTAAGAACCGGGGGTGTGTCGTTCGGGAATTGGCGGTGCCAATCCCTAGGCAACTAGGTAGCTAGGTCAACAAGCACTAATGGATGGAAAAGAAATGGATTGCTATGCATGAGCTATGTGGGGTATGTGCATAGTGGACATGTAGATGAAAACATTGATTGGTTTTGTAAGTGATAAGTGATCAAGAAACACAATTTAAATTAAAGTGCAAGCAAGAAATAAAAGTGAACACAATTTGGTTTGAAACTTTGTTGATTAAGTGAGAGGGGGTTTTGGGTCACCTAAGCCCAAATCCAATGGTTGATTTAATTTATAAAAACATGCAAGCGAGATTGATTAGTGGATCAAATCCCGTACCCTAGCCGTACTAGGGTTCTAGGGCCATGATCTTTTCTTATGTATCTTCATGCCATGCTATGGTTCACAAAGTCTCTTAGTCTAACAACTTAAGCCATGCTATGGTTCTCAAATTGCTAAACTAAGGCAATGGGCACTAAGACCTAGGGATTCAAACAAGACAAGCTCATCACATCCATTGCCAATTGTCTAGAGAGAATAAGTTTATCAAGCTCACAATCTCTACCAAAATAGATTAAACACATGCTTTTAGAAGTGATAAAGTTCCTAGACATGCATCTAACACATAACAAAAGTGGACAATGAACATATCCATATCAAAATCTCAAGCATAGATATATAAATCAATCAATCCATTTTCATTGGGCTAGGGCACACAACCCTAGCCCCCAATCTTCAAGGACTACTCACAATACATCACAAATAACATCATGTTCTCAAATGTATCTAACTCAAAGACAAAAAGAGAGTAAAATAAGGTGAAGAGATGCTCAAGAAGGTAGGCCAGCTGGTCCTTGCTGTCACCAAGTGGTTGCAAGCCCTCTCCTTGTGCTCCTTAGTCTCCTCCTTGCCTCTTCTTGCTCCAAGCCTTCTAGAACTTGAAGTTGTTGATGAAACCCATGAGATGGTGAGTAGATGTGAGAGAATGGAAGGGAAAATTGGTTGGGGATGTAGTAGAGGGTGTATGAAGGATGTTTGATGAAGGAAGTGAGGTGAGATAAGGTGTGGAAGTGATGAAAAATGGATGAGGAAGCCAAAAACCACCCTGTGAACAGTACCGGCGACCGGTGAACAGTACCGGCGACCGGTCGCACGCGGGCTGATTTGAGGACCTTTTGGGGCAAGATGGAGGAAAGGGAAATGGAGGCTTGAGAGAATTTTGGGGACTTGTGGTGTCTAGGGTTGGTTCCTCATGAAAATGGGAAGTTTTAGAATATATATGTGGGGATAAAGGGCTAGGATTAATGGGGAAAGATCCTAGGGCTCAAAGTGTAGATCTAACTCAATCAAAAAGACCTAAATGTCATGGGGTAGTTAGGGAAGTGTATGGACATTAAGGGCAAAGTGGGAATGTGTGTATAGCATAGGCAAATCAGATTTGGGACCATTGGGAGACAAAAGGTGAAGGGAAAAGGCTAGGGGACAAAGTATGGCATAAGCATTAAATGCTTTGTCTCCATTTTGAATTTGAATTTCTACTCACCACCAATATGCTTCAACCAATCAAATGAGCTCTCCTATTGGATGTGGGAAAGTCATGCATGAGTCTTTGTGTGATGCCTTCGGGGTTGACCTCGGGGTTGACCATGTGGGCCCGGTTGACTTCGGTTGACTTTCCGGGCCGAAAGTTGACTTTTCGGTTTCTTGGTCTCAACTCCGGGATATCGTTGTCCTTCACTTCTAAGGCTTCAATCTTGGAATCTTGAGCTCCAAAGTCACGGTTGACTTTTTGGTTGCTCCACGAAAACGCCTTTAAAAGCTTCCAAAGTGCATCCAATTTGTCCAAGTTCCAATTCTCCCATATGAACCTACAAAAAGAGATAAACAAGGGTAAGTGACATTATTAGGCGCTAAGGGAAGCATAAAACAAGTAATTAGGAGTGCTCTTTATACATAAAATATGTATAAATCAGTTGACATATCTACTTAGTAAAAATAATCAATATGAGATTATGAATAATTGTATGCAAATAAGCATAAACATATGTAAACAAATATATACATATGCACATAAATATAAAACATAAGTACTTAAACTTATGAAACAACAAGATTACTAATAACAAAAATATTCAAGTAGAATTTATAGGTAGAAATTAAGAACAAGAATTAAAGAGAAATATAAAGGAATTTAAATTTTTATTAATATTTTTAGTTCTTAAGTTCAAATCCATAGAAGTCCATCAACCATGTTCATGATTCTCCGATTAGAATCGTCAAACTTCAAAACTTGTTATATTGTCCATCACAAGTCCGAATTACCCAAGTGAATACACTATTTTGAAGAGTATTTCGTAAGTAATCCAATGGTATAGTCCAAATAGACATGTCCAGAATGTCTAAGTCCAGAATCCAAGGTTTACCAAACAGTCCATAAAAGGTTATATTATGTTTTACCCCTTTGTGCTTAAATTATTTCGTTACTGTAAACTTGGACATTAATTGTGATATTCTCTAGATCATAGGTTCAGGTTCTAAGCTTCATTTTGATATAAATATCATAAACTTTGGCTAAGTAATGAGTGAGATATGATCATTTGAAGCTATGAACAATATATACGACTTTCAGCGAGTATACTGGATGAAAACTTAGATTTGGAAATATTTATCCGTTGGATGACTACTAAATTTTACCACAGCATATAGGACATAAAAAGGAACAACGTTCCTGAAGACATCATAATGTAAAAATGAGCCAAATCATAAGTTTAAAGCTTCCCAAGTCGGCTAACGGGACTGACTTTAGAAAAGAGGGTTTAAGTTTTCTATAAAACCTATTCTTTTCTATTTTCTTCTTGATCATGCACTTTGATGAATCTTAAAGATAAAAGACTATAAGGATGTATTCTGTACTTACATGAAGTAATCAACACAAGGTGGGAAGATTGAAATCGAATTTGGACTTCACAATTAAAAGAACCAAGTTCTTGAGCAAGGTTACTTTGACTAGAGATTACTCTCTCTTCAAGGAGTTTCTACACTATTGGGAGGCTGAAGTAAGAAGAGCTAGGGAGGAGCTTGAGAGAATTGTGAATTAGCAAAGAACACAATGGCTGAAACTCTCTATTTATAGGCCTAAAAATTGAGTTAACTCACCTAGTTAACCTAGTCAACTCATTGAGTTACCAAACAACCAATAGGGAGTTGACAAATGTCACACAACTAATCAGTATGCTGACATCATCAATATGACATCAGCTGCTAGCTGGACTGCTTTCTTGTTTACCAAGTTTTGGCTTCCACCAATGGTCTTGTGCCATGTCACTATTTAATTTCATTTTTTACTTAACTTCAAAAATTCATTAAAAATTGTTCGAGAACCCGAAAAATACCATGAACTCATGAAGATGTCTACTTTCTAATTTTTACTTCAAAAGTATGATATGAACAACTTCAAAATTCGGGTCCCACAGTAAGACTTCCCAAAAATATAATAAACTTCCGCTGACCATAACTCTTTCATACGATATCAGAATTTAGCGTGCCACATGTCTACGAACTCGTATTGCCAAGCTCTATGACTCTTATGAAGGAAGTCATCAGAGAAAATCAACGAATAAGAAAGTCAACTTTTGACCCCTCGAAAATAAACCATTTCGAATATTTATTCGTTTAGAAATACTTTTACTTCATAGACTAGACAAGAAAAATATTGTCTAATCCTTTATTTAATTTCAAGAATATTCAAGAAATTAATCGTAAGAATTCGGGTTATTACAAAAATGCACCCCCACACTTGCCTTTTGGTATATTACCAAACAAAACCGAAGCATAAGAACACAAGAAGTCACTATCATCGTCTTGCAAACACAATAAAACAAGGGTGAAATGGTGTGGGTGAACAAAAGAAACGGCTAATGAGTGATCAGTTCAAAAGGGGATTCCTACAGTTCGTGTTTAAATGGATGGTGAATATTTTGGCCATGGTGCTCAACTAATGCCTTACTCATTTCTAATTCATCACAGATTAACAAAATGTTTCAAGTGGTCTCTGAGCAAGTTCTAGGTTCAAAACTCATGAATTGTGCACACATGAAGAACGAGTAAATGTATGAATGATGCATACATGTGAATATTCAATAGGCTCAAGTCCTCACATTTTCTGGGTATGCATGACAATGTATGTTCAATTGTGCTTCTCGGATTGCAATCAACTAATCAACACCGGTTATGTGAACATGGAATTTCGAGCAATCACAAGTTATGCAAATTAAATCCAAAGCAAATCACACAAAACCTTAACATATAATAAACATTCTCCAAAATCATAACAATTAAACTCAATTCATCATCGGAATTGGAAAGAACAAAGCACAAAACACAAATAAACACACAAAAACACAAAACATAAGCAAATATTTTTGTAATTTTTGATTTTTTTAATTTTTTTTTAATTTTTTTTTCAATTTACGTGACCACAGTGACTTACTTAGTGCAATGCTAGGTTCAACGCTACCAAGGGAGTAAGTATGATTTAGTCGATATATTGTTACCGTAGAAAACAAAAACAAGTAAATTATTTTTTTGAATTTTTTCAATTTTTGAATTTTTTTTCTTTTTTAATAAACCTTCCCCCCACACTTGAATTAAACATTGTCCTCAATGTTAGACAGATATTTCACGAAAATGAAAAATTCAAGCATGGTTATTGAATTTAAACACACAAACAAAAAGAAACATAAGCAAACACACAAACAGAAATAAACAGAAAGGTTAAAGAAAAACTCCCCCTTGAAGATCGTGAAGCTCCTCCCGAAGCAATTCACCAACAGTCACAAACAAGGCTAGCAGGGCCTTGCATCCAACGTTTGCTCCTTAATTGACTGCGGCACTGATCCGTTTGAGCGTGTCCTGGACGAGTGTTGTTGCCGACTCCACGGCGGACTTGGCTGATGTAGCCTGTACCGAGATCTGGAACACTATAGTCAGCAGTGTTTCGTCAAGAATAGCTCCGGATACGTTAGGCAGAATGGAGAAGCCTGATGACATAAGTGAACGTCTTTGAGGAACTCAAAGATTCTGGTGTGATGGGATAGATGAACGACGGAACAACCAGCAGTACGATTGACTCCAGGGGGCTTGCTCAGATCTCCCATTCTCTTGTTGGTCCTGACCTCCTGACTTTAACGCTTTTGGAGCGCTTTCACGCAAGCATAACGTGTCGTCAAAATAGAATATGGAAGTAAAGACCGGGGGTGTGTCGTTGGGAATTGGCGGTGCCAATCCCTAAGCAACTAGGATAGCTAGATTAACATGCACTAATGAGGAGGTAAGAAATGGATTGCTATGCATTCACTAAATGGGGTATGTGCAAAGTGGACATGTAGAAGGAGACATTTTGTTGATTTGTTTGTAACTTAGAATCAATGAACACAACTTAAATTAAAGTGCAAGTAGTAAAAGTGAACACAAATTGATTGGAAACTAGATTGATTAAGTGAAAGGGGGTTTTGGGTCACCATAGCCCAAATCTAATGGTTGATTAAATCACATAAACATGCAAGTGAGATTGATTAGTGGATCAAATCCCGTACCTTAGCCGTACTAGGGTTCTAGGGCCATGGTCTTGATTTGTGCGGTTTTTACCGTGGTCATTAATTATTACCTAAATTCCTAACAATTGTCGTTGTAAAGTATAATGGGAAATATAGGTTTTTCCCACAGAGGATTGTTATATTTACTTTTCAATGTCACAATAAAATAAATTAAATAAAGAATTATTATTAACAAGTATAAAGAATAAAGAATATATATATATACAAAATTAAATAAACTATACAGTATTGTTTCTATTTACAAAAATATACATTATATACAAAAGTATTTTTGAGGGTTTTTGAGATTTTTGAAAACAATAAAGGAAATATTTTTGGATTTTTATTAGTTTTGAAAACAAGAAAAACACACAGAAATATTGTTTTGAAGATTAACCAACTCCCTAGCCATGAATTCGAAACCAACACATGTAGAATGCCTACGCAGGTTATCATTCCCCAAATAAAACTTTTTCCATGAAAATCAACCTAGTGAACACTCATCTAGATTAAACAATTAAACATGTAAAGGTGATTAATCTAAACATGTCTAACGCATAGAAGAAGAGTTGTTAATTCAAGTGCGCGACCTAGCGAACGCTCGTCTATCCGCGATCCTTATTATTTAGTTTCAACATTAAAGATAAAACCAAACAAACAAAATTCACATAAGCTGCTAGAAGAATCAATCAACTTCAATCCAACAATTATTACACAAAATAGAAAATAAACAAACAATAACATTTCCCAAAATTATTCACGAATAGTTAATTAAACAAAAATAAATTATAATAAATAAACGAGTTTGGGAAAAATGTTACTGTTGTGTCCATGAAAATGGACACTGTCTGGCAGGCGAAGGTGGCAGACTCAGCTATTTAGAATCGAACTATTTGGATGTGGCGGGTGTACTTAGCAATTGGGCATTGGGCCTGGATGCTATTGGGCTTTTGGTCTCGGGCCCAATTCTTTTCTTCTTGGTTCAGCCCATATTTGACTTTTCCACGCTAGCCATGTCGGCATTAGTAGCCCGTGGACTTCTATCCTTATAATTTCTTCCAAGCTCAAGAACGAGACGGCGCCGGCGATTTCTGTGGGCAAGGATGGAGATACGGCAGATCGATCGACGGAGAGAGAGATTGGGATGCGGCCGGTGATCTGGAATTGACGGCGAGACCGGGGCGACGGTGGTACGGCAGGATTTCGGCGGGCAGAAGTACAGAGCGACGGGTGAAGCTTGCGGCGAACGAGACGCCGGGAACGTAGAACGTCGGTGGTGATTAATCCGAACTGGGCATTTGGAAACAGCAGGGACGGTGGCAGCAAGGCATCATGGTGATGAGGTCGAGATTGATCGGCGCCGGAGTGTGATGGGTTCCATGGACTTGGTGCGGCGCAATCGGCGGTGGCTTTGCGAAATCAAAAGCACGGGCACGGGATTAGTGACTTTATGGCGGCGGCGTTCTGAATTGAAGAGGCACGGAGCAGCTGCGACGCGGCTCGGGAAGCAACAAGGATCACAAGCTATGGGCTTCTCTGCATCGGGAAGAAGAGACGCCATGGAATTTCAGCAGCAGCGGTGGCGGAACATGTGAAGTGGAATCGCAGTGGCGTGATCAGCAGCGGCGATTAGAGGTGGCGCTGGGCAGAGGAGGCGTCGACGATGACAAAGGCTCGACGACAGTAGATGCGGTGAAATCCGAGAGGCAGCAGTGGACAGAGCAGCTTGGGTCGACGCCGGTGATGGGTTTCCTGCAAAATGAAAAATAAAGATAATTAGATTGAATTGAAGAAGATGATTGCTGATTGATGATTTTGCAGGGACAAAGAATGAATTGTTTGGAGGAGCCATGGTGGATTTGGTGTGGAATTGAGCACGGTAGTGAGGTGATGGTGATGGGTTGAGGAGAGCTACGGGCTGCTGCAATGGGTCTCCAAACCTGCAAAATAAGAACAAAGAAAATTAGATTGATTAATTGATGAATTGTGCTTGCAGGGGCTGTTGCTTAAATAGGGAAGGGAAGTAGAGAAACAGCCAAGGAAGAGTGGAGCTCGGTGGAATGATTTGGAAAGCAGAAATGGTGGAAGTGAAGCTGGATGGAATTGTGGAGTGCGATGGAGAGCTGGATTGATTGATTCCTGATGGAATTGAAAGAGGAGCGGCCATGTGAGGGAGGAGGGAGGAACGTGTGTTAGCTGCCATGACAAAACAAAGACAAAAACAACAAAATAAAATAACAAAAAGAAATAAAAGAAATAATTATCAAATAAAATAAAACAAAAGAAATAAAATAACAAAAGAAATAATTATAAAAGAAATATGTAAAATAAATAAACATAAAATATAAACAAGGGAAAATAAGATGGAGGATTAAAATGTGTATCGCCACCGCGTGTGGTGGTTGCGCCGCCTTATGTGGTGGTTCGCCGACAAATTGTCGGGATTCGGAATGGTTTCCGAAATCTTCGTACAATATTTTATTCCACAAATGAAAGTCATGGTTGACTTTCCGATTTACGCTGAAAACCTCCAAAATGCACGTACTCTGTGCATATTAACATTTTCCTGGTATTTTCCCTAAAAACACGAAAACAAACATTAAACAGACAATTAAGCTTTCGAAATAGCAAAATCCAGTAATTAAAGGCACTTTGTGAACGTATTTTACGCTCACATCAGGTCTTTTCTTATGTATCTTCATGCCATGCTATGGTTCACAAAGTCTCTTAATCTAGACAACTTAAGCCATGCTATGGTTCTCAAATTGCTAAACTAAGGCAATGGGCACTAAGACCTAGGGATTCAAACAAGACAAGCTCATCACATCCATTGCCAATTGTCTAGAGAGAATAAGGTTATCAAGCTCACAATCTCTACCAAAATAGATTAAACACATGCTTTTAGAAGTGATAAGGTTCCTAGACATGCATCTAACACATAACAAAAGTGGACAATGAACATACCTGTTTCTGCCGTTTCCCAACTGCCCGGTAGTGTCGTGTGCGGGTACCTGAAAGCACAAGATTGGTCAGGGAGGTCGGCGTGTACCGACCGAAGACCCTCCGATGCTCAAGTTAGTACCGATTGATGTTGAAGAGCAGAGAGTTTGGGATTCGGAGAGAACGTACCTGAATAAGGAGTGAGGACTCCTTATATATGAGGTGAGGTCGGAGACAAGCTTCCCTGGCGTGGGGGACATCCCCTGACACGAGGAATATTCTCTGGTCCACTACCTCGATGTGCGCATCGAAGGACGGCGGCGCCTAGTGCGGCGTGGGCTCGCGACTTAGTGCGATCTGCGAGGTAGTGGACAAGCACGTGTGCCAGTGGCCGTGTCGGTACCGGTGGGGCTGGTCACGCCCGGCACTGGTCGGGAGACGTCCATGTGGAGCCGAGGGGAGAGCTTGTGGTCGGTACACCCGGCCTGGTCTTACCGGTACCTGCGGGGTATTGCCGGGGCTTCGGCTGCGGTACGGGGCAGTATACTCGGTAGGGGATCCCTACCGAGGGTCGGTAGATGCCGCCGGGGCGTTGCGAGAGATTATGTTCTCGGTAGGGGAGCCCTACCGAGTCGGTTATGGGGCTACACGGAGGCCGCTTCCGGTGATAGTGAGCTACTTCGGGTCCCTATTCCGGTAAAGATATGAAATGGTAGCAACGAAGTCCCCCAAGTCCCGAGCAAGAGGAAGCTCATGGTCGGGGACTTAATCCGAAGTTCATATCGGGATGTAGCGAAGTGTCGGTGGGGCAGCCGAGGCGACGCTTGGTACCGTCCCATGTAGTCCCCCAAGTCCCCGAACAGGGGGTTTCTCCCGGTTGGGAATTGTAACCGCTCCGAGTTTCAAGGGGAGTTGAAGCGTCGTGGCCGTTGAGCTCCTCAGCGTAACTGCCGAGGTAGTGGGGTGACACGCGTCACGCCCTGGCCGGTTTGGAAAATCGTGGGGAAGCTCAACCGTCGCGTTGCCACGTGTCGCCATCCTGGGCCGCGACGGTTCACGTCGTACGGTCAAGATGGGTTGACTCCCGCTATATATATGGGGGTGAAGAGAGTTCACTTCACTTCATTCTTGCAAATTTCATTTCCAGAGCTCTGCAAGCCGTCGGTAGGAGAACGAGAGCGTGCATCGGTATTGCAAGTGTGATCACTCGGTACTCAACTTTCAGCCTTCAGCAACTGTAAGTACCGATGCCTTGACCCCTTGTATTTAGTTTTTTTTTTTTTTTTGCTTTGCTTTTGTAACGTAGTTTGAGTACCGGTGTCCAGCCTTAGTACCGAGCTAGGTTGCATAGGCATAGGCATAGGTTATCCCTACCGATAAGAACCTTGGTCCATTTTTGCAGATGTCTGACTCAGGGAGCGAGAGTGGTAGCAGTGGTAATGCCTTCTCTGGTGAAGAGCCAGAGAGGAGCGTATCGGTGGAGGAGGCTGGCTCGGACTCCAGTTCGAGTACCGGGACCAGTAGTTCTTGCTCGCCAAGAACCAGTCGTTTTTGTCTGGAGGGTATGATCCAGACGGTGGTGAGGGGTGTCACTACCGGTGAGGACCTAGTCCCCCTCGCTTCAGAGCCATATGTGAAGTCCCGAGCCAGTAGTAGTAAGAGGGGTCCCGTACTGGAGGGGTTTGCAGTGGACCGATTAAAATTGAGCGCGTCTACCGAGGAGGACCTGGTAGCCCTGAGGGAGGCCTTCAATATCCCCAGCTCGGTGACGATGCGCCTACCGGAGAAGGGGGAGCTCAGGAGTGCTTCTGCTGTACCGGGTGAAACCTTGGTACACCCGTTTTTCTTCGGTGAGGGTCGAGGATTCCCCTCCGGCGTACCAGCGGCGGTTCGGCCGAGGTTGGCCTGGCCATCGCCCGATTGAACCCAAACACCTGGCGGTGCCTGAACGCCCGTATACCCTCTACCACCACCGTGGTTTCGGTGAGCCCGATCGGCGGTGTTCTTCAACCAATGGGCGCTTGAGGAGCATTCCAAGACGGACAAGGGCTGGTATAAGTTGAAGTCGGTACTGAAGCCGTGTACCGATCCTCCCCGAGACACCGAGTGGAGGGAGTTCGGCCACAAATATAAGAAGGTGATCCGATCTTGTCCGGCGAAGAAGGCCCTTGCCGGGAGGGTATGGCCGGTACACACGACGTGGAGAGCCACGAGTTTGGGAGTCCCGAGATAGTTAGGGACCCGCTCGTCTTTGGTAATCCCACGTCCCGGCGGACATGGAAGAGCAAATACTTCTTCATCGGTGGGGAGTGGGAGTTCCGGCGGCTCGGTACCGACCGAGAAGAGAGTCCCCCATAGTTTCAAGGATGCCCGGGTGGGTAGCCCTTGTTGATTATAGACATGTAATAGTATGATTAGCCGTTACCGGTATTGACCCTTGTTCTTTTTTGTTTTGCAGTGGATCGGTCTTGGAGGAGGCTTACCGAGAGGCAAGAGCAAGAGATTCGGTGGATCCGGAGCATATTTCAATTGTGCTAAGAAGGTCCACGGTGCTCACCGAATCGGTACTCCCTCGATAGCTCCGGTTTAGCCCCCACACCAAACCCATGTAAGTATTGCCGGTACTTCGTACGTTCCAACTTATGGACGCACCTAACACCGGTGGTTCTTGTGCAGTTATTTACCAGTACCGTCGGTACCGTACCCTCAAATGCGACTCCGCACGGTCCGTGAGCGAAAGGACTTCTACCAGCTGAAGAAAGCTGTCGGTGGGGACCTTGCACCGGAGCCTCAGTCGGTGGTGGAGGAGGTGCCAGCTGGTACCGGTGCTGAGGTTGGCGCTGTTGCCGACCTCGTACCGAAGAGGAAGAAGAAGAAAGCCCACAAGGGTCGGTCTACCACCGAGGTGGAGGTGGAGGCCGAGGTGGAGGCCGGTCCCGAGACCGAGGTTGCATCCGAGGGCCGGATGGGTCCTCCAAGAAGCGTACCGCCGGGAGGAGGTAATCTTCGGTCACCTTTTATTTTATTGAATTTGTGTACCGGCGCTAACCATTGTTGTAGTTCGTGAAACGGGTGAGGGACCACCGGAAGAAGCAGAAGGTGCGGGAGCCGCGCTGCTGGCGACGGTGTGACCCGGGTTGCGGCGGGTACCGGCACCACCTGGCCATGCACGGCTCGGAGTCCGTGTCAATCTTCGGGAGGGAGATCCCGGCCGAGAACAATGCGCTGTTCCGCGGCTGCGTGAAGAAAGCGGCGGAGGATCCGCTCCCGGTCTCCCGCCTTGCGTCTTCCCGGAGATGAACCTCGGGGACCGGAGGGACTCGCTCTTCCCGTGCGAGAGAGGTACCGTTGCTTTACCCCCTTTTTTGTGTGGTTTTTTTTTTTTTTTTTTTTTTTTTACCCCTTGTTGTGTCGGTCTTGCACTCGGCATACGAAGAGCCGGCCCTGGATCGCCGGGTTTGGAACGAATGGCAAACGCCGGGTGGGCGGGTGGCGAACCCGCAAAATGGCTATGACACCATGTTTGGCCGAAGGAGCGGGCGGTAGCTGCCCTCGACGGGATCAAGGCCGAGCTCGAGAGGACAAAGGGCGAAGCCGTGAGGCTTGTCCGGAGGCCGAGGATAAGGCCAAGGCTGCGGTGGCGGCCGAGAGTGCTCGCCTCCAAGTAGAGTTCGATCGCCGCACGGAGGTGGCTCTCGGTGAGGCCGAAGGAGGCCATTCTTGCCTACCGTCGCGACCGGGGTCGAGCCGTGGAGCAGGCCACCGCCTACATTGACGGTGGTGTGTACATCCTTGGCAAGATCAAGGAGGCCTTCCGGAACAGGACCGGAGTCGGCTCCCGTACCCGAGCTCACCGACGATCATGTTGACGATGAGCACGGGGCATCCTCCCAGGAGATCGAGGATGAGCTAGCCGGTGGTCCTAGCCAATCGAGCCGCGATCGCGAACAGCGGCCGGAGGAATGAAGTCCCCCATGTTGGGTGGTACCGGCCAAGGGCCGTGTAATTTTTGTTTTCCTTTTTTTTTTTCTTTGGGGTTTAAACCCTTTTTTTGAACATCACTCCGGTAGGGGGTGCCTATCGGGAGGCAGTACTTGAATTGGCCATAAGGCTCTTGTTTATTGTTTTGAACAATGGCGTGTTTCGCCTTATTCTATGAATTCTTTTTTTTTATATATGATACCAAGTGCTTACCCGGGAGGGCTGGTTTTTTCGGTCTCGCTCCCGTATTGTTTTCTTTAGTATTCATATCATGTAGGTAATTGGTTCCGGTGGAATGCTGAATTTATCGTAACAAAACTTATGCATAGGGGTCGCTGGTACCGGCCACGTGTCTTACGAAGTTTGGCATGGGGGTAGGCGGTACCGGCCGCATGCTCGATAATATCACCAAAACTTATGCATGGGGGTCCACGGTACCGGCCACATGTCTTACGAAGTTTGGCGTAGGGGTGGCGAATGCCGCCACATGCTTGATAATATCACCAAAACTTATGCATGGGGGTCGGCGGTACCGGCCACATGTCTTACAGAAGTTTGGCATAGGGGGTAGGCGGTACCGGCCACATGCTTAATAATATCACCAAAACTTATGCATGGGGGTCGGCGGTACCGGCCACATGTCTTACGAAGCTTCATTTTTGTTCTTGGCATTTATGCATTATCGGTAGGAGAACAAGCATTCATGATGACACAGATTTTATAGTGGTTCACCCGGCTCAATGCGAGTCCTAGGTTACGTCCATTGTAGGGGTTCCACTATGGTAGATGATAATTACAATTGCTTGAGAAGTGGTGAGGTCCACTTAGCCGGTATGTCCGGGCTTTATATTTTTCTATGGGTAGTAGTAGCGAAGGTGCTCAATATTCCATGGGTGCGGGAGCATGCACCCGGTGGAGTCCATGAGCCGGTAGGTTCTCGGCTTCGAGGACTTCGACTACCGGTATGGGCCTTCCCACCGTTGGTTGAAAGTCATGGCCGCTTTGAGTTCTTCGTACTTTGCCTTACCCTTCGTAGTGCCCAGTCCCCCGGTTTGAGGTACCGGCACCTTGCCTTCGCGTCAAACTTGCGCTTGAGCTGGTTTTTGTGTTCTGCATTCCGGAGGTTGGCTTGTTCCCGACGTTCCTCGAGTAGGTCCCGGTTGAGGCACAATTGTTCTTCATTTTCATTTGGATCATATGTGTCGATCCGGTGTGTTGTGGAGTTGATTTCAACCGGTACCACGGCTTCGCACCGAAAGCAAGGGAAAATGGCGTCTCGCGGTGGCGGCCTTGTACGAGGTGCGGTACGCCCATAGAACCTCCGGTAGTAGTTCGGGCCATGCGCCTTTCTTATCACCGAGCTTGGTCCTCGTAGTTCTCTTCAGGATTTTGTTAACTGCCTCCACCCGACCGTTGGTGCGGGTGGGCCACCGATGCGAAGAAAAGGGTGATGCCGCTTCTCCCAGCAGAATTTCTGAAGGATTCAGAGTCAAATTGTTTACCGTTGTCGGTGATAATGACTTGAGGGATACCGAAGCGACAGATGATGTTTTCCCAAATGAAGGACTGTACTTGCCGGGAAGTGATTGACTTAAGGGCCTTGGCCTCTGTCCACTTGGTGGAGTAGTCGGTGGCGACTACGACGTGTTCAACACCACCGGTACCCTTGGGCATGGGCCCGATTAAGTCGATTCCCCACTGGGCGAAGGGACATGGGTTCACCATCGTCTCCCGGCGGGCCGGGATGGTTTTGGTACGTTCGGTGCGTTGAGCGACAGGCCTTGCATTGCCTTGTAAATGATATAGCGTCCGGAGGAGTGTTGGCCGAAGTAACCAAGGCGGATGAGTTTGTGGGCCAATGCTCTTCCTCCGGGTGGTTGCCACGGATGCCCTCGTGTACCTCCCCGATGGCGTCTCGGGACTCGGGCGGTCCGAGGCATCGTAGGTATGGCAAGGAGTGAGCTCGTCGGTAGAGATGGCTGTTAATGATGAGGTACGGGAGGACCGGAATCTTACTTTCTTGGCCTCATCATTATCTCTCGGGAGGGAGCCATCACGCGGGTACTCGAGGATTGGTGTCATCCGGTTCGCCTCCTCCGGGCGCGGGTGGTTGACCTCGGTGGGCATTGTCTCGGTGCTTCGGCTTTCCGGCGTGTCGATGGGTACCGAGTTGCCGGGGTTGGGGTCGATAGCGGAGGCTATTCGGCCAAGGCGTCGGCCCTTTGATTTTCTTCTCTCGGTACCTTCGTTAGCTTGAAGCATGAGAAACCGGCAGTGAGCTCTTTTGCCAACATCCTATACGGGACATGATGGGATCCTTGGCTGGTAGTCCCCGAGACTTGGTTGACAATGAGGCGTGAGTCGGCGAAGACTTGGAGCTGCTGGGCTCCCGAGTGCCGGGCCAGCCGCAGGCCGGCCAGGAGTGCTTCGTACTCGGCCTCATTGTTGGAAGCCTTGAAATTGAACCGGAGAGCACTCTCGAGCCGAGATGTGTCGGGACTACCGGTGTGGGGAGTGATAAGAATGAGTCTGCCCGCTACCGTGGGCGTTCGAGGGCACCATCCACATATAATTGCCAGGTCGGTAGGGCGGGATCAAATTGTGTTTCCTCGCGGTGGCCCGGGCCGTCTCGGCCGAGCCGGCTCCTCTACCGATGTGGGTGTGGACTGCACGAGAGGTGAATTCGGAGACAAAGTCAGCCCGTGCACTGTGCCTTAATTGCCGGTCGAGGTCGGTAGGTGATATCGAACTCGGCGAGCTCGATGCTCCACTTCATGAGTCCGCCAGATGCCTCGGCTTTTGCAGGATCAGCCGAGTGGGTGATCGGTAAGCACCACGATGGGGTGTGCCTGGAAGTATGGGCGAAGCCTTCGGCCGAGATCATGAGTGCGAGGATGAGCCGCTCGATTTCGGGGTACCGAGTTTCGGTATCCACGAAAGATTTGCTTGTGTAGTCTACCGGTAGGTCCTCCTTGTTGTGGCTCACGACTAGGATCGAGCTCACGGCGGTTCTCGATACCGACGGGTACGGGAAGAGAGGTTCGCCTAGTACCGGTCGGCCGAGCAAGTGGTCTTCTTGCTGCCGGATATGCCTTTAATGCAGCAAAGGCTTGCTCGCGCTCGGTGGTCCAGCCCTCGAACTTCTTCCCGGTCTTGCGAATTTTGAAGAATGGGGCACACCGGTCGGTGGACCGTGATATGAACCGGGAGAGAGCTGCGATCCTACCGTTAAGGCTCGGACGTCCTTGAATGTTTTGGGAGATTCCAAGTCCGGGATCGCTCCGATTTTCTCGGGATTAGCCTCGATACCCGGTGGGCGACCTTGAAGCCAAGGAATTTTCCTTCGCCTACGCGAGAAGACGCACTTCTCGGGATTGAGCTTCATCCCATGGTTCCGGAGGATGGAGAATGTCTCCTGTAGGTCGGTAAGGTGGTCGTTTTTCTTTAAGCTCTTGACGAGCATGTCATCCACGTACACTTCCATGGTCTTCCCGTCTGCTGGAGAACATGCGGTTGACCCAACCGTTGATAGGTGGCCCGGCATTTTTCAATCCGAAGGGCAGGACCTTGTAGCGAGTATAGACCTTGGTCGGTCGTGAAGGAGGTGTGCTCCTGGTCTTCGGGATCCGGCTTGATCTGGTTGTAGCACTGAATAGGCATCCATGAAGCTCGGGGCCTCATGACCGGCGGTGGAGTTGAAATTTGCTCGATCCTCGGTAGAGGGAAGCTGTCCTTGGGACATGCCTTGTTGAGATCGGTGAAGTCGATGCACATTCGCCACTTCCCGTTGGGTTTCTTTACTAGCACCGGGTTGGCTAGCCATCGGGGGTATTGAACTTCCCGGATGAAACCGATACTCAACAGTTTATCGACCTCAGTCTTCATTGCTTCGTACCGTTCTTGGTCCCCGACGCGCCTCTTCTGCCGTACCGGCCGGTAGGCAGGATCGATCCCAAGCTTATGGGAGATGGTTGTGGTAGAGATACCGGGCATATCGGCGTAGGACCAAGCGAACACCGAGGCGTTGTCCTGGAGGAGCTTGATCAAGTCGGTACGCAGGGCGACCGGTAGGCCGGTACCGATCTTGACTACCCTGTCAGGCTGTTCAGGGAATAAAGCAATCTGTTCTACCTCCTCGTGGGGCTTCCCCTGTATGACTACCGCCCCTTCCCGGGGATCATCTGGCCGGTCCGCCGCCGCCGCGTTATTACTGGGTGCGACGCTGCACACGTCCCGGTAGGGCTGTCGTGGCTTTGTCTCTTGGGCGTAGCAGGACCGGGCCATGGGCTGACTTCCCCTGATAGAGGCAACCCCGGCGGGAGTAGGGAACTTTAGCATGAGCAAGTAGTAGCACACACAGGCTCTGATTTGGCAGAGGATGGGCCTACCGAGAATGAAGTTGTAGGAGGATTCACAATCCACTACCAGCATGTGGGCCGATACCTTCTGGGACCGGGGGTACTGTCCGACCTCGACGTTGAGCCAAACGCTACCGAGGGGTTGGACAAGGTCTCCCGAGAAACTGATGAGTGGATTCACCGTCCTTGAGATGTTCTCGAGGGGTAGGTCCAATTTGAGGTAGGCACTCTTGAAGATGACATTGGCAGAGCTGCCACCGTCGACCAGCACTTTGTGCATCAGGTCGGTATGGACCTTTGCTGATATTACGAGTGGGTCATCGTGGGGGGTCACGATACCGGTTTCCTCCTCGCTGGAGAATCCTATGTTCCAAGGGTCTCGTTTCTGTTTCTTCTGCACCGGCGCAGATTGTACCGAGAAGCACTGCAGGTGCTGCTTAGCCTCCTTTACATGCGATCTGTGTTCGGAGCGAGTGGTACCGAAAAGAGTAGGGCCTCCACTGATGGTGAAAATTTCCTTTCGGTACCCCTGAGGGGTTTGGCCAACATACTGGGCGAGTTTCCCGTCTCGGTGCAACTGCTCAGCAACATCCCTCAGGGCTTGGCACTCCTCAGTATCATGAGTACCGGACTGGTGGTGGGTGCAGAATTTACCGGTGTTGACCCGGTTGTCGGCATACGGTGGCCTCTTCCACGGTTGAGGGAAGAGCTGGGGGTTCTCCTTGTAGATGTCCTCCATAGGTTTGTTGAACACGGTGCACACCGGTAGGCCATCATCGGCAAGATCCTGCCGGTTGGACTTCTTGGACCGGCTCTGCTTCCAAGAATTCTTTTTCTTGGGGTACTGGTTGTACCCGGTTTCAGTCCAGCCGTGGCTTGGAGTGTTTATCTGGTTTACGCCGGTAGCCGGGGTGCACGGCCATCCACCCTGGTAAGCGGGGGGTGCGCTCGGGGCCGAGTAGCCGGAGCTCGCCCTGGTTTTCTTGGCTGAAGTAGGGGCGGTACTCCCGGCTCGGCGTGGCGGAGTCAACCCGATATACCGGTCGATATTGGTTGTTCGGGGGGCTTGGTATTGGTGATTCTGCTCCCGATGGGGAGGATCATACCGTTGATTGTTATTCTGGTTCCCCGGTTATTGTTCCGGTTGTTTCCCCGGTAGTTGTTGCCCCGGTTGCGCTTGTTATCCTGCCAGGTTCTTCGACCTTGGGCGCGCCGACCTGCTCCGATTTGCGCGTATCCCCGGTAGGGTCCACGGTCACCGTGGAGGCCTTCTTGCCTTTGTGCATTTCATTGAGGTGGGACTTCCTCTCGTAGGTCGGATAGTAGGCTGCGGGCGTCTTGGCCGGTTCACGCTCGTGAGCTCGGTATAGGTGAATACCGTGCTCGTGGAGTTCGGTTCCCCGAGGAACTCTCCCGGTTCCAAGCCATCCCGGAAGATCCGGGCTGCGCGGATGTCATCCTTGGTGTTACGGCGCCGGTGGCGGCTTTAAACCGTTCCATGTAGTCGGCCGGCCGTTCGCCCGTGGTTTCTTTGGAAGCCGGTGAGCTCCCCTACCGAGTAGAAGAAACTGGACTTGGTGGCATACTCGGTGGTAAAGGCTTTGACTAGCTGTTCGTAGGCCGTCGATGGACTCCGGCTCTAGTTGATAGAACCATAACATGGCCTCCCGAGTCGAGTATTGACAAAGGCATGGCACCGGTCCTCATCGGTGTAGCCCCTGCCGTTGTAAGCGGATTGGAAAGCGGTCACGTGCATACACGGGTCTTCCTTGCCGGTGTAAGGATCCAATTTCGGATTCTTGAAGTCCGGTTGTGGGCATAAATCCTCCGGTAAAGGGGCCAATGGGTTTCTTGGCCATGCCGAGGCTAGGCACGGTCCTAGCGGTACCGGTCTCGACCTTCCTGAGGCGGTCGTTCAGTTCTCGGAAGAGGCTGGTCAGTGTGTCTTCCTCCACCCGTGGCCTGGGAACGGCGGTGACAGGTTCTTCATGGATGGTGTCGCGATCCTCGTCGGTATCCCCCTCGTCCGCGGAGTGGACCACGCCCTCGGCGTCAAGGAACGAGACCAGGGGAGTCGGTAGGGGCCCGGCTCGCCTCTCCGGTACTCGGTGCCTCGGTCGCAGAGGGGTGTCAACTCTCGGGAGTGGTGCCGACACCGATTGACTGGGGTCAGTTTCCCGGGAGAAGCGCTCCTTCAGCAGACTGATTTCCCGGGCACTAGCCTCTTGAGCAGCGAGCTGATCGCGGCGCAATCGCTCATTGCTCTCCTGGAGTTCTCGGATCATGGCCTCGAGCCTCGCCACCATAGAGGGCTCAGCCTGGTGGGACTCGGGGGTCTCCGACTCGGTAGAGTGGGCCGCTGCATGTGCCTCCTCCGGAAGAGGCCCAAGACCAGCTATAGTCAAGGTTTCCTTCGCGGATTTGGACTTCTTGGTTTGTTTCGCTGGTTGTGAGCCATCGCTAGCCGATTTTGTCATTGCTTGACTGGTAGAACACCTCACGGGGTGAGTATGCTTTGGTTATGAAGTGGTGGAATTGTTCCCACAGACGGCGCCAAATGTTTCTGCCGTTTCCCAACTGCCCGGTAGTGTCGTGTGCGGGTACCTGAAAGCACAAGATTGGTCAGGGAGGTCGGCGTGTACCGACCGAAGACCCTCCGACGCTCAAGTTAGTACCGATTGATGTTGAAGAGCAGAGAGTTTGGGATTCGGAGAGAACGTACCTGAATAAGGAGTGAGGACTCCTTATATATGAGGTGAGGTCGGAGACAAGCTTCCCTGGCGTGGGGGACATCCCCTGACACGAGGAATATTCTCTGGTCCACTACCTCGATGTGCGCATCGAAGGACGGCGGCGCCTAGTGCGGCATGGGCTCGCGACTTAGTGCGATCTGTGAGGTAGTGGACAAGCACGTGTGCCGCTGGCCGTGTCGGTACCGGTGGGGGCTGGTCACGCCCGGTACAGTCGGTAGGAGACGTCCGTGGAGCCGAGGGGAGAGCTTGTGGTCGGTACACCCGGCCTGGTCTTACCGGTACCTCGGGGTAATGCCGGGGCTTCGACCTGCGGTCGGGGCAGTATACTCGGTAGGGGATCCCTACCGAGTCGGTAGATGCCGCCGGGGCGTTGCAGAGATTATGTTCTCGGTAGGGGAGCCCTACCGAGTCAGTTATGGGGCTACACGGAGGCTGCTCCCGGTGATAGTGAGCTACTTCGGGTCTATTCCGGTAAAGATATGAAATGGTAGCAACAATACCCATATCAAAATCTCAAGCATAGATATATAAAATCAATCAAACCATTTTCATTGGGCTAGGGCACACAACCCTAGCCCCCAATCTTCAAGGACTACTCACAATACATCACAAATAACATCATGTTCTCAAATGTATCTAACTCAAAGACAAAAAGAGAGTAAAATAAGGTGAAGAGATGCTCAAGAAGGTAGGCCAGCTGGTCCTTGCTGTCACCAAGTGGTTGCAAGCCCTCTCCTTGTGCTCCTTAGTCTCCTCCTTGCCTCCTCTTGCTCCAAGCCTTCTAGAACTTAAAGTTGATGAAACCCATGAGATGGTGAGTAGATGTGAGAGAATGGAAGGGAAACGTGGTTGGGGATGTAGTAGAGGGTGTATGGAGGATGTTTGATGAAGGAAGTGAAGTGAGATGAGGTGTAAAAGTGGTAGAAAATGGAGGAGGAAGCCAAAAAACAAGGCTGTGAACAGTAACCGTGAATAGTGAAAAAGAAACTTGAGAGAATTTTAGGGATTTGTGGTGTATAGGGTTGGTGTCCTCATGAAAATGGGAAGGTTAAGAATATATATGTGGGGATAAAGGGTTAGGATCAAAGGGGAATGATCCTAGGGTCCAAAGTATAGATCTAACCCACATGAAAGTACCTAGATGCCATTGGGGTAGTTAGGAAAGTGTATAGGTATTAAGGGCAAAGTGGTAATGTGTGTATAGCATAGGCAAATCTGATTTGGGACCATTGGGAGACAAAAGGTGAAGGGAAAAGGCTAGGGGACAAAGTATGGCTTAAGCATTAAATGTTTTGTCCCCTTTTTGAATTTGAATCTCTACTCACCACCAATAAACCTCAACCAATCAAATGAGCTCTCCTAGTGGATGTGGGAAAGTCTTGCATGAGTCTTTGTGTGATGCCTTCGGGTTTGACCTCGGGGTTGACCATGTGGGCCCGGTTGACTTCGGTTGACTTTCCGGGCCGAAAGTTGACTTTTCGGTTTCTTGGTCTCAACTCCGGGATATCATTGTCGTTCACTTCTAAGGCTTCAATCTTGGAATCTTGAGCTCCAAAGTCACGGTTGACTTTTTGGTTGCTCCACGAAAACGCCTTTAAAAGCTTCCAAAGTGCATCCTTTTCTTCAAGTTCCATTTCTCCCGGTCCGAACCTATAAAAAGAGATAACAAAGGGTAAGTGACATTATTAGGCGCTAAGGGAAGCATAAAACAAGTAATTAGGAGTGCTCTTTATACATAAAATATATATAAATCACCTCCATTCGAGTCTCTCTTGTTCGGTTCGAACAAGTCCAGTGATGGTACGTGGAGTTGCTGATATCGTTGAAGAAACAGACCGTCATCTGTTTTGCCATTTCGGCAAGGCCTCTTCTTCCTTCAGGCGAAATGATTGAATCACCGGGTGAAGTGTGGATCCCCGTGGCGCACATGTAGCACTCGGCTTGTCGTTGGAGTGTTGAGATCCAACGTTTTGCACCAAAAGTGAACCCTGAATGAACAAAAGGTTCGAAAATGGCCTTCATCTCCTTCTCGCGCACATCCACGTGCTCCACCCAAGTGACCAAGGAAGAACCATTATGCAAATCACGTATCATGCATCCGGAGGGACGTTTTCGGCAAATCGATCTCACGGAAGGCTTTGGATTTGAGCGTAGTTCATCCACGGAGACATGCACAACGATGCAACTTCCATCCAGTTGTTGGTGAGAATACCAAACAAACTGGACTTCACGAGTTGAAACGATGTGAGATGGCACCAGAAACTCGGCCGACATCACTTGCTTCTGCTCCTTGTAGCCTTCTGCGTTGTCGGAGGATAAGATCTCCAACGTCTGGGCGTTTGTGACCAGGCTACAGAAGACGGGAAACCATCGACCAACATCCATTAAAATCTGAACGATGGTGGTCGGATGAAGATGGATGGTTGTCGAATGTCTCGAGGATTCGGCTTTGAAGTACGGTGCAGGTTCAGCTCGTTGAAACACTCGCAAGTACTCGGCGCGGTTAAGAATTTCGGGATGAATGGAAGTACCGGGAGTCGGTGAAGTTATCCACAAAGGAAATCCAGCAGTCGCCATGAGCAGGAGCTCGTCTTTGGCCTTGCGGGCGATATCCGAGATCAAGTCGGTGTGGACTCCGACAAGATCATGAGCAGGTCCAGGAAGGGTGTCAGATGGCAAAGGTATGGATGGGCGCTCGACAAGTGTAGGCATGAGGCTCCGCACATCCCGTCTCAAGTGGTCCATATCGATCGAATCATCGGACAACTCGAGAAGAGGCTCTTGTTGTGGAGGAACAACTTCGAGCCTTCGCCGTGGCACATCTGAGTGCGGAACAGGACCTCCGCAATTGGGACAGATGCCGTTGTGGAGAGCATCGACGAGTGGTTGATTCTGCAGTTAAAGCTCCTCGTTCTTGCTCACCACCTCGTCGTTTCGTCTTTCTAGCTCGGCAATACGCTGCTCAGATGTATGGATACCGAACTTTTTCCTATTTCTCGTCCCCCAATAATAGATCTGGTCTTCCTCAAGTCCGATTTTCGGACCAAATCTTTCTCGTTGTGGTTTCGTGGGTGAGAATACACCGCAAAGAAAGCCTGCAATGCTTCTCTCTGAGCCTTGGTGTATTTCGTCCTCGGAAGTCTCCTATAGACAGGAGTGGCTTCCAGCTCGGCAGGTGGATCAGCAACCAGGATTGGTGCTTGGGCTAGTGGTTGTCGCTCGGTCGGCATGCTAGCATCGGCGCTATTGAGCATGCTCGGTGGAATGATTTCAGCCAAGCCTTCAAAGATCGGGTTCTCTGAAGGACCTGCATGAAATAACTCGCTGAAAGAATTCACTCTTTTGGCCATTTCTGGGTTGGGAAGGAGGAAAGCTTTTGGGATTTGGGAGGTTTTCTGGGAAAAATGACTAAGAACACGAAGAACGAGCGAGAGAAAACGAGAGAGAGAGAGAGAAAGGGAAACCTAAGGGGAAATTTCGTGAAATGACTAAGGCACTAACGCAAACCGAAGGGAAGGGAAACGAATGGACGGACGCGTGTCCAAAGTCAAGGACAGAGATCCGTAAATCACGGATCGAGCGACGAAAGTCGCAAAGGGAATAGTGAACACGCACGTCGATTTATTAAACAATTCGGCCGACGCAAAAGTCGTGCGTCGGCCCAATCAAATTTTTTTCATTTTATTTTTTTATTTTTTTATTTTATTTTTTTAATACTTTACGAAAAATCGTAAAGTGAACAGTGAAAACGCGTGTGAAACACGCGCTGACGGTTGCCGACACTTTAAACGGGCTTGGGCCATCGGAATGGTTTTGGGCCTTAAAGTGGGCCTGGCCGCTTAGGGTACGGGCCATTATTGGTGGGCTTAACTAATGGGCCTAAAAACGAACAGGCCCGACACACTAAATGGGCTTGGGTTACGGGTTTTGGGCTTCGGGAATGACACGGGCCCAATGGGCAAAATTTTTTATTTTTTTTTATTTTTTATTTTTTTACTTCGAAACCTAAAACACTAACCAATCACACAAACGGGCCTAAGGCCCAATAACAAATAACAAACAAACAAGCCCAAAACAAATAATAAAAACAGTAAATATAAACAGTAAAAATAAATAATTACAAACAGTAGAAGCAAACACTCTTTTTTTTATTTACAATTAAAAAATTTCTATTTTTTTATTTTTTTATTTTTTATTTTTACAAACAAATAACGAGAGTGAAAAGAAAACTAACATTTTTACTCCCGATGAAACCGAAAATCACCAACAAGACATCAACCTCAAGGCTTTTCAACCTTGACTTCCTAAACGTATGCTCCGATGTATGTGGTAAAGTTTTCGAATAACCTGGATTATTCCCTATAAAAATTAAAAAGAAATTAGTAATAAAATTTACAAAATCAAAACAAAATCTATACAAAATGAATAAATAAATTTTTCTATGTCTAAATAAATTTTATTTACACAGTACACTTAGGTACGGGAACAGAGGACTTCAATGTGCAATGTGACTGAAACAGCTACCCATCTTAAAGTCATGTTTAATCCAATATACCTAAAGTGTACAAAAACATTTTCCTTTGCCTGAATATAGTTGAAAAAAAAATGAAAGTTGATTCCAAGCGGTAACTCAAGGTGGACTTGCGGCCTAGGTGCAATACCTTAACTTAAATGACTTTCCATGTTTTCAGAGGCGAATGGCAAGATCATATCAGAATAAGCGAGGGGCAGGATTCATTTAGTGGACTACGGAGGCAAGCCCCTATCGACTTTCGTCTGTCTATAGTCCTCTGAATCCAAAACCTGTCACCCAGGGTCTCGACCTAGACACCATCCATGTGCCCCTTACTCAGTTGAGAAAGCACTTAAGTGTTCGACAATTCTCCAAGTGTTAATAAAGGCCGCCCTCAACCTCAAGTGACCTTAAAAAGGTACAAATGAAGGGTTTAGGCCAATATTCATAAAAGGACCTTACCTATTTCCGTTCAAGTTACAACTTACAACAACAAAAAAAATAATCAACTATATTCAGGATACCTAAGTATAATTACTAAGTGTAAAATATCTACAAGTAAAATTAGTAAGTATATATAAAATTAACAAGTATTATTTACAAATAGCAAAAAGTAAATAGTAAAAACAATCCTCGGCGAGACGGCCCCAAAAATTATGTGGTTTTTACCGTGGTCATTAATTATTACCTAAACTTCCTAACAATTGTCGTTGTAAAGTATAATGGCAAATAAAGGTTTTTCCCACAGAGGATTGTTATATTTACATTTCAATGTCACAAAAAATTAAATTAAATAAAGAATTATTATTAACAAGTATAAAGAATATATATATATACAAAATTAAATAAACTATACAGTAATGTTTCTATTTACAAAAATATACATTATATACAAAAGTTTTTTGGGGGTTTTGATATTTTTTTGAAAACAATAAATAAATAAAAGGAAATATTTTTGGATTTTTATTCTTTTTGAAAACAAGAAAAACACACACAAATATTGATTTCTCTAAGTCATATGATCGAAATTAACATTGTGAAATATTAGAAAGCTAATTATTTCCCAATTAGACTTCTCTCTGAAAATTAACCTAAGTGAAAGCACCTAGATCAATCAATTAAACATGCCATCTTAGTATAGAAAGCTAGCTAGTCAAACCATGTTTAAAGCATCGAAAAGAATCGTTAATTCAAGTGCACAACCTAGCATGAAAAAGTTCATCTAATTGCAATCTTTTATATTTGATTCCGACCTTTGTCCAATGCCTTTACTACTTGTGAATTAGGTTTCGAAAACTATTAGGTGAATCCAAACCCTAATTCTAGCTTCAATTACATGTAGACATTATAAGTTTCGAACCCTATAACATAAACATATAAAAGATTTCTGTAAACTTGAATCAAATAAACAATCACATAAAAGCAACTTAGAAAAATCAAATAACACAATTATTATGCAAAAATAGAAAATAAACAAATATTTACACAATAACATTTCCCAAAATTATTCACGAATAGTTAATTAAACAAAAATAAATTATAATAAATAAACAAAGTTTGGGAAAAATGTTACTGTTGTGTCCATGAAAATGGACACTGTCTGGCAGGCGAAGGTGGCAGACTCAGCTATAAAAATTGGAGAACAATCCAAGAGAGAAGCCGGCTGTAACATGGCTGCTGCAAACAACAAATGAAAAACAAAAATAAAACAAAGAAATAAAATAATTATAAAACAAAACTAAAGAAAAATAAAATAAAAGAAATATACAAAACATAAATATATAAAAGAAACAATTATTAGAGAAAATAAAATGGTGGTTTCAAAATGTGTATCGCCACCGCGTGTGGTGGTTGCGCCGCCTTATGTGGTGGTTCGCCGACAAACTTGCTGGGATTCGGAACGGTTTCCGAAATCTTCGTACAGTATTTTATTCCACAAATGAAAGTCACGATTGACTTTCCGATTTACGCTGAAAACCTCCAAAATGCACCTATTCTGTGCAGATTAACATTTTACTCGTATTTTCCCTAAAAACACAAAAACAAACATTAAACAGACAATTAAGCTTTCAAAATAGCAAAATCCAGTAATTAAAAGCACTTTGTGAACGTATTTTACGTTCACATCAATAAACCCCTACATCATTGAATAGTATGCCAGGTTATAACAACAACCCAGTCTGCTTACGAACTGGTTACGAAACTGGTATGAGTAACAACAATTTCTACTTACAAGAAATCACTCCAACAAATTACAATTTATAAATCAAGCCAACTATGAATTCAATAATCACTAAAACAATATCTTTATTTTTAAAAGGTACGTAATTCCAATATTATGTCAATGTTTATGACACATGCCAAACCACCAATATCACCAAATCCACCAAATTTGCAAACAAAGCAAATCATAAACAAATGTCGCTTTTGGACAGTTATAAGTGAGAATACCATTAAGACTCATTTTTAAAACATAGGTAATGAATAGTGAAACATTCTAGAACACTAAGCATACAATTGGTAAGACAGACTAGAGCTCTAACTGTATGATCTTTTGCGACCACGAAAATGCCACTCCACTCCAAGAAATACATTTTTAGTATTCTTACTAATAATAGCAAACGCCACACCTCAAATGAACTCAATACATCAATATTCTCCAACACCAAAATCATGCAACAACTTATATCATATACATAAATGCAATTCCAATCCAGAGAATTCATATTGTAAAATATACTGAACCTACACGTCTCATACCGCGTACACACATCCCATACTGTGTATATTAATACTAGGGTGATCCAGAATATCAAACAATAAAAAACTCATCCAAAATCAATCACAAATAATAATATGAACATTTTCATAATATCAAGAACACATTTCACCAATCCAATATTGTGAGTTTAATCACATCCAAACAATCAATTCTACCACAAATATCTCGTGAGATTTACTCACTTTCAAACAATCAATTCAATAATACAATCGTCTCGTGAGGTTTACTCACATCAAGTCAATCAATTCTATCACAAATATCAAGTGAGGTTCACTTACCTTAAAATTTCAACTGCGTTCTAAAATCAACACTTAACCGAAAATCGACAACTAGAAGAATCCCCTGATAAATTTTCCAACACCTAAATAAAATCTGAAAGCTCAACTTAATAAAACAAGGTCGACAACTTAACAATTACACTCTAACTGTTCTTCCAATGTCCCCAGGACATTGAAAAACAACACCGAGACTGCATGACCAAAAGTCAACTATCGGTCAATGTGAGTCTCACGTCAACTAAACATCGAACGGGTCCCACCATAATTCTATAACACCAAAAATTAACAACAAGCTTAAATCTAGCATTCTAACAACATACTAAATTTTGGTGACGATCCGAGGGTCGGATTATCACGGATCGAACGATCCACAACTTCCAGTGGCAATGAGTTCGTGGTGATGAGGGCTTCAAAGCCCAGTAAGGCTTCTACCCGAACTTGGCCAGAAATGTCGTGAACAAGGAAGAGAAGTTTCAGCAATTTTCGGTAATTTTCTCTCCTTGATTTCTCCTCCTACACTAAGAACTGATGCACAAACAAGGTATAGACTTGAAGAGGATGAAGAGACGATGAGATTGGAATAAGTTTCAAGCCATGAGGTAGCCAGATTTGTGAGGAAATTGTCGGCAAAGTCGGTTGCTACAATACTCGGGAGAGAGAAAACAAAGGGTGAGAGAGAGAGAGATCAGTTCAGATGAGAGAGAGAGAGGATTAATTAACCATTTAACCCAAATCAATAATTAGGAAGCAGCAGCTAAGATTTGATCTTCACAATCCAACGGCTACGATCTTGCCGATACTAAAACATAAAAGAAGTTTATTTCCTCATTAATCTTCCAAAAATCATAACTCTCTCATACAAACTCTGATTTAGACAAACTTTGTGTATACGAACTCGTATCCACGAGTTCTACGACTCTCGTGAAGGAAGTTTTACCAAAAACTAATCGAAACTAAAAGTCACTTGAAAGATTAACCACAAATCCCAAATAATACAAAATATGTGTTTAATTAATACATAACAAATACACCACGTCATCAACGAAACACACCAAAACATAAATTTCACAAAGTACTTAAATTTAAAATTTAGAAATTTAATGACGAAAATTCGGGGTATTAGAGGTATGATCAAACACCAACTTCAATGAAAAAGAATCTAAACAAAACCCCTAACCCAATTACTTAATGGAAATACAAAAATACCAAAAAACAGTGGAGGAAAAATCTTGAGTATAGATATTATAGTCGAGCCTAGGAATTTAGTTTTTGATTCGATTCGATTGTTAAAAAAAAAAAGACTAACTAACAGGTATATGAAATTAGGAGACGGACGGGAATGGACGAAATATCAGTAATCAATAACCAAAGTAAAGAACTGGGTTTGTCGCACTGACCATGTAAAATTGGGGGTTCAGCTACTAATTAAGAACATTATGCTGCTTTGGAATCACTTGTTCTTCAATCACAATTGAGCTCTCACGTTATTCAGAAATTACCCATACTGAAGATACCTGTAAAATTGAAACAAAACCAACCGAAAATAAAAATCAATTACATAGGAAACCCAAATCAATGAAAAGTGAAACCGAAATCAATTACAAACAAGGGAAATAATTTTCATGTTCAAAAATTCTATTGACCCTTCTTGTGTTTTCTGTCAGAATGATATTTGTAAGGGCAAAATATTTGCTATTGGCTATTTCCTATTTGACAAAACCTCTTCCCTTGTATTAGCATTTTCTATGTATCAATGCTAGGTTATTTAAGGGATTAGGAATAGTGGCTTAGGTTGTTCTTGCTCGAGATGGTTCGTGAAGACGCCTTTCTTATCCGGTCTTTTCTCCGGACTTCGATCATTGTTCATCGAAGGTTTCGTTCAAGCAACTCAAGGTATGATTCATGCATATGCATTTCATACTCTTTGTTTATGCTTAAGATGTAGCACAAATATCTTAGGTTTGCTAGAAATTAATTAAATTTCATTTGGTTAAGCAAACATTTATTTTTAAGATATTTTTCTGTTTTTGCTACAGTGTTACTGTTCATATGAACAGTGCGATCGATCGCCTGGAATCGTGCGATCGATCGTCAATAGTGTCGTTGGAGAATCTGCCCGTTGAGATTCAAAAATGTAGCCGTTGCTACAGTGTTACTGTTCATGAACAGTACCACTGTTCATAAATAGTGACGATCGATCGCCCGGCGCCTGTTTTGTTTTCTATAAATAGAATCCTTCGGTTTTCATTTGTTTCAACTTTTTCTACTCTTTGTCTATTGTCCAAAACGTCTTGAGAGAGTTTTCTGGTATAGTTGAGTGACCCTAGATCCATGTTATAGGCTCCTCACATCTTTGATGTTGTTGATTTAGTTATTGTTCCTTGTGAATAACTAAATCAACCCTTGAATCATATTCAAGGTTTGTCAATTCGATTTGTTTTGATTCTAGCAAGTGTTCCTTGTTTACTTGCTTGTGTCAAACGAATTGAATTCATTTCATTCACTCATACACACACACATTTGCATTGTTGGTGATGCTTGCGGTTGGAGGATTCACGTGGTGAAGTTCTTTCAATTGGAGCGGCTTGAGGTGGGAGCACTTGAAGAAGCATTTGGAGGCTACACAAGGTTAGAGCTGCCACTAGTCATAGGGTTGATAGTGTAGAGTTTGGGATTGTGATTCCCCCTTGTATGTGTTTGCCAATTGGCGTTTTTCATAGTGTTACACAAGAGCGTGGGGTACGGCTCCCCTCCGGTTTTCCCTCTAGAGGTAGAGGTTTCCGGGTGAACATATCGTTGTGTTGTTTGTGTGTTTGCTTGTCTATTGTATTATGCTTAATTGATTAGCATATTGTGTGATTGCTTATCTATATGCTATTGTGCTTAATTGATTAACATGTTGCATGCTTGATCATACATTGTTAGATATAGTCCGTGGTGAGCTATTGATGATGCTCACTTTGGGATTCTAGGTTGTACAATTGATTGTGCTTGTTGCATATATATTTGTTGTCAATTGTGAATTGCTTGTGCAATTGTTTGAACCTAGGTTGTTAGATTGTGGAGAGATTAAACTTTTAATTTGTTCAAAGTTGTGTATGCTCTCCGATTAGTGTTTAGAACGACTACCGTTATTGGGACTAATTCCGTGCAACCGGAATTTCAATATTGAAACTCGGGACCATATTATGTGCATGTGTTCTTTTGCCCAAACAGTTTGGACAAGTTCTAATCTTCTTTGTATTCCTAATGCTACTGACAATATTGTGAATTGGTTCAGGCCAAAATTTATTGACCAACATTGTGATCAAATGTTAATGACTAAAGCTCTTCTTATCTGCTGGCAAATTTGGGAAGCTAGAAATAGCCTCATCTTCAAACAAGTTCAACCTCACCCCTTAAGGGTTTTGTTTGTTGCTGCTGCTGCTATTGGATCTAGTTATTGGAAAGAGAATCCCTCTCCTCACAAGAAAGATCTAGATAAATCTTGTGTCATTAAGTGGTATCCTCCCCAGTCGCCTCTTGTCAAGATTAATTTTGATGGTTCAGTGTATAACAACAACAATGCAGCTACTGACTTTGTAATCAGAGATGCCCATGGTACCCCCTTGTTGCTGGTGCTAAAAATGTTGGTGTCAACAATATATTCATGACTGAAGGCTTAGCGCTTCGAGATGGTCTCCAAAAATCTTTGGAAAATGGCTTCAAGAAGGTCCAAGTGGAAGGTGACTACCAAGTTTTGATTAATTATCTCAATGGCTCCTGCTCTATTCCTTGGCGTCTCAAGAAGATTGTGGAAGACATCAATTGGCTCTCATCCGAACCTTTGAAGAAATCTCTTTCACTCACATCCAATGCGAAGCTAACTTCACTGCTGATACCTTGGCAAAGTTCGGTCACACCTTAAGTTCCAGTCAAATTTAGAATCGTTGTCTGCCTCTCTCGGCTCTTAATGCTTTCAACTTTGATATTTTTAGTTCGGGATGCCCTAGGGGCTTCTCCTTGTAGTTTGTTTTAGTTTTTTCTGTATCAAAAAAAGAAAAGTGAAACCCCAAAATGATCTAATGGCAATTAGCTATGCTCACCAGTTTGGTAAAATCTTCAAGCTATGAATCGATTTTGATATTATTTTTTTTCCTCTTTCGGGTTTCTCACTTTGCTTTCTCCCCTCCCTGCGTTTCGTTTCTCCTTTAGTATGAAGCCATATCTAGTCTGATCACCTCCCACATAGTCTACTGTCTCCATCTGCTTGAGATCGTGCGCCCTTCCGGTTCTAGTTTCCTCTGGAGATCGTGCACGAAGCAGTTTCCCCTCCTCTTTTTCCCTTTCTTCACCTAATGATCGTGCACATTTATCCTTTTTTTTATATTTGTTTTTTTATTTTACATTGATAACCCTTCCTAATATTTGTCATTTAAGTCAAATATTATTTATTGTCCAATAAAAAAAGTCACATATTGTCTTTGTCATGAACATTTTAGGAAGTTTTTTTTGTTTTTTTTAACCTTTGACACCAAAGGCGTACGCCTCCAATTATTGTAGTATAGATGAATAAAAGTTTGTCGTTTCCTTAAAAAAAAGTGGTGCACGTGAGAAAAAAAAAATAGAAATTTTTTCCCCTCTACTAGTCCCTTTTTTTACAATTTTATAAGCTTTTGAGTGTAAAATTAAAAAGATATATTTATAAATTAAAACTAGGAAAATTTCAAAATTATTGAACTTTCTCTATTTATAGATGGCGAACTTTTTTGATTACATCGCCGAACTTTTCGTTCTCTAATTGGTAATCCGTAATTCGTCAATATTGTTAAAAATCTAAAAAAATTGATTTTTTTTTAAACTTCTTCTTCCTTCCCGTCCCCTTCTTCTTCCCCTCTTCTTCTTCTTCCCTCTCGTCCAAATACCCCGCAAAGGCCAATGTGGAGAAGTTCTTGTTAATTGTTGAGTTGTGGGGCTCGGTGGGATGTGGGCTCAAAAGTTTCTGTATGGTTCTAGTCTTCTATGATATATATTTTTTCTGAATATAAGTTTATAACATGGCCTTCAGGTGATGTACTTTATTTCCACCAAAATTAAATTCTACAATACAAAAACTTGGGTTTTGTGTGGAAAGTTTCAATTGAAAAATTCACCTCTTCCTTTTTGTCTTCTTTCCAATGAGAATTGGGGAATAAGAAGGGGGGGGGAAGAGAGGGGGGAAGGGGGGTGGAAGAGGAAGGGAAGAGTATTTTTTTTTTTAAAACTAAGTTGTGTGTATTTAGAAAAAAATGTGGGATGTGTTTTAAAATTAAGGAATTTAGGAAGTTTGGGTTGGTTCTAATAATTGGTTTTTAATTATAGTGGTTTAATAATGGTTTTTTTGTCGTGAATAAAGGGAGGGAGGTATTTTTTTTTTTATTGGGTTTAAAAAATGTGGGTGGTTTAAATTGGGAGTTAGGAGTTGGGTTGGTTAAATTGGTTTTTATTATGTGTGTTTATATGGGTTTTTGTGGTTTTTTCAAAAAAAAAAAAAATAAAGAAATAAAAAAGGGAGAGAGTATCAAGGGCATAGGATGGAAAGGAACCAGAAAATTAGGGGAAGCGACGATAAAAGCAGCCGACTTGCAGTTCTAAGCTCTCACTTGATTACTCCAATCCCCATCACTATGGATGAGAAGGAGGCTGCTCTTGCCGCTGTACCCTCTGATTCCCCCACCATGTATGTATTTGATTTACATCTTTCAATCTACCAAATATACACGAAACCTAATTTTTCTGATTTAAAACTTTGCAGATTTGACAAGATCATCAACAAGGAAATACCGGCCAATGTGGTTTTTGAGAACGATAAGGTGCTCCACTGTTTCTTTATATTATATATAATTTTCTTTTCTTTTCATTCTTCATACCTTCAGTTTAGTTAATATAAGCTTTCTCTTTTCATTCATGTTAAGATCTGGCTACTAATCGCATTATCTGCGAAAGATTTTAAGCCGAGAAGCTTCCATTCTTGTTTATTTACTTTGTGCCTATATTTCTGATCCAGTGGCTGAGATGGTATTACTTAACAAGTTATATTACTGTGACTTACATTTTGAAATCACCATTGTTAGTAAATTGGACAAGACAACAAATGCATTTGCCTGCTCTAACTTTTGTTGTTTCCCATTCCTGTTCGTATTAATCTAATTTTGTTCCAGCAGTACTAGATTGATTAGTCATAAAGTTTGTTCTTAACTTTAGTTGAAAAGTGGTTGAATTTTATTTTTTTGGTAGCTTATAGTGAACTTATAGAATTTCGGTAGCTCCATTGGGGCCGGGTAACATGATAGATATTTGCAGTTACACTGTATTTCCGCATTGGTTAAGGTATGTACTCGTATATTTTGTTCACTCAACCTGTGTGAAATTACTAACGTATCATTCAAACCTGTGTTAAACTTTTAATTTAGTCACCTTAGTTCTTGTTGTATGTTATTGATTGTACAGCATTGTGTTTCCTTGTAATCCCCCTCCATCCTCTTTTTTATCTTGAACAGGTCCTTGCTTTTAGGGACATTACTCCCCAGGCTCCAACGCACATTTTAATCATTCCCAAAGTAAAAGATGGCTTAACTGGATTGTCGAAGGTACTTACCAGTGACTTCTTATAGTTGCCTTATTTCCCTTTTTTCTCCGTAGGTATTTATAGTAAGCAATTACACTTCTTCATCCTAGTATGGTGGGAATATCAAGATTGAGAGCAATGAGGGTCCCCTCTCTCGAGTCAAGTAAACTTGACTTCATGCTTCTAATCTGATTTCACTATTTGCAGTTCTGTTTGACATGATTTATAGAATAGTAAACCACAAAATAAGTTTTAATATAAATACTATATATACAGTGGGAATTCAATTCTATTTACATGCGCACAGGCTTTAGACGGTTTGAACTAGAAAGCCATAAGATGGTTGTTGTGTACGCCTACACTTGATAGCCAGTGATAGCTTCATGCGCACAGGCTATAGTTTCATCAATATTTGCTCTGTGAGATGTGCTAGGCAGTCGATTCTTAGGTAGCCAGTGATAGCACTCCAAGATGAGTCATATGAGTATGGCAAAACATATATGGGGAGTTAATGGTTCTTAGTAATCATGTGTTTGCTTCAATGTCCTGTTGCTCTGACTTTATGGCAAAGTTAATTAACAGAGTAATGGTTTTTTGTTAGCCATTGGATTTTTTTTTTTTTTAATTTCTTTTTTTTTTTTTTTTTTGGAAAAAAAAAATAGGGGGTTTAAAGGGAAAAAAAAATTTTGGCGGCTTTTTTTTCCTTCTTTTTTGGAGAAAAAATTATTTTTTTGGGAGGAAAAAAAAGGAATATAAAAAAAAAAAAAAAAGAGTGGTGTTGTGTCTTTCCCTTTTTTACAGAGAGAGATTTCTTTCCCCCCGGGCTATAGTTTCATCAATATTTGCTCTGTGAGATGTGCTAGGAAGTGGATTCTTAGGTAGCCAGTGATAGCACTCCAAGATGAGCCATATGAGTATGGCAAAACATATATGGGGAGTTAATGGTTCTTAGTAATCATGTGTTTGCTTCACTGTCCTGTTGCTCTGACTTTATTGGCAAAGTTAATTAACAGAGTAATGGTTCTTAGTTAGCCATTGAATTATTTGTTGCTTCAATGTCCTGTTGCTCTGTCTTTATGGAAAAAATAATTAGGGAGTTAAATGTGAACTCGAATTATCCGGGCTCATTTAGTGCCCTAATGTGTCAGAGATATAAGTTCTTTGCAGGCAGGAAAAGGCATTTGTGAATAAACACATTTAGTCTTGCAACTAGTTAGTCCTTGAACAAGAGCGGTTCATGATCTTTCTTTATTAACAGATTGCACGTAGTGGTGGATATTTAATCTTTTTCCATAATCTTTCTTGTTTCCCAGGCTGACGAGAGGCACTGTGAGATTCTTGGTCAGCTTCTCTACGCTGCCAAGCTTGTTGCTAAACAGGAAGGCCTCGATGATGGGTTCAGGATTGTGATTAATGATGGGCCAAATGGATGTGCGTATTCTTTACTTACTTTAAATTCACTGAAGTGAATGATATCATTTAATCATTTATCTTTGAAATTGTTTTGTTTTGTTAATGTAGTGTTAAACACAGTAATGAGTGATGTCTTCCTGCAGGTCAATCGGTCTATCACATTCACGTCCACCTCATTGGAGGAAGACAAATGAACTGGCCCCCGGGCTAATCCAGAGATTTGGTTGGATTTATGAGGGCCAACTAGCTCTAGTTCAAGAATCTCTATAAAACTTATACGGGCCTGTAAGTTGTAGCTTTTTATATCATTGGAGATCTAAAACCAGTTGTGCTACATGGTAAACTTATTTCTTAAAACAATAAGTGCCACGTGATTAATTGGCTTGCCATTGATGGCATTGGTTCTTACGTTTAAGGCTCAGTCGGTTTGATAATCGGTTGGTTGTACTCGATGGTTGAGTAAAGTAGGACACTAGAAACAACATCAAACAGAGGGAGAAATCTCTAGAACAACCAACACCGAATTGATCAAAATGAATGGTACCAGCAGTTGACGGAGGAAGAGGAATTGTGCTAAATTGACCCCTCATGATGACCTGTAGCTGTAATCGCCAGCTGCAAAATTAGCCTTCCTCCCCTTAGTACATGCTTGAATTTTTTTTTTGGTGATCAGGTGAAACTTTCATTAGAGCCAATAGGCACAACAACAACAGAAAAAAACAACATAAAGCTTCTGGAGGCAAACTCCAGGCTAAGACAAAAATGCAAAACACCTAGTGAGGACAAGGGAGCCCATCACTGGTCAAAACAGCAATTAAACAGCTTGGGGGTCGATTGACCCAAACATCAGTGCTCAACCTAGATTTGGCTAGCTTAGCTGCATCGGCAGCACGATTAGATTGACACGAGATCCACCTGCATGAGACATTGTTGAGGAGAGTTCGAAGGCCATGAAACTCTAAGAAGGATGGGATAAATTCTCCAATTACCTCTTTCAATGTGATTACCCAAAGCAGAGATGAGCTCAAGGGAATCACTTTCCAAGATCGCATTGTCATGGTTCAACTGAATTGCTAACTGAACGCCATCTACAAGTGCAAATGCTTCGGCCTAAATAACTGAGCTGGCTTTGTGTGGAGTTGAAGAGCCAGCAATGAAATTACCAAGAGTCTCTGATGATTACCCCAGAATCCGCAGAAGAGAAAGATTTGTCCCAAGCACTATCCACATTAATTTTGATCAAAGGCTCGGGTGGAGGAGCCCAAGATACATGCTTCAAATAAACAGCTTCAGCTTCTTTAAATACAGAGCTAATGACTAAACAAAAATTTAATTCTCCAAGTTGCTTGGATTTTGTCGTTAACACTATCAATAACTAGCTCTGAATCCCCTTCAATTTGAATCCTCCTGAAACCGTTTGCAACCGCTTCAGCCACCATCACATTAGCAAGACCAATATTCTTGGAAGAAGGCAACAAAGGATTGCTTGAATGATATCTGCTAATGAAACTCGAAGCTGAATTAACTCTTATTATGTAAGATAGATAGAAGTCATAGAACCATCAAAATTAACTTTTATTAAGGGAGGATCGGGAGGCTTCCATCTACTAACTCCCTTAGACTTGAACTTCACAAGAGGCTTAGAAGGACTTGAGCTCCAGTATTGACTATTCATGGTTGCTGCCACACGAAAGGTCTGGACAAGAATTTTATGTTTTTATTCAAAAATACAGTCATTTCTAGTATGCCAAAGACTAGCAAAAATTAACAGAATTCAAGCAAAAATGATATGATCATCTTTCATAGAAACTCTTACATTGTCAAGCCAATCGATGAAAGACCCATCCCAATGAATAGTTCTAGAAGTAGATCTTTCAGTCATAAACAAATTAGACTTATAAAGTTACTTAGCTCTAACAATCTAAACTCACCAATTGGAAGGTTCAGTTAAAACCTTCCAATCTTCCATCCAAGTTTGGGAGAGCTGCTGAATTGAACATAGCCGCTGGCCTAATTGGTGAAACCTTCCAATCAGACCAAGCAGAGAGAAGTTATTTAATTACCATCCTTACCCCAGAAAAACTGCCTACATTCCTTATCCAATATTCTATTAGTGATCTTTCAAGGAAAGTTAAAGTAAGAAAGGACAGGATTAAGCATACCAGTAAGATTTGCCTTGATCAAAGTTAATCTGCCTCCTCTAGAAAGGGCATTGGCTTTCCAACCAGAAAGTTTCTTTTGAATTTTCAGAATTAACTCATTACCATTAATAGTATATTTCCAAAATACTATATTATGAATTCCCAAATATCTACCTATAGTAGTCTTATGCTGGATGGGCAAATTATTAGATAGATAAGTTCTTAGACCACTGATAGGAGCACAAAGTGTGACGTTTTTAATATGTTTTTTCTCATTCTTTGGCTACGTTTTATTTGTATCTTTGCTATTTTAGCTTAGTTTCCATCTTTGAGTTCCTAAATGGTGTTGAAACGTAGGAATGAGTAAAAATGAGGTTTTTGGGAAGCTTTCCTGTTTTGACTTTCCTAATTTGTTTTTGAAAACTTTCCTCATTTGAAATATTTCCTAATTTGATGATGAATACTTTCCTAATTCGTAAATGTTTAATTTTGGCAGGAATCCTAAAGAAGATAGGAATCCTAATGCAAAGAGGAATCAGATTCATCAATGGACTTTTGGCCCATTGGGCTTTGCCGTGAGGCCCAACCCATGAAGCTTTGCCGAAAACCCTAACCCATCTAGGGTTGTTGCCGCATGTTCCAAGGGAGAAAGGAGATTGTGCCGCAAGTTTTAATCCAAGAGGAATTAGGAGTTTTTATTCTCCTAAATCTTTTCTACTTTCCCAAAGTCTTTCAAGGATTAAATACCTAATTTATTTAGGATACAAATCAGATTTTTATTGGATTATTAAAGAAGGAATTTAAGCAACAATAAGAGGAGGATGCCTTGTGGACTACTCGATCAAGGAAGATTTCAACTTAAATTCTGATTTCTTTTGGATGGTGGAGATTACATCTAGGGTTTCATGCTTTCCCCTATATAAAGGCTACTTCACAACTCAAGGAGGCACCATACCATACTATAACATACACGATCCTCACATCCATATTTTCGGCATCACAACACACATACATCTCGGCCACCTTTTGTACTCTCTAGTGCTAGGGTTTGCAAGTTCAAAGGAGGAGAAGAGGCGTCTACACCAACACCAACCAGCCAACGTTCCATCATCTTCACCACCTTGGAGTTCATGGCTTGGATAACTTGCTTTCAAGGATTCAAGGGTTCGTGATCTTCAAGTCATTCATGCTTTCCATCTGGTGTATTTCGACTTTATCTTTAAAAACTCTTTTGAGTTCTTCTTTGTTTATTTGTGAATTCTATGTATTAGTTAACATGACATGAATGGTTTAATTTAGAGCTCGTGACTATGAGTTTATTTATTATTTGAATCGAAACAATTTGGTTTTCTAAGTTGCTTATGTGTTTTCGTTTATTTGATTCTATTTTATGGAGAACTTTTATATGTTTATGTTATAGGGTTAGAAACTTATAATATTTGCATGTAATTGATGCTAGAATTAGGTTTTCAATTCACCTAATAGTTTTAGAAAACTAATTCATAAGTTGTTTCTGCCTAGATCCGGGAGGATGGATTAGACTAGAGGTACGAATGTAATGACCGCAAGCTCCTCACGTTCAGTCACCTGTCAAGAATAATACACCGACGTCAAGAGGAGACCGGGTGGCCGGTCTTCGCTCCTCCGATGCCTAAGTCAGTACAGTGTATGAATATTGACAGAGTAACTTTTATGAGTATTGAATGCGTACCATTAATGAGGAGAGAGGCGGGCTCTTATAGGTGGTTGAGGGGAGAATCGGTTGCTTACCTTCGATGTGGGATCAGTAGCTTGCTCCCTGGAACAAGGTTCTTCGCAGGAAGCAGTTTGGGCCTGCAAGGTAGCCGAGCCCCGGGCAAGCCCTGGTCGGGGTCTTGACCGGGTTCGGCCGAGGTGATGTCGAGGTAGCCGTGGGCTATTTGCCCGGGGGCCGGGTGTGACCCGAGGAGTCCCCGAGCGTGCACTGTTTCTAGTTGGTTAGTAGAGGGTATGTACAAGTCCCCGAAGTTCCCGGTCAAGAGACTGGTCTTGGTCGGGGAGTTCATTTCAGCCAGCTCATAGCCGAGTGGAAATAGTGCGCGTACGGTGCCCGACCACGGTCGTATCCGGGCACACGCTTTTCCTCGTGGAGGTGGGCCCTGGCTGGGCCCCTGGGAGTCCCCGAAGTCCCCGAGTAAGAGGAGGCTCTGGGGGAAACTAGCTAGCTGTGTGTGTGGCCGTTGGCCGTCCCCGGGGGGAAGTCAAGTAGATTCTTGAAGAGGGTATTGGGTAGCGAGCCCGATAAATGGTTCCCTCGGGACCGAGGTGGTTTTCGGATCGGTGGCAATGCCGCGGGACCGAGTCGGGCGTGAGTCCCGTTGGGAGGCCGTGGGCCTTTGACCGTACCTCGGTTCCCGTTGGCCGGTGGCCTTAGGGTGGTCATGGTCTCGTAAGCCGTGGGCCGTAGAGACGAGCGATGACCTGGCTCGTTGAGCCGTAAGTCCCCGGTGCCAGAATGGTATGGGGAGGGTCGTAGACCTGAGCCGGTTGGGCTGATCTCCTGGGGAGGCGATAAGTTTCAGCTTTGTTCGTGGGGGTGCGTAACCACGTGTCGACCGGTGACTGGGTCAGTTGGGTTGGAAATGGTCGCTTCGGCTCTGAGTGGGCTCATAAGATGAAGGTTGCGTGACCGAGGCGACGCTTCGGTTTTCGCGAGGCGTTAGGTTCGAGGCGCGACAGGTGTCACCATCTGGCCGAGGTGACCCTTCACTACACGGTTGTGATCTGACGAGGACAGCTTTAAAAGGGGGGAAGGGAGGGTTTTCGGTTTTCACTTGGCGTTTTGAAAATTTCTGAAAATTTCTGAAACCTCTGCACTTTGAAGCTTTGCGGTTTGTCCGCTCTTGGTGCGTTCGGCTGTGATCGTGTTCGTTAGAGTTCTCCGGTTTTCGCCGATCAGGTTAGCTTTCTCGAACTCTTCCTTGGATTTTGTTTTGCTTATCTCTGGGGATTTTGGAGTGGTCATGTTTTGGTTGGGGGGCTTTGGGTTTCTAGAGAGATTCCGAGTTTCTGGGATTTTCTGTCGTGGGGGAAGTGTAGATCCTTCAAACAAAAGTTGAATCTCAGGAAGAGTGATGGCCGGATCCATTGGGGGGTCCCCTAGGTTAGAAATAATGGTTATATCGAGCAGTAGTGAGGATGAATCACTTGGGGAGTCCGAGTGTCGTAGACTTTCGACGTGGTCGGTCGTTAATGGCGGACTTGAGGAATATGGTGCCTGCTGGAGGACAAGAAGAGATTTCGAGAGATGATGTTGAGATCGACCGGTATCTTGAGCGTCCCGATGGTCGCGAACGAGCCATTCAACGGGAGCGGGCGAGCAGTGGGTCGAGTGCGAGTTCGTCTCGAAGGCCGAGTTCAATGGTGCCTCCCCGGGGAGATCGTTGGGCAGTAGTTGGTGAAGTGGTATCTTGCGGATGGGACGCCTGTTCAAGAGCCGAGGAGATCAATGACCGTGAAGGAGATAGAGTCGTTGAGGGCCAACTATCGGATCCCAAGTTGTGTGCAGATGCGGCCACTTCAGGATGGGGAGTTAGCAACCAATCCCCCGGAAGGTTGGGTGGCGGTGCACGAACACCAGTTCAAGTGCGGGCTGACATTGCCGCTGCATCCATGGGTCCAGCAAATCCTCTCGGGGCTAAACGTAGCCGTGGGTCGGGTGACGCCCAACATGTGGAGCCGGTTGTTAGGTATGTTCGTTATGTGGGACTTGTACGGGCTTGGGCGGCCGACGTTTGATGAGGTAATGTCCTCGTATAAGCTCTCGTATTCGAGCAAGAGGTTTTGCTCGGGTACCCTATCTATGACAAGCCGTCGAAGATCGATGGTGACCGGACTGCCGACATCCACGGTTGGACCGGAGCAATGCGGTGTGCCTTGCGGGAGGACGCTAGGAGTGTGGTGAAGGGTTTGTTCCGAGAAAGCTCGTGCCGAGGAGCTTCAAAGCCATAGGTTGTGACCGGTGTTGTTTTGCCTTAATTTTCGGGTGCACGCTATAGTGGGCGTCTAACGGTTGTTTTCTTGTGCAGGTAACCAACGCTTGACCTCGCCTTTGTCGAGGAAAAACGGATCGGCGGGATATTTGCGAGTTGGCCCGAATCCTCTCGGAACTCGTACGCTCTCAACTGCCGGGCCGTGCTTGCACACGTTGGTCTAGCTAGACGACCGGGTAAGTGTCTTCACGTCGCTCGCTGGATTCTCTCTCTTTTGTTTTGCGGATGATGACGATTGTTGTTTTTTTTGCGGTGAAAGTAGAGAACGATCCGGGGAAGAAGAAGATGAGTGCCTTCGGGAGCGAAGAGGAGTTGCTCGCCCAGCTCATGGGCCAAGGTGAAGTTGCGAAGTCTACTTCCGGGGTAGCTGGATCTTTAGTTGCCTCGGAGGTTGAGGGGACGACGAGGTACCGTTGCGCACTCGGGCGGCTCGGAGGAAGAGGAAGACGGTGGCCTCTGGCCGGGAGGAGACTTTGGTGGTTCTTTGCGCTTCCACTGTCGCAGGCGGTGACCGTGACCGGTCTGCACGTAAGTGGCCGCGCGGAGATTGATTCACCCGGGCAAGCCAAAAGGACCAAAGTCCTACCTGCCGGGGGTCCTGCGTCCGGGCGCGGTAAGTTGAAGGCAATTGCGGAGGACGCCCGGCTCGATGATGAGGGCTTCATCAGACATGTGGCGGGGAGGTTGAGAAATGCCGGGTTGGACCTTGTTTCCCGGGTACACGGTTCTCCTAAAGAAAATAGGGCCCGAGCCTTCGATTCCGTTCTTCGTGGCCTACACAACCTCCATCTTGTGGATGAGCTGGAGGAGGATCTCGTGCTCAAGGAGCAAGTGGCCAGCCTCGAAGCCGGTCTCTTGGTAGAGAAGACCGAGCGCAGCAATGTCACACGGCAGAGGGATGCGGCGCGGGAAAAATTGGAGAAACCTCTGCCGAGCTGAAGAAGGTAAAGGACCGCTCGGGTGTGTTGGAGCGGGAACTTGCGGAGGTGTCCTCGCTGAAGGAGGAGGTTGCAATGCTGAAGGACAAGGTTGCCGCTATTCCCGAAGTGGTTGAGCAGGAGAAAGAAGGAGCGGTAGCCCACTTTCAAGCCTCCGAGGAGTTCCTCGTTTTGAAGAAAGAGGCCTACGACACCGGCCTCAAGGAGGGCTTCAAGGAGGGCTACTCCAAGAGCTTCCGGACTCTAAGTGAGAACGGGTGGATCGACAAGGAGAAGTACTTTGCTGATATGGCCCGGGAGAAGGAGGAACGGTTGCTACGGGAAGAAAGTGCTCGAGGACCAGTTGGCGGGGATGATATGGTGGACCTGGAAGAGGGCGGGGAGGATGAGGAGGTTGCCGGGACTCAAGAGGGTGCCGAGGAAGAGGTGCCGGTTGAGGAGGAAGAGGTTCTTCGGACTCCGTGAGGTCCCGGGCGAGGTCAATGTTGGCTTGAAGGACAACGGGGACCCCTTCACTCCGGTGTCACTCCTAGTACGGCGGTGCCCCTCCGTAATTTTGTAATAGCCGTAGGTCGCTAGCTTCTCTGTTTTTTTTTTTTTTGGCAATGGCGTGGGCCTTTTTACTTTTGTATGACAATGGCCGTAGGCCCTTTATGATATTTTGGCTTTGGAGTTTCAATCTTTGTTTAAATATTTGTTTGCATTGTACGAAACATGAAAGGAATTAAGATTGCTTTCATGTGCCCGCGTAGCGGTAGAATGGTTGGAGAATGAAAGACAATGGTTTGAATAATTCCTCGTTTCATTAATGCCCGCGTAGCGGTTTACAAAAAGATCAGTTGCTCGTGGAGCATCTGCCCGCGTAGCGGGTTAAACAAAAATCAGCTTCCCGGTGGGTAGCGAAACAGATGCTTACAGGATGTTACTTGTAGTAATACCGGAGGTGCTCGGTGTTCCAAGGGTGGCGGGAGGTCTCGCCGTCCTTGTTCTTCAAGTAAAATGTGCCCGGGCTAGACTCCTCGATTAACTCGAATGGTCCTTCCCATGTTGGCCGTAGGCCCGTTGGTGGTGGGATGACCTGCTTCATCACCTAGTCCCCGACCTTGAGTGTTCGGGTCTTTACTCGCAAGTTGTAGTAGCGGGCGATCTTTTGTTTGTTCTGCAGGTTTTGCAAGTGTGCGGCCTCGCGCTTTTCTTCCAGTAGGTCCCTGTCCAAGTTTAGGCCTTCCTCGTTTGTTGCCGGGTCATAGGCCTGGGTCCGGGGACTGGGGTGTGTGATCTCCACTGGGATGACCGCCTCAGTACCGAAGGCGAGGCAAAATGGGGTCTCACCGGTTGCGGTTGTTGGGGTTGTCCGGATAGACCAAAGTGCTTCTGGTAGCTTCTCGGCCCAAAGGCCCTTGGCCGCGTCCAATTTCTTCTTGAGGATCGTCTTCAGGATCTTGTTGACTGCCTCCACCTGGCCGTTGGTCTGAGGGTGGGCAGGTGAGGAGTAGAGGATCTTGGTTCCCATTTTTGAGGTGAACTCCCGGAGCTCGTCGTTGTCGAACTGGGTTCCGTTATCTGTGATGATAGTGTCGGGCACACCAAAACGACAATATATGTTCTTCCAAAGGAAACGCTTTACCTTGGTGGTTGTGATGGCGGTGAGTGGGGCCGCTTCAACCCACTTGGTTGAGTAATCGACCGCCACTATGGCGTACTTGAATTGACCGCGGGCAGTAGGGAACTTACCAATCAAGTCCAGTCCCCATTGCGCGTATGGCCATGGGCTGATTATGATTGACAGGGGCTCTGCTGGTGCACGGGGAATGGTAGCGAACTGTTGGCACTTGAGACACGTTTGGGAGATCTTCCGGGCGTCCTCAGCGAGCGTTGGCCAAAAGTACCCGGTGCGAAGGGCCTTGTGGGCTAAGGACCGGGCACCTGAGTGGTTGCCGCAGGCTCCTGAGTGGATGTCCTGTAGTACTGCTTCCCCCTCGGCTCGGGAGATGCATCGGAGGTTGGGCAATGAGAGTCCTCGCTTATACAGCTTGCCGTCTTGTATGTTGTAGCGAGATGACCACAATGTGAGGCGGCGTGCCTCCAATTTGTCCTCCGGTAGTTTGCCCTCCAATTTATAATGGAGAATGGGGTCTGACGAAACCGTCAAAGTATGGGGTAAGTAAATTGTGAAGGGGGATTGTCGTTCCAACGAGGATCGATGGGCTCCTCAATCCCTTGGTAATTTGTGTGATCAAATACTCTAGCAATGATGGAATAGATGAGAAATGGAATGAGTGAATGAGTGTGCGTATGTGACAATGAGTGATGTAGTGGTGTAAAGTTTGGTTTTGGGAGAAACAATGGTGAAATGCAAGCAACAAACAAACAATTAAAGTAAATGCAAGCAATAAAGATAGATGTGTGTGCACGATAAGGAAAGTGTTGGGGTTTTCGGGTTAGCCTAAGTCCAATTACGATGCTTAACGAACCAATTTAGTAATTATGCTTATGCAATGGATGAATCAAGTTTCGTATCTTAGCCATGTTATGGGTCTAAGACCATCTTTTCTTATGTATTCATAGTGCCATGTTATGGGTCACTAGAACTCTCCCAATGTGGCTTGGGAGGCGAAGGGCTCAAAGACTTAGAAGCTCAAACAAGGGGTCCTCATCACATCTACTATCAATTTCCTAGAGAGAGTTAGGAGTCACCCCAACAAACTCAATCAAAATAGGTTATACACATGCTCAAAGAGGTGACAAAGTTCCCTAAACATGCATTCAACACAAATTGAATTGGGTAATAGACATATCCATTCATCACAAAGCATCCATACATAGTTAATTCATCAATACATCACAATGGACTAGGGCACACAACCCTAGTCCCCAACAAGGTAACTACTCACTATCCATCAAGGGATGCATCATCACAAAACAATAGCAAGCTAAAATCATGAATACAAGAGAGAGAAGGGGTGAGAAATGCTCAATCAATGGTGTATCCTTCTTCTTCTTGAGTGTAGATGGCGTCCCTGATGTCTGGTGAGGATCCCAAGCTGCCCAGATGGTGGTAGAAGTGGCGGAGGCGGCAAAAACGAGCGGAAGTGGCGGAGGCCGTCGACTGTCGACCGTTCGACAGGTAGTCGTCGACCGGTCGATGGTCGTGCAGAGGCTGAAGTGAAAGGGAGAAATGGAGAGAAGGAAAGGGGAAAGGAAGTGAGGTCGATTTGGGTCTGAATGGGAAGGCTCAAGATGACCTAATGAGGCAAAAACTAAACTATATATAGGCAAGGGAAGGGAAGAATGAAAGGCTAGGATTGCTAGGGTTAAATCCAATGGCTAAGGAGATTAAATGAAGGGTAATGAGGTAAAATCTTATGGGAGACAAAAGGAAGGAATAAGCTAGGGTGACCTCACCATATCTAACATACTCCATGATGCTTTGGAAGCTTCTTGATGAGTCACAAGGTTGACCTTGACTTGGACTTTGACTTTGACCTTCGGAGTTGACCATAGTTGACTTTTCGGTTTCTTGGTCAATCTTCCGGAATTCTCTTGTGCTTCATTCTCGGGACTCGGCATTTGACTCTTTGATGCTCCAAAGTCGGGGTTGACCACGAGTTGACTTTTCGGTCCTCGGGTTGACTTTTCGTCCTTTTGCCGGAAATCCACTAAAAGCTCCAAAACGCGTCATTTTGCTCCCGATATCCATCCGATGCTCGATTTACCTACAAGTGTGCAAACAAGGATTAGAGACTCACAAATGGCCATTGGACAAGCACAATAATGATGATTAGAGGCCTAATTTGTATGCAAATCACATACAAATCACACCCCCACACTTAAGCTTTGCTTGTCCTCAAGCAAACATAGAATCAACAATCCAATCAACACAAATTCAATTGCCTTTCCAACCATATCCTCAATAAGCCCAATAAGCCATTCATCAAGATTCAATCAAGCACACAACATAAACATCATGCTTTGCCAAGTGATTAAGATATGTATTCAATGCATGCTTGGTGTAGTGTGTGCTAGCCATGGAATAATCAATCAAGAGCAATCAAATTAGCACATGTTGACATGCTTAACCGCTAAACTCACATGATTCACTAAATATTTCCGCTCTTGTGTCTAGGGTTAAGTGTTTGCTCTCAAAGCATAACCAAAAGCAACGTCCCCATAAGCTTGCTTAATGACCATCTTTCCACTAATTAATTCACAACTTATTGGATCAAAAGGGCTTTCACATGGTTGTAATGGGGCCAAAGGTTAAGGGTTAGCATGAAATGAAGGGAATGGAAAGTCAAATGTTCCTAATGCTTCACAAGACAAATCAAGGACTTTGAAACTCATTTCTTTTGCGTATGCTTTAGTAATCGACAACCTAAACCCTATTCTCCTCAAACCTTTTATTTTTCTACAACTTCTTTTGGATTTTCTTTCTTCCTTTCTCCTTTTCTCTTTCTTTTTCTCAACAACAATTTCCCATTTTGTATTTTCTTTTCTTTGGGATTTTCTTCTTGAACTTATTTTTATACACCACTTTTCTTTTTGATTTTCTCAACTTCTTTTCTTCTTTACAACCTCAACTCTTTCTATTTAACTACCCCCACACTTGCCATTTTGTACAATCCCATAAATTTCCCAAGCATATAAGAAACAAGAAGTCACAATCATTGTCTTATTAACATTTCGGAACAAGGATGGCTAGTGTTTAAGTTAAAACATGGGTTAGGGTGATGTAGGTGGTGAAGTGAAAGGCTAAATGATGAATGTGGCTCAAATGGGTTGGTCCTAGTGGAGTAGTGTTTAAGGGATGAATGTTAGTTTGGCCATGGTGCTTATCTAGTGCCTTAATCATTTCCAATTCGTTGCAAACTAACACATAGCCTCAAGCGGTCTTCGAGCAAGTTCTAGGTCTCGTAAACCAATGGAATGCACACACATGAAGAACAAGGATGTATGAATGATGCATACATATCAATAAGGCTAAAAATCTCACCATAAAGGGTATATGCAAGTCAATACATTGTCTACACATGCTTCTCTAGTTGCAAATGATCAATCAACATGGCAAATGTGCACAAAGTGTCAAGCAAGCATCAATTACATAAATTAATCACAAGGCAATCCAATAAAGTTTAAGCACATGCTCTTTATCCACTTAATTCACAACCTACGGGCTCAAATTCATCATTGGGGTTGAAAAGGACAATAAAAACACACCAAACAAACTTCAAAGTTTCAAAATTCTCAAAATTTTCAACTTTAAGCACCTGTCGACCGGTCGTCACATTGTTGTCGACCGGTCGACGAACGTCCAGGGAATTCCTGTCGACCGTTCGACCCAAAGGTCGACCGTCCGATGAAAACTTTTGAAAAATTGAAAAATTTTGGTGGTTCGAAAATGTGAGACAACTTTAATTTAGCCCAACCTCACACCCCCACACTTAAAACCAACATCGTCCTCGGTGTTGTGAGGAGTTTAAAAGCAAAGAAAATCACATTGGTAAAAGTGAGGAGAGTGAAGTCGGGCGAATGCACACATAACAAAACATTTAGCAATCGGAAGATAGAGATAAGAAAACCCCCTCGTAGACGACGTCCTTAGCTAGCCAAGAGACCTCAAATAGACACCAACCTCAGGGCACAAGGCCCTGACTTCCATATGTTTGCTCCTCGGGTGCCAAATGAACTAGCGAGTGTGATTGCATCGGGATCACTTGAAAACAGGGGAAAGCAGCAATGCAGCATTGACCTTCTCCCAAAGATTTGGGCATAGCTCCTAGAATAGGCATCCAAGTTGAGTGATTCCAGTGGCGTTGGGAAGTACACTCAAAGAGATTTAGTTTGGCCACTGGAAACTCAGAAATCACCTTTCGGACATGCAAAGAAGAGCCGGTCAAAGTGACCCTCTAGAAAGTCAAACTGCAACGAGCACTCCTCTGTTAAACCAATATTACGACAGATCCAACGGTTTGTTTAGAGAGAAATTTAAACCGGGCATAGAAGACTCATAGGAGAAGCTTTCCCAACTTGTTTCACTGCATTTCAACGGTCCGATGTGAAGAAAACTGTCACCGAAGTCACTGTTCTGCCCAGGCCTCTCGTAGACAAATGCTAATCAACACCTCTTGGGTTTCTTCCTTCAAATCTTCTTATCCTAGCACCTCCCAACCTCCCAAAACCTTTATTCATTACTAAATAGTGCTGAAAACAAAAATTTCTTTTCCAAGTGGGGTTGCCTCCCCACAAGCGCTTCGGTTTATAGACCTAAAAAGCCGGTCTTGGTTCCTCCTTGGTGAAATTATGGTGGCTCAAAGCAAAGCTTCTTCTCACTCACTGTGTTGCTTGTCTCACCATCGCCATGGCTTCCCACAAAGCAGCCCTTCATACCATTGAAAATCGAAATTGAAGTTTGGGGCCATGCATACTTTTTCTTCTTCACCTCTCCTACCATCTCTCTCATGGCCTTGATTGTCGCCTTTTGTAGCGCATTCATGGGAGGAGTCTTCTTTGTAGCTCCTTCAAGAAATGGATCCTTCCCAAGTATGTCTTCATGAGAAAGAGGCGGTGGCTTTGAGTAGTGGTCTTGAGCACGAGGTGTGGGCTTTGGTGGATTCAAAGGACCAAAAATCCTTTCACTCTTAGCACTATTGCCCTTCACCAAGTTAATAGAAAACACCTCCTCAACTACCTCCGGTGGATGAATGGGCTTGAACATTTCAAACTTCACTTTCTCCCCCAACACCTTGAAGCTAATGGTTCCCTTTAAAACATTGATCTTCACTCCCGCCGTAGCCATGAAAGGGCGTCCAAAGATAAGGGGAAATCCATTGTCTTCATTGGGGTTATCACCCATATCAAGCACAACAAAGTCGGCGGGAAGAATAAACTTGTCGACTCGTACTAGCACATCTTCCACTACACCCGCCGGTCTTCGCTTGCTTCCATCCGCAAAGGTAAGTGCAATAGGGGTAGGTTGCAAAGCACCAATGCTCAACCTCTTATAGAGAGATAGAGGCATCACATTGACACTTGCCCCTAGGTCCATAAGTGCTCCATCAAGGTGTGTCTCACCAATTTGACATCCGATAGTGAAGCTTCCGGGATCCTTCCTCTTCGGTGGCATGTTATGTTGAATCATTGAGCTCACATGCCCTTCAATCCTATAAACTTCATGCTCATTAAGTCTCTTCTTTTTGGTACACAAGTCCTTGAGAAAATTTGCATAGACCGGCACCTTGCAAATGAGCTCCAACAAAGGGATGTTAATCTCTACCTTGTTGAACACTTCGTGTAGCTCATTCGTCAATGTCTTCTTCTTGCTCCTCCTCTCATCGGGGGTGATCTTCATCGCTTGGTGTACATGCACATCATCATCAAGGAGCTCCCTAGAGGTGCTCATGGTTCTTGGTGGGTCCATAGCCATCATAGCCTCACCACCAAGGTTAGAAACCATGACATTCTCATGCCTAGGAGTCTCCTCACTCAATGCTCCTTCTTGTGTCTTCACTCCGCCATAAGAGGTTACATCATTCTCAAAGGACAAGTAACCAAGTCCTTTCCCAAGCACTACTCCTTCATTCTCCTCACAAGTCTTCTCCTCATTCAATCCATAATTGCCAAGGAGTACATTTTCTTCCTCCTTGGCCCCATCCTCCATGTAATGCATATGATCAAAGTTCTCATGAATGGGAATGAAAGGAGAAGGGGTGAAAACATTTGATATTAGGGGAGTAGGAGTATAAGTAGCATGAGAGATACCGGAATGAGAGGTGAAGATAGCATTGCATTGCTCCTTGGTCTTGAACTTAGGGTTTTTCTCCACATTAGAAGGCAAGGTACCTCTTGGCCTCTCACTAATCTCCTTGGCCATTTGGCCCATTTGTAACTCAATCTTTGACAAGCCTTGTTGCAAGATGTTTTGCCCTTGTTCAAGAGCCGAGATCGCTTCATTGTTCTTCACTTGGCCTTGCACAAGGGTGGCGATCATGTCCTTCATTGACGGCTCCGCGGACTCTTGAGCTTGAGAGCTACGTGGGGCAGCAAAAGATGAAGAGACACCTTGATGGTAGGTGTTTCCTCCTTGAGTAGAGAACCCGGGAGGTGCTCCAAAAGTTGAGCTCCTATGTCCTCCATATGTGCCACTCCCTTGATACTTATCTCCTCATTGGTAAGTGTTATACCCTTGAGACCTCTCTTGATACCTTTGAGCATTGTTTCCAAAAGGTTTTGGTTGGTATCCTTGAGTGCTCCTTTGCTCATTCCGAGGTGCAAAGTTGTTGTAAGGTTTTGAAGGCGCTTGATAAGAACCTTGTGAATAGGAACTCACTTGGTTCACTTGTTGTCTCTCTTCCTTCTCTTCCTCAACCATGTAAGCACACTCCTCCGCTTGATGGCCAAGAGAGCCACAATAGAAGCAAGATGGTGAAGAGTTAACACTATTGACTTGTCGAGGAGGAGGCTTTGATTGTGATTGCATGAGCATGTCTATTTTCTTGTTGAGAGCCGCTTCCAACCTATCAAATTGGGTTCTCATCATGTCATCCCCCAATGATTCACTTGAGACATTGTGAACTCTTGTTACTTGAGGTGCCGGTTGTGTGGGAGGAAGTCTTCTTGACCCAAAGTCATCCCATAGCTCGGAATTTGTGGCTAGGTCCTCAAATGTGTCCCATGCCTCATCGGGAGACATACCGGCTATTGTGCTTCCCCGAAAAGTATCAACTCTTTGTCGTTGCCCGGAAGACAAACCTCGGTAGAACACATCAACTAGAAACCATTGTTCCAAGCCATGGTGTGGGCAACTCATCACTAAATCTTTGAATCTCTCCCAAGTTTCATAGAGAGCATCACCCGATTGGTGCTTGAAGTTGACAATAGAATCCCTAACCTTGGCGGCCTTGCTAGGTGGGAAAAACTTTGATAGGAAAGCTTCTTGCAACTCAAACCATGAGTGAATGGACCTTGGTGGAAGCTTGAGTAGCCACTTCCTAGCTCCATCCTTCAATGTGAAAGGGAATAGGCGAAGCTTGAGACCATCCTCGGGTAGTCCATGTAGTTTCACCGTCGTACAAGCTTGCTCAAACTCCATAAGGTGATCGTATGGGCTCTCATCTTTCAAGGCATGAAAGGCAGGCATAATGCTCAAGGTGGAAGACTTGATTTCATAATGAGTGTTGCACGGTGGTAGAATCACTACAAGAAAAAATTGATTCAAGGACACTCGAAAAGAGTCCTCTATTCTATATAAGGACTCACAAAAAAAGAGTCCTCTATCCGGGTGTCATCTAAAGTCCGAAACAAGGACACGTAAAATGTGTCCTCTTTTCCATATGAGGACACGGTTTTAAGTGTCCTTAAAGCTCGTTTCACGTGTCCTCTTTTCTCTATGAGGACATAATTTGTGTGTCCTAAAAGCTTCCTAAATCATGTCCTTAAATCTATATGAGGACATCCAAAATGCATCCTCATTTTGTCTAATATGTGTCCTCTTTTCTATATGAGGACACAATTTGTGTGTCCTAAAAGCTCTGTAAATGGTGTCCTTAAATACATAAGAGGACACATAAAATGCATCCTCATATGATCTTATAAGTGTCCTCTTTTCTATACGAGGACACAATTTGTGTGTCCTAAATGCTTTATAAATGGTGTCCTTAAATATATCAGAGGACACTTAAAATACACTAACATTATCAAATATGTGTCCTCTTTTCTCTGCAATGACACAATGCAAAGGGATGCAAGTACCTTGATTCCATAAAAGTACAAAATTGATCAACATATATAACAACCATCCAATAAAAAGCTACAATTGATTAACTTATATATCTGAGTACAAAGTTAAAAAACTCCAAATCAAAATCAAAGTCATAATATGAAATGTGAATTTGTTTTTGGTATCTCTTCCTAGCTCTAGATTTTGGTAGCATACCAATCTGAATAAAATTCCTCAATATCAACCTTTCTTTCTTCAGTTCAAGTTATTGGGCTATCCTTTCCACTTTGAGCACATTCACTGTACTCTACAAGTCTCATTTCCCTGTACAAAAATGATAACAAAAACACGATGTGAGGTAAGAGAGAGGTAAAAAGCTCTAGTGGTCAGTTATGTCAAACATCAAAATGTGTTCATCAACAATAAATACAGGTATATAGTTGCAATGAATTTTAGAAGCAAACCAATGGATTTGGCAAAGGAAATAGATATACAATTATTATAGTAATTAACCTTGTCCTAGAGATGTGCAGTAAATACAAGATGAAGAAACTTAACCAACCATTGTTGCTCCATTACTTCTCTTATCACTGATTTTAGCCCAAGGGTAAAATGAGGTGGAGACTTTACTATACATAGAATATTAGAATGTAAATGCCAATATATCAACAAAGACAGTTTTGAAGCTGAAGACAGTTCATGAACTGAAATGATCAATAGATTATAGAACTAATAAGTTAAACAAATTAAATAGACCAACTAGCTATAGCAAGCACAGTCCACTTTCCTACCAATAAGTAATGTCCAATATATTCATGTATGATAATAGAAATTACAGTCAATATGATGCCAAATATAACACTGAAAATCATGTATGATAATATAAAGTTAACGAACCAAACAAGCAGTAAAATTTTGAACAGAAACAATATTTTGTTAATGAGAACTGTTCAACTATAAAAGGCACCTATACACTTTCAAACTGGGGACAGAACCCACACCAGTGCCATTTCATCTTTCTTTTTGCAGCTACAATGAATCTGCTATAAATAAATACATTTTAATATTACTAAACTAGTCCCATAAGGTTCAACAAGCACTGAATTCCAGATTTAACACAAATTTCATTGATTTAACAGAATTCAATACAAGAGAAAGATTGAGGCACTTAGCATGCAAAAGGACTTACTTGTTCATTTGAATTCAAAACTTCTTGTGCCATTTTGTTGATTAGTTAACTAGTTTTCCAGTTTGAATCCAACAAGCTGCACAAATACATAAATACATTGATAAGGAAGAGAAAAATTACTTCCGCAATGAACCAATCTGAAAATAATATTCCAGAACTGGAACTGCCCAGATTCTGGTTCATTCACCTATGACAACTGACAAATCTCTTGCTAGTTCCACTAGATGCTGGCAGCAGACCAACGCAACTAAAGTTACCATATGCAGGAACCAGCTACCTGAAATTCAAGCACAATGAGAGCCAACTTAGAGGAAGAATGATCACATACAGGGATACTGAGAATAGATTAAGGGTAAAATAAAAATGTAAGTTTCCCTTCCAAAAAAAAAAGGTAAGTTGTCAAGCATAGAAGGTAAAAGGGATATGAACTAGCTTCCTACCTGAAATTTTAACATCAATATTGGAGGATCATTCGCTGGGCCAAAAAGAAAAATTTACCTTCAAAAGAACATTCATATTAAGGTGTAGGAATTACTGCTTTAGTCCATTAAGAGAACATAGGTAGTCCACTGATATTGATTTGATTAATTTTAACTTAAACTCTAACCCACTAAGTATATATAAGCAGAAACATAGAAAAGAAAAGGAATTGTTGTAGTGTCACTTTCTACGTATATCCAAAGTAAATAGAAATTTATGATCTTACGTAGAGCTTGATGAACAGCTAGGCACTTTTAGGTTTCCAACCAGCAACTTCTTAACTAGCGGTAGGTTCTAACATCTTACCAAAACATTTCCATCATTACTTAATTATTTAGACATAAATATGCTAAGAAAGTAAAAGTAATCATACCCATTGTGGCTTCCATGACCTCCATTTGGGTTAAGACGAAGCACCCCACATGGTAAGTTCATGTCATCATGGAACTACAAACAAGGACAAATAAACAGAAACAACAAAGATCACATACACTATCAAGTAACAAAACTTTGAAATGGAAGAAAAGAATTACCACTAGCACACGATTGAGAGGTAGCTTATAATAAGCAGCAAGCGGTCCTGTCTGTAGTTGAATGAAGACAGCCACAAGTTACAACATACACTAATATGATGGGTTAAAATCTTTCTTAAAAGAAAAATTCTCTAACATAATCAGTAGCTTCACTAGCTCTAAGCATCTACAATGAAATACTATATAAGTTAAAACACCATGAAAGAATTACAATGACTTTATAAATGTGCTAGAGGAATGAGTACAGTAAAAGTATCTGTTTTGTGCTCACATACAAATATACAATTATAATTAACAGCCAGTCCTAGTTCAACATAAAACACAGTTGCAGTAACAAACATTAGAAACATGGCTACATCAATGGATAACCAGAAAGTACAATAGTATCATTCCATCAGAGAAAATATGTCAATCACTTACAGATTCACCACTCAAGTTCATGTAAGTTTGAGGCTTTGCAAGAAAAACAGGGACTTCATCCACAAAACCTGACATCCCAAACTTCCATGAGTTCGTAATTTTATTAAAACATGTCTTCAATATGCCAAAGCATCCATATCAAAGCATGAAAAAAATAGTTAAGTGCAGAAATATCAAAGCAAGTATAGACATTGCACCAGTATTTCATAAGTACCTAGACTTTTCTTCCCTATATTGAGGAATGATTCTCATCCTATTACTATTATAACATATCACTTTCAAATAAAGCAAGCTTGTAGTACTAAATTAAGCACGATTTGGTTTTAATAGAACCACTCAATCTTCAAAGACTAACATAATCAAAGCTAAACTAACTAGATAAATAATCAACTGGGCACAATTGAACAAATAAACTAGCACCAAGGAACTAGCCATGAACTTGAACCATATAATTTGAAGCTCATAAACTGAACTTAAAACTAGGCACACTCGTTCATTAATGAAATTCACTTGAACCCCCAACACTGAGTTAACTAAAGATTCACATACAACAATTCATACACTAAATTGATTATAATTCTCCATTCTTTGTTTTCTGCATAATACAAGACCAACGGACATATGTTTCAAATATGTATCTAACCAAATCCTGGATGTACATATATACCTATAAGCAATCAAATTCCCAGAACTCATTTCGTTATTGATTACTAAAGCACCTGCATATATGAAGCTAATAACAATCTTGTTAGAGTCCCCAATTCCTGCAATCGACTTGCCAAATGCCAAGCTAATAACAAGAAATGAAATAGGAATAGATCCCAAACACGTAGAATCTACCTTTGAACAAAGCCGAGGACAAGGACTGAGAATCAGCAGGGAGAGGAGGGCCGAGTTGCCAGGAATCGGAATCTGGATCGTAGATCCCCACAGCCAAACGGTCCTCGATGTCGACGAGATTCCCGATGCATCTGACCCCACTGACGACGATGAAGTTGGGGAGGAGAGAGCCGGACTCCAAAACCCCCAAAAGAGGGTTGATACGGGAGAATTGCAGAGTAGATGTGAAGCGCCACGCGCGCTTGAGGATTTTGGAGTAGTTGAAGTTGGGATGAGGAAGAAGCCATCGACGCAGAGGAAGCAGGAGTGGGAGTACTGGTAAGGAGGGAAGGTCGGGCTGGGGAGGCGGAGCCAGTGATCTGAGAGAGGGTCGAAGGCGCGAAGGATTGGTTATTCTTGGAGGAGGTGATGTGGATGCCACAGAGGAAGAACCAATGATGAGATTGGGATTGGGTCAAGGTGGAGGCGATGATGGATTGCCGGAGAGCGAGAGGGTCGGGATCGGGAGGTAGGTCAAGGGGTTGAAGAAGAGAGAGAGAGAGAGAGAGAGACGCGGTTTGGTACTTTGGGTGAAGGCGTGAAGATTCCAAGTTTAATCGAATGTGCGGCTTAAAATTGATGAGTGTCCTAAATAGCCTTTAAGGACACCTTAAAAATTATGTGTCATTGTTTGATGTCCTAATATCTTTTTTTTCTTGTAGTGAATGATGCAAGAGGGGTGATCCACCACATGAGGAAGAGTGTACTCCCTCATGCGTCTCACGGGAGGTGGATTGTTGTTGTTGAGTGGATCCGGTGGTGGATTTGGTTCTCCCATTGTTGCTTGGGGAATCGGCTCCTCCAAAGGTGCTTGGTGGCGCTCAAGTGTAGGCGGTGCACTCTCACAAACAATCGGTATACGTCTCACTCTTGGCCTTCCTCTTGTGTTCTCACTTAAAATCTTTCCGCTTCTAAGTTGTATGCGTGTGTGAGTGGTTGAAGCAAGGTTCATATACCTTCACAACACAATAATCAATGATTAGGTACCACAATTGAAGCAAAGAATACAAGTATAAGAGGTGAAAACAAGTAATGATATCAAAGAGTGAAAGAAACAAAGCAAAAGAACAAAATTGCTCCCCGTCGACCGTTCGACACACGGTCGTCGACCGGTCGACACTCGTCCAGGGAATTTTCGTCGAAGGGTCGAGAAACAAGAGTCGACCGTTCGACAAGTGCCCTGAAACTATATTTTTGTGTTTTTCTCCTTTTATACCTAAACAAATAAGGTCCCAAAAGGTGCAAGGGAACCCAAACAACAATAAACAAGCAACCTAAGACACAATTAAGCCAACAAAAGCACGAATTCAATACACACAAGTTCAAAAACACACTTAATGCAAGAAACTAAATGAAAGTAAACTAGATGGTTATCAAACTAGGCAATGAAATACCACAATATGAACAAACACAACAAGGAAATATGCAACCAAAAGCAAAAGAAAGCTAAAGTCTCAACCACAACTACCAAGAAATCAACGATTAAACCTAGATCCCCGGCAGCGGCGCCATTTGACGAAACCGTCAAAGTATGGGGTAAGTAAATTGTGAAGGGGGATTGTCGTTCCAACGAGGATCGATGGGCTCCTCAATCCCTTGGTAATTTGTGTGATCAAATACTCTAGCAATGATGTAATAGATGAGAAATGGAATGAGTGAATGAGTGTGCGTATGTGACAATGAGTGATGTAGTGGTGTAAAGTTTGGTTTTGGGAGAAACAATGGTGAAATGCAAGCAACAAACAAACAATTAAAGTAAATGCAAGCAATAAAGATAGATGTGTGTGCACGATAAGGAAAGTGTTGGGGTTTTCGGGTTAGCCTAAGTACGATGCTTAACAAACCAATTTAGTAATTATGCTTATGCAATGGATGAATCAAGTTTCGTATCTTAGCCATGTTATGGGTCTAAGACCATCTTTTCTTATGTATTCATAGTGCCATGTTATGGGTCACTAGAACTCTCCCAATGTGGCTTGGGAGGCGAAGGGCTCAAAGACTTAGAAGCTCAAACAAGGGGTCCTCATCACATCTACTATCAATTTGCTAGAGAGAGTTAGGAGTCACCCCAACAAACTCAATCAAAATAGGTTATACACATGCTCAAAGAGGTGACAAAGTTCCCTAAACATGCATTCAACACAAATTGAATTGGGTAATAGACATATCCATTCATCACAAAGCATCCATACATAGTTAATTCATCAATACATCACAATGGACTAGGGCACACAACCCTAGTCCCCAACAAGGTAACTACTCACTATCCATCAAGGGATGCATCATCACAAAACAATAGCAAGCTAAAATCATGAATACAAAGAGAGAAGGGGTGAGAAATGCTCAATCAATGGTGTATCCTTCTCTTCTTCGAGTGTAGATGGCGTCCATGATGTCCGGTGAGGATCCCAAGCTGCCCGGATGGTGGTAGAAGTGGCGGAGGCGGCAAAAACGAGCGGAAGTGGCGGAGGCCGTCGGCGTCGACCGTTCGACGGGTAGTCGTCGACCGGTCGATGGTCGTGCGAGGCTGAAGTGAAAGGGAGAAATGGAGAGAAGGAAAGGGGAAAGGAAGTGAGGTCGATTTGGGTCTGAATGGGAAGGCTCAAGATGACCTAATGAGGCAAAAACTAAACTATATATAGGCGAGGGAAGGGAAGAATGAAAGGCTAGGATTCTTAGGATTAAATCCAATGGCTAAGGAGATTAAATGAAGGGTAATGAGGTAAAATCTTATGGGAGACAAAAGGAAGGAATAAGCTAGGGTGACCTCACCATATCTAACATACTCCATGATGCTTTGGAAGCTTCTTGATGAGTCACGAGGTTGACCTTGACTTGGACTTTGACTTTGACCTTCGGAGTTGACCATAGTTGACTTTTCGGTTTCTTGGTCAATCTTCGAATTCTCTTGTGCTTCATTCTCGGGACTCGGCATTTGACTCTTTGATGCTCCAAAGTCGGGGTTGACCACGAGTTGACTTTTCGGTCCTCGGGTTGACTTTTCGTCCTTTTGCCGGAAATCCACTAAAAGCTCCAAAACGCGTCATTTTGCTCCCGATATCCATCCGATGCTCGATTTACCTACAAGTGTGCAAACAAGGATTAGAGACTCACAAATGGCCATTGGACAAGCACAATAATGATGATTAGAGGCCTAATTTGTATGCAAATCACATACAAATCAGGGTCCATCCATGTTGTTGCCTGTTCGGTGGAGAAAACCTCGCTGAAGGACTTGCTGATGCTTGGCTTCGAGAGATGCTCGATGGCCGGATGTGTTCCGGGTAGTAGTGACGGGTCGGAGGTGGCCAACCGCGCCAGCTCATCGGCCTTGGAGTTCTTCTCCCGGGGGATTTGGGTGATGTTGTAGAATCTCAACTTCCGCAAGAGGGTTTGCATATAACCCAAGTATGCGGTCATTTGAGTGTCCTTCGTTTGGAATTCACCCGTAACCTGGTTCACGACAAGTTGGGAGTCGGCGAAGATGTTGAGGCTGTCGGCTCCCGAGTCGAGTGCGAGTTGGACGCCGGCCCGCCGCCGCCTCGTACTCGGCCATATTATGGTTCTTTGTGAAATCGAACCCGAGGGCGTACTCGAGGGAGAGGTTGCCGGGACCTGTGAGGATTATGCCGGCGCCACTTGCCTTTTGGTTGGATGATCCAATGATCCATCGACGAACAGATTCCACATGGATTGCTCCTTAGTTATTGGTTCCTTGGCGGGCATCTCCGGGTGGGGTGCCGAGTGTGTGAACTCGGAGATGAAGTCTGCCACCACTTGCCCCTTCGTTGAAGTGCGTCCCTTGTAGATGATGTCGAACTCGCTAAGCTCGATTGCCCACTTAGTTAGTCGCCGGATGTCTCCGGTCGCCGGAGGACCTGCCGGAAGGGTTGGTCCGTCAAAACGGTTATCTTTGTGAGCCTCGAAAATATGGCCGGAGTCTCCTTGCCGAGGAGATCAGAGCCAGGGCTAGTTGTTCTACCGGTGGGTATCTTGTCTCGGCGTCCAAGAGGCTTTTGGCGACGTAGAAGACCAGCAGCTCCTTGGTCTCCTCTACTCGGATTAGGACCGAGCTGACCGCCGTGGATGACACCGATAGGTATATGTAAAGCATCTCACCGGGGACTGGAGTAGACAGGAGCGGTATTGAGCCCAAATATGTTTTGATGTTTTGGAAGGCTTGCTCACACTCGTCGCTCCGTCTACTTCCTTGCATTTTGTTCGCTTTAGCAGCTTGAAGAAGGTGTCGCACTTGTCGGTGCTTTTGGAAATAAAGCGGGAGAGTGCCGCTATCCTGCCGGTAAGGCATTGTACCTGCTCTTTCGTTTTCGGTGACTTCGTATCTAGAATGGCGCGCACTTTGTCGGGGTTAGCCTCGATCCCTCGCTGGCTGACTACGTAACCTAGGAACTTGCCCGCCGCCACCCCGAAGAGGCACTCGTGGGTTGAGCCGCATGCGGTATTGCTTGAGGATATTGAAGACGATTTGTAAGTTGGCGATGTGACCGGTGGCCTTGACGCTCTTGACGAGCATGTCATCCACGTAGACCTCTACGATCTTACCGATGTGCTGGGCGAACATCATGTTGACCAGTCGTTGGTAGGTAGCGCCCGCATTCTTAAGCCCAAAGGGCATAACCTCGTAGCAATAGAGTCCACTTGTCGGTTGTAAAGGTCGTAGCCTCCTGGTCCTCGGGGTGCATCCCGATTTGGTTGTAGCGGAGTAGGCATCCATGAAGCCGAGGAGTTCGTGGCCGGCGGTGGCATCGACAAGGCGATCGATGCGCGGAAGAGGATAGCTATCCTTCGGGCGAGGGCTTTGTTGAGATCGGTGAAGTCTACGCACGTCGCCACTTCCGGTCGATTTTCTTACCATGACGACGTTGGAGATCCCCTTTGGGGATAGTTTGTTTCCCGGATGAAGCCTATCTTACGTAGCTTCGGATTTCGGCTTGGATGGCTCCGATACGCTCCTCGTCATACGCCCGCCGCTTCGCTCGACCGGGTATGACACCGGGGGATATGCTGAGTTTGTGCGAGATGATGTACGTGGATATGCGGGCATGTCTGCATACGACCACGCAAACACCTCGTTGTTCGCCCTTAGGAACATGGTCAACTCGTCCTTCATTTCCCGGAAAGGTGTGCCCCAATGCGAAGGGTTCTATCCGGGTGCTCCTCGGAGTTGGATGGTGGTGAGCGAGATCTCGGGATCCGGGGAGTCGAGGGACGAGAGGTTGTCGCGGGGGTCCTCGGGCGCATCACTTGGTTTAGGTGGGGTTGCCACCGAGAGGATTTCTGACCTTGCCTTGCCCCGGGTAAGGATGGTGGCGTAGCACTTGCGGGCGATCTGTTGGTCCCCGCGGATGGAAGCTGTTCCTGCGGGTGTTGGGAACTTCATCAACAACATGTGGCCGGCGATGACACACTTTAGCTTGTTGAGGGCCGGTCTTCCCAGGATCGCGTTGTACGGCGAGAGGCAATCGACCACAATGAATTCGGTGTGGATCTCCGCGCACCTAGGCTTTAAGTCGAGGATGAGGCGCATGTAATCCGAGCCTAGTGGCTGGGTAATGTCCCCGGAGAAGCTCGACGACGGCTCGTTGTCCTGTAGGAGTTTGTTATTCCTTCGACCCGGTTGGGTATATGCACGATTGAAAATCACGTTGACCGCCGACCCGCCTGTCGATGAGGACCCGTGACGGTGTGTTGGGTCGATTTGGGCGGTGATGAGGAATGGATCGTCGTGCGGTGAGTGAATACCGCGCTCTTCTTCCTCGGTGAATGTTATTGGTTGCCGGCCGACTTTGCCCGCCTTAGAGGGTTTGTCGTAGTGGATGTTGAATATCTCTTGTCCCTGTTGAGCCCGCGTGTGACGCTTCCGGGCCCTGTTTGTTAGTCTGCTAACGGGAGCACCCCCGTCAATCGTGTTGATGTGACCGCGGATGGTTTGAATGTTGGCTACCTGGGGTTGAGCCAGATCTGCTCGGAACTGTTGGAGTTTGCCTTCGCGGATAAGCGTTTCCACCGCTGTCTTGAGGGCGACACAAACGTTTATGTTATGACCCGCTATCCTCGTGGTGCTTGCACCATTTCCTGTGTTCCTTGGTGGATTTGTTCGCGGGAATCGCTTTGGAGGGGCGGTGGTATTTGATCTGCACTTGGTCGAAAATATCTTCGAGAGATGCGGTGAGTACGGTAAAGACTTCGTACCGTGGCGCCGGGGGGTTAGGGCGGTAAGTATTGTCACGGGGGCGGTTTTCTCTTGGCGAGGGCGATCGTTGCGATCGTATGCCGGCCGAAGTTGTTCTCCTTCGCCGCTTGTGTTGTTGTGGCTTCCGGTGCCCAATCCTTTCGTTTCTCGGCGGGGGAGCGGTGCGGGTGCTCGGCATTTCCGGCTTCGTCCGGCGATAAATGGGCGGGTGATCGCCGTAAGTTGTGAATTGTGCTTGGGCATGGAGGACAACCGTTTCCATGAGCGCCTCGTAGTCTCGCTGGCGGGTGAGCGTTGAGTTCACATAGGAAAGGTCCCGGCGTCAGTCCTTCCTTGAAGGCGGTAAATGCCAAATTTTTGTCAAGGTCCCGACAGCGTGAGGTTGCTGTGCGCCATCGGGTGACGAAGGATTTGAGGCTTTCGCTCAGGCCCTGGTTAACCTTGAATAGTTGTCCGGTGGTGTGGTAGCCATCGGTCATCAGGATGAATCTTGACCCGAACGCATTTACCAAGGCCTGAAAGGAGTTGATCGAGTGCGGTTTAAGTTCGAAAAACCAGCTCATGGCTTCGCCGGTGAGGGTCTCCTGGAACATGAGGCATTTGACCTCGTCGTTGTACCCTTTTCCAGCAGTCGCCGAACGGAAGCTATCCATGTGGAGGAATGGATCCGTGAGCCCATCATAGCGGTCGATTTTGATCGATTTCGTCCCTACCGGCCGTATAGCCCCCAAAATTTTGGTTGTGAAGGGTCCGGTCGTTCGGTAAACCTTGCCATAGTGGGTACGGGATTTTGTTCGGCCATTTGGACGCGGGCTTCCATTGTTCCAAGCGCGCCGGCAGTTGGTTGGTAGGATCGGCGGGTCGGTGCCGCGTTTGACCGCGGCCCGAACGAGCTTATCGGCGTGTCTGTCCGCCCGACTCGGCCACCGCTCTTCTACTGCGGTAGGTTGTGGGGCTGCGCCTCGCCTCGCAGTTCCCTCGGGTGCGGCGGGGCGTCCACGTGTACCATCCGACGTTGCTGCCCGCGGGTGCTTTACGAGTGGTAACTAGCTGCCCGGCGGGACTCGAATGTGCTTCCCGGGCCTCGAGTCTTCGGACGAGGTCGTCGTACTTGGCCGTTAACTCGTTGAGTTGCCGCCGAGCTTCCGGCTTTTCTTGGTGTTCGCGCATCTTTTCGGCGTTGGCCGTGTTGATGTCTTGGAGCATGATGTCGACCCTTGCACGGAGGTCGCCATGTGGCGGAGGATTGCTCGGGCCTGCGGTTTGGGCCAAGCCGGATTCCCCCGTACCCAGAGGTGCCGTGGGTGTGAATTCCAGCTGTCTCTGGGTTCCCGGGAAGGGATCGTCCGTAGGGGATGCTGTCATTTCTTGATGCTCGGTCATGGTGAGGTAGGTGGAAAGTTTTGTCCTCTTCCCACAGACGGCGCCAAATGTTTCTGCCTAGATCCGGGAGGATGGATTAGACTAGAGGTACGAATGTAATGACCGCAAGCTCCTCACGTTCAGTCACCTGTCAAGAATAATACACCGACGTCAAGAGGAGACCGGGTGGCCGGTCTTCGCTCCTCCGATGCCTAAGTCAGTACAGTGTATGAATATTGACAGAGTAACTTTTATGAGTATTGAATGCGTACCATTAATGAGGAGAGAGGCGGGCTCTTATAGGTGGTTGAGTGGAGAATCGGTTGCTTACCTTCGATGTGGGATCGGTAGCTTGCTCCCCGGAACAAGGTTCTTCGCAGGAAGCAGTTTGGGCCGGCAAGGTAGCCGAGCCCGGGCAAGCCCTGGTCGGGGTCTTGACCGGGTTCGGCCGAGGTGATGTCGAGGTAGCCGTGGGCTATTTGCCGGGGGCGGGTGTGACCCGAGGAGTCCCCGAGCGTGCACTGTTTCTAGTTGGTTAGTAGAGGGTATGTACAGGGTTTAGACAAAGGTCGGAATCAAATAAAAAAGATTGCAAATAGATGAGCTTTCTCATACTAGGTTGTGCACTTTAATTGACAATTATTTTTTATGTGTTAAACATGGTTTGATTAGCTAACTTTTTAGACTATGATTACATGTTTAATTGGTTGATCTAGGTGCTTTCACTTAGGTTAATTTTCGTAGAATGGTCTAATTGGAGAATGATTAGCTTCTAATTTTTCACAATGTCAATTTCGAATTCATGCCTTAGGGAATTGATTGTTTTCGGTTCAATGCATGGTAACTTATATGTCACAGATTTGAGTTATGATCCTGGTGTTCCATCTCGTTTATTTTATAAATAGTAGTTTAGATAATTAGTTTCAACAAATCAATCTCTTAAATCCCCCTTAATTTCGTTTATATTTGTATATATATTTTGTATACTTGTTGATAATAATTCTTTATGATATTCTTTGTTTAGGTACTCTTGATTCCCATTGTTAACGACCCCTACTTGCTTTATACTACCGATGATTTTTATGGTTTAAATTGATGCTCTCTTGAGTCGAGTCAACCACAATGAATGAGAAATAATGAGTAGACCTGCTATAGTTGATTTGTTGTCCAGAAGTTTTTGAGAAAAGATTAAGAACCTATAAAATATTCCTTGTAGCCTTAGGAGAAGCCTTGCTAACAATCAAACAATCAAACAATCGTCAGATGACATCAAGTTTGAGATTCGATAGCCATGAGGAGAACTAAGAGTACCCACATGATTTATAGACTTTAAAGACAAATTATTAAGAGATCTAATTAGAGGTTTCATGCAGAGAATAAAATTATATGGTGAAAGAGGATCACCTTGTCTTATACTCCTTATAGGAAGGAAATGCTGCTAATTAAGGAGAACCATTAATTATAATAGAAAAAGATACATAAGTAATACACTCCATAATAAAACCACACCCATTTATCAGGAAAACCAAACTGCATAAGACAATATTTAATATAGTCAACTGATGAGATCATAAGCTTCTTGCAGTCTAGTTTAATGGGTCTTAAATTGACCTTCTAGAAGCAAAAGCTCCTTGATTTTCAGAAATACATTTAGAAAGTAAAGGTCTTAAACCATTGACTAAAAAATTATTTTATAAACAACATTACATAAACTAATTGGTTTATAATGGTTAATAATTATAAATGAAATAACAACTTCATGTCTTAGAAAAACACCAAACTGACCAGGTCTTAGAGTTAACAGTAGGCTCAACTTATATTAGTAACCAACTTCAGCAACTCAAACTCTTACTGAAACAAATTTTAATTTTCTTTTTAGCCCAAAAAAAAATTATAAGTAACTCAATTATAAGTAACATCCATGTCAAGTTTTGTACACAAGCGCCAGTAGTAGGCCTGATGGCTGTATAAATATTGATATGCCGTTGCAGCATCAAGTACTGAAATTGACAGAAGATTCAAAATTCCATTCCATATTTTCCCTAATTTCTTTCAAGGGAAAATAGGAAAGAGAAAACAATCAATAAGAGGAAAATAATGGAGAGATCAAAAGGGGTCGGTGGCAGCTGCAGCAGCACATTTCAGAAACAATGCGTCGTTGGAGACAGAAAAGCATCATTCTCTGCGTATCTGAGACCAGAAGATGGCCATGCGGTTGGTGATGATACCACTGAAATAAGCATTTTTGAGGCCCAGAAGTACTTCAACGAAACCATCATTGATGCCCAAAAGGTGAGCAATCACAACAACAACAATGCTGCTATTAATAACCGAGCAATATCTCGTCCTTTGGCCAACAATGTCGACAACATGGAACAGCTTTCGAGATTCTCGTGGGCTTCATCATCTGTTCATGATGAGTACGCAAGTAGTAATATGGGTAGGAATAACTTGAGAGCTCGTTCTTTCCATGCGGCTGCAACTCCTACGGCTTCATCCGAAGCCAGTTGGAACAGCCAGACTGGATTGTTATCCCATCCTCGTGGTACTGTTGCAGTTTCATTGCGGAGTCCTACCCATCGTGATCATCACCACCAGCATCCTGCTCATGATCATGATCAGAAGAAGAGCAGAGGAATGACCCTATCATCGTCGCAGCAACCGAGAGTGAGGTGGTTTAGTTTTCCAAGGAGATGTCCATGCTCTGGCAAGAAAGCTGTTCGAGTTGAGGAAAAAATATCATCATCATCATCACCATCGCAGCAACCGGTTAATACCTCAGCAGCAGCAGCTCCGCGTTTGTTGCAGAACAGTAGTAGTACTAATGATAACGTCTCCAGAAGTATTTCAATGGATCTCAGAAATCAAACACTCAAGTCAATGTCAGTGGTTGCAGCGCGTGATGAGCAGCATGTGATGTGGGATCAAGAACATGGTCGTCGTTGGGAGGGCCAAGTCACTGTTAAGATGCAACCAAGAAACTCCCACAATCGGTTATTCACAACTGCTGGGGCCGTACTGGACAAGGATTCTTCTTCTTCCAATCTGCCGCAGATGCAACATGCTAACGGCTTTAGCTTTCCCATATTGAAACTGAATGGGGGGAGCAGGGGTACATCATCTGCAATGCTGAAGTTGCAGCAGCCGCCACTAGTGAAAAATGGCCTGAATACTACTGCTACTCTAAAACAAGAACCAACTCTGGGTTGGGACTCATTGGAACCCCATGAACGACAATCATCAACAACAATTTCAATTTCAATGCACAAGCCTGCTACTACTACTACTGGTGATCACTTGAGTAATGGTGGTTTCACATTCCCAGCAAGTCCGAAATCCCGAGTAATTATAAGCAATGATGATGATTTGGGAAGCGATGCAAGCTCGGACTTGTTTGAGATTGAAAGCTTCTCTGCTAGTACTCCAACAACAGCTACTGCCAGCAACTACCCATCAATGGTGTACCAATACAACAACTACCGCAGGGATTCAATGGAAGATGATGCCCCAAGCTTTAATGCTATTAGAGGTTTGTATCGGCGAAGAAGCAGCTTAGATATCGAGCCAATGACGCCTTCATCAGCAGGTGAGTACTGCTACGAGCCGAGTGAAGCAAGCATAGACTGGAGTGTGACCACCGCAGAAGGGTTGGACCGGCCCAGCGCCTCGTCGGAAGCAGATTACCGTCAAGATGATGAGCTGGAAAAGATGAGCAAACGGCGCTCATTGTCATCTTCTGGAGGAGGAGGGAATTATGGGTTGTTGAGCTGTCGATCGGAGAAGGCAGTGAGTGTGGGGCCGAACCCAGTGAGACTAGTTGGTGATGAGGTGATGAGGCATGTGGGGAGTAGGCCACCCTTACCCAATAAACCACGATCTCAGTCACCACACCTGTCTATTCCTTTTGCAACATGATTTCTATTCATAACAGCAGCAGCAGCACCCTCGTGTTCTCTCTCGTCTTATTCTCCCATTCTTGCTTGCTTTGCCTTTTTCTTTGGATGAATGTGTGATATGTTTTCTTTTCATTACCAACCAAATCTACAGTTTCGCTTCCATCTATGATTGAAATGTCTAAATATTGAGTCTGTGAATGGGTTCTACTTCATCTACTCTACTTCTGCATGCTCCCTTGTACCTTGTGCCACAAGCACTTCAGCTATACTGTATTGGCCTATTTGAAATTGCTTCTGAAATGACTAAAAGCGCTTTTATCAAATTTGAAAAGGACTTTTATACAAGAAATCATTTGACAAGTACTTCTCAAAACCAGTTCTAAGTGCTTCTAAAACTCACCCAACTCATATTTTATTTTTTTCAATTTTTTATATGAGCTTCTATGAAACTCCATCAAACTCTATGAGCTTCTAATCTAAACATTCCACCTAGCTTCTCCCTCTCCAGTGTCGGCTATGAAACTCCATTAAACTTTATGACCAAAGTGTAGATTATCTTGACTTCAGAAGCAAAAACAGGATACACGCCAAGTAAATATGATTAGATGTAAAAAGTGCATGCAGAATCCGTCTCATATCATCTAAAAGGAGTTGGAGAATACATGCCACTAACATACACTAAAAGAGGGAGAAAAAAAAACAAAGGTACATACATTGTATAATTACAAATGGATTGCATGTATTTATACGTGGTATACATAGCATGGTTTATAATTTCTCGCACAAGCTTCATCAAAGACTACAAACAACGAGAATACCTATTGTTCTGAATCACACAAGGGACGTAGCTCCATAGGCCCTTTCTGTGTAGCACTACCACCTTCTCCCTCTTTCAACTCTGTTTGCAAATCAAAACCAAATCCGCCATTATTTGGGTATATGTCCTGATCCCACTGACCAACGAATTCGTTCTTTTGGTCAGGTTTTGGAGGCAGATCAGACGTGGTGCAATCACTCGCCAACCCATCATCCATCCTGTGTTTCTTTCGCGGAGATGAGGGCCTGGTAGATGCATCACCAGGTGTATCCAACTGGGATGGCTTCTGCTTATCCTCAGCTGAAGGTAACGCATCAGACCCTTTGAGGACACCACCAAGTTTCTGTTGCTCTTCAATGATCTTCTGCAAGTACTTTCCCTGAGCCTCTATTCTCATTTGTAGTTGTCTTTGAACCTGAATATGTATTCAAGCTTATTAGTAAGTTTATCGCATAGCCATGACAAGTATACAGCCAGTAACCAAAAGAAAAAACTCCTCATAGACCAACACAAGTATTAAAGACGGACCCAAAAGAGAACAAAATAAACAATGAAAGGAACACACAAGTACAATCCATTACAAGCTTTGATCTTATGTTATGAGCCTGCATCTGATACTCAGAGGATATGGCCCAGGAAACAGTTCCAGATTCTCACACTACACTAGAAACGAACAAGCAACAAGACATAGGGGTCATGTGCAAAAACTAAAGAATACAAGAACAATCATTTACAATTATCATGGGCAGTCCATAGATTAGAATACAAATTCACAAATGACAACAATTGCATTAATATGCAAAAGATCAATTAAGCAATGAGTGACACTCGTACAACCTCCATGCTGATCCATAGATTAGAATACAAATTCACAAATGACAACAATTGCATTAATATGCAAAAGATCAATTAAGCAATGAGTGACACTCGTATGACCTCCATGCTGATCACCCACCCACCTACTTCTCCCACCCTTACAAAAATTCTTTTATAAGAAACCATATCATTCAACCACCCCAAAAACATTCCCAGAATACACCTAATAATAGCCAAATTTCCTCTTCTCCCCAAACGATCAATTAAGCAATGAGTGACACTCGTATGACCCCCATGCTGATCCATAGATTAGAATACAAATTCACAAATGACAACAATCGCATTAATATGCAAAAGATCAATTAAGCAATGAGTGACACTCGTACGACCTCCATGCTGATCCATAGATTAGAATACAAATTCACAAATGACAACAATTGCATTAATATGCAAAAGATCAATTAAGCAATGAGTGACACTCGTACGACCTCCATGCTGATCACCCACCCACCTACTTCTCCCACCCTTACAAAAATTTCTTTTATAAGAAACCATATCATTCAACCACCCCAAAAACATTCCCAGAATACACCTAATAATAGCCAAATTTCCTCTTCTCCCTCTCTTCTAGCTAGAGATGATGCCATGGTGGCAGCCAGCGGCGCTAACTTCTGGTGTTAAACACTGAGACCCAGGAAATGGCAGCTCTCTGACCATCCAAGATTTGTGTTCTGTTTTGTTAATGCTGTCTTTAAAGTAAGGACTAATTTCTTGTTAATACCCTGAACTTTGGGGGTGAACTCAGTTCAGTCCCTGCACTTTTAATTTAATCAAAACAGTCCCTGAACTTTCAATTTTCATCCAATAAGTCTTTTAGTCAAAATTCAATCAAAATTTTGTCCAAAAAATATGTGAAATGTCCATTATACCCCTGCCTGTTTAGTTTTTTTTTTTTTCAGTTTTTTATTTTCTTCTCTCTCTCCCCGATCCTCTCTTCCTCTCCTCCCCGTGATCTTCTTCTTCTTCTTCCTTCTTCTTTTCTTCCTCCTCCTTTCTTTTTCTTATTCTTTTCTTCCTCTTTCCTTTTCTCTGCACCCATCTCTTCTCTATCTACACCCAAGCCCACGCTCCAGCCACCTCTGTCAACACAGCCCGCACACCATTCCAGCCACCACCACCACATCATCACTCCATCATGGCCACACCGCCGACAACCCATCAATTCGCCGCCGAAGCCAAAGCTCGGCACCGCACCGCACCACAATCTCTTCTCTCTCACCACCGAGCTGCTCTCCTCTCCGGCGTTCCAATCGAGCCCATGCTCGACCCAAGCCACCACCACCACCACCATCTCGGCGCCGCTCATCAATTTGAGCCCAGCCCGGATTTTCGCCTTGTCCTCGGGCCATCCTTTGGCCACCCATCGATCCGGCATCAAGCCCATGCTCTTGCTAACGCCGGCGTCGATTCCCATCTCGCCGCAACCAACAACCCAACACCAATCTCCCTCGGCCGGGAGAGAGAGGTCGGGAAGGATAAGGAAGAGAGGGTCGGGGAGAGAGAGAGAGAGAGAGAGAGAGAGAGAGAGAGAGAGAGAGAGAGAAGAAAAGAAGAGAAATGGAGGAAGGAGGAGGAGGAAGAGGAAAGGAAGAGAGGGTCGGGGGAGAGAGAGAGAGAGGGAGAGAAGAAGAAGAAGAAGAAGAAGAAAAAAAGTTGCGGCAAAAAAAACTGGAAAAAAAAAAACAAAACATGCAGGGGTATAATGGACATTTCACATATTTTTTGGACAAAATTTTGATTGAATTTTGACTAAAAGACTTATTGGATGAAAATTGAAAGTTCAGGGACTGTTTTGATTAAATTAAAAGTGCAGGGACTGAACTGATTTCACCCCCAAAGTTCAGGGTATTAACAAGAAATTAGTCCTTAAAGTAATCCCATACAAGGGTAAAACTGTAATAAAACAGTCATTTAGAGGCGGGAGCCACTGCCATGGTTGAGCAAAAAGAAGGGTTGCAATAGAGGAAAGCTCAAGTAATATAAATTTATGCAACCAATTTTCTTTGTTCTCTTCACTGTAGAACAAATATTCAATAATAAAACAAAGCTGGTCCATAACCAAACAAGAAAATTTAGGTTGCAAAAATTGAGGCCCCAAAGCAAAGATACAAGTATCAACAGCTTTTTTCAGACTTGAAAATGGATCAAAATCAATATTGTTTTTGAAACAGAAGAAGGGCTCGGTGGAGTAGACTACAGAGCTTCTCCAACTCAAAGACAAAGCTCAGATTGTTACTGGTACTTTAAATAGGATGAATTCATTGGCTGAGAGACAGAAGCAACTGGGATTGCTCGTCTCATGTGGCGTTGGATCAGTTGCTGCTGGATATGTAGAATCTTTAAGAAATAGATTATTTTAGAACAAAGAGGTCTTTAGCTGCTGGAGTTTTAGAGAAATTAGGGAATCGAGAGCAAAAGGAGGAGAAATTAGGGAACAAGATAGGAGAAGAGATACCAAGGCAGCAAGTCTTAAACAAAACTCAATTTTATTTCATTCCAATCTGATTTTGCCTTACAAGTGCCAGAATACAGCCCCTTTAGACTTAGAACACTAAAAGACTAATTAATAACAAAAGACCCTTGGAGCACTTAAAAGACATTGTACTCAACCTAAGACTTAAATAGACTATAAAAAAAACTTGACTCATAGAAATACTCTTCATAAAACTGAATATGACTCCTGGTCTGTTTATTTATTATCTATTACTGATTTAGACTCTAAGACTACCACGGACACTTCACTTTGGACCAAAAAGGGCTTGGCTTAGTCTTAACCAAAGAGAGTACACATGTTAGCCACACTCATCAGATATTTTTGGTTAGATGCAAATTAAAGTGTTCCCAGAAACGGGGAACAATAAGAAAATGGGTACGAAAACGTTAGTACCAAGTGTACCAAAAAGGGTATTCGATACGCTTACCAAAGTTTGTAATTAATTTTTTTTTTTTAAATATGAGATTATTAATCTCAGTTTGCCCCTCTACATTTACAATTTTATGAGATTCTTACTTGACTTTGTGTAATCTGAACTTGTTTTACTAACCAGGATGAATCTTGGTCCTTTTTTCTCTGAAAATTATATGATAAGGTTTCTGGTAACATAGATGCAGATTACAAATTTGCAAATTTGGTAAGATTTAATCAAATTTGCAAATTTGGTAAGACCACAACTCGAGAAAAAGACCCGTCAAATTTGTGCTACACTATCAATGGAGTAGAAGACCAGGAAAGAAAACCATGCTTTTTGAGTCGGGTCGAGAAGGGAAGGAATAAAAGAATTTAAAAAATATTAAAAAAAAAAGGAGTGCAAGTGGTTAAAAGGGAAGTGCATTATTCAGAAAAGAAAATGCATAGAGAACCCTTTGACCCTAGGCATGACTTTGGCAGGTAAAGACATGAATGTATTAGGCTGCGTAAACATCAGATTATTGGACTAATCCTTTCAAGTTTTGCAAATTATTTTCAGCATAAATTTCCCCTTCAGCGCTAGAATAAGTTTTTCCTATGTGTATACAAAAAATAAATAACAAATCATTTGTATTTGCTCCACAATGACCCCAATGCATGATAACTTTCCAGGCAAAGACAAGCATCATCTTTCAACAATTATATTTGTGGGTTGATTGAACTTACTTCAAGTTGTTCATGAAGACGCTTCTGAACTTCCATCTGCATCCTTAATGCCTCATTAATTTGCACTCCACTGAAGAATGAAATAGTTTTTGTAAAATATTAAATACAGAATTAAAATGCATGCGACAGAAATTAGCCAAGGAAAAGGATACTCACGGAGAAGAATCTGAGCAAGAGAGGCTGTCTGCAGAACCTTTCTTCTCATCTTTAGAACCTAGAAGTCAAAACACTTCTCCAAGTTCAAGTTCAAGTTCATATTTCCATACGGAAAAAACAGACTGTTATCACTGAAATAAGATATATAGATAGAAGGAGACTACATTACCATCAGCCGGGGACTCTGGCAGGTACTTTGCAAGACGATACTTCTAACCAAAAGAACAATGAGAACGACTTAGATTAATTTAAAAAATGAGAACATATAAGCATAACACTTATATTCCTGTGTACATAATATAATGTAGTAGGGTGACTGCACCTGTAAATGGCTTTTCACATGATAAATAGTTAGTCCGGGTACACCCATCACTCTCAGAACACCTTTAGGTGTTGCCCCTAAGGAGGAAAATTGGAAAAAATGAACGTAAGTGAAATGTTAGCTTGGTTATGGAGGTTGTTGAGATGCACTAGGCTATTTTTGTTAACACATCTTATTGATACGAAGAACAATACATCCACAATGGACATGATGTCCACTACAAACAGTACAAGACATACAATCTGATTAACAAAGTGAGAAACACAAAAAATTACCAAAGAAACGTAAGCAACTACTACTCTCCAATCTACAAAAACAGAGTAAAACACTATTCCCAAAATTTTGATATCCACAAGCTGACTTTAGTTTACTTAGACACAAGCAAATGGATTCAACTACCACAATCAGCCCAAAAAAAAGGTTAGAAAAATTTCCTTGCTGTTTAAAACTGAAAGGAGGTCCTGATTTCAAACCTGAATTTCACAACTCACAACATTTTGCAAGAGACTAGGAACTACAAACAACATAGAGCTATTTTTGTTAACACATCTTATTGATACGAAGAACAATACATCCACAATGGACATGATGTCCACTACAAACAGTACAAGACATAAAATCTGATTAACAAAGTGAGAAACACAAAAAATTACCAAAGAAACGTAAGCAACTACTACTCTCCAATCTACAAAAACAGACTAAAACACTATTCCCAAAATTTTGATATCCACAAGCTGACTTTAGTTTACTTAGAGACAAGCAAATGGATTCAACTACCACAATCAGCCCAAAAAAAAGGTTAGAAAATTTCCTTGCTGTTTAAAACTGAAAGGAGGTCCTGATTTCAAACCTGAATTTCACAACTCACAACATTTTGCAAGAGACTAGGAACTACAAACAACATAGAGCTATTTTTGTTAACACATCTTATTGATACGAAGAACAATACATCCACAATGGACATGATGTCCACTACAAACAGTACAAGACATAAAATCTGATTAACAAAGTGAGAAACACAAAAAATTACCAAAGAAACGTAAGCAACTACTACTCTCCAATCTACAAAAACAGACTAAAACACTATTCCCAAAATTTTGATATCCACAAGCTGACTTTAGTTTACTTAGAGACAAGCAAATGGATTCAACTACCACAATCAGCCCAAAAAAAAGGTTAGAAAAATTTCCTTGCTGTTTAAAACTGAAAGGAGGTCCTGATTTCAAACCTGAATTTCACAACTCACAACATTTTGCAAGAGACTAGGAACTACAAACAACATAGAGTTCCAGTCAGTTAAAACTTTACAGAGCACCGTGTCTCCCAAGCAAAAGCACAATGGATATGTATTCCCTTCAATATAAACAAAACTTTCTTTCTACCACCGAAAAGAAGATCATGCACACAAGAGTTTCTGAAATCTATGGCCATAATCTCATGTTCGATGGTATATCAAAATTTAAATTGGTGTCTCACGAGGTCATGAAGTTGAGTGAATTGATTGAATCCATTGCTAAATGTGTAAAAATAGGCCAATCAAATTGTGCTCTAGTAAAATCCACTCCCACAAAAAGTTCTGCAAGGCCAAAAACTGAATACTTTTGCTACGCTGTTTCAACTATTCGAAGTTAGACAAATCCCTTGGAGCATACTTCATTCAAGTATAAAATGGTGCTTGAGGCAGATGACAATGCACCAATATCCAAAATTAAACCAAACTCTGCAAAGTATCGACGAGTACACATGTAACAGAAAGCAATCAAAAGAGATAACATCCCGTACGATGGTATGAATTAATGATCAGACTGTAGTAGAGTTCCGGTTGGTAGATCCCCTTTCAGCATATAACTTGATTAGGGAAAAGATTGGGTAACTGAATAGAAGGGGTTCCTTAACTTCCATTAACCTCGCATCAGGTCATGAGGAGTATTTCTAGGGACAAACAAGCAACAACTGACATCAGTTCAGACCAATGGTGCTACAGTATCACGACCAAATTTGGTACCAACCAACAAGTATCAAGCTGACCCTTCAATATAACATAAAGAAAAAAAATGGTTCAAGCTGGAGACAACAGAAAAAAAAAAACCCCAACTACCTAACCATTAATGGAAAAGGCTCTCTATTCACTTGAACCATAAAAGACAGAGTAAGTGTGAATGTGCACCGCCAATCAGAAGAAGAATACCGGCAGCTGATTGGTTCTAAGGAGCAACAGAAATATGTTTGCATGGGCACATCTATGCATGTCAGGAACTGATCCGAGTAGCATGCCACAATTTAAACCTCCAGAAGAACGCAGGATAACCTACAGTGAATCAAATCACACTCTACAATGCTGGATTCCCGCCTACTAGACTGCAGTAAAGTAACTTTGAATAACAGAATATGTGCCTAATGTTTTCTGTTCTAATGCTGAGGAAAATGTTCTTAAGCAACAAGTTTCCAATCACTAATCTCCCTTTTTTCGGTCCACTCAAATTGAGTAAATCATCTCTTCTCCCTTCTCTCTTCCCTTCCAAAAAGAAATCTCATCATCTCCACCACGATTTTGGCACTAGAGTCCAACTAATTAAACTAGTATTAATACCTTAGAAGGAGGGTTGATATTTCAAAAATCTCACTTATAAGCTAATTATTTCTTTCACCTGATCCTATGAGGGTCATCATTCACCAAAACACTTGGAAACCGGTCTTTCAAACATTTCAAAATTGCCTTCTTGTAAATCTCTAACCTGATACTATAAGCAACCAAACATGCAGAAATTGTTTGGTCATACATTTTATCACTTTCTTTACGAAGCTGTATAATTCAGAAAAACCGCAACTGACCCAAAAAGAAAAAGTAAAAAAAACATAGAGCATAGAGGGCTAAATTCCAAGAAAAAAATTGAGCTAGGTAACAAACAGAATTACATTACTAAAAGAAAATACCCACTATCTGGTCCACCAAGTTGTGTGATGGCATCGACAAAGCGGTCATGGAGATCCGAAGTCCAGCGCAGTCGTTGTTTTCCATTACCCCCAGAACCAGAACCAGACCCAGAAGGAGTTGGGTTTTTAACTGAAGAATCACTGACAACCCCAACGCTTGCAAGCTGTTCAGAAGTCTGAGGTTTATGTGGAACTAAGGTCGCCGTTGAGAATTTCTTGGCATGATACATGTTGACAAGACTGAATTGGATAGAACAAGCAGAAATACATAGAATCATACACCACAATAATTGACTTGAATTGAAGAAATAATTATCAGAAACAGAGAGAGTCGTACCTCCAGAATTAGGCTTAAACAACAGCTCCAGGGGACGATTCAATCGTTGAGAGACGACTCATATATTCTGTTTTACAAGTGTAGAATTCTTGTCAGTGCGATTTGATTGGAGGATTGTATTTGGAGGCCTGCAAAGTTGTAAACGGGCCGTTTTGAGTCAAAGGGCAGGCCAGAGAAGCCACAAAACAAAATCACGGAAATAAATTTTAACTATGACCTAACGGCCAAATGGCAATGGGACCACAATTTGACTGCTACTACTACCGAAAATGTACAATTGATGACCATTGGATTAAAGCAACAGCTGATATCAAACATGTCTTATTATAATAATAGTCCCGGATAGTCATATGATTGGTCTCCTTAAGATAATTTTTCCTTCTATATTTTTTTCGCCCCTGCATTAAGCTCTGCACAGATGTCGTGATCTTATTGACCCGGCCACCACTTGGCAATGTCACATGGTAGTCTGGGACCATGGTGGCTGAATAAACTGGTTTGCAATAGGATTACCATGGTTACAGATAACCAGAGTTAATCCATGACTCGACCATGGTTGGGGATAAGCAATCTATACCTTGACTGCATCAAAGTATGGTTGTATTTGAAACCCTAATACTAAAACAAGAGTATTGACGCTTAGAGCGACTTGGAATGTGACAAACGGACGCCATTAATCCGAGTCCATCGAGACCTAAGCGCTAGACACTGACCACTAGTGCCGACCCTGGCTATAGGCCAGGTAGGCCGTCGCCTAGAGCCCCTCAACCTAGGAGCCCCCAAAAATGTATACTTATATATGTATAATTGCATTGAAAAATTCTACAATATTTTAACATATGACATACACACAATTACTACTTTTAGGACTTAATTATTCAAACGATAACCTATTAACTCTAATGAGGATCTTATTTATCTGAACGAGAACTGTTTCGTAGTTACCACATAAGAAGTTGAAGTGGTAACATGTGTTGTCAAGTTGTAAAATATTACAATTACAACTTTTAGTACTTAATTACTCAAATGAGAACCTACTTTACTCTAATGAGAACCTTAGTGCCCGTTCAGTAATGTTTTCAACACCATATTTTTTATTTTTGAAAATGAAAACAACCCAAAAATCATGTTCCGTAGTTCATTTCTAAAAACAATGAAAATACATATTGAAAACGTTTTCAAATTTAACTCTATGGATATGAGAACGTACATGAAATTTGCATTTTCAATATTTTCTGAGAATCATTTTTCATCCTCGTATCAACACCTCATCTTAGTCCTAACAACTGCAATCCTTGCATCTCCAACACCTCCAGACATAGGTCCTCACCGGATTCTGAACAAACTCACCGATATGCCGAGGTTTACAAAGAAGAGAAGAGACGAGGAAGAGGCCGGAAAGAGAAAACGATTGAATATGTAAGGGAGAGAGATTGAATCTGTGAGCGAGAAATGGAAGAGATTGGAAGAAGAAAGAGGAAGATTGGCTGGGCTAGGCATACTGGAGATGAAGAAGAAAAAGAAGCCCAGCCTTGGTGGCTCCGAGCTGGGCTAGACTGTAATTTGCATACCAGAAGAGGAGGATGGACGAAAGGAGGAAGGGAGAAGTACAAAAGAGAGGAAAAAGAAATATAATGGAGAAACAGAGAGGGGAAGAGAGAGAGAGAGGCTCAGTGATGATAAGGTGTGTTTTACTGTTTTTAGATTAAGGATTTCACTGCCCTTTATTAATCCTTTTCCTCTTGGTGACTGTTTGCTAGGTAGCCTCTTGAGACTTGATCAATGATAATCCTATTGTACGATTGATCGCATAACAGGGTGCGATCGATCGCACGAAAAGTCCCAACGGACATATTCGAACGCAACAGTCATAAATCCAACAGACATATTTGCCACCGATCGATCGAATGAACAATGACGATCGATCGCAAGGCATAAAATAGCCTTAAACATAAGTGTGGCAATCAAGCATCCTATACTTATGTGATTCACATCACAAGTGAAAGGAAAGCAACCTAGATAAACCTAGGGCAACAAGGAAGACTTAATGTGAATGAAGTGCATGTGCATATGCATGAGTCATACCTTGAGGAGCTTGAACGAAACCTTCGATGACCAATGATCGAAGTTTGGAGAAAAGACCGGATAAGAAAGGCGTCTTCATGAGACATCTCGAGAAAGAACAACCTAAGCGACAACACCTAATCCCTAAACAATCTAGCATTGAATACAAAGCAAATGCTAATACAAAGGAAAGAGGTTTTGTCAAATAGGAAATAGCCAATAGCAAATATTTTGCCCTTACACAGCAGTGAAGAGGTACTTATTGAGTTTTATTGATGATTTTAGTAGAAAAACTTGGGCTTATTTCTTGATTGAGAAGTCAGAGGCTTTCATTTCTTTTAAGTAGTTTAAAAGTTGTGTGAAGAAAGAGACTGGTTGTTCTATTCAGTTCTTACACACTGATCGTGGAGGAGAGTTCAATTCAAAAGAGTTTAATGAGTTCTGTAAAAAGAATGGGATCAAAAGACAGTTGACAACAGCCTACACTCCCCAGCAAAATAGGGTTGCAGAGAGGAAGAACAGAACTGTCATGAACATGGTCAGAAGTATGCTTTCAGAGAAGAAGATTCCCAAAACGTTATGGCCAGAAACTGTCAATTGGATAGTGTATGTTCTAAATCGGTGTCCAACTCTATGTGAAGAATGTGACTTCTAAAGAAGCTTGGAATGGAGTCTAAGCCATCAGTAGAACACTTTAGGGTGTTTGGTTATGTATCACATGTTCATATACCAGATGCAAAAAGAACTAAGTTGGAGAACAAGAGTCTCAACTGTGTGTTGTTGGGAGTCAGTAAGGAGTCAAAAGTTTATAAGCTCTATGATCCAATCTCTAAGAAAATTGTGATCATCAGGGATGTTATTTTCAAAAAAGATAAGCAATGGGATTGAGACAAAAGTTATGAGGAACAGATGATAGCTGACATAGATTGGGGTGATGATGAGAATAGTGCAGCTATGAATGAGATCGATGAAGATGTGAGTGAAGAAGGTGATGAAGTGGAAGAAGAGGAGAATGTTTCTCCAAGCTCTGAGAATGAAGGAGGTATACCTGATCCTAATGAAGGAAGACTTAGAAGGCCACCAATTTGGATGATAGATTATGAGAGTGGGGAGAGCCTTTTCAGAAGAAGAGAATGAAGCCAATTTAGCACTATTTTTTTTTTTTGTAAATCTTGTGTATTTTGAAGAAGTTGTGAAGGGTTCTAAGTGGAGAATAGCTATGAACACATAAATAAAAGCTATACAGAAGAATGAAACGTAGATGTTGACTGACTTACCAGCTAGAGCAAAGAAGATAGGCGTGAAATGGATCTACAACACCAAACTCAATGAAAATGGAGAAGTGGACCAGTACAAGGCACGTCTAGTAGCTAAAGGCTATGCACATCAGCACAGAGTGGATTATACAGAAGTTTTTGCTCATGTGGCTAGAATAGACACTGTTTGTATGATCATAGCTCTTGCAGCTTAGAGAAGTTGGACAATTTACAACTTGATGTGAAGTCAGCTTTCCTTCATAGAGAGTTGAGTGAAGATGTGTATGTAGAGCAATCGAGGGGCTATGAGCAGAAAGGAGCTGAACACAGCGTAAACAAACTGAAATATGCGTTGTATGGACTTAAATAAGCTCCACAAGCTTGGTTTAGTCGCATAGAAGCTCATTTTTTTAGTGAGGGCTTTGAAAGATGTAACAGTGAGCAGACCTTGTTCGTCAGGACAAATAATGAAGGTAAGATTTTGATTGTTAGTGTTTATGTTGATGATCTTATCTTTACTGTAAATGATGAGTCCATGATGTGTGAGTTTAAGAGTTCTATGATGAAGGAGTTTGACATGACTGATTTGGGAAGAATGAGGTTCTTTCTTGGTGTTGCTACCATTTCATATCTTTACCGGGATAGGCCCCGAAGTAGCTCACTTTACCGGGAGCAGCCTGCCTATAGGCCCCATGACCGACTCGGTAGGGCTCCCCTACCGAGGACATAACCTCTGCAACGCCCCGGCGGCATCCACCGGCTCGGTAGGGGTCCCCGGGGGGGTTTCCCCCCGCGCTGCCCCCCAGGGGTGGGGGCCGCGGGGCGGGGGGGGCCCCCCGGCGCGCCGCGGGGGGGGGGGGGGGGGGGGGGGGGGGGGGGGACAAGCGCCCCCCCCCCCCCCCGGGGCGGGGGGGGCTCGGGGCCGGGGGGGGGGGGGGCCGGGCGCGGGCGGGGCGGGCGGGGCGCCGGGTGACACGCCCGAAAGGAGCATCAATTAAAAAAAACCCTATCGGTAGTAGTATAGTGCATAGTAGGGTATCGTTCACAACGGAGATCAAATGGTGTACCTAACAAAAAATGTCACAAAGAATTAAATAAAATAAAGAATTATTATTAACAAGTATAAAGAATATATACATATGTACAAAGTAAAAGGGGGTTTAAGAGATAAATTGAATGAAATAAATTAATTAAATTACAAAGAATAAATTAAATAAGATGGGATGAAACATAAAGAATATAAAGTTCAGCCACAAGTATATAAGTTTACCAATTATTGGACCGAAAATTAACCAAGTTCCCTAGCCATGAAACCGAAATTAACATATGTGGAAAGTTAGAAGCTAACCATTCCCCAAATAAAACATCTCTACGAAAATTAACCTAAGTGAAAGCACCTAGATTAACCAATTAAACATGCCATCTTAGTCTAGAAAGCTAGCTAGTCAAACCATATTTAACGCATAGAAAAGAGTTGTTAATCAAAGTGCACGACCCATTATAGAAAAGTCCATATGTCCGCAATCCTTTTTATTTGACACCGACCTTTGTCCAAAGCCTTTACTACTCGTGAATTAGGTTTCCAAAACTATTAGGTGAATTGTAATCCCTAACTCTAGCTCCAATTATATGCAAATATTATAAGTTTCGAACCCTATAACATAAACACATAAAAGTTTTCTATAAAACAGAATCAAGTAAACGGAGTCACATAAGCTACTAGAAGAACTAATTAATTAGGATCCAATAACTAAATAAACTCATAAATATAGGCTGAAAATTATATAAATCATGTCATGTTAACTAATACAGAAGATAAACAAGCAACAAAGAGGAACTCAAAAAGAGTAATTAAAGATTAAGTTGAAGTACACCATATGGAAAGTAGGAAGAACTTGAAGACCACGAACTCTTGAATCCTTGAAAGCAAGCAACTCAAAGCCGAGATTCCCAAGGTGATGATGGTGATGAACACGTGTGGTTGATGGCTGGTGGTGATGGTGACATCTCCTTCTTCTCCTCCTTGAAGCCTTGAAAACCCTAAATACTAGAGAATGAAAAATATGATGTGAGAGGGAGAAGAGAAAGAGGAGGGTTTGTCCCTCCCCATTGGGGTGTGTTTGAAGAGAAGTATGAGGCTGCTATTTATAGGAGAATGGAGAGGAAGAAGAAGACAATGCAAGAAATAAAGAAAGAAAGGGAAGAGAAGTGGAATTTAAGTGGGAGATAAAGAAATGGTAAGTGGCATGGTGGAAATGTAATGGGTTGCAATTAACCATTTATTTAGGTAAAAGAAATCAAACACTAATGGTATGGGTAGAAAGAAGAGGGAAGAATATAGGGGTGAGTGGAGCATTGAAAATAAAAGAAGAGGAAAGAAATAAAAAGCAGGCAGCACTGAGCTATTCCCACTTAGAACAGAATAATGCACGTTTGAACGGTTGGATGATTCTCAAATTTTAATACAGAATATCTAACACACACATGCAGCGTGTATCAAAAGTACAGCTAGATCGGACGGTGAAATTGGGAGATATGGGCTTCGCAAGTTGACTAATCTGCACAGGCAGAATGTCCGAAAATCTGGGCTTGGGCCTTTCCTCATGCTTTGTGAACTTGGGTCTTCCTTCATGGATTTGGGCCTTCCATCTTGGGTTTGGGCCTCCTTCTTGGGCTTGGGCCTTTCTTCATGGATTTGGGCCTTCATCTTGGGCCTCATGGCAGACCACCTCTTAATGGGCCTCGCAAAAGCCCATTAGACTTCGTAAATTTCCGAGCTCCGATTTTCTGCACGTATTCACATTTATACATCATTTAGGGACTCAAATATGGAAACTAAGCAAAAATAGCAAAGTTACAATTAAATCATAGCCAAATAGTAGGGAAAATACATTAAAAACGTCACACTTTGTGCTCGTATCAAATTCCCCCACACTTAGCTATTGCTAGTCCCTTAGCAACACAAAACTTAAAACAAAACAACACAAAACAGAAAAGGGAAACACAAAACATATATTCTTTCCAACCATAACCCTCAGCGAGTTCAGAAGAGTTATAATCAAGAGAATAAAAATTATATACCAAGGCTAACGAATTTGCTAAGTATTTAACTTACACATCTCATTTATGCTCGGGTGAAGTGTATGGAAACCGAATGTACAATCAATATCATGCAATCCAATAGGCACATCGAAACAACATTAACCACTAAAGCTCACAATGATCACTAAATATTTCCTCTCAGTGTTTAGGGTTAAGTGTTTACTCTCATAACAATTGCACAAGTAATGTTCCCATAAGCTTGCTCATTAACCAACTCTCCACAATTAATCCACAAATCATTAGATCATAAGGGCTTTCAGGTGAAACAGGGACCAAAGGGTGGATGGTAAATGATGAATGGTAAATGAAGTGAAAGGAATCGAAATGAAAAATGTTTTACATGTTTGCAAGACAAATCAACGACTTTGAAACTCATACCTATGCTATACCCGAAACAACTCTTATTCTCCTGACACCTTTTATTGAAAATAATACAAGAAAATAACTTTTTTTTGGAATTTCTCTTTTTTTGTTTTTTTTTTCTTTTCTATTTTTTTTTCTTTGAGGAATTTATTCCTTCTTTTTATTTCTGATTTTTTTTTCTTTCTTTGAACAAATACAACAAAATAAATACACCCCCACACTTGCCTTTTGGTATACTACCATACAAATACCCGAAGCATAAGAACATAAGAAGTCACTATCATCGTCTTGCAAACACAATAAAACAAGGGTGAAATGGTGTGGGTGAACAAAAGAAACGGCTAATGAGTGTTTAGTTCAAAAGGGGATTCCTAAAGTTCGTGTTTAGATGGATGGTGAATATTTTGGCCATGGTGCTCGACTAATGCCTTAACTCATTTCTAATTCATCACGGATTAACAAAATGTTTCAAGTGGTCTACGAGCAAGTTCTAGGTTCAAAACTCATGAATTGTGCACACATGAAGAACGAGTAAATGTATGAAATATGCATACATGTGAATATTCAATAGGCTCGAGTCCTCACATTTTCTGGGTATGCATGACAATGTATGTTCAAATGTGCTTCTCGGATTGCAATCGACTAATCGAAACAGGTTATGTGAACATGGAATTTCGAGCAATCATAAGTTATGCAAATTAAATTCCAAAGCAAACTACACAAAGCCTTAGCATATAATCAACATTCTCAAAATCATAACAATTAAACTCAATTCATCATCGGAATTGGAAAGAACAAAACACAAAACACATAACACAAATAAAACACACAAAAACACACAAAACAGAAGCAAATATTTTTGTAATTTTTGATTTTTTGATTTTTTTTTTGATTTTTTCAATGTAGGTAACAATACGTGACCACGGTGACTTACTAAGTGCAATGGTAGGTTCAACGCTACCAAGGGAGTAAGTATGATTTAGTCGATATACCGTTACCGTAGAAAACGAAAACAAACAAATAAATAAACAACAGAAGCAATTTTTTTTTCTTTTTCAATTTTTTTTATTAGGGTAACAATACGTGACCACGGTGACTTACTAAGTGCAATGGTAGGTTCGACGCTACCAAGGGAGTAAGTATGATCTAGTCGATATATTGTTACCGTAGAAAACAAAAACAAGTAAATTATTTTTTTGAATTTTTTGAATTTTTCAAATTTTTTCTTTTTCTTTTTAATAAACCTTCCCCCCACACTTGAATTAAACATTGTCCTCGATGTTAGACGGATATTTCACGAAAATGAAAAATTCAAGCATGGTTATTGAATTTAAACACACAAACATAAATAAACGAAGTAAACACACAAACTGAAATAAACACACAACAGTTAAATAAATGAAAAGGAAGGTAAAGAAAAGACTCCCCCTTGAAGATCGTGAAGCTCCTCCCGAAGCAAGTCACCAACGATCACAAACAAGGCTAGCGGGGCCTTGCATCCAACGTTTGCTCCTTAATTGATTGCGGCTCGATCCTTTGAAGTGTGTCCTGGACAAGGGTAGTTGCCGAGCTCCACGGCGGACTTGGCTGATGTAGCCTTCACGAGATGCGGAACACTATAGTCAGTAGTGTTCCGTCGAGAATAGCTCCGGATACGTTAGGCAGAATGGAGAAGCCTGAAGACATAAGCGGAAATGGCTCGGTTGAACTCCACATAACAAACCTTTGGAGAATGGAATGGTTGATCGGCGCGTAAATCACGGACGACCCCGTTGCATCGGTGCGACACTCTGAAGAATGAGGAAGTCGTTGTGACTATCTATGGCGAGCACCGAAATCTGGTTCCGCGGGTCGAGACCGATGGTGAAATTTGCTAGCACACGTACGAGCTGTCCATCGACATACTATCCCATTGTGGTCTTGTACGCACGTCTTTGAGGAACTCGAAGATCCTGGTGTGATGGGATAGATGAACGACGGAACAACCGGCGGTACGATTGACTCCGGGGGGCTTGCTCGGATCACCCCTTCGCTTGTTGGTCCGACCTCCATTCGAGTGTCTCTTGTTCGGTTCGAACAAGTCCGGTGGTGGTACGTGGAGTTGCGATGTCGTTGAAGAAACGGATGTCATCTGTTTTGCCATTTCCGCCGAGCCTCTTCTTCCTTCGGGAGAAATGATCGAGTCACGGGTGAAGTGTGGATACTGTGGCGCACGTAGCGCTCGGCTTGTCGTTGGAGGGTTGAGATCCGACGCTTTGCACCAAGCGAACCCTGAATGAACAAAAGGTTCGAAAGCGGCCTTCATCTCCTTCTCGCGTACATCCACGTGCTCCACCCAGTGACCAAGGAAGATCCATTATGAAGATCACGTATCGGGCATCCGGAGGGGCGTTTTCGGCAAATCGATCTCACGGAAGGCTTTGGATTTGTGCGCGATTCATCCACGGAGACATCCACGACGACCCGACTTCCATCCGGTTGTTGGTGAGAATACCGAACAAAGCTGGACTTCACGAGTTGAAACGAGGTGAGATGGCACCGAAACTCGGCCGACATCACTTGCTTATGCTCCTCGTAGCCTTCTTCGTTCTTTGGAGGATAGGATCTCCAACGTCTTGGCGTTTGTGATCATGCTACGGAAGACGGGCGACCATCGACCAACATCCATTAAGATTTGAACGATGGTGGTCGGATAAAGATGGATGGTTGCCGAGTGTCTCGACGATTCGGCTTTGAAGTACGGTGCGAGGTTCGGCTCGTTGAAACACTCGCGAGTACTCGGCCACATGAAGAGTCTCGGGATGAATAGACGTGTCGGGAGTCGGTGAAGTTATCCTGAGGAAATCCGGCGGTGGCCGTGAGCGGGAGCTCGTCTTTGGCCTTGCGGGCGATATCCGAGATCGAGTCGGTGTGGACTCCGACAAGATCATGAGCAGGTCGGGAAGGGTGTCGGATGGCAAAGGTATGGATGGGCGCTCGACTAGTGTAGGCATGAGGCTCCGCACATCCCGTCTCAAGTGGTCCGTGTCGATGGAATCATCGGACGACTCGAGAATAGGCTCTTGTTGTGGAGGAACGACTTCGAGCCTTCGCTGGCACGTCCGAGTGCGGAACGGGACCTCCGCGGTGGGACATATGCGGCTGTGGAGAGCATCGACGAGTCGTTGATTCTGCATTTGAAGCTCCTCGTTCTTGCTCACCGGCTGATCGTTTCTTCTCTCTAGCTCGGCGATACGTTGCTCGGACGTCGGGATACCGAATTTCTTCCTATTTCTCGACCCCCGATAATAGACTTGGTCCTCCTCGAGTCCGATTTTCGGACCAAATCTTTCTCGTTGTGGCTTGGTGGGGTGAGAATACACCGCAAAGAAAGCCGCGAGTGCATCTCTCGAGCTTTGGTGTACTTTGTCCTCGGAAGTCTCCTATAGACGGGGAGCGGCTTCCGGCTCGGCGGGTGGATCGGCGGCCGAGATTGGTGCTTGGGGTAGTGGTTGCGGTTGTGGTTAGTGGCTCGGTCGGCATGCTAGCATCGGCGCTATTGAGCATGCTCGGTGGAATTATTTCAGCCAAGCCTTGAAAGATTGGGTTCTCGAAGGACACACTGAAACAAATCGGCGAAAGAATTGACTCTTTTGGCCATTTGTGGTTTGGGAAGGGAGGAAAGCTTACGGGATTTGGGAGGTTTTACGGGAAAACTCGAAGAACACGAAGAACACGAGAGAGAAAACGAGAGAGAGAGAGAGAGAGAGAGAGACTAAGGGAAATCGCGTGAAATGACCTAAGGGAACTAACGCGAAACGGAAGGGAAAGGGACGGACGCGTGCTCGCACACGTGCGAAGACAAAGATCCGTAAATCACGGATCGAGCGACGAAAGTCGTAAAGGGAATAGTGGAACGCGCGCACGATTTATTAAACAATTCGGCCGACGCAAAAGTCGTGCGTCGGCCCGATCAATTTTTTTTTGATTTTCGTTTTTTTTTATTTTTTTATTTTTTTTTTTTAATACTTTACGAAAAGTCGTAAAGTGAACGGTGAAAACGCGTGTGACACACGCGCAAATTGCCGACACTTTAAACGGGCTTGGGCCATCGGAATGGTTTGGGCCTTAAAGTGGGCCTGGGCCAAAGAAATCTCCGGCCCATTATTGGTGGGCTTAACTAATGGGCCTAAAAACGAACAGGCCCGACACACTAAATGGGCTTGGGTTACGGGTTTTGGGCTTCGTGAATGACACGAGCCCGATGGGCTAAATTTTTTATTTTTTTTTTTTTTTTTATTTTTTTTTTCGAAACCTAAAACACTAACCAATCACACAAACGGGCCTAAGGCCCAATAACAAACAAACAACAAGCCCAAAATAAAATAAAAGGAACAGTAATTATAAACAGTAAAAATAAATAATTACAAAACAGTAAAACAAAAGCAAACACTCTTTTTTTTTTTTATTTACAATTACAAATTTTCTATTTTTTTTTTTTTTTTTTTTTTTTACAAACAAATAACGAGAGTGAAAAGAAAACTTACCTTTTTACTCCCGAGGAAACCGAAAATCACCAACAAGACATCAACCTCAAGGTTTTTCAACCTTGACTTCCTAAACGTATGCTCCGATGTATGTGGTAAAATTTCCGATAAACCCGGATTATTTCCTATACAAAATAAAAAGGTTAGTAATAAATTTACAAAATAAAAACAAAATATTTACAAAGTTAAAAATATGTCACAAATTATCTATACAAAATGAATGAATAAATTTTCCTATGTCTACGTATATTTTATTTACACAATACACTTAAGTGTACAAAAATATTTTCTTTTGCCTGAATATAGTTGAAAAAAAATGAAAGTTGATTCCAAGCGGTAACTCGAGGTGGACTTACGGCCTAGGTGCAATGCCTTGACTTAAATGACTTTCCGTGTTTTCGAAGGCGAATGGCCAGATCATATGAGAATAAGCGAGGGGCAGGATTCATTTGGTGGACTACGGAGGCTTACACCCTATCGACTTACGTCAATCCTTCTACAAACCCGTCACCCAGGGTCTCGACCTAGACACCATCCATGTGCCCCTTACTCAGTTGAGAAAGCACTTAAGTGTTCGACAATTCTCCAAGTGTTAATAAAGGCCGCCCTCAACCTCAAATAACCTTACGGTAAAAATGAAGGGTTTAGGCCAATATTAACAAAAGGACCTTACCTATTTCCGTTCAAGTTACAACTTACAACAACAAAAAATAATCAACTATATAAAAGACACCTAAATAAAATTACTAAGTGTAACAAAATATCAACAAGTATAATTAGTGAGTATAAATAAAATTAACAAGTATTATTTACAAATAGTAAAAAGGCAATAGTCAATAATCAATAGTCAAAAGTCAATAGTAAAAAGTAAAAAGTCAATAGTAAAAAGTCAATAGTCAATAGTAAAAAGTCAATAGTAAAAAAAATCCCCGGCGAGCCGGCGCCAAAAATTGATACGCCCCAAAGGAGCATCAATTTAAAAAAAACTCTATCGGTAGTAGTATAGTGCATAGTAGGGTATCGTTCACAACGGAGATCAAAGGGTGTACCTAACAAAAAATGTCACAAAGAATTAAATAAAATAAAGAATTATTATTAACAAGTATAAAGAATATATACATATGTACAAAATAAAAGGGGTTTAAGAGATAAATTGAATGAAATAAATTAATTAAATTACAAAGAATAAATTAAATAAGATGGGATGAAACATAAAAAATATAAAGTTCAGCCACAAGTATATAAGTTTACCAATTATTGGACCGAAAATTAACCAAGTTCCCTAGCCATGAAACCGAAATTAACATATGTGGAAAGTTAGAAGCTAACCATTCCCCAAATAAAACATCTCTACGAAAATTAACCTAAGTGAAAGCACCTAGATTAACCAATTAAACATGCCATCTTAGTCTAGAAAGCTAGCTAGTCAAACCATATTTAACGCATAGAAAAGAGTTGTTAATCAAAGTGCACGACCCATTATAGAAAAGTCCATATGTCCGCAATCCTTTTTATTTGACACCGACCTTTGTCCAAAGCCTTTACTACTCGTGAATTAGGTTTCCAAAACTATTAGGTGAATTGTAATCCCTAACTCTAGCTCCAATTATATGCAAATATTATAAGTTTCGAACCCTATGACATAAACACATAAAAGTTTTCTATAAAACAGAATCAAGTAAACGGAGTCACATAAGCTACTAGAAGAACTAATTAATTAGGATCCAATAACTAAATAAACTCATAAATATAGGCTGAAAATTATATAAATCATGTCATGTTAACTAATACAGAAGATAAACAAGCAACAAAGAGGAACTCAAAAAGAGTAATTAAAGATTAAGTTGAAGTACACCATATGGAAAGTAGGAAGAACTTGAAGACCCTAGAGTCCCACCAAGCTGAGCCCTCCATGGTGGCGAAACTCGAAGTCATGATCCGAGAACTCCAGGAGAAAAATGATGTGCGGTAAAACCGACGTCATTAATTATTACCTAAATTCCTAACAATTTGTCGTTGAATAGTATAATGGGAAATAAAGGTTTTTCCCACAGAGGATTGTTTATTTACTTTTCTAATGTCACGAAATTAATTAAACTATATTGTTTCTATTTACAAAAATATACAATATATACGAAAGTAATCTTTTTGGGTTTTTGAAATTCTTTTGAAAACAAGAAATAAATAAAAGCAAATATTTTTGGATTTTTATAAAATAAAACAAGGAAAATACAAATTCAAATATACAATTTAAACTAACACAATTAAATAAAACACACAAATAAATGAATAACATATTTTTGGGTTTTTCAATATATAATTAAATACACAATTCAAATTAATCAAATATTCAAAATACAAATTAAACAAATAAATTCACACAACAAATATAAATAAAATGAGTTTAAGGGAAAAGAAATGCTAAATGAATTTGGCGTGGAATTTCGGGTGTAGAGAGCAATTGGGCCTGGGCCTTGGGCTTTTGGTCAATGGGCTTGGAGGCCCAATTTCAGAATTTTGACTTTTGTTGACCCAGTCTTCTTTCTCCTTGCGGCCCAGCCCATTCTTCCTTAGCCTTTGACTTTTCTTCCTTATTTTTCTATTCTTCTTCATCCCGTGCCTCCCCAGCAGCCTAGACTTCATTCATCTTCTTTCTCATTTTCTTCTCTTCTCAAAGCAGAGAGGAGGTCGCCGGCTTGTCTCGTGAGCCGGGAACCGTGAATCACGGGAAGAAAGGTGGTCAAGCGAGGAAGCGGGCGGCGCAGCAATGGTTGGACAGCGGCAGGAGACACGGTGTGGCTGGGCTCATGGTGGGCTTCGAGATCGACGACAGCAGAGAGCGGAGAAGGCAGCGTGGTGAACGGCGCGGCGTGGAGACTTGAGCAACGGCGTCGATTGGTGGCGGGCGAAACAACGATGAGGAACACCGGCAAGAGAGGCACGGGTACGGGATTGCGGCGCCGGCATGGAATCGGTGAGCACGAGAATTCCGGCGAGAACAACGGTGAATTAAAGCGACGCGGGCAGAGGAGGCAAGATTCGGGCTTGTACGGTGTAGAGGAATAGCGAAGGCGCCGGCTGGGATTGAGAGATCACGGCGGCAGTGGACTGGGCATGAGGCCGTGATGGTAGCAGATGGTGAAGACTCGAACCTGAGGAGAAGATTAAGATTAATTAACCAAAATTGCAGGTAAGTGATGTTTGAGTGATTGTGTTGGTGGTTGTGACTGTGAATTGTGGAATTGCGATTGATTAATTATGGAACAGGGAGAGAAGATGGTGATTGATTAATGGATGATTATGATTTCTGTTTGCGAGAGAGGAAGAGAGGAATAGAAGAGAAACATAGAGAGATTTTGTTGATTGTTTGCGAGAGAGTGGAAGAGAAGAACCGAGAGGGGGAGAAAAGAAGGCTTGGTTGAGTGAACCAAGCACGGGGAGCTGGAGAAGTATAATTGCGAGAGAGTAACCAGAGAGAGGGAGAAGGCAGCTGGGAGAGCTACACGGACGCCGAGAGAAGGGTGGGGAGGAAAAAGATGGGGAAAGAGTTGGTGAGCGCGAGGATGAACCCGGCTAAGGAAAATGGAATACGAAGCCGGGTATTTAAAGAGGAGGAAAGAAACGAGAAAATGGTGATCTGAATTTGAATTCAAATTGAGGAGCGGGTGATTGTGAAGATGGTGGAAGGCCAGCTCAAGATCCATGAAGGAGCTGGCCGGTGAACGTGCTCTGCAAAACACAAACAAAAGAATTAAAATAAAAAGAAACAAAAAGGAATAAATATAAAATAAAATAAAAGAGAAATAAAATAATAAAATAAAAGAAATTAAATGAAATAAAAATAAAAACTAAAATAGAAATAGAAATAAAATAAATATAAATATAAAACAAAAACATAGGGAAAATAAAATGGAGATTTAAAATATGTTTCACCACCGCGTGTGGTGGTCGCGCCTCCGTGAGTGGTGGTTCGCCGGCAAAATTGCCGGGATTTGAAACGTCTTTCGAAATCTTCGTACAATGTTATATTCCACTTCCGAATGATGACCGGTGTCATCAGATAATCGAAAAGTCACAGTTGACTTTCCGATATTGCGCTGTAAATCTCCAAAATTCACCTTTTATGTGTAAATTAGCATTTTTCACATATTTTCCCTAAAAACACGAAAACAAACATTAAACCGACAAATAAGCTTTCAGAATAGCATCCATCCAAGTATTTAGAGCACTTTATGAACGTATTTTACGTTCACATCAAGAGCAATGAGCGATTACGCCGCGATCAGCTCGCTGCTCAAGAGGCTAGTGCCAGGGAGATCAATCAGCTGAGAGAGCACTTCACCCGGGATGCTAACCCCAGTCAATTAGTCTCGGCACCTCTTCCGAGAGTCGACACTCCTCTGAGGCCAAGGCACCGAGTACCGGATAGACGGACCGGGCCCCTACCGGCTCCCCTAGTCTCGTTCCTTGACGCTGAGGGTGTGGTCCACTCCGCCGATGAAGAAGATACCGACGGGGACTGCGACACCCTCCACGAGGAACCTGTTACCGTCGCCCCCAGACCACGAGTGGAAGAAGACACACTGACCAGCCTCTTCCGAGAGCTCAACGACCATCTCAGAAAAGTCGAGACCGGTACCGTCAGGAGTACGTCTAGCCTCGGCATGGCCAAGAAACCCATCGGTCCCTTCACCGGGAGGATCTATAACCACAACCGGGACTTCAAAAATCTGAAGATGGATCCTTACACTGGCAAGGAGGACCCGGTGATGCATGTGACTGCCTTCTAGTCTGCCTACAACGGTAGGGGCTATACCGACGAGGACTGGTGCCATGCCTTTGTCAATACCCTGACCCAGGAGGCCATGTTATGGTTATATCAACTAGAGCCGGAGCCCATTGACAGCTACGAACAACTGGTTGAAGCCTTCACCACCGAGTATGCCACCAAGTCCAGCTTCTTCTACTCGGTAGGGGAGCTCACCGGCTTCCAGCAGACCACAGGCGAACGGTTGGCTGGCTACATGGAGCGGTTCAAGGCTGCCTACCGGCGCTGCAATACCAAGGATGATGTCCGCGCAGCCCAGATCTTCACTAGCACGGTATTCACCTATACCGAGCTCATGAGCAGAACGAACCAGTACGCCCGCAGCTACTACCTGACCTACGAGAGGAAATCTCATCTAAATGAAATGCACAAGGGCAGCAAGGCCTCCACGGTGATCGTGGACCCTACCGGGGATAAACGCAAGCAGGAGCAAACCAGCACGCCTAAGGTCGAAGAACCTAGGCAGAATGACAAGCGCAACCGGGGTAACAATTACCGGGGGAACAACCGAAATAACAACTGGCGGAACCAGAACAACAATCAGGGGTATGATCCTCCCCATCGGGAATAGAATCACCAATACCAAGCCCCCCAGAACAACCAGTACCGACCGGTATACCGGGTTGACTCGGCCACTGCGAGCCAAGATTACCGCCTTACTCCGGTCGGTACGACCGGGGCGAGCTCGGCAACTCGGCCGAGCACACCCCCGGCTTACCGGGGTGGATGGCCATGCACCCCGCCACGGCGTCAACCAGATAAACACTCCAAGCCAAGGCTGGACTGAAACCGGTACAACCGGTACTCCAATAAAAAAGAATTCCCGGAGGCAAAACAGGTCAAAGAAATCCAACCGCAAGACTCCGTCGATGACAGCCTACCGGTTTGTACCATATTCAACAAACCGATGGAGGACATCTACAAGGAGAATCCCCAACTCTTCCCTCGCCCGTGGAAGAGGCCACCGTACGCCGACAACGGGTCAACACAGTCGAATTCTGCACCCACCATCGGTCCGGTACTCATAGTACCGAGGAGTGCCAAGCCCCGAGGGATGTTCTTCGAGCGGTTGCACCGAGATGGGAAACTCACCGTATGTTGCCGTAAAGCCCGCCGGGGTACCGAAGAGAAATTTTCACCATCGTGGAGGCCCTACCCTTTTCGGTACCACTCGCTCCGAGCACGAGTCCCATGTGAAAGAGGCTAAGCGGCACGCAATGCTTCTCGGTACGGTCGCCGTGCGAAGAGACAGAAGCGGGACCCCGGAACGTAGGATTCTCCAGGTGAGGAAGAAACCGGCATCGTGACCCCCACGATGACCCACTCGTGATATCCGCCAAGGTCCATACCGACCCGATGCACAAGGTGCTGGTCGACGGTGGCGGCTACGCCAACGTTATCTTCAAGAGTGCTACCTCGAGTTGGGACCCTGGTATAACATCTCGAGGACGGTGAATCCACTCATCGGCTTCTCGGGAGACTGGTATAACCCCTCGGTAGCGTTTGGCTCGACGTCGAGGTCGGACAGTACCCCGGTCCCGAAAGTATCGGCTCACGTCTTGGTAGTGGATTGTGAATCCTCCTACAACTTCATACTCGGTAGGCCCATCCTGCGCGAGATCGAGCCCGTGTGTGCTACTTGCTCGTCTAAAGTTCCATACTCCCGCCGGGTTGCCTCCATCGAGGAAGTCGGCCCATGGCCCGGTGTTGCTTACGCCCAAGAAACAAAGCCACGACGCCCCACGGGACGTGTGCAACGTCACACCCAGGAATAACGCAGCAGCGGCGGACAGGCCGGATGATCCCCGGGAAGGATCAGTAGTCATTCAGGGGAAGCCCCACGAGGAGGTGGAACAGATTGCCTTATTCCCTGAACAACTTGACAGGGTAGTAAAGATCGGTACCGGCCTACCGGTCGCCCTGCGTACCGACTTGATTAAGCTCCTCAAGGATAACGCTTCGGTGTTTGCCTGGTCCTACGCTGACATGCCCGGTATCTCTACCACAACCATCTCCCATAAGCTTGGGATCGATCTTGCCTACCGGCCGGTACGACAGAAGAGGCGCGTCGGGGACCAGGAGCGGTACGAGGCTATGAAGACTGAGGTCGACAAATTGTTGAGTATCGGTTTCATCCAGGAAGTTCAATACCCCCGTTGGCTGCCTACCCGTGCTAGTGAAGAAACCCAACGGGAAGTGGCGAATGTGCATCGACTTCACTGACCTCAACAAGGCATGTCCCAAGGACAGCTTCCCTCTACCGAGGATCGAGCAGCTTGTCAACTCCACTGCCGGTCAAGAGGCCTTGAGCTTCATGGACGCCTACTCAGGCTACAACCAAATCAAGCTGGATCCCGAAGACCAGGAGCACACCTCCTTTATGACCGACCAAGGTCTATACTGCTACAAGGTCCTACCCTTCAGATTGAAAAATGCCGGGGCCACCTATCAGCGGTTGGTCAACCGCATGTTCTCCAGGCAGATCGGGAGAACCATGGAGGTGTATGTTGACGACATGCTCGTCAAGAGCCTGAAGAAAAGTGACCACCTCACCGAACTACAGGAGACATTCTCCATTCTCCAAGACTATGGGATGAAGCTTAATCCCGAGAAGTGCGTCTTCTGCGTAGGCGAAGGAAAATTCCTTGGCTTCATGGTCAGCCACCGGGGTATCGAGGCTAATCCCGAGAAGATCAGAGCGATCTTGGACTTGGAATCTCCCAAAACCTTCAAGGACGTCCAAAGCCTTAACGGTAGGATCGCAGCTCTCTCCCGGTTCATATCACGGTCTACCGACCGGTGTGCCCCATTCTTGAAAATTTTGAAGACCGGGAAGAAGTTCGAGGGCTAGACCACCGAATGCGAGCAAGCCTTCGCCGCATTGAAGGAGTATCTGGCAGCAACACCGCTGCTCAGCAGACCGGTACTAGGCGAACCTCTATTCCAATACCTATCGGTATCGAGGACTGCTGTGAGTTCGATCATAGTCAGGAGCCACAACAAGGAGGACCTACCGGTAGACTACACAAGCAAGTCTTTCCTGGATACCGAGACTCGGTACCCCGAAATCGAGCAGCTCATCCTCGCACTCATGATCTCAGCCCGAAGGCTTCGCCCATACTTCCAGGCACACCCCATTGTGGTGCTTACCGATCACCCACTCAGGCTGATCCTGCAAACGCCAGAGGCATCTGGCAAACTTATGAAGTGGAGCATCGAGCTCAGTGAATTCGACATCACCTACCGGCCCCGACTGGCAATCGAGGCACAGTGCGGCCGACTTTATCTCGAATTCCAACCGTGCAGTCCACACCCACATCGGTAGAAGGAGCTGGCTCGGCCGAGACGGCCCAAGCCACCGACGAGGAAACATAGTTTGATCCCGCAATACCGATCTGACAACTATATGTGGATGGCGCCTCAAACACCCACGGTAGCGGAGCCGGACTCATCCTCATCACTCCTCACATCGGTAGTCCCGACACATCTCGGCTCGAGAGTGCTCTCCGGTTCAACTTCAAAGCTTCCAACAATGAGGCCGAGTACGAAGCACTCCTGGCCGGCCTTCGGCTGGCCCGGCACTTGGGAGCCCAGCAACTCCAGGTCTTCAGCGACTCACAGCTCATTGTCAACCAAGTCTCGGGGGACTACCAGGCCAAAGATCCCATCTTGTCTCGGTATAGGACTTTGGTAAAAGAGCTCACTGCCGGTTTCTTATGCCTCAAGCTAACGAAGGTACCGAGAGAAGAAAATCAAAGGGCTGACGCCCTGGCCAGAATAGCCTCGGCTATTGATCCTAACCCCGGGAACTCGATACCTATCGATATGCTAGAGAGCCGAAGCACCGAGTCAATGCCCGCCGAGGTAAACCACTTGCGTCTGGAGGAGGCAAACTGGATGACACCAATCCTGGAATATCTGCGTGATGGCTCCCTCCCGAGAGATAATGATGAGGCAAAGAAAATAAAATTTTGGTCCTCCCGGTACCTCATCATCAACAACCACCTCTACCGGCGAGCTCACTCCCTACCATACCTTCGATGCCTCGGACCAGCCGAGTCCCGAGAGGCCATCGGGGAGGTACATGAGGGCATCTGTGGCCACCACCGGGAGGACGAGCATTGACCCACAAACTTGTCTGCCTCGGCTACTTCGGCCAACGCTCCTTCGGGACGCTATATCATTTACAAGGCAATGCAAGGCCCGCCGATTCAACGCACCAAACATGCCGAAACCGTCCCGACCACTAGAGACGATGGTCAACCCATGTCCCTTTGCCCAATGGGGAATCGACTTAATTGGGCCCGCGCCTAGGGTACCGGCGGTGTGGAGCACGGAGTAGTCGCCACCGATTATTCCACCAAGGGGACGGAGGCCAAGGCCCCTCAAGTCCATCACTTCCCAAAGAAGTACAATCCTTCGTCGGGAAAACATCATTTGCCGCTTCGGTATCCCTCAAGTCATTGTCACCGACAACGGTAAACAATTTGACTCGCATCCTTCAGAAATTCCGTTGGGAGAAGGGCATCACCCTTTCCTTCGCATTGGTAGCCCACCCACGCAGCAACGGTCGGGTGGAGGCGGTCGATAAAATCCGAAGAGAACCATGAGGACCGAAGCTCGGTGACAAGAAAGGCGCATGGCTCTGAACTGCTACCGGAGGTTCTCGGGCGTACCGCACCTCATACAAGGCGCCACCGGCGAGACACCATTTTCCCTCGCTTTCGGTGCGAGAGGTCGTGGTACCGGTTGAAATCAATTCCACAACACACCAGATCGACACATATGATCCAAATGAAAATGAAGAACAGTTGTGCCTCAACCGGGACCTACTCGAGGAACGTCGGGAACAAGCCAACCTCCGGAACGCGAACACAAAAACCAGCTCAAACGCAAGTTTGATGCAAAGGCAAAGTGCCGGTACCTCGAGCCGGGGACCGGGCACTAAGACGTTCAACCAACGGTGGGAAGGCCCGTACCGGGTAGTCGAAGTCCTCGAAGCCGGGAACCTAGGCTCATGGACTCCACCGGGTGCATACTCCCACATCCATGGAATATGGAGCACCTTCGCTACTACTACCCGCCAAAAAAAAAAAAGTCCGGAACATACCTGCTTAAGTGGACCTCACCACTTTTTCAACACTTGTAATTATTGTCTACCATAGTGAAACCCCTCAAGTGGACGTAGCCTAGGACTCGCATTGAGCCGGGTGAACCACTATAAAATTTGTGTCTCCATGCGTGCTTGTTCTCCTACCGACAATGCATAAATGCCAAGAAGAAAAATGAAACTTTTGTAAGACATGTGGCCGGTACTAGCGACCCCCATGCATAAGTTTTCCTATATTTAAGCATGTGGCCGGTACCGGCGACCCCCATGTAAAACTTTTGTAAGACATGTGGCCGGTACCGGCGACCCCTATGCATAAGTTTTTGTTACACTAAATTCCTCGGGTTGTCGGTATCAACTACCCACATGAAATGGATACTCAAGAAAACGATACGGGTGAGAGGCGAATAAACCAGCCCTCCCGAGTGAACACTTGATATGACATGAAAAACATAATTTATAACGAGGCGAAACACGCCATTGTTCAAACGGCAAATAAAGGCCTTATGGCCAACTCAAGTACTACCTCCCGATAGAGCACCCCCTGCGGGAGAGTTGTTCGAAAGAGGGTTTAAATCCCCCAACAAAAAAAAAAAAGCAAAAAATACAAATTACACGGCCCGCCGGTACCACCCAACACGGGGGACTTCTCCTGCCGCGGCTGCTGCTCCGACCGGCCGGGACCACCGGTTAGCTCCTCCTCGATCTCTTTGAGGATGCCCGGTGCTCATCATCACACGTGATGCTCCGCGAGCTCGAGCACCGGGAGCTGGCTCCGGTCACCGCTCGGGGAAGGCCTCCGTGATCTTCTGCCGAGGATGTACGCACCACCCTCGATGTAGGCGGTGGCCTCGCTCCACGGCTCGACCCGGTCATGACGGTGGCGAGGACGGCCTCCTTCTTAGCCTCCGAGAGCCGCCTCCGGGAGTCGGTCGAACTCAACACTGAGACGAGCACTCTCGGCCGCCACCGCGGCCTCGGCCTTCTCCTCGGCCTCCTGGACGAGCCTCACCGACTTCTTCCTTGGTCTTCTCGAGCTCGACCTTGGTCTTCTCGAGCTCGGCCACCGCCCGCTCCTTCATGCCAAACATGGTGTCATAGCCATTCTGTAGGATCTCCACCTGCCCGCCCACCGTCTGTCATTCCTTCCAGACCTGGTGGTCCAGGAGCAACTCCTCATAGGCCAACTGCAACACCGACGCAACAAGGGGTAAAAAAAGAAGAAGTGCAGAGGTAAGGTAACGGTACCCTCTGCTTGCACTGAAAGAGGAGATCCCTCTGATCCCTGATGTTCATCTCCGGGAAGGAGGCAAGCCGAGAGACCGGGAGCGGGTCCTCCAGTGCCTTCTTCACACAGCCGCGGAACAACGCGACATTCTCGGTAGGGATCTCCCTCCCGAAGATAGGTGCAGACTCGGAGCTTTGCATGGCCAGAGTAGTGCCGGTACCCTCCGCACCCTGAGCCACTTCATCGGCGACAGCCTCTTGCTCCTTTTGCCTCTTTCGGTGGCCCTTCACTTGTTTAACAAACTACCGCAAGGATCAGTACCGATACATACCGGTATAACCAGAACATCGAAGAAGGGAAGAGGCTTACCTCTTCACGGGCAGTGCGTTTTTTGGAGGCTCCGGCCGGGACCTCAGGGGCACCCTCCGTCTTCGGACCGCCGTCTCCATCAGCATCGGTACTGGCCTCTACCTCCACTGGCGTCGTCTCGGAGCCCGGCCGGACCTTGTGCGCCCTCTTCTTCTTCTTCCTACCGGCATCATCCGCCGCAGCCTTAGCCCGCTCAGCATCAACCAGCTGAGCCTCCGGCACCGGGTCCTGATCCAGGGTCTTCTTGACCTGGTAGAAGTCCCTCCGTTCACGAACCATACTTTCGTCGTCCCCGACAGTGCGGTACCGACGGAATTGGCGGAGGACTACAATCAGAACCACCGGTTAGCAAACAAAATGAAAGACGACAATAACAAAGAGGAGCCGTAAGTCACTTACATGGCCTCGAAACGGGAGATAGGCCTGACAGATGGAGCGAATACCGATTGAGCAGAACGGTAGACCTCCTCAACACCAAAGAGATGTTGCCACGAATCCACGCGATCTCCTTTGCTTGCTCCTCGGTAAGCTTCCTCCAATATTGATCAACTGCAAAAAAAAACAAGTGAAGCAACGGTTAGTGCAGAAAACAGGAAATGCAAACGAATACAACTCTTTGTATCGAAAAGTCTCCGTACGGGAGTTCCCTAAAGGCACACGAGACCCTTTTCTTCGGTGTGGCCGAACCGGCAAGAAACTCCCACCGACCCCCCACAAAGAAATACCTACTCTTCCAAGTCTGGCTGGGAAGTAGGATTGCCAAACACGAGGGGATGCCTAACAATCTCGAAACTCTCGAGACTCTCGCACTCGTGGCTCTCTACATCATGCTCACCGGTCATCCCTACCGGATCGGAGCATCTTTCTTCAGGCAGCACCGGGTGGATTTCTTGAACTTGTACACGTAGTCCATCCACTCGGTATCCGGCGGACACTCGCTACAAGGCTTCAATACCGACCTCGGCTTGTACCAGCCCTTATCGGCCTTTGAGTAACCCTCCAAGGCCCACTTGGTTGAAGACTACCGCCAGGTCCGGCTCACCGAACCCGCAATGGTAGTACAACGTATAGAGGGCGTTGAGGTACCGCCGGTATTCGGGTTTAACCGAGCAATGGCCAGGCCAACCTCGGCCAGGAACCGTTCGTTGGAACGCCGGTAGCGGAATCCGCAGACCCTTCCCGAAGAATGCAGGATGTACTAAGGTCTCGCCCGGTACTGCGGAAGCACTCCTGAGCTCCCCCTTCTCCGGTAGCCGCATGCTCACCGTGCTGGGGATGTTGAACGCCTTCCTCAACGCCACCAAATCCCCCTCGAGAGACGCACTCAACTTAAGCCGGTCCACCGCAAACCCTACCGGCACCGAAGCTCCACTACTACTCGCCGGGACTTCACGTACGGTTCCGAGGCGAGGGGCACTAAGTCCTCACCGGTAGTAATTCCCCTCACCATCGTCTGAATCACACCATCCAGACAGAATAGACTGGTTCTCGGCGAACAGGAACTACTGCTGCAGGTACTTGAACTAAAATCTGAACCAGCCTCCTCCACCGATGAGCTCCTTTCTGGCTCTTCACCAGAAAAGGCGTTGCCACTACTGGCACTCTCGCTCCCTGAGTCAGACATCTGCAAAAACCGCACTAAGGTTCTTATCGGGAGGGATAACCTATGCCTATGCAACCTAGCTCGGTACTATGGCTGGACACCGGTACTCAAACTACGTTACAAAAGCAAAGCGGATAAAAAAAAACATACGAGAGGTCAAGGCATCGGTAATTCAAATGCTGGAAATTCGGTACCGAGTGATAAAAAAACCGCACTACCGAGACGAGCTCTCGTTCTCCTACCGACGGCTTGCAGAGCTCTGGAAGTGAAATTTGCAAGAATGGAGTGAAGAGAACTCTCTTCACCCCCATATATATAGCGGGAGTCAACCCATCTTGACCGTACAACGTGAACCGTCGCGGTCCGAGATGACGACACGTGGCGCCGCGACGGTTGAGCTCCCCCACGATGTTCCGCAGCGGCCGGGCATGACACGTGTCACCCCACTACCTCGGCAGTTACGCCAAGGAGCTCAACGGCCATGACGCTTCAACTCCCCTCGAAACTCGGAACGGTTACAATTCCCAACCGGGAGGAACCCCTTGTTCGGGGACTTGGGGGACTACATGGGAAGGTACCAAGCGTCGCCGCGGCTGCCCCACCGACACTTCGCTACATCCCGATATGAACTTCGGAATAAGTCCCCGACCAATAGCTTCCTCTTGTTCGGGACTTGGGGGACTTCTGTTGCTACTATTTCATATCTTTACCGGATGAGCCCCGAAGTAGCTCACTTTACTGGGAGCAGCCTGCCTATAAGCCTCACGACCGACTCGGTAGGGCTCCCTACAGAGGACATAACCTCTCGCAACGCCCCGGCGGCATCCACCGACTCGATAGGGGTCCCCTACCGAGTATATTGCCCCGGCAATGCCCCAACGACGAGAGTAAGCCCCGGGCCGCAGTCGAAGCCCGGCAGCATCCCCGCCGGTACCGGTAAGACCAGGCCGGGTGTACCGACAACAAGCTCTCCCTCCGGCGCACATGGACGTCTCCCGACTGTGCACCGAGAGTGGCCGCCCCACCGTACCGGCACGGCCACCCGGCACACGTGCTTGTCCACTACCTCGCAGATCGCACTAAGTCGCATGCCCATGCTGCACTAGTGACGCCGTCCCTCGATGCGCACGTTGAAGTAGTGGATCAGAGGATATTCCTCGTGTCAGGGGATGTCCCCCACGCCAGGGAAGCTTGTCTCCGACCTCACCTCCTATATAAGGAGTCCTCACTCCTTATTCAGGCACGTTCTCTCCGAATCCCAAACTCTCTGCTCTCATAACTTATCGGTACTGACTTGAGCGTTGGAGGGTCTTCGGTCGGTACACGCCGACCTCCCTGACCAATATTGTGCTTTCAGGTACCCGTGCACGACGCTACCGGGCAGTTGGGAAACGGCGGAAACACTTGGTATTGAAGTGTTACAAAGTAGTGATGGGATTTACATTAATCAAAGGAAGTATGCATTAGATGTGTTGAAGAGATTTGGAATCTATGAAAGTAATTTTATGTTAAATCCAATTGTTCTTGGTTTTAAAGTCTGCAAAGATGAAGTGGAGCCAAAGTCGATCAAATGTACCTAACTGCAACACGACCTGATCTAATGTTTGTTGTGAATCTCATTTGTTGCTATATGGCATAACCAACTGAGTTACATCTGCAGGCAGTAAATAGAGTTCTGAGGTACTTGAAAGGCACAACCAATCTTGGGATTTTGTATAAGAAGGGAGAGAATGAAGATTTGATTGCTTATACTGATAGTGATTATGCTGGTGATATGGAAGATAAGAAGAGTACATCAAGTTACGTTTTCTTGTTACGTCCTTAAGAAAGTAGCCAATTGTTACGCTTTCAACAACTGAAGCTGTAGCATCTTGTGCCTGTCTAGCTGTTTGGACGAGGAGAATTTCAGAGAAGATAAGTCACTCTCAAAATGGATGTACTATAGTGCTTTGCACAAAAGATCAACTATCGAGCTTTTAAAGAATCCTGTGATGCTGATTGATGTGCGTTTTCATTTTCTGCGTGAACTCACTAGAGAAGGAATTATGGAGCTAGTACATTGTGGCACTCAAGATCAAGTTGCAGATTTAATGACCAAGCCTCTCAAGTTAGATGTGTTTCTGAAGCTTCGAGAGCAGCTAAGAGTTTGCTAGGTTCCAAGTATAAACTAATTACTGGTTAGAAGTTAGTTTAAGGGAGGGATTGATGAGCAAATTAAGTTACTTGTTTCTCAGGTTTTCTATTTGGGTTTGTTTCTGTTAGAATAAATTCATATTAAGTAGGGTAGTTGATTTAATATTTTGACCATTTTTCTTAGTATTTACCAGGTAATTAGGTCATGTAATACGTGGGTTGCATTTGTGTTGTTCTATTAGGTCTTTGTATGGCTATTAAATAGCCAAACTTGTTTCAATTCAATAAGTCATTCTTTCAGATTGTGTTCTTGTTTGAAGTCTTTGATTCCTAACAATCTAACCCACCATCCTTTTCATCCGTGATTACGTCTTTCTTTTCAAATTAACGAGTTTCACTTTGCTACTGGTGGTTTCTCCTCGATACCCATGTAATTAGATTTATTGTTTTGCATCAATTTCGTTTTCTTTTTTTTATGTAGGTATCTATTGATTTTCTGTATTATTGGTTTGATTTGTTTCTATGAACCTTTTGTTATTTCATTTAGGTTCGTTATTGGTTTTTGTTTTTGTTTTGGGATTCTAAGGTTGTTTTCTATTGATCTAGATTATGGTTCATTGTGATAAACACTGTTCTGAATTTGATCTGCCTGGAATTGAGCTAATTTGATTTATTTTTTCCATTTTTTGGATTTAATTATACCTGGAATTGAGCTATTGATTGCGTTTTTCAAAAGCGAGGGATTGGGGAAGAGAGAAAAGCAGTGGACCGAAGTGATTTCTTGGGAACCCAGAGCTTTCAGAAATTCAGAAATTCTTGGTTAGTCAATTTCAGAATTTCTTCATTTTTGTCATTTTTAATAACTATTTTTAAATAATTTTATTACAGAACAGAATTGTCCCTCAATGCAGCCAATTTTCATTTTCTTGTTGACAGAGTCGGCCAGTCTAGATCGGACAAGGCCTTCAACGACAACTACATACTCAATCCTTAAGTCATTTACTGCGGAATGCGCCTCGAGAAATGGGTTTGTGAGTGTAGTAATCTGAATTGTATCGGTGTGGTCTCGAAGGTTGAGGAGTGAGGCCGCCGTAGACCTAGTGGAGGGTGACCCACCTGCATAGCGTGACCCGCTTGCCAACGTCATCGGCAGACAATTCACAGCAGAAGCCGGTTCAGGTGACCAATTGGAGGGGAGTTCAGGGATTGGGATTCTGAATGAGGATTTCTGAAGCTGAAATTGAAGTAGAGAATATGGCGGTGCGTTTGGGGAGGGGTTTAGAGAGAGGGTTTTAGGAGGAAGATGGTGTGGGGGAGAAGAGGGAGGGACATGGCTTTTGTTGTGTCTGTGTGGAGTGGATTAAGAGGGGTTTAAGGATTGGGAGTGAAGAGACTTTTGCTTTATGAGCTTTTTGGTGATTTTGAACTTGGTTGATTAGTTCAGTGGCCCATCACTTGAAATTTCATAGATTTGTTTCGTTCGAGTAATTTTAAAATGCTTGTAATTGGATTTGAAGAGCTATTGTAATTCTCCATGTTTCTAGTTTGAAATCAATTGCCATTACTATGCTTTTATGCCCCTGCTGTTCTTGCAGCGGTAGGATGAATTCAAAAAAATAGGTGCTTATTTTTAGTATTTTTGTGTACATGATCTTTCTTCTTTGTCAGTGGTATAGAAGCACTTGGTACCTATACAGAGAAACAGTGGTAATGGTACATTAGATTGTCTTATGTTTGGTGTGATTCATTTGAAATCGATTTGGTTTCTTGTTATCTTTATAGCCATCCAAAGGACTCACATAAGCTAATGTTTCTTTCATGTAGAATTAGAAGGCCTTTGAATACTAAATATTTACTTACTTCGAGGTATATCGGTTAGGGTTTGAGACCATTTTTATTGTTTGTAGTAATTGTGAATAAGTGAGGACATGAGGTCCTACAGTGTGATGGTGGGAATTGAGATATTAGAAGTCTTATATGAATTGTCAGATTTTGGATTGTCCATTTTTAGGGAAGGTTATGCCGAATTTTTGGTGGAATTTCTCCTATGATGAACCCCATAGGACCACCTTGGATTTCAGGGTGAAATCTAGGGCGGATCATGATAAAGGGAGGTTGAGAGAGATGGTAAGATGGGTTTGTCATGCATAGATGAGTTGTAAACCTTTGTTGCGGAAGAAGAGAGAGAATATAAGAGAAATATTTTAAATAATAAAAAATCAATGAGTTAAACGCAACATCTTGAACTATATCGTAGCCAAATCTCGAAACTTGTGCACCCGATTATGTCAGAGGAAAAAAAATTCGTGCCATTGACTTTGTTCTGTAACTACGAAACTTATACATCCGATAGCGTGAATATTTGTAGCTAAAACTTCATTGATAAAATGAGTCATTCATTAAGGGCAATTTTGACATATCGCTTTGAAAATAGAAACTCAATCTATTGTAGAACATGTGCACCCTGACACGAGGTAAAAACCGACATCACTATTTATTACCTTAACTTCCTAAAAATTGTCGTAATAGTGTAGCAGGAAGTAAAATGGTCATTTACCCACATGAGATTGTTTATTTACTTTTCTATGTCACAAAATTAATTAAACTTTTATTTCTAATTAATCACACAAAACAACATTTAAATAAAACACACAAAATACAAAATAAACTAACACAATAAAACACACCAAAATAAATTAATTAAACTAACACACAAATAAATAAATAACATGTTTTTGGGTTTTTCATAAAAAGATTAAACCACACAATTCAAATTACACAAATTAAATTATCCAAATAAAAATTAATAAAATAATTTCACACAACAATTATTTGAACAAATAAAATTAAAATGAGTTTAAGGGAGAGAAAGGCTCAATGAATTCGGCGAAGGATCTGATCGGATTCGCCGTGGTTGAGGCTCGGGTGTCCTTAGCAATTGGGCTTGGGCCTTGGGATTATGGGCTTGTGAACAGTGAAAAGCCCAGTCCAGTTTTCTGTTGACTTTGTTGACCCGGTCTAGCCCATGATTTTCCCATCTCAAGTTGACTTTTCAACTCTCATTTTTCTTCTTTTCTGTGTTCCTTCTCCAGAACCCGTGCACTTAATTCTTCTTTTGCTTTTCTTCTTTTTCACAGCAAAGGAGAGCGAGAGATGACAGCAGCTCCGGTAGAGGGATGCCGACGCTGGCCTCAAGGCTCGGCGGCGCGGCTTTGTCTTGCGTGGGGGGATGCCGGAGATGATCGACGGTGGTGATGGCAGTCATGGCGAGCACGGGCTCGTGGATTGGGCAGAGAAAACCGGGCTGGATCGACGGAAGCTAGAGATGGCAGCTGGGCTTGGCGGCGAAGAGATGGCAGCGATGGCTAGGCAAAGGTGCGACAGTGACGAGAGATGCGGCCGGATGGGATTGAACTCGGCGCTAGGCGAGGATGGAGAGCACGGGGATGCGGAGGAACGACTTGGTCCGATGGTGATCAATTCGAGCAGAGAAAGAGCTTGGGCTCATGGCTGGGCTCGTCGTCGGGGCTAGGCAAAGCGGCTTGAGGCGGCGGCAAAGAGAGAACCGAGAGCTGATGAGAGAGAGAGCTGGCGCGGCCTAGGCGGCGGCGGAGCAGGTGAGCTTGGATGCACGGTGTGGCAGCTACGGATTGCAGCGGCGGTGGTGATTGTTTCTAGGTTCGATGGGGACATCGAAGGCAGAGGTTGGGGACGGTTCACGGCCTGAGAAGCGGTGATCGATTTGATTAATTGATTGCAGTGGGTTGTTGATGATGATTGTGAATTGCAGGTTAATTGAATGAAGGGTGCAGATTTGTGGTTGTGATGTTGCTTGATTTGTTAATTGAGCTTGCAGGTAAGGAAAAAAGAAACAGAAGGAGTTGTGGCCGTGAGGGAGAGGGTGATGGCAGTGGGGAGAACAAGAAAAGAAATAGAGAAGGAGGGCTGAGATAGCTCGGGAAAGAAACAGAGGGAAGAGAAAAGATTGTTGTTTGCAGGGAGGAAAAAGAAGGAACAGAGAACAAAGAGATGAAGACGGGGCTGAGATAGTATTTGAGAGAAGGAGGGAAGAGAGGAGAGAGTTTTCTGGGCTGTAGAGAACGAGAGCAGTGAGTAACCAGAGAAAGAGGGAGGGGCTGAGATAGCTTTGGAATGAAGGGTGAGGGACTAGGACAAAAGGCAACTAGGAGAGCTACTCGGAAGCTTGAGAGAAAGGTGGGGAGGGAGATGATAGTGAGCGCAGGGAGAGGCCCTGCCAATTCAAAACTGTCCAGAAATTGGGTATTTGAAGTGGATTGATGGAAGTGGAAACAGTAGTGGTGGACTAGCTAGAAAAGAAGAATGGTGGAAGACCAGCTAAGGTGGAGAAGAGCTGGATTGCTTGGCTGGAAAACCAGCTCAAACCATAATGGATTTGAATCCAGTGAGAAGGAGCGGGCTGCTGCAACAAAACAAAAGAAAAGAAATAAAATAAAATAAACAAAAGAAAAAGAAAATAATAAAAGAAATAAAATAAAATAATTATAAAATAAATATATAAATGAAACAATTATTAGAGAAAATAAAATGGTGGTTTAAAATGTGTATCGCCACCACGTGTGGTGGTTGCGCCTCCGTGTGTGGTGGTTCGCCGACAAATTTGTCGGGATTTGGAATAATCCGAAATATTTGTACATTATTTTATTCCACAACGAAATGATAACCGGTGTTATCTTGACATCTGAAAGTCACGGTTGACTTTTCGGAATTGCTCTGAAAACCTCCAAAATTCACCTTTTATGTGTAAATTAACATTTTTCGCATATTTTCCCTAAAAACATGAAAACAAACATTAAACAGACAAATAAGCTTTCAGAATAGCTCAATCCAAGTATTTAGAGCACTTTGTGTACGTATTTTACGTCCACATCACACCCACACGCTAATTGAGTTGCCAAACGGCAATAAGCAGAAAAAAAAATCAATGCACCGTGTGGGAATTGATGGGACAGGTGATGGACCCTAGGTGGTAGGGCAACTCAGTTGCCAATTGTGAGCAAACGATTTGGTCGACTGATTTATACGTAATTTATGTGAAAATCGTATTCCTAACTGCGAGAGTTAAGATACTCCAAAGGCCGTTTGTGACATTTAACTTGTGTTTTCATGTTTGTAGGTCATTCACGTGAGTTGAGGTAATTCGGCACTAAAAAGTGCATTTTGACGACATTCGGCGCATTTCTGAGAAGAGGACGAAAAGTCAACCGTGGCTTTCGGACATCAAAGATCACACGAGTCATGCCTCGGATGACGATTCTCAAGAATAGCATGAAGAATCGGAAAGAGGAAAAAAATTGAAGAAATTGCATTTCCGACGACTTTTCCGGCAAACTACCACCACAAGAGGCGGGCAACACCGCCGGAACACGACCACACATGGAGGAGAGATTCAAATCAAAAACATGCATGGGATTTTGCACTCTATAAATAAGAAAAAGTTTTATTTTACTTCACCTAAAGTGCATGTATTTAAATCCCTCCATTATGGCTTGCTTTTACATTTTTCTAGGGGGGTGTTTTTGACTTTTCTAAGAGAGCATTGGGGGAAAACATTTAACCTAGCAGCTGCAAAGGGAAAAGAGAATCAGCCCCCATTTTTCTAAAAACTCATCTCCTTCTTCCTTTTTTTCGTCTCCTCTCTTTCTTCTTCTTTTCTCTTCTTCCTCTTCTAAATTCCGGCCACCTTCTCTACCAAATCCGGCCACCTTCTTCCACCCTTCTTTCTTTCTTGTTTTTCCTTTTCTGTTTCGATTTTTTTTTTTTCGAAACATAAACAAATATAACAATTTACAAAGTCACACCCCCACACTTATTCTTTTTCAAACTCTCAGAACATAGACATTTTAGCATCTGAACAAAAGTAATCTCAAATTGCTCACTAAGATAGCTCGGAAAGGGTAAGGCACATGTTTAAGCTAAGGGTAGACAGTTATGGTGCGAAGAAACGAAAGGCTAAACAAATAGGCACAAACATGCAAACTAATGATATTGTTTAGGGACAAATGCTCATTTGGCCACGGTGAATTCCTAATGCCTTAATCATTTCCAAGATGTAACATGCATGACAGATAGTTTCAACAAGATATTATGCAAGTTCTAGAGATACATATCACATAAGCTTGATCACACATGAAGAACAAAGTGCAAAGAATTATGAATGCACTTCCATTAAGCTTGAAGCTCACAATATGGCATGTATAGCTCACAAAAATCTCTCTATGCTTCTCACATTCAATGCATCAATCTGACAAAGGGTGTACATGCAAAGTCCCATAGCAATTTATTTAAAAAAAAATGAAGTTCAGGAGACCTAAACATGCTTTCATCTCATACAATTAAGTTCAATCTCATCACCGATGTTGGAAATCACAAAAACAATACAAACAGAAGCAAAATATTTTTGAACTTTTTTCATTTTTCTGATGATTTTTTATTATTATTATTTTTTATTATGGTAACAATACGTGACCACAGTGACTCACTTAGTGCAATAATAGGTTCAACGCTACCAAGGGAGTGAGTATGATCTAGTCGATATATTGTTATAGTAGAAAACGAAAAACAAGCAAATATTTTTTTGAATTTTTGAATTTTTTTTAAACAAATAAAGTGAAACCTTCCCCCCACACTTGAATTAAACATTGTCCTCAATGTTAGACAAATATTTTCGATGAAATGAAAAATTCAAGCATGGTTATTGAACTGAAAACACAAAACAAACAGAAGTAAACACACAACAGTTATACAAATGAAAAACAGATAAGTTAAAGAAAAACTCCCCCTTGAAGATCCTTAAGCTCCTCCCGAAGCAAGTCACCAACAGTCACAAACAAGGCTAGCAGGGCCTTGCATCCAACGTTTGCCCTTAGTTGACTGCGGCTCTAATCCTTCTGAGCGTGTCCTGAACGACGTTTGTTGCCGACTCCACAGCAGATTTGGCTGATGTAGCCTTCACCGAGATCTGGAACACTATTGTCAGTAGAGTTCCATCAAGTATGCCTCCGGATACATTAGGTAGAATGGAGAAGCCTGATGACATCAATGAAAATGGCTCCGGGTCAGCTCCATATAGCAAAGACTGGAAAATGGATTGATTGATCGGCGCATAAATCACAGACGACCCCATTGCATCGGTGCAACACTCCTGGAGAATGAGGAAGTCGTTGTGATTACTTATGGCGAGCACCGAGATATGATTGAACGGGTCAAGATCAGTGGTGAAGTTTGCAAGCACATGTACTGAGCTGTTGATAGGAGCATAAATATGCGACATTTATATATCATTACCCTATATTTACTTAGTTAGTTCATTGTTATTTCTATATTTTTATGTCATTTTTATGTTTTGTAGGTATTTTGGAGCAAAGTGGGAGAAAAGAAGCAAAAGAGGCAATAAAAAGCTTAAATGATCAAATCTGCCTGTGCAGTTCAGTCAACTTTGAAACATTACTGAGAACAGCTCATGATGAATTAGAACATGTGCAATATATGGAATGAAAGCTACGGATGTCTAGTCTCTGTAGAATTTTACGGTTCATGAAAAGCTATTTTCTACAAGGAGATATATGGATTTGAATGGACAAAGGTCAGTCTGCCGGAATTGGTACAGTAACCTTCCGAGAAATCAGTCAACTTTGGAAGACTTCCATTTTCAGCTCACAATGAATTAGAGCATGTGCCACCTACCATTTTGAAGCCCAGGAAGTCTAGTTTCACCTCCAAGTGACAGAACTCAATTCCACTTCCTGGTTGGTGAGAAAAGTGTGCTCAATTGCACAAAGATCAGGCTGCCATTTCAACAGTAATGTTGAATTCAACATTGGCAGTCAACACATGTCTCTTATTTATCACATGGCTGTACCTACTGCTCTTATCTTCCACAATGGCTGGCTGCACTTGCTCTCTTCCTCCTCTATAAATACCTAGCTCCCCCCTCTTTGTAAAACACACCAATACATCAAGATGTAGCAATAAGCTCATCTTCTCTCCTTCTCCCTCTCATTTTTCTGTTCTTGCAATGTTTAGTTTAGCTTTTAGTTTGTTGTAATATATATTTATGTGAATAATCACCACCTATATGGTTGGTTTTATATTTTGTGTGAAATAAATTGGGGATTATTATAGCCCTAAATATGTTTTACTTGCGATATTGGCGTTAATTTACCATTTTTTGAATAATTGAATGATTATCTTTTCACTAATTATTCATTGATGAATCTATATATATGTTTCTTTGGAGGCCTACTTAGATACATGTATTAGGGTTCTATTGCTAGGGTTATATGTGGACCGCCATATCATCATATAATTCCAATTAAGTAGCAAATGAATGAATTAAGGCTTATTCATGTGATTAGATTTCTCGGTTGCATAGGATACATGCCATGTCTTATGATCGATGTGATGTTCGTTCTCTTCAATCGTAATGATTCTTGAGTGTTGAATCTATGAACATGTCATTCTAGGTTGCGTTTCGAGAACTAAGTTAGGGAGTACATGCCATGCACCTAACATACCAACTATGAGAGAACAATAGGATATGATCAACATGTCATTGATTTATCTTGAACATCGTCATTCAATTTGAAAAGAAGTGTGTAGATTAACATATCAAGAGTGAAATGTTGTCTACTTTATTTCTTGTTTTATTTTCCATTATTCAATATCAACAGAAAAATCCAAAAATATTTGTATATTGTAATTAGAGTCTTTTCGTGACAAGATTAGCATTTAGACACAATCCTCTGTGGGTAATGACCCTTGCTTCCCACTGTACTATACACGACACATTTATAGGAAGTTAAGGTATATATATTTTGACGCGCTTTAACGCGTGTCAGCTGTCCATCGACATACTATCCCATAATGGTCTTGTCTGCACGTCTTTGAGGAACTCAAATATTCTTGTGTGATGGGATAGATGCGTGACAGAAAAGCCAGCAGTACGATTGACTCTAGGGGGTTTGCTAGGATCACCCCTTCTCTTGTTGGTCCTGACCTCCATTTTTGTTTCTCTTGTTCGGTTCGAACAAGTCCAGTGATGGTATGTGGAGTTGTTGATGTCGTTGAAGAAACTGACCACCATTTGGTTTGCCATTTATGCAAGACCTCTTCTCCCTTCAGGTGAAATGATTGAGTCACTTGGTGAAGTGTGGAACCCCATGGCGCACATGTAGCGCTCGGCTTATCGTTGAAGGGTTGAGATCCAACGCTTTGCACCAAATGCGTACCCTGATTGGATAAAAGGTTCGAAAATGGGCTTCATATCTTTCTCGCGCACATCCACGTGCTCCACCAAAGTGACAAGGGAGGATCCATTCTGCATATCATGAATCAAGCATCCGTAGGGACGTTTTCGGCATATTGATCTCACTGAAGGCTTTGGATTTGAACGCAATTCATCCACGGAGACATCCACAACGATCCAACTTCCATCCAGTTGTTGATGAGAATACCTAACAAACTGGACTTCACGAGTTGAAACGATGTGAGATGCCACCAGAAACTCGGCCGACATAACTTGCTTCTGCTCCTTGTACCTTTCTTCTTCGCCGGAGGATAGTACCTCCAAGGTCTGGGCATTTGTGACCATGCTACAGAAGACGGGCAACCATTGACCAACATTTGAACGATGGTGGTCGGATGAAGCTGAATGGTTGCCAAGTGTCTCGAGGATTCTGGTCTGCAGTATGGTGCAGGTTCACCTCGTTGAAACACTTGCAAGTACTCAACAAGATGAATAGAAGTGCTGGGAGTCGGTGAAGATATCCATAGAGGAAAACCAGCAGTGGCCATGAGCAAGAGCTCGTCTTTAGCCTTATGGGCGATATCTGAGATCAAGTCGGTGTGGACTCCATCAAGATCATGAGCAGGTCCCGGAAGATTGTCAGATGGCACAGGAAAGGATGGGTGCTCGACTAGTGTTGGCATGAGGCTCCGCACATTCCGTCTCAAGTGGTCTATATCGATTGAATTATCGGACAACTCAAGAAGAGGCTCTGGTTATGGAGGAACAACTTCGAGCCTTGACCGTGGCACATCTAAATGCGGAACAGGACCTCCGCAATTGGGACAGATGCCGCTGTGGAGAGCATCGAAGAGTTTTTGATTCTGCAGTTGGAGCTCTTCGTTCTTGCTCACCAGCTCATCGTTTCTTCTCTCTAGCTCAGCAAATCGCTGCTCATCAGTTTGGATACCGAACTTTTCCCTATTTCTCGTCCCCCAATAGTAGATCTGGCTTTCATCTAGCCCGATTTTCGGTCCAAACCTTTCTCTTTATGGTTTGGTGGGATGAGAATCCACTGCAAAGAAAGCCTCTAGTGCTTCTTTCTGAGCCTTGGTGTATTTCGACCTCGGAAGTCTCCTATGGATAGGAGCGGCTTAAGGCTCAGCAGGTGGATCAGCAGCCAGGATTGGTGCTTGCGGTTGCGGTTGTGGCTCAGTCGGCATGCTAGCATCGAAGTTATTGAGCATGCTCGGTGGAATAATTTCATCCAAGCCATCAAAGAATTGACTCTTTTGGCCATTTCTGGGTTGGGAGGGAGGATGACTTTCTGGGTTTGGGAGTGTTTCTGGGAAAAACTCAAGAACAATGAAGAACAACGAGAGAAAAAGAGAGAGAAACTGAAAGGGAAAACCGAAGGGAACTGATGGAAATGACACAAACTGACACAGACGCAAGGGAAAGGAACAGACACAGATCCGCAATTTACGGATCGGACAACGAAAGTCGCAAAGCACACAGTGCCGAGCCACAAAAGTCGCAAAGGGAATAGTGGACACGCGCGCGGAAATTATTAAACTAACTTTTTTTTTTATTATTCGGCCGACGCAGAAGTCGTCCGTCGGCCCAATAACAATTTTTTATTTTTTTTAATCAATACTTTATAAAAAAAGTCATAAAGTGAACAGCGAAAACGCGTGTGACACACGCGCGAACGCGATTATTGAGTTGCCGACACTTTAAACGGGCCTGGGCCATCGGTATGGTCTGGGCTTTAAAGTAGGCCTGGCCGCGTAGAGTACGGGCCATTATTGGTGGGCTTAAACTAATGGGCCTAAAAACTAACAGGCCCGACACACTAATTTGAGTGTTTTTTTTGAGTAACCACTAATTTGGGCTTGGGTTATAAGTTTTGGGCTTTGAAAATGACACGGGCCCAATGGGCCAAATTTATTTTAATTTTTTTTCGAAACCCAAAACTCAAACCGACTCACAAACGGGCTTAAGGGTCAATAACAAACAAACAACAAGCCCAAAAACAAAACAGAAACAGTAATTATAAACAGTAAAAATAAATAATTACAAACAGTAAAACAAAACAAACACTTTTAATTTTTTTTATTTATTAAACAGATAAATAACGAGAGTGAATAAGGAACTTACCTTTTACGAACTCCCGATGATACCGGAAAACACCAACAAGACATCAACCTCAAGGTTTTTCAACCTTGACTTCCAAAGTAAGCTCCGATGTAAGTGGTATAATTTCCGAATAACCTGGATTATTGCCTATAAAAATTAAAAAGAAATTAGTAATAAAATTTACAAGTTAAAAACAAAATATTTACAAAGTTAAAAACAAAATATTTACAAAGTTAAAAATGTGTCACAAATTATCTATACAAAATTAATAAATTTTCCTATGTCTACGTAAATTTTATTTACAAGGAATGTTAGTTTGTCCAAAATATAGTTAAAAACAAAGTTGATTCCAAGCGGTAATTCGAGGTCGAGGTGCGGCCTAAGTATAATGTCTAGACACAAATAATTTTCCTTTGTTTCAGAAGACGAATAGCCAGATCACAAGAGATAAGCGAGAGGCAGGATTCATTTAGTGGTACTACGGAGGCTTACGCCCCTATAGTCCTCTGAATCCAATTTTACAAACCCGTCACCCAGGGTCTCGATCATATCTAAACACCATCCATGTGCCCCTTACTCAGCTCAGAAAATTACTTGGGTGTTAGACAACTCTCCAAGTGTTAATAAAGGCCGCCCTTAACCTCAAGTGACCTTAGTAAGGTACAAATGAAGGGTTTAGGTCAATATTAACAAAAGGGACTTTACCTATTCCGTTCAAATTATAACTTACAACAACTTAAATAATTAACAGTACTCAGGACACCTAAGTAAAATTATTACTAAGTATAACAAAATATCTACAAGTATTATTTACAAAGTGTTTTTATCACCCACGGTGCCTGGACTTTCGCCCACCAAACTGATAGATGCCCAGACCTCCGTTAATTAAGAGGCTAAATTGGTAATTTCGCTTTTTTTTGTGAAATGACTTTTAAGGACTTGAGGTAAGACAAAACCTAAATTAAAATTTTTGTCTATGATAGAATTCGAACCTTTGACCTCATACATGCAGCTTTTCAACTCAACCACAAAGACACATGTTCTTCTTGTTTAATAATATGCGAGCATAGTATTTAATTATGTCTTACTCGATCCTAGCACATACAATTCCTCATTTAAATATTTAATTTATCTTTATCCCTTCTTTTTTTTTAATATTTAATTCCTCTCTATATTTTTTTAATTTTTTTTATTTCATTCTCCCCTTTAATATTTCTGTTAAATATTAGATCCATCTCTTTTTTTAAATATTTCAGTTAAATATTTAATCTATGTCTCTTTTATATTTTTGTTAAATATTTACTAGCTTAGTTGAGCTTTTTTTGACCTTTCAAATCAAATCAAAATATGTAGATAGGAAATATTTCAGGTTAGATATATGGTTTTGATGCCATCTCTGTGTTCCATATATTGATCTTAACAATGGTGATGATGCAAGCAACAAAACTGCCCCTTGGTTCCTTCGACAAGTGCAAGATTGAAGCTAGCTACATCCTGGGAATTGGACAAAGAGCAGAAAATGCCAAGACTTACATCTAAATGTACCTTCTATAATTAATTTCCAACATAGAGAGAGGAATTAAATATTTAACTGAAATATTTAAAAAAAGAGATGGATCAAATATTTAACAGAAATATTAAAGGGGACAATGAAAGAAAATAAATGAAAAATAGAGAGAGTAATTAAATATTAAAAAGAAGAAGAGAGATATAGATAAATTAAATATTTAAATGAGGAAATGTGCTAGGATCGAGTAAGGAATAATTAAATACTATGCTTGCATGTTATTAAACAAGAACATGTGTCTTGGTGATTGAGTTGAAAAGTTGCATGTATGAGGTCTAAAGTTCGAACCCTATCTTAGACAAAATTTTTAATTTAGGTTTTGTCTTACCTCAAGTCCTTAAAAGTCATGTCACAAAAAAATAATGCAAAATTACCAATTTAGCCTCTTAATTAACGGAGGTTTAACGGAATTTAGACGGAGGCATCTCAAAGTCCTTGTTTTAGAAGTCTGAGCATCTATCAGTCTGGTGAACGAAAGTCCAAGCACCGTGGGTGATAAAAACCCTATTTACAAATAGTAAAACACTGTTAAGAAAATTAAATAGTAAAAATAATCCCCGGCGAGCCGGCGCCAAAATGATACGAAGTAAAAACCGACATCACTATTTATTACCTTAACTTCCTAAAAATTGTCGTAATAGTGTAGCGGGAAGTAAAAGGGTCATTTACCCACAGGAGATTGTTTATTTACTTTTCTATATCACAAAATTAATTAAACTTTTATTTCTAATTAATCACACAAAATAATATTTAAATAAAACACACAAAATACAAAATAAACTAACACAATAAAACACACCAAAAATAAATTAATTAAACTAACACACAAATAAATAAATAACATGTTTTTGGGTTTTTCATAAAAAGATTAAATCACACAATTCAAATTACACAAATTAAATTATCCAAATAAAAATTAATAAAATAATTTCACACAACAATTATTTGAACAAATAAAATTAAAATGAGTTTAAGGGAGAGAAAGGCTCAATGAATTCGGCGAAGGATCCGATAAGATTCGCCGTGGTTGAGGCTCGGGTGTCCTTAGGAAGGTCTGGCTCCTTGGGCCTTGGGCTTTTGGGCTTGTGAACAGAGGTGAAAAGCCCAGTCCAGTAGAATTTCTGTTGACTTTGTTGACACCGGTCTAGCCCGATGATTTTCCCATCTCAAGTTGACTTTTCACACTCTCATTTTTCTTCTTTTACGTGTTCCTTCTCCAAGAACCCGTGCACTTCATTCTTCTTTTTTTTCTTCTTTTACTTCATTTTTTTGTTTTTCTTTTTCACAGCAGAGGAGAGCGAGAGATGAGAGCGGCTCCGGTAGAGGGATGCCGACGCCGGCCTCAAGGCTTGGCGGCGCGGCTTTGTCGTGCGTGGGGGGATGCCGGAGATGATCGACGGTGGTGATGGCGGTCATGGCGAGCACGGGATCGTGGATTGGGCAGAGAAAACCGGGCTGGATCGACGGAAGCTAGAGATGGCAGCCGGGCTTGGCGGCGACGAGATGGCAGCGACGGCGGCAGTGACAGAGAGATGCGGCCGGATGGGATTGAACTCGGTGCTGGGCGAGGATGGAGAGCACGGGCACGCAGAGGAACGACTTGGTCCGATGGTGATCAATTCGAGCGAGAGAAAGAGCTTGGGCTCGTGTCCGGGCTCGTCGTCGGGGCTAGGCAAAGCGGCTTCGAGGTGGCGGAAAAGAGAGAACCGAGAGCTGATGAGAGAGAGAGCTGGCGCGGCCTAGGCGGCGGCGGAGCAGGTGAGCTTGGATGCACGGTGTGACAGCTACGGCTAGGGACGGTTCACGGCCGAGAAGCGGTGATCGATTTGATTAATTGATTGCAGTGGGTTGTTGATGATGATTGTGAATTGCAGGTTAATTGAATGAAGGGTGCAGATTTATGGTTGTGATGTTGCTCGATTTGTTAATTGAGATTGCAGGTAAGGAAAAAAGAAACAAAAGGAGTTGTGGCCGTGAGGGAGAGGGTGATGGCAGTGGGGAGAACAAGAAAAGAAATAGAGAAGGAGGGCTGAGATAGCTCGGGAAAGAAACAGAGGGAAGAGAAAAGATTGTTGTTTGTAGGGAGGAAAAAGAAAGAACGAGAGACAAAGAGATGAAGACGGGGCTGAGATAGTATTTGAGAGATGGAGGGAAGAGTGGAGAGAGTTTTCTGGGCTATAGAGAACGAGAGCAGTGAGTAACCGAGAGAAAGAAGGAGGGGCTGAGATAGCTTTGGAATGAAGGGTGAGGGACTAGGACAGAAGGCAGCTAGGAGAGCTACTCGGAAGCTTGAGAGAGAGGTGGGGAGGGAGAAGTTGGTGAGCGCAGGGAGAGGCCCTGGCCAATTCAAAACTGTCCAGAAATTGGGTATTTGAAGTGGATTGATGGAAGTGGAAGCAGTAGTGGTGGACTAGCTAGAAAGGAAGAATTAGGGGTGGGATCGGTTCGGGACGGTTCGGTAATGTGCCTATACCGAAACCGAAACCGATTTATGTATCCGATATGGTTCGGTTCAGGATACCCCTTTTTTGACAATGAAACCGACCTATTCGGTTTCGGTTCGGGACCATTTCGGTACCAATTGACCTATTTCACAGTTTCAATAGTCATCATCAACTCCACAGTTTCAACCGGTCAATCACTATCAACTTCACAGTTTTAATCACTAGTACTAATTACACAACTATGAAACAACAATTCAAGTAATAAGCACACCATATTACCATACCAAACATTAAATAGTTTTAAAAGTTCTAATGTCTTCGAAGCCTCCGAAGTTCAGAACAAGTTCAAAATACCAAATTACCATAAGTTTTTAAAAAATATTAAACATATGTAGCAGTTCATAACTTTACAAAAAGAAAAAGAAAAACAGTCACTTCAACTCTTCAAGCTTCATTCTTCAAATTAACTTCAAAGCTTCATTGATCCTCAATCCTCTTCATCATCATCATCTGATTCTGATTCAGATGCAATCACCTCCACATCTTGAGCTACTACAGCCTTTGCCTTAGACTTTGAACTACTTGAAGCAGTACTTGAATGCTCTACATATGAAACAGAAAATAGAAAAATCAGTAACTCACAATTAAAAGCAAAATTGATTAACGGGGAACATGAACAAAATTAATAGTTTCAGTCATTACCTCTTTCAATATTTTCATAAAAATCCATGTCTTCAATGCATGGTTCTTCCACTTTACTGCAAATTTCATCTCCCCTTAACCAACTTTGCAGGCAAATTAAAGCTTCAACTGATTTAGGAGTTAATGAGCTCCTAAATGAGTCTATCACTCTCCCTCCAGTGCTGAAACAAGACTCAGAAGCCACTGTGGAGACTTGAATAGCCAAAATATCTTTTGCTATTGATGCCAAAACAGGGTACTTCGGACCATTTATTTTCCACCAAATCAATATTGGAAACTCATGTGCATTTGCAGCTGTGAACTCAAGAGGATCCAAGAGGTATTTGATTATGCGTTATTTACCGTAGTCATTAATTATTACCTAAACTTCCTAACAATTTGTCGTTGTAAAGTATAATGGGAAATAGAGGTTTTTCCCATAGAGGATTTTTCCCATAGAGGATTGTTATATTTACTTTTCAATGTCACAATAAAATAAATAAAATAAAGAATTATTATTAACAAGTATAAAGAATATATATATATATATAAATACAAAATTAAATAAACTATACAGTATTGTTTCTATTTACAAAAATATACATTATATACAAAAGTATTTTTGGGGGTTTTGATATTTTTGAAAACAATAAAAGGAAATATTTTTGGATTTTTATTCTTTTTGAAAAGAAGAAAAACACACACAAATATTGTTTTGAATATTAACCAACTCCCTAGCCATGAATCCGAAACTAACATATGTAAGATGTTGGACCACCATACATCTCCCAAATAAAACTTTCCCTAACAATTAACTCCGAGACCACTCTGTCAAGCTAATCAATAGAAAAAGAGTTGTTAATTCAAGTGCACGACCTAGCGGGACCGCTCAACTATCTGTGATCCTTCTTATTTAGTTTCAACATTAAAGATAAAACCAAACAAACAAAATTCACATAAGCTGCTAGAAGAATCAATCAACTTCAATCCAACAATTATTACACAAAATAGAAAATAAACAAACAATAACATTTCCCAAAATTATTCACGAATAGTTAATTAAACAAAAATAAATTATAATAAATAAACGAAGTTTGAGAAAAATGTTACTGTTGTGTCCATGAAAATGGACACTGTCTGGCAGGCGAATGTGGCAGACTCAACTATATTAGATCGTAAATTTGTATGTGGCGGGTGCAGAGAGCAATTCCAGATTGGGCATTGGGTCTTTGGGCTTGAGGACCATTGGGCTTTGAGGCCCAAATCAGAAAGTTGACCTGTTGACCTTGACTTTCCTTTTGCTGACTTTGACTTTTCAAAGCAGCCTTTCTTTATTCTCATTTCTCATCCCGTGCAACCAGCTTGAACATGAGAACATCTCTTCCTTCTATTGTTGACTTTTCAACCCACATTGCCATGTCAGCATTAATGGCTTCATCTCCTTCTTTCTCTTTCACGATTTCAGTTCATTCTTTCATTCCAGAACAAGAGAGAGGGAGCTGCGACTTGGAAGAAAAATTGGTGACAGCAGGTTGCAACGACGCCGGCAGAGAGCAGCAGGGAGAGGGACGCCGGTGGCCATGGGTGCAGCGACAGCGATGGCAGAAGCGAGAGCAGCAGCACGGGATTTCTGGAAATTGAAACGGCGCCGGCGAAGCAAAACAGATGGCAGCGACGACGGAGGCTAGCTGGGCTTTGGGGATTTCCAACAGCGGCGCGAAGCTGGGAACGGCGCCGGAGAAGCAAAACAGCGACGGCGCTGGCGTGATGAGTAACACGGCCTGGGAATTGCAGCGGTGGTCTTCGTGAGCTGCTTCCAAACCTGCAAAAGAAAAATATAGATAATTAGAAAATGATTGGTTATGAATTTGCAGGAAAAGAAAAGGCAAGGAGAGGAGGAGATGGAAATTGAGCTTTGGCTCATGGTTGAATGGTGTTGTCGTGGTGAATTGAATTGGCAGAGGCTGCTTTGGCCTTTGGGTGTAGAGATTAATGGGAGCTGTTGTGATGGTGAATTGGTGATGAAGTGAATTGCAGGAACCTCCTTAAATAGAGAACGGAAGGGGAAAACGGCCAAGAAGCTAGTGGTGGTGGTAGTGGTAGTGAGCTGTAGATGCGGCAAGAGTGGGAGGAATCTGTTGTGGTAGTGGTAGAAAAGAGGGAGCCGGCCATGTGAGGGAGGAAAGTGGGGATTGAATGGAGATGGATTTAAAGTGAAGGAGCGGGAGGATTTGAATGATGATGATGGAAGGCCAGCTCAAAATCCATGAAACCAAAAGAACGTGCTGGTGAACGTGCTGCAGCCAAAAGAAAATAATCAAAACAAATAAACTAAAAATAACAAAAAGAAATAAAAAGAAATAATTAATAAAAGAAAAGAAAAGAAATAAAATAACAAATGAAATAATTATAAAAGAAATATGTAAAATAAACATAAAATATAAACAAGGGAAAATAAGATGGAGGTTTAAAATGTGTATCGCCACCGCGTGTGGTGGTTGCGCCTCCGTGAGTGGTGGTTCGCCGGCAAAATTGCCGGAATTTGGAACGGTTTCCAAAATCTTCGTACACTGTCTGTAATCCACTTCCGAGAGATGACCAGTGTCATCAGAGAAAAGTCACGGTTGACTTTTAATATTTTCGGAATGCGCTAAACCTCCAAAATTCACCTTTTGTGTTGAATTTAGCATTTTTCTCATATTTCCCCTCAACGCACGAAAACAAACATTAAACAGACAATTAAACTTTCAGAATAGCAAAATCCAGTAATTAAATGCACTTTGTGAACGTATTTTACGTTCACATCACACCCCTACACTTGAACTATTGCTAGTCCTCTAGCAAACACAGAATACAAGACACAACTATATTTCACAAAAATGGAAACACACAACAAACTGGTCTTTCCAACCATAATCCTCAGCGAGTTCAAGAAATATCATCAAGAGAATAAAAATTATATACCAAGGTTAAGGAATTTGCTAAGCATTTAACATGTACATCTCATTTATGCTCGGGTGAAGTGTGTGAAAACCAAGTATACAATTAATGTCAAGCAATCCAATAGGCACATCGAAACAACATTAACCACTAAAGCTCGCAATGATCACTAAATATTTCCGCTCAGTGTTTAGGGTTAAGTGTTTACTCTCATAACAATTGCACAAGTAGTGTTCCCATAAGCTTGCTCATTAACCAACTCTCCACAATTAATCAACAAATCATTAGATCATAAGGACTTTCAATGGTGAAATGGGAGCCAAAGGGTGAATGGTAAATGATGAATGGTAAATGAAGTGAAAGGACTCGAAATGAAAAATGTTTCACATGTTTGCAAGACAAATCAACGACTTTGAAACTCATACCTATGCTATACCCGAAACAACTTTCTTATTTTTCTCCAACCTTTTATTGAAAATAATACAAGAAAATAACTCTATTTTTGGAATTTCTCTTTCTTTCTTTCTTTTTTTCTTTGAGGAATTTATTCCTTCTTTTGTTTTTGATTTTTTTTTCTTTCTTTGAACAAATACAACAAAATAAAATGCACCCCCACACTTGCCTTTTGGTATACTACCATACAAATCCGAAGCATAAGAACACAAGAAGTCACTATCATCGTCTTGCAAACACAATAAAACAAAGGTGAAATGGTGTGGGTGAACAAAAGAAACGGCTAATGAGTGATCAGTTCAAAAGGGGATTCCTAAAGTTCGTGTTTAGATGGATGGTGAATATTTGGCCATGGTGCTCAACTTATGCCTTATTCATTTCTAATTCATTACAGATTAAAAAAAATGTTTCAAGCGGTCTCTGAGCAAGTTCTAGGTTCAAAACTCATGAATTGTGCACTCATGAAGAACGAGTAAATGTATGAATGATGCATACATGTGAATATTAAATAGGCTCAAGTCCTCACATTTTCTGGGTATGCATGACAATGTATGTTTAAATGTGCTTCTTGGATTGCAATCAATTAATCGAAACAGGTTATGTGAACATGGAATTTCGAGCAATCACAAGTTATGGAAATTAAATCCAAAGCAAACTACACAAAGCCTTGACATATAATAAACATTCTCCTAATCACAACAATTAAACTCAATTCATCATCGGAATTGGAAAGAACAAAACACAAAACACAATAAAACACACAAAACAACAAAACAGAAGGAAATATTTTTGAAATTTTTGATTTTTTGATTTTTTTGATTTTTCTGATTTTTCAATGTAGGTAACAATATGTGACCACAAGGACTCACTTAGTGCAATGGTAGGTTCAACGCTGCCAAGGGAGTGAGTGTGATATAGTCGATATATTGTTACCATAGAAAACGAAAACAAGTAAATTATTTTTTTGAATTTTTTGAATTTTTCAAATTTTTTTCTTTTTATTTTTAATAAACCTTCCCCCCACACTTGAATTAAACATTGTCCTCAATGTTAGACAGATATTTCACGAAAATGAATAATTCAAGCATGGTTATTGAATTTAAACACACAAACAAAAATAAACATAAGTAAACACACAAACAGAAATAAACACAAAACAATTAACTAAATGAAAACGGAAACAAAAAGACTCCCCTTTGAAGATCGTGAAGTTCCTCCCGAAGCAAGTCACCAACAGTCACAAACAAGGCTAGCAGGGCCTTGTATCCAACGTTTGCTCCTTAGTTGACTGTGGTTCTGATCCTTTGAAGTGTGTCCTGGACAAGGGTTGTTGCCGACTCCACGGAAGACTTGGCTGATGTAGCCTTCACCGAGATCTGGAACACTATAGTTAGCAGTGTTCCGTCAAGTATAGCTCCGGATACGTTAGGTAGAATGGAGAAGCCTGATGACATAAGTGGAAATGGCTCCGGTTCAACTCCACATAGCAAACACTGGAGAATGGAATGGTTGATCGGTGCATAAATCACAGACGACCCCGTTGCATCGGTGCAACACTCCTGGAGAATGAGGAAGTCGTTGTGATTATCTATGGCGAGCACCGAAATCTGATTGCGCGGGTCAAGACCGATGGTGAAATTTGCTAGCACACGTACAGAGCTGTCCATCGACATACTATCCCACATTGGTCTTGTCTGAACGTCTTTGAGGAACTCAAAGATCCTAGTGTGATGAGATACGTGCAAGACAGAACAGCCAGCAATACGATTGACTCCAGGGGGCTTGCTCGGATCTCCCCTTCGCTTGTTGGTCCTGACCTCCATTCGAGTGTCTCTTGTTCGATTCGAACAAGTCCAGTGATGGTATGTGGAGTTGCTGATGTCGTTGAAGAAACAGACTGTCATCTGCTTTGCCATTTCCGCCAGGCCTCTTCTTCCTTCAGGCGAATGATTGAGTCACCGGGTGAAGTATGGATCCCCGTGGCGCACATGTAGCGCTCGGCTTGCCGTTAAGGTGTTGAGACCCAACGCTTCGCACCAAATGCGAACCCTGAATGAACAAAAGGTTCGAAAATGGCCTTCATCTCCTTTTCGCGTACATCCACGTGCTCCACCCAAGTGACCAAGGAAGATCCATTCTGAAGATCACGTATCAGGCATCCGGAGGGGCGTTTTCGGCAAATCGATCTCACGGAAGGCTTCAGATTTGTGCGCAATTCATCCACGGAGACATCCACAACGACCCAACTTCCATCCAGTTGTTGGTGAGAATACCGAACAAACTGGAATTCACGAGTTGAAACGATGTGAGATGGCACCAGAAACTCGGCCGACATCACTTGCTTCTGCTCCTTGTAGCCTTCGACATTGTCGTAGGATAGGATCTCCAACGTATTGACGTTTGTGATCATACTACAGAAGACGGGCAACCATCGACCAACATCGATGAGAATTTGAACGATGGTGGTCGGATAAAGATGGATAGTAGCCGAGTGTCTCGAGGATTCGGATTTGAAGTACGGTGCAGGTTCAGCTCGTTGAAACACTCGCAAGTACTCGGCCCTATTAAGAGTCTCGGTATGAATAGACGTACCGGGAGTCGGTGAAGTTATCCACAAAGGAAATCCGACAGTGGCCATGAGCAGGAGCTCGTCTTTGGCCTTGTGGACTCCGACAAGATCATGAGCAGGTCCGGGAAGGGTGTCAGTTGGCACATTGACTAAACGTCAAAGTATGGGGTAAGTAGATTGTGAAGGGGGGTTGTCGTTCCAACGAGGATCGATGGGCTCCTTAATCCCTTGGTAATTTGTGTGATCAAATACTCTAGCAATGATGGACTAGATGAGAAATGGAAAGAGTGAGTGAAGGTGAGTATGTGACAATGAGTGATGTAGTGGAGTAAAGTTTGGTTTTGGAAAAAGCAATGGTGAAATGCAATGAAACAAACAAACAATTAAAGTAAATGCAAGCAAGTAAAGGTAAATGTGTGTGCACAATGAAGGAAAATGTTGGGGTTTTCGGGTTAGCCAAAGTCCAAATATGATGCTTAGTGAACCAATTTAGTAATTATACTTGTGCTGGGGTGAATCAAGTTTCGTATCCTTAGCCATGTTATGGGTCTAAGACCATCTTTTCTTATGTATTCATAGTGCCATGTTATGGGTCACTAGAACTCTCCCAATGTGGCTTGGGAGGCTAAGAGCACAAAGACTTAGAAGCTCAAACAAGGGGTCCTCATCACATCTACTATCAATTGCCTAGAGAGAGTTAGGAGTCACCCCACTCACAAACTCAATCAAAATAGGTTATACACGTACTCAAAGAGGTGACAAAGTTCCCTAAACATGCATTCAACACATGAATTGGGTAATAGACATATCCATTCATCACTAAGCATCCATACATAGTTAATTCATCAATACATCACAATGGACTAGGGCACACAACCCTAGTCCCCAACAAGGTAACTACTCACTATCCATCAAGGTATGCATCATCAAATTACAATAGCAAGCTAAAATCATGAATACAAGAGAGAGAAGGGGTGAGAAATGCTCAATCAATGGTGTATCCTTCTTCTTCTTGAGTGTAGATGGAGTCCCCAATGTCTAGTGAGGATCCCAAGCTGCCCAAATGGTGGTAGAAGTGGCGGAGGCGGCGAAGAGGAGGAGAAGGAGGGCGGAGTGGCGAGTCGGCGTCGACCGTGTCGTCGAGGTAGTCGTCGACCGGTCGATGGTCGTGCGAGAGGCTGAAGTGAGAAGGGAAAATGGAGAGAAGGAAAGGGGAAAGGAAGTGAGGTCGATTTGGGTCTGAATGGGAAGGTTGAAGATGACCTAATGAGGCAAAAACTAAGCTATTTATAGGCTAGAGGGGAAGAAATAAAGGGCTAGGATGAAGTAGGGTTTAATCTAAGGGCTCAAAGGTTTAATGAAGGGCAAGGAAGGAAAATCACAAGGGAGGACAAAAGGGATGAATAATCAACATGTCACCTCACCAAATCTAGTGTGGTCCTTGATGATGTGGGAGCACATTTGTGAATCACAAGGTTGACCTTGACTTGGACCTTGACTTTGACATTCGGAGTTGACCATAGTTGACTTTTCGGTTTCTTGGTCAATCTTCCGGAATTCTCTTGTGCTTCATTCTCGGGACTCGGCATTTGACTCTTTGATGCTCCAAAGTCGGGGTTGACCACGAGTTGACTTTTGGTCCTCGGGTTGACTTTTCGTCTTTTTGCCGGAAATCCACTAAAAGCTCCAAAATGCTCCCTTTTGATCCCAATATCGTTCCGATGCTCAATTTACCTACAAGTGTGCAAACAAGGATTAGAGACTCACAAATGGCCATTGGAGAAGTACAATAATGATGATTAGAGGCCTAATTTGTATGCAAATCACATACAAATCACACCCCCACACTTAAGCTTTGCTTGTCCTCAAGCAAATAGAATCAACAATCCAATCAACACAAATTCAATTGCCTTTCCAACCATATCCTCAATAAGCCCACTAAGCTATTCATCAAGATTCAATCAAGCACACAACATAAACATCATGCTTTGCCAAGTGATTAAGATATGTATTCAATGCATGCTTGGTGTAGTGTGTGCTAGCCATGGAATAATCAATCAAGAGCAATCAAATTAGCACATGTTGAAATGCTTAACCGCTAAACTCACATGATTCACTAAATATTTCCGCTCTTGTGTTTAGGATTGAGTGTTTACTCTCAAAGCATAACCAAAAGCAACGTCCCCATAAGCTTGCTCAATGACCATCTTTCCACTAATTAATTCACAACTTATTGGATCAAAAGGGCTTTCACATGGTTGCAATGGGGCCAAAGGTGAAGGGTCAACATGAAATGAAGGGATGGATAAATCAAGTATTCCAAGTATTTCACAAAACAACTCAAGGACTTTGAAACTCAATTTCTTTGCAAACAATCCTAACTTTTATTCTCCTCACCCTTTTATTTTTCTACAACATACTTCTTTTTGGATTTTCTTTCTTCCTTTTTCTCCCTTTCTCTTTCTTTTTCTCACAACTTCCTTTTTCCATTTTTCTATTTTCTTTTCTTTGGGACACTCTTTTTGAACTTTATTTTTGTACACAACTTCTTTTGATTTTCTCAACTTCTTTTCTTCTTTTGTATTTTGCTTTTCCTCCAACCTTTTCTTTCATTTACATAATTCTAAGCTACTATACCCCCACACTTGCATTTCACAAACCCATAGAACACAAAGAACATGAGAAGTCACAATCGTTGTCTCACTAATACTTGGAACAAGGGAAGGTTAGTGTTTAAGCTAGTAACATGGGTTAGACTTTTGTGGGTTAAACGAAGAAAAAGCTTATAATGAATGAGGCTCGAAATGGGTTAAACCTAAAGGAAAGTGTTTAGAAGGATGAAAGTCAATTTGGCCATGGTGCTTCTCTAGTGCCTTAATCATTTCCAATTCATTGCAAACTAACACATAGCCTCAAGCGGTCTTTGAGCAAGTTCTAGGTCTCGTAAACTAATGGAATGCACACACATGAAGAACAAGGATGTATGAATGATGCATACATATCAATAAGGCTCAAAATCTCACCATAAAGGGTATATGCAAGTCAATACATTGTCTACACATGCTTCTCTAGTTGCAAATGATCAATCAACATGGCAAATGTGCACAAAGTGTCAAGCAAGCATCAATTACATAAATTAATCACAAGGCAATCCAATAAAGTTTAAGCACATGCTCTTTATCCACTTAATTCATAACCTAACGGGCTCAAAATCATCATTGGGGTTGAAAAGGACAATAAAAACACACCAAACAAACTTCAAAGTTTCAAAATTCTCAAAATTTTCAACTTTAAGCATCTGTCGACCGATCGTCACATTGTTGTCGACCGGTCGACACACGTCCAGGGAATTCCCGTCGACCGTTCGACCAAAGGGTCGACGGTTCGATGAAAACTTTGAAAAATTGAAAAATTTTGGTGGTTTCGAAAATGTGAGACAACTTTTAATTTAGCCCAACCTCACACCCCCACACTTAAGACCAACATCGTCCTCGGTGTTGTGAGGAGTTTAAAAGCAAAGAAAATCACATTGGTAAAAGTGAGGAGAGTGAAGTCGGGCGAATGCACACATAACAAAACATTTAGCAATCGGAAGATAGAGATAAGAAAACCCCCTCGTAGACGACTTTCGTAGCTAGTCAAGAAACCTCAAATAGACCCCAACCTCAGGGCACAAGGCCCTGACTTCCATATGTTTGCTCCTCGGGTGCCAAATGAACTAGCGAGTGTGATTGCATCGGGATCACTTGAAAACAGGGGAAAGCAACAATGCAGCAATGACCTTCTCCCAAAGAATTGGGCATAGCCCCTAGAATAGGCATCCAAGTTGAGTGATTCCAGTGGCGTTGGGAAGTACACTCAAAGGGCTTTAGTTTGGCCACTGGAAACTCAGAAATCACCTTCCGGACATGCAATGAAGAGCCGGTCAAAGTGACCCTCTACAAAGTCAAACTGCAACGAGCACTCCTCTGTTAAACCAATATTGCGACAGATCCAACGGTCTGTTTAGAGAGAAATTTAAACCAGGCATAGAAGATCATAGGAGAAGCTTTCCCAACTTGTTTCACTGCATTTCAACGGTCCGATGTGGAGAAAACTGTCTCTGAAGTCACTGTTCTGCCCAGGCCTCTCGTAGACCAATGCTAATCAACACCTCTTGGGTTTCTTCCTTCAAATCTTCTTATACTAGCACCTCCCAACCTCCCAAAACCTTTATTCATTACTAAATAGTGCTGAAAACAAAAATTTCTTTTCCAAGTGGGGTTGCCTCCCCACAAGCGCTTCGGTTTATAGACCTAAAAAGCCGGTCTTGGTTCCTCCTTGGTGAAATTATGGTGGCTCAAAGCAAAGCTTCTTCTCACTCACTGTATGGCTTGTCTCACCATCTCCAAAGCTTCCCACAAAGCAGCCCTTCATACCATTGAAAATCGAAATTGAAGTTTGGGGCCATGCATACTTCTTCTTCCTTACCTCGCCAACCATCTCCCTCATGGCCTTGATTGTCGCCTTTTGTAACTCATTCATGGGAGGGCTCTTCTTTGTAGCTCCTTCAAGAAGTGAATCCTTCCCAAGTATGTCTTTATGAGAAAGAGGTGGTGGCTTTGAGTTCACAAGAGGCGGTGGATTGTCATACCCCCAAATTGGTGAGTAGTGGTCGTGAGCACGAGGTGTAGGCTTCGGTGGATTTAAAGGACCAAAGATCCTTTCACTCTTAGCACTATTGCCCTTCACCAAGTTAATAGAAAACACCTTCTCAACTACCTCCGGAGGATGAATGGGCTTGAACATTTCAAACTTCACTTTCTCACCCAACACCTTGAAGCTAATGGTTCCCTTTAAAACATTGATCTTCACTCCCGCCGTAGCCATGAAAGGGCTTCCAAAGATAAGGGGAAATCCATTGTCTTCATTGGGGTCATCACCCATATCAAGCACAACAAAGTCGGCGGGAAGAATAAACTTGTCAACTCTTACTAGCACATCTTCCACTACACCCGCCGGTCTTCGCTTGCTTCCATCCGCAAAGGTAAGTGCAATAGGGGTAGGTTGCAAAGCACCAATGCTCAACCTCTTATAGAGAGATAGAGGCATCACATTGGCACTTGCCCCTAGGTCCATAAGTGCTCCATCAAGGTGTGTCTCACCAATTTGACATCCGATAGTGAAGCTCCCGGGATCTTTCCTCTTCGGTGGCATGTTGTGTTGAATCATTGAGCTTACATGCCCTTCAATCTTATATACTTCATGCTCCTCAAGCCGCTTCTTCTTGGTACACAAGTCCTTGAGAAAATTTGCATAAACCGGCACTTTGCAAATGAGCTCCAACAAAGGGATATTAATCTCTACCTTTTTGAACACTTCATGAAGCTCATTCGTCAATGTCTTCTTCTTGTTCCTCCTCTCATCGGGGGTGATCTTCATCGCTTGGTGTACATGCACATCATCATCAAGGAGCTCCCTAGAGTTGCTCATGGTTCTTGGTGGGTCCATAGCCTTCATAGCCTCACCACCAAGGTTAGAAACCATGACATTCTCATGCCTAGGAGTCTCCTCACTCAATGCTCCTTCTTGTGTCTTCACTCCACCATAAGAGGTAACATCATTCTCAAAAGACAAGTAACCAAGTCCTTTCCCAAGCACTACTCCATTCTCCGCACAAGTCTCCTCCTCACTCAATTCATAATTGCCAACGAGTACATTTTCTTCCTCCTTGGCCCCATCCTCCATGTAATGCATATGATCAAAGTTCTCATGAATGGGAATGAAAGGAGAAGGGGTGAAAACATTTGATATTAGGGGAGTAGGAGTATAAGTAGCATGAGAGATACCGGAATGAGAAGTGAAGATAGCATTGCATTGCTCCTTGGTCTTGAACTTAGGGTTTTGCTCCACATTAGAAGGCAAGGTACCTCTTGGCCTCTCACTAATCTCCTTGGCCATTTGGCCCATTTGCAACTCAATCTTTGACAAGCCTTGTTGCAAGATGTTTTGCCCTTGTTTAAGAGCCGAGATCGCTTCATTGTTCTTCACTTGGCCTTGCACAAGGGTGGCGATCATGTCCTTCATTGACGGCTCCGCGGACTCTTGAGCTTGAGAGCTACGTGGGGCAGCAAAAGATGAAGAGACACCTTGATGGTAGGTGTTTCCTCCTTGAGTAGAGAACCCGGGAGGTGCTCCAAAAGTTGAGCTCCTATGTCCTCCATATGTGCCACTCCCTTGATACTTATCTCCTCCTTGGTAAGTGTTATACCCTTGAGACCTCTCTTGATACCTTTGAGCATTGTTTCCAAAAGGTTTTGGTTGGTATCCTTGAGTGCTCCCTTGCTCATTCCGAGGTGCAAAGTTGTTGTAAGGTTTTGAAGGCGCTTGATAAGAACCTTGTGAATAAGAACTCACTTGGTTCACTTGTTGTCTCTCTTCCTTCTCTTCCTCGACCATGTAAGCACACTCCTCCGCTTGATGGCCAAGAGAGCCACGATAGAAGCAAGGTGGTGAAGAGATAACACTATTGACTTGTCGAGGGGAGGCTTGGATTGTGCTTGCATGAGCATGTCTATCTTCTTGTTGAGAGCCGCTTCCGACCTATCAAATTGGGTTCTCATCATGTCATCCCCCGATGGTTCACTTGAGACATTGTGGACTCTTGTTACTTGAGGTGCCGGTTGTGTGGGAGGAAGTCTTCTTGACCCAAAGTCGTCCCATAGCTCGGAATTTGTGGCTAGGTCCTCAAACGTGTCCCATGCCTCATCGGGAGACATGCGGCTATTGTGCTTCCCCGAAAAGTATCGACTCTTTGTTGTTGCCCGGAAGACGACCCTCGGTAGAACACATCGACTAAAAACCATTGTTCCAAGCCATGGTGTGGGCAACTCATCACTAAATCCTTGAATCTTTCCCAAGTCTCATAGAAAGCGTCGCCCGATTGGTGCTTGAAGTTGACAATAGAATCCCGAACCTTGGCGGCCTTGCTAGGTGGGAAGAACTTTGATAGGAAAGCTTCTTGCAACTCAAACCATGAATGAATGGACCTTGGTGGAAGGTTGAGTAACCACTTCCTAGCTCCATCCTTTAATGTGAAAGGGAATAGGTGAAGCTTGAGTCCATCCTCGGGTAGTCCATGTAGTTTCACCGTCATACAAACTTGCTCAAACTCCATAAGGTGATCGTATGGACTCTCATCTTTCAAGGCATGAAAGGTAGGCATAATGCTCAAGGTGGAAGACTTGATTTCATAATGAGTGTTGCACGGTGGTAGAATGATGCAAGAGGGGTGATCCACCACATGAGGAAGAGTGTACTCCCTCATCGTCTCACGGGAGGTGGATTGTTGTTGTTGAGTGGATCCGGTGGTGGATTTGGTTCTCCCATTGTTGCTTGGGGAATCGGCTCCTCCAAAGGTGCTTGGTGGCGCTCAAGTGTAGGCTGTGCACTCTCACACACAATCGGTATACGTCTCACAATCGGTCTACGTCTCACTCTTGGCCTTCCTCTTGTGTTCTCACTTAAAATCTTTCCGCTTCTCAGTAGTATGCGTGTGTAAGAGGTTGAAGCACGGTTCATATACCTTCACAACACAATAATCAATGATTAGATACCACAATTGAAGCAAGGAATACAAGTATAAGAGGTGAAAACAAGTAATGATATCAAAGAGTGAAAGAAACAAAGCAAAGGAACAAAACTGTTCCCTGTCGACCGTTCGACAGACGGGCGTCGACCGGTCGACACACGTCCAGGGAATTTTCGTCGAAGGGTCGAGAAACAGAGTCGACCGTTCGACAAGTGCCCTGAAACTATATTTTTTGTGATTTTCTCCTTTTATACCTAAACAAACAAAGTTCCAAAAGGTGCAAGGGAACCCAAACAACAATAAACAAGCAACCTAAGACACAATTACACCAACGAAAGTACGAATTCAATATTCACAAGTTCAAAAACACACTTGATGCAAGAAACTAAATGAAAGTAAACTAGATGGTTATCAAACTAGGCAATGAAATACCACAATATAAACAAACACAACAAGGAAATATGCAAACAAAAGCAAAAGAAAGCTAAAGTCTCAACCAAAACTACCAAGAAATCAACGATTAAACCTAGATCCCCGGCAGCGGCGCCATTTGACTAAACGTCAAAGTATGGGGTAAGTAGATTGTGAAGGGGGGTTGTCGTTCCAACGAGGATCGATGGGCTCCTTAATCCCTTGGTAATTTGTGTGATCAAATACTCTAGCAATGATGGACTAGATGAGAAATGGAAAGAGTGAGTGAAGGTGAGTATGTGACAATGAGTGATGTAGTGGAGTAAAGTTTGGTTTTGGAAAAAGCAATGGTGAAATGCAAGCAACAAACAAACAATTAAAGTAAATGCAAGTAATAAAGGTAAATGTGTGTGCACAATAAGGAAAATGTTGGGGTTTTCGGGTTAGCCAAAGTCCAAATATGATGCTTAGTGAACCAATTTAGTAATTATACTTGTGCAATGGATGAATCAAGTTTCGTACCTTAGCCATGTTATGGGTCTAAGACCATCTTTTCTTATGTATTCATAGTGCCATGTTATGGGTCACTAGAACTCTCCCAATGTGGCTTGGGAGGCTAAGAGCACAAAGACTTAGAAGCTCAAACAAGGGGTCCTCATCACATCTACTATCAATTGCCTAGAGAGAGTTAGGAGTCACCCCAACAAACTTAATCAAAATAGGTTATACACATGCTCAAAGAGGTGACAAAGTTCCCTAAACATGCATTCAACACAAATTGGGTAATAGACATATCCATTCATCACTAAGCATCCATACATAGTTAATTCATCAATACATCACAATGGACTAGGGCACACAACCCTAGTCCCCAACAAGGTAACTACTCACTATCCATCAAGGTATGCATCATCACAATACAATAGCAAGCTAAAATCATGAATACAAGAGAGAGAAGGGGTGAGAAATGCTCAATCAATGGTGTATCCTTCTTCTTCTTGAGTGTAGATGGAGTCCCTGATGTCTAGTGAGGATCCCAAGCTGCCCAAATGGTGGTAGAAGTGGCGGAGGCGGCGAAGACGAGCTGAAGCGACGGATTCCGTCGACTGTCGACCGTTCGACAGGTAGTCGTCGACCGGTCGATGGTCGTGCAGAGGCTAAAGTGAGAAGGGAAAATGGAGAGAAGAAAAGGGGAAAGGAAGTGAGGTCGATTTGGGTCTGAATGGGAAGGTTGAAGATGACCTAATGAGGCAAAAACTAAGCTATTTATAGGCTAGAGGGGAAGAAATAAAGGGCTAGGATGAAGTAGGGTTTAATCTAAGGGCTCAAAGGTTTAATGAAGGGCAAGGAAGGAAAATCACAAGGGAGGACAAAAGGGATGAATAATCAACATGTCACCTCACCAAATCTAGTGTGGTCCTTGATGATGTGGGAGCACATTTGTGAATCACAAGGTTGACCTTGACTTGGACCTTGACTTTGACATTCGGAGTTGACCATAGTTGACTTTTTGGTTTCTTGGTCAATCTTCCGGAATTCTCTTGTGCTTCATTCTCGGGACTCGGCATTTGACTCTTTGATGCTCCAAAGTCGGGGTTGACCACGAGTTGACTTTTGGTCCTCGGGTTGACTTTTCGTCTTTTTGCCGGAAATCCACTAAAAGCTCCAAAATGCTCCCTTTTGATCCCAATATCGTTCCGATGCTCAATTTACCTACAAGTGTGCAAACAAGGATTAGAGACTCACAAATAGCCATTGGAGAAGTACAATAATGATGATTAGAGGCCTAATTTGTATGCAAATCACATACAAATCACACATGTATGGATGGGCGCTCGACAAGTGTAGGCATGAGGCTCCGCACATCCCGTCTCAAGTGGTCCAGGTCGATCGAATCATCGGACAACTCGAGAAGAGGCACTTGTTGTGGAGGAACAACTTCGAGCCTTCGCCGTGGCACATCTGAGTGCGGAACAGGACCTCCGCAATTGGGACAGATGCCGCTGTGGAGAGCATCGACGAGTCGTTGATTCTGCAGTTGAAGCTCCTCGTTCTTGCTCACCAGCTCATCATTTCTTCTCTCTAGCTCGGCAATACGCTGCTCAGATGTATGGATACCGAACTTCTTCCTATTTCTCGTCCCCCAATAATAGATCTGGTCTTCCTCTAGCCCGATTTTTGGACCAAATCTTTCTCGTTGTGGTTTCGTGGGGTGAGAATACACCGCAAAGAAAGCCTGCAATGCTTCTCTCTGAGCCTTGGTGTATTTCGTCCTCGGAAGTCTCCTATGGACAAGAGCGGCTTCCGGCTCGGCAGGTGGATCAGCAACCGGGATTGGTGCTTGGGGTAGTGGTTGCGGTTGTGGCTCGGTCGGCATGCTAGCATCGGCGCTACTGAGCATGCTCGATGGAATTATTTTATCCAGACCTTCAAAGATCGGGTTCTCTGAAGGACCTGCCTGAAATAACTCGCTGAAAGAATTCACTCTCTTGGCCATTTCTGGGTTGGGAAGGGAGGATAGCTTCTGGGAATTGGGAGGTTTTCTGGGAAAACTCAAGAACACGAAGAACACGAAGAACGAAAACGAGAGAGAATGAGAGAGAGAAAAGGAAACCTAAGGGAAATTGCGTGAAATGACTAAGGCACTAACGCAAACCAACGGGAAGGGAAACGAACGGACGGACGCGTGTCCAAAGTCAAGGACAGAGATCCGTAAATTACGGATCGAGCGACGAAAGTCGCAAAGGGAATAGTGAACACGCACGTCGATTTATTAAACAATTCGGCCGACGCAAAAGTCGTGCGTCGGCCCAATCAAAATATTTATTTATTTTTTTTCATTTTTTTTAATACTTTACGAAAAGTCGTAAAGTGAACAGTGAAAACGCGTAGCACACGCGCTTGCCGACACACTAAATGGCTTGGGTTACGGGTTTTGGGCTTCGTGAATGACACGAGCCCAATGGGCAAAATTTTATTTTTTATTTTTTATTTTTTTTATTTTACGAAACCTAAAACCCTAACCAATCACATAAACGGGCCTACGGGCCAATAACAAATAACTACAACAAGCCCAAAAATAAAACAAACAGTAATTATAAACAGTGAAATAAATAATTACAAACAGTAGAAGCAAACATTCTTTTTTTTATATTTCCAATTACAAATTTTCTAATTTTTAATTTTTTTTTCTTTTTCAAAAATAAATAACGAGAGTGAAAAGAAAACTTACCTTTTTACTCCCGAGGAAACCGAAAAATCACCAACAAGACATCAACCTCAAGGTTTTTCAACCTTGACTTCATAAACGTATGCTCCGATGTATGTGGTAAAATTTCCGAATAACCTGGATTATACCCTATAAAAATTAAAAAGTTAGTAATTAAATTAACAAAGTAAAAACAAAATATTTACAAAGTTAAAAAAAATGAATCAATGAATAAATGAAATTTCCTATGTCTAAGTAAATTTTATTTACACAATACACTTAAGTACGGGAACAGAGGACTTTAATGTGAAATGGGACTGAAACAGCTACCCATCTTAAAGTCATGTTTTAATCTAATATACCTAAAGTGTACAAAAACATTTTCCTTAGCCTGAATATAGTTGAAAAAAAAAATGAAAGTTGATTCCAAGCGGTAACTCAAGGTGGACGTGCGGCCTAGGTGCAATGCCTCGACTTAAATTACTTTCCGTGTTTTCAGAAGGCGAATGGCCAGATCACAAGAGATAAGCGAGAGGCAGGATTCATTTAGTGGACTAGTCCTCTGAATCCAATTTACAAACCCGTCACCCAGGGTCTCGATCATATCTAGACACCATTCATGTGCCCCTTACTCAGTTGAGAAAGCACTTAAGTGTTCGACAATTCTCCAAGTGTTAAGAAAGGCCGCCCTCAACCTCAAGTGACCTTACGGTACAATTGAAGGGTTTAGGCCAATATTAATAAAAGGACCTTACCTATTTCCGTTCAAGTTACAACTTACAACAACAAAAAATAATCAACTATATTCAGGATACCTAAGTATAATTACTAATTGTAAAATATCTACAAGTAAAATTAGTAAGTATAATTTACAAATATCAATAAGTATTATTTACAAATAGTAAAAAGTAAATAGTAAAAACAATCCCCGGAGAGCCGGCGCCAAAATGAATATGCGGTATTTACCGTAGTCATTAATTATTACCTAAACTTCGTAACAATTTGTCGTTGTAAAGTATAATGGGAAATAGAGGTTTTTCCCACAGAGGATTGTTATATTTACTTTTCAATGTCACAATAAAAAAATTAAATAAAGAATTATTATTAACAAGTATAAAGAATATATATATATATATACAAAATTAAATAAACTATACAGTATTGTTTCTATTTACAAAAATATACATTATATACAAAAGTATTTTTGGGGGTTTTGATATTTTTGAAAACAATAAAAGGAAATATTTTTGGATTTTTATTCTTTTTGAAAACAAGAAAAACACACACAAATATTGTTTTGAAGATTAACCAACTCCCTAGCCATGAATCCGAAACTAACATATGTAAGATGCTGGACCACCATACATCTCCCAAATAAAACTTTCCCTAACAATTAACTCCGAGACCACTCTGTCAAGCTAATCAATAGAAAAAGAGTTGTTAATTCAAGTGCACGACCTAGCGGGACCGCCCAACTATCCGTGATCCTTCTTATTTAGTTTCAACATTAAAGATAAAACCAAACAAACAAAATTCACATAAGCTGCTAGAAGAATCAATCAACTTCAATCCAACAATTATTACACAAAATAGAAAATAAACAAACAATAACATTTCCCAAAATTATTCACGAATAGTTAATTAAACAAAAATAAATTATAATAAATAAACGAAGTTTGAGAAAAATGTTACTGTTGTGTCCATGAAAATGGACACTGTCTGGCAGGCGAATGTGGCAGACTCAGCTATATTAGACCGTAAATGTGGATGTGGCGGGTGCAGAGAGCAATTCCAGATTGGGCATTGGGTCTTTGGGCTTGAGGACCATTGGGCTTTGAGGCCCAAATCAGAAAGTTGACCTGTTGACCTTGACTTTCCTTTTGCTGACTTTCACTTTTCAAAGCAGCCTTTCTTTATTCTCATTTCTCATCCCGTGCAACCAGCTTGAACATGAGCACATCTCTTCCTTCTATTGTTGACTTTTCAACCCACATTGCCATGTCAGCATTAATGGCTTCATCTCCTTCTTTCTCTTTCACGATTTCAGTTCATTCTTTCATTACGGAACAAGAGAGAGGGAGCTGCGGCTTGGAAGAAAAATTGGTGACGACGGCTGCAACGGCACCCCGAGAGCAGCAGGGAGAGGGACGCCGGTGGCCATTGGTGCAGCGACGGCGATGGCAGCAGCGAGAGCAGCAGCACGGGATTTCTGGAAATTGAAACGGCGCCGGCGAAGCAAAACAGATGGCAGCGACGGCGGAGGCTAGCTGGGCTTTGGGGATTTCCAACGGCGGCGCGAAGGCGGGAACGGCGCCGGCGAAGCAAAACAGCGACGGCCCGGCATGATGAGTAACATGGCCTGGGAATTGCAGCGGTGGTCTTCGTGAGCTGCTTCCAAACCTGCAAAGAAAAATATAGATAATTAGAAAATGATTGGTTATGAATTTGCAGGAAAAGAAAAGGCAAGGAGAGGAGGAGATGGAAATTGAGCTTTGGCTCATGGTTGAATGGTGTTGCCGTGGTGAATTGAATTGGCAGAGGCTGCTTTGGCCTTTGGGTGTAGAGATTAATGGGAGCTGTTGTGATGGTGAATTGGTGATGAAGTGAATTGCAGGAACCTCCTTAAATAGAGAACGGAAGGGGAAAACGGCCAAGAAGCTAGTGGTGGTGGTAGTGGTAGTGAGCTGTAGATGCTGGCAAGAGTGGGAGGAATCTGTTGTGGTAGTGGTAGAAAAGAGGGAGCCGGCCATGTGAGGGAGGAAAGTGGGGATTGAATGGAGATGGATTTAAAGTGAAGGAGCGGGAGGATTTGAATGATGATGATGGAAGGCCAGCTCAAAATCCATGAAACCAAAAGAACGTGCTGGTGAATGTGCTGCAGCGAAAAGAAAATAATCAAAACAAATAAACTAAAAATAACAAAAAGAAATAAAAAGAAATAATTAATGAAATAAAAGAAAAGAAATAAAATTACAAGTGAAATAATTATAAAAGAAATATGTAAAATAAACATAAAATATAAACAAGGGAAAATAAGATGGAGGTTTAAAATGTGTATCGCCACCGCGTGTGGTGGTTGCGCCTCCGTGAGTGGTGGTTCGCCGGCAAAATTGCCGGAATTTGGAACGGTTTCCAAAATCTTCGTACACTGTCTGTAATCCACTTCCGAGAGATGACCGGTGTCATCAGAGAAAAGTCACGGTTGACTTTTAATATTTTCGGAATGCGCTAAACCTCCAAAATTCACCTTTTTTGTTGAATTTAGCATTTTTCTCATATTTCCCCTCAACGCACGAAAACAAACATTAAACAGACAATTAAGGTTTCAGAATAGCAAAATCCAGTAATTAAAGGCACTTTGTGAACGTATTTTACGTTCACATCAGTATTGGTCAATTTCATGAGCAACCACAGCCTCATCGGATTGTTGCACGTGTTTTCTCCAATCATTTATTATTGAAGCTCTTCCTCTACTTTCATTTGTCCCAACACTTGCTAATGTGCTCTGTGAGCTGTCATCTTCACCATTTTTTTAGGGACTTCATCCTTTGGTGCATAAGCTTCATACAAAGACATCAACAAACCCTTCAATTCTTTTGTTTTTGTTTGCACCTCTGCCTCAGTGAACTTTTCCTTGTTCAACAAATGTACTATATGCCTTAATTTAAATCTCGGATCCAGCACCAGTCCTATAAGCACCAAGGGGTTCAATTCCTTAAATGATCCATAATACTTGATGTATTTGGCCTTCATGTTTGCTGCCATATCAGTCAACACTCTCTCTGTTTCTGATCCAGTAGCCATTTCAGGTGACACATACAACTTATTTATTTCTTGTTCAATGGACAAGACATCATGAAAGGTAGTGTGAACTGTGGGATTGTTTGATGCACTCACCCTCAATGTGATATCGTAAAAAACCCTAAGAAACTGCACAAATACTTCTGCCTTCTCCCATTCTTCATCCGTTGGTGGTCCCACTCTACTCCTATTTCCTTTGTTAGGAACCAGAATCCCATCCTCATCATATTCTTCTTCAGTCTCATTGAAGTACCCTAAATAACCACTGTCCTCATCCTCTACCATCCTTGCAAATGCCTTTTGAAATTTCAAGGCAGCTTCCAACATGAGAAATGATGAATTCCACCTTGTGGGAACATCTAGAATCACCATACCTCTACTAGGGAGTTGTTCCTTTTCTACACATCTCTTGAAGCTATCTAATCTTTGTGGAGAAGACCGAACATACCTCACAGCATTTCTAATGGCCAAAACTGCCCTATTCAGCTTCTGCAACCCACTTCCTACAATTAAATTGCAGATATGTGCAGTGCATCTGACATGCAAATGTTTCCCATCTAGAATTGCTTCTGACTTCTCTCTTTTGTTAAGTTTAGACCTAACAAACTCTATGACACACTTATTTGCAGCTGCATTATCTACTGTGATGGTGAGAACCTTGTTTATCCCCCATTGCAGCAAACAAGACTCAATCATTTTCCCAATGGAGTTGCCACTGTGGTTAGCAATGGTGCAAAAATTAAGCACCCTTTTATGCATAACCCAATCAGAATCTACAAAATGTGCTGTTAGCACCATGTAATTGAAGTTCTGAACACTTGTCCAAGTGTCAGTAGTAAGGCAGACCCTATGGTGTGCCAAATCTGCTTTTAAGGACTTCTTACTCTTATCATACAACTTCAGAAAATCCTTAACTAATGTCTTCCTACAAGGGACCTTAAACAAAGGCTGAGCTACTAAACAAAACCTCCTAAACCCTCGTTTCTCAACAAAGCTAAATGGCAACTCATCCATCACTATCATTTCAACACAAGCTTTCATCACATCCCCTTGTACAAATGCTTTCATTTTCAGTGAATTACCCTGACTTTTATCACCAACCAATATTTTTTGATTTTTATCAACCACTCGGTTTCCTGGATAAAACTTACAGCCTTTATTTATGTGTCTTAGCATCCCTTAAGTCCCATTTTTCACAGAATCTACAGCATAATCTCCTATTAAACGTCCCTTAGGGCAATACTTGCATTTTGCTCTTTTATTAATCACAATCGTATCTGGTTTTCCCTTAACTTTGATAACTGTTTTATCATCATATTCCTCGAAGTGTTCCCACACCCAACTACGTTTCCTACTATTAGTAAGGGTAGGCTCACTTACTTGTTCGGATTGAGCTTGTACCTCAGATGGAGCAGAAACTGGAGTTGGAACTACAACTTCATTCATAGCATTTGAAATTTGTGTGATTGATTGCACAGATGGTGAGGTCCTAGAGGAAGAACCCAATACACTAGGAGGAGTAGGAGCCTTGTTTTTCTTTCTCATGATTTGTTTACCCTAAAATGAAAAGAAGACATTAAATTATTAAGATTGGAAGACATTAATCTACTGCAATACTTAATGCAATAAAGAGATTAAGAGTAGCATGAAGCCATGAACATATATACAAGCATAATTAAATTCATGTCCAGAACTAGAACCCAATAACCCATCAACCAATTACTTGTCCAGAACCCAATATTGATGCCGATGAAATCAAGGTTTAAGTAAAATTCACATCAACATAGTTCAAAAGTCAAAACCACATTAATTCATAGTCCAGTAAGTCCACCCATCAACTAATTATGCAAGATTAAGATTAGAGGTCGAGAGGACTTACCACTGATTTTGGCATGATTGAACAAAATCGCAGATCAGCAAATGGATTAGAGGGTGATTCTCACTTCTCACTTCTCTGAGTTCTCTCAATCTCTCTTCTCAGTTTTTCATTTTTGCTGGTGAAGTAGGGAACTAGGGAAGAACGGCTGAAGAAAAGAAGAATGAATGGGTCAATGGGAAATTAGGGATTTAGGGCTAAGTGATCATCGGACATGGTCTTATTGGTTGTGGTCAAGTCTATACTAAAGGTATAGACTTGCCCAAACAGCCACTAACAACTCAACACATCATAAATAATTAAATCTAAATTATTTAATTAAATAATTCGGTCCGGTTCGGTCTAATTCGGTCTTTATTCTTGGTAGACCGAAACCGTCCCGAAGTATAGTCATTCGGTTCGGTCCGGTTCGGGATGAGTAATAATCCCGAGAATTTCAGTTTTTTTCGGTTTCGGCCAGGTTCGGTCGGTTTCGGTTTCGGTTTTCCGGTCACATATTCCCACCCCTAGGAAGAATGGTGGAAGACCAGCTAAGGTGGAGAAGAGCTGGATTGCTTGGCTGGAAAACCAGCTCAAACCATGATGGATTTGAATCCAGTGAGAAGGAGCGGGCTGCTACAACAAAACAAAAGAAAAGAAATAAAATAAAATAAACAAAAAAATAATAATAAAAGAAATTAAATAAAATAATTATAAAATAAATATATAAATGAAACAATTATTAGAGAAAATAAAATGGTGGTTTTAAAATGTGTATCGCCACCGCGTGTGGTGGTTGCGCCTCCGTGTGTGGTGGTTCGCCGACAAATTTGTCTGGATTCAGAATAATCCGAAATCTTCGTACATTATTTTATTCCACAACGAAATGATGTGTTATCTTGACATCTGAAAGTCACGGTTGACTTTTCGGAATTGCGCTGAAAACCTCCAAAATTCACCTTTTATGTGTAAATTAACATTTTTCGCATACTTTCCCTAAAAACACGAAAACAAACATTAAACAGACAAATAAGCTTTCAGAATAGCTCAATCCAAGTATTTAGAGCACTTTGTGTACGTATTTTACGTCCACATCACACCCACATGCTAATTGAGTTATCAAACGGCAATAAGCAGAAGAAAAAAAAATCAATGCACCGTGTGGGAATTGATGGGACAGTTGATGGACCCTAGGTGGTAGGGCAACTCAGTTGCCAATTGTGAGCAAACGATTTGGTCGACTAATTTATACGTAATTTATGTGCAAATCGTATTCCTAACTGCGAGAGTTAAGACACTCCAAAGGCCGTTTGTGGCATTTAACTTGTGTTTTCATGTTTTTAGGTCATTCACGTGAGTTGAGATAATTTGGCACTAAAATGTGCATTTTGACGACATTCGGCGCATTTCTGAGAAGAGGACGGAAAGTCAACCGTGGCTTTCGGATACCAAAGATCACACGAGTCATGCCTCGAATGACGATTCCCAAGAATAGCATGAAGAATCGGAAAGAGGAAGAAAATTGAAGAAATTGCATTTCCGACAACTTTTCCGGCAAACCACCACCACAAGAGGCGGGCAACACCGCCGGAACACGACCACACATGGAGGAGAGATTCAAATAAAAAACATGCATGGGTTTTTGCACTATAGAAATCAGAAAAAGTTTTATTTTACTTCACCCAAAGTGCATGTATTTAAATCCCTCCATTATGGCTTGCTTTTACACTTTTCTAGGGGGGTGTTTTTGACTTTTCTAAGAGAGCATTGGGGGAAAATATTTAACCTAGCAGCTGCAAAGGGAGAAGAGAATCAGCCCCCATTTTTCTAAAAACTCATCTCCTTCTTCCTTTTTTTCCTCTCCTCTCTTTCTTCTTCTTTTCTCTTCTTCCTCTTCTAAATTTCGGCCACCTTCTCTACCAAATCCGGCCACCTTCTTCCACCCTTCTTTCTTTCTTGTTCTTCCTTCCTCACTCTTTTCTTTCTTCTATTCTCACAAAATTTGTGCTCACCATCTACCTCAGCAAAACAGCCCCCACAACAACATCAAAGATTACAAGGATTGAGGCTTGCAGCAAGGAGGAGTTTATAAAAGAGGAGGAGAAGTCTTGGAGTCATCATTGAGCATTATCTAACTCGTTTACCTTTTAGTTTCTTTGCATTAAATTCTTATAATTTGAGATGTACACTATGAATTGAAATTGAGTTTGTAAGCTTAATCACTTTGTTTATCCAATTTACAAGTGTTGCTTATTTACTTTCTTTGCATGTTCTCATTGAAGACACCAAAAATTGAACACTACACCATGTTGCACATACTCCACTTCTAGGTATATAGATCATTTCTTGTCACACCACTTCTAATCCCTTGGGTACGACAATCCCCCGGTCTTAATCTATACTTCCATAATCTTTAACATTGTATGCCACACTATACGACACATCAAATGGCGCCGTTGCTGAGGATTGAGGCTAATCCTTGATCCTTTGGTAAGTCGTAGCCAGGTTGTTCTTAGCACTATTCTTTAGTTTAGATTATTTGATAATTGTTTTGTAGTTGTTTGTTCATAAGTGTGCGTATTTCATTAAGTTTGCATCTAGTTTATTGGTTGTGTAGTTTCCTTCATTGCATTGCATGTTGCATTTGTTTTTAGGTTGTGTTAAGTGTTGTTCTTCCTGTTAATTAGTGTGTAGTTGCATCTTAGTTTGCTTCAATTCAAGCTAGGTTAGTTCTCTTGCTTATCTAGGGAAGTTCTCACAATTTATTTTTTGTTTTCGTTTAGCTATTGTCCTTTGTTTTACTTTTTTTTTTAAATAGTAAATCAACCCAGAAAAATCCAAAATTTTGTGTGCTTGTTCATTTATGTGTCTGGTATCTATGGTTAAAATGTTGCGTTATTTGGTTAAGTCTAGCTTAGGTAAATAAATATTTCTTGTGCTACTGGTCATCAGGATTGTTTCTGGTATCTCTTTGTCTAACTTATCCGTCCGGATGCCATAGATCCTTCCGGACGCCAAAGAAGTCAGTAGATTTTGTCCATGCAATCCGTTTGATCACTTGAGAGCTATCCCGAAAATGTTTTATTTCTTCTATTTTGTTGCGTGCTTCCAATTGGTTCCATATCTTGTACACTTTGGTTTTATAGATTCATTAGTTGAACCTAATTACTCTTGTTGTGTTCTAAAGGGGCTTGAGTGAGTCATCAACTTCACACATGGATAGATGGAGCCATCAGTGGGAAGAGCCTAGAAGATTTGAGCATAAAAATGATCGATATACCATGGGCATAGTATCCCATCCACATCCTCAAGTGCAATCTTACCAAGACCATAGGGGATACCAATATGCAAGCCATGATTCCCACAACAATCTATATTTCTCTAATGATCATTGGAGTTCACATCATGGTTCTAATATACTTGGTGCACCACCGGACTTTCAACAACAAGTACATAAGTATGAACCTAATGAGCCAAGCTTGGCAGAAATGATAGCTCAATTGAAAGCTTCTAATGGGGAATTCTAAGCTTCTAATAAGAGATTGCAAGCTTCTTTACACAATGAGCCTAGCATGGCAGATCTTATGGCAACATTGATGAAAAGACAAGCGAAATTTGAAGCTTCTTTACACACCACACTTGAGCAAGATCATGGTCTCGCAACTCTTCACTCAAGTAAGCTTTATGATTCCAATCCCTTACTTGTGCATTATGATGATGATGTGCATTCATATGGGGCTGAGAGGGAAGAAAATGTACCTCTTGGCCATGTTGGTAATGATATTGTACATCATGATTCCTAGGGAGGCTTATAGGTATGTTCCACCTTCTACAAATGAGATTGTGTCATCCATAGGGGAAGAAATGAGTGACAATGATCATCAACAAGAATATCAAGGTTCAAGAGGGCATATTATCTTCTCTCCACCACTTGAGTTGTCCAAGAGTAAGAAGAAAAAGAAGCATGGGTTGATGAGTACATTGTTTGAAACCTTCAAGAAGGCAGATGTGAATGTCCCTTTACTAAAACTCATTGATAATGTACCAGCTTACGCCCAATTTCTCAAGAGCCTTTGTTTTCACAAGAGGATATTTGCAGCCAATGAGAAATTTCAGCTACATGAGGAGGTGAGTGCAATTATTCAACATCGGTTGCCTCAAAGGATGCAAGATTTTGGAAGCTTCATTATTGAGTACAGAATTGGTGAAGAGTCTTTTGATGGAGCTCTCATGGACATGGGTACAAGTATTAACATCATGCCTCTAGTCACATACCTAATGCTAGCTATTGGTCCTTTAAAGACTACTTCGGTTTCATTGCAATTGGCGAATGGAGCTACTAGACTTCCGGTTGGAATTGTTGAAGATGTTTTGATAAGAGTCAACAAGTTTATTCTTCCGGGTCATTTTGTGGTGTTGGACATGAATGAGGATATTCATATGGACGAGAAGCGTTCTATCATCCTTGGGAAGCCTTTAATGGTTGTGGCGGGTGTCAAAATAAATGTGCAAAAATGTACAATATGCCTCAAGGTGCTAGGAGAAAAAGTGAAGCTACAAGTGTTTCAACCTAGTTATCCCTAGGAGGTTATCTAGGAAGTGTTTGCAATTGATTTGGTGAGAGGTGATCAAGCTAAGAGTGAGAGGATCGTTAGGCCATTGAATCCACTTGAGCCTCTAGTCCAAGAATTTCATCATCCTCATTTGGTTGCAGTCCATGAACAACAAGAGTCATCTTCTTCATATAATGATGATATGTTTGACACCAACGCTCATACATCTACTGGATTCATTGATGAACAAGTACCAAAATTGGAGCAAGTCCATGAACCTAGTGAATCTACAACATCCCCTTCAAAGGAAGAGCATATGCCCTCTACACCTCCTACTCTTGAGAATATGAAGGGTTTGTTGCCTACACATTATCATCCTATGCATAGGAGAGGATTGTTACCAACACCCTCTCTTCATCTTCATGAGCATAGATTGTTCCCTACACCTCCCAATTTCGAGACATATGAGTTATAGAAGAAGAAAAGTCCTCCATTGAGTGAGGTACAACTAGAAGCGATCCAATCCTTAAGGGAGATTCTAAGGATTGGAGTGAACAAGATGAAGATGCAAGAATGGCCTTCATTTCCAACCTGCAAGTCCATGGCCACACCTTTTTTGAGTTGTTCTGGTGGCAAGGAGTGCTTTGAGCCTCCATGAGCAACAAGATAAAGAAACAAGACCGGCTTGAATTCTATAAAGAAAAGCGCTTGTGAGGAGACAACCCCATATCATTTTGAGTTCTATTTTCTTTCAATAAAAAAGTTTGGAAGGTTTTGAAGGAGTTATGATCGGAGTTCCGGAGAGAGGAACCCAAGAAGTGTAGTTTGTTGCAAAAACAGAGCTGCCTGGGCAGTACAGTCGACTTTGCATGACTTTATTTCCATATCCAACCGTTGGAATTGTTTGAAATTATTCGATAAGATGCATCTATGCGTTTACTATACCCAGATTAAATTTCACCTCATTTAAACCAGCGAATTTGTAGAAAGTCTATTTGGAGTAGGCACTACTCAGTGCTATTTTAACTTTCTGAATGCTCAATTTGACCAGCAAGAAGTTTACCTTTAGTCATGATGTTTCTGTGATTCAAGTAGCCATCATGAAGCCATTGGAGTCTAATTTCCAATGCCACTAGAATCAGTCAGTTTTGACGTGTATTCCTGGAGTTATGCCCAAATCATTGGGAGGAGGTCAAATCTAAGCTGCTGTTGTTTTCCTCTGTTTTCAAATGCACACTTGCCGACACCCTTGGAGCTTACGTATGGAAGTCAAGGCTTTATGCCTTGAGGTTGGTGATTGTTGGTGCCTAATATCATTGTGGAGATCGCCATAAGGGAGTTTTCTATCACTTCACTCACATTTGTTCATTTTGTGTTGTTGTCAATTGTTATGTTTCGTTATATTAGTTGTTTGTTTGTGTTTATTTTGTTGTTTGTCGTGTCCCTCACTCAATTTAAATTGTTAAATTTACTTATCACATTGGGGACAATGTTAAGTTTAAGTGTGGGGGTGAGGTTTGTGTTCAAACCCGTCAAAAGTTTCAAATTTTTTGAAAAAATGACGATTTCGTCCTGACGAAATCATGCCGTTCGGACGCCTGAAGGTGTCAAAAATACATGCTCTCTGTCGATTGATCCGTCCAGACTCCCTTGTTTCATCCAGATGGCTGAGCCCATTTTTTGAAACTTTTTTTCTTATGTTTTCTATTTTGTGGTGTTTGTTTGTTGTGTTAGTTCTTTCTAACCCCAATGATGAATTGAGCTTACTTTGTTATGTTCTTGAGAATGTTGATTATTGCTAAGGCTTTGTGTGATTTGCTTTGGGTTTAATATGCATAATTTGTGATTGCTCGATATTCCATGTACACATCACTTTGTTGATTAATTGATTGCAATATGAGAAACACATTTGAACATGTATTGCCATGCATACCCAGAAATTGTGAGAAATTGAGCCCATTGAATATTCACATGTATGCATCTTTCATACATTTACTTGTTCTTCATGAGTGTACATTGCATAGGTCGTGAACCTAGAACTTGCTCAAAGACCTCTTGAGGCGTTTGTTGATCCACGATGAGTCAGAAATGACAAAGGCATTAGTTGAACACTATGGCCAAATTGACCACAATCCATGTGAACATGAACTTTAGGAATAGCCCACTTGAACCATGCACATCATTAGCTTTCCTTTGTTCACCCACATCACCTTCACCCATCTCACCACTCAACACCATCTCACCCTTGTTTCGTTGTATTTGCAAGACGATGATAGTGACTTCTTGTGTCCTTTATGCTTGGGAATTCTTCTGTAGTATGCCAAAAGGCAAGTGTGGGGTGCATTTATTTTTGTTGTAGTTGTGTCAAAGAAAGAAAAAAATCAAAAACAAAAAGAAGGAATTGAAGTTCCTCAAGAAAAAAAAATTAGAAAAGGAGAAAGAAGGAAAATCCAAAAATAGAAGTTGTTTCTTGTATTACTTTTGAATTCAATAAAAGGTTTGAGGAGAATAAGAAAGTTGTTTCGGTTGTAGCATATGTACGAGTTTCAAAGTTGTTGACTTGTTTTGCAAACATGTGGAACATTTGTCATATCCATCCTTTCATTTCATTTAACCATTCACCTTTTGGCCCCATTACACCATTGAGAAAGTCCGTATGATCTAACGATTTGTGGTTTAATTGTGGAGAGTTGGTTGATGAGCAAGCCTATGGGAACATTTTTTGTGCATTTATTTTGAGAGTAAACACTTTGACCGTAAAACTCTTGAGTGAAAATATCTAGTGATCTTTGTGAGTGTAGTGGTTGATGTGTTTAGTTGTGCCTATTTGATTGCATGAGATTAATTGTACACTTGGTTTTCACACACTTCACCCGAGCATGAATGAATTGCGCTTGTTAAACACTTAGCAAATTTGTGAAGCATTGGCATGTGATCTTTTGACTCTTGTTTATAACTTAGCGAGCTCGTTGAGGACTATGGTCGGAGAGAACTTTTGAATTCTGTTTTTCCTTTTCTTAGGTTGTATTGTGTTTCGTTTACCGTATTGTTTTGTGTTTGCTTAAGGACAAGCAAGATTCAGTGTGGGGGTGTGATTTGTATGTATTTTATGTGCAAATAGTATTCTTAACTACGAGAGTTAAGGTACTCCAAAGGCCGTTTATGGTATTTAACTTGTGTTTTCATATTTTTAGGTCATTCACATGAGTTGAGGTAATTCGGTACTAAAAGGTGTATTTTGACGACATTCGGCGCATTTCCGAGAAGAGGACGGAAAGTCAACCGTGGCTTTCGGACACCAAAGATCACACGAGTCATGCCTCGAACGACGATTTCCAAGAATAGCATGAAGAATCGTAAAGAGGAAGAAAATTGAAGAAATTGCATTTCCGACGATTTTTCAGGCGAACCACCACCACAAGAGGCGGCAACACCGCTGGAACACGACCACACATGGAGGAGAGATTCAAATCAAAAACATGCATGGGTTTTTGCACTCTAGAAATCAGAAAAAGTTTTATTTTACTTCACCCAAAGTGCATATATTTAAATCCCTCCATTATGGCTTGCTTTTACACTTTTCTAGGGGGGTGTTTTTGACTTTTCCTAGAGAGCATTGAGGGAAAACATTTAACCTAGCAGCTGCAAAGGGAGAAGAGAATCAGCCCCCATTTTTCTAAAAATGCATCTCCTTCTTCCTTTTTCTTCCTCTTCTCTCTTTCTTCTTCTTTTCTCTTCTTCCTCTTCTAAATTCCGGCCACCTTCTCTACCAAATCCGGCCACCTTCTTCCACCCTTCTTTCTTTCTTGTTCTTCCTTCCTCACTCTTTTCTCTCTTCTATTCTCACCACAAAATTCATGCTCACCATCTACCTCACCAAAACAGCCCCCGCAACAACATCTAAGATTGCAAGGATTGAAGCTTGGAGCAAGGAGGAGTTTATAAAAGAGGAGGAGAAGTCTTGGAGTCATCATTGAGCATTCTCTAACTCTTTTACTTTTTAGTTTCTTTGCTTTAAATTCTTCTAATTGAGATGTACACTATGAATTGAAATTGAGTTTGTAAGCTCAATCACTTTGTTTATCCAATTTATAAGTGTTGCTTATTTACTTTCTTTGCATGTTCTCTTTGAAGACACCAAAAATTGAACACTACACCATGTTGCACATACTTCACTTCTAGGTATATAGATCATTTCTTGTTACACCACTTTTAGTGCTAATATATCTTGGTTGATTGCATTACCAATAGGAATCTTGGGCCTTCCAATCCCTTGGGTATGACAATCCCCCAGTCTTAATCTATACTTTCATAATTTTTGACATTGTATGCCACACTATATGATACGTCATCGACCAATTAATGGTCCCCACTCATGTGTTGGCTACAACGGTTTTTTTTTTCTTTTAAACCGTGAGACTGTTTTGAAATTAATGGGCCAAATTTCCAGATTTGAAATCAATGGCTCATATTGACTTGCAATGGTCATGTATTTTATTTATTTTTTTCTTTCCAAACAAATTTGAAAAAATGCCTTTTTTTTCTTCTATAAAATACTCATTTACACTTCACTTCCCACTTCAAAATTTTCAGAAATTTTACAATTCTCTATCTTCTTCCTCCATCATTTGTTTTTCCCTTCAATTGTCCTTCAACAATGGGATACTCGGGCTCTAATTGGCAAATTGATGAGGAAGTTCAATTGTGTGCTTTGTTCGTGCATATCACTATTTGCTCGATCATCGGCAAATGTCAAACCATGGCAAGGTTATGGGAAAAAGTTTATGCCGACTATAAGGAAAATTAGGAGAGTGATCCAACAAAACTCTGATCTACTCAACCTCTCCAATCTCATTTTTGAAATTTGAAGTACTCACTCAAAGAATGGCACAATGCACTACAAGTAGCTCATTTTCGTAGAGCAAGCGGCACAAATCCAATGGACGAGGTTCATATTATTATTTTTATTATTAATTATTATTATTATTATTAACTATATGTGTTAAATTTAATATGTTCGTAACATATCAATTTTTTTCATGCATAGTAACAACTTTGATGAAGGAAGGAAGAGGAAAGGATGTGAGAAAGGTGGTGAAAAGTGATGAAGAAGGTGGGTGCCGCCGTGGTTCGACCGGTCGAATGACCACTATCAACCGGTCGATTGGAAGGCAGAGGCAAGAACAAAAGGGAAAGTGGAAAGGGAAGGTGGAGAGTTTTCTAGCTGAAGAATCGAATGGGAGATGATCTAATTGGGCAAAAACTAGGTTATATAGGTGAAGGGATGAAGAATGGAAGGCTAGGATGCAAAGTGGTGGATCAAAAGGCTAGAAATAGAAGGAGTAAGTGAAGGATAGAAGGCTCATTGAAAATAAATTCCAGCTCAAAACTTATTCCAAAGTCAACAATGAATGTTAACAAAAGAATAGATTTGGGAAGGACAAGTGTCTTTTTATTCCAAAAAAAGAAAATGAAGGAATAATTAAAAGATGACCTCATGAAATTTTGCATATTTCTTGCTGATTTTTGGGACCTCTCGCTAGTCACAAGATTGACTTCGTCCTTGACTTTGACCCTTGGAGTTGACCAAAGTTGACTTTGCTTAACTTTTCGGATTCTCGGTCAAACTTCCGGAATTCTTTTGTGCTTCACTTCCGAAATTCTCTTGTGCTTCACTTCCGGGACTTGATATTTGACACTTTAGCGCTCTAAAGTCGGGTTGACCATGAGTTGACCGTAGGTCCACTGGTTGACTTTTTGTCCTCTGGCCGGAAATACACAAAAAACCTCCAAAATGCGTTGTTTTGCTCCCGATATAATTCTAATGCTTAAATTCCGTACATGAGTGTAAAACATGGATTAGAGACTCTAAATGGCTATCAGATTAGTATTTTATAGTGGGTAGAGGCCTAATTTGTATATAAATCACATACAAATCAAGGCTCTAACTCGTGCCAAGAGAATCGTTTCGGCCTTAGAAAGGAGGAACGAAACCATTAAGGGAATTTTCGGCCCCCGATTCCTATAAAGGGAACATGTCTATCATCATGAGTGAAATTGTGTAACCATATTACGAACTGTTTGCTTCGTTGGTTTGTGTTTAGAGAACCCTAGTGACTATTCCCCTTGATTTCCTAAAAACTGTTTTCATTTTCATTGTTTTACTTATTATTCTTTTAAAGCTTTCATTTACTTTTCTCATTTCTTTATTAAAAATTTTAAAACCAAACTTTTGAAACCAAAATCGGCTCATTTCTGTATAACCACACTTTGTTGCAAGTCTTGCTTCTTGTGTGCCTCACGGCTTTACATAGGCTTAGGGTGATCCTAGCTAGGTCATGCATGTGCCAAGCTTGGTGCTTGGTTTTGTCATAGTTTCCTTGTTTTGCTTTTGTGTGCTTAATTAGGTAAGTTAGTTTTGATTCCGAGGTGTATTATGGTTAAACCTAATCTCTACGGTATGACACTCATCTTTTATACTTACTATAATAGAACAATCGCTTGCGCTTGCATATATATGATGTAAACGGCTTTATATATAGCTAAAAAATGTGAGATTTCTTAGATAGTGATTTTTTTGACAGTATGCTCAAAACAAATTATTATGTTGTAATCTCATTGAATTCTAAATAAATGAAAATCTTTTGGAAATCTAACAATAACAATTTTTTTTTGTTTGTAAAATAACCATTGATTAGTAACAAAGTTGATAATTATTTTTTTGGTAAGCCTAACAAAGTTGTAAATATGTAGGAAAATTCCAAGAATATGCAATGATATGGCTCATTCACTTGCCAAAGCGGCTATCCCTATTGTTGCACCAGTCTTTTTGAGAGAAGCAAGACCTCTTTGGTTTCAGAAATTTTTTATTGATGATGTATCTAGTTGATGAAGGAGTGTGACAATTTCTTACTTAAATAAGCCACTTTGTCCTATGGTTATTTCTTGACCAAATTTTATCAATGAAATGTTACCTTTGATAAAATAAAATAAAAAGATAAAGTTAACAGCTGCAACCAAAAAAAAATTGAGAAAAGCTAACCACAAACCATGGTGGAATCCGCACAAGTAAATTTTGCCACGTAATTGTGCTCAAGTATTTAATTAATGACAACATTAACTGAAAGAGCTAGGCAGCTAGAGTAATGCATGTCATATATATAATCATTCTAAGGTGCGGAGGTCCCCACTTTTTAAGTTTGCAAATTTCTAATTTTAATCATTAAATATATTTAAATGATATGATCTGACGGCTGATAGTAAAAATTTGCACTTTAAAAAGTTGCGGATCTCCATAATGGAGAAGCCATGATTCTCATTGAATTCTCAGGTGTATATATATATACATAGTTGTGCATTTATTTTTCCCCTTTTTTTGGTCAGATATAGCTATAAATGCATTTATTTTTATGATCTCATTTTTTCTTGTAATAGATTATTAGATTAGATGGAAATTTTCATTTATATAAGCTTTCGCGAAATAGAAGAGGGACATCATAAGTAATGATTAAGTAAATCGCAAAAGCGAAAATGAAAATAAAAGCAAAAACGGGTCAGATTCAACTAAGAGTACAAAAAAGAAAAGAAAGGGCTCGATCTCTTGGATGATGTCTAAATTTTGGTGCTTCCTTCATTCCTTGTTGTTAGGTTGGCTACTCTTTTGTATTTCAATGTCTTGTAAATCAGTGATGTCTCCAGCAGTAGTAGTTGTTGTAGCCTTCAAAGCTTGAGGAATATTGAAGCTCTCAGCTAATTCCTTTTCTTTGTACTCCTTGTACTTGCCCCAAAGAACCGAGTAGAGTCCCAGGACGATTAGAACAGCACCAAGAACACTGAAATTATAACCAACATATAAAACTTAATAATTAAGGAAAATTGCCAATTAATAAGTCCAAAACTCTAAAATAGGACTACGTAATTAATACGTACCCTCCAAGATAGATCTTTTCAGCAAGGATGAAAGAACCCATGACAGCCACAATGATCATCATAAGAGGGCTGAAAGCGGTAACAAATACAGGACCTGTTCTCTCCATCACCCGCCCTTGAACGTAGTATGCAAGGCTTGATGACACTATGCCCTGTTCGCCGCACCGGCCATTAATTTAGGTTAATGATCAAACTATGTGACGTATTGATCGATCCAGAGACCAGACACAGAGAGAGAGAGAGAGAGAGAGTTACGTACAGCATATGCAGCAGCAAGAAGGTTCATGTCCCAACCAATGGTCCAGGCCGCGGGCTTGTGTTCCATGACAAACGTGACAGCTATGGACTGCAGCGTGCCGAGGAAGCACACGATTGCGGTGAGGGATAACGGAGCTTGGTACCTCTTCTGTGTCACTGCCTGAATGATAAAGAAAGATGCCCAGGCAAAGGTGGCCAAGATGAGCAGAATGGAACCCTTGAGCCAGTCCTTGTCCTCATTATTATTTGCACCAGGGGCATTATTGGCATTTGCGGAGTGATTCGACCACGGAAAGTTGATGATATTTCCTTTGTACAACGTCATCAACATTGCTCCGGCCACTGTCACTATTGTGCCTATCAACTTCGCTTGGCATCGAACCCTCTTCATGTCCAGCTTCTCCATCCTTGATTAATTAAATATCAATATACGCACCATGTTAATTTGTTGTCTCTCTCGTCTAAGCAAACTTAACTTAAGAGAAAATACATTTCTAACGGTACGTACGTACCTACAAAGGACGGCCATGACAAATGTCATTGCCGGCAGCATGTTACTCATGGCACAAGAGTAGGTGGGGGATGTGAACTTCAATCCGGCATAGTAGAAGTTTTGATCAATCACCGGTCTATGAAACAAATCGAACAAGAGGAACTTAGTTAATTACATTAACTAATCAATCATCCATAGTTAATAAGTGCATTTATATATGAACTAGCTACTTACCCAAGAAGACCCAGTACAAAAAGTTGCATGAAAATGGGAAATGTAATCTTTGTCCTGATTTTCCTGCAAAATCATATATCAAACAACAATTAATTAATTGTTTATGAGAAATATGTATGTATGTATGTATATATGTATATTTAAAAGTACGTAGCTACGTATATATGTACGTACCTCTCAAGAACGAGAGCAAATGGAGCAATAGCTGCAGTGGCAAAGGCGTGACGGTAGACAACAAGCACATAGTGGCTCATTCCACGGTTGAGCGAAACCTTAGTGATGATGTTCATACCAGCATAACCAAACTGCAGAGAAATCATTGCTATGTATGGCTTTGATCTCTCAATAAAATTTCCAAAACATCCTCCATTTCGCTCCATTATGACTTGGATCTCTAGCTAGTAAGTTGGAACTTGGAAAAACAAACTAGCTAAGAGATCAAGAAAAATGGATCGAGAGGAGGACTACTGAAACTAGATCGAGGAAGAACACTTCAAGTTTGTTCTTGTTGTGTGTCTCCTTAGTGAATAATGCCATAATGGTAACTAGCTTACATATATATAAGCCCCCCATTGGGGACCACCATCCACATTTGTTTGATTCATTAAAAAGAAAGAGAGACCCTCATCATCAAACTCTTCACTAATAGATTATTAGAGACGTGGAAGAAAAATGAATTGTACTCGGTTGCATTAATAAGATTGTGATATTTGGAGGTAAAAGCTTCATACTACTTTTAGATGAGATAGATCTCTGGTAATATAATTTAGAGGGCAACTTAGAAGCTGTTTTGATACTATAATATATACTACTTTTCTCAAATTTTATTTTATAAATTTTCTAGATCTCGTATTTCGCATTTAGTCTAATCCACTAAATGTATGAGTTAACATAATTAATTTTTTGGAGATAGTAATCTCGTACATGTATATATATATATTTTCGATAGAAATTGTTCGTCGCTTCGAACAAGTACTATCGAAATCGACACAAAACGACAAAACGCCAATCTTGCAGACATCTCCTCAAGGCAAAGGACGATACAGAGAAAATCCTAACAGAGAAGAGAGCGATGAGGCAATAATTTTGGTCAGTGACCCAAGCTGCATCAGCTTTGCACCGACCCAAAATCCAAATCATATATATTTGGATAATAAGCAAAAGCAAATGAGTAATATTATTTATTTGTGAACGTAATTGAATTAATGTTAATGGGTTCTTATGTGGCAGCACTGGCTATAAGAAAGCCAAAGGGGTGGTGCGGTGAGAGTGGGGCCCGCAGATGCTAATGCGTTCGAAGGTGTTCCCAACCCGAATTGGGGATCTCGACGCGGCATTTCGACTCTCTAATCTGTTTCAACAGTAATAAATATTAACTACTTAATTGTCTGCCTAACTCCAATATCTCCCTTATTTAATTTTTTCTTTACAAGAAAAAATTAAAAAGCACCTCTTGGTATTGGTCATCGTTATTAGTGCAAACCTCCTGCTCAAAACATAAGACTACCTTGCTTAATCTAATCACGCTACCCAGCTTGTATGTGACATCCTTTCCCACTATAATGTCATTTGTGCAAATTTTATATGATTATATGGAACCATTTCATATTTATTTCTCTTTATGAGATTTTTTTAATTATTTTTATTACAGTTTATGCGTTTCTGAAAAAAGTAAACAATTTATTTGTCACCTTTTTAAAAAACTGAAATAAAATCGTCCGTACTAAAGAGAAAACCCTACCATGGTTATTATAATACTTAAGAGAAAACCCTACCATGGTTATTATGCCAAAGAAAAAATTGATTGTGTTCCTTTATTACAAATTTGGAATGAAGAAGCATTTTGTGTTTGGACAAGGATGTTTATGGATTTATTGTGAGACATCGGCATGTACAGCAATATCGAAATTTACTTCAATAAATTTTTATTGACCTAAATAAAACAATTTATTGATCTCAATAAAATTTTATTGAGATCAATTATATATATTTCCCTCCTAGCACGGAAAATATCGTTTCCTTAAAAAATATTTATTGAGGTCAATAAAATCTGGGGAATTATCGTAAATAGTCGATCAGTTTTGTAATTTTTACATTTAAAAACTATCACATAGAATCGGAAGTCCGTGAAAAAAAATTGGTCAATTATCATTTTAGTGACAGTTTTGTAATTTTTGCAAAATATATAGGACGGAAGTGTAAATTGGTCAATTAATGAACCGGGTGGACACTTTACCCTTGATGGTAAATATTTGTCTAAATTTGGATTTCATGGTCAAGAGTCCATAACAAAACTTAGATATCCCATGCTCCTACATTCAATTGTGTGAATCAATTACTACCACAGTATTTAGGAATGTACATAATTTATGTTTTATTTATTTTTATAAAAGGACTCCGGCTGTCCTCAAAAAATAAAGAAATATCGGGTATACGATGTATCTGAAATGAATCGGGTATGTGGAGTAACAAGAACCATATGAATGTAAATGTGGGCATCTAATCACCTTCCAATTAATAATCGTCTAGACAATACTGACAACACCCGACAATAGTGTACCAAATTGCACTCACAGTCTCACACTCGCTCCAAAATTGCAGTCATCACACCAATTAATTGAGAAATGATCTCTATAATTTTGTCATAAGGAAATCATTTGGGACGATTCCTTTGACCAACATAATAAGTAAAATAGAAAAAGCAAGGACATGGATGCATTATGACTAAGCCTTGCCTGCCCAAACCCAAACCCAAATTCTCAACCCAGAAAATGTTGCATCAAGTTGGATCAAATCATCATCTTTTTGTTTCGCCTATTTTCATTTTGTCATTTATTGAGTTATTCTCTAAATATCGATCGAATTTTCGATTTCGAAGATAAATAGTAGGGACATTCAAATTTTTCACAAAAACGATTATGACGTTCATTCACATTTAATCATTTTTCTTGCTTAATTTGTCTTTCTTCAGGGACAAGTTGAGTTAGCTTGGCGCGCATGTCCAAAAGTATGTTGCTAGATTGCTAGGTTTTTTTGGCCCATAAGATAGGGTTGAAGAACGCCACACCTTGCTATCTCTAACTAAACTGAAAAACAAATGCAAACAGTTAAATAAAATTAAAATGAAATATAATGATGGTAGCTAGTCAAATGGGTAAAATATTTTTTGATTTGATTTGATTTTTTTTACCAAATTCATGCGTGCATACAAGTAGAAAATGAATGATTTCAATTATTGAATTACTCAGTAGTTTAGTAGAAATAAGAGGATATCCTCTCTATGTACGTGTGTGTGTGTTATATAGGTTTTTTCTATTACATAGGACTATGTACTTTTAAAATATATAGTTGGAATGTTAATCATCAGATTAGATTATTTAAATATATTTGACAGCTGACATTAGAACTATGTATTTTAAAAGTGAATAATCCTATGTAGTGGAAAAAAATCTTATATGTATTATACTCATTTTAAAGAGACACCCTTAAATTTAAAATTTATGGACTTTCAACATTTTTGCGACCTTGCAATTTGATACAATATTTGAAACTTTCATTGTATAGATTCCTATAATCCTATGTAAGCATGGCGGTAGGGTTTCGTTTTTGGGGGGGGATTTGTGTTTCTCCATTTTTGTGTTAAATTCAATGTGGGGGGAGGGGAGAAAAAAAATTTGATTTAAAAAAATTATTTTTCTTTCTTTTGGGTTGGATTGAATGTGGGTGTGGGGTGGGTTTGGCTTTTTTAATGTGGGGGTTGTTGGGTGGGGGCTATGCAAAATTTGGTTATCTAAAATTTTAAACTGTACAAACAAATATAGTCGGTAAGATTATTAAAAAAAAAGAAAAATTTAAAAAGTACGTCTTATTGACTATATGTGGAACCTCCTTGTATGGTGAGAACCCACTTGCTTGCATTCGTGAACTCCAACTCTTGTTCATCTTTAATAGTTTAATATCCTACGTTGACATATTATATCAATGCTGAGTTCACCTCGCCAAAGTCCCTTTTTTCATTTTCCTTTTCAACTTTCTTTACACTCTGTCCGTCCATCAATATATATATATATATATATATATATATGTCCAAAATCATTACCATATAATACTAGGAGAGTCTTAAATGAAGACCTTATAATACAAATACTGTGAGGACTTTCAAATCAACGATTGGATGCATGTTTTAAAATTTTAAAAATAGTAGTTATCCAACTGTTGATTTGAAAGTTCTCACTAGTCTTTATTATAAAGTCCTCACTAAAAACACTCTCATAATGATCTTTGAAGAGTGACATAAAATATAGACGATTTTGATAATTAGTTAATTAACACTCACAATGATGATGTTCGCATTGTAATTCACGTGTGAACGTGCACATGTGAAGGAGACTATATATATATATGTGTGTGTGTGTGTGTGTATAATAATTCTCAGGTAAGTAGATCATTATTTTATAAGGTGCAAAATTTTGATCTCAACCGTTAGATCGGTTTAAATGATCTGATCTGATAGTTGAGATCAAAACTCAACACCTTGTAAAAATAAGGACCTCCTTAATGAATAAACCCTATATATTTTCTTATATATATATATAATCTTCAAACATTAATTGGCTTAATTAATTGTTTCTTTCATATAGGTCCAACATCATAAGCTTTATATATGCTTTCTATCCCCATTCTTTTTTCTACACTAAACAATGTCTAAAGTTTGAAAAAGAAATTTCGACATGCAAAAAAAAGTTTGAAAAAGAAACAGATCAAGCAAACAAAAGCTTAGGTTATTATCCAAAAACACAAATAAAGGAAAAACTTAGGTTGATCTCTCAGTCGTCCATTGGAGCGAGCAAAGTTAGCTCTTTTCATTGAAAATTACAACCTTTCAATTCACGCATTTCATTGATCCGTATCCAAAGCTAGCTAGCTCTCTTCATCTCTATTATTGAGAAACCAGTCGATGAGTTCTATCCGATTAAGTTGGGTATGTGACAGAAAAAAAAAAGGTTTGGTCAAAGATGCATTTCTCCCACTCTATCTCTCCATCTCTATTTGTTTGATTGATCTTTATGATCAATTATTTAATGACTCAGGTGTGCGTGTTGCTTTGAAACTTAACTTTTCATGTGGTACTTAGCTAATCAAATACAAATTATGCATGCATGTACTTACTTATTAAAGAGAGATATATGTAAAAGCCCAAAAGCACTTAGCTTGTGATCCTAGAATTAATGTGCATCAAGTGATGTTGAATATTACCTAATTATCATGACTTAAACTTTTTCTCTCACTCTCTCCGGTGATCGCTGGTAGGGTTTTCTCCTTGTTGATGTCAAAACACCCATTGAATTTGATATTGTCAGTTTACGTTCTAAATTTGCAATTGTTGAAATTGATTCCCGAAATTTGACAAAAACTATCAATTTACACCATCTTCTCAATTCTAACTTTTTTCATCCACCTGTTTGTCATGTGTTTAAAAAAAAATTAATAAATATATATTCAAAAACAATTTTTTTTTAAATTTCTTTTAAAGCTCCTATTTCTTTCTCTAGAGAGATTATTCTTAGAATTATATTCATAACTTATCATAAATTATTTCTTATTAAATAAACTTATCATAAATTATTTATTTATTAATTTTTTGAATGAATTATTTCTCCACGATATAGAGATTATTTTTATCAACTCCCACCATAAAATGTCTCTCATATATTATAATCTATATTTGTTTTTTTTAAGACTTGAAATGACTATATTGCCCTTCATGGGAGTGATACATGATGAATTGGATGACAAATGTATTTCAACAATTGTAATGTTTGCCAGTTTAAGGGGTCAATTTCAGTAATTATAAGTTCGGGGTTCAAACTAACAATTATAACTAAATTAATTCATTAGGTGTTTTGATAACTAAGCCATAAATCATATCAAAAAGAAAAATGTTCACATATCAATTCTATAGGATTAGAATGAATGACTGAAAGAATGTATCTTAAATATATGGTGTATGATTCACGGCAATTATCTTTACATTTTTACGTGCTCATTGTATAAATGGTTTCCTTTTCCTTAATGTCCAAAAATTAAAGTGAAACAATACTTTAAAGTTGGACCAAGTGATGTAATGGTTTTTAATAAGATGTCACATCTAACATTAGCTTGTCTATTATTTGTCTTAAAAAAATATAATGTAAAGTGAAATTATACATAATGACACAGTCATAAAAAGTACGAGAGTAAATATAAGAGATTTTTTATAACACAATTAAAAAAAAGAAAGATAAATCCTAACCTGGAACTGATGAAATTAAGTAGATTGAATTCAAAACCTAGCTAATTCCTCTTGCGACGCATCTACTCAAAGATCACATAATCAGTTACTGAATCACCAGTCTCAAATGTCAACTAACTATTGTTACCAAAGGAGCCACATAGATGATTTACAGACTCATAAATATAGATTTAGCAACTCAAACTAGGGACATATACATGCATACAGCTAGCCTATTATTTCATATACTTTCATAACTTTATTTTTGGGTTTTTGTAGGTTTAAAGAGCATATATGAGAAAACAAAGCTAAAATGGCGAGAATGAGACTGGAAGGTTATTTATGATCCTGAAAGCTAAATTTGCATGTGTGTAACAGTCAACTTCAACAATATACTAGGAACTTCTCTGAGTGACCTAGAAATTGAGCCAGAAACTTGTCCGAAAAATTCGGAAGTCAGCTTTAGGAGAGTTTTAAGGTTCATGATTCCGAATTAGAAGAAATTATAGCAGTTTAAGTAGAGATAGTTCAGGATGTGCGCAAATATATACACCTTTTATTAAGACTTCGATTTTCGAAATCCCAATTGTACGTGTTGAGAAAATTATGGAAATAACCGGTAGACAATGTGAACTTCTTTCGAGCACATGCCATATATATGTATATACAATAACCAACTCCCTTTTGGTTCAAAATTCCGATTTGGTTCAAAATTTTCAGAACCAAGCAATTGCTTAAAATTCACAAAAAAATGATCCCCCTTAGTGGAACGGTCGGAATATATATATATATAGAGTAGCGCTCTAAAACTAACTTGTTAGCTTCATAATATGAAGCTAACCACACTTTTAACCTTCAGATTCATCTAATGACTCTGATTAAATATAATTAATATTTAAATTAATATACAATATCTGACTTAAAATTATAAAATATTAATAAAAAAAAAACCTACATAGTACTAAAATGCTAAATCCTTGATCTTTAAACCCTAAACCCTAACCCCTAAACCCCAAACCCTAAACCCTAAACCCCAAACCCTAAACCCCAAACCCCAAACCCCAAACCCTAATTTAGGGTTTGGGGTTTGAGGTTTAGGGTTTGGGGTTTAGGGTATAGGGGTTAGGGTTTAGGGTTTAGGGTATAGTGGTTAGGGGTTAGGGTTTAGGGTTTAGGGTTTAGGTTTTAAGTTTAGAGTTTAGGGTTTTTAATTGGATATAATTAATATTTTTTAATATATATTAATTTTGATCTAATTTAAATCATTAGATGAATCTAATGGTTTAGAGTGTGGTTAGCTTCATATTATGAAGCTAACAGGTTAGTTTTAGAGCGCTACTCTATATGAGTATGTGTGTGTGTATACATAGAATAAACATGTATAGACAAACACAATGTGTCCAATATTAGTTATTAATTACCATCACAATAATTCATGATTCATATACCTAAACAATTTCTATTTTCACTTAAACTTTACATATATGATCCATGATTGGTGTTCTAAAACTAGAACAGTCGGATTCCCAAAATGAGATTGTAAAGTGGGTTCCACATGCAATCCCTTCAAATAAACAAAAAAGAAATTCCTTAATGGAAGACCATACATATTGGAAATTTTGAGGCTCCACATTACCTTGCTTCAAGTTAAAGTAAAAGAAAGGCTAAGTAATTTATGGCAATCTTTGGAATTCCAGAAGTAGATAAGAAGGTTCCCCCGTCGTAACATCATTCTTCCCTAAGGTTTTCTTCATTTTCATTAGTTTTATTATGTTTTCTTTATTTATTTCTTGTTAAACCTTATTCTAGCGCTAGGAATTTTTATGGTTTGCGATGATCATTCTAATAGATTTATAGTTATTTTAATGATAAATTCTTAATCACTATTTAAATCGTTGTGTTAAACTTTTCTTGATTCAAAAGCTTTACGACTTTTGCATCTAGTAATTATATTGAAGGATAATTATCACAAATAGTACCTGAACTTTACCTCAATTATATAGTTGGTACTTGAACTTCACTTTTGATCACAACCAGTACCTGAACTTTTCGAGTTTATCCTAAATGGTACTTGTCGCCACATTTTGTCCACGTGACCCAAATTTCAGGGTTATTTTTAACAAAATCCTCCATTTTTACAGGTACTTTGGACACAGCTCCGAGTTGTCTTCATTTGTCCTCATTTGGAACTGATCAACTGAAGCTTCAATAGTCCGATTATGCTGTAATTTTAACTGGGAATACTAGACACCTAGAGAAATAATTTATAAAATTATAGCTCCATCCAACGGTCCAAAAAAGAGAGAAATTGTCCACCGAAGTGCACTGTTCTGCCCAGGAAAATAGAATAAGTTACTCCAGATTTTTTTTTTATTCCAGGGTAATTTGGTCTTTTTCTGTAAATAATGTCATTTTTTGACAGAAAATAGACGAAATGTGACGGTAGGTACCATTTAAGATGAAGTCAAAGAGTTCAGGTACTTGTTGTGATCAAAAGTGAAGTTCAGGTACTATGTATATAATAAAGATAAAGTTCATGTACCATTTGCGATGAAAACCCTATATTGAAATACTTATGCGCAGTTACTACTTCGTTTTCTATAGTGTAAAAAAATCTTACATGTTATTTATGCCTTAACCTGATTAGATTTATGCTAGGGTATATGACATATTCTGTAACTAGAGAGACTCATACACGTATGAAAAACAATGTCTAACGTGCCTGAGTCATACCTGGATACATGAATTGTCATATATATATATATATATAAGAAGGAATCCATTTGTCATATTGAAACCTAAACAAGATTGTTTGTGATTAATTCTGAAATCTGACCGATTGTGGTGTGATCTAGCAATTGCACGAAAATTGTCAATAAAATAGGATATCTTGTTGGATTCCCATCCTTGGTCTACTGTTGTAGGTGGGTGTGGCAGTTTTTGTGGTTGATGGAAGCAATCTGTGATTCCCAAAAAAATTTGCTTAATTTTTTGAAATTATTTTGGCTAGTAAGAAGTTCAATAAATATTATCTGCATTATTTTCATGACTTGTGATATTCCTAATGGGTGTCCAAAATGAATTTAAGGAATAGTAAGTGAAGGTCGGGCCTCAACTTCATTCTCGACAAGTTAAACATAATTAAACTCTGGTTATATAGAAGCGTTGGGTTATCAAAACGAGCTCAAAGAATATTGTGAGCCCGGGTAAGTTTTTCCGATGTCTTGTCCGGACAGGTAAATTTTTTCGCGAACAAATGTGAAGTTGGGCTCACTAATGGACTAGTTGAACTGTGAGTCAAACCAAACAATATATTTAACTTTGGCCCAATAAGGTTCCTATGTCCCATGGTTTCATTGATGCATTGACATACATTTTCATATGCATTTGTGTATATGAATTATTGTTCTATTATGTTTTCTTGATTTGATTAAATGTCTAAATTTACCAATTTTTCCTTGCGTGTTGACGACTCTCCACACAACACGTCTCCATACATTGAAAAGCTATTCTATTTTTCCTTACTTAAGATTTCCGTTGTAGTTTCCAATTTTACGACGAATCTTTTCTTCAAACTTAAAGCAATTGAACCATGTTGAAACCCATTATTTTGCATAGGCGTAGAAAAATATTTTCGGCATTAGCAATTTCAATCGTTGAGAATCCTACTGCTTTTATTTTAAAAACAACCATATTTGTCCTCTTTAGCTAACTTCCTTATAAAGTACCTTATGCCTATTTTCTTGCTTTGAAATATCTAATTGGGAGAGGTTGGGGGAGGAGAGGAGAGAGGGAGAGCAGAGAGAGGTTGGGGCAACCAGGGAGAGCATAGAGAGTGTTCGGGGAGGAGATTTTTTTTTCTGTCAACTAAGAGAGGTCAGGCGAGGAGAGGAGTGAGAGAGAGAGAAAGCGAGCGAGGACGCGCACTCCATTTCAAGGAGGGTGAGTAGTCCTTCTCTTGTTAGTGTATATAGGTTAATATCTATATATTGCATGTTGTTGTGGAATAAAATGAAGGATTAGCTTAGCTAGAGAGTAAAGAACATATGGAGAGAAGAGATGTTTGATGTTTGTATTGGTGTGTCTAATGCACAAGATGAACCATGTATTTATAGCAATGGAAAAGAGGAAGTGAGCAACTAACAATTGCTTGGTGAAATTGGTTGGTGAAAGCTTGGTGGAATAGGTTGGTGAAACTTTGTCACCAACCTTATTGCATAGGCAATGACATAGCTTTCACCTCCACTTTCATCTCTACCTACCTACATCACTAATAGGTATTACATATTAACCATAACTTGGACATACACATAAGTATTTACAACACTCCCCCTTGGATGTCCAAGAACTGACTTTGCTGCATCTGAACTTCTTTGTCTTCAAGCATTAGAACATAAACTATAATTAACATTGTGCTAAGTATAGTTAGAAAAAGTCAAAAATATACAGTCATTCGCTGATGCTAACACACAAAACCTTAAGTCCAGGAAAACCCATTGTGGGACAAAATCTGGAGTTTAAGAGAAAACTGTGTAGCCGAATGATATATCCCGAAGCACTATGAGATGTAAGTGCATGGAGGAACTAACCACAAGAGATGTGCCTCATCAAAACCTTGCCAGAGTAAACCCCAGTGGGACAAACCTCTAGTCGAAGGAAAAAGAGTACACGGTGATTAGAAGTATACGACTGGATACTCCCCCTGATTTCGGCAATCCTTAGTGAAGGTACGATCAGTGTCAATGATTTGACAAATAGCTAGCTGGGATGGTGTCTCATTAAAAACCTTGCCAAGGTAAACCCAGTGGGACAAACCCTTGGTCTAAGGACAAAAAGAGTACAGTAGCCAAACGTCGATAAAATATGAGCATTCGTCGGCATGCTCCCCCTCCCATGCACACGATTGGGTGCGGGAATTTCGACGTAGGCATAAATCATTACTCTAAGGTAGCTCGGATAGCCTCTTGAGACCGATTGCCTTCACGTGTTTCTGAAACGAATACTTTGGAAGTGACTTGGTGAATAAGTCAGCATGTTTACTCTCGGAACCAATGTGCTTCACTTCGATCTTCTGATGCTCTTGTTATTGATGCGTAAAGAAGAGTTTTGGAGAGATGTGCTTGATGGCGTCACCCTTGATGTAACCATGCTTAGCTTGATCAATGACAGCAGTGTTGTCCTCATAGATGACAATTGGTTCATCAGGATCATGAGATAGCTCACAAGTACTTCGTATAAGGCCAATAAATGCTCGAAGCCATACACACTCTCTAGTCGCCTCGTAGAGAGCGAGTAGTTCAGAGTGGTTTGTCGAAGTAGCTACTAGGGTCTATTTTCGAGACCTCTAAGATATCGCCGTATTCCCAATGGTAAAGACATAAACAGATTGAGAACGTCCCTTATGCGGTTCTGATAAGTAACCAGCATCGGCGTAGCCGACAAGGGTTGCGTTATTTCGAGTGCCAAGGGGGGTAGATCCACTTGATGACGCATAGGGATAGAACAAGCCCATATCCGTAGTACCTTTAAGGTAACTGAAATTCTTTGATTCCATTCCAATGGCGGCGTGTTGGCGCGGTGTTGTGTCGAGCTAAAGAATTTACGGCAAACGAGATGTCCGGTCTAGTACATTGGGCCAAGTACAATAATGCGCTTATTGCACCCAGATATGAACACTCAGGGCTCAATATATCTTCATCGTCTCCCTTAGGACGGAATGGGTCCTTATTAATGTCTAGAGTTCGAACGATCATGAGAGTAGGTAATGACTTAACCTCATGATGACTAAAACGTCGCAACACCTTCTGGGTGTAGTTCGACTGATATTTTAGTATTCCATCTTTACGGTGCTCGATCTGCAGGCCGAGACAATACTGTGTCTTCCCAAGATCCCCATCTCGAATTCCTTCTTCAGGAGTTTAGCAGTTTCAATCAACTCTTTCGAGGTTCCTATGAGATTCATATCATCTACATAGACTGCGATAATAGCGTATCCTGAAGTGAATAAACACGCAAGGGCATAATTCGTTGTTCACGTATCCCAAGCCCATCAAGTATTCACTTAGACAGTTATACCACATCCGTCCAGATTGTTTTAATCGATATAATGAACGTCTCAGTTGAATAGAGAACGTGTTCCGTGGTCGGGAACTACTTGATTCAGGCAACTTAAGTCCTTCATGGACTTTCATATATATCTATGTATCTAGATCCCCATAGAGATAAGCTGTGACCACATCCATAAGCTGCATATTCAGTTTTTCGGAAACTACTAAACTGATTAAGTCCATTATGGGAGAATAAGTCTCCTCGTAATCAATTCCAGGGAGTTGAGAGAAGCCTTGCGCCACTAGGCGAGCTTTATATTTGAACAATCTCATTATTCTCATCACGCTTCCTTACGAAGACCCATTTATGACCAAATGGTTTAACATTGGGCGGTGTTGGAGCGACTGGTCCGAACACACTTCGTTTCGCTAAGGAATCCTGGATTGTTTCTTTCCTCTTTTTTTTTGACTAGTTGTCTCTACGTTGAAAATCATCAACGGAGCAAGGTTCGATTTCATCGCTAGTTTTGATTTCGGTACCTACCACGAATATGATTATATCATCGATGATAATCTCATTCCGATTCCATATCTCACTACATGCATGATTTACTGAGATTTTATTCTCGGAAGTGGGTTCAAATGTTGGAGCATCCCCCAACGTCGTCTCTTCTGGGACAGACCCATAATCCGGATAATCTCATGAGATTGATCGGTTGAGATTGCGATATCAAGAGGATTCGTTTGTGGTCAACCTCACTTCTGGGAGGGACATATGACTGGTTAGCCGTCAAGTTGTACGTCGTCTCTTCTGGGACAACGCATCCTACGGGGATGTTGCATCCTTCATGGATGACTTTGCGTCCTACTGGGACATCTCCTTGCAGGCAAGTTTGCAGCAGGTATATATGATCTCGTCACTTTAGCTAGATCAGAGAAATCATCTGGCATTTTACAAGCTTTACTCTGTAGATCTAGAATTCTTCGCATTTCACTTATCACAGTGTGCGGTTCGGGGATCGAGATGAGACATAGTGGGTACATGCTACATTAATTCACGTCGTTCCTTATCAACGTTAACGTGCGAATCTCCCCCTAACGACGGGAAGATAGTCTCATCATAGTGACAACCCGCAAAAGCGGTAAAGAGATCGCCTGTCATGGGCTCTAAAGATCTTGTAATGGATGAGGATTCATAATCGACATGTATGCTCATCCTTTATTGAGGACCCAGTTGTACGTTGTGATGACACAATTGACACATGAACTGCATACCCAAATACGCGTAAGTTCGAAGCGTCAGGTTCATACCCAGTCACTAGCTGTAACGCGTAATAAGGTTTGGTAGCAATGGGCCTCATTCAGACCAATATGGTTGTATGCAAGATTGCATAGCCCCCCCACATAGAATTTAGAAGCTTGGTGCGCATTACCAAGGTCGATACGTTCATTTAATGAACACTTACACGAGACTATTCTGGGAGTGAACATAAGAAAATATTTGTTCAACTTCAATCCCAAGTGACATGCAATAATCATCGAAAAATTTCGATGTAAACTCTCTGGTATTATCAAGTCTTTTGGACTTTATGGATAATCCAAGTGGTAAGCCTTCTGGGCAAGGAGTTTAGCAAAAGTAGCATTTCTTGTGGATAATAAATTTGTGACCATCTTGTCGATGCATCAACCAGAGCCATAAAATATTTAAATGGTCTGTTCACTGGTTGGATATGTCCACAAATATCACCTTGGATTCTCTCAAGGGAATTTTGAAACTAATGTGCGGTAGGCTTTACATTAATTAGTTTGAGATTTGTCTTTCCAACAGAGCAAGCTTGGCATGGGCTTTTCAGATTTAATCACGAAATTCTTTCCTCTAAGAGGATGCCCGTGCGATGCATTCATAGTTCTAAGCATCGTATTATGACCCGGATGTCCCAGACGGTCATGCCAAAGCATATAATTGCTTTTATCAATCAGCGTTAGGCGAATGATAAATATATTTCAATGAAGTGTATTATGGTAACATAAAAACCACTTGAAAGACATCTCAATTTCTCCAAGATACGTTTTTTGCCATATGTATTGGAGGTCATGTAAAGAAAATCCACATCATTTGCATGAGCGGTTTCAACATGATAATCATTTGCTCGAATATCCTTAAAACTCATGAAGGTGCGACCGGACCTTGAAGAGCATAAAGCCTCAAATATGGTCATAGAAATACCATTAGACAACGCGAATTGGGCTTTGCCAAAGCCTTCGATTTAGGGACGACTGGCCCAAAATCGTTGTCACTGAGGTTACTTTAGGCGTGAAGTTGATGAAATACTTTTGATTTCTTAAGATAGTGTGAGTGATATCACTATCAGCCAGACAATCAACTTCCCCACAAGTCATGGCTAATAGTAGAATAATTTAAAGTTGGTCACATTTCAAAAGGAATTTGCTCAAGATACTTTAAATTATTTCGAGAAACATTGAAACATGATTCAGAAAAACAAAACCATAATCTATTTCAGCGACAAAGTCGACTATCTCAAAAGGAGTTAACTCTAGAGTAATTTTGACCACATCAGCTTCTGCACAACAAGTTTGTTGTCAATGATCTGTACCACTACAACAATAGCGGAGATTGAGTATAAGAGTATTGTCTCTTGCTTCGGGACTTCCGGCCCTATTTTTATTTCTCATCAAGATGAGACAATTTTTCCTCATCAAAAAATTGATGAACTTGGATTAACCGTACTACTTCTGGAGTAGGTTATCCGAATATGAACAAAGGTAGTATATGTTTTGTCCAATAGGTCCGTGTCAAACAACTATTCATCATAGAATATTAAGCCAATCATGGCTAACTTCTGGTAGCCAGATGGTTTTCTGATGGTCAAATCGGTCTTTGAGGGAGTTTCATTACTCCTAAGGTGATGACCACAAACTCAGATTTCATAGAATCCAACAAGTGGGCTAGGAACAAGATTATTAACTTAGTAATCATCTCTCGCATAACAAAAATCTCGCGATTATTCTCCTCTTGGAAGTCAAGTTTGATCAACATTTATTTCTTCGCCGGGAGAAACTGGATTATATAAATCGACTGGTTTTATATATTCATGATGTTGATTACATGTGAACATGAGTTAAATTTCGAAAATCTTCTAGTTCGAAACATGTAATTATGGTTTTGTGAGAATTAAAATTCTCATAGATTTATATCAAAATTGACTGGTCAATATTGATAAAATCTTCTGGTTGATATTGATGAAATCTTCTGGTCATCGATCATTTGGCAAACACATATATATAATTTCTACCACATAGTTGCAATTAATTGAACAATTCAGAATGAAAAGTTATTTACTCAACCCTTTCGGTAGCTCCAATTAAATACGACAAGGTAAGGTAGGGTGAGGTTTTTGGTAGAGCGAGGCTCACTTAATACCGAACCTCATTCAGAATAGTGTCAGTATTCTCCGAACCTATCCTACACATCGCATCTAACTGGGTGAGCATAGTCGTGGAAGATTCATAACCTTTCGTGACTTAATGTGGAGATTTATGTGCCATGTGTACCATTTTACATGCTTTTATATTTCGGTTGAGTGATCAAATAATCAACGAAATAATTAAGCAAAGTCAAGCCAAATTATAATTTTCTCTTGACCTAAGATTAATTAGGGTTCATGCTCAATGGTTATAGTTCACTATTTACCAAGGATTAAAATAGTAAAAAAATATAACTTACTTGAGAAATGCACCTAAAATAATTTAGGGTTCCACGAGTCAAGAAAAAAACTGCGACGTGCTTAATTTGGGTTGCTCCTTCGAATTTGGTGAAGATCTTGAAGAGAAAACTTCAATAATTTTTCCTTGCTTCTTCAAATTTGGAGAAGATTTCCTCCTTGTTCTTGAAGATGTTCTTCGTTCTTCCTCCTTGTTCTTCCTTCTTTGAGTGTTGTGGAATAAAATGAAGGATTAGCTTAGCTAAAGAGTAAAGAACATATGGAGAGAAGAGATGTTTGATGTTTGTATTGGTGTGCCTAATGCACAAGATGAACCATGTATTTATAGCAATGGAAAAGAGGAAGTGAGCAATTAACAATTGCTTGGTGAAATTGGTTGGTGAAAGCTTGGTGGAATAGGTTGGTGAAACTTTGTCACCAACTTTATTGCATAAGCAATGACATAGCCTTCACCTCCACTTTCACCTCTACCTACCTACATCACTAATAGGTATTATATATTAACCATAACTTGGACATACACATAAGTATTTACAACACATGCGGAATTTTTTTTTAAAATAATAATTTACAAGAATGTATTTGTATTGAAAATGAAAACCGAGGCTAGATATTGCTTGTTAAAATATTATATGACATGATGTTAGTAACTTGAGAGTGATAGGAGTGCAATGCTATCTACAGTGTCAAAAATGTTAACCTCTGGAGGGGAGATATGACCATATGTCATGTCTAGCCTGTGTCACCCAAGCAGTGTACGTTGGAAATCGACAGTGAGTTCATATGGCAAGGCCAATTAATGGACATTCTTGCTTCCTATAGCCAATAAGGAAAGTGAAATAAAAATGAGTACGTAATGGATTTTGGCTATAAACGGTAGATGGCCTAGTTTACCGAGCACAAGAGATCAATGTTTTTAGTCATTGGGTAAGTTGAAAATCCTGCAGGTATAACTCTGAGCTCAAGTCTTGTATTAGCTTATTACATATGTTTCACTAAAAATGAAAATTATGTTTTTGGTCGTTGCATATTTTGAAACGCTTTGGTCCCCAGGAAAATAGTAGAAGATATTTTAGTATACTATGTTTTCGAACAAAGCATTTTACCAAAATGTCATCCTATTGGTGTATGAAGACAAAATCTCACTCTTACAATAGTGTACAGGTTTTGAGTTAGTGGTCAAAGTAAAAGATGATACATTTTGAAGAATCATAATTTTTGAGTCTTAACTCTCTTCGTAGTTGATATGTTATTTATATTTTTTAAGAGGCCCCGCAGACTTGGGGCACGTTCCTCATCATTTATTTGTTATCGTCGTTTAGTATTGCTTCTGAAGCCTTGTCTCCATTTGTAAGTTATGGCCCTTTTTACTTCTTTGATTCATTGTTCGATTCTTTCATTGAACTTTATTTTAAATGATGGGTAGTTTAAGTTCATCATTATCAAATCATTTTAATGTTATAGACGAAAAGTTTCCAATAAGTACCTTATAATGAGAACTTATTGAAGACTTTTAAGCTCAATTGTTGGATGAGTTTTTTAAATATCTACTAACATTTAAAATAGGGGAAAAATCACCCTTTTTTTCCGAACCCATTTCCTTCGCCTTTTTTCCTTTTAAGTTTTAAAAATTTCACTTTTTTCCCACTTAACATTCTTTTCTTTCTTCCCTGCGGGGGTTTTTGTTACCTCCCTTCCGCCTCCCAAATAAAAAAAAACACCTCACCCTGGGGGGTGTTGTGGTGGTGCGTTGCGGGCGCCCCCCCCCCCCCCCCCCCTTGGGGGGGGGGGGGGGGCGGGGGGGGGGGGTTTGGGGGGTGGGTTGGCGTCCCTCTCCGGTTGGTTTGGATTCGGTCGTGGTTGGGGGGGCGTGGGTTTTGGTGGTTTTTCTCATCCTTATTTTGGCATAGGTTTGCACCATTTTGTTCGGGGGGACAAAGTGAGTTTAAAAGTCTTCAATGAATTTTCATTATAAGGTATAAAAGAATGAAGAATTTTAATATTACCGAGAGGCTTTGCGGTCTTGAGTTGGTGAGTTGCGGTATGACTTAGTACGTGTTATTAGTTCGTTGGCTCGAACTTGCGGCTCTGTGGCGAGCCCCCCTTAGGATGCCACACAATCAACCAAAAAAAAATTGCCGAAGTGAGTCAAAGCCACACCCTAATTGCAAACCAAGCCAAGTGAACCACTTCAGATACCATAACCACAAAAGCTACCCAACTTGTCACCTATCCTTAAATGGTGAGACTACTAGAAAAAAGACCGCCGAGAAAACAAAGTGCTTTGTAGGACCCCACCATCACCAAAACTAGGGTTGAGAACGCCCAGGTACACCTAATAGGCAACTAGAGAGAAACCTTAATGCCCCGCACTCGTGTATATTCAAAATGATGTGAAACTACACATAATTACGACCTACTCATCAGAGTTGTGACAGAAAAAATCATTACCCAAGTAAACTCAGCTAATTCTATTTGTCATAGTCCATAGAAAGCAAAGCAATATGAACCTAAACAACATAAAACTCAAAACCGAAGTCAATTCTGTGATTTTCATCTTGTCCACAGATAATTTCTCAAAAGGGCTGGAAAAGCCAAATCCCAAATGCAGCCCAAAAAAAGAAAGAGCCCACCAACCAATAGTAATGAAATGATAGCCAGCAATATCAACGTTTTTTTTTCCTTTCAATATCTCAAATAAATCTCTTGCAAAACATTTGCAAAAGAAACCTCTTCTATGTCATTGTACAACAATTGTACAATATAAGGAAACATATCGAAAAGTACATGTAAAGGCTAGGATGGCATTTTACCATTCACATTTCCTTTCGTACTTTACAGTGTTTATTTACAATCTACACTTATGTCATGTGGCAATAATGTACAGTTATTTAATACTAGACCTAGGCAGCAAAGTGGTTCATCTTTTTTATGTACGTTTTCTTTCAATCTCTCAAACTATTAAATTTTCAGAAGTTCCCAACCTTTGCTTCAAGCTCAAGTAATTTCTGCCCTTGAGGAGTATCTCGGGCAAAAGCTTCTCAAAATTGTCCAAGAACAAATCCCATTCATCTTTACTCATGTCTCCAAAGGATATTGCCCCTGTTTCACAATTGAGGGTATTTACTGAGAAAGTCACACTCTTCATCAAACCCCCTATCTTGTAACTATCACTATCACCACAACCACTATTGCCTTTCATAATCTTACTATCAGAATCATCATTGTTATGGTCATTTTCCTCGAATAGTGGATACAGATATGCATCAGTCAACCCAGTAATTGACCCTGCAGATGAAAACCTCGACATTCCAGGATAGATCTGTAAGAGTTGAGGAAGGTCAAAATTCTCATCAAAACTTTCTGTAGTATCATTCTGAGATTGAAATATTTCACCTTCTCTAATTGTTACTTTGTTTTCGTCATCTGTACCAAGCATTGCAGCTTTAACGTGTAAGCAAAGATTCTCTAATGCACTCAATCTTTCTTCACCAGCACAGAACTGTCGAGTCATCATTTCACCTATATCAGCAAGACAAAGCCCAGCAGCTGTAGCCCGCTTCAAGAAGATGGTGCATAGCACAAGAACACGGATAGCAGCCTCTCGTAAAGAAGGTATCTGAGTTCGTAAAAGTTCAGCATCTTTAGAGGGGTCAAGATTTGATATGTACTCAATCTCAGATTCAGAAAATGGAATCGAAGCTTGAGGCCAGTGCAGCCATTCAAAGTATGGATCATCAAGCCACTCAGGAAGGCAAAGCCCATGGTCAATAGGCACAAGCTCAGCCACCCCAACTGCATAATTGTTGTGCTCATACTTCTTAACAAGCATATTCCCTGCGTGCCTGTCAAGATTGAGGACTCTTACATCAAAAATTCCAATATGATGAACTGAAGCTACTGAGAAGCCGGAAAAACCTAACTCTCCTGCATCAAAATCATGATCTACAAAGCGCTGAAGAGAAGCAATCTTGTAGGGAGTAGCTGAAATTGCAGCTGCATTATTATTTATGTGGAATGCAACATGAGAAATTTTTACTAAAGCAGTTGGAGGAACACCAGCGAATCCACCATGGTCAAGGAGATAAGCTGCTAATTCTCGAATTCCAGATTCACCAATCCGAACTGAGCGTTTTAAACCAGGTTGGCCCAGTATCTTACCCCCGGAGCCTTTAGGATTATTGAAAGCTAAAGGTTCTTCATCTATGGGCTTCGCTACAGCAATATTGTCACCATTTCGACTGCATAAGAAGTACGCCCCGCCTAGTCCACTTGACACCGGCAATAGATAAGCACCGGAAGCCATAGCTATGGCAACCTCAACTACAAGAGCATGTACCCTTGGAATTCTGCTGCCACCAACAATCTCAATCCTTGGATTAGTGTCAAAGTCTTCCTCCAATGCAGTAGTTTGGGAGAGACATGGGGTGGAGAAGCTTCTGTGAATATTATTAGCAACTCCGCATGTATGCTTGAAGGAGTGGGGAAATATACTGCAATCAAGATGGGTGTAGGATTGTAATCTGCATCTCTGGGATCGGCTTAATGGCTTGATTCCATGATGTTGATCAACTGCTACAGCCATTTCGATGAATCTCATGCATGTAAGAATTGAAGCAGTACATGCCAGGGGCGTTATTTTTATTTTTAATTTTTTTTCACAATATCCCTTGAGAATTAGTCTTCCCTGGGAGATTAGATAGACATCATATATCTGCATAGTACAAAAGCACAATTATGATCAATTTTAGATTAGTCTTCCCTACTTCTGGATGAAAATTAAAACATGAGCAATTATATAATAAAATAGAAAATAAAAAGAAGAAGAAGAGATTTTTAGATGAGATTTCATTATGAATATGAAGTCTCATGGGATGTCTGGGATCCCTTTTCTTTTATGGGCAAGTATTTCATCTATCATATATTAAGTATGAAGTCTCAATCCTTGACTCCTTGAATTGATGGACTATGGCTGACTTTGTGGCATAGCCACAAAATTTACATGAGAGGAAAAAAAGGGGTAGGTTTTCCTTAGCTTGTTTATGAGAGAAATTTATGCATTGGTGATCCTTTCATTTAATTTTTCAGATCATTTTGGTAAAAGAAGTTTTAGAAATTTCAAAGTGCGCATGCATCTGTTATTTTGGAACATTAAGGAAATTTTAAAAACAACAAGTTCCAAAAAAGTTTGACAACTGAAAATGAAGATTTAAATTTGATGCGCAAAAGACAAATAAAACGAAAAAATTGGGAAGGGCAGAGTAAATTATCTTACCAAAGAGTGGCATACAGGTCGCAAATGCTGGATTCAATACCATAATTTGTGAATGAGCAAAGGAAATACAGCCCAAATTCTTTTCATTTTGCAGAAACCCATCACAACCTGCACATTTCAAATCTGGAAATCACAGCAAATAAAAAAAGGCCTAAAACTATATGAAAAAAGAATAACCAACCTCTATTTTGTTTAGCTTTGGTAGTGAAAAACAACTTATTTTTCCCTCGCTCCACCGCACACAAATCGCCACGATATTCTGAAACAAATTAAGAATGAGTTAAAATTGATAATGGATTATACATGAAAGAAAAAGCTAGAGAGAGATGGTATGGTATACCCTGAACACTGGTAAGGCATTCAGGGAGACGAACAGAAGGGGGGAGCGTGAGAGAGAAGAACAATTCGTCACCCAATTATGTTTAAACAATGTATGTAGTATTATTAATCTCCTTTCACTCTCTCTCTCCCCCCCCCTCTTTTATCTCTCTCCCTCCCACTCTTTGATAATAGAATCTATTAACCTTCAACAACCCCAGGCACCCCTAACCTCTCTCCTCTCTCTTTCTCTATTCCCTCCCACCTATGTTTCTCTCTCTCTCTCTTTTTTTTTTTTTTTTGGTATTTCCCTTTTCCTACCTTTCTTTTCTGCTGCGAATCTTGCGCCCACGTTTTTCTATTTCAGGGTTTTCATTTGTGGCGAGATGGCAATGTGAATGTAACAAACACTTTCATATTTCTTTTGCCATTATTATTTAATAATTCTTTCTCGGAAATCTAGCATAATCTTTTGAGAAATTCTTTCAAAAATTTAGCATAATCTTCCTTAAAAATATACAACCCAAATATCTGCAAATACCACTAAATACCATAAGATATTCTGTCCTCACTAATTTTAACATCCTACACCAACATCCGACCCTAAAATATTTAGTAATGTAGAGCATATGTTATAAGTTCTGCCATAAAAAGAATCTTCTTTTTTTTCAATCACAAGATATCATCATCATGCAACCAGGAACTTAAAGTTATAAGTAAGGTTACAATACAACCATTAAAACCTAATTTTAAGTCAATGTCAAATCAAAGATGATGTGAACGTAAAATACGTGCACAAAGTACCTTAATCGCTTGGATTATGTTAGTCCAAAAGCCTATTATTGTATATTTAATATTGTTTTAGTGTGTTTCAGGGAAAATACGAACAAAACGCTTTATTTGTACAAAAGGTACATTTTAGAGGTTTTACCGCGAATTCGAAGATTGAATCGAAAAGTCAACCGTGACTTTTCGATATTGAAATGACACCGGTCATTTCTCGGATGTGGATTTCAGAGATTGTACGAAGATTTCGAAAAACGTTTCGAATCCTGGCAATTTTGCCGGCGAACCACCACATAAGGCGGCGCAACCACCACCCGCGGTGGCAAAATACATTTTCTAAAACCTCCATTTATTTCCCTTTTATAAATTGTTATTTATTTCTATTTTTCTTTATTTAGTTTAGGTATTTATTTTTATTTTTATTATTGTTATTATTTTTATAATTTTATTATTGTTATTATTTTATTTATTTATTTTATTTTTTATTTGTTTTGTTTTTATTGACTTTTCAGCTGTGTTTGACTTTGCAGGTGAGATGTTTCTCCCTGCCGGCCATCCCTCCACCATATTTCAAACCGTGCAATCCATCCTTCTCTCTCTCTCAATTATCACACTTCAATTCAAACCTTCCCTTTCACTGCCATCCCATTTGAATTTCAAATCCTCTCTGCAATTCCATAAAGCCAAGCTCATGAATTGAGTCAAGTGGCCGGGGGCCTTCTACCTCCTCCCCGTGCCACCTTCTCAAGCTCCCGTGTGCCACCACTGTGGTGCCTTCTGCTCTCACCCTCTCCTTCTCTGGTTCCTCACTGCAATCAACCTCTCTTCCCTCTCTCTGTCTACAATTATCTAAGCCCTTCTTCTTCCTCTCTCCGGTCACAGTTTTCTTGTTTTTCTCACTTAATCAACCTCCCTTCTTTCCCTCTGTTACTCCTTCAATCAATCACGGCAGCTCCTCTGCCCAATCTTAATGATCACAAGCAACCTGCAAACAATCACCATAATCATAATCATAATCAACCAACAACCAATCTCCTTGTTCTCAATTCACAGCAGCCACCTCCCACCTCCGCGCCTCCAGCGCCGAGCCCGTGCTCGCTTCTCTCTGCTCTGCCAGCCCGTGCTCCTCTCCTTGCCATTGATTGATCTGCCAAGCACCCGGCCAAGCGCCCCGCGCCACCAAGCCCGCGCTGCCGGCTCCTTGCCGTCGATCCAAATTTGCCGGCTTCCCAGTCGATCACGCCGACAATCCATCGCTTCTCGCCGGCCGTGCCACGCTCGATCTTCTCGCCGTCACTCACCCGCTCTCGCCACACCGCTACTGCCTTGCGCCGCCGTCGCCGTTGCAAGACACGCCGTTCCTCCCGGCTCGCCCATGCCTTCACCGCGCCTCCTCTCGTGCGCATCTCGTCGCTCGGCGTCGCTCCACCCACGGACCGCACCGCACCTCCCGTGCCGCGCCTCCAATCCGCGCGCCCCCGCCCATCATCATCAACGGCGGAGATCGATCCCCCGGACCACGTCGATTCCGGTGCTCGTCCTTGCCGCTGCACCATCCACCGTTGTCGATCGATCTCAAGACCGGCGACCCAAGCGTTCTCTCACCGCTTGTCTCTGCCCGCCGTGCCCGTGTCTCTGCCGTCGCTGCCATCTCGACGCCGCTAAGCCCAGCTCCGGACCGCAACACCCTCACTGCACCACCTCTCGCAGCTCTCTCTCTCTAACACGGGCTGGGCATGTTTTGAAATGGAGAAGAATGAAAGAAGAAATAAAACTGAAGAGATGAGAAGAAAGAAGACCACGGGTCAACATGGTCAAAGTCCAAGCTGACCAGCTTGGGTGCCAAAATTAAATGTCAGGGTGTGAAGAGAAAAAGAAAGAAAGAAAAAGAAAAAGAATGGGTTTGGGCTTTGACCCATTGACCAAACCCAATTTCTTTTGGGCTTTTGAACAGTTTGGCCCAGGACCTGTTGGGCCCAATATCTGGCACATCCAAGGCCCAAGCCCAATTTGTTATGCACACCCGAATCTCCGAGCCTTCACCGACTTCACGGCGAGTCCGATCAGATCCCTCGCCGAAATTAAATGAGATTTCTAAACTCTCTCTTCTTAATTTCAAGTTTTATTTAATTAATTGTTGTGTGATTTTATTATTATTTTGGTGTGAAATTTACATTTGTTAATTTGTAATTTGAATCAATTATTTATTTGCTTGAATTATTTAAGAAAACCCAAAAACATTTTCTCTTTTGTAAATTAATTTATGTGAGTATTTTTCTTAATTTGAGTACGTGTAAATATTTGTTTACTTATATATTTGTTTTGTTTATATTTATTTTTATTTTAAATTTATATTTGATTTATTTAGGAATTAATTTCTAATTTGTTTAGTTTAGTTGTAAATTAAATAAATATGTTTAGAATAGTTATAGTTTAATTTAATTAATTTTGTGACATAGAAAAGTAAATAAACAATCTCCTGTGGGAAAAATCCTTACTTCCCATTATACTTTTCAACGACAAATTGTTAGGAAGTTTAGGTAAATAAATTGATGTCGGTTTTTAACCTAAATCAAAAGACCTAACAAAACATTCCCACAAACTAACAACAAAAGGAATCTTGATACAAAAGAAAATGTGTCCTACAAGTCGATGGTTGATAATGTACACAAAAATTGCTTTAACACGTGGGTCAGACCTCAACAGTATCTACAACCTAGGCAAAATGAAAAACAAAGAGTCAAGATATGTAGAAAACGTGAGACAAGCTCAGTGAGTGGACAAAAATAAACTTCAATATAAATTACTTTTCTTTGAAATTTTTTCTTTTTTGAAACTTTCTTTCTTTTTGTAAATCCTTAGCATGCATCTGAAAATTTGAATAAACCAATATAAATATGAAACATTTAAATCAATTTCATTTCTCAAATTCAACATCAAAGTTGAAGAACTAAAATATCATAATAATACCATGCAATAGCCACTTCAACTTAATACTTTCATATATGAATTAATGTTAAAGGTTCCTACTTAGGTCCATCCAAAATTAGTCTAATTTTTTTTATATAAAAACAAAAACATTCAATCCAGTCCATCAAGCCCGCGTTTCTTTTGGCCTTCTTCCCGTCTTAGCCTTCAATTTAACAATACATTGAATAATTTAGGGGAGTGAAAATTACACACCCAAAATTATAATCCACACACCCCTCTAATTTTTTAATAATACTTTTCTTCCAACTCTTTTTCACTTCCAAAAATGCAATTTGGTCAGATTTTCGTTTCCCTCTCTTTCCTCTCATTTCCACTCTTTTCCCTCTCCTCTCTTTCCTGAAGACTGAAGTAGTTTCATATATATAATTAAGCAAAAAATTCGGAGAGTTAAAATGGTAATTAAATCAGAAGCGATGCTTGGTTCTGATCTTATATATTACTTTTACATAGCTTGGGTGGAAAAGGACTAGTTTGTCATGCTGATGCTTGGAATTGTTGTTGGTGTTGAGGTTGTGTTTTCCATTATTTATGGGTGAGGACAAGACCAAGGCTTGCGACCTTCATGATCGTGATGGTGATGATGATGGCAACGTCGACTAGTAACAAAAGCTCCAAACATGGTACCCAACACAAATGTCAAACCTGGCTTTAGCCGACTCATTTGGCTCATTTTTCTGAAATATGATTTGAAATTGAGCTAGATGATACCGATACTGTACGAAGTGAAGTTGTTGAGATTTGAAGTGTACCATTCAACTTCTGTTGATTAATTGAGACAATAACCATTTGTAAGCTCATCAATAGTCAAGTGTTCAAGTTTGATTTTTACAATAGCACATAACAATTAAGTAGCCAAGCAAACCAGCAAAAGAGAAGAAAATAAGAGCTGAAAAACAACTAAACACCGGGGAAAAAAACAAGCACAAAAACAGGAGAAAAACACACAAAAATGACAAACATGCACTTCCCATCCGGACAGAATAAGGAGTCCGGACGCCTGGGACTTCATCAATCAGTCATTAGCTTCTGTCTTTGCTGCCGTCCGGTCGGCCAAAGTCATCTGGACGCCTGGGACTTCACCAATCTTGATAGAAAAGAGACGAGTAGAAACAATAGTCCAAAATTTCAATTCAAATTGCATGCCTTTGATTCTTGCTATGTTCAAACTGTGATAAGTAGTTCATCTCGATACCTATACACAAATTAATCATTAAAATGTAAAAATTTGGCATTGATATTCTTACAAATAAAGATATAACCAACCAAATAAACACTTACATATCTATATCAACTTGGTCTAGTAGCTTTGTCATTTAATGGACAAGTGCTACGATTATGGCCACTATTACCGTAAGAACCACATTTTCGAGTAGTCTTCTCTACTATTTCAAAATGTGAAGGTTCACGTTTTGTAGAGCTTGTTTCATTACTCTTTTTTGACCCCATTGGACGACCTTTGTGAGGTTAAATAACAGGTTCGAAGATTAAAGGAGTAGATGCACCAAGAATCTGAAATAATTGCCTTATGGTATTCTTTTTTTTTTGCATAAGTGGTTGTTTCTCATACTTCTCTTTAAGCTCAGAGATAAGACTAATGATTAGATCTTTATGTGCAATGGATGCATAATTATCAATACTAAATGATCTTGCGTCAATCCTCCATTGCTTATGAATGTGATTTAGAGGCAGTACTTCAATATTCATCTCCTTGATCATGTGCACACATGGCAGACCCATGGTCTTGAAAAATTTGCCGTTACATTAACATGAATAATCCTTGGTATTTGCCAACAAATATTGCTTATGTAACTCATACAAAGCATAGAAAGAAACATTATTAACAAGCTCTTTAAAGAAGGGGATGCAAAGCTTTTAAGGAACACGAATCTTTTCACTTGCTAGTTGAGTTTTAATTTTCTGAAATTGATTTTGAATAGCAAGATAAATATTTTCTTTTACCTCACGGAGACCACTAGTTGAAACTTGAAGATATTTCTTTAAGGTTCCATGTGCACCTTCTACTGTAGAAGTAACATTATTACCAAAATATATGTGAAATTTGCCCAGTCCATGCAAATACAAACATCTCCTTCCATGGAAACCAAGTACTTCTAATATAAGTCAAAACTGAAGCATAATATTTGTACTCAATTTCAAAACGATTCCAACCTTCATTCAATGTTCACTCGTCCCAAGATTTCATTCCAGTTTTTCAAGAAGACAGGAAAGTGACCCAATCTGCATCTTCCTTAAACTGGCCCTTACAATGTGCAAGAATATTCTTCTCAATATGCCATATACATAAGAGATTCGGAGTCATCGGGAACACAATATGTATTGCCTTCATTAACACCAACTCCCTATAAGTTATTATCGCCAATGGATGATTACCATCTCCCAATAAAACACTGAACATTTTAAGAGCCCACTCATAACCCCCTTGTTCCTCTTTTTGCATGAAAACAAAATAGGAATAAAATGATTGATTTGTTGAAGCTAGACACTCCTATAATCTCAAGTAATGGCATCTTGTACTTATTAGTCTTATATGTGCAATCCATCACAAAAACATTAAGGTAGCTCTTAGTCAACTCAATTGAAATGGGATGAGCAAAGAATAGATGAGTCAACTGACCACATTGATCATACTTAACATTATGAGAAAAACCGGCATCACCAAGCTCAGTCAATAATGCTTGAATAATTGAACGCCCATATAAGCTCTAGCTCCCTCCTAAACTGAGCAGTCTTACTATATATATTTCTGGAAAAGGCTAGAAGATGAGGATTGTTTTGTCGAAGTGAAGAGAGAATTTGGCGTGGTTTTATTCTAGCCCTGCTCATTTGTTTAACTTGTAAAGCTTCCTCTTCTGTAAATCGACGGCAATATGGATGTTCATCCATGTCAGTGGAAGGCTCATGGTTATTAAATAGGCTTTTTATTTCAACCTTCCACGGCTCTTCAGCTGCCCTTCTTCCCAAAATTGTAAAAGGACAAAAAGTTTATTCAATAATGAGAGGAATTGATCATTGACCATTGTTGGATCCTAAATCATAAAGCACGGCCAGGGAGCTAATGAATGAATTAACTATTGATGGGGTTCTTCAATTATGCTTTTGATCTGTACCTAAATTTATTTTTTCTAGTATTCTGGCTATCAAAAAAATAATTCAAAACTTAAAACATTAGGATGCAAGACAAAAAACTTACTGTTTACAATGATGCCTTCAATGGAATTAGATGGATGACCAAATTGTAACTCGTCTTCCATATTGTCTAATGGCACCATATCCATAATCTTTTGCAACTCAGGATCCAAGGAGGGCTCTTCCTCCATTGCTAAGAGAATAACATATTTGACCAAGCAATCAGTGGTGGCTTAAACCCATTCAACGAATAGCATAGCAACCAAAGGTAAATAAACAGGAAGTTTTGACAAAATCCTGAAAAATAATCAATTAAAATTTTGAAATTGAACCATTCTAAATGAAATTAAGGTTAAGAAAAATACCTTCTTCGAGTTGGCCTTAAGGTCTTCTAACAGTAGCACTCTTGATAGATTGGTATTTTTCGGAAGGAAATAATTGTAGTACGATAAATTTAGTCATATGTCGAAGAAGATAGAGGAAAAAGAAGCTGAGAGCTTGGGAGAAGCCAGTCTTCAGTCTTCAGGAAAGAGAGAAGAGAGGGAAAATAGTGGAAAAGAAAATCTGACCAAAGGGCATTTTTGGAAGTGAAAAAGAGTTGGAAGAAAAGTATTATTAAAAAATTAGAGGGGTGTATGGATTATAATTTTGGGTGTGTAATTTTCACTCCCCATAATGTAATACCAAAGCGAACCATAATCAAAGCTCTTAGTTCTCTGCTCCCTTCAAGAACCCAAATCCTCAGCTCAGATCAAGAATCCAAAGCTTTCAACTTAGAGCAAGAATCCAAAGCTCTCAGCTCAACACGAAATCATCACATATCAAAAGTCGTAAAAGCTTGATTATGATTCGATTTTGATTTCAATCTCCCCTTACATATATATGTATTTGCAATCCGATTTCGATAATTATCTTCTACCTCGCCGATTTATTCATAACTGTCTTCTACCTCGAGTGGTCTCAGCTTTTTGCTTCTCACTTTCTCGACTTCGATTTTGCCGATCGATCAAGTCTCATTTAGGATCCGAGGTTTGTACTTGATTTTAGTTGTTTTTCACACCATTTTTCTGTTTTTGATTCAATATTTTTTTTTAGTTATTTGGAATTTGATTTAATCAATTTGATTGATCAATTAAGGTTATTAGTTTCGATTTGATTAGGTCAATATGATTGTGCCGTTGACAGATTAGTGATGATATATCTTACGTTGCTTAGAAAGTTTAAAAGATATTGATTTTGTGTCTAATTTGAAACCATTATCATTAGTAACAAGGTCAGTGACTTATCGTCAAAGTGATGGGTAAGTAAGTTTGTGAGGGGGTTGTCGTTCCAACGAGGATCGGAGGGCTCCCTGATTTCTAGCTAGTGTGTAAGGTGAGTGACTCTAGCCAGGATGGAAAGATGAGAAGTGGAAAGTGTGAGTGAGTGTGATTTAGACAATGAGTGGTGTAGTGGTGTGAAGTTTGGTTTTGGAAAGTAATGATGCAACAAAGATAAACAAACAAGTAAGTAAGTAAATGCAAATAAGTAAAGGCAAACAATAAGGAAATGTGTGTGTGCTTTAAGGAAAATATTGGGGTTTCGGGTCACCCCTAGCCCAATGCAACAAACAATGCCCACAATAATAAAATCAAGCAAATGTTACCATGAATCATATCCCGTATCCTAGCCATAGCTAGAACCGTGTCCCTAAGTCTCTAGGTGTCTAGGGGATTTCTCTAAGTGCTTAATACCAAATCCCCTAAGTGCTTAAAAGGCATAAGTTGTCAACGCAAAGAGGCTCAAACAAGCATGACATGCATAATCCACCATTCCACCGATGCTATCGATATGGAATGGATTCTCTATGGTATCCTAAAGCCTTACTAGGGTCATTAGAACTCTCTATGAAGAGGGAGAAAGAATAGGAGGCGTAAAGCACTGAATTGAGGATTACACAAGTTAAGCATGCTCATCACACATATTGCCATAGTCTAGAGAAAAGTAAAGTGGCAAATCCAAACAATTCTCATACAAAATAGGTTAATTGCACATCAAAAAGTGGCTAATTCTTAAAACACAAAATCAACACATGATAGAGTAGACAATATATATATTCATGAATCAACAAAGGTTTTATTCATCAATCAAGGCATCACATAGTCACATTGGACTAGGGCACACAATCCTAGTCCCCAACAAGGTTACTACTCACTAATCATCAACATAAACATCATCATAATACAAATATAAGCTCTAGACATAAGTAGAAGAGAGAAAAGAGTTGAGAAATGCTCAATAGAGGGTTCTCTTTGCTTCTCCTTGGCTCTTGATGATGCCTTTAATGAATTGGTGAAGATCTCTAGCAACAAGATGATGATGTAGTAGAGGTGGAGAGGAATGAGAGTGATGGGTGGTGGTAGCTAGCTAAAGATCCTCTAAATGAGGTAAACTAGGTTTATATATAGGCAAAAAGGAAATGAATGGAGGACTATGATGAAATAAGGTTAGATCCAATGACTAAAAGGTTTAATGGAGGGCAAATGGGTAAATGCACATGGGAACAAAAGGGAGGAATAATCAATGGGTGACCTCATAGTATCTAACATAGACTGCATAGTCCTTTGTGACTTTTGGGGCTCCTTGGTGAGTCACAAGATTGACCTCGTTATTGACCTTGACTTTGACCTTCGGAGTTGACCATGGTTGACTTTTCTTGACTTTTCGGTTTCTTGGTTAATCTTCCGGAATTCTCTTGTGCTTCACTCTTGGGATTGATGTTTGACTCTTTGACGCTCTAAAGTCGGGGTTGACCACAAGTTGAACACCGGTCCTCGGGTTGAATTTTTGTCCTTTTTGCCGAAAATGCACAAAAAGCCTACAAAATACATCCTTTTGCTCCCGATATCAATCCAATGCTCAATTTCCCTACATGAGTGCAAAACATGGATTAAAGACTCTAAATAGCTATTGAATTAGTGATTTAGTAGTAGTTAGAGTCCCGATTTTTATGCAAATCACATACAAATCAATCAGTGACATGTGAAATACATACTTGAGGCACAATATGCATGGGAGTTTGATAAACTAGTTGATTCATTTTAGTGCTAGGCTTAGCTTGTGAAAATCCACTAACCTCCTTGTTTATGGATGTTATTGGATATTTTGAACATGAAATCCAAAAATCACAGTTTACTGAAGTATGTATTTTGCACAATGACATATTAATCTTGAATTATAATGTTTTCCCAGTTCAAGCGCATATTTGAATTTATTAGCAGTAGTGTTAAAGTGTTTGACTATATTAATTTTTTTTTCCTTACTCTTTTGCTTGTTTTGCAGTGTAATGGATTTATACTAAATAACATCCCAGTAGTAGTCACTGTGATTTCATTTGGATAGTTCACTTTGCTTGCATGGGGGAGATCTTACACCTGCAGGGCATTACCTCGCTTTCTCTATTAGACGTGCTTTGATTCCCCCTATTCATGCTTCCTAATATAAGAACCCAGGTTCTAATTTCTTTCCTAATATTGATAACAAATAAAATTTCTTCTGTGTTATATCATTTAGGGCTAAATTCAATTTACTATCCTATACTTTACATTCAAAATCAATTCAGTCCCTGAATTTTCAATTTCATCAAAAACACTCTTATACACTATAGATTTGATCAATGTCATCCTATTGTTAAATTTAAGATTTCTGATTAGGACATTTTCGTCATAAAATAATTATTTTATTTTTATTTTTTAATGCATTGAAGTTAACATTATTTTATTTTTTAATACTAACTTTCAATTTATGAAATTATTTTATTTTATTTCTACTAATGATAAATTATTTATTTTATTTTATTCTCGTATATAACTCTATATATAATTGAATTAAAATATTTTATTTTATTTTTACTAATAATAAATTATTTATTTTATTTTATTTTCGTATCGTGTATGACCTTATATAAATATTTTATTGGTACTCTCGTACTAATAAAATATTTATTATTATTACTACTAAAATAAATAAGAATACAATAAAATAAAATATTTATTATTATTAGATATAATAAAATAAATTATTATTAGTAGAAACAAAATAAAATAATTTCATAATATTTTTTTTGAAATAAGCAAAAATTTTATTAATCAATATATGACTATAATTTTTAATATGGGCATCCTAAAAAGAAGCAGTACAGACCATACAAGTGGCCTAATCGATGAGTCTAAACCTAGAACTGTAATCGATGATTCAAAACCTAAAGCAATACATACACCGTTCATCACTGCTGTCAACAACCAACAGAAAAATTCCGGCAAGTATTGTCTTTGACACCAATAAATCTAATCTAGCTCAACGAGAACCCATGAAAAAAGAAAGTAAAACCACAATCTAAACTTGCACAACTGCTCATACTTATTCTTAGACATTAAATTAAAAAGACCCAAATCAAATAACCAAATTTGACTTCGGTTAAACTTTAGCAGCGCCCCACCAGTAATAAAGTCGCTGACTTGGAACATCAAGACTGATGAGTCGCTAAATTGAGCATCCAAAACTCACTTGGATCTTATATCTTGAATCCTTGGATCTGATTGATATCCAACAGAATCGCAACGACGAGCAAAAAATCAGATCTAAGCCCAAATTGTGAGTCATAAGGTTAACTTTCGTCCATAAATTGATGGAATTTAGCATATTCCTTATTAATTTTTGGGGCTTCATGTTGTGAGTCATAAGGGTATAACTGATGAAATTGAAAATATAAGGACTGAACTGATTTTGAGTATAAAGTATAGGGTAGTAAACTGAAATTAGCCCTATCATTTATATATGATCAATGGCAGTTTTAGTCGAAGTTGCAGCCTATATGCCTATGAAAAGGGAAATTAAATGTCATCCTAATTGTTTGAATTTACAGCTACTATGAGTATGGGGAGCAGTGGATTCAAGGAAAAAAAAAGTAAGAGGGTTTGGCAAGCAAAGCATCACTGGGAATCACAGTGTAGAGCATTCATAGGAGTTTGATCAACTAGTTGATTCATTTTAATGCTAGGTTTAGCTTGTAAAAATCTACTAACATCCTTGTTTTTGGATGTTATTCTGTTACCTGTTCTTGTAGCCTTATTTATTTTGTTTAATTATTTTTGAGGTGCTTATGGTTATTGTCATTTGCTTTGCTCAACATATTGAAACATGATTGCTTACTTCCAAAGTGGTATACATAGTTAGTGACATGTTTAGTGACTTCGTTAGTAACTTGTTCAGTAATCTCGTCAGTGACTTGTTCAGTGACCTCGCCAGTGACATGTCAAATACATATTTTTGGTACATCTTGAGAACAATTTGTGTTTTACCAATCACATTGCAAACAATAATAACATAGGATAAACAAACTGTGTAAAATTTGGAATCATAAACTTCCCCCCAACCACCGTGTGTGACTACAATATTCAGTGACCTAGTCAATGATATGTTTACAGACATGTGAATTATGTACTTCTCATCAATAGTTTCTTTTGTGAATTAACAAGTAAAATTCGATTGTAAAATGCATTAACTATCTTCCCAAACGATGTGACTTGGAGTAGATTTACTCATTTCCCCCCGAGCTCACTCTTGTGTTCCATTATTTTTGCAGCGGTATTGTCCAAAATAATATGAATGAGCAATTATTATCGTTCTTGTGATCCTTTCCTTGGCTACTCTTTTTCTCTTCGCTTTATTTTCTTCCATATCTTTCTTATCTTTCATTTTAGGAGCCATTTTATACGTATATCCTGAAAAATGATATGAATGAAAGACCAATACCTTAGATAAAAACAAACTAGTTGATTTGTATGTGATTTACATACAAGTTAGGCCACTAATCACCACAAAAATATTAATCCTAAAACCATGTAGAGTCTCTAATCCATGTTTTGCACTCATGTAGGAAATTTGAGCATTGGAATGATATTAGAAGCAAAAGGATGCATTTTTGAGGCTATTTGTGCATTTTCAGCAAGAAGAAAAGTCAACCGGTGGACCGGCGATCAACTCATGGTCAACCCCGACTTTAGAGCGTCAAAGTGTCAAATATCAAGTCTCAGAAGTGAAGCACAAGAGAATCCTAGAAATTTGACCAAGAATCTGAAAAGTCAAGGAAAGTCAACTTTGGTCAACTCTGAGGGTCAAGGTCATAGATGAAAGTTAACCTTATGACTCACAACATGAAGCCCCAAAAATTAATAAGGAATATGCTAAATTCCATGAGATCATCATTAATTATTCCTTCATTTTCTTTATTTGGAAGAAAATGACACTTGTCCTTCCCAAATCTACGCTATTGTCAACATTCCTTGTTGACTTTGGAATAGGTTTTGAGCTGGAATTTATTGCCAATTACTCATTTTCCCTCCACTTGTTGCACCTATTTCTAGCCATTGGATCCACCAAACTCTATCCTAGCCTTTCTTTCCCCCCCTTTCATAGCCTATATATTCCTATTTTTTACCATTTTAGGGCATATCCCATTCTCTCTTCAACGAGAAAACACTCCACTCTTCCCTTTCTTCCCTCTCCACTTTTATTTTTATTTTTGCCTGTACCTCCCATTCGACCGGTCGAACTACACCGCAACCACTTCTCCACCACTTTTCACCACCTTTCTCACCTCTTTTCCACTTCCTTCCTTCATCAAAGTTGTTCACCAGACTTCATCTACACCACCATCTATCTAGCTACTAGGGATCCTCATTACTTCACTCAAGCACTCAAGATTCAGAAGGATTAGGACTTGGAGCCAAGAAGGAGCTAAGAGAAGGAGAAATGAGATCGCATCTTGGCATTGGGTGACACAATCTTGGAGTAGCCACCTTCTATTGAACATTCCTCAACCTTTTTCTCTCTTATGCTTGTATAGAGTCCTATTTGTGTAGTTTTGATTGATATATACGTTATTTGATGGATTGTAGTGAGTAGTTACGTTGTTGGGGACTAGTTGAGTGCCTTAGTCTAGTATTTGACTATGTGATGCTTTGTGATGATTAAATGCCTTGGTTGAATCATGAGTATATCTATTGTCCACTTTAATATGTGTTGGATGTGTATTTGAGGAATTAGCCACTCTTTGATTATGTCTTTCCAATGTGGAACTTTCCTTATCTAAATCCTTAGTTTGTATTGAGCCACACAACCCCAACAAAAACATGGTCTTGATAAAGCCACGTACAATTGGTAACTAATAAACTTTGGTAATATATTCAAGTGAATTTAGTAATATATCAATTGGTAACTAATTCACTTACAATTGTATATGATTATTTACAATGTTATACTTCTGGGTGTAATGGATGGTAAAAGGTGAATTAGGTAATTCTGTCTGTAGCATGTGGATAATTCTATAACATCGATCAATCCCAGATTTGGTCTGAGGTGGATTAGTTTGTATAATGATTATATTATCAAGGTATATAACCACTGCAAGTGACCAGTGGATTAGTGTCCAGGTTGGGAACCCCCTACCCTCGTTCGATTCACGAAGCTATCAAAGTGGCCAGACATTGTGTTGCAATGCATAGTTGGAGAATTTCACATGCGCCGCAGGGATTAGTCATTGCGCCTAGGAAGCCTTTCGGATATCCTGATCCAGGTAAAAAAAAAAATTATTGCCAAGGTTGTTGGCTCTCTAATTTTGTATCTCAAAATTAAAGTATTGGTGTTTTTTTTTTACAAAAACATATAATATATTAAGAGAACACAAACAAGTACAAATTAAACTAACTAACATCAAACTCAGAAGCAACAAGAACTTCAGGAGTAAGATGGTTAGCATCAGACAATAGTAAACTAGAAAAGGAGGAAGGTTGATTGCTAACCCAATCCAAGGGACACATCCTCTTGGAAGCCAAAGCCGCAATGAAATCTGCTGACTGATTGGCTTGTCTGCTAGACCAAGTCCAGCTAATATCAGTGCACGAAGAGGCAAGGAAACAAATTTTCTAGATCAATGGAGCCACTAACCAATCCATAGGAAACTTTTCTTATGAAATGGCATAAATAATGTGAAAGGAGTCCGATTCGAAGATAAAGGAATTGATGTTTAAGGATGTAGCTAAAGAAAGACCTTCCAAGATAGATAGCAAGAACTTCCACAACCACCGTCGAAATGCCATGGAGTGATTTGCATGAGCCAGCAACAAGCTTCCCAGATGAATCTCGAATAAGAATAGCAACCCACAAGATAAAGAATCCGAGTGCCAGGCTGCATCAGTGTTAAACTTGAGAGAATCGACTGAGGGGTGGCAACCAGTATGATGAAGAATGCAGAGGCTAGGAAACATGACGTGAATGCCTGAGAGAAGGACACTGGAGAAACTCAATAGCTTCCGCATAAGCTTTACGAGCTACCAAACCAGGATCAGGGGGGATATGATCAAAAACACATGAGCATCTTTGTTTCCAGATATGCCAAAGGAGAAAAACAATGTATGTGAAGAACAAGGATCTATCACCATTCAAATTTGTCGAACTTAACAACAACTGTTGAATCCACCGATCAAGAGAAGAGATAGATTCCAATGGAAAGCGATAACAAATGGGGTGAACAAACCCGACACACCGAGTCCAAGGACAAGTAAGAAGCACATGTTCAATGGATTCACTCTCAGCCTTGCAAATGGGGTAAATAGGAGATTGACTTATATGCTTGCGAAATAAGGATTCCTTTGTAGCAATAGAACCTAACATAGCCCTCCAAAGGACCCAAAGGAAAAATTTAATTTTTGGAATACAAGCCACATACCAAACGAATTTCCATACCCCAGGGTCAATAACATGAGAGGTGTAAGGGTGAGAGTTTATTACCGGAGAGGTTTCCAGCTGGCGAAAATGATAACCTGAACGAACTGTATACATACCATGCTTTTCTGCTGGCCACACCAAGTGATCAAGACAAGCTGGGAGAAGTAGAGGAATGGCCAAGATTGCCGCTTGTTCAGCCAACTGGAGTGGAGGGTGAAAAGAATCTAACTTCCAAGATAGAGGATCATGAGCAATAAAATCGACAACAACTGTTGTAGTGAGTAAAGGAGGAGCAGAAAGGCATATAGAAGGGACAGAAGAAAGCCAATTATCATTCCAAAAATTTACTAAATTCCCACCTCTAATTTGCCACAGGGAACCAGCTTGTAGAATAATGGAGGAGCTGCTAATAAGCTGGACCAAATCCAAGACGAAGATCCACCTCTAGTAGGTTGAAGGAAAGAACAATGAGAAAAATATCGAGATTTTAGAACCTGGACCCAAAGAGCCTGAGGATTATGAAAGATCTGACATCCTTGCTTAGCCAATAAAGCGTCATTAAACTCCTCCAAAGAGCAAAAACCCAAGCCCCCATCCTTTTTGGAGTGACAAAGGTGAGAGACCATTTGTGCCAATGAATAGCAGGAGTAAGTATCAGAACCCCACCAAAATTTTGCCAAGGCTGAAGTAATCTCGGCGCATAAAGTTTATGGAAATTTAAAGCAAGACATAGGGTAGGTCGAAATAGCAGAAGCAACTGCCTTAATAAGAACTTCCTTGCCTGCATATGAGAGGGACCCCGATTTTCAACCATTGATTTTCCTCAAAATATGATCCGTGACATAACTAAGAGCAGCTGATTTAAATCTTCCCCACACCGTAAACCGAGATACTTAACGGGGTCAAAAACTACATACATACCAAGAATATAACTAAGAAGGTGCAATATAGAATGGTGAGTATTGGGGCTGAAGTACAGTGAAGACTTGTTCGTGTTCACTCTCAAACTAGAAGCACAGCAATATGAATGAATAATTAATGTCGGAGAAAACCTCACAGTTGGCAAGAGTCGCTTTGAAAAAGAAGATAGAATCGTCTGCAAAGAAGAGGTGACTAACACATGGGTTGTTAGTACCAATATTGACAGCATGGAGCAGATTAGCTTAACAAACATTCCGAATCATGATAGAAACCACATCATTCACAAAAAGGAACAAGAATGGGGACATAGGATCTCCCTAATGAATTCCTCTAGTGGGAAGAAAGAAAGGACCCGGTTTCCCATTGATTAGAACAAAGAATGAAACCGTGCTAACACAATTCATGATCAAACGAACCCAAGACAAAATAAAGCCCATTTTCAGAAGAACAACTTCAAGGAAACACCACTCAACGCGGTTATATGCTTTAGACATATCTAATTTCATAGCAAAGGCACCATCAGACCCTGAACGTTGAAGCTTCAAGTGGTGAAAAACTTCAAGAGTAATAATCAAGTTATCTTGGATCTGTCTACCTCCAACAAAAGCTGACTGATTCTCAGAAATCAATTCTGGCATAAAGGGTTTTAACCTATTTGCCAATATCGATGTCAAAATTTTATAGGAGAAGTTACATAACCCAATAGGATGGAAATCAGAAGCCAATTCTTGAGAGAGAATTTTGGGAATAAGAGCTATATGGGTGCGAGTAATACATGTAAGAACTAAGCCCGATGAAACAAAGTTAGAAATCGAATCGGTAATGACTGTATTATGAATGTCCCCCATAAGTTTAGTAAAAAACACTGAAAAGCCATCAGGTCCAGGAGCTTTTAAACCACCCAAATCAAAAACTGCTACACGAATTTCAGTCACCTCGATAGGAAGAAGAAAGCTGGAGTTTATAGAAGGAGTAACAATAGGATCCACAAAACCCAAAACTTCCTAAGCATTTGAACAATCTTCAGAAGTAAAAACAGATTGAAAATACTGACCCAAGTGTGAGATAATAGCAGACTCGCAATCCAACCAATGACCAAGATAATTTTTTAAATGGAGGATCTTATTGTATTGTTTGGGCTGAAGAGTAGTGTGGTGAAAGAAAGCAGTGTTTTGGTCCCCTAAAGATGGCCAATTAATTCGTGAACGTTGTTGCCAAAACATCTCCTCAAACTTCCACAACTCGAAAATCTAGTTAGTGACCCGACAAATATGAGAAACTGAATCCGGGAGAGTACTTTGTTGAAGAGAGTGCAATTCAGACTTCAGGGCATCCAATTGGATCTTTGTATTAGGGAATGCAATCTTAGACCACTTAGAGCGAGAGGAACGACATTTACCAAGATTACGTTCCCAAGTAGAAGCAGGGGAAGGCCCATGAAAATAATTCCAACTGTTGTTGATCACGTCTTCACACTCACTTTTAGTAACCCACATTTGCTCAAAACGAAAGAAGCGAGGAGAATGACTTTCAGAAGGATGAGAATCAAGTAATAATGGTCTATGATCAGACCCAATCTGGTGAAGATGAAACACTTGGGACTTAGGAAACGCCAAACACCAAGTTGAGTTACCCAGACACCGATCCAATCTTTATTTTATTGCAAGTCTACCATGATGGTAGCAGAACCAAGTGAAAGATGTACCCTGAAAATTGATATCTTGTAAATGAGCTTTGGTCAAGAAATTCTAGAAAAGAGTTGTACGCCAATTTGGTTACCAGCCCCCCCCCCCCCCCCCCCCCCCCCATTTTTCATAATTCCGCAGTCTCATTAAAATCACCTAAGCATAACCATGGAGAAGGCATAGGGGGAAACCGAGTATACACAGCATGCCAAAATGATGTTTTCTCATTAACATGAGGAGTCCCATACATCCAAGTTATATTACAAGAGACTGCTTCTTGAAAGAAAGTTACATACGTATGTACATAGTTATGAGAACTACTTATAACTGCAACATGAGCTGAATTGTTCCAAAAAAGGGCAAGACCACCACCAGTGTTATGAGGATCTACAACAAAAGGTGATCATATTTCAGCTCATTCTGCCAAGAGAGAAGAACACTTTCATGTTGACGAGTTTCCATCAAGAAAAGGATGGAGGGGCGATGTTGTTGATGTAGTTTGCGCAACGAGTTGCTGATACGCGGTAAAAACCGACATCACTAATTATTACCTTAACTTCCTAAAAATTGTCGTAATAGTGTAGCGGGAAGTAAAAAGGTCATTTACCCACAAGAGATTGTTTATTTACTTTTCTATGTCACAAAATTAACTAAACTATGATTTCTAATTAATCACACAAAACAACATTTAAATAAATAAATAAAACACACAAAATACAAATTAATAAACAAATTAAACTAACACAATTAAACAAAACACACCAAAAATAAAGCAATTAAACTAACACACAAATAAATAAATACATATTTTTGGGTTTTTCATAAAATGATTAAATCACACAATATCAAATTACATAACTTAAATTAACCAAATATTCAAAATACAAATTAATCAAATAATAAATTCACACAACAAACAATTAAAAAGAGTTTGAGAGAAACAAAAGCTCATTTAATTCCGGCGAAGGATTCGCCGTGGATTTCGATGAAGGCTCGGTCAGCTCGGGTGTAGATATCAATTTAACTTGGGCCATTGGGCTTGGGCTTTTGGGCTTGGAGGCCCAAATCAGAAAGTCCATTTTTATTGACCCGGTCTTCTTTCTCCCGGTCCAGTTGACTTTTCAACCGTATTCCTTCTTCATTTTTCTTCTTCTTCATCCCGTGCAGACCTCTCTCATTTGGTTTCTTCTCATCATCTCTCATCAGAGCAAGAGAGATCTAGACTCTAGAGCTTGAAAGGACTGGAGCCGGTCTCTAGGCTTGACGGAAGTGGGCGGCGCCGGCTTGGGTGTGAGGCGCCGAGAGGTAAAGAGCGCGGGCTCGGGTTTGAGACGGAGATGTATCTTGAGATCGATGGCGGCGTAGCCTGATTTCTTCACGGCTATGGAAGAGCGGGGCGACGTCGACGGCAAGGGATGACCGGCTCGGGCTTTGCGGCGGCGTCGGTGATTGGAGGCCTTGGTTTCTGGGTTGCTTGATTGTTTCTTAATTGATTGCAGATTGTGTGTGAAGATTTAATTGTGATTGGGAGATTGATTAATTACAGAAGAGATGGACGGAGAAATAGGGGACTGTGATTAAGTGAGAACAAAGAAAAGAAATAGAGAAGGAGGGCTGAGATAGCTCGGGAGAGAAACAGAGGGAAGAGAAAAGATTGTTGTTTGCAGGGAGGAACAGAGAAGGGAAGATTGTGAAGTTGTGTTTGCTTGCTGTGAACTTGAGAGGAACAGAGAAGAAGAGGGTGAGAGCAGAAGGCACAGCTGGGAGAGATGTACACGGAAGCAGGAGAAAGGTGGCACGGGGAGGAGGTAGAAGGCCCCCGGCCAAGGAAGAATGAAACATAATATGGTTATTTGAAGAGGACAGTGTTGATGCAGGTGGAGAAAAACCAGCTGGCCAGTGGAGTTGTGAACTGGAATTGGTGAGCTGAACAGCTCAAAAGCTGGTATTTGAAATCAAGGAGCGGGAGAGGTAACATGGCTGCAAAACACAAACAAGAGAAAAACAAATAAAAGAAAGATAAAATAAAAGAAATAAAATAAAATAATTATAAAATAAATATATAAAACAAAAATAAAAATAAATATAGAATAAGAATAAATATAAAATATAAACATGGGAAAATAAAGTGGAGATTTAAAATGGGTTTCATCACCGCGTGTGGTGATTGCACCTCCGTGTGTGGTGGTTCGCCGGCAAAATTGCCGGAATTCAGAATCGGTTCTGAAATCTTCGTACAGTGTCTGTAATCCACATCGAAATGATAACCGGTGTTATCTTGACATCTGAAAGTCACGGTTGACTTTCCGTCATTCTCGAAAATGCGCTGAAAATCTGCAAAATGCACCTTTTATGTGCAAATTATCATTTTTGTCATATTTTCCCTAAAAAAACGAAAAAAAACATTAAATAGACAAATAAGCTTTCAGAATAGCTCAATCTAAGTATTTAGAGCACTTTGTGTACGTATTTTAAGCACATATCAGTTGCTTGTCAGAGATGGCCTTAATCCCTAACAGTTCCAAGTGATGAGCCTCATTTTGGATTTGTGATTGCGTCCGGCCAGTCACCAACACTGTTTTCAGGAGGGGTTGTAGCCGACAGATTGCTTTGATCAGTCTCAAATGGAGTGGGAATAGAGGAGGCTGCATGCTGGTCAAAACCCACAATTTCCAAACTTGCGAATTCTGACACCATAGAAACAGAGAGGTCTCCCCCATGGGCTGTATGAGTTGGAATGGCATTCAAGAGATGAGTCATTTGAGCCCACAACAATGACCTTTCTTCTTCAGTGAGCGGAGGAGGGGATGGGTTAGTGGTAGCAACTGCAGCTGACGCCAACAAAGGATTAAGATCTGGCAAAGAGGTCAAGGGCAATGGACTACATATATGAGGACTGCACCTGAGGTTGATTAGCCAGAAGAAGTTCTGACAACTGAAGTTGGACCGCTACTTGATCAAAAGAGTGAACCTCAGTTTTTGCAATGAAGGTTTTTGAGGATTGCAAAATTGTAGTGATTTGACGGGTTTGAGATGCCCTTCCTCGTCCACGACGATGACCCCTAGCACGGGAGGTAGCATATGGTGCCCTTGGACGTCGAGGTTGGTGAGGCTTACAGGTCGGGCGGACTGACGGAGAAAAAGGTCCTTGGATATGATTCTTTCTTACTTGGAAGAAGAAATATATTAATTTGGGATTGAATGAGGTGAAGTTCTATGGATTATCTTCCCTTGATTATTAGCCGCTAGTGACCCATCAAGCTTTCATGAAATATTTCATATGCTCTAGCATTACTACCAAAAATGATTTTATATTAGTACTTAATGTCTTATGTTTAATACATTAACATACAACTTTCAAATAGTTGACCAATGAATCAAGGGTCAATTCCCAAAAACCCAGTATTTTTCGTATTTTGCCCACTAAGGTCGTATTTTGGCCTGAACTTTCTAGAAAGGACAATTATTTAAAACAATGACTTCTGTATCCTTGCTGACGGCATCATGAATAGTAACATGCAAAAATCTTAAAATAATTAAAAGAAAACTAGCCTTTAACATGCCACAATTTCACCTAACGGACAACACATCCTGGATGGCTACTTATCAGGACGGAATCACTGCTGCTTCTGAAAAATATTTCAGATCTTTAACCAAGTTAAATGCATTTTGACATCAACAACTAAGCAAAAAAACATTGTTTTGAAACAGGTAATAAGATAGTTTAACAGAATACTGTTGTAAGAATATCACTAACAAGGTAAATTTTTGGCGATGGGGTTTTGAGCACATAAGAATTTATGTATTCAAACATAGTTACAAACTAGAAACCCAGAGCCTCACTCTTGGGTAAACAGCTATAAGCTGTTTAGCTACTCATACTTATCATAACTAAATATAAACTTACATAAAAATAAGAACTTGAAGCTAGACAGGATGCTTTGACTCACACTTGGCACTCTACTTTCAGATATCAAAGTGATAGTTCTGATTTTTGATGCCTTAAAATTGAATGAAATGCTCCTTATATAGGGAGCGGAAGTCAAAATGGAATTCAAAACTACAAATTAAAAAATAAGATCCAGCTCATGTTGACCATTCAATTATTCCGTTTTTGGTGGAATTTTCTGTTGATAGTGGAGCTGGTCTGCTGTCGGCAGAAAAAGCCAGATTCTATTTTGATAAGGTTAGGTATGCCTCATCCTTCCATCATGTTTTCAATGTTGGCTAGCGCTTCATCCTCAAAAGGATAATTGGGGGACCCTGTTCCAATTGCTGCTCCTTTGTCGTAATTTTCGACATGAAAATCTTCCATATCTGAATCAGGATAGATTTTATAAGGGTTTTCCTTAACTAGTTTCTCTAGTCATGTGTATGTGGCCATTTAGCAATCCACTTCTCCTCTGATAAGTGAAGAAAAACAATCACAAGCAGTTGGAGCTGGATGATCATAGCTAATAATCAATATTTTCTCGCCATTAGCTAGGAGATTCGCCTCCTTATCTTAAGGGAAAAATTTCTTGATAAAATCAATAGTCATTGCCTTTATCGAGGGAATGCTTTGATTTGGTGTTCCATTAAAACCTGCAAATGCTGGTTTTTCGTCCATTGTTGGACTATTGATTCATCGGACATAGTGATATGGCGCTATATACTCAATAGAGCCATCTTTCTTATTAATCCACTCTGGTGGAGTTGAAATGAATTTGATTCTTAGAATGCAACCATCTGGTTTGATGTTCTTGATCGTATTGACAATGATTATCGGGAGACCTCTCAGGTCATCATTAGTTTTAGGCCACAAGTTATGGACAAAACTATTTTCGATAAGCCATAGCTTATGATTCTGATGATGTTCTGCTTGGACGTTTACTATGTATCTGCCTGTAATACCCCGAACTTTCATATTTAATTTCTTGAATATTCTTGAAATTAAGTAAAGGTTGGATATTAGTTTTCTTAACTAATTTGTGAAGCGGAAATATTTTGGAACAAATATTTACTCGAAATGTTTTATTTTCGAGGGGGTCAAAAGTTGACTTTCTTATTCGTTGATTTTCTCTGATAACTTCCTTCATGAAAGTCGTAGAACTACTCGATACGAGTTCGTAGACATGTGGCATGTTAAATTCTGAGATCATATGAAAAAGTTATGGTCAGCGGAGGTTTTACCTATTTTTTTGAAGGTATTCCGACCAAGTTGCATTTTCCTTAGAAATTGCATTAATCTGTTCATTATTTGATGATATAGTCTTCTAATGATTTCTAGTAGACATCTTAAAGAAATTCTTAGAGTTGGAATCACCTGAAAATCATATTTCTAGATTTAGTTATGATTTTTACAATCTATGTAGAGCACAAGAAGAAATGGATTAAAGCTTGTGATGCAAGTATGATCTAATATATTGACCTAAGCATTTTTTTTAGCTGCTGATTTCATCATTTCCAGCACACCAATTTCAGTCTTCAAAGTCTTTGTGCACATTGCTATTTATTTAAGGTCCACTAGGTAGACTAAAAGTCTTTGTTTAACTTGCCTATTTACTATGGTTAACTAGCTAGATTAGAAACTAATTTAAGTAAGGTTAGTGTATTCTCTAGCCTATAAATACAAGGTTTCAGCTATTATGTTCTTTGCCAATTCACAATACTCTTCTCTCTACTCTCTAGCTCTTCTTACTTCAGCCTCCCAATAGTGTAGAAACTTCACTTAGAAGCTCTTTGAAGAGAAAACAATCCCTAACTAGTCAAAGTAACCTTGTCCAAGAACTTGGTTATCTTGTGAAGTCCCAATTTGAATTCAATCTTGCAACCTTCTATTGATCACTCAATTTCATGTAAGTACAGAATACATCCTTATAGTCTTTTATCTTTAAGTTCATCAAAGTGCACAAGCAAGAAGAAAATAGAAAGGAATAAGTTTTATAGAAAACTTAAATCATGTTTTCTGAAGTTATTCCGGCAGCCAACTTGTGAACCTTTAAACATGTATTTTGGTTCATTTTATCATATTGACATCTTCATCAAAGTTGTTACGTATTGTGTCTAGTATTCCATATCCAAATTTAGTATTCATCCAACGGGTAAAACTTTCTAAATCTAAGTATTTATCCAGTATGCTCACTGGAAAACCTCTTTGTTGTTCATAACTTCAAGTGGTCATATCTCACTCATTGCTTAGCCAAATTTTATGATCTTTATATCAAAATGAAGCTTAGAACCTGAAATTCTAATCTGGAGAATATCATAATTATTAGTCAGGTTTACAGTACGTAACAGTTTAAGTTAAAAAGGTTAAAAACAGAGCATATATAATTATGGACTGTTTTGGACATTCTTCATTTATGGACTTGGACATCTTGGATATGTTGACTTGGACTATACCATTTGATTCCCTATGAAAAGTCCTTTGAAATAGTGTACTCACTTGATTATTTTGGACTTGTGGTGGACAATATAACAAAATTTGAAGTTTGATGATTCTAATAGAAGAATCATTTATGAACTTCCATGGACTTGGACTTGGACTTGGACTAAAAACTGAAAATATTAATAATAACCTAAATTATTATATCATAACTAATTTCTTTAATACTTGTATTTTATTTATAGTTATACATGCTATTATATTCTATTGTTATACTTAAGTTTTATATTTATATACATACATATATATTGTTCTACATAAGTTTATGATTATTTGCTATAAATTATATTCTTATTAAATTACTTGTGTTTTACATATGTTTATCTTGAATTACATATGTTTCTACTTATTATTGTAATACATATGTTTATACTTATTTACTAAAGAATATGATCTTGCTTAATACATAATAAGTTCAATTACTTATGTTTTATGTTTATGAACATATGTATATCTTGTTTTACATATGCTTCTCTTTTGTATGTATTTTACTTGCACATGATTATCTATTAATCTCATATTGATGCATGATTTTATTTATTAAAGTGAACATATCAACTTAGTATTATACATGTATATATATTAACATGTATGGAAGAATATATTATTAGTGAAATAATGGTTGGTTATTTTGTATAAAGCTTTGTTATAGACTTATAAGTTAATCTATAAGTTTTATTATAGGCTTTTAATTTAGTCTCTAATTCTATATTAATAATTAGAATTCTTTGTTTTGGAGATTTTTGTACCAAGTCATAGTACTACTTGGTCTAAGTGAAATACTGGAATCACAAGGGTTTATTTTGGGTGATTTTCTCTGATAACTTTCTTCATAAAAGTTGTAGAGCTTGTCGATACGAGTTCATAGACATGTGGCGCGTTAAATTCCGAGATCATACGAAGAAGTTATGGTCAGCGGAAGTTTAATGTATTTTCGAAGCTGTTCTGACCCAGTCGATTATTTCGTAAAAACTGCCCATATATGTTCATTATTTGATGACATAGTCTTCTAATGATTTGTAGTAGACATCTTAAAGAAACTCTCAGAGTTGGAATCACCTGAAAACCATATTTCTAGATTTAGTTATGATTTTTACAATATACATTGAGCACAAGAAGAAAGGGATTTAAGCTTGTGATGCAAGCATGATCTAACATATTGATCTAAGCATTTTTAGCTGCTGATTTCATCATTTCCAGCACACCAAATTTTAGCCTGATTTCATCAATAATGTGAGATGCTCATTTGTGTGAACACAATCTCGTTAAGCATATTTTTTTTCTTGACTTTTGTGTTTTCCCTCTTAATTAAATGAACTTATTATATCATTTATTTTATCTCCAAAATTCTATAAATAGGATGGTTCAGCCATAGAATGTTTTGCCAATTCACAACTCTCTTCTCTCTACTCTCTACTTCTTCTTATTTCAGCCTTCTTATTAGTATAGAAACTTCACTTAGAAATTCTTAAAGAGAAAGTAATCTCTAGCTAGTCAAAGTAACCTTGCTCAAGAACTTGGTTATCTTGTGAAGTCCCAATTTGAATTCAATCTTCCAACCTTCTATTGATCACTTCATTTCATGTAAGTACAGAATACATCCTTATAGTCTTTTATCTTTAAGTTTATCAAAGTGCACAAGCAAGAAGAAAATAGAAAGGGATAAGTTTTATAGAAAACTTAAATCCTGTTTTCTAAAGTTATTCCGGCAGTCAACTTGTGAACCTTTAAACATATACTTAGGCTCAATTTATCATCTTGACTTCTTCATCAAAGTTGTTCCATATTGTGTCTAGTATTCTATATCCAAATTTAGTATTCATCCAACGCGTAAAACTTTCTAAATCTAAGTATTTATCCAGTATGCTCACTGGAAAACCTCTTTGTTGTTCATAACTTCAAGTGGTCATATCTCACTCATTGCTTAGCCAAATTTTATGATCTTTATATCAAAATGAAGCTTAGAACCTGAACTTCTAATCTGGAGAATATCATAATTATTAGTCAGGTTTACAGTATGTAACAGTTTAAGTTAAAAAGGTTAAAAACAGAGCATATATAATTATGGACTGTTTTGGACATTCTTCATTTATGGACTTGGACATCTTGGATATGTTGACTTGGACTATACCATTTGATTCCCTATGAAAAGTCCTTTGAAATAGTGTACTCACTTGATTATTTTGGACTTGTGGTGGACAATATAACAAAATTTGAAGTTTGATGATTCTAATAGAAGAATCATTTATGAACTTCCATGGACTTGGACTTGGACTTGGACTAAAAACTGAAAATATTAATAATAACCTAAATTATTATATCATAACTAATTTCTTTAATACTTGTATTTTATTTATAGTTATACATGCTATTATATTCTATTGTTATACTTAAGTTTTATATTTATATACATACATATATATTGTTCTACATAAGTTTATGATTATTTGCTATAAATTATATTCTTATTAAATTACTTGTGTTTTACATATGTTTATCTTGAATTACATATGTTTCTACTTATTATTGTAATACATATGTTTATGCTTATTTACTAAAGAATATGATCTTGCTTAATACATAATAAGTTCAATTACTTATGTTTTATGTTTATGAACATATGTATATCTTGTTTTACATATGCTTCTCTTTTGTATGTATTTTACTTGCACATGATTATCTATTAATCTCATATTGGTGCATGATTTTATTTATTAAAGTGAACATATCAACTTAGTATTATACATGTATATATATTAACATGTATGGAAGAATATATTATTAGGAGTGAAATAATGGTTGGTTATTTTGTATAAAGCTTTGTTATAGACTTATAAGTTAGTCTATAAGTTTTGTTATAGACTTTTAATTTAGTCTCTAACTCTATATTATTAAATAGAAGTTTTTGTATTGGAGATTTTTGTACCAAGAAAATAGTACTACTTGGTCTAAGTGAAATACTGGAATCACAAGGGTTTATTTTGGTGAAAAGCTATGGGCTCATGTCCCTCAGATAGTGCACTATTATACCTCTAGGGAACGAGAAATCGACCCTCGGGTGTACATGCTTGGGTATTTTGGACCCCGGTATGCTGCGGCTTATCCTGTTACATTACAGGATTTATTTTTGTGTGAGACCAGTAAATCTATAAATTCACTTGATTTGGGGTTTTCTCTAACTCTTATTATTTGATTTATGAACTTCGATGGTAACATGCTAAGTTGCGTATATTGTTTAGCATGGAGATAATCAATACATATTTGTAATATGCTAAGGTGCATATAGTGTTTGAGATAACTAATATCTACTTGTGATATATTGATATTATAATATGTCGATTGAACATATTTAATTTTAGGTTATATCAATGCTGCAATGTTAGTCGATTACTTTTGAGACTGAATTATTTGGGTTAAAAACGTTCTTGATATATGTGGATTATATTCACTATAATTGGTATGAAGCAACGTAAAATGTTCTTAGTACATTTTTGATTGGTTGTTCAATTTTGATGTCTTATAAGATACATTAATATAAGAATGTAAGCTGTACTTATTGGGCCTGTGTTGCTCATAATGCTACACCTTCTTGTTTTCAGGTTACGATGCTTGGGGGAAAACGGGATGAACATTTAAACAAATATTTTATATTATGTATTTTTATTAAACTCTGATATTGTAAGATAATATTCTTTTAATTTTCAAATAAAAGTATTATTCAGACATTTGTTTCATTTGATTTATTTTATGTTTTAATTATTTCATTCGCGTCATAAATTCGGGCACCATATTTCAATATAATATTGGTCTCGGATTTAGGGGCGTGACACTGCCATAAAAAGGCCCTGGAATAGGAAAAAGGGTATCAGGTAACCCATCGTTTCCAGCTGATCCGAGAACATTATGAAATTCAAACCATTATGGTTCTGTTAGTGCCCTAAGAGGGACTTTAGCACTTTCTGGTGAAATGACCATTTCTAATTTTTGTTCTTTCTGAACATTCTTTCCTCCATTATGGAGTTCTTCTGTCAAGGCATAAAGGGTAGAGAATATTTTCCTTGTATTCCTTTCTTGGTAACTATACAAGAGATTGTCGAGCATAATCTTTTTCTCTGCAGTCAGGCGTCTGCCAGTTCTGTAGACATCTTTGTCAAAGGTTAAGAGTTGGTAGCCATGAACTACCTTCATTCCACTAGGAACATTTCTGCTTTTTGGCAAAGCAGCAGTCATTAACGGGTTTGATGTGCCTTTACCGTCTACCGTTTGAAATGGGCTAGCCAGTCCTTTCCCCTGGGTCTGATCAGTTGTTAAGGTCATTTTAGGAACCTTGGTATATGTCTCTAGGACATTTTTCATTGATGATTCTTAATCATCATTCATTCGGCCTTTGCCTCTGTCAACTCTGTTATCAGTTCTTCTAAACATCGTCATCTCTCTGGTGAGGGTATCTGGAAGATAGTTCTTGTTTCCTGCAATTAATTCAACATTATAATCATATTGGTTAATAAATAATTGTCAGCAGCTTTGTCAAGTTTAAAATTTTTAAATTTTTTGACTCTAGCACAGTCAGTTTTAACCATAAACGGTTTTCCTAAAAATGCTGGAGAATTTAAAATAGTCTTCTTGACGGCTAAAATTTCTTTTTCCCCTGTGGGAAAATTTTGTTCTGCAGGGTTGAATTTACCACTGCAAAATTTGCAAATCTTTTCTAGCTAAAACTATACCCGACCAATAATTATCACTATCATCAGTTTGAAGAATGATTTCGTCATTCTCTTCAGGTTGTTGTAGAGGGGGCAGATTTTTGTACATATCTTTTATCTGTTTTATTATTTTCTCTTCGTCTTCAGTAAATTTTCAAGTTCTCTTAGAACTCGTTTTAGGGGATAATATTGTTGTTAATCCCGAAATTTTGGAAATAAAATCTCTCCCATAGTTTATGACTCCTAAAAATCTCTGCGGACTTTTAGCGTCTGAGATTCTATCTGGGAATTTTCAGATTTTTTCAAGAATATGGGGTTGAAGCTTTATCTCTCTATTTTTAATATTAATCCCAAGAAAATCAACTTCATCTAAAATAAAGAAAATTTTCTTTTCTCCTAATATGATTCCATGCTGAACTATCAGCTTAACCACCTCATAAAGGTGCTTCATGTGTTCTTCTCTATTCTTAGAGAATACCAATATGTCATCTATGTAGACGACACAGAATTCGGCTACATGCTTGAAGATGTTATCCATCTTTCTCTGAAAAATCGATAGGGCTTGTTTCATTCGTAATGACCATGTGGTGTTCTGAAGGCTGTTAAAGGGATATTATCAAGATGCATCTTGACTTGCCAAAATCCTGATTTAACATTGAACTTCGATACTCTTGCCTGAGCAATTTGATATCCGTCTTTGACGGTTTTCTTGTTGACATCTCTATAATCAATTACCATTCTAATTTTTTCTCTTACTTCCTCTGCATGGTTTCTAACATAAAATGCAGGAGCATGATGAGGGCTAGTGGATGGTCTGAATAATTTCTTTTCTAAGAGATCAGCTATATCTTTTCTGAACTCTTTTTTATCCTCTTCCTTATACTGAGGAATGGCTTTTACATGACATATGGTATTCATATCATGTAATTTTAATTCACAGACTACTGGGTCTTTTTCCCAAAATTTCTGAGGATCTATATCTATGTTTTATTTGAGAATTTTTCTTATCTCTTCCAGAGTTGGTACCTTCTGCTTATCTATTTTTGTTTGAAGGTTTTTAATGTTATGTTCATGGATGAAGCTTGCTTCTTCAGCTTCTTCTTCGTCTTCTGACGATTCTTCAACAAGTAACTCTTCTTGTTGTTTGTATAGTAGTACGGTTTCAAATCTTGGCTTATAATCACCACGATTTTGCTGCAACTTCTGATATTGAGTGTTAAAGTTTGGACCAACAATGCTTCTTGCGTGTTTGATTCTTTCTGTCCAAAACATTTTATCACCTTTCTCGAAGCCTAAGACTTCTTTATTTTGTGTGACAGTTTGCTCTGAGAGGAAATCATTTCCTAGCAAGATATCTGACCCTTCACCTTCTGATTGCCATAAGGTTTTTATTGTAAAGTTTCTACCTCCTACGGTGATTTTTACATCTTTTGCTACTTTTCTCATGGAAAATTGACTTCCATCCATCATTATTCCTGTAGCAATTCTTTTATTATCTTATGTCCAGAGTTCTTTTGGAATAACAATTTTTTTTTGCTATAGTGAATCCTGATCAACTATCTACAAAGGCATGTAGATGATATTTTCTATGATCATGTATTTTTAATCCAATCTCTATGTAGTTACTGAATCTACCGGTAGAGATTATTTTTTATTGTTGAAGTTCTGACTGTGGTTCTTTCTCAGTCAAAGGTTTACACCCTTCTGTTATACATGTGTTTTCTTCAATTTCTATTTCTTTGTCAATTTTTTCTTCAACCTTTTGTTGAGCGACTAACTGTTCTTTCTTTTCAACCTTATGTTGAATTATTGTGTCTGGTGAAACTAAGTTGATAAAATCTTCTTTATTTGTGGCAAACTTAGCTCTTTCCATTTCTCTAGAGTAAAGTTCTTTTCTTTCTGCCGGTTGGTCGAAGTATTCTTCGTTCGTATTCTTGTTCAACTAGTTGACTAATTGACCATTCTTGGTTTTTCTTCTAGCTTCAGCTATGAAGCATTCTTTATGATAGGTTAATCCTATGTCTTCACAAAACATTGGGAGACAATTTGTTTCATGGCATTGACAATAGTCACAAACAAATGAACCAGGATTAACATGATAAGAAGACATTATCTCTTCTGTAGTGTTTTCATCCCAATTTTTTACTTTGAGAATACACACTTCTCTTGTGTATTCTTCTTCTGATGTTATATCAGTTTCTGAAGAACTATCTTCTTCTTCTTCATATGCTGAATATATTGACTGATTATCTTCATCATCAAAATAGGCCACTTCATAGCCTTTTATATTAGCAATTTCTATAATATTTTCATATTCTTCAAATAGCAGTGCTTTCGATGTCCTTTTCTCTTTCTTGGGACATTCGTTAGCATAATGTCCTGCTTTACAAAGCCAGCATCTGCATTTCTTCTTCTCTGGTTTTTCTTGAGAAGGAGATTTTTTCTTGAAGAATCTTTTCTTCTTAGGAAACCTTTTATTCTTTCTAAAATTAGAACTTTTCTTAAATTTTCAATTTTTATTCTGGGTTTTCTTAAACCGTTTTGAAAAGAATTTATTTTTTCTTTTCTTTTGGGGGTATTTTAAATGATGATCTCCCCAGTTTGTTGGAACATTGAGAATTTTGTAATAGAAATTCTTATTTCCTTTCAGTTGTTTTCTAGCCATGCATCTTGGCTTTGTTATTTTCTATGCACTGTTTTCTTAGCAGTTCTCTTATTCTTTATGCAAATCCTCCTATTGTAAACCTTTCTATAGGTCTTTCATACTTGCTTTCGGCTACAGCTATGTTCCATGGTTCTGGTAACTTCCTCTGAAATAGATTTACTAGATTTGTATTATCTAGTTCTCCAATAGTACAATAGTACTGTTGAAATTCATTTAGGTATTCTTCAAAATTCCCTATGTCACTTATTGACAATTTTTCTATATTTATTCTGGCTACCCTTTTAGCCTGTTTATCGTGGCTTGTTACACTTCCACAAAATTATTCGTAGAATGGGATAGCGAATTCACTATTTGTTCTAACCAACTCCTTCCTCATTCTGTTTCTTTAAACGTTGGATAGAATTTGTTCGCTATTCTTGTGAGGGTCGCCGCATAGACTACTTGCATATTTGGGGGCTCTAGCTTTCCCAGCGTTAAGGCTCCCATTGGGTAAAGACTTTCAACCCATTGATCTAGGGTTTTTCTTTTATCTAGAGCTTTCTCTAGTTCTAACCATGTTCCCTGAGTTGTAATAGGAACTCTTGGTATATTATTTTCTGGAATATATATACCTTTCAAAGTTTCTTTCTTCTTTCTTGCCCGTAGGGCCTTCCCTTCTTGGAAGTTTGAGTTGACCATCTTCTTTGATGATGGTTGTAGTTCTTATTTCAGAACTTTCACTTGTTTCCATATCTTGGTATGGCAGGACTTTTCTTTTGTCCTTTATTATCTTGAAATCTTTTATCTCTAGGATAAGTTGTTCTAATCTTTCTAGATCTTCACAGTTCTCTGCTTCTTTATAAAGCTCATAGAGTTTTTCTGACCGTAGCATTCTTGTAGGTCTATGTAATTCCATTTTGAACTCTTCTTATTCGTCTATATATGGTTTAGTACCACTGGTACTTGGATCTTTTACTGTGTTGCTCTTTCTGAGACTTTGGAGGTTCAGGTTCTGCATATTTCTATTTATCTCTTCCAAATTCACATCACTTTTTCTGTGACCTTCAAATCTTAGGTTAATATTGCCAGTTTTCCTGTCTTGATAGGAAGTAGTTTTTGTATTCTCTGGTTTTATCTTAGGACCAGATAGTTTCTATTCTATTGGAAATGTTACTTCGTTCCAAGTAACTTTCTTTATTTGCTCTGAACAATTTCTTGGATTGGTGAGGAAACCTGTAGTAAGACAAGGGATATTTGATATCTTTGTCCGTGGTTCTACAGTTGTACTCATCAACTTGCAGTATACTCTATATACTATTGCAAGCTCTTGCATGCTTTATTTCATGGTGATACCATTTGTTTTTACTCTTAATTTTAGAGATTGAGTAGCATCTCTAAGACTTGTTGTAAAGTTCGGGAAACAATTGAAGTATGCAATCTGATTGCATAATGAAGCTTCAAGAGTTCCTAACAGACTCTTTTCGAAGTCTGTTATTCTATTGTCTTGTAAGACACATAGAACCAAACAGTTTATGCCTTCTCTGGCTAATAATTTTATGCCTACTTGGACTACTCCAATGTGCATAAATTGATATTTTCTTTCTTTTGCTCTAGCAACTTCACTAGGTGTTATCATTAGGAGATATGTTTCTCCTGTAGTTGTTGGAGTTGTAAACTCTAGCATTTTGAATTGGTGGCTATCCAATATTTCAAAATTTCCTCTTTTATATATTTGTCTGAATTCAAATTTTGTAATCAAAGAGTTTTTTACTCTGCTCTCGATTTCATTGAATTCATACTCTTCAGCGTTTACTAGCTGTACTTCCTTCTTTTTTTTTTCGAAAATACTTAACATCCTTGAATTGTATCTCAGATAATTTCTTTGGTTCCTTTCTGAACCTTGAGATTTTCAAAGGTTATACTAGTCAAGCTTGTTGACTATTCAATTTTTGGCATGCTAAACTTAGCATGTTGTTTAGGTTTCTGTAATGGTTTAAACACGTTAGATTTAACAGACTTTTCTATTATTTTTTGTAAGAGAATCTGTTTCTCTTTTGTTACTTTTTCTACTAACTCTGTTAGCTTTTCTTCCTTCTTCTTTGGAAGTTTTTTGATATAATCGAGTTTTTCTTCCAATTTTACTAATTGGTCGATTATGTTTTGTAAGTTTCCTAGATATGTATTATATCTAATAATTTCTTGATGACTGTCTTCAGCCTTTTCTATTAGAGAATCTAATTTCTCTATTATATGTTCAGATATTGTTCCCATCTGGGGAACCTTCTTGAGCCTAAAACAAGCTTTGATACCAGTTGGACTGCGGATCTAACCGATGCTAAAAAAATCAAGCTGTTCTTGATAATTATAAATAGCAAGAGTATCTTTAGCTTCGTTGATTCTATCTTTAGTGTTTCTAATTTTGATCAGAATATACCAGAAATTTGGAGATAGAGGGCTAGTATTGTCACGAAACCACTCAAGATCTTTCAATTTCTTTCTTTCTTTTTCTAATTCTTCTGCAGAATCTTTCTAGTAGGACAGTAAATTTTCTCTAGTAAGTAGAGGAGCAATATAATTCATGAAAGAAAAATTAGACTAAAAGTCTTCTTAAAAGAGATTCTATCTTCTTTTTATCATTTAGAAGACCTCCTATGAGTTATTCTTCTATCCGAATTTCGGTTTCGAGGAATAACCTCATTTCTTTATATCTTCTAGGACTCTGAGTCCTAATATTTGTTATCATGAACTGTAAACTATCAATTCTTTCATAAGCGTAAGCGTTAGCTATGAATTCACGTTCATTATCTAATTGTTTTCGTACATTTGAGGAAATATTGCAATAATAAGCAATGTTCTTATGAGAAAAATAAATGTTTACCTTCGAGTATTGAGGATAGATCTTAGAGCACTTGTTTGGAACAAATTCATAATATGGGCCCACAACGCTCCGTCAGTTTTGAAAATAAATTTTTATTTTTTTTAAAGAAGGGGTAGGACTGGTATTTAGAAAATATTTTGAGCTAATGGGAAATTTTTTTGTATATCTGACCCTATTGGTAATTTGTCTATGAATCAATGATATTATCTTCAAAACAACTATAGGTATGTTGTAGGATAACATTATTGTGTGCCTTGTCAAACTAGGACTCTTAGTATAGGTTATCCTTCTAGAATATGGATTAGATATTTCCTACATCTATATGGATTGTATCTTGTATTCCTCTATATATAGAGGCCCTTTATTCATTAATAAAGATTGATCATATTCTGAGTATTCTCTACTATTTTCTCTGTTATTTACGTTTCCCTTAAACAAGGTATGTATTTTTTAGAGATTGCTCATTGCCAAAAAGAAAAGAAAAAAAAGGTAACGATGGTTTTCAATATTGCCTTGTGGTACTGAACAATGCAGGTATGTGCAGAGCTCCATGAGAGAGGGATTTGACGTAGGTGGACTTGATTGCGGCTAAAGGACCTCATTGTACGTATGTATAGGTTTGTATAGAAGTTTCTTTGAAAAAAGTAAATATTTTATTTTGTGTTATTTAAGCAATTGCATTAATAAGTAAACAATAGGCGTGATGACCTAGTCTCTGGGTTCTAGCCATCAGAATTGTATATTTATATATACCTATGTATATTTATGTAAAGAGTTTTATTTTTTCTTGCTAAAGGGAAATTCTCCATATTTGTTTTTTTATCATATGTATATAAAAATTCCTTTGGGTGAAATACATAAATAAATTTAAAATCATATGCTTTACTTTTTGCATTCCTTCTTATATTTTAAACCCATGATATTTCTTTTCTAAAAAAAAATCCACGATCAAAATACACATACGAAAAAATGCAAGATCAATATATTGGATATAACGATGTAGAATAAGAAAAAGTTAAACGCACCCGTGAGTGCGGCCATTTCTCACGCACAAAGCGCGAGTGCAGGAAAACTAGTTATGTTATAATACATGAACGGTTGAACCGTTAAAATTTAAATTGAAAATACGTTAATTGCAAGGGGGTGAATATGTATGTTCACTCAGAGCGTGAGCCCAAGAATTATCCAAAAATCAATCGAATCAGAAATTATTCAATTATCTAATTTTATAAAACAAATGAACAGTTTTGACAACTATTAATACTATTATGATGAATCGTTTATTAATTGTATATGAATGAGTAGCCAAAATATTTTCAAATTGTTTGATTTTTCGCAAAAGTAATCTCTATGTTATATTATAATACATGAATTGAATCGTTAAAATTTAAACTAAAAATACATTAATTACAAAGTTGAGAAATGAACCCAACAATTATTGCAAAAGGAATCAACTGAAGTAGTCTAGGAGCGAAGGTTCGTGTCATTGTCATATGCCTGCAAAGACAGACCGCTTTTTTGTTTTGTCACTACTTCGAATCTTATATATTGTTTGACTGGAGAGAGAATAAAACTGACGACGGATAAGATCAAAGAAAACGGAGGGAGACCCAGATTGGATCAGAATGGGGAGGACTGGTTTGCTTGTATCAGATTTCATAATCTCATTGATGTGGGTATTGTCGGGAGTTGTAATTAAGACTTTGGTGTACAGGGTTTTAGGGTTGGTTCACGAACCCATTGGTGAGATCAGCAAATCCGCCCTTTCAATTATAAACATGTTTTTCTTTGCATTCTTGGCTAAGATTACCAATGGTGGCACCTACAATCCTCTCACCCTTCTTTCTGATGCAATCACTGGGGATTTTAGTCGATTCCTTTTCACTGTTGGTGCCAGAATTCCTGCTCAGGTAACAAACACCACACCTTTTTCTTTTTATCTGAATTGGGTTTGCCTTATTTGCCCTAGTCTTTTCTATTGCTTTGGATCTCTTTCTAATCTGAATTACATTTAATTGGGCACTGCTTTCTGTTGAATTGATGTCTGCTTGAAATTCCAACTGTATGCATTACTTTTACAACAAACAAACAAATATATTTATATCAAGGTGAAAATGCAGCATTTATGTATTGAAGTTTGAGCTTAGAATATCAGACTCCTGAGAGTAGACGTTTTGGCTGGAGTTGTACATCAATGGTGAATTACTGGAGTTGCTAAAGGAGATTCGAAATGGATTTTTCGACTACTTATTATTAGCTGCCTTTAAAAAAATTAAAAACGCTCTTCTATATCGGAAAATATAGGGTTTCCTAATTTTCTCTTGTCAAGTTTAATGTTCTGTGGTCCTGGACCGTGAATCCCTTACTTCTAAGCTTTTCATTAGTTATTCCACCTGTTCATGTCCAGTTACACATGTTGGTCTCTTTGGTTGATATAAGTTGAACATTAGACGTTTGTCCTAAATTAAGGCTAGTTCTATGTTTTAAGTTAACGATGTAGCTTAATGGTTCCTTGTTGCGCCTTTAGCCTAACTTAAGCTAACTGCCTTAATTTAACGTTTTTTTGCTGGGATGTTGTGATGCATAGATTCTCAACTCCCTCAAATTTGTCTTGATTTTCATCTAAATTCTTGGCTTGATACCTCAGTCCCGTGAGCGATATTCCTTTTTTATAAGTTAAGTGGTCCCTTTTCTGACGTAGGCCAAGAACATCATGCAACCATCACATAGCCGACCAGTCATCCTTGGTGACCGGTCATTTTTAGATGTCAGCAGGAATGGGAACTTCTGGGGTGTTCCTTTAGCCGGTCAGGAGGTGATACCGTCCTAATTGTCTTGTTGGCTCTCTCTTCGGTGCCTATCATCTCCTGGGTCCTAGACCTCCAGTCGGCTGTACTTGCTATTAAAGTCATGACATCATCTCTTGTGTATGCCAGTTAGGTTCAACCAGTACAAATACAAGTCCCCCAGGTTCCAAGATGATGTAAATGTTTTTGTGCCAACGAAAACACTAATGGAGGTTTGGTCGGTGTAAATTGCCTTCTTTTGATATCTCTGACTGATTCGTACCTTGGTTGACCTATCACACAATATTAAACGCAATCGAGAGTAACGTGATGGTACCAGCCAAAGGGACTCCGACGCTGATGTTATAAGGTAGAGTTGACAACTTGGCTAGAGTGAAATGCAAAGATCAGAGATTACCTCTGGGAAATGTGTCCCTATTTATAGGGGTTGAGCTTGTGTCTGACCCTCCTTATTCCTAATGGGGGAATTTGCCAAAAAATTTCCCTTTGTGATTCTGACACTCCACTAGTTCCCTTTTCTCCAGGCTTCCGGGAAGATATTCCTTTGGATAAATCTGGTGGCCACTCTTCTAATGTAGGTTGAGGACATCATGTTGTCGTTATATATCCTAGGTGACCGGTCGGTCAGAGGGTTAGCGACAAAGGGGACCTTCTGGACAATGGGTGTTCCTTTGCCCAGCACACTGTTTCTGGTTGGATGACATTGCCGGGGCCACCTTGCTTCGTGCGGTCAGGAGGTGCGGTCAGGAGGTGATACCATCCTGACCACCTTGTTTTCTACAGTGCCAATCATTGCCTGGGGTGGGCTATCATTGATACCTTTTTCTTATCAAAGTCGTAGACATAGCCTCCTCTCTTGTGGCACACGTGATAGTACCAATACAAAGACACTAAATATAATCCCATTTTTATTCTCATATGGGTTCAGAACACCTGATCCCTTCAAATTAAGGGTAAGTGATCTCATCATACCATTTACCACAAATCAGAGGATCATTCTTTGAAGGATACCGACTCTACATAGGATTGTTGTTGCCATTTTCCTAATATCTTTGGAAGTCTCATAGTCTTGTAACCTAACATGACAATTGTTGGGTTCTTGAAAGCAACCACCATGGTGTTCACCTAATCATGATGGTTGCCTTTTCTCTTGTGGAGAGATCGGTTGTGGTGATTTTGGACCACTGGATTACTTCTGTCATGGACAACTATCTACTAAATCCTGAATATTTTCATTCTTGGTTTTAGCTTTGAGTGTGAATACAAGTTGCACGAGAATTTATTCCATGTGACATATGGTAACTTGGCAAGGCTTTTTGTTCTGCTTTCTGCCCTCTTACTTAGATCATTTATGCCTCTTAATCACTTAAAAGATTTACCTAGTTCCATCTTTTATGGGGAAAACCCCTTAATTTGTGTCAAATGTATCACTTATCTCTCCAGGTAATCGGCTCTGTTACTGGGGTTAGGCTTATAATGGAGATCTTTCCTGAAGTAGGTCTTGGGCCACGTTTGAATGTTGACATCCATCGAGGGGCCCTTACGGAGGGATTGCTAACATTTGTGATTGTTACCATCTCACTTGGGCTTTCCAGAAAAATCCCGGGGAGTTTTTTCATGAAGACATGGATCTCAAGTGTTTCCAAGTTAACTCTTCATATTCTTGGGTCTGATCTTACTGGTGGTTGCATGAACCCAGCTTCTGTAAGTACCTATAATGATTAATCACTGTAAATTTGTAAGCTCCTGTGTTGTTTCAATTTCTGAGAATGGATTTGGAGAACTTGAATGCATTAGTTTACTAAACCTTTATTGACGTGTACGTAGGTAATGGGATGGGCTTATGCTCGCGGAGACCATATAACCAAGGAGCATATACTTGTCTACTGGCTTGCCCCCATAGAGGCAACTCTACTCGCAGTATGGACATTTAGATTGCTAGTTCCGCCACTAAAAGAGGACAAGAAAGCTAAAACAGAGTGAAGTGATTTCAACTGACTTATCATCTGTGTTTCCATGTCAGTCAAATGGCTCATCTAACCTATTAGCACTGGAGAACCTGGTCATCTTTTTTTTTCTTTTTTTCTTTTCAAACTACGCAAATTTCTGCTGTATATGAAATCATTGTACAATTGCGTAGGTAATTGTACAAGCTTTGAGTGTGAATACAAGTTGCACGAGAATTTATTCCATGTGACGTATGGTAACTTGGCAAGGCTTTTTGTTCTGCTTTCTGCCCTCTTACTTAGATCATTTATGCCTCTTAATCACTTAAAAGATTTACCTAGTTCGATCTTTTATGGGGAAAACCCTTTAATTTGTGTCAAATGTATCACTTATCTCTCCAGGTAATCGGCTCTGTTACTGGGGTTAGGCTTATAATGGAGATCTTTCCTGAAGTAGGTCTTGGGCCACGTTTGAATGTTGACATCCATCGAGGGGCCCTTACGGAGGGATTGCTAACATTTGTGATTGTTACCATCTCACTTGGGCTTTCCAGAAAAATCCCGGGGAGTTTTTTCATGAAGACATGGATCTCAAGTGTTTCCAAGTTAACTCTTCATATTCTTGGGTCTGATCTTACTGGTGGTTGCATGAACCCAGCTTCTGTAAGTACCTATAATGATTAATCACTGTAAATTTGTAAGCTCCTGTGTTGTTTCAATTTCTGAGAATGGATTTGGAGAACTTGAATGCATTAGTTTACTAAACCTTTATTGACGTGTACGTAGGTAATGGGATGGGCTTATGCTCGCGGAGACCATATAACCAAGGAGCATATACTTGTCTACTGGCTTGCCCCCATAGAGGCAACTCTACTCGCAGTATGGACATTTAGATTGCTAGTTCCGCCACTAAAAGAGGACAAGAAAGCTAAAACAGAGTGAAGTGATTTCAACTGACTTATCATCTGTGTTTCCATGTCAGTCAAATGGCTCATCTAACCTATTAGCACTGGAGAACCTGGTCATCTTTTTTTTTCTTTTTTTCTTTTCAAACTACGCAAATTTCTGCTGTATATGAAATCATTGTACAATTGCGTAGGTAATTGTACAAGCTTTGAGTGTGAATACAAGTTGCACGAGAATTTATTCCATGTGACGTATGGTAACTTGGCAAGGCTTTTTGTTCTGCTTTCTGCCCTCTTACTTAGATCATTTATGCCTCTTAATCACTTAAAAGATTTACCTAGTTCCATCTTTTATGGGGAAAACCCCTTAATTTGTGTCAAATGTATCACTTATCTCTCCAGGTAATCGGCTCTGTTACTGGGGTTAGGCTTATAATGGAGATCTTTCCTGAAGTAGGTCTTGGGCCACGTTTGAATGTTGACATCCATCGAGGGGCCCTTACGGAAGGATTGCTAACATTTGTGATTGTTACCATCTCACTTGGGCTTTCCAGAAAAATCCCCGGGAGTTTTTTCATGAAGACATGGATCTCAAGTGTTTCCAAGTTAACTCTTCATATTCTTGGGTCTGATCTTACTGGTGGTTGCATGAACCCAGCTTCTGTAAGTACCTATAATGATTAATCACTGTAAATTTGTAAGCTCCTGTGTTGTTTCAATTTCTGAGAATGGATTTGGAGAACTTGAATGCATTAGTTTACTAAACCTTTATTGACGTGTACGTAGGTAATGGGATGGGCTTATGCTCGCGGAGACCATATAACCAAGGAGCATATACTTGTCTACTGGCTTGCCCCCATAGAGGCAACTCTACTCGCAGTATGGACATTTAGATTGCTAGTTCCGCCACTAAAAGAGGACAAGAAAGCTAAAACAGAGTGAAGTGATTTCAACTGACTTATCATCTGTGTTTCCATGTCAGTCAAATGGCTCATCTAACCTATTAGCACTGGAGAACCTGGTCATCTTTTTTTTTCTTTTTTTCTTTTCAAACTACGCAAATTTCTGCTGTATATGAAATCATTGTACAATTGCGTAGGTAATTGTACAAGCTTTGAGTGTGAATACAAGTTGCACGAGAATTTGTTCCATGTGACGTATGGTAACTTGGCAAGGCTTTTTGTTCTGCTTTCTGCCCTCTTACTTAGATCATTTATGCCTCTTAATCACTTAAAAGATTTACCTAGTTCCATCTTTTATGGGGAAAACCCCTTAATTTGTGTCAAATGTATCACTTATCTCTCCAGGTAATCGGCTCTGTTACTGGGGTTAGGCTTATAATGGAGATCTTTCCTGAAGTAGGTCTTGGGCCACGTTTGAATGTTGACATCCATCGAGGGGCCCTTACGGAAGGATTGCTAACATTTGTGATTGTTACCATCTCACTTGGGCTTTCCAGAAAAATCCCCGGGAGTTTTTCATGAAGACATGGATCTCAAGTGTTTCCAAGTTAACTCTTCATATTCTTGGGTCTGATCTTACTGGTGGTTGCATGAACCCAACTTCTGTAAGTACCTATAATGATTAATCACTGTAAATTTGTAAGCTCCTGTGTTGTTTCAATTTCTGAGAATGGATTTGGAGAACTTGAATGCATTAGTTTACTAAACCTTTATTGACGTGTACGTAGGTAATGGGATGGGCTTATGCTCGCGGAGACCATATAACCAAGGAGCATATACTTGTCTACTGGCTTGCCCCCATAGAGGCAACTCTACTCGCAGTATGGACATTTAGATTGCTAGTTCCGCCACTAAAAGAGGACAAGAAAGCTAAAACAGAGTGAAGTGATTTCAACTGACTTATCATCTGTGTTTCCATGTCAGTCAAATGGCTCATCTAACCTATTAGCACTGGAGAACCTGGTCATCTTTTTTTCTTTTTTCTTTTCAAACTACGCAAATTTCTGCTGTATATGAAATCATTGTACAATTGCGTAGGTAATTACTGTTCTTAGGGTGTCTTTGTTGATTGGTTACCCAACAATGACAATCTGTTCACACGGCATAGGCCATTAATGATTGTTTACAAACAATGATGGAGTTTAGGAACGTATATGATAAAAATTGCACTTCTCTAGTTACGGCAGCTCCGAATGAAAGGAGAATCGGGGTATTAAGAAAAGGGATTTCCCGAGGATCTAAAACCCCAATCCCTTTTGGGGGCCAAATACCTCCGATCTCTACCGTAGGTGCCAAAGAAGAATGAGAAGAAGCTCGAAAAAAAGCAAAAAGGAACATAACCTCCGATACGATGAACGGAATAAAACCATATCGAAGTCCTAATTGTACAACTTTGGTATGATGTCCTTCCAACGTGGATTCACGTAGAACATCGCGCCACCATACGAACATGGTATATAGGATAAATATGAGGCCCAAACTGAGAAGTGTTGCACCCCCTTGAAATGGGTGCATGTACATCACACCTCCTACGGTGGTTGCCAAAGCTCCAAGTGAACCGGAAATAGGCCATGGACTTGGATCTACCAAATGATAAGAATGCCTCTGAGATTCAATCATAAACCACTTTGCCTAGTGGTAAAGAAGGGCTTCTAATTTTGTTTTCTATCTGACAGGACAAACAAATAGGAAGGGATGGTTCTTCATTGCATTGATAGAAGTCTAACTAGAAAAAGATCTTTCTATTACTTTGAGAAGAGAATCCTTGGTTTGACCGACGAACTACGTGGGAAAATGGACCCTCTTTCTTTGATTTTCAGCAAGCATTTTTGGAAGTCACAGTTCTATTCAGTTCAGTTTCGGAAAACTTGCTGGTCGCGGATTAGTGCGTTCTGCGCAGCCGGGCTAAAATCAAAGGTGCAGGCAGGTTGATCTCTCTGGTTGAGGCTGCATTCATTTTGACATGTGGGAAGGGCTTACTCTCCTAGTGGCTCGGCTCGGTCTCGCTCCCTTCCCGCACTATTCCTCCCCACTAAGGACTCGAATCAGCTCAACAAAAGGTTTGGGTAGGAAGCTCGAACAGCACATAAAACAACAAATAATGTTAAAATAATGTGCTGCAAGATGTGCTGCTACTCGATCCCACTATCCGCCGGAAGGCAGACGATTCAAAGCAAAGGAAGAGGAGTGGGGCAAAGGAAGGCAAAGCTAGCCGTCCCGCTTTCAGATTCTTCAGTATCGCATGCAGTTGACTCAGCACCCGTTTATTGAATCTCACCATCATCCGAGCGCAGCGAAGCAGTGCAACATCACATCAAAATACCCCCATTCTCCATTTCAAGCCATTTGTCGGGCATCCGGAAAAACATGAACGCATGTGCATCTTACTCATTTTTTTTTTTTTTCTCTTATCACAAACTTGTAATAAATGGTAAATTAGGGAAAATTCACCAACATTTTTTTTTTAAACAATAATAATTTCATTTTTTCTATAAGACAATAATGACATGTTTACTACTTGGAATGGTATCGAAATGAAGGAATTGATTATTCGTGTTTCTGGTTCAACAGAATCGGAATGATTCGAGTACGAAAGTGACTAAAAAGAAATATTCCGAAAGTTTGATTACCGGGGAGATAGGAATGAACTTATCGGAATGAACTGATCATTAATTTCATTAGAAGAAACACCATAAATGTCATTGATACGAGGAGATAGGACATTAAAAGGGACTTGGCTTGTAGCCCCGTTTATGCCTTTCTGGAGAAAACAGTGGAACAAGGAACAAGCTCCCGCTACACGCGAACATAAAAACCTATTCACAGCAGAGCAAGCACAATACAATTTGAAACCATCACGTGTGTGTGTGTGTGACATTAAAACCTCCTTAAAACCTATTCACAGCAGACTAAGCCAATACGCGAACATTAAAACCTATAATTAGTGACAGAGAAGGGAGACGATGAGAAGAAAAAAGATCTATGAAAAGCTTTGCAGGAAAGTTATAGGGCACACTCCCAATACAGCCAATAGTGGACCACTTCAATACCCTCGAGATGAAAATGTTCCATCTATTCATAAAGTTCATGATCCGGAATCAAAACTGAGATCACAAGGTAGCCCCCTGCATTACAAGTTGCACTCTGCATAAAAAGCTAAACTGATTAGCGTCTCAGTCGGCATCACCAAGTCCATCACTTCCGTCCCCTCTTTTGGATATAGGTGCTAGATGTGAGCTCGATTTCTTCGTTTGTGAAGCAATTTCAGCATTCTTTCTTAAGACAGCACCTGGTGATGGGTATGGACGCTGTTGGAAGAGAGGACCCTGGAATATTTACAAACACAAAAGCATGAAAACGTCTCAAATACAGTGAATTTCAAAGTGTAAAAACAAGATATAACAGACATTTGTTTTTGTTTCACTGTTGATGCAAAAGCAGTCATGTCTTATGGGAGTAGGTAACTGGAAAAATATTCCAGCAAATGGAAACACATCCATCAATAGGCGTTCGTACCAGAATAAAGAATTTTGAAAAGCATATAAATGATTTTATTAGGTGACCATGGACTATATGACCATTTTGCCATAATTACACTGACTGGCTATTGAGCAGCTCCTTTGCATTTCAAGTCCATCCCCTACTTAGTCAGCCGACCAAAAATCAAGAGAACCACAGCATGAAATTTTGTATAAATTATCTAACAAAATGGCCAAGGAACATGAGAACTTCTACACCACCTCCCAGCTTGTGTATTACATCTAGCATTTTTAACATTATTTTAGATAATTTGATATGCAAAAAGAACAAGAATATATGTTGTCCAGTAGATTGGACCAGACCCAAAAATATACGAGTTAACACCAAGTAGAAGACGCTCTTTGCCTTTTCTCCCTTTAAAGACCATTAAATCAAGTTCAATCTATTAACTGGTATATCTGCAGAAAATAACTGAGAAAAAATCAGAGGCAAAAGTAATTGGATTACTGTAGCTGTTGTATCAGCTGCTCGTGGTTGCACTCCTTTGAGGCCTACAACCCTGCCAAATCAGCACAAGATAAATTCACAATTAATAAATGGAGAGATAAATAGTGCTATACCAGAGCGCATGATGAAGATTTAGAACATACCAGCCACCACGGGGAGCATCTGAATAAGAGCTGGGGTCCATAGGATCCAATTCATCATCGTCAGAGTAAGCACGTTTCCTACTCTCTCTTCTATTCCCTTTTCCCATTGGAGGTTTCTGATTGGACCTAAAAATCAAAATCAGCAACAAAATCATCTCTCTATCTCTCTCTAAGCTTTGTAGAAACCCTTTCTAGATCTTCCAATTAAAAAAGTATATAACATAAAATGTTCACACGTGCAGCCCCAGGTTCATTATGGCCATGAAACATCAAGCATTACAATAAACAAGTCCATCAGAGACTCCATCTTAATTGGGCATTAGCTTAGTGGGTGGTCTTGTTAAAAATCGAAAGCCTTAAAGAATCATGACAAACCCAGAAAGAAACTGACTCTAAACAATGAAGACTTATTTCATTCTTCAAAGTAAGATAAGCTTCCAAAGACAGCTGTAAAACTGTGTTGTACAAACTTGTTTGTACCTTTCCACATGTTTTATTTTGGTCAGGTACCTTTCAATCCTAAAACTGTAAAAAATCTGAGTTATTTTCAGAAAAATGAAAAGGTAGTATTATCGTTAGTGAACATAAATGACAGTTCAAAACAGCTTCTCTGAATTTCAGGTTCCATAGACACTTACAACTCCTCAGTTGAAGGCAAGACCAGTATTTACGAAAATCTAGCTCGACTGAAGTTATGTACCTCTGAATGGTTGCCTTTTTATCAGAATCACCTTTTGTATCTGCAGGACTTTTGGTCTGGTGATTAGAATTCAAGCTAGTTGCCAAGTACTGGCTTTGTGGAAGATCAAGAATTCTGAAAGTGATAAAAAATTTCAGTAAAACATGTATAAATATAATTGATTGAAAGAAAATCAAAATATACAAGTTTGTATACATCGAACCACAACTAGAGAGGAAGAGGGTGTGGGGGAGCAAACAATCTATCTTTAAATTTCTGACCTATCAACGTCAAATACTATCAATTTATTACAACTCATAGTGCCATATTGTGAAAAATGAGACACTAAGTTTATACTATGCACGAAGCATGACGTAGTGCAATAAAAAAACTGGACCTGAGGTACAAAGATATCAACCATGACAAAGCCATGAACATGTTACCAAGGTTTTACTGCTTTGCCATTCCAAGTTTACATCATAAAAGACCTTGTGAAGTACATCTCGCTAAGAATATCCATTGTAACTGTTGAAACACATCATCTAAATCACCAAATAAGGAAACATATCATAACTCCTCTTGTTGTAAGGGTCTTTCATTCCAACCTGCCTTGTCCTCATCGATTGAACTCCACTTTATATGTTCTACCACTCACCAGACCTAAATTAGTGCTACAAAAGCTCAAGTACTCAGCTCACTACTCTCCCTTCACTTCCGATTTTCCTACACAATTTCTCTCAACACCTACTTATTTCCATTTGATTGAACATATTATAAAAATATATAAATAAAATAAAATGCAAAAAGAAAACAGACAATGAGAAGAAAAAAAAGGAGACACCTGAACTAAATTAAGATGCCTCCACTGCAAATAACTATCTCAGCTTGTTCTATTGGAGCAAACTCCTAGTCCACTGTTTGTATTTTGAGTTGTGTTGAATAAAGTCTTTCTTCTTAGAACAATTGAAATATAAAAGTGAATGGTTGTATTACTTTAATCCGCAAAAAGGAATGCGTACTATTAAGATCCCACAAAAGTCTTTTCGTACACATAATTGAGCAGTTTGCACACACAAGTATTAATAAAATATTAAATTATGGAAAACATACAATAACCTACAGACCAGTCAATAGATAGCTAGATATAAGGGAGTCATCCTACCTCGTGCAATGATTGCAGTAACCCCACATCTGAACAAGGCCCACTCCCCATCCACCGCAACCCATGCATCTCTTTTGTTTGGATAATTGATCTATTTCTGCTTGTAGCTCACATGATTGGTCATCCCAATGAACAAAATGTTGAGATGCAACTTTCTGTGATGAGTCCGGGTGTTTCCATTGTGATACATGTGTCTTTGTATTGTAGTAATACTTATGACCTGAGCATGAAATGGGAGTTTTTACTTTGAAAAGAAAAATAAAAATAAAAAAGAAAAGAAGATTGCAAAGAGTTATCAATATAGAAGTTTAAAGCCTGATCTGGTTATGTTAGAGTTCCACATGTTCATGAAGAAATCTATATGCTGTTTGGGTGCCTAGCTCTCCCTTGAAACATATTTAATAAAACATTACCAGTCCTATGATCCTATCATGAAAAATATATGCAGGAAATTACATCAGCCTCCTTGAGGCATAATGGGAACAAAGTATCTATTCTCATACAATCACATACCTATATTTGATTCACTCTATACTTTTATATCCCTTAGCACCAACGACCCACCACAAGCCAGGTTCCTACTACTAAACAATACTACCATTGATCCTGACAGTATGACATCAAATTCATTTCTCACTGTACCCTAATATATTCTTTTTGATAGTAACACAGATTTATCAATAACAAATTACGATCAAATTAAAGCTCCCACACTCAACAAACCTAACACTAAAAGGATTCATTTAAATGTTTACACAAAGATGCCTAAAGAACAGTTAAAGTTGACTCTATAGCATAGTAACTCCACCTCCTTACCTTCCAAATTGATTTCAAAACACAAGATCAGAGGCCGCATAATCAAATGGAATAACCACCTTCTTCTTATACCCACCATGAAATATAACTAATCTGAGGACAGAACTAAATTACACCAAAAAACCACCAAGAACAAAGCCCATATTTGTCTTGTTATTCGCACAATGTAAATATATATATATAAATGCTTTCCAATATCAATCACTTTACCAAAAAAAAAAGACCAATGTGACCATGGGTTGGCTCGACGAGGTATAGTTGTTTTTGGCAGATTCTGATCTGATCAAAGGGAATATTTTGGAATTGTGACTAGGAAATGATAGTACGAGATATAGGTGATTATTCTTGATCAAGCTTGTTCTTGATACAATAATCTTTATGTTGAAGTCATGGGGATGGTATTGCTGTTACTGTCAGGAGGGTTATAGTATATTAGCACGGAGTATGTACTGTAACAAGCATCCTCCATCTCTTCATCATTCTCTCTCAATTCATTTTAGTATATTTCAACTTCCATTGCTCATTGACCTCTTAAAAAGCTGGGGAGAAACTTGAATGATCAGGAAGCTGAGGTGGCTCAGTTATTGAATGTCTTGGAAATATTGTGTTGGTCCTACCTAAGCAAGATAGAAGAATTGGAAGTTGAAGCCATCAGGAGTCTTCTCTGTCAAATCTTGATCAAGAAAATTACTAAATGAGTTTCTCTTTTTCCTTTTGGTGCCTCTCAAGTCTAGGGCAATTTGAAGGCTAGAGTACTGCCAAAGGTAGGGATGCTGGTATACTTTGTTCAAATTATAAGACAGCATATGTAACATTTTAAGCATACCTGTTGTTTCATCGAAAGCCTCCACCCAATCTTCTGGGAGGGATAAAGGTGATGGACGTGGCGTATAAGAAATTGTTTCAGCAGGCTTCTCCCATTGACTCTTCCCTGTGGTCTCATTAAAATAATACAAAGCACCACTTGCTGGGTCTTTTGCCGCTACCTATGTAGTAATTCAACAAGTTACAGGCTAATACCAGCATGAAACAAAAACACCCACAAATTATAAAAGAGATTACAATTTTACTACTTGAACAAACATAAATTATAGCCTCGTCATATTTACATGTGTTTGTGTGTGTATGTAATCTCTTTGCATGTGCAACTTTTTCCAAACAAAAAGAACGGAAACGAGCTTGTTTTTGTTAATTGTTTATATGCTTTGGTTGTAAGTGATGGAAGGCATGTGAACCAATGCCAATCCCACCCAATAAAATCCATTATGCTATAGAAAAGTTACTATGGGATTTAAACGATTACAGTTAATATCTATTTCTGCCAAAAATATTATTAACTTTTCATACTTGTCTAAGATTGTCATTAAAGTTTCAATGTTCCCACTCTTTTTAAGGTTACCAGATGCAATGTTACTAGACGCTTGTGCAAGGTGGTGGGGATTTGGGGTGTGGAAAAAAGTGTGCTGGTTGAATCCAAACCACTTTCATTTTAAGTCCTACAATTCTGAATTAATCACCGTACAATCAATCACCATGTGATTCATTCATGGTCCACAAATCATTTCTCAATTCCCATAATCCGGTCTTTGCACACTCATTCTCTACAGGAGCTTGGACTTGTTGTAAAATATACCTAATAAAAAATGCAAAAGATAAATTATATCTTACAACTTATACGCACCCATCCAGGAGGCAATTTCCCATATTCCATCTGTTGAGCTGAAGTACTTTTCAAGTTCTGAAATTTAAAGTTACAGGGGTTAATCAAGGCAGAAGACACAGAGAGGGAATCCAGTGTCAAAAGTTCAGCAGCCCAAAATAGAAATCAGAGCTTGCTAAATAAGTCTAAATTGTAAGAGGTTAAGAATTTTTAACAACTCAAAATCTTTTTTTTTTCAATATGAAGAAAACCATAAGCAGACGAAGTTTTGACTATAATTAAAAAATAAACTGAGAAGTAATAAATTATAAGAGAAATTGAGGCCTCAAATTTTTAGCGTCCATGAATTCCAAAGTCAAGCTGGAAGAAATAAACAGGATAAATAATCTAGGGGATGAACTTGCCATATTGGTAAAACACTCAAAAGAACGAGTATCAATGACGAGCCCCTGTAACTGCTTTTTATAGCCTACATTGAACTAATACACAACCCGAGAGAGACTTGACCCAAACTTGCAGAATGCTCATAGAACTGGGTATCACAACTTCCCCACTAATAACCTACACATCATCATCAGAGCTAAACTTGTAGTGTAGTACCCCCAAACCCACACATCAGGGAAACACATTTACAATATGATGAACTCACCACCAATTTTTTTTGCGAACTGTACTTGATTTTACAACTTAGAACAACCTAGTACACAAAGAAAAATAAAGCCTGAACACATGCCTTCACAACCTACAAATAAACAGAACAGGCATATCACATCAACCACCAAGATAAAAGTATTTTCAGAAACTCCCTCTTAAACTTGCACAACAAGATTGAAGAGTTTAGCTTCAAAACTAGATTTTGGTTTTTCCAAATCATAAAACAAGTTTGAAATAAGAACTTACAAGGTCGCCTTTGTTTGAGTCGTCTTTAAGAATACCCCTATCTCTCAACTTTTTCTTAAGATACTCCGACAATTCTTTAGATGGAGGTTTCTGTTCAAAGTCCTTATCAGGCTCAAAGTTCATCTGCCCCATCTCATTAATTCCAACTCCCAAATTCCCTAGGCATCATATGTAAAAACAATGCATTAATTCTACACTATATAATTAGAGATAAAATAATAAAACATAGTCTGAGTTCTGCGATCAGTCTTACTAGGAAGAGTACTATTAGACCGTGGAGCACCATAATAAGCAACTCCGCCAGGTACGCCATAGCCGTTTCCAATTTCAAGGTTACCTGTTATGAAAGCAATGCATGGAAGCATTATTTAGATGAATCCAGAATGAAGATTAGCTACTTTGTTAAGTTATTTACATATCAAATCAGGTGAGTGACTTCAGAATATGATGCATAGAAACTGCACATGAGGCCTACAAATTCTAGTGATCTCAGTCAAGCCAATATTTCACTTGGCATTGCATTTTCACTCCTTCCTGTAAGAAATTATATCACATGGTTTTGCAATCCCAAGCCATTTTGTCAATCACTATGTCTTGGCTAAAATGGCCGGAAAAATTTACATGAGTGAATTTCAATGCCAAATTGTTGATTAACTTGAATAAATCAGGCTTCTTAAAACATATGAAGTTTTCCACATGACATCTAATTCAATTTGTGTGTACCGTATCTTTTGAAAAATTCAGATAACGGGAGTATTTTTTAACCCAATAAATGGATTTCAAAAAACCTACAGGAGTATTATTAAGAGGAATTGCCTTTCATGCCAAACAAAAAACTCGCTGATTCTTAAGCATGGTTTCATGCTTTTATGAATTGACCATTCGGAATACACAAGTAATATTTCTTTTCACAAAAGTACATGTGAAATTTCATGATAACAGTTCTAGGTCATTTATTCCACAAACACGAGGAATTTCTAAACACCTTCAACTAAATTGCCTATGCATTTACTACTAGGCTACTTTCTGCAAGTTTTGTCAGCTTCCTTTTTATTTTTTAGAAGAAACAGAAAATTTATTAGAAAAAGGGACCACAGCACAATAGAGGACAATTAGTTCTCAAACAAACCCAAAAGAACTCGATACAAACAGAAGTACAAAAAACTTTAAAAAAAAATTATCAAGTCACTGCAGCTTTTCAATCTAGCAATAAGGCTGAAAGGGAGTAATTTCTAAACTCTAGGGTGACCGATGCCCATAGCGCAGACCAGAAACTACTTTGATCCCAAAGCTCTTCCGCACACAACCCGGGACAGTCTTCAAAAATCCTTCTATTTCGCTCCAACCACATAAACCAAAAAACAGCCAACATTCTGCGAGTTCTATCAGTTAGCTGTAGTACCCACCATTTATTTCAGCCACATACAAAATGTCATCAAACCAGAGAAAATCATACGGCTCAAATACCACCAATTCATTTTTTATTTATTTCTTTTGCATAGTAACGATGTTTTATCAACAAAAGGACAAGAGGTCCAGGACTAACGGATCATCATCAAATACAAAACCAAGCCTAATCGGCAGAATAATGATAACAGTCAGACTTCCAGAATAATGAGAACAGCCTCAACTCACTGCTGCCTACCTATCCAACAGTAATGCTGACAAACAATAATTCCTAATTTAACAGTGACCGACGCCCAAAGTGCAGACCAAAAACAAACTCAGTCCCAAAAATCATTCACACCAACCCCTGAGTAGTCCTCTAAAATCCCTCTATTTCATTACATCCATATCACTCAGAGGACTGCCAATAAACCTACATAAACTTTTTGCTTTCTTGCCTATTCCCAAGCCTTTAAACTGCATGTTCAACAACTTGTTACCCCTTTTGGAATCACCCAACTCGCATGAACTTCATTAGACAATTAATTTTCCTAATTTCCAAAAGTTTCCATGATTGACAAATATTTATCAGTAGAATCATTAGCAGGTGAGTCAGCTCATATGTTTAGCATGACTAGGATATGTGGAAATTAATCAAATTTGTTAAAAGGTTCAGAGCTACAAAGTGTTGCAATCCCCCTGAAGCTTCTTCCTTTTCATTATTTTGTAAGAAACCTATAAGAAATGAACTTTTAGTAACAACAGAAACTCTTATATACTGAAAAGAACAATAGAAACTAAGTACAAGGTGTCCCCCCAACCACCAAACCTAAAAGCTACCCATCAGAGATGTAATAGTAGCCTTCCATCAATCAATACAAAAGTAGCCCTTCCCTTTAGGCTATGGCTGCCCCATATTTGCTTAAATAATAAACCAAGGTAACACCCTAGAGTCCTAGATTCTGTGCACACCACAAAGTCTACCAGACATTTTCTCCACCTTGTCACCCATAAAGTCGTAAATAAAAAATCCCTCTCTTTTTCTCCAGCCGCACTACCAAAAACACAGCTCAACACATCATGTCTCCATAAAACTTCAGCCCCTTTCTCTTCCCATATAGCTCGTGTTTCTCCCAGCATAAATATGAACAGATAACCCAACTCAATCCAACTTCTCCAAACAACCTCCACCATTAGTCTAATGCAATCAGGCAATGAAGAAACAAATGGACTGCACTTGTAACCTGACCCCAACACATTATACACAAATAGAGGCAAAGGCATCTTAACCATATGAGATAAAACCCCGACTCCATCCATCCCTTTCTTATTTATTTTTCTTAAAGAAAAAATTTCAACAATAACATGCGTTCAACAAAGAATTCCACCCAAGTAGAAGAGGAAAAAGACGAGTAGATGAGAAAAAAGGGACCACAAACATTTTATTGTAAGGACAAACTTCCCATGTTTTTAAATTTAAAAAGAAAAAATTCAACAGTACATATTAATCATAAGATAGGAACTTGCAACCAACCTTCTTCATGAAGGGTAGATTTCCCATGTTTTACAGCCATTTGAGCACGATGTTCCGTGGTCATCTTCAATAGATGCTCCTGTAGCAGCACTGATAAGCAGAATGCCCAAGTTGATAATAATTTCCCAATAAGAGATGATACAGTGAGCCTACCTATAAAGTTTACACTAAAACAAGAAAAGAGTACAACAGATTCAGACTACAGACCTTCAGAGCGCTGGGATCAAGGCGTTCTGAGAAGATGTCTAAATCATCCTTAGGAGACCCACCCACACCTCTTGCTTCTCTAAAATTATAAAACCAAAACATCAAACTTAATAATATTTTACTAATCCATCATAAACAGAATATTTAGTGAAAGCAAATAAATGCAAACCTTTGAGTACGTATAATATTCTGGGTAGAAATTTCCTATTCAAAAAACAAGTAATCACATCAGTTCAAATAATGACATGATGAACATAAAGAAATCCTATAAAATTAATAAGAGAAAACGGCATAAGTACTTGTTCATGCAACACCACATTTTGGGCAGCAGTCTCAATTTCACTAGCGCTTTGGTAACCCAGTGTGGAGTGTCTGGTAGATTCAATGAGAGTTGAAGAGTCGAAGTGATGGTCAGGTCTCACCGGGTTTGATGAATATTTGGGGAAAGACTGAACGCCTGGAGGGAGTGGCTCATCCTCCATAATACTACAATTTCAATTATATAAACAGATTCAGCCTAGGTTATGATATTCAACGGGAATAAAGAATTTCTAGAATCACCTCAACCAAATTAGCAGGGTTAGAAACAAGTAAAATAACCCAAGCAAGCAGAGATGAGGAGCTTGACAAGTACTCACCCAAGGTGCTATTCTGCGGAAGAAGACTGATGTTGGAGGAGGTAGCAACAGTTTCTCAGTTTTTGAAGAGCCTTGTTAGGTCTTGAGGAAGACGACGACTGATCACTCGTACAGTACTGATGTATTTGGCTTCCAAGAAGAAGAAGAAGAAAGGGCAAAAGGGAGATTTGAATAGACAATTTGGTAGTTTCACCAGCAGCAGACTCCGTCCGATTCTCAGGCCATCTCCAATGTGGGGAGGGGCTACAATTTTAGCTCCTCAAAGATTACTATTCATCAAAGGATAAAATTTTCACATGATATCCAAAAATTCATACGGAGTCGGAGTCTAGTACCTAAAATTAACTCTAAGAGATTCCCCAAATTTTATTTTTTCTCTATTTTAGAAAAAAAAAATTTGTTTTTTTGTCAAAACAGTTTCTTTATACTTATTTCTATTTTAAAAATAGTGAAGAGATAATACAAAATTCTTTATATTTACAGCAATCGCAAAAATTATAGTGATAGCAAATTTTTTGAATTTTTACGTTTTTTCTGTCTCCCAATGGCTCCAACAATGCTCTTCCGTCTTCTTTATCGCTGCATCGTTCTTTCACCAATCCCTTATTCAGATCAGTTTTACATACTATGAGAGAGATTCATGAAATTTTAGTTTAATTGAGTTTTAGGGTTTCCAATTGAATAATTGATTCAAAATAAATGAATAGGGTTTAGGATTTACACGAACTATTTATTGCTGGAATTGATCGAATCCAATAGAATTGAGGTTTCTTCACTCTCATGTAATCAATTTTGTGTATATACCAATATTGGACGTTATGCAACAAAGAGAAGAGTGGATCATAGATCGATGTGTTATCTTCTCAACAATATGTTTAGCAACTCGCATTTTTTTTTTTAACTTTTGGGTTGAGACGTTCAGCGTGAGTCATGGTGTGATGTTGGAAGTAATTATTGCAATCAATCTGATCAAAGAAAAAGAAAAAAAACATATCAACGTGCCTATAGATAGTTTCCCTCGATGATGATTTTCAAGGAACTCCATCAGTGTTGGTGTACAATCAAACGATGTTGTTATACGTAGAATGTCATATAATTTTTCAATTTCAAGCATGTTTATTGGTCTACGTTCACGCTTACGTTCATCATGCTCGTCTTCAATAATCATATTATGCATGCTCTCATAATATCTTTTAATTAGAGTTGATTTTTTCCAAAATCTTGCTGAGCTTCGGACAATCGCAAAACGCGTTTGTAGCACCCCGAATGCACGCTCCACACCTTTCCTAGCCCCTTCTTGCACTTTGGCAAAATGTCTATCCTTATTTCCTTGTGGAGCTGAAATTGTTTGTTGCCCACGACGAATATATATAATCTGCGAAATAATATCTCATAGTATATTGTTCACCGTTAACTTTATAGCTAATATGTGGAGCACACCCTTCAGCTAGTTCACTGAATACAAAAGAGCGTTCTAACACATTGATGTTATTAAGAACTGATAGGGCTAAAACTAGCACTCAATTAAATCCTTGCAAATAAAGATTTTGTCACGAAGTAGTATGGATAAGCAAGGGTCTCCCGCAGAGGATTGATCTAATTACTAAACTACAATAATTAAACAATAATATAAAGATGGGGGGTTTTGAGTTTTAACTAAACTAATCAAACAAGTATATTAAATGATGGAAATAAATCCAAGATGTGAAAGGTTATGATGAAGAAAATCAATGAGAACAATGTAACCAGGGACATGCTATTCACCACAAGATCATGTTTCATTCATGATAAGCCAAACTATCCTTCTTAGCAATCGAATGTCATTACTCAAGTTAAGCCAATGATATGTCGAACTTAACCTATTAACCTCTCATACTTGGTATGTTAGATGCATGATGTTTACAACCTAACTTAGCTTCTAATAAGCAACCTAGGATGATATTTCCGAATGGTTTAACAAATTAAAAGTCATTAAGCATAAAGAGATTGTGAGTAACGCTAGGCAACTTTGGTACTGGTGTTGTCCTAATTACCTAGATATTGGTTCATATGAATAAGTCAATTATTCATGTGCTACTTTCGAATATGTTATGATATAGACGGTCATGCACACATTCATAGCAATAAAACCCTAACATGCTCACTATGTTGCGCACCACAATAATCATACAAAGGTTTATCAATGAAAAACCAATGAATCAACAAACACACAATTGTCTAAGAAGAATTCGATTAAACCAAAATCATGAAATCCACATGTCTAGGGCTAAAAGCAGCCCCTAGTTACTAAGGAAATTAGCCACACATAGTCATGGTAGCAATCATAAAATTCATATCAAAATACTAAGAAAACCGAAAGATGGAATTAGTCACAGCGATCTTCACGGCCCTCTGCTTACTTCAATGTCTCTCCTTCAATCAACGTTCCAAAAACGAACCCTCTCCTTCTGATTAAGAGATGCTTTAATACTCCGGGTTAGGGTTTAATTCGTCCAAGCCCAATAGGAGTCGAAGCCCATGAGGAGAAGTCACAAATCCTAAATGAATTAGGATTCCAGATTCGCGGCAGATTGACCTCCGCTCACTTAAACAGTCATAACTTCTTCTAGAAGACTCCAAATAACAAACCGTTAGAAGTTCTGGAAAATAGACATCCAGGGCTTTTCATCCATATATGGTACATCTTCTAATTCATCATGAGCTGCTCCCAGTTCTCTGTCGAAGTGGACTGATCTGCTCAGGCAGATTCACCAACTTTGCTTTTAATTGCCATTTTTGCTTCTTTTCATTCCTCAACACGCGCAAAGAGTCCTACAAAATATAAAATAACGTAAATTACCCGAATAAAGATGGAATGTGGGAGAATTAATATAGAATTAAGCACGATGGAGCATACAAATACGCTCCTATCAAATACCCCACACTTAGCTTTTGCTAGTCCTCGAGCAAAACAACTAAACGAACATAAACGAAGACTCAATCTATACCTTCCAACATTTGCCTCGGAGAACCATACAAGTCAATAGCATCAAGAATAGTTTATTCATCACATCAGGTCCTAAAAACTTCATTCAAAGGTTAATAAATCCCTATAACCATCATGCTCAAGTGTAGTGTGTGAAATAGCCATAAGTTAACACAATAAACCAAATCTCAATCAACATGTTTCAGCCAAGTATTAACTTCATCCTCACAAGGGTAACCTCTCAATCTTCACTCAGATTTTCTGGCCAATTCTCATGCATCACTCAAGTTATATGTGAGAGGAATGATGTATACAAGACAACAAAAAGCTCACATATGCATAACAAGAAGAAAAGCTCTTTACGGAAATTTAAATATGATCTCATGAAAGGAATATCAACTACTTGAATGAATAGAACACATGCCATAGGCTCACCCCTCAACACAAGTCTCCACAAGCCGAAAGTGCAACTTCCAAGATCAAAAGGTCTTAATTAAGGTTGTAATAGGGCCGTAGGGGTTAAGGATAAAGAAACGAAGGATAGGAAATAACAAAGATCCTAAGAAACTAGTAGAGCATTTATGAGACGCTAGAGATTCCAATTAATCTATGATAACTCATCAAGGTGTAACAATGAATCTCATGAAGCAAACAACCTTCTTTCCACAATACAATATGTAAACTGAACTCAAGATTTTTTTTGTTTTGTTCTTTTCAATGCCGCAACACATACTTATTTTTTTTTCGTCTTTTCTATTTTTTTTTCGGCAATAATCGACTTGAGTCCAATTTATGTTTCAATGAAAAACACCCCCACACTTGCTCTTTGAGACAAGTCCACCAACCTTGCTTAAAAAGTACCTTGAACATATGTATATCTCCAAAAAATTAGCTCCACTACCTCCTTAGGATAGGGTAGGATATAACTATACTAGGCTTAAGGAATATGGTGATGTGGTTAACAAAGAGAAGGCTCACATAGGCTCAAAGGGGTTATCTAGGGGCTCATGATTAAGGATACAGGCTTAATTTGGTTTTGGTGGTAGTTCCTAGATGCCTTAATCATATCAAAGTCATCGCACATTTCAACACAAAGTTTCAAGAGGCCTCAAGGTGAGTTCTAGCAATTAGTTCTCAATATGCGTCGAATTCAAGTAATTAATCAATCAAAGAATAATGAGATCATGCAACGAATAATCGACAAGAAAGCAAGAATTAGTGTATAACTCTCCAAAGAATAGCAACAAAGCTCAAAAACTCACAAGGGTTATACAAGTTCATACAAGACCTAACATGTTTTTCTCAATCCAATTCATCACATTAACATGGCTATAAGTGCATAAATGGTTCAAGCATGACAATCATAGAAATCGATTAACCAAAGAATAAAATTTAGACCTAAAGCAATGCTTAAACATAACTTTAGCTATTGAAATCACAATTCAATTCTCATCATTGCATTGGAAGGTATCCTAAAATACAAATCATAACTCTTTTTGGATTTTTTAAATTTTTTTTTTTTTTTTGTCGTCGGACTGTCGACCGGTCGCCGGAAATGTCGACCGGTCGCCGGACCCCAGGCGGAAAAATGCACAATTTTTCAAACTGGACGCAAATTACTCAAGACACACAAACACCATATAATCACCATGCATACCCTCCCCCATACTTGAATCAAACATTGTCCTCAATGTTAAACAAGAAAAACTATCAATGAACGGATTCAAGCAAGTAAGGAAGAGAGAAAGAGAAATCAAATCTGCATATGGAGTGCCACAATCGCCATGCATTGGGTTGCTGATTTGGTGTCAAAACCGACATCAATTTATTTTACCTAAACTTCCTAACAATTGTCGTTGAAAAGCATAATGGGAAGTAAGGATTTTTCCCACAGGAGATTGTTTATTTACTTTCCTATGTCACAAAATTAATTAAATTAAACTATAACGATTCTAAAACATATTTATTTAATTTACAACTAAACTAAACAAATTATAAATTAATTCACAAATAAATCACAAATATATAAAATAGAAATAAAACTTATAAATATAAACAAAACAAATATAAAAGTAAACAAATATTTACAATTACTCAAATTAAGAAAAATACTCACATAAATTAATTTACAAAATAGAAAATGTTTTTGGGTTTTCTTAAATAATTCAAGCAAATAAAAATCAATTAAAATTACAAATTAACAAATGTAATTTCACACAAAATAATAATACAAAAATCAAATAAAAATCACACAACAAATAATTAAATAAAACTTGAAATTAAAAGAGAAAAGAGTTTAGAAATCTCATTTAATTTCGGCGAGGGATCTAATCGGACTCGCCGTGAATTCGGTGAAGCTCGGAGATTCGGGTGTGCACAGTAAATTGGGCTTGGGCCTTGAGTTGCCGGATAATGGGCCCAACAGGTCCTGGGCCAATATGTTGAAAAGCCCAATAGAAATTAGGTTGGGTCAAAGCCCAAACTAATTCTATTTTCTTTTCTCTCTTCACCCGTCTTTTTAATTTCTGCACCCATAGCTTCTTTGACTTTTCTTTTTCAGTTCTTCTTCTCTCTTCATCCCGTGCCTTTCTATTCATCATCTTCTGTTCTTCACAGGCGAGAGGCGAGAGAGAGCTGCTGCTTGGGTCGATGGAGAGGCACGGCGGAGGAGAAGAGGATGAGATCGACGTTGGTGGATCGAGCACGGCTCGACGGCGAGCCGGGGACGCCGGTGGTCCGAGTGCTTTGGACTTGTAGCGAGCGGCGTCGTCGGAGAGAGAGACACGGGCGCGGCGCGGTGGCGCGGCGGTGCGGTGAAGGACGCGGTGGTGTTAGTTTGGATCCCGGAGAGGATCGTTCTTTGGGCTTTGAGTACCCACGGGAAGATGAGCACGGGCTCGGGCTTGAGGCGGTGATGGTTTTGACGGCGTGGACGCCGTGATGGCTCGTGATTTGGGATGCCGGCGTCATTAATCCGAACTGGAATTGGGTTGGCGGCGCCGGTTGGTGATGAATTGATGGTGGTGCTTTGAAGATTGATTGATTCTTGTTGTGATTTTGTGAATTGCGAGGTGAAGCTTGGCGAGTAGAGATCGAGAAGCGGCCGGCAAGGATCGACGACGTGATTGGGTTCGGAGTGGCAGCGCGGCATGGGTGATGCGGCCCGAGGTGATGCCGGCGCGGGGAGGCGTGGCAAGCGGGGACCGATGGCGTGATTATGAAATTGTGTGATGGCAGTGGTGATTTGATTATGAAGGATGATTACGAGAGAAGAGAAATGGGGCTTAGATAGCTTTGGAATGAATTGAGGAAGAGGGAGAGCAGAAGAGATGGATTGATGATTTCGTAGGGAACGATAGCGAGTGAGTAACCGAGAGAAAGGAGGTGAGAGCAGAAGGCACAATCAAGTGTGATTGTACACGGACGCCGAGAGAAGGTGGCACGGGGAGGAGGTAGAAGGCCCCCGGCCAATTTCTTTTGGTTGATTGATGCTGCTTAAATGGATTGGTAAAGGCAGGTTTGAATTTGAATTCAAGGTGAATTGCAGCTGGAAGCAATGGAGACCAAGGGTGGCCGGCGATGGATGGAGAGGAGTCAATCCCAAAACCGTAAAAGTCAAACAACAAAATAAGAAACAAAAAGAAATAATAAAATAAAATAAAATGAAATACTAATAAAAATAAGTAAATAATTAATTAAACTAAATAAGTAAATAAAAATAGAAATAAATAAACATTTATAAAGGGAAACAAATGGAGATTTAGAAAATATATTTTAGCCACCGCGGGTGGTGGTTGCGCCGCCTTATGTGGTGGTTCGCCGGCAAAATTGCCGGGATTCGAAACGTTTTTTCGAAATCTTCGTACAATCTCTGAAATCCACATCCGAGAAATGACCGGTGTCATTTCAATATCGAAAAGTCACGGTTGACTTTTCGATTCAATCTTCGAATTTGCGCTAAAACCTCTAAAATGTACCTTTTGTACAAATAAAGCGTTTTGTTCGTATTTTCCCTGAAACACACTAAAACAATATTAAATATACAATAATAGGCTTTTGGACTAACATAATCCAAGCGATTAAGGTACTTTGTGCACGTATTTTACGTTCACATCACACCCCCACACTTGAACTATTGCTTGTCCGCAAGCAAACAGAGAACATATATATACAATTTAAACAAAACAGAAAGGAAACACAAAACAATTTTCCAACAATTACCTTAGAGAACACAATTGAGTTAGAAAATGAAAGAAGTTAAGTCTCAAAACTATTTTCAGCTACGGGACATATGCAAAAGTGAAGTGTGTGAAGTATTGTCATTTCAATGCACCAAAGTAAGCATGCATATCGAAACTGTGCTAACCATAAACTCACAGGATATTCACTCTGATTTTCACACAAGTGTTTATCGGTTAGCTACACTAACAGTCAAGCAAACTTATGCAAATGCCGCCATATGCTTGCACGTCAATCTTATCTCTACAAAATCATACACATACATCTTAGATCAAAAGGACTTTTATTCAGGTGAAATGGGGCTTAAGGCGAGGGGTTACAGAAATGAAGTGGAAGGGAATCACAAATTCCGAGCATCTTAGTAAGTAATCACAATTGAGATTTAGTAAATTAGAAACAGTAAGATGCTATACTCATCCTGAACAATCACTCACCTAAACACAGTTATTGAATTTAATTGAAACTAAACACAATATAATTAACTCTCTCTTCTTCTTTTTTTTCTTTCTTTTTTTTCTTTCTTTCTATTTTTTTTTTCTTTTCTGTTTCGATTTTCTCTTACTTTCTTTTTTTTTTTTTTTTTTTTAATCGAAACATAAACAAATACAACAATTTACAAAGTCACACCCCCACACTTATTCTTTTCCAAACTCCCGGAACATATACATTTCAGCATCGAATATAAGTAATCTCAAATTACTCACTAAGATAGCTCGGAAAGGGTAAGGCAAGTGTTTAAGCTAGGGTAGATATTTATGGTGCGAAGAAATGAAAGGCTAAACAAATAGGCACAAAATGGCAAACTAATGATATAAATTAGGGACAAATGCTCATTTGGCCATGGTGGATTCCTAATGCCTTAATCATTTCCAAGATGTACATGCATGACAGACAGTTTCAACAAGATATTATGCAAGTTCTAGAGATACATAATGCAGAAGAATGATCACACATAAAGAACATAGTGCTAAGAACTATAATGCACTTCTATTAGGCTCAAAACTCACAATATGGCATATATAGTTCACATAAGTCTCTCTATGCTTCTCATAGTTCAATGCATCAATCTGACAATAATGGTGTACATGCAAAGTCCCATAGCAATTATTTTAGAAAAATGAAGTTCAGGAGACCTAAACATGCTTTCATCTCAAACAATTAAGTTCAATCTCATCATCGGTGTTGGAAATCACTAAAATAGTACAACAAGCACACAAACAAAAGCAAATATTTTTGTAATTTTTGATTTTTTTGATTTTTTTGATTTAGGTAACAATACGTGACCACATGGACTTACTTAGTGCAATGGTAGGTTCAACGCTACCAAGGGAGTAAGTATGATCTAGTCGATATATTGTTACCGTAGAAAACAAAAACAAATAAATTATTTTTTTTTGAATTTTTCAAAATTTTCAATTTTTTTGGTTTTTGCAAATAATTTCCTTCCCCCCACACTTGAATTAAACATTGTCCTCAATGTAGGACAGATATGTGCAATTAATGAATAATTCAAGCATGGTTATTGAATTGAAAAACAAAACAGAAGTAAACACACAACAATTATACAAATGAAAAAGGAAACAGAAATACTCCCCCTTGAAGATCATGAAGCTCCTCCCGAAGCAAGTCACCAACAGTCACAAACAAGGCTAGCAGGGCCTTGCATCCAACGTTTGCTCCTTAGTTGACTGCGACACTGATCCGTTTCAATGTGTCCTGGACGAGGGTAGTTGCCGACTCCACGGCAGATTTAGCTGATGTAGCCTTCACTGAGATCTGGAACACCATAGTCAGCAGTGTTCCATCAAGAATGGCTCCGGATACGTTAGGCAGAATGGAGAAGCCTGAAGACATAAGCGGAAATGGCTCCGGTTGAACTCCACATAACAAACACTGGAGAATGGAATGGTTGATCGGCGCATAAATCACAGACGACCCCGTTGCATCGGTGCAACACTCCTGAAGAATGAGGAAGTCGTTGTGATTATCTATGGCGAGCACCGAAATCTGGTTCCGCGGGTCAAGACCGATGGTGAAATTTGCTAGCGGACGCACCGAGCTGTCCATCGACATACTATCCCACGGCGGTCTCGTATGCACGTCTTTGAGGAACTCAAAGATCCCGGTGTGATGGGAAAGATGCACGACGAACAACCGGCAGTACGATTGACTCCGGGGGGCTTGCTCGGATCTCCCCTTCGCTTGTTGGTCCCGACCTCCATTCGAGTGTCTCTTGTTCGGTTTGAACAAGTCCGGTGATGATACGTGGAGTTGCGATGTCGTTGAAGAAACAGATCGCCATCCGGTTTGCCATTTCCGCTAGGCCTCTTTTTCCTTCGGGCGAAATGATAGAGTCACCGGGTGAAGTGTGGATCCCCGTGACGCACGTAGCGCTCGGCTTGTCGTTGGAGAGTTGAGATCCAACGCTTTGCACCAAAAGCGAACCCAGAATGGACAAAGGGTTCGAAAATGGCCTTCATTTCCTTCTCGCGCACATCCACGTGCTCCACCCAAGTGACTAAGCAAGATCCATTCTGCAAATCTCGAATCAAACATCCGGAGGGGCGCTTTCGGCAAATCGATCTCACTGAAGGCTTCGGATTTGAGCGCAGTTCATCCACAGAGACATCCACAACGATCCAACTTCCATCCAGTTGTAATTGAGAGTACCGAACGAACTGGACTTCACGAGTCGAAACGATGTGAGATGGCACCAGAAACTCGGCCGACATCACTTGCTTCTGGTCCTCGTAGCCTACTGCGTTGTCGGAGGGTAGGATCTCTAACATTTGAGCGTTTATGATCATGCTACAGAAGACAGGCAACCATCGACCAACATCCATTAGAATCTCAACAATGGTGGTCGGATGAAGGTGAATGGTTGCCGAGTGTCTCGATGATTCCGATTTGAAGTATGGCGCAGGCTCGCCACGTTGAAACACTCGCAAGTACTCGGCCCTATTTAGAGTCTCGGGATGAATAGAAGTGTCGGGAGTCGGTGAAGATATCCACAAAGGAAAACCGGCAGTGGCCATGAGCATGAGTTCGTGCTTGGCCTTGCGGGCGATATCCGAGATCAAGTCAGTGTGGACTCCGACAAGATCATGAGCAGGTCCCGGAAGAGTAGATGATACAGGTACGGATGGGCGCTCGATAAGTGTAGGCATGAGGCTCCGCACATCCCGTCTCAAGTGGTCCAAGTCGATCGAATCATCGGACAACTCGAGAAGAGGCTCTTGTTGTGGAGGAACAACTTCGAGCCTTCGCCTAGGCACATCTGAGTGCGGAACAGGACCTCCGCAATTGGGACAGATGCCGCTGTGGAGAGCATCGACGAGTCGTTGATTCTGCATCTGAAGCTCCTCGTTTTTGCTCACCAGCTGATCGTTTCTTCTTTCTAGCTCGGCAATACGCTGCTCAGACGTCTGGATACCGAACTTCTTCCTATTTCTCGACCCCCAATAGTAGACTTGGTCTTCTTCTAGTCCGATTTTTGGACCAAATCTTTCTCGTTGTGGTTTCGTGGGGTGAGAATACACCGCAAAGAAAGCTGCTAGTGCATCTCTCTGAGCCTTGGTGTATTTCGTCCTCGGAAGTCTCCTATAGACAGGAGCGGCTTCCGGCTCGGCGGGTGGATCAGCAACCAGGATTGGTGCTTGGGGTAGTGGTTGCGGTTGTGGTTGTGGCTCGGTCGGCATGCTAGCATCGGCGCTATTGAGCATGCTTGGTGGAATTATTTCATCCGGACCTTCAAAGATTGGGTTCTCCGAAGGACCCGCCCGAAACAACTCGTCGAAGGAATTAACTCTTTTGGCCATTTGTGGTTTGGGAGGGGAGGATAGCTTCAGGAATTGGGAAGGTTTTCCGGGAAAACTCAAGAACAGATGAAGAACACGAAGAACAACGAGAGAAAACGAGAGAGAGAGAGAGAGAGAGAGAGAGAGAGAGAGAGAGAGAGAGAGAGAGAGAGAGACACTAAGGAAAACCTAAAGGGAATTGCGTGAAATGAACACACGAACAGAAGGGAAGGGAAGGAATGAACACACACGCTCGCACACGTGCCACAGACACAGATCCGCAAATTGCGGATCGAGCGACGAAAGTCGCAACGAAAACGACCGCGTGCCACAAAAGTCGCAAAAGGAATAGTGGACACGCGTGCGGAAATTATTAAACTAACTAATTTTTTTGTTTATTATTCGGCCAACACCGAAGTCGTTCGTCGGCCCAATAACAATTTTTCAATTTTTTAATTTTTAATTTTTTTAATCAAAACTTTACGAAAAAGTCGTAAAGTGAACAGTGAAGCGCGTGTGTCACACGCGCCAACGCGATTATTGTTGCCGACACTTTAAATGGGCTTGGGCCATCGAACACGGCCTGGGCTTTAAAGTGGGCTGGGCCGAAGAAAAACTTGGGCCGTTATTTCTGGACTAACCTAATGGGCCTAAACAAACAAAAGTTTTTTTTTTTTTTTTTTTTTAAAACAAGGCCCGACACTATTTACATGGGCTTAAGGCCCAATAACACAAACAAATGGGCCTAGGGCCCAATACTATTCTAATAATAACTAAATGGGCTTGGGTTATGGGTTTTGGGCTTTGAAAATGACAAAGGCCCAATGGGCCAAAAATTAATTAATTAAAAACTTTTTTTTTTTTTTTTTCAAAACACAAAACCCAAACCGAATTAACAAATGGGCCAAAGCCCAATACTGTACAAATAGTAACAAGCCCAAAATAAATAAACAGTAACAGTAAAAAAATAAAAATAAAAATAAAATACAAACAGTAAAATAAATAAATAAATAAATAAAAATGAACAAATAATAAATTTACACATTTTTTTTTTTTTTTAGATAACAAAAAGAATAAACATTAAACAAATAACGAGAATAAGAAAAAGGGAACTTTCCTTAATCGAACTCCCGAGGCGAGCCGGAAAACACCATCAAGACACCAACCTCAAGGTTTTTTCAACCTTGACTTCCAAACGTTAGCTCCGATGTAAGGTGCTGTAATTTCCGACGTACCTGAAATTACAAATAAAACACTGTTTAGAAAAGTAAATAGTACTAACAATCCCCGGCGAGACGGCGCCATTTGATTTGGTGTCAAAACCGACATCAATTTATTTTACCTAAACTTCCTAACAATTGTCGTTGAAAAGCATAATGGGAAGTAAGGATTTTTCCCACAGGAGATTGTTTATTTACTTTCCTATGTCACAAAATTAATTAAATTAAACTATAACGATTCTAAAACATATTTATTTAATTTACAACTAAACTAAACAAATTATAAATTAATTCACAAATAAATCACAAATATATAAAATAGAAATAAAACTTATAAATATAAACAAAACAAATATAAAAGTAAACAAATATTTACAATTACTCAAATTAAGAAAAATACTCACATAAATTAATTTACAAAATAGAAAATGTTTTTGGGTTTTCTTAAATAATTCAAGCAAATAAAAATCAATTAAAATTACAAATTAACAAATGTAATTTCACACAAAATAATAATACAAAAATCAAATAAAAATCACACAACAAATAATTAAATAAAACTTGAAATTAAAAGAGAAAAGAGTTTAGAAATCTCATTTAATTTCGGCGAGGGATCTAATCGGACTCGCCGTGAATTCGGTGAAGCTCGGAGATTCGGGTGTGCACGTAAATTGGGCTTGGGCCTTGAGTTGCCGGATAATGGGCCCAACAGGTCCTGGGCCAATATGTTGAAAAGCCCAATAGAAATTAGGTTGGGTCAAAGCCCAAACTAATTCTATTTTCTTTTCTCTCTTCACCCGTCTTTTTAATTTCTGCACCCATAGCTTCTTTGACTTTTCTTTTTCAGTTCTTCTTCTCTCTTCATCCCGTGCCTTTCTATTCATCATCTTCTGTTCTTCACAGGCGAGAGGCGAGAGAGAGCTGCTGCTTGGGTCGATGGAGAGGCACGGCGGAGGAGAAGAGGATGAGATCGACGTTGGTGGATCGAGCACGGCTCGACGGCAGAGCTGGGGACGCCGGTGGTCTGAGTGCTTTGGACTTGTAGCAGCAGCGTCGTCAGAGAGAGAGACACAGGCGCGGCGCAGGTGGCGCGGCGGTGCAGGTGAAGGACGCCGGTGGTGTTAGTTTGGATCCCGCAGAGGATCGTTCTTGGGCTTTGAGTACCCACGGGAAGATGAGCACGGGCTCGGGCTTGAGGCGGTGATGGTTTTGACGGCGTGGACGCCGTGATGGCTCGTGATTTGGGATGCCGGCGTCATTAATCTGAACTGGAATTGGGTTGGCGGCGCCGGTTGGTGATGAATTGATGGTGGTGCTTTGAAGATTGATTGATTGCTGTTGTGATTTTGTGAATTGCAGGTGAAGCTTGGCAGAGTAGAGATCGAGAAGCGGCCGGCAAGGATCGACGACGTGATTGGGTTCGGAGTGGCAGCGCGGCATGGGTGATGCGGCCTGAGGTGATGCCGGCGCAGGAGGCGTGGCAAGCAGGGACCAGTGGCTGTGATTATGAAATTGTGTGATGGCAGTGGTGATTTGATTATGAAGGATGATTACAGAGAAGAGAAATGGGGCTTAGATAGCTTTGGAATGAATTGAGGAAGAGGGAGAGCAGAAGAGATGGATTGATGATTTCTGTAGGGAACGATAGCAGTGAGTAACCAGAGAAAGGAGGGTGAGAGCAGAAGGCACAATCAAGTGTGATTGTACACGGACGCCAGAGAAGGTGGCACGGGGAGGAGGTAGAAGGCCCCCGGCCAATTTCTTTTGGTTGATTGATGCTGCTTAAATGGATTGGTAAAGGCAGGTTTGAATTTGAATTCAAGGTGAATTGCAGCTGGAAGCAATGGAGACCAAGGGTGGCCGGCAGGATGGAGAGGGAGTCAATCCCAAAACTGTAAAAGTCAAACAACAAAATAAGAAACAAAAAGAAATAATAAAATAAAATAAAATGAAATACTAATAAAAATAAGTAAATAATTAATTAAACTAAATAAGTAAATAAAAATAGAAATAAATAAACATTTATAAAGGGAAACAAATGGAGGTTTAGAAAATATATTTTAGCCACCGCGGGTGGTGGTTGCGCCGCCTTATGTGGTGGTTCGCCGGCAAAATTGCCGGGATTCGAAACGTTTTTTCGAAATCTTCGTACAATCTCTGAAATCCACATCCGAGAAATGACCGGTGTCATTTCAATATCGAAAAGTCACGGTTGACTTTTCGATTCAATCTTCGAATTTGCGCTAAAACCTCTAAAATGTACCTTTTGTACAAATAAAGCGTTTTGTTCGTATTTTCCCTGAAACACACTAAAACAATATTAAATATACAATAATAGGCTTTTGGACTAACATAATCCAAGCGATTAAGGTACTTTGTGCACGTATTTTACGTTCACATCAGTTGCCTCCCAAGTAGCGCTTAGTTTAATGTCCTCAGCCTGACAACGCCCCTTATCAAGCAGATGGGGATGGATCATGGAGAGGAACAACCTCCACATTACGTTCCTCGAATGACTCATAATAGGGTTTGAGTCGATGACCATTCACTTTGAATGTTTCTCCCGTTCGAAGATTGGAAAGTTCAACTGCACCATGAGGAAAAACATTAGTAACAACAAAAGGACCAAACCACCTAGAACGAAGCTTACCCGGAAACAATTTAAGGCGAGAATTAAAGAGGAGAACTTTTTGTCCAACAACAAAAGTCTTCCTAGAAATCATCGTATCATGAAACGCCTTAGTCTTTTCCTTGTAAATTCGAGAACTTTCATAAGCATCATTCCGAATCTCCTCCAATTCATTGAGTTGGAGCTTCCTATGCTCTCCAGCAGCATCCATGTGCATATTGTATTGCTTTACAGCCCACAATGCTTTATGTTCAAGCTCCACTGGCAAGTGACATGACTTACCATATACCAAGCGGAAAGGAGACATCCCAATGGGAGTTTTGTAAGCAGTGCGATATGCCCACAATGCATCATTCAAACGCAAGCTCCAATCCTTTCTATTTGGTCCCACAGTCTTCTCAAGAATTTGTTTCACCTCTCTATTAGAGACCTCAACTTGTCCACTCGTTTGAGGGTGATAAGGTGTAGCAACCTTATGTGTGATGCTGTACTTCCTCAATAGTGCCTCAAATGTCCGATTGCAAAAGTGAGAGCCTCCATCACTTATAATTGCACGAGGAGTTCCATACCTAGCAAATATGTTTTCCTTAAGAAAGCTGAGAACCACTTTAGAATCATTAGTCCTGGTGGCACTTGCCTCCACCCACTTAGAGACATAATCAACTGCTAGAAGGATGTAAAGATAACCATAAGATGAAGGAAAAGGTCCCATGAAATCAATGCCCCAAACGTCAAAGATTTCAACGGTTAGAATGAGAGTTTGAGGCATTTGATCTCTTGGGCTCAAGTTACCTGTCCGTTGGCACCTATCACAAGACTTGCAAAATACATACGCATCTTTGAATAAAGATGGCCAATAAAGACCACTTTCAAGCACTTTGAGGGCTGTCCTCTTTGGTCCAAAGTGTCCACCGCATGCATAAGAATGACAAAAAGTGAGAATAGAATTAAATTCAGATTCAGGAATGCACCTTCTTATTAACTGATCCGCACAATGTTTCCACAAGTATGGGTCATCCCACACATACTGTTGGGCGGTCTTCACCAATTTATCCTTTTGAGCACGAGTGTAATTTTCAGGTATCCTCTTGGTGGCTAAGTAGTTAATGATATCTGCATACCAAGGGTCAGTAACATGCAAAGAAAACAATTGCTCATCAGGAAAACTATCATGCAAAGGAAGAATGTCCTCTTCCGCATTGGAACCATGGATGAGACGGCTCAAGTGATCTGCTACACATTCTCACTTCCCTTTTTATCTTTGATTTCCAAATCAAATTCTTGCAAGAGAAGCATCCATCGTATGAGACGTGGCTTAGCATCCTTCTTAGTTAGAAGGTACTTTAGAGCTGCATGATCAGAGAAAACAATAACTTTAGTGCCCACAAGATATGAACGAAATTTCTGTAAAGCAAAAATCACAGCTAAAAGCTCCTTCTCTGTAGTTGAGTAATTCAACTGTGCATCATTAAGAGTTCGGGATGCATAATAAATAACGTGTGGCAACTTGTTCACACGTTGACCAAGAACTGCTCCAATAGCATAATCCGAAGCATCACACATCAACTCAAATGGAAGGCTCCAATCCGGGGGCCGAATAATAGGGGCTGTGGACAACAACTCCTTAAGCTTGTTAAAAGCCACCACACACTCTTCATCGAAAGCAAAGGAAGAGTCCTTTTGAAGCAATTTGCACAATGGCCGCGAAATCTTGGAGAAGTCCTTAATAAAGCGCCTGTAGAAACCTGCATGACCAAGAAAAGAACGAACCTCTCTCACCGAAGTAGGAGAGGGTAAGGAACTAACAAGATCTACTTTAGCTCTATCAACTTCAATCCCCTTTTGTGAGATAATGTGCCCTAAAACTATTCGTTGTTGCACCATAAAATGACATTTTTCCCAATTCAAGACAAGGTTAGTTTCTTTACAACGTTTCAAAACCAAAGCAAGATTATCAAGACAAGCATCAAAAGAATCACCGAAAACTGAAAGTCATCCATGAATACCTCAATAATCTTTTCTACCATGTCGGAGAAAATGCTCATCATACATCTTTGGAAGGTGGCAGGTGCGTTACACAACCCGAAGGGCATCCTTCGATAGGCAAACGTTCCGAATGGACATGTGAACGTCGTTTTCTCTTGATCCTCAGGAGCAATAACAATCTGATTGTAACCAGAATAACCATCAAGAAAACAATAATAAGCATGACCAGCTAACCTTTCTAACATTTGATCAATGAATGGCAAAGGAAAGTGATCCTTTCTGGTGGTGGTGTTCAGCTTTTTGTAATCAATACAAACCCTCCATCCGGTTGATAGTCTTTGTGGCACAAGCTCATTATTCGCATTCTTCACAACGGTAATCCCGGACCGTTTTGGAACCACCTGAACAGGGCTCACCCACTTGCTATCTGAGATAGGGTAGATAATTCCTACATCAAGCAATTTCAAAACCTCTTTCTTCACAACCTCCATCATTGGAGGATTCAAACGTCGTTGTGCCTCCCTTGATGGCTTAGAGTCATCCTCAAGAAGAATCCGGTGCATACACATGGTGGGGCTTATTCCCTTGATATCAGCTATACACCACCCAATTGCCGTCCTATGCTCCTTAAGTACCCGAATCAGTTTTTCCTTATTGCTTGCTGAAAGGTTGGATGCAATGATTACAGGCAAAGTCTCTTCCTCTCCCAAGTACATATACTTCAAGTGAGCCGGTAATGGTTTGAGCTCTAGAGTTGGGGCCTGAATCACAGAAGGCACAGAGGTTGTAGCAGAAATAGGAAGAGGCACAAACGGAGAAGTATGCTTACCTAGAACACGTGGCATAGATGCAAGGGCAGCCACATATTCGTCCACCTCATCATTATAGGTCATAGTCCTCGTAGGATGTTGTGCATATTCAAGCTCAAGGCCTTGAATCAGAGCACATTCCAAAGCATCATCACAAGTAGTCGCCTCAAACACATCCTGCACTAACCACTCAAACGCATCAATTGAATAACAAGATTGAACATCATTAGGATACCTCATAGCTTCAAAGATGTTGAAGCTTATAATCTCTCCATCAATTTGCATTGTCAAGGTTCCCTCAAAAACATCAATCTTAGTGCGAGCAGTCCTCATGAATGGTCTTCCCAAAATAAGTGGTAGAGATGTCGAAACAGGAGCCTCCTCCATCTCCATAATAAAGAAATCCGCTGGGAATATGAGCTCATTAACCTGCACCAAAACATCCTCCAAAATACCTTTGGGGTATCGGTTAGATCGATCCGCAAGTTGGATAATCACACTAGTTGGTTTGAGTTCACCCACATTTAGAGATTCAAACACAGAATAAGGCATTAAATTTATTGAAGCTCCTAAATCAAGTAAAGCACGCTCAAACCTTGTGTTACCGATGGTGCATGGAATGGTAAAACTTCCGGCATCCTTACACTTAGGTGGTAGTTTGCGTTGAAGCACAGCTGACACCTCCTCACTCACCTTCACGGTTTCTTTCTCTTTGTACCTCCGCTTGTTGGTACAAAGATCCTTTAAGAACTTTGCATATTTAGGAATTTGATGAATGGCATCTAGAAGCGGAATATTCACTTGGACTTTCCGAAAAGTATCCAAGATTGCTTGATCATGCTCCTCCTTCTTGGATTGCTGAAACCTACGAGGATAAGGAATAGGAGTAACATATGTATCAGAAACAACTTTACTTACCTTGTGAGGATTCAGAGGTGGAGATGGCTCAGATAGAAATCCCAAACCCGTAGGGATTATTTTCTCAATTTTGGATGAACTCTCGGTCGACCGGTCGCCGGAAATGGCGACCGGTCGCTGATCTGCCGAACACTTTTCGCCTTCCGTCGACCGGTCGATAGAAGTTGGTCGACCGGTCGAACTTTCTTCTGGATATTTTCTGTTTTCGGGCGATCGTTTGCCTTCCTCGTCGTCCGTTGCATTCCTCGAGTTCTCTCCTTCTACCTCGACTTGCTTGGATTTCTTTGGACCTTTGGGAACTTCTTCAAGTTGTCTTCCATTCCTCAAAGTCACTGCATGAGCTTGTTCATGTTGAGTTCCCTTAGGATTTACCTCTGTTTGGCTAGGAAGTCGACCTGGCTCTCTTGGACTCAAGAGTTGCATCATCTGGTTCAGTTGTTGTTGCATAGCTTCCATCCGCTTATCATTCATCTGAATGTATGTTGTGAGATTGGCTTCCACCATTTGAGTTGGATCTACATTCGTGTTGGTCAAGGGTGGTGGAGTGTAGCCAGCTGGGCCTTGATGGATTGGTTGAGCACTAAATTGCCGTGGTGGCTGATTTCTCCAATTTGCGGTGTTGTTTATGTGTCCATACTGGGGTCTTTGGTAGCCTCCCATTGCATTAGCTTGCTCAAGAACACTCGGACAAGCTTCAGATGAGTGGCCAGCCATAGAGCACACCGTACATACCGTGCTTGGAATCACTAGTGCCTGTTGCACAAGACTTGTCAAAGCTGCAATTTGTTGCTCAAGATGAGAGGAATGGCCCACTTCATTGACCGAAGCTCTAAGGGCTTCTCTTCGTGTCCCAAACTGTTGTGAATTGGTGGCAATACTCTCAAGCATAGTTTTCGCTTCAGCTGCAGTTTTATTCATCAATGCTCCACCACTCGATGCATCAACCATTAATCGATCTGTGTGAGTCAAACCTTCATAGAAATATTGCACAAGGTTCGCATCGGCTAACCCATGATGTGGACAAGAAGAAATAAGTCATTTAAACCTATCCCAATACTCATGAAACAACTCTCCATCTGTTTGTTGAATGCTCACCAACTCCCTCCTGATCTCCGTAGCTCTCTTGGCTGGAAAGAATTTAGCTAGAAAGGTTCTAGCCATCTCCTCCCATGTATTAATCGTGCCAGAAGGTAGTTCATACAACCAATCCTTTGCTTTGTCCTTCAAAGAGAATGGAAAAAGTCGTAGCTTAACCTGTTCATCAGAGACACCTGTAGGCTTCATAGTAGCACTCACCACTTGGAACTCCCTCAAGTGTTTGTGAGGATCATCAAAAGGGTGTCCACAAAAGTGTGGTAGCAGATGAATGGTACCCGATCGCAACTCATAGTTAGTATCAATTGCCGGATACACAATGCACAAAGGAGAATTCGTGGCAGTGGGCTGTGCAAGCTCCCTCAAAGTCTGATTAGCCAAAGCCATCTCTTGCTCTTGCTCGGATTCAGACGACTCAGAATCAGAAGGTTCTTCCACCGGTGGTGGTAAAAGAGGCGGTGGTAATCGACCAAAGTTGGGACGCCGCTGCTGCCGCAAAGTTCTCTCAAGCTCAATATCAATCGGAAGAAGCTCGGGGCTTAGTGAGCGACGACCTTGCATAAACGAAAGGTCAAAGTACCTGAAAACACAAATAAAGAAAAAGAACTTAGTAAAGTAATAAGAGAACAATCCCCGGCGACACGGCGCCAAAAATTGATAGGGCTAAAACTAGCACTCAATTAAATCCTTGCAAATAAAGATTTTGTCACGAAGTAGTATGGATAAGCAAGGGTCTCCCGCAGAGGATTGATCTAATTACTAAACTACAATAATTAAACAATAATATAAAGATGGGGGGTTTTGAGTTTTAACTAAACTAATCAAACAAGTATATTAAATGATGGAAATAAATCCAAGATGTGAAAGGTTATGATGAAGAAAATCAATGAGAACAATGTAACCAGGGACATGCTATTCACCACAAGATCATGTTTCATTCATGATAAGCCAAACTATCCTTCTTAGCAATCGAATGTCATTACTCAAGTTAAGCCAATGATATGTCGAACTTAACCTATTAACCTCTCATACTTGGTATGTTAGATGCATGATGTTTACAACCTAACTTAGCTTCTAATAAGCAACCTAGGATGATATTTCCGAATGGTTTAACAAATTAAAAGTCATTAAGCATAAAGAGATTGTGAGTAACGCTAGGCAACTTTGGTACTGGTGTTGTCCTAATTACCTAGATATTGGTTCATATGAATAAGTCAATTATTCATGTGCTACTTTCGAATATGTTATGATATAGACGGTCATGCACACATTCATAGCAATAAAACCCTAACATGCTCACTATGTTGCGCACCACAATAATCATACAAAGGTTTATCAATGAAAAACCAATGAATCAACAAACACACAATTGTCTAAGAAGAATTCGATTAAACCAAAATCATGAAATCCACATGTCTAGGGCTAAAAGCAGCCCCTAGTTACTAAGGAAATTAGCCACACATAGTCATGGTAGCAATCATAAAATTCATATCAAAATACTAAGAAAACCGAAAGATGGAATTAGTCACAGCGATCTTCACGGCCCTCTGCTTACTTCAATGTCTCTCCTTCAATCAACGTTCCAAAAACGAACCCTCTCCTTCTGATTAAGAGATGCTTTAATACTCCGGGTTAGGGTTTAATTCGTCCAAGCCCAATAGGAGTCGAAGCCCATGAGGAGAAGTCACAAATCCTAAATGAATTAGGATTCCAGATTCGCGGCAGATTGACCTCCGCTCACTTAAACAGTCATAACTTCTTCTAGAAGACTCCAAATAACAAACCGTTAGAAGTTCTGGAAAATAGACATCCAGGGCTTTTCATCCATATATGGTACATCTTCTAATTCATCATGAGCTGCTCCCAGTTCTCTGTCGAAGTGGACTGATCTGCTCAGGCAGATTCACCAACTTTGCTTTTAATTGCCATTTTTGCTTCTTTTCATTCCTCAACACGCGCAAAGAGTCCTACAAAATATAAAATAACGTAAATTACCCGAATAAAGATGGAATGTGGGAGAATTAATATAGAATTAAGCACGATGGAGCATACAAATACGCTCCTATCAAATACCCCACACTTAGCTTTTGCTAGTCCTCGAGCAAAACAACTAAACAGAACATAAACGAAGACTCAATCTATACCTTCCAACATTTGCCTCAGAGAACCATACAAGTCAATAGCATCAAGAATAGTTTATTCATCACATCAGGTCCTAAAAACTTCATTCAAAGGTTAATAAATCCCTATAACCATCATGCTCAAGTGTAGTGTGTGAAATAGCCATAAGTTAACACAATAAACCAAATCTCAATCAACATGTTTCAGCCAAGTATTAACTTCATCCTCACAAGGGTAACCTCTCAATCTTCACTCAGATTTTCTGGCCAATTCTCATGCATCACTCAAGTTATATGTGAGAGGAATGATGTATACAAGACAACAAAAAGCTCACATATGCATAACAAGAAGAAAAGCTCTTTCTGGAAATTTAAATATGATCTCATGAAAGGAATATCAACTACTTGAATGAATAGAACACATGCCATAGGCTCACCCCTCAACACAAGTCTCCACAAGCCGAAAGTGCAACTTCCAAGATCAAAAGGTCTTAATTAAGGTTGTAATAGGGCCATGGGGTTAAGGATAAAGAAACGAAGGATAGGAAATAACAAAGATCCTAAGAAACTAGTAGAGCATTTATGAGACGCTAGAGATTCCAATTAATCTATGATAACTCATCAAGGTGTAACAATGAATCTCATGAAGCAAACAACCTTCTTTCCACAATACAATATGTAAACTGAACTCAAGATTTTTTTTGTTTTGTTCTTTTCAATGCCGCAACACATACTTATTTTTTTTCGTCTTTTCTATTTTTTTTCGGCAATAATCGACTTGAGTCCAATTTATGTTTCAATGAAAAACACCCCCACACTTGCTCTTTGAGACAAGTCCACCAACCTTGCTTAAAAAGTACCTTGAACATATGTATATCTCCAAAAAATTAGCTCCACTACCTCCTTAGGATAGGGTAGGATATAACTATACTAGGCTTAAGGAATATGGTGATGTGGTTAACAAAGAGAAGGCTCACATAGGCTCAAAGGGGTTATCTAGGGGCTCATGATTAAGGATACAGGCTTAATTTGGTTTTGGTGGTAGTTCCTAGATGCCTTAATCATATCAAAGTCATCGCACATTTCAACACAAAGTTTCAAGAGGCCTCAAGGTGAGTTCTAGCAATTAGTTCTCAATATGCGTCGAATTCAAGTAATTAATCAATCAAAGAATAATGAGATCATGCAACGAATAATCGACAAGAAAGCAAGAATTAGTGTATAACTCTCCAAAGAATAGCAACAAAGCTCAAAAACTCACAAGGGTTATACAAGTTCATACAAGACCTAACATGTTTTTCTCAATCCAATTCATCACATTAACATGGCTATAAGTGCATAAATGGTTCAAGCATGACAATCATAGAAATCGATTAACCAAAGAATAAAATTTAGACCTAAAGCAATGCTTAAACATAACTTTAGCTATTGAAATCACAATTCAATTCTCATCATTGCATTGGAAGGTATCCTAAAATACAAATCATAACTCTTTTTGGATTTTAAATTTTTTTTTTTTTTTTTTGTCGTCGGACTGTCGACCGGTCGCCGGAAATGTCGACCGGTCGCCGGACCCCAGGCGGAAAAATGCACAATTTTTCAAACTGGACGCAAATTACTCAAGACACACAAACACCATATAATCACCATGCATACCCTCCCCCATACTTGAATCAAACATTGTCCTCAATGTTAAACAAGAAAAACTATCAATGAACGGATTCAAGCAAGTAAGGAAGAGAGAAAGAGAAATCAAATCTGCATATGGAGTGCCACAATCACCCTAGTTACTAAGGAAATTAGCCACACATAGTCATGGTAGCAATCATAAAATTCATATCAAAATACTAAGAAAACCGAAAGATGGAATTAGTCACAGCGATCTTCACGGCCCTCTGCTTACTTCAATGTCTCTCCTTCAATCAACGTTCCAAAAACGAACCCTCTCCTTCTAATTAAGAGATGCTTTAATACTCCGGGTTAGGGTTTAATTCGTCCAAGCCCAATAGGAGTCGAAGCCCATGAGGAGAAGTCACAAATCCTAAATGAATTAGGATTCCAGATTCGCGGCAGATTGACCTCCGCTCACTTAAACAGTCATAACTTCTTCTAGAAGACTCCAAATAACAAACCGTTAGAAGTTCTGGAAAATAGACATCCAGGGCTTTTCATCCATATATGGTACATATTCTAATTCATCATGAGCTGCTCCCAGTTCTCTGTCGAAGTGGACTGATCTGCACAGGCAGATTCACCAACTTTGCTTTTAATTGCCATTTTTGCTTCTTTTCATTCCTCAACACCCAAAGAGTCCTACAAAACATAAAATAACGTAAATTACCCGAATAAAGATGGAATGTGGGAGAATTAATATAGAATTAAGCACGATGGAGCATACAAATACGCTCCTATCAAGAACGCCTGGTAACCCTGACTCATGGTCAAAGTATAGTGGGTAAGTAACCATGACTCATTGTCTCATTAACACTTTGGAACAAAGGTAAGCTAGTGTTTAAGCTAGAACATGGGATGATGATATAGGTGATGAAATGAAAGGCTAATGATGAATGTGGCTCAAATGGGTTAGTCCTAATGGATTAGTGTTTAAGGGATGAATGCTAGTTTGGCCATGGTGCTCACTAGTGCCTTTATCATCTCTAAATCATCACAAATTAACAAGTAGCTTCAAGAGGTCTTTGAGCAAGTTCTAGGTATCATTAAACTCATGGAATGTGCACACATGAAGAATATGAATGTATGAATGATGCATACATATTCAATAGGCTCAAATCTCACCTTATATGGGTATGCATGTCAATACATAGTCTAAATACGCTTCTCGGATTGCAATCGACAAATTAACTTAGGCTAAGTGCAAATGAATTTCAAGCAATCATCAATTGTGCATATTAACCACAAAACAATTCTCACAAAGCCCATAAACATGCTCCAAATTCTCCTAATCTAAACATAGATAGCTTGATTTCATCATTGGAGTTGGAAAAACAAACAAGAAACAAGGCAAACCAAAGAACAAATTTTTTGGATTTTCAGTTTTTTTATTTTTTTTATTTGTTTTTTTATAGCAAGGAACGGTTTCTCGCTAAAAGTGGTCGGCGACCGGTCACCAAAAATGTTCATTTTGGGGTGCTCTCTGCCATTTTTCGACCGGTCGCCGTGTGCCTGAAAATTTTCAATAGAAATGGAAAAATTTGAGGGTTTTCAACCCAACATCACCCCCACACTTAAAACCAACATTGTCCTCAATGTTGTAAGTGATATCGCAAGTTTAATCCATGTTGGACTAACTAGTGAGAGTGGCGTTGGACGAAAGTGATTTGTATGTTATTTACATACAAATTAGGCCTCTAATCACTCTAGCAATGCTAATCCAAGAGTCAGTTAGTGTCTCTAATCCTTGAATTGCACCATTGTAGGGTTCACAAGCATCTGATTGATATCGGGAGCGAAATGATGCGTTTTGGAGCTTTTTGTGCATTTCCGACAAAAGGACGAAAAGTCAACCCGAGGACCGAAAGTCAACTCGTGGTCAACCCCGACTTTAGAGCGTCAACGAGTCAACATGAAGTCTCGGAAGTGAGTCGTAAGAGAATTCCGGAAGATTGGTCAAAAGTCAACCTTTGGTCAACTCCGAGGGTCGTGGTCAAAGTCAAGACAAAGTCAACATTGTGACTCATCACCAAATGATTCCAAAAATCAGCAAGGAGTATGCTAGATATGGTGAGGTTACCCGTAGACTATTCCTTCCTTTTGTCCCCTATAGGATTTTACTTCATTGCCCTTCATTAAACTTCCTAGCCCTTAGATCTTACCCTAGCTCATCCTAGCCCTCTATTCCTTTCCCCTCTCTCCTATATAAGCCTAACTTTTCTCATTTAGGTAATTCTCATCTCTTCATAGCAGCCCCTATTTTGAAATCACTCAATTCTCTCCCTTCTTCCTCTCCCAAACCTCTTCTTTACTTGGTCATCCGTCTAGGGTCGACTGGTCGACGTCCCCCTGTCGACCGGTCGACCGGCGGCTGCTGCCAAGTTGTTTCCCTTGTTTTCTCCTCCTTCCACCACTTAAATCTCTTTCCTTCCTTCACCAACTTCCTTCCTCACTTCCTCCTCTATATCCTTGACTATATTTCTCCATCATTCTAATACTTCTACATCACATATGCTTGGATCAATCAAGAAGACCAAGATTGGGAGGCCAAGAGCAAAGGGAAGAGGAGCTTGCTACTTGAGTGACACAAGGAGTTACTGTCATCTTCATGAGAATCCCCCAACTTTCTCTTTATCTTTCCCTAGTTTATAGTTTGTTTATTGTGGGATTATTGATGTGTAATCTAGGCATGTGTGATTAGTTGTTTAGGATTGGGGATTAGGGTTGTGTGCCCTAGTCCATTTGTAATTATGATTTTAACTATGTATGGATGCTTGAAGATGAATAAATATGTTTATTGTCTATTCTAATATGTATTGGATGTGTGTTTGAGGAATTAGTCACTCCTTGGTATGCATTTGATCCATCTTGTATGAGTGTGTAGGGTTTGACCACTTTATTATACTCTAGGTAATTGGCAATATGTGTGATGAGCATGTTTCACTTGTGTGACCCTTTATTCATGTGTTTTACGCCTCCTATTCTTTCTCCCTCTTCATGGAGAGTCCCTTTGACCCTAGTAAGGTTTAGGAATACTTTAGAGGAATCCACTTCATATCGATAGTATCGATGGAGTGGTGGGTTACACATGTGTTGCTTGTTTGGATCCCTAAACTTCAACTCTTTACGCCTCTTAAACACTTTAGGAGATTCGGTATTAGGTAACTGTGAAGTCCAGAAAATATTTTAAAAATATAAATATATATATACTAATTTTTTTTAATTAATTTTGTTTATTAGATAGTTTAATGTAGATTTTTAGTATAGATTACAATTTTTTCTGTCTGAGTTCAAACCTCCAAGCAGGAGGTGTAAAGGTGTCGAACCTCCAAGCTGGAGGTGGCAACATGATCTCAAAAGGAAACCAGTCCTTAGTATAGTATTTCTAGGGTATGGATTAGAGGCGGTGAAAGAGAGTCGGTGATGAAGAGTTAAGAGAAAAATAAAAACTGGAAACCAGTTTTTGGTTTGAGAGGAGACGACGAAAAGAAAAAAAAAAAGAGACAGAGAAACAGAACGAGAAAAAAAGAAAGAAAGAGTGAAGAAGAAGAAGAAGAAGAGAGATTCTTGAGAGAATTACAGAAAGAGTACAAGGAAAGAGAATTAGGACGAATTCGTGATCAGTAACCAAGGTCGATTTTGATTTCAGCTTTGGTCTGTTATGAAATTGTTTTTCTTTGGTTCTTGGTGTTTCATAATTGAATTTGGTTCCTTAATTCAATTTTCGTTCTTGGGTTCTGAAATTTGTTGATTTAAGGTTATTATGTTAGTAGTCTGTGTTAGTTTGTTATCAAAACAATGAAATCGAACTCAAGATGGGTAGCTGAATTCGTATTCATTGTCTCAAGAACTTTGTTCTTGAGTTTAGGTGCCCAAAACAAAATCTGGGGTGTTTGATTCAATCTTTCGATTTGTATTTGATGTTTTGGTTTTCTGGAACTGAATTAATGATCTTATACTACCTATTTCGAAGCCTAAACATCACTTTTGAAGGATTAGAGATCGACCAATTGGTGCTGGAACTGTTCTGCTTTACTGGAAATTTCCAGAAAAGGCTTATTTTGTTGTCATGTTGCGGCCCTTATAACTAATAGCTCAATTCTTTGTTTTACAATCCAATAGTACTTTTACAAAGTTCATATGTTTGTCTTTAAATTCGTTTGAGAAACCCTGATTTTGGACAAGTTTTGAAAGGTGAATTAAGTTGACAAAAACCGTTCGTTGTTCTGTCAAAGAACAAGGCTGCTGACTATATTGTTTACGAAGCCTACTTTGAATTAGTATAACTTTTTACCCAGGAATTTGTTTTTAAAACTAAAACTATGGTAGTAAAGCCTGATTTCCCATCTTTAAACTAGCTTTAAAATCTTAAGTGTTGGTCAATTTGTTTTGGACGAAAATGTTTATTAAAAATAGAAATTAATCACAGTTTCTTTTAAAACAGTTTTCCTACTATTAATTGAAGTTTGTTTTGTGCCTTTTTCTGTAGTGTACTTCTAGTGTACTAAGACTGTCCAGTAAACCATTTTTGGTTTATTTTATAGTTTTCAATTATTTTAGAACTAAAAGTAGTTTTGTGGCTTTATTTACAATTTTAGAATGAATATTTTACTAGGATTGTACTATACTTTTAGAATCGAAATTGAGTACATTTAATTTGATTCTAATGTTTGTTATTTTTATTATTGTATGTACCTTATCGAACGATTAAGGTTCGGGAGACATAGCTGGAGTTTCAGAAGTTTAGGAAGTAACGTTTAAACTCGAGCTTGCTTTTGGATTTCGAGGTAGGGTCTCGGGGAACCCTTTCTATAAATTGTTTAGTGTAATAAATTGGTGAATTGTTTGATATTGGTTGAATTACCTGTTGAACGTTATTGCTTTTATTAATTGATGATTTGTTATAATATATGATTTATATTTTCAAAAGCATGTGTTAGTTAATTTCTATGCTATAATTTAAAGTACTATCATGCATAAAGCATAGTGAGAAATTGTGAGGATAGAGAATGACATGAATTGTCTGAAAATAATATTGATTGAGATTGAGATTGAGAGAAAAGTACTCTTTGTGTAGTTGAGTTAAATTCATGTCAGGGACCAGAGAATGTCAGCCCAACGTGCACAAAATAGGGAGTGAAATCCTTTCAATTACGATTGATAAAACGATCATAACGGGCATATTGGCACTGGCGAAGCAAGGAATTATAACAAGATGACTAACAAAAGAGATATGTAGTATAGTATGGAATGTTAGAAAAGAGATGAGTTAGCATTGCATTCATACATTGCACATTTGAATATATGTTTTATGTTTTAATGTTTGATAACTTGTTTGCGACACTTATACAATAATCACTTATAAAGGTTTGGCCCTACTGAGCGTAAGCTCACCCCTTTAAAATAATTTGGTTGCAGGCCGGTGTTGGAAGGAACGTGTAAGATAGTAGAAAGCGAAACTTGTTTTCATTTTCAGTTTTCCAGTGTGTTTGTACTATAAGTTAAGTAAGGAACAATGGTTCTGGAAAGAAACCATTCCTTTTATTTTTGTGTAATTATGTACTTGAGCGTTTATGCTTTAAGTACCACTTTGCTTTGTAAATTAAATAACGGTACAAAGTTTGCGTGTTTTAGTTTTTCTGTTGTGATATCTATCTCATTTTAATTATGGATACCACTTAATCTATAATTAGAATGTGATTCACGTCTTAACTCGAAATTAAGCTTTTTCTCGAGTTGGGATGTGACAGTAACATAGAGGGATCTCCTATGACACCTAGAGAGTTTGAATGGCCCTAGTACGACATTTGAATATCTTAGGAAAGCTTGGTCCTAGACCCATAGTATGGCAGACACATCCCGACCCAAGGCTTACCAATACTGTTTGGCATTACAGTGAGTTGGTGGAATTTTCATCTTCGAGCTTGGATTAGGGCTTTAGGAGGGGCCCTCAAGTTGACTTTTTGTTCGGAAAGGAATTTGAAATAATTTCCTTCACAGAAGTTGTAGTGGACGTTAAATCGAGTTCGTGGACATAAAGTACGTAAAAATTGGAGATCGTATGCGAAAGTTATGGTCAGCGGAAATCGGGGTACTATTTTGAGGAGATTTTATATAGGGGCATTATGGACATCTCGGGTTCATTTGGAACCCTAGCCTTTCTCTCTCCTCTCCCTCGCGTCTCTCTCTCTTTCCCCGATAACTGTTCCGCTGCCTTCTCTTTGCCGACCAAGAACTCTCTTCTCCGGCCACCTCCGGCCAAGCCACCGGTCCCAAAATGTTCACCGATCTACCACCTACAAGTCTATACTCACCATATAGATCGATTTAAAGTGTGGAGGAAGAAATCAAGAGCCAAAGTTACCCCGAAACAGTGAAAAACCCGAAAACTTTTCACCTTTGTCGGCACCGTTTCTGGCCATATTGGCCGGCACCACTTATTGGGCTTTGTAGCCCTCTTCACCACGAGCTCAGCGCCACCAGCCCTGCCCCGAGGCGTTGCCAGACGGCGGCGAATCGAGGGAAAGAAGATTTCCGGCCACCGACGGCTTTTGAGGTAATTTCCGACCCCTTCCGGTCATTTTTAGACCTTGACCCAGTTATTAAAGTTGTTCATCGTGATGTTGTGATCTTGTCTGTGAAATTTTGTAGCCATCGGACATGGTTGATCGGGCGGAGCGTGGGGCTCACGCGCCGCCGCTTGTAGCGACGCGTGGCGGCGCGTCCGGCTTCCGTTTGAGAGGTACTTTGGCCTACTAACCTACATTTGAGTTTATGAACATGCTAATATGAAGTTTAAAGGAAATTATCAAGTTTAAGGATTTATCGGATTTAATTTCGGTTAGTTATCGAACGGATTACGTTATGAAGTATTGTATAGCCGTTGGATGGCCACCAAATTTGGTTGGCATGTTAAGATAATTATTTGGAGGATGTTGGACGGTTGGATTAAGGAAATTATATTGATTGGGTAATTAAAGAATAATTGTGGACTAAGGGTTCGATAATTAATTTAGGTTTGTTGGATTTATCGAACCGCGATAATCCGACCGTTGGATTAGTCGCCGATTATGTTTGGGATAACTAGAAATGTGGAAGGATAATTTTTGAGAAATTGAGTTATGGAAATTATAATGGGACTGAAATATTTTTGGGATTATCGAGGAAACCGTGAATAATTGAATAAAAGTAATTATCGAACATTTTGATCGTCCGTCAATGATTATTAATGATCGTAATTGGTTTACCAGGAGGATGACAGGTTTGCCCTTCTGAGGATGATTCGACGGACGCGGGAATAATCGGTTGTCACTGTGAGTGGACTTTGGTTTTAAATACGATGCATGCAATAAAATAATATTTTCTACTAACAAGCACTTCGTGAGTTATATTCCTTAGGTACAGTTGGGAACTGTACCTTGTTTGCATTTATCGATTTCGATATTATGGGGAGGTATGTGTTTCCTTGTTCTTTATCCGTATCACCATACAGGGTCGTTATTTACTATTGCTAGCTAGCCTATATTTATATATATATCTCCTCCCCTCGTTGGATATGCCGGTTCGGGCCTCGCGCTCCTCCAAGTGGAGTCGAGCATTGCGCTCCTCCCGAGAAGTCGAGCATCGTACTTTTTCACGGGGCGATTGAGTTGAGATCAGCGTGGGACGCTAGAGCCCGGGAGGCTCCGACCCTAGCCTCGGGAGGCTCATCATTTATGGTGATCCACCTTCCCCCATTTCCGAGTGATATCCGAACCAATGGGATTGGTTCGTGACTTTCTATTCTTATCTCAAGTGCTGCATGCATGACGGTTCTAAATGATATAAATTGGGGAAAGCATAAAGTTTATTTTCGACGAGTTTATTTTTGTCCACTCACTCTAACGTTTTTATAAAATGCTTTTCCCCTGGGCCCTTCGGTTTCAAATGCCCAGATTGCAGAGTAGTTGAGGTCGAGGCCACTTTACGGACGAGGCATCTCTCCACCATTGCTTCTCTTCCGCTCATATAGGTATTTGTTAACTTTTATGGAAAGTATTAGAATTGTTAGAATGCTCTGATATATTGTGGGAGTTGTGTTTGTTGTGGTGAGCAAGTAGGCTCAGAAGTATCGGTTGGATTGTTAGAATAATTGAGAAGTGTTAGAATTTGGTATTTGCAGGTTTTTTTGGGTAGTCCATCTTAAGGGAGGTTATGCCAAATTTTCGGCAGAAATTTCCTTTAAGATGGGCCCCGCAGGGCCACCTCGGATTCCAGGGTGGAGTCTGGGGCGGGTCCTGTCAACTTGGTATCAGAGCATTAGGTTGTTTGATTCTGTAGACATGTCTAGTCTCGTGTTACTTTGACTACTTGATATACTTAGCATCTTCCGAGTGATGGCCCGACCGCGGCGGTTCCCCATCGTATACTCTTCGGTGCTAGTATCGTCAGGTATAAGGAGTACATGGATAGACACCGTTTACTTCCAAGTTCTTGGTATCGAATTTCGATTCGTGCTATGCCTCTGGGTTGTGGCCGACCTCATAGGATATGAATTTTCCATCGGTTGGAAAGAATGCGTCGAATGGGTATCGACGATAGCTCCGTATGGATAGCTTTTGCAGCATAGTGGGATGGGATCCCCGAGTTTTGGGTTTTAATGCCGGTAGTGGTTGTGGGAAAATTGAAGGCCCGGAATAGAAATGTGACAAGATGTTTGAGACCAGCATATACATTACATTGGATTGGATTGGATTGACTAAGGAAGTTTTTGATGGAATTGTGTGCCCAGTGATGGTATTATTCTTTGGGCTTGAGTATTACTGGACGATAATGTCTAATGTGTTGGACAGTGACTAAGGAGATTTGTGGTTATCGGTGTGGCCAGATGGGTCATTATGGGTCAACTGTCCTTAAATTGATGTGATATTGTGGTAGATGAAGAATTTTTAGATATGTGATTTGGGATCAAGATATATGGAGAGATTAAGGGAATAAGAGAAATTGATATTCAAGGAATCAAATATTGGTGAGAACTCATACATTGATATTTGGTCTATGCTCGAGGTAAGTATGAGCATGTGAACCTTCTTAACAGATATTGTGGGGACGAAATAAACAGTTGAATAGTGAGTAATAAATGTTTGTTTGGGGGTCAGACAAGGTTGCATGCGTGAGATTTGTGACCCTGGCATTACTAGTACCTAATTCCATGTAAGTGTTTATATGAAGATTCAAAATGTTATATTGAGGATTATAGTAATTGAGACTGCGGATGTGATCAAGTAGTGAGATCTATGGATGTTGCTGCTTTTATGAAGGATTCAGGCGTATAAGTTATTATCGCAGCTTGTGGAATGTGTTTCCGAGATAGTAGGATCTCTCATTTCAATTACCAGAATTGGTAATTGATTTGTGTGGTCTGAATGTATAGTGGTTTGAAATGTGTGAACAAGGTTTCATGGGTGTGAGAAATGGATTGGGTGACTCGATTTTAAAGATGATCTTTGGAGGTGGTGGAAATGGAAACGATATGAGTGGAATTGGTGCCTTATAATGTTTAAGATCTAAAGTGTTACAACATGGAAGTGTAGGGGGCACTTATTTTGGAAATTTGAGGAGCCAGAAAGGATTATCATCACAAATGACTTGGGACTTACTGCAACTTATTAGCTCCCGTTATTGAAGGCTTTAGCGTATTATCAGGTGAATTGTGAACCACAGAATCTAATTGTTACGTGGATCCCTCAAGTGTGTCACTAGTCAACCTTTAATCGATACCCTTGTTGACTAGTAAAGTAAAAGAAATCGAGGATCCTTGTTAATTGCTATTAAAGTTAAGGTAGAAGTGGTGTTGTGGGCTTGGTTACAAGTATGCACATCTTATGACTTGATGGAACATAAGTTGGAGAATAACCTTGTTGTCAAGAGTGCTTTTCCGATTGTATTATTGAAGAAGGTTGGAGTTCAGTTTGGGGCATACTTTTAAGTAGTAATGGGAAATTGGTTTTCCATGCGAGGAGATCGCGGTAATCAAGTTTCCTTGAGATTATCATCAAGAGAGAGAATATGTTTGAGAATTGATGGAAGTCGATCACTTAATCCTTTGGATCGTATGAAAAGTTAGTTGGAGTTGGTTAAACACTTTATCAATGGGTGTGCATTCTTGTATTCTCAAAATTCATGACGTGATCCATGTTTTCAGCCATCCTTCATACGTTCGGGATCACGGTCTTTTTGGTTAAGGGTTTGAACCACGAAGACCAAGGCATGGAGAAATGGATTGAGGATCGTAAATTAACTATCTTGCCAGTGTACTTGTAAATGTTACAGTGTGCATATGAGATTCAATGTGGTATCATACGAATTTTGGCAAGAGTAGATGTGGATTGGTGGCAGACGACCTACAAGTGTTATGTACAGGAAATAGAAAGCTATTCAGCATGTTTTGGGAAAGCGTGTATATTGATATGGAGTATGCTGAATTTTATTTGAATAATCTATATCAGCTCAGGAATGCTATTGAATTATTGAGTACTTGTGGAAATGAGCTTTATATGTTTTAATAGTTGAGATGAGCTAGAAAAGTGAGTTCGGCTGTACTTAGAGATTTGGGTTTGTCTTGTTGAGATAACAGCCTTTATATGAAGTTTCTACATGGGAAATCGTATACTTCTTATGTACAATTGAGAACTGTACTTCGAATTGAATTATTGGTTACGATATCTTGGAGAAGTCTGTACGTTGGTCAGGTTTCTTTAATTATATTCACCATGATAGGGTCGTTTATTATTATTGTTAGCATTATATCTATCTCTTCCTCACTGTTGGTAAATGGAGTTGAGCATTGCGCTCCTCCTGGAGTTGAGCATTGCGCTCCTCCTGGAGTTGAGCATTGCGCTCCCTCCCCACCATCGGGGGAAGAGTCGAGATTAGCGTGAGACGCTATTATTAGAGTCTGGGAGACTCCGACCCTAGCCTGAGAGGCTTATTATCATTCATGGTGATTTTTGGGATTTGAGGTTTGCGTGGAATATTATTATTTGAGCCTGAGAGGCTCGTCATTCATGGTGAGGTAGTAGAGTTTGGTTTAGTGTGGGACAGTACTATTACCGGAATCTGAGAGATTCCGACATTAACCCCTCACTCATGATAATCTGGAAATCGATGTTAGCGTGAGACGCTCCTAATCGCCTGAGAGGCTCATTAAGTATGATTTCGGAAATCGACCGTAGCGTGGGACGCTACTACTTGTTTGGAAGGCTCATTCTTCTTGGTGGTCAAATAAAAATTGAGTTATTGATAAGAAGTGTGACCATAGAAATTGAGCTCGAGACACTCGGAGACAACGACGAAATTACTTGATGCGAACTACATTTTGGACCTTATGATACTTTTTAGACTGGAAGTATGATGGAAATTTGATAATAGGAACTGCACGTAAGTTCGTGCTTGACGGATATGTGAGTGTCTTCACTGACAAATACAATGAAAGAAAGATTGTGCATGATGGATCTATACTTCGATGATACCGGAGGGGTTGTTTGTGAGTATCGCCGTCAAAGTGTAGTGGATGGTAAATTGTGACCAGGGGTTGTCGTACCCAAGGGATTGGAAGGCCCAAGATCCCTACTTGGTGAACAAATGCAAACAAGGTATACAATGCACTAGAAGTGGTGTGATTAGAGATGGATTATGTACTTAGATGTGGAGTATGTGCAACATGCAAGTGTAGTGATCAAAGGGGTGTCACTCTTGAGTGACAAAGACCAGAACAGTGACTTGAAGTGACAAGGACAGTAGCTAAGTAACCAATCTAATCTAAGTGAAATTGTGGTGACAAGAACACAAGTGAATGTGTTGATAGCTTTGTGTGTTGTTGAGGTGACAAGCCCAACAAAAATGTGATTGCTGTGTGATCAAATGGATGGAAACGATTGGGGTTTCGGGTTCACTCTACCCCAATCAAATGTATGACAAGTCTCAAGAACATGAAACAATGAATTCACTAAGGATCAAACCCCTATCCTAGCCATGTTATGGTTCTAGGATTGATTCTTCTAGGCCTATTTTGTGCCTTATTAGGGTCACAAATACTCCTAGTCTATTCATCCAAGCCTTGTTAGGGTCTCAAACAAACTTCCTAGGCATAGAGATTCAAGAATCAAGATTCAAACAAACTCAGTCCATTGACATAAACTCATCATGCTCATTGCAAACACATAGGATAAAATGTAATTACATAGAATCCTAACATTAAGTTAAGTTGAACACATGCTTGAGAACTAATTAGATTCATAAACATGCATCAAACAAAACCGTATTTAACCAATGAACATATCCAGAAACGAATTCATCATGCATACTCAAGAGAAATCATCAAAACATCATCATGGGCTAGAGCACACAACCCTAGCCCCCAATCTAATGAACTACTCACAATTCATTGTCATATACATCAATAATCTCAAATAAGAAAGCATAAGTTCAAAGTAAGAGTGAAGAAGTTGAGAAAGTGCTCAGGATGTCGATGGCCAGCAGCTCCTTGGTGACTCCAAGTATGTAGCAAGCCTCCTTGAACTCCCCTCTTCCTCTACAAGCTCCAACTAATCTCCAAGCTTCCCAACTCTTGATGTCTCAATGTATGGCAACTTGTGGTGAAGGTAGATCGATGGAATGGTGGTGGAAAGTGTATGGTCGGAGTGTTTGGGATGTGTGGAAGATATTTCATGAAGGGATCGAAGTGAGATGGGTGGTGGAAGGTGGTGAAAATGGAAGAACAAAAACGGCAGACGTACTGGGCGTCCGGGCGGATGGTATCGGCGTCCGGGCGCTTGGTACGTCTGTGTGTGTTTCAGCAAACTTTGCCGAGAGAAAATGGGGTGTTTCTATCTAGGGTTTTTCTGAACGTGACTAACTGAATGAGAATGGCTTGGGAGGGTCTGGTGAGCCTCCAAGGTTGCACTAGGGATTCCTAGTGGGGTGACATGCAATGGATGAGTGGAGAGAAAAGAAATGGAAAAGCAAAGGGAAGTGGAGGGAATAATGGTGAGTGGACATGTGAGAGGGTTGGTGGATGGCTGAATGGATGTGTGACCTGTGTCACACATGTGCATGGCTGGTGTAGGAGACTCTCTCCTGCTGTGGTGGTGCTCCGGTGGTGGTCCGGCGGTGCTGCCGCCTCTTGTGGTGGTGGTTTGCCGGAAAAATCGCCGGAAATGCAATTTCTTCATTTTCCTTCCTTTCTTCGATTCTTCAAGGCCTTCAATGGCAACGTCTTCCGAAGGTAAATTTGTGCAATCTTCAATGCCTAGAAGCCACGGTTGACTTCTTGTCCTCTTCTCGGAAGTGTGCCCAAAAATAGTCAAAATGCACCTTCTTGTGCCGAATTACTCCAAGTCACCTGAAATCATGAAAACGCATATTAGTGGTAACAAAGTGCCTTCGGGCAAGCTCAACTCTCGTGATTAAGAATACAATTTGCGCTATAAAGTAGTGCAAATCACACCCCCACACTTGAATCTTGCTTGTCCTCAAGCAAACACAACATAAACAATAAGGGAAACACAATACAACACGCGAAAGGGAAAACAGAATTCAAACAAAATTTTCTCCAACCATAGTCCTCAACGAGCTCGGGATGTTGTAAACAAGAGACATAAGATCACAAATCAAGGCTTCACAAAATTGCTAAGAATTTAACAAGCGCAATTCAGTCATGCTCGGTGAAGTGTGTGGAAACCAAAGTACAATCCATCTCATGCAATCAAATAGGCACACTAAACACATTAACCACAACTCTCGCAAAGATCACTAAGTATTTCCGCTCAAGTGTATAGGGTCAAAGTGTTTACTCTCATAACAAATGCACAAAGAATGTTCCCATATGCTTGCTCATTAACCAACTCTCTACAAATCGAACCATAAATCGTTAGATCTCAAGGACTTACAATGGTAAAACGGGGCCAATGGGTGAATGGAATGGAATGGAAATATGAGTGGTGCTAAGTGTTCACAAGACATATCAACGACTTTGAAACTCAACCAAATGCTTCAACCAAATTATTTTCTTATTCTTCTCCAACCTTATTCACAAACTACTTTCTTTATGGATTTTTCTTTCTTTCTCATTTTCTATTTTTTTCTTTATTTTTCTTGAGGAACTTTATTCCTTCTTTTTGTTTTTGATTTTCTTTCTTTCTTTCTTTGAAAAATAACAATAAACTAACTCTCCAAACTTTCCTTTTAGTACAAGCATCAACTCTCAAGCATTTAAGGATAAGAAGTCACTATCAAAGTCTTGTAAACACAACGGTTATGGTGTTTTTGAAGTGGTGGAATGAATGTGTGTGATGTGGGTGAACAAAGGAAAGCTAATGATGTATAAGGCTCAAAGTGGGCTATTCCTAGAGTTCAAATTCATATGGATGATGGTCAATTTGGCAATGGTGTTCAACTAATGCCTTAGTCATTTCTAACTCAAAATGGATCAATCAAAAGCTTCAAGCGGTCTTTGAGCAAGTTCTAGGTCCAAACCTTATGCAATGTTCACACATGAAGAACAAATAGAAACATGAAAGATGCATACATGTGCATATTCAATGGGCTCAAAACCTCACAATTTCTGGGTATGCATGGCAATACATGTCAAGTGTGCTTCTCGGATTGCAATCAACGAATCAACAAAGGTGAAGTGTACATGGTGATCAAGCAATCAAGAATCATGCATATTAAACTCAAAGCAAATCATATCAAGCCTCAACAGTGATCACAGTCTCTAGAACACAACAAACTAAGCTCAATTCATCATTGGGATCGGAGAAAATAGACACAAAACACAAACAGCACACAAAAGCAAACAAAAATGCCAAAATTTCACAATCAGGGGCTCTCGCGTCCGGGCGCCTTGTTTGGGCGTCCGGGCGGATCAAGTGGCAGAGAGCATGTTTTTTGGGATTACAAAGGGCGTCCGGGCGCCTAGTGGGGGCGTCCGGACGGATCACTCGGGTTTACCTCCCAGACTTATGGGCGTCCGGACACTAGTAGGGTGTCCGGACGGATTAGCTACTGGAACTTGACAAAATTCGAAAGAATTGAAACATTTTGGCCAAAACGAACCCAATCTCACCCCCACACTTAAACTTAACATTGTCCCCAATGTGATAAGTGAATTCAACAATAAACTTTGGGTGAGAAAACATGACAAACAATCACAAACACACAAAACAAACAAGAATGAAAACAAACAAAGATAGAAGTACTCCCCTTCGAAGCGCATGCTTTCCGTTTAGACACGAACAATCACCAACAACAAGGTTTCAAGACCTTGCAATCCAATGCTCACGACCTTTGGTGATGCTTATCATGATGTACTTCAAGAGTTGGGGATATGGGGCTGCCTCCCCATGAGCGCTTGTTTTTAGAGACCCTCAAGCCGGTCTTTTCCTCCTTAGGTGACAATGGGAACTTCGGTGAACCGTTCAACCTCCTCTTGAGTATCAAATGTACCACCATGGTACAGCTTCAGCCTATGCCCATTCACCTTGAATATGCCTCCATCTTGGAGGTTCTTCACTTCCACAGCTCCGTGTGGGAATACTTTCACAACCTCATAAGGACCGCTCCATCTTGAGCGTAGCTTTCCCGGAAACAACTTCAATCTTGAGTTGTATAGCAACACTTTGTTACCGGGAACAAACTCCTTCTTCTTGAGGTTCTTGTCATGCCAGACCTTGGTCTTATCCTTGAACAAGGCTGCACTCTCATAAGCTTCATTGCGGATTTCAGCAAGCTCATTCAAGTCCAACCTCCTCTTGTCACCGGCTGCCTTTAGGTCCCAATTCATGGCCTTTACAGCCCAAAATGCTCGGTGCTCCAGCTCTACTGGCATGTGGCAAGCTTTGCCATACACAAGTCTATAGGGAGACATACCCAAAGGGGTCTTGTAAGCAGTTCTATAGGCCCACAACACATCAAGAAGTTTTGTGCTCCAATCCTTCCTAGTAGTGTTGACAGCCTTCTCCAAAATAGACTTGATTTCTCGATTAGAGACCTCAACTTGGCCACTGGTCTGTGGGTGATAAGGTGTGGCAACCTTATGCTTAACTCCATACTTAGTCATGAGGGCAGTAAAGCTCTTATTGATGAAGTGAGAACCTCCATCACTTATGATAAAACGAGGTGTGCCAAACCTTGTAAGTATGTGTTCCTTGAGGAACTTTGTGACCACAGCAGCATCATTGGTCCTTGTTGCTTGTGCCTCTACCCATTTAGACACATAATCCACTGCCACCAATATATATAGGAACCCATAAGAGCTAGGAAAGGGTCCCATGAAGTCAATGCCCCAAGTATCAAAGATTTCTAGCTCAAATATGTTGGTGAGGGGCAGCTGGTCTCTTCTTGATATATTGCCAACTCTTTGGCAGCGATCACATCGGAGGGCATACTCATGACAGTCCTTGAAGAGTGAAGGCCAATAAAATCCAGCTTGCAAGACCTTGAAAGCTGTCTTCTTTCCTCCAAAGTGTCCACCCCATGTGTGGTTGTGACAATGTTCCAAAATCAGTGGAACTTCACTCTCCGGTATACACCTCCTCCAAATCTGATCCTTCCCCTCCTTCCATAGGTAGGGGTCATCCCAAATGAATGATTGGGCATCTCTCTTGAGCTTCCTCAACTCATGGTGAGTAGCTCCCTCCGGTCGATATGTACCACCACTAGCCAAGTAATTGACTAAGATTGAGTACCATGGCAGCTCCATAGCGGTGGTAATGGTAAAGATCTGCTCATCCGGAAAGCCTTCAACCAAAGGAATGGCTGAATCATCACCTCCCCCAACAAGTCTTGAGAGGTGATCCGCTACAACATTCTCTCTACCCGGTTTATCTTGGATCTCCAAGTCAAACTCTTGCAATAATAACATCCAACGAATGAGGCGGGGCTTTGCATCCTTCTTGGTCATCAAGTACCTCAATGCAGCGTGATCGGTATGCACAATCACCTTGGAGCCTATAAGATAACTCCGAAACTTCTCCAAAGCAAAGATAATGGCTAGGAGCTCCTTCTCGGTTGTGGTGTAGTTCACTTGAGCATCATTCAATGTCCGAGAAGCATAATAGATAGCATGCAGCCTCTTCTCTCGTCCGCTGCCCCAAAACAGCACCCATAGCATAATCGGATGCATCACACATTAGCTCAAAGGGGAGCGTCCAATCCGGCACACACATGATAGGAGCACTAATCAATAGCTCCTTAATCTCCTCAAATGCTGACATGCACTTCTCATCAAAACTCCAAGCAACATCCTTGGAGAGTAGATCACACAATGGCTTCGAAATCTTGGAGAAGTCCTTTATAAACCTCCGGTAAAAACCGGCATGTCCCATGAAACTCCTCACTCCCTTCACATTAACCGGAGGAGGCAGTTTCTGCATAAGCTCTATCTTAGCTTTGTCAACTTCAATGCCCCTCTTGGAGATCACATGGCCAAGCACAATGCCCTCATCTACCATGAAGTGGCACTTCTCCCAATTAAGCACAAGGCTTGTCTCCACACATCTCCTTAGCACAAGAGCCAAGTGTGCTAGGCACTCCTCAAATGAATTCCCATGGACAGAAAAATCGTCCATGAAAATCTCCATAAAGTTCTCCGTCATGTCATGAAACAATGCCATCATACACCTTTGAAATGTGGCCGGTGCATTGCATAAACCGAAAGGCATTCGACGGTAGGCGAAGGTGCCAAAAGGACATGTGAAAGTGGTCTTCTCTTGGTCCTCGGGAGCTATCACAATTTGATTATAGCCGCTGTACCCATCAAGGAAACAGAAATGGGAATGTCCAGCCAACCTCTCAAGCATTTGATCAATGAAAGGAAGGGGGAAATGATCTTTCCTTGTGGCGGTATTAAGCTTCCGGTAGTCAATACATACTCTCCAACCACTTTGGACTCTTTGAGGGATGTCCTCTCCCTTGTCATTCTTCACAATGGTCAGCCCTCCCTTCTTAGGCACCACTTGAACCGGTGACACCCACTTAGAATCGGAGATTGGATAAATAACTCCATGATCAAGGAGCTTTGTGACTTCATTCTTCACCACCTCCATCATTGGTGGGTTGAATCTCCTTTGGGCATCTCTTGTAGGCTTGCTGCCCTCTTCCATATAGATGTTGTGAGTGCACACACTTGCACTTATACCCTTAATATCTGCAATTGTCCACCCAAAAGCAGCCTTGTGTTCCCTCAAAACAGCAAGCAATTTCTCCTCTTCACTTGTGGAAAGCTTGGAAGACAAGACAATGGGAAGTGTCTCATCTTCACCTAAGTATGCATACTTCAATGAGGAGGGCAGTAGCTTCATCTCAAGCTTAGGAGGTGACACAATAGAGGGCTGCAACTTCGGTGCTCATGATGGTGAAGTCTCAATATGATAGGGGATAGAAGTAGATGGCATAGTGGTCAATGCAAATGTTGCATCCACTATCTCTTCATCAAGGAACTCCATGTCGGGATAGGCAATAGAAGTCTCCAACGCATCTCTAGAGTTGGACTCAATAAATGATGTAGCAACGGCTTCCCCCAATACATCTATCCGAAAACAGTCCCCCAAGGGCAGCAGACTTCTTATGGCATCGAAGATTCGAAAACCAATGGTGGTGTCAAAAACTGTCATTGTGAGGATCCCTTCCTTCACATCAATCTTAGTACCGGCTGTGGCCATGAAAGGCCTTCCAAAGAGGATAGGCATCTCCTCTTCTCCTCCACTGACAATGTTCTTCATGTCAAGAATCACAAAATCAGCCGGTATGAGGAGTTCTCCAATCTTGACAAGAACGTCCTCAACAATTCCCTTGGGCACAACTTGGCTCCGGTCAGCAAGCTTGAGTGAAATCTTCACCGGCTTGATGTCATCTAGTGCAAGGGTCTTGTACACATCATAAGGCATTAGGTTTATTGATGCCCCCAAGTCCAACATCGCCTTGTCGAATCCCTTGTTGCCAATGATGCAAGGGACCGTGAATGAACCGGGATCCTTAAGCTTGGGAGGAAGCTTGCCTTGTAGGACAGCAGAGACATCCTCACTCAAAATAATTTGTTCATCCTTCAAGAACTTCCTCTTGTTGGTACACAATTCCTTCAAGAATTTGGCATAGGGAGGGAATTGCTTGATTGCATCTAGAAGGGGGATGTTGATGTTAACCTTCTTGAACAACTCAATGAATTCTTTGCGATACTTGTTGTTCTTCTTCTGTAAATCCTCCTTCCTTTGAGCATGAGGAAATGGAAGAGGCACTTGATGAGTTGTTACATGCAAATGAGGTATACTCAAGTTGCATCTCCTTGGAATGTCATTGCTTGGCACTTGTGCACTCTTCAACGTCCCTTCCTCCTTGTCAAAAGTGACATTCTTGCTCTTCCTCTTGTTATAATCTTTCTTGTCAAACTCATGATCAAGAGACAACTTCCCAAATTCATCCCCCAATGGTGTGCCATCTTCATGATTGAAGACACTAATAGATGAAGGCTTGGACACTTCAACATTCTCCTCTCGGGTAGAATTTTTTTTTCGTTCAGGCCCCGGACGATCGGACGCTACCTTACGGCGTCCGGACGGATTACATGGATTCTCCGAAAAATTTTTCTGAGCTGCCCGGCGTCCGGGCGCCCATTCCTGGCGTCCGGCGGATTCGTCGAGGGCTGCAAAATTCTTCTCTCGTTTGACAGCGTCCGGACGGCACGCTTGGCGTCCGGACGGATTGGGCGAGCTTTCCTCACCGACGAAGGGTGTCCGGACGGCACCGCTTGGCGTCCGGACGGAATGGCTGGCAGAGAACTCTCTTGATTCAGTTCTCGATTCAATGCTCCTCCGGTAGGTACATTTTCTTCCCTACCGGCTTCCTTATCCTCCCCCTTGTTTCTTCCCTATCTGTCTTGAGCTGGCTTGCAGAGAGGGCAGTGAGTATCTCCTTGAATGTAGGCTCCCTTGAATCATTTGATTGAGCATGGTAGTTCTCCCTCTTGTGCTCAAATCCGGGAGGTGCTTGGTATGTGCTTTGTCTTGGAGGAGCTTGTGAGGTGCTTGCCTCCTGAGCATACATAGGATTAGGAGCTCCTCTTTGATAGGTGTTAGGGCCTTGAAATCCTTGTGCTCTCCCTCCTTGATAAGATTGGTTTCCTCCTTGAAACCTTCCTCCAACAAATCTACCTCCTTGGTAGTTGTTTCCTCCTTGATAGGTACTGCCCCCTTGATGGCTTTGGCTGTTGGTTAGGGCTGCATTCTCCACATGCCTCTTGCCATAGGAGTAGTGAGGGTGATTGTTGAGCTGTGAGGAGTGGTGCTCCGGATTGTAGTTGTCCACTTGATACAATTGCTCATCCAACACTCCTTGTTGAATTGTGGCTGAATAGTATTGGCATTCAATGGTTTCATGCTCCATTGAACCACAATATGAACATGAGACAGCCACTGCCTTTACTTGCTCACTTGGATGAGGAGGAGCTGCATTGCCATGTGCTTTGAGCAAGAGATCAAGTTTGGTGTTCATGGCAGCCTCTAGTTGCTCAAACTTTGCATTCATAAGATCATCCACTTGCTGAATTTGGGAGACACCTTGGACTGCTCTTGTCCTTGCCTCAACTCCTCTTGGTTCTCTTCCACCAAGATGTGGCTCTTCTCTTTCCCTAAGCCTTGTGTCTCTCCTCCGGTCATGGTTGTCCCACTGCCCGGATTGATTAGAGAGCTCCTCAATGATGTCCCAAGCGGCATTAGGTCCTTTCCTTTGAAAACTGCCACCACATGCGTTGTCAAGTCTCCTCCGGTCATCATCAAATAGACCGTCATAGAATGAGGAAACAAGCTGCCATTTGCTGATTCCATGGTGTGGACATCCAAGCTCCAAGTCCTTAAAACGTTCCCAAGCATCATAGATAGATTCACGCTCACCTTGCATGAATGTAGTGAGCTGAATCCTCATGGCAGTAGTGCGATGATGAGGGTAATAGGTGTTGAGGAACACCTTCTGCATGTCATCCCAAGAACGGATGCTTCTTGGCTTTAGCTTGTGGAACCATATCTTTGCCTTTGCCTTGAGTGAGAATTGAAAGAGTCTAAGCTTCAATTCATCATATGTCAATCCTCCTCTGTTTAGGGTGCTGCAAATGGCATCAAAATCGACCATGTGATCATATGGTCGCTCCTTCTCAACTCCATGGAAGGTAGGCAGAATGGACAAGATCGAATGCTTGATCTCGTATGCAATTTGTGGATGTGGATGGATAATACAAGATGGTGCATTGACAACGCTAGGATTTGAGTAATGACTCAATGGTAGCTCCACTTCATCAATGGGAGGCACTTGATCATTGTTGTTCACATCCCCCATTGTCTCTTTGGGTGGTGTAGGTTGCTCTGGAAGGTGTGTAACTGGTGGAGCACTCTCAGTTCTCCTTGGTCTACCTCTTCCTCTTCCTCTTCCTCTTCCTCTTCCACTTGGTCTTCCTCTTGTGTCTTCACTCAAAACTCTCCCACTTCTCAACACAATTTGATCGCTAGAAGTGGAGGACATGTTCATGTACCTGTAAACACACAAAGAGTAGGTATAATCAACACTTAGAAGCAAGGAAACAATGACAAAATGGAATTGGAAGCAATTGGAGGCAAATAGCACAAATCAGTTTCACAAAAATGGTCCCAGACGTTCGGACGCTATAGTGGGCGTCCGGACGGATTTGTCGGGAAATGGCTTCTGTATCAAGGGCGTCCGGACGTCACAATGGGTGCCCGGACGGATTAAGTGAATTTCAGTTACAGAGAGTTCAAAACTAATTACGAAAACTGCCACTGTGAACAACTTCACAGGGCAGCAGAGAAACAAATCACAATTTACCTAAGCAAACCTTAACGAAACACAACCAAATTTTAAACACAACAACTAGACACACAAAAGAACTAGCACACAAATTTTTAGAATTTTCTGGGTTGATTTACTATGCTAACAAAAATCGGGAAAAACACACAGTAGCAAAGAACGTGCTTAGGAACAACTTGGAAACAAAAACAACAACAAACACAATTATGCTATGAATCAAAGACACAACAAACACTAAGACACATATATCAAACAATTTATACTACAAGAATAGTGCAAAGACACCCCGACTGCGGGTCACCAAGGAATCAAGGATGAACCTCAATCCCCGGCAGCGGCGCCATTTGACTCGATGATACCGGAGGGGTTGTTTGTGAGTATCGCCGTCAAAGTGTAGTGGATGGTAAATTGTGACCAGGGGTTGTCGTACCCAAGGGATTGGAAGGCCCAAGATCCCTACTTGGTGAACAAATGCAAACAAGGTATACAATGCACTAGAAGTGGTGTGATTAGAGATGGATTATGTACTTAGATGTGGAGTATGTGCAACATGCAAGTGTAGTGATCAAAGGGGTGTCACTCTTGAGTGACAAAGACCAGAACAGTGACTTGAAGTGACAAGGACAGTAGCTAAGTAACCAATCTAATCTAAGTGAAATTGTGGTGACAAGAACACAAGTGAATGTGTTGATAGCTTTGTGTGTTGTTGAGGTGACAAGCCCAACAAAAATGTGATTGCTGTGTGATCAAATGGATGGAAACGATTGGGGTTTCGGGTTCACTCTACCCCAATCAAATGTATGACAAGTCTCAAGAACATGAAACAATGAATTCACTAAGGATCAAACCCCTATCCTAGCCATGTTATGGTTCTAGGATTGATTCTTCTAGGCCTATTTTGTGCCTTATTAGGGTCACAAATACTCCTAGTCTATTCATCCAAGCCTTGTTAGGGTCTCAAACAAACTTCCTAGGCATAGAGATTCAAGAATCAAGATTCAAACAAACTCAGTCCATTGACATAAACTCATCATGCTCATTGCAAACACATAGGATAAAATGTAATTACATAGAATCCTAACATTAAGTTAAGTTGAACACATGCTTGAGAACTAATTAGATTCATAAACATGCATCAAACAAAACCGTATTTAACCAATGAACATATCCAGAAACGAATTCATCATGCATACTCAAGAGAAATCATCAAAACATCATCATGGGCTAGAGCACACAACCCTAGCCCCCAATCTAATGAACTACTCACAATTCATTGTCATATACATCAATAATCTCAAATAAGAAAGCATAAGTTCAAAGTAAGAGTGAAGAAGTTGAGAAAGTGCTCAGGATGTCGATGGCCAGCAGCTCCTTGGTGACTCCAAGTATGTAGCAAGCCTCCTTGAACTCCCCTCTTCCTCTACAAGCTCCAACTAATCTCCAAGCTTCCCAACTCTTGATGTCTCAATGTATGGCAACTTGTGGTGAAGGTAGATCGATGGAATGGTGGTGGAAAGTGTATGGTCGGAGTGTTTGGGATGTGTGGAAGATATTTCATGAAGGGATCGAAGTGAGATGGGTGGTGGAAGGTGGTGAAAATGGAAGAACAAAAACGGCAGACGTACTGGGCGTCCGGGCGGATGGTATCGGCGTCCGGGCGCTTGGTACGTCTGTGTGTGTTTCAGCAAACTTTGCCGAGAGAAAATGGGGTGTTTCTATCTAGGGTTTTTCTGAACGTGACTAACTGAATGAGAATGGCTTGGGAGGGTCTGGTGAGCCTCCAAGGTTGCACTAGGGATTCCTAGTGGGGTGACATGCAATGGATGAGTGGAGAGAAAAGAAATGGAAAAGAAAAGGGAAGTGGAGGGAATAATGGTGAGTGGACATGTGAGAGGGTTGGTGGATGGCTGAATGGATGTGTGACCTGTGTCACACATGTGCATGGCTGGTGTAGGAGACTCTCTCCTGCTGTGGTGGTGCTCCGGTGGTGGTCCGGCGGTGCTGCCGCCTCTTGTGGTGGTGGTTTGCCGGAAAAATCGCCGGAAATGCAATTTCTTCATTTTCCTTCCTTTCTTCGATTCTTCAAGGCCTTCAATGGCAACGTCTTCCGAAGGTAAATTTGTGCAATCTTCAATGCCTAGAAGCCACGGTTGACTTCTTGTCCTCTTCTCGGAAGTGTGCCCAAAAATAGTCAAAATGCACCTTCTTGTGCCGAATTACTCCAAGTCACCTAAGTAACCTGAAATCATGAAAACGCATATTAGTGGTAACAAAGTGCCTTCGGGCAAGCTCAACTCTCGTGATTAAGAATACAATTTGCGCTATAAATTAGTGCAAATCAGTAATTGAAATTTCCACCACTTAAAGTATGCGATCATTGTAATTGATGGTTGACTGTATGACATTGGTTCTCGTGAAATTATGGCATATTCAAGTGAAGAAGGCAAGTTTAAAACAAAGATAAGTTTGCTTATGGTAATAAGCTCAGAGGAGTTAAACTAGGATTTGGAAATTTGGCATATGCATATACACACGACAAGACAATGGAAAAGGAATTGGTTTTGAGAATGACACCAGTTGAATACTTGATTAGGTTGTCCCTACAATAGAACCATTTCGAGATACGTGGAAGTAAAAAGGTCCAAGTAATATGGAAAGAAATAAATTGGTTTTGTGCACTCGTGTTTAAGGTGAAAAAGGAAGTGACCTTTGAGTATCCCCAGTTCGGGTAAATTTCGAGGACGAAATTTTTATAAGGAGAGGAGAATTGACACATCCCGACCCAAGGCTTACCAATACTGTTTGGCATTACAGTGAGTTGGTGGAATTTTCATCTTCGAGCTTGGATTAGGGCTTTAGGAGGGGCCCTCAAGTTGACTTTTTGTTCGGAAAGGAATTTGAAATAATTTCCTTCACAGAAGTTGTAGTGGACGTTAAACCGAGTTCGTGGACATAAAGTACGTAAAAATTGGAGATCGTATGCGAAAGTTATGGTCAGCGGAAATCGGGGTACTATTTTGAGGAGATTTTATATAGGGGCATTATGGACATCTCGGGTTCATTTGGAACCCTAGCCTTTCTCTCTCCCTCTCCCTCGCGTCTCTCTCTCTTTCCCCGATAACTGTTCCGCTGCCTTCTCTTTGCCGACCAAGAACTCTCTTCTCCGGCCACCTCCGGCCAAGCCACCGGTCCCAAAATGTTCACCGATCTACCACCTACAAGTCTATACTCACCATATAGATCGATTTAAAGTGTGGAGGAAGAAATCAAGAGCCAAAGTTACCCCGTAACAGTGAAAAACCCGAAAACTTCTCACCTTTGTCGGCACCGTTTCTGGCCATATTGGCCGGCACCACTAATTGGGCTTTGTAGCCCTCTTCACCACGAGCTCAGCGCCACCAGCCCTGCCCCGAGGCGTTGCCAGACGGCGGCGAATCGAGGGAAAGAAGATTTCCGGCCACCGACGGCTTTTGAGGTAATTTCCGACCCCTTCCGGTCATTTTTAGACCTTGACCCAGTTATTAAAGTTGTTCATCGTGATGTTGTGATCTTGTCTGTGAAATTTTGTAGCCATCGGACATGGTTGATTGGGCGGAGCGTGGGGCTCACGCGCCGCCGCTTGTAGCGACGCGTGGCGGCGCGTCCGGCTTCCGTTTGAGAGGTACTTTGGCCTACTAACCTACATTTGAGTTTATGAACATGCTAATATGAAGTTTAAAGGAAATTATCAAGTTTAAGGATTTATCGGATTTAATTTCGGTTAGTTATCGAACGGATTACGTTATGAAGTATTGTATAGCCGTTGGATGGCCACCAAATTTGGTTGGCATGTTAAGATAATTATTTGGAGCATGTTGGACGGTTGGATTAAGGAAATTATATTGATTGGGTAATTAAAGAATAATTGTGGACTAAGGGTTCGATAATTAATTTAGGTTTGTTGGATTTATCGAACCGCGATAATCCGACCGTTGGATTAGTCGCCGATTATGTTTGGGATAACTAGAAATGTGGAAGGATAATTTTTGAGAAATTGAGTTATGGAAATTATAATGGGAATGAAATATTTTTGGGATTATCGAGGAAACCGTGAATAATTGAATAAAAGTAATTATCGAACATTTTGATCGTCCGTCAATGATTATTAATGATCGTAATTGGTTTACCAGGAGGATGACAGGTTTGCCCTTCTGAGGATGATTCGACGGACGCGGGAATAATCGGTTGTCACTGTGAGTGGACTTTGGTTTTAAATACGATGCATGCAATAAAATAATATTTTCTACTAACAAGCACTTGTGAGTTATATTCCTTAGGTACAGTTGGGAACTGTACCTTGTTTGCATTTATCGATTTCGATATTATGGGGAGGTATGTGTTTCCTTGTTCCTTATCTGTATCACCATACAGGGTCGTTATTTACTATTGCTAGCTAGCCTATATTTATATATATATCTCCTCCCCTCGTTGGATATGCCGGTTCGGGCCTCGCGCTCCTCCAGTGGAGTCGAGCATTGCGCTCCTCCTGAGAAGTCGAGCATCGTACTTTTTCACGGGGCGATTGAGTTGAGATCAGCGTGGGACGCTAGAGCCTGGGAGGCTCCGACCCTAGCCTGGGAGGCTCATCATTTATGGTGATCCACCTTCCCCCATTTCCGAGTGATATCCGAACCAATGGGATTGGTTCGTGACTTTCTATTCTTATCTCAAGTGCTGCATGCATGACGGTTCTAAATGATATAAATTGGGGAAAGCATAAAGTTTATTTTCGACGAGTTTATTTTTGTCCACTCACTCTAACGTTTTTATAAAATGCTTTTCCCCTGGGCCCTTCGGTTTCAAATGCCCAGATTGCAGAGTAGTTGAGGTCGAGGCCACTTTACGGACGAGGCATCTCTCCACCATTGCTTCTCTTCCGCTCATATAGGTATTTGTTAACTTTTATGGAAAGTATTAGAATTGTTAGAATGCTCTGATATATTGTGGGAGTTGTGTTTGTTGTGGTGAGCAAGTAGGCTCAGAAGTATCGGTTGGATTGTTGGAATAATTGAGAAGTGTTAGAATTTGGTATTTGCAGGTTTTTTTGGGTAGTCCATCTTAAGGGAGGTTATGCCAAATTTTCGGCAGAAATTTCCTTTAAGATGGGCCCCGCAGGGCCACCTCGGATTCCAGGGTGGAGTCTGGGGCGGGTCCTGTCAATGGCTATGATACGGGACTTGATTTATTCATTACTTAAGCATAAATGCATAACCTCATTCATCATTGTGGGCTTTGGTAAACCCCGAATACTCAATCATTCTATCATTCCTATTCCCTTCATGTTCCTTCTCTTTATGTTTTGTGCATTAGTTTGTTTACTTTATGTTGTGTGTTTGCATTTCACTCATTTCAATCTCAAATAACGTTACACTACACTCACTTGTAAATCCACTTCACTTATGCATCTTTCCATCTCTTGCCTCATCACCTTTGTGTTAGATTATTTGGTTACTTGTTTGCCAATGGGGTTGAAGGGTCATCGATCCCCGTTGGAACGACAACCCCGGATCTTAAATATACTTACACTTTTTGGCATTCGTCAGAAGGCACATATAAATAGGCATGCATATGAACGCACATTTTCAAACTAAAACATGTGAGAATGAAGTAATACAAAAAACTCACTTGTAACGAATCTCTCTAGGATAGACGGAGTGCACCAATAAGATACCATCCTCAAGGTCCAAGACCTTGACTTCCTTACGTAAGCTCCAATGATGCTCCATGGTGTGAAAGATGGTACAAGACTCCACAATGTATAAACTCGGCTAACGGGAGTGCCTCCTTTAGAATGTGTCTCTAAAAGCGATGAGGTACTAGATTTCTCCTCTTAGCCCGGTGGCTAAGGTGCCCAAAACTATAACATGAATGTTACGAGTCTTCAATGGTGAAAGAAAGCTAATCCAAGGTTGCTTGCAAAGGATCCCTTGAAAGTGAGTGTTCTCAGCAAATCAGCAGTGACCTCTTCCCATTTTGAGGGACATAACTCCAAGTGTAGAAAGTGGAATTTTATGGTTTCAGTGGCATTGGAAAGTAGACTCAAAATTCTTCATCATGGCCACCTGAAACTCCACTAAATTCTTTAGGAAGATAGAATATGAACTGGTCAAAGTGAAAGCTGGGGTTACTACTTCCAAAGTAGACTGTTCCGCCCATGCCGATTCTGAAATTAGGCAAAACAACACAAAGAATGAAATCTCTTCATCGAAAATTCTTTCATACTCCTCCCAACCACCCATAAGCACTTTATTCATAATAAAAACAAACTAAACATAGATGCATATATCACATAAAACAAAAAGAATAGTGCAAGAAACCCGGCTACCAATTACCAAGGGAACAAGGTTAAACCTCAATCCCCGGCAATGGCGTCATTTGACAAAACGTCAAAGTATAGTGATGAATGTATAGATTAGTGACTGGGGTTGTCGTGTCCACGGGGACTGTGGCCCAAGATCCACTTGGTAATATTAGTAACCTAGGCTTCCTAGCACTAATGGTGAGATTAGACGTGGATATAAGATATGTGTGGTGATAAGTGCAACATAAATTAATGTAACTAAATTAATGTAAATAAAATGCAAAGAGGAGGAATTGGATAGATAAGAAATGGTAGAATGATTGGGAGTTTCGGGTCTCTCCCTAATCCATATTGATGGATAAACAATCAAATTCACACATGTTGAAAGACTCATGTATTAATCCCCCACATTCCACCCATGCAATGGTTATGGAATGTAATGCAATCTAATATATTCTTATGCCAACAAAGGTTCATAAGAGTTAAGCCTTCATCAATACTATTAATGAAGGTCCTCCCTCACAAATGTGAAGGGGGGTGAAGCACAAATGCATATAGAAATTCACACACAAATCCAAGTTGATTAATGGATCAAATCTCGTACCCTAGCCATGCAATGGTTATAAGGCCATGGTCTTCTCTTTTGTAGTCATTGTGTCATGCAATGGTTCACAATGACTCTTAAGTTAAATAATCTAAGCCACACAATGTTCTCAAATTACTAAACTAAGGATAAGGGCACTAAGACCTAGGGATTCAAACAAGACATGCTCATCACATCCATTTTCCATTGTCTAGAAAGGGTAAGGTTACCAAGCTCACACTTTCATACCAAGATAAATCAAACACATGCTTAAGAATTGGTAGTTCCTAAACAAGTATCTAACACATAATAAAAATAGGCAATGAACATACCCAAATATCAACCAACATGTATATATATAAGAATCATCCAATCCATCATCAATGGACTAGGGCACACAACTCTATTCCCCAATCCTAACAACTACTCACATATACTTAGAATTTACATCAATAATCTCAAGATTTAAAAGATAAGAAATAAATGAAAATAAATAAAGATAGAGGAATGCTCAATGAAGATAGTGGTCCCGATCTTGCTGTCACCAAGACTTGAAGCAAGCTCCTCATGGTCTCCTCTTCTTCTCCTAACTTCTTCTTGTCCAAAACTCCAAGGATCTTGATATTCTTGATGTCTCCAAGCTTATATGAGGTAGAACTGATAGAATGGTGGAGAAAAGTGGTTAGGAACATAGAGGAGGGTCTTAGGAAGAAGTTTGGTGAAGGAAGGAAATTGATTTGAGGGGTGGAAAGAGGAGAAAATGGAGGAATGAAGTTGGACGCCGTTGTCGGGCGACCTGTCGACCCGGACGGCCAAACCAAGTGTTTTTGTGGCTTTTTGGAGAGAAGGAAGAGGAAAGGGTTTGGGAACTTTGTGGTGGAGGCTAGGGTTGATGAATGGTGTTATTTTCTCCTCAAAATGGTAGGGAAGATGAATATATATAGAGGGAGAGAGAATAGATTGTAGGGTGGAGATGAGTTGGAAATGATCTAATAGCTAATAACTAAGATTTTTAACTAAGGAAATTACATAGAAGACTAGATGATGTGGACGTAAAATACGTACACAAAGCGTCTTCTAATTGCTTAGATTAAGCTATTCCAAGATCTTATTATTGTGTTTAATGTGCGTTTTTATGTTTTTAGGTTAAATAAGTAGAATTCGGCAATTTGCATTAAAATTGTGTATTTCAACTCCACGTTTTTCTTCTCTCATCAATTTATTTTTATTTGTTTCATTTTTATTTTTATTTCAAAAATAGTTTTTAAAAATAAATATAAATTTATTTATTTATTTATAATATAAAAAAAATGGACTTTGACTTTTTTGGAGATCCCGATCGGGATTTTTATTCAAATTTTTTGGGCTCTTCTGCTGGTTTTTTTCCCGTTTTGGTTTTGGCCGGATCCTCTCTTCCCCCCCCCCCCCCCCCCCGCCCCGATCTTCTTCTTCCTCTTCTGCTCTCCTCTTCTTTCTTTCTTCTTCTTCTTCTTCTTCCCTCTGTTTTCCTTTCTCTCCGTTCTATTCTCTACACCCATCTCTCTCTCTCTACACCCACAGACCACCGCCGGCCTCCCACACCCACTGCCATCACCACGCACTATCAAATCCGGCTCCCCAAGCCTGTGCTCAGACCACTGCCGCCGTGCCACCTGCAAATTCACCATCATCAATTGAAAGCTCAACTTTCCAATCACCGATTCATCATCACAGCCACGCGGAGACCCACCTCTGCTCCGCCTGCCCAGTTCCAAACCGCCGCCGTCTCTGGCCGCGCCTCTTCTCTGGGCATCCAAGTTCTCACACGCTTCTGCTCTCCTCTTCTACGCACCGCACCTGCCAATTTGCACAGACCCATTCCTCATCTCCTCCGCGCCTCCAGCGCCTAGCCCAGTCATCCAATCGACGCCGACGACGCTCTGCACCACCGAGCTCTCCCAGCTCTGTCTCTCTCCCTGTCGGCAACCTTCTCTGGAGAAAGCCCGTGCTTTCTCTCAATCTCAATAAGCCACTTTCCTCTTTCTTTGCTTAATTAAGTTATTGTTTTATTCTATTATATTTTTAATAATATTTGAATTGTAAATTACATTTTTGAATATTTGTGTGATATTTAGTTAATTCAAATTACTTTGTGAGATTGTGTTGTGTTCATTTTTATTTTGAAAACTTAATTTAATTTGTCAAATACTATTTTGTGTTTTTTGTAATTTTATTAAGCAATTGTGATTTTGTTTGAATTATAATTTTAGTTTAATTATTTAATTTAGTAGTTTGGTTACTTGCTTAGTTTGTTTTGTGTTTTGAAAAATAAGAAAAACTCTAAAAATTGTTATTAGTGTTAAGAAAATTAGGTTACAATTTTGCCAATTAAATTTAGGGCCTTCCAATCCCTTGGGTACGACAACCCGGATTTTAATCTCTATTTTACCACTACACTTTGACCTCGTCACTATGGTAGGTAGGAAAGCAAAGAAGAGAGAAAGGGTAGAGAGGTAATGTATTAATGGACAAGAAAAATCTAATTTGGAAGGTGAGGAGACAAAAATGTGGTAAGGGAAGGCCAAGAGACAAAATGTGATTAAAGTATTAAATGTTTTGTCTCTATTTTGAATTTCAATTTCAAATTACCACCAAAATATCTCAACTCTTCAAATGATGTTCTCCTCACTGAATTGGGAAGCTTGATGGAGAAGTCACGTCTCGAAGCGGTCGTCGTTTCCTCGGAGTTGACCATAGGTGGGCCCAGGGTGAGTCACAGTTAACTTTTTTGGGGCCAAAAGTTGACCTTTTGAGTTCTTGGCCAAAATTCCGGAATGATCTTGTGCTTCACTTCCAAGGCTTGATTCTTGTGATCTTGGTGCTCAAAAGTCACGGTTGACTTTTTGTTCTCTTCTCAGAAATGCTCAAAAAACTCCCAAATTACATCTTTAAGCTCCAAATTACTTCAACTCACTTATTCAACCTAAAAACAATACAAACACACATTAATGATTTTAATTATTTGGCTCTTGGAGAAACATTATTCAAGTAGTTAGAAGTATGTTTTGTATGTAAATTACGTGCAAATCAGCAATGCTTCAATCAATTCACTTATGCCAATGTATTCACAAATCGAGTCTCGTATCCTATCCACATTGTGGAACTAGGACTGTGCTTCAAAAGGTATTCAAATGCCATGTTATAGGGTGTTGCTACCATTTCATATCTTCGTCGGGATAGGCCCCGAAGTAGCTCACTATCACCGGGAGCAGCCTGCTTATAAGCCCCATGGCTGACTCGGTAGGGCTCCCCTACCGAGGATATAATATCTGCAACGCCCCAGCGGCGTCTACCGACTCGGTAGGGATCCCCTACCGAGTATACTTCCCCAGGTCGCAGTCGAAGCCCTGGCAGTACCCCAGCGGTACCGGTAAGACCAGGCCGGGTGTACCGACAACAAGCTTTCCCCCGACCGCACATGGACGTCTCCCCGACCAGTACCGAGAGGTGGCCAGCCCCCCGGTACCGGCACGGCCACCCGGCCCACGCGCTTGTCTACTACCTCGCAGATCGCACTAAGTCGCATGTCCATGCCGCACTAGGCGCCGCCATCCCTCGATGCGCACATCGAGGTAGTGGACCAAAGAATATTCCTCGTGTCAGGGGATGTCCCCCACGCCAAGGAAGCTTGTCTCCGACCTCACCTCATATATAAGGAGTCCTCACTCCTTATTCAGGTACGTTCTCTCCGAATCCCAAAACTCTCTGCTCTTAGACCCACCGGTACTAACTTGAGCGTCGGAGGGCCTTCGGTCGGTACACACCGACCTCCCTGACCAATCTTGTGCTTTCAGGTACCCAAGTGCGACGCTACCGGGCAGTTGGGAAACGGCAGAAACATTTGGCGCCGTCTGTGGGAACAATTCCACCACTTCATAACCAAAGCATACTCACCCCGTGAGGTGTTCTACCAGCCAAGCAATGACAAAATCGGCTAGCGATGGCTCACGCCCAACGAAGCAAACCAAAAAGTCAAAATCCGCGAAGGAAACCACGACGATCGCCGGCCCGGGACCCCTTCCCCGAAGACATACCGGCGGCGGTCCACTCTACCGAGTCCGAGACCCCCGAGTCCCACCAAGCCGAACCTTCAATGGTGCCGAGGCTTCGAGGCCACGATCCGAGAGCTCCGGAAAGCAACGAGCACCGCGCCGCGATCGCTCGCCGCTCAAGAGGCTAGTGTCCGGGAGATCAACCCGCTCGAGAGCGCTTCACCCGGATGCTAACCCCAATCAAACGGTGTCGGCACCTCCTCCCAAGGTCGACACTCCCCTCAAGCCGAGACACCGTATACCGGCTTCGCCGACCAGGCCCCTACCGACTCGGCCAAGTCTCGTTCCTCGACGCCGAGGGGGTGGTCCATCCCGCGGAGGAAGAGGATACCGACGAGGACTACGACACCCTCCACGAGGAACCGGTTACCGTCGCCCCGAGGCCGCGAGTGGAAGAAGACACACCGACCAGCCTCTTCCGAGAGCTCAATGACCGCCTCGAAGAGCCGAGACCGGTACCGCCGGTGAGTGCGCCTAGTCTCGGCATGGCCAAGAAACCCATTGGTCCCTTCACCGGGAGGATCTATAACCACAATCGGGACTTCAAGAATTTGAAGATGGACCCTTATACCGGCAAGGAGGACCCGGTGATGCATGTAACCGCCTTCCAGTCTGCCTACAACGGCAGGGGCTATACCGATGAGGACTAGTGCCATGCCTTTGTCAACACTTTAACTCAGGAGGCCATCTTATGGTTCTATCAACTAGAGCCGGAGTCCATCGATAGCTACGAGCAACTTGTTGAGGCCTTCACCACCGAATATGCCACCAAGTCCAGCTTCTTTTACTCGGTGGGAGAGCTCACCGGCTTCCAGCAAGCCGCGGGTGAACGCTTAGCTGATTACATGGAGCGGTTCAAGGCTGCCAACACCAAGGATGATATCCGTGCAGCCCAGATCTTCCGGGATGGTCTAGAACCGGGAGAGTTCCTCAGGGAACTGAACTCTACCAGCACGGTCTTCACCTACACCGAGCTCATGAGCAGAACCAGCCAGTACGCCTGCAGCTACTACCTGACCTACGAGAGGAAGTCTCAGCTCAACGAGATGCACAAAGGCAGCAAGGCCTCCACGGTGACCGTGGACCCTACCGGGGATAAGCCCAAATCAAAGCAGGTCAGCGCGCCTAAGGACGAAGAACCGAGGCAGAATGATAAGCGCAACCGGGGCAACAACTACCGGGGGAACAACCGGAACAGTAACTCGGGGAACCAGAATAATAACCAACGGTATAATCCTCCCCCTCGGGAGTAGAATCACCAATATCAAGCCCCCCGTAACCACCAATCTCGACCGGTATACCGAGTTGACTCCGGCATCGCGAGCCAAGGGCACCGCCATACTTCGTTAACACGACCAAGGGCAGGGGCTCCGGCTACTCGGCCCGAGCACACCCCCGGCTTACTGAGGCGGATGGCCGTCCACCCCGCCACCGGCATGAACCGGATAAACGCTCCAAGCCACACTGGACTGAAACCGGATACAACCAGTACCCCGAGAAAAGAATTCTTGGAGATGAAACCGGTCCAAGAAATCCAACGCAGGACCTTGCCGATGGTAGCCTACCGGTTTGTACCGTGTTCAACAAGCCAATGGAGGACATCTACAAGGAGAACCCCGCCTCTTCCCTCGGCCGTGGAAAAGGCCACCGTATGCCGACAACCGGGTCAACACCGGAAAATTCTGCACCCACCATCGTCCGGTACTCATAATACCGAGGAGTGCCAAGCCCTGAGGGATGTTGCTGAGCAACTACACCGAGATGGGAAGCTAGCCCGGTATGTTGGCCAAAACCCTCAGGGGTACCGAAAGGAGATTTTCACCATCAGCGGGGGGCCGACACTCTTTGGCACCACCCGTTCCGAGCATAGATCCCATGTGAAGGAGGCCAAGCAGCACCTACAATGCTTCTCGGTACAGTCTGCACCCGTGCCGAAGAGGCAGAAACGGGATTCTTGGAACATAGGGTTCTCCAGTGAAGAAGATGCCGGTATCGCGACCCCCCACGATGACCCTCTGGTGATATCCGCCAAGGTCCATACCGATCCGATGCACAAGGTGCTGGTCGACTGGTGGCGCCTCGCTAATGTCATCTTCAAGAGTGCCTACCTCAAATTGGATCTCCCCCTCGAGAACATCTCAAGGACGGTGAGCCCGCTCATCGCCTTCTCGGGAGACCTTGTCCAACCACTCGGTAGCCGTCCGGCTCAACGTCGAGGTCGGGCAATACCCACGGTCCCGAAGGTATCGGCCCACACGCTGGTTGTGGATCGCGAGTCCTCCTACAACTTCATCCTCGGTAGGCCCATCCTCTCGCCAAATAAGGGCATGCGTATGCTACTACCTACTCATGCCGAAATTCCCTACTCCCGCCGGATTGCCTCTATCGTGGGCAGTCGGCCCACGGCCCGGTCATGCTACGCCCAGAGACGAAGCCACGATAGCCCTACCGGACGTTTGCGGCGTCACTCTAGCAATAACGCGGCAAAGACTCGACAAACCGGATGACCCCCGGAGGGAGCCGTAGTCATACGTGGGAAACCTCACGAGGAGGTGGAACAGATCGCATTGTTCCCAGTAACCGGCCGACGAATACTCAAGATCGGTACCGGCCTACCGGCGGCCCCGCGTACCGGCCGATCAAGCTCCTCGAGACAACGCTTCTGTATTCGCCTGGTCCTACGCCGACATGCCCCGTATCTCTACCGCGACCATCTCCCATAAACTCGGGATCGATCCTGCTTACCGGCCGGTACGGCAGAAGAGGCGCGTCGGTGACCAGGAACGATACGAGGCGATGAAGACTGAGGTCGACAAGCTATTGAGCATCGGTTTCATCCGGGAAGTTCAATACCCCCGATGGTTAGCCAACCCGGTACTAGTAAAGAAACCCAACGGGAAGTGGCGAATGTGCATCGACTTCACCGATCTCAACAGGGCATGTCCCAAGGACAGTTTCCCTCTACCAAGGATCAAGCAGCTTGTCAACTCCACCGCCGGTCTTGAGGCCTTGAGCTTCATGGATGCCTACTCAGGCTACAACCAAATCAAGCTGGATCCCGAGGACCAGGAATACACCTCCTTCATGACCGACCAAGGCCTGTACTGCTACAAGGTCCTACCCTTCGGATTGAAAAATGCCGGGGCCACCTATCAACGGTTGGTCAACCGCATGTTCTCCAGGCAGATCGGGAAGACCATGGAGGTATATGTGGACGACATGCTCGTCAAGAGCCTAAAGAAAAGTGACCACCTCACCGACCTACAGGAGACATTCTCCATTCTCCAAGACTATGGGATGAAGCTCAACCCCGAGAAGTGCGTCTTCTGCGTCGGCGAAGGGAAATTCCTTGGCTTCATGGTCAGCCACCGGGGTATCGAGGCTAATCCCGAGAAGATCAGAGCGATCCTGGACTTGGAATCTCCTAAAACCTTCAAGGATGTCCAGAGCCTTAACGGTAGGATCGCAGCTCTCTCTCGGTTCATATCACGGTCTACCGACCGGTGTGCCCCGTTCTTCAAAATATTGAAATCCGGGAAGAAGTTCGAGGGCTGGACCACCGAGTGCGAGCAAGCCTTTGCTGCATTAAAGGAATATCTGGCAGCGGCACCACTGCTCAGCAGACCGGTACTAGGCGAACCCCTCTTCCTATACCTATCGGTATCGAGGACTGCTGTGAGCTCGATCCTGGTCAGGAGCCACAACAAGGAGGATCTACCGGTGGACTACACGAGCAAATCTTTCGTGGATACCGAGACTCGGTACCCCGAAATCGAGCAGCTCATCCTCGCACTCATGATCTCAGCCAGAAGGCTTCGCCCGTACTTCCAGGCACACCCCATTGTGGTACTTACCGATCACCCACTCCGGCTGATCCTGCAGAAGCCAGAGGCATCTGGCAGACTCATGAAGTGGAGCATCGAGCTCAGTGAATTCGACATTACCTACAGGCCTCGACCAGCAATCAAGGCACACGTATTGGCTGACTTTGTCTCTGAATTCACTTCTGTGCAGTCGACGCCTATATCGGTAGAAGGGGCTGACTCGGCTGAGACAGCCCAGGCCACCGGCGAGGAGGCACAGTTTGATCCCGCCCTGCCGATCTGGCAACTATATGTAGACGGTGCCTCGAACACCCACGGTAGCAGGGCTGGACTCATCCTTCTCACTCCTCACACCGGTAGTCCCGACACATCTCGGCTCGAGAGTGCCCTCCGGTTCAGCTTTAAAGCTTCCAACAATGAGGCCGAGTACGAAGCACTCATGGCCGGCCTTCGGCCGGCCAGCACACGGGAGCCCGGCGGCTCCGAGTCTTCGCCGACTCGCAACTCATTGTCAACCAAGTCTCGGGGGACTACCAGGCCAAAGATCCCATCATGTCTCGGTATAGGAATTTGGCAAAAGAGCTCACTGCCGGTTTCTCATGCTTCAAGCTAACGAAGGTACCGAGAGAAGAAAATCAAAGGGCTGACGCCTTGGCCAGAATAGCCTCCGCTATTGACCCCAACCCTGGCAACTCGGTACCTATCGACATGCTAGAAGGCCGAAGCACCGAGACAATGCCCACTGAGGTCAACCACCTGCGTCTGGAGGAGGCGAACTGGATGACACCAATCCTCGAGTACTTACGTGATGGCTCCCTCCCGAGAGATAATGATGAGGCCAAGAAAATAAGATTCCGGTCCTCCCGGTACCTCATCATCAACAATCATCTCTACCGGCGGGCTCACTTCCTACCGTATCTACGATGCCTTGGACCGGCCGAGTCCCGAGATGCCATCAGAGAGGTACACGAGGGCACATGTGGCCACCACCCGGGAGGAAGAGCATTGGCCCACAAACTCATCCGCCTTGGTTACTTCTGGCCAACACTCCTCCAGGACGCTATATCATTTACAAGGCAATGCAAAGCCTGCCAGTTCAACGCACCAAACGTGCCGAAACCGTCCCAGCCACTGGAGACAATGGTCAATCCATGTCCCTTTGCCCAATGGGGAATTGACTTAATTGGGCCCATGCCCAAGGGTACCGGTGGTGTTGAACACGTGGTAGTCAAGTCCATCACGTCCCGGCAAGTACAGTCCTTCATCTGGGAAAACATCATCTGCCGCTTTGGTATCCCTCAAGTCATTGTCACCGACAACGGAAAACAATTTGACTCTGCATCCTTCAGGAAATTCTGCTGGGAGAAGGGCATCACCCTTTCCTTCGCATCAGTGGCCCACCCGCAAAGCAACGATCAGGTGGAGGCAGTCAATAAAATCCTGAAGAGAACTATGAGGACCAAACTCGGTGACAAGAAAGGCGCATGGCCTGAACTGCTATCGGAGGTTCTTTGGGCGTACCGCACCTCGTACAAGGCTGCCACCGGCGAGACGCCATTTTCCCTTGCTTTCGGTGCAGAAGCCGTGGTACCGGTTGAAATCAATTCCACAACACACCGGATCGACACATATGATCCAAATGAAAATGAAGAACAGTTGTGCCTCAACCGGGACCTACTCGAGGAACGTCGGGAATAAGCCAACCTGCGGAATGCAGAACACAAAAACCAGCTCAAGCACAAGTTTGATGCGAAGGCAAAATGCCGGTACCTCAAGCTGGGGGACTGGGCACTACGGAGGGTAAGGCAAAGTACGAAGAACTCAGCAGCCATGACTTTCAACCAACGGTGGGAAGGCCCATACCGGGTAGTCGAAGTCCTCAAGCCAGGAACCTACCGGCTCATGGATTCCACCGGGTGCATGCTCCCACATCCATGGAATATTGAGCACCTTCGCTACTACTACCCATAAAAAAATATATATACAGCCCGGAACATGCCGGCTAAGTGGACTTTACCACTTCCCAAACACTTGTAATCATTATTTACCATAGTGAAACTCCTACAGTGGACGTAACCTAGGACTCGCATTGAGCCAGGTGAACCACTATAAAATCTGTGTCTTCATGAATGCTTGTTCTCTTACCGATAATGCAGAAATGCCAAGAAAAAAAATGAAACTTCTGTAAGACATGTGGCCGGTACCAGCGACCCCCATGCATAAGTTTTGGCTATCTTATTATGCATGTGGCCGGTACCACCTACCCCCATGCCAAACTTCGTAAGACATGTGGCCGGTACCCAGTTACCCCTACGCATAAGTTTTGGTTATCTTATTAAGCATGTGGCCGGCACCCGCCTACCCCCATGCCAAACTTTTGTAAGACATGTGGCCGGTACCGGCGACCCCCATGCATAAGTTTTGTTACAATAAAATTCATCATGCTACCGGTATCGGTTACCTACATGATGTGCATACTCAAAAAAACAATACCGGGGGAAGATCGAATAAACCAGCCCTCCCGAGTGAACACTTGATATCATATGAAAAACAGAATTCATAGAATAGGCGAAACACGCCATTGTTCAAAACAACAAATAAGGGCCTTATGGCCAATTCAGTATCGCCTCCTAAGAAGGCACCCCCTACCGGGAAAGATGTTCGAAAAAGGGTTTAAATCCCCCCACAAAAAAAAAAAAAAAAATAAAAAACAATCAAAATACATGGGCCTCGGCCGTACCACCGTGACATGGGGGACTTCACTCCTCCGGCTGCGCGCCGCGGCGGCCGCTTCTCCGAGGTCCCGGTCGGCTCCTCCTCGATCTCCTTGAGGATCCCCCGGTGCTCATCATCAACTTGCTCTTCGGTGAGCTCGAGCACCGGAGTTGGCTCCAATCGTGCTCGGGGAAGGCCTCGCGAGCTTGCCGAGGATGTACACGCCACCCTCAATGTAGGCGGTGACTCGCTCCACCGCCCGACCGCGGTCCCGACGGTAGGCAAGGACGGCCTCTTCCCGGCCTCACCGAGAGCCACCTCCAGACGTCGGTCAAACTCGGCTTGGAGCCGAGCATTCTCGGTAGCCACCGCCGCCTTGGCCTTCTCCTCGGCCTCCTCGACAAGCCTACCGGCTTCCTCCTTGGTCTTCTCGAGCTCGGCCTCGATCCTCTCGAGCTCGCCCGTGGCCCGCTCCTTCGGCCAAACATGGTGTCATAGCCATTCCGCAGGTTCTCCACCGCCCGCCCACCGTCTGCCATTCCAGCCAAACCCGGCGGTCCGGGGCTAACTCCTCGTAGGCCGCCTGCAAGCACCGACATAACAAGGGGTCAAAAAAAAAAAAAAAAAAAAAAAAGGGAGGAAAATGTACAGAAGTAAAGCAACGGTACCCTCCGTGCAGACCGGAAGAGGAGATCCCTCTCGATCCCCGAGGTTCATCTCCGGAAAGGCAGCAAGCCGGGAGACCGGGAGCGGGTCCTCCAACGCTTTCTTCACGCAACCGCGGAACAGCGCGTTATGCTCGGCAGGATCTCCCTCCCGAAGATCGAAGCCGACTCCGAGCTATGCATGGCCGGGGTGGTGCCGGTACCCCCCGCACCCGGAGCCACTTCATCGCCAGCACCGGCTCCCGCACCCTCTCGCTTTTTTCCGTGGTCCTTCACCCGTTTAATGAACTACAACAATGGTTAGTACCGGTACACACACTCAAAAAACAAAAAGTAAAGGTGACCGAAGATTACCTCCTCCCGGGCGGTGCGCCTTGGAGGACCCAACCGGTCCCTCGACACAACCTCGGTCTCGGGACCGGCATCCACCTCCGCTTCCGCCTCCGCCTCCACCTCGGCAGTAGACCGGCCTTTCGGGCCTTCTTCTTCTTCCTCCTCGGTACCGGCTCGGCAGCGGCACCGACCTCGGCACCGGGAACACCGGTACCAGCCTACCACCTCAACCTCGGGCCCCGGTCCTCACCCACCGCCTTCGAGCTGGTAGAAGTCCCTACGCTCCCGCACCATGCTTAGGTCGCCTTTGAGTGTACGGTACCGACGGTACCGATAGATGACTACAAAGGCAAACACCGGTGTAAGCAAGCAACAAAATCTAACAAAAACAAACAAGCTACCGAGCAATACTTACATAGATTTGGTGTGGGGGCTAAACCGGAGCTATCGAGGGAGTACCGATTCGGGAGCACCGTGGACCTCCTTAGCACGATTGAAATATGCTCTCGGATCCACCGAATCTCTTGCTCTTGCCTCTCGGTAAGCCTCCTCCAAGACTCGACCCACCGCAAAAGAAAAAAGAGAAATTGTTAGTACCGGCAAACAAAACAAAAGTAGAAGAATATTATCGTGCACAAGTGTCCGCTCGGTAAAGGCTAACAACCAGGTGAGCTCGGTAAAGTGACACGGAACCCGCTTCACGGTCGGCTCTACCCCTACCGGGAATTCCCACTCCCCCCCCGATGAAAAAATACCGGCTCTTCCAAGTTTGTTGGGAAGTTGGATTCCCGAACACGAGTGGATCCCTAACGATCTCGGGACTCCCGAACTCGTGGCTTTCCACATCATGCTCACCGGCCATCCCCTCCCGGTCCAGGGCCTCCTTCGTCAAGCAACACTGGATCACCGTCTTGTACTTGTGCATGAACTCCATCCACGCGGTGTCCCGGGGGGGAACGGTACACGGTTTCAGGGTGGACTTCAGCTTGTACCAGCCCTTGTCGGCCTTCGAATGCTCCTCCAACGCCCACTCGGCCGAAGAACACCGCCAGATCGGGTTCACCGAAACCGCGAGTGACGGTAGAGGGTGTACAACGCGTTCAAATACCGCCGGGTATTCGGGTTCAGCCGGGCAATGGCTAGGCCCACCTCGGCCAAGAACCTCTCGCCGATACGCCGGTAGGGGAATCCGTAACCCCTCAACGAAAAAGGCCGGATGTACCAAGGTCTCGCCCCGGTACCGCAGACGCGCTCCCGAGCTCCCCCTTCTCCCGTAGGCGCATCGTCACCGAACTAGGGATGTTGAAAGCCTCCCTCGCCGCAACCAGGTCCTCCTCGGTGGATGCACTCGCCTTAAGCCGGTCCACCGCAAACCCGGCCCGGTACCGGAGCCCTACTACCGCTGGACCGAGACTCGACGTATGGCTCCGAGGCGAGGGGCTCCAAGTCCTCACCGGTGGTAATTCCCCTCACCACCGTCCGAATCACCCCATCCGGACAGAATCGGCGGTCCTCGGCGAGCACGAACTACGCTACCGGTACTCGAGCCGGAGTCCAAACCAGCCTCCTCCACCGATGAGCTCCTTTCCGGCTCTTCACCAGAAAAGGCATTGCCACTGCTGGCACTCTCGCTCCCTGAATCAGACATCTACACAAAACGGACTAAGGTTCTTATCGGGAGGGATAACCTATGCCTATGCAACCTAGCTCGGTACTAAGGCTGGACACCGGTACTCAAACTACGTTACAAAAGCAAAACAGAAAATTAAAAAGCATATGAGAGATCAGTGCATCGGTACTTACAGTTCAAATGTTGGAAATTCCGGTACCGAGTGATAATTTTTTTTTCTGTTTTTTTAAAAGAGGATCAAAGGATTTCACTCCTACCCCCATGGTGACTCGAACCCATGACCTCGATCTTAGGCAGTGAGTGCTCTAACCACTGAGCTAACACCACTTCGTCAGGTACCGAGTGATAATAAACGCACTACCGATGCACGCTCTCGTTCCACTACCGACAGCTTGCAGAGCTCTGGAAATGAAATTTGCAAGAATGAAGTGAAGTGAACTCTCTTCACCCCCATATATATAGCGGGAGTCAACCCATCTTGACCGTACGACGTGAACCGTCGCGGCCCAGGATGACGACATGTGGCAACGCGACGGTTGAGCTCCCCCACGATGTTCCAAACCGGCCCGGGTGTGACACGTGTCACCCCACTACCTCGGCAGTTACGCCGAGGGGCTCAACGGCCACGACACTTCAACTCCCCCTAAAACTCGGAGCGGTTACAACTCCCAACCGGGAGGAACCCCTTGTTCGGGGACTTGGGGGACTACATGGGACGGTACTAAGCGTCGCCACGGCTGCCCCACCGACACTTCGCTACATCCCGATATGAACTTCTGGATTAAGTCCCCGACCATGAGCTTCCTCTTGCTCGGGACTTGGGGGACTTCTGTTGCTACCATTTCATATCTTCGTCGGGATAGGCCCCGAAGTAGCTCACTATCACCGAGAGCAGCCTGCTTATAAGCCCCATGGCTGACTCGGTAGGAGCCCCTACCGAGGATATAATCTCTCGCAACGCCCCGGCGGCGTCTACCGACTCGGTAGGGATCCCCTACCGAGTATACCGCCCCGAGCCGCAGTCGAAGCCACAGCAAGTACCCCGCCGGTACCGGTAAGACCAGGCCGGGTGTACCGACAACAAGCTTTCCCCCGACCGCACATGGACGTCTCCCCGACCAGGTACCGAGAGTGGCCAGCCCCACCGGTACCGGCACGGCCACCGGCCCACGCGCTTGTCCACTACCTCACGGATCGCACTAAGTCGCATGCCCATGCTGCACTAGGCGCCGCCATCCCTCGATGCGCACATCGAGGTAGTGGACCAGAGAATATTCCTCGTGTCAGGGGATGTCCCCCACGCCAGGGAAGCTTGTCTCCGACCTCACCTCATATATAAGGAGTCCTCACTCCTTATTCAGGTACGTTCTCTCTGAATCCCAAAACTCTCTGCTCTTAGACCCACCGGTACTAACTTGAGCGTCGGAGGACCTTCGGTCGGTACACACCGACCTCCCTGACCAATCTTGTGCTTTCAGGTACCCAAGTGCGACGCTACCGGGCAGTTGGGAAACGGCAGAAACATAGGGGATTCCTCTATGTTACCTGATACCAAATCCCCTAAAGTGCTTAAGAGGCGAAAAACATCGAAGCAAATAGACTCAAACAAGCAACCTATGTATAATCCACCACTCCACCGATATTATCAACATGGAGTGGATTCCTTGTAAGGTATTCCTAAGTCTTGTTAAGGTCTTAGGGACTCTCCTCGAGAAGTACCCAATGGAGAAGGCGTAAGGCATCGAATTAAGGGTCACACATAGGTCAAACATGCTTATCATAGTATTGCCTTAGTCTAAAGAAAGGTAAAGTGATCAAGCCAAACCATTCTCATACAAGATGGGTTAAATGCATACTCTAGAGTGATCAATTCTTCAAATACACATTCAACACATATTCAACTAGGCAATACACATACTCATGAAACACATATGCATTTATTCATCAATCAAGTATCACAAAGTCACATTGGACTAGGGCACACAACCCTAGTCCCCAACAAAGTAACTACTCACTAATCATCTCAATATACATCATCAATTTGCACAATAAAGCTTTAGACATAAGGATAAGAGAGAGTAAAGATGAGGAATGCTCAATAGATGCTCTTTTGCTCCTCCTTGGCCTTTGATGATGAATTTTGGTGACTTGGTGAGGATCCCAGCTGCCCAAAGTGGTGGTGGAGGTAGTAGACGTCGTGGTGAGGAACTTCTATGAAGGGTGGAGGCGGAATGGAGGCGAGGAAGTGGTGGAAGTGGGCTGCTCTGCCGCGCGTCGACCGGTCATCGATGGACGAGCAGAGGCTAAACCTAAGGGAGAGATGGAGAGGAGAAAACGGAAAGGGAAAGGGAAAAGTGGAGGAATTTGGGGCTGAATGATGGATGACCTAATGGGATAAAGACTAGGTTTATATAGGCTAGGAGGAGAGGGAATGGAAGGCTAGGATGAAGTAGGGTTAGATCTCCTTTTTTCATTTTTTTTTTCAGTTTTCCATTTTTATCTTCTTTAAATTAATTAATTTTGTTGTAAATTTTTCTTTTTTCTTTTTATTTTTCTTCTTTTTTCTTTTAAGTGAAATCATTTTGTCTTTATTTTTCATATTTTATTAAATTTAATTTTTGTAAATTTTAGTTTAGACTTCAGATGCTTGGGGAACTGATTTAATCCTCTCTTTTTTTTATCTTGAAGTGAAAACATTTTGTGTTTCATTTTTTCCTACTTAACTACATTAATGTAATTTTATTTTTTCAAGATTGTAAAAAGCTAATGTTGTGTAGGTAGACTACTAAACTTTTTATTTCCTAATTTATGACAATATAAATTTTTTGATAAAGTTTGCATCGGAGTAGCCGACATAATTAAGTCTTAAAAATCTAAAAAAAAAAGTAATGTTGAAAAGAAAATAAAGAATAAAATATGTAAAAAAAAAATTAGGTAAAATGAATCATTCGGGGCACACTTGCTATTTTCGCCCCGGGTATCAAAACTCTCAGGACCGGCCCTGAAAGGCATGCCATATCTAAAGATCATACGAAGCCACAGTTTCTAAAATAATAGTTGGTTCATGAATGTGACCAGTATACAAACCATGTCAAGCAGTTGGGCAATTTTTTCTCGTCCAATGCATACAGTTAATGCTTCACAACATTCCAGAAAAGCCACGTTCTTCACCCTTTGCAAGTAATCTAGTGAGATCATTGATATTTAGTGATCTTAAGTACTCATCACCAAACACTTCAACAACTGGTCTGACGAATTTTTTGAGACTTTCTATGGCAGTACTTTCACCAATATGCACATACTCATCTACGTAATCAGTTGGAACACCATAAGCAAGCATTCGAAAAGTGGCTGTTACCTTTAAAAGCGATGACAAACCGAGACGCTCAGCAGCATTCCTTCTTTGAACAAAATATGTATTGTGTGCAACCACCACATCATCAATTTGAAGGAAAAGAGGTTGCTTCATTCAAAACCTCCTTCGAAAGAGGGGAGCACCATACTTTGGAGGATTGGCAAAGTAGTCATGATAAAGTTTTTCATGGCCCCCAATTCGGTCACGATCAATGACATCATGACCCATAATGGAACAACAATATAATGACCTCTCTTTTCACTCTTATTGGCAAGACGCTCTTCTTCTATATGAACAAGTAGAGATTCTTTATATTCTTCATCAAGCTCATCGTTATTCATGTACATATCAACTAAATAACGACGAGCCATGACGATAGCTTGAAAGATTAAATTTTATAGAGAAAACAAAAAGAATTGAGAATGTGAGAATGAGATAGAGGACGTGATGGATGATTTGATCTTATTTATAGACAAAAAAAATAACCGTTAGAAACCGGCCATTGAAAAATAGCCGTTAGAAACTTAGAAAATAGCAATTGTTGTTAAAAAGTAGCCATTATTTAATGACTACAATTAAATTTAAATAATAATATAATATTTAATTATATTTAATTGTAAAAAATAATTTAAATTTCCCTATAATAGGGAAGCTGTTAGAGTTAGAGAAGAAAAAATTTGGAGATTTTGATTTTTGTTTCTCTATTAAAGGAAAATTATGCATCCAGAGGTAAAATCTTCAAATGCTACCTAAAAATTTACAAGGAGTCTGGTCTAAACTACTGTACCGTATATTATTTTTTTGGTACCTCAACTATTGTACCGTATACTATTTTTTTCGTACCTCCTTCAAAAATAGAAGTAAAACTGTCAACCAAAATATAAAAAAATTATTTTTCTCAGTTATATTTTATTCTTCTATAATTATGTCAACCAAAATATTAGACAGAGGTACCAAAATGGGTAACGGTACAATAGTTCATGTACCACAAGACTACCTAAATATTTGTGAGTACCACAAAATGCATTTTGTGATAGTTCAGGTACTATTTGAATATTTTAAAAATAGCTACTCATAAACCAATATATTTCAACTACTCATAATTAAAGCAAATGAAGTTAACCAGGAAATTTCGTGTTTCAGATTTATGCTTCATCAAATACACCCAAGTGCTCCTAGTGTGATTATTAGGGCTGGGCATTTATTGAACCGGAAATCGGTAACCGACCGAACCGGCTGAAAAGGATAAAAGAAAATAAGGTATCAGAACCGGACCGGTTTAAAGCGGTTCGGCATCGGTTTTGGGGTTTGAACCGACCGTTTTGACACCGAACCGGCCGAATTAATTTATTATACAAATTTTATTATTATTTTTTACTTTACCCGACACTCTCTCCTTTTCTTAATAAAAAACTCTCTCCCTTTCTCCTTTTCAGCTTTTCTGACACTCTCTCTCATTGTCTCAATTAATAACTCCCTCTCTCTTTACTTTTCTATTCTTTTCTTCTTTCCCTCACGTGATCACACTCCAGCACCTCACATCTCTCAATTAATAACTCTATCTCACATCTCTCAATTAATAACACTCTCTCTCTTTCCTTTTTGTCTCTTCTTCTTCACGTCGTCATGTTCTTCTTCTTCTTCTTCAAAGCTTGAAGAACAAACCAGATAAACCCAGAAGGCCAGAAGAAGCCCAGAAATCTCATCAAGCAACCGAAAGAGTCGGGATCACCGACACCGAACCGCTCCGACCGAAAATTCGGGGTTACCGAAATAATCGGTCCATACCATTCAAATTCGGTTGTCGGTTGAAATTTTTGGCTAACCGACGTCTCCGGTTCGGAAACGGTTTCGGCCTCAACCCGACCCGGCCCGAACCGTGCCCACCCCTAGTGATTATCAACAACAGTGAGAAAATATTGTGCACCAAAAAGAGAAGGAACATCATATCCACCCCAAATGTCAACATGTATTAAATCAAAAGGAGACTCACTAGAAGTAGTACTTAAAGAAAATGACTTTCTGGTTTGTTTTGCCAAAGGACAAATGGAACATTTGCTTATGTCACAAGCTTTATTTGCAAAAAAGGGAAATAACAAAGATACTTTGCTTGAAGGATGACCGAGCTGTTGATGCCATAGATTTTGTGGTGGGCTGTGAACTGAATTGCACGTTCCTTTCTGGAATTGGTCGAGGCAGTAAAGTCCCTCCCTCTCAGTTCTCATCCCAATCATCTTCCCCGATCGTAGGTCCTATATGATACATATTTGTCTGAGAAAGATAGTAATATAAAAAGAATCAAAAGCTAATTTGCTAATGGAGATCAGGTTTAGATAAAAGAATGGAATACACAAGAAATTATGGAGAATAAAATGTGGAGAGAAAACTACTTTGCCAATATGAGTGACCTGAGCCGAGGTACCATCTGGCAACTTAACCAAACGGTTGTTAACAGGTTTCAATGATGTGAGGAGAGAAGAATTGCAAACTATGTGATCACTAGCACCACTATCCAATATCCATATAGTGTCTTTACCATTTTGAGAGAGTGAGAATGCTTTACCTTAGAGTTCTTCGTAATTGGGAACATTACCAATGTTTCTGCCGTTTCCCAACTGCCCGGTAGTGACGCACATGGATATGTGAAAGCACAAGATTGGTCAGGGGAGGCCGGCGTGTATCGACCGAAGACCCTCCGACGCTCAAGTTAGTATCGGTAGGTCCTAAGAGCAGTGTATGTGGGATACAGAGAGAACGTACCTGAATAAGGAGTGAGGACTCCTTATATATGAGATGAGGTCGGAGACAAGCTTCCCTGGCATGGGGGACATCCCCTGACACGTGGGAATATTCCCTGGTCCTATACCTCGACGTGCGCATCGAGGGATGCCGGCGCCTAGTGCAGCTTGGGTATGCGACTTAGTGCGATCTGTGAGGTAGTGGACAAGCACGTGTGCCGTGGCCGTGCCGGTACTCGTGGGGCTGGCCGCTCTCGGTACCTAGTTAGGAGACGTCCGTGTGCAGCCGGGGGAAAACTTGTTGTCGGTACACCCGCCTGGTCTTACCGGTACTGCTAGGGTACTACCGGGGCTTCGACCGCGGCCCGGTGCTTACCTTGTCGCCGGGGCGTTGCCGGGGCCGTATACCCGGGCAGGGAATCCCCGCCGAGTTGGTAGATGTCACCGCGGCGTGGCCCGTGCTGCCGGGGTAGTGCCGGGGCAATGTGCTCGGTAGGGGATCCCTACCGAGTCGGTAGACCGATTATGTGTGATGGGGTCCGCAGGCTGGCTGCCCCCGGTGATAGTGAGCTACTTCGGACCCCGCACGGGGGCTGTCCCGTACAGATATGAAATGGTAGCAACAACCAACTTGATTCACTGTGGCAGTCTTGTTCTTGTTCAAGAGGCTCATGAGTTGTTGGCATTCTTCCTGTGAAAATGGAAAACCAGAAGCAACTTCCCTTTTGTCATTCATGGAGGCTGATTGCCCCTTGAACGTGCTTGTCCTCCTTCCATAGTAGTCTTTCTCTTGCAGCAATATTCATAGGTATGACCCTTCCAATTACATAATGTACATTTGAGATGTGCTCTGCAATTTTTTGTGCTATGATTGGTCTTGTTGCATTTTTCGCACCTGGTTTCTCCTTCCCCATATTCAAAATCACGGCTGGCCTTCTTCACAGCAAAGGTAGCTACTTCTGGCTGGGCTAACGTCTTTCCACTTGACACTTATGCTTGCTTTTCATGACGTAGTGCCATTGAATATGCCTTGTTCACTCTTGGAAGAGGATCCATTCCCACTATGTTGCTTCTAATGATGGCATAATTGTCATTGAGTTCCATCAGGAATTTCATCGTCTTCTGTGTCTCCATGTAGGCCTTGATCTCTTTGGCTGTCTCACAACTGCATGGAGGAATCTCACAGAGTGCATCTTTCCCATCCCAAAGACTCTTGAGTTTGGTAAAGAAGGATGTTACGGAGCTGGTCCCTTGTTCACAGTCATGTATTGCATTTTCTATATAAAACAATTGCACGGTATTGGTATAAGAAAATCTTTCTTTCAATTCAAGCCACATACCTCTTGCATCCTTGCAATGAATTACACTACTAGAAATATCTTTTGACATGGATCCCAGCAGCCACGTTTTAACCAGTGTGTTGCAACAATCCCATTGTTGTTGTTCTTCAATCCTGTGAGTTGGTCTCTTGATGGATCCATCAACGAATCCTTTCTTGTTCTTGATTGTGAGAGCCATGCCAGGTTGTGTAATTGTCTTCCACCAAAGATTGTGACATGAGTACGGCGCCTGGCTGATCTGAATGGTGGAGAAATAAGGGATGATTGGAGTTTTCCCATAGTTCTGGAGTTCTCAGCGAAGTCGAAGATTTGCCATGCTCAATGACCTTCTGATCTTCATCGCCTGCCATGGTTTTTTGTTGTAGTGAAGGTTTTGATTATGGTGTGATTGTTTCACGTGCAGGTCTCAGATCATATGCTCTGATACCATGAAAAGAAACAATATGATGAAGAATATTTCTTCTTAATATTCATTGAATCAGATTACAGACTTTATACACAACATGTTACAATTATATCCACATTTTAGGCCTAAGATTAAGTAAAATCATATACACACCTATCTAATGGTAGGTGATCAAATCAGTTTGCAGAATCAATGGGATTCTTTGGATTCTTTCCTTCTATAGTAACTTTGATGCAGAGATTGGATCATAACTAATGGTCATTTCAGCAGTACATTTCGCTTGCAGCCTCACTGATTCTGAACCATCAAAAGATTAAACAAGCTCCTCCATGAAACTTAAAGAAACGGTGAGCCTTCCTCTTCTTCCCTTGAATATAGGCTCTACATTTATTAATTCCTGCAGTACTCAACAAAACATTTGTGGAAGATGGCCGGTCTGCATTTTCTATTTTTTTTTGTTTGCTCCTTTTGGCTAAAAGGAAGGGATACATAGCTTGTTAGTGTTTTTTTGGCTGGATTTGGCTGAATATTTTTTCTCAAGGAAGTTTGAAACGTAGACCATGAGAAGAATAGTTTTGGAGTTGTTTGGAAAAGGTTAGGAAACCAGTATGTGAAAACAAACAGGAACAAATTTTATGTTTGGTTTGAAAGTTAATGTTGCGTTCATGAAACTTGGGCAAGAGTTAAGAGAATCGTAGAGAAGTGATCAGCAAGATACCTGACTTGAAGCTGCTTCTACTATCAAATTGGTGTCTCTAGGTAATATTGAGCTCTTTTACTATTTCTCTTTGAATAAAACTTTGTTCTCTGCAGAACTTTTACTCCCTATTTTTCTTTTCTTTTTTCTAGAACCTTGCAAAACTTTCACTCACTCTTCTTTTTTTTGCCTTCCCCCTTTGCTTTAGTCTACCCTCTTTATACAGGAGGACGTGGAGGCTTTAGAAGATTAGATTGGAGCCATTTTATACTGAATTTCAAAATTTGAAAGGAACTTGAATTATGGAGATAACTGATTGGCAACTCCAGCAGGAAATGAACCTAGACTACTTTGCAGATGCTTGATGCTTATCTCTTTTGAATAGCTGATCTATTTTGACTTATCTTGCAATATAGATTACGTAATTTGAGTTGAGAGGCTTATTTGATTCTTCCCACTTTGGCTATCTAAACAATTCAAAGTCTCATTCATTTATCTCTTTGTTTCATTTTCATTTTCTCTATTTTTTTTATATATATATATTTTTGCTACACCCCAACAACACATGTATAATGACTTCGTGTCATTTTAATACATTGTGATATTTATGATTCAACACTATGATCTTAGAGTTCTACGTGTTAGAATCATTATGGACTTAACACATATTATCCTAAGTATAATATGATATTCATGCTCAATGCTATTCCTAGTTCAACATGGATACGAATTATAAACCTATTCTAGTTACTTAATGAAGCCTTAAGAATGAATTTGACCGTTATATTGCAACGGTTAGTTCATCTGCAGTGGGAAGAAGGGGCTGGATCGGAAGAGCTCGAGATGCTTGCATCTCTTAAGGGATTCAAAACCCGATTGCTGTGAATCAAGAAAGCCAAAGGATTAATTACTGCATCAAGATTATTCATGCTTCCACTCGAAATTGCAGTGAATTTGGGGAAAAAGCAAAACAGGTTTTCTGTGATTTTGTTTCAACTCAAGCATGTTTTATTGATTATGCTAGAAGCATTCCCGGCGTGCACATAGGCTAGAGTAGATGGTGACCGGATGAAATTTAATTTCATGTTTGCTCTGTGGTATTGAATTGAAACCTCAGTGTATGCATATATGTGAATTGATATGCATTGAATGATTGCATTCTACATATATCTGTGATTGAATGGCAATGTATGCAGAATTTAATCTCCCAAAAGGTTTAAAACATTGCAAATTTACGGATACAAGAGTTAAAAATTTTCTTACAAGGATAACCAATATGGATAGAAAATAAAGTTTTAAACTCATGTGATTTGTGTGTTCTGTTGGTGTAAGTGATCATGATGCACAAAACATTTTTCATTGATATTGACAGAAGACGTATGGATTAACAAATCTGGAAATTGTGTTTTGTATTTTAAAACTATGCTACTGGTTTTTGCTTCCAAAGAACTTGTTAAGTATGGCTTTAGAATACAAAACAAAAAATGAATTCGGATACTTAGAAAATTTTTCTTCTGTCTAGAGATGTGCATTGATTTTCTATGCATAACACATTTTTATTTTCCATAGGATATTAAGCTCCTGCTCAAAAGTGTTGCTTGATATTGTTTAAAGTTATGGACTATTTTGAATGCAAGTATAATGTGGCTTATGTTTTCTATTAGGGCCGGCATTTTGTACCGTTTTAGCCGAGCCGAGCCGATTTCGAACCCAGCCCCGATTTCATGCCGAGCCGAGCCAAGCCGACAATTTGGTTCGGTTGAGCCGAACCGAACCACCCCACTCGGTTCGGTTTTGGTTTCCAGTTGATGAGTTTCGGTTGGCTACCGAACTGACCGAAATGCCAAAAAATCAGCACTTTTGTAGGAGGCAAGGCTCGAACTCTTTACCTCTTACAAGAAAACTTAGTGCCTTCACCACTAGACCAAGCATTCTTCTTTGTTATATTATATACAACAATTATATTTATTAGTTTCTTATCTTATTAAAGTAAACTGTCTCTATCTCTCTCTCTCTCTCCTCTTCTTCTCGGACTTGTTCGTTCTTCTTCTCAAACCTCTTCATTTCTCCTTCCATCTCTTTCACCCTTTCTGCACGGACCACCGCGCCATCTCTCTCCACTACAAGCTCCTCTCTATCTCTACTGCACTTCACTTCCTCTCTCATGCCCACTGCTCTCCCTCTTCCTCCGATCACTTTCTCCCTCATCCCCTCTCTTCTTCTCTCGGGTACCCCTTCCGCTGTTCTCTTTTCTCCGTTTCCGCCTCACCCAGCTCCACCACTTACCCATCTCTCTTCTGGTCTTATTGTTTCTAGTAACCGATTTGGGAGCCGAAACCATGCCGAAATCTCGGTATACCGCACTATCGGTAATTGACGGCAGCGGTTCGGTTCCGGTTTGCAATTTGGGAAGACTGACCAAAGTCGGTCGGTAGCTGGTAGAAGAAAATTTGGTCGGTAATACTACCGATGCCAGCCCTATTTTCTATGTGTTCTGGTTATGTGAATAGCTTTTGGTTGCTGTTTTATTTTTACAAATATATAAAACACATAAAACATGTAAAACTTTAGGGCCTGTTCGGTATCATTTTACAAAAGAGTTTTTAAAAAATTGTTTTGTGAAATGAAAATGAAGAATTAAATTTAGTATATTTAGAATTTAAAAATGCGTTTGGTAAACAAATTCATCTTGATCTATTTCTAGTCTCCTCTGCAACCTCATCTCCACCATATCTTTCAAAAGAGAACCTACCCAGAATCTTTTTTTCTTAGAGACTCACAAACTACAAAGTCATCATCTTTGTTGATTTTTTTTCTGCTGGGAAGCACACTCACATAATTATTGATTTTGTTACTCTCGCTCTCTCTCTCTCTCTCTCTCTCTCTCCCCTTTCTCTTCCTCCCAGTTCTTTCTCTTCTCTCCCCCACGAACTATCTCGTTCACCCTCTCCTACCCAAACCAACACAACAGCTGCACAACGCCACCCAGCTTCAACCACCATCCTACTCTAATTCCGGCCACCCGTGTTCACAGGAAAAAAAAATTATTCAAAAATTGGTCGAGAAGACGATGACGTCAAGGTATGGGCAAAGATGGCTAGATATATGGTGGCCTTGTGATGAAGATGAAGGGGTTTGGGTTCCGTCGTAGATGACTGGGTTTCGTTTGAGATGGTTGGGTTTCGTCTGGGATGGCTGGAATTTGGAAGGATTTGTTAGGCTGGGATGAAGATGATGAGGAAGATGTATCCGTGTTCTTCAAATTCACCGAAAACGTCAATTTGTTGTTTTCCAAATTTGCACTACAATTCAGAGTTGTATTTTACATTTTCTGAAACTCATTTTTCAGATTTGACAACCGAACACATTTTCCATGTGTTTTTGTTTTGCAAATACAGAAAACCGTTTTGTAAAACGGTACCGAACAAGCCCTTATAAATTGAGAACTCACACGTTTTGTTTTTGCCCCCTAGGTAACACCTATTTGAACCACACCAATGTTTTGATCCTTACTGGAAGCAACTATAGGGCATGGAAAGATTTGATAGAGAACTATTTAAGCATGCATGACAACATAAACTATTTTTTCACTGAGGATGAGCCACTTAAACCAGCTGATAATGCCTATAAGAAAGATGTTGATCATTACAGGAAGTGGTATAAGTCTAATAGAATGGCTAAGAATGTGATCAGGTTTTCCATGTCAAAAATTGTCAGAGGTAGTGTAGATGAGCCTGAGCTAGCTATTGATTTTATGGAAGCCATATCTGCAAAATTTAAAGAAAGTGAAAAGGCCGAAGCAGCTAGGCTGACTAAGGAGTTCAGTATCCTTAAGTACTCATGTTCTGGGGGTGTCAGAGGGTACATACTTGAGTTGATTAACATCAACAACATGCTTAGAGATATGTTGATGGGGGTAAAGGATGAACAAGTTATTCATCATGCATTGGATACTTTACCTAGCAGTTTTAGTCAACTCAGGACCAGCTATAATGCCCAAAAGGAAAACTGGACCCTAGATGAACTCATATCTATCTGTGTAGATGAGGAAGACATAATCAAGAAAGAAAAGGGAGAACCCGAGACCACTATGAATTTAGTTGAAAAGCATAAAAAGAAGAGGTTTCAGAATAAGCTTAAGCCTACTAAAGCCATCACCAAAGTATCAACATCAGCAGGACCTAAGGAAAATAAGCCATTCAAATTCAAGTGCTATTTTTGCAAAAAGATAGGACACATAAAAAAGGATTGTCTCGGTTATAAGAACTGGTTGGTCCAAAAGGGTAAAGTTTTTTCTGATACAGTCTTTTCTTTAGAAATTAATCTTATTAATGTTGAACCACAGACTTGGTGGATTGATTCAGGCTCACCAATACATGTTACTAATTCTTTGCAGGGATTCATAAGGAGGAGAATCCCAAAAGTGATGAGGTGAACATGAGAGTAGGCAATGGGATGAGGGTAGCAGTCAAGGCTATTGGAATCTTAAAGTTAGATTTAGGTTTTGGAAATTTTCTAGTTTTGGATAATGTTTATTATGTACCTTCCATGAGAAGGAATTTAGTTTTGGTTTCTCTTTTAGTTAAATCTGGTTGTAGACTTTTGATTGACAGTAATGGAATTCTTATTTCCATGTAAAATTGGTTCTAGTGTTATATTGAATGATTATTTACAGCTTAATTGTTCTATGGCTCAACAAGAAATCTTACTTGTTGAAAATAATAACACATACAATACTAGCACTCTAACAGGTGTTAAAAGAACCAAATTATATGAAAAGTCTGCGTTTTTGTGGCATAGGAGACTCGACCATGTATCAAAAAAAGACTTATCAATATTTTGGTGAAAAACAAAATCCTAAATGAACTAGACTTTTCTGATCTAAATGACTGTGTTGAATGCTTTAAAGGAAAAATCACTAACTTAAGGAAGAAGACTGCATACAAAAGCCAAAATTTGCTGGAAATAATACACATTGATATCTGTGGTCCATTTAGACATCAAACCATTTGTGGCAATGTGTATTTTATCACATTTATTGATGACTTTTCTAGATATAGTTATATTTATCTACTTTCTGAAAAATCTCAAGCACTTAAAGCTTTCCAAATCTTGAAGTCTGAGGTAGAAAACCAACTAGAAAAGAAAATCAAAACAGTAAGATCTGACAGAGGGGGAGAATTTTATGGGAAATACACAGAATCCGGTCAACAGAAGGGTCATTTTGCCTTGTTTTTGCAAGAGCATGGGATTAAGGCTCAGTATACAACACAATTTAACCCTTAGCAAAATGGTGTTACTAAGAGGAAAAACATAACCCTTCTGAATATGGTAAGGTGTATGATGTGTACAACTGGTTTACCTAAGTTTTTATGGGGTGAGGCTTTAAAGACTACAAATTATATTTGTAACAGAACACCTAGTAAATCCATTGAGAAAACCTCATTTGAACTGTGGTGTGGCAGAAAACCTGGTCTTTATCATTGTCATGTATGGGGATGTAATGCAAAGGCTAGAGTTTATAATCCAAACTTGAATAAGCTTGATCCTAAAACAATAAGCTACGATTTCATAGGTTATCCAGATAAATCTAAGGGATATAAATTGTATTCAGCTAAACATACGCCTAGGATTTTTGAAACTCATCAAGTAAAATTCCTAAGTGAAAGAGTGCACAATACAGAATATGAAGACTTGACTTCACATTTTGAGGAAATTGTGACAAATGAAAATATAGTTGTCATTGCCCTTAGAAACTGAAACATTAGCAGCTGAAAATTTTATAGAAAACCAAGATGCACAAGATCAAGTCAGGAAGTGCACCTTGATGAAGTTCAAGCTGAACCACAAGTCATGCATGACCAACCACCCCTTGAGGAGCCTGAAATTAATCCAGTAGCTCAGCCAAATTCAGTAAATCATGAGCCTAGAAGATCACAGAGAGCAAGAAAACCAACTTATTGGGGGGGGAGAGAGACAGTGACTATATTGTTTATCTTCAAGAACAAGAAATTGAATTAGACTATGCTGAAGATAATGATCCTACAACTTTTATTCAAGCCTTAGAAAGTCTAGAATCAACTGAGTGGTATCAAGCAATGGAGGCTGAAATTGATTCCATGAATAAAAATGAGGTCTAGGATTTAGTCATGCATGACACGAATCAGAAACCTATAGGTTGTAAATGGGTTTTCAAAACAAAAAGAGATGCATCTGGTAATATAGAGAGGCATAAGGCAAGACTTGTTGTCAAAGGATTCACACAGAAAGAGGGCATTGACTTTACTGAGACATTCTCTCATGTCTCCAGTAAAGACTCTTTCAGGATTATTATGGCCTTAGTAGCTCAGTTTGATATGGAGCTGCACCAAATGGATGTTAAAACTGCATTCTTAAATGGTGAACTTGATGAACTGATCTACATGAGGCAGCCCGAGGGTTTTATTGAAACTGGAAGTGAACACTTAGTCTGCAAGTTAAGAAAATCAATTTATGGCCTAAAACAAGCTTCTAGGCAGTGGTATAAAAAGTTTGATTATGTGATTTCTTCTTTTGGATTTACAGAGAATCTTGTGGATGAGTGTGTGTATTTGAAAATAATAGGGAACCAGTTTATTTTCCCAGTACTATATGTAGATGGCATTCTCTTAGCCAGCAGCAATCTTAAGCTGCTTAAAGACACCAAGAGCTTTCTGTCAAAGAATTTTGACATGAAAGACTTAGAAGAGGCATCCTATGTACTGGGAATTGAGATTAAAAGGGATAGGGCACGAAAGCTACTGGGATTGTCACAACAGAACTGCATTACTAAGATTCTGAAAAGGTTTAGTATGGAGAAGTGTGCATCTGGTGAGGTTCCTATATCTAAGGGTGATCAACTAACCAAGAAGCAATGTCCTAAGAATGATATTGAGAAGGAAAACATGGAATCTAAGCCTTATGCAAGGCTTGTTGGAAGTCTCATGTATGCTTAGTCTGCACAAGACCTAATTTATCGTTTGTTGTTGGAATTTTATCAAGGTTCCAATCAAATCTAGGCCATGAACACTGGGTGGCTGGAAAAAAGGTACTGAGATACCTTCAAAAAATTAAAGATCACATGCTTGTGTACAGACAAGTGGAAGAATTGAAACCCATTGGGTTTTCAGATTCTGATTTTGCAGGGAACTATCCAGACTCTAATAAGTCAACTTGTGGTTATGTGTTTATGCTAGCTGGTGGGGCAGTTGCTTGGAAAACTATGAAGCAAACTTTTGGTTACAACCTTCACTATGCAAGCTGAATTTATTGCAGTATATGAGGCAGTGTGTGAAGGGCTTTGGATCAGAAATTTTCTAATGCAAACCAATATATTAAGTCACATAGTGACCGGAGCACTTGAAGTTTACTGTGATAATGAAGTCTTCTTTAGCAAGAACAACAAGAGGTCGAATAACTCTAAACATATTGACTTAAAGTATTACATCGTTAGAGAGAGGGTCAAGCATGGTGAGCTGGCTGTTTTAAGTATTGACACTAACTCACAGCTTGCAGATCCTTTCACTAAGGCATTTTCAATAGTTGCTTTTCAAAAACATACAGAAAGCATTGGAGTTTTGCCTGATCTAGATGTTTAGGTTCAGTGGGAGCAATATAGAAACATTTTGGTTTTGAGTTCTTGTAATTTTTCAGTTGTGTTTTCTGTTTTATTTTCACAACTTATTTGTAATGACAGTTTATTTTTTATTAATAAAGTCTTGAGGTCTTTTCAGTTTTTATGTTGCTGCAGTTTTATTGTTTACTTCTAAAAACTATCATTTTGTTTTTGATTTTATACTTGCAACTCAAATGGCTTTCAATCATGTTAAGCATGATGATATAGTTCAAGCAAATCCTAAAGCCATTGGTGTCCAGTAAATTGCTTGAGTTTCTGGTTTTAGAAACATACAGTAGGACTTGATATATGTCTTATCTTGTTAATACACATTAACATATATCGTATAACTGCAATATTTAACATATGTAGATTACAAAAGCTTATGTTAGTGGTATTGAAGCACTGCATTTTTGTTAAAGTGTATGTTGGTTCTTGCTCTACATGAGTGGCTATGATCTGACCATATATGTTGGAATTAATGGATTTTGTTTAAGTTTGTATCTAGCGCGCACTTCAGTAAGTTGGAAAAGGGCCTTAGCATTTTCTGGTACCGATTATCATGCATAGTCTGTGTTAGTCCAAGTGGGAGATTGTTAGAATCATTATGTACTTAACACATATTATCCTAAGTGTAATATGATAATCATGCTCAATGTTATTCCTAGTTCAATATGGATTTGTGTATTAGTCTACTGAGAAGTCCATTCTTAGGTTACAAGAAAGCCTAGTTGCTATTATCCATTAAGTGTCTAATTAGGAGACCTAGTCCTTACAAGCATAAGTTATGTCCATTGAGAAGCTTGAGATTGGTGATGAACATGAACACTGATGGTATGTCACCTATTTTGTATTGTTTGTGTGTTTCATATATCAAGCATATGATCTTTGGTATTGTGAGCTTATGTATATTGGTTTTAACACTATGTTCTTCGAAGGCTTTGTTTTTAGCTAGATTAAAAATAAAGGGCCTTGAGTTTGGCAGCAACATCGTGAGTTTAAAAAGAAAAAGCCTGATTTTGCATAACAAACTCATAGCAAAGCTACACAACTATAAGCCCTAACGATTAGTCGTAAGCAATTGTCTTTGACAGTCTAACGTGTTAGCATTGCACACTTTTAACAAACTAAATGCATCCTAAATGAGAAAGTTACACATGAAACGACAGCTATTACGAATTGCATTGCAAGGCTGGGCTTGGGTCAGTTTCCTAATTAATGGGATCATGGGAAGCCCATCAATTATTGACCTGGACTCCTTCTAACATCAACTGAAAACATAATCTAAAGTTATAAACATGTAGAGCATGATAAGAGGAAAGAGATTGAAACCTGGGTCCTCCTCAATTATAGATGTCGCCAACAAATGAAGAAAACTAGCTAAATCTCAATTGTGTGAGTCGGATCAGGTCCCTGATCTTCAAACCACTAAGACTTTATCCTCAATTCACCTTCGTCAGAGATCGTTTAGAAAATTGAAGATCAAGGACTTGATCGACTCACACGATTGAGATGGAGCTAACGCCACGGGTGCTACGTTTAAAAGTTATTTTTTTATGATTTGACAAAATTGTCCTTACATATAAGGGCTTGTAATGAGAGATTTAATAGCATTAGCATATACCAAAGTGAATAACGTTGTTAAAATTAAGTAATCAAAATAATATTTTTAAAATGAGTTAATTCCAAGAAGATTCATTCTTAAGTATAGCCCAATAAAGTGTCCAATGAGCCATAATTCGGCCGCAATTTTATTGTTTTTTGCCTAAATCCAAATTCAGTCAAGAAAACTATCCAATCGTACATATTTTAAGTTCGGCTTTAAATCCAAACCCTGATATTCAAATCATCCCGATGATTAAATTAAATCACAGAGAGACCATTTTGCACGAGGTAGAATTTTTCACAGCCCATTAATAGATTAGATAAAGCAGAGTAGAGAGGTAAAGTCATTACAATTGTCTGCAACACACAATTTCCTACTACAATTCTAATAACTAGGTAAATTAGGGTAGTTCATGGTCAAAAGAGTTGGAAAGGGCTTCACGAACCATACGCAACAGCTCCCATAGTAGAAAACAGTGTAGAGTAGAGCCAAACACAGTTACCAACCACCACCTCCACTCGATCCCCATCCTGAAGTTCCATTAGTCGAACCCTTCTTTTTGGTGTCAGAACCCCACCCTGAAGGCACATTATCGGCAGCAGCATTTGCACCAGCCCCACCCCATCCTCCTACCCCACCACCACTTTCTTGACCCCAGCCGTCATTTTCATTGGAACCAGCTCGGCCGGCCCAGCCACTGCCACTGCCACCACCATCAGCCCAGCTGCTGTCTCCACTACCACTTCCACCAGCACCCCAACCACCTGGGAAAGCTTCCTTGCCAGGTGAATTTTGAACCTTTGCACCTGGAAAATTTCCCAAGCCATCATTCCCATCCTTGGTATCTGAACCCCAAGTAGGAGCATCAAAACCTGAATCATGTCTCTCATTGTTGCTGCTATTGCCTCTGCTATCATTATATGTTCCTCGACCTCGACCACGGCCCCCATATGGTCTAGGTAGGCCACTTGGATGTCCATCTCGACTGCCACCACTTCTGTATTCATTTCGGCCTGTAACACCAAACATAAAATAGTTACCGACAAAGGAAGCAAGGCATTCATAAGTTTCGTGACACTGAGGACAACAATCATAGGACCAACATGCTGCTACATTATGGAAAGAAATACAACAGACTTAAACCTATAAATACAATTCAAAATTTCATTGAATAAAGAAAAAGAGAAACCAAGAGAAAACAAAACCATCCATAAAAGGAAGAGGGAAATCTTAACTAAGAACATATTCCTTTTGATGAAGAAATGAAGATCTTGGCTAATAACTTTTAAATCAAGTTGGCCAAATTGTGCAAAAAGAAACTCTATTAAAGAACACCACATACTCCAAGAGTAGGGCCAATGCAATTGAATAAAAGTACCAAGCAGAAAATGAAGAGCTATTTATTAATCAGTAGCTTGACATTTTTATCTTCTACTGCCTTTCTACTTAAAGAGCCCAAAACTTAACCTACAGAAAGTGGAAAATTAAATATTGTAGTCCTTAGTTTGCACTCCATTGAAATGAAAGAAAATAAATTGTTGTGCCCATGCTTAAACCCATTAATATGTTGGAATTCATCAAACATAAAAGTTGCAAATCCATGTTTCAATTGGGGACAAACTTCACCTGTTCGTGAACTCGGTGTAGAAGATCGATCCCTGTCAAAAGACGCGCCTCTCCAGCCACCCTCATTGGTTGAACCACCCCAGCCACTGCCCGCAGATGCCCCAGAAGAACCCCCAGTTGCAGGACTTCGCATGGGCACCATAGCAGCAACCGATCTAATTGATGGTCCGGACTCATGTTGAGGCTCATCAATATACTTCTGAAAATGTGCTACGAGCCGATCAATGCTGTCAAACATCCTTTTTCTGAACTTGAATCCCTTCGGATATAGACCAACATACTCATGGTGTGGATTAGTACTCCGTATATAAGTCAGTATGAAAGTCCCTGGATGTTCATGTGATATCCCAAAACAATAAACAATCCTCATAGGAAACTCCAATTTCTCAATCTTCAAAAGTTCATCAACCTCTGCTTTTGTGCCGCGTCGGAATTTACGATAATTTAGCATTGCCTTCAGGTGAGACACCAAGGGATCAACATAACGATCCATTACCTGCATTTATTTTTGCCAACAAGCACATCAGGCCTCTGTGCCATCAGATTTCTATCCCTCAACATCAGATGCACAAATTCATCATGAGGCAACACTTATAACATCATAAGTGTAAAAAGCATATTATAAGACCAACTAGACAATATTAACTGCTCTTTAAAAACTTTAAAAAAAAAGTAGGTGCTCAAACTCGTATGTGAGTGTGTGTGTGTGTGTGTGTGTGTGTGTGTGTGTGTGGGAGAGAGAGAGAGAGAGAGAGTAAATCTGTGCTTTCTATACTAAATAAAGAACTTAATAATATTTGATTTTCCCATGATTCTATCCAATATCCATCTATGATTCAAGCACTGTGATATCGTACATAGACAAATTGACAGTTAAGACTCATCAGTACAAATTGACCAAAAAGTAAGACAATTAATACAGTATTACTTCCAAGAAGAAACTGTATTTAAGATACTGACCTCATCTAAATCCTCAAAAGTGTCCTCTCCGATTTTCAGGGTCTTTCCAATACGGAGTAAGCTGGTGATATCCTTGTGTTCCTTTCCACCTTCAACTACATCTTTGTGAGCATAAACTCCATCGTAAACTTTGAGAGTTAAGGTTAAATACGAAGGCCCACGAGAACTAGGACGAATAATACTTTCCCCAGGATCTTTATCAGATAAGAACTGTAAACCAAACAGATGACGAATTTGTAAGAAAATGGTTTGTAATAATATTTATGTTAATAAATATACAGTCCTTTCACGAGGATGTCTTAATTTTAAGAAAAGTAATGGACCAGTAAAGGCCCACTCAAGAATGTAGTCCAATTATCCCAGATGTCCATTTTCAAGTTCACATTCAAGATCATTCATGCAAAAATTGACTAAAACTGGAAATGATTTAGCCCGTTGATTATCACCATTGTCACTTCTCTGTTTAACCAAGACACTGAGTTCATCTATTTATTTAATGACAATTAAACAACTAATTGGATTTAATTTTTTGCATGGATGATCTGCGGATGGGAAGCTTACAACTTGAATTGTTTCAATCATTTGACCACATTTCGAGGTTGAGCCTTAAAACGTCAGGACATCCTTGATCAAATATTCTCCCATATAATAATACAAGAAATGAATGTCACTACCACGATTAAGATAATATAAAGATCCTAAAATACAAATTCAAACTAAACCTAGATATTGCAAAGGAATGAAAGATAGAATATATGTATCAAAACCAAAGATGGCGTCAAATTTGTCCCAGGAGAATGAATGGTTAAAACATGTAGGAAAGACAAGTACTGTAAACTTTGGTCAAACCTCCTTTGAACTCCTAGAGGGCTAAAAGGTTGAGTTGTACAATAACACACACACACACACAACAACACAAAACAAAAAAAAAAAACCGCTAAAGAGATTACCTTTCAAAATTTAGAATAACCTAACAGATAAAATTGAAACATCCGATATCAATAGTAAAATTATAGACAGCATACCTTCATTGCTTCATCAGCAGTAATATTCTGGAAGCGAGGATGAACAATCATCCTCGGCTTAAAATGTTTTTTCGCAAGCTCCTTCTCCTTGCGAGCTTTTTCTTGCTCACTCTGTAGACTTCTCCTGTCTTCATGGTAATAGGTATCAACATTCTGAATATTTTGATTTCGGTTATTTCTCATTTCACTCTCTCTACAAACTAGGAACACCTGATACCTATTCTTTTGAATAGATTTGATCTTGCAAGTGAGAATGTCACCCTCATTCAGTCTCTCAGATAAGTCAGAAATATCCCTCGAATCATCTGAATAGTCTTCTTTCATAAGCATACCAGTCAGTCCAGATTCAAGAGCACAAATTGCCCTTTGCGCTTGCACCCTGCGAACTGTGGCCTGCACAATTCTTCCTTCAGCAAGGGTATCTTCAGTTTCACCTGAAATCATATAGAATTCTTCATCTTGACTTAGTTCTTCATATTTCTTACGCCAATCCTGAAAACCCTGTATTAACTCTCTCCTGATGTCACAAAATGTTTGTATCTTATTTTCACGCTCTTTACTTTTAGCATATGCTTCGACATCAAGCTTTTTAAGAAAACCAGGCCGATCCCTAACATGTTCAATAGCCATCTCCATAGCATCGTCATCATCATTGCCACCATCCACTTCATAAACAACATCTTTGGCCAATTCTTGCGCCAGAATATAGGATTCGGGATGAATTCGTGTATCATCCAACAGATCAATAAATTGGCTGCTGCTAGCAGCCAACCCACTACGCCGAACACGCAAGAAACCAACTGCATTAACAAACACCTTTTTACTTAACCCATGTGCTGTCAAAAAGTCCTTCCGAGTAAATATTGCACCAGATCTTACCAACGATCTCTGCAAAAATGCTGCCTTTCTAGGTCCAAGTCCAGAAATGAATTGCAAAGGTGCAAATAACCATTCGTGGCTTATAGCCAAATTTATGTCGAGGCCTACCTGGTTAGTAACATCTACCATGACCTGTTCAATCATTGCATATTTCTCATCCGGGGTGAGAAAGTTCTCAAAAGGATTGAGTTTCCAAGATAAGATTTCTCTTCCTGGCCCACACAGTGTGGCGACCATTGCCAATGGATTTTGAAGAAAACGTCCCAGAGCCACAGCACGCTTCACAATGCCTGCCAACACAGAATAAAATCAACCACAAGCCATTTAATTTGAACACATGAGATTTAGAAGAGATATTAATACCTGATTGTGCAGGTAGCTGATCGGATGAAATGCGAGAGTTTTCATACAGGCGAGCCAAAGATTCGTCCCCATAGACAATGCTTAGCCCATCCATATCATGTCCAACATCTCTAGGATTCTCCTCCACCATCTTAAAAATTATCTGATAATTGCAATAGGCAAAGAAATAGGTATAAGCTGTAACTAAGTTGGCTTGTTAAAATATGAGGTGCATGTACTCTACCCATTAAAAGAAAATCCATACACAACCAGATAAAATAAGGACATAAGAAAAAGGCAACACCTCATTTCATCAGACTATTTGCATTTAAAAAAATTCAAAGTAAATTATCTTCATCTACTAGAAACATAGTTTTATTAACAAGAAAAACTACAGAAAAGGATGAACAAGATTTCCATTTCAATTTCTAAACTACAGAAATCAATTGGATATGCCACTATATCGAAAAAAATAACCACAACACTAAGAGTCCAATCACCAGCACCATAGTTACACTCACCTCGTAAATATCATCTTTCAGGCGAACACAAGACAAATTAACAGCTCCTAGAACGGCGACATGTGGTTGGTGATCAGTCATGAACTTCAAAACACGTTCTTGATCATTTTTCTTACGTTGCTGATCATTAACATTCTGGGAGCGTAAGGTGAGAGACCCCGTGTAAAGCACATCTAGCACCTCCCCTGATGAATCTAGCATAACAAAAGTGGTTGCTGGCTTCCCAGGGCCCCAACAGCAAGCCATGACCCTGGGTGCAGCTTCATCGTCTGAGCTAATATCATTCTCTTTCCGTTGATACGGTCCCACAGAGACTTTATTCCACAAAACCTTTCCGTATTCCATCAGTAACCAGTTTTTTGCTCTACTAGTCAACAAGGATCTTGCTTCTTTCTCCATGGAAGGTAGAAGAAAATTAGAAAGAGCATCCTGCAATATCAACTTCCGCTGCTCATTCCACAGTTGTGCAGATTTACTAACACCATCACTAAGATAGTACTCATTAAAGTCACTCATCAACTTATTTAGTCTCTCTTCCGGTAGCTTAATGGTAACTTGAAGAAGCTTCTCCTCTTCAGCCTTCTGGATAAGCAACCATTGTGCATCCTCAAATCTATTTAATGGCTTTCTTTGCAACCACTTCACCCCTGCAAACTGATGAAAAGCATCAATTGCAGCATTTCCGTCAGGTGTTGGGCTCGTTGACAACTCAACCATATCCAAGTAGTTGCTCCGAACATATTTCCTGACACATGGCTCACAGCTTATCTCAACAGCTGCCTGGAACAAGCCATAAAACAACATCATACAACATTGTACCAGAGCTTATGAACTTATGATAAGGCATGCTATGATAAAGATTATAATGAACTCAAACTTATTAACCCATACCATATGCCTAGCTCCTTTGAGCACCTCTTGAGGTGTCTCGAACATTGCACATGTGAAGTTTGAAGCCAACTCCTCTGGCGTCTCTTTAGCATCCTCCAGCTCATCCATTCTCTAAATCCAGTAAAGTGTAAACCTTATGTCTCTTGTAAGGAAAAACATCTGAATGCACAAGAAAAAACAAACTTACCATTTTCTCTAGTGATAATTGTAATCCAAACTGTTCAGAGGTGTAACCAAACTTGCTAGCAACCTCCCACAAGCCAGCCTTACTGCAGATACTATAAAGAGATTTCCTCTTAGGCCTCTTATATTGTCCCTCATCCACACCTATCTCACCGGCAGGGAAATGCAAGTTAAATTTGGTGTCCACATCATCAACTTCTCGCTCTGATTCTGCAGCCTTTAGTGACTTCATAATTGATTCAAAAAGTTGCTGATTTAAAGTCAGTCGGGTCTCATCATATATACGTCGAGATTCTTCTTCAAACCGCTTCTCGTAGTAAGATTGCAGAGCACTTTTCCGCTTCTGAAGCAGCAGCCATTTTCTGTGCAAGTCCTGAATGGCCCAAAGTACCTAGATAGAAAAAGTATGCTATTTCAATATATTTCTAGTTCATTCTTTAACTGTATGCCATCTTAATTGTCGAATGATAAGTACCTTGTGCCACTTTAGCGAGGATGCTTTCTCACTTTTATCCAAATTTTGATCATCCAAGTCAATGTGTTCAGGATCTTTCAATAAACTTAGGCAATCCTCTTTCCGATACATAGCAATAAAGGGAACCTGAAAAGAGAGGACAGATTAATAAAATATATATCAGATAAATTAAAGAGTATATTGTCAGTAACAAGAATACTGACATCCAATTTCTGCACATGGTGCAAGTTCAAAAATCCGATGATGTCATCCCTGGTTATAGAATTCCCTAAGCCTGTCTTGCCAAAAAAAGGCACTGTACCACTTGCAAGTTGATTGACTATCCAGGTACTCTCATCATCTATGCTCTTTTCATCAAGTGGAGGAGAACCAGTGCTTTCCTCGTAAACCTATAAAGAAAGAATAAAAGGTCAAGTAAACTAAAATCTTGAATTACAGTATGTTATTCATAGAAAATTAAAAGGACCTGAATTCTTTCTGGGACATCAATCTCCCGAATCCGGTCATCCTTCTCTGTCATATACTTTTCCGAAAGAACAATTGGTTCAAATTCATCTTCAAGCCTCCTTTCCTTCCATTCACTGGAATCCAAGCCTTGCTTACGCAGCTGCAGTAATTCATCGACATCACCGAATATGTCGTGGGCTTCCTGCAGAGCAGATGAAGATACTCCTGCTGGCTGCCTAGATTTTTTTTTCTTAAGCTTCCTCTGTCTAATCAAGGATTGAAAAAAAAAAAAAAAAAAGAGGCAATGGGTTGATTATTCAAATATTTGAAAATTCAGTTCAAAACACAAACAAGGCATGGGCATGATATACCTGTTGACAGGAACACCAGTCTCATCAAATTCTTCGTCGACTATAAAGTCTGCCATTTCATCGTCTCCATCATCTTCCGCTTCTGCTGGTTCCTCCTCTTCAGCAATGTCTTCAAGTGGAGGACCTACATTGTCACATTGTATGATCAATCAAGAATAAACCAAATTCATATTGATTATTCTACTAGTCAAAGTTCTACATATATATAGATGGATATACCTTCATCATCACCAAATAATGTGAACTTAAGCTTCTCCTCTGCAGTTCTTCCCCCTTTACCACTACCAAGAAACTCCTCCTCATCAGACAAACCACCAAGGTCCCCCTGAGCATGCCTCTGAGCTTTTTTCAGCCGCTTAAATTTCCCCTGAAAAGTTTGGATTAAAAAACAAGATAAAAACCTCCAAATTTTTACTGTGCAACGTTTAGAAGTATATATGTGTGTGTGTGTAAATGCATTAAATTTAAAATTCAACAGAAACTAGAAAGAATATGGGTGGTGTTCACAACCTTCCTGCGGGGGGCAATCACATTATTGTCCTCCAGCAGCTCATAGTCATCTTCATCAAGAACATACTCTTCTCTACACAAAAAAAAAGGCAAGAACAGAAAAATTATATGAAGAAGAAGAACAGCCTCTATGCTATAAAAATTAAAAGATACGAATATTTTCATTGACATTGTATTGGCTTCATCTAAAAGGACAAGAAGAAAACAACTCCCAAACCACCAAAATGCAATTTTCTTTTCTGGGTTTTTCATTGGTTCAATGGGGCCAAATACAATAAACACTAGATAATTCATTGGTTCAAGGTCTTGAAACCTGAAAAACCAGATTACTTTTTATCCGTACAATATCACTCTAAAACCTGGCATATCTTAGATAGAAAACAGCTCAGGGAATAGAACATTTACTTTTTCTTTCTTTTCTTCTTCTTCTGCCTCTCCTCGTCACTGTCCGCCCTCTCTTCTTCTTCCTCTTGCTCTTCTTCATCAACATCATCTACTATAAAATCATCCTTCTCATATTCATCTGGCCCTTCTGCAAAATCCATACCAATAATAATGAAAACAATAAACATCATAAAATAATCTTAGCCAGACGAAGTAACCAGATGGCCAATTCGTTTTCCCTTGGTACACATTTCTAGGAATCCAAAGAGACCCCATTTCCACCCCAAATTTCTTCTGCGAACAAATAAAAGCCCTAGTTAAAGCAAACAAACCCTAACCCTAAATGGATCCTTAAACCCAATAAATTGACCATTATAAATCTCAGAAAACCGAACCTCAGAAAAGTCCATGCATTTTAACAAATAGGTGAGAAAAATATAGGGCCGTACCGTCTTCTTCGTCCTCATCTTCTTCGCCGCCATCCCGGTCGACTGTGTCCCCGTCGACGGGTTCCCTATCGTCCTCTTCGAGCTCGACCTCATCTGAACAGATTGTACAGAAAACATCACAAAAAATACAGCAGCCATTTTAAGCCAAGAGAAAGAGAAAGAGAAATAGAGGATTACCCTCTTCGTCAGAGATGACAGCTTTGCCCATGATTTGGTGGCAAAGGGGATTTTAGGGCAACCAAGGGTGTATTGTTGATTCACACCAGGAAACGAAAACAAGAGTCTGGGTTCAAAATTCTCACAGGAAAGAAATAGAACTAGTACGCCAGAGAGCAAGACACAAAGTTCGTGCTTCAAGAGGAAGAAGAGACTGATAATTTCATTCGAGCAAGTTTTAAACGGAAATTCTGGCATCCACCGCCATCCCAGCCGTTCATCCAATTCAGCCTCGATCCAGCCGTCCATCCAATTCAGCCTCGATCCAGCCGTCCATTCAGGGTTAGTCAATCACTGTCAACGTTAGTTGTTAAATCACGTGGAAAAAAAAAAAAAGGGTTAAGAGAACGAGGTAAAAAATTCGGCACTCTCCCCTCCTTTTTCTTCTTGTTTCTTTCTTTCTTTCTTACTTTCTCTTCTACTCTAGGCCCTTTCTTTCTTTCTCTTCTACTCGGGGCACCAATTCACCCTCTTCTCGGTGGTGACGCATCAAACGGTGAGCGGCGGCGGCGGGTGATGCGGCCGGATCAACGGCAATTCAAGCCGGATATCCGAGCCGGCTCGGTGTGGGCAGGGGATGGCGGGAAGTGGAACGGCGTCGCCGGGTCGACGCGGTTGTGATCGATGGGTGCCTTGGCTGAGCTTGTGGATGTGCAGCGCGGTGGTGGTCTGGGCAGAGGAATAGAGCAGCGGTGATTATGGTGAGTGCAGAGAGAAGAAAACAGAGGGAAGAGAAAAGAAAAGGAAGAGGAAGAAAGAAGAAGGAGAACACCGAATGGGAAAGAAGAGGAAGAACAGTGGGAAAGAGGAAGAAGATTCCGATTGGGAAAAAAAACAAGGAAGAAGAAAAATAACTTTTTATTAAATAATGTTTAAGGGAAACGTAAATAACAAGAGAAATAGTAGAGAATACTCAGAATAGGATCAACTTTATTAATGAATAAAGGGCCTCTATATATAGAGGAATACATGATACAATCCATACTGATGTAGAAAATATCTAATCCATATTCTAGAAGGATAACCTATACTAAGAGTCCTAGTTTGACAAGGCACACAATAATGTTTTCCTTCAACACCCCCCTTGTGCCGGTCACAACTAGACGGTGCTTTCCATGTTGTCTCGTTAAAAACCTTGCCAAGTAACAATAAAAACCCAGTGGGAAAAATAACCTTGGTCGAAGGGAAAAAGAGTACAACGCACCCTTCACATTTGAAAATGACATGTATGTGCCAGACTCCCCCTCAAGTCTGCACCTCCCCCTGATTCCTACAATCATGGGATTTCAGATAACTTAAGCATACCAATGTGTTTAACATGTTTTTCAAACGTGGACTTAGGCAAAGACTTAGTAAATAAATCTGTCACATTCTCCTCAGAACTAACTTGGTTCACTTGAATCTTGAGGAGAGCTTGTTGTTGCTGATTATAAAAGAACTTAGGTGATATATGCTTGGTATTGTCCCCTTTAATGAAACATTGCTTCATCTGCTCGATGCAAGCGCATTGTCCTCATAAATACATGTAGGTTCCTCAGTGGTTGACTTCAAACCACTCGTTCCTCGAATATGTGCAATGACAGACCTTAACCATACACATTCACGAACAGCTTCATGTAGAGCAATTATCTCTGCATGATTCGAGGAAGTAGCAACTAAAGTTTGCTTGGTGGACCTCCAAGATATCGCCGTGTTACCCATGGTAAAGACATAACCAGTTTGGGAACGACCTTTGTGTGGGTCAGAGAGATACCCATCATCAGCAAATCCAACCAAAATATCACAAGAATTGTTGGTATATGGAATATCAGCAGTGGCGCGACCGGTCGGCGCATTCTTAGCGACCGGTCGCCCGGCATCAGCAAGTGTGTTCTTGTCATGCCTTTGTGTCTCTCGGTAGGGATAAAATAAGCCCAAATCAATTGTACCTTTAAGGTAACGAAATATTGTCTTTATGCCACTCCAATGGCGTTGCGTGGGCGCAGAGCTAAATCTAGCCAACAAGTTCACAGCAAAAGAGATGTCAGGTCTAGTGCATTGGGCTAAGTACAATAACGCGCCTATTTCACTCAGATATGGCACTTCGACTCCTAGAATTTCTTCGTCATCATCCTTTGGACGAAATGGATCCTTCTTTGGATCTAGGGTCCGACCGATCATGGGAGTGCTAACCGGATGTACTTTGTCCATGTTAAATCTTCTTAACATCTTGTGGACATATGCAGATTGGTGGATCAATACTCCACTTGCTCGGTGCTCTAGCTCAAGGCCTAGACAAAACCGAGTTTTCCCAAGATCTTTCATCCCAAATTCGGATTTCAAATATGTAGCAGTATCTCTCAGTTCTTCGAGAGTGCCAATTAAATTCATGTCATCAACATAGACAGCAATAATTGCAAATCCGGAACTTGTTCTCTTAATAAACACGCATGGGCATAAATCATTATTTATATATCCCTTCCCAATCAAGTAGTCACTTAGACGGTTATACCACATCCGTCCGGATTGTTTTAATCCATATAGTGAGCGTTTTAATCTTATCGAAAACGCACTCTGTGGTTTAGAGTCACTTGACTTGGGGAATTGAAGTCCATCAGACACCTTCATATATATCTCTGAATCTAGATCCCCATAGAGATATGATGTAACCACATCCATGAGCTGCATGTCAAGTTTTTCGGAAACTACCAAACTGACAAGGTAGCGGAACGTAATAACGTCCATTACGGGAGAATATGTCTCCTCGTAGTCAATCCCAGGGCGTTATGAGAAACCTTGCGCCACGAGGCGAGCCTTATATCTTAAGACTTCATTCTTCTCATTACGCTTTCTAACAAAGACTCATTTATGTCCTACAGGCTTTACACTTGGCGGTGTTAACACTACGGGCCCAAATACCTGTCTCTTTGTTAGTGAATCTAATTCAGCCTGGATTGCTTCTTTCCATTTAGGCCAATCGGCTCTTTGTTGACATTCTTCAACAGAGCGTGGTTCGATGTCATCATGCTCTATAATCTCTTGAGCAACAGAATATGCAAATACATCATCAATGATAATGGAATTTCTTTCCAACGTCTCAAGCATGCATGCATAATTCATTGAGATTTCTTTGTTCTCTGAAATTGATTCAATCATTGAGGCGTCCCCCAATATTGATTCATGGACATAACTATAATCAGAGATAATCTCATGAGACGGGTTTCCTGTATTGATGATTAATGGATTAGGCTGTGCCAAACTCGCTTTCTTCCTTGGGCGAGAATTCATCGAACCAAGTGGTCTCCCCCTCTTTCTTTGGGGAACCACGGCCTCAACTACTCCTCCACTAGGGGTAGTTGCGATGCCAGTAATGGCGCCATGTCCCGTTGTAGGGATTTCCAACCTTGCAGGCACGTTTGCAGCTGGTATGTGTGATCTCGTCACTTTAGCAATATCAGAAAACGCATCAGGCATCGAATCTGCTACGTTCTGAAGATTGAGAATTCTCTGCACCTCATTATCACACTGTGCAGTTCGGGGATCAAGATGAGACAGAGTGGGGACAGATCATGATAGGTGCATAATTGTACAACTTTTTATATCAATTTCTCTACATTTTTGTTGTTAGTTTCTCATAAATTTGTGTTATTTATTTAGTTTTTGTGTTTGTAGGTTTCCAATTGCAAATAAAGAGAAAAGAAGATAAGTTGAGGAAAATAAGCAAAGTGTTGGAAATTTATGAAGTCTAATGGGCTTTTTCGAGGCCCATTAAGAGGTGCGCTGTCGTGAGGCCCAAGATGAAGGCTCAAATCCATGAAGAAAGGCCCAAGCCCAAGATGAAGGCCCAAATCCATGAAAAAAGGCCCAAATCCATGAAGGAAAGCCCAAGTCCACAAAGCATGAAGGAAAGGTCCAAGCCCATTTTCGGACAATCTGCCTGTGCAGATCTGTCAACTTTGGAAGTGCATATCTCTCACTTCCACCGTTGGATCTAGCTGTATTTTTGATACACGCTTCATGTGTGTGTTAAGTATTTTGGATTCAAATTTCAGAGTCAAACAACCGTTCAAACATCAATTATTCCATTCTAAGTGGGCATAGCTCAGTGCTGTCTACTTTCCAATTCTTTCTTCTTCTTTTATTCTCAATGCTCCACTCACCACCATATTGTCATCCATCTCACCAACCCATATTTGTTGCTTTCTTCCAACACTATTAGTGCTTAATTTCTTTTACCTAAATAAATGGTTCATTGCCATATGACTACATTTCCACCATTCCACTTACCATTTCTTTTCTACCACTCACATTCCACTTCTCTTCCTTTTCTTTCTTTATTTCTTTCATTGTCTTCTTCTTCCTCTCCATTCTCCTATAAATAGCAGCCTCATTCTTCTCTTCAAAACACACCCCAATGGGGAGGGACAAACCCTCCTCTTTCTCTTCTCCCTCTCACATCATATTTTCCATTCTCTAGTACTTTAGGTTTTCAAGTCTTCAAGGAGGAGGGGAGCTGTTTACACCATCACCACCAGCCATCAACCATCATCACCACCATCATCATCACCTTGGGAATCTCGGCTTTGAGTTGCTTGCTTTCAAGGATTCAAGAGTTCGTGGTCTTCGAGTTCTTCCTACTTTCCATATGGTGTACTTCAACTTAATCTTTAATTACTCTTTTTGAGTTCCTCTTTGTTGCTTGTTTATCTTTTGTATTAGTTAACATGACATGATTTATATAATTTCCAGCCTTTATATATGAGTTTATTTAGTTATTGGATCCTAATTAATTAGTTCTTCTAGTAGCTTATGTGACTTCGTTTACTTGATTCTGTTTTATAGAAAACTTTTATGTGTTTATGTTATAGGGTTCGAAACTTATAATATTTGCATTTAATTGGAGCTAGAGTTAGGGATTACAATTCACCTAATAGTTTTGGAAACCTAATTCACGAGTAGTAAAGGCTTTGGACAAAGGTCGGTGTCAAATAAAAAGGATTGCAGACATATGGACTTTTCTATAATGGGTCGTGCACTTTGATTAACAACTCTTCTTCTATGCGTTAAACATGGTTTGACTAGCTAGCTTTCTAGACTAAGATGGCACGTTTAATTGGTTAATCTAGGTGCTTTCACTTAGGTTAATTTTCGTAGACAGGTTTTATTTGGGGAATGGTTAGCTTCTAACTTTCCACATATGTTAATTTCGGTTTCATGGCTAGGGAACTTGGTTAATTTTCGGTCCAATGATTTGTAAACTTGTATACTTGTGGCTGAACTTTATATATTTTGTGTTTCATCCCATCTTATTTAATTTATTCTTTGTAATTTAATTAATTTATTTCATTCAATCAATTTCTTTAACCCTCTTTTACTTTGTACATATGTATATATTCTTTATACTTGTTAATAATAATTATTTATTTTATTTAATTCTTGTGACATTTTTTGTTAGGTACACCCTTTGATCTCCGTTGTGAACGATACCCTACTATGCACTATACTACTACCGATAGAGTTTTTTTAAATTGATGCTCATTTTGGGCGTGTCAGATCACGACAATTCCTGTCGTTCCTGTTGAACATGCTTGTTCTTATCTCCCCCTAACGACGGGAAGACTGTCTCCTCAAAGTGACAATCCGCAAATCTAGCGGTAAAGAGATCGCCTGTCAAGGGTTCCAAATAGCGGACAATTGTTGGAGATTCGTAACCAACATAGACACCTAAATGTCTCTGGGGACCCATTTTGGTGCATTGTGGATGCGCAATTGGCACATAAACCGCACAACCAAAGATGCGTAAATGTGAGACATCCGGCTCATATCCAGTTACCAACTGGTATGCAGGAAAAGGTTGGGTAGTAGTGGGTCTGAAACGAATAAGTAAAGTTGCATGCAATATTGCATAACCCCAAGCAGATAATGGGAGATTGGTGCGCATAACCAATGCCCGAGCGACCATTTGAAGTCTCTTAATGGTGGCTTCTGCGAGACCATTTTGTGTATGCACATGGGGTACGGGATGCTCAACATCAATCCCAATAAACATGCAATAATCATCAAAAGTTTGTGATGTAAACTCCCCAGCATTGTCAAGACGAATTGACTTAATAGGATGATCAGGGTGATGAGCCCGTAAGCGAATAATTTGTGCTAGGAGCTTTGCAGCATTGCGTGTGGACAATAAAGCGACATGTGACCAGCGTGTCGAGGCATCCACCAAAACCACAAAATATATGAAAGGTCCGCAATATGGATGGATGGGTCCACAAATATCTCCTTGGATACGATGTAAGAATGGAATAGTTTCTTTCATGTCCTTAGCATAGGATGGTCTCGATCCTAATTTGCTTAAGGAACAGGCTTTGCAAAATGAGCCCTTGGCCATAGAGGCGATAGAAGCATAGGAGGCATCCTGATTAGGATTTGAATCAATGTAGTCGACCGGTCGCCAATTACCTTCGACCGGTTGCTGAAAGCTGTCGGAAGTGGTCGACCGGTCACCCGAAAGTCCGCGACCGGTCGCCGATGTACAAAAAGGGGTCAGTAGCTTTCTGGAGACGGTCGACCGGTCGCCAAGAATACTGCGACCGGTCGCCGAACGTGTGACGATTTTTGCACCTTTCTTTGGCACGTCAGTGACGATTTTCTCCCCTCCGTGAATCTTTTGTTCATTTTTGCTTCTATTGGCTCGATAAAAGGGATGCCCGTGTGAGGTTTTCAATATACAGATCATCATATCACGACCTGGATGTCCCAAGCGGTCGTGCCAAAGCCTATATGTGTCGGAATCCAAGAGATCATCTCTAAAAACATTGTTGGATTCAATAATACGAATAGTGGTTAAATATAACCCACTAGAACGACACATAAGTCTTTCTAAGATGCGCTTTCTTCCGCATTCATTAGAAGTAATACATAAGTATTCATTTCCATTCTCACAATGAGTTTCCATGTGATAACCGTTGGCGTGAATGTCTTTAAAACTTAGGAGAGTACGGTTAGCTCGAGGAGCATAAAGTGCTTCGGTAATATTGAGCACTATGCCATTGGGCAACATAAATTGGGCATTGCCTCGCCCATTGATCAATCGTGATGACCCAATCATCGTAGTCACAAAAGAGTTATAAGGAACTAACTCAATAAATAATTGTCGGTGGCGAAGTATTGTGTGGGTAGTTCCACAATCAGCAAGGCATTCAATCTCTCCGGGAAACATACCTACAAACATAGGGTATGAAAATAAATATATGTCCATGACATAACAAAAATTTCGAAAATAACTTGCAACTCTTTGAAGGAAATTCGAAATTTATTGATAATCTTGCCAACGATTACATCGAGGTCTTGTCCAGAAAATTCTAATCCAAAATAACTATGACAAATGTCAATTGAAATAAGGCATCAAAAGCCTTTACATAATAAACTTGGAAATAAAACAATTGCAATTTAATCGAAGTCTGGAACTTCTAAAGTCTTCTCATTGCTTTGGTCGACTTTGAAATCTGCAATTGTGAGATTGACATCTTTCTCATCTCCGGTATCTTCTCCATAATGAGCTTCTTGCTCTCTGGATTCAAGGTACTTCTTGTAATCCGCAACCAATTTGTTGCTTGCCTTGCATTGTCTAAACCAATGATCATGTGATCCACATCGGTGGCATTGCTCGTTGGCACCACCTGCCTCATTGTTGCGTCTAACAACTTGTGCCCTTGGAGGATGATTTTGTGTACAACCACCATGTTGCCGCGCCATCCATGGCCAACGTTGGCATGGCCACCACGGCCCATGCCACGTCCTCCAATCCCTCTTCCACGTGGTACATAGTTCCCACGATTTGGTGCAACGTTGTTGCGGTTACCTTCCTTATTTGGACGATTATATGGACAGGTGCGTCCATTAGCATTACCCTTAGCATTAGGGTTTCGTCCTCTCTTGGCTAATTTTCCATAATGTGTTTCTGGAACTCTCTTTGTTCCGACAGGCCGCGAGTTATTATTCAACATGATCATGTCATGCTTCTCATCTACTTGCAGAAGATTGATTAGCTGATTAAAAGTAGTAATCCGCTTGGCATTATAATCAATCCTATATTGCTTTCAGAGGATGAGTGCCGATGCGGGGAAGGTAGAGAGGGTCTTCTCTATCAAGTCTGCTTCGGTAAGAGTCACCTTACAAAATTGAAGGATAGCCCGTAGACGTAGCATCTCAGAATTAAATTCTGCTACGGTTTTGAAGTCAAGAAAGCGGATGTCGTTCCACTTGACCTTCAAATCAGGAAGTAGTGTATCCTGGATGTTTCCAAATCTTCCATGAAGAGCTGTCCATAATTCATATGGATCCTTAACTTGCATATATTCCCATCTTAGGGAAGGGGCCATATGGCGCCTAAGAAACATCAGTGCTTGGGCTTGGGCAGACGCAGGTGGAGCTTTCGTGTTCGCATCTGGAGCACGAATTGTGGAAATAAGTTCTTTTCCAATGAATGTAGTTTCAACATCCGTCACCCATCGGTGATACTCGGTTCCATTAGGATCAAGGATGTCAAATTCGAGCTTTTGCGTTTCAGGCATCCTAAAATAGACAAATAAGAAGATACATTAGTTTCGCAGTCATAAAAGACATCCACGAACACTAAATAAGATTTCCAAGTATTTTTCGGATTAGAACAAGACCAAGATGGATTTGACCATAGCTTAAACCGTTCGATAGCTCCACGTAGGCATGACCGGATAAGAAAAGGAATGTCGGTGGAGCAAAGCTCTCTCAATACCACTGATTCCAATCCCTCACCTAAATCACACCTACGTAGGTGAGTCTAGTAATGAATAAGCCATGACCAAAAATTGGTCGAATTCAATGCCTTTGTGAACTTTCTTTATCACAAAGATTTTCTTGGATGCTCATGAAGTTACTTTATCATAGCATATATTATGAATCCCCACGATTCATTAAAGCTCTTTAACTTTTACTAAAGAATGATAACATTAGGGGTGCTCATGACTTACATATATCGCAAGCGATATAAAGCTCGATCACTCCCCTAATGCTTCTCATAATCTTTCGAAGTAGGTATAGCTTGTTGTCTTTTTGCTCATATATTTTCACCAAGAAAGTCACACGCCATATGAGGGGTCGGGATGTAGAAGAAGGGAAGTTTTTAAATCCCCGAGAAAAACACAACCGCATCAAAAGCATGAACTTTTAGAAAATACTTACTTGGTTTTCTTGGAATTTGAATATCTGGAGATCCAACGGTCCGAATGGACTGAAATTTGAACCGGGAGCAGTAGAAACACGGAGGAAGCAGTCGACGAAATTGCAGCTTGATCGAACGGTTGATGAGGGAGAAAATGGCTTCGAAAGTCGGCTGTCTCGTGCAGGCAGATTCTAGAGTTTTAGGTTTTTGTAGCTAGGGCTAGAACTCGTGCTGATAACGTGTTTAAGGGAAACGTAGATAACAAGAGAAATAGTAGAGAATACTCAGAATAGGATCAACTTTATTAATGAATAAAGGGCCTCTATATATAGAGGAATACATGATACAATCCATACTGATGTAGGAAATATCTAATCCATATTCTAGAAGGATAACCTATACTAAGAGTCCTAGTTTGACAAGACACACAATAATGTTTTCCTTCAACAAATAATTATTTTTTTTAAAATTTTAATTTTGAAATAAAGATAAAAAGAAATCATTAAATAAAAGAGAAAAGGAAAATAAATGTGAAGTTTGAATTTGAATCGCCGCTGCGAGTGGTGGTTCCCCTATAAATTTACCGGGATTTAAAATAATTTTATAATTTCACCAAAAGTGACTAATTGCACCATTTTAGTATTATAAATCAAGGGTTATTTTGTGAAAAGAAAAGAGGCGGATGGTTTAAGAAAACCCCAACTTTTAACTTTATTAATATAGATGACAAACATTATGAGACTTCTCTCATGGAAATCTAATGGTATGATACAAACAAATTTACATCACCAAAGCTCTCAGTTTATAAAATTTATTATTTAATCAATCCACCGATTCGGTCTAATCAATTGACTAATTTCACATAGTATGGCTAATTTTTTGTACTCCAAAAGTTTCAATCCTAGTTGACATTACATGAAAGATTGACTTGTCATATATACAATTTCAAAATAATTTCAAAATTTCAACTTCAAATATTCTTACTTGACTTATATATATATATATATATATATATATATATATAGTTCAGGGTATTAACGAGAAATTAGTCCTATATATATACATGTTGTCTCCATTACATAGGACTATGTACTTTTAAAGTACATAGTCTTAATGCAAACCATCAGATCAAATCATTTAAACAGATCTGACAAATGATATTAGAACTATGTACTTTAAAAGTACATAGTCCTATGTATTAGAGAAAAATCCTATATATATATGCATGGGATTGAAGACATTATTTCGGTCCTTTTATTGAGTACATTAACTTTCAAGGTAAAATCAATTAAATATATTTAATTTCAATGGTAAATATTGTTTTTTATCAAAGGAGGTACGACTTTATTAGAAAAAACTACGAAGTTAAATACTCCGATGATAGTACACCAAACATAAACCTAGGAGGGTGATTAGTCCAAGCAAAAGCTTGACTAGTTTGAGCAGAAAACCTAGCTAAAATATGCGCAGCAGAGTTTGCTTGGCGTTTAGTATGACAAAGACGAACACAAGAAGTGTCAACCAAAGTTTTAGCTACATCATCATAAAGTATGCCCAATGGAGAAGAATTAGAAGCCTTGAAAGAGGGTAATTGTTGTTGAACCAAGAGAGAATCAATTTCAATGATTACTGGAGAAAGAGAATGCACACGAACATAGTCCACAGCTGCTTGACAAGCCAAAAGCTCAGCATGCTCTACTGAAAACATATGAACTAGATGCTTACTAACACCACCCAAACATGTGCCGTTTGAACCACGGACAAGAAATCCCCAACTGCCAGACTTTGTATGACAATCAAAGGCCCCATCAATGTTCACTTTTAACCAACCAGATGGAGGGGTATGCCATTTAGGGGTACTAGTACAACATGGGTTTTACATATATACCTTCGTATTATGAAAAATGAAAGCATTGAGTCTGGAAGAAGCCATCATCGCTACATCTTGAGCTTGTGTGAACTTATTCTCCCAAACTCTACTGTTTCTTTCTTTCCAAATTCCCTAAATGAGCATAATCATACGAGCAAACTCACTCTTCGATAATTGCAACCAACAGTACGTATTCAAACCATTCTTTCATCCCTTTCGAAATTGCCTCTGTTATAAAAAAAACTTGAGCAAAAGCAAGGTCTGTACTTAATACTTCACGAGTGAAGTTATAATCACTGCCCAAGTGAACATTTGACTCATCAGCAGTGTTACACAACGGACATATGTGCGACTCCAACACAACCCTTTTAGAGGCCAATCGATCCCGAGTAGGAAGAATATTATGACAAAGCTTCCAAACATTAAATTTAACAGAGCTAGGAACCTTGGAGCTCCACATACCCTTCCAAAACATTTGTGAACAATGTCCAGTAGTAATAGACGGAGGAACAAGAAGAGAAGAATGCTCCAATCTATAAGCTGTCTTAACAGAGAAGAGCCCTTTTGGATCTGGGTTCCATACTAGACGATCCAGAGGAGAATTAGGATTGAGAGGAATATACAAAATCATGGCTACATCACGAGGGTGAAATGTTGCACGAAGCAGAGCTTCATTCCAAATTCCAGGGGCCAGAACAAGTCCCTGAACCCGAGCTAAATTATCCCTACTCACCAAAAGAGGACTAGGTCTGAAAAAAGGGATTCTAGGAATCCAATTATCATTCCAAATGAAAATATTTGCTCAATTCCCCACTAACCAACGATTACCTTTTTTAGTAACTCAAGTGAGGCAAAAAGACTCCAAGAAAATGATGGAGAAGCATACTCGAGCCTTATAAAGCCCTGCAATTAAAGAATCTGGATTGGTAACCACTCTCCAAGCCTGCTTAGCAAGCATTGCTAAATTAAAATCAGCTAGGTTTTGAAAACCTAAACCGCCTCCTCTCTAGAGTAGCACAAATCCTTCCAAGCTTTCCAATGAATTTTCTTTTTGTCATCGGAACTACCCCACCAAAACCGAGCGCACATTTGTTGCAAGTCCTCACAGAAATTCTTCATTAATTGGAAGCAACTCATAGCATAAGTAGGAAGTGTCTGCGCCACTACCCGAATCAAAATATCCTTACCAGCCCCACTAAGAAGCTTACCTTGCCACCCTTTTAATTTTGCTGCTAAACAATCCTTTATATACTAAAAAGTAGCATTTTTTTCCTTCCCAACATATGTAGGTAGACCTAAATATTTATCATGGGAATCCACTATCCCCACACCCAGTCTGTCTGCTACCAAACCTTGTAACTCAGAACAAACATTTTTGCTAAAAGCCACCGAGTTCTTATGAAAATTCACCAATTGCCTAGACGATCTCCCATAAATCTCAATAACATTCTTTATGTGCATACACTCCTCAAATGATGCATGGGAAAAAAGAAGACTATCATCCGCAAAAAGCATATGATTGATATGGGGTGCCTGAGGACATATAGATATACCCGGAAAAATACCAGCATACTACTTTTGCTGTAATAGAGCTGAAAACCTTTCTGCTCCCAACAAGAAGAGATAAGGGGATAAAGGATCCCCTTGTCTCAACCCTCTAGTCAGAACAACAAAACCCCTTGGCTTCCTCCGAACCAAAAGAGAATAACGCACCGTGCTAACACACTGCATTATCATATCGATCCAAATGCGGGCAAAGCCAAAGCGTTCCATGACTTTTCGTAGAAAGACCCATTTCATATGATCATAAGCCTTTCTCAAATCTAACTGCAAAGTCATAAAGCCCTCCTGCACTGTTCTCTTATTATGAATAAAATGTACTAGTTCATTGGCAACAAGAGTGTTATATATAATCAATCTACCCGGAACAAAAGCACTCCGATAAGGAGAAATAATAGTAGGTAGTATGATCCTCAAACAGTTGGATATCACTTTGGAACAGAGTTTGTAAATAACATTACAAAGCGCAATGGGACCAAATTAGACATATCCTCCTGATTTTTCACCTTTGGTATAAGGCAAATATGGGTGAAATTAATTTGTGTCAGTAATGAACTGGAATGCAGAAAACTATGGACTGTCTTAGTGCCATCCCCACCAATTGAATCCCAATAGTGTTGGAAACACAAAGGTGGCATGTCATCTGGTCCTGGAGATTTAGTTGGATACATCTGAAAAAGAACAATACGAACCTCCTCTTCAGAGTTTATAGAGCTAAAACTAGCACTCAGTTTAATCCTTGCAAACAAAATATTAATGTCACGTAGTATAGGTAAGCAAGGGTCTCCCGCAGAGGATTGTTCTAATTACTAAACTATAATGACTAAACAATAATATAAAGATGGGGGTTTTTAACAAAACTAACAAACAAGTAAATTAAATGATGGAAATAAATCCAAGATGTGAAAGTTGTGATGGAGAAAATCAATAAGAATAATATAACCAGGGACATGCTATTCACCACAAGACAATGTTTCATTCATGATATGTTAACCAATAAACTTCTTTTTCAATTGAATGTCATTACTCAAGTTAAGCCGATGATATGTCGAACTTAACCTATTAATCTCTCATACTTGGTATGTTAGATGCATGATGTTTACAATCTAACTTAGCCTCCAATAAGCAACCTAGGATGATGTTTCCGAACGGTTCAACAAATCAAAAGTCATTAAGCTTTAAGAGATTCTGAATAACGCTAGGCAACTTCGGTACTGGTGTTGTCCTAATTACCTAGATATTGATTCATATGAATATGTCAATTATTCATGTGCTACTCTAGAATATGTTATGATATAGACGGTCATGTACACATTCATAGCAATAAAACCCTAGCATGCTTACTAAGCGTGCACTCAAAGTAAACAGACAAGAAGTTTATCAATGTAAAACCAATGAATCAACAAACAAACAATATCCAAAGAGTTATTGATTAACGCCAATATCATAAAATCCACATGTCTAGGGCTAGAAGCAGCCCCTAGTTACTAAAGAAATTAGCCACACATAGTCATGGTGGCAATCACAAAATTCATATGAAAATACTAAGAAAACCGAAAGATGGATAGAGTCACAACGATTTTCACGGCTCTCCAACACTTGCTCTCTAGGTATGATAATATAACCATCTGATCTCGGCTGATTAAGAGATGCTTAAATACCCCAGGTTAGGGTTTAATTCATCCAAGCCCAATAGGAGTCAAAACCCATAAGGAAAAGTCACAAATCCTAAATGAATTAGGATTCCAGATTCGCGGCAGATTGACATTCGCTCACTTAATCAGTCATAATTTCTTCTAGAAAACTCCAAATAACGAACCGTCAGAAGCTACGGAAAATAGACATCCGGGGCCATTCATCCATATATGGTACATCTTCTAATTCATCCTGAGCTTCTCCCAGTTCTCTGTCGAAGTAGACTAATCCGCACAGGCAGATTCACCAACTTAGCTTTTAATTGCCACTTTTGCTTCTTTTCATTCCTCAACACTCCAAGAGTCCTATAAATCATAAAACAACATAACTAACTCGAATAAAGATGGAATGTGAGATAATTAATATAGAATTAAGCACAATAGAACATACAAATATGCTCCCATCAAATACCCCCACACTTAGCTTTTGCTAGTCCTCGAGCAAAACAACTAAATAGATCATAATCAAAGACTCAATCTACACCTTCCAACATTTATCTCAGAGAACCATACAAGTCAATAGCATCAAAAATAGTTTACTCATCAAAACAGGTTCTAAAAACTTCATTCAAAAGTTAATAAATCCCTATAACCATCATGCTCAAGTGTAGTGTGTGAAATAGCCATAAGTTAACACAATGAACCAAACCTCAATCGACATGCTTCAGCCAAGTATTAACTCCATCCTCACAAGGATAATCACTCAATTTTCACTCAGATTTTCTAGCTAATTCTCATGCATTCACTCAAGTTATATGTGAGAGGAATAATGTATACAAGACAACAAATAGCTCACATATGCATAACAAGAATAAAAGCTCTTTCTGGAAATTTAAATATGATCTCATGAAAGGAATATCAACTACTTGAATGAATAGAACATATGCCATAGGCTCACTCCTCAATACAAGTCTCTACAAGCCGAAAGTGCAACTTCCAAGATCAAAAGGTTTTATATATTAAGGTTGTAATGGGGCCATGGGGTTAAGGTCTAAGAAACGAAGGGATAGGAAATAACAAAGATCCTAAGAAATTAGCAGAGCATATATGAGAGGCAAGCGATTCCGATTAATCTTTGATAACTCATCAAGGTATAACAATAAACTCATGAAGCAAACAACCTTTCTTTCCACAACACAATATGTAAATCGGACTCATGAATATTTTTTTTGTTTTCAATGCCGCATCATATATATATATTTTTTTCTTTGATGATTTTTTTTTCACAACGGCAACACACTACTTGAGTCCAATTTATGTATCAATGAATCACACTCCCACACTTGCTCTTTGAGACAAGTCCACCAATCTTGCTTAACAAGTACCTTGAACATATGTGAATCTCCAAAAATTAGCTCCACTACTTCCTTAGGATAGGGTAGGATTAACTATACTAGGCTTAGGAATATGGTGATGTGGTTAGCAAAGAAAAGGCTCACATAGGCTCAAAGGGGTTATCTAGGGGTTCATGATTAGGGACACAAGCTTAATTTGGTTTTGGTGGAAGTTCCTAGGTGCCTTAATCACATCAAAGTCATTGCACATTTCAACATAAAGTTTCAAGAGGTCTCAGAGTGAGTTCTAGCAATTAGTTCTCAATATGTGTCAAATTCAAGTAATCAACCAAGCAAAGAACAATGAGATCATGCAACGAATAATCGACAAGAAAGCAAGAATTAGTGTATAACTCTCCAAAAGAATAGCAATATGGCTTAAAAGCTCACAAGGGTTATGCAAGTTCATACAAGACCTAACATGCTTCTCTCAATCCAATTCATCACATCAACATGGCTATAAGTGCATAAATAGTTCAAGCATAACAATCATAGAAAATCGATTAACCAAAGAATACAATCTAGACCTAAAACAATGCTTAAACACATCTTTAGCCATAGAAATCAAAGTTCAATTCTCATCATTGTATTGGAAGGTATCCTAAAACACAAAACAAAACATAACAAACATTGACTCTTTTTGTATTTTCTGATTTTTTTTTTAAATTTTTTTTTCGGACTCTCAGAAAAGGTTGCAAAAATTTCAGATTGGACGCAAATTTACTCAAGCCATATAATCACCATGTGTACCCTCCCCTACACTTGAATCAAACATTGTCCTCAATGTTAAACAAGAAAACATGCAATGAAAAGAATCAAGCAAGTAAGGGAGAGAGAAAGAGAAAGCAAATCTGTAATTGGAGTGCCACGATCGCCATTCATTGGGTTGCCTCCCAAGTAGCGCTTGGTTTAACGTCCTCAGCCGGACGACACCAATGGTTATCCAAAGGTGATGGAGCCACCATATCCCGATTTTGTATGGACACACATTGTCTTGTTCCGGAATGATGGCGGGCCGTATAGAAAAGTGAGATCACCACGAGAGGTCTTCTTGTAGGAAGAATCATTGTTAACATGAGTAGATGGTGATGTAGTCGAACTAGGCCCCTTGTTTGGCTTGTGTTCTTTGCGAGGATGGGTACCATGTTGTGGTACCACCGTGAGTGCAGCCACAGTTTCAAGAGCATTCTCATCTTTGCTTGGGGCCTCTTGCTCAACATTATGTACCAATGCAGTCTCCAAAGGGTCTTTGCCAACAGTTGCTTTGAAGGTATCTTGCACAATCTCATCAATCACATCAGCAGAAAAACAAGTATCATCAGTAGTAGGATACCTCATTGCTTCAAATATATTGAAGCCAATTGTTTCTCCAAGCACAGTCATTGTCAAAGTCCCATCAAAGACATCAATCTTTGTCCTCGCCGTTCTCATAAATGGACGTCCAAGTATCAAGGGAAATGAAGTACGCATGGGTGCCTCCTCCATATCCAAGACAAAGAAATCCGCCAGTAAAATCAATTCATCCACACTTACCAACACATCTTCAATCATGCCTTTAGGATATTTCAATGAACGATTGGCAAGTTGGATGGTAATGTTGCTCTCCTTAAGTGGGCCTAAATTAAGAGTTGCATACACAGAATATGGCATTAAATTTATAGAAGCTCCTAAGTCTAATAAAGCACGCTCAAACCTAGTTGTACCAATGGTACATGGTATGGTGAAACTCCCCGGATCCTTGAGCTTTGGTGGAAGCTTCCTTTGTAGCACGGCAGACACCTCCTCACTAAGAGCCATGGTTTCATACTTACCAAACCTCCTCTTGTTGGTACAAAGCTCCTTCAAGAACTTTGCATAATTAGGCACTTGTTGGATTGTATCCAAGAGTGGTATGTTGACTTGAACTTTCCGAAAGTATCCAAGATTGCTCGATCATGTTCCTCCTTCTTGGATTGTTGAAACCTATGAGGGTAAGGAATAAGAGTAACATAGATATCAGAAGCCACTTTACTAACCTTATGAGGATTCGGAGATGGAGATGGTTCAGATAGGAGTCCCAAACCCGTAGGAGTTGGTGTTGAATTTTCGGCCGAACTCCCAGGCGTCCGGACGCCATTCTTTCGTCTGGACGGAATTGTCGTTCTGTCTCCAGTCGACCGGTCGTCGGAAGTTGGTCGACCGGTCGAGCCATGTTCTGGATCCTCTCTGTTTTCGGGCGACCGGTCGCCATCGTCCGTTTTCCTTCCTCGTTTCCAGATGTATTCCCTGAGTTCTCTCCATCTACCACGGCTTCTTTGGACCCTTGGGAACCTCTTCAAGTTGTCTACCATTCCTCAAAGTCAATGCATTAACTTGTTCACGGTGAGTTCCCTTAGGATTAACCTTCGTTTAGATAGGAAGTCGACCCGGCTCTCTTTGACTCAAGAGTTGCATCATCTGCTCCATTTGTTGTTGTATAGCATCCATACGCTTATCATTCAACTTGATGTAGCTTGTAAGATTGGCTTCAAGCTGTGGAACTGGATCCACACCCGTTTCCCTTTGACCTTGAACCATGGGTGGTTGAGTATAATACGATTGGCCACCTTGAGGATTTGCATAAGCACCTCATTGTCGAGGCGGCTGATTTCCATATTGTGGTCTTTGGTAGCCTCCCATTGCATTAGCTTTCTCAAGAACACTTGGACATGTCTCCGATGCGTGACCTACCATAGAGCACACCGCACACACCATGCTTGGAGGAACTAGTGCTTGTTGCACCAAGCTTGTCAAAGCTGCAATTTGTTGCTCAATATGAGAAGAATGTCCCACTTCATTCACAGAGGCTTTAGGAACCTCTCTTCTAGACCCAAATTGTTGTGAGTTGGTGGCCATGCCTTCTAGCATTGTCTTTGCTTCAGCTGCTGTTTTGTTCATCAATGCTCCACCACTCGATGCATCAACCATAAGCCGATCAGTGTGTGCCAATCCCTAATAGAAGTACTGAACCAAATTGGTGTCTGCTAGCCCATGATGAGGACAAGAAGTAATGAGCCTCTTGAACCGATCCTAATTCTCATGAAATAGCTCCCGGTCAGTTTGTTGGATGCTCACTAATTCCTTCCGAATCTCTGAAGCTCTCTTGGCCGGAAATAACTTGACAAGGAAGATTCTTGCCATCTGTTCCCATGTGGTGATCGTACCGGAAGGTAGTTCATATAACCAATCCTTTGCTTTGTCCTTCAAGGAGAATGGGAAAAGCCGCAGTTTCACTTGCTTATCAGAAACACCATTAGGCTTCATAGTAGCACTCACCACTTGGAACTCCTTCAAGTGTTTGTGAGGATCTTCATTGGAGTGTCCACAAAAGTGTGGTAGCAGATGAATGGTATCGGAACGCAACTCATAATTTGTATCCAATGTCGGATACACAATGCACAAGGGAGAGTCAGTGGTGGTGGGTTGTGCAGGCTCCCTCAAAGTTTAATTCACCAAAGCCATCTCTTGCTTTTGCTTCGGTGGTGGTAGAAGAGGCGGTGGTTGTCTACCAAGGGTGTTACGCCGCTGCTGTCTCAAAGTCCTTTCAAGCTCGTTGTCAATAGGAAGAAGCTCTGAGCGTAATGAACGACGACCTTGCATAAACACCTAAAACCACAAATAAAGAAAACAAAATTAGTAAAGTAATTAGGGAACAATCCCCGGCGACACGGTGCCAAAAATTTATAGAGCTAAAACTAGCACTCAATTTAATCCTTGCAAACAAAAGATTAATGTCACGTAGTATAGGTAAGCAAGGGTCTCCCGTAGAGGATTGTTCTAATTACTAAACTATAACGACTAAACAATAATATAAAGATGGGGGTTTTTAACTAAACTAACAAACAAGTAAATTAAATGATGGAAATAAATCCAAGATGTGAAAGTTGTGATGGAGAAAATCAATAAGAATAATATAACCAGGGACATGCTATTCACCACAAGACAATGTTTCATTCATAATATGTTAACCAATAAACTTCTTTTTCACTTGAATGTCATTACTCAAGTTAAGCCGATGATATGTCGAACTAATTAACCTATTAATATCTCATACTTGGTATGTTAGATGCATGATGTTTACAATCTAACTTAGCCTCCAATAAGCAACCTAGGATGATGTTTCCGAACGGTTCAACAAATCAAAAGTCATTAAGCTTTAAGAGATTCTGAATAACGCTAGGTGATGTGAACGTAAAATACGTTCACAAAGTGCTCTAAATACTTGGATGGATGCTATTCTTAAAGCTTATTTGTCGGTTTAATGTTTGTTTTCGTGTTTTCAGGGAAAATATGTGAAAAATGTCAATTTACACATAAAAGGTGAATTTTGGAGATTTACAGCGCAATTTCGGAAAGTCAACCGTGACTTTTCGATTATCTGATGACACCGGTCATCATTCGGAAGTGGAATATAACATTGTACGAAGATTTCGAAAGACGTTTCGAATCCCGGCAAATTTACCGGCGAACCACCACTCACGGAGGCGCAACCACCACACGCGGTGATGAAATCCATTTTTAAATCTCCATTTATTTTCCCTATGTTTATGTTTTATATTTTTATTTATCTTATTTATATTTTAGTTTTTATTTTTATTTCATTTAATTTCTTTTATTATTTTATTATTTTATTTTTCTGTTATTTTATTTCATATTTATTCTTTTTTTGTTTCTTTTTATTTTTAATCTTTTGTTTGTGTTTTGCAGCACGTTCACTACACCAGCTCCTTCATGGATCTTGAGCTGGCCTCCCACCATCATAAGAATAATTCACCCGCTCACATGGATTCAAATCCATCCAACTCCTCCCATGTTACCTGGTTTGAATTCAAATTGAATTCCAGATCACTCTACTCACCTACTGATTCCATTCTGTTTCCTCTATAAATACCCAGTAGCTATTCCCTTATTCCTTGGCCGGGGCTTCTCCCCGCGCCACCAACTCTTTCCCCTTCTCTTTTCCCCCTCCATGTTCTCAAGCGTCCGTGTAGCTCACCTAGCTGCCTTCCTCGGTTACTCACTCACTCGTTCTCAAGCTTCCGTGTGCGGAGCTCCTCTCATGTGCCTTCGTCCTCACCCAATCCTCTCTCTGTTCTCACGGTTCGGTCCAGTCCCCTCTACAAAATCAATCTCTTCTCTTCCTCCTTTCTCTCCCAAACTAGCTAAGCCCCGTCTTCTCTTCTTCTCTGTTCTTGTTCCCACAATTCACGGCAGCTCCTCTGCCCAGTTCACAAAGCATTCACGACCTCCCTTCGGTCTAATTAACAAACATTTGCACTCACTACTCTAATTCATCTGCAATCACACATAAACTTCCCCACCATCATCACCTTCACTCCACCATAATTCATCTGCAAATTAATGGATTTAAGTTCTCAAACAATTAATAATTGTGTGTTTAATTGCAGCTCACTGTCGCCGGCAAAGCCCGTTCCAGACCCGTGCCTTCTCTGCCCGAAATCTGATTCACCATACCGGCGCTGCTGTCACCATACCGGTGCTGCTCTCACCCCACCGGCGAACCCATCTGTCCAAGCACCGCGCGATCGATGCGCAAACCATCCGCCGACACCGCTTCAATCTCGCTGCGACCGTAAATCCCAAGCGGGTTCGTTGCTGTTCACGCCGCCGGCGTCGAGCTTCCCAAGCATCCCGCTCTCACTGAGCCGTGCCTCCTCCATGCCCGGCCATCATCGGCGACCACTTCTCGTCGTTGCGCAACCCCCGGTCATCACGGCGCCGAGCCGTGCTCCCGAGCGTTCTCACCACCTGCAAGTCGCCGACGCTGCCGTGCCTTCCCAGCTCCGGTGACGTCCTCTGCGCCTCGCGTCGCCTCACATGCCGGCATCAATATTCTCTCGCCCTCTCTCTGTTCAGAAAATAAGAAAGAAGAACGCAAGAATAAAAAAAGAAGAGAATGAGAGGGTTGAAAAGTCAAACCTGGAATTGAGAAAGAAAGAGAAACGGGCTGGGATTTCAAAGTCACAAGGGGAAAGTCAAATTGCTGACTTTCTCAAGTTGGGTCATTGACCAAGCCTCCTAGCCCAAGCCCAATGGCCCAAGCCCAATTGCTCTCTACACCCGAACCTCGACAATGGCGAATCCGATAAGATCCTTCGCCGGAATTTATTGAGCACTTCTTTCTCTCAAACTCTTTAATTTTATGTTGTGTGATTTATTTGATTTATTTGTATTTTGAATATTTGCTTAATTTTATTATTTGTGTGATTTAATTACATTATGAAAAACCCAAAAATATGTGTTAGTTTAAACATTTTATTCTTGGTGTGTTTATTTAATTGTGTTAGTTTGAATTGTATTTGAATTTGTATTATTCTTGTTTAACTTTATTTGTTTTCCAAAATATTAAAAAGCCAAAAATATTTCCTTTTATTTATTTCTTGTTTTCAAAAGAATTTCAAAAACCCAAAAAGAATACTTGTGTATATATTGTACATTTTTGTAAATAGATACAATATAGTTTAATTAATTTCGTGACATTAGAAAAGTAAATAAACAATCCTCTGTGGGAAAAACCTCTACTTCCCATTATACTATTCAACGACAAATTGTTAGGAAGTTTAGGTAATAATTAATGACGTCGGTTTTACCGCATATCACTAGGCAACTTGGTATGTTAGATGCATGATGTTTACAATCTAACTTAGCCTCCAATAAGCAACCTAGGATGATGTTTCCGAACGGTTCAACAAATCAAAAGTCATTAAGCTTTAAGAGATTCTGAATAACGCTAGGCAACTTCGGTACTGGTGTTGTCCTAATTACCTAGATATTGATTCATATGAATATGTCAATTATTCATGTGCTACTCTAGAATATGTTATGATATAGACGGTCATGCACACATTCATAGCAATAAAACCCTAGCATGCTTACTAAGCGTGCACTCAAAGTAAACAGACAAGAAGTTTATCAATGTAAAACCAATGAATCAACAAACAAACAATATCCAAAGAGTTATTGATTAACGCCAATATCATAAAATCCACATGTCTAGGGCTAGAAGCAGCCCCTAGTTACTGAATTAGCCACACATAGTCATGGTGGCAATCACAAAATTCATATGAAAATACTAAGAAAACCGAAAGATGGATAGAGTTACAACGATCTTCACGGCTCTCCAACACTTACTCTCTAGGTATGATGATATAACCGTCTGATCCCGGCTGATTAAGAGATGCTTAAATACCCCAGGTTAGGGTTTAATTCGTCCAAGCCCAATAGGAGTCAAAACCCATAAGGAAAAGTCACAAATCCTAAATGAATTAGGATTCCAGATTCGCGGCAGATTGACCTTCGCTCACTTAATCAGTCATAATTTCTTCTAGAAAACTCCAAATAATGAACCGTCAGAAGCTACGGAAAATAGACATCCGGGGCCTTTCATCCATATATGGTAAATCTTCTAATTCATCCTGAGCTGCTCCCAGTTCTCTGTCGAAGTAGACTAATCCGCACAGGCAGATTCACCAACTTAGCTTTTAATTGCCACTTTTGCTTCTTTTCATTCCTCAACACTCCAAGAGTCCTATAAACCATAAAACAATATAACTAACTCGAATAAAGATGGAATGTGAGAGAATTAATATAGAATTAAGCACAATAGAGCATACAAATATGCTCCCATCAAGAGTACGGAGCACACAACATAATATTCATATCCTTAGTCACACATGGTTGAATGGCCTCAAGAGTTAAATTCATAGCCTCAGTCACACATACTTAGAGACACATGATAAACCGGGCAAAGAAAATATAGTGACGGATCATCTCTCAAGGCTTGAGTATGGGGGTGACACTTGTGATATTCCCTTGGTGGAAACTTTTCCGAATGAGCAACTTTTCTCTATCACCACACAAGGATTACCTTGGTATGCACACATCGTAAACTACCTTACTAGTGGCAGGTCATTTGTTCTGGAAGGCATAGACTATCATGAGGTGAAACGGTTGAAGAGAAATGTTCAATCCTACTTGTGGGATGACTCATACCTTTGGAAGGAAGGAAAAGACCAAGTTATGCGAAGATGTGTCCCCGAATGGGAAGTACCAAGCATTGTCGAACATTACCATTCACACACTTGGGGTGGCCATTTTGGGGGGCGAAAGACAGCTTTCAAGGTCTTGCAAGCCAGATTCTTTTGGCATACACTCTTCCAAGATTGTCATGACTATGTTCTTAAGTGTGATAGATGCCAAAGGGTCGGCACAATCTCTAAGAGGGACCAAATGCCACTTACTAATATCCACGAGATTGAGATTTTTGACACATGGGGGATTGATTTCATATGTCCCTTTTCGGTTTCCTATGGCTTTGTCTACATCTTGGTGGCGGTTGATTATGTTTCTAAATGGGTGGAAGCCATAGCCACCAAGACTAATGATAGTAAGGTGGTGGTGAAATTCTTGAAGGAGCACATCTTCACTCGCTTTATTTGGGAAATGACTACCCAGAAAAAAATATGTTGTATTTTTTTTACATAGGAAAAGAGAAAGAGATGAAATCTTCTGAATGATAAGAGAGGAGGGGAGTTTTATTTTGTTGTCTGGGGTCCCTGAGTAGAATAGAGAACAGAGGAGAGAATTTTCTGTGGTTACATATATATGACAAAATCCCAACTAAACAAGTGGATACGAGGAGGGCAGTTTGGGAACAACAAAAATCAATAGATGAGAGAAATAAAAAAATTACAAAGGAGAGTGTGGGAAGTAGGAGAGAGAAAATGGGAGTGCGAAAATCACTCTCAGCTCCATTAGTATTTACCGATACACTGTCAGAATCTTGTATGCTCTTGCTCTTGCTACGATGAGAAGATGAAGAAATTGATTTGACATCATTATAATAAGTTTCATCAATTGGAATCTCATTATCCTAGACATTGGAGTGAAGATTGGTAGCAACATTATCCCATTCAGAATGAGAAAAAATTCCTTCATCTCTAAATGGAATTGCTGAGACAACATCATTATTATGGATTGAGAAGCTTATGCCTTGATTACTTCCAGTTGCAGAACTTGACAAGTTACATTCCAGAATAATCTATAGCGGAATCTTGATAGGTTGTACAAAAAGACTCTCACACACCCAACTAGCTAAATCTTCATTGTTGACTAACTTCATCATGCTACACACCCCTACATTGTTCCTATACTGATAACATACCTTCATTGCATAGTGATCCGGATGAACAACAATTTGATAATGTAATTTGCTCACAAGGTCTTGGTATATAAATTTGTCTGAGACTAACATTGTTTTTGATTGACCACTAGTATATTGGAAATCAATCTACGTCTCACCATAAGGTAGAACCATCACGAATTGACTCATTGTCGCTAATGAAATAGCAATGATTATATTAGTTATACAACTATTAATAGCTAGTTTTCACTATATAGTAAAATTCATCGCAAACTCCATTTACCCAATAAATTATCAGCTCCAATCCAACTAAAAAATAGTAAAAAATTCAAATAGTTATTAATAGTTTTGATATAAAAAAAAGTTATTAATTGAGAGAGGATTAACTTTCATATGTCACTTGTCACTGACGGTGAACGGAGTGGCAAAAAAATGCCACAAAAATCACCAAAACCACATAAACTTCTCTCCTTTGATTCGCCTCCACCCGTTACCGATCAGACAAATCCAGATCAGGGTTTGCTTTGCACCTCTGAGACAAACACACCGCCACCAGTCCGATGTCCAAAGGTGGTTGGATGGAGGAGCTGCTGCCGGTGGTGTGGTGGGAATATAGACAAAGAACTGAACTAGGAGAGAGGAAAGAAAAAAAAAGAAAAAAGAAAAAAAAAGAAGAGCACCTTGTCGTGGGAAAATAGGGGAGAATAAGAGATTTTGAGCTTGTAAGAATAGTTATGACATTTCTTTCATCCATATGGGTGGTTTCATTAGTTTTGAAAAGAGGTGTCAAAAGTCAAGTTGAATGGCAAAAAGTGGCATTTATCCAAATTTCTCAATATACAGTAGAACCTCTTTAAATGAATAGTCTTGGGACCACATAAATTCTATTAATTTAGCGACATATCAATTTATCGATAAATTAATAATTATTAATTTACAAAAATATTTTTAGTTTTAGCTTAACAATAAATATATTATATTTATTCATTTAATAATGTTCGATGAATTCTATGAAAAAAAGGATGTCAACCACCTCTTGAATTTTTCTGGTGAAAATAATACTAGTATAGAGGTTTTGAGCGTAGATGAGATCATTGACAATATGCCAAGGCATTCTAAATATAAAGTTGAACATACACAACCTTTGGAACTAGTGCCACACAAGAAAGCACTAAAAACATCAATAACACTCCAAAACTTCTTGTTGTAATACGAGAAAGCAACCCCAAGACTTTTGGGCGCATTGCAAAAAAATTAAAGATGAGATTCAACTAGATTTGAAGTTCAAAACCAATCTACTATTTATTCATATTTTGAGAAAACCACATGATCAATTTATTATGTACTTTTTAGCTAATTATTAATTTATAAAATATTTGAGACCTATAATATAAAAAAAATATTTAAAATGTATTATCTTATAATTTTATCGAGATTATTAATTAATTATTGTAAAAAAAAAAAAAAAAATAAACAGGGAGAGAATTACGACGGTTTCTCCTATATTCTCTACTGTAGTGCGGAGAGCTGTAATAAATTTGCCAAACTCTTACTGTAGTTAAAAACCCTACATAACTTTAGAAATATTAAAGGAAAAAAAAAAAACAGATAAACCAACACCATTCCAGAGTGCCAAAGTAGAGTGCCATTTGCAGCGTCTTCTTCAGCTTGGAACCCTAAATTTGTTACTTAATTTCCACAAGGGGAAATTGTCAGAGGCGAAAGTCGAATACATCCTCATCCTCATCCACAATCTCAAATTTGCAAGTTTGTTGTCATCCCAGAGAATGGGTCGAGTTGAGCTAAGCGGCCATGGACCCTGACCTACTTCACCATTCTCACTCTTCTCTATGGGAAAGACTGAAGGAGACCAGGGTTTGCCTTCCAGTGTGGGCTCAGAGACCTCACCGCAAAATGCAGAGGCTCACTGTGCTTGTTGGTGTAGTAGGAGGATTCGAACACTAATTGGCCTCAGATGCATTTTGGTTTTCTTTCTGTCTCTTGCTTTGTTCCTCTCTGCAATGTTTTGGTTGCCTCCATTTCTTCAGTTTGCGGATCAGAGCGATCTGGATCTTGATTCCAAGTTCAGAGGTAGGTTTATCATCAATTTCTTCAGTTTCCCTTTGATTTACTCCTACTGTTTGTGTGCACCAACATTGTATTACAAGCCATTGGATCTGGAATTCTGGGTTTTCCGAAGTTTTGTTTAATTTTTAATTTTTATTTATGATTTATTATTTATTTATTAATTAATTTTTGAGGTATCTTTGATTTCTTTTTGGGTTAGTTGGTGGTTCGCTTGTTGAGAAAATGTAGAGAAACAAAGTCGTCCGTTTGGTATTCTTTTGAGAATTGTGGTTTTTGGTTTGTCGGTGTTGGTGAGAAACATTGAGTCTCTTCCTAAGTGTTAATTTTGTTTACTACATATGAGTAACGAATGGAATTCTGTGCTTCATGATTTTCATTTCTTAGTTGTTTTCCCTATGTTATTGGGAACTAGGAGAACCATTACTATGAATTTTAATAAAAAGAGTTGTGGACTTGTGTGTGGTTCATTCTTATTTCATTTTTATACAAACTAAGTAGGCAGAATTATAGGTGCATGGACCCTACGGTTAATTGTATTCAGATGCTAAATATGGAATGATCCGTTTCCTTTTAACTTCTCATCTGCTATTACATTATGAACTTGTTTTGATTGTTAAAAAAACAAATGAAGTATTCTTCGTTTTTTTTTTGTCATCCCAAACAGTAGAGAACATAGCAGTCATGTCCAGTCATGCTCAATGCTTGTATTATATCATTCACCATATATGTTCTTGATTTGTATTTTGTACATGGAAAATGCAAATTATAGAATAATTGTATTTAAAATGATATATATTATTGTTGGGTTGCCGTGTCCAACACACTGGTTCATGGTAACTACAAATGAAAATTCCCACAAACTACAAACTTCCTTGTATAATCATTAGGAAAATTCATTGTCTTCTGCCGTTAACTAGCCAGGTAGTCTCTGTCCAATATCATGGTATGTAATAGCTTTCTGATCTCTCTATCTGATCTGTTGTACTTTGAATTTATGCTATCGATTCTCTCCACATGTGCTAGATTTGATTTCCCTAATGAGTCATTGTTATTACTTTTTACAAAGGAAGTTACTATCAATTATCAGCTTCAACATAGCCTCACTCTCAGTTTTAAATTCATTAATATTCAGAGGTTTTTTATTCAATGAGGTCTGGCAGAGGAGTCCAGGTCCTTCCGAATAATAGGAAAAAAAAAACAAAGGAGAATACATGCTATGAGTCTTGAGCTCATGGTCATCAAGTACGTAAATAACATTTTAACCCATTCCAAAATTTTGACCAAGTATTTTACATTTTGCAATGAATGTCAACAATTGGATTTTTTTTTGTTGTCCATAAGAAGTATGACTTTTATTTTTTGTAATCAACCCTCTGATTTTGATCTGAAGGTTGTGATATTCTTGGTCATAGGTGACATCATAATCAAAATTGTACATAGTATGGCAAAAGAATAGCTTTTCATTTTTTTTTCTGATCTGTATCCCCCGTGGATAATTGTAGTTATTCAAGGGTTCTATAATTGTGCCTTTCTTCTTCTTGTTTTTTCTTTTTCTTTTTTCTGAAGGGTGATTACTGAAATAAAGTGTGAATCTATTTATGTATTCTGCATTTATTCCTTGCCATCTAGAAGGTTTGCAAAAATTAAATTGCTACTAAACCTGGGAGTAAAGAACCCAATTTAGAATCCAGAGTACTTTGCTGAAAAGCCTGCTGAAGTTTGATGCGTTATCAAATTGTAGAAATTTCATTTTCATGGGTCGTATTGCATTGTTGTTCCAGGTTAGCCAAGATTAGGTTTCGGGATGTAGGCTCAGATTATCAGCCCCTTTGCAAGGATTATTCTTGAAAAGAAACTTAAATGATGAACGATTCCGATGATTGAGTTATATTTGCCATTGGTCGGGATGAGGGTGTCCTTCTTTTATTAAACGATGGACTTCCTCTCCGGTAGGAAACTCATACTCTATTTATGTATAGATAATCTAGTTTCTTTTTTGAAACTAGATGGTTAGGGTATGGATTATTTTCTAATATTATTAAACTGCATTTATATGTTGCATGGTTACTGAAGCTATCTGATTATAATCGGATAACTTGATATCTATGTAATCATTTTAAAGTATGCATTATAAATTACATTATTTGTTCCCCTCGGATATGAAGATGTGAAACATGATATGCATAGTTCTACTCGGGTAGCTATATAAATTTCTTGCTTCAGGTGCACATAATTTATTTATTATTATTATTTTTGGAATGGATGGCTTGATGACCAAGTGGCTTTCAATCTGCCTTTTCTTTTGTACTTGGGATGGGGCTGTTTAGAAGCTTAATATGAGCCAATATATGATTGAACATATACTCTAATTTTTAGTTTTGTTCAGTGCGGAACCTGGTTACCTGTTTAGCTTATGCCTTTTTGAGATTGATCTTGTTTTGCTTGCAATTAGATTCCAGTTGGCTCATGTTTCTGGCTATACCTTTTCAGTTTCTCATTCTTGATATAACAAGAAAAGGCTGCAACTCGTCCACTACTGACCAGTTTATTTATTTATTTTTTTGTAATTTCTGATGGTCGGCACTTGCTATATATGTTTCTGTGTTAGTTGATGTTTGATTTCCCATGAGAAGCTTGTCATGCAAGGGGCGTGAGGGAGTTTAATATGTGTTGTCCTGCATTACTTTCTATAGTAATCCATTCATCAAGTGATGGGGATGTGCTTGAGAAGGGGGGAGCGAGGGGGGTGGAAGTTTACTAAAGCACATTTTTGTCCCTCTTGTTTTTCCCCAAGATTTCTGCGTGTTTGATTCTTTATTTCTTTTATTTTATGTTTAGCCTTTGCCCAAGATCCATCCAACTGTTCTGGTATTATTTGGTTCTCAAGGTGCATTTGGAAGCTTGGCATGAATAACACAGAATCTTATGGCTGGTATTCTGTGATTTGGATACTCATTTAAATAAACAACACACAAGGCTGGTGTCTTAGAAATTTTGTTCGTTTACTACCTGAGCAAGGAAATTTTTATTCTACTTTTTTTGTTTTTTTGTTTATGATGTAAGCACAATTTTGAATTTTTTATGATGACATTTGCTAGCATGTTAATGCACCTTTTGACCAACACATTTGTTTTTCCAGATCATTATATAGTAGCAAGTTTCAATCTTTCGAAGTCAGTTTCTTTGCTGGAGGATAATATCTTGCAGCTTGAAGATAACATTTTTGATGAGATAATCGCTCCCTCAACTAAAGTACTTGCACTCTTCTTTCTTATTAGAGTCCTCATCTTTTGTGTATTTTGATCTAATGTACTATTTGAACCAGGTGGTTATCTTATCTCTGGAATCCTTAGCTGGATCAAATGTAACTAGAGTTGTATTTGGGGTTGATCCGGACCCAAAGTCATCAAAATTATTGCCAACTTCTCAAAGTTTGATCAGAGAAACTTTTGTATATCTGGTTACATACCAATCACTGCGCCTGAATACATCCTTGTTTGGGCCCACGTCCCTTTTCGAGGTGCTAAAATTTCCAGGTGGAATTACCATAATTCCTCCACAGAATGCATTTCTTCTGCAAAAAGTTCAAATCCTTTTCAATTTTACCTTAAACTTCTCTATCCATGAAATACAAGAAAATTTCGATGAACTGAAAAGCCAGCTGAAGTCCGGGTTGCATCTAGCACCCTATGAGGTTAGTCTATCCTATCCTTACTGTTTTCTCATGACCCACCTTATATGTATGTACTTTTCTAAGGCGGAGTTATACTGTAATGTGGATGTATGTCTGCATATATCTATTTTTTTTATTTTATTTTTTATTGTTAAGAGTTGATGATATGATGATAGCCTTTGATGGATTTTTGCAGATTCTGATTAGGTTTAGTTTGTTTTTTTGGATGCAGAACCTTTATGTTAGGTTGTCAAATTCAAAAGGTTCAACAGTGGCGGCCCCCACTACTGTTCAGTCATCTGTTCTCCTGACAATTGGGACTCCTTCAATGCAAAGATTAAAACAACTGGCTCAAACCATCACACATTCTCATTCAAGAAACCTGGGCCTGAATAATACGGTATTTGGTAGAGTCAAGCAAGTTCGTCTTTCATCTATCTTGCCACATTCCCTCAATGGTGAGGGGTCACCTTCTCCTGCTCCATTGCCTCATCCCCACCCCTACCATCACTCCCACCACCACCACCACCACCACCATCATCATCACCACCACCACAATTCCTATCTAGCTCCTGCAATTTCACCTGCACCTGCAACTGGCAGTGATCCACCTGCAGCTTACAAAGGTGGGCCTGGACCGGATGATCGTTCACCCGAGCCACAGAAAAGTTTGCCTGCACCTGAGAAAAGTTGTGAAGCAAAGCCTCCCAGCTTCTGGTCTGGACGTAGAGGGAAGGCTGGAAAGCAGTCTCATTTAGCCCCTGCCGGTGCACCAAATGTTTCTCCTCCCCTCGTTGGCCCCTCACCACAAAAGCAAGTACACCCATCAGCACCCATCTCTCGTTCTGTACCAGCATCTAGTCCATTGCCTCATGTAGTTTTTGCTCATGTTCTGCCGCCATCAAAGAGTGAATCAGATACTAGCCATTCCTACACAATGCCATCATCTGAACCATCGCCATCAACATGTATGTCAACTGATTCTTATATAGTTTCTATCTTAACATGATATGGATCTTCTCACCTTGTCCATTTGGGTTCCTGCAATATCTCTTTGTTACTACAAGATTGCTCAATGGTTAAAGAATTATTAGGTTGTGAATTTGATGTAGTAGTGACTCAAAAAGTTGTTTAACTTTCAACCTAGGATCAGTTAAATGTGTTGGACTAATCCCGGTTACTGATACACAATTATTGCAGCAGCCTCTGCAGCTATTCTTCCTTGTGTTCGATGGGCATTGTCACTGTTCCTAGCTCTGGTGTTACATTTATAACAAGAGAGGATAATCTTTGTATTTCCAGTGAAACCACTTCTCTGGTAGTGGAGGAAGAAGGACTCAACAACAAGTGTATAATTCCAACAGATGAGCAATAGCTGGAGGAGTTATGTTCCATTCTGTAATGTTGAGCTACGCAAAGAGCGTGCTTCACACGTGAGTGAATGAGTGGATATATGTTGTTTCTATGCGTGTAAATATTTGATTAAAAAATCCAGCTGGCAGATGCATATCAGGTCAAAGTCACATAGGTGGCAGGCCTTTGATTACATCCATTGCCACTGTTTTGTGTATTCTCTTCTGCAGAAGAAATGTGTAAGAAGGGAAAAAGAAAAACCAGTAAATGTACCCTTTTGTTTTCTCAATCCTTCCCGGTCAATCATTTTGCCTTTCAAATTAATTAATGTGTAAAATCTTCAAATGGTATCTAAATTATCATAAAATATATTTTTTTAGTATTTACAAATATTTAGGGCGTGGTGGTACTTGAACTATTGCATCGTTAATCATTTTGGTATTTCTGTCAATTTTTCTGTTAAAAATAGAAATAAATATGTCAACCAACATAAAAATAAAAATTTATTTTTTTTGTTATTTTATTATACAGATTTTTCTATAATTAATATTATTTTAATTTCATAAAATTGTAAAATTGTATTCTTCTCCGTTACACTAAAAATAATTTTTTTGTTTTAGGATATTACACTAAAAATGAATTTTTTTTTGTTTTAGGATATTCAAATATGTTGGTCATGTGAGGGGCAATATGGTCATTTTGATCACTTTTTAAAAAAATTAATTTTTAAAACTAAATATATATTTTATGTAAAAAAAAACAAGTATATATATTCAAAAAATATATTTATTTTCTTACAAATATATAGTTATTTTAGGTCTAAAAAATAAATATATATTATTACTTGCACAAAAAATTAATAAACATGATTTCTCATATGAAAAGAATAATTCATACAAAAATAAAAATAAATAATAATTTATGACAAGCTTTAAAAAAAATAATTTATGATAAGTTAAGAATATAATTTTAGATATAATATCTCTAGGGAAAAAAATAAAATTTTGAAAGAAAATAAATATATTTTTTGAATATATATATTTGTATTTTTTGACATAAAATATATATTTAGTTTTAAAAAATAATTTTTTTTGGTGGACTTTTTAAAAATATTTTTTTTTAAAAAAAGTGATCGAAATGACCATATTGCCCCTCACATGACCAACATTTGGATGGAAAAAGTTAAAATTGAGGAGGGGGGTGTAAATTGACAATTTTTGCCAAGTTGGGGGTATCATCAATTGCAAGTTCGGGGGATTTTGGAATTATGCCTATTCAATATTATGTGCATTGTCAAATTAGGAATCAAATCAACTCTAAATTAGGTTAAGGAAAGTAAATCCTTCTGGAATATGGATTGTATTTAGAATATGATTCTCTTTTCAATAAAGATTGTATCTTGTATTTTTTTATAAATAGAAGCTCATATTTATCAATGAAATACATCCTATTCCAGAGCAATTCTCTTCTTCTTTATTTTCTGTCATTCTACAACACGTTATCAGTACGAGTTTTGACCCTAACTTCAAAACCTTGAACCCCATCCCCTAGGTCTTGCCGTGCACACCATCACCGGCCGCACTTTCCACCGCAGTGAATCACCACCGGCTACACAACTTCTTGTCGTGAACAACCACCGGCCATGTCTCCACATCCCTGTGCTACCTTTCACAACAAACACCAACTTGTTCAAGACTAAAGAAGAACACCAAGCAAGATTTTCTTAAAGTTCATGCTTTGATTTAAATTCTCGCATTCTTCTTTTTCTCGGGGATTTCAAATTTTACCTTCTTCTTCATCCCGACCCCTCTTATGGCGTGAGACTTTATGAGTTTAATTGAATCGTGGGGATTCATATTTTATGCTATGATAAAACAACTTCATGAGCATCAAAGAAAAATAACTGATAAAAGTCTTTCACAAAGCATCGGATACGACCAACTTAGGTTATAACTTTTTCACGATTAGGATCATCTACTTGAGTATGATGTCTAGGAAAGTAGTTTGAGATTTTTGGTACTTAAGAGAGCCTCGCTCCATCGACATCTTTTCCTTACTTTCCTGGTCATGCTTAATTGGAGTTACCGAAATGTTTAAGTTATGACCATTCACCATCTTGGTTTTGATCTAATCCAATTATCTTGGAATTTTATTTAGTGTTCGTAGATGTCTTTTTAAACTGCGAAACTAAAGTATCTTCTTATTATTTTTCAGGATGTCTGAAACACCAAATCTTGAATTTGACATACTAGTCTCTACTGGACTCTAATGGAACTGAGTAGCACCGATGGGTGACAGATGTCGAGATGACATTCATTGGGAAATAACTTTTTTCCCACCATACGTGCTCAAGATGAGAACACGAAAAGTCCACCTGCGTCTGCAAAAGCCCAAGCACTCATGTTTATGAGGCACCACATGGCCCCTTCCCTCAGATGGGAGTATATGTAAGTCAAAGACCCATTTGAGCTATGGACTGCTCTTGAAGGCCTATTCGGAAACATTCAGGACACACTGCTTTCTGATTTGAAGGTCAAGTGGAATGACATACGTTTTCTTGACTTCAAAACCGTTGTTGAATATATTCAGAGATGCTTCGACTCCGGGCTATGCTTCAGTTATGTAAGGTGACTCTTACAAAAGTTGACTTAATAGAGAAGACCATCTCTACCTTCTCAACTTCGGCACTTATATTGTCTAAGCAATATCGATTGGAGTATAATGTCAAGCGACTTACTACGTTCAATCAGCTTATCAATCTTCTGCAAGTAGCTGAAAATCATGACACTATTATGCTGAACAACAATTTAAGACCTCCTAGAACAAAGAGAGTTCCAGAAACAAATTATAGCAAAATGGCCAAAAGAGGACGAAACCCTAATGTCAAGGGTAATTCTAATGGAAGATCTGGTCCATATAATCGTCTTAACAAGGAAGGTACCTGCAACAATGTTGCACAACATCGTGGGAACATTGCACCACTTGGAGGGCAAAGAGGACTGCATGGGCCGTGGAGGCCATGCCAATGCCGGCCAAGCGGGCCGCGGAAATAGGGTGCTAAACACACCTAATCATCCTCCAAAGTATTAGGTGCTAACCACACAAAAGAAGTAGGTTTTGGTAATGAGGTATGCTACTGTTATGAATCAACTAAACACTGATTCAGCCATACAAGGCAAGCAACAAGCTAGCTGCAGATTACAAGAAGTATAGAGACTCAAGAGAGCAAGAAGCATACTATGGAGAAGATACTGGATATGACACAGACGTCAATCTCAAAATTGTAGATTTTACGGTCAGCAAAAGTCAAGAGAAGACCATGGAAGCTCCAGACTTCGAATAAATGCAATTGTTTTATTTTTAAGATTATTATGTAAAGGCTTTTATGCCTTAGTTTATTTGACTTTTGGTCATAGTAATTTGTTTTTGGATTAGATTTTCTGGAAAGACCTCGATGTAATGGTTGGCATATGGCTTAATCAAATTTTGAATTTTTCCTTCAAGTATTGAGCAAGTTTCGAAATTTTTTTTGTGTCATGCACATATTTTTACTTCATATCCTATATTTATTTGTAAGTATGTTTCTTGGAGAGATTGAATGCTTTGCTGATAGTGGGACTACCCACACAATACTCTGACATAGGCAAATATTCGTTGAATTAATTCCCTATAAATCTTATGTGACTACAATGACCGGATCATCTCAATTGATCAAAGGCCAAGGAAAGGCCAAATTTTTATTGCCTAATGGCACCTTACTTGATGTCACCGAAGCACTTTATGCTCCAAGAGCTAATCGTACTCTCCTAAGTTTTAAATAATTTGTGTCAATGGTTTTTATTTGGAAACTCATTGTGAGAATGGACAAGAATACTTATATATTACTTCTAATGATTGTGGAAGAAAGCGCATATTAGAAAAACTTATGTGTCAATCTAGTGGGTTATACTTAACCACTATTTGAATTGTTGAATCCAATAATATCATTAGAGATGATCTTTGGGATTCCAACATATATAGGCTTTGACATGACCATTTGGGACATCCCGGTCGTGATATGATGATCCGTATATTCAAAAGTTTACACGAACATCCATTCTTTCGAGTGAATCGAAGCAAGAGCCAAACGAATATGGTTCCTGCATGGACACCTAGCTGCCACCGTTAACCACCGGCCGGTTGCCTGCTCTCAGTCTCGTGGGTTTGATGCCGCCGGCCCTCGGCCCCGTGGCTTTGATCCCACTCCCCCTATGCAGCCCAATGATGCCTTTGATGCATAAGAGGATCCACTAATTCCCTATTATGCTTCTAATGACTTTCTGGGTGAACCAAATTCCTCCATGGTTATTTCCACAACCCATCACTCGTTTTGCAAAGTCTGTTCTTTAGCAAAATTAGGAACGAGATCATCCTACACTAAGGACACTAAAAAAAAATTTAATCTTACACCGAATTCAAGGAGATATTTGCGGACTCATCCATCCATATTGTTGACCTTTCAGATACTTTATGATTTTGGTAGATGCATCGACACGCCGGTCACATGTCGCTTTATTGTCTAAAGGAAGAGATGGAGGCCACTTGGTTCAATGGATACTCGCCCAAGGAAGAAAGCGAGTTTGGCACAGCCTAATCCATTAATTATCAACACTGGAAACCCGTCTCATGAGGTTATCTCTGATTATAGTTATGTCCAAGAATCAATATTGGGGGACGCCTCAATGATTGAAACAAGTTCAGAGAATAGATAAATCTCAATAAATTATGCTAGCATGCATGAGACGTTGGAAAGAAATTCCATTATTCTTGATGATGTATTTGCATACTCGGTTGCTCAAGAGATTATAGAGCATGATGACATCAAACCTCGCTATGTTGAAGAATGTTAACATAGAGCGGATGGGTCCAAAAGGAAAGAAGCAATCCAAGCTGAATTGGATTCACTAATAAAGAGAAATGTATTTGGTCCGGTTATGCTAATGCCCCCAAGTGTAAAACCTGTTGGACATAAATGGGTCGTTGTTTGGAAGAGTAATCAGAAGAATGAGGTCTTGAGATATAAGGTCTGCCTCGTGGCACAAAGTTTCTCACAACGCCTTGGGATTGACTACGAGGAGACATATTCTCTCGTAATGGATGTTATTACATTTTGCTACCTTGTCAGTTTGGTAGTTTCTGAAGGTGATGGACTTCAATTACCCATGTCAAGTGACTCTAAACCACAAAGTACGTTTTCAATAAGCTTAAAACGCTCACTTTATGGATTGAAACAATCCGGACGGATGTGGTATAACCGTCTAAGCGACTACTTGATTGGGAAGGGATATATAAATAATGATTTATGCCCATGCGTGTTTATAAAAAAGACAAGTTTCAGATTTACAATTATTGCAGTTTATGTTGATGACATGAACTTAATTGACACTCTTGAAGAACTAAGAGATACCGTTAAGTATTTGAAATCCGAATTTAAGATGAATGATCTTAGGTAAACACGGTTTTGTCTAAGCTTTGAACTAGAGCACCGAGATAGTGAAATATTAATCCACTAATCTCCTTATGTCCAAAAGATACTAAGGCAATCTAATATGGACAAAGTACATCCAGTAAGCACTCTCATGATCGGTCGGACCTTAGATCCAAAGAAGGATCCATTTTGTCCTAAGGATGATGACGAAGAATTACTAAGGGCCGAAGTGCCATATCTAAGTGCAATAGACGCATTGTTGTACTTAGCTCAATATGTTTGAACCCTAATTAACGGTTTGGCTGTTTTAATAAAGTACATGCAGCCCATGGGCCGGAAACTGCTGCCTTATTATTTCTTTGATAATTCTTTGCCTTATTTCCCAAGGAAATTTTCTTTATTATATTTGAGATTCCTTAAGGAAAGGTACCTAAAGTCCTAATACAATGAGGATGTTTTTAAACCCTATTGGTATAAATAAGGGGTTTTGGAACGAATTACGCCCCCGATCATCAACCTATACAAGTAACCTTTGCAACTCAAAGCCTCCTCGAGCAAACTCATAACCTAAGCCTCTCCGGAGCAACCTTGCAACCATATAGCGAAACTAAGATCACGCCTTAGCAACCTCGTTTTCCCTATTGATAGCTCTGCTTATTCTCATTGAGTAAGTATCGATTGTTTATGTTCATTGAGTAAGTACGAGCCTTGACAGAGTTAGTTCTCTCTCTGTCCATGTTCGCTTGATCTAGAAGCAAGATCTACGGCACATCAACCACATCATCGTACCCCTTGGTACTGGCACGCCCGCATGCAAGAAAAGTGACTGTTCGACTCTCCATCAGTGGTTTCCGGCGCGAACACAATGCACTAGACCAAACATCTCTTTTGCTATGAACTTGTTAGCTAGGTTTAGCTCTGCGCCCATGCAAAACCATTGGACTGACATAAAGACAATATTTTGATATCTAAAGGGTACCGATTGATTTGAGTTTTTTTTATCCCTACAGAGAGACAAGAGGAGTTAAAAAAGCAAGTTGAAACTCCGCCGGTAGCTCTACATTTTATGCCGAAACACCATGTGATGTTTGGTAAGTTTTGCTGATGTCGGGTACCTCTCTGACCCGCACAAAAGTCGTTCTCAAACCGGTTATGTCTTTATCATAGGGAACACAACGATAGTTCAGGTACCATTTGGAGATGTTACTCTTAATTTATTGATAGAAAATTCTCTTAATGGATCCAGATCCTCTCCTTGGTTGCTTTTGGGCCTTGTTTTTCCTTGGACTTTTTAATCCTACCCATTAACTACATATCCAAGGGCTCATGAAATACCACATCAACAAGTATTGAATATTAAATGCGAAATTTAGCTTTTCTACGTTAACAACAACTGGTTGAGAATGTGAATTCTACGTTGAAAAAAAAATATAATATTGCAATAGAGTGTATAAGGTTTGGGCATAACCAACCATTGTCAATTGATTTTGGTTATATATAACTCTCAAATTACTTTATCATAATATCAAAGTGCGCAGGTTACACACATGTATGGTTTGAGAAATCGCCACACGTGTTCTACATCACACTATATAGTTTGTTCAAGTGTATGGCTTAAAAAATCGCCACACTTGCGGGGGCATGTTGAGAATCTTACATTGGAAAAATATAACCAAAACCAATTGGCAATAGTTTGAGAGACCCAAACCCTTATAAACACATTTGCAAGCTCTATATTTTCAATCAATTGATTTTTTGTCATTTTCTCAGAATGACTAGAAATGCTCCCTAAACCCTAAGCACCCTTTTGTGGTGATTTATGATTGATATGTTCAGATTTAGAGGAATTTTTTCCTTTGTTTTTAGTTTTCTTCTTCTATTATTTCCAATCGACCCCAACTTTTCTCAGATATTTTATCATCATCATTCATTCCCCCCTCCCACTACCTTATATTAGCTCATCTCTTTCTACCTTTGATCACCATGATGGTTATCTCGGCTGACGTTATAAAATGGATGTCACTTACCTAGGTGAGTATGGGTGCAAATGCATGGGTTTCACAACCACCATTCTCTATTGGTCCTTATCACGGATTTCTTGTCTTGTCCTTTTTGTTTGGTTTTTTCTTGGGTGGTGAGGATGTAGTAGGTGTGAGATCCATCTTCTCCTTGTGTTTTTTGTCTTGATTTGATATGTGGTTTGAGTTTTCTTTAGCATTAGAACCTCGGCGTTGCCCTCCTTGCTTTTCTGCATTCGACGAGGAATGAGCGGCATCTGGCGGAGCCTCTGGGATTGGGTGGCGGTTAGGTTTTTTTTTACCTCATGCTGGTTTTTTGTTTCCTTTATGTTTTAGTGGGTCTTCTTTTAAGTCTTTGCACTAGCTTTTTGAGGGGAAAAGATAAATCCATTGATTAAACATCATTACAATCAGAAAGCAATACTCCCTCCAACATGGGAGGAGTTATAGTGAAAAACTCAAAATTTCGACCTAGAACATAGGCCTCCCTAGCTAAAAGATGGGCCACCTTGTTAGCAGAACGCTTAACATGATGGAGAGTAGTAGCAGACGTTGCAATGAGGGCATGACGCAGGTTAATAAAAAGAAAACCCAACTCTGACGACTCAAGAGAACCTAGGTACAAAGCTTGAACAAGGACCAAGCAATCCGTTTCAACAACCAAAGGCACAAAATGATGAAAGTGCTCTCTAACCCCTAGCAAAATTATAGTGAAAAACGCAAAATTTCGACCTAGAACATAGGCCTCCCTAGCTAAAAGATGGGCCACCTTGTTAGCAGAACGCTTAACATGATGGAGAGTAGTAGCAGACGTTGCAATGAGTGCATGACGCAGGTTAATAAAAAGAAAACCCAACTCTGACGATTCAAGAGAACCTAGGTACAAAGCTTGAACAAGGACCAAGCAATCCGTTTCAACAACCAAAGGCACAAAATGATGAAAGTGAGCCTCTCTAACCCCTAGAAAAATTGTTAGCAACTCACCGTGACTGGCAGAGGAAAGAGACAAGATATAGGTAGTGAAACCAGCTAAAAAAATGCCACTAGAATCACGAAAAACGCCTCCCAAACCTGCAGCCCCAGTAGCTTGATGAAAAGATGCATCGACATTCAATTTAATATACCCAAGATGAGGTTTCTACCAGCGTGGCTGGGTAGTTGGTGGCAAACCCGAAGTAAAAACATGAGCAACTCTATACTTCTTCCACCAACCTAAAGTCCCAAACCATGAAATTACGATTTCTCCAATAGCCCAAATCTCCGGAAGTCACTGTCAAGCAACCTTTTCGACGACTCCTCCCACAATCCCATGAAATTACGATTTCTCCAAATAGCCAAGAAGTGCAAATCATCATCGGAACCACCACACGAGGGGCGACACCACCGAGAACCACCACAGAGGGGAGATTCCCTGCACCAGCCACATGAATGTGTGTCACAGATCACACACCCACTAACCCCCCCCCATCCCCCCCCTCCCTCAATTTCCCCCCCCTCCCTTTTTTCTCTATTTTTTTTTCATACCCACCCCCCTTCCCCAACTCACTCCACTAAAAAAATTTTTGGGGGGTATAAAGGGTGGAGCCATCCCTAACCCTAATTGAGATACAAACTAGAATCAGCCATCCCATTACACATTCAGCCACCAAGAACACCAAGAAACTGCCCGGCCAGGTTTGGTCTTCCATTTTCCCCCCCCTCCCCCACTCAAATCGGTTTTTTTTCTTTCAAGAAAGTTGTTCCTAAGGCATCCATTATCTTAGGATCAATGCACCACCATTCCACCATCATTACACCATGTTTCAAGCTCCACAGCTGGGAATTCGTCAAGAACACAAGATTCCAGAAACTTGAAGGAGAAGAAGCTTGAGGGGGGAAGTAGGAGGTTAAGAGGGGGTGGGGCGCTTGAGAATTTCTTAACCCTACTCTTGTTTTTTTGTATCTTGTTTATTTCTTGACAATATTGATTATTCCTTGAACATGTGTGAGTAGTCCTTAAGATTGGGGACTATGTGCCCTAGTCCATTGATGATGAATTTATGATACTTGATGTTTATGCATGTTGGTTGATTTTTGGATATGTTTATTGTCTATTTGTGTTAGATGCTTGCTTAGGAATATGTCAAAATTCATGAGCAGTGTTTAATCCATTGGACAATCCCAATGAAAAAACATGAGCAATGGTGTTTCAACTTCCTTCATTCACACTTGAATGTGAGGACCAAATTAGGTATAAACATCAATAACAAATAAGAATACATAGATTGTAATCACATGCATAACATGAGAGGAGGCAAGCCTCTTTAACATGTATTTACATTGATTATCTATTCATCGGATATGGGGTAAAATCATCACTAGATCACAAACACACTTTTTGGGCTTGTCACCTCAACAACTTTGCAAATATCATTCAAAATCACTTGTGAACTTTACTTGTTTTCACTTTAAGCTACGGTTTTTCCTTGTCCTCAAAGTGCACCCCTTGACACTACCAAATGTTGACATACTCCACTTCACTAGTATATAGCTCATCTCTTATCTCACCATTCGCATTCCACAAAGCTACACTAGGATTGGGAGCGTTGAGTCACAATGGTGTTCAACTCTCATACAAAGGAAAGGAACTGTTGAGCACGGGTCGCATGATTCAAAAGTGCTAGATGGTAAATTAGGTGATTTACAGAAAAATGACCTCTCTTGTCTGCACCCAATATCCAACGATCTTCATAGGAATTGGAGCTTAAAGGAAGAGATGTGATCTTGTTAACTATATGAGGAGAAAATAAATCATCCAATAATTGCATATTCCAAATACCCGACTGTATCAATAGGTTCGAGACAATATGAATATGTGAAGATGAGAAAGCTGCAAGGTCCTCTCTTGGAAGCAACCATGGATCATTCCATACATGAGTAGACAACCCATTCCCAACATGACTTCTAATACCCGCTCTCAAAATCTTCCTTCCATGTAAAATGCTCAACCAAGAATACGAAAGAGAAGGGCCTGTTGCAGCATTCAAAAAAGAAGTAGTTGGAAAATAAATAGCCTTGAAAAGATGACACACCAAGGAGGTAGGATTCTGTAGAAAACGCCATCCCTATTTGGCAAACATAGCCAAATTAAATGCAAAAAGATGTCGAAAACCCATGCCTCCTGATTTATACATATTTTATGTATAAAGAGTGCTCCTAATTGCTTATTTTATGTTTTTCTTATTGCCTAATAATGCCACTTACCCTTGTTTATTTCATTTTGTAGGTTCATATGGGAGAATTGGAACTTGGACAAAATGGATGCATTTCGAGAGCTTTTGAGGCATTTTCGTGGAGTACCTAAAAAGTCAACCGTGACTTTGGAGCTCAAGAATTCAAGATTGAAGCCTTAGAAGTGAAGAGCAACACTATTCCGGAGTTGAGACCAAGAAACCGAAAAGTCAACTTTTCGGCTTGGAAAGTTAACCGAAGTCAACCGGGCCCACATGGTCAACCCCGAGGTCAACCCTGAAAGCATCACACTCAAACTCATGCATGAGTTTCCTACACACTCTAGGAGAGCCCATTTGATTGGTTGAGGCATTTTGGTGGTGAGTAGAAATTCAAATTCAAATGGAGGACAACACATTTAATGCTTGTGAAACATTTTGTCTCCTATCCTTCCATCCACATATTTGTCTCCCTATGGTCCCAAATCTGATTTTTGCATGCGTAGCACACATTACCACTTTGCCCTTAATGCTTATACACTTCCCTAACTACCCCATGGCATTTTGGTACTTTTGTGTGTGTTAGATCTATGTTTTGGACCTTAGGATCATTCCCTTTTCATCATAGCCCTTTATCCCCTCATACATATTCCTAAAACTTCCCATTTTTCATCATTCACCAACCCTAGACACCAAAAATTCTGTCAAGCCCCTCCATTTTCCCTTTCCTTCCATTTAGCCTAAAAACACCCAAAGCTGTGTACTGTTCACAGGTCGCCGGCACTGTTCACAGGTCGCCGGCACTGTTCACAGACTTGTTTTGGGTTTCCTCTTCCATTTTCCACCTCTTCCACTCACCATCTCACCTCACTTCCTTCACCAAACATCCTCCATACATCCACCACTACATCCCCAACCACTTTTCATCACCATTTGCTCACATCTACTTACCATCTCATGGGATTCATCAACCACTTCAAGATCTAGAAGGCTTGGAGCAAGAGGAGGCAAGGAGGAGACCAAGGAGCACAAGGAGAGGGCTTGCAATCACTTGGTGACAGCAAGGACCAGCTGGCCTACCTTCTTGAGCATCTCTTCACCTTATTTTACTTTCTCTTTGTCTTTGAGTTTGATAGATTTGAGACTATGATGTTAAGTATGATGTATTGTGAGTAGTTCTCCAAGATTGGGGACTAGGGTTGTATGCCCTAGCCCAATGAAGATGGGTTGACTTATTAATGCATATATGCTTGTGATTTTGTGTTGGATATATTCATTGCCTATTTTTGTTATGTGTTAGATGCATGTCTAGGAACTTAATCACTTCTAAAGCATGTGTTTAATTGATGTTGGTAGGGATTGTGATATTGATTACCTTACTATCTCTAGACAATGGACAATGGATGTGATGAGCATGACTTGTTTGAATCTATAGGTCTTAGTGCCCTTAGCCTTAGTTTGGCAATTTGAGAACCATTGCATGGCTTAAGTTGTTTAAATTAAGAGTCACTGTGAACCATTGCATGACACAAAGATACAAAAGAAAAGACCATGGCCCTAGAACCCTTGTACGGCTAGGGTACGAAATTTGATCCATTAATCAATGTCACTTGCATGTTTGTTAAATGAATCAACCATTGGAATTGGACTAAGGTGACCCGAAACCCCCTTTCACTTAATCAATCAAGTTTTCATTACTTTGCACTCACTTTTATTTAGTTGTGTTTATTGATTGCAAGTTACTTACAAAACCAACAAATGTCCCCATCTACTTATTCACTTTGCACATACACCACATAGCTAATGCATAGTAATCCACTTCTTGCCTCTCCCTTAGTGCAAGTTTACTTGTTATCTTAGTTGCCTCGGGATTGTCTACCGCCAATTACCAATGACAAAACCCCCCGGTCTTTACTATATCCATACTCTTGACGACACGTACGCTTACGTGAAAGCGCTCAAAAGCATTTAAGTCACCTCCCATGGATTTGGGTTTGCATAAAGCATCCCAAGCCCGCTAATACATTACCAGTTTATCCTCTGTTCCACCCCACCAAATTAAGTACACAGTTGATGAAGGTCTTGACAAAGAAATTGGGGAGGGAGATATCAATTCATAGTATACAACGACATAGCCTGTGCTACTACTTTGATCAAAATCTCACAGCTTGCATTGCTCAATAGCTTAGCCCGCCAGCCTGTAAGCTTTTTAGTCAAACTATCTTTCTAATAAGCCAAAGCTTCAATTTTTGATCTGCCCACATGGGTTGAGAGACCAAGGTATTTCTCATGATGAGGAACCTCCTCAACACCCAAAATCTGAACCAGAGTTTGTCGTAGCTGAGTCTCCACACTGCCACTAAACACAACACTACTCTTTTGCAAATTGATCTGTTGGCCTGAAGCACGCTCATAAATATTTAGAATATGCTTAATTACTAAGCAATCTTGCAGAGTAGCATTGACATAGAGCAAATTATCATCAGCAATAATATGAGCTCCATCACAAACCTGTAATCCAGTTAAGGAACCAGTCGAAACATGATGAAAAATAAGAGCGGATAGACCCTCTGCACATAAAATGAAGAGATTTGGAGAGAGTGGATCACCTTGTCGAAGACCCCGGCTAGGAACCACATGACCTCGTGGCTCCCCATTTATAAGAAAAGAATAACGAACAGTTGAGAGACAAAACATGATAAGCTCAATCCACTCCTTATCAAAACCCAGTCGCTACATTAAATTAGAAAGAAAATGTCACTCCCAACGATCATAGGCCTTGCTAATGTCCAATTTTAAAGCCAAAAAACCTTCTTTTCCACGCCGGAGATTATGCATATAGTGAGCCAGTTCCGAAGCAACCAAAGTATTATAAAAAATAAGGCGATCCGGAACAAATGCACTTTGTTCAGGAGCAATAATATCAGGTAAGAAAAACTTTCAATCTATTAGCCAGAATCTTGGAAGCAATCTTGTAAATGACATTGCATAATGCAATAGGCATAAGCTACGACATATCTTGGGTTCCTTGACCTTGGGTATGAGAACTACATGAGTGAAATTAAGATCATGCGGCATTTCTCTAGTAGTAAGAAAATGGATAACAACATTGCTAACATATGTGCCAACCAAATCCCATTACCGCTGAAAAAAGAAAGGAGACATACCATCCGGGCCTGGGGCTTTTGACGGATGTATCTGAAACAAAGTTGTCTTAACCTCTTCCATAGAATATGGAGCTCTAAGAGAGAGGTTTATAGCAGGAGTAACCCAAGACTGAATACACTGTAAGACCATATCTTGGGCAACAGAATCCTAGCTACCCCCTTTAAAAATTTGTTGAAAGTAATCAGGGACCACCCTCTCCAAACCTTCCTTAGAAGATTTCCAAATGCCATTATAATCTCGCAGACCTTTGATCAAATTTCTTCTCTTCCGATTAGAAGCTTTCTTGTGAAAGAAACTAGAATTTCTATCACCATCTTTGAGCCAAATAGCTCTCGAATGTTGTCTCCAATATGTTTCATCAATAGAAATCTACACATTAAGCTTACTGGAAAGATGAACCTTCTCAGGTTGGTTCAAAGGATCATACAGTCATTGTAGCAATTGATGCAGCTGAAGCCAAGTAGCCTCTAGCTCTTCTTTTTGGTGCCCAAAAACTGCTCTATCCCAAGTCAAAAGTTGAGACCATGTGTCCTTTATTTTCCTACAAACTTGCAACATGCGGTTACCAAGTTGAGGTTATGCCCAAACCGCCTCCACAACTTGAGGTTATGCCCAAGCCGCCTCCACAACTTGAGGAAACAAAGAATGAGAAGCTCAAATATCTTCAAACCGAAATCATCTCCGGCGTCGATAGTTCACAGCTGGTTTAGAATGAATTTCCAATAGCAAAGGGATGTGGTCTGATCTACTAGGAGCCAAGTGCACCACACGGGAAAAAGAGAAAGCCTCTTGCCATGCTTGAGAAGCCAGACCTCGATCGAGGCGTACCTTGGTACAATAATTATTCCAAGTGAAATTACCCCTAACTGCACCCAAGTCTTCTAGGTTACAGTCAGAAATCACAGTACGAAAAGCCTGCATTTCAAGATGATTTCGCAGAGAACCTCATGATTTCTCATTCAAAGACATGATTTCATTAAAATCACCCATTACGACCCATTTGTCTGAGACATGCCGCTGACCTATTTCTGGGTGTCCATAGAACCCCGTAAAACGCCAAGGGCCAACACCAGGAAAGAGGACATCAATGTCTATGAAAAAATAATCAACCTTGCGAATCTATAGAGTCACAAAATCATCCCAGAGAAGATCGACCCCTCCAGACTGATTGATTCGATTAAAATGAACAATATGCGGCCCAAAGCCTTGGGAAGAGTCTCGTGCTGCCGCTTGGTGTAATGGGTTTCGCTCAAGAACACCAAATGGACTTGATGTTTATAGAGCATGAGTTTTAAAGCATGCCACGTCTGGCGATTAGCAATACCTTGACAATTCCAGGCGAGGAAATTCATGATAACAAAAAGAATCCGAGAACTGGAAACCTTCAATCACACAGTGGGTGTGAAAATTGCAAGGAAGAAACCTAGATGAGGTAGAAACCCTAGCATAGCATTTTCCTACTAATATTTTGGCTATACCTTGGCATGCACTAGCTTTAGTTGTTTTGTAGGTTTAATTTCTTTGTCATGCTCTTATTGATCTTAGGTGGAGATTAAATTTTCTATGCTTTATCTTCCAAGTGGGCATATCCATTGAAAGATCTGTTATGTGATTGTAATTTCTGGCCTTTTTGGCCTGCCTCGGGGTGGGTTTATAAAATCCCCTTTGCCAAAAAAAAGGACTAAATTATGGTTACTACCCTGTACTTTAGGGGTCTAATCAGTTCAGTCCCTGATTTTTTAATTTCATCAGTTTTGTCCTTGTACTCTTAATTCTCATCAAATAGGTTCATTTATGACAAATAAAAATGACACGTGTCGACCCATAATAGGTGACATGTGTCCTAAATAGACCTATTTGATGAAAATTAAAAGTGCAGAGACTAAACTGATGAAATTAAAAGTTCAGGGACTGAACTGATTAGACCCCTAAAGTACAGAGTAGTAACAATAATTTAATCCAAAAAAGAAGAAGACAGAAGAAGAAGAAGAACATGGTTCTCAACATCACACATGCTTCTTTTTATGTTGAAACCTATAACATGGTTTTGAACATCATGTTTGGTAAGTGGCATAGATGTAGTTGAAAAACTTAGCTGCAACCAAATCGTCACATGAAGTGTTCTGCTTGTACCAATTTAAGTAAAACAAATAAAAAATGAAAAAAGTATAAAAAAAATAAAAAAAAATAAAAAAATAAAAAGAAAAAGAAGAAAAAAATATAAGGGCGTTTTGCCACAAATTTATTTGTGCTAAAATTTCCTCAGTGGACCAATAGCTTCCGCTTTTCTTATGTAGATCATCTAAATTGGAAATTCTATAGTACACCTAATGTATTGATGCTCGATGTTACATGACATAATTTTAGCCGTATATGTCATAAGTTTTATTTTTTTTAACCTGTTACTTGGACTCTAATTAGTAATTTATATTATGAAATACAAAACTATTTATTTATTGTCATGGCGAAAAAACAAAAATAAAAGGTTAAAAACTATAAACTAACTATAGTTCGTGACCATGATTACTTGAATTCCCACAAATACTTAATAAAGTTGATTGAGTGTTAATTCGTACATATCGTTGTAACAATCAACATGGTCATAAAAAAAATGAGAAATATTAAATTTTTTTTATCGTACCTCGGGGATCATGAGCTAGCCTGCAATCCTATAGTTTTAGGTCATCGAAAATCACTTACGCACACAAATAAAAATAGAAAGAAGGGCTAAATAAGGCACCGAGCCTCATTTAAACTCACAGAGTCACAGCCAATAATGGATTTACACATGGATGGTAAAAAATGTATCATATTTTTGGGATTTTCTCATTCAATAATATTGTTAACTAAATCTAACTACGACATAAAATAAGATATATAGATAGAATGATGTGATGTATATCATCAAGGGTTATCATGGAATTCATGACATGTTTACTTACTTGGAATGAGTATGAGAATAAATAAATTGATTTCTATTCCTGAGTTCTTTTGTGTTTACTAACATGCACATGAATCGGAATGATTGTGGGTTCCACGTAAAAGTGACTAAAAAAAAGAAATCAATTCCTGAATATCCGGAGTTTGATTACCAAAAGGGGAATATGTATTAGGAATGAATTTCATCGGAATGAACTCTGATCCATTCACATTTTCATTCCAAGTAAAAAAATATGCCATCAAGGTAATCCACCCAATTGAAAATCAAATGGAATAACGATGACTAATTCAAAAATCTTTCATGTATTTTATCGGGTTTCCATTTAGCATTTAGAGGTCGGAAATAAAGTTAAATTGATTACTCGTATTTTTAGTGATTAAATCCGATGCAAATAAGAGAGAAAGAGTACCTAAAATTTAATCACCCTACCACTAATTAGTATGCGTATCAAAGTCTCAGTCTCATAGAAGACCCTTAGCCTGTTGATTTTTGTTGAGGAATGCCAAAACAGGGGGGGGGGGGGGGGGGGTACAATTTTTATTTTAGACTCTTTCTTAGGTGATGGTGATAGGCCGTTTTTATAGGGGTTGTGTTTTTTCTTTTTTTGCTAAAAATATGGTAGGGATGTATGTGTTTGGCTCGTTGAACTTGTTTTCATCAAGTTTAAAAAGAAAATGAAAACAATAAAAATGAGCGGCTATAATGAAAATCCAAGGATCTGAGAATTGCCTTCCTCTTTTGTCCGTCCATTTTGTTTTTTCATTAAAGAAATCTGGACAGAGATTGAGAAAGACTTGTTCACTCACACTCTTCTCTTCTCTTCTCCAAGTGGTGGTGGTTCATGTGATACCTAAAAGAGGAGGTGAGGTGTCACTCAGTCACTCTCTCTCGTGAATTTGGATCTCTCTCTCTCTCTCTGGAAAATATCAATGACAATGCAGCAATAACAAAACACATGAAGTAATCTCTCTCTCTCTCTCTCTCTGAATGACGACGTCGTTGTGTCGTTTGTACAAAAAAATCTGGTTATTAACAAACAGTGATAGCCAGCCAGGCGTTTCTCTACTCTTTTGATTATTCGTACCAAACAAACAACACTCTCTGAGAATTTTCATTTCTCTCGGCCACTCCTCTTTGATATCTCTCCCCATTCCTTTGACAAAACGTGGAAGGTGACAACGCCAATTGCTGCAGGTTCAATTCAATTTCGTTATTTTCATCTTAATATTGTTCCTAAAGTGATTAGTGAACGCTTCTTGTTCACTCATCTCAAATCTCAATCCTCTAACAAATCACAATTTGATCTGGGAAGAAAATGGTACAACTGGGAACCAAGGCTACGAAACCGGTGAGCGTGAGCTTCAGAATACCATATTATACTCAGTGGGGCCAAACCCTGGTGGTATGCGGCTCTGAACCGGTGCTTGGTTCGTGGAATGTGAAGCGGGGTCTGCTGTTGAGTCCTGTTCATCACGGCGATGAGCTCATATGGTTCGGGACCATTTCTGTTGCCAAAGGGTTTGGATCATGCGAGTACAGTTACTATGTTGTGGATGATGATAGAAATGTTCTCCGGTGGGAGATGGGAAACAAGCGTCAGATAATATTGCCTCACACCATTCAAGGTGGAGATGTGCTTCACTTCCATGACTTTTGGCAGGTCCTATTCCTCATTCGATACTCGCTTTTAAAGTTTCATTGGAATCTTTAAGATATGCTCTAGTTGGGATCTTAAGAAATGCTTTTCCTTTTCATATGCTCGCTGTCACTGAAGAAAGTTAAAGGATCAAGTTTTGGAATCTTATCCATCTTTTTTTTTTTTTTCCATAATTTCGATTCCGCTAGGATTAAATACCTAACAGGTCCCATATAATTCTGACTTGAATGTTTTTAATATATAGACCTCTTCCAGTCACTTGATTTCCTCCAATCTTTTATTTGTTTGTTATATGTCGACTAACTGATTATGATTGTTGCTCTCTACTTAGCTCTTCTTTCTTAGCTATGCTGTCTGCCTGGGCATTAGGTGTGGGTAAACAAGGTTTTACATTAACTGTTACTACATGTATTCATAATATCTTACATTAACTGTTACTACTCCATGTAATCATGTTTGATTAAGTTGTCTGTGGCTAGAACATACTCGTACCGAATTGGTTTAGTTTTATAACAATCTTATAAAAGTTCTGTTGTCGTCATATCCAGATTGATGCCGATTCACTTGCTTTTAGAAGTGCCTTCAAAGATGTCATCTTTCGTAGAAAATGGAGCTTGGACATTGAGAGACCTCTTGGAGTCATTGAGAATTCATTGCATGATGATGGTAGTTGTACTCAAATTGATGTTTTTGGCTACTTCTAGTAATTTAATGTTACTTGTACAAATTGTCTGTCATATCCAACTCATGTAATATGTGAATCCTGATTATGAACAGATTCTGTTCTTGTCCATTTCAAAATTTGCTGTCCAAATATAGAAGAAGATACATCGGTAAACTCCACTTTGTATCTAGTAGATTCTTCATATTTATCTGAACTATGCTGATTATAGTATGCTCCAATTGAGTGGCATACTAGTTGATAGTGTTAATAAATTCTGATTTTGCAGATTTACATTATTGGTAGTACCTCAAAGTTGGGAAACTGGAAGGTACAGGATGGGCTTAAACTAAGCTATTCTGGTGAATCAACTTGGCATGCAGACTGTATGTTGCCAAAAGGAGACTTCCCGATAAAATATCCTTTTGGAACCTTTAATCTTCAACAATTTGATGCTGTCCTTTTCATTTCCATTTAATCTTCAACAATTTGATGTTGTCCTTTTCATTCCCCCTCTGGCCCTCTCTGTCTCTGTCTCTCTTCCTTAACGGGTGTTCCACATATAAGTACTGTAAATATGGCAAAGCAGGAAACATTTCTCCTGAAACTGGTCCAAATCGTGAAATCGCTCTTGACACGTCAAGTTCTCAACCGAGATACCTTTTCCTTTCAGATGGCATGTTACGAGTAAGCTAGTGAATTTGTATTGACAGTTAGTTATGAACCTATGATTATGTAAATAATCTATTGCATCCTAGAGCAAATAATATTTTAACAGTGCTGAGTTGCAAAGGTTTTTTTTTGGTGTGATTAATATTCTGCTTGTATTTGTTAGGAAATACCTTGGCGAGGTGCTGGTGTTGCAATCCCAATGTTTTCTGTTAGATCAGAAACTGATCTTGGCGTTGGAGAGTTTCTTGACCTGAAATTACTTGTTGACTGGGCTGCAGAGTCTGGCTTTCATTTAGTTCAGCTTTTACCCATTAATGATACATCTGTGCATGGAATGTGGTGGGATTCATATCCCTACAGGTATGTCAACACCTCAAATATCAGACTACTAGTTGCATTCCTGGTGGTGTTGGCTATTCATTTAATTCAATGAAACTTTGAAGCATAAAGATTGCTGGAAATAATGTATGGGAATAAATTCTCGGTTATCTGCCACTTTTGGCTGGATCATATATTCTTATCCTCATATGTTTCTGATTTTAATCCATAATTCATTACCAAAAATGGGAAAAGCCATCTTATCCTTTCAAATAGGATTCCCATGGAAAAGTAGATCCCATTCGCTGGTTTTATCTTGTCTGGCTTCCTAACTGAGACAGTAATACTATGTCTAGAAAGATGATTCGATGGGGAAATTACAGTGGAAGGGTAAGAGGGAGAAAAGATGCAAGTATCTTACATTTGTGAAGTGGAAGGGAATGAAAAGCAGAAAGGAAAGGGAAATAAGAGCAAAAATACAATTTTGCAGATTTGCCTAATATGCAGTGGTTGGGTAGGGTGAGAAGATGAAAGAATAAATTGAGATGACTCTTTCACATTTTCTTTCCACTCTGATTCCTCTTACCACACAATAAAGAGGCTCTCTACTCTCCCCACTTTTGCCTCTCCCTTTTGATCATCCCCTCCCATCAAACATAATAAAATACTACCTTGTTCTCCGCTACTCACTGTTCAAAGAATAAACTGCACTTCAATATTCAACCCTTTTTATGCAGCTTATATTTAAAAGAGTTATCTCATTCATTGACCTCAATTTTCTTTTTTATGCAGCTCACTTTCTGTATGTGCATTGCATCCTTTATACCTGAGAGTACAGGCACTTTCAGAAAATATCCCCAAGGATATCAAGGTGATCGATAGAAACTTTCATATTCTTGTTTACTAAGACAAAGGAAAATAATTAGTTTCTTGTACCATGAAAGATGCTAAGTTGTCTTCCGTGAAGAATTATAAATTCTAATATTTCTTAGTACTTAGGTCTTTGTTTGGAATTTTTCTTTTCTCTTTCTTACAGGTAGAGATTCAGAAGGCAAAAGAAGAATTGGAGGGAAAGGTAGTTCCTTAAAAGATTATATATTTCTTCATAGCATGACAGAAGACATAGATAAGTACAGTTCCATATTTGAATGACAAGTCAGTAGGCAAGCTCTAGCAGTTGTATAAGGTCCTCATTTGACACAACAGTTGTAAAAGTTATTTGTTTGTTAACATAAGCATATCAGTTGTTATCTGTTAAGTCTTTTGTTTTTATTTGTTTTTATTTTTCGCTAAATGCTTTTTATTGTTCTGATATGAAATACTGATGTTCTTATGTAATTTAGGGAGTGATTATATATATATATATATATTTATATATATAATTGGATTACTGCCTGAAAGGACAAGAATAAAACAGTTTCTGTTTCACCCAAATTTTGGGAATCTTTGATGACTCTATTTGCTGTTACGAACCAACAGATATTATTAACAATTTTCATGGGCATTTATGGTATTGAAATTAATATTATTGGTTTTGTTGTGCCTAGGACGTTGATTACGAGGCTACCTTGACCACTAAACTCTCAATTGCCAAGAAAATATTTGCCCAAGAGAAGGATAAGATTCTCAACTCCAGTTCCTTCCAGAAATTTTTTTCTGAGAATCAGGTCCTACAGAGCTTGCCTCTTCTTCTTACTATTTACCCTAATATTGCAACAATCCCTAACTTCCTTTTCCTTACAGTTTAACCGTCTTTTGTTCATTGATTTGTATTAATTAATCATATTGGTTATTGCATTTTGAACTGCAAGTGCTACTCTGAGTACTGTTAATTATTGGTCACAGGATTGGTTAAAACCCTATGCAGCCTTCTGTTTTTTGCGGGACTTCTTTGAAACATCAGATCACAGCCAATGGGGTCGGTTTTCCCATTTTTCAATAGAAAAGGTGATCATCCTGCCATACTTTTCTATCGAGTTGGGTGATTTTGGAGGTTTTTTATTTAACTTTGGTATTTTTCTTTTTCACTCTATACCTGTCATATACAGGCTAATCAGTTAACAGCTTCTAATATTATAGATATTAAATCCACCCTAACAACATATTTTTCTCTTTCTTACAGCTAGAGAAACTCATATCCAAAGACAGCATTCACTATGATGTAATTTGCTTCCAGTATTACATCCAATTTCATTTGCACATACAGGTAAGTGCTATTCAGTCTTGTAATCATGATCTGCACTTATGTTAAACAAATGCATCAATTGTAGAATTCTTTGATAAATTTATGAACTACAGCTGTCGGAAGCTGCAGAATATGCAAGAAGTAAAGGAGTAATATTGAAAGGAGACCTGCCTATTGGTGTCGACAGAAACAGTGTAGATACATGGGTCTATCCAAACTTGTTTCGCATGAACACATCTACTGGAGCTCCTCCAGATTATTTTGATAAAAATGGGCAGAACTGGGGTTTCCCTACTTATAATTGGGAGGAGATGGCCAAAGACAACTATGCCTGGTGGCGTGCTCGATTGACACAGGTTTTGGATGATAGATTTTCCTATAAATCTATTTCTATTGTACCTTTATTCTTACTCTATCCTTCGTCCTGAGTTCTATGGGAGATAAATATAACTTTTCTATGGTTATATGACAGATGGCAAAATACTTTACAGCTTACCGGATTGACCATATATTGGGGTTCTTTCGTATTTGGGAGCTCCCAGAGCATGCCATGACTGGTCTTGTTGGAAAGTTTCGACCTTCCATTCCCCTAAGTCAGGTACACTTCTATCTTCCTTAATTAAAGTATCAGTTTGCCTAGAAAATAACAAGGGCTAGAACATTGTGACTGTTAATCAAGAAGCATTTTTTTTTCGGAAATTAGCAAAAAGGGCACCTAAACAATATGGGTACGCAAAAATGTATAATTTTTAAAGATCACAGAATGTCACTTTCATAACCATGTCTGTTGAGAAAGTGTATGATCTGATTACCAAAGTGCCAGTTCTGTTTTCTTTTGGAAAGACGTACATTGGCGACTTGGATTATGTTTGGTAATTTCCCTTTTTTTTTTTCATCGTCTTGTCAACACAAAAAGAATGCTTCTGTGTAGGAAGAACTCGAAAGAGAGGGCATATGGGACTTTGATCGCTTGGCTCGTCCTTATATCCCACAAGAAATTTTACAGGTTACTGAACTTTTACAGCTTCTTGCAATTTTTTTCTTGGGCAGATTACATCTTATTATGACTTAACTAAGATATTAGTTTCCTTTTTTTTTTCTTAGACCCTAGCTTGTATTATTATTTTATATTAATCATATGCCATAGTTTTTGTTTCTTCCAACTTTTAGTTTGTTTTTTCAGGTTAAGTTTGGAGATTCATGGACTTTTATTGCTTCAAATTTTCTGAATGAATATCAGAAGAACCGCTATGAGGTGAAAATTATTGTTTATTCTTTAATTTTTTATTATCCGTTTCTCCATTAATTATCAGTCACTGTTGATCTTTGTGGGAATTCTAGCATGTTCTGAACTTAGGTTGCCATGTCATTGCACCTGAAAGAAATGTTGATGAATGAATATAGTGATATTGTTATATAGCTACATGTTGGTGCTTCATGTTGAATGTTATCTTAAGGCTGGTATTGTAAGTGTTAGATTATTCAAAATCGTAGATAAAGTTTAGGGTGCCTTGCTGGTAAATTGCTCTTAGGACCAAATCCTAACATGAAATGGTAGCTTGTACGTCAGTCTGTGGCATGGGAGAGTTACTGAGAATTTGAGTTGGAAGCATCTCTGCTATAAAAATATAGATAGGTTTGCTAATGCTTGAGACATTTGGAGATAAGCAAGGGGCTCTGATATCAGCATTGACCCAGAACTTTGGCAAGCCTCTGCCTATATTGGCATAGAGCTCATACATTCGCTGATTACACAAGCATAGACTTGTGTAAAAACGTTTACAGTGACCAACAACTGTATCAAAGTTAGACCGTCCAACCCAAGATTATATATTATGATCCAAAGGCTTCCAATACCTGATGTAGAATGAAAGAGTTGATGTATTTCTGTGTGTATTTCTCATTGAGAGATGCAGATTATATATACAATGCTAAGAGTAAGTTTAAGAAATTTAGATCCTAAGGCTATGCAATTTACAGCAATAACAATCAGCAGTTACGATCCCAAGATTAGGCTTTTAGCATAACTATGATATCTAGAATATATAGTGAATGTAGACATCTAGATGAATGTACAGCTGTAGTTGACTATTGAGAATTAAGGTGGTTTAACACTCCCCTGAAAATCTGATGATCCCGGAGAGACGATTTGATTGAAGAAGGTGAAACTGTTGGGTGGAGAGACCTTTTTTGAAGATATCGGCAATCTGATCCGGAGATGGAACAAATTGAAACCAATTGGGTTTGGGGATGCAAAACAAAACCTGAACGAACCAAGATTGGAGAACAAAGTTGTCAAAAATTCCAACAGCACTTGAGAGAAACAGGGACTGGAAAATTTATGACATCTTGAGAGACATGAAAATCACTCGAAAAATGTGTATGTTTCCATATAGGAGCAAAAAGAGAAAAGCCTTCCCAGGAGACTGTCATGATTGGCCCACCTCCCTACTGGGTACAAGTTTAGTTGAAGGGTGGGTTTGGGGAAACAACTAGTGGCTTTCTCTTTCCTTGTTGTGGATGGTGATGGCACTTGAATAGAGGCTGCCATAGGATGGGGGCTAGAATTTTTGTTATTCTTGTTCCACAAGGTGTGGAGGCTCTTGTACTAAATTCCTAAGTGATTTAACAGTGATTTCATGACTCAATCTGTTATGATTTATGAATAGTACACAATGCAGAAAGTTAGGTAACCTGAATTGATAATCGAGGACAATAAACAAAGTCAACTGAAAGGTGCTAAACATGGTTTCTTACATATAAACAGAATTCATGTTCAAGCACCTTACTTCGCTGGATATTATTTCACATTCAAACAAACTTTGGCTCAATATGGTTGTATGCTCTATTTGGCAACAGCCAAAATTCTTACAGCCAATGGACCTGGACCTAGCCTTTGTCTACTTTCTATTTAAAAAAAGAAAAAAGAAAAAAAAAACAAACTTCTCCTCATTGTATACTATCATAATTGATATCACTTGTGTCATTAGATTCCCCTTTGTCTATTAGTTTTTGTTTTAATAATTTTTTTTCTGTAGCACTGTTTCATTTCTAACTCGTTTTAGAATTGATTTGTGAATTTGGGGAAAACATGAATGACATGTTATTTGACTGTTTCCGCTGTACGTTTAGAGATTTCTCAATATGTTTGTGAAAATTTGAAATTCTTGAGTTGTCTGAGTTCCACTAGTTCTGCTTCAGTCTTATGTGTTAATGTTACTTGTAGTATTTTTGTCATAGTACGCTGAGGATCTTGTTTTGAGTTGGTTTTGTTTTTCCATTAATGATTATCAGTTTAAGGAGGACGGCAACACTGAGAAAAAAATTGCTTCCAAGCTGAAGTCATTTTCAGAAAGATCTTTGTTGCAGAATGAAGACAACATAAGACATGAGCTCTTTGATATTTTACAGGTAGCATTTTTTATTAAAATTTCACAATGTTTAATTTTATTCTATACTAGTTAACCTTTCTTGTATTGTTAACCTCTGCTAAAGCTTTTTTGTGTCTTAGTTTTAAAGAGACTGCCATTAGTAAGCCTGTGCATATGTTTTTATATATTTAATTGGTATTGCAGAATATAGTTCTTATAAGAGATCCAGAAAATCCAAGGAACTTCTACCCTCGCTTCAATCTTGAAGAGACTTCAAGTTTTAAGGATTTGGATGACCACTGGTATGTTAATCATTTTGGTATCAGAAATATGAGTTTTAGCCTTTTTTTTTCTTGTACTTTTTTGTGTAAAGTCTTTTTGCAACATTCTAGTCACATTTAATTGATTTGGCATGCTGTTGGTCTAGAAAAAAGTTACCCCACATCCCCCTCGCTCACACACACACACACACCCGCAGTATTTGGTGCTGATTTATTTCCGAACTAGTTTGGAGGAATGTGGTGACCAATAGTAGAGAGAAAGGAGGTTTGGTAATTTTAATAGCAAGGAATATTTCATATTTGGGAAAATGGCTTTGGAAATTGACATTGGAGAGTCTTTGTGCATCCGGGAATCAGAAAGCAAGTATGGTTACCATGACAATGGCTGAGATGCTAAGTAGGTTCTTAAAGGATCAAGTAGAAGTGCTTGGAAGGACGTATCTGCCAGAATGAGTCATTTTTAAAGGTGTTTTCAGCTTGTAGTCAGTAATGGGGAAGAGTGAGATTTTGGGAAGACTTCTGTGAGGTAAGGGAGTTATTCAGATTATCGAGACTCCATAATACAACAATAGAAAATTTACCCAAACCAAACACCTTTTCGGTAAGGTAGGTTCGCTGTTTGTGTCGGATGTCAATTTAGAAGACTCCAAAGTAGGTGAGAGGTCATTGAGAGAAGGCAAAGTTCTTTGCGGTTGCAGTGTGTCAGCTGTCTTTTGGGTGCTTTGGATGGAAAGAAATTGTTGGAATTTTGAAGATCATAGAGGTCCAGGGGTGTAGGAGCTTTGGAATAAAGTAAAGTTCTTGTTAGCTTTATGGGCATTTGTTTCGGTAGTCTGCAATGCATTTCATGTAGCTTTCTGGTTCTCTGTTGTCGACCTCTTGTCCATTTTTGTCGTCATTCTGTCATCAATATAGAATCTCTTATCAGTTGTTGTGTGATACAGCAAGAATGTTCTAAAACGGTTATACTATGATTACTACTTCCATCGGCAAGAAAATCTTTGGCGTCAAAATGCTTTGAAAACACTGCCTGCTCTGCTGAACTCATCAGATATGCTAGCCTGTGGGGAAGATCTGGGACTTATTCCTTCTTGTGTTTATCCTGTATGTTTGCTCAACCTTTCCGAACCCAAACAAACACTATAAATCCCAGCCTGCTTCCAGTGGTTGTTGGTTTCTTTCATGCCTATTCTTGATTTTTTTTATATATATATATATATATTTTAAAAAGTGATATTGTGACTGGTTTTTTTGGATCAGGTGATGCAAGAACTAGGATTAATAGGTTTACGCATTCAACGTATGCCCAGTGAACCTGGCCTGGAGTTTGGTATCCCTTCTCAATACAGTTATATGACCGTAAGTTTTTACTGCCTTTGGAATTACGTTAAGATTTTTGGATAGAATCTCAAGGCATTCTTCCTTGAAGGGTATCATTCAGACAAACCAGCCATCTAAAAAAGTGACGAAAGTACTACAATGTACATTTTGTTTTTCTGCAAGAGGAAAATAAGCTTGTTCTTAAAGCAGAAAAAAAAGGACCCATTCATGCTCTTGAGTTTCTTACAAAATTTGATATCCGTATCTTTTCTTGATAAGGAATAACATTATGAGATTTTGGATATTGAATTTCGGTCATTTGGTTCAAACACATGCACTTCTACATAATGATTATTTGTCAGTTAGAATAAATGCATGTCAGTTGTTTGAAATGTATGTCTGTTAGACACTTAGTTCATTCTTTTTTGTCATTTCAATGAGGTTAAACCGGTACAAGTGCATGAATGTATTTCAGGTGTGTGCTCCATCATGCCATGACTGTTCAACTTTGCGTGCTTGGTGGGAAGAAGATGAAGAAAGGAGGCAGCGATATTTTAGCAGTATGGTGGGGTCTGACTTGTTGCCACCTAGTCGCTGTGTTCCAGAGATTGCAAATTTCATCATAAGCCAACATCTTGAAGCTCCATCAATGTGGGCAATTTTCCCTCTTCAGGTACTATGATTGACATCTGTATCTTGTCTAATATATTCTCAACTGGATATTGAGCGTTGACCCTTAGTAATTGAGACGGCTTGGGAAGGACAAGATATAACATATTGAACTTTTGGCTCCTTGTCCATTGCATGCAATACTAATTAATAAATTAATTCTGCACTTTGTTTGATTGTTAGGATTTGTTAATTTTGAAAGAAGAATACACAACGCGCCCTGCAAAAGAGGAGACGATCAATGATCCCACAAATCCGAAGCACTATTGGAGATACCGTATGTGAAGATTATGATTTTCAAGATTCAATTAACTAAGTTGCTAATGTTTCCAAAGATGACCATAGTGCATTTTGGATTAATGATTATTTTGTATTGCACCCTCAGGTGTACATGTGACAATGGAGGCTTTGATCAAGGATGATGAGCTCACATCGATCATCAAAGACCTCGTGCAGGGAAGTGGAAGATCACATCCGGGGAAACAAGCTGAGAAACAAGTGATTCAGAAACCACCGGTCGCAACCACAGAGAAGCAGCAGATTGCCAGCAGCAAGGAAAAGGCTCACCTGGAAACACCACTAAACGGAGTACCGCGAAAGGAGAAACTGGCTGTTCCTAATTAATAAATCATGGCCATTGTGGAAAAATAAGGTGATTAACTGATTACTATAGTATTCAGCCAAGGAGAGCTGAAAATAAGCAGACTGTCAACACGAATCTGCATGTTGCTTCGCAAAGTCATAAGCCATAGTAGACCACACTTACATATTCTTGTTGATGTTTGATTCGTTCCACGACTATCCAGACATTAAGTAATAATGTAATCACCGATTAATTGCCAATTTATGAAGCATCTCCCTCAGCGTTCCTTATACATATTTTAGATAAAACAGTATAGGGGTCACCATTTAGCCCATGGGCCTGGGTAGCCCATGGAGGCCCGTCGGCCCATTAAGGCCCGGCCCGGCCCGGATAAATATAGGGCTGGGCTTGAACAAGGGGTTCAAAGCCTAGACCGGCCCATAGGCCCGGCCCATGAAAAGCCCATCAAGTTCGGCCCGAAGCCCATCTACATATATATTATATATTATAATTCATAAGAACTGAAAACTCAAAAATAATAGAAATTTTGTTGTTAAGAGGATTCGAACCTTGAACATAGCATGCACACATACACCACCCAACCAATTCTACTAAATTGATTCTTTGTTTATATTGCATGCTTTAATGTATATATGTATTGCTTAAACTTATAAATTAGTAAATATATATTTTATTACAAACCAACTTATAAATTTTAAATTCACCTACACTTTTCTTAATAAATACTTATAATTTTCATAAAAAAATAACTACTTATAATTAATAAGTTAATAACTATATAGAGTTTTATGCCTTTATATTTATTAATTAGATTTCTCAAAGAGCAACTACACTAAAACGGATTCCGGGATTGCAACTTTTTACAAGGGTATATAGATATCGATCATATGAGCGTGTGGTCATGGAACACATGAAAATCGGACTTCAAAAGGAGCCATTAAGATAAAATTAACAATTAAGAGAAATAATATTTTGGTAAATGACAATAAATAAGGGTTAAGTACATTAACCGAAAGTCGAATGACCATGAACTAGTCCAATTTTTTCACACGATGCCTATTACCATACGGTAAATACATGAGGAAAGTCAAATATGCCATTAGACATTTTCGATTTTTTGGATCATACCAAATTTCGGTATGCATAGTAGTATTTTTTTACTATATTCATTGGTTATAAAATAAATATATACATTTCATTGAGAAAAATGAAATTTATCAAATGAACCGTTGGATATGATAACTGAATTATATTATGCCTACAGTTAAAAATTTAGCCACTTATGTCTTTATTTCAAGTTTGATCCACATGGTCAATCATATTTGTCATTTACACCCCTATATTTATTAACTAGAGTTCTCAAAGGGCAACTATACATTAACATGATTCAAGGTTGAAAATTCTTACATGGGTACATGGAAGTCGATAATGTGAGCGTGTAGTCGCGGAGTGCACAAAAATCAAACTTCAGAAAGATGTGTTAAAGCAAAATTAGCGGAAATGTCAATTTGGTAAATGATGTTAAATATGTCTACTAGTGTTGTCTACTATATTCACCAAATAATTATGTAAATAGAAGTTGAAGTAATTCCATTGGAAAATGATCATTAATATATTGAAATATGTCCGTGAGTATTTTCATAATATTTAAAAAATTCTAATGTGCCCAATTATATTTATTTAAACTATGACAAATTGAAAATACATTTAGCTTTCGAGTGACAAAATGAGAATATTTACCAAATATGCATATAAATAGAGGTTGAAGAAATTATAATTGGGAATGGTCACTAACATCTTGAAATATACCCATGAATATTTTCATAATTTCCAAAGTTAATATACTAGATATTAGAGATATACTAGATATATTTTCATAATGTATATTAGAGACATATATATAATTTTGTGAAGAAAAATATTAGAGATATATATGTATATATAATATATATTAGATATATATATAATATATATTTGATATATATATAATATATACTTGAAGTATTCCCGGATTTATTTTTATAATATATTAGAGATATACTAGATATATACATTAAAGCATGTTAGTTATACAAATATCCAAGTCAGTGGGATTGGTTTGTTGCCTATGTTGCTTTCTCCATGTGAAGGGTTCGAAACCCCTTAGGAGCAAAATGATTTTTTCTTTTGAAATTTCAGTAAGCCCGGCCCAGCCTTGACATATACGGCCCGCTAGGCCCATCCCGGCCCGGCCCGATCAGGCCTTCTTCAGGGCTGGGCTTGGGCTTTCATATTATGATTAAAGCGGCCGGCCCGCCCGAGCCGATATATTTATTATTTATATTGAAGCCGGCCCGGCCCGATTAAAGCCGGTGTGTATGGGCCTGGGCGCCCGGCCCGGCCCATTGCCGACCCCTAAACAGTAAGTGATTGACCTTTCTTATTTAGGGATATAAGATTAAGAAAGCCCGGAATGAGCATTTGGCTTCGAAGCCGGTCCATATTTTAAGAATGGCACTGAAAGGCAGCCATGCAAATGCCACACTTATTTGTCCAATTTATGGGATGTTGGCCGACAGGAGCCGTCTCAATATTTCTCATCCTAGGAAATTGCAACAATGGACCAATTTGGATCCCCTTTCTTCTTTTTTTTCCGTATCTTGAAGTGGCGAGAGTGGACAGGTACGTGTAGTAATTTTGTGTTTCAAACTTGAGTAATCACTTTGGTCATCATAAATATTATACCTTATTCACTAGAATTCTCTCAAACCCTAGCCGCAAAAAACCCTAGAAAGCTTGGTATTCTTCGCCAAGTTTTACTATTCTCCGTCCGACGGCGCATCTTCGGGGCGTTGCCGTCGGACGGGTGCGACAGTCCTCCATGGTTTTCAGTGATTCTCTCTGGCATGGTTTCGTTTAGGTTCACAGGTGAGCAGGGATGATAGGCGATGGGTCGTTGTGGGCTGCTTTGGTTCTATGGCATCGATGGTGGATTCTCAGCGATGCTATTGATCCGCGTCCTTGTTGGTTTTGGGGATTTGAATATGAGCTATGTTATTAGGTCTCTGCTAGCCTAAGCTTAATTTCATATTTTTTTACTAGTTTTTTTTTCCTAGTTTGTAGCTTTTGCTACTAATAATTCCCTATCATCGTTGGTTTTCTATGATGATTTGGGACCCTAGTGAGGGTGTTTTCTCCACCTTCAGGTATTACTCTTCGGAGTGTTGAGCTTGCAGAAACCAAAATTTCGTATAATAATTTGATCGATGAATCTTTTCGCCGTACCACAATTGCGTGCATTGGCGGCAGGAGATTCGCTAGTTGTTTTAGATGATTAGTGAGTTTTTGTCTTTGTAGGCTCGTTGTTTTAACGAGCTCAGTGGTCTACAATGAGAGGTATTTGTTAAAGTCCTTAGTTGCCCGATTGACAGATCTGGTTCCAGGTCTAGGAGTTTGATGTATGTGCCTTTCTGGCTTTGATAATATATGAATTATCTGTTTCTAAAAAAAAAATCACTTTGGTCATCTTCTTTTTACAGTTTATAGTGACCAAAGTGAAAGACAATTTCAAAGTTAAATGACTAAAGTAATATTTTTGAAATTATAGTAACAAAAGTATTGAATATATTAAATTCGAGTGACCAAAAGTGATTTTTTGCTCTCAATTTATGTTAATTTAGGTGGTTGGGGCGAATTTCTTCCCCAGTTTGTGCGAGTTCAGGCTTTTTGGTATAACTAATATAGATGGGGTAACCCTGCCCCACATATTCCACCCAAGGAGTAATTCGCAATGTTCTCGCAAGCGTACGAGTTTGTCAAGATAGAGAAATATAGAGATTGGGGGAGTTGTCATACCTCGGGGACTAGCGGTTCTTAATCCTAACCTCGGTTTTGAGAGCCTAAATGGCGGGAGGATAAATGCTAGTACCAAACTAGCTTAAAAAGCTTAAAGCCATGAGGCCTATGACAATTTGCTAACTACGACTCTTCATGGAATATGGATAATGCCACAGTTGATTCGATTGTTGAAAAATGATTTTGCAAAATATAAAATTGCTTGGATAAAAAAAATAATAAAATGAGAAAATAAAATACCGAAATTCAAAGACAAAAATGATAGGAGCTAGGGTAGAGTCTAATCCATTTTAATGCATAAACCACCATCCGAAATGCGCACAACAATGATCCATGAATCAAATCCGGTACCCTACCCATGCTGTTGCTACCATTTCATATCTTTACCGGGACAGGCCCCGTGCAGGGCCCAAAGTAGCTCACTATCACTGGGAGCAGCCTGCCTATGAGCCCTGTTACATAGAATTGGTCTGCTGACTCGGTAGGGATCCCCTACCGAGCACATAACCTCTACCTCGCCCCAGCGGCATCTACTGACTCGGTAGGGAACCCCTACCGAGCATACTGCTATAACGGCGGGGATAAGCCCCCGGCCGCGGTCGAAGCCCCGGCAGTACCCCGGCGGTACCGGTAAGACCGGGCGGGTGTACCGACAACAAGCTCTCCCCCGGCTCCACATGGACGTCTCCGACCCGGTGTACCGAGTGTGGCCGCCCCACGGGTACCGGCACGGCCGGCGGCACACGTGCTTATCCACTACCTCACGAGATCGCACTAAGTCGCATACCCATGCTGCACTAGGCCCCGCCATCCCTCGTTGCGCACATCGAGGTAGTGGACCAGAGAATATTCCTCGTGTCAAGGGATGTCCCCCACGTCAGGGGAGCTTGTCTCCGACCTCACCTCATATATAAGGAGTCCTCACTCCTTATTCAGGTACGTTCTCTCCGAATCCCAAACTTTCTGCTCTCAAACACTCATCGGTACTAACTTGGGTGTCGGAGGGTCTTCGGTCGGTACACGCCGACCTCCACGACCAATCTTGTGCTTTCGGTACCCGCGCACGACGCTACGGGCGGTCGGGAAACGGCGAGAAATATTTGGCGCCATCGTGGGAACAATTCCACCACTTCATAACCAAAGCACACTCCCGTGAGGTGTTCTACCGGTCGAGCGATGACGAAATCGGCTAGCGATGGCTCACGGCCAACGAAGCAAACCAAAAAGTCCAAATCCGCGAAGGAAACCTTGACTATAGGCGGCCTTGGGCCTCTTCGGAGGAGGCACCTGCGTCGGTCCACTCTACCGAGTCCGAGACCCCCGAGTCCCACCAGGCCGAGCCCCTCATGGTGGCGAGACTCGAGGCCATGATCCGAGAACTCCGGGAGAGCAATGAGCGATTGCGCCGCGATCGGCTCGCTGCTCAAGAGGCTAGTGCCCGGGAAATCAGTCTGCTGAGGGAGCGCTTCATCCGGGATGCTGACCCCAGCCAATCGGTGTCGGCACCTCTTCCGAGAGTCGACACTCCTCTGAGACCAAGGCACCGAGTACCGGAAAGGCGGACCGGGCCCCTACCGGCTCCCCTAGTCTCGTTCCTTGACGATGAGGGCGTAGTCCATTCCGCTGGGGAAGAAGATACCGACGAGGACTGCGACACCCTCCACGAGGAACCTGTTACCGTCGCCCCCAGGCCACGAGTGGAAGAAGACACACTGACCAGCCTCTTCCGAGAGCTGAACGACCGTCTCAGGAAGGTCGAGACCGGTACCGCCAGGAGTGTGTCTAGCCACGGCATGGCCAAGAAACCCATCGGTCCCTTCACCGGGAGGATCTATAACCACAACCGGGATTTCAAGAATCTGAAGATGGATCCTTACACTGGCAAGGAGGACCCGGTGATGCATGTGACTGCCTTCCAGTCTGCCTACAACGGCAGGGGCTACACCGATGAGGACTGGTGCCATGCCTTTGTCAATACCCTGACTCAGGAGGCCATGTTATGGTTCTATCAACTAGAGCCGGAGTCTATCGACAGCTACGAGCAGCTGGTTGAAGCCTTCACCACCGAGTATGCCACCAAGTCCAGCTTCTTCTACTCGGTAGGGGAGCTCACCGGCTTCCAGCAAACCGCGGGCGAACGGTTGGCTGACTACATGGAACGGTTTAAAGCTGCCTACCGGCGCTGCAACACCAAGGATGACATCCGCGCAGCCCAGATCTTCCGGGATGGCTTGGAACCGGGAGAGTTCCTAAGGGAACTGAACTCCACGAGCACGGTGTTCACCTATACCGAGCTCATGAGCAGAACCAGCCAGTACGCCCGCAGCTACTATCTGACCTACGAGAGAAAGTCTCATCTCAATGAAATGCACAAAGGCAGCAAGGCCTCCATGGTGATCGTGGACCCTACCGGGGATAAACGCAAGCAAGAGCAAACCAGCGCGCCCAAGGTCGAAGAACCTAAGCAAAATGACAAGCGCAACCGGGGCAACGACTATCGGGGGAACAACCGGAACAATAGCGGGGAAACCAGAATAACAATCGACGGTATGATCCTCCCCATCGGGAGCGAGAATCACCGATACCAAGCCCCCGAACAACCAATACCGACCGGTATACCGGGTTGACTCCGGCCACTTGCGAGCCAAGGGTACCGCCCTACTCCGGTCGATACGACCGAGGGCGAGCTCCGGCTACTCAACCCCGAGTGCACCCCCGCTTACCGGGGTGGATGGCCGTGCACCTCGGCTACCGGCGTCGACCAAATAAACACTCCAAGCCACGGGCCGGACCGAAGCCGGGTACGACCGGTACCCCAAGAAAAAGAATTCTTGGAGGCAAAACAGGTCAAAGAAATCCAACCGGCGGGACCTCGCCGATGACAGCCTACCGGTTTGTACCGTATTCAACAAACCAATGGAGGACATCTACAAGGAAAACCCCCAACTCTTCCCTCAGCCCTGGAAGAGGCCACCATACGCTGACAACCGGGCCAACACTGGTAAATTCTGCACCCATCATCAGTCCGGTACTCACAGTACCGAGGAGTGCCAAGCCCTGAGGGATGTTGCCGAGCAATTGCACCGAGATGGGAAACTCACCCAGTATGTTGGCCAGACCCCTCAGGGGTACCGAAAGGAAATTTTCACCATCAGTGGAGGACCCACCCTCTTCGGTACCACCCGCTCCGAACACAGATCCCATGTGAAGGAGGCTAAGCAGCACCTGCAGTGCTTCTCGGTACAATCTGCGCCAGTGCAGAAGAGACAGAAACGGGATCCTTGGAACATAGGATTCTCCAGCGAGGAGGAAACCGGTATCGTGACCCCCCACGATGACCCACTCGTAATATCGGCCAAGGTCCATACCGACCGATGCACAAGGTCTTGGTCGACGGTGGTAGCTCTACCAATGTCATCTTCAAGAGTGCCTACCTCGAGTTGGACCTGCCCCTCGAAATCATCTTAAGGACGGTGAATCCACTCATCGGCTTCTCGGGAGACCTTGTCCGACCCCTCGGTAGCGTTTGGCTCAACGTCGAGGTCGGACGGTACCCCGGTCCCGAAGGTATCGGCTCGCATCTTGGTAGTGGATTATGAATCCTCCTACGACTTCATCCTCGGTAGGCCCATTCTGCGCAAATCGAGCCTGCGTGTGCTACTACTTGCTCGTGCTAAAGTTCCCGACTCCCGCCGGGGTTGCCTCTATCGGGGAAGTCGGCCCGGCCCGGTCTTGCTATGCCCAAGAGACAAAGCCACGACAGCCCTCCGGGATGTGTGCGGCGTCGCACCCGGTAATAACGCGGCGGCGGCGGGCATGCCGGATGACCCCGGGAAGGAGCGGTAGTCGTACGGGGAAGCCCCACGAGGAGGTGGAACAGATTGCTTTGTTCACGAACAGCTCGACGGGGTAGTCAAGATTGGTACCGGCCTACCGATCGCCCTGCGTACCGACTTGATCAAGCTCCTCAAGGACAACGCCTCGGTATTCGCCTGGTCCTACGCCGATATGCCCGGTATCTCTACCATAACCATCTCCCATAAGCTTGGGATCGATCCTGCCTACCGGCCGGTGTGGCAGAAGAGGCGCGTCGGGGACCAAGAGCGGTACGAGGCAATGAAGGCTGAGGTTGACAAACTGTTGAGCATCGGTTTCATCCGGGAAGTTCAATACCCCCGATGGCTAGCCAACCCGGTAGTGGTGAAGAAACCAAATGGGAAGTGGCGAATGTGCATCGACTTCACCGATCTCAACAGGGCATGTCCCAAGGACAGTTTCCCTTTACCGAGGATCGAGCAGCTTGTCAACTCCACTGCCGGCCACGAAGCCCTGAGCTTCATGGATGCCTACTCAGGCTACAACCAAATCAAGCTGGATCCCGAGGACCAGGAGCACACCTCCTTCATGACCGATCAAGGTCTATACTGCTACAAGGTCCTACCCTTTGGATTGAAAAATGCCGGGGCCACCTATCAGCGGTTGGTCAACCGCAAGTTCTCTAGGCAAATCGGGAAAACCATGGAGGTATATGTTGACGACATGCTCGTCAAGAGCCTAAAGGAAAACGACCACCTTACCGACCTACAAGAGACATTCTCCATCCTCCAGGACTACGGGATGGAGCTCAATCCCGAGAAGTGCGTCTTCTGCGTAGGCGAAGGGAAATTCCTTGGCTTCATGGTCAGCCACCGGGGTATCGAGGCTAATCCCAAGAAGATCAGAGCGATCCTGGACTTGGAATCTCCTAAAACCTTCAAGGATGTCCAGAGCCTTAACGGTAGGATCGCAGCTCTCTCCCGGTTCATATCACGGTCCACCGACCGGTGTGCCCCATTCTTCAAAATTTTGAAGACCGGGAAGAAGTTCGAGGGCTGGACCACTGAGTGCGAGCAAGCCTTCGCAGCATTGAAGGAGTATCTGGCAGCAGCACCACTGCTCAGCCGACCGGTACTAGGCGAACCTCTCTTCCTGTACCTATCGGTATCGAAGACTGCGGTGAGCTCGATCCTAGTCAGGAGCCACAACAAGGAGGACCTACCGGTAGACTATACGAGCAAGTCTTTCGTGGATACCGAGACTCGGTACCCCGAAATCGAGCAGCTCATCCTCGCACTCATGATCTCAGCCAGAAGGCTTCGCCCGTACTTCCAGGCACACCCCATTGTGGTGCTTACCGATCACCCACTCAGGCTGATCCTGCAGAAGCCAGAGGCATCTGGCAGACTCATGAAGTGGAGCATCGAGCTCAGTGAATTCGACATCACCTACCGGCCTCGACCGGCAATCAAGGCACATGTATTGGCCGACTTTGTCTCTGAATTCACCTCTGTGCAGTCGACGCCCATATCGGTAGAAGGGGCTGGCTCGGCTGAGACGGCCCAGACCACCAGCGAGGAAACACAGTTTGATCCCGCCCTACCGATCTGGCAACTATATGTGGATGGTGCCTCGAACACCCACGGTAGCGGGGCCGGACACATCTCGGCTCGTCGAGTGCTCTCCGGTTCGACTTCAAAGCTTCAACAATGAGGCCGAGTACGAAGCACTCCTGGCGGCCTTCGGGCGGCCCGGCACGTGGGAGCCCGGCGGCTCCGAGTCTTCGGCGACTCGCGGCTCATCGTCGACCAAGTCTCGGGGGACTACCGGGCCAAAGATCCCATCGTGTCTCGGTATAGGACTTTGGAAAAAGAACTCACTACCGGTTTCCCATGCTTCGAGCTAACGAAGGTACCGAGAGAAGAAAATCAAAGGGCCGACGCCACGGCCAGAATAGCCTCGGCCATCGATCCCGACCCGGAAACTCGGTACCTATTGATATGCTAGAGAGCCGAAGCACGAGACAATGCCCACCGAGGTCGACCACTGCGTCTGGAGGAGGCGGGCTGGATGACACCAATCCTCGAGTACTTGCGTGACGGTTCCCTCCCGAGGGATAATGATGAGGCCAAGAAAATAAGATTCCGGTCCTCCCGGTACCTCATCATCAACAATCATCTCTACCGGCGGGCTCACTCCCTACCGTATCTACGATGCCTCGGACCGGCCGAGTCCCGAGAGGCCGTCAAGGAAGTACACGAGGGCATCTGCGGCCACCACCGGGGGGACGAGCATTGGCCTACAAACTCATCCGCCTCGGCTACTTCTGGCCGACACTCCTCCGGGACGCTATATCATTTACAAGGCGATGCAAGGCCTGCCGCCGTTCGACGCACCAAACGTGCCGAAACCGTCCCGGCCACCGGAGACAATGGTCGATCCATGTCCCTTTGCCCAATGGCGGAATTGACTTAATCGGGCCCGTGCCCCGAGGGTACCGGTGGTGTTGAACACGTGGTAGTCGCCACCGACTACTCCACCGAGTGGACCGAGGCCAAGGCCCTCAAGTCCATCACGTCCCGGCAAGTACAGTCCTTCATCTGGGAAAACATCATCTGCCGCTTCGGTATCCCTCAAGTCATTGTGACCGACAACGGTAAACAATTTGACTATGCATCCTTCAGGAAATTCTGCTGGGAGAAGGGCATCACCCTCTCCTTCGCATCAGTGGCCCACCCGCAAAGCAACGGTCAGGTTGAGGCAGTCAATAAAATCCTGAAGAGAACTATGAGGACCATACCGCCTGAACTGCTACCGGAGGTTCTTTGGGCATACCGCACCTCGTACAATGCTGCCACCGGCGAGACGCCATTTTCCCTTGCTTTCGGTGCAGAAGCCGTGGTACCGGTTGAAATCAATTCCACAACACACCGGATCGACACATACGATCCAAATGAAAATGAAGAACAGTTGTGCCTCAACCGGGACCTACTCGAGGAACGTGGGGAACAGGCCAACCTCCGGAACGCAGAACACAAAAATCAGCTCAAGCGCAAGTTTGACGCGAAGGCAAAGTGCCGGTACCTCAAGCTGGGGGACTGGGCACTACAAAGGGTAAGACAAAGTACGAAGAACTCAGCAGCCATGACCTTCAACCAACGGTGGGAAGGCCCATACCGGGTAGTCGAAGTCCTCAAGCCAGGAACCTACCGGCTCATGGACTCCACCGGGTGCATGCTCCCACATCCATGGAATATTGAGCACCTTCGCTACTACTACCCATAAAAAAGTACGGAACATACCGGCTAAGTGGACCTCACCACTTTTCAAACACTTGTAATTATTGATCACCATAGTGAAACTCCTACAGTGGACGTAACCTAGGACTCGCATTGAGCCAGGTGAACCACTATAAAATTTCTGTCTGCATGAATGTTTGCTCTCCTACCAATAATGCATAAATGCTAAGAACAAAAATGAAACTTCTGTAAGACATGTGGCCGGTACCAGCTACCCCCATGCCAAACCACGTAAGACATGTGGCCGGTACCAGCTACCCCCGTGCATAAGTTTTGGTTATCTTATTAAGCATGTGGCCGGTACCGGCTACCACCGTGCCAAACTTCTGTAAGACATGTGGCCGGTACCAGCTACCCCCATGCATAAGTTTTGGTTATCTTATTAAGCATGTGGCGGTACCGGCTACCCTGTACCAAACTTCTGTAAGGCATGTGGCCGGTACCAGCTACCCCATGCATAAGTTTTGGTTATCTTATTAAACATGTGGCCGGTACCGGCTACCCCCATGTAAAACTTCTATAAGCCATGTGGCCGGTACCGGCGACCCCCGTGCATAAGTTTTCCTATTATCCAAACATGTGGCCGGTACCGGCTACCCCCATGTAAAACTCTATAAGCCATGTGGCCGGTACCGGCGACCCCCGTGCATAAGTTTTCCTATTATCCAAACATGTGGCCGGTACCGGCGACCCCCATGTAAAACTTCTATAAGACATGTGGCCGGTACCGGTGACCCCCGTGCATAAGTTTTCCTATATCTAAACAGACTTTTGTAAGACATGTGGCCGGTACCGGCGACCCCCATGCATAAGTTTTGTTACGATAAATTCATCATGCTACGGTATCGATTACCCGTATGAATTGAATACTCGAAAGCAATACCGGAAGAGAAACGCCCGACCCAGTCCTCCCGAGTGAACACTTGAGAATGAAATTCAAAATAGCAAATTCATAGAAAAGGCGAAACACGCCATTGTTCCAACAAGGAATAAAAGGCCTTATGGCCAATTCAAGTACTGGCTCCGGGAGAGACATCCTACCGGGAGCATTGTTCAAAAAGGGGTGTAAATCCCCCCAAAAAAAAAAAAAAAACAGGAAGCAAAGATTACAAGGCCCACCGGCCGACAACACCCACACGGGGGGACTATTCTTGGAGCGCGAGGAACAGCCGGCTTCTTCTTTGATCTCGTGGAGGATGGCGGTGTGCTCATCATTGATCATGCTCTCGGTTGGTATTGGAAGCTGACTCCAATCTTGACCCGGGAAGGCACCTTTGATCTTGCCGAGTATGTACACCCCACCCTCAACATAGGCTGTCGTTTGCTCCACAGCACGGCCACGGTCACGCCGGTAGGCAAGGATAGCCTCGTCCACGGCCTTACCGAGACGGCTGTCAAAATCGGCCTGGATCCTGGCTGTCTCGGAGGCAACAACAGCTTTGGCTTTCTCCTCGACCTCCCGGGCGTAGACACTGGCCCTCTCCTCCGCTTGGGCAATCTTCCTACCGGCTTCCTCCTCGGCTTGCCGAAGCTTGGCCTCCAGCTCCTCCTTCTGCCGAAGCAGAGCATCGTGAGCAGACTGTAGGCTCGCCATCTCCTGGCCGGCGGTCTGCAGTTCTTTCCAGTACCGACGGTCCAGGAGTTGCTCCTCGTAGGCCAGCTGCATCATCGGTACCAAGATTAGCAAACGAAACGGACAAAACAAAATCCGATGATGAAGTCCAATATTTCAAGTAGAGAAACGGTACCTTCTGCTTGCACTGGAAGAGCAGGTCCCGCTGCTTCGCCAGGGTCAGCTCGGGGAAGCCAGCCAGAGCATCCACCCGTAGGGGATCGGTCAGTGCCTTCTGCACGCAGCTGCTGTAGAGCTGGGCATTCTTGGGCAACACGGTGTTGCCGAACACCAGGCCTGCGCCGGTGCTCTGGGAAGCCAGCTCGGTACCGGCACCTTCTGGTGCCCCCTCCTCAGCAGTTGGCTCCTGCACCCTCTGCCTCTTCCGGTGATCCCTCACCTGTTTAATGAACTACAACAATGGTTAGTGCCGGTACACAAACAAAAAAAAAAAAACAAGTAAAGGTGACCGAAGATTACCTCCTCCCGGGCGGAACGCTTCTTGGAGGACCCATCCGGGCCCTCAGATGCAACCTCGGTCTCGGGACGGGCATCCACCTCGGTCTCTACCTCCACGTCCGCCTCGGCGGTAGGCCGGCTTTTGTGGGCCCTCTTCTTCTTCCTCTTCGGTACCGGCTCAGCAGCAGCACCGACCTCGGCACCGGGAGCACCGGTACCAACCACCACCTCCACCTCAGGCCCCGGGTCCTCACCGACAGCTTTCTTCAGCTGGTAATAGTCCTTTCGCTCCCGGACCATGCTTAAGTCGCCTTTGAGGGTACGGTACCGGCGGTACTGATAGATAACTACACGGTAACCACCAGTGTTAGACGCGACCATAATCTGGAATACACAACAACTACCGAGCAACACTTACAGGGATTCGGTGCGGGGGCTAAACCGGAGCTGTCGAGGGAGTACCGATTCAGAAGCACCGTGGATCTCCTTAGCACGATGGAAATATGCTCCCGGATCCACCGAATCTCCTGCTCTTGCCTCTCGGTAAGTCTCCTCCAAGACTGATCCACTGCAAAACAAAAAGAACAAGGGTCAATACCGGTATCGGCTAATAGTACTATTACATGTCTATACTCGATAAGGGCTACCCACCAGGGGCATCCTTGAAACTATGGGGGACTCTCTTCTCGGTCGGTACAGAGCCAGCCGGGAACTCCCACTCCCCACCGATGAAGAAGTATTTGCTCTTCCACGTCTGCTGGGACGTGGGATTGCCAAAAACGAGCGGGTCCCTAACTATCTCGGGACTCCCAAACTCGTGGCTCTCCACGTCATGTGTACCGGTCATACCCTCCCGGGCAAGGGCCTTCTTCTCCAGACAGCATCGAATCACCTTCTTGTATTTGTGGCTGAACTCCATCCATACGGTGTCTCGGGGAGGATCGGTACACGGCTTCAGAATGCATTTCAGCTTGTACCAGCCCTTGTCGGCCCTCGAATGCTCGTCCAGCGCCCACTGGCTGAAGAACACCGCCAAGTCTGGCTCGCCAAACCCGCAATGGTGGTACAACGTGTACAGTGCGTTAAGGCACCGCCAGGTGTTGGGGTTCAGCTGCGCGATGGAGAGGCCAACCTCGGCCAGGAATCGCTGCTGGTACGCCGGTAGGGGAATCCTTAACCCCTCACCGAAAAAGAACGGATGTACCAGGGTCTCACCTGGTACTGTAGACGCGCTCCTAAGCTCCCCCTTCTCGGGAAGGCGCATCGTCACCGAGATGGGGATGCCGAAGGCCTCCCTCAGCGCCACCAAGTCCCCTTCGGTCGACGCACTCAGCTTAAGCCGGTCCACCGCAAACCCAGCCGGTACTGGACCCCTACTACTACTAGACCGAGACTTGACGTATGGCTCCGAGGCGAGGGGCTCTAGGTCCTCACCGGTGGTAATTCCCCTCACCACCGTCTGAATCACCCCATCCAGACAGAATAGACTGGTTCTTGGCGAGCAAGAACTACTGGTCCCGGTGCTTGAGCTGGAGTCCGAACCAGCCTCCTCCACCGATGAGCTCCTTTCTGGCTCTTCACCAGAAAAGGCGTTGCCACTGCTGGCACTCTCGCTCCCTGAGTCAGACATCTGCAAAAAATGGACCAAGGTTCTTATCGGGAGGGATAACCTATGCCTATGCAACCTAGCTCGGTACTAAAGCTGGACACCGGTACTCAAACTACGTTAGAAAAGCAAAGCAGAAAACTAAATACAAGAGGTCAAGGCATCGGTACTTACAGTTGCTGAAGGCTGAAGGCTGAGTACCGAGTGATCAAAGACACACGCTCTCGTTCTCCTACCGACGGGTTGCAGAGCTCTGGAAATGAAATTTGCAAGAATGAGGTGAAGTGAACTCTCTTCACCCCCATATATATAGCGGGAGTCAACCTATCTTTACCGTACGACGTGAACCGTCACGGCCCAGGATGACGACGGTTGAGCTCCCCCACGATGTTCCAAACCGGCCTGGGCGTGACACGTGTCACCCCACTACCTCGGCAGTTACGCCGAGGAGCTCAACGGCCACGACACTTCAACTCCCCTTGAAACTCGGAGCGGTTACAATTCCCAACCGGGAGGAACCCCTTGTTCGGGGACTTGGGGTACTACATGGGACGGTACCAAGCGTCGCCACGGCTGCCCCACCGACACTTCGCTACATCCCGATATGAACTTCTGGATTAAGTCCCCGACCATGAGCTTCCTCTTGCTCGGGACTTGGGGGACTTCTGTTGCTACCATTTCATATCTTTACCGGGACAGGCCCCGTGCAGGGCCCGAAGTAGCTCACTATCACTGGGAGCAGCCTGCCTATGAGCCCCGTTACATAGAATTGGTCTGCTGACTCGGTAGGGATCCCCTACCGAGCACATAACCTCTACCTCGCCCCAGCGGCATCTACTGACTCGGTAGGGAACCCCTACCGAGCATACTGCTATAACGGCAGGGTAAGCCCCAGGCCGCAGTCAAAGCCCTGGCAGTACCCCAGCGGTACCGGTAAGACCAGGCCGGGTGTACCGACAACAAGCTCTCCCCCCGGCTCCACATGGACGTCTCCGACTAGGTACCGAGTGTGGCCGGCCCCACGGGTACCGGCACGGCCGGCGGCACACGTGCTTGTCCACTACCTCACGGATCGCACTAAGTCGCATACCCGTGCTGCACTAGGCGCCGCCATCCCTCGATGCGCACATCGAGGTAGTGGACCGAGAGAATATTCCTCGTGTCAGGGGATGTCCCCCACGCCAGGGGAGCTTGTCTCCGACCTCACCTCATATATAAGGAGTCCTCACTCCTTATTCAGGTACGTTCTCTCCGAATCCCAAACTCTCTGCTCTCAAACACTCATCGGTACTAACTTGGGCGTCGGAGGGTCTTCGGTCGGTACACGCCGACCTCCCTGACCAATCTTGTGCTTTCAGGTACCCGCGCACGACGCTACCGTGCAGTTGGGAAACGGCAGAAACATTTGGCGCCGTTTGTGGGAACAATTCCACCACTTCATAACCAAAGCATACTCACCCCGTGAGGTGTTCTACCAGTCAAGCAATGACAAAATCGGCTAGCGATGGCTCACAGCCAACGAAGCAAACCAAAAAGTCCAAATCCACGAAGGAAACCTTGACTATAGCTGGTCTTGGGTCTCTTCCGGAGGACGCACCTGCAGCGGTCCACTCTACCGAGTCTGAGACCCCCGAGTCCCACCAGGCTGAGCCCTCTATGGTGGCGAGACTCGAGGCCATGATCCGAGAACTCCAGGAGAGCAATGAGCGATTGCGCCGCGACCAGCTCCGCCCAAGAGACTAGTGCCGGGGAAATCGAGCTGGCGAGGGAGCGCTTCACCCGGGATGCGACCCCCGGCCAATCGGTGTCGGCACCTCTCCCGAGAGTCGACACTCCTCTGAGACCAAGGCACCGAGTACGGAAGGCGGACCGGGCCCCTACCGGCTCCCCTAGTCTCATTCCTTGACATTGAGGGCGTAGTCCATTCCGCTGGGGAAGAAGATACCGACGAGGGCTGCGACACCCTCCACGAGGAACTGTTACCGTCGCCCCTGGGCCACGGGTGGAAGAGGACACGCTTACCAGCCTCTTCCGAGAGCTCGATGACCGTCTCGGAAAAGTCGAGACCGGTACCTCCGGGAGTGTGTCTAGCCTCGGCGTGGCCAAAAACCCATCGGTCCCTTCACCGGGAGGATCTATAACCACAACCGGGATTTCAAGAATGCGAAGATGGATCCTTACACGGCAAGGAAGATCCGGTGATGCACGTAACTGCCTTCCAGTCTGCCTACAACGGCAGGGGCTACACCGATGAGGACTGGTGCCATGCCTTTGTCAATACCCTGACTCAGGAGGCCATGTTATGGTTCTATCAACTAGAGCCGGAGTCCATCAACAGCTACGAACAGCTGGTCGAAGCCTTCACCACCGAGTATGCCACCAAGTCCAGCTTCTTCTACTGGGTAGGAGAACTCACCGGCTTTCAAAGAACCGCGGGCGAACGGTTGGGCGACTACATGGAACGGTTCAAAGCGCCTACCGGCGGCGCAACACCAAGGATGACATCCGTGCAGCCCGGATCTTCCGGGATGGCTTGGAACCGGGAGAGTTCCTCGGGGAACGAACTCCACGAGCACGGTGTTCACCTATGCCGAGCTCGTGAGCGGAACCAGCCGATACGCCCGCGGCCTACTATCGACCTACGAGAGAAAGTCTCATCTCAATGAAATGCACAAAGGCGAGCAAGGCCTCCACGGTGATCGTGGACCCTGCGGGGATAAACGCGAGCGAGGAGCAAACCGGCGCGCCCAAGGTCGAAGAACCTAGGCAAAATGACAAGCGCGGCCGGGGTAACAACTACCGGGGAACAACCGGAACAATAGCCGGGGAAACCGGAATAACAATCAACGGTATGATCCTCCCCATCGGGAGCGGAATCACCAATACCAAGCCCCCCGGGACGACCGATGCCGACCGGTATACCGGGTTGATTCCGGTTCTTGCGAGCCAAAGGCACCGCCATACTTCGTCAACACGACCGGGGGGGGCTCCGGCTACTCGGCCCGAGCACACCCCGGCTTACCGAGGCGGATGGCCGTGCACCCCGCCGCCGGCGTGAACCGGATAAACACTCCAAGCCACGGGCGGCCTGAAGCCGGGTACGGACCGGTACCCCCGAGAAAAAGAATTCTTGGAGGCGAGAACCGGTCCAAGAAATCCAACCGGCGGGACCTTGCCGATGATAAGCATACCGGTGTGCACCGTGTTCAACAAACCAATGGAGGACATCTAAAGGAGAACCCCCGGCTCTTCCCTCGGCCGTGGAAGAGGCCGCCGTATGCGACAACCGGGTCGGCACCGGAAAATTCTGCACCCACCATCGTCCGGTACTCGTAGTACCGAGGGTGCCAAGCCACGAGGGATGTTGCTTGGCGGTTGCACCGAGATGGGAAACTCGCCCGGTATGTTGGCCCAACCCCTCGGGGGTACCGAAAGGAAATTTTCACCATCAGTGGAGGCCCTACCCTTTTCGGTACCACTCGCTCCGAACACGGATCTCGTGAAGGAAGCTAGCGGCACTGCGGTGCTTCTCGGTACAACTGCGCCGGTGCGGAAGAGACGAAACGAGATCCTTGGAACATAGGATTCTCCGGCAGGAGGAGAAGCCGGTATCGTGTCCCCCCACGATGACCCGCTCGTAATATCAGCCAAGGTCCATACCGACCGATGCACAAGGTGCTTGGTCGACGGTGGCGGCTGCGCGATGTCATCTTCAAGAGTGCTACCTCAAAGTGGACTGCCCCTCGAGAACATCTCGAGGACGGTGAATCCACTCATCGGCTTCTCGGGACACCTTGTCCAACCCCTCGGTAGCGTTTGGCTCAACGTCGAGGTCGGGCGGTACCCCCGGTCCCGAAGTATCGGCTCGTATCTTGGTAGTGGATTGCGAATCCTCCTACGACTTCATTCTCGGTAGACCCGTTTCTGCGCAAATCGGGGCGTGCGTATGTTACTACCTACTCGCTGAAGTTCCCTACTCCCGCCGGGATTGCCTCTATCGGGGGTAGTCGGCCCGTGGCCCGGTCATGCTACGCCCGGGAGACGAAGCCACGACAGCCTGCGGGACGTGTGCGGCGTCGCGCCCCGTAATAACGCGGCGGCGGCGGACGGGCCGAGATGACCCCGGGAAGGAGCGGTAGTCATACGGGGGAAGCCCCACGAGGAGGTAGAACGGATTGCTTTGTTCCACGAACAGCCTGACGGGGTGGTCAAGATTGGTACCGGCTCTGCGGTCGCCTGCGTACCGGCTTGATCAAGCTCCTCGAGGACAACGCCTCGGTATTCGCACGGTCCTACGCCGATATGCCCGGTATCTCTACCACAACCATCTCCCATAAGCTTGGGATCGATCCTGCCTACCGGCCGGTGCGGCGAAGAGGCGCGTCGGGGACAAGAGCGGTACGAGGCATGAGAAGCGAGGTCGACAAGCTGTTAAGTATCGGTTTCATCCGGGAAGTTCAATACCCCCGATGGCTAGCCAATCCGGTACTAGTAAAGAAGCCCCGACGGGAAGTGGCGAATGTGCATCGACTTCACCGATCTCGACGGGGCATGTCCCGAGGACAATTTTCCTCTACCAAGGATCGAGCGGCTTGTCGACTCCCGCTGCCGGTCGTGAGGCCTTGAGCTTCATGGATGCCTACTCGGGCTACGACCAAATCAAGGCTGGATCCCGGGGACCGGGAACACACCTCCTTCATGACCGACCAAGGTCTGTACTCTTACAAGGTCCTACCCCTCGGATTGAAAAATGCGGGGCCACCTATCAACGGTTGGTCGGCCGCATGTTCTCTAGGCGGATCGGGAAGACCATGGAAGTGTACGTGGATGACATGCTCGTGAAGAGCTTAAAGAAAAACGACCACCTTACCGACCTACGGGAGACATTCTCCATCCTCCGGGACTATGGGATGAAGCTCGATCCCGAGAAGTGCGTCTTCTGCGTAGGCGAAGGAAAATTCCTTGGCTTCGTGGTCGGCCCGGGGTATCGAGGCCAATCCCGAGAAGATCAGAGCGATCCTGGACTTGGATTCTCCCAAAACCTTCAAGGATGTCCAGAGCCTTAACGGTAGGATCGCAGCTCTCTCCCGGTTCATATCACGGTCTACCGACCGGTGTGCCCCATTCTTCAAAATATTGAAAACCGGGAAGAAGTTCGAGGGCTGGACCACCGAGTGCGAGAAAGCCTTCACAGCATTGAAGGAGTATCTGGCAGCAGCACCACTACTCGGCCGACCGGTACTAGGTGAGCCTCTCTTCCTGTACCTGTCGGTATCGAAGCTGCTTGTGAGCTCGATCCTGGTCGGGAGCCACGACAAGGAGGACCTCCGGTGGACTACACGAGCAAATCTTTCGTGGATACCGAGACTCGGTACCCCGAAATCGAGCGGCTCGTCCTCGCACTCGTGATCTCGGCCCGAAGGCTTCGGCTTCGCCACCCGTACTTCCAAGCACCACTCGGGTTGATCTGCGAAGCCGAGGCATCGGCGGACTCGTGAAGTGGAGCATCGAGCTCGGTGAATTCGACATCACTTACCGGCCTCGACCGGCGATCAAGGAGCACAGGTATTGGGCGACTTTGTCTACGAATTCACCTTCGTGCGGTCCACATCCATATCGGTAGAAGGGGTTGACTCGGCCGAGACGGCCCAAACCACCGGCGAGGAAACACGGTTTGATCCCGCCCTACCGATCCGGCGACTATATGTGGATGGTGCCTCGAACACCCACGGTAGCGGGGCCGGACTCATTCTTATCACTCCCCACACCGGTAGTCCCGACACATCTCGGCTCGAGAGTGCTCTCCGGTTCAACTTCAAGGCTTCCAACAATGAGGCCGAGTACGAAGCACTCCTGGCCGGCCTTCGGCTGGCCCGGCACATGGGAGCCCAGCAGCTCCAAGTCTTCAGCGACTCACAGCTCATTGTCAACCAAGTCTCGGGGGACTACCAGGCCAAAGATCCCATCATGTCTCGGTATAGAACTTTGGCAAAAGAGCTCACTGCCGGTTTCTCATGCTTCAAGCTAACGAAGGTACCGAGAGAAGAAAATCAAAGGGCTGACGCCTTGGCCAGAATAGCCTCCGCCATTGACCCCAACCCTGGCAACTCGGTACCTATTGACATGCTAGAGAACCGAAGCTCCGAGACAATGCCCACCGAGGTCAACCACCTGCGTCTGGAGGAGGCGAACTGGATGACACCAATCCTCGAGTACTTGCGTGACGGCTCCCTCCCGAGAGATAATGATGAGGCCAAGAAAATAAGATTCCGGTCCTCCCGGTACCTCATCATCAACAGTCATCTCTACCGGCGAGCTCACTCATTACCATACCTACGATGCCTCGGACCGGCCGAGTCCCGAGACGCCGTCAGGGAGGTACACGAGGGCATCTATGGCAACCACCGGGAGGAAGAGCATTGGCCCACAAACTCATCCGCCTTGGTTACTTCGGCCAACACTCCTCGGGACGCTATATCATTTACAAGGCGATGCAAGGCCTGCCGGTTCAACGCCCCAAACGTACCGAAACCGTCCCGGCCACCGGAGACGATGGTCGACCCATGTCCTTTTGCCCGGTGGGGAATTGACTTGATCGGGCCTATGCCCCGGGGTACCGGTGGTATTGAGCACGTGGTAGTCGCCACCGACTACTCCACCAAGTGGACGAGAGGCCAAGGCCCTCAAGTCCATCACTTCCCGGCAAGTACAGTCCTTCATTCGGGAAAACATCATCTGCCGCTTCGGTATCCCTCAAGTCATTGTCACCGACAACGGTAAACAATTCGACTCGCATCCTTCGGGGAAATTCTGCGGGAGAAGGGCATCACCCTTTTCTTCGCATCGGTAGCCCACCCGCGGACCAACGGTCGGGTGGAGGCGATCAATAAAATCTGAAGAGAACCATGAGGACCAAGCTCGGTGATAAGAAAGGCGCATGGCCTGAACTGCTACCGGAGGTTCTTTGGGCGTACCGCACCTCATACAAGGCTGCGCAACCGGCGAGACGCCATTTTCCCTTGCTTTCGGTGCGAGGCTGTGGTACCGGTTGAAATCAATTCCACGACACACCGGATCGACACATACGATCCAAATGAAAATGAAGAACAGTTGTGCCTCAACCGGGACCTACTCGAGGAACGTCGGGAACAAGCCGACCTCCGGAATGCGAGAACACAAAAACCGGCTCAAGCGCAAGTTTGATGCGAAGGCAAAGTGCCGGTACCTCGAAGCGGGGACTGGGCACTACGAAGGGTAAGACAAAGTACGAAGAACTCAGCAGCCATGACTTTCAACCAACGGTGGGAAGGCCCATACCGGGTAGTTGAAGTCCTCAAGCCAGGAACCTACCGGCTCATGGACTCCACCGGGTACATGCTCCCACATCCATGGAATATTGAGCACCTTCGCTACTACTACCCATAAAAAAAAAAGAGCCTGGAGCATACCGGCTAAGTGGACCTCACCACTTTTCAAATACTTGTAATTATTATTTACCATAATGAAACTCCTACAGTGGACGTAACCTAGGACTCGCATTGAGCCAGGTGAACCACTATAAAATTTCTGTCTGCATGAATGTTTGCTCTCCTACCGATAATGCATAAATGCCAAGAACAAAAATGAAACTTTTGTAAGACATGTGGCCGGTACCAGCTACCCCCATGCATAAGTTTTGGTTATCCTATTAACCATGTGGCCGGTACCGGCTACCCCCATGTAAAAGTTTTGTAAGACATGTGGCCGGTACCAGCTACCCCCATGCATAAGTTTCCTCATTATCTAAAGCATGTGGCCGGTACCAGCTACCCCCATGTAAAACTTTTGTAAGACATGTGGCCGGTACCAGCTACCCCCATGCATAAGTTTCCTATTATCTAAAGCATGTGGCCGGTACCGGCTACCCCCGTAAAACTTTTGTAAGACATGTGGCCGGTACCAGCTACCCCCATGCATAAGTTTTGGTTATCCTATTAAGCATGTGGCCGGTACCAGCTACCCCCATGTAAAACTTTTGTAAGACATGTGGCCGGTACCAGCTACCCCCATGCCTAAGTTTCCTTATTATCTAAAGCATGTGGCGTACCCACTACCCCCGTGTACAAATTTTGTAAGACATGAGGCCGGTACCGGCGACCCCCATGCACAAGTTTTGTTACGATAAATTCATTATACTACCGGTATCGATTACCTACATGATATGAATACTCAATACAACGATACCGAGAGAGAGACCGAATAAACCAGTCCTCCCGAGTGAACACTTGATATGATATGAAAAAACAACATATCCATAAAAAAAAGGCGAAACACGCCATAGTTCCAACAAGGAATAAAGGGCCTTATGGCCAATTCAAATGCTGCCTCCCGATGGGCACTCCCTACGGGAGAGATGTCCGAAAAAGGGTTTAAATCCCCCCACAAAAAAAAGAGAAAAAAGACAAAACAATCAAAATACATGGCCCTCGGCCGGTACTACCCAGACATGGGGGACTTCATTCCTCCGGCTGCTGCTGCGACTGCTGCTCAGATTAGCTGGGACCACCGGCTAACTCCTCCTCGATCTCCTTGATGATGCCCCGGTGCTCATCATCAATGTGATCATCGGTGAGCTCTGGCACCGGGAGCTGACTCCAGTCCTGTTCAGGGAAAGCCTCCTTGATCTTGCCAAGGATGTACACACCACCGTCAATATAGGCGGTGGCCCGCTCCACGGCTCGACCTCGGTCACGACGGTAGGCGAGAACGGCCTCCTTTTGGCCTCACCGAGGGCCACCTCCGAGCGCCGGTCGAACTCCACCGGAGGCGAGCACTCTCGGCCGCCACCGCGGCCTTGGCCTTATCCTCGGCCTCCCGGACGAGCCTACCGGCATCTTCCTTGGTCTTCCGGAGCTCGGCTTTGATCCTCTCGAGCTCGGCCCGGCGCCCGCTCCTTCGGCCAAACATGGTGTCATAGCCATTCTGCGGGTTCTCCCCTGCCCGCCCACCGTCCGCCACTCCTTCCAGACCCGGCGGTCCGGGCCAACTCCTCGTAGGCCGGCTGCAGCACCGACACAACAAGGGGTCAAAAAAAAAAAAAAAAAAAAAAACACGGAGGAAAAGAAAGTAAGGCAACGGTACCCTCTGCTTGCACTGGAAGAGGAGATCCCTCTGATCCCTGAGGTTCATCTCCGGGAAGGAGGCAAGCCGGGAGGCCGGGAGCGGCTCCTCCAACGCTTTCTTCACGCAGCCGCGGAACAGCGCGTTGTGCTCGGCAGGGATCTCCCTCCCGAAGATCGAAGCAGCCTCGGAGCTGTGCATGGCCAGAGTCGTGCCGGTACCCCCGGCACCTTGTGCCACTTCATCCGCAGCAGCTGGCTCCTGCACCCTCTGCCTCTTCCGGTGGTCCCTCACCTGTTTAATGAACTACGACTATGGTTAGTGCCGGTACACAAACTCAAAAAAAAAAAAAAAACAAGTAAAGGCAACCAAAGATTACCTCCTCCGGGCGGTACGCTTCTTGGAGGACCCATCCGGGCCCTCAGATGCAACCTCGGTCTCGGGACCGGCATCCACCTCAGTCTCCACCTCCACCTCGGCGGTAGACCGACCTTTGTGGGCTTTCTTCTTCTTCCTCTTCGGTAGGGAGTCGGCACCAGCACCAACCTCAGCCCCGGCACCGGCTGGCACCTCCTCCACCACCGGCTGGGGTTCCGGTGCTAAGTCCCCACCGACAGCTTTCTTCAGCTGGTAGAAGTCCTTTCGCTCCCGGACCATGCTTAAATCGCCTTTGAGGGTGCGGTACCGGCGGTACTGATAGATAACTGCACAAGAACCACTGGTGTTAGATGCGTTCATAAGTTGGAACATACAAGGCTACCGAGCAATACTTACATGGATTTGGCGTGGGAGCTAAACCGGAGCTGTCGAGGGAGTACCGATTCAGGAGCACCGTGGACCTTCTTAGCACAATTGAAATATGCTCCCGGATCCACCGAATCTCTTGCTCTTGCCTCTCGGTAAGTCTCCTCCAAGACTGATCCACTGCACAAAACAAAAAGAACAAGGGTCAATACCGGTATCGGCTAATAGTGCTAATACATGTCCACACTCGATAAGGGCTACCCACCAGGGGCATCCTTGAAACTATGGGGGACTCTCTTCTCGGTCGGTACAGAGCCAGCCGGGAACTCCCACTCCCCACCGATGAAGAAATACTTGCTCTTCCAGGTCTGCTGGGACGTGGGATTGCCAAAAACGAGCGGGTCCCTAACTATCTCGGGACTCCCAAACTCGTGGCTCTCCACGTCATGTGTACCCGTCATACCCTCCCGGGCAAGGGCCTTCTTCGCCAAACAGCACCGGATCACCTTCTTATATTTATGGCTGAACTCCCTCCATTCGGTGTCTTGAGGAGGATCGGTACACGGCTTCAAAAGACATTTCAGCTTGTACCAGCCCTTGTCGGCCCTCGAATGCTCTTCCAGCGCCCACTGGCTGAAGAACACCGCCAAGTCTGGCTCGCCAAACCCGCAGTGATGGTACAACGTGTACAGTGCGTTAAGGCACCGCCAGGTGTTGGGGTTCAGCTGCGCGATGGAGAGGCCAACCTCGGCCAGGAATCGTTGCTGGTACGCCGGTAGGGGAATCCTTAACCCCTCACCGAAAAAGAAAGGATGTACCAGAGTCTCGCCCGGTACTGCAGACGCGCTCCTGAGCTCCCCCTTCTCGGGAAGGCGCATCGTCACCGAGCTGGGGATGCCGAAGGCCTCCCTCAGCGCCACCAAGTCCCCTTCGGTCGACGCACTCAGCTTCAGCCGGTCCACCGCAAACCCAGCCGGTACTGGAGCCCTACTACTACTAGACCGAGATTTGACGTATGGCTCCGAGGCGAGGGGCTCTAGGTCCTCACCGGTGGTAATTCCCCTCACCACCGTCTGAATCACCCCTTCCAGACAAAATCGACTGGTTCTTGGCGAGCAAGAACTACTGGTCCCGGTACTAGAGCTGGAGTCCGAACCAGCCTCCTCCACCGACAAGCTCCTTTCTGGCTCTTCACCAGAAAAGGCGTTGCCACTGCTGGCACTCTCGCTCCCTGAGTCAGACATCTGCAAAAAACGGACCAAGGTTCTTATCGGGAGGGATAACCTATGCCTATGCAACCTAGCTCGGTACTAAGGCTGGACACCGGTACTCAAACTACGTTACAAAAGCAAAGCAGAAAACTAAATACAAGAGGTCAAGGCATCGGTACTTACAGTTGCTGAAGGCTGAAAGTCGAGTACCGAGTGATCGCACTTGCACTACCGATGCACGCTCTCGTTCTCCTACCGACGGCTTGCAGAGCTCTGGAAATGAAATTTGCAAGAATGAAGTGAAGTGAACTCTCTTCACCCCCATATATATATACCGGGAGTCAGCCCATCTTGACCGTACGACGTGAACCGTCGCGGCCCAGGATGACGACACGTGGCAACGCGACGGTTGAGCTCCCCCACGATATTCCAAACCGGCCAGGGCGTGACGCGTGTCACCCCACTACCTCGGCAGTTACGTCGAGGAGCTCAACGGCCACGACACTTCAACTCCCCTTGAAACTCGGAGCGGTTACAATTCCCAACCGGGAGGAACCCCTTGTTCGGGGACTTGGGGGACTACATGGGACGGTACCGAGCGTCGCACGGCTGCCCCACCGACACTTCGCTACATCCCGATATGAACTTCTGGATTAAGTCCCCGACCATGAGCTTCCTCTTGCTCGGGACTTGGGGGACTTCTGTTGCTACCATTTCATATCTTTACCGGGACAGGCCCCGTGCAGGGCCCGAAGTAGCTCGCTATCACTGGGGAGCAGCCTGCCTATGAGCCCCCTCACATAGTATTGGTCTGCTGACTCGGTAGGGATCCCCTACCGAACACATAACCTCTACCTCGCCCCAGCGGCATCTACTGACTCGGTAGGGAACCCCTACCGAGCATACCGCTATAACGGCAGGGTAAGCCCCAGGCCGCAGTCAAAGCCCTGGCCGTACCCCAGCGGTACCGGTAAGACCAGGCCGGGTGTACCGACAACAAGCTCTCCCTCCGGCTGCGCATGGACGTCTCCTGACCAGGTACCGGGAGTGGCCAGCTCCACCGGTACCGGCACGGCCACCTGGCACACGTGCTTGTCCACTACCTCGCAGATCGCACTAGGTCGCATGCCCATGCTGCACTAGGCGCCGCCGTCCCTCGATGCGCACAATCGAGGTAGTGGACCAGAGAATATTCCTCGTGTCAGGGGATGTCCCCCACGCCAGGGAAGCTTGTCTCCGACCTCACCTCATATATAAGGAGTCCTCACTCCTTATTCAGGTACGTTCTCTCCGAATCCCAAACTCTCTGCTCTCAAACACCCATCGGTACTAACTTGAGCGTCGGAGGGTCTTCGATCGGTACACGCCGACCTCCCTGACCAATCTTGTGCTTTCAGGTACCCGCGCACGACGCTACCGGGCAGTTGGGAAACGGCAGAAACACTTTGTAAAAGTCATATTCATAATTTCATATTCATAAGTTTTGACTAGTGAGAAAATATGAAATTACCCTTGATAATTAACTTGCCTAGTAAGAATTAACTTGCCATACCAAATTCGCTAATGCTATATACTGCTCTCAAATTGGAAAATCCTCTTGTCCGACCTAGGTTGGATCTTTGTATCCGAACTCGCTCTTATTGACATACATTCGGAAGTGTAATTTCATGATTTGAACCATTGATCTTGTAAAGCAATCTTTATAGATCAATTATGCAAAAAATCAAAGTAAACAACAATCGTTTATTCATGCAATTGTATCAAACAAATAGACGGTTCACCATGAGAATGTTAATTTTTATCCAAAACCGTATATTTGTTTGATATAATTGGACGAGTTAACGATCTCCTAATATGAATAATTGTTTTTGCAAAATTGATATATAAAAATTGTTTTACAAGATTAACGGTTCAAATTATGGAATTTTACACTTCCGAATATATATCAATAAGAGTGAATTCAGACATATAAGTCCAACTTGAGTCGGACAAGAGTATTATTTTCTCACACTGCACTACGAGTTGATAGCAAATCAAAACGCTAAAACCTAAACCTTAAAAAAAAATGTCAACGTTCAACGTTTCCTCTGCAAAAACCGTAGCCAAAATCGAAGATCTCCTTACACAAATCCTACTGTCGTGTCCGGCCCAATCTGTGGTCCGTTTCAAGTGTGTCCAAGCATTGGCTCTCTCTTATCTCCAACCCCAAATTCTTTCGCCGCTACACCCTCCAAAACTCCAAGATCTCGGCTTTTTTTTCTAGCAAAACGGAAGAAGAGTCCTTCAAGTATATCCCTCTCGGTAACCATGAAATCCCATCTGGGTTTAATCCCTTCAAAACTCTTAATAAGTCAGTCCAGGATGGATCCGAGTTGAAGATTATTCAATCCTGCAATGGCCTGTTTCTCTGCGTTCACCAATCCGTCAGGCAACGTTTGTTCTTACGTAGAAAACATGATCCCGTATATGTTGTCAATCCCACAACCAACAAATTCTTGGCTCTTTCTGCTCCAATTGTCGAGAAAATCGAGGACCCATTTGTGTTTATGCGCTATGGTTTGGCTTTTGACCCTTGGAAATCGCCTCATTACAAGGTGGTCTGCGTGAGTAACACCCGCTTTATGAAGAACCACCGAGTACAAGTATATTCGTCTGAGACCGAAACTTGGGAGAAGCGTCTCAAGGTTCCTTTCTTCCCCAGCCCCTCCGACGAGGGCAGGCATCATGATTTGGTCAACATGCCCATGCACTTTGGCTACCGGAGCAGAGAATGCGCGGTTTACTGCAATGGGGCAATTCATTGGATAAGAAATAAATGGGAATGAAACTTGGGATGGTGCTCATTCGGTGGTGGCAGGTATGAATTCGTACGAGATGGAATGTGATGTGCAGAACGATTTCAACTCACCGCTGCTAAAAGCATTCCGTTAAAGGATTCCGGTTACTCTCTGACGGAGCTTCCGAAATTAGTTGATAGATATTTTGGAGAGTCCGGTGGCCATTTGTATTTGATTGAGCTTTATGAGCATTGTAAAACTCAATTTGAGGTGATGGAGATGGAGAGGGACTACTCTGGCTGGTTTGTCAAGTACCATGTTGATCTCAATCCACTATTCTCAGCTTTTCCAGGACAGGATTCGAATGCTTTTGTTGTCTTGTTGCTTTCTGGAGAGGAGGAGGATTCTTCAACTCATGTGTTGTTGCATATGCCTGGTAAGGTCATACCTTATAATCTTAGGAACAAGACCTTCAAGACATCTGTTGAGTTAGCCAATAAAGAACTTTTTCTAGCTTTAGATAATACTTACAGTTATGAGGATGATAATTATCCTTACATGGAGACTTTAGCTTGTGTGTGAGGATGGAATCTATGTGTTCCATATATATCATGTTGTTGTTGTCATGCAAGTTTTCCTTAATTTGTATTCGAAATTTATATTTACTAATTAATTACAGTGGCATATTTTTTTTTCAACTTATTGGATCGATTATCAGTTATTAATGCAGATAAATTTAGCATAAATGAGCTAGATTGTGTATATTCCTATGCCTCGATGAGTGGAACTTGTTTGCGCAGATGTTAATATGAAGTTAGCAGTTTCTGAATCTTTACTGGTGGAGATCCAACAAATTTTAGCCAAACTTTACTGAGTTTTAAAACGCCATATGAAAATATAATTAATAGAACTAGCTAATGGAAAAGGGATCAATCCTGTTAATCTCAGGGGTAACAAAAATTTTCTTCCGCCTATTGTCGTTACCATTCCCCATTGGTTTTCAGAGGCCCATTTTTGACAAATTCAACTGCATTAATAGCTCCCCACAAGAGCTAGCGTTTGGTTTACTTCTACTCAACTTGTAGGAAAACTTCACAATCAATCATATGCATTGATAGTTGATAAGAAAATTTGTTCACTCCCTTAAAGGAGCAGCTTTTACTAAAACAAGATTCTGTCCTCACATTGGACGACATGTAAAAAGCATTTTAGCACAGTTAATCAGCTGCTCTGAAAATAAGGTCTCAATCATTGACCTGGCTGACACTAGGAAAAAACCTGATAAACCTCCAATAGTCGGACAAATTGATAGAGCGACCTTATGGCTTTTGGGAAGTTGGTTTATACTTTATAAAGGGAGGTTTCTTGAAATCTTGATTGAGTGTTTCATCTGCCACTTTAAGGTTATTAATTATTAATGGTAAACTTTCTGAGGGTTTTCTCATATGCGTGGAATTAGGTGAAGGGATTTGTTGTCCCCTTACCTGTCAAGTCTTTGCGTGGACAATTGCCCCATTTTATTTACAGTCATGTTGCGCAATTAAGGCACCAAAGAGCCTTTGAAGTTTTCTCAAAACTTGTGTTTTGCTGATGATGTCATCCTCTTTTCTGCTTTGTTTTCAGGATAGGAATTGAGATATGACAGAAGTCTAGGCTCTTTTTCTTCCCCAATTGTGATAATCATATGGCTTCCAATCTTGCTAATTAATGATATTTGAAGGTCCCCTCTAACTGATGGTTTCGGTACATACCTTGGTGTTCACTTAATTTATGTGAGGATTAAGCAAGATACGTACAAAGGTATTGTTGATAAAGTCCAAAACAGAATTAGCTCTTGGTAAAGCGATACTTTATCAATGGCTGGCAGACTCACTTTACTTCAATGCAGCATTGCAGCCTACTAAGTTGCCAGTTTCAATATGCTCTAAGCTTGTTATTTTAAACAGGAATTTCCTTTGGGGTCATGATATTGAAAAATAATAATTATCATCCACCTTGTGGAAGTGGGTACTATATGTAAACTTAAAGGGTTTGGTGGCTTATGTTAGAAAAAATCCTCTTTGGGGAACCAACCTCTTTCAGCTGAAACTAGGTGGACGTTGTTGTTGCAACCCAAGTGTTAAATACTCTGCTCAAGCACTTAGAGGCATATTATTTGTGGGGCTAAACTTTTGTCTAATGGATTCGAGTGGAGAATGGGTGTCTGGTATCGTATTTCTTTCTGGGAGGAAAATTGGACAGGTTTGGGGGCCTTATCTCAACTTGTCTACGTCCTATTCCTCCTTATACTGAGAACTTTCTAGTGAGTGACTGTTTATCTGAAAATGGCCGGCATTTGTACCATTGTAGGCACACCACAAACAACTCACAGCTTCTCCTTACCCTTACAACAAAGGGAAGGACTAGCTACTGGATAAAACATAAAACAAACAAATCCATGATCAAACCCTAGCCCAAAAGAGCCCAAGTCCAAGCATGGTTTGCAAAGCTTCTTGGCACCAAATAGTAAACCCAACACTTTGGAGGCCGCCGACGTCAACTGCCCTTGATTGCTACCCAGTGTGCCTACAGCAGGAAAAAGCACAAAGCAATGATCAACCCCACCCTAAACCTCCTTCTGCTGCCAATCCACTTCGTCGGCAGCAACTAACGGTAGAGGACAACACCACAAAAAGATCCTATGAGCCAAAATAGAAGATCGACGATCAAGCAAGATTACCATAGTTCCCGAACTGCCATGGCCTCCCATGATACCAGTGCACAAAGTGCGACCCAACCCGGTGAGAGCAACTAGACTGGAATTCGTCAAAAGAACTCGAAGATGAGGAGCCACATCAAGAGATATGAATGCGACATGGAAAGGAGTAGAGGACAAAAGTCGCCAACGCTGTTGGAATCCCAAGCTTAAGCGGCTAGGATTTTTATTGGAGCGGATTGTTATGCCTAGCTAATATTATGAGCTTAATTATGAACACTATTTAAGACTTACTACATGTTAAAATTATTTGTTTAATTGTCACTACTAGAAATTATTTATTTAAAAGTCTTATTTTTGTTGTAAGTCGCCTATTAACTCAGCTATGGAAATATATACAAACAAAAAAGAAAGAGAATTGTGGAGAGCAAGAAGTTGCTTTCTAGCTATTCATCGAATGATGTTTGATGTATTGGTGTCTCAAATGGTAATGCATCAACCTCTTTATATAGTGGAGAGATTGAGGTGTATTCATGGTGTACATAAATGGAGAGAAACGTTTTAGTTTCTCTACTATCATTGCTAACCCACTAACTATATATTTATGCTCTCTCATAAGTAGTGTAACTCTTATGGGGTAAGTAGAAGAAATACAAAATGTCTTCAACAATGTATCTAGTCGACATCTTGTATCTTGTACGTACGGACATTAGTTTACTGGACAGCCACCCGATAATATGTTTTACAACAATTTTCATTATATTGTCACCGAATAGCCAACAGTCAAGATGCCTACATATGCAATTGTTTTTTTTGTACAAAATTACAAAAAAAACTGTTCCTGACAGAATTATTACCAATTGGACTATCGCACGTACTTCTTCTCTTTCTCTCACCATTGACATAAATAGTAACTTTGTTGTCTGTTATATTCTAAAATAGAAGACTCTCCGCTGTTATATTCTGAAGCCTAAAATACTTCTCTTTCTCTCACCACTGACATAAATAGTAACATTGTCTGTTATATTCTAAAATAGAACAGAAATTATTGAAATATTATCGTGCTAATTGATGTCAAAATCATGCATTGAGCAGTAAAGCAAAATTAACACGTACAGTACTAATGAGAGGCACAGGTTGGATGTAAATTAAAAAGATAGTCTTCTCTTACATGCCTCAAAGGATAGTGAGCACACACGACTACTATTACTAGTACTAGTGTATGAATATGAAGATTTCATTTCAGCGACGAGCTCTTGAATCAAGGTTTTGTAGATATGGTCTTGTAAAGCCAAGCCTATTCTTCCAAGTTCTCTCTGCTCACCCCAAGCAATGTCTCTACACACTTGACCCACACTCTCTGTCATCATATTCTTCATGCGTTTGCTATGCCATGATGACTCCGGCGGTCGGGAACTTCTGTTAATGAAACTAGTTGGATTAGGATTACTCAAGTAGTAGTCTTCTTCTGCTGCTACTGGTTTCTTCCTTTGCTGCGCTCGTCCTCCTACTCAAAACAAAAAAATAATAAAAATATATTATATATATATATATATATTTTTAGAGAATGCAACCATCTTTATTAAATCTTTTAACCAATACAAAGAGAAGGAGTACAGCTCAACATCTCATTATGGGGAGCTCCAATCAATGAAAAGGAATGCCAAGAGGTACCAGCAAAATAAAAAATGAGAGCTAGGAAGCTCTGCAAGTAAGGAAATAATGTCGTCATACACTCCTTCGATTCATACATGCGTCCATCGAACGAGTATGAGAAATTAATAATTATGTTAATTAAGCTCGATCAATTAATAATTAAAGTACAAGTGGGTGCTTGCCATGATTAAAGTTTTGCAGGCATGCATTTTTAGTGCTCGATCAGATCGATCATAATTAGCTGTGTCGGTTCTAATGCATATAAAAATTATTCATCATCATATTCATGCCAATTGCCATATACATAATTATAATTAATTATGAGATGAGATACGTATGTAATATAAGTGCGCCCTGAATGATGAGTGTCCCCACGCGCATGCATAATTAAGCCAGAGCCCAGAAGCAGCTTTCCCGTAAGCAAAGCTGGTGGTCTGTGGTCATGCATGGAACCCACCCATGCCCTGCTCCATCTCCTTTTGCTTTTTAACCATTGACTGCATCAACTAGCTACCTAGAAATTTTTAGGAAAAAAAGAAAAGAAATTACGGATTTACGATACGTACCGTAATTAATATTAAATGATAATTGATTGTCGGAGTAGTAGTAGTAGTAGGGGTGGTTGCCGGAAGGAGAAGCATCAAGCACTGAAACCGGACTAGACTTCTTGATCAACTTGAAATTTGCAACAGAAAACCTGTTATTAATAATCGCTGATCTTTTTGGTGGCCCGCGAACACGAACAACATCTATCATCTTCTTGAGCGCCTTCAAATCTTGATCGCATTTTTCCAATGCTCCCAGCAGCTGCTGCCTCTTCTGCCTCGAGTGATCATTTGGCATTTCTTCCAACCCCATAAGCCGCGCTATGAGGGCTGGTGTTTGCTGCCGGATCTCTGCTGGAATCGTAGGGCTTCTTGGCACAGTAGTAGTATTGCATGACAGTCTTCCAACGTAAAACTTGTCTCCATTTTTGCTTCCTTGTGTTAGCTGGGCCGGTGTTGATGAGGATTTTGATCTCATTCTTACAGGAGATCCACAAGAGGATCCATTATCAAGCCGCCCATTCTTATTCTCTTGATTTTGCTTTTTCCCTGATGAACATCCAATGTACAAATTAATATAACTATATATATATATATATATATATATAGAGAGAGAGAGAGAGAGAGAGAGAGAGAGTTAATCAATTAGAATTAATGTAGAAAGAAATAGCAGCTAGCTGGAAAATTAACCAAGTTACATATATGAGTTTTACCAAAAGTGAGGAATTTGCGTTTGCGGGAATTAGTAAGGTGGTATTTGGAGAGAAAGCAAATGATGCCGGACATGCAGCCGACGGTCTTCGTATTCAGATTTTCATGGCCAACAGATGCAGATGCTGCTGCAGAGTCTAACCGCATATCGCTGCAGCTGTCCTGTCTTCTCATGGATCACTATCTGCTAATTAAATTCTCTCTCTAAATAGTCTTTTTTGGGGTCTTTTTGTTAGATCAGATGAGATGTTTAAGACTATTTAGAGAGAGAGTACTCAGAGTAGCAAGCGATACATAACGGTAATATACTGGAGGGATAAAAAGAAAAACAAAAAAGGAACTCCACCAACTCGGCCCATCAATCAAAGAGTAGTTGGTGTAAAGTGCTAGCTAGTGGAGATCTTTTTGACTTGTCTGCAGAAAAATTTATTTAGAATAAATATACATATACAGGAGGAGCCGACTCTGAAATGTGTGTTGCCCCTGCTATGGAGCAGATCAGGATTCATGGGTGTTGAGGACTTAGGGGGACTTATTTATTAATATGCCACTATATTGTATGTGCTTCTAGTCCTAGGATTGTTTAGGTTGACCAGTAATATTTCGATATTGTCAATCAGGGAGCTTCTAGGACTCTATAAAGATTTCTATTAGATGTTGTATATAATTAGGCATAATTGCCAAAATGCCTCCTGAATTTGGTCATAATTGTCAATTTGCACCCTGAACTTTCAATTGCGTCAATTTACCCCCTGAACTTGGTAAAAATTGTAAATTTGCACCCTGAACTTCCAATTGCACCAATTTACCCCCTGAACTTGGTAAAATTGTTAATTTGCCCCCTGAACTTGGCAAAAATTGTCAATTTGCACCCCATACGTCAATTTTAACTTTTTCCATCCAATTTACGTTAGGGGTATTTTGGTCATTTTATGATATATATTTTTAGAAAAACACAAATATACATAAAAATTACATTAAAATGTGAATTTTTAGAGTTTAGGTGAATTCTTAAAAATTACATTAAAAGGTTAGATTTTTAATTCTTTTTAATGTAATTTTTATGTATATTTGTGCTTTTAATGTAATTTTTGTGTAACATTTTGTGTAATTTGTGACATGTGACATTTATGTGATGTGAGGGGTATTTTAGTCATTTTATAATATATATTTTTAGCAAAACACAAATATAAATATCATAAAATGACAAAATATCCCTACATAAATTGGATGGAAAAAGTAAAATTGACGTACGGTGAAATGTTTTAAGTTCGGGGGAATTGAAGTTTCAAGTTCGGGGGGTAAATTGGTGCAATGGAAGTTCGGGGTGTAAATTGAATTTTAAAGTGGGGGTAAATTGATGGAAGTTGGGTGAATTGATTATGATAGTGGTTGTTATGCATATAATTATCAGTTATGGGTAACAGTCTTGGCATCCACTAGCCCGTGGTCTGTTACTCTGTTATGGGTAAAAGTCTTGGCATCCACCAGTGGCCTCCCACCAATATCTTGGATCGATGAACTTCCCTTACACCTTATCTTGTTCTTAATCCAAGTCCATGGACTTTCCTTTGCCCAGATCACTTATGCAAATGCTATGACCATTGGCCAACGTTTGGACACAATCTTGACAGCAAAGGATCCTTATAGTGAGGATTGCTGGCGCGGCTTCCTACAATCCATTTTCAATTGGACGCTCGGAATCCCCTTTCCCCAGCTTCTTCTTTGCTCGTCGTACTGAAGGAAATTAACAGCTGGGCAGAATTTCGATATGAAAGATTATCTGACTATTGTTGTGTTTGTGGCCATCTTGGCCACATTGCTAGTCATTATACTAATCCAAGCCACTGTTATGCACAAAGATTTAGTTCCAGAACTTAGGCAACGGTGCTTAGACGATTTCTCCCTCGTCTCTCCAAATCTAGTTTCACAATTATATACCTCTGAAATAGCTCTCCTGAAACTAGAATTTCTCCTCACATCCTTACCTCTAACTCTCTACCAAATCTGGAAACCATTTATGCTAATGATGTAACACATCTCCTTCCAAAACATAAATGGATCCAAATTCAGCCCCACTCGGCCATACACCAAAATGTCAACATTGCAATACACAAAACCAAGAGGGCGAACCATCACTAGGACCATGCATAAACTAACTAACCACACTTACAACATATTCAATGTTAGGCCCACAACCAGCGGCAAAAAATAAGAACTAGATCTCAGGATTTTTAAGCTTTGATACCATGCCAAATAACTCGGTATTGGGAATAATTTTTGATGATATTATTCTTCCCCAAGATGGGGGTATGTATGTGTATAGTGATACAATCCATTTACAATAGGAAGGTAAATCCTTAATTAACCTAGAGTATATATCCTAATTGAATACGTAATATACTCTAATTAATACATAATATTTACAACTCATTCAACACTTATCAATCACACTTGCATATACTTCATCAAATTGTGCATGACTCTGCAAACCAACTTTATCATCAACGGTCCATGATGACTTACCTTAATCAAACTCACCTAAGGCGAATTTGCTTTGAAACTTGATATGAACAAAGCTTACGACAGAATTGAATGGGATTTCCTCGAAGCTGTTCTCCTCAAAATGGGTTTTGCTTAACTGCGCTTCAACAGTGTCAATCTCGGTGCTTGTTAATGGAAAATCTGGTCCCTCCTTCCAACCATCTCCAGGACTTCGACTAGGGGATCCTCTTTCCCTTTCCTATTTCTCTTTCTCTCTGAAGTTCTATCATCCATGTTGTCTCATGCCGGTGCCAGAAACTCCATCTGTCCTATCCAAATCGGGGTTAATGGACCTCATATCAATCACCTCCAATTTGCGGATGATTCACTACTTTCCATAAAGGCATCCCTTGCCAGTTGTGAAAAATGATCCGACAACTTACATCACTACTGTATAGCTTCGGACCAACTCATCAACACTTCCAAATCCTCCCTCTTCTTCAGTCCAAATGCACCAATGAAGATCTCTCATTTGTTATGTCCTGTTCATCAGATGCCATCTGTTCAAGATCTTGGAATACACATTAGTATTGGGCAAACAACTTGGTATTGGAGAATTTTGCTGGAAGCCTTGATGTTAGATTGGGAAGCAGTAGTGTCTTAATAGTTGTTGAGTTCTTTTAGTTTGTTTTGCAGACTTCTTGTCCTCAAAGTTCGAAGTTCTATGGCTTTTTGCTCCTACTAAAATCTCAGTTTCCTTCTCAAAAAGATATGCTGAACCAGTGTGCTGGTTTTGGTCATAAACTGCTCAAAGTTGTTTTTAGTTCCATTTCACAATATATTTGATTAGATGACGTTAAAGACCGGAAGGGGATCTAGTTTGCAACTCTTTATTTAATAAAAAAAATTTCTTTACATTCATCGAGTTAAAACTAAATGCATATATAATAAGAGTTTTTTGTCAAGACATATAATAAGAGTTAACTAATATACCAAAGCAAAACACATAAAACACAATGCTTGCTTTTCTTTGGAAACACAAAAAAACTGATTCATGATAAGTTAAAAGACTAACGAAACAGACTAACGAAACAGGATATATGCATAGAAGCCCTAAGAAGATCTTGTTAGACAGTATGTCTGTTTTCTTGCAATGCCACAAGTCGCATGCTCGAGAAGAACATACATATTTACATGGAAGCCTAAGAAAATCGTGTTAGATAGTCCATTATGTAATCATGTAATGCCCTAGTATAGTAAACCACTAGCTAAAGAAAGGAAAACAAAATATTTTCAGGTTAGGCTCAAGTCACTGAATAAGTCTCCTGGATGCAACACCAGAAACTAATACTTCAGATTTTCCCAAACATTAAAATCAGTAGTTGAGGTGTTGTAATCTATGACACTGTCTTGGCACCCTATAAAGTATGTCGTCCGTACCGGATCTATATTTATTAAAGCATGGGCAGTTCCGCTTGGACTAGCTGCAACAGCAACCTCATCTGCAGCAATGGTGACTTCAGCATAACCTTTATCATCCACCTTATTGTTCTCCAGCTTCAAATATTCAAAACTAAAAAGAGTAAATACATATAAAACAAGAATATATAATTAAACACTGCACGACATGAAACATGTAAAGTTAAGTTATACCAAGAGCATAAGATTACATATTCATCCCTTTAAATATTTACTATAGATGCATCAACAAGAATTCAATTGTACCATACAGGCCATAACATTAGGTGTTTTCAATTTGCAAATGCTATAATTACAAAAGTTAGTCTGGGGTGAAAAGGAAATCAAAATCATGGCAAATTCAACTTGCATTCAGTGATTAAAATATCAACATATGGGTTCAGTAATATGGGGATATGCCAAAAGTTCGGGTTGAGGATACAGATATGGAGCAAAGAATGCTACTAAACAGCTAGTAAATATGACATGCGAAGATAAAAGCCTTTGGTAGAAGTTGGTTTAATGGACTGCATAAATTGGTTTCAAGATTTTTAACTACGGTTTATATTGATACTAATATTTTAATCCTTGCTTGCTCTTAAGCTGGCAATTTTCTGGGCTAGTTGTGATTTGTGCCTGTCAGCAGCTATATGTTTTAAATTCTTTTTACATAGCCAGTCTGATGCCCAAGCAAAAGAGTTCCATTAGTAGTCAGAAAGCTAACATAAACCACATGCAGATAACTGAAAATAAATCGTAGAAACTATTAGAATTCATTAATGGGAAAAAGTATTGATGTAAGAAAAGCAGTGTAGTTGGCATTTAGAAGTCAAGTGAGTGTTGTGCCATTGTCTAGTTTTGAACAACCAATTACTCCAGAACCTATGAAATAAATTTCCACCATAAAAGAGTTTACCAGAAATCAGATCCAAAATAAGGCAAAGAGCTCTAACGTCTAAATTAAATGCAAATAATATCCTAACTTCACATATTTGTTGTTTTATGGGTGAAATCGTTTATCAATTTGATACTTTGATCTCAATTTCACAATCCTCAAGAGAAAATTATGTTGATTGCCAAAATGCATGCAATCAGAATAGATAATCTAGTCAGTTAGTAATTAGTATACTACAAAGAAAATCAAAATTGCATGAGATTGAGGCTCCTATTGAAGTGAGAACTTACCCTAAACCTTGTTTTTGCCCCCCAAATGACAAATGTTTCATTACAAGAATGGTGTCTGTGATTTCCCCTTAAAGCACCAGGACGGATTTCTCCGAGATGGATTGAAACACAACTCACAGCTCCACCTGCAAAAAGTTAAGAAACACAATCCTTTCGTCAACCTTAGAAAGCAAGACAAATCTTGAAGTTCCGCAAATGCATTGTGTATCCCTGGACCAGATCATTCAGATTTGAATTGGAAATCCAATGAAAATATAATGCAATTAACTGTCCTATATATTTTTTTTTCTTAAGAACTTGAATTCAACTCTATAGTCTACATTCATTTCATAGATTGCAAGCAAAGGCAGCCAAATGTAATGTAAAATAATCCTTTCTGCTGCAAACAAACAATCAAAAGCTAAAAGCAATTTAATTCGCGCATCAACAACCTCTCTCAGTAGAGGAACATAATCAATAAACCATCCAAAAATCGTAAAAGAAAATGCATAGGTACATAGATACTCAAAAACCCCAAATGAAAAACTGTGAAGAGACCTGAAATGCCATAGTCTAGAGCAAGGGAAATGGGGTCGAGCAACCATCCCCTCTTGTCTTTTGCAATCGGAGAAGGGAACCCAGAACCGAACCTAACGAGATTGGCCTTGCTATCGTCCTTCGTTTTCAATGGTTTATGATCATCATGCTGCTGACTCCAATTTTTATTGATATGAGAAGGAAAAGAGGACAAGTAGGATGAGTGTTGGAGTCTGAGAGAGGCCCATGTAAGCAAAAGGAAGATTGAGAGCAGAAAAGGTAAGGCATGGGGCTTCTTGAGAAAGTGTAAAATGAGTGATGAGTAAGAAAGGTTTAGGCTTTGGCTGTGGAATGGGTTCTCTGAGCTCTGGCTGTTCCTTCGAGGGTTTGCCATCACTTCCTCTCTCTCTCTCTTCAAATTCGGATTCTCATCAACATATGGGCCATTCTATGTCCTTTCTGTCCGTATCCGGATGTTTGGAACCTTTTTCTCGAAGACAAAGGAAAAAATTTACTTCCGAAAATTGAAAAAAAAAATTCCAAAAAGAAAATTAAAATTAAAATCACAAATAATCATTGAAACTTTGACTTATTCGACAATTTGCTCATTAAATTTGTAAAAATATTATTTTGGTCTTTCACATTTAACATCGTTTTACACTTTAGTCACTACAATTTACTTATTTTTTTTGTTATAGTTACTGTCATTCACTTTACAGTCAAACTCAGGCAAATAATACACTTTCATGATATTTTAGACAAATTGTGTATATATTTTGAAAAACATAAAAAAAATTAAATACTATATTTCTTTCATCGAACTTGAAATATTATTGATTCGTGATAAAAATACTTTCACCAAACTAGTAATCTAATGGTTCATCTACGGTACATTAATGTACTGTTACATCAAGTAGAGTAGTTTGATACAGAAGTAAACTAGTTCAATACAAAGGTGGACTTTCTATATCAATCTAATATACTTAATGTATCGTAGAACTTTCGTAATCTAAACCCAATTATTTACCCAAAGATTTGATCTTTATAAAGCATTCAAGGCCTCTACTACATGTACTTCAAACTCAGGCCATACCCTCCATGCCAAGGTGAGGCTATAATAAGAAAAAAATTAACACAATAAGGCCTCACAACCAAGTAACTCGACCTCTTTGAATTCGGTATCTTTGCAAATGTCCTCATCCCTCATTTCCTCATCGGGTGCAGCTATTTGCAAACCACCTCGAAATCATCATTCCTCAAAAGCTCTTATCATTTTGAAGCTATAAATGGCTCTTTGCTTTCAATATCAAGAGCTTTAATAGAAGGTGACATGGTTCGTTCGACTTCTTCAACTTGAGTACTAACTTTTATCAAAACCTATTTTCGGGACAAGCAATTAGGTAAAATACTTACTTACCACTCTTATTGTTGCCACAACCGGTCATTCCATTGCGGTGTAATTTTTTAGTTGATTAATGAATTTTCTTTTCTAAAAAAAAAACGTACTTACTTACCACTCGAAGGGTTTTTCCCACTTTCGATGTTATGATCTACTTCCAGGAAACACTATTGGCGAAGAAAAATGTAGAGAATATGATACAAATTTGTACTCCTATCAAAGATCTGCTAGAATTTTTACAAGAGGTTGCCACATCAGCGTTGATTAGTCCCTGGCTAAAAACAAATATTTTACAAAAGCTTGATATACAACTTGAAGTAGCATAGTTTTGTCCTCTTTCCCTTCTCTGTCTTCTTCCCTTCGCTCTCCCCCTCTATGTTCTATGAGTAGAAAATAATACTTCAATTCAGGGTTAATTCGATGATTCTATTCATCCCACAATAGGGATATATATATATACAAATACAGAGGAGTAGTCTAATTCTAATAGGAAACAATCTACCCATAATTACTGGATACCCTAATTACATAAGAATCCTAATTATATACTGATTTACAGTGATTTTACACTCCTCCTCAAGGTTGTGCATAGATGTCTATCATGCCCAACTTGTCAATCGAGTTGTCGAACACCCTTCTAGATACTCCTTTAGTAATTAAGAACATCAGCTAATTGCTCCTCTAAGGTTACAAATGGAAAACAAATAACCTTTTTGTCAAGATTCTCTTTAATGAAATGAACATCAACCTCCACATGTTTTGTTCGATCATGTTGAACTGGATTATGTGCAATCTCAATGGCAGTTGTATTATCACAATGCAAGTCCATAGGCCTCTTAAGCTTGTAACCTAGTTCCTTCAGGACATTATTGATCCACAACATTTCACAAACTCCATGTGTCATACCTCAAAATTCAGTTTCTGCACTCGATCTGGCAACAACTTTTTGCTTTTTACTACGCCAAGTGACAAAGTTCCCTCCAACAAAAGTGAAGTACCAAGATGTAGAACGTCTATCAGTTTTATCACCAGCCCAATATGCATCTGTGTACCCAACAACTTCCAATTCATCCTTTTTTCAAACAGAAACCTCTCTACCTCGCGCCATCTTCAGATATTTCAAGATACAAAAGACTGCATCCATATGTTCTTCACTAGGACAATGTAGAAACTGACTAACCACTCTCACAACATAAGCAATATCAGGTCTAGTATGAGAAAGATAAATTAACCTTCCTACTAGATGATGATACATCCCTTTACTAGTTGGAACTTGATCAGGATAAATACCAAGTGTGTGATTCATCTCAATAGGTGTCTCAATTGGTTTGCAGTCCAGCATCCTAGTTTCAGCGAGCAAATCAAGACATACTTTCTTATTGAAAGTGAAATCCCCTTCTTAGACCTTGTGACTTCAATACTTAGAAAATACTTCAATTATCCAAGATTCTTCATCTCAAACTCCTTTGATAGATATTTTTGCAATTCATTCATCTCTTTAAGGTCTTCTTGATTTATACATATTTTATGTATAAAGAGTGCTCCTAATTGGTTATTTTATGCTTTCCTTATTGCCTAATAATGCCACTTACCCTTGTTTATCTCATTCGGTAGGTTCATATGGGAGAATTGGAACTTGGACAAAATGGATGCATTTCGAGAGCTTTTGAGGCGTTTTCGTGGAGTACCTAAAAAGTCAACTATGACTTTGGAGCTCAAGAATTCAAGATTGAAGCCTTGGAAGTGAAGAACAACAATATTCCGGAGTTGAGACCAAGAAACCGAAAAGTCAACTTTTCGGCTTGGAAAGTCAACCGAAGTCAACTGGGCCCACATGGTCAACCCCGAAAGCATCACACTCAAACTCATGCATGAGTTTCCTACACACTCTAGGAGAGCCCATTTGATTGGTTGAGGCATTTTGGTGGTGAGTAGAAATTCAAATTCAAATGGGGAACAAAACATTAATGCTTGGGTCACATTTTGTCTCCTAGCCTTCCACCCACATATTTGTCTCCATATGGTCCCAAATCTGATTTTTGCATGCCTAGCACACATTACCACTTTGCCCTTAATGCTTATACACTTCCCTAACTACCCCATAGCATTTTGGTACTTTTGTGTGTGTTAGATCTATGTTTTGGACCTTAGGATCATTCCCCTTTGATCTTGGCCATTTACCCCCTCACATATATACCTAAACCTTCCCATTTTCATCATCCACCCCAACCCTAGACACCAAAAATATTTCTCTCAAGCCTCCATTTCACTTTCCTTCCATTTAGCCTAAAAACACCCAAATCTGTCTACTGTTCACCGGTCGCGGTACTGTTCACAGACTTGTTTTGGGCTTCCTCCTCCATTTTTCACCACTTCTACACCTCATCTCACTTCACTTCCTTCATCAAACATCCTCCATACACCCTCTACTACATCCCCAACCACTTTTCCCTTCCATTCTCTCACATCTACTCACCATCCCATGGGTTTCATCAACAACTTCAAGTTCTAGAAGGCTTGGAGCAAGAGGAGGCAAGGAGGAGACCAAGGAGCACAAGGAGAGGGCTTGCAATCACTTGGTGATAGCAAGGACCAGCTGGCCTACCTTCTTGAGCATCTCTTCACCTTATTTTACTTTCTCTTTGTCTTTGAGTTTGATAGATTTGAGACTATGATGTTAAGTATGATGTATTGTGAGTAGTCCTCTAAGATTGGGGGCTAGGGTTGTGTGCCATAGCCCATTGATGGTGGATTAAGCAAATAATGATATATATCATGTTGGTTGTTGAATGGATATGCTTGTTGCCTATTAAAATATGTGTTAGTTGCATGTCTAGGGATTTGACCAATTCTAAAGCATGTGTTTAATCTACTTTGACTGAGAGTGTGAAGTTGGTCCCTCCATTCTCTCAAAGACAATTGACAACAAGTGTGATGAGTTTATCTTGTTTGATTTCTTTGGTCTTGGTACTTTATGCCTTAATTCGATTAGCTTGAATGTTAAATTGGATTAGGAGTTGTTGTGAACCATTGCATGGCACAACAATAACTTAGAAGACTTGGTCTTAGAACCATTGCATGGCTAGGATACGGAAATTGATCCATTAATCAACATGGCTTGGATTAGTGCTTGTAGGCCTAGTTACCTAGTTGCCTTAGGATTTTGGCCCCGCCAATTCCCGAACGACAAAACCCCCGATCTTTATTACTTCCCATACTTTTTGACGACATGTACGCTTACGTGAAAGGTGCATTTTGCCTAAAAGTCACTTCTCCTGTAACAATTATGTCATCAACATATACAATCAGAGCTGTAATCTTACCATTATTGCATTTGATAAACAAGGTATGGTCAGAATTGCTCTGTTTGTATCAAAAGGCTTTTATAGACTTCAAAAATCTTCCAAACCAAGCTCTTGGAGACTACTTCAAGCCATACAAAGACTTCTTCAGTTTACATACCTTGCAAACATCACTTGGGTTATTCTTAACACCTGAGGCACATCCATGTACACTTCTTCCTCCAAATTCCCATTGAGAAAAACATTCTTCATATCAAACTGGTGCAAGGGCCAATCTTTGTTTGCTGCAAGTGTAATTAGAATTCGGACAATATTGATCTTTGCCACAAAAGTCTCCTCATAATCAATTCCATAGCATTGTGTATATCCCTTGGCAACCAACCTTGCCTTGTATCTGTCAATAGTTCCATCCGCCTTAAGCTTCACAGTAAACACCCAACGACGCCCTATAGTCTTCTTTCGATAGGCTAACTCTCACGTTGCATTCCTTGGAAGGGCCCAATTCTTCATTCATCCCTTTTGTCCATTTCGGATCCGCCAATGCATCTTGCACGTTACTAGGAATAGATATAGTAGATAATTGATCAACAATGAGTGTAAGTGACTTAGATAGCCTATGGTTAGACATAAAATTGGCTACAGGATACTTTGCTTTGTGATTTCCTAGGTTCTACACTTTCTAACCCGAAAGACTCATTTAAGTTTAGGGGTACCTGAGGTGGATCATTCTGAGTGAATTCTTCAGTTGTTGATGTAGAAGAGGGAATGTCTTATGTGCTAGCTTCAAATTCTTCTTGATTCTGATTGTCCAAATGTCTTGTGTTGAATTCTGATTCATAACTTACACTGCTATGTTCGCAATTGCCTCTTTTTATTTGGAAATCACACTACCCTGTTCGGCAATTGCCTTTTCTGATTCGGAACTCACACAGCCCTATTTGGCAATTGCATGTCCATTCAAAATATCTTCTGCCTGCTCATAATTTTTATTTTTATTTTCAAAGTTTCCACCTTCAAAACGAGCCTCTAAGTTCTCCAACTCTTCAGATTCATCAAACTCAAAGATAAGCTGAGGATTCCCTTCACATCCTCTCTCCCCCTAAAGGGAAGACTAAGGAACTCCCGCTAAGTAGTAAGGCTTGGATTCACGGAAGGAGACAACAAGAGATATATGTACTGTATTGGTGAGCGGTCATAACATCTGTAGCCCTTCTGAAACTCTGCATAACCCACAAGAATACACTTCCTTGCACGGGGATCAAGTTTACTCCGTTGTGGCTTCGATATATGGACATAGGTTGTGCACCTAAACACTCGGGGCTCCAAGTTAGGCATAGATGGGATTGACATAAGTTGATGAAGCTTCTGGTGAGGATTCTGAAACTCGATTATCCGTGAAGGGTACGATTGATGAGATATGCTGCTGATTTCACAGCTTCTCCCCATTATGACCGAGGTACATTCATGCCAAACAAGGAAGCACGAACAACTTCCATCAATTGTTTGTTCTTATGTTCTGCTAAACCATTATGTTGGAGTTTATAAGAATTCAAGGTTTGATGACGAATTCCATGTGACCGGCAAAACTCAATCATAGTGGGACCATTGACAAACTCTCAATCATTGTCAGACTAGAAAACTCTAATGGATTGTTGATACTGAGTCGCTACCATTTTGTGAAATTCGATCGGTAAACATTCCAAATACATCAATCTTATTCTTTAGTAATGATACCCAAATCATGTGAGTGCAATCATCAATAAAAGTTACATAATACCAGGCGCCAGAAAGAGAAGGAATTTTCGTAGGACCCCAAACATTGGAGTGAATCATCATACAAGGAACAAGAATTTTATTAAGAATTGGTGAATATGAAATATGGTGGCTCTTGGCCAGCTCCCAAATGTCACAATGGAAATCTGAATCGCTGATAACTGAAAACAAATGAGGTTGCAGCTTCTTAAGATAAATGACCTAAACACCGATGCCATAACCATACAGCTTCATTTGCATTCTCTACCCCATTGATCTGATTAGCTTGCCCCAAAAGATGCTTTTGCTTCTCTACATTCTCTGTAAGATCCAAGTAGTATAATTTCCTTCTTCTAACACCATAACCAAGAATCTTCTGAGTCCCACTAATCGAGGTAATCAATTACTTTATAGCATCTGTCACACCCAAGACCCAGTGTTGATGGATTTTAAGCACCTAAATCCGAATCCGAGGTGTGAGCGTTTAAAAGTAAAATAAAAATAATAATACAAAACCAAAACCCTTTCAGAAATTGTCGAAAATACAAATATTTAGAAAATAAAAGAAGAAAAACCTTTACAAAGAGAAAATACTCCTTCTTCTAAGGTCTAATCCACTCTCGTCTCCAACCCTTTTCGAAACTCGTAAGTCGTACATGTAAAACAATAACCTATTGTAGGGTTGAGCTTTCGTCCTCGCTGCTCAGTAGGGACAAAACCTTTTAGTTTACTCTTATAATGTTACAACCAAGTTATCAAACAATAAATCAAAAGTACAATAAATTAAAAATGCAATGTATGTATGCAATGCTGACTCATCACTCTTCTCATACTCCAAGCTATACTACATTTCTCTTTTGTTAGTCATCTTGTTACAATTTCTCGCTTCGCCAGTGCCAATTGCCCCATATATGATCGTTTTATCAATCACAATTGAAAGGGCTTCACTCCCTGTTTTGTGCATGGTGGGCTGACAATCTCTGGTCCATGACGGAGAATTTAACTCAACTACACAAAGAGTACTTTTCTCTCAATCTCAATCTCATTCAATATTCTTTGCGGACTCTTATTGTCCTTCTCCATCCTCACAATTCCTCGCCATGCAATATGCATGATAATTCTTTAAATTATAGAATAGAAATGAAACTACTCATGCTTTCGAAACATAAAATCATATATCATGCTAATTCATCAATTAATAAAAGCAATAACATTCAGTAGGTATTTCAATCAATATCAAACAATTCACCAATTTATTATATTGCTTTACATTTTAAAGAAAATGTTTCCCGAGATCCCTACTTGGATTTCCAAGCTTTGACTCTAATTATGCTCAACGTTGATACTCTCGTAACTCGTACTCTGAAGGGCTAGGCTCCAACGATTATTGCACTCATCAACATCTATCGAACCTTAAATATTGGTAACCACTTCTTTGGATCTCCGTAATTGATGTTCTTCATAAAGTATTCAATTCTTTGATCGTCAAACACGGGGAAGATGATAGTAGCGGCAACTACAGTTACAATCTTCCATTTGATCAATTCATCAATTTAACACTCTTGTTGTTAAACATCAATTCCAAAATCTTCACCGATTCACTTCGAATCAATTCGACCAATTATTCTCGTTTGGGTGTAAATCCTCATAATTACTAAGGACACGCACATTCTCGTTTCGCACTTCTTTGTAAACTTCCGAACTAAGTTCCAAGTCAGTCTCCATCTCTACTCATTTTACTTCAATTATTTAACTTCTGCTACAATAGCCCAATATATCTCGACTCCACATATTCCATACTTCCAATAATCAAATTGTATACTTCTTCACCAAAATACAATTCTACATAAGCTGCATAATTCGAATGCCAAACAACCACTCCACTTAATACCTTCAAGAATTCATTCGAATAATGCAGTCTCACTAAACATACATTCTAACAGTAGCTAATTTGAATCACACTTCATTCATTGAACCAATTAACAAGCATGAATTCTAAAACCAATTGAAAACAGTTACTACTCTCAAACCACCTGAACAACACAATTCAACGTTCTAATCATCCAAATTCTCATAACTTCTGAAATTCAAGCGTAACTAACATCAAATTCGTATCCTAAGAGTTCTGATATGAGCAAAATGAATCAAGGGTGACCAAAATAATCACTGGCTCCAATGAACTCGTGCAGGCCATAAACCCCAAAATACAAATTCTCCAAAACTCAACCAAAATCAAAAACCATGGACACAAACATGTAGTGCACGACGTGGGGAAGAAGTTTAATACCTAACTTATCGCCGTTCATGGCCGGAAACGCCAAAAACACTAAAAACCTGCCGGAAAACCAAGAAGCTTTGGAGCTTCGATTCTCACTCAAGGTTGAGCAATTCCACAAACGAAGACTAGAGGGAGGTCGGAAACGTCGAGAGGAACCTTCCGCCACCAGCCCGAACCTCAGAAATTGCAAGAATCGGAAAACCCGATCGAAAACCCATGAAGTTCTCTATTTCGATTCTCTCTCTCCCTTAATCAGTTGAGAACCTGAGACCACCTTTGTTTTCTCCTCGTCGAAACAAAGCTAAACATACCGGTTTCAGTTGTCGTAGTGGCCGGAATCATAACTTTTCTCCTTAATTTCTCCCTCTTCCGGCATCGACTTGACTAGCTACCACCACTCACATACTCACCGTAATGGGACGAAGCTTTTAGTACCATTTTGGTGCCGTGAAGTGGCCGGAGGAGGAAGGTGGTGATCGGAGAGGGAAACGGGTCGGTGAGAGAGGTCTAGGAGCTTCTCTCTGGTCCATTAAATATATAAAACCCATCGACTTAAAATTAACAGCTGAGATCAAACGGTGGAAAGATCCAACGGTCCAGATCGCGTCACCTTAATTTACCTAATTTCAAATAATTCCTAACTTCCAATAATCATTAACAAAAATTGATTTTCCGAAAAATTCCACGAAAATTCTTACAAACTTGTAACAACATCTACTTTCATTCTATGTCCTCGAAAGATAAATTTTGACAAAGTAAAATTTAAATAATTTTTGAAAGCTATAAAGACCAAGAATAAAAATACAAATAAAAATTGCTCAAAACCTTTTTTTTTCTTTTTAAAATAAAAAATTGAAATTCCTGGATCTCACAGCATTGCTCCCTTCTATGACCTTTTTCTCCCCATTGAATGCACTTTGTGTGAGACCCGGGAAAAATTAAAGAATTGAATTAGGAAAATGGACTGGAATAATCTGAGCCGTTGATTGCTTTCACCGTTTAATCTAGACCATTATAAATACCCATGGGATTAGATTGAAGGTCCAGATCTCTCCAGACCTCTCACCGTCTCCCCTCTCCTCTGCCGCGACACCACCTAACCGCCTTCCTCCTCCGGCCACTTCATAGTGCAAAAGTCGTATCGGGAGCTTCGTGTCGCTACAGGTACGTGGATGGTCGTGGATAGTCAAGCCGACACCGGACAAGAGAGAAATAGAGGGAAGAAGTTTCGGCAGCTCCGATCGGGTTTTCCAATTTCGGCCATGATGGTGACTGAAACTGGTGGCTATGGCTTCGTCTCGATGAGGCAAGCACGACACAAAGCATCTCCCATTAAGGATACTAAGTCTCAATCGTCATATATTTAGTAAACCCAATTCATGTACATAATGGAATAACCACTACACAATAGATCTTAATGACCTTAATTATTATCGCTTTAGTATTGTTAAGGTCCTTAATATTGTTTGCTCAAAAATCGTCACGGCCAAGTGTCAAACGACTTAGGTCTTCTTTTGCTTACACGTGTCCTTTTGGCTTGGATGACGTGTATGCGGGCATGCCAACTGGCGGCCGGGAGGCCAAGCGAGATTTAATTTTTGATTGTTGAAGTTGTGCTCCAACTTGACTTCTAAAGTTTGTGATTGCTAGCCGATGAAGGAACTATCTCGGCTATAGGTTCTCTTTGCCTTGGGTGCAAAGACTTTACACGAAGCGATGTTTACTCATTGACGTCCTCATGATGTGCAACTCGGTGCGTGAGGGCGAACAAAGTAATGCCCTGGTGATAATGAAATCAAAGTACATGGAATTGCCCTGGTGCCTTGTTTCGATATGAGGGCGAACAAAGTAATGCATGAACCCTAGAAAACTCGTTTGCTGGATCCAAACGCTTCTTGTGATGCTTTTTTTTTATGATCTTCTTAATATGCAGATATATAAAGTGAAAGAAAGCAAAAAGCAATAAAATATAAAGTGCAGGAAAGTAGAAGAACTCAAATTTAAATTGCAGGAAAGTAAAGAACACAAATATAAACTGCAAGAATGTAAAGAACAAGAAATAAATTGCAGCCAAGATAGAAACAATACCAATACGAAAGCGATAAACAAAAATATTGGGGTTTGATAGATGCAATCGTTTGTGTTAAATTGTGTTGTTATATTGATTTATGTTTTGTGTTTGGTCGTGGCCGGACCTGTAACAAGGATGCCTATGGTCCCTTTTATAGTAAAATAAAGTACTGAATACATAAAGAAATTCGATCCCGGCCTTAATTGCTGTATTGATTACAAGAATTAAAAGTTGCGAGTTACATGCATTTGATTCCAGTAACCGCTCTCTTAAGAATTAAAACTCTTAACCATGCATTTAATCCAAATTCTTCAAACTTGGTAACGATAACTTTGAATACATTGCATTATTCTTAATGAATGCATGAATTGAAATATGTTGGCTTTTATAAGCTTTATGAATGCTTTGCCTCAGTCAACGTTAGCTGAACCTCAATCTAGGTATGCCAAACATCAGCTAGAAAAAGGTCGGTCGTGGTTGGCTGATCCCAACTAGGAATCCCAACTATCGTTGGTGGGCCCAGCCCATCTGTCTGGCACTTGGGCCTTGCCAAATTTAGGTTCAAGCAAAGCCCCTCCCAGTCCCTTGAGCTTCGACATTGATGTTGAATGGTTAAGAGATAAAAGAAAAATTAATGAACTCCATTTTTTAAGGAACTTTCTAATAGTTCATTCTTTAGTGTTGTTGATATTTCCTAATCACATCATGTCAGACCTGTTTCCAATCCACCACCTCGGCAAGTGTCGAGTAAGGTGGTATTTGAGAAGTTTCTTTGACATTGTGCTACAGAGTAAACATAAATAACATTTGTACATGGCTACAAATGGAAATGTCACGTTGCCCCGTCGACTTCAAAATCACAGTCGTGGCTTTTTTTGTTTTTTTGTAAATGTCGGCTTAATTAGCCGAGTCCTTCTTCTTCTTCTTTTTTTAGTTAAACCTCGACTTCAAGGTATAAGCCGTAGTTTGGTTTAACTCGGCTTCAAAGTCATAGCCGTGGCTTTCTTTTTTGTAAACTTCAGCATAAAAAGAAAGTAATCCAAACCCTCAGGAGTAAACGGTGGATTCAGGTGTCTTTGCAAAACAATCGTAGGAAATTGACCTTTCTTTAGCAGCTTGTGAGTTTCAAGACTCATTGAACTAGTCGATGTCTGCCATATCTTTGATTTTGCCCCATGAAACTGTCTTGTAGCTTCTGACCTTTGATGTTGTTGTTGTAAAGTCTCAACAACATCATGAATTATTTTGATAATGTGTACACATTTGATCATTTCTTTCTTTCTTCAAAGTGGACCTTTCTTGATCTTGAGATATTCCTTCCATTTTCCTAGCCAAAGCAAGTTCTCGTTGTTGTCAATGCCTTTGGGTTTTACTCAACGGTGCAATCCGATTGTCTCTACTTTTCCTACCATACAATCTGTTATCATGGGTGACATGGGGCTTGTATGTTTGTAATCTTCTCTCTTCATACCTTCTACTTACTCCATCATTTTCACCCAAGTTCCTGTTAGTCAAACCCGTATGAGCAGTTCGGCTATACTCTTCAGATATCTCTTCTCTTTTGCCCTTATCACGGGGAAGACTATCATAACAAAGTCTTCTTCGAATAGGGGTCTGCCCAACCCTGTTGGCAAAAGGACAGTCATTCCCAGTAGACACATCTCTAAGGCTAGACTTCTTAGTATTGTTGAACGTTGCAGGATAAAATGACTGCTTTCGGTCAAACCGAGTTTGTGGCTTTGGACTTAAACCGTTCTTCGACTTTACCTCTGATTGCCGAATTAGCGGTTTTGACCTCTGCAGAACTTCCTGACCCGGCTGTTTACCCTTCTCAATGATCTATTGGCCATCATTCTCTCTTGGCTGTAATATCTTAACAGTGCCAATCTCTCATACTACAAAGCACAATAGTCCCGAGAGGCTTAGAAGTAGTCAGCTTTGATGGGAAAAGTCTGATTGTACCAATCATCACTCCTTTAGCCACAAAAAGGTCTTTTTGTTTGGAATTAGAGCTTATCCGAGCATCGACCATATTTACGGTAGCTGCTGGGAATGGGTCACTATCCACCTTTATTGTAGACTTAAGCTTGTCTGGGAACTTCAGCTTCCCTTGTTCAATCAAATCTTGTATGACATCATGAAAAATGACACAATTGTTAGTTGAATGCCTCCAAGAGTTATAAAATTTACAAAACATTTTTCCTTTCATTTATTCATCAAATGGTAAAACATGCCCAAAAGATAATTTAATTAATTTTGCGGCCAGAAGTTGATCAAAGATCAAATCGGCCAACCGAATGTCAAATGTGTATATGCGTGGTGGAGCTATTTTACTGTTGTGCAGTGAGTACGCCACAGATTCAGGCTTGTCTAAAGCCTTACACACAAAAGACTGTTTTATCGTGAACTCAGCCGAATTGATCTATTCCGTATTTTCATCACTACTCCATTCTTCGATATGAGCCGTACCCACGGCTTGACTTCCCTTGGATGCAAGTCTTTTTTGAGCTTCTTCCCTCAAAATGACATCGTATCTTACAACCCTGGATTCTAGTTCATAGAGATCTCTGATTGTTAATCCTTCAAATTTCTTTCTAAATTTGAAACCATGCCCAGCCAACGCAATTTTTTCAACAAACTCAGACTCAGACAACTGTGTCTTACATCTCGTTCATAGGTGCATAATTGTACAACTTTTTATATCAATTTCTCTACATTTTTGTTGTTAGTTTCTCATAAATTTATGTTATTTATTTAGTTTTTGTGTTTGTAGGTTTCCTATTGCAAATAAAGAGAAAAGAAGATAAGTTGAGGAAAATAAGCAAAGTGTTGGAAATTTACGAAGTCTAATGTAATACCCCGAATCTTCATATCTAATTTTTAGGAAATTCTTGAAATTAATTAAGGGAATAGAAATTGGTTCTCTTGTCTAGTTTGTGAAATAAAAATATTTCGGAACGAATATTGACTCGAAATGTTTTATTTTCGAGGGGTCAAAAGTTGACTTTCTTATCCGTTGATTTTCTCTGATAACTTTCTTCATAAAAGTTGTAGAGCTTGTCGATACGAGTTCATAGACATGTGGCGCGTTAAATTCCGAGATCATACGAAGAAGTTATGGTCAGCGGAAGTTTAATGTATTTTCGAAGCTGTTCTGACCCAGTCGATTATTTCGTAAAAACTGCCCAAATATGTTCATTATTTGATGACATAGTCTTCTAATGATTTGTAGTAGACATCTTAAAGAAACTCTCAGAGTTGGAATCACCTGAAAACCATATTTCTAGATTTAGTTATGATTTTTACAATATACATTGAGCACAAGAAGAAAGGGATTTAAGCTTGTGATGCAAGCATGATCTAACATATTGATCTAAGCATTTTTAGCTGCTGATTTCATCATTTCCAGCACACCAAATTTTAGCCTGATTTCATCAATAATGTGAGATGCTCATTTGTGTGAACACAATCTCATTAAGCATATTTTTTTTCTTGACTTTTGTGTTTTCCCTCTTAATTAAATCAACTTATTATATCATTTATTTTATCTCCAAAATTCTATAAATAGGATGGTTCAGCCATAGAATGCTTTGCCAATTCACAACTCTCTTCTCTCTACTCTCTACTTCTTCTTATTTCAGCCTTCTTATTAGTATAGAAACTTCACTTAGAAATTCTTAAAGAGAAAGTAATCTCTAGCTAGTCAAAGTAACCTTGCTCAAGAACTTGGTTATCTTGTGAAGTCCCAATTTGAATTCAATCTTCCAACCTTCTATTGATCACTTCATTTCATGTAAGTACAGAATACATCCTTATAGTCTTTTATCTTTAAGTTTATCAAAGTGCACAAGCAAGAAGAAAATAGAAAGGGATAAGTTTTATAGAAAACTTAAATCCTGTTTTCTAAAGTTATTCCGGCAGTCAACTTGTGAACCTTTAAACATATACTTCGGCTCAATTTATCATCTTGACTTCTTCATCAAAGTTGTTCCATATTGTGTCTAGTATTCTATATCCAAATTTAGTATTCATCCAACGGGTAAAACTTTCTAAATCTAAGTATTTATCCAGTATGCTCACTGGAAAACCTCTTTGTTGTTCATAACTTCAAGTGGTCATATCTCACTCATTGCTTAGCCAAATTTTATGATCTTTATATCAAAATGAAGCTTAGAACCTGAACTTCTAATCTGGAGAATATCATAATTATTAGTCAGGTTTACAGTACGTAACAGTTTAAGTTAAAAAGGTTAAAAACAGAGCATATATAATTATGGACTGTTTTGGACATTCTTCATTTATGGACTTGGACATCTTGGATATGTTGACTTGGACTATACCATTTGATTCCCTATGAAAATTCCTTTGAAATAGTGTACTCACTTGATTATTTTGGACTTGTGGTGGACAATATAACAAAATTTGAAGTTTGATGATTCTAATAGAAGAATCATTTATGAACTTCCATGGACTTGGACTTGGACTAAAAACTGAAAATATTAATAATAACCTAAATTATTATATCATAACTAATTTCTTTAATACTTGTATTTTATTTATAGTTATACATGCTATTATATTCTATTGTTATACTTATGTTTTATATTTATATACATACATATATATTGTTCTACATAAGTTTATGATTATTTGCTATAAATTATATTCTTATTAAATTACTTGTGTTTTACATATGTTTATCTTGAATTACATATGTTTCTACTTATTATTGTAATACATATGTTTATACTTATTTACTAAAGAATATGATCTTGCTTAATACATAATAAGTTCAATTACTTATGTTTTATGTTTATGAACATATGTATATCTTGTTTTACATATGCTTCTCTTTTGTATGTATTTTACTTGCACATGATTATCTATTAATCTCATATTGGTGCATGATTTTATTTATTAAAGTGAACATATCAACTTAGTATTATACATGTATATATATTAACATGTATGGAAGAATATATTATTAGGAGTGAAATAATGGTTGGTTATTTTGTATAAAGCTTTGTTATAGACTTATAAGTTAATCTATAAGTTTTATTATAGGCTTTTAATTTAGTCTCTAATTCTATATTAATAATTAGAATTCTTTGTTTTGGAGATTTTTGTACCAAGTCATAGTACTACTTGGTCTAAGTGAAATACTGGAATCACAAGGGTTTATTTTGGGTGATTAGCTATGGGCTCATGTCCCTCAGATAGTGCACTATTATACCTCTAGGGAACGAGAAATCGATCCTCGGGTATACATGCTTGGGTATTTTGGACCCCGGTATGCTGCGGCTTATCCTGTTACATTACAGGATTTATTTTGTGTGTGACCAGTATAACTATAAATTCACTTGGTTTGTATACTTTTTCTCTAACTCTTATTATTTGATTTATGAACTTCGATGGTAATATGCTAAGTTGCGTATATTGTTTAGCATGGAGATAATCAATACATATTTGTAATATGCTAAGGTGCATATAGTGTTTGAGATAACTAATATCTACTTGTGATATATTGATATTATAATATGTCGATTGAACATATTTAATTTTAGGTTATATCAATGCTGCAATGTTAGTCGATTACTTTTGAGACTGAATTATTTGGGTTAAAAACGTTCTTGATATATGTGGATTATATTCACTATAATTGGTATGAAGCAACGTAAAATGTTCTTAGTACATTTTTGATTGGTTGTTCGATTTTGATGTCTTATAAGATACATTAATATAAGAATGTAAGCTGTACTTATTGGGCCTGTGTTGCTCATGATGCTACACCTTCTTGTTTTCAGGTTACGATGCTTGGGGGAAAACGGGATGAACATTTAAACAAATATTTTATATTATGTATTTTTATTAAACTCTGATATTGTAAGATAATATTCTTTTAATTTTCAAATAAAAGTATTATTCAGACATTTGTTTCATTTGATTTATTTTATGTTTTAATTATTTCATTCGCGTCATAAATTCGGGCACCATATTTCAATATAATATTGGTCTCGGATTTAGGGGCGTGACAGATTGGTATCAGAGCTAAAAAGCTCATTTTTAAGTGTTGTTTATAAAAAAAAAATTTAAATGAACGGGGAGGGTTCTATATATACGTGCATATACATATACTTGTTGTTTAAACTAACAAAAGTTTTTGATGGATATATGTGATTTTACTCTTGAAGATGCAGTTTTGTTATATGCTAACTTTACCAAGTTAGAAGCTGCTTGGTGAATTGTTTGGAATTGCTTATTTTTCCTCGATGTGTTTGTTGGTATGCTACTATTTGTGGAAAATTATATTTCTATAACTTGATTATACGAATCATCAACGTATGTTATATATGGTGTATAGTTTGATATTCTATTTGGTAATATCAATAAAAAGAATACAATAGTCTGTATTAGAGAAAGGGCTGGACGAACTTATAAAATTTTAAATTAAAGGAAAACTCCACTTATCTTGGAGATAAAGAAATTAAGTGGGCATTTCCTTTGTTCCTCTGATACGTAAGTTAATATTTAATGATGATAAGTAATTTGGTTCCATTTGTTATGCAAGTTGTGGTATTTATAAGTGAACCTTTAGGGTGTAAGGACTTGTATTTCAAAATTGTTCTTATTGACCTAGCACCGGTTTTGGCCTTCTCGGGAACGGTTTTGGGCGAGCGCGTGAGGGCGCGTGATAGGTCACCGGCCATAGAAATTTTTCCGGCTAGAAAGTGTTGTTCACAGAGTAACCATAGATAACTCTGGTGAAATTGTAGGCCATTCGGAACAGTCATCAGATGTGTGCTATTTCTGCTTGGCGGTAAACTTTATTGTGAGAGATTTAGTGACTTACGGATTGGATAAGAATAGAAAAAGGATATGGTTAGAGTTACAATTTACAATGCGTCTTTCTATATCTTCACTTTTAAACTCTCTGTGTAGTACTTTAATGTTAGTTTATTCGTTAATTGTCCTTTGGATTCTCAAATCAGAGAAAGTTTAAATTAAGTGAATTTTTTTTGGAAAATCCGAAAGTATAGGTACTTCCAAGGTTGAAGTTGTCATTACTTAACTAAGTTAATATGGAGATAGTTGGAAAGAAAGAAGGAATTTTGAGGAGTCTAAATTTGAAGCATTTGAAAACAAAACTAGTTCATACATACTAGTAATATGTTTGCTTATTATGCACTTGTTGATCAATCTAAAACGAGTTATATAGATTATTGGTAATATTCCAATATTTCAAAGAGACCTCCGAGCACTCATTGGCTTTGGTCAAGGATTATGGTTGTGTGCTTAAGATTTCCTTATACACGGATTTATTCTCAAGTATTGAAGGATATTACAAGGTGAAAGGTACGCCTCATGGAACTCTAGTTTTTGTTGAAAGTTTAGAATTGTGATTTTATTTGGATTATTAAGAGTAGCTTTTGACGATATATATTTACTCCCTCTGGAAGTTTAGTAAATCATACGTACCCTAGTATAGTAGTAAGTGAACTATTGTTTACAAACTTATTTGAGGTATAAATTTCCTTGAGTTTTAGTATGGATTGATAATTAGACATATTTCAAGTTAGAAATGATTTGGAACATGCATGTGGTAATATATGTGAGGTTGTGATCTACACTTTGAGGTTTCATTTAATTTCTATAGAGTTGATAAATTATTCAACGTGGGAGTGATAGGTTTATATTATCGAGGATTATGGTTAGGTATATATATGAGATATACGTGGTGGTTTTAAGTCATAATTGAAGTCGAGAGATATCAGAACATATTAAATTTGAGGATTATTTCTGATGGATTACGTGGAGTTTAAGATTAGGTGTAAAAAGTTGTTATAAGGCTAAATATATGTTTCATTTTCGAGGAATTTTATAAATACGATAAGCATGAACCATGGGATTTGAAGGAGACTTGGTGATATATTAATGTTTATATTGAAAGGTATGTTATTAACTTTTGAAGTAATTAAGTTTGAATTTTTGGTGGATTTTTGTGGAGATACAATAATTGTTGATTAGATGATATATGAATATCGGATATGGTAGCAACACTAATGATTAAGCATGATTGTATTAATGGAAGTTCGAGGTGATAGACAGTTGCTAACCGATGTGGTTTGAGAAAAGAAAAATAATTTTGGAGTATGGTTTATAATAGTAATCAAATTAAGGAGACATTTTTATTAGAGATTTGAAGTTCTTTAAGAAATATAAGTATGGAGTTTTTGGTGATTATTTTGAGAATTGAGATTATTTTGGGTAAATAATTTGTAGGTGTGAATTGAAAAATGAAGATCTATATTTGGAGAACAAGTTAGAATCAATCCGAACTTTTGAGGATATGTTGATGCACTTAGTTGTGCTTACTTGGAGGAATTTGAGAGTTAGATTAAGCTTGAATTTTTGTATCTCAGACTAATATGAATAACTAATTGAATGGTATTGAGGTAAATGGTATACATGTACTTGAGGATTTGGATAAGAGTGATTTTGAATTTGAGGATTAAGTTAATATTCAACTATTGCTTAAGGATTGACAATATTTGTTTACAACTTCGTTAGGCATAAGAATTGTTTGATTGAGGATTTTTTTTTTTAGGTGAGAAGCTTTTGATGAGAATTATGAGTAAGATATATCTAGAATTTGATGAAAGAAGGAAATCTGATTTATTGTATTTTCAAGGAGAAGTGGTACGCAAAATTCGAGGACGAATTTTCTTTTAAGGTGGGTAGAATGTAATACCCCGAATCTTCATATCTAATTTTTAGGAAATTCTTGAAATTAATTAAGGGAATAGAAATTGGTTCTCTTGTCTAGTTTGTGAAATAAAAATATTTCGGAACGAATATTGACTCGAAATGTTTTATTTTCGAGGGGTCAAAAGTTGACTTTCTTATCCGTTGATTTTCTCTGATAACTTTCTTCATAAAAGTTGTAGAGCTTGTCGATACGAGTTCATAGACATGTGGCGCGTTAAATTCCGAGATCATACGAAGAAGTTATGGTCAGCGGAAGTTTAATGTATTTTCGAAGCTGTTCTGACCCAGTCGATTATTTCGTAAAAACTGCCCAAATATGTTCATTATTTGATGACATAGTCTTCTAATGATTTGTAGTAGACATCTTAAAGAAACTCTCAGAGTTGGAATCACCTGAAAACCATATTTCTAGATTTAGTTATGATTTTTACAATATACATTGAGCACAAGAAGAAAGGGATTTAAGCTTGTGATGCAAGCATGATCTAACATATTGATCTAAGCATTTTTAGCTGCTGATTTCATCATTTCCAGCACACCAAATTTTAGCCTGATTTCATCAATAATGTGAGATGCTCATTTGTGTGAACACAATCTCATTAAGCATATTTTTTTTCTTGACTTTTGTGTTTTCCCTCTTAATTAAATCAACTTATTATATCATTTATTTTATCTCCAAAATTCTATAAATAGGATGGTTCAGCCATAGAATGCTTTGCCAATTCACAACTCTCTTCTCTCTACTCTCTACTTCTTCTTATTTCAGCCTTCTTATTAGTATAGAAACTTCACTTAGAAATTCTTAAAGAGAAAGTAATCTCTAGCTAGTCAAAGTAACCTTGCTCAAGAACTTGGTTATCTTGTGAAGTCCCAATTTGAATTCAATCTTCCAACCTTCTATTGATCACTTCATTTCATGTAAGTACAGAATACATCCTTATAGTCTTTTATCTTTAAGTTTATCAAAGTGCACAAGCAAGAAGAAAATAGAAAGGGATAAGTTTTATAGAAAACTTAAATCCTGTTTTCTAAAGTTATTCCGGCAGTCAACTTGTGAACCTTTAAACATATACTTCGGCTCAATTTATCATCTTGACTTCTTCATCAAAGTTGTTCCATATTGTGTCTAGTATTCTATATCCAAATTTAGTATTCATCCAACGGGTAAAACTTTCTAAATCTAAGTATTTATCCAGTATGCTCACTGGAAAACCTCTTTGTTGTTCATAACTTCAAGTGGTCATATCTCACTCATTGCTTAGCCAAATTTTATGATCTTTATATCAAAATGAAGCTTAGAACCTGAACTTCTAATCTGGAGAATATCATAATTATTAGTCAGGTTTACAGTACGTAACAGTTTAAGTTAAAAAGGTTAAAAACAGAGCATATATAATTATGGACTGTTTTGGACATTCTTCATTTATGGACTTGGACATCTTGGATATGTTGACTTGGACTATACCATTTGATTCCCTATGAAAACTCCTTTGAAATAGTGTACTCACTTGATTATTTTGGACTTGTGGTGGACAATATAACAAAATTTGAAGTTTGATGATTCTAATAGAAGAATCATTTATGAACTTCCATGGACTTGGACTTGGACTAAAAACTGAAAATATTAATAATAACCTAAATTATTATATCATAACTAATTTCTTTAATACTTGTATTTTATTTATAGTTATACATGCTATTATATTCTATTGTTATACTTATGTTTTATATTTATATACATACATATATATTGTTCTACATAAGTTTATGATTATTTGCTATAAATTATATTCTTATTAAATTACTTGTGTTTTACATATGTTTATCTTGAATTACATATGTTTCTACTTATTATTGTAATACATATGTTTATACTTATTTACTAAAGAATATGATCTTGCTTAATACATAATAAGTTCAATTACTTATGTTTTATGTTTATGAACATATGTATATCTTGTTTTACATATGCTTCTCTTTTGTATGTATTTTACTTGCACATGATTATCTATTAATCTCATATTGGTGCATGATTTTATTTATTAAAGTGAACATATCAACTTAGTATTATACATGTATATATATTAACATGTATGGAAGAATATATTATTAGGAGTGAAATAATGGTTGGTTATTTTGTATAAAGCTTTGTTATAGACTTATAAGTTAATCTATAAGTTTTATTATAGGCTTTTAATTTAGTCTCTAATTCTATATTAATAATTAGAATTCTTTGTTTTGGAGATTTTTGTACCAAGTCATAGTACTACTTGGTCTAAGTGAAATACTGGAATCACAAGGGTTTATTTTGGGTGATTAGCTATGGGCTCATGTCCCTCAGATAGTGCACTATTATACCTCTAGGGAACGAGAAATCGATCCTCGGGTATACATGCTTGGGTATTTTGGACCCCGGTATGCTGCGGCTTATCCTGTTACATTACAGGATTTATTTTGTGTGTGACCAGTATAACTATAAATTCACTTGGTTTGTATACTTTTTCTCTAACTCTTATTATTTGATTTATGAACTTCGATGGTAATATGCTAAGTTGCGTATATTGTTTAGCATGGAGATAATCAATACATATTTGTAATATGCTAAGGTGCATATAGTGTTTGAGATAACTAATATCTACTTGTGATATATTGATATTATAATATGTCGATTGAACATATTTAATTTTAGGTTATATCAATGCTGCAATGTTAGTCGATTACTTTTGAGACTGAATTATTTGGGTTAAAAACGTTCTTGATATATGTGGATTATATTCACTATAATTGGTATGAAGCAACGTAAAATGTTCTTAGTACATTTTTGATTGGTTGTTCGATTTTGATGTCTTATAAGATACATTAATATAAGAATGTAAGCTGTACTTATTGGGCCTGTGTTGCTCATGATGCTACACCTTCTTGTTTTCAGGTTACGATGCTTGGGGGAAAACGGGATGAACATTTAAACAAATATTTTATATTATGTATTTTTATTAAACTCTGATATTGTAAGATAATATTCTTTTAATTTTCAAATAAAAGTATTATTCAGACATTTGTTTCATTTGATTTATTTTATGTTTTAATTATTTCATTCGCGTCATAAATTCGGACACCATATTTCAATATAATATTGGTCTCAGATTTAGGGGCGTGACATCTAATGGGCTTTTTCGAGGCCCATTAAGAGGTGCGCTGTCGTGGGCCCAAGAAGAAGGCCCAAATCCATAATGGAAGCCCAAATCCATGAAGGGAGGCCCAAGTTCACAAAGCATGAAGGAAAGGTCCAAGCCCATTTTCAGACATTCTGTCTGTGCAGATCAGTCCACTTCGGAGGTGCATATCTCCCACTTGAACCGTCAGATCTAGCTGTATGTTTGATACACGCTGCATCTGGATGTTATGTGTTCCCCATTAAAATTTCAAAATCATCCAACCGTTCAAACGTGCATTATGTTGTTCTAAGTGGGCATAGCTAGGTGCTGTCTACTTTTTTATTCTTTCATTTTCTTTTATTCTCATTGCTCCACTCACTACCATATTTCCATCCATCTCACCATACCATATTTGTTTATTTCTTCCCACACCATTAGTGTTTTATTTCTTTTATTTAAATAAATGGTTAATTGCCATATGACTACATTTCCACCATTTATTTATCTCCCACTTAAATTCCACTTCTTTTCCCTTTCTTTCTTTATTTCTTTTATTGTCTTCTTCTTCCTCTCCATTCTCCTATAAATAGCAGCCTCATTCTTCTCTTCAAAAGACACCCCAATGGGGAGGGACAAACCCTCCTCTTTCTCTTCTCACATCATATTTTCCATTCTCTAGTATTTAGGGTTTTCAAGACTTCAAGGAGGAGACGAGCTGTTTACACCATCACCACCAGCCATCAACCATCATGACCACCATCATCATCACCTTGGGAATATCGGCTTTGAGTTGCTTGCTTTCAAGGATTCAAGAGTTCGTGGTCTTCAAGTTCTTCCTACTTTCCATATGGTGTACTTCAACTTAATCTTTAATTACTCTTTTTGAGTTCCTCTTTGTTGCTTGTTTATTCTTTGTATTAGTTAACATGACATGATTTATATAATTTTCAGCCTATATTTATGAGTTTATTTAGTTATTGGATTCTAATTAATTAGTTCTTCTAGTAGCTTATGTGACTCCGTTTACTTGATTCTGTTTTATAGAAAACTTTTATGTGTTTATGTTATATGGTTCGAAACTTATAATATTTGCATATAATTGGAGCTAGAGTTAGGGATTACAATTCACCTAATAGTTTTGGAAACCTAATTCACGAGTAGTAAAGGCTTTGGACAAAGGTCGGTGTCAAATAAAAAGGATTGCGGACATATGGACTTTTCTATAATGGGTCGTGCACTTTGATTAACAACTCTACTTCTATGCGTTAAACATGGTTTGACTAGCTAGCTTTCTAGACTAAGATGGCATGTTTAATTGGTTAATCTAGGTGTTTTCACTCTCGTTATTTGTTTGTTTAAAAAAATAAAAAATAAAAAAATGTGTTTGTTTTTGTTTTACTGTTTGTAATTATTTACTATTTATAATTATTGTTTGTTTTGGGCTTGTTTGTTAGTTAGTTTGTTATTGGGCCTTAGGCCTGTTTGTGTGATTGGTTAATGTTTTAGGTTTCGAAAATAATAAAAAATAAAAAATAAAAAATTTTGGCCCATTAGGCCCGTGTCATTCCCGAGGCCTGAAACCCGTAATCCAAGCCCATTTAGTGTGTCGGGCCTGTTAGTTTTTTTCCCATTGACGAACCGTCAAAGTATGGGGGAAGTATAGTTTATGAAAGGGGTTGTCGTTCCAACGAGGATCGATGGGCTCCTTAATCCCTTGGTAATTTGCGTGATCAAATGCTCTAGCAATGATGGAATAGATGAGAAATGGAAAGAGTGAGTGAAGGTGAGTATGTGACAATGAGTGATGTAGTGGTGTCAAGATTGGTTTTGGGTAAAGCAATGGTGAAATGCAAGCAAACAAACAAACAATTAAAGTAAATGCAAGCAATAAAGATAGATGTGTGTGCACAATAAGGAAAGTGTTGGGGTTTTCGGGTAAACCACAAGTCCAATATAACTAGCAATGTTTCAATTGAATTAATCATGCCAATGTGTGTGTGAATCAAGCCTCGTATCCTAGCCATGTTATGGGTCTAGGACCGTGTTTCTTAAGGTATTCGAATGCCTTATTAGGGTCATTCCAACTCTCTAGGTGTCATAGGGGATTCCTCTACGTTACCTAATACCGAATCCCCTATAGTGCTTAAGAGGTTAAGAGCACCGAAACTAGGAACTCAAACAAGTTACAACTCATCACATATGCTTCCAATTGCCTTGAGTGTGTGAGGTTACCAATCTCACACAATCTCATCAAGATAGGTTAGTCAACATGCCAAAGAGGTGATAAATTCTAAGAACAAGCAACCAACACAAATTGAAATGGGTAAGCACACATATTCACACAATCACATAAGCATTTTATTCATAAATCAAGCATCACATAGTCAAATTGGACTAGGGCACACAACCCTAGTCCCCAACAGAGTTACTACTCACTAATCATCTCAATATACATCATCAAATTACACAATAAAGCTCTAAACATAAGGAAAAGAGAGAGAGTAGAGATGAGGGATGCTCAATGAAGTGTCCTCTTGCTCCTTCCTAGCCTTGATGATGAATCTTGATGCCTTGTGAGTAATTCAGCTACCCAAAATGGTGGTGGAGGTGTAGAACGTCATGGTGAACAGCTTTGGTGAAGGATGGTGGAGGAGAGGAGGTGTGGAAGTGGCAAAATCGGGCTGCTCAGCCGTGCGTCGACCGGTCGTCGACCTTCTGTCGACCGGTCGACAGACGTTCAGAGGCTGATCCGAAGAAAAAGGTGGAGAGAGGAAAAGGGAAAGGAAAAGTGAGGGATTTTGGGGCTGAAGTGGTGGTCTGCCCTAATGGGGCAAGTACTATGTATTTATAAGCTAGAGGGGAAGGAATAAAGGGCTAGGATGAAGTAGGGTTTAATCTAAGGGCTCAAAGGTTTAATGAAGGGCAAAGGAGGAAAATCACAAGGGAGGACAAAAGGGAGGAATAATCAACATGTCACCTCACCAAATCTAGTGTGGTCCATGATGATGTGGAAGCACATTTGTGAATCACAAGGTTAACCTTGACTTGGACCTTGACTCTGACCTTCGGAGTTGACCATGGTTGACTTTTCGGTTTCGGTCAATCTTCCGGAATTCTCTTGTGCTTCACTCTCAGGACTCGGCATTTAACTCTTTGATGCTCCAAAGTCGGGGTTGACCACGAGTTGACTTTTGGTCCTCGGGTTGACTTTTCGTCTTTTTGCCGGAAATCCACTAAAAGCTCCAAAATGCTTCCTTTTGATCCCAATATCGTTCCGATGCTCAATTTACCTACAAGTGTGCAAACAAGGATTAGAGACTCACAAATGGCCATTGGACAAGCACAATAATGATGATTAGAGGCCTAATTTATATGCAAATCACATACAAATCACCCATTAGGTTAAGCCCACCAATAATGGGCCGGATATTTCTTTGGCCCAGGCCCACTTTAAGGCCCAGACCATTCTGATGGCCCAAGCCCATTTAAAGTGTCGACAACCGTTAGCGCGTGTGCTACGCGTTTTCACTGTTCACTTTACGACTTTTTTGTAAAGTATTAAAAAAATAAAATCAAAAAATCAAAAATAAAAAATAAAAAAATTTGATTGGGCCAACGCACGACTTTTGCGTCGGCCGAATTGTTTAATCCGCACGCGTTTCTACTGTAGACTTTGCGACTTTCGTCGCTCGATCCGTAAATTACGGATCTGTGTCTGTGGCACGTGTGCGTGCGTGCGTCCGCTCCTTTCCCCTTCCCTTATGTTTCATTTCACGCATTTCCCTTAGGTTTCCCTTAGTCTCTCTCTCATTCTCTCTCGTTTTCTCTCGCTCGTTCTTCGTGTTCTTGAGTTTTCCCAGAAAAGCTTTCCTCACTCCCAAACCACAAATGGCCAAAAAAGTTAATTCTTTCAGCGATTTGTTTCAGGCAGGTCCTTTAGAGAACCCAATCTTTGAAGGTCTGGCGGAAATAATTGCACCGAGCATGCTCAATAGCGCCGATGCTAGCATGTCGGCCGAGCCACAACCACAACCGCAACCACAACCCCAAGCACCAATCCTGGTTGCTGATCCACCTGTTGAGCCGGAAGCCGCTCCTGTCCATAGGAGACTTCCGAGGACAAAATACACCAAGGCTCAGAGAGATGCATTGCAGGCTTTCTTTGCGGTGTATTCTCACCCCACCAAGCCACAAAGAGAAAGATTTGGTCCAAACATCGGGCTAGAGGAAGACCAGATCTATTATTGGGGGACGAGAAATAGGAAGAAGTTCAGTATCCATACATCTGAGCAGCATATTGCCGAGCTAGAGAGACGAAATGATGCACTGGTGAGCAAGAACGAGGAGCTTCAACTGCAGAATGAACGACTCGTCGATGCTCTCCACAGCGGCATCTGTCCCAATTGCGAAGGTCCTGTTCCGCACTCAGATGTGCCACGGCGAAGGCTCGAAGTTGTTCCTCCACAACAAGAGCCTCTTCTCGAGTTGTCCGATGATTCGATCGGCATGGACCACTTGAGACGGGATGTGCGGAGCCTCATGCCTACACTTGTCGAGCGCCCATCCATACCTTTGTCATCTGACACCCTTCCCATACCTGCTCATGATCTTGTCGGAGTCCACACCGACTTGATCTCGGATATCGCCCGCAAGGCCAAAGACGAGCTCCTGCTCATGGCCACTGCTGGATTTCCTTTGTGGATAACTTCACCGACTCCCGGTACGTCCATTCATCCCGAAACTCTTAACCGTGCCGAGTACTTGCGGGTGTTTCAACGAGCTGAACCTGCACCGTACTTCAAAGCTGAATCCTCGAGACACTCGGCAACCATCCATCTTCATCCGACCACCATCGTTCAGATTTTAATGGATGTTGGTCGATGGCTGCCCGTCTTCTGTAGCATGGTCACAAACGCCCAGACGCTGGAGATCTTATCCTCCGACAACGCAGAAGGCTACAAGGAGCAGAAGCAAGTGATGTCGGCCGAGTTTCTGGTGCCATCTCACATCGTTTCCACTCGTGAAGTCCAGTTTGTTCGGTATTCTCACCAACAACTGGATGGAAGTTGGGTCGTTGTGGATGTCTCCGTGGATGAATTGCGTTCAAATCCGAAGCCTTCAGTGAGATCGATTTGCCGAAAACGCCCATTCGGATGCTTGATACGTAATCTTCATAATGGATCTTCCTTGGTCACTTGGGTAGAGCACGTGGATGTGCGCGAGAAGGAGATGAAGGCCATTTTCGAACCTTTTGTTCATTCAGGGTTCGCTTTTGGTGCAAAGCGTTGGATCTCAACTCTCCAACGACAAGCCGAGCGCTACATGTGCGCCACGGGGATCCACACTTCACCCGGTGATTCAATCATTTCGCCTGAAGGAAGAAGAGGCCTGGCGGAAATGGCAAAGCAGATGACAGTCTGTTTCTTCAACGACATCAGCAACTCCACGTACCATCACTGGACTTGTTCGAACCGAACAAGAGAGACTCGAATGGAGGTCAGGACCAACAAGCGAAGGGGTGATCCGAGCAAGCCCCCTGGAGTCAATCGTACTGCTGGCTATTCTGTCCTGCACGTATCCCATCACACTAGAATCTTTGAGTTCCTCAAAGATGTGCATACGAGACCGCAATGGGATAGTATGTCGATGGACAGCTCGGTACATGTGCTAGCAAACTTCACTATCGGTCTTGACCCGCGCAATCAGATTTCGGTGCTCGCCATAGATAATCACAACGACTTCCTCATTCTTCAGGAGTGTTGCACCGATGCAACGGGGTCATCTGTGATATATGCGCCGATCAACCATTCCATTTTCCAGTGTTTGCTATGTGGAGTTGAACCGGAGCCATTTCCACTTATGTCATCAGGCTTCTCCATTCTGCCTAATGTATCCGGATGCATTCTTGATGGAACACTACTTACTATAGTGTTCCAGATCTCAGTGAAGGCTACATCAGCTAAATCTGCCGTGGAGTCGGCAACAACCCTTGTCCAGGACACACTTAAACGGATCCGTGCCGCAGTCAACTAGGAGCAAACGTTGGATGCAAGGCCCTGCTAGCCTTGTTTGTGACTGTTGGTGACTTGCTTCGGGAGGAGCTTAATGATCTTCAAGGGGGAGTTTTTCTTTAACCTTTATGTTTATTTCTGTTTGTGTGTTTACTTCGGTTTATTTTTGTTTGTGTGTTTAAATTCAATAACCATGCTTGAATTTTTCATTTTCGTGAAATATCTGTCTAACATTGAGGACAATGTTTAATTCAAGTGTGGGGGGAAGGTTTATTTAAAAAGAAAAAAATTTGAAAAATTAAAAAAATTCAAAAAAATAATTTACTTGTTTTTGTTTTCTACGGTAACAATATATCGACTAGATCATACTTACTCTCTTGGTAGCGTTGAACCTACCATTGCACTTAGTAAGTCACTGTGGTCACGTATTGTTACCCTAATAAAAAAAAATTTGAAAAAGAAAAAAAAATTGCTTCTGTTGTTTATTTATTTGTTTGTTTTCGTTTTCTACGGTAACGGTATATCGACTATATCACACTCACTCCCTTGGTAGCGTTGAACCTACCATTGCACTAAGTGAGTCCCTGTAGTCACGTATTGTTATCTACATTGAAAAATCAAAAAAATCAAAAAATCAAAAATTACAAAAAAATTTACTTCTGTTGTGTGTTTTATTTGTGTTATGTGCTTTGTTCTTTCCAATCTCAAGGATGAATTGAGTTTAATCTGTTATGATGTTGAGAATGTTGATTACATGCTAAGGCTTTGTGTAGTTTGCTTTGGATTTAATTTGTATAACTTATGATTGCACGAAATTCCATGTTCACATAACCTGTTTCGATTAATTGATTGCAATCCGAGAAGCACATTTGAACATACATTGTCATGCATACCCCGAAAATGTGAGGACTTGAGCCTATTGAATATTCACATGTATGGATATTTCTTACATTTACTCGTTCTTCATGTGTGCACAATTCATGAGTTTTGAACCTAGAACTTTCTCAAAGACCACTTGAAACATTTTATTAATCTGTGATGAATTAGAGATGATTAAGGCATTAGTTGAGCACCATGGCCAAAATATTCACCATCCATCTAAACACGAGCTTTAGGAATATCCCTTTTGAACTAAACACTCATTAGCCGTTTCTTTTGTTCACCCACACCATCTCACCTTTGTTTTATTGTGTTTGCAAGACGATGATAATGACTTCTTGTGTTTTTATGCTTCGGATTTGTATGGTAATATACCAAAAGGCAAGTGTGGGGGTGCATTTTATTTTGTTGTATTTGTTCAAAGAAAGAAAAAAAATCAAAAACAAAAAGAAGGAATAAAGTTCCTCAAGAAAAAAAAAAGAAGTAGAAAAGAAAAAAAATCCAAAAATAGAGTTGTTTCTTGTATTGTTTTTAATTTCAATAAAAGGTTGGAGGAGAATAAGAAAGTTGTTTCGGGTATAGCATAGGTATGAGTTTCAAAGTCGTTGATTTGTCTTGCAAACATGTGAAACACTTTTCATTTCCAGTCCCTTCATTCCCCATTCTCTATTCACCATTCACCCTTTGGCCCAATTACACCATTGAAAGCCCTTATGATTTAATGATTTGTGGATTAATTGTAGAGAGTTGGTTGATGAGCAAGCTTATGGGAACACTACTTGTGCAATTGTTATGAGAGTAAACACTTAACCCTAAACACTGAGCGGAAATATTTAGTGATCATTGTGAGCTTTAGTGGTTAATGTTGTTTCGATGTGCCTATTGGATTGCATGAGATTAATTGTACACTTGGTTTTCACACACTTCACCCGAGCATAAATGAGATGTGCAGGTTAAATACTTAGCAAATTTGTTAGCCTTGGTATCTAATTTTTATTCTCCTGATTATTACTCTTCTGAACTCGCTGAGGGTTATGGTTTGAAATAATATATGTTTTGTGTTTCCCTTTTCTGTTTTAAGTTTCGTGTTTGCTAGAGGACTAGCAAAAGCTAAGTGTGGGGGTATTTGATAGGTGCATAATTGTACAACTTTTTATATCAATTTCTCTACATTTTTGTTGTTAGTTTCTCATAAATTTATGTTATTTATTTAGTTTTTGTGTTTGTAGGTTTCCTATTGCAAATAAAGAGAAAAGAAGATAAGTTGAGGAAAATAAGCAAAGTGTTGGAAATTTACGAAGTCTAATGGGCTTTTTCGAGGCCCATTAAGAGGTGCGCTGGCGTGGGCCCAAGAAGAAGGCCCAAATCCATAATGGAAGCCCAAATCCATGAAGGGAGGCCCAAGTTCACAAAGCATGAAGGAAAGGTCCAAGCCCATTTTCAGACATTCTGTCTGTGCAGATCAGTCCACCGTCAGATCTAGCTGTATATTTGATACACGCTGCATCTGGATGTTATGTCACTACTACAAAATATGCTTCACACGACGGTTGAAAACCGTCGACTGTAACCAAAAATTAACGTGGACTGAGGCGGCCTCGACCCTTCTATGTTCAGACGACGCATATTACCCGTGGTGTAGAAACAATACGAACGACGTAATACATCTATATCTGTTGTGGGATTCTATAGGCAAAAATATCGGCATATTATACGTTGTTGGGGTTTTAGTCATACAACGGTTCTACTCTAGCAATTGTTGTCCTGCTTTCATTCAGAAGACGGTTCTATCTAGTATCCGTCGTACATACTAGCTTTAAAATTAATTATTACGTGCACTGAAATGACATATTGAATTCTTGTTGTGAGAAAACATATTGGACGACAGTTTTTAGTTATTTTTGTTGTTTGAGTTCGTGTTGCATGATTGAATTGCCATGATTTGTGCTACCAAAACTAACCAAATGAACAGTGATAATTCATCCCAATATATAGGAATATATTGCTGTTATAATCCAACATACATGTACTTATACAAATGGTTTCAATAAAGAGTATTAGCCTATCATTTGAGTGGTGTTTCAACTGTATCATCAACAATCTCAACCAGATCGCCTAGCATTGCTACTATTGAGTTCAATGTCACTCCTAGCCTTAAATATTATGGGAGACTTAACAACATAATACTTTTCAATCAAGAACCCATAAATTCCAGAGAAAAATTGTAGTTGTTTCAGGAAGACTCGTTCTACTTCTTGTGTTTGGATATATGCATCAACTAGCTCGCATAGGATAACCATTAATCCAATTTCACCAACAGTTCTTGTACCTGTAATCAATATTTCAAGTCATTCAATCACTCAAGTAACTAAACGATAACCAAAGAGTAAAAGAAAAAAAAGGGAAGAATGAATTTAGGGGGTGGACTAAGGTACAAGTATATCAATGCATGTACTTATACTAACCAATTAAGACAACAAAGGCTGAAAGGCATATTCGGTCAGATCCCCAAGCTATCGCTAGTTAACTACAAAATGATACCATTCTCATTAAGTAATTGAGTAAAGCAAACTTGTAAATGGCCAACATGTTATCAGTACAAAGAATTAACAAAATGAGCCTCACACCCATTATTCTGAAGCATATATATTTTGGACTAGATAGTATTCTCTGGAAAGTTGAGACTTAGGGACATTAGCCTAGAACAGGAAATAGTGCCTAAAGCTATTGCAATTCTTTTTTGTAGTGTAGATCAAACGAAATAAATAAAACATAAGAAAAACTCAAGGACATTAGCCTAAAACTAAAAATAGCGAGAGAAACTCACAATATATAATTGTTTTCATGAAAGTGAATACCAAGTACACCAGGATATGCAGTTCCATACTTTGCTAATAAATTGAAACAACCACTCGAGCTCATTAGCACATCACAATAGAGTGAGTTCTACAATTTTACAGAAACTCAAGCCACAAGAACTATACACTCACCTACAGAAATCAAATTGATCAACTTCCATCACATAACTCGTATTGTTGTTGTTGAAGTTGGAACTAGTCTTTCTATTATGACAATAATAATCCTCCTCATTATGATCTTCATCGTCATCATCTTTACCAGTAGTACTACCTGACAACTGCCACACAGAGCTACTACTCATCTTACTATAATTACTCATTCAAATTATGATATGCGCCTCTAAGTCTAGTGTACTACTAACGAAGCTAGAGCAAGAAAGAAAGAGGCAAGTGACATATATATATAATAGACTACACAAGCAGCAGCTATATACATATGCATTATGCAATGTTAATCTAGCTACTTTTAATTTAAACACGTACTAACTACTAATGCCACACTACTTGTTATTAATTATATAAAGTTTTATAAACGCTAAAAAATTAATATTATGTATAATTTGGGGTAAAGGGTGAGACAAGAGACAAAGCAAGTCTCTTGTACGTAGTGTTCTTCCCAATGTGAACTTAAACTCTTATTCTAAAAGAAACATCACATCGGATCGATGCAACAACAACCAACTAGCTAGCTGCCTTAATTTAATTCAAAAGAGTAAAATTTGGAACAATCCAAATTGTAACCTTTTGTATGTAATAATGTTTGTTTTTTGTTTTCTACTAGCTTTTCATTATCACCAGAAGCAAGGCCTCTTATATCTATCCACAGCTAGCTAGTATAATAACTATATGAGCAATATTGCTCGAACTTCTTTCATTCTTTGTGACTAAGAATATGAATCAGCAATACTATATAATAAATACCTTGGGTGGTTTGATGCCCACTCTAAGGAAAAGCTCAGGGTTCATTAGAGGCAGCTCGATAGATTCCCTAAGTTCTCGGATCTGATCTGATAACCCTCCCACAGCAGAGTAGCTAACATTACCGGGATCTTCATGAAGCATATTATACACTACTGGATTAACCTGCAAGTCAGATTAAGCAAGAATGTTCAGGACTAGGCACATACAATGTCAAATCTTATCATTAGTAATAGGATCGTAATTACTTCTCTTGGAAGAGCCCGCATGATGGTCAGAGTAGTCATATCCAAAACAACCCGAGTGCCCGCTGTTGGTTTTTCTTTGTCCACTTTACTGCGACAACCAACCACATACCTAGGGCCACTACTTGCCTTCACTATCACTGAAGCAATAAAAGCAAAGATAATTACTTTGACAGTTCTCAAACACAAAAGCAGCTCTAACAATATATCATTCACCAAAAGTTACCATTTTTACTTAGAAGCAGATCAGCCCTAACAAAATTAGAATGACCACGAGTTTCCAAAAACTATGTTCCAAACAAAGAAAGGTCCAAACTTTACTTACAGCGTTCATTATCGAGAGGTCAGAGAACTTGCCCTATAATCTGCCCAACACTTTGAAGGGACTTGCAAACAAAAATTAAATACAACTCCAATATTAATGACACATTACCACACAAAAAATTGTAAGAAAACACCGATCCAAATACCCATACAGAAATTGAATCTGTCATATGCAGAAAATTAAGAAACTTATCTTTTCAAATGGAGGCAGAGCAGAGCATCAAAACCCATGTACTTGGTTAAAGCTAACCGTGTATGCAATAGAGATCTGAAATCACAAACACCTCAGGTGAGAAGACGATTCAAGTGAGAAGACGAATCAAAATCGGGTCTAATGAGAAGGAAAGAAAGAAGAAATTAAACAGAAAACCTAAAGGAGAATCGATACCTGGTAGAGACAGAGAGACACAAAGGGTATCTATGAGTATTCTTTGAAACCTTAACTGACCCAATAGAGAGAGAGAGAGAGATTGTTGTTGATCGGAGCCGTGACGAGGTTGAGAGATTGGCAGTAGCGTTGACTCGGGCTTTGTGCGACGGAGGAGATGCAGAGAGCGAGAAGAAGTGAAGCGCGGGGACCGGTGTGTCTGTGGTACCTCTGAGTTGTGGTGATGATTGGGTGTGCTGCTGTTGAGTTCCCAGAAGAGAGAGAGATAGAGAAGGGGGAAGAAGATGGAGATCGTTCCCGATCCGGAAAAACCCAGCAGTGAAATAGGATATTGGGGCTTTAGGGTTTCGTGTCTGGGGATAGGAATTCCAATAGAGAGGAGAGAGAGGGTTTGGCGCATCCGCGCATGAGAGTATGTTTTTTTACAAAGTATCGAAGAGCTTATGCCCAATTTTGAATTTTGGGTTTTCCAGTTACCCGCGCGCTTTGAAAAAAAAAAAAACGGGGGCTGTGGCCAAAATTATCTTGGCAATGTGGGAAAAATTTTGGCGTTTTTGGGGGATTATTGGGCGCCTGAGAGAGATTTTGTATTTTCTAAAATTTGCTTCTAACTCATACAACGGTATTAGATAAAATATGTCGTGTTATATATTGCATAGACAAATTTTGTATCATGCAAAGTTGCAAACTTGAATTGTAAGATAGGGAGAAACAGTTTTCTCAAATTTTTCCACACTCACACAACGGAAATCAACTATAACTGTTATCTGAAATAATTCACAATCCAATGTAAATAGCAGGCGTTGGTTCAATCCCTTTCAGACGACATATATTTTAACATACGTTGTCTTAAGGCGTATATATTAAAAAAAATTCTTTCATACAACGTTAATGTCAATAACGTCGTCTGAAGGGTGTCGTCTGAAGGGGGTTTTGTAGTAGTGTGTGTTCCCCATTAAAATTTCAAAATCATCCAACCGTTCAAACGTGCATTATGTTGTTCTAAGTGGGCATAGCTAGGTGCTGTCTGCTTTTTAATTCTTTCATTTTCTTTTATTCTCATTGCTCCACTCACCACCATATTTCCATCCATCTCACCACACCATATTTGTTTATTTCTTCCCACACCATTAGTTTTTTATTTCTTTTATTTAAATAAATGGTTAATTGCCATATGACTACATTTCCACCATTTATTTATCTCCCACTTAAATTCCACTTCTTTTCCCTTTCTTTCTTTATTTCTTTTATTGTCTTCTTCTTCCTCTCCATTCTCCTATAAATAGCAGCCTCATTCTTCTCTTCAAAACACACCCCAATGGGGAGGGACAAACCCTCCTCTTTCTCTTCTCACATCATATTTTCCATTCTCTAGTATTTAGGGTTTTCAAGACTTCAAGGAGGAGACGAGCTGTTTACACCATCACCACCAGCCATTAACCATCATGACCACCATCATCATCACCTTGGGAATATCGGCTTTGAGTTGCTTGCTTTCAAGGATTCAAGAGTTCGTGGTCTTCAAGTTCTTCCTACTTTCCATATGGTGTACTTCAACTTAATCTTTAATTACTCTTTTTGAGTTCCTCTTTGTTGCTTGTTTATTCTTTGTATTAGTTAACATGACATGATTTATATAATTTTCAGCCTATATTTATGAGTTTATTTAGTTATTGGATTCTAATTAATTAGTTCTTCTAGTAGCTTATGTGACTCCGTTTACTTGATTCTGTTTTATAGAAAACTTTTATGTGTTTATGTTATATGGTTCGAAACTTATAATATTTGCATATAATTGGAGCTAGAGTTAGGGATTACAATTCACCTAATAGTTTTGGAAACCTAATTCACGAGTAGTAAAGGCTTTGGACAAAGGTCGGTGTCAAATAAAAAGGATTGTGGACATATGGACTTTTCTATAATGGGTCGTGCACTTTGATTAACAACTCTACTTCTATGCGTTAAACATGGTTTGACTAGCTAGCTTTCTAGACTAAGATGGCATGTTTAATTGGTTAATCTAGGTGCTTTCACTTAGGTTAATTTTCCTAGAGAGGTTTTATTTGGGGAATGGTTAGCTTCTAATTTTCCACATATGTTAATTTCGGTTTCATGGCTAGGGAACTTGGTTAATTTTCGGTCCAATAATTGGTAAACTTGTATACTTGTGGCTGAACTTTATATTCTTTATGTTTCATCCCATCTTATTTAATTTATTCTTTGTAATTTAATTAATTTGTTTTATTCAATTTAATCTCTTAAACCCCTTTTACTTTGTACATATGTATATATTTATACTTTATACTTGTTAATAATAATTTTTTATTTTATTTAATTCTTTGTGACATTTTTTTGTTAGGTACACCCTTTGATCTCCGTTGTGAACGATACCCTACTATGCACTATACTACTACCGATAGGGTTTTTTAAAATTGACCGAGCCTTTTGAGCGTATCACTCGTTCGAAGGAGCTTAAATCTACCAATGCATTCTTGGGCAGTCTCATTAGCTAATTGAAAGGACTTGGCCAACTCAGCTACGGGAATATTTTGTTCCGCTTTATAAAAGTGAATGCCCTTTCAAGATCTCTCCAAGTTTGGATGGAGTTGGGTGGGAGGTTCATGAACCAAGTGAAAGCCGAGCCGATAAGGAAATTGCTAAACAATTGCATACAATTTTGTTCACTATTATCTTCAGCACATTCTGAAATAAAACGGCCAACATGCTATACTATAGATTGATACTCGTCTCCAAAGAATAAATGAAAGGCCGGAACATGGTACCGATACGGAAATGGAACTTGATCAACATGAGGAGGATACGGCTTTGTGTTTGTGGGTCTATCCACAGGTTGACGTAGATCCTCTACCATGCCTTCCACCAAATTTTGCACCTCATTAAAGAAAACATGTATGTTCTCATCTCTTTGACCTCCATTTACTTGGTTTATAGTTGGGTTGTGGCTCGCTCCATGATTGTGTTGTATGAGAATATGTTGGCTGACAACATAAGTTGTTTGAGCTTGATAAGCTAGATTTGGAAATTAGGCTAGCCATGTTTGTTGACGAACACCATGCTGCGGAGCATGTGCATGTTGGTTAAGAAGCTGAGGCATCGCAATTGGTTAAGCCGGATTATAAGGAATAACATTCGGCTATTGTTGAATATGACCTTATCGATATGTTGTTGGCTAAAGGTGACTTTGCTGGCCAAAGCCGACATGTGCTAAGAGTGGGCTCATCGGGCTTGGTTGGGATGGATTCCCAAAATTTCTTTGATTAGGAGCATGATGAACACGATTGAGCTGACTTTGTCTTGCAACTTGCTCTTCTGAGTTTAGTTGTGTCGATCGTTGACAACTTGTATCATGAGATGTCAATATGGTAAGAGAACCAGAATGATTTGAATTTTGTTGATTAGGAGCAAGCTGTTGTTGGCTTGTTGCTGGAATGGAACCTAAATAACCGAGGTTGGTCTGACTTGTACTTGCTCGGCTTGTCCAGTTTGTATTTGATTTGCCCGCCTACTCTGACCTTGCTCCATAGCCCGACTTCGATTACTCTCAATGTGATTGTTGCTTGCCACATGTGTCGTTGTGCCGGTCTAAAACCAGAGTAACCATGCATTCATCATCTTGGACTGTACCCCCATATTTTGGTTAAGTTGGCTGAAACTACTTTACCATTCCATCGAGATTTCTGCCAAGTTGGGTGATGCAATTTTCAAGATTTCAGTCGAGTTGGCCGATACTATTTTTAAGGCTGCTCACGTCTGTGTTGAGGTCTTGCCATGACACTTCACTTGTGGTCATCGCAGGCACTGATGTCATAGTTGATGTTGTAGGAGCTTGATACAATGGATTATGTCCGAACGGAAAGTCTCAAGGATACGGCCCAATACTTGTTATGGTAATATGTTTGGGCCATATAATGGGTTATATCCTTGTTGGGGATATGTTTCAATACTTGTTATGGTAAGTTCACTTGCTGTCTCATATGGCAGGGTATATCCCGGGGCAAGTCCCCAAGGGTATGCTCCTATGCTTGTTGTAGCTTGCAACATCTTCACTGCTAGTAATTTTGGAACTAGAAACACCTAGCCTTGTGATTGCTGGCTAAGAAAGCCAACATAAGGGATAGTTGTCGTTGTGGTAACCGTTGATGTTGTAGCCGCTAAGATTCCAGTTGTTGTTGTTGCGGCTATTTAGTCAACCTGACGTTAAGTGAGGTTTAATTATTGATTGTTGATGTTGTGCTCCAACCTGACTTCTAAACTTTGCGATTGTTAGCCGAGGAAGGAACGATCTCGGCTATAGGTTCTCTCTTCCTTTGGTGCAAGGACTTTATACGGAGCGGTGTTTACTCACTGGCGTCCTCGTGATGTGCAACTCGGTGCATGAATGTAAATGTGCAGGTGACCGGCGAAAGATTTATGGGACGTAGATATTCGCAAGTCACGGTGATGACGAAATCAAAGTACAAGGAATTGCCCTAGTGCCTTCTTTCGATATGAGTGCGGACAAAGAAACGCATGAACCCTTAGAAAACTCGTTTACTGGATCCAAACGCTTCTTGTGATGCTTCTTTTTTTATGATTTTCTTAATATGCAGATATATAAAGTGAAAGAAAGAAAATAGCAACAAAAGATAAAGTGCAGGAAAGTAGAAGAACTCGAATTTAAATTGTAAGAAAGTTCAGAATACAAATATAAACTGCAAGAATGTAAAGAAAAAGAAATAAATTGCAGCAAAGATAGAAACAATACCAATAAGAAAGCGATAAACAAAAATATTGGGGTTTGATAGATGCAATCGTTTGTTTGAATTGTGTTGTGGACCTCTAACAAATATGCCTATGGTCCCTTTTATAGTAAAATAAAGTACTGAATACATAAAGAAATTTAATCCCGGTCTTAATTGCCATTTTGATTACAAGAATTAAAAGTTGGGAGTTACATACATTTGATTGCAGTAACCACTCACTTGGAAATTAAAACTCTTAACCGTGCATTTATTCCGAATTTTTCAAACTTTGTAACTGCAGCTTTGAATGCATTGTATTATTCTCAATCAATGCATGAATTGAAATATGCTGGCTTTTATGAGCTTTATGAATGCTTAGCCTCGGTCAAGGTTAGTTGAACCTCAACCTAGGTAAGCCGAACATCAGCTAGAAATAGGTCGATAGGTCGGCCTAGACGGGCCCATCCCGACTTGGAATCCCAACTATGGTTGGTGGGCCCGACCCATCTGTCTGCCACGTGGGTCTTGCCAAATTTAGGTTCAAACAAATACATAGAGAATTCTTTAGTTTATCGATTACTTATTCTGGAAGCATTAGGATTGAACTGCTTCTTATTTAGATAAACATGTTTTGTCCACATTATTTCTTACATAACCTTCATGCCACAAGCAAGCCATGCAAGTAATTCAACATTTATTACCTTTTTTTCTAAATTCTTTTTCATCTTCACTTTTAAACAAGCAGCATTCAGTGCCACTACCATGAAAATCATCATCTTTACGCATAGATAAACACCAATCCCTGAAAATTAAGCACTTTTGGAATCTCTTTTCTCACTGCACTTCATGCATTTCCATCTCCCACGCCACACACATCTTGTCAAGCATCGCTATTGAATGATTTTTTTTTTTCATAATGCATAATAATTGGACATGTTGCATCTTCTATTAAAAGATGTCGTACTTAAGTCCAAGATGTCTAGCAACGAAGCATGGAGCTCCAAGGGGCTAAAAATGCTTTGGACTATTAAAGTAAGTTGTCAATGGATTGTGTCGTGTCGAGTTCGGGTCGTGTTAAGGTATTAAATGTGTTGGAATATGCAAACCCAAACCTGACCCTATTAATAAACGTGTCGAAAAATTCAAATTCAAACCCAACCCATTTATTAAACGGGTTACCCGACCCAAACCACATAACCCATTGAGTAAAATAGTTGTGCCAATATAAATAACAGTTAATTAATTTCACACATACAAAAAGTTCGGTTGACCAATTTAATCAATTTTAGGCTATAAAATGCACGACATATGCATTCACAAGAATTATTATAATAAATTTTTTTGTACAACTTACACTAGAAGTAGAAAAAAAATATAATACAAACATATACTCACTTGAAATTTCTTGAATTTTGACATTCTCTAAGGCCCCGTTTGGATGGCAGGAATGTCAAAGTAGGAAAATGATTTATTTTCCTTTCCAGACCAATATGGAATGGAATAGATTTTGGTATTTCCATGTGGGTGTTTGGAAGAACATGGAAATTAAATTCTGGAATTATTTTTCCATTCCTATGTAGTGTTTGGTAAGTCATAAGAATGAAATATAAAATTATACTTTTCCAATAACACCCTTTTATCAATTCAAAGTATAAATATGATATCAGATATCAAAAAACAAAATACCAAACATCAAAACAAACTAATACTTGGAAACATAATTTTTTATTAAACAACAAAAGTAACAAAGATGTGTTCAATCTAATTAAAACAATAATAATCTCAGTTATAACTAACCAAAACCAACAAAAAATTCATGTCTTGAAGGCTTGGAACCCAATAAGAGGGTTTATTTGAAACTCCAAAAAGATAACCTATTGAAGAAATTCCTCCACCCATTCTTTTTTAACATCTTGAGGAAGACTCAGAAGAATAGTCACTTTCACAGGATCAGCCATTATAATCTGACTTACTTTCAGTTTAGAAGAGGTACTTAAACCTTCAACTTTGGATACCTCATCATAGACTTGTCTCATAGGTTCAGATTCTGCAAGACTTCCCACAAGCTTATCCATTGCTTCAGCAGTTTTAGTCATTGCACCAACCATTTGTGTTAAGCCTAGTACATAAGCATTTGTCCTCTTCCTTTTCCTATTCTTTGGAGCTTCATTGGAACCTTCTGCTACTACAGGTGTATGGATAGTTGGTATATTCATTATTTCATCAACATCATCTAGGCCATCATTGTTTTGATCAATTTCATCCACAAAATCAGTTGCACTTGCTGCTTGCTTTCCATTAGCACGATCTTTTCCAAAGAAATTCCCTAAATTATCAAAATGGGGAAAAGGCTTCATCCACATTCCTTTGGCTGCTGGATGACTCTGTCAAATTCAAAAAGAATTCAATACGTTATATTTATATATATGATCATGAAAATAAAATAAATTAGTAACTAACCTTCACCCAACCATCATACAACTCTTTTTCACAGATTATCATTTTCTTCTCATCATTCCATGAAAAACCACTACTGGTGACAATCATATCTGATAGGAAAATGCTTAAGATACCAAAAAGTTATACCAAAAATCAATACCAAATGATGTGGCACTTTGCCACATCATCATTTTAGGCCAAATAATTTCCAAGATGTCATCCTATTTAAATTACATTCTTTTAAAACAAAAAACAAAAAATAAAAAAGATTGTTGATTTTAATTAGAGAATAATAGAACTGAAAAAGAAAACTCGATAGGTTTAATAAATTTTCATGAAAGCCATTCCTCTTTGGTTAGGCGAATGATTACTAATCCTTCTTCTCAGAGTCGAAAGCGTTTGTTTATGGGGACCTTGATGGCGAATTCCGACGGCCAAAGCAGCGGCGTTGTGGGCTATAATCTGAAGTGTGAGAAGCTCGTCGTCGATATTGACCATGGAATCGGTAAGTTCCATCTCGTTTCGCCGTGCAATTCTATATGTTCTTACTCTTCTTTTCTATTCCTAATTCTCTGTTTGGTTGCCGAGAAAATGTGGGAAAAATGAAAGAGGCTGAAAATGTTTATTTGTCCATGTCAATTTTTTATGGCGGTCATCTGGGTTTTGCCTCTTTCTTTTTTTTAACATTTTCATTGGCCTTCACTCGTATGATGATTCTTCAAATTGACCTCTTGGCAATAGCATACTGTCTACTTAATTTTTAGCTTTTTTCTTCCTCTATGTGCAGGCGAGTTACCTACTAACCTGTATATCAAAGAAAAAAACAATTGTATGTCTAATGGAGTTGTGGTATTGCATCATTAATATGAATATAAAGCCTTTTTCACTAGTTAAGTTTTTGAGCATCAAAGATTGGCTAAACATGGTTAAGAACCTACTATCACCTTTGTTTGCGATTTTCACATGGTTGAGAGAAAATCGCAACTTAACTTAACCATCACCCCTAGTTGCATCCCTTTGTTTTTCTCTCCTTAGATGCCCTATTCAAGTTTCAGCTCTCTTGGTTTGGTGTTTCTACTTGCTCCGGATCCCTTGCTTAAGTTGCTTTATTTCATTGCAGAACAACTCTGCTGCACGTACTGGATTTTGGTTCTTGCTCTTTTCAAGTCCTAATGTAATTGGGCTAAATTTGGTCTTATCATTGCTTATCGACTTCTATTACTGTCTTGGGTAGCTAAAGTATTTAGTTTGGTTAGTTCTTCTTCCCAACGTAGTAGTAATATACATAATTTTCCATTTGTCTTGGTACTTTGGATTGTCACTCTTTCTTTTGTATTTTGAGTTCTCTTTCATTAAGAGGTTAGGCTTAGCCTTCTCTTGGTCTGTATATCTTTTTCGTCATCAATGAAGACAAGACGAGATTCTTGCATATAGGTCCTGAAGATTAAATAGACACAGCTCATCCATGAAGTATCTGAAGATTAAATAGGATCCAAAATACATAGTTACATAAAACCATTAATAACAAAAAAAAATCCAACCAACCTAAATTGCTACATAATATCATCAAAAACCAGTACTAACACAGAATACAAATATTACATATTTCTAGCATTTTTCAGATGATGAATCACTATCAAGATCCATGGTTTCCGTAGCACAAACATTATCCGTAGTCGAGAGTACTTGTTTGAATTGCTCTTCACGGGCTTGGTATCTAAGGTACAAGTGTTGTGCATTTTTATCATTATGCAGGTGCCACTCACTTGAAATTGTTGGTATAGGTATCAACCCTGGTAACAAATTTACCTACAAAAGAAAGGAGTATCATTTTTTTTAATCAAAAAGTATTAACCTGTAAAGAATAACAATTCTAATTGCACATACAATACCTGTACAAAATGTCCTTTATTCCCTATCTTGACAAAGCCTATGGAAATCTCTGGTAGCTCATCATCATACAATTCAGATGGCAACATCAAAGGGAGGAGGCTAACACATTGTACATTGGATAAATAGATCACCACCACCTTATAATATGAGGCAATTAGATACCCCATATCTGGCATGCTCATCCAATACTCTTTCTTTGCATAACCATTCTTATCGAAATTAAGTGCGTGCTCAAGCTCAAAATACCGTTTCGGCCCAAAAATAAGATTCTTATACAAGGAAGGCTTACTTTGCAATTCTCGCAACAAATCTTTTCTTACCAAACTGATGAATTATTCGAAGGATACATAGTAGAGAAAATCAGTATATTAAAGAAGTATATATTCTTCTATGGCAATTACATCAGTAATCAAACAAAGAAAACTTCCTACCCAAAACCAATGATGAGAAGAATTTGATAAAACTATTATGAACAAATGTACCATTCTGTCATTATGTGTAAGTGGGAGAAAATCCCTTCCACGGAACTAAACTCATCCATCTTTTTTTGTTCTGGAAACCCATTCATCTTTGATATCCCATTCCTTCTTCCAAAATCAAAACCCAAACACAAATCCAGTAGCAATCAAATTCAATATTCATAAACCTAATTAAGAGTATAGCAGATGTCACAATAGTTCAAACGCAGCACACATAACAAAAATTCCACACAACAAAACAAAGCAAAAATGGTAAGTAACGTTACTAAGAGGACCACAAAACCATTTCCATTCTTTCTAGTTACTAAGAGGACCACAAAACAATTTCATTCTTTCTAGTTCAATATCTAGGCTTGTCTTTCTCACGTACGTTCACCCTAATATACGTACCATCTAGTGCTCCTAAACATTTCTACAAAAGAAAGAACATAATATTATTTGAAGTACAGACTTACAATGATATAAGAAAAACAACTTAATTAATTATTATTGTCATATACCTTAAACCATTTCCATCTATCATCTGTTGAGTTATCAAGGACTGGTTCAGGTGATTTAAGTAGGTTGCCACTTAATCGAAGAACACCATTCAATACTTCATTGAAGCACCTACTAATAGTCTCACCAGATCTTAGAAAACGAAACTTTATCACTCTATTCTTTTCATGATGAGCAAGAATATGTAAAAACATTGCCACCATTTCATCTACGCTCATATTTTTCGAATCTTTTAGCTTTCCAATAGTGCGAAGCATTGAACATAGCTTATTGAAGGTATACCTATCCATTCTAAGGTTCTCAACACAAGCTAAATCACTTCCATATATAAGTCGCCTAAGATTATCATGTCATATACTATCTCTATTAGCCTCGGGTTCATTCTTCAGAAAATATTTTCTATAATGTCTTTCTACAGCAAGACACATCATACACATCATATTAAATACATTGATCATGAATGACAATGTAAGCTTAACTTTTTCCCTTCTTTGCAAAATTCTACGTGCCATAGCTGCAAAGTTAGAAAATCATGATTATAAATAAATAGACAATCAAGATTAACTTGGCATTACATAATTCATGACCACATACATCACTTCAATGAATTGAATAGAACAGAAAGAATCCAGATCAACTTTTTATATATCCATATATATCGTATATAGAATAAAAAGAATCAAGATCATCTTGGAATTGCAACTTTCGGGAACTATATCACTTCAATGAATTTTTCTAAACTGACCTTCATGTTCTGATAACTATGAAGAACACACACAAGATATCCAAGAAAAACAAAACTGAAGAAGATTATACCTTAGTGTTGTGAAGAGTGCAGACGACTTCAATAGATTGATTGAAGAAGATGACGGCAGTTCTATGAAAAAAAAAGGGTTTTGGCGTCTAACTTATATATTGATCCAATTAATCGCGGGAAATTTAATGCCCAAAATTCTAATCGCTCTTGAAATTAAATTTTCAAAGGGTTAATATATGTAATTTTGCCTTTACTGGTGGGAAATAGAATTAGAATACCACCCCTGACATGGTAATCCTATTCAGGCTTTAAGAGGGAAATTAATTCCAGTCAAATCTCAATTTTCTTTTCCTTTTCCGTCTTTAATTACAACCAATCAGCACACCTACATGGAAAAGGAAATTAATTCCCATTCCATACCTTGATTTCCAGCCATCCAAACGGGGCCTAAGAGCAACTCTAACCGTAAGGTCCTTAAGTCCTTAAGTCTCAAAATGGGCATCTCCAGCCCCATAAAAAAATAGTTTCAAGTCTTATATATTTGCCACTAGTGCCATAATTGGTCTCATATCTGATACTTTTTCAACTATTGGTCTCATTTTGAGACTTGACAATCGGGGACCACCGAAGGAAGAGAGAGCAAAAATTTCAATCCACCCACTCTCCATGAGGAGACTGCGAGCTGTACTCACAAAAGAAGACAAAATAATGGGAAAAAATTGTTCCACGTGCCACACATATGCAAACCCAGCAGCTAATAGACGCACGTTGGTTTAAACAAAAAAAATTAAACAAACACAATATTAATCTATATTATATTTAAATTATTGTTCAAACAAAAAAAATATGTGCTAGCACTCCTAATACGAGACTTTATGGTCGGGGATGAATGAAGTGTCATATGAATAGTATTGAGAAGTGGTGTTATATTGAGTTTGGCACCTCCAATATAAGACTCATGGTTAAAGTTGCTTTAATAAAATAAACGGGTTAAGAAGATTATTTACGAGTTGACTGGTTGACCCTAAATTTATTGTTTATTAAATGTGTCTTGCTGAGTTGACCGTCAAATGAGTCGCATAAACACTTAAATGAATTTCAACTCGTTTCCTGTGGGCGAGTCGTGGCAAAATTGACAAAGGCTAAAGAGAATTGGGAGTTTGGGACTTTCCTACAAAGAGGCATCCTCCCCTAATTATAATGGATGAGTGAGTTGGAGACGGAAGCACAAAAATGCTGAGACGCACAATCCAGAGCCTGAAGAAAAATTTGTCATCGTCATGGGTTTTGAAGAGTTTGAGGACTCGATATTATTCTAGTTTGAGTATCAGTAGTGAAGTCCCGAAAGAGAGAGTAGAATGCGTGGTGATCGGAGCAGGTGTGGTGGGATTGTCAGTGGCGAGGGAGCTTGCTTTAAGTGGCCGACAGGTCTTAGTCTTAGACTCTGCTCCCACCTTCGGCACTGCCACCAGTTCCCGCAACAGCGAAGTCATCCATGCTGGAATCTACTACCCTCCTAATTCTCTCAAGGTCTTTTTTTTCTTTTTTTCTTTTCTCAAGGTATTTCCTGGAAACAGAAATGAGAAATACCCAATTTTGCAGGCAATCTTTTGTGTAAGAGGAAGAGAATTGCTGTACAAATATTGCTCTCAACGCCAAATTCCTCACAAACAAATTGGTAAACTCATCGTTGCGACTGCATCGTCTGAGATTCAAAAGTTGCATAACATAATGGACTGTGTGTCAGCGATCTGTTTTGTTAGTTTCCTTATTTGTAATTAATTGTATTTATGGGAGGAATCTGTTTCCTTGTCTAATACGGTTTGTAACACTTTATATACCTCCAATTGGAGAAGAATAAAATTATCTTAGAATTCCTGAATACAAACTCTGATATGGTATCAGAGCACGTTCGATCCTAGAGCGTGTTTCTTGAATTTCTGGAATCTCGAAATTTGAAATTTTGAATTTGAATCCCGAAATTTGAAGCTTCGTACAATCTTGAAGTTGCAAACCCTAAATTTACCACCACCAAACATTCTCACCACCGCCGCAAACCCCATTACCACAAAAAAATCCTAACTCATCACCACCAATTCAACCAAAACACTCATTCTCAAATGGAAATCATACAGAACTCTATCGAATCTCCAACCATTGAACGAAGACAAGTCCCTCATGCAGGTTTCTCTAACCTGTCCTCTCATCGTATTTCGAACAGGCCTGGTGGCTCTAACATTCGCTCATGCACCTACTGTGGAGAATCTGGTCACTCTAGACTTCGGTGTTATGAGATCATTGGTTATCCTGATTGGTGGGATTTCACCAAGAAACCTCGAAAGAATATAGAAAAAGCTGCACTTGCTACTGTTGTGGATGAGCACCCTCCACCGAGTGCCTCCGCCAATGTAGCACATTCACGAATGGTTGATAAGGCATCTATTTTCTCTGCTTTATCTACGAAGGATACTTGGATAATTGATACAGGTGCGTCTGATCATATGACTAATAACCCAAAAATTGTGGAAACTCTTCAACCTTCGTTGCAGACGGTTATCACCACAGCTGATGGTAGTCTCACCCCGGTTATTGGGGAAGGTTCTGTAGTTCTGTCTGACTCACTCACCCTTGACTCTGTTCTTGTAGTTCCTTCTTTATCCCATAATCTCTTATCTGTGAGTCAAATTACCATGATTCTTGCCTGTATTGTGACATTTTGGCCATCTTTCTGTGTGTTTCAAGACATTCTAACTCGACAGATTCTTGGTTATGGTGTTCGAAGAGGGAAACTCTACTACTTGGATCTAACAGATAGTGGGACACAGAAATTGGGACATGCCAATCAGACCAGTAGTGTCGACAGTGCAAAGGCTACTCTATGGTTATGGCATCGTCGTCTTGGTCATCTATCTTTTGGTTATCTTAAGAAGTTACGACCTCATCTTTTTTCAAATATCGATAACTCTGAACTTCATTGTGATGTCTGCGAATTGGCCAAGAGTCATCGTGTTCCTTATTCTCCTAGCATGCATAAAAGTTCAGTTCCATTCATGAAAGTTCATTCTGATGTTTGGGGCCCTGCGAAGATTCCTACTTTTGCTGGAGCTCGGTATTATATTACTTTCATTGATGAATGCACTCGGATGACTTGGGTATCCCTTCTCAAGAATAAGAGTGATGTATTCTCTGTTTTCAAAGAATTTCATAGTATGGTGGCCACTCAGTATCAACAGGTCATTCGCGTTCTTCAATCTGATAATGGTGGAGAATATGTGAATGGTCCTATGAATGAATTCCTCACCACTCATGGGATCCGCCATCAAACTTCATGCTCTTATACACCTCAGCAGAATGGGTTAGCTGAGCGTAAGAACAGACAGATAATGGAAGTTGTTCGTGCCTCTCTCTTTGGCATGAACATGCCTCGTGCCTATTGGGGAGAAGCAGTGAAGTCTGCTGCATATTTGATTAACCGTACTCCATCTAGTGTTCTTGAATTTCAGACTCCACAACAGAAACTTCAGACACTTTTGTCTGTTCCTTCCTTACCTAATCTGGAACCAAGAGTATTCGGATGCACAGTTTATGTTCACATTTATAAACATCAGCGTAGCAAGCTTGACCCGTGTGCTCGAAAGTGTGTCTTTGTTGGCTATGCCGAGTTCCAGAAGGGTTACCGATGTTATGATCCTCTTACTGACAAAGTTTATGTCTCCCTTGATGTATCATTCCGCGAATCTGAACCATACTACTCAGGGGGAGTTTCAGAGTCTTCCCTTCAGGGGGAGAGAATGTGTGAAGGGAATCCTCTTCCTCCTCCTATCATCGAGTTTGAAGAAATTGAAGAATTAGAAGAAAGACTTAGTTCAACGGTTATCAATCCGTCGACTAATGGAGATCGACCAATCGAAGAAGGAGACACTGAATCCAGAAGGAACAGCACTGAATCCAGAAGGAACAGGTCGGAAGTCAATAATCAACCGGTCGACAACAATGAAGACGGATCCAGCAGCCGGTTCGACCGGTCGATGAACAGTGATCGACCGGTCGACGGAAAAGAAGACGAATCCAGTAGCATGTTCGACCGGTCGATGAACAGTGATCGACGGGTCGAAGTGAACAGTAACCCAATGAACAGTGATCGACGGGTCGAAGTGAACAGTGAACCGGTAAATAGTGGACCGATGAACAGTAACCCAATGAACAGTGAACCGGTGAACAGTGATTTTGTTAAGAATTCTTTTTCTGCATCACCAATGCCAACTGAAGAGTCTACTCAGAATGTTTTACCTCAGGAAAGCTTGAACCCTACACTCAATGAATCTTCTGGAATAGGAGATGAGGAACTAAGGAGGTCACAAAGAGCAACTAAAGGTATCCCTAAGAAACAGTATGAACCAGAAATCAAGGCGAAGGCGAGATATCCTATTGCTGACTTTATATCGACCCACAGGTTGTCTAAGCCATATGCATTCATTGTTGAACAATTGTCTTCTGCATCTATTCCAAGTAATGTACAAGATGCTTTGACGGATCCAAAATGGAAAAAGGCAATGAACGAAGAGATGGAAGCCTTACAGAAGAACTCCACTTGGGAGCTTGTTCCTATGCCATCGGGAAAGAAAACTGTGGGGTGTCGATGGGTGTTTACAGTGAAGCTAAATGCGGATGGAAGTATTGATAGGTACAAAGCTCGGTTGGTTGCAAAGGGATATACACAGCGGTATGGAGTAGATTATCAGGAGACTTTTGCTCCTGTGGCGAAGATCAATACAATCCGGATCCTTATCTCATTAGCAGCTAACAGAGATTGGCCCTTATATCAATTTGACGTGAAGAATGCTTTTCTCAATGGAGACTTGGAAGAAGAGGTATATATGGATGTACCACCAGGAACAAAATGTAAACCCTCTGATGTTGGAAAAGTGTGCAGGTTGAAGAAATCATTGTATGGTCTAAAGCAATCACCTCGGGCATGGTTTGGAAGATTCACCAAGTCAATGAAGGCATTTGGATACAGGCAAAGTAATTCCGATCATACGTTATTCATTAAACGTAAGGCCGGAAAGATTACAGCACTTATTGTATATGTTGATGATATGGTTGTTACTGGAGATGATCCTTGAAGAGAAGGAGGCACTACAAAGACATTTGTCTAGTGAATTTGAGATGAAGGACTTAGGCCAATTGAAGTATTTTTTAGGTATTGAAGTTGCAAGGTCAAAGAAAGGTATTTCCTTATCACAAAGAAAGTATGTCTTGGACCTACTAGCAGAAACTGGAATGCTTGATTGCAAGCCTATTGAAACACCCATAGAGATGAATCACAAGCTTGGGATTTTTCTAGATCAAGTTCCAACGGATAAAGGCAGGTATCAACGTTTAGTTGGTAGATTAATTTATCTCTCTCATACTCGGCCGGATATAGCATATGCTGTTAGTGTTGTTAGTCAATTCATGCATTCTCCAAGTAAAGAGCATATGGAGGCTGTGTACCGTATCCTGAGGTATTTAAAGACCACTCCAGGTAAAGGATTGTTGTTTGCCAAGGGAAGTGAATTGGTAGCCATAGGCTACACTGATGCTGACTGGGCAGGAGATCAGACTGATCGAAGGTCCACTTCTGGATACTTCACATTTGTGGGTGGTAACTTAGTTACATGGCGAAGCAAGAAACAGAAAGTTGTAGCTAGATCAAGTGCAGAAGCGGAGTTCCGAGGAATGGCTCATGGTGTGTGTGAACTTTTGTGGATTAAAAATGTTATGAAGGATCTAGGTTTCAAGTTTCAAAAGCCTATGGACTTGCATTGTGATAACACCGCTGCTATTGAGATTGCCCATAATCCGGTGCAACATGACCGAACTAAACACGTGGAAGTTGATCGGCATTTCATTAAGGAGAACTTGGATCGAAAGATTATTAAGTTTCCTTTTGTCCCATCTGAAGACCAACTTGCAGATGTTCTTACTAAAGCTGTTTCAGGACGAGTATTCAACAGCTCGATTGACAAGTTGGGCATGATTGACATCTATGCTCCAACTTGAGGGGGAGTGTCAGCGATCTGTATTTAGTTAGTTTCCTTATTTGTAATTAATTGTATTTATGGGAGGAATCTGTTTCCTTGTCTAATACGGTTTGTAACACTTTATATACCTCCAATTGGAGAAGAATAAAATTATCTTAGAATTCCTGAATACAAACTCTGATACTGTGGGATTAAAAATGGGGTTGAGGGTCTGGTAATGATGGAGGGTTCGGAAGCCATGAAAATAGAACCTGAATTGAGATGCGTGAAAGCCTTACTATCACCAGTTTCTGGGATTGTTGATACACATTCTCTGATGCTCTCTTTGGTGGTAAGCCTTTTCGTTTTTCTGGTTTCCTGAATTAATTTACATGCTAGAATATTATATCAGCATCTTACTATAGCAAGCTAATATTAGGTTTTATCAATCTGTCAGTATTAGATTTCTAACTGCTTATTGACAGAGACATCACCACCATTTAGGTTTAGGGAGAAGCTGAGAATTGTGGCACAACCTTCTCCTATAACACTACTGTTATTGGTGGCCATGTAGAAGAAAATCACTTGTGCCTTCATACTATTCAAACCAAACACCTTGAAGCCAGTAATGGAAAGTTTCCCTTGCAACCAGAGATGGTACTCATACCTAAACTTGTAGTGAACTCTGCTGGCTTGAGTTCCCCAACCCTTGCAAAGCGATTTGATGGCATCCAAAGTGCAGTTATTCCGTCTGCCCATTATGCTCGTGGGTGCTACTTCACACTATCTAATACTAGAGTCTGCCCTTTCAAACATTTGATATATCCTATACCAGAAGACGGTGGCCTTGGAGTGCATGTTACTTTGGATTTGAATGGCCAGGTCAGGTTTGGTCCGAATGTTGAATGGATTGATGGTGTTGATGACGTTTCAAGCTTCCTGAATAAGTACAATCTCTTTATCCACTATTATATCTTGATCTTGGTTCACAGAACTTCTACCATGCTCTGTATCATTTGATGCCTTGGATTTTTCAACTGGGTTGAAAACTCAGAAGGTCATATTCTCTGAAGCATGGTAGAATTTCACTCCATTGTCCATTTAGTCTGTTGGTCAAAGTAGTTGCGAACTCATTGCAGAAGTTCTTATGCACGCTTTTATAGAAGATATTTGCTGCAAGTTTTTTTGTCTAATAAATTAGCTTGAGCTTCTAGTGTGATAGTTTTGGTAAAAAACAAAAAAAACAAAATTGAATTTCTCTATTCCATTTTTCAATAATAATTAATGTTGCTACTTGGGTTAAAGATCAAATGCAGGTCCTACTCACTTTGCTAATGGGTTGTAAACGAAAAAGCCATTAGCTTGTATGGAACTTTTTGCATTTGTTAGTGAAGTAATTGCAACTAAGATCAGGGATCTTCAAATGGAATGCTCATGTTAGTTGGTTATATGAATGAAGAAGTCATAGGTCCTCCAGTTTTAAGTCATTGAATTTGTTAGGGTGATTACTATGTAAACTGCACCACAGTTACCAGAATACACATATATGATGTTTTGTGTATTTACATATATGTGTAGTCTTGTATGTTTTGTATATATGTATTTGTGTATTTACATATATTTACACATATATGATGTATATGAATACTTTTTGTTCTAAAATTTTGATGACCTGATTGGGATGCTTCTGGATGTCTATACTCTTGAAATTGTTGCAACTTTTTTAATTTTTATTTTATTTTTGCATTTGAGGGAAACTTTTCATAATAATTATTTCATAATATTGGGGATGCTAACGTTTGAAGTCATCATAAAATAATGATACAAGTGTTAAAATGAAGCTGTGGGTGGTATAATAAAGCCATAATTGATTTTTTTTCATTTTTCATTTTTACATTCTATTACATAAAATAAAAAATAAAATAAAATAAGAAATAAAAACTTAGGTGTTGTTTCTATTGCATGCCCAAGAAATAAGAAATAAGAACTAAACATTTAGCATTAGCTCTTTTCTTGGTATACCTATATGACTTAGATCTTGGATAGTTACTTGAAAATATGACAATCCCTTGGTCCCAGGTTTGACTATTCCGTATGCACGAGTCACATGAAGATTTTTTACCCCGAGATAAAGAAGTACTACCCAAATCTAGAAGATGGATCCCTCGAGCCAGGGTATGCAGGAATTCGACCGAAGCTCTCAGGTCCTAAACAGTTTCCAGTTGATTTTGTGATACAGGTTATTTCTTGAATTCTGTCTTATGCATAACCTGAAATGTTAGATCACAATTTACTTGCTGACACATCCATTCTGAGACTTATGATTGGTCGTAATACAGTAGCACTTGAAGTAATAGTATCTACAGGTGCATTCACATGCTTTATGTCTTAATCTCTTAATAAGCGTACGTGTAGAAGACTGATTTCTCCATTGATCAAGCCATTATGTGCTGGAAATGTTGTCGTAATACCATCTATCAGCATTTAGCACAAATTGGCTGAGATGTATGGCTGGTTTTATTTTCAAATTTAGTGTTTTCCTCTCATCAGGTTCGACATGATTTGAATCTTCTTATTTTGCATAGCCCAATATGCCTTAATTCAGTTTAATTTGGTTACGGATTCAACATGATTTGAATCTTCTTATTTCTAATAGTAGAAGGACAAAGTCAGGTTTGCTCAGTTCAATATTAACTCGAGTTAAATTTTTGGCCCAATTCTATGACAGTTAACTTCTGACATTTGGCTGAACATACTTTTTATGGTAAAAGCTGTGGAACACTACCCCTCTGTCTCAATTTGACAGTAACTTTAGATCCAATTCTTAGATGCAGGACATAAACCAAACTGAGTCTTGATAGAATATCAAGGGGACAACCATGTTCTTTTCTCATTATATTGTGTTCTTTCCTAGATGCCATATTTGCTTCAAAAAGGTTAGATGCCATTAAAGTTACCCTGCATGCTACACTATTTAGTTATTGCATTTCGTTATATGTCTCAATAGAGGCTAAATTTGATAGACATTCATGGAAATATTATCTCATATATGTGGCACATATAGGTTCACAGATATGTATTTTGCTCTGGGCTTGTGTTGGAGAGTGGATTTAGTTTGTTTGGTGCAAGTTCCTGTACTACTATTAACATTTTCGTACATGCAGGGAGAGGACATTCATGGGATAACTGGTCTTGTCAACCTTTTCGGAATCGAGTCGCCTGGTTTAACTGCAAGCATGGCAATTGCCGAGCACATTGCCACCAAATTCTTCAAATGTTAAGAAACCTGCTTTATTCCAAAACAGTTATGACTATACTAGAACTGATTCATCTGTTAGCCTGTGTCTTGAAGAAACCTTTTTTTTTTTTTTTGGTCTCTTGAAGAAACATACACTACAGAGCCAAAAGGGAGGACAAGAAGAATGATCTTTGTTCATGGGAGAACAAGGGAGGAAATTGGTCTGAAAATCGCCATGAGAGCAGACTTGAAATCTGATATTAGAAATTCAAATCTGAACCCATGAGGACCAAAATCAAATGGGAAAGATGACAGAGTGAAAAGGGAAACAAGATCACCACCGAAAAAAGAGAAAGGAAACAAAGGAGAAATCACCACTTAGGAGTAAGGGAAACCAGAAGAGAGTCGGGGGGTTATAAGCAAGAGCTTTGGAAAAAATTCATCACGTAGATCAACAAAAATCATGCTCTTTAAAAAAGTGATTTATAGATTCCAAAAGAGAGAATGACAACTTCAGTTACTCAACTATGACTAATTCGACACTTTGATCGCTAAATTTTCAAAAAAGGTCATCCTTGATACAATTTATATCTATGGCAAATAAAATGGATAATTTATCGCACAAATAAACGCTATTCGTAAAGTATTTTCGTACCTTTTTGTTTCGTATTCTCTCTCCATTGCCCTTTGTTTTTCCTTTTCGTGCGAGCTCCGAGTATGAGAAGGATAAAACAACCATGCATGTGCTAAGCAATTGTCTCCTCGAGTAAATTGTCTCTGATATTGCAATCTCACCTCAGAGGTGGGCTCTTTACTGCAAACTTGCCTTTGAAGAGGGTCACGAACTACAAACTGACATTCGAAGAGAGTCACGTAATGCAATTTGCAAAAATGTATTTCAAAATAATAGATTTAATTTATTCTTTAACGTTTTATTCAACATAAAAAAATTACTAGTAACGCATAATTAACTGAAAGCAATGTTTACGGAATGAAACAACTACCTATGCTAACACAATTTTGACAAAGGACAACGACATTTAAACATCGTATGGCTTTCTAAAGCAAACCTTTATTCCTTGCTCTTGAGGGTTAAGCTCATAATATCTCGAGTATTCTCTCTCCTTTTTGAGGGGTCAAGTTGGTGACTGATGTGGTCTTTTTTTCGTTGGGGTAAAAAACCAAAATGGTACCTGAACTATAGCCAAATGTACTTTTTGGTACCTACAAATTTTTTTTACCCAAAATGGTACCTGAACTATTGCACTATTACCCAAAATGGTACTTGAACTATTGTACTATTACCCAAAATGGTACCTGAACTATTGTCTATTACCCAAAATAGTACCCAACTTAACTACAGAGGTACCATTTTGGGTAATGGCACAATAGTTCAGGTACAATTTTGGGTAAAAAAAATTTGCAGGTACCAAAAAAATTTTTTCACAATAGTTCAGGTACCATTTTGAGTTTTTACCCTTTCCGTTGTTTGCAGCTTTATACTACAAAAGCTTCCCCTCCATCAAATTTGTGATTTGGATCCTCGAGCTGCGACATTACAAAGTTTTTTTTTAGAGTAATACTCATGAAACTAACAACACCAGTTATCGTCTTTTCTCTCTAGTGGAGTTTTCTCTCTAGTGGAGTTGTCATCGGGAGTGGTTTTGAGAAAATACCCTCATGCCTATGGTTGTACTAGATTTGCACAGGACTAATTGTAAAATGGTAATGCGGGTCCTGGAACTCTCGTCCATAGTTAGCACGCTTTCCTTGCCATTTAGATTCCCCATATGTGTTTGCTCCTCTCTCAAATCTCGTTGAACCTACTTGCCCACGAGATGCAATTACGACCATCATGTGTGCTGCTTGTTACGGTTCGATCTCCTCGAACCTGATTTCTCTCTCGATCTGAGTTTGTATTTCTCACATAAGTCCCTCACAAAATGCAAAAACGGCATGCATATTCAGAGGTGTACGCTTGTGTTTGTGCTTGCTCAGCGCGAAATCGTTCGTAGAAGGCCTTGAGCCTTTCTCCCACCTTCTGCTTCACCACGAACAATACCGAAATATGTTTTGTGTGCATTTGATTACATAAATACTGAGAGATAAATGCCTCACTTAATTCATCTGTAATAACCCGAAAAAACAAATTATATATATATATATATACTTAAAGGAATAATTTCCAAAATACCTTATGAACTTGACTACAATTGTCAGTTTGCACTACAAACCAGAGGCCGAACTAAAGGAACGCTACCCCAGCTTAAGATGGGCAATTGTTTTTTTTATTAATTTTTTTGTGTATGAATTCTGACTAAACTCACCTGATTTTTTTGATACATTACCCAGTACCCAATCAACTAATGTTATCTGATGTAGTCATGTGTTTAGTTTAGTTTTTAATACTACGCCCATAAGCCCATTACTCCAATACTCCATGTTTCCATTACGCCATTATCTCATAAGCCCAATAGCCCATTACTCCAAATCTCAATAGCAATTATTCAAAGAGTTCCAATTGATCAAGTTCTCTTCACTCTTTCAACAATTGAATTGCGCACTCACAGACTCACATAGGAACATTCGAACAGAGGAACTTCCCAAGCCCCCAAGGTACCTTCATAACTCCAATACTCCATATTCTATATTTCGATACTTTTTATGTTTTTCATTGTCTGAGTTATTGGCGCGTTGCAAACTTGCGATCATAATTTCTAGGTATCAAATATCATTATAATGTCAGATCATCGTCCTAATCTCAAGAGAATGAAGACTCTTTTTTCGTTTTATAAGAAAAATAATGAAAATCAATCATCAAATGAGATCATTGAGATGCCTTCTCCTAGTTCTCTACTGTTTCCGCCCAGAAACGATACTCAAATTCCTTCTTCTCCAATAGGACATGAGAATGATGAGATTCCTTCTCCTAGTTCTCCACTGTTAAGAGATCCTGGATTACGTAATCAAATACACACATTTCCTGTAAATGAACAAGATCAAATCCGAAAACAGTATATCCTTTTGGGACCTTTCCAACCCAAACTAGGGGAATATCCAAAGAGCTTTGATGGACATGAGTGGCGTCGTTTTCAATACCAATGGTTCACACTATATCCTTGGCTAGAGTACTCCGTAGAGAAAGACAGAGTATTTTTCTTTCCTTGCTTTCTTTTTTAAAGTAATCCACCAAAGTATCCTTTGTTCACTGTTGATGGGGTTTATAATTGGAGTAGAATGAGGGCTGGCAAGAAAGGTACATGTATACAACATGTAGGGGGTATTAATTCTACTCATAACAAGAATGTGTAAAATTGGAGCAGCTTAATGAGAACTTCTCAGCATATTGATAGAGTGATTGTTAAACTACCTCCAAAAATTGTCAGGCAAAATCGAATGCGTCTTAAAACTACAATAACAGCTGTGAAGTACCTTGGAAGGGAGGGTATGACTTTTAGAGGCTATGATGAATCCATTGATTCTGCTGGTAGGGGTCATTTCATTGAATTGGTAAAGAGTTTTGGTGATATGAATGAAGAAATTGCAAAAGTTGTCTTAGAAAATGCTCCTAGACATGCCACATATACTTCACCACTAATCCAGAAAGAGATCCTCGACATCATTGCTAAACAAATTTGTAATAAGATTCGTCAGGAAATTGGAGATGCCAAGTTTTGTCTACTTGTTGATGAAGTACTTGATACAGCTCATAAAGAGCAAATGGCTATTATTCTCAGGTTTGTTGATCAAGAGGGGTTTGTTCGAGAACGATACCTTGAGAGTGTAAGGGTTGAAGACAGTTCTTCTGCTACTCTTAAAAAACATATATGCAATGTGTTTTCTACATATAATCTACAAGTGCAAAATCTGTGTGGTCAAGGATACGATGGTGCACGCAATATGCGTGGTGAATTTCATGGATTAAAAGCATTATTCCTTGAGGATTGTCCATATGGATATTGAAATTCCGATTGCACGGAATTAGTCCCAATAAACGGTAGTCGTCCTAAACACTAATCGGAGAGTATACACAAGTTTGAACAAATCAAATCTTACTCTCCACAACCTAGGTTCTAGCTATTGCACAAGCAATACACAATTGAATAACAATTAGATATGCAACAATCACATTCAATTGTACAACCTAGAATCCCAAACTGAACATCATCAATAGCTCACCACGGACTATATCTATCAATGTATGAACAAGCACACAATATGCTAATTAATTAAGCACAATACAATAGATAAACAATCACATAAACAACACAACGATATGTTCACCCGGAAACCTCTACCTCTAGAGGAAAAAACCGGAGGGGAGCCGTACCCCACGCTCTTGAATCACACTATGAAAAATGCCAAAAAGGCAAGCACATACAAGGGGAAATCCAATTCCAAATTCGTACACTATCAACCTATTGACTAGTGGCAATTCTAACCTTATAAGCTTCCAATTGCTTCTTCAAGTGATCCTTCCTTTGGCTTCTCCAATTGAGCTCCACCGATGTGATCCTCCAATTGCAAGAATCCCGACAATGCAATGATGTGTGTGTGAATATAGATTAAACCATTCAACTCAGCAAAACAACCATTAACGTTTGCTAGAGATGAAACAAATCTCTTCAATCCTAAACCAAGGCTAACTAGCAACTATGTGCAATTAAAATGTGTTTAGCAAGGATTTAATTGTAGAGATCAAATGAGTGAGGACTTATACATGTAACAAGACTCACTCATATACCAGAAAACTCTTTCAAGAAGTATCTCGTTGAAATGGGGAAAGAGCTAGCTAGAACAGAAATGAAAATGTCTATTTATAGATATCAGAACAGAGGCATTTGTGATCGATCGTTAGATGTTAAACGATCGATCGCATAAGGCAAATAGAAGCAAAAGCCGTGCTGTGCGATCGATCGCCTAGGCAAAAATGAGAACAGGAGCTCTCGGGAATGAAAAACCCTTATGTGCGATCGATCGCCTGATATGGTGCGATCGATCGCCCAGCACAAAACGTAACGGACATATTCCGCACTCAAGCACACTAGTTTCAAACACAACGGTCATATTTCTGACCTTGGGCGATCGATCGGGTAGTGTGTTTTCAGCATTTTAACAAAGGTTTGCAAACTTTCGATTAAACCATTTTGAGTTCTAGCAACCCTAATATGATTGAGCAACTTCCTAAGCATACAAAAGGTGTATGAGATGCATATGTATGATTCATACCTTGAGGAAGAAGCCAAACGAAGAACCATAAGCTCTTGAGAAGAACTTCGAAGATGTCGAACAAACACAATCCTAATGCCACGACACTTATTGATTATACAACAAAAAGCAATTACAAGTAAGAGGTTTTGATGAATAGGAAATAGCCAATCATAAATATGTTGCCCTTACAGATATTATGTTCACTGCTTTGCTCATAGATTGCAATTGGCTTTAAATGCAGTAGCTAGAGAAGTTCAAGATATGCACTTATTTTTTCAGATGTTGAGTACAATTGTCACCTTTGTTGACTCTTCGGCTAAGCGTTCTTCTTTGTTAAAATCTATTCAGGAAGCAGAGATGGCAGAAAATATAGCTAATGGAGATCTTGAGACTGGTACATGCCTTAATCAAATAAATACTTTGCAATGAGCTGGAGCTACTCGTTGGGGTTCTCATTTTGCTTCGGTTAATTCCTTAGTAGCTATGTATCAAGAAACTGATAAACTTCTTGAAAGCATGAGGACTACTAAATGGCTTAGTAGCATTATACGTGGTGATGCCAAGGGTTTTTACAAAGCCATGAGGTCCTTTGATTTTGTGTTTTGTTTGCTATTGACAAATCAAGTTATGAGTATCACTGATTTGCTTTCTCAAGCCTTGCAGAAAAAATCCCAAGACATTGTTAATGCTATGAATTTAGTTTGAAGTACAAAGTCTCTTCTTAAAAAACTTAGAGATGATGGTTGGGATACATTTTTCAAGAGTGTCCAATCTTTTGGTGAAAAACATGGCCTTAAAATGCCTGAAATGCATGCTTCTTACAGTATGTGTACCGGTCGTTCTTGTCAACAACAAAATGATATTACAAATGAGCATTATTATCATTTTGACATGTTTAATGTTATTATAGACTTTCAATTGATGGAGTTAAATGACAGATTCACGGAGCAAGCAATGTAACTTCTTGTTTTGAGCTCTGCATTGGATCCGTTAAATGAGTTTCAAAAGTTCAACATAGAAAATATATGTAAACTTGCTGAGAAGTTCTATCCTGAAGATTGAACTACATCTGAGATAACAGCTTTGAGACTACAATTGGAGCACTATAAGTATCAAGTAGTTTGTGATAATGAGTTTCAGAAATTATGTTCTCTTGCCCAATTATGTCGACGTTTAGTTGAAACTAACTTGGCAGAACTCTTTCCCTTAGTTGATAAATTGATTCATTTAGTCTTGACTCTTCCTATTTCTACGGCAACAACCAAACGAGCATTTTCGGCTATGAAAATTATTAAGAGTCGGCTGAGAAACAAGATGGAAGATGGATTTCTTTCAAGTTGCATGACTCTCCACATTGAAAGAGAATATATGGATGATATTGATTAACAGACAATAATTGATAATTTTGAGTCTCTTGGCAAACGCAGGTCGCAATTCAACTGATATTTTGTATTTGCAGTGATAGGCAACTCTTCTATTTTACTTTATATTAATTGCTTTTGGTGTAGTACTTCATTTTTCTTGAAGTCTGCAGTGTAAACAATTCTGCAAATATATATATTTTTTTAGCTAACCTAAGTTTGGAACTCTAGTTCCGCCCCTGCCACAAACTTACAATTGTGGTAATTGATCTCCTGAACTTGGCAAAAATTGTCAATTTACACCGCTTCTGTCCAATTCTATCTTTTTCCATCCAAATTTCGGTCACTTTCTTTTTTAATTTTGGTTTTGTTTTAAAACAAATATATATATTCTATGCCAAAAAGTACAAATATATATTCAAAAAATATATTTATTTTCTTTCAAGAATTTTATTTCTTTTTTTAGAGATATTATATTCTTAACTTATCATAAATATTTTTTATAAAACAAAAAACAAAACAAAAAACTTGTAATAAACAGTATCTGACCTAATGGATGTACATCACTTTTGTGAGACCCCGGAAATATTAAAGGATTAATTTGGATATTAATCGAGATTAAATTCCTAATCTCGTTAATTATCAACTAATTTCGGGAATTCTCCTAAAATCTTCTTTTTTTCGTCATTTCGATTTGAAGACTCGAGAATGAAGTACCCGTCACGACGAGTTCGTGAGAATTTTAGGAGTATTTTTCGGATACCCGAGCTATTTATTTTTATTTTTAGAAGTTTAGAAATTAAGGAAATTAAGGGTTTAATCTCAATCGTTGATCTAATCATGATCAGATCTGGACCGTTGGATTTTGGACTTAAAAGGCTGGGTCAGTTTTGGAGAAACCCAGAAACATCCCACAACCCGTTTTCCCTCACCGCCTCTGCTCCGACACCGACCTCCTTCTCCGGCCACTTCACGGCGCCGCACCGGTCTCTTCTTCTTCGCCTAGAACCGACGAGTCCAACGGCGGTCGCAGCTTGTCCAACCGACTCCGGTGGAGAGAGAAACGGAGGAGAGAAGAAGTGGCAGCTCCGATGGCACTTTCCGATTACGGCCACGGCGGCGGGCGAAACCGGTGCCAATAGCTTCGTGTCAGTGAGGCGAGCTCATCTGTGATCTCAGCTTTCCAATTCGTCAACTGAGGAGAGAGAATCGAAGAGGGAAAGATCGTACTGTTCCGGCAGTTCTTGACGTTTTCCGGCAACAGATTTTATCAAGTAAGGAAACTGAAATGAAGAAGCCACATGTTGTGGTGTATTCGTTGGTGTTTTTGAATATAGCAGTGGTTCTTGCTCTGCTCCAGTTTCGTTGAAGCTTTGTGTTCCAAATTGAAACTGCAAAGGGTAAGCTTTTGTTGTTGAAATCATAAGGAAATATGTGAGAAAGTTTGGATTTCAGATTGCACTGTGAACATGTGAAAATTGATTGGGATATACTTGTTGAATTGATGATGAGTTTTGGTATTGAATCGTCAATTGTGTTCACTGTAAAATGGTTTGATTTGGATATTTGGTTAAGATGTTAAGCATTGATTCAATTTGAAAATGGTGTAAGAAAGGGTTGTTATGTTGTGACTTGGCAAAGGATATTGATATAAGGAATGAATTCCGTAAATCGGAAATGATTAATCAAATGAACTTTGATTAAGTTGTCGAGTGTTATTAATTTTGAATATTATTTTAATATTAAGATATTGTCGAACTAGGAACTCCATTTAGGCCGAGACGTAAACTGTGGTGGTGGTGTTGGCCTGACGTAACAAGCGAGGACAAGCTCCGAGATTCCAGGTAGGGGACTTTGGACTTTGTCTCAGTTAGTGATTTTCGTGCATGTATTAGCAATAAATATTGATGTGTGAAAAGTTGCATGGTTTTAGTGGAGATATATGTTTATTGTGGTTTTACCATGCCATGCTTATTTTGATTGTGTATGAGTTACTATTTAATGACCTGAGAGTGAGTGAAGTATAGCGACTACCTTAGGTTTCGATCCCCTAAACCTCCAGAGGGGCTATACGAACGGAATAGTATCTGACATCCAATGAGGTGTGGCACTAGATCTAGGTGGTATGGCATAAATGGACACTCTCACTATTCCTTGCCGTTTTATGACATGGATCTTGGTAAGGATGTAGTTGGCATAGTGATCGGTCATCAGGTTTGCCTTTTGGGCCCAAACTATATTTGTGGTTGTGCAATTTCTATCTATATGTAGATAGTTTTCACTTGCTTGTACCAATATATATGTTTTATATAATTGTTTTCAAACCTAGCTGGGGTTGAGCCCTACTGGGCAAGTGAGGACGAAAGCTCACCCCTACAACAGTTTTGGTTGCAGGTACTGTGCACTGGAAACGGGACAACGAGGGATCAAGCTGGGTGTGCAAACTTGTTATGATCGAATATTCGTTGATCGAATGTGAGATTTTGAAGTTATCCGTTTATTCTTTCTCATTGTATATTTTTATTCATTTTGGACCCTGTTGACCATTTTAAATTGTTCGTGGTCAATTTTATGCTTTACCACGGGTAATTTGTCCTTGAGTTCAACTTTCGATCCGGTTATTTAATTTAATAAAATTGGATTTCTACTGTTTTACGATTTCCAATTATTTCACCTCTATTCAAATTAAATATGTTTCCATATTGCGTTGTTAAAGTAATTCTCAAAATGCCTTGCGTTTCTTTAAAGTATAAGTTAGTCTTGTATTTTTAAGGACTCGCGGCACTGTAGCGTGCTTAAATTGAAGAGGTGCAATTTGGGCTGTTACAACTTTGGTACCTGATCTTTAAAAACTATAACATTAGTACCTAACTTTTCAAACTCGACCCAATTTTAGTACCCACCGTCAATAATTCTGTGAAAAACATGCGCAAGTGGTTTTTTTTTTCTTGGTTTTTGTTTTTGTTTTTGTTTTTTTTCATAGAGTTATTGGCGGTGGGTACCAAAATTGGGCTAGGCTTGAAAGGTCAGGTACTAATGTGATAGTTTTTAAATATCGGGTAATGTATAGCCCTTAGGTCAGGTATTGTTTATGATAAAAGCCCTAAATTTTTAATTTTTAATTTTTTTTGTATGAATTATTTCTCTCCATATGAGAGATCATTTTTATTAATTTTTTTGCAAGAATTTTTTATTAATAATATTTATTTATTTTTTAAGACCTAAAATGACTATATTACCCCTCACCTGAGTGTGACAAGACCAACATTTGGATGGAAAATGTTAGAATTGATGGAGGGGTGTAAATTGACAATTTTTGTCAAGTTCAGGAGGTCAATTTCCACAATTACAAGTTCAGAGTGTAAAGTAACAATTATAACCAAGTTTAAGGTGTGTTTGGCAATTAAGCCATATATAAATATACAAAAAAAAATCGTGGATTAATTAATCTAAAATAGCTTCTTCTTTTCTTTTTTGGAAAGGAAGAAAGAACTTTATTGAAATCATATACGATTACAATCGTAACAGAGGGCATCCATAATGAAATCTAGGGGAGGCTTGGAGGAGATTTTTGATGTCTTCAATAAGATTGCCTAGGAGAGACAAATCCTCTTGAGAAGCAACATCGTTTTTCCTATAAGCGAAACCAGGTAGAAACTCGCCTTTGTCATTCCATACTACTCCTCCCACTCTTCAAAATTTAACGAAGGAAGGAAGGAAGACCCCATCGACATTTAGCTTAAGAACATTAATAGCAGAAGCCATCCAAAACTTTCCTACTTTAGGGTTATGCCCTGAGAAACAAAACCAATTTTATTAGCTTGGAGAAAATCTTCATACCAAGCCATGCATGCTCATAGCAACAAGCTAAGATGCTGGTTTCTCAGTATTATTCCAAAGTTTGTCATTACGATTCCTCCACAAAGTCCAAATAAATCATCAACAACTTAGCAAAAATTCCCGGAGCTAGATAAGAAGCATGTTCAAGCATCCACTCCTTAAAATTGAATGAAGTAGTGGGAAAGGAGGGTTTGAGTCCCTGTGGAGCCCAATTTAGATGAAATCCTACCAAAAATTTGGCATAACCTCCCATAAATATGAACTACCCAAAAAACTAGACATATTAAAATCCACAGTTCTAATATTGAACCATTCAGAAGGTAAATCACAATTCAGAAGATCATGCAACAAAGTTTCAAATTCACTATATCCATTAGGGGAGGGCTGATTCGCAGTTGATCCCCTAGGACTTGTAGGTGGAGAGCCAAATGCTTCACCATGCCATACGTACCCCCGACCCTTGCATGTAGTCACACCACATTCCCTTAACTACTAAATGATTCTCTACCACTTTTTCTTCTTTCCAACCCTCATTTGACATTCTATACACGAACACTTAATTTGGCCTCCGAAAGATGCAACCTAAAATACATGTGAGATAAATCCACACACATCGATAGCATCAGTGGAATGGTGAATTGTACATGTGTTGCTTGTTTGAGTCTCTATGTGTCGACACTTTACGCCTCTTAAGCACTTTAGGAAATTTGACATTAAGTAACTTAGAGAAATTCACTAAGACACCTAGAGAGTTTAAATGATCCATAACATGGCATTTGAATACCTTAGGGACATGGTTCTGGATCCATAGTATGGCTAAAAAAAGGACTTGATTTGTGACCACATTGGCTTGATTTCATTGTTAGAGTATCACTCGTTGCATTGGATTTAGAGGAAACCCGAAACCCCAACGTTTTCATAAATTGCACACTTTTCTTTACATTATTTGCATTACTTGTTTGCCTACTTACTTGCTTGCCATTTATCTTACATCATTGCTTTCGCAAAACTGACACACTACACCACACCACACATTGTCTAAACCACTCACCCACTCTTTCCATCTCTCATGACCTCATCTTAGCTAGAGTTTTCCCGATTTGCGCGCTACCTAGGGGTTGAGAAGCCATGGATCCTTGTTGGAACGACAACCCCGGTTCTTAATATACGAAACTACTTTTTGCATCTAGTCAATGACCACCATATAAATACTTGCCACATATTTCATAATATAACTATATTTAACATTTTCATATTACTTTTTTGTTCTTTCATTGCTTCTCTTTCTCTTCACTAGCCATAGCGTGTGCGGAAGGGCCACGCTCGCGTATGCGAATATAAATTTGGAAGGGGAGTAGCTTACATAGTTACATGTATAAAATGTCATTTTTATTGTGTTGATGCAAATGCATATGTCGGGATATTTTTTTCGTTACTTGAGTTTTCATTGGTTTGTTTATTTGAAAATAAAACGTTGTAAATTAACAAAAAGGTGATATGTTGGCACATTTTTTGTATCACAGAGACAATTTTTCTATACTATAATTAATTATTTCCCGATAAAAAAAGTATAAAGTGATTAACAAAAAAAATAGGGGTTCCAATAACTAACAAATAAATAAAGGTAACAAAAAGTGGGCAAGTGGGCAAAAATATGTGGGGTATACCGTATATCTATAAATTATTTATTTTTTAATTCTGCTATTTACTATTTTGCCATTGATATATGAAATTTTATATTTTGAGTGTTATAACTTATAAGTTTAGAAGGGCCAATTTTGAATTTAAAAAAATTTAACCACAACTTTCTTTTGTGGCTTTATTAATATAGGTTAATCGTCAATAATTATTAATCATGGTTATATTGTGAAACACATGACAAGTGTTTATTGGAGCGGTGATGTCATCACTCATTGTTGGTGATGACCAAATTTGTTCCCATAAAAGAGAATGGAAAGAAGGAAAAAGAAATTAATAATACATAATTTTGTAGTGAATAGGGGTAAATTAATTAGGGAAAAAAAAATTTAGTATAAACATTAATAACAAGAATTTTAGGGAATTTATAATTACATGTGGGAATTGATGAGTGGGAAAGGTTGAAAGGAGAAAGTACTTGGAGAAGGTAGCTAGCTAGCATTCTTTTTTCAAAATATGAAAGTGCATTAGTGAATCGTATTAGCCTCGGGATTAACAATATTCAAGTGATTAGGAGCATAAATATGTGCAAACATACGTCCGTGATCAATGCATACCAAAGAGTGATCAATCCTTCAAATACACATTCAACACATATTCAAATAGGCAATACACATACTCATGAAACACATAGGCATTTATTCATCAATCAAGCATCACAAAGTCACATTGGACTAGGGCACACTACCCTAGTCCCCAACAAAGGTAACTACTCACTAATCATCTCAATTAACATCATCAAAATACACAATAAAGCTTTAGACATAAGGATAAGAGAGAGTAAAGATGAGGATTGCTCAATACATGCTCTCTTGCTCCTCCTTGGCCTTTGATGATGAATCTTGGTGACTTCGTGAGGATCTCAGCTGCCCAAAGTGGTGGTGGAGGTAGTAGACATCGTGGTGAGGAAGGTTAATGAAGGGTGGAGGCGGAATGGAGGTGAGGAAGTGGTGGAAGTGGCTGAACCGCCGCGCGTCGACCGGCCGTCAACCTTCTGTCGACCAGTCGACAGATGTGCAGTAGCTAAACCTAAGGGAGAAGTGGAGAGGAGGAATGGGAAAGGAATAAGTGGAGGAATTTGGGGCTGAATGGGAATGACCTAAATGTGGCAAAAACTAAGCTATATATAGGTGAAAGGGAGAGGGAATGGATGACTAGGATAAGCTAGGGTTAGATCTAATGACTAGGAAGTTTAATGAATGGCAAGGGGGTAAAATCCAATAGAGGACAAAATGAAGGAATAGTCTAGGGGTGACCTCACCATATCTAACATATCCCTTTGCTAATTTTTGGAATCCTTTGGTGATGAGTCACAAGGTTGACTTCGTCTTGACTTTGACCGCGACCCTCGAAGTTGACCAAAGTTGACTTTTGACCAAACTTCTGAAATTCTCTTGCGACTCACTTTGAGACTTCATGTTGACTCGTTGACGCACTAAAGTCGGGGTTGACCACAAGTTGACTTTCGGTCCTCTGGTTGACTTTTTGTCTTTTTGCCAAAAATCTACTAAAAGCTCCAAAACGGATCTTGTGAACCCTACAATGGTGCAATTCAAGGATTAGAGACACTAAACGGCCCTTGAATTAGCATTGCTAGAGTGATTAGATGCCTAATTTGTATGTAAATAACATATAAATCACATAACCAAAATATTAAGCAAACACCAATTTTAACGGGCCTCGAATCTCTAACTCATCGTTGGAGAATTTGTGCTCAACCACTTGGCCAGGCTAAGCACAATACTATTTGGCACTCTTGTTTGCTTGAGAAAACTTTTATGCCACAAACCCTGACACACTTCTTCATATATGACAATGAATGTTTCTTGCATAGTAGATGTAACAGTTAGTGTTTGTTTTTGTAAGGGCAAAATATTTTCTATTGGCTATTTCCTATTTGAAAAAACTTATTTCCCTTGTATTAGCATTTCTTTGTATTCAATGCTAGGTTGTTTAAGGGATTAGATGTCGGGGCTTAGGTTATTCTTCCTCGAGATGGTTCGTGAAGACGCCATTCTTATCTGGTCTTTTCTCCGGACTTCGATCATTGGTCATCGAAGGTTTCATTCAAGCACCTCAAGGTATGACTCAAGGTATGACTAATGCATATGCACATGCACTTCATTAACATTATGTCTTCCTTGGTGTCCTAGGTTTATCTAGGTTTGCTTGTTAGCCACACTTATGTTGTAAATCACATAAGTTTTATGTGCTTATTTTATAAGCATCCGGTCGCAACGCGATCGGCTCAAATGTTGAATGCATTGTTTCATACATTTGAGTTTATTATGTTAGGATTGATAGATCTTCACTTAGAATCATTTTGATTAGCTTTCCTTTATATTCAAGGCTGTTTTTATTTATGCGATCGATCGTCATTATTCATGAGATCGATCGTGGCCACGTAGGACAATATGTCCGTTGAAATGTGACCGTTGTGTTCAAAAATGTCCGTTGGGACTTTTCGTGCGATCGATCGCAAACGTGGATTTCTTAGTGCAGTAGCTTTTGTCTCGTTATTTTACATTGTGTGATCAATCGCATAATGTCGTGCGATCCATCGCAAATGTTGCTGTTCTATTTTCCATAAATAGAACCCTTTGGTTTCATTTCGGCCAACTCTTTCCCCATAGTCAAAATACACTTTGAGAGAGTTCTTTGGTTTAGTTGAGTGGACCATGGTTCCATGATAATAGGATCCTCACATCTTTGATGTTTGTTGGTTTAGTTATTGTTCCTTGTGAATAATGAAATCAACCCTTGAATCATATTCAAGGCATGTCAATTCGGTTTGTTTGATTCTAGCAGGTGTTCCTTGTTAACTTGTTGTGTCAAACGAACTGAATTCATTTCATTCACATACACACACACACACTTCATTGCATAGTCGGTGATGCTTGCGGTTGCAGGATTCACGCGGGGGGTTTGGGGGGGTGGGGGGTTGGGGGGGAGGGGGGGGGTTTTTTTTTTTTTTCATAGTGTAACACAAGAGCATGGGGTATGGCTCCCCTCCGGTTTTCTTCTAGTGGTAGAGGTTTCCGGATGACCATATTATGTGTTGCTTTGTGTGATTGATTGTCTATATATATATATATATTGTGCTTAATTGCTTAGCATGTTGCATGCTTGATCACATATAGACTATAGTCTGTGGTGTGCTACTTTGATGCACACTTTGGGATTCTAGGTTGTGCAATTGATTGTGCTTGTTGCATATATAGTTGTAATCAATTGTGTGTTGCTTGTGCAATAGTTAGAACCTAGGTTGTGGAGAGTTTAAGTTTTAATTTGTATATACTCTCCGATAAGTGTTTAGGACGACTACCGTTGACGGGACTAATCCGGCGTACCGAAATTTCAGTTTTATTTGTCCTCCTGCAAGCATGAACACATATTCAGAAATAGATTTATTTGATTATAGATAGTGTGCTACAAAGTTTGAATGAGTATAACCTGTAAATAATATATATGTGTGTTTCACGTCGAGAATTGAAGTGATACTATCAATCCCAAAGTACTGGAAAAATGAAAACAGCAAAGAACAAACAATTTGTTGACGTTGTGAAAACGTCAAACTTGAGGAAAAAACACTGCGGGGCACAAGCCCAGAAGGAAGATCAATTACTAAAAGAAGTTGAGAAAATCTCTTACAAAAACAATTGTAATCCTAACCACAATTACAATTACTAGCAGCACCGGTGTTTGTCTTGATTATTCTTTTCTTGAATATCTTCACTTGATCATAAGGAACTGAGCGCGTCCTTCAATCTTCAAATTTCAACTCTTCTCTACTGGCCACGAGAGAATAAGACAATATAGAACCAAAGATTCACTTCACATGTACAAGTGAATCCATAAAACAAACTATGATTTTATGCTTTCATACAAACGCAGCGGAACATGAGATAAACAATAATCTCTGGCCTCAAAAGCATCCCAATCAAACCTTTGCCGAGCAACTATATAGGAATCCAATACTCCCCCTCACTTTGTCCTAACCCTAATAGACATCCTATAAAGAAATATCTTTATATAAAGATTGTCAATTAGGTAAAGAACAATATAAGATTTTGCTCAAAAGATCCTAAATCCATTAGGACTGAAATTAATAGAATAAAATCAGCTGAAAAGGATTTTTATTTAACACACAAATAAATAAAAGATTTAGTTATGAAAATCCAATCCAAAGAGACCACAATTATATGCTTACCTTGCATACTTACCTTCCTAAAGTCACATAGGTTGTTGCTCTCACTTTTGTGTAGGAATGCCAACAAAAGTGAGAGCAACAACTATTACTGTTAGTAAATATTTTCAGAAGTCAAATAATCAATTATTTGTGACCTCCACATAATAAAATCATAGCCATCAAACTTGTCAACCCTAGTCTCAACGTCTTCAATCCCCATTGATATTCCGCTTGCTCTTAAACCAAGAGCTCTGATACCACTTTGATAGAAAATTCGGGTCACCTCCAAATTCCCTAACGCAAGACCGAATATTAGCGAAGACAGTAATTACCAAACTCTAAATATGCAATCAACAACACAAGAATTTGTTGACGAGGTTCAGTCCAAATAGACTTACGTCCCCGAGTGATGATGATGATGGATCCACTAAACAAGAAGAAGATTACAATTGAAGAACTTTTTGGCTCTTCCCACACTAGAATAATCTCTCTCCTCACAACCCAAATTCTCAATAGAGAATACCGGAATACACCCGATCTCTCAAGCTTGCAACTCTCTAAACTCTCAATCGATCCACACAAGGATCTTTCTCTAAACAGTGTCTCATGCGGCACCTTCTTGACGATCTATTTCAACCTCTAAATTGGTGTCTCTCTTTCTCACCGAAAGCACACACAAAGTTATCTCCCATAATGCCTATTTATAGGCTCACAAATAGTCAGACTCACAATAGGATTCACAGTCCTAATAGTAATCCTAAACTTTTACCTTCAAAGAAAAATCTTCAAGAGTCCTAGATACACTAGAATTAGTTTTCCCAAAACCTTGAGAAGTAAAGAATCCAAAACCAATAAGAAATTAGTTTTGAGCCGCAACCCTAACACTTGGTATATAACTAAAAACCATTTCACAGGAGTAAACAAAACAGAACTTACCTGAGATATATATTCACACTTCATATAGCTTGCATGGCTACAAATTAAGCGAAGCCTGATAAAGACATGCAATCACTATTCACTACTGTCCCAAAATTTGGATTACAATGGAAATGGAAGCTAATGATAAAATAAAATGACAGATACAAGGACAGTTCAAAAAAATGACAAAGCAATCAGCTAACTAAACAATGGAAAAAGTAATATTGGTTCTGTTTGAATAGGTTTTACAATCAGATTTCAATAAGCTAAAAAAGTCGCATACAATAATCTGAGAGCCACTAAATTACCTCAGCCATAGGCAGATGTGATGATGTCTGGTATAGGTTCTGTAGTATTGCCGATGCCAAGTCTTATTACTCTTGCATTTTGGGTACTTCTGAGTATGCAGAAACATGCACATGAATATCTGGTTAAGAAATATGTACGAAGGTTAGCATTTGGATGCATTGATCATACAACCAAAGGATGATTTTAAACAAAAGACCTAGCTATAAAATATCACAAGTAAAAAAGCGATAGGCAGGCCAAAGCTAATGATGAAGTTTCATAAGCCAGCTGACCTCTGAAAACAAATATCCATTTTGCAAGTTCCCCATATTGATACTGCGTAAGACTTTTGTGCAATGACCTGTGATTTCATTGCATTGCTTATTAGTTTGTGACTTACATAATTGCTTTTGCATCAGGACATATACAGATGACATGAACATGAAGATTTGATTTATATAATCGAAAAATGAACCTTTTTGAGATTGTGATTTTGAGAGAGTAGAGATTCTAAGTTGAGAGACATGGTTGAGCTATGGAGGAGGAGAGCGTACTATGGCGGAAGAGGAGAGCGTACTATTGTGGTTTAACTTTAAAATAAATTAAAAAAATTTATTTTATAAAATTTTTTATTATTTTTTGAAAAAAACCTCCTTTTTTTTAAAATAAAAACGATGTTTTTGGAAAAAATTTAAAGGGTGTGGGAAATATTTTTTGGATATTATTTTGAGGGAAAAAATCCCAAAAAAAAAAAATTATTTTTGGGGGGGTTTTAAAAAAAAAAAAAAAAAAAAAAAAAAAAATAATTTTTTTTTTTACCAACTTTGCTCTCATTTTTAAAGTTTTAACTGTAAATTATCCAGACGTGAACTAAATCAGTCGCATGAAATAACCAAACAAAGCATCAATGAACAATAATATATATGTATGTAATGAGTACTGTATGGATATATTTAACAATATATAACCTGATCCAGAATGTTTTAGGCTGTGATGAAATACAAGAAGGCATGCAAATACGAGATGAAAATTGAAGATAATTCATAATTTGTTTCAACTGTCTGAGGAATACTGAGCTTTTGAGCATGATACAAGCAAGACTAACAATGATATATATAGTCCAGGCTGTTTGGCAGTTTCCGGGTTGGCACACACCATAGTTCAATTCTGTGGAAAACTTCATCTTGGCTTTGCCATAAAGCTACAATCTTTTCCGAGCCGATGGAAATGAAAGTGAGCGGCAGAAGTTACTAACAGTCCAATGCCTACAGAAAGATCCAAACACACAGAAACGTCATTGGGACACTTGGCACAATTCGGAGGTTTTATCTAGTACCCTGACATAAATTAAAACAGTAATACTACACCACCAAATGATGCGTCCATATAACATACTTATTAGCTAGAAACAAATGTGATGAACATTTGGTGAATAAATAAAACACTCCCACATCAATTGTCAAGTGTAGCGGTGCTCAAAATCAAAATCGATCCACAAGTAATTCCATGGCAAATGAAATTCGTATGGGACTGGCTGCTAAAGGTACATTAGCTAACAAAACTTTCAGTTTGGAGTACTGAGACATTTCATTGGGTAACTTACTAATCTCCAAACATTGGGTAAGTACCTGCATGCACATATTTTTTTTCTCGGTGATCCATGGACTGTAATGATGCAAAAAAAATTCATCATATTACTATTTGTTTTTTAATCACAATACTGCATTGAAAACGAAGTTGTAAAAAAGTAGAAGTTTTTTAATCCCTAAACCCTTCTCTATACAGATTTTTGCCTTTCCAGTCCTGCATATATTCCATCCATTTTTCAAGTATTCACACTTTGACTCTCGTATTTAATTCCTCATACCTATCTTGCTCATGATTAATGTCTTTGCTAGAATGACCTGAGATCAATATATTCTAAGCCCCTGCATGTGCCACTCGTTTGCTATCATCTCTACTTAATTTCATTTTTCCTCAAGCTTTGTTGTAGGCCGGGGCTTGCAGTTTGTTCATTGCATCAACTTTCTTGACAGGAAAAGTATTTCAATTCATTCATATACATTTATTAATGTTTTTTGTTTAGTTTTATAAAACAAATTCAAATAAGTAAATAAGTAAAGATCATATCACAGCTGCTAGATAAGCAAATCTCAATACCACAATGTCGAAATAAGCAAAAGCAAAAGCAGCAACAGCAAAACAAAGCCAACAACTCAACCAAATAAACCAAGCTAAAAAGTAGGAAAATTCAAGAAACATGCAGTGGATTATTTGAGAGATAGAGCAAGATTCACAAAGCGAGAAAGAGAAACAATCTTACAGAGACAAAGGATCGATGACAAACCCCGAAACTACCGCTTCCAGTGAGGTAGAGCGGTGGTGAGTTTGGTGCCCAAATCAATTGCTCTACGGATTGCAGCACTGATTCGTGATAGAGAGATAGAGCAGAGCTTGAGAGGCGGCGATGCAGAGGAGCGACGGAGGGGAATGGGTGTGACGGAGCAGATGAGTGTGATTGGTGGTGCAGCTGCGTCGCTGGAGGCGCGTTTTGACGTAGAGATGATGGCCAGCGTCACCGTCTTGGATCGAAGAAGAAGACCGGGCCATTGGGATGCCAAAAACAATGAATTTTATGCAAGCGAGGCTAAGGATGCCCATGGCCGGTGTCAATGTTCCTTTCTCTTTTCCAGTTGAGCAATGCCATTCAATTTCTTCCATCCATATCCTGTAATACATACATAAATTTCAATACAACACTTACTATTCTAGTTATGAGAAACCAACCATCCATTTACCAAACATGTGTTCCGATCAATAAACCATCAAAATGCTCAGATGCTAAGCAAGAAGACAACACATGAACCTTTTAAGTTTTGAATGATTCAGAACCTAATCCACTAGATTCCAATTAAATTGTGGACATTTCACACGGAGATTCAAATGAAATAAGACTTGTAATAGTGGCAAAAACCACTCTTTAAGATTTATTGGAATAATTCTCCTTAAACAGAAGTTAATAATGCCGGTATATTCCAGTGAAACTCTTAAACCAAGGGTAAAAACAACAAAATTCAGTTGCACCAGAAAAAAAAATATTAAATATATTAAGAATTCTCTGCATATGGAACTCCATATGTAAACCCAATGCCGACCCTCTCGCCAAACATTTAGAGACAGAAAAAGATAATCCTAGCAATCAAATTGCATCATCTTTGGGAGCCCGTGCAAGCAGGTCATCATCATATGAAACAGGTACCCTCAGCCTATCACGAACAGACACGTGTTTACTTTGGGGATTTGACTGGTTGTCTTGAGTCTGCATTTCAGGCATTTCAGATGCATGCTGTGAATCATTTGAAAAATTGGCTGGAGTCCCATCCTCTGATGAATTTGTAATTCCTTGAGATGGACTTTCTTTCCTTTGGTATGCTGGTGGTTGCCTGTTAAATGGTTGCTTGAATTGCTTCTGCATGAGGATAAAAAAGGTACAGAAAAATTAAGACAGAAGACTACGTTTGGGCAATAATAACACCTAAAACATCTATGTACTACTCCTGCAATTCCTAATTCAAATACACAAGCAAAAGACTACACAAGAAACTACGCTGCAGCTCAAATTAAACACCAACAATAAAGCCAATTTTAAAAATAAATTGATAATGCACCTCAAATTCCCTTGCTTGTTTCATGATCTCTTTATAAGCCTTTGGCTCTCGTGCTTTAATGATATTCCACAGTAGGCCACCACCTGTCCGCAAACGTTTTCCATTAGCAGTCATCTGACCTCCGCAAGCCTGGACTGCATTCACCTGAAAAATTTCATCATTTATTATGAATGTTTCTAGCCAATAACAAGTATCCATTCTCTAAATAGTAAATACTATCCCCTCCAGACTACAAGTAATGAATAAACTCATATACTAGATATATAGAAACAACTATAACAAGCACATACAATAACATTCAGACATTAGTCAAGGAGATAGTTGTAGCAAGGCCAAAGATGTTCATTATCACAGAAGTTTCTATTAACACCTTGGAATTGAGCTTATAGCTATTCAAAATGTCGGGAAAAGCAAACATGACCAAGAGTTGAATACATCAAGTTCACTCCCAACAAAGGATAACCCACCTTCCCCTTAAGCTATACTGTGAAAGGGTCTAAAAATGAGATAGATGGCTCGAGGGTAAAGAAAACCTTAAAAGGAACCACAAAGCACTTCGAGGTACATTGATCCATAATTGATTCACCCAATAACACAGATTTCCCACTCCCAAGAGTGTTCAAGAAGGCACATGATAGAATTGATATGGACAAAATAATGGACGGTTTTCAGTGATGCTTCTCAGTGAGATCACTGAAAACCCAGCTCTGAGCGCTAGACGCATTTTTTTAAAACTAGCAGCAAGGTTAGATCACCTTGAAGCTGTAAGGTGAAGGGGACGAAAAAAGAGACAGATGTCTCAATGGGTAAAGGCAACCTTAAAATAACCATTCAGCACTTCCAAGAGCATAACCCATTCACCTGACAACAGGATTCTCATTAGCAAAAAAATAACCAAGAGTGCTCAAGAAGGTATAGAATAGAATTGACATACATTATAGATGATCTTCAATTGAGAAAATCATTGATAGCCCAGCTCAAACGTATTGAGTGCAAAGTGCATCTTAACATTAGCAGCAAGGTCGGATCATCTCAGAATAAGGCACATTAATGAAGATAAACATGTACCAAATTTACGACCAGTTGCTAATGGCATCTGTCAAGGAGGAAGACGATTACAATACATACAGTATAAGAGATCACAATCCTAAGTTGTAAAATTCATTTTCTCCCAACATGTGACACATCTTTTTTTTTTCCACACAAAAAAAAAACAAAAACAAATTAACATAGTAATGTAAATGAGTTATATAAATTACCTCTGTGATGAGATCACACAATGCAGAAACACCCAGACACCCAACAGCAGTATATACCATATATGATTTCTTCTCTCTCAAACTTTTACACGTCTCCAAAACAAACCTGGCAAAGGGAAAATCAAAAGAATATTACAAACCACAAGAGCGCTCCAAAATCCTTTTCAATACATGTAATTACTTTCATTTGTAATTGAGCAGCACATAACCTGTCTATGTCAAATACATTAGTCAATGGGCTGCTGTTATTTCCCTTATTCTTCTTCCTCCTCCTCTTCTTATTTCTCTGACGTCCTTGGTTTGCACCACGTTCTTGGTTTACTCCACTGACATTCCCACTACTGCCCTGAACCGAGCCATTTTGTGATTCATGCTCCACAAGCTCTCCTTCTTCCACATCAACCATTTCAACATCTTCACCATCCTCAAAGTTATCATCATATATTGAGTCTAATATGCTGTCTTCTCCTTCCATACGAACTTTCCTTCACTGACTGTAACAGTAGCCCACAAGGATTCTAAAGCCCAATTTATTAGCCCACTATTCGGTCCATTTAAACATTTAAAGAACTACATCGAAAAATTGTTATTACTATTGTTAAAAAGTTGTAATCAAGTTGAAAATAAAACTGAAGTTGTGTATCTATTTTTTATTGTCCAGTTAAGTCAAATGGATTAAGGCCATATCGTCATTATCTTCTTTCCTGTTTTTGATCATGCTCTTAGTAAAGTGCAATTTTTTGAAAAAAAAAAATCAACTATTGTCCTAAGTTAGTTAGTAATCGATCAACATGTTTAATTTTCTGTTGCTATATGAGATGTTCTGTCTACAACATTTGAGAACCGTTAGATAGATTGGTGGGAATGGGAAAGCTTAGGCGGTATTCTAACAGGGTAGGTATGAAATACCAGAGAATGAAGCAAAGACTAACACCACATGGTAGGCATGAAATTGATCGAAATCAAATACTCAAAAGAGATTCAGAAAATCAAAATCCATTTAAGGACTCACATGTAATCCATTTTCCAATAAAAATATACACACATTCATGAAAATGATCTAAAAAGCAACAAATAAGGGGAAAATTAAACACCTCTGAAAAAATAAACACCTGTGAAAAAAATGCCCCTTAGCTTGCAAATTGTTCGATGGATGAGATGCCCTTTAGCTTTCAAACTGTTTGGTAGTCCTCGTAGTTTTCCTACAATGTAGCTGCAGATTATTAAACTAATTCAGGCCAAACACATATAATAAAACAACAAAAACATATACTAAAAAAAAAAGTAATAACTTGAAGAAAAACTTAATATTTAAAAAAAAATTGGAAGAGAACTAATTCAGGGTAGACAAAACAAAGGATGACCTGATCTCCTCATTTTCTTTCAAATGGAATAAATCAATGATATAGACAATTAGCATGCGGGAACAAATAACAAAGTACAGAACTGAATATTAGTGTGGTATGTTTGAAACATAAACTTAATCCATAATACAAAAGTGAATCTAACTCCCAGAATCTAAAATTTAAAAGGACCCAATGTAAAACATGTTAAATAACTCGGAAAAAAGCAAGTCAAACCCAGAAAAGAAAAAAAAATGCAACCTAATCAGAATAATTAATTGAACTGAACACAAAGAATCCATGAACATTGAGCAACGTCAATACTAAAACTGAAGCAAAACTTTCATCAAAACACAATCAGATTTTCCTTGCCCACTATTGGAGAACCACAATTAAACCTGATCCTCTAATAATGAACCTATTTTACCGGTAGCAAAAGATTGGAATTCTGCAACAACAAAAAAAAGAGAAAAGAAGGTAATGGTTTCTGATATGATATGATACACCCATGTCACACTATAGGATTTTTTTTTTCATTTTGCTCTGCAACTGCATATATCTATTTATATATAAAAGGTGAACAGTACACGATCAACAAAGGAACCAATCAAAGCTTCACAGTTACTTTCTTGAACCAAAATCACATTTCTATGCTTATGATCGTATACAGCCGAACATCAATTAAAGAACAGTCAATATGAAGAAGCAACTTTAAGATTCACAGAGAGCAGTGTCTAGAGTAATTGAATTGAATATGAAAAGAAGAGAATCAATTGCAAATATGCAAAAGCGATGCAATCAGTGGGGCAGAGAATAGAGAAGAGGTAATTGAACGAACCTATGCGCTGTAATTGAACGAACACGGACATAATTCTCATCAAAATGAATTGATGCAAAGGAGAGTGACATTAGGGTTAAGGTACGAACCTGTGCTTGGACTTGGCGTCGGAGGAGGCAACGGTGGCGCTGGAGGTGGACGCGGTGGTGGCGCAAAGTAGGAAGAGAATGATAAGAGTGAAATCTGATTTTTTTCCCAAAGCAGTGAAGATGATGAGACAATTATACAACAGAGGGCATAGACGGAATTACACAATAAAAATAAAAATCGCAAGGACACACTGTTCACGTGAACAGTGTAATGTTCTTTCACTGTTTACGTCAACAGTACACTTGCGATTTTTGCCCTCAATTTGGTGTTGTGTAATTTTATCTATGCCCCCAGTTCACCCCAAGTATGTAATTGTCTCATTGGCGGCCGCATAATTTCTTTCGCACTCTTCTGCTTGTTTAGATTGGAACTTTTCTTTCCTTCAATTTTTTTGCTTTTTAGTTCAATCACGCACTCCTCCGCTTGCTTTTAATTTTGCCCGAGGGTCAATTCTCTATCTCAAAATCAGATCTTTGCTCTCTTTTCCACAGATTTCGGCTCAAAACAATTCTCTGACACCGTTATTTCAAATCTTATCTCTTTCTTCCTTATTTTCAGATTTCTGTGGTCCTCTACTAGGTAATCTCTCCCTTAATTGAAATCGTGCTCCGATTTGCGATCTAGATTAGAATTCTGAAGAATATCTAACTTTTGATTGCAATCAAGGTCTTTGTCGGCCGATCATCGCTGCAATCCGATTGGTATGATCCCCCACTCTCTCACACTTTTGATACCTCTTAATTATTGATTTGATCGATTTTTTTAATGTATGCTGTGAATCATGACTAATTGTCTGCAAAACCCTTACATGAATTTTGTAGGCTTTGATTGTTTCCGTCGTTTCCCAACTGCTCGGTAGGGACGCACCTGGAGTGCACTTGAGTACCTGTAAGCACAAGACGAAGGTCATGGGGAGACCGGTGTGTACCGACTGAGGGCCCTCCGACGCTCAAGTTAGTCCCGGTAGGATCTAAGAGCAAAGTATATGTAGGATTCGGAGAGAACGTACTAGAATAAGGAGCAAGGACTCATTATATATGAGGTGAGGTCGGAGACAGGCTTCCCTGGGATGGGGGACATCCCCGGACACGAGGGAATATTCACTAGTACATTACCTCGACACGCGCACCGAAGGATAGCAGCGCCTACTGCGGTATGGGTGTACAGCTTAGTGCAATCTGTGAGATAGTGGACTTAGCACGTATGCTAGGTGGCTGTGCCGGTACCGATGGGGCCGGGAGCCCTCGGTATTTTGGTCAGGAGATGTTCTTGTGTTGGCCGAAAGGAAGGCTTGTTGTCGGTACACCCGGCCTGGTCTTACAGGTACCGCCGGGATACAGCCAGAGCTTTGACTGCGGCCTGGGGCTTATTTTGCCGTTGGGGCATTGCAATGGCAGTACACTCGATAGGGATCCCTACCGAGTTGGTAGACACCGCCGGGGCGTTGCCTATGCCGTTGGGGCATTGTCACAGCCAAGTATCGCCTCGGTAGGTGATGCCTACCGAGTCTGTGTGCTATCGGGCCCATAAGTGGGCTACCCAGTGATGGTGAGCTACTCTTGACCCGGCATAGGGGTTGTACCGGTACAGATATGAAATGGTAGCAACAGAAGTCCCCAAAGTCCCGAGCAGAAAGAACTTATTGGTCGGGGACCTAGTCCATAAGTTCATATCAAAGCGTAGCGAAGTGTCGATGGGGCAGCTGGTCCAGATGGTCCGAGTCCCGTTATAAATAGAGGTGAAGAGAATTCACTTCTCTTCATTCTTACATTTTTCATTCCAGAGCTCTGAAATCTGTCGGTACGAGAAGCAGAGCATTTGTGTCGGTAGCTGTCAATTGGTCAACCGATTCCTCGACTGTCAGCCTTCAAAATTGTAAGTACCGAGAAACCTGAATGATTTATGTATTTTCTGCTTTTGTAACATAGAACGGTGTCCTGCCTTAGGACCGAGCTGGGTTGCATAGGCATAGGGTTTCCATCCAGGTAAGAACCTTAGTTCGTTTTTGCAGATGTCTGATTCAGAAAGTCAAAGTGTCAGTAGTGGCAACGCCTTCTCTGGGAAGGTGCAGAGAGGAGTCTGTTGCGAGAGGTCGTAAATGTGGCCTCTATTACCAAAACAAGTAGCAGTGAGAGTAGGTCCTGCTCGTCCGCCACCGAGCAATTTTGCCTCGAGACTGCGTTTTAAGCGTTAAGTAGAGGAATCAAAACCGGTGAGAACATAGAGCCATTGAGCACGATTAAGGATAGTCAGCTCTTTCCTGGTGGTAGCTCTGGGTTTCCGTGTGGATCACTTACCGTTGAGTGTGTCTACCGAGGAGGACTTGGTGGCTCTGAGGGAGGCTTTTAACATCCCAAGTTCAGTGACGATGCGTCTTCCGGAGAAAAGGGAGCTCATGAGTGCTTCAGCGGTACCAGGAGAGACCTTGGTACACCCTTTCTTCTTCGGGGAGGGTTTAAGGATTCCCCTACCGGCGTACCAACAGAGATTCTTGGCCGAGGTGTGGCCATATCCCAGCTGAACCCTAACACCTGGCGGTGTCTCAACTCCCTATACACTCTATATCACCACTGTGTTCTTCAATCAATGGGTGCTGAAGGAGCACTCTAAGAATGACAAGGGATGGTATAAGGTCAAGTCGGTATTGAAGCCTTGCTCCGAGTGTCCTAGGGACACCGAGTGGATGGACGTAGAGTCTCGATACAAGGACGTTACTCGGTCCTGCCTAATGAAGAGTGCGTTGGTCCGGGAGGGCATGGCCGGGGAGAATGACATCGAGTCCTATGAGATTGGGAGTCCGAAAATTATAAGGGACCCGCTGGTGTTTGGCAATCCCACTTCCCAACATACGTGGATGAGCATATATTTCTTCATCGGTGGGGAGTGGGAATTCCCGGCAGGATCAGAGCTACTGGAGAAGAGGGTCCCGTGTAACTTCATGGATGCCCCTGGTTGTTAGATTTCCCGAGATGACACTTGCCTCTCCTTTTTTGTTTTGCCCCTGGTACTAACTGCTTTTTTTTTTTGCAGTGGACCGGTCTTGGATGAGGCTTACTAGGGAGCAAGAAAGGGAGATTCAATGGATTCGGGATAATTTCTCGATAGTTCTGAGGAGGTCTAATGTGCTTCTCAATCGGTATTCGCTTCTATTTCTGCCCGGATCCGGTAGGATAGATAAGGTTAGAGGTACGAGTATGAAGACAGCTAGTTCCTCACGTTCGATCACCTATCAAGAGGAATACACTAACGTCAAGAGGAGACCGGGTGACCGGTCTTTGCTCCTCCGATGCCTAAGTCAGTTTAGTGTATTAATATTGACAGTGTGACTTTAATGAGTAATGAATGCGTACCATTAATGAGGGACGAGGTGGGCTCTTATAGGTGGTTAGGGAGAAAGTTAGTTGCTTGTATTCGATATGGGATCAGTGGCCTGTGACATGGAGCAGGATCCTTTGCAGTAAGTAGTTTGGACCTACAAGGTAGCCGACCCCCGAGCAAGTCCTGGCCAAAGTCTTGCCCGAGTTTAGTTGAGGTGGTACTGAGGTAGCCGTGGGCTATCTGGCCGGGGTTCAGGAGTGATCGGGGATGTCCCCGAGCGTGTACTATTTCTAGTTGGTTAGTAGAGGTACAACTTCATTTTTCAGGTTTAACCATCATTCCCAATCCTTGTAAGTGGATCTCAGTGTTGTACTTATGATTGTGTTTTTTTTTGTCTCATCGGTTCCTCGATTTTGCAGTTCTTCTTCAATACCGCCGGTACCGTCGACTCGGGGACAAAGATAGTATGGTCTGGGAGCGCAAGGATCTTTACCAGTTAGAGAAGGTGGAGGTGGTGGCTCGGGACCCGGTCCCCGAGACTGAATTGGTCATTCTTGATGGTACTGGTGTCGCAGCTGAGGGTGCCGGTAAGAGGAAGAAGAAGAAGGCCAAGAGGGCTCGGTCCACCTCGGAAGCTGAGGTTGAGGTGGAGGACTTGGCGGTCCAGGAGACTGCTGATGTCCCGGTAGCGAATGACTTTCCACTCAAGAAGAGTGCTCAGAATGAGGTAATCTCGTTTCTTTACTTATTGTGTTTTTTGTTGACCGGTGTTTGACTCTTTTGTAGTTTGTTAAACAGGTAAGGGAGCATAGGAAGAAGCAAAAGGTGCAGTCCTCCCTGTATGGGGCTTTGCACGAGGAGGGTGTTGCAGCTGCTGTGGATGCCGGTACTGCCCTAGCAACTGCCAGCTCTTTTGCGGCCCCCGCCATCTCAAGGTCGGTACAGGGTTTTAACTCCCAGATGTACCTCAACCTAGTGAGCAATGCACTGAAGGACCCTTTGTCGGCCCTTGACATGGTGGATCTGGCGAGCCTTCCCTTGAGAAAGCACCGAAACCATATCTTTCAGTGCCGGTAGAAGGTATTGTTCTTTATTAATCATGCACTGGTTTTTTACTTTGGAGTACTGAGCTCTTATGTTTGTACACCTGTACTCATTGGGTACCGATGTGGCAGTTGACATATCAGGAGCAACTTCTGGACCGCCGGTACTAGGAGGAGCTTAGACGGGCTGGTGGCAAGGCTCGCTCGCTCGAGAGTGCATGTCTCAGTAAGCAGAAGGCCAAGGAGGTGGCCGAAGCTGAGCTTGCCCGGGTCCTAGAGGCTGTCGGTAAGGCCGTGATGGAGGCCGAGGAGAAGGCTAAAGCGGTGGTGGCTTCTGAGACCACTCGTCTCCAGGCTGAATTTGACCGAAGGCTTCAGGGTGCTCTCGGTAGGGCCAAGGAGAAGGTTGTGCTCGCTTATCGTCGTGACCAAGGTCGTGCTGTGGAGCAGGCCACTGCCTATATTGACGATGATCGAGGTCTATATCCTCGGCAACATCAAGAAGGCCTTCCCAAACTAGGACTGGAGTTTATTGCCGATACCGGTGGTAACCGAGGAGATTGTCGATGACGAGCATAAGGAGATCCTCAAGGAGATTGAGGCTGAGTCAGCGGTGTTCCGAGTCAGCAGCAGAAACAGAGAGAGTGAAGTCCCCCATGTTTGGGTGGTGTCGGCCATTGGCCTTGTAACCTTTCCCCCTTTTTATTTCTTGGGTTCTATTTTGGCCCACTACTGAACAATATTCCCAGTAGGGAATGCTCCCTCGAGAGTTAGTACTATTGGCCACGACGCCTTTAATTTCTTTGTTGGATAATGGCGTGTTTCGCCATTTGATAAATTTTCTTTTGTTGAATATTTTCAAGTATTCACTCGGGAGGACTGGATTATTTAGTCTGTCTTCCGGTATTGTTTTCTTGATCATTCATGCCGGTAATTGATACCAGCAGCACAGCTTTAGGAAACTTATGACATGGGGGTCGCTAGTATCGGCTGCATGTCTGATAGAAGTTTCACATGGGGGTCGCTTGTATCGACCACATATCTTACAGAAGTTTTACATGGGAGTCGTTTGTACTGACCGCATATTTTACAGAAGGGTCACATGGGGGGTCGCTTGTACCGGCCACATGTGTTTTTAATAGGAAAACTTATGCATGGGGGTTGCTGGTACCGGCCACATATCTTACAGATGCTTCACATGGGGGTCACTTGTACTCATATCGGTGTACTGTCGGTGTCACATGTTTGATGTAGTTCAATTTTTTGAAAAACAGGAGGTTACTCATGGCCGGATTGGTTAAAGGAGGTGGTGACCTCCCTACCAGTATATTCCGGGCTTTTTAAGGCATGGCATATGGGTAGTAGTAGCATAGGTGTTCAATGTGCCATTATCGTGGGAGTATGTAAGTGACTCATCATTAAAGTAGTGGGTAAGTATAGTTTCAGAAAGGGGTTGTCGTTCGATGAGGATAAGTGGGCTCCCCAATCCCAAGGTAGTGTGTGTGGTGAGTAACTCTAGGTTTGATGGAAAGGGAAGTAGTGGAAAGAGTGGAGTGTGTGATTTAGATAATGAGTGAAGTGTAGTGAACTAGTGATAGTGTTCGGTTTTGTGTAAGAAATGGTGGAATGCCAAGATAACTAACAAGTGAAGAATGCATGTTATGGTCATTCAAACTCTCTAGGTGTCATGGGAGATTCCTCTATGTTACCTAATACCGAATCCCCCAAAGTGCTTAAAAGGCGTAAAGCATCGAAGCATATAGACTCAAATGTGTATTGTCTTAGTCTAGAGGAAAGTAAAGTGATCAAGCCAAACTATTCTCATACAAGATGGGTTAAATTAATGCATATCTAAGAGTGATCAATCCTTCAAATACACATTCAACACATATTCAAATAGGCAATACACATACTCATGAAACACATAGGCATTTATTCATCAATTAAGCATCAGAAAGTCACATTGGACTAGGGCACACAACCCTAGTCCCCAACAAAGTAACTACTCACTAATCATCTCAATATACATCATCAATTTACACAATAAAGCTTTAGACATAAGGATAAGAGAGAGTAAAGATGAGGAATGCTCAATAGATGCTATATTGCTCCTCCTTTGCCTTTGATGATGACTTTTGGTGACTTGGTGAGGATCCCAGCTGCCCAAAGTGGTGGTGGAGGTAGTAGATGTCATGGTGAGGAACTTCTATGAATGGTGGAGGCGGAATGGAGGTGAGGAAGTGGTTGAACCACCGTACGTCGACCGGTCGACATATGTGAATAGCTAGATCTAAGGGAGAGGTGGAAAGGAGGAAATGGAAAGGGAAAAGTGGGTGTTTTGGGGCTGATTGAGAGGGAATGAAAGGTTAGGATGAAGTAGAGTTAGATCTAATGGTCATGAAGTTTAATGAATGGCAATGGGGTAAAATCCTATAAGGGACAAAGGGTAAGAATAATCTAGGGGTAACCTCACCATATCTAGCATATCCCTTTGCTGATGAGTCACAAGGTTGACTTCGCTTTGACTTTGACCACGACCCTCGTAGTTGACCAAACTTCCAGAATCACTACTACAATTATGTTGTTAGACATCACCTGAAAGACATCGGTTGGAATTGCACGTGATTTTACATCAAGTTGCGTCATAACCGATTTCTGTTTATAATTTTCACATCGATCCTTAAAATGACCGGTGTTTATGAAATTCCGGTTGCACGGAATAGTCCCAATAAACGGTAGTCGCCCTAAACACTAATCGGAGAGCATACACAACTTTGAACAAATTAAAAGTTAATCTCTCCACAACCTAACAACCTAGATTCAAACAATTGCACAAGCAATTCACAATTGACAATAAATATATATGCAACAAGCACAATCAATTGTACAACCTAGAATCCCAAAGTGAGCATCATCAATAGCTCACCACGGACTATATCTATTGTATGATCAAGCATGCAACATGTTAATCAATTAAACACAATAGCATATAGATAGGCAATCACACAATATGCTAATCAATTAAGCATAATACAATAGACAAGCAAACACACAAACAACACACGATATGGTCACCCGGAAACCTCTACCTCTAGAGGGAAAACCGGAGGGGAGCCGTACCCCACGCTCTTGTGTAACACTATGAAAAACGCCAATTGGCAAACACATACAAGGGGGAATCACAATCCCAAACTCTACACTATCAACCCTATGACTAGTGGCAGCTCTAACCTTGTGTAGCCTCCAAATGCTTCTTCAAGTGCTCCCACCTCAAGCCGCTCCAATTGAAAGAACTTCACCACGTGAATCCTCCAACCGCAAGCATCACCAACAATGCAAATGTGTGTGTGTATGAGTGAATGAAATGAATTCAATTCGTTTGACACAAGCAAGTAAACAAGGAACACTTGCTAGAATCAAACAAATCGAATTGACAAACCTTGAATATGATTGAAGGGTTGATTTAGTTATTCACAAGGAACAATAACTAAATCAACAACATCAAAGATGTGAGGAGCCTATAACATGGATCTAGGGTCACTCAACTATACCAGAAAACTCTCTCAAGACGTTTTGGACAATAGGCAAAGAGTAGAAAAAGTTCAAACAAATGAAAATCGAAGGATTCTATTTATAGAAAACAAAACAAACGCTAGGCGATCGATCGCACTGTTCACGGGCGATCGATCGTCACTGTTCATGAACAGTGGTACTGTTCATGAATAGTGGTACTGTTCATGAATAGTGGTACTGTAGCAACGGACAAATTTTTGAATCGCAACGGGCAGATTCTCCAACGGTACTATTGACGATCGATCGCACGATTCCAGGCGATCGATCGCACTGTTCATATGAACAGTAACACTGTAGCACATGAACAGTACACTGTAGCAAAAACAGAAAAATATCTTAAAAATAAATGTTTGCTTAACCAAATGAAATTTAATTAATTTCTAGCAAACCTAAGATATTTGTGCTACTCCTTAAGCATAAACAAAATGTATGAAATGCATATGCATGATTCATACCTTGAGATGCTTGAATGAAACCTTCGATGAACAATAATCGAAGTCCGGAGAAAAGACCGGATAAGAAAGGCGTCTTCACGAACCATCTCGAGCAAGAACAACCTAAGCCACTATTCCTAATCCCTTAAACAACCTAGCATTGAATACAATAAAATTCTAATTCAAGGGAAGAGGTTTTGTCAAATAGGAAATAGCCAATATCAAATATTTTGCGCTTACAGTTTACAAATTAATTTCAATTTTGCGGGAACCCCAAATTGCAAAAACACGGAGCGCTAAAAATTTTAAGTGGAGCTGCGGAACATTTTTCCCCCCTTAGAGCGTGTTCACCCGTTGGGGCTCTGGGGCAGGGGTTCTAGGGCTCTGGGGCTCTAGGGCAACTACTATTTATGTACTTTTTTATAGTTGCTTCCACCCGTTAGGGCAAGGGCAAGGTTACCTTTTTATTTTTTTATTTTTTTATAAGGATATATCCTTTTATCTATTGCAAAAGTGAAATATTATTTATTGCAAATGTTAAATAAATTGCAACATCTCATATTCTCATGTGAATTAAATAAAAATTTAGTCATGTGCAGATTAAATTCTATGGGGTCCACCACTTTTTTAGGTTGCCACATGGCAATTGGGTCAAGACTTGGGGCTAGTCTTGCCTTGAGGATTGCCCCAGGTCAGTTTTGGACTAGGCTAGAAATCATGGGTGGAAGTTAAGTTTTCATAATTTTTTGCTTTTTGGGGCTACATCTAAGTGGCAACAGAGCCAAACTCCCCTTGGTGGAAATGCTCTTAATATTCCCACACTTCATATTTTCAGCTAAACAAATCATTGAAGACTTCAAAACTCGCACAGCCCCTCGAACGCTCCAACTCCGATCTCTCCTTCCTCTCGTCTCCTTCCCTCTTCCCTCTGCTGAGTTTTTCTTTTTTCTTTTCAGGCCAGACCTTTGCCCAAACTCGCCTCCCTCACGCGTCTCTGCTCTCTCTCCGCACCCTCGCCTCCGCTGCTCCACCATGGAGCTCGTTCTCCAGTTTTCTGTTGGAATGAAAGCTCTGTATACAAAGAGCACAACTACACAATCTGATTGGAATAGCTTGAATATTATTGAACAAGTCAGACCTTTAAATAGCCTGAAACTTAACAGCAAGAGCTGGAAACAAGGCCACGTCTAGGCTACATGCAGCCACGTGCAAAACAGAAACAAGAAGAATTCAAAATGCTAACAGACTCCTAGAGACTAGATCATATTCCTAGAGACTAGGTCATATCCAAACACCTCCTAAAGTCTAGGATATTATTAACTGGAAGTAAAGCCAAACTAAAATCCTAACAAACCCTCCCTTAAACTAAAATGCAAGAAACAATTTTAGCTTACTTCAGTGACATCGCAAACTCCTAACATGCTTCGTAAACAAAGTCTGTTCACTCTCACACCTTGAGAATCCTTCATTGACAAAATGAGTCTCTATACGACTAAACCAAGCTCTAGGAGCTTATTTCAATCCGTACAAAGCTTTGTGTAGTTGATACACCATGAGTTCCTTGCCTTCCTTCTCATATCCTCTAGGCTGATCAACGAACACTTTCTCAATTAACTCTCCATGTAAGAAAGCAGACTTGACGTCGAGTTGATAGATCCTCCAACCTTTCTGAGCTGCTTACACCACTATAGTTCTCACAGTGTCAAGTCTTGCCACCGGTGCAAACACCTCTGAATAATCAATCCCCTCCTTTTGTGAGTAGCCCTTGGCCACGAGTCGTGCCTTGTGCTTGATTACGGCTCCTTGCTCATCGTATTTGGTCTTGTAGACCCACTTTACCCCGATCCTTTTAGCTCCTTTTGGTAAGTCTGTAAGAGTCCAAGTATTGTTTTTCTCAATAGCCTGAATCTCTGCATCCATAGCTTGGCGCCACTTCTCTTCTTTCATTGCATCTTCAAAGTAAAAGGGATCCTCAACAGAAATGTCTTGCACCATGTGAGCTTCATCCTCCCCACTCAGCTCTTCACCGCTAAAGTAATCACTCATCCATCTAGGAGGTCTTCTCTCCCTCCCTTCTACTGTACATCTCCCCTCAGACCTTCTTAACTCACTGCTAGCTTCACTAGAAATTTGTGTTTCCCTGTTCCCACCTTCTTCTCTTTCACCTACAGCCCCGTCACCTTCTTCTCTTTCACCTACAGCCCCATCACCACTCTCTACATTATTCTCTCCTTCTACTCTATTTCCCGAGACCTCAAAACTTTTAGGACTCTCAAAAACTTCATCATCATCACTCCACCTTAACTCTGTTGATATTTGTTCTTCATACATATCACCCCAACTCCACATCTTATCTTCTTCAAACACTACATCTTTACTAACTACTACCCTTTTTGTATCAGGATCGAACAACTTATATCCCTTGGATTCCTCACTCACACCTAAAAGAATACATGGAAAACTTCTATTATCTAGTTTGCCTCTGTTCACCTTCGGTTTATGCACATGAGCAAGGCATCCCCGGATTCCCGAAATGATCCACGAAGGTGTTATCCCGCTCCGGCCTCTTGTGGTGTGACATCCTTGACTGCTAAGGTAGGGCACCGATTTAGGACGTAGAAAGTCCATAATACGGCTTCAGAGCCAAAAAGTAGTGGGAACTTTCTTGGCAGACAACATTGATCGAACCATGTTCATCACGGTTCGATTTCTTCTCTCTGCCACGCCATTTTGTTGTGGCGTGTATGCTGTAGTGAGCTGTCTCTTAATTCCCTGCTCTTTACAAAAATTGTTAAACTCATGAGAAGTAAATTCACCTCCCCGATCTGTTCGTAGGCACTTGATGAATGCTTCAGCTCCCTTCTCAACCATCTGCTTGAAATTCTTAAAGTGGTATAGTGCCTCGGACTTTTCACATAAGAGGTATGCCCATGCTTTACGACTGAAGTCATCAATAAAGCATAAAACATACCTCTTGCCACCGTTTGATGTGGGAGATATTGGTCCACAGATGTCTGCGTGCACCAGCTCTAGGACTTGACTTGCTCTCCAAGTGCTTTGTTTTGGCATGGCACTTCTATGATGCTTCCCATTCAGACAATCTGTGCATGTAGTCGTTGAGCTTGCAAGTTGTGGCAATCCATGAACCATCTTCTTAAATTGCAAGGTTCTTAGACCTTTGTAACTCAAATGCCCATATCGCTGGTGCCATAAGTAGGTTAAATCAGGAGAGCTTGTGTGCATACATTCTTCAGGTTGAGTGTCAGAACCTTGAGTTTCTGCTACCAGGATAAACATACGGTTTATACTCATTTGGCTTTGAGCAATCAGGCCCCTGTATGGATGATAAATACTACAAATGCCTTTTTCAATCACAATTTTCAAGCCTTTCTCTTGTAACTGACCAATACTCAACAAATTATTTCTCAAATCAGGAACAAAATATACTTCTCCAATGGTGTAAGTAATACCATTTAAAACAAGCTTGACAACACCCTTTCCACCAACACTCATCCTAGAGTTATTCCCAAGTTTTACTGAATGTTTAAAACTCTCATCCAGACTTGAAAACATACCTTTGTCGTTGCACATGTGATTTGAGCAACCAGAGTCCAAGAACCAAGCATCATGCCGTGTACGCTTGTGTAACTCCACATAAGACATCAACAACAGATCATCTTCCTCATCTAACTCAGCGTAGTTGGCCTCCTTGTTCCATTTCGGGCATTCATACTGAAAATGGCCGTGGTTGTGGCATTTGTAACATTGCACCATTGTCTTGTTGACAGTCTGCCTACCTCTTCCGCGACCCCTACCTCTGAAAAATGTTCCTCCTCTTCCTCTCATGGATGCCTGATCTTCTACTTTCAGCGCCTGGTCACCTTCCTCTCTATTCACCCTTTTGAATTTCTGCTCTTGTACTACCAACGAGCTCTGCAGTTCATCAATGGACATAGTCGAAATATCCTTTGCTTCTTCAATTGAAATGACAACAGGGATGAACTTATCTACCAGGGTTCTCAAGATCTTCTCCACGATCTTTTCATCTGTCACTGCTTCACCATTGCTTCTCATTTTGTTGGAGACAACCATTACTCTTGCAAAGTACTCCGTGATGGTTTCTTCTTTCCACATTGCCAGTATCTCGAACTCTCTTCTGAGTGTCTGAAGGTGAGACTTCTGTACCTTCTCATTTCCGCCAAACTTGAGTTTCATAGAGTCCCAAACAATTTTGGAGGAACGACGATCCAAAATCTGCTCGAAGACGGTCCTGTCGATGGCTTGATAGAGGTAATGCTTGACCTGATGATCTTTGGTCCTAGCATCCTCAAGTTGTGCTTACTGTGCATCTGTCAGCAAAGTCCCCGCTCTTGGCTCCTCGAAGCCATTCTCCACCAAACTCCACAAGCCTTTTGCGCGGAGAAAATTCTCCATGAGTTCGCTCCAGTGATCGTAATGACCACTGAATTGAGGAATCTTAGTCAGACCCTTTTCTTCACTCATCTCTCTGTGCTATTCTCTCTAAGCTGCTGCTTTACCCTTTCTTTTAAGGCCCAGTGGGGGCTCTGATACCAGATTGTTGGAATGAAAGCTCTGTATACAAAGAGCACAACTACACAATCTGATTGGAATAGCTTGAATATTATTGAACAAGTCAGACCTTTAAATAGCCTGAAACTTAACAGCAAGAGCTGGAAACAAGGCCACGTCTAGGCTACATGCAGCCACGTGCAAAACAGAAACAAGAAGAATTCAAAATGCTAACAGACTCCTAGAGACTAGATCATATTCCTAGAGACTAGGTCATATCCAAACACCTCCTAAAGTCTAGGATATTATTAACTGGAAGTAAAGCCAAACTAAAATCCTAACATTTTCACTGCTGGATCTCTTTCTTTGGGCACCCAATCCAGGCTCCAGTTCTGTCCTCAAGCCCAGCCTCCTCGGAACTCAGATCCGCACATCTTCTCAGCCGCTCCCTGGAGGCACCGAAATCTCAACCTAACAGCTCTATCACATTCGTCGATCCAGGTATCGTCCTATTTCTCTATGAAAATTATGTTTAATTAAGTACCATTGATGTTTAGATGTCTATGATGGTTTAAAATTTCATGTAGCATTCTCTTTCATTTTCTCTTTTCTATCTCTCTTTCTCGCCTCCAGCTATCTCTCCTCTCTCTCCATCTGACCCATTCACAAGCAATTGGAACATGATGTTGCAAGCAATTGGAACCCAGCGATAAGGTATTTCTATTCAATTGTTACCTTGTCAAGTTGTTTATTTGGGGTTAGGTTTCTGTTGAGCATGTTCTTCCTCCAATTTGACTTGGCTCGATTCTTTGGCAGGACTGATGAGAATAATCATGTGTCTGTTTGGTTTCCTTCTTAACCGAGTAAACCAGTTTACTTCTAAACTGAACTAGCAATCAATTTCCTTTTGATTTCGCAAGAATTAGGGGGTTAGGTTATTAAGGGGTAAGGTTCTGAAATCTATCAATCTATTCTTCTTTCAAACTTTTCCCGGGTTGTTTTACTAATACTCTTGCACGTATGACTTTTAATTGAATTCTATTCAATGGCTCACTTAAGGTGGACATTTAATTGTGCTATTGACTATAAAATTACCTTTGGTAACTCCAATAGGATAAGTAGAAATAGCATTGGCAGTGAACTAGTGATTTAAATGGTGCACACCATGTATTCGATGAAATGCCAAAGGCATCATCTAAGCTGAACCAGTTGGCTTGTCTATGATTTTCGTATAAGTTATATATTGTATTTTAATTTGAGTTTTTGATATGTTAAACTAGACTTTTGAAAGATTCCTTCCAACCTGGTTTCTTGAAAAACGGAGTTCAAATGAGATTTTTATACTAGTATGAAGTGAGAGTAGTGCTTCAGAAATTTTGCAGAAATCTGCAGTTCAGCCTATATTGGATTCTTCTTTGGCAGCACAAACGACCTTCAAATGACTTCAAATTTTGGGAAAAAGTATATTTATATGTCTAGTTTGATTCCGGAGATTTATACTTGAAATTACTGAAAGAAACATTATTGGTGATTTTTCAAAGTTCCCTATATTTTTCTGAAATGTTGGTCACACTTTGCAGCAGAGTTTTTTTTTTTATGGAGTTGGTGAACTTTTATAGCCTTTAACATTCTGATTCTTTTGTTTGCTGAAAGTATACAAGTGAAACACTATTTCAAACTTTATTTGCAGCCCAAAGGATTTGCACCAAAAATAAAGATTTGAGTATATGTTTCAAACACCATTGTTAACACCATTGTTATACTTGCTATTAAAGAAAGGGGAAGTCCTACTTGTCTGCCATTGGGCAGAAAAAGATTAGTGTGGATATCATTGAAAATGTTGTGTTTTGGTATATATGATGGAAGAACCAATATGTTCTACATATTAGGGGTTGACCATACTTTTATGCATTTGGTATAAGTGGAAGCATGCTGTTACTTCTGCATCTTATCTTTTCTTTTCGATCTTCTTGTTTGGGTTTCCATTTGGTCTAACTTTTATCTTATGTACTCGGGTTAGTTTCTAATGAAGTTGCTTAAAATTCTATTTTACTGAATTCCAGTCATGGGAAACGTTTGTGTCCTTAAAGAAGAATACACGAGGAGACATTGTTTCTGAACTAGAGGAAGTGTATTCCTGTTATGAGTGTATGGTTACCAGCTTTTGTGCAGTCTGACTGCCTGTATCTCAGGAAGGATGCAAAAGCATCAAAAGTAGTATTTTTAGGAGTTTAACATGTTCGTATTGTAATGGATCATTTGCCAAAAGTTATAAACTAGACCTAATGTTAGTAGTTTTTCAGTTAATCAACTAATTTGTTTTGAATACTTATAATAATTGGTGTATCAACTGCGAATCCATTCATTAGAATGTACTGAAATGGCAGATTTGTTGGCTTTCTATGAATCTTTCCTATTTGTTAGCTACTTTCGTAATGTTGATGCCTAACAATTTGATATCTCAAGTATAGGTCATAGGTGATCGCAAGGATAATAAGACCCTGGAAAGACTTCGGGCTAAAAAGCAAGCAAAAATTGATGAACTCAAAGAGAAGACAAATTATTACTGTACTCAGCAGTTTATTTTTCCCTTTCGGTATCAAATCTATATGTTGGATTAGCAAGCTATAGTTTTTGCTACTTAGGACCTAAACTGCAGTGCTTGCATTATATTTTGTGGGCAGTTTACTCTTTGTCTATTAATATATTTGGAACACAAAAACTAATGCAATGCAATGTTGCAATGTAATGTTATTTGAGAAATGTGGATTTGATTTGCTAGTAGATTGATGGACTTGTGAACATTATGCCTATCTAATAAATGAGATGTATATTGGTATATAGGAAATCGATTTACCAACAGAACTAACTTTAAAAAGAACAAACACATCAATTTTAACCAAAAAACTGATGTTCTTATATATTCGTGGACATCGAAAATTCTGGAAAGAAACATTGTCCAATAACTTAATGCATATCGAATGTTAAGGTAAGAATCGATGTCCTATGAAATATTGCACATCGGTTCTTTTGTTATTATACTTTGTCCAATTCATTTTAAGTAGTAAATTAGTAAAAAATATACTAAAAAATGATTAACAACATGCAGTACTTCATGTTTTATGATGTACAGAAGCATGACAGACATCGGCATATACTTTAAATGCGATGTACATATGGTTAGTAGACATCGGCTAATAACTGATGTTAAAACTTTTTGTTCTTTTACTACACCCACAAAGACATCGGTCAAAATTTTGTTTTACATTGGTGTCTGGCCGATGTCTGACGACATAATTCTAGTAGTGAATTCTCTTGCGACTCACTTTCGGGACTTCATGTTGACGTGTTGACGTTCTAAAGTCGGGGTTGACCACGACTTGACTTTCGGTCCTCGGGTTGACTTTTCGTCCTTTAGCCAAAAATCCACTAAAAGCTCCAAAACGCGCCCTTTCGCTCCCGATATCAATCCGATGCTCGTGAATCCTACAATGGTGTAATTCGAAGATTAGAGACACTAAACGGCCGTTGGATTAGCATTGATAGAGTGATTAGAGGCCTAATTTATATGTAAATAACATACAAATCACTAACTTTGCTCGTGTGTGCACGGTTGATGGTTCTAAAACCTCCCCAATGCACGGGCATGTCGAGGATGGCACTTGCATAGCGGCAATGATTCCTAAAATTCGGTTGTGGGTGCTGCCTTCGATGATGTCTACGCCAACGATGGGGTTGCTTTAGACGAGCTGAATGCTTGGGTATTCATTTGCGAAAGCTTGTGCGCTGCTGGTTGAACACCATCCCTGGGCAAATGAGTTAGTAGTCGATGGGTGCATGGGCACGATGCGAGGAAGAAGCTGCACCAAAGCGGGCGTAGCTCTTGGTTTCTTTTGTCATGCCTAGCGATGCGGGCTTGGCTTCACTCGATTATCCGTGTTGTTGGCTAGCATTCGTGCAAGTTGGCGTTACGGTCCGTTTAGTGTTGCTGGGTCCTAACAACGTCACGGTGTGTGAGTGGTGAAATGGTTATGTGGGTTGGCGGGCTCTTTGCTTAGGCATCGAACCGTCCACGTACGCTCCATGTCAGTAATGCATCAAGAATTTCTTGTACATCGAACAGATTCCTGTATTTTCTACCTATTGTAAGGAATATCGTTGACCCTTTCCAAATCCTTCCTTGTGGGAAGGAGAAGGACATCGTAGTAGTGCTTGTGTCCCGAGCATTGAGTGGGCCTTTTGGTGTGCCTTGCGACGGCCCTCAAGTTACTACTTGATATCTTGGATACAGAAAATTCGGTGGGCTTGGGATTTTACGGCCCCTTGATGTCCAATTCAGAGCGTTTTATAGCTAGACACGTACGATTGATGTGCTCATTGCGGGATCTCTCGCAACGAGTAGGTGTAGACAAAGGAATGCTACCTAGTTGATCTTGTCAGTAGTCATATGCTTGTCTCAAAGATTAAGCCATACATGTGTAAGTAGGGGTGGGCCAAAAAAACCAAAAAACCGAACCGAACCGGCCGGATCGGTCTGGTTCGGTGCGGTTCTGCTTTTTAAAATTGAAATTTTTTTCGGTTCGGTTCTCAAAGATGAAATATCGGTTCGGTTTCGGGTTTAAATTCCATACAAGTCAAAAACACGAAAGGAACCGAATTACAGTCTCTCTTTAATTTTATCCTTATTTTATTCCCACTCTTTATCTCTTTCTTTCCTTCCCCTCTCTCCCCACATGAGCTATCACTTTTTCTCTCTCTTTTCCCTTTCCTCAGATTCAATGATTCATCTCTCTCTCCCACGTGAGCCATATCTTCTTCTCTCTCTTCTAGACTTCTATGCTTTCTTTTTCCTTTCTTCTTCTTCTTCCTCCTCCATTTTTCTCTTTCTTTCTTCTGAACTTGTCTTTCTTCTTTTCTTCGGCAAAAATCTTCTTCAGTTCTTGTCTTCAAACCAAAACCATATTCTCTCTCTACACCATCTTTTCCAGCACAAACAATTCAAGATTTTTTTTTCAGTGATTCCTTTGATTTGAGTTCCACAATTTGAAGTTGGGTATTTGAAATTTGTTTAAATTGATATCAAAGATAGATTTGGGTTTTGTGTTTTGAGGTAAGATGGTTTCTCCAAATTTTTTTTTCCGAAATTTGTCAGATTTGCTCATCTTCTCCCCTTGGTTTGTAGTTTCTTCTTTGGAGCTCATTTGCAGTGAAGAGGAACTGAGAAACCGGTAAAACCGAACCGAAAAAATCGGTTCGGGTTTTAAACGGTTCCTATAGTTCGAAGTGGTAGAACTGAACCGTAAAAAGTGTCATCGGTTCGGTCTCGGTTCCGACAATTTCCGGCAAAGAACCGAACCGTCCCAGCCCTATGTGTAAGTATGAACTAATTCAGACTATGAAACTATGAATGAATCATTAAATCAGTTATAGTTTGTTTGATGTTATCTACTACTCGGATAACCGTAGTAATTTTAGAGCTAATACGTTCAACAAATCCCGACTTTGAAAGGGATGCATTAAATAGATAAAAGGTCAACGCGGGCTCTGCCTGTTGCATTGATGATTCATGATAACTCAACGGATCGCACAGCCTTCATGATGGCGACGCATCATTCAAATATTTGCCTTATCAACTTTCGATGGTAGGATAGTGGCCTACTGTTAGCCCCTTGTGACTTGATATGCCGATGCATGGTGTGAGCCTTGCATTATGCCAAGGCCAAGTGTGCGTATGCTAGCTGGGAGCACGCACAATGATGGAGAAATGCAAGGCAGATCAGTGGGAAGCAAGTGTAGGTTGTTAGCCTTGCTATTAGCCTCGCTAGCGTGTTGGGCCGATTAGCCTCGCTAACATTGGGAGCATAAGGCAGATGCAAGGCAGATTAGTGGGAAGCAAGTGTGGGCTGTTAGCCTTGCTATTAGCCTTGCTAGTGTGTTGGGCTGATTAGCCTCGCTAGCACTGGGAGCACAAGGCAGATGCACAGGCAACAAGAAACAAAACAACGCACGCGCATAGCGTGTACGCTTGTCATGGGTAGATCACTTGACAAGGTCTTATTGTGGCACATGGATGTGCGTGACACATGCCAAGCAAGAAGGTTGTGATGACAAGGATTCTTAAAAGCATGGCTGACTTGACACATAGTGGGCGGTTACCAAGCAATTGGCAGCGGTTACCAAGCATGGATAATATCAAGCAGTTGAAGGAAGTTACTTTGTGAGACTTGGCAAGCATGCATGCTGCCAACACAACCCTAGGTTAGTTGGGGGTGTCAACTGCCATGCACTTTGGTGCTTATCTATTCCTAGCAAATGAGGATGACATTTGCATGTGCTATTATATAAAGCACACATAGTGAGAATGCTAGGCAAGGAGGGCATGAGCATATGCTAAGGCTGAAAGCATACTTATTGTAATCTTGTACTCTTGGTGAGTAATCCTCTAATAGAGTTAAAGGTTGGGAAGTGGGCTTCCCGTAAACACTGTGTCTTGTTCGTGTGTGGTTGCTTTGTATACTCGTTGCTATCTTCTTGATATCCTCGCTGCACAAAATAGTATAACAAGTGAGGGGGAGTGGCTGGCTAAGTAGATAGAGGGCTGCTTAGCGCCATCATAAGGGAAAAAGTTTGGGAAACACTTATACCTTGTGACAATTTGGTATCAGAGCGGAACCAGGTTTGTTGAAGCTCAATACATTCCACAATGGCCGGGGGTAATAGAACTCTGACGGAATGTGTGGTCAAACTCGAAGATTTGGTTGGTGCCCCACAAACAGGTGATGCAATGCCCTTGGCAGTGTAGATCATGCAAATGAACGAGACCATGATCGAGATGGACTCGTCAATCAAGAGATACGTCACAGAGGTGAATGGAAAGTTGACTTCCTTAATGGAAGACCTAACTACCTTCATGGATGCGGTGAAAGATGATTACGAAGGCACGAGGTCCGATATGAAGGACTTAAAAGATGAGATTGTAGTTCTCAAGCGGACCTTAAACAATGAGAGTTCGTCCAATTCAAAGGTGAAAGTGCCGGAGCCGAAAGATTTCCATAGAATTCATAATGCTAAAGAGTTGGAGAACTTTCTATGGGACATGGAGCAGTAGCAGTACTTCCACGCTGCTCGCATACCGGTCCATGAGCAAGTTTCCATCACAAGCATGTACCTTGTGGGTGATGCTAAACTCTGGTGGCCGGAGAACTCGCGTGCAAGATGACGCGAATGTGGGCAGGCCAAAGATCGATGAGTGGGAGACTTTAAAGAAGGAATCGAATACTCAGTTCCTTTCTTGCAATGTGGCATGGCTTGCAAAGGAATCCCTCATGAAGCTAAGACACACATGCTCAGTGCATGAATACGTCAAAGAATTCAGTTCTTTGATGTTAGACATATCAAACATGTCGGAGGAAGACAAGCTATTCAACTTTATGTCCAAGTTACAGCCTTGGGCACAAACTCAACTGCGGAGGCAAGGTGTAAAAGATGTACAAGGGGCCATAGCAGTAGCGGATAACTTGGTGGATTTCAAATGCGGTCCACCTTCATCCTCAAACTCCAAGAAGGTCCCTGATGGAAAAAAGGGCAAGGAGAACTCTTCCAAGAGCGGGAAGAAGTCTGAAGGAAAGAAGAAAGATGGTGGCAACAAGCAGAATTCCTATCAGTCCTATAACAAGGACAAAAAGACCGCTGGTTGCTTCATATGTGAAGGTCCACATCGAGCAAGGGAGTGTCCGAAGCAAGAAAAAGTCAGTGCCTTAATCGCTGAATCTAGTGATGATGGTGCAAGCGATTCTCCTTCACTCCTGACGCCATTGCAACTTCTCAATGCAATAACAACCGAGAAGGAGAGTCCTCAAAAGGGACTGATGTACACGGTGGTGAAAGTTAATGGCAGGGAGGTGCTAGCGATGTTGGATACGGGAGCAACAAACAACTTTGTCATTGCGAATGAGGCCAAGAGATTGGGTTTGCAAGCGGTGCATAATTCTTGCAAGTTGAAAGCCGTGAACTCGAAGGCCAAACCAATTCAAGGTACCGCAATGGTTAACTTGAAAATTGGAGATTAGGAGGGCGAGTGCGGTTTGATGGTAGTCCCTCTGGATGACTTTGATATGATCCTTGGAATCGACTTCTTTATGAAGGCGAAAGTAGGCTTGGTGCCTTACTTGAGTGGGATTTTTATTCATGATGAGAAATCCCCATGCTTTGTGAAAGCATTATTTGCGGGTCGCTTGCTAAACAACAAACAAAAACAAAAGGTTATGTCAGCCCAACAGTTGAAGGATTGTTTTTATTTTCAGAAATTCTTTGAATTCTTTTATAAGCAAATTCAAATCAATTAACTCACTCTCACCCTCATCAACTTCAATTTCTTATTCCTTTACAGAAGGTAAAGCAATATTTTTTACCTTTTTCTTAGGTATGATTCTCATCTCAAATGTTTTGAGATTGCCTACCAGTTCATCAAGAGGATAGATGATCAGATCTTGAGCTTCTCCAATTGCCGTTTGCGTGGCTTGAAATTTTGAAGGAAGTGATCTAAGAAACTTCTTGACGATTCCGTGTTCTTCAATTGGATCACCAAGGCTTTGACATTGACTTGATATGCTCAAAAGTCATGCACGGAAGTCATCAACTAATTCATTTATTGTCATTTATTTTCTTTTATTTTTATTTTGATTATTTGTTCTTTGTTGCAGCAGCCATGTTCACCATGTTCACAATGTTCACCCGCTCCTTCTGCAATTATCAATAAACACACAGCTTTCTTAACTGTTTTTCCATCACCACCAGAAGATTCCCCACTTCTATTTTGAATTCAAATTCCTACTTTTGAGCTGTTTTTCTAGCTCCAGCAGCTGCATCTACAGATCATCATCCACCATTTCCTCTCTTCAAATACCAATCTAATGTCCTCTTCTCTACATCTTCTTCCCGGTCCTCATCTCTTCTTCCTCTCTCCCGATCCTCCTCTCCCCCTTCTTCTCCCCCTTCTTCTTCTTCTTCTTCTTCTTCTCTTTCTCTTCTTCTCTTCCCATTTCTTTCTTCTCTGCATTTCTTTCTTCTTTCTCTCTACACCCATTCTTTCCTCTCTGTTCACCCCTGTTCAGTTCACCGTGCACCTCACCAAATCTCTCTGCACACTCTCAATCTCCTCTCTGCACCCAGCACCCATCCATCTTCACCATCTCACCTCACCTGCAAAATTCCAAATCATCCACTGCTCCACCTCTCAAGCTAATCACGGCAGCAGCTCCCAATTTCACATCACCTGCAAATTAACATCACAGAAATACCAAAACCACCAGACCCGCACCTCTGTTCATCACCGCTGTAATTCCATCTTACCGGCGTTTTCTTACCAAGCCCGCGCCGCCTCAATCATCACGGAGCCCATCTCCGTCCCCGTGATCTCATCTCTCGTTTCCGCACCGGCGTTCCCATCGCCTCCGCGTTTTGATCGTCACCCCCGCCTCGATCCGCCGCACGCTGCAGAGTGCTCACCATGTTGTCCGACTAGGCCTCTCCTGCGGTGATTTCTACCTCTCGCGAGCCCTTCCGCCACCTCCTCTCTCCCCGGGGCTACCCACCAATGGTCGTCGGACTTCTGCCCCGGCCGAACCGCCCCTTCCGTCCCTTTTTAGTTTGGTTTTGTGTGTGTTTTTTTTGGTTTGGTTTGTGTGTTTTTTTGGTGTTGGTTGTATTTCTTTGGTTTTTTGTTTTTTCTATTTGTTTAGTTTTGTGGTGTTTTGTCGCTGGTTTATTGTGTGGTTTCTTGTTTTGTTTTTTGTTTTTTTGGTGTTTTGGTTTTTGGCCCTGCTGACAATGACGTTGTGGGGGGGCCGGAGCAGGCGGGGCCCAGCTTTCGGGGGCGGGGTGTTTGGGGTTTTGGGTTTTTTTTTGGTGTTTTTCGGTTTTATTTAAAAGGTGTGGGAATTTTTTTTTTTGCATTATTAAAAATTGTTTTTTGTAGTATTTGTGTTTTCACTGAATTTGATTTTAAGGTTTTTTTTCGTTATATTTGTGGTTTTGGTTGTGTGTGTCCCCCCCTTTCCGAAAACTAAGTTTCTTACTTTGAAAGTAAAAAATAATAAAAAAAAAAAAAAAAAAAAATTTTTGGGTGTTCTTCTTTGTTCTTTCCAACCCCGGGGGCGAGGGAACGGGGCTTTTATCTCTTGGAGGAGAAGGGCCAAGCACCGTTCTCAACGACGCCCCTCCCCTCGCGAACAGGCGAGGGGCCGGGGGTGGTCTCGTCCGGTTCGCCCCCTCTTGGTCCTCAAGCGTTGTCGCCCAAATCCCCCCTCCGGCCATATCTCCTCTTTCGGTGTTTACCCAAAAGGGAGCTCATTTAGAAAAACTATCGGTAGTAGTATAGTGCAGTAGGTTCGTTCACAACGGAGATCAAAGGGTGTAGCTAACAAAAATGTCACAAAGAATTAAATAAAATAAAGAATTATTAACAAGTATAAAGATATATACTATGTACAGTAAAGGGGTTTAAGAGTAAATTGAATGAAATTAATTAATTAATACAAGAATAAATTAAATAAGATGGATGAAAAAAGATATAAAGTAGCCATATACACAATTTATTAATCAGGCAAAATTAACCAAGTTCCTAGCTAAACGAAATTAACAAGTGAAAGTTAGAAGCTAACCTCCCCAAATAAAACCTCTCTACGAAAATTAACCTAAGTGAAAGCACCTAGATTAACCAATTAAACACCATCTTAGTCTAGAAAGCTAGCTAGTCAAACCATGTTTAACGCATAGAAGAAGAGTTGTTAATCAAAGTGCACGACCCATTATAGAAAAGTCCATATGTCCCATCCTTTTTATTTGACAGACCTTTGTCCAAAGCCTTTACTACTCGTGAATTAGGTTTCCAAAACTATTAGGTGAATTGTAATCCCTAACTCTAGCTCCAATTATATGCAAATATTATAAGTTTCGAACCTTATAACATAAACACATAAAAGTTTTCTATAAAACAGAATCAAGTAAACGGAGTCACATAAGCTACTAGAAGAACTAATTAATTAGAATCCAATAACTAAATAAACTCATAAATATAGGCTGAAAATTATATAAATCATGTCATGTTAACTAATACAAAGAATAATCAAGCACAAAAGGAACTCAAAGAGAATTTAAAGAATAAAGTCGAATTACCCATATGGAGAGCATGAAGAACTCGAAGACCACGGATCTTTGAATCCTTGAAAGCAAGCAACTCAAAGCCGTGAACTCGAGGTGTGATGGTGATGAACACTGGTTGATGGTGGTGATGGTGACATCTCCTTCTTCTCCTCCTTGAAGCCTTGAAAACCTAAATACTAGAGATGGAAAATATGATTGAGAGGAGAAGAAGAGGAGGGTTTGTCCCTCCCCATTGGGGTGTGTTTTGAAGAGAAGAATGAGGCTGCTATTTATAAGAGATGGAGAGGAAGAAGAAAAATGAAAGAAATAAAGAAAGAAAGGAAGGAAGTGGAATGTGAGTGATAGAAAAGAAATGTAAGTGAATGGTGAAATGTAGTCATATGGCATGAACCATTTATTTAGGTAAAAAAATCAAAAAATGTATCGAGAGAAAAAGAAGGGGTGAGAATAGGGGGAGTGGAGCTGAAATAAAGGAAAGAAAGAGAAGCGGAGTTGCCATTGGAAAGAATATTGGACGTTTGGACGGTTGAATGATTCGAAATTTGAATACAGAATACCTATCACACACATAGGGTCAAAAATACACTGGATCCAACGGTGCAAGTGGGAGATAGCGCTTCCCAAGTTGACGATCGCACGCTGCGAAAACTTTCTCATTTGTGGACTTGGGCCTTCCTTCTTGGACTTGGGCCTTTCTTCATGGATTTGGGCCTTCATCTTGGTCCACTCACCCTTAATGGGCCTAAAAAGCCATTAGCTTCGTAAATTTCCAGTGATTTTCGCCGTATTCCATTTATATCTTTAGGGCTCAAATATAAACTAAGCAAAAAAAAGTTACATTAACATACAAATAGTAGAAAATCATAAATCCTTTTATTTTTTATTTTAATTTTAAAGTTCAAAGTAAATTTTCATTATTCTTCATTTTCATTCTATTCATCACCTTTCTATTAAAGTATTTTAATTTGGATAATGAAAAACGTTAAGAGTAAAAACCTAAACAGGAAATATTTGGTGACGATTTAGTGGTTAAGTTGTTCATATGTGCCTATTTGATTGCTTGAAATTAATTGTACACTCTCACTTCCAAAGATTATATTAAAATAAATTCGTGTTGGTATATAGTTTTTATTTGTTATAATCTTGAATCGTTGAGGGTTATGATTAAAAAAATATATATATTTTTGTTTTGTGTTCCCTTTTTTTTTTTTTTTTATTTTTTTTAGAAAAGTTAGTGTGGGGGTGTGTTGGTAAAATACGTTCAAAAGTGCTCTAAATACTTGGATTGCTATTCAAAGTTATTTGTGGGTTTAATGTTTGTTTTCGTGTTTTTAAAAAGTAAAAAAATTTAAAGTTTTTTTTTTCTTTATATTTTTCATTTCAGAAAATAAGTTTATCAAGACTTTTAATTTTATTTTCAATTGTTTCTTTTATATATTTATTTTTTTATTTTTATTGTTTTTTTTTTTTTTTTTTTTTTTTTTTTTTTTATTTTTTTTCTTCCATTACAATCAAACATTTTATTTTCTTCTATTTTGAATTAAATTCTACTTTATTTTTACTTTATTTTTAAAATTAATTCTTTCTCTTTTTCTTTCCTTTTCCCCTTTTTTTTTTTCTTCTTTTTCTTTTTTTCTTCTTTTCTTCTTCTTCTTTTTTCTTCTTCTTTTCTTCTTCTTTTTTCTTCTTCTTCTTCTCTTTTTGTTTCTTTTTTTTTTCACACCCATTTTTTTCGTTCAAAAATTAATTCATTCCTTATCATTCATAAATTAAATATCAACTCTCAAGAATACGCTCCATTTACAAAATTAAAAAAATACAAAACCAGCTGTTCATCGAATTCCATTAGGTTTTTTAAAGGGTAATCATAACCTCTCCGTGGTTCTCTGTTTCCGCAGGGTCCATCCCGCGTTTCGTGTTCAACCCCCTCGAGCATCTGTGCTCACATCGTTGTCCAAGCCTCCTCGTGTTTCCATCTGAGTCCTCTCGCCCAACTCTCCTCTCTCCTTCGTGTGTGTGCTACACACAAATGAGGTGTCGATTCCCTCAGGGAAATCCCGCGCCATGCAGGCTCATCCGTGTTCTCCCTCGAGCGAATCTCTCTCCTTTCGGCGATGCCCGCATCTCTCTCTCTCTTCGAGCTGATTAATGAGCCTCTCTCTCTCTCTTTCCCTTTTAATATTTATAATATTTAGTATTTCTATTTTGTTTTGTGAGTTTTATTTGATTAATTGTTATGTGGAAGTATTTCTTTATTTTCTATTTGGATATTTTAAATTGTGTAATATTTGTGAACATGAGAATTTGTGTGATTATATATATTTGTGAAATTGTGATTGGTTGTTGTTTATTTAAAATCTAATTTGTGTTTATTTTTTAAGTTAAATTTATTCATATTCTTATTTATTTGTTTAGATTTAATTTGTTAATTATTGTGTGTTTAGAAAAATAAGAAAAACCCTAAAAATTGTTATTTGTGTTAAGGAAATTAGATTACATTTTACTAATTAGATTTTAGGCCTCCAATCCCCGTGGTTCGACATCCCGAGTCTAATTTACTCATCATTATATTTTGACAACCAATCATTCCTCAGGAGTCCATTCTTTTCTGGGCTTAAGCATGGCTGCAGAGGATCCTTCTGCCTTCTTTGAGTCCACGGGTTTGGTTGGATGCTCCCATGCCATCTCAACAATATTCCACATATTTTCATCCTGAGACTACAGAAAAGCTCTCATAATCTTCCATTCCCAGTAATCTCCACCATTGAAACAAGGAGGACAATTGATCGATCCAGCAGCTCTATCACGCTCCATTCTGCTCTTGGATCTACTAGAATCTTCTAGAACTTGCTTTGGTACCGCTTGTAAATAATATATGGGCGTGTTTCACATCGAGGATTGAAGTGATACTATCAATCCCAGAGTACTGGAAAAACGAAAACAGCAAAGAACAAGCAATCTGTTGACGCAGTGAAAACCTCAAACTTGAGGAAAGAATACTGCGGGGCACAAGCCCATAAGGAAAATCAATCACTAAAAGAAGTTGAGAAAATCTCTTACAAACAATTGTAATCCTAACCACAATTATAATTACTAACAAGCACTAGTGTTTGTCTTGATTCTTCTTTTCTTGAATATCTTCACTTGATAATAATGAACTGAGAGCGTCCTTCAATCTTAAAATTTCAACTCTTCTCTACTGGCCACGAGAGAATAAGACAATATAGAACCAAAGATTCACATGTACAAGTGAATCCATAAAACAAACTATTCTTTTATGCTTTCATACAAACGCGGAACATGAGATAAACAATAATTCTCTAGCCTCAAAAGCATCCTAATCAAACCTTTGCCAAACAACTATATAGGAGTCCAATACTTCCCCTCACTTTAAAGTCCTAACCCTAATAGACATTCTATAAAGAAATATCTTTATATAAAGATTGTCAATTAGGTAAAGAACAATATAAGATTTTGCTCAAAAGATCCTAAATCAATTAGAACTGAAATTAATAGAATAAAATCAGCTAAAAAAGATTTTTATTTAACACACAAATAAATCAAAGATTTAGTTATGAAAATCCAATCCAAAGAGACCACAATTATATGTTTACCTTGCATACTTACCTTTCTAAAGTCACGTAAGTTGTTGCTCTCACTTTTGTGTAGAAATGCCAACATTCAATTATACTAACATAACCCTTCACTTCAAGTTCCTTGCCCTGTTTGTTTGTATACAAGCTATCTATAGCTATACCTAAGAACTTTTTTTTTCTTTTCATGTTATCCAGTTCGTATGACCTGGATTAGATTGGAATATAAATAAGATCCCTACTGCATATGATAGATTAGGTCTGATACAAACTTGAGCCTGGAAACTAGACCTCTTAATCACTTTGGTAATATAGTATTGTTGATATAAACCCAACATAGACGAGCTCTATCTCTCTTGACTTCAATTCCTTGTACATATGAAGCTTCTCCTATGCATGCACCAGCAGAAAAATGAAGAAATGGAACACTTTGTAGCAAGGAATGTGTTTTTGCTTCCTAAGTTTGGGTTGAGATTTAATTGGCTTATTTGATGTTGGTGTCAAAATCATGTGTGAAAAAAAGAATAAGAGAAGGAGCGCGTGTATTGACAAACAATAGCGCGTGTAGGCACGAATTTCAATACTCCAACGACTATAAACCTGAAGATCACAGGCAGCGACACCTCCTCTTAAATAACTTGTTTTTATTCGATCTTTTAAATGATGCCTGGTTGTTTTTGAATTCTTACAATATTGTACAATTTCAAACTTAATTTTCAGTTTTGATAATATCACATAAAAATTAAATTACGAAAAGCCCTTAAAATAAACCAATCAATCATTTCCAAGGACAAACTCTCTCTCTCTCTCTCTCTCTCTCTCTCTCTCTCTCTTCTTCGCTTCTTCGCATCGCAAGTCGCAACCCCCAAAGCCCTCAATCATCGCCTCAAAACACAACACAAGTCACAATAGACTGAGTTTTCTTTATGAGATAAAGGCGGATTCTCATCTGGGCTTTCTTTATTCGGTAATTTCTCTTTATGAGATTTCGTGTTCATCGTCAATTTGTCTTCTTCAACTGTGAATACCATTGATTTGTTAAATTTCTCGGATGTCCTATGTCATCAAATTGAACTCTGAGTTCCATTTTTCAGTTTATTAGTATTGCATATCTATCTGTATGAAATGGGAAATCTTTCAGGGTTTTTCTTGTTTGATCTGATTTGCGTATTGTGTTTTTTTTTTCTGGTGTGCTTTCTCGGCAAATGAGTTGTTTTATCTTGAAGGACTCTCTTTCTCATAAGAAAGAAGAGTCATTTAGTTCTTGTTGACTTTTAATCGTGTGGGTGTCAACTTAAAAAATAAGTTGGGTGACTGTTAATAGATTCAGGATGTAATTCTTCATCAGCTGTCTTTCGAGGGTTAAAAAAGTTAGAATATTTTGGTGTTGAATGTTGGATTGTGGATATAAATGGACTAATCTTTTAGGGCTTTTGTTCTTCTTAGGATTTTTTTTTCTTTCATTTTCTTGTTCTTCATTAGTAGCTGATGCTGCCGTTGTGTCTATTTTAAAATTTGTATGAAATGTTTATTCCTGTGATTGTATTCTAATGACTCTAAAGGTCTTTACATATGTGAAGATTGTTTTTTTTTTTAAATATCAGTAGGAGAAAAAAAGGCTCAATCTGTATTGCAGTTTCGCAGGAAACAAATTTGTGTGCACTAGTTTTCCAAAAGCAAAAGTGAGAAATAAGAAACTAGAAAATAAAGATTACTAAACCAATAGGCGAAACCGAAACGTTTATTGTACGTTTCGGTGTTGTGGGCAGGCAACTTCAGTGAGTGAATCGTTTATACACTAGCTAATATTCACCTTTGGAGTTTGTTGTAAGGTTGTTGATTTTTTGGTGTAAGAAATGGGGAGATATTTCATTGATGACCAAGGATCCTCAATTATATCTATGCTTCAGTTCTGCTATACAACTTCTGCATGTATTTATATACCACTCAGTTTGGTATGTAAGATAGCTTTTTTTATGGTTACATATGTTAATTTCATTGTTCTTTGGAGACACATGACTAATGGTAGTTTTTGGATTTTCCTGATTATGGATGTTAACTGTTAATTTTTTATTGCAGGTATCTCTGTTTACAACTGGCCTAATTCCATCACACTAATCACTGAAGTTGAAAAGTTTGTAGCTCATAAATAGCTGAGTGGTAGCAAAACTTTGACTAAGGACATCATTCCTTTTACTCTTATGGTAATTTTCTGTCCTTCTACCGAAAAAAGAAAAAAGAAAAAGAAAAAGAAGAAGCATTATTTTTCTCTTTATTGCTGGTTTGTTACGCCAGATGCATAATACAGAATGATGCACCAGCAAGGGGTTTGTAGGAATAGTCAGGTGTCCTTTTTATTGTTAGCTTTAACACTACTGGCCAAACAACAGATCCACAAAGAAGTGCCATGCACCAACAAGGGGTTAGTAGGAATGGCCAGGCATATAGCTTGCTCCCATATTGTATGAGTTTTGAACCTTCATGGTACCTACCTAGCTATTTGATAGAGTTTCCTGTATGTTAAAGATTGTAGGGTTTAGCACAACGCTCCCTGTTTGGAGCCTGGGTAGTTAAAAGAAGACAAAACAAGCTATTTATACCTTAATGTTTCATGCAAAGGCAGGTGGCTGTTTAATTGCATGCTTATTAATCCAAATCTAACTCGAGGTTCTTTCCATTCTACTTTTGAGAGTACGTGATGGGTTAAACATCAATCCGTCTGTGCATGAAACACCAGCCCTGGTGTATGAGATATGAATCCTCTTCATATTAAAAAATCTGCCAAGTGAATTTTTGTCTGCATGTTGTTTGTTTGGTTTATTCTATTGGCTTTTGGGATTGTCTGTGTAAAGTGATGTGCAAAGTAAGGGGATGTCATAGTCACTTTGCATCTTGGGACAACAAACCGTAGGGTAATTTTAACCCTAGCTGTCTGCTTTATATGGAGTCTACAATTCTTCTTCAATAAAAGGCTGAGATAGAAGTGCATTTTTTTTTGTTTGTTGTTTTTCATCTGTAACTGATTACTTCTTTTTCCGTTTTTACTTTTAACTATTCTTATAACTGTATTGATCATGTTAATATTTCAGGCAACTAACGAAAATCTGCCACCAAACGTGATCAAGCAACTTGCAAAGGAGTTGAAGAGTCTTGATGAATCCCCTCCTGAAGGCATTAAAGTTTGCGTGAATGATGATGACTTTTCAATCATATTTGCTGATATTGAAGGGCCAGGCATGTCCTCTAGTCTTTTCTATCCTGCATCTGTTGAATCCATTTTAGGATGATTACTTAGCTAAGTTTGTGACCTTGCAGCTGGCACTCCTTACGAGAATGGTGTTTTTCGGATGAAGTTGTTATTATCTCATGACTTTCCGCACTCTCCTCCCAAAGGTTTGTTTTCGCTATGCGTGCTCACACAACCCTTTTTTAATTTTTTTTTAATGGGAAATCATGTCTCTGTTGCTTCATTCTGCCAGTAGTAACTGAAAACTTTACTATATAGCTGAAGAAAGAGGTTTATGATGATAAACCTCTTCCATTGTCGATCTTTTTCATGCCCCAGTCCATTTCCAAGTCCCTATCTGGTTCAAGCTTTCACTATGGTCATTTCTTGATCTTTGGGTTATATTGTTGTAGGTTACTTCCTGACTAGAATTTTCCATCCAAATATTGCAACGAATGGTGAGATTTGTGTGAACACGTTAAAAAAAGATTGGAATCCAAGTCTTGGTTTACGACATGTACTCATTGTAAGTTTTCTTGATGCTTTAATAATTGACTTGCTCTCATTTTCTATTCTGTTTTGTCTGTCTTGTGAGTTTTGTCTCAAGAGTTCACGAGGATTATCAGATGAAATTTGTGGTTCTGTGAATAACTTTTATTTTCTTGCTTGCTTCATGCTTTGTGATAACAGGTAGTTAGATGCCTGTTGATTGAACCATTTCCAGAATCAGCCTTAAATGAACAAGCAGGCAAGATGCTGCTTGAAAATTATGAGGAATATGCAAGACATGCTAGGTGAGTCATGGTTCATTTTGTTATCTGCTGGATATTTGGGTAAATGGGAGTAGGGGAAGTTTTAATACAAATATTTGGGTGGTAAACCATTGTAGAACTTGTTTAGAAGATGTGTTCTTGGAAATATATTTTGAGACTTTTGATTGTTGGTACCTTTCTGTCGTTGGTACAGGCTGATTTCTAGACTCTCACTTATGTGTATCTAAATCAAGTACTACTATACAGAATTGACTGAGCTAATTGCTAATCCATAGTTCCCAAAACAATTGCCGTCTCATAGAGCTGGTTTTCGGCCAATTATTAGGAAAATGTATGACCTTGAATTCCATAAAAATAGATGTAATCTTTTCATTTGATATGCAATACAGTAATCTTTCTAGTTTCTATTCTTCCCTGGGTTCCTTTCTCAATTTGGTATCATAGTAATCCAAAGTTCGAATATCAATCCCTGCAATTGCAGCTGCCCAATAGAAGTTGAATTCCATATGGTAGGCTCTAATGGTATGGATACAGACCTTAATAGCTCGAGCTTGTACAAATAGCAGTAAACCAGCTTTCATGGTATCTATGCTAAAATGAAAGATGCATATGCCAATATGCCGACTTGAGTAAACTTCCATATAGAACAATGAATTGACTATTATATATGTATTATTACGCATGATTATCAATGCTAATCTTTCATGGTATTTGAGCTTAAAATGGAAGATGCAAATGCCAATATGCTGACTTGAGTAACTTCCATATAGACCAATGAATTGACTATTATATATGTACCATGACACATGATTGTCAATGCTAATCTCTTGAATGCAGGCTTTATACTGGAATCCATGCTAAGCCAAAGCCCAAGTTTAAAACAGGAGCTATTTCTGAGTCTACTACTGCACTGAACGTTGACCAATCTAACACATCAGCACTTAATGCTGATCAAAAGATCATGGGACCTGGTGCTGCTTTGCCGCTGCCATCTCCATCCCCGTCCCCATCCATACTGGTCCCTTTGACAGTCACCGCAAGAGGAAGTGGTCAGGATCAGCCGTCTGTTGTAGCTGCTGCAGTGGAGACTGGAGTTGGTGGGTCTGCTGCATCAACTGTAGCAACTACGACGACACTGAAGAAGGAAGGTGGATTGACAAAAGCTCAGGCTGAAAAGAAGAAAATCGATGCAAGAAAGAAAAGTCTGAAGAGATTATGAAGTTTCAAGGGGAGAATGGTTGAATTTGCCATGACCCAGTTTGGTGACGTATTTGTTGTGTATTGTTGGAGGGGAGGGTGGGGGTCAAAAAGGTCAGAGTCAAAATATGTGGGGAGCAATGTGGTGTTGTAAGAAATACTTGCATTGGGAAAAAGTTGTGAATTGAACTTAATACTATTTCTTCTACTTTTCATATTTCTTTGCCCGCCATTTTTTTGTTTTATGTTAAAGTGTAGTTTTAAAACCCAAAACAGACCAAACTATTCCTAAACTAGACTTGGAATGCCATCTCCATTTCTTTACATCCTATATGATGGTAGAGTTCAGAGCAGAGTATGAAAGTATTTGGCCTTGTGCCTTCTATGAAAGTATTTGTTTGTCCAGAAAAAAAAAACGTAAATGGGTAATATACCAACCACATTAAGAGGAGGAGGGTAGAGTGCACGTGGAACACCAACCAACCAAAGAAAGGAATCAATGGCTGCAGCAGCGAGAGTAGTTGGGGACTTTAGTTGAGAGAGGTAGCTAGGTTGGTAGATGCAAACACTTGTGGCGTAGCAGTGGTAGCTACCACACACGACATATATATTTGTTGTTTGTTTTGGTTGTGAACTGAAAAAGAGAATGGCAAGCGAGAAAGAGAAGAAGATGAAGATTCTATGCCTCCATGGGTTTAGAACCAGTGGGAGCTTCCTGCAAAAGCAAATTAGCAAATGGGATGCTTCTATCTTCACTCAGTTTGACATGGTACGTCTATGTTTACCTCCTACCTTTTTTTTTTCTTGGTCTAAAAGTGTACCTCATGTGGCTGATTTTTTATTTTTCTATTTTTTTATTTTTAAGAAGCAAGATAAAAGAATTATTTGTTCCTTTATTCGAAATTTTACTAAGAAGCTACCTAAAGTTGGCTGTTCCATACACATGGTGGTTCTTGGCTGGAACTAACATGGAGAGTTTAGTTGACGTTGCCAGGACAATCCTCGCCTTAGGAGGAAATATTGACTATGCTGGGGTCAAGCTAGTGTCATCAATCCTTCCACTAGGAGGAATCATTGACTTTGGGTCCAAGGAAACCAAAGAGGGTGGACCTATTAAGTCCAAGATAGGAAAACAGAAGAAGTCTCATGAGCCTAAAGCCCCGGAGGCTTTCGATGAGTGAAGCGATAACAGTTGTATTAAGGCTCTAAGTTCATATTTTTTTTAGTGTAAAATTATAAGTTTCTCTTATTGTTTATAGTAGTCTTATTAGACACCTTACTGTCTGTATTGGGCTTATTAAACAATAATTGAAATTTACTTAGGTGATCACTTTTATTAGAGTGCACCTGACAGAGTGTGACATTACATGCATTTTTTTGTCCTAATATATTGTCGTCCTCCTATTAAAAAAAAAATCATTCAGAGTATCTGACTATAATAATATATAGGAGTTTCCGGATGGGAAGTTTCCTGCTGGAGGAAAATCTGATATAGAAGGCATCTTCCCCCCACCTTATTTTGAGTGGTTTCAATATGACAAGGTACGTACGTATAAATCTTTCTTTTGGTAAAAAGGTATGAACCGTATGATATCTATCTTTAAACTTTTTTTTTTGGTCAATGTATCTATCTTTAAACTTAAATAGCAATGTTTCTATTCCATTCCTTGTATTGACAAACCATAGTGCTCTTGTTTGTTCAGGACTTCACAGAGTACACAAACTTGGAAGCTTGCATCTCTTATTTATGTGACTACATAACAAGCAAAGGCCCCTTTGATGGTTTGCTTGGTTTCTCTCAGGTAATTAAACTCATATTTAATGTTCATACATCCATACATACTAACCAAATATATTAATTACTGTTGGATTAATCATTCTAACAATTATTACGTACTATGAAAACCAATTAATCCATCTTAACCAACTCAGGGTGCGACACTATCAGGGCTCTTGTTAGGCTACCATGCTCAGGTAATTAATTCTCACTTTCTAATTAAATATATGATATATCATGCAGTGATCAAATATGAAATGTAACTATTGATGAGTTTGGGAATCCTGATTTATTAATGCAGGGAAAGCTATTGAAGGAGCATCCACCTTTCAAATTTTTCTTATCGATATCAGGAGCAAAGTTCAGAGACCCAAGCATATGTGAGATTGCCTACAAAGACAGAATTAAGGCCAGATCTGTCCACTTCATAGGAGCCAAAGATTGGTTGAAACTACCTTCTGAGGAGCTTGCTTCTGAATTTCACAACCCACTCATCATAAGGCACCCACAAGGCCATACTGTCCCAAGGCTAGGTCAGTTACCTACACACACACTCTCATCTCCGACTTTGAGTTAACTGATTAACTGATTGATGAATTTTGGGGTTTGTTTGTCAACAGATGAAGCAGCCACCCAGCAGTTACGTGAGTGGACTAAGACAATCATCCAATCCAATACTACTGCTACTGCTCCTTTAGAAATTAATCATCAACTGGAAAATGGAGAAGCTAAAGAAGAACTTAAGCTCACAACAGACCTCCAATGCAATAGCACTAATGGAGAAGCCAAAGAAAAGCCAGAACCCGAGGTTGAGGAGGGAAGCCGAGCATGAACATCTCAAACGTGAAAGAAATCACATAATACGTAATTTACCGAGTCATAGATGGACTTCTATATTATCTATCTATAAGTAATTTCCGTTTCTCTATGTTCCAAACTCCAGTTTTTCAGTCATCTTTCTCTTCTTCCCGGTGACCGTCTCTCTTCCTTTCCGGCAAACCCAGCCCTCTACAACCATCACAAGTCACCGCTCAGCCCAATTCATGGCAAGCTTCGCCGCCGCACTCACTCAATCACAGCCCACATGACAGTACCGGAACAATCTGTCCTTAAAAGTAAAGAAATTTACCTATATGTATGAATTAAAAGTAAGTGAATATTTGAGAGAAAATTGAAAAGATTTGTGGGATTTATTTGCACTTTACTAATTGTTCTTCATAATTAAATGAGTTTTTAAAGTTTTTTAATCTTCAATAATAGTATAGGGACGGCCGAGTCCCAAGCCCATACCTTTACGATTTAGGTTACCCATTCCAATGAGAACAAGGAGAGTTGTATTATATAAATATAGGAGGGCTAGATCTGAAAGACAGGATACACACGCAGTTTCTGCTTTCGAAGAAAATTAGCCTTTGAAAATTGTTAGGGCTAGAGAATGAGGCAGAACAGGTGCAACAGCGCAAAGCTGATGTTATTGGACCTACCCCCCATATCCTGATCGACATCCTTTGGAGATTGCCCTCTGAATCAGTCTGTTGCATTCGATGCGTGTGTAAGCCCTTGTTAAAGACGGCTGAAGACCTCTATTTCGTTTCACTGCACACTCGTCGTTTACTTAGCGCCACCACCAACGCTGTTGTTGGTCATCAAGTATACCTCAACTTATGTCCTTTACTGCACCGTATGGTCGTGAGAGGGCAGTTGTTGTAGCGGCCTTGCAATCAGTGAAATACGACGGCAGTGCCTTGACAACAAGAGGAAACTATGCAATTAAGGTCTCCGGATCCAAATCAAGGCCGTACAGCACCCCCACCTTGCATAATTGATTTTGTTTTCTGCAACTTGTTTTGCTTTAGAAATAGGCATGATCGTCTACAAGGAGTTTGCTTTTTAATCAATCCTCTTAGGAAAGAAGTTCTAAGACTCCCTAAGAATGATGATATTACTAAGGAAGAAATATTGCCAGTATTCGACGACTGGTATGGTATGGGATTTGATAATATAACCAACACCCTGAAGATTCTTCGTGTTATCCATTTTACTGAATGGGGCCGGCAAAGAATGGTAGCCCAAGTTCTTATTTTGGGCACAAGCTCATGGCGACAGATACCCTCATCTCCTCTCCCTGTCCTTTATCCACATTTTGTCAATTATTTTCCCCGAAGAATGCTTGTGCATATGGAGACATGCATTGGTTGGATGCCGGCGAACAAACATTCTGTATCATTTCTTTCGATTTCACAAAAGAAGAATTTTGTTTGACCCCTCATCCCAATATACAAAGCTCGAACGAGTACTCGTTGCACTTGCACTTGCTTACTCTGAGAGGATCTCTGGCCCTGGTACATACTTCATTATTAGAAGGTATGACTACGAAAATTGAGGTATGGGTGTTGAAAGATTACCACAAAAAAGAGTGGACGCGAGATTACAGTATAAATATCAAAATGTTTGATTTGTATAAGGAATTCGGACGGTTGAGGGATGTTACTTGTGGCGAATGGGAGCATGGCATATTTTTCAAAAATTTACACGAAGTCAATACATTCTTTTTGGATCTAAGATATGCTAATTCCATGAATCGCGTAACATATGGGACTGGGAGCAATAACAAAACCTGGAGCTACACTGGAAGTTTGATATCCTTAAAAGATTATTACAGCAGTTTGATTGAAGCTGAACAAGGTACTAGAAGTCTGAAAAAGTTATGGCAATTTGATTAAAGAAGAAGCACAAGGCTTTAGTTGGGCACGAGCTGCGGGGAGTTTCTGTTATCCGAAAAGGTAGCAGTGAATAATAGCACACAAAGCTACTTGGCATGTTTACTTACTTGAAATGAGAATGTGAATGAAGGAATCGATTCCAATTCCTGAGCTTTCCTGTATTTACTAACATATACATGGAATCAGAATGACTGGGGGTCCCACTAACAAAAAAAGAAGAAAAAAAAAAAAAACTCCCTCGAAAAATGGGGAATTTGGTTAAAAGGGGGAAAAGAATTAAGAATAATTCAATAAAAATAAAAATTTAGTGTAATCTACACAAAAGATGGTGTCTTTGATCGATCCTCCTCCTATTTATTGTCATGATATTGATTTGTATGTTATTTACATACAAATAAGGCCTCTAATCACTCTAGTAATGCTAATCCAAGGGCCATTTAGTGTCTATAATCCTTGAATTGCACAATTGTAGGGTTCACGAGCATCGGATTGATATCGGGAGCAAAAGAACGCATTTTGGAGCTTTTAGTGGATTTTCGGCAAAAGGACAAAAAGTCAACCCGATGACTGAAAAGTCAACTCATGGTCAACCCTGACTTGAGAGCGTCAATGAGTCAACATGGAGTCCCGGAAGTGAGTCGCACGAGAATTCCTGAGGTTTGGTCTAAAGTCAACGTTGGTCAACTCCGAGGGTCATGGTCAAAGTCAAGGCGAAGTCAACCTTGTGACTCATCCACATGTGCATCCAAAATTCAGCAAAGGACCATGCTAGATATGATGAGGTCACTCATTGATTATTCCCCCTTTCATTCCCTTAAGCATTTACACATTTGCCCTTCATTTATTATAGCCAACCATTGGATCTAACCCTAGTTCATCATAGCCCTTCATTCTCTCCCCTCCTTGCCTATATATAGCCTAGTATTTACCTCATTAGGTCATCTTGGATTCAGCCCCTAAAACACCCACTTTCCCTTTCCCTTTTCTCCCTTTCTTCCTTTCCCTTTCCCTCACCTATGCACGTCGGTCGACCGGTCGGCGGCCTTCCATCGAACGGTCGATGCACGGCCGTTTCCCCCATTTCGGTTCTCTTCCGCCGCCTCCGCCACTTCCACCACCATTTGGGCAGCCGGGGATCCTCACCGGACATCAAGGACTTCATTCTCTCCCCTCCTTGCCTATATATAGCCTAGTATTTACCTCATTAGGTCATCTTGGATTCGGCCCTAAAACACCCACTTTTCCCTTTCCCTTTTCTCCCTTTCTTCCTTTCCCTTTCCCTCACCTCGCACGTCGGTAGACCGGTCGACGGCCTCCTATCGAACGGTCGATGCACGCGGTTTCCCCCATTTCAGTTCTCTTCCGCCGCCTCCGCCACTTCCACCACCATTTGGGCAGCTGGGGATCCTCACCAGACATCAAGGACATCATCTAAACCCAAGGAGAAGGAGACACCATTGATTGGGCAATCTCACCCCTTCTCTCTCTTGTACTCATGATTATAGCTTGCTATTGTATTATGATGATGCATACCTTGATGGACAGTGAGTAGTTACCTTGTTGGGGACTAGGGTTGTGTGCCCTAGTCCAATATGATGTAATGATGAATTGACTATGTTTGAATTTTTTGTGATGAATGAATATGTCTATTACCCAATTCAATTTGTGTTGAATGCATGTTTAGAGAATTTAGTCACTTCCTTGTGCATGTGTGCAATTTACCTTGATTGAGATTGTTGGGGTGACTCCTAACTCTCTCTAGGCATTTGATAGTAGATGTGATGAGGTCTCCTTGTTTGAGCTTCTAAGTGTTTGTGCCCTTCGCCTCCCAAGCCACATTGAGAGAGTTCTAGTGACCCATAACATGGCACTATGAATACATAAGAAAAGATGGTCTTAGACCCATAACATGGCTAAGATACGAAACTTGATTCATTCATTGGACAAGCATGATTACTAAATTGGTTCATTAAGCATCGTATTTGGACTTAGGCTAACCCAAAACCCCAACCCTTTCCTTATTGTGCACACACTTTACCTTACTTACTTGCATTATTTACTTTCTTGTTGTCTTGGCATTATACCATCTCTTTACAAAACCAAACTCACCACACTCACACTTCACACATTGTTCATACACACATTCACTCACTCTTTCCATTTCTCATCTATTTCATCATTGCTATAGCATTTGACCACACAAACTATCTAGGAATTGGGGAGCCCTTGATCCTCGTCGGAAACGACAACCCCCTCACAAACTTACTTACCCTACACTTTGACGATGAGTCAGATATTTGTTGGTATGATCCGGCCAATACTATTTCTCTACCCAATGGTGGATGAGGTCTCAAAGTCTAGCTAATTCCTCATTTCTGTAATAATAAAAAAAATCAAATGCATGCATTTGTAAATAAGATTGATCAAATTTTTACTGTAGAATGTGCGGACGAAAAAAAACTTTCTTCACACTCTTCAACTGGATCCGAACCAAGATCTCTGTGATAAGCTTCGAGCTGTTAAGGTGACTGTGTCGGAATCTGAATCTTCTATCCCTGCTATGACGTTAAAATTTGATAGCAATGAGGCTCATTTGCTCAACCCCTTGAATCAGTAAGGCAGTGCAGTAGTGAAAGACTTTGTGATGACTACCAAATCATTGATGGTAATCTAGGTCCAAATATATGTTTTTCTTAGCAAGTTAAAGACAAGCTAGATCTAGATTGGCGCAGTGCAGTGATTATCCAACTTGTGGGTAAGTCAAATTGTTCTAGTGCTTGAAAATTCATGTTTGATAGTTTGAAATCACTGCACAACAGTAAAACAATTTGACAAATGAGCACCAATCTAGACGATGCTTGAAAATTCATGAATTGTCATGCTTGAAAATAATCATTTTCCAAGCATTTGGGCACAAAAGGGAGTGAAGATGCTATGAGGGAGGCATTTGGCCAATCTAGCATTTGGAAAATTCATGCTTGAAAATAATAATTTACAAATTGCATGTTCTACTGAACCTAATGACAATGCTTAAATGAAACTCCTGCCAAGTCTAAGGAATCTACTGGTAGTAGTGATATGGACACAAAAGGGAGTGAGGATGCGATATATGAGGGAGGAATCACCTAATCTTGTGGAAGAAATTTTTAAGCAAGACAAGACTATTGAGCCTCATATTTTGACTTTTTGGAAGCAAATTGAAGAGAAATCTTATAGGAGCATAAATATACATCATTTATTTTAGGTTTAATTAATTGTCAGCATAAATATTGCCAAAACACCCCCTGAACTTGACTGAAATTGTCAGTTTGCACCTCGAACTTGCAATTGATGAAATTGACTCCCTGAACTTGGCAACAATTGTCAATTTACTCCGTCAATTCTAACTTTTTCCATCCAAATGTTAGTCATGTGTCACCCATGTGAGGGTTAATATAGTCATTTTAGGTCTAAAAATAAATATATATTATTAATAAAAAAAATTCTTGCACAAAAAATTAATAAAAATGATTTCTCATATGAAAAGAATAATTCATACAAAAATAATAATAAATAATAATTTATGACAAGTTTTTTTTAAAAAAAAATTATGATAAGTTAAGAATATAATTTTAGATATAATATCTCTAGAGAAAAAAATAAAAGTTTTGAAAGAAAATAAATATATTTTTGAATATATATATTTGTATTTTTTTGACATAAATTATATATTTAGTTTTAAAAAATATTATTATTTTTTAAAAGTGATCAAAATGACCATATTGCCCCTCACATGACACACATTTGGATGAAAAAAAGTTAGAATTGACGGAGGGTGTAAATTGACAATTTTTGCCAAGTTCAGGGGGTCAATTTCATCAATTGCAAGTTTGGGGTGCAAATTGACAAATTTCAGCCAACTTCAGAAGGTGTTTTGACAATTATATCTTTATTTTATGTTTCCCTATCTTTTCTAGGGGTGGGCACGGGGCGGGCCGGTTTTGGGCCCAACCCGTTTTCGACCCGAATATGTCAGTGGGCAAAAGGAGGACCGAGAACCGAGCAGTAATGGGCTGGGCCGACAATTTCGGTTAACCCAAAATATCGGGGAGGGTCGGTATGGTTTCGGGTTGATCCGAAGCATTCCGATTTGGCGTAATAAGACAATAGTTTCCTTTTTTTCTCAGAAATTCACTAATTTGACTAAGGCCCAATAGCCAATCTTTTAAACCTGTTCATATTTCATATGTTCAAAATAATAATATGTTCATATCTAGAATTCTAAACAATCAAATTCAAACTGCAACCTGACCAACCAAATCCAAATTTAAAGTTTTAGAGTTAAGTAGCTAATTTATTACAGACCCAAATATAAAGTTTCAAACCATAATAAACTGTTATATATTACAAACCAAAGGTCCAAAAACAATAGTTATTAGTATGCAGCTTCAAGCCTTCGTTCACCCATCACTGATCACTCCATCAACAGCTTCTCCACTTGAGCAGTCAAGCTCCAAGGCTAAAAGCAGACTCTGAAGCCACCGCTGATGCAGGGACAGCAAACACATCCCTTGCAATTTTTGAAAGAATGGGAAATCTAGGAGAATTCTCCAATCCAACACATTAAATTTGGGATTTGCAGGGTCTTCGGATGCTTCAAGTAAGTACTTGTCCACCTCATCTCTTATCTCAACCACATCTTTCTCCTTTCTAAGCATCATAATGGTTTCATGTTTGCAGCATGACTATCCTCCTCATCAATTTCAGCTAAGTTATCAACTTTTGGACGGGTAGCATCTACAGAAGCTTGGGCAGCCAAAGGATTAGCTTTAGCATATTCATGATAAAGCTTCAAAAATATTTTCTTCACTTCTTTAACCATCCCAGCCACCAAATCCTTGTCCCAAATCCTTGTCTTTCTGCAACTTAGGAAAGAACAAATCAAGATACAACAACTTGTATCTTAGATCCAAGACCACGGCAATCAGCAAGATCTTATTCATATCTTGAAGCTTCAACCAATACTTGTCAAATTTCTTTTTCATTGTTGTTCCTATGCTAACCATGAGAGGTTCTTCACTGTTAATGAACTTTTCTAGCTCTCCTACAATGGTGCACATCCACAACAAAGGTTTATTTTCAGTTACAACCTTGACGCCACTAATATGCAATGTTGCATCATAAAAAATCTTCAAAAACTTAACCAGACTTGCAGCCTTGTCCCAATCTTCATTCTGAGGCGGCTCATCCCTCAATTTTCTACCAACTCTCTCTTCAAAATAGTTTTGAAACTGCTGGTCTTCATTCTGAAGCCTTATAAAAGCTTTCTTAAACTTAACAGCAATATCCAACATAAAATAGGTGGAATTCCACCTTGTGTCTACATCCAAAGGGACGATACGCCCCTTACCATCAATCTCCTTTGCAACAAACTTCCTAAACTTCTCTAGCCTTGCAGGTGATGATCTAATAAACTTCACACAATTCCTAATAGCTTCAATGGAGGAATCCAGCTCCTCCATTCCATCTCTCACTATTAAATTCAGTATATGGCAGCAACATCTAAGATGCAAGAAACTGCCCTGGAATCACAATAAAGTTCAATATTCTCTTGTGCAGTGTCCAATTATCATCAATGAAGTGAGCATTTAAGACCATGTAATTGATATTTTGGATTGAAGTCCAAGTAGCGGTTGTAAGAGAAACCCTCTGCAACTTTCTACCTAAAAACTCTCTAATCCTTTCCTTCTCAGAACCATAGAGAATCAAGACATCTCTAGCAATTGTCCTACGAGAAGGAGGCTTGAATTTGGGTTGAGCTACTCTCATGAAATCTATAAAACCCTGCCCCTCAACATGACTAAATGGCAGTTAATCATGAATAATCATTCTAGCACATGCAAATCTACAAGTGTCCTGATCAAAAGCAATAGACAACATATGACCACCATTTTCAGTAGAATCGAAAGTGATGTACCTCTGTTTTTTAGCTGGAACATAAACTGGAGACTTCCTGCATTGATACAACATGTGAGTCATCATTGTTGTAGTCCCATTTTCTTTGGAGTGGCAGACATAGGTTTGGGGACAGTACTTGCATTTTTCCCGAGGTTTATGCATCACAGAACCATCAGCATTCTTCAATTTTATGAAATGATCCCATGCTTCAGACTTGTTCTTCCTTTTGGTAGCAAAATTATCAGTAGCTTCAGCAGAAGCAGGAGGGACTGAAGTTTGCCCATGAGAAGGAGGAACTGGTGTGCCTTGAGTTGGTTGAGTAACTAATACCAAAGCATCAGCAGCTTCAACCGTTGAGCCTGGAGTTGGAGTTGGAGTTGGAGTGGTTCCAATGCTTGAATCTGTTGGAGTTTGTGAGGCCCCTTCCATAAACTGCAAGCAAAAACAATATTCGATCAATATTCCAGAGAAAAAATGATGAAAATAAACCAAACAATATTCCAATAACCAAATAAATTCGATCAATATGAAACCCTAGAAAAAAATTGGTCAATTTGAATCAACCTATTCCAAAAAAAACCGTATCCACTATCCAGTAGAGTGGGCTTAAACTAATTGCAAGCTATCCACAAAATATTGCAAGCTATTAAGCCTATTCCTAAAATTTGGTCAATATGAAACCCTAGAACTGAAGAGCCTAGATTAAATGCAAGCTATATGTAAACATAATTAGTTAATTACTGAAGAAAGCAAGAGAGAAGTAAACAATTGATCGGAATTCAATACTAGCAGGAGAAGTCGAGAAAAAATTACCGAGTCCATGATGGATTCCTCCTCTTTCGACACCAATTAGCCGGATTCCGATTGAGGAACTGAGGAAGAAAAGCCGACAGAAGTGTCGGCTTATTGGGCTTAGGGTTTTCGATGGCCAGTTCGGTTTCTGCCCCCCCTAATCTTTTCTGAGTTAGTTCATTTTATTTCCTAGGTATTTACATCCTTTTGATGTTTTGTAGGTTTTCATAAACAAAGAATGGAAAAGGATCATGTTTCTGCCGTTTCCCAACTGCCCGGTAGTCTCGTGCGCGGGTACCTGAAAGCAGAAGATTCGTCAGGGAGGTCGGCGTATACCGACCGAAGACCCTCCGACGCTCAAGTTAGTACCGATGAGTATTTGACAGCAGAGAGTTTGGGATTCGGAGAGAACGTACCTGAATAAGGAGTGAGGACTCCTTATATATGAGGTGAGGTTGGAGACAAGCTTCCCTGGCGTGGGGGACATCCCCTGACACGAGGAATATTCTCGGGTCCACTACCTCGACGTGTGCATCGAGGGACGGCGGCGCCTAGTGCAGCATGGGCGTGCGGCCTAGTGCGATCTGCAAGGTAGTGGACAAGCACGTGTGCCAGGTGGCCGTGCCGGTACCGGTGGGGCTGGCCACTCTCGGTACCTGGTCAGGAGACGTCTATGTGCAGCCAGAGGGAGAGCTTGCTGTCGGTACACCCGGCCTGGTCTTACCGGTATCGGTGGGGTACTGCAGGGCTTCGACTACGGCCTGGGGCCTTATACTCGGTAGGGGATCCCTACCGAGTCGGTAGATGCCGCTGGGGCATTGCAGAGATTATGTCCTCGGTAGGGGAGCCCTACCGAGTCAGCCATGGGGCTTATAAGCAGGCTGCTCCCGGTGACAGTGAGCTACTTCGGGGCCTATCCCGGTAAAGATATGAAATGGTAGCAACAGAAGTCCCCCAAGTCCCGAGCAAGAGGAAGCTCATGGTCGGGGACTTAATCCAGAAGTTCATATCGGGATGTAGCGAAGTGACAGCCGCGGCGACGCTTGGTACCGTCCCATGTAGTCCCCCAAGTCCCCGAACAAGGGGTTCCTCCCGGTTGGGAGTTGTAACCGTTCCGAGTTTCAAGGGGAGTTGAAGCGTCGTGGCCGTTGAGCTCCTCGGCGTAACTGCCGAGGTAGTGGGGTGACACGTGTCGTGCCCAGGTTGCGCTGGAACGTCGTGGAGGAGCTCAACCGTCTTGTTGGCACGTGTCATCATCCTGGATCGCAACGGTTCACGTCGTACGGTCAAGATGGGTTGACTCCCGCTATATATATGGGGGTGAAGAGAGTTCACTTCACTTCATTCTTGCAAACTTCGTTTCCAGACCTCTGCAAGCCGTCGGTAGGATAACGAGAGCGTGCATCGGTAGTGCAAGTTTGATCAATCGGTACTCGACCTTCAGCCTTCAGCAACTGTAAGTACCGATGCCTTGACCTCTTGTATTTAGTTTTCTGCTTTGCTTTTGTAACGTAGTTTGAGTACCGGTGTCCAGCCTTAGTACCGAGCTAGGTTGCATAGGCATAGGTGATCCTTCCCGTTAAGAACCTTAGTCCGTTTTTTGCAGATGTCTACCTCAGGGAGCGAGAGTGCCAGCAGTGGCAATGCCTTTTCTAGTGAAGGGCCAGAAAGGAGCTCATCGGTGGAGGAGGCTGGTTCGGACTCCAGCTCAAGCACCGGAACCAGTAGTTCTTGCTCGCCAAGAACCAGTCGGTTCTGTCTGGATGGGGTGATTCAGACGGTGCTGAGGGGGATTACCACCGGTGAGGACTTAGAGCCCCTCGCCTCGGAACCGTACGTCAAGTCCCGGTCCAGTAGTAGTAGGACCCCAGTACCGGTAGGGTTCGCGGTGGACCGGCTTAAGTTGAGTGCGTCCACCGAGGGGGATTTGGTGGCGTTGAGGAAGGCGTTCAACATCCCCAGCACGGTGAGCATGCGGTTACCGGAGAAAGGGGAGCTCGGGAGTGCGTCCGCGCACGGGCGAGACCTTAGTGCAACCTGCATTCTTTGGAGAGGGTCTGCGGATTCCGCTACCGGCGTTTCAGCAACGGTTCTTGGCCGAGGTTGGCCTGGCCATTGCTCAGCTGAACCCGAATACCTGGCGGTACCTCAACGCCTTGTATACGTTGTACTATCACTGTGGGTTCGGTGAGCCGGACCTGGCGGTGGTCTTCAACCAGTGGGCCCTGGAGGGTCACTCGAAGGCCGACAAGGGCTGGTACAAGCTGCGGTCGGTACTGAAGCCTTGCAGCGAGCTCCCGCCGGATACCGAGTGGGTGGACTACGTGTACAAGTACAAGCAATCCACTCGGTGCTGCTTGAAGAAAGATGCTCGGATCCGGGAAGGGATGAACGTTGAGCATGATGTGGAGAGTCACGAGTGTGAGAGTCCCGAGATTGTTAGGGATCCACTCGTGTTTGGCAATCCTACTTCCCAGCAGACTTGGAAGAGTAGGTACTTCTTCGTGGGGGGTCAGTGGGAGTTTCCTACCGGTGCGGGCATACCGGAGAAGAGGGTCCCGTCTCGCCTTTAGTGAAGCTCCCGTGCGAGATTGTTTGATATGAAGCGTTGTATGTGTGTGTACTTCCTTTTTTGCTGCACCGACCGTTGCATCACTTGTTTGTTTTTCTTGTAGTGGACCAGGCTTGGAGGAAGCTTACCGAGGAGCAGGAGAAATAGATCGCGTGGATTCGCGGCAACATCTCTTTGGTGTTGAGGAGGTCTACCGTTCTGCTCAACCGGTACTCACTCCATTTATCGGGCCTAGCTCCTGTTCCCAGCCCATGTAAGTGACTTTTGGGTCGGTGCCGTGGCTCCTCTTTGTTATTGTTGTGTTTTCCCCTTCTTCTTCTTTTTATTAGTAACCGGTGGTTCTGACTGCAGTCCTTCGCCAATTCCGTCGGTACCGAACTCTCGGGGATGACAAAAGCATGGTCCGAGAGCGGAGGGATTTTTACCAGGTCAAGAAGGTTCTGGGTCAGGACCCGGTGTCCGAGGCTCAGCTGGTCGAGGCTGAGCAGGCCAAGGCTGCGGCAGATGATGCCGGTAGGAAGAAGAAGAAGAGGGCACACAAGGCCCGGCCGGGCCTCGAGGCGACCCCGGTGGAGGTAGAGGCTAGCACCGATGCGATGGTGCCGGCGGACCGGAGGTCGAGGGTGCCCCTGAGGTCCCGGGCGGGGCCTCCAAAAAACGCACTGCCCGTGAGGAGGTAACTCTTCTCTCTTCTTAGATGTTCGGCTGTACCGGTAAGTATGGGTACTAAACTTTGTAGTAGTTTGTTAAACGGGTGAGGAGCCACCGAAAGAGGCAAAAGGAGCAGGAGGCTACCGTTGATGAGGTGGCCCGGGTTGCGGCGGGTACCGGCACCACCCGGCCATGCACGGCTCGGAGTCCGCTTCAATCTTCGGGAGGGAGATCCCGGCCGAGAACAATGCGCTGTTCCGCGGCCGCGTGAAGAAAGCGCTGGAGGATCCGCTCCCGGTCTTCCGGCTTGCTGCCTTCCGGAGATGAACCTCGGGGACCCGAGAGGGATCTGCTCTTCCAGGTGCAAGCGAGAGGGTACCGTTGCTTTACTTCTTTTTCCTCCTCCTTCTCTTTTTTTTTTTTTTTTTTTTTTTGACCCCTTGTTGTGTCGGTCTTGCAGTGGCATACGAAGAGTTGGCCCGGACCGCCGGGTTTGGAAGGAATGGCAAACGGTGGGTGGGCAGGTGGAGAACCCGCAGAATGGCTATGACACCATGTTTGGCCGAAGGAGCGGGCGGTAGGCGAGCTTGAAAAGACAAAGGCCGAGCTCGAGAGGACCAAAGCCGGCCGGTAGGCTTGTCCGAGAAGCCGAGGATAAGGCCAAGGCTGCGGTGGCGGCCGAGAGTGCTCGCCTCCAAGTTGAGTTCGATCGTCGCCTGGAGGCGGCTCTCGGTGAGGCCAAGAAGGAGGTCGTCCTCGCCTACCGTCGTGACCGAGGTCGGAGCCGTGGAGGAGGACACCGCCTACATCGAGGGTGGTGCGTACGTCCTTGGCAAGATCACGGAGGCCTTCCCCGAGCAGGACTGGAGCCAGCTCCCGGTGCCGAGCTCACCGAGGATCATGTTGATGATGAGCACCGGGGGATTCTCAAGGAGATCGAGGAGGAGCTAACCGGTGGTCCCAACCAATCGGAGCAGCAGCCGCAGCCGCAGCCGGAGGAGTGAAGTCCCCCATGTTTGGGTGGTACCGGCCAAGGGCCTTGTATTTTACTGCTTTTCTCTTTTATTTTGTTGGGGGATTTAAACCCTTTTTGAACAACTCTTCCGGCAGGGGGTGCCCTGTCGGGAGGTAGTACCTGAATTGGCTCTTAGGCCCTTATTTGTTGTTTTGAACAATGGCGTGTTTCGCCCATTCTATGAATTTTGTTTTTTATATGATATCAAGTGTTCACTCGGGAGGGCTGGTTTATTCAATCTGTCCCCCGGTATTGTTTTCTTGAGTATTCATAACACGTAGGTAACCGATACCGGTAGCATGATGAATGTAACGTAACAAAACTTATGCATGGGGGTCGCTGGTACCGGCCACATGTCTTACAAAAGTTTGGCATGGGGGTAGCTGGTACCGGTCACATGTCTTACAAAAGTTTGGCATGGGGGTAGGCGGTACCGGCCGCATGCTTAATAAGATAACCAAAACTTATGCTTGGGGGTAGCGGTACCGGCCACACGTCTTACAAAAGTTTGGCGTGGGGGTACTGGTACCGGCCGCATGCTTAATAAGATAACCAAAACTTATGCATGGGGGTAGCTGGTACCGGCCACACGTCTTACAAAAGTTTGGCATGGGGGTAGCCGGTACCGGCCGCATGCTTAATAAGATAACCAAAACTTATTCATGGGGGTAGCCGGTACCGGCCACACGTCTTACAAAAGTTTGGCGTAGGGGTGGGGTGATGTACCGGCGCATGTCTTACAAAAGTTTCATTTTTGTTCTTGGCATTTCTGCATTATCGGTAAGAGAACAAGCATTCATGAAGACATAGATTTTATAGTGGTTCACCCGGCTCAATGCCAGTCCTAGGTTACGTCCACTTGTAGGAGTTTCACTATGGTAAATAATGATTACAAGTGTTTGGGAAGTGAAAAAGTCCACTTAGCCGGTATGCTCCGGCTGTATATATTTTTTTTTATGGGTAGTAGTAGCGAAGGTGCTCAATATTCCATGGATGCGGGAGCATGCACCCGGTGGAGTCCATGAGCCGGTAGGTTCCTGGCTTGAGGACTTCGACTACCCGGTATGGGCCTTCCCACCGTTGGTTGAAGGTCATGGCTGCTAAGTTCTTCGTACTTTGTCTTACCCTTCGTAGTGCCCAGTCCCCCAGCTTGAGGTACCGGCCACATATAATTGCCAGATCGGTAGTGCGGGATCAAATTGTGTTTCCTCGCCAGCTCCCTCTACCGATATGGGTGTGGACTGCACAGAGGTGAATTCAGAGACAAAGTCAGCCAGTACCTGTGCCTTAATTGTCGGTCGAGGCCAGTAGGTGATGTCGAACTCACTGAGCTCGATGCTCCACTTCATGAGTCTGCCAGATGCCTCTGGCTTTTGCAGGATCAACCTGAGTGGGTGATCGGTAAGCACTATAATGGGGTGTGCTTGGAAGTATGGGCGAAGCCTTCTGGCTGAGATCATGAGAGCGAGGATGAGCTGCTCGATTTCGGGGTACCGAGTTTCGGTATCCACGAAAGATTTGCTTGTGTAGTCTACCGGTAGGTCCTCCTTGTTGTGGCTCCTGACTAGGATCGAGCTCACAGCAGTTCTTGATACCGATAGGTACAGGAAGAGAGGTTCGCCTAGTAGCGGTCGGCTGAGCAGCGGTGCCGCTGCCAGATACTCCTTCAATGCTGTGAAGGCTTGCTCGCACTCGGTGGTCCAGCCCTCGAACTTCTTCCCGGTCTTCAAAATTTTGAAGAATGGGGCACACCGGTCGGTAGACCGTGATATGAACCGGGAGAGAGCTGCGATCCTACCGTTAAGGCTCTGGACATCCTTGAAGGTTTTAGGAGATTCCAAGTCCAGGATCGCTCTGATCTTCTCGGGATTAGCCTCGATACCTCGGTGGCTGACCATGAAGCCAAGGAATTTTCCTTCGCCTACGCAGAAGACGCACTTCTCGGGATTGAGCTTCATCCCATAGTCCTGGAGGATGGAGAATGTCTCCTGTAGGTCGGTAAGGTGGTCGTTTTTCTTTAAGCTCTTGACGAGCATGTCATCCACGTACACTTCCATGGTCTTCCCGATCTGCCTGGAGAACATGCGGTTGACCAACCGTTGATAGGTGGCCCCGACATTTTTCAATCCGAAGGGCAGGACCTTGTAGCAGTATAGACCTTGGTCGGTCATGAAGGAGGTGTGCTCCTGGTCCTCGGGATCCAGCTTGATCTGGTTGTAGCCTGAGTAAGCATCCATGAAGCTTAAGGCCTCGTGACCGGCGGTGGAGTTGACAAGCTGCTCGATCCTCGGTAGAGGGAAGCTGTCCTTGGGACATGCCTTATTGAGATCGGTGAAGTCGATGCACATTCGCCACTTCCCGTTTGGTTTCTTCACTAGTACCGGGTTGGCTAGCCATCGGGGGTACTGAACTTCCCGGATGAAACCGATACTTAATAGCTTGTCGACCTCAGTCTTCATAGCCTCGTACCGTTCTTGGTCCCCGACGCGCCTCTTCTGCCGTACCGGCCGGTAGGCAGGATCGATCCCAAGCTTATGGGAGATGGTTGCGGTAGAGATACCGGGCATATCGGCGTAGGACCAGGCGAACACCGAGGCGTTGTCCTTGAGGAGCTTGATCAAGTCAGTACGCAGGGCGGCCGGTAGGCCGGTACCAATCTTGACTACCCTGTCAGGCTGTTCAGGGAACAAGGCAATCTGTTCTACCTCCTCGTGAGGCTTCCCCTGTATGACTACCGCTCCTTCCCGGGGGTCATCTGGCCTGTCTGCCGCTGCAGCGTTATTCTTGGGTGCGACGCCGCACACGTCCGTGGGGGCTGTCGTGGCTTTGTCTCTTGGGCATAGCAAGACCGGGCCATGGGCTGACTTCCCCTGATAGAGGCAACTCCGGCGGGAGTAGGGAACTTCGGCATGAGTAGGTAGTAGCACACGCAGGCCCCGATTTGGCGAGAGGATGGGTCTGCCGAGAATGAAGTTGTAGGAGGATTCACAATCCACTACCAAGATGCTGGCCGACACCTTCGGGACCGGGGGTACTGTCCGACCTCGACGTTGAGCCAAACGCTACCGAGGGGTTGGACAAGGTCTCCCGAGAAGCCGATGAGTGGGTTCATCGTCCTTGAGATGTTCTCGAGGGGTAGATCCAACTCGAGGTATGCACTCTTGAAGATAACGTTGGCGAGCCGCCACCGTCGACCAAGACCTTGTGCATCGGGTCGGTATGGACCTTGGCGGATATCACGAGTGGGTCATCGTGGGGGGTCACGATGCCGGTTTCCTCGCCGCCGGAGAACCCCATGTTCCAAGGATCCCGTTTCTGCCTCTTCGCACCGGCGCGACCGTACCGAGAAGCACTGCAGCGCCTTGCAGCCTCCTTTACATGGGATTTGTGTTCGGAGCGAGTGGTACCGAAGAGGGTGGGTCCTCCACTGATGGTGAAAATTTCATTTCGGTACCCCTGAGGGGCTTGGCCAACATACTGGGTGAGTTTCCCATCTCGGTGCAACTGTTCAGCAACATCCCTCAGGGCTTGGCACTCCTCGGTATCATGAGTACCGGACTGATGGTGGGTGCAGAACTTGCCGGTGTTGATACGGTTGTCGCATACGGTGGCCTCTTCCACGGCTGAGGGAAGAGCTGGGGGTTCTCCTTGTAGATGTCCTCCATCGGTTTGTTGAACACAGTGCAAACCGGTAGGTTGTCATCGGCAAGGTCCTGCCGGTTGGATTTCTTTGACCTGTTTTGTTTCCAGGAATTCTTTTTCTTGGGGTACTGGTTGTACCCGGTTTCAGTCCAGCCTTGGCTTGGAGTGTTGATCTGGTTGACGCCGGTAGCTGGGGTGTATGGCCATCCACCCTGGTAAGGCGGGGGAGGCACTCGGGGTTGAGTAGCCGAAGCTCTGCCCCTGATCGTACTGACTGGAGTAGGGCGGTACCCTCGGCTCGCAGTGGCCGGAGTCAACCTGATATACCGGTCGGTATTGGTTGTTCTGGGGGGCTTGGTATTGGTGATTCTGCTCCCGATGGGGGGAACATACCGTTGATTGTTATTCTGGTTCCCCAGTTATTGTTCCGGTTGTTCCCGGTAGTTGTTCCCCGGTTGCGCTTGTCATTTTGCCTAGGTTCTTCGACCTTGGGCGCGCCGGTTTGCTCTTGCTTGCGTTTATCCCCGGTAGGGTCCACGATCACCGTGGAGACCTTGCTGCCTTTGTGCATCTCATTGAGATAAGACTTTCTCTCGCTGGTTCCGCTCGCGAGCTCGGTATAGGTGAACACCGTGCTTGTGGAGTTCAATTCCCTAAGGAACTCTCCCGGTTCTAGGCCATCCCGGAAGATTTGAGCTGCACGGATGTCATCCTTGGTGTTGCAGCGCCGGTAGGCAGCCTTGAACCGCTCCATGTAGTCAGCCAACCGTTCACCCGTGGTTTGCTGGAAGCCGGTGAGCTCCCCTACCGAGTAGAAGAAGCTGGACTTGGTGGCATACTCGGTGGTGAAAGCCTCAACCAGTTGCTCGTAGTTGTCGATGGACTCCGGCTCTAGTTGATAGAACCAAAGCATGGCCTCCTGAGTCAGGGTATAGCCTCTGCCGTTGTAGGCGGACTGGAAGGCAGTTACATGCATCACCGGGTCTTCCTTGCCGGTGTAAGGATCTATCTTCAGGTTTTTGAAGTCCCGGTTGTGGTTATAGATCCTCCCGGTGAAGGGACCGATGGGTTTCTTTGCCATGCCGAGGCTAGGCGCACTCCTGGCGGTACCGTTCTCAACCTTCTTGAGACGGTTGTTGAGCTCTCGGAAGAGGCTGGTCAGTGTGTCTTCTTCCACTCGTGGCCTGGGGGCGACGGTAACGAGCTCCTCGTGGAGGGTGTTACGGTCCTCGTCGGTATCTTCTTCCCCATCGGTGCGGGCCACGCCCTCAACATCAAGGAACGAAACCGGGGAGCCGGTAGGGTCCGGTCCGCCTATCCGGTATCCGGTGCCTTGGTCTCGGAGGGGTATCGACTCTCGGGAGGTGTGCCGACACCGATCGGGCGGGGTCGCATCTCGGGTGAAGCGCTCCCTCGGCAAGGCCGATTTCCCGGCACCGGCCTCTTGAGCGCCGAGCCGATCGCGGCGCAATCGCTCATTGCTCTCCCGGAGTTCTCGGATCATGGCTTCGAGTTTCACCACCATGGAGGGCTCGGCTTCGTGGGACTCACGGGTCTCCGACTCGGTGGAGTGGACCGCCGTTGGTATGTCTTCTGGAAGGGGCCCTAGGCCAGCGATGGTTATGGTTTCCTTCGCAGATTTGGACTTCTTGGTTTGTTTCGCTGGCTGTGAGCCATCGCTAGCTGATTTGGTCATTGCTTGACCGGTAGAACACCTCACGGAGTGAGAGAGCTTTGGTTATGAAGTGGTGGAATTGTTCCCACAGACGGCGCCAAATGTTTCTGCCGTTTCCCAATTGCCCGGTAGTCTCGTGCGTGGGTACCTGAAAGCACAAGATTCGTCAGGGAGGTCGGCGTATACCGACCGAAGACCCTCCGACGCTCAAGTTAGTACCGATGAGTATTTGAGAGCAGAGAGTTTGGGATTCGGAGAGAACGTACCTGAATAAGGAGTGAGGACTCCTTATATATGAGGTGAGGTTGGAGACAAGCTTCCCTGGCGTGGGGGACATCCCCTGACACGAGGAATATTCTCTGGTCCACTACCTCGACGTGCGCATCGAGGGACGGCGGCGCCTAGTGCAGCATGGGCGTGCGGCCTAGTGCGATCTGCAAGGTAGTGGACAAGCACGTGTGCGGTGTGGCCGTGCCGTGCCGGGTGGGGTTGGCCACTCTCGGTATTGGTCGGGAGACGTCTATGTGCAGCCGAGGGAGAGCTTGTTGTCGGTACACCCGGTCTGGTCTTACCGGTACCGGCGGGGTACTGCTGGGGCTTCGACGCGGCTGGGCGATATACTCGGTAGGGGATCCCTACCGAGTCGGTAGATGCCGCCGGGGCGTTGCAGAGATTATGTCCTCGGTAGGGCTCCCCTACCGAGTCAGCCATGGGGCTTATAAGCAGGCTGCTCCCGGTGACAGTGAGCTACTTCGGGGCCTATCCCGGTAAAGATATGAAATGGTAGCAACAGATCAAACGTGGGACTAAAAAGCTTAATCGCCACATCACTAAGCCACAAAATGCTTCAGACGACAGAGCAGCTCTGTCGTCTGATGAAGTTCATTTCTGTCGTCTACTAGTCTGATATCTGTATGGGCTATCAAACAACAGACATTCTCCGTCGTCTGACATACAAACAAACAACGGAGATTCTCTGTCGTTTGATTTACTATCAAACCACATACACTTCCCACAAACTGTTGTCTAATGAAACCCAAGTATTAATATTGTAAGATCATTTGTGGTATGTAAGCCACTTTAAAGACAGTTATATGTCGTTTTAATGAACTTAGGAAGACATTATTTATTTCATGTCTGTTGTTTATAGCTAATCTCAAAGACATATATATGTTGTGTGATAGTAAAGAGCACTACAGTTTTGAGAAGTATATGTTATTTGATAGTAAATCAGACAACAGATTTGAAAAGTATATGTTATTTGATAGTAAATCAGACGACAGTTTTTAGAAGTATATGTTGTTTGATAGTAAATCAGACAACAGATTTGATAAGTATATGTTATTTGATAGTAAATCAGACGACAGTTTTTAGAAGTATATGTTGTTTGATAGTAAATCAGACAACAGATTTGATAAGTATATATTATTTGATAGTAAATCAGACGACAGTTTTTAGAAGTATATGTTGTTTGTTCCTATCAACCATAACTTATTTCGTGAAAACTGTCATTTTTAGTTAGTTCAAACAATAGATTTTGAGTTTCATTATATGATTCCTTATTTCAATGGACAATAGTTATTGGCATTCTCATGTTTGTTATGAACCATATATACAACAAAACTCATTTGATCATAATTGCATTAAATTCACCAAAATAAATCCAAATTCTGTCATTACATACACACTACAATACATCCATAATAAAGTTAAATTGTTCCATGAAATAAAATCCTAACTACTGCCCAATAACCTCTAGTTTTCTTGAAACTTGACAACATGTTTTGCCCACAAAGCTCGGACTTGATCAATGTCCATCTGTGTGTAAACTTTATCAATTCTTCTTCCCCACTGCAATACACACCTTTAATGTATAGTCCAATGACAAGTGTTTCTCCATTTCTGGAATGATCAATCGCTTGCAAGATAATATTACATATCAAACAACTCAAGACACACAAACACACACAAAGAGAAGAAAACTTAAGGATTGTCAGTTCACACCATATTTCTTCAATGTCTTTCACTTCTTCAATATATGATTGCTTAGTGCATACAACTTTTAAATCAAATACTCAACACCCAGAATTTTAAAGGGAAGAGATACAGACTCACCTTCTTGTGCAGCACAAACACAAAGCTAATTCTTCTCCACCCCTAGCGTAATTCCAATGACAAGGAAGCTCCAACAAATATGACTTCTGTCCTCCACGGGTAACACCAAACCTGCAAAAGGAGGAACTATATATAAGTTACAAATACCTAAAATGCAAAAATAAAGTACCAGTACTACAGAAGTCATTTCCCTAACAAAGATCATTAGATACACAACTCCAATATTACACCTTATAAAGCTATGATGTGAACAAAGGAGGTGATACACAACTACAAATTATACCAAACAAATTAAAGTAAGGTGTTGCAAGCAGAAGGCATAAGGAAAATAAGGGAGCAAAACTACAAAAGATAATATAGACATTAATAGAATCTAACACAAATGATAATATTCACCTTATAAACCCAATCTAACTTAACTGAGAGGCATTATCATGAGAACCATAGGTAGTCCATCATATTGATTTGATAATTAATTTCAACTTAAACTCTAACCCACTAGTGATATATAAGTACAAATATGAAAAAGTAAAGGAACGTTTGCTTGCAGTTGGCAATCAATTCTTGTGTTGGAGTAGCTTGATTCAGGTCTTACTGAAATTAAAAAATGTCAGCAAATAGGTAAAGGAGGAAAAATAAACAAAAGGCAATTAACCACTAGTATACTTCAAAAAAAAGAGTAAATACAAGAGGGAAGCATAGCCTTTCAAGAACTAAGAAGCATACATGGGAGCTTGTATCAGAAGCTGTCAAAATCTTGCAAAACATATAAGTTGTTGGCTTTGAAGTTTCTGATAGGCACAGATCATGACTTATAGGCTCATTGCTGTAAATACCAGTCAAAAGAAGATTCAATGAAAAAAAAAAACTTTTTCCGATCAAATTTATTGTACATCCCACACAAACTTTGACAAAGTACAGCCAAAATACAAAGAACCTGACCTTGTAACCTAAGCAAAGAACCGATTTGTTTAAGAAAAGTATTAACATGTAAGAAAGGCAACGTTACAACACTCTTGAACTCAAAGTCACAAACTGATTTCAAAGTTGTAAAGAATACACACAAATATAATTAATTCTAAAGGAACAATATGAAAAATCAGGATCTAGTAAGTCACACTAGAAAAGGTTACCATATTGTAATTTTATCTGTTTCCAGCTGTCTTCAATTTCAATATCATGCTTGTAGTTGTAAGTTTTAAACTCCAATGGAACAGCAAGAAAAATCAAGATATAGAAAGTGGCAGTACAGAAGGTTACCATATGTACTGAAGTGGGTATAATTGCATCTAATCAAACTCTGCATATCTCAAAAATAATACTTAAACAAAAAGAATACATTATTAAACATGTCCCCTGCCGACAACGCAGACCTCTTGAGTGGTACAAATGGAGCCAAACCCCATTCCAACCCTCAATTGTTACAGTTCCCAAACCAAAGGCTCACAACTAAGAAGATGACCCATGTCATAGAGAAAAAGAAAACTTTTGATTTTCAGTTACCATTCCCTTTCAAGTTACAAGGATGGATTACCTGCAATAACAAATGGCTAGTGACATCTCCTCGGCTTGAGGCTATGATTCCAAGACTATAACAACTATAATTCCACTACATCTGCACCACCATAATCAATTTAAGGCATTTTGTCTATTGAAAAAGAAAAAGAAAAAGAAAATTTCAAGAAACCCTAGAAGATTGGGATAAATTTGAGTTGGTACTTTGATTTACCTGCAATAGAGAAACCATTATTGTGAATGGAACTTTCATAATCATAAATAGGTTGCACAAACTGCATCAAGAAAAGAAAAATTCTATAGCAGTCGCATAATTTAGTCCCCCGGTATAAGTTTTACTTCTTAAAAATATCTGTTCGATTCCTCTCTTTTTCTCACATAAGAAGACATAACATATCAAGTATCATTCATTTGGTGAAGCATGTAATATTGAATCACTTAAGTGCTGAATTGAAACTTTAGCAAGACCAGGCCCAACGGTGACTTTCCTTCTTCATAAACTTTACCCTTTAGATCAAATTCAAATTGTTCTACTGATACATGATAAATATGAGGTATAAAGGAGACTAGTACTACTGGTCTTTACCTCTATCATAACCAAGCTTATGACATAGATGTAAACAAGTTTTCACATGACATAAATGTAAACAAAATAAAAATAAGAAGTTGTGCAATGGTTTATGTCCAAGATCTCCCGACAATCAAGATGCATATAATGTCTTAACAAATTAAAACAGATCAAAAGCACATTATATATGAAAGAAAATAAGAAAAAGAAAAGAAACACTAAGTCTATAAGCTCTTCAAAAGATCAATACTTACCAAAACTATCTTCAATCACAGTCCAATCAACCACCACCAGCATGGATCAATGACCCTCAGGTCAGAGATGGTTTTGGTAGCACCAAGCTTCCCTATTAACAAAAAAAAGAAGCAATTCGATCAATAAACCCCAACAACATTCCATCAATAAGATTGACAGTTTTCTTGGGCATATGTGTTCTTCACTTAGCAGAGACAAAAAACATGCCCAAAAAGGTGAGGCAAATATTATTAGACAAATCTCCAGGAAACACAACTAAACAAAGCTAAAAGAACCATAAATTGGTAAAACCCAAACCATGACAGATTTATCAAACACAACAATATTAATTCAATTATTAGAAAATCACAGAGTTTGAGCTTGGAAGAGTCGGAGCTGCAGAACAAAAATAAGAGTATGACTTGACTTGTTTGTGGTCGACAACGACGGCTAGGGTGTGGTGTCCGACGAAGACTGAGGTTGCCAACGCCGATTGGACTGGATGCGGTCGCAAGGTTCGAAGTGAAGAACTGTTTCAGGTATTCTACAGTTGGACAAGACGATTTGGCGGCTGTGGGAGAATAAGGTTTTTTGTCTAGGGTTGTGGGAGTTTTGGAGAGTCAATGGTAGTCAATGACTTCAATGCTATATTAAATTGAAGTGAATGAGTTTGAGTAGGGTTTGTGTAGCTGAAAAATAACCAAGTGCGGGAACATTGCGGGGGAAAACTATTATTTTCTTTCGCACCCTCATTTAATGAATTTAGCCAAGTCTGGACGGATATTGTTCTTTTTTTTTATCGGTAGAAGGATATTGTTCAAACAACAGATAACTGTTATCCAAACACACCCGACTTTCCTAAAAATGTTCATGTATAGTGTAAAACAATAATCAAACCACAGTTTTCTGTCGTTTAATGTGTGTCGTCTGATGAATTTTTTGGCATAGTGATCTACCAATGCAAATCAGTCAATTTCGACACTACATTGAGAATATCTCATAAGGAAGCCTTATATGCATAGAAAGCCCCGAAAGTTTATGTTCTAGAGCATTTTACGGTTTGTTCATATCATTTTTCTAGAGAAAGTTACAGGGGTTTTAGTTTTACAAAAACACTTTACACAATGAGACTCATAATAATAAATTATAGATAAGGTCTGTTTTGTTGACCTTGTTATTTTCTAAATTAACCACCAATAATTTTTTTTCCCTCATAAGGCCATTTAGACAAAAATAAAAAATAAACGAAAACAGACGAAGAGAAATAGAGAGAGATGAATGATCTTCTCCATATATAGATTAAAACTGAAATCCAAGCTATAAAAGATGTAGATCATGACGAGATGGTCAATTTTTCATACTTGGATCCGTGCCGAAAAATGATGGAAAACCGTTGGAGAATCATGATCGACCTTTTGAGGCACAATATGTTGTCATCATTGATCGGATGGACGATCTATGGGCATAGGTAGACTATCGTCGGAAAGAGAAAAACATATGCACTGGTTCGTCATCTAAAGGTGGCTGGACTACGGAGATCCGGCAGGGTCAGGTTTGGCCCAAAAGCGAATAAGTAGATTTGGGTCGGGGTAATAGCCTTTCAGTTTTCTTACAGGACCTTTTCGGTTCATCCACAGTAAGTTTTCGTTTTGAGGAAGTAGATTTTCGAAAAATAACAGTAGCTAATCTGGAGAATCACAGTAACTTTTTGGTTCATCAGCAATAGTTTTTCAAAAAATTGCAATAACTTTTCTAAAGAATGACAATAACTTTTCAGGTCATCGACAATAACTTTTCTTACGCAGTGTCATTCCCTGGGTGAACCTGCATATTCATCTCTATTGTGATTAATGTATTTTCACGTTATAATTTCATAATCCAACAATTCATATTTTAAATTATCTTCTATATATCATCTATGTAAATAATCAATCGAATCGGAGATTGTTCAACCATCCAACTTTGTGAAACAAATGAATGGTTCTGACAATAATTACTACTATTATTATGATGAAGCATTTATTTATTGACAAAATTTGATATAAGTCCAAAAACTTGACCCCATTTTTTATTTAATCTAAATCCATCGACTAGTATGCCAAATAGGATTATATTCCTTATATTACTTTTTGACTTAGCTGAGTGCATTTATAGTTTATTTCGTATTCGCACTTTTCCCATTATGTTAAAAATGGAAACGATGTGGGCCAATAATCAACAAATTTATGTACTCCATTAGTTGTAATTTCTCTAATTTAGTAATAATTAGTTATGATTAACTAATTAAAGAGCACTAGCCTGTTGTTATTTTCTTATATTAATAATAAGTTCATAGAACATATTGTACGTTGTTGCCATTTTCTTCTTCTCCTACTTCATTTTCTTCTTCTTTCTCCTTCCTCTTCTTTTATTTTAATTATTAATATTTTTCATCGATCCCATCACCTAACAATTTCCATCATTAATAGAAAAATTACTATTTGTTAGTTGGAATGGCAGAGGTATTGTTTCATTTGTTTCAACACTGAAATAGATACATGCACTAAAATTGTTTTCATGATCGATGTATTTAGTTGGAATGGCAGAGGTATTGTTTCATTTGTTTCAACAATGAAATAGGTACATGCACTGAAATTGTTTCATAATTACCATATTGAGAGATATCAATGGTGTGCGTTGATAAAAATGATATCTATATCGGGGAGAAATAATTCATGCAAAAAAATAATAAAAAAATAATTTATGATAAGTTTTTTCTATGAAAAAATAATTTATGATAAGTTAAAAAATATGATTCTAAGTGACAATGTTCTAAAAGGCGCTAGGCGCTAGGCGGACGATGACCCGCATCCTAGAGCCTAGACAGTCTAGGCGTGGACTAGGCGATTTTTTTTTTAACATTTAATTAATAAAAATATATGTAAAATATATTTTAATATTTAAAAATAATAAAATATGAATAATTAGTAGATTTGAAAATTAACTAACCTTATAATTTTTTTCTCTTATCAATTTTGTGTATTATTTTTCTCATTACATAATTTTTTTTAAAATAGTTCTCTCTCTCCCTTTTTGACCCAAAAACAAAAAACCGTATCTCACCTTTATCACTCTCACTGAGTCTCAGCGAGTCACCGTCCCACTCCCCACCCCACTTATCAACTATTCAACTCTCTCTTCTTTCAAAGTTTCAATTAACTAATTAAGCAAACCCAGAGAAGTAGTAGACCCCTTTTTCTTTCGGGTAATCATATTTTGGCTCTTATTTTCCTTCCCATATTTCCCAAAATCGCACACATCACAATATCATATTCCAAATCTCTCTCTCTCTCTCCCTCCTTTCAATTAAGCAAACCCAAAATCACAATTGCAGAATATAAACTCCCCCTCTTCAAAGAGATAAAGAACAAAAGAGGCACGTGTGCAAAGAGGTGAGGTCCGGTCTGGGCGATTGGAGTCGACTATGCCGACATGGTGTATCGATGAGGGAAGAGGCCAGAGAGGAGGAACGGCGGTGGTGAGAGATCGATCTCGGCAGTGATCGGTAGTAATTGAGTGAGTGCAGAGAGAAGATTGGTGAGCTGGAATTTATGGGTGCCATGGAATTGAGGTGAGCTGTAATTGTTGATTGTGATGGAGTTGTGGGTGTGAACTGGATAATTGCAGATTGTGGAGGGAGCTGCCATGGTGAGAGCTGCAGTTGAGGATTGAGTTGTTGTGAGGTGGTGATGATGAGTTGTACTTGTGATTTGTGGGTTGTGATTGTGAGTTTGAGAGATGAGAGAGTCAGAGAAGAGATTGAGAGATGAGAGACGAGATCGATTCGATCTGGTTTTAAAAAAAAAAAGACAAAAGGTTGACCGCCTAGTCCAAGACCGCCTAGGCTCCGTTCGGACATCCTAGGCGACCGGTCGCCTATCTCAAACGCCCAAGGCAAAAGCGAGGCGTTTTTCTATCGCTTATAGCCTAGGCGATGCCTTTTAGAACACTACTAAGTGTAATCGGTCTAAAGAGAGAAACTGGAGCTTTAAAAGAAACAAAAAAAAAATGTTTTTGAATATATATTTGTTTCAAAATAAAGAATATTTTATATTTTCTTAAAAGGGTAACAAAAATGACAATATTGTCCCTCGCATGAGTGGCACATAATCAACATTTGGGTTAAAAAAAAGTTTGTATTGAATGAAGGAGTGTAAATTGACAATTTTTTATAAGGTCAGGGAGTCAGTTTCAACAATTACAAGTTCGGGATGCAAACAAACAATTATAGCGAACTTCAGGAAGTGCTTTGACAATTATTATAAAAAAAATAAAATAAAAAGGTTAAAATAGACAATCAAATCAAGATGAAATATCATGTAAGATTATTTGGCTAAATTATAACAGAAAATCTATGTATCCAACACCAGTCATATGTTATTCATTTGAACTTTCATTTTTGTACGTATGTATATGTCCTTCTTTAATGTGACTAAAGAAGGATATATACATACGTACAAAAATGAAAGTTCCTAAAACAAAAGAATTTTTTTAGTAGCCAATTAGAATCATGAGATGTAGGGTCCTATTGAAAATGATGGACATGAAGTTTCCCATTTGGATTTTTTTCTTGCAACAAATAATGATACATTTCGATGTTTCATAGTGGCATTATTGGCAAATACATCCCAAATCTTGCAAAGGGAAGAAAAAAGAAAAATCTAGAAAATAGAAACGCCAAAGAATAACCTTCCTGCCTTCCCCCTCCAAACCCCTAATCAAGATTTGTTCCGGGAAAATCTAGATCGACGATTCTGTGAGCGAGAGCGGGTTACTCGTCTTGGCCTATGGTCCATCTTCTGTTTTTGTTGTGTTCTGTCTTCGTTTTGTTTTCCTGACCCAGCAATGGAGTAGCCGGCCATGGAGAACCTTTGCCGATCACTGTTGACATAATTGATGCTTTCTGAAAACAATAACCCAAACCTGTTTTTAAGAACTACTGCATCAAATATAGGACAATGATAGTCTTATCTAAGGAGAGCTACGCTAAACCAAGATAGGTATTGGAGTTAAGCGGCTCTGCCATTGTAGGGGGTACCAAACGATCCCTCTAAATCTTCCATCAATATTCACATTGCTTCATAAGAATAAGATTGTATGGGAGAATGTCACATTGGTCTGTGTACTGTCGGAAGCTACCTTCCTAGAAAGTTTAGTGGTCATCCTCATGAGTCATGACCAAATATAGGGTTTGGTAGGCTATCATTGAATGTAACTTTCCCACGATGTGACTGAAGAATGGACCTTTCACGGTGAAAGAAATAGCCACTAACTGCAAGTCAATGTTTTCAGATACGTTAACAAAGCATATGCACAAGGAAACCGTGCCAGTAGAATGCACATTTGTGCTTTTTATTGAATGGTTAGTTAAAGAGGCCTAAATCCTCACTGGTAAAAGCACACATCCATCATCTTCCAAATTTGTAATCCACATGCACACAACCCAGTGCCCCTCAGTTCCGTGGTACGGAAAAAAAAAAGTGTTCCCTGGGACCAGACAATTTATATATGAAATAATAAAACATAAAAATTAAAATCAGATATCTAGAGATGTGAAAGTCATGAGCTTATTATGGCCGGTCCCCCAATAACGGCGTCTAGCCACAATAAATGTACAGAGCCTACGAGTACCAGTTTAATGGTTTAAACATAAATGGTCGTCTCGTTGGAATTCTGCAGCAAACCGACTCGGAATGTCTAATTAACATAATCAGGAACAAAAGAGGCTAATAAATTATTGAGCTCCTTAGGGGAGACTTGATTAGCTTTTAGAAGCACTGTTTGTTCCACCAGAATGATAATGCATCATATCATTTTGTGCAGAAATATGCAAGAAAGGTACATTAAGGTTGCCCAATTCTTCAATAAGCAAGTAGGCGGACTACTTTGAGCTTTATCGATCCTTGCTGTTATTGACCTAGCTGCCACAAGAAGCGAAGGGGAAAAAAAAAATTGGCAGCAGCAGATAGTTTATTCACAATTAACACTAAAGCTTCATATTAACAATTCTACAGAAATAATACTAACCATGTTGTGGACAATATTACACCACTACAATAGCTTTTAACAGTTTTAGTGACATACCTCTTTTGAGCTCATTTCACTATTCTGATCTGCGATGAGGTCTTCCAATTCATCAATGATTGCAGAATAACAGAAAAAAAATTGCTCCTAGTGAACCACAAAGTAAGGGAGAGTTGAAATATTTTTTTGAGCAATGGTGGGCAGACAAAATGAGACAGCCAACACTATTCTGCAATATTTATATCTAATCAACAAATTTAGCTAAACAATTCTGACAAGACTCTTAAATCCTATAAAACCATCCAAAAATTTAGTAGAACTTTTAAGATTGATTATCTTACACCGCTGGTTGCTTTAACTAGATTGAGGGACTGCTAAGAACCCTTGTTAAATTAACCACCAGCTTTTTAAAGCACAAAGGATACCTCAAACATTTCATCACAGTAGACGATTCACTAAACACCCTACTACATCACGGAAGAAGATTCACTAAAAGCTTATGGCATCAATAAAAAGTGCACTAAGACCTTGGGTAACAGAAATGCCCCCAGCAGAAAAACAAGACCTTTGGAATAACCAATAACAAACGTAAGTGCACTAAACCAAAGCAATGTTTTTGGTAAAGTAATTCTATAAATTAAGATAATTTCTGCAAATTGTTCTTTGCAAGATTTCTTATTGTTAATCTAATCATGGAAATGAAATAGTAAAGATGCTTGGACGTTGGGTTAGACATACTAAGACCTTGGGTTGGGATATCCTACAGAATATTTAGTTAAACGTTGATAGGGTAACTTTGGGATTTAATGTCGTTTTTTTTTTACATGTGTACAACCATAATGAAACCTGCAGTAATTTTACTGTTATTTCTGGATGTGTAGCTTTACTTTGAAATCGTGTATTTCTATGCTAGTCCAGTTTGAGGCATAAAAGAGAAGTCTTAGTGAAATAAATAAATAAATAAAAAAGAACTTAAGTGAGAAGGAATTAAAACAGTAAAATTTGGACAAACAAGGAAGAACATACCAGTGTCTGGACCATTCCAATTCGCTCAGTCCTAAAAGTGGTTATTGTATTAGCAAGATCTAAAGCAGACATGTCCCCAGAAAGAATTCTCTGAGTTGTATTATGAACTGTGCAGTATGTTCCAGTCCTCCCAATACCTGCACTGAGGAGGGAAGTGAGTGTGTCAGACAAAAAAAAAGTACTTATCATACATCTAGAAGACATATGCAAGGAATAAAAATAAGTGCAACCTGCAGTGCACCACAACTGGGCCAAGGTTGGGTGGCACTTGATATATTGTCTTCAAGATTTCACGAACAGCAATTGTATCTGTGGGAACTCCATGGTCAGGCCATTCAGGATACTGAATATGCAGCACAGACATTGGCGGTTCCTCTGACTACAAAAGCAAAGGAGAGCCAGACAGGTTTCAATTTCATGTTTAGTATCTATACGACTCAATAACGTCAAAATTAAAACAATACGTCCAAATCGTAATAGTGAGTATTTAAGGTTATAGGAATACAGGTTAACAGGCTTACAAAAGTTGGTAAGTCATATAAGGAACAAAGAATGAAAGCATACTTTATTTTCCTTCAAAAAAAAAATTATCTTCAAAGATGGGGCATCCCAATTTCCCCTTATCTCAAGAAAGGTTAGGTACAAGAACCCAAAGGTGCGTCCTATATTTTCCCTTACAAGAAACAAGAATCTGTGAAACTTAACTATAGGTCAGGCATCTTAAGATAAACCTCTAATATCTTCAAAGCAAAAATGAAAGAAAGAGGAATCTTTAAAGCTGATTTTTTTTCCATGGCTCTCTGAAACCTAAATGAAGACATGCAAAGACAATATGTAAATACTGATGAGGACATCGTTGTCAAACCCTTTAGGGTTTATGAGCGGAAGAAAGGGAAAAAGAGAACACCTAATTCATCTATGTCTATATGGCTGGATTAATTGTTCTCAAGTTAATTACTGCAGCTGTGGGGGAAGATTCATTAAGTCTGGTGTCTTTTCAAGTACTTAAATTTCAGTTTAAGAGTCTTAAAGTATCCTTTATTAAGTCTTGTATGCTTCAGGTAGAGGTTCAGAAGTCTGAGAGACTTATTTTAATTGAGTCTTAAATGCTAGTTAATGGGGGGCCATCTGTTTAAGTATAAAATAAAAATAAGTGTAAGTGCCTTATGGCAAGTCATGATTTGATGAACAAAAAATTTCAGAGTTTTCTGAGTTTCCTGAGATGGGAGTGTAGGTGTGAAGCCTGGGAGAGAATCCTAATTTCTTGTTTTCTATCCCCTATCCTTTTGTTTCTTTTCTAATTTGCTCATAATATTAGAGTTTGCTGATCCTGGTGTATAAGGCAGTAGTTATACTACATTCAATACCCAATAACATAAAAAGTCTCACAATACTACTACATTCAAATTGAACATATAATAAACCGTACCTAATAAAATTGACTCTAGAAACTGGTGAATATTATATATGAAACCAAATTAGCAACTCATAAAAAAAAGCCATAAACAAAAATTGAGACTCAAATATCTAGGATGGAAGTCATAGGATTAAGCAGTGTTCTCATAGACAAACATCGAGGCGTGCCTGGGGTGACGTGGAAGAAGCGTCCACGTGTTTGGCATTGCGATAACCAAAGCCCAATGAGCAGACCAAAATCCAACTTTCTCCCTATGATTATCACAAGCATTGACTCTCCACTGAACATTATCACAAGTATTGACCCTTGCATGTGCAACAATCCAAGAAAGTATTTAAAATATGCTAGATACCTTAGCAAGTATTCAACAACATTTAATTATTAATCATCAAAATGTGATTCTGATTCATAAGTTTCATATTGAATGCCAAATCAAACCTCACCCCTCCCCCTCTCTCCCCAAATTAAAGCTCAAAAATGATGCCGTATAGTAGAAACAATTAATCACATCATACTTCTTTAAAAACAAATGAAGTGTTTAATATATAATGCATGAGTTCTGATTGTATGCTTTACTTCTGATTTAACAGCTGTACTTATCCCGAAGTAAATGCAAATGGCTTTACCTCCTTACGGTTCACCTCAAGAAGGCGCAGTACTAATGAAGTGCCAGTGGTTCTTATCCACTTAGTGGCTATAGATATATTACCGAATTCTCTAGGACCATCTTCTGCCTGGAAATAATCTCCACACTTGTCCATCTGCACATACATACATTCAAGAAGATGTAAAGATTATCAATCAACCTAAACACAAAGCATACAAGAACATGCTTACACTAGTACCAATGAATTGTTATGATGAAAATATGGATTCAGGAATCAGTTGGTGGGGACGTTTCATGATAGTTGAGGTGTTTTACTAGAAATCGTTGATGACAGTGGAATTGCAGTCACTGTGAACAAAAGTTATTGCTCAAAATCATTTTTCCAAAGGACTAGAGACTAAAAACATGAAACCTCATATGTCAAAGACGATTGGTCACTGTCTTCATATACAACTCAGGACTGATATTCTAAAAATTTGACTCAATACTCAAATAACAAAACATTAACCGGAACTTAGGACAAGGAAGAACCATACCTTGTAATAGTCGACTAAGCGTGTAAGCATAACAACTACAGGGCACTGGTTCTCAAGTACCATCTCCCAGAAATCCTCATAGGTGTGCGGAAGTGGACCTTGTGTTGCTATAAACCTAGAAATGCTTTCAGAAGAACAAGCCTACACAAAGAGTCATTACTGAAAAGTCACAAGGGGAAGATGGTTCCAATTTGTTATGATCATGCCTCATAAGACTCAACCACCGAGAAACAAATACACTTGAAGGGACAAAGTTTTATACCGTGATGAAGCTGGCATTGATGTAGCCCCTTGCGGAGGGTCTGTAATCTTTACAAGAGTTGAGAACGACCCTATTTTGATCAACTGAAGCCAACAAAAAGATATCAAGCTCTACTCTCAAGTATAAGATCCAAACATGTAGTAATTTAGATAGACTGAAACTCAAACATACATGGTAAGACATCCGTGTAACGGTTTTTGCTCACATTGACACTGTCCAGAGCCACAGTGCAACTTCTCTTCATCTCAGACGCTGTGATCCTTTTGCCCTAGCATTTTAGGACGAGTTTCAATAAGCAATTTTATGAAATATAAAAATAAATTGCAAGCAAAGACCTGTAACAAAGCGAACTCTTGCTTGATCTGGTGAGGCATCTGGAGCTTGTCTTTAAAGAATTTGAGAGCCTGGGAGCAGTATTTATACTGATTGGGGCTGAGTGTGAGTCTCGGCGGCGGAGAATCGGCCGAGAACTCAAAGGAAGGGAGGGGTTTTTCTGCGGCGGAAGAGCCGGCAGTGGCCATCGCCCTCGGTCTACGGGAGCGCCTGGAGATGACGTTCCCCAGTGTTCAAACTTTTTGGTTTTCGTTGGTAAAAATTTCGATTGCGCATTTATTTGGGGTGGCAATGCTCACTTATATTGTGCCATTGCCAATGCAATTGGAATCCAGGGTTTGGCAATGTCAATCAGGCGTAGTCTAAAAAAGTTCAATCACAACACAACTAACTGTTTTATTCTCTCTGTATTTTGGGACCCTTCCTGATTTTGAGTGTCTTATTTTTTGGGACCCTTCTTGATTTTAAGTGTCTTATTCACGCTGTCAACCTGGAGCGAACTTCTTAATGGCTAGCAAGATTGAGCATCCTCTAGTTGCTAAATTATTTTATAACTACTTTTCTACTGTTATTATAATAAGGATAGTTCTCACTTCAAAGTTCAAATTGAATAGCTTTCAAAAAATAATTACATATGATTTTATTAAATAATAGAACTCATATGTCAAAGGGTACATCCAACTAAACCAAAAAATATGATGAGAAAAAAAAAACATAAAGTTTAATATGTAGATGTTTACCTAATTTTAACATGTTCGAACTTTCGTTTAATTTCGAATTTTGGTGTGAAGGGTAACCGTTTCGCCCCCGTGTCCTCCGTTGTGCCGCCGTTCCGTTCCGTTGTACTCTTTTCACAAATCCTCTCTCCTTTGTGAACCGGTTGGGTGGGTTTGGCCTGGTCGGGGGTCGGGGTTGGCGGCGGCGGGGGTCTGTTCGGTGTGTGGATTGGGTTCTCTAACGCATCTCCTGACGTGGAGTTCGCCCGTGGTTCTATCTCGGGTCTCACGGGTTTCAGGCCCCTACTCGTTGAGAGCCGTCTTGGACTTCCGTCTTGAGTGATGCCTCCCTCCAGGGGGGGGGTGCTTTATGACGCTCCGGAAGGGGTGGTTCCCCGTCGTGGGTCATGCCCTTTGGGGTGCGTCCTTCGTGTTTGTTTGTTGGGGTGTGGTTCCCTTCCGGTCGTCTTGTTATAGTCGTCGGATCGTGTGGTGGCTCTCTTCGGTGTGTATTTTTACTCGCCGGGTTTTCCCTCCCTCCTCAGGTGTCTCTTCCCTTCTTTGGGTGCTTTTCTTCTCGGCCTTGTTAGGAAGTTTCGCTCGTTTTGAAGGGTTGGTTGGGGGTGTGCGGGGTGCTCGGGATGGACAAGGGTTCGGTGCGTCTCAGTGATGCAAGGTTCCTCAAGGTTATCATTGGGCGGCGGATTCGTTAGGGTTGGAGGGGGATGGCTTGTCCGTGGGGTCTTTTCCCCCAATCCGTGTCTAATCACAGGTTCCTTCTTTCGCTACTTGGTCTTTATTGGGCGAACACTATTGAAACAACGTGCAAAAATCCTGGTTAGTTGATGGGGTCGTAACACGAAGTTTTCCATCGCAACTTCGAACGCGGCCAAAAATGAAGTGGGTTTATGAGAGTGGTTCCTTTGTACCACCGACAAGGGTGGAATCGTTGTTTTAAACTATTTCAAGCGTTTCGCCTTTGCTAATGCCGGGTCGTTGTTGTTTGTTCACCTAAGGTGCGAGGTTGAATGAGTTTGTCCGTGGTCTCGGAGCTGGTTAAGCCCTTTTTCAATGTTCCCCAAAATCCCCTTTTCCTCTTTTTCGCATTATTGGGGTCCTGGTTCGATGTGTCGCGGTGGAAGTTTTCCGTCGCCGTTGGTCCGTTATTATCGTGTTTGATTCCCAAGTAAACAATCCATGCGTTGCGACCTTGCTCTTTGTAAGTCTTATACAAGATTTGTGCCAGGTGTTGCTAACGTCAAGCATTCTCCCTACTATAATTCTCCATTCGAGTGCTTGACGGGAGTTGATTCGATAATACGTTGCTAGCTAATGAGTCTCGCATTTTATTCATACAAAGACGAGGGGGATGATGGGTTTGTCTCTTAAACGGATATGAGCAAAGCCGCGTATGGAGTGGAAATCTTGGTGTTCTCTAAGGCTTGGTTTCGATGCTTCGGGTTGGCTTATCTGCAGTGTTACTACTCGTCCGTTATTCTTTCTTGCTCACGGGCAACCACGGGGTTATCTTGTTCCAACAAGGGGTCCCGCCGGGTGTCCGCTTTCTCCCTACCTATTTTGTGACGGGGGTTTTGCCTCCGAGCCAAAGTTTCACAAGGTATGCTTCGGGATCGTTGGGTGGTGTCCTTCCTTCACCTCTTCTTTGCCGATGATAGTCTTTTATTTGGTTTGCTCCTTGACGGAATGTGGTCATATTAAATCCGTTCTTACGGATTATGAATTAGCTTCTGGTCAACGGATCAATTTCTCCAAAAGTGATATTGTTTTTAGTAAGAATGTTCCGGTCGATCTTCAATTTTCTCTTGCTCAGTCTTTGGGTGTGGGGATTGTTGAGAAGCATGAAAAATATTTAGGCTTACCTACTTATGTGAGCAGAAAAAAGACGGAAACGTTTGCTTATCTTAAGGAGCGTCTTAGTAAGAAACTTCTTGGCTGGCAGGGAAAATTACTTAGTGGCGCTGGTAAGGATCTTTTGATTCGTGTTGTTGCTCAATCCCTTCCTTCGTATGCGATGAGTTGTTTTCTGCTTCCAAAATCTTTTTGTGATTCCTTGCATCAAATGTGTGCTAAGTTCTGGTGGGGTAGTAAACAAGAGAATCGGAAAATTCATTGGCTTTCTTGGGACAAGTTGTGTGCTCCAAAAGAAGAAGGTGGTATGGGATTTCGCAATCTTTATGCTCACAATTTAGCCCTTCTAGCTAAGCAAGCTTGGCGATTATTGAAATTTCCTCAATCCCTCTTAGCTCGGGTTTATAGCGCCAAGTACTTTCCTTCTGGTAATCTTTGGGATAGCACTTTGTCTTCGTCTCCGTCATCTTGTTGGCGTAGCATTTTTACTTCTTTGGTCACTCTAAAGAAAGGAGTGCGTTGGCAAATTGGGGATGGCTCCTCAGTTAAAATATGGTTGGACCCTTGGCTTCCTCGTCCTTATTCTTTTCGGCCATTTGGTGTTGGGTCTAATCTGGCTGCTTTAGTCACTGAATTGTTATTACCAGATAGAACCTGGAATATCCCTCTCATTAATTCAATGTTTGATCACGAAGATGCTCAACTTATTTTGTCTATTCCTCTTAGTCGCCGGAATTGTTCTGATCGGTTGGTTTGGCATTTTGATTCTACGGGATGCTTTACTGTTAAGAGTGCATATAAATTGGCTCTTGGTGTTGCTCATGGCTTTGCCGCTTCCGGATCATCACCCTCTAGGTCTGTGGATTTTTGGAAGTGCCTATGGGGAGCTAGAATTCCAGGTAAAGCTAAGATTCATATCTGGAAAGCTTGTCGCTCTATACTTCCTACCATTTCCAGGTTATGCTCACGTCGTGTTTACATTGAGCGTGGTTGCTCAATGTGTACTGCTGAAGTGGAAACTATTGAACATATCTGCCGTGATTGTCCTTTTGTTCAAGGATTTTTGCAGCAATTTTCTGAGTTGCAGTCGTTGCCTACTGCTGCTAATCCTTTGGTGACGACTTTGGATTGGTTAGCTTCCTGCTTTGAGTCTCTCTCTAAGTCCAGTTTTGCTTTGCTTCTTTTTGCTTTATGGTCTGTTTGGAAGGAACGTAATCAGCGCGTTTGGCATGACAAACATTGTATGATTGAGGCTCTCGTGTTCCATACTAAAGCTCAATTTCACCTGTTTCTATCCTCTCGGTTTCCCAATTCTCCGCCACGATTGCAGCGGGTGCAATTGCCATGGCAAGCTCCACCTGTAGGGTGGTTAAAAGGTAATTCAGATGGGGCTTTTGATCAAGCTACTTGTACTGGTGGGATTGGTGTTATTATCAGGGACTGGTCTGGTATGGTGATGGGAGGGATGTGTCAGTTTGTTTCGCATGTGAGCTCTCCAGAGATGGTTGAAGCTTGGCTGTCGTGCTACTTGCGAGCTTGCTCTCACTCTCTCTTTTTCACCAATTGCTTTTGAGGTTGACTCTATGTTGGTGGTTCATGCTGCTCATGCTTTTGGACCTAATACATCTATTTTGGGTAGGATTTATGATGATATTTCAGCTTGCTTGCTTCATCTTCCTGGGTCTTCCGTTTCACATGTTTATCGTAGCTCGAATGGTGCAGCTCATAAGCTTGCTAAATTAGCCTTGTCTTCTAAATTACAAGTCTCTTGGAGTGGGAATGTCCCTCCTGAAATTCGAGACGTTGTCTCTTCTTTGTAGTTTTGCGTGAATAAAATATTTCGCTCTTCATAAAAAAAAAACATGTTCGAACTTTAGTCATTGAGTTTTTGAAAATATCAATTTAGTCACTAAACTAAAACATTTTCCATCACTTTAATCACTCAGTTGTGTTTATTCATCAACCGCCGAAGCCACTTTCACGTCTCTCTTTCTCCTTAATCTTCTTTCACCTAAACAATGTTGGCGTGAGTCATGGCATATAATTAGGATTGTGAATATTGTGAGTTATTAGGATTTTTTTTTTTAAGAAGATATTTTGTATTGCAAAACTTAAAAAGGATTACAATCATAAGCAAGGGCATCCTGAATAAAAACAGGAGCAAGAGAGGACCACAATTAGTCCATGGAAAAATCGAAGGCATGACTAGCAAGCGAATGAGCAACTCTATTGGTCTGTATAGGCTCAAAAGAGAGAGTAACATGAGGTAATTGAAGAAGAAGCTCCTGAATATCCTGAAGCGTGTGACTGACCAAAGATTGATCCATTTCAGTGGCATGAATGGCATGAACTGCCATCAAACAATCACTCACAACCATTGTAGGTTGTTTAGGAAAAGAGGAAAGAAACACCAGCGCTTCCTTGATGCAACAGTTCCACTTGATAAGCACTAACCACATGAAAAATTGGTTTTGCAAAACCTGCGATAAAAATCCCAGCATGGTCCTTAATTATACCCCAAAGACCACCATTATTGGAATCACTTAAGAAAGCCTCATCCACATTGAGTTTCCATTTATTAAGAGGAGGAGCGGACCATCTTACTTTGTCCTTCCTCACCGAGACTATTGCTGGCCTTTGATTTGCACAAACAAAATCATCATACCATGCCATAGTTTGGGAGACAATTTCCAATAATGTTCTAAAAGGCACTAGGCGCTAGGCGGGTGATGACCCGTAGCCTACAGCCAAAACAGCCTAGGTGAGGACTAGGCGTGGACTAGGCGATTTTTTTTAACATTTAATTAATGAAAATATATGTTTCATATTTGAAAATAGTCAAATATAAATAATTAGCATAGTTCAAATTTGGACTTTAAATCTTTAGCTTTGGAGGTAAGAGCATTGAGTGTCCAAAATAAATTGTATTTGATTCAGAGCTTGAGAGATTGATTCGAGTCATAGATTGAGAGATGATTGAAAGATTGATTTGGTCGGATTGAGAGATGATCGAGATATCATGAGAGATCGATTCAATTTGAGACCGCCTAGGCAACCGGTCGCCTATCTGAAAAGCCTAGGACAAAGGCGAGGCGTTTTCTCATAGCCTATAGCCTAGGCGTAGCCTTTTAGAACACTGATTTCCATAGAGTTCTTTGCTTTATCTGACCTAAGTTTCTCATTCTGGTTACGCCATAATGCCCATAAGATCATGAGCAGTTGATCAAAAACAGTTTTCGACATGGTCACTGCACACTTAAGTAACCATTCTTTTAAACAGAAAGAGGGAGAAACCAAAGGCCTAAGATGAAAAGGAGCAGCTTCCAAAATATTAGTTGTTGTGGAGCATTGACAGAACACATGCCCCAGAGATTCATAAGGATGAGAGCACAGAAGACATCCAAGCTCACCTTGATAACCTTTGCTACGAAGCCTATCTCTGGTGGGAAGCAAATCATGACAACCATGCCACATAGAAATAGCCACTTTACCTGGAATTTGAAATGACCAAATTGCTTTCCAAAGCTTACCAAAGCCACCTCCAAACGAAGAAGTTGCAAGAATGTGACCCAAAGTCATATCACGCGCTACCCAGTAAGCACTCTTGACTGAGAAAAAACCCTTCTTTTCTAACTTCCAACACAAAGCATCTTGTAACACATTCTTGCTAAGAGGAATGCAAAGAATTTGCTGGATTACCTCTTCTAGAAAAATCGAAGAAAACAGAGGAATATTCCAGACCATTAACTCATGGTCAATTAAATCACTAACCCGAGTAACAATAGGAGTGAAAAAATTCTGTAGGGAATGAGGAGGAAATTGAGCAATCCAGTTGTGTTCCCAAATATTAAGAGAGGAACCATCACCAACTTTCCATAAAGCACCTACTTGAACAATTGGTGTAGCTGCAACCATGCTACGCCAAGCATAAGATGGTGTATCACCAACCTCAACAATCCAAAAAGAATTTTCTAGAAAATATATAGCCTTCCATAACCTTGAAATTAAAGACGAGGGATTTGTAATCAGTCTCCACGCCTGCTTTGCCAACATTGCTAAGTTATGAGCATAAAGATTCTTAAAACCCATACCTCCCTCTTTCTTGGTGAGGCACATAAAATCCCAAGCACGCCAATGTATTTTTCTTGTGTCATCTGAATCACCCCAAAAAAATTGAGCACATAACTGCTGCAACTCATCACAGAAGCCTTTAGGTAATAAATAGCAGTTCATTACATACTGAGGCATAGCTTGAGCTATAACTTTTATTAGAATTTCTCTCCCAGCTACACTCAACACATTAGAGCGCCAACTAACTAGTTTATTAACTAGTCTTTCCTTCAAGTAGCTAAAAGCTTTTGCTTTAGATCTCCCAATATGGATAGGAAGACCAAGATACCTTTCATGCTCTTCCACACAAACAACCCCTAATATATTTGATAGATATACCTTCTCAACAGTATGAACATTAAGACTAAAAACCACACTACTTTTTTGCAAGTTAATGCGTTGTCCCGATGCTTTCTCGTAGATATTCAAAATATCTTTGAATCTTTGACATTCCTCCATGGAAGCTTCCCCAAAAAGAAAGCTATCGTCCGCAAAGAACAAGTGATGAATCTTGGGAGTAGAAGGGTTAATTTCCAGTCCCTTAATAGACCCTTGATCCATAGCCTTCGAAATAAGAGCAGACAAACCCTCAGCCCCAAGAATAAAGAGGTAAGGAGATAACGGGTCCAGTGATGGATACCACGGGTCGGTGTTATGTACCGTAGGGACTCCATTAACAATGATAGAATAACGAACCGTTTTCAAACAATTCATCACAGTCATAACCCACCTCGGAGCAAAACCAAGCTTCAACAAAATAGCCTCAAGAAAAGACCATTTCAACCGATCATAAGCTTTACTAATATCCAATTTAAGTGCAAAGAAACCCTCAGTTTTCCTTCTCAAATTATGCATAACATGTGCCACCTCAGAAGCCACCAAAGTATTATCAGAAATCATCCTCCCAGGAACAAAAGCACTCTACAAAGGAGAAATAATTGAAGGCAAGATGACCTTAAGTCGATTATCTAAAACTTTGGAGCTAATTTTATAAATCATATTGCATAGTGCAATAGGACACAACTGAGAAGGATCTTGAGGTTTCTTCACTTTGGGAATCAAAGCAATGTAAGTAAAATTTGATTCATATAATTTTTGAAAAAAAACAAGGAGATATCCCATCAGGTCCTGGTGACTTAGATGGATGCATTTGGAACAAAGCAGCCTTAATTTCCTCATCCAAAAAAGGCCGGCATAGATCATCATTCATCTCTACCGTTACTCTCTCCTCCAAAGCAGCAAGAATCAAATCTAAAGCCTCCATATTGCAATTTTTAGAACAAAAACTCTTCTGAAAATAGTCTAAAACTATTTTCTGAATAGACTCTGGATTGGTTTGATTGACCCCCTGCTCATCATTCAAACTAGAAATACGGTTTCTAGCTCTCCGATTACAAGCTTTCTTATGAAAGAAAGCAGTATTTCTATCTCCATCATTTAACCATAAAACTCTTGACCGTTGGCGCCAATAAATTTCATCTTGAGAAAGCAAAACCTGAAGCTGATTATTCAATATCTTTTGATGGTCAAATTGCCCCACATCAAAAGGTGATCGCAAAATAGTATCAAGTTTATCTCTAATTAAATTGATCTTTGTGCGCTGTGTTGAAAAACTCCTTTATGCCAGTCCCCAAGAGCCCTACTAGTTGTTTGAATCTTCATATTCACCTGTTTGAATAGATTACCAGTAAATGGATGAGACCAACCACGTTGTATAAATTGAGCACAATCCCCATGTGTAGTTCACATTTCTTCAAACCTAAACAAACGTGGCACTCTAGTAGAATGAAAAGGTTCAGGACTCCCTTCCACCAAAATAGAACAATGATCAGATTCACTTGGAGGAAGAGTAAGAACACGAGAGTGAGGAAAAAAAACCCTCCATTCTGCAGAACATAAGCCTCTATCCAAACGCTCCTTTGTGAACTTATTCGACCATGTAAACACACTGCCAAAACAACCCAAATCTTCCAGGAAACAATCCCTCAATGTTTCTAAACCGTAACATAGGACCAACCTGACGTCTAGGGCCACCAGATTTCTCCTAATTGCACAGAATTTCATTAAAATCACAAACTACCAGCCATGGCAAAGAAGATTGTTGCCCTAAGCCTCGCATAAGATCCCAGGTGAGAGCCTTATTCTCTGCACGAGCGTAACCATAAATCCCTGTGAAATGCCAGGGATCAATCATATCGGGTTGCACCACTTCAGCATCAATATGATGATAGGAATAGTGGCGAAGATTGACCTGCACTGAGCCGGACCAAAATAGACCTAATCCTCTAGAATTTCGTCCCCAGGGAACACAAACACAACCAACAAACCCCATCGTGGCTCTCAACGTATCCATCAAACCTCGAAGAGCTAGGGTTTCCGAAAGAAAAAGAAGATCAGTTTTTTTTTACGCACCAAGGAGAACAAAGCCTCTTGGGTTTCAAGGTTAACTAAACCCCTACAATTCCACGCAAGAACTCATATCATAGCCATGAAAGAAAAAAACTGAATAGAACCAGACTAATACGCGTAAAGACGCCCGAGAACGGCTACCGGAGTAGCACAGCTAGGGTTTTTTTTTTCAAATCGTAATAAAGAAGTTATTAGGAATATATTGTGCCATATATTGTGCCTATATTGTGTATTATTAGGAATATTCTGTAGTAATTAGTTTCCTAACAGGACTTTAATTATGTATCTTGTATATGTACTATGTTTCTTGAGAAGATGAATACCAATCTGGAATTGCCTGAATCCCTTTGTTCTTGTGCTCCTTTTGACTTGGTATCAGAGTCGAGATCCATTCGGGACTCGGTTGTGCTATTCAGTAATCAGTCTACTTTCGTTCCCTTGTTCCAGATATTAATTCCTTTGTTTGTTGCTGGTTCTTTTGGTTTGTTTCTATCGATGTCCTTTTGTTTGCTGCTGGGAAGAATCAAAGCTTGCTGGTCCCGTTGTTTGCTGCTAAAAAAAATATACAAGCTTGCTGGTCCCCGTGTTCTTTTGTTTGCTGCTGAGAAGAGAAAAAAAATCAAAGCTTACTGGTCCCTTTGTTTAGTTATTGCCAAACCAATTGCAGCTTATTTTTGGTGATTGCCGAACCAATTGCAGCTTGCTGGTCCCTTTTGTTTGTTGCTGAAAAAAAATCAAATCTTTGAGTTATTTTGGTGATTGCCAAACCAATTGTTGTTGGGCTCTTTGGTTTGTAGTGTTGCTTGTCTCTTTGATTTGTTGTTTGTTTATTTGGGTATTTTGAAGAAGAAGGAAGATGGTGGATTTGACTATTACCGAAGGGACTAGTGGAGGATCAAATACTGAAGGGTCTAACTCTGTGGCCCATGAGGCTATGATTGTTCAAAATGTAACAGACAACTCAAGTATTTTTTACCGAAGTGACGAGGTTTTTCGATCAAGATTTCACCCTTCCTGTTACCCTTCCTATTACAGGTTTGGTGTAAAGCTTGATGGCACCAATTATCAGTTATGGCAGAGGCTTATAAAGATCCATATTTAGGGAATTGGAAAGTGGAGTTATGTTACTGGAAGCACTGCAAGACCTACTGCAGGACCAAAAGCCGACGAATGGGATACGGCAAATACTAACGTGATGGGAATTCTTCTCAAAGCTATGATTCCGGAGGTGATGCAATTATTTGCTAACTTTGATTCTCTTAAAGCAATTTGGGATTTTGTTGCTGCTACCTATAATGATGGGAGTGATTTTGCTCGTGTTCATGAGTTGAATGTCAAAGCTTTCAAAATAACTCAATGTGGGCAACCTGTTGCAACTTTTTATGCGAATTTGAAGACAATTTGGTAGGAACTTGATCAGAGAAACCCGAATACCTATCAAACAAGACAAGATGACTTGTACAGCAGATATCACTTCCTATCGAACTGAACAAGACAAGATGTGTGTTCATGTCTTTCTTGCTGGTTTGGATACTCACTTTGAAGGGGCGAAGAATGAGCTATTGCGTCTTGCAACACCACCTATATTGGAGCAAGCTTTTGCCTATATCCGAAGAGTTGAAGCCAACAAGACTGCTGCCAAGAGTTTTCATACTGAAATTTATGGTTTAGCAATCCAGGCTAAAATTCAATCTCAAAGTGGGAATTCCCCCCTCGTTCCATCTCAGAATCAATATCGACCTCGGAATCAGGGATACCAGCAGAATCATAATTATAATCAAATGACTTGCAACTATTGCAAGGAAGTTGGTCACTTCAAGAATCAATGTCCTAAGCTGCGAAGGTTTAATTCCAACAACACTGGTTGGAGAGAAGGCAATAATACTGGAGGAAGTAGTGGTGGTCAGAGAGGCAAAGCAACAGTCCAATTAGTACCAGAACCTGACTTCTACGATGTTGAAGGGCAAGACCCCTCTAAGGGTAACGTTTCCTTTACTAAGGGAACTCGAGGTAAAATTGGTATTGCTTTACATGTTTTTGACTTTACTGGTAGTGATACATGGATAATTGATTCAGGTGCGTCTGATCATATGACCTATGATAAGTTTTCTTTGTGTCTATGTCGTCTCCTTCTATATCTCATGTCTCTAATGCAAATGGTGCGTCTTTTCCGGTCTTAGGTATTGGGTCTGTTCAGGATACACCATCCATTATTTTACATGATGTTCTTTATGTACCGTCGTTGTCTCATCATCTTTTATTTGTATCCCAGTTGAATTCACAGAATAAGTGCTATGTAACCTTTTATCGAATGTATGTTGTTTTTCAGAACCTGTGCACTCGGGTGATCATTGGCAAGGGAGACCTGAGGGGGAGACTGTTTCAGTTGGATTGCATGTACGCAGAATAAACACAAGCACCGGAATAGCCTTTGGCCCTGACATTGAGTTCTGATCAGCTGAGTGAGTTATGGTTGTGGCACAGACATTTGGGTCATCCGTCTTTTGGAGTTATGAAGAAGTCCATGCCTTCATTATTTTTGGGAGTTAGTGATTCTAGCCTGCATTGTGAAACTTGTGCTTTGGCTAAGAGTCAAAGGTCTAGTTATCATTCGAGTTTGCATTCTAGTACTATGCCTTTTAAGTTAATTCATTCAGATGTGTGGGGTCCTTCTAAACATTCTACCCTATCTGGAATGCGATATTTTGTGTTATTTATCGATGACTTTACTCGTTTATCTTGGGTAGTTTTACTTAAGTCCAAAGATTTTGTTTTCTCTGCTTTTACAGCATTCCATAGTCTTATTCGTACTCAATATGATGCTCATGTTAAGGTCTTTCGTTCTGATAATGGGGGTGAGTTTGTCAATCATTCTTTTAATGAATATTTCCAACACCACGACATAATACATCAAACATCTTGTCCACAAGCACCTGAGCAAAATGGGGTGTCTGAACGAAAAAATTGTCATCTTTTGGACATGGCTCGATGTCTTCTACTTAGTACTAACATGCCTAAGTATCTTTGGGGAGAGGCTGTCTTGTGTGCTTCTCATCTTATCAATCGTCTTCCCTCTGCCCCTCTTCAAGGTTCTGTCCCACTAGAGGTTTTGTCTAACTATGTTTCTATTCCGTCTTCTAATACTCTTCCTGCTCGTGTCTTTGGTTGTGTTGCTTATGTTCATCTGTATAAGAATCAAAGGTCAAAATTGGATGCTAGAGCCCTTAAATGTGTGTTTGTGGGGTATGGTTCTCATCAGAATGGCTACAAATGTTATCATCCTTAGTCTCAGAAGTTTTATGTCACCATAGATATTACGTTTAGTGAAGATGCCTGTTATTTTTTGCCTCATGTGACTCCTCGTCAGGGGAAGAAGTCTGGCTATTATGAAGACTTGTTCAGTGGGCAAGATGAGAGACTGACATCTGAGTTCTCAAGACTGGAGTGGTTGGAAACAGAACTTGAAAAATTGGACGACAACCTACCAACCAGTCAGACCAACTCCACCGACCGGTCGTCCGAATGTGAAGTTGAAATTCCCGATGCCTCCAATGTTGCCGATGTTGTATTCAACAGTTCTTTAGTCTCTCCCTCTCCTTTAGCCGTCTCACCTGCTGAATCATCACCCGAGGTATGTTCTAATCCTCCTTTGTCTAATACTCCTTCTGTGTCAGATAGTCTTCCTTTTGTATCAGGTAGTGTTCTTCCTCCTATATTCGGTACTCTCCCCACAAAAAATTTGCCTAGTCGTTCAACCCGTGGACAGCCCCCGAAACACTATGAACCTACTCTAAATGCAAAGGCCAAATACCTTGTTGCTAATTATGTGTCGACCCATAGACTGTCCAAACCGTATGTAGCCTTTGTGAATCAATTATCTTTTGTGTCTTTTCCTCGTAAAGTGAAAGATGCAATGCGAGAGGAGAAGTGGATGAAAGCAATCGCAATTGAAATGGATGCTCTTGAGAAGAATTGTACGTGGGAGTTAGTATCATTACCACCTGGGAAGAAGACAGTTGGTTGTAGGTGGGTGTATACTGTGAAACACAATTCGGATGGTTCAGTGGACAGGTACAAGGCAAGATTAGTGGCTAAAGGCTATACTCAGAAGTATGGGGTGGATTATAATGAGATGTTTGCACTAGTGGCTAAGATGAACACAATTCGGGTACTTCTTTCGTTAGCTGCTAATCTTGATTGGCCTTTGCAACAACTTGATGTTAAGAATGCCTTCTTGCATGGTGATATGCATGAAGAGGTTTATATGGATTTGCCTCCTGGATTTGGCACCTATACTGGAGAGCAGGTGGTGTGCAAACTGAAGAAGTCTCTTTATGGTTTAAAGCAGTCTCCTAGAGCTTGGTTTGGCTGGTTCACCAAGTTCATGAAGAAAATTGGGTACCGACAAAGCAATTTAGATCACACCTTGTTCCTTAAACATCGGTGTGGTAAAGTGACTGCCTTGATTACCTATGTTGATGACATGGTTGTGACAGGTGATGACTTTGAGGAGATTCAAAGGTTACAAGGTCAGTTATCTTCTGAATTTGAGATGAAAGATTTGGGTAATTTGAAATATTTCTTGGGAATTGAAGTTGCTTGTGGGAATGATTGTATTATGTTGAGTCAGAGGAAGTATGTTCTAAACTTGCTGGCAGAAACAAGTATGCTTGACTGTAAACCTGTTGATACTCCTATTGAGCAGAACCATCGGTTAGCAGAGTGTTTAGATCAAATACCTACAAATAAAGCGAGATACCAGAGGTTAGTTGGACGGTTGATTTATTTGTCCCACACTAGACTAGATTTAGCTTATGCAGTTAGTGTGGTGACTCAATTTATGCATAATCCCAGTGAGGCTCATATAGATGTTGTGTTTCGTATTTTGCGGTATTTAAAGTCTGCTCCAGGGAAGGGATTAATCTTTTCCAAATACAATCACTTGGATGTTTCTGGATACATAGATGCAGACTGGGCAGGTAATATTACAGATCGCAGATCTACTTCGGGTTATTTCACGTTTGTGGGTGGTAACTTGGTTAGTTGGAAAAGCAAGAAACAAAAGGTGGTGGCTCGTTCTAGTACAGAAGCAGAGTATATAGGAATGGCCCGAAGACTTTGTGAGATGTTGTGGTTCAGGAATTTTCCGAGAGATTTGGGGTTCAGGCAGAAAAAGGCTATGCCGCTTTATTGTGATAATAAAGCTGCAATTGAAATTGCTCACAATCCTGTTCAGCATGATCGCACAAAACATGTGGAGGTAGATCGACACTTCATTAAAGAAAAGCTGGATAGCCATATCATTTTGTTTCCATCCGTTCCTAGTGAAGAACAGTTGGGTGATATACTGACAAAGGCTCTCTCGAGTAAAGCCTTTTATGACTCACTTGACAAGTTGGGCATTCGTGATTTGTATGCACCAACTTGAGGGGGAGTGTTGGCGTGAGTCATGTCATATAATTAGGATTGTGAATATTGTGAGTTATTAGGAATATATTGTGCCATATATTGTGGATTATTAGGAATATTCTGTAGTAATTAGTTTCCTAATAGGACTTTAATTATGTATCTTGTATATGTACTCTGTTTCTTGAGAAGATGAATACCAATCTGGAATTCCCCGAATCCCTTTGTTCTTGTGCTCCTTTTGACTAACAATAATCTCTCTCTCTCTCTCTCCCTCTCCCTCTCTCTCTCCCTCTCTCCGTCCCCTTGAGACCTTCTTCTTCACTTATTGAAACTGATCAGACCCAAAACCCCATACGTGCCTTCCCATCATTTTTCTTCCCCATCATCCTAAACCTCTGACTCAACGATAATTACGGGGTGAATGTGAGTATCGCCGTCAAAGTGTAGTGGATGGTAGATTGTGACCAGGGGTTGTCGTACCCAAGGGATTGGAAGGGCCAAGATCCCTACTTGGTGAACAAATGCAACAAAGATATGCAATGCACTAGAAGTGATGTGATTAGAGATGAATTATGTACTTAGATGTGAAGTATGTGCAACATGCAAGTGTAGTGATCAAAGGGGTGTCACTCTTGAGTGACAAGGACCAAAACAGTGACTTGAAGTGACAAGAATAGTAGCTAAGTAACCAATCTAATCTAGATGAAATTGTGGTAACAAGAACACAAGTGAATGTGTTGATAGCTTTGTGTGTTGATGAGGTGACAAGCCCAACAAAATGTATGCTTTGTGTGTGATCAAATGGATGGAAACGATTGGGGTTTCGGATTCACTCTACCCCAATCAAATGTATGACAACTCTCAAGAACATGCAACAATGAATTCACTAAGGATCAAACCCATATCCTATCGTAGCCATGTTATGGTTTTAGGATTGACTCTTATAGGCCTATTTTGTGCCTTATTAGAGTCACAAATACTCCTAGTCCATTTATCCAAGCCTTGTTAGGGTCTCAAACAAACTTTCTAGGCATAGAGATTCAAGAATCAAGATTCAAACAAACTCAGTCCATTGACATAAACTCATCATGCTCATTGCAAACACATAGGATAAAATGTAATCAACATAGAATCCAAACAAGTTAAGTTTAACACATGCTTGAGAATTAATTAGATTCATGAACAAGCATCAAACAAAACCGCATTTAATCAATGAACATATCCAAAAACGAATTCATCATGCATACTCAAGAGAAATCATCAAAACATCATCATGGGCTAGAGCACACAACCCGAGCCCCCAATCTAATGAACTACTCGCAACTCATTGTCAAATACATCATTAATCTCAAAGATGAAAGCATAAACATAAAACTAAAGAGAGAAAGAGTTAAGAATTTCTCAAGGGTCGTAGCCAGTAGCTCCTTGGTGACTCCAAAGATATATGCAGGCCTCCTCTTCGTTCTTCTCTCCTCCTTCAAGCTCTAGCAAGTCTAGCTTCTGATTCCTTGCTCCTCTTGATGGATGGCAACTTGTGGTGAAGGTAGATCGATGGAATGGTGGTGGAAAGTGTATGGCTGTAGTGTTTGGGGTGTGTGGAAGATATTTCGTGAAGGGATGGAAGTGAGATAGATGGTGGAAAGTGGTGAAAACTGAAGAACAAAAACGGACAGAAGCAAATCCGTCCGGACAGAGTACAGGGCGGCCGGGCGGATTGTACGTCTGTGTGTGTTTTTGCAAGGTTTAGCGAGAGAAAATGGGATGAATCTGTCTAGGGTTTTTCTGATCGTATGAGAATAATATCTGGTTAGTCTCTACAGCCTCCAAGGTTTCACTATGGTTTCCTAGTGGAGTGACATGGCAAGGGTGAGTGGAGGGAAAAGAAAACGAAAAGAAAGGTGAAGTGGAGGGATTTATGGGTGAGTGGAGATGTGGATGGATGAGCTGTGCCGCACATATGTGCAGCTGGTGCAGGAGACTCTCTCCTTCTGTGGTGGTGCTCCGGTGGTGGTCCGGCGGTGGTGCCGCCTCTTGTGGTGGTGGTTTGCCGGAAAAATCGCCGGAAATGCAATTTCTTCATTTTCCTTCCTTTCTTCGATTCTTCAAGGCCTTCAATGACAACGTCTTCCGAAGGTAAATTTGTGCAATCTTCAATGCCTAGAAGCCACGGTTGACTTCTTGTCCTCTTCTCGGAAGTGTGCCCAAAAGTAGTCAAAATGCACATTCTTGTGCCGAATTACCTCAAGTCACATAAGTAACCTGAAATCATGAAAACGCGTATTAATAGTAACAAAATGCCTTCGGGCAAGCTTAAGTCTCGTGATTAGGAATACAATTTGCGCTATAAAGAAGTGCAAATCAACCTCCTGCAATACCAGCATCGAGCACTTCTTCCGTCTCTATCACCCACTTCTTTGATTTCGAGTTCCATCGTCACCCTTTCTTTTTATTTATTTTTCCTTTTTAAAGGTTGGGTTTGTCTGCATCTCGATTTGAATCTTTTTTTTCCAGATTGGGTTTGCACCTTGGTTTGCTTTATTTAGGAATCAAAGAACTCAATCTCAACCATATTGGCAAACCAATCCTCATAGCGACCGGAGAATCGAAAAGGAAAAATGAAAGAATCAAAGAGAAATTTGAGTATCATAGAATCATAAAATAAATACAATCACCTATACACACACGAGCACACAGATACACACACACACACACACAGAGAATGGCAGAAATGTAAATAAATAGTCAAGAGGATAAAATGGTAATTTCTATCGTTGGCTCAGCCCGAATGAACAGTGCCAGGTCAATTAGTAGTATATATTATTGATGATAGAATGAGAATTACAATTCTTAACAAAAACGCCCTGAATAATAGCAAGCATCTCATTTAAAGAAATAAAATCCTCCGAAAGAGGAATTAGCAAGATAAGCGAGCCTATGTGCCACACCATTGTTAGGACCAACCATTATAAATTCTTCAATAGACAACCTTTATAAAAAAACCTATCGGTTGTAGTATAGTGTAAGTAGGGTATCGTTCACAACGGAGATCAAAGGGTGTACCTAACAAAAAATGTCACAAAGAATTAAATAAAATAAAGAATTATTATTAACAAGTATGAAGTATAAATATATACATATGTACAAAGTAAAAGGAGGTTTAAGAGATAAATTGAATGAAATTAATTAATTAAATTACAAAGAATAAATTAAATAAGATGGGATGGAACATAAAGAATATAAAGTTCAGCCACAAGTATACAAGTTTACCAATTATTGGACCGAAAATTAACCAAGTTCCCTAGCCATGAAACCGAAATTAACATATGTGGAATGCTGGACCGCCAATTATCATTCCCCAAATAAAACCACTTTCATGAAAATTAACCTAAGCGGCCGCACCTAGATTAACCAATCAAACATGCAAAGGTAGCTAATCAAAACATGTCCAACGCATAAAAGAAGAGTTGTTAATTAAAGTGCACGACCTAGTGGGACCGCCCATCTATCCGTGATCCTTTTTATTTGTTTCCGACCTCTTTCCAAAGCCTTTACTACTTGTGAATTAGAATTAAAACCCTAATTCTAGCACCAATTATATGCAATCATCTTAAGTTTGCAACCTTAAAACAAAAACATATAAAAGTTATCTACTAAAACAAAATCAAATAAACGGAGTCACATAAACTACTAGAAGAACTAATTAATTAGGATCCAACAATTAAATAAATCCATAAACAAGGGCTGAATATTATATAAATCATGTCATGTTAACTAATACAAAGAATAATCAAGTAACAAATAGGCATAAATTTAAAGGCTAAGTCGAAATACACCGTATGAATAGCATGAAGATCTTGAAACCACATCTTGAATCCTTGACCACAAGTAATCCAAGCTGTGAAGACAAGGTGATGATGGTGATGGTGATGTTGAATAGGGGCTGGTGGTGATGGTGTAGACGCCTTCTCCTCCTCCTTGAAGTCTTGAAAACCCATAGTATTAGAGAATGGAAAATGTGAGATGAGAAGAGAAAGAGGAGGGTTTGTCCCTCCTCATTGGGGTGTGTATTGGTGTATTGGTGTATTGGTGAAGAGAAATAGGCTCCTATTTATAGGAAAATGGAGAGGAAGAAGAAGACAATGGAAGAAATAAACAAAGAAAGGAAAAAGAAGTGGAATGTGAATGGGAGATAAAGAAATGGTAAGTGGTGGTGGAAATGGAATCATATGGCAATTAACCATTTATTTACAAAAAAGAAATTAAACACTAATGGTGTGGGCAGAAAGAAGAGGAAAGAATATAGGGGTGAGTGGAGCATTGAAAATAAAAGAAGAGGAAAGAAATAAAAACGGACAGCACTGAACAGTTCGCACTTAGAACGGAATCCTGCACGTTTCAACGGTTGGATGCTTCTGAAATTTTATTTGGGAATAACTGACATCCATGTGCAGCGTGTATCAAAATTACAGCTAGCTCTAACGGTGCAATTGAGAGATATGGGCCTCGAAAGTTGACCTATCTGCACAGGCAGATTGTCCGAAAATCTGGGCTTGGGCCATTCCTCATGCTTTGTGAACCTGGGCCTTCCTTCATGGATTTGGGCCTTCCATCTTGGGTTTGGGCCTCCATCTTGGGTTTGGGCCTCTTTCTTGGGCCTCATGGCAGACCACCTCTTAATGGGCCTCGCAAAAGCCCATTAGACTTCGTTTCTGCACATGTTCACATTAATACATCATTTTGGACTCAAATATGGAAACTAAGCTAAAATAGCAAAGTTACAATTAAATCATAGCCAAATAGTAGGGAAAACACATTAAAAACGTCACACTTTGTGCTCCTATCATACAACATGCATATGTCTTAGATAACATACTTATGGATGCTCCACATGATGAGAATCTCTCTCTGATTGTTGCAAACGTCAATTATACATTGTGCTAGGGACTCATCAATAATTTTCATTCTGCAATGTAAAAATAATACCAACAAAACTAGACTATTTTTATTTAGAGCCAATTACCCATAAGGCCAATTTGGGTGACCATATTCTTCAAAAGGCCACAACAACTTTGTTTTCCAAATAATGCCACTCAGTAGCTTTAACTCTTTCTATCTGACATTAATTTTTTTTTAAATTACGATTCATGCCACTGACGTTTTATTGTTTTTGGACAGTAGCTTTATTGTCGTTGCACAGTCGTAGCTTTATTGTCGTTGGACAGTAGCTTTATTGTCGTTGGACAGTAGCTTTATTGTCATTGGACAATAGCTTTAGTGTGCTTTGACAGTAGCTTTATTGTTGTTTTCGTATGTAATGGCATTTTTGTAAATAATAGCAACAAAAATACGGTGACATTTTTGTAAATATTGATGCGGTGGCATTTTTGTAAATATTGGTGGCCTTATTTGGGTAAAAAATATATGGTTGTTGTGAATCGCCTATTAACTCAAGGTGAAAAGAGAGAAAAACAAGAGAGCGAAGTGTAGAGTGAATAGATTGATATTGATCAATTGGTGTGTCAAATGGTGATGCCTCAACCTCTTTATATAGTGGAGAGGTTGAGGTACATTCATGACATACAATAATGGTGAGAAACCTTTTGGTTTCTCCACTAACCCACTAACTTATGCACTAACTATACATTCATGTCCTCTCATAAGTGGTGTAACCCTTATGGAGTAAATAGAAAGAAATACCAAAAGTCTTGCACAATGTATGTAGTCCACATCTTGTATCATGTTCGTACAGGCTTTAGTTTATAGGACAGCCATCCCACAATGTGTCTTACAACACTCCCCCTTAGATGTCCAAAACTGACTTTGCTGCATCTGTACTCCATCATCTTCAAGCATTGTGCTAGGTATAGTTAGGTAGAGTCGAAAAATGAACATTCATTCGCTAAAGCCAAACACACAAAACCTTAAGTCCGGAAAAACCCAGTGTGGGACAAAACCGGAGTTTAGGAGAAAATTGTGTCGCCGAATGATGTAGACCGAAGCACTATGAGAAGTAAGTGCACGGAGGAACTAACCACAAGAGATGTGCCTCATTAAAACCTTGCTAGAGTAAACCCAGTGGGACAAACCTCTTGTCGAAGGAAAAACAGTACACGGTGGTTAGAAGTATACGACTGGATACTCCCCCTGAGTTCGGTAATCCTTAGTGAAGGTCAATGTCAATGATTTGACAATACCTAGACGGTGGCTGAGATGGTGTCTCGTTAAAAACCTTGCCAAGGTAAACCCAGTGGGACAAACCCTTAGTCTAAGGACAAAAAGAGTACACTAGCCAATCGTCGATCAAATACGAGCATTCGACGGGATGCTCCACCTCACATGCACACGACTGGGTGCGGATTTTCGACTTAGGCATTAATCGTTACTCTAAGCTAGCTCGGATAGCTTCCTGAGACCGATTGCCTTGACGTGTTTCTGAAACGAATACTTTGGTAGTGACTTGGTGAATAAGTCAGCATGGTTGCTCTCTGAACCAATGTGCTTCACTTCACTTCGATCTTCTGGTGCTCTTGTTGTTGATGCGTAAAGAAGAGCTTCGGCGAGATGTGCTTTGTAGCGTCTCCCTTGATGTAACCATGCTTCGCTTGATCAATCACAGTAGTGTTGTCCTCATAGATGACAATTGGTTCATCAGGATTATGAGGTAGCTCACAAGTACTTCGTATATGGCCAATAAGTGCTCAAAGCTATACACACTCTCTAGTTGCCTCGTAAAGAGCGAGTAGTTCAATGTGATTTGCCGAAGTAGCTACTAGGGTCTGTTTTCGAGACCTCCAAGATATCGCTGTATTCCCAATGGTAAAGACATAACCGGATTGAGAACGTCCCTTATGCGGGTCTGATAAGTAACCAACATCAGCGTAACCGACAAGGGTTGCATTATTTCGAGTGCCAAGGGGGGTAGATCCACTCGATGACGCATAGGGATAGAACAAGCCCATATCCGTTGTACCCTTACGGTAACAGAAGATGTCTTTGATGCCATTCCAATGGCGGCGTGTTGGCGCGGTGCTATATCGGGCTAAGCAATTCACAGCAAATGAGATGTCCGGTCTAGTACATTGGGCCAAGTACAATAATGCGCCTATTGCACCCAGATATGAACACTCAGGGCTCAATATCTCTTCATCGTCTTCCTTAGGACAGAATGGGTCCTTGTTAATCTCTAGAGTTCGAACCATCATGGGAGTAGGTGACGGCTTAACGTCATGATGACTAAAGCGTCTCAACACCTTCTGGGTGTAGTTTGACTGATGTACTAGGATTCCATCTTTACGGTGCTCGATCTGCAGGCCGAGACAATACCTTGTCTTCCCAAGATCCTTCATCTCGAATTCCTTCTTCAGGAGTTCAGCAGTTTCAATCAACTCTTTTGAGTTTCCTATGAGATTCATATCATCTACATAGACTGCGACAATAGCATATCCTGAAGCGGATTTCTTAATAAACACGCAAGGGCATAGTTCGTTGTTTACGTATCCCAGGCCGATCAAGTATTCACTTAGACGGTTATACCACATCCGTCCGGATTGTTTTAATCCATATAGTGAACGTTTCAGTTTAATCGAGAACATGTTCCGTGGTCGAGAACTACTTGATTCGGGCAACTTAAGTCCTTCAGGGACTTTCATATATATCTCTGTGTCTAGATCCCCATAGAGATAAGCTGTGACCACATCAGAGCTGCATATCCAGTTTTTCGGAAACTACTAAACTGATTAAGTAGCGGAACGCTATAACGTCCATTACGGGAGAATAAGTCATTTATGACCAACTGGTTTAACATTGGGCGGTGTTGGAACGACTGGTCCAAACACTCTTTGTTTCGCTAAGGAATCTAATTCGACCTGGATTGCTTGTTTCCATTTAGGCCAGTCCGTTCTTCGTGGACATTCAGAAACGGTACGTGGTTCCATATCATCATTGCTCATAATGTCAGCGACCACTTCATATATGAACACATCATCGATGATAGTTTCGTTTTGCTTCAATATCTCGTCTAAGCTAGCATGATTGACAGATATCTCGAGATTCTCAGGATGGGGAGGAATAAGCGTTTCGTCCGGAACACGCTCCTCTAATACATCTCCGCAATCCTTAATGTTCTCGTGTGGCAAAACGGGTTTCGCAGGAGTTTTCCTCTTCCGGGATTGAACATCCTTGGAACCGGTCAGTCTTCCTCGTTTCTTGGGAAGGGCGGCGGACTGGACAGCCGATGGCAGCGTCCTTTGCTCGGTGGGTTCGACCGGAGCAACGTGTTCGACCGGAACACGACATCCGACAGGGACATCTATCCTTGCAGGCACATTTGTACCTGGTATATGGGATCTCGTGACATTTGCTAAGTCAGTAAATGCGTCTGGCAATTGATTCGCAACATTTTGCAGACTTAGGATTCTCTGCACTTCCCTATCCGTGTGCAGTTGGGGGATCAAGATAAGACTGTGTGGGTACATGCCACGTTAATTCCCGTCGTTCCTTATCAGCGTTAACGTGCGAATCTCCCCCTAACGACGGGAAGACAGTCTCATCAAAGTCACAATCCGTGTGTCTCGCGGTAAAGAGATCGCCTGTCAAGGGTTCTAAATATCGAATGATGGACGGGGATTCATAACCGACATATATGCCCTGTCGTTTCTGAGGTCCAAATTTCGAACGCTTTGGCGGCTCGATCAGAACATTTACTAAGCACCTAAATACGCATAAATGCTAGACATCTGGCTCATATCCAGTAACCAACTGGTACGCAGATAGTGTTTGGGTGGCCATGGGCCTCAGACTGACCAATGCAGCAGTATGCAAAATAGCATATCCCCATGCAGAAACAGGAAGTTTGGTACGCATTACCAAAGTTCGGGCAATCATTTGCAATCGCTTAATGAAAGCTTCTGCGAGGTCATTTTGGGTATGAACATAAGCGACCAGATGTTCAATCTCAATTCCCAAAGTCATGCAATAGTCATCGAAAGTTTTCGATGTAAACTCCACGGCATTATCTAGTCGAATAGACTTAATAGGATAATCCGGATGATGGGCCCTCAACTTAATAATCTGGGCAAGGAGTTTAGGAAATGCTGCATTTCGTGTGGACAATAAACAAACTTGTGACCATCGTGTTGATGCATCAATCAGAACCATGAAATATTTAAATGGTCCGCAGGCTGGTTGGATAGGTCCACAAATATCACCTTGGATTCTCTCAAGGAATTTTGCAACGAGTTTTGTGGGCTTTACACGAATTGGTTTGAGATTTGTCTTTCCAATAGAGCAAGCTTGGCATGGGCTTTTCGGATTAATCACGAAATTCTTTCCTTCGAGAGGATGCCCATGTGATGCATTTGTAGTTCTAAGCATCGTATTACGACCCGGATGTCCCAGACGGTCATGCCACAACATATAAGTGCTCTCATCAATCGGCGCCCGACGAATGATAAGGTTATTTTCAATCAAGTGTATAGTGGTAACATAAAGACCACTTGAAAGACGTCTCAATTTCTCCAAAATATGCTTTTGGCCATATTTAGTGGAGGTCATGTAAAGAAAATCCACACCATTTTCATGAGCGGTTTCAACATGATATTCGTTTTCTCGAATGTCCTTAAAACTCAATAAGGTTCGACTGGACCTCGGAGAGTATAAGGCCTCAGATATGGTCATAGGAGTACCATTAGACAACCCGAATTGGGATTTGCCAAAGCCTTCGATTAGGGTCGACGGGCCCGAAATCGTTGTCACTGAGGTTACCTTAGGCGTGCAGTTGATGAAATACTTTTGATCTCGTAAGATAGTGTGGGTGGTACCACTATCAGCCAGACAATCAACTGCCCCACTTGTCATGCCTAAGAGTAGAATAATTTAAAGTCGGTCACAATGTTTAAGGAATTTGCCCAAAAATACTTTAAATTATTTCGAGAAACATTGCATATTATTCATAAACAAAACCATAATCCAAAAGACAAGCGTAAACATATATCGGGATGGGCTACGCCTAGACCCAATTATTATCATGAAAACCGAAAAAAAAACATACTAATCCAAATCCATTTCAGCGACAAAGTCAGCTGCCTCAAGAGTTGTCTCTGGAGTTATTTCGACCACATTAGTTTCGGGCTTCTTGCCACGATGATAGCTTTGAACTTGTTGTGCAGATGCACGGCAAGTTCGTTGCCAATGATCCGTACCACCACAACGATAGCAGAGATTGGGCTCGGAAGCATTATCTCTTGCTTGGGAACGACCGGCCCTGTTGTTGTTCCTTTCTCGAGGCTGTCTCGGTTGCCTTGGGGCCAAAGGTCCTCGGTTTGGACGAGAGCCCAAACCTCGCCTGGCAGGACGAGCCCGAGGCTCGTGGTGGTTCCGAGGTTGACGGGACGACTGGCCCATGTCACGATTCTCAGGTCGTGGACGAGGTCCACGAGCAGCATTAGCCTCTGGCAATGGAATTGCCTTTGAACCATTGGGGCGAGAGTTGTTGTTCCTCATAAGAATGAGGCTATTTTTCTCGTCCAGCAGCAACTGGGTGATGAGCTCAGAGAATTTAGTAAACTTGGATTGACGGTACTGCTTCTGGAGTAGATTGTCCGAGCTAGGAAAGGTGGTGTAGGTCTTCTCCAATAGGTCATTATCAGTCAACTGATCACCACAGTACTGGAGAAGAGCACGGATCCTGCAGACTTCCGCGTTATATTCAGTAACGGTTTTGAAGTCTTGGAAGCGCAGGTTAAGCCAATCAAGGCGAGCTTCTAGCTGCCAGATAGTTTTCTGATGGTCAAAGCGATCTTTGGGAGAGTCCCATAGCTCCTTTGGGGAGGTGATGGCCACGAATTCAGATTTCATGGAATCCGACATGTGGCGGCGGAACAAGATCATCGCCTTAGCATTCAGATCTCGCGTAACGGGAATCTCGCGATTGTCCTCCTCATAAATGACATCCAACAAGCCTTGAGCGTCCAAGTGGTTCTGGATGTCCTGGGACCAATCCAGATAGTTCTTGCCAGCGACGTCCAAGAGTGGGAAGTCAAGTTTGATCGACATAGTTTCTACAACGGGAGAAACTGGATTAGTGTATCATATAAATCGACTGGTTTATATGTTCATGATAATGTTTACGAATTAGACATGTGAACATAAGTTCTACTTCGAAAATCTTCTGGTTCGAAACATGTAATCATGGTTTTGTGAGAATTAAAATTCTCATGGATTATATCGAAATCGACAGGTCGATATAGATGAAATCTTCCAGTCATCATTTGGCATATATAAATATAATTTGTACCATATATATAATTTGTACCACATATATAATTTGTACCACATATATAATTTGTACCACATATTTGCGAGAAAATAAACAATTGTAGAATGAAAAGTTATTTACTCAACCCTTTCGGTAGCTAATACGACCAGATAAGGTAGGGTGAGGTTTTTGGTAGAGCGAGGCTCACTTAATACCGATCCTCATTCGGAATAGTGTCAGTATTCTCCGAACCTCGCCTAGACATCGCATCCAACTGGGTGAGCCTAGTCGTGGAAGATTCATAACCTTTCGTGACTTAATGTGGAAATATATGTGCCATGTGTACCATTTTACATGCTTTTTTTTTAATGATCAAGTAATCAACAAAATAATAAAACATATGCAATCCAAATTACAATTTCTCTTTACCAAAAATTAATTAGGGTTCATGCTCAATGGTTATGGTTCACTATTTTTCAAGGATTGAAAAATTAAAAATCATAACTTACTTGAGAAATGCACCTAAAAAAATTAGGGTTCCACGAGTCAAGAGAAAAAAATCACCAACAAATTTGGGTTGCTTCCTTCGAACTTGGTGATGGCTTTCGTCGTTCGTCGTTCGTCGTTCTTCGTTCGTCGTTCTTCCTCCTTGTTCTTCAATCTTGAAGCAGTGCTGATAACGTGTTGTGAATCGCCTATTAACTCAAGGTGAAAAGAGAGAAAAACAAGAGAGCGAAGTGTAGAGTGAATAGATTGATATTGATCAATTGGTGTGTCAAATGGTGATGCCTCAACCTCTATATATAGTGGAGAGGTTTAGGTACATTCATGACATACAATAATGGTGAGAAACCTTTTGGTTTCTCCACTAACCCACTAACTTATGCACTAACTATACATTCATGTCCTCTCATAAGTGGTGTAACCCTTATGGAGTAAATAGAAAGAAATACCAAAAGTCTTGCACAATGTATGTAGTCCACATCTTGTATCATGTTCGTACAGGCTTTAGTTTATAGGACAGCCATCCCACAATGTGTCTTACAACAATGGTGGCTTTTTGAAGCATAAGGCCACCCAAAATGGCCTTTTGGGTAATTTGTTATTTTATTTAACCTTACCTCACATAGGATGGTTGAAGAGGAATTTTACATGCTCAAATTTATACAAGAAAGCATCAAATTTATTGTGGCATACCTAGCCATAAATATCAACATCTGTACGTGTTGATAAATCTTATATTAGGCTCTTTAGTAGCTAAAATGCGTAACTTCGCAAAAGTTAGAATACGTTGCAATATTATGATCATAATTTGAAATCGATTTCTTAGTAATTTAAGTTACTTTGACTATAATAAAAAGAGTATACATGAACTTTAGACTCTTTGAATCCATGAGTGAGCTTGAGGCACAGTGTCGGCCATGAATAGGTTTGAGGTGTGCGCCCGCACAGGGCCGCACGAATTGATGGGCACCAATATGTTTTTGTCTCAACCATTATATATGTGCCAAAACAAAAATTAGTAAAAAAATGGTAAAGTCTGACCAATGGAAACATGGAATGATGTAAATATATAGTTTTTTTTAAAAGGGCTATGTCGTGATGCGATTTCCAAGAGGGAGGGCCATGCTCTGTATTTATTTATTTTTCGAGGTCAATTTTCTCTTTTCTATTGTTTTCTTTATTTCTAGTTTTCCTCTTTCTTCTGCATTCATGCGCTTTGGTTAATTAACCATTTGCTATTTTGCTCACTCATTTCCATAGCCCACTTGCACTCTCCTAGGCTCCTGCAAACCTCTTATTTCTCTATAAATAAAGGAAACAAAATTCGTTCTTCACAGTTCTCAGACTCTGAAAGAGTGAAAGCCGAACTCTTTCTTCTCAGCTTGGACAGTATGGTTACATACTTGCATGAAAGTTCTTCAATATTTTAGTATTTCTTTTGAAAAAAAAAATTCAACATTTTATTTGTACAGGGCACCCTATATCATCGGGTCAGCCATGTTGAAGCACTTTATGTTTAAATCGAGTTTGTCGGGGTTGACTGAAGTACTGAGTATCTGATGACAAGAAGATAGTCAATGAAGACTTGCACTCGGGACCTAAAATACAACAGTAGAATCAGACTGGCATGGGTTTACTAGTCTTTACTCCTTCGAAGATTAAGTCAGGATCAATAATATTGATTTAGGTATAGTAACGATAGTTGAAGAAGTTATTGACTACCATTAATGAGGAGTAAATATTGTTTATATAGAGAACATAAGAGGCTCTCCTAGCATATTTTCGATGTAGCACTTATATGTCTAGTTAAGCATATAAGTATGTTTAGCAAAGTACTTGAAGCATTAGTTTTTTTTTTTTTTAAGGGGAGGGGGAATATGGCTCCAAAGTTCGAAATTTGTGGGGAGGGGGGGATTAAACCCGGGTTGTGAGCGGAGATGGCCACCTAGTCCAACTGGACTACACCCAATGCTAAAAAATCTGGTACTTGAAGCATTAGTTAGTTCAATCCCGACTGAGGCATGGCTCAGGATCTGGAGAGCGGCTCCGTAGTTGTTTGCCGAGCCCATGGCTAAGGTATATGTGTGACTTATCGTCAAAGTGATGGGGTAAGTAAAGTTTGTGAAAGGGCTTGTCGTTCCAACGAAGATCCGAGACTCCCTAACTTCTAGGTAGTGTGTGTGTGGTGAGTGACTCTAGCTAGGATGGAAAGATCAGAAGTGGATAGTGTGAGTCAGTGTTATTTAGACAATGAGTGGTAAATAAACAAGTAAGTAAATGAAAATAAGTAAAGGCAAACAATAAAGGAAATATGTATGCGTTTTAAGGAAAAGGTTGGGGTTTCGAGTCACCCCTAACCCAATGCTTCAAGCAATGCCTATAATAACGAAATCAAGCCAATGTTACCATGAATCAAGTCCCGTATCCTAGCCATAGCTAGAACCGTGTCCCACCATTCCACCGATGTTATCGATGTGGAATAGATTCTCTAAGGTATCCTAAAGCGTTACTAGGGTCATTAGAACTCTCCATGAAGAGGGAGAACAAATAGGAGGCGTAAAACACCGAATTAAGGATCACCACATGTCAACATGCTCATTATACATATTGTCATGGTCTAGAGAAGAGTAAAGTGGCCAAACCAAACAATTTCATACAAAATGGGTCAATTGCACATTAAAGATTGGCTAAGTCTCAAAACATACAATCAACACATGATAGAATAGACAATACATATATCCATGAATCACAAAGGCTTTATTCATCAATCAAAGCATCACATAGTCACATTGGACTAGGGCACACAATCCTAGTCCCCAACAAAGGTTACTACTCACTAATCATCACAATTAATATCATCAAATTATAAATTAAAGCACTAAACATAAGTAGAAGAGAGAGTAAGGATGAGAGATGCTCAATAGGTGGCCACTCTTCTTCTTCCTTGGCTCTTGATGATGCTCTTGGATGAATTGGTGAGGATCTCTAGCAACAAAATGGATTATGTAGTGGAGGTGGAGAAGAATGAGAGTGATGAGTGGTGGTGGCTAGCTAAAGATCACCTAAATGAAGTAAAGTAGGCTATATAAAGGCAAAAGGGAAAGGAATGAAGGGCTAGGATGAAGTAGGGCTAATGTAGGGGTGGCCTTGGGGGTGTGCGGGTAGTGTCGTCGCACAGGGCCCCCGATTTGTAGGGGCCTCTGATTTTCAGCATAGCAAGCTAATATAGAGTAAATATTATATAAAAAAACACAATCATAACAATAGATGGTGTGGCACAATTGGATAAGGTTGTTGAATGACATTCTCCATACATGGATTCGATTCCCAGTTATAGCAATTTTTTTTAATTTCTGGCAACCCTATTGATTCACACGCTACTCATTGATTCACACGCAATTCATAAATTGCTTTTCCCAAAAGCTAAAGAATCAGAACATCAACTCTCCAAAACTTCAAAAACCAAGAAAACTCCCCGACTCCCCACTTCAAGGCCCCAATCTCTCAATTTTTTTTTCTTCTCTCAGACCACAAACAACAAAATCAAAATTCAAACAAGGTTCAATCTCTTATTTGAATCATCTTGCTTCATCCTAGAACTGTAGAACACCCGACTCCTATAGGTATTTTACTTCTATCTTTTTCTTTTTCTTTTTTTTGCTCTAATTTATTCTTGAATTAAATAAATTCTTTTGGTAGAATTGTTCTTGTTATGAATATCTCAGATTTTGGGTGTTTAAATATATTGTTTTAGTCTTTTAGATTCAATATTGCTAAATATATCTTCATATTTTTTGTAGATTTTGCAGGGGAGCACTGAAGCAGAGTGTTAGAGTCGTAGTATTTAGTCTGATCGAATTCAGCCTTCCCAAGTTCCTTAGTTGTTGTTTTGTTCTTCTGATGTACTTGAAAAAATGCCTCCCATTAGGAAATATGATTGTGGTTATGCTAAACGCCTAAAAAAGAGACAAGTTTAGCAATTGGTTGAACGTCAAAGAGGAGCTCTTGATAGATTTGTTGTTAAACAACCCCAATGTCTAGTCAATGAAGATTTAGTCAATGAGCAGCAAAATGATGTTGAAGAGTTGAATGATTTGGAATTGATTAATGTTGAAGATAATGTGGAGGAACCTGTGGAGCAGGAACCTATGGAGGAACATGTGGAGGAACTGTGGAATATCAAATGTGGATGAACCTGTGGAAGAAAATGTGGATGAACTTGGCCAGAATGGTAATGATAATAATGATGGCATTGAGCATGTACCCTTGAACATCTATGATCCCAGAAATTGGGATAATCTTGATTCTAAATTGGGAGGTTTACTAGTGAAAAAAGGTCCTATAAAAGATCTATTAACAAGAAAAGGGCCTAAAGATAAATTGAATAGACGTTTCTCGTCTGAATTTTACAGCCGGTATTTACCAAATGGAGAGAAGCATCATCGAGATTGGCTGGTGTATTCCAAGGTTGTTGACAGAGTGTTTTGCTTCTGCTGCAAGTTGTTTAAAAAAAGGCTGCAACCAAGTCAATTAGCACATGAGGGATCTAGTGATTAGGGACAACTTGGTCACAATCTGAAAATGCACGAGAGAAGTGATGAGCATGTCAATCATATGACCATTTGGGTTGATTTGTTGGCGAGGTTGGAAAGCAATCAAACAATTGATAAAGTTGTGCAGACCAAATCAGCAAAGAGACAGAACATTGGAGGCCGGTATTACGAAGATTGTTTGCAATAGTGAAATATTTGGCTAAACAGAGCTTGGCATTTCGTGGAACTAATGAGAAGATGTATGACCTAAATAATGGAAATTTTATGGCCTTAGTTGAAATGGTTGCCGAGTGGGATTCAACCTTGAAGGAGCATCTCCGACGTAAACAAGATCATGAGATTCATTATCATTATCTTAGTCACAAGATCCATAATGAGTTGATACTCTTGTTAGCTTCTGAAATCAAAGGTGCAGTCATTTAAAAAATTAAAGAAGCTAAGTACATTCAGTAATACTTAATTGCACTCCTCATGTTAGCCATCAAGAACAGATGATAGTGATATTAAGATGTGTGGATGTTTGTACAATTCCAATAAAAGTACAAGAATATTGTTTGGAATTTTTGGTTGTGAATGATACAACAGGTCAAGGGATATTTGAAGAGTTGCAAGATGTGCTAAAGAGTCTCGATCTTGATATTGATAATGTTAGAGGGCGAGGATATGATAATGGGTCGAATATGAAAGGGAGACACCAAGGTGTACAAAGAAAGCTCTTAGACATAAATCCAAGAGCATTTTATACACCTTATGGTTGTCATTGTCTCAACTTGACAATGTCTTATATAGCAAACTCTTGTGGTAAAGCAGTGGAATTTTTTGGAGTCATTCAATGTATTTATACATTGTTTGTTGATTCTACAAAGCGGTGGAAAATTTTGAAAGACAATATAAAGGAAAAAGGTTTGACTCTCAAATCATTATCGACCACGCGTTGGGAAAGTAGAATTGAAAGTGTTAAACCAATAATATTCCAAGCTCCTGAAATAAGAGAAGCTCTACTTCAGCTTGCAGAAAGTGAGAAAAACTACAAGGTTAGACGTCAAGCTATGTGTTTGGCAGAATATGATCGAACTTGGAAAATTTGATTTTATAGTAGGCATGGTCATTTGGTATCACATTCTACCTAAAGTTAATCTAGTCAGCAAACAATTACAATCTGCAGACATGCTTATTGATGTTGCGATGGATAATGTGAAGCGGTTGATTACTTTTTTTGAAGAGTATTGAGAAACTGGGTTTGAAAAAGCTAAGGGTGGGCACGTGTCACACCCCGATCCGGGGACCATTTTAATCCCCAAATTAAGGCGTGAATCACATCCCAATTATAGAAAATAAAAATCTTCCATAACTAGAATGTGAGAAAAATAAATAAAAAGAAAATAACCAGAATCAACTTCGAAACTAAAGGTTGTAAAACAATACTTAATTTACAATCGAAGTTACATTTCACAACTCTACACAAGTCCTTACTAATAGATCTTTCGTCTTCTAACTACAAAAACTAATTTTACAAAAACAAGAGTCTAACTGACAACTCTCGAACTTAACCGTCTTCTCAACCTTCTAATTATTTGATTTAGTACCTGCAAAAAGACAACCTATTGTAGGGGTGAGCTTTCGTCCTCGCTGCTCAGTAGGGACAAAATCTTTTATCGAATAAACTAAATTTGCCACAAACATCAAGTTATCAAAGAGCACATAATCACTAATAATGAAATTGATGTATGAATGTCAAGCAAACTTCGCTTATCTACCCGTTAGTCCATATAACAAAACAAGCAGTGCCTACACATCCCATACCGTGTATTTTACCAACTGGGGGTGACCCTGATTGTTTCGTATATATGATCTAACACCCCGTAACAATTCAATCCACTTATTTATTTTGTTAGTCCTCTTGTCTTTTCCTCCCTGTCGCCAGTCCTGAATTACCTTTGTGCAATTCATGCATCTTAGGCTGACATGAGATCTGGTACCTGCTGAGAGTAAGACTCAACTACACAAAAGTCATTTCTCATAAATTCTATTCTTTCCATATCCATGCACCTTCCTCATATCATAACCAAATGCATTCCCAACTATTAATCCTTCTATATTGTCATGATGCATCATAATATATGCATAGATTGTTCATGTGTATAAACTTTGCAGAATTAGATATAAACGAGTATTTAAACATCATATAATTCATGTTTATATATAAATCATATCAATCATCATATATCAAACAAGCATGCTATTCAAACATCGTAAGCAAGTCATAATTCACAAAGTGTACCAATCATTTAAAAAGGTTCCCCAAGATCCCCCTATCTTGATTTCAGTAATAATACGTGGCTCTACGTTAGCTCCTTGACATTACTCTCGACAAACACTTGTATCCACGTCACAAGTTCCTATGAGAATTTACAAAATATTTAATACACTTCTACTCTTATAGCAAAACTAGGCTAAAAAGACTTAATATTGGAAGCTAAAACCTTTACATGAACTTCAAAAAGGACGGGGCTGGTTTTGTTGAAAACTTGGAAATGTCTACTTTTCAAGTAATGGATCCCTAAAATAAGTTTGAATAAGGAAAATTACTGAAATAAATAGGAAGAACAAAGCAGTACTGCAGATTCAGAAATTTCAGCAGCAGACCAGTCAATTTGGAAATTCATAACTAAATGAAGAAAACTTGTTTTGAAGAGATTCCAATTCTAAAATACCCTTTAAGATGTCATCTACAATTTCTCTGAAGAAAACAACTTTAAATTACGAACAGAAATATCCAGTTTACTGAAACAAGTGGCTGGGTCAGAAAACCAGTTTAAGAAATAATAGGTAAAAACCAATTTTATAACCATGCAACTAACCAGTTCTAGGGTTCTAAAATCAATCCTTAAACTTTGTAGATGATATGGATGAGCTCTCTTTGACTAAGAAACATTAATTCCTCTGGTTCTAAGCTCAAAATAGACTAAAAGTGCAAGAGCTTAAGTTAAATATAAGAACAAACAATCAAGAGTAAAAGGAATAGATTCTAGGATTGAAATAGACCTTTATATCTCAGGGAAAATCTAACCCTTCAAAGTAATTCTTCCTTCTCCTATCTCCTTTGTACCTTCTTCTATCCCTCTCTTCCCTTTTCTTTTCTTCTTTCTCTCTTTCTCCCGTCTGTTTCTACTTCTCTTTTATTCCCTGTTCTTTCTGTTCTCTCTCTTCTTTTCTTTCCTCTGTATCCTTTCTCTTTCTCTCTCGATCCCTTCTTTTCTTTTCTTCTCTCTGACCCTTTCAGTTTCTTTCTCTCTTTCACTTTGCTTCTCTCTTTCTAATACTCTACATCTGGTATTCATGGTTTAAAAGAATGAGCTGGGGCCAGAGGTAGTTTAACCGACTATGGCAGCTAGCTAAGAAGCACAAATGTATAGCTACGTACGTTCTAATCTTGTGATAACGTAATTGCTAAGAGTAGTCCCTTCGTAAACTGGTGGCTTTGTTTTGCTTTCTAAGTTGAGTAGGTCCTCAGTTCGATTGGACTAGCACATAAGTTCACATAAAAACTACTAAGAGATAATTAATACACACACACACGTATATACACACACATAATATATATGGTAAAAAAATATAAGTTCGCATTTTAGTTTCAATTTATGGTAATCCCGGCCCGTGCTTTCTAAGTTGAAACGATGAATATGGTAACCAAATGGCTAAATAATTTCCGATTTATTTATTTTTATATCAAAATGATCCTTGAATGATGACCTAAAATATAGACGGTTTTGATTAATAGTTTGCACTCGCAATGGAGATGTTCGCATTTTAGTTTCAATTGCTCAAATTCATTTTTCTTTTCAAAAATTCGAAATTGAAAATTTCTGAATCTCACAGCACGGGCCGGGATAGGAGTGAAACCGATCCCGATAATTATTTTTGGGACGGGACGGGACGGGATAGACATTTTTCAAAAGTGATACTGACCATCCCGATCCTGATCGGGATCGGTTCGGGCCGGGACGGGACCGGGTTTAAGGGAGGTTTTGCAGTGGCAGGCACTTCGTCAAGGTCTCGCTGCTGCCTTCTTGGTTCTTGCCATGAATTGCACCAAAATTGGTGGTGAAACCTGTGCTCTAGAAAGAAGTACAATAATCATTCACTAAATAACTAGTTATAAAAAACTGCAAATCTTCAACATTTCATCACCAATTCATTGATTGGAGCTCCTCCATTGATCAATTAACAAATAGACACATACTGATCAATTGATCATTATAAAGCATGCAAACAACTAGAAATCGAATTGGGTTTTCTTACCATGGAAATCGAATTAGATGGCTGACACTCCAGACAAAAATCAACCCACTATCTCTACATCTGCCCCACCTCCATGTCTTTGGATTTGTTCCTCCCTACACAGACACAGTAAGAGAGAGACTACCTAGCAGCAAAACTGCAAAAGCCTGTGCCTTGAAATTATAGATCTTGAATTTTGCCAATTATAGAGCTTGTGCCTTGTCCAATTACTCCGTTAGGAGGACGGGATGCGGCGGTGGCTGAGTATCTTAACTTCTGAAGATGAGAGAGTTGGAGAGTAGGTGGAGAGAGATCGAGACAGGGAGAAGAGAGAAGAGAGAGGGGAGAGATCGAGCCAGAAGAAGAAAGAAAAGAGAGTTGAGACATTGGGCCGGGCCAATGGGCTTTAAAATCAGAAATATATAGGACTTCGGGACGGGCTGGGACATTCAGGATTGAAATAACATAATCCAGATCTCGTCCCGTTTGTTCGGGACGGGACGGGACGGGAGGAAGGGAGGGAAGGGACGAGACACTACAGTACAATTCAAATTTTCAATACCGTCCCGTCCCACCTTGGTACGGTTCGGGACTGGTTCGGGATTGGAATTTTCGGGATTTGTGCCCACCCCTAGAAAAAGTTATGGTTTGTGCTAAAGAAATTGCTGCTAAATTGGAAATTGATCCGGTGTTTCCTGAGAGAAGAAAAATTTGTAGGAAAAAAACTTTTTGATGAGATTGTCTCTGAACCAGCCTATGAAGAGTCAGCTCAAGAATTTTTTAGAGTTCAGTACTTCTTATACATAATCGATCAAGCGATTAATTGGTTCATTGAAGAGAATGTTTGAGCAATATCGATAATATGAAGAAATTTTTGGGTTTTTATTTACGGCAGATAAGTTAAAGTCCTTGACTAATGATGATTTGAAGACTAGGTGCAACAATCTTGAAAAAAAAGCTAGAAAATGGTCAAGTTTCAGATATTGATGATGAAGATTTATTTCATGAATTACAATTATTACAGATTAATTTACCTAAAGAAAAAAAAAACAGCTAGTGCAATATTAAATTTCTTGAAAAGAATGAATTGTTATCCAACTGCTTCCCTTGCATATAGAATATTATTGACTGTTCTTGTTACAGTTGCATCTGCGGAAGAAGTTTTTCAAAATTAAAATTATTGAAATCTTACTTGCGATCAACCATGTCGCAAGAAAGATTAAATGGATTGGCTTTGATTTCAATTGAAAGAGAATTTTTAGAAAAACTTGATTATGAAAGTTTAATTGATGATTTTGCTTCTAAGAATGCAAGAAGATCAATTTTCAGAAATTAGTATTGCACTGGCTATCCTTTTTTTTCTCTTGGTAAAGGGTGTAGTAATACAGTAGTTTCAATTCTTGAAGATCTGATGCTCAGTAGTTTTCAGGTAATTTTTCCCCCTTGTTCCTATGAGTTTTAGTCTACTGTGTGACTACTACTCATTTGGCCAGCCATTGATAATTTGTTTCTTTCTTTGATCTCATGAACAAATGGGTTGTAGGAAGTTTTGAGGCAGGCAGACAACACTTGTGGAACATGTTTAATGGTCATTCTTCTATCGAACATAGGTTCATTATAATTATAATGTTTGAACCTTTGATTTTGTTTGGTGGCAACATTTTGATGGAATGATGGTTTTTGTTATAATAGATTTACCTTTTAATGTTATTTAACGATAATATCACCTACTTTTGTTGATAAATTTTAGTTATATCTTGCTTTATGAAAACAAATGAGCCGTAGTAAATATTCTTAAATTTTGGTGTGCGACCTTAATTAATAGGGCCTAATTTTAAGTTTCGCACTAGGCCTAAATTCTCAAGGCCGACCCTGAAAATTCTCAAGGCCGACCCTAAATTCTCAAGGCCGACCCTGATCTAATGGCTAAAAGGTTTAATAAAGGGCAATGAGGTAAAATCACATAAGGAACAAAAGGGATGAATAATCAAGGGGTGACCTCATAATATCTATCATAATCCTTGTTGACTTAGAATCTTCTTGTGGTGAGTCACAAGGTTGACTTCGTCCTTGACTTTGAATTTGACAATCGGAGTTGACCATAGTTGACTTTTCTTGACTTTTTGGTTTCTTGGTCAATTTTCCGGAATTCTCTTGTGCTTCACTCTCGGGACTTGATGTTTGCCTCTTTGACGCTCTAAAGTCGGGATTGACCATGAGTTGACCGTTGGTCAGCAGGTTGACTTTTTCGTCTTTTAGCTGAAAATGCACAAAAAGCTCCAAAACGCACATTTTTGCTCCCATTATCATTCTAATGCTCGATTTACCTATAAGTATGCAAACACATATTAGCGATTCTCAAATGACCATCGAACTAGCATAATAATGATTATTAGATCTCTAATTTGTATGCAAATTACATACAAATCATACCCCCACACTTAAGCTTTGCTTGTCCTCAAGCAAATAAAGAGTCAACAATCCAAAAATCACAATTTCAATTGCCTTTCCAACCATATCCTCAACGAGCCCACTAAGTCACAAATCAAGATTCAATTAAGCACACAACATAAATCTCATGACTTGCCAAGTGATTAAGGTATGTATCCAATGCATGCTTGGTGTAGTGTGTGCTAGCCATGGAGTAATCAATCAAGAGCAATTAAATTAACATATGTTGACAAGCTTAACCGCTAAACTCATTTGATTCACTAAATATTTTCGCTCTTGTGTTTAGGGTTAAGTGTTTACTATCAAAAACATTACTAAAAGCAACGTCCCCATAAGCTTGCTCATTGACCAACTCTCAACTAATTAATTCACAACTTATTGGATCAAAAGGGCTTTCACATGGTTGTAATGTGGCCAAAGGTTAGGGGTTAGCATGAAATGAAGGGAATGGAAAGTCAAATGTTCCTAATACTTCACAAGACAATTTCAAGGACTTTGAAACTTGTTTCATTTATTTGTGCACAAGTGATCAAATAATAACCTAATTAACTTTTATTCTCCTCCAACCTTTTATTCAACTACATACTCTTTTTGGATTTTTCTTCTTTCTTTCTCCTTTTCTATTTGATTTTCTCAACAACACTTTATACTTTTGTACTTTTCTTTTCTTTGAACTTTCTTTTTGAACTTTATTTTTGTACACAACTTCTTTTGATTTTCTCAACTTCTTTTCTTCTTTACAACTCCAAGTCTTTCTATCTAGCTACCCCCACAATTGCCATTTTGTACAATCCCATAGACTTCCCAAGCATATAAGAAACAAGAAGTCACAATCATTGTCTCATTAATATTTCGGAACAAGAGTAGGCTAATGTTTAAGTTAAAATATGAGTTAGGGTGACGTGGGTGATGAAGGAAAAAGCTAATGATGAATGTGGCTTAAATGGTTAGTCCTAATGGATTAGTGTTTAAGGGATGAATGTTAGTTTGGCCATGGTGCTCACTAGTGCCTTTCTTATCTCCAAATCATCACAACTTAATACATAACCTCAAGTGGTTTTTGAGCAAGTTCTAGGTCTCGTAAACCATTGGAATGCACACACATGAATAATAATGATGTATGAATGATGCATACATATAAATAAGGCACAAGTCTCACCAAATAGGGTATATGCAAGTCAATACATCGTCTATATATGATTCTCTAATTGTAAGTGATCAATCAATATGGCAAATGTGCATATAGTGTCAAGCAAGCATCAATTACATAAATTAATCACAAGGCAATCCAATGATTTTTAAGCACATGATCTTTATCCTCTTAATTCACAACCTAATGGGCTCAAAATCATCATTGGGGTTGAAAAGGACAATCAAAACACACCAAACAAAATTCAAAGTTTCAAAATATCACATTATAAATTCTTTGCTCCAGTTGAAAACTTTGAAAAATTGAACATTTTTAGTGGTTAGAAAATGTGAGATTATTTTAGTTTGGCCCAACCTCACCCCCACATTTAAAACCAACATTGTCCTCAATGTTGTGAAGGTTTTGAAAATAAAAATCAAGTTAGTAAAAGTGATGAGTGTGAAAGTCGGGCGAATGCACACATAATACATAATATTGCAATCGGATGATAGAGATAAGAAAACCCCCTCGTAGACGACTCCCTTCGCTAGCCGAGAAACCACCAATAGGCACCAACCTCAAAGTATAAGACTCTGACTTCCATACGTTTGCTCCTCGGGTGACAAATGAGCTAGAGAGTGTGATTGCATCGGGATCACTTGAAAACAGAGAAAAACAGCAACGCAACATTGACCTTCTCCCAAAGATTAGGCTATAGCTCCAAGACTAAGTTTCCAAGTTGAGCGATTCTAGTGGTATTTGAAAGTAGATCAAAGAGATTTTGTTTGGCCTCTGAAAACTCGGAAATAACCCTCTGGAAGTGCAATGAAGAACCGATCAAAGTGACCCTCCAGAAAGTCAAATTGCACTAATCTATCCTCGTTTAGAACAATATTGAAGCAGATCCAGCGGCCCATTCAGAGAGAAATTTAAAATGGAAATAGAAGACGCATAGAAGAAGCTTCTTCAACTTGATTTAGTGAATTTAAACGGTCAAATGTGGAGAAAACTGTCTCCAAAATTACTGCTCTGCTCAGGCCTCTCTTGGACAAAATGCAAATAAACATGTCTTGGGTTTCTTCCTCCCAAACTCCTTATCCAAGCACCTCTCAACCTCCCAAGATCCTTTATTCATTACTAAATGTTTATGTGTAAGGTGTTACCCCTGTTGAGAGTATGCCAACGGCTGCCCGACGCTCCCTGGCTGCGAACCTGAAATAAGAGGAACGCTTGTTATGAGAATAACCGGGCGGACCGGTTAATGCTCCTCCGAAGCCTAAGTCAGCTTTAGATAGATTTTTCAGCAGTGTAATGGTAGGTGGGAGTTATTGCTTACCATTAATGAGGGAGTAATGGTTGTATTTGTAGGGGAATAGACTAGGGTTATCCCAGTCTCTTCTCGATGTGGGATTTGTATGTACGGGGGAGCATGCAAGTCCTGCTAGGATAGGTATCTCAGTGTTGTTTATAGTTGAGATATGTAGTATGAACAAGTCCCCCAAGTCCCCGGTCAAGAGTCTTCTTGGTTGGGGAGTTTTATTTTCTCGGCTAGCGAGTAGAAACAACACCTTGCCTAGCCCCCATTAGTCCCCCAAGTTCCCGAGTGATGGGGACTCGAGGACCGGTCAGCAATGGAAGGTTGTAAGATGGTTGTGTGTACCGGCCGTGTGCTATATCTGTAAGATGTAGCGGCCTGGTATTGACTAGTCCCGGTAGTCCCCCCAAGTTTCGTTTTTAAGAAATCTGGGAGGATGGATAGACTAGGTGGCCTTTAGAACGTGTATTTAGAATGCACGGGCCGCACGTCTGCGGTTGCCGTCTTGCAAGTTTCTTTGGCTTGCAAGTTGGACAGTTGCACGGATGCAAAGGCTCGAGAGCCGTGAAGTTCGAACTGTTAGTGGGTGACCGCGGTGGGATGGCCGGATTGTCAGAGGCTCGCGCGGACGCGAGGCTTGGAAGGACACGGATGCGAGGCTTGAAAGATGGCGCCAATTGTTTATGCGTAAGGTGTTACCCTGTTGAGAGTATGCCAAGCGGCTGCCCGACGCTCCCTGGCTGCAAACCTGAAATAAGAGGAACGCTTGTTAGGAGAATAACCGGCTGGACCGGTTAATGCTCCTCCGAAGCCTAAGTCAGCTTTAGATAGATTTCTCAGCAGCGTAATGGTAGATGGGAGTTATTGCTTACCATTAATGAGGGAGTAATGGCTGTATTTGTAGGGGAATAGACTAGGGTTATCCCAGTCTCTTCTCGATATGGGATTTGTATGTCCGAGGGAGCATGCAAGTCCTGCTGGGCTAGGTATCTCATTGTTGTTTATAGTTGAGATATGTAGTATGAACACTAAATAGTACTGAAAACAAAATTTTTCCTTCAAATGGGGTTGCCTCCTCACAAGCGCTCCGGTTTAGAGACCTAAAAGCCGGTCTTGGTTCATTCTCGTCAAATCATTGTGGCTCAAAGCAAAGCTTCTTCCCACTCAGTGAATTGCTTGTCTCACCATCTCCATGGCTTCCCACAAAACAACCCGTAACTCTATTGAAGATCGACTTAGGAGTTAGCGGCTAAGCATACTTCTTCTTCTTCACCTTACCAACCATATCCCTTATGGCTCTTATTGTTACCTTTTGTATCACACCCATATGAGGAGTCTTCTTTGTAGCACCTTCAAGAAATGGATCCTTCCCAAGTAGGCCTTCATAAGAAAGAGGTGGTGGCTCCGAGTTTACAACAGGCGAAGGATTATCATACCCCCAGATTGGTGAGCAGTGATCATGAGCACGAGGTGTAGGCTTCGGTGGGTTTAAGGGACCAAAGATCCTTTCACTCTTAGCACTATTGCCCTTCACCAAGTTTATGGAAAACACCTCCTCAACGATCTCTAGTGGATGTATGGGCTTGAACATCTCAAACTTCACTTTTTTGCCCAACACCTTAAGACTAATGGTGTCTTTGAGAACATTAATCTTCACACCCGCCGTAGCCATGAAAGGTCGGCCAAAAATGAGAGGGCATCCATTGTCATTATTGGGGTCATCACTCATGTCAAGCACCACAAAATCGGCGGGAAGAATAAACTTGTCAACCCTTACTAACACATCTTCCACAACTCCCACCGGTATCTTTCTACTTCTACCCGCAAATGTGAGTGCAATGGGGGTAGGTTGCAAGATATCAATGTGCAACCTCCGGTAGAGAGATAGAGGCATAACATTGACAGTTGCCCCTAGTCCATGAGTGCTCCCTCAAGGTGTGTCTCACCAATTTGACATCCAATAGTAAAGTTCTCGGGATCCTTCCTCTTCGGAGGCATATTGTGTTGAATCATTGAGCTTACCGTGCCATCAATCCTATACACCTCATGCTCCTCAAGTCTCTTCTTCTTGGTACACAAATCTTTGAGAAACTTTTCATAGAACGACACTTGGCAAATGAGCTTCACGTCTCTTCTTCTTGGTACACTGATGTGAACGTAAAATACGTTCACAAAGTGCTCTAAATACTTGGAATGATGCTATTCTGAAAGCTAATTTGTCGGTTTAATGTTTGTTTTCGTGTTTTTAGGGAAAATATGTGAAAAATGCTAATTTACACATAAAAGGCGAATTTTGGAGGTTTACAGCGCAATTTTGGAAAGTCAACCGTGACTTTTCAATTATTTGATGACACCGGTCATCATTCGGAAGTGGAATATAATATTGTACGAAGATTTTGGAAACCGTTTCAAATCCCGGCAATTTTGTCGGCGAACCACCATACATGGAGGCGCAACCACCACACGCAGTGGCGATACCCATTTTTAAATCACCATTTTATTTTCTCTAATAATTATTTCTTTTCTTTATTTTATAATTATTTCATTTCTTTTATTATTCTTTTATTTTATTTTGTTATTCTAATTTTTCTTTTGGTTTTTGGTTGTTTGCAGATGCCATTTTACCTCCCTCACATGGCCGGCCTCTTTGAATTCAAACGGAAATCCCAGCTGTGATTATTCCTCCACTATTCCACTCAACCGCCCACCTCAATCCAGTTCATTAATCCACAATCTCCACCATCCTTCTGTCCACCACCAACGGGATTATTCCCTCCCCCTCTTTAAAATCATCTTCTTCTCCTCTCATCAAAATCATCTTCTTCCCGGTCTCTTGTTCTCATCTCCTTCTCCCCTTCTTCACCGATCTCTTCTTTTCTTCCCTTTCTTTTCTCTTCTCTGTTTTTCTCTTCACACCCATCTCAATCCTCCATTCTATTGTCTACACCCCGGTTCTTTTCGCTCAACCCGTGCTTCACCACCGTGATCACTACACCGGACCACCATCATTCCTCCGCAGCCACTCTAATTCCAAACACCTGCAAATCAAATCCTAAATTCAATCACCACCTCCTGCCGCCACACCCAGCCATCACGGCTCCCAAGCATCAAGTCGGCGTCATCATCTACCCAATCCAACGCCGCCAACATCAACCTCATCCACCGCTCCACCTCTCAAGTCCGTCATAGCACCGCCACAATTCACGAGCCCCTTTAATCAACAAGTGCACTTGCAATTAATCATCACAACCAATCAATTCAAATTCGCTTCCGGCATCTCCAAAGTCGATCTCTCGCCATCATCACAACCCGTGCTCATCCCAGCATTGCCCATCGCCGCAGCTCCCTTGTTCTCGATTGCTCAAGCACTGCCGCTCTCACTAAGCCGCGCCGTCGTCCTCAATCACTTCTCCGGCGTCGAGCCCAATCCTCAATCCCGTGCCGCTGCTCTCTACACCCAAAGCATTGCCGCTGCTATTCCCGTGTGCCACCACCCCGCCATCACGTCGGCATCTCTAGCCGATGTTGCAGATCATCCTCGCCGTCACCGATTCCAGACGCACCGCGTCTTTAACTCGACCGTGCCGCCATCAAGCCCGGATCAAACCCGTCGTGCCGGCCCGCCTCCCAATCGATCCAAGCTCACCGCGGCTCACCGCGCTCCCACCGCCGTGCACCCAGCAAAGCAATCGTCGACGCCATCGCCGCACAATCGGTTCCAGGCCGGACACGTGCTCTCTCCTCCTCGAACGAATGTCTCTCCTATCGGCGATGCCCTCTTCCCCTCTCTCTTCGAGCTGATTAATGAGCCTCTCTCTCTCTTATTTTATTTAAGTTTTAATTCTGTTTTTGTTTTAATTAATATTTGAATAATTATTTACATTTGTGTGAATATTTTTATAGTAATTTGTTTTAATTATTGTGAATTTAATTTATGTTTATTCCCATAGACTAATTATTTTTATTTTGTTTGTCTAAATTTAGTTTGTTAATTATTGTGTGCTTCATAAAATAAAAACCCTAAAAATTGTTTTCTAGTGTTAAGAAAATTAGGTTACGTTTTACTAATTAGGTTTTAGGCCTCCAATCCCAGTGGTTCGACAACTCGAGTCTAAATTACTCATCACTATATTTTGACAACCAATCATACACAAATCTTTCTCTCATCGCGGGTGACTACTTTCACATCATGGGCAGCGATTAAATCATCATTATGAAGCACCCTAGAGATGCACATGGTTCTTGGTGGATCCATAGCCATCATACCCTCACCACCAAGGGTAGGAACCATGTCACTCTCATCCCTAGAAGTCTCCATAGTCCATGAAGAGCTATAAGAGCTAACATCATTCTCAAATGACAAGTACCCAAATTCTCTCCCAAGCATGACTCCATCATTCTCCTCACAAGTCTCCTCCTCCTTGGCCCCATCCTCCATGCAATGCATATGAACAAAGTTCTCATGAATAGGAATGAAAGGACAAAGGGAAAAAATATTAGAGATTGGGGGAGTGAGAGTATAAGTAGCATGAGAGATACCGGAATGAGACATGAAGATAGCATTGCATTGCTCTTTGGCCTTGAGCTTTGGGTTTTGCTGCACATTAAAGGGCAAAGCACCCCTTGGTCTCTCACTTATCTCCTTAGCCAATTGGCAAACTTGAAGCTCAATCTTGGCCATGCCTTGCTGCAAGCTATAATACCATTGTAAGAGTTTGTTTCCCTTGTTGGAGTGCTAATTGGCCTTGTTCAAGAGCCGTAATCGCTTCATTACACTTGACTTGGCCTTGGACAAGAGTGACAACCACATCCTTCAAAGTTCGTTCCTCGGAATCTCGAGCTTGAGAACTACTTGGATCCATAGCCATCATACCCTCACCACCAAGGGTAGAACCATGTCACTCTCATCCCTAGAAGTCTCCATAGTCCATGAAGAGCTATAAGAGCTAACATCATTCTCAAATGACAAGTACCCAAATTCTCTCCCAAGCATGACTCCATCATTCTCCTCACAAGTCTCCTCCTCCTTGGCCCCATCCTCCAGCAAGCATATGAACAAAGTTCTCATGAATAGGAATGAAAGGACAAAGGGAAAAACATTAGAGATTGGGGGAGTGAGAGTATAAGTAGCATGAGAGATACCGGAATGAGACATGAAGATAGCATTGCATTGCTCTTTGGCCTTGAGCTTTGGGTTTTGCTGCACATTAAAGGGCAAAGCACCCCTTGGTCTCTCACTTATCTCCTTAGCCAATTGGCAAACTTGAAGCTCAATCTTGGCCATGCCTTGCTGCAAGCTATAATACCATTGTTGAAGAGTTTGTTTCCCTTGTTGGAGTGCTAATTGGCCTTGTTGAAGAGCTGTAATCGCTTCATTACACTTGACTTGGCCTTGGACAAGAGTGACAACCACATCCTTCAAAGTTCGTTCCTCGGAATCTTGAGCTTGAGAACTACTTGGATCCATAGCCATCATACCCTCACCACCAAGGGTAGGAACCATGTCACTCTCATCCCTAGAAGTCTCCATAGTCCATGAAGAGCTATAAGAGCTAACATCATTCTCAAATGACAAGTACCCAAATTCTCTCCCAAGCATGACTCCATCATTCTCCTCACAAGTCTCCTCCTCCTTGGCCCCATCCTCCATGCAATGCATATGAACAAAGTTCTCATGAATAGGAATGAAAGGACAAAGGGAAAAAACATTAGAGATTGGGGGAGTGAGAGTATAAGTAGCATGAGAGATACCGGAATGAGACATGAAGATAGCATTGCATTGCTCTTTGGCCTTGAGCTTTGGGTTTTGCTGCACATTAAAGGGCAAAGCACCCCTTGGTCTCTCACTTATCTCCTTAGCCAATTGGCAAACTTGAAGCTCAATCTTGGCCATGCCTTGCTGCAAGCTATAATACCATTGTTGAAGAGTTTGTTTCCCTTGTTGGAGTGCTAATTGGCCTTGTTGAAGAGCTGTAATCGCTTCATTACACTTGACTTGGCCTTGGACAAGAGTGACAACCACATCCTTCAAAGTTCGTTCCTCGGAATCTTGAGCTTGAGAACTACTTGGATCCATAGCCATCATACCCTCACCACCAAGGGTAGGAACCATGTCACTCTCATCCCTAGAAGTCTCCATAGTCCATGAAGAGCTATAAGAGCTAACATCATTCTCAAATGACAAGTACCCAAATTCTCTCCCAAGCATGACTCCATCATTCTCCTCACAAGTCTCCTCCTCCTTGGCCCCATCCTCCATGCAATGCATATGAACAAAGTTCTCATGAATAGGAATGAAAGGACAAAGGGAAAAAATATTAGAGATTGGGGGAGTGAGAGTATAAGTAGCATGAGAGATACCGGAATGAGACATGAAGATAGCATTGCATTGCTCTTTGGCCTTGAGCTTTGGGTTTTGCTGCACATTAAAGGGCAAAGCACCCCTTGGTCTCTCACTTATCTCCTTAGCCAATTGGCAAACTTGAAGCTCAATCTTGGCCATGCCTTCTGCAAGCTATAATACCATTGTTGAAGAGTTTGTTTCCCTTGTTGGAGTGCTAATTGGCCTTGTTGAAGAGCTGTAATCGCTTCATTACACGACTTGGCTGACAAGAGTGACAACCACATCCTCAAAGTTCGTTTGATGAGCTTGAGAACTACGGATCCATAGCCATCATACCCTCACCACCAAGGTAGGACCATGTCACTCTCTCCCAAGTCCCATATCCAAAGCTATAAAGCTAACATCATTCTCAAATGACAAGTACCCAAATTCTCTCCCACAACTCCATCATTCTCCCCAAGTCTCCTCCTCCGGCCCCATCCTCCAGCAGCATATGAACAAAGTTTCTGGAAGAAAGGAAAGGAAAAAATTGGGGGGTTAAGTGAAGTACGAGAAATAGTTCACATTAAACAACAGTCTTCACTATCTCCAGCCAATGCAACCAACCTGGCGCGCAGCTATAATACCATTTCAAGTTTGTTTCCCTGGGGTGCTAAGGCCTGCAAACGTAATCGCTTCATTACACGACTGCTGGACAAAGGACACCACATCCCAAAGTTCGTTCCTATGAGCTTGAGAACTACTGGATCCAAGCCATCATACCCTCACCACCAGGGTAGAACATGTCACTCTCATCCCTAAGTCTCCATAGTCCACGAAGAGCTATAAGAGCTAACACATTCTCAAATGACAAGTACCCAATTCTCTCCCGCAGACTCCATCATTCTCCTCACAAGTCTCCTCCTCCGCCCATCCTCCAGCAATGCATAGAAAAAGTTCTCAGAATAGGAAGAAAGAAAGAAAATTGAGAAATTAAAGGTCAAGTAGCTTTGCTATGGTTGCCACAAAAACGTCTTCACTATCTCCACCACAGCCGCTGCAGCTATAATACCTTTCAAGATTTGTTTCCTTGTTGAGTGCTAAGGCCGTGAAGGCGTAATCGCCATTACACGACTCGCCTGGACAAAGTGACAACCACATCCTTCAAAGTTCGTTCCTAAGAGCTTGAGAACTACTTGGATCCATAGCCATCATACCCTCACCACCAAGGTGACCATGTCACTCTCATCCCGAGTCTCCATAGCCAGAAGAGCTATAAGAGCTAACATCATTTCAAATGACAAGTACCCAAATTCTTCCCAAACTCCATCATTCTCCTCCAAGTTCCTCCTCCGGCCCCATCCCCGCAAGCATGAAAAAGAGAAAAAAAAGGAAAAAAATGGGGGGAGTATAAGAGGAAGTACCGAAACAAGCCGGATTTTGCACAAAACAACACGGTCTCTCCATCTCCTTGCCGGCAATCAAGCTCATCGGCCAGTCGCAGCTATAATACCATTCAAAGTTTGTTCCCGGGAGGCAGGCCCCAAGAGGTAACGCTCATTACCGACCGACAAAGTGACAACCACTCAAAGTTCGTCTCGGAAGACGAGAATACTGGATCCATAGCCATCATACCCTCACCACCAAGGGTGAACATGTCACTCTCACCCAAGTCTCCATAGTCCAAAGAGCTATAAGGCTAACATCATTCTCAAATACAAGTACCCAAATTCTTCCCACATACTCCTCATTCTCCTCACAATCTCCTCCTCCTGCCCATCCTCCAGAAAAGAAAAAGTTTCAGAATAGAAAAAAAAGGAATAGGAGGGTATGTACGAAAGTGATTTTATTTTTCACAAAGCAACACTGTCTCTCACTACTCCTTGCCCAAATTCACCTCAGCCGCAAGTATAATACCCAGAGTTTGTTCCCTGGACTAGGCTTGTCAAGACGTAACGCTTCTTACATGACTTGGCTGAAAGAGTGACAACCACTCCAAAGTTCGTTCCTAATTGAGTTGAAATACTTGATCCATAGCCATCATACCCTCACCACCAAGGGTAGAACAGTCACTCTCATCCCAAGTCCCATATCGCGAAGAGCTATAAGAGCTAACACATTTCAAAGACAAGTACCCAAATTCTCTCCACCAGACTCATCATTCTCCTCACAAGTCTCCTCCTCCTTGGCCCATCCTCCAGCAAGCAAGAACAAAGTTCTCAGAATAGAAAAAGGAAAAAAAATTAGAGGGGAGGAGTTAAGCGAGAGATACGGAGGAGAAGATACATTGATTCTCTTTGCCTAGTGGTTTCCACAAAACAAAACCTCGTCTCTCCTATTCCTTACCAACAAAAAGCACCGCAAGTATAATACCATTCAAGAGTTGTTTCCCTGGGAGTGCTAAGGCCTCAAGAGTAATCGCTTCATTACACTGACTTGGCCGACAAAGTAAACCACATCTCAAAGTTCGTTCCTCAATTGAGCTTGAAACTAGATCCATAGCCATCATACCCTCACCACCAAGTAGAACAGTCACTCTCATCCTAAGTTCCATAGTCCAGAAGAGCTATAAAGCTAACATCATTCTCAAATGACAAGTACCCAAATTCTCTCCAAGACTCCATCATTTCCTCACAATCTCCCCTCCGGCCCCATCCTCCAGCATCAAGACAAAGTCCAGAATAGAAAAAGAAAAGGAAAAGAGAAAATAAATAACAAGTACATTTCTCTTTGGCTGAGGTTTTCACAAACAAAGACCGTCTCTCCTTATTCCAGCCACCAACAGCCATCAGTATAATACCTTCAGAGTTTTGGAGTGCTAAGCCTTGTCAAGGCGTACGTCATTACACTTGACTGAAAAAAACCACATCCAAAGTTCGTTCTGAATTGAGCTTGAGAATACTGATCCATACCATCATACCCTCACCACCAAGTAACCAGTCACTCTCACTAAGTCTCCATACCAGAAGAGCTATAAGAGCTAACATCATTCTCAAATAAAGTACCCAAATTCTCTCCCACATGACTCATCATTCTCCTCACAAGTTCCTCCTCCTGGCCCATCTCCAGCAAGCATAGAAAAGTCAATAGAAAAGAAAAAATGAGTAAGAGGTACTTTCCCAAACAAGTCTCTCACTATTCCTAGCCATCAAGTCAATTTGATGCAAGCTATAATACATAAGAGTTTGTTCCTTGTTGAGCTAAGCGTCAGTACTTCACGAGGAAAAGACAACCACATCCTTCAAACGTTCGAATTGACTTGAAACTACTGACCATAGCCAATACCCTCACCCAAGGGTAGACCAGTCATCTCATCCCAAATTCCATACCAGAAAGCTATAAGAGCTAACATCATTTCAAAGAAAGTACCCAAATTCTCTCCCAAGACTCCATCATTTCCTACAAGTCTCCTCCTCTGGCCCTCCTCCAACAAGAACAAAGTTCCAAGAAAAGAAAATAACGTCACAGACTTTGCTGTTTCACATAACAAAATTGTTTCACATCTCCTTGCAAGCAAGGTCAATTTCCATCAAGCTATAATACCAAAAGTTGTTTCCGATCGCTCAAGTAATCATTACCGATGGACAAATGACAACCACATCTCAAAGTTCGTTCCTCGAGAGTTGAGAACTACTTGGATCCATAGCCATCATACCCTCACCACCAAGGGTAGGAACCAGTCACTCTCATCCTGAAGTCTCCATACCATGAAGACTATAAGAGCTAACATCATTTCAAAACAAGTACCCAAATTTTCCCAAGCTGACTCCATCATTCTCCTCACAAGTTCTCCTCTGGCCCCATTCCAGATAAAAGTTCATGAAAGAAAAGGAAAAAAAAAATGAGGGGGAGAGATAAGAGAGTAGAAAAAGTTGAGTTTTTTATAAACAAAACCTTTCACATCTTACAATCAGCCATCAAATAATCCATAAAGTTGTTTCCTTGTAGTAAGGTTCAAGAGCTAACCATTACACTTGACTTGCCTTGAAAAGTGACAACCAATCCTTCAAAGTTCGTTCTGAATGACTTGAGAACTACTGATCCATAGCCATCATACCCTCACCACCAAGGGTAGAACATGTCATCTCATCCTGAAGTTCCATAGTCAGAAGAGCTATAAGAGCTAACATCATTCTCAAATGACAAGTACCCAAATTCTCTCCCAACATACTCCATCATTCTCCTCACAAGTCTCCTCCTCCTTGGCCCCATCCTCCACAAGCATAAACAAAGTTCTCATGAATAGAATGAAAGGACAAAGGAAAAATAGAGATGGGGATGAATATAAGACAGAGAGATAAAGAGAACGAAGATACATGATCTTCCTGAGTTGGGTTTTCTAATAAAGCAAAGCACCCCTTGGTCTCTCACTTATCTCCTTAGCCAATTGAAACTTCAAGCTCAATCTGCCAGCCTCCAAGCTATAATACCATTTCAAAGTTTGTTTCCCTTGTTGAGTGCTAATTGGCCTTGTTGAAGACGTAATCGCTTCATTACACTGACTGGCTTGACAAGAGTGACAACCACTCCAAGTTCGTTCCTGGAATTGAGCTTCGAGAACTACTTGGATCCATAGCCATCATACCCTCACCACCAAGGTAGAACATGTCACTTCATCCCTAGAAGTCCCATAGTCCAGAAGAGCTATAAGAGCTAACACATTCTCAAAACAAGTACCCAAATTCTTCCAGTACTCCTCATTTCTCCAAGTTCTCTCCGGCCCCATCCTCCAAAGAATGAACAAAGTTAGAAAGAAGAAAGAAAAGGAAAATGAGTTAGAGTACCAAGAAAAGATACATGCATTGCTCTTGCCCAGTTGGTTTCGCACAAAACAAAGCACCCTTGGTCTCTCCTTATTCCTTAGCCAATGCAAATCAAGCCATCTTGGCCCGCAAGCTATAATACCATTGTAAAGTTTGTTTCCGGAGTCAATGGCCTGTCAAGGCTGTAACGCTTCTTACACCGACTGGCCTTGGACAAGATGACAACCACATCCTTCAAAGTTCGTTCCTCGGAATCTTGAGCTTGAGAACTACTGGATCCATAGCCATCATACCCTCACCACCAAGGGTAGGAACCATGTCACTCTCATCCCTAAAGTCTCCATACAAGAGCTATAAGAGCTAACATCATTCTCAAGACAAGTACCCAAATTCTCTCCCAACATACTCCATCATTCTCCTCACAATCTCCTCCTCCTTGCCCCATCCTCCATCAATCATATGAACAAAGTTCTCATGAAAGAGAAAGGAGAAAATAGAGAGGGGAGCGAGAGTTAAGAGCAGAGATCCGAAGAGCGAAGATAGCATTGCATTGCTCGCCTAGTTGGGTTTGCGCACATAAACAAAGCACCCTTGTCTCTCACTTATCTCCTAGCCACAAATTCAAGCTCAACGGCCACTCAACTATAATACCATGTCAAGAGTTTGTTTCCCTTGTTGGAGTGCTAAGCCTTTGAAGGTAACGCTTCATTACACGACTTGGCCTGACAAGAGTGAAACCACATCCTTCAAAGTCGTTCCTGAACTGAGCTTGAGAACTACGGATCCATAGCCATCATACCCTCACCACCAAAAGTAGAACCATGTCACTCTCATCCCTAGAAGTCTCCATAGTCCATGAAGAGCTATAAGAGCTAACATCATTCCAAAGAAAGTACCCAAATTCTCCCCACATGACTCCATCATTCTCCTCACAAGTCTCCTCCTCCTTGGCCCCATCCTCCACAAGATATGAACAAAGTTCTCAGAATAGAAAAAGGAAAAGAAAATTAGAGAGGGAGAGTATAGAGCAAGATGAAGAGCAGAAGATAGATGCATTGTTGTGAGTGGTTTGCACATAAAGGCAAGCACCCTGGTCTCTCACTTATCTCCTTAGCAATGGCAACTCAAGCCATGGCCGTCGCAAGCTATAATACCATTGTAATTTGTTTCCCTTGTGAGCTAATGCCTTTCAAGAGCTGTAATCGCTTCATTACACTTGACTTGGCCTGACAAAGTGACAACCACATCCTCAAAGTTCGTTCCTGAATTCGAGCTTGAGAACTACTGATCCATAGCCATCATACCCTCACCACCAAGGGTAGGAACCAGTCACTCTCATCCCTAGAAGTCTCCATAGTCCATGAAGAGCTATAAGAGCTAACATCATTTCAAAGACAAGTACCCAAATTCTCTCCAAGAGACTCCATCATTCTCCTCACAAGTCTCCTCCTCCTGCCCCATCCTCCATCAATGCATATGAACAAAGTTTCAGAATAGGAAGAAAGGAAAAGGAAAAATTAAGGGAGGAGAGTATAAGAGCAGAGAGATACGAATGAGCAAGATAGATTGATTGTTTGATTTTGCACAAAGCAAGACCCGTCTCTCACTTATCTCCTTACAATTCAATTCAACTCAATTTGATCAAGCTATAATACCAAAAGTTGTTTCCTGGGAGCTAAGGCCTTCAGACGTAACGCTTCATTACACGATTCGCCTGAAAATACAACCACATCCTCAAAGTTCGTTCCTGAATTGAGCTGAGAACTACTTGGATCCATACCATCATACCCTCACCACCAAGGTAGAACCATGTCACTCTCATCCCTAAAGTCTCCATGCCATGAAGAGCTATAAGAGCTAACATCATTCTCAAATGAAAGTACCCAAATTCTCTCCCAAAACTCCATCATTCTCCTCAATCCTCCTCCGCCCCATCCTCAACAAACAAAGTTCTCAGAATAGAAGAAAACAAAAAAAATTAGGCGAGATAAGAGGAGAGATAAGAACAAAGTACATGCATTTTTGATTTGTTTCAAAAACAATGTCTCTCTTATTCCTTACACAATCAGTCAATCTTCCAAGTATATACCAAGTGTTTCCGGGAGGCTAAGGCCTGTCAAGTACGTTCTTACTGACTCTGACAAGAGGACAACCACATCCTCAAAGTTCGTTTGAATTTACTTGAACTACTGACCATAGCACATACCCTCCCACCAAGGTAGAACATGTCACTCTCATCCTAAGTCTCCATACCAGAAGAGCTATAAGAGCTAACATCATTCTCAAATGACAAGTACCAAATTCTCTCCCAGACTCATCATTCTCCTCACAAGTCTCCTCCTCCTGGCCCCATCTCCACAAAAAAAGTTCTCAAATAGAAAAAGAAAAAAATTAGAAGAAGTATAAGAGCAGATACAGAAGAAGATAGCCATTTTTGAGCTTTTGCCAAAACAAAGTCTCTCACTTATTCCTTACCAACAACCTCTGACAGCTATATACCATTATTTGTTTCCTGCTAACGCCTTCCGTACCATTACACTGAGACAAAACAACCACATCCTCAAAGTCTTCCTAATTGAGTTGAGAACTACTTGACCATAGCCATCATACCCTCACCACCAAGGTAGAACATGTCACTCTCATCTAGAAGTTCATATCAGAAGATATAAGAGCTAACATCATTTAAAAAAGACCAAATTCTCTCCCAAAGACTCCATCATTCTCCTCACAAGTCCTCCTCCTGGCCCCATCCTCCAGCAGATAGCAAAGTTCTCAGAATAGAATGAAAGGACAAAAAAATTAGAGGGGAGGAGATAATAAGAGTACAAAGACAAGATAGATTGATCTCTTGCTATGGGTTTTCAATAAAGCAAGCACTGGTCTCTCACTTATCTCCTTGCAATGGCAAACTTCAAGTCAATTGGCGCCTTGCAAGCTATAATACCATTGTAAGAGTTTGTTTCTTGAGCAATGCCTGAAAGCGTAAGCTTCATTACACTGACTTGGCCTGGACAAAGGACAACCACATCCTTCAAAGTTCGTTCCTCGAATTTGAGCTTGAGAACTACTTGATCCATAGCCATCATACCTCACCACCAAGGGTAGAAATGTCATCTCATCCTAGAAGTTCATAGTCAGAAGAGCTATAAGAGCTAACATCATTCTCAATGAAAGTACCCAAATTCTCTCCCAACAGACTCCATCATTCTCCTCACATCTCCTCCTCCGGCCCCATCCTCCATCAATGCATATGAACAAAGTTCTCATGAATAGGAAAAAGAAAAGGAAAAATTAGAGGGGAGAGAGTATAAGAAAGAATACGAAGAGAAAAGATACATTCATTCTTTTTGAGTTTGGTTTTCCACATAAAGGCAAAGCACCCTGGTCTCTCACTTATCTCTTAGCAAGCAAACTCAAGCTCAATTTGGCATTGCTCAAGCTATAATACCATTTCAAGAGTTTGTTTCCCTTGTTGAGGCTAATTGGCCTTGTGAAGAGCTGTATCGCTTCATTACACTGATTGGCCTGGACAAAGTGACAACACATCCTTCAAAGTTCGTTCCTCGAATTTGAGCTTGAGAACTACTGATCCATAGCATCATACCCTCACCACAAGGGTAGGAACCAGTCACTCTCATCCTAGAAGTCTCCATAGCATGAAGAGCTATAAGAGCTAACATCATTCTCAAATACAAGTACCCAAATTCTCTCCCAATAGACTCCATCATTCTCCTCCAAGTCTCCTCCTCCGCCCATCCTCAATGCAAGAACAAAGTTCTCAAAAGGAAAAAGAAAAGAAAAATTAGAGATGAGATAAGATAGAGATACATGAACATAAGTACTCATTTTTTGAGCTTTGGTTTCAATTAAACAAAGACCGTCTCTCATTATCTCCTACCAGCAAATCAACTCTCGGCCACCTGAAGCTATAATACCTTTAAGAGTGTTTCCTTGTGGCTATGCCTTTCAAGAGTAACGCTTACATGACTTTTGACAAATAACCACATCCAAAGTTCGTTCTCGAATTTGAGCTTGAGAACTACTTGATCCATACATCATACCCTCACCACAAGGGTGAACAGTCATCTCATCCCTAAGTCCATAGCAGAAGAGCTATAAGAGCTAACATCATTCTCAAAGACAAGTACCCAAATTCTCTCCCAAGCATGACTCCATCATTCTCCTCACAAGTCTCCTCCTCCTTGGCCCCATCCTCCACAATGCATATGAAAAAGTTATGAATAGAATAAAGACAAAGAAAAAATTAGAGAGGGAGGAGAGTATAAGAAAGATAAACAGTATTCTTCTTGGATGTTCCACAAAAACACCCTGTTCTCACTTATCTCCTTACATCAAAAACTCAATCTGCCATAGTATATACCTTTGAAAGTTTGTTCTTGTTGAGTGCTAATTGCCTTGTGAAGAGGTAATCGCTTCATTACACTTGACTTGGCCTTGACAAAGTGACAACCACATCCTTCAAAGTTCGTTCCTAATTGAGCTTGAAACTACTTGGATCCATAGCCATCATACCCTCACCACAAGGGTAGGAACCATGTCACTCTCATCCTAGTTCCATAGTCCAGAAGAGCTATAAGAGCTAACATCATTCTCAATGACAAGTACCCAAATTCTCTCCCAAGCAGACTCCATCATTCTCCTCACAGTTCCTCCTCCTGCCCCATCCTCCATGCAATGCATATGAACAAAGTTCTCATGAATAGGAATGAAAGGACAAAGGGAAAAATATTAGAGAGGGGGAGTGAGAGTATAAGTAAGAGGATACGAAGAACAGAAGATAATTGCATTGCTCTTTGCTGATTTGGGTTTGTAATTAAACAAAGCACCTGGTTTCACTTATCTCCTTAGCCAATTGGCAATTCAGCTCAATCTTGGCCACCTTCCAAGTATAATACCATGAAAGTTTGTTTCCCTTGGGAGTGCTAATCTTCAAGAGCGTAACGCTTCATTACACTGACTTGGCCTTGACAAAGTGACAACCACATCCTTCAAAGTTCGTTCCTCGAATTTGAGCTTGAGAACTACTTGATCCATAGCCATCATACCCTCACCACCAAGGGTAGGAACCATGTCACTCTCATCCTGAAGTCTCCATAGTCCAGAAGAGCTATAAGAGCTAACATCATTCTCAAATGAAAGTACCCAAATTTCTCCCACATGACTCCATCATTCTCCTCACAGTCTCCTCCTCCTTGGCCCATCCTCAGAGCATATGAACAAAGTTCTCAGAATAGGAATGAAAGGACAAAGGGAAAAATATTAGAGGGGATGAGAGTATAAGAAGAGATACCGGAAGAGCAAAGATAGCATTGATTGCTCTTGTAGTTTGGTTTTGCCACATTAAACAAAGACGGTCTCTCACTTATCTCCTTAGCAATTGCAATTAAGCTCAATCTGCCATCCTCCAAGCTATAATACCATTGAAGAGTTTGTTTCCTTGTGGAGTGCTAATGGCCTTGTCAAGAGCTGTAATCGCTTCATTACACTGACTTAGCCTTGACAAGAGTGACAACCACATCCTTCAAAGTTCGTTCTCGGAATCTTGAGCTTGAGAACTACTTGGATCCATAGCCATCATACCCTCACCACCAAGGGTAGGAACCATGTCACTCTCATCCCTAGAAGTCTCCATAGTCCATGAAGAGCTATAAGAGCTAACATCATTCTCAAATGACAAGTACCCAAATTCTCTCCCAAGCATGACTCCATCATTCTCCTCACAAGTCTCCTCCTCCTTGGCCCCATCCTCCATGCAATGCATATGAACAAAGTTCTCATGAATAGGAATGAAAGGACAAAGGGAAAAAATATTAGAGATTGGGGGAGTGAGAGTATAAGTAGCATGAGAGATACCGGAATGAGACATGAAGATAGCATTGCATTGCTCTTTGGCCTTGAGCTTTGGGTTTTGCTGCACATTAAAGGGCAAAGCACCCCTTGGTCTCTCACTTATCTCCTTAGCCAATTGGCAAACTTGAAGCTCAATCTTGGCCATGCCTTGCTGCAAGCTATAATACCATTGTTGAAGAGTTTGTTTCCCTTGTTGGAGTGCTAATTGGCCTTGTTGAAGAGCTGTAATCGCTTCATTACACTTGACTTGGCCTTGGACAAGAGTGACAACCACATCCTTCAAAGTTCGTTCCTCGGAATCTTGAGCTTGAGAACTACTTGGATCCATAGCCATCATACCCTCACCACCAAGGGTAGGAACCATGTCACTCTCATCCCTAGAAGTCTCCATAGTCCATGAAGAGCTATAAGAGCTAACATCATTCTCAAATGACAAGTACCCAAATTCTCTCCCAAGCATGACTCCATCATTCTCCTCACAAGTCTCCTCCTCCTTGGCCCCATCCTCACAATGCATATGAACAAAGTTCTCATGAATAGGAATGAAAGGACAAAGGGAAAAAATATTAGAGATTGGGGGAGTGAGAGTATAAGTAGCATGAGAGATACCGGAATGAGACATGAAGATAGCATTGCATTCTCTTTCTGATTTTCAAAAAGCAAAGACCTGTCTCTCACTATCTCCTTACCATTGCAAACCAAGTCAATCTTGCCACTTGCCAAGCTATAATACCATTGTGAAGAGTTTGTTTCCCTTGTTGGAGTGCTAATTGGCCTTGTGAAGGCTGTAATCGCTTCATTACACTGATGCCTGACAAGAGTGACAACCACATCCTTCAAAGTTCGTTCCTCGAATTTGAGCTTGAGAACTACTTGGATCCATAGCCATCATACCCTCACCAAAGGGTAGGAACCATGTCACTCTCATCCCTAGAAGTCTCCATAGTCCATGAAGAGCTATAAGAGCTAACATCATTCTCAAATGACAAGTACCCAAATTCTCTCCCAACACTCCATCATTCTCCTCACAAGTCTCCTCCTCCTTGGCCCATCCTCCATGCAATGCATATGAACAAAGTTCTCATGAATAGGAATGAAAGAAGGGAAAAATTTAGAGATTGGGGGAGTAGAGTATAAGTAGCAGAGAGATAAGAGACAAAGATAGCATTGCATGCTCTTTGCCTTGAGTTTGGGTTTGCCTAAACACCTTGGTCTCTCACTTATCTCCTCCTTCAAACTTAAGCTAATTTGCCATCTCTCAGCTATAATACCTTTAAGAGTGTTTCCTTGATCTAATTGGCCTTGTGAAGGCGTAATCGCCATTACACTGATACTTGACAAGAGTGACAACCACATCCTTCAAAGTTCGTTCCTCGGAATTTGAGCTTGAGAACTACTTGGACCATAGCCATCATACCCTCACCACCAAGGGTAGGAACCATGTCACTCTCATCCCTGAGTCCATAGTCAGAAGAGCTATAAGAGCTAACATCATTCTCAAATACAAGTACCAAATTCTCTCCCAACATGACTCCATCATTCTCCTCCATTCTCCTCCTTGCCCATCCTCCATAATGCATATGAACAAAGTTCTCAGAATAGGAATGAAAAAGAAAAATTGAGAGGGGAGAGAGTATAAGAGCAGAGAGATACGTAAGAGACATAAGAACTTCATTGCTCTTTGTACTTTGGGTTTTGCATAAAAAGACCCTTGGTCTCTCACTTATCTCCTTACATTCAACAAGCTCAATTATGCCTTAATATAATACCATTTGAAAGTTTGTTTCCCTTGTTGATCTAATTGGCCTTGTTGAAGAGCGTAATCGCTTCATTACACTGACTTGCTTGGACAAGAGTGCAACCACATCCTTCAAAGTTCGTTCCTCGAATCTTGAGCTTGAGAACTACTTGGATCATAGCCATCATACCCTCACCACAAGGGTAGAACCATGTCACTCTCATCCCAGAAGTCTCATAGTCATGAAGAGCTATAAGAGCTAACATCATTCTCAAATGACAAGTACCCAAATTCTCTCCCAGATGACTCCATCATTCTCCTCACAATCTCCTCCTCCTTGGCCCATCCTCCATCAATGTATGAACAAAGTTCTCATGAACAGGAATGAAAGGAAGGGAAAAAATTAGGATGGGGGAGTGGAGTATAAGTAGATGAGAGATGATGAGACATGAAGATAGCATTCATTGCTCTTTGTGAGTTGGGTTTGCTGACATTAAAGGAAGCACCCTTGGTCTCTCACTTATCTCCTTAATTAAACTTGAAGCCACTGGCCATGCCTCGCAAGTATAATACCATTGTTAAGATTTGTTTCCCTTGTTGGAGTGCTAATTGCCTTGTTGAAGACTGTAATCGCTTCATTACACTTGACTTGGCCTTGGACAAGAGTGACAACCGCATCCTTCAAAGTTCGTTCCTCGGAATCTTGAGCTTGAGAACTACTTGGATCCATAGCCATCATACCCTCACCACCAAGGGTAGGAACCATGTCACTCTCATCCCTAGAAGTCTCCATAGTCCATGAAGAGCTATAAGAGCTAACATCATTCTCAAATGACAAGTACCCAAATTCTCTCCCAAGCATGACTCCATCATTCTCCTCACAAGTCTCCTCCTCCTTGGCCCCATCCTCCATGCAATGCATATGAACAAAGTTCTCATGAATAGGAATGAAAGGACAAAGGGAAAAAACATTAGAGATTGGGGGAGTGAGAGTATAAGTAGCATGAGAGATACCGGAATGAGACATGAAGATAGCATTGCATTGCTCTTTGGCCTTGAGCTTTGGGTTTTGCTGCACATTAAAGGGCAAAGCACCCCTTAGTCTCTCACTTATCTCCTTAGCCGATTGGCAAACTTGAAGCTCAATCTTGGCCATGCCTTGCTGCAAGCTATAATACCATTGTTGAAGAGTTTGTTTCCCTTGTTGGAGTGCTAATTGGCCTTGTTGAAGAGCTGTAATCGCTTCATTACACTTGACTTGGCCTTGGACAAGAGTGACAACCACATCCTTCAAAGTTCGTTCCTCGGAATCTTGAGCTTGAGAACTACTTGGATCCATAGCCATCATACCCTCACCACCAAGGGTAGGAACCATGTCACTCTCATCCCTAGAAGTCTCCATAGTCCATGAAGAGCTATAAGAGCTAACATCATTCTCAAATGACAAGTACCCAAATTCTCTCCCAAGCATGACTCCATCATTCTCCTCACAAGTCTCCTCCTCCTTGGCCCCATCCTCCATGCAATGCATATGAACAAAGTTCTCATGAATAGGAATGAAAGGACAAAGGGAAAAAACATTAGAGATTGGGGGAGTGAGAGTATAAGTAGCATGAGAGATACCGGAATGAGACATGAAGATAGCATTGCATTGCTCTTTGGCCTTGAGCTTTGGGTTTTGCTGCACATTAAAGGGCAAAGCACCCCTTGGTCTCTCACTTATCTCCTTAGCCAATTGGCAAACTTGAAGCTCAATCTTGGCCATGCCTTGCTGCAAGCTATAATACCATTGTTGAAGAGTTTGTTTCCCTTGTTGGAGTGCTAATTGGCCTTGTTGAAGAGCTGTAATCGCTTCATTACACTTGACTTGGCCTTGGACAAGAGTGACAACCACATCCTTCAAAGTTCGTTCCTCGGAATCTTGAGCTTGAGAACTACTTGGATCCATAGCCATCATACCCTCACCACCAAGGGTAGGAACCATGTCACTCTCATCCCTAGAAGTCTCCATAGTCCATGAAGAGCTATAAGAGCTAACATCATTCTCAAATGACAAGTACCCAAATTCTCTCCCAAGATGACTCCATCATTCTCCTCACAAGTCTCCTCCTCCTTGGCCCCATCCTCCATGCAATGCATATGAACAAAGTTCTCATGAATAGGAATGAAAGGACAAAGGGAAAAATATTAGAGATGGGGGAGTGAGAGTATAAGTAGCATGAGAGATACCGGAATGAGACATGAAGATAGCATTGCATTGCTCTTTGGCTTGAGCTTTGGGTTTTGCTACACATTAAAGGGCAAAGCACCCCTTGGTCTCTCACTTATCTCCTTAGCCAATTGGCAAACTTGAAGCTCAATCTTGGCCATGCCTTGCTGCAAGCTATAATACCATTGTTGAAGAGTTTGTTTCCCTTGTTGGAGTGCTAATTGGCCTTGTTGAAGAGCTGTAATCGCTTCATTACACTTGACTTGGCCTTGGACAAGAGTGACAACCACATCCTTCAAAGTTCGTTCCTCGGAATCTTGAGCTTGAGAACTACTTGGATCCATAGCCATCATACCCTCACCACCAAGGGTAGGAACCATGTCACTCTCATCCCTAGAAGTCTCCATAGTCCATGAAGAGCTATAAGAGCTAACATCATTCTCAAATGACAAGTACCCAAATTCTCTCCCAAGCATGACTCCATCATTCTCCTCACAAGTCTCCTCCTCCTTGGCCCCATCCTCCATGCAATGCATATGAACAAAGTTCTCATGAATAGGAATGAAAGGACAAAGGGAAAAAATATTAGAGATTGGGGGAGTGAGAGTATAAGTAGCATGAGAGATACCGGAATGAGACATGAAGATAGCATTGCATTGCTCTTTGGCCTTGAGCTTTGGGTTTTGCTGCACATTAAAGGGCAAAGCACCCCTTGGTCTCTCACTTATCTCCTTAGCCAATTGGCAAACTTGAAGCTCAATCTTGGCCATGCCTTGCTGCAAGCTATAATACCATTGTTGAAGAGTTTGTTTCCCTTGTTGGAGTGCTAATTGGCCTTGTTGAAGAGCTGTAATCGCTTCATTACACTTGACTTGGCCTTGGACAAGAGTGACAACCACATCCTTCAAAGTTCGTTCCTCGGAATCTTGAGCTTGAGAACTACTTGGATCCATAGCCATCATACCCTCACCACCAAGGGTAGGAACCATGTCACTCTCATCCCTAGAAGTCTCCATAGTCCATGAAGAGCTATAAGAGCTAACATCATTCTCAAATGACAAGTACCCAAATTCTCTCCCAAGCATGACTCCATCATTCTCCTCACAAGTCTCCTCCTCCTTGGCCCCATCCTCCATGCAATGCATATGAACAAAGTTCTCATGAATAGGAATGAAAGGACAAAGGGAAAAAATATTAGAGATTGGGGGAGTGAGAGTATAAGTAGCATGAGAGATACCGGAATGAGACATGAAGATAGCATTGCATTGCTCTTTGGCCTTGAGCTTTGGGTTTTGCTGCACATTAAAGGGCAAAGCACCCCTTGGTCTCTCACTTATCTCCTTAGCCAATTGGCAAACTTGAAGCTCAATCTTGGCCATGCCTTGCTGCAAGCTATAATACCATTGTTGAAGAGTTTGTTTCCCTTGTTGGAGTGCTAATTGGCCTTGTTGAAGAGCCGTAATCGCTTCATTACACTTGACTTGGCCTTGGACAAGAGTGACAACCACATCCTTCAAAGTTCGTTCCTCGGAATCTTGAGCTTGAGAACTACTTGGGGTAGCGAAAGATGAAGATGCTCCTTAATTGAAAGTGATTCCTCCTTGCTTAGAAAACCCGAAAGGTGCTCCATAAGTAGTGTTCTTGTGTCCTCCATAAGTGTTAGCCCCTTGAGACATCTCTTGGTAAAAGTTGTGACCTTGAGACCTATCTTGATACCCTTTAGATCTCCCTTGATAACTAGATTGGCCTCCTCCATCATTCCTTGGTGCATAGTTGTTGTAGGGCTTGGGCGGTGGTTGATAGGATGGATTGTAAGCAAAACCCAAAGCTTCATCCCCGGCAACGGCGCCATTTGACTTATCGTCAAAGTGATGGGGTAAGTAAAGTTTGTGAAGGGGGTTGTCATTCCAATGAAGATCTAAGGCTCCCTAACTTCTAGCTAGGATGGAAAGATGAGAAGTGGATAGTGTGAGTCAGTGTTATTTAGACAATGAGTGGTTTAGTGATGTGAAGTTTGGTTTTGGAAAGTAATGATGCAACAAAGATAAACAAACAAGTAAGTAAATGGAAATAAGTAAAGGCAAACAATAAAGGAAATGTGTATGCGTTTTAAGGAAAAGGTTGGGGTTTCGGGTCACCCCTAACCCAATGCTTCAAGCAATGCCTATAATAACGAAATCAAGCCAATGTTACCATGAATCAAATCTTGTATCCTAGTCATAGCTAGAACCGTGTCCCTAAGTCTCTAGGTGTCTAGGGGATTTCTCTAAGTGCTTAATACCAAATCCCCTAAGTGTTTAAGAGGCATAAGTTGTCAACACAGAGAGGCTAAAACAAGCACGACATGCATGACCCACCATTCCATCGATGCTATCGATGTGGAATATATTTTTTTAAGGTATCGTAAAGCCTTACTAGGGTAATTAGAACTTTCCATGAAGAGGGAGAACGAATAAGACGCGTAAAGCACCGAATTAAGGATCACACATGTTAACATGCTCATCATACATATTGTCATAGTCTAGAGAAAAGTAAAGTGGCCAAACCAAACAATTCTCATACAAGATGGGTCAATTGCACATTAAAGATTGACTAAGTCTCAAAACATACAATCAACACATGATAGAATAGACAATACATATATTCATGAATCACAGAGGCTTTATTCATCAATCAAAGCATCACATAGTCACATTGGACTAGGGTACACAACCCTAGTCCCCAACAAAGGTTACTACTCACGAATCATCACAATTAACATCATCACTAAGCATAAGTAGAAGAGAGAGTAAGGATGAGAGATGCTCAATAGGTGGCCACTCTTCTTCTCCTTGGCTCTTGATGATGCTCTTGGATGAATTTGTGAGGATCTCCAGCAACAAAATGGATGATGTAGTGGAGGTGGAGAGGAATCAGAGTGATGGGTGGTGGTGGTGGCTAGCTAAAGTCACCTAAATGAAGTAAAGTATGCTATATAAAGGCAAAAAGGAAAGAAATGGAGGGCTAGGATGCAGTAGGGTTAGATCTAATGGCTAAAAGGTTTAATGAAGGGCAATGAGGTAGAATCACATAAGGAACAAAGGGAATGAATAATCAAGGGGTGACCTCATAATATCTATCATAGTCCTTGTTGACTTAGAACCTTCTTGTGGTGAGTCACAAGGTTGACTTCGTCCTTGACTTTGACTTTGACCATTGGAGTTTACCATAGTTGACTTTGCTTGACTTTTTAGCTTATTGGTCAATCTTCCTAAATTCTCTTGTGATTCACTCCCGGGACTTGATGTTTGACTCTTTGACGCTCTAAAGTCGGGGTTGACCACGAGTTGACCGCTGGTCATTGAGTTGACTTTTTGTTCTTTAGATAAAAATGCACAAAACGCACCCTTTTGCTCCCAATATCATTCGATGCTCGATTTACCTACAACTGTGCAAACACAGATTAGAGATTCTCAAATGACCATGGAAGTAGCATAATAATGATGATTAGAAGTCTAATTTATATGCAAATTACATACAAATCAATGTGGGACCGAGTGGGTCCTTGGTGAGGTGTCTGTTTGTGGTTGAGATATATAGTACAAACAAGTCCTCCAAGTTTCCGGCAAGAGTCTTCTTGGTTGGGGAATTTATTTCAAATTTTTTCTATCGAGTAGAAGCAACACCTTGCCTAGCCTCAGGAGTCCCCCAAGTCCCCAGCTAAAGAGTCTCGGATGTGGCTTACCAGGGTAGGAATGCATGACAAGACCTAGTTATGGCTGTGACATATTAGTTAGGATGCCAGGTGAGTAAGCTGTAAGTACGCAATAGCAAGAGCTGCACGTTTGAAGTGGGTTTGTCGGTGACTACAAAATAGCTCGTAGAGAGATGGTCATACAACTGCGAATATTGTATTCGTTAGGTAATTGCCAATAGGTTAGGAGGGATGTACTCATGAGGTACATTAGCTCGTAGAGCCATTGACACAATTGTTTGATGTACTAATAGCTCGTACAACCATTGACACAAGAATTAAATTTTTATTTGAGTTTCAATTCTGGACGTGTTACATGTGGAGCCCTTAAGGTAGTTGGGCATGAGGTGGTTGGGTTTGCTTTAGTTTTTGAAAAAGGGGTATTAAATGCGCCGAAGTGAAGAGATGCAACCTTTCACTTTAGAGAGAGTCTAGGGGTGTGTGGACACGTGTTCCCATATTAGAGAAAGTGTCTCTTCAGTGAATGGTCAGGGATGAATTGAGGTTGAATAAAAGGGGAAAATCATCGTCATTCCACACTTTATCAAAATTTGTCAAAGTTCCAAGTTTGCAGAGAGAAGAGAGAACATAGAAGGGGATAACAAAATATATTCCGACTGACTTTTCGATTTTCAGGTTAGTATTGCCATTCTTTTTCTCCCTTCTTGTACAACTTGTGTTTTCTTTGAATTGAAAATGGTAAAGTAGAGTAGGTGATTAGGCGGAAATCTGTAAAACTGAGTTTTATTTTAGTGTTTGAGGGTGGGAACATTTTTTAAGTTTTCTGTGTTTGAGGGTGGGAACATTGTAAAACTGAGTTTTATTTTATTTTAGTCTAATCTGCAAAATTTTGTTATGTTTCTGATTGGGTTTTCTGTGTTTCTATTCTTTGACGATGGTATCAAAGAAAACGAATTTGGAAACAAACAAAAAGAAAATCGAGAAGAGAAGATATCAATCAGTAGTGAACTTATGAATTTTTTTTTTGTGATTTTGATAATTCCATCATTCAAGATTCTTTCGAGTATGCTACTATTGTTCTTTCATGGAACTCTCATCTCACCTTACTTCAAGCTAGACTAGATTCGTTAGGCATCTTTAGTTGATGCATTGTTTAAGTTTAAGATGAGTTTCTCTCATTTCTTTAGCAATGCACATGTGATATACTATGTGATACACATTATTGATACACATTATAGATACACATGTGATACACTTTAGCGATACACATGTGATGCACTTTAGTGATACATGTGATAGTGTGACATATGTGATGCAATTTGTGATATATACACTTGTGATACATATGTGATGCAATTTGTGATACACATGTGATGGCACTTTAGTGATACACGTGATAGTGTGACATGCTTGTGATGTATACACTTGTGATACAAATGTAATACAATTTGTAATACACATATGATACACTATGCGATACACACGTGTAAGGGCAAAATATTTGCTATTGGCTATTTCCTATTTGACAAAACTTTTTCCCTTGTATTAGCATTTCTTTGTATTCAATGCTAGGTTGTTTAAGGGATTAGGTGTCGTGGCTTAGGTTGTTCTACCTCGAGATGGTTCGTGAAGACGCCTTTCTTATCCGATCTTTTCTCCGGACTTCGATCTTTGGTCATCAAAGGTTTCATTCAAGTTTCTCAAGGTATGACTCATACATATGCATATGCACTTAATTCATATTGAGTTTTTCCTTGGTGTCCTAGGTTTATCTAGGTTTGCTTGTTTAGCCAAACTTATGTTGTAAATCACATAAGTTTTATGTGCTTATCTTATAAACACCTGGTCGCAACACGACCGGCTCAAATGTTGAATGCATTGTCTCATACATTTGAGTTTATTATGTTAGGATTGCTAGATCTTCTCTTAGAATCATTTTGATTAGCATTCCTCTCTGTTTAAGGCTTATTTAAGCCTTGCGATCGATCACACCTTGATTGGCAATCGATCACACCTTGATTGGCAATCGATCGCACCACGTGGGACAATATGTCCGTTGGTATGTGACGTGCGATCGATCGCACGATACCATGCTGTAAGGGCAAAAATTCTTGTAATTGGCTATTTCCTAATTTGATAAAACATCTTCCTTGTAATTGTATTCTTTTGTTTTGTTTATTGGGCTTTATAAGTGTTTAGTAGTCGTGGCTTTAGGATTGTGTTCGTTCGGCTTCTTCGGAGTTCACTTCAATGGTTTTTGGTGTCTTCGTCTTCTTCCTTAAGGTATGGATCATGCATTTGCATTTCATAATCTTTGGCATGCTTAGGAAGTTACACAAACACCTTAGGGTTGCTAGAACTTAAAATGGTTTTTTTTTAGAACTAGCAAAACTTTTCTTAAAAGCTGAATCTAGACTGTGCGATCGATCGCACAATATTTGGCGATCGATCGCCCCACATCAGCAATATGACAGTTGCTTTTAAATCTAGTGCAGAATATGTCCGTTACGTTTGTTCCTTGCGATCGATCGCAACTTGTTATGCGATCGATCGCACTTAAGGTTTTAAGGTTCCAGTAGCTACTGACCTTTTTTTGTGCACTATGCGATCGATCGCAACTTACCGGGCGATCGATCGCACAGTACAAAATGTGTGTGTTTTTATGTCGTGCGATCGATCGCACCATTTCGGACGATCGATCGCATAATGCTTTCCAGTTTTATAAAACAAATTTCTTCCGTTTCATTTTGCAACTTTCGAATCCAAAACTCTTGAAAACTGTTCTTGCGAAAGTTCTCTGGTATTGAGTGATCCTAGTCCATGTTATAGGTTCCTCCTTTGATGCTCCACTTATAATCCACTTGCTAAACCTTTGATTTGCTTGATACAAGCTAGTTTAGCCTTTGATAGAATTAATGAGATTTTGTTGAACTCTAGAAAACGTTGATTGTTGTTTTGCTGAGTTGAACAATTTCATACACAACCATACATACATCATTGCCTAGCCACGGTTCTTGCAATTGGAGGTTCACACCGGTGGAGTCCAATTGGAGAAGCTTGAGGAAGGTGCACTTGAAGAAGCATTTGGAAGCTCATAAGGTTAGAACTGCCACTAGTTAATAGGTTGATTGTGCTTGAGTTTGGAACTGGATTTCCCTTGTATGTGCTTGCCTTTTGGCATTTTTCATAGTGTGATTCAAGAGCGTGGGGTACGGCTCCCCTCCAGTTTTCCTCTAGAGGTAGAGGTTTCGGGTGACCACTTCTTGTGTTGTGTGATTGTTGATATTGTTGTGTTGCTTATCTATCATCCATAATTGTATAAACCATTGTGTGCTTCATTCAATAGACTATAGACCGTGGTGTGCTAGTTTGATGCACACTTTGGGTTTTAGGATTGTTCAATTGAGTGTTGTTGTTGCATACTCTTGTGGTTGTTCAATTGAACCTTGTTTGTCGGTTAGTGTTGTACGACTTACCATTAACGGGAATTTCACATGCGATCGATCGCATGGTCCACGTGGACAATATGGTCGTTGCATATGAATTGAGTGCGGAATATATCAGTTCCACTCTCTTTCTTGTGATCGATCACAACATGTTATGTGATTGATCGCACATGAGGGTTTTTGCTTCTGTCTCGTTATTTTGCACTATGCGATCGATCGCATAATGTCATATGATCGATCGCATATCAGTCTGGACAGATTCTATAAATAGAACTCTTTTACTTCATTTCGCCAACTCTTTCCCTATTGTCAAAAACATCTTTGAGAGAGTTTTCTGGTATTGTTGAGTGACCCTAGATCCATGTTATAGGCTCCTCACATCTTTGATGTTTGTTGATTTGGTTATTGTTCCTTGTGAATAACTAAATCAACCCTTGAATCATATTCAAGGCTTTTCAATTCGGTTTGGTTAATTCAAGCGATTGTTCCTTGTGAATTGCTTATGTTAATCGAATTGAATTCATTGTTCATTCATACACACACATACACTTGCATAGTCGGTGATGCTTGCGGTTGGAGGATTCACGCGGTGAGTTGAAGTTCGATCAATCGGAGTGGCTTGAGGTGGGAGCACTTGAAGCATTTGGAGGCTACATAAGGTTAGACCTGCCACTAGTCTATAGGTAGATAGTGTAAAGTTTGGGACTGTGTTTCCCCCTTGTACGTGTTTGCCAATTAGTGTTTTTCATAGTGTTACACAAGAGCGTGGGGTATGGCTCCCCTCCGGTTTTTTCTCTAGAGGTAGAGGTTTCTGGGTGAACATATCGTTGTGTTGTTTTGTGTGATTGCTTATCTATATGCTATTATGCTTAATTGATTAACATGTTGCATGCTTGATCATACATTGATAGATATAGTCCGTGGTGAGTTATTGATGATGCTCACTTTGGGATTCTAGGTTGTACAATTGATTGTGCTTGTTGCATATATATTTGTTTTCAATTGTGAATTGCTTGTGCAATTGTTTGAACCTAGGTTGTGGAGAGATTAAGTTTTAATTTGTGTATACTCTCCGATTAGTGTTTAGAACGACTACCGTTGAAGGGACTATTCCGTGCAACCGGAATTTCAACACGTGATACACTATAGGATTAAGGAGATTTGTTCAACTCTAGCAAACGTTGATTGTTGTTTTGCCGAGTTGAACGATTTCATACACAACCATACATACATCATTGCATAGTCGCGGTTCTTGCAATTGGAGGTTCACACCGGTGGAGTCCAATTGGAGAAGCTTGAGGAATGTGCACTTGAAAAAGCATTTGGAAGCACATAAGGTTAGAACTGCCACTAGTCAATAGGTTGATTGTCCTTGAGTTTGGAATTGGATTTCCCCTTGTATGTGCTTGCCTTTTGGCGTTTTTCATAATGTGATTCAAGAGCGTGGGGTACGGCTCCTCTCCGGTTTTCCTCTTGAGGTAGAGGTTCCGGGTGACCACTTCTTGTGTTGTGTGATTGTTGATATTGTTGTGTTGCTTATCTATCATCCATAATTGTATAAATCATTGTGTGATTCATTCAATAGACTATAGACCGTGGTGTGCTAGTTTGACGCACACTTTGGATTTTAGGATTGTTCAATTGAGTGTTGTTGTTGCATACTCTTATGGTTGTTCAATTGAACCTTGTTTGAAACCTTGTTTGTCGGCTAGTGTTGTACGGCTTACCATTAACGGGAATTTCAATTTGGTATCAGAGCCTCTCTCTTGTGGCAAATGTAGTCGATCCGGTTAAGTCGTAGTTTGTTGTCATGTCGGATAGGGCATTAGGTTCCTTGAGTCATCCACCGTATTTTGATGGAAATAATTATTCCGTGTGGAAAAATAAAATGAGATTCTTTCTTAGGTCTCAAGATTCTTACATTTGGAATATTATCCAAAATGGTTATTCCGAGCCTACTAGAACGGTGAATGAAGTAGTTGAACTAAAACCTAGAGCCGAATGGGGTCTTGATGATATAAGGCGTAGTGATGCAAATGCCAATGGTGTAAATGCTCTTGTCACCGCCATATCTACCGATGAATTTCGGCATATTGAGCATTGTGAGTATCTCAAGGAAGCTTGGGATAAACTTAGGGACATCCATGAGGGTGATACCCGTGTGAGAAACCCAAAACTCCAAATGGTGGATTCCGAATTTGAAAATATCACTATGGGAGAATCCGAGTCATTTTCTGATTTTTACAATAGGTTGAGCTTGCTTGTTAATGCAGCTAGGAATCTTGGTGAAACAATCACCGAAGAGAAAATCGTGAAGAAAATCTTTAGGGTCCTCCCCTCTTGGTTTATTCCCAAAAAGGCCGCCATCAAAAAACACTCACTACTTTGTGAGATTAAACTTGATATCTTGATTAGCAAGCTTATAACTTTTGAAATGGAGTTGTCAAATGTTGCTACTCCTAAACAGAGCAAGGACATTGCTCTACAAGTTAAAGGTGAGCATGAGAGTCCTAAAAAGTTGAAAAAGATCATTATTGATTTTGAAAGCTCTAGCATTGATAGTCAAATGGAACTTGTTGCCAAACAATATAAAAGGTTCCAAAAGAGTAGAGAGAGATTCTTAAAAGAGAATTCTTCTAACTATCATAAGGGAAGTGGTTCCATTCCTCCTCCCAATGCCTTTAAGAATAGGGACAAGCCTTTTGAAAATGCTAGGGAAGAGAAACCTTTGAAAAAGGCCCTCAATGTTATGGATGTGATGGTTTTGGGCACGTTGCTAAAGAATGTGGAAATAGACTTACAAAAGAGTCAAAGTTTGATCACAAAGCCATGAATGCTTCTTGGAGTGATTCCGAGGATTATAGCTTTTCATCTGATGATGATGAACCTATTGTGGCTTTTGTAACCAAGGTGGACTCTTCTAGTCCAATTAATTCGAACCTTGTTTCGAATGATGAAAATCTTCTCTCTAGTGATGATGAAAGTGAGGTTGAGCCTTTAAGCCGTGAGCAGTTGTATGATAGAGTTGATGAACTTTATCAAATGGGAATCAAGGACAAAGAAATGATTATGAATCTAAATAAAAGGGTTATTGAACTAGAAAAAGAAAAGGATAACACGGTGTGTGTCCTTAATGAGGAAATCATAGAGCTTGAAAAAGAATTCCTTGAAAAGAATTCCCTCATCAACACTTTGTCAATTGAAAATGACAAACTAAAGAGTAGTGTTGATGATTTGAGGTCAAAGGGTCTTGACATGACACTTGCTTGGTAGTGCCAAACTTGACAAAATGCTCAATATGGGCAAATGTCATAATGACAAGAGTGATCTTGGTTTCAAATGTGAGAGTTCTACCTCTTCTCCTTTGAAGACTAATTTTGTGAAGGCTTCGAATTCTCATCCATTGGTTTTATGATCACCTAAGGTTCCTAATCCTAAAAGGTTTATTCCTACTTGCCATCATTGTGGAAATCTTGGACATATTAGACCAAATTGTTATAATCTTAAGAGATTACCTAGGAATCCTCCTCTTGTTAAAAATGGTTCTTTAACCAAGAAGTTTGTCCCTACTTGTCACAATTGTGGTGAAGATGGTCACACTAGGCCTATATGTCTTGCACCAAAAAGGACACATGTCCTTAATCCCTCTTTGTTTGCAAATGTTGATCCTAGCAAGTCATTTTTTCCTAGACCCTCATATTTTGTTAATGACACTTCACTTCACACTCAAGTGAGTTTTCTTATGAATGAAGTTGTCAAACTATCAAAATTGATAGATTCACAAGCCTCTAATGGTTCTTCTCCTTCTTCTACCCAAAAGGTTTGGGTAAAGAAAGATGATGGTTGTTAAAACCATACTTGTGTTTGAATCCCCAAAAGAGCTTGATAGCTAATGCTTAGGGGGAGATTCAATCACCGATTGTCTTGATGTGTTACATTAAGATTGTATGATCATTTTTTAGTATGTTTCTCTTGTTGAAATCTTGATTATTCTTTTTGTGCCTATGTTTTTGAGCCAATCTGTTTTTCTTTGCAAAATTCAGATTTTTACATTGCCCAGTGTCCACGATCGATCGCACAAAAGTCCACGATCGATCGCAATCAGAGGCAGAGAGCAGATTTATTTGATTTACACTATGCGATCGATCGCACCCTATCGGGCGATCGATCGCATAAAACCCAGATTTTTATTTTAGGGTTCTTCTCTCTCTCTCTCTCCTCATTCTTTCAAAAACTCTGAAAACCCTTTCTTCCTCTCTCAAAAATCATCAAACCCAACCCTTTTACTCTTCGATTTCGTGAAGTGTTAGAGCATTCTTGGGTGATTTCAAGTTGTTTTTTGGTGATTTTTCATTGTTTCGGATTCTTCAAGAGGTATTGTCGAATTCTTTCCTCTTTTCATTTGTTTTTCCGATTTGGCTTAAAATTTGATGGTTTTGGCTAGTTTCTTGCTATTATTAGTGTTGATTCTAGTTGATAATGATGAGCGTAAATTGATTTTGCATCGTTTTTGTCGAATTGGTTCACAAAATGGAGTTTTGCAAAATTACGGTTCTTGGTTTCGAAAATTTGGGGATTTTGAAATTTTCGGTTCCTTAGCTTAAATTGTTGAGTAATCTCTGCGTTACTTGCTTGTTTAGGTTCTTATTGAGGTGTGGATTGTATTGAGAATCAATCTTCCTTGTGGATTGGTGATTTTCAAGGTAAGCTATGTCAAATTTTTGGAAAATTACATAGTAATCCGATTTGTGGGTTCCTAGTAGAACAATGTGACTGATTTTGATGTCTTTTGGTTGTGTTCTTTGTGCATTGGGTGATCGAATCGGCTTGGCTCACCAATTCGGTATGGTTTTTCATCTTAATCTCATGAACTTTTGATTAGTTGTGTGCTTATATCTAATGCATGTGATGTGTTGGGACTTTGTTTACTTTTATGTAAATAGATGAGTCGTTTGTTGAGAAATAAGGGTAAAGGAGTTGCCTCTTCTTCATCCCATCCACCCTCTAAGAAATCTAAGCCCTCAAAATTTGCATCGGCCGCCTCTAGGGATTTTCATCCCGAAAGGAACATTTCATATGATACACATCATGATCTTGACTACTTTAGGACCCTCCAAAACTATGTAGTCTCTAATAGGCTTGATTCTTTAGGTTTCGGTTTCACACCTTTTAATGAAAAATTGGTTAGGGATTTTTACTTGAACCTTCCGGACTATACGTCCAAAAATCATAAGGAGTTGGCTTTTCCTTTTAAAGGAAGACGCAATGTGCTCTCTCCTTCAACCATTGAGACAATCCTTGAGCTTCCTCAATCTACGGATGAGGCTATTGAATCTTTTGCTGATTTTTCTATTCCTATTTCCATAACTTCGTTTATGGGACAAGCCTACTTAGATGGCAATGCCCTCACACCCAAAATTATGAGTGAGAATTGAAAAATGTCTATAGGGTGTTTTGGCTTTGGGTAAGGTACAACATTCTACCTTCCACCCAAAAGTCCGAAATTCCTCTTGAGGGATGTCGTCTCTTGTCGGCCATGATGGATGGAAATGTTCTCATTCCTTATGACACCATTATTTATGACTCTTTGATTAGGTGTGCCTTACGAAAGCCCTCTTCTAGGTTATTCTTTCCTTGCCTCATCATGAGGATTTGTAGGTTTTATAAGTTTCGGGAGGCGGATGTTGATCTTACTTATCCTATCACCTCCCCTATTGACACGAGACTCATGCAATATAGCACATCCCATTGTCCTAGGGATGTTAGTGCGTCTTATCCCTCATCCTCCATTCATGAGGCACCTCCTACTACCACCTTTGAGACATCTTCTTCCATCCCTCCTCCACCTCCTTTTGATGTGTCTAGGATTGCCCCTAACCTATATGGTTATCTTTCTCATTCCTTTCACACTATGACGGCTCACTTTGATGCTCGGTTTAATGGGTTGTCCGCTTATGTGGACAGTTCACTTGAGGAGATGAGCGATCGTATGGAGGAGTTAGCTCTTTCTCGTCATTATGGATATGATCGTGATGGTCACTACTACAAAAAATGCTTCACACGACGGTTGAAAACCGTCCTCTGATACGAAAAATTTATGTTGACTGAGGCGGCCTCGACCCTTTAGTGTTTAGACGACATATTTTACCCGTTGTGTAGCAATCATAGGAACGACGTAAAAATTCCATATCCGTTGTAGGATTTTATAGGCATAAATCTCGACATATTATACGTTGTTGGATTTTTACTCAGACAACAGATTTTATAAATCCGTCGTTGTCCCATTTTTATTCAGACGACGGTTTTACTGGTAGCCGTTGTACATGTTGTATAAAAATGTCAGTTATTTTTGCAATGGTTGTAGTCTATACCTCTCAAATGTTCATTCAGACGATAGATTAAACTCTCGCCGTTGTGTATGTACATTTTGGACAATGTCTTTAAGTTATTCTTGTTGTGTCAATTCTTTCACTAAAGTCATAATACCATTCTACTGAAATTGGCTAAATTCAAAATCATATAATTTATTGCCAAAAACTTTATCATTCATTAATATACTCAAATTGATAAGGTAAATCTTACAAGTCACAATGTACATAATACCCTAATACAATCCTCTAGTTCATCAAAAGAAAACTGAAGTCTACGGAATCGGATAAGTATATACATGACTCCCACTGCTGGGCCTCTAAGCTTTTATCATCCCCTCAAGCTTTCCAACGTTTTCAACTCCTGGAAAGAAGTATTACAATAAAAAAAAAACCACAAAATATGGTCAAAGAGCCTACATGCAAATCACTGCCTTCTCTCTATAATTAAACTTCAATAAGAGGTAACAATCGATTCTTACTCACTTTGTTTCTAATTGAGCACATTAGGCAACTAGATCGATCAATTTAAACTACCACATTCATCTACAGATGAAGCTATCATAGACCATAAATTCAATCATACTTATCATCATGAAACTGAAATCAATCTTTATCAATCTGATTCACCAATCTAACAACCCCACCTATATTTAATCTATACTTAAAAAAAGATTAATGATCCAAATGATAAATGAAATGGAGAAGTGAGTATGCAAAAGCACAGCAGCAAGTTGACATGTTGTTTAACTTAGTTTAAGCTTATATAGAAATGTAAGAAATTAAATGTAAAAGAATTACTGGAAAAGACTCATGTTCAAGAGATGCACATGTTAGAAACTATATTTCCATTGTGCACTGTGATTGTATTTAAGGGGAGAATTTGATAATAAAACCAAGATATTAGACACCTTAAAAAATATCTTGAACTCATATAGCTTGAACCTTTCCCTTTTGCGCATTCTATTCCTAATTTTCTTATCATATTCAAATTTCAATAAAGTTGCATATAGACGATCATATAGCTATGGTTCCTAAAATGATTTAGCTGCCTGGTCATAAGGGTTGCAGCTGCATTTCCAGCATTGTTTTCCTCTATAAAGCTTATTGTTGAATTGATAATGAGTAGTGCAAGGAAAACAAAGAAATCCTCAATGTCTCTGAAAGAAATCAATTTTCAGAAGTCAGTCTAGAAACCTAGAACTGTCTCAATAGTAAGGTGTAATCATTAGCACTTACGCCTCCATTTGCAAGAGTTATTGACATTAGTGTCGCTGCTTCCATAACCCATAACCAAGGGTTCCACATAAACCCCAGAAAGTTGAGTATTTTATTCTCCTGCAAAGCCAAGACAATTATTTAACAAGAAAGTGAAAGCCTACTAAAAGAAATTTTCATCTAAGCAAAAAATTGTATAGCAAAGTCCATAGACGAAAAGATCACAAGCTTAAACAAGTTCTTTCAAACCATTTTCTCTTGAATTTTGTTGTAACCAAACACCTCCAACTGTTTTTGCACCTCAATAGAATTGAGACCCTTTGCTGTACATTTCAATTTTTCAAAAACTTCCTCAATGGGTATGTTCTCCTTCCAGCATATACAAGTTTATCAAAAGTACTAATACCCTTAAAAATTAAAATGGATTAAAGCAGGGACATGTAGTATATCAGGGACATATCAAATACATATCAAATAACCATATGCCAAACTCACAAATCAATACCAACTCATCTAGCCTCCAAACCAAATCTTAACAACTCCACAATTACATATCAAATACAAGTTTAAGTTTGAATATTACCTTCGGCAAAGCATCGCTCACACAACAAGGTTACACACTTCCTCTTTCCAATCTCCAGTCTAATCTTGTGAGCTCCTAACTTCAATTATCCAAACTAGTTCACACCCTTCACTCCAACCACTGTTCTGTACTTGTCTTCTAAGAATTCAAGCACATGTTGCATCAAATTTCCCAAATTCTGTGATTATAACATAATCAAGTGTTAACACATTTTCTCAGGGCACGAAACAAGGTCAGAAATGGCAAAGGATTGTCGCCACCGCCACTTAACAGTGGTAAAACGATGGTAGACGTTACCCCAAAAACTCAATCCTTGAAATATTGATCGATAACCCAAAATGAATATATAGACACGAAGAGCTTAAGGAAAGGGTCGAGTTTCATACCTGGATCGACCTTAGATATTGGCGGAGTTCGCCGGAAAAACCAGACAGATCTGCCAAAGTTTTCTGGCTTCGAATTGTCGTTGTAAGCCCCCCTTTGACCCAGAGAGGACCAAACCTTGCTTCACACTGCCGAAACGAAGAGGACGCCACCGGTCTTGCTTGCAGATGTGACCGGAATATGAAAATCCAACCAGAAACACCATGGATTTCCTCCCTTGGATTCTCTCTTGTCCGACCTCGTTTTGACAAGCCAAGAACATCGGTGTGCTCGTCTCACCGAGTAGAATCAGGTGGAGCTTTAATTTTCTAGATTGTACCTCGTCTCTTCTCTTGTTGCAGATCTCTGAGTTCAGATCTACATCTACTGCTTTCTCTCTCCCCTCTTCTAAATTAGTTGAGCAACAAGGCTCTGGTTTTGGCGTTTAGGTTGTCTTGGAGAGAGCATTTGAGGTCAGGGATTAGGTTTTTCTGTGAGAAAGAAGAAAAATTAGGTTTTTGTTTGGGAGCTGGGCATCGCGAAGAGATAGAGGGTACGAGAGAATGGGTCAGCAGATAGAGAGAACTCGGGTTGTTTTTGTCTAGTGTTAGAGGAGAGAACTCATTTTTTTGTTAAGTGTCGAAGCTAGCCTAGGGTTTGTGGAGGTTCATGGGCTCATTTAACAAGCTTTGGGGGAAGAATGGTACTTTGGGGAAAATTTTCGCGCTATGGGAGAAAATTTTGGCAATGCGGGGCGAATTTTTCCTCTTTAAAATCGATTGAAGCTTAAGGTTTAGGGGATTGGGGAAATTTGGCGCTTTTTAAAATTTACAATTCACTCAGACAACGGATATCAACTATAACTGTCTTCTGAAGTAGATCATAGTCCAACATGAAAAGCTGGTGTTGGTTGAATTCAAATCAGACGACGGATATTTTAACATACGTTGTCTCAATCGGTTTAAATCAGTCAAAATCCCTTCATACAACGGTAAATTCAATAACGCGTCTGAATCGGTGTTTGTAGTAGTGGGTGGTGATGATGGCGATGGACCATCTTGATGTATTTTTTGTAGACTTGTTGTCTCTTAGGATCTTTTGTAAGGATTTAGTTCCTTTTGATTTCATTGTATTGACTTTATTTGGATAATGTTTTAATGGCCCTTGTACTCTAATTTTATTTTTAGCCATATTTTGAGGGGGAGTTATGATTTGAGGGTTTTCACCGCGTTCATTAATTATTACCTAAATTCCTAACAATTGTCGTTGTAAAGTATAATGGGAAATAAAGGTTTTTCCCACAGAAGATTGTTATATTTACTTTTTAATGTCACGAAAAATTAAATTAAATAAATAATTATTATTAACAAGTATAAAGAATAAAGAATATATATATATACAAAATTAAATAAACTATACAGTATTGTTTCTATTTACAAAAATATACATTATATACAAAAGTATTTTTTGGGGGTTTTTGATAATTTTGAAAACAATAAATAATTAAAAGGAAATATTTTTGGATTTTTATTATTTTTTGAAAACAAGAAAAACACACACAAATATTGATTTCTCTAAGTCATATGATCGAAATTAACATTGTGAAATATTAGAAAGCTAATTATTTCCCAATTAGACTTCTCTCTGAAAATTAACCTAAGTGAAAGCACCTAGATCAATCATTTAAACATGCCATCTTAGTCTAGAAAGCTAGCTAGTCAATCCATGTTCAAAGCATCGAAAAGAATCGTTAATTCAAGTGCACAACCTAGTATGGAAAAGTCCATCTATTTGTAATCCTTTTTAATTGATTCCGACTTTTGTCCAATGCCTTTACTACTTGTGAATTAGGTTTCCAAAACTATTAGGTGAATCGGATTCCTAACTCTAGCTCCAATTACATGCAAATATTATAAGTTTCGAACCCTATAACAAAAGCACATAAAAGATTTCCGTAAAACAGAATCAAACAAACAATCACACAAAAGTAACTTAAGAAAAATCAAATCACAAAATTATTATGCAAAATAGAAAATAAACAAATATTTACACAATAACATTTCCCAAAATTATTCACGAATAGTTAATTAAACCAAAATAAAATATAATAAATAAACGAGTTTGGGAAAAATGTTACTGTTGTGTCCATTTTCATGGACACTGTCTGGCAGGCGAAGGTGGCAGACTCAGCTATAGAAAATCGAACTAGTATCGCATTTGGATGTGGCGGGTGCACAAATCAAATTGGGCAATTTCTGAAATTGGGCATTGGGCCTGCAGGATTGGGCCAAGTGGGCTTTTGGTCAACAAGTCAAAGAGTCAAAGCGGGTCAAAGCCCAAATTGACTTTTGACTTTTCTTTTCTTCCCTCCACGTCAGCATTAGAAGCAGCCCTTCATTTCGTTGCTTCTTCTTCGTGAAGCATAACAGAGAGAGAGATATTGGGGACGATGCCGGTGACGGAAACAGCGGCGGACTGGGAAGCTAGAGCAGCGACGCGGGGAAGTTCCGGCAGCGGCGGCGATGGCGATCGACGATGGGCTCCGGCTGGTTTCTTTGAAGCACGGGGGCAGCAGCAATGGAGTTTGCGGCCTGGGCTTTTTGGGATTTCCGGCGGACTGAACAGTGCGGGCATGGCCGGGCTGAAAAGATCGATCAAGGACGGCGAAGGCTGGCTGCGGCAGCGGCGTCGAGCTTGGGCTCTTGGGATTTCCGACGGCGGCGCGGAGATGAGCACGGGTTCTGGGCAACAACAGCAGCAAACACAATTTGAGGTGACGCCTGGGCTCTTGGATTGCTGATCTTCCAAACCTGCAAAAGAAGAACAGACATAATTAGATAGAATAATATGATTGTTGATTGCTGGTAATTTGATGAAATTGTGAAATGCAGAGAGCCATGGTGATGGAATTGGCAGAAGGCTGCTACAGTGATTAATTGAGCATGGGCTGCTGCGTTGGGTGTAGAGAGAAGCTCGGTGGTGCCCATAACAAACTGAATTTGTGATTTCTTGTGCTTGTGTGAACTTGCAGGTTCTGTGATGGTGAATTGGTGAGGAATTGCAGAATGGTTGCTGGCTTAAATAGGCAAGGAAATGGTGGGAAGCAGCCAAGAAGAAGGTGATTTCCATGTGAGGATGCAGACTAACGTGGGAGACTTTGTAGTGATCAATAGTGGAGAGGGAATATGCAGCTGGAGAAGTGGGAAAGGAGGTGGAGATGCTCTGCCGGCAGTGGTGATGGTAGGTGATTGTGAAGGAGTGGTATAGCTGGAATTGCTGGAATTGATTGATTCCATGTGAGGGGGGAAAGTGAGGAGCAAGTAACGTGGCTGCAAACAAAACAAAACAAAAGAATTTAAAAGAAATAATTATAAAATAAAATAAAAACAAAATAAAATAATAAAGCAAATAAAATAAAATAAATGTATAAAAGAAATAATTATTAGAGAAAATAAAATGGTGGTTTCAAAACATGTATCGCCACCGCGTGTGGTGGTTGCGCCGCTTTATGTGGTGGTTCGCCGACAAATTGTCGGGATTCAGAATGGTTTCCGAAATCTTCGTACATTATTTTATTCCACAAATGAAAGTCACGGTTGACTTTCCGATTTACGCTGAAAACCTCCAAAATGCACCTATTCTGTGCAGATAAACATTTTCCTGGTATTTTCCCTAAAAACACGAAAACAAACATTAAACAGACAATTAAGCTTTCGGAATAGCAAAATCCAGTAATTAAAGGCACTTTGTGAACGTATTTTACGTTCACATCACACCCCTACACTTGAACTATTGCTAGTCCTCTAGCAAACACAGAACAAAACATCACAAAACAGAAAGGGAAACACACAACAGACTGTCTTTCCAACCATAATCCTCAGCGAGTTCGAAAGAATTATAATCAAGAGAATAAAAATTATTTACCAAGGCTAAAGAATTTGCTAAGTATTTAACATGTACATCTCATTTATGCTCGGGTGTGTGTGTGAAAACCAAGTGTACAATTAATGTCAAGCAATCCAATAGGCACATCGAAACAACATTAACCACTAAACCTCACAAGATTCACTAAATATTTCCGCTCAGTGTTTAGGGTTAAGTGTTTACTCTCAAAACAATTACACAAGTAGTGTTCCCATATGCTTGCTCATTAACCAACTCTCTACAATTAATCTACAATTCATCAGATCATAAGGACTTCCAGGTGAAACAGGGACCAAAGGGTGAATGGTAAATGGTGAATGATAAATGAAGTGAAAGGACTCGAAATGAAAAATGTTTCACATGTTTGCAAGACAAATCAACGACTTTGAAACTCATACTTATACTTACTCACTTCCCTCACAAGCTCTCTCTGTTACCTTCTCTCTCTGCAAATTCCTCAAGCTCACGGCAACATCTTCTCCTCTTCCCCAATTCTTTCCCAAGCTATCTCAGCCCTGCTTCTTCCCCAAACTCCTCTGCCCAATCTCAATCACCACCGTGAGCCCACTGCTCACGAAACACCATCACCACAACTCACGGCCTCCCTGCTTCTTCTAATTAACACAACTTTTCACTCAATGCTCCAATCCATCTGCAATTACACAAAATCATCACAACCATCATCACCTTCACCCCACCACAATTCATTTGCAATTTAATTAATTCAAGTTCACAAACAATTAACAAAAGTATGTTTTAATTGCAGCTTGAATTTCACCATGCTCTGCTACGCCAAAGCCCAGACTCGCCGACATCAATCCCTTCACCGTAAAGCCCAGGCGCCCTTGCTGCTCACCAGGACCACCGTGGGAGTCCAAATCTCCAGATTGACTTGTCTCTCGGATTTGGATTGCCCACGGTCGCCGCTCAGATTTGCCGCTCTCGCCCGTGCTTGCTGCCGGTGCTCTCTATCTGCGCTGATCCGTGCTTGCTCTCCCAATTCGAGCCCTTGCTCCCTTGTCGCTGCTCTCTCCTATCAGATCCCACTGCCGTCCCCGAGCTATATCATTGTCGCCGCTGCAACCCGTGAATCACAGCACGCCGCTTCTTTGCTGCCACAGCGACGCCACCACCTTGAGCGTCGTCCTCACTCTCACCAAGACGCACCGGCCGGAGCTCTCTCTCTGCTGCTGCTTTGAACCGTGAAGGAAGAAAAATAGAAAATAAAAACTGAAGAAGATGAATAAAAGAAAGGCTGATGGGCACGGGATAGAAGACGATGAATTAAAGAATGGATGGTTGAAAAGTCAACCTAGCCAAAGAGAGAAGCTGCACGGGATGGATGAAAAGAGAAAGAAAACTAAAATGTTGAAAAGTCAACAAAGGGTGACCACGGGCTGGAACTGAAATGAAAGAAAGAAATCTCTTGGGCTTTTCACTGTTCATAGCCCCAAAGGCCCAAACCCAATCTGCTCTCTACACCCATGCTCCCGAGCCATCACGAAATTCATGGCGAATCCGATAAGATCCTTCGCCGAATCAAATGAGCAATTTCTCTCTCAAACTCAATTTATTTATATTTGTTGTGTGATTTATTTGATTTATTTGTATTGTGAATATTTGGTTAATTTGAATTGTGTGTTAAATTAATATTATAAAAAACCCAAAAATATGTTATGTGATCGATCGCATATCAGTCTGGACAGATTCTATAAATAGAACTCTTTTGCTTCATTTCGGCCAACTCTTTCCCTATTGTCAAAAACATCTTTGACAGAGTTTTCTGGTATTGTTGAGTGACCCTAGATCCATGTTACAGGCTCCTCACATCTTTGATGTTTGTTGATTTGGTTATTGTTCCTTGTGAATAACTAAATCAACCCTTGAATCATATTCAAGGCTTTTCAATTCGGTTTGGTTAATTCAAGCGATTGTTCCTTGTGAATTTCTTGTGTTAATCGAATTGAATTCATTGTTCATTCATACACACACATACACTTGCATAGTCGGTGATGCTTGCGGTTGGAGGATTCACGCGGTGAGTTGAAGTTCGATCAATCGGAGTGGCTTGAGGTGGGAGCACTTGAAGCATTTGGAGGCTACATAAGGTTAGACCTGCCACTAGTCTATAGGTATATAGTGTAGAGTTTGAGACTGTGTTTCCCCCTTGTACGTGTTTGCCAATTGGTGTTTTTCATAGTGTTACACAAAAGCGTGGCGTACGGCTCCCCTCCGGTTTTTCCTCTAGAGGTAGAGGTTTCCGGGTGAACATATCGTTGTGTTGTTTTGTGTGATTTCTTATCTATATGCTATTATGTTTAATTGATTAACATGTTGCATGCTTGATCATACATTGATAGATATAGTCTGTGGTGAGTTATTGATGATGCTCACTTTGGGATTCTAGGTTGTACAATTGATTGTGCTTGTTGCATATATATTTGTTTTCAATTGTGAATTGCTTGTGCAATTGCTTGAACCTAGGTTGTGGAGAGATTAAGTTTTAATTTGTGTATACTCTCTAATTAGTGTTTAGAACGACTACCGTTGAAGGGACTATTCCGTGCAACCGGAATTTCAACACGTGATACACTATGTGATACACACGTGATACACATTTGATACACTTTAGTGATAGATGTGGCAGTGTGAAAATGTGTCATGCTTGTGATGGATACACTTGTGATACACAATACACATTTGATACACTTGTGATACACATTTCATACACTTGTGATACACATGTGATACAATAGTGATATTGTAGTGATACAATATTACGTGGCGGGTCCTAATACATCTTGTGATATACATATGATACAGTACGTATTAGCGGGTCTTGATACACTTTGTGATACACATGTGATATAATATTACGTGACGGGTCTTAATACACCTTGTGATACACATATGATACAGTAGTGATCTCGGCTATCCAAGAGCCACCTGCTGCCACCGGCGTTGCAGCCGATGCCGCACCTGCTCATGGAGCAACGAGTGCCGCTGCTGCAGCTGCTATTGCTCGTGCCACCGCTGAGGATTTAGAGGCTAAGAATGCCAAAGCTATCATCCTCATGATTCGCCATATGGATGAATCTCTACAATCCGAGTACCTCAATGAAGAGGATCCCCGTAGACTATGGGTTGCACTCGAAGAGCGGTTCGGCAATGTCCGTGAATCCTTGCTTCCTGACCTAGAGATGAAGTGGCAAACTCTGCGCTTCTGTGATTATTCCTCGGTCCTAGAGTTTAACTCGGAAGCACTCTGCATCAAATCCCTGATGGAATTCTGTCAGAGGACGATTACTGATGCGATGTTGATCGAGAAAACTCTCTCTACCTTCCCCGTCTCTGACCTTGTAGTTGCAAAGAACTACCGTATTGAGGTTCAGCAAAGACAGATCACAAGATTCCATGAGCTTATCTCTGCTCTCTCTGTTGCTGAAAAGCACGAGAAGATCCTTGTGAAGAACTATAATGCGAGGCCCGTGGGAACAAAGGCAATTTCGGAGACCCATTATAGTGGCGCCCTAAGAGGAGGCCGCTGCGAGCGAAACCCTAGACAATAGGGTAATTCGGGACGTTCGGGTCCATATAATCGCTCTGCTAAAGAAGGTAGTCGCCAAACTAGGCGAGGGGGAGGCCGTAGAAGCTACCCTAGAGAGAACCGTGCCGCTGGCCCTGTGGTACCCACGGGAGCCAATGCCGTGCCACTCAAGATGAGGGCACCGCATGCGATGATCGCCACTCAATCAAAGGATTCTGACAATACATCTTTATGCTATAGATGTGGGCAAACCGGTCATTGGGCAAAGATTTGTAAAGCATCTCTGAATGTCGCTAACGCATACAAACTGTATCGTGAAGCCTCAGAAGCCAACAACTTGGAACAAGAGAACGACGAAGAGGACGTCGATATGAGGGTTGATGACTTTGAAGCTGGGAGGAGTGATGACGCTCAAGATTTCGCTTAAGTCTTAATTTCCATTGTAATCTTGATTTAGCTTTTGGTTAGAAACCAATGTCGAAACTTTGGATGTAATCCTTTTGGCTATATCTTTAATAAATCTTTGAGTTGATTACTTTCCTCGATTCTACTTTGTGCATACATTCTTGCCTAATGGCTCCTTAATTTGATATTATGCACAAGTCTTTAAAGATATAAGCGCCAATGAATACCATGCGGAAACTCATGATGAGAATGGGATAGATTCCTTTGCATTACCTCTAATGACTGCGGCAGAAAGCGCATCTTATAGAAGATTATGTGTCCCTCTAGTAGGTTGTACGCAACCACTATTTGAGCTATTGAATCAAACAAAGTCATTCGGGATGACCCCTTGGATTCAGACACATAATGGCTTTGGCAAAGACAGATTGAGACATTCCTGTCATGATATGATGATCTGTATATTGAAAACTTCAGACGGATATCTATCATATCGAGCTAATCCAAGCATGGATCAAAGAATGATCCAAGGAGATGAGAAAACAAGCATAAAAGCTCCTGTCTGTAGCATCCGTCCGGACGAGGACCATTCCGTCTGGACGCCATTGCTCCAGGAGAGCTCATGTCCGTCGCACCCGACGAATCCGTCCGGACGCCACTATGGCCGTCCGGACGCCCGGGCTCCGAAAAACCTGCTGGACAAATCGAGCATGAAGTTCCGTCCGGACGATAATTCCGTCCGGACACCGAACCTCCTGGACAATAATGAACACTTTCGAAAACATATCCGTCTGGACGAGGATCATTCCGTCCGGACGCCCCCATCTGACCTCTATGTTTTCTTGAATGTGGTTCATTCCTCCTATGCTTCTGATGCCTCTAAGGCCAAACACTCGTTTTGCAAAGCCATGTTCCTTAGGGAACCTAGGACTAAGACCGTCCTCTGTAAAGGATTCTAAAAGTACTTCTCCCATTCTTACAGATAATCCATGGGGGATATCTGTAGGCTATTCAACCACCAAGTGGACCATATAAAGATTATGGTGTTGGTTGATGCGTAGACATGCTGGTCACATGTCACGCTATGGTCATCTCTTATGCTGCTTATGCTAAACTCCTAGCACATATAAATCGCCTGCGGGCTCACTACCCGTATCATCCCATTAAATCAGGCTTGATAATGCTAAGAGAGTTTACATCGAAGGTTTTCGATGACTACTGTATGTGCACACCCAGAATGGTCTTGCAGATGGTTATGAGGACATTGGTAATGCGCACCAATCTTTCTCCCTCTGCCTGGGTGCACGCAGTATTGCATACAGCTATGCTTATTCGTCTGAGGCTCATCGCCACCCAATCTTTTTCTACGCAACAGCTAGTGACTGGGTACGAGGCAAGCATCTCGTACTTACGCGTCTTGGATGTGCTACTTATGTGCCTACTACGCCGTCACATCGTACTCAGATGGGTCCTCAATGACGAATGAGTATTTATGTTGGATTTGAGTCTCCAACCAAAATCCGCTATGTAGAACCCTTGTCAGGTGATCTATTTTATCACATCGATGAGACAGTCTTCCCGTCGTTAGGGGGAGATAAGAACGTCTACGTTCAACAGGAACAACGAGAAGTGTCGTGGCCTGTCCCCACTCTGTCTCATAGCGATCCCCCTACTGCACACGTGACTTATCGATCTCTAGAAAGTCGCCCATTCTCTACCGGACGCTTTCTCAGATCTTGAGTGACTAGATCATATATACCTGCTGCAAACCTGCAAGGAAGGAAGTACCTGAAAAGGGCTTCAAACTCAAAGACGCCGCGAATGCCACCCGAGAGGATGGGCAGGGCACCGCTGGCGCCATCACCAGTAATGGTGGTGATGTGGCTTAGGTCGTGGTTTCACTGAGGAAGCGTGGGATGCCACCGGGTTTGAGGAATTCGCGCTCTAGGAAGCGGGCTGCGAAGGCACACGATCCTCTCATCATTGATACTCAAAATCTGACCCGTGAGAACATTCCGGATTACTGTTATGTCCAAGTGACATATCTGAAGGACGCTCCATCGATAGAACCTATCTGTGGGAATGTAGAGATCTCAATTTATTACACTAGTGTACATGGGACGTGGGATAGAAACTCCATCGTGGTCGACGATGTTTTCGCATATGCTTGTGCATGAGAGTTCATTGAGAATGATGATATTGAACCCCGCTCCGTTGAGGAATGCCAACGTAGAGTATATTGGCCTAAATGGAAAGATGTGATTCAGGTTGAGTTAGACTCACTAACAAAGAGAACGGTGTTCGAGCCCGGTGTGCCGATCCTTCTAGAATAAAACCTGTTGGATAAATAGGTCTTTGTTAGAGTGCGTAGTGAGAGAATGAGATAAAGCTCGCCTTATGGCGCAAGGCTTCTCACAAACGCCCTGAAATCGACTACGATGAGATATCTCTCGTAATGGATGCTACTACGCTCCACTACCTTATCAGTTTGGTAGTTTCCGAAGAACTGACTATGCAGCTTATGGATGTGGTCACATCATATCTCTATGGGGATCTAGATATGGAGATTAACCCAAGTCAAGTGGCTCCCGACCACGGAGCGCGTTTGCTAAGGTTGCAACACTCACTATATGGATTGAATTAATCCGGACGGACGTGGTATACCCGTCTAAGTGACTACTTGATTGGAAGAGGGTATGTGAACAATTAAATTATGCCCACTGCGTGTTGAGAGCACAAGTTCCGGATTTGCATTGCAATCCGAGTTTGAGATTAAAGATCTTGGGAAACCCAAAAGATGCTCAGGCGTTAATATGGATAGGGTCCATCCTGATAACACTCCTATGATTGGTCGCAGCCTAGATCAAAGGAAAGATCCGTTTCGTCCAAGGGATGATGACGAGAACATTCTAGAGGCTGAGGTGTTGATCCTAAGTTCAATATGCGCACTATTGTACTTAGCTCAATGCACATGACCCAATATCTCCTTTGATGTGAACTTGTTAGCTATCTCTGCGCCCACGCAATGCCTTTGGATTGGCATAAAGACAATCTTTCGTTACTTGAATGGTACGATTGATATGGGCTTGTTCTATCCCTACAGAGAGTCGAAACAAAGTGAAAAATCTTTGTTGCTGCTGTCGGATGTACAGGGCGTCCGGACGTGTTCAGATCGTCCGGACGGCGTGACGCCGAAATGTCACAGCACGCACCAGGCGTCCGGACGCGGCATGTGCCGTCCGGACGGATTGCAGCCTGGAAGTTGCCGCACGCGTCAAGCGTCCGGACGACGACACTCCGTCCGGACGGATTGTACGCTGTGCCGCATAAATCCCTTATTCCCAAACTCTTGTGATGTTTTGGTAGAATTTGCTGATATTAGGTATCTCTCTGGCCCTTATTAAGGTTGTTCCTATATGGGTTATGTCTTTACCATGGGATACACCTTGTTATCTTGGTAGTCTATGAAACAGACTATTGTCGCTACTTCTTCGAACCATGTTGAGATTATGTCCATGATGTTGTTCGTTAGTGTATATGGTTAAGGCCCATAATTACACATTTAAGAAGTACATGTGGTTTGAGGTCAACCACTGATGAACATTTATGCATTTATGATGATAATGCTACTTGCAAATTAGGCAAAGTTCCATCAAAGACGACAATACCAAGTATACACTACTAGAATTTTGCACATATACATCACTTCAAAGAAATCGGCTGAAATTACACCTGATGTAAAAATGTATGTTTACATCGATTTAAAACATAACCGATTTATATGATAAATATTAACATCGGTCGTTAAAAATATCGATTTCTCCAACGTTTTTTAAAAAATGCGGGAACCTCCAAAATGAAAAACACGGAAGCTTTAAAAAAAATTGAAGTGTAAGCGCCGATAAACTTTTTTTTTTCTTCTCTTTCTTCTCTTTTCCCCGTCTATACAGCACAACACTTAGAATTTTTTAACCCTAACTAAACCCATTAACTCAGATCTCTCCAAAACCACACTTGGTGAAAACTCCACAGCCCAGCCCCCGATCTTCTTCTCCGTCGCTCCACTTCACAGCCCCTGCTCTTCAAACAAAAGAAGCCCAATCACAACACCTCAAATAACTACCGAATCCAAACCCAGTGAAGCAACTACTCTTTAACTGAGAGAGAAGATCCTAGACCTAAGAAGAAGCGGTTCAGTAAATGAGGGTAGTGAGTCGAGTACATGAGCGCATCAATGGCGCTGGCGTTCGATGAGTTCGGCCGGCCTTTTATAATCCTAATGGAGCAGGAGCAGAAGTCGCGATTGAGAGGCCTTGATGCTCAGAAAGCCAACATTGCCGCTGGCAAAGCCGTCACTAAAATCCTCCGGACCTCTCTCGGACCCAAGGGTATGGACAAGATGCTCCAGAGCCCCGACGACGAGGTCACCATCAGTAAGTACCTTCTTCGCTCTCGCTCTCACTCGCTATTCTCTTGCTTTGCTTCGTCTTTTCTGGTGGTTTTTGACATTTAGGGTTCAGGGTCTTGGGTCACCAAATTGTAAAGCTTGGTTGAACTTTCCCAAAGTCAGGACTACGAAATTGGCGATGGCACAACTGGAGTTGAATTTGCAGCATATATTGAAGAAATTTGAAATGGGCTAATCGGCTAATGAAAAAAATTTGAATTTGGTAATTGTTTTCATATCAATTTATTGATGGCTGATTGATTAAGACTTGTTTGCTAGTGTTCTATCTAATCGCAGTAAATTCGCTCTCTGTTTTACAAATTATTATCATTTGTGATTTTGGAAAATTAATCAGCATAGATCTGGAATACTTGACAGTAGTTGTTCTGTTCGGCTATGTCTAATTATCTCTTGGTTGGGTGATTTTTGTTCCAATCAGTCGGGAGTATTTCTATTCGATATAGATGAAAGCATAGTAGTATTGATGAATCTCCTTAGTGTAGTAGTATCTGGATCTTCTTTTTTTTTTTTTTGGCAAATAATAGTAGTATATCTGGATCTGGTTATTGAGAAGAAAAAAAGTTCAATATAGATGAAAGCTACGTTCTTAAGACTTACTGGTTCTGAATGTTTTAGTAAACAGTTCCAACAATACACCTTAGAACACACTTAATTTGTCAGTATTAGAATGGTTGTTTGTATTTGTTCTGTTCTTTTCTACTAATTAGCCGATGTTGACAACAAAATTGCAAAGCTTTTGATCATTTGCAGCATATATTGAAGAAATTTGAATTTGGGCTGGAAAATATAGAGCCTTTGGTTCAGACTTGCATGACTACTTTGTCATCAAAGATGTAAGTACATTTTCATAGGTTTTTCTTTCCACTTATATGCCATGCTGTAATGTAGCCATAATTATGATCCATACTTCACCACCATCCTAAATGATGATTTTTGTCATCATAATAGCATGAACAAAAGTTGACATCGAATGTTTCTATATATATGTTGGCCATGACTTGATGCATTTTTTGGCTCTGTGAAATTTTATCTGCAGAAATGTCTTTTTTTATTTTTTATTCTTCCCTATTTGTGTGTGCACATTATATGATTCTGCACAACTTGGATTAATTGTGGCACATCATACTCCAATCCAAAACTAACATTAGGCCTTTGAATAACATGGCAAGTATTTATGTAGCATGAGCCATATCCAACTTAACTTTTGTACTCTCCATGTGACGGTTGTATGTTATCCTGTCAACCATATACTTTATTGGCTTTTGAGCTCCAAGGTAGGTGAATGAGAGAACAGATACAAAATTTATGTACTACACTCTCCATACTTTATTGGCTTTACTGTTGTCCTTTGAACACAATTGTTTTGTGCTCTAGTAAACTATTCATTTATCAGATCTTATGTGTAATTTTCTTCAGTTTAACTGGTTGTTAGCTGCTCTGCAGGTCATAAGGATTTTGTTTCTAGTTTAGCATTTAGTAATGATGGACAATTTCTGGCATCTGGAAGCGTGGATGGAATCATCCAAATGCTATATCAGGAAATCTAAAATATACTTTAGAAGGTCCTAGCGGGGGAATTGAGGTAAAACCTTTTATGCAGTATTTCTGTCTTGCTGCTATTGTTCTGCAGTTTATGAAAAGTTTAATATGGAGTATATCATCTCTTAGTTGATCAAGTGGCATCCTAGAGGTGATGTGGTCTTAGCTGGTTCAGAAGATTCTACAGTTTGGATGTGGAATGCCGACAATGGTTCCTATTTAATTTATTTTCGGGTCATGGTGGTAGGGTGAGTTCCAAAGAAAAGTTAAATGAGCTACGATCACCGCTTATTCATCATTTTTATTTCTGAATTATATAACTATAAAATTTGGCTTTCATATACTTGCATTGATTTGGCTTCAAAATATTTTCTTGTGTAGTTTTCTTTGAGTTTGTTGATGCAATCGGAAGTAAACTATTGATATCAATTTGAATTCTTACTGATTTTTGCAACAAATGCCATTAGTTAGTAGTGAAGATAACACCTATTAAGTTAGCTAGACTTGGTATCATGATGTACTTTGTTTTTGGTTGGTTGTGTTTACACCTGTTATAGTTCCTCTTTAGCACTTGCTGATATCAAATTTTTATACTATGGTTTATATATGCTTGTACAGGCGCTTGAAATGCTTGAGAAAAAGGAGAATGTACTTTAGAAGAATGCCGCTGCCGAAGTTGAAAGGGCCAAGGAGTTGACTAGAGCAAAGAATAAAAGATCGATGTATACTTATTAGGATGATGTTATGGCCATTGTGTTTCAATTGTTTATGCACTTTGAGAATAAATATTAATGAAAATCATTATTCTTTTTATCATATATATTATGCTTGTTTTGATGGTTATTATAATTTTTTCTTCACCATGAACTAATAAAAGTAGAAAGAAAATTACTTTTGAACTTCAAACTGAAGTAAAAGAAAGAAAAACAAAACAGCTTGTAATAATAAACTGATGTTACAAAAGAATAAATACATTGGCGTTTTATAAAACTGATGTCTCATACACCAATGGGACATCGAATTTTATGAAAAGAATCGATGTTCCATAAACTCATGGACATCGAAAATTATGAAAAGAAACGATGTTTCTTAGATTAGAGAACATCGGAATTTATTAAGAAAAAGATCTTAATAATGGATAACAATATCAGTTCCTTTGTAGTAAAACACGAAAGACATGTAATAATTCATGGTTTACGATGTCCGAAAGCATGAAAGACATCAGCTTAAACATAAAAAACGATGTAGAATCGGCTTGTAGACATCGGCCGAAAACCGATGTCCGATTTTTTTGGATTTTTCTCTACACCCACTAACACATCGGTCGAAAAAAATTTTAACATCGGTTTCTGGCCGATTTATATGTGAAAAATTCTAGTAGTGATATCAGCTATAACATAGAATTCCTCATGATTCAAATGAATCAAGTCCGTTCAGAGGACAATGTAGTAGACTTGTTTACTAAGTCGCTATCTAAATCCACGTTTGAGAAGCATGTCAAGAGCATTAGTTTGCTTAATTTATTTGACCTCCCATGATTGAGGAAATCAGGGGGAGACGCAAACTTGAGGGAGAATTTGACGTCTTGCTATGCCAAATGTGAAGGGTGTGTTGTACTCTTTTTCCCTTCGACCAAGGTTATTTTTCTCCCACTGAGTTTTTGTTACTTGGCAAGGTTTTTAATGAGACAACGCGAGGAGCACCACCTAGTGTTGACCGCACAAGGGGGAGTGTTTAAGGATACCCGATTTATGTGTGCTAGTCAACCTAGGAGTATCTAGTTAGGATTGCATAAGGAAAGTATTGAATAAGAATCCTTTTACATTATGGATTGTATCTTGTATTCCTATATATATAGAGGCACCTATTCATCAATAAAGATCATCTGATTCCTGTGCTATTTACTTCTCGTATTCTTATTCTCAATACTCTACAACAGCCCATTAATTATCTCTCATTTTCATTTTTTCTTTTCTTACTTTCCTTCTTTATTCTAGTCTTATTCATTCCCTGGTTCTCTCTCTCTCTCTCTCTCTCTCTTCCCTCCTTTTATCTCTCTCTCATTCTTCCTCTGTAAGTTCTCTATTCTCTTTGTCAAAAAAAAAAGTCCTAAATTCTCTCATTCTTCCTCTTCCTTAGCTTCCAAATCCCCAATTCCAATCGAAGTGGGTTATGAATCCGGCAGCCATACGCGGCGGAGCTGCTACTCTAGCGTCACGCGCCCCCGACGGTGTGCTAAAAATTACAGAGGAGGTATGGCTAAGGACCGGGTGCCACTCGACGGTGGCCGGAGGCTATGCTTACCGAGTGATGAGAGAGAGAGAGAGAGAGAGAGAGAGAGAGAGAGGGGGAGAGAGGAGGGACGAGAAGTAATGAAGTATACACAAAAAATTTAATTAATTTTTTAAAAATAAATAAAAAATAGGAAATGTATTATGGATTGCCTTATTTATTTATAAAAAGTAGGGGTTTTATCATAAACAGTACCCGACCTTAAAGTTGTACATCACTTTGGTACATAATGTTTAAAAACTATCATTTTAGTACCCAACATTTCAATCACGACCCAACTTTAGTACTCGCCGTCACTAATCTCGTTAAACCAACACTCACGTGGGTTTTTAATATGGACAATTTCGTCATTTTGTGGGTTTTTTTTTTCTCTCTCTCTCTCTCTCTCTCTACGTAATCTTCTTCTTTCTTAATTAAGAAGAAAAAGAAGAAGAGGAAGATACCCGAGAAAAAGAAGAAACCAGTCCGAAAAAAGAAGAAGGAAGAAGAAGAAATCAGTACGAAAAAAAAAGGAAAAAGAAGAAGAAGAAGCAGAAGAAATCAGTATGAAAAAAGAAGAAGAAGAAAAAGAAATCAGTATGAAAAAAAAAGGAAGAAGAAGAAGGGCTAGTTTGAGATTCTGTGACTTAAAAAAAACGCTTTTAAAAAATCAATCGTAAATTAAAGCAGCTTTTAGAAGTAACATTTGGGTTGCTTCTATAACCGCCCCACCGACCCGTAATTTTTAAGTAAAGTTATTTTTTATTAATTTACCAAATATTTTAAGACCTTAAATTGTAAAAAAGCCGATTTTTTTAAAAGCGAAGCAAATCAAACTACGAAGAAGAAGAGACCGGTCCGAAAAAGAAAAAAGAAGAAGAAGAAGAAGAAAAAATCAATACGAAAAAAAAAGGAAAAAGAAGAAGAAGAAGAAGAAATCAATACGGAAAAAAAGAAAGGAAAAAGAAAATCAAGAAGAAGAAGAAGAAATTAGTCTAAAAAAAAAGAAGAGGAAGAAATCAGTCCAAAAAAAAGGGGAAAAAAAGTCAAATGAAGAGAATGACAAAATTGCCCATGAAAAAAGCCAAGTGAGCTTGGGTTTAACGGGGTTAGTGACGGCATGTACTAAAGTTGGGTCGTGATTGAAATGTTGGGTACTAAAATGATAGTTTTTAAATGTTAGGTACCAAAGTGATGTACAATTTTAATGTCGGATACTGTTTATGATAAAAGCCCTAAAAAGTATTATGAAATGCCTTATTTACCCTTATTTTTAACGGAGGTTAGACATAAATGTAACGGAAGTACCTAAATGACATGTGTTTTTAAATTCAAGCACCTAATTGATCGTTTTGTAAATTTAGATATCATTTTATCTGGTCACAAAAAGTTCAGACTCCACCGATAATAAAAACTGTACGGAGTCATTCCCAGATTAGTAAACATGCCGTTATATATCAGATGGCACGTACTTGTTACATGGTGACAGAAATCTCGTCCGAGTATTTGTCCCCCGAACACTGAAGATGCTCAGAGTATTTTCGAATTCGCTGCCCCACTTTAGCTCAAGCTCGGGTTTTTATTGAGGGTGCCAACTGCCAACTGCCCATGGACTACGGGCCATACGATATCAGCGGTGAGTTTACTTTCGAAGATTCATCAGTCATTAGGGTTCGTCAATTGCTTTCTCTGCTGAATTGGGATTATATTTAGGGTTTTCTCTTAATTCTAGAGAAGATTGTACTTATGCTTCTTAGAACAGTGATTGGGGATTTTGGGCCTAGTTACAGCGATCGAATTAGGTTTACCACTGCAGTTATGGTGTTTAGCGACAGTAATTCGATTTCTTGGACTGGTAGAAAGTTGTCGCTTTAGACGGACTATTTGAGTTTGAGCATGTAATGTTGGAGCTATGAAATCAAAGCTTGTGAAGAATTACACCACAAATTCACTTCATTCATCTTATACATTTTTTTTTCAATCTTTAGATTCTTCCTGATTTTTGAAACTTGGGGTTGATTTGATGCTCTTTTAGGTTTCTGAAGAGTAAGTAGGTTTAAAATCCATTTTTCTACGTTTCAAACTAACTATTCTTTAGCTGAAACAAACCAAGGTTTTGAGTTCTGCAGAGTTCTTACTAAGATTGAATTGGTAATTTAGTATGAACCATGAACGTATTACTTAAACGTTTAACTTTAACAGCGTTTGTGTGTGTTTCTTTTTCTTTTAATTTCTGCTGCTGACAATATTCAAAAAGGTATCATACAATTTGTCTGACATCGATTTGCTAAATTACGTTAAATGGTTTGAAAATATTTTACCAAAAGAAAAAAAACTCGGTGCTTTTAAGCATGACTGTATTTAATTATATGGAAAGTAGCATTACAGAAAATATGCATGCTTTGGGTTGACACATTCTCTGTTTAACTTTGCTGAAGAGGATTGTGGGTGAGAATTTGTCTAAACTAAGGCCATCAAAAGTATATGCTGACAGTGAAAAGCCTTCTGACACTCTTCATAAGAGCTCATGCAATTTTTTTTATTTTTTTATTTTTCTTATACACCATTTGCACTTACTGTCTGTGTTTTCAGGCACTAGTGCATATGATTCCTAGCCACTCTTAAGATAGTTATAATACATTCTTTGCCATCTCATCTGATATCTATCACCTATATATCTTGATTGTGAGGTAGTAGCTAACGACATGCTTCCTTCTTGTATCATGCAATACAGTATGTTTTGACATATAATTGTAGTATAAATGGGTTCATTTACATAGGCCTTGAGATTTTTGGGTGTGTCTTTTCTTTAAAATAAACTTCATATAGAAACATATTTAATGTATGTGAAGGCCCAATTGATTGATTTAAAACTGTTCTCTAAAGATGACTTCTTTTAATCATTTTATTAATTTCAAGTGAAGAAGTGTAGAAGGTAATTATTCTTTTGAGCTTGATGTGTAAAACTTAAGTTCAGCTTAGTTGCCAATTGCCAGCTTTGTTAGTTCTTGGGTTCTTTCCTCTTCCAGAAATTAAACATTTAATTCTGAAAGTTTTATGCTCCATTTAACTTTTTTCCCTCTACATTTGCACCTAAGGGCAGTGGAGTAGAGCTTTCAGATCTGGGTCCATTCTTTTAATGTAAAATCAGATCATTGACTTGTCATGCATAGGCAACCGATGTAGATATCTTGTCTTTTCGATTTCATGGTTCAACAATTCTGTAAATACAGTAGCGTAAGAAATCTCATCCGATTTATATTATTGATCATATTTTGCATCGTATTACAGAAATCCAACCCAGCAAGCCCTCTGCCCACTCAAAATCCAAACCCTGCTTTCTACTTGGTTGTGCTTCTTCTTTTGCGGTACGGCAGCTGCTGCTTTTGCAGTGATCAGTATTTATGGAGGAAGGAGGAGAAGCAGGTTCAGAGGCGAAAACAACAGCAGAAATAATATGCGAAGAGTGCAAAGCGAAGCCATCCAAGTACAAATGTCCCGGTTGCTCCATACGCTCCTGTAGCCTACCATGTGTTAAAGCTCACAAGGATCGCACCGCTTGTACGGGAAAGAGGAACCAAACACAGTTCGTCCCCATGTCTCAGATGGACGATAATTTCCTCCTTTCTGGTAATGGTTCCTACCTTTACCTTCTCTATTCTCTAATTTTCTGCCTATTTTTATGCTTCTCCTCGCGAGGGCCAGGCTTCATTGAGCATTGATTACTTTTTCTATGTTTAACAATTGTTTCTAGCTTAGCTTTGGGTACTCATTTAGTCCAGGAAATTTAACTTCTTTTCATTAAATTTTGGTGCTTGTTCTTTATTGTGATTGCTTTTATGGAGGCAGCTATGATTTTCCTCTTAATTTTGTTATGGCCCATACCTTGTTCGTGCTTTTAGTACCATGTTGCTTGTTTACCACTCTCTTTTCTTGTTAATTTCTCAAGAATTAGTGTAATTTTCTCGGTGAAGTTTGCCACTTTGGTCTCATTTCTAAGTTCTAACCATTGCATTTGTATTGCAAAATTATATCTGTAGACTACAATTTACTTGAGGATGTGAAGAGGATTGCTGAATCTGCTCAGAGATTGAGAAATAAGTTATGCAGATATAATAATTTCAGGCTTCCCTTTTATCTTAAAAGCCTTCGGGGTGCTGCTTTCAGTCGCAGAACAAAACTCTTATTTCTACCAAGTGGAATGTCAAAAAGGGAGAAAAATCAGACTCGATATGATACAAGGTTATTCTCTCAAAGCTTTCTTTACACTCTAAATTGATAGAATGATGGATTAGAACTTGGTCTCTCTCTATATATGCTTTGCAACACCTGGGTTTCATCAAGATGGTAGTTTAGTGTTCTGACATGGTACTGTTTCCCCTTGCGGTATGATGCAATATGTGGTCCAATTGCAAACTTCTTTTCTCTATGAAAATTAGGATATCTAGTGATGTGGTTCTCTTTTTTTCTATGATAATTTTGAATATTCAAATATTATTTTATTACTGGGGATCCGATATGCCTTGATGTTTTCATGTTGACTGACTTTTCTTATGATTCTTCATGAGCAATACATGTGACATGGGTTGTAACAGTGTTCTGACTTGAAAGATTGCAAAGTCGAGGCCTTGAAGCAGTCAATGATGTTTTTAATGATATATGTTTGTGTTGTCTGCGGCAGGAAGAAATGCATCACATGGACGATTGAGTGGCGATTTCATTCAACCGATGTTGTTCTAATTGACCATGGGTTAGACTGCTTCCCTCCATCTTTGAGTGGTCTAGTTGAGTGGTCTAGTGATGGTTAATTTATTAGTACTGGCCTTGGTAATATACTTTGACAGCTGATGCATTTTTTATGTTCTTACAGTGTAAGTGAAAACATGAACCTCTCCTCTATTCTTGAAAACCATCTACAACCTGGCCCATGGAATCATCAGCTGAGGCCATTCTGTGTAGAGCAGTTGGGTTGTCTCAAGCTTTATATCCGTAAACGCCCAAAGGTTTGTCATTTTGTTTCTGGTTGATGTTTAATAATTTGCTTAACATCACCAACCAAAGAGTTGTTGGTCTAGCGGTCAGGCCCTTGGTTTGCTCCCAAGTGGTCTGGGGTTCGACCCTCTCCCATGGTACCCACCTAGCAATTGCTAGAGTTTCCAGTTCCAATGTTGTGGGGCCTAGGGATTAGTCGGGTCAAAGATTCGGATACCCTAGTCTTAAAAAAAAAATTTTGCTTAACATCTAGGATATCAGGTTGAAACCTGAAAATAGTTTTCCAGCTGAACTCTCAGCCAGGTTAAGGATAATAAATCACCGTTTGTTCTAGCCCTTACCCTGCTTTAATGTCCAGCACTGCATTCTTATTCGAGCCTTGGCTCATGACTGACACATGTCCAGCACTACATTATGTCTGGTTTTTTTTTTTTTTAATTTTTTTTTATGGTGCTCATCTTCCTACCAATTCTGAATCTCAAATGCTTTGCTCAACTGCTATGGTGCTGGAGTCGTCTGGGTTTTCCTGGACACTTTATCCCTTGCAGGAAATATATGTGTATGCATTTTTACATACTAATTGTATGCTTTCAGGTAAAAAAAATTGTAGAGAATGATGTAAGGTTGGGATATGGTGAAAAACTGTTTTACTGGGTCAAATTGGAGTTGGGTTTCAATCCTAATGTATCTACGTTGATAATATCTGTATTATTTGTGTCCTTGATATTACAAATGTGGCCTACTAAACAGTTCTTTTTATTTTATCTTTGGCTACAGGGCACCAGGTCACCTTTCCGTGAGTTGGATTTAAAAGTTCCAATCAGGCAGCAATTAGCCAACCTAGATATTTTAGAATATCCTGTCATTTATGTTTTTCTCCCATCACATAGTATTGATTTTGAAGTAGTTAAAGATGTGATTCCTACTGTTCACAAACAAGAGCTTAAGAGTTATGGGAGTAATGACGCAAGTGCAGGAGGTATTCCCTTTAAGGAGGAGGAAATTGAAGAAGACAACAGCTGTCCTAAGGTGTTAGATCTAATGAGACATGAGACTTCAGTTTCCCTGCCTCATATTTGCAGTACAACCAGGTGTGAGAAAGGAATAAATAATTCGTCAGGAACAATAGCAGCCGAAAATGGTTCGCATTCCAGCTCCAAGGATAAAGAACAAGGACTGTTTGAAGACTTGGAGTTTGATTTTGATCAAGGCTTAATTGACTCATATTCAGATCTTATTGCTGAAATTAATCCTGATGATTTTCTTGATTTGGATGGTGAAGGGATAGAAAGGAATCTTTCCGGTATCAGGGAATTCCTATTATCAGATGACGACATAGAGGAAGGGGAAATTTTAGAATGATTGGACTCATTAGATCCCCCGAAAGGAATCAAAAGAGGGAATTTTGAAGGAGCATCACCTCCGAGAGTTTGCCGATCTTGATGGTATTCAGCTGGCTGTTTCTAGATTCTTCTGAGCCAAGTCCCTCTAATTTCTGGTAATAGCCGATTTAGAGAAGTTTGATTTCTCTGCGTGAATTCTTCAGAGGTTTTCTTATAGTCGTAGCTTTTTCCATCATCTGTCACTTGACAAGGCCACATTGATGATGCTTTACTGTTCTACAGCTTCAGTCCTGAAATAGGGTTCCGTCCTGATTGGAGTCTAATTCCTCCAGCTTGGTGCGATTAAGAAATTGGCCTATACAGAATTACAGAACATCAGATAAGCTTTTATTAATTAATTTTGATTCAATATCTACTAATTTTGTGTATTAAATTGAACACTAAGTTTGATGTGTGATTGTAATGTTCTCTTTCTTTTCGCTACTACAAAAATGGCATCCGACAATAGTTTTGGATTGTTGTGTAATTGCTAAAAATTATGTTGAGATAGGTCATGTCATGTTTCATACAACGGATATAAACTGTCCTTTGATATTTTCTCACACAATGTTTATGAAGGCTATGCTGTTGTCTAAAGTTGGCCAAATTTTCAGAAAGTGAGCCAACCTATCGTATGATAGAACTATGATCAACATAAGCAGTTCTGTATTGGTTGTCTGAAATAAACTTGTATAACTGACCATAGTAAACTCCTTTTCATTGTACCGAAATAGAGATCTAATCCAACTAAGAATTCATTGAATTATAATCTGCATAAAAATTCATACTATCTCTATATTTAACCAATTAAGAATCAATTTATTATGTAATTTTTAGCTAATTATTAATTTATAACAAGAGGAGTCTCAGAATTTTGTTTGTCATGATGATAATGCAATTTAAGAAGTTCTTAAATAAGATTGTTGCGGCATGGAACTCCAATATAAATTCATAATTGAATTAAAGTTGTAAACCTATCAAGAATGTCGAATTATCCTTGATCGCATATTTGATGGGGGGATAGCTCAAGCCATAAGAACTAATTATAGATTTCATGGAAGTGTTCCTGACAACCTTCATCTGCTATTGTACGGATAGGAGCATAAATATTCTCATGCGCAATGATCATAAACCCAATGCCTCTAGAGTATTGCATAAGAGTAAGTAATATTGTTCACATCAATTATCTTTGTGCACGTGGGAGATTGTTGGATTAATGCCCGAAAGAATATCAACTTAGCAACATATGATTGAACCTCATGTGGCGATCTATTATCGAGTAATAGACTCAAAGGGTGTGTGAGAACATCCGTCTCTCGAACACACGACCTAATGGAGAATTTAGGGAGGTTTGATTGATCCGGATGAGTCCTGAAAAATCTTAAGTTGTAAAGACGAGATCTAGGGAAGTTACAATCCCCCTATGAATACTTAACTTCTAAACTATGTTCCTAGTCATAGGATGATCTGTTAGGGCTAAATATTATTTGGAAAGGCCAGTTCACATAGCATCAAGTAGTCAGTCTCGAACTTAGCGTGTGGAGACATGAGATAGACGTGAATGTACTCATCTCGTAGAGTGAGTTCACTCATTAACCAACTCTAGACATATACAAATGAAAATTTACCTACTTGTCAATCATATTACATTCTTAAGTTATGTATGTAACTAGTTTTTAAACTAGAGGCATTACCGGCTATCTTGTATTCATAAACGGGATCTTTAACCACACTATACGACATACAACCCTAATGTGTAGATTGGGATCACGCATATGCATGTGAACATATGTGAATAAACAACAAGAGATACATCACCTCGTAGGTAATCGTGAAACTGAATATTCCAAGAGCCCCTTGATGATATATTTAATTTCAAAAATCTTTGACCAAAGTATTATATGAAAATTAAATCAGGGTGATTATATTAAATACATATTGTGCTTAAATTGGTGAAGAATATATTTAATATTAAATGTTTATATTAAATAAAATAAGATAAATTATTCATTTTAATTGGTTTGGATTTCTGGAAAGTACTTAATCCTTTGAGATGAAATAGGAAACCAAAGTCTGAAAGGAAAAAATCGATTAAAAAAAAACAAAGGATAATATCCAATAGGTACATGATTTCACCTTATATTTTTCATTCACTCAAGTAATTTTTAATTTTGCCCAATAGAACTGTATTGGGCCTGTTTTACTCCCATCAAGGTAAAAATTACTGAGGCCCAACATGTTATGGCTTTTTGTTCCGATTTTGCCCTTGCTGAACATGTTTTTCGAAATTGCCAACATAGAGCTCGAAGATATGATGAAGTTTAACACCTGACTCGCAGAAAAAGGTTGCTGGAGTCGCCAGAAATTACATGAAAACTCGCCGGATTTCCTTTATCTATTTCTTGTCGATTCTCTCTCGTCAGTTGTCTATTTCAAAATTTGAGACCACAATTGTGTTCTCTTCTTCGAGACAAAGCAAAAGCCACCGACATGACGCCATGACATGGCCGGAATCGAAAAATCAATCGCCGGAACCACAAATATATTTTCCTTCGAACCGCCATCATCCCTCATCGGCTTGACAAGCAGTGGCCGGGGTTAGCTTCGTGCTGTCGAGACAAAGCGACCGGCTGTTGATTAATCGGCTTAATTTAATACTTAGGGCTCATTCCTTTTGCATTGATTAATTGCATGATTTTTCGGTGAGCATGGGACGTGCTTGTCTTCATGGGTGCAAGTAGCTAAAATGCTATCAGATGAGGCAAAGATATATTTGTATATTTGCAAGTGGAAGAGCAAGTAAAGAAGAGTTATCTGATCTCTTGGACTCATTCATCCGAAGTCAAAATGCAAATAGAAAGTGGAGGAAAGTTGTTTAACTTTTCTTAATTAATGTTATCTGCCTAATTGTGCTTGTATAATTAATACAGCCATGATAGAGTTGCATGAGAGAGAGGAACGTGGGCTGCTGCATGCTTGAGACTTGCTATATATATATATATTGAGCTGCATGGGAAGGGACTACGTGTGAGAAACAGAAGAGAGAAAAAAAATATGCAAGAGTTGTTTTCTGTTTGGCAAGAAAGAGATAGTTGCTAGACCTTGTATTTGTTTTCTCTAGTTGGGTAGTAGAGTTTGTTCTCTAGCTCCAGTCGTATTTCTCCAATTTGATCATAGTGGAATATTTTTGCCGGCTCCGAAAGTGGACGTAGCTCAATCACAATGATTGAGTGAACCACTATAAATATTGTGTTATTTTCTCTATGATTATTTTTCTTGTTTACCCAAATAGCTCGTATCAATATTGTGTTTGTTACGCTTCCGCACAACAAACTGGTATAAGAGCTTTGGTTTTGAATTTGGAGTTGAATTTATTGATCGAGTTCAATGGCTAATGACAAGGAGAAAGATCCGGAGAAAGATTCGGAGAAAGGTTCGGGTTCAAGTTCGTCATCAACTACTCGGCCATCAATCGGTAATACTAAATTTGAAGTTGAAAAATTTAATGGTACTAACAATTTTGGCATGTGGCAGTGTGAGATGATGGATGTCTTGTGTCAACAAGAATTGGATATAGCTCTTGATGACATACCTGAAGATATGAGTGATGCGGAGTGGGCTAAAATTAATAGGTGGGCTTGTGGTTCTATCAGACTGTGTCTTGCCAAAGATCAGAAATTCTTTGTCATGAAAGAAACTTCGGCAAAAGATTTGTGGAAGAAATTCGAGGATCAGTACATGTTCAAGAGTGCTGAAAATCGGCTTCACCTAAAGAGGCGGCTCTTCCGATTTCAGTTTCGACAAGGTATTTCTATGTCTGAACACATAAGTGATTTTAATAAAATACTCGCAGATTTGAATAATTTAGAAGTGAAAATTAGTGATGAGGATAAAGCTTTATGTTTGCTAAATTCTCTTCCTGACGAGTATGAGCATTTGATCACAACTTTGTTGTATGGAAAAACTGTTGTGAAATTTGATGATGTGTCTAATGCTTTGTTGAATAATGAGTGCCGGAAAAAGGACAAGCAATTTAATGCAGGGCCAAGTGAAGCACTTGTAGTAAGAGGCAGATCTAATGAGAGAAAGCCCGGTGGAAAACGAGGTAAAACTCGCTCCAAGTCAAGAGGAAAATTTCCTGCAAAAGATGAGTGTGCCTTTTGTCGCCAAAAAGGGCATTGGAAGAAAGATTGTTCAAAGCTGAAGACTCGGGACAAGGGTCCTGAAGTGAACGTTGCAAGAGATGATGATGATTTTGGTTTCGCTCTAAGCTGTTCATCGGCCTTTGAGGATTTTGATAAAGATGAGATTAAATTTGCCTTGGCTAGTTCATCTGAAACTGGTTGTTCTGAGAAGTAGATCATGGACTCAGGTTGTTCTTATCATATGTGTCCCAACAGGGAGTGGTTCTCTACTTTCAAGGAGTTGAACGGTGGAGTAGTGTTGATGGGAAACAACAGTCCTTGCAGAACACAAGGGCTTGGCACAATTCTTCTTAAGATGCATGATGGAGCAGTCAGAGAGCTGACAAATGTTCGGTATGTTCCTAACTTAAAGAAAAATCTTATTTCTTTGGGTGCTTTAGAATCTAAGGGATATACAATTACTTTAAAAAATGGAGTTGCTAAAGTTGTCTCTGGTTCACTTGTGGTGATGAGAGGTGAAAGATTTAGAAACTTGTATTTTATGCAAGGAAGTATAGTGACAAGTGAAACAGCAGTATCTGAGACTATGGAAGATGCAGACACCACAAAATTATGGCACATGCGTCTCGGACATGCTGGTGAGAAAGCACTGCAGGGATTGGTGAAGCAAGGCTTGTTGAAAGGTGCAAAGACGGGAAAGTTGGAATTTTGTGAACACTGTGTTTTGGGAAAGCAGACTAGAGTGAAGTTTGGCACCGCAGTTCATCGGACTAAAGGTACTCTAGATTATGTTCACACTGATGTATGGGGACCTACCCAAACTGCATCTTTGGGAGGTAAACATTATTATGTCTCTTTTGTTGATGAATTCTCTAGAAGAGTATGGGTGTACACCATGAAACATAAAGATGAAGTCTTAGGTATATTTGTGAAGTGGAAGAAAATGATTGAGACTCAGACCGGTCGGAAAATTAAGAGGCTCAGGTCAGACAATGGTGGTGAATACAAGTCTAATCCATTCTTGAAGTTATGTCAAGATGAGGGTATTGTGAGACACTTCACAGTGAGAGAGACACCACATCAGAATGGGGTGGCAAAACGCATGAATCAGACTTTGCTGGAGAAAGTTCGGTGTTTGTTGTCTAATGCTGGATTAGGCAAAGAGTTTTGGGCTGAGGCAGTTACATATGCGGGCCATCTCATCAACAGGTTGCCTACTACGACAAATGAGGGCAAAACGCCTATGGAGGTATGGTCTGGAAAACCTGCTACTGATTATCATTACTTACATATTTTTGGTTGTCCTTCTTATTTTCATGTCAAGGAAAGCAAGCTTGATCTAAGGGCCAAGAAACCTGTTTTCTTGGGATTCAACGATGGTGTGAAGGGATACAAGCTATGGTGTCCAGATGTGAGAAAAGTTGTTGTAAGCAGAGATGTGACTTTTGATAAGGCTGTTATGGTTTATCAGAATAAGCAGAAAGATTCCCAAGTGCAGACCATAGAGAGTTCAAAGAAGGTGGAGCGCAAGGAAAATATTGATGAAGCTCCAGTTGATCCATAGAGTCCTACTGTTGATTCGGATGATACAGATACAAAGGACGTGATTGTTGAAGAAGAGGCTACAACCCAAGAGCCTACCCAACAAGATGTACCTATTGCAACTAGAAAGGGTAAAAGAAAACCTCCAAAGCCAGCATGGTTAAGTGATATGGTGACTTATGCACTTCCGGTGATTGAAGAAGAAATTTCATCTACCTATGAAGAAGCTGTCATACATGCAGATAGCGTAGAATGGAGAAAAACCATGGATGAGGAGATGAAGTCTCTTCACAAAAACAAAACGTGGGAGTTGGTTCGGTTACCACTTGGAAAGAGAGCAATTGGTTGCAAATGGGTGTTTGCTAAAAAGGAAGGATCTCGATACAAAGTTAGAATGGTAGCAAAAGGCTATGCTCAGAAAGAAGGGATTAACTACAATGAGGTATTTTCTCCAGTTGTAAAGCATTCTTCTATTCGTATTTTGCTAGCTTTGGTTGCACAGTTTGATCTTGAGTTAGCGCAGCTTGATGTCAAAACTGCATTTTTATATGGTGAATTAAATGAAGAGATCTATATGACTCGGCCAGAGGGATTTAAAATTGCTGGTAAAGAAAAATGGGTTTGTAAATTGCATAAATCTTTGTATGGCTTGAAACAGTCTCCAAGACAATGGTACAAGCGGTTTGATAGATTTATGTTTGGTCATAATTACACTAGGAGTCTTTATGATCCTTGTGTTTATTTTCGCAAGCTACATGATGGGAACTTTATATATTTACTCTTATATGTTGATGATATGCTTATAGCATCTAAGAGTAAAATGGAGATTGAAAAATTAAAATCACAATTGAGCTGTGATTTTGAAATGAAAGACTTGGGAGAAGCCAAGAAGATTTTAGGCATGGAGATTGAAAGAGATAGATCAAAAGGCAAGATTTGTTTGTCACAGAAACAATATCTGAAGAAGGTATTAAATCGGTTTGGCATGAATGATGGCACCAAACCTGTAAGTACACCTCTTGCCTCTCATTTCAAGCTTAAATCTACTATGTCTCCTAGCACAGATAATGAGTTCAATTATATGGCTAAAGTTCCTTATGCTAGTGCTGTTGGTAGCTTGATGTATTGTATGGTGTGTACTAGACCTGACATTTCACAGGCTTTAAGCGTGGTGAGCAGATATATGCATAACCCAGGTAGAAATCATTGGCAAGCTGTGAAATGGATTCTACGGTATATTATTGGTACTGTGGATGTTGGATTGGTCTTTCAGCAGGATATGACGAGTCAGTGTGCTGTTGGATATGTGGATTCTGATTACGCAGGTGATTTGGATAAGTGTCTGTCTATAATAGCTTATGTGTTTACACTTGCTTGTGGGCCAGTGAGTTGGAAGTCGAATTTGCAATCTACAATTGTGTTGTCGACTACAAAGGCTGAATACATGGCGGTAACAGAAGGTGCAAAAGAAGTAGTATGGCTTCGTGGTTTGCTTGAGGATCTGGGAATAATTCAAGATCATGTGGATGTCTACTGTGACAGTGAGAGTGCTATTCATTTAGCAGAGAACCAGGTTACTCATGCTCGTACTAAGCACATTAAGGTGAAATTTCACAAAATTCGTCAAATGGTGGAGGATGGTGATATTCATCTTCGAAAAATTGGAACTGCAGACAACCCTGCTGATATGTTGACTAAGCCAGTTCCATTGAGCAAGTTCAGGCATTGCTTGAACTTGATTGGTGTTCGTAGTATTTGAATTCCCTGCGGGGATGTCGGAGCGGCAATCGGTTTATAGTATTCTACTCTGGAGAAAATCGTATTAAGTGAAGCCAAGGTGGAGATTGTTGATTAATTGGCTTAATTTAATACTCATGGCTCATTCCATTTGCATTGATTAATTGCATGATTTTTCGGTGAGCACGGGAGGTGCTTGTCTTCATGGGTGCAAGTAGCTAAAATGCTATCAGATGAGGCAAAGATATATTTGTATATTTGCAAGTGGAGGAGCAGGTAAAGAAGAGTTATCTGATCTCTTGGACTCATTCATCCGAAGTCAAAATGCAAATAGAAAGTGGAGGAAAGTTGTTTAACTTTTCTTAATTAATGTTATCTGCCTAATTGTGCTTGTATAATTAATACAGCCATGATAGAGTTGCATGAGAGAGAGGAACGTGGGCTGCTGCATGCTTGAGACTTGCTATATATATATATATATATTGAGCTGCATGGGAAGGGACTACGTGTGAGAAACAGAAGAGAGAGAAAAAAACATGCAAGAGTTGTTTTCTGTTTAGCAAGAAAGAGATAGTTGCTAGACCTTTGTTTTTGTATTTGTTTTCTCTAGTTGGGTAGTAGAGTTTGTTCTCTAGCTCCAGTTGTATTTCTCCAATTTGATCATAGTGGAATATTTTTGCCGGCTCTGAAAGTGGACGTAGTTCAATTACAATGATTGAGTGAACCACTATAAATATTGTGTTATTTTGTCTGTAATTATTTTTCTTGTTTACCCAAATAGCTCGTATCAATATTGTGTTTGTTACGCTTCCGCACAACACCGGCAGCCATGCGACGTTGCGAAGTGGGCTGACGGCGGAGAAACCGCCGGGTCAAATACCAGCTTCCCGGGTCGCCTGGTTGGTCTGAACAGATTTGGGTGCCGAGATTAACAGTCCAGATCGAAAGGTGCAAAGATCAACGGTCCAGATCACCTCTTTTTTATATTTTTTTAATAAAATAATTTTCTTTAATTTTCAAACTTCCGAAAATCATTAAAAATAACTTAGGAGTTTGTTTCTGCCATTTCCCGATGGCTCGGGAGGGACGGGTCAGAGACCTTCGGTAGCCACAATCACACACAAAGACATAGAGACAAGATTTATAGTGGTTCACCTAGCTCAATGCGAGTCCTAGGCTACATCCACTTTTAAGGGGTTCCACTATAGCGAATAATAATTACAAGTGTTTGGCAGGTACTGAGAGGGAGGTACCGGTAAGGTACTTAGTCCCGAGAGGACACTTGGTACCAAGAGGGGCTCGAGGTACTGGTAAGATACTTAGTACCGAGAGGGTACTTGGTACCAAGAGGGACTCGAGGTACCGGTAAGATACTTAGTACCGAGAGGGTACTTGGTACCGAGAGGGACTCGAGGTACCGGTACGACACTTAGTACCGAGAGGGACTCGAGGTACCGGTACGACACTTAATACCGAGAGGGTACTTGGTACCGAGGTGGACTCGAGGTACCGGTAAGACACTTAGGACCGAGAGGGTACTTGGTACCGAGAGGGACTCGAGGTACCTGATATGCGGTTTTACCGACGTCATTAATTATTACCTATACATCCTAACAATTTGTCGTTGAATAGTATAATGGGAAGTAGAGGTTTTTCCCACAGAGGATTGTTTATTTACTTTTCTAATGTCACGAAATTAATTAAACTATATTGTTTCTATTTACAAAAATGTACAATATATACACAAGTATTCTTTTTGGGTTTTTGAAATTCTTTTGAAAACAAGAAATAAATAAAAGGAAAATGTTTTTGGATTTTTAATATCTTTGAAAACAAGAACAATATAAATTAAACTAACAGTTTAAACTAACACACAAATTAATCAAATAACATATTTTTGGGTTTTTCAATAATAGAATTAAACACACAAATATTCAAATTAAACAAATATTCAAAATACAAATTAATCAAATAAAAATGAAATAATAAATTCACACAACTTAAAATTAAAAAGAGTTTGAGAAAGAAATGCTCATTTCATTCCGGCGAAGGATCTTATCGGATTCGCCGGTGTTCGTGAAGGCTCGGGAGCATGGGTGTAGAGATCACTTTAAATTGGGCCTTGGGCTTTGTGGCAATTGGGCTTGGAGGTGGACTTGTTGATCCGGTCAAGGCCCAGGAACATTTCTTTACGGTTTAGCCCGTGGCTCTTTCCTTTGGTTGAAAAGTCAACCTCATTTTCTTTCTATTCTTCTTCTTTCCCGTGCAGCCTCATTCTTTTGCTTCTATTTTTCTTTTCTTCGCAGCAGAGGGCGAGAAACCATGAGAGGAACTGGGCACGGTGCTTGGCAAATCAGATTGGCAGTGGGCGGCGTCGAAGCGGCGTGGCTTAGAGGCGCCGGTGGCGGAATCAGAGACTGCTGCAAGGTAAGATGGGTCGACGCCGAGAGGAGCTGACGGACTGGGCAAGTGAGGATTCAGCGACGGCGATTGCAGCAGCAAATGAAAAACGTCGCCGGCGAAGAAGATATCGGTGAGCTGCTACGGTGATGGAGTGGGTTAGAGCAAGGACGCCAGGCGGTGGCTTTTGAGATCGACGGCGTTGACCGGGCTGCTGGAAGTGGCCCGGGATCGATGGCAGTGCAGCGGTGATGAGCTGGCCGGCGGCAACCGGGCTGTGCGGTGGTGGCTGATGGAGTCTAGGTGAAGACGACGCCGGCGTCAAGCCGGAACGGCGACGGAGCAGAAGAGGGACGCCGGCATCGCAAGCTGCAGTTAAACACACTTTTATTAATTGATTGTGAATTTAAATTGATTAACTAGCAGATTAATTATGGTGGAATGAAGGTGATGATGGGTGTGATGAGTGTGGGTGTTTGTAGATGATTTGGGGTATTGAATGAAAAGATTTGTTAATTGAAAGAAGGGAGGCCGTGAAGGGGAATTTCTGTGAGCAGTGGGTTCACGGCGGTGGTGATTGAGATTGGGCAGAGGAGCTGCCTGTGACTTTTGAGAACAAGAACAGAGAGAATTTGGGACAGAGATTGGAAGAAGAAATAGAAGGGGAAGAAGAGAAGGCTAGCTATGAGAGCTAGCACGGACGCATCAGAGAAGAGAACAGGAGAGTGTTTGGGCAGGGAGCAGTGTTTGTGACGGGACAGAGGAGTATAGGGGCAAGGACAGAAGGCACAGGGAGGTTCCCTGTACACGGAAGCTTGAGAATGGTGGAGGGGGAAAGAGAAGGGGAAAGAGTTGGTGGCGCGGGGAGAAGCCCCGGCCAAAGAAAACAGAGACAGAGCTGGGTATTTATAGAGGGAGGAAGTAGCAGTGCAGAGAGGGAGAAGTGATCTGGAATTCAATTTGAATTCAAATTGAAGTGGGGAATCTGTGATGATGGTGGAATGAGTTCGGTGGAGTGAGCTGGAGATGTCGTGAGATGAAGATGGTGGTGGCTGGGTAACATGGCTGCTGCAAATGAACATGGATACTGCAAATCACAAACAAATAAAATAATAAAAAGAAACAAATAAAATAATTCTAAAATAAACAAAAGAAATAAATAAAATAACAAAACAAATAATTATAAAATAAAAACTAAAGTATAATAAAAATAAATATAAACAAGGGAAAATAAAATAGAGATTTAAAATATGTTTCACCACCGCGTGTGGTGGTTGCGCCTCCGTCAGTGGTGGTTCGCCGGCAAAATTGCCGGGATTCGAAACGTCTTTCGAAATCTTCGTACAATGTTTTATTCCACTTCCGAATAATGACCGGTGTCATCAGATAATCGGAAAGTCACGGTTGACTTTCCGAAATTGCGCGGTAAATCTCCAAAAATCACCTTTTATGTGTAAATAAGCATTTTTCACATATTTTCCCTGAAAACACGAAAACAAACATTAAACCGACAAATAAGCTTTCAGAATAGCATCCATCCAAGTATTTAGAGCACTTTATGAACGTATTTTACGTTCACATCACACCCCCACACTTGAACTTTTGCTAGTCCTCTAGCAAACACAGAACTAAAAACAGAACAACACAAAAACAGAAAGGGAAACACAAAACAAAAATTCTTTCCAACCATAACCCTCAACAAGTTCAAAGAATTATAATCAGGAGAATAAAAACTATATATCAAGGCTCACGAATTTGCTAAGTATTTAACATGGACATCTCATTCGTGCTCGAGTGAAGTGGGTGAAAACCGAGTGTACAATTAATCTCATGCAATCAAATTGGCACATATGAACAACATTAACCACTAAAGCTCACAAGATTCACTAAATATTTCCGCTCAGTGTTTAGGGTTAAGTGTTTACTCTCATAACAATTACACAAGTAATGTTCCCATAAGCTTGCTCATTAACCAACTCTCTACAATTAATCCACAAATCATTAAATCATAAGGGCTTTCAATGGTGTAATGGGGCCAAAGGGTGAATGAATGGTGAATGAATGGTAAATGGTAAATGGAAGGGAAAGACTAGAAATGATAAATGTTCCACATGTTTGCAAGACAAATCAACGACTTTGAAACTCATACCTATGCTAAACCCGAAACAACTTTCCTATTTTCCTCCAACCTTTTATTGAAATTAAAACAATACAAGAAAATAACTATATTTTTGTGGCATTTTTCTTTTTCTTTTCTTTTCCACTCTTTTTCTTTTCTTTTCTTGAGGAATTTTATTCCTTCTTTTTTTTTTTTCTTTCTTTGAACAAATACAACAAAATAAAATGCACCCCCACACTTGCCTTTTGGTATACTACCATACAAATCAAAACCCGAAGCATAAGAATATAAGAAGTCACTATCATCATCTTGCAAACACAATAAAACATGGGTGAGATGGTGTGGGTGAACAAAAGAAACGGCTAATGAGTGATAAGTTCAAAAGGGGTTCCTAAAGTTCGTGTTTAGATGGATGGTGAATATTTTGGCCATGGTGCTCAACTAATGCCTTAATCATTTTCAATTCATCACAGATTAATAAAAAGTTTCGAGAGGTCAATGAGCAAGTTCTAGGTTCAAAAACTCATGAATTGTGCACACATGAAGAACGAGTAAATGTATGAATAATGCATACATGTGAATATTCAACAGGCTCAAATCCTCACATTTTCTGGGTATGCATGACAATGTATGTTCAAATGTGCTTCTCGGATTGCAATCAACTAATTAACACAGGTTATGTGAACATGAAACTTCGAGCAATCACAAGTTATGCAAATTAAATCCAAAGCAAATCACACAAAGCCTTGACATATAATAAACATTCTCCTAATCACAACAGTTAAACTCAATTCATCATCGGGATTGGAAAGAACAAAACACACCACAAATAAACACACAAAAACACACAAACAGAAGCAAATATTTTTGTATTTTTTTGATTTTTTTGATTTTTTCAATTTACGTAACAATACGTGACCACAGTGACTTACTTAGTGCAATGGTAGGTTCAACGCTACCAAGGGAGTAAGTATGATTTAGTCGATATATTGTTACCGTAGAAAACGAAAACAAGTAAATTATTTTTTTGAATTTTTGAATTTTTCAAATTTTTTCTTTTCTTTTTAATAATCCTTCCCCCACACTTGAATTAAACATTGTCCTCAATGATAGACAGATATTTCACGAAAATGAAAAATTCAAGTATGGTTATTGAATTTAAACACACATACAGAAATAAACACACAAATAAAAATAAACAGAAGTAAACACACAACATTTATACAAAGGAAACAAAAATAAACAGAAAGGTTAAAGAAAAACTCCCCTTTGAAGATCATTAAGCTCCTCCCGAAGCAAGTCACCAACAGTCACAAACAAGGCTAGCAGGGCCTTGCATCCAACGTTTGCTCCTTAATTGACTGCGGTTCTGATCCTTTGAAGTGTGTCCTGGACGAGTGATGTTGCCGACTCCACGGCAGATTTAGCTGATGTAGCCTTCACCGAGATCTGGAACACCATAGTCAGTAGTGTTCCATCAAGAACAGCTCCGGATACGTTTGGCAGAATGGAGAAGCCTGAAGACATAAGCGGAAATGGCTCCGGTTGAACTCCGCATAGCAAACACTGGAGAATGGAATGGTTAATCGGCGCATAAATCACAGACGACCCCGTTGCATCGGTGCAACACTCCTGAAGAATGAGGAAGTCGTTGTGATTATCTATGGCGAGCACCGAAATCTGGTTCCGCGGGTCAAGACCGATGGTGAAATTTGCTAGCAGACGCACCGAGCTGTCCATCGACATACTATCCCATAGCGGTCTCGTATGCACATCTTTGAGGAACTCAAAGATCCTGGTGTGATGGGAAAGATGCACGACCGAACAACCAGCAGTACGATTGAGTCCAGGGGGCTTGCTCGGATCTCCCCTTCGCTTGTTGGTCCTGACCTCCATTCGAGTGTCTCTTGTTCGGTTCGAACAAGTCCAGTGATGATACGTGGAGTTGCTGATGTCGTTGAAGAAACAGATCGCCATCTGGTTTGCCAATTCCGCAAGGCCTCTTTTTCCTTCGGGCGAAATGATAGAGTCACCGGGTGAAGTGTGGATCCCTGTGACGCACATGTAGCGCTCGGCTTGTCGTTGGAGAGTTGAGATCCAACGCTTTGCACCAAAAGCGAACCCAGAATGGACAAAGGGTTCGAAAATGGCCTTCATTTCCTTCTCGCGCACATCCACGTGCTCCACCCAAGTAACTAAGGAAGATCCATTCTGCAAGTCTCGAATCAGGCATCCGGAGGGGCGCTTTCGGCAAATCGATCTCACTGAAGGCTTCGGATTTGAGCGCAGTTCATCCACGGAGACATCCACAACGATCCAACTTCCATCCAGTTGTAGGTGGGAGTACCTAACAAACTGGACTTCACGAGTCGAAACGATGTTAGATGGCACCAGAAACTCGGCCGACATAACTTGCTTCCGCTCCTCGTAGCCTACTGCGTTGTCGGAGGGTAGGATCTCCAACATCTGAGCGTTTGTGATCATGCTACAGAAGACGGGCAACCATCGACCAACATCCATTAAGATCTCAACAATGGTGGTCGGATGAAGGTGGATGGTTGCCGAGTGTCTCGAGGATTCCGATTTGAAGTATGGCGCAGGCTCGCCACGTTGAAACACTCGCAAGTACTCGGCCCTATTTAGAGTCTCGGGATGAATAGAAGTCTCGGGAGTCGGTGAAGATATCCACAAAGGAAAACCGGCAGTGGCCATGAGCATGAGCTCGTGCTTGGCCTTGCGGGCGATATCCGAGATCAAGTCGGTGTGGACTCCGACAAGATCATGAGCAGGTCCCGGAAGAGTAGATGGCACAGGTACGGATGGGCGCTCGACTAGTGTAGGCATGAGGCTCCGCACATCCCGTCTCAAGTGGTCCATGTCGATCGAATCATCGGACAACTCGAGAAGAGGCTCTTGTTGTGGAGGAACAACTTCGAGCTTTCGCCAGGCACATCGGAATGCGGAACGGGACCTCCGCAATCGGGGACAGATGCCGCTGCGGAGAGCATCGACGAGTCGTTGATTCTGCATCCGAAGCTCCTCGTTCTTGCTCACCAGCTGATCGTTCCTTCTTTCTAGCTCGGCAATACGCTGCTCGAAGTCCGGATACCGAACTTCTTCCTATTTCTCGACCCCCAATAGTAGACTTGGTCTTCTTCTAGTCCGATTTTTGGACCAAATCTTTCACGTTGTGGCTTGGTGGGGTGAGAATACACCGCAAAGAAAGCCGCCGGTGCTCTCTCTCGAGCCTTGGTGTATTTCGTCCTCGGAAGTCTCCTATAGACGGGAGCGGCTTCCGGCTCGGCGGGTGGATCAGCAACCGGGATGGTGCTTGGGGTTGTGGTTGCGGTTGTGGTTGTGGGCCGGGTCGGCATGCTAGCATCGGCGCTATTGAGCATGCTTGGTGGAATTATTTCAGCCAAGCCTTCAAAGATCGGGTTCTCTGAAGGACCTGCCTGAAATAACTCACTGAAAGAATTTACTTTCTTGGCCATTTCTGGGTTGGGAAGGAGGAAAGCTTTTCTGGGTTTGGGAGTTTTCTGGGAAAAAAGACTAAGAACACAGATGAACACTATGAACTAGCGAGAGAAAACGAGAGAGAGAGAGAGAGAGATTAAGGGAAAACGTGAAATGCCTAAGGAAACTAGCGCAAACAGAAGGGAAGGGGAAAGGAGCGGACGCACGCATGCACGCTTGCACACGTGCCAAAGACAGAAGACCCGCAAATTGCGGATCGGGCGACGAAAGTCGCAAAGCGTACAGTGAAAACGCATGCGGCTTATTAAACAATTCGGCCGACGCAAAAGTCGTGCGTCGGCCCAATCAAATTTTTTTGATTTTCTATTTTTTATTTTTTTATTTTATTTTTTTAATACTTTACGAAAAGTCGTAAAGTGAACAGTGAAAACGCGTGTGAAACACGCGCAAAGGTTGCCGACACTTTAAACGGGCTTGGGCCATCGAAATGGTTTGGGCCTTAAAGTGGGCCTGGGCCAAAGAAAACTCCGGCCCATTATTGGTGGGCTTAAACTAATGGGCCTAAAAACGAACAGGCCCGACACACTAAATGGGCTTGGGTTACGGGTTTTGGGCTTCGTGAATGACACGAGCCCAATGGGCTAAAATTTTTATTTTTTTATTTTTTATTTTTTAATTTACGAAACCAAAAACCCTAACCAATCACACAAACGAATGGGCCTAAGGCCCAATAACAAATAACAAACAAACAAGCCCAAAACAAACCAACAGTAATTATAAATAGTGAAAATAAATAATTACAAAACAGTAAAACAAACAAACACACTTTTTTTTTATTTACAACTAAAATTTTTCAATTTTTTATTTTTTTTATTTTTTTTAACAAACAAATAACGAGAGTGAAAAGAAAACTTACCTTTTTACTCCCGAGGAAACCGAAAAATCACCAACAGGACATCAACCTCAAGGTTTTTTAACCTTGACTTCCTAAACGTATGCTCCGATGTATGTAGTAAAATTTCCGATAAACCCGGATTATTCCCTATAAAAATTAAAATGTTAGTAATAAAATTTACAAGTTAAAAACAAAATATTTACAAAATGAATAAATAAAATTTCTTATGTCTAAGTATATTTTATTTACAAGTAATGTTAAATTGTCCAAAATATAGTTAAAAACAAAGTTGATTCCAAGCGGTAATTCGAGGTGGACGTACGGCCTAGGTGCAATATCTTGACGTAAATGACTTTCCGTGTTTTCAGAAGGCGAATGGCCAGATCACAAGAGATAAGCGAGAGGCAGGATTCATTTAGTGGACAAGTCCTCTGAATCCAATTTTACAAACCCGTCACCCAGAGTCTTGATCATATCTAGACACCATTCATGTGCCCCTTACTCAGTTGAGAAAGCACTTAAGTGTTCGACAATTCTCCAAGTGTTAATAAAGGCCGCCCTCAACCTCAAGTGACCTTACGGTACAAATGAAGGGTTTAGGCCAATATTAATAAAAGGACCTTACCTATTTCCGTTCAAATTACAACCTACAACAACTTAAATAATTAACAGTATTCAGGATACCTAAGTATAATTACTAAGTGTAACAATATATACAAGTATAATTAGTAAGTATTATTTACAAGTATTATTTACAAATAGTAAACAGTAAAAAGTAAAAAAGTAAATAGTAAAAACAATCCCCGGCGAGCCGGCGCCAAAATGATATGCGGTTTTACCGACGTCATTAATTATTACCTATACATCCTAACAATTTGTCGTTGAATAGTATAATGGGAAGTAGAGGTTTTTCCCACAGAGGATTGTTTATTTACTTTTCTAATGTCACGAAATTAATTAAACTATATTGTTTCTATTTACAAAAATGTACAATATATACACAAGTATTCTTTTTGGGTTTTTGAAATTCTTTTGAAAACAAGAAATAAATAAAAGGAAAATGTTTTTGGATTTTTAATATCTTTGAAAACAAGAACAATATAAATTAAACTAACAGTTTAAACTAACACACAAATTAATCAAATAACATATTTTTGGGTTTTTCAATAATAGAATTAAACACACAAATATTCAAATTAAACAAATATTCAAAATACAAATTAATCAAATAAAAATGAAATAATAAATTCACACAACTTAAAATTAAAAAGAGTTTGAGAAAGAAATGCTCATTTCATTCCGGCGAAGGATCTTATCGGATTCGCCGGTGTTCGTGAAGGCTCGGGAGCATGGGTGTAGAGATCACTTTAAATTGGGCCTTGGGCTTTGTGGCAATTGGGCTTGGAGGTGGACTTGTTGATCCGGTCAAGGCCCAGGAACATTTCTTTACGGTTTAGCCCGTGGCTCTTTCCTTTGGTTGAAAAGTCAACCTCATTTTCTTTCTATTCTTCTTCTTTCCCGTGCAGCCTCATTCTTTTGCTTCTATTTTTCTTTTCTTCGCAGCAGAGGGCGAGAAACCATGAGAGGAACTGGGCACGGTGCTTGGCAAATCAGATTGGCAGTGGGCGGCGTCGAAGCGGCGTGGCTTAGAGGCGCCGGTGGCGGAATCAGAGACTGCTGCAAGGTAAGATGGGTCGACGCCGAGAGGAGCTGACGGACTGGGCAAGTGAGGATTCAGCGACGGCGATTGCAGCAGCAAATGAAAAACGTCGCCGGCGAAGAAGATATCGGTGAGCTGCTACGGTGATGGAGTGGGTTAGAGCAAGGACGCCAGGCGGTGGCTTTTGAGATCGACGGCGTTGACTGGGCTGCTGGAAGTGGCCTGGGATCGATGGCAGTGCAGCGGTGATGAGCTGGCCGGCGGCAACTGGGCTGTGCGGTGGTGGCTGATGGAGTCTAGGTGAAGACGACGCCGGCGTCAAGCTGGAACGGCGACGGAGCAGAAGAGGGACGCCGGCATCGCAAGCTGCAGTTAAACACACTTTTATTAATTGATTGTGAATTTAAATTGATTAACTAGCAGATTAATTATGGTGGAATGAAGGTGATGATGGGTGTGATGAGTGTGGGTGTTTGTAGATGATTTGGGGTATTGAATGAAAAGATTTGTTAATTGAAAGAAGGGAGGCCGTGAAGGGGAATTTCTGTGAGCAGTGGGTTCACGGCGGTGGTGATTGAGATTGGGCAGAGGAGCTGCCTGTGACTTTTGAGAACAAGAACAGAGAGAATTTGGGACAGAGATTGGAAGAAGAAATAGAAGGGGAAGAAGAGAAGGCTAGCTATGAGAGCTAGCACGGACGCATCGAGAAGAGAACGGGAGAGTGTTTGGGCGGGGAGCGAGTGTTTGTGACGGGACGAGAGGAGTATAGGGGCAAGGACAGAAGGCACGGGGAGGTTCCCTGTACACGGAAGCTTGAGAATGGTGGAGGGGGAAAGAGAAGGGGAAAGAGTTGGTGGCGCGGGGAGAAGCCCCGGCCAAAGAAAACAGAGACAGAGCTGGGTATTTATAGAGGGAGGAAGTAGCAGTGCAGAGAGGGAGAAGTGATCTGGAATTCAATTTGAATTCAAATTGAAGTGGGGAATCTGTGATGATGGTGGAATGAGTTCGGTGGAGTGAGCTGGAGATGTCGTGAGATGAAGATGGTGGTGGCTGGGTAACATGGCTGCTGCAAATGAACATGGATACTGCAAATCACAAACAAATAAAATAATAAAAAGAAACAAATAAAATAATTCTAAAATAAACAAAAGAAATAAATAAAATAACAAAACAAATAATTATAAAATAAAAACTAAAGTATAATAAAAATAAATATAAACAAGGGAAAATAAAATAGAGATTTAAAATATGTTTCACCACCGCGTGTGGTGGTTGCGCCTCCGTCAGTGGTGGTTCGCCGGAAAAATTGCCGGGATTCGAAACGTCTTTCGAAATCTTCGTACAATATTTTATTCCACTTCCGAATAATGACCGGTGTCATCAGATAATCGGAAAGTCACGGTTGACTTTCCGAAATTGCGCGGTAAATCTCCAAAAATCACCTTTTATGTGTAAATAAGCATTTTTCACATATTTTCCCTGAAAACACGAAAAAAAACATTAAACCGACAAATAAGCTTTCAGAATAGCATCCATCCAAGTATTTAGAGCACTTTATGAACGTATTTTACGTTCACATCAGTACCGGTAAGACACTTAGTACCGAGAGGGTACTTGGTACCGAGGGGGACTCGAGGTACCGGGGGGTTTGACTCCCAATGTAGGGGCTGAAGTCAACGTCCTCTTCTAGGTGAGGGAGGAGTCCCTTTTATAAGTAAGGGATCTCCTCTCCTCTTACATATCTCCAATGTGGGACTCAAGGTCCCTTATGATATTCTATGGTGGGGAGCTCCCTTATAGATGTGGGACTCCTTCACCTTACATTTGCCTATCATTCCTTGTCTTCCTCTAGCTTGACCATGACATACACCGCGTCGGTGATATGGTAGCAACAGAAGCCCCCCAAGTCCTTAGTTAAGGAGTCTTCTTCTCCAAGGAGGGTTCTTGACTTAGGACTTAATCCAAATAATGGTCAAGTTGGACGCCAAGCATGGGGGTACCGGCAAGGGTACTGACCAAGGAGGTACCGAGAGGTACTGAGGGGTGATCCGAGGAGGTACCGAGCAGGCAGGTACCGAGTATAGGGCCTCGAAGTACCGAGCAAGAGTTGCTGAACCGAGCATGGAGCTTCGAGGTACCGAGCAAGAGCTGCTGAACCTGTCAAAGAATAAAGTAAATAGTTTGTGAAATGTTAAATGCAATGCTCGTGAAGCATGTGTGAACATAGGGAGCTTGTCCCTGTATCCATGCATAAAAGGAAGAAGTTGTTCGAGGTCGCGAGTTAGATGGAGCAAGAGCAAGTATGGCCGTATACGAGCTGCCGGAGGCTTTGCCATGGGCATGTGTGCCTGGACTTACTACAAGCCGGTTCAGGGACCGAAGGCATGTGAGGGCTTACTGTTGCCTCACATGTCTAGCCTGGAGTCGTTTGTGGCCGAAGCATGTGTGTACACCATCTAATCGGACTCTAGCAACAAGCTTCCCTGTTACACACAGATATCATCATGCAAGTATAGTGCTCATAGGTACAAGGGTACCGAGCAATTAGGTACCGGCAGGGTGCTGCCGTGGTACCGTGGTACCGGTAGGCTGACTATAAGATTGCTACCGAGCTGAGTGATCAGCATTGCCAGATGGGTGCGGACATATATGGACAAAGTATTAATATGCATGAGTATGAGTGCAAAAAATTGTAATCGTTTATACATAGGGGCATATACCGAGGGACATATCGAGGCAACATGGGGCACATTCCGAAGGCCATGTCAAGGCACATATCGAGGCAACATGTAGGGACATATACCGAGTGACATATCGAGGCATATACCGAGGCAACAAATTACTCAAAAGACTCATGCAAATAATTAATCAATGTCCATAGTCATGACCAATGCATGGCAATAATAATATGTCAAGGTACTGCTGGGTACCAATTTGTTCATAGCACATAGTAGTGCATAAAGAGTATGGACTCTAAGCAATTAAGGGTGTTGCAAAACCGTTATAATTAAATAAAGATAAGAAAACTTATCTTGTGTGAGCTGTTGCATGTATGCATTTCAGAGGTACCGGCAGAGAACATGGGTTCTAGGTACCGAGGCAAATTGGTGGTACCGGTCACATGCATGATCATAGACTTGACACTACCGGTGAGTGAAGTCACCTCACTGTATTGAAGTATAGAGGTACCGGTCATGGAAGAGGTGTACCGACATGTTTTTATTTGGCGCCGCTCTATGCTTGTGGTGATAGGCTCCAGATAGATAGATTGAAATAGGAAGGAACCGACAAGACTTTTTGTTCGGGTTCCCACAGACGGTGCCAAATGTTTCTGCCATTTCCCGATGGCTCGGGAGGGACGGGTCAGAGACCTTCGGTAGCCACAATCACACACAAAGACATAGAGACAAGATTTATAGTGGTTCACCTAGCTCAATGCGAGTCCTAGGCTACATCCACTTTTAAGGGGTTCCACTATAGCGAATAATAATTACTAGTGTTTGGCAGGTACTGAGAGGGAGGTACCGGTAAGGTACTTAGTCCCGAGAGGACACTTGGTACCAAGAGGGGCTCGAGGTACCGGTAAGATACTTAGTACCGAGAGGGTACTTGGTACCAAGAGGGACTCGAGGTACAGGTAAGATACTTAGTACCGAGAGGGTACTTGGTACCGAGAGGGACTCGAGGTACCGGTAAGACACTTAGTACCGAGAGGGTACTTGGTACCGAGGTGGACTCGAGGTACCGGTAAGACACTTCGTACCGAGAGGGTTATTGGTACCGAGATGGACTCGAGGTACCGGTAAGACACTTAGTACCGAGAGGGTACTTGGTACCGAGAGGGACTCGAGGTACCGGTAAGACACTTAGTACCGAGAGGGTACTTGGTACCGAGGGGGACTCGAGGTACCGGGGGGTTTGACTCCCAATGTAGGGACTGAAGTCAACGTCCTCTTCTAAGTGAGGGAGGAGTCCCTTTTATAAGTAAGGGATCTCCTCTCCTCTTACATATCTCCAATGTGGGACTCAAGGTCCCTTATGATATTCTATGGTGGGGAGCTCCCTTATAGATGTGGGACTCCTTCACCTTACATTTGCCTATCATTCATTGTCTTCCTCTAGCTTGACCATGACATACACCGCGTCGGTGATATGGTAGCAACAGAGTTCGAAAAATTTCCCGAAATTTGTTCAAATCCTTAAATCGGAGTTATGGCATAAAAAAAAATTATATATTTTTTTCATGGTTCACAACATCGTTCTATTTTTAGGTCATTCCGAAAAATTTTCAAGTCTCAAAATCGGAGTTACGTCATGAATTTTTTTTAAAAATATTATGGAGCCTCATTAATAACCTACCAACAAAGATCTATTGACCACTCAATAGAGTTTTATTGAGTCAATAGAATTTTATTGACCACTCAATAAAATTCTATTGACCACTTGATAAAATTCTAAACTTTCGAAAATGATTAAAAATAGGTCGGAAGTTGAAAAAATTTCCCGAAATCTTTTCAAGTCCTTAAATCGGAGTTATGATATGAATTTTTTTTTAAATATTATCGAGCCTCATTAATAACCTACTAACAAAGTTCTATTGACCACTCGATAGAGTTATATTGACTACTCAATAGAATTTCAAACTTCCTAAAATCATTAAAAATAGCTCGGGAGTTCAAAACAATCCCCGAAATTTTTTTCAAGTCCTTAAATCGGAGTTACGATATGAATTTTAAAAAAAAAAAATTGTTGAGCCTCCTTAGTAACCTATCAATGAAGTTCTATCCACTCAATAGAGTTCTATATATTGACCACTCAATAAAATTTTAAACTTTCGAAAGTCATTAAAAATAGCTCGGGTGTTCAAAAAATTCCTTGAAATTTTTTCAAGTCCTTAAATCGGAGTTACGACATGAAAAAAATTTCTAAAATATTATTGAGTCTGATTAGAATTACAATCTATTGACCACTCAATAGAATTCCAATCTTCCAAAAATATTTAAAAATAGCTCTGGAATTCGAAAAATTCTCCGAAATTTGTTCAAGTCCTTAAATTGGAGCTACAACATGAAAACAATTTCTAAGATATTATGGAGCCTCATTAATAACCTACCAACAAAGTTCTATTGACCACTCAATAGAGTTTTATTGAGCACTCAATAGAACTCTATTGTCCACTCAATAGAGTTCTTGAGCATAATATCGTAATGCTCATTCTTGAGCAACATCTTGAGCATAATATCGTAATGCTCATTCATGGACTAAATGTCTAAATTCAATTTACCATCCTAAGTTTTAGACCGAAAATCATGTTAGTCTCTGCTCAATCAATTTCACCAGTAACACTGTTGTATTTACCAATTTGATCAATCTAGTCAACCGTTAGCTAAAAGAGCAATGACTGACATGATTTTCGATCATAAGTTTAGGGTGGTAAACTAAATTTAATCATTTATTTATTAATAGTAGCAATCTCCCACATATTATGTATGTGGGGAAAACAGTTATTGCAAAGCATAAATAATTAGTCAAAAGAGTTTTTTTTTATATAGGATTTAGTCAAAGAGTTATTGCAGAGAAAAAATGTGAGTTATGGAATATTTTTTTGGTTATTCATTTATAAAAGTTATTTTATATTTGTCACAATTACCCGCAATGATTAAATAGTTTAATAAATTTTTTTGGGTAATGATTTTGGCACTCCGTTTTGCAATATATTTTACCACTTGCACTCCACTTTTATATAGTTAAAAGTGGAGTGTCAAAAATACTCTCCATATTTTAATATTTAAAAGTTATTTTGGCCCCTTTTTTTTAAGCTATGGAGAGCAAACTCATTTCTCTTAAAATTTTGAGGGAATTTCTCAATCTATTATCTGTTTTTCTATTTCTTACCTTGAGGATAAAGGTCCTGGAAAGGATTTCTCTATCATCCATAGTTTTCTAAGGAGTTTCTTGACTCAATTGCTTTCCCTACAGTAGATTGGGGTAGTGAAATTGTAATTTAGCCTCAAAACTAATATTGTTTGAACAAGTTGGATGAAATTCTTGGCAAACACCAAAAGCATAAATTTGTTTCTGAAATAAACTCCGATACAAGCAGTAAAACGCATCAATGACAAATTTGCAGCAAGCATACAATAAGAGCAGCATCACTGAGGCGAAAATATGGCTGCAACTTATAAATGTCCTTCTGGTGCAGCTTTCTTCTGCCCGCATCCATCTGTAGTCCATTTAGTATTTTACTAAACTTTTTAAGGGATTTTCCTTTGTCTGCCAAGAAACATTTAGATTATCAGAATATAACCAAAAATTACAGAAATCAGATTTTGACCCAAGTGTATTAAAAATTATATCAAGAAGTCTTAGGGTTCCAATTTTTGCCTACTCCAACAAGAACTGTGGAAAACAGAACATATTAGTTGTTGAACATCTAAACAAAAAGCGAAATAGCAATGGTTGGAGAAAAGAGTATATCTATAGATCTGGTTCTTAAAACAGCACAAAACTCTTGGCACTATATATCAGTTTACTCTTCTCTCCAGGAACCCCAACAAAGTTCAAGCCAATGATGCAACTAAATACCAATAATACCACATGCCAAAACAGAATATCTAAGAGCCACCTTAATCTCACAGAATGCCAAGGTACATCAAAAAACATGCTTCACGTGTGTGTGTTTGAGAGAGAGAGAGAGATACTCCATTACCTATGCTGCATTGGAGCCTTCACCCTTACCATCTTGCTCGTGGTGTTTCCAATACCGAAAGTAGATAAATTGAATTAGTATCTTCAAGACATTAAGGAACCAGAATCTCAGTAGATAAATTGAATTAGTATTTTCAAGACATTAAAGAACCAGAATCTCAGTGTCTTCATTATATTTCACTTGTTCTTGAACAGAAGTATAACAAGTAAAATGTTCAACCTTCCAAGTATAAGAATGACTTTAAATTTTTTGTGGATGGTATATGAATGCAAAATATATCCGCTAAGACTAGATATGATGTATTGAGATTTGAGAGAAACATCTCTAATGCTATAAAATAAGGATACAAAAATATCAAGAAACATGCACCCTCCAGCATCCACTAGCCACGGTAGATTTGGTCTGATTTTCGACCATTCCAAGCTGTTCACAACAATGCTACAAAACAAAGAATCATGCTCTTTAGAGAAATGAATAAAGCCTCGCTCTATCTCCAAAAACAGTGCAATTACAGAACCTTTTCTAATTTTGTAACGAATACATCATTAACTTCCGAAAAAAAATGCTAAATTGAGTAATAGACTAAATATTAGAAAGAAAATATTAAAAAAAGGAAAAAACCAATGCTCACCTTCCTACATAAGTGGCATTTCCAACAACAGCAAAGATGAACATTAAAGGATTAAGCCCCTGCACATTATAAAGAAAAATATTATCTCTCTTTCTCTTTCATCATGCATGCAACAACACAGACAAATAATTACATTCTTAAGTGTTTTCTGGTCGCAGGGAGGATGTTAAGTGCGTACTGGACACTCAAGCTTTTGCAATCTGAATAGCTTATTTGTGAAAATATTTATTTGAAGGCATGTGACTCATTCAACCTCAAGTTCTCTTTCCTGGTGCTAATCTACTTCTGGAGATTGCAATGTCTGCCTATCAACTTATGTACGACTAACACAGTACAATTGTGTAGCGTATTGATCATATATATATATATATGTGGCTAACTTTATTTAATTGTGTCATACCTCCATAGTCCATATTGATTTTTTTCTTTACGGATTCCTAATTGATTAGATGCATTACCTTTATTATAATGAAATTAAAATAAATAATTAGCCACCAAAGATCTGCTTCTGATTAATAAAAAACTGATCTTCTAAACTCAACTTTATGTCCAAAAAAAATTTCTTCTTCCATCCATTATTATTGATGGATATGGGGCGTCCGGACGGATTGATCGCGTTTTAGCTTGTGGAAGCTTGGCGACCGGTCGACCATTATTGGCGACCGGTCGTCCTGACGGAGGAAATCTTCTGGTACTTGGCGTCCGGTCGACACTTTTTGGCGACCGGTCGCCTGATACAGATCTTCAGTTCTCTTTTCTCCGGATATGACGGCCATCTAAGTAGTGGAAACATTTGTGATAGTGTGAATCAGATTTAGAAGTTTGTGTTAGCAGAATTAGGCTTAGATGTTTGTGTTTGTGTTGACTTAGGAGTAAGAAAAGTCTTTATATACATGTAAATGATTTCAATGAAAATCAAGAAACATCATTACATTCCATTAAAAATTTCTACAATTATCAACTACAACTTTGAAGGTGAAAATGCTTACCTCAACATTGCTCCTTCTGACCTGCAAAATGAATCAAGAACCAGAAGTCAGTGTCACTCAGAGAACTGAGACAGAAAGACAAATGTCCACATTCTAAAGGCTAAATTATGGCAGGACACAAAAAGATTTCATGTGAAAGTTTTAAATACATTGGTACATTATGTTTCAGGATTCAAGCTGAAGTCCCTGGAAAGATATTTCAGGGCATCAACTCTTTTCTGCTTGCTGCAATTTTCTGATAGAGAAGGGGGAGGGGAAAGGGTGAGGTTTGGGGAAGAGAGGTGGATGGGGGAAACATATTTTTGCCATTCTGTCCTTGTTTATATAATCATCCCAACATGATAACTGTACAATTGCCTAAGTATCTCAATTCCTATATATTTTCTTTAAGCTGGGACTTAGCAAGGATTTTGAAGGAATTTGAATGATAGAGAAGTCGAGGAACTCATGTCTTTATTATCTCAATTAGAAAGTGTGCTGCTAGCCTCCTCTACATGCTAGCCTCCTCTACACCATATAGAGGAAGGGGGTTGGGGGGGTTTTGGGGATTTTTTTTTTTTGATACAGAGGAATTTTTGTGAGGAGGAGGGGGAGGAGCTAGATATTTTGTGGGGGAGGGTTCAAATCTAATTTCAATTTCTTCAGAGTTCAGGGATTTTTCCTTTTTTGCTATTTGTTCATACAAATTTCCATATACTTCTGCACGAGATGCCATATAAGCTACCTCAATGGTAAAACTCACATTTAAGAAAATCTGAGGAATCCTTCCACCAATGTAGATAGCTGCCATTCCCCAACCAAGGAAATGTCCAATCAGACTGCTACCTTTAATACCCTTTTCTTGGAACAGCCCACTACTTACCTGAAATTCAAAAAGAAAATTAATAAAAAGAACAGTGCTAAAATTCCATTCTGCATTTTGGATAACATAATAACATATACATTATTTTAGCATAAAACTGGCCGGAACGGAAAAAATAGGTATAATGAGAAAGATATATGGACCAGCGTTCCAAAATCCTGAAATATAACTTTGTACTTCCCCACATTTAACTCCAAAGTCCATAACAATAATGATAATGATAATGATAATGATGACAAAAGAAATGGCACCTCAACCAATACTCCACTTATTCAAGAGCTCAAAAGTTAAACCCAAACAGCTCAAGTACAAAACTATCCCAAGTACAAAACTACACTCGCCCTAAATCTCAAAGTTACAACACTCCACTCGCCCTAAATCTCAAGTAAAAAACTATCCCAAGCCACAGACATATTTACCAGATTCAGAGAGACAGACAGACACAATGATACATATACATGCAGACAGACACTATACCTACAGATTATATAAAGTTTCCGAAATCACCTATTAAACAGGCACAAAAGCTTCCCAAATGGAAAACGTCTTAGTTATATCCAAAGGGAAACTTTACAACTAAGCTGCACAAACTTTATTCTTTGTTTTTCTATAAGAAAAAGTAAATTTCCGCTTTTGAAGTTCAACTACCTGCAAGAGCTTTCTTCCTACTTGCATCACTACTCCTGGATTTGGATCAACAATCACATCAATTTTGTTGTCTGCTGCTCGGTAATTAAAAGTGCCAAAGAGAGTCATCAGAGAGACCTATGTTAGAAGAAAAGATCTGTTTTCAGCCTATGAAAGTTTTTCTGATAATGACATATAATATAAAATCAACAATGCAGAGCTCACCACACAGAGCACAGTCTTGACGTTTGTTGGTGCAGACTGTGTAGATGCAAGTGAACCAAGCAAGGGCTCTTCATTGGAATTGCGAATACGATTAGATGTATCAGCCATTCTTTGTGCTAAATGAGATCTTTCTGTAGGAGTATGACTCCTTGACAGAGATCTTGCTGAGCTGATGAATTTCCACGCAAAAAAGGGAACTTACTACATGATCATGATTTTCAGCAATGAAAATTAGACAAATCAATAAATTGTGCCAAATTAAAATTGTCTTTCTCTGAAACCATCCGATGATAGTTGCAGAGATTCCACACAAAAACTTTCCACTAAGAAAATTTAAATTTCATGACATTAGAGCACAGATAGGTGCAAGCGTGAGTAATTAAACAACAGTCCATATATGCACAAGGAATATCCAGCCTTAGAAATAAATTAAGGATACAAGTAAGAAGAACAAGATGCACATAAAATCCGAGTTATTCTCTAATAAGGTTCTTAATAAGGTCTCTGATTAATAGATGCATCATGCATGTCAAGCATTTATGTGTGATCTAACTGGTTAGATACATATATAGAGAGATTGCACAATACAAACTGTACATAAAAGAAAAGGGTCTAGGAAGTTCATTATATTGGTACCATAAAACACAATGCAGTTATGACAGGAAAAGGTTTATATTTAAATCCTAAATGAAGAATATCAATGCCATAAAAGTTGGCAGCATAAGTATATTGGTGCCTCTCAAATCTGGAAAATGCTGTTAACTGCAGCATGAGTACCCAAAAGGCTGAACTTTCAAAACCTAGTTATGTTAAACATATATCAAACGCTAAGTTATTTTTCCAGACACGTACAATGGAATTCTACCTTAAGTGAGCCAAATCGAAATGTTTCATCAATTAAAAATCATGAAAAGGAAAGGATGGAAGGATATCAGGGAATCATCAGTAATAAGATTTGTTCACTCCATATATGCACACTTGAGATATTTGAGGAGAAACGTCAATTACATGTAGTATGATTCTCTTCTGGGGAAATTACTTGGAGGAAGAGAAATGGGTGAACTCAAAACATTTCCTCCACTGGGGGTGTCAAACCAATTACTCCTGCCAGCAATGTCGACCTGATTCCCAAAGAAATCACTTGATTTTCCAGGAACCTCAGTCAGGTTAGACTTGGAACCCTACAATAAGATAAGAGCTTTAAAGGTATTCCCTCTTTTTAAAATAAGAGAAATCAAGGTACTCCATGTAGGATTAACCCCCCAAAAAAAAAATGAAGTAGAAAATGAGCAACACAGAAAACAGTTCAAATTCCCAAGCATAACAGTGCTTAAGTTTAGACGGTACTGTTTCCAGTTTCTCGGGAATTATATTCATACCATCTACAATTCTATAAAATCAGATTAAACCAGTAGCTGTAGCAGTTATGTTTGCTGACAACAAGAACTCCTTCTCTGCCATAAGCCATGATTATAATTCTTGACCAAATTGAGGGAGCCATGTGGTTTAAGAACCAAAACAAAACAGACTTGAGAGATCCATAAATGGAAATGCGCACGTATTTCATGTAATTACATGAATTGCAGAAAACTCAAACCACTTGTATCTTTCTCAGTCAGATTGAATTAATTTGCTCGTTTTACTAAAAAGAAAAAAAAATCTTTATTTGAACTTGGAATTTCCTATGTGTGGTTTCTAAATTTGTTACGGCGTCAAGAAAATTAACACAAACCAGCTAGTCAACCATTTCCTGAGTCTTAACATGGCTCAGCTTTGTTCTAAATGTATTTCCCTTTTATGCCAAGTTTTCCTAGTCTTCAAAATGAGAAGCTCTGTTTCCTACTGAGCTAGACATGAGAAAATAAAGCAAACATGAATAAGTAACTACAGATCATACACGTTGTATAAGAAATAATTAGTATATCAGCTTCTAACCTTTTTGTGTCTCAAATTGTATTTTAATCGAGGATGTATGTAACCATAGTATATGGTCTGGACAGAAAGAGTTACGGTGGTAACTGTATACAACTGCATATATACCAAGAAAATGGTGAAATTACATCAACTAATTTGCTAATGATATGATTGGGGCAAAAAAAGTAAAAGAAAAATGTATGTTGAAATCGAATTGCAGCTTCAGTCGACATTCGTACCATTGCCATATAGTATTGGGTTGGAAGCTGCATAATCAAGTATAACAAATGCACAGTTAGTTGTCAAAAAATTTCTTTTTTTTGTTTTGGTAAACAATATACACAAAAATTGAAAGAAAAGACCTACTAAAAAATGGCCTATAGTAAACTTAGTATATCATCTTAAATGTCTTGGAAGCTGCATAATCAAGTATAACAAATTAATGCATTGCTAGTCAGTAATATCTATTATTATCTATGGCACCGAGTATAGGCAAATTGTCAGTGTTCTCTAGTCTAGGCAAATTATCGATGCATTGCTTATACTGTGCATTGTGTTGCCAATTTATGAGTGCTCCTCGTTCTCCACATCTCACTGCTGCTAAGCGTATACTCTGCTATTGGAAAGGGACTCTAGAATTTGGCTCATCTTTCCATCGATTCTTAAGTCCTCTCATTCTATGTGCTTACTTAGATGCGGACTGGGCTGGCTGTCCTGACTCACGTCATTCCACCCAAGTATTTGTGTGTTTTGGGGGCTTGATCTTATTTCTTGGTGTGCTAAGAAGCAACAGGCTGTCTCGCGCTCTTCTACAGAGGCAGAGTACAGCTCTATTGCTCATGCATGTGCTGACACTATTTGGGTTTCCTACCTACTTAATGAGCTTCAGTTTCCACCATCTCGGCCAATTACCTTGCTATATGATAATCTAGCACCACATACATGGCCTCTGATCCAGTTTTTCACGCTCGTATCAAACATATTGAGCTTGATTATCACTATATCCTCCATTTTTGGTGGTGCTGATCATCGAGTTCAGTTTGATTCGTCTCTGGATCAAATAGCTGAAATCTTGACAAAAGGCCTCTCTACCCAACAGTTTCAATTTCTCCGATCAAATCTTGTCTCTCCTAGATAGTCAAATTTGCGGGGGAGTGTTAAACCACCTCCTTAACTCATATTTAATTTCCCAATAATCAACCACAGCTGCAGATTGATCTAACATGTCCACATGCACTGTAATCCTTCCTAGTTATGGTGATAGCATAATCTTAGCATTGTAATTCTTGTAACTGCTATATTTACTATTGCTTAGACATATGATCTAAATTCCCTTTGGTTAAAAAAGATCCCTCTCTCTCTCTCTCTCTCTCTTGAATTCTTCCTCTCTGCAGCTTCTGCCCCATCACTGTCCAGTTCCAAGAAATTTTCCGCTGCCTATTCTAAGTTTGAGCCCACTACTCAGAGCCTCATCTCTCTCCTTGTCCACTTAAAATTATCATCATGACCACTTTGGCCATGACGTCCTCTGCTTCAGCCTCTTCTACCTCAGTGCCAACTGTACCCGCTCATCCTATCTATCATTCTTTCTCAGTCAAAGTGAATGATGATAATTTTCTCCCATCTCCATGGCAACAAACTTTTCAGTTAAGTTTGTAGATGGCTCTTTCCCTTGCCCAGACATCTATTCATTAGATCATGTGACGTGGTTCTGGGCTGAGAGTTCTATACAGTTTCGGGTGGACGGACGAGATTTGATTAGAAATTCTTATCCCAACAATAGGGATAAAACGTTACAAAGAGTTTCGTGATAAGCTTTTCCAAATTAATGAACCTCAGTTATTTCGGATAGAAGTGTTTGAAAAGGAAATTTCTACAGGATTAGTGACCAAGAAGACAGGTATGTGCCTTGGAGGGGTTCAAGATAACAAGGAAGGTGAAGATAGTGCTACGAAGCTTACTGACGGTGATTAAAGGACAGCCATAAGTCTACTACAAAAATTCTAACAAGCCTGGGAGCGAGTACCTAGGAATGCATGCTCTATTGTCCATGAACAAGGAAAATAAAAATCAACGCACTTTGAAAGCTATTCATGAGGAGACTATAACATAACAGAACACGTACCGTTGCTGGTTCCAACATGCAGCCAAAAAGGTTAAAAAGGTCTCTGCATAAAAAGTCCACAGCACTATTTTATTCAAATCCAATAAACAAAAATAATAAAATTAGTGTTTTTTTGTTTCTCTCAAAAAGAAACCCTAAACCCTACCCTACCTGTGAAGGCCGTAAATGAAAAGAAACCAGAGGGAGGGCGTACCCGATGATCCAAGTCATCAAGAAAGCAAGAGAGAGGCCGTCTGTAGATTGTTGCCGGAAGTTTGTGATCATTTGAGGAACCTCAGCAACACCCCAACTCACAACACTCACTAAACCCAGCGTCAATGAAACGCCCTCTTTCGCACTGCAAACATTGTAGTCCAAGTACTTTCGAGACCATTCCCAACAGTAATGCTTGTATTCATTTGTCATTGTCGACCCCTTCACAAATCGCATTCTAATTTTCTATTCTCTCGCTCGCTCTGTAAATATGTCTGTGTGAGACAGGGACTACTGAGTCCTACTGAGACACAATCACAACCCAAATTCATCAACATTCCAATTACTACACATAAAATCACGCACTGCTTTATTATTATTATTATTATTATTATTATATATATATATATTTTTTTTTCCTTTTGAGGCAGAAACATACCCAGCCAATCAGTACGTGGACGTAGCTGCCCTGCCCGAGAGATTTTAAGAAAGATTCGTTTTTCCGTTTCCTACAAAATTGCTTCGTCTTTTTCTCTCAAGATAACAGCCCATCTGATAGGCTCAAAATGAGCATCAATTTAAAAAAATCCCTATCGGTAGTATAGTGTAAGTAGGGTATCGTTCACAACGGAGATCAAAGGGTGTACCTAACAAAAAATGTCACAAAGAATTAAATAAAATAAAGAATTATTATTAACAAGTATAAAGTATAAATATATACATATGTACAAAGTAAAAAGGGGAATTGAGAGATAAATTGAATGAAATAAATTAATTAAATTACAAAGAATAAATAAAATATGATGATGAAACACAAAGTATATAAAGTTCAGCCACATATATACAAGTTTACCAATCATTAGACCGAAAATTAACCAAGTTCCCTAGCCATGAAACCGAAACTAACATATGTGGAATGCCCACACGGGTTATCATTCCCCAAATAAAACCTCTTCTATGAAAATTAACCTAGTGAACGCTCATCTAGATTAAACAATTAAACATGCAAAGGTGATCAATCAATAACATATCTAACGCATAGGAGAAGAGTTGTTAATTAAAGTGCGCGACCTAGCGAACGCTCGTCTATCCGCGATCCTTCTTATTTTGATTCCGACCCGTTTGATAAGCCTTTACTACTTGTGAATTAGAATTAAAACCCTAATTCTAGCACCAATTACATGCAATCATCTTAAGTTTCGAACCTTAAAACAAGAACACATAAAAGATTCAATAAAACCGAATCAAATAAACGGAGTCACATAAGCTGCTAGAAGAACTAATTAATTAGGATCTAACAATCAAATAAACTCATAAATATAGGCTGAAAATTATATAAATCATGTCATGTTAACTAATACAAAGAATAGTCAAGCAACAAAGAGAAACTCAAAAAGAGTAATTAAAGAATAAGTTGAAGTACACCATATGGAAAGTAGGAAGAACTCGAAGATCACAAACTCTTAAATCCTCACGCGAGTAACTCAAAAGCCGAGATTCCCAAGGTGATGATGATGGTGGTGATGATGGTTGATGGCTGGTGGTAATGGTGTAAACAGCTCCCCTCCTCCTTGAAGACTTGAAAACCCTAAATACTAGAGAATGGAAAATATGATGTGAGATGGAGAAGAGAAAGAGGAGGGTTTGTCCCTCCCCATTGGGGTGTGTATTGGTGAGAAGAATGAGGCTGCTATTTATAGGAGAATGGAGAGGAAGAAGAAGACAATGAAAGAAATAAAGAAAGAAAAGGAAGAGAAGTGGAATGTGAGTGGTAGAAAAGAAATGGTAAGTGGAATGGTGGAAATGAAGTCATATGGCAATGAACCATTTATTTAGATAAAAGAAATCAAACACTAATGGTATGGAGAGAAAGAAACAAAGATAGTTAGGTGAGATGAGTGGAAATATGGGGGTGAGTGGAGCATTGAGAATAAAGGAAAAGGAAAGAAATAAAAAGCAGACAGCACTGAGCAGTGCGCACTTGGAGTGGAATTCTGGACGTATGGACGGTTGGATGATTCTGAAATTTTAATGCCGAACACTTAACATCCACATGCAGCGTGTATCAAAAATACAGCTAGATCTGACGGTGCAATTGAGAGATATGGGCTTCGAAAGTTGACTGATCTGCACAGGCAGAATGTCCGAAAATCTGGGTTTGGGCCTTTCCTCATGCTTTGTGAACTTGGGCCTTCCTTCATGGATTTGGGCCTTCCATCTTGGGTTTGGGCCTTCCATCTTGGTTTGGGCCTCCTTCTTAATGGGCCTCCTTCTTAATGGGCCTCGCAAAAGCCCATTAGACTTCGTTTCTGCACATGTTCACATTAAAACGTCATTTAGGACTCAAATATGGAAACTAAGCTAAAATAGCAAAGTTACAATTAAATCATAGCCAAATAGTAGGGAAAACACATTAAAAACGTGACACTTTGTGCTCCTATCAAATTCCCCCACACTTAGCTATTGCTAGTCCTCTAGCAAACACACAACTTTAAAACAGAACAACACAAAACACAAAATGAAACACAAAACAAAATGGTCTTTCCAACCATAACCCTCAGCGAGTTCAGAAGAGTTATAATCAAGAGAATAAAAATTATATACCAAGGTTAACAAATTTGCTAAGCATTTAACATGTACATCTCATTCATGCTCGGGTGCAGTGTGTGAAAACCGAGTATACAAAAAATCTCAAGCAATCCAATAGGCACATCGAAACAACATTAACCACTAAACCTCACAAGATTCACTAAATATTTCCGCTCAGTGTTTAGGGTTAAGTGTTTACTCTCAAAACAATTACACAAGTAGTGTTCCCATATGCTTGCTCATTAACCGACTCTCCACAATTAATCCACAAATCATTAAATCATAAGGGCTTTCAATGGTGTAATGGGGCCAAAGGGTGAATGGTTAATAGTGAATGAAGGGACTGGAAATGAAAAATGTTTCACATGTTTGCAAGACAAATCAACGACTTTGAAACTCATACCTATGCTATACCCGAAACAACTTTCTTATTCTCCTCCAACCTTTTATTGAAAATAATACAAGAAAATAACTCTATCTTTTTTTTGCATTTTTTTTTTTTTTTGTTTCTTTGAGGAATTTATTCCTTCTTTTTATTTCTGATTTTTTTTTTCTTTCTTTGAACAAGTACAACAAAATAAAATGCACCCCCACACTTGCCTTTTGGTACATACTATACATCCGAAGCATAAGAACACAAGAAATCACTATCATTGTTTTGCAAACACAATAAAACATGGGTGAGATGGTGTGGGTGAACAAAAGAAACGGCTAATGAGTGTTTAGTTCAAAAGGGGATTCCTAAAGTTCGTGTTTAGATGGATGGTGAATACTTTGGCCATGGTGATCAACTAATGCCTTAATCATCTCTAATTCATCACAGATTAACAAAATATTTCAAGTGGTCTTTGAGCAAGTTCTAGGTTCAAAACTCATGAATTGTGCACACATGAAGAACGAGTAAATGTATGAATGATGCATACATGTGAATATTCAATAGGCTCAAATCCTCACATTTTTTGGGTATGCATGACAATGTATGTTCAAATGTGCTTCTCGGATTGCAATCAACTAATCGAAACAGGTTAAGTGAACATGGAAATTCGAGCACTCATAATTTATGCAAATTAAATTCAAAGCAAACTACACAAAGCCTTGACATATAATAAACATTCTCCTAATCACAACAATTTAAACTCAATTCATCATCGGAATTGGAAAGAACAAAGCACAAAACAAACAATAACACCCAAAACAGAAGCAAATATTTTTGTCATTTTTGATTTTTGATTTTTTTTTATTATATATTTTTTTTGATATAGCTCAAATAAACAAACAAGCACTTTCTAAGACTCGATAGCTCCAAAGCATGCGAAACAAACGAGCTTACAAAACTATTTTTTTTTTCAAATTTTTTTTTATTAGGGTAACAATACGTGACCACAGTGACTTACTTAGTGCAATGGTAGGTTCAACGCTACCAAGGGAGTAAGTATGATCTAGTCGATATATTGTGACCGTAGAAAACAAAAACAAGTAAATTATTTTTTTTGAATTTTTCAAATTTTTCATTTTTTTTTTCTTTTTAATAAACCTTCCCCCACACTTGAATTAAACATTGTCCTCAATGTTAGACAGATATTTCACGAAATGAGAAATTCAGGCATGGTTATTGAATTTAAACACACAACAAAAATAAACAGAAGTAAACACACAAACAGAAATAAAGAAAAGGTAAACAGAAAAACTCCCCTTTGAAGATCGTGAAGCTCCTCCCGAAGCAAGTCACCAACAGTCACAAACAAGGCTAGCAGGGCCTTGCATCCAACGTTTGCTCCTTAGTTGACTGCGGCTTTGATCCTTTTGAGCGTGTCCTGGACCGTGCCTGTTGCCAAATCCACAGCACGTCTGGCTGAATTTGCCTTCACTGAGATCTGGAACACTAACGTCAGTAGAGTTCCATCAAGTACGTCTCCGGATACATCAGGCAGAATGGAGAAGCCAGATGACATCAATTGAAAAGGCTCCGGGTCAACTCCACATAACATGGACTGGAAGGTTGCTTGTTCGATAGGCGCATAAATCACGTACGACCCCGTTGAATCTGTGAAGCACTCCTGGAGTATGAGGAAGTCGACGTGATTACTTATGCCCAAAACGGAGATAGAATTTCGTGGGTCAAGACCAGTGGTGAAGTTTGTAAGCACATGTACTGAACTGTCTATCGACACACTATCCCATAAATGCCTTGTCTGTACGTCTCTGATAAAATCAAAGATTCTTGTGTGATGGGAGAAGTGCTTGACAGAACAGCCAGCAGTACGATCGAGTCCAAGGGGTTGGCTAGGATCACCCCTTCGCTTGTTGGTCCTGACCTCCATATGTCTGTCTCCCGTTTTGTTTGATGCAGTCCAATGATGGTAAGTCGAGTTGGTGATGTCATTGAAGAAACTTACCGCCATCTGGTTTGCCATCTTAGCAAGGCTTCTTCTCCCTCCTGGTGAAATGATTGAGTCACTGGGTGAAGTGTGAATCCCCATCACGCACATGTAGCGCTCGGCATGTCGTTGAAGAGGTGCCAACCAACGCTTCGCTCCATATGCAAAACCTGATTCAACAAAAGGTTTAAATAAGGGGGTTAAATCTTTTTCTCGCACATCAACATGCTCCACCCACGTGACAAAGGAGGATCCATTCTGCAGATCCCGTATCAGGCATCCGGAAGGACGTTTTCGGCATCTTGATCTCACGAAGGCCTTGGATTTGAGCTCATTTCATCCACAGAGACATCCACAACAATCCAACTTCCATCCAATTGTTGGTGAGAGGAACGAACAAATTGGACTTCACGAGTTGAAACGTTGTGTGTTGGCACTAGGAACTCGGCAGACATCACTTGCACTCGCTCCTTGTAGCTTTCTTCTATCCGGAGAACAGGACCTCCAAGGTATGGGCATTGGTGACCAAGCTACGAAGACGAGCAACCATTGACCAACATCCATTAAAATCCGAACGATGGTGGTCGGATTCGAGTGAATGGTTCTGAGTGTCTCGAGGCTTCGATATGAAATATGGTGTAGGTTCGGCTCGTTGAGACACTCGCAAGTACTCGGCATGATTAAGAGTTTCGGGATGAATGGAAGTGATGGGATTTGAGGAATAGATCCATAGGGGAAAACCAGAGCGACAAAGCATGAGTTCGTCTTTGGCTTTGTTCACGATATCGGCGATCAAGTCGGAATTTAACCCAACGAGATCGTGAGCAGGTCCGGAATGTTGTCGGATGGCACATGAGAGGATGAGCGCTCGACTAATGTTGGCATGAGGCTCCGCACATCCCTTCGCAAGTCATCCATGTCGATTGAATCATCGGACAAGACAAGAAGAGGCTCGGAGGAACAACTTCAAACCTTGATCGTTGCACATCCGGGTGCGGAACGGGACCTCCGCAGGGGACAAATGCCGCTGTGAAGAGCATCGATGAGTTTCGGTTCTGCTCTTGAAGCTCCTCATTCTTACTCATCGGCTCCTCGTTTCTTCTTATTAGATCGGCATAAATCTGCTCCTCGACGGGATACCGTGCTTATCATGAAATCTCCTTCCCCGGTTGTAGACCTTATTTTCGGTTAACCCGAGTTCTATAGCAAACCTTGCTCTGTGCAGTTTGAGTGGGTGAGGATTCACCGTGTAAAAGTCGGTCAACGCATCATTTTGCTCTTTGGTGAATCTCGTCCTCGGGCCTCTCGTACGCTTCTCGGAAGGACCAGCAACAACAACAACATGTGGATCAGCAGCCTGGATTGGTGCTTGTGGTTCTGGTTCATCCGGCATGCTAGCATTAACAGTATCTAGAATGCTTGGTGGAATGATTTCATCCAAGCCTTCAAAGAAATCACTCTCTGGAGGACTAGAATGAAACAACTCACTGAAAGAATTCACTCTTTTGGCCATTTCTAGGTTGGGAGGGAGGATAGCTTTCTGGAAAAATAACTAAGAACAACGAAGAACAAGTGAAGAACAGTATGAACAAACGAGAGAAAATTTAGAGAGACTAAAAGGGAACTAAGTGAAAATGAATGCAAAATGAATGGAATGAAGCACATAGACACAAACCAAGGGAAAGGAACAGACGCACGTACGCACACGTGCCACAGACACAGATCCGCAATTGCGGATCGAGCGACGAAAGTCGCAAAGGCTACGATTGACACGCATGCGGATTATTAAACAAATCGGCCGACGCAAAAGTCGTCCGTCGGCCCAATCAAATTTTTTATTTTATTTTATTTTTTTATTTTTTTTTAATTATCGTGCCGACGCGAAAGTCGCGGGACGGTCCAATAAGAATTTTTCTTTTTATTTAACTAAATCTTTACGCGAAAGTCGTAAAGTGAAGAAAAGCGTAGCACACGCGCTAACGGTTGCGACACTTTAAACGGGCCTGGGCCATCGGAATGGTCTGGGCCTTAAAGTGGGCCTGGGAAAGAAAACTCCGGCCCATTATTGGTGGGCTTAAACTAATGGGCCTAAAAACGAACAGGCCCGACACACTAAATGGGCTTGGGTTACGGGTTTTGGGCTTGGAAATGACACGAGCCCAATGGGCTAAATTTAATTAACTAAATTTTTTTTTTTTTTTTTTTTTTTTTTTTCGAAACCCAAACTCAAACCGACAAAACAAATGGGCTTAAGGCCCAATACTAACAAACAACAAGCAAACAAACAGGCCCAAAACAAATAATAATTATAAACAGTAAAAATAAATAATGACAAATAGTAAAACAAAACAATCACTCTTTTTTTTTTATATACAATTACAAATTTTCTAATTTTTTATTTTTTTATTTTTTTTTATTTTTTTTAAAACAAATAACGAGAGTGAAAAGAAAACTTACCTTTTTACTCCCAGGAAACCGAAAATCACCAACAAGACATCAACCTCAAGGTTTTTCAACCTTGACTTCCAAAACGTATGCTCCGATGTATGTGGTAGAATTTCGATAACCCGGATTATTCCCTATACAAAATAAAAAAGTTAGTAATCAATTTACAAAATAAAAACAAAATATTTACAAAGTTAAAAATGTGTCACAAATTATCTATACAAAATGAATAAATAAAATTTCCTATGTCTAAGTATATTTTATTTACACAATACACTTAGGTACAGGAACAGAGGACTTCAATGTGCAATGGGACTGAAACAGCTACCCATCTTAAAGTCATGTTTGATCCAATATACCTAAAGTGTACAAAAACAGTTTCTTTTGCCTCAATATAGTTGAAAAAAAATGAAAGTTGATTCCAAGCGGTAACTCAAGGTGGACTTACGGCCTAGGTGCAATGCCTTGACTTAAATGACTTTCCGTGTTTTCAGAAGGCGAATGGCCAGATCACAAGAGATAAGCGAGAGGCAGGATTCATTTAGTGGACTAGTCCTCTGAATCCAATTTTACAAACCCGTCACCCAGAGTCTTGATCATATCTAGACACCATTCATGTGCCCCTTACTCAGTTGAGAAAGCACTTAAGTGTTCGACAATTCTCCAAGTGTTAATAAAGGCCGCCCTCAACCTCAAATAACCTTACGGTAAAAATGAAGGGTTTAGGCCAATATTAACAAAAGGACCTTACCTATTTCCGTTCAAGTTACAACTTACAACAACAAAAAATAATCAACTATATAAAAGACACCTAAATATAATTACTAAGTGTAAAATATCTACAAGTAAAATTAGTAAGTGTAACAAAATATCAACAAGTATAAACAAGTATTATTCACAAATATTCACAAAATAATAGTTAGGAATTTTCAATCCCCGGCAACGGCGCCAAAAATTGATAGGCTCAAAATGAGCATCAATTTAAAAAAATCCCTATCGGTAGTATAGTGTAAGTAGGGTATCGTTCACAACGGAGATCAAAGGGTGTACCTAACAAAAAATGTCACAAAGAATTAAATAAAATAAAGAATTATTATTAACAAGTATAAAGTATAAATATATACATATGTACAAAGTAAAAAGGGGAATTGAGAGATAAATTGAATGAAATAAATTAATTAAATTACAAAGAATAAATAAAATATGATGATGAAACACAAAGTATATAAAGTTCAGCCACATATATACAAGTTTACCAATCATTAGACCGAAAATTAACCAAGTTCCCTAGCCATGAAACCGAAACTAACATATGTGGAATGCCCACACGGGTTATCATTCCCCAAATAAAACCTCTTCTATGAAAATTAACCTAGTGAACGCTCATCTAGATTAAACAATTAAACATGCAAAGGTGATCAATCAATAACATATCTAACGCATAGGAGAAGAGTTGTTAATTAAAGTGCGCGACCTAGCGAACGCTCGTCTATCCGCGATCCTTCTTATTTTGATTCCGACCCGTTTGATAAGCCTTTACTACTTGTGAATTAGAATTAAAACCCTAATTCTAGCACCAATTACATGCAATCATCTTAAGTTTCGAACCTTAAAACAAGAACACATAAAAGATTCAATAAAACCGAATCAAATAAACGGAGTCACATAAGCTGCTAGAAGAACTAATTAATTAGGATCTAACAATCAAATAAACTCATAAATATAGGCTGAAAATTATATAAATCATGTCATGTTAACTAATACAAAGAATAGTCAAGCAACAAAGAGGAACTCAAAAAGAGTAATTAAAGAATAAGTTGAAGTACACCATATGGAAAGTAGGAAGAACTCGAAGATCACAAACTCTTAAATCCTCACGCGAGTAACTCAAAAGCCGAGATTCCCAAGGTGATGATGATGGTGGTGATGATGGTTGATGGCTGGTGGTAATGGTGTAAACAGCTCCCCTCCTCCTTGAAGACTTGAAAACCCTAAATACTAGAGAATGGAAAATATGATGTGAGATGGAGAAGAGAAAGAGGAGGGTTTGTCCCTCCCCATTGGGGTGTGTATTGGTGAGAAGAATGAGGCTGCTATTTATAGGAGAATGGAGAGGAAGAAGAAGACAATGAAAGAAATAAAGAAAGAAAAGGAAGAGAAGTGGAATGTGAGTGGTAGAAAAGAAATGGTAAGTGGAATGGTGGAAATGAAGTCATATGGCAATGAACCATTTATTTAGATAAAAGAAATCAAACACTAATGGTATGGAGAGAAAGAAACAAAGATAGTTAGGTGAGATGGGTGGAAATATGGGGGTGAGTGGAGCATTGAGAATAAAGGAAAAGGAAAGAAATAAAAGCAGACAGCACTGAGCAGTGGCACTTGGAGTGGAATTCTGGACGTATGGACGGTTGGATGATTCTGAAATTTTAATGCCGAACACTTAACATCCACATGCAGCGTGTATCAAAAATACAGCTAGATCTGACGGTGCAATTGAGAGATATGGGCTTCGAAAGTTGACTGATCTGCACAGGCAGAATGTCCGAAAATCTGGGTTTGGGCCTTTCCTCATGCTTTGTGAACTTGGGCCTTCCTTCATGGATTTGGGCCTTCCATCTTGGGTTTGGGCCTTCCATCTTGGTTTGGGCCTCCTTCTTAATGGGCCTCCTTCTTAATGGGCCTCGCAAAAGCCCATTAGACTTCGTTTCTGCACATGTTCACATTAAAACGTCATTTAGGACTCAAATATGGAAACTAAGCTAAAATAGCAAAGTTACAATTAAATCATAGCCAAATAGTAGGGAAAACACATTAAAAACGTGACACTTTGTGCTCCTATCACCATCACGGCCTCACGGGCCAGCATGTTAATTCCAAGATCAAAGTAGCTTTAAAGGGGAAAAACACAAAATATTACATACTAAACATATAACAAGAAAAAAGACAGAACTGGTATTAGTGACACGCCCAAAAGGAGCGGATCAATTTAAAAAAAACTCTATCGGTAGTAGTATAGTGGTAAGTAGGGTATCGTTCACAACGGAGATCAAATGGTGTACCTAACAAAAAATGTCACAAAGAATTAAATAAAATAAAGAATTATTATTAACAAGTATAAAAAATATACATATGTCGCCTTTTTATTTGACACCGACCTTTGTCCAAAGTCTTTACTACTCATGAATTAGGTTTCCAAAACTATTAGGTGAATTGTAATCCCTAACTCTAGCTTCAATTATATGCAAATATTATAAGTTTCGAACCCTATAACATAAACACATAAAAGTTTTCTATAAAACAGAATCAAGTAAACGGAGTCACATAAGCTACTAGAATAACTAATTAATTAGGATCCAATAACTAAATAAACTCATATATATAGGCTAAAATATATAAATCATGTCATGTTAACTAATACAAAGAATAATCAAACCAAGAGGAACTCAAAAGATAATTAAAGATTTTTTTTTTTTTTTTTTTAGGGGGGGGTTACTCCAAGTTCGAAAGGGGGAGGGGGATTCGACCCTTGTGAGCGGGGAGCCACGCCTAGTCCAACGGACTACACCCAATGCTCAAGAGTAATTAAAGATTAAGTGAAGTACACCATATGGAAAGTAGGAAGAACTGAAGACCACGAACTCTTGAATCCTTGAAAGCAAGCAACCCAAAGCGAGATTCCCAAGGTGATGATGGTGATGAACAGTGTGGTTGATGGCTGGTGGTGATGGTGACATCTCCTTCTTCTCCTCCTTGAAGCCTTGAAAACCTAAATACTAGAGAAAGGAAAATATGATGAGAGGGAGAAGAGAAAGAGGAGGGTTTGTCCCTCCCCATTGGGGTGTGTTTGAAGAGAAGAATGAGACTGCTATTAAGGAGAAGGAGAGGAAGAAGAAAACATGAAAGAAATAAAGAAAGAAAAGGAAGAGAAGTGGAAGTGAGTGGTAGAAAAGAAATGGTAAGTGGAATGGTGGAAATGTAGTCATATGGCAATGAACCATTTATTTAGGTAAAAGAAATCAAACACTAATGGTATGGAGAGAAAAAACAAAGATAACTAAGGTGAGATGGGTGGAAATAGGGGGTGAGTGGAGCGAGAATAAAGAAAGAAAAAATAAAAGCGAAGACGAGCAGGCGCACGGAGTGGAATTCTAGACGTGTGGACGGTTGGATGATTCTGAAATTTAATGCCGAATACTAACACCACATGCAGGGTATCAAAAGTACAGCTAGATCTGACGTGCAATTGAGAGATAGGCTTCGCAAGTTGACGATCTGCACACAAGCCAAAACCGGTGGCCTTTCCCAGCTTTGGAACCCCTTCCTTCAAGTTGCCGCCATCTTGGGTTTGGCCCCCTCTTAATGGGCCTCATGGCAGACCACCTCTTAAGGCCTCGCAAAAGCCCATTAGACTTCGTTTCTGCACATGTTCACATTAATACATCATTTTGGACTCAAATATGGAAACTAAGCTAAAATAGCAAAGTTACAATTAAATCATAGCCAAATAGTAGGGAAAACACATTAAAAACGTCACACTTTGTGCTCCTATCAAATTCCCCCACACTTAGCTACTGCTAGTCCTCTAGCAAACACAAGAACAACAAAAAACAGAATGGTATTTCCAACCATAACCCTCAGCGAGTTCATAAGAGTTATAATCAGGAGAATAAAAATTATATATCAAGGCTAACAAATTCGCTAAGCATTTAACATGTACATCTCATTCATGCTTGGGTGAAGTGTGTGAAAACCGAGTATAGAAAAAATTTCATGCAATCAAATCGGCACATCGAAACAACATTAACCACTAAAGCTCACAATGGTCACTAAATATTTCCGCTCAGTGTTTAGGGTTAAGTGTTTACTCTCATAACAATTGCACAAGTAATGTTCCCATAAGCTTGCTCATCGACCAACTCTCTACAATTAATCTATAAATCATTAAATCATAAGGGCTTTTAGGGTGAAACAGGGGCCAAAAGGTGGATGGTGAATGGTGAATGAAGGGACTGGAAATGAAAAATGTTTCACATGTTTGCAAGACAAATCAACGACTTTGAAACTCATACCTATGCTATACCCGAAACAACTTTCTTATTCTCCTCCAACCTTTTATTGAAAATAATACAAGAAAATAACTCTATTTTTGGAATTTCTCTTTCTGACATTTTTTTCTTTCTTTCTTTTCTATTTTTTTTTCTTTGAGGAACTTTATTCCTTCTTTTTGTTTTTGATTTTTTTTTCTTTCTTTGAACAAATACAATAAAATAAAATGCACCCCCACACTTGCCTTTTGGTATACTACCATACAAATCAAAACCCGAAGCATAAGAACATAAGAAGTCACTATCATCGTCTTGCAAACACAATAAAACAAGGGTGAAATGGTGTGGGTGAACAAAAGAAATGGCTAATGAGTGTTTAGTTCAAAAGGGGATTCCTAAAGTTCGTGTTTAGATGGATGGTGAATACTTTGGCCATGGTGCTCAACTAATGCCTTAATCATCTCTAATTCATCACAGATTAACAAAATGTTTCAAGAGGTCTCTGAGCAAGTTCTAGGTTCAAAACTCATGAATTGTGCACACATGAAGAACGAGTAAATGTATGAAATATGCATACATGTGAATATTCAATAGGCTCAAGTCCTCACATTTTCTGGGTATGCATGACAATGTATGTTCAAATGTGCTTCTCGGATTGCAATCAATTAATCGAAACAGGTTATGTGAACATGGAATTTCGAGCAATCATAAGTTATACAAATTAAATTCAAAGCAAACTACATAAAGTCTTAGTATATAATCAATATTTTCCTAATCAAAAAAGTAAACTCAATTAATCCTTGGGATTGGAAAGAACAAAGCACAAAATACAAATAAAAAAAGAAGAAATATTTTAGTAATTTTTGATTTTTTGATTTTTTTTTTATAAATGATAGAGCTGAAATAAACAAAAAGCACTTTCTAAGACTCGATACTCCAAGAGTGGAAACAAACGAGCTTACATAATTCAACATTTTTTTTTTGAAATTTTTGAATTTTTTTGATTTTTTTGGGAAAAAATAACACAAAAAAACACAACATAAGCAATTTTTTTTTCTTTTGAATTTTTTTTTGAATTTTTTTAAAGATCTACCTTACCCCCACACTTGAATCTAACATTGTCCTCAATGTTTGACAAATATTTAGTGTAATGAAAAATTCAAGCATGGTGATTTATTTGAAAAATAAATAAATAAACCAAAATAAATGAAACACTATACAAAATAAAACAAAAAGTAAAACAACAATTTTTTTTTAAACCAAATTTTCTATGTTTTCTTTTACAATGAACTAAAAAAAAAACAATTAAAGAGTGAGAAAAAAAAACTCCCTTTGACGACTCCGAGGATAGCCGAATACACATAAGACACCAACCTCAAGGCTCTCCGGCCTTGACTTCCAAACGTTAGCTCCAAGTGCATAATGGTATAATTTCCGACAAACCAAGATTATTCCCTATAAAATTTAAAAAGTTAGTAATAAAATTTACAAAATAAAAAAAAAAATTTACAAAGTTAAAAATGTATCACAAAAATTATCTATACAAAATGAATAAATAAATTTTCCTATGTCTAAGTAAATTTTATTTACAAGTAATGTTAGTTTGTCCAAAATATAGTTAAAAATAAAGTTGATTCCAAGCGGTAACTCAAGGTGGACTTACGGCCTAGGTGCAATGCCTTGACTTAAATGACTTTCCGTGTTTTCAGAGGCGAATGGCCAGATCATATGAGAATAAGCGAGGGGCAGGATTCATTTAGTGGACTACGGAGGCTTACATCCCTATCGACTTACGTCAGTCTATAGTCCTCTGAATCCAAAACCTGTCACCCAGGGTCTCGACCTAGACACCATCCATGTGCCCCTTACTCAGTTGAGAAAGCACTTAAGTGTTCGACAATTCTCCAAGTGTTAATAAAGGCCGCCCTCAACCTCAAGTGACCTTAGCAAGGTACAAATGAAAGGTTTAGGCCAATATTAATAAAAGGACCTTACCTATTTCCGTTCAAGTTACAACTTACAACAAAAAAAAAAATAATCAACTATATAAAAGACACCTAAATAAATTACTACGTGTAACAAAATATCAACAAGTATAAATAAATATTATTCACAAATATTCACAAAATAATAGTTAGGAATTTTCAATCCCCGTCGACGGCGCCAAAAATTGACACGCCCCAAAAAGGAAGCATCAATTTAAAAAAATCCCTATCAGTTGTAGTATAGTGGTAAGTAGGGTATCGTTCACAACGGAGATCAAAGGGTGTACCTAACAAAAAATGTCACAAAGAATTAAATAAAATAAAGAATTATTATTAACAAGTATAAAGAATATATACATATGTACAAAGTAAAAGGGGTTTAAGAGATTAAATTGAATGAAATAAATTAATTAAATTACAAAGAATAAATTAAATATGATGGGATGAAACACAAAGTATATAAAGTTCAGCCACAAGTATACAAGTTTACCAATCATTAGACCGAAAATTAACCAAGTTCCCTAGCCATGAAACCGAAATTAACATATGTGGAAAATTAGAAGCTAACCATTCCCCAAATAAAACCTCTCTAGGAAAATTAACCTAAGTGAAAGCACCTAGATTAACCAATTAAACATGTCATCTTAGTCTAGAAAGCTAGCTAATCAAACCATGTTTAACGCATAGAAGAAGAGTTGTTAATCAAAGTGCACGACCCATTATAGAAAAGTCCATATGTCCGCAATCCTTTTTATTTGACACCGACCTTTGTCCAAAGCCTTTACTACTCATGAATTAGGTTTCCAAAACTATTAGGTGAATTGTAATCGCTAACTCTAGCTTCAATTATATGCAAATATTATAAGTTTCGAACCCTATAACATAAACACATAAAAGTTTTCTATAAAACAGAATCAAGTAAACGGAGTCACATAAGCTACTAGAATAACTAATTAATTAGGATCCAATAACTAAATAAACTCATATATATAGGCTGAAAATTATATAAATCATGTCATGTTAACTAATACAAAGAATAATCAAGCAACCAAGAGGAACTCAAAAAGAGTAATTAAAGATTAAGTTGAAGTACACCATATGGAAAGTAGGAAGAACTTGAAGACCACGAACTCTTGAATCCTTGAAAGCAAGCAACCCAAAGCCGAGATTCCCAAGGTGATGATGGTGATGAACACATGTGGTTGATGGCTGGTGGTGATGGTGACATCTCCTTCTTCTCCTCCTTGAAGCCTTGAAAATCCTAAATACTAGAGAAAGGAAAATATGATGTGAGAGGGAGAAGAGAAAGAGGAGGGTTTGTCCCTCCCCATTGGGGTGTGTTTGAAGAGAAGAATGAGGCTGCTATTTATAGGAGAATGGAGAGGAAGAAGAAAACAATGAAAGAAATAAAGAAAGAAAAGGAAGAGAAGTGGAATGTGAGTGGTAGAAAAGAAATGGTAAGTGGAATGGTGGAAATGTAGTCATATGACAATGAACCATTTATTTAGGTAAAAGAAATCAAACACTAATGGTATGGAGAGAAAGAAAAAAAGATAGTTAGGTGAGATGGGTGGAAATATGGGGGTGAGTGGAGCATTGAGAATAAAGGAAAATGAAAGAAATAAAAAGCAGACAGCACTGAGCAGTGCGCACTTGGAGTGGAATTCTAGACGTGTGGACGGTTGGATGATTCTGAAATTTTAATGCCGAATACTTAACATCCACATGCAGCGTGTATCAAAATTACAGCTAGATCTGACTGTGCAATTGAGAGATATGGGCTTCGCAAGTTGACTGATCTGCACAGGCAGAATGTCCGAAAATCTGGGCTTGGGCCTTTCCTCATGCTTTGTGAACCTGGGCCTTCCTTCATGGATTTGGGCCTGCCATCTTGGGTTTGGGCCCCCTTCTTGGGTTTGGGCCCCCTTCTTAATGGGCCTCATGGAAGACCACCTCTTAATGGGCCTCATGGAAGACCACCTCTTAATGGGCCTCGCAAAAGCCCATTAGACTTCGTTTCTGCACATGTTCACATTAATACATCATTTTGGACTCAAATATGGAAACTAAGCTAAAATAGCAAAGTTACAATTAAATCATAGCCAAATAGTAGGGAAAACACATTAAAAACGTCACACTTTGTGCTCCTATCAATTAGCTTAGTGGTTAGAGCACTCACTATCTAATATTCAGGTCATGAGTTCAAGTCACCATGAAAGTAAAAATGAAATCTTTTGATCCTCTTAAAAAAAAACATATAGGTTTTGTTCCCTACAGATATATTACATACATAGTTCTTATAACACCTTCATTTCACAAGTTGCATTTTTATCGGCAATGAACCTCGTAGACTTCTTCATTTTCTTCTCACTAATATAACATTTTTCTTTAACAAAAGAACCAATTTCATTAGATGAACTTCAATATTTCACCAGAAACTTAGCAAATATGATATCTTCAACATAACAACATCAATAACAAAATCAACATGGTTAAAGCGGACAACTAACAAATATTAATTACATCAATATAATTAAAGTTGAACCCTAGTCAATCTTGGACAACCTAAAATAGCAAAATCCCTAATACTTACAAACAACAATTCTTGATTGTGACTTAATACATGTAATTCTTTTTTATCAAGGATTAATTACATTTTACCCCTCGACGTATGAGAGCATTTTCAATTTCATACCCAATTATAAACATTATGGTAACGTTCGTGACTCCATCATTCCGCATTTAGAAGCATAATGGACTAATCTCCACTTCTCTAAATTTGATATGGTCATGGGATATTATTCGAAAATTCTCTGCATCAGAGACTTGATGCATCTATGTGAAAAATCATCAAGGAAGAACAATTGATTGAGAAAACTCTCACTACCTTACTATCTATGCCTTCAGGAAATGCATGACAATGATACTTGTGAAGTATTATAAAGCGAGGCCCGTGGGAACTAGACCGGTTCCAGAGACCCATTATAATGGTGTCCCTAAAGGAGCATGTTGCGAGCAAAACCTTAAATTTATGGACAAATTCGGACATTTTGGTCCATAACATCAATTTTCTCAAAAAGGTAATCGCCATGAGAATAGTTGACCACACGAGCATAGGGCCCCCCTATAGGAGAAGACAGTCGTCCCTACGGGAGGGACGCCGCCGGTCACCATCAGTTATGGTTATGTCGTCACCGGCCAAGGAAAAACCGCCACACCGACGTCAATCTCAAGGACTATGCGCGTCGGGCTTGTGCGCCTTAATCAAGGGAGAATTCTCTTCATGATGTCTATTACTGATTAATGGGCCAGAGTTTGCAATACATATGAGGATGTAATTGCAAAGATCACAACGTCGAGTTTAAGAATTGAAGACTTTGAAAGCCAATTTTGCTTAAGTCTTTATATTTTCCAAGTTGATGTAATAAGGCAAGTTTGCCAAGATATATATGGATTTAGTTTTGATTTGGGAACAAGATGGAACTTTGAATGTAAAGCATTGGCTCATATCTTAAATAAAATCTTAGTTGTTTTTATGAAACTTGATTTTAATTATAGGCATTTGTTTTTTGACATGGTACCTAGACATTCCTCTGTGACTACGATGACAAGACCATCAAATATTGTGTAGGGAAGAAGATCTTCCCGGCCAATTCCTCTTGCTCAATGGAGGATGCAAACAAAAAGACAACAGAGTAATCAATGGAGAAACCCATTCTACTGGCTTTTTTTGGTGAACTCTTGAGGTGGACTTGATGATTTGATGGTTTTGAGAATAGGCATCTCTACTTGATGTTTTCTTTTCCCCCTTCTCTTCTCACACGTTCTTCATTTGGTTATTTATTCTGTTCCTAGGACATTGACTTCGAGGAACCGTCTAGGCGTGAATGTCACAACAAATGGAATTAGACCAGGTTAATTGGTTTTGCGACTTTAATGGGTTACAATAACTAAACTTTTCTAAATTTCTTTTATTGCATAGAATCATAGATTGATGAGTTTCTACCATGCAGTTATTATCAGTTTCTCACCCTTTGCTAATTGTTAATCAGTTCGAGGCAGTCTCCTCTTTGCTTTGCTAAGGCCAAAGAGAAATTCAACTAAGGAGGTATCCTTTCTTTTTAGCACACACTGCTGCTTCTTTTTTCTGTTGTTCATCCCACTAACTTATGTTTTTCTTTCTTCTTTTGTTGGGCGATGGAAGTTAGGGTTTTCTTGGCATTTGTTCAACCGTTTTCTGTTGCTCATGTTCATTTTAGATGAACATTTCTATCGTACGGTGTTGAAATTAAACACACCTCAATTGGATTAAGGGGATTTTTTTTTTTGTCAATAGGGGGATTCTGTTATATGCCTGTACTCCTCATCACGAGAAAAGAAAAGCTGGGAGTTTTTGCAGAATGACCATAGAAGCAGGACATTCCTTTTGAGAAGCACATGACACCTTAGTCCTTATTGGAAGGGTAGTTTAGGAATTTCGAAGCTAACTATCAAAGAGAAAAAGTAAGGATTCTTCTATCACAATGAGCATCGGCTGGTTCAGATTGTTCTAGCAGCACAAGGAGTTTCGTTGATTTGTAATTTATTTTCATATTCAATATGCCATTCTGTGTGCGAATGAACTTTGTTTTTTTATTGTGACCTTTATATTCAGCACTAATAGTTTATTCCATAGAAGCACTAATAGTTTATTCCATAGATACCTTCAAACTCGCAAATAGTTTATTCATCTTACTTGCATCTATTTGTTACAAAAACCACAATGAAAGTTGTGGATTGAAAGGTATATGCATGCTCTCACTCCCTCTATTTGAGTTTTTCTCCATTTTCTGTTTTGTTTCTTAGTGGCCTATAATTGGAAGAAAGTTCTATTCAGCAACAGGGAAGCGAGTCCGCATTGGTGTACAATGACGAAATCAACAGGTATTTTTGTATTTGTATCTATGCCGACCAAGTGTTTGTGTAAAGTACTGACTAAGGTTTTTGCGTTGCAGCAAATATCGGAGTTCCACCTGTTTACTCTGCATGATATTGATTTTGCTTTCCAAATGTCACCAGACTCACTAATACTCAACATCATCATCTCTCTGGTATGATTCATTGCAATTCGTATATAAAGTATTGGAGAGAATGTATGAGTTTGTATTGATATATGTAATTTATAGGGGAAGGAGAAGGTGATGTTATCTCACCTCATGTGGCTGGGCATCTATTTGGAGGTACTGTATGGAAGATAACAAAGGATGTAGAGGATACATGTTGTCGACTTCAACCATCGAAAAGAAAGGAAAAGAGGATGTTATATATGACATTATGACGAAATCAACGCGTATTTGTGTTTTTAACTTTTTAGGGGTTTGCAAATTATTTTAAAAAAGGATCATGCAACTATATATAAGTCTGTATTTGTTTGTTATATCTATATATCTATTATTTACTGTGTATGACTGTTATTATTGAAGATCACCTGCCAAAGTCCTAGCCTTCTTCCTTAGGTTTGGGCTCTTCACTTTGAATTTGAGATGCCAGGAGTACCGACTGAAACAACATACACCTATCATATATACACCTTTAATTAAATGCTTTATGGAGTGCATGCATAGCTATGTTTCATATCTGGCAGTGTGTGGTTTAGAACTTTAGATAGACAACCTTAATTGCGAATAGGAATCCGCCATCACATCAAAGTATCAATAGCTTCTTGAAATTTCTTTTGATTTTGTGCTTAAGTCCAAAACAGCTAACATTGTTTTAGGGTACCAAAACTAAATTCAGAAAAGGAATTAAAAGAAAAAAGTGTCAAACAATTTAGAAATTGTGTAATACAATATGAAACAGCACAAAAAGAAGATCATCTCCTATTCTTTTCCCATGTACTTTTTACATAAGTCATTTCATCACCACAGGAATTGTCACTGTATTAGCCACCAAACTCTTGAACATTTGCAGCAACATATTGGACCTCAAAGGCAAACATGTGCCTCATCTGCAAACTTCACTCTTTCTTTTTTTAACCACTTTTATGTTCGGCCCGGGTGTCCTTAGTTATATTATAATATGAGTTTGTAATTTGCCATATATGATAGGCTTTTATTTCTTTTGGAGGTAAGCTTTACGTCCTCATCTATAACTTTTTCTCTACTCTCAATTAATAACTAACATTGACTCTCTTGTAAGTTCACAAATTTTATACTAGTTGTTCAATATAATGTGAAAAGAATTGTAAATCATGTACAATACGAAAATTAATGAAAGATTAAAATAATCATTTTGGGATATAAAGGAAACAGAAAATCGATGCGTGCAAGAAGGCTTGTATATATATAAACATAAATAAAGATGTAGATATGAAAATATCAAAAAACATACAAAGTCATGAGACCTACAAAAAATATTAAATACCTGAAACCCGATAAACCACAGAATAAGTATCTAAACAAGCTAGAATGGAATAGGAGTTGGCAATACAGCCCCATAATGTAACCAATGCTCTGCATTAATAACACAGTAGCCATCTCTTAACATCCATCTTTGGGCGCCAGGACAGTGTCCCTTACCCAGTAGTTGCTCTTTTAAGATTAGAATCTCCCAAGTCTGAACATGTTTCTTATAGCATAGACTAAGACAATGTGGTAGGCAACCACACCTGTTTCAAGTGGTGAACTATTGACACTGAGTTTCGGTTTTGACATAAAAACTTTTCCTTGTGCACTGCAATAGTTATTCTACTGCAAGGTCCTCTTGTGAGTTAGGATATCTTCCCTTGAGAGTCTTACCTGTTGCAAAGTTTGACAAGAAATAGCAAAACTTAATTAAATCCTTTGCAATTCTATAGCGACCAACCAAAAGAAAAGAAAATGAAAGCAAAAAAGGAAACGAGCAATTTACAGGCAAGTTTTTTGCAACTAAAAGAGATCCTGTTAGGTCCAAATGATAAAGCTACTATTGACCGTAGAGTTGATCGGTCCAAACTAGATGAACAACCGACAGTTTCAATTGTAAATGGCATCCATATAGTTAATACAGACTTCTGGATTTCGTCTAGGTCGTTCTCTCAATTCATATAATAATAAACAATTATCATCATAATGAGTATCGTTAGTGTAGCCAGTCTAATATTCTCCCCTAAGATTATATATAGACATATATAGCCTCAGCTGTTCACAGCATGTCTGCATTCCATCAATCAATTTCAAATCATTACTAGACCTTCCTTGCAAGTAGCAACTGTTAACTATTTGTAAGGCACCAAAATGGAAAATGAACTAAACTTCATTTATTACAAGCAAATAAACACTCAAACACACACACACACATAGATACGAAAAGCCAAAAGATAGAACAGAAACAATTCACATGTATAAGATTTTTCTACATTCCCAATACAATATCACAAGGGCATGCACCAGTCCTGCATTGTAAGTAGGGGAAAGACTAAACTCATGTCATTGCCCATAAAAGGCAGCACATTAGAATATAATATCATTTTTTAGTGGTCTAGTCGATCACATATGTAGTTCATCAAATGAAAGATGAAGTTAAATGTGAGTTTTCCTCACATATTGTGGATTACCATGAATTGACCTCTACATTTGTAGAATTGTATCTCAATTTTTGAGGAATCATATATATATATATATATATATATATATATATATATATATATATATATATATATATATATATATATATATATATTCTAAGTCAAGTGCGGTTCTGCTTTATTAATGCAATCTGTACTTTAGGCCCTCGTCCTTTCGAAAAACTAAGACACAGAATCAAGCTCATAAATCATCAAATGCAAGCAAAAATATAGATTAATTAAGAAGCGTGAAGGGGATAACTTACTACAAGCCGGTTGGCAGATTACAACAAAAAGGCACCAAGCATCTGCCCAGCACTAGAAGCCATGTCCATATCTATACACTCATTGACAAGCATTGGCATAGGCAGGAATTTGATAATCAAAGGTGGAAGAGTTTCATCCCCAACATTGACTATGAATTGGAATGCAACACCCATAAAAGTCCTCTTCTGTTCAGACGACGACACAAGAAGGCAGACTGTTTTATCTCCTACATGTATCAGAGTATGATTGGATAGTGGGAGATCACCGAGATAATCAGGCCCGCATTTTGGGAAGTCTACAGGCAGCGACACATGGCTGTAGTCTCTTCTGATGTATTCAAAATCATATGAAATCAAATGCACCGATATGTGCGGAACATCGAAATCCGAGGGTTTGAACACAAAAAGCACAAATTGCTCACCATCATCAACAACTACGGTTGAGCCCATGAAAGAGAATTGGTCAAGGCATCTCCATCCTTGCTTCGGGTCAGCAGTGTCAAACCAGTAGCTTTCTATTCCATCTGAAACCAATATACTTCTACCGGCAATTGCAAAGTATTGATCATTTATAGCCCGCCGGTCGCTGATTGAAAACGGATAAGAGCGACAATTCATTCGAGGGTACGGGAGAGAGGACCACTCATTGTCATTTGGGTCAAACACTTCAAAAGATGCGCCAGTCACCGCCTTGCCGAGAGCATATAATTTGTCGTCCAACTCCACCAGAAGAGGCTGAACGTTCCCTCTTAACATCTCCTTCATGGGGAATTCATTTGTATGCTTATCAAAGCAATAAATCTGTCGGGCCGGGTGATGGTAGAAACGCCCCATTACCGGTTGGTTTGGAAAGGGTCCATGGGCATACCGTGGTTCTGTGCCACCACCCAAAACAATGTCGGAGCGCCAGACACCACAACCCATAAAAAAGGCCAGATTATTGCCGGAAAATTTACGGACCTGCAGTAATTGTAATTGTCGTTTTTGAAAATAGCCAGCATAAGGGAACAGATCGCGCAATTTCACCGATAGAATTGAGTACGACACCATGCCACGCTCCTCATACTCAGCTAAGCATAAGAAGAGGGACCGATTGTCCGCATTCCAGTCAATGCTCCACGAAAACTTTTCTCGCCTCTGAATAATAGCCTCCTCACCCTTGCTCTTGGCTCTTCTCCGGATTTTCCCCTCGCTCTTGTCCTTAGTCTGGAATGGTTCCATGGCCTCCGGCGTCGGAAATTCCCCACCCTTGCTCTTGCTCTTGGCTCTTCTCCGGATTTCCCCCTCGGCCTCGTCCTTTGTCCGGATTTTCCCTGCGCACAATAGCGGAGCACGAATATTGAGTAGGGTGGGCTAAAATTGTTTATTGTGTTGCTTACTTATATTTTTTTTTTGGACGGATGTTGCTTACTTATATTAACATAACAATTTTTTGTAACATATATAAAGATAGTTTAAAAAAATTATATAAAAAAATCAATTGAAAGAAGTATTTGGGAATTTTTTTTATTATTTTAAGTGATTATTGTCTTTAAATTTCTTTTGTGGGCTAAATTTTTTAAAAATAGGTGGGCTATTGTTAAAAAAAAAAATAGGTGGGCTAAAATGTTTAAATGACATATTATAGTGTAGTTATACAACCAACGAGGTTTGGCTCGGTTAGCAAGGGCGGGCTTGAGGTGTATCACCCACACGGGTTCGATCCCCGCTACCAACAGCATCGTTTGGTTCGCGATCTATAAGTCTCCTGCAGAAATCCATACTGGGGGCGATGTGACGGGTACGTGTCACATCGTCGATCCTTCCGGACTTAGGTTGCGAGCTTGCAGCCTGATAGTGGTGTAGCGTAACCAAGCTCTCACCTAAACTTTTTTTTAACCAAAAAAAAAAAAATAGTGTAGTTATACATATGAAAATTTTTTGTTGCCAGAATTCTACCCGGGCTACAGCCCATGGCTGGTTCCGCCAATGCCTGCACAACTAAACAAACTAGTACCAACCACGTTTTTTGTTTTTTGTTTTAGAATATTTTCCGATGTCTTCTAAAGCCTACCGTGTCAACGAGCTGTATATCTATTATTTTCTCATTGGTATTATTGTAATTATTTTTAGTTTTGAGTAGTTATTAGATTAGATTGGATTGGGTAGTTATTGAGTGGATTGGATTGGGTAGTTATTAAGTGGATTGTATTGAGTAGTTGTGGGTAGTTATAGGTGGTTATGAGGAAGTTTATTTGTAACACTATATATATACCTCCTATTTTGGAGAAGAATATACACATCAAAGTATTCTTGAATACAAACTGAAATTCCGGTTACACGGAATAGTCCCAATAATCGTTCGTTGCTTTTAAACACTAAACAAGGATACAAGACACTTCGAAAAACTACACACCTCAAGCAATGTTCAATTGAGCACAAACAAATTATGCAACACTAACAAGCAATTGAACAACCTAGGATCCCAAAGTGAGCATCATCAATAGCTCACCACGGACTATATCTATCAATGAATGATTAAGCATGCAACATGTTAATCAATTAAGCATAATATAGATAGGCAAAACAAACATACAAGCAACACACAATATGGTCACCCGGAACCTCTACCTCTAGAGGAAAACTGGAGGGGAGCCGTACCCCACGCTCTTGAATCACACTATGAATAAAGCCAATCGGCAAGCACATACAAGGGGAAATCCAATTCCAAACTCAAACACTATCAACCTATTGACTAGTGGCAGTTCTAACCTTTCAAGCTTCCAATTGCTTCTTCAAGTGCACCTTCCTCAAGCTTCTTCGAATGGACTCCACCGGTGTGAACCTCCAATCCCAAGAACAGCTACAATGCAATGATGTATGAATGGTTGTGTGTGAAATCGTTCACCTCAGCAAAACAACAATTAATGTTTGCTAGAGATGAACAAAACTCTCCTTAATCCTATGGAAAGCTAAACAAGCTTGTATCAAGCAAAACAAAGGTTTAGCATGTGGATTATATGTGGAGCACCAAAGGAGGAACCTATAGCATGGAACTAGGGTCACTCAATATCAAAGGAACTTTCTCAGAATCGTTTCTCAAAGTTATAGAATAGAAAGTTACAAAATGAAGCAACAGAAATCTGTTTATATAGAACTGAGGCATTAAGCGATCGATCGCCCAAGGGGTGCGATCGATCGCACGACAAAAACAAACGTTTTCAGCAAAGAAAACATGAAGGGCGATCGATCGCCCGATAGAGGTGCGATCGATCGCACGTTCCAGAAGCTGCAAACCTTAAAGGCGATCGATCGCATACCAGGGACGATCGATCGTTCAAAGGCAAAAGTCTAACGGAAATATTCCGCACTCAAGCGCACTAGATTTAAACACAACGGTCATAATTCTGACCTTTGACCTTGGGCGATCGATCGCCCGATAGGTGACGATCGATCGTCCAGAGTAAAAATCGGTTTTTAAACAAGTTTTGCAATTTTCACATAAAACCAATTTTAAGTTCTAGCAACCCTAAGGTGATTGAAAAGACTTCCTAAGAGAACCAAATATGTATGAGATGCAAATGCATGATCCATACCTTGAGGAAGTAAAGGAAATCACCACGAACCATTGAGATGAACTTCAAGGATGTCGAACGATCACCAATCCTAATGCCACGACTTATAAAACCCTATCAACTATACAATTGAATGCAATTACAGGGAATAGGTTTTGTCTAATTAGGAAATAGCCAATATGCAAGAAATCTTGCCCTTACACAAACTTTTTTTTTTTGGTTGAGAGGAGGGGTCTAAGCCCCGAAAGAGAAGAAACTAAGCAATTACAATACGAGGCCAAGTACGGCCATTACAATCATCTTCTAATCTATCCAGCAGATTAGTAGGAGGGTTCACGAGAACATGCCAACCCAAATCCATAGAGTGACCCATATGAGCAAGACCATCGCAAAGCATTATTGCACTCCCTATAGACATGATTGATGCCGCAATCCCAATTACCTAGCCAAAGTCTCTTGCAGTCGGATATAAGACCATGAAGAGGATGAGTGTCGGCCCATTGCCCCTTGACAAGATTAACAACAAGAGAAGAGTCGATTCCACCGTACTCGTTGCAATTCAGTTCGAAGAGCAAGGTTTAAACCATAATACAAAGACCAAAGTTCAGCAGTGAAGATTTCTCCAGTCCCCAAATTGGCATAAAAACCACCAATCCAGTCCCCATGACAGTTCCTTAAGAGGCCACCCGCAGCAATACGACCGGTGGTACAAATTCTAGACCCATCAATATTTAGTTTTATAGTACCAGGAGGAGGAGGAACCCAAGATAAGAGAACCTGATTCCGAGAGAGAAGGGAAGTAGTGGCTTTATTAGCATAGAACCATCCATGATAGGATTGATTGATCACCGAGGTCGGAGAAAAAGGGATCTGAAATTGGTTGTTAAAAACTGTGTTGCACCTCCATTTCCAAATGAACCAAATTGTTGTAGCAAAAGTTCCACACCAACTAATACCATTTTTGAACTCATATTTAGAGTGCAGATTATGAAACAACCAATCATCAAAGGAGGAAGAGCAAGATCTGCGAACAGCAACAGGAATGAAGAAACAGTTCCAAATTACCTTCGCTTGAGGACAAGAGCGGAACAAGTGTTGAAGAGATTCAGTATGATGATCACAAAGAGGGCATGAAGGGTCGTCTGAGAAATTTCTTCTAACTCTATGCTCATTGGTCATGATTTTTCCTTGGGTCAAGCACCAAAGAAAGGTCTTGATTTTAGGAGGGATGGGAAGTCTCCAAATAAAGTTCCACGAAGACTCAGAGAGATCATTCTGCCTATAACACAAACCATAGGCGGTCTTGACAGAGAAATTCCCATTTGGTGATAGACCCCAAATACATCTATTAGAGAAACCACTATCTATTCCAGTGAGGATATTTATAATTCTGTGGATAGCTTCAGTAGGAAGACAAGACTGTAACTTTGATATACCGTTCATACAACTCTACTTGTGCATGCAGAATGGTCGTATTTGGACGTGCGTTTAATCTTTTTAATTTTAAATATATTAAATTTACTTGCAAATTTCATACAAAGAAATTTGTGTATGCATACACCTCAATAAAAATACAAATATGAAATCTTTCCACATTGTAACAAACAAACATTATGAAATTGGAAAATTTACCTTTAGCAAGAAACAAGAAAACTCTTTACAAAAATATACACACGTATATACAAATATACAATTTTGATAGCTAGAACCCAGTGGAAGGCTAGACTATCACGCCTATAGTTTATTTATTGGTCCAATTGCTTAAATAACGCAAAATAAAATATTTTCTTTTTTCAAAGAAACGTCTCTACAGACCTATATATATATATATATAGTCCACTTCACATGCGCACGTCCGCACTGAAAGTAAAATGCGAACATGCTCATTGTGAGTGCAAACTAAAAATCAAACTCGTCTATATTTTAGATCATCATTCGAGGATCATTTTGATAAAAAAAAATTCAAATCGGAAATTATTTAGCCATTTGATTATCACATCCATTGTTTCAACCTTATCTGTTTCAACCTTATCTGACGGACTGTATTTGTTTGTAAACTATACAACAAACAGATGACCAAACAATCTCCAATTCGGCTGATTTTTTACAAGGATAATTCTTGAAAATAAATCTAAACGATGAACGATTCTGATGATTGAGATATATTGTCAATTGGTCGGGATGAAGATGTTCGCATTTTACTTTCAGTGCGGACGTGCGCATGTGAAGGGGACTGTATATATATATATATATACAATGAAGTCCCTTGGCCGCAATCAACTCAAACTTAGCCACCCATCTTTTAACACTTGTTGCTCAAACTACAAATTTAAAATAGGAAAAAAAAAATTAACATAAGGCACTGGTTTTGGTTTTCACTTTTAAGTGATATGTAATTTTTAGATAAAGTACATATCATGATTTGGATAATTCAGTTTTTGCAACACTCGTACTCCAATTACTAGAAGAATAATAGGATAAATAAACATATATATTATACTCATGCAGCCAAGTGTAGCAAATGAATTAACTCATTATGCATATAATCACCTCAATATTATGCTTCAACTCCTCAACACAAAAAATGGTATACTTGTTGTAGAACTGAGTGAGAAACACAAAATTAATGTGAGCAGGATGCGTAATGGGTTTGTAACATGTATGCATGCTCATGGGTATTACAGATGAAATCTATAATACCTTAGCTAAAAAACTGTTGTGTTCACGTAATTCTCCTTGACAGGAACCACCCCAGATTCCACCCCGGAACCCAAGGTGGCCCTGCGGGGCCCACCTTAGAAGAGATTTTACCGAAAATTCGGTATAACCTCCCCTAAAATGGACTACCCAAAACCTGAAATTCAAAATTTACACTTCGAGTTTAAACCACAATCCAAAACAACTTCCGAGCCTACGTACACGCCACAAATCCAAACTTATCGAAAAGATGAAATTTAGTAAATCAGAGCAAACTACTTGTTCAATAACAACTGTGACTACAAAGTAGAAGAAACCTACTGTTAGAATGAGAAACGTGAAAACTAATGCCTCGAAACGTTGTGTGGTCCGACCTCAACTAACCTGCAAGCTGGGCGATTTAAAACCGAAGGGCCCAGGGGAAAAGCAATTTACGAAAACATTAGAGTGAGTGGACAAAAATAATCTGTTTAAGAAAATACAGTTGCTTTCCCCAATTTGAAACATGCATATAAAGTTCTCATCTCAAAATAGATAACTTTCATGATAAATGCTGAAACTACATGTGTGATAACTAGGGGCACTGCCACATAGTTATCGAGCTAATGGAGGTGATGACTATGGGCACTGCCAACGTAGTCACCAATGATCAGGGGTCTGCCGCATGATCATCCTGTCACTTGGGGGCACTGCCAACGCAAGTGACACATCGAGGGCACTGCCAACCCGATGTAGTTACCTGAGGGGCACTGCCAACGTCAGGTAACGTATGCATGCATACCTCTGACACTCTGACTGACTAAGATGGAAACTGATTTACGAACTGGAACTGAAACGATAACCGAAATTGACACTGAGGCTGAAACTGACTGGACTAGCTGAAACTGACTGAGCTGAATCATTGGCCTCCATAATGCAATGCAACTAAATGCTGAAATCATGCTTATCAAGATAAAACCCAATAATCCTAACATTTTAAGAAAAATAAATCGCATGTCCAATTAATTGAAAAACGTCAATTTCCTAAACTCAACTCTACTCACCTAGGGTGAGGAGGAGATATAAAGCTCGACTCAATCAACGGTAAGGAGGAGATACTCGACTCTACTCACCGAAGATGAGGAGAAGATCTAAAGGCTAGCTAACAACGATTGTGAACATCTGTATCCTCAAAGAAACATTAACCTCAATAAAATACTTGAAAACGTAAAACCTCATGCAATTTATCTTTAAAACTAAAGTCCACTCACAGATAACCGAAACAATCCGATGCGTGCTGAAATCCTCCTCGACGTCCTCCTGAACAAAACAATCATTAACGAACCCTTAAACCATAATCATCTTTAATTATCCAATTCATCAAATCTCCCCAAACCAACCGTCCAAAATATTCAAAATAATTATCTTAACATCCTATATAATTCCAGTAACCATCCGACGGCTACACAACATTCCAAACCTCGAATCGTTCGATAACGAACCCTAAATTTATCTGACAAATTCCCAAACTTCAACAATTTTCACAAAACAAGTATCCGCATGATCACGATAAAATATACAAGCAGCTAAGCCAAACCACAACCCCAAAAGATGCCGGACGCGCCCCCACGCGCCGCCCCAAGGTGGCTGCGCGTGGGCCCCACTCGCCGCCGGCCAACCATCTCCGATGGTCACCAAATTTTACAGACATCACTATCACAACATGAGGAACAACTTTCATAACTGGAACTAAGTCAAAAGATGGCCGGAAGTGGCCGGAAAGTACCTCAACAGCCGTGCAGCCCTCGCCGGAGAAATCCCTTCGTTTCGCCGCCGTCCGGCGATGGTTTCCCTCGGGGCCGGTGGCTATAGGTCGCTGGTGAGGTGGGCTTCCAAGCCCAAGTGATGGCCGGAGCTGGAATGACCGGAATCGGCGCCGGCAAGGTGAAGAATCTCACGGCCCGTGCACTGTTCCTGGGCGACTTTGGCTCGACTTTCCTTCCTCCACGGCTTGATTCGATCTAGAAACCTTGTATAGGATTGAAGATGGTAGAAAGATGAATCTATAGGGACCAGTTTTGTGGCCAAAGGTGGCCGGACGGGAAAGTTGTGGCCGGTCAAAGGTGACCCGACGGAAGAGAGAAAAATCGGGGAGAGAGAGAAAAATTGGCTGCTGGATTGGGGTTTTCCCGAAATGGAAACCCTAAATCTAAAACTTGCTATTTATAGTATTTTTTTTTTCCGAACTTTCGAAGACCATAACTTTTACATACGAACTCCGATTTTAACGTACTTCGTGTCCACGAACTCGGTTTAACGTCCTCTACAACTTCCGTGAAGAAAATTATTTCAAATTCTTTCCGAAATAAAAAGTCAACTCGACGCTTCCCTAAAAGAACTTTTTGAAGCTTGAAACTGCAACTTCCGACGCTTCACCGTGAAACACTGTAGTAAAACGATAAATTCTAGTTCGGGTCGTCACACTCCTGCTCACCCATATTTGAAATTGTTATAAAAAAATGAAAATAAACGACATATAGACTATTGAAAATCCATGCAAATTAAGCAGGATATATATATATATATATATATATATATATATATATATATATATATATCTCGTAATGAATACCTAATTTGCAAAACTTTTATCCAGGTTCGTTTAATATTGAAACTAGTTTTTGTCATCAACTCTACGTGCATTTTTGTAGTGCTAAAACGAACAAACACGATTACACGAAGAATCAATCTACACCTTCCAACCATATATGTCATTGGCATCAAGAATGGTTTACTTATTAAAACAGGTCCTAAAAACTTCATTCAAAAGCTAACAAATCCCCATATCGATCATGTGCAAGTGTAGTGACTGAAATAACCAAAAGTTAACACAATGAATCAAATCTCAATCAACATACTTCGGCCAAATATTAACTTCATCCTCACAAGGGTAATCACTCAATTTTCACTCAGATTTTCTGGCTAATTCTGATGCATTCACTCAAGTTATATGTGAGAAGAATTATATACACAAGGCAACAAATAACTCACATATGCATAACAAGAATAAAAGCTCTTTCTGAAATTTAAATAATGATCTCATAAAAGGAATATCAATTACTTGAATGAATTAAACACATGTCATAGGCTCACCTCTCAACACAAGCCTCCACAAGCCGAAAGCGCAACTTCCAAGATCAAAAGGTCTTAATTGGGTTGCAATGGGGCCATGAGGTTTAGGTTTTAAGAACCAAAGGGAAAGGAAATAACAAAGATCCTAAGAAATTAACAAGACAATATCAAGGACTTTGAAACTCATTTTTCTAAAACTCAATAAATTCCTACGGCCAAATATCATCTTGTTGGGCTCAATGCTTCATTCTAACTTGTAACTTCCACACAACAATATGTAACCAAAATTCAAGAGCACGTAACTTTTTTTATTTTTTATATATATATAAACATATATGCCACACATTTTTTTTTCCGGCATTTGAACTTTCTTTTTTTCTTATGACTCTTGAATCTGATTTGCACATTTACAATTCCCCCACACTTGTTCATTGAACAATTCACAAACCTTTGAAATATTTAGAAAAACGAGAAGTCACCATCATTGTCTCACTAACTCCTAGGAATAGGGAAGGATAAAACTAAACTAGGTTGAGGGGTATGGTAATGTGATTAACAAAAAAAGAGGCTCACATAAGGCTCAAAGGGACACATGCTAAATTTGGCTTTGGTGATAGATCCTAGGTGCCTTAATCACATCTAAGTTATTGCATATTTCAACATAAAGTTTCGAGAGGTTTCAAAGTGAGTTCTAGCATTTTAGTTCACAATATGCACATCGTATTCAAGTAATCAATCAAGCAAAAAATAATGAGACCATGTAACAAGTTATTCGACAAGAAAACAAGAATTAGTGTATAACTCTCCAAACGATTAGCAATATGGCTCAAAAACTCACAAGGGTTATACAAGTTCATACAAAACCTAACATGCTTTTTCTAATCCAATTCATCACATTAACATGACTATAAGTGCATAAATGGTTCAAGCATAACAATCATAGAAATTGATTAACCAAAAAATGAAATTTAGACCTAAAGCAATGTTTAAACTCATCTTCAGCCATTGAAAACAAAGTTCAGTTCTCATCATTGTATTGAAATGTATCCTAAGACACAAAACAAAACACTTACTCTTTTTGGATTTTCTCGATATTCTTTTCCCCCTTTTTTTTTTTTTTTTTAGTGTCATATCGAGACAAAATAACACACTGTATACCTTTCCCCACACTTAATTATAACATTGTCCTCAATGTTTCACAAAGATAAGCATGCAATGTGGAGCAAAGAATCACGAAACTACTAAGGACACTCCCGCGGTCCCGCCAAAGCAAGACCAGCAGCTCCCAACCCAGAACAGAAGAAAAAATAAAAATACTATGAATTTTCTTTCTGGTCTGAATATTTTAAACATTCTCTAGGCAATACTAGGAATTTTCTTTCTGGTCTGAAACTAACTTCTTTAGACAATTCAGCTACAAGCTTTATCAAAAGTATCTTAGATATCCTTTTTCCTTTTGTTAGATGAACCTCGCCACAGCGAGGGAAGTTTATAAATCAGAAACAGAAGAGGAATAGCAGCAGCTCTTTCCCAATGAGAAAAGCACCCAACACGGGCAAGTAAAACGCAAACAATAAGAGGAAGAGCAGTAGCTCCTAGGGTCCTACCCATGAAACCAGTACCAAACCAAGAGAATAAAGGTGAAGCTCCTAGGGTCCCCCATAAAAACAACCCCCAAAAACCCCCCCCAAAAAATATTATTGGGGGGGAGGAAAATCTCGGGGGTTTTTTTATCTTTTCTTTTTTTTTTTATCTCTGGGGGGGGGTTCTTTTTTTTTTTTTTTTTTTTTTTGGGGTTGGTTTTTTTTTTTTTTTTTTTTCCCTTTCCCTTTCAAAAAAAAAAAAAAAAAAAAAAAAAAAAAAAAATTTTATGTTTTCCCCCCCCTTTTTTTTTTTTTTTTTTTTAAAAAAAAAAAAAAGAATAAAGGTGAAGCTCCTAGGGTCCTACCCATTGAAAATCGTATTAAATTGCAATCTCATTCAATATCCAATTTCAATTAAAAATTTGATGAACAGAAGGAATTCCATGTTCCACCAAAAAAGCTCATTCATAATAGCATAAAAATCAAAACACACGTCCTGATAGCCTATTCACAATGAATCACTAAACCAATTCAGAAGCCAAAATTAGAATTCATTAGTTCAATTGTGACTCCAATACATAAACATAAAGATAGAAGTAGATGGTTGAAATCTAACCCCTTTCTTTCTAGGTAAGCAAACATGTAATCTATGGAATGGAAAACTATTTCATACCTGGACTTGGAGGACAAGGGAGTTTTATCATATATATATTTTTTATAAGGAATTATATCATTTCAGTAATTGAAAACACAAATAAATACACCCAATGTAAACATAACAACATTGAAACGCCCATAGAATATTATAATGTGCACAGCCAAACAAGACAAAGCTACAATATATACTACAGTACTTGTGAACTACTATCCTGATAGAACGAGAGAAATATCTGAACACACCCAAAAATGAAAGCATAAAAAGATTGAAAAGACCATAGAATAGTATAATGTGCACCACCAGACAAGATGAACTACCAATAAATATTACAATACTTCTGCACTACTGATCCTGATAAAACAAGAGAATAGATATGTAAATGGACCACTATAACCGCAAGGTCCTCCCATGAGCATGATCTTCACTTCTAAATCTTACCTGTTGCAAAATTTGATAAAAACAACAAAGCCATCAGATCCTTTGCGACTCCATCAAAAAAATGGAAGGAAAGGGGAAAAGTTACAAACTAGAAATCACATGTGAAAACATGTTGTGTAAGTAAAGGAGATCTTATAGAGTCCAAATGATTAAGCTCTGATTGAGTTGATTGGTCAAACTCGATTGACAAGTTCCAAAGCCATAAATGAAGCAAGAATCACGCAATTTAAAACCATTTTCCACCTTTCTCACCACTATATTAATGTTGTCAATCTCATCCAGGTAATTTTGCAGTTAAAGCAACATTAAGATTCTATCAAATTGAAGAACATAATGCTTAGGTCCCGGTTCTAGACCAACTCAAAAAGTCTGAAATACACTTAAGGCGCACACACATGATCTAAACTTAATCTCAACTGTTAACCAACCATTGTGGGATATAGGAAGAAGATTGAAAACTTACAAACAACGGCATTAACTATCTGTGCAACACCACTGGAGCCGTCCTCATTATCGAAATGCCACACACGAGTAGGATGGAATTTGGTGTGGAGTTTGAAGCTGTCGTCTGTCTTTTCGAGTTGGAAGTCAAATACGATGGCCATTACAGACAATTTGAAACCTACCCTTGTGGAACAGAGAAAGGTGACTTTTTGACCTCCTAGATGGACAAATTGACATTCATCAATTTCATGCAACCCTTGTCGCACAAATAGAGATTGAGGGGCCATTATGGATTCATCAGAGCCATGTTCCAACAGGTCTACTGTGATATAAAAATATGGATCATCTTCATCTTTAACCACATATTCAGGTGGAGATGGGCCACGCACGTCGTGGGAAAATACTACAGAATGCCCTTCATCAGTGCAGACTCCTAAAGTTGCGCCCCGGAATCGAAAAGACGATACTTGCCATTTAAGTGGCTGTTTCCTGCTGAGGTCCGAGAGGTTGCACTTGTATGTATAATCACGATGTAGTGGATTAGACACAAAAAGTTGGCTACCTAAAATTGCATGAGAGAAGGCTGAGAAGCCACCAGGACATGAATAAGGAGGAGGGTTTGGCAATAGAATCCACGAACCAATAGTCCGATCATACATTTCAAAACAGAGATTCCATTCACTGGATACGACATCACTCCAAGGCAGGGGAGGAGGCGGCCTAGTGGTGAGAGCAAACAGGTTTTCCTCAACCTCCCATATAAGAGGCCAAACTTTCCCGCCTAGGAAAGGGGGGAACAAAATTTCCTCCCATCGCCTATCACTAATCTTGTAGGCCTGAACATCATAATAGCAACCTGGGACAACCAATTCTTTGAAGCGTGTAGCACGAAATCTGAAGGTCCTAGAGGGGGGGTGAATAGGACAATGACAACTTTTTCGTATTTAAATTGTTCTCAGGGATAGCAAGGGTTGTTTCTATCCTGAAACACAATTGAACGATTATATAAAGTAAAGTTGTAGTAAATATAAACAACACAAATGTTTTTGTTCTCGCAGAAACCCTGCATCCAGGGAGAAAAACTGCGTGCCCCTTACTCTTGAAGGGCAAACTTTCCACTATGTAATTCAACACTTCTTACAAGTTTGTAGCAACCTGGGATAGTTAGCCACGCTTCTATCATTCCTAGACTTTTCCTAGTCTACGACCTTGTTCTACCTCACCTGTCTCTAAGTGCTTACACATGAAAGTTTCCAGAAGTAATACAACACCTCTTACAAGTTTGTAGCAACCTGGGATAGTTAGCCGCGCTTCTATCCTTCCTAGACTCTTCCTAGTCTACGACCTTGTTCTACCTCACTTGTCTCTAGGTGTTTACACTTGAAAATTTCCAGAAGTTCCAACCTCAGAATATAGCTATCACCTAACTAATTCTTCATGGAGACTTCTCGGGTTGTTGCACTACCAATCACAATCTCATGGTATGCAAATGCAATATGAGTTTTATGAAAAGAGTTTTTGTTCAAGCTCTAAGATTTACAGTCAACAAGGAAGACTTAGAGCACAGCTGAACAATGAGAAATATAGATGAAACTCAGAAAATGTTCTATGACAATTTTCACAAACAAAACAACCAAGTAGACAAGGAGCACCTTGCTACATATATATAGGCTAAAGAAAAGCTCATAAGGGAGCAGCCACGAAACCAAAGTGATCAGAAAGTCTAGGAGCTAGGTTGCATGCCCAAGTAACCAACCCAACAAAAAAAAACACAAAGCAAAACTTTTCCACAAAACAAGGCAAAATGTTTTGCACTCTCTATCAAAAGGTTGATATGACCAATGCACAGCAAAACATCTTTTCCTTACCGACCAGACAAAGCCTTAGCAAAAGCATAGGTATTTTTGGAAAGATAAATCCTACCTAGGTAAGATAAAACTCAACTTTTAAGAACATTTTGTCACAAGACATAATTCTGGAAAACAGGACAGAAGGCAGTTCTGCCATCCTCTGTGAAAAACAATGAGATGCATAAGCATGATTTTACCTAAGCACCATGTGATCATGTTGGGTCTTCTCTTGGACTTGGACCTTCAGTCTTCACTTGATTTGGCTTGACTTCCTAATCAAAGTTGTGTTTTGTTCAATAGAGGATTGCCAACATTTTTATACTTACAAAATCCTCGGGCAATTAAAACTGTGGATCCTCCGAATCCGAGCCCAAAACCGGCACAAGCCCGCATGATACTCTTGGGAACTTTAAACACAACGTTTAACCCTATCTGTGATGAATCATCAGAAAATTACATACCCTTCAAATTGATAGAGTAAACAGTATACTCTACCTCGCCTGTTTCCTGGTAGTCAGCCACGCATATGTATAAGCACTTGTCATTCCAGGGTGCTCGCTCCTCCAATTCCACCATAATCCAGTCTAGGTATGCGTCTACGGCTTTGAACTCCTCCATCTTTCCGGCAGAAGGCTGGTGGTTAGGGTTTGGGTGCACCGACGGCGTTATGTTAGGGACCAAAATTACTTCAATTACAGATTAGTATTTCCAATTAGTTATCCTAGTTTTATTAGGGAAGTCTGTTAGTATGAGTCCAGTTGTCATGGTTTGATTTGTCTGAGTGTGTTGTTACTCTCAAATACCTGATGATTCCTCAATCACGTAGGGAGGGCTACGTGACTCTCATCTGTGGTGTGATTGCTGTGAATATAAAAGTGTAAGAGCTGTTTGGCCATTTCATCTATTGAATATCAAATTGCTATTTCTCTTTGTAGTTTTCCTTAGCTTTCTTCTTTATCATTTCTGAGTCACCAGGTAGAGCTTAGTCTCTATCACGATACATCAGACGAAGGAGTGAGACGTAGAAGCAGCAGAGAATGAATTAGGGATTTTTTTTTTCTTCCCAAGAGGATGAGCTCGAATACTTGTCTATATATATATATATTTTTTGATTGGAAAGAGAATACTTCTCTATGTTGATGACCTCCAACTACAATGGGCTACGATTAAAATCACCCATAATTAACCATGGTTCATCATATGATGGTCGGAGAGTAGTTAACAATTGCCATTGATGTTCTTTGTGAGGAGTCATATAAAGGAATGTGGCATAGGAAGATTAGTTCATTTTTGCTCACACCCCCTAGTTAAGGTGTGGGCATCACACCCCCTTAGGTGATTGACACCTATTAAATTTTTTAATTAATGTTAACTCATGGTTAACTTTTATATTTAATTATTTAATCTTTTCAATGAGGAAAGAGAATTGTAATTAATTCAATTCTCTCTCTTCTTAATGACAATTCTCTCTCTTCCTAATTAATTGCAAACTTCTCCTTTCACATGCTTAAAAAAAATCAAAACAGATTTTCAGTTGATCTTGTATACCGAATGTGTCTAACGAAAAAAATATAAAAAAATAAAAACGAAACCAGAAAATAAAGAAACCCAGCTACTTATCTGTTTGTTTTTTGTTTCTCATTCTTTACCTCTCATTCATCAGAGCAAGAACAAACCAATTAAAGTACCATATCTATCTTTTAGCTTGCCGTATAAAAAAAAATATATTTCAGCTTGCCCATTTCAGCCATTTGAGTATATAAACACCCCTTTCACAAAATTAATTAATTATTTAATTTGTTTTTTTTCTTTTCTTTTTTCATGGTTTGTGCTGTATTTATAGGGCTACCATGCATGTATGACTTTGACGTATATTTCCTTCTATATTGCATGATCACATAGGAAATAATAGGATTGTTTATAGAATTAATAGGATTATAATTCATATTTATTCTTTGTTCGGGGAACTGGGAAGAATGAAAAAATTGCAATTAATTAGGAAGAGAGAGAACTAAATTAATAACAATTCTCTCTCCTAATTGGAAGAAATAAAAATATATATTTAAAAACAAAATATATATAAAAGTTAACCATGAGTTAACATTAATTAAAAATTTAATAGGTGTCAATCACCTAAGAGGGTGTGATGCTCACACCTTAACTAGGGGGTGTGAGCAAAAATGAACTCATTTTTTAGAGCCTAAATCATATAGCTGACAATGCAAAAACCAATCATGCTCCGCAATAACATTAATATTAAACTTACTACTATTCCGGAGCAAAAGAATGCCGCCACACTGACCAAGAGCAGGTAAAAAAGCGAGAATTATCAAAAGGTAGTTTAGACAAAAGCTGCTCAGAAGCATTAGCATCGAGCCGAGTATCCAAGTGGCAAAATGCATCTGTTTGACGCGAGATCAAACTGTCTCTTTTGGCTCGTGTGTTGCAGGCGTGTCAGCACTAAATAGGTGCAAGTTTGTTGTTGAAGTTGGTTACGCGCTCTTGTTGGCTTATTCTCGTCACAATTGTCACATGAATAGGGATATCTTCATGTTCAGGTTCTTGTAAATGCATTGTTGATACAATGACTTTTGCCTGTAAAGCTCTTTCTAGTTTTACCAATCGATACTAGGAACAAGATTCCCCAGTAGAGTTTGCGCGGAAGTAAGGATTATTGTGCTACGGTGCTGCAGTTGCAAATGCGGTGTTGCAGGTTAGCAAGCAATGAAGATTGCATTCGCTAAGCATACGTGTAGATTCTCATTTTAGTAATTGCAGTCGCAAGCGTTCGTGCAAATACTGAAGTAGCCCAAGGGGCCGACAAGATACTCGCCGACAAGATACTCGTTGAGAACAAAAACCGTGGCATGTTGAAGGCTAGCTTCTGAAAGTTTGTATAGTATCATGCATTCATAATTAAAATCAAACCCAGAGGTAATTTTCTGCATATGAGGGCCGGGATTCTATTTCTGTATGGGTATTTGAATTCAAACTTGACGCTAATTTACTCTTCTGTCCAAACTTTCAGAAGATAGCCTTCAACATGCCACAAAAATGGAATCCCTCATATATTTCCCATTAAATTGAGAACAAAAATGTGGTGCCCATCCGGCCCATTGAACTCAAACGTGACGCTAATTTACTCTTCTGTCCAAACAAATTTGAAAACCAACAATTTGCCACTACCACTTTACTCAGAATTCCTCGAAAACAACCGCAATCCCTATCCTTTCTCTCTCCCACTCTCTAAACCCCTTCATCTCTCCAACCATCACCAAAATTCTCAATCTCTCTGCAAAATCAAAGAGACTCGAGCGAAATATGTAAAAGAAAAGAAGGTTAGGTGTTATTTGGCTCTCTGCTGAAATTGCGATTCCAAATCGCTCTACATGAAGGTTAGCGTTTTGTTTCATTCAATAAAAAAAATGTTATGATTACTGATATGTTCATCGTTGTGCTCGTATTCGACCGATAAATGCTACACAAATTTTGAAGGTTAGAGTTTTGTTTTGTTACGTATTTGACATATACAAATATTGATTTAGAGATTGCCAAATTATGTAAATTTGGTCCCTCGATTACTGACATTACGAATTAATTTTAAGGTTAGATTAAATCTTGAAAGTGTTTACAGATTTGTTGATTTTACTGAATTTGTATATTGTTGTGAACAAAATCCTGCATAGAACATGACAATAGATACAGCAGTTTCTATTGGTTGGTTCAATAGAAACTGCATTACTTGTGTTATTGAGTACATGTTTTTGAATTCGTTATAGAGGCTTAATCAAGCTGGGTTTGAATTTGTTCATAAAGGTCACAAAACTAGTTTATTGAGAGTTGACCCATCAATAACATATCAATTTGTCCAGTAAAAACATATTGTATTTGTAGTTTCTATCACATTGTTTGTCAGTTTGTTTTTTGAAATAGAAACATGTTATGCATACTAGTTCACTCAACAGTCCGTTCACTTGTTCAGTCATTATTTGCTCAATCCCCCCCCCCCCCCCCCCCCCCCCCCCCCCCCCCCCCCCCCCCCCGCCACCCCCCCCCCCCCTCCCCCCCCCCCCCCCCACCCCCCCCCCCCCCCCCCCCCCCCCACCCCCCCCCCCCAAAAACCCCCCCCCCCCCCCCCCCACCCCCCCCCCCCCCCCCCCCCCACCCCCCCCACCCCCCCCCCCCCCCCCCCCCCCCCCCCCCCCCCCGGGACGGTTAAAAAACCCCCCCCCCCCCCCTGCCCCGCAAACCCCCCCCCCCATATTCCCGGGTTTAACAAAACCCAAGCTTTCAACTAATATAATAGGTCCTACCCCCCCTACCACCAAATATACCCCCCCCCTTTGTTTTTACAAGTTATATCTTTTTTTTAGGTCGAACCGTCCCCCCCCCCCAAACCCGCCCTTTAGCCCACAAATTTTCTTTTAGTCCACAAACCTATATTTTACTCCCTCCCCAAATCCCACCCCACCCCCCACCACCCACAAACCGGGTCGCCCCCCCCTTTACACGGCCAAAACCAAACACGGGGGTTTACGCGCCCTATCCAATTTTGCTTACTACCTCCTTTAATAATCTTTAATTCCTTGGTTCCGAATTATGGAACTTGATTTTCACTTGTTTTGAACAATGAATTCTTTTCACCTTCCATTAATTACTTGTATTTTGGGGCTTTGTCCCCCTACTAATACTACTATACCTATTGCATACATCATAATCAACACACTTATATATCCAATATATTACTTGTACCTTTACTACAAATTTGCCCGTGCATTATTTTTGTTCATATGTACTTCATATGTTTTTCTCCTTGACAGAATTATATTTATTTTTAAATAGATGAGATTTTTGAGGATGGGGGGGATGGGGATATTATGAAAGAGGGGTAATATATATAGCAGGTGGTAAGAATGTAGGGATGGTAATTAACATGATCAACTACCATTGGATTAAATTCAATAGTAGAAAATCAATGGTAGAAAATAATGAGACAACTTAAATATTTTTTTTAACTATATCCATTAAAAATCCGTTACTTTTAATATCAAAACATCAAAACAACAAAATCTTCTTCTCCACAACCTCTCCAGACCCAATCCCCAAAGCCAAAACCTAGTAGTCGCCGTTGCTTCCATCCGGCGATCCAAAAATGGGTGGCCCTTCACCTCCTTCTCCGTTTAATTTGACTTATCAGAGGCCACTAAATCGAACCATCGTGATTTGTACATAATTTATATACAAATATGGCCTCTAACCACCATTAAAATACTAATCCGATAGTTATTTAGAGTATCTAATCCATGTGTTGCACTTTTGTAGGAAAATTGACCATCATATTGGTTTTGGGAGAAAAAAGACGCGTTTTGGAGACTTTTTGTGCATTTCCGGTAAGAGGACGAAAAGTCAACCAGTGGACCGACAGTCTCATTGTCAACCTCGACTTTTGAGCGTTAAAGTGTCAAATACCAAGTTTCGGAAGTGAAGGATAAGAGAATTCCGGAAGATTGACCAAGAAACCGAAAAGTCAAGCCAAGTCAACTTTGGTCAACTTCAAGGGTCAATGTCAAGGTGAAGGACGAAGTCAACCTTATGACTCACCACAAGGAGCCCGAAGAGTCAACAATGAATGTTCCCCTTATACATTATGAGGTTATCACTTGATTATTCTTTGTTTTCATCCCCTTATGCAATTCCCCATTTATCCTCCACTTACTCTTCTAGCTCTTAGATCTCCCAAACACCATCCTAGACCTCCATTCTTCCTCCCCTCTACCTATTTGAACCTAGTTTTTGTCATTTTAGGTCATTCCCAATTGGCATTTTCAGCTAGCCACTTTCCACCTTCCCTTTCTTCCCTCTCCATTTTCCCTTTGTTCTTCCCCCTGCCCTTCATTCGACCGGTCGAACATCGGTGGTTGCCATCTTCTTCCTTCATTTTTACCCACTTCCTCACCTCCTTTCCACTTCCATCCTTCATCAAAGTTGCTCACCACGTCCTCCTCTACACAACCATCCATCTAGCTATTGGGGATCCTCACCAATTTGTCAATGACATCATCAAGAGCCAAGGAGAAGCAAAGAGAACCATCCATTAAGCATCCCTAAACCTTTCTCTCTCTTCTACTTATGTCTAGAGCTTTAGTTTGTAATTTGATGATGTTTATGTTGATGATTAGTGAGTAGTTACTTTGTTGGGGACTAGGGTTGTGTGCCCTAGTCCAAAGTGACTTTGTGATGCTTTGATTGATGAATAAATGCTTTGTGATTCATGAATATGTGTATTGTCTATTCTAATATGTGTTGGATGTGTGTTTGAAGAATTAGCCACTCTTAGATATGCATTTGATCTATGTTGTATGATAATTGTTTGGATTGGCAACTTTACTCTTCTCTAGACAATGGGCAATATGTATGATGAACACGTTTAAGTTTTAACTCTTGAATGACCCTTGATTCATGCATTTTATGCCTCCTTTCTTTCTATCCCTTCACGGAGAGTTCTTTTGACCCTAATAAGGCTTAAGAATATCTTAGAAATAATCCATTCCACATCAATAACATCGGTGGAATGGTGGATTGTTCATGAGTTGCTTGTTTGAGTTCTTATGTTTTGATGCTTTACGCCCCTTAAGCACTATAGGGAATTCGATCTTAAGTAATTTAGAGAAATTCCCTAAAATACCTAAAGAGTTTGAATGACCCATAACATAACATTTGAATACCATTGGAAATATGGTCCTAGACCCATAACATAGCTAGGATACAGAACTTGATTTGTGATCACATTGGCATGCATTTATTGTTTAAGCATTACTTGTTGTATTAGATTTGGGTTAACTCGAAAACCCTGACGTTTTTCTAAACTTGTACACACGTACTTTCTTTTACTTACGTACTTGCTTTTACTTTCATTGCATTCATTTTCTTGCTTGCTTGCCATTTATATTTCATCATTGCTTTAAACAACCCATCACACCTCTACAATCATACATTGTCATATAAACGCACTCACACACTCTTGCCATTTCTCATCTCTTCCTCATTGCTAAAGTTTTTTTTTTCTCATTGCTAAAGTTTCTCGATTGCATACGCTACCTAGGAGTTTAGGGCCCATCGATCCCTATTGGAACGACAACTCCAGTTTATAATTTACATAACCACTCTTTGCATTCATGACAGCGCGACAACTGACCCATAAATAAAGATACGAACAGTTTGCACACGCATAACGCGTACAAGAAGATTAGTAATTAAATAAAAAGAAAAAGATTGACAATATTGAAAGAGAAATTTTATTCACACACCTCTATATACTAGATACACACCCATTTTTTTCTACAATTTACATAAGACTTTGCGAGCACGTAAAATTACCAAAAGGGACATTTATATATTAAAACTAAAGAAACATAATTGAAATAAACAATCCCGCATTAGAGTTTTCTTCTCCTCTACGAGAACGACGTGGGTGAAGATTGAAAGCCCTAATCAGAAACGGTTGGCCACTGTCATGCCCCAGACCCGATGTCGGTTTATTTTAAGCACCAAAATTCGAATCCGAGGTGTGAGCGTTAAAAAGTAAAATAATAATAAAACAAAACCAAATACATTTATGAAATTGTTTAAAATACAAATGTTTGAAATAACAAAACGTTTACAAATAGGAATTACGCCTTCTTCTAAGTTCTAATCCACTCTCGTCTTTAACCCTTTTGAAACTCGTAGGTTAAACCTGTAAAACAACAACTTATAGGGGTGAGCTTTCGTCCTCGCTGCTCAGTAGGAACAAAAGCTTTTAAGAACACATTATGATTAAAATAACTACAATGATAATGATGCATGAATGTCGAATGAGCTTCACTTATCTACCCGTTAGTCCATATAATTCAACAAGCAGAGCTTACACGTCATATACCGTGTATTTTACCAACCGGGGGTGACTTTGAATGTTTCCTTATATGATCTAACACCCGTAACAATTCAATCCATATAACCATTTTGCTAGTCATCTTGTCCAACCTCGATCACTAGTTCCGCACAGCTCTATTAGCCCACATGAAATCTGGTCCCTACGAGTTATACTCAACCACACAAAATCTATTTTCCATATATTTCATTCTTTCTATATCCATCCACCTTCCTCAATCATAATCAAATTCATTCCCAACTATGCATCCTTCTATATGCCATGCTGCATCACAATAATGTCATTAGTAATATGCATTTAGATATGTATTATGCTCTTGCATATAAGATAGCAATCACCGTATATCAATCAAGCATATTATTCAAACATCACAAACAAACAAATTATTTAAAAAGGTTCCCCAAGATCCCCTACCTTAATTTCAGTAATGAAACAGCTCTATGTTAGCTCCACTTCACGTGTCTCCTTCGAGAATTCTAGGTACGTCTTTATACCTGTGTCAAGTATTCGATTTCACAATCGAAATGAGGAATACGATTCAACATAATTTCGATGGAAACTCAATAGGCTAACTTCTATCCCCGATTACAAACATAAGTACCACGATCTCTGTGTCTACTTTCAAGATCCCTATATTTCGAATTTAAATCAATAAACCATAATTAAGCCGGAAATGTACGAAATTGGCCGGAATACCACTGAGCACAGTGGCAAAACAATACCCAAAATACCAAATCTCCAAAACTCAACAAAAAGTGAAATCTAAAGCTACAGACGTGTAGAGCTTGAAGAGAGGATCAAGATTGATACCTCAATCGAAGCTAACGATGGCCGGAGTCGCCGGAACAGTAGGAACTTATCCTCTTCGATTCTCTCTCCAGAATCAACGATTTGGGAAGCTGAGACCACAGTTAAACTCGCCTCGTCGAGAGGAAGCTAAAGGCACCGGTTTCTTCCGCCGTCGTGGCCGGAATCGGAAAACCCGATCGGCGCTGCCTTTCTTTCTCTCCGTCGTTTCTCTCTCGTCTAGCGTCTTCGTGACTAGCCATGAACGCTGTTGGATTCGCCGTGTCGAGGCGAAGAAGAAGAGACCGGTTTCTCATGGTGTGGTGGCCGGAAGGTGAAGGTCGGTGACGGAGCAGAGGAGAGGAGAGGGAAAACCAGGTCGTGCGGGTTCTGGGTCTTTCCAAGGCTGATCCAGCCTTTAAGCCAAATCCAACGGTCTAGATCAATCGGTGGATTGATCAACGGTTGAGATTAAACCACCAATAATTGCTTAATTTCTAAACTTCCGAAAATCAAAACAAATAGCTCGGGTATCCAAAAAATACTTCGAAAATTCCCACGAACTCGTCGTGACGTGTACTTTCTAATTATGATCTCAAAAATAAAATTTGTCCAACTTTAAAATTCGAGATCTCACAGCCACACTCATGGATGAACTGCCAATTTCGTAAACACATAACTTGAAATTGTTTAATAAGAGGCTTCTTGAAGATAAATTCTCTTGATGAAAACCCAAAGGATAAGAGATGCAGTCAAGGAAGATCTCAACTAGTTGAAACACTTCGAGAAAGATCTCAACTAGGTAAAACCTTTCAAGGAAGATCTCAACTAGGTAAAAACTTTCGAGGAAGATGCATAATTGCATAATGTTGAGTTTAGTAAATAGGTTGTTTGCATCTCAACTAGTATAATGTTGAGTCTTCTTCGGACATACTTGGGCATATGCGATTGTGCTATTCTCAATGTTGTTTGCATCTCAACTAGCATAATGTTGAGTTGTTTTTTTTTTTTAGAAAAAAGATGTGAGATGTGTATTTAGTAAATAAGTTGTGTATTTAAAATTAGAGTAGTTTAGAAAGTTTGAGATTATGTATCTAATAAATTGTGTTTCAATAAAGTTAATAAGTGATGTATTAATAATGAGTTGTGTATTAATAATGAGTTGTGTATCTAGTATTTAGTCATGTGTGAATAAAATTTCTCATATTGAAATTGGACTATGTGTTGTAATATTTCGCTTTAGTTGCATTTGTAATTTCTGTCGTTCATGAGGGCCAATGGGCTACTGGCCTATAGCACCTATTGGGCCGACTAATCATTAAAACATACTATTCAAAGGCCCAAGATTTGTTTCTTTCTTCTAGTAGCAAGTTAGCAACAAAAGCACCAACAGTCTGATAGTTTTCTTGTCCAAAAGGTTATTCATTATAACAAACTCGTTTATAATAATACCAAAATTTGGAGAGAGTCGAATCGCTGATAGAAGAGACGTGAGAGAAGCGAAGCGCAAGATCTCCGAGTTGAATCGCTGGTGCTTTTTTCATTGGATTATTACCCAAATCTTCAGGTAGTCTCACATGTTCACTCTCATTGTCGCAGTCCCAGTCTCATAGATTAAACCCTATGATAGTTTGTTTTGAGAGTTTGGTAAGGTTCCCGTTTGAACTTGGGTGTTTGACAGCATGATTAACTTACAGCTTGTGATTTTTCCGTTCTTCATGATTAGAGATTTATCTTTTTTTGTTGTTGTAATTAGTTTTATTGGGAGGAATTTGAAGTTGATCTGCTGCAAGAGAAAGAAATTAAGTTATAACCTTTTGGTTGTGAATTTTTCATTTTGAGATTGAATGGGTGGTTGGGTAGTTCTTTTCTAACCAAGTTGTAGCCGCTGCATTACTCTTTAATTGAACCACACTCGGTTGTAACTAATACTTGGTGTTCTTTATATTTTAGTTGGTAAATTTGTTCTGCTGTACTTTCGGTATCATTTATTTACAGTTGATTTCCTACTTGTTTTAGTTTAAATTCAATAAGAAATCGGTCAGTAACGATGCTTTGGTTCTCTCGGGACAGGGTCGTTGTATTCTCTCCGTAGAAGAAGAAGGTATTGAGTCAAACCTTCATATTGGGTATAGGGTTTTAATAAATATGGGCTATTGGATGTATTGTTTTTGTCACATTGTATTTGCTTGTTTGCACACCTGGATTGGATTGATAGTTTTCTAAGAATATGCCCATTGAGTTTGAGTTCTTTGCTTAACTGTTGAGTAGTTCAATAAATGGAGGATTTGTTTACATACTAAGTATATGTACTGTGGAGTATTAGTTTTCCAATACTGGAGAAAACAGGGAACATTTATATTTGATCATTTTATTCAATGATAAGCTGTTTGGATTCGGAGGGATCAAGCATTTGAAGGCCGATATGATATTTGTCAAGCTAGAGTGAGTTATATATCACACTTGAACATTTCCAACTTAATGTGTATCAGTTTCTCAGCTAAGAACTGCATGAGGGGAGGACTAGCATCTAGGTTTTCCTGAAGGATGGTATTCGTATCACTACAAACTGTTCAATTTTTGCAATAGTTTGAACTTTCATATACTCCAGTGTACATTTTTTTCCCCTTAAATCTTTAAATGTGAAAGACTCCACCTTTTAGAAGTTACAAAACTGATGTCTATTAAGTTCTTTTTTAAAAAAAAACACTGGATCTTTTTTGGCTGTTTTAAGGTTTTGTGCTGCATCTAACAGTAAAGTGTGTACAGAGAAGTGAAATGCTATATGGTTCAACTACACTTTTAATCTTGTTAATGTATATACTAGGGACGTTATAAGTAGTGACTTCTTCTGTATGTTGTTATGAGATAGGAAAGATGATGCTTAGTTTGCAGCACTGGTAAATTCTTGCATTCGTATGACTTGGAGTGCTCGTGGTGCCAAATCTCTTGATGTGCACCAATTATTAACTTTGGGGACCTTTTTTGTCTCCCCTTTCTGAAGTCTGAAGTAGTCTCTTTTTCTCCTGGTTTCCTTTCCTCTTCCATTGATATCACCGTTTTGACTGTAGAAGGATGTAACTTTACGTTTCATGTCATTCTTTGTGAGAAAGAAATCCTTTAGGGACCTATATGATTTGGCAATAGATTGAGGCTTAAAGTTATGTGTTTATTGGTAACAGATGATGTGTCTGGCAATCTTTGTTTTGCATAAAGAGAAGAGAAGAGGAGAGAAAATGTGACCACTCTCTGTCGTAGTGTCTTTCCGTTCTACTCTTCATTTCTTCTCTTCACTAAATGTCTAGATTCCCTGTAGAGAAAACAGAGTGGCACAAGTTGTCCACTAAATGCAAAATCCTCAAGCCTAGTTAAAAGGATGTTCTCTCCAGTATGTATGCACAAATGTTTGTGACTAAAATGAAAGAATTTGACTGAAATGCTCTCTCCTGTGTTTGTGTTCCTATTGTGACTTTATTTTCTTATCTGTTCGCTCCAATTTAATCACGCCATCTTTTTTAGCCTGGGCTTAATCAAGCACCAACAAAGTCTGGAAGTGGGAAAGTGTATAGGATATAATGATCGATGAAGCTTCATTTTGAAATAAGAAACAGACTTTATTGAGAAATCAAAAGCATAGAGTAATTAGGTAAGGATTGTTTCTTGGGTTGGATTTCTTATTTGGTAAATAATTTTGCAGGTTTAATTGACAATATAAGATGGGTAAGGCGGTGATAGATGTTCCTCCCAAGGGTGGATTTAGCTTTGATCTGTATAAAAGAAATGCTATGCTTTCAAAGGACGGGGTTCAGCTACCTCCGTTTACAAAGACGGGAACCACCATTGTTGGGTTAATTTTTCAGGTACAGCTGCTTTCCACTCTTTTATTTATTAGCAATCTTTTGGGTCAAATATTTCTTTGCTCTCGTTCAAAAAATAAATTGCTTGAGATTTTTTTGTTATTGTTATTATTATTTTTTTTAACTTTTCTTTTTCTAATTGCTTTTCATCAGGATGGTGTCATTCTTGGAGCTGATACCAGGGCCACCTCAGGGTCAATAGTGTGTGATAAAAACTGTGAGAAAATTCATTACATGGCACCAAACATATATTGCTGCGGAGCAGGAACTGCTGCCGATACTGAGGCAGTGACAGGTAAATGTTAGGATTTGTTTAGTGCTGGATATGTTTGCATGCATCTGTTTAGCACCACATGTCAAATTTTCTACATTGTTCTAGTACCGTCAGACTGTCATTATTAATCTGCTGCTATACTGTTTTTGCTTTTCTAGACATGGTCAGCTCACAGCTGCAGTTGCATCGTTACCATACCGGCAGGGAATCAAAAGTTGTGACTGCCCTCACTTATCTCAAAAGACACCTTTTCAGGTAGGTTTTAATCTCTCTCAAGTACTGCCTGCAATTATTAGCTCTTTTAGGTATATTCTCTCGTTATAAGCACATCGTTCTTACTGCTACACTATTGTTTAGTTACCAAGGTCATGTGTCGGCTGCTTTGGTGCTGGGGGGTGTTGATTTCACCGGCCCTCATTTGCACACAGTAAGATTTCCTGCTTCAAAGAGTTTGGATGTGACGATACGGTTTTCTTTTGGCTTGCATAATCTGATGCCGGACAATTTTGCCTGATTATTTTTGCAGATTTATCCCCATGGATCAACTGACACACTCCCTTATGCTACTATGGGTTCCGGCTCACTTGCTGCAATGGCCATCTTCGAGTCGAAGTACAAAGAAGGGCTGACAGTAAGGATCTTGTTTGGTTCTTGAAGTCACAGTCGGAAAAGCTATTTCATGACATTTTTTGTTTTAGATAACAGGATATCAACTATACTTTTCAATTTTTTAAATTTTGTTTTGTCTACTTCAATGCAGAGAGATGAAGGGGTACAGCTTGTTACAGAGGCTATTTGCTCTGGTATCTTCAATGACTTGGGTAGTGGCAGCAATGTCGACATCTGTGTAATAACCAAGGTTTGTTGGTTCTCACAAGTAGTCATCATTTTCTGGAAAAACAGAAAAGGGTGATGATTCTGTACTAATGTAAACTCTTTTGTATATTTGTGCTGGTTCAGGGCAACAAAGAATTCCTGCGGAACCATTTGCAGCCTAATCCTCGAACTTATGTCAGTCCCAAAGAATACTCATTCACCAAGAAGACTGGTTAGCATCACACTTCTTTCACTTTGTTTTATATGATTCAACCACAAATTGTTTCCTCAGTCTAATGCCATACTTGACTTGCATATTATAAAGCCATCATCATTCATCATGTCTCTCATATAGGAAAACTCATGTCTTCACTGCCTGTTGTTAACTTTTGGTTTGCAGTTGCTATGTGACGTGAGCATAATGTGTATCCATCGCATATGTTTTTACTCTCTGTATTTGCTTTATTTTTACCTTTGGAATTCTAGTGAAAGAGGCAACAGGCTCCAAGACCTAGTTTGACATTGTCAGTATGATGCCATCTTCCTTGTTTGACAAATACGATTGTCACTGCATATGCGATTTGTGAAAGATTGAAATATTTTCTGAATTTGTTGTGCTTTGTGTTTTGCAGAGGTTCTGTTAACTAAGATTACACCATTGAAGGAGAAGGTAAAAGTTATAGAAGTAGGAGATGCCATGGAAGAATAAAAGCACTCCTTTGGTAGCATGTGTTTTGAGATTTGAACCTCAGTGACTTGAATCCCAACTTGTTATGGGTTTTCTTCTTCTATGTGGGTTGTTAAAGGAAGTAATTGTGTGGAAGTCTTAATGCAGTTCCTATTTGAATTAATTAGTACTCAGCTTTATTCATTTTTAATCAGCAATTTCCATTGTTATAGGTTAGCAAATTACAGATGTTATAATTTCTTGTGTTTTAGGTTGAGAATTCATCGCATGTTTTGTTTTAGTATTGGGAAGCCTGTGAGTGTGACCTCCTGAAACAAGCACGTCTCTGGCATGGCTCATATCAGTAAAGAGATTTTTGTGCAACATAAAAATTCTTACATGCTACGTAGCATCAGTACTCCGCCACGTCAGCATCAATCTCAACCATTTATTTTTGGTTGTTAATCTCATCCCTTGAAAGTTAAAACCTGATCACCTATGCAGCCCTTAAGTTATGTACTCAGATCCTCTCCTCATGGAGAACTGCTCCTGTTTTCTCAGTGTAATCTTGGCCATCCAATCTGATCTCGCGGTCATGATTTCTCCTACCTTTTTTCTGAAAGTAAAACTCTCTCTCTCTCTCTCTCTCTCTCTCTCATTCTCTCCTTCCTCTAAATCTCTAATCCTCTCCACATCTGAAAATTAAAATTCATAACTTACTCTGCAACTTTCTCACTGACTCCCTCTTCCATTGATTTTTTTTTTCAACTCATCTGAAATATTGAACCAGCTTCTTCTCCTCGCTTCATCTAGTTTAGATCCACATCAGAAAAATCAAATCAAAACTCCAGATTTCTTGCCCCCCTAAAAAAAAAAGATCAAAACTTCAGATCGAGTTTTCTTTTAATTGCAGAAACTATTAATTTGAACTTTTGAACCATTAAATCTTCTTTACAGAACTCTTTGTTCATGTTGATTCGACTGAGATCTAGATGACTAGATGAGTTTGTGAAGGAAAATCTCTTTATTGCTGTAAAATGTATTGATGATCAAGCTAAGAAGTTGGTTGATCTCCGCCTGGAACGCGAAGGTCTCAGCATCAGCCATCTGAACATCAGCCATTGCCAATAATGCGATCGAAATCGAAGGTTTGCTTGGAGATTAAAGAGCGATAGCGAGCTTGAAATTGGGATTAGGATTTTAAATCTCAGAAAAAAAAAAAAAAAGAAGGAGAAATCATGACCGCGAGATCAGATTGGACGGCCCAGATGAGGGGGTGAAGGAGGTTGAAAGATGGGGATCTGGGTACTGGGTATGGTGGAGAGGGGGAGGAAGAAAGAAGAAAGAAGAAGAAGATTGAACTTAAGGGTCGAGGCTGGACCGACTGGGTTCGCCGCTCCTTCAGCTGGGGGCGGTAACAGGAATTGTTAGGTTCGACGGTGGCCGTACGGGGTGAGAGAGAGAGAGAGAGAGAGAGAGAGAGAGAGAGAGAAGAGACATTAAGGGTTAATCTCTTAATTAGCGATCAACGGCCCAGATGATATCTTGAACGATCCAACGTTCGAGATCGCGTCGTCCCAAAAAGTAATAATATTGAATAATTTATTTTCACTTTAATTTTCCAAAATTCAAAACTCTGTCGTGCGATCTCCGATTCAAACATTCCACATGTCCACAAACTCGTATCGACGCGCTCTATAACTCTCGTGAATGATGTTATTAGAAAAACTCAATGAATAAAAAGTCAACCGCTGACCCCTCGGAGAAATAAAAGGTTTTTCGAGTTAATATTCAAACTCATATCGTTAAAAATAGATCGAGTACAAGGTTAACGTTGAAATAAAGTACACTTCACAATGAGTCCATTGAAATTTTTGGATAATTTTTTAGACACAGAGCTATTTTTAATGATTTTCTGAAATTTGAGAAATAAAAATAATATGGGTCACTATGGTTGACTTCATTGATCGAGGTTGAAACGAGGTCGAAAGTGACTAATATTTTTTTCATGATCATAAAACATTGCATTAATCGCATCAAACGGTCAATTTTATCATTTTCAATTTTGATTTTTCATATCGCACGAAAATCCATATTTGCTTACTAATGTGGTCTAACTTGTTTGTTGGTTACACATAAAAATATATCTTTGAAAACCAACAAGGTGGTGGAAAAATTAATTCGCCAATCCGACCGTTGAATGTGATCATTGTAGGGTAAAATGCTTAAGTAAAAAAAATTAGCCACTTTCGTCCCCGTTAGAGCCTCGATCCACGTGGTCAATAATATTGAAGTTGTAAAAACTTGAAATTTCATAATTAAATTATTTAAAATTTTCAATATTATCAAGTGTTGGATTATATTTTTTCCTGTGAAGTGTATTTGCGTATATTTAATTTTTTTTTGTAACGAATATTAATTCGAATAATTTTTGATTTCAAGAGTTGCAAGGTTGACTTTTTATTCGTACATTTTCTCAAAATATTTTGTTCATGAAAATCGTAGAGCACTTAAATACGAGTTCGTTGATGAATAGACTGAGAGAATCCGAGTTCGTATAAGTGTGATATTGATTGTGGAAGTTTTGTTTTCATTTCAGGTATGTACTATAAATAATGGTTACTATTTTCGGAAAGTTTCCAAACATAGCTAGAACCCCTTGGACTCCCTTGCCGCGACCTTTGGTCTCCCTCGACCCAGTTTCGCCTGATCTTTGAGGCTTCCTCCCCTCACGGCAGCAACATCTCTCTCTCTAGATCATCACTACCTCACACTAGTCACAACCACAATTCAACAACAACACAACAACACAATTCAATCAAAGTCTCTAATTGATCAAGCCCAAATCCACACCTGCAATTGATCATCACAGTCTGTTATGCAATTCCAAATTACTCACAACAGCACCACCATATCAGAAGAATTACCACCAGTCTGTGTTGACATCCAAACCACCATTGGAAATTTGGAAGCTGCAATCCCAGAGCACTCAATTGCTCTCGGAACCCATTCAGCCCAGCCACGGCTTCAATCAGAGCCACCGATGCCAATTCAACACGTATCCTCTCTCTCTGTTCCACCGCTCAAACCTCAGCTCATCTCCACCAATTTCAGCCATGGGTCCATCCTCTCTCTGTACCGCCGCTGCAACCTCAATCAAACCCAGACAGAAGTGCCGCCGCTTCTATGCTCTTCGACGCAATCACAGCTTCACCTTGAAGCCGTCGCTGCACCACGGCGTCTCTGCTGTCGTCGATTCCAGCAGTCACCACCCAGATTTCCAGCTCGCGGCGCCGCGCCCGGCTCTGCCACCACCCTTCTCAGAACTGATGTGCCGCAAGCCCATTTTGCCGACCACACCAAATATGAACTGCAGTGACCCCTTTACTACCAACCAGCCTTGTAAACTTCATCGACATCCTGGCCGACCACCAAGCGTCCACCACTGCCAGCCTTCGTGAGATCTTCGCCAAGAGCTCATCTCTCCACCATTAGCACCCAGTCCACCACCTCCAAACCACTGGCAGAATCTCATGGAAACCACATACAAAACCCAGGAAAAAAAACCATACAAGACCAAATCTGATGAACGATATATACCTTCTGCAGCTCTTGATAGTCTTGCATAAGACTGATGCTTAAATGTGGCCCTCGAATCCTCATACAAAAACCCAGAAGCTAAAAACGAAGAGAGAGAGAGAGAGAATTTTTATTTAATTAACATAATGGGGAGAGTCTAGTCAACCGGGAATGGGCTTAGCCTGTTTCATCTACATTTCTTTTTAATAAACTGACATGTGTAGCTCACGTGGGGGTACTCTAAAAAGTGGAGCATCGGTGCAGCGAAGTATGTAAGACGTTTCTTCCCTCCCAAGTGAATTCCAGTTTTATCAAAATAATGGTTCCACCCTCATGGCCTCAATTACAATTTGAGAAAATATCATGGCTCTCCGTTGCGTTTATTATGATTAAATTGCTACGGTTAGATCTTTGATAATCATTTTCTGTAACATGTGCAATTAAACTTGATCTCTTTCAGCCATAGAAACAAACACTATTCCTTGTTTTTGGAAGAAGAAACACTATTCCTTTTCTCATAAAGAAAGAAAAGACTAAGTCACTAACAGAACATTTAATTAGACATAAGAAATATTATTCATAGGATAATTCTTGGGTTCACCCCCCAGGTGAACTTGAGTATTCACCCCCTCCCCAATCAACCAATTACATACTAACACGTGTATTTTTATTATAAAATAAAATAAAATTATTTTATCTGACTTGCACGTTATCTAACGCCATCTTCCCCCAAAACACGTCCATTCTTCTACCCGCTTGGAATTCTCTACCTGGCATTTGAACTTCTCAATGGGTACCTCTGAGGAAGAACTAACAGAGCTTGAAGCAGAGGCAAGTTTCTCAAATCTCAATGTTTTTGAAAGATCATTGCCTGACGTCCCAACTGTTAGGTTATGTGGATCCGATTCCACTAAGGATAAGGAATTGTTATTCCTTAGCTGTTTCCTTGTATATCTCATCCTCCTACTTGGTAATGACTTCTATGTCTATTGGAAGAGGTTTCCAATGACTTATAGGATAAAGATTAGTGTCCTATAAATAGAGGCATAGGGTGTAGTAGTACAGGTATCAGAAAACAGAGAGAACAAGTGAGGTCTGGAGAGTTCGGGTGAGGACTTTTGTGAGAGATCTTGTATTCTTGTATTCTTCTTCTTATCTAGTAAAACCAGAGCAACCCGGGGACGTAGGCAATATTTGCTGAACCTCGTTAACAATTCTTTGTGCTGTCTATATTGTTTACTCTTGATTAGCTTTCGTAAGGGAATTCTGGGCATAATTCCTATCAAATTGGTATCAGAGCTTAGGCTCTAGAGTGGAAACAATGAACCTAGACGACGTTGTGAAGAAGGTTGACAAGTTCGATGGCAACGATTTTCTACTATGGAAATCACAGATAGAGGATTACCTGAAGATGAAGAAACTCGGGAAGACCTTATCGGGTAAGCTACCTAAAGACATGAAGGAAGAAGACTTTGTCGAGATGGATGAGATGGCCCTTGGAGCCGTCAGACTATCGCTTTCAAACGAAGTGCGGCGATTTGTTATCAAGGAGGATACATTGAAAGGTATGTTGGACACTCTCTCGGATATGTATGAGAAGCCAAATGCTGTTCAACAATTATACTTGATGAGACGGTTATTCACACTAAAGATGGATAAGGGCATCTCTGTTCGCCAGCATGTTGGGGTAGTAGGTGATATAATCGAGCAGCTAGCATCAGTGGATGTAAAATTCGACGATCACATCAAGGCTTTGGTGTTGCTGACTTCTATGCCTGCAGATTGGGATGTCACTGTGAACTCTATTTGTAGTGGAGCTGGGACTACAACAAAATTAAAGTTCAATGATGTACGTGACACTCTTCTAAATGAGGAGACACGGAGAAAGAATAACAACCTTGAAGATTCTTCAAGTTCTGCACTCTCTACAGAAAATAGAGGTAGAACATTCAACAAGAATTCAAATAGTAATCGTGGAAGGTCTAAATCTAGGGCAGCGGGCAAAGGTAGAAGCATGTCCAAATCTGGCAAGTGGTCCAATGGGTGTTGGCATTGTGGAATGACTGGGCACTTAAAGAAAGACTGTAAACAGTGGAAGGATACAATGCAAATGGCAAACACAGCTGAAGTTGATTCGGATGCACTTGTATTGAGTGTAACTCAATGCCCTTTGGAAACATGGATAGTAGACTCTGGAGCATCGTTTCACTCAACCGCAAATCAAGGAATCATGGTGAATTATCGACAAGGTAATTTTGGCAGAGTGCTTCTTGCTGATGATGAACCCTTGGCTATTGTGGGAAGAGGTGACGTGATGGTTACGCTTGCAAATGGTGGAACTTGGACATTACGCAATGTCAGACATATACCACGGTTAAAGAAGAACTTGATTTCTGTGGGTCAGTTGGATGATGAAGGATGTCGTACCACTTTCGAGAAGGGTACATGGAAGGTTGCTAAGGGAGCTATGGTGTTAGCTCGTGGAATCAAAACAGGGTCACTTTATACGACCATGAATGTTATTGCGATCGTTGAGAATAATGAAGATGCATATTTATGGCATCGTAGACTTGGGCACATCAGCGAGAAAGGCATGGGGGTACTTCAGTCGAAGGGAAAACTACATGGTGTGAATTCAGTGAAGATTGGGTTTTGTGAAGACTGTATATTTGGGAAGCAAAAAATTGTCAGTTTCTCAAAAGGTGGCAAGGTACCAAAAGGTACAAAACTAGAGCTGGTTCATACTGACGTGTGGGGGCCTTCACCTGTAGAATCTATTGGTGGATCAAAGTACTATGTAACGTTCATAGATGACGCCACAAGGAAAGTATGGGTTTATTTCTTGAAAAATAAGTCTGATGTGTATGGTACCTTCAAGAAGTGGAAGGCGATCGTAGAGAATGCGACCGGATTAAGGGTCAAATGTCTGAGGTCGGATAATGGAGGTGAATACTCTGATAAAGATTTCAAAGATTATTGTGCAGAAAATGGGATTAGGATGGAGAAGACTATTCCTGGAACTCCACAACAAAATGGAGTGGCTGAACGCATGAATAGGACTCTGAATGAGCGCGCAAGGAGCATGAGGATACACGCTGGATTACCAAACATGTTTTGGGCTAATGCGATTAATACTGCTGCTTACTTAATTAATCGTGGACCGTCAGTACCATTGAACCAACTCCTACCTGAGGAAGAATGGAGTGGAAAAGAGATAGGCCTATCACACTTAAAGGTGTTTGGTTGCGTGGCATATGTTCATATTGAGTCCGATGCAAGAAACAAGCTAGATCCCAAGTCTCAGAAGTGCATATTCATTGGCTATGGCGGTGATGAGTTTGGCTATAGGTTTTGGGATATGCAAAATAAGAAAGTTATAAGGAGCAGAAATGTCATCTTTAATGAGGAGGTGATGTACAAGAATAGGCAAGCAGCAGAGCCTGAAAGTCCTGTAAGGAAAGATCGGCAGTTTGTAAGAATGGAAGATTTGACCAATGAAGATGAGTCTAACGCAAATCAAGGGGAACAACAAAAGGGAGCTCCTGAGGTCGCACAACCTGAAGAAGTTCCGATTGATGAGCCAGAGACACTTCCTTTTGTGCCAAGAGTGTCTACGAGAAGTACTAAAGGCATACCAGCTGAGAAATATTTGCCTTCGGCTAACTATTTGCTATTAACTGACTGTGGTGAACCCGTGAGTTATGATGAGGCAATGCAACATGAAGACTCTGTTAAATGGGAGGGTGCCATGGAAGATGAGATGGACTCTCTTATGTCAAACAAAACGTGGGAGTTAGCTAAGTTGCCAAAAGATAAGAAAGCATTACATAACAAGTGGATTTACAAAATTAAGCAAGAAGTTGATGGAAGCAAACGTTACAAGGCAAGGCTGGTTGTGAAGGGATTTCAACAAAGGGAAGGAATTGATTTTGATGAGATTTTCTCACCGGTTGTGAAACATACCACAATCCGAGTGGTGCTAGGTTTAGTGGAAGCTGAAGGCCTGTATTTGGAGCAGTTAGACGTTAAGACTGCTTTTCTTCATGGTGATTTGAAAGAAGTAATATACATGGAGCAACCGCAAGGATATATAGCACCGGGTAAAGAAGACTTAGTATGCAAACTGCAAAAGAGCCTGTATGGCTTGAAACAAGCCCCAAGACAGTGGTATAAGAAGTTTGATGCTTTCATGTGTGGAAGTGGCTACACAAGATGTCAATCAGATCACTGTTGCTACTTCAAGAGGTTTGACAATTCTTACATCATTCTCTTACTCTATGTGGATGATATGTTAATTGCCGGAGCAAACTTCAAAGAGATTGAGAAGTTAAAGAAAGAAATGTCAAATCAGTTCGCTATGAAGGATTTGGGTGCGGCAAAGAAAATCTTAGGAATTAAGATTATTCGTGATAAGGTGGGTGGTACTCTGAAGCTTTCACAAGCAGAGTATGTTGAGAAGGTGATTAGGCGATTCAATATGTATGGTGCAAAGCCTGTAGGAACACCATTGGCAGCTCACATTAAATTGTCTAAAGAACAATCACCCAAGACCGAAAAAGAAAAGGAATATATGAAGAAGGTGCCTTATGCGTCAGCAGTTGGATGCTTAATGTATGCGATGGTGTGTACCAGGCCAGATATTGCTCAAGCCGTGGGAGTTGTAAGTAGGTACACTAGTAATCCAGGAAAGCAACATTGGGAGGCTGTGAAGTGGATCATGAGGTATCTTCGGGGTACTATTGATATGTCTCTTTGTTTCAAGAGAGGTAGTACTGAATTACAAGGATATGTTGATGCAGACTTAGCAGGAGATCCTGATACTTATCGGAGTACTACTGGTTATGTTTATACTGTGGGTGGTGCTGCTGTAGTTTGGGTCTCAAATATGCAAGGGCAAGTAGCTCTGTCAACAACTGAGTCTGAGTATGTAGCAATCGCAGAAGCTGGTAAGGAGATGGTGTGGCTGAAGGGTCTGTTGGAAGAATTGGGTAAGGAACAACAGAATTGTGCTTTGCACAGTGACAGTCAAAGCGCAATTCACTTGGCAAAGAACCCAGCGTTTCACTCGAGGACTAAGCACATTCCTATGAGATATCACTACATACGAGAGCTTGTAGAGAATGAAGCTCTGCAATTGTTGAAGATCCCAGGAAGTGAGAATCCTGCTGACATGCTGACGAAGTCTGTGCCAATAGGTAAACTGAAGTTGTGTTTAGCTTCAGTTGGTCTCCAAACTTGAAGAAAGGAGAGGTTGGTTGCAATGATGGCTAAGGATTGAAGAAAGTTGGCTACTAGCGTAATCGGCTCCAAGTGGAAGATTGTTAGGTTATGTGGATCCGATTCCACTAAGGATAAGGAATTGTTATTCCTTAGCTGTTTCCTTGTATATCTCATCCTCCTACTTGGTAATGATTTCTATGTCTATTGGAAGAGGTTTCCAATGACTTATAGGATAAAGATTAGTGTCCTATAAATAGAGGCATAGGGTGTAGTAGTACAGGTATCAGAAAACAGAGAGAACAAGTGAGGTCTGGAGAGTTCGGGTGAGGAATTTTGTGAGAGATCTTGTATTCTTGTATTCTTCTTCTTATCTAGTAAAACCAGAGCAACCCGGGGACGTAGGCAATATTTGCTGAACCTCGTTAACAATTCTTTGTGCTGTCTATATTGTTTACTCTTGATTAGCTTTCGTAAGGAATTCTGGGCATAATTCCTATCACCAACTTCTAAAATCCAAAAACAAAGAACATAGCAAAGGCCATATTTACCTCTAACAAAGACAAAGAATAGAGCAAACTTGGACTGGATGTAATAGTTCTTAAATTTCTTTGAAAGATGGTTGCTTTTCCTCTGTTTACGATTGAAGATTTTGACTTGTTCTAACATGGTTTTAGTTTATGTCCAATCAATTCTTCTTCTTCTTCCTTCTTTTTTTCTTTTCTGTTCAATAAATTTTTATAGGGTTTATTAAGAGCCTAATACCCTGGCAGCCTAAGAGTGCTTATTAGCAGTACTGAAAAGATTAGAGTATACAATATTGTTTTCTTTGAAGCTTCAGTTGAAAGTATTAGTATCTATTATTATATATATTATTTATTGTACGTGAGTGATGATTTGATAATGTTCATTCTAATGTATTAATGTGTAAATTACAGGTTCCAAAGAATACAAATTGTACATTGTTAAGAAGCGAGTCGTTAAATGGTTATGAAATTGTTTAGCAAGGGGATGAAGAAGCTAGTTTGCAAGGTGAAGATGAAGTCAGTTTGCAAAGTGAAGATGAAGTCAGTTTGCAAAGTGAGGACGGAGTTGATTTGTCAGGCGAGGATGAAGGCGATGTGCAAGGTAAAGAGGATTTTCATTCACAAAGTAATGAATGTTCTTTGAAATCAATTGAAAACAAAGAAATAACAGAAGAACTATTCATTGGAATGGAGTTTAGTTCTGATGAGAGTGCATACAAAGCCTATTAGTCCTAATTCAAATCTGCAACAAGTCATGAGAGATGAAGTTCTAATGCTTGAGGCATCAGCTCAAGTAGGATATTCAATCCAAGTGCAACTAATATTAGCAGTTTGCTCTTTTTTTTCTTTGTTCAGCTCAAGTAGGATAGTCAATCCAAGTGTACAACTAAAATACAAACTTTGATAATATAATATCATGTGCTTTTAATAGGAATCTAATGTTGATACGAGTACCCAATTATCATATTTTGACCCAGATATGCCTTTGCAAGAAAAAAAATTCTTTCACACAAATCCTTGAGGTAAGTTGCCTAACTCAGTCACTTATGCATAATGTTGATTAATCAACATAACTTGTATTTATGTATTTTGATTTGATATTGTAGGATGCTAATATGCTATATATGATGACTGCTAATGACTTTTCACCAAGTGAAGGAGGCAAACAATGAGAAAATTGAGACAAAACATCAACAATAGTCGGGATATACATTTATGCTTTGAATTCATTGTACTGCAGCAGTCTTGGCTCAATCACAATAGTTTGGGTATACATTTGTGCTTTAAATTTATTGTATTGCTGCAATCTTGGCTCAGTCACAATAGTCTGGATATATATTAATTGAATCGATCATCATGGCTTTACTTTAGTTTAATACCTATTCTGACTTTGCAATCTCAAGTTTCAAGTCCATTTTGACTTTGCAATCTAATGTTAATATATGTGTGTTGCGTGCAGAGTCAAAAATAGTTGCAAACTATTAACTCAGACTTTATAACTTGCAAACTAGCTACTAACCGAAGGATATTGCCTGTCTCAAGCATGCCCACCTTTAATACAGTACCACTGAAAGCAACTCACACTGCCTAAGCCAAACCAAATTCCTATTGGGATTGCAATTGATGTTGGGTTTGTAGCAGTAAATGCTTTTGTTCAATTATGATTTAAAGTCCTACACAAGTTGAGCATGAAGAATGGAACAAATCCAACACTCTCAATAGCAACGAAGGCTTCATTCCAAATTAAATCTTTTAACAATTGCTAATAAGCACTATCATGCACAATTAGCTTTGTCTATTTTATGGAGGAGAGAGACGAAATAGAAAAGTAGATAGTATAAGATTGAATGAGATGATATAGTAATGTTCACCTACTCAATAAAGTGTTTACTCAGTCATGCTCAACTGTCTTTGGATCTAAATCTAATGGTGAAGAACAATGAAAATCTAATGGTGAAGAACAATGAAGCAAATAAATTCATTCCAACTGTTTAATTATTTTACACCTTGGATTTAGATCCAAAGGCAGTTGAGTACAACTGAGTAAAAAATTTATTGAGTAGGTGAACGGGACTCTCACAGTTGAGAGGGAGGAGCAAGCATGCCATCAAATTTCAGCCCCTTCACCAATTCTCATGGAGGAGAGAGATTCAAAGGCAAATTCGCAGAAGAGAGAAAGAGCGTGCACCATGCCGTTTAGCCTGGGTTAAAAGCTCATCGAAGTCTTGCAACCCCGTCTGTGATCGGCGACTCAACGGAACTAGATTTCGTTGCTCTCTCCTCTAAGAACTTGGAGAACCCAACAACTATGGTAAGAGATGATAGAGAGGAGAGGTTGGGTATGGGTTGATGCAGACTTGCTGAGTCGCATAGAGGAAGAAGAGATGATAGAGTTTCGCCAAAAAAAGAAAAGACAGATGAGAACACGGCGTAGCTTATGGTCAAAATAGTAAAATAGGTTTTTTTTTAAAATTTTTTAATAAGAATATAGGTGTCAGTGTGTGATTGGTTAATTGGAGAGAGGGTGAATACTCAGATTCACCCCCGGGTGAACTTAAGAATTATCCAATATTCGGGAGACACTGTTGTAAATAATATTTCTTATGTGGTTGTCCATGTAATTACTTGGAGGCCTTGTATGCAATTACTCATTAGTTGATACCTGTAACGCCCCAAATTACACCTCTTCAATTTAAGCACGCTACAGTGCCGCGAATCCTTAAAAATACAAGCTAGATCACTAACTTATACTTTAAAGAAACGCAAGGCAATTTTGAGAATTACTTTAACAACGCAATATGGAAACGTATTTAATTTGAATAGAGGTGAAATAATTGGAAATCATAAAACAATAGAAATCCAATTTTTATCAAATTAAATAACCGGATTGAAGGTTGAATTCATGAATGAGTTTCATGTGGTAAAGTACAATATTGACCATGAACAACTTAAATGGTCGACAGATTCAAAAATGAATACAATGAGAATGAATAAATAAATCTGGAACCTGATATTCGAAAACGAATATCCGATTATAACAAATTTGCACACCCAGCCCCATCCACCGTTGTCCCGTTTCCAGTGCACAGTACCTGCATCCAAAACTATTGTAGGGGTGAGCTTTCGTCCTCGCTGCTCAGTAGGGTTTCACCCCGGTTAGGTTTGAAAACCTTTAAATATATTTTATAGGGCTAGCCAGTATGTAAAAATATATCAAGGAAAACAATAAATCATTTCTCAATAATAATTGTTGAGAAAATAAATAGATATCCGGATAATGTATCAAACCTGATGACCGATCAATCTAGCCAACTACATCCTTACCAAGATCCAATGTCATAAACGGCAAGGAGTAGTGAGAGTGTCCATTTATGCCATACCGCCTAGATCTAGTGCCACACCTCATTGGATGTCAGACACTATTCCGTTCGTACAGCCCCTCCGGAGGTTTAGGGGATCGAAACCCAAGGTAGTCACTATGCTCCACTCACTCTCAGGTCATCACATAAAATCAAATATAATTGATAATACGCATGGCATATAAAATATCAAATCATTCAAATTCATATAGAACTCTAGCCATGCATTATTATTTACTCGTTATATACGAGAAAATACTAACCGAGAGAGTCCCAAGTTTTCCCTACCTGGAATATCAAAGCTTGTCTTCTCTCGTCACTTCAGGCCAACACTACCACCACCACAGTTCACGTTTCGGGTTAACTGGAGTCCCTAGTCCGACAATAACTGAGTATTAAATAATATTCACAATTAATAACACTCAACAAATTCATTCAAGTCCTCTTGGACAACCATTTCCGAGTACTTAATTCAATCAATCAATATTTTTTATCGGGTGCTATCCCATAGTTACTATGGGCACCCAACACCATTTCTATTTAACCAACATCGAATTGCTTTTCGATAACTTCTCAATTGTTCAACATGTTTAGCATTTACTGTATTGGTTTACACTAAACCATAATGTAATAACTTTATGCCAAATCACAATCGAATACTTCCAGACCAATTTCCAAATCATTAATAAGCATTTCCAAAATTCCTCAGTAATTACTGCCGTACGCCAAATTCACAATCACCAAATATATAACAACCAATTTCCATATACCAAGTTTAATTCACAGTAATAGTGATTCCAAACTAGTGATAGACTATACTTTCAATCACTTTGCAGCCAAATATCAATTCACCATCAACAGTTCAACAAGGATATTCCAACCGAATTTCGCATGATCAAACTACCATTTACAATTCAAAGCTTGTACCTTCATCGAGTTCTCAATTGGAACTAAGAGTCTGAATCAAAGCTTCAACAAAACTAAGCAGTTACTGCTCTGTTCCAAACCACCAAGAGAGAGACACTGCAATCTCAGGGCCTCCTTCTAGCTTCCTGATTTTCTTCCCAACTCCGTAAATGATAACCTAGGCATTAAATCATGCTCAGAGACACAAAACTAGACCAGAAATCGAATCACAAACCCAAACCCGCCACTGACCACAGTGGTTCACGGCGGCAACACAACACCTAAATCACCAAATCTCTAAGCACGATCCCAACACAAAAACCAAGGTTATAGACTTGTAGAGCTTGAAGAGAGGATCAAGATTGATACCTCAATCGACGAAATCGGTGGCCGGAGTCGCCGGAATTCGAAGAAATCCGCCGGAAAAGCCAGAGCTTTATTGCTTCGATTCTCTCTCTACGGTCAATGATTCGAAAATCTGAAACCATAGACAAGTTCTCCGTGACCAGGCGAAGCCATTGGTACCATTTTCGTTCGCCGTCGTGGCCGGAATCGGAAAACCCGATCGGCGCTGCCATGACTTCCTCCGTTCGTTTCTCTCTCTACCGCCGTCGATTGGATCAGCTGTGACCATCGTTGAACTCGCCACGTCGATCTGAGCAAGGCAGGATCGGTCCGGTGCCGTGAAACGGCCGGACGAAGGAGATGCCATCGGAGGTGTCGCGGCAGAGGAGAGAAGAGGCGGTGAAGGTCTGGAGAAATCTGGGCCTTTGGTCTGATCCAATGGGTATTTGTACCCCTTTTCTTTTAATTCTTTCCAACGGTCAAGATCTTGCAGTGATTTGATCAACGGCTGAGATTAAATCAACTTTAATTCCTTAATTACCAAACTTCCAAAAATTAAAACAAATAGCTCGGGTATCCGAAAAATACTCCGAAAATACCCACGAACTCGTCGTGACGTGTACTTCATTCTCGAATCTTTAAATCGAAATTACGACAAAAATATAATTTCAGGAGAATTCCCGAAACTCTTTAAATATTACCGAGGTTACGAATTTAATCTCGATCAATATCCGAATTAAGTCCTTAATATTTCCGGGGTCTCACAATACCCCTATTATGTAAACTCTATCACTATATAAAGAGGCTAATGAGAATGAGGAAAAAACCTCAACATTCCATCTCCTATATTTCTATTTGTGCTCTACTTTCTAGCAAAGTAAGTTTCTAGTTTATAACACGTTATCAGCACGCTTGTCTCTTATATGTCATTTTCATCTTAAACTCGATGATGATCCAAGAGTTGCATGGTGCAACAATTGTTTCTTTGACCATCACTCACGATCTATGAGTGATCCATGGTTAGTTTCGTTTATCGCTTCATTCATCTTATTTGTTTACTCTAAACGAATGATCACGTTCATACAACAAATTGTTGTTCATACATTTTTTTAGGACTAATTTCTTGTTAATACCCTGAACTTTGGGGGTGAAATCAGTTCAGTCCCTGCACTTTTAATTTAATCAAAACAGTCCCCGAACTTTCAATTTTCATCCAATAAGTCTTTTAGTCAAAATTCAATCAAAATTTTGTCCAAAAAATATGTGAAATGTCCATTATACCCCTACCTGTTTAGTTTTTTTTTTTTTTTTTTTTCAGTTTTAAATTTTCTTTCTCTCTCTCCCCCGACCCCTCTCTTCCTCTCCTCCCCGTGATCTTCTTCTTCTTCCTTCTTCTTTTCTTCCTCCTCCTTTCCTTTTCTTATTCTTTTCTTCCTCTTTCCTTTTCTCTCGCACCCATCTCTTCTCTTTCTACACCCAAGCCCACGCTCCAGCCACCTCTCGTCAACACAGCCCGCACACCATTCCAGCCCACCACCACCACATCATCACTCCATCATGGCCACACCGCCGACAACCCATCAATTCGCCGCCGAAGCCAAAGCTCAGCACCGCACCACAATCTCTTCTCTCTCACCACCGAGCTGCTCTCCTCTCCGGCGTTCCAATCGAGCCCATGCTCGACCCAAGCCACCACCACCATCTCGGCGCCGCTCATCAATTCTGAGCCCAGCCCGGATTTTCGCCATCGTCCTCAGGCCATCCTTTGGCCACCCATCGATCCAACATCAAGCCCATGCTCTTGCTAACGCCGGCGTCGATTCCCATCTCGCTGCAACCAACAACCCAACACCAACTCCCTCGACCGGGGAGAGAGAGAGGGTCGGGAAGAAGGATGAGGAAGAGGAGAGGAAGAGAGGGTCGGAGAGAGAGAGAGAGAGAGAGAGAGAGAGAGAGAGAGAGAGAGAGAGAGAGAGAGAGAGAGAGAGAGAGAGAGAGAGAGAGGGAGGAGGAGGGGGAGGAGGAGGAAGAGGAAAGGAAGAGAGGGTCGGGGAGAGAGAGAGAGGGAGAGGGAGAGAAGAAGAAAAAGAAAAAAAAAGCTACGGCAAAAAAAACTGAAAAAACTAAATAGGCATGGGTATAATGGACATTTCACATATTTTTTGGACAAAATTTTGATTGAATTTTGACTAAAAGACTTATTAGATGAAAATTGAAAGTTCAGGGACTGTTTTGATTAAATTAAAAGTGCAGGGACTGAACTGATTTCACCCCCAAAGTTCAGGGTATTAACAAGAAATTAGTCCTTTTTTTTATGTTCTTTGCTGTATCATCATGTGTGTATAATGGTCATAACTCTTTCATGTTCATATGCTTACAATTGTTATTTTTCATGACTTTTGAGCTACTCACTGTTTAGTAGTTTTGGTATTGCATTGATAACTATGTGATTATTATCGATCATTATTAATTTTCTTTAATTTTCAACGTTTGTAACTTAATTTGTTAGAATTAATTTTCACATTTAGTTACAAATAAAGACTTTTTATATTTCTAACTATCCTTAGCCATCATGCATGCAATTTTAATATGCATGTCAATGCTTTTGGTTTTGCGATAATTATATATGTTATATCTCTTAAAAGTGAACCAGAAGTTTCACTTTGATATATCTCAAACCTGAAGTTCTGAGTCTAATATTTTGAACCAGAAGTTCAAAATACCAAACATTAGAACCCGAAGTTCTAATAGTGAAACCTTGAACCCGAAGTTTCGAGTGAAAATTACGATATATTATGAACCCACATTTCGACTCTGTATCTCCTCGAACCCGAAGTTTCGAGTGAATTACTTTTTTGTACGAAGTCCAAAGTATTTCATTGTTAAGAACCGGCAGTTCTAACACTCTTTGGATTCTAACATCGTTCAATGAATACCATTAACAATTCATTTATGTTATTATATGTTAATGTTATTACCATTAATCTCCATTATTCAATATATATGTTACAATATATGTATTATGTTTTCCTTTTAATGAACAGTGAACCTGAAGTTTCACTATAGTTATTCCGAGCCCGAAGTCTCGAATATAAAACTATTGAACCCAAAGTTCAAATTACTAAATATTAGAACCCAAAGTTCTAGTTGTGCGATCTCAAACTTGAAGTTTTGAGTAATATCTAAAATTCAAGGAGGGATATGATTCTCATTCTTATTATTCCATTGGACTATGAACACATTATAAAAAAACCTGAAGTTCTCCATAAAAGAATGTTCCGTTATTTTTACTCATATGGAATTGCAGTCCCAAACTCGAATTTCGAGTTTATCATTTTGGCCAGAAGTTCAAAATAGACTTGAAATGAACTTGAAGTTCATAAATAAATTGGATATCTTCCTAGCCTTTATCAAATGCCAAACCAGAAGTTTTTGAATATATATTAATAATTCATGACCCTGAAGTGTCATATATAATTGAGTAAGAAATTATGGCTTGGATATGACTTAAGGATATTCATGATACAAAATATTGGCATAATATATCTACATTTGTTTTTGCATAAAATATATGCAATTATGGATATGATCCATTTCAATTGCTGAAATTTCTCAATGCTTACTAAAAGCTAAGGTAACAATTATCTCAAGAGCTGCAGATCTTGATTGATGGCTCCTGAAGAGCTCATACTATGTTACCGATATGAAAAAGTTTTTATATTGGTGAAGGTAATTTCTACCATACAACCATAAGTATGCTAAAGTACAATGTATCATGAACCAGAAGTTTCATTGAGCCAATAATATAATCTTTTGGCATGGTTGAGTTATTTTGGATCCGCTAATTTACATGAGGTCATTGGCAAATGTCAATGACATTTATTGTTGAGTCATATTATTTTGTCATATAATTGTGATTGCAAATTAATTTGCTCATGATGATCATATTTTTCTTGCACAATTTGCAAGATGTCACCTTAATGAGATAGTCCTCCCACTGTTAGGGGGAGTAATGATCGTTCCAGAAGAACGACTTGACTTGGTGTGAGATTTTTATCCACTATATATGTATCATTTTATTTTTAAGGAATAGTCTCAACTAATAATGAGAAAATTGAGAAAGTGACACATTATTATTGACCTAAAATTGGTTTGGGCTCGCCACCCACCAATGGATATCTGAAATCCATTATTTTTATACGCATATTCTGAAAATGGTCAAATAAGATGGTCTTCCCGCCGTTAGGGGGAGGAGTAGCTAATGTCATTGAAACAACGACGTGAATTCATGTAGATAATATCCACTAGGTTCAAAGTTTTAAGCTCCCTAGAAGAGGAGTCATACAAGCCCTATAACACTCAACATGAGATTATGAGTAAAAGGATCCACATTCTCGAAATAACTAATCTATGAGGTATGATTGTCCTGGAAGAGACAATAGATGCCCTAGAAGAGGCATGGGTACCTGAAATTCCGGTTGCACGGAATAGTCCCAATAAACGGTAGTCGTCCTAAACACTAATCGGAGAGCATACACAACTTTGAACAAATTAAAAGTTAATCTCTCCACAACCTTGGTTCAAACAATTGCACAAGCAGTTCACAATTGACAACAAATATATATGCAACAAGCACAATCAATTGCACAACCTAGAATCCCAAAGTGAGCATCATCAATAGCTCACCACGGACTATATCTATCAATGTATGATCAAGCACACAATATGCTAATCAATTAAGCACAATAGCATATAAATAAGCAATCATACAATATGCTAATTAATTAAGCACAATACAATAGATAAGCAATCACACAAACAACACACCGATATGGTCACCCGGAAACCTCTACCTCTAGAGGGAAAACCGGAGGGGAGCCGTACCCCACGCTCTTGTGTAACACTATGAAAAACGCCAATTGGCAAACACATACAAGGGGGAACTCCGTCCCAAACTCTACACTATCAACCCTATGACTAGTGGCAGCTCTAACCTTGTGTAGCCTCCAAATGCTCCTTCAAGTGCTCCCACCTCAAGCCGCTCCAATTGAACGAACTCCACCACGTGAATCCACCAACCGCAAGCAACACCGACTATGCAATGATATGTGTGTGTATGAATGAACAATGAATTCAATTCGATTAACACAAGCAATTCACAAGGAACAATTGCTTGAATTAACCAAACCAAATTGAAAAGCCTTGAAGTGATTCAAGGGTTTGTTTAACTAATCACAAGGATCATTAGCTAAACAAAACAAACAACAAAGAAGATTGAAACTAATGATTCAATCAAACAATTCAGCAATTCAACATGGAACAATTGCTAGAATTGAATAGAATCTCCTAAATCCTAAACATAGGCTAAACTAGCATACATATGCAAATCAAAGTGTTTAGCAAAGGATTATAAATGGAGATTTAAGATGAGGAACCTAAAACATGGAACTAGGATCACTCAAATATATCAGAAAACTCTCTCAAAGTGTTTTTAGACGATGGGGAAAGAGTTTTTACAAAATGAATCCGAAGGGTTCTATTTATAGAAAACAAAATAAACGCTTATGCGATCGATCGCCCGACACTATGCGATCGATCGCACAGTAGAAAAATAGCTACAGGAAGCGAAAACCCGATAGGCGATCGATCGCACTATTCATGGCGATCGATCGTCATTGTTCATGAACAGTACTACTGTAGCAACGGACACATTTTTGAATCGCAATGGGCAGATTCTCCAACGGTACTATTGACGATCGATCGAACTATTCATGGCGATCGATCGCACTATTCACGATCGATCGTCACTGTTCACGTGAATAGTGTTACTGTAGCAAAAACAGAAAAATATCTTCAAATTAAATGTTTGCTTAACCAAAATAAAATTCAATTAATTTCTAGCAAACCTAAGATATTTGTTCTACATCTTAAGTGCAAACTAAGAGTATGAAATGCATATGCATGAATCATACCTTGAGTTGCTTGAACGAAACCTTCGATGAACAATGATCGAAGTCCGGAGAAAAGACCGGATAAGAATGGCGTCTTCACGAACCATCTCGAGCAAGAACAACCTAAGCCACTATTCATAATCCCTTAAACAACCTAGCATTGAATACAATAAAATGCTAATACAAGGGAAGATGTTTTGTCAAATAGGAAATAGACAATAGCAAATATTTTGCCCTAACAGTACCCAATATCAATATGCTTACTATAGCTAGCTAATACATGCATATGAATGTGTTGGATCTCTAATTGATCATTGATGATATTTTACTTGTGGTAGCTACCGAAATCATCAAGGGTTGTGTATTGAATTAAACCACGTTTCATTATGAATGTCGACAAGTATTTTACTGGCCAAATTTGGAAAGAGGCAATTCCAATTCAATTGAATATTGGAAACGTGATGAAGCATTTGAACCTTATAAACCCTACAATTACAAAAGGGTGTTTAAAGTGAAGAGAAATCACTATGACACAATATCTCTTTATAGAGATATGAGATTATGAATATTAATCTTTTCTTATACCAGCCACAACTTTTCTATAGGTACAGTGTCATATATAGCTATTATATTGACGTGAGACTTATGGCATGTTGTTGTTGTTAAGGAGATATCTAAATGCTTTTATGTGAACATTGTATATCGCCAGAAGCGATTTACCTATGAATGTAAAAGAGCATTCTCAAAAGACAATTCCCAAATGACTTAGTGTCAGTATAAGCTTATTGCTTAATTAAATCCTTGAAAGATTCATATTGTCAAAGGCAAGTCCATGAATGACTGAGAGAGCCTGAAGCTCACTTATGGAAGAAATTAGTCTAAAGCTCATGTATACTCATTTTATTATAGTCAAAGTGACTTAAATTATCTCAATGAGTACTATGACTAGACTAAGATATCGAATTCGAAATATGATAATGTTGCAACGTATTCTAACTTTCGCAAAGTTATTAGAGCTCCTGAAGAGCTTATATGAAATTATCAATATGTACAAATTGATATCATGGCTAGATATACCATGTTAATTTCTCAATGCTTGAAATATTAGATAAAGGTGAATGTGTCAATTCTTATTCCTTTATATTGTTACTATTTAGCTAATGTCTTTCCATCAAGTTGAGCATATGAAATTGTTTCATAACCATATTATATGAGGTAAGGTTTAATGAAAGTAGCATAGTTTTGTTGGTATTACTTTTACTTTGTAGGATTGAAAATTAATGATGAGCCCTTATACGCAAAGCATATGCGGTCTCTCTTCAATGATAGAAACACCGAACCATTAAGCATGGTATATGTACTTTCAAATACATGAATAAAGCTTGCAACTATCAGGGTGAGATTCGATCTTATCAGGGGGAGCATCCAGAAGTATGCTACCTAGGACATATGCGCGTTGTACTCTTTTTCCTTCGACCAGGGTTATTTTTTCCCACTGGGTTTTTGTTACCTGGCAAGGTTTTAATGAGGCAACAATAAAACGCGTCCAACACCTTATCATTGATAGGTGGACATCCAAGGGGGAGTGTTGTAAATAATATTACTTATGTGGCTGTCCACGTAATTACTTGGAGGCCTTGTATGCAATTACTCATTAGTTGATACCCCTATTATGTAAACTCTATCACTATATAAAGAGCCTAATGAGAATGAGGAAAAAACCTCAACATTCCATCTCCTATATTTCTATTTGTGCTCTACTTTCTAGCAAAGTAAGTTTCTAGTTTATAACACTACATATTAGAAAAAAAAGAAAAACAAAAAACGTCTAACCAAATTGTAATTTCGCGGGTGAATTAGAATTTAATTTTCATAATAGTCACAAAATGAATAAAACTTGAAAATTGAATTTCAAAATTGATTAAACTAAAATGAAATTCATAGAATTCGGATAAAGCCATAAAGGTGACTTAGGTCAATTGTTTTTTTTACTAGTTTAAGTCAATATTAACAATAAAAAATTGTGCAATTCTCTAATAAAGAAAAGATTGTTATAAACTAGAAACTTACTTTGCTAGAAAGTAGAGAGCAAATAGAAATATGAGAGATGGAATGTTGAGGTACTTTCCTCATTCTCATTAGCCTCTTTATATAGTGATAGAGTTTACATAATAGGGGTATCAACTAATGAGTAATTGCATACAAGGCCTCCAAGTAATTACGTGGACAGCCACATAAGTAATATTATTTACAACACTCCCCCTTGGATGTCCACCTATCAATGATAAGGTGTTGGACGCGTTTTATTGTTGCCTCATTAAAACCTTGCCAGGTAACAAAAACCCAGTGGGAAAAAATAACCCTGGTCGAAGGAAAAAGAGTACAACGCGCATATGTCCTAGGTAGCATACTTCTGGATGCTCCCCCTGATAAGATCGAATCTCACCCTGATAGTTGCAAGCTTTATTCATGTATTTGAAAGTACATATACCATGTTTAATGGTTTGGTGTTTCTATCATTGAAGAGAGACCGCATATGCTTTGCGTATAAGGGCTCATCATTAATTTTCAATCCTACAAAGTAAAAGTAATACCAACAAAACTATGCTACTTTCATTAAACCTTACCTCATATAATATGGTTATGAAAAATTTCATATGCTCAACTTGATGGAAAGACATTAGCTAAATAGTAACAATATAAAGGAATAAGAATTGACACATTCACCTTTATCTAATATTTCAAGCATTGAAAAATTAACATGGTATATCTAGCCATGATATCAATTTTTACATATTGATAATTTCATATAAGCTCTTCAGGAGCTCTAATAACTTCGCGAAAGTTAGAATATATTGCAACATAATCATATTTCGAATTCGATATCTTAGTCTAGTCATAGTACTCATTGAGACAATTTAAGTCACTTTGACTATAATAAAATGAGTACACATGAGCTGTAGACTCTTTGCTTTCATAAGTGAGATTCAGGCTCTCTCAGTAATTCATGGACTTGCATGCCTTTGGCAATATGAATCCTTCAAGGATTTAGTTTAGCAATATGCTAATAGTGACATTTTCTCCTTTGGAGATTTACCTTTGACAATGCGCTTCTGGCGATATACAATGTTCACATAAAAGCATTTAGATATCTCCTTAACAACAACACCATGCCATAAGTCTCACGTCAATATAATAGCTATATATGACACTGTACCTATAGAAAAGTTGTGGCTGGTATAAGGAAAGATTAATATTCATAATCTCATATCTCTATAAAGAGATATTGTGTCATAGTGATTTCTCTTCACTTTAAACACCCTTTTGTAATTGTAGGGTTTATAAGGTCCAAATGCTTCATCACGTTTCCAATATCCAATTGGATTAGATTTGTCTCTTTCCAAATTTGGCCAATAAAATACATGTCGACATTCATAATGAAACGTGGTTTAATTCAATACACAACCCTTGATGATTTTGGTAGCTACCACAAGTAAAATATCATCAATGATCAATTAGAGATCCAACACATTCATATGCATGCATTAGCTAGCTATAGTAAGCATATTGATATTGGGTACCCATGCCTCTTCTAGGGCATCTATTGTCTCTTCCAGGACAATCATACCTCATAGATAAGTTATTTCGAGAATGTGGATCCTTTTACTCATAACCTCATGTTGAATGTTATAGGGTTTGTATGATCTCCTCTTCTAGGGAGCTTAAAACTTTGAACCTAGTGGATATTTTCCACATGAATTCACGCCGTTGTTTCAATGACATTAGCTACTCCTCCCCCTAACGGCGGGAAGACCATCTTTTTTTGACCATTTGCAGAATATGCATATAAAAATAATGGATTTCAGATATCCATTGGTGGGTGGCGAGCCCAAACAAATTTTAGGTCAACAATAATGTGTCACTTTCTCAATTTTCTCATTATTAGTTGAGACTATTCCTTAAAAATAAAATGATACATATATAGTGGATAAAAATCTCACACCAAGTCAAGTCGTTCTTCTGGAACGATCATTACTCCCCCTAGCAGTGGGAGGACTATCTCATTAAGGTGACATCTTGCAAATTGTGCAAGAAAAATATGATCATCATGAGCAAATTAATTTGCAATCACAATTATATGACAAAATAATATGACTCAACAATAAATGTCATTGACGTTTGCCAATGATCTCATGTGAATTAGCGGATCCAAAATGACCTAACCATGCCAAAGTAATATATTATTGGCTCAATGAAACTTTTGGTTCATGATACGGTGTACTTTAGCATACTTATTGTTGTATGGTGGAAATTATCTTCACCAATATACATTCGTTAATGCAAAAGTTTTTCATATCGGTAACATAATATGAGCTCTTCAGGAGCCATCAATCAAGATCTGCAGCTCTTGAGATAATTGTTACCATAGCTTTTAATAAGCGTTAAAAAATTCCAGCAATTGCAATAGATTATATCCATAATTTCATTTTATGCAAAAACAAATATATGCCAATATATATATTTTTTTTTATCATGAACATCTATAAGTCACATCGAAGCCTTGATTTCTTACTCAATTGTATATGACACTTCAAGGTCTTGAGTTATTAGCATATATCCAAAACTTCTGGTTTGGTGTTTGATAAAGGCTAAGAAGATATCCAATTTATTTATGAACTTCAGGTTCATTTCAAATCTTTTTTGAATTTCTGGCCAAAATGACAAACTCAAATTTCGAGTTTGGGACTGCAAATCCATATGAGTAAAAATAACGTAACATTAATTTATGGAGAACTTCAGGTTCTTTTATAATATGTTCATAGTCCAATGGAATAATAGGAATGAGGATTGCATCCCTTCTTGACTTTTAGATATTACTCAAAGCTTTAGGTTTGAGTCTACACAATTAGGAACTTCAGGTCCTAAGAGTGGAGTGAACTGTTGGTTCACATGTAAATATGCTCATAAAATAAACATAAAATAATAATAATAAACATTCATATAATATGTAAAAAAAATAAGAATAATTCACTCGAACTTCAGGTTCGAAGCGGACATAAAATCAAATAAAGGATTATGTATAAATCATATGTGTAGTCGAAGCTTCGGGTCTGAGATTACACTTTTAGAACTACAGGTTCTAAATTTTGGTGTGATGCACTTTGGGTTCAAAACTTTTAGTGCTCGAAACTTCAGGCTCGAGAAAATTAAAGTGAAGCTCTATGTTCACTTTTTGACTGAAAAAATAATCATATTTTGTACTCGAGCTTCGGGCTAGAGAATTTACTATTAGAACTTCAAGTTCTAATATTTAGTATTTTGAACTTCGGGTTCAAAAATATTTTGTATTCGAGACTTCGGGCTCGGAATGACAATAGTGAAACTTCTAGTTCACTGTTTATTAAATAGAAAACTTAATACATATATTGTAACATATATATTGAATAATGGAAATTAATTGTAATAACATTAATATATAATAACATAAATGAATTGTTAATTGTATTCATTGAACGATGTTAGAATCCAAAAAGTGTTAGAACTACAGGTTCTTAACAGTGAAATAACTTGGATTTCGTAGGAGAAAGTAATTCACTCGAAACTTCGGGTTCGAGGTGACACAAAGTCAAAAGGTGGATTCATAATTTATCATCATTTGCACTCGAAGCTTCGGGTTCGAGATTTCACTATTAGAACTTCAGGTTCTAATATTTACTATTTTGAACTTCTGGTTCAAATTATATATTATACTCATAACTTCAGGTTCGAGATATACCAAAGTGAAACTTCTGGTTCACTTTTTTTTTTCTTATAAAATGTAGGCATATATGTTGTGGTATAAGTATTGAATATGAAACTCAATGGGGTAGTAACATATATATAAATCATAAATATAAAATTTAATGGCTACAAATGTAATAAATTAAGATAATGGTCCATGATGATATGTTTATGACCAATTAATTATAAATGTAAACATATGAACATGAATAAGTTATGGCCATTATATACACATGATGATATGCCAAAAACATATAAAAAAAATGTATGAACAACAAATTGTTGTATGAACGTGATCGTTCGTTTAGAGAAATCAAATAAGATGATTGAAATGATAAACGAAACTAACCATGAATCACTCATAGATCGTAAGTGATGGTCAAAGCAACAATTGTTGCACCATGCAACTCTTGGATCATCATCGAGTTTAAGATGAAAATGAGATATAAGAGACAAGCGTGCTGATAACGTGTTATAAACTAGAAACTTACTTTGCTAGAAAGTAGAGAGCAAATAGAAATATGAGAGATGGAATGTTGAGGTACTTTCCTCATTCTCATTAGCCTCTTTATATAGTGATAGAGTTTACATAATAGGGGTATCAACTAATGAGTAATTGCATACAAGGCCTCCAAGTAATTACGTGGACAGCCAGATAAGTAATATTATTTACAACAAAGATAAATATATATAATTTTTAATTGAATGATCTTGAGGACACAGAGAGCCTCTTGTACTTTTCCAGCAAAACAACAAAGAGAGTAGAGAGAGGTGAGAGTTTTTTCGATTGAGGAGAGAGGTGAGAGAGTTAGATGCTACAATTAATGAGAATTTTTTATTCGTTTTATGAATTTATCAGCATACTGCCATAAACAAGGTCCTTATTTTTTAATAAAAGTTTCTTAACACGTGTCATTTTCTAAGAATAATTTTAGAAATAAAAAAATAATTAGTTGGCAGTTAGCGCTGTTCTTTGTCTTGCCACTCCATCTTTTTCATTTTTCCCCTTTTTCAGCCATTTTCAAACGGACAATACTTGTGTCCACCCCAAGATGCTTACCCTCATAGAGTAGCCAATAAATAACCGCCACGTGTCTCTTTTAAATTAAAAAAATTGAATTTTTTTTTCTGATGGAATTTGCAACGCAGACCGCTGCTCCTCTTTATCGGCGACGTTTTTGGTTACTATCTGCAATCTCACATCTCTCTGTGACTCTGCACCTTCTTCTTCTCTGTCCCTGTAATTCTCTCACTTCATCACAATCAATTACAGCACCACCGTGGGTATCCCAAGTCCCCAGATCGACTTTGTCTCTCGGACTTGGACTGCCCACAGATCACAATATGCAAAAAAACCAAAACAATTCACACAATAACAGCAGCTCAAGATTTCACACACCACCTGCAAATTTCAATCAAATCCAATCACGGTGACTACCAAAGCCCATCCTAGCGGCACCCTCGATGGCCACTATGCCACCGAGAACTCTAGTTTGCAGAACCAGCGCCGCCGAGATCCTGATTTGGGCACCCAATTCCGGACACCCAAAGCCCACCGCCATGGCGACCATCGACCCATCCGCTGCTCTATCCGGAGCCGCGCCTCGTCCCAGCTGCCAAGCCCGTGTTTTCACCAAAAAGCGCTGCCACTTCCACGTTTGCCACCGGCTTCCCAAACGCGGCCAGTTATCACCGTCGACGACCCAATCTCCAGCACCACCGACTTCCCTAGCCCACGCCTCAAACTGTGGCAACCTCCAAGCCCAACCTTGGACTTCCATCAAGCCACCACGCCTGCTGCTCTTCGCACCGAGCCCAGCTACTGGAAGTTAGAATAGCAGAGGAGGATGACTTGGGCTACATGTCGCTTCCTTAGACGTCCACATATAGAGGTAAGCACCCCTTGGTGCACATGGGTGTGCAGCTAAGTATCGTCCTTTTCAAACACCACCAGTTGGTTTAATGAGATTTTTTAGCTGTAGGACGGAACTCAAATGGTTGTATTTTGGGGGAATAGTTTGTTATTCAACCATGTACAGTAGGAAACGAATCTTCTCTTACTATAGTGTTTTGCACGTCTCGACTCAATAAATTTTTTCTTTTTTCTTTTCTATACATTGGTGGAGCCACCTTGGGGCCAGGTGGGTCATAGGCACCCTGAGTTTTTTTATATTTTAAAGTATTTTTAACTTAACAGTGATTAAATTAAATTCAGTTTCTCAAGACTACAAAATTGCTAAACCAACGTAGTGGTTAGGTATAATGATGACTTTGGTCTAAGGTTTGATTCTGGTGACAAACAAACATTGTATTTTAATTTGTTTTTGGCACCAACTAATACTAACAAGTAAACCTAGCCAAACGGCAAAATTCAGTAATTCACCCGATAACAATTTAATTCATAAAAAAATAGTCAAACAAGCTATAGCCCTCTTCCAGAGCCCCTCGCTCTGGCTTTCTCTCTTCCTCATTGAGAGTCAGTGGCGACTCCCTCCGCCCACCATGGGCGATTTTGCCTAGGTTCCGGCCTAGATCTGAGGCTCCTTGCCTCTTGCTTTTCCCTTCTGTTGTTTCCCTTTTTGCTAGGTCTTTGTTTCAATGCGAATCTATCGATCTCAAGCCTCCTTTTTTCAGATCTATTCTACCCTATAATCTCAAATCCCTTGCTTTCAATGGGCGTCGTGTTGTTAGCATAAATGCCACCCTCAAGTATAAGAGGCACAAGTTATAGTATAGAGACTTAGAAGTAAGGGTTGTCGTTCCCAAAGGATTGGCAAATCTCACCTCAAGTTTAGAGCTATCAAAAGGAAAACTAGAATTAATTTACAAATGTACAATTATGATCTCAAGTTCACAAGAAAACCTAAAATCATGATGAATATGTGCAATATGATGTGTAGTGAAATGGTTGAGTTTTTGATTGTTTGGTGATTTATTTACTTAAACAAAATGCAAACAAATATGCAAAAATTAAATTAAACTAAAGATATGATGGATGGATGAAAGTTAGGGCTAAGGTTGTTCACCATTAGCCTCCCTTGCATGCTTTGATGTTTCAAAATAAAAATATGCTACTTCAATTAACCAATTACCCTCATTGCATCCAGGTAAGACTACAATGGGCAAACTCCTTTTATGGTATTAATTCTAACCGGTTAAGTGTAGAATTAACTATCTAGGAACAAGTTCAATTACCGGTTAAGTATCAATTCCTTGTCCTAAATGCATAGAGCTTTGAATCGAGGTAATCATGCAAGTAAACCAATCCTAGTTCTAGGTGATTTTAACTCACAATTCTACATGCACACATATGTGATTTCATGGTTCAACATTCAAAGGTTGCTAATCTTTAAATATTAAATCAAGTCACAATAATTAAACACACATACTCAAAGTAGCAAAGTCTAAGCATATGCATTTAACCCATGAACTAGCATATAGGCATGTTAATGAAATTTGCATATATTATTATCCAAAACATCAATTCATTACAAGATTGGCTAGGGCTTTCAACCCCAGCCCCAACAATAGACTACTCACTCATGAACATAGAAACTAACAACAATTCCATTATGAACATCAAGGAAAAATTAAGAGTAAGAGTTTAGAGAAAACTAGTTGAAGCTTGACAAAGATGCTTGCTCCACTTTGAATGCTCCTTCTTCTTACTCCTTGGAACTCCCCTGAAGATGATGTAAATGGTGATTAAAGTGGTGGAATGATATGGATTATGATGCTAACTTGGATATCATGAGTGAGGAAAAATGGAGTTTTGGTGGTGGTTCTCTTCTATGATGGTGTGAAAATAAATAGAGAGAGTCCCTCTATTTATAGGCAACAAGAAAACATATTTAAATACAAGTGGAAAGAAGAGATAAGGGGATTGAAAATCAGAAAAGAAGGAAGACAAAATTATAGATAGATTATGTCTAAAGGGGAGGAAGAGATCAAATTATTTTCATAAAAGAAATCTTATTTTTTCTCTAGTGGAAGAAATTTAAGCTTATGGACAAGGAAGGGAAAAGGTGATTGAAGATGGAAGAGATAAGATGATATTGATAAATATGTAAGTGGGAGGCAGAAACAAGAATGAAATAGGAATGATTAAGATCTCAAATCAGATTGGAATTCTAATCATCTAGCATGACATTGTTGACAATTGTGGCTCTTGCAATAGGAGTCGTTCAGAAACATAGACTAACTTTGGGACTCAAATTGAAAGCCTTCCCGACATTGGATTCTTGCTCATGACCACTCCATGGAAAGATCTTGATGTCTTCTTTCTAACCATAGGTTAGTTGTAATTTTTCAAAGCCGGATGAATAAGTTATGACCAAAACAGTGCTGCTGACTCAGTCTTGTACTGGAAACACATGTGGTTGCACTTTTAATTCACAATGGGCATCTTAGAAGTATTCAAATAATATGAAAATATTCGTGGAGATACTTCAAGATGTTAACAACCATTTCCAGTTAGAATCTCTTCAACTTATCTTCTGATGAATATTTGGTGAATATTCTATTTTTGTAGCTCGGAAGCTAAATATAGTTCCAGCATTTCCTAGATGCGCTAGGAAACTCTCCAACTTGCTCTATTTGCCTCATTTTCTTCTTAACTCTTGAAAACGCCTATGAAACATAAAAACAATATAAATAGCTTGAATATATACTGAACTACCAAAGAAAATGTAGATAATTCGTATATAAATGTCCATATAAATATGCTCCATCACGTGTTCTTTAGCAATTGCATCTCTATGCCTTCTGCCGTTCGGTATTTAAACGGGGTTTGCCCGTTAGCGCACATGGGTAAGCACCCAATTGTGCATCACTGAACTGTTGAACCATTGGGTGGCACTCTAGTAGATCCCTTGGTGAATCTGGCTGATTCCTTCGCGAATCTGGCTTCTTTTTTCTTTGTTCTGGTGGTTACAGGTTCTTTAACGGTTGAAGTTGTGCTCCGTTGCGGAGTAGGATTGCGATTCATTTCTCCTTGTATTGGTTCTGGATTTAGGTTGCTTGGTGTTCTGGATTTAGGATTGCGATTCATTTCTCCGTTTTTGTTTTCGGCATCTCTCTTGCTCTTCTTCTTTGGTCAGTTGGTATTTCTTCTTCCTGAGGCGACTTTTGTGCGAGGTGGCACCACTGCTGTGGCAGCATCCTTCTCCTAGCTTGGTTGTGGCTTTGGGTGGTGTTTGTTTGGGCTTGCCTGGTTTGGGCCTTGTCTTTCCTTTCTGTTATGGCCCGTTTGGGTCCTTTGTAATTGTAATGTTTGGCTCCTTTTAATATAATTTCTATTTCTTTGCCAAAAAAAAAACTATAGCCAAATAATTAATTGATATCATTATCTTAAAGTTACTTTTTCCACTTTTTCCATTTTCTTGGGATCGGGGTGCATGATTCACCATATTTACTATAACTTTATCCCATCTACTGACATGCATGATGCATGCATTTTTCTTTTTGGATATGATATATGAATGAGATAAATCTTCTTATAGTATCTCAAATTATCATAAAATGTAATTTTCTGTACCTCAATCTTTATTATAAAAAAAATTGGTACTGTAATACCTGAACTATTTATTAGTTTGTCATATATTATAGTATTTCTGTCAAACATTCCGTTAAATTGCTTAGTGACATGAGAAAAGTTTGTAAAAATATAGTATGGGCAAAACAATCATTTAATTTAGGGCTTTTGTCATAAACAGTACCCGAACTTAAGATTGTATATGATACGCCCAAAAGGAGCATCAATTTAAAAAAAAAACCTATCGGTTGTAGTATAGTGCATAGTAGGGTATCGTTCACAACGGAGATCAAAAGGTGTACCTAACAAAAATTGTCACAAAGAATTAAATAAAATAAAGAATTATTATTAACAAGTATAAAGAATATATACATATGTACAAAGTAAAAGGGGGTTTAAGAGATAAATTAAATGAAATAAATTAATTAAATATACAAAGAATAAATTAAATAAGATGGGATGGAACATAAAGAATATAAAGTTCAGCCACATATACACAAGTTTATTAATCATTGGACCGAAAATTAACCAAGTTCCCTAGCCATGAAACCGAAATTAACATATGTGGAAAGTTAGAAGCTAACCATTCCCCAAATAAAACCTCTCTACGAAAATTAACCTAAGTGAAAGCACCTAGATTAACCAATTAAACATGTCATCTTAGTCTAGAAAGCTAGCTAGTCAAACCCTGTTTAACGCATAGAAGAAGAGTTGTTAATCAAAGTGCACGACCCATTATAGAAAAGTCCATATGTCCGCAATCCTTTTTATTTGACACCGACCTTTGTCCAAAGCCTTTACTACTCGTGAATTAGGTTTCCAAAACTATTAGGTGAATTGTAATCCCTAACTCTAGCTCCAATTATATACAAATATTATAAGTTTCGAACCCTATAACATAAACACATAAAAGTTTTCTATAAAACAGAATCAAGTAAACAGAGTCACATAAGCTACTAGAAGAACTAATTAATTAGAATCCAATAACTAAATAAACTCATAAATATAGGCTGAAAATTATATAAATCATGTCATGTTAACTAATATAAAGAATAATCAAGCAACAAAGAGGAACTCAATAGAGAATTTAAAGAATAAAGTCGAATTACACCATATGGAGAGTAGGAAGAACTCGAAGACCACGATTCTTTGAATCCTTGAAAGCAAGCAATCCAAAGCCGAGATTCCCAAGGTGATGATGGTGATGAACACGTGTGGTTGATGGCTGGTGGTGATGGTGACATCTCCTTCTTCTCCTCCTTGAAGCCTTGAAAATCCTAAACACTAGAGAATGGAAAATATGATGTGAGAGGGAGAAGAGAAAGAGGAGGGTTTGTCCCTCCTCATTGTGGTGTGTTTTGAAGAGAAGAATGAGGCTGCTATTTATAGGAGAATGGAGAGGAAGAAGAAAACAATGAAAGAAATAAAGAAAGAAAATGAATAGAAGTGGAATGTGAGTGGTAGAAAAGAAATGGTAAGTGGAATGGTGGAAATGTAGTCATATGGCAATTAACCATTTATTTAAATAAAAGAACTCAAACACTAATGGTGTGGGAAGAAAGAAACAAACATGGTGTGGTGGGATGGATGGCAATATGGTGGTGAGTGGAGCAATGAGAATAAAAGAAAATGAAAGAAATAAAAAGCAGGCAGCACTGAGCTATGCCCACTTAGAACGGAATAATGCATGTTTGAACGGTTGGATGATTCTCAAATTGTAATACAGAATATCTAACACACACATGCAGCGTGTGCCAAAATTACAGCTGGATCCAACGGTGCAAGTGGGAGATATGTGCTTCCAAAGTTGACAGATCTGCATAGGTAGATTGTCTGAAAATGGGCTTGGACATTTCCTTCATGGATTTGGGCCTTCATTCTTGGATTTGGGCCTCACGGCAGCTCACCACTTAATGGGCCTCGCAAAAGCCCATTACACTTCGTTTCTGCACATGTTCACATTAATACATCATTTTGGACTCAAATATGGAAACTAAGCTAAAATAGCAAAGTTACAATTAAATCATAACCAAATAGTAGGGAAAACACATTAAAAACGTCACACTTTGTGCTCCTATCAGTACATCACTTTAGTACCTGACATTTAAAAACTATCATATTAGTACCTGACTTTTCAAACTCGCTATCACTTTGGTACATATCGTCAATAACTCTGTTTAAAACATGTCCACGAGGCTTTTTTGTACTTGAAGAAATTTTTGTTTTTTTTTCACAGAGTTATTGACGGTGGGTACCAAAGTGACAGCGAGTTTGAAAGGAATGTACTAATGTGATAGTTTTTAAATGTCATGTACTAAAGTGATGTACAACCTTAAGTTCGGGTACTGTTTATAATAATTCCCCTTTAATTTATATTCAATTCTCAAAGTTTTTTTCACTATTAAATTTTAAAATAAAAATGAATTACTTCAAATTAAATTTATAATAACATAATCAAATTATGATTTTTATTCCCAAATATTCAAGATTAAAGATGCGAAAATTATTTTTAATTATTAATTTAATTTATTGCCATGTAGGTGGTTTTATTATTAAATTTTAAAATATAAAAAAATTATAATTATTTTTTAATATAATAAAAATTGAAATTACTTTTTTTTAATATAGTTTATTTTTATTTTTTTAATTAATAATAAAACCACCTACATGGCAATAAGTTATATTAAAAAATAAAAATTGATAATAAATTATATTAAAAAATGAAAATAAATTTTCTCATCCTTTTTTTTCGATAGAAAACGTTCATTCATTGATAGTGAGAGGTAATAATACATGATGACCGCCCATATATAGGCACTGATAATTGAAAAAAATCCAAATTTGATTTTGTTAATATAAATTTTTTTTTTGGTATAATTTATTTTTATTTTGAGAATTAAATATAAATGAAATGACTGTTTTGAGCAAATTATCAAACACTAGCTATAGTATAGCCATATAATTGACTAATATCATCATCTTAAAGTTGCTTTTTTGACTATTTCCAATTTATTGGGGCCATGATACTTGGTCCACTTTCTTTACTACAATATTCGCGCCCTTCCACTGGGATAATTGCAAAGACCTGCAAAGATTGTTCAAAAGATGGACCGAAATACAAAAATCAAACTTGAAACTTAACCAAAATTCAAATGCCAAAACCACAGTTTTCCCTAAATTAAAACGACTAAATAAAGCTACATGCACCCTACAATCAATTAAAGTAAAAGCTTCATGCATTGTCACTATATGCCAGCTAAAAGATTGAAAATTCTTCAGTACATAGTGTATACATAAACGGATGCGATCTGAGCTATCCATTGAAAGCTTTTAAATATGCGCCATTCGTTTATGCTTATGAAATTCCGGTTGCACGAAATTATCGCAATAAACGGTAGTCGTCCTAAACACTAATCGGAGAGCATACACAACTTTGAACAAATTAAAAGTTAATCTCTCCACAACCTAGGTTCAAACAATTGCACAAGCAATTCATAATTGACAACAAATATATATGCAACAAGCACAATCAATTGTACAACCTAGAATCCCAAAGTGAGCATCATCAATAGCTCACCACGGACTATATCTATCAATGTATGATCAAGCATGCAACATGTTAATCAATTAAGCACAATAGCATATAGATAAGCAAACACACAATCAACACAAGGATATGTTCACCCGGAAACCTCTACCACTAGAGGAAAAACCGGAGGGGAGCCGTACCCAACGCTCTTGTGTAACACTATGAAAAACGTCAATTGGCAAACACGTAGAAGGGGGAACTCCGTCCCAAACTCTACACTATCAACCCTATGACTAGTGGCAGCTCTAACCTTGTGTAGCCTCCACATGCTTCTGCAAGTGCTCCCACCTCAAGCCAATCCGATTGAACGAACTTCACCACGTGAATCCTCCAACCGCAAGAATCACCAACAATGCAAATGTGTGTGTGTAAGTGAATGAAATGAATTCAATTCGTTTGACACAAGCAAGTAAACAAGGAACACTTGCTAGAATCAAACAAACCGAATTATAAAGCCTTGAAAATGATTCAAGGGTTGATATAGTTATTCACAAGGAACAATAACCAAATCAACAAACATCAAGGATGTGAGGAGCCTATAACATGGGACTAGGGTCACTCAACAAACATAGCAACTCTCTCTAATCAGTTTTGGCACAAAGGATTGAGAAATAAAAGAGATGAGCCGAAACAAGTCGTCCAAAGTTCTATTTATAAAGAAACTGGACGTTTATGCGATCGATCGCCCGAAGGATGCGATCGATCGCTTAGCAAAAAATCAACACAAGAATGTACTGTGCGATCGATCGCGGGCAATCGGGCGATCGATCGTGTAGTGCAAAAACAACGACCCGAGGCATTTGGAAGTGTAAAACCTCATATGCGATCGATCGCCTATCGGTGACGATCGATCGCCCAAAAAGTTGCAACGGTAATATTCGAATGCAATGGTCGAAAATCCAACGGATCTAATGTCCACGTGGACTAGGCGATCGATCGCTTAATATCGTGCGATCGACCGCACGCCTTCAATCAAATGGACAGATTGTCCAACGTGGAGCGATCGATCGCCAATCATGGTGCGATCGATCGTCAGGCTTAAAACAGCCTTAAACAAAGAGGAATGCTAATCAAAATGAATCTAAGTGAAGATCTAGCAATCCTAACTAAGCACTCACAACTTGTGTGATTGACAACACAAGTGTGGCTAAAACAAGCACACCTAAATAATCCTATGACAACAAGGAGAACTCAATATGAATATGTGCATGTGCATATGCATGAGTCATACCTTGAGAAGCTTGAACGAAACCTTCGATGACCAAAGATCGAAGTCCGGAGAAAATACCGGATAACAAACGGCGTCTTCACGAACCATCTCGAGCAAGAACAACCTAAGCCACTATTCCTAATCCCTTAAACAACCTAGCATTGAATTCAATCAAAAATGCTAATACAAGGGAAGAGGTTTTGTCAAATAGGAAATAGCCAATAGCAAATATTTTTCCCTTACAGCTTACTTCTCTTTAACAGTCAACACTCACAGTAAAATTAGCTGAGGTAAATGAAGGACACCATAGATGAATTTTCGCAATCAATGAGATGCAGGGAGGAATCAACTATTTTCCTTCCTTTTTAATTAAGATTGGGAGGAATCGTCACCTTTGGATCCGCCAAACTTTAGGCTTCGATTCGCCTTGCTCGGTGATCGATTAAATGATCCACCACCTTAGAGATGTTGCTAGGAAGGAGAGGAAGAGAGCCCAAGTGATTTGAGTCGCCGGTGTGATTGGAGGAGAGGGAACCGATTGGGTGGTTTTTTCTAAATCTTTCGAGATTCGATCCACTTTTCTACGATGGATAGATTGTTCCAATACAAAGAGAATGAAACTAATTTTACGGCCTGACGTGGCCGGTTGTGACGGTAGCAAACCCACAAAATTCCAGTCAAACTGGGTCGAAACTACGTCGAGGGAGACCAAAGGTCACGGTCGGTAAAAAAATTTCTTATGACTAATGGAGCCACTATTTATAATGTACATGTGTTGAGCATGTATATAGAACACTCTCCGCTAAAAGATAATTTTTTTTTTGAACAATCTCCGCTAAAAGATAATTGCAACTACAATCGACGACTCATAATTGAGACCGGCCAAGGGGATATTTAGATTAAATTTTTTATTACTTTTATTTTATTATATATAATCTATTAATTTTTAAATTACTAGATTTAATCCAATATTAAATTACAGATGCCACATAAGATATATTCGTACTATATTGTTACATTTATTTATAAAGACTGCCATAATTAGAATTAAATTAATACAAAAATTAATTTTCAATTTAAATCCCTGTAATTAAGCTACAATTAAATTTTTGATACTAATCCTATCATAAATTCCAAATAATTAATCTTATCATTCAAATTTTCAGATAATTTTTTTTGAACAAAAAATTTCATACAATTATTCATCTTGGAAATTTTAACTAAAATATAAACTATTAGTTATTTGCTTCATTGTTCTCCACATTTAGGGGTAGTTGAGTACAACTGGGTAAGAAATTCATTGAATATGTAAACATGACTCAACTCATCGTTCTCAAAATGAAAAAAAAAACTTAGTTGGCATATGGTCAGGGAATTACATCCATCAATAAAACAAAACAGAAAACTTACTTTTTTATTGGTTGAAAATGATATTGTTATATTTTTTTTTGAAAATGAAATAAAAAATTACTTAAATTTTGTTGTAAATCGCCTATTGACTCAACTATGGAAAGATAGAAAAATGAAAGAGAAAGAGAAGTGTGGAGAGCATGAAGTTGCTTTTTATTGATCGATTAATGTTTAATGTTTTTGTGTGTGAAATGACGATGCCCCAACCTCTTTATATAGTTGAGAGGTTGAGGTGTATTCATGGTATACAATAATAAAGAGAAACCTTTTAGGCCTCGTTTGGTTCACGAAATTGGGGTCATGTGAAAAGAAACTCAATCATTTACAGTGTTTGGAATGCAAAAGAAAATGAAATATTTTTCTGAATGAAGGGAAAATATGGGGGAAATTGGTTCCTCCCCTTACTCCAAGGGAATCATTTTCCCTACTTACTTTCATGCATTTATTACACTAATTTAACATTAATTACATTACTTTTATGATTAAAATAATTATTCATAAAATTATAAATATTAATTTTATTTCATATATTATTATTATTATTTAATGATTAATTTTCTTAGTGTTGCCAAACACTTGAAAAGAAAGTTAAAATCAATTTGAATTTCTCATGCATATGAAAAGGGAAATGAATTAATTGTCTTTCATTTTTTTTCCGTGAACCAAACAAGGCCTTAGTTTCTCCACTATCACCACTAAGTCCATTAACTATACAATTTATGTCATCTCATAAATAATGTAACACTTATGGAGTAAATAAGAGAATTACCAAATGTCTTACGCAATGTATATAGTCTATATATTATATTTTATACATACGCATATCATTCTCCATCATTGAATTTAAATCTAACGGTGGCTGAACATGACTAAGCATTGACTTTATTGAGCATGTGAACACTACTGTTAGTTTACTAGATAACTATTCTATTAGATATTTTACAATAACTTTTAATTAAAGATTAAAAAGTGACAAGAATTTTTTGCTAGCTAATTTTTTCTTCATTATTTATCTCTATTCATTCTCGAATCTTACAATTGGAACTTTATTGGATTCAAGTGCTAATTAATTTGGTATCTTTATCAGCTGGGAATCTTTCATTTTTATCATCATTATCAACTTGCATAGCATATCGAATATGGATGGATGAACAAAGTGCGAGTCTACTCACACTCATTCCTTTGAATAAATAATAGCAGAAGGATGGAGGATTACCAAGAAAAATGACAATGATGGAGAAACTGTCCCATGCTTTACAGTCTACTTTGTTTTCTTGTTTTTTAACAACTCAAGGGGCACGTGATTGCAGCTCAAAAGTTGACAATGATTGCAGGTTCTTGCTTCTCTATTATTTTCTTGCTTTTGCTTTTTCTTTTTCACTTTAGTCTCAATCAAATAAGACGATAAGATCATAGACTACATATGGCGTAAAATACAGAGTACGTGCCCTTATTTTATTGGAGCGTTGGAGGATCATCCGGAGAGAAAATCTCTAATAAAAAAAAGGGTAAATGTTACAAATGGTCCTTGTGGTTTGAGGTGATGTTCAACATTAACCTTGAGGTTTCAAAATGTTTAATATCACCCTTGTGGTTTGCAATAATGATCAATATTGGTCCAAAATGTTATTTATAGCAAACTTTTCATCAATTAAAATAGTGTCGAAAATTAAATTAAATAAGAAACACTTGAAAAAAGTTTGTTTTCTAATTAAAATGATAAATTTATCCTTATGAATCACCTACACATGAATTTTAATTGTTGGATTTTTTGCCGAAATTAGCATATGGACTAATATTGATTAATTTTGCAAACCACAAGGGTTACATTAAACATTTTGAAACCACAAGGTTAATGTTGAACATCACCCCAAACCATAGGGACCATTTATAACTTTTACCCTAAAAAAAAAGGTAAATGTTACAAATGATGTGATTTGAGATGATATTCAACATTAACTTTGAGATTTTAAAATGTTTAATATCACCCTTGTAGTTTGCAATAATGATTAATATTAGTCCAAAATGTTATTTATAGTAAAATTTTTATCGATTAAAATAATATCAAAAATTAAATTAAATAAGAAACACTTGAAAAAAGTTTGTTTTCTAATTAAAATAATAAATTTATCCTTATGAATTACATACACATGAATTTTAATTGTTGGATTTTTTGCCGAAATTAGCATATGGACCAATATTGATTAATTTTGCAAACCACAAGGGTTATATTAAATATTTTGAAACCACAAGGTTAATGTTGAATATCACCCGAACCACCACCGGACCATTTATAATTTTTACCCAAAAAAAATTGTAGACTATTCTGTCCACCAACAGGGAGCTCCACTATCAGCTTGCACGGCACGTGGTCGTTAGAAATAAGGCTGTCGTTAGTCCAAAAGAAAGAAAGAAGGAAATCGGCGGTTTCGCCACTGGCATACCCAGATCCCTCACTATGCTTGGAGAAAGTACTTCTCCCAAACCACAAATATCTCGCCAGCACTCTTCAAAACATGGAGAAGCCAATGGAGAAAATAACTCTCAGTTGGACCAACCCAAGTCCGAAAAGGGAGCATCATAAGCTCATCAAAGAAGAGGAGAAAGAATCAGGCAAAGTCTGCTAGCAGAATTACAAAATCAATTACACATAGGCTTTAGGATGCATGGTGGGGTGTGGTGCTAGTGTTTCTCTCTCTCTCTCTCTCTCTCTCTCTCTCGGAGACAAGGATCGCTAATGGCCGGTGATTATTGACTGGCCTATGAAACTTGATTGCGATAACAAAGCCCCGAAAATTCTTCTGTTGCGATAGCATCCTGACCTTGCAGCAACAGATCTCTCAAAATCCCAAGTAATAGATGGTGTTTAGCATTTACGTAGTTGACTGACCACTTTTTTTGAACCGATACTAACTTTAGGGTGGACGTTGACGAACATTACAAAAGTAAGACATAAATAATGAGTGAGATCGATTTGATTGTCTGACATTGCATTCAACGGCTGAGATCAACTATTGCCTCTTAAAATATTAGTTGTGCGTCTTTCACTCGCGCTTTGGAAGTCCACCGCTATGGACACAGAATTTTCGAGTAAAATAATGGGATCAACTATTTGGTGGGTACCCACTTTCTAATATATATAGAAGTAGACTTTACTCATGCGCATAATTATTTCAAGTAAGAGATCCAAAATGATTACTGAAGCTTCAGCAAGTCTTGGTAGTAAACTTATGATTCTATGTTTCATCTTTACTCTTTGTCAGCTTGGTTCTGAATTCAAATCTCAGAGTCTAGCTCAAACTGATGAAGAAGGTATATTTATCATCAACTGCATATATATTTTTTTCTTCAAAACCAAACAAGAAAAGGTTCGACAGCAGAATATAATTCAATCCAATTAATACAATTGAATTAGTATATATTTAATTCAACCAAGAGCCTGAGTTTAATTCCGATTGATTTAAATGCTCAGGTAAACAATTATATAATAATTATTTATGTTTGCATGTGCATTTAGCATGTTGTTTGTAAATCAAAATTGGCTGAAACTTACATGCATTTTGTTTTTCCTAAATTTGAAAATTTAAACTTGATCGGGTTGGTGTAGTGGTATTTAATCTTGTTTGCTAATATAAAACAAAATGCTGGTCGACAGCAAGTGCTCTCACTGCAATCGCAAATAAGTTGAAGTTAAACACTATGATATCTAGCTTTAGAGTTTGCGAGGAGAGCAGCAGCTATACCGGTATCACCTGTGACTGTACTTCCAAAGATGACCAAAACAACACCATTTGCCACATCACAGAAGTGTAAGTTTACGTTGGAAAATTTAGATTCTGTATGACAGCAAGCATGATCAAAATTGTTAATTAACATTAATTAATTAATTTTGAGTGGCAGAACACTGAGTAGGAGGGGTTTGACTGGAGTTATACCTGAAGAAGTGGTCAATCTTACCTACTTGCAGAGGCTGTAATATCTCCATCTCAAATTCTCAATCTTCATATATCATGGTCCATTTAATTACTCTTTTGTACACGTGTTTTGTACCTATACTACTGTTTTTTTTTTTTTTTGCCTGAGCTATCCACCCAAATTTACCGGAATTAAGAAAAAATGGCTTTAGAGTAGTGTGGAACATGGAGACAATTAACGTTTATTATAAGCTGTTTCAATTTTTAGGGATCTCGCGGACAATCAATTGACTGGTTCTATACCTGCTAGTTTGGGAAATTTGTCTTCGCTTTACTGGCTGTATGTCTCTCCTCCAAGTTATGCATCCGTACTTCTTTTGGTTCAATCTGCAATATTTATTTATATACATAAATATATATGTCAAACTAATATTTGTCAGGGATCTTTCCAACAATCTATTGACCGGGTCCATTCCAGAGAGTTTGGGGAATATGAAATTTCAAGTATTGTCCCTGTAAGTCTTATCATGCTGACTTCAAATAAAAGTATGTTTTAGTTTAGTACTAGCTAGTGTGTAGTGGAAGATATATGCCTATTCAAACTTAAATGCATGTAAGGCAAGATTTTTGACATATTTCAATTTCTCTTTGATACATTGAGTGTTGGGGTTGAGCTATAACTCACCTCTTTGATTCTAACTTGTTGTTTTGTACTTCTTACAGCTGCTCACCGACGAAGTATGTTGCTCTTGATCTTCTTCTCTCTAATCAACTTGATGATCTGGTTCTTCTGCACTTAATCACACACATACACTAATATATATTTGATACAAAGGTGTTGGTATAAACACAAGAACACGGAGTATTTGGGATGAAAGTCTGATGCTCCCTTCTTTTTCTTTCTTTGATAAGTTTTCTACGTACAAAGAGAGAGTGCTTTGGCTTATATCCAAAGAATTTTACAAATTTGCGGTATCAATAAGAGCCACACAAGACTTGTTTTGATCCCAGCCACATTTTTACACTACTTAAACAAAATTCTGACATTTTGGGCTTTAGCCCTTTCTAGCAGAAAATGTAGGTTCAAGCCTGTTTTTACTAGATTTTCTGATAAAGACTTTAGGCATCATAAACCAACATAATATTCAATATTACAACTAATAACATTATTGAAATCAATAGAGTATTAACTTTAACCATGAGATCGATGACAACAAATATTCTCTTCAATACAGCCGCGAATGTTGGCGCCGGGCGTACGAGGATCATGGAGATATGTTTGTTAACTTCGAACTGTAAGTATGGAGTCCATATATTAATAATCTTTGGCTCAATGTTCGTTAATCTACTATACTGGGGTATTAATTATTAGTCGTTAATCTACTCATCTGGCAGGAATTCGAAGCAACTGCAAACTGTCAGGACTTCGAATCAACCATCACTTGCAAAAACACTTGTCATAAAGTTCCAACTGTAAGTATGGAGTCCATTAATAATCGTTGGCTTAATTCATTTCATCTATCATTCTTGCATATGCATGGATATTAATTAATCAATATGTTAATGTTTTTTTATACATAATGAAGAGAGAAAAGGTGAATGAGAGTTCTTATTAAAATATAGGTTCTCGTAATTAAGTTTTTAAAATAATAATTAATTATAATATTTTATTACTTGACGATATAAATTACTATTTCGACAACTCATATGATAATTATAAAAAAAAAATCTCTCATTAAGGTAAATAATGTCCTCATTAGAGTAAACATGTTATCGTTTAATTAATTAAGTCCTAAAAATAGTAATTGTATGCATGTCATATGTTGACATATTATATAAAATTTTCAATAAGTCTACTGAGGTATTAATTATTTAATTATACATGTTCAGGGATCTTTCAGGAAACCAATTGAGTGGATCCATACCAGCCACTATTGGGAATGTGGCCGTCTCTGAGGGGATATCGTAAGTTTATCCATACATACATACATACAAACATACATCCATCATAGCTAGGTTCAGAAATTGTTTAAATGTGTTCAAATTAATAATGGGGTGAAGTTCTTAGTTCTGTCTGCATGCAAATCTTGAAAATGTGGCCTTCAACTGAAACTTACTATATATCAACATGCAGTGAAGAAGATGCCTACCAAAAGTTCATGGAGCGTAAGAAAAATGACATGATTTCTCTCGTCTCAGATTTTAACTTGTACGTGAGTAGTACTAATTGGAATAAATATGTACATATATTCATTCCAGTCGACTAGTCCATAATTCTATATATATACTTATATAGTATGTACCAGGGTCCTTTTTATCCATTGGAATTAATTAATTAATTTCTACACTCGTACATTTAGGGATTTTTCAAATAATCAATTCACTGGGCCCATACCAGAGAGCTATGGGAATTTGACTTTCACCCGCTATCTGTAAGTCTCCTCCAGTTTGACTACTTAATTAGGTCAACAACCATCTATTTAAGATGGACGATACTTGGGTGCACATCGGTGTGCACCTCATTAAGCTTACCCTATATGTGGCCCAATGAGGGACTGCCACGTGACCCTTTAAAAAAAAAATTTCTCTTCTGTTTCTATCTCTTCTGTTTCTTTCTTGCTTAGGTTTCTTCCTTCATATCTCTCTTCATTCTCTCTTATGTCCTCTCTCTACCCTTCTTCATCGGAGCAAGAGAGAGAAAGCGGTGGTGAGAGAGATGGAGGCACGAGGAATTGAAGGACGACGACAGAGACGTCGGCGCATGGCTGGGCATATTTTTTGGTGAGAGACGGCGCGGCATATGAGCTCGTGGGAGCTTGGGTGCAGCTGATTTGGACACCCAGAGGCATTTGAGACCCGTTTGGCTGTCGGATGTGGCCAGAAAATTTCGCCAGCGAAGAGGAGAAGAGATGGTTGCCGGAGATGAAAATCTGCAACAACAAAAAATATGCCCAGCCGTGCGCCGAGGTCTCTGCCGTCATCCTTCAATTCCAATGCCTTCATCTCTCTCTTGCTCCGATGAAGAAGGTTAGAGAGAAGACATAAAAGAGAATGAAGAGAGATGAAGGAAGAACCTAAGAAAGAAAGAAACAGAAGGGAAAAAAAATATTTTTTTCTTTTTAAAAGGGACACGTGACAGTTCCTCATTGGGGCACATATAGGGTAAGCTTAATGAGGTGCATATCGTGTGCACCCAAGTATCATCCATTTAAGATTAACAATTACAACAGTATAATTGTTTAGGATGATACTTGGGTGCACACGGTGTGCACCTCAGAATGCTTACCCAATCTATGACCCAATAAGGGACTGCCATGTGTCCATTTAAAAAAATATATATTTTTTATGTTATGAATTTTGCCTCTCCAACCTCGCCGCTGCTCGTCTTCGCCGGCCAATTTTACGACCAACGTCAGCATCAAAACTGGTCTCGGATTCTTCGTCTCTTCATGGGCTTTCCATTCATATAAATTTTATCACCTATGGTTCATCGTACATGATGAATCGAAACCGGAAAGCTTGGAGTTTGCCGGAGCTTTCGAGTTTCGATTCATCATGTACGATGAACCATAGGTGGGAAAACTTATGTGAATGGAAACCCCGTAAAAATACGAATCATTTGAGACCAGTTTCGTTGTCATAGGTGGCCAGAAACGTCGCCGGCGAAGAAGAGAAGCGGCTGGAGTCAGAGATGTAAAATCCACAACATAAAAAAATAATTTTTTTCTTTTAAAAGGGACACGTGCAGTCCCTTGTTGGTCCACGTATTGGGGTAAGCATTCTGAAATGCACACCCGTGTGCACCCAAGTATCATCCAATTGTTTATACCTTGATTAATTTATTTTTCTTTGCCCAACTACCATAATATAGCAAACTGAATCACAACTTTCTCAACGGTTCTATACCATCATCTTTGGGTGCACTGACTTATCTGTATGAACTGTAAGTAAACTTTAACTTTTAGATTCCCTTCCTGTCAGCGATCTGTATTTAGTTAGTTTCCTTATTTGTAATTAATTGTATTTATGGGAGGAATCTGTTTCCTTGTCTAATACGGTTTGTAACACTTTATATACCTCCAATTGGAGAAGAATAAAATTATCTTAGAATTCCTGAATACAAACTTTGATATGGTATCAGAGCCAGGTTCGATCCTAGAGCGTGTTTCTTGAATTTCTGGAATCTCGAAATTTGAAATTTTGAATTTGAATCCCGAAATTTGAAGCTTCGTACAATCTTGAAGTTGCAAACCCTAAATTTACCACCACCAAACATTCTCACCACCGCCGCAAACCCCATTACCACAAAAAAATCCTAACTCATCACCACCAATTCAACCAAAACACTCATTCTCAAATGGAAATCATACAGAACTCTATCGAATCTCCAACCATTGAACGAAGACAAGTCCCTCATGCAGGTTTCTCTAACCTGTCCTCTCATCGTATTTCGAACAGGCCTGGTGGCTCTAACATTCGCTCATGCACCTACTGTGGAGAATCTGGTCACTCTAGACTTCGGTGTTATGAGATCATTGGTTATCCTGATTGGTGGGATTTCACCAAGAAACCTCGAAAGAATATAGAAAAAGCTGCACTTGCTACTGTTGTGGATGAGCACCCTCCACCGAGTGCCTCCGCCAATGTAGCACATTCACGAATGGTTGATAAGGCATCTATTTTCTCTGCTTTATCTACGAAGGATACTTGGATAATTGATACAGGGTGCGTCTGATCATATGACTAATAACCCAAAAATTGTGGAAACTCTTCAACCTTCGTTGCAGACGGTTATCACCACAGCTGATGGTAGTCTCACCCCGGTTATTGGGGAAGGTTCTGTAGTTCTGTCTGACTCACTCACCCTTGACTCTTGTTCTTGTAGTTCCTTCTTTATCCCATAATCTCTTATCTGTGAGTCAAATTACCATGATTCTTGCCTGTATTGTGACATTTTGGCCATCTTTCTGTGTGTTTCAAGACATTCTAACTCGACAGATTCTTGGTTATGGTGTTCGAAGAGGGAAACTCTACTACTTGGATCTAACAGATAGTGGGACACAGAAATTGGGACATGCCAATCAGACCAGTAGTGTCGACAGTGCAAAGGCTACTCTATGGTTATGGCATCGTCGTCTTGGTCATCTATCTTTTGGTTATCTTAAGAAGTTACGACCTCATCTTTTTTCAAATATCGATAACTCTGAACTTCATTGTGATGTCTGCGAATTGGCCAAGAGTCATCGTGTTCCTTATTCTCCTAGCATGCATAAAAGTTCAGTTCCATTCATGAAAGTTCATTCTGATGTTTGGGGCCCTGCGAAGATTCCTACTTTTGCTGGAGCTCGGTATTATATTACTTTCATTGATGAATGCACTCGGATGACTTGGGTATCCCTTCTCAAGAATAAGAGTGATGTATTCTCTGTTTTCAAAGAATTTCATAGTATGGTGGCCACTCGGTATCAACAGGTCATTCGCGTTCTTCAATCCGATAATGGTGGAGAATATGTGAATGGTCCTATGAATGAATTCCTCACCACTCATGGGATCCGCCATCAAACTTCATGCTCTTATACACCTCAGCAGAATGGGTTAGCCGAGCGTAAGAACAGACAAATAATGGAAGTTGTTCGTGCCTCTCTCTTTGGCATGAACATGCCTCGTGCCTATGGGGAGAAGAAGTGAAGTCTGCTGCATATTTGATTAACCGTACTCCATCTAGTGTTCTTGAATTTCAGACTCCACAACAGAAACTTCAGACACTTTTGTCTGTTCCTTCCTTACCTAATCTGGAACCAAGAGTATTCGGATGCACAGTTTATGTTCACATTTATAAACATCAGCGTAGCAAGCTTGACCCGTGTGCTCGAAAGTGTGTCTTTGTTGGCTATGCCGAGTTCCAGAAGGGTTACCGATGTTATGATCCTCTTACTGACAAAGTTTATGTCTCCCTTGATGTATCATTCCGCGAATCTGAACCATACTACTCAGGGGGAGTTTCAGAGTCTTCCCTTCAGGGGGAGAGAATGTGTGAAGGGAATCCTCTTCCTCCTCCTATCATCGAGTTTGAAGAAATTGAAGAATTAGAAGAAAGACTTAGTTCAACGGTTATCAATCCGTCGACTAATGGAGATCGACCAATCGAAGAAGGAGACACTGAATCCAGAAGGAACAGGTCGGAAGTCAATAATCAACCGGTCGACAACAATGAAGACGGATCCAGCAGCCGGTTCGACCGGTCGATGAACAGTGATCGACCGGTCGACGGAAAAGAAGACGAATCCAGTAGCATGTTCGACCGGTCGATGAACAGTGATCGACGGGTCGAAGTGAACAGTGAACCGGTAAATAGTGGACCGATGAACAGTAACCCAATGAACAGTGATCGACGGATCGAAGTGAACAGTGAACCGGTAAATAGTGGACCGATGAACAGTAACCCAATGAACAGTGAACCGGTGAACAGTGATTTTGTTAAGAATTCTTTTTCTACATCACCAATGCCAACTGAAGAGTCTACTCAGAATGTTTTACCTCAGGAAAGCTTGAACCCTACACTCAATGAATCTTCTGGAATAGGAGATGAGGAACTAAGGAGGTCACAAAGAGCAACTAAGGGTATCCCTAAGAAACAGTATGAACCAGAAATCAAGGCGAAGGCGAGATATCCTATTGCTGACTTTATATCGACCCACAGGTTGTCTAAGCCATATGCATTCATTGTTGAACAATTGTCTTCTGCATCTATTCCAAGTAATGTACAAGATGCTTTGACGGATCCAAAATGGAAAAAGGCAATGAACGAAGAGATGGAAGCCTTACAGAAGAACTCCACTTGGGAGCTTGTTCCTATGCCATCGGGAAAGAAAACTGTGGGGTGTCGATGGGTGTTTACAGTGAAGCTAAATGCGGATGGAAGTATTGATAGGTACAAAGCTCGGTTGGTTGCAAAGGGATATACACAGCGGTATGGAGTAGATTATCAGGAGACTTTTGCTCCTGTGGCGAAGATCAATACAATCCGGATCCTTATCTCATTAGCAGCTAACAGAGATTGGCCCTTATATCAATTTGACGTGAAGAATGCTTTTCTCAATGGAGACTTGGAAGAAGAGGTATATATGGATGTACCACCAGGAACAAAATGTAAACCCTCCGATGTTGGAAAAGTGTGCAGGTTGAAGAAATCATTGTATGGTCTAAAGCAATCACCTCGGGCATGGTTTGGAAGATTCACCAAGTCAATGAAGGCATTTGGATACAGGCAAAGTAATTCCGATCATACGTTATTCATTAAACGTAAGGCCGGAAAGATTACAGCACTTATTGTATATGTTGATGATATGGTTGTTACTGGAGATGATCCTGAAGAGAAGGAGGCACTACAAAGACATTTGTCTAGTGAATTTGAGATGAAGGACTTAGGCCAATTGAAGTATTTTTTAGGTATTGAAGTTGCAAGGTCAAAGAAAGGTATTTCCTTATCACAAAGAAAGTATGTCTTGGACCTACTAGCAGAAACTGGAATGCTTGATTGCAAGCCTATTGAAACACCCATAGAGATGAATCACAAGCTTGGGATTTTTCTAGATCAAGTTCCAACGGATAAAGGCAGGTATCAACGTTTAGTTGGTAGATTAATTTATCTCTCTCATACTCGGCCGGATATAGCATATGCTGTTAGTGTTGTTAGTCAATTCATGCATTCTCCAAGTAAAGAGCATATGGAGGCTGTGTACCGTATCCTGAGGTATTTAAAGACCACTCCAGGTAAAGGATTGTTGTTTGCCAAGGGAAGTGAATTGGTAGCCATAGGCTACACTGATGCTGACTGGGCAGGAGATCAGACTGATCGAAGGTCCACTTCTGGATACTTCACATTTGTGGGTGGTAACTTAGTTACATGGCGAAGCAAGAAACAGAAAGTTGTAGCTAGATCAAGTGCAGAAGCGGAGTTCCGAGGAATGGCTCATGGTGTGTGTGAACTTTTGTGGATTAAAAATGTTATGAAGGATCTAGGTTTCAAGTTTCAAAAGCCTATGGACTTGCATTGTGATAACACCGCTGCTATTGAGATTGCCCATAATCCGGTGCAACATGACCGAACTAAACACGTGGAAGTTGATCGGCATTTCATTAAGGAGAACTTGGATCGAAAGATTATTAAGTTTCCTTTTGTCCCATCTGAAGACCAACTTGCAGATGTTCTTACTAAAGCTGTTTCAGGACGAGTATTCAACAGCTCGATTGACAAGTTGGGCATGATTGACATCTATGCTCCAACTTGAGGGGGAGTGTCAGCGATCTGTATTTAGTTAGTTTCCTTATTTGTAATTAATTGTATTTATGGGAGGAATCTGTTTCCTTGTCTAATACGGTTTGTAACACTTTATATACCTCCAATTGGAGAAGAATAAAATTATCTTAGAATTCCTGAATACAAACTTTGATACTTCCAATGATCAAACTAAATGAATATAACCATTCTCAAGAGGGAGCTCCTTATCCTTTTGTGCAGGAATTTGGGTAATAATGGAATCTCTGGTACTCTCCCAGAAACACTTGGAAATTTGACACGCCTTGAAAACTTGTAAGTTTCATTATGTGAAAGAGAACTAGGATCGATCGATGCTAGAAAATATCACATCGATCGAACTAGAGAAAGGACCCGTTTGGAAAACACAATTAGTACGAATGTATTAAATAGAAATCTATTTGTTGTTGCAGCTTGGTGGGATCCAACAGTATCACTGGGACATTGCCAAGTAGTTTTGCCAGCCTTACGACCATGGCCCGATTGTAATTAAGTTTTCCCAGCCCTCATTTAATCTTAATTATAATCTGATTGAATTCTCAGTCTAATAATGACTTGGTTGCATGCAGTTATGTAGCTGGTAATCACTTGTCTGGCCCTTTACCCGACTTCATAGCCGACTGGGCTTCAATCCGTCAACTGTACGTACGTGATATATCATATTTGAATTTCGTAATTGATCCATCTTAATTAGGGCATCTCCAACAACCCTACCCAAAACTCATACCCATACTCAAATTTTGACTCACCCATACCCATACTCATACCCATACTCAAATCATCTCCAACAAGGGTGAGTCAAAACCCATACCCATTTTATATTTTAATCATTTTATATAATTATATAAAACAATATGAATTTATACATCATATATAATATATTATTTAATTAAATAGTAAGTAAAACTTTTTATTTTTAATTTCGGATTATAGTAAAAAAATTATGAAGAAGAGGGTATGATATTTATAGAAATATTTTTTCTGATTTTTCTGTAATTTTTTTCTTATTTTTGAGAGTTATTTCATAATAGTTATGCCTCATTTATTCTAAACCGTCCAAATCAAATATCAAAAGCATCTGAGCCGTTGGATGAATATTACCGTTGGGCCCAGTCAAAGGACAAGCGCTGGTCAGCGCGTCTGTCCCTCACTGCCTCCGTCAGAGGCTGTTTTCTTGTCCTTTAGCGCGCATGTGGCTTCAGCCTTTGCCTAGCGCGTGGGTCTCTTCCCTCTCCAGACAGGCGTGGCCCACCTCTGTCCCAAGCCAACAGTAATGGGTTTTTGACCCAAAAATCCGCCCAAAATGACTAGGTTCTTTAGTAGGAACCCAAAATGAGTTTTGGGTATTGATTGTTGGAGATCAAATATATGGGTTTTGGGTATGGGTATGGCTTTTGGGTCAGATGGTTGGAGATGCTCTTAAATTTCTTACAGTTCTCTCAGCGGAAACAATTTCAACGGGAGTATACCTGCTGGAATTTTCAAGTTGTCATATCTACAAATTTTGTAAGTGAAGTGTTCGAATTTACATCCCTACTTACCTAGCTATCTTTCTTTATACTCTTCTAGCTTTTTGGAGATAGAAATCTCATATATGCATGTTGTATGTTAATTCAAATAATGTATATATTTATTTGTACAAAAAAAAAATGTATATATTGATTGCCTTATCTAATTTTGCTTCTTTCTACTGCATGTAGGGAGATAAGTGATGTAGGAGACTCTGATTTCCAACTCCCACCATCTACAAACTTGACCGACAGCTTGAATACTTTGTTAGTAAATTGTTTATTGCATATAAAATATTACTTCGATGAAATATTTGAATCAAAGGCCAAATTAATGAATTTGGATCGAATATTCTTCTGTTGTCTTCTAAATCCGTTTAATGAGTTTTTAGTTTAAGTCCTCATTCTATTTGAAAGTCAAGGATACTCCCACTTCTTTTGAATTTAATAGTAAAACTAAAAATTTCACATGGGTTTCAAATATATATTTTAGATTAAAAATCAAGAATTTGCCAAGACAAAGAAAAAGAACCCACATCGTGTCGCCAAGTACTTTTTTTATTAAGTTAAAAAACTAACCGATTCAAGATTAATAGTTGTGTTTATGGGTGTATTACAACTTTTATATGCATGGTGAGTACACAAACTCGAAGCAAAAGGAAGTTTGCACACCAAGTAAGTATGCTAGCTAGTAAGTAAAAAAAAAAAAGTATGTATGCACAAGTGTTTGAAGATTGTTATGTATCTCGAATCAAATTGAGTATTTGTTGGTTCAGTTTTTCTTATTTGAATCTTAACGAAGTTAACCAATCCCTCATGCATGTCTTCATATGGCTCCACAGGATACTAAGAAATTGCTCAATCAATGGAACCATTCCTGCATACATCGGTAATATGTCATCACTACAGAACCTGTAAGTTCTTTTGTTAATTTCTTTTTTTAAAGTTTATTAAATAATATTTTAAACGGAATGCTAGGAGGCCTCAGTTAAGGCGTAATTGTTTAAGTTATAATTTTATATGGCAGTCTATGTCATATCCATGTCATCATTTTCTGCCGCATCATATTTTGCAAATAATTATTTTATCATTTTAATTTTGTAATTAGATTGTACTCATATTTTTTTAAAATACATAAAAAATGAAAATTTCAAGCACAAGATTGAATTCTAAGTAGTCATTATATCCAAATGCTATATTGGAATTGATAACCTCGAGTAGATTTCATGTTTGGCTGATATGGTTTGATTAAAAAAAATTTAAATAAATTTGGTTGACGTATATAAAACTGCACATCTTACCCCAATGTTGATGAAATTTAATAATTTATAGTCTAAAAGGATTATAACTATTTACAGATTTCAATTGCTAGATCACCTTTGCAGCTCATGCATGTATCGACTATCTTTAATTTTAGCGTTTCTTATGACTTTTCATAGATATTAGGGTGAGTTTTATTGGTTACACCACTATAAGATCTGAGATGACTAAATTCACAAAGTTCTTGAATACAATTAGAATTAGGGGGTTTCTCTAGTGAGTACCACTTTAATGGGTATCACTTGAGGATTTTTTTATTAGACCTACTTTTTTATTACATCTCGACAAATCAACTGTTCAATATTTAGATATTCATGAGTAAATCACTTCTACAAATTTTTAATAAAATTTGAAATCGTTAAGATACCGAATTAGACCAAATAAATGGACGAACCAAATCTGTCAATTTTGAACCATTCATATTCATAAATGGTAATCACAATTATAGATGACTTAATAATTTCTGATTTCATTGAAAATTTGTAGAAGTGATCTACTCATAAATATCTAAATATTGAACGGTTGATTTGTCGAGATGTAATAAAAAACTAGGTCTAATCGAAAAGTCCTCAAGTGATACTCATTGAAGCGGTACTCACTAGAGAAGCTCCCTTAGAATTAATGTTTTTTTTTTGGAAGTGAATTAGAATTAGAGTTAGTGAAATAAAAAAAGGAGGGTGTTTTCTTATTTCAAAAGGAAGAAGACGATCTAGATATTTTGCAGATGTTTTTTTTTTCTTAGAATATTTTTTTTGGGTCCTTGACAAAATTGGAAAAATATTTTCTATTCAGTCCCATGTGAAAACACGGTGCCCACCCAGTTCATTAATTGAGAAAGACTGACAAATTTCTGTTTGCGTCCTATACTTTTAACAAAATTTACGAATTGTCACTGACATATTTTATTGAGGGGTCAATAATTTTTTTTTATTAAGGGTCAATAATAGTTTTGTTATAAACTGTAAACTTACTTGTTAAAAGTAAAGAGAAAATAGAAGAGAGAATTGGAGAGTAATATTATTTAGTCTCATGAGACTCCTTTATACAGAGGTAAAATTTACATGATATGTATACAAACTAATGATATATTACATGTAAGTCTCTAACTAATTACATGGACAACCACATAAGAATAAATTGTTACAACAGTCCCCCTTGGATGTCCACCAATGAATGATATGGTGTTGGACATACTTTATTGTTGCTTTGTTAAAACCTTGTCAGGTAACCAAAACCCAATAGGATAAAAACAACTCTGGGCCTGGTCGAAGAAAAAAATAGTACAACGCGCATATGTCATAAGTAGTATATTTTTGGATACTGATGAGAATCCCCCTTGATTGTTACAAGCATTAATTATACTTTGCGCATAGGAGTTCATTATTTAATTTAGATTCCTGCAATATAAAAGGAATACCAACAAAGTTTCTTTGACTATAATAAAATGGGTAAACATGAACTTTAGAGTTTTTTTAATCAATGAGTTAGCTTGAGACACTTTCAGTCATTCATGAACTTATCTTTTGCAATATGAATCTTAATTTCAAGGATTAAGTATAAGTACGTAATATGCTCATAATGACACTTCACTATGATCGATGCACGGAAACAGAAACGTCAAATCTTAAAATTTCTAATTGGAAATGAGTCAAGGAAATACTAATAAAATAATATATAATTATATATAAATAATTAAAAATTAAATACCAAATAACATAATTATATATGAATAATTAAAAATTAAATACCAAATAACATAACTATGAAAGATAGAAAAACGAAAGAGAAGAGAAGTGTGGAGAGCAAGAAGTTGCTTTTCTATTCATCGATTGATGTTTGATGTATTGGTGTGTAAAATGGTGATGTCTCAACCTCTTTATATAGTGGAGAGGTTGAGGTGTATTCATGGTATACAATAATGAGGAGAAACCTTTTAGTTTCCTCACTATCATCATTAATCTCATTAACCTTACTAACTATACAATTTATGCTCTCTCATAACTAGTGTAACTCTTATGGAGTAAGTAGAAAAATACCAAAAGTCTTCAACAATGTATCTAGTCCACATCTTGTATTTTGTATGTACGGACGTTAGTTTACTGGACAACTACTCCACTAGGTGTTTTACAACAATACTATTTTTTTTTTCTATCATTTATCTTTTTTGATTTTTCTATCTTATTTTTATTATTTTCCAACTCTTTTTCTCCACAACCGGCCCTGGGGCGGAAGGTTCTACAGTCCTCCCAAGCACCAAAACTTCCTAGATCCAATGGTGAAGTGCAAGGGGGAGGGTTTTGAACATGGCATGCAGGGGGGTGTTTTGGGTATAAAATTTTTGATCCAAGGGTTGAGAACTTGGGAGTATTGAAACTCCCAAGTATTATAGAATTTTCGCCCTGGGGCTGTGCCATTAGTGCAGCCGCACAGTGCCCCAGATTTTGGGGGCAAAATCATGATACAGTAGATATATATCGGTAGTGCTGTAGTTAATTGATATATGGGATTTGGTTCAGTTGGTTATGCAATTTTTCCCCCAACTAGTTGGCCTTGGTTCGACCCCTCATGCATGCATGTTACCAAATTCTCTTTCTTTTTATCTTTTTTTTTTGCAAATTTGCTAACTAGTTCATATGAATCCTATCCCAAAAGGACCCAAATAATTCTTTGTCTAAAATTCTTTCCAATCTTCCCCTCAAAAAAATTCTTTCGAATCTAAAAGTAGAAGGTTTCTCCATAGAAAAAAAAATGAAAACTAAAATTTCTACATTTGCAATTTGTTTTTGATAAAACTACAAATTAAATGTGTCTATAATTATTCTCCAAAATCTTCAGTTCAAAACTGCTCATACCATTCCAACAAAAGTATTCCTCGGTTTCTCTTATATATCTTTGTTTTCTATTTTCTACAATTATATTTGAATACTCATATCTATTTTTTTTACTAAAAAAGTTTTTTTGTAGATCGTGATATTTTGTGAAATTAAGTTTTCATTTACCTATTTTTTAGTCTAAAAAATAAAGAGGCCTTATTTTAATTTTAGCATAGGGCCCCTGAATTCTCAGGACCGGCCCTGTTTTTCTCTTTCCCTTTCTTTTCCTTTCTTCTCTCTTTTCTCTCTCCCTCCCACATGCACCACTCTTTCCTCTTCATCAGCCAAGCCTTTCCTCTTCCTTTTATTTCTCTGATTCATTCTCTTCTACCCGTAAAGCCCAGCCTTTGTGGGTTTCTCTCTTCTTCATTTGCTTTCCTCTTCCTCTAATTTATATCTTCTTTTCTTATTCTCCTTCATTTCCCTTTCTTTTCCTTCCTCTTCTTTCCTCTATATCTAGATCGGCAAATTGTGTCGCATTTCCCATTAAATTACAGAAAACGTTTCCAATCTTGGAAACTCAAGGTTTGGCGGCTAACCATTTCTGTCCAAAGTCCAAACAGTCAATGACTGAAAACGCATTTCCGACCGTTTCTGCCGCGTTTCTGTTTCCATGCTACATAGACACTTCATCTTTGGGGATTTGCTTTTAACTATATGTCTTTTAGATCTTCATAATATATGATGCCAACATGTCATAAATCTCACGTCGATATAATAATTATATATAACACTGTACTTATAGAAAAATTGTCGCTTGTATAAAGAAGAATGATGGTCATTATCCCTCGTCATAGTGATTTCAATTCACTTTGATAAACATCCTTTAATAATCTTAGGGTTAACATGATCCATAATATTTCATCACATTTCAAATATTAATTTCAATAGAATTACCTCTTTCTATATTTTCCAATAATATAATTTTTCGACATACATAATGAAACGTGGTAATATCAATACAGCCCTTTTTGACTTTGCTAGCTATTATAAGAAATTTATCATTGATGATTATCATTTGTTAGATCCCACACATTCTAATATACATGCTTTAATTATAGATAACTTTATATCATTGGGTTCTCATGCCTCTTCACTAAATGAAAATAGCGAGAGCTAATTCCTCTAAGGCTAAATGTTAGTTTTTTTTTTGGCAAGGAAACAACTTTCATTAATTAAAAGTAAAGTACAACCCAAGCCCAAGAAGGGCTAGAAAACACAGAAATAGAAAACAACAAGAAACAAAACACAAACAAAACTAAAGCCCAGTCCAACAACAACCCCAAAACGCCAAACCAACGCAACGGAGGACGCCGCTTGCGAAGAAGACGGCACCGTCCAAGCACACAGCAGATCCAGCAATAAGAGCAAGCAAACAAGACCAAAAACCAACACTGAGTACCCGATTCATCCCTCCGACAGTCACAGAGCTGGCAGGAGTAAACAACCACTGGAAAGGACCAAGGAAACATGGAGATGAAGTTGTAGCAGATACCGAAGGGAACTGCCGGTGGATAAAGTCAGGCAAACGCCGGTAAAGGCACTGCTCCAAAGAAGCAGGAACCGTGACAGTGATTGAGGATGAGGGTAGATCAGTGCGAGCTATGGTATAAATAGGCATGCTAAGATGGATAAAACGGATCTGAAACAGAGAAGGGGGGAGGAGAACGGAAAAGAAAATAAGACAGGAAGGAGAGAAAGGGTGAGAAATATGGAGAGGAAGAAGGAGAGCTTGACAGAGAAGGAAGTGGGAAGCTAGGACCATAGCAAAACAGAGAAAGAAACTAACACAAAGGGAAACTAGCCGATGAGAGAGGCAAGAAGCCTCAGATATGGGACAGAGCCCAGGGAAAACTGCCCATGAAGGGCGGAAGGTTTCGCCACCGACTCTCAACTTGAGAGAGAGAGAGAGAGAAGTTTTCGATAAGTGGTACGTGACAAATTAACTGGCAGTGAGTTTTCACAACAAATTAACATTAAAAACTATTTGACCTGAATATGAGTAGAAATTAAGGGGGGTGTATTGTATATGGATTTGTATGGATTTTTTTTAATTCATAGACTTTCTGAAAAGTCCACAGACTTTTTGAAAAGTCCATAGACTTTATAGACTTCTGTTGATTTCTTTAAAGTCACTGACTTTTACCACAGACTTTTTATTGATTTATGAAAATCTACAGACTTTATTATGAACGACTTCTACAGATTTTAAAGAAACTCAAATAATGTTGTGACACAAAATAATTAGAAAACAAAGGAAAAACCTCTCAATATAATGATTAGAACCAAATGTATATGTATCAAAAACAAATCAAAAGGTACCAAAAAATAGAAGGAAAAAACATTAACAAAATATTTAATGTTAAAGAAACAGACGTCCCTGAAACAATGATATGATCATTCTTCTCCTTCATCGTCACTTTCTTCATTGTCATTATTTTCATTGTTGGCATTTGGTTGAGCATTTGGTTGGGCATCTGTCCACATATGATTAGCAATACTCATTCTCCATTCATTAGCATTATCTCTCTACTGATCTTGGGTTTGAAAATCATCCCATTCAAAATTATCTTCTTGATCGTCTACGGGATCATCTTCTGGTTCAGGAGGAAATTCATCTGAACGACATTCCTGTCGAAGAAAATTGTGCAATCCTGCACAAGCCAAAACTAGCTCTGCTTGTGTCTTGTATGGAAATGGTGGTGCTGATTTGAAAATTGTGAAACGTGACTTAAATATTCCAAATATCCTCTCAATTACGTTCCTCAAGGAAGCATGGCGAAGATTAAATAACTCAATTGCATTGACAGGATGGTTTCCTTCACCACCAAAATCTTTGAGATGATATCGAGTACCACAAAATGGAGCTAAAAATCGACGTCGGTTTGGAAACCCGCAATCTCCTAAGTAATATTTACCTAATCATAAAAGAAAACATATGCAATTAGTGTGTTATATATTATATGACATAAATTGCAAAAAGTTTATTGAAACTTTTTTATGCACATAATACTATACCTGGTGGCACTTTGAGTCCATTTCGTCTGGAAATCGCATCATTTAACACTTTTGAATCATGAGCAGAACCCTCCCATCCACTAATCACATAGATGAATTGTAAATCAAAGTTACAAGCTGCTAATACATTTTGTGATATCTTCCCATGGCGATTTCGATATCTGCTTACCTCACGTCCAACTACCATTGCTGGGATGTGTGTGCCATCAATAGCTCCAACGCAATCCTGAAACAATGGAAAAAATATTACAATAGATAAAAGAAAAAAAAATATTTTTTCACTAGTGTACAATGATAGTAATATTCGTTGATAAAAATTGCATTGCTTACCTTAAAGTAAGGATAGAACCTTGTACTTTCTCTTATATTAGGTGGTACGGACTCAGGTTTAGCCATGAACTCTGGTGCTATTGTATTTAAGGCCTGCAAAACTTTGTTGAAGTTTCTGCTAACGGTGAAATGAGATCGCTCAAATATCATCCGAGGTTCACTGTATCGATTGTTTTGGCCGACAACTAGTAAAAAGGTAGCAAGCATTTCTTCAACACAAATGTGTCTTGTATCCCGTAAAGGTGTTTTCTCTTTAATGATGCTACACAATTTCCGAAACACTTTAGGATACATTCTGTACAATTGTCGAAAGATTTGAGGGTCTCTCTCCAATATTTTGTTCATATATATGTATCCACTTGACGTCACAGGTCGCCGAGTCAATGGACGTCTAATACGTTCATCACGTATTCTGATCACAATGTCGTATAACACATAAATCACTGCTTGTATTGCCATTAATAAAATCTTAATTGTCTCGTAAAACTCTTCTTCCTCTTCATCAACTCCATACATGTAAATATCAGACATTGCTAATAAACAAAATACATAAACATATTAGAAGAAGGCCAACATCACAATTCATATTAATATATATTCATTCAAAAGCAAATCAAAATTTATAATTATTCAAACAAAAAACAAGCTCTAATCCATAACAAACAAGTTCAAAATCAATCAAAACAAGATGCAATGCAAACAAAAAATTGTCAAACTGGATAACTCAAAATTAATAACAGAACATAGCCTATTACATTTGTGCCCAAGTGATCCAATTGCGTCGTTGGTCAGGAGTCATCTTCAAGAAGATATCTTGCTTTGCTTTAGTGTTAAGAAAATTAAGAGCCATAAAGCAAGCCTCCTCAGTTAATTATGGGGTCTCTTGAATAGCAATCCAACATTCAGTTTCTCTTGATTCTCTCTTCTCCATTAAACCACAAATTGTATCAAAACTTGTGACAATTTTATCAATGCCAGTTGATAAGTTTTCTAGAACCTGAGCTTGAGTAGTTGCTCCTTTTGAACCACTACTCTTTTCATAGTCAGTTCTACTCCGTTTTGCTTGAGTCCTGCTATGTGGTGGAGCATCAGCACTAGTACCTTGGGAGGGTTGTTGTGAGAGAGATGGCGAGCTTTCTTCATATAATGACTCATTTTCACTTTGTACAAATGAGTGAGTATTTTGATCAAAAACTAATCCATCTATTCCCCAAGATCTATCATCTTCCACTTCATATGTTGTGGCATCTGTCTCATCACCTAGACTGATTGATCCCATCCCAGTTGCAGTTCCATTACCAACTGCAATTTTCAAATCCTCATAGTCTGGAGTAGTTTCTGTTCGAAAATGCGCATGCGTTGGATGTGACTAAAAAAACAAACAAAAATGTCAGTATGATAACAACTCAAAATAATTAGTCATATAGAATAGAATAAAAGGCAATAGAAATTCACCTTCAAATAGTCCGTCCATACTTCATCATCAGCTGTGAATCTCTTTGTGATTGGGTCCCACCCAAACCCAGAATTGTGACGCATGAGTTGAGAGTAATTGGTGTACTGTTTCTTAAACCATTTCACTCGGCTTTGGTATTGGCTGAAAGTTATTTCACAACCAACTTTTTCTTTGAGTTTAGGAAGTAGCTTCGCCTCTACAGTTTGTTTGCTTATCACACCATTAATATCACGGAACCCAAGTTTAGCGCCTTCAACCATGAGTTGAAGCAAAACATTGCTCTCTTCTGCTGTCCAAGTTTTATAATCCTTTCGTTTACTATTCCCTTGTGAATCTCCCATCTATATGATTGTTAAAACTAATCATATATGCAAGGTGAAAAAATATATATATATACAGACCAAACAATATATGGTGAACAGAAGCAGATGGTAAGTAGAGAATTAATTTTTCTGACTTTGATTCAGATATGGAGCCATCTGTCATAAACACCCACTGTTTCTTCTGGTCAGCAGCTATATAAACCTCCCCCACAAACACAACAAATGCAGCAATATCAAATTAATTAACATGCAAAACCCTAAGGGCTACATTTAATAAATGACTCACCGATTGATAGGATTAAGTCTATAACCTAGGTAGTTATATATATATATATATATATATATATATATATATATATATATGACCACAATTTAGCAGTGCATGTGATCACAAGTGTATGCTTCAATCAAAACAAGAGAAAGAAAAAAAATTAGTGTGTGTTACCAAGGCAATGTGTGAGAGTAGATGAATATGCTAGGCGGGTTCATTCTGGGGTGTCTTTTGTAAAGTGAAGAACCTATATATGCATTTGTGTGGGCAAGGGACACATGTATTAATCGGCCGAAATTAATACACATTGGTGTAGTTGTTGTACGTAGAGATTGATAGATATACTGAATGTAGTTGAATTGGTAATCATATGAAAAATAACCTATAAATCACTCGAAGCATTATATATGCAGAAGTTTGGAGTTTGGACTCTTCCATGAGCCAAAAGTGTTCAAGCTAAAGGTTTGAATATCTCGTATAGTTTTATATGAAGCCATGAAGGTATAGCATAACATGACAAATTTCTCACTCAACTCAATACCAGCAGCTTTCCAAGAACATGCACCATGCAGTAGCTAGGGCCTAGGGCTACAACAAAATTTGACAAAGCGCAACAATTATCAACAATTCAACGCATCGGATCTCATCAATCAATGAACCAATATATCTTCGGATGATCAAACGTATAATATTTTAGGGTTTCATAGAACAATCAGACAAAAAAAAAATCAAACACAACAACACAACAACAATAATGAACATATATATTGGGTATTCAAAAATTCTAATACCACACAAGGGATTACGGAAAAGATAGAAAAAAAAAATCAAGAAAGAGATGATGGAAGACCAACCTGTTCTCGCGCGCAAAGAGATGAGAGAAACGTTGATAGACTTTTTTCACGCTTAAAATCTTTGCTCTGGTGGCTGGAAATTTTGTAGACTTTGCTATTTATACTTAATACTAGAAAGTTCATAATTTTTCATGATTTTCCAATTCCGTATATATGAATGATATTTTGAATACCCTAAAACTTCTATTCATTTTAAAAAGTCCTAATTGAATACCCCTAGACTTTGGTGGACTCCATAAAGACTTTTTAAAATCCTAATTGAATACACCCAGACTTTTATGGACTATTAAAAGTGTATATTGAATACACCTAGACTTTCAGATTCCATGGATTTCTTTAAAACTTCAACTAATTCCATATACAATACACCCCCGTAACTCTTCCATTCCTTCACCATTACTGCATCTGAATAATCAAACTCGATACAGCAATCTAAAGTACAACAAGCTAATTAAAGAGTAGACCTATTCTCTCCTTTCTCGTTACTTACTCTATATTAGTACTATCGATATATTTTATTTAATCTTGAAACAAATATGAAATCTGAAACAGTTATTGAACGTCTCTTAAATTTGTCATGTCTTTTTAATTTTGTGTTGCAGAGACTTGAGTTTCAACAAATTAACTGGTAGCATACCAGATTCTCTGAAAAAAGTAAACTTAAGTTACATGTAAGTGAAATATTACTCTCTATCACTCTGACCTCTCATGAATATGTTTAACTATAAATGTAGAAAATTGTGTTTCTCTTGCTGATAATATACTTCTCTGCCCATGCATATTCTGTTCAGGTCTTTTTCAAACAATATGCTCACTGGGACAATTCCTGATCTTAACTGGACTGTGATGTATGTTTCCAAATATGTACATCCTTGTGCATATTCTCTTTTGTGTATCTAGATAATTATAATACTTCAATTGTCTAGTTAATGAGTTTTTTTTGTTGGTCTGAAATCTAATTAGGAGCTTATAATTACATACTTGTCTTGCCTGAAACATTCTCATGTATGTATTTCTTTTCCAGGGATCTTTCGTACAATAATTTTTCGAAATTATCATTTACATCTTCACCCAAGCTACCTGTGTAAGGCATTACTATTCACTGATTCTTCCTATATATATGTAACTTTAATTAGTTACATGATATCTCTCATCCTTATTGTTTTAGGAACTTGTTTGCCTGCTGCTGCAACCCCTCAACCTGTGTGCCAAATACGTATGATCATATTTTGTTTGTTATAATAGTTCAAAAACTTGACGATGAAGTTATAACTCACAATAACTTTTGGCAATTATACTTACAGGATTGATGCAACGCGAATAACGGAGAAGTATTGTCCCCGGGGAAGACCCAAGTGTAAGTTTGTTATTTTGCAATGTATGTATATCTAACAATGCAATTATACATATAAATACATTAATAGTAAATATGTTTAAATTCTGCAGACCATTCGTTGTTTATAAATTGTGGAGGTGGGCAAATAAACATGGATGGAAATGTTTATGATAAAGATAATGAAACATCGCTGTTCTACATGAGTCCAAAAGGAAATTGGGCTCGTAGCACTACTGAAAATACCATCTATGGCGTGAAATGTGGACTTTCCTCTGAAGCACTTTTATACGACAAAGCCCGTTCTTCTCGTGTCTCTCTAAGATATTATGGTTTTTGTTTACGTAAAGGCAAATACAGTGTAACACTTCACTTTGCTGAGATTGTTGAGGATAGAAATTACACTACTGAGAAACGCGTATTTGATGTTTATATACAGGTAATATTTTTCCTAGTTTTGTCATCCAACGTACCATTTGCATTAATTAGTACTATTGCATTGCATGTGTTGTCATTTGAACCAAGTATATATGGTGATTGATTGCTGCAGGGTGAGAGGAAACTAAAGGATTTCAACATTATAGACAATGCAGGGGCTCCGAATAAAGTATATAAACAAAATTTCACTGATGTTAATGTAAATGATAGTACATTAGAGATTCACTTCTACTCGTCTGGACAAGCAACTCCTGATCATGGACCTCTCATATCTGCTATATCTGTAACTCCAGGTTAATATATACTTATTATTTTCCTTCTTTTACATATATTGTATGCCTATTTAACGTACAATTTTTGTTTTCTTGTCAATCGGCTTGAACATTATTCACCATTGAATTGAATTGAGACTACTTCAGAGTACAAACTAGGCAAACAACTCTCTCCTTTGCACATAGCGCTTATTACTGTGGCTTCAACCATAGTTTTCGTGTTGCTTTTATTGCCCTTTGCCTGGATGATGGGATGGCTGGGGAATACAGATCACTTACAAGGTAACATTAATATGACAATTAAGTATCCTCTTTCAAGAATTCTTATTCAACTTCATATCGAATTAACTAACTTATATCAATCTATGATTAATTGTTTGTGGAACAGAAATAGATATAGGTCTAGAAAAAAAAATCACCCTCAAACAATTAAAAGTTGCTACTCGAAATTTTAGCAAGAGAAACGAGATTGGCCAAGGGGGTTTTGGGACTGTTTACAAGGTAACTAATTTCTCTGTCCTTGTATATATTGTGGAGTTTCAACTAGAAACTACTGAAGATCTTTAACTTGCAAATTCAGTTTCTCATGAAAAAAAGACAATGATAATGGATTACATTTGTTTGGTTGTAATTGCATGAAGGCTGAAGTGCAAGGAAAATTTGTAGCTGTGAAGAAACTTTCTTCTCCTTCAGAGGAAAAGATCAATCAATTGAAAAATGAGTTTTGTAACTTAAAATCAATGAGTAATGAGAACATTGTTCGGTTGCTGGACGTTTACAATGCGAAAGGCCTGCATTTGCTCATCTACGAGTATATGCAAAACAACTCCCTTGCACATGCCTTGTTTGGTAAATTTAACTCTCTGTTTTTTAATTCTATCATAAATGTCCCCTTCTTTTTATGTTTGTTATAAGTTGTTATGTTCTAACATGCTAATTTATGAGAAAATATATTGATGTGGTGACTGTATGTTCGTAGATTCAAAGTCCAAATTGAAACTTGATTGGGGAGCAAGGTTTAACATTTGCTTGGGAATAGCTAAGGGCTTGGTGTATCTACACGAACGTCCCAGGAAGGGGATGGTTCACAGGGATATTAAATCTGCTAATATTCTTCTCGATGGAGACCTTAAGCCTAAGATATCAGACTTCATGTTGGCAAGCCTTTACACTGAAGATGATGAATTCAAGTTCATCAAAGTAGAAATGACACAGTAAGTGAAATTAATAAAATAATATTTTTACTCCCTACCGCATTATACATGCTTCTTGCAATGTCGCATTTAATAAAATGATAAGTAACCTCTTGTTTTCGACAGGGGATATATGTCACCTGAGTACGTTAGAGGAACTGTGACATCTAAAGCTGATGTTTACAGTTTCGGGGTGGTTATACTTGAAACTGTTAGTGGAAGGACAAATGCAGGAAACAGGGGAGATAGCCAGGAAAGTGAATTTCTTTTAGACACGGTAAGGAAAATTGTCTGGCAGGGCTATATATGCTTTTATGCCTTCTTGATTTATTCGACTTCTATATCGATAATCTCATTAAGAAAGTTATGTGCATGTTGAGGAAATGCAGGCTTATGATTTACACAGAAAAGGAAGGCTGGTGGACTTGGTTGACAAAAACTTGTCTAATAAGTACGATGCAAAACAGGCTATCATCATCTTGAATTTAGCAGTAAAGTGCACCAGTATATCCCCAACTGTGAGGCCTACTATGTCTCAAGTTGTGAGTGTTCTTATTGGTGACAAAAAAATCGAGGAGATTTGTCCACCTGCTCAAGTTGATTCCTCTGCTTTTATAGAAGGGACCTCGACGACATCAACATCATCAAATTATATCAAATGAGAAGATGAAACCCCCTTGAGGAATTCCAAATGAAACAGAATAATCCATGCTGCATCTAGTTGTCTATTTTCTTTTCTTCGTTTTCGGACTTGATGGAGTTTGCTGCCTCTATTGTGTTCAACATGTATGATATTGATTCTCGGCCTTAATTGGCTTGTTTTATGAAATTTGATGTTAGGCATCACCAATGCTAGATATTGATCTTGAAATTTGAAATTATGTTAATCCAAATTTGTCAACAAATTTGTATTCCATGATTTTCTCTTTCTTTTATGGTCAGGTTGGGGCCACAGATGATTTACTTATCTATTCATATCTAGGGATCTGCAATGGGCTGATAGGGTGTGAGATCCCCATTAGAAAAAAAATATATATAAATATTTAAGTACTTTTAACTTGATAAATTTTCGTTCACATTTTTATTAATTTAAAGACATGATATTTTTTTTTACTATGTTTCTTTAGATAAAATATTGTATTACATGTTAATTTTTGATATAAAAGGCATGCCTAGGCATCACCTATGCTAGATATTGAACTTGAAATTAGAAATTCTGTTAATCCAAATTTGTCACCCAATTTATATTCCATGATTTTCTCTTTCTTTTTATGGTCAGGTTAGGGCCACAGATGATTTACTCATGTATTCATATCTAGGGATCTGAAATGGGCTGGTTGGGTTAGCGTAATCCCAAGATTTCAGGTTTAGCAAAAGAAACAAAAGGAAAAAAAAAAATTAAACAACAGCCTAGCAGCAACTCTTCGAGTTCTTAACTTCTTAACACATCTTCAGAGTCATCAAGAAAAACATATATAGCATGAATTGGGGATGCACAAATTCAATAAAACCACAATCATGGTTAATCTTAAGCCCTATAGGCATTTTCACGCGGCTTACTTACTCTCTTTTTCCCTCCCTTTTGCCTAACGTGTATGGGAGAAAAGGACCAAATTCTACTAGGATCGAAGGATAAGATAAACGGAATATACCATCATTCATTTTATTATTTCAATTTGTTTTGTTTGTGCTAGAAGGAAGAATACGTATTCAAGGGTTTAAAATCAATTTAGAAACAAGATTTGTTGACGAGGTTCGGTCCACATTGCCCTACTTTCCCGGGTAATGGTGATGGCTAATCCACTAAACAAGAAGAATATTACAATTGAAGAACATTTTGGGTCTTCTCACTCTTAATCTCTCTCCTCACAACCCAAATTCTCGAAAGAGAATTCCCATATACACTCAATCTTTCAAGCGTGCAACTCTTTCAAAGTTCTCTCTTAAATATATGAATCACAAGGATTTCTATAAATGGTGTCTCATACAACACCTTGACGCTCTATGTCAACTTCTATAAATTGGTGTCTCTACGACACCCTCTAGAATGAATCTCTTTCAACCCATAAAGTTAGAATCTTCAAACTCTCACATCTTCACTAAAGGTGTCTTTCACTCACTGAAAGCACACACCATAGCAATCTCCCTAATGGCCTATTTATAGGCTCATAACTTATTCAATATTCAATAGATTAGGAATCATTTTCTATACCTGTACTTCCAAGGAAAGGCCCAAGAGTCGTAGATACACTAGAACAAGCCCCAAAACCAAATCAAAGTAGAAATTCTCAAAGTTAACAATCTAAACTAATTAGTTTTGAAGGGAAATAACTAGGGCTGGGCTCGGTCCCAGACCGATGACGATTTTGCCGGGACCGGGACCGGACCAAAACTTTCGGGTCGGGCCCAATATAAGTGTTCGCCGAAGTAGGGACCGAAAGAACTCGGACCGACCTCCATTTTTGCAGGGACCGGGACCGGACCGGGACCGAAAATTTCAAGTCTTTTTTCGGGTTTTCGGTCAAGAGAAACACAAAACCTAAATCATGAAGAACAAAAGAATAGAAGAAAAACCAGAAAAGATGATTTTTCAGAATTGCAGATCTTCAACCGGAGGTTTTAAAATTTCTAGAAAAAAAAACTCACCCAAACATATCTTTCTTCAATTTTTATACGAGGGAACTAGAAATCAAGCCTTTATTTCAAGTAAAACTCGTAGAAAATTATTGCAGGAGAAGAGTGAGTCTAAAGAGTGAAGAAAGAGAAGAAGAGAAACAAGAACATAAATGGAAAAGGAGAAGGAGAAGAAGTTGCAGACGAGGAGAAAAAAAAGAAAAAGAGGACGGCTAGGGTTAGAGAGAAGAGAGAGTGGAGGAAAAGGGGGAGAGAGAGAAGTCAAAAAGAAAGCAAGTGCACGTGGGTGAGGTGGAGAGGAAAGCAAATAGAGAGGGAGAAAAAAGAGGCACGTGGGGGCTGCCTGGGAGGAAAGTTTTGGGAAAAAAAAACCTATAAAAAATAATAGTATCGGTCCTTTCGGTCTCAGGGAGAAGGGAAACATAAGGATCGAGACCGGACCGGAAAATAATATCTAGGGACCGGACTGAATAAAGCTACATGCACCCTACAATCAATTAAAGTAAAAGCTTCATGCATTGTCACTATATGCCAGCTAAAAGATTGAAAATTCTTCAGTACATAGTGTATACATAAACGGATGCGATCTGAGCTATCCATTGAAAGCTTTTAAATATGCGCCATTCGTTTATGCTTATGAAATTCCGGTTGCACGGAATTATCGCAATAAACGGTAGTCGTCCTAAACACTAATCGGAGAGCATACACAACTTTGAACAAATTAAAAGTTAATCTCTCAACAACCTAGGTTCAAACAATTGCACAAGCAATTCACAATTGACAACAAATATATATGCAACAAGCACAATCAATTGTACAACCTAGAATCCCAAAGTGAGCATCATCAATAGCTCACCACGGACTATATCTATCAATGTATGATCAAGCATGCAACATGTTAATCAATTAAGCACAATAGCATATAGATAAGCAAACACACAATCAACACAAGGATATGTTCACACGGAAACCTCTACCACTAGAGGGAAAACCGGAGGGGAGCCGTACCCAACGCTCTTGTGTAACACTATGAAAAATGCCAATTAGCAAACACGTAGAAGGGGGAACTCCGTCCCAAACTCTACACTATCAACCCTATGACTAGTGGCAGCTCTAACCTTGTGTAGCCTCCAAATGCTTCTGCAAGTGCTCCCACCTCAAGCCAATCCGATTGAACGAACTTCACCACGTGAATCCTCCAACAACAAGCATCACCAACAATGCAAATGTGTGTGTGTAAGTGAATGAAATGAATTCAATTCGTTTGACACAAGCAAGTAAACAAGGAACACTTGCTAGAATAAAAAAAACCGAATTATAAAGCCTTGAAAATGATTCAAGGGTTGATTTAGTTATTCACAAGAAACAATAACCAAATCAACAAACATCAAGGATGTGAGGAGCCTATAGCATGGGACTAGGGTCACTCAACAAACATAGCAACTCTCTCTAATTAGTTTTGGCACAAAGGATTGAGAAATAAAAGAGTTGAGCCGAAACAAGTCGTCCAAAGTTCTATTTATAAAGAAACTGGACGTTTATGCGATCGATCGCCCGAAGGATGCGATCGATCGCTTAGCACAAAATCAGCACAAGAATGTACTGTGCGAGTGTAGTGCAAAAACAACGACCCGATGCATCTGGAAGTGTAAAACCTCATATGCGATCGATCGCCCAAAAAGTTGCAACGGTAATATTCGAATGCAACGGTCGAAAATCCAACGGATCTAATGTCCACGTGGACTAGGCGATCGATCGCCTAATATCGTGCGATCGATCGCACGCCTTCAATCAAATGGACAGATTGTCCAACGTGGAGCGATCGATCGCCAATCATGGTGCGATCGATCGTCAGGCTTAAAACAGCCTTAAACAAAGAGGAATGCTAATCAAAATGAATCTAAGTGAAGATCTAGCAATCCTAACTAAGCACTCAAAACTTGTGTGATTGACAACACAAGTGTGGCTAAAACAAGCACACCTAGATAATCCTAGGACAACAAGGAGAACTCAATATGAATATGTGCATGTGCATATGCATGAGTCATACCTTGAGAAGCTTGAACGAAACCTTCGATGACAAAAGATCGAAGTCCGGAGAAAAGACCGGATAACAAACGACGTCTTCACGAACCATCTCGAGCAAGAACAACCTAAGCCACTATTCTTAATCCCTTAAACAACCTAGCATTGAATTCAATCAAAAATGCTAATACAAGGGAAGAGGTTTTGTCAAATAGGAAATAGCCAATAGCAAATATTTTTCCCTTACAACTTACTTCTCTTTAACAGTCAACACTCACAGTAAAATTAGCTGAGGTAAATGAAAGACACCATAGATGAATTTTCGCAATCGATGAGATGCAGGGAGGAATCAACTATTTTCCTTCCTTTTTAATTAAGATTGGGAGGAATCGTCACCTTTGGATCCGCCAAACTTTAGGCTTCGATTCGCCTTGCTCGGTGATCGATTAAATGATCCACCACCTCAGAAATGTTGCTAGGAAGGAGAGGAAGAGAGCCCAAGTGATTTGAGTCGCCGGTGTGATTGGAGGAGAGAGAACCGATTGGGTGGTTTTTTCTAAATCTTTCGAGATTCGATCCACTTTTCTACGATGGATAGATTGTTCCAATACAAAGAGAATGAAACTAATTTTACGGCCTGACATGGCCGGTTGTGACGGCAACAAACCCACAAAATTCCAGTCAAACTGGGTCGAAACTACGTCGAGGGAGACCAAAGGTCACGGTCGGTAAAAAAAATTCTTATGACTAATGGAGCCATGATAGGAGCACAAAGTGTGACGTTTTTAATGTGATTCCCCTACTATTTGGCTATGATTTAATTGTAACTTTACTATTTTAGCTTAGTTTCCATATTTGAGTCCTAAATGACGTATTAATGTGAACATGTGCAGAAACGAAGCTTAATGGGCTTTTGCGAGGCCCATTAAGAGGTGGTCTGCCATGAAACCCAAAAAGGAGGCCCAAACCCAAGATGAAGGCCCAAATCCATGAAGAAAGGCCCAAACCCAAGATGGCAGGCCCAAATCCATGAAGGAAGGCCCAGGTTCACAAAGCATGAGGAAAGGCCCAAGCCCAGATTTTCGGACATTCTGCCTGTGCAGATCAGTCAACTTGCGAAGCCCATATCTCTCAATTGCACCGTCAGATCTAGCTGTAATTTTGATACACGCTGCATGTGGATGTTAGGTATTCGGCATTAAAATTTCAGAATCATCCAACCGGTGGAACGTCCATTATTCCGCTCTAAGTGCGCACTGCTCAGTGCTGTCTGCTTTTTATTTCTTTCCTCTTCTTTTATTTTCAATGCTCCACTCACCCCTATATTCTTTCCTCTTCTTTCTGCCCACAATATTAGTGTTTGATTTCTTTTATCTAAATAAATGGTTCATTGCCATATGACTTCATTTCCACCATTCCACTTACCATTTCTTTTCTACCACTCACATTCCACTTCTCTTCCTTTTCTTTCTTTATTTCTTTCATTGTCTTCTTCTTCCTCTCCATTCTCCTATAAATAGCAGCCTCATTCTTCTCACCAATTCACACCCCATTGGGGAGGGACAAACCCTCCTCTTTCTCTTCTCCATCTCACATCATATTTTCCATTCTCTAGTATTTAGGGTTTTCAAGTCTTGAAGGAGGAGGGGAGCTGTTTACACCATTACCACCAGCCATCAACCATCATCACCACCATCATCATCACCTTGGGAATCTCGGCTTTTGAGTTACTCGCGTGAGGATTTAAGAGTTTGTGATCTTCGAGTCTTCATGCTATTCCATATGGTGTACTTCAACTTATTCTTTAATTCCTCTTTTGGTGTACTTCAACTTATTCTTTAATTACTCTTTTTGAGTTCCTCTTTGTTGCTTGATTATTCTTTGTATTAGTTAACATGACATGATTTATATAATTTTCAGCCTATATTTATGAGTTTATTTGATTGTTAGATCCTAATTAATTAGTTCTTCTAGCAGCTTATGTGACTCCGTTTATTTGATTCGGTTTTATTGAATCTTTTATGTGTTCTTGTTTTTAAGGTTCGAAACTTAAGATGATTGCATGTAATTGGTGCTAGAATTAGGGTTTTAATTCTAATTCACAAGTAGTAAAGGCTTATCAAACGGGTCGGAATCAAAATAAGAAGGATCGCGGATAGACGAGCGTTCGCTAGGTCGCGCACTTTAATTAACAACTCTTCTCCTATGCGTTAGATATGTTATTGATTGATCACCTTTGCTTGTTTAATTGTTTAATCTAGATGAGCGTTCACTAGGTTAATTTTCATAGAAGAGGTTTTATTTGGGGAATGATAACCCGTGTGGGCATTCCACATATGTTAGTTTCGGTTTCATGGCTAGGGAACTTGGTTAATTTTCGGTCTAATGATTGGTAAACTTGTGTATATGTGGCTGAACTTTATATACTTTGTGTTTCATCATCATATTTTATTTATTCTTTGTAATTTAATTAATTTGTTTCATTCAATTTATCTCTCAATTCCCCTTTTTACTTTGTACATATGTATATATTTATACTTTATACTTGTTAATAATAATTCTTTATTTTATTTAATTCTTTGTGACATTTTTTGTTAGGTACACCCTTTGATCTCCGTTGTGAACGATACCCTACTTACACTATACTACCGATAGGGATTTTTTTAAATTGATGCTCCTTTTGGGCGTGTCAATTTTTGGCGCCGTCGACGTGGATTGAAAATGTTCCTAACCTAATATTTTTTTTTGTGAATACTATTTTTGTAATTATTTATTGTATATAATTTTACTATTTTTTTTAACTGTTCATATTACTTGTTTATATTACTTGTCAATAATACTTGTTAATTTTATATATACTTACTAATTTTACTTGTAGATTTTGTTACACTTAGTAATTTATTTAGGTGTCTTTTATATAGTTGATTATTTTTTTGTTGTTGTAAGTTGTAACTTGAACGGAATAGGTAAGGTCCTTTTATTAATATTGGCCTAAACCCTTCATTTTTACCGTAAGGTTATTTGAGGTTGAGGGCGGCCTTTATTAACACTTGGAGAATTGTCGAACACTTAAGTGCTTTCTCAACTGAGTAAGGGGCACATGGATGGTGTCTAGGTCGAGACCCTGGGTGACAGGTTTTGGATTCAGAGGACTATAGACTGACGTAAGTCGATAGGGGTGTAAGCCTCCGTAGTCCACTAAATGAATCCTGCCCCTCGCTTATCTCTCATATAATCTGGCCATTCGCCTTCTGAAAACACGGAAAGTCATTTAAGTCAAGGCATTGCACCTAGGCCGTAAGTCCACCTTGAGTTACCGCTTGGAATCAACTTTCTTTTTTTTCAACTATATTAAGGCAAAAGAAAATGTTTTTGTACACTTTAGGTATAATGGATTAAACATGACTTTAAGATGGGTAGCTGTTTCAGTCCCATTGCACATTGAAGTCCTCTGTTCCCGTACCTAAGTGTATTGTGTAAATAAAATTTACTTAGACATAGGATAATTTATTTATTCATTTTGTATAGATAATTTGTGATACATTTTTAACTTTGTAAATATTTTGTTTTTATATTGTAAATTCTATTACTAACTTTTTAATTTTGTATAGGAAATAATCCGGGTTTATCGGAAAATTTTACCACATACATCGGAGCATACGTTTAGGAAGTCAAGGTTAAAAAACCTTGAGGTTGATGTCTTGTTGGTGATTTTCTGGTATCCTCGGGAGTAAAAAGGTAAGTTTCTTTTTCACTCTAGTTATTTAATTATTTATTTTTAAAAAATAAAAAAAAATAAAAAAATAGAAAATTTGTAATTGTAAATAAAAAAAAAGAGTGATTGGTTTGTTTTACTATTTGTCATTATTTATTTTTACTGTTTATAATTATTGTTTATTTTGGGCCTGTTTGTTTGCTTGTTGTTTGTTAGTATTGGGCCTTAAGCCCATTTGGTTTGTCGGTTTGAGTTTTGGGTTTCGAAAAAAAAACAAAAAAAAAAAAAAAATTAAAAAAGAAAAACAAAATTTAGTTAATTAAATTTAGCCCATTGGGCTCGTGTCATTTCCAAGCCCATTTAGTGTGTCGGGCCTATTCGTTTTTAGGCCCATTAGTTTAAGCCCACCAATAATGGCCCGTACTCTACGCGGCCAGGCCCACTTTAAGGCCCAGACCATTCCGATGGCCCAGGCCCGTTTAAAGTGTCGGCAAGCGTCAGCGCGTGTGACACGCGTTTTCACTGTTCACTTTACGACTTTCGCGTAAAGATTTGGTTAAATAAAAAGAAAAATTCTTATTGGACCGTCCCGCGACTTTCGCGTCGGCACGATAATTAAAAAATAAATAAAAAATAAAAAATGAAAAAAATATTTGATTGGGCCGACGGACGACTTTTGCGTCGGCCGATTTGTTTAATAATCCGCATGCGTGTCAATCGTAGCCTTTGCGACTTTCGTCGCTCGATCCGCAATTTGCGGATTCGTGTCCGTGGCACGTGTGCGTACGTGCGTCTGTTCCTTTCCCTTGGTTTGTGTCTATGTGCTTCATTCCATTCATTTTGCATTCATTTTCACTTAGTTCCCTTTTAGTCTCTCTAAATTTTCTCTCGTCCGTTCATACCGTTCTTCACTTGTTCTTCGTTGTTCTTAGTTATTTTTCCGGAAAGCTATCCTCCCTCCCAACCTAGAAATGGCCAAAAGAGTGAATTCTTTCAGTGAGTTGTTTCATTCTAGTCCTCCAGAGAGTGATTTCTTTGAAGGCTTGGATGAAATCATTCCACCAAGCATTCTAGATACTGTTAATGCTAGCATGCCGGATGAACCAGAACCACAAGCACCAATCCAGCTGCTGATCCACATGTTGTTGTTGTTGCTGGTCCTTCCCGAAGCGTACGAGAGGCCCGAGGACGAGATTCACCAAGGACCAAAATGATGCGTTGACCGAGTTCTACACGGTGAATCCTCACCCACTCAAACTGCACAGAGCAAGGTTTGCTATAGAACTCGGGTTAACTGAAAATAAGGTCTACAACTGGGGAAGGAGATTTCATGATAAGCATGGTATCCCGTCAGAGGAGCAGATTTATGCCGATCTAATAAGAAGAAACGAGGAGCTGATGAGTAAGAATGAGGAGCTTCAAGAGCAGAACCAGAAACTCATCGATGCTCTTCACAGCGGCATTTGTCCCCAGTGTGGAGGTCCTGTTCCGCACTCAGATGTGCATCGATCAAGATTCGAAGTTGTTCCTCCACAACAAGAGCCTCTTCTCGAGTTGTCCGATGATTCGATCGACATGGACCACTTGAGACGGGATGTGCGGAGCCTCAGTGCCTACACTAGTCGAGCGCCCATCCGCACCTATTCCATCCGACCATCTTCCCGGACCTGCTCACGATCTTGTCGGAGTCCACACCGACTTGATCTCGGATATCGCCCGCAAGGCCAAGCACGAGCTCGTGCTCGCGGCCACCGCCGGATTTCCTTTGTGGATAACTTCACCGACTCCCGATACTTCCATTCATCCCGAAACTCTTAACCGCGCCGAGTACTTGCGAGTGTTTCAACGTGGCGAGCCCGCGCCATACTTCAAATCGGAATCCTCGAGACACTCGCAACCATTCACCTTCATCCAACCACCATCGTTGAAATCTTAATGGATGTTGGTCGATGGTTGCCCGTCTTCCCGTAGCATGGTCACAAACGCTCGGATGTTGGAGATCCTACCCTCCGACAACGCAAGAGGCTACGAGGACCGAAGCAAGTGATGTCGGCCGAGTTTCGGTGCCATCTCACATCGTTTCGACTCGTGAAGTCCAGTTCGTTCGGTACTCTCAATTACAACCGGATGGAAGTTGGATCGTCGTGGATGTCTCCGTGGATGAATTGCGTTCCAATCCAAAGCCTTCCGTGAGATCGATTTGCCGAAAACGCCCCTCCGGATGCCCGATACGTGATCTTCATAATGGATCTTCCTTGGTCACTTGGGTGGAGCACGTGGATGTACGCGAAAAGGAGATGAAGGCCAGTTTCGAACCTTTTGTTCATTCAGGGGTTCGCTTTTGGTGCAAAGCGTTGGATCTCAACTCTCCAACGACAAGCCGAGCGCTACATGTGCGCCACAGGTATCCACTCTTCACCCGGTGACTCGATTATTTCTCTTGAAGGAAGAAGAGGACTTGCGGAAATGGCAAAACAGATGACAATCTGTTTCTTCAACGACATCAGCAACTCCACGTACCATCACTGGACTTGTTCAAACCGAACAAGAGACACTCGAATGGAGGTCAGGACCAACAAGCGAAGGGGTGATCCTAGCCAACCCCTTGGACTCGATCGTACTGCTGCCTGTTCTGTCAAGCACTTCTCCCATCACACAAGAATCTTTGATTTTATCAGAGACGTACAGACAAGGCATTTATGGGATAGTGTGTCGATAGACAGTTCAGTACATGTGCTTACAAACTTCACCACTGGTCTTGACCCACGAAATTCTATCTCCGTTTTGGGCATAAGTAATCACGTCGACTTACTCATACTCCAGGAGTGCTTCACAGATTCAACGGGGTCGTACGTGATTTATGCGCCTATCGATCAAGCAACCTTCCAGTCCATGTTATGTGGAGTTGACCCGGAGCCTTTTCAATTGATGTCATCTGGCTTCTCCATTCTGCCTGATGTATCCGGAGACGTACTTGATGGAACTCTACTGACGTTAGTGTTCCAGATCTCAGTGAAGGCAAATTCAGCCAGACGTGCTGTGGATTTGGCAACTACCCTTGTCCAGGACACACTTAAAAGGATCAAAGCCGCAGTCAACTAAGGAGCAAACGTTGGATGCAAGGCCCTGCTAGCCTTGTTTGTGACTGTTGGTGACTACCTTCGGGAGGAGCTTCACGATCTTCAAAGGGGAGTCTTTCTCGTTTCCCTTTTCATTTACTTAACTGTTGTGTGTTTATTTTTGTTGGTGTGTTTATTTCTGTTTGTATTTTCAATTCAATAACCATGCTTGAATTTTTCATTTTCGTGAAATATTTGTCAACATTGAGGACAATGTTTAATTCAAGTGTGGGGGAAGGTTTATTAAAAAGAAAAAAAAAATTTGAAAAATTTGAAAAATTCAAAAAAATAATTTACTTGTGTTTGTTTTCTACGGTAACAATATATCGACTAGATCATACTTACTCCCTTGGTAGCGTTGAACCTACCATTGCACTAAGTAAGTCACTGTGGTCACGTATTGTTACCCTAATAAAAAAAAATTGAAAAAGAAAAAAAAATAGTTTTGTAAGCTCGTTTGTTTCGCACTGGCTTTGGAGCTATCGAGTCTTAGAAAGTGCTTGTTCGTTTATTTGAGCTATATCATTTTAAAAAAAATCAATAAAAAAAAATCAAAAAATCAAAAATTACAAAAATATTTGCTTCTGTTTTGTGTGTTTTGTGCTTTGTTCTTTCCAATCCCAAGGATGAATTGAGTTTAATTGTTGTGATTAGGAGAATGTTTATTATATGTCAAGGCTTTGTGTAGTTTGCTTTGGATTTAATATGCATAACTTGTGATTGCTAGAAATTTCATGTTCACATAACCTGTTTCGATTAATTGATTGCAATCCGAGAAGCACATTTAAACATACATTGTCATGCATACCCAGAAAATGTGAGGATTTGAGCCTATTGAATATTCACATGTATGCATCTTTCATACATTTACTCGTTCTTCATGTGTGCACAATTCATGAGTTTTGAACCTAGAACTTGCTCAAAGACCACTTGAAACATTTTGTTAATCTGTGATGAATTAGAAATGAGTAAGGCATTAGTTGAGCACCATGGCCAAAATATTCACCATCCATCTAAACACGAACTTTAGGAATCCCCTTTTGAACTAAACACTCATTAGCCTTTTCTTTTGTTAACCCACACCATCTCACCCTTGTTTTATTGTGTTTGCAAGACGATGATAGTGACTTATTGTGTTTTTATGCTTCGGATTTGTATGGTAATATACCAAAAGGCAAGTGTGGGGGTGCATTTTATTTTGTTGTAATTGTTCAAAGAAAGAAAAAAAAATCAAAAACAAAAAGAAGGAATAAAGTTCCTCAAGAAAAAAAGAAAAGAAAAAAAAAGGAAAAGAAAAAAAAAAATAGAGTTATTTTCTTGTATTATTTTCAATAAAAGGTTGGAGGAGAATAAGAAAGTTGTTTCGGGTATAGCATAGGTATGAGTTTCAAAGTCGTTGATTTGTCTTGCAAACATGTGAAACATTTTTCATTTCCAGTCCCTTCATTCACCATTTACCATTCACCATTTACCATCCACCTTTGGTCCCTGTTTCACACTAAAAGCCCTTATGATTTAATGATTTGTGGATTAATTGTGGAGAGTCGGTTAATGAGCAAGCATATGGGAACACTACTTGTGTAATTGTTATGAGAGTAAACACTTAACCCTAAACATTGAGCGGAAATATTTAGTGATCATTGTGAGCTTTAGTGGTTAATGTTGTTTCGATGTGCCTATTTGATTGCATGAAATTTTTTGTATGCTCGGTCTTCACACACTTCACCCGAGCATGAGTGAGATGTACATGTTAAATGCTTAGCAAATTTGTTAGCCTTGGTATATAATTTTTATTCTCCTGATTATAACTCTTATGAACTCGCTGAGGGTTATGGTTGGAAAGACCATTCTGTTTTGTGTTTCCTTTTCTGTTTTGTGTTGTTCTTGTGTTTGCTAGAGGACTAGCAGTAGCTAAGTGTGGGGGAATTTGATAGGAGCACAAAGTGTGACGTTTTTAATGTGATTCCCCTACTATTTGGCTATGATTTAATTGTAACTTTACTATTTTAGCTTAGTTTCCATATTTGAGTCCTAAATGACGTATTAATGTGAACATGTGCAGAAACGAAGCTTAATGGGCTTTTGCGAGGCCCATTAAGAGGTGGTCTGCCATGAAACCCAAAAAGGAGGCCCAAACCCAAGATGAAGGCCCAAATCCATGAAGAAAGGCCCAAACCCAAGATGGCAGGCCCAAATCCATGAAGGAAGGCCCAGGTTCACAAAGCATGAGGAAAGGCCCAAGCCCAGATTTTCGGACATTCTGCCTGTGCAGATCAGTCAACTTGCGAAGCCCATATCTCTCAATTGCACCGTCAGATCTAGCTGTAATTTTGATACACGCTGCATGTGGATGTTAGGTATTCGGCATTAAAATTTCAGAATCATCCAACCGGTGGAACGTCCATTATTCCGCTCTAAGTGCGCACTGCTCAGTGCTGTCTGCTTTTTATTTCTTTCCTCTTCTTTTATTTTCAATGCTCCACTCACCCCTATATTCTTTCCTCTTCTTTCTGCCCACAATATTAGTGTTTGATTTCTTTTATCTAAATAAATGGTTCATTGCCATATGACTTCATTTCCACCATTCCACTTACCATTTCTTTTCTACCACTCACATTCCACTTCTCTTCCTTTTCTTTCTTTATTTCTTTCATTGTCTTCTTCTTCCTCTCCATTCTCCTATAAATAGCAGCCTCATTCTTCTCACCAATTCACACCCCATTGGGGAGGGACAAACCCTCCTCTTTCTCTTCTCCATCTCACATCATATTTTCCATTCTCTAGTATTTAGGGTTTTCAAGTCTTGAAGGAGGAGGGGAGCTGTTTACACCATTACCACCAGCCATCAACCATCATCACCACCATCATCATCACCTTGGGAATCTCGGCTTTTGAGTTACTCGCGTGAGGATTTAAGAGTTTGTGATCTTCGAGTCTTCATGCTATTCCATATGGTGTACTTCAACTTATTCTTTAATTACTCTTTTTGTGTACTTCAACTTATTCTTTAATTACTCTTTTTGAGTTCCTCTTTGTTGCTTGATTATTCTTTGTATTAGTTAACATGACATGATTTATATAATTTTCAGCCTATATTTATGAGTTTATTTGATTGTTAGATCCTAATTAATTAGTTCTTCTAGCAGCTTATGTGACTCCGTTTATTTGATTCGGTTTTATTGAATCTTTTATGTGTTCTTGTTTTTAAGGTTCGAAACTTAAGATGATTGCATGTAATTGGTGCTAGAATTAGGGTTTTAATTCTAATTCACAAGTAGTAAAGGCTTATCAAACGGGTCGGAATCAAAATAAGAAGGATCGCGGATAGACGAGCGTTCGCTAGGTCGCGCACTTTAATTAACAACTCTTCTCCTATGCGTTAGATATGTTATTGATTGATCACCTTTGCTTGTTTAATTGTTTAATCTAGATGAGCGTTCACTAGGTTAATTTTCATAGAAGAGGTTTTATTTGGGGAATGATAACCCGTGTGGGCATTCCACATATGTTAGTTTCGGTTTCATGGCTAGGGAACTTGGTTAATTTTCGGTCTAATGATTGGTAAACTTGTGTATATGTGGCTGAACTTTATATACTTTGTGTTTCATCATCATATTTTATTTATTCTTTGTAATTTAATTAATTTGTTTCATTCAATTTATCTCTCAATTCCCCTTTTTACTTTGTACATATGTATATATTTATACTTTATACTTGTTAATAATAATTCTTTATTTTATTTAATTCTTTGTGACATTTTTTGTTAGGTACACCCTTTGATCTCCGTTGTGAACGATACCCTACTTACACTATACTACCGATAGGGATTTTTTTAAATTGATGCTCCTTTTGGGCGTGTCAAGCCACTATTTATAATGTACATGTGTTGAGCATGTATATAGAACACTCTCCGCTAAAAGATAATTTTTTTTTTGAACAATCTCCGCTAAAAGATAATTGCAACTACAATCGACGACTCATAATTGAGACCGGCCAAGGGGATATTTAGATTAAATTTTTTATTACTTTTATTTTATTATATATAATCTATTAATTTTTAAATTACTAGATTTAATCCAATATTAAATTACAGATGCCACATAAGATATATTCGTACTATATTGTTACATTTATTTATAAAGACTGCCATAATTAGAATTAAATTAATACAAAAATTAATTTTCAATTTAAATCCCTGTAATTAAGCTACAATTAAATTTTTGATACTAATCCTATCATAAATTCCAAATAATTAATCTTATCATTCAAATTTTCAGATAATTTTTTTTGAACAAAAAATTTCATACAATTATTCATCTTGGAAATTTTAACTAAAATATAAACTATTAGTTATTTGTTTCATTGTTCTCCACATTTAGATTCAAATTCAAGGGTAGTTGAGTACAACTGGGTAAGAAATTCATTGAATATGTAAACATGACTCAACTCATCGTTCTCAAAATGAAAAAAAAAACTTAGTTGGCATATGGTCAGGGAATTACATCCATCAATAAAACAAAACAGAAAACTTACTTTTTTATTGGTTGAAAATGATATTGTTATAATTTTTTTTGAAAATGAAATAAAAAATTACTTAAATTTTGTTGTAAATCGCCTATTGACTCAACTATGGAAAGATAGAAAAATGAAAGAGAAAGAGAAGTGTGGAGAGCATGAAGTTGCTTTTTATTGATCGATTGATGTTTAATGTTTTGGTGTGTGAAATGACGATACCTCAACCTCTTTATATAGTTGAGAGGTTGAGGTGTATTCATGGTATACAATAATAAGGAGAAACCTTTTAGGCCTCGTTTGGTTCACGAAATTGGGGTCATGTGAAAAGAAACTCAATCATTTACAGTGTTTGGAATGCAAAAGAAAATGAAATATTTTCCTGAAGGAAGGGAAAATATGGGGGAAATTGGTTCCTCCCCTTACTCCAAGGGAATCATTTTCCCTACTTACTTTCATGCATTTATTACACTAAATTAACATTAATTACATTACTTTTATGATTAAAATAATTATTCATAAAATTATAAATATTAATTTTATTTCATATATTATTATTATTATTTAATGATTAATTTTCTTAGTGTTGCCAAACACTTGAAAAGAAAGTTAAAATCAATTTGAATTTCTCATACATATGAAAAGGGAAATGAATTAATTTTCTTTCATTTTTTTTCTGTGAACCAAACAAGGCCTTAGTTTCTCCACTATCACCACTAAGTCCATTAACTATACAATTTATATCATCTCATAAATAATGTAACACTTATGGAGTAAATAAGAGAATTACCAAATGTCTTACGCAATGTATATAGTCTATATATTATATTTTATACATACGCATATCATTCTCCGTCGTTGAATTTAAATCTAACGGTGACTGAGCATGACTAAGCATTGAATCTACTGAGCATGTGAACACTACTGTTAGTTTACTAGACAACTATTCTATTAGATATTTACGATAACTTTTAATTAAAGATTAAAAAGTGACTAAGAATTTTTTGCTAGCTAATTTTTTCTTCATTATTTATCTCTATTCATTCTCGAATCTTACAATTGGAACTTTATTGGATTCAAGTGCTAATTAATTTGGTATCTTTATCAGCTGGGAATCTTTCATTTTTATCATCATTATCAACTTGCATAGCATATCGAATATGGATGGATGAACAAGATTTGTTGCGAGTCTACTCACACTCATTCCTTTGAATAAATAATAGCAGAAGGATGGAGGATTACCAAGAAAAATGACAATGATGGAGAAACTGTCCCATGCTTTACAGTCTACTTTGTTTTCTCGTTTTTTAACAACTCAAGGGGCACGTGATTGCAGCTCAAAAGTTGACAATGATTGCAGGTTCTTGCTTCTCTATTATTTTCTTGCTTTTGCTTTTTCTTTTTCACTTTAGTCTCAATCAAATAAGACGATAAGCGAAAATTCTTGTGTCCACCAAAGTACATATGTACTTGAGTGTTCTTAGCCGTTGGATCGGCTAATTCTTCATCCAACCACACATACCCCCTGCATGCACACCGTTGAATCTCCAATCTTTACATATCAACCGTTGGATCACTCAAGTACATATGTACTTCGGTGGATACAAGACACTCTCGACGATAAGATCATAGACTACATATGGCGTAAAATACAGAGTACGTGCCCTTATTTTATTGGAGCATTGGAGGATCATCCGGAGAGAAAATCTCTAATAAAAAAAAAAGGTAAATGTTACAAATGATCATCGTGGTTTGAGATGATGTTCAACATTAACCTTAAGATTTTAAAATGTTTAATATCACCTTTGTAGTTTGCAATAATGATCAATATTAGTCCAAAATGTTATTTATAGCAAACTTTTTATCGATTAAAATAATATCAAAAATTAAATTAAATAAGAAACACTTGAAAAAAGTTTGTTTTCTAATTAAAATAATAAATTTATCCTTATGAATTACCTACACATGAATTTTAATTGTTGAATTTTTTGCCGAAATTAGCATATGGACCAATATTGATTAATTTTGCAAACCACAAAGGTTATATTAAATATTTTGAAACCACAAGGTTAATGTTGAATATCGCTCCAAACCACCACCGGACCATTTATAATTTTTACCCAAAAAAAATTGTAGACTATTCTGTCCACCAACAGGGAGCTCCACTATCAGCTTGCACGGCACGTGGTCGTTAGAAATAAGGCTGTCGTTAGTCCAAAAGAAAGAAAGAAGGAAATCGGCGGTTTCGCCACTGGCATACCCAGATCCCTCACTATGCTTGGAGAAAGTACTTCTCCCAAACCACAACACTCTTCAAAACATGGAGAAGCCAATGGAGAAAATAACTCTCGATCAGTTGGACCAACCCAAGTCTCTCTCTCTCTCTCTCTCTCTCTCTCTCTCTCTCTCTCTCTCTCTCTCTCTCTCTCTCTCTCTCTCTCTCTCTCTCTCTCTCTCTCTCTCTCTCTCTCTCAAGGATCGTTAATGGCCGGTGATTATTGACTGGCCTATGAAACTTGATTGCGATAACAAAGCCCCGAAAATTCTTCTGTTGCGATAGCATCCTGACCTTGCAGCAACACATCTCTCAAAATCCCAAGTAATAGATGGTGTTCAGCATTTACGTAGTTGACTGACCATTTTTTTTTAGGGTCCTTGACCCATAAGGACAAAATACCAAAAATATTTCCTAATCAGTCTAACTTAAAAAAGCGGTGCCCTCCCGGCCCATTTAAATCCGAAGTCCACGCAAAATTACCAAAATATCCATACAACTTACAGTTATTACACAATGCCACTCCCATTTCTCTCTCTCCCTTTCACGTCCTCTCTCTCGCTCTCCCTTTTTGTGAAGATGGCGGCTGGAGTGGTGAGAGAGTGCTAGAGGTGCAGCGGCGGAGACTTCCGAGCTGAGATCGGCGTGGCTGAGGAATCCGAGAGAGCTGACTGATCGGCGTGGTCGATTGTGTACGGCAGATCCGGAGAGGAGTTCGAAATTAAGGACGGAAACTCAGGTGCCCTGAAGCTTTCTCAAGTTTTTGTTTTCACTGACAAAAAGCCCAGAAGTCTTCAGTCTCCTAAAAACATGAACGCCGCCAGCCTATTTTGATTTTTTTCTCATCTGGGTTTGGATTGGTTTGACTAGTCTTGTGGTTTTGGGATGTGGGTATTTGAAATTTCATGCTTTGCTTCTTTGAACTCAGAGCAGCTCTGTCAGTTGGATTTTCCAGCCAAAGGTTAACAAGCATCATTTCTTGTTACATTGATATATACATGGTCACAACTTCGATTCTTTGTTTTTTATTTTTTTTGTCTATTTTGATGATTTGATTGACAGTAATATTAAGGCCTCTGGTTGCATTGGTCTATGTAGCATTGCTATCAATTAGGTTCATACTTCATAGGATGAAATGGTTGATTAATGCATAGGTCGGTATTCTTGCAAATTGGTATTTGCAGATATATATAATGATGTTCAAAATCTGTATCACTGCCCAAATTTCATTAATTGTTCCTGTTATTTTAGCTGGCTTCTTTCCTATGATTCAAAATTTACTTTTCATTAAAGGTTCCTGTTATCTTATTGCAAAACCAGGTACAGAGGTACTTGTTCTCTTCTTATGGGTTTAATTGGGTAAATTATTTACCGTAAATATATAACAGATCGAGAAATATACAAACAAGAAAAAATTCGAAAGTTTTGTTTTGATTGAACTGAGCAAAGCAAAGACTTTGAAAGCAATTGGGTGCATATATACGGGAATCAATGGGAATTGGGTTTTAGGAAGAGGAACAAATTGAGAAGAATCAATGTTGCAAAGTCTATGATTCTCGTTGCTTTAATAGTTTCATAGTTTTAGTTGAACTATCATATCAACGGCTATGCATTGAGCTGGATCACATTAGACATTCACAAGTAGCAAAGAGTTCACATGGCTAAGCATTATTGAAATGATCTAAGAAACTTGAGCTTTTTGAGTGAAGTATGTTCCTTTTGAATTGAATGGGAGTTTTAGCTCATGTAGGAGTAGAATACTTTTACGGTTTTTGTATTTTATTGACCTAAAAAAAAATTTATTGAGGTCAATAAATTATTTTATTGACCTCAATAATATTTTATTGAGGTTAATAAACTATTTTATTGAGATATAATCTTGGTTGCTAGTGAAATCTTTACGACGACTTGGTTGCGTACGTAAGTCATGGCTTGTTTTAATCTGCACTTGTTCTTTTGCTATGAAACACACCAATCGCGGTATCGGAGACATGAGGAGGTTAAAGTTCCTATGTGGAATAAATCTACCCCGATTCATAGACTACGAAGCATTACTGTTAGTAGAGAAAGATAGTCCTCATCTTGAACCCATAAAATTTGGTCAAACCATTGACTTACTTTTCAAATTCCGATCAAACCGTCGGTTATTTGGAAAAACCAAAAGGTATAAAGTCGTTAGTTTCTTCAAGATTTTTCATTTGGCTATAATTTTGTAGGTTGTATTGAGAGGTCAATAAAATTTTATTGATCACAATAAAAATATTTATTGACCTCAATAAAAGTTTTAGATGGTTTAATGTGGATCATTGACAGATTTATTGAGAGAGAAATAAAATTTTTAGATGTTTTATTAAGAGCCCTTAATAGATTTCATTGAGGGCCATCAACTCAATGTCGTGCCTTCCATAGAAATTGACATATGAGAACGCTAGTGCAGCAACAATGCCGTATCGGTCACGAGTTTGAATTTTCAACGCCACAAAAATTATTATTGACCACAATAAAAAAATTTATTGACCACAATAAACAAAATTATTGACCTCAATAAAATATTTTTTTCTATAATTAGATTTGCGAATTGCATGCACGAAGTCAGACAACATTAAAACTCATTCATCTTCTGCAAGTTATTCTTTCTGTGAACCTTGACATGACCTCGACATCATGTCAAGCTTCATAGTTTACAATCTTGCCTAACATCCATGGTACTCCACAAATACCAACAATTATTAAACAAACTCAAGTACATCAATTCCTTGCAAACTACACAACACATTATTTATTATGGAACCATACACCTAGATTCCAACTTTTAGGTTTCACATAAAAACCAAGCTTTAATTATGCACTCTGATTACAATAAAAGATTTTTATTGACCACAGTAAAATATTCCAAAAACAGAAATAGAGATTTCATCCATTTCCTTTTGATCAATATATATATAATTCGAACAGCCTCTTCAATTCCTTCAGAAATCACAATTTAGAGAAGAAATTGCAAATTACAAACTAACAGAACCATTCAGAAATCCCAGAAGCCTTAACTAGACTAGTAATTACTCAAGTCTGAGATCATTCTCTCTCCACAACACACATGTTCACCGCTGCCTTTCTTCTCCAGCGTTCAGCCACCGTGCACCCATTTCTCTCGGCACCCACGCCGTCCTCCACCGCAGCACTGCCAAGCCACCGTATCCTCAATTGCCTAGAAACCAAAGCCCAACAACTGAGAGCGACGCACCAGTTCAATGCCGCCGCCGCCATCACTGCTCCGCTCATTCACCTCAACCCGCGACGCTGTCACCGCAGAGCCTAGCAGCTTCGCCGTCTACTCTCTCTTATCCAAATTTCCCCAGTTCTCCTCCTCCTCTCTAATTCTATCTGGAGTTTGGACACCCCACGACCTCAATTATGCCTCTCTTGGATTCGTTCACTCTATCTTCCTCCCCCGATTCCAGTCACTCTCTTCTTCCTTTCTATATCTCTTCTTTATCTCCAACCGTGCAGCTCTCGTTCTCCGCTTGAGCCCAGGCCGCTTCCTCCATCACAGCAGCCCTCTCGGACTTTCTCTCTCCCGATCTGTTCTCTCTCTCTCTCTCGTTCTTGCAGGCTTGTAGCCTCTTCGTGTTCTCTCTCTCGATGGCCAGTGGTGTCTTCATATCAGCTCAAGGGCAAAAGGGTCACAAAAAATTATCCTCCAGTATTTTTGTCCTTGTTGGGAGTAAAATGGGTTTAAGTTAGGCATGTCGGGAAAAATTAAAAAATTTCAAACTTAATGGGAAATGTAAGTGAAAATTAGGACCTATTGGATATTTTTTTTTTTATCCGATACTAACTTAAGGCTGGACGTTGACTAACAGTACAAAAGTAAGACATAAATAATGAGTGAGATCGATTTGATTGTCTGATGTTGCATTCAACGGCTGAGATCACCTATTGCCTCTTAAAATATTAGTTGTGAGTCTTTCGCTTTGGAAGTCCACCGCTGTGGACACAAAATTTTCGAGTAAAATAATAGATCAACTATTTGGTGGGTACCCACTTTCCAATATAAATAGAAGTAGACTTCACTTATGCATATAATTTATTCAAGTAAGAGATCCAAAATGATTACTGAAGCTTCAGCAAGACTTGTTAGTAAACTTATGATTCTATTCTTCATCTTTACTCTTTGTCAGCTTGGTTCTGAATTTAAATCTCAGAGTATGGCTCAAATATTGCCCGATGAAGAAGGTATATTTATCATCAACTTCATATCTTTTTCTTCAAAACCAAACAAGTAAAAAATTCAACAATAGAATATAATAATTCAATCCAATAATACAATTGAATTAGTATTTATTTCAACCAAGAGCCCGAGTTTAATTCTGATTTAGATTTAAATGCTCAGGTAAACAATTGTATAATAAGTATTTATGTTTGTGTATTTAGCATGTGGTTCGTAAATCAAAATTGGCTGAAACTTACATGCATTTTGTTTTTCCTAAATTTGAAAATTTAAACTTGATCGGGTTAGTGTAGTGGTATTTAATCTTGTTTGCTAATATAAAACAAAATGCTGGTCGACAGCAAGTGTTCTCACTGCAATCGCAAATAAGTTGAAGTTAAACACTATGATATCTAGCTTTAGCGTTTGCGAGGAGAGCAGCAGCTATACCGGTATCACCTGTGACTGTACTTCCAAAGATGACCAAAACAACACCATTTGCCACATCACAGAAGTGTAAGTTTACGTTGGAAAATTTAGATTCTGTATGACAGCAAGCATGATCAAAATTGTTAATTAACATTAATTAATTAATTTTGAGTGGCAGAACACTGAGTAGGAGGGGTTTGACTGGAGTTATACCTGAAGAAGTGGTCAATCTTACCCACCTGCAGATGCTGTAATATCTCCATCTCAATCTTCATATATCTTTTGTACCTGTACTGCTTTTGGTTTTTTCCCTCAGCCCCCAAATTTACCGAAATTAATTAAGAAAAAATGTCTTTAGAGTAGTGTGGAACATGGAGACAATGAACGTTAATTATAAGCTAGTTGTTTCAATTTTCAGGAATCTCGCAGACAATCAATTGACTGGTTCCATACCTGCTAGTTTGGGAAATTTGTCTTCTCTCTACTGGCTGTAAGTCTCTTCTCCAAGTACGTAGCTCTGTTGGTTCAATCTGCCATATGTATTTATATACGTACATATTAATTGTCAGGGATCTTTCCAACAATCTACTGACTGGGTCCATTCCAGAGAGTTTAGGGAATATGAAATTTCAAGTGGGGTAAGTAAAAGATATATGCCTATTCAAACTTTAATGTAAGGTAAGATTTTTGACATATTTCAAGTTTTCTCTTTGATACAATGAGCCATAAGTCCATAACTCACCTCTTTGATTCTAACTTCTTGTTTTGAGGATGAAGTACGTTGCTCTAGAACTTCCTCTCTCTAATGTATCAACTTGATGATCTTGTTCTTCTACACTCAATCACACACATACACCAATATATATTTGATAGAAAGGTGCTGGTTTTTTTTTTAATGTACACAAGAACACAGTATTTGGGATGATAGTCTGATACTCTCTTATAGACATAACGTACGTACTCCTTTTTCTTTCTTTGGTAAGTTTTCTACAAAGAGAGAATGCTTCGGCTTATATCCAAAAACTTTCACAAATTTGCTGTATCTGTTTTTTTTGGACAAACACAAATTTGCTGTATCAATAAGAGCCACACAAGACTTGTTTTGATCCCAGCCACATTTTACCCTACTTAAACAAAATTCTGACATTTTGGGGTTTAGCCCTTTCTAGCAGAAAATATAGGTTGAAGCCTTTTTTACCATATTTTCTACATTTTCTGATACATTTGAGGCATCATAAACCAACATAATATTCAATATTACAACAAACATTATTGAAAGCAATAGAGTATTAACTTTAACAATGAGATGACAAAAAAAATTCTCTTCAATACCGATTGTTCATTGTTATCACTACGTCCGAGGATCATGAAGATATGTTTGTTAACTTCAAACAGTAAGTATGGAGTCCATATATTAATAATCTTTGGCTCAATTCCTTTCATCATTATTATTATTATATGTGGATATATAAATAGGAACATATGTATATTAATTCTAGTCTACTGGGGTATTAATAGGAAGCGGCCGCAGTTCATCTCATGTACCAGGTATTGGGTCATTCCCCATAAATAGGAACATATATTAATTAATTATTAGTCGTCAATCTACTCTACTGGGTTATTAATAGGAACATTCTCTTCAATACAGGGAATCCAACCCCAGACCATGTCACCCTCCCAGGTATTCGAAGCAACTGCCTCCAGGGTCATTCCCCATAAATATGAACATATATTAATTAATTATTAGTCGTAATCTACTCACCTGGCAGGAGGAATTCTGAGCCACCTCCTCATCAAGGCAGCGGCACGCGACGAAGATTGCCATTGGAGGACACCATCGTGAATATTAGGTTCCAACTGTAAGTATGGAGTCCATTGATAATCGTTGCTTAATTCATTTGCATATGCATGGATATTAATTAGTTAATATGTTAACATTTTTTATATATAATGAATAGAGAAATTTGTTTGTTAAGATAAATAAGATTCTCATTAGAATAATAAGTTTTGGTTCAAATAATTAAGTTTTAAAAATAGTAATTAATTATAATATTTTGCCACTTCAATCGACAACTCATATAGTAATTACAAAAAATCTCATTAAGATAAATAAGGTCCTCATTAGAGTAGACAAGTTATAATTTGAGTAATTAAGTCCTCAAAATGATTATTGTATGTATGTCATATGTTGACACTGTTGTAGAATTTTTATTTACTCTATTGAGGTATTAGTTAATTATTTATTTAATTATACATGTTCAGGGATCTTTCAAGCAACCAATTGAGTGGATCCATACCAACTACTTTAAGGAATGTGGCTGTCTCTAGAGAGATATCGTAAGTTTAATTATCCATACATGAGACACATATTTTGACACATAGTCAAATTCTAGTCGACTAGTCCATATATATATATATAGTACATATCACTATACCAGGTTCCTTTTTATTAATTTGAATTAATTAATTAATTTCTACATTCATACATTTAGGGATCTTTCAAACAATCAATTGACTGGGTCCATACCAGAGAGCTTTGGGAATTTGACTTTCATCCGATATCTGTAAGTCTCCTCCAGTCTCACTACTTAATTAGGTCAACAACTATTTGTTTAAGATTAACAATTATAACTTGCTAACAATATAATTGTTTTATACCTTGATTAATGTATTTTTCTTTACCCGGCCACCATAATATAGCAAACTGCATCACAACTTTCTCAAAGGCTCTATACCAGCATCTTTGGGTGCATTGACTTATCTGTATGAATTGTAAGTAAACTTTAACGTTTAGATTCCCTTCCAATGATCAAACTAAATGAATTTATTTTCATTCTCACGTGGGAGCTCCTTATCCTTTTGTGTAGGAATTTGGGTAACAATGAAACTCTGGTACTGTCCCAAAACAACTTGGAAATTTGACAAGCCTTGAATACTTGTAAGTTTCATTATGTGAAAGAGAAATAGGATATCGATGGATGCTTGAAAAATATCACATTGATCGAACTAGAGAAAGGACCCGTTTGGAAATCACAATTAGTACGTACGAATATATCAAATAGAAATCTATTTGTTGTTGCAGCTTGGTGGGATCCAACAGTATCACTGGGACATTGCCAAGTAGTTTTGCCAACCTTACGGCCATGACCTTATTGTAATTAAGTTTTCCTGGACCTCATTTAATCTTAATTGTAATCTAATTAAATTCTCAGTCTGATAATGACTTGGTTGCATGCAGTTATGTAGCTGGTAATCACTTGTCTGGCCCTTTACCCAACTTCATAGCCGACTGGACTTCAATCCGTCAACTGTACGTACGTGTGTTTTCTATATATCATATTTGAATTTCTTAATTGCTCCATCTTAATTAAATTTCTTACAGTTCTCTCAGTGGAAACAATTTCAACGGGAGTATACCTGCTGGAATTTTCAAGTTGTCATATCTACAAATTCTGTAAGTGAAGTGTTCCAATTTACGTCCCTACTTACCTAGCTATCTTTCTTTATACTCTTCTAGCTTTTTGGAGATAGATATATATGCATGCTGTATGTTAATTCAAATAATGTATATATTTATTTGTACCAAAAAAAAATGTATATATTTATTGCCTTATCTAATTTTGCTTCTTTCTACTGCATGTAGGGAGATAAGTGATGTAGGAGACTCTGATTTCCAATTCCCACCATCTACAAACTTGACCGACAGCTTGAATACTTTGTTAGTAAATTGTTTATTGCATATAAAATATTACTTCGAAGAAATATTAGAATCAAAGGCCAAATTAAAGAATTTGGATTGAATATTTTTCTTTTGTCTTCAAAATCTGTTTAATGAATTTTTAATTTAAGTCCTTGTTCTATTTGAAAGTCAAGGATACTCTCACTTCTTTTGACTTTAATAGTAAAACTAAAAATTTCACATGTGTTTCAAATATATATTTTAGATTAAAAATCAAGAATTTGCGAAGACAAAGAAGAAGAACTCACATCCAGTCACTAAGTATTTTTTTTATTAAGTTCAAAAACTAACCGATTCAAGATTAATAGTTGTGTTTATGGGGTGTATTACAACTTTTATATGCATGGTGAGTACACAAATTCGAAGCAAAAGGAAGTTTGCACACCAAGTAAGTATGCTAGCTAGTAAGTAAAAAAAAAAAGTATGTATGCGCGCACAAGTGTTTGAAGATTGCTATGTATCTCGAATCAAATTGAGTATTTGTTGGTTCAGCAAGTTTTTCTTATTTGAATCATAACGAAGTTAATCAATCCCTCATGCATGTCTTCATATGGCTCCACAGGATACTAAGAAATTGCTCAATCAGTGGAACCATTCCTGCATACATTGGTAATATGTCATCACTACAGAACCTGTAAGTTCTTTTGTTAATTTATTTTTTAAATTTTATTAAATAATATTTTAAAGGGTAATGCTAGGAGTTAAGTCGTAATTTTTTAAGTCATAATTTTATGTGACGGTCTATGTCATATCCATGCCATCATTTTATGCCGCATCATATTTTGCAAATAACTATTTTATTATTTTAATTTTGTAATTAGATTGTACTCATATATCTTAAAGTACATAAAAAAATGAAAATTTCAAGCACAAGATTGAATTCTAAGTAGTCATTATATCCAAATGCTATATTGGAATTGATAACCTCGAGTAGATTTCATGTTTGGCTGATATGGTTTGATTCAAAAAAATTTAAATAAATTTGGTTGACGTATATAAAACTGCACATCGTACCCCAATGTTGATGAAATTTAATAATTTATAGTTTAAAAGGATTATAACTATTTACAGATTTCAATTGCTAGATCACCTTTGCCGCTCATGTATGTATCGACTATCTTTTTAGCGTTTCTTATGACTTTTCATAGATATTAGGGTGAGTTTTATTGGTTACACCCTATGAAGCACGGAAACGGATACAGATACGGGGATACGATACAGTTGGATACGGGGAAACGGCAAAAAAAATTTTTTTTGGGAGTGGGAAAGAAAAAAAAAAAAAAAATTTAATAAAAAAAAAAAAAAAAAAAAAAAAAAAAAAAAAAAAAAAAAAAAAAAAAAAAAACCCCCCCTCCCCCCCCTCTTCTTCCTCTCTCCTCTTCCTCCCTCTCTCCCCTTCTTCTTCCCCTCTCCCCCTCCTCTCCTTTCTTCTTCCCCCCCCTCTCCTCACCCCTATTCAAAGGGGGGGGGGGGGGGGGGGGGGGGGGGGGGGGGGATATAAGATATGAGATGACTAAATTCACAAAGTTCTTGAATGCAATTAGAATTAGGGGGCTTCTCTAGTGAGTACCACTTCAATGGGTATCACTTGAAGACTTTTTCATTAAACCTATTTTTTTATTACATCTCGATAAATCAACTGTTCAATATTTAGATATTTATGAGTAGATTACTTATACAAATTTTTAATAAAATTTGAAATCGTTAAGATACTGAACTAGACCAAATAAATGGACGAACCAAATTTGTCAATTTTGAACCATTCATATTTATAAATGGTAATCACAATTATAGATGGCTTAATGATTTCTAATTTCATTGAAAATTTGTAGAAGTGATCTACTCATAAATATATAAATATTGAACGGTTGATTTGTCGAGATGTAATAAAAAAGTAGGTCTAATCGAAAAGTCCTCAAGTAGTACTCATTGAAGCGGTACTCACTAGAGAAGCTCCCTTAGAATTATTGTTTTTTTTTGAAGTGAATTAGAATTAGAGTTAGTGAAAGAAAAAGAATAGGGTGTTTTCTTATTTCAAAAGGAAGAAGACGATCTTGATATTTTGCAGATGTTTTTTTTTTCTTAGAATTTTTTTTTGGGTCCTTGACAAAATTGGAAAAATATTTTCTATTCAGTCCCATGTGAAAACACGGTGCCCACCCAGTTCATTAATTGAGAAAGACAGACAAATTTCTGTTTGCGTCCTATACTTTTAACAAAATTTACGAACTGTCACTGACATATTTTATTAAGGGGTCAATAATTTTTTTTTATTAAGGTCAATAAAAGTTTTGTTATAAACTGTAAACTTACTTTGTTAAAAGTAAAGAGAAAATAGAAGAGAGAATTGGAGAGTAATATTATTTAGTCTCATGAGACTCCTTTATACAGAGGTAAAATTTACATGATATGTATATAGACTAATGATATATTACATGTAAGTCTCTAACTAATTACATGGATAGCCACATGAGAATAAATTTTTATAACATTCCCCCTTGGATGTTTATAACACTCCCCCTTGGATGTCCACCAATGAATGATAGTATTGAACACATTTTATTGTTGCTTTGTTAAAACCTTATCAGGTAACCAAAACCCAATAGGATAAAAACAACTCTGGGCCTGGTCGAAGAAGAAAATAGTACAACGCGCATATGTCCTAAGTAGTATATTTCTAGATACTCCCCTTATGAGAATCCCCCTTGATTGTTACAAGCATCAATTATACTTTGCACATAGGGGTTCATTATTTAATTTACATTCCTACAATATAAAAGTAATACCAACAAAGTTTTTTTGACTATAATAAAATGGGTAAACATGAACTTTAGACTTTTTTTAATCAAGGAGTGAGCTTGAGATACTTTCGGTCATACATGAACTTATCTTTTGCAATATGAATCTTTCAAGAATTAAGTAAGTACGTAATATGCTCATAATGACACTTCACTATGATGCACGGAAACATAAATGGCAAATCTTAAAATTTCTAATTGAAAATGAGTCAAGGAAATACTAATAAAATAATATATAATTATATATAAAGAATTAAAAATTAAATACCAAATAACATAATTATATATGAATAATTAAAATAATAAATACTTGTTGTGAGTCGCCTATTAACTCAACTATGAAAGATAGAAAAACAAAAGAGAAGAGAAGTGTGAAGAGTAAGAAGTTTCTTTTCTATTCATCGATTGATGTTTGATGTATTGGTGTGTAAAATGGTGATGTCTCAACTTATTTATATAGTGGAGAGGTTGAGGTGTATTCATGGTATACAATAATGAGGAGAAACCTTTTAGTTTCCCCACTAACCTTACTAATTAATCTCATTAACCTTACTAACTATACAAGTTATGATCTCTCATAAGTAGTGTAACTCTTATGGAGTAAGTAGAATAATATCAAAAGTCTTCAACAATGTATCTAGTCCACATCTTGTATTTTGTATGTACGGACGTTAGTTTACTGGACAGCCACTCCACTAGGTGTTTTACAACAATACTATTTTTTTTCTATCATTTGTCTTTTTTGATTTTTCTATCTTATTTTTATTATTTTCTAACTCTTTTTCTCTACAACTGGCCCTGGGGCTGTGCCATTAGTGCAGCCGCACAGGGCCCCAGAGTTTGGGGGCCCCAAAATCATGATACAGTAGATATATACCAGTAGTGCTGTAGTTAATCGTGATATGGGATTTGGTTAAGTTGGTTATGCAATTTTTCCCCCAACTAGTTGGCCTTGGTTCGACCCCTGATGCATGCATTTTACCAAATTCCCTTTCTTTTTGTCTTTTTTTTTGTTGCAAATTTGCTAACCAGTTCATATGAATCCTATTCCAAAAGGACCCAAATAATTCTTTGTCTAAAATTCTTTCGAATCTTCCCCTCAAAAAAATTCTTTCGAATCTAAAAGTAGAAGGTAGAAATCCATAGAACAAAAAAATGAAAACTAAAATTTCTACATTTGCAATATTTTTTTGATAAAACTACAAATTAAATGTGTTTATAATTATTCTCCAAAATCTTCAGTTCAAAACTTCTCATACCATTCCAACAAAAAAATTCCTCGGTTTCTCTTATATATCTTTGTTTTCTATTTTCTACAATTATATTTGAATACTCATATCTATTTTTTTTACTAAAAAAATTGAGTTTTTTTGTAGATCGTGATATTTTGTGAAATTAAGTTTTCATTTACTTATTTTTTAGACTAAAAAACAAAGAGGCCTTATTTTAATTTGGTGTTTTTATCACAAATGGTACCTAAACTTCACTTTTAATCACAAATGGTACCTATCGTTAAATCTACCGTTAAAAAATTAAAACAAATTCATCATATGGTCAGAAATTAAAACAAAAAAATTTAGTTCTCTCTCTCCCCCCCCCCCCCCCCCCCCGCACCCGTAACCTCTCTCCTCCTCTGCACCATAAGGCGCCACCACCTCCGACCACTTCCAATCCTCTAAACCTATTGGCCTTTGAAGCCCTCCATCCCAGAAACCTCGTGGTACCCTCAATTTTCAACTTTGACCGCCGTACGTGGAGGATTGAGGTCGTCAACTTTTCGATTTTCGGAACTTTTGGCATCAATATCTCTCGAACTACTTTGAATCTCATCTTGATGTGGTTACATAATTTCATCCTTGGATTGTGCTCTACATGTTGATATAAACTTTTGTGGTCATTGGAGATGGGGTTGACGGCGGCGCCGACGAACAGGAGAGAGAGTTCCGGTGGGAGAGAGAGGTTTTAAAAAAAAAAAATTTGAATTTTTTTTTTTACTGAAAATTGATTGTAGGTACCATTTAGGATGAAAACGAAAAGTTTAGGTACCATTTAAGATGAAAACTAAAAGTTCGGGTACTGGTTGTGATCAAAAGTGAAGTTCAGATACCATGTATATAATTCATGTAAAGTTCAGATACCATGTATATAATTCATGTAAAGTTCAGATATCATTTGTGATAAAACCCCTTTTAATTTTAGCACAGACCCCTGAATTCTCAGGACCGGCCCTGTTTTTCTCTTTCCCTTTCTTTTCCTTTCTTCTCTCATTTCTCTCTCCCTCCCACATGCACCACTCTTTCCTCTTCATCAGCCAAGCCTTTCCTCTTCCTTTTATTTCTCTGATTCATTCTTTTCTACCCGCAAAGCTCAGCCTTTGTGGGTTTCTCTCTTCTTCATTTGCTTTCCTCTTCCTCTGATTTCTATCTTCTTTTCTTATTCTCCTTCATTTCCCTTTCTTTTCCGTCCTCTTCTTCATTTGATTTCCTCTTCCTCTGATATCTAGATCTGCAAATTGTGTCGCATTTCCCATTAAATTACAGAAAACGTTTCCAATCTTGGAAACTCAAGGTTTGGCGGCTAACCATTTCCGTCCAAAAAGTCAACGACTGAAAACGCATTTCCGACCGTTTCTACCGCGTTTTCGTTTCCATGCTACATAGACACTTCATCTTTGGGGATTTGCTTTTGACTATATGTCTTTTAGATCTTCATAATATATAATGCCAATATGTCATAAATCTCACGTCAATATAATAATTATATATAACATTGTACTTATAGAAAAATTGTTGCTTGTATAAAGAAGAATGATGGTCATTATCCATCGTCATAGTGATTTCAATTCACTTTGATAAACATCCTTTAATAATCTTAGGGTTAACATGATCCATAATATTTCATCACGTTTCAAATATTTAATTTCAATAGAATTATCTCTTCCTATACTTTCCAATAAAATAATTTTTCGACATGCATAATGAAACATGGTAATATCAATACAACCCTTTTTGACTTTGCTAGCTATTATAAGAAATTTATCATTGATGATTATCATTTGTTAGATCCCACACATTCTAATATGCATGCTTTAATTATAGATAACTTTATATCATTGGGTTCTCATGCCTCTTCACTAAATGAAAATAGCGAGAGCTAATTCCTCTAAGGCTAAATGTTAGTTGGCAGTGAGTTTTCACGACAAATTAACATTAAAAACTATTTGACATGAATATGAGTAGAAATTAACTCTTCCATTCCTTCACCATTACTGCATCTGAATAATCAAACTCGATACAGCAATCTAAAGTACAACAAGCTAATTAAAGAGTAAACCTATTCTCTCCTTTCTCGTTACTTACTCTATATTAGTACTATCGATATATGTTATTTAATCTTGAAACGAATATGAAATCTGAAACAGTTATTGAACGTCTCTTAAATTTGTCATGTCTTTTTAATTTTGTGTTGCAGAGACTTGAGTTTCAACAAATTAACTGGTAGCATACCAGATTCTCTGAAAAAAGTAAACTTAAGTTACATGTAAGTGAAATATTACCCTCTATCACTCTGACCTCTCATGAATATGTTTAACTATAAATGTACAAAATTGTGTTTCTCTTGCTGATAATATACTTCACTGCCCATGCATATTCTGTTCAGGTCTTTTTCAAACAATATGCTTACTGGGACAATTCCTGATCTTAACTGGACTGTGATGTATGTTTCCAAATATGTACATCCTTATGCATATTATCTTTTGTGTATTTAGATAATTAGTTTTTTTTTGTTGGTCTGAAATCTAATTAGGAGCTTATAATTACATACTTGACCTGCCTGAAACATTCTCATGTATGTATTTCTTTTCCAGGGATCTTTCATACAATAATTTTTCGAAATTATCATTTAAACCTTCACCCAAGAAATCTGTGTAAGGCATTACTATTCACTGATTCTTCATATATATGTAACTTTAATTAGTTACAGGATATCTCTCATCCTTATTGTTTTAGGAACTTGTTTGCCTGCTGCTGCAACTCCACAACCTGTGTGCCAAATACGTATGACCATATCTTGTTTGTTATAATAGTTGAAAAGCTTAACGATCAAGTTATAACTCACAATAACTTTTGGCAATTATACTTATAGGATTGATGCAACGCGAATAATGGAGAAGTATTGTCCCCGGGGAAGACCCAAGTGTAAGTTTGTTATTTTGCAATGTATGTATATCTAACAATGCAATTATACATATAAATATATTAATAGTAAATATGTTTAATTTCTTCAGACCATTCATTGTTTATAAATTGTGGAGGTGGGCAAATAAACAACATGGATGGAAATGTTTATGATAAAGATAATGAAACATCGCTGTTCTACATGAGTCCAAAAAGAAATTGGGCTCGTAGCACTACTGAAAATACCATCTATGGCGTGAAATGTGGACTTTCCTCTGAAGCACTTTTATACGACAAAGCACGTTCTTCCCGTGTCTCTCTAAGATATTATGGTTTTTGTTTACGTAAAGGCAAATATAGTGTAACACTTCACTTTGCTGAGATTGTTGAGGATAAAAATTACACTACCGAGAAACGCGTATTTGATGTATATATTCAGGTAATATGTTTCCTAGTTTTGTTATCCAACGTACCATTTGCATTAATTAGTACTATTGCATTGCATGTGTTGTCATTTGAACCAAGTATAAATGGTAATTGATTGCTGCAGGGTGAGAGGAAACTAAAGGATTTCAACATTATGAATAAGACAGGGGCTCCGAATAAAGTATATAAACAAAATTTCACTGCTGTTAATGTAAATGATAGTACATTAGAGATTCACTTCTACTCATCTGGACAAGCAACTCCTGATCATGGACCTCTCATATCTGCTATATCTGTAACTCCAGGTCAATATATACTTATTTGTTTCCTTCTTTTACATATATTAATGTATGCCTATTTAACGTACATTTTTTTTTTGTCGATCGGCATTATCATTATTCACCATTGAATTGAATTGAGACTACTTCAGAGTACAAACTGGGCAAACAACTCTCTCCTTTGCACATAGCGCTTATTACTGTGGCTTCAACCATAGTTTTCGTGTTGCTTTTATTGCTTTTTGCCTGGATGATGGGATGGCTGGGGAATACAGATCACTTACAAGGTAACATTAATTTGACAATTAAGTATCCTCTTTCAAGAATTCTTATTCAACTTCATATCGAATTAACTAACTTATATCAATCTCTGATTAATTGTTCGTGGAACAGAAATAGATATAGGTCTAGAAAAAAAAATCACCCTCAAACAATTAAAAGTTGCTACTCGAAATTTTAGCAAGAGAAACGAGATTGGCCAAGGGGGTTTTGGGACTGTTTACAAGGTAACTAATTTCTCTGTCCTTGTATATATTGTGGAGTTTCAACTAGAAACTACTGAAGATCTTTAACTTGCAAATTCAGTTTCTCATGAAAAAAAGACAATGATAATGGATTACATTTGTTTGGTTGTAATTGCATGTAGGCTGAAGTGCAAGGAAAATTTGTAGCTGTGAAGAAACTTTCTTCTCCTTCAGAGGAAAAGATCAATCAATTGAAAAATGAGTTTTGTAACTTAAAATCAATGAGTCATGAGAACATTGTTCAGTTACTGGACGTTTACAATGCGAAAGGCCTGCATTTGCTCATCTACGAGTATATGCAAAACAACTCCCTTGCACATGCCTTGTTTGGTAAATTTAACTCTCTGTTTTTTAATTCTATCATAAATGTCCCCTTCTTTTTATGTTTGTTATAAGTTGTTATGTTCTAACATGCTAATTTATGAGAAAATATATTGATGTGGTGACTGTATGTTCGTAGATTCAAAGTCCAAATTGAAACTTGATTGGGGAGCAAGGTTTAACATTTGCTTGGGAATAGCTAAGGGCTTGGTGTATCTACACGAACGTCCCAGGAAGGGGATGGTTCACAGGGATATTAAATCTGCTAATATTCTTCTCGATGGAGACCTTAAGCCTAAGATATCAGACTTCATGTTGGCAAGCCTTTACACCGAAGATGATGAATTCAAGTTCATCAAAGTAGAAATGACACAGTAAGTGAAACTAATAAAATGGTATTCAATCCCTATAACATTATACATGCCTCTTGCAATGTCACATTTAATAAAATGATAAGTAACCTCTTGTTTTCGACAGGGGATATATGTCACCTGAGTACGTTAGAGGAACTGTGACATCTAAAGCTGATGTTTACAGTTTCGGGGTGGTTATACTTGAAACTGTAAGTGGAAGGACAAATGCAGGAAACAAGGGAGATAGCCAGGAAAGTGAATTTCTTTTAGACACGGTAAGGAAAATTGTCTGATAGGGCTATATATGCTTTTATGCCTTCTTGATTTATTCGACTTCTATATCGATAATCTCATTAAGACAATTATGTGCATGTTGAGGAAATGCAGGCTTATGATTTACACAGAAAAGGAAGGCTGGTGGACTTGGTTGACAAAAACTTGTCTAATAAGTACGATGCAAAACAAGCTATCATCATCTTGAATTTAGCAGTAAAGTGCACCAGTATATCCCCAACTGTGAGGCCTACAATGTCTCAAGTTGTGAGTGTTCTTGTTGGTGACAAAAAAATCGAGGAGATTTGTCCACCTGCTCAAGTTGATTCCTCTGCCTCTATAGAAGGGACCTCGACGACATCAACATCATCAAATTATATCAAAGGACAAGATGAAACAGAACACATTTCGGAGGTTTCAGAGAGTACCACCTTGAGGAATTCCAAATGAAACAGAGTAATCCATGCTGCATCTAGTTGTCTATTTTCTTTTCCTTGTTTTCAGACTTGATGGAGTCTACTGCCACTATTGTGTTCAACCTGTATGATATTGATTCTCGGCCTTAATTGGCTTGTTTTATGAAAATGAATGTCAGGCATCACCAATGCTAGATACTGAACTTGAAATTTGAAATTCTGTTAATCCAAACTTGTCACCCAATTTGTATTCCATGATTTTCTCTTTCGTTTTATGGTCAGGTCAGGGCCACAGATGATTTACTTCTGTATTCATATCTAGGGAAAACCCTCATGCCATAAGCTGATCAGAACAACAAGCCAAGGGTCTCTAATTAAGTTCGATCTCCAAGAGTTAGCAAATCTCCATCACCAAAACAAGCAAGACACGTCGCAGTCACCTGCCTAACCAACTCAATACAATAGGTGAGGATGGTGGGTGTTGATGCCACAGTCAACCAAGACTGGCACCCCTAGATTGATCCAGATTGGATCGGAGATGCAGAGTCTTAGGCTCTTAGCCATGGACGAGCCTCGGCGGTGACTTCGCAAGAGAGAAACAAGACCATAGGGTTTGTTCCAACTTACGCCAACCCTAACTTTTTTTTTTTGGTTACAAAGACGCCCGAAGGCAACAGAAAAAAGAAACTCAACTTAAAACTAATCTTGGCTTAGTGAAGTCAAGTAGGTCAGCTTCATAAAGTTTGGTAACTTCAGAAGGAGGAGAAGTGAAAATTCTACATCCATGATCAAAGCAATGACCCAAGCTAGCCATCATATCCGCGACCGAGTTACGCTCTCTATAGACATGAGTGAGGATCACACGCCAGTCCCTTTCTAATAATTCTTGGCAATTTGCCACAAGACTAAAAAGGGGGTGACTATTGTCAATTGGAGATAACACTAGATGAACAGCAACAAGGGAATCCATTTCAATTTCCAAAGACCTATAGCCACAATTCCATGCCAGATCCATACCTTTAATTAAACCCCATAGTTCAGCTTCTAAGACTTGCCCAGAGCCCAGGTTTGCAGCAAAACCATTCATCCATTCTCCCTTGTCATTTCTAATCACTCCTCCAGCACACATAATACCCAAACCCTTATGCAGGCTACCATCCACATTAAGTTTATGCCAATCCTTAGTAGGAAACTTCCAGCAAAGATACTACGTGTGTCGTGGAGGTTTAGGATGGTGATTCTTGTTGGCTTCAAAATACTCCCTGGTAAAATGGTTGATGACCACAACAGTCCACACAGGAAGTTTAAAACGTGGATCAAAAATTACACTGCATCTCCATTTCCATATGTACCATAATCCCACAGCAAAGAAACAGCCCCAAGGTATGTCATATTGCAGTTTCGTTGTCGACTTCAGATTGATGAGCAACCAATCATAGAAAGGTAGAGAGAAAGTAGAAGGAAACTCACATGTGTGTTGGGTGGCAGTCCAAATGGTGATAGAGATATTGCAACCTTTAAAAATGTGGTCCATCGATTCAATAGGACAGGTGCATCTTGGGCAGTGAGCATCAACAGACAAGCCTTTATGCATTCTTGATTCATTAGTTAAAAGTCTACCGTGAACCAGAGTCCAAAGAAAAACTTTCACCTTTGGAGGGATTTGGAGATGCCAAATAAAATTCCAAGGCCAAGAATGGTCTTCCACATCAGTAAAGAGAGATTGATAAGCAGATTTAACAGTAAACTCACCATTTGTAGAGAGATTCCAAATAGCCTTATCATTGCCACTTCTAATTCCACCAGCATGAGTACCCAGAATTTTCTGCTTCACATCTTCCGTAAAGAAATCTTGTATTATGGTGAGGTCCCAATCAGTAGCACAAAGAAAATCACTGACCATTAAATCTTGAAGACCGGTGGGTATAGGTTTCAACGCTTTCAAAGAGAGAGCACCAAGACCTGTCCAATTATCATTCCAGAAGGAGGTTTGAGTGCCAGAGCCAATTCTCCATTTGAGACCATTAGACAGAATTTGAGAGCCATAAAGAATCCCACGCCAAGTATTGGAGCAAACTGGAAAATGGTGATCAATACTCTGCATTATACATTCATCTTTCAGATATTTACTATTCAAAACCTGAGCCCACAAACCATCTTTTTCTTGCAACATTCGCCAACCTGTCTTTGCTAATAAAGCCTGATTCATTAGAGCAGTACGTTTTAAACCCAAGCCACCATAGCTTTTTGGTTTACAAACCTGGTCCCATTTAACAAGATGGATTTTTTTCTTTTCTTCAGTATGACCCCACAGGAAATTTCTATTTAATCTATCAAGAGTATCACAAATGGACACAGGAAGTCTGACAGATTGCATAGTATAGATAGGAAGAGCAGCACTTACTGATTGAATAAGAGTATGTCTTCCTGCCATGGATAGAGTGTGGCTTTTCCACGAAGCAAGTCTGAGTTGAACTTTCTCTACTAGTCCCTTATAGGTGTCCCGAGTGACTCTAGAGTGAAGCAAGGGCACTCCAAGGTAAATACCCAGATCATCGGTCAAAGGAGAACCACATATATCAGATATCTGGTTTGCTAAGTCCATCTCAGTATTCGGAGAACAAAAAAGCCTGGATTTCTCATAACTTACTTCTTGCCCAGAATTTGCACAAAAACAATCAAGACACTCACGCATAACATTTGCTTGAGAAACAGAGGCCTCCGCAAATAGAATCAAATCATCTGCAAAGAACAAGTGGGAAATAGCAGGACCATTTCTAGAAGCTTTTACAGGCTTCCACTTTCTTTGGGAGACTTGATAATTAATAAGGTGGGAGAGTTTCTCCATGCATAAAACAAATAAATAAGGAGACAGAGGATCACCTTGTCTCACCCCACTATTCGGATTAAAGCTCTGAGTTACTTCACCATTAATAATGACTCTAGACTGTACTGAGGTAAAGCATTGAATCATCAGTTGGAGGAACTTACCTCGGAGACCAACTTCCCAAAGAACACTTTGGATAAATTTCCATTGGAGTTTGTCATAAGCCTTTGCAAGATCAATCTTCCAAGCCATAAACCCAATTTGTCCTTTTGAACTGCGAAATTTATGTAGAAGTTCTTGGGCAACAATAACATTATCATTGATGTGACGGCCCGGAATGAAGTTGACTTGGGTAGGAGAAACCAGAGTACTCATTAGCGGTCTGAGTCTTTGCACAATAATCTTTGAGATCACTTTGTATAAAGTGTTGCAAAGACTAATAGGTCTCATCTGTTTCATCGAGGTAGGACTGGTCACTTTGGGTATCAAAGCTATGAGAGCATTGTTGAGGTTGGTCGGCAGCTCTGACTTCGCAAAACAATCCATTACCAGTTGAATAATATCATCCTTGCAAGTTGACCAGTGAACTTGAAAAAATTTGGCAGGCATCCCATCCGGTCCAGGAGTTTTAAGACCACCGATTGAGAACAAAGTATTCTTGATTTCAATTTCAGTAACTTCTCGGCTCAAGTCATCAAGATCAGAGGGTTGAATCCTCGGAAAAAGATTAGGAATAACAGCAGCCACTCCAATAGTATTTTTCTCCTTAAAAAGATCTTTGAAATAAGTCACAGCGACATTATGGAGTTCCTGTTTATTGGTTTTCCAATTGCCATCAACATCATTGAGCCCCTCAATCTTATTTCTTCTCCTTCTAATAATGGTGGACAGATGAAAAAATTTTGTGTTCTTATCCCCTTCCTTTAACCAAGTATTTCTTGACTTTTGACGCCAGAAGATCTCTTCAGTGGAAAGCATTTCATTATATTCCTGAGAGAGTTCCTTCTCGAGGTTAACAAGAAAAGGGATAGTCCTTTGGCATAAAACTTTTTGAATTCCTGCAATCCGAGCAATCAGCTGTTTTTTCTTTCTAAAAATGTTGCCAAAGACATCAATATTCCATTGCTTAACAGCTTTGGTGAAGGATTCCACTTTCCTCGAGAAGGGCTCTTCATTAGTAGGCCAGTTGGTTTTGGCAAATTCACCAAATTCAGAATGATTGAGCCACATCGCCTCAAATCTGAACGGTTTGAGCTCGTTGCGAGGAGTCTGTCCACTATTCATGCAAATTAACACCGGGCAGTGATCAGATTTAATTCTAGCCACATGTTGGACAAAGGCTTCAGGAAATTCATGTCTCCAAGCAATATTGCATAGACCTCTATCAAGTCTCTCCAAAATTTCTTCCCCATTTCTAATGCCACGCCATGTAAAATCAGCACCAACATAACCTAAATCCACCATATGATTTCTATCCATCCATCTAGAAAAACTTCCTCCCCCCAAAACAGCTCTGCCACCCTTTTTGTCTGCATCTGAGATTAGATCATTAAAGTCACCCACCAACATCCATGGGAGCAGACAATGAGCTTGAAAGCCATCCAAATAATCCCACAAAATTTCACGGTTATGATAACTGGGACTTGCATAAATTGCAGTAAAGTACCACTGTGAGTTAGTAGCATCAGTGACAAGAGCAGTAATAGATTGCATATTATGGTCCACTACGTTTAAATCAAAGTTCCACTTGTTCCACAGTAGCCATATTCCACCAGAAAACCCATTAGCATCCTCAATACAAACATCAGAAAAGCCCAACGAGTTTGTAACTTTTGTTGCATGGTCTCCACTGATCTTAGGTTCAGATATCACCAAAATATCAAACTTGTATAACTTCTTCAAATCCTGAATGATTCCACGCAACTTTGAATCTGCAGCACCCCTTACATTCCAATATAAAATACTCATCATCACAAACATTGTAAAAGGGAAGAAAACAAAGGGCTATACCCTAGCAATATGTAACCATAGCTTCTCCCAATGAAGAAGCTACTTCACTCATGTTCTCATTTGAAACATCCTCAACAGGAGTAGTACTTTCAGTTTCCATTATTACGTCAGTAATCCCAAGAGAAACATTTCTGACTTCCTCACCAATTTCATTGTGAACCAAACTCGTAACCAATGAGGAACTCGACTCATTAACATTAGGAAGGAGAAGAGACTTCACAGATGGATCAGGTTTCTTTAGAAATGTGGTGAGAGAAGGATCCATTGATGGGATGGCAAATGTCTTAACAGCTACACCATTTGTTATCTCCTTAAGAGCTTTCCTTTGTCTAACAGGCTTTTTAAGCGTCCTGATCAAGAGATCTGGATCAGTGCTAGTGCCAGCTTGAAGAGCAGAAAAGGTAGAAGGAATAAGTGATCCCGCAATCGTCTTACCCTTAGCATTTGTTTTGGAGTTTGCCATAGGTACACTACTTTTTCTCCTGTTGCCTATCGGACTCAATCCCATCCTGTTTTTTTTTTCCTGTAGACTTGTCCTGAACCTTTTTCCAAATCTTACCCAAGCTTGAGCTAGTGCCTGCAGCCTCATTTTGGCCATTAACAGTGTGTGGTCCTTCAGTTTCATCAGCAAGCACTTGGAAACGTGACCCTTGAGTGTCATTCTTCCCACTGGGGTTGAGTTTCCCTTTTAAATTCTTTCTATTCCTCTTATACACAACATCATTCCAAGGCCCCAGGCCTATCTTACTTGCATCATCCACAGATTTCCCATCAACCTCAGTAGCATTCACAGGAGCAGTGACACAAGTGCTAGGCTGAGGAGATTCAGAGATCATATTTTCAACATTTCCAGCAAAAAACAGAGTACTCTGTGCAGCAACATCATCAATTTTAAGTTCAGGGCAATTATTTTGTGTGTGTCCAACAATGCCACAAGAATAGCAATATGTAGGCATGCATTCATATTCCAGTCTATACCAAGTATCTTTAACCTGTACTTCAGCTCTAAGAGGTTTGGAAAGATCTAATTCCACACATATACGGGCATACTTACCTCGAGCTTGCGCTGCAGTATGAAGATCCACTTTAACCGTCTCACCAAGCAGATTTCCTATTTGAGTGAGAGAATCAAGTTTGAAATATCTGATATCCAGGCTCACAATACGCACCCAAACAGCAAGGTGAGTAACTCTGTGATTAGATGCATCAAAGTCAGGTTTCCATTTCTGAATTGCCACATATTGACCAGCAATCATCAATGGTCCACCTGTGAGAATGAAATCCATGTCTTCCTTTAAAGTGAAACGAACCAAGAAAAACCCATTTGGTATATCAATGAGGTACCAAGGCCCTTTCAATTTCCATCGTGCAACCAATCGATCCATCAAAAAACTGTAAGCCATCGATCTGCCCAGTGGTTTAAGAACAATAGTATTGCGCCATGGCTTGCACAGATCTTCTTCCACTTTATCAGAAAATTGAATCGAAGGACCTCTCTCAAGTTCTTGGACCTTGCAATCTTCTGCAGTGATTCGCGAGATGTCATCCAAACCACCAGTAGTTGGGTCAAATATAGTTGTTCCGATAAGGGAGGCCTTGAAGCTAAGAGGAGCTGGAGATTTGGCTGGGAAGACCGGACTTGGCTCATCGTCGATGTCCCGTGCGTCCGTCTCCAGACGCGCCCGTTTCAATCCATCAGCAACTTGCATCGATACATCAACACCTCCCTCCTTACGAGAAGGCGAGGTGAAGACAAAGGAAGGCTTTGTCGTCGCCACGGTGGCCACGTTCACCTGGCACCGTCTCAGGTAGAAGACAAACAAACAAACAGAGAATGGGTAAAGCGCGTTCAGTAGCGCGTGGCCCTTATCTAGTGTTTTATAAATATCTTGCCAACCCTAACTTTAGCTATGCATATAACCTATATTTGTTAAGCAACTTGCATTGAAACCGTAATTTCAAAGTTCGGAAATATCTTTGTTAATTTTTTGTTTTTGTTTTTTTTGTTTTCGATGAGGGAAACTAACAAACAACAGCTAAAAAGAAAAACCTCTACTACACCCAACCCAACGCCTAAAGCGCTGAATGAGCATGAGAAGAATGAGCATGAGAAGAGTAGCTGCTGGAGTAGAATGACCAGATGTGGCAAGTGAATCAGCAAGGAAATTGGCTTCGCGGTAAATGTGTGAGAAGGAGATGGAGTCGCCACTGTGAGCAAGAGCTTTGATGTCACAGACCCAAAAACTAATCCGCCAAGGGGTAGGAATGTGACCAAGGATGTTGTCGATAAAGGATTTTGGAGTCCCCCTCAACTTGAAGCCGATGAAAGCCTTTCTGAATGGCTTGCTGGAACCCATGTCGAAGTGCTACAGCTTCAGCAGTCAACACATCAGAGTGATCAATTGATCGTGAAGAAGCCAAAATAGGTTGACCATGAGAATCACGGAAAACAAAACCAAGAGCTGCATTATGGTTTGTTTTCACAGACCCATCAAAGTTAAGCTTAAAGAAATGAGCATCAGGGGGATGCCATTTAATATAGGAGATAAGACGATGTCGATTAAAGGAAAGAGGAGGATTACAATCCTGAAATTGAGAAGTCATCGTTGCAGATGCATAAAGGATCTGCTGAGGAGTCTTCTTGATCTGTACAACAATTTTTGGTTCAAAAACAGTCTATACAACAATTTTGTGCCTCATAAAATATTCATAGCCGAAAGATGGACCTGACGACTTCCAGTCTTCAGCATCTTCAGCATCCCAACAAATACTCGTTATCACCAAGCCTTGCTCAGCTATTGATGATAATAAGATGTCATCTAGACAGGCTATATTCCTTGAGCCACAATCAACATTCCACATAACCTGAATTTCAGTGTTGTATTTCAAAGCTCCCATTTTGAGCTTGAGTCGAGATATTCAGATTCTGTCGTAGACTGCGCTTTTTCAGTTTGCATTCAACCAACATCATTAAGACTAAGAGAGAGGAGTGAAGAGAGTTTTTACATTAAAGAGAGACTACTGTTTTGTTCCGTCTCATTTCATAAAACTCCTCTACTTTCATATGTAGCTGTCACATAGTTGCAGGTTTACGCGCGACAAGTGAAGAAAACAATACCAGACTACCCTCATACAGACCAAAGTAGACAAAAGAATAAGAGGAAAACAGTATTTGGGGGATTCACTAACAATATCCATTGAAGGGTGTGAAGAGCATTCATTGTATAACCTAAAGCAGATGCTGATCCTGCACCTGCAGGCTGCAGGAGTACTAAAACAGTGACTTTACTCTTCAAGCCCTGGTTCCATTGTCTGGACAGCTGGGGCAGTAACTATGGCAAGATCCAGATTAGAAGGACTAGATTCAGTAGACTTGTCACGGATCTCCCTGTACTCTTGACAAATTGCACACAGATGGCAAAAAAAATGAGTAATAAAGTCTCCACACGGTGCTTCCTACAAAGTACATGCACAAAAATGGTAAGCCGTCAGGAAGCCATAAGAATTCAACTTGAGCGGTTGGTTGACAAAATTTGCCGCATATAAAGTATTCTCTCACATAATTGACAATAAATCCTTTCCTCATGGCCTCGATTACAATTTGAGAAAATATCATGACTCTCCGTTGTGTTTCTCTTGATTAAATTGCTACGGTTAGATCTTTGATAATCATTTTTCTGTAACATGTGCAATGAAACTGGAACAACAGAATTGGCCGTTCTTTGAACCAAAACTAATTGAAATAGTATATGCAAGAGGAGAATCTATCAAAAAAATAAAAAATGTGTTTCTTACTGAAAAAAGAAAAACCACTTATCAGGTATAAAGAAGTATAAGAATAATAACAAAAAAGTAAAAATTTTAACCAAAAACACACTATAGTCTGGCAAATAGATTACAATATTGCCATACCTGGAGATTATATTTTGATCTTAGGGCCCTGCGGTAGCCACAAGCATAACATGCAACAAAGCATCCCGGAATACCCAAAAAAATACCATCAGTTAATAAGCAGCAGACGGTATTAACAAGTACCCACAAAATAAAATGAGTAGTGCAGGATCCCATTAATGTCCCAGAGCCCAGAAACTCTGCATTCTTTCCGAACAGATAGCAAGGGCAAAATAAACCTATACAACCTGAAAAAGTAAATAAAAACCAGCAATCAGTTGGTAATGGTTGAAGTATCATATGATGAAAACACGATGGGTGAAATTCCCAGAAATTGCATGCATATGTTTAAGTAACCGACAAGTGACATAAATTAAAATGCGCGGCTCTTAGGGAATTACAGATTATTGCAAGTATATAAAGAGAAAAGAAGCAATTTTTTTATTATACTAAGCCCACCCTTCTTAACCCTACAAGGTTTACCAACAAACATAAATTTTATATTCTAAACATGAACTGAAGGGAAACAAACTACCCATCTATTTTAAGAATTCTAAAAAGATTTGACAATGCGTTCAAAGCTCAAAGAATGACCAGTGACCACTAAGAGCATAAACTACTTACCAACAGCCAATGGTTTCCATCAATCCTCATATTATTTCCTCAAAATCGAATTTAAATTTCTTAACATAACATCTTATTCACTTTAATCTGCTCTATCTAAACTTATCCATGAAAATTCAAGGGACTTCCTATTCTGAAAATGCATGAATAGACAAATGCACTCAGTTTCTTTATAACTTTATTGTCACCACGATATTGGTAGGTGACAAAAAACTATGGTTGCTGTGGAAATCAAGGGCAAGGAGCAATCACTTACTGGATCCAAGAAAATATTAAAAGCAATTTTAAACCTTAGCCTAATCTATAGGTCTTCAGAGCTAGTAACAATGGATAGGAAAAACCAACCACAATGTGAAACAATAAAGAATTAAATTATCCATGATGTTAACTAGCCAACTAAAGTAAGTTTAAACTACAGTCAATAAAGACAATCCATTAGAAAGTAACTCAAGACAGCAGCTCAATACACAAAACCAAGTAATGAAATGAAAGTGGAGCCAAAGCTAGTTCCTAGTTCAGGCCAAAGCTCCTAGTTCCCGAACTATTGTACCTTGAAATGAAAGTGGAGCCCTAACTTAGAACGTCATTTATTATGTAATGTCTATTAAGAACTAGTATACCTTAACTTCAGTCGGTTTATTCTTATGATTATTAAAGCTGTTTCATTTTTTTTTCTTTCTTGTTTTTCTTCAACTATGTTATTGTTTTAGTTTCATCATGATTTCATTAAGTTTATATGACCATATATATATTTTTTTTATCTAAAGCATTGTGGGCATAGTCAACTACTTAAATATCAGATCATGCATTTGCTTCTAATTCATAGAAACTTGTTACCAACAACAAACTCAGATATAGAAGACGTCCACCACACAACAAAGAGCCCTCAGAGAGGCAGAGAGCATTAATCACATAGATAAGAGCTGAGAGTAAGGTATCATATGGTAGTTTAATAACGAAAATTATGTCCTAGCCTTTCTCCAAAGTCCTTAAAAAAAAAAAGTAGACGAATACAAGTTACTTTTTATTTTCCCTACTCAAGAGGCACCTTGTGATAAATCAAGGTCAGAAGGCAGAAAGTAGCATACAGCTCTGTGTATCATCACAACATGCGCAAATTCCAGAAGACCATTGTATTGGATCAACACTGTTTTGCTGCTTCGGAGGGTCTTCACTGCGTAAAACAACGGCTGATCCAGAATCTGATTGCCCCAATGGAATATAAGCCGGTGGTGCATAACTGCTCTGGCTCTTCATCTTTCTCTGATGAAACAAATGATCTGCTCCCAGTATCCTAAAGCATTAGAGAGACAGAGTAACTATGTCAATGGATGTGCAGGAACACAAATTTGCAATCCAAGATACTACTTTATTTTCCACAGGATGGGACAACCTCATAATTTGATGTATAAAATTCTAAATTAAACACTACTATATTTTCCTTGTCTTGTTCTTTTCTTTTATCAAAGGAAGATTTCACTAATACAAGAAATAGCCCACAAACTATTGAAGGAGAAAAAACGAGTGGCCTCATTAACCTCAAATCCTAATATTGAAGAACTCAAAGTATTATGTACAACGTACCCAATAAAGAGACCAAGCACATAATATGAGATTCCGGCCCTCTATTAAAAATTACAAAGGAAGAAGGAAAACAACATTGTACAGACAAAATAGTCAAAGTAAAATTTTAAAAAAATATATCAGAAGAAAAGAACAACAACAAGAGTTGAATCAATCAAAAGCAAAAAATCTAATTTCTTTCTTGTTGATAAAAAGACCAGATGTATTGGAAATTTATGAAAAGACCAGAGTCATACCCGTTTCTGTCGGTGGAGAAAGGAACCAACAATCTCCAATTCCTTTTCTTTTTCTTATTTTCTCTCTATCTCTCTCTGTGATTTTGAAGGTGAAAAACTGACAATGATGAGAGCCGTCCGAGCTCCTGAGTCGATCCTCTCCTCTCTTTAGATCTTTATTTTTTGGACCAACGTTTTCCCTGATCGGTTTTTTGAAGCCACGCGCCTGACGTCCACGTGACATTGTAGAAAACTGAAAATAATAAAATCATAAATGATACCTGAATTTTTATTCGATCCACATTTTAATTACTTTTAACAAGTGAAGATATTATCTTACACTTTGATCATTTTATCCATTTTTTTGTTACAAATTATCACTCATATTCCTTATTTTTAGGACTAATTCCATCCATCCAGGTCTAAAATGTCAAGAAACATATGGATAGTGTGAAAAATATGAGTGTGTTAATGGGAATCAAGTGACAATTTTCAAAGAAGAAATAGACAAAGTGACAAAAATGCAATATAGAGTATAAGTTGAGTGACCAAACTAATATTTTTCAAAAATGAGTGACTAAAGTGTCAAACAGGCAAAAGCTGAGTGACTATTTGTGATTTTTTTTTTCCAAATGAAAATAAATTATAGTTTGGCTCAACTGTAGGACTAAATTTGATGTAAACTAATTTCTATAAGTGTGTATATTGTACTCAAGTTAAGAATACAAACACTAACCTATCATATACATAGTTGAACTTGGTGCTAGCTTCTCCTCTAGCAATCTTTTAGGCAATCTCACAATGGGGCATAGAATAACGTAGTGCTTGTGATTGTTACAGCAGAGACTAAAGTCTCTTTATATAGGCATTAACGAGACTACGTACCTCCCATAAATAATTCTTAGTCCTAATCAATATAAGCATATTTAACTTGTTTCATGTACAAAGAGGTTTACTATTGATACTAGTAATGGCCAAATATGAATTGTATCCCTTATCGTAATAAGAAAGAATCTAGAACAACAATGACATTGTTCGATTACTTTCTCTGTTTATACGTAGCTAAGTTGTTGTTTAACTAATAATCTCTCCTTCCTTATTTTTCTTTCCCCTTTTTTTTCTTTCTTTTTAAACCCTTTTTCCTTTATGTAAATTTACTTCCTAATCCCTTTTTCCTTTATGGAACATTTCTCCTTAAACCCCCCCACTCCGTGATCCAATATTTTTCAAAATTAATTTTTTTTTAAATAATTCTCTTTTCAAAATTAATTTTCTTTTTTTAAAATCTCCTTTAAACTTTTTAAAACCCAAAATAAAATAATTTTACTTCTTACCATAAGCTGTACTTTTATTATATTTTTCTTTTAAGTTTTATCTTATCAAATCGGTTAGGTATGATCTATCCGTGTACTGTCGTATCATTATGTATCAAAGTGTATCCGTATCAAGGACATTAGAATATCGTGTATCCCGGTATCTATGTATCTTTAAGGTATCAATATCCATTCACTTCAAAATCGTATCCTTATCAGTATATCGTATGTATATCACTTATCATGGTATCACAGTGTATCCGTTGTATCACTATGTATCACCTTGTATCACAGTATATCCAATGTATCCATGTATATCCAAAGTATCACGTATATCAAAGTGTATCACGTGTATCACAGTGTATTACAACGTATCATACATGTATCACAAGTGTATCACAAGTATCACACGTATTACTTGTGTATCACAAATCGAACCCAGGGTACGCCCCACGTAATGTGTATCACATAGTGCAGCGGAGCAAAATGTTAGCTTTAAACGAATATTTACTAGGAAAATCATAGCTTTTGAGGAGTCAAAATGTTGACTTTTTATACGTTGAGTCTCTCGAAATTTTATTCATGAAATTTGTGGAACTCCTCGATATGAGGTCGTAGAGAGGCGCAGTCAAAATCGGAGACCATATGAAGAAGTTATGTTCTACGGAAGTTGGGGTACTATTTCGGTTACTGTTGAGGAAAATTTCTATAAATGGAAGGAATTAATATTTTTTCGAAAAATCAGTAAAATCCTCAAATTTTCCAAAATTAGCCGACCCAAAACCCGCGACCCGACCCGAACCATCTTCCTCCTCGGCACCTCCGGCGGCAAAACCGGTGGTTTCGGTTCGCTCTCCCTCCTCTTCCGACCCCGGTGGTTGTGTCCATCGACTCAAATCGTGTAAGGCAGATCGGAGCTCGCAATTTTCGCGAAACTGACCGACCGCCGGCGGCACTCCGCCACGGCGAGGCACCGGACCAGTGGCTTTGGGTTCGCCTCTCCCTCCTCTTTCGATCCCGGGTGGTTGCGTCCATCAAATCACACCGTGCAAGGTGGATCTAACCCGATTGTAATTTTTTCAAAATCTAACCCGATTGCAATTTTTGTGAAATCTAACCCGATTGCCGGCGACAACTCCGACAACGGCATGGCATGAGACCAGTGGGGTTTGTTCCTATCCTTTCCATCAATTGATCTGTGGTGGTAGATCATCAAGGGGAACAACGAGTAAGGAGAATCAAATGCTTGAAGTTTCAGCCACCGTTAACTTTCGACAACGATTCCGGCCGCGGTGCTTAGATTCGGACTTCAACGCACTGGCAGGACGTCGCCGACTCCGTGGAGAAGCTCGGTGCGTATTGTTGGATCCTAGATGATAGAGAGAGGGTATAACAATAAAAAACATACAACAAAACTTTAAAAAAGGGCTTAAAAAGAAATCAGGAAAAAAAGAGGGTTTAATGGACTATAGACTGTTAAAAGGGGGGTTTTTAATCATTTTCTCAAATAAATATTGATGATTCCACAATAATCTTACATTTGAGGGATTGAAAGCAACTAATTTCTATCAACCCTTCGATTTTAAATGCTTAGATCTTAGGGATGTAATTAAAACAACAATAAAATTCATATATTCTAGACCATCTCAACTCTTTGCAAAAAAAGAAAAACAAAAAAAAAAATACTCACTTTTTCACCATGCTCGTTCTCAAGCATGTTATCTACAATCTATCAATGACCTCCACAAACAATTCTTTTTTACTTTTCACTTCCCACTCCCAAAATGGAAAAAATCTAGAACACAATTTCGAATGCCAAAACCACTCCAAATATTTCCGACTTTCTTTGGAGAGCTGTTAATAACTCTCTCCCAAGTCCCAACTCAAAAAATTTCACCAGAAAAAAAGTGAGCAAAGACCCAACGTAGTCTCTTTGTGGTTCCTTAGATAGTTAGATGAAACTGTGGAGCATTAATTGTCTTCTTCTCTGTCCATAGACTGAAGGATTTGGTTCGGCAGCCACTTGGGGATATCCATCCCAAAGAACAAAGTTTCCACCTTTGATTCCTCGCTCTTAGACACTATTGATCACCATCCCACCAACATTAGAATCACTTCTTGGATTATATCTTGTGTTTTTTTTTTCTTTGGGAAATTTGGAAGATGAGGTGTATGTGCGGCCATCTATAATGGGAGAAGTCTAAACATAGCAGATACTATTCAAAAAGCCCACTGGGCCTTTGAAGAGTTTACCACTGCCAAAGCAAACACAATCAACCTCCATTCCACCCCCACCCCCACTCTTACCATTACCCCCCTTCAAACAATCATGCTAGCTGAAGAATTCCTATGAACTATTGCATGACATATGAATACCTAGCAACATTCTATTTCAACACCATTGTATGGGTGGAATTGGGATTGATACATGACCCCTTTCAACATGTGTGTGCATTTGCTTGCTTGTTCATTAGATATAGATTAGAGTGACCCGAAGCCCCAATCGCTTCATCATTTGTCTCTTTCCCTTGTTTACATTACTTGTTTGCTTAGCCTAGGTAGTTCACTTTTATTGTTTGCTTTGTTTGTCTTTCACTCATTCACTCACTCACAATTCTTAATTCACAAACTACATACCCATGTTGCACATATATATCACATCACATTGTATAGTTTCTCCTTCCTTGTCCCTCCAATTGTGTGTTAAATTATCTAGGTTACTAGTTGCCATAGGGATTTTGGGCCACCAATCTCCGTAGTACGACAACCCCGATTTTAATATTTCACATCCTATCTTGACAATGAGACGTATGCTTCAGCGACATAATGCTCCAAAGTCGGGTAAGGATGATGAGTTGTGTACTAATCAAGGTGTGTCAGATTTTGAAAGATTGTAGGGCTTACAAGTCAGGCATTCAATCTCTTGAATTTTGACATATTTTTCATGAAGCAAATGGTGCTGCACATAGATTAGCACACCTTGCTAATTCTAATGGTATTGATGATTGAGTTGTTTTTAGATGAGACGTTTGTGTCATTATCCAAGACGTTTTCTATGAGAATTTATATAACAATATTCGGAATTCAGGTATTACGTCCCCCTTGTTCTAAACCTCTTTTTAAAAAAAAAAATACAACAGTTACAACTTACATAGGTAATTAAGTAAGTTTTCCTTCCTACGAACTGAAATTGATATGCTATATATTATTGATAAGGGAACCTGATATGCCAATAATATGATTGGGAAAGCTACACATGCATTCAGTTGGCAGAAGTCACAGTTGCCAAATTGTCCGCCAAAATGACATTCCTTTTTCCTGTAATTAATCAAAAATATTCCTGGACCTTACTTCCTGAAATCAGCCCCTCATCACCTCAACTTGCACATATGAGTAAAAGTTACAATTAATTAAGAAAAATAATATCACTAAAAAAAGTAAGAAAAAAGGTTTATAGAAATGTGACAATTAATTGTTTGCATCTTCAAGACTTCAACAATGCATTAATTGGGTTAACTATGGGATGCGTCTTTCAACAATTGAGAATGTATGTTTTTCTTTCCTTCTCTAATTAGCTTGTTAATTAAAAGGTGGATTCTAGCCCAAAGAAGAAGGAATCACTCTGAGTATATATTCCAACTGACACCAATTTCGACATGCATATTGGCCATTTTAATATTATTCTACATTTCAGTCTTCATCACAAAAGTAAAGTTTTAGAACTATATTTTTATTTTTACCAAAAGAAAAACACTATTTTACTGTTTTTAACCTAAGAGGTCAGAAATTAATAAAAAAAATTATAAAGTTTCCTTAAAAACATGTACAAAAACCCACATCTGACTTGAACTGTAAACAAACACATTGGCCATATTTGAATCGAACTCACGGTCCAAACCGATGCTAAACGTCCAAAAAAAAATCACTTTCTGAATATTTTAGTAGCATGCATGTAAGGAGCCATTTTGAACGTGAATTCCCAATTTTCAAATTCATTTTCTTGATTTTGCTTTGTGTCCAGTTATTTTTGTATAAATTGACCCTCATCTACATCACCCTCTGAGGCGTGTATCCCTTGCTTTCAATATTCATCTTTTACGGTACGTCTATTTGTATGCGATAACTTCGTTTTGTAATTATATTTTTACTCAGCATAACAACAACAACAACAAAATCAAAACACTGCATTTATGTATATACTGCATTAGAAATTCAGGATACTTTTTATGATTCATTTATTTAAATAGTATTTTATTGTTTTTTGCATGAAATAATTCAGGAAGTTGGTGCCTTATTGAGATAAAGATAATGGAACCCTTGAACATGAATGACATCTGTTTGGACACTGACAGGTGCTACTAGCTAGCTAGATAGCAATAGGGTCAAGTAGGATGGAGAATGGTGATCGGTTTCACTCGTGTAGGCTATATAGAAGGGAGTGATAAGAAAATTGACAGAACTGTAAAGTCCCTTAAATTTATATTATGCTTCAAATACATATATATGCCAAGCTAGCTATATATCCATGGCCAAGAGCTTTTTGAGAGCCTCGATCTGCTCTTATTTGTTTTCATTATGTTTAGCTGGCGACATGGGAAGTCATCACAATTATCTAATGCCATCTCAGTATACTTACTGCTCCCTCTCTCTCTCTCTCTCTCTCTCTCTGTCTCTCTCTCTCTAATGCCATCTCAGTACTTACTGCTCTCTCTCATTTGATCTAACGTACAGATTGTGGAACTCTTGGTGCATATGGACTGTGAAGGATGCGAAAAGAGGATACGTCGAGCAATTTCAAAAATACATGGCAAGTGTGTTTTCCAATTCATTATTGTAAACTCTATCATGCATGTATTCATGATCCCTAGTTTTTGGATGGATTAAAGACTAATTGCATGTACGTCGTGTACGTGTGTGTATATATGTAGGGGTGGATAGCTTGGAAATAGACATGGATAAGCAAAAGGTAACGGTGACGGGATACGTAGATCAAAGGAAGGTGTTAAAGGTGGTGAGACGAACGGGAAGGAAAGCCGAGTTCTGGCCGTTCCCATATGACACCGAATACTATCCTTACGCATCTCAATACTTCGACGAGTCAACCTATGCGTCGTCCTATAACTACTACACGCACGGCTATAACGAAACCGTTCACGGCTACTTCCCTGACCCTTTGTACTCCACCGTTTCTGATCAAACTGTCCATCTCTTCAGCGATGACAATGTTCATGCTTACTGCACCATTATGTGATCCCGTTCCTCCTAGTTGCATATATGTACAGTACGCACGTTGCTAGCTACGTTGGCTGCACTTTTGCTTAATTTTCCTGTGGAGGCCTTAATTCTTTTAATTGAATGATGAGAATGAGAATGTTATCTGAGAGAGAGAGAGAGAATTTTTTTAAAGATAATATATTCTCTTAGGCCTCCTTTGGTTTGCGAAATTGAGACATTGGAAAAGGAAATTCAATCATTTTCCTTTAGAATGCAAAAGGAAAGAAAATACTTTCTTGAAAGAAGGGAAAATATAGGGAAATTGGTTTCTTCCATACTCCAAGGCCATGTTTGGGTTCACGAAAGGGAAATCAATTCCCTTGTCTTTCCCATGCATGTGGTTGGAAAATTAAAATTTATGTCAGGTTTCTTTTCCTGTGTTTGGCAAAGCAAGGAAAATATTCAAGAAATACTCTTCCTGTGTTTGGTTGATGCAGGAAAGAAAAGTAAAAATATATCAATGTTTCAATAATACCCTTGTATGAAGCTAAGAATACGAAGATATTCAATGGGTAAATTTGGCAATAGTATGTTTGGGTAGGGGTATTGTTGTCCAAAAAATTTGTAATTAATGCTGGGAAATGAGAAGGAAAAATCAATCCCATAAGATCTGAGTGGAACAGATTTCCCCCTACTTTCCCCTTTATCAGGAAAATACTTCCTGAGTTTGTGCTTCCCAAACAAAGAAAAGTAATGACTTTCCTTTCCGTGTTCTTAGAATCCATGAACCAAACATGGCCAAAGGGAATCACTTTCCCTATAAATATTAATTTTTTTCATACATTATTATTTATTAATTCATTTTCTTAGTGTACGTTGCATGCCAAACATTTGAAAGAAAAATTAATGAAAATTTTAGTTTTTCCTTCCTGTGGAAAGAGCAAGGAATTGATTTCCTTTCCTTTTCCTTTTCCTACAAAAAAAACTTAGTCAAATCAGAAAACGTTTAATTAACCATTTGACACATCATTTTCAATTCAATTTTATATGGACTGCATTTGTTTGAACATTTTAAATGACCAAACGGTTATGAATTTGGCTGATTTGGTAGAGACCGTTCTTGCATACCAGGACCCAAGAATTTTTGTGGGGCACAAATTTTTTATTAATTATTTATTTATGTGTGTAGTATATTAAAAACAAAGCCAATTATCCATTAAGGCCAATTTGGGTGGCCTTATGTTTCAAAAAGCCACCAAATATTTTTTTACCCAAATAAGACCACCAATATTTACAAAAATGCCACCGCATTTTTTTTGCTATTATTTACAAAAATGCCACTGCATACGGAAACAACAATAAAGCTACTGTCAAAGCACACTAAAGCTACTGTTAAAGAACACTAAAGCTACTGTCAAAGCACACTAAAGCTACTGACATGTTTACTTACTTGGAATGGAAATTGTGAATGAATCGGAATTGATTCCGATGGAATCATTCCTAATACCTACTCCCCCCTTGGTAATCAAATTCCTGATATTCAGGAATAGATTTCTCATTTTTACTCACTTTTACGTGGGACCCACAGTCATTCCGATTCCATGTATATGTTAGTAAACACAGAAAAACTCATGAATTGGAATCGATTCTTTCATTCTCATTCCCATTTCAAGTAAGTAAACATGTCATAAAACTAAAGCACACTAAAGCTACTGTCCAAAAACAATAAAGCTATTGTCCAACGACAATAAAACTATTGTCCAACGACAATAAAACTATTGTCCAACAACAATAAAGCTACTGTCCAAAAACAATAAAACGTCAGTGGCATGAATCGTAATTTTGAAAATTTTTAATGTAAGATAAAAAGGGTTAAAGCTACTGAGTGATCTTATTTGGGAATCAAAACTACTGTGGCCTTTTGAAGAATAAGGCCACCCAAAATGGCCTTATGAGTAATTTTTTATAAAAACATTATTGAACGGTTGATCGATTTGTCGAGATGTAATAAAAAAGTAAGTCTAATGGAAAAGTCATCACCAAGTCCTCATTATAAGGGTCCTTATTAGAACCTCTCCCACATTATATATGAGGACTTGGTGAAGAATTTATGATTAATGGTTGTGATATCTATTTTTTGATTACATCTCGACAAATCAATCGTTCAATGTTAAGATATTCATGAGTAGATCACTTATACAAATTTTCAACAAAATTTGAAATCGTTAAGGTACCGAACTATACCATATAAATGAACGAACCAAATCTGTCAATTTTGAACCATTCATATTCATAAATGGTAAATCATAATTATAGATGACTTAACGATTTCCAATTTCATTGAAAATTTGTAGAAGTGATATACTCATAAATATCTAAATATTGAACGGTTAATTTGTCGAGATGTAATAAAAAAGTAAGTGTCATTGAAAAATTTTCACCAAGTCCTCATTAGAGCCTCTCCCACATTATATATATTAAAAATTGCAATTAATTCATGAAATTTTGTATGGTTCAAATAAAAAGGATTGAGGTATAGTTTTTCTAGGGCTTTATATATAGGCCCAGGTTTGATCCACACTTGGCTTATATTTTTATTTTTATTTTTAAAATTTCAGTTTAGATTTTATATTTTTTTTACGATGCTTTTTTTTTTTCAAATAAAAACATTTCCTATTTCATTTCTTCTAGTAGAACATAGCCTATTGCCTCTGGTTCGATTCTTTCTTTTTTTCTTCAAACAAAACATTTTGTCTCTAATTTCTTTTTTCTTTTAGATTTCTTTTTTCTCTAAGTAAACATTGTTTTTCATAATTCTTTTTTCATATTTTAATAAGAAATGTAATTTTTTTTTTATCAAAAATCTTGAAAAGCTTATATTGTGTAAGTAAGCTTTAATTTTTTTTAGTTATTTAAACAATACAATTTTTGAATTTTGATATCAACTTTAAAAGAGAGTACCTATTAACAATGAGAGCATGTAGGCTCCTCCTTCAGCTCTTTTTAAACCCAAAATGGACTACCCAAAACTTGTGAAAAATAATTTCAACACTTTTAATAGACAGCTCCAACCAAACTCCAGAGCCTACTTACTCGATCGCCACAAGATTTCGGTCCTCAAAAAATTAAAAACAATACCAAAGGATCACTAACCCAACCAACAAAAAAACTTTCCAAATACATTTTAAAAATATTGATTTTGGTAGATTAGAGCATCTAATTATACAACTGAAAAAAAGATGATAACATAAAAGTTAGAAATCATGTTTTGCCATGTGTGAAATTTTGACTCAATAAAAGTTCAATAACAGTAGGAGTTAGAACGGACGAGAATCCTACTATCATATCGAGGAAGCTGTGGAAACACTATGCCTCGACGTTGTGGGATAGCCCGACCTCAATTAATCTGCAAACTGGGCAACGTAAAACCGAAAGGTCCAGGGAAAAGTATTCAGAAAAGAATAACGTTAGCGTGAGTGGACGAAAATAATAAGTGAAAATAATAGTAATTTTTTAAATATAACCTTGATACTCTTTCAATTCTTTCTTTTCTAAAACTATGCATGCAACTTAACTGAAATATGATATGTCCTGTAAATCGAATAACACATGGAAATCATCTGAAAAACACCAGTGCTAGAATCCAACTCATACCAAGTAAGATCCTTTGTTCCAAATATTGTTGCTCATAGCATCATTTTAATTTATGTAATCTCAAACTATAAGTTCATCAATTATTTCGAAAATCTGAATCGAACTAAAAGCATCTTATGCCTGAGCACCATAAAATCAAGAAATAATTTATTTGCCTCCAAAATTTAAAACTATAGCTCGAGGACCCAAGGTTAAACTAAAAGTAACCCCAACTCAAACGACACCTGAAACACACTGACTGGGAAGAATACCACTCTATATTGTAATCAAGCTATGAACTCCTCAGAAATAATTGTATTGTTGAAGATCGGCCGTATGTCTACTATTGTGCGGCGCCCGGAAGGCCCTATCCCCCCCCCCCCCGGACATCCACATATTAGTACTATCGACCAGGTCTCGCAGGCCGCACACCGGATGAAGAAGTATAGTGTCCGAAAAAGGCACTACCCATCGGACATCCACATATTGATAGACTAACCAGGTCCTTTGTAAGACACGTGCACGTGAAACTGGAATATACTACCCCCCCCCCCCCCCTCTCCAGAAAAATTGAACAACTCAAGGAGATACTGCCCCCATAGTTAACTGGACGACTCAAGGAGGAACTGCCTCCTAGATAACTGAACGACTCAAGAAGGTACTACCCCCTAGATAATTGGATACTGACATGAACCACTGAATACAACAAGTCTGAAAATCTCCCCAAGGATCCCTTAACCCCTAATTTTTAGAAATAATACATGGATTATCAAACAAAAATCCTTCCTCAATAAATTAAAAGCCGCCACCAATAAACCTTCATGCATATTGATAATATAAATAAGAGCATGAACCCAAATTCGAAATTCTCAAACGAATAATTAGAAACATTTATACTTCACTTATATGTGAATTCTCAAAGCTAAAACTGAAGTCGGAAACATATCATGCTCGGGATATATAAAATCAAATCATAAATCATAACAAAAAATTTAAAGTAAGAAATAAATATTTTGAAAATAGGATTTGCATGCATATTTAAATCTAAAACAAACGTCCACTCACAGAAAATCGGCTAAGTCTGACGTCTGTCGAGATCCTCTTTGGGGCAATATGCCACATGCTATACATGTGGTATGCAAACAACTATTGTATGGAGAAAGAGTGCATGGGAGATGTGGGTTGTGGGTATTTTTATTTATTTATTTAATAAATAATCACTTTGTGGTTCAGTGGTTTGTCACAATTGCTCTTTTATAATTAAATGTGTTTTCAAAGTTTTTTTAATCTTCAAGTTTAGATGCGTATGTCAAGCCTTTTGAAAATTTTGTTACTTTCATGTTCAGATGCGTTTGTGCATCTTATTTTATTTTTCGATGTTTTTTGCATCTTACTAATATACTTTTCAATATTATTTAATATATATATGATTTGTCGTTCTCCTTAAAAAAAAGGTTTTTTTTTAATCTTCTATTTACGTCAAAATTTGAAATTTTTTGACTAGCATGACCTCTTCTTTTAAATAATAACTAGAAGGACACTACACACTATGTGGTATTTATTTTTAGAAAGAATAAAAACTGAAAAACTGATTTTTATTTTTATTTTATTTTATGATGTGGAAGTTAAGAGTGTGAGAGTGGGTAGTTATAGGTAGTTTTTGAAAGTTTTTTTTATTTTTTATTTATTAATTATTTGTGTTTTGACCTTTTTATCCTTACTGATTAAAATAAATATATGATTATTTAATGTTTAAAGCTCCAATGCACCGACACTCCAAAATGGTGCCGTGTCACGTGTCTGACACGCTCCGACACTCTGACACGCTATGACACTCTCCGACACTCCTCTGACACGTGTCGGTGCTATGTCGGTTGACTTTGACTTTTCGACACTTTGGCGGACACGGGACTGACACTCGTGTCGTCATAGTCGACACTCCCCCGACACGTGTTTTGATATTTAAAAAAAAATTTAGTACATAATTGTAATTTTTTAAATCCTAACGGGCCTAACCCAAAGCTAAGAACCCAAGCTACAATGAAGGTGTGTCTCAAATGTGGGATGTTGGAGCAGATGTATTTGATTATATGGATGGGTAGTGTTGACATGCTTGAGATTGCTAATCTTTATCTTGATGAGCCAACATTGGAGACTCACATACTTTCTTTCGGTGATAACAATGAAAGCAGAAGCAATGCTACTGAGTGATGAATGAAGTGGATCAGATATGAGAATAATTTTTCTATGGCTATTTTATTGGTATTTCAATTTATTGTGTGTTATTTTGTGGATTTTTGAAGTATTTTTTATTTAAATAATTTTTTCATATTATTATTTAAATATTATATATATTATTTTAATTAGTGTGTTGACAATGTATCTTGTCTTATTTTTTGAATTTTGCCATATCGCCGTCTCGTATCGCCAAGTCCGTGTCGGTGTTGGTGTTTCCTAAGTTTAAAGGGTATTAAAGTAAAAAAACAAAAAGATGCCCCTATTTTATATATTGATCGCCAACTATAATGGTTTTCTCAATTCGGTTTGATTTTAACTCTAAATACTTCATTTAATTGTAAAATTGAAACAACAGGACTGATTCGAGCTGGTTCTATAATTTATTGATTTTTTTGTCCACCCATATAGATAGTTTCAACTAATATGATTATGGCATTATGCATTAGCCCTACACCTTTTATTTAAAGAATTAAAATTGCAAACAGTAATTGAATTTAAAGTTGATCGGTAATTTGATACCTTAAATTTGAATAGTTTCATTTTTGTAGTCCAACTTCAAATTGTTTCATTCTTTGTCAGACATGTAGTCAAAATTTTGACGAAGATAAGCTTGATTTTATTGAAAAGTTTGATGATAGTAGTCAAATTTAGGTATCAACATGAAAATTTTCAAATTTGAGGTAGTAGAATGTAGATTCACTTGACATATTTATTTACAATTTGTCACACAAAGAAAAAAAATGCATAATTGTTAAAACATTTGTTGAACTTTGCTATAATTGTCAGTTTGCACTCCGAATTTGTAGTTATAAAATTAACTTTCTAAATTTGGCAAAAATTATCAATTTACACCATCTCTCCATCAAGTCTTTTTATTCAAATGGTAGTAATGTACTACTTATATAAAGATCAATATAGTCAATTTGAGCACTTGTCTCTAAAAATTACTTTTAATTTCTTCTAATACTCAGTGAACATACATTTAATTTGTTTTATTAGTTTAATGACGTTTTTGAGTGTCTGGAAAACAATCTCAATCAAGCTTATGGTAAGATTGTTAAAGCTGGGTTTGGGAAAGCTCGGTCCCAAGCACGGCGGCACGTGGGCGTTTGGCAAACGAGCAGCGCTCCATTGGAGCAGGGCTTTTCAAGCAAAAGCCGAAGCCGAAAAGAGCGGCTTTCGTAGCTTTTGGAAGCCGAAACCGTAGCGGAAGTTCTGTTCATTAATGAACATTTTCAAATACCAATTTATGTCCTCGCTCTTGCCAAAATTACACCCCACCCTTATCTTTCCTCTTCTTCTCCCCTTCCTCTTCCTCCTCACGGCGATGTACAACCGCGGATGTGGTGACGACGGTGCGGTGGATCGACGGTGGTGGTTGGAATCACAAGCACGGCCGAGAGAAGCGGCGGCGGCGGAGGGATCAAACGACGCCGTGTCGTCCGGGTTTGGGTTCCGCATCAACGCGCGCGGCAGGTGCGGTGGTCGACGGCCGCGCGGAGCGGAGATCCGCCAGGAGTCGTCGTCTGAAGCAAGCTCGGGGTGGGGAGGGGCCGAGAGAGCATGGGGCCGGGCCGAGAGAAATCCGGCCGGGCTCGAAGGGGTACGTCGGTGCGGGCCGGGAGGCTCGGCGGCGGAGGAGCGGAGGAGCCGAGCGAGCACGGGCTCGGGATGCGGCGGTGAGGAGAGAGGATAGCGATGGCGTGGGGTGTCCTTAGTGATGTTGGCGGTGGATGATTGGATGCGGGTGAATCGAGCATGGCGGGATGATGGTGGGGATGATGACCGGTGATGTGAGCTTGAAATTGAAGTTGGTGATGAATTGATGATGCCCGGGAAACCTACGGCTGGGCTTTGATTGGGCTCACGGTGGTTTGGGTCGCAGGTGATGTTGAATTGAGGCCGCCATGGTGAAGGTGATTTGTGAATGGTGGAGCTCCGGTGAGAGCTGGAATTGTGATGAAGTTATGATTGAATTGCAAGGTTTGCAATTGAAGTGATTCGTAGAGGACTGGTGAGGAACTTGGCGCTTCAACCTTAGAAAAAAAATTAAGCTAACCATAATTACATTACATTACCAAACATTATCATTATGTCCTATTGGTCTTTTACAACTCAACCTTTAAAAAGTTTAAATCTCAGTTGGTATCTGTGGGTTGGACCCACCCAAAGAGCGAAGTGCGAAGCTTTGGAGTAACAAAAGAAAAGGAAGCGGCTATGAGACGGCCACGACGAGGACGAGGACGAGGACGAGGGAGGTTGAATCACGCCATTGACGCCAAGCAAACGAAACCGTGAGCGAAATTGGATTTGGGAATTGAAATGAAATGAAACAATGGATGATCACTATGCGGTATTGGGTTTGACGAGGAAGGCGAGCAAACAAGAAATCAAGGAGGCGTTTCGGAAATTGGCGGTGAAGCTGCACCCAGACAAGCATTCTCACTCCTCCAAGGCGGTGAGGGACAGCGCCACTCTCAGATTTAAGAAGGCTTCCGAAGCCTATCAGGTCCTCATCGACGATCGCAAGCGCGCCGACTACAATTTCCGAACCTCCTCTTCTTCTTCCTCCCACTCCCACAATCGAAGCAGTTACGGTTACGGTTATACTAGTTATAACCGCGGCGGAGGAGGAGGACCCAACTATGCCTCTGGAGCCTCTCGGTTTGATAATGTGCTTCGCTATCTCACCACGCGCGCCTTCCTTCTCAATGTCTCCGTCGCAGGGGCTTTATTAGGAGGCGTGTTTGTTGCTAATATGGGATGGGATGCCCTTTGGAAGATGCGTAATTCTGGGGTATGCTCCTCTCTCCACTCCACTCTTTTGGTTTTTCAATTCATAAGACTGAGAGATACATGATTTCTTCCTACTTTCCTAGCAATGATATTAAGTTTCCTAACTCTCTCATGTACTGTGCTTTTTGCATTCAAGATTGTGTAATCTAAAATATAAAACCCAAAAATGAAAATGCAGTATATGACAGTTATGGAACTTGTATGCAATCAACTTGTATACAAAGGACTGAAAGGAGTCCTGTGATTGTGAACTACTTTAGGCTGGTTTCTCTTTCAACTTGAATGTCCTATTTTGATCATATTTTGAATCAATTACCAGGCATAGAATTATCAGACTAATGTTGGATGTCAGTGACAAGTTTTTCATTTGCATACAGAAATCATATGAAGAAGCAATGAAAGCTGTTGAAAAAGCCAAATCACATAAAGAGAAGCGGTAGGAGATGGTTACAGTGTTTCTAGTGTACCTTCGGTTAATCATACTTGAATGCCCTCCCGGTCATATCGACCCATATATGCGCAGATAGAGCTTATATTAGTTTATGAAAACATAGTATTGTTTTTTCTCATTTTTTCCCTCTGTAGATATTTGTGGTTTTTTCTTATGATGAATAATTATCTTCTGTTGATAGATTACAATAATTGAAAAGATCACTGGTCATGTTATGAAGTTATGTATCACAGTAATTTTTCTTGCTGTATCATTTTACATCCACAGAAGTACATCATTGTTTCTGTTGCATAAGAGTCATAAGTACAATAAACTTGGTAATAACTTGAAATAATAAAACCTTGTGGATAAACAAGAAAAACTAGTCAACTAATAGTATTCCTATTAATTATAAAGTTTTGAGTATTGAGATACAATTGTGAAGGTGATTTATTTAAAGTATTATTTACTAAATCTTAGTGTCAGATTTCTTTTTCTATTGACAAAAATAAATATTTCTGTTTTTTTTTTTTTTTTGTGTTAATCACATGTCAAAAGATTTTGTTAATCCCTCTCTTTTCCGTCAACCTTCTCTATCTTATATTTCTACTACATTTCTATTGTGATGATTGTTGATGATTTGGGATTGGTGCATTCGTTGCAAGAAGAAGAATGTCCAAGGAGACTGATTTTTCTTTTCGTACATGATGGGTTGTGTAGATCCTGCAAACCTTGCTAGGTTTTCTTGTGTTTATCAGAATTGGTTTGTCTTCTTGAGTTTGTAGAGGTAATGGTTATCATTTTTGTATGCCTTCTGTATTTAAAATTGGTGGTGGGGATAAAAGTTTGGCAATGTGTGGTTGATTATTTTCCAGAAAGAGAATACTTTGGTGGCCTCTAGTTAGAATTAGATTTACCTTTGAAGTCTTGAAACTATCATTGGAGGTTAGATCCATTGTTGCTTACCGAATTTAATGACCCATTTCATTATGCTGATGTTTGGCTCGTACCCATATTTTATGTTATTGTAGTGGGCAATTTGTGTGTAATGTTATCCAATTGTGATAGGATTGGCATATCAGTGATATAAGAAAAAAAAAGAGCTGGTTGTCTGTACTTTGGAAGTTTACCCCAGTTCAATGAGTAAGTTTTGGAGGTGGAAAAGGAAAGATTTAGTTTATTGAATGAAGATTAAATCTTTTTGGAATGTAATAGTGATGATTGAGTGTAACAGTCAAATGTTACAGATTCAAAAGAATTGATAGAACGTGTCTCCAGAAGTTGCAGTGATGCTTAGTATACGTATTTCGTATGTGATAATTCTGGAATTGCAGCCATTATTAAGTTCACCACTCAAGCTAGTAAATCACCCTGGGAATTTGTCGGGGGATTCCACTAAGGTAGTGCCTTTAGAGCCTAAAGCAGGTAGCCAGAGTGGTTTTAGCTGGACTGTATGCCCCTTTGGGGAAACTGTACAATGCATTAACCCTCTGATAGTGGTAGAGTTCCATAAGTAGACAAACTCGATGCAGTTGTAGACTAGCTTCCTGGATATATGAAGTTGTCTACCACGATAGGATGCTAGTCTATCTCTGCACAAAGCTTGTCTACTACTACTGACATTAATGTATTGATACATTAATGTACCACTTTCCCTGTGAGGTTTTCTATCGGTTTGCAGAAGAAGACCAGAAATGAAAGATGTATTTGAACACATGGAATCTGAAATTTAATAAACAACTCGTTAAAAGCTACATATGACTTTTTTCTAATTATGCTTTACCTTCTCCTTCCTTTTTTTTTTTTTTGTTTCTTTCAGATTTTCTGTGCTTATGATTTATGAATATTTTGAGATATTCCTCAATATATGTTAACCTGATTGGAAGGAGCCTCTTGCAGGCTGCTAACTATTTGCTCTGATAGCCATTTGACCTTTGGCTGTTGAGTTCCAAGTTGGTGCAGAAAAGTAGAGTAACAAAATTCTGGGACAAATTCACCTAGGGCAGTGGAAATTAAAAGGACCTTTTTCAGCATTGATGATCAGCGGAAGAGTTAGCAGAGTTATCATTAGAAAGCACAGATGGTTCTGATGCCTTTGAGCATGTTGTCCCAGAAATTTTAGGCTGTTCACCTGTGGCTGCATTAGTGTATTATTCTTGCAAACTGTGTTGATTAGAGAAGTTCTATATCATGGCATAGATTTGATACCAATTTTGTCACTCCATTACATGGTCATTAAGTAAGAGTGGTTCTGATCTAGCTACTTACATTTTAAGAACCAAAGCTCTTTCCTTCTGATAAAGAACCAATCCCCTTTAATTGTCAAGATCGTTACTCAAGAGCCCAAAAGTTCTCATTGATCTTTTAAAGGATATAAAATTTCAGTGGCATGGGTAAATCTCATCTTTTGCTCTCATTTCTCACCTTCTTCATTAATCTTTGCATTTCCAGTTATGTCACCTTTTCCATGAAGCCAATTTTCCTTGCTTATCTGGGACATACCGTTCAAAACGGGAGACGATATCTTGTGCTTCTGGTGTATTTGAAAGCTCAACAAAGGCTTTGAAGGTGTAGTAAGAAGAGTTGACCCCGAACGTTTCACCCTTGTTCCCAGCCCAGGAGGAATGAGATCACCTATGCTCTAGTTGTTAGACTTCGCATCGCCCTCAACTTCTCCCCAGTCATTCAGTCTGCGCCCCTGACTCGAAAAATATTTACAGCTCCCTTGGAGGCCACAAGCTTAGTAGCTCTTATACTGCTCCTGCCCTCATGAGCACAGTGCACCTCATAACTTCTCTGGTGCCTGATATGTAGTTTGAAGCTCATTCAACAGAAACCAACCCCCGATGTTCTGGTCATAGATGATCTCGCAGGGCTATCGTTAGTCACATGTAATCGAGAAATCTCGGATAGGAGGAAACCCTAATAATCCATCATTCCACTAGTATTGGAATGAGCCAATGCCTGGGCTAGATGCCAACAACGAAATGCGGACGCAATTCATGTTTTCACGAACTCATGGTCGTACCATTCTGGATGAAAATTATAAACCTAAAACCCCCTTGTCAACCTGCAATTTGGTCTATGGAACCTATGGTAACTAGCAAAGATATGTTTGACAAGCAAGAGTGGAATAGAAATGTGTGTTTGGAACTTTGGATAGGACTACTGGACTAGGATAGGAGGTAACAAAAACAGTATCAAGTTATAATCCATATCCTGATGGACCTGATACATAATATTTACATAAACATAATAATCATATTGATCGATCTGTTCTAGCAAAACAAAAACAAGAGCAAAATGCAATTCTTAATCGTCTCAATTAAGTTTGTTGGGTATCTGTTGGTTCTGGTTCTGGTTCTGGCTGTGGCTGAAGCAGCAGCTGCCCAACCTTGACATACTTTTCAATGAATTTATCTTCCCAATCGTGTAAAATCTGAAGCTCATCAGGACCCAGGCCTTGAATGTTTCCATTTATGTCTTGGGGTTTGAAAGAGAGCAGAGCTAAGGCTCTGCTGGCATCCCTTCCAGCAAACATTGCGTACGGTCCTCCAGGACCATAGAAGTTCCTGCCGAGCCAATAATGAGTTGGTTTCAGTTTGAATTTGAATTGTTGGAGAAAGAAAGAAAGAGAGAAAGAAAGCAGACCTGGAGGAAGAGACGTCGTAGATCTGAGCTTTGATGGCCATAAGAAGTGGCTTATTTGGGTCAGACCCATCATATCCTCTAAGCTCTTGCTCCGTCATATCCCCAACTTGGACTGGTGTTGATGTTGTGGGGGGACTGAAATACTTGTTGACCAAATCCGACGAATTAGCCGCCGCCACCACCACCGGAGGCTTGTTGTATTCTTCGGGGGCCACAAACATTCCGGTAACATATCTGTATACCACGACCATCATCCCAGCGATTGTGAAAAACGCCGCCGGTGATAGCCCCGTGTACCGCGTCATCTCCTCCATAGCCACTTCATATATCCCCATCAATTAATTCTCTTCTGGTTTCTTTTTCCTTTTGTAAGTGAGAGATCTCTCTCTCTTAATTCCCTCTTATTATTGGCGGTTTCACCTAACCCCTCAGTCTCCGTCTCAGGCTCACCTACCCACCCCCCACCACACACCCGCGTTAGGTTTTTCCATGTCAATATTTCTCCATTGGCATTTCTGTGCTTGAAGCACCGCCTCGCGTGACATTCACGTCTTGAAGTTTTCACATGATGACGCCACATATATGATGGTAAAAGGGCAAGGCCTACTGTTTCAAATACCTAATATGCACCTCCCTAATTTTTCCACAATGCCCTTAGCCCATAAAATTTAAACAAAAGTAAGAGTTCTTTGACATAACTCAATAGTAGCAGTCACCATGAGTTGAGAAAGAAGAATCTCAGTTCGTGAATTTCTTAAAAAATCTGCATCCTTCGAGTAATCCAATGGTGTAAATACATTTTGTTGTTTTTTTTTCTTCCTCAGCATTAAAGTAGCCTAAGCCGTTAACAACCCCGCCCCCCTTCCCCCCGTGGCCGCCGTTTCCCTTCTTCTTGGTGTGGTTGTCCGTCGTTCTGGGGTGGGTGTGTTGGGTGCGGGTGCCCTCTTGGGTATTGGTTGTTTGGTGGCCTTGGTTATGGTTCTTTTCTTCAGGTTACTTTGGGTCGGAGGATTTGTTGGTCTGTTTTGAAGGTTTATTCCTTTCAAATCTTTTGTTGTTGGTATTTCTTGGTTGTGGAATTTTTTGTTTTGGTTTTTATTTTGTTCGTTGTGGTTTTTTCTTTTTCTGGTTTCTCTTGGTAGTTGGTTTTTTGTCTCTGGCTTTGGGTTTTTTGTTGGGTGGATTTGTCGATAATGCCGTGTATGTATTGTTCTGGTTTCGATCTCGTTGGGTCTGGTTTCTTCGTTGGTCTTGTGTGTCGTTTGTCTTCTTAGGATGCTCTATTAAGGTTGTAATTTCTTTGATTAATAAAGTGCCAAAAAAAAAGGAAAAAAAATAAAAGACAGAAGAGTAAAGATCACAACATTCACAACTGGTATTCTTCTTCCTTTTTCCGGGCCCCCGGGGCCCCCCGGGGGGTTAGGATTCTGTTCCTTAATAGTGGGGGGGGGGGGGGGGGGGGCGGGGGGAACAGGACGCAGGGGGGGGGGGGGGGGGGGGGGGGGGGGGGGGGGGGGGGGGGGGGGGGGGGGGGGGGGCGGGGGGTCCGCCGGGGGGGCGGGGGGGGGGGGGGGGGGGGGGGGGGGGCGCAGGGCGGGGGGGGGGGGGGGGTTGTTTGCGGGGGGGGGGCGGTCGGGGTGCGGGGGGGCCCGGGGGGTCCGGGGGGGGCGGCCGGGGGAGGAAAGGATCCGGGGCGGGTATCCCTTCACGGGGGGGGGGTCCCGTTATGGGGGTCGAGGGTCTGTGTTGTGGGGATTAATTTTTTTGTTTGTTGGGGTTTGTGGAGTGTGGTTAGGTGGTGTGTGGGTGGGTGTGGTGGGTTTGGGGGAGTGGTGGTTAATATTCGGGGGTTGTAAGTTTTTGTTTGGGATGGGGTTTGTTGTTGGTGTGTTTCGTGAAGGTGGGGGGGTTTTTGGGTTTATTCTTAGTTGTTTGTGTGTAGGTTTAATTAGGTGAAGTTGGAAATTGGGGTGGTTGTTTTGTTTTTTTGGAGTGGGGTGGTGTGAGTGTGAAGGTGTGAGTGTGAGATGTTGAAGGTGGAAGGTGTGTAGTAGGTGGGATATAAAGGTGTGAAGGGGTGGAGTGTGAGGGGTGTGAAGATTTTGTTGGTTGGAAATGAATTTGGGAAGTGGGATGTTTATGTTGTAGTTTGGGTGGGTTTTTGGAATGAAAGGAAATTTTTGTGTTTGTGGGGGATTATAGGTGGTAATTTGTCTGTAAGATATTTCTGAGGGGATTATATTATAGTATGTATATAGATGGGGTTAATTAAGAGGGAGGGTTTTATAGTGTTTTTATCGATGTGGTTTTGTTTGATTGGGGGTGGTTGTTATGGGGTAGTGGTGTGTATTGGGGTAGGTGTGTTGTGGAAAAATATAGATCTTTTTTCTCTCCCCAAAAAATAGATCTTTTTTTCTCTATTGTTCAATTTAGCACCTACTTTCAATTCAATAGCCCACTAAGTATAATAAACTTAGGAGGGGTGTATTCAATTTAGATTTTGAAAGATTATATAAGAGTTTTTATAATTCATGGATTCTACAAACTTCATGGATTGTTTTAATTCTATATAGACTTTGACAGATTTTAATGCATTTTATTTCAGTATTTATATGAATTTTAATAAATCTATGGATTGTTGATTGTTGTAATATCAATAATAGGATTAAAAAAATATATCATTGAAAACCAAAAGAGTTGTCATCTCCAAATTATCTTTTATGTATGTCAAAATACAATATTGAAAATGCAAAGGACCAAAAAACACATTACCAAAAAATGCAAAGACAATTATAAAGAAGTATACTCCTCCATTTCAATCTCATTATCATCATAACCCTCTTGATTCTGATCATCTCTTTGTTCCTCATTATTTTCATTGTCATTGTCTTAATTCTCATTGTTATCCTCTTGATTTCCATTATCATCATTCCGTGGTCTATCAGCCCACATAGCTTCAGCAATGCCAAGTCTCCAAGCATTAACTTCCGCTCTTTGTCGTTGTTGAATTTGAGAAAGTAGTTCAAGATTTTCCTCTTCCATGTCAAGATACGATGAAGATGATGAATCATTTTCAAAAAGTTAACAGTGACTTTCACACATGTGGAATAAATTATTTTACAAAGATCTCGGATTATTCTGAATCCCGACAAATTTGTCGGCAAACCACTACATACAACGACACAGCCACCACACGCAGTGGTGAAATACAAATTAAATCTCAATTTTATTTTCCCATATTTATATTTTATATTTATTTCTATTTTAATAATTCTTTATAATATTTTAATTTATTTTTCCTTTTGGATTTTAGCTTGCCGACGCCTTGATCCTCTTTTGGATCCCTCCACCGAGCCGCCCACTTCCCTCTTCCTTGGCTTCTAGCTCCACGACTCCACCATCTCTTCTACTTCATTCACCTGCAATCACGCACAATTAAACAACAATCAATCAATCAGCATGCTTGGCTTCACCGGCTTCTCTCTCTGCTCAAATCCAATTGGACCCGTGCTAAATTGCAGCAACCCAACACCGCCGTCCTCGACGCCGGCAACCAAGCCCGCGTCTTTGCTCTCCACCGCTGCACCCAATCAACTTCTATGGACCCCCATTACCGGCGTCCTCAATTCCAGAGCCCAAGCTCTCAGATCACAGCCTTGTCCTCTCACCGATCGGGGTAGGCGACGCCGCCGCCGCTCAAACTCACAGAGCCCGTGCTCTCATCTTGACACCGCCGGAAAACCCACGGCCCAGCCGCGCACACATGGTGTCCCAGTTGCCGTTCGTTGAAGCAAACCCAAACCCGAGCCCGCGCTCGTCTCAGTTCACGCCACAGCTCTGCCGCTGCCATTCCCGAGGCCTAATCGCCGGCATCTCTGCTCCTTTGTGCACCCAGCCCAATCCGATTTGGGCACCCACTTGCCAATCAGTCACCACTGACTCCGCCGTCTGCATCCATGGAGCCCGTGCTCTCTCTTCTCTGCCGTCGATTCCAAGCCGAGCCCAGCGGATCCGATCAGATCCTCCGCTGCCAATCTCCTTCGCCGCCGTGGTCGTGCCCAACCCAGGCCGCACCGCTTCTCTCCTGCGTCGTCCCCATCTCTCGGCGACCCAAGAGTCCACCGCCATGCCCAGCTCTCTCCCCTGTTCAGAAATTAAAGAAGATGAGAAAGAGATGGCAACAGAAGGAGAGAAGAGAGAAACAGAGAGTCACGGGGAAGAAATCAGAAAAGAGGGGAAGAGAAGGAAAAAAAGAAAAAAAGAAAAGAGAAATAAAAGTCAACTGGGCTTTGACCCGTTGACCAAACCCGAAGGCCCAAGACCCAACCAGCCAATTTGGCCACCCATCAAGCCCAATTCGAATTGGGCCTCTCAAAATCCAAAGTCCAATTTGATTTGGACACCCATCACATCCAGAGGTAGTTCCAATTAGTTCTACTGCCACAGACGGCTACCCGTCACTGCTACTTCTACATTTGCGCCTTCCAGCTGCACCTGAAGGCAGTGTTCAGTTTTTGGAAGACATGGTTGAGTCGTCCACCCACACCAGACGACAGTGTCCATTTTCATGGATACAACAGTAACATTTTCTCAAACTTCGTTTATTTATTATAATTTATTTTTGTTTAATTTATTTGCTGCAATTAAAATATTTGTGAATAAATTTGGGAATTGTTATTGTGTAAATATTTGTTTAAAACTTTATTTTTTATTTTGTGTAATAATATTTGAATCAAAATAATCTAGTTCTTCTAGTAGATTATGTGTTTCCGTTTATTGGATTCTGAGTTATAGAAAACTTTTATATGTTTATGTTATAGGGGTCGACACTTATAATGTTTGCATATAATTGAAGTTAGAGTTAGGAATTACAATTCACCTAATAGTTTTGGAAACCTAATTCACAAGTAGTAAAGGCTTTGGACAAATGTCGGTGTCAAACAAAAAGGATCATGGATAGATGAGCGTTGTCATACTAGGTCGTGCACTTTAATTAACAACTCTTTTCTATGCGTTAAACATGGATTGATTAGCTAGCGTTCTAGACTAAAATGACGTGTTTAATTGGTTAGTCTGTCAGTGCGTTCACGAGGTTAATTTTCATAGAGAGGTTTTATTTTGAGATGATTGACGTTCCAACATTCCACATATGTTAATTTCGGATTCATGACTAGCGAATTAGTTAATTTTCGGTTCTATAATTGATTCAATACTTGTATGTATTTTTCTTGTCTATTTTTATTTTCAAAAACAAAAATTCAAAAATATTTTCTTTTCTTTTATTTGTTATTTTCAAAATAATTTAAAAACCCAAAAATATTTTTGTATATATTGTACATTTTTGTAAATAGAGACATTGTTGTATATATATATATATTCTTTATATTTGTTGATAATAATTATTTATGATATTCTTTGTTTAGGAAGACCCTCGATGCTCGTTGTAAAAGCAAACATCAATTTAAACCCTAAAAATCGTTGGGGAGTTATTACTTATAAAATTTGTTGAATAAAATATCAATTTATTTTATGGGACCATCGTACATGTCCAACTCCCTTAGCTGACAATTAGCTGACAATTCAAGATATTTACGGGGGTAACAAACCTTCCCCAACAGAGCTAGACGATGCCCTCGTCGTGACTAGGTCTTCAAGGTATTTGTTAACTTCTTTCTCGAATTGCCAAAGGGTTACATCCCTTTCCCAACTCGCATCTGCTTGGCTGCCACCTTTCCATTGTACCAAGTAATCAGTCCGCCGATTCTTCTTGCTTTGCCTCATGATTATGTGATTAAGTATCTTCTCCACATTCCTATCAAACTGCTTCCGAATGACAGGAGGAGTTTTTTTCCCTTGTTGATGCCCATCGTCAATCAAGTCCTTGTAAAAAGATTTGAGATAGCTCACATGGAATGTTGGATGAACTTTCAACCGTTCAGGTAGCTTCAATCGATAAGCTACATTTCCAACTCGCTTAAGAACCTCGAAGGGACCATTGTACTTTGGAACTAAACCTCGGTGCACGGTCTTGGATTTTATTTTCTTCCATATCTGCAATGTTAACTTCAATAACACCAAATCTCCCACGTTGAATTCAAGTGGTCTTCTGCTTGCATCAACGCTTTTCTTTAGGCGCCTTTGAGCTTTGGCCAAGCTATCTCTTGCTTGCTCAATCAGCTCTTGCTTCCCTCTAGCAAATTTGTATGCAGCAGGGCATTGACCACCTGCTTTCCTCTTTGCTACATCAATAGGTGTGATTGGCTGCTGCCCGAATGCTAACTCAGCAGGGCTCATGCCGGTTGATGAAGATCAATGCAGGTTATAACACTATTGGGCAGGATCAATAAGACTCAACTAATTCCCTTGACTTGCTGTAACATAATGCCTCATATACTCCTCGAGCAAGGCATTTATCCTCTCTGTCCGGCCATCCGTCTGAGGATGATTGGCTGTTGAAAACTTCAATTCAGTTCTAATCATGTTGAACAACGTAGTCCAAAACCTGCCAGTGAACCTAGAATCTCTATCACTGACTATATCTTCAGGCAACCCAAAGTACTTCACCACATATTTGAAGAACAACTCTGCTGCCACATCCGCTAGGCATGCATGGGGTGTTAGTATGAAAACAACATACTTGGAAAATCTATCCACCACAACCATGATGGAACTCATTCCATCCAACTTAGGTAACCCACCAATAAAATCTATGGACGCAGACTGCTATGGTCTCTTGGGTATAAGCAAGGGTTGCAACATACCCGCTGCCTTCGATCTTCTTCTACTCGATATATCTTATTGGCAGACAATATATGTTTTGACGTATAGCTCAACATCTTGATCCATCTTTGGCCAGTAATACGACTTTGCCAATAGTGCGAACATTCTTTCCACTCCCGGATGTCCCGCCCACAATGGATCATGAGTATCTTTTAACAACTCATTTCGTAGTCCCCCTACTCCGGGAACATACAACCTGCCACCCTTTGCATATAGCAAATCCTCTTCCTGCCAATATCTTCGCAATAAACCCTCCTTCACATCTTGCTGTAGTTTAGTGTAGACAACATATGTTTTGGCATTCTCTTTCACTCGATCCAGAAAGTTTGAGTGAACCGTTGTGAGAGCTGCAACATAAGCTTGTACTTCCTTTCGGCTAAGTGCATCTGCCACATCATTCTGCCTTCCTGGCTTATGTACCCACTTGAAGTCGAATTCTGCCAGAAATTCCTGCCATCGTTCTTGCTTTGGAGTTGGATTCTTCTGAGTCTTGAAGTAGGTGTTTGCCACATTATCGGTGAACACTGTAAACTTTGTATCCAGCAAGTAGTGCCTCCACAGACTTTGGCAATGAAGTACTGCAACCATCTCCTTCTCGTGAGTTGAATAACGTTGTTAAGCATCCTTCAACTTTCGGCCCACAAAGACTAATGGATGACCCTCTTGCACAAGTACACCACCGACAAAGGCTTCTGGAAATTCGGTAAACTCAACACCTTTGCTGAAGTAATTGCTTGCTTCAGCTTCTCAAAAGCTTTTTGACATTCAGTAGTCCACTCCCATTTTTGTTCCTTCTTTAGAAGATCAGTCAAACTGTAGTATCCCTTTATGAATCTTCTGTAGTAGTTTGCTAACCCTAGAAATGAGTGCAAATCGGGTACATTCGAAAGGACAGGCCAATCAACAATTGTCTTCACCTTCCTTTCATCCATCCGTAAACGACCTTTGCTAATCCAATGCCCCAAGAACATCACTTCCTGGCGACAAAACTCGCATTTCTCCTTCTTAACAAAGAGCTGGTGTTCTCTGAGCCGAGAAAATACCTGTCTAAGGTGATCGAGGTGATCATCCAAAGACTCACTATAAACCACAATATCGTCGAGGTACACCACCACGAAACGATCCAAGAACTCATATGGCACATCGTTCATTAAATTGCAGAATGTAGTAGGGGCATTTGTGAGACCGATGGCATCACAAGGAATTCATATAATCCATACCTTGTCACACATGCCGTTTTTGCCTCATCTCCCTCTGCAATCCGAACTTGCTAATATCTTGAACGCAAATCCAACTTTTTCAAATGAGAAGCTCGGCTCAACCTATCGAACAAATCCGATGCATTTGGAATTGGATACTTGTTCTTAACAGTGACTTTGTTGAGCGCTTGATAATCCACACACATCCTCATGGATCCATCTTGCTTCTTTTGAAACAGCATTGGGGCACCATATGGGGCTTTGGAAGGCTGTAAGTATCTTGCTTCCAGCAGCTCATCTAGCTGTTTCCTTAGCTCCACTAACATCGCAGGCGCCATTCTATAAGGAGCATGTGCAGGGGCTCTTGCACCAGGTTCCAACTCGATCTTGTGATCTATATTTCGGTGGGGAGGAAGGATTTTGGATAGTTCCTTAGGCATTACATCTTTGAACTCGTCCAAAACAACCGCATCTTCCTCGAGAACATCAACAAAGTGATCTAGCTTGATCTCCACCAAGGCTGCAACCAGAGTTTGTTCCCCTCTTCCCATTCCCGCTTTTAGCTGTTGGGGTGACAATACCTTTTGCTTTTGTTTGTTATCCAGCAAGCAACCAGAAAACGTTGCTTTCACAAAGTAAGGGAACTTCTCATCATGAATGAAGATCCCGCTTAGGTTAGGCAGTACTGCTACCTTCACCTTCAAAAATAAATCGACCCCTAGGATCATATCATAATCATCCAAGGGGATAACTATTAAATCGTACTCGCCTACCCAATCTCCAACTTTCAAGCTCACAGCAGTGACGCCTTGAATTGGTTTGGCCTCCGAGTTTATGGACTTCAACTTGCTTGAGCTTCGCTCCACCTTTAAACCCAATCTATTTGCCACGCTCGCAGCGACAAAGTTATTTGTTGCTCAAGTATCCAACATCGCTACCACCTCTTTGCCATTTACATAAACCAAAGTGTGCATTAGTCCCTTTTGAGGACCCTCCTTCTCAACAGTTAATGCGTTGAGAAGCTGTAAAGGCATAAGGTGCACAGAAGGCTCATCGCTATCATTGCTCCTCTCAGCAACTAAAGCATTGAGCTTCTCCCTCTTGGTACTCCTTTGCACGATGAGGACCATCACATATGAAACAACCCCCAGGCTTTCTATCCCGATTAGTGGGCTGGAAAGAACTCTGCTTGTTGAAGTTTTCTTTCTTCTTCCCTTCAAACCACTTCCCACTTTTAGAAGTGTTATCCTTGCCCTTCTTGACATCAGGAACCTTCTTTGTGTTTGTTGAAGAAGAAGGACCGTATTTGAAGTCGACCAAATTGTTAGCTGCTGCCATGGCCCTTGCTTCATCTTTCACACCTTGCCTCCGCAGCTCAGTATGTGCCCCGTTTTGTAATTCGGACATAAATTTGAACAGTTTGTGTTCTTCCGACATATTTGATATGTCTAACATCAGGGAACTGAATTGTTTCACATATTCCCGAGATGTACTTGTGTTGCTCAGCTTTTTGAGGGATTCCCTTGCAAGCCATGCCGGGTTGCAAGCAAAAAATTGAATCTTCAATTCATTTTTTAAAGCTTCCCACCCCTCGATCTTAGGTCTACCCGCAATATCATCATCATGCATGCGAGTACGCCACCAGAGTTTTGCATCTCCCGCGAGATACATGCTTGCCATGGAGATGCAAAACTCTAGTGGCGTACTCACATGCATGATGATGATATTGCGGGTAGACCAAAGATCGAGGGGTGAGAAGCTTTAAAGAAGGAATTGAAGATTCAATTTCTTCCTTGCAACGCGGCATGACTTGCAAGGGAATCCCTCAAAAAGCTGAGCCACACAAGTACATCTCATGAATATGTGAAACAATTCAGTTCCCTGATGTTAGACATATCGAATATGTCGGAAGAAGATAAACTGTTCAACTTTATGTCCGGATCACAAAACTGGGCACAAACTGAGCTGCGGAGGCAAGGTGTGAAAGATGAACAAGGGACATAGCAGCAGCTAGCAGTTTGGTCGACTTCAAATACGGTTCTTCTTCTTTAACAATCACAAAGAATGTTCCTGATGTCAAGAAGGGCAAGGATAACACTTCTAAAAGTGGGGAAGTGGTTTGAAGGGAAGAAGAAAGACAACTTCAACAAGCAGAGTTCTTTCCAACCCACTAACCGGGATAGAAAGCCTGGGGGTTGTTTCATGTGTGATGGTCCTCATCGTGCAAAGGAGTGTCCCAAGAGGGAGCAGCTCAATGCTTTAGTTGCTGAGAGGAGCAATGATAGCGATGAGCCTTCTGTGCGCCTTATGCCTTTACAGCTTATCAATGCATTAACGGTTGAAAAAGAGGGTCCTCAAAAGGGACTAATGCACACTTTGGTTTATGTAAATGGCAAAGAGGTGGTAGCGATGTTGGATACTGGAGCAACAAATAACTTTGTCGCTGCGAGCGTGGCAAAGAGATTAGGTTTAAAGGTGGAGCGAAGCTCAAGCAAGTTGAAGCCTGTGAACTCGGAGGCCAAACCAGTTCAAGGCGTCACTGCTATGAGTTTGAAAGTTGGAGATTGGGTAGGCGAGTGCGATTTAATGGTTATCCCCCTGGATGATTATAATATGATCCTAGGGATCGATTTATTTTTGAAGGTGAAGATAGCGGTACTGCCTTACCTAAGAGGGATCTTCATTCATGATGAGAAGTTCCCTTGCTTTGTGAAAGTAACGTTTTATGGTCGCTTGCTGGACAACAAACAAAAGCAAAAGTTACTGTCAGCCCAACAGTTGAAAGTAGGAATGAGAATAGGGGAACTAATTATGGTTGCAGCCTTGGTGAAGATCAAGCTAGATCACTTTGTTGATGTTCCTGAGGAAGTTACGGTTCTTTTGGACGAGTTCAAGGATGTAATGCCTAAGGAACTACCCAAAATCCTTCCTCCGTGCTGAAATATAGATCACAAGATCGAGTTGGAACCTAGTGCAAGAGGCCCACGCATAGGCTCCTTATCGAATGGCGCCTGCGATGTTAGTGGAGCTAAGGAAGCAGCTAGATGAGCTGCTGGAAGCAGGATACTTACAACCTTTCAAAGCCCCATATGGTGCCTCAGTGTTGTTTCAAAAGAAGCAAGATGGATCCATGAGGATGTGTGTGGATTATCAAGTGCTCAACAAAGTCACTGTCGAAAACAATGATCCAATTCCAAATGCATCAGATTTGTACGATAGGATTTGCGTTATCAAGTGCTCATTTGACAAAGCTGGATTTGCGTTCAGGATATAGGCAAGTTCGAATTACAGAGGAAGATGAGGCAAAAATGGCATGTGTGACAAGGTATGGATCATATGAATTTCTTGTGATGCCATCGGTCTCACAAATGCCTCTACTACATATGCAATTTAATGAACGATGTGCTATATGAGTTCCTGGATCGTTTCGTGGTGGTGTACCTCGACGATATTGTGGTTTATAGTGAGTCTTTGGATGGTCACCTCGATCACCTTAGACATGTATTTTCTCGGCTCAGAGAACACCAGCTCTTTGTTAAGAAGGAGAAATGCGAGTTTTGTCGCCAGGAAGTGATGTTCTTGGGGCATTGGATTAGCAAAGGTCGTTTACGGATGGATGAAAGGAAGGTGAAGGCAATTGTTGATTGGCTTGTCCTTTCGAAGGTACCCGATTTGCGCTCATTTCTTGGGTTACCAAACTACTACAGAAGATTCATAAAGGGATACTCAAAGAAAGTGAGTCCTTTGACTGATCTTCTAAAGAAGGAACAGAAATGGGAGTGGACTACTGAATGTCAAGAAGCTTGTGAGAAGCTGAAGCAAGCAATTACTTCAGCACCGGTGTTGAGTTTACCGAATTTCCAGAAGCCTTTTGACGTCCAAACAGATGCATCAGACCGTGCAATCCGTGGTGTACTTGTGCAAGAGGGTCATCCATTAGCCTTTGTCGGCCGAAAGTTGAAGGATGCTGAACAACGTTATTCAACTCACGAGAAGGAGATGGTTGTAGTAATTCATTGCCTAAGTGTGTGGAGGCACTACTTGCTGGGTACAAAGTTTACGGTGTTCACCGATAATGTGGAAAACACCTACTTCAAGACTCAGAAGAATCTAACTCCAGAGCAGGCACGATGGCAGGAATTTCTGGCAGAATTCGACTTCGAGTGGGTACATAAGCCAGGAAGGCAGAATGATGTGGTGGATGCACTTAGCCGAAGGGAAATACAGGCTTATGTTGCAGCTCTCACAACATTTCACTCAAACTTTCTGGATCTAGTGAAAGAGAATGCCAAAACAGATGTTGTCTACACTAAACTACAACAAGATGTGAAGGAGGGTTTAGTGCGAAGATATTGGCAGAAAGAGGATTTGCTATATGCAAAGGGTGGCAGGTTGTATGTTCACGGAGTAGGGGGACTACGAAATGAGTTGTTAAAAGATACTCATGATCCATTGTGTGCGGGACATCCGGGAGTGGAAAGAATGTTCGCATTATTGGCAAAGTCGTATTACTGGCCAAAGATGGATCAAGACGTTGAGCTATACGTCAAGACGTGTCTTGTCTGCCAACAAGATAAATCAAAGAAGAAGAAGGCAACGCGTATGTTGCAACCCTTTGCCGCCTACAACAAAAGGAGGTGACGTTTGTGTTTAACAAAAAGAGTGCCAAGAAGCTTTTGACAAGCTTAAGGAGATTTTGATGTCAGTCCCTATCATGCAACCCCCAGATTGGTCTTTGTTATTTGAGTTGATGTGTGATGCATCCGACTATGTTGTTGGTGTCGTGCTAGGCCAACACAAGGATAAGAGGCCTTATGCCATTTATTATGCCTCTAGGACTCTTAATGATGATCAATTGAATCATTCTACTATTGAGAAAGAGTTGCTTGGTGTTATTTTTGCCCTTGAGAAATTTCATTCTAACTTTGTTGGCACTAAAGTTGTTGTTTATACTGACCATGCAACTCTTAAGTACATACTCTCCAAGAAGGAGGTGAAACCAAGGCTTATTAGATGAGTAATTCTACTTCAAGAGTTTGACGTGGAGATCAAGGACAAAAAGGGAAGTGAGAACGTGGTAGCTGACCATTTGAGCCGCCTAGTGCATGATGACGACCACATCCCCCTTGTGGAAACGTTCCCGAATGAATAAACTCTTCGCGATTCAGGTAAGTGAACCATGGTATGCTGATATTGTGAACTATATTGTCTCTCGATAAATTCCTGATACAATGTCACATGCTCATAGAGATAGGCTTAAGAAAATTGCTAGAGAATATGTTTGGGATGATCCTTATTTGTGAAAATATTGTTTTGATCAATTGGTTAGGAGATGTGTGCCTGAACATGAGCAACATGCTGTACTTTCTTTTTGCCATTATGAAGCATGTGGAGGACACTTTGGTTCTAAAAAGACTGCTTATTAGGTGTTAGAATCAGGATTCTTTTGGCCAACATTATTTAAAGATGCATACTCTTTTTGCTTAACTTGTGATAGGTGCCAACGAATTGGGAATCTAAGTCCTAGGGATAAAATGTCATTGACTAACATTGTTGTTGTTGAATTATTTGATGTTTGGGGCATAGATTTCATGGGTCCTTTTCCTTCATCTTATGGTTTTCTTTACATTCTCATTGCGGTTTATTATGTTTCTAAATGGGTGGAAGCTATACCCACTCGGACTAATGATGCAAAAATTGTTGCAAGTTTTATGCAATCTAACATTTTCTCTAGGTTTGGCATGCCAAAAGTTATCATAAGTGACTGAAGCTCACATTTTTGCAACCGCACGATTGAGGTCTTGTTCAAGAAATATGGCGTTACTCATAAGGTTTTAGAACCTTATTACCTCCAAACATGTGGACAAGCTGAAGTTTCCAATCGTGAGTTCAAGCGCATTTTGGAGAAGACGGTTAACCCTAACCGAAAGGATTGGAGCACTAAGTTGATGGATGCATTATGAGTCTATAGGATAGCATACAAGACCCCCATTGGGATGTCACCATATCGACTTGTTTATAGAAAACCGTGCCATCTACCGGTGGAATTAGAGCACAAGGCATGGTGGGCCGTGAAGCAATTCAACATGGACATGGATGAGGTTGTGCTTCATAGGAAATTGCAATTAAGTGAGCTTGGAGAGATACGGAATGATGCATTTGAAAGCGCCCGTATTTACAAAGAGAAAACAAAGGCTTTTCCTGATAACATGATTCGTGGAAAAACCTTTGTCATGGGCCAGAAAGTTTTTTTGTTTCATTCTCGCCTTAAACTTTTTTCCTGGTAAACTTAAATCTCGTTGGATTGGGCATTTTGTTGTTACTAATATTTTTCCTCATGGTGCTATTCAGATTAAGAGTGAGCAGACTAGAAACGAGTTCAAGGTGAATGGTCACCGCTTGAAGCCCTATTTTGAAACATTTGAGGAGGAGGACGTTGAGGCCATTGCATTTGAGTCTCGCCGAAGGCAAACCCTAGGCTAGAGGTAGTGGCAAAGTCTAGACTGAAAGTTATAAACATTAAGCGCTATTTGGGAGGCAACATAATTCAACCAAAGATGTGGAGGAGCCATCAACGTAGATTTGCACTTTCTATCTCTCTCTCTTTACTTCTTTTGGTTGAACTGTATCATTGTTTTGCTATGCTTTCTTCATGCTTGTCTTACATATGCTTTTGTGCTTACATTGTCATATAAGATTTAAGTGTGGGGGAAGGGTTTATGTTTTATTATTTTGTTTTTTGCATTAATTTAAAAAAAAAATCGAAAATCGAAAATTCAAAAAACATTCTATGTGGTGGTTGAGTCTTAGGATGCCCTTAACTGCCTAGGATGAATTTAATCTTTGAAATTATGGTTGATTGTGGATTACAAGATCAAATATGTTGAATGTTATTCTTTGGTTAATTGATGAATATGGAAGATGTGTGAACTTGTAGTAGATATGGTTTGCAATTTTGGTACAGAATTTGAGCATGTTAAGACAAGTTAATAAACCTCTATGTGAGCTGTTGAGCTATATGTGCTTTCTTTGTTGAGAGTTGAAAATATTCAGATTTTTCTTGGCTTAAATTCGTTGTTAACCTCATTATTCTTTCTATTTGATCAATTGTATGCCATAGAATTTCAATGGACTAGAGAGTTTACTAGAACTTGGTTTTGAATTTTTCGAAACTTATAGTCATAATATACCCTTTTGGAAAGGATTTAAGGCACTTAGGATTTCCACCAATGCCAAATAGCCATGTGTCCCTTATATGTGTACACATGTGTGCACCCCTTTAGTTTAACCTCTTTGAGCTTACATGGAGCCTTTTCTTTCACCACCCGCATTATCCTTACCATGAACCTTAGAGTAGTTATACCTCTACCGTTGTTCTAGAAACTTAGTAGAGCTATGCTTCGGTGATTGATATCATGAGATTGAAAGATAAAAGAGAGGTTGAAGAAAGTAAGGCTAGGGGAATGGATAGACTTGTTCATTACATATATGTATGCCGTGAAAAAATGAAAAAGAACAAAGAAAGAAAAATTGAAAAAAAAAATGGATTAATGTTCCCTTTCCCAATGATTTAGGAGGTTGTTTTGAATTGAAGGCCCAATAATGAAATACATGGTCTTTGTCCTTTATCATATTTGTTTCAAGTGAAGTTTGGGCCCAACATGAAGACATTTGACCCTCTTTAAAGACATGGTTATTTGAATGCTCTACTAGGTTTTTAGGATATTTTGTGAGTCACTATCCTTTGTTTCTTTAAACCGTAAGTCCTGGCCCCATTACAACCTTGGAAAGTCCTTCTTGATCCTTAAAATGGGTAGTCTTTGATCTTTGGAGTTAAATTTCGAAAGTGAGCATATGGTTGTGGTCCATTTTTGCATGTAGTTGGTATCTTTCATGAGGTTCTAAATTATTCACTAAAGTGCTTTTATTTGGTTGATATATGTGAACTATTTGAATTCCTTTAAACATTTTCTTTCGCATATCTTTGAGTGAAATTTTTTTAAGCATGAGCCATGATTCTGAGGGAAAATAGAGAGTATACCCTTGTCAGGATGATTTTTTTAACTTGTTTGAAACATGTTGAGCTCCATTACATCACCATTGTTCTTCCAAATCTTACATGTTTATGTGGATTTTATGCTTGTTAATTAACTCTCGAATTTCTTGTGACAAATTTTGGTTAAGTACTAAACTTGATACCATGAGAGTATGAGATTTCTGAGGCAAATGTTAAGGGCAATAGAGTTGTCACCTTCATGTGTTTTGACCTAGGAAGGGTGGCTGCGTTCTAATATTGCTAAGGGATTAGCAAGAGCTAAGTGTGAGGGAATTTGATAGGAGCACAAAGTGTGACGTTTTTAATATGTTTTTCTTATTCTTTGGCTGCGTTTTTTTTGTAACTTTGCTATGTTAGCTTAGTTTCAATCTTTGAGTCCCTAAATGATGTTTAAGTGTAAGAATGAGTAAAAATGAGGTTTTTGAATACTTTCATATTTTTCACCCTCAAGTTTTAGGAAACTTTCCTAAATTGACGATGAATACTTTCCTAATTCTCAAATGTTTAAATTTGGCAGGAATCCTAAGGAGGATAGAAATGCTACTATATCTCAAAGCCCATAAGGAGAATTCAGTTTAACCATTGGACTTTTTGGTTTTCTGCACAGAGTGGTCAACTTCGGATGCAAATATCTCCTAATAGAACCGTTGAATGGAGTTGTACTTTTGTGATACTATGTATTTTGGTGTCAGGTGTTCCCAGTTAAAATTTCAGAATCATCGAACCGGTGGAATGTCCATTATTGGGTTCCAAGTGAGCATAGCTCAGTGCTGTCTTCTTTTTAATTATTTATGCTTTTAGGGGTGATGTTTTGGGTGTGTGAGCTGACTGTGTATGAAGTTTGGAATTGTTTATTTTATCAATAAGTTAGTGGTTTATTATCAAATGATAATGAACTTATTTGAGTGGAGTTTTCTATAGTGTGTTAGGTTATTTGTGTTGTGTAGTGTAAGTGGAGTGATGTGTGCTACCATTATATTTATTTTATTATTTCTTTCTTTGTGGAGGCATTAGGTGAGCTGCAGCTCCTTATTTGTGTATTTCCTATAAGTAATTGCTCCTTGGCACAAGAAAAAAAAAACCATTCTTCCATATAATTTTGGGTAAACACACGTAGAATTCCAGCCACCTTCTTCAATTCTCTAATATCTAGGGTTTTCAAGACTTCAAGGAGGAGAGGAGATGTCTACACCATCACCACCAGCCACCTTCCAACGTCACCATCATCATCTTCACCTTAAGATTCTCGACTTTGAGTTTCTTGCGTTCAAGGATTTAATTAAGTGTAGTCTTCGAGATTTTCATGCTTTCCATAAGGTGTAATTCGACTTTATTCTTTAAATTCTCTATTGAGTTTCTTTTTGTTGCTTGATTATCTTTTGTATTAGTTAACATGACATAAAGTGTATAATTTTCAGCCCTTCTTTATGAGTTTATTTTATTATTGGATTGAAGTTAATTGATTCTTCTAGTAGCTTATGTTTTTCCGTTTGTTTGAATCAAATAAAAAGGATCACGGATAGATGAGCGTTCTCACTAGGTCGTGCACTTTAATTAACAACTCTTTTTCTATGTGTTAGACATGTTTTGATTAGCTACCTTTGCATGTTTAATTGGTTAATCTAGGTGCGTTCACTTCGGTTAATTTTCGTAGAAATGATTTATTTGGGGGATGATTAGTGTTCTAACGTTCCACATATGTTAATTTCGGATTCATGGCTAGGTAGTTAATTAATTTTCAGTTCAATGATTGGTAAGTTTGCATACTTGTGGTTGTAAATTATATATTTTATGTTCCATTCGTTTATTTAATTTACTATTTGTAGTTTAATCAATTAGTTTCAATAAATCAATCTCTTAAATTTCCCATAATTTTTCAATGGACATATGTAAATATTGTTTATAATTATTAAAAATTCTTGTGACATTCTTTGTTAGGTACTCCCTCGATTTTCGTTGTGAACGATCCATACTTATTCTATACTACCGATAGGGTTTTTAATTGATGCTTGCTTTTAGTCGATAGAAAGTGAAGTTTGACGAAACCGTCAAAGTATGGGGTAAGTAGATTGTGAAGGGGGGTTGTCGTTCCAACGAGGATCGATGGGCTCCTCAATCCCTTGGTAATTTGTGTGATCAAGTGCTCTAGCAATGATGGAATAGATGAGAAATGGAAAGAGTGAGTGAATGTGAGTATGTGACAATGAGTGAAGTGTGAGTGTAGTGAGTTTGGTTTTGGGAAAAGCAATTGTGAAATGCAAGCAACAAACAAACAATTAAAGTAAATGCAAGCAATAAAGATAGATGTGTGTGCACAATAAGGAAAGTGTTGGGGTTTTCGGGTAAACCACAAGTCCAATATAACTAGCAATGCTTCAATTGAATTAATCATGCCAATGTGTGTGTGAATCAAGCCCCGTATCCTAGCCATGTTATGGGTCTAGGACCGTGTTTCTTAAGGTATTCGAATGCCTTATTAGGGTCATTCCAACTCTCTAGGTGTCATAGGAGATTCCTCTACGTTACCTAATACCGAATCCCCTATAGTGCTTAAGAGGCTAAGAGCACCGAAACTAGGAACTCAAACAAGTTACAACTCATCACATATGCTTCCAATTGCCTTGAGTGTGTGAGGTTACCAATCTCACACAATCTCATCAAGATAGGTTAGTCAACATGCTAAAGAGGTGGTAAATTCTAAGAACAAGCAACCAACACATATTGAAATGGGTAAGCACACATATTCACACAATCACATAAGCATTTTATTCATAAATCAAGCATCACATAATCAAATTGGACTAGGGCACACAACCCTAGTCCCCAACAAAGGTGACTACTCACTATCCATCAAGGTATACATCATCCAAATACAATAGCAAGCTAAAATCATGAATACAAGAGAGAGAAGGGGTGAGAAATGCTCAATCAATGGTGTATCCTTCTTCTTCTTAGATGTAGATGACGTCCCTAATGTCTGGTGAGGATCCCCAGCTGCCCAAGTGGTGGTGGAAATGGCGGAGGCGGCGGAAACGAGCGGAAGTGGCGGATTCGGCCACGCGTCGACCGGTCGTCGACCTTTTGTCGATCGGTCGATGGTCGTGCAGAGGCTGATCCGAAGAGAGAAGGTGGAGAGAGGAAAGGGGAAGGAAAACTTGGGAATTTTGGGGCTGAAGTGGTGGTCTGACCTAATGGGGCAAGTACTAGGTATTTATAGGCTAGAGGGGAAAGAATAAAGGGCTAGGATGAAGTAGGGTTTAATCCAAGGGCTCAAAGGTTTAATGAAGGGCAAGGAAGGGAAATCACAAGGGAGGACAAAAGGGAGGAATAATCAACATGTCACCTCACCAAATCTAGTGTGGTCCATGATGATGTGGGAGCACATTTGTGAATCACAAGGTTGACCTTGACTTGGACCTTGACTTGGACCTTGACTTTGACCTTCGGAGTTGACCATGGTTGACTTTTCGGTTTCGGTCAATCTTCCGGAATTCTCTTGTGCTTCACCCTCGGGACTCGGCATTTGACTCTTTGATGCTCCAAAGTCGGGGTTGACCACGAGTTGACTTTTGGTCATCGGGTTGACTTTTCATCTTTTTGCCGGAAATCCACTAAAAGCTCCAAAACGCGTCCTTTTGCTCCCGATATCCATCCGATGCTCGGTAAACAAGTGTGCAAACAAGGATTAGAGACTCACAAATGGCCATTGGACAAGCACAATAATGATGATTAGAGGCCTAATTTGTATGCAAATCGCATACAAATCACACCCCCACACTTAAACTTTGTTTGTCCTCAAGCAAATAGAATCAATAATCCAATCAACAGAAATTCAATTGCCTTTCCAACCATATCCTCAATAAGCCCACTAAGCTATTCATCAAGATTCAATCAAGCACACAACATAAACATCATGCTTTGCCAAGTGATTAAGATATGTATTCAATGCATGCTTGGTGTTGTGTGTGCTAGCCATGAGATAATAAATCAAGAGCAATCAAATTGGCACATATCGACATGCTTAACCGCTAAACTTACATGGTTCACTAAATATTTCCGCTCTTGTGTTTAGGGTTAAGTGTTTGCTCTTAAAGCATAACCAAAAGCAACGTCCCCATAAGCTTGCTCAATGACCATCTTTCCACTAATTAATTCACAACTTATTGGATCAAAAGGGCTTTCACATGGTTGTAATGGGGCCAAAGGTTAAGGGTTAGCATGAAATGAAGGGATGGGTAAATCAAGTGTTCCAAGTATTTCACAAAACAATTCAAGGACTTTGAAACTCAATTCCTTTGCAAACAATCCTAACTTTTATTTTTCTACAACACACTTCTTTTTGGATTTCCTTTCTTCCTTTTTCTCCCTTTTCTCTTTCTTTTTCTCACAACTTCCTTTTTCCAATTTTCTATTTTCTTTTCTTTGGGACACTCTTTTTGAACTTTATTTTTGTACACAACTTCTTTTGATTTTCTCAACTTCTTTTCTTCTTTTGTATTTTGCTTTTCTTCCAACCTTTTCTCTCATTTACACAATTCTAAGCTACTATACCCCCACACTTGCATTTCACAAACCTATAGAACACAAAGAATATGAGAAGTCACAATCGTTGTCTCACTAATACTTGGAACAAGGGGAGGTTAGTGTTTAAGCTAGTAACTTGGGTTAGACTTTTGTGGGTTAAACGAAGAAAAAGCTTATAATGAATGAGGCTCGAAATGGGTTAAACCTAAAGGAAAGTGTTTAGAAGGATGAAAGTCAATTTGGCCATGGTGCTTCTCTAGTGCCTTAATCATTTCCAATTCGTTGCAAACTAACACATAGCCTCAAGTGGTCTTTGAGCAAGTTCTAGGTCTCGTAAACCAATGGGATGCCCACACATGAAGAACAAGGATGTATGAATGATGCATACATATCAATAAGGCTCAAAATCTCACCATAAAGGGTATATGCAAGTCAATACATCGTCTACACATGCTTCTCTAGTTGCAAATGATCAATCAACAAGGCAAATGTGCACAAAGTGTCAAGCAAGCATCAATTACATAAATTAATCACAAGGCAATCCAATAAAGTTTAAGCACATGCTCTTTATCCACTTAATTCATAACCTAATGGGCTCAAAATCATCATTGGGATTGAAAGGGACAATAAAAACACACCAAACAAACTTCAAAGTTTCAAAATTCTCCAAATTTTCAACTTTAAGCACCTGTCGACCGGTCGTCACATTGTTGTCGACCGGTCGACGAACGTCCAGGGAATTCCTGTCGACCGTTCGATGAAAACTTTTGAAAAATTGAAAAATTTTGGTGGTTCGAAAATGTGAGACAACTTTAATTTAGCCCAACCTCACACCCCCACACTTAAAACCAACATCGTCCTCGGTGTTGTGAGGTGTTTAAAAGCAAAGAAAATCACATTGGTAAAAGTGAGGAGAGTGAAGTCGGGCGAATGCACACATAACAAAACATTTAGCAATCGGAAGATAGAGATAAGAAAACCCCCTCGTAGACGACTTCCTTAGCTAGCCAAGAGACCTCAAATAGACACCAACCTCAGGGCATAAGGCCCTGACTTCCATATGTTTGCTCCTCGGGTGCCAAATGAACTAGCGAGTGTGATTGCATCGGGATCACTTGAAAACAGGGGAAAGCAGCAATGCAGCATTGACCTTCTCCCAAAGATATGGGCATCCAAGTTTAGTGATTCCAGTGGCGTTGGAAAGTACACTTAAAGAGCTTTAGTTTGGTCACTGGAAACTCAGGAATAGCCTCTCGAACATGCAATGAAGAACCGGTCAAAGTGACCCTTCAGAAAGTCAAACTGCAGTGAGCACTCCTCCTTGAAACACATAATGAAACAGATCCAACGGTCCGTTTAGATAGAAATTTCAACCGGACACAGAAGACTCATAGAAGAAGCGTTCCCAACTTGTTTCACTGCATTCCAACGGTCCGATGTGGAGAAAACGGTCTCCAAAGTCACTGTTCTGCCCAGGCCTCTCGTAGACAAATGCTAATCAACACCTCTTGGGGTTTCTCCCTCCAACTCTCCATATCCTAGCTCCTCCCAACCTCCCAAAACCTTTATTCATTACTAAATAGTGCTGAAAACAAAAATTTCTTTTCCAAATGGGGTTGCCTCCCCACAAGCGCTTCGGTTTATAGACCTACAAGCCGGTCTTGGTTCCTTCTCGGTGAAATTATGGTGGCTCAAAGCAAAGCTTCTTCTCACTCAATGTATGGCTTGTCTCACCATCTCCAAGGCTTCCCACAAAGCAGCCCTTGATACCATTGAAAATTGACTTCGAAGGTGGTGGCCACGCATACTTTTTCTTCTTCACCTCTCCTACCATCTCTCTCATGGCCTTGATTGTCGCCTTTTGTAGCGCATTCATGGGAGGAGTCTTCTTTGTAGCTCCTTCAAGAAATGGATCCTTCCAAAGTATGTCTTCATGAGAAAGAGGTGGTGGCTTTGAGTAGTGGTCTTGAGCACGAGGTGTGGGCTTCGGTGGATTCAAAGGACCAAAAATCCTTTCACTCTTAGCACTATTGCCCTTCACCAAGTTAATAGAAAACACCTCCTCAACTACCTCCGGTGGATGAATGGGCTTGAACATTTCAAACTTCACTTTCTCCCCCAACACCTTGAAGCTAATGGTTCCCTTTAGAACATTGATCTTCACTCCCGCCGTAGCCATGAAAGGGCGTCCAAAGATAAGGGGAAATCCATTGTCTTCATTGGGGTCATCACCCATATCAAGCACAACAAAGTCGGCGGGAAGAATAAACTTGTCGACTCGTACTAGCACATCTTCCACAACACCCGCCGGTCTTCGCTTGCTTCCATCCGCAAAGGTAAGTGCAATAGGGGTAGGTTGCAAAGCACCAATGCTCAACCTCTTATAGAGAGATAGAGGCATCACATTGACACTTGCCCCTAGGTCCATAAGTGCTCCATCAAGGTGTGTCTCACCAATTTGACATCCGATAGTGAAGCTTCCGGGATCCTTCCTCTTCGGTGGCATGTTGTGTTGAATCATTGAGCTTACATGCCCTTCAATCTTGTATACTTCATGCTCCTCAAGCCGCTTCTTCTTGGTACACAAGTCCTTGAGAAAATTTGCATAAACCGGCACTTTGCAAATGAGCTCCAACAAAGGGATATTAATCTCTACCTTTTTGAACACTTCATGAAGCTCATTCGTCAATGTCTTCTTCTTGTTCCTCCTCTCATCCGGGGTGATCTTCATCGCTTGGTGTACATGCACATCATCATCAAGGAGCTCCCTAGAGGTGCTCATGGTTCTTGGTGGGTCCATAGCCTTCATAGCCTCACCACCAAGGTTAGAAACCATGACATTCTCATACCTAGGAGTCTCCTCACTCAATGCTCCTTCTTGTGTCCTCACTCCACCATAAGAGGTAACATCATTCTCAAAAGACAAGTAACCAAGTCCTTTCCCAAGCACTACTCCTTCATTCTCCTCACTCAATCCATAATTGCCAAGGAGTACATTTTCTTCCTCCTTGGCCCCATCCTCCATGTAATGCATATTGTTGCTACCATATCACCGACGCGGTGTATGTCATGGTCAAGCTAGAGGAAGACAAGGAATGATAGGAAAATGTAAGTTTAGGGAGTCCCACATCTATAAGGGAGCTCCCCACCATAGAATATGATAAGGGACCTTGAGTCCCACATTGGAGAAATGTAAGAGGAGAGGAGGTCCCTTACTTATAAAAGGGACTCCTCCCTCACTTAGAAGGACACGCTGACTTCAGCCTCTACATTGGGAGCCAAGTCCCCGGTACCTCGAGTCCCTCTCGGTACCAAATACCCTCTCGGTACTAAGTACCCTCTCGGTACTAAGTGTCCTCTCGGTACTAAGTGTCCTCTCGGTACTAAGTGTCCTCTCGGTACTAAGTGTCCTCTCGGTACTAAGTGTCCTCTCGGTACTAGGTGTCTTATCGGTACCTCGAGTCCCTCTCGGTACCAAGGACCCTCTCAGGACTAGGTACCTTACGGTACCCCCTCTCGGTACCTGCCAAACACTTGTAATGATTATTGACCATAGTGGAACCCCCTCAAAGTGGATGTAGCCTAAGACTCGCATTGAGCTAGGTGAACCACTATAAATCTTGTCTCTATGTCTTTGTGTGTGATTGTGGCTACCGAAGGTCTCTGACCCGTTCCTCCCGAGCCATCGGGAAATGGCAGAAATATTTGGCGCCGTCGTGGGAACCCGTATAAAAAGTCTTGTCGGTTCCTACATATTTCAATCTATCTATCCGGAGCCCATCACCACAATCATAGCAGACCAAAAAAAAAATATAGTACCGAGCCCAATTCAGAGCGGCGCCAAAATAAAAATTATCGGTACATCTCTTTCATCTCGGTATTTTGTTTCATTCCAAATACCGAGATGCCAACCGGTATTTCTATTTGTTCCCGGTAGCAAAAGAAAATGAGACCTTCCCGGTACCGGTGAATCCTTCTCGGTACTGGATCCCAATCGGTATCTATAAGAAAAATGAGAAATGAAACACCCTTATTCTCTCGGTACTACCCCAAAAAAAAATAAACAAAAACAAATATTGGGTGTGAAGAGAATGGCACCCAATTGCTTTGGGCACCCGGGACCACTTTTCTTCTTGCCTAGCTTCTGCACTCACCGGCAAGGGAGCAAACTAGCCCTCTCGGTGCCTCCATCTCCTCCACCCCTCAAGAGAAACTCAAGGAGAAGAGAGAGATCCCGAGAGACCGAGAGCCCTACCGGTACGAAGCACGTCGCCGGTACCTACCAAGCCACAACCCTCACCGGCCAAAATTGCCGGGTACCCGGTACCTCCCAAACGCCTCCACGGCTCCTACCGACGCACCCCCGCCGGCACCCAAGCCTCCTACCGAGCACCTTCTAAGTCATCGGCAGTTCAGTCCTTCACCACCGCCGACTTGGGGGAGTGGGGGACTACCGGGTTCAGTCGGCGTTAGCTTGTAATCAAGCATCTTAACAGTACCAAGTTGTACCGGGAACAAATTGAAGCAACACTCCACCACTACGAAGTGATCGGTACCTCGGTAACAAGAGCCCAGCAGTCAATTCTCTCACCGGTATCCTTGCTCTTCACCGATTGTTTTGCTTAGTACCACCAAGCAATGGCGAACCCACATCGGTCGACATCAGAGCCTCACCGAGCACAAATTGAATTAGGAGAAAACTTCTAAGGACACCTGCAAGTCCATGACCGGTACCTTCAAGCTTCTACACCTTGAAGTTATAATTTGTTGCCTCTGTGTTGGATACCCAGTGAAGAGTTGCAGGTCTGCATATGTCTTTCGTCTCTACCCGTTGAGACTACTTTTCAGCTCATGGCTTTAATTAAAGAGCAATAGCTTGCCGCTTGCTTTGGTGGAGGTTGAAAGGTCAAACTTATAATTGCAAGTTTGCAATTATACATTTGCACGTGCTCAAGTGATGAAGCCTCTACCTACTTACTTTGAAAAGTCAAAATGGCAATGGTGATTATATATTTGCATGTGGCCTACCGAGGACTCAAAGCTACATTCACATATGCTAGCTTTGAAGAGTCAAAGCATAATTGCATCATAGCAATTCACATCATTAATTCTTTCGGTGGAAGCGGCACCAGCTGTCATTTAATTAATATGAAAGCAAGAGATCACATGCAGTGCACAATCTTGACCGGTACCAAATTCCATGCCACGCAACTTCACTCGCCTGCAGTGTCGAATGCCCATATATGAACAAAGGACGGTATCCAGAGCCCATGCTCTCTACCCGTACCTCCGAAATGCATACATGCAGTAGCTCACGACAAGATAAGTCTCCTTATCTATATTTAATTATTTTACATGGTTTAGCAACATCCTTAAATGCTAAGAGTCTATACTCTTTTATGCACTACTATGTGCCATAAATAAATCGGTACTCAACCGTGCCTTGATATATTATTATTGCCATGCATTGGTCATGACTATGGACATTGATTAATTATTTGCATGAGTCTTTTGAGTAATTTGTTGCCTCGGTATATGCCTCGATATGTCACTCGGTATATGTCCCTACATGTTGCCTCGATATGTGCCTCGGTATTTCCCTCGGTATATGCCCCTATGTATAAGCGATTACAATTATTTGCACTCATACTCATGCATATTAATACTTTGTCCATATATGTCCGCACCCATCTGGCAATGCTGATCACTCAGCTCGGTAGCAATCTTATAGTCAGCCTACCGGTACCACGGCAGCACCCTGCCGGTACCTAATTGCTCGGTACCCTTGTACCTATGAGCACTATACTTGCATGATGATATCTGTGTGTAACAGGGAAGCTTGTTGCTAGAGTCCGATTAGATGGTGTACAGACATGCTTCGGCCACAAACGACTCCAGGCTAGACATGTGAGGCAACAGTAAGCCCTCGCATGCCTTCGGTCCCTGAACCGGCTTGTAGTAAGTCCAGGCACACATGCCCATGGCAAAGCCTCCGGCAGCTCGTATACGACCATACTTGCTCTTGCTCCATCTAACTCGCGACCTCGAACAACTTCTTCCTTTTATGCATGGATACAAGGACAAGCTCCCTATGTTCACACATGCTTCACGAGCATTGCCTTGAACATTTCACAAACTATTTACTTTATTCTTTGACAGGTTCAGCAGCTCTTGCTCGGTACCTCGAAGCTCCATGCTCGGTTCAGCAACTCTTGCTCGGTACTTCGAGGCCCTATACTCGGTACCTCCTCGGATCACCCCTCAGTACCTCTCGGTACCTCCTTGGTCAGTACCCTTGCCGGTACCCCCATGCCTGGCGTCCAGCTTGACCATTATTTGGATTAAGTCCTCAGTCAAGAACCCTCCTTGGAGAAGAAGACTCCTTAACTAAGGACTTGGGGGGCTTCTGTTGCTACCATATCACCGACGCGGTGTATGTCATGGTCAAGCTAGAGGAAGACAAGGAATGATAGGAAAATGTAAGGTTAGGGAGTCCCACATCTATAAGGGAGCTCCCCACCATAGAATATGATAAGGGACCTTGAGTCCCACATTGGAGAAATGTAAGAGGAGAGGAGGTCCCTTACTTATAAAAGGGACTCCTCCCTCACTTAGAAGGACACGCTGACTTCAGCCTCTACATTGGGAGCCAAGTCCCCGGTACCTCGAGTCCCTCTCGGTACCAAATACCCTCTCGGTACTAAGTACCCTCTCGGTACTAAGTGTCCTCTCGGTACTAAGTGTCCTCTCGGTACTAAGTGTCCTCTCGGTACTAAGTGTCCTCTCGGTACTAAGTGTCCTCTCGGTACTAGGTGTCTTATCGGTACCTCGAGTCCCTCTCGGTACCAAGGACCCTCTCAGGACTAGGTACCTTACCGGTACCCCCTCTCGGTACCTGCCAAACACTTGTAATGATTATTGACCATAGTGGAACCCCCTCAAAGTGGATGTAGCCTAAGACTCGCATTGAGCTAGGTGAACCACTATAAATCTTGTCTCTATGTCTTTGTGTGTGATTGTGGCTACCGAAGGTCTCTGACCCGTTCCTCCCGAGCCATCGGGAAATGGCAGAAATATTTGGCGCCGTCTGTGGGAACCCGTATAAAAAGTCTTGTCGGTTCCTACATATTTCAATCTATCTATCCGGAGCCCATCACCACAATCATAGCAGACCAAAAAAAAAATATAGTACCGAGCCCAATTCAGAGCGGCGCCAAAATAAAAATTATCGGTACATCTCTTTCATCTCGGTATTTTGTTTCATTCCAAATACCGAGATGCCAACCGGTATTTCTATTTGTTCCGTAGCAAAAGAAAATGAGACCTTCCCGGTACCGGTGAATCCTTCTCGTACTGGATCCCAATCGGTATCTATAAGAAAAATGAGAAATGAAACACCCTTATTCTCTCGGTACTACCCCAAAAAAAAAAATAAACAAAAACAAATATTGGGTGTGAAGAGAATGGCACCCAATTGCTTTGGGCACCCGGGACCACTTTTCTTCTTGCCTAGCTTCTTGCACTCACCGCAAGGGAGCAAACTAGCCCCTCTCGGTGCCTCCATCTCCTCCACCCCTCAAGAGAAACTCAAGGAGAAGAGAGAGATCCCGAGAGACTGAGAGCCCTACCGGTACGAAGCACGTCGCCGGTACCTACCAAGCCACAACCCTCACCGGCCAAAATTGCTGGGTACCCGGTACCTCCCAAACGCCTCCACGGCTCCTACCGACGCACCCTGCCGGCACCCAAGCCTCCTACCGAGCACCTTCTAAGTCATCGGCAGTTCAGTCCTTCACCACCGCTGACTTGGGGGAGTGGGGGACTACCGGGTTCAGTCGGCGTTAGCTTGTAATCAAGCATCTTAACAGTACCAAGTTGTACCGGGAACAAATTGAAGCAACACTCCACCACCATGAAGTGATCGGTACCTCAGTAACAAGAGCCCAGCAGTCAATTCTCTCACCGGTATCCTTGCTCTTCACCGATTGTTTTGCTTAGTACCACCAAGCAATGGCGAACCCACATCGGTCGACATTAGAGCCTCACCGAGCACAAATTGAATTAGGAGAAAACTTCTAAGGACACCTGCAAGTCCATGACCGGTACCTTCAAGCTTCTACACCTTGAAGTTATAATTTGTTGCCTCTGTGTTGGATACCCAGTGAAGAGTTGCAGGTCTGCATATGTCTTTCGTCTCTACCCGTTGAGACTACTGTTCAGCTCATGGCTTTAATTAAAGAGCAATAGCTTCTGCCGCTTGCTTTGGTGGAGGTTGAAAGGTCAAACTTATAATTGCAAGTTTGCAATTATACATTTGCACGTGCTCAAGTGATGAAGCCTCTACCTACTTACTTTGAAAAGTCAAAATGGCAATGGTGATTATATATTTGCATGTGGCCTACCGAGGACTCAAAGCTACATTCACATATGCTAGCTTTGAAGAGTCAAAGCATAATTGCATCATAGCAATTCACATCATTAATTCTTTCGGTGGAAGCGGCACCAGCTGTCATTTAATTAATATGAAAGCAAGAGATCACATGCAGTGCACAATCTTGACCGGTACCAAATTCCATGCCACGCAACTTCACTCGCCTGCAGTGTCGAATGCCCATATATGAACAGTGACGGTATCCAGAGCCCATGCTCTCTACCCGGTACCTCCGAAATGCATACATGCAGTAGCTCACGACAAGATAAGTCTCCTTATCTATATTTAATTATTTTACATGGTTTAGCAACATCCTTAAATGCTAAGAGTCTATACTCTTTTATGCACTACTATGTGCCATAAATAAATCGGTACTCAGCCGTGCCTTGATATATTATTATTGCCATGCATTGGTCATGACTATGGACATTGATTAATTATTTGCATGAGTCTTTTGAGTAACTTGTTGCCTCGGTATATGCCTCGATATGTCACTCGGTATATGTCCCTACATGTTGCCTCGATATGTGCCTCGATATGTCCCTCGGTATATGCCTCTATGTATAAACGATTACAATTATTCGCACTCATACTCATGCATATTAATACTTTGTCCATATTTGTCCGCACCCATCTGGCAATGCTGATCACTCAGCTCGGTAGCAATCTTATAGTCAGCCTACCGGTACCACGGCAGCACCCTGCCGGTACCTAATTGCTCGGTACCCTTGTACCTATGAGCACTATACTTGCATGATGATATCTGTGTGTAACAGGGAAGCTTGTTGCTAGAGTCCGATTAGATGGTGTACAGACATGCTTCGGCCACAAACGACTCCAGGCTAGACATGTGAGGCAACAGTAAGCCCTCGCATGCCTTCGGTCCCTGAACCGGCTTGTAGTAAGTCCAGGCACACATGCCCATGGCAAAGCCTCCGGCAGCTCGTATACGACCATACTTGCTCTTGCTCCATCTAACTCGCGACCTCGAACAACTTCTTCCTTTTATGCATGGATACAGGGACAAGCTCCCTATGTTCACACATGCTTCACGAGCATTGCCTTGAACATTTCACAAACTATTTACTTTATTCTTTGACAGGTTCAGCAGCTCTTGCTCGGTACCTCGAAGCTCCATGCTCGGTTCAGCAACTCTTGCTCGGTACTTCGAGGCCCTATACTCGGTACCTGCCTGCTCGGTACCTCCTCGGATCACCCCTCAGTACCTCTCGGTACCTCCTTGGTCAGTACCCTTGCCGGTACCCCCATGCCTGGCGTCCAGCTTGACCATTATTTGGATTAAGTCCTCAGAGTCAAGAACCCTCCTTGGAGAAGAAGACTCCTTAACTAAGGACTTGGGGGGCTTCTGTTGCTACCATATCACCGACGCGGTGTATGTCATGGTCAAGCTAGAGGAAGACAAGGAATGATAGGAAAATGTAAGGTTAGGGAGTCCCACATCTATAAGGGAGCTCCCCACCATAGAATATGATAAGGGACCTTGAGTCCCACATTGGAGAAATGTAAGAGGAGAGGAGGTCCCTTACTTATAAAAGGGACTCCTCCCTCACTTAAGGACACGCCGACTTCAGCCTCTACATTGGGAGCCAAGTCCCCGTACCTCGAGTCCCTCTCGGTACCAAATACCCTCTCGGTACTAAGTACCCTCTCGGTACTAAGTGTCCTCTCGGTACTAAGTGTCCTCTCGGTACTAAGTGTCCTCTCGGTACTAAGTGTCCTCTCGGTACTAGGTGTCTTATCGGTACCTCGAGTCCCTCTCGGTACCAAGGACCCTCTCAGGACTAGGTACCTTACCGGTACCCCCTCTCGGTACCTGCCAAACACTTGTAATGATTATTGACCATAGTGGAACCCCCTCAAAGTGGATGTAGCCTAAGACTCGCATTGAGCTAGGTGAACCACTATAAATCTTGTCTCTATGTCTTTGTGTGTGATTGTGGCTACCGAAGGTCTCTGACCCGTTCCTCCCGAGCCATCGGGAAATGGCAGAAACACATATGATCAAAGTTCTCATGAATAGGAATGAAAGGAGAAGGGGTGAAAACATTTGATATTAGGGGAGTAGGAGTATAAGTAGCATGAGAGATACCGGAATGAGAAGTGAAGATAGCATTGCATTGCTCCTTGGTCTTGAACTTAGGGTTTTGCTCCACATTAGAAGGCAAGGTACCTCTTGGCCTCTCACTAATCTCCTTGGCCATTTGGCCCATTTGCAACTCAATCTTTGACAAGCCTTGTTGTAAGATGTTTTGCCCTTGTTCAAGAGCCGAGATCGCTTCATTTCTCTTCACTTGGCTTTGCACAAGGGTGGCGATCATGTCCTTCATTGACGGCTCCGCGGACTCTTGAGCTTGAGAGCTACTTGGGGCAGCAAAAGATGAAGAGACACCTTGATGGTAGGTGTTTCCTCCTTAAGTAGAGAACCCGGGAGGTGATCCAAAAGTTGAGCTCCTATGTCCTCCATATGTGCCACTCCCTTGATACTTATCTCCTCCTTGGTAAGTATTATACCCTTGAGATCTCTTTTGAGACCTTTGAGAATTGTTTCCAAAAGGTTTTGGTTGGTATCCTTGAGTGCTCCCTTGCTCATTCCGAGGTGCAAAGTTGTTGTAAGGTTTTGAAGGCGCTTGATAAGAACCTTGTGAATAGGAACTCACTTGGTTCACTTGTTGTCTCTCTCCCTTCTCTTCCTCAACCATGTAAGCACACTCCTCCGCTTGATGGCCAAGAGAGCCACAATAGAAGCAAGGTGGTGAAGAGATAACACTATTGACTTGTCGAGAAGGAGGCTTGGATTGTGCTTGCATGAGCATGTCTATCTTCTTGTTGAGAGCCGCTTCCAACCTATCAAATTGGGTTCTCATCATGTCATCCCTCAATGATTCACTTGAGACATTGTGGACTCTTGTTACTTGAGGTGCTGGTTGTGTGGGAGGAAGTCATCTTGACCCAAAGTCATCCCATAGCTCGGAATTTGTGGCTAGGTCCTCAAATGTGTCCCATGCCTCATCGGGAGACATACCGGCTATTGTGCTTCCCCGAAAAGTATAAACTCTTTGTCGTTGCCCGGAAGATAAGCCTCGGTAGAACACATCAACTAGAAACCATTGTTCTAAGCCATGGTGTGGGCAACTCATCACTAAATCCTTGAATCTTTCCCAAGTCTCATAGAAAGCATCGCCCGATTGGTGCTTGAAGTTGACAATAGAATCCCTAACCTTGGCCGCCTTGCTAGGTGGGAAGAACTTTGAGAGGAAAGCTTCTTGCAACTCAAACCATGAGTGAATGGACCTTGGTGGAAGCTTGAGTAACCACTTCCTAGCTCCATCCTTCAATGTGAAAGGGAATAGGCGAAGCTTGAGTCCATCCTCGGGTAGTCCATGTAGTTTCACCGTCGTACAAGCTTGCTCAAACTCCATAAGGTGATCGTATGGACTCTCATCTTTCAAGGCATGAAAGGTAGGCATAATGCTCAAGGTGGAAGACTTGATTTCATAATGAGTGTTGCACGGTGGTAGAATGATGCAAGAGGGGTGATCCACCACATGAGGAAGAGTGTACTCCCTCATGCGTCTCACGGGAGGTGGATTGTTGTTGTTGAGTGGATCCGGTGGTAGATTTGGTTCACCCATTGTTGCTTGGGGAATCGGCTCTTCCAAAGGTGCTTGGTGGCGCTCAACTGTAGGCGGTGCACTCTCACACACAATCGGTCTACGTCGCACTCTTGGCCTTCCTCTTGTGTTCTCACTTAAAATCTTTCCGCTTCTAAGTCGTATGCGTGTGTGAGAGGTTGAAGCAAGGTTCATATACCTTCACAACACAATAATCAATGATTAGATACCACAATTGAAGCAAGGAATACAAGTATAAGAGGTGAAAACAAGCAATGATAACAAAGAGTGAAAGAAACAAAGCAAAGGAACAAAACTGCTCCCCGTCGACCGTTCGACAGACGGTCGTTGACCGGTCGACACTCGTCCAGGGAATTTTCGTCGAAGGGTCGAGAAACAGGGTCGACCGTTCGAGAAGTGCCCTGAAACTATATTTTTGTGATTTTCTCCTTTTATACCTAAACAAACAAAGTTCCAAAAGGTGCAAGGGAACCCAAATAATAATAAACAAGCGACCTAAGGCACAATTAACTCATCAAATGCACGAATTCAATATTCACAAGTTTACGAACACAAGTAATACAAGGAATTTGATGAAAGTAAACTAGATGGTTATCAAACAAGGCAATGAAATACCACAATTTAAGCAACACACCAATGAAATATGCAAACAAAAGCAAAAGAAAGCTAAAGTCTCAACCACAACTACCAAGAAATCAACGATTAAACCTAGATCCCCGGCAGCGGCGCTATTTGACGAAACCGTCAAAGTATGGGGTAAGTAGATTGTGAAGGGGGGTTGTCGTTCCAACGAGGATCGATGGGCTCCTCAATCCCTTGGTAATTTGTGTGATCAAGTGCTCTAGCAATGATGGAATAGATGAGAAATAGAAAGAGTGAGTGAAGGTGAGTATGTGACAATGAGTGAAGTGTGAGTATAGTGAGTTTGGTTTTGGGAAAAGCAATTGTGAAATGCAAGCAACAAACAAACAATTAAAGTAAATGCAAGCAATAAAGATAGATGTGTGTGCACAATAAGGAAAGTGTTGGGGTTTTCGGGTAAACCACAAGTCCAATATAACTAGCAATGCTTCAATTGAATTAATCATGCTAATGTGTGTGTGAATCAAGCCCCGTATCCTAGCCATGTTATGGGTCTAGGACCGTGTTTCTTAAGGTATTCGAATGCCTTATTAGGGTCATTCCAACTCTCTAGGTGTCATAGGGGATTCCTCTACGTTACCTAATACCGAATCCCCTATAGTGCTTAAGAGGCTAAGAGCACCGAAACTAGGAACTCAAACAAGTTACAACTCATCACATATGCTTACAATTGCCTTGAGTGTGTGAGGTTACCAATCTCACACAATCTCATCAAGATAGGTTAGTCAACATGCCAAAGAGGTGGTAAATTCTAAGAACAAGCAACCAACACATATTGAAATGGGTAAGTGATTTGCACTTATTTATAGCGCAAATTGTATTCCTAATCACGAGAGTTAAGCTTATCCGAAGGCATTTTGTTATTACTAATATGCGTTTTCATGATTTCAGGTTACTTAGGTGACTTGAGGTAATTCGGCACAAGAAGGTGCATTTTGAGTACTTTTGGGCACACTTCCGAGAAGAGGACAAGAAGTCAACCGTGGCTTCTAGGCATTTAAGATTGCATGAATTCACCTTCGGAAGGCGTTGTCATTGAAGTCCTTGAAGAATCGAAGAAAGGAAGGAAAATGAAGAAATTGCATTTCCGGCGATTTTTCCGGCAAACCACCACCACAAGAGGCGGCAGCACCGCCGGAGCACCACCACAGCAGGAGAGAGTCTCCTACACCAGCCATGCACATGTGTGACACAGGTCACACATCCATTCAGCCATCCACCAACCCTCTCACATGTCCACTCACCATTATTCCCTCCACTTCCCTTTTCTTTTCCATTTCTTTTCTCTCCACTCATCCATTACATGTCATCCCACTAGGAATCCCTAGTGCAACCTTGGAGGCTCACCAGACCCTCCCAAGCCATTCCCATTCAGTTTGAGACGTTTAGGAAGAAACCCTAGGGGAGCAAAGCCATTTTCTCTCGGCAGAGCTTCCTGAAACCATAGCAGACGTGCAAGGCGCCCGGACGCCGATACCATCCGTCCGGACGCCGATACCATCCGCCCGGACGCCCAAGCTTCTGCCCGGGTTTGTTCTTCCATTTTCACCACTTTCCACAACCCATCTCACTTCCATCCCTTCACGAAATATCTTCCACACATCCCAAACACTACAACCATACACTTTCCACCACCATTCCATAGAGTTACCTTCACCATAAGTTGCCATCCATTGAGACATCAAGAGTTGGGAAGCTTGGAGATAAGTTGGAGCTTGTAGAGGAATAGGGGAGTTCAAGGAGGCTTGCTACATACTTGGAGTCACCAAGGAGCTGCTGGCCATCGACATCTTGAGCATTTTCTCAACTTCTTCACTCTTACTTTGAACTTATGCTTTCTTATTTGAGATTATTGATGTATATGACAATGAGTTGTGAGTAGTTCATTAGGTTGGGGGCTAGGGTTGTGTGCTCTAGCCCATGATGATGTTTTGATGATTTCTATTGAGTATGCATGATGAATTCGTTTCTGGATATGTTCATTGGTTAAATGCGGTTTTGTTTGATGCATGTTTATGTATCTAATTAGTTCTCAAGCATGTGTTCAACTTAACTTAATGTTAGGATTCAATGTTAATTACATTTTATCCTATGTGTTTGCAATGAGCATGATGAGTTTATGTCAATGGACTGAGTTTGTTTGAATCTTGATTCTTGAATCTCTATGCCTAGGAAGTTTGTTTGAGACCCTAACAAGGCATGGATGAATAGACTAGGAGTATTTGTGACCCTAATAAGGCACAAAATAGGCCTAGAAGAATCAATCCTAGAACCATAACATGGCTAGGATAGGGGTTTGATCCTTAGTGAATTCATTGTTGCATATTCTTGAGAGTTGTCATACATTTGATTGGGGTAGAGTGAACCCGAAACCCCAATCGTTTCCATCCATTTGATCACACAGCAATCATACATTTGTTGGGCTTGTCACCTCAACAACACACAAAGCTATCAACACATTCATTTGTGTTCTTGTTACAACAATTTCATCTAGATTAGATTAGTTACTTAGCTACTGTCCTTGTCACTTCACGTCACTGTTCTGGTCCTTGTCACTCAAGAGTGACACCCCTTTGATCACTGCACTTGCATGTTGCACATACTCCACATCTAAGTACATAATCCATCTCTAATCACACCACTTCTAGTGCATTGTATACCTTGTTTGCATTTGTTCACCAAGTAGGGATCTTGGGCCTTCCAATCCCTTGGGTACGACAACCCCTGGTCACAATTTACCATCCACTACACTTTGACGGCGATACTCACAAATAACCCCTCCGGTATCATCGAGTCAAATGGCGCCGCTGCCGGGGATTGAGGTTCATCCTTGATTCCTTGGTGACCCGCAGTCGGGGTGTCTTTGCACTATTCTTGTAGTATAAATTGTTTGATATTTGTGTCTTAGTGTTTGTTGTGTCTTTGATTCATAGCATAATTGTGTTTGTTGTTGTTTTTGCTTCCAAGTTGTTCCTAAGCACATTGTTTGCTACTGTGTGTGTTTCCCGATTTTTGTTAGCATAGTAAATCAACCCAGAAAATTCTAAAAATTTGTGTGCTAGTTCTTTTGTGTGTCTAATTATTGTGTTTAAAATTTGGTTGTGTTTCGTTAAGGTTTGCTTAGGTAAATTGTGATTTGTTTCTCTGCTGCCCAGTGAAGTTGTTCACAGTGGCATTGTTCGTAATTATTTTTGAACTCTCTGTAACTGAAATTCATTTAATCCGTCCGGGCACCCATTGTGACGTCCGGACGCCCTTGAGAAAGAAGCCTAATCCCGACGAATCCGTCCGGACGCCCTCTATAGCGTCCGATCGTCTGGGACCATTTTGTGATTCTGATTTTTGCTATTTGCTTCCAATTGCTTCCAATTCCATTTTGTCATTGTTTCCTTGCTTCTAAGTATTGATTATACCTACTCTTTGTGTGTTTACAGGTACATGAACGTGTCCTCCACTTCTACTGATCAAATTGTGTTGAGAAGTGGGAGAGTTTTGAGTGAAGACACAAGAGGAAGACCTAGTGGACGAGGAAAAGGAGGAGGAAGAGGAAGAGGTAGACCAAGGAGAACTGAGAGTGCTCCACCAGTTACACATCTTCCAGAGCAGCCTACACCACCCAAAGAGACAATGGGGGATGTGAACAACAATGATCAAGTGCCTCCCATTGATGAAGTGGAGCTGCCATTGAGTCATTACTCAAATCCTAGCGTTGTCAATGCACCATCTTGTATTGTCCATCCACATCCACAAATTGCATACGAGATCAAGCATTCGATCTTGTCCATTCTGCCTACCTTCCATGGAGTTGAGAAGGAACGACCATATGATCACATGGTCGATTTTGATGCCATTTGCAGCACCCTAAACAGAGGAGGATTGACATATGATGAATTGAAGCTTAGACTCTTTCAATTCTCACTCAAGGCAAAGGCAAAGATTTGGTTCCACAAGCTAAAACCAAGAAGCATCCGTTCTTGGGATGACATGCAGAAGGTGTTCCTCAACACCTATTACCCTCATCATCGCACTACTGCCATGAGGATTCAGCTCACTACATTCATGCAAGGTGAGCGTGAATCTATCTATGATGCTTGGGAGCGTTTCAAAGACTTGGAGCTTGGTTGTCCACATCATGGAATCAGCAAATGGCAGCTTGTTTCCTCATTCTATGATGGTCTATTCGATGATGACCGGAGGAGACTTGACAACGCATGTGGTGGCAGCTTTCAAAGGAAAGGACCTATTACCGCTTGGGACATCATTGAGGAGCTCTCTATTCAATCCGGGCAGTGGGACAACTATGACCGGAGGAGAGACACAATGCTTAGGGAAAGAGAAGAGCCACATCTTGGTGGAAGAGAACCAAGAGGAGTAGAGGCAAGGACAAGAGCAGTCCAAGGTGTCTCCCAAATTCAGCAAGTGGATGATTTGATGAATGCTAAGTTTGAGCAACTAGAGGCTGCCATGAACACCAAGCTTGATCTCTTGCTCAAGGCACATGGCAATGCAGCTCCTCCTCATCCAAGTGAGCAAGTCAAGGCAGTGGTTGTTTCATGTTCTTATTGTGGTTCTTTGGAGCATGAAACCATTGAATGCCAATACTATTCAGCCACCATTCAACAAGGAGTGTTGGATGAACAATTGTATCAAGTGGACAACTATAATCCGGAGCACCACTCCTCACAGCTCAACAATCATCCTCACTACTCCTATGGCAAGAGGCATGTGGAGAATGCAGCCCTAACCAACAGCCAAGGCCATCAAGGGGGCAGTACCTATCAAGGAGGAAACAACTACCAAGGAGGTAGATTTGTTGGAGGAAGGTTTCAAGGAGGAAACCAATCTTATCAAGGAGGGAGATCACAAGGGTTCCAAGGCCCTAACACCTATCAAAGAGGAGCTCCTAATCCTATGTATGCTCAGGAGGCAAGCACCTCACAAGCTCCTCCAAGACAAAGCACATACCAAGCACCTCCCGGATTTGAACACAAGAGGGAGAACTACCATGCTCAATCAAATGATTCAAGGGAGCCTACATTCTGGATATGTTCATTGGTTAAATGCGGTTTTGTTTGATGCATGTTTATGAATCTAATTAGTTCTCAAGCATGTGTTCAACTTAACTTAATGTTAGGATTCAATGTTAATTACATTTTATCCTATGTGTTTGCAATGAGCATGATGAGTTTATGTCAATGGACTGAGTTTGTTTGAATCTTGATTCTTGAATCTCTATGCCTAGGAAGTTTGTTTGAGACCCTAACAAGGCATGGATGAATAGACTAGGAGTATTTGTGACCCTAATAAGGCACAAAATAGGCCTAGAAGAATCAATCCTAGAACCATAACATGGCTAGGATAGGGGTTTGATCCTTAGTGAATTCATTGTTGCATATTCTTGAGAGTTGTCATACATTTGATTGGGGTAGAGTGAACCCGAAACCCCAATCGTTTCCATCCATTTGATCACACAGCAATCATACATTTGTTGGGCTTGTCACCTCAACAACACACAAAGCTATCAACACATTCATTTGTGTTCTTGTTACAACAATTTCATCTAGATTAGATTGGTTACTTAGCTACTGTCCTTGTCACTTCACGTCACTGTTCTGGTCCTTGTCACTCAAGAGTGACACCCCTTTGATCACTACACTTGCATGTTGCACATACTCCACATCTAAGTACATAATCCATCTCTAATCACACCACTTCTAGTGCATTGTATACCTTGTTTGCATTTGTTCACCAAGTAGGGATCTTGGGCCTTCCAATCCCTTGGGTACGACAACCCCTGGTCACAATTTACCATCCACTACACTTTGACGGCGATACTCACAGATAACCCCTCCGGTATCATCGAGTCAGTAAGCACACATATTCACACAATCACATAAGCATTTTATTCATAAATCAAGCATCACATAGTCAAATTGGACTAGGGCACACAACCCTAGTCCCCAACAAAGGTGACTACTCACTATCCATCAAGGTATACATCATCCAAATACAATAGCAAGCTAAAATCATGAATACAAGAGAGAGAAGGGGTGAGAAATGCTCAATCAATGGTGTATCCTTCTTCTTCTTGGATGTAGATGACGTCCCTAATGTCTGGTGAGGATCCCCAGCTGCCCAAGTGGTGGTGGAAATGGCGGAGGCGGCGGAAACGAGCGGAAGTGGCGTATTCGGCCGCGCGTCGACCGGTCGTCGACCTTTTGTCGACCGGTCGATGGTCGTGCAGAGGCTGATCCGAAGAGAGAAGGTGGAGAGAGGAAAGGGGAAGGAAAACTTGGGAATTTTGGGGCTGAAGTGGTGGTCTGACCTAATGGGGCAAGTACTAGGTATTTATAGGCTAGAGGGGAAAGAATAAAGGGCTAGGATGAAGTAGGGTTTAATCCAAGGGCTCAAAGGTTTAATGAGGGGCAAGGAAGGGAAATCACAAGGGATGACAAAAGGGAGGAATAATCAACATGTCACCTCACCAAATCTAGTGTGGTCCATGATGATGTGGGAGCACATTTGTGAATCACAAGGTTGACCTTGACTTGGACCTTGACTTTGACCTTCGGAGTTCACCATGGTTGACTTTTCGGTTTCGATCAATCTTCCGGAATTCTCTTGTGCTTCACCCTCGGGACTCGGCATTTGACTCTTTGATGCTCCAAAGTTGGGGTTGACCACGAGTTGACTTTTGGTCCTCGGGTTGACTTTTCGTCTTTTTGCCGGAAATCCACTAAAAGCTCCAAAACGCGTCCTTTTGCTCCCGATATCCATCCGATGCTCGATTTACCTACAAGTGTGCAAACAAGGATTAGAGACTCACAAATGGCCATTGGACAAGCACAATAATGATGATTAGAGGCCTAATTTGTATGCAAATCGCATACAAATCAGCGGCACAACAAACGAGGGAGGCTGTTTGAAATTTGAAATTCACAAATGTCAACAAGTGTCAACTGTCTATGGCCAGTCATACATGCACGTGTCCATCACGTGATTGACATCTTTTTTAAAGCATGGGTGCATTAACGCACCCAAGGGGATCCTCATTGCAGACTCCCAAAAACAAAACAAAAAAGAAAAACATTCATTTAATGAAAATAAAAAAACATGCTTATGTAGTTTATCTTTCATTAAAAGAAATAATTCATTAATTAATTGGGTTGGTAATAAAAATTGTGAACTCGCTTTGAATCTAAATCTCGATCTCATTTAGCTGTCAATCTCTGATCAAAACGGTGTCGGATTGGTCCAGATATTCCCCCACCAAGTGATGATCTGGGATGACCATCAGTCCCGCTACATCAACGAGCACTACTAGAAAAACCCCATATAACTTCGGTCAGGAACTGATGTTAAAAAAAAAAACTGACCGATGTCGATGCGGGTGTAGTAATAGGTCCAGATTTAAGACATCGGTTGTTAGCCGATGTTAAATATCACTCTAGACATCGGTTTGTATAAGCACGCGATGTTAAATATCACGTTAGACATCGTGTTTTTGTTAGAATCTGATGTAAAAATTGTGTTTATACATCGATTGTTAATAAGAAACGAATTTGTTTTCTTATTGTGACACCAGTTTATTGGAAAAAACGATGTCCTTATTCTTTTATAACATCAGTTTATAATTTTAAACTGTTTTGCTTTTCTTCATTTTACTTCAGTTTCTAGTTTAAAACTGATTTGCTTTCTACCATACATACATTGTTCTTTGTAAGAAAAGTTTAAAACTCATCAAAAGAAGAATATTATTGTTAACCAAAGAAGAATACTAATTCATTAACAATGTCACTCAATGTTCATACAAAAATAGCCAAAGAAGCTAGAATAAAATTATTCCTCCCTAGACACCATAAACAAGAATTTACATATCCTTCTAACATTGCATAATGCACAATAATCCTCATCTTGGCCAGGCTGGTCTCGAAGTATCTTCCAGCGATTAAGTAATGGACCACTCCCATCCATTTAGTTTCTTCCACAAAATGAAATCCTGCTTGACAAAGCCAAAATACCTTAATACACCATGGCACCATGCATTTCTTTTCTTTCTTTGATCTGGATACACCATGCATTTCAAAGAAAAATAGTAATGCATATTTGAGTCCAAATCAGAGGCTACGGTTCTGCATTAAAGAATGTATGCTAGAAAACAAATATAAACAAACCAAAAGCTCAATAGGTTTTATGGCTAGCTGTAACTAGAAAACTCAAATGCTAAAAAAAGTATGTTTGGTACAATTAATTGACATTTTCTGCAATGGCAATCCAAGAGTCGCATCAAATAAAAGAGAAACTACAACTATTAAATTAACAGAGTTTAAAGCTGCAGCAATTAGATCATTGAATGACAAAAACTGAATTTGGACAGATTACTTACAAGGATAGCACAACAACTAGGATTACCTAATGTCATATGTTAGAGCCATAAACAATTTCACATTCATATATGTATCATGAAGTTAAAGGAAAAAAAAATAAACACTTTAGTAGGTCAGTAATAAACACTTTGTCAAACCCATTCTATTACATAAAAGCAATAACATTCTTTCATATGCCTAAAGTTCTAACAAAAGAAAAAAAAATGAATACTTAAAATTAAGTGAAGATACCAACCCAATACTACCCTTGATCCATGGCAACAAGGCGGAAAAGGGTTCATAATTAGTAGTTGCTTGTGTAAACTAAATTAGAGTAAATAATTATGTTATTTCATTGCCCTTTTTCGAGCAAAGAAACATAGCTTCAACCTAAAATGATAAGCAAACAAATCTATCAAGACCCAAACATGAACACAAATTCACAAAATCAACTTTGAGAATTTTTCTTCTAGTGCCTCATGTATATTGTTTATAGCCATTCTCATCTTGCCTAATCCAAAAAGTCTACTAATATTTATATGCCTCATTAACCTTGAGAATTAAACTCGACAAAGCAACCACTCAAAGTAACCATTAACAGAATAGTAGAATGTTCAGGAAGCCAGAACACCTATAAACTACCAAACCAAAGCCAATAGAGGGACTGATTTTCGGAGAATACCATGTGCAGCAAAAGATGCAACAGATGCACAATATACAATTGAAAAGCTTGGAGGTACATGTCTTGTTATTTTAAAGCTTCATATTAGCATCATGATTGCAATCAAAGAATATAATGATATCAAAAGAAAATAATAAAAACACAAGATAAGAATATGTGAAGTTGACATCAAAGTAAGAGGTAGAGATATGATCCTACCAAAAACACCATTATATATGCATGGCACCACGAAGACATGCATGTAGAGAAGCATAAATAATTGAGATTCTTTGGACACAATAATACGCTGGCAGTTGGTATAATGGAGAAAAAAAATTCAAGGCAATAAAAGTAGTAGCAGCAATACATGGTACTCTCACTCTGTTTAGTCTTCTCTATAACATAGCCCAGTGTCGGCTAGGGGGAAGCGGCCCCCCTTTTGGGCCCCCCCCCTTAAAAAAAAAATTTTCCTAAAAAAAAAAAAAAAAAAAAAAAAAAAATTAAAATGAGTTTAAATATTCTAAAGTATTTACCTTCAAAAATTTCACATAAATTAAATGAAGCCACTAAAAAAACAAAATAAAATGGAAATGAGCTCCATTCAAATAAGATTCTTTCTACTAAGTACCTACAAGACCATGTTAATTAAGGCACATCCATGTTCTTTTATCTCATCACGATTTTTTTTATTTTTTCCCTTAAAAAAAAAAAAAAAATAAAAATTTTTAAAAAAAGGATGGAGAATGAGAGAAAACTTGAATCCTAACCTCAAAATTCATGACATAAGGTCCAGTCAACGAAACTTCTACACATAAAAGTATGAAATCTCAACTTCTTATGCATAGATAATCCAAGAACTTTTACACCTGATACAGCAAGAAGGCAAAACTCTAATTCCAAATCATATTTGAGCAATTCCATACCACAATGAACAGGTAGAATAACACTTGCATATTAATCTAAGAGTGCAAACACAAAATACAAAGACTATAAATTCCCAAAATTGAAACATTAACATTTACAAAGTATCTTGAAAGGAAAACCAAAGCAGCAGCTCTCATTCAACAGAACAAGGCAGATGGTGTCTTGTTAAAAATTTGAGTCTTCAAACAGTTAATGAAGAAACCTAGAATTGCAGTAAAAGAAATATGCAGATATATGTTTCAACAAATCGAAAAATTGATAAGCTACGCCTGCAAAAGAATAAAACTAGTGATAGAGTTGTTTCCATACGAAGAGGAGCCAAAAATCGAACTGAGAGAGAGATCAGAAATTCAGCTTTTGATCCGATCAGTTGATTACCTTTGCATTAAAACAGACTGAACATACCTTTGCATCATAATTGTAAATTTAAAAATTCAACTTGGAAGGAAAGAAAGCCTTAGATTCCAGAATCGTAAATCTCAAATGCAAGGTTGACAAATGCATGAACCCTAAAAAGACTACCTTTTCTCACAACCAGTGAGTACTCGTTGGGCTCATCCGAGTCACTGTCAGAAACATCCTTGGCCGAACGACGATTCAGATCGGAAAGAGCAGGGGAGGTGCGGCCTAGGCGGCGACGTGGCTGCTTCGAGCTCGAGACGGCTCGTTGGTCCGCAAATGGGCACGGGGGCGCGGCTTTGACAGAAAGCAGAGCTGGGCTCTGTGGTGCCGTGGTGGCACGGCCTGGGTTCGATGGGAACAAGGCTAGCTCAAGCCCAGCTAGGCTGGATTGACGGTGGCGGTGGTAGAGCAGCGACAGAGTTGATTGTGTGAGCTCAGTGGCTGTTTCTGGGCTTTGGGTCAGTGAAGTCTTGAGAGTTTTAGAATGAATCGATGGGGAAGGGCAGAGCGATGGGGAAAAGTAGCTAGGGTATTTGGAGTCAACTTGGGTCAGTGAAGGGGTCAGCGATAAGTAAGGGTTAAAAAAAAAATCTAAGTGTTGAAATGTTGGAGGTAAAGCCAAATGGCTTCGCGCTCTCTTTAAAAAAAGATTAGCGGCTCCTGTTTTTTCTATTTTGGGGTTGCCGCAATTTTCCTAATTAAACTTTTAACATCGAAAAATTTGACGACTGATGTTACAAATGAGAAATAAAATCGGTTTATTTTGTGATCGATGTCTAATAGTCCTATTACATCAGGCACATTTAAAACCGATTTCGTAGGGGCGATGTTATAGGCAGGAATTCTAGTAGTGGAGCTCTCCTTCCGCTCCGAGGTCAAAATCATCAAGCTCCGCTTGGACCGGATCATCATCGTTTTGCTCCAGAAGATCTTCGTCTACAATTTCGCCGATTTGAAGATTTGGCATCGATCGAGACCATCGCCAATCCAAAGGGACTCGCCTCTCTCTCTCTCTCTCTCTCTCTCTCTCTCTCTCTCTCTCTCTCTCTCTCTCTCTCTCTCTCTCTCTCTCTCTCTCTCTCTCTCTCTCTCTCTCTCTCTCTCTCTCTCTCTCTCTCTCTCTCTCTCTCTCTCTCTCTCTCTCTCGTGCAATTCTAGATCTATGATGCCTAGGGGAAAAATTGTCAACCAATTATCCTTTGGCTGTTACACACATACCTTATTGGAAAATATCATGACCTCTTGGGCAATTTATAAACCTTATTGGTAAAAATAATTTAACCCAAATCTAATGGGAAGATTTGTAAATAAATTAACCTGATTGGTAATTTTCCTTTACTAATATTATCATTATTATGTTCAATTTATTATATCGTTGTTAAAGTAGCATATTATCTTTCGACCATGACAACACATTTGATCAAAATTTAAATACCTATCTTAATACAATTAGTTCACCGTATGACCCTGACTAATCTCAAAATCGATTATTCAATAAGTTAATGTCATACAGTTGTCATCATCTGAGTTTAAATCTCTTTTCCCAAAACCACATATTTACCTGTCAACTCAAGAAACTTCCGACATCAACTTGTTTTCATTTTCCCATATATGTTCTCATATGTGTCCATACCAAACCAATAAAACACATTATTTTTCCAAACTTATCCTCAATTTAATTGTTAATTCAAATACTGGCACTCAACAACGTCTGCTCTTTCATTTATAGCAGAGACACGCCATGTTTTCCAACGGCCATAATTTTATACAGCCTACACTATGATATCTTCCACTACAATTCACTTATTTTTTTAGGGTTTTGAATAACATAATTTGTTTAAGGATGGATGGTAATCTGACCCAATTCTATGTATGAACTATCTTCTCAAATTTACTTTTGAATGATAAAATTGATTATTCTGTTATTTTCCCCTTTTGAAAATTAATACCGATCTGATTTGTTTAAAACACATAACCACTACATTATTAGCGGGGAAAAACGATGCAATTACGAGCTAATTTGGACCATCCATGCACAATATCAGCACGGTCATATTACATCTAGCTATATTGATATCCTAGTTCAACTGTTAAACATATATTGATTTGCACATAATTTACGTACAAAATATGCTTCTAATTAACTACTTGAATAATGCTTTTCCAAGAGCCAAATAAAATCATTAATGTGTGTTTCTATTGTTTTTAGGTTGAATAAGTGAGCGGGAGTAATTTGGATCAAAAGGACACGATTTTGAAGCTTTTGGAGCGTTTCTGAGAAAAGGACAAAAGGTTAACCATGACTTTCGAGCATCAAGAATCATTCAAGTCAATTCTCGAAGGTGGAGAACATATAGAGTCGGAGTATGAGGGGCAAAAGTCAGAGAGTTAATCCAAGAAGTCAACTTCGAGGCATGAAAGCAAAGGTCAACCCTTGGAAAGTCAAAAATCAGATTTGCCATGTGCTCTTTGCCCATTTTCGTTATTGCCCTCATAGCCTCTTCATTATTACATCTTTTACTTCCTTTGCCAACTCATTAATAAAGGACAAGCCAGTCTTTTTTCTCTTTATTTTTCTTTTAATCTTGGCATTCCAACACAATTTCCTCTCCGAGAACAAATCTATGCCATCAAAATATGGACCATATATATCCCAAATCAGCCCCTTGGAGGCCATACCCGAATTCACTCACAAAAACACTAATTTCACTCTCCCTTTCACCCTCTCACCCTTCCATGGGTGAGTTAACTCATTGGGTAGACACACCCATGTCCATTTCTATCATTTTCACTTAGTTTCATCTAGATTTTTTCACCTAGGTCATAAGATTCGTCAAGAAGAGCAAAGATTCAACACCAAGAAGCAAGGAGGAATTTGGTTGAAGAGGAGGAAGCTTGCCATCACCTTGAGCATTCTCTTACCCTTTCTCTTTCTCTTTGACTTATTGTTATTGATGATTTGTATTTGAATGATGATATTTTGTACCATAAGTGAGTAGATCTAGGATTGGGGGCTAGGGTTGTGTGCCCTAGTCCATAGATATGTATTTGAGCCTCTTTTGATGATATGTGACGCAATATTGATTTATGTACATGTTTATATTCAAATTTCATATGTTAGATGCATGGGTTAGGGAATACACCACTTTCTAGCTATGTTTCTTTTCTTATCTTGATGTGGAATTGGTGGGTGGTGCCTCTTGTTCCAGAGGCAATGGAATATAGTATGTGTTGTATGTTTGATTTGTGTTCATAGCCTTTTGATGCACTAGAGAACCTTGGTTGGACTCTAAGTGTGCCAATTGAGTTGGTTTTAGTCCTAATTGCCATAACTATACTTTCAAGATGAAATTTGATAGTATTCATAGCCTTTGGATATAGTTAGGGAACCATGGCATGGCTCTAGTTATACCATTGAGTTCCTACAATGTAGGATACATCACATAAATTATTGCATTGTGTTCACAGCCTTTGGATGTAATTAGAGACCTTTGGTTAGGCTCTAGCTATGCCTATTAAGTTGTCTCATCCCTTAGGTTGGAGAGACATATCTTAGCATATATTTGAATGCACTCATAGCCTCATGATGTATGTTAATGACCCTAGTATGGCTCTAGCATGCACACTTGGGTTGAGCACGGCCTTGGTTGGCATGTTCATACATTATTGTGATTATTGGAGTTCATAGCCTCAAAGTGTTATTCCAAGAACCATGGCATGGCTTGGATTGGCACTAGAGAGTTCACCTTGCTCTTGGTTGGCAAGAGTGATACATTCTCGATTAATTGAAATCTGGAATCATAGATGTAAGCAGCTCATTGTGGTTTTTCATTGCATTGAAGTGGGCTAATGTTAACCCTTAGCTCCCGATCACTCCATCTTTACATTTCCCTTGCATTTAGTTTTGCCTAGCTTACCTTACTTGCTTGTTTTGTTTCTCATTTACTCAAAAATACAAAACATTTTCACTACCTCACGTTGCACATATCCATGTCACCATTGTCTTTCCATTTCATTCCCTACTATCTAGTGCTAGTTTCCTAGGTTACCAATATTACCAAGTGGGTTTTGGGCTATCAATCCCCGTGGACATGACAACCCCGGTCATTAAACTATACATTTATCCCTATACTTTGACGTTTCGTCATATATCAATACATATTTTATAAACTGTCATGTTTCTCTGCATAACCGAGAGTAAACCATTATCGATGACAATAAACATATAATCATCCACAATTTCCACTCCCTCTAACTACTGGACTTGAGTTCCGCAAGGATATTGTTAGAATTCATCTTTGCTTCATTGGCTGCAAGCCCCCACCAATTTACCAAGAAGGAACATGTTATCACAATCGCGCACAATCGTCTCTGGTTCTACAACGCACCATTCAGTTTCTCTTCCACTTGGTTCTTCTTCCGCAAAATATCACAAATTATTTGACTTGCCCGCCCCCTAGCTCCGGATCATTCCATAGGAAGAAATTGAAGTTCTCAGGTCCCTACATCAAATTATGCTGATTAGTTGACAATATAGCAAACAAAATCACAAAACCTTTAAGCTTTATATTGCTTACTCGGCTTTTATGCATCCAAAAAACCTTCTCCCTGCATTAGCACCCGTCCAATTATGTTAAATTCAATTATGCTGAATTTTGAATAAGAAACAAAACTATATTTTATAACAAGACCCTCAAGCAGTGCTTAGACAATGACTTCACTATACGTATATATGGGGGAAAATTTCAGCATATCTATCTCATAACATAGTAGGGACCTCTTATTTCACAGTAACACGGCTAGTCATAATTGTGGGTCGTCGATTTCGTGTTGTTCAATTTATTTGTGCTTACATGCCTTGCATACAGCAATGCCAGTTGATTATAAATATATTATTCACCGATTTCTGTTCCAATAAGATTGTAGGAACATGTGGAAAACGTCTGTCAAATAGGCCACTCTAATATTACGAGTTGTTTGGTTGGTTGGCTAGTTATACTAGAGTATGTTGGTCACCTTTGAAATTTCATAAACTTGATTTTTACAATATAACGATATTTGTATTGATGTACACTCATTGGACTAGAGAATTAATGTAAACATATAAGTATAATTTATCATCATATTGTTCATAATTCATGAACAATGTTGTATGGAGCTGACCCAATAATATAAATTATCACTTTGTCATTCTTATGTGTTCATTTACAATTGAATGCAGATACAGGTTTTAACGGTGTAGTAAAGAGATCTATTTATAAGGAAATGCATGCGTAAATGACCGCATGAGAATGGTCAGACCATTTAATCTAATGCAAATGCACGAGTTGTTATATTGATTTAAAAAAATTGCAAAGTAAAATATGCAAACACTTTATAATATAAAATAATAACAATAACGGTGACTAAATAATTTAAAAAATTAAAATCTGGTCCAGGTAGTCCAACTGCTTCGACAGTCTTGGTTGTTCCGTGGTTCTCGACCGTTTGTTGTGTTTCGGAATTGAAAGTTGACTTTTTAACTTATTGGCTGATTTTGCGAAATATTTGAATTCTTAATCGCATGATCTTCATTTACTACCATACGGGTTGACTTTACATAACTATTGTGGGCAATACTCCAACATTTTTTTTTTTGCAATACCACTAATTTAACATACAAAACTCTTGCATTTCATCATCAAAAGAACAATGCTCTTAATCTTATGCTTAATTTCTTCACCGTTTATAAAGCATAAATGCATACGTAATTTCTTTAAAAACTAACCATCTTATAAAGCTTAATTGCTCTATCTATACATATTCCGACTTATTCCAACCCCTCTTCAACACCAATGTCTATCTCATAACATAAAGAGGTATCTGCTATGGATTTATGGAATTTTGTTTAAATTTGTATCATTCTCATATTTGTTGACTAACTGTCATAATTAGAATGCGGAAGAAAATTATATCGTCATTAAAGAAACAATTATAGATAAGTTAGTTTTAGACTATGACAACCTATTATTTGAACCATGTACCACAACATTTGTATTAGTGCTGATGTTACTAGGGCATACTCTATTAGAGCATACTCTATTTAATATGTTCTTGTAACACAAACTTATTCTTTTGATCCCTAAATTATAATGTCAATTATGTTTTATATGGTTGTAAATTTAGTCCTTAAATATATTATGTTAGATCTAATACACACATCAAAACGCTTGACAATTTCTAGATTACAACAGCTGCTTCATAATTGATTATTTATTATAAGCCTATTGTGTTTTGTTTGGCCTACTTTAGCTGTTTTAATAATTTTTTTAACAAGTTATCCACAGAAATGCCAAATGGCAACCTAATTTTAATAAATAATTACAATATTATTCAATTTTAAGATAAACAATTTTGATTTAGTATATTTGAAATTAAACACTGTGAAATTTCTGTAAAAGCAATCCCCCCACAAAGAAAACAAAATTATATTTTCATGGTAAAATTCCTTAAAATGTTGCTTAATTGGGGCCATGAAACAAGATGCGGTCGTTTCATATTAATTATCATCTGCATTCATTAATTATGCAATTTCCTACCATCTACTTTAACAACATGCATGTCCTATCATCTTTTAAGGGATTGACATGTCTTTCTGATTTCTCCATCGATTGAAATAACATTTCGATCCACACCGCCATGGACAGCCTAAGCAATCACGCAATCTTCTAATGTGTGACACGTTGTTAACTTTTCTCATCGGAAGCATTCGCTATTTGTTGTATTATGCAATTAAACATGTTACATAAAAAATAATAAAGTATTTGTTATAAATATTATTATCTATGTGGTTGTCCACGTAAATACTAATTAGTTTTGTCCTTATGATGTAAACATTTCCTCTATATAAAGAGGCTAATGAGAATGAATAAGACACTTCCATTCCCTCATATATTTTGTCTCTATATTATTTCTCTCAATTCTCTCTAGTTTATAACACGTTATCAAGCACGCTGCGCTCAAATTTTTTCTTCTTCTTTGAACTCCATGATAATCTACGAGTCCTATGGTGCAACATCGTTGTTTTTTTACCATACTCATGATCTATGAGTTTCATATTTCTTTTAAAGATGTAGTGTATATCATTGTTTATATTCATGTAATTTCTATATTTGTTATAATTCATAAAGTGAGCCTCTTGCTTCACTTTAGCTACTCGAATCCACTTTTTCGAGTATATTGTTTGAACCTTCTGTTCAACATTCGATGTTTAGAACCTCTATTCAACATTCGATGTTTAGAATCTTTGTTCAACATTCGATCTTTAGAATCTCTTGTTCTAATTGTCAACATGAGCCATATGTTTCGTCTCTATCCATGAGATCCATCGTTCAAATTTATGAACATTTTGAACTTCATGTTCTAACATATTATGGATTATAATCTCTTTCATCTTGAAGGATCAACGAGTCATATGCGTTTCGATTATATAATTCTTAATCATGACATATTGATACTCAAATCTATCAATATTATATTTATTATGTCATCAATTTCACAATTATTCTTTGTGAAAGATCAAACTCACCACATGAGTTTTTTTAAATTATTTCAATTGAATTCTCTAATTCATTGTGCAATATTTCATACGGTGGTTACATTTCAATTTGATTACTTACTATTTATTTCAATGTAATAAATTGAAATATTAAACTCCCATTTATATCTATATTTATAAGTGGTGATGAGTTTACAATCAAACGAGATCGAAACCGCATGTTTCTTGATCCGATTATATGAGGACATTAAATTCCTCAAAGGTTACACAATAACCAAAAATCAAAGTTATGGAATCGAAACCACATGTTTCTTGATCCAATTATAAATAAGGACCTAAAGTTACTACTTGCTCCTATTTATGATTACATGAGAACCTCACGTTCTATCCACTTTTAGGACATGATATTCTTAATTGTGTAAAATCAAACTCAAGTTTTGAGTAATATTTGGCCACCAATTTTTCTTACTTTCATTAAAGTAAATGTTTTATTTTCATATGGACCGCTGTCCTCAACTCAAAATTCGAGTATATCATTTTTGGCTAATTGAATTTGAATTATAGATATTTATTATCAAGAGTAGTGACAAATTAATTTACTTTATTGCATTAAGTGCAATTATAGCAATATCCATTGCGATTGTTAATATCTTACAATTAATGCTTATTAAGGTAATGATTGATGACTCCGGCAGAGTTTTTATCATGTTACTTAATATGAAATATCAATTGCATCAATTACCTCCAATTCAGGTGTATGGAGACAATTGCTATCACATATGGAATGTGTTAAATATCCATAAATAAATTGAATGTGTCTTGAACCACATATTCATCAAGTCAAATACGTACATTATTTTGACATGATCAGTTATGTCATTTTGGATCTACCATGTTTATGTAAGATAATTAACAAACTCCAATGACGTCATTCATTGTTTGAGTATAAATATCATTTTGTCATACAATCATGATTGCAAAATATGCTCACAATTAATGACCATTATTTCTCGCACAATTTGCGCGTTGTCACTTTAATAAGACAATTCTCTCACCATTAGTGGGAGTGAAGATCGTTTCTGACGAATGATGAGACTTAGCATGAGATCTTTATCCACCATGTTTAATTTTAATTTTGAGGAAAAGTCTTCACCAATTACGATTAAATTGAGAAAGTGATATTTTATTTTTGACCTAAAATTGGTTTCGATTCGTCACCTACCAATAAATATCTTACATTCAAAGAATGTAATATCTTTTAATGCATATTTTGCAAATGGTCAAAAATTAGAATGTGTGGGATCTCTAATTGATGATCATCGATGATATATTACTTATGGTAGCTACCAAATTTATCAAGGGTTGTGTATTGACATTTCCACGTTTCAATATATTGACAAATTATATTATTGGCCAATATGGAAAGGGGCAATTCAATTGAAATTTAATATTGAAAATGTGATGAAACATTATGGATCAAGTTAACCCTAAGAGTATTAAAGGGTGTTTTATTAAAGTGAAGTGAAGTCACTATGACACAATTTCTTTTATAGAGACATGATATTATGGATATCATTCATCTTTTATACAAGTGATAACTTTTCTATAAGTACAGTGTTATATATAGCTGTTATATTGACGTGAGACTTATGGCACGTTGTCATATTGTGAAGACCTAAAAGGCACATAGCTAAAAGCAAATGCCCAAAGATAAGTGTCATTATAAGCATATTGCTTGGTTAAATCCTTGAAGGATTCATATTGCCAAAGGCAAGTCCATGAATGACTAAAAGAGCCTCAGCTCATGACTCATTGAATCAAAGTGTCTAAAGTTCTTGTATACTCATTTTATTATAGTCAAAGTGACTTATATTGCCTCAATGATTACTATGACAAGACTTTGAAATCGAATTCGAATTATGATCATAACGTTGCAACGTATTCTAACATTCGCGAAGTTATTTAAGCTCCAACTGAGTACTTATACAGATATTAATTGATATTTGTGGCTAGATATGCCATAATAGTTTTACAAGCTCTGAATATTGTTTAAACGTACATGTGTTAATTGTTAATCCTTTATATTGTTATTCTTCATCTACTGTCTTAATGTATAAATTTGTGCATATGATGACATTGTTTCTAACCTTTTTATGTAAGGTAAGACTTGATGAAAATTGCCTAGTTTTGTTGGCTTTACTTTTACATTGCACGAATGAGAATAAATAATGAGTCCCCTATATGTAAAGCACACATGGTTTATCTTTATGACAATCACACCAAATTATTGAGCATGGTACATGTACTTTACCAAATGCATGATTGAAGCTTGCAACAATCAGGGGGAGATTCTCATCAGGGGGAGCATCCAGACGTATGCTATCTAGGACATATGCGTGTTGTACTCTTTTCTCCTTCGACTAGGGTTGTTTTTATCCCATTGGGTTTTTGTTACCTGGCAAGGTTTTGATGAGGCAACAATAAAGCGCGTCCAACACCATATCATTAATTGGTGGACATCCAAGGATGGGCACACTGGTCAATCTACCCATTGGATTTGGCAGTTGGAGAAATTAAACAGACACATTTGGTCCAACAAATTATTTGACTTCCATTATATTTTTTATTCCAAACTCCCTTCCACCTCTCTATCGGAAATGTCTCCATTCACGATGTCTTTCCAGAATTAATGAGTACCTGAACGGAGCTAATCCATATCACGTACACACACTCTTCAACCGTAATTTACATCTTCTATCTTCCTTTTTCCTGTACTCACTCAATGAACATGGTGGTATTATTATTTATGGTGTCTTTATATGACAGATCTGCATTTGATTTTGACAATATATGTCTTAAAATGGTCGCTAGGTGTTGATATAATGTAATCATTCCTGCATGGGTGTTTCTACTAAACTCCATCAGGGCGTGACTGGTTTGACTAAGCATTCCCCTGATAGATACAATGGAAGAAGGTCGATTTGCATTAATAGCCGGCTTGTTTTTTCGTGATCTCAAAATGGTGGTATTATTTTAACTCATACTTACATAAGATTAATGCATCTCAGTACAAATTTCATTTATTCATTCGACAATACAATGAAAAATTCATCCATGTCCTAAAACTTGTTGACGATTCTCATAACCTACACGTTAAACTACATCCCGTAACTAACAACTTACTCCACAATCTCTTGTTGTGCAGATGATCCCTCTTGATTTTACCACCGAATATTTGCATGTCAATATGCGCCATACTACAAAGATCCATATTGACGATTTGAGGAGACCAGTTTCGAAAGTTAGGGTCTTCAAATTTGAAGGCAACATGTACTTTGATGACCGCTGGTGCATATTTGTGCAACAAAATCTACCCTCCAGATGTGCTTGGATGTTGCTCACATTTTAGCATAAGGGGGTCTGAATTTCTCCGTTTCTAGATACAAGTCAGATGGAGACTTCATTTTTTAAATGCCAGAATGTGACCTTCCGGTCGGAGTACCTCATTCCCTTATTGAAAATGACCATTCTTTCTGTGTGGAAGTCTTTCCATCAACAAGAAATTCTCGTTCTTAGGTTTTCATTTTTTTATGTTCATTAACTCTACCATCGTATTTCCAGTACATGGGTTTGATTTTTCATTTAGTTATGTTGTTCGAGTCATGCAACAACCTGTTAACTAATATGCGATGTGTCTACAATGTTCATTTCTATATAGTGTTTGGAATCTATGTTTGTGAACTTCATTTACATTAGAACTTTTCCATAGAACATTCCAAAATGGTTTGCTAACATAATTAAACATGTTCGTCCCACACGCGTGAACATGAGGTCGGAAGGGTATATACATAAGGCAACCAACGTACTCATAAAGGACCATGAGAACACTTTGTAGTTTATAACAGGCTGACATACCTTCGTTTGTAATAATGTACTTTGCAACTATAATTGGGCTATTTTCACACTCTCCGCTGGGGACGAGGTTGTTGAAGGAATGAAGGTTTTCAAAACTTTTTATTTAGTGCGGAATTAGTTTAACAATTAAACTACTAATTAACCATAAAATCCATTCTATGTCCCTTGTGATCTTGGCTTATTTATGATACATATAAACATAGCATAATTATTAAGAATAATCAAAGAAGGAGTTCTTGTTCTACTCACCTTTGATGCGCGAATTTAATCCGATCCAAGTGAACCACCAAAATTTCTCTCCTTGATTTCTCCTTGAAGATGTTTCCTCCACCTTGAAACACCTTGGAATGTCAACTCCTTGAGCACTATCTTGTGCTAGAAATTTTCTTCTTGATGTATCAAGAAAGCCACAAAAATATATGGCATCTAAGGATCTTCACCTAAGTGGATGTGAGATGAAGAAGATGATAGAAAGGAAGAAATATAGAAGTCTTCTTTCTTTCTATGTGGCAGCCCTTTTTTACATATGAGAAAGAGAGAGAGTACTCTTCTCTTACAAACTCACAAAGTGATGTAAAATTGCCTTAATGAATTTTAGTCATTCATTTACATTAAGTAGTTATAAACTTTTCTAACAATTAATATTTACATGTTGACTTTCTAAAAGCCAACATACATGGCTGCCATTGAAATGATATTGGGCTATTAATATGGGCCTTGGGCTTTTAATTAAGTCTCACTTAGTGAAACCCAAGCCCACACCTAAAAGGCCCGACAATCGGTTAGGCCCAATAAGCTCGGTTTTACCCGAAAACTCTAATTATGTCCAAATAATTAATGTAATTAATTATTTAGGTATAACCAACTCTTGTTTAATCTTCTTCATATATAATCTCAATGATCCACTTATATGATGTGCGATCTCTTAGGTTCTAATTAACGAGGTAGTGAAGTTCATAGAACAATCTCACTAGACGGAAAAGGTTCCCCCCACGGGGAACTCCGTTTTTCGAAGGGGGGCGCTTTGGTTCATCCCTCTCCCCTTTTTTCCCCAACAGGGGGGCCCAAATTTCTTCTCCTTGTGTTTTGTGTGGGATAGTGTGGGCGGTCTTTTTGTTTTCTTTTCCCCCCCACAGAAAGTTTTTTTTTTGTGTTGTTTTCTTTTTTTTTTTTTTTTTGTCCCCTCTTTTTCTGTGGTTTTTTTTTTTTTTTTTTTTTTTGTTTTTTTTTTTTTTTGGTGGAGGGAAAAAAGAAGGATAACCCCCCCTCTTTTTTTTTCTCTCCCCCACATTTTTTTTCTTATTATTAAATCTCCTCCCCCCTTTTACCCTTATCCATTCTATTTTGTTTACGAATCAAAACTCCATTTTGATTCTCCCTTTAAATTAGGATTATAAATATTTATCAATCCTCGGGGACTTCACAAATCATGAGTGACGTCTTGCAACATATCATGACTACCCAAGTTAATATAGAATTGTAAAGAACCTATTCAATTGGAATTACAATACAATATGGTCCTTCTCTAATACGATGTTCTGAATCATATCATCGAGGTATGAAATTGATATGTCAATCCCCTAATATGATTCACATTCTTATGTGATTCTAAGAATGTGATTATAAACTATTTCTAATCTCATTCATTGTTTTGGCCAAAGACTTACTGAATCACATCTTTGAACATACTCCTCATTTACTAAAGGATATAGATTCCTTATTGTACACTCACATGTCTCTATGAGAAAATTGATTACTCCAATGAATGCATGGATCATATCCATTAAGGGACATAATATTATTGCATCATCAAGAGTTAATCCATTCATTCATAAGACAACCATGGTGCCTCAGGTCAAATGACTAATTTGTATTATTGCAATTTAGAATTCAAGTTTGACATGTAAGTAAAACTCCATACAAGAACTCTAGTGATCGCGTTCAGTGTACTCTTAAAGAAAAGAGCACCCACATACTTGTATTAGCGTCTCTACACAAATGACTCGAGACTTGTCATCCTCCCTATTGAGCATACATAGTATATGCTAGTCTTTCGGAATTATCAATGTCCAAGTGATAATCCTATGACTAGGAACCTTTTAGGATATGAGTGTGTAAGAGTAAAGGTCTCACACATCTAACTCCTTAGATTAATTTCTCTTTAACTCAAATTCCTTGGACCTTGTTCAATCAAATATTGAATATATGCAATGAACAATAAAACTTGCCCTTTTGATTAATAATAATTACAATAATAATTACATCAAAATGATTGTTTTAGGACATAACTCCTTCAATTGTTGTACATGTGTACAACGTTTCCAATCCCATAAATGATGATGAGGGGGAATGAGACATTGTTGAGTACATTATCCTTTCCGATTCAGAACCTGAGGTAGTGAGATCAAAGAAGACGAACCCTGTGGATTCAGACGAAGATGAAATGGACATGGAGGAGGAGCAGGAGGAGGAAGAGGGAGAGTATCCTTCGTAGTTTGTTTTTCGTCTCCAGAAGAACACCGCGGTGAGTAGACTATAACTCGTGTCTTTCAAATGAGTTGTATTGGGTATACTGTAGCATATGTTCGGTTGGCCCTATTCATTAAGAATTTTATGGCCTCATAGAATAATATAAGGTTACTCTCTAAAGAATAAATTGAAGTCATATCATCTGTTTATGAGAAAATGACTAATAGTTATTGGCTGTTTTGCCACATTTATGAGGATTTTTTTTAAATTTTCTATTTGCAGCAAGTTCCCACTGAATGGGCCAGAAAATATTTGCTTCAGGGAGGATATTGGATGAGCAAGCTGTATTTTAATCGTAACTATACGGGTGCAGATGTTTAGGTCATAAAATCGAACAAAACGGTAAAGTTTAGCGTTGGCTTTACCGATTTCATGGAGGCCAATGGCATCAAGAAGGGAGACTCACTAAGGTTGTATCAAAACCAGGGACAAGGAATTTATCGTCCTCAAACTCTGATCAATTATCTCAAGCAGGTTATATGCTGAAGGCATCATATGTGATATTGAGCGACATAAATGTTTGTCCGCTGGTCATGCAGACAATTATCAATGTATTTTGTTTCGCATGTATGGAAAGATTTGTTTAAATATGCACAGCTATTGCTACAAACCCTTTGCTCTAACAAAAATTATAGTTTGGTATTTTGTTTTGGTATGTGCACTTTTAAACTAATACTTTGAATGTGATGGAATAGAATTGATACCATTTTAATGTATTGTGGATCAAAATAATTCTTATTTTTGGAAGAACATAATCCTTTAACAAGGGAACCTATATTCTATCCGTAACTGACAAAATTCAGACCATTATGCAAACCGTGCAGAGGTCCTATGATATTTTACACATATATGTTCAGTCGGTAAGTAACACCGATTGTTGGTGTTAAACAATATTGGTTAAGTCCATAATATAATGCAATTGGTGGCCATAAATTATAAGTAGGAATAACAAATTTTTTTTTCCAATCTCTACACTAAGGTCGTCCGAGGCACACAAGAGGTTTTTGCTGAGGAGACGAATAGATCGAGGGGGGACTTTTGGAAAATGATAACTGTCCGAGGCACACAAGAGGTTTTTCCAATCTCTACAATATGATGGATTTGATTCCCCCGAGTTTTTTGACGAGGGGGGACTTTTGGAAAATGATAACTGTCCATTATCCGGATGAGGGTAGAAATTAAGAAGTATGAAGAATGCGAAAGGTGGTCAGGGAAGGGGGGGAATGTGTTGTTTGGTTATATGATGTAACCAGTTTACTATTTACTTGGAATGTATCGTAACAAAAAATGACCATGTAGTAAGCTACAAATTTTGAATTTGTAGAAAATTAAAATCACAAAGCGTTGAACAATATTGTGTCATGACTCTTCAAAGTTAAAAGACAAAGTTACTGCAATGATTTTAATCAATCGACATCTACTATTAGTTGCAAAATGATTCCATATGTAACTTGATTCTTGCATAGAACTTGTGTTGCTAGATATATGTTAGTTGCAAATAAATGAGAGTTTGATATGTTGTAGAGCAATTCATGTTCTTCATTCGAAAAGGACGATGTATGTGTGAGCTCATAAACCAAATGATGAATGTGCTATTAGGTTGATGCCCTTACATAGGATTATTTGTTCTAAATCGATATATGAACAAGTTCTAAAAGTATCTAATGTACTGGTATTGTAACATATGTCAAGCCTCAACAGTCATGGCGAGGTATTTGCTAAAGAGTGACCTAATTTAATACAAAATATTTTATTGTCAATTAAACGTGTTCATGTGACGCCCACGAGCAAAGTTGAGCATGGAATCCTGGGAAAAATAAACTAATTTAATAAAAGCTTGAACGTATAGGTGTGGTGGGTCGAAAACTGAGGTACAAACCCTTGGGTCAAATCCGCAGCCAATATCGGACGACACACAATGAATCTACTAATTCAAAATTTTTGTTAACTTTGGACATGAACGTTATCTGACGCAGATCGTCCAACCAGTACAACTGAATGACTAGCCGACATCAAATCGATTAAATGTAGGATTGATACGAACACATCCATTAGTGAGAGTTTGTTTTTTATTACAATTGGATCGTTGAAGAGTGTTGTCATGACGAGGAAAGAAGTAGACTATATATTCAAAGCAACATATGTTTTGTACGCTATGTCAGCTATATGTTGTGTCCAGTTGACGACATGGGAGTTAATCATATGATGTTTTTGCCTCTCCTCAAGACTTTATATATGGTACGTGGTCTGAATTGGGCAACTCTGTAGTACAACAAGTTGTTGGATGGTGTCCTAACGATGAAAATAGTCCATAAATAGGAAGGCTAGTGTGTTTACCGTTCATCCAATTATTCTATGTCAATGTGTTGGGAAGCAGTTTGAGATGGGTAGACAAGTTGTTGGATGGTGTCCTAATGATGAAAATAGTCCACAAATAGGAAGGCTAGTGTGTTTACCGTTCATCCAATTATTCTATTTCAATGTGTTGGGAAGCAGTTTGAGATGGGTAGACAAGGAAATAACACCAATTATTTACTAGACTGTAGATAATGCCACAAGGGTAGTGGATTTGATTAGAAATATTGGCAGATTTTCAAAGATGACAACAGACATGAGGGTTGTTACCAGTAATAGAAGTAATTGGGGAACCAAATTCGGAGTAGAAGATCAACATGGGATACATGACAGTAGGACATATGATGAATTAAAGGTATGAACATGCGATTAGATTGTGTGAAAATAGATGTTAGGGAAATGAAGGGCAAAATGAACATCATAAAGCTGAAGTTTTGAGAGTTTGTACATGAGCTTGAAAGTATTAGAAAGGGTCTTAGGTCATTTAACGGGGAGACAGTTAAAAACATTGTGAATGAGATGCTGAAACAGTGCCCTAAGTTGAAATTGGATATTTGTGATGGTAATGAAAGGAAGCCAGACAATAAAGGCACAGTCAGGGCCGGCCATGAGAATTCAGGAGCCTTGTGCGAAACTTAAAATTAGGCCATACTAATTAAGGTCGCATGACGAAAGTATAAAAAAAGTTTCTATGGTTCATTTGTTTTTATAAAGTAAAATATAACTAAAATTCATCAACAAAAATATAATATTGTCATCAAATAACATTAAAGGTAGTTCTACTATAACAAAAACCATTATTCCATTACAATGTAACTAGTCACCAAACAAAAATAAAGGTTCAAACATTATAGTTATAGTGAACTTGCGTTTGATAGAAGAATGACATTTAAACTTGTTCCATAAGTTCCTCAAAACTTCCAACAACCCATCTGTTCATTAGATCAAAGAAAAAAAAATTGTCAATGGTGAAATGAGTAGTAGTTATACAGTAGACTAAAACTAAAAGTAACAAGCAAAATTTACCTCAAAACTACTCAGCATTTCCATCGGATCTTCCAGAATTGAAACTATTACTAGACCCTTTACCAAGAGAAAAAGAAATGAAAAAAGGACAGCCAGTGCAATAAAAAATAATGAAGGAGAGACTTAGGGAGTTGGGGGATTTTTTTGGGGGCTGACGATGAAGTTCTTTGCTGACCTTTTGCATTGAGAACAAGCCACTTTGGGGTTTGCGTGTGAATGTGTGATAATATACTTCCCTGAATCCCTTTATTTTGTTGTTTTTTTATAAAATTTAAACTATTTCTATTTTCTGTACTGAGAATCGGAGGCCCCTGAAAATATGGGGCCCTGTGCGCCGGCACCACCCACACACCCTCAGCGCCGGTTCTGGGCACAGTCATCAAGAGTAACAGTGGACACTTCAACGGAGACAAGGTTGGTGATTTATATGTTATTTACATACAAATTAGGTCTCCAATCACTCTAGAAATGCTAATCCAAGGGCCATTTAGTGTCTCTAATCCTTGAATTGCACCATTGTAGGGTTCACGAGCATGGGATGGATATCGGCAGCAAAAAGACGCGTTTTGGAGCTTTTAGTGGATTTCCGGAAAAAGGACGAAAAGTCAACCCAAGGACCAAAAAATCAACTCGTGGTCAACCCCGACTTGAGAGAGTCAACGAGTCAACATGGAGTCCCAAAAGTGAGTCGCAAGAGAATTTCGAAAGTTTGGTCAAAAGTCAATTTTGGTCAACTCCGATGGTCATGGTCAAAGTCAAGGCTAAGTCAACCTCGTGACTCATCAAGAAGCTTCCAAGGCATCATGGAGTATGTTAGATATGGTGAGGTCACTCCTAGTCTATTCCTTCATTTTGTCTCCCATAAGATTTTACCTCATTGTCCTTCATTTAATCTCCTTAGCCATTGGATTTAACCCTAGCAATCCTAGCCTTTCATTCTCTATTTCTTTTGCCTATATATAGTTTAGTTTGTGCCTCTTTAGGGATCTTTTTCCTTCCCAATCAGCCCCAAACCGATCTCATTCCCCTTTCCCTTTTCTTCTCTCCATTTTTCCTCTTCACCTTAGCTTCTGCACGATCGTCGACCGGTTGATGACCTCCTGTCGAACGGTCGACAGTCGACGGGTTCCGCCACTTCAGCTCATTTTCGCCGCCTCCGCTACTTCCACCACCATTTGGGCAGCTGGGGATCCTCACCAGACATCAAGGACGTCATTTAAACCCAAGGAGAAGAAGGAGACACCATTGATTGAGCATTTCTCACCCCTTCTCTCTCTTGTACTCATGATTATAGCTTACTATTGTATTATGATGATGCATACCTTGATGGATAGTGAGTAGTTACCTTGTTGGGGACTAGGGTTGTGTGCCCTAGTCCATTGTGATATAATGATGAATTAACTATGTATGGATGTTTTGTGATGAATGAATATGTCTATTACCCAATTCAATTTGTGTTGAATGCATGTTTAGGGAACTTAGTCACTTCTTTGAGCATGTGTGCAATCTATTTTGATTGAGATTGTTGGGGTGACTCCTAACTCTCTTTAGGCATTTGATAATAGATGTGATGAGATCTCCTTGTTTGAGCTTCTAAGTCTTTGTGCCCTTCGCCTCCCAAGGCACATTGGGAGAGTTCTAGTGACCCATAACATGACACTATGAATACATAAGAAAAGATGGTCTTAGACCCATAACATGGCTAAGATACGAAACTTGATTCATTCATTGCACAAGCATGATTACTAAATTAGTTCGTTAAGCATCGTATTTGGACTTAGGCTAACCCGAAACCCCAACACTTTCCTTATTGTGCACACACTTTACCTTACTTACTTGCATTGTTTACTTGCTTGTTGTCTTGGCATTCTACCATCTCTTTACAAAACCAAACTCACCACACTCACACTTCACACATTGTTCATACACACTATTCACTCACTCTTTCCATTTCTCATCTATTCCATTGTTGCTAGAATCACTCATCTAGTGCACTACCTAGAGATTGAGGAGCCCAACGATTCTTGATGGAACGACAATCCGATCTTAACCTATACTTACCCTACACTTTGACGATGAGTCAATTGGTGGTGGAAAACGCTTGCTATCAGGAGACTAATCGTGTAGGATTGTGATGGCTAATGTGCCTCCAGGCAAAGCAACACAACAACAAATGGTATTTTTAGCTTTTGAAGTTAGCTATCCCGACAATGAAAGGCAATGCAAAACTTGTCACACCCCGAATTTCCAACAAATTAAATAAGGCTTTTCGCCTTTAATCACCATTAAATTCGGAACGTGAAGCATGGATTACCAAAATACAAATGCACATATATATTTTTTTCTTTTTAAACATGTGCACAACCACCAATCCATGCTCTACCACAATGTAATTACTGACTCGTTCTTTAGAGTCGAATATTACATTCCATAATTTACATAATAAATTGGCATTATGCAAACTATTAAGTAAATTCACCTACAGAGTTTTAAAACACAGCGGAAGACTAAAATCACGAGCAACTCCAAAGCTCTTTAGTTCAACTCCTAATTATCCTAACTTGTAGGATAAATCCCTACACCGTCGAATAGTGTACCGGGTTATAACAACAACCCGGTCAGCTTGCAAAGCTGGTATGAGTAAACACAATTTCTACTTATGGGCCGCGTTACGGGGTGAGGGTCGCGTCAAACGTAGTGGATGGTAAATTGTGACGGGGTTGTCGCCCAAGGGTGGAGCCCAAGTCTACGGTGAACAAAGCAAACAAAGTTACAAGCACAGAAGTGGTGTGATTAGAGTGGATTTTTACTAGATGTGGAGTATGTGCAACAGCAAGTGTAGTGTCAAAGGGGTGACACTCGAGTGACAAACAAAACAGAACCAAAGTGGCAAGAACAGTGACTAAGTAACAAATCTAATCTAAGTGAGAATGTGGTAACAAGAACACAAATGAATGTGTTGATAGCTTTGTGTGTTGTTGAGGTGACAAGCCCAACAAAAATGTGATTGTTTCGGGTTCACTCTACCCCAATTAAATGTATGAGAACTCTCAAGAACATGCAACAATGAATTCACTAAGGATCAAACCCCTATCCTAGCCATGTTATGGTTCGAGGATTGACTCTTCTAGGCCTATTTTGTGCCTTATTAGGGTCACAAATACTCCTAGCTAGTCCATTTATCCAAGCCTTGTTAGGGTCTCAAACAAACTTCCTAGGCATAGAGATTCAAGAATCAAGATTCAAACAAACTCAGTCCATTGACATAAACTCATCATGCTCATTGCAAACACATAGGATAAAATGTAATCAACATAGAATCCACTCAAGTTAAGTTTAACACATGCTTGCGAATTAATTAGATTCAAGAACAAGCATCAAACAAAACCGTATTTAACCAATGAACATATCCAGAAACGAATTCATCATGCATACTCAAGAGAAATCATCAAAACATCATCATGGGCTAGAGCACACAACCGCCCCAATCTAATGAACTACTCATAATTCATTGTCATATACATCAATAATCTCAAATAGAAAAGCATAAGTTCAAAGTAAGAAAAAAGAAGTCAAGAAATGCTCAAGATGTCGATGGCTAGCAGCTCCTTGGTGACTCCAAGTATGTAGCAAGCCTCCTTGAGCTCCCCTCTCCTTCTACAAGCTCCACTTATCTCCAAGCTTCCCAACTCTTGATGTCTCAATGGATGGCAACTTGTGGTGAAGGTAGATCGATGGAATGGTGGTGGAAAGTGTATGGTTGTAGTGTATGGGGTGTGTGGGAGATATTTCGTGAAGGGATGGAAGTAAGATGAGTGGTGGAAGGTGGTGAAAATGGAAGAACAAAAACGGCAGACGTACTGGGCGTCCGAGCGCTTGGTGCGTCTGTGTGTGTTTCTGCAAGGTTTGGCGAGAGAAAATGGTGTGTATCTCTCTAGGGATGTCTGGTTAGTCTCTACAGCTTCCAAAGCTTCACTAGGGTTTCCTAGTGGGCTGACATGGCAAGGGTGAGTGGAGGGAAAAGAAATGGAAAAGAAAGGTGAAGTGGAGGGATTTGTGGGTGAGTGGACATGTCATCAGCCATGCACATGTGTGCAGCTGGTGTAGGAGACTCTCTCCTTCTATGGTGGTGCTCCGGTGGTGGTCCGGCGGTGCTGCCGCCTCTTGTGCTGGTGGTTGGCCGGAAAAGTCGCCAGAAATGCAATTTCTTCATTTTCCTTCCTTTCTTCGATTCTTCAAGGCCTTCAATGGCAACGTTTTCCGAAGGTGAATTCATGCAATCTTCCATGTCTAGAAGCCATGGTTGACTCCTTGTCCTCTTCTCGGAAGTGTGCCCAAAAGTAGTCAAAATGCATCTTCTTGTGCCGAATTACCTCAAGTCACCTAAGTAACCTGAAATCGTGAAAACGCATATTAGTAGTAACAAAATGCCTTCGGATAAGCTTAACTCTCGTGATTATGAATACAATCTGCACTATAAATAAGTGCAAATCAGAAATCACTCCAACAATTTACATGCAAACAATTATTACATACAATAATATACAATTTGTAAATCACGCCAACATTCAAAAATTCAACAAACCGCCAAATCAATCTCGAAGTCCATCAAATTCACCACCACTCAATTCAATCCTACCCATGACTTATCAACTGTTATAACAATTCAAATGTCGCATTTGGACATCTACCAGTGAGAATACTATTGAGGTTCATTTGAAAAACACCGATAACACTACTTTGTTACCGTAATTACACTACACCCTTCTTGGTGAATAGTGCATAATTCGTGAGGACACCAATAACACTACTTTGTCACCGGGCCGATAGCACTACTTTGCTACCGTTATTACTCTTATCCAAAATACATTTTTAGTATTCTCACTAATAAACACCAAACGCCACATCTCAAAACTCCTCAAATGAACTCAATATCTCAATATTCTCCAAACCCAAAATCATGCAACATCTTATATCATATGCCTACGTGCAAAACCAATCCAGAGAATTCATATTATAAAATATATTGAACCTACACGTCCCATACATCGTATTTTAACCCCACACGTCTCTTACCGTGTATGTTAATATCAGGGTGATCCAAAATATTAAACAATATAAAAGCTCATCAAAAATCAATATCACCACAAAACAATCAATCAAGTGAGATTTACTCACCTTAGAAATCCAGCTTCTCCAAAATCAACACTTAACCGAAATCGACAATTTAGCCTAACGCTCCACAAATCCAAATAGCTATGAATATGCAATTCTCCATTTAGTACATCACAGTTCTCAAATCAACACTTCTAAAATCCTAAATATTCGTCGACACATCTAACGGTTAAATCGTCACAGATCGTAAAACGTACGATCCGTATTCGGGTTAATCCAACACCGATCAAACGACCTAATTTCACAAAACTTCAAACATGAAAGTTGTTCATATCGATGAACTAAGCACAACAGAGCAAATAATTGCTCCGGGAACCGCCGGACACGCCGCCACAGTGCGGCGGTAGCCCTCCGGTCAAAGTGCTCTGATTGCTATGAAATTTTAACAACATATACATCTCAACAAACCCAACAAGTTTTGTAACTACCTCAAAGTGAGATGATGGCCGAATCGGAAGGAATTGCCGTCGAAAGCCATGAATTCCCAATTTTCAAATCCGAAATTCTCTTTCGTCCAAACTCCTATTGAGGCGTACTTTATGTCGTTAGAAAGCCCTAGCCAAGGTCTACAAAGCCCAACAGGTGGCTTAAGTAGAATCAGCCAGAAATGATTCCCGAAAGCAAACAAAATTCTGGCAGTTTTGGGTGTTTTTGGATGAAATTCTCTCCTTGATTTCTCTTCCCACACTAAGATTCGATGCAAGAAACTTATATAGGACTGAAGAGCATAGAGTGGTGAAGAATTGGGGACACGTTTCACACCTTGGGGTGGCCGGATCGCCGAGAAATCGGCCGGCAAAGAGAGGGCAGCGGGAAGGAAGAGAGAGTCGGGAGGGAGGAGAGAGAAATGATTTCTGAAATTTCCAAAAATGTAATTTCTATAAATAGAAATTCGTCCAACTTTTGAGACCCATAACTTCTTCATACGAACTCCGATTTTGACGATTCAAAATCCTACGAACTAGATTCGATGAGGGCTACAACTTTCATGAAGAAAGTATCTCCAAAATCTCAACCAAAAAAATAGTCAACTATTTTGACTTCTCGAAACTCAATATTTTTCGAGTTAATAATCATCCATCGATAAATCCACATCACCAACCATTCAAAATAATTTCCCAACATTTATTGCTTAACTCCAGAAATTTACAAACATCAATTTATGAAATTTCGGGGTATTACAAAACTAGTCAATAAGTCAAGAAGACACAGTCATAGTAAGGGTATAATACGGAGAAAAAAAATCCCAATATCCCTACAAGTGCGGTCTAATATGTTTGTTGGTTATACAGAAAAGTATACCTTCAAAAAACACCAAGGTGGTGGAAAAATTAATTTGCTAGTCTGACCGCTGAATATGATCATTGCAGGGCAAAATTATTATGCTAAAAAAATGTGGCCGCTTGCATCCTTATTACGGCCTCGATCCACATTAACTTTGTAAATACCCAAAATTTCTTAATTAAATTATGGAAATTTCTGAAAATTATTTAACGGTTCGACTATGCTTTTTTTCGAGGTGCGGATTTTTATACTTTTTCAAATGAATATCAACTCGAAACATTTTTGTTTTTGAGGGGTCGAAAGGTTGACTTTTAATTATTTCTCTGAATTTTTTCATCACAAAAGTTGTCGAGCAAGTCGATGCGAGTTTGAATACGCGTGGAATGCGAGAATTGGAGTTCGTATGAATGATTTATGGCTTATGGAAGTTTTGTTTCCATTTAAGGAATGTACTATAAATAGTGGTTACTATTTCTAGAAAATTTCGAAAAATGGCTTGAACCCCTTGGACTCCACAACAACTTTTGGTCTCCCTCGACCTAGTTTCAACCCATTTTCTCCAGAACTTTGCGGCTTCGTCGTTGTCACATTTGGCCACACCCGCCAAAAAATTGGTCCCTTTGTTTTTGCTTTGTACCCCCCTCCCCTCCCTTAAAATTTTTCCACCCTTCCATTCACCTTGAGGAGGGGAGGGAGGTTGGAAATTTTGGGAAAAAAAACAAATATTTGGTGGTTCTCCCTCCTATGGTTTGGGGGGGGGCTTAAACCAATAGGGTTCTCTTCCCCTCCTTCCCGAAAATGTCTCTATGGTGGTGGATTTTCCAAATCAATCAATGTGCAATGAGAATCATAGTTTAGAAGTTTGGCGGTTCCGCCACTGGAATACCCAGAATCCCAGATCCATTCATCAAAAACTGGTAGTTTCCAAATTTCACATAGATTCAACTCTCTCCAAACTCACTTCCCAAATAAGAGTGGAATGCCTTTATCGTGTTTATAATCACCATGAACATGATCCTCACCACACTCGTCTTCTGACTCCAAATAAGACCGACAACCCCGTTTTCCTCATCGAAATCGAATCAAGAACTATAGCCCATCCCCGCTCGACTCCTTGATTGCAAAATCAACTCTCATAATTTACCCATCTAACCGAATTTTACCTCATTGCCTCGTAATTTTTTTTGATCCATCTCTAACGTAGTGAAGGATGTTGATTGGAAAACAAAAGTAAGCAGTAACGGACAGCTGACATTCAATATTGCTCAGTGAATGACTCAAATCACAAATTCCACATTAAAAAATTACCGATGAATTTGCTTAAAAGTATTAATCTGGCTTTGAGGAATTCCTTAACGGTGAGTTTGGCTGAGACAATTGTAAATTCTTTAGAAATTTTGAAATGATGGAATCTACAACTCCATCAATTAAAATTCCATCAATTGCAATTTCCATTGTTTGGTTGTATCTATATGGAATTTGAAATATGCTATGAAGCATCGACACCGACACGGACTCGGCGATATGACACGACACGACACGGCGATACGGCAAAATTCAAAAAATAAGACACGACACGTTGTTGACACGATAATTAAAATAATATGTATAATATTTAAATAATAATATGAAAAAATTATTAAAATGAAAAATACTTCAAAAATCCACAAAATAATACATAATAAATTGATATACCAACAAAATAGTTATAGAAAAATTATTCTCATATCTGATCCACTTCATTCATCGCTCAGTAGCATTGTTTGTGCCTTCATTGTTATCACGAAGAAAGTATGTGAGCGTCCAATGTTGGCTCATCAAAGGAATTAGCAATCTCAAGCATGTCAACACTACTCTCATCCATAGAATTAAATTCATCTGCTCCAACATCCGACATTTGAGACACACCTTCATTGTGGCTTAGGTTCTTCCTCGATAAAAGACGAAGATTTGTATGGACAAACAATAAAACTTCCGCCATTTGTGGTGTTATCTTGTTCCTTCTCATAGAATGTATGATCTTTTCTGTTTAGTTTTTAACTTTTTATACAAGTCTAGGTTAGATAGCTTTGGATTAGGCCCGTTAGGATTTAAAAAATTGCAATTATATACTAAAAAATATTTTAAAAAGAAAAAAATATTCAAATACGTGTCGGAGGAGTGTCGATTATGACGACACGAGTGACTCAATGTAGTTGGTTTGGGGTTTGTCGGTTGGTCGTCGGGTCGTGCCCCCTCGGGTTGGTGGGTCGCTCTGCAGAGGAGGGGTGAGAGGGGAAGAGGGAGTGGGATTTACAGGTGAGGGGGGGGTTTGGTTTTGTAAAAGGGGTGAAGCCAGCAACAAACAAGTAAGCAAGCAAGGGGTAAGGTGCGTGGAAGGGGGTTTCGGGCAACCCCAAGTCCAGCAACAAGTGTCTTTTCCTCCGCGTGTGTGTGATCGCCCCTCTTGCCGCTTGTTCGGCCGTGCCCCAAGGTTTCGAGCCGTTATGGGTCTTCCCCCAGGTGTCAGGGGTTCCCATGTTCCAATACCACCCCAAAGTGCTAGGGGAAAACCGAAACGGGCCCACAAGTCCCTCCTTCCCTTGCCGGGTGTGGGTTCCAATCTCCACATCTCCAAGATAGGTTGTTACGCCAAAGAGGTGGTAAATCCAAGAACAAGCACCAACCATGAAAAGGAGCACACTTTACTCCAAGGGTTTTTCAAATCAGCCCAGTTTTGCCTCGCAAGGGAGTTGGTTAGGAGGGGGTTGTCGTTTCGACGAGGTCGGGCCCCCTCCCAGGTAGTTGGAGGGGTGCTCTGCTAGATGTAGATGACAAGATGTGGAAAGAGGGAGGTGTGCGTAGTGACAGTGTGGTGTAGTGGTTTGAAATAGGTAAGCAAAGGAAGTGCAAGACAAACAACAAACAAAAAAGCAAGGAAACCAGCAAGGAAAGATAAAGTGTGTGCAATAAGGAAAGGTGGGGTTTCGGGTCCCCCGGCCCCTTCGCTGAACAACCACAGAGTGCTTCAACTATGATTCGTCCAATTAATCGAGAATATATCCCTTGCCAACCAAGAGCAAGGTGAACCTCTAGTGTCCCCAAGCCGCTGGGTCTTTGTATAACCTTCGAGGCTAGACCCAATAATCTCAACAATGTTTGACCGACCAGGCGTCACCAGGGCGCTGAGCTATAAGGGTCCTAACATACATCACGGGCAGAGAGCCAAATATACAAAATATGTTCTCCATCTAAGGCAGCCCGGGCGGGGCAACCAAAGGTCTCCAATTACATCCAAAGGCAAACACAATGAAATGATTGATGTAATGTATCCTACGTGTAGGAACTCAATGGTATAACTAAGTCTGGTTCTAGCTATATCCAAAGGCTATGAATACTATCAAATTCAACTAGAAAGTATGGTTATGGATTAGGACAAAACACTCTGGCACTTAGGATCCAACCAAGGATCTCAAGGCACAAAGGCATAACACAAATCAAAAACACTTATTCCTCATGAAACTAAGGCCCCCACCAATTTCACATCAAGATAATGTTAGAGACATAGCTAGAAAGTGGTGAATTCTAACTCATACATCTAACATATGAAATTTGAATATAAACATGCCATGAATCAATATTGCATCACATATCATCAAAAGAGGTTCAATACATATCTATGGACTAGGCACACACAGTCCCAACAAATAACTACTCACTAAGTATCATAGTATACATCATCAAATTATAAATAAGAACTTAAACATAAGGAAAAGAGAGAGAGAGATGGGGAGTCATATATGGGTGTTCCTCCTGGCTTGATGATGAGTTGATGTTTGGTGAGGATCTCTAGAACAAGATGCTTGGTGTAGTGGAGGTGGAGAGGAATGAGAGTGATGGGTGGTGGTGGTGGCTAAAGAGATGGAAGAGATGAGAGATAAATGAGGTATATATAGGTGTAAGGAAAATGGAATGAAGGGTAGGATTGCTAGGGTTATATCCAATGGCTAAATGGATTAAATGAAGGGCAATGAGGTAAAATCTATGGGAATGAAAGGAGGAATAATCAAGGGTGACTCACATATCTAGGCATGGTCCTTCTGATTTTTGGATGCACTAGTGGATGAGTCACAAGGTGATTTGACCACGACTCGGAGTGACCAAAGTTGACTTTGACCCAACTCCGAATTCTCTTGCGACTCACTTCCGAGACTTCATGTTGACTTGTTGGCGATCTAAAGTCGGGGTTGACCACGAGTTGACTTTTGGTCCTCGGGTTGACTTTTCGTCCTTTTGCCGGAAATCCACTAAAAGCTCCAAAATGCGCCCCTTTCGCTCCATATATCAATCCAATGCTCGTGAACCCTACAATGGTGCAATTCAAGGATTAGAGACACTAAATGGCCCTTGGATTAACATTGCTAGAGTGATTAGAGGTCTAATTTGTATGTAAATAACATACAAATCAACGAGTGCCAGTGCCGTGTCGGCCAAAGTGTCGAAAAGTCAAAGTCAACCGACACAACCCCGACACGTGTCGGAGGAGTGTCGGAGCGTGTCAGACACGTGACACGACACCATTTTGGAGTGCCAGTGCATTGGAGGAAATATGTAATAAATTAAAAAAAATAAAAACAAATTAAAAGATTAAAATGGAAAAACACCTTGTTTTGGAAACTAATAAAAAAATAAAAACAAATTTCTAAAAGAGAATTCGAAATGACACATATTTTGATGGAAATTGAAGTGAGAAATGACACAGAAATTTATAATTTTCAAGTTGAAAATACCAAACGAAGTAATTTTAAGTTAATAAATTATAAATTTTTCACATTTAATTAAATTTCATATTTTTTTCCTTCATCCAAATACACCCTAAAACAGTATTAATCTGGCTTTGAGGAAATTGGATGCAAAGTTCTATATGAGTTGAAGCTTCCTGAGAATCTTATCAAGCTCATTATGAGTTGTGTGACTTCTACCTCGTTTCAAGTGATTCAAAGGTGTCTTTCGCTCCTCTGGTAAGGAGGAATAGACAAGGTCCTCTTTCTCCCTACCTCTTTGTCTTATGTATGGAGAAACTCTTTGATTTGCTGCTGTTGAAATTAAAAGTGGAGCTGTGCCTCTCTGCCGTGTTTCTCACTTATTCTTTGATGACCTAGTCTTATTCTCGAGCTCTCTCCCAAGCTAATACCCAAAAAGTGATGGATACTTCCGGCTTATCTCGGGACGCAATTTTGACAAATCTATGATCTATTGTTCTCCAAACCGGAAGAGACAAGGGATAGCCATGCGTGTCTCCTACCAATGACTTAGGAGAGTACCTTGGGATGCATGATTCACTCGGGTCAAAACACACTTTGCTACTGGTTGATAAAGTACGGGGGAGATTGGAGGAAAAAAACAAGATGGGGACCTTTATCAAGTTCACTTCTTCGTTTCTTATGCAATGCAAACTGCTAAGCTTCCCAGTCAAACTTGTGATAGCTTGGATTGGCTTAATAGGAATTTCCTGTGGAGAGATACCAATGACAAGAAGAAGGTCCATCTGGTGAATTGGGAAAAAGTGTGCAAACCTAAATGTAAGGGTGGCCTAGGCATCAAACTTGTTGCTGACATGAATAAGGCGATGTTAGCAAAGGCTAGTTGGAGAATTACTCAAGGTGACAATGGTTTGTGGTGTAAAGTTTATAAAGCTAAATACTTGAAAAACAATTTTTTACTTGACCCTGCTTATAACAAGCACACTGGTTGTTCCAGTACCTGGAATAGTATTATCTCTGGTGCTAAACTCCTCATACATGGTTTGGTTTGGAGAGTTGGAAATGGCAGAAGCATTAAATTCTGGACTGATGATTGGACAGGCCTTGGCCCTCTATCCTCCCTTACTATCAACCCCGGGATTGTTGATAATAATAATCTCATCCAAGATTTCGTCTCTCAATCTTCTTGGGACATTGATAAGATTAATTTGTACCTTCCTGATCAGGTCATTGATCACATCACTGCTATTCCGATTAGCACATCTAACGAGATTGAAGACAGGTTAATTTGGAAGGCCACCTCCAATGGTAAGTTCACTGTCAGTAGTGCCTACTCATGTTCCATCAATTTTGACTCCTCCCTGGATTGCTTCTGGAAAGGTATTTGGGCTTTCAAAATCCCCCCAAAACTTAAATTGTTTGCTTGGACCATGGTTCAAGGAAGACTTCTTACCAATTCCCAAAGATGCAAGAGGATTTTACCACTGATCCTAGCTGCAAATTCTGCCATGGAATCCCTGAATCTATGCTCCATCTCTTAAGAGATTGTCCGCGCGCTACTGCGATTTGGAATGCTATCCATATCCCCCTGAGAATTCAAGGTACTTTTCATCTTGACTGGAACGGTTGGATTTTAGCAAACACTTTACAAAATGGTTGTCGTTGGAATTCCTTTGATTGGAAATATATATTTATCTTCATTTGTTGGTATATTTGGAAATGGCATAATAAAGGAGTCTTTGATGACCATTTTCAATTCCCTACCAATCCTCTTGTTATTATCCACAATTGCATATCTGAATGGTTCAATCTGTCGAAGAAAAATATCAGTCATCCTGGCAGTCACTTTGTCTTCTTACAATGGCAAAAACCTCCTCTAGACCATTTCAAGCTTAATATCGATGGTGCTAGAACCAATCAGGGTATTATTGGAGCTGGTGGTGTCATTCGAAACTCCTCTGGAGAGTGGATTAAAGGCTTTATTCATCATATTGGCTCTGGTGATGTGATTTCTGCTGAAGTTTGGGGTATTTACACTAGTCTCCTGTTAGCTTCAAAACTCAAGATCAACAACCTGGATGTGGAATGTGATTCGACTATGGCTGTTTGCCTCTTGAACTCTGAAAATTTGGATGCTCATCGCTTGACAACCCTTGTTGCTAATTGCAAAACTCTCATGCAATGTTTTGCTGTTTGTACCATCCGCCACATCCATAGAGAAAGAAATGTCATTGATGATCTCTTAGCCAAGGAAAGCATCTCTAGTCCAAGAGGAACTACTTTTCTAAGGCAACCCCCTGCGCTTGTGGTGAATGCTCTTCTGGATGACATCACCAGTAGAAGTTATGCTAGATTTGTGAATTTGATTAGAACTATTTTTTCCCCTGTTTGGCCCTTTGGCCCTCTTGTAAAAAAAAAAAAAAAAAAATTGGATGCAAAGTCCTATTTCGCCAACGAACACCTGCAAGAATATTAATAACTTGTCCGCGCGTGATAGTGTGACTGTCAGACATCGAAGACTTCCGCACCCAAGTCCCCTCTCTCTCTCTCTCTCTCTCTCTCTCTCTCTCTCTCTCTCTCTCTCTCTCTCTCTGTTGAAGAGAAGCTTCGAATATGAGCTCTTTGTTGTAATTATATTCACAGTAAGTTAATATTTCGTTTCCCCTTAGTTAGCTTTTACAATTACCCGCTCTCTGTGCGTGTGGTGGGTGACTGATGAGCAAAACTGAGAACTAGTGGGCACCCAAAATGAATGAAAAGCCTGACCCACATAGTTAAAGCTTAGAGCAAACATATGGCTACAAGGATACTTCATTTTCTGAAACTGGTTTTCTTGGTGGTTTCTCTGGTTTTCCCTTCATTCATTCACAAGGTTAGAATTGTTTCCTTTTTGAAAAAGTTCAAATAATATAATAAATAACAAGTATTTGGTTCTTGGGTTGGTGAGAGATGGAGGAAAAGAAAATAAAAAAGTGAAATTTAGGTTTGTTGTGGTGATATTTGATGTGGGTTCGTCAGTTGTAAATTGACTATCTAGAACTGTGATGCTATGATCCAGAAGGCTTGTAATTTCTTACCTACTTACCCTTTTTTTTAGGGTTTGTGACATGGTTCTGATGGAAGGAAAGCTTATTGCTCTGCAATTGGTTATAGTTCTGTTTCTTTCTGTTCTTTGCGGTTCATGTGTTTCAGATAAGGTGAGAAAGTACAATGCATATATTTGATTTTGTTTCATTTTCTTTTTAAATTTAAACAGTTCATATGTGTAACATTGGGGATCCAGTTATTGAAGAAGCTACACTCTTATTCGTTAGGTATATAACGAGTCAATTCCTACGCATTTGGTTGATTCTGGAACTGAAGAAAGTAAAGGTTTGAGTAACTCTATTCAAAATTTAAGTTTCAGTCGGTTTATTTTGCACACTAATTGTCCATAGCAACCACTTGTTTGCTTCCCGGAATTGTATTTTCCAGTAGAAATTAGGCAAGAAGCATGCCTTTGTGCATTGTGTGGTATAGTTGGCAGGAGGAAAATGTGAAGACATTTAAAACAAAGAAACTTTTAGACTGAATTAGGTTTTGCTAGCTATCTTGTACTAGTGGAAGTCTCTCTTGTTTTCTCTCATTTATTTAAAAAGTTTATCACTTAAAATTGCTTTTTTTGTAAGTCAAAAAGAATTCCTAGATTTAGAATCAAGAATAACAAAATTGTCCCCATGTTACCACTATCATTAGACTCTTGTCTATCTGTGTCCTGGAAAAGATTCAAGTTCTCTCATGCGGAAGAATTGTGATTGGATCACAAAGACAAAAGCTTTCCAGACATTTATAATAGTAAATAGCTCTCTTTCATTGCTTATGCATATGAAAAGCATCTCTTCTTAGATAGTGTTGTTGTTTCCTCAAATATCAGCAAGGACTGCGAGCAAGAGATTTTGAATTTTAATGAACCTAAATAGAACACTTGGAACTATGACAGCTGAGGTCTGAGATATGGCAGAAAACATGCTCTTCTGATAGATAGGATACTTATGATAAAGGAAAACTGAGCTATGGTTGGTATTATAGGACTCATAAAATTATCTCTATATGAGAATGCCCATGATGCTTCTAAAAGTGATAGTATATTCTTATACCAAAGTAATAAAAGTATTGTAATGACGACATGTTTTATTAGCTGCATTAATTTACATCCTTTTTGATATGGTGCTCATAATTTCAGTTGAGTCAAATATAGAATGTGTTTTCGTCACCAAAGATGTTCTAGTTTATCAGTTCTAAATTCAATCATTTCAATTTTCTGTGAACAGAACCATGCCCTAAGGGTTGGATTCTTGGCCCTCATAAGCAGAAGTGCTTTGGTTATATTAGAAGCCCCAAATCATGGAACGAGTCAGAGACTTATTGTAAAAGTTATAGTGGACAGTTAGCAGTATTCGCCACATCTCAAGAACTTTCCTTTGCTCAAAATCTATGTGTTGAAAACATCAGTGGCTGTTGGGTTGGAGGAAGAGGTGTCAACTCTACCAGTGGTCTTTATTGGCATTGGTCTGATAATACTTCATATTGGAATGTATCTCTCTTTCCTGGGAAACCCCTTCAATCCATTTGCAGTAATATGTCTTGTCACACCAATAGTTCTATCGATGTTTGTGTATTGGTGACTACTGGACCTAAATCACTTTTGGTTGAAAGGTGCCACTTGCCTCATCCTTTTATATGCATGGTTGATTCAGGTAAATGTCAAAGCCAAGTCATTATACACTTCAACCTTACAATTTCTAATAAGCTAATTTTAATTTTGCTCCTGTTTCTTTCAGAGAACAGATGTTATCACATGCATTGCCACAGAGAATATCTCATCATCCTTGGAGTTGTAAGTGGGTTGATCCTCTTCACGACATTAGCTGTAGTGATTTGGCTTCTTGCATACAAGCGGAGCAAGAAGCGCAGACGTTCCCGCAAACTATCTAATCCAGCAGCTACTGCATTAGTCCCTCCATCTTGGAAAGTGTTCATGAAAGAGGAACTTAGGTCTATTACAAAGAATTTTAGTGAAGGAAACCGTCTTGCGGGAGATGCCAAGACAGGAGGTACGTATGGTGGGCTTCTACCTGATGGTTCGAGGGTGGCGGTGAAGAGGTTGAAGAAGTCTAGTTTTCAAAGGAAAAAGGAGTTTTATTCTGAAATTGGAAGGGTTGCAAAGCTTCATCATCCGAATTTGGTGGCAGTGAAAGGCTGCTGTTATGATCATGGTGACCGCTACATAGTCTATGAGTTCATAGTTAATGGTCCCTTAGATAGATGGCTACACCACATACCTAGGGGTGGTCGAAGCTTAGATTGGGTGATGAGAATGAAAATTGCGACAACTCTTGCTCAAGGAATTGCGTAAGTTGTACTTTACTTACTTTTCCTCTTAACTAGATTGAACATTTAATATCCGAGTGCTTTTCTTAAGAATGCATCATTTCTATATCATACTTTTCTCTAGGGTGTTCTATTAGAAAGAGGTATAGAAAGTGTTTCCCATGGGCAGATTTTGCATAGTGAAAGGCTGAAAGCTACCGTAAACTTATTACAGAGGTTGTATATACAAAAAATGTACTAGTGAATGACAAGAAGTGATAATATACAACCTTTGGAATAACTTTTTTCGGAAAGAAGCATTGCTTGGTATCATAATACTTTCAGCTATCGAGTTCTCAAACCTAGTTTTAACAAGACATACAAAATTTTTTTTGAAACAATTTCGATGTTAAACCTGAAGTGGGTAATAAACTTGATTTGCTCTTGAAGTTTTTATGATAGAGGCATTGTGGAAGCAAAACAATCTACATCTTGAGGATCCAAAGGATCAAAATTCCCAATTTGAGAAATTCATGAGTAAATGGATGGTGAAGTTTCTCCTGTTCCATACCATGGTTAAGATTGTTGCAAAGATTTCATTATTATTTTTAGCCCTTGGAGGTCAATCAGTTGTAATTCTTATGATGGTTTGGCCTATGACTATCTGGCTTCCTTTCTGGCTAGGAATTGAATGGTGCAGAATGATTTTTGTTTAGTTGGTGTTTGACGTGTTTCTATTTTACAACAGGTTCCTGCATGACAAGGTGAAGCCACACGTTGTGCATCGTGATATCCGTGCTAGTAATGTACTGCTTGATGAAGATTTTGGAGCCCATTTAATGGGGGTTGGTCTCTCAAAGTTTGTGCCATATGAAGTGATGCATGAGAGGACAGTGATGGCTGGTGGCACATATGGATACCTCGCTCCAGAGTTTGTGTACAGAAATGAGCTTACAACGAAGAGTGATGTTTATAGTTTTGGTGTGCTTCTGCTTGAAATTGTTAGTGGACGTAGGCCTGCACAGGCTGTTGATTCGGTGGGTTGGCAGAGTATTTTCGAGTGGGCAACACCTCTGGTGCAGGCTCATCGATATCCAGATCTCTTGGATCCTCACATAACTGCTTTTTCTTCTGATATTCCAGAGGCCAGTGTTATTCAGAAGGTGGTGGATCTCGTTTATGCTTGTACGCAGCATGTGCCATCAATGCGACCCAGAATGTCTCATGTTGTTCATCAACTTCAACAGTTAGCCCAGACTCCCATTCTAAAGTAGTTTAAGTTAAACCGTTGTTGAAATTATTGCTGTGTACAAGAAATGAGATTTTGATCGCCAGTTGTTCAGGGCCACATATGACTAACTAGTGTTCAGCACTAACTAGCTTAGATGCAACATGCATTGGTTTTTTTTACACCCCCTCTTTTCCCTGCACATGGTTGTTTAGGGGTTTTTTTTTTGGATAATAGGTGCTGCTGTCCAATCCACCTAAGTGTGAGGCTTAGAGAGAGAGAGAGAGCTAAGCCTAAAAGGCTAAAATTAAATGTAGGGCCAGCCACCGGTCATTTCCGTTTTGGTATCTCCTTAGAATTGAGAGTGGTGACACAAAGCCAACCTCTGTGGGTATTTTTGTTGAGGGGTTTCGACCCATTTTTGAGGATACACTCTACTGTCCTTTTCCTTGTTATTTCCTATTTTCCCTAGCTCAATAAAGGACTTTGTTACTACCGGATCCCCTAGCTCTTTCCCATCATAGTTTACGTCTTTTAATTATTTTTTAATTCATAATTCAAATCACAATTCAAAACTATCTCAATTAATCCATAATTTTGATTAGTGTTTTCGAGTCTAAGTTAGCAACAGTAGCTTAGGTCTTGTGTCGAGGCATTCTTAAAGCACATCCCTGTATAAAGAGAGCGAACTGCCGATGGTATGGCTGTTTTGGGAAGAGGCTGAAGTGGTTCTTCTTAAGGTTAGTTGCGAGGTTGTATCGTGATACTCGAGATTGGTTAACTATCTTTGTAGCAGCATCATTGTTGGTTAGAAGTTGGACTCTTTTGGCTCATGAATGTTAATGATAGACCCGTAACTGAAAGTTCTAATAGGGAGGAGAGTGGGAAAATTATGTCCACCACCGGACATTTCCATATATGTATGTCTTCCTACTGTTGAATGAAGTGACTTTCTTTCTCAAAAAGAAAAAAATAGTGGAAAAAAAGTTTAGAGAAAGCCCTAAAATCAACTCTAAATGCTCCTAATACCCTCGATGCAGTCAGTGTACGAGTATGAGGTGATTCACAATAATTGGGTCTTGTGAATCAGCCACGCCCTTACAAAGTCCGTTAAAATTGAAGTAATGAATTTGAGGAAAACTTCAACTAACGGTCCTAAAGCCGCTCTCGTCCTCATCACAACTCCAAAAACACACGACTCCGATTCATACACGTTTTCCCATCACCTGCTGGTCAATTTCTTAAATCACTAAAATAACATTTCAAAAGAAAACAAAAAACAAAAAAGGGCCAATGTTAATGTTGGCAGGCAATGGTCTAAATCTAATAGCAGCTCATTTATTATAAATACCTTAGAGCAACATCCATCGCAGGTCTTTTCTAATCCTTTTGGTGATTTCTTTTCTATGTTCATCGAGACCAAAGTCTTGTGTGATTGAGGATTTCAACTAATGGATTTGGGTAGTTGCAATCTTCTGTGACTATTAATTTGCATGGCAAAACAGGTATACACTCCATCCATCGAACCTCTTCTTTTCTGTTCATTCGATCAGTTTTTATGTATTAATTCCTATATGCATGATTGAAAATATGGAATTTCTTTTGATTACTAAATATATTATGCATAAGTTTTTGTTTGTTTTCATAGATCATACATCAATTTCCTTAGTTCGAGGGACGGAATACATAATCATTTATCACGCTATTTGAATTTCGCAGTTGATTTTTGGTGATCGATTATCTGGAATTCATATCTGAGAAGAGAAGAGAAGAGAAAAGAAGATGTCATTCAAAAAGCAGCGGGAAAGTACAATAGAGAAAACCTTGTTACCAGAAGAGCAGCAAGCCAAGGTAATACTAGCTCTAATCTCATTTCTAGCTGCTTTAACTCTCATTTTGTCCTTTTCCTTTCTTTTTGTTTAAATTTTTTCACATATTGTTTGATTTGAAGAATCATCTAAACTTTTCTCCGAAAAAAAATGAAAAGAATCATCTAAACTTGTTCATGGTTATTGAGACCTCATAAGCTTGGACGCAGGCATATATATAAGCAAATATTTATATACCAATACTAGCCTTTATATGTGATCATTCTCTCTACCACACCCAAGATTTTGGATTTAACTTATAATGGGAGTTGCAGCTGCATGGATTCATTCTAACATTGGATTTCATGATAAAGTTTGTTGATTTTCGTTACTCCTAGTCTTAAGTTGTAAGAATTGGGATGCTTACAATTATTTTACATCCTCGATAGAAAGAAAACGGTTGTTTTTAGTTTCTTGGGTGTTCTTTGTCTAAGGTAATGGACCACAAATACTAGCTACTTTGAACTTTGAGGAGATTAGACAAAGAGCAGAATTTTAACGTTAAGAGGATATCAGCAGCATATGTCTTCGTTGAATGTTGTTACACGATTTGCACCGCAAAGGAAGAAGATTCATATCATCGGAAACAAACTCTTTTCCATAACATACATAGTGTGGAAGCTCTTTTATCTGTCCTTTTATTGCATCCTATTTTGGGTGCCCTCAATTCAAGCAGCATGTGGAAATTTAGTCTTATAAAGGTCCTTTTCACTTGTTTTGCTTCAACTTTGGCCTCTTTTGGAAAAATGTTTTTTCTTGTTTAGATGATTATATAGCTGACAGGAGCTGACTTGCTAATGATAATTTGCAGATAGATCTGTTCTTTGGAAACCAAGAAACTATAAATTTATGTTATGTATAATAAAACCTTAAACTTGCAACCTGGATTCTTCATATTATGCTTCATTGCATATGAACATGTATTTACTTTGTTCATGCCTAATCTCATGGATCTCATGTTAGAATGGTTACATCTCATATGTTGTACCAATAATATGATTTTCTTTCATTATCCCGATGTATGAGAACTTTGATGAAGAGATCAAGCCATTAATTTTAATTGTAGTCTCCTGATGGGAACTAATGCATGCAGTGCTCTACTTTTCAGATTGATGAAGTCAGGAAAATGATAGGTCCTATTGCTAATAAGCTACCAGCGCTTTGTTCAGAAGCAGAAATATCGAGGTACCTCAGAGCACGAAACTGGAATACAAAGAAGGCAGGAAAGATGTTGAAAGACTCCATAAAATGGAGACTGGAGTACAAGCCAGAGAAGATTCGCTGGGTAAGATATATTATATTACATGTTCTTCTCCTTCTATATATTATTCAGTAACATGCATAATCTTAATTTAGGGCCCAATAATATTGCCGATTCGAAAGTGGTTTATTGTTATCTCGTACGTACAGGGGAACATTGCTCATGAAGCAGAGACGGGAAAAATTTACAGAGCCAATTACTGTGACAAGTATGGAAGGACTGTTCTTATCATGAGACCAGGTTTTCAGGTAGCATTATTGCAAGGACTGTTCTATATATATGTATATATAATTGTCATATATGTTGCTGTATTTTAATTTGCTTTTTGCTGTTGATTGTTAAAATCTTTGTAATGGGGCAGAACACAAACGCAGTAAATGAGCAGATCTTATATTTGGTATATTGCATGGAGAATGCCATATTGAATTTAAATCCAGATCAAGAGCAGATGGTGTGGCTGATCAGCTTTCAACGATGGAACTCATCAAACATATCATTGAAAGTGACTAGGGAAACGGCTAAGGTCTTGCAGAATCATTACCCTGAGAGATTGGGCCTTGGCATCCTGTATGATCCCCCTAAAATATTTGAGTCATTTTGGACGGTATGCATTTTTATTTTCTCTTGTCGATTGTTTATTTCTATGATATTTATTAATTATTACCACTAGTCGTATGCTGAAAATTTCCATGATGCGTGCAGATGGTAAAACCATTTCTTGAGCCTAAAACATTCAAGAAAGTGAGGTTTGTGTACTCGGATAACCCACAGAGCCAGAAGACTATGGAAGATCTGTTCGATATAGATAAGTTGGAATCTGCATTTGGTGGAAGAAACTCAATTGGTTTTGACTATGAAGCTTATGCACAAAGAATGAAAGAAGATGACAAGAAAATGTCTGATTTTATTGAGTCTGGTTGCTCGCCATCTTATCAACCATCAATTATGTCCGAGTTGCAGCAGTCGGATTCATTGGCTTCTGAGGGGTCGGATGAAGCTGGCTTGTCATCCGGCGACGAAGCAGCTGCTTCTTCAAACTTGGAGATTATTGGTGACAAGATACGAGATCAATCATATCACACTAATGATGTTGCAAATGGCGACACAAATGAAACACAAATGAGTAAGCCTGCGGAGCTCTAGTTTTAGGATCTAGTTTATGATATTGGTCTCAACATCTCACCTTGCATATATAATTTAACCTTAATGCAATCAAGTAATAGAAATTTTCAGCTTCCTTTACCCTCTAGTTTTCTAAGTGAATACCACCATTTAAGATATAGCAAATCTTTTTTTTTTCAGTAGACATAAGCATATTGAGGAATTCTAGAATTTTTATTTTAATGACTACTACGTGTGGTTTCTATCTCATATAGTTTTTATCTAGGGTTCTTGACTAGTAGCTCCATTTAGCCCAAAATAATTACCACTAACCCAAGCAAAAAAAACAGGTGCCCACCCGGCCCATTTAAATTCGAAGCCCAACGGAAATTACCAAAATGTACAGACAACTTTCCATTATTACAAAATGCCACTGGCATTTCTCTCTCTCTCTCTCTCTCTCTCTCTCTCTCTCTCTCTCTCTCTCTCTCTCTCTCTCTCTCTCTCTCTCTCTCTCTCTCTCTCTCTCTCACGTACCCGCCGGCCTCCTCATTTTTTTCTCTTCAATTCTCTTTCCCCCTTCGTCTATTTGAGAAACTTATATAATGAATGTGCTCGCCTCGAACGGGCGAAGCCACCGATACAAGTTTCGAGCGCCGACGTTGCCGGAATCAAAACCCCCGATCGAAAAGCTCGAACTTCTCTCATTTCCGGCGTCGGCTTGGCTACCCACGACTACCGACGTGACCACCGTCACGAGACGAAACTTCCTATCCCACTTTGGCGCCGTGAAGTGGCCAGAAAACGACGTCGACTCCGGAGCTGTCGCAGTAGAGGAGGGAGAGAAACCGAAAAAATCTAAAGGTTTCTTGGCAGATCTAACGACTATCAATATCCCTTGCATTAATATAAATTTAACGGTTCAGATCTCGCCTTAATTGCAATCAACGGACCAGATTGCACCGCCATCATTTTCTTTTTTAAAAAATATTTTCTTTAATTCTCAACATTCTGGAATTCAAAATAAATAGCGCCGCTATCCGAAAAATTCCCCGAAAATTTTCATAAACTCCTCGTGACATTTACTTTATTATCGAGTTGTCAAAGGGCCAATAAAAAATTACTGATACATATGGAGCTAGCTAGCTAGCCAACTTCTAATATGTGAATTCTATTGAGTGGTCAATAGAGTTCTATTAAGTGGTCAATAGAATTTTATTGAGGAACTTTTTGAACTCCTGAGCTATTTTTTAATAATTTTTGAAAGTTTGAAATTCTATTGAGTGGTCAATAGGAAACGATATTGTGAGCCTCGAGAAAAATTAAGAAAATCCATAATCCCTATAATTGTTGGTAGGTTATTAATGAGACTCAATAAATATTTTAGAAATTTTTTTCATGTCGTAATTCAAATTTAAGGACTTGAAAAAATTTCAGGGAATTTTTGATCTCCCAATCTATTTTTAGTGATTTTTGAAAGTTTGAAATTTTATTCAGTGGTCAATAGAAACGATATTGTGAGCCTCGAGAAAAATTAAGAAAATCCATAATCCCTATAATTGTTGTTAGGTTATTAATGAGGCTCCATAATATCTTAGAATTTTTTTTCATGTCATAACTCAAATTTAAGGACTCGAAAAAATTTCGATGAATTTTTTGAACTCCCGAGCTATTTTTAGTGATTTTAGAAAGTTTGAAATTCTATTGAGTGATCTATAGAACTCTATTGAATAGTCAATAGAAACGATATTGTGAGCCTCAAGAAAAATTAAGAAAATCCATAATCCCTATAATTGTTGGTAGGTTATTAATGAGACTCGCTAAATATTTTAGAAATTGTTTTCATGTCGTAATTCAAATTTAAGGACTTGGAGGAATTTTTTGAACTCCCGAGCTATTTTTAGTGATTTTTGAAAGTTTGAAAATTTTTATTGAGTGGTCAATAGAACTCTATTGAGTAGTCAATAGAAAATATATATTTAGCCTCGATAAAAATTAAGAAAATCCATAATCCCTATAATTGTTGGTAGGTTATTAATGAGACTCGATAAATATTTTAGAAAATTTTTTTTTGTCGTAATTCAAATTTAAGGATTTGAAAAAATTTCAGGGAATTTTTTGAACTCCCGAGCTATTTGTAGTGATTTTCGAAAGTTTGAAATTCTATTTAGTGGTCAATAGAACTCTATTGAGTAGAAACGATATTGTGAGCCTCGAGAAAAATTAAGAAAATCTATAATCCCTATAATTGTTGCTAGGTTATTAATGAGGCTCCATAATATGTTAGAAATTGTTTTCATGTCGTAACTCCAATTTAAGTATTTGAAAAAATTTCGGGGAATTTTTCGAATTCTCGAGCTATTTTTAATGATTTTCGGAAGATTGTAATTCTATTGAGTGGTCAATAGAATAGAACTTTGTTGGTAGGTTATTAATGAGGGTCGATAATATCTTAGAAATTTTTTTTTCATGTCGTAACTCTGATTTAAGGAATTGAAAATTTTTTGAGGAATTTTTTGAACTCCCAATCTATTTTCAATGATTTTCGGAAGTTGAAAATTTTATTGAGTGAACAATAGAACTCTATTGAATGCTCAATAGACCTCTATTGAGTGGTCAATAGAACTCTGTGGTAGGTTATTAATGAGGCTCCATAATATCTTAGAAATTGTTTTCATGTCGTAACTCCAATTTAATGGCTTGAAAAAATTTTGGAAAATTTTTTGAACTCCCGAGCTATTTTTAATGACTTTTGGAAGTTTAAAATTTTATTGAGTTGTCAATAGAACTTCGTTGATAGGTTATTAAGGAGGCTCGATAATTTTTTAAAAAAAAATTTCATTCGTAACTCTAAATTTTCGGGGAATTTTTTAAACTCCCGAACTATTTTTAATTATTTTTGGAAGTTTCAAATTCTACTGAGTGGTCAATAGAAATTTATCGAGTGCTCAATAGAAACGATATTGTGAGCCTCGAGAAAAATTAAGAAAATAATTGAATTAAATCCATATTCTCTATAATTGTTCGGGATTTTTCCGAATATTTCTTTAGGAAAAATCTTCAATTTTAGAACTCGAGAATAAAGTTCACGTCAGAACGAGTTAGTAGGAATTTTTGAGGAATTTTTCAGACTCTCGAGCTATTTTTAATGATATTTGGACTTTTAAAAATATATGAAATTATTTAATTAAAAAAAAAAGAAATGGTGTGATCTGGGCCGTTAGATTGTGTACGGCCCAGATCAGATCAAATCAAACCCAAATAAGTTGAGACTCGCGAAGCCGAATTCAGACCAGGCAGTTTCTCCGTCGTCCGGCCACATCCCGGCGTCGCATGGGTGACGGTCGACTCGTCTCGGTGGCGAGTCAAAACCCCCAACCACGGCTTGTCAAATCGGCGACGATCGACTGTGTTTTTAAGGAAAAAAGCTTTCCGGATTCCGACGGTTTTCGGGGCATTTTTCGGCGACTCCGATCATTGTTTTTGACAAATGTTGTATGGAAATCAACCCTCTTGTCGAGCTCTACGTGTTTTTAAGCTTAGATTCGACATTTGATTCATATTTGAAGAAGTTGAAATTTGAAAATGCATTTTTGCTCGTGCAGCCTGACGGGATGAAACGCAGGGGCAATTTTTTTTTGTTTTGGCAAGACGCACGGGCATAATTGGAACAAAAAAGTTGTAAAAATATTGGACCTTCATAATTATTACCTTGATGGGAGTAAAACAGGCCAAACCCAGACCTATTGGGAAAAATTAAAAAACACTTGAGTCAATGAGAAATGTAATGTGAATATGTGTATCTATTGGGTATTTCCCTTTTTATCTATACTATAAAGCCAAGCCAAAGACTTCCCTAAATTAAAGAATATCCAAAATACCTCTAATACAAATAGTTTCTAATTATTGTAAAATGTAAAGTACTATTAATCATCAAAATTAGATTATATTTTATGAAAATCAATTATACTACGAACAATAACATAAATTTATTCAGTATGGACTCTCCTATTTCATTAAAAAAAAAGAGGTTAAAACTCAAAATGATACCTGAAGTATGGCAGTCTGGACAATTTGGTACCTGATGTAACATACTTCCATCAATATTACTGTTAAATATAAGGGCAGTATTGTCATTTCTTTGATTTTTCTCTTTTCCCTCTTCTTCTTTTTCAGTTTTTCTTCTTTCTTCTTCCTCCCTCCTATATTTCTCTCTTGCTCTCTACCTTCCTCTCCCTCTCTATCCCTCCTTGATTTCTCTTCCAGTTGTCTTGATCAGGGTCTCTCTGTTCTTGCTCGAGCCCGTGCACAGCTCCAATCACTCTGCCACTGCTCTTCAATCTCCGCCGCTGGTTGTGCTGCGAAGGACGGACGGGGTGCTGGTGACCTTCTGTTTTGCAGATATGCTAGGAAGGTGGGCTGGGGCTCATTCCATTGGGATTGGGTGTTGGGTAATCCTTTTGGTTTTCAATCTACAATGCTGTCAGCAATTGTTATTGCGATGCTTAGGGTCTGAATATGAGATCTAGGGGGTTTTAATTTACACATATGGGATTCGGATCGTCATTGGTTTTGGGTTCCGATTCCATGTTTATGGTACTTGTTCGTAAGAGATTGGCTGCCAATATGGCCATGTTTTGACATCCTTGGTCGGCATCGATCTTTTGGTGGAAGATTGCCCTCTTTTATACGAAGAGTTAACTTTAATCAATTTCTATGTTGGGATTACATGGTTAGTCATATTTTTGACTACAACACTCACAACACGGCTGAGACCCGTAGTGTAGAAACAGATTTGCGCTTTTGTTTCTTGCTTTGTTCTTTCTCCTTTTCTTTTTTTTGATGTAATTTTTGCACCTTGTTTTATCTTGTTTTCGGTCTTCTAGTTGCGCCTTTGCAGTTTTCATTTATAATCTTTTTATCTTAATAAATTTGTGTTTTTAAGAAATTAGATAATAATAATTAATCATGGACAAAAACGGCACCATACGTCAATCTCCTAGGTTCGTACCATAACTCTAAAGGCCAGACAATCTAAGAAAACTAAACAGTACCGCTTATTGTGTCATGTTCGCTCGTTTATTCAAAACGAGCCTACAAAGTTGAAATACATCAAGAAAAACTATCCTAACTACTAGAGAGAATTCAACTGCCAAGCACGCAATTGTGGTACGATCAGAGACTCATAGACTAGCTTCCCCGACAATATACGTCATCATTGTAGGCCAAACCCAAATTACTAAGCAATATATGATGGTGTCAAGGCACCCTCCCTTAGAGCTCAAACCATTGTAAGGCCCCACTCCAAATTAGACCCAGAATCATGCACAAAAGCATCATCCCAAGCCCCACAAAAGTGAGTCCAACCCAATGGCTTAGTTGTGATCAACACACCCACCGGCCGAAATATCCCCTCCGGTGACCGCCCTCTCCAGCAAATCATGACTGCTCTCACACAAAACCAGATCAAATCAAGACGAAAACGACCTGGATGTGTGGGATACCTGAGCGGAAGGACGAGAAACCCAGAGCAGAAGAGCCAGCTACACCGCCGTGCCTCAATCGAGCAACCTGCCTAGCCGAAAACCCTTGCAAGTGAAGAAGGATGCACGACCCAAATCAATACCACCCAACCAAAGCCAAGAGCAAAAGAAAGGAGCCGCCCTTCATTAGTAACCCAAAGGAAAGGATTAGCCTTCTACTCTGCTAGATCCGAATGAAGGTAGCGAGGACCTAAGATCCGTCGCCGCCACTGTCAACGGAATACGAAACCTAGGGTTTTGTCTAGTTTTTATCTTAATTGAATTGGACATCCTTTTGATAAAAAAAAAAAACCTAAATTTATTACGAATACTACCTGATATTCACACGCTTTTACGCAAGTCCAGAGGCTAGTTATTAGAAAGTTAACAAAAAATTAATAACTATAATAGTCTACATCCCTTATCGGCAAAATAAAAATAAAAACTGTAGTGGAGAGTCCTCTCTCCAGAGAAACCCTAATATTTATGAAAGAACACTGATGAATCAAGCTTTGATAGTGGTAGAGACATATTGATACAATTTTATCAATGAAAACCCAAGGTCAAGAAAGTCGTCTGTTCAATAACGTGAAATATAGAAACCTTAATATTTATGAAAACACAAATACATAATACTCACAAAACCATTGAACATAGCAGCAATAAAGTCAATAGATGAGAAAGTACCAATCTTGGTTAATCAGAGAAGAGGTCGTCGGTTCGTCTTCTACAACAAGGTCAAGGAAGTCATCTATTCATCTCTCTTCATCTTCTGAGCGTCAAAATCTCTAGGCACGTTTATCAATGGATTTTGTAATCCTCCACAATCTAACATTAAATGAAATCTTTAAAAATTGATAAACTTTTCAATACCACTAGATTTGTACGGATATTTTAAAATTCTAATTGAATACAACGAGATTTAAATAGATTGTTTAAAATCCTAATTGAATATCCATAGACTTTTTATATACAAAAAAAATCTTATAAACTACAAATTGAATACACTGCCCTTAGTATCTCGTACTCCAAAAAAAAAGGTTGGTTCAACGACCAAGCTGATCGGAAATAGAAATTCCAACGAAGATGTCGGTCGGAAATATGTATTCCGACAAACAAAACAGTTGAAAAAACGTCGTTGGAAATCATTCAAATAACTATTTTTAACAACTTTTGGCGGAAAATTTTCCGACAACTTCCAATGGTATATTTTTGTCTAAAAAGATTATTTCCAACCAAAAAGCACTTTTCCAACCATATTTTGGTGTAGGAAGCCTCTGTTGCGGCTTACAAAGCTCGACGCTCAAAAACTTAGGGTTAGAATTTGCAGCCAATGCTCGAAAAACTGATGCCGTGTTGAAGAAGACTCCGCCATAGGCCTCAAAGTGTTACGTATGAGACACTAGAATAAGATCTCGTCATCATGGTAGGTGTTGCGAACAAAACCTTACTAGGACATGTCGCTTAGGATTGAGAGAGAGAACTTTCATCCTTGTTCTAATTGTGGTTTGATACTTTGATGTGAAGTCTTTAATAGATAAAGAAAAATTAAATAAAAATGGAAAAAAATTAGTAAAACAAAAAAGAAGGAAAAAGAATAAGAAGAAGAAGAAAAAAAGAAAGCAGGAGAAGAAATGAAGAAAGAACTTTTGTGCCGCCCCATTTTCTTTTCTGTCTGTCAAAAAAAAAAAACAATCAAAATCAGATACCAAACATAAAAGCAAACAGCTTTCATAGCTGTCCTAATAAGTGCTTAGCAGGAACAAAGAAAACACAAACAAAGAAGTCCTAAAAAGCAGAAAAGAAAAGAAAAGAGAGCAAAGTGAGCATTCCCATTTTATTTCTTTATTTCTTCTGGTGAGTCCTTTCTCTCCCCAAGTACTGTCCGTTTCTTCTTCCCTTGCAAGAATCGCAACTGTCTTTCAATTTGTGGTTTCCAGGTATAGAATTGATCTTCATCTCATAGCTTTAAATTTTAGTGAACTCCCACTTCTGAGGTGGGTTTTTTCTGTGTTAGTCTCTTTGCTTTTGGTTTTGATCTATTTATGATCTAGTAGCTTTTAATTCATACATAGTGGAACCTGAGGACGTGAAGAAAACAGAAAACAGTAGACATGGGGGGTTTAGTGTTAGAAATTGGAAGTCAAATCAGCAAGTTTGTGATCATATCGATCAAAACATGTTACAGATCAGTTGGCAATCACCCATTTGTTGTGGGCATCCTGCTTTTCTTTATATTTCTGCACAGATCATTTCCTCTTTTGTTTTCTCTTTTGGTGTCAACATCCCCTGTTCTAGTCTGCACTGCTGTTCTTCTTGGAACCCTTTTGAGTTTTGGCCAATCCAACATACCCGATATTGACAACGAAGACAGGTTTACACATGATATTGCTTCTCTTAGAACTTGGGTTCCAGGTGATGACACCGTTGTTGTTGAGAGAGATGGGAGCTTTTCCACCGAGAAATTCTCAGTCTCAGTCTCAGGAGGAGCAACAGCAACAACAACAACAACAACAAGGGATGTTGTGGATGCGTCCCTCGAAGAAGCCAGTCCCACATATTATAGAGTCAATGGTGAGGTTGGGGACCATGATGTATATGTGCCACTTATTAATGAGAATCTGGTGCAGACTCAGAGTGACAAGAGAGTGATTGAGGATGTGGATAGAGACACAGAGTTGGAAAACCAGAGAAACATCTATGAGGAGAAATTGAGGATTGAAGGCATGGCAAATGATGTGGAAGATGTTGATAAGCAGTATACTTTGCTTGAAAAGGTTCGAGATCAGATTTTTCAAGTGAAAGATGATATATCTCCCAGAGTATCGTTGAATGCTCACAGGGGCAAACACTTGGATTCTTTTCTGGGTGGCTTTGGTGACGATAATTCTGCTGACGATGATGAGGGTGGTGAAGATTCTGATTCCGGGTCAGATGGGGCAGAGAGTTCATCACCAGATGCTTCGATGGCTGACATCCTTCCAATTCTTGATGAGCTACACCCACTTTTAGACTTAGAAGTTTCACAGCCTGCTCATATACCACATGATGGATCTGATGCTGCCTCAGACCGTTCTGATAGGAGTAATGATAGCAGTGTTGAGTCGGATGAGGATGATGAAAACCAGGGTGCAGAAGTAGAAGAGGATGGGGTTGATTATAATGGTGGTGATGAGGAAGAAATGCAGGCGCAGGGTGGCAAGGAGGATGAAAACAAATCTGCAATCACATGGACAGAGGATGACCAAAAGAATCTCATGGATTTGGGGAATTTGGAGCTTGAAAGGAACCAACGCTTGGAGAATCTTATTGCAAGGAGAAGGGCAAGGAAAAGCTTCAAATTAACGGCTGAGAAGAATCTAATAGATTTTGATGGTGTTGATCTTCCTTTTAATATATCACCAATTTCAACAACAAGGCGTAACCCATTTGATTTTCCATATGATGACTCCTATGGTAATATGGGCTTACCACCCATTCCTGGGTCTGCTCCGTCCATTTTGTTGGCAAGACGAAACCCTTTTGATCTTCCTTATGACTCCAATGAAGAAAAACCTGACCTCAAGGGAGACCATTTCGAGCAAGAGTTTATTGCATTGCACGCCAACGATGCATTCTTTCGTAGGCATGAAAGCTTCAGTTTGGGAGCTTCACGCTTGGGGGATGCCAAGCAAGAGAGGCAAGACTTAAAGTGGAGACCTGTTTTTGTACCAGAAAGGTTGGCTTCAGAAGGAACACGGCATTCATCATTTCAAAGACAATTAAGCGAAGTTAGTGAATCAAAGTTGAGTTCTATTCCTGATACCGACTCAGTGAGTTCTGTAGCAGATCTGGATGATAGGAAGTTAAGTGAACAAGACTTTACTAAAGAAACAGAAATCATCTCCAACATTTATCATGCTTCTGGTCTTGTTGACCATGGAAGTCATTCATATGAAGATGTATATTCCCTGGAAATGTTGAAGGATGACAAAAGGGATGTTCTACATGATGGGCTTGAAATAAAATTGGGTGAAAGGGAAAATTTGGAACCAAGCTTGTCGGATAATGGAGGAATAGCTACTCTTGTAGAACAAGTTACTAATGAACCCCATTTGAATCCAGAACTAGTTGAAGAGGAGGATAGCAGCAGTAGGTCAAGCTTGTCATCGTTGTCAGAAGCGGATGAAAAAAATTCAGATGTGAGGAAAGGTGAAAATAGTTTGGAGCCAAGTGGCGATCTCATCAAGGAGTTCCTAATTTCACCGCAACATTCGCTTGAGGAGTCAGTTGTCCAATTTATGAGCAGGACGGTTGATGGCAATCAATTTGAGGAGCCAGTCTACGATTCAATCCCCCATGAAGCTGAAAACCTCATTTCCTTGAACTCCATTTCTTCTGATATGCAAGCAGAGATATCTGAAATAGTTGCACCTCAAGCATCAGCAGAACTGCATGTACCTTTGCTGTACCAGGGTTCTGACGTGCACGGTGAGAGCATAGAGAAGGCTACTTCAGGAAATGAAGAGATATGTGGTGCCACCTTAAAAGTGCATGGAGCAGATGCAGTTGAGGGAGACTTAGTAAACTACAACCAACTCCAGCTATCATGTTCTCATTCAGAGGTAGAAGTTGATCTCTCTAGGAATTTGGAGGTGAATGCAGCTTCTTCAGATTCTAGTTACCGAAATCTTCTTTCCGATGAACAGACATCAGTTCAGGAGAAAAACCTATCCTGGTTGGATAAATCCATGGTTGAACCATGTCTTGATGATCATTTGGAAGCACTTGTTATTGAAGATAATATCAAAGAAGAGGTAGATGACATAAAGGAGATTGATGCAGAGTTGTTGTTAGAATTGGATACAGTTGGGGATTTCAGTGTGAAAGAATTTGTTGGTGAGCCACTCCATTTTGAGCTGATAACAGAGGAAGCTAATGCTGTGAGCACTGAATCTGGGTTGTCGATTGCGGATTCAAACCTGTCAGAACCCAACCAGGAGCTGCCTGTTCTTGAGGAAATTCATGAGGAAGTAGATATTGATGGGGCTTTTAAAAAAAATCATGAGGGAGTCGATGTTGAGGAGGTCATGCTTTCTAGTGTGGTTGACAATGAGCTAGAGGTGGAAGTATCAAAAAGTACCGTGCAGACCAGTTCGGAGTTGCTAATAGTTGAAGCAACATCTTTGGAAGATAGTGTCACTTCTTCAAATCAAGCTTCAGATGGTTCTGTTGATGAGTTTCCACAACTGTTGGATACAGAGGGGTCAGCAGAGGTACCTCTGGAAGATATTCGCAGTGCTTTCACTACTGATACTCCTTTGAGGCAAGTCTCAGAAGATGATGTTGGTGAGTTGCCAAATCCATCAAATTCAAAAGATGTATTGACAGAAGTAGGAACTGAGTTGGTGGGGGAGATTGTATCAAGCAATATTGGTGTTGAAGAAACTATCACTACTGATACTCCTTTGAGGCAAGTCTCAGAAGATGATGTCGGTGAGTTGCCAAATCCATCAAATTTAAAGGATGTATTGGCAGAAGTAGGAACTGAGTTGGTGGGGGAGATTGTATCAAGCAATATTGGTGTTGAAGAAACTATCACTACTGATACTCCTTTGAGGCAAGTCTCAGAAGATGATGTCGGTGAGTTGCTAAATCCATCAAATTCAAAGGATGTATTGGCAGAAGTAGGAACTGAGTTGGTGGGGGAGATTGTATCAAGCAATATTGGTGTTGAAGAAACTATCACTACTGATGCTCCTTTTAGGCAAGTCTCAGAAGATGATGTCGGTGAGTTGCCAAATCCATCAAATTCAGAGGATGTATTGGCAGAAGTAGGAACTGAGTTGGTGGGGGAGATTGTATCAAGCAATGTTGTATTTGGTGTTGAAGAAACTGTCACTACTGATACTCCTTTGGGGCAAGTCTCAGAAGATGATGTCGGTGAGCTGCCAAATCCATCAAATTCAAAGGATGTATTGGCAGAAGTAGGAACTGAGGCGGTGGGGGAGATTGTATCAAGCAATGTTGTATTTGGTGTTGAAGAAACTATCACTACTGGTACTCCTTTGGGGCAAGTCTCAGAAGATGATGTCGGTGAGCTGCCAAAACCATCTCATTCAAAGGATGTATCGGAAGAAGTAAGAACTAAGATTGGGGATTCTATAGAGGAGATTGGAAGCAATACAGGATCTGATGTTGGAGAAACTATCCCTACTCATACTGCATTGAAGCAAGTCTCGGAAAGTAATGTGGGTGAAACCATAGAAATTGCATCAAGCAATAGAGAAGTTGTGCAAGAAATTGCAACTCAAGTTTCAGAAAAGAATGTTGGTGTTGGTGAGCTGCCAAATCCATCAAATTCAAATGATGCATTAGCAGAATAGAAACATGTTCAACGAATGCAGTGGGTTTTCCAAAATGAAGAATGCTGGACAGTTTGTGGCTTGGGTCTTTTCCATTTGTCTTCTTCAACAACAGGCTCTCTATGTATATTTTCCTTACAGTTTCAGTGTGGTTATAATGATATATATTTTTTTTGTTGGGGGTGGGGGGAGGTAGCGTAGTTTCATTTGCTGAAGCTTTTTTTCCTTTTTTGATTGATTGGTTTCTTCAAGAATGAGTTTTTGGTTTGACTTCTTGAAGTGTGAAGGTTTTTCTTTCATCCTACCTGTGAGTAAGTTTTTATTTGGGAGAAGGATTGGCTTTAATCATCAGATGTTTTCACTTTTCAGCAGTTAAGGACTTAAGGACATGGGTTTTTATTGGTATGAGAGGATATTATAAACTTTTGAAGATTTGTAACAGTGCCCTTTTTTTTTTTTTTTTTTTTTCCTTTCTGATAGATTTCTACTTTTTAGCGTATATAATTGAACAACCCCTATAGTTGAGGATATAATCTTCATAAACAGGTACACTGTCTCGTTTTGCACTTCCCTTCTGGTCGGATCTTGATCCAGAGGCCAGAGACACTGAACTAAAAAAGTAACAAATCTAATGCTAATACTTTTTTATTTATTTTGGTACAGACTAGAGACGTACAGACATTATTCTTTGGAAGTTGAAATTGTCCAAGTTATGGCAACAGTTCTTAGAACCAATACGAATTTCACTAAACTAATGAAATGCTGTAGAAATTGGAAGAGAAGAAAGGTTTAAAATTCTTATTATGACCAGTTAGCACAGTTTGGAATTGGTGTGGTATACGCTATATGCTTGCTTCACTTTTATATCACTTTTTGTAGATAAAATAACGTGGTACTATTTAGAAGAGATTAATAGAACTTTCAACCACCACTGGTAGTCGAGTTGGGTCCGACTTCGGTTGAAGTTAAATCCCAATTCATTCGGGGGGCAGAAAGTAAAATTTTGGACAGAGTTCACCCAAAAAAAAAAAAAGAATTTTCTGTAAAATTTTGGGAAGGGATTACAAGATTAAAAACTTCACCATTGCCCACAAGTCCGAGACTCCATGCCAAACTGATTTTGGTTTCAAGTAGTGCAAGGACACAAATTGAACAGCATGATTCGAATGAAGGTCATCATTCAAATGATTCTAAAAATTTCATTTAGCATCTAATGTAATATGGACATTAAAAACTAGATACAATTAAGAGTTTTACATTTTCTAGTAACGAATTCATGTTCTTTAACATCCAAACATAGTGGGGGGAAACAGAAATTGAAAAATGGAGAAAAAAAAAATATAAAAGTGAAACAAGGCCATGGCAATTTGTTAGACAAGTTGGCTATATCTGCACTAAATGGTATCAAACCACATTATCTGAATGCTTTTGCTTCTTCTGTGATGGCACAGAAGCAGTCCCAATCTGCAAGACATTTCAGAAGACAATGTCAGATATATGTGGTGTCGATGCTAAACAAATAATGCTCCCATTTTGCTACAGTTTATCCAACACTTACTGGAGCAAATAGGAAAATCTCAACTCATGCAAACGAGAGAGATTGACAAACACCATGGGCCAAACTACAGCTGTAATAGATCTGAACAGAGAAAAGAATGGTGGTGAGGTGCACTCGGCTCACATCAACGACTCAACCAGCTAAGGTCTGGGGATAATATATTGGTGACGAACTGACGATTGATTGTCGGTCTCCGAAGTAAAATGGTATATAATTATATTGAGCATGGTGGGTTCAGATCTAAGGGATTTTAGATTGGAAGAAATTAAACATTGATTGAATGGTTTGGTTGCAGAAAAATGTAAGGCATTAATTTTTTTGAATCTGCAGATCTGGATTTGAAGCTAATTGGTTGATGATATCGAAAGAACAAGCAGACGATGAGATGGGTAGAACCAAAGAAGTGAAGAACTGGGAATGGATCAATGGAGGGGAGAATTGAATTAATAGACATTTAATTTCTGCTATCGTGACAAAATAAATTTTCTTTTTCAAATATGTGCTGTCAACTTTGTAGCCTTTGGACGAATTTTTGCTGTGGTGGCAAGCCGTGGTTAATATCCAAGCAGATTATCGTATGAAAAATTCTAGCAGAGGTTCTGGATCCTTTCCTCTACTCTTCCACATTCTTCTATTTCCCCTGAATTACAGCAATCCTAAATCCTCCGTTTACTATACGTATTTTGTTCACTAAAACTTCTACCATCTCAAGACTACCAAAATCCTAGGTAGCATCTACCACGTGATGGCCTACATCATCCTATCTCTATACAGATGAGATGAAAACAGAGAAGGGAAAATTACAATGAAGCTAGAAAAAGCATGCCTACCATGCTTGAGAGTTGTTCTCTGATGTAGGTCAATGATCTCAACATTGCTTCAAGAGTGTCCCTAGTCAGTTGGAACTTCACCTCGATTTCATCTAGACTAGATTTGGTATATTGTTGCAGCTGCAAAAACAAAATAAATAAAAAATAATAAAAACCATGTGTAATAAAAAACGATAGAACAAACTAATGACACCCTACTAACTATAGTCAATCAGATTATCAAAAACACAACTACAGCAGCTTGCCAATTTAAAAAAGGGGTTTTTACCAACAAGGTCTCTTGGGATTTTTTCCCATTTACACCACCAATTCTTTTTCTCGTGCAGACCATTTAAAAGATTTCTATTTTCGTTTTCTTTGCCGAAAAGTTATTGCACCCTTTCTGCAGGTCAATAACTTTCAGATTTTTTTATTTTTTTTAGCCAATTAGATTACTTCCACTCAAAATAACAAGCATATTAGTTCCCTGCATGTAATCCCTACATTTCTAGGCTTGTAATATGAACCCAAAAAAAAAAATGAGCTAAAAACGAGTAATCCTTAAGTCTGGCAGCACGCTTTAGTGCAGGCTTACTTCCTGGCAGTAGCAGTGACCACAAGGGAAGAAAACGGGAAACTCATTGGTAATTTTCGTATTGAATAAATGACAGATAAAAAGAAATCCCTGAACTCCAAAGATACATATGCCCATAAAACCTCCTATTCCTTTCCAACAACACAACCCAGAAAATTGCCATTACAACACATCTCTCCAAAGCCATACCTCTCTTTTTTCCTCCAAGGAACTTGAATGTCTCGGACAACAACGCGTAACCTAGCAGTGAGAATCCAACTAAATCTTGCCATAGAGTATTAAATGGAAAGGTTTCTAGCCTATAGAGTAATGATTTAAGCTCCTTCACTTCCTCCGGAACCCAAAATCCCAACTCCACGATTAAGAAAGGGGATTAATACACAATCCCACAGTAGGATAAAAAAAAATTATGATATCCAGATAAATTAAAAGACAAGAAGAAAAAACATTAAAAGCATTTTCCTCACCCAACAGTCTGCGCAAAACATCTCCATTTCCCAATTGCCCACCCCAAAGTGGAAACATAAAGCAAAAGACTTAAGTCCTTTACATACATCTGTCCATGGACATCAACTAGAGCTTCTAGACACAATTTTCGAGTCCCTTCCATAATTACTTTGGATCACATCAAACCAAAGTTCTCAACCCCTAGTTGGAATCTCCAAAACCATTTACCAAGAAAAGCTTCATTTATCTTCACCAAGTTCTCAACCCCTAAACCAACTTTCTCTTTTGACTAGACCACCACATCCTACCCCACCAGATGCTCTTTTTTTATTTTCCTTTCTTGCCGATCTGCACCGAAGAAAAATATATATATATATATGCTTATGGGGAGTAAAATCTAACCTCCAGTATTAAAAATTGTGTTATATCTCTACCAAAGTAATCCATAGGCAATAAGGGCCTAACGGGTGTGGTGGGGGGTTGGTTGTCACACAAAACATGTATAACATGCATACAGATACTGTATTGTATGTCTTTATACATGTATACATACCATGATTTTACTTTAAATGGCCAGTTCAAAACTTTTTAAGAAAGAATCCTTCACTGAATTTCCTTACCTTCAGATTAATGACGGCCACTCTGTTAGCTGATCCGGAGTTAAAGTTCTCCATGGTCCATGTCATTGACTTTAGGCGAGACAGAGTTCCCTATAATGAAAGAAGGTATGTAATAAGGGATTTCCTAAACCATCAAAATGTTAAAAGAGCATGAGAGTCAAGCTAACTACCAGAAGGGGATGGGAAGATCTATTACGTTCTGTAAATGGCATTGTCAATCTAGGACCCTTAAAAATAAAGCAAGGGCATATTTGGTCCACAACAAAGACAAAAGCATGAAGAAAACTAGAAGCCTCCTTGATCCTTGATATAAAACCCCATGAAGTAATATGAAATGAATTACATCGTATACAAGAAACAAAGCAATGAACAAGTTGCTCCTAAAAAGTTTACCAAATTGTGAGGAGACATGGGAGTAAAGTCAGACGCAGTGGTGGGTGTTGAAACCCCAAACTCATTTCGGGTTAAATGAGCAACATGATCATGTAATGAGTCTGAGATACCCAAAGAGGGTGGCACACTTGTTGTCTTAACCTGAAAACAAACACTGGTTCTGGGCTGGTAATTGAACAATTGAATACACAATTTGAAATGGAATACTAAAAGGGGTATGTGAGTGACCTGTTGTTCGCTAGCTATTTCCTCCTTCCATTGAGACTGATACTTTTGGAGCAACAACACCAAAATGCTCTGCAAATGAAGGGGCAAATCGGGTGGAAAGAGCTTGAAAAGGTCGTCAGCAGTGAAGTTTTCGTGTACCCATTTTCTGATAAGCGAACGAAGGCATGCCAAAACCTATTATCATAACATACATTCATTCATTCATTCATTCATTCATTCATTCATAGTTAAACACAATTGAGAATCAAACAAACATACGGGATCGAGCTCGGAGAGTGATTGTAGATTGAGGAGAGACTGGAAGTGGGACTTTTGGCGGAGACCGGTTTTCCTTGTCTTCCAGAGAGTGGAAAGCAATTGGTCTAGTGCTTCCTCTGATTTTGTGGCTGATAACTTATGCAATTGCAGGTACAGTGTATCTTCCACCACCTCCATTCCTTTCTCTCCTCTTCTCGTCTTCTGCCTCTCTCCAACTGTCCTCGCTCTTTTTGCTATGACCCGCCATCGGTCCGCAGGCGGCCCAGCCCGTTATTGTTTAGGACCGGGCTTAGGCTTAGGGATTTCAAGGTCCAGCCCGCAAAGCACCCAAAGAAGCCCGCCCAATCCGTAGGTCCGCTTAACTATAATAAAATTTGATAAATATAAAAATAAATAAATAAAAATTAGTAGCTAAAGTTAAGGTATACTTTTAGGGGCCGTTTGTTATATGAGACTGGCTGGGATTGCACTGAATTATATTTTATAATAGTGGTTGTCCCATGTTTGGCAGCAACCAGGATTAATTTTTATAAGCTTATGGAGTCCAAAAAACTGAAAAAACAGGGCTACGAGAGTGCCCCAAAAACCACGGTATTGTGGAAGCCCTCTCTTTCTCACTCTCTCCCTTGCGCGAAACCTCGCACCCCCCCCCCCCCCCCATCACTCTCTCACTCTCTCCCCTGGCGAACCATCTCTCCCCTTCCCCTCAAGTTTTCTGGGGATATTTGTTGAATTCATGTTGCTTATCGGTGATGATATTTTGATAATTGGTCGATTGAAATGAATTGGTTTGGTTATGGAAACTCGGGTTTTTGATAATTGGTTGATTGAAATGAATTGGTTTGGTGATGGAAAATCTGGGTTTTATTGAAAATATGGGTTGTATTGTATTTGTTGAATTGAGTTTTTTTTTTGTAAAGAAATTTTTGGGTTTTCTTTTCTTGTTCTTAATCCATTGATTAAGAACTTTCGATAAAGAAATTTCTGGGTTTTTTTATGGTAGATCAAGAACTGCTCACATTTTGTTCCTGTTCGAATTCAATGATGGCAGAAGGAGGGTGGTGAGGCTGTTGTGTTGGTGCTTTGTGTGACTGAGCAGAGAAAGAGAGAGAGAGAGAGCTGTGTTTGTGTGGCAGATCATAGAAATTTCAGAAGAGAGAGTGGAAGAAGAAGAAATTAGTCCTAAGCATCCACAAACACAGGTCAAGTATTGTGGAAGAATAGTCCAAGTTTGAGGAGTCCAGGCTTATCATAGAAAATAAGTCTGGCTATATATGAGAATCCCATGTAACAAACGACCCCTTAATTGTTAGTGCAATATTTGTATAGTTGGCATTTCCTAAGCACATATCAAGAGTCATGTTTTAGTGTAATAGTTTATACTCTTGGAACCTTAGATTGAAATGCTGGACTCAAATGATCAACTCACCTCAGCACAAACTCAAAGGTATGTTTGCATACATATGTGTTCAGAGTCGTTCTAGGACTGCAGATGCTTTTCAATCCTAGAGTATTGAGCCGTGGGTTTTAAAAAAGTTTTATGTCCAAAGATTTAATTGTGAGTTATGGGTTTTTTAAATGATGTTTTTATTTTGACGTACCCATGTTCATTAAAAATCATTTTGAAGCCCATGCGTAGCAGCAACCCTAGCATACCCTAGTTCATTCATTCTTCTATAAAGATAGGGTTTTCACAGTGTTACGTGTGTGCATCGAAACTGAGAATATTTCATTGATGTGTTTCTTGTGAGCTTTCGATCTTTATCTTTAAAAAGCATTGAGTCTAATCTCTTATGAGAATTCTTCATAAGCTGTTCCATGTTTAGCTCTTGAAGGATTATCAAATCCCACAAACTTTCGGTCAAAAAGTTTCTTTGGTTTTATGCTTCATGTGTGTTGATAGTTCATGCATGATTTGTGCCTTGAGGAGATTTGAAATTCCGAGTTCACGGAATAGTCCCAATAAACGGTAGTCGTTCTACAACACTAAACAGAGAGTATACACAACTTTGAACAAATTAAAAGTTACTCTCCACAACCTAGGTTCTAGCTATTGCACAAGCAATACACAATTGAATACCAATTCGATATGCAACAATCACATTCAATTGTACAACCTAGAATCCCAAAGTGAGCATCATCAATAGCTCACCACGGACTATATCTAACAATGTATGATCAAGCATGCAACATGTTAATCAATTAAGCACAATAGCATATAGATAAGCAATCACACAATCAACACACAATATGGTCACCCGGAAACCTCTACCACTAGAGGGAAAACCGGAGGGGAGCCGTACCCCACGCTCTTGTGTAACACTATGAAAAACGCCAATTGGCAAACACGTACAAGGGGGAACTCCGTCCCAAACTCTACACTATCAACCCTATGACTAGTGGCAGCTCTAACCTTGTGTAGCCTCCAAATGCTTCTTCAAGTGCTCCCACCTCAAGCCAATCCGATTGAACGAACTTCACCACGTGAATCCTCCAACCGCAAGCATCACCAACAATGCAAATGATATGTGTGTGTATGAATGAACAATGAATTCAATTCGATTAACACAAGCAATTCACAAGGAACAATTGCTTGAATCAACCAAATCGAATTATAAAGCCTTGAAAATGATTCAAGGGTTGATTTAGTTATTCACAAGGAACAATAACCAAATCAACAAACATCAAGGATGTGAGGAGCCTATAGCATGGGACTAGGGTCACTCAACAAACATAACAACTCTCAATAAACAGTTTTCGCACAAAGGATTGAGAAACAAAAGAGTTGAACCGAAATGAGTCGTCCAAAGTTCTATTTATAATGAGAACTGGACATATATGCGATCGATCGCCCGAAGGATGCGATCGATCGCTTAGCACAAAATCAGCACAAAAATGTACTGTGCGATCGATCACGGGCAATCGGGCGATCGATCGCTTAGTGCAAAAATAACGACCCGAGGCTTCTGTAAGTGTAAAACCTCATATGCGATCGATCGCCTATTGGTGACGATCGATCGCCCAAAAAGTTGCAACGGAAATATTCCGCACTCGAATCAAATGCAACGGCCATATTTGCTGATGTGGCGCGATCGATCGCATGAGAAGTGACGATCGATCGCCCAGTGTAAAATCAGCAAAAACATAAAGGAAAGCTAATCAAAATAATTCTAAGTGAAGATCTAGCAATCCTAACAATATAAACTCAAGTGTATGAAACAATGCTTTCAACATTTGAGCCGGTCGCGTTGCGACCGGGTGCTTATAGCTAAGCACACAAAACTTGTGTGAATTAAACAACACAAGTGTGGCAATCAAGCAAACCTAGATAAACCTAGGACACCAAGGAAAACTCAATACGAATAAGTGCATGTGCATATGCATGAGTCATACCTTGAGGAGCTTGAAACGAAACCTTCGATGACCAATGATCGAAGTCCGGAGAAAAGACCGGATAAGAAAGGCGTCTTCACGAACCATCTCGAGCAAGAACAACCTAAGCCACTATTCCTAATCCCTTAAACAACCTAGCATTGAATACAATAAAATGCTAATACAAGGGAAGAGGTTTTGTCAAATAGGAAATAGCCAATAGCAAATATTTTGCCCTTACAAGATTGACAACCAAGGAGAGTGTTGTGCCATCTCAAGATTGACAAATGAGAACAAAGTCGCTGATCTAGAAGTAGCAAAGACAAGGAGACACCGCTGCCCACTAGATTGGATTTAGTAGAAGAGTTGTGTAAAATTTTTATGTACTTTCATATTCATAGTGGATTGTTCACCGGCATAGTGCCCGCAATTGTTTACCTCTTTGGAGATTTTTACTGTGTCAACAAATCTTGTGTTATGTGTGTGATGGTTTATCTTCTGTGAATGGTTTGGCAATTGAATTAGTCACAACATAACACAATGTCGCCAAGTATTCTTGTTGTCTGCTGTCTTGATTAGGATTGAAGTTATATCGCAATCATCGATTAGGACTGAAACAAGCCTACACTTCTAAAACTAAATATTGAAGTTGTTTGCATATTGACCCGATCCTATAAGTTTGGGAATATATATACATTCCGTAATTACAATTTCACCTTACATTTCTTATCAAGTTTGAAATTTTTTAATTTTTCCCAAAATGTTTGGATTTGGCCCATTCTACTCCCAACAAGGACAAAATTATGATATGTTATCATTTTTATGTCAATTTTTCCCTTGACGCAAACGTTTTTTTCTCCGATAGAATTGAGATCATGAAACCATGGCCAGCATCTCCTCTCGAGCTCTCGCCACAAGGCTCACTTCATTGCGCCGTGTACCAGGGAAAAAGTGAAAGGGTCAACAGTCAACGTTGATTGATTTTCTCGTGGTTGGTTATAATAGTAGTTCATTTCAACGTTCAATGTGTTTTCTGGATCTTTTATTTTGGATCTTTAAGCTAAGACTTATTCAATTTTGTATTATTCTTAACTTCCAATTCTATCATATTATGATATTTCTCTCTATGATTAATTTTTGCATTATGTGGTTTTTCATACATTGTTTATTGATTTTTCTGCTAATTTTTCTATTGTGTCGAATTGCAATGCTGGTTGCTTGCTGTTGAAACATATAAGCTTGATTCTTTGTTTACTATGCATTCAAATCATTGATTAGTACGTTTGGGTTTTTCAATGATTGATTAGGAAGCTTGGGCTCTAACTTTCTATTATGAATAGTTACTGCTTTTGCTTTGCTTATTCAGTGTACCAATAGGTTTGAGTCTGAGTTGTGAACTAAAATTTTTTATTGGTATCATTTACTGGTCTCTATTTTGGAGTTTTTCTATATTTTGAAGTTTTATTGCTTCAGATCTGCAACACTTCAGTTTTTGGTGATTGGTCTTGTAGTTTATCCTATTCATATAGCGATCAACGTAGGAAGGTCTTAGGCAACCATACTTTGACTGAAATAACATTCCGACATCATTCCCATAAGTAGGATATCATCCACGTAAAGTACGAGGAACACAATAGCACTCTCACTAACCTTCTTGTAAACACATGGTTCATCCATGTTTTGTGTGAAACCAAACGATTTGACTGCATCATCAAAATCGATGTTCCAACTCCATAGATAGACTTTTTAAGCTTTCACACTCTATGAATGTCATCTTTGGATACAAAGCCTTCATGTTGATCCATAAATAGATCTTCCTCAAGGTTGCCATTCAGAAAGGCAGTCTTTACATCCATTTGTCATATCTTATAATCATAGTGAGCAGATATTGCAAGTATTATCCGAATGGATTTAACCATGACAATAAGAGAGAACGTATCTTCATAGTCAATGCCCTCTCTTTGCTTATAGTCCTTTGCCACTAACCTAGCTTTGTAGGTTTCTATTTTACCATCTGAGCCTTTCTTCCTCTTGAAAACCTATTTGTTTCTAATTGGTCTAATACTATGTGGAGGGTCAATGAGAGTCCAAACTTGGTTGGTGTATATAGACTCCATCTCGAATTCTATGGCTTGATGTCATTTCTTTGAGTCAATGTCTGACATTGCCTCATTATATGTAGAAGGATCTTGCAAGTTTTTATTATCGCCAAGGAGATTTAACTCCCCAAGGCTTTCATGACGCAACCCATACCTTGTAGGAGGTATTTGGATCCGATTAGATCTTCTTGGAGTTTGTGCTACAGTTGATTCATGAATTTGGTCATCGGGCAATGAAGTGTTGACTTGTGGCGTTTTGGACGCTTCCTTGAGTTCTACCGTTTGCTCACCATTCCTATCAAGGACGTAGTCCCTTTCAAGGAAAGTGGCATACCTGCTGACAAACACTTTTTGTTCTTCAAGTTGATAGAAATAATATCCCAAACTATTTTTAGGATACCCCACAAATAAACACTTTCTTGATCTAACTTTAAGCTTGCATGCTTCTAGTATTTTTACATAAGCTGGACAACCCAAATCTTAATATGATTTAGACGTAGTTTCTTCTCATGCCACATCTCATATGGTGTAAGTGGAACAGATTTGGAAGGCACTTTATTCAACAAATAAATTGTTGTTTGAAGTGCATATCCCCAAAAGGGATATAGGTAAATCAATATAGCTCATCATGGAATGAACCATGTCTAACAAAGTTCAATTTCTTCTTTCGGAGATACCATTTAGTTGTGGCGTTCCAGGAGGAGCCAATAAAAAAACAATGTCATCTTGTTTGAGATAATCAATAAACTCATTGCTTAAGTTTTAGCCTCCTCGATCAGATCTAAGGGCTTTAATATTCTTGCCGGTTTGTTTCTCAACTTCATTCTTAAATTCTTTGAACTTTTCAAAGGCTTCAGATTTGTTCTTCATAAGATACACATAACCAAATCGAGAGTAATCATCGGTAAAGGTTATGAAGTATTAGAATCCACCTCTACTAATAGTGGACATAGGACCACATACATTAGTATGTATTAGGCCTAACAGTTCGGTAACTCTTGTTCTTTGTACACCAAAAGGAGTTTTGGTCATTTTGCCTTTTAGACAAGATTCAGAAGTAGGCATAGGATCAAATCCTAATGACTCAAGATATCAATCTTTGGATAACTTGTGAATCCTATCATGGCTAATGTGACCAAGTTTTAGGTGCCACATCTTAATGGGGTTAACCGTTTCTCGAGATCTCTTAGATCCCAAAGCATCTTTCTTCACACAATTAATACTAGCATCCAAAAATAAAGAAAAAAGACCATCATTGACATTAGCATGACATATCATGTGTTTATTTATAAATACAGAACCACTTAATTTATCAAACTCTATAATCATCCTTCAAAAGCATGGATACAGAGATAAGATTCTTTATGCAAATAGGAAGATAAAGACAGTTTTTTAACTCTAATGTTTCTCCTAATGGTAGCTTCAAGAGATAAGTACCCACGTCCTTGACGTCAAGCCTTGTGCCATTTCCCACACGTAGAGAGATCTCCCCAGCTTTAAGCTTCCTTGCTCCCACTAGTTCCTGCAACAAAGTGCAAACATGGTGAGATTCTCCTTAATCCAATATCCAGGTGGAAATATTATTAACTGTTAATATTACTGATTCAATCACATTGATCATACCTGCTTCTGAAGACTTGTTATTCTTCAAGGATGCAAGGTAAGCCTTGCAGTTTCTGTTCCAGTGCCCTTCCTTGTTGCAAAAGAAACAAATACCTGACTTGAACGCAATTAAGCGCTTTGGACGCAAGCATATGTGTCATCAAAATAGTATGGAAAGTAAAGACCGGGGGTTTTGTCGTTCGGAAATTGGTAGGTCAAAATCCCAAAGCAACTAAGTAGCTAATCTAACTAGCACTAATGGGGAGAGAAGAAATGGATGACTATGCATAAACTATGTGGGGTATGTGCAAAGTGGACATGTAGTTAGGGACATTTGTTGGTTTGGAATGCAACAAGTAATCAATAACACAACCTAAAAGATTAAGTGCAAGCAAGTAATAAAAGTGAACACAAGGTGATGAAAACTTGATTGATTAAGTGAAAGGGGGTTTGGGTCACCTTAGCCTAATTCTAATGGTTGATTAAGTCACATAAACATGCAAGTGAGATTGATTAGTGGCCGGATTAAATCTCGTACCCTAGCCATGCAATGGTTCTAGGGCCATGGTCTTTTCTTATGTATCTTTGTTTCATGCAATGGTTCACAATGACTCTTAATCTAAACAACTTAAGTCATGCAATGGTTCTCAAATTGCTAAACTAAGGTTGAGGGCATTAAGACCTAGGGATCCAAACAAGCCATGCTCATCACATTCATTGCCAATTGTCCATGACACACAAGGTTACTAATAAGCTCATGTATTCATACCAAAATAGACCAAACACACACTAGTGAGTAGTAAATTTCCTAAGCATGCATTCAACACTTTTAAAGTAGACAATGAACATATCCATATCAAAATCTCAAGCATAGATATATAAATCAATCAAACCATCTTCATTGGGTTAGGGAACACAACCCTAGCCCCCAATCTTGGAGAACTACTCACAACAGATCTCAAAGTACATCATAGTCTCAATCCTAACAAGCTTAGAGACAAAAGGAAAGTAAAATAAGGTGAAGAGGTGCTCAATAATGGAGGCCAGCTGGTCCTTGCTGTCACCAAGTGATGGTAGGGCTCTCCTTGTGCTCCTTGATCTCCTCCTTGCTTCCTCTAGTCCCAGGCCTTCAAGAACTTGATGTTGTGATTGAAACCCTTGAAGATGGTGTGTAGATGTGAGCAAATGGTGAGGAAAAGTGGTTGGGGATGTAGTGGAGCATGTATGGAGGATGTTTGGTGAAGGAAGTGAGGTGAAATGGTGGGAGGAAGTGGTGGAAAATGGAGGAAGTAACCAAAACCAGTAGGTTCGGCGACCGGTCGATGGTGCTCGGTGACCGATCGTCCGGAGGCAATTTTAGTGACTTTTAGGGGAAAATGGAGGAAAGGAAAATGTAAACTAGAGAGAATTTTGGGAATTTGTGGTGTCTAGGGTTGGTTGAATTCTAAAAATGGGGACTTTTAAGCTTATATATGAGGGGATGAAGGGCTAATATCAAGGGGAAAATGATCCTAAGGTTTAGGATAAAGATTCTAACTCACATGAAAGTACCTAAGTGATATGGGGTAGTTAGGAAAGTGCTAATGCATTAAGGGTAAAGTGATAATGTGTGCTAAGCATGCAAACATTTGATTTGGAACCATGGGGAGACAAAAGATATGGGTGGAAGGCTAGGAGACAAAGCGTGACTCAAGCATTAAATGTTTTGTCCCCCATTTGAATTTGAATCTCTACTCACCACCAAAATGCCTCAACCAATCAAAGAGGCTCTCCTACTGTGCTTGGGAGAGTCATGCATAAGTTCCAATGTGATGCCTTTGGGTTTGACCTTGAATGTCACGCCCCAAATTTTGTAATATAAATAACAACTTGTTATTATCAATAAAACAAATCCGGAACATGAAGGCTCGGCTAACTTACAAATTACCTGGAATTTTTTTCTTTTTAATCCAACAATAAACCACAACAACTCACCGAGCCCTCCAATGTCAATACAGACTCATTCTTTAAAGTTGAATATTACATTATAATAATTTACAAATTAAATTGAAACTTCAAAATAATAAATAAACTCTCACTCAGAGATTACTACACAGCGGAAAACTAACAAAACATCCAATGGTAAACGTACTGCTGATGTGAACGTAAAATACGTTCACAAACTGCCTTTAATTACTGGATTTTGCTATTTCGAAAGCTTAATTGTTTGTTTAATATTTGTTTTTGTGTTTTTAGGGAAAATACGAGGAAAATGTTTATCTGCACAGAATTTGTGCATTTTGGAGGTTTTCAGCGTAAATCGGAAAGTCAACCGTGACTTTCATTTGTGGAATAAAATATTGTACGAAGATTTCGGGAACCGTTCCGAATCCCGACAATTTGTCGGCGAACCACCACACACGGAGGCGCAACCACCACACGGTGGTGGAATATAATTGAAACCACCATTTTATTTTCTCTAATAGTTGTTTCTTTTATTTATTTATTTTCTTTTATTATTTTATTTTTATTTTATTTTATTTATTTATTTATTATTTTATTTTTTTGTTATTTTTTTTTCTTTTTCTTTTGTTGTTGCAGCTAGCATGTTCACGATCTCTTTCACTTGGACTCATCTGCAGGTTTTGAGCTGTTTTTCCATCACCTACATTCACCACCGAGCACCACTTCACTGAGAATCTCAGCCCTCACATGCTTCCCTTTCTTGTATTCTGTTGAGGAATCTCTACGTTGGAAGCCACCATCACTGCCAGCTTCACAAAGCACACTCACTCATGTGCTCCCACCTCTGTGTTGGCTGCTTCTCTATTTTCCCTTCCCTATTTAAGCAACAGCTCTTGCAAGGATTAATCACCAATTCACCATCACAGCAGCCTTTAATCACACAATCAGTCCTTCTCTCTACTCTATCCCTCACGGCAGAATTCTATAATCACTCTCCATCATCAATCAAAGCCAAGGCAGAAGATCACTCAAGCTCCACCTGCAATCACACCTTGGAGCACCGCAACCTCTGCCAATCACATCACCATGGCTCTCTGCAATTCACAATTCCATCAATTTATCTGCAAATAAATAAATCATCTTCTAATTATCTATGTGTTTCTTTTGCAGGTTTACAGACCCATTGCAGCAGCCGAGCCTCTCCTCTGCCATGGCCGCATCAAGCCCACCGCTGCACCGCAAAGCCAAATCCGGTCTGCCGGAAATCAAGAACCCAGCAACCGCGTCCCTGTCCTCTTTCCGGCGCCATCCCGCTGCTGCTCCTCTCCGTCGATCCCTTGCTCTGCGCCGCTGAACCCAGCCACACAACCGGTTCTGCTCATCATTGCCAGCGCCGCCTTTTCCCATATCTCTCTCGCTGCGCCGTCGTCGTCTGTCCTCACAAGCCGCACCGTCGACATCGTTGCCCAGATTTCCAATCCGTCGCCGCGACGCTGTTCCTCATCACACCCCGGCGACCCAAGCAACCCTCTTGCCCAGATTCGTTGCCGACCACCGTAGCTGCCTCCGGTCTCTCCGCCCTCCTGCTGTTCCCAGCCATCTTTCCCAGCCATCTTTGCCGTGTATCCTCGCTGCTCACTCTGTCGCCTGTGAAGAACAAAAGAAGAGACCAGATTTGAGATGAAGAATGAAAAGGATGCTGACATGGACAAAGAAGAAGAATAAAAATCCTCGTTGAAAAGTCAAAGTCAGCAAGAGGTTGGGCCGGTCAAACAAAGTCAAACTTGGGCCTAAGCCCAATGTCCCCAATGCCCAATCTGCTATCTACACTCGGAGGCCCAATCTGAAATTGTTAAGCGCACCCGCCACATCCAAATACCGTTACTTGATCGTGAATATAGTTGAGTCTGCCACCTTCGCCTGCGAGACAGTGTCCATTTTCATGGACACAACAGAACTTTTTTCCGAAACTTCGTTTATTTATTATAATTTATTTTTGTTTAATTAACTATTCGTGAATAATTTTGGGAAATGTTATTGTGTAAATATTTGTTTATTTTCTATTTTTGCATAATAATTGTGATTTGATTTTTCTAAGTTGCTTTTGTGTGATTGTTTGTTTGATTCTGTTTTACGGAAAACTTTTATGTGCTTTTGTTATAGGGTTCGAAACTTATAATATTTGCATGTAATTGGAGCTAGAGTTAGGAATCCGATTCACCTAATAGTTTTGGAAACCTAATTGACAAGTAGTAAAGGCTTTGGACAAAGGTCGGAATCAATTAAAAAGGATTACAAATAGATGGACTTTTCCATACTAGGTTGTGCACTTGAATTAACGATTCTTTTCGATGCTTTGAACATGGATTGACTAGCTAGCTTTCTAGACTAAGATGGCATGTTTAATTGATTGATTTAGGTGCTTTCACTTAGGTTAATTTTCAGAGAGAAGTCTAATTGGGAAATAATTAGCTTTCTAATGTTTCACAATGTTAATTTCGATCATATGACTTAGAGAAATCAATATTTGTGTGTGTTTTTCTTGTTTTCAAAAAGAATAAAAATCCAAAAATATTTCCTTTTAATCATTTATTGTTTTCAAAAATCTCAAAAACCCCCAAAAACACTTTTGTATATAATGTATATTTTTGTAAATAGAAACAATATTGTATAGTTTATTTAATTTTGTATATATATATATTCTTTATTCTTTATACTTGTTAATAATAATTCTTTATTTAATTTAATTTATTGTGACATTAAAAAGTAAATATAACAATCCTCTGTGGGAAAAACCGTTATTTACCATTATACTTTACAACGACAATGGTTAGGAAGTTTAGGTAATAATTAATGACGTCGGCAAAAACCGAATAATCATTTTGCATGGATTGAGAGGCCCAAAAGGAGCATCAATTTAAAAAACCATATCGGTAGTAGTATAGTGCATAGTAGGGTATCGTTCACAACGGAGATCAAAGGGTGTACCTAACAAAAATTGTCACAAAGATTTAAATAACATAAAGAATTATTATTAACAAGTATAAAGAATATATACATATGTACAAAGTAAAAGGGGGTTTAAGAGATAAATTGAATGAAATAAATTAATTAAATTACAAAGAATAAATTAAATAAGATGGGATGGAACATAAAGAATATAAAGTTCAGCCACATATACACAAATTTATTAATCATTGGACCGAAAATTAACCAAGTTCCCTAGCCATGAAACCGAAATTAACATATGTGGAAAGTTAGAAGCTAACCATTCCCCAAATAAAACCTCTCTACGAAAATTAACCTAAGTGAAAGACCTAAATTAACAATTAAAAACTCATCTTAGTCTAGAAAGTAGCTAGTCAAACATGTTTAATGCATAGAAGAAGAGTTGTTAATCAAAGTGCACACCCATTATAGAAAAGTCCATTATTTGTAATCCTTTTTAATTGATTCGACCTTTGTCCAAAGTACTTGTGAATTAGGTTTCAAAACTATTAGGTGAATCGGATTCCTAACTCTAGCTCCAATTACATGCAAATATTATAAGTTTGAACCCTATAACAAAAGAATAAAAGTTTTGTAAAACAGAATCAAACAAACAATCACACAAAAGCAACTTAAAAAATAAATACAATTATTATGAAAAATAGAAAATAAAAAATATTTACACAATAACATTTCCAAAATTATTCACGAATAGTTAATTAAACAAAAATAAATTATAATAAATAAACGAAGTTTGAAAAAAGTAGGTGATGAAAATGGAAGAAGGTGGCATACTCAACTATATTCACGATCAAGTAACGGTATTTGGATGTGGCGGGTGCGCTTAACAATTTCAGATTGGGCCTCCGGGTGTAGATAGCAGATTGGGCATTGGGGACATTGGGCTTAGGCCCAAGTTTGACTTTGTTTGACCGGCCCAACCTCTTGCCGACTTTGACTTTTCAACGAGGATTTTTATTCTTCTTCTTTGTCCATGTCAGCATCCTTTTCATTCTTCATCTCAAATCTGGTCTCTTCTTTTGTTCTTCACGGGCGACGAGTGAGCAGCGAGGAGGCACGGGCAAAGATGGCCGGGAACAGCAGGAGGGCGGAGAGACCGGAGGCAGCTACGGTGGTCGGCAACGAATCTGGGCAAGAGGGTTGCTTGGGTCGCCGGGGTGTGATAAGGAACAGCGTCGCGGCGACGGATTGGAAATCCGGGCAACGATGTCGATGGTGCGGCTTGTGAGGACAGACGACGACGGCGCGCCGAGAGAGAAATGGGAAAAGGCGGCGCGGCAATGATGAGCAGAACCGGTTGTGTGGCGGGTTCAGCGGCGCGAGCAAGGGCTCGACGGAGAGGAGCAGCAGCGGGATGGCGCCGAAAGAGGACAGGGACGCGGTCTGTCGGGTTCTTGATTTTCGGCAGACCGGATTTGGCTTTGCGATGCAGCGGTGGGCTTGATGCGGCCATGGCAGAGGAGAGGCTTGGCAACTGCAATGGGTCTGTAAACTTGCAAAAGAAACACATAGATAATTAGAAGATGATTTATTTATTTGCAGATAAATTGATGGAATTGTGAATTGGCAGAGAACCATGGTGATGTGATTGGCGAGAGGTTGCGGTGCTCCAAGGTGTGATTGCGGTGGAGCTTGAGTGATCTTCTGCCTTGGCTTTGATTGATGATGGAGAGTGATTATAGAATTCTTCCGTGAGGGATAGAGTAGAGAGAAGGACTGATTGTGTGATTAAAGGCTGCTGTGATGGTGAATTGGTGATTAATCCTTGCGGGGTGTTCACCCTCAGCCTTGGGTCACCTTGTTTGCACCTGAGGTAAATGAGCCGAACAGGGTCAAAGGGGTGTTAGGGTAAAAGACAAAAGCCCACAAATCACCTCCCCGAGCACAAGAAACGAGAAGAACACAAGAGATAAGAAAAAACCTCCAGGTCAACATCCGTTCAACCCCCCCTTTGGGGGTTTGTTATTTCCCTTTGCCTCCCTTTGTTCTCCTCCTCTAAACTTTATATTAAACTATTTCTTCTTTTTCTTTCCCCTATAATACCTCTTCCATCCCTTTTTCTTTCCTTTTCCCTTCCCCTTTTTTTCTCCTCTCTCCTCCCCTCAAACTTTCCCTCCCCCCTGCATCCTCCTTAGTTCTGGAGGAGGGGGCTTCTGCTCTCTTCTTCTCTCTTTCCTTATGTTTTGCCTTCATATTATAATTTGATGATGTATATTGAGATGTAGGAGAGAGTGGGGTGGGTTGGTGCCCTAGTCCAATTTGCTATGTGATGCTTGATTTATGAATAAAATGCTTATGTGATTGTGTGAATATGTGTGCTTACCCATTTCATATGTGTTGGTTCTTGTTCTTAGACTTTACCACCTCTTTGGCATGTTAACTAACCTATCTTGATGAGTTGTGGAGATTGGTAACCTCACACACTCAAGGCAATTGGAAGCTATGTGATGAGTTGTAACTTGTTTGAGTTCCTAGTTTCGTGCTTTAGCCTCTTAAGCACTATGGGGTTCGGTATTAGGTAACGAGAGGAATCCCCTATGACACCTAGAGAGTTGGAATGACCCTAATAAGGCATTCGAATACCTTAAGAAACACGGTCCTAGACCATAAATGGCTAGGATATGGGGCTTGATTCCCACAATTAGATGATTAATTGATAACATTTATAATTGACTTGTGGTTTAGAAAACCAACATTCTCATAATTGGAATTTAGTTATTTATTGTTGTTTTTTACTTGTTGTTGTTTATTTATTTGATATTATCTTTAAACAATTTATAATACATCACTATTAATACTACCTTCACTCACTCTTTCCATTTCTTATCTATTTCATCATAGCTAACACTCATCACAAAAAAGATTAAGGATATGATCTCGTTGGAAGAAATCCCCTTCAAATCTATTAATATTGAGGTTCGTCAGGAGTTGTTGCTTAAATAGGGAAGGGAAAATAGAGAAGCAGCCAACGCAGAGGTGGGAGCACATGAGTGATTGTGCTTTGTGAAGCTGGCAGTGATGGTGGCTTCCAACGTAGAGATTCCTCAACAGAATACAAGAAAGGGAAGCATGTGAGGGCTGAGATTCTCAGTGAAGTGGTGCTCGGTGGTGAATGTAGGTGATGGAAAAACAGCTCAAAAGCTGGAGATGAGTCCAAGTGAAAGAGATCGTGAACATGCTAGCTGCAACAACAAAAGAAAAAAAAAATAAAATAACAAAAAAAAAGAAATAAAAGAAATAAATAAATAAAATAAAATAAAAATAAAATAATAAAAGAAAATAAATAAATAAAAGAAACAACTATTAGAGAAAATAAAATGGTGGTTTCAATTATATTCCACCACCGCGTGTGGTGGTTGCGCCTCCGTGTGTGGTGGTTCGCCGACAAATTGTCGGGATTCGGAACGGTTCCCAAAATCTTCGTACAATATTTTATTCCACAAATGAAAGTCACGGTTGACTTTCCGATTTACGCTGAAAACCACCAAAATGCACAAATTCTGTGCAGATAAACATTTTCCTCGTATTTTCCCTAAAAACACAAAAACAAATATTAAACAAACAATTAAGCTTTCGAAATAGCAAAATCCAGTAATTAAAGGCACTTTGTGAACGTATTTTACGTTCACATCAACTGCTAAGAAACCTCAACTTCAGTCCTGGTCATCCAAACCTATAGGATTAACCCCTACACCATCGAATAGTGTACCGGGTTGAAATAACAAAAACTCGGCAAGCTTTTGAAGCTTGTATGAGTAACACGACACACACTCCCATGAGATAACAATTTTTATATCTCAACTTAAAAATCAAATTAAGTAATGTCATAGAATATAACATCATTAATTTCTATAATTTAAAGAAAGAAATGTCAAGCCGATAACAACGATCACACAATAATTTCAATGATATATGTAAAGCTTATACAAAATCATCAATCAATAATTCAATGCCCAACTGGAAAATAAATAATTAATGAATAGTCTCGAGACATCTTTTAGAACACACAACTTTTGTATTACAGGCTCATTCCCGATAACACAAAAGAAACTTCTGTATCACAGGCTCATTCCCGATAATACAAAATAATTGGTAGACAGACTAGAGTTCTAACCGCATTGGGACGCTTGCCCAAATTCATACCTTAGGGTCCGAAACCCTTTACCAAAACACTTTAAGAGGTCGGATTGGACCCTTCACTGACTCATAAATTAATGAGAGAGAGATTCATTCTCATGAAAACAAACAATTCATTCAATAATCACAATCATGTGAATCACATTCGCCAATAAACAACCGTGAATTTACTCACGTTCAATCACTTGTCAATAATTCAATACACAACCCTTCTTCAAATCAATATATGCAAATTCCTTGCTATATATTCAACTCACACCAATCACAATAGCAATATGATTTATCTCATACTACATTATTTTAAAACACAATTGGGCTTTGAAAAATTGCTAAGTACTTAACATGAACAACTAATTAATGCTTGAGTGTAGTGTGTGAATGCTATGCACAATCGATCTCAAGCAATCCAATAGGCATAATCAAACTAGGTTAACCGCTAAACTCACAAAGATTCACTAACTATTTCTGCTCAAGTGTTTAGGGTTAAAAGTGTTTATACTCAAAACATTTCCACAAGTAATGTCCCCATAAGTTTGCTCAAAAACCAACTCTCCACAAATCAATTCACGGTTTTTTAAATCAAAAGGATTTTTCATGGTTGTAATGGGGCCAATGGTTTTGGGCTAAATGAAATGAAGGGAATAGAAGTATGAAAATGCTCTTAATGCTTCACAAGACAACTTCATTGGTGTGTGCTGATAGGTGCATAATTGTACAACTTTTTTTTATCAATTTCTCTATATTTTTGTTGTTAGTTTATCATAAATTTGTGTTATTTATTTAGTTTTTGTGTTTGTAGGTTTCCTATTGCAAATAAAGAGAAAAGAAGATAACTTGAGGAAATAAGCAAAGTGTTGGAAATTTACGAAGTCTAATGGGCTTTTTCGAGGCCCATTAAGAGGTGGGCTGCCGTGTGGCCCAAGATGGAAAGCCCAAGTCCACAAAGCATGAGGAATGGTACAAGCCCATTAGACTAGGAGATTTTCGGACATTCTGCCTGTGCAGATCAGTCAACTTCGGAAGCCCATATCTCCTATTTGTACCGTCAGATCTAGCGGTACTTTGGGCACACTATGCATGTGGATGTTAGGCGTTCCCAGTTCAAATTTAGAAATCATCCAACCGGTGAAACGTCCATTATTCGGTTTCAAGTACGCACTGCTCAGTGCTGTCTGCTTTTTAATTCTTTCATTTTCTTTTATTCTCAATGCTCCACTCACCCCCATATTGCCATCCATCTTACCACACTATATTTGTTGCTTTCTCCCCACACCATTAGTGCTTGATTTCCTTTACTTAAATAAATGGTCAACATGACTGCATTTCCACCATGTCACTTACCATTTCTTTATCTATCACTCACATTCCACTTCTCTTCCCTTTCTTTCTTTATTTCTTTCATTGTGTTCTTCTTCCTCTATATTCTCCTATAAATACCAGCCTCCTTCTTCTCTTCAAAACACACCCCAATGGGGAGGGACAAACCCTCCTCTCTTTCTTTACCTCTAGATTAGAACTTCTCACATTATATTTTCATCCCCATTTTCCATTCTCTAATACCTAAGGTTTTCAAGACTTCAAGGAGGAGAGGAGCCGTTTACACCATCACCACCAGCCATCAACCAACATCACCACCATCATCTTTACCTCAAGTTCACGGCTTTGGATTGATTGCTTTCAAGGATTCAAGGATCCGTGGTCTTCGAGTTCTTCATGCTTTTCATATGGTGTAATTCGACTTTATTCTTTAAATTCTCTTATGAGTTCCTCTTTGTTGCTTGTTTATCTTTTGTATTAGTTAACATGACATGATTTATATAATTTCCAGCCTATATATACGAGTTTGTTTTGTTATTGGATCCTAATTAATTAGTTCTTCTAGTAGCTTATGTGACTCCGTTTATTTGATTCTGTTTTATAGAAAACTTTTATGTGTTTATGTTATAGGGTTCGAAACTTATAATATTTGCATATAATTGGAGCTAGAGTTAGGGATTACAATTCACCTAATAGTTTTGGAAACCTAATTCACGAGTAGTAAATGCTTTGGACAAAGGTCGGTGTCAAATAAAAAGGATTGCGGACATATGGACTTTTCTATAATGGGTCGTTCACTTTAATTAACAACTCTTTTCTATGCGTTAAACATGGTTTGATTAGCTAGCTTTCTAGACTAAGATGACGTGTTTAATTGGTTAGTTTGTCAGTGCTTTCACGGGATTAATTTTCGTAGAGGTTTTATTTGGGGGGTGATAACCAACTTTTCGGCATTCCACATATGTTAATTTCGGTTTTATGGCTAGGGAATTTGGTTAATTTTCGGTCTAATGATTGGTAAACTTGTATATTGATGGCTGAATTTTATATATTTCATGTTCCATCCCATCTTATTTAATTTATTCTTTGTAGATTAATGATTTAGTTTAGATAAATCAATTTCTTAAACCCCCTTTTTTTACTTTGTACATATGTATATATATTTATATTTTATACTTGTTAATAATTCTTGGGACATTTTTTGTTAGGTACACCCTTCGATCTCCGTTGTGAACGATACCCTACTTATTCTATACTACGATAGGGATTTTTTTTTAAATTGATGCGCTATTTTTAGCCAATCATGTGCTTAAGTGATCAAACAACTTAACTTTTATTCTCCTCCAACCTTTTATTCTTCTACACTTCTTTTTGGATTTTCTTCTTTCTTTCTCCTTTTCTATTTGATTTTCTCAACAACACTTTCTACTTTTGTATTTTTCTTTTCTTTGAAATTTCTTTCCAACTTTATTTCACAAACAAGCAACAGTTCTTTTCTTTGATTTTTCTCTTTGAACTTCTTTTCTTGCTAACTACCCCCACACGTATCTTTTTGTACACCCATAGATTTCCCAAGCACAATAGAAAACAAGAAGTCACAATCATTGTCTCAGTAACATTTTGGAACAAGGGTAGGCTAGTGTTTAGGCTTAGAACATGGATATGGTGATGTGGGTGATGAAATGAAAGGCTAATGGTGGATTAGGCTCAAATGGTGTAGTCCTAAAGTGAGTGTTTAATGGATGAGGGATAGTTTGGCCATGGTGCTCACGTAGCCTTAATCATTTTTAAATCACCGCAAATTAACAAAAAGTCTCAAGAGGTCTTTGAGCAAGTTCTATGTATCATTAAACTCATGGAATGTGCACACATGAAGAAAATTAATGTATGAATGATACACACATTATTATTTGGCTCAAATCTCACTTCATATAGGTATGCATGTCAACACATAGTCTAAAAATGCTTCTTGGATTGCAATCGACAAATTAGTATAGGCTAAGTGCAAATGGAGTTCAAGCAATTCTCACAAAGCAATTATCACAAAGCCCATAAACATGCTCCAAAATCTCCTTAAAAAAAAATGGCGCCGTTGTTGTAAACGCTCTTCCCAAAATAATGGGTTGTTCATCCTCTTCATGAGGGGACTCCTCCATATCAAGAATCACAAAATCGGCCGGGACATAAAGCTCTTCAATCTTTACTAGCACATTCTCAACTACTCCTATAGGGAATACCAAGTTTCGGTCCGCCATCCTCAAGGATATCTTGATGTCTTGGTTGATATATGTCATCCAACCCAAGAGTCTTGTACACATGATAGGGCATCAAATTGATGGAAGCTCTAAGATCCAACATAACATTATCAAAAGACTTATTTCCAATGGTACATGGAACGGTGAATGCACCGGGATCTTTAAGTTTTGGTGGGAGCTTCCCTTGAAGAATTGACGATACTTCTTCACTAACACATTTATTGTCACATTTTTAGATTTGTTCATAAACTTGTATATCAGTCATAGGTGGAGTACTTACTACAAAGTGAACAAAGATTACAACTTTTACATCGATTGTTATAGTTTGTGATAAAATACATAGACAAAAAAGTAATTATTTCATTGATGACTGTTGATGCATGAAATTTCGGAGAGAGATCCACCAACATAAAATCTTCCCTCCATTGATCGAATTCTTGAGGAGTATGGACGTGTTATCGAAGAGGAAAAGGGGGGGACCTGCAAAACAAAAACACTCTGATGCCAAAGTCGGTTCTTATTCAGTAAAAGCATAAAATAAATCGGGCAATATACATGTTACCTAAATCTCATCCATCAAGTCCCATAAATCTCCCCTCAATTCCGTCCGTCCCCTTTTCCATTGATTGTTCATCAATTTATAGTGCAAGTAAGTTTGGCCCTTACTCCATGCTGTTTAGCACTCAATCCATGGTTGTAGTGGGAGGAGTGGTGCTTTCACGTCCTCCTATACTGCTGCCCCAAGTTTATGGGCAACTCCTATATTTTAGGAGTTTATTGTGTGCTCTCTACAAAGTTCGGATAAGCCCCTCAGACGTTTCTTTCGGACTTCTCCCTCGGACATTTCTTCAGACTGCCCTTGGACAAAAAGGCTTCCTCAGCTGGTTTTCTCCTCAGGTGATTTTTATTAGGGATGGCTTCGGGACGGGAACCAAAGTTTTTGGCCTCAACCGAATCCCGACTGAATTCCTTCGGTGAGCCCAAATCTAGATCCGATACCGATAATTCGGTTCTCGACGCATCGGTTTTATCGAATAATCGGTTCGGTTAAGTTCGTCGAGAGTTTTCCCGACATCTGCTTCAACTGGAGAAGAAGAAAAAATTTATGTCCATTTGATGGTTTAGTAAATTAAGTGGATCGAAAAAAGAAGAAGAATTAGTCGAGCCCAGGTCGATTTCAACTGGAGAAGAAGAATTGCCGAGCCCAGGTCGATTCCTTCGTCGTCCTTTGAACCGGGTGGGAAAATTTCTTCATCCAGATGCAAATTTGGATCATGGAGAAGTAAATAAGAAAAGAAAAATGGATGTGAGAGGGAAAAAAAGAAGAAAGGACGAAGAAGAGATCGTGTTTTGCCACTGAGAATGAAAGAGATAGGTCGATTGGGATGGGTTGTGAAAAGGAACGTGAAGATGAATGAGAGAGAGAGAGAGAGAGAGAGAAGAGTAATGAAAAGGAGACGAATGAGAGAGAGAGAGAGTCAAAGTCTCATAGAAGAGTTATAAGAGAGAGAGTAGGAAGACAATAAATAAATAGTTTGTATATAATATAACAAGTACAACACGTGGTGCAGTGATTGAGGTGTGGATTTGTTGTAATGGGGTTGTCATTTCAAACCCCACATGCTGCAAATCAGATGGAATATTTTGATATTTCAATTGTAAACACGACTTTTAATTTGTTTGTTTCCCATAGATAGCGCCACTGTTGATGCATAAAATTTCGGAGAGAGATCCACCAACATAAAATCTTCCCTCCGTTGATCGAATTCTTGAGAAGTATGGACGTGTTATCGAAGAGGAGAAGGGGGGAACCTGCAAAACAAAAACACTCCAATGCCAAAGTCAGTTCCTATTCAATAAAAGCATAAAATAAATCGGGCAATATACATGTTACCATTCTCTCATCAATCAGGTCCCATAAATCTCATCCATCAGGTCCCATAAATCTCCCCTCAATTCTGTCCGTCCCCTTTTCCATTGATTGTTCATCAATTTATAGTGCAAGTAAGCTTGGCCCTTACTCCATGCTGTTTAGCCCTCAATCCATGATTGTAGTGGGACGAGTGGTGCTTTCACGTCCTCCTATACTGCTGCCCCAAGTTTATGGGCAACTCCTATATTCTAGGAGTTTGTTGTGTGCTCTCTACAAAGTTCGGATAAGCCCCTCAGACGTTTCTTTCGGACTTCTCCCTCAGACATTTCTTCAAAGTACCCTCGGACAAAAAGGCTTCTTTCAACTGGTTTTCTCTTCTGGTGATTTTTATTCCCCCACAATGACGAAATTTACACAAGATAGTAATCCAATTACACAAGAGAGAACCTCATTACACTACTGAAGACTTTTGTGCTTTTGGTCCAAATAAATAGCTTTACTACTATGATAAAATATTTGTCGTCACATATGTAAATTGGTTCTTTAAATAGTATTCATAGGTCGTACATGAAGTAATAACTATATATAGAACAAAAATTACCATTTTTTACATTAATTATTATACGTGATTTGTGGTAAATACATCAACATAGAAGTCATTATTCCATCAATGATGAGAATTACACAAGATAAGTCTCTCGTTACATAATGGTGTGTTTGGATGGGAAAAAAGTGAGAGAATTTAATTGAAAATAAGGATTTTACATTTCCTCCTGTCGAATTCTATCGTTTGGCTTCCTTATCCCGTAGAATCAGCAATTCCCATGGAAAAGAATCGTGGAATTTTGGGGAAGCAAATTTCCAACTTGATCGAATTCCTCCCGAAATAGGTGTTTTTTCTGAAATTTATCCAAGCGGGAATCCTATGAACTCAAAACTCAAATCCTCGTGGTAAAATTTTCATCTATGACTCTGTATAAAGCTCAATGTTCTAAAAGGCGCTAGGCGATAGGCGGGCGATGACCCTCAGCCTACAGCCTAGACAGCCTAGGCGATTTTTTTTTAATATTTAATTAATAAAAATATATGTAAAAATAGTCAAATATGAATAATTAACATAGTTCAAATACACTACTCTCATAACAAAAGTCTCTAATAAAGTAATAAACAATCCAAAATACTCAAAATAACTTGCACGCTTATGCATCTAATTCTTCTTCTTCTCCATATCCCTCCAATACTCCCTCTGTATCGGACTCAAACTCATAATCCACCTCATCTCCCTCCTCTTCATCTGATTCAAATTCTTCTTCATCAAGTTCTCTTACTTCTTGAAGTCTAGAACTTCTCCTAGGCTCAATGGTACTACCAACTCCCGATTCATCTCCAACCATATCACTGGTAAGATCCAATTCAATATCTTCATCACCACCATCAACAATCCATCCTTGGGCCATACTAGCCTCACTAGCAAGTAGCACATCCACTCCCTTCTCTTTTTGTCTTCTCTTCTTGTTGATGATTTTGGAATTAAATTGGACATAGACTAAATTGTTCAATCTTCCGGTATCTAGTCTATTCCTTTTCTTTGTATGGATCTACATAGAGGAAAATAATAGTTAGACAATTATTTAGACAATAAGTAAATAAGTACACAACAACTAAAATACTTACCCCTTCAAAAGTGCTCCAATTTCTCTCACAACCGGATGAACTTGTAGTTAAGGAAAAAATCCTTTTAGCCATTTTTTGCAATTTAGGCACACCATTTCCATAAAGATGCCACCATCCAACTAAAGAAAAAATTGAAAAATAACCAAAACAATAACAATTAGCCAACCTAAAAGCAAAAACGAAACACAAACAATCAAAATATCAAATAATCAAATACTCAAATAAGCAATTATTTCTTAATTCTTACCCGGATCATAATTATCATCATTTTGTGTGCATCCCATCTTAGCCATTGCTCTTCCAAATCCACCATCTTTCTTCATATACTTCAATATCTCTATATTTGCCACCAAAGTTTGGCTGTGAATGTCATCGGGAAAGAATGATTCCACAGCAGTGAAAAACCCATCCATCACCACATTATCATTTTCTATGCTCGGGTCATTATAGGTGAAATAAGGGTTCAAGAGGTAACCCGCCAAATGTAGTGGACTATCAAGTCGACCACGACCTTTCACATCAATAATATCCATGATTGGACGATAGTGAGCTTCTTGATTTTTGAAGGCCTCCTTAATCTCCTCTTTTGCTCTAAGTAGCTCTCCATACACAAAACCCATGGATGGTTTCTTATCTCCATCCACAAGGCGAAGCACCTTAACTAAAGGGGCAAACACCTTCAAGGCAAGAGTTACCCCATTCCAAAAAGTGGCACTCAAAGTGGTATTAAATGTCGCATTCCCCTTTGCACTCTTTGAATGCTTGCTTGAATTCCACTCCTCACTAGAAACCATAGCCCTCAACTCACTTTTCTTCTCCATCAAGCTTTGCAAAGTTAAGAAAGCGGTTGCAAATCTAGTGACTCCCGGCCTCACTATATCTTTTTTCTTTGTAAATCTTCTCATCATTGACAATGTCTTGTGATGTGCATAAATGTAGATGGTGAATGCCTTAGCCTTCTCAATTACCCCTTTGAATCTAGGTTGGTTCCCAATTCCTTGAAGCATAAGGTTCAAGGTGTGGGTTGCACATGAAGTCCAAAATATTTTTGGCCTCTTCAACTTCAACAAATCACCCGCCGCCATATTATTTGAAGCATTGTCTGTTACAACTTGAACAACATTTTCCGCCCCAACTTCTTCAATGCACTTATCCACATAGTCAAATATATATGAACCGGTGTGTGCTTCATCCGATGCTTCCTTAGAAGAAAAAAAAGTTGTGCCTTCTTTGCAATTGACACACAAATTCATGATACTTCTTCTTTTCCGATCAGTCCAAGCATCGGTCATAATAGAGCAACCATTCAAAGCCCACTCTTCTTCTTGCTTCTTCATTAGACTTTTAGTTCTCTCTACCTCTTCCTTCAATAAGGGTTCCCTTAATTGATATTGAGTTGGAGGATGTTAGCCCGGGCCAAATTGACCAATTGCTTCCACAAACCTTTTGAAGCTATCATTATCAACAGCATGAAAAGGAATACCGGATTCATACACCCATCGAGCCAGATATTGATGCACACTATGTGTTCTTTGCTTCCAAAGTGCATCATTAATATTTTGTTGTCTCATCTTTTTACTTCCATCCAATGAAGAATCCGGATCGATGGTGGATACAAAACGATCCATAGGCCCAAGATTACGTGGGGTTTTTCTTGACCCTAAACTCCCTTCAACTTCTTCATCCTCTTCAACAATAACTTCTTCCCTCACTTGCACTTCATGTTGATTCATTTGTCTCTTCTTAGCCTTTGCCTCCTCAATAGCATTCTTACACTTCAATTTATCCTCATCCGAAGACTTCTTACACGGAGCTGCATTTCCCTTAACGTGGCCAACATGTTGCTTAATCTGATATATTCCACCACTCAATACTTTTCCACACAACTTACACTTGACCTTGTCTAAATTTAAAGCATCCATCAACTCTCCATATTCCCATCCAACATCACCCGAACTACGCTTCAAGGACCTCTCAATTTCTGTCAATGGATTTGATGCTCCAAAAGATGCAATACCTGCCATTTCCTAACAATAGCTAGCAACAAACATTTCTAAATTTCAATTAACAAATAACAATCACAATCAAGTAATCACAGTGTTCTAAAAGGCGTCGCCTAGGCCATAGGCGGTGGAGAAGCGCCTGGATTTTGCCCAAGGCGTTTGACATAGGCGAAGGGTCACCTGGGCGGTCGCCTAGGCGAGGAGCGAGGTGGGCGAGCGGCCTTTTTTTTTTTTTTTTAAATCGTAACACTAATTCACTAAACCATCGATATCCCTAGGTATCGCCGTATCGTCTATTCGTCTCTCTCACCTCACCTCTCAATCTCCTCCTCCTCCTCAATGTCTCTCTCCCTCTCTCTCCGCAACACTATACACTACATCACCACTCCTCAATCCCTCTCACTAGTTATCTCAAATTCTCAATCATCGATTCCTCTCGATCTCAATCGATCACTCCGTCACAATGCGGCCACGTCCGGTCCGACCGAGTGAGGAGGCAAACGACGTCCAGCCCTCAATTTTCATAAACGCCCTGCGTGGCTGCATCCGCCGCCGGTGACACCTTCATCCCCGATTAACCGCTGAACCCCTCTGCCTCCAGAACCGGTGAGCGCCTGTATCTCTTAATCTCTTCAATCAGTTCAATGGTTCAATGATTGATTATAAACTTATGACTAATTTCAATAATTGAGTTCAAGTGTTCAACAATTCTGTCAATTACTCAATTCAATGATTCATACACAATTACAGAGTCACACATATAATCAAATAATCATATATGTATAAATTTTAACCGCAAAAATCAATATGAAGTTGTTGAAATGATTCAACTATTTTGTTTAATTGGGTAATTGGGTTAGATTTCTACTGTTTTGTTTGATTGGGCATTAGCGTCCAGAGTGAACTGCAGTTTTCTACTGTCTTCCATTTATATTGTATCTCTAATGTTAAATTGTTAATTATGTTATATGGAAATTGACAATTGTTGAAACCAAAATACCAAATTGATAATTGTTGATTACTTGATTGTGATTGTTATTTGTTAATTGAAATTTAGAAATGTTTGTTGCTAGCTATTGTTAGGAAATGGCAGGTACTGCATCTTCTGGAGCATCAAATCCATTGACAGAAATTGAGAGGTCCTTGAAGCGTAGTTCGGGTGATGTTGGATGGGAATATGGAGAGTTGATGGATGCTTTAAATTTAGACAAGGTCAAGTGTAAGTTGTGTGGAAAAGTATTGAGTGGTGGAATATATCGGATTAAGCAACATGTTGGCCACGTTAAGGGAAATGCAGCTCCGTGTAAGAAGTCTTCGGATGAGGATAAATTGAAGTGTAAGAATGCTATTGAGGAGGCAAAGGCTAAGAAGAGACAAAAGAATCAACATGAAGTGCAAGTGAGGGAAGAAGTTATTGTTGAAGAGGATGAAGAAGTTGAAGGGAGTTTAGGGTCAAGAAAATCCCCACGTAATCTTGGGCCTATGGATCGTTTTGCATCCACCATCGATCCGGATTCTTCATTGGATGGAAGTAAAAAGATGAGACAACAAAATATTAATGATGCACTGTGGAAGCAAAGAACACATAGTGTGCATCAATATCTGGCTCGATGGGTGTATGAATCTGGTATTCCTTTTCATGCTGTTGATAATGATAACTTCAAAAGGTTTGTGGAAGCAGTTGGTCAATTTGGACCGGGCTACCGTCCTCCAACTCAATATCAATTAAGGGAACCCTTATTGAAGGAAGAGGTAGAGAGAACTAAAAGTCTAATGAAGAAGCAAGAAGAAGAGTGGGCTTTGAATGGTTGCTCTATTATGACCGATGCTTGGACTGATCGGAAAAGAAGAAGTATCATGAATTTGTGTGTCAATTGCAAAGAAGGCACAACTTTTTTTTCTTCTAAGGAAGCATCGGATGAAGCACACACCGGTTCATATATATTTGACTATGTGGATAAGTGCATTGAAGAAGTTGGGTCGGAAAATGTTGTTCAAGTTGTAACAGACAATGCTTCAAATAATATGGCGGCGGGTGATTTGTTGAAGTTGAAGAGGCCAAAAATATTTTGGACTTCATGTGCAACCCACACCTTGAACCTTATGCTTCAAGGACTTGGGAACCAACCTAGATTCAAAGGGGTAATTGAGAAGGCTAAGGCATTCACCATCTACATTTATGCACATCACAAGACATTGTCAATGATGAGAAGATTTACAAAGAAAAAAGATATAGTGAGGCCGGGAGTCACTAGATTTGCAACCGCTTTCTTAACTTTGCAAAGCTTGATGGAGAAGAAAAGTGAGTTGAGGGCTATGGTTGCTAGTGAGGAGTGGAATTCAAGCAAGCATTCAAAGAGTGCAAAGGGGAAAGCGACATTTAATACCCCTTTGAGTGCCACTTTTTGGAATGGGGTAACTCTTGCCTTGAAGGTGTTTGCCCCTTTAGTTAAGGTGCTTCGCCTTGTGGATGGAGATAAGAAACCATCCATGGGTTTTGTGTATGGAGAGCTACTTAGAGCAAAAGAGGAGATTAAGGAGGCCTTCAAAAATCAAGAAGCTCACTATCGTCCAATCATGGATATTATTGATGTGAAAGGTCGTGGTCGACTTGATAGTCCACTACATTTGGCGGGTTACCTCTTGAACCCTTATTTCACCTATAATGACCCGAGCATAGAAAATGATAATATGGTGATGGATGGGTTTTTCACTGCTGTGGAATCATTCTTTCCCGATGACATTCACAGCCAAACTTTGGTGGCAAATATAGAGATATTGAAGTATATGAAGAAAGATGGTGGATTTGGAAGAGCAATGGCTAAGATGGGATGCACACAAAATGATGATAATTATGATCCGGGTAAGAATTAAGAAATAATTGCTTATTTGAGTATTTGATTATTTGATATTTTGATTGTTTGTGTTTCGTTTTTGCTTTTAGGTTGGCTAATTGTTATTGTTTTGGTTATTTTTCAATTTTTTCTTTAGTTGGATGGTGGCATCTTTATGGAAATGGTGTGCCTAAATTGCAAAAAATGGCTAAAAGGATTCTTTCCTTAACTACAAGTTCATCCGGTTGTGAGAGAAATTGGAGCACTTTTGAAGGGGTAAGTATTTTAGTTGTTGTGTACTTATTTACTTATTGTCTAAATAATTGTCTAACTATTATTTTCCTCTATGTAGATCCATACAAAGAAAAGGAATAGACTAGATACGGAAGATTGAACAATTTAGTCTATGTCAATTTAATTCCAAAATTATCAACAAGAAGAGAAGACAAAAGAGAAGGGAGTGGATGTGCTACTTCAGTGAGGCTAGTATGGCAAGGATGGATTGTTGATGGTGGTGATGAAGATATTGAATTGGATCTTACCAGTGATATGGTTGGAGATGAATCGGGAGTTGGTAGTACCATTGAGCTAGAGAAGTTCTAGACTTCAAGAAGTAAGAGAACTTGATGAAGAAGAATTTGAATCAGATGAAGAGGAGGGAGATGAGGTGGATTATGAGTTTGAGTCCGATACGAGAGGGAGTATTGGAGGGATATGGAGAAGAAGAAGAATTAGATGCATAAGCTTGAAGTTATTTTGAGTATTTTGGATTGTTTATTACTTTATTAGAGACTTTTGTTATGAGAGTAGTGTATTTGAACTATGTTAATTATTCATATTTGACTATTTTTACATATATTTTTATTAATTAAATATTAAAAAAAATCGCCTAGGCTGTCTAGGCTGTAGGCTGAGGGTCATCGCCCGCCTATCGCCTAGCGCCTTTTAGAACATTGAGTAATCAACAATTATCAATTTGGTATTTTGGTTTCAACAATTGTCAATTTCCATATAACATAATTAACAATTTAACATTAGAGATACAATATAAATGGAAGACAGTAGAAAACTGCAGTTCACTCTGGACGCTAATGCCTAATCAAACAAAACAGTAGAAATCTAACCAATTACCAATTAAACAAAACATTGAATCATTTCAACAACTTCATATTGATTTTTGCGGTTAAAATTTATATATATATGATTATTTGATTATATGTGTGACTGTAATTGTGTATGAATCATTGAATTGAGTAATTGACAGAATTGTTGAAACTTGAACTCAATTATTGAAATTAAATAAGTTTATAATCAATCATTGAACCATTGAACGATTGAAGAGATTAAGAGATACGGGAGGTTGAGGAGAGGGGTTCCGGTAATCGGGGATGAAGGTGTCACGGCGGGGATCAGAGGGATGAAAACGAGGGGGATTCTCCTCATGGGAAAGAGGGGAGAGATCGATTGAGATCGAGAGATGAATCGGATGATTGAGAATTTGAGATAACTAGATGAGAGGGATTAGAGGAGTGGTCCAATCGTAGTGTACATAGATCTTGCCGGAGAGAGAGCCGAGATGAGACATTAGAGGAGGAGGAGGAGGAGATTGAGAGGTGAGACCGTGAGAGAGACGAATAGACGATACGGCGATACCTAGGGATATCGATGGTTTAGTGAATTAGTGTTACGATTTAAAAAAAAAAAAAAAAAAAAAGGATGACCGCCCGGGCGAACAGGACCGCCCGGCTTCGCCCGGCATCGCCCAACCTCGCCCAGCCTCGCCTAGCCTCGCCTAGCCTCACCTAGGCGACCGCCCAGGCGACCCTTCGCCTATGTCAAATGCCTTGGGCAAAATCCAGGCGCTTCTCCACCGCCTATGGCCTAGGCGAGGCTAGGCGACGCCTTTTAGAACACTGATAAAGCTACATCAGTTGCAGATGTTTCAATTCTCAAGCTTGCATCGATCTATTCTAATATTTTGGTTTTCTTCTTCTGCTAAAGGTTAGCTTTCAATCTCTATCTCATGTTTTCTGTTTTCAATTATATGATATGAGATTTTTATGCCATTAAAATAGGTTTTGTGGTTTTTGTGTTCTAATGAATAAGATTTTTTGTATCATGAAATTTTCATTCTATATTGATTTTGCAATTGAAATTACTATGTCTTGGAATCAATAGGATTCCCAGTATTGAACATCAGTTAAATTGAAACTGGACATGCTATGCTTTGGAATTTAATCTCAATTTGGACGGGATTAATCTATTGAGGTGTTCCTCAATCTGATGGTAGGAACTGATGTGTGAAATCCCAAAGTATGTCCATTCCCAGTAATGAATATCAATTATTGATGTGTTTAAATGTCCATTTCAATTGCTATTAAATCCCAAGTTTGCTATTATATGCCAAGTTCACAATGTTCATCAGTTTAAACCAAAAAATTGATGCGCATGATTTGGAAAAGTGTTGCTTATAATATTGCTGCTGTTATTTTATCTGCACAATTTGACATTCAAGTAACTTCTGATAACATAACAAATTGTGTGAAGTCATGGAAAAAGTTATATGAAATAGTGAGTGATATATTGAGCCAAAGTGGATTTAGCTAAGATTCCTCAAGACAGATGATAAATGTAGATGAAAACAGTGTATGGGAAGAGTATGTGAAGGTAAATTATATATATATATATGCATTTTTTTTTCTCAAACTATCCTTTATGTCTAGCTATTTTCTACTAATATTTTCTTATGTAACTTTTATTAATTGTTCGCAGTCTCATAATGATGCTATAAGCTTTCGATATAAAAGAATCCCAAATTGGGATGATATAATTGATTTGTGTGGAAAGAATAGAGCAACTGGAGAGGGTGTTGAAACAAGTGCAGAAGCCATTGAGGCTATGACTCCTCCCGTTAATGAAGTTAATCATGTTGATTTGGAAGGTGATGACCAAGGTTTAGAGGATATTCACATCATTGAAGACACTTCACCCAACCCACCAAGTTCTCAAAAGAAGAGAAATCAAGCAACTCTCTCTTATAGTGTGCCTCCTCAAAAGAAAAAAGTATCAACTAAAGATGTCTTGGCTACTTCAGTGGATAGAATGGCATCATCCTTTGAGGATCTCATTCGTGCTACTACACAAAGTCTTGCCCCGAAAGAGGTATGAACTGAAATAATGGCAATACCAGATCTTACTACAGAGCAACGAATAAAAGCATGTGCTTGGTTTATAGAGAATGACAAACATTTTCTCATGCATGTTGAAGGAAGTCCCAGTGGATATGAAACAAAGTATGGTGCTAATGTTTATTTCGGATGGATCCACATAAGATCTGTTTATCAAGATGATAGTAGCTAGTACTGTTCTCTTCTTTAGATTTATGTAGTTTAATTGGAGATTATAACTTTAGTTTTCAAGCACCGATATGAATAAATTTGGACTATTCCAACAAGTACTTTGGCTGCCCATGAGTTTGTGTAGCTAAAATTTGAATTTTTACATATTTAATTATGGTATCGAAGTTAATATTTTTGTAGTCAATTGAATGGTGTGTCGCTCTCAAGTTCTTTTTTAATTTGCTCGGTTTTGTTGGTGTGTTGGTTTTGATATCTGAACAGGTTTAATTTCAATTCCACTTAATAAAAAAATCAATCCAAACAGGAGAATTTGTAATTCTTGTCATTATTAAAATTCTACGTAATGAAATCCAAACAATAGAATTATCAATTAACGAAATTTAAATTCCTGAAATCACAATTCTCATCATTTGAGAATATCCGCGAAAATTAAAAATACTTTATCCAAACACACCGTAAAAGAAAGAGAAATTTTGATAAATGCCCCTTTTTGGGGCTTCAAGTTGAAAAATACCCATGTTTTCATAACATTTTGAAAACTACCCACATACTACATGAAAAGCCGAATATACCCTCACACCCTTAATCCCTAATTACCCAGATTATCTCCTAATTGTTTTCTCTTTCCCCGCGATACCTCCGGCCGCACCCTTCCTCACTTTCTTCTCCGACTGCAGCTCCTCCATTCCGGCCACCTCTGAACATCGGAAGGGCGGCGACGCGTTCATTTCGGAGGCGCAAAGCAAGAGAAGTTCGTGGCTTGTTCAATCGATGACGGCTGGCCGCGAATAAAAGGATAGAGTATTGGTAGTTCCGGCAGCTTTTGCAGCTTTTTCCGGCGTCTCCGATCACCATTTGTCATAAACGAGGTATGAAAGTTAATCCTTTCATCAAGCTCTTCGTTTTTATATAATTAGATTGCAATTATAATCAAAGTTTGGAAAATTTATATAATTGTGATTTTTGGCCTCTATGATATAATTGATGGGTGCTGGTGTTCGGGGTGTTCTAGATGTTCTGATATAATTATATCAATTATATAATTGACATGTGGGTGTTCTGGGTGTTATAATCGACATGTGGGTGTTATAATCGATATCACTACTGTTTCTTGTTGATACTGACATATATTGATATAATTGATGTGAGTGATATAATTGACAATTGACATGTGGGTGTTTCTTGTTCATATTGATATAATTGATATAATTGACATGTGGATTTTTTTGTTAACTGTTCGGTTCTTTCTAAACTAAATAATTTTTTCCTTCAAGGAATGAGTCAATTCAATGGAAGTTCATCGGTCAATAGTCAATTCAATGACAATGCATCGGTCAATACTAATGAAGATATTGTGGTGTGTCAATTGTATCAAAACAAGAGTGAGTTGAAAAGAGTTTTAGGCATGCTTGCAATTAGAAGAAATTATGAGTTTAAAGTGAAAAAATCTGATAAGTGGCGACTAGAAGTTGGATGCGTGGATGTGAACTGTAAGTGGCGACTTCGTGCAACGAAGCTACAAGACTTGGATTATTTTGAAGTGAGAAAGTTTTGTAATGAACATTCATGTTCATTAGATGTTATCCATCGCGATCATCGACAAGCAAGTAGTTCACTAATTGGTAATTATGTTAAGTCAAAGTTTGAAGGTGGAATCTCACGCATTTATACACCTAAAGATATTGTTGATGATGTGCGTGTGCAACTTGGAGTTAATATGGGATACAATAAAGCTTGGAGGGCAAGAGAATCAGCACTAGAAATTGGTAGGGGGTCACCAGAGGAATCATTCGCCATTCTTCCATCATATTGTTCTATGTTAGAGTGTACAAATCATGGGACTGTAACACATATAGAAACTGATAGTGACAATCACTTTCTATATTTTTTCATAGCAATGGGAGCTTCAATTAGAGGATTTTGTGATGCTATGAGGCCTGTGATTGCTTTAGATGGGACATTTTTGAAAGGTAAGTACTTTGGCACCATGTTTGTGGCTGCATGTCAGGATGGGGAGAATCAAATATATCCCTTGGCATTTGGTGTGGGGGACTCAGAAAATGATGCTTCATGGACATGGTTTTTGACAAAATTAAGAGAGGCCATTGGAGTTGTAGAGAACTTCGTGTTTATATCTGATCGGCATGGAAGCATTGCTAAAGCTGTGAATAATGTATTTCCAGAGGCACATCATGGAGCATGCATTTTTCATATAGCCAACAACTTGCAACCAAAATTTGGAAAGAAGATGAAGATCCTTAAGTTGTATAACACAACAGCAAAATTGTACCAAGTAGCGGAGTTCAATGCATTGATGGATGACATTTGGAAATTAAAAGATGGAGAAGTATGTAAATATCTAGAAGATATTGGGTATCACAGGTGGGCTAGAGCTCACTTTATGGGGTACCGGTACAACATGATGACATCAAATATAGCTTAATCAATGAATGCGAAACTCAAAGAGGCTCGAAAACTACCAATAACTGCTCTAGTGGATCACTTAAGAGAGGTGCTTCAACAATGGTTTGTTGAACGCCGTGATGCAGCAAGTTCTCTCAATACACACTTGACTAAATGGGCAGAGGATAAAGTGCGCAAAAACAACAATAGTGGTTTACACATGCGGGTATGTATTTTACTTATTATAGTTTGGTTTAATTTTATTAGTTTGATATCTTTTATGCTTATTATAGTTTTATTTAATTTTTATATCAGGTGACTCCCATTGATCTGTATGCATTTCAAATACATGATCAGTGTAAAACATATACGGTGAATCTCAATAGCATGACGTGCTCATGTCGCGAGTTTGATCTTGACCGACTACCATGTGCTCATGCAACTGCTGCGTGTAGAGCTAAAGAGATATCTGTGTATAGCATGTGCTCCAAATTTTATACCGCTAACGCACTTATGCTAGCATATGCAGAGCCTATATGGCCGGTTGGAAATAGAAGTGAATGGGATGTGTCAGAAGATGTGGAGAACAGAGTTGTCTTACCTCCAATTAGACAAGTAATACCTGGAAGACGCAAGACCGTTCGAATTCCATCTATAGGGGAGGATGTGGTTCGTAAAAAATGTCAGCGTTGTGGAGGAGGAGGTCATAACCGTGCAACTTGCAGAAATCCAATCCCACTTTAAGATTGAATTTTTTTTACTTAACTTTGTACTAATTATCTTGTATGAGATTTTTCTATGATTTGAACTTCAACCAATTCAATATTTTCTAGAATATATGAGATGACTTTAGTTTCATTTATAAATTCAATTTCTACTTATTCGTTCTTGAAGTGGACCAAAATAAGGTATTAATAGTTTAGGCCAAGGAAAAAAAAATGTCATTAAGTCATGAAAGGTTCACAAAACTATACTAGGTTCGGACAAAACAAAATCAGCAACAGACCAAAAAAAACCATACTAGGTTCGGACAAAAAAAAGACATTCAGGGTTCAAACAAAAAAAAATTCATTAAGGGTATATTCGGCTTTTCATGTAGTATGTGGGTAGTTTTCAAAATGTTATGAAAACATGGGTATTTTTCAACTTGAAGCCCCAAAAAGGGGCATTTATCAAAATTTCTCTAAAAGAAAACCATATTACACCACTAAAGACGTATCTACTTGTGGTTTAAATAAAAAGGTTACTAGTATGATAACACATTTGTGGTCGCATTTGTAAATTGGTTCATAAACTTTTAACAACTAGTCGTAGGTGGTGTAATTACGACAAATAGAACCTAGATTACCATTGTTGAACAAAATTATTTTCATTTGTGTAAACTCTGTATTCATACAAATATTTATCTTATCCAGTGATGATATTAGCTTTAGAGAGGACCTCAGTTACCAATTGGAACACATTATTACACCAATGGTTGTGGCTCAAAATGAATGTTACTAAGAACCAAAAATGAAATTTAGTAAATTTTTCTCTTTGATTTTTTTGTTCAAGATGGAGACGAAATTGTCTTTCTCAATTTGAAAAGAGATGAATGAGGCCATAAATTTTCTAGTTTCTTGAACACTAACTGTGAATAGGTTTATGGAATATGGCTATATTTTTAGAGTCAAATATGTATACGCTAACAAATCTGATAAGGTAAGTGCATTTGTCAATTAAGACTTAATTGATAGGATCTTGTTAGATAAAAAGATGATTAATCTCCTCCCAATATTACTAAAATTGAAGACCGACGTAGATACAATTTTTTTTTATAGTTGAAAAAAAATACAAAGTTGATTCCAAGCGGTAACTCAAGGTGGACTTGCGGCCTAAGTACAATGCCTAGACTCAAATACTTTTCCTTTGTTTCAGAAGGCGGAATGGCCAGATCACAAGAAATAAGGGAGAGGCAGGATTCATTTAGTGGTACCACGGAGGCCACTCCCTCATTGAGGTTTACGCCCCTATCGACTACTCCCACATAGTGGTTTTGTTCAGTCTATAGTCCCTCGAATCCAATTTTACGAACCTGTCACCCAGGGTCTTGACCTAGACACCATTCATGTGCCCCTTACTCAGCTCAGAAAATTACTTGGGTGTTAGACAAATCTCCAAGTGTTAATAAAGGCTACCCTCAACCTCAAGTGACCTTAGCAAGGTACAAATGAAGGGTTTAGGCCAATATTAACAAAAGGGACTTTACCTATTCCGTTCAAGTTACAACTTACAACAACAAAAATAATCAACTATACTCAACAATCCTAAGTAAAATTACTAAATGTAACAAAATATCAACAAGTATTATACAAATATTATTCACAAAGAAAAAGTTAGGCAAGAGTATTTTCGATCCCAAGCAATGGCGCCAAAAATTGATATGGCTAAAAATATAGCTCATCAATTTAAAAAAACCTTTATCGGTAGTATAGAATAAGTAGGGTATCGTTCACAACGAGAATCAAAGGGTGTACCTAACAAAAAAATGTCACAAGAATTATTAACAAGTATAAAGTATAAATATATACATATGTACAAAGTAAAAAGGGGGTTTAAGAAATTGATTTATGAAACTAATTAACTAACCTACAAAGAATAAATTAAATAAGATGGGATGAAACATGAAATATATAAAGTTCAGCCACATATACACAAGTTTATTAATCATTGGACCGAAAATTAACCAAGTTCTCTAGCCATGAAACCGAAATTAACATATGTGGAATGCCGAAAAGTCGGTTATCACCCCCCAAATAAAACCTCTCTACGAAAATTAACCATGTGAAAGCACTGACAGGCTAACCAATTAAACACGCCATCTTAGTCTTGAAAGCTAGCTAATCAAACCATGTTTAACGCATAGAAAAGAGTTGTTAATTAAAGTGAACGAACCATTATGGAAAAGTCCATATGTCCGCAATCCTTTTTATTTGATACCGACCTTTGTCCAAAGCCTTTACTACTCGTGAATTAGGTTTCCAAAACTATTAGGTGAATTGTTATCCCTAACTCTAGCTCCAATTATATGCAAATATTATAAGTTTCGGACCCTATAACATAAACACATAAAAGTTTTCTATAAAACAGAATCAAATAAACGGAATCACATAAGCTACTAGAAGAACTAATTAATTAGGATCCAATAACAAAACAAACTCGTATATATAGGCTGAAAATTATATAAATCATGTCATGTTAACTAATACAAAAGATAAACAATCAACAAAGAGGAACTCATAAGAGAATTTAAAGAATAAAGTCGAATTACACCATATGGAAAGCATGAAGAACTCGAAGACCACGAACTCTTGAATCCTTGAAAGCAAGCAACTCAAGGCCGAGATTCCCAAGATAATGATGATAGTGGTGATGATGGTTGATGGCTGGTGGTAATGGTGTAAACGGCTCCTCTCCTCCTTGAAGTAAACACCTAAAGTATTAGAGAATGGAAAATATGATGTCAGATGGAGAAGAGAAAGAGGAGGGTTTGTCCCTCCCCATTGGGGTGTGTTTTTAAGAGAAGAATGATGCTGCTATTTATAGGAGAATGGAGAGGAAGAAGAAGACAATGAAAGAAATAAAGAAAGAAAAGGAAGAGAAGTGGAATTTGAGTGGGAGATAAAGAAATGGTAAGTGACATGGTGGAAATGTAGTCATGTTGAAATTAACCATTTATTTAGGTAAAAGAAATCAAGCACTAATGGTGTGGGGAGAAAGCAAAAAATATGGTGTGGTGAGATGGATGGAAAAATAGGGGTGAGTGGAGCATTGAGAATAAAAGAAAAAGAAATACATAAAAAGGAGACAACACTGAACTATGCCCACTTAGAACGCAATAATGGACGTTTGAACGGTTAGATGATTCTGAAATTTGACCCCGGAATATCTAATTCACAGTATGTCAAAAGTACAGCTGGATCCAACGGTTGAATTAAGAGATATGAGCCTCCGAAGTGGATTGATCTGCACAGGCCGAATGCCCAAAAGTCTCCTAGTTTTGATAGGAATGTCCTCCTTCATTCATTTTTATTTTCTGTGCTTATTTTCCTCAAGTTATCTTCTTTTCTCTTTATTTGCAATAGGAAACCTACAAACACAAAAAGTAAATAAATAACACAAATTTATGAGAAACTAACAACAAAAATATAGAGAAATTGATATAACAAGTTGTACAATTATGCACCTATCACTAGTACTCCATGAAGGTCTGGGTTTAGGCAAAAAACTCAATTGACTTTTGTATAGATTCAAGAAGGAGACTAAAGGATATGTCATGGGCTCCACACCAACCTAAAGACCATACAGGAAATTCATATTTAAAGTATTTATTTCAAAATTGATACACCATGAGTGACTAAAATTCTCAGTTTGGTGGAGAAAGACTTTTGACCAGGCTTCTTTGTAGTCATAGTAGGAGAAGGAGATACCTTATTCATTGTGACGAGCAAAAGGAGGATCTCTCCATTGGGCTTGACTAATGATTTTGATAATATGTATGGAATGATATAGGATTTGTGATTGGTCCCTTTGATCAATGATTGATTTAATGGAGACTGGTTCAATTTTGAAAAGAATTTCATAATAGAATTTGAGTGACTAGGAAGGTTGATTTGGCTGGAAATGAAAGCGGGGGGGGGGGGGGAATAAGCTTTCGCAACTGTCTGGTGGTTCAAATAAAAGAGATTGAAATTAATTCTAGGAGCATACGAAGAGGTTCTCCTATAATTGATTGAGGTTTTGTGAAAATGTCTAGAAATTAGACTTAAAAAGATCATATTGGGTAACTAAAACTGACTGGTAATTAGGGCGAATACAATCTATAGTAGTAAATATATTACTGATTGGGAGTGATAGATGACCTGGGTAAGGAACCAGACTAGAAGAAGGGGATGACTCTTTTTTGACTTCTGGTTCTTCTTTTTTGACTGGGCTAAAAGATGCTAGCTAGAAGCTGTCTTCCAAATGATCTAGTGTTGGGCTTCATAGTAGGCCTTGGGCCTGACATTTTGATCCAAGTACGAATTCTCATGTTAGAAAATGTGGTATGTGATTGTCACTACCTTTGATGAATGCAATTTCAAAATCAAAAATACTTAAAATTGCTTGCCATCTAGCAAATATTTGTTTATTGGCAATATTTTGAACATCTTTCTCAAAAACATGTTTTGCACTTTTGCAATCAACTCTGACTAAAAAATTTTGATTTAATAAATCATCTTGAAATTTTGAGATGCATAAGACCATAGGTAAAATTTCTTTTTTGATAGTACTAAATTAATTTCTTTGTGATTGAGTCCATACTCCTGAATGGAAACGAACAATTTGTTCAAGTTGGTCGGAAGAAGTTTGTTGTTTAAGAATACCATCGTAACCAATTTCAAAGGCACAGTTTCAACGATTTTGAAAGAATTAACTGAGGGAATACAAAGGCATGGAAGTATTTGAACATACTTATTGATTTCTTTGACTAGAGAAGTGTGGACTGATGTCCAAGGTGAAAGATTACTTTGAAGTTGATCAAAAAGAGGTTATTTACACTTTTTTCGAAGGTTTCTATAAAAATTAGCTATATAGTTGAGGGATCCTGAAAACTCTGGAGTTGATTTTTATCTAAGATTTCATCTGAGAATTTATTAGCGAATTGAATAACTCTGTCTATGGGGGTAATATTTGAGTGATAGATATTGAATCTTAAAAATCTAATATTTGATTGGAATAATTTGATTTTAGAATTAAGCAGAAACTACGAAACCAATATTTTTTTTACTATGGTGAAAGATTGATTCAGATGTTTCCAGTGTTGATCTATGGACTTAGAATATATGAGGATATCATCTATGTATACTATGGCGAATTCGCTATATTGGTTGAATATGTTATTCATAATATTTTGGAAGTCACTAGGAGCATTTTCAAGAGCGAATAACATTACATTCCATTCGTAATGACCGAAATGAGTCACAAAAGCAGTTTTATATTTGTCTTCTTCACTAATTTGGATTTGCCAAAATCTTGATTTCATATAAACTTTTGAAAAAAAAAACTGAATCATTTAATTTGTTGATTAAATCTTGTTTGTTAGGAATATGATATCTTATCCATTCTAAGACAAAACTTAATGGTTTATAATTTATTACTAATCGTGGTGCTCCTCTTTTGAGTTTAGCCTTTTTTTTAACATAGAAAGCAAGGGCAAGGCCATGGTGATTTACTTTTTTGAATTATTCATTTACTAAGCAATTCTATGATTTCATTTTTATAAACTTTCATAATTGGACGAGCTTTTGTGGGAATATTTTTTTCATCAAAATCTTTAATGTAAGGGAGTTTGATTATGTGCTTCTTTTTGGGCCAAAAGGCATTCAGAATATCATAGCAAATTTTCTTTTTAAATTTTTCTTTGAAAGTTTTAATTTTTGGTTCAAGGATAGGGACTTCGAGTTGGCTTTCAATTCTTTTGTATTTGATTTCTTCTTTGATGAAACTAATTTGGTTGCTCTTGCAATTGATAAGATTAACGGCATGCTTTCGAAATTGAATTCACTTTGAATGGTTTGGGTGTATGAAGTTTTGTGGCAGATAGAAATTCAAATTTTACAGGTTCACCAAAAGGGTAGGAAATTATTCTATCATATTCTGTTGTGAATGGGTATAGAATATTCCTCAAAGAATAAATCAAATACAAAATAATTGAAAGCCAACTTGAAGACCCTGTCCTTGAACAAAAAATTAAAACCTTCGAAGAAAAACTTAAAAAAGAAATTTGCTCTAATATTTCTAATGCCTTTTGGCACAAAAAGAAGCACATAGTCAAACTCCCTTACATTAAAGATTTCGATGAAGAATATTCTCACAAAAGCTAGTCCAATTAAAATGAGTCAAGAAGTTATGGAATTTTGTAAAAATGAAATCACATAATTGCTTAGTAAAGAAATAATTTAGAAAAGTAAATCACCATGGTCTTGTCATGCTTTTTATGTTAAAAAAAATGTTTCTATTGGAACCTCCAAATTTGCTCACTTGGCCTGACTCCATTATGAATTATTAAATGACATTTATAACCTCATATAAAATGACTATTAAGGACAATAATTATACCAAAAACATATAATGTTTATTTTCTCTAGAGTTTCCAATTCAATAATATTAGATTGCATTCTTTATTATTTTCCTTATCTATTTTTATTTTCCAATTTCACTACATACTCCTTAAAATATTTATATATATTTAATAAGAATTAAAACTATGATAGATCATGTGAGATAAAAATTTGTATCATTTGTTAAACGCATATTGGTGATAGAGAACAAAAGAAATTCTACTATGACCTAAATCTAAGTCTATCCATTATATTTGCAAAAAAAAACTAGCAATTAAGAAAAATATATAAAATATTTAATCATGAGGTACAAAACATAGAGGAAAAAATAAACAGTAAGAATAAATGATTACTTTTCTTTTAATTGCACAGCTAAAAGAGAAAAAAATAGTTAAAAAAAGATAAATAAAAAAAAATAGTTCATGCTAAAACATTTTCTTGTTGATTAGAAATTAATTAATGGATGTGTGGTGAGTAAATTTAGAATTATAGTAGTAATTTTGTATATTTAATGTGTATTATATCATTATGGTTATTTTAGAAATTTAGAAGAGGTTTAGTAAGCAAATCTTGTATTTAAAAAAAAAATAAGGTGCAAAGAGTATAAGAGGTCAGATGAGCAAATTTGGAGGTCCTAATAAAATTTTCTAAAAAAAAAGGCCAAACTCGAAAGAGGAGCACCACGATTAGCAATAAATTATAAATCATTAAATTCTGTCTTAGAATGGATAAAATATCTTATTCCTAACAAACGAGATTTAATCAACAAATTAAATGATTAAGTTGTTTTTTCAAAATTTGATATGAATCAGGATTTTGACAAATCCAAATTAGTGAAGAAGACAAATATATAACTGCTTTTGTCACTCCTTTCGGTCATTACGAATGGAATGTAATGTCATTCGGTCTTAAAAATGCTCCTAATGAATTCCAAAATATTACGAATAACATATTCAACCAATATAGCGAATTCGCCATAGTAAATTGAGACATAGAGCATAGTATTGAAAAGAAGTACACACATATATAGTAAATCAGTAGGATATATAGCGAATTTCATAACTTCTTGATTCATTTGAATTGGATGAACTTTTGTGGGAATATTCTTTTAATCGAAATATTTAGTGTAAGGGAGTTGGACTATGTGCTTCTTTATGTGCCAAAAGGCATAAGGAATATCTGAGCAAATTTCCTTTTTAAAATTTTCTTTGAAAGTTTTAATTTTTTGTTCAAGGACAAGGTCTTTGAGTTGGCTTTCAATTCTTTTGTATTTAATTTCTTCTTTGAGGAAATTGATTTGATTGCTCTTGCAATTGATAAGATTAAGTGTTTTCGAAATTGAATTCTCTTTGAATGTTTTGAGTGTATAAAGTTATGTGTTAGATAGAAATTCAAATTTTACTGGTTCACCAAAATGGTAGGTAATTATCCCATCATATTATGTTGTGAATGGGTATAGTAATGTGATAAACGGGATGTCTAAAATCACTCGATCTGTCATATTTCTTACTAAGACAAATGATGTTTTGAAACATATATTGTATTTGTTTCAGAAACATGTTAAGGCAATCAGTCTCAAGAAGCTATCCGTGTCACACTCTGTCCCAGGAGTGACGAAATAAGAGTTTAAAGGAATTCTATTAAACACTTTCAACAAATCCAGAATATATAACTCAAATAGAACCAAATCAATTCACCAATTTTTTATTTTATTTTTCAATATGTATTGTTTGAGGTTTCATTAAACATCAGTTTCTCTTCTTTCTTCTTCATCCAAGTTAGGCCCAATACCTCTCGGATTAAGGCCACTGAGAACACCTCGTACAAACGGATTCCCCCTCGAATTAAGGCCATCGAGGACACCCCGTACTAAGCGGATCCCGATTGGGTTTTGGGTCTTTCACCCTAGGGAGGCACAATCCCTACTTAATTATTTTCTCGGGCCTAACCGGATTAAAATCCTTTTCCAATTTAACTGTTCCTTTCTTTTCATATTCAAAGATCTTAATCATTCTTACAGGCCTTCAATCAGTAAGTGTTATCAATTCATTTACCTTAGAACAACAATATCTAAATTAATATGGAAGTTGATTTTCAATTTATTTTCAGATTTCGATATGAAAATCATAATCACATGCATAAGAATTTTCACGTACGAGACTTGATAATCGATTAATAGATTAATCACAAGGACATATGCATAATCCAAACCTAACATCATAAGCATGGATATCAACATCATAGGGTTGGTCAGATCAAATTGTTAAAGAAAGGAGTGTAGAAACATGCATAATCTATTGATTAACTTAACAAGAGAGATTTACCAAAGCCCAGACAAGAAGATTAATATAGATCATGGCGTCTGTCATTCCTCTTCCTTATCTCTCCTCCTCTATTTCCTTCCCTTCTTTAATTTCTCTTTGTTTCTCATGTTTTCTCTTCTTTTTGTCTCTCCCCTCTCTCTATATCTTCTTCTTCTCTCCTTTTTTTCTCTCCTCTCTAGAACCTCCCGTCTCTTCTATTTCTTTCCTTCAATTCCGTGATTTGCATATAAATTAGGCCTCTAATCATCATTATTATGCTAGTTCAATGGCTATTTGAGAGTCTCTAATCCGTGTTTGCTCACTTGTAGGTAAATCAAGCATCAGAACGATATTGGGAGCAAAAAGGATTTAGGGTTTAGGGTTTGGAGCTTTTGTGGATTTCTGACAAAATGACAAAAAAGTCAACCCGAGGACCGTCGGTCAACTTATGGTCAACCCCGACTTTAGAGCGTCAACGAGTCAACATAAAGTCCCGGAAGTGAGTGCCAAGAGAATTCCGGAAGTTTGCCAAAGAAGTAAAGAAGTCAAGCAAAGTCAAGGCTGTCAACTCCGAATGTCAAAGTCAAGGTCAACGACGAAGTCAATTTGTGACTCACCCACAAGAGGGTCCAAAATCAGCAAGGAACATTTTAGATACCATGAGGTCACCCATAGATTATTCATTCTTTTTGTTCCCATGAGCATTTACCCCTTTTGCCCTTCATTTATTCAATCTAGGCTCTAGCCTTTAGATTTCCATAGCTTTGATCCTAGCCCTTCACTCCTCCCTTACCTAGCCTATATAAACCTAGTATTTTCCCAATTAGGAGATGACTTTTCAGCAGCCATCATTTCACCTCTCACCATTTTTCTTTTGTTCCCTTTCCATTACCCTAACATCTAAGCCATTGTTGACTAGTCGACGATCTCCTGTCGAACGGTCGACCCACGACGGGAAGCTTGCATTTCTGCTTCAACCAGCAAAGGGGCAACCATTGAGAGCAAGTAGAGGAAGGAAAAGGAAGAAGTGGCCTCCAGGATATCTTCATTGAGCATTTCTTTCCATATTCTTCTTATATTTGTAATCAATTTCATATAATGTTACTTATGGCTATTTGTGAGTAGTTTAATAAGGTTGGGGACTAGGGTTGTGTGCCCTAGTCCATTGTGATGTAATGATGAATTAACTATGTATGAATGTTTTGTGATGAATGAATATGTCTATTATCCAATTCAATTTGTGTTGAATTCATGTTTAGGGGATTTAGTCATTTCTTTGAGCATGTGTGCAATCTATTTTGATTGAGAGTGTTAGGGTAACTCCTAACTCTCTCTAGGCATGTGATAATAGATGTCCTTGGTTAAGTTTCTAAGTCTCTGTGTTCATAGCCTCTCAAGCCAAATTGAAAGAGTTCTAGTGACCCATAATATGACATTGGAAATACATAAGATAAAATGGTCTTAGACCCATAATATGGCTAAGATACGAAGCTTAACTCATTCATTGCACGAACATGAGTACTAAATTGGTTCATTAAACTTCATACATGGATTTAGGCTAACCCGAAACCCCAACCGATTCCCAATTCTTGCATACACCCTTGCTCATTATTCACTTTATATTTACTTGCTCACATTCTTTACTTGTTTGTTTCATTTCATTTGCCTCATTGTCTTTCCAAAATCAAACTCATCACACTCACACTTCGCACATTGTCCAAATCACACTCACACACTCTTTTCACCTCTTGTCACTCCATTATAGCTAGAACACCCGATCACACACTACCTTGAGGTTGGGAACCGTCAATCCCTGTTGGAACGATAATCTTGTATCTCAATATCACTTACCACAATTTTTGCATTCGTCATGTTGCAAGACACCTAGTGGAGTAACTGTCCAATAAAGTAACGTTCGTACAAGATACAAGACATAGACTACATACATTGCACACTTCATAAATGTTACACTACTTATGAGAGATCATAAATATGATGGTTAGTGGGGTTAGTGGTGATAATGAAGTAATTAAAATGTTTTCTCTTTATTATTGTATATCATGAATATATCTCAACTTCTTCACTATATAAAAAGGTTGATGCATCACTATTTCACACATCAATCGAATCATTCTACACTTTTCTATTTTATTTTTCTATCTTCTATAGTTAAGTTAATAAGCGATTTACAACAATATCAATTTTAAATTTTTATTATTTAGGTGTTGCACTTGTGTTTTTTTTTTTTAATTTTTTTTTTTAACTCTGTTGGGCCAAATATAACTCACGAGGAGACAACACTATTCATCAGTAAAGAGAAATGTTTTAATAGAAAATTTGTCCCCAAATTTTAAATGAAAAATATTTGCAAGATTGACTAATTTTTCAAATTTTCTCATTTAAAAAACCCCAAATCGATTTTCATTTGGCGACGAGGAAATGGATTTGTAGGTCTAAATAGTTCGAAGAGAGCGTGGAGTCGCAAGACAGTTTTCTTAATTCTTGTCAAAAAAATCTAAGCCCAGAATAAGATTCTCTTTTTTTAAGGAGGACAAGTTGAAGAAGGTGTTTGCTACTGTGTGTCTTTGGCTTAGCAGCTGCTGCTCGAGTCTGGCCGAGTCACCCCTGGTAAGTCTCACAAATGTCCTCTTCTTCCTTCTCTCCGATTCCATTCTTCAACGGAACGGCGTCGTGTCGCCCGGTCTGAAACCCTAGAATTTTGGTTGTTTACTTTTCGTTTTCATGTCTATCTGTTTCAAAAGAAAGTTTGCCAAGTATTTGCTGCTGTGTAATAAAAGATTAAAGAGGGAATGACTTAGGTTCAGTTATATGGAATTGGTGGGTTATGACTGAGGATTTCTGTTTCTAGGAAATGGGTCAATTTCTGTTATAGATGAGTTTTTATCACTAGAGAAATTAGGGAAATATGGACCAACATAGGACAGATTTATTTATTTTTATTTTCATAGATATAGTACAGAATTGAGTACCAGGATTTCAGAAATGACCTTAAACCGTTATAACAAGGCTCTGTTATTTTAAGTGTAAACAATGTTATTCTAGTTGTTGTAGCCAGTAACTTGAATGGGTGCATATATATAGATGTGCAAGTATTCTTCTGGCAATTTTTTTATATATATATTTTTTTCATGTTTTAATCATCGGGGTCGAAACCCTAGAACTTTGGTTATTGTATTCGAAAAAAAAGTAATGTTGGAAAATTATTGAATAATGTTTCGAGTATCTGGTGCTTTACGATAAAAGATTGATGAGTAAATGGCATAGGTACAGAGTTATATGGGATTGGTGGGTTATGAGTGAGGAAGGCCATGAAGTGCACTATTTAGTTAGTTTCAAGTTACATTTGTTTGAACTGGGTCAATTTTTTTTATCATACATTTTACAAGGGGAATATGGACCAAGATGGGACATATGCATTTGTTATTTTCATATACATATATTTAGGACGGAACTGAGTACCAGGATTTACGAAATGACGTTTAATGGTTGTGACAAGGCTCTGTTATTGTAGTAAAGAATGTTATTCTAGTTGTTCTTGCCAGTTACTTGAGTGGGTGCATATATATAAATGTGTGTGTATTCTTCTATAAATGTGTTGCTCAGTTTTCATGTCTATCTATTAAAAAAGAAAGTATTCTCAGAGACTTTGTTGAATAAAATTAAAAGAATCTGATGCTGTTCAATAAAGATTAAACTATTAAAGTAAATGGCTTATTTTCATAAATATAGTTCGGAATGGATTTATGGAATGACCTTTTGGACAAGGCTCTGTTATTGTATGGTGCAAAGAATGTTATTCTAATTGTTGGTATTTCTTTTTTCATGTTTTAACATGATGATATACTTCTTGCGGCAGGGGATGTAAAGAAAACTGAGCCACAGCAGGATGAGCAATAACGAAGGTTTTGATGGACATATATTGTCTGAGAAGCTCTCTAAACTCAACAATTCACAACAAAGCATTGAATGTATCCTCATAATAAATTCCCTATACATACTACTTGCTTGATCTGATCTATGGTGTCATGGACCTGTTTATCATTTGAGGGAGTCTTATTTGTTTCTTTGTGGTAGTATCACATAACTAATTGTTATACACACTTTTTTATAATAATAACTTTTTGTTGAGATAAAACACCGGTGTATGATATATTACTAGTGACTAGTGAGAACTTCACATCTTGCTGATGCTGTGTTGAATATAAATGTACAGTTTTCCTCAGTTTTTAAATTTATGGACAAAATTGTAATCTTCACACTTCCACTTTTTCTGTACGATCTTGTTTTTGGCTGAGGTAACATTGCTTTTTCTGTACGATCTTGTACATTTCATACCTTTATAATTTGAAGAAGTCCTTTTTCCCATTGATATTTTTTCTTTGACAGATTATGTTATGTTTTTATTGAAGGCAACTTTCTAACTCTTTCAGAGAATGAATTTTGTGTATTACAAGTCCTCCCCCTTCCTTATCTTTGCTGAAAACCTGATACAGTTCCAATAAACGATTCATTTCCTTTTTTCCATCCTGGTAATTAATGGGCTCTATAGGGCTAGTAGCGTTACCTCAGTGGTTTCTCCACTGAGACTGCTCCTAAATTTCTTAATCACTCTGTTGCAGTGGCTCTAGATAAAATGTTGAACTGTGATAAATGAGCATAGGGGATGGTTTAACATTGTATCTTCTGTATTTAATGTTTTATCATCTATTTTGAATAACATCAATATTAGTTTACAATATTGTCCAAAGCTGCAGTCTTTAGGCTTTGTGTTTTGATATATTGGTTGTTCTACAAAATATTCTTTCTTTATAAGGTTTTAATCTAATTATTTGTTTCTTAGAGTTGTTGATAATAACACATCCAGTAATTTCTCAAGAGAATGTGTAGATAGATGTATTGGACTTTTGGCTCAACATTGATGTTTTGTTATGTTATGCATTTCTTTAAACATTTAAACAGCTCTATCTCGTTGGTGTATTTCTCATCGGAAGAAAGCAAAGCAGATTGTTGAAACATGGGATAAGTATTTCAATTCTTCCCAAAAAGATCAGCGTGTGTCTTTTCTATATCTGGCGAATGACATATTGCAAAATAGTAGGCGAAAGGGCAGTGAGTTTGTGAATGAATTTTGGAAAGTTCTTCCTCAAGCTCTCAAACATGTTTATGAAAATGGTGATGAACATGGAAAGAAAGTTGCCACGAGACTGGTGAGTATGACATGAATGTTTTCTTAAATTGTTGCTTGACTCACCACATCAGTAAATAGCCAAGTGATTGGATGCATGTATGCATGCAGTTGCATGACTTGAAACTTGAATGTTAAGTCTGAAGTAGCAGGACTGAGCTACTAAAAGATCCTCTTCTGTTTGTAACGTGATGAAAGTAGGATCTGATTCTAAGTTCTTTTTTGACCCTTAGCCAATTGCGCTAGCACCTTCTTTCAGTCATTAGATTGCTTAGTTTGCTCTAATTCCCGATAACACCAGTTTAGTGTCTGCTCTTCTCTATTCCCATTGTCTTTTGACCACGTGTGCGGAGCCAATAGTAATGTAAGCCTATTACTTCATCTACAAGGAAGCTTCCACTCTTAAATATTTTATTCATTTGCTATTTTTTTTTTGGGCTGGTGGGGGGCATTGATTTGTTCAGGTTGACATTTGGGATGAAAGGAAGGTTTTTGGTTCTCGAGGGCAAAGTCTTAAAGATGAAATGATGGGAAAGAATCCTCCTCCACCTGTAAGCAATGGAAAGGTTTCAAATCTTATCAAGATAGTGAAGAGGGATGCACACTCAGTTAGAATCGTAAGCACTTTGCGTAGCATCTAATTTTGATTTGTATTCAATTTTCTTATTATATTTTTATCTGTTAGTGCTTGAACATGTCTTATCATCCTTCTAAACTTCAGAAATTGGCTGTTGGAGGTCTGCCAGAAAAGATACTCACTGCACTTCAACCTGTTCTTGATGAACATGCTAGCGAAGAAGCTGCTTTAAACAAGTGTAGTGTTGCTGCACATTATGTGGGTAAAATCGAGGAAGATGTTGAAATCAACTTGACTCAAGGTAAGAGATAGAGTTTGTTGTTAACTTCATAAATGCATCAAAGTACTAGATGGAAAAATATAAGGCTTTTATAGTGTTAAAAGTTTCTTCTTATTTTCAAAATTTGGTTATTAATTTTTCATGTTTCTGCTTCTACCAGTCAATTGGGTATATTGCAGTGCATTTTAGTGTGTGAAGGAGGTACTTGTAGATTGAAATATTGCCGTTATTTATGTTATATCAGAAATTGGGCTGACGGTTCTCAAAGTGGGAGAGAACACTATAACTGCAGCCCATATCCTCAAAATCTTGGAATATTGGCCTGAAAATCACAAGATTTACAATTAATTTGAGAGATTTCCTTAATGGCAATCACTCATACCTTTCTGTCTCTCTTCCTCTCTTTCTTTCTTGATTTCTGGATTTGGGCGGGCGTGACACTGTGACAGCTATAGAAGATTCTTAGGTTTCTTTAGGCTTCATAGTCTGGTGTGTGCAGGTGCAGATTAATGTTAGAAACCCTAAAAGAGCCCTCAAATTAATGAACTGCTTGCATATGTTGCCCATGAACTGAAAATAAATTACAAGGGCCTATCACCTTCCACTACATAATTTATTTTTAATTGAAAGTTATTTCAGTTTGGCGGACAAGATAAATATAAAGTTGCTGCTCAATCTGTCCCTTTTCTCAGTGGACTTCTTGTCCACTTCTTTGTATCACTTTTTGTTGTTTTAATAAAAGTTGTTTCTTCTAAAAAAAAGAAAGAAAAGAAGATGGGAGGCCTAAACTAAAGAAAGATTAATACTAAATAAAGAAGCATGTTAGGTAAAATAGGAGTCCTAAAAGACTAATTATATAGACCAACACCAGGTGTGTCAAAAAGAATGAGGAAGATTTCTCTATGCAGATTATATCCTCTCAATGCGTAGAATTATCATGTACTTGTGTTTTTTTTTATATGTATTTGTTTTACATATGCATGGTTGGTTGACAAACATTTCCTGTTGGTTGGTTGATTTAAACAGTACATGCTTTTGAGCAAATTACCATCGTTTCTGTTGATGGTCATTGATCTCAACATGAAAGTATTTGTCAATAGTTCTGTAAATTTGTTTTGGAGAATTTAGGAGCAACTACGGGAATTGCCAGCCTCTTAATATTGTACAAGTTCTTTTGCGAATTTGTGTTGGGTTGGAGGCTGTAATTTTTTTACTTGGTATTAGTGCAGCGGACCCCAGTTCGAATTCCTGAAACTATAAATCCCCCAATTAAGTTAAAATTCACATGTTGTGTCAGAGTTTTCGAGTATGGGGGAAGGGGAACAAGCTGGAGTCTGTGTTTGTGGGAAAGGGTTTGTTTTTTGGCATCTCTACGGGCATCAGTTTCGTCAAAATTTAGACATAGTTCTTTCAATGCTAATCTTTATGATTGGAATGCTGCTGCGATGTAGTAGTTTTGTTTTTTACTGTTGTGTTGCTTGATGCTATCTTGAGTTGTAGTTTAGATCTCTTAGCTAGCATTGTCATTGGACAACTATCCCCTTTGTTATACTTTCATATCCAACAAAAAGTAAATATAAACACCCACATGTGCTGCTTAAATGATTGAGAGAGATCCACGTGTGAAGGGGATAGGAGTTGGGGGCGCTTTTAAATCATAAACCAATTGTTGTATCATTATTTTCATCCATGGAGGTGTCGTCCAATACCCTTGGAAATATATTCCTTATTTTTTTTTTCCTGTCAATATTTGTTGTTGGGACTGGCAATCGAATTTAAATAGGGGAAGATACTTGGGTAGGTGATCCATCACTTCATTCGTTATTTCTTACTATAGATTTTCTTTGAATCATAATGCAGTTATGGTCATTAGATTCATCTCTCCTTTTTGAGGATTGTTTTGGAACTTAAACTTTGGGGGAACCCAAGTGACTGGGAGTTCAGCCAGTTGTCAAATTTGTAGTCTCCATCAATTACATGACTTTGAGTAAAGCCTGACTTGATAGAAGGTAATGGTCTAATGATGGGTCTAGGGTCTTCTCTTTTGGTAATACCTTGTTTATTTGCTGTTAGATATTCTAGGTAACCCTATTTTGGGAACTAAGTAATTTGAAAGATTGGTGTACCTTCTGAAGCTTAGTCGTGCATGGTTGGTGGCTCATGGTAAACAAAATATTTGATACACTTCAAAATAGGTCCTATGCAAGATTGATGCAAAAATATAGCTTTTCAAGAATTTTTGGCCACCTAGGACACTGGAAAGCCAAGGCCTGTCTTAAAGTTAAGGTCAAGATTGGTTTGCGCTAGTGAGATGGTTACCAGTGATCTTTTACAAGAGGGAGAGACCAAATTGTGTTTTTTCGCCTCATTGTGCATCATGTGCAAGATGTTGGCGGAGATTTTCGTGCATTGGCCAGTGGTACTTGCAAGATGTAGGAAGGAAGACAGCTAAAGTCTTCTGGTTGTGCAGTGTTTTGGGTCATTTTGATGCAGAGGAATCGAATGATCTTAGATGATCACAAAGAAGCAGGAGGGACAAAGGAGCTTTGGGAGTAAGGTTTTGGCTGTCGCTGTGGGCATGTAATTCAATAGAATTTAAGGATTCACGTTTTCCTTATTAGATTGGAAGAAGCTGTTAGATAGTTGCAGTTTTGTTTGAGCGATGTTTGCATTTTTTTTGTTAAATTACTTTGCCGTAAGTTTGTTTGTAGTTCTTATGCGGACTTTTTGTCCACAGCTTTTGTACTTATTTGAGATGATTAATCAAATTTTTTATTTTTTTTCCCTTTTGAAAGTTATTTTTCCCTAGTCAAAATAAATATCAATATAAGAAAAATTAATAAGCCAATATGAAGTATCAGAAAAGTATACCAAAAATTAAGTAATTCTGAAGAATCTTCCTACATCAACAGAGTACTGACTAAATATAGCAACAAGAATGCAATTTTACATTGGAACAAATCACGAGTGGAGTTGTGCAAGGAGTATTCAATTGGAGTTTGGGCACAAGTTAACTTCACTCGAGATTTTATCGCAATTCCCAACCTTGCATCCAATTGATTTTATCGCAATTCCCAACCTTGCATCCAATTGAATACCTGTACACCCTGAAAAACCAGGTTAAGTACACTCCTTTTGCTATCAACTCTCTCTTGGTTATTTTTTGAATGGGAGGGAATGAGATGAATAGAATGACTTCCAAGGCCCCATTTTATAGAAGATTGAGATTGGGATTCTCTTAATGCTTCCACTTAATATCATTCTTAACCCACCAACTACATATCAAGCCTTTTGACATCTTCCACCAACAGGTATAATTATCTTAAAATTCTCCCTAAACCCAAATTTTGAAAGATGTTTAACATGGTATGGATTTCCTCTGGGACTTCTAAAGAACCTGCTTTAACCCCATCTGGTGTTGCTTCTTTAGATGTTTGCCTAGCCTAAAGGTGCATCATAAATCGATTTCAGTGTATAACTTGTTAATCTGTGTCCTTCAGTAACTTTGATCAGCCCTCCTTAATAACTCGCATCAACTTATTTGATTTGCTTGCATGCAAGTAATGGAGATGGTTGAATTCCTTGCTGTTCAGTGAGGTGTAGAGTCCTTTTTCTTTACCTAGTCGAGTTTCTTGTTCTGGTTCTTATTTTGTCTAATCTTTTTTGTTTGGAAAGTTATTTCTTATGTCTACTTAATAGTTCCAGTTGCCATTTGGAGCTGTAGAATGTTGACCGTGTTTTTGGGTTATTTGGATGGAGCGTAACAAGAGAATTTTTGATGGTTTTCCTGGGTTGTGTGTAGAAGTACTTTGGGATCGAATTAGTTTCTGGTCTGCCATGTGGACATTGGTCACCCCTGTGTTTAGAAACTACTCCCTTTCAGCATTATTGTTAGATTGGAAAGCAGTAGTGTCTTAATAGTGTTGAGTTTTTCTTGTAATTTTGGGTTTTCTGTTAGTCTTGAGTTTTTTAGTTTCTCCTGATGACTTCTTGTCCTCAAATTTCTATGGCCTTTTGCCCCTAATAAAATAACAGTTTCTTTCTCAAAAAAAAGAAGAAGCTCCAGTTGCCATTGATTAACAATCTCCTCCATACATTATCTTAGTGCCATGCACCAATGGTTCTCAGACATTTATGTCTTTTCTTAATGTTGTAATCAGGAACTCAGCAGAGATCTACGTTGTTGGATGAGCTGAAGGAGCAGGAAGATGTACTTAATAAATCTGTTGGGCAGCTTGAAGCTGTGGCAGCAACAAGATCTGCCTTGGTTTTGCAGCTTAAAGAAGCACTTCAGGACCAAGTACAAATTCTTCATTATTTTACATATGTTCTCACTTCTGTATTTTGTTTGAAATTTCAGATATTAATTGTTGCGTGGGAATATAATTTTACAGGAACCAAAGCTGGAAGCTGTTCGCACTCAGTTGCAAGTAAGAGTTGCTGACTTCTCTTTATTTGTCTTTTAAATGAAGAAGCCTTTACTTATTGGAAATGATATGCATTTACCATCTTTATAATTAAACTTATTAGCTATTTTACATTATATTTCGTTCTCTGAGCTTGGTGAGCAGAGGTTGAGATTCATAATTGAAAAGATAAGATGTTTATAGCTGAAATAGGTTTATTTTGTAGGGAAGAATAATCTTTAATGTTTCACAGAATCTTTTACATTTTCTATAGAAGAGCAATATGGTATTTTTGAGTTTTAATAAAGAATGGAACACATGTTTGAACTACATTACTGACATGAAAGAATAGAGTATCATAAATTTGTATCTGGTTTGGGTCTAATTAATATCTGCATGTAAATGTGTAATGAATATAAGTTTATAGGAGCATCACACCATTGCACCTTGGTTTCTCAAATATATCTCCAAGTTTACCAGACCACCATTTTTATGTGCTCTAGAAAGGATTTATCCTCTTTTAATACAAAAAAAAGGAAGATAAAAGAATAGTGATTTAAGGATATCGTTCGGAACTATTGAAGTGATAGTTAGAGTTTAGCTGCTAAGCTATGTATGCAATCACTCACATATCTTTTAGAAATAGCTCCTCTTTTGCATTATTTTCAGATTGGAATTCAGCTGTATGTTAGTTTCATTGTAACTGGTAGCGCTGAATCTGTTGTTATTATCTGGAGTGATTGATAGGTGTAGACAGCAGTTTTATAATTAGTAGATATCTTGTCTACTGCATTTTATTTTATTTTTTCCAATAAAAAAGCATCTTAATCTTGGGTAGGAGTGGACTTTTCGGAACCAAAAACCGAAGAACTGCACCGAACCAATTGGAGTGAGTTTTTTTCGAAAACGGAAGATGTTGCTGCTGTAACGTTTGCGGTTTCAGTATTTGTGGAACCAGAATTAACCGGACCGAACCGATATAGGCGAAATATACTCGGCAAAGTGTCTGCCAAGACTCGAAGTTAGGACCATGTGCGTTAGATTAGAATACCTTAACCATTAGACTATTTCATTGGATATATATACATTTAAATATTTTTTCAATTATAATAAATTAAACTTGCAAAATATAAGGCATCAGATCTTCTTAACCATCAAAACAATAGCCATTAGCCTTATTATCTTCAAAAACACACTCGGTACTGATCGACTCCAATGCAATCTAAGATCTTCTTCCTCCAAGGCCCAACCGTTTCTTCCTCTTTCTTCACCATCGATCTATACTTTCTAGTTCAGCTCTTATAAAGATTTTTTTTTGTTTTCAAATCTATGTGCAGATTATCATTTTCTTCAAATCTATAAAAGGACATATATAATAGATTTTCTTCTGCAAATATATATCATTCTTTTTCAGATCTTTAAGGCACTGTTTGCCATTGTCGTTTGCTTCAATCCCGGTAAAAACCCGCACTGAATTGAAACCGACCAAGATGTTGGCTAAACCGCACCGAACGGTTCAGAAATTTTGAAGTCGGTTTTGGTTTCTGTTTTGCCGGAACCGCAGCCTGCGGTTCGGTGGTCGGTTTACTTCAAAAAACCTCACCGAGTGCAACAACTCCACCCCTAATTTTGAGCGTGTTGCTCAATATTAGGTTCCTCATCTAATTTTTTCTCCTTTTTTCTTTACGTTTGTTGGCTAAAATTGTTTGCTTTAGTTCCAGCACTCTTCTTGTGCCTAAATACGACTTAGATCCAACTTGTTACCACGAGTAGAGATCTTAATTTTATTCTACTTTGCTGCTGAATTCAATGAGTATTTATTTGTGATTCTAGTCCTAATCAGTTCAGTTTAAATCCATTCTGTATCTGAGAGAAAAAATGTGTAAATAATATAATATATAATGAAATTAAGCCAGGAGTGAATTTTTTGGTTCCATTTGATTAAAAACCCTCAAAACGCCCTTTGTCTAGTAAAATGTAAAGACAAAAAATCTCATGTTTAAAGGACAATTGTAAAACCATTAGTAGAAGTGAAGAATTAACACGAAAAGAAAAACAAAGGAAGATGAAATAAATGGTCTCAATCCCACTTTGTCACTGCCCTCTTTCTATCTCTCTCATTTTCTATGTCACGCGAGACGCTAGTGTGCAACAAAAAGAACAAGCAATTAGGGGCATATCTTTACCTTGCAGCCATATTGCTTGACTATGTTGTCTTACCATACCTGTTTGATGATAGAAGATGTTACTCTGATATCACATTGGTATTAGACAATAAGTAAGAAAAAAGAGAGTAGAAGGCTTAGAGAGAGCTTGAGAAAAGAGAGGCAGGGCAGAGTGTGAGTCTCAGAGGGTTGAGAGGCTCATCTAGACGATACATAGAGTTGGAAACAGAACTGAGCAGAAGTTAAATTTTATACAAATTGGCGAGGAGTCTTGATAAGAGTGAGGATGTGGATCAGCTATTTATTAAAACCACGGAAAGAAAGACTTAATAGGTTTTTCTGCAGATGCTAGGGATCAAGATGTGGATCAACTATATGGTTCGTAGGTGATTACTCTTTCCAGGCATTGTTTATGATTATTATGCAGCTGTGACTTACCTTTTGTGGGATGATCGTCTTAGTTGTAAATCATTTTTATGTTAGTCCAGTGGGCTCCTTGTCTTCTGTTTTGTATTTGTTTGTCTGTGTGAAGAAAAAGAGTGTATGAGGGAGGAAATGTGGAGCACTATTTGCTTATGTCGCATATGTTTCCTTAGGGAAGGAGGAATGGGGGCATTTTGTTTAACAGTCACTTGTTTCACATTGCAAACTGGTTGTGGCGTGTTACGTCAGAATGAAATTTGTTATGGCATACTGTTGTGAGAACAAACCTGCAATTTATGAAACTTGTTGGGCTGTTAAACTAGTCATTAGGGTTTCATTTCGTTGTCACAGGAGATATATTCCACAAAGATAAAAGAGTGAAATTTGAGTTTCGGTGGGTTTCGGGGAACAGAATGCCGGTCATGGTTCCCGGAAGGCCCGCATGTTGTTGAGAAAATAGATTCCGTAGTGGGATTCTAAGCTTTGCACGACTATGTACAATGCGCCTCTCCTTTCATTGCCATTTGGCTTTGGGTTAGATGGTTTGATATTGGTAAAATTTAAATTTGGATAATCTTCGTACTCCATTGGGCTTGGATATTGGACATAAAATTTGAACAGAATAAAACTGGGGAGCTTACTGACTATTAACTGTACTGGAAAATGCCATACTTATCCCTACTAGAAAAGACACTTTCCGTTTGGAATATTTTTCGTGCAAGTATTTTGTGACATAAGAAAAGACCAGCACATGCTAACTTTGTGATTGGGTGTGTTATGTGAAAAGGACAGTTTGAAATTTGGGATAATCCGTTTCTTCAGTCCTATTGGTTTTGAATAATGGTGAAGGTTAGTTCGGACAGCTGCCATAAATTTTGTTATTTTCCATAGAATTTTGCAATCCTTTTTCTTAAAAGTACAATTGAGACAGGACAGGAAGGCAAAGTTGTTCTGGACTTCCTTCTAATGTTGTTCCTTTCTTTGCTTTATGGTTTTGAGGGTTGATTTTAGTTGTACTGGAATTGTTCTGAAGTAGTGGTGATAGGTTTAGCCGTCTAGATGATGTGTAGGGTGATTGGTGGTGGGCTGTTTTGTTTACATGGATATCTTGTAGCTCGGGTATTGAAACTAGTTTTGAAAGTAATAAAAAAAATTCTCACAAAAAAAGAAAAGAAAATTGCACGAGTCTAAAGAGCTCAAGTTAATCGTATGTGGCTTACTCTCAGATTGGATTGCTTAAGAGCTTTGATTTTAACAGATGTTTGTTTGCAGCTTGTTGTAGTGCAATTGCATAACCTAGGTAGATACATCAGAGTACACATGAAAAGACATGTGAAGAAACAATTTTAAGTTTTAATTGCCATCAAATTAATGTGGACATTCGTCTAAGATAGAAAAATCCTCACTACTGGAGCTGTAACCAGAAAACTAGATTGCTGAAGGTCCTATTCGTGTTCTAAATTACTTTTTCTCCAGTTCCATTAAGTTAGCATAATCGTGATGCTCCAAGTAGTGCGGTTGTCTTATATCCTAAAGTCTTCTATGCCAAATTGTCACACTGCTTTAGATAGGCTTCCTCATAACTTCAAAGAGCATATAAAAAGTTCCGAAGTCGAGACAAAAATGGTGAAGCGACAATAAATGGAACAGTACAACAGTACAACACCCATTAACAGTGATGTGTTCTCTCCTAATTGAATTTTCCAGTTTTAATTTTGTACCTCACAGCAAATATATATTTTTCTCTTTTTGTTGGACTGATTGCTTGTTGCTGTGGAAAGTAAAAAAATTCGGTAATTGTCTCTGTTTTAAGGTGATGAACTAATTATGAGAAACATAATAATGGAATTCACTTAGTACTATGAACATTTGCACATCCTGACTACTTAAATTTGTGGGAACAACATTGAGTCAACAATTTTATCATGGTATTAAAGAGAGAAATCCCAGAATGTTTAGTCATTGCTTTTGTATTATTGAGAAAGGGAATAAGAAAGGGAGGTAACCCATAACCCTCTACCTATTGCATTAACCTTATCCTTTAGTATCTGATTTGTAATTTTGAATTTTAGTAGCTGCTCTAGCTGGCATCTGTTCCTTGTCATGTTACATTCAACGAAAGTCTTATCTGTTTGCTTGGTAGGTGATCCTATGCAGTTCTCTCAATATTTCACTGTAGTTTCGTGTCGAAAGTATATTTATCTAATAGTTTCTTGAATTAACGAAGCTTATTTATTGCCCTGCAGGTTGCTCAACATCAGATTGAGAAAGTAAGCAATATTAGAAGGAGACTGTCTCTGTCCCCAGTTCTTAACCCGCAAAGCAATGTCATTAAAATGACAGCTGAATCTACAAGGGTGTTAGAATCAACTGGCATCCAATCGCAGCCTCCTAACCAACCTGTTCCTTTTGCCCCTGTCAAAACCACTGATGAAGAGAACAAGAAAGCAGCAGCAGCTGCTGTTGCTGCTAAGCTTGCTGCGTCCACATCCTCTGCACAGATGTTGACTTCTGTTCTTTCATCTCTTGTCGCTGAAGAAGCTGCCTCTATGTTTTCTCCTGAAAAAAGGCAGAAACTTGAGAAATCAATGTCTGTATCTGATGTTAGCAATGCTGATGTCGGCAGTGCGGCCTATTTTACCCCTCTACAACAGCAAACAATGACTAGTGGGCCACTGGCACCATCAACAAGCATGCAAACTATGTCCCAAGCTAACCAGATGCAAATTCCTTTTGGTCCACCCCCACCGCCGCCGGCACCATCCCCATCTTCTGCATCAAATCAGTATGTCCAAACTGCAGGCGTTATGATGGGTGTAATGCCTTATGGATATGGATCAAATAATCTGCCACCTCCTCCTCCCATGCCTCCACATATTTCAATGGGTTTGTCGAGGGCCACTCAACCCCAACAGCAGTCACTTCCTCAGCAACAGCAACAGCAACAGCAGGTGCAGCCAGCTACTGGAGGTTATTATCGGCCATTGGGTATGGGGTTCTACGGGCAAAGTAATCAGTCAGCTTCACAGCCAGTTCCTCGACAATGAGTTGTGCTTTCTTTGCCAAGTTAGAATTTCCTACACTGGACTGTCGGCAAAGTCACTGGCCAAGACATCTACAAGTTTAGCGAAGATATGGTCTTGGAACTGGAACCAGTGGGATTTCTCATAGGTGTTGTGTTATTATGTAAATTAGTAGAGTAGTTTCTTCTAAATATTTAGGTCTACCTCCCTCGGTCAATATCTGCAGTCCTTTGATGGCTTCAGGAAAGGAAGTTTCTTGATAGCTATTTCAATTTGACATGAAGTGCCTAACTTGAACGTACCTGTGCAAACTGCATTGGCGTTGTAAACCAGAGTTTGGGGCCACATCCGAGTTAACTTTGACATCATATGAGTCTAGCAGTAGTGAAAAGGAGGATTTTGTTGACCCACCTTATGAGTGGGGACAATGCGTTGTTGCTTTAGAAACTTAGAATTGTGATAGAGTAAATGATTGTTAAACTTATAATAGCTCTATGATAATTGTATGCATTAATCTTAGTGTAACAATATAAATTGCTTAACGTGGATTTCTGCTAGATAACGTATAGTAATGTTTTGTTGTCAACACGTTATTGATTAACTCGGAAGTCATAATAGTTAAATTAGACTTTTTCATGTAAATCGTGTAAAAGAAGCGGCATACAACGATTTAGTGGATCATGTAAATAGTTGCAACAATCTGGAGGATCATGTAAATCGTTGTATGTTTCTTCTAATGCAGCCAAGGCTTTAGCGGTCCTAGAAGAACTTTATTTAACCTTTTCATTATCTTTGGCATCAGTGGAGTTGAATTGGATTCATTTTTAGTGATTTGAGCTCTGTGAAAACTAGGGCTGGCATCGGTTCGGTACCGAGGCTTTTGAGCCCAAACTGTCTACAAAACCAACATGGGTCGGTTATCAGAATATGAAACCGTTGCCGACCATGCAAGTCGGTAAACCAACTTCTTTGGTCAGTTCCGGCTGAATACAAATTGAAGTTTGACTAAATGAGAGCAGCGAAGACAATGAGCAATGACGGAACTATGAATGGAAAATTGGAAAACGCACTTGACTATGGCTGGGTTTGGTAAAGTTGGGCTTCTAAGTGAAGCTGGCTTTTGTTGTGCTGTGAAAATAAGTGGCTGTAAAGCAAAGTGGCTGCATGTTTGGTAAACTGACTTTTTAAAATGACATAAGACAAACCTTGGCTGGAGCTTTAGGATATTATCGGAAAAAAAAAATTGTTATGGTGGTGTTGGATACTTGGATTTGTGATGGTGATGAAAAAAAAAATCTAGGTCTGTGAACTTGTGAAGTCTGAACCAAAATCTGGGATTGATGTGTTTAGTGTTTGAGAGAGTCGAGAGAGAAAGGGACAATTATTGTCATTATGTTAAAACTAAGAGGTTATAATAGTCTTGTCAAAATTTTCATTTAATTTCGCTACAGTGTAAGCCGTGTTTCTTTTGGAAGCAGCTTCTAAAAGCCACCTCAAGGTGGCTTCAGCTTTTTGGCTGTGAAAGCCCCGACTTCATAAAAAAGCACCTATTATTAGTTTTACCAAACACCATGAGGGTGTTGTGCTTCCAAGCACAGCTGCAAAAAAGCTTTACCAAACTGGCCCTATATATGATGCGGATCTGGGAACAGAGAAAATTTGAAAGAAAGAAAGAAAGAAAGAATGGAGAAGAAAATAATGAATAGAGGAAGGAGGAAGACATAAAAGAAAAAAGAAACAAAGGAGAATGCGGCTGGGGAGATGCAAAATAATGGGGGTGAGTTATTAGTGTTTGGCAAAAAAATCAAAACAGTCACTCAATTTTTACACATTTGACACTTTAGTCATTGAGTTTTCTAATATATCACTTTAGTCACTGGATTAAAATACCGTTATCCCTTTAATCACTGAGTTTTCTCCTCTCCCTCTCTCACATGCATCTCTCTCTCCTCTCATGCGTCTCTCTCCACCGCCGGCCACATTGATCGATGCCACATATTGGGCTTTGAAGCCCTCCTCGAGGCGTGTTCAAGGCCACCAACCCCGCTTCAAACCGTCGCCGTACGACAGAGAATTGAAGAGATAAAGTACGGTAACCGCCAGCTTTCGAGCTTAATTTCAGTCATTCTACGCCGAATCGATCATTTAAGTGGCTGTTTTAATTCTCTTGCCTTAATTCATTTAAGTGATGGTTAAGGCTTGAATTTCTATCTATGAGATCAGAAGTGTGAACCTTGCTACCTACAAAAATAACGAATTTTTGTCTAACTTATGAATATGGGTTCGTATCGGTATACCGTCGGTTCTCAAAATATTGAACCGAGATCGAACCGACTAACCGAGTTAGGTTCAGTTGAACCAGATCGACTGATCAATTTACCGATTTTGACGGTACCAACTGGGACGCCGGTTCGGCTCAGACTCGGTTGGTTCGGTCCAAATTGGTTGAAATAGCTAGCCCTATTTGTGTGTACATAACGTGTATATCACATACCATCAAACATAACTTGCCAACATTCGTTGTCAGCCATACTAAATTTTTTTTTATTAATATAACCCTCATATATTAAAATACATTGAAAATGATTTTAATCAACAAGGGCAATAGAGTCAAAACTCAAAAGTGAAAAAGAGAGAGTAGGAAATCTAGGACAGAGAAAGTCAAATATAAGAGAGAGATATTGATAGGAGCATAATATGCGACGTTTATAATATTAATTATTATATTATCTTGGCTAATTTTCCATTTATTTTAGTTATTTATTTAGCTTTTCATGTTTTGTAGGATTTGGAAGCAAATGAGAGTAAGTTGGCTTAAATCGTGATTAAGATGAGGAATTCCAATAACTTGAGGAAGCCTTGACGGAGAAGAAAGACCGGAGCCTTCATGATTTTAATTATTGGGTTTTTCCTCGGTGAAAAACTACGAGGATGACAGCTCTGGGTTTCTCTCTTCTAGGGTTTCCTTGGTTTTGAGCTTCATCATTCTTCTACAATTTTAGGGTTTCACAACATGGCTGGGAGAGCATCAATCTGTCCATGGTCGTTCTTAGATGTAGAGAGCCCCACGTATGCCTCGGTGGTCGCAAAACCTGTGGTTTCCATCGCTGATTTGCCGCCGCCAAAAATCCACGAGGGCAAAACAACGATAACAATTTCAGAGGATGGGTATCTTCAAGGATTGGAAAGATGTAAGCACATGCTTTTGGCACACCTTCATTTGGCTTCGGAGGAGAAACCCTAATCTCCTAGTGACCTTCACATGAAGCTGAGCCTTGTTTAGGGAGAGATAGGTCCCTGACGAATCATTCCCATAGGTAAAGGATTTTTTACCTTCAGTTTTTCCTCAGACAAGATTCTCTCGATGGTTTGGGGGAAAGGGACCATTGCGTTAAAGCCTGGCATTATGAGATTCATGAGATGGACGCCCAAGTTTTCTCTGTTTTATCAGAAGAACACTAACGCTCAGGTGTGGGTGCGTCTGTGGGACTTGGGTTTGGAATTTTGGGAACTTATAACTCTTTTTGAGATCGTTAATGGAATTGGAGTTCCTATTAAGGTTGATCAAAATACCTTGGATAGGAGGCTTGGCATGTATGCTAGGGTTTTGGTTGACAGAGATTTGTCATCTGATCCTCTGTGTGAATTGACTGTGAGAAGGAAAAATGGAGAGGTTGTGGTTGTGGAGATTGAATATGAACGTGAAATTCCGGATTCGCCGGATTGTCCCAATAAACGGTAGTCGTCCTAAACACTAATCGGAGAGTATACACAACTTTGAACAAATTAAAAGTTACTCTCCACAACCTAGGTTCTAGCTATTGCACAAACAATACACAATTGAATAACAATTCGATATGCAACAATCACATTCAATTGTACAACCTAGAATCCCAAAGTGAGCATCATCAATAGCTCACCACGGACTGTATCTATCAATGTATGAACAAGCACACAATATGCTAATCAATTAAGCACAATACAATAGATAAACAATCACACAATCGATTGCTCAAACAATACAATCACATATGCAATATACACAATCGATTGAGCAATTCCTAAAGCCCAAAGAGTGCATCAATCTAGCACTCCACGGTCTAGTGTTTACTATATGATGCAATCACATGCACAACAATTATAATTACAATTATACAATGTAGTGAACAACAATTAGGAAAACAATCAACAATCACAACAAACCACAACACACAATATGGTCACCCAGAAACCTCTACCTCTAGAGGAAAACCGGAGGGGAGCCGTACCCCACGCTCTTATGTAACACTATGAAAAACACCAATTGGCAAACACGTACAAGGGGGAAACACAGTCCCAAACTCTACACTATCTACCTATAGACTAGTGGCAGCTCTAACCTTGTGTAGCCTCCAAATGCTTCTTCAAGTGCTCCCACCTCAAGCTAATCCGATTGAACGAACTTCACCACGTGAATCCTCCAACCGCAAGCATCACCAACAATGCAAATGTGTGTGTGTAAGTGAATGAAATGAATTCAATTCGTTTGACACAAGCAAGTAAACAAGGAACACTTGCTAGAATCAAACAAACCGAATTGACAAACCTTGAATATGATTCAAGGGTTGATTTAGTTATTCACAAGGAACAATAACTAAATCAACAACATCAAAGATGTGAGGAGCCTATAACATGGATCTAGGGTCACTCAACAATACCAGAAAACTCTCTCAAGACGTTTTTAGACAATATGGAAGAGTAGAAAGAGTTTCGACAAAATGAAACCGAAGGATTCTATTTATAGAAAACAAAACAGACGCTCAGGCGATCGATCGCACTATTCATGAACAGTGGTACTGTAGCAATGGATACATTTTTGGATCGCAACGGGCAGATTCTCCAACGGTACTATTCACGATCGATCGTACTATTTATTGCGATCGATCGCACTATTCACGTGAATAGTGGTATTGTAGCAAAAACAGAAAAATATCTTTAAAATAAATGTTTGCTTAACCAAAATGAAATACAATTAATTTCTAGCAAACCTAAGATATTTGTGCTACTATTTAAGCATAAACAAAATGTATGAAATGCATATGCATGATTCATACCTTGAGATGCTTGAACGAAACCTTCGATGAATAATAATCGAAGTCCAGAGAAAAGACCGGATAAGGAAGGTGTCTTCACGAACCATCTCTAGCAAGAACAACCTAAGCCACGACACCTAATCCCTTAAACAACCTAGCATTGATACATAGAAAATGCTAATACAAGGGAAGATGTTTTGTCAAATAGGAAATAGCCAATAGCAAATATTTTTCCCTTACAATCTCCTCCTTTGACATTTCCTAGACAAAACCTCATATAAAATACAACTCAAAGAACCTATGCTATAATAAGGTATCTTCAATGTCGACAAGATATTCCTGCAATGATCAACACTAAAGCACAAGATACCGTGAAGCATGTATGATATAACAATTGAGTTATAAACAATATGGCATAATAAACATTCTCCATTTAAACAATTAAATCCCCCTATTAAGATGTAATTTTCCCCTTAACAATATAATTCTCCCCTCAATATATATCTAACCTCCTTAACAAATACTTCTCCTCCTTTTTGTCTAGAAAAGCCAAAGGAGAGAGAGAAACAAAGTCGTATTATAAGCATATTATGAACAACATAAACATGATATACAATTAAAACCAATTGAAGACAATTGATAGCATACGACATAAATAAGACTTTGAAATAATAATCCATAAGGATACAAAGTTTCCTCCTCAAATACCAACAAGAAAACATCATGCAATGAGAAACAATAATCATTAAGCATAGAAGAATAAAGCTTAGTCTATAATATGCAAGTTATGCAAGTCATAACAAGATATAAATGTTTTAAGACAAGACATAAGCACACTTGAGGCAATTCCAAGGAGTCTCCTCCTAAGCGAGGTAGGGGTGTACTAACCAAGAGTACAAGGTGGGGTGTACTAACTATGGGTACAAAATGGGAGTGTACCTACCAAGAGTACATGTAGAGAATAGCCATATCAACAAAACAAGTTGTAAATCAATCAAAGATTAACAACTACATGATCTTCCTAGAAACAAAAATAAGGAAGATAAACAATAAAATCCTTAAAAACATGCAAAAGTTCCCAAAATGCAAAGAAGGGAAGGACACCAAATAAACACATAGTGTAGGTGTGTGCAAAGGATTTTAACATCTATTTTCTCAAAATAAGGCTCGTTGGATAACCAACTCGGACAACAACCTAGACTTCAAAGAAGAACTAGAGAGCATGAGACAAATAAATGGTTATTCCATATTGGAATAAACAAATAGGACAATCATATATATGACAAGTCACAAAAGGATGCAAGTAATGCAAGACACCACATTGAAACACTTTAGCAATATTGGCATGGCAAGCGGAAGACTATGAAACTATAACAAATAGTTTTCAAAAGATAAGCCAATAATACCAAAGAAAAATAAAGTCATGCATTTCATCCTAAATACAAACATCAAATGGTTGTATAACAATAGAAACTCATAGAGTTTTAGACAAACAAAAACACTATTTGAAGGAGGCACAAAACCAATAATTTAACCAAAACTCACTATGGAGTATAAAAAGGGTTTTGTGGTGCTATTGCAACTATACCTCAATATATAGGAGACATCAAGACAACATTGCTACACATTAAAAGCAATTTGTGCATTAAAGCATTGGTCTCCACCTAATAATCTTAATTTGCAACTTAGATAAAATATCTAAAATATGAGCAATAAGAAGCAAATCAAGATACCCAAAACTCATTTAAAAACAACTAGAACAATTAGTTCAAGGAACAACAATTTTGACACCAAAATTGAAATGAGTTAAAATGAGATTTATATCCTCAACAAAACAACCTTAACAACATAAAATACTCAAAAGTATAAAGAGGCAAGAGGAAATAAGCTTTTAAACAACAATAAAGTCGAAAAACTACAAACAGCAGAGTCACGATCGATCGTGGAACACAACGCGATCGATCGTGAAGACGGGACAGAATAAACTGCTCTCTGCCTTGCGTGCGACCGATCGCCCAAAAGGTTGCGATCGATCGCGTAGAGTAAAACAGAAAAACAATGCTCTCTGCCAATGAATGCGATCGATCGCAAAACAGGGTGCGATCGATCGCAATACCTTCTGACTTTAAACAATCAAGACTCACCATTAAGTCTAAAAGCAAACCTTTCACTCCAAACAACATGAAAACAAAGCAAGCAAATAACAAGGCATACAAGTCAGAAAACAAACCAATCAATTCATCAACGAATTGAGGGACAAACAAATGATGATCAAATCATCAAACAAAAATGATTAAGTCTCCTCCTTAATCTAATCATGTCCAACAAGACTTCAAGAGAAACACATGTGTGTGAAGTCTAGGACAATAGAAGACTCAATCATGGTCACTGACCAACACTTTCTTGACCCAAACCTTCTTGTTTGAGACAAGGGGAGGAGATGAGGAACCACTAACGGTTTGAGGTATGACCACCCTAGAGAGTTTGACAACTTCACTCATAAGATATTGCATTTGATCCTTAAGTGAAGTGTCATGTGAAGGTTTATGAATATAGGCTTTCCTAGGTTTACCCTTCACACTTTTAAGGCCTTTAAAGACACAAGTCTTCTTAGGTGCATTGCACTTAGGCCTAACATGACCAATTTTACCACAATTGTGACAAGTAGGAATAAATTTCTTTTTGGTCCTAATTAACTCTCTAACGATGGGAGGTGAGCTAGGAGACTTAAGAGTTTTCCTATAGATATTGCACCTTGGTTTGATATGACCAATCTTACCACAATGGTGACATGTAGGCACAAAACTCTTAGGCTTTAGGGACTCAATTACAATGGGGGTTGAGTCTAAAGCCACAACATCAATGGTCTTAGAAGAAGAAGAGATAGAACTCTTTTCCATAAAACCAATGTCACTCTTGACATCAAGAGATAAAACATTGTCAATCTTGGCTTGACATATGGTCAAATCAAGTACCTCTTTTCTAAGATTACCAACACACACTTTAAGCTCATCATTTTCAAGTGATAGGGTGTTGATATGAGAATTCTTATCAAGAACCTCCTCTTTAAGTACACGGTTTTCCTTACTAAGGAATTGATATTTTTCTTCTAGCTCTAAAATGCTCATGCACAAAGATTTAAATTTATCTACATCTTGAGCATTACCATTAAATAAACCCTCAATATTGGCTTCAAGCTCATCTTGACCAATATCCTCATCACTATCTACATTTGAACAAATGTCCAAATCACATGGACTTGAATAGTCCTCCCTAGCAATAAGACCTACAATAGGTACATCATCCTCACAATCCGAGGAAGAACAACTCTCATTTGAATCGCTCCAAGAGTTACATGCGGTTTCTACCTTATTAGTACATTCGGTCAAATCGTGACCATAACCACCGCATGTTAAACAATGAGGACCACGCCTCCTAGATAATGAGAATTTTCTACGACTTTGTAAAAACTTCTCATACTCGTCATTTAAACCCGACAAAGAGGAACAATCTCTTATTGCCATGACGCACAAAGAAACGACTAAACCGTGATCGACTCTATTTGCCTCTAGAGATAGGCTCTGATACCAATTGAAATTCCGGATTCGCCGGATTGTCCCAATAAACGGTAGTCATCACTACTAGAATTCTTGCCTATAACATCGCCCCTAAGAAATCGGTTTAAACTGTGCCTGATGTAATAGGGCTATTAGACATCGATCACAAAAAAAAACCGATTTTATTTCTCACTTGTAACATCAGTCGTCACACTACTCATGGCGATCGATTGAACTATTCATGAACAGTGGTACTGTAGCAACAGATACATTTTTGGATCCCAACGGGAAGATTCTCCAATGGTACTATTCACGATCGATCGTACTATTCATTGCGTTCGATCACACTATTCATTTAAATAGTGGTACTGTAGCAAAAACAGAAAAATATCTTTAAAATAAATGTTTGCTTAACCAAAATGAAATACAATTAATTTTTAGCAAACCTAAGATATTTGTGCTACTTTTTAAGCATAAACAAAGTGTATGAAATGCATATGCATGATTCATACCTTGAGATGCTTGAACGAAACCTTCGATGAATAATAATCGAAGTCCGGAGAAAAGACCGGATAAGGAAGGTGTCTTCACGAACCATCTCTAGCAAGAACAACCTAAGCCACGACACCTAATCCCTTAAACAACCTAGCATTGATACATAGAAAATGCTAATACAAGGGAAGAGGTTTTGTCAAATAGGAAATAGCCAATAGCAAATATTTTGCCCTTACAGAACGCCTTCCTGATTTTTGTTATCACTGCGGTAATGTGGGGCACAAGGTTTCTTCATGTAACTTGGTCCAAAAGATTGTTAAGCAACTTGAGGTTACTGATGGGATCCGTGGTTGTTCGCGAAAGCCCCGTCGTCGTCATAAAACGAAACATGTTTATGTTCAAAAACTACCCGAGAAGCCGGATAATGGGAGGCATGTGATTGTCGATAATACCCCTCCTGTGATAGAGGATCCTAGAGAAGGTTGATTAGGAGGATTTTACCTACGTCATTAATTATTACCTAAATTCCTAACAGTTGTCGTTGTAAAGTATAATGGGAAATAAAAGTTTTTCCCACAGAAGATTGTTATATTTACTTTTCAATGTCACAATAAATTAAATTAAATAAAGAATTATATTAACAAGTATAAAGAATAAAAAATATATATATATACAAAATTAAATAAACTATACAGTATTGTTTTTATTTACAAAAATATACATTATATACAAAAGTATTTTTGGGGGTTTTTGAGATTTTTGAAAACAATAAATAAAATATTTTTGGATTTTTATTATTTTTGAAAACAAGAAAAACACACACAAATATTGTTTTGAAGATTAACTAACTCCCTAGCCATGAATCCGAAACTAACATATGTGGAATGCCTACGCAGGTTATCATTCCCCAAATAAACTTCTTCCATGAAAATCAACCTAGTGAACGCTCATCTAGATTAAACAATTAAACATGCAAAGGTGATTAATCTAAAACATGTTTAAAGCATAGAAAAAGAGTTGTTAATTCAAGTGCGCGACCTAGCGAACGCTCGTCTATCCGCGATCCTTATCATTTAGTTTCAACATTAAAGATAAAACCAAACAAACAAAATTCACATAAGCTGCTAGAAGAATCAATCAACTTCAATCCAACAATTATTACACAAAATAGAAAATAAACAAACAATAACATTTCCCAAAATTATTCACGAATAGTTAATTAAACAAAAATAAATTATAATAAATAAACGAGTTTGAGAAAAATGTTACTGTTGTGTCCATGAAAATGGACACTGTCTGGCAGGCGAAGGTGGCAGACTCAGCTATAAAATCGGACTTTGGATGTGGCGGGTGCAGAGAACACTTTGGGCTTGGGCGTTGGGGTGTCCTTAGCAGATTGGACCATTGGGCAATTGGGCTTGGAGGCCCAATTTTGACTCTTTTGTTGACCGGGTCAGCCCTCACCTCTTTTTGACTTTTCTTCCTTCATTCTTTCCCGTGTTTGACCCGTGGTAAGACTTCAGTTTTCTTCTCTTTAATTCATCTTCTTTCATTCTTTCTCAACTTAGTTTCTTTCTTTTGCTTAAGTAGAGAGAGCGAGCGGTGCCGGCGAGATAAATAGCGACCGGCACGACTGGATCTGCAGAGAAGAGGCGGCGCACGAGCACGGGGCAGCAAGAGGAATTGACGGTGGCGAAATAGCAGAGGAGCTGGGCTGGTGCGGCTAACGAAACGACGCCGTTCATGGTGAATCGAGCACGGTTCTGAATTGCAGCAGTGTGGTAATTTGCAGCGAACAGAGTGGAGGCACGGGTGAGTATGGGCTCGGTGAGGATTGACGGAGAGGCTGCTGCAAGGGTGCCGGCAACAGAGGGAGAGCTGCTGGGATCGATTTGTAGATCGACGGGAGCTCTGGGCAGGAGATTGATGGTGGCGCGGCAGAAGAGAAGCTCGACGCCGGCTGCAAGGCTTGGCTCACGGCGGGGCTGGGCTTCACGGCAATAGCGATGGGTCGCCGGCAGCTTTGTGAGATGCGGTGAGGACTGGATTGCCATGGTGGCAGAGAACGGCGCCGGCGTAGCAAAACAGGGACGGCGCTGGCGTGATGAGTAACACGGCCTGGGCTTTCTGCAAAACAAAAGAAAGTGATTAGAGAGATGATTTCATGATTGTAAATTTGCAGAAACAAAAAGAGAACACTTGAATTAATTGATTGTAGAAATGGCTGCCATGATTGGAATTGAATTGTGATTCTGATTTTGATTGTGCAGGAGCTTTCTTAAATAGGGAAGGGGAAGGGGAAGCAGCCAACGCAGAGGGAATCTGCAGGCTATGGTGGAAGTAGTAGGTGATGGTGGAGAAGTTTGGTGAAGCTAGAAGCCAAGGAGGAGGTGCCGGCAGTGGAGGAAAACCAGGGAAAAAATGGACTGTAGTCAAAGAGGGAGAATCGTGAATCATGTGAAGTCTGCAAAGAGAAAGAAAAAGAAAACAAAATAAATTAATAAATATAAAATCAAAAATAAACAAAAAGTATAAAATATAAAAAATCATATAAATATAAAAATAAATATAAATATAAACATGGGAAAATAAAATGGAGATTTAATTTATGTTTCGCCACCGCGTGTGGTGGTTGCGCCGCCTTATGTGGTGGTTCGCCGACAAACTTGCCGGAATTCGGAACGGTTTCCGAAATCTTCGTACAATATTTTATTCCACAAATGAAAGTCACGGTTGACTTTTCGATTTACGCTGAAAACCTCCAAAGTTCACCTTTGTGTTGAATTTAGCATTTTCCTGGTATTTTCCCTAAAAACACAAAAACAAATATTAAACAAACAATTAAGCTTTCGGAATAGCAAAATCCAGTAATTAAAGGCACTTTGTGAACGTATTTTACGTTCACATCACACCCCTACACTTGAACTATTGCTAGTCCTCTAGCAAACACAGAATAAAACAACACAAAGCAGAAAGGGAAACACAAAACAGATGGTCTTTCCAACCATAATCCTCAGCGAGTTCGAAAGAATTATAATCAAGAGAATAGAAATTATATACCAAGGCTAAGGAATTTGCTAAGCAATTAATATGTACATCTCATTTATGCTCGGGTGAAGTGTGTGAAAACCAAGTATACAATTAATGTCAAGCAATCCAATAGGCACATCGAAACAACATTAACCACTAAACCTCACAAGATTCACTAAATATTTCCGCTCAGTGTTTAGGGTTAAGTGTTTACTCTCAAAACAATTACACAAGTAGTGTTCCCATATGCTTGCTCATCGACCAACTCTCTACAATTAATCCACAAATCATCAGATCATAAGGACTTTTTAGGTGAAACAAGGACCAAATGGTGAATGGTAAATGGTAAATGGTGAATGGAATGAAAGGGATAGAAATGATAAATGCTTCACATGTTTGCAAGACAAATCAACGACTTTGAAACTCATACCTATGCTAAACCCGAAACAACGCTCTTATTCTCCTCCAACCTTTTATTGAAAATAATACAAGAAAATAACTCTATTTTTGGAATTTCTATTTCTGACATTTTTTTTTTCTTTCTTTCTTTTCTATTTTTTTCTGTGAGGAATTTATTCCTTCTTTTTATTTCTGATTTTTTTTTCTTTCTTTGAACATATACAACAAAATAAATACACCCCCACACTTGCCTTTTGGTATACTACCATACAAATCCGAAGCATAAAAACATAAGAAGTCACTATCATCGTCTTGCAAACACAGTAAAACAAGGGTGAAATGGTGTGGGTGAACAAAAGAAACGGCTAATGAGTGATCAGTTCAAAAGGGGATCCTAAAGTTCGTGTTTAGATGGATGGTGAATATTTTGGCCATGGTGCTCAACTAATGCCTTACTCATTTCTAATTCATCACAGATTAACAAAATGTTTCAAGTGGTCTCTGAGCAAGTTCTAGGTTCAAAACTCATGAATTGTGCACACATGAAGAACGAGTAAATGTATAAAATATGCATACATGTGAATATTCAATAGGCTCAAGTCCTCACATTTTCTGGGTATGCATGACAATGTATGTTCAAATGTGCTTCTCAGATTGCAATCAATTAATCGAAACAGGTTATTTGAACATGGAATTTCGAGCAATCATAAGTTATGCAAATTAAATCCAAAGCAAATCACACAAAAACAAATATTAAACAAACAATTAAGCTTTCGGAATAGCAAAATCTAGTAATTAAAGGCACTTTGTGAACGTATTTTACGTTCACATCAAAGGTCCTTCTTCCGCTAGGAAATCTATTTCTCCTAATCCTCTTGCAATGCAACCATTGGAGGTTGCAGTCACCACATGTGTTGTAGCTGCACATGGGATGGTTGTGTCCGGGGATGCTACTGCATGTGTTGGCCAACTTCGGAATGGGCAGAGCAATGCTACTAGCAGGAATGTGAGTACCATAGAGGCTGAGCAAACAATTACTCGTGGTATTGCAAATGAGGTACCCATGACTCCATTGGTTACTCGGTGCTCAGAAAACAGGTTTGCTCTTTTAGCCGATACAACTTTTGATGAGATTGTGCCTATTGATCATAGTGAGCCGGTGTTAGAGGACCCAATAGCGCATCCATTGATTGATCAAGTAGATGTACCTGATTCAACAGGCTCTCGAGGACACTATGTTCCATCTAAGTTTTGTTGGGGTGACTTCGAAAACGAAAGACCCATTGGGCATAGTCTTTATGTTTGGTCTGAGAGCAGTTTTGCTAGCTCTTGGTATGATGAGGGTAATGCTTCTTTGGAAGATGAAAGTCTTCTTCAGGCTCTTCCAAAGATTCATCACAAAAAATTGAAGGCCAATCACTGTCAATGAACTTCGCGGGATCCCTATCCTACGCGCAATCGGACGCCAACTGTTCGTCTCAACCTTTAATTCATTCGGCGTTGTTTTTTGCCTTTTGAATTTTTTCTTTTTTCTAAGGGGTCTTGGCTTCATGCCCCCCCCCCCCTCCTTTCTTTCTTTTTTTTTCCTTTCAATAAATGATTTTAAAAAAAAATATTGGGTTTTTCCTTGTAATTAAGGAGTCCATGACTTTAAATAAGTGTCTAGGGTTGATAGATTCATATAAAAGGAACCATATTCGCAGCATAGAAGGAACTTTTGCCTCGTGAGAACTTTGAGAAATCACTCATTCTTTATGTTTTCGTACCTAGCAATGTTTGGCTAAATTTCCTTTAGTTAGGGATAGATTAAAGCCCTAGACATGATTATTTTGATATTTTTATTTTTGGATTTAATCAAGTTTTGTTTTCCGGATGATAATGGTTTTATTGTTCGTAAACCTAAATTCTTTTATGTGTTTCTTTGATTGATCTTCTTATGAGCATGTATTAGGATCAACAAGCCATAAACATAAAGACCCATATCTGCATGTGTTCAACTTGTGGTGCGACTTGTATTGCAGTACTTGTACCATTGGGCATACATGAGATCTGGTATCTGTCGAGGTTATGGACTCAACTATGCAAAAGATATTTCCATCACATTTCTTCCAATTTCACAATAGCATATCTGCATCGCCACCCTTATATTCTCCCATCATATGTAAATATTGCACCAAATAATAAATGAGAAAATTTGTGTGTAGTCCAGAAATCACACTCTATTTTGAATGTAGTCCAGACAAATATTTTTTACTAATTGAGGTCCAGTGACTCACCTGCCACATAGGATTTCTTTCCTTTTCAATTTTCTCTAACTAATTATGTACTTTTGCATTCCTCTTATACCCTTTTGTAATAAATTATGGTACATTGTCATCATAATTAAATAGTACCCCATAATTAAAATAATTAATAAGGTCAAAAAAGATTTCATATTTCATTAAATAACAAATTTATTCTCTTATAAGGTTTCCTTAAAAAAAAATTAATCAAAGATAATTATTACTTTATTAGTGCATTAAATTTGACAAATTTCTTATATATTTGTTAAGCTACCTTAGCATCTCAACATTTCCTTCTTCTTCATACTGAAACATCTCTTTCTTCCTCTCCTTCTTCTTCCATTGCCATCTTTTTTCTAACATGTAAATTTCCTAAAATCTACATTTAAAATAGACTTTCCCGAAACTATTGTAGAATTATCATGTCGTATCAACATTCATCATACAATCAAATATATATTTTGGATGGATTTTTCATAAGAAGGTTCCGATTCATTTAAAAGAGGTAGTATTCGATTTACCTTGTTCATAGATACATTTGCATCTTTATATACCTAATACAAAGGTGAGTTAGAAAAGGGGATTCATTTTGCATATCTTAACGGAAGGTAAATTTAGTGATTTTTTTTCCTAACTTTTGATTAGGAATAATGCATGTTAAACCTACCTTGTTTTTTTTTCTCCTACCTCGTGCATAGAAGCCTTTGCACTTTTAGTTAGATACATAGTACAAAAGTGATATTTTTGAAAAGAGAGATGCATTTTGCATATCTTATAAGAAGGTAAGTTGTTGTGCTTTTTTCATACCTTTTGGATAGGATTAATGTTAAACATTGATTCGAGACTAGTTTGGTACTATATCTTGAGTATTGTTGCGTAAACTTTCATTCGATGACACTTAGTTTTTTCTTAATTTCATTTTTTTTTCTTCCTATGATGTAGATACATTGAATTATTTGAATTTTGAAATTATTGACCTTTCATGTAGGTATTATCTGTGTTGTTAAATGTTTACATAGTTTTAAATGTATGTTTATCATAATTATTTTCCAAATTAGATTTGAAGAATTTAAAATTTAAAAATTTAAACTGAAAAGCAAAATGCCAAATTTAAGGGATTTTTATTTGTTCCCTTATTTTTATTCAGGGGTAAAATGGACCTCAATTAACAAAAAAAAATGGCTGGACTAAAACCAATATTTATATAGCAAATTGGACCTTAATTAAAATATCTCATAATAAATTTATAAATTCTCATTAAATGCATCAAAGCTTCAACTATTCTGAATCAAATATATCACCCAACAGATAAGCAATCAAGGAGACAATACAAATAATTCGAGGTTTCCCCATATCCCTTGTTGGATTTCAAGCAATTAAGTAGATATACATCCCTGCATGATAAGTAAATATCCAAGTATAGTTCACATGTCCGTATCCATGAGCACATAATTTATTTAAAATAAAAAAGCTATCATTTTGACCTGGGAATACACTTTTCTATAAATGACATGTCTTAAGAGATTGTACCTAAAATCTCAGACCATTTGGAATTCATTTGAAGTGTCAAAGAAATATCCAAAGTTATCTATAGTGCAGCAAAACTGATGTGAATGACTAACTTCGCAGTGGCCTAATTACCTCTTATGAACTCCGAAAATAGCGTGATTGTTTTTTTTTTTAAAGCTAAGAATACCTAGTTTCAAGTTCTGGTACTCCTAAACAAATTGGAACAAGGAAACTACTGAAATGAATAGAAACATTATGAAAGTGCAGCAGGTTACAGAATTTCCCACTGCAGACCCTCAACTTCGAAAAATCATAACTTAATCTACAAAACTCTTTTTCTGGAGATTCTAACTTTGAAATGATCTTCAAGATGTCTACGACAACTATCATGAATACACCAAGTTCAAATAAGGGACATAACAGTACAGTTTACAGAAAATAGATCACCGGGTCAGAAACTGAGAAAACTAATTAAAGGTTTCCTCAATTCCTACCAATTATAAGGTTCCTGTCTTCCTGATCAGTTCTAAGGTTCTATAAATGATGCATACATGTTTTTCAATCACTCTAATCTTCTATTGTCAAAACAATATAAGAATTCGAACCCAACAAGAACGTAAGAAGAACTCAGGACACCCAAATTTGCAGAACCAAGTATTCAAACTATTCTAACTATTTTCTATGTTCAGAAACTAATCCATTTAAACCCCAGATTAACAAAAGAACTCAGAAACGTCTGAAATCTAGGCTCAACATATGAACAAAGTTCAATAAAGATTGAAATAAATTCTAGGATTGAAACAAACCTTTGAATCCCAAATTGAACTCCAATCCTCCCAAGCTAGTCTTCGCAATCCTTTCTTAAATGATTTCCTTCCCAATTCCTTCTTTTTCCTCTACCTCTCTCTTTCTCTTTCTTTTCTTCCTTGTCCCTTTTTCATGTCTGTTTCTTTCCTCTTTCTCTTTTATTTTATTTTTCTTCTATATCCCTTCTCTCTGATGTCTCATCTTTTCTTTCTTTCTATTCTCTTCTCTATCTCCCTCACTCACTCTCACGTTCTTCTGCTATATTTTCTCATTGTGGTGTGGATACAATCAGCTAGCTAGCTCCTATTTATAGGACAACTGAACTTGTCCAATCCCTTCATTTAAAAACTTAATCATCAAGTATTCAAGGGATGGACATCAATGTTCTTATCTAAAAACTTGACAAGTAAAACAAAATTACATGACTTAGCTAGCTATTAAGAATTTTATGCAGGTGGTGTCATGATATTAACCAAAACACAGACACCTCATGCTAACTTGAATAGGTTCACAAATGAAGCTGCACTAGCTGAAACATGTTTTTATGTAACCTTGTACGAACTAATCAACTAGAAACTTAATCACCAAGTAATGTATATGTTTTGAATTGTGTTATTACCTGAGCTTATCTCTAACTTGATGTGTCTAAATATATATATATATATATATATATATATATATATATGAGCTGCAGACACTTTAACTTAATGACTAGGCATACACATGCAGCTGCTATATATATTACCCTTAAGGCCTTAATAACTAAGCATATGACAGTAAAAAACAACTTTAATTCTAAATAGATAGGCATGGATGTTCTAATCCTATAACAAGTAAAATAAAATTACTTAATGATTAATTACTCAATAGATAGACATAAAAGTTTCTCTCCATAACACACATATCAGGAAGGTAGATAAAAATTGCAAAAGCTCATAGCCGCGTAGGCTTAAGTACTTTAACGCATAAGATCGATGTACCACGAATAAGAAGTATGAAAGGCACTCAAAAAATGATTCTCAACTATTCCAAATTTTATTTACCTAAATAATACACATTGTGCCAAATTAATGAATTTACATTTCACCAACTTTATCCTTGATCAATCGTTTGAACTAAATTAGATTGACACAGTCATGTCTCCTCATAAATAATGATTTGAAACTTGAAAGTCCAATTTTTTCAATTAGATCTGGGTTCTAATCATATATCACAGTACGTTGTTAATTAGTGTTTTGTAGTATGTAGCTTGGTCATGCATGTAGAAAGTGAAATTTGACCTATCCACATCCATAGAATCCTAATCCACCCAAAATAAAGTTGAAAGATGTCGGTACGTGAACAAATGATTATCATTGCGCAATTGCCAAGTCAAAAATAAAAACAAAAAACAAAAAACAATTGCATAGATATTTCACAATTTGGTTTTGTAGTATGTAACTATGTACGTAGGCAGAATGGAGATCTACTTCAATTTGGTTTATACTTTATAGTTCCTCTCAAAACTCACTTAATTTGCTCTACTCCATTAGTCCATTTTCCGCTCGGATTTGGTTTGGTGGTTTTGATCTATAAATGGCATGTATGTCTTTGTTGTTTAAAAAAGTGAAAAGAGGGCAGAGCAACCTAGAAACCCAGAAGCAGAGAGATGGAAGCGAGGAAGTTGGAGAAGATGGCTTCAATTGACGCACAGCTGAGGCTGTTGGCTCCAGGGAAGGTGTCTGATGATGACAAACTTATAGAGTACGATGCGTTGTTACTAGATCGATTCCTTGATATTCTTCAGGATTTACACGGGGAGGATCTCAGACAAACCGTTCAAGATTGTTATGAGCTCTCGGCGGAATACGAAGGGAAGAAGGACCCTAAAAAGTTGGAGGAACTGGGAAATGTGTTTGCGGGTTTGGGTCCGGGGGCCCCCTTGGGGTTGGCAAGGCCCTCCTCCCCCGTCATTTAGCTCATTTGGTTTGGGGGGGGTGGATTTAAGATAGGAGAAAAGAAAAAAAAAGGAGGAGGAGGTGGGTTTTGTGGGGGGAGGGACACGCGGGAGGGGGGGGGGAGGGGGAAGGGGGGTAAGGGTGGGGGGGGGGGGGAGAAACCCAACTCACAAATTTTTGGTTAATTTGTAAGTATAAAAATGTTGGCAATCCTTTATTGAACAAAATATAGTCTTGTTTAGGAAGTCAAGTCAAATCAAGTGAAGTCTGAAGACCCAAGTCCAAGAGAAGACCCAACATGATCACATGGTACTCAGGTAAAATCATGCATATGCATCTCATTGTTTTTCACAGAGGATAGAAGAAATGCTTCCGATCCTGTTTCCCAGAATACAGTTGGGATGGTTGTACACTCTTCCATCACGTAACCCAGTTCTCTAGGGTTTTCATGGCTTAGTTGATACATGATGCATTAGCCGACCTATGCCTTTGCTAGGGTTATGATTTGTGCCTAGGAAAAGTTGTTTTGCCATACACCTGTCATATCAATCATTTGATAAAGATTGCAAAACCTTTTGCCCATCATTTGAAAAGTAATATATTTTTTTATTGGGAAAGTTTTCCTTTTTATGGGTATGGTTAAGTGGGCAGGCCACTCAGATCCTAAACTTCCTGATCACATGGGCTGCGTGTTTTGCTTCTTTATGAGTTTCACCTAGCCTATAAATATGAAGTAAGGTGCTCCTTGTGTTGTTGGTTATTTTGTGTGAAAATTGTCATAGCACATTTTCTTGAGCTTCATTTGGTTTTCTCTTATGTTCAGCTTATGCTCTAAGTCTTCCTTGTTGACTGTAAATCTTAGAGCTTGAACAAAAAAAACTCTTTTCATTAATCTCATATTGCATTTGCATACCATGAGGTCGTGATTGGTAGTGCAACAACCCGAGAAGTCTTCACGAAGAATTAGTTAGGTGATAGCTAAGTTCTGAGGTTGGAACTTCTGGAAACTTTCATGTGTAAACACTTAGAGACAAGTGAGGTAGAACAGGTCGTAGACTAGGAAGAGTCTAGGAAGGATAGAAGCGCGGCTAACTATCCCAGGTTGCTACAAATTTGTAAGAAGTGTTGAATTACATAGTGGAAAGTTTGCCCTTCAAGAGTTAGGGGCACGCAGTTTTCTCCCTGGATGCAGGGTTTCTGCGAGAACAAAAACATCTTTGTGTTGTTTATATTTACTGCAACTTTACTTTATATAATCGTTCAATTGTGATTCAGGATAGACACAACCATTGATATCCCTGAGAACAATTTAATACGAAAAAGTTGTCATTGTCCTATTCACCCCCCCTCTAGGACCTTCAAGTGGTATCAAAGCAGCCACCAGCCTTGCTGGTGAGATCCTTATAGAGGGGAAAATGGACCAACGAGTCTCATCCTCCGTGAACCATCCTCCCTACTTTGATGGGAGAGATTATTCACAATGGAAGGTAATGATGACTGCCTTTCTTATTTCCCAAGATGATGGGAAACAGTGGGTTATGGTTGAGGATGGATGGAAGCATCCAATGATGCCGCTGGCTGAGGGTTCTGAAATCCTTATACAAAAACCCAAAAACATGTGGAATGAGATTGAATTGAAAAGGCTGATTCAAGAATGAACATCAAAACCTTGAATAGTCTTTTTACTGCTGTCTCAGAAAAAGAACGTCGTAGAATTATAAACTGTCCCATGGCTAAACAAGCATGGGAAGCTTTGGCTACGACTCATGAGGGAAATACCAAGGTAAAAGAGCAAAGGCTCCAAACCCTATTGCATGAGTTTGAAGAATTAAAAATGAGTGAGGATGAGACAGTTGATGAGTTTCATGGGCGTATGCTTAGCATCACCAATCAATGTCAAGGGTTAAATGGGGAAATTGATCCTCAAAGAATGGTTAAAAAGTTCCTTCGAAGTCTTCCTCCCAGTTTTGAGTCAAAACAGATTGCTATAGAGGAAGCTAGGGATTTGAATACCTATACCCTAGATGAGCTTGTAGGAAACCTAAAAACTTTGAGTCGGCTAGGAGGAAACCTAAGAAAGAAAAATCCATTGCCCTAAGTTCTGTGAAGGAAGTAGAACCAGAGTCTAGCACCTGTAGTGTTGAGGAATTTGCCTACCTAACCAAACAGTTTGAGAAGTTCCTGAAGAAAAGAAAACATTTTGTTCCTCTCAAAACTTCTCAAAAGGTTCGTCCTCTACCCCTAGGTATCCTAGGAACAGGGATTCCTCACCTACTGGGAATCTCAGACTTACTCCCAAACCCAAGTCTTTTCAGAAGGATGATAAGTGTTTTGAGTGTAGTGGAGTAGGGCATAGGGCAGTTGAGTGTGCAACCAGGAAAAATAGGGAAAAGAAATCTTTTAAAGCAACCTGGAGTGACAGTGATTCCGAGCAATCCTCGGATCATGATGAAGAGAGAGAAACTGTGGCTTTTGTAGCTTCCTTGTCCTTAGAAGAGTCTCTTGATGATGATGATACTGATGACAGTATTCATGAAAAATATATTCAGCTTTTCACTGCCTCAAAGTCCATGATTAGTCGAGTTGAGACTTTAACAAATGAGTTGTCCAAAAGTGAGGAGTCCAACAGGGGGATGCAAGACAAGTTGCAACCCCTGAAAACCGAGTGGAAGGCTGAGAAGGCAAGTCTTGAGAACAATGTCAAAACTCTTCAAGAGAGTCTAGACACTCAAAACAAGCTTGTGAGAACCTTGACCTCTGAGAAACTAGGCCTTGAGAAAGAGCTTTTAGAGTCTAAGAAACAATTTGAGAAGTTTTCAATTGGGTCGGATAAGTTGTCTAAGATGGTCGGGATGGGAAAACCTGATAAGGACAAGAGAGGGTTGGGTTTTGAAACAGATCAGGGCTCAAATTCTAGTGGTCGAACTGTGTTTGTTAAGAGTAGTGAGCCTAATCTATCTGAGCCTTCTAAACAAGTGAGAAACCCTAAGAGATTTGTTCCCACATGCCATCATTGTGGTATTGTTGGCCATATCCGACCTCGTTGTTGGAAATTGACCAGAAATCAGCCTAGTTCTAGAACGCCTCAGGGTAGTGAGTTGTTGAATTCCTTTCAAGAATCCTTGGAAAAGTCTCTAAAGGAATTTTCTAGGATAGCACAGAGTCTATCTATCCCCAGATCCAGTGAGCAAGTAAGGAAACCAAATTGGAATAGGAAGAGGGGAGTCAAACCATATCATTATAGAATGTCCCATGTTGATACCAAACCTTTTGACATCTGTGGTCATGACTCTGATGAAGATGAACCTGTATGTCTCTTGTCTAGAGTGTGTTTTGAATCCATGTCCAAGGATAGAACGGTAGCCTTGTGTAATGTGGCTCTTACAGCCTTGTCAGCTAGATGGTCTGATTCATGGTATGTGGACAGTGGTTGCTCTATGCATATGACTGGAGATTCAAAGTGGTTTGTGTCTATGGATGAGGAGTATCCTACTGGGCATGTTACGTTTGGGGATGGAGCAAGGGCTCAGATCATAGGTAAAGGGACAGTCAGCACCCCTGGTATCCCTTTGCTAAAAAATGTTCTCCTTGTGAAAGGGCTGGAAGTTAGCCTTTTGAGTGTGAGCCAAATTGTTGATGAGCATGATTCTGCCACTTTTGATAAGGTCAAGTGCCTGATTCTTGATGGTAAGGGCAGAAGCATCATGAGAGGTGAAAGAACGAGGGACCAATGCTATTGTGTTCTTGCACATGATTCATTCAAGCCTCAGTGTGCTTTCGCTCAATGGTATCGAGGATACACTTGGATTTGTGGCATAGACGCATGTGTCATCTGAATCACCAAGATATTGTAAAGCTTTCATCTAAGGAGGGAGTGCGTGGTCTCCCAAAGCTTTCGGAAAAGCTTCAGGTATGTGTGGGGAATGTAAGATTGGTAAACTTACTCGATCTCCACATGCTTCTCTAAATGCTCAATCTACTTCTAACATTCTTGAATTGTTGCATATGGATTTAGTAGGACCGGTTGAAACTGCTAGTGTTGGTGGAAAGAAATATGTTCTTGTGATTGTTGATGACTTCTCACGTTTTACATGGATAAAATTTTTAGCATCAAAATCGAAACATTTGAAGAATATTTCAGTCTTGCCAAAAAGATTTCTAATGAGAAAAAGCATGAGGATAAACACATTGTTAGAATTAGAACCGATCATGGCACTGAATTTGATAATGCACACTTTGATGATTATTGTGATGAATTTGGAGTGCACCATGAATTCTCTGCTCCTATCACACCTCGACAAAATGGGGTTGTTGAAAGGAAAAATCGTGTTCTAGTTGAGATGAGCAGAGTGATGCTTAATGCCTCTGGTCTCCCACATTCATTCCGGGCCGAGGCTACTAACAATGCTTGCTATACTGCGAATCGTGTTATTTTCGGGCCCGGAACTGACAAGACCCCATATGAAATCTGGAAAGGGGTAAAGCCAAACGTGGCTCATTTGAAAGTGTTTGGTAGTCCTTGTTTCATCTATAAGGACGAGAGAATACTTGACCAAGATGGATGCAAGATGTGATAAGGGAATATTCCTCGGTTATGCCTTAAATAGTCGGGCCTACCGTGTTTATAACAAAGTCTCTTGCAAGTTTATGGAATCTATAAATGTGGCCATCAATGATGGTCTTGTATGTTCTCACGAATCTGGTTGTATGTCCGAACGGGAACCAACTCCAAGTGCTCTTGCAGAAGGGACATTCATTGCTCCTGCCATCCCCGAGGAGGAATCCCCAGAAGAGGATGAAGACCTCACAGAAGGGAGGAGAGATGAGACCCTTGACATCCAGAGACCACATAGAGCTGGAAAACGTCAAGTACAAAAAGATCATTCTCTTTCTGACATAATTGGTGAGGTAAATGAGCCAAGGAAAACCAGGAGCAAGGTAAATCGGTTGGTAAGCAATTTTGTTGTGTTTAAAGGTTTCTTGGCTTTACATCGTCTTGCGATTAATGAAATTACTCATTATGGTTTTGTGTCCCTCATTGAGCCTAAGAATGTTAAGGAAGCCTTGAATGATGTTGAATGGATCAATGCCATGCAAGAGGAGTTGAACCAATTTGAGAGAAGTAAGGTTTGGCACCTTGAGCCAAGACCGGATGGTAAAAATGTGATTGGCACCAAATGGGTGTTTAAGAACAAATCTGATGAGAAGGGTATAGTGACCAGAAACAAAGCTAGGTTGGTTGTCCAAGGTTACTCACAAGTTGAGGGGTTAGACTTTGATGAAACCTTTGCCCCTGTTGCAAGGTTGGAATCCGTTAGACTTCTTTTAGCCATTGCATGTCATTTGAAGTTTACCCTGTACCAAATGGATGTTAAGAGTGCCTTCTTGAATGGAATTCTTAAAGAGGAAGTATATGTTGAACAACCTCCAGGATTCCAAAGCCTTAGCCATCCTGAGCATGTTTACAAGCTAGATAAGGCCCTCTATGGCCTCAAACAGGCACCCCGGGCACCCCGGGCTTGGTATGAGAGATTATCCACTCACTTGATTGAAAATGGGTACATGAGAGGTTCCATTGATAAGACCATGTTTGTCAAAACCACATCTAAGGATATTATCATTGCACAAATTTATGTTGATGACATTGTTTTTGGTTCCACATCGGAATTTTTGGTGAAAGAATTCTCCACTCTCATGACTGAGGAGTTTGAAATGAGTCATTGTGGTAAGTTGAACTATTTCTTAGGTCTGCAAGTTGTGCAAAAGAGTGATGGCTTGTTTATCTCACAATCCAAATATGCCAAAGACCTTGTGAAGAAATTCGGGATGGAAACGTCCTCTGCCATCCTGAATCCTATGGGCACGAGCTGTAAAATCAGTGCTGATCTAGAAGGTGTAGATGCTGATCAAACTCATTACAGGAGTATGATTGGTAGTCTCTTGTACCTCACTGCTAGCAGACCAGACATTTCATTCAGTGTTGGTGTATGCGCTCGCTATCAAGCCAATCCCAAAGAGTCCCATGTGAAGGCGGTAAAACGCATCATTAGATATGTTTCTGGAACAACTGAGTTTGGGATTAGATACACTTTTGATACTAATGTGGAGATTGCAGGTTACTCAGACTCTGATTGGGCAGGTGATGCAAATGACCGGAAAAGCACTTCCGGAGGAGCTTTCTTTGTTGGGAACAACCTGGTCTCATGGCACAGCAAAAAGCAGAACTGTGTCTCCTTGTCCACAGCTCAAGCAGAATACATTGCGGCAGGAAGTTGTTGCACCCAATTGTTGTGGATGAAACACATGCTTGCTGACTACGGATTCAAGCAAGGTTTGCTATCCCTTTTCTGTGATAACACATCTGCCATCAATATATCTAAGAATCCTGTGCTGCATTCTAGGACTAAGCATATTGAGATTAGATATCATTTTATTAGAAACTTGGTTGAGGAACAGCTGCTTGAACTCATTTTTGTTCCCACTGAACAACAGTTAGCGGATTTGTTTACCAAGCCACTTGACAACCTTCGTTTTACCAGCCTTAGAAAGGCTATTGGTGTGTGTGATATGGATTAAAAGTCTCCCCATAAGGATATGTCTGTATATAGTTCATAAGCATGTTTAAAGATCTTTTGAAAATGAAAAAAAATTTTGCTTGTGCTCTCGGGAGTTCTGTGTTACATCCAGGATACAAGGGTAGGTTGATATCCTTGTACAGTCTTTGAACTTGACCTAAGTAAGTGTCCTTACATCTTTGGTCAGTTATACTCTGGGGTCTATATGTTTGTGTGCATCTGAATATCTTATGACATTTAATATGTGGTCTGAATCTCCTTACAAGTCAGAAGTAATATAAATGTTCCACTTGAGAAGCTTTGTGGGTTGCTTAAAGCTTTGTGACTTATTTGAGATGAGGTTTGGAGATTGTTTTTGGCCAGACTATTCTTAAAGTATACATGCCTTGGTCGTAACAACGATATAAGGGTGGGAAGAAACAAGAATGGTTTGGTCACCCCGGTGGTTGATGAAATAAATTTGCAATAGGCCAAGCTATTTTCAAAGTACACATTCCTTGGTCGTAACAACGATATAAGGGTGGGCAGAAACGAGAATGGTTTGGTCTCCCCGGTGGTTGATTACTTAAGTTCACTTGAAAGATTAATCTGAATAATGTTGTTTTTCTCTTCTGAATCTAAATTGTTTGCCCTCTGGAGCATCCTTGTTATGCTTAATGCCCTAAAGTCAACTGACTTGGGAGTCATTGGTGAATTTTTTGTTACATAGATCAGTGAGGATTCCTGGAATGCATTCTATCCTTCGATGGGGTTGAGGTTGTTATTGATGACCTCCTTGAAATATGATCCTATGAGGACGATTTTCCAGAAGAGCTTAAAATAAAGATAAGGACTTACCTCTGGGTTTTGACTCCCAGTCTGAACTGGTGTTATAAGGATGAAATGCTTGAAGCTATAAGGATGGAAATAACCTGTGCTCTCCTGACATGTTGCGACATCTCAGATTTCATCTCATTAAGTTACTTTGCTAAGTCCCTTAAGCTGAATCTTCTCACACACTCACATCTGATGACTGTATATTTGGGAGTATGGACCATTGTGAACAAATTCAGTCACACCTACTAGTTTACTCTCAAAGAGTGTTCTGAACTTTGAAATTAAAGGTGTCTTACTTTGTGAGTCCATGCTTTGACTATCTCGAAATTCAGGGATCAGAAAAGATTATTGTATCCCAGGCTGTGTGTCTTGTCCAAATCCCAGGCTGTGCATCTTTTTGTTCCTGTGTTCATACCAAAAGTTTTCCTATGCACGTTCTTAGGGGGAGAATTTGAAAGTCTGTGACACACACATTGATTTGAATTCCTTAAAAATTAAGGTTGGCAAATGGTTTTCATGGATATTGGGTCCGTTTTGTTTCATTGTTCTCTGTTTTCCCTTTGTCATTCCGTGACAAAAAGGGGGAGAAATCGTTGCAGGGCATTATGGATGTTTTTCATGGATATTTCAGTCTCTACTTATGTGTTGTGATATATAATGCCTCTGCTATCCCCTGCTATCCTGATTCTTAACGCATATGAATTCCTGTTATACTTCACTTGTTCTGGTGAGATTGTTGTTGCAGGTTGGTGCTTGAAGTCTGGAATACTAGATTAGGATAGGTAAGGTGTGTTTTGTTCAGGAATGCCAAAGGGGGAGATTGTAAGTATAAAAATGTTGGCAATCCTTTATTGAACAAAACATAGTCTTGTTTAGGAAGTCAAGTCAAATCAAGTGAAGTCTGAAGACCCAAGTCCAAGAGAAGACCCAACATGATCACATGGTACTCAGGTAAAATCATGCATATGCATCTCATTGTTTTTCACAGAGGATAGAAGAAATGCTTCCGATCCTGTTTCCCAGAATACAGTTGGGATGGTTGTACACTCTTCCATCACGTAACCCAGTTCTCTAGGGTTTTCATGGCTTAGTTGATACATGATGCATTAGCCGACCTATGCCTTTGCTAGGGTTATGATTTGTGCCTAGGAAAAGTTGTTTTGCCATACACCTGTCATATCAATCATTTGATAAAGATTGCAAAACCTTTTGCCCATCATTTGAAAAGTAATATATTTTTTTATTGGGAAAGTTTTCCTTTTTATGGGTATGGTTAAGTGGGCAGACCACTCAGATCCTAAACTTCCTGATCACATGGGCTGCGTGTTTTGCTTCTTTATGAGTTTCACCTAGCCTATAAATATGAAGTAAGATGCTCCTTGTGTTGTTGGTTGTTTTGTGTGAAAATTGTCATAGCACATTTTCTTGAGCTTCATTTGGTTTTCTCTTATGTTCAGCTTATGCTCTAAGTCTTCCTTGTTGACTGTAAATCTTAGAGCTTGAACAAAAAAAACTCTTTTCATTAATCTCATATTGCATTTGCATACCATGAGGTCGTGATTGGTAGTGCAACAACCCGAGAAGTCTTCACGACGAATTAGTTAGGTGATAGCTAAGTTCTGAGGTTGGAACTTCTGGAAACTTTCATGTGTAAACACTTAGAGACAAGTGAGGTAGAACAGGTCGTAGACTAGGAAGAGTCTAGGAAGGATAGAAGCGCGGCTAACTATCCCAGGTTGCTACAAATTTGTAAGAAGTGTTGAATTACATAGTGGAAAGTTTGCCCTTCAAGAGTTAAGGGCACGCAGTTTTCTCCCTGGATGCAGGGTTTCTGCGAGAACAAAAACATCTTTGTGTTGTTTATATTTACTGCAACTTTACTTTATATAATCGTTCAATTGTGATTCAGGATAGACACAACCATTGATATCCCTGAGAACAATTTAATACGAAAAAGTTGTCATTGTCCTATTCACCCCCCCTCTAGGACCTTCAGAATTGAAGAACCAGACTGTAGACTTGGTTCTAACAGCCCACCCTACTCAGTCTGTTCGAAGATCTTTGCTTCAAAAGCATGCAAGGGTAAGAAATTGTTTGACGCAATTGTATGCAAAGGATATTACACCTGATGATAAAAAGGAACTCGATGAGGCTCTACAAAGGGAGATTCAAGCTGGATTTCGCACTGACGAAATCCGAAGGACTCCACCGACCCCTCAAGATGAGATGAGGGCAGGAATGAGCTACTTTCACGGGACGATTTGGAAAGATGTACCAAAATTCTTACGCCGAGTTGACACTGCCTTGCAGAACATTGGGATAAACGAACGAGTTCCTTACAATGCACGTATCATTCAATTTTCTTCTTGGATGGGTGGGGATCGTGATGGAAATCCCAGGGTCACTCCAGAAGTTACTCGGGATGTATGCTTATTGGCTAGAATGATGGCTGCAAACTTATATTTCTCCCAGATAGAGGATCTTATGTTTGAGCTATCTATGTGGCGTTGCAACGATGAGCTTCTTGCTCGTGCTCATCAACTTCATAGGTCATCAAGGAAGGATGCGAAGCACTATATAGAGTTTTGGAAACAAATTCCTCCAAATGAGCCCTATCGTGTTATTCTCGGTGATGTGAGAGACAAGCTCTACAATACACGTGAACATGCTCGTCAATTATTATCCAATGGCGTCTCTGACATTCCCGAGGACACAACGTTTACCAATGTTGAACAGTTCCTGGAGCCTCTCGAACTGTGTTACCGGTCACTCTGTTCCTGTGGTGATCAGCCAATTGCTGACGGGAGCCTTCTTGATTTTTTACGCCAAGTTTCTACTTTCGGGCTTTCTCTTGTGAGACTAGACATAAGGCAAGAATCAGACAGACACACTGATGTCATTGACGCTATTACAAAGCACCTGGGCCTTGGGTCTTATCGAGAATGGCCCGAGAAACAAAGGCAAGAATGGCTCTTGTCTGAGCTCAGTGGAAAGCGGCCTCTTATTGGCACTGATGTTCCCAAGACTGAAGAAATTTGTGATGTATTGGAGACGTTCAAAGTCATTTCAGAACTTCCCTCAGACAACTTTGGTGCCTATATTATATCAATGGCAACAGCCCCATCTGATGTACTTGCCGTCGAGCTTTTACAACGTGAATGTCATGTGAAGAAGCCACTAAGGGTTGTACCATTGTTTGAGAAGCTTGCTGATTTAGAGGCTGCTCCTGCTGCTGTGGCTCGCCTCTTCTCTATCGATTGGTACAAAAACCGGATCAATGGGAAGCAAGAAGTCATGATAGGGTACTCAGATTCAGGAAAGGATGCTGGCCGTCTATCTCAGCATGGCAGCTATACAAGGCTCAAGAAGAGCTCATAAATGTTGCAAAAGAATATGGAGTTAAGCTCACCATGTTTCATGGCCGAGGTGGAACAGTTGGTAGAGGAGGGGGACCAACTCATCTTGCTATATTGTCTCAGCCACCTGACACAATTCATGGTTCGCTCCGTGTGACAGTTCAAGGTGAAGTTATTGAACAATCATTCGGAGAGGAGCACTTGTTTTTTAGAACACTCCAGCGTTTCACAGCAGCTACACTAGAGCATGGCATGAATCCCCCAGTCTCTCCAAAACCAGAATGGCGTGCACTCATGGATGAGATGGCAGTTGTTGCAACAGAGGAATACCGTTCAGTAGTTTTCGAGGAACCCCGTTTTGTTGAATACTTCCGCCTTGCAACACCGGAGATGGAGTATGGTCGAATGAACATTGGGAGTCGTCCATCAAAGCGAAAGCCAAGTGGAGGCATCGAATCACTTCGTGCAATCCCATGGATCTTTGCATGGACCCAGACAAGATTTCACTTACCAGTGTGGCTGGGTTTTGGGGCAGCATTTAAGCAAGCCATTGACAAGGATGAAAAGAATCTTCAGATGCTTAGGGAGATGTATAATCAGTGGCCTTTCTTCAGAGTCACCATCGATTTAATTGAGATGGTGTTTGCCAAGGGAGACCCCGGCATTACAGCTCTGTACGACAAGCTTCTGGTGTCAGAAGACTTATGGCCATTTGGAGAGCGATTGAGGACCAACTATGACGAAACTAAGCGCCTCCTACTCCAGGTTGCTGGGCACAGAAATCTTCTCGAAGGAGATCCTTACTTGAGGCAAAGACTTCTTCTTCGTGACTCGTATATTACGACACTAAATGTGTGCCAAGCCTATACACTGAAGCAGATCCGTGACCCCAACTACCATGTTCAAGTAAGGCCGTTAAAGGAACCAACAAGCAAGCCAGCAGCAGAGCTCGTCAAGCTCAACCCAACAAGCGAATATGCTCCAGGTCTAGAGGACACACTTATTTTGACCATGAAGGGTATTGCTGCTGGGTTGCATAATACTGGTTGAAGCTGATCAAATCAAAACTGGTCTGTTTCTTTAGTGAATTAGTGCCCAAACTTTTTGTTTCATCATCCTATTTATATTTATATCGAGTATAGTTGATAGCATCAACTGTTTCTTATTCTCTTTTTCTTTGCCGGTGGAGTTAGGTATTGCTAGCTTAATCATTTCAAGTTTTCAACCCAAGCTTAAGTTATTAAACATGCATGGATCAGGGGCTGACAACGATATCGATCACCGCAGTTGAGGTTCAACATGCCTAGCTACCTTGCTTTCCTATGAGAAGATAATTCCTATTCTGTACCTTAAAAGTGTATTGATCGAAGTACAATAAATTTTTATTTTTTTAAAGAATGAAAGTAAAAATAATTTTGCATATCCGTGACTAGTTGACTCGTTGAAAACGCAGTTTGAAGCAAAATTGGATTTCCATTACTTTACCAAAAGAAATTAGAACCAATTTTTTGTTTGTAATTAATGATAATTAAATGATAACCATCTGTGTGAGATATGAAATCTATTAGGGGCATAATTAGCAAAGAGTGGGATTGCATAATGACCCCTGGGCACTCTTTAGGGTTTCTTTGCATAAGATAAGCTCTTCTTTGACTACTTTACATCTTTCTCTTTTTTTAATCAAAGCCATCCGAGCCAAACACGAAGTTGTTGTCAGCATTAAGATATTAGAATTTGATATCCATTGGAGACATCAGTAAATTGTTTTAAAGATATAAATTGATCAAAACTGGCCCAAAGCACCAAGGTACTAACAATGGTCCGATAAAAGCAGGGGTGCTTCTTCTCCTAATCTCCTTTAATTTTTGTTGTCTTATTCAACAACGAAGTAGATGTTCCTTGTGTGACTAAGCAAAAAGAAACTTGAAATTAACCGTTACCTCCCACCAGAGCTTAATTGCTTTTTCCCTAGTGCTAACAGCCTCAGCTGTGCGTCAATTGAAGCCATCTTCCCCATGTTCCCTTCAGCCCCTCTGCCATATTTGCCTTTCCCTGGGTTTCTGGGTTGCTCTGTGTTTTCTTCACTTTTTTAATCAAGAAATATATGCATGCTGTTTTATAGATCAAAACCACCAAATCCAAGCAGTTAATTTCATAGATGGGAAACGTTGTCTCTGAGGATGACAACTGTACCAATAAAGCATCATACTCGATCAGTTTTCCTGAAAACGTTGTCTGAGGATGACAAACTGATCGAGTATGATGTTTTGATTGGTACAGTTTCCATGGATCCATTTCTTCATGCTTATATGTATTTGACCTACTCTCTATGCAAATATGTGCTAATCTCATTGATTGTTCCAAATGCTTCTTGCTAATTATGGTTTTTAGTTTCATCGATCTAATATTTTAAGAGAACTTTTGTCATATTAACGGTGTGCAAAACTAATCACGCAATATGTGCCTCGTATTAATTCTCACAGAAGTGATATGAGATCACATGAACTCGGTTAGCTTAGATTGTGCCATCAAACAACCTTTAACACTCTGAACTCGGGTTTAAACTAGAACTTCCACCTACTCATTTTATGAGAAGAACATAAGCCTATGTGTAATAACAAAAGCCACCTAAGTAGTGACTTTTATCTGATATGAAAATCAATAATCTCTTATTCAATATCATTGTCTGAGACATGCATCATCAAGAAAACTGAGCCTTTTCACCTACTAAACATCCTCGATCTTCTCGTATATCATGCACAACCAAAGTAATAACAATTAATGTTTGCAATAACAATGGAGCCATATATATATATATATCTTAAATCATTTGTGTCAAACATGACTTAGCAAACATACTTAATTAAGCAAGGTTTGCTCGAGTCCTCGTCTGTATATATTGTGTGTGTTTGTTATTGCATCCTCAAACTTGATTATTGTTTGCACGTAAATGTATATTTAGTACGTTCAATTTCTAGGGTTCTTGGAATCTTGACGGATTGAAATTGCTTCTCAAAGATATTGAGAAAGGCTTACGCTCCTTAATACAAACGTAGCCAACAGTGATGGACTTCCATATTTTACTAAATCGACCATTCGTGAGTGTAAATGCGGATTCCTAATTTTAAGATTCCTATGAAGTTTTCATGATCTTTGTATCTAGGAAAATGCTTGAGATTCCAAATTTTTCTACCAAATTTGGATCCCAAAAGATGTGGCAATGCCATGTCAACAGTTTTGCCTTGAAAAATATTGGTGAGCTGGAATTTAATCATTTTTTATTTAGTTTATAATTTATAATACATTTACTCTAAATTGAAAATAAAACCTAGCTTCCATAACCCATCTCCTTAAAGGAGTTTAAACTCAACGTCTAATCTCCATTTGAGTTTGTCTGTTATAAGCCCCTGCCATGAAAAACAATTATCAAAATCATCAGTTCATCACCTTTTCCTTCTCTTACATCCTTTTTCTTTTTCTTTTTCACAATTTCTTTTCTCTCATTAGTTTGATTTGGGTTTTATTCTGTCCATCGTGATTTTTAGATTTGAGATTTAATTGAAACACTTTGACGCTATATTTCTTGCTTAATTTTGTTCTTGGGTTTGAAATCTCAATAGAAGTTGATGATATATTACAAAAGATGGACTACAATGAATGAGATTGTATATATTCCAGATTACAGAGGAGAGATTACATGATCCAAAGAGAAAAATCAGATGAATTCGAGATTACAATGGATCAAATATATTCCCTTGTTGGAGAATGGTCGATGGTGGTGGCCTTGAGATCCAGAGGAGGTAGAACAAGGTTGGGCATCCTCCTTAAGATTTTCAATAATATCAATCCGAGGAAGATGAAGATTGATTCGAGGGATCGATCATCTCTGTTGCCATGTTCCATCTCATAGAATCGCCGCTAGCTTTATCATTTTTCCTCCTAACTTAACACAAACACATAGAGAGGGAGCCCAGTGTGACTATGTGCGGGCGGTTGAGCAGAGAGAAGGAGGTGGCGGAGAGGAGATTGGTTGTTCATTTAATCAATTTTTTTTTACCATTCATTAAAATCAACTTAATTGAAATAGGATGATGAAATCCAACTCACAAATTTTCTAAACAAAAACTGATGACATGGCATATGCCACGTCATTTGATATTGAATTTTGGTAATGTTGTGAGTCGCTTATTAACTCAGTTATGGAAAGATAGAAAAATGAAAGAGAAAGAGAATTTTGGAGAGCAAGAAGTTGTTTTCTATTCATCGAATGATGTTTGATGTATTGGTGTGTGAAATGGTGATGCATCAACCTCTTTATATAGTGGAGAGGTTGAGGTGTATTCATTGTATACAATAATGGTGAGAAACTCTTTGGTTTCTCCACTAACCCACTAACTATACACTTATGTCCTCTCATAAGTGGTGTAACGCTTATGGAGTAAATAGAAAGAAATACCAAAGGTCTTCAGCAATGTATCTAGTCCACATATTGTATCATGCTCGTACAGACGATAGTTTACTGGACAGCCACCATGTTTTATAACACTCCCCCTTGGATGTCCAAAAACTGACTTTGCTGCATCTGAATTCCTTTATCTTCAAGCATTGTGCTAGGTATAGTTAGGTAGAGTCGAAAAATGAAAATTCATTCACTAATGCCAACACATAAGACCTTAAGTCCGGGAAAACCCATTGTGGGACAAAAAACCGAAGTTTAGGAAAAAACTGTGTTGTCGAATGATGTAGATCGAAGCACTATGAGAAGTAAGTGCACAAAGGAACTAACCACAAGAGATGTGCCTCATTAAAACCTTGCCAGAGTAAACCCAGTGGGATAAACCTCTGGTCGAAGGAAAAAGAGTACACTGTGGTTAGAAGTATACGACTGGATACTCCCCCTGATTTCGGTAATCCTTAGTGAAGGTCAATGTCAATGATTTGACAATAGTTAGACGGTGGCTTGGATGGTGTCTCGTTAAAAACCTTGCCAAGGTAAACCCAGTGGGACAAACCCTTGGTCTAAGGATAAAAAGAGTGCACTAGCCAAGCGACGTCGATCAAATACGAGCATTCGTCGGGATACTCCCCCTCACACGCACACGACTGGGTGCAGATTTTCGACTTAAGCATAAATCGTTACTCTATGGTAGCTCGGATAGCTTCCTGAGATTGATTGTCGTAACGTGCTTCTGAAATGAATATTGTGGTAGTGACTTGATGAATAAGTCAGCATGATTGCTTTCTGAACCAATGTGCTTCACTTCGATCTTCTGGTGCTCTTGTTGTTGATGCGTAAAGAAGAGCTTCGACGAGATATGCTGAGTAGCGTCTCCCTTGATGTATATATGATTCGCTTGATCAATCACAGCAGTGTTGTCCTCATAGATGACAACTGGTTCATCAGGATTATGAGGTAGCTTACAAGTACTTCGTATGTGGCCAATAAGTGCTCAAAGCCATACACACTCTCTAGTCGCCTCGTAAAGAGCGAGTAGTTCAGAGTGATTTGTCGAAGCAGCTACTAGGGTCTATTTTCGAGACCTCCAAGATATCGCCGCATTCTCAATGGTAAAGACATAACCGGATTGAGAACGTCCCTTATGCGGGACTGATAAGTAACCAGCATCGGCGTAACCGATAAGGGTTGTGTTATTTCGAGTGCCAAGGGAGCTAGATCCACTCGATGATGCATAGGGATAGAACAAACCCATATCCGTTGTACCTTTAAGGTAACAAAAGATGTATTTGATGCAATTCCAGTGGCGGCGTGTTGGTGCGGTGCTGTATCGGCTAAGCAATTCACAGCAAACGAGATGTTCGATCTAGTACATTGGGCCAAGTACAATAATGCGCCTATTGCACCCAGATATGAACACTGAGGGCTCAAATATCTCTTCATCGTCTCCCTTTGGACGAAATGGGTCCTTCTTAATATCTAAAGTTCAAACGATCATGGGAGTAGGTGATAGCTTAACGTCATGATAACTAAAGCGTCTCAACACCTTATGGGTGTAGTTTGACTAATGTACTAGGATTCCATCTTTACGGTGCTCGATCTGCAGGCCAATGACAGGCTCCAAAGGAGCGTCAATTTAAAAAAACCCTATCGGTAGTAGTATAGTGCATAGTAGGGTATCGTTCACAACGGAGATCAAAGGGTGTACCTAACAAAAAATGTCACAACGAATTAAATAAAATAAAGAATTATTATTAACAAGTATAAAGAATATATGCATATGTACAAAGTAAAAGGGGGATTGAGTGATAAATTGAATGAAATAAATTAATTAAATTACAAAGAATCAATTAAATAAGATGGGATGGAACATAAAGAATATAAAGTTCAGCCACATGTATACAAGTTTACCAATTATTGGACCGAAAATTAACCAAGTTCCCTAGCCATGAAACCGAAATTAACATATGTGGAAAGTTAGAAGCTAACCATTCCCCAAATAAAACCTCTCTACGAAAATTAACCTAAGTGAAAGCACCTAGATTAACCAATTAAACACGCCATCTTAGTCTAGAAAGCTAGCTATTCAAACCATGTTTAACGCATAGAAGAAGAGTTGTTAATCAAAGTGCACGACCCATTATAGAAAAGTCCATATGTCCGCAATCCTTTTTATTAGACACCGACTTTTGTCCAAAGTCTTTACTACTCGTGAATTAGGTTTCCAAAACTATTAGGTGAATTGTAATCCCTAACTCTAGCTCCAATTATATGCAAATATTATAAGTTTCGAACCCTATAACATAAACACATAAAAGTTTTCTATAAAACAGAATCAAATAAACGGAGTCACATAAGCTACTAGAAGAACTAATTAATTAGAATCCAATAACTAAATAAACTCATAAATATAGGCTGAAAATTATATAAATCATGTCATGTTAACTAGTACAAAAAATGAACAAGCAACAAAGAGGAACTCAAAAAGAGTAATTAAAGATTAAGTTGAAGTACACCATATGGAAAGTAGGAAGAACTTGAAGACCACGAACTTGAATCCTTGAAAGCAAGCAACTCAAGGCCGAGATTCCCAAGGTGATGATGATGGTGGTGATGATGGTTGATGGCTGGTGGTAATGGTGTAAACAGCTTCTCTCCTCCTTGAAGACTTGAACACCTAAAGTACTAGAGAATGGAAAATATGATGTGAGAGGGAGAAGAGAAAGAGGAGGGTTTGTCCCTCCCCATTGGGGTGTGAATTGGTGAAGAGAAATAGGCTCCTATTTATAGGAAAATGGAGAGGAAGAAGAAGACAATGGAAGAAATAAACAAAGAAAGGGAAAAGAAGTGGAATGTGAATGAGAGATAAAGAAATGGTAAGTGGTGGTGGAAATGGAATCATATGGCAATTAACCATTTATTTACCAAAAATAAATTAAACACTAATGGTGTGGGCAGAAAGAAGAGGAAAGAATATAGGGGTGAGTGGAGCATTGAAAATAAAAGAAGAGGAAAGAAATAAAAACGGACAGCACTGAGCAGTGCGCACTTAGAACGGAATCCTGAACGTTTCAACGGTTGGATGCTTCTGAATTTTATTTGGGAATAACTGACATCCATGTTCAGCGTGTATCAAAATTACAGCTAGATCTGACGGTGCAATTGAGAGATATAGGCCTCGCAAGTTGACCTATCTGCACAGGCAGATTGTCCGAAAATCTGGGCTTGGGCCATTCCTCATGCTTTGTGAATCTGGGCCTTCCTTCATTGATTTGGGCCTTCCATCTTGGGCTTGGGCCTCCTTCTTGGGTTTGGGCCTCCTTCTTGGGCCTCATGGCAGACCACCTCTTAATGGGCCTCGCAAAAGCCCATTAGACTTCGTAAATTTCCAACACATTGTTTACATTAATACATCATTTTGGACTCAAATATGGAAACTAAGCTAAAATAGCAAAGTTACAATTAAATCATAGCCAAATAGTAGGGAAAACACATTAAAAACGTCACACTTTATGCTCCTATCAGCCAAGACAATACCGTGTCTTCCCAAGATCCTTCATCTCGAATTCCTTCTTTAGGAGTTCAGCAGTTTTAATAAACTCTTTCGAGGTGCCTATGAGATTCATATCATCTACATAGACTGCGACAATAACATATCCTGAAACAGATTTCTTATTAAACACGCAAGGGCATAAGTTGTTGTTCACTTATCCCAAGCCAATCAAGTATCCACTTAGACGGTTATAGCACATCCATCTAGACTGTTTTAATCCATATAGTGAACGTCTCACTTTAATCTAGAACGTGTTCCGTGGTCGGGAACTACTTGATTTGGGCAACTTAAGTCCGTCGGGGACTTTCATATATATATATATATATATATATATATATATATATATATATATATATATATATATATATCGTATCTAGATCCCCATAGAGATAAACTATTACCACATCCATGAGCTGCATATTCAGTTTTTCGGAAACTACTAAACTGATTAGTAGCGGAACGTTATAACATCCATTACGAGAGAATAAGTCTCATCGTAGTCAATTCCAGGGGGTTGAGAGAAGTCTTGCGCCACTAGGCGAGAACAGTCTCATTATTCTCATTACGCTTCCTTATGAAAACTCATTTATGACCAACTGGTTTAACATTGGGCGGTGTTGGAGCGACTGGTCCAAACACACTTCGTTTCACTAAGGAATCAAATTTGACATGGATTGCTTCTTTCCTGTTTTGGCTAGTCGTCTCTACGTTGGAAAATTATCAACGGAGTAAGGTTCAATTTCATCGCTAGTTTTCATTTCGGTAGCTACCACGAATACAATTATATCATCGATGATAATCTCATTTCGATTCCATATCTCACATAAGCATGCATTATCGAGATTTATCTATTCTCGGAAATGAGTTCAGATGTTGGAGCGTCCCCCAACGTTGTCTCTTCTAGGACGAACCCATAATCTGGATTATCTCGTGAGATAGACCAATTGAGATCGCGATATCGAGAGGATTCATTTGTTTATGCCAAATTTACCCTCTTCCGGGGATAAGAATCCTTCGAAACTAATCGTCCACCTCGCTTCTGGGAGGGACATATGACACGTCCTTCTGGGATGTTGCATCCTTCGGGGATGACTTTGCGTCGTTCTGGAACGTCTATCCTTGCAGGCATGTTTGCAGTAGGTATATGTGATCTCGTCACTTTAGCCAAGTCATTTAATGTGTCTCGCAATTGATTAGTAACATTTTGCAGACTTAGGATTCTATGCACTTCCTTATCACTAGGTGCAGAAGGGGGATCAAGATGAGACTGAGTGGGTACATGTCACGTTAATTCACATCGTTCCTTATCAACGTTAACGTGTGAATCTCCCCCTAACGACAGGAAGACAGTCTCATCAAAGTGACAACCCGCAAAAGCGGTAAAGAGATCGCATGTCAAGGGCTCTAAAAAGTATGTAATGGATGAGGATTCATAATCGACAAATATGCTCATCTTTTATTGATGGCCCATTTGTACGCTGTGACGGCACAATTGGCACGTAAACCGCACACCCAAATACGCGTAAGTATGAAACTTCAGGTTCGTACCCAGTCACCAGCTGTAACGTGGAAATAAGGTTGGATAGCAGTGGGCCTCAATCGGACCAATATGGCTGCATGCAAAATTGCGTAGCCCCACGTAGAAATTGGAAGCTTGGTGCGCATTACCAAGGTTCAAGCGATCATTTAATGAACGCTTCTACGATACCATTCTGGGTGTGAACATGGAAAACCATATGTTCATCGTAAATCCCAAAGGACATGCAATAATCATCAGAAAAACTTCGATGTAAACTCTCCGGCATTATCAAGTCTTCTGGACTTTATAGGATAATCCGAGTGGTGAGCCTTTTAGCGAGAGTTTAGCAAAAACAGCGTTTCTTGTGGATAATAAACTTGTGCCCATCTTGTCGATGCATCAAGCAGTACAATAAAATATTTGTATGGTCCACAGGCTGGTTGGATAAGCCCACTAATATCACCTTGGATTTTCGCAAGGGAATTACAAAACTAGTTTGGTGGGCTTAATTTACACGAATTGGTTTGAGATTTGTCTTTCCAATAGAGAAAGCTGGGCATGGGCTTTTCGGATTTATCACCAAATTCGTTCCTCCAAGAGAATGCCCGTGTGATGCATTTGTAGTTCTAAGCATCATATTATGACCCGGATGTCCCAGACGGTCACGCTACAGCATATTAGTGCTCTTATCAATCGGCACCTAGAGAATGGTAATGTTATTTTCAATCAAGTGTATTGTGGTAACATAAAGACCACTTGAAAGACATCTCAATTTCTCCAATATACGCTTTTGGCCGTATTTAGTGGAGTTCATGTGTAAAGGAAATCCACACCATTTTCAAGAGCGGTTTCAACATAATATTCATTTTCTCGAATGTCCTTAAAACTCAGTAAGGTTCGAAAAGACCTATGAGTGTATAAGGCCTCATATATGGTTATAGTGATACCATTGGACAACGCAAATTAGGCTTTGCCAAAGCCTTCGATTGGGGTCGACGGGCCCGAAATCGTTGTCACTGAGGTTACATTAGGCGTGAAGTTGATGAAATACTTATGATCTTTCAAGATAGTGTGAGTGGTATCACTATCAGCCCGACAAGCAACTTCCCCACAAGTCATGCCTAATAATATAATAATTTAAAGCCGGTCACAATGTCAAAGGAATTGGCTCAAAAATACTTTAAATTATTTCGAGAAATGTTGAAACATGATTCGTAAACAAAACCGTAATCCAAAAGAAAGCGTAAACATTTATGTAGATGGGCTACAATTAGGCCCAATTATTATCCTGAAAATTGAGAAAAATAATCCAAATCTATTTCAGCGACAAAGTCGGCTGTCTCAAGAGTCACCTCTAGAGTAATTTCAACTACATTAGTTTTGGGCTTATTACATTGCCAATGATATGTACAACCACAACGATAGCATAGATTGGGCTCAGAGGCTTTTTCTCTTGCTTAGGGACGACTGACCCTATTATTGTCACTTTCTCGAGGCTATCTCAAATTTCATGGGCCCAAAGGTCTACAGTTTGAGAGTCCAAACCTCGCCTGGTTGGGTAACCATGAGGCTCGAGGCGGTTTTGAGGTAAATGGGACGACGGGCCCATGTCTAAGTTCTCAGGTTGTGGACAAAGTCCACAAGCAGCATTAGCCTTTGGATTAGGGTACGCCCAAGAGTGGAAAGTCAAGTTTGATCGAAATTTGTTTCTATGATAGGAGAAACTGGATTTATGTATCATATAAATCGACTGGTTTATATGTTCATGATAATGTTTACGGATTAGACATGTGAACATAAGTTCTACTTCGAAAATCTTCTGGTTCGAAACATGTAATCATGGTTTTGTGAGAAATAAAATTCTCATGGATTTATATCGAAATCGACAGGTCAATATAGATGAAATCTGCTGGTCATCATTTGGCAAACATATATATATATTTTCTACCACATATATAATTTGTACCACATAATTGTGAGAAAATAACCAATTCTAGAATGAAAAGTTATTTAGTCAACCCTTTCGGTAGCTCCAATTAAATACGACCAGGTAAGGTAGGGTGAGGTTTTTGGTAGAGCGAGGCTCACTTAATACCGAACCTCATTCGGAATAGTGTCAATATTCTCCGAACCTTGCCTAGATATCGCATCCAATTGGGTGAGCCTAGTCGTGGAAGATTCATAACCTTTCGTGACTTAATCCAGAGATATATGTGCCATGTGTATCATTTTATATGCTTTTATACTTCGATTTAGTGACCAAATAATCAACGAAATAATAAAGCAGAGGCAAGCCAAATTATAATTTTTCTTGTCCTAAAATTAAATAGGGTTCATGCTCAATGGTTATGGTTCACTATTTTTCAAGGATTAAAAAATTAAAAATCATAACTTACTTGAGAAATGCACCTAAAATAAATTTAGGGTTCCACGAGTCAAGAGAAAAAAAATCACCAACAAATTTGCGTTGCTTCCTTCGAACTTTGTGACGGTGTTCGTTGTTCATCATTCGTCGTTCGTCATTCGTTGTTCGCCGTTAGTCGTTCTTCCTCCTTGTTCTTCAATCTTAGAGCAGTGCTGATAACGTGTTGTGAGTCGCCTATTAACTCAGCTATGGAAAGATAGAAAAACGAAAGAGAAAGAGAATTTTGGAGAGCAAGAAGTTGCTTTCTATTCATCGAATGATGTTTGATGTATTGGTGTGTGAAATGGTGATGCCTCACCCTCTTTATATAGTGGAGAGGTTGAGGTGTATTCATTGTATACAATAATGGTGAGAAACTCTTTGGTTTCTCCACTAGCCCACTAACTATACACTTATGTCCTCTCATAAGTGGTGTAACGCTTATGGAGTAAATAGAAAGAAATACCAAAGGTCTTCAGCAATGTATCTAGTCCACATCTTGTATCATGTTCGTACGGACGATAGTTTACTGGACAGCCACCCGATAATATGTTTTACAACAGGTAATATATTTTGAGATCTGTAGCACTACTCTTGTATCTATATGCATAATTACTACTTATACAATTACCATCTCGGATAAATATGGCAATGATCATTTCTTAATAACTAAATTGAAGATCTAACAATTACAACTAAAACAAGGAAATGAATTTCATTCTTCATGCATGCCCTTCTAACATAGCCTCATTGTCTATGATTCTATGAAGATAGAAAACAAGCTATATGTTATAGGGTTGAGAGAAATTGTTAGAGATGCTATGGTGATAAAATTGTTTGCTTGATTATTGGTTGATCTAAAGCAGATGAGGTCGCCGAAACGTTCCAGGGCTTGATTGTGATCTCAATCTCACGGTTGCGTGATGTCGTCGATGAGTTCTGGTGCATCGTCTGGAATGGCGGTTTGTCCCTAGGCGTTCATAGGAGGGCTCGACGGAGCGTCACCGTCTCCTCCACCAGCCCTAAAGGCACGCACTTTTGCTTCTATTCTCTCAAACTCGACTGAGTCTTCTATTCCTCTCAGTCAATTGCCAGCTCCTGTTATTCGTGGAGATAAAATATATGGTAAAATCAATGAATCCCTATATCAAGAGCAATTGAAAGAATTCAAAACCAATCTTATTGGTAGATTGTTGTTGCGCAAGGGTTCCACTCCTATGAAGACTATTGTGCTCAAATGATTGCTTGATGCTGTTTGGCGGCCTTCTGCACCATGGCGTCTGGTTCCACTTGGTAAAGGTTATTTCTACATCCTTTTTGCCACAGAAAAAGACCTACTTAAGGTTTGGAGTGGGGGTACATGTACCCTTCCTGATGGAATATTTCGTTTAACTCAGTGGAAGCTAGATTTTGTTCCAAGTGATACTCTTCCACAGACACACGCCCAAATTTGGGTTAGATTGTATGGTTTGAGCCAAGATTATTGGCATCAAAAACATCTTATGGAGATTGCTCGAGGTGTGGGCACTCCATTTCAAATTGATAAAGATACAAAGGAATGGCAGTTCGGATATTTTGCTCAAGTTTTCATTGACATCGATCTTACAGGTGAGTTAGCTTCGTTTTTTATGGTTGAGCGCGAGACTCATTGCTTCCCCATTGAGGTTGTTTATGAGAGCATGTGTGCTCACTGTGGGATGGTGGGTCATATGGTGGATCATTGTAAGCATTTGAAGGGTACTAAGGAGCATGTTGAGAAATCTACTCGTTTACGTCAAGAGTACCTACCCAAGCCAAGTTCCAATTAGGCAAATAATGCTTCAGAGCCACATGGTCTGGTTTCAGATCACCAAATAGTTACTCCAGTAGAGACATCTGCTCGTATTGTTGATGTGGTGGTTCAACCATCTAATGTGTCAATTTTTCAGGTTGAACATGATTCAGCTGCCAGGTCACCTGATATTTGCTCTACTGATTGTGTAGCTCAATTCGCACAATCAGTTATTCAAGAGGCTGTTATGGAGGAATTAGATGTGATTGCTCAACAAGTGATGGATGAGCCTTCCGGCCTATTGCCTTTAAACAACACTAATTTAGATGATGGCGATGGTGTGGAGAATGTTGGTGTGGTTACCTACAACATTGTTGTAGCAGAGAATGTTGATACTTCGGTTGGCAATGATCCTGTTTCAATAGAACCTCAAGCCCATAGATTTTGTTGGGGTGATTTGGAAAACGAAGAACCCCTTGGGCATCGTCTCTCTACTGCATCTGAACCCAATTTTGTTAATTCTTGGCTTGATGAAGGTAATGCAACTTTGGACGATGAGAATCTTCTTCAGACACTCCCAAAGACTCCTCCCAACAAGTTGAAGACTAAACAAGGCCAATTGAGTTTGCGACCTACTCGTGCTGGTAAGCCTACTGTGCGTCTAAATCTTTAATTTTGTTTTTTGATTTTCTCTCGGGGTTTTGGCTTCTTGTCCCCCCCCCCCCCCCCCTAATTATTTTCTTTTCATTCAATAAATTTTTTTTAGCCAAAAAAAAAATTTGGAATAAGTAAAGTTTTTATATAATGTCTCTTGATTTGGATTGAAAAAAAAAACTATATGTTATAGGGCTGCCTAACTACAAATAATGTTATAGAGCTACCTAGCTACTAATATTTTTTTTTTTGGCAAAGGAGAAACTTTATAAAAAAACGAAAGCAAACAAAAACGAGAGGAGAAAAATAAGCTCTGTAATACCTCTTAACTTAGAGGCCAGAGCATAGCACCCTCAATGAGGACAAGGTAAACCATCATACAAAAAATATTAGAGAGAGAGGAAGGCGGGTTTGAAACCCAGTTCAAAGGGCACTTCCTGCTGAAAGCAAGGCTAGCAACAAAATTAGCTGCACAATTTACTTTTCTGTTGGTTGAGAGCCAGCTAATCTGCCAGGTTTGAGCAATATACCAAGCTTGAAAGATCAAATTTGCTGCTCTCCAATCTTTAGGCATGGAGTTGGAGGTAATGGAGGAGATGAGAGATTGAGAGTCTAATTCCAAAATGATGGTAGAGGTAGGGAAATGCAGAGCAAGCAGAACACCTTCATGAATGTCTCGGGCCTCAGCAACCAAAGGAGAAAGACGAGAATAGTTATGAGTAGAACCAACCAAGAAAGTTCCATTATGGTCTCTAACAAGAGCAGCAACTCCACAGCACAGAGAGGAGGAATGCCAAGATGCATCAATATTAATTTTAAGAGTCAGTGGAGGGGGAGGAATCTAATGCTCAAGGGGAGAAGGACAAGAAGAACTGGAAACTAGAGGGGAAATATTACTCATGGAGCCAGGAACAACACGACAAGAAAGGAATTCTTATGCTGCACGAAGAGCAGAAGCATCAACTTGTGATGGATTTGGGTTGTGATGGTTAAACACACAATGACATCGTTGTTTCCAAATTCTCCAAAGAAGAAAGGATATTTGAGTGAGAAACTCATCCGGGCATTTCATGGAGCTAATCTGGAAAAGCCAAGCATCAAAAGAAGTGATTGATGTGAACGTAAAATACGTTCACAAAGTGCCTTTAATTACTGGATTTTGCTATTCTGAAAGCTTAATTGTCTGTTTAATGTTTGTTTTCGTGATTTTAGGGAAAATACCAGGAAAATGTTTATCTGCACAGAATAGGTGCATTTTGGAGGTTTTCAGCGTAAATCGAAAAGTCAACCGTGACTTTCATTTGTGGAATAAATATTGAACGAAGATTTCGGGAACCGTTCCGAATCCCGACAATTTGTCGGCGAACCACCACATACGGAGGCGCAACCACCACACGCGGTGGTGGAACACAATTCAAACCACCATTTATTTTCTCTAATATTTATTTATTTAAATTCTTTTATTATTTTTCTTTTATTTTATTTTATTATTATTTCTTTATCTTTCTTTTGTTTTATTAATTTTCTTTTTCTCTTCTTTGTTTTCTTTTCTTTCTCTTTACAGACTTCCATGTTCACGATTCCTCTTTCACATGGTTCCGGCTTCCAGGCAGCATCTCCAGCTAACTCCACTTCACCTACTGCTCCCACCATAGCTACGCTCCACCATCAAAGCTACCTCTGCGTTGGCAGCCACCACCATTCCTTGGCTCCATTCCCCTTCCTTTCTCTATTTAAGAGAAGCCTCTGCTCACTTCCATACCATCACAACAACACAAATCTTCCATTTCTTCACCACCGTAGCCATTCCAATCCCACCATGGCAGCAGCTCACAAGCACCAACAATCCATCACGGCATCACCCATTTCAAGCTGCCACCAATTTCAATCAATCCATTATCACCGTACCTATTCACCACCACCATTGCAGCCTCTGCAATCAATTCAAGTTTTGTTTCTTTTCCTGCAAATTCACACAAGCAATAATTTCTAATAATCTTCTTTTGTTTTGCAGGTTTGGTACCCATCGCCGTCGCTGCCATGGCCTCCTCTAGCTTCGCCGTCGCCACCTCTGCCCGCAGCTCTCCTCGGCGCCTCAAGCCGTAAAACCCAGCCATGGCGCTGCTCTGCCACGTCGCCGGCCCTTCGCCAGTCACAAAGCCCAGTTCCCGTGCTCGATCCGGCGTTGAACCCATCAAGCCAGCTGCTCTAAGCCGTGCTCCTCTGCCGCCGCCGTGCCTTCTCTGCCCAGAATCCGCACCGGTGCCGATCTCTCGATGCTCCTCTACCGCCGTTTCACCCATTGATTCCCGACGCCACCGTCGTCGCTCTCTGCCACCACCCATACTCATCTCGCCGTCGATCCCAATCAGAGGACGCGCCTATGCTTCTGCCACCCCCTCCACCGGGCTCTCTCTCTCTCAAAGTCTCAATCATACTCTCTGTTTTGAACGAAATTGAGGAAAGAAACTGCTGGGCTGGTCCGGTTAGATAAAAGAATGAAAGAAAGTGAAAGCTCAATGCTGACCAAGCACGAAAGGATTAAAGAATGAGATGGGAATTCATGAGTTGAAAAGTCAAACAAAGGGAGACCACAGCTTGGGTCAAAACCGCAAGGAGAAAAGAAGAGAAAGTCATTGACTTTCTTAATTGGGCCTCCAAGACCAAAAGCCGAATAGCATCCCGGCCCAATGCCCAATTGCTAAGTGCACCCGCCACATCCAAAGTTACCAATTACGATCTTTAATAGCTGAGTCTGCCACCTTCGCCTGCCAGACAGTGTCCATTTTCATGGACACAACAGCAACATTTTTCCCAAACTCGTTTATTTATTATAATTTATTTTTGTTTAATTAACTATTCGTGAATAATTTTGGGAAATGTTATTGTTTTTTTATTTTCTATTTTGTGTAATAATTGTTGGATTGAAGTTGATTGATTCTTCTAGCAGCTTATGTGAATTTTGTTTGTTTGGTTTTATCTTTAATGTTGAAACTAAATAATAAGGATCGCGGATAGACGAGCGTTCGCTAGGTCGCGCACTTGAATTAGCAACTCTTCTTCTATGCGTTAGACATGTTTAGATTAATCACCTTTGCATGTTTAATTGTTTAATCTAGATGAGCGTTCACTAGGTTGATTTTCATGGGAGAAGTTTATTTGGAGAATGATAACCTGCGTAGGCATTCTACATGTGTTAGTTTCGGATTCATGGCTAGGGAGTTAGTTAATCTTCAAAACAATATTTGTGTGTGTTTTTCTTGTTTTCAAAAATAATAAAAATCCAAAAATATTTTATTTATTGTTTTCAAAAATCTCAAAAACCCCCAAAAATACTTTTGTATATAATGTATATTTTTGTAAATAGAAACAATACTGTATAGTTCATTTAATTTTGTATATATATATATTCTTTATTCTTTATACTTGTTAATATTAATTCTTTATTTAATTTAATTTTTTGTGACATTAAAAAGTAAATATAACAATCTTCTGTGGGAAAAACCTTTATTTCCCATTATACTTTACAACGACAATTGTTAGGAATTTAGGTAATAATTAATGACCGCGGTAAAATCCTCAAATCAGTGATATGCTGCAGAGGAACTTTGTAACTGGACAAATGGGCAAATTCCAAGTGGCAACAGACCAATTACAAGTAAAAAGCGCATGTTCTGCAGATTCCGAGTAGAGGTTGCAGATGAGACACATAGGAGATTGTGTAATGTGTTTGTGGAAAAGATTAGCTTTGGTAGGGAGAATATTGTGGACAGCCCTCCACAAGAAAATCTTAATCTTCGGGAGAGTATGAAGGTTAGAAATCCATTTCCAGAGAGACGGAGGAATGGAATGGGAACTGTAAGGATTTGAAATCGGGAGGTTGTGGGGGATGGAATTTTTGAAGTGATAGCCTGACTTTGCCGTAAAAATTCCATTCTTTGTAAAAGGCCAAATGAGTTTATCAGGGATTGTGGGATTGACAAGGGGGATGGCAGCAATCTTGATAGCTTGATCAGGGGAAATGTGGGGAAGAACTGGTGTGATATTCCAAGAATTTGTCCTCCAATCAATAAGAGAGCTAACAGGTAAAGGAACTTGCAGAGGGGTAAGCTGCTGAGGAGTTGGTGGTAATGAAGGAATCCAGTTATCAGACCAAACATCCACTTATTCACCATTTCCGATATTCCATAAAGCCCCTTTCATGAGTAAGTCTCTCCCAGTTAAGATACTTGACCAAAGCCAGGAGAGAGAGGAACCTTTTCGGGCTTGGAGGAAAGATATGTTTGGGAAGTATCTCTGCTTCAGAACTTGAGTATACAATGATGATAGATTATTATGAAGTCTCCAAGGTTGTTTTGCTAAAATAGAATCATTGAAATCCTGGAGATTTCGAAAGCCCCTACCACCTTGATCTTTTGGAAGGCCAAGAAAATCCCATGATTTCCAGTGAATGCCATTTGACACAGTCGTTCCCCACCAAAAGTTGCTAAGCATTGAGTTGATTTCATTGCAAGTTGAGATGGGGAATTTAAAGCAAGCCATTGGGTAAGCTGAAATGGTTGTTGCCACAGCCTTAGTAAGAGTTTCTTTACCGGCTTGACTCAGTGTTGATTGTTTCTAAGATTGCAATTTTCTGGAAATAACTTCTTTGGTATATCCCAAAGCTGATCGCTTAGATCAACCCCAAATTGTTGGAAGTCCCAGATATTTACCGGGGTCAGAGACTACTTGCATTTGTGACATGCTAAAAGAGCACATCAATTTTTAAAAAAAAACCCTATAGGTAGTATAGAATAAGTAGGGATCGTTCACAGCAATAAGAGGGGGATTGAGAGATTAAATTGAATGAAATAAATTAATTAAATTACAAAGAATAAATTAAATAAGATGGAATGAAACATAAAATATATAAATTTCAGCCACAAGTATACAAGTTTACCAATCATTGAACTGAAAATTAATCAACTCTCTAGCCATGAATCCAAAATTAACATATGTGGAATGCTAGGCCGCCAATTATCATTCCCCAAATAAAACCTCTTTTATGAAAATTAACCTAAGTGACCGCACCTAGATTAACCAATCAAACATGCAAATGTAGCTAATCAAAACATGTCCAACGCATAAAAGAAGAGTTGTTAATTAAAATGCACGACCTAGTGGGACCGCCCATCTATCCGTGATCCTTTTTATTTCATTCCGACCTCTTTTCAAAGCATTTACTACGTGTGAATTAGAATTAAAACCCTAATTCTAGCACCAATCACATGCATATATCATAAGTTTCGAACCCTACAACATAAACATGTAAAAGTTGTCTAATTAAATCAGAATCAAATAAACGGAAACACATAAGCTGCTAGAAGAATCAATTAACTTCAATCCAACAATTAAATAAACTCATAAACAAAGGCTGAAAATTACATAATTCATATTGTGTTAACTAATACAAAAGACTATCAAGCAACAAAGAGACATAAATTTAAAGGCTAAGTCGAAATACACCGTATGAATAGCATGAAGATCTTGAAGCCACAAACTCTTGAATCCTTGACCACAAGTAATCCAAGCCGTGAACACAAGGTGATGATGGTGATGGTGACGTTGAAATAGGGCTGATGATGATGGTGTAATGTCTTCTCCTCCTCCTTGAAGTCTTGAAAACCCATAGTATTAGAGAACGGAAAATGTGGATGAAAATATGATGTGAGAAGGTATTGAGATGGAAGAAAGGGGTTGAGCTCCAAAGGAGGGTTTGTCCCTCTCCATTGGGGTGTTATTTGAAGAGAAGAATGAGGCTGCTATTTATAGGAGAATGAGGAGGAAGAAGCAGACAATGAAATAAATAAATAAAGAAAGGGAAGAGAAGTGGAATGTGAGTGAGAGATAAAGAAATGGTAAGTGACATGGTGAAAATGTAGTCATGTTGCAATTAACCATTTATTTAAGTAAAAGAAATCAAGCACTAATGGTGTGGGGAGAAAGCAACAAACATAGTGTGGTGAGATGGATGGCAATATGGGGGTGAGTGGAGCATTGAGAATAAAAGAAAATGAAATTATTAAAAAGTAGATAGCACTGAGCTGTTTTGGAACAAAATTATGGACGTTCCACCGAGTAGATGATTCTGAAATTTGAGCTGAAAACTCCTGACATCCACATGCATAGTGTGTCCAAAGTACAAATAGATCTAACGGTTCAAGTAGGAGATATAGGCTTCCGAAGTTGACTGATCTGCTCAGGTAGAATGTCCCAAAATCTCCTAGTTTTGATAGGAATGTCCTCCATCCTTTTTGCTTTTATTTCCAATACTTTGCTTATTTTCCTCAAGTTATCTTCTTTTCTCTTTATTTGCAATAGGAAACTTACAAACACAAAAACTAAATAAATAACACAAATTTTTTAGAAACTAACAACAAAAATATAGAGCAATTGATATAAAAAGTTGTACAATTATGCACCTATCAATTCGAAGAACTGAACCAAGAAGATGAGTGATTTTCCATGGAGTATTCGGACTGAAATAAAGTGAAGACTTATCCACATTTATTAACTGACCAGAATCAGAGCAATAAGTGTGCAACAGATTAGAAAGAGTTTCACAGTTTTGCAGAGTAGCTTGAAGGAAAAATAAAGAGTCATCAGCGAAGAAAAGATGATTGATGCCAATACCTCTGGGTGTCATGCTGAAAGGATGAAGAAGCAAGGATTGGCAAGCTTTAATCACCATTTTTGACAAAACATCATTGACAAAGAGGAAGAGAAAAGGAGATAGGGGATCTCCTTGTCGGAGATCACGAAAGGTTAAACCAGGGCCCTGCTTTGCCATTTAACAAGACTGAATAAGTTACAAAACTGACACAACTCATCACCAAACCTATCCAACAATCATTAAAACCCAACTTCCTGAGAACATTTTCAAGAAAAGACCACTCAACTATGTCATACGCCTTATTCATATCCAATTTCAAGCCAAAAGCACCTTCTTTCCCAGCTTTGAGAAGCTTTAACTGATGAAAAGCCTCATGTGCAACAATGATGTTATCTTGAATCTGACGATCATGAACAAAAGCCGATTGATTATCTATTATGAGGTCTTCCATGAAAGGTGTAAGACGATTGACCAAGATTTTTGAAAGAATTTTGTAAGAAAAATTTCATAGGGCCATCGGTCTGAATTGAGCTGCTTTGGTAGGGTTTTTGTAATTTTAGGATGAGGGAAATATGAGTTTGAATACGCTGGTGAAGAATTTTGGTAGATGAATGATGTTGGATAGCAGAGCCATGAATGATAGATTGGACTGTTTCCCAGTGACACTGGTAGAAAGTTGATTTATACATATTTTATGTATAAAAAACACTCATAATTACTTGTTTTATGCTTTCCTTAGCACCTAATAATGTCACTTACCCTTTGTTTATCTCTTTTTATAGGTTCGTACCGGGAGAAATGGAACTTGAAGAAAAGGATGCACTTTGGAAGCTTTTAAAGGCATTTTCGTGGAGCAACCAAAAAGTCAACCGTGACTTTGGAGCTCAAGATTCCAAGATTGAAGCGTTAGAAGTGAAGGACAATGATATCCCGGAGTTGAGACCAAGAAACCGAAAAGTCAACTTTTGGCCAGGAAAGTCAACCAAAGTCAACCGGGTCCACATGGTCAACGCCGAGGTCAAACCCGAAGGCATCACACAAAGACTCATGCAAGACTTTCCCACATCCACTAGGATAGCTCATTTGATTGGTTGAGGTATATTGGTGGTGAGTACAAATTCAAATTCAAAAATGGGATAAAGCATTTAATGGTTATGTCATACTTTGTCCCCTAGCCTTTTCCCTTCACTTTTTGTCTCCTAATGGTCTCAAATCAGATTTGCCTATGCTATACACACATTACCACTTTGCCCTTAATGCCTATACACTTTTCTAACTACCCCAATGGCATCTAGGTACTTTCATGTGAGTTAGATCTATACTTTGGACCTTAGGATCATTCCCCTTTCATCCTAGCCCTTTATCCCCTCATATATATTCTTAAACCTTCTCATTTTCAGGATTCACCAACCCTAGACACCACAAATCCCCAAAATCCTCCCTAGTTTCCATTTGCCTTTCCTCCATTTTCCCCCGTTTGCTTACATTTCCTGTGCCGGACGACCGGTCGCCCCTCATCGCCGACCGATTGCCATTTCTGCTGTTTTGCTTCTTCCTCCATTTTGTTCCACCTCCACTCTATTGAGCACCTCTTTACCCTTTTCTACTCTTTATTTGTCTCTAAGTTTCTTGGAATTGAGAAGTTGATGTATTTAATGATGTATTGTGAGTAGTTCTCAAAGATTGGGGGCTAGGGTTGTGTGCCCTGGCCCAATGAAGATGGTTTGATTGATTGATATATATATATATGCATGAGATTTTATTATTGGATATGTTCATTGCCTACTTTAAAAGTGTTGAATGCATGTTTAGGAAATTTACTACTTCAAAAGCATGTGTTTGACCCATTTTGATATGAATGCATAAGCTTAGTAACCTTGTGTGTCATAGGCATTTGACAATGAATGTGATGAGTTAGTCTTGTTTGAATCCCTAGGTCTTAGTTTCCATAGCCTTAGTCTATCAATTTAGGACCCATTGCATGGTTCAAGTTGTTGGGCTAAGAGGCTTTATGAACCATTGCATGGCATAAAGGTACACTTGAAAAGACCATGGCCCTAGAACCCTTGTACGGCTAGGGTACGGGATTCGATCCATGAATAAATCTCACTTGCAAGTTTTACAAATCAAATCAACCATTGGATTTGGGCTAAAGTGACCCAAAACCCCCTTTCACTTAATCAATCAAGTTTTCAATCAATTTGTGTTCACTTTTACTATTTGCACTTTAAATTAAGTTGTGTTCATTGATTCCAAGTTACAAACAAACCAACAAAATGTCTCCTTCTACATGTCCACTTTGCACATACCCCACTTAGTGAATGCATAGCAATCCATTTCTTGCCTCCTCATTAGTGCTTGTTTATCTAGTTACCTAGCTACTTTGGGATTGGCACCGCCAATTCTCGAACGACACCCCCGATCTTTACTACTTTCCATACTTTTTTACGACACATTTGCTTGCGTATAAAGCGCTCAAAAAGCGTTAAAGTCAAAAGTTCCTGAAAAACCATCCGGGCCAGGAGCTTTGGTGGCTCCCAAATCAAAAGAAGCTGATCGATTTCACTTCTTGTAAAGAGATGGGGCAAACCAGGGCTTGATTCATAGCTGGAGTAACAATGGCATCAATAAAATAAAAAACTTCACTCCACTGTTGAGGGCCAGATGAGGAAAAAAGTTGCTGGAGCGTGTGACTAATTTCTTTTTCAGTTTCCAGCCCCAGACCTGCTTCATTTTGCAAACGAAGAATTTTGTTGTATTGTCATCTCTGGAGTGTACTTTGGGGATGCCATTTTTTTTTATTAAGGGGTTTCCTTGAAAGAACAAACTTTAGATATCCAATTACAAATATGTGAAACCCAAATTCATACGTAAAACTACGGTATACATATCTTATCAACAAATATGAATTCAGTTCATGCATTTTTAAAAAAATTTGTAGAATCCATACTTTTTCTTGAAGGCTTAATTGGGTAGTGTGTTGTTTGCCTTTTGGACTCTTGTTTTTCTGGTTTTCTGTCAGGTGTTTGCTTCTTAATTGGTTTGCCTTTGTTTTGTTTCTTATGTCTTTTGTAGGCCGATATATACGTTTGTTTTTTGGGCTCTGTCTTGGTTCTTTTTTGTTTCTTCTAATAGTTTTAAATTTTCAAAATGAACCTATTTTCATCCATGCCCCTTCTACTTACCTACTAATGGAAAATACTCTTGTCGGACCCAGGTTGGACCTCCGTGTCCGACCTCTCTCTTATTGGCATACATTCGGAAGTGTAAATAATGATTTGAACCGTTGATCTTGTAAAACAATTTTTATAGATCAACTTTGTATAAAATCAAAGTAAACAAAGATCATTTATTCATGCAATTGCATCAAACAAATGGACGGTTCATCATAAAAATGTTAGTTTTTACCAAAACTGTTCATTTGTTTGATATAATTGGATGAGTTAACGATCTCCTAATTTGAATATTTTTTACAGAGTTGATCTATAAAAATTGTTTCACAAGATCAACTGTTCAAATCATAGATTACACTTCCGAATGTATGTCAATATGTCACACCCTCAAATTCGTAAAGCCGAAGGCATAACATAAACTATCATTTAGGTTTACGTCAAAGGAAAACTTACAATTCTTTTTAGTAAGATAAAGACTCTAACATAAACTCAAGCTAATTTTGACTTAACCAAATGTAATAATACATCAACATATGACCAATATAAAAATAAAGGCTGAGTCACTTATTCTCATATTACAGCGGAAGCATCTTATTGTATCACATTAAGACTAACTTAAGTTAAATCTCCTAAGGGACCATTAAACTAAGATAAATAGCCGCCAAGCCTTCTAAGCATTGATTGCTATCTTCAATAATACCTGGAACCATAACAAATTACTAATGAGATAAACTTAGTAAGCAACAAATATAACCACGTACCACAACATATGAAGGTAATCGATCACATACTAATTATAAAATATAAATACACTAGGTGGAGTGCACCCCAAATAAATCCAGATCAGAAACTTTCAAGAGCCCTTAGATACAACCTACTAGTGAGACCCAAGCTTATCAGAGATGAGAGACAGACGCCACCCGTCGGTGACACCTATTATGTGGGTCATATAACAGACGATGCATAAATGCACCAACAGAGTACAAAACTTGTACTTACAGAACAAAATCTCCCCAGACAGTCTCCTGGTAGTGATGTTTCTAAAGAACATTTGGTTCAAATTCTTATACAGAAGCAATCAGACTTTGTATGATGTAAAATACACGAACACCACATATCACAATAATATCAGAAAACAAATTGGCGCACTCACCCCAAATTTTGCATATATAGTATCTACATATACATACAATAACAAATCAAACATAGATACATTCATTATGGTTCCAGAGCAAACCAAAGCTACTTACCTCGAGAAGCCAAAGATTCACAATCAACCGGTAACACGTCCAAAGTCAAGAATCTTGGAGCCTATAGACAGATAAATACTCAAAATGAGGCACAAACTCAAACCTTAAATTTTGTAATAACAGTACCTAGCAGGACCTTGCCCAAAAGGAAAAAAATCCCATTTAATAAATCCCTCAACCTATGGATTTCAAAATTTATAAGGGTGAACTAGACATCCCAAAAAACCCACTTTAAAAATTACCAGCCATTTCTTAACCTAGAACTCGTCCAAAGAATTTTCTAAAACCGTTCATTGCTGCTGTTAAAAACCAAAACCCTCACTGCTAACAAGTCTTCCGAAAATTCTATAAGTTACAATATAATCCGAAATTGAATGAAAATTGGCACACATGACTCAGGTATACCCTAAATGATACAGTAAAAATTTGAGAACAAAAACAATTATCGCTCAATCTCAAACAACACTCCAAAACCATAACTAAAACTGACTATGTCATTTGCAACAGCAATGTTCAGCAAATTTCCGATTTGTAATTAAATCATTGTGCAAGATAATTCCACTAAAAATTACATAGATACACTAAACATAAAACTAGTAACTAACAACTTCTTTAAATTGCTCAAAAAAACAACTTCTTTAAATGCGACAACTTAAACCCCTAAATAAATTAAACTTAATTTTATATTTAGTCAAAAAGTACAAGTGAAAAACTAATTGAAAATATTCTAATTAAACTAAGACATAAGAACCAAAATGTTTTTCACACAAATAAGGGTCACCGATACTAATTTTAATATACAAAATACTCAAACACTACAGAAAAAAAATTACAAGTATTAACACAAACAAAATTATACCACTAAAATAAGCGAATATTATAGCCTAGCTCCCCCTCCCCCCCTTTAAAATAATTTCGTCCTCGAAATTCAATATACATTTAGATTCGAAGAGCTCATGAATTCGAATAGGAATTCATGCTTAAAGATTTGATGCATTTATTATATGAGTTTATGAATATGTTATTTGGTGCATCATTTACATAATATGAGAGAATATAAGGGTGGCGATGGAGATATGCTAATGGAATTGGAATTGTGAAATTGGAAGTATTGTGATGAAAATATCTTTTGCGTAGTTGAGTCCATAACCTCGGTAGGTACTAGATCTCATGTCAGCCCAATGTTATTACGCAATTAGTATAGGTTATTGAATGGGTAATTTGGGACTGGCGACAGGGGAATGGACAAGATGACTAGCGAAAGAGTGCTAGGGGAATTAATTTGGGGTGGGGTGTGACACTTCTATGGTACTGCTATTGCCTACTGGGAGCTTCTAATGGTTTGGTTTCAATTGTTCACCATTTAATTTTTCAGGGACTGGTACTATGAGTGGTGGGTTTTGTACTCTTATGTAGGTTTTTCATGTACGAAGATCGCTCTTGCGGCTCAAGGTCAGCTATTGCTCTTTAGTTTTCTTCACATTTTAAAATTGTACTTGATGTTTCTCTACATAGTGCAAATCTGATTGTGTTTTGATGATTGAGTATTGATGTTTCTCATTGTTAGTCAATTTTTATGAACTGGTAACATGAGTTCTTTGTGTTTAGTTCAATTAATTATTCTGATTAGGATACTTTTTTTTCCTTTGTCCTGGGTCTGAGTTGATTTTTTATCGAGCTATTTAACATGGTTTTCAGTTTTATTGTCATTAGTCTCAAAGTAATCGAAAGCAGAGCAATTGAAAGAAATTCCAATCCCTCCCTCTGTCCGTACTAAAGTGTTGATTTTTGTTTTTGTTTTTGGGGGAGAAAGTGTTTGTTTTTTTCAGTAACATTTTGCTTTACTATACAATATCTTAATTGATTTGTTTTGTAAATAGTTTTCCAGAAAATATATAGTTGTAGAATTTTTAGAGGCAAGTTTTATTTTTCAGTTTCAGGTGGCACAGTTTTGTTGTTTCAAAGTTGTTACTAAATATTTATAAGTTAAGAATTTTGGAGTAAAATTTAATTCTTCAGTTTCTCTCTTAGTTTTGGGAATATAGTAAAATTTAATGGCTACTAAATAATTATTTTGCCTCGAGTGTTTTAAGTAGGTGGCATGACTTTGCTATTTCATCAAATTTAGCAATGATTGGATTATTTATAATGTTACCTCTACTAAGCTTGCGCTTGAAGTGGTGCTTTTTTTGTTTACAGTATTTGAACGAGAGAATTAAGAGTAATGACCTTAAATTTAAATGTGGCAAAACTTTAGTTTTTTTAGTTTCTCACTTAGTTTCCTCAATATAATGAAACTCAGTTGATACTAAGTTATTGTTTTTCCTGGAGCAACTAGGTGCATGACCTTGCTGTTTTGTCACATGAAACTATGATTAAATTGTTCATAATTTTACCATTTCTCTAGACATGTATTTATGGGACTTAACATTTTGTTTTTATTTTGACATTCAGTTGCTTATGACAATGTAATATAACTGCAAACACTTTTATCATTTCAGTGATGTAATATATGTGAAGTACCAAATACTTTGATCATCTCAATAATGCATCATATGTCGCATACATAGTACATCTAATCGTATAACACTGTAGTAAAGCACGGGCTTCGTTTATAGTACTATACTATTTGTCATCACCCAAATCACTGTTCATTTACTGTTCACACGAACAGTAAAGTAACCATTTTGCCCTCGCGTTTATCTCTGCATTTTTCATTTGCACAGTGTTTTTCCCTTTTACCCTCGCCTCAATTTTTTTTTTCTTTTCTTCCGTCGGTTCTCCTTCTCTGTGTCTGGATTCAATTGCCTTCATCAATCTACTGATCGTTGCCGAGATTCGTCTGTCTTTCGAAATCGTGGATTCATCGTAAAATCTTTCTAGAAGTCGTTTTGAAAAGAAGGGAAGGAAGAGCTCTACTGGGACATCTATCTTTCTCTGTTGAAGTCGAGTTAAAAACATCCGGAACGAAGTTTTCGACCAATTCAAGCTTCAGATTTCTTCAAGCCTTACCCAGCCATCTTCTTAGAGGTCTCCACATCTGCTTTTCTGTTTTTAATTTCGAATTCTTTGTGCAAATATTGAACGTATCCATCCATTTTGAGATTGTTTTTATTTTTTATATGGTTTCGAATTCATTTCATCATTGGGTTGGTTGATTTTATTGTTGTTTGCATAAGAATTGTGGTTTGTGTTGTTTGGTTGTTCGAATTTCAATTGGGTAGAATTTGTAGGTTTTTCATTGTAAAATTAGTGTCTCCGACTGTATATATGAACTATGGATTGTTTTCATTGTCAACTTGGTTTTTGAATTTGGGAAATGAGGTCACAGAATTGAGTTTTTCATTAATTTGAGAAGTTTTTCTGGGTATTTGATATTTGGTTTATTTGTCAGATCTCATAGTCTGTGATTTCAACGTTGTGGAATTGAGTTATGGATGAATCTCAAGGTGGTTTTAATGCAGCAGTCCCTTTTTTTTTCGAAAATAGACTTCGTCATGATCCCTCAACCATGTTTGGATTCTATTTGATGTGATTGATGTCACATACATAAAAAAAAAACAACTCAAGAAATATAAAGATGGCTTGTGGAAGCCAAGTTGTATTGCTTCTTAGTTTTCTTTCGTTAGGAGTTTAGGACTATTAAAGCCTCCTTTTCGCCCAACAAAAAATAATTTGTGATCTCAAGCAATTTTAATGACGAAAAAGCTTAATGTAACTAGCCCATCAATCCTAAGCTAAAATTCAAGTGGAAGGAGACTCTAAGCTCATTATTGACTGTATTCTCAATAAGTGCTCAATACCTTGGCGCCTCCATGTCATCATTAGAGATATTCATCACCTTGCTGCTCTTGCTGCTCAATTTCAAGAGGTCCAGTTTGCTCATATCTATCGCGAAGCCAATTTTGCTGCGGATGCTGTTGCGAGCGTTGGCCACTCTTCTGATAATGGCGAGATCTGGAATAGAAGTATCCCTCCTTCGGCGATTCGGCCCAGTTGATACTTTTTGCTTTGGGCCTTTGAAACTTTGCCATTTTAAGTTTGTTTTCTTATCAAAAAAAAAAAAAAAAACCAGCCCATCAATCATCACATCCGGCCCAACCTTTCAACCCACAAAGCCACGCCGGGAGTAGTGTTCTTATTCTCGTTGCGGCTTTGCTCATTCTCATTCTCAGCCTTGCTTGCAATTTCAGACCTTCACTCATTTCAGCATTTTGTGTAAAGCAAGTAGTCGCATGCCTTCAGTCCTTTTTACACTCTCACCTCACAGACGCAAAAGCAGGTGACTTTTTCTCTCATCTTTCTTTCCGTTGGTCTTCTTTGATTATTGCTTATATGCAATGAGGAAATTTTTGTGGGTTCTGTTTTTCTTAGCATTGAGTGGTTTCTATTTCTTTTGTTTTTTTTTTCTTTAACCCCTAGTGTTAGTAGTAGGGTTTAAGAGATGTGGGTTTAATCATAAATGATATTCTAGTTGAGACTCTTGTTGAAATGGTATTCATTGCAGCTAATCTATAGGACTTTATTCTCTCGAGTTTCAATAATTTTCTTGCTTTACATGAATACGATACTTGTGTGCAAGGTAATTTACATAAAAGGGTGTCCTTTAGTTAACTTCTTAAAACTAAAACTCATGATAATTTGAAGGTTGGTGATGACTGTGGTGAATTTAGGCAGTCGTGCATTAAAGTATTTTGTAAATACAAATTGTACTAATGCAATTTCAATATAAAGAGAAGGGCCCTAAAGAGAAAAACAAAAGAAGTGATATCAAGGCAGTTAGTCTTTAGAAAGAAGTCTATTTCATCTATTCAATGTTCATTTGTCTGTTTTCACAGGCCATCCACATGAATGTATAGAACATATTGGGGATAGGTAGTTTAAATTCAGGCATAAGAAGAGTTTGAGGGATAAGAAAACGGAGACAGATGTGGGTACACCGCGCAAAACCACTTTGGCACATAAAGGCCTTGAGGAAGTCCACCAAGTCTCCATGGATTTTTTCGTTATCTTCTTCCTACTCAGATACTCCCCACAAGAAGTCGAAGCTTGCCCCTCTACAGGTTGCTACATTCCTCCTCTCATCAATCCTAATTGTGACCATTTTTCTTGATTTGAGTGTCTTTATCTAAAACATTGTATCTTTGGAAATTTGGGACTTCTGCCTTTTTAGGAAAGGAGAATGATAGACAGGTTTAGGCTATACGCTAAAGGGGGTGGTGGTGGCAGTGGTTGCTCCAGCTCTCGCCGTAGTCGCCATGATCGCCATGGCATACCTGATGGTGGGTTCTCTATAATCATTTATCGAATGAGCCGCATCTTACATTGTACTTCAATTCAAGCTACTTCAAGTGTTTTACTTTTTGTTTTTGAAAATTGTGAAACTTCCTGCTCTGTATCACTTCTGTGTTTAACCCCATAGCAATGTAGGTGGGAATGGTGGAAGAGGTGGTGATGTGATTTTGGAATGTTCTCCAACAGTTTGGGACTTCAGCGGTTTGCAACCTCACCTTGTACTAACTCTTCTATTTGCCATGTTTCAGGACAATGTATAGATTTATTGTCCTCCATTGACAAAATTAAGTTTTAGCTGTAATGTTCTGCAGATTGCACAGAGAGGGGGACATGGATCCTCGAAGAATAAAATTGGTACCCGAGGAGCGGATAAGGTTATCTATTTTTATCAATCCTCATTTCGTACTCATATCCCACCTATTCAAATTAGAAAGTATAAATTTATGGTGAAAAATCTATTTTATTTTGGTAGGTTGCCCAAGTGCCCATTGGTACGGTGATTCATCTTATGAAGGGTGAAATTCCTTTTGTTGCTGAAAGCCATGTTTCTAAAGAATTGGATCCGTGGGAGCTTCCAGGTGCTCCTATTGATGCTGTAACTGGATCTGACCAATCTGCCCCAATTGGGCCAAATATGGCAGAGGATACTGGTAGCTCATCATCTCAACCTGAAAGAATTGTTGAGGAACCAGCTCGCATGAAGGAAACCACCCAAGTTGAATCGACTGATGTTCCTACTCGACCTCCATCTTCTTTTTCTGAAATTTGCACAGAAGATGAGACCGAGGAACAAGAACAAATTCAAGACAACGTTGCTGAGCTAACAATAAGAGGTCAGCGGTTAGTTATTGCTCGTGGTGCGGAAGGTGGTCTAGGCAGTGTGTCTCTCAAAGTCCCAAAGAAGCCCAAAACTGATTGGTTAGATGCTCAAGTATCTGATAATGATCAGTTGAACCTCGGTGCTGGTTTGCCTGGTTCTGAAGCAGTTCTCATATTAGAACTAAAGAGCATTGCTGATGTGAGCCTAGTGGGAATGCCAAATGCTGGGAAAAGTACTCTATTAGGGGCTATATCTAGGGCTAAGCCTGCAGTGGGCCATTACGCCTTCACAACTCTTAGACCCAATTTGGGGAATCTAAACTTTGATGACTTATCACTCACAGTTGCTGATGTTCCAGGACTCATTAAGGGTGCCCATGAGAATCGTGGCCTTGGACATGCATTCCTGCGCCACATAGAACGCACAAAGGTTCTAGCTTATGTGGTGGACTTGGCTGCTGGATTGGATGGTCGAAAGGGAACCCCACCTTGGGAACAGCTTAGGGATTTAGTCTTAGAGCTCGAGTACCATCTAGAGGGTTTATCTGATCGACCATCGCTGATAGTGGCAAATAAAATAGACGAGGAAGGGACTGAGGGAGTGCATGAAGAACTGAAAAGAAGGGTACAAGATGTTCCTATATATCCTGTCTGTGCTATTTTGGGGGAAGGAATTCAAGAGCTAAAAATTGGTCTTAGGAAACTTGTGAATGGTGAAATGACAGACAGACTCCGGTTGGATAAAATTATGGTTGATTAAAGGTTAGTGATACCTCTTCAATGAAAAGTATTGTTTTGCGTGAGTAGCACAATGATCTCATCTGATAAGTTGTTTCTCAATTTTCAAATCAGCATATAATCCAAGTATATCTCTAAATGTTTGTTGATGGAGTTTTGATTGACTCAAAAATAGCTCCAGTGAGTTTAACAGAGCCCTGAATTTGTTTCTCCTCAGAAAATAGGAGCCCTCCCCCAAAACTATCCACCCCAAGCTATGTCTACGTTATTCCGTTTCTACTCTACAGAATGAGATGTTGTAAAACCATCACATTTCTGGATCATTGTGGACCGAATCTCTAATAGAGGTGGAACTTACCTATTTAAGTGGGAAACATCTCTACTATAGAGGTACAGGTAAGTTTCACTTCTACTAGCAAAGTGATTCACAATGTCATCCACAAATGAGGTACATATAGCTTTACTCTATCCCTGATCAAGCGCTAGGGAATTGTCGAAAGTACCACATAATGTAACTTTCATTGTAGTACCCAATCAAGCCGTCACATTATGCAGAATTGGAACAACATTGAAAAATTAACTTTGATAATGCAATCATCTGAATTCCATTTACCATTTGCCTTCCTCCACACACAACTTTGCAAATAGTTGAAGACACTCAGGTTTAGGGGTTAATTTGGAAAAGAACTTACCTAGTGCACCGTGCATTATATAACTATCACAAGACCAATGAATGTGAGGAACTAGTTGTATATACAACGTCTCTAGGTAATCTGTTCTCATCAATAATGTGAGTCGTTTCCAACTTTCCATGCAAATGGTCTATAGAATTGGATCACTTTATCTGTCTTAGAATCATCAGGATCAAATGAATATCAAGCTCACATTGTGATTTATAGAGCTTCTTTCTGTGCATTGCCTCGCAAGAAACGAGTTATGTTCTAAAATCAGCTTATGCTACTATAATACTTTCTGCTTTTGTTTTTCTTTTCTTGTATCAACCGGTAAGGTGAGTAGGATTCCAAGCCTGTCAGTAATTACAATGTCTAAGGAGTAACATTATTCTGATAAAACAAATTTTATTTGCAATCATATGATTTATCATAGGTATTATTAGTTTTCGCATCTTTTGGTTATGTTTTCTTCATTTCTTGATACGTCCTATTATTCAAAACTATATTGTATTCGTTTTGTCTCCTTTGGTTTTGTTTCCTGTGCTGATATTCTATGTATGCATGTATGTATATATATATATTAAAAATCAGACTCCCGTTTAATTATCTTTCTAGCACAAACTGTAAATACTAAAGTCCTAAAGGCCTAATTCTAAACTCTAAAAAGATGGCCACAAACGCAGTATTAGCACAAAATTATAATAGAGCATCCTAGGTCATTGTTTCCATCTATTTTGTTTTACACCAGATATAATTGAACAACATGACAAACCACTTAAATAATTATGTTAGGGCTAAGTGGCTAACAACAAGACTCTGTAAACTTGTAAGTCTAGCAATTAGTCATGTGATTCTCTGTTAAAACCTCTGCAGTACTAGCAAAGCTATACGAACAAATTCCAGTGTATTAATCAGTAGATGGGAAAGATACTGAATACAACATTCAGGAAAGAGTTTCTGCGTGTTATTCAAGGGGATTTCTCTCAGGTTCATGGTTTGAGACATGAGAAAAATGTACGAACATGCAATCCTGGATGCAGAATGCACAATAGGCAGGTTCTCATATACACTCAATTTTCTGAATATCTTGTTCTTTAGGATATATATGTTCTCTTCTGTGTCTCTTTTTTTAAAAAATATTTTTTATAGTTACGGGAAATTAAAGTCTATATAGTATATTGATATAGTTTTGATTTTAGATTCTCAATATTGCTTGCTTATGTGTACTACAACATACATGGGGTTAGTCTGGTTTTCCAAGTTAAGAAGTGGTTTAGATATTAGATAGTTACCTAGATTTGCTTGTACTGCAGTTGTTTTTTACAGAGGATTTCATGATACAAAAAATATGGTTTTTTTTTGTTCCACAACAAGATTCTGCCCTCCTTTGTCTTCATGGTTTAGTGTTTCTTGTAAGTCTTGCATTTCTCATCATTGGATAGGAGAGGTTAACTTCACGCAAGTGATGATTCAATACTAAATAGCTTTGATATTTAATATTCCAAAAGATATCAGCAAGTAAGAACTAGAACATTTTGTTTTAAAAGAGAGAAGAAAAAAAAAATGTAGACCACTAGTGAAGCGATTTGAAGAGAATATAATCACTTTTGGAGTCACAATTAAAGCAGGTTCCACAATCAGGGGATAGAAACTCTTCAAGACCCACCATATGAAAATGGCACATCAATGAAAAGAGTCATAGTTATCATTCCAAAAACATAAAGTTTCATATTTGGCTACTTGCATCCCTATGCATGTGAGAAAAACTATGTAAAATAGATCAAACAATGCAAGTGGGAATGTGTTTTTGAAGATGGACAAAGATTTTGCAAATAGCTTGCATATACATGAACAAATTGGTGTCAAGAGAACTTTTGTTACAGACATACATGATTTGAAAGCCAATTTAGACTTTTTTTGATAGGGTTGGCCTTCTTAGATATTAGAGTATGACTTTAAGATATTTAAGAAAAGATTTCATAATAACAAATTAAGGGACCCAGGACAAGAACAATTCAAATATGTGGATAATTTGATGTATACATTTCTGTCTAAGAAACAGCATGCTTCATGCCCCAAGATGCTGTTATCAGCTTTAAACAATTTATAGTGGCCAGAGAAAAACATAAGATAATATATGTACAGTTTGACAATTGTTTAATTTTATCTTCAATATGAGGGATAATGTTTGTGGATAAATTATTTGGTATATCTGACGAGGTGTATTAAACTACTTAAATCTTATCGCATGCTTATTTTTTTAATAAGAAAAATAGCTAATACACTAGAAAAATTAGGAACCCTGTCACTACATGAGAGAAACAATACAGGCGGGGCTGACTTGATGTATCGGATATATAGAAGAATAACTTTTCATGTTTTTGGAGTTCTTCTGATAATCCCAAAGTTGATCCAAACAGTTTGGTTTAAGAAATTTACCCAAAGAAAATGACCACTTTGTCAAGTAATGTGTGTTTGGTTGATCTATCCAAGGACTGAAATTAATTTCTAGGATTACTTATTTAGTTATTTATGTGAAGCTTTGGCCATATTTTAATCTTAATCATCACTCTATGAAGCTTCTTTTTTAATTAGATTTCTTAGTTCTTTACTGCTAGCTTAGTTGACTTGAGGAATAGCTTCATGGTTCATTATCCTTCTTTGTTGGTTTTAAAAAATAGCATCATTAACGCATCACTTGCATTGTAGCAGTGGATTGTCTACTTATACTAAAATGTCAAAATACCTTTAGTCCATGCACATGTGCACTTCTTCTCAAGAAAAAATAAACCATTTTCCATTAAAAAGAAAGAATTCCTCCCAAATTATAAGAGGGAATTGGACTTGAGTAGTGCACATGAATGATGAGAAATATGATTGGATATCTACTTTCAAGGTTGATATTGAGGTTATATCCTAAATTATGTTGTTTTTAGGATTGAAATGAAAATTTATATTGAAAAGACAATTAATTGGAGAGTTTTTATGGGTCTAAACACTAGAAATTCCAAAAATATAAGTAGAGCATCCAAATTCTAGTAGTGGTAACCTATATGGGCAAGTAAAGAATTTTACTGGTTCTATCAAGATATCTAAGACTCATCCACGTGTATGGTGGATATCTACAACTTTAATCTCCCATTGCACTATAAATAGCTGCTGAGGCCTTGCTAGAGAAATCATCCCAGACTTTGAGTGAATTCATCTCCCGGCATTCATATCTTCTCCTCTTCATTCCCTAAAACTTTTGAAAATGTCTGGTTGTGGATCAGGATGCTCCTGTGGCTCTGACTGCAAATGCGGCTCTGGCTGCAAGTAATTAACTCCTCTATTCTCCTAACTGTGTCTCATGGTCTTGATCATTTGCTATAATTCCTACAAAATATCATATAACCGAATAATTACCTTGTTTTTTGCAACTTTCTCTTAAGTTATGTACTGTATATGCAGGTGCGGAAACTACCCGGATCTTGAGAGCACCACCACTGCAACCACCATAGCTGGGGTTCCATCAACCAACACGTACGTTTTATCCCTTCAACTTCCCATGCACATGAAATCTGTTTTAATTTCATGGCACGCTGACAACGAAATAGTATCTTCTGCTAATCTTCTGTTGATATTATGTGTATGTCTGCACCAATTTCGTTTTGTACTCGTGTGCAAAAACCATAAGCAGAAGAGATTGATTATGATTTTAATTTCAGGCAAGACCTCTAGATTTAAGTTTGGTTGCTAAATTTTGTTGCTGAGAAAACCTTTTTGCAGTGGCAGGTACTTTGAGGAGTCAGAGATGAGCTTCGGTGCTGAAAATGGCTGCAAATGCGGCCAAAACTGCAGCTGCTCCTCATGTAGCTGCCACAACTGAAGGAAGCTAGACAGTACTGCACTGCACCTCATGTGGTCGTCTATGTAAATAAGAAAATATTGTTGAAGATGAAATATTTGGGTTAGAGACTAGCTAATTATTTGTGTAAAATAAGATTTGGCTTTGCGATCAGCAAATCCACATCTGCTAGCTAGCTAGGATTTGTGATTTGTTTTGTTTGCTACCTTGAATGGTATGTTACAGCTATCTTAATTGTGTTTTCTTCTGCTTAATTTGCCTTGGATTTCACTTTGATATATGTTTGGGTATGGAGTGAGAGATCGAATTATACTGAATTTCACTGGTCCTGAACTCGATCATGAGGGAAAATTTGAAAACTAGTCCTTTTCTGCATTCAATATTACAGACTAATCCCATTGCGTAGTGCTCAACACCCCCTCGTGTTGTCAATGGCGTCCAAGCATTATTTGAGGGTTTGAGAACTCTGCCATGGTAATATATGTGAGACTACTAATTAGGTGCTATATGCCTTTAAGAGGCTCAAACAAGATCGAACTCCAGATATCTTTTTATTTCTCTGATGTGATTGGAATTGGATTTAAGTGTTCAATCACGGCCGTATAATAGAAACCCAAAGATGTAAATTCAGTACCAAATATGGTGTATTTGAAACTCCAGAAAATGAACTACATTATAATATTTTATGAAGTTCACCAAATAGCCATTAAGCTACGAAATATAACGTAGGCATAGCCTGTCAATCTGGTAGGAATGTCCATCGTATATATCTTCTTCCGGTTTTAGTGTTCGTTTTTGGGCATGTCATATACAAATCTCAAAGCTCTCGAAGGCGAGTAATTTTTTGGCTTGTCTATTATTTTTTACTACTTTATTTCTATAAAAACTTTTTAAAAATTTTTTTTTTGCAACAACATGTAGCGACAAATCGTTCGTCGGTACAAGTTGCCCAAAATAAATATATTCTAAAAAAAATTTAAATTTCAACAAATGTAAAAAGATTTTTTTAGAGCTCTTGGGCTCAATGGACTAAACAATGCTAAAAAAAAATTTGACAATACGTTGGCCGTCAAAATCGGAATTTCGCATAGTTTCGGTGAATAGTGGGAAATTGAGAAAAACTTTCTTGTATAGCAAACGATTTCCTGAAAAAAATAGTATATTTGAAATTCTTAAGACTGGTTTGCACATATTTTTATAAGTATTTTAGAGTGTCAATGAAACTCAAGTCGAACCCTAAACCCGAAATCTTACGGACATAGGAAATGCTTCTTTTTTATTTCGACAATTTAAACTATAAAAATATTTTTTAGGAACAACCTATAGCGATGAACAATTCGTCGCTATAGGTTGCACAAAATAAATAGTTTTTTTTTTAAAACAAAATTGAACAAATGTAAAAGGATTTTGTTTCAGGATATCATTATTGTGTCTCTTGTCAAATTAAGACTCTAGAATAGGTAATTCTTCTAGAATATGGATTGTATTTAGTATAGATATTTCCTACATCAATACAGATTGTATCTTGTATTCCTCTATATATTCTATTCTTTGTGTATTCTCTCTATTATTTATGTTTTTCTTAAACATGTTATCAGCACGATTTCTAGCCCTAGCTTCAAAAGTCAAAACCCTAGAACCCTAAACATTGTTGAGACAAATAAAAATATACATATATGTATAATAAAAAATAAATAAACAAAATTCATTGGCTATGTTTGCCGTGTTGCAGTTGGAATGAATTGGCTCTGTTACATTTGAGATGAAGTCATCTACTCAAGATAATCTTCCATTAAAGTAAAAACACAAGACACAAGTTGTCAGCTGATAATATCAAACTACCGTGCTTGGAAAACAAATTCCTAGCTGGCTCATTTCAAATGGAACTCAAAAGCTACGAGTTGATTGAAACTCAAACTCATCCACAGCACACTATATAAAGGGGGCAACACCAACAAAAGAAAAAAAAGGAAGAGAAGAAGGGAGAGCCGAAGCCCTGCCGCAGAAAGAAGTCTCAAAGCAGTTTTGAAGGACGTGACGTTCGCCGGCAACAAGAAGGTTCAAGCCTCCTTCCATCGTCTCCACCTTTTCATTTTGTGCTTATGGCTGTGCAGTCCTTTCAAGATGGCATGCCGGAATGCTGTTCTGTAAGCCATGCCCCAAAGGAGCACGCCGGAGCAGCGTCTCTCGTGCCTAATTAACATGCCGGAGCGGCGACTCCATAAGTCATGACGGAGCAGCGTCTCCAAAACCCCAAACCCGAGCAGCGTCTCCAAAATTTGAACAGGAGCAGCGTCTCCAAAATTGTACAGGAGCAGCGTCTCCAAACTTAAACAGGAGCAGCGTCTTCGAAAGGGACTTGCTTCACCGTGATCAAATCTGTCCTACTTGCCATGCCCTCTGCATTTTCCTTAAGTGCAGCAGAATAAAATGGGAAACGGCAAGTGTATCATTGTGAACCAATCAAAGAACTAAAGCTATGTTAGCAAGACACCAGATACAACTCCACCACAAAATGAAGTTCCAGTCCTCTTGCAATTTTAACGCCATGGCCAAAAAAGAAGCCCTCCTAATTGGCTAATTTGCAAACACGTACGGACCAGTCGAAAAAACCATCACAAGCAAAAAGTAAACAAAAAAAAAAGAAGCTTTTGTTTCTATCTTGGAGCGGTGGTGTTGCAGACTAAAAGAGAACCTTAATTAACAAACACCTTGGCTTGGTTGTCCATAAATTCTTGTAAGTATAAAAATGTTGGCAATCCCTTATTTAACAAAACACAGCCTTGTTTAGGAAGTCAAGCTCACTCAAGTGAAGTCTGAAGGCCTAAGTCGAAGAGAAGACCCAACATGATCTCATGGTACTCTCATGCATATGCATCTCATTGTTTTTCACAGAGGATGGCAGAACTGCCTTTTATCCTATTTCCCAGAATTATGTCTTGTGACAAAATGTTCTTAAAAGTTGAGTTTTATCTTACCTAGGTAGGATTTATCTTTCCAAAAATACCTATGCTTTTGCTAAGGCTTTGTCGGTCGGTAAGGAAAAGATGTTTTACTGTGCATTGGTCATATCAACCTTTTGATAGAGAGTGCAAAACATTTTGCCTCGTTTTGTGGAAAATTTTTGCTTAATGTGTTTTTTTTGCCTTGGGTTGGTTACTTGGGCATGCTTGAACCTAGTTCTCCTAGACTTTTCTGATCACTTTGGCTTCGTGGCTGCTCCCTTATGAGCCTTACTTTAGCCTATATATATGAAGCAAAGGTGCTCCTTGCTTTTTTGGTTGTTTGGTGTGAAAATTGTCATAGCACATTTTCTTGAGCTTCATTTGGTTTTCTCTTATGTTCGGCTTATGCTCTAAGTCTTCCTTGTTGACTGTAAATCTTAGAGCTTGAACAAAAACTCTTTTCATTAATCTCATATTGCATTTGCATACCATGAGGTCGTGATTGGTAGTGCAACAACCCGAGAAGTCTTCACGAAGAATTAGCTAGATGGTAGCTAGGTTCTGAGGTTGGAGCTTCTGAAAACTTTCAGGTGTAAACATTTAGAGACAAGTGAGGTAGAACAGGTCGTAGGCTAGGAAGAGTCTAGGAAGGATATAAGCGCGGCTAACTATCCCAGGTTGCTACAAACTTGTAAGAAGTGTTGAATTACATAGTGGAAAGTTTGCCCTTCAAGAGTTAGGGGCACGCAGTTTTCTCCCTGGGTGCAGGGTTTCTGCGAGAACAAAAACATCTTTGTGTTGTTTATATTTACTGCAACTCTACTTTATATAATCGTTCAATTGTGATTCAGGATAGACACAACCATTGCTATCCCTGAGAACAATTTAATACGAAAAAGTTGTCATTGTCCTATTCACCCCCCCTCTAGGACCTTCAAGTGGTATCAGAGCAGCCACCAGCCTTGCTGGTGAGATCCTTATAGAGGGGAAAATGGACCAAAGAGTCTCATCCTCCGTGAACTATCCTCCCTACTTTGATGGGAGAGATTATTCACAATGGAAGGTAATGATGACTGCCTTTCTTATTTCCCAAGATGATGGAAAACAGTGGGTTATGGTTGAGGATGGATGGAAGCATCCAATGATGCCGCTGGCTGAGGGTTCTGAAATCCTTATACAAAAACCCAAAAACATGTGGAATGAGATTGAAAAGGCTGATTCAAGGATGAACATCAAAACCTTGAATAGTCTTTTTACTGCTGTCTCAGAGAAAGAACGTCGTAGAATTATAAACTGTCCCACGGCTAAACAAGCATGGGAAGCTTTGGCTACGACTCATGAGGGAAATACCAAGGTAAAAGAGCAAAGGCTCCAAACCCTATTGCATGAGTTTGAAGAATTAAAAATGAGTGAGGATGAGACAGTAGATGAGTTTCATGGGCGCATGCTTAGCATCACCAATCAATGCCAAGGGTTAAATGGGGAAATTGATTCTCAAAGAATGGTTAAGAAGTTCCTTCGAAGTCTTCCTCCCAGTTTTGAGTCAAAACAGATTGCTATAGAGGAAGCTAGGGATTTGAACACCTATACCCTAGATGAGCTGGTAGGAAACCTAAAGAACTTTGAGTCGGCTAGGAGGAAACCTAAGAAAGAAAAATCCATTGCCCTAAGTTCTGTGAAGGAGGTAGAATCAGAGTCTAGCGCCTGTAGTGTTGAGGAATTTGCCTACCTAACCAAACAGTTTGAGAAGTTCCTGAAGAAAAGAAAACATTTTGTCTCATCTCAAAACTTCTCAAAAGGTTCGTCATCTACTCCTAGGTATCCTAGGAACAGGGATCCCTCATCTACTGGGAGTCCCAGACTTACTCCCAAACCCAAGTCTTTTCAGAAGGATGATAAGTGTTTTGAGTGTGGTGGAGTAGGGCATAGGGCCGTTGAGTGTGCAACCAGGAAAAATAGGGAACAGAAGTCCTTTAAGGCAACCTGGAGTGACAGTGATTCCGAGCAATCTTCGGATCATGATGAAGAACGAGAAACCGTAGCTTTTGTAGCCTCTCTGTCCGTAGGAGATTCTCTTGATGATGATGATACTGATGACAGTATTCATGAAAAATATACCCAGCTTTACACTGCCTCTAAGTCCATGCTTAGTCGAGTTGAGTCCTTAACCGATGAGCTATCCAAAAGTGAGGAGACCATCAGAGGGATGCACGAAAAGTTGCAATCCCAGAAAGCCAAGTGGAGGGCTGAAAAAGCAAGTCTTGAGACCAATGTCAAAACTCTTCAAGAGAGTCTAGACACTCAAAAAGGACTTGTGGGCTCACTGACCTCTGAAAAACTAGGCCTTGAGAAAGAGCTTTTAGAATCCAAGAAACAATTTGAAAAATTCTCAATTGGGTCGGATAAGTTGAGTAAGTTGGTTGGGATGGGAAAACCAGATAAGGACAAGAAGGGGATTGGTTTTGAAATAGGTCAGAGTTCCAAGCCTAGTGGTCAAACTGTGTTCGTTAAAAGTAAAGAACATATTTAACCCGAGTCTTCCAAACAAATCAAACCAAACAAGCGGTTTGTTCCCACATGCCATCATTGTGGTATTGTTGGCCATATCCGACCTCGTTGTTGGAAATTGACCAGAAGTCAGTCTAGCTCTAGGAAGCCCCATGATAGTGAGTTGTTGAACACTTTTCAAGCCTCTTTAGAGAGATCCCTAAAGGAGTTTTCCAGGATAGCACAAAGTTTGTCTGTCCCCAGATCTAGTGAGTCAATGAGGAGACCAAGTTGGGTTAAGAAAAAGAGTCACAAGCCATATCAGTCTAAGATTTCTCACATAGACACCAAACCATTCGACATCTGTGGTCGTGACTCTGATGAGGATGAACCAGTATGCTTCTTGTCTAGGGTCAGTTTTCAACCCGAATACGAGGATAGAACCATATCCTTGTGTAATGTGGCTCTTACAGCCTTGTCGGCTAGGCGGTCGGATTCTTGGTATGTTGACAGTGGTTGTTCCATGCACATGACTGGTGACTCAAAATGGTTTGTTTCTATGGATGAGAATTACCCAACTGGGCATGTTACCTTTGGGGATGGAGCACGAGCTCATATCATTGGTAAAGGGACAGTCAGCACCCCTGGTATCCCATTGCTGAAAAATGTTCTCTTGGTAAAAGGGCTGAAAGTTAGCCTTTTGAGTGTGAGCCAAATTGTTGATGAGCATGACTCTGTCACTTTTGATAAGGTCAAGTGTCTGATTCTGGATGGTAAGGGCAGAAGTATCATGAGAGGTGAAAGAACAAGTGACCAATGTTATTGTGTCCTTGCACATGCTTCATTCAAACCTCAACTGTGCTTTCGCTCAATGATGTCTGAGGATGCACTGGACTGACACGCCCAAAATGAGCATCATTTTAAAAAAACCCTATCGGTAGTAGTATAGTGCATAGTAGGGTATCGTTCACAACGGAGATCAAAGGGTGTACCTAACAAAAAATGTCACAAAGAATTAAATAAAATAAAGAATTATTATTAACAAGTATAAAGAATATATACATATGTACAAAGTAAAAGGGGGTTTAAGAGACAAGTTGAATGAAATAAATTAATTAAATTACAAAGAATAAATTAAATAAGATGGGATGAAACATAAAGAATATAAAGTTCAACCATAAGTATACAAGTTTACCAATTATTGGACCAAAAATTAACCAAGTTCCCTAGCCATGAAACCGAAATTAACATATGTGGAATGCTGGACCGCCAATTATCATTCCCCAAATAAAACCACTTTCATGAAAATTAACCTAAGCGACCGCACCTAGATTAACCAATCAAACATGCAAAGGTAGCTAATCAAAACATGTCCAACGCATAAAAGAAGAGTTGTTAATTAAAGTGCACGACCTAGTGGGACCGCCCATCTATCCGTGATCCTTCTTATTTGTTTCCGACCTCTTTCCAAAGCCTTTACTACTTGTGAATTAGAATTAAAACCCTAATTCTAGCACCAATTATATGCAATCATCTTAAGTTTGCAACCTTAAAACAAAAACATATAAAAGTTATCTACTAAAATAGAATCAAATAAACGGAGTCACATAAGCTACTAGAAGAACTAATTAATTAGGATCCAACAATTAAATAAACCCATAAACAAAGGCTGAAAATTATATAAATCATGTCATGTTAACTAATACAAAGGATAAACAAGCAACAAAGAGGCATAAATTTAAAGGCTAAGTCGAAATACACCGTATGAATAGCATGAAGATCTTGAAGCCACATCTTGAATTCTTGACCACAAGTAATCCAAGCTGTGAAGACAAGGTGGTGATGGTGATGGTGACGCTGAAATAGGGCTGGTGGTGATGGTGTAGACGCCTTCTCCTCCTCCTTGAAGTCTTGAAAACCCTAAATACTAGAGAATGGAAAATATGATGTGAGATGGAGAAGAGAAAGAGGAGGGTTTGTCCCTCCCCATTGAGGTGTGAATTGGTGAATTGGTGAAGAGAAATAGGCTCCTATTTATAGGAAAATGGAGAGGAAGAAGAAGACAATGGAAGAAATAAATAAAGAAAGGGAAAAGAAGTGAAATGTGAATGAGAGATAAAGAAATGGTAAGTGGTGGTGGAAATGGAATCATATGGCAATTAACCATTTATTTACCAAAAAGAAATTAAACACTAATGGTGTGGGCAGAAAGAAGAGGAAAGAATATAGGGGTGAGTGGAGCATTGAAAATAAAAGAAGAGGAAAGAAATAAAAACGATCAGCACTGAGCAGTGCGCACTTAGAACGGAATCCTGCTCGTTTAAACGGTTGGATGCTTCTGAACTTTTATTTGGGAATAACTGACATCCATGTGCAGCGTGTATCAAAATTACAGCTAGATCTGACGTTGCAATTGAGAGATATGGGCTTCGGAAGTTGACTAATCTGCACAGGCAGAATGTCCGAAAATCTGGGCTTGGGCCTTTCCTCATGCTTTGTGAACTTGGGCCTTCCTTCATGGATTTGGGCCTTCCATCTTGGGTTTGGGCCTCCTTCTTGGGTTTGGGCCTTTATCTTGGGCCTGGGCCTTTATCTTGGGCCTCATGGCAAACCACCTCTTAATGGGTCTCACAAAAGCCCATTAGACTTCGTTTCTGCACATGTTCATATTAATACATCATTTTGGACTCAAATATGGAAACTAAGCTAAAATAGCAAAGTTACAATTAAATCATAGTCAAATGGTAGGGAAAACACATTAAAAACGTCACACTTTGTGCTCCTATCAAATTCCCCCACACTTAGCTACTGCTAGTCCTCTAGCAAACACAAGAACAACAGAAAATAGAAAAGGAAACACAAAATAGAATGGTCTTTCCAACCATAACCCTCAGCGAGTTCAAAAGAGTTATAATCAGGAGAATAAAAATTATATACCAAGGCTGAAGAATTTGCTAAGCGTTTAACATGTACATCTCATTCATGCTCGGGTGAAGTGTGTGAAAACCAAGTATACAATCAATCTCATGAAATCCAATAGGCACATCGAAACAACATTAACCACTAAAGCTCACAATGATCACTAAATATTTCCGCTCAGTGTTTAGGGTTAAGTGTTTACTCTCATAACAATTGCACAAGTAATGTTCCCATAAGCTTGCTCATCGACCAACTCTCCACAATCAATCCACAAATCATTAGATCATAAGGACTTTCAATGGTGTAATGGGGCCAAAGGTTAGGGGTTAAAACAAACGAAGGGAAAGGAAATACAAAATGTCCCGAGTGTTCCACAAAACAATTTTGTGACTTGTTTTCTATATGCTTAAACAATCAAACAACCAAACTTTTATTCACCTCCAATCTTTCACACTTTCTGAATAAAAACTTCTTATTCTTTCTCTTTCTTTTTTTTTTTTTTTTTATTTTTTTTTTTTTTTACACAACTTTTTTTTTTTTTACAACACTTCCACACTTACTTCTTTCACAAACCAGAAGACTTTTCAAGCACAAAATACCACCACAAGTCACAAAATTGTCTCTTTAACACATGTTGGAACAAAGGCATGTTAGTGTTTAAGCTAAAAGCAGGTTAGGAGTAAGCGAGTTAACAAAGAAAAAGGCTAAAAACATGTTAGGCTCAAAAGAGGTTAACCTAAAGGATTAGTGTTTACAGGGCTGTAAGTCAGTTTGGCCATGGTGTTTTACTAATGCCTTAATCATCTCTAATTCATCACAGATTAATAAAATGTTTCAAGTGGTCTTTGAGCAAGTTCTAGGTTCAAAACTCATGAATTGTGCACACATGAAGAACGAGTAAATGTATGAATGATGCATACATGTGAATATTCAATAGGCTCAAATCCTCACATTTTCTGGGTATGCATGACAATGTATGTTCAAATGTGCTTCTCGGATTGCAATCAACTAATCGAAACAGGTTATGTGAACATGGAAATTCGAGCAATCACAAGTTATGCATATTAAATCCAAAACAAACTACACAAAGCCTTGACATATAATAAACATTCTCCTAATCACAACAATTTAAACTCAATTCATCATCGGAATTGGAAAGAACAAAGCACAAAACAAACAATAACACACAAAACAGAAGCAAATATTTTTGTCATTTTTGATTTTTTGGATTTTTTTTGATTATTTTTTTTGATATAGCTCAAATAAACAAACAAGCACTTTCTAAGACTCGATAGCTCCAAAGCCGGTGCGAAACAAACGAGCTTACAAAACTATTTTTTTTTTCAATTTTTTTTTATTAGGGTAACAATACGTGACCACGGTGACTTACTTAGTGCAATGGTAGGTTCAACGCTACCAAGGGAGTAAGTATGATCTAGTCGATATATTGTTACCGTAGAAAACAAAAACAAGTAAATTATTTTTTTGAATTTTTTGAATTTTTCAAATTTTTTTTTTATTTTTTAAACTAAACCTTCCCCCCACACTTGAATTAAACATTGTCCTCGATGTTAGACAGATATTTCACGAAAATGAAAAATTCAAGCATGGTTATTGAATTTAAACACACGAAACAAAAATAAACCGAAGTAAACACACACACAGTTAAATAAATGAAAAGGGAAACGAGAAAGACTCCCCTTTGAAGATCGTGAAGTTCCTCCCGAAGCAAGTCACCAACGGTCACAAACAAGGCTAGCGGGGCCTTGCATCCAACGTTTGCTCCTTAGTTGACTGCGGCTCGATCCTTTGAAGTGTGTCTTGGACAAGGGTTGTTGCCGACTCCACGGCGGACTTGGGCGATGTAGCCTTCACCGAGATCCGGAACACTATAGTCAGTAGTGTTCCGTCAAGTATAGCTCCGGATACGTTAGGCGGAATGGAGAAGCCGATGACATAAGTGGAAATGGCTCCGGTTGAACTCCACATAGCAAACCTTTGGAGAATGGAATGGTTGATCGGCGCGTAAATCACGGACGACCCCGTTGCATCGGTGCAACACTCCGAAGAATGAGGAAGTCGTTGTGATTATCTATGGCGAGCACCGAAATCTGGTTCCGCGGGTCGAAGACCGATGGTGAAATTTGCTAGCACACGTACCGAGCTGTCCATCGACATCCTATCCCACATTGGTCTTGTACGAACGTCTTTGAGGAACTCAAAGATCTGGTGTGATGGGATAGATGAACGACGGAACAACCGGCGGTACGATTGACTCCGGGGGGCTTGCTCGGATCACCCCTTCGCTTGTTGGTCCGACCTCCATTCGAGTGTCTCTTGTTCGGTTCGAACAAGTCCGGTGGTGGTACGTGGAGTTGCGTGTCGTTGAAGAAACGGATCGTCATCTGTTTTGCCATTTCCGCCGAGCCTCTTCTTCCTTCGGGAGAAATGATAGAGTCACCGGGTGAAGTGTGGATACTGTGGCGCACGTAGCGCTCGGCTTGTCGTTGGAGTGTTGAGATCCGACGCTTTGCACCAAAAGCGAACCCCTGAATGAACAAAAGGTTCGAAAATGGCCTTCATCTCCTTCTCGCGTACATCCACGTGCTCCACCCAAGTGACCAAGGAAGATCCATTATGAAGATCACGTATCGGGCATCCGGAGGGGCGTTTTCGGCAAATCGATCTCACGGAAGGCTTCGGATTTGAACGCGATTCATCCACGGAGACATCCACGACGACCCGACTTCCATCCGGTTGTTGGTGAGAATATCGAACGAAGCTGGACTTCACGAGTTGAAACGATGTGAGATGGCACCGAAACTCGGCCGACATCACTTGCTTCTGCTCCTTGTAGCCTTCTTCGTTCTTTGGAGGATAGGATCTCCAACGTCTTGGCGTTTGTGATCATGCTACGAGAAGACGGGCGACCATCGACCAACATCCATTGAGAATTTGAACGATGGTGGTCGGATAAAGATGGATGGTTGCGAGTGTCTCGACGATTCGGCTTTGAAGTACGGTGCGAGGTTCGGCTCGTTGAAACACTCGCGAAGTACTCGGCCCATTAAGAGTCTCGGGATGAATAGACGTGTCGGGAGTCGGTGAAGTTATCCACAAAGGAAATCCGGCGGTGGCCATGAGCATGAGCTCGTCTTTGGCCTTGCGGGCGATATCCGAGATCAAGTCGGTGTGGACTCCGACAAGATCGTGAGCAGGTCGGGAAGGGTGTCGGATGGCAAAGGTATGGATGGGCGCTCGACTAGTGTAGGCATGAGGCTCCGCACATCCGTCTCGAGTGGTCCGTGTCGATGGAATCATCGGACGACTCGAGAATAGGCTCTTGTTGTGGAGGAACGACTTCGAGCCTTCGCGGTGGCACATCGAGTGCGGAACGGGACCTCCGCGGTGGGACGGATGCCGTTGTGGAGAGCATCGACGAGTCGTTGATTCTGCGATTGAAGCTCCTCGTTCTTGCTCGCGGCTCGTCGTTTCTTCTCTCTAGCTCGGCAATACGTTGCTCGGATGTAAGGATACCGAACTTCTTCCTATTTCTCGACCCCCGATAATAGACTTGGTCCTCCTCGAGTCCGATTTTCGGACCAAATCTTTCTCGTTGTGGCTTGGTGGGGTGAGAATACACCGCAAAAAAGCCGCCGGTGCATCTCTCGAGCTTTGGTGTACTTTGTCCTCGGAAGTCTCCTATAGACGGGAGCGGCTTCGGCTCGGCGGGTGGATCGGCGGCCGGGATTGGTGCTTGGGGTAGTGGTTGCGGTTGTGGCTCGGTCGGCATGCTAGCATCGGCGCTATTGAGCATGCTCGGTGGAATTATTTCATCCGGACCTTCAAAGATTTGACTCTACGAAGGACACACTGAAACAACTCGGCGAAAGAATTAACTCTTTTGGCCATTTGTGGTTTGGGAGGGAGGAAAGCTTTTACGGGTTTGGGAGGTTTTACGGGAAAAACGGAAGAACACGAAGAACAGATGAAGAACAACGAGAGAAAATGAGAGAGAATGAGAGAGAGACTAAGGGAAACGTGTGAAATGACCTAAGGAAACTAACGCAAACGGAAGGGAAGGGGAGAGGAGCGGACGCACGCTCGCACACGTGCCACGGACGAAAGACCCGAAAATTGCGGATCGAGCGACAAAAGTCGCAAAGGGAATAGTGGACACGCGCGTTCGATTTATTAAACAAATCGGCCGACGCAAAAGTCGTGCGTCGGCCCGATCAAATTTTTTTTTGAATTTTCTAATTTCTATTTTTTTTATTTTTTTTTTTTTTAATACTTTACGAAAAGTCGTAAAGTGAACGGTGAAAACGCGTAGCACACGCGCTTGCCGACACTTTAAACGGGCTTGGGCCATCGAAATGGTTTGGGCCTTAAAGTGGGCACTGGGCCAAAGAAATCTCCGGCCCGTTATTGGTGGGCTTAAACTAATGGGCCTAAAAACGAATAGGCCCGACACACTAATGGGCTTGGGTTACGGGTTTTGGGCTTCGGGAATGACACGGGCCCAAATGGGCTAAAATTTTTTTTTTTTTTTTTTTTTTTTTTCGAAACCTAAAACCCTAACCGATCACACAAACGGGCCTAAGGCCCATAACAAAACTAACTAACAAGCCCAAAAATAAAACAAACAGTAATTATAAATAGTAAAAATAAATAATTACAAACAGTAAAACAAAAGAAAACACTCTTTTTTTTTATTTACAATTAAAAAATTTTTTTTTTATTTTTTTTATTTTTTAAATAAATAACGAGAGTGAAAAGAAAACTTACCTTTTTACTCCCGAGGAAACCGAAAATCACCAACAAGACATCAACCTCAAGGTTTTTCAACCTTGACTTCCTAAACGTATGCTCCGATGTATGTGGTAAAATTTCCGATAAACCCGGATTATTTCCTATACAAAATAAAAAGGTTAGTAATAAATTTACAAAATAAAAACAAAATATTTACAAAAGTTAAAAATATGTCACAAATTATCTATACAAAATGAATGAATAAATTTTCCTATGTCTACGTATATTTTATTTACACAATACACTTAAGTGTACAAAAATATTTTCCTTTGCCTGAATATAGTTGAAAAAAAATGAAAGTTGATTCCAAGCGGTAACTCAAGGTGGACTTACGGCCTAGGTGCAATGCCTTGACTTAAATGACTTTCCGTGTTTTCAGAGGCGAATGGCCAGATCATATGAGAATAAGCGAGGGGCAGGATTCATTTAGTGGACTACGGAGGCTTACCCCTATCGACTTACGTCGGTCTATAGTCCTCTGAATCCAAAACCTGTCACCCAGGGTCTCGACCTAGACACCATCCATGTGCCCCTTACTCGGTTGAGAAAGCACTTAAGTGTTCGACAATTCTCCAAGTGTTAATAAAGGCCGCCCTCAACCTCAAATAACCTTACGGTAAAAATGAAGGGTTTAGGCCAATATTAACAAAAGGACCTTACCTATTCCGTTCAAGTTACAACTTACAACAACAAAAAATAATCAACTATATAAAAGACACCTAAATAAATTACTAAGTGTAACAAAATATCAACAAGTATAAACAAGTACTATTCACAAATATTCACAAAATAATAGTTAGGAATTTTAAATCCCCGTCGACGGCGCCAAAAATTGACTCGCCCAAAAGGAGCATCGATTTAAAAAAAAAACCTATCGGTAGTATAGTGCATAGTAGGGTATCGTTCACAACGGAGATCAAAGGGTGTACCTAACAAAAAATGTCACAAAGAATTAAATAAAATAAAGAATTATTATTAACAAGTATAAAGAATATATACATATGTACAAAGTAAAAGGGGGTTTAAGAGACAAGTTGAATGAAATAAATTAATTAAATTACAAAGAATAAATTAAATAAGATGGGATGAAACATAAAGAATATAAAGTTCAGCCATAAGTATACAAGTTTACCAATTATTGGACCGAAAATTAACCAAGTTCCCTAGCCATGAAACCGAAATTAACATATGTGGAATGTTGGACCGCCAATTATCATTCCCCAAATAAAACCACTTTCATGAAAATTAACCTAAGCGAACCGCACCTAGATTAACCAATCAAACATGCTTACAAAGGTAGCTAATCAAAACATGTCTAACGCATAAAAGAAGAGTTGTTAATTAAAGTGCACGACCTAGTGGGACCGCCCATCTATCCGTGATCCTTTCTTATTTGTTTCCGACCTCTTTCCAAAGCCTTTACTACTTGTGAATTAGAATTAAAACCCTAATTCTAGCACCAATTATATGCAATCATCTTAAGTTTGCAACCTTAAAACAAAAACATATAAAAGTTATCTACTAAAATAGAATCAAATAAACGGAGTCACATAAGCTACTAGAAGAACTAATTAATTAGGATCCAACAATTAAATAAACCCATAAACAAAGGCTGAAAATTATATAAATCATGTCATGTTAACTAATACAAAGGATAAACAAGCAACAAAGAGGCATAAATTTAAAGGCTAAGTCGAAATACACCGTATGAATAGCATGAAGATCTTGAAGCCACATCTTGAATCCTTGACCACAAGTAATCCAAGCTGTGAAGACAAGGTGGTGATGGTGATGGTGACGCTGAAATAGGGCTGGTGGTGATGGTGTAGACGCCTTCTCCTCCTCCTTGAAGTCTTGAAAACCCTAAATACTAGAGAATGGAAAATATGATGTGAGATGGAGAAGAGAAAGAGGAGGGTTTGTCCCTCCCCATTGAGGTGTGAATTGGTGAATTGGTGAAGAGAAATAGGCTCCTATTTATAGGAAAATGGAGAGGAAGAAGAAGACAATGGAAGAAATAAATAAAGAAAGGGAAAAGAAGTGGAATGTGAATGGGAGATAAAGAAATGGTAAGTGGTGGTGGAAATGGAATCATATGGCAATTAACCATTTATTTACCAAAAAGAAATTAAACACTAATGGTGTGGGCAGAAAGAAGAGGAAAGAATATAGGGGTGAGTGGAGCATTGAAAATAAAAGAAGAGGAAAGAAATAAAAACGATCAGCACTGAGCAGTGCGCACTTAGAACGGAATCCTGCACGTTTAAACGGTTGGATGCTTCTAAAATTTTATTTGCGAATAACTGACATCCATGTGCAGCGTGTATCAAAATTACAGCTAGATCTGACGGTGAAATTGAGAGATATGGGCTTCGCAAGTTGACTAATCTGCACAGGCAGAATGTCCGAAAATCTGGGCTTGGGCCTTTCCTCATGCTTTGTGAACTTGGGCCTTCCTTCATGGATTTGGGCCTTCCATCTTGGGTTTGGGCCTCCTTCTTGGGTTTGGGCCTTTATCTTGGGCCTGGGCCTTTATCTTGGGCCTCATGGCAAACCACCTCTTAATGGGCCTCACAAAAGCCCATTAGACTTCGTTTCTGCACATGTTCACATTAATACATCATTTTGGACTCAAATATGGAAACTAAGCTAAAATAGCAAAGTTACAATTAAATCATAGTCAAATGGTAGGGAAAACACATTAAAAACGTCACACTTTGTGCTCCTATCATGGACTTGTGGCACAGACGTATGTGTGATCTGAATCACCAAGATATTGTCAAGCTTTCCTCAAAGGAGGGAGTCCGTGGTCTTCCAAAGCTTTCCGGAAAAGCTTCAGGTATGTGTGGAGAGTGCAAGATTGGTAAACTTACTCGATCCCCACATTCTTCCCTAAATGCCCAACCTACCTCTAACATTCTTGAATTGTTGCATATGGATTTAGTAGGACCGGTTGAAACCGCTAGTGTTGGTGGAAAGAAGTATGCTCTTGTGATTGTTGATGATTTCTCACGTTTTACATGGGTGAAATTTTTAGCATCAAAATCTGAAACATTTGAAGAGTATTTCACTTTTGCAAAAAGGGTGTCAATTGAGAAAAAGCATGAGGAAAAACACATTGTTAGAATTAGAACTGATCACGGCACTGAATTTGATAATGCACACTTTGATAATTACTGTGATGAATTTGGAGTGCACCATGAATTTTCTGCTCCTATCACACCTCAACAAAATGGGGTGGTTGAAAGGAAAAATCGTGTTCTAATTGAGATGAGTAGAGTGATGCTTAATGCCTCTGGTCTCCCACATTCTTTCTGGGCCAAGGCTACTAACACTGCTTGCTATACTTTGAATCGTGTTATTTTCAGGCCTGGATCACATAAGACTCCTTATGAGATATGGAAAGGAGTAAAGCCAAACGTGGCTCATCTGAAAGTGTTTGGAAGTCCTTGCTTCATCTATAAGGACCGAGAATACTTGACCAAGTTGGATGCAAGATGTGACAAAGGAGTTTTTCTTGGTTATGCCTTGAACAGTCGGGCCTACAGGGTTTATAACAAAGTTTCTTGCAAATTCATGGAAACTATAAATGTGGCCATCAATGATGGTCTTGTGTGTTCTCACGAATCTGGTTGTATGCCTGAACAGGAACCAACTCCAAGTGCTTCCACATAAGGGACAGAAACTGCTCCTGTCATCCCAGAAGAGGAACCCTCAAATGAGGATGAGGAACTCACAGAAGGAATGAGAGATGAGACCCTTACCATCCCGACACCACATAGGGCTGGAAAACGTCAAGTGCAGAAAGATCACTCTCTCTCTGACATCATTGGTGAGGTAAATGAGCCAAGAAAAACCAGAAGCAAGGTAAATCAATTGGTGAGTAATTTTACTGTGTTTAAAAGTTTCTTGGTCATACATCGTCATGCAATAAATGAAATCACTCATTTTGGTTTTGTGTCCCTCATTGAGCCTAAGAATGTTAAGGATGCTTTGAGTGATGTTGAGTGGATTAATATCATGCAAGAAGAGTTGAACCAATTTGAGAGGAGTAAAGTTTGGCACCTTGTACCAAGACCAAAAGATAAAAATGTGATTGGCACCAAATGGGTGTTCAAAAACAAATCTGATGAGAAGGGTGTAGTGACCAGAAACAAAGCTAGGTTGGTTGTTCAAGGCTACTCACAAGTTGAGGGGTTAGACTTTGATGAAACCTTTGCCCCGGTTGCAAGGTTAGAATCTGTTAGACTTCTTTTAGCCATTGCACTGCCATTTGAAGTTTACCCTGTACCAAATGGATGTTAAGAGTGCCTTCTTGAATGGTATTCTTAAGGAGGAAGTGTATGTTGAACAACCTCCAGGATTCCAAAGCCTTAGCCATCCGAGCATGTTTACAAGCTAGACAAGGCCCTCATGGCCTTAAACGAGCACCCGGGCTTGGTATGAGAGATTATCCACTCACTTGATTGAAAATGGGTACATGAGAGGTTCTATTGATAAGACCATGTATGCATCAAAACCACATCTAAGGATATCATCATTGCACAAATCTATGTTGATGACATTGTGTTTGGTTCTACATCGGAATCTTCGGTGAAAGAATTCTCCACTCTCATGACCGAGGAATTTGAAATGAGTCATTGTGGTAAGTTGAACTATTTCTTAGGTCTGCAAGTTGTGCAAAAGAGTGATGGGTTGTTTATCTCACAATCCAAATATGCCAAAGACCTTGTGAAGAAATTCGGGATGGAAACGTCATCTGCTATCCATAATCCTATGGGCACGAGCTGTAAAATCGAGTCTTGATCCGGAAGGTGTAGATGCGATCAAACTCATTACGGGAGTATGATTGGTAGTCTCTTGTACCTCACTGCTAGCAGACCAGACATTTCATTTAGTGTTGGTGTATGCGCTCGCTATCAAGCCAATCCCAAAGAGTCACATGTGAAAGCGGTAAAACGCATCATTAGATATGTTTCTGGAACAACTGAGTTTGGGATTAGATACACTTTTGATACTAATGTGGAGATTGCAGGTTACTCTGACTCTGATTGGGCAGGTGATGCAAATGACCGGAAAAGCACTTCCGGAGGAGCCTTCTTTGTTGGGAACAACCTGGTCTCGTGGCACAGCAAAAAGCAGAACTGTGTCTCCTTGTCCACAGCTCAAGCAGAGTACATTGCGGCAGGAAGTTGTTGCACCCAATTGTTGTGGATGAAACACATGCTTGCTGACTACGGATTCAAGCAAGGTTTGCTATCCCTTTTCTGTGATAACACATCTGCCATCAATATATCTAAGAATCATGTGCTGCATTCTAGGACTAAGCATATCGAGATTAGATATCATTTTATCAGAAATTTGGTTGAGGAACAGCTGCTTGAACTCATTTTTGTTCCCACTGAACAACAGTTAGCGGACTTGTTTACCAAGCCACTTGACAACCTTCGTTTTACCAGCCTTAGAAAGGCTATTGGTGTGTGTGACATGGATTAAAAGTCTTCCCATAAGGATATGTCTGTATATAGTTCATAAGCATGTTTAAAGATTTTTTTTGAAAATGAAAAAAAATTTACTTGTGCTCTCGGGAGTTATGTGTTACATCCAGGATACAAGGGTAGGTTGATATCCTTGTGCAGTCTTTGAACTTGACCTAAGTAAGTGTCCTTACATCTTTGGTCAGTTATACTCTGGGGTCTATATGTTTGTGTGCATCTGAATATCTTATGACATTTAATATGTGGTCTGAATCTCCTTACAAGTCAGAAGTCATATAAATGTTCCACTTGAGAAGCTTTGTGGGTAGCTTAAAGCTTTGTGACTTATTTGAGATGAGGTTTGGAGATTGTTTTTGGCCAGACTATTCTTAAAGTATACATTCTTTGGTCGTAACAACGATATAAGGGTGGGAAGAAACGAGAATGGTTTGGTCACCCCGGTGGTTGATGAAATAAATTTGCAATAGGCCAAACTATTTTCAAAGTACACATTCCTTGGTCGTCACAACGATATAAGGGTGGGCAGAAACGAGAATGGTTTGGTCTCCCCAGTGGTTAATTAAGTAAGTTCACTTGAAAGATTAATCTGAATAATGTTGTTTTTCTCTTCTGAATCTAAATTGTTTGCCCTCTGGAGCATCCTTGTTATGCTTAATGCCCTAAAGTCAAGTGACTTGGGAGTCATTGGTGAACTTTTTGTTACATAGATCAGTGAGGATTCCTGGAATGTTATCTATCCTTCGATGGGGTCGAGGCTGTTATTGATGACCTCCTTAAAATATGATCCTATGAGGACGATTTTTTCAGAAGAGCTTAAAATAAGGAAAAACATTGACTCTGGGATTTGGCTCCCAAACTGAACTAATGTTATAAGGATGAATTGCTCGAAGCTATAAGGATGGAAATAACATGTGCTCTCCTGAAATCTCAGACGTTATCCTAATGGGTTACATTGCAAAGTCTCCTGAGTTGAATCACTTCACACACTCACAATCATCTGACTTTGTCTTTGGGGTATGGATCATTATTGCTCCAACTCAGTCACACCTACATGTCTACTCTCAAGAGTGTTCTGAACTTTGAGTTTAAAGGTGTCTTACTTTGTGAGTCTATGCTTTGACTGTCTCAAAACTCAGGGATCAGAAAAGATTATTGTATCCCAGGTTGTTTGTCTTTTCAAATTTCTCCTTATATTCGTCTTTTTGTTCTTGTTTCCTATGCACGTTCTTAGGGGGAGAATTTGAAAGTCTGTGACACACACTTTAATTTGAGTTTCTTACCAAATTAAGGTTGGCAAATGGTTTGCAAAAAGGTTGCTATTGGGTCCGTTTTGTTTCATTGTTCTCTGTTTTCCCTTTGTCATTCCGTGACAAAAAGGGGGAGAAATTGTTGCAGGGCATTATGGATGTTTTTCATGGATATTTCAGTTTCTACTTATGTGTTGTGATATATAATGCCCCTGCTATCCTGATTCTTAACTCATATGAATTCCTGTTATACTTCACTTGTTCTGGTGAGATTGTTGTTGCAGGTTGGTGCTTGACGTCTGGAATACTATATTAGGATAGGTAAGGCGTGTTTTGTTCAGGAATGCCAAAGGGGGAGATTGTAAGTATAAAAATGTTGGCAATCCCTTATTTAACAAAACACAGCCTTGTTTAGGAAGTCAAGCTCACTCAAGTGAAGTCTGAAGGCCTAAGTCAAAGAGAAGACCCAACATGATCTCATGGTACTCTCATGCATATGCATCTCATTGTTTTTCACAGAGGATGGCAGAACTGCCTTTTATCCTATTTCCCAGAATTATGTCTTGTGACAAAATGTTCTTAAAAGTTGAGTTTTATCTTACCTAGGTAGGATTTATCTTTCCAAAAATACCTATGCTTTTGCTAAGACTTTGTCTGGTCGGTAAGGAAAAGATGTTTTACTGTGCATTGGTCATATCAACCTTTTGATAGAGAGTGCAAAACATTTTGCCTCGTTTTGTGGAAAAGTTTTGCTTTGTGTTTTTTTTGTTGGGTTGGTTACTTGGGCATGCAACCTAGCTCCTAGACTTTCTGATCACTTTGGTTTCGTGGCTGCTCCCTTATGAGCCTTACTTTAGCCTATATATATGAAGCAAAGGTGCTCCTTGTTTTTTGGTTGTTTGGTGTGAAAATTGTCATAGCACATTTTCTTGAGCTTCATTTGGTTTTCTCTTATGTTCGGCTTATGCTCTAAGTCTTCCTTGTTGACTGTAAATCTTAGAGCTTGAACAAAAACTCTTTTCATTAATCTCATATTGCATTTGCATACCATGAGGTCGTGATTGGTAGTGCAACAACCCGAGAAGTCTTCACGAAGAATTAGCTAGATGGTAGCTAGGTTCTGAGGTTGGAGCTTCTGAAAACTTTCAGTGTAAACATTTAGAGACAAGTGAGGTAGAACAGGTCGTAGGCTAGGAAGAGTCTAGGAAGGATATAAGCGCGGCTAACTATCCCAGGTTGCTACAAACTTGTAAGAAGTGTTGAATTACATAGTGGAAAGTTTGCCCTTCAAGAGTTAGGGGCACGCAGTTTTCTCCCTGGATGCAGGGTTTCTGCGAGAACAAAAACATATTTGTGTTGTTTATATTTACTGCAACTTTACTTTATATAATCGTTCAATTGTGATTCAGGATAGACACAACCATTGCTATCCCTGAGAACAATTTAATACGAAAAAGTTGTCATTGTCCTATTCACCCCCCCTCTAGGACCTTCAGTGCTGGAGTTTTGCTTTGAAGTTGAATACAAAAATGACCAGAATATGATTTGCGGGATCTTCCGATTACACTTGCAAGCATATGAAAAAAAAAATGGCACAAAGCCTCAAATCGTCTTTGAACCGCTTCACCAAAACCTCACAATTGAATAATTTGAGGAATGAGATCGAAGCTTGTTGTCACTGCCATCAATAAAAGCCAAGTTTCACCGCTTCATATGAATTCAAAAGCAAGAGGTGTAAGGAACGGCAATTGTGAAGTCCACACGGTGACATGGGAAAGGCCACCTAAACCATTTGGTGTTTAGCTTGGTGCTGGTGCACGGATAAAACAATTCTGAAGCAAATGTGTGTTCTATATATGCATGGGTTTTTGCACAAAGCAAGATAAATTAATGGATCGATTATAATCAAACAAGTATATCCATTAATTTTAAAAGTGACCCAATAAAAATTAGAAGTTCGGCAAAATGCCATTGGACCAAAGTTGTGGTCAACGGGGCCTCCTACAAAAATAATTGGAATCAAGCCCACGAGCCCATCTACCAAGGCCCACTTCAAATTTTGAGCCCAAGCCCAATCTATAAGCTCGGCACGAGCAGTGCTATAAAAATGCTCGATCGACAGTTTGAAATCTGTGACAAAATTCAACTTGGTACAAAATCAAATAAATCCCAAAATCAAATAACTACGGTCGGTTTGATCCCACAAAGGGTACGTAGGCAATCTAGCGACCCACTAGATGCAACTGCAACTCCAAACAGAATCCCTGACTCCACCAGTCAAATTCAACCAATCCCAAAATCGGATCTCTGACTCCGCCAGTCAAATTCACTAAAATACCAAGAAATACATTCTCAAATTTCCCAAATTCAAGGGCTCTAAACCCAACAAATATCTCAAACACAAATCCAAAATAAATGGGTCATCTACCCATTTAATTCCCAAATGCCTGGAACTACATGTGGTTTGATCCCGCAAGGGTATGTAGGCAATCTAGACACAAATAATCTAGATACAACCGCATCCTAAACACTATTCTCATCCCAAATACCAAAGCCTTCAATGGGTCATTCACTCATTAGAATTCTTGAACTACGAGTGGTTTGATCCCTTCCAGGGTACGTAGGCAACCCGTCAAATATTCTGGGTGCAGCTGCAAAAATAAACAAACACATCTCTCAATTGGTTTCTTTATAAATGGAATCAAAAGGTGTTCCCTTGTCCCAAGGAATTGTAATTAAGAGACACATTCTGTCTTGAATGGGTCGAACCCGAAATAATAAAAACTCTATTCTTTTAATGAATACGAGTGAAATTATGTGAATACGAGTAAAATTATGTTGGGTGATATTTTTGCTCACTTGTGCAAATTTTTACGCAACAAACACCACCGTCAATGACCACCGCTGCAAAGCATCATCAATGCTGCTAGCTCCACCGCTGCACCACCAATCAAGGATTGAATCTCCTTCTGCAATCTTGCAACAACGCCGCAAATTTCTGAGAATCTGCCTGCGCAAGACAGTCTACTTTAGAAGTATTCTTATTTCTTTTAAACCGTTGGATTGAGCGGAAACTCTACTTATAGTTTCCTCTGTGTGTCTTTTATTCGCAGTTAAAATTTCAGGCAATTTAGACTATTGGATCTCAGGATATTCGATTCTAAAGGAGTGGTACTCATGATAGAAATTTTCTGTGATTTTGCAATGAACAAAACCAAGTAAGATTTTCTAAAAGTTCCTGCTTTTATTTAATTTCCGCATTTTTTTTTCGGGGATTTCAAAGCTTCCCTTCTTCTTCATCCCGACCCCTCTTATAGCGTGGAACTTCTATGGTGAAATTTATGAGCAAAATATTATAAGCTATACCTACTTTGAAAGGTTATGAGAAGCATTAGGGGAGTGATCGAGCTTTATATCGCTTGCGGTATATATAAGTCATGAGCACCATTAATGTCATTATTCTCTAGTAAAAGTTAAAGAGCTTAAATGAATCGTGGAGATTCATAATATATGCTATGATAAAGTAATTTCATGAGCATCCAAGAAAATCTTTGTGATAAAGTAATTTTACAAAGGCATCGAATTCGACCAATTTTTGGTCATGACTTATTCATTACTAGACTCACCTGCGTGGGTGTGATGTCTATGTAAGGGATTGGAATCAGTGGTACTTAAGAGAGCCTCGCTCCATTGACATTCCTCTTTCTTATCTGGTCATGACTACGTAGAGCTATCGAACGGTTCAAGTTATGGCCATATCCATCTTGGTCTTGTTCTAATCCGAAAAATCTTGGAAATTTTATTAGTTTTTCGTGGATGTCTTTTTATGACTATGAAACTAAGGTATCTTCTTATTGTGAAAAAGTAATTTCACAAGTGGTAAAAGTGATAAAGTAATTTCATAAAACCATTGCTGAATATAATTCAGATATGCTTCAACTATGGCTATGCTTCAATTTTGTAAGGCAACTCTTACAGAAGCAGAATTAATAGAGAAAACCCTCTCTACCTTCCCAACTTCGGCAATTATATTATGCAAGTAGCTGAAAACATGACACGATCATGATGAATAATTAGGCTTGCCGGAACAAGGAGAGTTCCAAAAGTAAATTATGGCAAAAATGGCCAATAGAGGACGAAACCCTAATGTCAAGGGTAATTCTTGATAGCCATGGCACTAGGAAGCAAGATAGCATTTACGAATTGTATAGAGAAGAATGAGAGAGAGGATTTGGGAGCTAAGAACACTCTTATGTATTTTCTCTATTAAGCTTGCTTACCAAGGAAAGAAAAATAGAGGCTATACATACTAAGCTGAGATTAGGAAAAACAAAAACCAACTTAACAAACTGTACAGCTAGATATAGCTGGAAAAATAATATGTGACACAAATCTCTCTCTAAGCTTCTAATGGTCTGTTAGAGAAACTAACAGCTCCGTTAACACCCCTCCTCAAGCTCAGCTAGGGTAACTAGTCTGAGATTGGTACAATGTGAATGAACGAGAGGAGAAGCATTTCCAGGTTTCACTGGTGAACATGCTTTTCTCACCACCTTCAAGTAAGACTTTAGTAAAGGCACAGGCGAAAACTGTTCTATTCGTTTGAAAGCAAAAACCAAGATAACTGCATTAATTTGTTGTCTTCCACTGTTCACTAATACTTCAATAACACCTGGCATTCTCTCAGTATATATATCCAGAGCCTTTAGAGCATCATTGCGTTGCATCTCAAAGAACTTGTCAACCAAATTGACTGTTCCATCACTTATAGCTTGGTAAATCTTGATGCTTTCGAAAGCAACCATCGAGAGTGCTAACAGGACCAAAAAATTATGAACCGATGCCCCTTGTGGCTGGCAACCAAGAACACGGAAAAGAAGCTGTTGCAGGGCAGGCAAATGCTCAAGCAATTCGGTAGTGTTCAGATCTTTGGTCCTTGGGCGATCCATCTCAACATCAGATTTCAACACATGACAACATTCTAATCTCTCCTCCAACAACAAGGTATAAAAACAAATCCAGGTGGAATAATCCCATGCATTAGGACTGGAATCGTCTTTGAAATGCGACAAGTTAAGCATATGATTTCTACTTCTACCATAATTCATGAGTTTTTCATGAAATGTGGGATCCACTTCCCTCAAAGGTCGATGAATAACAATTAAAGTTTCCAATCCAAGTGAACGGCAAAGGTCAGCTGTTTGACGATAACACAAAACCATTGGTATTAGCCTGAATAATTGTTCCTCATCAAAACCAGAAGCAATACCAAAAGTAGCAATAAGTTGTAAAAAGGCATGGGCCTCCAGGGAGTTCCCATAGCTAGCAACGATGTCAAAAATGTTCAACTTTGGCTTCCATTCTTCAGCAATTGCCTTTGCCATATCCTTAACCTCCTCTGTAATTGCGTCAGAATCATAGACTAACTTTGGGTTATCCATAAGTTTCTCTGGACAATATCTAGTATATAGGACCCCCAACTCAGTAAAGATTCTCATGTGTTAAGATTCCTCTCAGCTGTCACATGTTCAACCTGGCCACTCTGCAACATTTCTAATTTCTTAAGCTTCTTCATTGCATAGACATCACCAGTCATATCATTTGACAAATCAGCACCTGTTGAGTCCCCACTTTCACCATCAATATCTGCACTAGCCTGCATAGTATTATCACTTCTACTAGAATCATTAATAATCAAACCACCATTATTAACCAGGTTAGTATCGGCATTAACAAGCTCACAATCACCAGAGCCTAGCCCATCAATATCACGATGAGTTACATCATTATCTTCAGAATTAAGACCAGCACTAGCTCCTCCACCATACTCTTCACTATTATGTCCATCATTATTATCAGCATTGCTATCGTCAGCTGGATCACCAACATTTGAATCATGTGAGTCATTGGAAACCACATATGCAGCACTATTATAGTCCCTCATCAACTCAGTAGGCAACTGACTGAGATGAACCACAACACCTGGGACAGGCATCCTTTGGGAATGAGTAGGAAGAGACACCGAGGAGGGAAAATAAGTGGCTGGAATTCCATCTCGAGAATGTGTGTGATTGCCATTATAACTTCCAGCTAAATGAGCGGTCAAAGATGTGAGTGATACAGGAGGTGCAGACCCTTGATAGGCAAAGTTAGTTCTGTAAGTGTAGTTTAAAGCAACATGACCCTACAATCCACAAATTTGACATGTAGGAATAGACAATGATGGATGATCAGCTGACACATCAATTCTATAGAAACAATTTGTTGCTAAATGACCCTTCTTTGAGCAAATTTAACATGCAGGTAAAGGTCCAAGACTTGGCGATCGGTTTTGTTGCTGTGAGGTCTGTTGAGATTTGTAAGCAGGATTTTGATAGCAAGTTCTTGTAAGATGACCATGTTTACCACAAATTTGGCACTTATGAACACGAAAGCATGTGTCAATAGTATGACCTCTTTTCCAACACACTTGACACTCAATACTGCCACTACTTGGTTTCACATCTTTTCCTTTATCACCATGTATATTGTTCCAGCTTCTAGTGTCTCCATTTTTTTCATAAGTCCTCAGTCCGTTACCTCGTGTAATCATAGCACTCACGGAGGAATGAAGAGAAACGTTGTTGAAGTGAAAGCCAAGCTTGCTTGGACGTTTTGCAGCCAATAATCACATCAACAATATCTTCATCAAGAGTTGCCATAAGCAAACTTAGTAGAGCCATATCTGTTTGCTTCCAGGCCTTATAAGCTATAGTTTCTTCATTAGTAACCTCTCCTTCATTGTTAAGAGCATAACGAGGTGGTGACACCTCAATACCATCATAATAACCAAAGAGACCATTTCCAGAAAGAGTAGTCTGGAATTGAAAATTCCATTTGATGAAATTTCTTTCTCCAAGTCTCATAGTGAAATTCCGGATTCGCGGAATAGTCCCAATAAACGGTAGTCGTCCTAAACACTAATCGGAGAGTATACACAACTTTGAACAAATTAAAAGTTACTCTCCACAACCTAGGTTCTAGCTATTGCACAAGCAATACACAATTGAATACCAATTCGATATGCAACAATCACATTCAATTGTACAACCTAGAATCCCAAAGTGAGCATCATCAATAGCTCACCACGGACTATATCTAACAATGTATGATCAAGCATGCAACATGTTAATCAATTAAGCACAATAGCATAAAGATAAGCAATCACACAATATGCTAATCAATTAAGCATAATACAATAGACAAGCAAACACACAAACAACACAACGATATGTTCACCCGGAAACCTCTACCTCTAGAGGGAAAACCGAAGGGGAGCCGTACCCCACGCTCTTGTGTAACACTATGAAAAACGCCAATTGGCAAACACATACAAGGGGGAATCACAATCCCAAACTCTACACTATCAACCCTATGACTAGTGGCAGTTCTAACCTTGTGTAGCCTCCAAATGCTTCTTCAAGTGCGCCCACCTCAAGCCGCTCCAATTAGACGAACTCCACCACGTGAATCCTCCAACCGCAAGCAACACCAACAATGAAAATGATATGTGTATGTGAATTAATATAATGAATTCAATTCGTTTGACACAAGCAAGTAAACAAGGAACACTTGCTAGAATCAAACAAACCGAATTGACAAACCTTGAATATGATTCAAGGGTTGATTTAGTTATTCACAAGGAACAATAACTAAATCAACAACATCAAAGATGTGAGGATCCTAAATCATGGAACTAGAGTCACTCAACAATACCAGAAAACTCTCTCAAAGCGTTTTGGACAATAGGGAAAGAGATGAAAGAGTTAGAACAAATGAAAACCGAAGGATTCTATTTATAGAAAACAAAACAGACGCTCGGGCGATCGATCGTCACTATTCACGATCGATCGTCACTATTCATGAACAGTGGTACTGTAGCAACGGTCATAATTTCGAATCGCAACGGGCAGATTCTCCAACGACACTATTGACGATCAATCGCACTATTCCAGGCGATCGATCGCACTGTTCATATGAACAGTAACACTGTAGCAAAACAGAAAAATATCTTAAAAATAAATGTTTGCTTAACCAAATGAAATTTAATTAATTTCTAGCAAACCTAAGATATTTGTGCTACTATTTAAGCATAAACAAAATGTATGAAATGCATATGCATGATTCATACCTTGAGATGCTTGAACGAAACCTTCGATGAACAATAATCGAAGTCCGGAGAAAAGACCGGATAAGAAAGGCGTCTTCACGAACCATCTCGAGCAAGAACAACCTAAGCCACTATTCCTAATCCCTTAAACAACCTAGCATTGAATACAATAAAATGCTAATACAAGGGAATAGGTTTTGTCAAATAGGAAATAGCCAATAGCAAATATTTTGCCCTTACAATCTCCTCCTTTGGCATTTCCTAGACAAAACCTCAAATGAAATACAACTCAAATAACCTATGCTATAATAAGGTATCTTCAATATCGACAAGACAATCCTGCAATGATCAACACTAAAGCACAAGATATCGTGAAGCATGTATGGTATAACAAATGAGTTATAAACAATATGGCATAATAAACATTCTCCATTTAAACAATTAAATCTCCCCATTAACATGTAATTCTCCCGTCAATATATATCTCTCCTCCTTAACAAATACTTCTCTTCCTTTCAATATATCTCCTCCTTTTTGTCTAGAAAGGCCAAAGGGGGGAGAAAACAAAGTCGTATAAATAACATGTACGTTATGAACAACATAAACATGAAACATAATGGAAACCAATTGAAAACAATTGATAGCATACGACATAAATGAGACTTTGAAATAATAATCCATAAGGATACAAAGTCTCCTCCTCAAATGAATACCAACAAGTAAACATCATGCAATGAGAAACAATAATCATTAAGCATAGATGAATAAAGCTTAGTCTATAATATGCAAGTTATGCAAGTCATAACAAGATATAAAATAAGAAGTTCAAGACATAAGCAACTTGAGGCAATTCCAAGGAGTCTCCTCCTAAACGAGGTAGGGGGGGTACTAACCAAGAGTACAAGATGGGGTGTACTAACTAAGAGTACAAAATGAGAGTGTACTTACTAAGAGTACATGTGGAGAATAGCCATAACAACAATACAAGTTGTAAATCAATCAAAGATTAACAACTACATGATCTTCCTAAAAGCAAAAACAAGGAAGATAAATAATAAAATCCTTACAAACATGCAAAGCTTCCCAAAACACATGAAGGGAAGGACACCAAGTAAACACATAGTGTAGGTGTGTGCAAAGGATTTTAACATCTATTTGCTCAAAATAAGGCTCATTGGATAACCAACTCGGACAATGACCTAGACTTCATAGAAGAACTAGTGAGCATGAGACAAATAAATGGCCATTCCATATTGGAATAAAATAGGACAATTATACGATAAGTCCTAAAGAGTTGCAAGACACCAAATTGAAAATACCAATTTGAAATACTTTTAGCAAAATTGGCATGGCAAGCGGAAGACTATGAAACTATAATAAATAGTTTACAAAAGATAAGCCAAAAATACCAAAGAAATATACCAAATGAAAGACAAAGTCAAGCATTTCATCCCAAATAAAAACATCAAATGGATTTATAACAATAGAAGCTCATAGAGTTCTAGACAAACAAACACACCATTTGAAGGAGGCACAAAACCAACAATTTAACCAAGACTCACTATGGAGTATAAAAGGGTTTTGTGGTGCTATTGCAACTATACCTCAATATATAGGAGACATAAAGACAAGATTGCAACATATTAAAAGCAATTTGTGCATTAAAGCATTGGTCTCCACAAAAAAAAATCTTAATTTGCAACTTAGATAAAATATCTAAAATATGAGCAATAAGAAGCAAATCAAAATACCCAAAACTCATTTAAAAACCAACTAGAATAACTAGTTCAAGAAACAACAATTTGACACCAAAATTGAAATCAAAATTGAAATGAGTTAAAAATGGGATTTATAACCTCTACAAAACAACCTCAACAACATAAAATACTCGAAAGTATGAAGAGGCAAGAGGAAATAAAGCTTTAAAAGCAATTTAGGTCGATAAAATTGCAAGCAGCAAAGAGGCGATCGATCGCAAAACAGGGTGCGATCGATCGTGAAGAATCGAAAAAATAAACTGCTCTCTGCCTTGTATGCGATCGATCGCCCGATAGGATGCGATCGATCGCGTAGAGAAAACATAAAAACATGCTCTCTGCCAATGCATGCGATCGGTCGCCAACATGGTGCGATCGATCGTTGCCAATAAAAAGCACGACCAGAATAACGTGCGATCGATCGCCAAACAGGGTGCGATCGATCGCAATACCTTCTGACCCTAAAAAAATGGAGACTTATCAACAAGTCCAAAAGCATACCTTTTTCTCCAAACACCATGGAAACAAAGCAAGCAAGGCAAGCAAATAAAAAGCCATACAAGTCAGAAAAATAAACCAATCAATTCATCAATGAATTGAGGGACAAACAATTGATGATTAAATCATCAAACACAAAATGATTAAGTCTCATTCTTAATCTATGAAATGTCCTACAAGACTTCAAGAGAAACACACATGTGTGAAGTCAAGGACAATAAGAGACTCAATCATGGTCATTGACCAACACTTTCTTGACCCAAACCTTCTTGTTTGAGACAAGGGGAGGAGATAAGGAACCACTAACGGTTTGAGGTATGACCACCCTAGAGAGTTTGACAACTTCACTTAAAAGATATTGCATTTGATCCTTAAGTGAAGTGTCATGTGAAGGTTTATGAATATAGGCTTTCCTAGGTTTACCCTTCACATTTTTAGAGGCCTTAAAGACATGTGTCTTCAAAGGTGCTATGCACAAAGGCCTAATATGACCAATTTTGCCACAATTGTGACAAGTAGGAATGAATTTCTTCTTGGTCCTTATTAACTCTCTAACAATGGGAGGTGAGCTAGGAGACTTAAGAGTTTTCCTATAGGCATTGCATCTAGGTTTGATAAGACCTAATTTGCCGCAATGATTACATGTAGGCACAAAACTCTTAGGCTTTAGGGACTCAATTAAAATGGGGGTTGAGTCTAAAGCCTTAACATCATTGGTCTTAGAAGAAGAAGAGATAAAGCTCTTTTCTACAAAACCAATATCACTCTTGACATCAAGAGTTACAACTATGTCATTCTTGGCTTGACATATGGTCAAATCAAGTACCTCTTTTCTAAGGTTACCAACACTCACTTCAAGCTCATCATTCTCAAGTGATAGGGTGTTGATATGAGAATTCTTATCAAGAACCTCACTTTTAAGCTCAAGGTTTTCCTTACTAAGGAATTGACATTTTTCTTCTAGCTCTAAAATGCTCATGCACAATGATTTAAATTTATCTACATCTTGAGCATTTCCATTAAATAAACCCTCAATATTGGCTTCAAGCTCATCTTGGCCAATATCCTCATCACTATCTACATTTGAACAAATGTCCAAATTACATGGATTTGAAGAGTCCTCCCTAGCAATAAGACCTACAATAGGTACATCCTCATGATCCGAGGAAGAACAACTCTCATTAGAATCGCTCCAAGAGGTGCATGCGGTTTCTACCTTATTGGTACATTCGGTCAAATCGTGACCATAACCACCGCATGTTAAACAATGAGGACCACGCCTCCTACATAATGAGAATTTTCTACGACTTTGTAAAAACCTCTCATACTCGTCTTTTAAACCCGACAAAGAGGAACAATCTCTAATTGCCATGATGCACAAAGAAACAACTAAACCGTGATCGACTCTATTTGCCTCTAGAGAGAGGCTCTGATACCAATTGAAATTCCGGATTCGCGGAATAGTCCCAATAAACGGTAGTCGTCCTAAACACTAATCGGAGAGTATACACAACTTTGAACAAATTAAAAGTTACTCTCTACAACCTAGGTTCTAGCTATTGCACAAGCAATACACAATTGAATACCAATTCGATATGCAACAATCACATTCAATTGTACAACCTAGAATCCCAAAGTGAGCATCATCAATAGCTCACCACGGACTATATCTAACAATGTATGATCAAGCATGCAACATGTTAATCAATTAAGCACAATAGCATATAGATAAGCAATCACACAATATGCTAATCAATTAAACATAATACAATAGACAAGAAAACACACAAACAACACAACGATATGTTCACCCGGAAACCTCTACCTCTAGAGGGAAAACCGGAGGGGAGCCGTACCCCACGCTCTTGTGTAACACTATGAAAAACGCCAATTGGCAAACACATACAAGGGGGAATCACAATCCCAAACTCTCCACTATCAACCCTATGACTAGTGGCAGCTCTAACCTTGTGTAGCCTCCAAATGCTTCTTCAAGTGCTCCCACCTCAAGCCGCTCCAATTAGACGAACTCCACCACGTGAATCCTCCAACCGCAAGCAACACCAACAATGCAAATGATATGTGTATGTGAATTAATATAATGAATTCAATTCGTTTGACACAAGCACGTAAACAAGGAACACTTGCTAGAATCAAACAAACCGAATTGACATACTTGAATATGATTCAAGGGTTGATTTAGTTATTCACAAGGAACAATAACTAAATCAACAACATCAAAGATGTGAGGATCCTATATCATGGAACTAGGGTCACTCAACAATACCAGAAAACTCTCTCAAGGCGTTTTGGACAATAGGGAAAGAGATGAAAGAGTTAGAACAAATGAAAACCGAAGGATTCTATTTATAGAAAACAAAACAGACGCTCGGGCGATCGATCGTCACTATTCACGATCGATCGTCACTATTCATGAATAGTGGTACTGTAGCAACGGTCATAATTTCGAATCGCAACGGGCAGATTCTCCAACGACACTATTGACGATCAATCGCACTATTCCAGGCGATCGATCGCACTGTTCATATGAACAGTAACACTGTAGCAAAACAGAAAAATATCTTAAAAATAAATGTTTGCTTAACCAAATGAAATTTAATTAATTTCTAGCAAACCTAAGATATTTGTGCTACTATTTAAGCATAAACAAAATGTATGAAATGCATATGCATGATTCATACCTTGAGATGCTTGAACGAAACCTTCGATGAACAATAATTGAAGTCCGGAGAAAAGACCGGATAAGAAAGGCGTCTTCACGAACCATCTCGAGCAAGAACAACCTAAGCCATTATTCCTAATCCCTTAAACAACCTAGCATTGAATACAATAAAATGCTAATACAAGGGAAGAGGTTTTGTCAAATAGGAAATAGCCAATAGCAAATATTTTGCCCTTACACATAGTGATCACACTCAGCAGTGAGTGTACATCAGAGTGAGTAAAAACTGCCAAACTAATACCTCAAGATGCCATTAACTTCTGCAAGTTTCTGACTATACACTTCTTATAAAGAACAGTAAAAGTAACAATTCAACAAACTCCTCAAAGAAACAAAGATTAACAAAGCCCACAGCTCCTTTAACACCTCCTTTTGCTCGGATTTGTCACTCAATTTTCTCAGAAAAAGAATAATTTGCTCAGATTTTTTTTTTGCTCAGATTTTGACAGAATTTTACTCAGATTTTTGACTCAGATTTTGCCTAGATTTTGCCTCAGAATTTTTCTTAGAATTTCAGATTTTGCTCAATTTTCACACAGTAAAGAAAATCAAAATTCCTTATTCTCCCGCCAAACAAACAAAGACGCAGAGAAATGAAAGAGTACCAAACACCGCACAAGGACCATGCGCGACCTGCAGCGTAGCTCTCGAATCGCGTATCCAAGAAGAACGTTCCGAAGAAGAGCTTGAACACTACATTTTCTTCAATCTCTGAAGACGCACAAGTCGAGACCTCCAAAACCTCGGTGGATTCCACTCCGATTTTTGTGATTTATGACATCGATGAGGTCAATCGTGATGCAGACATATCCGAGAGTCCGAGAACACTAGCAGATCCATCTCTCTCAGCTTCATTAGAGATCTTGTTTACCTCTGATCTCCACTAATCTAGCAAGTAAGCATTATAACTGCTCCGAATCAAAATCTGAAGTAGAGTAACACTCGATCCAAGTGGCGAAGATGATCAAAGCCTCAAATTAGTTGTAGAGAGAGAACTAGATCGAGAATCACAGCAATGAGTAGAAGAATAGATGCGGAAGCATGAGATAGAGGTCCAGGATCTATGGATGCTCTGATACCATGATAGCCATGGCACCAGGAAGCAAGCTAGGATTTACGAATTGTATAGAGAACAATGAGAGAGAGGATTTGGGAGCTAAGAACACTCTTCTGTATTTTCTCTATTAAGCTTGCTTACCAAGGAAAGAAAAATAGAGGCTATATATACTAAGCTGAGAGGAAAAACAAAAACCAACTTAACAAACTATACAGCTAGATATAGCTGGAAAAAACAATACGTTACACAAATCTCTCTCTAAGCTTCTAATGGTCTATTTGAGAAACTAACAGCTCTGTTAACAATTCTAATGAACGATCCGGTTCATATAATGGTCCCAACAAGGAAGGAAATCGCAACAACGTTGCACAAAATCGTGGGAACTATTGCACCAAGTCAAAAGAGCAAGGAGGAAGAGGCATGGGCCATGGAGGCCATGTCAATGCTGGCAAAGTAAAGCACGGCAACAGGGTGCCAAGAGCACCAATCCATCCTCCAATTCAAAGGCACAAGGTGCCAAATGTGAGGAGTTTAGCAAAAGCAGCATTACGGTGGACAAGAGCGCGACATGTGACCAGTGTGTCGACGCATCAACCAATACCATAAAGAATTTAAATGGCCCGCTTGTTGGTTGAATCGGTCCACAGATATCCCCTTGGATTCTATGTAAGAATGCGAGAAGTACTTTAGGATCATTTTGCATAGGACGGTCTCGGTTCCAATTTCCCTAAGGAACATGCTTTGCAAAACGAGCGTTTAGCCTTGGAGGCATTAGAAGCATAGGAGGAATGAGACACTTTCGAGAAAGTATTGAGGTCAGACGAGGGCGTTCGGACGGTAGGGGGTCCGTCCGGACGGAAATACTTTCTGGAAGTGGGCGACGATTCCAGTAGGTCTCTAGAGCGAGGGCGTCCGAACGGACGCTACGTACAGTAGCTATTCTGGAGTCAGGGCGTCCGGACGGCAAAGCCTCGTCCAGATGGATTCGTCGATTTCGTCGGGCATAAGCTATTCTGGAGCGATGGCGTCCGGATGGCAATGCCTCATCCCGATGGACGCTACTAACAGAAGCTTTTCTGCTCAGTTTTCCATCTCCTTGAATCATCTTTTGATTCATGCTTCTATTAGCTCGAAAGAATGGATGTCCGCTTGAGGTTTTCAGTATATGGATCATCAGATCACGACCTGGGTGTCCCAGCCTATCGTGCCAAAGCCAAAATGTGTCAGAATCAAAGAGGTCATCTCGAATGACATTTTTTGATTTAATAGCTCGAATAGTGGTAGCATATAATCCACTAGAGATACATATAAACTTCTCTAAGCTGCGCTTTCTTCCGCAGTCATTAGAGGTAATGCAAATGAATTTTTTCCCATTCTCATCATGTGTTTCAGTATGGTATCCATTGGCTCTTATATCTTTGAAGCTCAAAAGGGTTCTATTCCCTCTAGGAGCATAGAGAGCATTTGTGACATCAATTAAGGTGTCATTAGGCAAGAGTAATTGAGCAGGTCCTCTTCCTTGCACACGGTTTGATGGTCCAGCCATCGTAGTCACAGAGGAATGTGAAGGCATTAAATCCAAAAACAATTGCCTATGACGCAATATAGTATGTGTGGTTCCACTATCGGTGAGACATTCAAGTCTCTAGAATATATTCCTAAATTAAAAGCTCATGATTAAAATAAAATTGAGGAAAGCAATCAAACTCGAAATTTTATTAAAGATATAGCCAAAATGGATTACATCCAAAGTCTCAACTTGGTTCCTAACCAAAAACTAAATAAAAAATACAATGAAAATTAAGATTTAAGCGAAGTCAGGAGTCCTATCATTCTTCCCAGCTTGAAAATCTTACCTTCAGTTTGACGTCCTCTTCGTCATTCTCTTGTTCGAAGTTGTGGACTTCGGTGGCTTCGCGATACGCCTTGTATGCGTTAGCTACATTCAAAGGTGCTATGCAAATCTTTCCCCAATGGCCGGTTTGTCCACATCTATAGCATAGAGATGTATTGTTGGAATCCTTTGATTGAGTGGCGACATTCGCACGCGGTGCAGCCCTCTTAAGGGGCACGACATTGGCCCCAGATGAAACCATGGTGCCGGCGGCTTCTCTTCCTCAGGTAGCCTCCACGGCCTCCCCCTCGCCTAGTTCGGCGACTACCTTCTTGAGCAGAGCGATTGTATGGACCCGAACGTCCTGAATTGTCCCTAGGTTTAGGGTTTCGCTCGAGGCAGCCTCCTCTTAGGCGCCACTATAATGGGTCTCCGAAACTTGTTTTGTTCCCACGGGCCTCGCATTATAGTTCTTCACAAGTATTTTCTCGTGCTTTTCAGCAACAGAGAGAGTAGAGATTAGCTCATGAAATCTTGTGATCCGTTGATTTTGCACTTCAATGTTGTAGTTCTTTGCAACTACTAAATCAGAGACGGGGAAGGTAGAGAGAGTCTTCTCAATCAACATTGCATCGGTAATAGTCCTCTGACAGAATTCCATCAGGGATTTGATGCGGAGTGCTTCTTAATTGAAATCAAGGATCGATGAATAATCACAGAAGCGCAGAAGTTGCCACTTCATCTCAAGGTCAGGAAATAGGGATTCACGGACATTACTGAACCACTCTCCGAGTGCAACCCATAGTCTATGGGGATCCTCTTCATTGAGGTACTCAGATTGTAGAGATTCATCCATATAACGAATCATTAGGATGATTGCTTTGGCATTCTTAGTCTCTATAGCATCAGCAGTAGCGGTGGAACTTGTTGCTCCTTGAGCAGGTGCGGCGGCGGCTGCATCATCGGTGATGGCTGCAGGCGCAGCAGGGCCAATGGCATATGGCTCACGGATTGCTGAGATAATCCCTTGAGCTTTCAAGTGGTTACAAACATCATGAACCCACTTGTGGTATGACTGGTATCCAATACCAGTAGCATCCAAAGGTGCAAAGTCCAGCTTGTTCAAGTTGCTCATCTTCTTGAAAAGTAAACAAGAGAGGTTGAGGTTAGTTTTCAGAAGGGACTTTTGAGAATTTAAACTTCCCACGAAAATAATTTATGTTTCTGAATTATGTTCCCAAGAAACGATTTCCATGTATTAAATTTAGATGAAACGTTTGGTGTAATATGATCGTTTCTTCTATTACGAATTCCTCATCCGGAGGTACTTACAATGAACTCCTTGTTCAAGGTCTCTTCTTCTCTACGGATCCTTATCCGAAGGTATAGCTCGAATCCTCACAATTCGGCTCTTGAGAATGTCATCAATAGCATGATGACATTAGAGGTGCTTATGACTTACATATACTGCAAGCAGTATGGAGCTCGATCACTCCCCTAATGTTTCTCATAGTTTGATGAGTCTCGAATAACATCCCAGGTTATAAGAAAGGTGGGAGGTAGAAGAAAGGAGGTTGAAAGTCCCCGAAGAAAAGAAATGTCGAATTTAACATGCTAAAAAGCAGGAACCTTTATAAAAACTTACTTGTAATCTTTTCTTGAACTTGCAGTGAGGTGGTTATGCAAGCGGTGGCCGGTGAAAGAAGGAGAAGCCGGCATAAATTCCTGGTAGAAGCTTCGGCGTCCGGGCGGGTGTGATGGCTTCCGGGACGGATAGTGCGATCGGGAATTTCTAGGGTTTTCGGGGATTCAAGGCTTTTGATATCAGGGCTAGAGGCTCGTGCTAATAACGTGTTTAAGTAAATTGAAAGTAGAGAGACAATAAATAATAGCAAAAGAATATGATGATCTTTATTGATGAATAAATGTCTCTTTATATAGAGGAATACATTGTACAATCCTTGTAGTAATTGGAATTCTATTCAAATACATAATCTTTATGTCAACCTAACTAGATATTCCTAGGTTGATTAAGTACACACAAAAGTAGGGAAAAATCTATTCAAATACGAAGTTGAAATATCACTTTAGTCCGAACTTTATCTTCCCTCGAGGGTTTTCCGACCTCGTTGAACGGAGGCATACCTATTGGGCTTTGATTAAGCCTACACGAGCAAAATAAAACGGGTTTCGCTTAAACACAATAATATTTTTAAAGCTAAATTTTAGCTGTGGGGTCAATATAGCCATTCTCTGCTGAGATGGCTAAATTCTTGGCAGATGGAAAGTTTGACGAGTAAGGAAAAGAAAAAGAAACAAACACGCCAACACGTTAGGCACGTCACCTTGATCGAGAAACGGAGAAAGTCGTCGTGTTCCTGACCAAAAAAAAAAGTCGCGTTCAGCAACTGTGAACTGTTTTTTGTTTGGTCTGAACAACTGTGCATAATTCAGACGGCGAGGATGCAAAAATATATGTAATCTTACATTTTGCTTGAAGATTAAGTCATTCGGAGAGAAAGAAAAGTTGAAAGCTTTTCGATTTTTAGTACAAATCAATTACAAAAAGCTTTTCTATTCAGTTTGGGATCATTTGCCAAAAGGAACGGTAAGATAACGAGCCTTTATCTTCTTGTTCTTGTTGTTCTTCGTTTTTTTCTTAATTCGTATTTGGATTATGTCTCTGAATTGGCCCACGCCACAAACCCATATGATATTGAAAACTGAATCCCAATTTTCGGTTTTAGGGTTTCCGCATTTCAATTTTGTGCATAACTAGTGACACAGTATGCACTGGTTAATTAGTATGAAATTTTAGCTGTTTAGAAGATATAAAACTTGTTTAGTAGATGATTATTGGCTATATGTTTATGAAATTAGTAGCTTTTTTGAATTTGGAGTCATGTTGTGTGAAATTAGTATGAAATTGTAGCTGTTTTGAATTTGGTGTCATGTTGTTGCTTCATGGAAAACTGGAGAGAGAGAGAGAGAGAGAGAGAGAGAGAGAGTAATTACTTGAACATGCTGCTTCTAGCTCATAATAATGCACTTCATGAAGTGATTTTATTTGAAATGCAGGCTGATATAAGAGGGCGCGATGGCATCAAAGACTTTGCGGAGAAGGCTTCATCATGGGGATGTTGATGGAAAAACGCATGAGCATTTGGAGGCATCAAGTTCAGATGGTCTTAATGAGCCTCTACTTGGAAATTATGAGTGTTCAGATAGGCATTCAGAAGTGAGGCCTTTGTTTGTCATTCACACGGAGGATGGAATTTCTTCTGTTAATCATTTTCTTTGGCCATTTGCCTGTTAATAACTTTCTGGGATGTATACTATAGGAATGCACACTTGAAGAGCTCTGGGATGATGAGCGGAGAAAGGAACAACTCCACTGGACTTTTTTGTTTTCTCAGTTGATTGCACAGTGGGCACGATGGTTAGGTATACATCCTTTTTATTTTTTATTTTGGCTACAAGTATACATCGTTTTTATTATCAAGAAGTCTTTTGATTTTCACTGGGAGATTTTTTTAACTTTTTCAATAAGACATGTATATCTTTTGATTCTTATCAAACAAAAAAAAGACATTCATATCATTCAACAAGAAAATGTTCTATGAAATTAAATAAATCTTAACTTTATTTCGTTCTAGTGACGTAATTATAGAATCCTGCTCAGGAAGTTGCCAACTTGATAAGACACCATTTAATTAAGAAGTGAAAATGATTGCTAATAAGATTGTTTTTACTGGTTCATTGAATTTCACGTGTCAAATTCTGAAAAGTTCCTAATTAGCTGCTTAGTGACAAATTATTATCGGATGAGTGAAGGACCCCAGAGTAAATATTTAGCAATCTACGCAGAGTTTAATGTCGTTAAAACTGATAAGAAGCTTCTATATGGTCATTTCAAAGGATACTATGCTCTGCATTTGCTTTTTCACTGTTGATTGAATGGAACTGGAGAGAGAAAGTTAACTTTTTATTTTTCATTGAAAAATACTTTGATACAGTTTTTTTTTGTCAGTAGATTACATGGTGGGAATTAGTTTCAAGTTTTGTACTGAAACCATTTTTTTTCTTGGGCTTTGTAGCAAATATTGTCCTGGGATCTGGATCGTTTATTGGACGGTTTTTGACCTTCCCTGCAGCTACACAAAATGGACAAACTAGGTTGCTTGCACCTCCCCTTACACCTGTGCAAGTATGTCCATGATCTTATCTTAAATTGCTCGAAGTTTATATATTCTTGAGATGCTAAATAGACGAAATGTTTTAATATGGAGCTTCGTACATCTAAGATATATATAAAGATAATCTATAGATGTGTTTATCTAAGAGAGAGGAATCCAGTGTAAAAGATATTTTTAAATTAAATATATATATAAGATGTGTTTATCTATAGATGTGTTTATCTAAGATATATATAAAGATATTTTTAAATTAAATGTGTTTATCTTAATGATTTACTTTTTGTTATTGGTGGTATTGTCAAGGAATGAGGCTGCTTTATAGGCTCTCTATCTTCAATACATTTATAATTGGAAATGTTACCCAGTGTAAAAGTTGGTTTGGAGGAATTGATTCACTCTATAAACAATCGTTATGATGAGAGAGAGAGAGAGAGAGAGAGAGAGAGAGAGAGACGAGAGAGAGAGAGAGAGAGAGAGTGTAGAGGCTCTCTATCTTCATACTTTTTATAACTTGAAATGTTACCAAGCGTAAACATTGTTTTGGAGCTAGGAATTGATTCTCTCTTTAAACAATTGTTATGATTCGATGGAAAAGAGAGAGAGAGAGAGAGAGAAAGAAGAGAAGTGTATGCTTATTTGTAATAGAACCCTTCAACCCTTCTCCTGGTTTCCTCTACTCCAAATGAAAAAGCTTTGCTCATGGATAGCGAGAAGTTCTTATCTTTGTAGAATGGTAGACCATCTAAATAGTAGTATTTATCTTTGACATGGCTTTAATTCTTGACCAACTGAGGTGGAAAATTGACAAAATATACAGTGGTTCTCATTTTTCTGAATATGTTTGTATATTTACCTAGAGGAAGTCTATTTAAAGAATCTATATAAAAAATTAGAAGTTTATCAATAAAATCTCTTCCCATGTTTTCAATGGACGTGCTTATCGATGATTATTGATTTCTTTTAGTTCCCGGTTTGTTCCATTTCTAAATAATCCTGTATCATTATATTCAAATTATTAGTTATAGGACTCATCGATAGTTCTCCTTCATATCTTGAGTTCTTGATAATTACTGGATATGCCGTCATCTGAAGTGGATAGTTGTAGTTTCTCTTTTCAACTTTCAAGTCTTCATCTTTTTGAAAACTTTTGTACTTTGTATCTAAATAAATCAATCATTGTCCCATATCCTAACATAGAATGTGTTTTGGAAGATGAACCAACATGTATCTTTATAACAGATGAAGAGAGTTTGAGTTCGAACCCTGCAATTACAAACTCTTAATTATATTGGACTAGTGTTGGACACTCTAGTGGTGGAGAGAGGTCCATGTGTTGGGGTAGTGTAACAGTTTAAATAATTGTTATCTCATCTCCTAACAACTCATTTGCGAACATTTTAAATAATCGACTTGTATAGTTGTATGCATTGCAAATTATATGTGTTGAGTACGGGGTTAACTCGCTATTGGTATTTGTGTCCTCTAGGAAGTAAGACTCAGATACCTGCGGCAAAGGCTTGAAGTCCCCTTTGATGGTTCTCGCGTGGAGCATCAAGTAGGTCTTCTTTCCATTTTTCATCATTTTTCTATTATGTTACTACTTTGTCAAATATAGATGTGTGTTTAAAAATCATACTAGTGAAGTTGTTATATTTCTCATGTGTGTATATATGTGGGGAGTTGTTATTATCACTCCCACAATGTCAATCTAAAATCCAAATTAATGAAATAGAAATTTTTTTTAGGTTTATGAAGGGTTGGGAGTGAATGAGCTTTGGCATCAAGTGCGTTATTTGCCTGCATTATGGGCTTCAGTTACTGATGTTTTAAGGGACTATTTTATATCTTATATTATTACAAAATTGTTAGCTGTTGTGAAGTGACGGCTTCTTTTGTTCTCTGGTTGGTAGTCTGTGTTTTTTTTCTCAGCTCTAGGTCTTGGATTCCTTATCCACTCCTTGTATTGTTCTCTTCTTTTTTTCAATAATATCATTGTTTCTCCTAAAAAAAAATATCTATACTCAAAATAATAATTATTTTCATATAATGTAAAAAGTGCAAAACAAGTGTAGATTAACATTATAGGAGTGTTAATAAATAATAACAACTCCCTATTTATAGATATATGTATATACATGTCTAGATACTATTGGACTTTACCATTTAGTTTTGTACAAGATACTTTTGGAGGTATGCAATTCTGGGTTAGGTACTTTTGTGTGGTTCTTGGCATGACCATAGTAATCCAGCATGTGTTTGTTCGTTCCCAGGTATAGATGCAGTAGCCAACAGAAAGGGTACTTTAAGTTGAAGACAGCTTACTAGAATGTTTTAAATGTGGGTGGTGTGGAGAGGGGCGGGTAGGGGGTGAGAACAACACTGAGATGGCTCTGTATTTTCTCTAAACCATAGTACTTACTCTCTTTCTTTCTTTCTTCTTCTTTTTATTTTATTTTTATAATTTTTTTTATAACATTAGATATTTGGTATCATCGTCTACGCTGAGATATACCATAGGTCGGATAAGTTGATTAGAGATCTCACTATCAACCCCATGGCCCAAAAAAGTAGACTTCTCTTACCATAGTTTTTATTCTGTTTACTGGTTTTGAAATCGGCCACCCTGCACCCAGACCATTATCTCGGGAATAATGAGACGAGTCATATTTAGTATATTTTCTATATTTAAGTTTTATTATATGGAAAAAAGTGTGAATGAAAGATCCCACTGAATTGAATTTGGTATATATATAAATATATTTATGTTCTTTTTTTCGCTGTCCCTTGGTGAAAACAGAAATTTGTTGGGGCTCGAAAGAAAGCGAGCATGGATGGTGGTTTGTTGAGTGTTAGCCTTTTTTGGGTCATTTGGGTGGAAATGAATGAAATAATATTTGAAGGGAGTAGAGGTATCAGAAGGGAGTAATTTTCGGAGAGTGCTGGATTTGGTCTTCAATAAGGGTTTCAATTTCAGCATTCTTTAGTGATATATTTGAGGTTATTTTATAGTTGGAAAGATTTGGACTTGTTGCTTTGCCTTGATCTTGTAGTTTGTTGCTTTCTCTTTTAGGGATGTTGCTGTAGTTTTTAGTTTTCTTTTTTTTTTGTTCATTTTGTTTGTACCTTCTTTTTTTCTTTGTTCTAACTGTCATGAAAGTTTACTCTTATTTTTAATTCTACTGGTTAAGACAAGTTGAGTATGTGGGTTGCAGGATGCACTTAAACAATTATGGAGGTTGGCTTATCCAGATAGGGAGCTCCCGCCTCTTAAATCTGAGCTTTGGAAAGAGATGGGTTGGCAAGGTCCAGATCCTTCAACAGATTTTAGGTATGTAGATTAAAAAAGAAGAAAGTAACATTGAGTGAGTCACATATGTTCTTTTTTATTTTTTTGTTTGGATTTCTTCTGTGAATCAATTGATAATGGGAAATTCCAACCTTGTTTGTAGAGGTGGAGGATTTATATCATTGGAGAACCTTATCTTTTTTGCCCAACAGTATCCGGTTTGTTCTCTTTCAGACCTTACCTTATATCATTGGAGAACCTTACCTTATTTGTTTTCTTTGTCTATATTAGGCGATTGATAAGTTTTATTTCATGCTTGTGACACAAATCTCAATATTTGTTCTTAGAAAACTATGGCCCCATTCTATGTATCCTTTGTTTTTTTTTTTTTTTTTTGAAACGGGATTTATCCTTGTCTTTAATCCATCATGTTCAGACCATCCAATTTGGCCCTTTTATTATTCTGTTAATGTACTGATTTATGTGTAATCACTTGTCCTAGTCCAAAATTGGTCTTTGGACTTGCATGGGGCATGGATTACTGCATATCAAACTTGGGCTATATTACATTTTTGATCTATATGGGTTGGCCCAATTCCACTTTAGTGGTTAGAGGAGTGACAATTTGTAGATGCTACCATCTCTTTTCTTTAGGCAGAGCAGAGTAATTTGAGCAAGTTTGGTAAAATATTGTTGGTCCTTATCTGGGTTAGTTAAAATTTAAAAAGTAATAGAGCTAAGTTCACAATGGCGTGAATAAAACAAGAAAAGAGAAAAGAAGAAAGAAATTTAGCATCACCTTTGGGATGTGGAAGAAGGAATTTTAGTATTGCGGTATCTATCATTGCCACTTGGGAAGTTGGGAGTAATCCCATGGCAAGTAGTTTTGGGGAAAGGTTTATTTTCATTGATGGTCCGAACATAATTCATTAAGGGAAGCTATCTTTGATTCATTTTATGTTGAGCAGCTTTCATTATTGTATTTCCCTCTTTCAGATCCCAAGCACAGTGGCTCAAACATACCAAGTTTGATGAGGGAATTTTATGTTGTTTAGGAGGGGAAGGGGACCCTCTGATTATATGGGATACTGTACCTAGAAGATAGGAAAGAAAGGGTACAGAGGTGAGTAATTTGGTGATTTGGAATAAGGCAGTACATGGGATATAGTTGTGAAGATTTCCTTTACGGAATGCTGTTATAAGAACAAACATTGATCGCCTGAAAATGGGTTGGATTGAAAAGATAATTATCAGAGGCTTAAGTCGGTTGCACTGGAAAGCCATTTCTCTAGGTACTAATTCCTTTTTCATGCTGTCGTATGGTAGTGAAAAATGGGTAACTGGAAAAGTAAAGTTTTGGGTTGGGAAGACAGCTTTTTGTATTTAGTTTTGCTTCTTTATAATTTTTCTTTTTGAAGAAACAAACTTTCAATAAAAGAAGAATCAGATACAACACTACAACAGTACAGAGGACGAGTCCACATAAATTTAACTCTCAAACTTGCATGATGTGTTTATTGCAAAGTTGAGTGTATATTCCTCTCTTCTTTTCAGTTGGGGTTTTGGGTTTCACAGAAATTTAAGTTACTCCAAAGTAGGGAATTTCTTCATTTCTTCCAAAGTCAGAGAATGTGGCTGCAATATCATCTAGACCAGATCAGAGGAGTTGGTGTTTTCAAACTTTTTTCTTGCAAATGCTTGGTATTTAAGTTGATGGACAATCCTTGTCTCTCTTTTTACAATCTTCATTATAGGATTTGGAAGGCTAAAGTGCCACCTAAGATACAAGTTTAGCTTGTATTTTGAACACTTTTAGATATGGTTCAGACGAGAAGTGTTTTGTTTGCCTTTCCCCCGAATGGTGTATATTGCGTAGAGGTGGGGCTGAAAGTGCTGATCATTTGCTTCTTCATTACCTAGGTGCGTTATATATATTGGATAATGTTGTTTATGAGATAGTTTGAGTTGGGATTTGACATCATATGAAAGGCACAAATGTTTTTTGGTCTTTTCTATGGTAGAAAAGAAGGTGAAGTTTCTGAAGATGTGATGTGATGGCTGTGTTGGGTAATGATGAAAAGAAATAGAGGATATTAGATAACTTTAGGCTATAATGCACAGATATGGGATGCAGGATACGATATGACACAATACGTGGACATGGAAAATTTTAAAAGGCACCGATATGATACGTTAAAGATACCTCAATTAAAATAAGATTGTATACATATATGATTTTTAAATAAATAAGTTGAATAAAATTGCAAAAACTGGATGCGTAATGTTGGGCTTATCTTCCCAGCCTTGTTTGTATCAGAAAGAAGCTCTTCTTTGCTATACAGCAGAAAACCTTGAAAGGAAGAAAGGGAAAAATCAGAAGAAAACGGATAAAACATATAACTTGTATGCTGATGATGTCTATCGATGCTTATTGCTTACTTCAATGGACGTGTAGAAACCCTAAGCCCCTATCTGATTTGGAATAGAGCTAAGAAGAGCGTCGAGTTTGTCTTCTGTCATGTTTGAAAATAATTTATAATACCCCAAATACGTATCCTGTTCGCCTTATGCCGTATCATAGGTGTATCCAAAAATCAAATTTCAAGTAAAGTCAGCGGAACTCCATTTGGAGTATCCAGTACATATCCATTCTGTATCCGAGCCATATCCGTATCAGATACAGCATCAAAATTTATCATTGTATCAGACTTTAGGGAGAGGAGCTCTCATTTGATCAAATTCTGTTGTGGTAATCACAATGACCTTTTGATCTTCAGAATTTTGGGAAATGTGACATTTTTTATGACTGGATTAATGTTTAGTGGTCCTATGGTTTTGTAATGTATTTTCTGTCTATGTTTGTACCTGGATTCATTTCAATTGATGAGATGCTATTTGGCTTAACATAACAATAGACAATCACATTTTATATCCTGGACTTTTATATTATAGGCATACACCATCATTGCACATTTGTATCCACTGGCAACAAATGTAAGATCCTGTGTGCATGTTGGCTCTGATTTTCAAATGTGCTCGTACAGTTTTTAATGTCGTCTATATGTTGGAATGTTTTGTTGGAAAGAAATAGAAGAAAGTTTGAAGATAAGAGGGAGAATGTGCAGTTTTATGGCTTCCTGTTGGGTGTTTTTCGGCAAAACATTTTAGGAATATTTCAGCAACTATCTCGATTTGGTTCCATTTTTTTTTAGTTGGTGGGTTTGTTTTTGCGGTTATAGTTCTTGGTTGATATTTTTTTTGTTTTTATTATTATTATTTCTTTTGTGTGTGGTGTCTTGTTTGATGTAGGTAGTTTCTTTATCTTTTGTGTCCACGTTTTTTGTATTTCTTCTTATTCTCTTATTAGTATAATCTATATGTTTCCTATAAAATATATAAATAAACTCCGATTGAATGGTGCAAGTCTGTACTCTATAACTTGAGTACTTGGGGCCTCCTTCCAATTGCTCAGTCTAGATGTTAAGCCTGCAAAAGAATTCTACTATGCTTGCTCTGTGTCCAGCTGTAATTCTGTTTAATCATATGACAGAGTGGCATCTTCAATCTACCTTTAGTTTTGGGATCAAAGGCAGTTGTTGTTGCTATATTTGTTGCATTAGCCCCAAGATAATATGGAAGTCTCAAATTATTATTTTTATTTATGTACACATGGATGAATTAGTACCATTATTATCTCAATGGCTAAGAACAGTTTGGCTTAGATTTTGGTGATATAGGTAGCCATGTAGGGACTGTTTTCCCTTCTTAGGTTAGTCATCTGGAAGATGAAGCTGGTTTTTCCTAAACTTCATCATTTCCTTCAGATTGACCTCTCTATTCTATTTTGGTTCACTGTGTTCCTTGCTTCTGTGATGCTTGAAGGACTTTTGTCTTAATTTTCTCTTTTATGTTTAAAACTTCTATTTTACTGCTTAAATTAAATGAAGGGAAGTTATGATTTATTTTTGTGATGCTTTTGTGCGTGACGTACATATTTGTTAAAGATTGATGTTTTTGTGATCCTTAAATCTGGAAGAAGCATGGAAGACATTGTAGTGGCAGTCTTATTTTCAATAAATATATGGTTTTGTTCCGTATCAAGCCATGAAGGGGTAGTGAGTTTCAAAATTTATCCTCCAGGAATCATTCCAAAGATTGTTGCATAAACAAGATGGAACCAGAGCTGAGTGGGAATATCCTTTTGCTGTAGCTGGCATCAATATTTCATTTGTCTTGGCACAGATGTTGGATCTTCAATCAGGTAAATATGAAAATGCTTGATTGGGAATTGTAGATGTGTCAGATAAGATAAGCTGTCCATGGAAAAGTGTCGCATCTTGGCATGTTTATTTGATGAATCAAATTCACAATTTTATTTTACTTTTTAATATCACGAATCTAATCCTTTTGGTCATAAGGAAAATAATTGGGTTGTATCTTTCTTGCAGCAAAGCCAACTTCTTTGGCAGGAATCCGATTCCTAGAACTGCTTCAAGAAGATGAAATGGCATTTGATAACCTATATTGTGTAGCCTTCCAAATGATGGATGCTCAATGGCTTGCAAAGCGTGCTTCATATATGGAGTTCAATGTAATTGATTTTTTCATACTCGTTTGCTAATTTAAGATTCAAGTGTTAATGTTTTCAATCCCAATCATGTCAGTTACTACCGTGTACTTATCGACTTAATTTAATTTAACGTATTATTATTATTTTTTTAAAAATTTAATTGTTTTTTTTTTCAGGATGTAATGAAGTCTACAACAACTCAGCTAGAGCGCGAGCTTGCACTTGAAGATGTCTCCAGTGTTAAAGATTTACCAGCATACAATTTGTTGACAAGATGATCTCTTGCAAGTCTCTTGTGACATGTATCCTTGTCTGTAATACCATATCCGTTGAGAAATGTGACTTATCAAAAACAATTTTTTTGTGCTACTGATGTAGAAAGTAAGTAACTAGTCCTTTATTAAGAATCATTTACTTTATATGGCACTAGCCTCTCGAATACAATGCTCACACCAAGATGCATTTTTTCTCATCATAAACTTTTTTTTTTAATGGAAAACGAAAGTATATTAAGGGTAACGATTGCACATGGCGTCCCATATTTTTTTGGGGCATGACAAAAAGAAAAATCACCTAGGTAACTTTAACATATTCTCCTGGGGTTTTATGATAAACAATATCTGAATTTAAGACTGTTCATCACTTTGGTACCTGACATTTAAAAACTATCATTTTAGTACCAAACATTTCAATCACGACCCAACTTTAATACCTGCCGTCACTAACACCGTTAAATTCACACTCACGTGAGTTTTAAACATGGGTAATTTCGTCATTCCATGATTTTTTTTCTCTCTCTGTCACGTAGAAGATTTTTTTTATTGTTTTTCATTTTTCATTTTTTTTCTTCTTCTTCTCTCTCATCCCTCTCTGTTCGTCTCTTCCCCTCTTCGTCTACTCTCTCATCTTTTTTTTCTTCTTCTTCTCTCTCTCTCTCTCTCTCTCTCTCTCTCTCTCACGGAGAGGACTTTTTTATTATTTTTTTTCTTCTCTCTCATCTCCGGCGATCGGTCCCTATCAAACCCCGTCATCTCCGCCAATCCCAGACATCTTCGGCCAGGTCCGACAACCTCTTCCTTCTCTTGCTTACTCGTTCACAAAACCCGATTACATCATCATCTGTTAATCCTCACCATGATTGTTGTTGGCGAATTTGATTTTGGTATGAAATTGTGTTAACAAAGATGAATCTTGTACCAGATCTATCTTTGACATTGGAGAAGAAGAAGAAGAGCAAACCCAGAGGACGAAGAAGAAGGAGAGCAGACCCAAAAGAAGAAGAAATCAGTCCGAAAAAAAAAAGGAAAAAAAATCAGATGAAGAGAAGGACGAAATTGCCCATGTAAAAAGTCGAGTGGGCTTGAGTTTAACGGGGTTAGTGACGGCAGGTACTAAAATTGGGTCGTGATTGAAATGTTGGATACTAAAATGATAGTTTAAATGTCAGGTACTAAAGTGATGAACAGCCTTAAGTTCGGATACTGTTTATAATAATAACCCTATTCTCCAATGCAACACTATTCAAAAACTACAGACTCTAGAATTGATCATTAAAGCTGGGAACTTCTTGTGTTGCTTCAGCTAAACATAGGGGACAGCTCATATTCTAAGAAAATCCAGCCTTCCAAATGATGGATGCTTCAGCTATGGATTTTTTTTAAGGTATCTCTTGTCTCATGCTATGGTTTATAAGTGACTCTTCAATGTTAAAACACAAGCCATATTATGGTTCTTATGCTATAGATGATTGAGAATGTCATTTTAACTTCAGATAAGACCTTAGGCCGGAGAAAAGTATAAATAAGATTCAGTCTTGTGCAATTCTTTCAAATAAGATTTATAGTACAAATCCTAACTTTGTACTTTTCTCCTAAGGTCTTATCTGATGTTAAAAATGACATTGTCAATATTTTAGGAATACAACATAAAACTACAATTGGAAAATGTCTAGGAATTCATAATATCATGTGAATGCAAAGGCGTTACTACATAAGATTTCTAAAAAGCTCAATGGTCGGAAAAATAATACTTTTTATAGACCAAGGAAGTTAACTTTGATTAAGTCAACCTTTTTATTGTCCAAAAAAAAAATTAAGTCAAACCTTTCAAGAATGTCAACCATGTTATGTCTAGCTTTAAATGCCCTCCTAAAATTACTAATGCTCATAACAAAGAGTGTAGGAAATTCTTTTAGGGTGGTGAATCTAAATTTCGCCCAATTGCTTGCTAGGAGGTTTATCTACCCAAAAAGTTTGGGGGTTTGGGAGTGAGACATTCACACTATTTAATAAGAAAAAAAAAACACATTTAGTTTCTCAACTTTCACTCGTTCGACACTTCTGTCTCTAAACTTTGAAAAAAGTTACGTTGGTCCCTCAACTTTAACACTCACTATCACTTTGGTCCCTCGGTTAAATTTATCGTTAAAAATTATAAAATGCATAGTACTTATTTAAGGGGATGTAAATATATCAAAATGGGGATAAACTAGCCTCCTATATAAATAACAAAAAATGACAGACTGAATTCAATTAATGAATTTATAGACGAGACAGTTTATTTGTCAGTGCTTGATTCTCCAATATCTTTTACGGCCCACTTGCTAACACGATTACGAGCTATTGTTACCTGCGGCAGACATTGATACAATAACTTTTATTTGTTTTGATGTGAAGCAAGTCTATAACAGACTTCCAAAAAAAAGAAGAGGTAAGTTTATAACAATTGGCGAGCAAGTTCATCATAGCTAAGACTGAAAGGAAAACCAATAAATATACCTGATTATCCCAATCAGTTCTGTAGGTGAGCACGAGTAGTACAATAGTTTGCACAAATGTTCCAAACAACATTCCAATCCAAACACCCTACACAAGAATTGAGAAGATTAATCATCAAATAATAGGAAAAACAAGACATGAAGCTCCATTGATGACTGTCTTTGTACCAAACTAAGAAGAAGAAAGGAACTAGTTTTGTAGGTTCAACATGCATCTGTTGTAAAAGTGCTGAAGAAAAGAACAAAGCATGTATGTTTGTGCATATATGCTAATTGCTCATATGTATAATAACACTTATTAAAACGAGTGAAAAAGAAGGTGCTCACTTTGACTTGTAGGTTTACAACATAACCAAGCACAACTCCAACAGGAATCCCTATCAGGTAATAACATGCTATGTTCACATATGCTACAGTACTCTGCCATCCAGCTCCCAGAGCAACTCCTGTTGATAAAAAAAAATGATTAGGATATTTCAGATCGAAATGCAAATCAGTAATCTCTTGCCTCTTTTCCTTCTGTGTCAATATATATTAGTAAATTTAATGTTTTTACCAAGTGATATGATTTGAGAGGTAAAGATATGTCAACAATATATACCAGAAAGCACAGGCTGAACACTGTTCAACAATATGGAGAAGGCCAATAAAGGTGACAAATCGGCAACCGCTTTAGCTACCTCTTCATCGTTGGTAAAGATGTAGGCAAGACGTTCCCTCAAGAAGAGGAAAATGAAGAACAGCACTAAACCGAAGGCAAATGATGTGAACACTATAACCACAATTGAGAACTTTGCCCCTTTTGAGCTACCTCTTCCAAGCTCATTCGACACTCGTACGCTAGAAGATTTCAGCAGCCGAATATCAGTGCATCATTAAGAAGTATTGATCTTAAAGAACTACTTCACTCTTATGTATATATATATATGTATGGTGATAAACTTGTCATGAAAAATGATGATAAGAGTGATACGTACCTTGCTGCAGCCAAGAAGCCAAGGGATATCATCATTTCCCACCCATTGATGTTGAGACTGCCATTAATTTGTACACTTGTATTATATATAGTTAAACAAAGCAGAATCAATGGAAAACAAAAGTGGATTTATATGTAGTTTAGGTCCAAATTGAGGGCAAAGGAAATAAAAAAATGATGACGGAAAGGAAAGTTGAGAAAATTACCAAATAGCTAGAGCATCGATAGCAACCTCGGCATTTTTCATATTTCCCGTTAAAAGAACCAAGACAGTGTTGTACCAAAGCTCCAGACTGTTAAGAAAAATCAACATTCCACTCAAAAACTCCAAATGTGTACTAAAATAAGGAGTTTAAGACATTCCTTCCAAAACAAGCATATGATTATTTAATGAAGGCTTTTATTGCTACTGTTAAACTAGTTATGAGATAACTAATCTTAATGGTTGCAGATAAATCATGCAGTTATTTAGCTTAACACAGAAGTAGCAAATCACCCTCGAAAATCTACACATAATGAAAAAATACCTTAGGAGGGACAAAAATATTTATTATGTTTCTTAATTCAAATGCAAGCTGAAGCCTATATGTTGCATTATCAATTGCATCTATACCTCTATCTGATTTTCTCAAATGACCAAAATCGATCGGTAGATTCATAGAAACTTACCCACTAAAAGAAAAATAAACAATCAAACAAAGAAATAAATGGAAGGCAGAAAATCATAGTCAAAACAAGAATAGTTTATTACCAAAGCATGACACCAGAAGACATAGAAAGCTTGACGACATCCCAGAGATCTTTGAAAGCCAACATCGAGAAGCCTTTCCATGTTTCTGGGCATCCTCCACATACAACAAACAGAAGTTGACCCACATTGGGTATCCAAAATGCTAAAATTGTGGACACCATTGCACCAGGAATCCCAAGCTTATATTTCACAGTCAAAAGCCATGAAAGAAGGATGTGGATTGCAATTGAAAATGCTGACAAGTAAGCAATGATCATATTTTTACTCTGTGCTTGTAAGTACATTTGGCAGGTAAAGGATAAAACAAAGGCAAAAATCACCGGGATTGTCCAGAGAGAAATAACTCCTGCCACTTGTGCAATATTCTCTTCCTGTCCTAAAGCCTCCAAGATTGGAGTTGTGAAGATAGAAAGAGGAACAAGGAAGAATGCGCTCGCAAACAATACTATCCATGATCTTTGAAGATGAACCCCAAGCATGTCATATTGTTTTGCACCATATGATTGACCACAAAGAGTTTCCAGCGCACTAGCCATTCCCAGCTGCACATTATTTAAGACACTCAGATTATCACTATTAATTGCCTCAACGTACAATTTGGGATTTGAGGTACTATTGACTAAACTATGAAATTTAATGAAGGAAAGCTTGATCAACAACCAAAGCCTTCACTTGAAACAAATACAAAAACTTTGTTTAGAAGGAATGAAACTGTCAAGTACAGTGAAGACATACCAGGATGCCATTTGCGAACCTGACAAGTACAGTGAAGACAAGTGAATATGCAGCCAACTCAGTAGAGCCGATGTGGCCAATGAAGGCTTGACTGACCACATTTGTTCCAAAAGTGGAGAATCTGGTGAATATAGCAGGACCAGCTACCACCCAAATCTTCTTGCTTTCATTCCATACTCTGTTTATCAAACCCAATTCTTCTTCTTCTTCTTCTGTGGCCTCCTTTATCAACAGCTTCTGCTTAATGTCTTCCTCCCCCATCTAGAAGCTTTCACCTGCCAAATACTTGCTCATGTATCAAACCCAAAACAATTAAGATTACCCCCATGACAAACCATGATGATTCAAATTCAGTTGTATGACTTACACAGAGACAGACAGAGATAGAAAGAGGGAGGGAGAGATGCTCACACGCAGCTGCAAAGACCAAAATGGTTCACATAGAGAGATGTGTCTACATTTAATAGGTAGGTGTAGCATTGATTAGTATTGTATCATTGTATGGAGTCCCATCAAACTGGAAAATACAAATTTATTAGTGACTCAAAGTTAACCGCGTCGGATGTAATTTATTGACAACAGTCCAACCTACTACAAGGCCAAATTGTAACCAACCAACAGCATCTATGTTTTGACTACAAGTAGTCAAGTACTACTAAACACCTTTATATTCCTTTATTCCAATCATCTATCCAACATAGAGGAGAAAGCTAACTTTTGCTTTGCCACTTGCGGGATTGACCTGGCTTGTGTAGAAAACCAATTAAAACAGTCATCATTACTTTTGTCTTCAATTGATAATTATTATTATTTCATTGTCTACCCACCGCGACATGAACAATAATTGATTGGAAATGAAACTAGTAAAAAAAGACTTGTTCGACCGCAAAATAAAAATTTGACGGGCCATCTCCAATGGCAAGGGCGGAAATTTTGCAAGGCACCTGGTACCTCATCTCCAGTGGCATGGTATGTTAAAACCAAAAAAAAAATTTGAAGGGCTTAAAGGTCCAAGGGCCAGAGCACACTTAGCACTTATACCAGCTCCAAACACCTCTTAACCGCAAGACCCACTGCATGTGAAATGAAGAAGGATGAAAGAAATGGCTACTGCAAAGTGGTTGTATGGTGTCATGTGTCCTTTTTTGTTGGTTGAAGGAAAGAGAAATTAAAAAAAAACAAAAGGCCAAGATTTGCTTACCGTTGGCATTGGATGGTCCAGATATGTTTCTCTACTTTTTTTTGTACTGTTGACATCTAACCGTAAAGTGATTACATGGTGTCATGTGTCCATTTTTTGTTGGTTGAGGGAAAGACAATTTTATTTATTTTAATAAATTAAATAGATAATTAAGCGATATTAGCCCCTCGTTAGCCATCATCGTGCAAGCGCCACCCTCCCCGGATAAGGAAAAGGCACACTACACCCGGGAGCGCACCGCTCATACCTCATTTTGCTTCACCAAAAGAAAAAAAAACAGGATGAAAGAAGGACAAAGACAAAAACTTCTCCCAAAAACAAAAAGCAAAGAACAAAGAAAACTACAAATGAAATCTATAGTTAGGGAGGCCAGCTAAGTCATGGAAAAAGTGCACAAGGAGGACAAGAATACCACCAAAGAGTACCAACTTGATTTGCACCAAAATTTGTTAAGAGGAATTTAAAAAAAAACAAGATTTTCTGACCGTTGGCATCGAATGGTCCATATATGTTTTCTCATTTTTCTACCGTTGACATCTGACCGTTGGCTAGTTTATTAATTAGCACGTTTCTATTGTGTTTTTTTTAACTCTCAAGCGCTTATTAAATTTTTCTATATAAATTCACTTCACCTCTTCATATTTTCTCACATTTTCTACTTGCTCCCATATTTTACTTTCTTATTTCAGTCACACATATGCTAGTTTCTTCTCATTGTCAGCCAATTTACCATCTCCTCTTCCCATTTCAAAAAATGGCCACCACTTCTCAAATAAAAAAGAAGATGAAGCTTAACCATAGCCTACATCAAAAATTCGGAAGAGATTAGGAATGGTACAAATCAATCAAATGATTGTTTCTAAATCCAAGTTCAACAAACATACTTGTAATATTATACAGTCATTCGAAGATGAGATCGAAAGATAATTGTGATTCTAGATAGAAGAAACATCTATTTCCAAATATGAACAAGTGGCACCAAAGTATCAAAAGAGCCAAGAGGAGGGTTCAAAGTAGAGCTAGCTAATTGAAGTAAACCAAGAAAATTTCGTAGACCTATTATACAACATAGCAATGGAAGCAAAAACAAAGTTTTCCTTATACAAAATAATCTCATATCATGATTTGAAATATATATCATATATGTAGATCTAAAACACATATAAATAATAATAGGAGTTTTAGATCGATACCCTTGGTGCATGTTTTCAACCCAATCCAAGTGTTTCCCAAATTATTGATATTTAAAGATTTCTTCTTGTAAATCCCCAATCTTGAAAATCCACCAAAAATTCAAAGTAGGACTTCTCTAAAAATATCCACACTAGAAGTAGAGAGAGATATTAGAGATGATATGTTAGTATCACAATCCTAGAAAACACTAGAGATCGATGTTGTGGGACTTAGAAGTGGAGTGGTAGAGAGAGCTTGTTATGAGAAGAGATGTTGGAGGCTACAAATGAGCAAACCCTTATGAAAAATCATCTAAGAGAGAGATTATACAATCTCCTCTCTTCTAATCTCATCCATCTATTTCTCTCTTATAATCCTAGCCCTCCATTACAAAACTTTTCTAGGTTTTGCACTTTGATCCCAAACTATTTATAATTGCAATTCATGACTTCATGTCATTGACTTTATCAATTGGGCACCTATGTGACACATAACATTTTATTTGTTACATGGTCACATATAATTAATCACATCAATTATATAATTTATGGACTTGATCAATTATAAATAAATTTTACTAATTAACAATTAATTAGATATATATATATATATATTTTAGAAGTTAATCTCTCTGTATCCTATAAGTGTGACCTTTTAGGTTCTATTTAATTTAGTGGTGGGTATTTTTTTGTTAGTGAGAACTGACAAAACCCTAGTATCAATTCTCAAGATTCCACAAACCATGGTTGGCCATCTAGCAATACTCATGGTCACCCAAATCAATTAGAATTCGTGGTGAGATTTTACAAGAATATCTTCACACAACTAGAAAAATGTCCTAAGAGGACATATATCTGTCCCTATTGCAAGTGTTCTTATTGCTTATATATGTCCATATTGCCAGCTTTTAGGGATAGTACACTATATGTCCGATTTTTGCCTTAGTAACACTTACAATAGGGACATATATATATGTGTCTATATGCATAAAAAATGGGACATATATTTGTCCCCTTAGGGCCTTTTTCTAGTAGTGTCATATGTGAATGCAATACAATACGGTCTTTCCTTCATTATATCTCAATCATATCATTAGGGTATGGATCATAAATGTCAAACCCCTAATATGATTATCTCCATTGTGTAACTATTAGTGAATGAAATCAGAACACAATCTCAATTTCATTCTATGTTTTGGCCAAACATTTTTAGTCACGTCCTAGGACATTTCTTTCATTATAGAAGGTGAAAGATCCTTTATTGACCATCCCATTTGACTCTATGAGTGAATTGATAACCCTAAGTAACATATGTAATGCTCAACTAGGTCGTAGGATGTACGTACTGTTATCTAAGAAGCCAACTATAGTGCCTCAAGTTGGAGGACTAGTTGTATCTATCACATCTTAAAAATCAAGTTTGACATATCCGTAAAATTTCACACAAGATTTTTAATTAGTCATGTTAGTTTTTGTGTGTGCATTCACCCAATGTCACTCTCATTCTTAATCCAGCTTGGATTAAGTTTTCGAACTCATTACAACATTGAGAACAATGTTGGTTTTAATTAAGTATGGGCGTGAGGTTCTCGTTGAAACCCTTCAAGAATTTTCAAATTTGTCACAATGTTTTTCATTTTTCTTAGGTTTTCTTAGTTTCATTTTTTGGGTGTTAGTTCTTTCTAACCGCGATGATGAAATTGAGTATATTTTATTATGATTTCGAGGAGAATAAGCATGTGCTTAGGCTTTAGAATTTGTTTTGTGGTTAATTTACATAATTGGTGGTTGCTTGAAACTATTTGTGCACATTGCCTAAGTTTTATTTGTTGATTGTAATATGAAGAACATATATATCTAGACTAGCTAGTATTGACTTGCATGCCTATATATTGTGAGTATTTGTGTGTAATTGACATGTATGCATTATTCATACAATATGTCCTTCATGTGTGCCAATTTCGTGATTCCATGAACATAAATTTCTTAAAAACCTCTTGAAACTACTTGTTAATTTACGATGATTTAGAGATGGTCAAGGCATAAGTTGAGCAACATGCCCAAACTAACCAGTAACCTCTAAACAGTAATCCTTTAGGTAACCATTTTTGAGCTTTCAAATGTTAGTTTTATTTTTTTGTTAACCCACATTAACCTTTAACTGCTCTAACCCTAAACACTAACTTACATTTTTGTCCCCTATGATTGGTGGGATAATGATGAAGATTCTTTGTTTTTCAAGTGCTTTGAATACTAAGCATGGGGTTGTGGCAATAAAGAATGTGGGGGAAGAAAGAAAAAAAAATGTTGTGAATAAAAGAAAGTCCAATGAGATACAAAAATACAAAATTAGAAAAGTGAAGTTTAATTAGGAAAAGATATACAAAAGGAGAAAAAGGGAGAAAAATACAAAAATAGAATAAATAAAAAGGTTGGAGGAAAGCAAATTAAAAGGGTGGATGCTAGTTAGAAGACACTGGGAAAGCAGTTATTGTCTTTTAAATTATCTTTTTTTTAGAGGAAATGTCAAAATTCATTAAATTTCAATAAGCTTACATCATAACAACTACTCCGGTGAACTTGTTGAAAAAGTTGCTACCTAAACAATCTCATTTTTTCTAACCATAAGGCCCAAGAAAGATAAGCACCAGTATAACCCGATAATACTAAAAAACAAAGACTCAAGATCTACGTGCTAATCTGTGACATCTCCCCTAAACGGAAGAAGTCACACGCCTTTCATCCATTATAACATAAAAAGAAAAACCCAACCATGCCCAAAAATCAAAGCCCAATCCTATCATCAAAACCAAATCAATGAAAGCTCTAGCCACATAAAGAAGATCTAGGCCCAACCACGGATTCATGGAGACAAGCAAATCCTGTCGGCTGCCATCATTGTCAAAACCTCATCCCGACTCAGCACCACCACCACCAGCCAGTAGTCCACCATGGTAACCCTGCACAGGGAAGACCATTGTTGCGCCGAACCCGCCCAGGTCAGTAAAGCTCGCCTCCATTTGGAGAATCGAAGTTAGCGAACCCTCTGCCATGAATCTTCAACTTGAAGGTGCCGCCAAGTCTAGATCCCAGCTAAGGATCTTCCAACTTAGAAAACCCCCAAAATGAAGCCACATACATATCGGTATCACCGCCAGTCCCAAAGCCACGTTCTCGCCAACCTCCTCCAAGAAAACTCAACTCCTCCATCGAGATCCCAAGACCTTCGCACCTCCACACCAGTAAAAACAAACCCGAGCTAAAGGAAAACTACTTCTTTAGAGACAAGATGATAGCTCCAAGAGGAATCTTCACCACTATCCACAACAGATCTAGGATATAGAAAACCAATCCTATGGATCAAAGTTGCTAGGGTGCCGCTAAGACGACCTAAATTACTTGAGATTTTTGCATCTTTATTCTCTTCATTTCTTTTAACCATTAATCCTTTGGTGCACGCATTTACACTATTTCAAATACCTTTTGACCTAAAGAATCGTTGATTAATTAGCGGAGGGATAATACTTGGCTGCACACCTATATGTAGCCAGTGCAGCTTACCCAGCTACATGTAGGTTATGGAGCGCAATTTTTTTTGGAGGATTGGCACAAGAAGGCGAAAAGCCTAGCCGTTGACCTAAAAAATCAACAAGGTGACTTAAAGAAAACTCCATGGCAAAAATAAAAAAGCCAATGCGTGACACTCGCTAAAGAGACACCAAATCTGCCCGTGCCTTTTTGTGATATTTGGTGACACATTTTAATTTAAATTCAAACTTAGAACATGCCATTTTCACACACCAACACATTTTGGACTTTTTTTTTGGTTAGAAAAAAACTTTATTAAGAGAGGATATACCTACAAAAAGAAGTATATTAGATAGCTAATAAGACCATTAGATAACCAACCTTTTTTGGACTTTAGACTTCCTTTGTGTGCATTATTGTCCCCTAATACCTCCAAATTTCTGATTTTATACTTTTGGCACAACACATGTACACACACATGTACATATTACCACTCTATCGCTCATCTCCCTTCACTCTTCCACACTTAATTTAATATATTTAGGTCCTTACCTCCCTAGACATCTTAGTTGGTCATCCTTGGATCACTAGGACCTATCCTAGCCCTTCATTCTCCTTAATTGATAACATATCTCACTCCCCTAAAGAGATCCCATCTGATTCAACACTTCCCTAACTCCCTTTCTTTCTCTCTTACTCTTTCACACACTCACCCATTTCTTCATTGAGTTAACTCACTCATCTCTAATCCCACCATTTCCACTTAGTTTCTTGGGGTTTTCATCTAGTTTTCCTCACCAAGATCACAAGAGTTATCAAGAAGAGCAAGGATTCAACACCTAGAAGCAAGGACGAGCTTGTTGGAGATGAGGAAGTTTGCCATCATCTTGAGCATTCTCTTACTCTTAACTTTCTCTATAGTTTATTGTTATTGCTGATTTGTATTTAGAATGTTGTGTTTTGGTAACTCTTATGTATCATTGGCTTCTAGTATCTTGTGTGGTGAGTCAAGTGGTTACTTTGGTTGGAACTATATATTGCTTGCTTAAATATGTAATCTATAGAGCATTTATGCCACTTGACTAAACAAAAGAATTTTATCAAAAAATAAGGCCCTGATTTAAATGAGACAATCCTCCCACATTTAAGGAGAGCAAAGATCGTTCTTAAAGAACGTCATAACTTGGTGCGAGATCTTTATCCACCACAAATCATTTTTATTTGGAATAATTGTCTCAATCAATTATGGGCAAATTGAAAAAGTGACATATTACATTTTATTTTGGACGTAAAATTGGTTTGGATTCGCCACCTACCAATAAATATCTTACATTCAAAGAATGTGATATCTTTAAACGCATGTTTTACAAATGGTCAAATAAGATAGTCTTCTCGCCGTTAGGGGGAGAAAAAGACTAATTAATTCCTTGAAAGAACGGCGTGAATTCATGTGAAAAAATTCCACTAGGTCCAAAGTTTTGACTCCCAAGTGGAGATCATACATGCCCTATAACAATCTACACGAGGTTATGAGTACAACATCCATGAGAGATAATTGTCCTAGAAGTGACAATAGATGCCCTAAAGAGGCATGGGTATCCCATATCAATAAGCTTTTATTGCTAATGCACGCATATTAGAATATATGAGATCTCTAATTGATGATCATTGATGATATTTTACTTATGGTAGCTATTGAATTCATCAAGGGTTGTGTATTGACATAACCATGTTTCATTATATTGACAAATTATATTATGGATTAAATTTAGTTTACCCCCGTGAACTTTACACAAAAAATCATGTTAGTCCCTGCACTTTCAATTTGATCAGCAACACCCTTATACTTTTCAATTTTATCAGTTTAGTCCTTCCGTCAATCAATTAACGGTTTGACTGTTAAGTGATGACGTGACATGTCCAGTCAGCTCCAATGCTGACGTGGCAAGCCTAATCATCATTTTATTTTTAAATTTTTAATTTTTTTAATTTTCCTTTTTAATTTTTTATATATATATATATATATATATTTTTTTTTCTAAAAGAGAATCAAATGATTTTTTTTTCTAAGCCCTATGTGGTGACGTAAGGTTTGGTTAATGTTTTAATTTAACAAATATATTTTGTTTATAATAATTAGGTTTGGGTTCAAAGTATATATATATATAAAGTTTACAAACTATTCATGGTTTGTTGATTAGTTCAAGTGGTTGAGCATCAAATCTCCAACCCTTGCATCAGGTAGGGTTCGAAACTCCAACTTCTTGGTTAGAGGCTTGATGCTCAACCACTTGGACTAATTAACAAACCATTAATATTTTGTAAAATTTATTTATATATATATATATATACACTTTGAACCCAAACCTAAGTATTACAGACCAAATATATTTGTTATATTAAAACATTTTCCAAACTTTATGTCACCACATATGGGTATGAATGAAATCATTTGATTCTCTTTTAGAAAAAATAAAAATATAAAAATAAAAAATATAAATATAAATATATTTGGTTGGAGCATCAAGCCTCCAACTAAGAAGTTGGAGTTTCAAACCCTACCTGATGCAAGGGTTGGAGGCTTGATGCTCAACCACTTGGATTAATCAACAAACCATGAATAGTTTGTAAACTTTATATATATATTTATACTTTGAACCCAAACCTAAATATTATAAACAAAATAAATTTGTTAAATTAAAACATTAACCAAACCTTACGTCACCACATAGGGTTTAGAAAAAAAAATATTGTTTGATTCTCTTTTAGAAAAAATATATATATATAAATTAAAAAATTAAAAAATTTAAAATGAAAAAAATAAAAAATAAAAATTTAAAATTTAAAAGTGATGACTGGGCATGCCACGTTAGCATTAGAGCTGACTGGACATGCCACGTCATCACTTAACGGTCAAACCGTTAATTTTGACCGACGGAGAGACTAAACTGCTGAAATTGAAAAGTATAGGGGTGTTGGTGATCAAATTGAAAGTGCAGAGACTAACATGATTTTTGGTGTAAAGTTCAGGGGGGTAAACTGAATTTAATCCTTATATTATTGACCAATATGGAAAGAGGCAATGCCATTGAAATTGAATATTAGAAACGTGATGACACATTATGGAGCATGTTTAACCCTAAGATATTAAAGGGTGTTTATTAAAGTGAAATGAAATTATTATGACACAATGTCTTTTATAGAGACATGAGATTATGGATATCATTGTTCTTTTATACAAGCGAAAACTTTTCTATAAGTATAGTGTTATATATAGTTGTTATATAGACGTGAGACTTATGACACGTTGTCATGATATATTATGAAGACCTAAAAGGCACTTAGCTAAACGCAAATGTCCAAAGATAAGTGTTATTATAAGCATATTGCTTCATATTATCAAAGGCAAGTCTATGAACTACTAAAAAAGTCTCAGCTCATGACTTATGGAATCAAAGTTCATGTATACTCATTTTATTATAGTCAAAGTGACTTGTATTGCCTCAATGAGTACTATGACAAGACTTTGAAATCAAATTCGAATTATGATCATAACGTTGCAACATATTCTAACTTTCGCGGAATTATTTAATCTCAAGATATTGATATTTATGGCTAGGTATGTCATAATAGTTTTACAATGCTCAGAATATTGTATAAAAGAAATCTTTCCATGTTTCTCGGCATTCTCTACATATAACAAACAGAAATTGACTCATTGGGTATCCAAAATGCTAAAATTGTGGACACCATTGCACCAGGAATCCCAAGCTTATATTTCACAGTCAAAAGCCATGAAAGAATGATGTGTATTGCAATTGAAAATGCTGACAAGTAAGCAATGTGAAGGAGTTGTGTCCTAAAACAATCATTTTGATGTAATTATTATTGTAATTGTTATTAATCAAAAGGGCAAGTTATTGTTCATTGCTTATATTTAATATTTGATTGAACAAGGTCCAAGAAATATGAGTTAAAGAGAAAATAATCTAAAGAGTTAGATTTGTGAAACATTTACTCTTTTATACTCGTATCCTAAAATGTTCCTAGTCATAGGATTATCATTTGGACATTGATAACCCGGAAAGACTAGCACATACTATGTATGCTCAATATGGAGGATGATTTGTTTCCAGTCATTCGTGTAGAGACACTAATACAAGTATGTGGGTGCTCTTGACTTAAAGAGTACACTGAACGCGATCACTAGAGTTCTTGTATGGAGTTTTACTTACATGTCAAACTTGAACTCTAAATTGCAATAATACAAATTAGTCCTTTGACCTGAGGCACCATAGTTGTCTTATGAATGAATAGATTAACTCTTGATGATGCAATAACATTATGTCCCTTAATGGATATGATCCATGCATTCATTGGTGTAATCAATTCACTCATAGAGACATGTGAGTGTACAATAAGGAATCTCTATCCTTAAGTAAATAAGGAGTATGTTCAAAGATGTGATTCGGTGAGTCTTTGGCCAAAGCATTGAATGAGATTAGAAAAAGAGTTTCCAATCACATTCTTAGAATCACATAAAATTGGAAATCACATTAAGAGATTGACATATTAATTCCATGCCCTGATGATGTGATTTAGAACATTGTATTAGAGAAGGACCGTATTGTATTGTAATTCCAATTGAATAGGTTCTTTACTATTCTATATTAACTTGGGTAGTCATGATATGTTGCAAGACGTCACTCATGATTTGTGAAGTCCCCGAGGATTGATAAACAATATCAATCCTAATTTAAAGGGAGAATCAAAATGGAGTTTTGATTCGTAAACGAAATATAATGGTTCTATAAACTTCACTGCCTTGTTAATTAGAACCTAAGAGATCGCACACCGTATAAGTGGATCCTTGAGATTGTATATGAAGAAGATTAAACAAGAGTTGGTTATGACGAAATAATTAATTAGATTAATTATTTTGACGTAATTAGAGTTCTCGGGTAAAACCGAAGCTATTGGGCCTAAATGAATGTCGAACCTTTTAGGTGTGGGCTTGGGCTTTATTGAGTAAGACTTAGCAAAAGCCCAAAGCCCAAATTAATAGCCCACTAGTATAACATTGGCAGCCATGTGTGTTGAGAAAAATAATATATCACTATTAATTAATTGTTAGAAGAGGTTTCTAGCTATTTAATTAAGTGGATGATTATATAATTAATAGAGGGCATTGGAAGCATCACGTTGGTGTGTTCAAAAGCAAAGAGAACAGCAGCCCTCTCTCACACTCTCACATGCCATACGGCTGCAGCAACATAGAGAAAGAGAAAGCTTGCACAATTCTCTTTTCCTATTATCTTTCTTCATCTCAAGTCCATCTTTGGTGAAGATCCTTAGAGGCCATATTCTTTTGTGGCTTTCTTGGTACATTAAGGAGGAGCTCTCAAGCACAAGAAGGTATTCAAGAAGATCATATCCAAAGGTGCTTCAAGGTGGAGGAAATATCATCAAGGAGAAACCAAGGAGAGGAACTTTGGTGGTACACTTGGATCGGATTGATATCACGCTCCAAGGGTGAGTAGAACATGAACTTCCTCTTGTTTTTCTACTATGAATATTATGTTTATATATATATCATAACTAAGCCAAAGATCTCAAGGGCTAAGGAATGGATTTTTTTGGTTATTTAGTAGTTTAAATGTTAAACTTATTCCGCACTAAATAAATTTTTTTTAAAACCAACCATTCCTTTCACAATGATCATATTCTGACTCTGTGCTTGTAAGTACATTTGGCAGGTAAAGGATAAAACAAAGGCAAAAATTACCGGGATTGTCCAGAGACAAATAACTCCTGCCACTTGTGCAATATTCTCCTCCTGTCCTAAAGCCTCCAAGATTGGAGTTATGAAGATAGAAAGAGGAACAAGGAAGAATGCGCTCGCAAACAATACTATCCATGATCTTTGAAGATGAACCCCAAGCATGTCATATTGTTTTGCACCATATGATTGACCACAAAGAGTTTCCAGCGCACTAGCCATTCCCAGCTGCAGATTATTTAAGACACTCAGATTATCACTATTAATTGCCTCAACGTACAATTTGGTATTTGAGGTACTTTTGACTAAACTATGAAATTTAATGAAGGAAAACTTGATCAACAACCAAAGCCTTCACTTGAAACAAATACAAAAACTTTTTTTAGAAGGAATGAAACTGTCAAGTACAGTGAAGACATACCAGGATGCCATTTGCAAACCTGACAAGTACAGTGAAGACAAGTGAATATGCAGCTAACTCAGTAGAGCCGATGTGGCCAATGAAGGCTTGACTGACCTCATTTGTTCCAAAAGTGGAGAATCTGGTGAATATAGCAGGACCAGCTACCACCCAAATCTTCTTGCTTTCATTCCATACTCTGTTTATCAAACCCAATTCTTCTTCTTCTTCTTCTTCTTCTGTGGCCTCCTTTATCAACAGCTTCTGCTTAATGTCTTCCTCCCCCATCTAGAAGCTTTCACCTGCCAAATACTTGCTCATGTATCAAACCCAAAACAAGAATACTCCCACTACAAACCATGATGATTCAAATTCAGTTGTATGACTTACACAGAGACAGACAGAGATAGAGAGGGAGAGGGAGAGGGAGAGATGCTCACACGCAGCTGCAAAGCCCAAATGAACCATGGTTCACATAGAGAGAGATGTGTCTACATTTAATAGGTAGGTGTAGCATTGATTAGTATTGTATGGAGTCCCATCAAATTGGAAATAAATACAAATTTATTAGTGACTCAAAGTTAACCGCGTCGAATGTTCTTTATTGACAACAGTCCAAGCTACTACAAGGCCAAACAGTAATAATAAACACCTATATATTCATTATTCCAATCATCCATCGTAGAGGAGAAAGCTAGGTTTGCTTTGCCACTTGCGCGATTGGCCTGACTCAGTGACTTGTGTAGAAAACAAATTAAAACCATAGTGAACTTCTCGTCTGCTATTCATTGCACAAGACAGTCATCATTACTTTTGTCTTCAATTAATAATTATTATTATTTCATTGTCTACCCACCATGACATGAACAATAATTTATTGGAAATGAAACTTGCATCTTAGACTTGTTTTAGCGCAAAATAAAAATTTGACGGGCCATCTCTAATCAATGGCAAGAGATTAGCTTTAGCCTGGTACCTCATCTCCAATGGCATGCCAAATTGTGGCCCTCATTGGTCTCCAATGGCATGGTACGCCGAAATAATTTTTTTTTGAAAGGTACACCTATATCTATTTTTTAATCAAATTTTAGTTAAAGTAGCTAAAAAATTATTTTTGCTAGCCAGTTTGAAAATATTTTTGCACCAATACTCTCTACTTTAGCTAGTATTGAATTGAAATTATTATTTTAATGAATAAAAATATTTTAAGTGGATTTAATAATTATACAAAATAACTAAAAAAAATGTTTTAAATGAACAAAAATAATATAGAGCCTTATTTCGCTCTCTATATTTAGAAACTGTATACCTAAAAGTTAAAATAGAGAGTTATTTAGGAGGCTGAGACAGCTGCTAAATGAGCTGAAAAGCTAAACATGCTCTCTAAAATAGATAAGAAGCTAAGATAGAGAGTGTTAAAAATGCTCTTAAAGAACCAAGGGTAAGGACTTATATTAGTTCAAAACACCTCTTGACCGCAGGACCACTGCATGTGAAATGAAGAAGGAAGAAGGAATTGGCTACCGCAAAGTGTGTTGCATGGTGTTATGTGACTTTTTTTTGTGGGTTGAGGGAAAGAGAAATTTTTTTTTTTAAAAGGACCAAGATTTGTTTGCCATTGACATTGGATGGTCCATGTGTTTTCTCTTTTTTTTTACTGTTGACATCTAACTGTTAAGTGATTGCATGGTGTCATGTGTCATTTGTTGGTTGAGGGAAAGAGAAACTTTTTTTTTGATAAATTAAAATAGAGGATTAAGCAACCATATTAGCCCCTCGTTAGCGGTCATTGCGCAAGCGCCTACCCTCCCCGGATCAGCAAAAAGACCACTACACCCGAGAACCCACCACTCATTCCTCCATTTTGCTTAACTAAAAGAAAAAGAAAAAAGAGGATGAAAGGGAGACAAAAACCAAAATCTCTCTCAAAAACAAAAAGTAAAGAACAAACAAAACTACAAACGAAATCTATAGATAGGGAGGCTAGCTAAGTCATCGCAATAGGCCGAAAGTGCACAAGGAGGACAAGAATCCCACCAAAGAGTACCCACCTGATTTGCATCAAAATTTGCTAAGAGAAATTTAAAAAAAAAAAACAAGTTTGCTGACCGTTGGCATCGGATGGTCCAGATGTGTTTTCTTATTTTTTTTACCATTGACATCTGACGATTGGCTAGCTTGTTAATTAGCATGTTTCTATTATGTTTTTTTTATTTTAACTCTTAAGTTCTTATTAAATTTATCTATATAAATTCACTTCACCTCTTCATATTTTCTCACCTTTTCTACTTGCTTATTTCAGTCACACATATGCTAGTTTTCTTCTCATTGTTAGCCAATTTACCATCTTTCTTCCCATTTCAAAAAAATGGCCACCACTTCTCAAATAAAAAACAAATTGGTCACAAAAAGAACATGAAGCTTTAACCATAGCCTACATCAAAATTTTAGAAGAGACTAGGAATGGTACAAACCAATCAAATGATGCTTTTTAGATCCAAGTTAAAAAAACATACTTGGAATATTATCAAGAAAACAATCATTCGAAGATGAGATCGAAAGATACTTGTGACTCTAGATGGAAGAAACATCTAATTTCAAAGATGAACAAGTGGCACCAATGTGTCAAAAGAGCCGAGAGGAGGGTTCAAAGTGGAGCTTATTGAAGTAAACCAAGAAAATTTTGTAGATCTATTATACAACATAGCAATGGAAGCAAAAACAAAGGTTTCCTTATACAAAATAGTCTCATATCGTGACTTGAAATATATATTATGTAGATCTAAAATATATATTAATAATAATAGGAGTTTAAGATCGATACCCTTGGTGCATGTTTTCAACTCAGTCCCAGTGTTCCCCTGTAACACCTCGAATTTTCATATTTAATTTATTAGAAATTTCTGAATTTAATTAAGAGTGAGAAGAGTTACTTTTCTTGTCTTGTCTGTGAAGTGAAAGTGTTTTAGAATGATTAATTACTTAGGAGTCAAAAGTTGATTTTCTTATTAGTACATTTTCTCTAATGACATCCTTCATGAAAGTTGTACAACTCGTCAATACAAGTTCGTAGACATGCGGCACGCTATTTTTTCGAGATTATATGAAAAGTTACAGTTAGCGTATATTCATTCTATGTGTGAGGATTACTATTATTATCACTGATTATTCAGTTTTCTATTTAAGGATCATTTCTATATAATATATTTATATTTTGTAGGCAAGTTGGCTACGTTTTAGTTATATATATATATATATATTCCCATATACATATGCATCGGCATGATGGCATGTATATATATGACATACACATTAGGTTTTATCATGTCTAAATATCTATAAATATTCTCATATGCATGTATAAGATAACATCGGCATGCATATATATGTATCTAGATATATATATATATATATATGTATGTATGTATCATACATCTTAACATTAAATATTAGCATACTTGTAATGATAAAAGAAAGAGTTGCAAGTTGATTAGTGTGAAGTGAGGCCATGTCTTGAATGCATAATAAAATAAGAAAGAAACGGTGGAGAAAGATCCATGTAGAGGAATCAATATTATTACTACAATAGCTAGCTAGTTCATTATTTTATTTTGAAGGAATGAAGTCATGTCTTACGTATGTTATTCCTTCCTTCTATTATATATAGGGCACTCACCGGACACTTGCATTCAATGTTTTCTTATAGAAGAAAACTTTAGAGTAGGCAGTAGATAGAAGGAGAGAGGGAGAGAAAGAAAGAGAGAAAATAAAAGAAAGAAAAGTAGATAGAGACAGAGAGCGAAAAAGAAAAAGAAATGAGGAATAAGAACTAGCAGTGAGGAAAAGAATAGGGCAGAGTCGATCTAGAGATGACAGAGACAAACCTTCAGTATATTTATGTCAAGATCAAGGTAGGGATTCTAGTTTCCCAGTGATTGGACTATATCATATTTAATTTTTGTGTATAAATTAGGAGTAGACAATATTATGAATATTTTCTTAATTTGGTAGTTAATTTTATTATTTTCCTTATATATATTATTGTTCTTATATATATATTGATGAATAGTTTGATGATGGAATGTTTCTTGATATTATATATGTTGTGTTAACATATTATTCATTTCCGTTGCATACACTTGCACATGAATAAAGAAATTGGAAATGATGATGGTGGTGGAATTAGGATCCCGAGATATCGATATTGGATACTGAATATTTGGTATATGATTTGTGGTAAAAGTGGTAGGGCTGCGGGCCCATTGAATTGAATTGAATACGGATTGCGGACCCATTGAAACGAATATTGTACGGATACTCTGGAAACTGGAATGACGAAGGTTGGGCGTTGGTTCGTACAAAGGGTCATTCGGGACCAAGTGGAATATGCATGGTATGGGACGTGCGAGGTCTGTTTGATCCGGAGTACGAATTGACGAAGGGTAGTGAAGGAAACTTTATACTTAAAGCACATCACGCACGCTGATGTATTTATATTATTTGTGATTATTTTATTTACTGATATTATTGGCACACTTGAATTAACTGTGGTAATTGACCATGAGGGATTTAATACCCTACTGAGCCGCAAGCTCACACCCTTATAGATTGTGCAGGTACAAAGATATCAATTTGAAAATGGAACATGGTGATTGGATGCTTGTATGGTATTGCTTGTGTGGATGCTATCAACTATGAAAGAAATGAATGCTGCTAGTATAATTGTTTGTACTGTTAAGGAATACTTTTCCCACTACACCATAAACTCTCATCTATAGCGTCCGAAAAACGCTATAGTAGGATTAGAAGGCGTTTTAGTAAACGCTGTGTCTGCCGGAGCTATAATAGGTACTGGGTCAAACATAGCGTTTTTCGAACGCTATGATAAGCGACATATAGATAGCGTTTCTGAAGTGCTATTGATCTACCTGTCACAGCGCTTATTAAGTGTTGTTGTCCAGTTATCAATAGCGCATATGAAACGCTATGGGTTGATATATTGTAGTGCTTATAAAATGCTATAATCTCAATTCCGTATCGTTTTTGAAATGCTACCAATTGGATTCTACTGCATTTAGAAAAAGCTATTGTTCTATTTTCTTGCAGCATTTCCAAAGTGCTTTCAAATAACTTTTTAAAACGTTGTGTCAATTGGATGATTTTTATCGCTATTTTTTTGCTAGTACAAGAAATTGCATATAAATCATCAAGATGATACGCAAATATATGGCAAATATCTCATTAAACATTCAAACTACATATATCAATATCAAATACAAATATGATAAAATTGTCTCAAAAACTAGATGTGATTGAGGTTGCTAATCAATCTAATCAAAAGATACAAGTATTACACTGTCCCATTCAAAGAATATGCAAGTCCCAGCATTCACAACCACATCAATCCATTGCTTCTCCATGCTTCTCCAATGTAGTACAAACTCTTAGTCTTAGCATCATTTAACTATCAAAAGAAGAAAAAAAAAATTTAACATAGTAAAACCAATCAAACAAACACAAGAATCTATCTTTCTTTCTTTTTGTAAGAACACAAGTATCTATGTTTACTTAGTTTACTCAATTTCCGATACGAGAGACCAACATGTTTGATAATATTGCATTCAAGACAAGTACATAAATTTAACAAATTATTCAAGAAAGAATACAAGCAAATTAATAAGTCTCAATACTTACCAGAACTCTAAAACATAAGCACTTTGTCTACTGGCCAAATAAAAGATAAACGATACAAATTTAAACATAAGTCAACAATATGAAATGTATGCCCTTACAATAGTTTCTGAAACTTGTGTGTTGACTTGTTTACCATCTTTTATGGTGCGTGATCTAATCCAAGCTTTAACCCTAGAGACAGAAGACAGGTCGGAATTATTCTTTTTCTATAAGAAACAAAAGTTTATGTCAGTTTCTCAAAAACTAGTAATTATTGGACACTTCAAAAGAATTTCAACTACAATATATATGTTGGAGCTTAATTATGAATATGAAATATGTATCACCGGCCATATCTTCTGTCAATTGAGCCATTCTTTTTCTGTTGCATGTGTGGGATTTGCCTGGAGATTATATAAAATTAGCTGCTGGAAGTTTCTTTCACAAAGTAACAGTAGAAAAAAAATTAAAAGATGAGCCAAATATTTGCATAATTGTCCCCAACAAAACAAAAGTACAAACACAAAAGGTTGATATAGTAAAAGGTCTTCAAGGATAACAACTATCTAGAGCATCACATAGAATTAACTTGAACAATCAAGGCATCAGTGAAAGCAAGAAAAAAAAGACAAAACCAAACAAAGAATAAAATTGTGATCAATGAAGCAAATTGATGGAAGTAAACAGAATCCAGAAGCCCATTAATTTCTGAAATTCTAACAACAGTAAGCTCTTACTCACCTTGCTTAATCTTCTCAAGTGAAGCAAATTGTTTTCCTCCTGCTAGTCTTCCTTTAACCACACTACAAAATAGAAAACTGATTAAAATGAAGCAAAAAGTTGAACAAAGGAAACACATATGTGATAAATAAAATCACAGAAAGAGCATTGGAGATAAGTTCACAAGAGAAAATATAAAAGGTTTCTAGAGATTGAAGGAAGAATTAAGGGACAGGATCGAACCATAAGCTAAGGAGCAGCAAAATACAAGAAAAATGTTTTAAGATATCATGAACGGAAAATGAACACACTAAACAGGATATATACATAATCATAGATGTAACCTAACAAGGCTACTTGGAAGCTTCAAGGGCTACATGCTTAATGCTTCCCTCTCGAATTAAAAACCATACTTAACATAAGTGGAAGGTGTAATAAGTGAAAGGCTAGGTGTGACAATAGAATACAAAGTCCCAACTCGTGGGGTTGATATATATGGGACACGCAGCAGCCAATTTCAATATTCATCATCCTCATCATCATCGTCTTCATCATCGTCTTCCTACAATTGGAAAACTCAATCTATGTTAAGATGAGCGGAACTATCGTCAACAGAATATCTTACATATCATTACAGGACTTGCTGAGACAAGTTTACGGATCCATGAAAGTTAAAATGTCTATATTCAAGTTCTATATTTAGACCCACAATCATCCAACCCTGCTCTCAAACAACAAAGATGTTTCTACTCATTTGAGAATAGTTAATATTGCCAGTCAATTTTAAAGGGAAGCAGGTATTGCTTTACTTTTCCTAAAGAAAGAAAAAGAAGAACCCAAAATGTTTTCTTTAAACAAGTAACATCAACTAGAAATGGTAATAGTGGAACACTCATTCCCAAGTTCTATTCTTATAAAACATTGCACTAATCTTTTGAAATTTCTTGAAAAAAAAATTTAAAAACAAACAAGAGAAAGAAGTTACCAAAAGATTGATATAGTAAAAGGTCAACAAACAAAATCAAACAAATATAAAATTGTGATCAATGATGCAAATTGATGGAAGTAAACAGAACCCAAAAGCTCATTATGGAATTCTAACAACAGTAAGCTTTTACTCACCTTAATCTTCTCAAGTGCAGCAAATTGTTTTTCTCCTCCTCATCTTCCTTTAACCACTCTACAAAATTGAAAACCAATTAAAATGAAGCAAAAAGTCGAACAAAGGAAACACAACTATGATAAATAAAATCAATAAATAAAATCACAGAAACAACATTGGACATAAGTTTTCTAGAACAAGAGCAAATATAAATGGTTTCTAGATATCGAAGGACGACATCCAACCATAAGCTAAAGAGCAGCAAAATGACAATAGATGAACTAAATAGTGGTTCAAATTCTTCATGGCCAGTTTCAAATTCCCAAAGAGGGCCAAACAAGGAATATGAAGAAAGTAATTAGACAGACAAAAACCTAGGACAAAAGCCTACATAAATCCCATGTCTAAATCTATAGAAACCCCAATATTCAATGGACTAAAACACATAACACAAAAGCAATTAATAGGCTACACCATTAAAATACATAAGCATGTCGGTAAGGGAATAAAGAAAAACTTGAAACACCAACCACTTCTGCAAGTTGCTTTCCTGCACTGTGCACTCAGGCAAACCAAGTCGACGGTCAATACGTCCAGGTTTAATTGATATTTGCAACACCACTTCTTTCACTATCTGTGAACTCGGCACCTGAAGCAAACACATAGGTTAAAGAGCAGTAAAATGGCAATAGTCATTGCTATCTAGCAACATGAACTAATCCCAGACCTAACTCCATAGAAACCCCAATTTTCACTAAATCCACAATCGGTCTTAAACCCAAAGAATCATCAAGAGAAGTAGAGAAGAAAATCATACCACATCTTGGGCTGAGAGAGAAGAGCGACTTGAATCGGAGCTTGGGCTACATGACGTTGTGATCTGTCCAAAGGTGATTGAGCAAAGGATAGGGAAACAGGGACATAAGAAGAAGAGAATCCCGAGCCGGCTACAAAGAGAGAGAGAGAGAGAGAGAGAGAGAGAGAGAGAGAGGGCCGGTGGAGAGAACCTCGGAGCTTCACGGCTTGAATCAACGACGACATAGGAGCTCGTGATGGTGCCGGGATTGCAATAGTCACCGTAGTGAGCAGAGCAGATTTGCTTTTGGTTGTTCGTGATGGAGGCTGTATAGATTGATGTGAACGTAAAATACGTTCACAAAGTGCTCTAAATACTTGCATTGATGCTATTCTGAAAGCTTATTTGTCGGTTTAATGTTTGTTTTCGTGTTTTCAGGGAAAATATGTGAAAAATGTTAATTTACACAAAAAGGTGAATTTTGGGAGGTTTTCAGCGCATTCCGAAAATATTAAAAGTCAACCGTGACTTTTCTCTGATGACACCGGTCATCACTCGGAAGTGGATTACAGATACTGTACGAAGATTTTGGATTATTCCGAATCCCGACAATTTTGTCGGCGAGCCACCACGCATGGAGGCGCAACCACCACACGCGGTGGCGATACACATTTTTAAACCACCATTTATTTTCTCTAATAATTGCTTCTTTTATATATTTATTTTATAATTATTTAATTACTTTTATTATTTAATTTTTCTTTTGTTTTATTTTATTATTTTATTTCTTTTTATTTTGGTTTGTTGCGGCAAGTTCACCCGCTAGTGAGCTGTTTTTCCACGCAGAACAATTCCAGATCATCCACCACTATTCCAGCCATGTCTGCAACCATGTTACTACTCCCGCTCCTTCACTTCAAATCCAGCTTTTGAACCATCTCCAGCTCTCTTCCACCAACGGTTCATTACTTTCCTTCTATATATAATCCCAGCTCTGCTGTATTCTTCATAAGCCGTGGCTGGGGGGTTCACTCTTCTCCTTCTTCCCCCTCTTTTCTTCTTCTTTCTTCTTCTTCTTCGCTTCTTTTCTTTTTCTGTTCTTTCCTCTCGGCACCCTTCCTTTCTCTCTTTACACCACAGCTTCCATCTCTGCATCCTCTCTCTGTATCTCATCTCCACCGCAGTTCCTCACCATCAATTCCTAATCACCCAACAATCAATCTCCCTGTTCTCAATTCACAGCAGCCACCATCACCTCCGTCAATCTCGTGGTCTTCTCTGCACCACCCAAGTCACGCCGCGCCTGTCCGTGCTCACCCACGACGCAACTGCAATCACCCAGTCTTCTGAGCCCAGCTAGCTCTGCCCATCCTCCAGCCCGTGCGTCGATTACACCGCTCAATCAAAGCTGCTCCACCGCTTCCAGAAACGACGCCGCCCAGCCACCACTATACTCACGGCGTCATCTCTTCTTCCACCGGAAAGCCCAGAAGCAGCGCTCCTCGCCGCGTTCACAACGCCGTCGAGCGACCCATTTCCTCCATCGATCGATCTGCCCAGATCAGTCCGGCGCCGCATCTTTCTGCTCTACCGCGCCGCAATTCCTTCTCGGCGCCGCATCAACGCTGCCTTGAGCCTGTCGATCCCTACACCTGCCGGCTTTTAGCCATGCGCCACCGCCGCTATTTATCCTTGCCGGCGACGAGTTCCCCATCTCTCTCTCATGGGCTCTTTGCTGGAAATGGAGAAATGAAGAATTGATTAGAGAAGCTGCTGCGCACGGGTTCTGAAGAAGGAACAAAGAAAAGAAGAAAAATTATCAAGTTGAAAAGTCAACTTGAACCAGAGAAAGAACGCCGCACGGGTTGGGGCAGCGGAAAAGAAAGAAAAATTGACTTGGGCCTTTGACCAAGTCAAAGCCCAATCCCAGTTACTGTGGACACCCCAAGGCCCAAGTCAAAGTGATCTCGACACTCGAGTTCCCGAGCTTCCAAAATTCATTGAGCACTTCTTTCCCTTAAACTCATTTTAATTTAATATTTGTTGTGTGATTTGCACTCATTTATAGCGCAAATTGTATTCCTAATCACGAGAGTTAAGCTTATCCGAAGGCATTTTGTTACTACTAATATGCGTTTTCATGATTTCAGGTTACTTAGGTGACTTGAGGTAATTCGGCACAAGAAGGTGCATTTTGACCACTTTTGGGCACACTTCCGAGAAGAGGACAAGGAGTCAACCGTGGCTTCTAGACATTGAAGATTGCATGAATTCACCTTCGGAAGGCGTTGTCATTGAAGGCCTTGAAGAATCGAAGAAAGGAAGGAAAATGAAGAAATTGCATTTCCGGCGATTTTTCCGGCAAACCACCACCACAAGAGGCGGCAGCACCGCCGGACCACCACCGGAGCACCACCACAGTAGGAGAAACTCTCCTACACCAGCTGCACACATGTGCATGGCTGATGACATGTCCACTAGTTCCCCCACTCACCCACAAATCCCTCCACTTCACCTTTCTTTTCCATTTCTTTTCCCTCCACTCACCTTTGTTTACTCTCCCCACTAGGAAACCCTAAGGAACCCTTGGAGGCTGTTGAGACCAACCAGACCTTGTTCTCATTCAGTCTGAGACGATCAAAGAAACCCTAGATAAAAACACACCATTTTCTCTCGCCAAACCTTGCAAAAACACACACAGACGCACCAAGCGCCCGGACGCCGATACCATCCGCCCGGACGCCCAGTACGTTTGCCGTTTTTGTTCTTCCATTTTCACCACCTTCCACCACCCATCTCACTTCCACCCCTTCACGAAATATCTTCCACACACCCCATACACTACAGTCATACACTTTCCACGACCATTCCATCGATCTACCTTCACCACAAGTGGCCATCCATCAAGAGGAGCAAGGAATCGGAAGCTAGACTTGCTAGAGCTTGAAGGAGGAGAGAAGAACGAAGAGGAGGCCTGCATATATCTTTTGAGTCACCAAGGAGCTGCTGGCTACGACCCTTGAGCAATTCTTAACTCTTTCTCTCTTTAGTTTTATGTTTATGTTTCCATCTTTGAGATTAATGATGTATTTGACAATGAATTGTGAATAGTTCATTAGATTGGGGGCTAGGGTTGTGTGCTCTAGCCCATGATGATGTTTTGATGATTTCTCTTGAGTATGCATGATGAATTCGTTTCTGGATATGTTCATTGGTTAAATGCGGTTTTGTTTGATGCATGTTTATGAATCTAATTAGTTCTCAAGCATGTGTTCAACTTAACTTAATGTTAGGATTCTATGTTAATTACATTTTATCCTATGTGTTTGCAATGAGCATGATGAGTTTATGTCAATAGACTGAGTTTGTTTGAATCTTGATTCTTGAATCTCTATGCCTAGGAAGTTTGTTTGAGACCCTAACAAGGCTTGGATGAATAGACTAGGAGTATTTGTGACCCTAATAAGGCACAAAATAGGCCTAGAAGAATCAATCCTAGAACCATAACATGCTAGGATAGGGGTTTGATCCTTAGTGAATTCATTGTTGCATGTTCTTGAGAGTTGTCATACATTTGATTGGGGTAGAGTGAACCCGAAACTCCAATCGTTTCCATCCATTTGATCACACAGCAATCACATTTTTGTTGGGCTTGTCACCTCAACAACACACAAAGCTATCAACACATTCACTTGTGTTCTTGTCACCACAATTTCACTTAGATTAGATTGGTTACTTAGCTACTGTCCTTGCCACATTTGGTTACTGTTTTGGTCACAAGTCACCCAAGAGTGACACACTTTGAACACTACAAATCCATGTTGCACATACCTCACTTCTAAGTACATACACCATCTCTAATCACACCACTTCTAGTGCATTGTACATCTTGTTTGCATTTGTTCACCAAGTAGGGATCTTGGGCCTTCCAATCCCTTGGGTACGACAACCCCTGGTCACAATTTACCATCCACTACACTTTGACGGCGATACTCACAAACAACCCCTCCGGTATCGTCGAGTCATTGTGTGAAAGTATTTGTTTAATTTCTATTTTGATTTGGTTAATTTAAATTGTGTACTTTGAATATTTTCTAAATTAAATTGTGATTTACTTTATATATTTGTGAGTTAAGTTTATTTTTATTTTTATTATTTCAATTTGTTTGTTTAGATTAATTTGTTAATTATTGTGTGTTTAGAAAAATAAGAAAAACCCTAAATATTGTTATTCGTGTTAAGAAAATTAGATTACATTTTACTAATTAGGTTTTAGGCCTCCAATCCCCGTGGTTCGACAATCCCGAGTCTAATTTAATATTTCCTATATTTTGACAACCAATAATAGATGGAGGCTCACTCTTTTTTATTGGGGTTTTGCTTTTGGGTTCTATTATAATGAAACGCTGTAGATGCGAGAAAGCTATACCGCGAAATGAAAAAATTAGATCCCGCTTGATATAAAATGAGGCGCCAACAAACCCGCATAATTTAGAATAGATAGCATAGCGCTTGTATCAGTTTTTTTTTTGTCTAAAAAGTGACTTTTATAGCATTTATGGGAAAAACGCTATTATATAGTGCTATCAATAACCAGTTTTTTTGTAGTGTCCTCTTGTAATTATTTATAAGATTAGACTTCCGCTAAACTCTGGTTAATTTTTGTAATATTTTAATGGATGAAATATTCGATGTACCAAATTATCATCACTTGTAATTGCGGTAAAGTTTTAATTACTGCTATTATGAGTGATAAACATATCACACTTTAAATTCGGGTACCAGATATATAAACAAATATCGGTCTCGGATTTGGGACGTGACAAGTTGGTATCAGAGCATTTTGGTTAAAATAAAAAGATAAAATGGCAAACTGAAGTGTATTGACTATTGAGTGCTTATAATCATGAAATAGTAACAACTTGTATATTTTAAATTTTGATTAGTTATATATTCATAACTCAAGTTATATATAGATATATATTATATAAATGGTTGTGATAGAACACTTGTAATCATGAATTGATATATATATATCAGTCCCCTTCACATGCGCACGTCCGCATTGAAACTAAAATGCGAACATCTGTATCTCGACCAATTGACAACATAACTCAATCATCAGAACCGTTCATCGTTTAGATTTATTTTAAAAAATTATCCTTGCAAAAAATCAGCCGAATTGGAGATTGTTTGGTTGTCTGTTCGCTATATAGTTTTATAGACAAATACAGTCCGTCAGATAAGGTTGAAGCAATGAATATGGTAATCAAATGGCTAAATAATTTCCGATTTATTTATTTTTATATCAAAATGATCCTTGAATGATGACCTAAAATATAGACGGTTTTGATTAATAGTTTGTACTCGCAATGGAGATGTTCGCATTTTAGTGTCAATGCGGACGTGCGCATGTGAAGGGGACTGTATATATATATATATATATATATATATATATATATATATATATATATATGTTGGTGCATCCGTAATACACATACATATAATATATTTATCTTTTGGTGTATATAAATTATATAAGAAAAGTTATATGGATATAGATACATACATACATATATATAGACGATTGTGTATGCTGTGATCATCTTTGGCATATATATATATATATATATATATATATATATATATCATTCTTTTGTTAATATATATATTAATCATTACTTGCTATATATATATGTTATCGGCATGCATGCATGATTATGATATACATGAGCACACATGATTTAATATATATGAGCTCATGTGATTGTTATTTTTAATAATCAAGTACAGTACTAAGCATATACATATATATATATATTTCATTTGTCAAAAAAAAATGTACTGAAGAATGTTGGGATGCAACTTGTTCTGTTAAGATTAATTAGATGTCACAAATAGTCATAATCGCATGATTATAGCTGTAGAAAAGTAAGAAAAGAAATGAAATTTATATGATTGTTCAATTTGATTAGTAATTGATTAAGTTGCATTTAGAAGGTTGGTATAAGGGATATTGGGTATTTGTTTTATGATATTGCTTAGTAGAATACTCCAAATTGTTCAATCTATGACTAGTTTCAATCAAATCAGGTTCAATCCAATCTTAAGAAACCCAACTCACCATCCCCCTAAATTTGCAAATTTAAGTAATATATATTGCTTGGAACAAAAGTAGCATCATATATATGAAAATTATGAAGTATGAGACTTTTTTTGCTCTGCTAGGGTTTTTTTCTCTAGCCGCAAAAACTGATCTAGTATCTTGAGAATTTTCTTCTCAATGTCGAAAGCTTCGCTAGGTTTTCTTGGTGGTGGTACTGCATCTCTGTCTGAAGGAGGTGGGTTTAGCGGCGGAGGTTTCTTTCGTCGGTATGGTTCTTTTTCTGTGGGTTTTTGGCTTTGTTTCTTTTGTATTCTTGTCGTGGTTGTTGCTTCTGAGCGAACAACGGAGGTCCCAACTACTGGTTTGGAGGAGATGGCTCTTGTGCTTTGGTTGCCCAATTGTGGTGGTGGTTTGTGTGCAGCTAGCTATGGTGATTTTGGGGGATTGTTGCAATCTCGGTGGTCTATGGGGTTTGGAGATGGTGGATCTGATGTTGGTGGTGGCTTTGAGGTTGGATTTTGCCTGATGGGCAGGGTGGTTCAGGCTTCATTGGCGCTGCTTTCAAGTGGTAGTTGTGGTGGATCAAAGGTGGCTCCGGTTGCCGGCGAAGGTCTCCGTGCATTGCTAATGACGACTGGCGGCTACGGTAGACTACTCCTGCTAGGGTTGCTGCAGCTTTGTTTGGGCTTAGGGTTTGGTTATGGGCTATGGGCTTTTACTTTTTATTTTTTTGTTTTAATGGATGAAGGGTCTGCGACCTCTTCTTGTTAGGAGGGTGTCGCAGATTCGTAAAGTAGATCTCGTGTCTTTTAACTTTATTCGGGGTTTACTTTCATATCCGTTATGGGCCTTATGGTTAGAAAAGATGAGATTGCTTAGGTGACGACTCTTTTTGACAGCCACACGGTGGCGGGTTGTTGTGTTGTAATCTCGTTGAACTATTAATGAATTGATATTTCCTCTCAAAAAAAAAAAAAATCAGGTTCGGCTAATTATTTCATTCCTAGCGTGACCAAAGAATCACTTTAATAGTGATAGTTTAATTATTTACTCCAAATTTTGTGGCTTGTAATTAGTTTTAAAAAAATGTGATTTGAAAAAAAAAATATATATAGATATATGTGGGTGTTTATATTTAATGAATGATTAACTAGATTGATTTACAGTAAATACACAATATATTCTTATATCTTAGAGATTTAACCAAATGTATGATCAAGACGAAGTGGAGAAGAATATGATTTAAATCTCCAAATTATATATTTTTTTCTGTATCATTTCCGAGAAGCCAAGTTCAGCAGCTCAAATATTCTAATTCTATTACTTTTATCGTCATAACTTCTTCTCAGGAGTTGTTCTAAATTGTGTCTTCTAGTCAGTATTCGAAAATCATAACAATCCAACGGGTGACAAGTTCTGAATCTATGTTATTCACCAGTATGCTCGCTGGAAATTTCTTATTTTGTTCATAACTTCAAATGATCATATCTCACTCATTTTTAGTCCGTTTTCAGTGATCTTTATATCAAAACGAAGCTTATAACCTGTACTTGTGTTCTGGATAATTTCAAAAGTATTATTCAACAAAATCCAGTACATAATAATTCAAGAGGTTGTTTAAAGTGAGATTTTCATTTTGACATATTTGTACTCTTACAATTTTAAAAGTATGATAATTGATTTTACCAATATTTGTTAAAAATGGTTGCCTATATAAAAGGATGGAGGGCTTGAGTTGGATGGCATATATAAGCAGAGATGCAATCCATTTAGGCCAAAGGAATGGCATTGTGCAATGCAACCACTAAAGCTTAAAATCATATTGCGGAGGTTTTAAATTATTACAACTACTGAGTTGACATTCTTGAGATTTTAATCAGTGAATTTTTTTTAAATTATTTTTGCATGAGGTTTTACTTATAAATTGCGGTAATTTTTAACGGTGAGTTACGCTTATGAAAAAGTAAAATTTGAATTTTCCTTAGCTTAGATCATTGGTTGATTTATGATTGTAATATTGGTTTACTATGGTTTGTGAAGCTCAATATTGAATGATACATTACTAGTCGATTCAATTAAAAGAGAAATTACATTTGAGACCGAATTATTTGAGTTAAAAATGTTCTTGATATATGTGGGTTAAAAAAATGAATTAATTAGTATATAAATTTGATATAGCCGTACATTTTATATATGTGTAAATTCCTATACTTGTATTTTAAGTTGACATAGCATGTGTTATAATTCTTTGTGATGTATTTGTTCTATTTGTTGACTTTACTAAGTTAGAAGTTGATATGATGATTTAATTGATATTTGTTAATTTATTTGAATAAGTTTGTTGGTATGCTAGGAAAAAAATATATATTTATTGTCTCACTTGATTATACGAGTCATCAACGTAGATCATATACTGTGTATAGTTTGATGTTCTACTTAAGAATATCAATAAAAATATACAATAGTCTGTATTAGAGAGGGCTGGACAATTGTAAATATTTAATTATAAAAAATAAAAGGAAGACTCCACTTATTCTGAAGATAAAGAATTTAAGTGGGCATTTCTTTTGTTCATTTGATACTTAATTTAGTATTTTATGATGGTAAGTAATGTGTTTTCATTTGTTATGCTAGTTGTGGTTTTTATAAGTGAACCCTTAGGGTGTAGGGACTTGTTTTCAATATGGGGCTTATTATCCTTGAACCGGTTTTCACCTTCTCGGGAACGATTTTGGGAGAGCGCGTGAGGGCGCGTGATGGGACACCAAACATAGGGATTTTTCGGGCTAGGAAGTATTGTTTTCAGACTAACCATGGATCACTCAGGTCAGATTGTAGCATGATCGGAGCAGTCACGAGAGATGTGTTATTTCTGCTTGGCGGTAAGCTTTATTTACATAGGAAAAAAATTTGTGAGAGACTTAGTGACTTACGGATTGGATAAGAATAGAAAAAGGATATGGTTAGACTTAAAATGTACAATACCTCTCTCTATATCTTCACTTTTAAACTCTCTGTGTAGTACTTTATAATGTTAGCTTATTCGTTAATTGTCCTTTGGATTCTCATCTCAAATCAGAGAAAGTTTAAATTAAGTGAATTTTGGGAAATCCCGAAAGTACCTATACTTTCAAGGCTGAAGTTGTTATTAATTAGCTAAGTTATTGATCAATAGTTAGAAGAGTACCAAGTTCAAATTGGGAAGTGTATTTTCTTATTGAGATTGTCTCCCTTTCATAGGAGTAGAGATTTACATAGCAGAAGTATTCATAAATAAGGTATTACGTACGAGTAGTTACAACCGTCTAATAATAAGTAGCAGTTTGTAATACCCCGAACTTTCATATTTAATTTCTTGAATATTCTTAAAATTAAGTAAAGGTTGGATATTAGTTTTCTTAACTAATTTGTGAAGCGGAAATATTTTGGAACAAATATTTACTCGAAATGTTTTATTTTCGACGGGGTCAAAAGTTGACTTTCTTATCCGTTGATTTTCTCTGATAACTTTCTTCATAAAAGTTGTAGAGCTTGTCGATACGAGTTCATAGACATGTGGCGCGTTAAATTCCGAGATCATACGAAGAAGTTATGGTCAGCGGAAGTTTAATGTATTTTCGAAGCTGTTCTGACCCAGTCGATTATTTCGTAAAAACTGCCCAAATATGTTCATTATTTGATGACATAGTCTTCTAATGATTTGTAGTAGACATCTTAAAGAAACTCTCAGAGTTGGAATCACCTGAAAACCATATTTCTAGATTTAGTTATGATTTTTACAATATACATTGAGCACAAGAAGAAAGGGATTTAAGCTTGTGATGCAAGCATGATCTAACATATTGATCTAAGCATTTTTAGCTGCTGATTTCATCATTTCCAGCACACCAAATTTTAGCCTGATTTCATCAATAATGTGAGATGCTCATTTGTGTGAACACAATCTCATTAAGCATATTTTTTTTCTTGACTTTTGTGTTTTCCCTCTTAATTAAATCAACTTATTATATCATTTATTTTATCTCCAAAGTTCTATAAATAGGATGGTTCAGCTATAGAATGCTTTGCCAATTCACAACTCTCTTCTCTCTACTCTCTACTTCTTCTTATTTCAGCCTTCTTATTAGTATAGAAACTTCACTTAGAAATTCTTAAAGAGAAAGTAATCTCTAGCTAGTCAAAGTAACCTTGCTCAAGAACTTGGTTATCTTGTGAAGTCCCAATTTGAATTCAATCTTCCAACCTTCTATTGATCACTTCATTTCATGTAAGTACAGAATACATCCTTATAGTCTTTTATCTTTAAGTTTATCAAAGTGCACAAGCAAGAAGAAAATAGAAAGGGATAAGTTTTATAGAAAACTTAAATCCTGTTTTCTAAAGTTATTCCGGCAGTCAACTTGTGAACCTTTAAACATATACTTCGGCTCAATTTATCATCTTGACTTCTTCATAAAAGTTGTTCCATATTGTGTCTAGTATTCCATATCCAAATTTAGTATTCATCCAACGGGTAAAACTTTCTAAATCTAAGTATTTATCCAGTATGCTCACTGGAAAACCTCTTTGTTGTTCATAACTTCAAGTGGTCATATCTCACTCATTGCTTAGCCAAATTTTATGATCTTTATATCAAAATGAAGCTTAGAACCTGAACTTCTAATCTGGAGAATATCATAATTATTAGTCAGGTTTACAGTACGTAACAGTTTAAGTTAAAAAGGTTAAAAACAGAGCATATATAATTATGGACTGTTTTGGACATTCTTCATTTATGGACTTGGACATCTTGGATATGTTGACTTGGACTATACCATTTGATTCCCTATGAAAATTCCTTTGAAATAGTGTACTCACTTGATTATTTTGGACTTGTGGTGGACAATATAACAAAATTTGAAGTTTGATGATTCTAATAGAAGAATCATTTATGAACTTCCATGGACTTGGACTTGGACTAAAAACTGAAAATATTAGTAATAACCTAAATTATTATATCATAACTAATTTCTTTAATACTTGTATTTTATTTATAGTTATACATGCTATTATATTCTATTGTTATACTTATGTTTTATATTTATATACATACATATATATTGTTCTACATAAGTTTATGATTATTTGCTATAAATTATATTCTTATTAAATTACTTGTGTTTTACATATGTTTATCTTGAATTACATATGTTTCTACTTATTATTGTAATACATATGTTTATGCTTATTTACTAAAGAATATGATCTTGCTTAATACATAATAAGTTCAATTACTTATGTTTTATGTTTATGAACATATGTATATCTTGTTTTACATATGCTTCTCTTTTGTATGTATTTTACTTGCACATGATTATCTATTAATCTCATATTGGTGCATGATTTTATTTATTAAAGTGAACATATCAACTTAGTATTATACATGTATATATATATTAACATGTATGGAAGAATATATTATTAGGAGTGAAATAATGGTTGGTTATTTTGTATAAAGCTTTGTTATAGACTTATAAGTTAGTCTATAAGTTTTGTTATAGACTTTTAATTTAGTCTCTAACTCTATATTATTAAATAGAAGTTTTTGTATTGGAGATTTTTGTACCAAGAAAATAGTACTACTTGGTCTAAGTGAAATACTGGAATCACAAGGGTTTATTTTGGGTGATTAGCTATGGGCTCATGTCCCTCAGATAGTGCACTATTATACCTCTAGGGAACGAGAAATCGATCCTCGGGTATACATGCTTGGGTATTTTGGACCCCGGTATGCTGCGGCTTATCCTGTTACATTACAGGATTTATTTTGTGTGTGACCAGTATAACTATAAATTCACTTGGTTTGTATACTTTTTCTCTAACTCTTATTATTTGATTTATGAACTTCGATGGTAACATGCTAAGTTGCGTATATTGTTTAGCATGGAGATAATCAATACATATTTGTAATATGCTAAGGTGCATATAGTGTTTGAGATAACTAATATCTACTTGTGATATATTGATATTATAATATGTCGATTGAACATATTTAATTTTAGGTTATATCAATGCTGCAATGTTAGTCGATTACTTTTGAGACTGAATTATTTGGGTTAAAAACGTTCTTGATATATGTGGATTATATTCACTATAATTGGTATGAAGCAACGTAAAATGTTCTTAGTACATTTTTGATTGGTTGTTCGATTTTGATGTCTTATAAGATACATTAATATAAGAATGTAAGTTGTACTTATTGGGCCTGTGTTGCTCATGATGCTACACCTTCTTGTTTTCAGGTTACGATGCTTGGGGGAAAACGGGATGAACATTTAAACAAATATTTTATATTATGTATTTTTATTAAACTCTGATATTGTAAGATAATATTCTTTTAATTTTCAAATAAAAGTATTATTCAGACATTTGTTTCATTTGATTTATTTTATGCTTTAATTATTTCATTCGCGTCATAAATTCGGGCACCATATTTCAATATAATATTGGTCTCGGATTTAGGGGCGTGACACAGTTGATCAGTATCTTCAAGTTAGGAGAGCTGGAAGTCTCGAGATATTGATGCAAGATTTGGTGTGACCAAGATGTTCAATGATTCTTCAACAAAAGCATGGCTTGAAAAGATGAAGACATTGTACATCATAAGAGTCAGGTCACATCTTCATCCTGAACATAACTCGACCGAGGGACATTAGAACTCCTGACCGTGAAATCAAGAGGGTGAGAAGGCATAGGAAAAGATGATGAAAGAGACACCTGGAGTTATCGACTTACCACAGTGAGGGCATGTGGTACTCTCAGGACCTTCCTTGTAGCAACTAAGCTCAGCACGAAGCTTACTAATCTGCTCTCTTAAAGCCGAGATCACAACCCCTTCAGTTTTGGCTCTCTCTCGGGCACGCTGACTCTTAAACCAGTTTCTAACCCTGTCAAGAGAAAACCCCGTATCGGAACTCAGTTCCATTACCTGCTCGATATTTGAGAGTTGACACACCTCGAAGAAAGCCCTCAATATCTGGATTTGGTTTTCCTCGTGCAGTATTTTTGCACGGCGCGATTGGTAAGCATCTAGCTCTGCTCCAGAAAAAGTACCAGAAGGTACAACAGACGTCGTTCCAGTGGTTGGAGGCTGTGGATATTCGGATACAATAGGCTGAGATGTTTCTGCCAAATCGTCGGACTTGTTATCCTGACCAAAAATAGCTGCTAGTTCATTAAACATGTTTGCAAAGTAATTTGAGAAGTTTTGTTTTATCTCTTACCAGTGGCGAAGAGTTTGTATATATAGGGGATTCACCTTCAACTATTACTGACATAGCGAACATACTACGTGATTTTCGGAAGGTAAGAGTATTTTGCGGAAAATAAGAGTAATTCACGGAACGTGAAAATGATAAAGCGAAAGATAAAACGTTAAAGTAGCACTCAATTATTGAAGGATATCGTAAGGTGAAAGGTACGCATTATGGAATTCAAATTCTTGTTGAAGCGTGTTCTTAACTTTTGAGGTAATTAAGTTTGAATCTTTGGTGGATTTTTGGATATACAATAATTGTTGATGAGATGATATATGGATATTGGAATTCATAGGATATTGTAGTAACATTGATGATTAGGATTGGTTGTATTAATGAAATTTTGAGGTTGTAGACTATAGAGTTAATAATCATTGAGGTTCAGAAAAGGGATTTTGGAGTATGGTTTATAATAGTGATCTTAAAGAGGAAATATTTTATTGAGTTTTGAAGTTATTTAGTACGTAATGAATCCAAGAACAGAAATTTGGGAATTGTTTTGAGAAATGAGATAATGATTCATAGGCTTGAATTGAAGAAGAAAAATCTATAGTTGGAGAGCAAGTTGGAATTAATTCGAAGTTTTGAGGATATAGAGATACGATCGATTAATTGTAGAGGATTTTGAGGATTAAATTGAGACAAGAGATTTATATATCGGAAATAATGCAAGAGGTCTTATGATGAATAATGAATGTATTTGATTGAGGATTTGGAAAATAATTATTTTGAATTTGAGGATTTAGTTAAGTATTGATTTATTACTTGAGAGTTGACGATTATTCTTTTTCTGGCTTAAGAATTCGAACTAATGGATCTACAAGACTTTGCGAAAAAGTACTTAGACATAAGATTTGTTCTCTTGAGGATTAATTTTGAGGAGACGTGCTTGATGAGACTTTTATTTAAGATATATCCAGACAATATGAGTGAGGAAAAGTAATCAGTTCTATTCTATTGTCGTAGTTTACCAAGGAAAGTAAAACCAACGAACGTAAAATTCGAGGACGAATTTTCTTTTAAGGTGGGTAGGATGTAACACCTCGAATTTTCATATTTAATTTATTAGAAATTTCTGAATTTAATTAAGGGTGAGAAGTTACTTTTCTTGTCTTGTCTGTGAAGTGAAAGTGTTTTGGAATGATTAATTACTTAGGAGTCAAAAGTTGATTTTCTTATTAGTACATTTTCTCTAATGACTTCCTTCATGAAAGTTGTTCAACTCGTCAATACAAGTTCGTAGACATGCGGCACATTATTTTTTCGAGATTATATGAAAAGTTACAGTTAGCGTATATTCATTCTATATGTGAGCATTACTATTATTATCACTGATTATTCAGTTTTCTATTTAAGGATCATTTCTATATAATATATTTATATTTTGTAGGCAAGTTGGCTACATTTTAGTATATATATATATATATATATATATATATATATGAATTTTTCTCCACTACATAGGACTATGTACTTTTAAAGTACATAGTTCTAATGTTAGCCGTCAGATCTCTTTAAATGATCTGATCTGACGGTTTGCATTAAAACTATGTACTTTAAAAGTGCATAGTCCTATGTAGTGGAGAATGCATGTATATATATATTCCCATATACATATGCATCGGCATGATGGCATGTATATATATGACATACACATTAGGTTTTATCATGTCTAAATATCTATAAATATTCTCATATGCATGTATAAGATAACATCGGCATGCATATATATGTATCTAGATATATATATATATATGTATGTATCATACATCTTAACATTAAATATTAGCATACTTGTAATGATAAAAGAAAGAGTTGCAAGTTGATTAGTGTGAAGTGAGGCCACGTCTTGAATGCATAATAAAATAAGAAAGAAACGGTGGAGAAAGATCCATGTAGAGGAATCAATATTATTACTACAATAGCTAGCTAGTTCATTATTTTATTTTGGAATGAAGTCATGTCTTACGTATGTTATTCCTTCCTTCTATTATATATAGGGCACTCACCGGACACTTGCATTCAATGTTTTCTTATAGAAGAAAACTTTAGAGTAGGCAATAGATAGAAGGAGAGAGGGAGAGAAAGAAAGAGAGAAAATAAAAGAAAGAAAAGTAGATAGAGACAGAGACCGAAAAAGAAGAAGAAATGAGGAATAAGAACTAGCAGTGAGGAAAAGAATAGAGCATAGTCGATCTAGAGATGACAGAGACAAACCTTCAGTATATTTATGTCAAGATCAAGGTATGGATTCTAGTTTCCCAGTGTTTGGACTATATCATATTTAATTTTTGTGTATAAATTAGGAGTACACAATATTATGAATATTTTCTTAGTTTGGTAGTTAATTTTATCATTGTCCTTATATATATACATATATATATTATTGTTCTTATATATATTGATGAATAGTTTGATGATGGAATGTTTCTTGATATTATATATGTTGTGTTAACATATTATTCATTTCCGTTGCATACACTTGCACATGAATAAAGAAATTGGAAATGATGATGGTGGTGGAATTAGGATCCCGGGATATCGATATTGGATACTGAATATTTGGTATATGATTTGTGGTGAAAGTGGTAGGGCTGCGGGTGTAATACCCCGAATCTTCATATCTAATTTTTAGGAAATTCTTGAAATTAATTAAGGGAATAGAAATTGGTTCTCTTGTCTAGTTTGTGAAATAAAAATATTTCGGAACGAATATTGACTCGAAATGTTTTATTTTCGAGGGGTCAAAAGTTGACTTTCTTATCCGTTAATTTTCTCTGATAACTTTCTTCATGAAAGTTGTAGAGCTTGTCGATACGAGTTCATAGACATGTGGCGCGTTAAATTCCGAGATCATACGAAGAAGTTATGGTCAGCGGAAGTTTAATGTATTTTCGAAGCTGTTCTGACCCAGTCGATTATTTCGTAAAAACTGCCCAAATATGTTCATTATTTGATGACATAGTCTTCTAATGATTTGTAGTAGACATCTTAAAGAAACTCTCAGAGTTGGAATCACCTGAAAACCATATTTCTAGATTTAGTTATGATTTTTACAATATACATTGAGCACAAGAAGAAAGGGATTAAAGCTTGTGATGCAAGTATGATCTAATATATTGACCTAAGCATTTTTTTTAGCTGCTGATTTCATCATTTCCAGCACACCAATTTCAGTCTTCAAAGTCTTTGTGCATATTGCTATTTATTTAAGGTTCACTAGGTAGACTAAAAGTCTTTGTTTAACTTGCCTATTTACTATGGTTAACTAGCTAGATTAGAAACTAATTTAAGTAAGGTTAGTGTATTCTCTAGCCTATAAATAGGATGGTTCAGCCATAGAATGCTTTGCCAATTCACAACTCTCTTCTCTCTACTCTCTACTTCTTCTTATTTCAGCCTTCTTATTAGTATAGAAACTTCACTTAGAAATTCTTAAAGAGAAAGTAATCTCTAGCTAGTCAAAGTAACCTTGCTCAAGAACTTGGTTATCTTGTGAAGTCCCAATTTGAATTCAATCTTCCAACCTTCTATTGATCACTTCATTTCATGTAAGTACAGAATACATCCTTATACTTTTTTATCTTTAAGTTTATCAAAGTACACAAGCAAGTAGAAAATAGAAGGGAATAAGTTTTATAGAAAACTTAAATCCTGTTTTCTGAAGTTATTCCGGCAGCCAAATTAGAAACCTTTAAACACATACTTCGGCTCATTTTATTATCTTGACTTCTTCATCAAAGTTGTTCCATATTGTGTCTTTTATTCTGTGTTCAAATTTCATGATCATCCAACGGGTCAAACTTCTTGTATCTAAGCATTTATCCAGTATGCTCACTGAAAAACCTCTTTGTTGTTCATAACTTCAAGTGGTCATATCTCACTCATTGCTTAGCCAAATTTTATGATCTTTATATCAAAATGAAGCTTAGAACCTGAACTTCTAATCTGGAGAATATAATAATTATTAGTCAGGTTTACAGTTCGTAACAGTTTAAGTTAAAAAGGTTAAAAACAGAGCATATATAATTATGGACTGTTTTGGAAATTCTTCATTTATGGACTTGGACATCTTGGATATGTTGACTTGGACTATACCATTTGATTTTCCTATGAAAACTCCTTTGAAATAGTGTACTCACTTGATTATTTTGGACTTGTGGTGGACAATATAACAAAATTTGAAGTTTGATGATTCTAATAGAAGAATCATTTATGAACTTCCATGGACTTGGACTTGGACTAAAAACTGAAAATATTAATAATAACCTAAATTATTATATCATAACTAATTTCTTTAATACTTGTATTTTATATATAGTTATACATGCTATTATATTCTATTGTTATACTTATGTTTTATATTTATATACATACATATATATTGTTCTACATAAGTTTATGATTATTTGCTATAAATTATATTCTTATTAAATTACTTGTGTTTTACATATGTTTATCTTGAATTACATATGTTTCTACTTATTATTGTAATACATATGTTTATACTTATTTACTAAAAAAATATGATCTTGCTTAATACATAATAAGTTCAATTACTTATGTTTTATGTTTATGAACATATGTATATCTTGTTTTACATATGCTTCTCTTTTGTATGTATTTTACTTGCACATGATTATCTATTAATCTCATATTGGTGCATGATTTTATTTATTAAAGTGAACATATCAACTTAGTATTATACTTGTATATATATTAACATGTATGGAAGAATATATTATTAGGAGTGAAATAATGGTTGGTTATTTTGTATAAAGCTTTGTTATAGACTTATAAGTTAATCTATAAGTTTTATTATAGGCTTTTAATTTAGTCTCTAATTCTATATTAATAATTAGAATTCTTTGTTTTGGAGATTTTTGTACCAAGTCATAGTACTACTTGGTCTAAGTGAAATACTGGAATCACAAGGGTTTATTTTGGGTGATTAGCTATGGGCTCATGTCCCTCGGATAGTGCACTATTATACCTCTAGGGAACGAGAAATCGATCCTCGGGTATACATGCTTGGGTATTTTGGACCCCGGTATGCTGCGGCTTATCCTGTTACATTACAGGATTTATTTTGTGTGTGACCAGTATAACTATAAATTCACTTGGTTTGTATACTTTTTCTCTAACTCTTATTATTTGATTTATGAACTTCGATGGTAACATGCTAAGTTGCGTATATTGTTTAGCATGGAGATAATCAATACATATTTGTAATATGCTAAGGTGCATATAGTGTTTGAGATAACTAATATCTACTTGTGATATATTGATATTATAATATGTCGATTGAACATATTTAATTTTAGGTTATATCAATGCTGCAATGTTAGTCGATTACTTTTGAGACTGAATTATTTGGGTTAAAAACGTTCTTGATATATGTGGATGATATTCACTATAATTGGTATGAAGCAACGTAAAATGTTCTTAGTACATTTTTGATTGGTTGTTCGATTTTGATGTCTTATAAGATACATTAATATAAGAATGTAAGCTGTACTTATTGGGCCTGTGTTGCTCATGATGCTACACCTTCTTGTTTTCAGGTTACGATGCTTGGGGGAAAACGGGATGAACATTTAAACAAATATTTTATATTATGTATTTTTATTAAACTCTGATATTGTAAGATAATATTCTTTTAATTTTCAAATAAAAGTATTTTTCAGACATTTGTTTCATTTGAATTATTTTATGTTTTAATTATTTCATTCGCGTCATAAATTCGGGCACCATATTTCAATATAATATTGGTCTCGGATTTAGGGGCGTGACAGCGGGCCCATTGAATTGAATTGAATACGGGTTGCGGACCCATTGAAATGAATATTGTACGGATACTCTGGAAACTGGAATGACGAAGGTTGGGCGTTGGTTCGTACAAAGGGTCATTCGGGACCAAGTGGAATATGCATGGTATGGGACGTGCGATGTCTGTTTGATCCGGAGTACGAATTGACGAAGGGTAGTGAAGGAAACTTTATACTTAGAGCACATCACGCACGCTGATGTATTTATATTATTTGTGATTATTTTATTTACTGATATTATTGGCACACTTGAATTAACTGTGGTAATTGACCATGAGAGATTTAATACCCTACTGAGCCGCAAGCTCACACCCTTATAGATTGTGTAGGTACAAAGATATCAATTTGAAAATGGAACATGGTGATTGGATGCTTGTATGGTATTGCTTGTGTGGATGCTATCAACTATGAAAGAAATGAATGCTGCTAGTATAATTGTTTGTACTGTTAAGGAATACTTTTCCTCTTGTAATTATTTATAAGATTAGACTTCCGCTAAACTCTGGTTAATTTTTGTAATATTTTAATGGTTGAAATGTTCGATGTACCAAATTATCATCACTTGTAATTGCGGTAAAGTTTTAATTACTGCTATTATGAGTGATAAACACATCACACTTTAAATTCGGGCACCAGATATATAAACAAATATCGGTCTCGGATTTGGGGCGTGACATCCCCACATTATTGATATTTAAAGATTTCTTCTTGTAAATTTTCAATCTTGAAAATCCACCAAAAATTCAAAGTAGGATTTCTCTAAAAATATCCACACTAGGATTAGAGAGAGATATTAGGGATAATATGTTAGTATCACAACCCTAGAAAACACTAGAGATGTTGTGGGACTTAGAGATGGAGTGGTAGAGAGAGTTTTTGATGAGATGAGATGTTGGAGGCTACATATGAGCAAACCCTTATGAAAAATCATCTAGGTTTTGCACTTTGGTCCCAAACTATTTATAATTGCAATATATGACTTCATGTGATTAACTTTATCAATTGGTCCCCTATGTGGCATATAACATTTTATTTGTTACATGGTCACATATAATTAATCACATCAATTATATAATTTATGGACATGATCAATTATAAATAAATTTTACTACAGTAATTACACAATTAATTAGTATATAAATATATATGTTTTAGAAGTTAATCTCTTTGTATCCTTTAGAGCATCTTTAGCAGACTCTCTATCTTAGCTCATTACCTATTTTAGAGACCATGTTTAGTTTTTAAGCTATTTTAGCATCTGCACCAGCCTCCTAAGTGGCTCTCTATTTTAGTTTTTAGCTATATGACTCCTAAATATAGAGAGCAGCATTAGGCTCTCCATTATTTTTATTAATTTAAAACATTCCTTTTTAGTTATTTTGTGTAATCAATAAATACACTTACATATTTTTTATTTATTAAAAATATAATTTAAATTCAATACTAGCTAAAGTAGAGAGCATTGGTGCAGACGTATTTTTAAATTGGCTAGCCAAAATAACTTTTTAGCTACTTTAGCAAAAATTTAGTTAAAAAAATGGCTAGCATTGCTAAAGATGCTCTGTGTGACCTTTTAGGTTCTATTTAATTTAGCAATATATATTTTTCGTTAATGAGAATTGACAAAACCATCGTATTAATTCTCAAGATTCCACAAACCATGGTTGGCATAGAATCTATTCATATATGAATGCAGTAGAATACGGTCTTTCCTTCATTTTTTTTTTTAACGAAGGTCTTTCCTTCATTATGTCTCAATCATATCATGAGGGTATGTATGTTAAATGTCAAACCCCTAATATGATTATCTCCATTGTGTGACTATTAGCGAATGAAATTAGAACGCATTCTCAATTTCATTCTACAGTAAAACCTCGATAAATGAATACTCATGGGGTTGGGAAAAATTATTATTTTAGCGGGATTATTTATTTATGGATATATGAATAATGAATAATTTATTAATTTATCAATAAACTAAAATTTTATTAATTTATAAAGAATTTTCTGTTTTCAAAGCAAATATGTGTATGTATCTTATGAAAAGTCATAGCCTTAGATTCATGTACTGGTCAAACTTTCTAATGGACATTAAAAATAAGAAAATATAAAGGTTTTAAAGATATATGTACAAACATATTCTTAGAACTAGAATATAAAGGGGTCTACAACTTAATGCCCATGTATAAACATTGAATTATAGACAAATGTGGTGTTTGCATCGCAAAAAATCAAGGACCACGTTCTATTCAGTTTAGGTGCAAAAAAAAATACAAGCGACTTTAGAAAAAAAAATTGAGAAAAATTGGAGTTGTTAGGTAAAAAGTCTGTCATATACATTAGGTCATCTCCAATTGAAGGTTCTATACTTCTATATCCGTATATATAAAACTTATTGGCCAAAATTCATCCCCAATGGAAGGTTTAGAACCTTGGGGAGCCAAAATATAGTTGCAAATTATTAACAAAAGTTACAAATACCCAACTTTGAGTACAACCCGCTCTATATAAAAGGGGGAACAAGTGTGCCCCACCCATGTGTAAGAGACCAGCTGCAACTTGTGGGTAATTCTCATGAATGGTACCTGAACTTTACATCCATCTTATCAATGGTACCTGAACTTTATTTTTGTCACAAATAGTATCTGAACTTTTCGATTTCATTTGAATTGGTTTCTAAGGCCACCTTCGATCAGTAATTCGGCAAAAAATGGTATGTGAGATGTGACTCAATATGAGGGTTAAAACTAAGGAAATTATCATAAACAGTACCTGACCTTTGGACTGTACATCTTTGGTACCCAACATTTAAAAATTATCACATTAGTACCTGACCTTTCAAACTCGCTATCATTTTGGTACCCACCGTTAATAACTCCGTGAAAAAAAAAATTCTTTAAGGACAAAAAAGCCTCGTAGGCATATTTTAAACGGAATTATTGACAGTAGATACCAAAATGATAGCGAGTTTGAAAGGTTAGGTACTAATGTGATAGTTTTTAAATGTTGGGTACTAAAGTGATGTACAGTCCAAAGGTCAGGTACTGTTTATGACAAAAGCCCTTAAAACTAACATGAAACCAATTCTTTCTCTTCTCAGGCTTCTCTTTCTCTGGCAAGAGCTCAGAGATCAGTATGAATTAGCCATGAAGATTCGAATTTTTTTTTAAGGAGATCACTGCAAATATGTCACATCGATCTCTGCTCAGAGATCACCATGAATTAGTCATGCCACTTGTTTCACATCTCTGCAAAAAAATCCAGTTGGCGGCCAACTTCAACAGATTAAGTATACGACCGAAGTTGATGTATTAATACGATTGCTGGGTATAAATTGGTGGGATCAACTGATTGCTGGGATGATAACTAGTTATCAATTGCGAGTCTATCCATTTGCAATTGATAACCAGTCTATCCATAAATCATGTTTGCGGCATAAACATAAAAGTATATAACTAGCAGTCATAATACATATTAGTTTGTATACCCATAACCCAGCAATCACAATCCATTTGCAATTGATAACCAAGTCCTTTCACATGCTCCTTGACCATCCTCAACCTGCTTCTCCTTTCCGTATCTTCTTAAGGATTGTCTGCAATTTGATTTGGCAAAGATCACCATCGCAGCTCATTCCTCAGCTCACAAGCCACAACCGTGGGCCTCTCTGCCATGGCACCACTTCTTACTTCAGCCATCACCACTTCAATTTCTCACCAGCAGCTCTACCAAGAGCTCTTCCCAATTCACAATCATAACCCAACAGATCACAAACCATCACCTATAATCACAAAGTTCAACTTCTGCAAGTTCAATTCCATCACACAATTGCGGCCCTGCCACTGCAAGCCCCACCACTGCCACCGCCGACACATCACCTAATCTCTTTGGGCACCCAAAACGTCTGCTCACCGTTGATGCACGTTTGCTCACACAATCTATTATCAATGAAGTTTTCGGTGGGGTGATAAGTGATAACTAATTGGGTAAAATCCCAATATGGTACCCAAACTATCACGGAATGCAATTTTTGGTACCCACAAATGGATAAAGACTCTAATGGTACCCAAACTATCACTCCGTTTGCCAAAATGGTGATACGCCCCAAAAGGAGCATCAATTTAAAAAAACCCTATCGGTAGTAGTATAGTGCATAGTAGGGTATCGTTCACAACGGAGATCAAAGGGTGTACCTAACAAAAATTGTCACAAAGAATTAAATAAAATAAAGAATTATTATTAACAAGTATAAAGAATATATACATATGTACAAAGTAAAAAGGGGGTTAAAGAAATTGATTGAATGAAATAAATTAATTAAATTACAAAGAATAAATTAAATAAGATGGGATGAAACACAAAGTATATAAAGTTCAGCCACAAGTATACAAGTTTACCAATCATTGGACCGAAAATTAACCAAGTTCCCTAGCCATGAAACCGAAATTTACATATGTGGAATGTTGGACCGCCAATTATCATTCCCCAAATAAAACATCTTTCATGAAAATTAACCTAAGCAACCGCACCTAGATTAATCAATCAAACATGCAAAGGTAGCTAATCAAAACATGTCCAACGCATAAAAGAAGAGTTGTTAATTAAAGTGCACGACCTAGTGGGACCGCCCATCTATCCGTGATCCTTCTTATTTGTTTCCGACCTCTTTCCAAAGCCTTTACTACTTGTGAATTAGAATTAAAACCCTAATTCTAGCACCAATTATATGCAATCATCTTAAGTTTGCAACCTTAAAACAAAAACATATAAAAGTTATCTACTAAAATAGAATCAAATAAACGGAGTCACATAAGCTACTAGAAGAACTAATTAATTAGGATCCAACAATTAAATAAACCCATAAACAAAGGCTGAAAATTATATAAATCATGTCATGTTAACTAATACAAAGGATAAACAAGCAACAAAGAGGCATAAATTTAAAGGCTAAGTCGAAATACACCGTATGAATAGCATGAAGATCTTGAAGCCACATCTTGAATCCTTGACCACAAGTAATCCAAGCCATGAAGACAAGGTGATGATGGTGATGGTGATGTTGAATAGGGGCTGGTGGTGATGGTGTAGACGCCTTCTCCTCCTCCTTGAAGACTTGAAAACCCTAAATACTAGAGAATGGAAAATATGATGTGAGAAGAGAAAGAGGAGGGTTTGTCCCTCCCCATTGGGGTGTGAATTGGTGAAGAGAAATAGGCTCCTATTTATAGGAAAATGGAGAGGAAGAAGAAGACAATGGAAGAAATAAACAAAGAAAGGGAAAAGAAGTGGAATGTGAATGGGAGATAAAGAAATGGTAAGTGGTGGTGGAAATGGAATCATATGGCAATTAACCATTTATTTACCAAAAAGAAATTAAACACTAATGGTGTGGGCAGAAAGAAGAGGAAAGAATATAGGGGTGGGTGGAGCATTGAAAATAAAAGAAGAGGAAAGAAATAAAAACGGACAAAGCACTGAGCAAAGGCGCACTTAGAACGGAATCCTGCACGTTTCAACGGTTGGATGCTTCTGAAATTTTATTTGGGAATAATTGACATCCATGTTCAGCGTTTATCAAAATTACAGCTAGCTCTGACGGTGCAATTGAGAGATATGGGCCTCGCAAGTTGACCTATCTGCACAGGCAGATTGTCCGAAAATCTGGGCTTGGGCCTTTCCTCATGCTTTCTGAACTTGGGCCTTCCTTCATGGATTTGGGCCTTCCATCTTGGGCTTGGGCCCCCTTCTTGGGTTTGGGCCTCCTTTTTGGGCCTCGCAAAAGCCCATTAGACTTCGTTTCTGCACATGTTCACATTAATACATCATTTTGGACTCAAATATGGAAACTAAGCTAAAATAGCAAAGTTACAATTAAATCATAGCCAAATAGTAGGGAAAACACATTAAAAACGTCACACTTTGTGCTCCTATCAAATTCCCCCACACTTAGCTACTGCTAGTCCTCTAGCAAACACAAGAACAACACAAAACAGAAAAGGAAACACAAAACAGAATGGTCTTTCCAACCATAACCCTCAGCGAGTTCACAAGAGTTATAATCAGGAGAATAAAAATTATATACCAAGGCTAACAAATTTGCTAAGCATTTAACATGTACATCTCATTTATGCTCGGGTGAAGTGTGTGAAAACCAAGTATACAATTAATGTCAAGCAATCCAATAGGCACATCGAAATAACATTAACCACTAAACCTCACAGTGATCACTAAATATTTCCGCTCAGTGTTTAGGGTTAAATGTTTACTCTCATAACAATTGCACAAGTAATGTTCCCATAAGCTTGCTCATCGACCAACTCTCTACAATTAATCCACAAATCATTAGATCATAAGGGCTTTAAGGTGAAACATGGATCAAAAGGTGGATGGTAAATGGTGAATGGTGAATAATGAATGAAGGGACTGGAAATGAAAAATGTTTCATATGTTTGCAAGACAAATCAACGACTTTGAAACTCATACCTATGCTATACCCGAAACAACTTTCTTATTTCCTCCAACCTTTTATTGAAATTAAAAACAAGAAAATAACTCTATTTTTGACATTTCTCTTTCTGACATTTTTCTTTCTTTCTTTCTTTTCTCTTTTTTTTTTCTTTGAGGAACTTTATTCCTTCTTTTTGTTTTTGATTTTTTTCTTCTTTCTTTGAACAAATACAACAAAATAAAATGCACCCCCACACTTGCCTTTTGGTATACTACCATACAAATCAAAACCCGAAGCATAAGAACACAAGAAGTCAGTATCATTGCCTTGCAAACACAAATAAAACAAGGGTGAAATGATATGGGTGAACAAAAGAAACGGCTAATGAGTGATCAGTTCAAAAGGGGATCCTAAAGTTCGTGTTTAGATGAATGGTGAATATTTTGGCCATGGTGCTCAACTAATGCCTTAATCATTTCTAATTCATTACAGATTAACAAAAAGTTTCAAGAGGTCTCTGAGCAAGTTCTAGGTTCAAAAACTCATGAATTGTGCACACATGAAGAACGAGTAAATGTATGAAATATGCATACATGTGAATATACAATAGGCTCAAGTCCTCACATTTTCTGGGTATGCATGACAATGTATGTTCAAATGTGCTTCTCGGATTGCAATCAACTAATCGAAACAGGTGATGTGAACATGGAATTTCGAGCAATCATAAGTTATGCATATTAAATCCAAAGCAAATCACAAAGCCTTAGCGTATAATAAACATTCTCAAAATCATAACAATTAAACTCAATTCATCATCGGGATTGGAAAGAACAAAACACAACACAATAAAACACACAAACAGAAGCAAATATTTTTGTATTTTTTGATTTTTTGATTTTTTTGATTTTATTTTTCAATGTAGGTAACAATACGTGACCACAAGACTCACTAAGTGCAATGGTAGGTTCAACGCTACCAAGGGAGTAAGTATGATTTAGTCGATATACCGTTACCGTAGAAAACGAAAACAAACAAATAAATAAACAACAGAAGCAATTTTTTTTTTCTTTTTTTCAATTTTTTTTTTATTAGGGTAACAATACGTGACCACAGTGACTTACTAAGTGCAATGGTAGGTTCAACGCTACCAAGGGAGTAAGTATGATCTAGTCGATATACCGTTACCGTAGAAAACAAAAACAAGTAAATTATTTTTTTGAATTTTTGAATTTTTCAAATTTTTTCTTTTCTTTTTAATAAACCTTCCCCCCACACTTGAATTAAACATTGTCCTCAATGTTAGACAGATATTTCACGAAAATGAATAATTCAAGCATGGTTATTGAATTTAAACACACAAACAGAAATAAACACACAAACATAAATCAACAGAAGTAAACACACAACATATATACAAATGAAAAAGATAGGTTAAACAAAAACTCCCCCTTGAAGATCATTAAGCTCCTCCCGAAGCAAGTCACCAACAGTCACAAACAAGGCTAGCAGGGCCTTGCATCCAACGTTTGCTCCTTAGTTGACTGCGGCTCTGATCCTTTGAAGTGTGTCCTGGACAAGTGTTGTTGCCGACTCCACGGCAGACTTGGCTGATGTAGCCCTCACTGAGATCTGGAACACCATAGTCAGTAGTGTTCCATCAAGTACGGCTCCGGATACGTTTGGCAGAATGGAGAAGCCAGAAGACATAAGCGGAAATGGCTCCGGTTGAACTCCAGATAGCAAACACTGGAAAATGGAATGGTTAATCGGCGCATAAATCACAGACGACCCCGTTGCATCGGTGCAACACTCCTGAAGAATGAGGAAGTCGTTGTGACTATCTATGGCGAGCACCGAGATCTGGTTCCGCGGGTCAAGACCGATGGTGAAGTTCACTAGCACACGTACCGAGCTGTCCATCGACATACTATCCCATTGTGGTCTTGTCTGTACGTCTTTGAGGAACTCAAAGATCCTGGTGTGATGAGATAGATGAACGACGGAACAGCCAGCAGTACGATTGACTCCAGGGGGCTTGCTCGGATCACCCCTTCTCTTGTTGGTCCTGACCTCCATTCGAGTGTCTCTTGTTCGGTTCGAACAAGTCCAGTGGTGATACGTGGAGTTGCTGATGTCGTTGAAGAAACAGATCGTCATCTGTTTTGCCATTTCCGCAAGTCCTCTTCTTCCTTCAAGAGAAATAATCGAGTCACCGGGTGAAGAGTGGATACCTGTGGCGCACATGTAGCGCTCGGCTTGTCGTTGGAGAGTTGAGATCCAACGCTTTGCACCAAAAGCGAACCCTGAATGAACAAAAGGTTCGAAACTGGCCTTCATCTCTTTCTCGCGTACATCCACGTGCTCCACCCAAGTAACTAAGGAAGATCCATTCTGCAAGTCTCGAATCAAACATCCGGAGGGGCGTTTTCGGCAAATCGATCTCACGGAAGGCTTTGGATTTGAACGCAATTCATCCACGGAGACATCCACGACGACCCAACTTCCATCCAGTTGTTGGTGAGAATACCGAATGAACTGGACTTCACGAGTTGAGACGATGTGAGATGGCACCAGAAACTCGGCCGACATCACCTGCATATGCTCCTCGTAGCCTTCTTCGTTCGTTGGAGGAAAGGATCTCCAACGTCTTGGCGTTTGTGATCATGCTACGGAAGACTGGCAACCATCGACCAACATCCATGAGAATTTGAACGATGGTGGTCGGATAAAGATGGATGGTTGCCGAGTGTCTCGACGATTCGGCTTTGAAGTACGGAGCGGGTTCGGCTCGTTGAAACACTCGCAAGTACTCGGCCCCTATGAAGAGTCTCGGGATGAATAGACGTCTCGGGAGTCGGTGAAGTTATCCACAAAGGAAATCCGGCAGTGGCCATGAGCAGGAGCTCGTGTTTGGCCTTACGGACGATATCCGAGATCAAGTCGGTGTGGACTCCGACAAGATCATGAGCAGGTCCGGAAGATTAGATGGCACAGGTACGGATGGGCGCTCGACAAGGGTAGGCATGAGGCTCTGCACATCCCTTCTTAAGTGGTCCATGTCGATCGAATCATCGGACAATTCGAGAAGAGGCTCTTGTTGTGGAGGAACAACTTCGAGCCTTCGCCTAGGCACATCTGAGTGCGGAACAGGACCTCCGCAATTGGGACAGATGCCGCTGTGGAGAGCATCGACGAGTCGTTGATTCAGAAGTTGAAGCTCCTCGTTCTTGCTCACCAGCTGATCATTTCGTCTCTCTAACTCGGCGATACGTTGCTCAGACGTCAGGATACCGAATTTCTTCCTATTTCTCGACCCCCAATAATAGACTTGGTCCTCTTCTAGTCCGATTTTTGGACCAAATCTTTCTCGTTGTGGTTTCGTGGGGTGAGAATACACCGCAAAGAAAGCCGCCAGTGCTTCTCTCTGAGCTTTGCTGTACTTCGACCTCGGAAGTCTCCTATAGACAGGAGCGGCTTCCAACTCGGCAGGTGGATCAGCAACCAGGATTGGTGCTTGGGGTTGTGGTTGCGGTTGTGGCTCGGTCGGCATGCTAGCATCGGCGCTATTGAGCATGCTCGGTGGAATTATTTCATCCAGACCTTCAAAGATTTGACTCCCTGAAGGACCTGCCTGAAACAAGTCGCTGAAAGAATTGACTCTCTTGGCCATTTGTGGGTTGGGGATGGAGGAAAGCTTTTCTGGGTTTGGAAGTTTTACGGGAAAAGGCGAAGAACACGAAGAACACGAGAGAGAAAACGAGAGAGAGAGAGAGAGAGACTAAGGGAAACCTAAGGGAAAAGCGTGGAATGAAACACACGAACGAAGGGAAGGGAAGGGAACGGACGCACGCCGACACACGTGCCACGAGACACGAGATCCGCAAATGCGGATCGGGCGACGAAAGTCGCAAAGCGTACGGTGAAAACGCATGCGGCTTATTAAACAAATCGGCCGACGCAAAAGTCGTGCGTCGGCCCAATCAAATTTTTTTTCGATTTTCGAATTTTTATTTTTTTTATTTTTTTAATACTTTACGAAAAGTCGTAAAGTGAACAGTGAAAACGCGTAGCACACGCGCTTGCCGACACTTTAAACGGGCTTGGGCCATCGAAATGGTCTGGGCCTTAAAGTGGGCCTGGGCCAAAGAAATCTCCGGCACATTATTGGTGGGCTTAAACTAATGGGCCTAAAAATGAACAGGCCCGACACACTAATGGGCTTGGGTTACGGGTTTTGGGCTTCGTGAATGACACGAGCCCAATGGGCTAAATTTTTTTATTTTTTTATTTTTTTATTTTACGAAACCTAAAACACTAACCAACACACAAACGGGCCTAAGGCCCAATACTAACAAACCAACAAACAAACAAGCCCAAAAATAAAACAAACAGTAATTATAAACAGTAAAAAGAAATAAATACCAACAGTAAAACAAAAGAAAACACTCTTTTTTTTTTCTTTTTTTTTTATTATTTTTTTTTTTTAAATAAATAACGAGAGTGAAAAGAAAACTTACCTTTTTACTCCCGAGGAAACCGAAAATCACCAACAAGACATCAACCTCAAGGTTTTTCAACCTTGACTTCCTAAACCTATGCTCCGATGCATGTGGTAAAATTTCCGATAAACCCGGATTATTTCCTATACAAAAAAATAAAAAGGTTAGTAATAAATTTACAAAATAAAAAACAAAATATTTACAAAGTTAAAAATATGTCACAAATTATCTTATACAAAATGAATGAATAAATTTTCCTATGTCTACGTATATTTTATTTACACAAAAATAATTTCTTTTGCCTGAATATAGTTGAAAAAAAATGAAAGTTGATTCCAAGCGGTAACTCAAGGTGGACTTACGGCCTAGGTGCAATGCCTTGACTTAAATGACTTTCCGTGTTTTCGGAGGCGAATGGCCAGATCATATGAGAATAAGCGAGGGGCAGGATTCATTTGGTGGACTACGGAGGCAAGCCCCTATCGACTTTCGTCTGTCTATAGTCCTCTGAATCCAAAACCTGTCACCCAGGGTCTCGACCTAGACACCATCCATGTGCCCCTTACTCAGTTGAGAAAGCACTTAAGTGTTCGACAATTCTCCAAGTGTTAATAAAGGCCGCCCTCAACCTCAAATAACCTTACGGTAAAAATGAAGGGTTTAGGCCAATATTAATAAAAGGACCTTACCTATTCCGTTCAAGTTACAACTTACAACAACAAAAAAATAATCAACTATATAAAAGACACCTAAATAAATTACTAAGTGTAACAAAATATGACCAAGTATTAAAAACAAGTAATAACAACAACTAGTCCCAAGTAATATAGACAAGTAATATAAACAAGTCATATGAACAGTTAAAAAAAATAGTAAAATTATAAACAATAAAAAGTAAACAGTAATTATATACAAGTAATAAAAACAGTAATAATTACAAAAAATTATAAACAGTATTCACAAAAAAAAATATTAGGTTAGGAATATTTTCAATCCCCGGCAACGGCGCCAAAAATTGATACGCCCCAAAAGGAGCATCAATTTAAAAAAACCCTATCGGTAGTAGTATAGTGCATAGTAGGGTATCGTTCACAACGGAGATCAAAGGGTGTACCTAACAAAAATTGTCACAAAGAATTAAATAAAATAAAGAATTATTATTAACAAGTATAAAGAATATATACATATGTACAAAGTAAAAAGGGGGTTAAAGAAATTGATTGAATGAAATAAATTAATTAAATTACAAAGAATAAATTAAATAAGATGGGATGAAACACAAAGTATATAAAGTTCAGCCACAAGTATACAAGTTTACCAATCATTGGACCGAAAATTAACCAAGTTCCCTAGCCATGAAACCGAAATTTACATATGTGGAATGTTGGACCGCCAATTATCATTCCCCAAATAAAACATCTTTCATGAAAATTAACCTAAGCGACCGCACCTAGATTAATCAATCAAACATGCAAAGGTAGCTAATCAAAACATGTCCAACGCATAAAAGAAGAGTTGTTAATTAAAGTGCACGACCTAGTGGGACCGCCCATCTATCCGTGATCCTTCTTATTTGTTTCCGACCTCTTTCCAAAGCCTTTACTACTTGTGAATTAGAATTAAAACCCTAATTCTAGCACCAATTATATGCAATCATCTTAAGTTTGCAACCTTAAAACAAAAACATATAAAAGTTATCTACTAAAATAGAATCAAATAAACGGAGTCACATAAGCTACTAGAAGAACTAATTAATTAGGATCCAACAATTAAATAAACCCATAAACAAAGGCTGAAAATTATATAAATCATGTCATGTTAACTAATACAAAGGATAAACAAGCAACAAAGAGGCATAAATTTAAAGGCTAAGTCGAAATACACCGTATGAATAGCATGAAGATCTTGAAGCCACATCTTGAATCCTTGACCACAAGTAATCCAAGCCATGAAGACAAGGTGATGATGGTGATGGTGATGTTGAATAAGGGCTGGTGGTGATGGTGTAGACGCCTTCTCCTCCTCCTTGAAGACTTGAAAATCCTAAATACTAGAGAATGGAAAATATGATGTGAGAAGAGAAAGAGGAGGGTTTGTCCCTCCCCATTGGGGTGTGAATTGGTGAAGAGAAATAGGCTCCTATTTATAGGAAAATGTAGAGGAAGAAGAAGACAATGGAAGAAATAAACAAAGAAAGGGAAAAGAAGTGGAATGTGAATGGGAGATAAAGAAATGGTAAGTGGTGGTGGAAATGGAATCATATGGCAATTAACCATTTATTTACCAAAAAGAAATTAAACACTAATGGTGTGGGCAGAAAGAAGAGGAAAGAATATAGGGGTGGGTGGAGCATTGAAAATAAAAGAAGAGGAAAGAAATAAAAACGGACAGCACTGAGCAGTGCGCACTTAGAACGGAATCCTGCACGTGTCAACGGTTGGATGCTTCTGAAATTTTATTTGGGAATAATTGACATCCATGTTCAGCGTTTATCAAAATTACAGCTAGATCTGACGGTGCAATTGAGAGATATGGGCCTCGCAAGTTGACCTATCTGCACAGGCAGATTGTCCGAAAATCTGGGCTTGGGCCTTTCCTCATGCTTTCTGAACTTGGGCCTTCCTTCATGGATTTGGGCCTTCCATCTTGGGCTTGGGCCCCCTTCTTGGGTTTGGGCCTCCTTTTTGGGCCTCGCAAAAGCCCATTAGACTTCGTTTCTGCACATGTTCACATTAATACATCATTTTGGACTCAAATATGGAAACTAAGCTAAAATAGCAAAGTTACAATTAAATCATAGCCAAATAGTAGGGAAAACACATTAAAAACGTCACACTTTGTGCTCCTATCAAATGGTACCCCGGTTACATTTTCCGTTAAAATTGCATACGTGGCACTCATTTGGGAAACAAATTAGGGGCAAAAAACTTTTTTGCCCATCATCCTCTCCTCTCTCTCTCTCTCTCCCTCCCAGCCACCTCTCTCTCTCTCTCTCTCTCTCTCTCTCTCTCTCTCTCTCTCTCCTCTCCTCTCCGTCGGCGCAAACTCTGCAGCTCATCAAACACAAAACCCCATGCCCAAATTGATTTGCTTCTTGGTTTTGCCCTCTAGAATTTCTCCACTAAAATTTTCCTCTCGGCCGAAGTGAGAGGCTCTCCTTATACCGTTTCTCTCCTCCTCCTCCTCTCCTCCAACGTTGTGTCCTCCTCTACTCCCTCCACTGACGTCATCTTCGGGTCCCGGGCCGGGGCACAAACCCCAATACAAGGTCGGTCCAAACGCCCGGCCCAAAAGGCGAGTACTTGGGCTGCCACAGCCCAATAGGCCTTGCGTCCAGGCTGCTCTCGGTGTAGCTGTACCTGAAATCGAACGGCAAATCCGAATGTATCGGCTCCTGACCCTCGTGATCGAGAGACGATGGCGGACGGTACAGAGGCTTTTGCTTCTTCTTGAGGTCTTGGGGGTTCGGGGAAAGGGAGGGTGGGGGTTTGACGGAGTATCGGTCGTGGAGCTTAGAGGGGGTGGAAAGGTGGCGCATAGTGATGATTGCGAATTGACTTGGGTTTTGGCGGGAGATCTTGGTGAGAAACTTGGAGGGTTTTAGGCGGTGACAAGGTTTTGTGGCCGGAGGTGGGTGGTGTTGATGGCTGGAGAGGGAGAGGAGAGGGAGGTCGCACGGGGAGGGGGGACATAGAGAAGAATTTTTTTTTGGATGTGTATTGACCAATTTACCCTCAATTTTAACGGAAAATGTAACCGGGGTACCATTTTGGCAAACAGAGTGATAGTTTGGGTACCATTAGAGTCTTTATGCATTCGTGGGTACCAAAAATTGCATCCCGTGATAGTTTGGGTACCATCTTGGGATTTTACCCTAACTAATTATATGGCTCACAATTTCTGACGACTAATTTTTTTTGGAGGAATGATCCTTGCAGGAGGATCTAATATATGAATGGTTCTGATCATTAAATTGCAGACCAAACTCCGGGCATCCTTGCTTTTCTTAAAAAGAGAATGCTCTGCTGAAGCCCCCTCATATATATATATATATATATATATATATATATATATATATATATATATATATATATTGTAAGAGAACGTTACTGTCCATTTCTGTGCATAGGTTTTTAATGGACTGACCCAAAATATTTCAAGTACCAAATATCAATTTGGGAAGAATTCTCGAGAGAGTATTCTGGACGGGTTGCCATTTGCCAGACAGAACCAAAGAGGAACTTTTACGGACTTGGATCCTCTGCTATAAAACTTGTTGCTAGGATCTGCTTGGATTCTTTCCATGGGCTGCCACGTCATTTTAATTGAATTCGATGGCTGAGAATGAAACACGTCCAAAACCCAAACCTGATAGAAAACAACAGATCCTCTCTCTCTTCTCCTCCTCTCTTTCTCTCTCTCTCTCTTTCTCTATAACAAAAGAAAACCCAAACTTTCAGAAAGAACTAGCAGATTATGTCTCTGCTCTTCCCCTCTCCTTCTCTGTAACAAAGAAAGCACCCAATCCTTCATCCTTCCCTTACTGAACGATCGTTTTCCTTAACCCAAATTGGCGATGCCGGCATATCCTTTCAAGGATGTAGCCATGAACCCGAATCTGCGATTCTGCCACTAGATATGTGATGCCAAGATAGACCCAAATCAGATACTACCGGTATAAAGAATTTAATGTTAATTAAATTGGTTTCTATTTGTTTACCTGTCAATCCAAATCCTTGCACCAAATTTGAACTACCAGCTCGGATAGACTTTGGTGTAACGGTGTTAATTAAATTCAATATTTGACTTGTTGAAGAACGCCTTCGTAAGTCTCTTGGACCCATATTGGAATTTGGAATAGTGCTTTCATAAACCATGGACCCATAATGGAGGAATACCTTCATGAACCGGACGCTGGTTTTCTTTTGTTATATATATATATATAGAGAGAGAGAGAGAGAAGGAGAGGAGGAGAAGAGGGAGAGGATCTGTTGTTTTCTATCAAGTTTGGGTTTTGGACATATTTCATTCTCAGCCATCGAATTCAATTAAAATGACGTGGCAGTCTATGGAAAGAATCCAAGCAGATCCTAGCAACAAGTTTTACAGCAGAGGATCCAAGTCCAACTTTTACATGTGAGTGGATAATAGCTTTTTTTTTTAAGGGGAGGGGGATATATGGCTCCAAAGTTCGAAATTGTGGAGAGGGGGGATTCGAACCCGGGTTGTGAGCGGGGATGGCCACTGCCTAGTCCAACTGGACTACACAGCTTATTATAACGGTTTTATAAATAGTATAAACTTGTTTGCAGGTGCTTTGTTATCTTAGAGTCGAATAAGTATGACATGCAGCTGATGCATTAGTTTTTTATTTTTATTTTTTTACTTTTGACATCTCATGATTTTATGGGTTACATTTCTTACTCCAGCATTGGATGTCCATTCAAGAACTACTGAGGCATTTTTGGTCTTCGTATCCAATTACAACAACTTCTTTGTATACTAAGGTTAGTTCTTATAATGTGAAGTGAAAAAGTTGCTAATGTTTTCTAAATTCATGTATTAAGAATTTGCATTTTGACCTTGTCTCTAATGAGAAGCTAGGATCCTTGTTATTTAATGTGAAATTGAAGTTTTGTTTGAAGGAAGGACAGACCTTGATTGTCGTTTTAGTATCAGTATAGTATACTGCTGGACTAATAATGAATCCAGTTGGCCTAGAACCTATTTCTTCAATAGGTTGACGTAGAGCAAAAACCTTGTTGCTTTTTTAGGATAAGGAAATCCCAACACATAAACATTGCTACATGAATCTTTTCAACTTGGATTTTCTTGGTGGTTTGTATATTGTTATTATATATATTCTTTTATCTGTGTGAATTATTAAGTGTAAGTATAAAAATGTTGGCAATCCTCTATTGAACAAAACACAGCCTTGATTAGGAAGTCAAGCAAAATCAAGTGAAGTCTGAAGGTCCAAGTCCAAGAAAAGACCCAACATGATCACATGGTACTCAGGTAAAATCATGCATATGCATCTCATTGTTTTTCACAGAGGATGGCAGAACTGCCTTCTGTCCTGTTTTCCAGAATAGCCGCCTTGTGACAAAATGATCTTGAAGGTTTAATTCTTCTAGATATTTTGGTTTTCTAAATAGCTGACTATGCTTCTGATGTTGATGTTCATGTTACGTTTGCTTTCAATCCGTTTTGATAAGTTTGAGAAAACTTTTATTTAATGGCATTTAATGCACTTTGTTGACTTAATTGTCATTTTTGTTGTTTTAGTTTTCCAAAACCTTTTCTGATCACATGGCTTCGTGGCTGCTTCGTTATGAGCCTTACTTTAGCCTATATATATGTAGCAAGGTGCTCCTTGTCTATATGGTTGTTTTGTGTGAAAATTGTCATAGTACATTTTCTTATTCTGAGTTTCATTCATTGCATTGTTCAGCTGTGCTCTAAGTCTTCCTTGTTGACTGTAAATCTTAGAGCTTGAAAAAAAACTCTTTTCATAAAACTCATATTGCATTTGCATACCATGAGATTGTGATTGGTAGTGCAACAACCAAAGAAGTCTCCATGAAGAATTAGTTAGGTGATAGCTAAGTTCTGAGGTTGGAACTTCTGGAAACTTTCATGTGTAAACACTTAAAGACAAGTGAGGTAGAACATGTCGTAGACTAGGAAGAGTCTAGGAAGGATAGAAGCGCGGCTAACTATCCCAGGTTGCTACAAACTTGTAAGAAGTGTTGAATTACATAGTGGAAAGTTTGCCCTTCAAGAGTTAGGGGCACGCAGTTTTCTCCCTGGATGCAGGGTTTCTGCGAGAACAAAAACATCTGTGTGTTGTTTATATTTACTGCAACTTTACTTTATATAATCGTTCAATTGTGATTCAGGATAGACACAACAATTGCTATCCATGAGAACAATTTAATACGAAAAAGTTGTCATTGTCCTATTCACCCCCCCTCTAGGGCCTTCATTAAGTTATTGTTATATGCAGGTAGGCACACTGAAGGATGCCATGTCACAAATTTATCGACAGCTAGAGGTATATATCTTTTCTGCTGGAGCTTCCTGTTCGTTTACGTTTTCCTAATCAACTTTTTGCAGTAGTAAATTTAAATATTAATTGAAATGTACTGAGATTATTACTGCACCTGTAATGTAGTTTTGCACTGAGATTGCTGATTTGGTTTTATGTGTGTTTAATTGTTTATTTACTTGTTTAATTGTTGGTTAAAGCTCCACCTTTTCCTTCTAAATTTTTATATAGGTCATGCAGATTTCTTCATGTTATAAATTTGCCATTGTGAAAACAGTTTTGGTTGTTTAATTAGAGGGTTTACTTTTACTTGGTTAATGTATTAGGTGAATTTCAGCAGGAGATAAAGGAAGCTGTGCAGTCAGACTTCCGGCACCAGGTCTCCCTCCTTGTTCGTCCAATGCATCAGGTCAATAATTTCTTAATTTCATTTTCTGTTTTAATTTGGGCATTTGAATAACAATGTTAAGAAATTATCTTTCCTGTTGATTGGTTTTAAGTTTGTTATTTTATAACTGTATTACTGATGACCAAGTAATCTATAATGGCTTAAATACTGCTTGATCTTTTGTAACATGCTTGCTAGCTCTTTCGGCTAAGTGTGCTAATTCTGTTTGGGCTTGGGCATCTACTTTCCTTTTCTTCTGGCAAAAAAAATATATATATTCTCTTGCGTAACAGATCATCTACTAATGTGTGGAAACGAATAAAAAGGAGATGTTTTATTTCAATAGTTTGATAATCTGAGATATATGATCTGATCTGCCTTTCTAGGCTACATAGGATCGTTTAAAACATAAATGCGTGAATATACATTCTTTTAAGAATGTACATGAATGTAAAGAATGCATGAACCTCTTAATAATGCATGGAACTCTTAAAATGCATTAATAACAATTATTAAATATGGATGCATCAATCTATTGTGCTACATCATCTACTTAGACCAGAAGTGAAATCAGAGTCAATAAGCCTAAAATCAACTATTTCTTTCGAAGCCCATGTGTTGCTGTAGTGATTGCTGACCTAGCAGCCTTAGATTATGTGTTATTTAGAGTAAAAGAAAAAGAAAAATCTTAATGGTGACTGGAACTTATGGAAATATCACTTGGTACAGGCTCTTGATGCTGCATTTCAGCATTATGAAGCAGACTTACAGAAAAGAGCTGCAAAGAGTGGAGAGTTGCCAAATGGGAATGTATAGGAGAAGTTTGCCCCACATTGGCTTGCCAGTGTAGTGTACGTAGCTGCTTTTTGTTATACAGTTTCTGCCTTCTCTTAGACATGGTATAGAACAGTACCATCCAATCAATTTTGGTATGAGCTGATGCAGATTGACAGTTTTTCATGCTGCAAAATACGATTCTAGTATTTGATATGATGAGTTGTGCATAGAAGAGTTTAGCAGTATTCATGACCGCTCCTGCCTTCTGCACAATGCTTCTCTAACAGTATGCTATTATATGGCAGTTGAAGGTTTTGCTTTCTTTGCAAGTTGTAAAATCTTATATTTGATAGCATACTAAGCCAGTTGCTATATGACATGCATTTACATTTCTACTTGGATGTTTTGTAAGTCGGGTCAATTCGGAGTGAAAAATGGAAGCAGCAACTTGTCTTGGTATTTTATTTGCAAAAATAAAAAACGTTAGTTTTTCGTTAATTCATTTAACTCGACATAGATTTGATTTTGGACTCGATTCAATTGTTACCAACTTTAAGGATTCTTAAATAAGTTGTGTAAATTTGTGCTGAAATGTGGAGAACAATACAAATCTTCAAGGGTGTGGATTAGCATTTGACAAACTGTTTTGGACTTTGGTTAGCTGGGAGATTACACTCTGACAGAAGAAAAATAACAAATTGACCGACTACTATGGACTATGGACTATGGACTATGGAGGAGAAATCCCAGCTAGGACACTTCAATCCACTAAATCTGTAACTCTCTGATAAGAATCTCATCATTAAGAAATTATAATCCTTTAAGAACTTGAACCCAGAGGGCATTGGGTTGTTGTATGATCCTCCAATACATTTTAGCCAGTAAAGAGATATTGAAACCCTTCAGACATCTAAAATTTCATTTCTCCCTCAGATTTAGTTAACCCTAATTTAGACCATTTCATCCAATGATAATAAGTTAATAACTGACTGCAATCTCCGAACGTTTCTATGATGGAAGAAAGAAATAAAAAGTGAGGAATAATTAATCAATGTTGGGTTTTGGAATACGATGCTCAAGTGAATTGCAAACTGAATTGCAAACTCAATCAACTAACCAATTGAGTTTGCATTACGCAAGGCACTTTCACATACCAATTCACCAACAGGAGGTAAGATTATAAAGCCAAAAAGGAAACTGATAGTATTACATGCCGTAAACATTCGAGCACATTCAAATGAGTACAAATTGAGACAGGTGCCTTCAAACAAACTGTGATTTCCCTCAAAACCGGTTTCTTTGTCTCGGTTAAAAAGACGATCGACTGTAATATACTAATATTCCACCATCATGCTCATCCAAAAATTACTACCCTACTGATTGAACACTACAAATAACGTTACAACTGCTTTCACAAAAATGAAACAATATTGAATATATGGTCTTTTAAGTCGACTCAGTTTCTGGGCTGCCCTCCTCAGTCGTTTCACTTGCATCATGTTCCTCAGATGGAGCTACTTGCTGCTCCGGCTTGGCAGGCCCTGGACCAGCTGATACCTTCACCATTGACGGACGCAGAAGCCTGTCACCAAGCTTAAACCCCTTGCGAAATTCATCTAGTATAATACCTTCTTCAAATTCTGAAGAGTCCTCACGCATAATTGCTTCATGCAACTAGAATAAGAAAAAACAAATACAATTTTCAAATTATAAAGTAGAAATTAGAAATTGCATAAATTCTCTATGTTCTAGTTAGTTAAAGAATGCATTACAAGGGTGATGTCAAATTTTCATAATATTTTACCACTCAACGACCTTATTGTTATAGTTAGGTGTTCATGCTACTAACACAAAATAGGTCACATGATCCACCCAAAATAAAAAGGTTCGTACAAGATGGGTCACATTTAGTTTTCACTCTTGAACTCACGAACTTGGCTCGATTCAATCATGAGTTGGTCTGACTTAAAACCGTATCCAGGTCTTCATCAAACCTGAACAAAATTGACTAACTACTTGATAAAGTTCATCAAGTAATTGATTGAATTTCGAGCCAACTTGGTATCTTACCTGCATAAACCCAATCATAAGATAGAACAGTCATTATGTCAAGTTGTCAACTAACAAAAGGGAAAAATTGTGCACATCAAGTTATTGAATGTCAAGACACCTTATTGCAACTGGTGCATCCCTCCAGTAATATGAAATCACAGCGATTGAATGATGCAATTTTATTTCTTTTCTTATACACCTACTTGTAACCAAACTCACACTTTCACTATCGACTGAGCAGAAGAAAGAATAATGTCCTCACTAAATGTCAAGAAAGGCAGCATTTCTGTTCAAACAAGTCTTTCTCCTATACATAACAATAAAGTCTGAATGACTTACCAATGGATCAAAGGGCTTCCCCACCGTCTCCACCGGGAGAACACCAAGTGAACTTAAGATTTCTCCAAACTGTTTATAAATGCTCTGATAGCTATTGTTGATCTTCTCCTCTCCCTCTGTCTCCACCTTAATCTGGGCTTTAGCCCTCTCAAAATTATCCAATACACCCAACAAGCTCTCCACAACTTCCCCCTGAGCATTGGTTACCAGTGAAATGCGTTCTCTATCTGTCCTTTTCCGAAAATTATCAAAGTCTGCACTAATCCTCAGAATCCGAACCTTCTCTGCTGACAGTTCTTCAGACAAAGAATCCACTTTCCTTTCAAGACCTATTTTTTCATCTTCAATAGATTTTAGAAACAATTCAATCTCAGCCACTTTTGATTCATCTTTACTGGCTAGAGCTTCTTTGTATAATTGTAGTGATGCCATGATGGCTGAAACAGGTTTTTTGTCATCACCTTCCCCATCATCAGTTGTACCACTTTCTTCCGCGTCACTTGTACTATCTTCCACACTAACAGCCCCATCTACAGAATCCTGCTACAAAAATCTATTAGCGTTAGTACTTAGAAGAAAAGGGGGGAAAAAAACAATAATAAAGAACAATGTCTTGATATTTTCTCCGTGGAACAAAAATAGCATCAAGTGATGCAAACCAAATCTTTAATACTTTGTGACAAGTAATCTACCAGGACACTCAGAATCAATGTTTACATTCCCACCCATCCCCCTTCCCAGAAAAATGAAAACTACCAGTTACCAAGTTAAACTACGGCAATCAAAATCAGATGACAGCAGAATCTGCTTCATAACATGAGTCGTGACCCATACCCAGTCACTGCACTCCCTCTTCTACAATAGTTTGGACACAAAATGTAATCTACAATTACCCAATCCTACTATCACGTAGACTAACACGCTCCCATGACAACAAAGACATGTGAAAATCAATATCGAAAAGGCAATACCATTGCTTCGAGTTTATAGTGTTAGTGAGTTTAAGGACCACAGCAACTGTGATGTACATTCTCATTAAGTGATTTGGAACTTGATAACATGATTTAAAACAAAACCATGCCAACTGCGCAAAGAACACACTAATCCCATGGCTACTTCACCACCTAACATTTTGTACCCCTACACTACCTGCGCTAGTGATTCGAGGAGCTCAGTTTTGTTCAAGCTTTCATGCTGTGCTAGCAAAAGTATCTACCCTTTTTTATATGTTTTACAACCCCCACTATAGTTAGGAACACACATATACCAATTAGTTCAATAACCTTATGCAGTTATGCAAATGGAATTGAAAATCATACCTATTTGTTGAAGAAAAAAATAATTAACAGTAGAAAGAAACCAGAATACCTCATCATCCTGTTGGGTCTCATCTACTACGGTGTCTGTAGTATCAGTTTCACCCTGGGAAGCCAAAGGAACGAAATTGAGGAAGCGGAGGGATGGCAAGTGAGAGAAGCGGAGAGTGTTGTGCCTCTGCCTCTGACTTGGTTGAGCTCTAAACGAAACGTAAAAGGGTTTCGGAGAGAGAGTTGGAGTTGGTGCAAATGGTGCCCTCACGGTCACGGGTGAAGTTCGGAGGACATTCGCAGCCATTAGAGAGAAGAGAAGAGGTTCAGATAAGAAGAGGCAGTGGCGGAATTACGGATGTGGGTGGGAGACTGAAGAGTGTAGAAGGGTCGCAACGCTCTCTTAATCAAACCTCCAAACGGGTGAGAATGACTTCAGACCGTCGGATGGATACCCCATCCTACGCTCCTACTATTTTAGGAATCTTGGGACCTTTTTTTGATAGAAAATAAAAAACAAAACAACAAACTTACAATGAAAATCCTCTAAAGCCCAAATTGATCAAACCGGAAAGCAGAGCTCGAGGATAACGGTAGCTACTGAGTAAACCACATAAAAGAAGGAGAAGCACAATAACTTAGATTAGCTAAACTAATAAACCACAAAATTAGTTTAACGAATGATATGGTGGAAGACTATACTAGAAAACCTTTGAGCTAAACTAAGAATATCAAGAACAAGAAATTTGATTCACCAAGGGCTGTCAATCTTTCCATTGACAACGTCAATGAGGGTCTTTGAATCTCCTTCCACTATCAACTTCTGAAGCTCAGTATTAGGAATTACAAGGAGACCATCATGAAGAGTCATTGCTTCCACAATAAGAATTTCCATAGAACCAAGGTTTTTTTGCCATGGCAATAAGAGAGTGACAAGAGGAGTTCTGAACTACAAACCCTGAAATAACCTTATGATTAGGGTGAACAGAGCCATCAAAGTTGAGCTTTAAATAGCCATCAAAGTTGAGCTTTAAATCTAGCAGTGTAGGAGGATGCCATTTAATGTTGCAAGGGTGCAACTTCAAAACATGAGACGCTGGAGGATTGGACTGTTGATCCTGATGAAAGCACTTTGCAGCAGCATGAACCACAATGTTGACAACTTGACTTGGGGTATTGTGAATGTTTCTATCCAGATCCGGGGGGTTAGATTAGACCAGAAGTACGGGTTAAGTTACCACAAGTCCCTCACATCTGGTCACTTGTCAAGAGTAATACACTGGCGTTAAGAGGAGACCGGAGTGCTGGTCTTCGCTCTTCCAATGCCTAAGTTAGCATAATTAATGTATAATATTGACAAAGTGACTTTAATGAGTAATGAATGCATACCATTAATGAGGAAAGATGTTGATTCTTATAGGTGGTTGGGAGAAGTCTCAGTTGCCCGTCATCGATGTGGGATCAGTGTGATACTTCTCGAGCAGAGGTCTTGCGACAAGTGATTTGGACCTGCAAGATAGTGATCTTCCAGGCAAGTCCTGGCCAGGGCCTTGCCCGGATTTGGGTATCAATGTGGGATCAGTGTAGGTAAATGCAATCAAATAAATGCAAGTAATATAAAAAGAAAGTGTGTGCAAGGTTGAAAAACGTTGGGGTTTCGGGTCACCCCTAATCCAATGCAACAAGTGATACTCTAAGAATGAAATCATGCCAATGTGGTCACAAATGAAGTCTCGTATCCTATCCATGCTACGGATCTAAGATCGAGTCCCTAAGGTATTCAAATGTCATGTTATGGATCATGTAAACTCTCTAGGTGTCTTAGAGAATTTCTCTAAGTTACTTAATGTCAAATTCCCTAAAGTGCTTAAAAGGTGTAAAGTATCGACACATAGAGACTCAAACAAGCAACACATGTACAATCCAAGTCCTGGCCAGGGCCTTGCCCGAGTTCGGTTATCGATGTGGGATCAGTGTGATAGACAAAATATGTATGTTACGAGCTCTCCAAAGTTGATGACAAAGAGTATGGATTTTAGAGAGCATTTTCTTATTATTGGGAAGCAGCCGAAGAGAATGAAGCCATTTGATAAAATATTGGTGCCAGTATCAAGAATAAACAATGCATACCTTCAAGAATTAAAGGTCTAGCATCAAGAATTCCTTTCCAGACTGGGAAGATCATGTGTTCTAGATTTTCATGGAAACTGGGAATCACCTACCATTAGTAGAATTTGCTTACAACAATAGTTTCCAATCCAGTATAAGAATAGCGCCCTACGAAGCATTATATGGTAGACCTTGCAGATCACCTTTATGTTGGATGAAAGTAGACAAGACAATTTAATTAATTAGAACTTGATTTGGTGCAAAAGACCGCAGAAAATATAAAATTTATCAACCAACGCCTACTACCTGCCCAAAGTAGACAAAAGATTTATGCAGATCAAAGAATCAGACTGTTGGAGTATAATGTTGGTGATCATGTATTCCTTAAAGTATCACCCGCAAGGGAATCAAGATGTTTGAAAAATCTGGAAAGCTATCTCCGAGGTTTATTGGACCTTTTGAGATTAGGTTGGTGAAGTAGCTGACAGATTGGCATTACCTTCTCAACTTTCAGGCATTCATGATGTCTTTCGTCTCTATACTTCGAAAATATCATCTACACCCATCACATGATTTAGATTGGAGTGACCTTGAGATAGATGAACAAATATTAGATCACAAAAAGCAAATATTGCATACAAAAATGATTCCATTAGTCAAAGTTATTTGGCAGCATGGAGATGTGGAGGAAGTTACATAGGAGTTAGAAACTGAACTATGCAAGAAATTAATATCCCGAACTTTTCGGAGGGTGTATTGTATTAGACTTCTGAATTTCATAACAATCTTTAAAACATCATAGAAATCCAAATACAATACATCCCCCCCCCCCTCTCCTTTTTCTTTAATACCGGTAAGATCTAAATTTCGAGGACAAATTTCTTTTTTTGGGAGGACAGATTTTGAAGATTTGAATTTTTATTTAGCTAATATTATGCTTTATGTTCTCTAATTTCTGTTTCTTTGCACAAATCTATTTATTATTAAATTAATATTTCTAGCTAACAAGATTAATTTTTGACTACTGACTATTGCAAAGAGTGGTTACGTATATTATGAACCGGGGTTGTCGTTCCAGCGAGGATCAATGACCCCCTAGGTAGCATGCAATCAAGTAACTCTAGCTAAGACGAGGTGATGAGAGATGGAAAGAGTGGGTGTGTGGTGTGGTGTGGTGTGGTGTGGTGTGGTGTTCGATTTGTAAAAAAATGGCGAAATAAAAAGACAAGTGAACAAGTAGGTAAATGCAATCAAGTAAATGTAAATCATATAAAGAGAAAGTGTGTGCAAGGTTGGAAAACGTTGGGGTTTTGGGTCACCCCTAATCCAATACAACAAGTGATACTCTAATAATGAAATCATGCCAATGTGGTTACAAATCAAGTCTCGTATCATAGCTATGCTATAGATCTAAGATCGTGTCCCTAAGGTATTCAAATGTCATGTTATAGATCATTTAAACTCTCTAGGTGTCTTAGGGAATTTCTATAAGTTACTTAATGCCAAATTCCCTAAAGTGCTTATATAAGAGGCGTAAAGTATCGACACATATATACTTAGAATTGGAATCTATTCCACATCGATAACATCGGTGGAATGGTGAATTGTACATGTGTTGCTTGTTTGACCCTCTATGTGTCGATACTTTACGCCTCTTATATAAGCACTTTAGGGAATTTGGCATTAAGTAACTTATAGAAATTCCCTAAGACACCTAGAGAGTTTAAATGATCTATAACATGACATTTGAATATATATATATATATATATATATATATATATATATATATATATATATATATATATATCCTAAAGCCTTACTAGGGTCTAAAGGACTCTCCATGAAGTGGGAGAAAGAAATGAGACGTAAATCATCGAATTAAGGATCATACACAAGTTAAACATGTTCATCATACATATTGCCATGGTCTAGAGAAGAGTAAAATGGCCAAACCAAGCAATTCTCATACAACATAGATCAAATGCACATCCAAGAGTAGCTAAGTCTTTAAACACACACATTCAATCACATAATAAAGTAGGCAATACATATATCCATGATTCACAAGGCTTTATTCATCATTAACAAGCATCACAAAGTCACGTTGGACTAGGGCACACAACCCTATTCCCCAACAAGGTTACTACTCACTAATCATCAATATAAACATCATCAATTTACAAATTAAAGCTCTGACATAAGTAGAAGAGAGAGAAATGTTTAGGAATGCTCAATAAGTGGTTCTTCTTGCTTCTCCTTGGCTCTTGATGATGTCCTTGATGAATCGGTGAGGATCTCTAGCAACAAGATGGATGATGATGTAAAGGAGGTAGAGAGGAAAACTAAATGGGAAAAACTAGGTTTATATACTAAGGGAAAAAGAAGAATGGAGGGCTAGGATCAACTAGGGCAAGATCTAATGGCTAGATGGAATAAATGAAGGATAAGAGGGTCAATGCACACGGGAACAAAATGGAGGAATAATCAGTGGTTGACCTCATGGTATCTAACATAGTCCTTGCTGATTTTGGAACCTCTTATGGTGAGTCACAAGGTTGACTTTGACCTTGACCTTGACCTTGACCATGACTTTGACATTCAGAGTTCACCGAAGTTGACTTTGCTTGACTTTTCGGTTTCTTGGTCAATCTTTTAGAATTCTCTTGTACTTCACTTTTGGGACTTGATGTTTGACTCTTTGACACTCTAAAGTCGGGTTGACCACGAGTTGACCGCCGATCTTTGGATTGACTTTTTGTCCTTTTGCCGGAAATGCACAAAATGCTTCCTTTTGCTCCCGATATTATTTTGAAGCTCAATTTCCCTACATGAGTGCAAAAAATGGGTTAGAGATTCTAAATGGCTATCGGATTAGTATTTTAGTGGTAGTTAGAGGCCCGATTTGTATGCAAATCACATACAAATCAACTGCTCAATCACCTGCTAGTTCAAACCTGGAAGATTGTTTTGTCCTTGTCTTGCTACTTATTTACCTTTTAAGTTGAGTCTAGCACATGCACTGACAATACAAGCCACAATTAGAAGCATGACAGTAAAAATTTTGTGTGTGATTTAGAAAACTTGGGCCGAAAGAATAACATGAGGTGGCAGATTTGGATCATTTTGAAGTGGTTTTTCAAAGCAGGAGCTGACAACATAGGGTATTTCTCTGGTGAAATTCAATGACTATGCATGGCTAGTGAATCAAGAGGTGGCTAGTCTAGGTGTATGTAGCCTTGATTACTTTTTATCATATAAATAGAAAGACTTGTCTCTAGCCTAAAATATATCAAAAGGTGAAGTAAAACAAAGAACAAAAGAAAGTGATAGACCAAAGAAGATTGTGAAAGTAATAAACGTTTGTTTTTAGACACAAGCTTTATAGAGGTCTGGAAGTTCAATACTGTATGAGGGTAAGGTAGGGTAGTTAAGCGGGAATTTCAATCTATTACATATATACACATTAGTTGTTCAGTTTTAGTAAATTTGTGTATTAGTGGAGCATTCATTTTATATATCTAAAGTACTAATACATCAAGATGTGGGAAAGAAAACAATAAAGACTCTTGTGTAGTTGAGGCTATTCTCGAAAGGAACAAGATTTTGCAAGCCTAATGTATACATTTTGGGATATAAGTCTCTTCAACCAATGTTGATAAAATGATATTGTTACGGTAGATGGCATTGGTGACCGAGATTAGTACAAGAGTACTAACAAAAGGAGGAAAGAGAGGTTGTTTATACATCATACAATAATTGATCTGCATTCTATATAAATTCATAAAGGTTATCGAATAAGTTTTGTTGTAATGTAATGTAAGAACACTCTAGGCTTAAAATCTCACCCCTCTATAAATTTTGCAGATGAAGTACTAGAGAATTAGAGTTTTAATTCTTAAAGTTGGAACTAGGAGAAGGAAATCTTGTTTTTATGCTTTGTTGATTTGCTTTCTGTTTGTGTAATAAAGGTTATCGAATAAGTTTTGTTGTAATGTAATGTAAGAACACTCTAGTTAAATATAGTGTATTTATTCAAGAATAAATTGTTTCTCTGGTCTATTTTACATTGGCTTTAAATTACAGAAGCATTTCTTTATCTTTTGTGATTAAAAGCTAATTCACACCTTCACTCGAAAAAAAAAAATTCATTCCTGGGTCAGGGTGTGACAAAACCATTGATTTCAAATCAATTAAACATGACCAATGATTTTAATGACCATTGCTGTTTTTTTCTTTAAAAAAAAGTTGTGACCATTGGCGGCCTCCCACGTGTACTTAAGGGATTAGCAATCCAATTGCCAGACCACATAGGGGCCCAACCAATCAATTTCTATACGGTGCATATATTGATTATTTTTGATGTTTTGGGCTTTTGGCAATCCAATTGCCCTGCCGCTGCATTTGCTCTCAGGTCTTGTTCATAGTACTAGTTGCCTGACTAGGCCCAATTCTTAGTCCGAACAAGTTTGGGTTCTCAGTTAACAAACTAAAGATGAATCACCCTCGCATATTGCGTTCGAGTTGTTTAACCCCATAAGAAAGAAGGAATGATATTGAGTCAGTTGACCCCCACAAAAGATGGAAATTTTCTAGTTTAACCTTCTTCTTTTTCTTTAGTAGAAATTTAAAGCTTTATTGATCTTTAATAACATCATTACAAGGAAATTTGCCACGTAATAGCCTGTAAATATAAGTTCCCCTGGGCATATTGTGAGATCTGAAATTTTTAAAGTTGGTCAAATTGTACTTTCGAAGTCACCATTAGAAAATAGACGTCGTTATGAGTTCATAGTAATTTTCGTAGTATTTTCCGGAGACCCGAGCTGTTTTTAATAATATTGTTGGAAGTTCAAAATTATTTAAAGGGAAAAAAGCTAAAATGGTACCTGAACTATACCTCTATCTACTCGATGGTACATGAACTTTATTTTTTGTCATAAACGGTACCTGAACTTTTCGATTTCGTCTAAAGTGGTACCTAAAACCACCTTCGATCACCCCTCTGGCCAAAAATGTCACGTGGGGTGCGTGTGAGGGTTAAAAATGACATTTAACGTCACTCTTTGGGGGCAATTTGGAGATTTCTTGCTTGTGTGTGTGTGAGAGAGAGAGAGAGGGTTGAAAATGTATATGTATTAGGTATTAAAATAAATATTAAAAATTAATTTTTATTATTAATTAAACAATCGGGTTAGGTACGAGTTCGGGTTTGTAACAACTCAACCGAATCCGACCCAAACTCGTTGGGTATTTAAAAAAAAAAACTTAAACCCGCTTGTACCACATGTTTTTTGCCTTCAAAAACCGACCTGCTCGAGTCAAATCGGGTTGAATACCCGAACTTGCGGTTTTTTTGCCATCCTAGATGCTGAGGTATTGTTCAGAAATATTGATTGTGCTAATTGTGAATGTGAATGAAAACAACCAAATCGGTTGTAAAAAAATTGTGATTGGGCTGAAAACCCTAAATAAAATGGTCTTTGGGTTGAAACTCCCAAAGATAATAATAATTGGGTTAAAAAATTGTAAAATTTCAGAGGTCCAAACAAAAATCTGGTCGGGCCATTACCGAACCGAACCATCTGTTCAAATTCGGTAAACCGATAATTCGATAACTGAGAATTCCGGTACGGTTTTTGGTTATTGATTATGGGCTAATCGAAAGATCCAGTTTGGTATCGGTATATGCCCGAAATTATCGGTTATGTACCGAAGCCGGCCTTGTACTTAAAAAGAGTTTATTCTCCGTAACTATAGTGTACCTGAATTGCCCATCTAAAACCCCTCAAAAACCTTTTCTCAAACCAAATGGCTACATTATCAGCTCCTCCACATGTTCCAGTTCCTCTTCCTCTTCCTCTTCTTCCCCATCCCTTCTGTTTTCTTCCTTCACGGTCCTTCAGGCTTCCCATTACTATTTCATCAACTAATGGATCTCTTCTCACTAAGCGGTCCCGTTTCGTGTTTGCCAAAGCCTCCTCTGTTTACGCCACCATAGATGAGCTCGACACCGTCAATATTGCCGAGGACGTAACCCAGGTTCTCTTTACCTCATTGTGCCATGCCTCTGGTTTGCTCTTTTGTCTAACCCACATTTGTTGAGTTAATAATCTTTCAAACAACTAATCGTTTCTGGCGTTTTTACATATTTGTCGTCTGTGTGTATGGTTTGAGATATTAATTTCAAATAGGTGGTTCTTGTTGCTACTCGCTACAGAGAGGACTAGAAAATAATTTAATGAATACGGCAACTTATATAATGGAAATTTGGGATCAATGCTCAATTGAGATCCTGAAAAATTATGTTGAAATGCACATGATAAAGAATTAGTGACCTTTAAAACTATCTTTTCCCTTCTCCCAAGTTTGGGAGGAGATAAAAACACCCAAGAGTTCACATATGGTGAATGTGGAACAACTTAGTAGCTCTAGATCAGGGAATCTCTTACTCTACCTTACCTTCCATACCCTCAGCATAATCATCAAGACTATCACTTACTGTTGATACACTAACTGATTGTTACCAATAAAACCCCAGTTTCAACAAATAGCATTGTATGTCGAATATCAAGCACACAAGTATTTTTACAGGTTTACATGTACAGAATATGACAAGTAATTACACCTAAATTTAATAGGATACACGGCATATACATCTACAAGAATGATCAAATTCTGTACATGTAATTTCTTTAGCTATGGAATTGGATGATATTAGGGCATTTATTGGATTATTAGGGGGTGGTGTGTTTGATCATTGGTTTTTGTCAAACAAGTGCAATTTCATTGATAAGAACATAAATTCTTACCAGAATTTGGTTGGGAAGGTTATTCTAAAGCATGTTGCCAATTTAACTGCTGAGCAGTTTGCTTTTCACATTTGATAAGAACCTACAATTTGATTTAAATGAGGTCTATGAGAGGGTGGGAGTGGAGGAGCTTTGGGAATTGGGATCGAGTGCGATATTGGTCTGTATTATGGGCATCAGTTGCTCTTGCTTTTGGAGATTATTCCTTCTATTAGGATGAATGAGTGAGGCTGGATTTTTGTTTTTTTAGAGACTCCCTTTCTGTATTGCTTCCATTCTAATAAATTCTTTTGTTTTTTTTTTGGGGTGAAATTCTTTGTTTCTTCTAAAATAAAAAATTCCTAAAAGTTTTGTTGACTCCTGTTAAATCGTTATAGTTGATTGGGAGAACACCCATGGTATACCTCAACAAAGTTAGCGGAGGTTGTGTGGCGAATATTGCTGCAAAGCTCGAGTCTATGGAACCCTGCCGAAGTGTCAAGGATAGGTAACCTAAGTAATTATCCCCATGTACTAAATCTTACTAGATATTGTTGCTCTTTGTGCTGGAATCAATTTTATCTTTGTTTGCCATCCTGATGGTAGAAGATCCATCACGTCATTTAAATAATCCTTTTGATAAAGATTTTGGACGTATATTAATTGGTCCATGTGGTAGTAATAAATTTTTGATGGAATACCATCTCTTATCTTATTGGTAATAAATGCCCTATCATACTACAATTTTCGCACTATTAACCTTTTTGCCTGCTGAATGGAGATGCATTGCCGATGAACTCATGTCTTTTATGCTTGTTAACCTTTCAGAATAGGCTGTAGCATGATATCTAATGCAGAGGAAAGTGGATTAATATCTCCTGGGAAGGTAAGCTGTCTTATTATATCATGTATTCATGTTATTAATTTACTACATAAATTAATTGACCCCTTGTCTTTTGAGATTCTTTTTGCAATTCTCAATGGAATAAAATGTTATAGCTTTTGGTGAAAGCCATCTTCTTTATTTATATATTTTGGGGGTGGTACTTTCTTTGGTGAATAATTCAGTTATATGTAAGAATTTGTCTGTTGTTTCTGTAACTCTGCAGAATGTATTGGTTGAACCAACTAGTGGAAATACAGGAATTGGAATTGCATTTGTTGCTGCAACTAAAGGGTATAAACTCATAGTCACCATGCCTGCATCCATAAATCTTGAAAGGAGAGTTCTATTACGGGCATTTGGGGCGGAAGTTGTTTTGACAGATCCAGAGAAGGGTTTGAAAGGGGCTTTAGATAAAGCTGAACAAATTGTTCTCAGCACACCAAATTCTTTTATGCTTCAGCAGTTTGATAACACTGCAAATGCAAAGGTAATTTCTGGCGGAGAGATATTGGGTATCTTAATCTTTAAATGTTATTGTATACTGTAGATGCTTAATCAGGATTCACATCTGTAAATTACAGATCCATTTTGATACTACCGGGCCAGAGATATGGGAGGATACCATGGGCAGTGTTGACATATTTGTTGCTGCTATTGGAACTGGTGGTACTGTTACGGGCACTGGGCGTTACCTGAAAGCGATGAACAAAGAGATAAAGGTCAGTATAGTTCAAAGAAAGAGTTTTCTTATAGATGTATTTCATAATGCATGTACATAATGAATCATGTGTATCACAATAATGTTGTACTTCATTCGGAAACATACTCATTGGAGTTCCTGAAAAGAGTATGTTAAATGCACATATTGCACCTAATACATAATGTTATTCCAAATTATCTTCTCCCCTGATTTTGTGAGGAAAGAGATAAATCCAATTATCAAACCCGTCTGTGCTTTTGTCTAGTGTTTCACTTTGCCCTTTCCAGTGCAGTACACTTTTTATTGCTTCTACCCAGTGAAGGTAAGTTGTAGCACCTAATTGTCAAAATTCTTCATTTCTTCCTAACAGAAATAGCATTATGATTTCCAATCCCAACCTTTGGAATCTCTTTTGTAATTTTGACCATGTCAGGAGCTTATAAACACAAATGAGTGCAAGAGAAAACACAGTTACACGAAAGTTAGTTTTAGAAAATAGAATACAGAGGCAAGAGAGTTCAAGATCCTGTTATATAATGTTTATGTACTGGTGAGCTAGAGTTGTTGATATTGTTGAGAACAGCTATGCTGCTTCCATTTGGTATGTTGGTGTTGGGTTTTTACAACCCCTTTGTGTTCCTTCTTCTTTTTGGTCGAGCACCCTTTTGCTGTTGAATTCTAGAAACTTTAACACACACACACACACATATTTTAATTTTTCTTTTACGGGGAACAAAACTTTCAACAAAAAAATAAATACAATAATATATGGGACTAGGAGTTCCCAAAAGGAAGCCAACAAAATACCAATAAAGAAAGAAAACCAAGAAGCAAAAAAGGAAACTACATTACAACAGAACTCGAATCAGAAAAGATAGCATGTCATGTCCAGTCCTGAAACTCTGGAGATAGCGATGCTCATAAAGATGTAAAGAATCGAACTCTGTCCAATTGCGGTTCCTTTGTCTCCCCTAACACCATAAATTTTCTTCTGGTTTCTCTCCAGCCAAACAATCCAAAATATGGCCAACAAAGCACATCTACCAAGTTTGTGACCCTTCTTCTTCCTTCCTCTAAGAAACTTTTATTTTTCACTTAGTACAGCTTCACAAGAAGCTGTTATCACTCAACTCAAGCATGTTGAGCATGCTAATGGTCCAGCCCATGATGGATTACTAAGTCAATGAGACTTAGGAGAAGACATGGATCCTTTAATGATGTTGTCTCGGAGATTTAGTTTATACTTCAAGTCCAATAAGGAATACATTTCCAATTAGGATTCCTAATTTGATGCAAGGCTACTGCTTTGCCTATGTAAAGAGGTGTTGGCTCTTTGAATCAGTGGCAGGCAACCATAATGCAAAAGAAAGTTCCACTCTAATGAGAGAGTAAGAGGATGCCACTCCAAGGTGAGAGTGAGAGTGAGAGTATACAGTCCAAGAAGAGAGTGAGGAATTGGAGACCACTCTAGAGAGAGTTAGAAGAGACAGAAGAGAGAGGTTCCTTGTTTTCTTATTCATTCTAGTTGTTCATCATCTTGTGTTATCCCATACTTCTATGATCTCTGGCTATGATATATTCCTAAGCGCATAAGCATATTTTGTACCCATTATTGATATAGTGGAAGAGTTTATTGTTGCTGCACTGTGGGACGAAGGCACATCACTGAACCACATTATTTCCTGGTGTTCTTCTTTGTGTTTATTCTCTTGGTTTGTTGAGTTTGTTTTGATTTCTCATTCTAATCGATCACAACAAAGCCAGCCTCCATAAACAGCCTTATCCACCAAGGAACCACAATTGGACAGTGAAACATTAAATGGAACTAACTTTCAGCATTGGATGCTTGCTAGATTGATTGATAGATTCATCTGTTTGCACCACATTGCATGTATTTACCTTCCATGAGCAATACTGAAGCTATGACATTAGGACCCTTACCTTATGTGGTACTTTAGTCTTCAGGATTGTATGAGAAGGACCAAAAGAGATTAGATTTTTTGAATGAAGGGGGAGGATTGGCGTAGGAAGGTCGGAACTAGAGAACAACAACTTTATCTTGGTAACAGAGCAGCAGATTATGAGTTTCCTTCAATTGCAATTTCCACTTATAAGCTGAATTTGACATGGTGAAGAGAGACCCACATGTAAGGGAGAGCGTTAAGAGTAGAAAAGAATTGATGGCCGATACCTAACGGCATTGATCAGTTAGCAATTACTTAACCAGTACAACTCCAACTGTTAGTCTGTTATAGAGCAGGGGAGTAGATTTGGAAACAATCTCACCATAATCATTTCCAAACATCTCAATAGCCGGGAGTAAACAATGCTGTAGCAGCTGTATGAAGACTTGAAGAGCCTTGCGCTTAATGTTTGGATTGAAATCACAAAAATCAGAATGTAAGCCAGATAACTAAGAAGTAATCAAAGAATCTGCTAGTAACTCTTGGCCGGCTTCCACCATGGCGAGGTAGCTTGGATGTCAGGCTAGGTGGTGCATGTTGAGGCTGGGGTCCATATCGTGTGGGCCCTCTAGGCGGGCGTCACTTATGCTTGGTGGTATGTAATATATGTGGTATGTACCTGGTTCCATGCTATGATACTAAGTCATGGTTATCCCAAAAATATAGTGCTCACTTATCTATAGTATCTGTGGATCATTTGTGAATTGTGAAAAATTTTTACTTTATTTTCTCACTTTGAGCATTTTTCAGTATGTGCCCAACATAAATTGATTATTTCATGATTGCTGATCTTTGTTTCTTTTGAAGTTATATTATTTTATATTGTCGTTGCAATTTTACAATTTACTATCATTATAGTTTTCAAGCTTGTAACTGTGTTTTCTTCTGGTATAAAGTAGTGAAAATGAGTGTCACTGCAGCTTTAATGGACAGAGTGTTTGTAATTTGGCTTATCCAGGTAGTAGGTGTGGAACCTGCAGAGAGGAGTGTGATCTCTGGAGAAAATCCAGGTGAAGTACCCTGCTGGTTTATATTTTTAATTTAGATTCATTTGCTGTTGCAGTATGTCTGTACTGCATAACTCACGTGAGTCCTTCATGCAGGTTATGTGCCAAGCATATTGGATGTTAATTTGCTTGATGAGGTCATCAAGGTAAATTCATTTTGGTTGTCCTCTATTGTTTGTTGGCATAGGACAATGGGGACACGAGTTTTAGACTTCATGTCTTATATATTTCTCTTGCTTCTTTTTTTTGTTTTTTTTTTCCTCTTTTTGAAATGGTTGAAAACGTGAGAAACTAGGGTTAATAGTATTTTACAATATGATAAATGGTAGGCTTAAAGATTTGCTAATAAGAGACATGTCTTATTAGTCAGGCATAAGGATGTCGAGTTTGATGGATTCTAACGTTATAGGATGGTGGATTGGATTCTGGATTTTAGAATAGGCCATTTATGATTTGATTGGGATGACTTTGATCTGGTTTGAAGAGTATTACACGATAAACTAGCAAGAAGAAAGATTGTAAAGATACCCAAGGCATCACAAAATCTGCAATCCCATAGTTAGTCAAGGACAAAATGGCTAAATAACTGTCTTTCGATCCTGCTTCCGACACTGATCCAATATTAATCAAAAGACCTGAACTAGATTAAAAATAATTAATACTAGAGCATGTTCCAACAAACCTAAAAATAATGCAAATATGTTTAGACTCAACAACTTAACTGATAAAAATTGTGGCTGACACCATAATGTCTTGGTAAAGTCTAATATCTGACATCAAGTTGACTAATGGGGGGCGGAGTTTGTTCCAACTGGATTTCCTATGCATATGCTAAATTAAGGGTCGGGGATGCAGGGGCATCTGGAAAGCCTCATTAGCCCAAGCAGGCCTAGGAAGCCTTAGACCAGCCTAGTATTCATTAGTGGCGTAGTTATTTTAAACTACCATTACCATCAGAAAGGTTCAATCATGACTTCACGAGTAAGGGAGCAAATACAGTTAGGTGAAGAAAGTACAATAATTAAATAAAGTTTAATTAAGTAGGCTGATGGATATGTGCAGTTTTCGGAAACTTTTTTCTGAAACCTCATCATATTAGGTAGATGAATTATGGATATACACTATTCACCTGTAAGTTTAGTTGAATGAACTATTTGTCATTTTAGCTTTTGGCTTTTGTGTGAAAATGTAGGTTACCAATGATGAAGCTGTCGAAATGGCAAGGAGATTAGCGTTGAAGGAAGGTTTGCTGGTAATGTTGACTATTCTTCTACCTGGAGCATTTTACAATCGATCCATCTCCATTTTTTTTTGTTTGTTTCTTTTGTTGCCACATCATAATTCCAAAAGCCATCCTTCTTTATCTGCTGATCCTGATAGTTCAATATTCAAGGTTGGTATTTCATCAGGAGCTGCTGCAGCTGCTGCAATAAGTTTAGCAAGAAGACCTGAGAATGCTGGAAAACTTATTGCGGTGAGATTTCTGTCTTTTAGTTTTTGTTTTAATTATATATACTATAAATATATATATATATATATATGTATATATTTATGATAGTATTCTCCATTAAAATGATTGTTCTGCATTAGCAAGTGAAAGAAAAAGTTGTCCATAGCTTTATTGCTGTGGCATTTTACCTGGCTTGGGAGAGTGCTAATGTAGGTTAAAATCATAAAGTAATATGCAGAATGAGATAAGTAACACATAGTGGTTTAGTTGGACAATATCAAGTATCAACGGTCATGAAGAAAATATGATGTGTTTTCTAATCAAGATAAGGTGATTTGGAATGCATTCGAGACATCAGTAAACTTTACAGAAGCATCTGCAATGTGTCACAGTTTAACAGAAAAACAAATTGAAAGCCAAATATTGAAAAGCACCAGAATGCTTCGATGTGCAGTTGGATCATAAAGAGTAGTCCTAAAAGATAGGAATACACATCGAAGGGACAGAGTCTTAAATGGTTCGGGTTCAAGTATTTTAGCATTTACGAAAAAATTCCGGACCATACTTTTCTTGGATATAGAAATTCCAGCGTCAAAAAGTATTGTAGAAGGACCGAGATCCTTATCAAACTCATTGCAAAGATGGGTGCCCTATATTCACACTAAATCCATAGTACAAGTACCCTATTGTTGACATGATCTTATCACACTGGACAAGAGAATATCTACCATACATTGATGTACAGGTTTCCTTGATCTCTAATTCTCTATTCTTTAACGGAAGGTTGCTGGGTTGGAGAATGGACATTTAGTTTATATTCCCCATCTCCTATCTCAATCCAATTTGTGTAGTAAATGTTATGGTCTTGAATATCTTTGTCATTTCATATTTACCGTCAATTTTTCATTAGTATGGCATCTTTAACATATCCAGTTATACACTAGATTTGGCGCACTCTTACACATTATTTTTCCAAATGAGCTAAAATAGAATGCATTTATACCATTCTAAACAGTTTATGTTGATTTGTTTTGCCTCAATATGCTCTCCTTAGTACTTATACAGTCATATTCTAACCTGACACTGCATTCATATTATTAAAATTTTATTTTGTCAAAGGTTGTATTTCCAAGCTTTGGTGAGAGGTATATTCCGACTGTACTTTTCCAATCCATATATGAAGATGTTCAGAAGATGCGAGGAAGATAAACAAAGCATTTGAGACAAATGAAACATGCAAAAGATTGGCACCTTATATATTATCAAGTGCACAGTAACCACCAATGTTTTTCAAAGGTAATCGATGTAAATTGTCACACTGAATAAATAGTCTGTTCACAATCCCAAACATTTTATATATTTATATGTGCGATTTTTGATTCACTGCAGGCAGCAGGCGGCGTAGTTCAGGTTAGGTCTTAAAGGAATGCAGAGTAGGAACAAATATAAAACTGGCCAATGTTGTTTCGCCTCTTTCTGTAAATTTACAAATTCCTGACTTATGTGTTTTGATCCAGATGTGGGTTACAAAATTTGTTTAGGTATCCTGCATTGTTTCTTCTATGCGACGAACATCAGTAGGATGTATATTTATACAAACAGTCCTTGATCATCTAGTGGAGTTTTGTTTTTATCAAAATCATCTAGTGGAGTACTTTAATAATATGTTTATTAATAATGTGTTTGGTACCGTTTGTGTAAGTGTCATCTAATCTCTATTCATGTCTGAAATTTGTGGTAGTTTAATCCGGAGCCATGAGGTATAACGATTGTGTGCGGTGATTTTGTGGTTGTGATGATACTGGTGCCTTTGAATCCAGTACTCCATGTCACTCTGTGCTTTAGTCCACGAGCTCCACCGTTCTAACACGAGCACCGCCGTTCTAATACATGAGCACCACTGTTGTGCATAGCTTCTTGAATTTGAAGCTTACGGTAGAGAAGAATATAAGAGAAATTTTACCAAATTCTCTTGACTGGTGGAATGATTAGCTTTATCGTTGGAAGAAACCACTATTGGTTTTGTAAAATGAAATGTGGATCAGTGGATGCTTCTTGCTTTCAAACCACTAATGCTGGGAGGAGGGAGTTTTTAGAGATTCTGAGACCATCTCCCATGGTAAGCTAAAAACCTAAATATGGGGTATGAAATGCTCTTACTATCACACAACCCAATAATTTTTTTTTGGCATTCCTACAACCAACAAGCCAAATTTGGCTTACATAAATTGTAAGCTACACCCATTTTATTTATTTATTATATTTCATTTTTCTCTCTTTTGCCCTTCCCAACTTCAACAAACAATTTCATAATTACATATATATCCTTAATAGTTTTTAGCTGCAAATATTTTTTCTCTTCAATGTTTATATTTATAAATTTATTAATAATAAAAATTATACTATTACGAAGATCTTAACTAGATCTTTCATTTGAACCTAATATTGAATACATACATATTGAGGGTGCAAAATAGCCATTGGGCACCAAATTTGGCTTTTGAATGACTTATGGTGGGAGTTGTTTTACCATTGGTTAACATATTCCTTGAAATATGCCAAGTTGGTTAGCTATATTGAGAGGAAAATTTGGCTTACCATGAGAGATGCTCTTTGGGAGGTTTTGTGCACGCTCAGAGTCTGGTATCCTCTGCCCTAAATGCATGCAAAGATTCTTGCGCTGTTCCATGGTGTTGAAGTAGCTCTTTCTCGAGGTTTTGTACCTCTCATTGTCCAAGAAGTACTGTTACTAGACCAGCGAACACGGTTGCTCTTGTTTTAGCTAAGGAAGCTGCACATTTTGGCAGTGTGGAGCAGTGTAGTGATGAGTGTGGATTTATGCTCTTGCAAAACATCAAATTTCAATGTAGTAGAAGATGGTAAGTACGGATAAGTTGAACGGGGAAGTGCTTTAGTGATGTCTTAACAATAAATCTAGACTTGTCACTAATCTAGATTTACAACAATGAGAAATATATACTAAAGAAACTACCACAAGAGTACAAATAAAATAGATATAATTACAAGAAAGTAAAAATTGTAAACAATAATAGAGAAAATGATACAGCTTAAGTATCCACCTCTAGTCTTCCTCCTAATTAACCAATACATGTATGAAACAAATCCGATTGATGATGATGAAGTTTGCCAACTTAAAGGGATTGGTCCTCCACTTTAAGCTATTGATTTTCCTAAGCAACGAACTAGGGATTGGTCATCCTCTAATTCTTTTCGAACTTTAGGGATCTAACTTGGTATCTTGCATGCCACCAACATACCCTCTAGGTTGTTCCTTAAGCAAGCATATGCACTATGAAAATCGACAAACACACAAATCGTAGAACATGATATCTATTCCGGTTATTCATGGTGATTAATTTCCAAGCACCCGCAAAGACACTTGTTGTTACAAATCATAGGCCCAAGACTCGTCATCTAAATTGACCTATGTAACAATATCAATTGAAGAGATTAAAACATGGTGATCAAGCATATAATAAACTCAACAAGATTGGAAAGAAAGTATAAATTAAGGGGAGTGAAATTGGCACTCCCCTAATTACATTTCACACTCCCATTATGATTTTTATATTACTTTCTTCATTTACTTTCCAGTTTTACCCTTGGTTTATTTCCCAAAACTTCTCGACTATCCCAGACCCTCCCGAAACCTTCTCAAATTCTCTTCAGCCTCGCAAACAAATTTGTTCATGCCATGTTCAACAATAATCCCCAGGTTTTACTCGTCCATCTCAATTCCCAAAACAAGAAAGAAGAAATCTCCCACGGACAAAAAGAAAGAAAGAACAAACTTGCAACTCAAAATCACTCGTGGAAGATCCTCGTCTGATTTGTTGTTTGCCTTTTAATACACCTGTATCTCCCTCTATCTTGCTCTCTCTATTTACCAGAAACTCAAATTGTCCAAAATAAAAATTACCAGGAACTCAAATCACCATGTTCACCAATTCAATCACTTGTTGTAAGGCAAAAGAAAATCCCAATTCTTAACTTGATGGTGGTGGGTATGGTTTTTATGTATCAATATATCTATAAAACAATCCATTATTTGTTGAGGAATGGTATTGCGATCCGATTGCTTGATTTTATACAGGGTAGGAAATAATTTGGATTTTGCAATGATTTTCTTGTTTTTTTCTTTTTCTTTTGGGGGATTATAAATTGGCACGAGGAATGTTTTGCCTGGTTGAGGTTGTTGTAGCAAAGTTTGTCAAGGAGGATTTGTTGTTTGAGCTAACTGGAATAAAACCTCAGTAAAGATTTGGTTGAAGGGAAGGTTTGCTGTTTGTGAAGGTTATAGGCTTTTAGCTGTCTGATACTCTGATGTATTGGTGCATGATCGGCTCCCCTGCCCTCATATGTTTTAAACTTTTAAGCTTTTCCCTCCCAGTTTTGGGAGCTGCCAGCTAGTTTAGTAGATTTCTCATGTGTTGCTTTATGTTTGTTTTCTTTCTATTCTTTGCTGTCTCGTATCTTCTTGCAGTCTCTCAATGAAAGTATCCAGACCCGAACAAAATTGGCTTTTAGCTGTCAAGAGCAAGATGCATAGGTGGTAAACTGTTTGGGGCAAATTTGGAAATTCCGGCATAAAAATCATAGTGGGAGTGTGGAGTGTAAATAGGGGAGTGCCAATTTCACTCCCCTAAATTAATCACTCATCATCAACAACCATCAATGGATCAAACATGCATAGATTAATTAGAAATCATGACTAGGGCTTCAATCGAAGCCCCTAAAGAAACTTAGCTACAATTGAAATACATAAGAAGAAGAGAGGGAGAAGAAGAAGAAGAAGAAGAAGAAGAGAAGATTTGATGTTCTCTTGGTGTGTCTTGAATGAAGGAAATCATGTCCTTATATAGCCTCTTGGAAGTGGGAAATATGTCATGACATATGTCATATTTCACCTCCAAAACTTGAAATGGCAAATGACTAAGTTTCCCTTTGCTCTTAGTGCAACATTTACTCATGAGTGAAGTTACTATAGCTTGTCTTAGAGTGATAGTGGTGGTGTCATATCTTCATCATGATCATGACAAACTTGGCACCAAGTTTCACCTCTACCTAACTTGGGTAAACTTTAAATGACTTCACCTCCACAAAGTTACATTGATCATGTACATCAGCCCATGAAGATGTTTCTTGGGCTTTTCTTGTATCTTGTAAAGGATGGATGAGTAATTCATACCCGACAAGCCCATCATTTGTTCTTAGGAATTCTGCTCCAGCTTGACCTTTCCCCCTTGTGAAGGGCATTTCTCCGTGGATACGTATCATAATTGAGTGATTCCAGTTGCATTTGAAACTAGACTTATAGGGCTTGATCTGGAGAACTTGAAAAATAACCAAGTCGGTCTGGAACATTTTATAAAAGCAATCAAAGTTCAGTTCCAGAACGTCCATGCAGCACCGAGTATTACTCACTTGAGACAGAATGCATGGAGATCCAACGGTCTGAACATGATGAAATTTGAAATGAGAATACTAGACACACAAAGGTATTGTTTTCATAAATTACACATGAAACCAACGGATAGATGCGGAGAAATTGGCCTCCCAAGTCGATTGATCTGCCCATTCAGAAGGCTGAGTTTTTATCCGAAAATCTCTTCTGCAATTTATTCTCTTTCCATCTCCTAGTCTTGCATGGAATGTCTTCTTTCATCCATTTTATTTACTTTTATTCCAAAACACCTATAAACAAGAAAACAACATAAATAGAGCGAATAACAACTAACTAACAAAGGAAATATAGGAAATTCGATACAAATAAGTATACAATTATACTCCTTATCATGAAGGTCTTCCTCCAATCCTCCCTACAACTCCTCCGTTTGTGGAGGATGCTCTTCACAATGATTGTACTTATGCTTAATCAATAAAATATTTCATTTGCCATCCACAACACACGCCCCTCCCAACAAAAAGTAAAATCAAAATAAGATTAAATATAAAAAAAATCCATTAAATTATAGGACAATTTTCAATTTCATACTCAAGTATTAAATTTTATCATTTTTATACTTAAAATTTACCTCCATTAGAAATTTGGTACCTCAAGCCTTGGCACCATTAAATAACCCGATTATTTGATGCCAAAAACGTGTGCCCCACATCAGTGAAAGCACCTGCCACCAAACCTAAAAATGGTGGAGTTGGGGTTGGAACCCCAGAAATCATCGTTACCAAATCCATCGTTGAAGCACCATGTCTAGGTTGTTTCTTAGATGAATTCACCCCTACAGAACTCCACCATGGATATGTACCAATCATAGTAGAGAAACCACCACCAAAGTAGTAGAACCACCACCACCATAGCCGTCGGTCAAACAAATCTTCTGTCCACCAAGGATACTACTGCTTCCACCACCAAAAACCAATGTTCTAAAAGTTTCTAAACTGTAGGCGGGCGGTGGGGAGGGCCGGAGGGGTGTAGTACGTAGGCGAAATTTTATTTTATTTCATTATAAAACATATAAATAACTAAATAAGTGCTTACTTAAAACAAAAAACTATATAGTTTGTACGTATATACTTCTAAATATTTGTATTAGGCTTCTTTGAGGGCTAATATAATGTCATTAATATTTTTTATGTGATTTGTAGGTTGAATAAGTGATGTGAAGTAATTCAAAGCTTAAAGACACATTTCGGGAGCTCTTGGAGCATTTTTGAGAAAAGGCTGAAAAGTCAACTGTGGTTTTTGAACGTAGAAGTCTTCCAATTCAACTAGGAAACATCCCTTGGTGATATCTATTTGTTGGTGAATTTAAATTCAAATCCAAATTTTGAGACAAATCATTTAATGTTGCCAACCCTTTGTCTCCTACCCTTAATTCACCCAAATTTGTTTCTCCTCACCTCCCAATTTTGATTTTCCTTGTCCATAAACACATTAACCAATATATCCTTTCTCCCTTCACACTCTCCCACCTATCTTTAGCCTTAATTTTTAGACATTTTAACTTCATAGGATCTTAGTTATTGGCTCTAGGATCTCTCCCATGCACTTCATCCTAACCCTCTATCATTTTATTCTCATCATATATGTAGGATTTTTAGCCTCATTTGTTGTAGCTCTTCTTCCCCTTAGCTCACCTCTCCCCCTTCTTATTTTCTCCTCTTTCTTCTTTTCCAAAATCCGACCACATCTATCTCTAGCTCTCTTCTATCACCTCTTTGTCTTCCTTATTTTTCCTTTCTTCCTCTTTTTCCTCTTCCACTTTCAACCACAAATTCGTGCTCCCCTCTCACCCTACCACAAACACCATCAAAATTCTTACTCTCTCACTTCCCTTCACTCCCATAGTTACCCACCTTCATCCCCTTCCATTTTCAATCTAATTCTTGGGTTTCCATGCATCTAGTTTTCACTCACCAAAGTCTCAACAATATTAAGGGTTGCAAGGGCAAGAAGCTTGGAGCAAGAAGGAGCAAGGACATGAAGCTAGCACAAGCCTAGGAGAGGACACACCAAGGAGCTGTCGGCCCTTCTTAAGCAGTTTTCACTCTCTTTCTTTGCTTAATTGCTTTAATAATTTGTAATTGATGATGTATACTTGTGTTATGAGTGAGTGATTGTGAGGGTTGGGGGTTAGCGTTGTGTGCCATAGTCCATAGAGATGGATATTGAATAATTGTAATAATGATGCATGTTGGTTGATATATGCAAGGACCAAATTTTTGGGTTTCGAGGAAATTATGACAGTCCAAAAAATAGAAATTTCGATATTGTTAAATGTTCTAAAGAAATCATAGAAATTTTGGAAAAATATGAAAATTTTAAATGAAACTTTAGGAGATGTTTATTTGATTAATTATATTCACTATTTTAAAAGAAAATATTGAACAAACATTATTGCATAATGAGTTGTAATAATTTAAGGTGAAATAGTATACGCTATAGAAGATGAATGGTACAATGAATTCAATGAAAGTTCACATATATATAGGGTAAAAAAATTTATAGGTTGTTGTAAATTTGTTAATTAAGTTAGAATTGTAGGTCAATTATTTGAGTTTTAAGTTGGGTAGTTATTAGAAATTTACCAAAATTTCAACCAAAAAATAAAAAGACACTTACCAACATTTCTAAATTCATAATAAAATGGGTTTTATAGAAAAAAGTTGTAATAGTTTCTCAAATACTATCCTAGTTGTAATAAAATGGGTTGAGTGTTTAGTTCACCGAACCTTTGAGCAAGGTTCGAATCACGTGGGGCGCATTGGTTATTTTGTGGATCCAAAAATTTTCACCTTGGGCCAAGGCTTGGGTGCATTGGGATTTTCAAAAATAATTTCGTGAAATTCCCAAAGTTTCGGACTAAATCAAGTTAGATTGGATCAAAAAATGAATCAGAACCTGGATATATGGATATGCTCGTTGTCTATTTCAAATGTGTTGAATGCTTACTTAGGAACTTCGTCACTTCATGGGCATGTGTTTAATCTATTTTAGCATGAGATTGTAAGATTGACTATCTCTTTATCTATAGATAATTGACAATAAGTATGATGATCGAGTATGAGCTTGGGCTTGCCTTGTTTGGATTCCTAGGTCTTGGTGCTCTTTGTCTTAATTTGTTAACTTGAGAACCATAACATGGCTTATGTGTTGCATTAAGAGTCATTTATGAACCATAACATGGCACAAAAGCTACCTTAGAAGACATGGTCCTAGAATCATAGCATGGTTAGGATATGGAATTGAATTAACCCATTAATCAATCTAGCATGCATGTTTGTACATTAGGTTAATCATGTATCAAAGTGAACCAGAATGACCAGAAACCCCAAGCACTTATCTATCTTTGCATTTAGTTTTGCCTTAGTTTAGTTCATTTGCTTGCTTACTTGATTTACATTTCAATTCTCAATCGATCACAAAATCCCAAAAAAGAGCACAAAACTATCTCACCTTGCACAAAATTGCTTCGCTATTGTCTTTCTGTTTCTCACCTCACCATTTAAGTGCTAGAGGTCCTAGCTAGGTTACCTACGTTACCGAGATACTTTTGGTCCACCAATTCTAGAGGTATGACAACCCGGTCATAATTGATACACCTCTATTCTTAACAATGTACGTATGCCTGTATCTTAGCAAAGTATGCTATAAGTCACTATACTTGTATTAGGAAATAGAAACGTGCAAAATGGAAGGATATATAAAGTATTATCATTGATTGAAAACATGGAGAAAAAGTTAAGCATATAATGAGTACATATAAAGAAAAAAATGTTTATAAAAAAAAGTTAAGCGTAAAAGAATGAAAGAGACGATAAAGGAGGGAGATAGAGGGTCGCGATGTGTTATGATCCAAAAAAAAAAAAAAATCCTTTTTAAGTGTTTGATAAAAAAAAAAATTCAATTTTTTTTATCTAAGCGCCGTCCACCGACTTAGGAGCCGTCCAAACCCGTCTAGGCCCATGACCAATTTTTCCTCCCAATTTGCCACTAATCTGAGCGCCTATCGTCTGCTGAGGCTGATTTTTAGTACATTTCCAAAAACACTTAATTGGACGAACACACTAACCATAATTTCATAGCGCAACACTAGAGAGAAGATCGGGGAATCCCGATCATAGTAAGAAAAACCATAGGGGTCAGAAAACATGAAAGCAAAACCTGAGTACCAAAGGAACACAAATCCCGACGAAAACCACTGGGAAGGTAGAGAGTTGAGCTCTTAGTGCTAGCTTCACTCAAGAACCACAAGAGAATCAAGGGAAGGAGCTCGACTATTCGTCGAAAACCTCGAAAGAAGTTGTCGTCCATGCTTGCGATACCAAACCCTAGTAGAGCAAGGGAGAGAGAATGCACTTCTAAATAATAAGTTGTTTTGATGTTATGCATGCCATAAAATTGAACAATTATCAATTTGTTTAATATGATATTTGAGTTTCCATAATATTTTAGTTTCCGTAAACAGTTTTGTTGATTAATTCTACCATGGAGAAGTAGATACTGTACGTATGCACTGCTCAAACATAAGTGTAACTAAAATTTGTTTGGATATAATGGTGATATACTAACGATACAGTGATACACGCTGATAAAGTTGTGATGTAACAAGATTGAGTTGTGCTCCACAAAGGACTGAGATATTTTAGATTTTGTGATACAATTAATGATGATATTGTGACGATACTATGATACACATTTTGACCAAACATAAGTGTAAGTAAAATTTGTTTGGAAACAACTCTAGCAGGAAAATTATTAAACCAAACACTATTATGATCAAATTTTAACCTAAAACTGCAAATTGATCCTCTACCATATTGGCCTATGAGAAGATATGCCGGAAAGATACGTTTGCAAAACTATCTTTTTGGCCTGGGTTTATTGTTCATGTTTTAATTTTATGTATTATTGTGACCATGAAGGGACCACAGGATGAAGGTGGCGTTTTGTAAAAGGCATGCATAGGCATGAAATGAGAAACAGAGTCGAAACCTTTTATTTATATGTCGTGTGAAGAGACAGGCACAGGCGTATAGCTTTTTGATTTGCATACATGGTATTGAATATTGAGGCATGCATGAGATGGATCACAGCTTCTTCACACCGAAAGGTGAAAGATGCTCACATGTTTTTTGGTCTAATTTTGCCCTCAAATTAGGTTAACAATTTACCTCATTTGGATGCAAGACTTTCGTGACATCCCAGCTATTTCATTTACTTTTATATTTCATTTCCTTTTACCATTTATAAAATTTGATTCTTGCTTCAATTAATAACAAAAATGAATACGCACTCCTATACACAAAGAGATACCTTATCAAAACATAATAAATACATACAAAAGGATACATGTAAGGCTATATGTTGGGAATGAAGATTACCATACTATTTTTGTGTTCGAATATCCCTTTCCTGTCATTATCCCCACCCTAATTATCGTTACAATATTTCAGGGACAACAATTTTTTTTTGTTATGGGAAGACAACAATATATTAATTAAGAGCGAAGATTATACATGATGTCATATCTTTTTCAGAGCACGATAATAAGAGACATCACTCTATCCAAGGTAGTTGGTGCAGTGATTTGACACCAAAATTATCCCATGAGAGATTTTGGGTTTGACTCCCCTAGGATATGTGTGTGTGTGTAAATTGATGTCCAGAATAATAATAAAATAATAATAAAAAAAGACATCACCCTAAGTAACTTCACATATTCTCTAATGAGCCCAATGATGGTGCAGGCAACCTACAACCTTACACTAAGAAAATCTAATCTTAGGGCCGGTCTGATTCAATTGTTGTCGCTTCTTTCAAAATAGTCTCCGGGTTTTTAGGCCCAGGAGACTCTTTCGTTCCTCCCTCCGTAGCTGGTCTAACTTTCTTCTCATCCGGGGGCCTACGGTGATACTTTCCAACCAATGAAAAAATTGGTTGGTCCATTTGTCCGTTGCTTGGTCTCAAAGTCAATGTGTCCTCCAAAAGTAAGCACTGATGCTAGTACTTGAGTCCAAAGTCGGTGTTTCCTACTAGGGCAGGGATTGATTCATGTAGCTTGAGTTCAAAGTCAATGTTTCCTCCTTGAGCAAAAATTGATGCCGAAAACTTGTGCCTCATACCAGCAATGACACTTGGCTCCAGCCTTGATCGCCGTAAAAAACTAGTGGTATTGAAGTACCACTAGAAACCCTAGAAACTGCCATCATTAAATCTGTTATATGAGAGATTTTTCCATGTGACCGTCACGTCATGTCAAATATGTGACTTTCCAATAAAAACTTGTCACGTGAAATTTTTCTAACACTCAGCATTGGACATGGCCTAAATTTTAAACCCTAAACCCTATCCTAAAACCCTAAGGATCTGTGTCTAATGATGTGGTGTTAAAAAAGTTTCACTTGACAGATTTTTATTGAGAAGTCACATATATCACATAGTGTGACGGTCACATCTAAAAATTTCTCCTGCTTGCTATCGAAGCACCATGTCTAGGTTGCTTCCTAGACGAATCTGCCACTCCTGTATCTTCCAAACCTCCAAGCCAGATCGGTAGAGGAATCCCCACTAGGCATCCACCTTCAACACCTCCACGCACCACCAATTAGAGGTACTGCAGCAAAAATCAAGGTTGAGATTCAAAACGAGACCTCCAACCCCGAAGCCATAAACCAAATCTATGTCCAATTGCCTTCCATTGTCAGAACCACCATATATGGCCACCCAATCCAAAATTGGAACCAACACCACCAAGCATCTGACTAAGAGTTCCAGTCAGTTAAGCACAACCAACTAGGCCAAACATATCACCTATGCCTCCAATCCTTCATAGAAAGACCATGTGAACCAGGGGATAGAAGGCCCTTGAGGGCCAGAGACAAAGGTGCCACCTAGTGCTTCCTAAAGAAACCCTAGATGAGTTCTAAGGAGCTTTTTCACTAGATATAATGCATCTAAATAGTAGTTATAAAAAAACTATTATAACAACAGTTTATATATAGTGACAACATTATATTAAATTATTACTAATTATTTTTAGGGAAAATACCCGATAGGTCCAAGCAGTGAATACCTTTTACCCATTAAGTCTGCTACAGTAATAATTTGCCAATCAAAGACAGAAACATCTCAAAAATTTACTGTAGTGGAATAAACAGTGACCATAATTTTTATTGAAGTCAATAAAATTTAGGTGAACAGTGGATTTTATTGTCCTCAATAAAAATATTGTTACTAAATTTTTTTATTGAGATCAATATAGTAACCATTTTTTCTATTGAGGTCAATAAAAACTAGGTGAACAGTGTATTATATGGACCTCAATAAAATTATGGTTACTATTCATTTTGCTACCGTGAATTTTCGAGATATTTCTGTCATTATTTTGTTACTGTAGCAGACTGAGTGGGCAAAATGTGTCTATTGTTTGGATCTAGTGGAAAAGGATCCGTTTTTAAATTAAAAGAAATAAAACATTATTATAAAGAAAGCAAGTAGCTAGAAATTGCCTATCGTTTCGAACAATACTGGCTGGTGAAATAATCAAAGATCCACAGAGAGATAAATTGTCTTAGAGCAGATGTAGAAGAATTTAAAGTTAATTGGTATATTGGTATTTAGGGTTTTATAGCATATTATATTACGAAAATTTAATTACTATCAAGTACATGCATGACCAAAATACCATTTCTGCCTTGTACGTACTCAATTTTATAAAGAAAAGATCGGTGATCCTCATCTTTGCTACATTTTTTTATTATTTCGAGCGTCAGTTTACACTCACATATATACATGTATCTTAGAGGAGTCGAATTTAGAGTTACGATCTGAACAACTTTGCTGCTAAATGACTACACAAACCACCTTTGATCTATCTTTGCTACTTGATTTCTCCCCATTTTTTGCCATGTAGCTGACACGATCAGGTGAGAATTTTTTATTTTCTAGTGTCCTTAATAAGTACATCTATAAGCTTCATATTAGAAAATAATATGAACTTATGATCAAGCGAAAAAATCAATATTCTCTGTGGAGTAAATTAATTGGCGATGTCAATTACGTTGTTAATTAGCGGTCAATTAATTACATACCAGGGAGCAAATTCTTGTAAGCTAGAATGGCAGTATTAAATAGAGAAACAAATGGTGAGCTTACTTGAGATAATCCATTCAGATCGAACAAGCTAGGTTACAAATTAGCAAATTAAGAGATTTCAACTTCTTGAAACCTCAGCAGACATTAATTAAAGACTAAAACCCCTAAAGCGGTCAATTAAACATCCTTTCTTTTGGGTTTCAACTGTTCAAGGCATGTAGCTAGCTTATTAGCTGACGTCAAACTGATGATATTGGAGACAACTCCATCATTCGATCCTCTAGTACTTGTCCAGCAGCACTTTCATCCAGAAGCCACTTCTCAAGAAATGATAATGGAGGAGTAGTGTTTGTGCTTTCACAGGCTCTAATAATGTGCTTATTCTTTTCATTTGCAACGACAGCTGTGGTACCACTTTGAGTATGAGACACCTGCTTGTTAGAACTAGAATCACAATTAGTAGTACTGGACCTGTCCCAAGAAGCAGCATTAACATTGTTCAAGTTGTCAAAGGACAAAATCGATTCTAACGCTTCATGAGATAGAAGATCATGATCACAGCCTGCAGCTTCTTGCTCCTCGTCGCCTTTTGGGTTTTCTTCATGATCATGATCATGAGATGGTTTGGTGACGAGGTTAGCGTTAGTACTCTTTGGGGAGGATCTCATCCATCCTTCGAGGAGTCGGGAAATGTTCTCGGTGCTCGAGGCATATATACCACCGGAGGAGGAGGAAGACTGGTTTATGGACCTGAGACTGAGAGAAGTTGTAGTAGTTCTGGTCGAGGCATGGCTTGTGATGTCATTGACATTATTGCTGTGAGGATATTGATGATGAGTAGAATTACTTGTAGTGGAGTCTGATATTGATGATCCAAATATATTATTGTGAGCCTGAGGATACTGATGATGATGACCAACAGCAGACTGAATCTTCTTGAGCTTCTTCTTCAAGTGGGTGTTCCAGTAATTCTTTATATCATTGTCTGTTCTTTGTGGGAGGTAGGAAGCTATAGCTGCCCATCTATACATATGTATATGAAGATTAACAAGTTAAGAAAAGCAAATAATCGATCTTAAGATATATAAGAGTACGTAGAAGATTTTATGATGATTACTTGTTACCCAATAAAGCCTGCAAATGAATTATCATCCCTTCTTCATGAGGTGTGAAGTTGCCTCTCTTGATTCCGGGTCTGAGGTAGTTAGTCCATCTAAGCCTGCAACTTTTGCTGCACCTCAACAACCCTTTTGGATTTGATCCATGTCGGCCAGCAGCGATCGCGCAAAACATACAAGAACAATGTTAATTAATTCCAAAGTTTATAGATCTATCAGTACTGAACTACTGATAATTTTTTTTTTGTTACAATTTAGTACTGATAAATTGAATTAATTAATTTATTTACCAGTGTTGGTGGGCACTGCTCTCCAATTGCCTGGACCGTGTTCTTGGATGTAAGAAACAAGAATGATATCCTCCTCAGGTGTCCATGGACCTTTCTTGATGCCAACCTTCTCACAGCAAGGAGGCCTTCCCATGTCTCTCGATGGATCTCCTTTCTCCTCTTTCTAGCTAGCTGCTACTACAACTTTTCAAATACTGTTTGCATGTCATATATAGACCATATATATATGTGGGTGTGTGACTGATCACAGGCTCACTTGAGACTTGCTTGAGATAGAGGAAATTAACAAGTCTAAATTTCCCATTTTTAACACACACTCATTCATCATCGCTAGCCAGCGAAGCCCTTTTAATGGGAAACTTGACCATCTTACACTTTATGATTTCTTCTTGTGATCCCTGCTCCTACTTGTGGTCAAGTACATCATCTTTTTTCTTTTTCCTTTTTTGAATGACACAATAAGGTTGTTTATAAACATCTCAGGAGTGATTGAATCATCAATTACGTCATAGTATAAAGCATGTTAAGATCCCATTAAGGCCTAATCAATTAACTTGACCAATTTAAGGAAACAAATAAGCTAATAGTCGACTCACACCAAAATGAGATAAAAGAAGTTCAACTTTTAAACGTTAAGGTCTAAGTTATGTCTATTATCGATCTTTAGGAATCAACAAGTAAAGAGGAAAAGAAAAAGTTCAATTAAAAGTTGAAAAATTTATACTATGACCATCACCAACGATCCAACGAATCCCCTTAATAAGAGGGCTCTAGTGTCTAAGAGACATTTGTCCTGATAGCTAAAATTAACTCGATGTATTACTGTCATTGGCTGCTAACATGGGTTGGCCTCTATTGCAATTTGATGTGAAAAATGTTTTTCTGCATGGTGAATTGAGAGGAGTGTATGGCCACTGAAGTTTGACAACCATCGATTGTCGCTGCGTTAGTTGTCGAACACTTGATTTTTATGTCAATTGTCTGACGAAGACAAGAGGGCATCATCTCTCTCGTCCAACTCCCGAGAGGGTTGGGAGAAGGGGCAACAATGTTTGATGCCCAGGCAGGCGTGCCCTCGGCCTATTTCTTTTTAATCACCAATTTCATATAAGAAACCGAGGAAACCAAAATATGCTATGCTTTAATTTCCAAGGACAACACTTCGACTTCTTTTTTTTTTTTTTTTTCAGAAGAGATAAAACCACTAATCGAGGAGTTCACATATGTGATGTCAGAAGATCTTGCTCCAGGCTAGCAATGAAAACCAATCACCATCAAAGCAACGGAAAATTGGCAAAGAAATTGCGCAATTGCGGTACATACCAAAACTGAATAAAAAAATTGATCCGCAAATGCCATCTTCTTAGCAACTGTATTGCCAATGAAAACGAAATAAGCTTGGAATAGAAACCTCCAACCTAGCAGATGCAGAACTAACCTCGACATTAACAACGGAAGATGCAAATATGGACTAGACATAATCACCAGATTAATCACCATAATAAACTCTTATAACAAAATAAACTCTTATAACAAAAACCTCTAAGTAAATAAGACAATTAGGCCCAAAACTGAGGCCAACATCCCCTCAGCAACTGATAGAGGGGGTTTCGGTTACAAGTGCTAATGAATATATATATATATATATATATATATATATATATATATAGTTCTTTCTTCAGTAAGGGCTTCCACACTTTTTAATATATATATAAGACTTTTCCGGTAATGATTTATGCACTTTTTTAACAATTGCAAAAATCGCCATTTTGACAACCACATAGTGAATTTTACAATTTGAACCGTTCATGTTTTAGATTCGATGCAGCATAAGTAAGCAAGGGGTTCACAAGTACGTGATGAACCCAAAAAGATAATCTGGAATTCACTGGAGTTTGAGAAAAACTTCTCATTTTTATTGATATTTGATAATAAAATAGATAGTTCAAGCAGCCGATTAAGGTTGTTTATATATGAAAAGAAACCCTAGGGCACTAATAAAAAGCTAATCAATCTCATGGGTTTAATTAAAAATAAAATAACAAAACTAATTTTTTTTTTGAAAAATAATTAAAATACTAAACTGAAGTTTTGAGGCCCTAAACGTCCTCGGATGCCCAAAAAAGCCATACGTCAAGGCGAAGTGCTAAATTTGCTTCGTGTCGTCGTTTCCTTCTCGGAAACATATTATATTAACTATTTGAAGCTAGAACGCCAAATTTGAACAGTACTAACTTTTTCTTTATTTCGGTCCATTTGTTCTTCGATCATCTCCGCCAAACATTATACATTAGTCTTCTCCACATTAGTCAGGATAAAGAGACTCATCTTCATGAAACTCATGCAAGTCAGCAACATTAAAGTTGTTGGAAATTCCCATTAACTTTGGATGTGTAACAACATAAGCATTGTTATTTATCTTCTTTAGCACCTTGTACGAACCATACTTTCTTGGCTTCAGCTTGCTATAAGTACCAACATGAAATCTATCCTTCCTCAAGAACACTATCACCGAATCCCCTTTTTGAAACACTTTAACTATACGGTGCTTGTCAGCTACAGCTTTGTACTTGGCATTAGTTTTCTCCTACCGAGCCTTTGTTTCTTCCTTAACAGCTTGCACATCCTTAGCCATACTTTCAGCAGCAGCACTAAAACCATGAGGTTTTGGCAGCTTCACCAGAACAACCACATGATTAGGAACAAAAATATAGACTAATGAAAATGGAGACTTGCCTGTGGCACTGTGTACAACGCTGTTATAAGCAAATTCCACCTGAGGCAAAACATAATCCCACTGCTTCAGTTTGTTTCCACACACACTTCGAACCATGTTTCCCAATGTCCTGTTAGTAACTTCTGTTCATCCATCAGTATGAGGATGAGCTGTATAACTTCTTCAAAGTGATCCAGAAGTGGCTAAGGAACGTAGTGTCTCGATCTGATGTGATGGATTTAGGCACTCCATGTAGACGTATAACCTCCTTGAAAAACAGTTTAACTATATTGGAAGTATCAATAGTTTTGCTATAAGCTGTGCCATCTTTGTGAACCTGTCAACCACTACGAACACATAATCCACTTCCCTTTGTGTTCTCGACAGTCCTAGCAAAAAATTCATAGAAAAATTCTCCCAAATATCATTAGGAACATGCAAGAGTAAATAGAGACTAGTATTTTGAGACTAACCTTTAGAAACCTGGCAAGTGTAGCACTTTCTCACAATAGCTCGAAGTGCCCACCCAAACCTCCTTGAAATCAGCATTAGCTTCATATAATTTTTTCAAAAATTCAAAACCCACGATCTCTTGACCTAAAGTGACCAGTAAGGAAGCTCTTCTGCTCAAAGTATCTGCCACCTTATTAAGAGTAACATATTTATGCTGAATAACAAAGGGAAAATTTTACAGGAAGCTCACCCACCTGGCATGCATCTTGTTCACATGTTTCTGGCTGTTAATGAACTTCAAAGCTTGATGGTCTGTGAATAGTATGAACTCCCACTGAATCAAAAAGTGCTCCCATTGTTTCAAGGCTCTAACCACTGCCTAAAATTCCTGATCATAAGTACTCCATCTTTGGCGAGCTTCACTCAATGTCATTGAAAAAGGCTATTGGTTTATTTTCTTGGGACAACATAGCACCCACTCCGACTCCACTAGCATCACATTTGACCTCGAATATGTTGCCAAAATTAGGAAGAGCGACAACTGGTGCAGTACAAAGTTTCTCCTTAATCAAGGCATGCAAAACCCTTATCTTGGTCATCTCCTCAATGAAACTTCCATTGCTTCAAACACTCAGTGATAGGAGCTGTAATTGTGTTGAAATTCCGCACAAATCTTATGTAAAAAGTGGCTAAGCCATGAAAACTTCGAACTTTAGAAACTGTTTTGGGAGCTGGCTATTCACAAATTGCTCACACCTTCTCTTCATCAACCTGGATATTATCCTCTCCCACTATGAAACCCAAAAACAACAATTTACTGGTGCAGAAAGAAAACTTCTTCCGGTCAACATACAACTAATTTTCTTGCAAGGCACTCAAAACTTACCTCAAATGAACTAGATGCTCTTCTTTGGTCTTGCTATAAATTAAGATGTCATCGAAATAAACAACAACAAAATGAGCCAATAAAAGGACAAAGAACCTGATTCATAAGTTTCATGAATGTGTTGGATGCATTGGATAACACGTAAGACATCATCAACCACTCGAAAAGTCCATCCCTGCTCTTAAAAGCTGTCTTCCATTCATCCCCAGGTTTTACACAAATCTTATGGTACTCAATGCGAAGATCAATCTTTGAAAATACTTTGGAACCCTCCAATTTGTCAAGCATATCTTCCAACCTTGGAATAAGAAATCTGTACTTATTAGTAATCTTGTTGATGGCCATGTTATCAGCACTTAACACACATACGCCATTGATTACCCTTCTTTGGAAATAGAAGGATTGGAAAAACATAATTAAAGACTCATGTTTTCCCGAATAAATCTTTTTTTTTTTCATAATTCTTCAGTCTACTCTCACAAAATCTCATTCTCCTACGGACTCATATGGTAATGGGGTAGATTGGGCAAGCTAGCTCCTGGAAGCAAATCAATTTGGTGTTGAATATCTCGCATTGGAGGTAATTCATTAGGCAGCTCATTTGCAATTAAATCTAAAAAATCACTCAAGATCCTTTGAACTTGATGTTTTCCTTAACATCAGCAGTCAACAACCCTTTTACTACTATTGGGTAGACAACATTAGCCTCTTTTATGGCCTCTTCTACCTCCCAATCATTGTAGGTCAATGTCAGAAAACTCTCCCTCTTTGAACTACCAGTTTTTCCATAATGGAAAGCTGGGGCCATGATGCGACTACCCGGATCAAATTTATCTAATTATTAGTTAATTTCCAGTGATTTAGAAAAAAAAATTCAGTTTAGAATTTCAATTAGTGCTTTTAAGGGGTCCTCATGTTGACTTTATGTTTCCTTTAGAATTTCATTGAATATTCTTTATGGAAGTTGTAGAGCACGTTAAACCGAGTCCGCATAAGTAAGGTGCACTTTTAAGGGAGTTTGTATGGTGAAATTATGGACATCGAAAGTTGAATTTTTATTTTGAGAAAATTCCTATTTAGGAAACTTCCGAGATGGAAGTTTCCATTTAGGGGAAAAACCCCATTTCTCTCTCTCTCTCTCTCTCTCTCTCTCTCCCTCTCTCTCTCGCACGTACAACCACTTTTCCCCAGCAGAAATTTGAGCAAACTTTGGTCGGCGTTTTCTCGGCCGTCCTGCCACCTCTTGCCCTTAAATTTGTCCCAAAATGTTCACTGCTCAAAGCTCTTCAACCCTATACTAGTTTCTTGCATCAAATCTTAGTGTAGGAGAAGAAATCAAAGAGAGAATAAAGACCCCAAAAAACCCAAAAGCTGCCGAAATTTCTTTTCTTTGCCGGCGGCATTTTCGGCTGATTTGACCGAAGTCACATACTGGGATTTGAATCCCTTATCCACACGAAACTATTGCCACTGGTCTCACATCAATTGGACTCCGGACGGAGGATAATCGAAGAAAAGAAAATCCGGTCACTCCAGGCTTTCGAGGCAAATTCCTGCCAACCAAGACCGAATTGATCTTCGAGGTAGTTATGAAAGTTGATCCTCTTATTGAGATGTCCAATCGGAGTAGTTTGCCCGGCAGAGCCGCTGCTACTGGCGCATCAATTGGCAGCGCGTCCGGCCTGCTTTGATGGCATATTTTAGCCCTTTAGCTTTACTCATTGCTACGAGTGTGTTGATATGGTTTGTAGGGAGTTATCAAAGTTTGGAATTTAGTCCAATTTAATTTAGATTCAATTCGTTCAATAAATCGGACCGCGACAATCCGACGTTGGATGGTTGCCGAGCTATAGTTGATAATTAGATTTAGTAAGAAGTTAATTATTGGTGGAGTTGTGGTTTGAATCTATAGGTAGATTAACATTGTGGAAGTTTTCGAGGAAAAACCCTAATCTGTTTATTTGAAATAAATCTAGAATTCTTGTCCCGATCGTCAAAATAATTTTGATAGGATTTCGTGTTGTCCTGGAGGACATTGAAGAGATCGAATCTTGACAAGCGTGATACTTAGAGAGTTCATCAGTGAGTGGACTTTTGTTTTAAATTTAAATATTCATGCAAATTCTATTTCAAAATATTTATTTCTTACCTTAAATATTTGTTTATGATTTATGATTATATGTCTCGAGCATGAGTTTTACTCCCTGACTTTAGTACTTGAATTTGTGGATTTTATTTATATGGAGTTTCACTTGATTTCATGAGATAATTGTTGAGCCTCGAGATGATATTAATTGCATAATTCACAGATTTATGAATGTGGTGTTATTTATTTTTAGAAAATCTAGGAAGTTATGAGCCTTGCATTCTCGAGCATTTGTTTTAGTTTCTGCAATTGATAAATAAATTATAGACTTTTTGGATTTATATGTTACATGAATTGTTGAGGTTTGAGATAATTGATTTATGCGGATTTGAGAGTTTATCATCCTTGTGTGAATTTTAGAAAATTTTATGACATGTATTTTTTTCACTTTGCGAGGATTTGGGTTTGTGCTAGTACATATATTTTCAGATGTGAGAAGGTTTATTGATGATTACTCTCAATTTATGATTTACTATTTTCTGAGAAATTGAAAAGCATATTTCCAGGATATTTATATTTCAACCTTTCGGATATTTTTTATCTACACAAGTAATATTAATTGCTCGAGACTTGACTTATAATTCGGTTTTGAGATTTGGGGGATTTAGTAGAATTGGATTCCACGGTCAAGAGTATTGAGATTTATTGTTCGAATAGTGATCTGTTGAGGAGAGTGTTCATACTCATTTTGTTTAGTTATGAGTATCCAATATACAGTTGTTTAGGGTTATCACTCATCCTAAACTCTATATGGTTGTCAGTATTCTGTTGTTCCAGTTTTTTTAGAAGGCAAAATGATCTAGAGTCAATGGGCACGGGCATGTGTTTGAGGACCTGATTAGTCTATCGACATTGAGGATGTTGGGGGAGTGGTACCACTCTTAGACACCGTACGCTTTGATCAGGAGTGCGGATCTACGGGGACTCGGTCGGCTAGTACTAAGATGTGGATGTCTGGAAGGGTGTTAGCATGTTGAGGCACCATACGACCAGGATAGCGGGCGTACGGCCTTATCTGATGTCTATCCGTTTGTCTAGGAGAATGGTAGCACACCAGACTCCCTACAATCAGGGTAGCCGGTGCACAATCTTATCTTGTCTTCCTCTGGGAGAGTGGTAACACGCCCATATCGTCTCTCATCCTGCGGGAGAGTGGTAGCACGCCCAGATTGTCCCTCGTCCTTTGGGAGAGTGGTAGCACGCCCAAATTCTCAGTTTGTCGTGTTTGGAATGGTGGTAGCTCATCGAAACACCGTATGGCCAGGGTAGCCGGTGTACAGATTTCAATGAGTGTTTAGTATTCTTTGGTCCCTCGCACTATGGTTCAGAATGTTGTTGTGTTATTCTCAATTTACTGTACTGATGATTATTTCGTGAATTTTATAGAAATACTTCTTTCGATAGATGTTTTCACAGTTTTTTTTAACTGTTACAAGTAGACCTCAGATGGTTTGATTTGTTATCGGCTTTTTTCTAACAAAATTCTAATAGTTTATGTTTTCATTTTATTGCATTGCATGCACGGTTTTGGAGAAAGACACAAATAGGAATTTTTTTTAAATTTTTATTATTTAATTTATTAGCTTTTTGTCCTCACTCTAACGTTTTGGAAATTCTTTTTCTAGAGGTGTTACGTTGCTCGTCTGTAGATTAATTCATAGAGGTGTCACAGTAGTAGCTCTTCTTTCCCTTTCCATTGTACGTTACCGGTTTAACTTAATTAATCATATTTATACTTTTGCTCATGTTTAGATCCTCTGATTACCAAACTCTGTTTGTTTTGAAAATGTATTTGAAGTTTACATACATTGGGTTCGAGTCCCTCTAATATATTTAAATTATGGAGGATTGTAATATTTCTCGGGAGTTTGGTTGGAATTTGATTATTTGAAGTGTTTAATTTGTTTTTACAGGTTTTGGGTAGTCAATTTTTAAGGGAGTTTATACTGAATTTTCGGAAGAAGTTCCCTTAAGATGGGCCTGACAGGTCCACTTCGGATTCCAGAGTGGAATCTAGGGAGAGTCCTGTCAACTTGGTATCAGAGCATTAGGTTATTTGATTTATAGAATGTATATGTCTGGTGACACTTAGTACCTTCCGAGTGATGGCATGATCGCGGCAGATCCCCATTATATACTTTTCGGTGCTGGTGTGTTCATTAAATGTATAAGGAACTTGTATAAGAGTCGATTCATTTCAGTTATCTAATATAAATTCTTTCTTAGGTACTATGTCTCATGGACGTGACCAATCTCATAGGGAAAAGAATTTTCCATCAGTTGGAAGGACTGCGTATGAGTTTGTTTCTACTGTAGTTCCTCCAGAACAATTTTTGGAGCATGGCGGGGTAATACACCCAAGTATTGGTGTTGACTCTAGTAGTGGTCGTGGACAGATTAGGGAGCCTGGAACGGAGTGGTTTGCAGGTGTCATTGATCCTGCTATGGCATGGAGATGGATAGATAATTTAGAGAAATCCTTTGACGAAATTGCGTACCCCAATGACAGTTGAGTTCTTTGGACTCAAGCATTACTTGATGGTGGTGCTTATTACTGGTGGGAGTCTATTAAACAAAGGTTTGGGGGTCCGAGTAGTATAACTTGGACAGATTTCTTGACTCACTTATTTGCGGAATATATCAACTTAAGTGTACAAATGGTATCTTCTACTCTTACTGAGTTTCAACCACTAGCGGTGGGTGTTATAAAATGCGAGGGTGAACACAGATCTTGCTCAAGCCCGATGGATGTGGGTGACCCTAGTCAGGGTTCATCCTTGAGGGCCACCTCTACATTTAGATTTGGAGCTTCCAGTAGTAGTAGACTTAGCAGCTCTGATTATGTTTCCAGATCTAGGTCCAAAGGACGAGAAAGGAGGCGCGGACGTGGTGCTAGACAGCGATTTCGGAACGTTATTAATCGATTTTCTAGAGCCTCTAATGATCAGTCAGTTGAGAGGACTTATCCACAATGTTTGAGTTGTGGTAAATACCATGAGGGACAGTGTCAGGTAAGTAGTGTAGTGTGTTTTCGATGTGGCCAGTAGGGTCACTACCAGAGGAGGTGTCTCCAGTTGACGTCGGGGGACGTTGCAGTGATCAGGGCACTAGTCAGTTTTTAGGAGGAGCATCTAGAAGTGGTACTCATACTAGTACTACAGGTTGTGGTACCACCAGTAGATCAGTGGACAGCGAGGGCGTCTTATGACTCGTACAAGACTGCATGCCATGATTCAGCAGGAGGATTCAGCAGAAGGATCGAGTTTCACTAGAGGTTAGTATTGTTACATTACTTATTTTAGATAGTTTGATACCTTGTTTGACTTGGGAACTTCCCATGACCGAATAGTAGATGCGAGTTTACTTTTTCCCCCATCTCAATCAAATGCGAAATTTCAGGGACAAAATTTTTTAAGAGAGAGAGATTGTGATGAGTCTGACCAAATTTATCTAATTACTAGTTAATTTCTAATGATTTAGCAAAAAAAAATTCAATTAGTGCTTTTAAGCGGTCCTCGGGTTGACTTCTTATCTCGTTTAGAATTTGAATAAATTTTTTTCAAGGAAGTTGTAGAGCAGGTTAAACTGAGTCCGTAGACATGAGGTCCGCTTTTAACAAAGTTTGTATGGAAAAGTTATGGACGCTCAGATTGGCGGTCTGTCTTGTTTGGGAGGATGGTAGCTCGTCCAAACACCGTACGGCCAGAGTAGCCGGCGTACGGATTTCAGAATGAGTCTTTAGTATACTTTAGTCCATCGCACTATGGTTCAGAATCAAGTTGTGTTATCCTCAGTTTACCGTACTAATGATGATTTAGAGGATTTTATAGAAATACTACTTTTGACAGAAGATTTTACAATTTTTCTTAACTATTACGAGTAGACCTCATATGGTTTGATTTGTTATTGGATTTTTTTCCAAGAAAATTCTAATAGTTTATGTTTTCGGTTTATTGCATTGCATGCACGATTTTAGAGAAAGACACAAATTGGAAAAGCATTAAAATATTTTAAATTTTTATTATTTAATTTATTATCATTTTGTATACTCACTCTAATGTTTTGGAAATGTTTTTTCCTGGGCCTCTCGGTTTTACGTTGCCCAGTCTGCAGATTAGTTCATCGAGGTCGCGCGGTAGTAGTTGAGGCATAGTGACCCTTCTTTCCCCTTTGATTGTAGGCTACCAATTGAACCTACTTTATTGTATTTATACTTTCGCTCATTTTTAGATGCTCTGTTTACCAAACTCTCTTTGTTTTAAAAATGTATTTGAAAATTTAAGTACTTTGGGTCGAGACCCTCGAATATATTTATATTATGGAGGATTGTAATATTGTGGGAAGCAAGTAACGTCGGGAGTTTTCTTGGAATTTGATTATCTGAAGTGTTTAATTTGTTTTTACAGGTTTTGGGAAGTCAATTTTTAGGGTAGTTTATGCTGAATTTTCGGTAAAAATTCCGTTAAGATGGGCCCCACATGTCCACTTCGGATTTCATAGAGGAATGTAAGGCGGGTCCTGTCAACTTGGTATCAGAGCATTAGGTTATTTGATTTATAGATTTTATATGCTTGGTGACACAATACCTTCTGAGTGATGGCATGATCGCGGCGGATTCCCATCATATACCCACCCTAATTTCCACTCATGCATACTCATCGTCTACTGCAAATTCAACTCTTGCATACTCATCATCTACTTCCTCATCTTCCACAATTTCGTCATCAATAAGAGCGGCTTGTCTTCTCGTGGGACAAACATTGGATCAATGAACAGGCTCGCCACACCTATTGCAGCTGTCTCTAGTTGACTCATATGAATTAGATCACATAGTCTGGCTGGTGTTAACATTTCGGTCTCCATCTCGAGAACTGCTAGGATTAGCTATACTAACCTCTTTAGGAGAAAGATTGTCAGTTCTAGGAAAACCTCTGGAAGTTTGTTGGGTTCCTCTTCCTCTATTAGGAGGGGAATTTGTCACCTCAGTATTTCTCTGGTAGTTACTTGTCTGATAAGTCATAAGTCGTGAGGACTTCTCCAATAATTCTGGTTTCGATGCCAAGCTATTAGCCTCTGCCATAATCCACGTAGTCTGCATCCCAATTTTCTCTGAATAGAAGACTTGAGTTCACTAACACATATAGCTACTCTTTGTCCTTCAGATTCTCCCAAATCATTATGTTCTGCTAAATGCAAGAACTCATCAGTATACTCGGATACTGTTTTTTCTCCCTGTACATAGTCAATATACAGGCGGTACAAATGTTCATAATTTGCTGGCAGAAATCTCTCCATCATGAGCTGTTTCATCTTCTGCCATGAATGGATCTTACTGTTGCCTTGTCTCCTCCGCGAATTCTGTAACTGATCCCACCAAACAACGACAATGCTTTTGAGTCGGAAAGTAACCATCATGACTTGTTTTAACTCGGGAACCTCCATGATTTCGAAAAACCTCTCCACTTCTGCTAGCCAATCAAGAAAATCCTCTACCTTCAAATGGCCAGTAAAAGTTAGAATATCAGCTTTGATTCTAAATTCTTGTCGATCTTGGCGATCATCTTGACCTTGCTCTTCTGCAATCTCCCTTTCAGATTCATAACTACAATCATCCCTTCTTATATTTTGCTGAGGCTCTTGATCATTGTTGTTATTTCTTCCTCCCAACAAACGAGTCAATTCCGCCAATTGAGTCTTCTAGGTCTGCCCTAGTACGTAATAGGAGTAGTGTTGTTGTTGTTGTTTTCACCCATGGTAATAGTCGACAATAAAGAGATAGGGAATTACCTGCTCTTATATCACCTGAAGCAGCGTAAGCGACCAAGGGCTGCACAAGTGCTAAACCCTAAAAGATAATTCTGAATCCACCAGAGAGTTTGAGAAAAGCTTCTCAGTTTTATTGATATTTGATAATAAGATAGATAGTTCAAGCAGCCAATTAAGGTTGCTTATTTATGAAAAGAAATCTTAGGTCGCTAACAAAAGGTTTATCAAGCCCACAGGTTTAATTAACAATAAAATAACAAAACAATAAAATAACAAAACTAAAAACTTCCCGAAGAGTAATTAAAATACTAAACTGAAGTTTTGAGGCCCTAAACGTCCTCGAATGCCCAAAAAAGGTCATACATCTACGTTTACTCTCTCTCGTTGTTCCCTTCTCGGAAACAAATTATAATAGCTATTTGGATCTAGAACGCAAAATTTGAACAGTACCAGGTTTGCTTTTGTTTCGGTCCATCTGTTCTTCGATCATTTCCGCCAAACGTTCTACATCAAGATTTCACATTGATAATGAATTGTGCAAAATTTCAGCCATATTGGAAACCATTTTGTTATCCAAAATAGTGACACATTATAGATAAATTACAAACCGTTGGATAAAAATGATACAGAGAAAAATCCTCAAATGGTAGCTGAACTATCCCCAACTACAATTTTAGTACCTGAACTTTAAAAAAGAATCTGGTGGTACATGAACTATTCATTTGTTTGTCATTATAGTACATCCATCAAAATATTCCGTTAAATTGCTTATGCAGCATGGGCAAAACCGTCATTGATATAAGTCCTATAAAATATTAGTACTAAACTTTTATAGGACTCATATTTTCGTCCACATATTTTTAAAAAGTGTTGACTCCCTTGATTAAAAATTAAAATTTTATTATTCTAACAACTCATCTTATGTCTCTCTTTAAATATGATTTATACAAAATTTTTGTCATATCAGAACCTATTTAGTTATTGGAGTACAAATTTTATTTTTTCAGCTCTATTGAATGCCTTGTATTTGTTTATAATGTTTCACTATTTTGGATGACCAAACAGTTATTAACATTGTTTAAATTTTTCGAAGTTACTTATCAAGGAGGAATCTAAAAGATCAATTGTTCCAATTTTTGAAATCCATTGTGAGATTATCAAATTGATGACACCCGCACTTTAGAATGGTAGTGTGTGTGTGTGTGTTCGGTTTTTACCCAAAACCGAACACAGAACTGAACAAGAACTTTCGGTTTGGTTCGGTTCAGTTTTCTCATTTTTAAATACGGAACTGCGGTTTGTTTGGTGGGGTTTTCGGTTTTTTCCATTTTTTTAATAAGCTAAATAAAATGGGCAAAAATTTATTGAGCAACAATAAACATTTACAAAGTTTTTTTACTTAATCAAAATGGAGGATTACAAAATATGTAGACCTCACAAGAGATATTTCTTAAGTGAGAAAAGAGATTGGAGACCCTCTCTTCCTCTCAAATTTCCAATGTGGGATGTTAAGAAAACATTCCCAATAATTTTAGTTAATCTCAATATAAGGATTACATAAAATGTAGACCTCACAAGAGATTTTTTTTTTGTTAGTAAGAGAAGAGCCCCCTTTTATAAGTATGGGAGACCCTCTCTTCCTCTCAAATTTTCAATGTGGAATGCTAAGAAAACATTCCCAAAAATTTACTTAATCTCAATAGAAGGAAAGAAACAGAACAATGTTGGATAGCTCGTGCTGGGTGTGCAATTTATTTGATTACTTGTCAAGTTATGTATTATTTATTTCTATCCTTGTCTCATAATAACATTTTAGAACCACTTGACCTTCAGTTCATCATTGAGTCGATAGCTTGCTAAGTTTAGCACATTCTCATCTTGTTCATTAAATTAAACTTTAGATGCATGAACAATTCATATTATGCTCTTTAATATTTTATATCTCAAAGTAATTTCATATGTTATTGCTTCACGTTATGTAAAATTATGTAATAAAATGTCTTGCGGCTCTTTAAAACATAAGTTGAATATTTCGGCTTATGATTTAAGGAGTCGTGGCACTGTGAGGTGGTTGGATTGAAGAGGTGCAATTCGGAGAGTGACTTGATGCGTATCTCGCAAGCAAAGAAATCTTAGTCAAGATAGAGTTGGTAAGTTTATGCTTTGGGTTGTTGTGTCCACGGGGATTGGAAGACCCAAAATCTCACTTAGCAAGCGAGTAACCTAAAGACTTTAGCTAGATGAAAAGTTTAGAAATGGCAAGAGACTATGCAAAGTGATATGGTTATGAGCTTGTGTGATGGGTAGATTGTTTTTGTAGTTTTTGGTTTCAAAATATGCGAAATGCAACTAATAATTAACAAACAATATATGTAAACAAGTCAAACATACAAAAGTAGATTAAATGTAAGATATTAAAGTGATTGGTGTTTTCGGGTTAGCCAAAGTCCACAATGATGAATAATAAATCGATTTGGTACTCATTGACAAGCCAAAATGCAGCATCAATTTAAAAAAAACCCTATCGGTAGTAGTATAGTGCATAGTAGGGTATCGTTCACAACGGAGATCAAAGGGTGTACCTAACAAAAAATGTCACAAGAATTAAATAAAATAAAGAATTATTATTAACAAGTATAAAGAATATATACATATGTACAAAGTAAAAGGGGGATTGAGTGATAAATTGAATGAAATAAAGTAATTAAATCTACAAAGAATAAATTAAATAAGATGGGATGAAACATAAAGAATATAAAGTTCAGCCACATATACACAAGTTTATTAATCATTGGACCGAAAATTAACCAAGTTCCCTAGCCATGAAACCGAAATTAACATATGTGGAAAGTTAGAAGCTAACCATTCCCCAAATAAAACATCTCTACGAAAATTAACCTAAGTGAAAGCACCTAGATTGACCAATTACACATGTCATCATAGTCTAGAAAGCTAGCTAGTCAAACCATGTTTAACGCATAGAAGAAGAGTTGTTAATCAAAGTGCACGACCCATTATAGAAAAGTCCATATGTCCGCAATCCTTTTTATTTGACACCGACCTTTGTCCAAAGCCTTTACTACTCGTGAATTAGCTTTCCAAAACTATTAGGTGAATTGTAATCCCTAACTCTAGCTCCAATTATATGCAAATATTATAAGTTTCGAACCCTATAACATAAACACATAAAAGTTTTTTATAAAACAGAATCAAGTAAACGGAGTCACATAAGCTACTAGAAGAACTAATTAATTAGGATCCAATAACTAAATAAACTCATAAATATAGGCTGAAAATTATATAAATCATGTCATGTTAACTAATACAAAAGATAAACAAGCAACAAAGAGGAACTCAATAGAGAATTTAAAGAATAAAGTCGAATTACACCATATGGAGAGCATGAAGAACTCGAAGACCACGGATCTTTGAATCCTTGAAAGCAAGAAATCCAAAGCCGAGATTCCCAAGGTGATGATGGTGATGAACACGTGTGGTTGATGGCTGGTGGTGATGGTGACATCTCCTTCTTCTCCTCCTTGAAGCCTTGAAAATCCTAAATACTAGAGAATGGAAAATATGATGTGAGATGGAGAAGAGAAAGAGGAGGGTTTGTCCCTCCCCATTGGGGTGTGTTGAAGAGAAGAATGAGGCTGCTATTTATAGGAGAATGGAGAGGAAGAAGAAAACAATGAAAGAAATAAAGAAAGAAAAGGAAGAGAAGTGGAATGTGAGTGGTAGAAAAGAAATGGTAAGTGGAATGGTGGAAATGTAGTCATATGGCAATGAACCATTTATTTAGGTAAAAGAAATTAAACACTAATGGTGTGGGCAGAAAGAAGAGGAAAGAATATAGGGGTGAGTGGAGCATTGAAAATAAAAGAAGAGGAAAGAAATAAAAAGCAGACAGCACTGAGCAGTGCGCACTTTTAGCGGCATAATGGACGTTCCACCGGTTGGATGATTCTGAAAGTTGACTAATCTGCACAGGCAGAATGTCCGAAAATCTGGGCTTGGGCCTTTCCTCATGCTTTGTGAACTTGGGCCTTCCTTCATCGATTTTGGCCTTCCATCTTGGGTTTGGGCCTCCTTCTTGGGTTTGGGCCCCCTTCTTGGGCCTCATGGCAGACCACCTCTTAATGGGCCTCGCAAAAGCCCATTAGACTTCGTTTCTGCACATGTTCACATTAATACATCATTTTGGACTCAAATATGGAAACTAAGCTAAAATAGCAAAGTTACAATTAAATCATAGCCAAATAGTAGGGAAAACACATTAAAAACGTCATACTTTGTGCTCCTATCAAATTCCCCCACACTTAGCTACTGCTAGTCCTCTAGCAAACACAAGAACAACACAAAACAGAAAAGGAAACACAAAACAGAATGGTCTTTCCAACCATAACCCTCAGCGAGTTCACAACAGTTATAATCAGGAGAATACAAATTATATACCAAGGCTAACGAATTTGCTAAGTGTTTAACCTGCACATCTCATTTATGCTCGGGTGAAGTGTGTGAAAACCAAGTATACAATTAATTTCAAGCAATCGAATAGGCACATCGAAACAACATTAACCACTAAACCTCACAATGATCAGTAAATATTTCCGCTCAGTGTTTAGGGTTAAGTGTTTACTCTCATAACAATTGCACAAGTAATGTTCCCATAAGCTTGCTCATTAACCAACTCTCCACAATTAATCCACAAATCATTAAATCATAAGGGCTTTCAATGGTGTAATGGGGTCAAAGGTTAGGGGTTAAAAGAAACGAAGGGATAGGAAAAACAAAATGTCCCGAGTGTTCCACAAAACAATTTTGTGACTTGTTTTCTATATGCTTAAACAATCAAACAACCAAACTTTTATTCACCTCCAATCTTTCACACTTTCTAAACAAAAACTTCATATTCTTTTTTTTTCTTTTTGTATAATTTTTTTTTTACACAATAATTTTTTTTTTACAACACCCCCACACTTCTTTCACAAACCAGAAGACTTTTCAAGCACAAAATACCACCACAAGTCACAAAATTGTCTCTTTAACACATGTTGGAACAACGGCAGGTTAGTGTTTAAGCTAAAAACAGGTTAGGAGTAAGCGGGTTAACAAAGAAAAAGGCTAAAACCATGTTAGGCTCAAAAGAGGTTAACCTAAAGGATTAGTGTTTATAAGGCTGTAAGTCAGTTTGGCCATGGTGCTTTACTATTGCCTTAATCATCTCTAATTCATCACAGATTAATAAAACGTTTCAAGTGGTCTTTGAGCAAGTTCTAGGTTCAAAACTCATGAATTGTGCACACATGAAGAACAAGTAAATGTATGAAATATGCATACATGTGAATATTCAATAGGCTCAAATCCTCACAGTTTCTGGGTATGCATGACGATGTATGTTTAAATGTGCTTCTCGGATTGCAATCAATTAATCGAAACAGGTTATGTGAACATGGAAATTTGAGCACTCATAAGTTATGCAAATTAAATTCAAAGCAAACTACACAAAGCCTTGACATATAATAAACATTCTCCTAATCACAACAATTTAAACTCAATTCATCATCGGAATTGGAAAGAACAAAGCACAAAACAAACAATAACACACAAAACAGAAGCAAATATTTTTGTCATTTTTGATTTTTTGGATTTTTTTTTTGATATAGCTCAAATAAACAAACAAGCACTTTCTAAGACTCGATAGCTCCAAAGCCAGTGCGAAACAAACGAGCTTACAAAACTATTTTTTTTTTTCAATTTTTTTTATTAGGGTAACAATACATTACCACAGTGACTTACTTAGTGCAATGGTAGGTTCAACGCTACCAAGGGAGTAAGTATGATCTAGTCGATATATTGTTACCGTAGAAAACAAACACAAGTAAATTATTTTTTTGAATTTTTGAATTTTTCAAATTTTTTTTTTTTAAGAAAATAAACTGAAACCTTCCCCCCACACTTGAATTAAACATTGTCCTCAATGTTAGACAGATATTTCACGAAAATGAAAAATCCAAGCATGGTTATTGAATTTAAGCACACAAACATAAATAAACACACAAATAGAAATAAACAGAAGTAAACACACAACATTTATACAAATGAAAAAGGAAACAAAAATACTCCCCTTTGAAGATCGTGAAGCTCCTCCCGAAGCAAGTCACCAACAGTCACAAACAAGGCTAGCAGGGCCTTGCATCCAACGTTTGCTCCTAGTAGACTGCGGCTCTGATCCTTTGAAGCGTGTCCTGGACAAGGGTTGTTGCCGACTCCACGGTGGATTTAGCTGATGTAGCCTTCACTGAGATCTGGAACACTATGGTAAGTAGAGTTTCGTCAAGAATAGCTCCGGATACGTTAGGCAGAATGGAGAAGCCAGAAGACATAAGCGGAAATGGCTCCGGTTCAACTCCACATAACAAACACTGGAGAATGGAATGGTTAATCGGCGCATAAATCACAGATGACCCCGTTGCATCGGTGCAACACTCCTGGAGAATGAGGAAGTCGTCGTGATTATCTATGGCGAGCACCGAAATCTGATTGCGCTGGTCAAGACCGATGGTAAAGTTTGCTAGCACACGTACCGAGCTGTCCATCGACATACTATCCCACATTGGTCTTGTCTGAACGTCTTTGAGGAACTCAAAGATCCTCGTGTGATGGGATACGTGCAAGACACAACAGCCAGCAGTACGATTGACTCCAGGGGGCTTGCTCGGATCACCCCTTCGCTTGTTGGTCCTGACCTCCATTCGAGTGTCTCTTGTTCGGTTCGAACAAATCCAGTGGTGGTACGTGGAGTTGCTGATGTCGTTGAAGAAACAGATCGTCATCTGTTTTGCCATTTCCGCTAGTCCTCTTCTTCCTTCAGGAGAGATGATAGAGTCACCGGCTGAATTATGGATCCCTGTGGCGCACATGTAGCGCTCGGCTTGTCGTTGGAGGGTTGAGATCCAACGCTTTGCACCAAAAGCGAACCCTGAATGAACAAATGGTTCGAAACTGGCCTTCATCTCCTTTTCGCGTACATCCACGTGCTCCACCCAAGTGACCAAGGAAGATCCATTCTGAAGATCACGTATCAGGCATCCGGAGGGGCGTTTTCGGCAAATCGATCTCACGGAAGGCTTCGGATTTGAGCGCAATTCATCCACGGAGACATCCACAACGACCCAACTTCCATCCAGTTGTTGGTGAGAATACCGAACGAACTGGACTTCACGAGTTGAAACGATGTGAGATGGCACCAGAAACTCGGCCGACATCACTTGCTTCTGCTCCTCGTAGCCTTCTTCGTTGCTGGAGGATAGGATCTCCAACGTATTGGCGTTTGTGACCATGCTACAGAAGACGGGCAACCATCGACCAACATCCATGAGACTTTGAACGATGGTGGTCGGATAAAGATGGATGGTTGCCGAGTGTCTTGAGGATTCCGCCTTGAAGTATGGTGCAGGTTCAGCTCGTTGAAACACTCGCAAATACTCGGCCCTATTAAGAGTCTCGGGATGAATAGACGTGTCGGGAGTCGGTGGAGATATCCACAAAGGAAATCCAGCAGTGGCCATGAGCAGGAGCTCGTCTTTGGCCTTGCGGGCGATATCCGAGATCAAGTCGGTGTGGACTCCGACAAGATCATGAGCAGGTCCGGGAAGGGTGTCAGATGGCAAAGGTATGGATGTCCGAAAAGTGTAGGCGTGAGGCTCCGCACATCCCGTCTTAAGTGGTCCATATTGATCGAATCAGTTGTGGAGGAACAACTTCGAGCCTTCGCCTAGGCACATCTGAGTGCGGAACAGGACCTCCGCAATTGGGACAGATGCCGCTGTGGAGAGCATCAACGAGCCGTTGATTCTGCAGTTGAAGCTCCTCATTCTTGCTCGCCAGCTCATCGTTTCTTCTCTCTAGCTCGGCGATACGCTGCTCAGACGTCTGGATACCGAACTTCTTCCTATTTCTCGACCCCCAATAATAGACTTGGTCTTCTTCTAGTCCGATTTTTGGACCAAATCTTTTTCGTTGTGGTTTCGTGGGGTGAGAATACACAGCAAAGAAAGCCGCCAGTGCTTCTCTTTGAGCTTTGGTGTACTTCGTCCTCGAAAGTCTCCTATAGATAGGAGCGGCTTCCGGCTCGGCTGGTGGATCAGCAACCAGGATTGGTGCTTGGGGTTGTGGTTGCGGTTGTGGTCGTGGTTGTGGCTCGGTCGGTGACTCGATGATACCGGAGGGGTTATTTGTGAGTATCGCCGTCAAAGTGTAGTGGATGGTAAATTGTGACCAGGGGTTGTCGTACCCAAGGGATTGGAAGGCCCAAGATCCCTACTTGGTGAACAAATGCAAACAAGTTATACAATGCACTAGAAGTGGTGTTATTAGAGATGGATTATGTACTTAGATGTGGAGTATGTGCAACATGCAAGTGTAGTGATCAAAGGGGTGTCACTCTTGAGTGACAAGGACCAGAACAGTGACTTGAAGTGACAAGGACAGTAGCTAAGTAACCAATCTAATCTAGATGAAATTGTGGTAACAAGAACACAAGTGTTTGTGTTGATAGCTTTGTGCGTTGTTGAGGTGACAAGCCCAACAAAAGTGTGATTGCTGTGTGATCAAATGGATGGAAACGATTGGGGTTTCAGGTTCACTCTACCCCAATCAAATGTATGACAACTCTCAAGAACATGCAACAATGAATTCACTAAGGATCAAACCCCTATCCTAGCCATGTTATGGTTCTAGGATTGATTCTTCTAGGCCTATTAATTTTGTGCCTTATTAGGGTCACAAATACTCCTAGTCTATTCATCCAAGCCTTGTTAGGGTCTCAAACAAACTTCATAGGCATAGAGATTCAAGAATCAAGATTCAAACAAACTCAGTCCATTGACATAAACTCATCATGCTCATTGCAAACACATAGGATAAAATGTAATTAACATAGAATCCTAACATTAAGTTAAGTTGAACACATGCTTGAGAACTAATTAGATTCATAAAGATGCATCAAACAAAACCGCATTTAACCAATGAACATATCCAGAAACGAATTCATCATGCATACTCAAGAGAAATCATCGAAACATCATCATGGGCTAGAACACACAACCCTAGCCCCCAATCTAATGAACTACTCACTACTCATTGTCATATACATCAATAATCTTAAATAAGAAAGCATAAGTTCAAAGTAAGAGTGAAGAAGTTGAGAAAATGCTCAAGATGTCGATGGCCAGCAGCTCCTTGGTGACTCCAAGTATGTAGCAAGCCTCCTTGAACTCCCCTCTTCCTCTACAAGCTCCAACTTATCTCCAAGCTTCCCAACTCTTGATGTCTCAATGGATGGAAACTTATGGTGAAGGTAACTCTATGGAATGGTGGTGAAAAGTGTATGGTTGTAGTGTTTAGGATGTGTGGAAGATATTTCGTGAAGGGATCGAAATGAGATGGGTTGTGGAAAGTGGTGAAAATGGAAGAACAAACCCGGGCAGAAGCTTAGGCGTCCGGACGGATGGTATAGGCGTCCGGGCGCCTTTCACGTCTGCTTTGTTTTCAGGAAGCTTTGCCGAGAGAAAATGGCTTTGCTCCCTTAGGGTTTCTTCCTAATCGTGAGTAACTGAATGGGAATGGCTTGGGAGGGTCTGGTGAGCCTCCAAGGTTGCACTAGGAATTCCTAGTGGGATGACATGGAATGGATGAGTGGAGAGAAAAGAAATGGAAAAGAAAAGGGAAGTGGAGGGAATAATGGCGAGTGGACATGTGAGAGGGTTGGTGGATGGCTGAATGGATGTGTGACCTGTGTCACACATGTGCATGGCTGGTGTAGGAGACTCTCTCCTGCTGTGGTGGTGCTCCGGTGGTGGTCCGGCGGTGCTGCCGCCTCTTGTGGTGGTGGTTTGCCGGAAAAATCGCCGGAAATGCAATTTCTTCATTTTCCTTCCTTTCTTCGATTCTTCAAGGCCTTCAATGGCAACGTCTTCCGAAGGTAAATTTGTGCAATCTTCAATGCCTAGAAGCCACGGTTGACTTCTTGTCCTCTTCTCGGAAGTGTGCCCAAAAGTGGTCAAAATGCACCTTCTTGTGCCGAATTACCTCAAGTCACCTAAGTAACCTGAAATCATGAAAACACATATTAGTAGTAACAAAATGCCTTCGGATAAGCTTAACTCTCGTGATTAGGAATACAATTTGCGCTATAAATAAGTGCAAATCACACCCCCACACTTGAATCTTGCTTGTCCTCAAGCAAACACAACATAAAACAATAAGGGAAACACAATACAACACGCGAAAGGGAAAAACAGAATTCAAACAAAATTTTCTCCAACCATAGTCCTCAAGGAGCTCGGTATGTTGTAAACAAGAGATATAAGATCACAAATCAAGGCTTCACAAATTTGCTAAGAATTTAACAAGCGCAATTCAATCATGCTCGGTGCAGTGTGTGGAAACCAATGTACAATCCATCTCATGCAATCAAATAGGCACACTAAACACATTAACCACAACTCTCGCAAAGATCACTAAGTATTTCCGCTCAAGTGTATAAGGTCAAAGTGTTTACTCTCATAACAAATGCACAAAGAATGTTCCCATATGCTTGCTCATCAACCAACTCTCTACAAATCGAACCATAAATTGTTAGATCTCAAGAACTTATAATGGTAAAACGGGGCCAATGGGTGAATGGAATGGAATGGAAATATGAGTGGTGCTAAGTGTTCACAAGACATATCAACGACTTTGAAACTCAACCAAATGCTTCAACCAAAATGATTTTCTTATTCTCCTCCAACCTTATTCACAAACTACTTTCTTTTTGGATTTTTCTTCTTTCTCATTTTCTATTTTTTTTCTTTATTTTTCTTGAGGAACTTTATTCCTTCTTTTTGTTTTTGATTTTCTTTCTTTCTTTCTTTGAACAATAACAATAAACTAACAACTCCTCCAAACTTTCCTGTTTTAGTACAATCATCAACTCTCAAGCATCAAGGATAAGAAGTCACTATCAAAGTCTTGTAAACACAATGGTGATGGGTGATGATATTTTGAAGTGGTGGAATGAATGCATGTGATGTGGGTGAACAAAGGAAAGCTAATGATGTATATGGCTCAAATGGGCTATTCCTAGAGTTCAGATTCATATGGATGATGGTAAGTTTGGCAATGGTGTTCAACTAATTCCTTAGTCATTTCTAACTCAAAATGGATAAATCAAAAGCTTCAAGTGGTCTTTGAGCAAGTTCTAGGTCCAAACCTTATGCAATGTTCACACATGAAGAACAAATAGAGACATGAAAGATGCATACATGTGCATATTCAATGGGCGCAAAATCTCACAATTTATGGGTATGCATGGCAATACATGTCAAGTGTGCTTCTCGGATTGCAATCAATGAATCAACAAAGGTGAAGTGTACATGGTGATCAAGCAATCATGAATCATGCATATTAAACTCAAAGCAAATCATATCAAGCCTCAATAATGATCACAGTCTCTAGAACACAACAAAGTAAGCTCAATTCATCATTGGGATTGGAGAAAATAGACACAAAACACAAACATCACACAAAAGCAAACAAAAATGCCAAAATTTCACAATCAGGGGCTCTGGCGTCCGGGCGCCTAGTTTGGGCGTCCGGGCGGATCAAGTGGCAGAGAGCATGTTTTATGGGATTACATAGGGCGTCCGGGCGCCTAGTAGGGGCGTCCGGACGGATCACTCGGGTTTACCTCCCAGACTTCGGGGCGTCCGGACACTAGCAGGGTGTCCGGGCGGATTAGCTACTGGAACTTGACAAAAATCGAAAAATTTGAAACATTTTGGCTAAAACGAACCCAATCTCACCCCCACACTTAAACTTAACATTGTCCCCAATGTGATAAGTGAATTTAACAATAAACTTTGGGTGAGAAACATGACACACAACACAATCACACAAAACAAACAATAATGAAAACAAGAAAAGATAGAAATACTCCCCTTCGAAGCGCATGCTTTCCGTTTAGACACGAACAATCACCAACAACAAGGTTTCAAGACCTTGCATTCCAATGCTCACGACCTTTGGTGATGCTAATCATGATGTACTTCAAGATTCGGGGATATGGGGCTGCCTCCCCACGAGCACTTGTTTTTAGAGACCCTCAAGCCGGTCTTTCTCCCTCTTTCATACTTCATGGAGGCTCATAGCTCTCCTTCTTACCACCCACCATGGTGGTCTTATTGTTTCTGCAAAGTTTGTCGGGACCTTATCAGAGGTACGAAGAGTGTCATGCAAGGATAACAAGAGATGTATAGTGGTTCACCTCTCCTTGGGGAGAAGCTACGTCCACTTGGTAATTCACTAAGTGTGTAGAGAACTATCGCCGGAAATGCCGGAAAAATCGCCGGAAATGCAATTTCTTCATTTTCCTTCCTTTCTTCGATTCTTCAAGGCTTTCAATGGTAACGTCTTCCGAAGGTAAATTGATGCAATCTTCAATGCCTAGAAGCCACGGTTGCCTTCTTGTCCTCTTCTCGGAAGTGTGCCCAAAAGTACTCAAAATGCACCTTCTTGTGCCGAATTACCTCAAGTCACCTAAGTAACCTGAAATCATGAAAACGCATATTATTAGTAACAAAATGCCTTCGGGCAAGCTTAACTCTCGTGATCAGGAATACAATTTGCGCTATAAATAAGTGCAAATCAAAGAGTCGCGTCAAGGGTCGCTGAGTATGCATGTCGGTGCCAAAAAGAGACACGATAATGTTGCATAAGTTCCTGTCAAAGAGAGAGAAGCATATGAAGTACATATGAAACAAGAATGGATTGCATGGGGCAATGAATTTGTGACGTACAAGTCAAGTGTACAAAAGTGTACAAGTAATATATCGTGGATATATGAAGTGTGTTGCATTATGATTGTATGCAAATAATGTGCATATGTATGTATGTGTGAGGACCGAAAGTCCCCCGAGTATAAGCAAGTAATTAATGGAAGGTGAAAAGAATTCAATTGTTCGAAGAGCAATGGTTGAAGAATTCAATGTTCCATTAATTCGAGTAAGCGCGATTCTCGAAAAGGCAAAGTGTGTTACGTGGTGTCCGTAGGACAAAATTAGAGTTAGGCGTAGCCTATTGTGCACAACGAGTACGAACAAGTCCCCCAGTCAAGGAGAGGTCGTTGTGTTTGTTTATGTAGTCGTGCAGTGCCCTACCATGGTTTGTGTTAGGCATGCGTTTGTTGTAAACGATTTTAGATGTCGTTTTGGGGCCCAGCTGACCCCAAGGGAGTCCCCCAACTCCCAAGGGGTCATTACGTCCGAATGGTTGACGTAACGGGCACCAGGGAGCTAGCCTGGTTGGAGCCCTTGTTGCCGAGGGGGTCATGCCTGATCAACGGCAAATTGTGACATGTCCCTGGATTGTAGCTGGTTTGATTGCCGTGGGGAATGCTTGACTGTAAGTGGTCGTAGACCGTGATTGCTCGGAAGCAATGATTGCTCGTAGAGCATGAGCTGCATGTTGGCAGTTTGATGTATCCGAGGGATACATGGGTATCGGGTGTCCATATCAATTTGTGAATATGGCCGAATAAGTAACAGTGTGCACGGGTGATGAGCATGCGTGCATGTAGGCATGTGTTTAACATGTAGTAGGAATGCTACTAAAAGTGTGACATGCCTAATATGTGTAATATGTCATGGTGCATGAACATATTGAAGCATGTAGTGTCACATGTTGTAGGCATGCTTAAAAAAGTATAGAAGCATGTTGTTAGCTCTAAGTAATAGAGCGTAAGTTAGAGCACTTATCGGGAGCCGATAGGAAGAGGCGTAAGTGTCATAATTGTATCGGAGATGTCCAAGTATGGGACTCCATTTTTGAAGATTGAAGTGTCGTAGTGATGCACCCGTAAGATGCTCAATGAGAAGTGACGACGCTCCTCAAAAATAAAGTAAATGATTAGTACATATGTATGTAAAAATCATTTAATTACTTTAGCTTGATAAAGTAATAGTGTTAAGTTTTTGACATGCTCGGAAGCCATGTGAGCTTGTGACATGCGTTTATCATGCATGCTCTGTTTAAATAGTACTATGTGTAATTGCAAGCGTGTAGTGTCATGCTTGAAACATATGTAAGTATGCGCACGAGCACGTAGGTGATGACTTAACAAGTGAGGCTAAGCACACGATTAGATATTTGTTAACCATGTATTGGCCTGGACATGCTCGAATAGATATTTATAATGTGAGCAATTGATAGACATGTTCATATTGGCATAGTCAGGGACGTATGAGAAGCATGCTATAACTCTAATTATTGTCAGATGCTATTATGGGCATGCTCGGGTGACAATAAATAGTATGAAAGCAGTAGGCATGCTTTGTAATGAGATAAGAAACTTATCTTGTAGTGTTGCACGAAGCTGGGAGTCGAGTGGGAGTTGATTGGACTTGATCAGTTAATTGGGAGTTGATTGGGTGTCCACAAAAGATGTAATTGTGGTGGACACGGCCCAAGACCAAATACCCGTTGTGGTATGCTGTTGCAGCATGCAGGTGAATAGCTCTTTTTTTTTTTTTTTTTTTTTTTTTAACTCTCGGTCGAGTTTAGCATAAAGCCCAGACCTCTCCCTTCTTTTTTTTTTTTTTGGCGCACGGGCGAGTTTGCACGAGGGAGCTGAGAGGCTGTGTTGATTACAAAAGAGATGACCGATCGAGCAAGAGTCGAGCTTGATGAGGTGAGCTAAGACTTCGATCGAGTTGGAGCAGAGGATCTCGGAAGAGACGACCGACCGAGAGGTGATCGATCGGAAGATGTCGACCCGGTTGTGTCGAACCAGAGATGTCGATCCATGGACATCGATCGGTGAGGGAGCTCGGCGGCCGACGAGGTAAGTCGATCGGGTCGAGGGCTGGGAACTGATAGGAGCACAAAGTGTGACGTTTTTAATGTGTTTTCCCTACTATTTGGCTATGATTTAATTGTAACTTTGCTATTGTAGCTTAGTTTCCATATTTGAGTCCTAAATGACGTATTAATGTGAACTTGTGCAGAAACGAAGCTTAATGGGCTTTCTCGAGGCCCATTAAGAAGGAGGCCCAAACCCAAGATGGAAGGCCCAAATCCATGAAGGAAGGCCCAAGTTCACAAGGCATGAAGGAAAGGCCCAAGCCCAGATTTTCGGACATTCTGCCTGTGCAGATTAGTCAACTTGCGAAGCCAATATCTCCCAATTGCACCGTCCGATCTAGGTGTAATTTTGATACACGCTGCATGTGCGTGTTAGATATTCTGTAGTAAAATTTGAGAATCATCCAACCGTTCAAACGTGCATTATTCCGTTCTAAGTGGGAATAGCTCAGTGCTGCCTGCTTTTTATTTCTTTCCTCTTCTTTTATTTTCAATGCTCCACTCACCCCTATATTCTTCCCTCTTCTTTCTACCCATACCATTAGTGTTTGATTTCTTTTACCTAAATAAATGGTTAATTGCAACCCATTACATTTCCACCATGCCACTTACCATTTCTTTATCTCCCACTTAAATTCCACTTCTCTTCCCTTTCTTTCTTTATTTCTTGCATTGTCTTCTTCTTCCTCTCCATTCTCCTATAAATAGCAGCCTCATTCTTCTCTACCAATTCACCAATTCACACCCTAATGGGGAGGGACAAACCCTCCTCTTTCTCTTCTCCATCATATTTTCCATTCTCTAGTATTTAGGGTTCTCAAGGCTTCAAGGAGGAGGAAAGGCGGCTGCACCATCACCATCATCACCATCAATTTCGTCCATCATCATCACCACCTTGCTGCACACGGTTTGGATTACTTGCTTTCAAGGATTCAAGGTTTCGTGGTCTTCAAGTCTTCATGCTATTCCATATGGTGTAATCTCGACTTTTCCTTTAATTATTCTTATGAATTCCTCTTTGTTGCTTGATTATTCTTTGTATTAGTTAACATGACATGATTTATATAATTTCCAGCCTATTTATATGAGTTTATTTAGTTATTGGATCCTAATTAATTAGTTCTTCTAGTAGCTTATGTGACTCTGTTTACTTGATTCTGAATTATAGAAAACTTTTATGTGTTTATGTTATAGGGATCGATACTTATAATATTTGCATATAATTGGAGCTAGAGTTAGGGATTACAATTCACCTAATAGTTTTGGAAACCTAATTCACGAGTAGTAAAGGCTTTGGACAAAGGTCGGTGTCAAATAAAAAGGATTGCGGACATATGGACTTTTCTATAATGGGTCGTGCACTTTAATTAACAACTCTTTTCTATGCGTTAAATATGGTTTGATTAGCTAGCTTTCTAGACTAAGATGGCATGTTTAATTGGTTAATCTAGGTGCTTTCACTTAGGTTAATTTTCGTAGAGAGGTTTTATTTGGGGAATGGTTAGCTTCTAACTTTCCACATATGTTAATTTCGGTTTCATGGCTAGGGAACTTGGTTAATTTTCGGTCCAATGATTAATAAACTTGTGTATATGTGGCTGAACTTTATATACTTTATGTTCCATCCCATCTTATTTAATTTATTCTTTGTAATTTAATTAATTTATTTCATTCAATTTATCTCTTAAACCCTTTTTTTACTTTGTACATATGTATATATTTATACTTTATACATGTTAATAATAATTCTTTATTTTATTTAATTCTTTGTGACAATTTTTGTTAGGTACACCCTTTGATCTCCGTTGTGAACGATACCCTACTTACCACTATACTACTACCGATAGGGTTTTTTTAAATCGACGGGCTCTTGTATCATATCAATTTTTGGCGCCGTCGACGTGGATTGAAAATATTCCTAACCTAATATTTTTTTTTGTGAATACTGTTTATAATTTTTTGTAATTATTACTGTTTTTATTACTTGTATATAATTACTGTTTACTTTTTATTGTTTATAATTTTACTATTTTTTTAACTGTTCATATTACTTGTTTATATTACTTGTCTATATTACTTGTGACTAGTTGTTGTTATTACTTGTTTTTAATACTTGTTCATATTTTGTTACACTTAGTAATTTATTTAGGTGTCTTTTATATAGTTGATTATTTTTTGTTGTTGTAAGTTGTAACTTGAACGGAAATAGGTAAGGTCCTTTTGTTAATATTGGCATAAACCCTTCATTTTTACCGTAAGGTTATTTGAGGTTGAGGGCGGCCTTTATTAACACTTGGAGAATTGTCGAACACTTAACTGCTTTCTCAACTGAGTAAGGGGCACATGGATGGTGTCTAGGTCGAGACCCTGGGTGACAGGTTTTGGATTCAGAGGACTATAGACAGACGAAAGTCGATAGGGGCTTGCCTCCGTAGTCCACCAAATGAATCCTGCCCCTCGCTTATTCTCATATGATCTGGCCATTCGCCTTCTGAAAACACGGAAAGTCATTTAAGTCAAGGCACTGCACCTAGGCCGTAAGTCCACCTTGAGTTACCGCTTGGAATCAACTTTCATTTATTTTCAACTATATTGAGGCAAAAGAAACTGTTTTTGTACACTTTAGGTATATTGGATCAAACATGACTTTAAGATGGGTAGCTGTTTCAGTCCCATTGCACATTGAAGTCCTCTGTTCCCGTACTTAAGTGTATTGTGTAAATAAAATATACTTAGACATAGGAAATTTTATTTATTCATTTTGTATAGATAATTGTGACACATTTTTAACTTTGTAAATATTTTGTTTTTATTTTGTAAATTGATTACTAACTTTTTTATTTTGTATAGGGAATAATCCGGGTTATCAGAAATTCTACCACATACATCGGAGCATACGTTTTGGAAGTCAAGGTTGAAAAACCTTGAGGTTGATGTCTTGTTGGTGATTTTCGGTTTCCTCGGGAGTAAAAAGGTAAGTTTTCTTTTCACTCTCGTTATTTGTTTTAAAAAAATAAATAAAAATAAAATAAAAAAATTAGAAAATTTGTAATTGTTTATAAAAAAAAAGAGTGCTTGTTTTGTTTTACTGTTTGTAATTATTTATTTTTACTATTTATAATTACTGTTTATTTTATTTTTGGGCTTGTTGTTTGTTTTTTATTGGGCCTTAGGCCCGTTTGTGTGATTGGTTAGGGTTTTAGGTTTCGAAAAAAAAAAAAATTGGCCCATTGGGCCTGTGTCATTCCCGAAGCCTTAAATCCGTAACCCAAGCCCATTTAGTGTGTCGGGCCTGTTCGTTTTTAGGCCCATTAGGTTAAGCCCACCAATAATGGCCCGTACTCTACGCGGCCAGGCCCACTTTAAGGCCCGGACCATTCCGATGGCCCAGGCCCGTTTAAAGTGTCGGCAAGCGTCGGCGCGTGTGACACGCGTTTTCACATTGTTCACTTTACGACTTTCGCGTAAAGATTTGGTTAAATAAAAAGAAAAATTCTTATTGGACCGTCCCGCGACTTTCGCGTCGGCACGATAATTAAAAAAAATAAAAAATAAAAAATGAAAAAAAAAATGATTGGGCCGACGGACGACTTTTGCGTCGGCCGATTTGTTTAATAATCCGCATGCGTGTCAACTGTAGCCTTTGCGACTTTCATCGCTCGATCCGCAATTTGCGGATCTGTGTCTGTGGCACGTGTGCGTACGTGCGTCTGTTCTTTTCCCTTGATTTGTGTCCATGTGCTTCATTCCATTCATTTTGCATTCATTTTCACTTAGTTCCCTTTTAGTCTCTCTAAATTTTCTCTCGTTTGTTCATACTGTTCTTCACTTGTTCTTCGTTGTTCTTAGTTATTTTTCCAGAAAGTTATCCTCCCTCCCAACCTAGAAATGGCCAAAAGAGTGAATTCTTTCAGTGAGTTGTTTCATTCTAGTCCTCCAGAGAGTGATTTCTTTGAAGGCTTGGATGAAATCATTCCACCAAGCATTCTAGATACTGTTAATGCTAGCATGCCGGATGAACCAGAACCACAAGCACCAATCCAGGCTGCTGATCCACATGTTGTTGTTGTTGCTGGTCCTTCCGAGAAGCGTACGAGAGGCCCGAGGACGAGATTCACCAAGGACCAAAATGATGCGTTGACCGAGTTCTACATGGTGAATCCTCACCCACTCAAACTGCACAGAGCAAGGTTTGCTATAGAACTCGGGTTAACCGAAAATAAGGTCTACAAGCGGGGAAGGAGATTTCATGATAAGCACGGTATCCCGTCGAGGAGCAGGTGTATGCCGATCTAATAAGAAGAAACGAGGAGCTGATGAGTAAGAATGAGGAGCTTCAAGAGCAGAACCAGAAACTCATCGATGCTCTTCACAGCGGCATTTGTCCCCAGTGTGGAGGTCCTGTTCCGCACCCAGATGTGCAACGATCAAGGTTTGAAGTTGTGCCTCCGGAGCCTCTTCTTGTCTTGTCCGATGATTCAATCGACATGGATGACTTGCGAAGGGATGTGCGGAGCCTCATGCCAACATTAGTCGAGCGCTCATCCTCTCATGTGCCATTTGACAATATTCCGGGACCTGCTCATGATCTCGTTGGGTTTCATTCCGACCAGATCGCCGATATCGTGAACAAAGCCAAAGACGAACTCCTACTCTTGGCCGCGGCTGGTTTTCCCCTGTGGATCTTTTCATCAAATCCCAGCACTTCCATTCATCCCGAAACTCTTAATCGTGCCGAGTACTTGCGAGTGTCTCAACGAGCCGAGCCTACACCATATTTCATATCGAAGCCTCGAGACACTCGACGACCATTCACCCGAATCCGACCACCATTGTTCGGATTTTAATGGATGTTGGTCAATGGTTGCTCGTCTTCGTAGCTTGGTCACCAATGCCCATACCTTGGAGGTCCTGTTCTCCGGGATAGAAGAAAGCTACAAGGAGCAAGTGCAAGTGATGTCCGCCGAGTTCCTAGTGCCAACACACAATGTTTCAACTCGTGAAGTCCAGTTTGTTCGTTCCTCTCACCAACAATTGGATGGAAGTTGGATTGTTGTGGATGTCTCGTGGATGAAATGAGCTCAAATCCAAGGCCTTCCGTGAGATCAAGATGCCGAAAACGTCCTTCCGGATGCCCGATACGGGATTTGCGAATGGATCCTCCTTTGTCACGTGGGTGGAGCATGTTGATGTGCGACAAAAAGATTTAACCCCCTTATTTAAACCTTTTGTTGAATCAGGTTTTGCATATGGAGCGAAGCGTTGGTTGGCACCTCTTCAACGACATGCCGAGCGCTACATGTGCGTGATGGGGATTCACACTTCACCCGGTGACTCAATCATTTCACCAGGAGGGAGAAGAAGCCTTGCTAAGATGGCAAACCAGATGGCGGTAAGTTTCTTCAACGACATCACCAACTCGACTTACCATCATTGGACTGCATCAAACAAAACGGGAGACACACATATGGAGGTCGGGACCCAACAAGCGAAGGGGTGATCCTAGCCAACCCCTTGGACTCGATCGTCTTGCTGGCTGTTCGTCAAGCACTTCTCCCATCACACAAGAATCTTTGATTTTATCGAGACGTACAGACAAGGCATTTATGGGATAGTGTGTCGATAGACAGTTCAGTACATGTGCTTACAAACTTCACCACTGGTCTTGACCCACGAAATTCTATCTCCGTTTTGGGCATAAGTAATCACGTCGACTTCCTCATACTCCAGGAGTGCTTCACAAATTCAACGGGGTCGTACGTGATTTATGCGCCTATCGATCAAGCCACCTTCCAGTCCATGTTATGTGGAGTTGACCCGGAGCCTTTTCAATTGATGTCATCTGGCTTCTCCATTCTGCCTGATGTATCCGGAGACGTACTTGATGGAACTCTACTGACGTTAGTGTTCCAGATCTCAGTGAAGGCAAATTCAGCCAGACGTGCTGTGGATTTGGCAACAGGCACGGTCCAGGACACGCTCAAAAGGATCAGAGCCGCAGTCAACTAAGGAGCAAACGTTGGATGCAAGGCCCTGCTAGCCTTGTTTGTGACTGTTGGTGACTTGCTTCGGGAGGAGCTTCACGATCTTCAAAGGGGAGTCTTTCTGTTTCCCTTTTCATTTACTTAACTGTTGTGTGTTTATTTTTGTTGGTGTGTTTATTTCTGTTTGTATTTTCAATTCAATAACCATGCTTGAATTTTTCATTTTCGTGAAATATTTGTCAACATTGAGGACAATGTTTAATTCAAGTGTGGGGGAAGGTTTATTAAAAAGAAAAGAAAAAATTTGAAAAATTGAAAAAATTCAAAAAAATAATTTACTTGTTTTCGTTTTCTACGGTAATAATATATCGACTAAATCATACTTACTCCTTTGGTAGCGTTGAACCTACCATTGCACTAAGTAAGTCACTGTGGTCACGTATTGTTACCCTAATAAAAAAAATTTTGAAAAAAAAATAATAATTTTGTAAGCGCGTTTGTTTCGCACTGGCTTTGGAGCTATCGAGTCTTAGAAAGTGCTTGTTTGTTTATTTGAGCTATATCAAAAAAAAATCCAAAAAATCAAAAATTACAAAAATATTTGCTTCTGTTTTGTTGTTTTTGTGTGTTATTGTTTGTTTTGTGCTTTGTTCTTTCCAATCCCAAGGATGAATTGAGTTTACTTTGTTGTGATTAGGAAACTATTGATTATATGCTAAGGCTTTGTATAATTTGCTTTGAATTTAATATGCATAACTTATGATTGCTCGAATTTCCATGATCACATCACCTTTGTCGATTAGTTGATTGCAATCTGAGAAGCACATTTAAACATACATTGTCATGCATAGCCAGAAAATGTGAGGACTTGAGCCTATTGAATATTCACATGTATGCATCATTCATACATTTACTCGTTCTTCATGTGTGCACAATTCATGAGTTTTGAACCTAGAACTTGCTCAAAGACCACTTGAAACGTTTTATTAATCTGTGATGAATTAGAAATGATTAAGGCATTAGTTGAGCACCATGGCCAAAATATTCACCATCCATCTAAACACGCACTTTAGGAATACCCTTTTGAACTAAACACTCATTAGCCGTTTCTTTTGTTCACCAACATCATTTCACCCTTGTTTTATTGTGTTTGCAAGGCAATGATAGTGACTTCTTATGTTTTTATGCTTCGGGTTTGGATTTGTATGGTAGTATACCAGAAGGCAAGTGTGGGGGTGTATTTATTTTGTTGTATTTGTTCAAAGAAAGAAAGAGAAAAAAAAAATCAAAAACAAAAAGAAGGAATAAAGTTCCTCAAGAAAAAAAAAAGAAAAAAAAAAAAAGAAAAAAAAATATACAATTATTTTGTTGTATTGTTTTATTTTCAGTAAAAGGTTGGAGGAAAATAAGAGTTGTTTCGGGTTTAGCATTGATATGAGTTTCAAAGTCGTTGATTTGTCTTGCAAACATGTAAATCATTTTCCATTTCGAGTCCTTTCACTTCATTTACCATTCATCATTTACCATCCACCCTTTGGTCCCTGTTTCACCTGAAAGTCCTTATGATCTAATGATTTGTGGATTAATTGTAGAGAGTTGGTTAATGAGCAAGCATATGGGAACATTACTTGTGCAATTGTTATGAGAGTAAACACTTAACCCTAAACACTGAGCGGAAATATTTAGTGAATCTTGTGAGGTTTAGTGGTTAATGTTGTTTCGATGTGCCTATTGGATTGCATGAGATTAATTGTACACTTGATTTTCACACACTTCACCCGAGCATAAATGAGATGTGCAGGTTAAACACTTAGCAAATTCGTTAGCCTTGGTATATAATTTGTATTCTCCTGATTATAACTGTTGTGAACTCGATGAAGGTTATGGTTGGAAAGACCATTCTGTTTTGTGTTTCCTTTTCTGTTTTGTGTTGTTCTTGTGTTTGCTAGAGGACTAGCAATAGCTAAGTGTGGGGGAATTTGATAGGAGCACAAAGTGTGACGTTTTTAATGTGTTTTCCCTACTATTTGGCTATGATTTAATTGTAACTTTGCTATTGTAGCTTAGTTTCCATATTTGAGTCCTAAATGACGTATTAATGTGAACTTGTGCAGAAACGAAGCTTAATGGGCTTTCTCGAGGCCCATTAAGAAGGAGGCCCAAACCCAAGATGGAAGGCCCAAATCCATGAAGGAAGGCCCAAGTTCACAAGGCATGAAGGAAAGGCCCAAGCCCAGATTTTCGGACATTCTGCCTGTGCAGATTAGTCAACTTGCGAAGCCAATATCTCCCAATTGCACCGTCCGATCTAGGTGTAATTTTGATACACGCTGCATGTGCGTGTTAGATATTCTGTAGTAAAATTTGAGAATCATCCAACCGTTCAAACGTGCATTATTCCATTCTAAGTGGGAATAGCTCAGTGCTGCCTGCTTTTTATTTCTTTCCTCTTCTTTTATTTTCAATGCTCCACTCACCCCTATATTCTTCCCTCTTCTTTCTACCCATACCATTAGTGTTTGATTTCTTTTACCTAAATAAATGGTTAATTGCAACCCATTACATTTCCACCATGCCACTTACCATTTCTTTATCTCCCACTTAAATTCCACTTCTCTTCCCTTTCTTTCTTTATTTCTTGCATTGTCTTCTTCTTCCTCTCCATTCTCCTATAAATAGCAGCCTCATTCTTCTCTACCAATTCACCAATTCACACCCTAATGGGGAGGGACAAACCCTCCTCTTTCTCTTCTCCATCATATTTTCCATTCTCTAGTATTTAGGGTTCTCAAGGCTTCAAGGAGGAGGAAAGGCGGCTGCACCATCACCATCATCACCATCAATTTCGTCCATCATCATCACCACCTTGCTGCACACGGTTTGGATTACTTGCTTTCAAGGATTCAAGGTTTCGTAGTCTTCAAGTCTTCATGCTATTCCATATGGTGTAATCTGACTTTTCCTTTAATTATTCTTATGAATTCCTCTTTGTTGCTTGATTATTCTTTGTATTAGTTAACATGACATGATTTATATAATTTCCAGCCTATTTATATGAGTTTATTTAGTTATTGGATCCTAATTAATTAGTTCTTCTAGTAGCTTATGTGACTCTGTTTACTTGATTCTGAATTATAGAAAACTTTTATGTGTTTATGTTATAGGGATCGATACTTATAATATTTGCATATAATTGGAGCTAGAGTTAGGGATTACAATTCACCTAATAGTTTTGGAAACCTAATTCACGAGTAGTAAAGGCTTTGGACAAAGGTCGGTGTCAAATAAAAAGGATTGCGGACATATGGACTTTTCTATAATGGGTCGTGCACTTTAATTAACAACTCTTTTCTATGCGTTAAATATGGTTTGATTAGCTAGCTTTCTAGACTAAGATGGCATGTTTAATTGGTTAATCTAGGTGCTTTCACTTAGGTTAATTTTCGTAGAGAGGTTTTATTTGGGGAATGGTTAGCTTCTAACTTTCCACATATGTTAATTTCGGTTTCATGGCTAGGGAACTTGGTTAATTTTCGGTCCAATGATTAATAAACTTGTGTATATGTGGCTGAACTTTATATACTTTATGTTCCATCCCATCTTATTTAATTTATTCTTTGTAATTTAATTAATTTATTTCATTCAATTTATCTCTTAAACCCTTTTTTTACTTTGTACATATGTATATATTTATACTTTATACATGTTAATAATAATTCTTTATTTTATTTAATTCTTTGTGACAATTTTTGTTAGGTACACCCTTTGATCTCCGTTGTGAACGATACCCTACTTACACTATACTACCGATAGGGATTTTTTTAAATTGATGCTCATTTTGGGCGTATCAGGAACTCGGGGCAGAGCAGGGAACTCGATCGGTGAGCTCTCGAGTGGGATCGATCTGGTCGGGCATGGCCGTGTCGGTCGGCTGGATCGGTGAGGGAGCTCGGCGGCCGACGAGGTAAGTCGATCGGTGAGGGATGCCGGGTCGAGAGCCGGGAAGCTCGGTCGAGTGAGGGCTGAGATTGCGAGCCGGGTCGGGGATCTCTCGAGCGGGCGAGAGCTGGGATCGAGTTGCCAACTGGGTGGTGAGGACGACGGATCGTGTCGAGCAATTGCATGTTGAACCCGTGATGAGTGATGCACTTGGTTGTGAAGTCTGAACTCATGTGCCCTGTTCTGGTTTATTGTGCTCGATCGAGAAATGAGCTTGGGTGTGCTCGAGCTAGAGGAGAGCTGGTTGAGCGAGATGAGGATTTGTGAGTCTTTAAGTCGAGCACGAGGTTGTGCGAGAGCTGCTGCGGCTCTGCCTAGACGGGGATCTCTCGAGTGGATGAGGCTGGGCTCTAGTTGATTGAGATCGATCGAGGTATGGGCTCAGACGAGGTCTGAGTGTACTCGATCGAGAGCTCTGATCTGTTGTGCTTGATCATGAAGCTTGAAGACCATGGGTATAGTGAGCTCGAGCTAGAGCTGATGTTGGTCGTGCTCGAGAGAGTTGGAATTGCTCGAGTGGGGTGAGGCTGGGCCTCTGAGTCCGCTGTATGTCGGCCGTCTTGATGCCGAGAGCGAGGGTGAGCTCAGGGTGAGGATTGCTCGAGAGGTCTACAGGTTGCAGTGGTTCGAACAGTGTCTAGATCAGGTCGAGAGAAGATATCGATCAGTTGTCGAGTAGTCGATCGCAATCGCTGGTCGATGATGGAACTTGATCGGTGAGGGTACTCGACCCAGATTGAGTAGTCGATGAGGGAATCTGATCGGCGAGGGAGCTCGACGGTCGTGTTTCCGGGTTGGCGGCGGGCTCGGACCAAGTCGATTGGTCGAGGGGGAATTCGGGCGAGAAGCTAGTGATCGGAAAGAGCTCCTCGAGTCGGAGAAGATGTGAACCCGGCCCGGCTGTTCGATTGTTTTGAAAGTTTTTTTTTTTTTTTTGGGCTCGAGTGAGATATCCGAGTAAGGGTCGTGCTCGAGAGATGGTGATGAGCGAGGATCTGCTCGAGTGAGGAAGGATGGGAGAGCTGGGAAGTGGATCTCGGGCAAGGGACCTTGTCTCCAAGTCGACCTTTTTTTTTTTTTTTTTTTGCAGACCCGAGTGTGACCAAGTGTGTTGGGTCGATATGTATTTACTCGAGAGGAGGGTATAATCAATCGAGTAAGCTTGGTACTCGAGTAAGGGATGACCGAGTGACCAAGTTAATAGGCTAGTGGACTTGGTTTCAAATTTTTTTTTTGCACTCGAGGGTGGTACACGACAAGGTGTACCCGAGAAGGTGACTCGAGGAGGGTTGTGTTTGAGCTTGGACAATGAATTTGACCAAGAGAAGTGGGTTGACCAAGGGTGCTCGAGTTTGACCAAGAGTTGACCAATTCGAGTTAGCTTAGATGCTTGGGTGAGCGACATGGTTTTTTGTATCGATTCCCACAGACGGCGCCAAATGTTTCTGCAAAGTTTGTCGGGACCTTATCAGAGGTACGGAGAGTGTCATGCAAGGATAACAAGAGATGTATAGTGGTTCACCTCTCCTTGGGGAGAAGCTACGTCCACTTGGTAATTCACTAAGTGTAGAGAACTACATGCCCATGAGATGGGGAGAGATCCGATCCTTAATTAAGAGGGAGAGGGTTCCTTTTATAGATAAGGAAGCTCCTCTCTTGTTACAAGTTTCCGATGTGGGATGCAAGTCACATTTGCTTGTCATGAAGCCTTTTGGCAAGCATGGGAGGGACGCCTCCCGACGAGGCCTTGGTCGGCTTCCACCATGGCGAGGTAGCTCGGGTGTTGGGCTAGGTCCCGCATGTCGTGGCTTGGGTCCCACACGTCATGTGGGCCAGCTAGGAGTGTGTTGATTAAACTTGGCGGCATGTGGTATATGTGGTACGAACGCTTATCACAGCTCCCGCCAAAATAACTACTTGGCTTCAGAAACTTGGGAGCGAAACATGGTGGCCAAAAACATGCCACCTTCTTCTTCTTCTTCTTCTTGTTTGTGTTGCCAACAACCTTCTTCTTTGAAGCGTTTCTTGGTACCGTCTTTGCATCACTAGATGGAGGATGCAGCTTCACATACTCAGTGATACATTGCAGCTTGGAGAGTTTACTCTCATCAATTTCTGGGGGTTCACACTTGTCTATCCGAAAACAATCCCCTAAAGGCATGGGATTTCTCGTAGCATCAAAGATCCGAAATCCGACGGTTGTATCGAATACCGTCATTGTGAGAATCCCTTTTTGGACATCTATTCTTGTCCCAGCAGTGGCCATGAAAGGCCTTCCTAAGAGAATAGGCATCTCTTCTTCTCCTCCACTCTCAATATCCTTCATATCAAGGATCACAAAATCTGCCGGTATGAGGAGTTCTTCAATCTTCACAAGAACATCCTCAACTATTCCCATGGGCTTAACTTGGCTCCGGTCTGCTAGCTTGAGTGTAATCTTCATCGGCTTAATGTCATCCAGTCCAAGAGTCGTGTACACATCATATGGCATCAGATTTATTGATGCCCCCAAGTCCAACATAGCCTTGTCGAATCCCTTGTTGCCTATGATGCAAGGGACCGTGAATGAACCGGGATCCTTAAGCTTAGGAGGAAGCTTGCCTTGTAGGACAGCAGAGACATCCTCACTCAATATTATTTGTTCATCCTTTAAGAACTTCCGCTTGTTGGTGCACAACTCCTTCAAGAACTTGGCATATGGAGGGAATTGCTTGATAGCATCAAGGAGAGGAATGTTGATGTTAACCTTCTTGAACAACTCAATGAATTCCTTTCGGTACTTGTTGTTCTTCTTCTGTAAATCCTCCTTCCTTTGAGCTTGTGGAAATGGAAAAGGCACTTGATGAGTTGTTACATGCAAAGGAGGTATGCTCAAGTTACATCTCCTAGGAATGTCATGGCTTGGTACTTGTGCACTCTTCAACTTCCCTTCCTCCTTGTCAAATGTGACATTCTTGCTCTTCCTCTTGTTGTAATCCCTCTTGTCAAACTCAAGATCAAGAGAGAGCTGCCCAAATTCATCCCTCAATGGTGTGCCATCTTCATGATTGAAGACACTAATAGATGAAGGTTTGGACACTTCAACATTCTCCTCTCGGGTAGAATTTCTTTTCTGTTCAGGCCCCAGACGATCGGACGCTACATCAAGGCGTCCGGACGGATTACACGGACTCTCTGAAAAATTGGTCTGAGCTGATTGGCGTCCGGGCGCCCATTCCTGGCGTCCGGGCGGATTGCACGGGGGCTGCAAAAAATCTTCTATGTTTGACAGGCGTCCGGACGGCACTGCTTGGCGTCCGGACGGATTGGGCGAGATTTCCTCACTGACCGAAGGGCGTCCGGACGGCACTGCTTGGCGTTCGGACGGATTGACTGGCAGAGAACTCTCTTGATTCAGTTCTCGATTCAATGCTCCTCCGGTAGGTACATTTTCTTCCCTACCGGCTTCCTTATCCTCCCCCTTGTTTCTCCTCAAATTCCCAACAACAATTTCACGCTCCAAATTGCCGGATGGTACATTTTCTTCCCATCCGGCCCCATTCTCCTCAAAAATATATTCTGAATTTAAACAAGGTTCCATGAATGTTGTAGAAGAAGGGGGGCATATATGTCAGCATAGGGGTCATAATTGACAAGGTTATCGTAAGACCTACCTGAACGAAGGGTGGTGATCGCCTTCACTCTCTCATGCCTCGGATTTTGCTCTGGTTGTGAAGGTAGTCCACCTTGTTGCCTTGATTGGAGTTGCTTGGAGAGTTGCCCCACTTGAAGCTCCAACTTGCTCAATCCTTGGGACACAATAGACACACTCTGATCAGTCTTGAGCTGGCTTGCAGAGAGGGCAGTGAGTATCTCTTTGAATGTAGGCTCCCTTGAATCATTTGATTGAGCATGGTAGTTCTCCCTCTTGTGCTCAAATCCGGGAGGTGCTTGGTATGTGCTTTGTCTTGGAGGAGCTTGTGAGGTGCTTGCCTCCTGAGCGTACATAGGATTAGGAGCTCCTCTTTGATAGGTGTTAGGGCCTTGGAACCCTTGTGATCTCCCTCCTTGATATGTTTGGTTTCCTCCTTGAAACCTTCCTCCAACAAACCTACCTCCTTTGTAGTTGTTTCCTCCTTGATAGGTACTGCCCCCTTGATGGCCTTGGCTGTTGGTTAGAGCTGCATTCTCCACATGCCTCTTGCCATAGGAGTAGTGAGGATGATTGTTCAGCTGTGAGGAGTGGTGCTCCGGATTATAATTGTCCACTTGATACAATTGCTCATCCAACACTCCTTGTTGAATGGTGGCTGAATAGTATTGGCATTCAATGGTTTCATGCTCCATGGAACCACAATAAGAACATGAAATAGCCACTGCCTTGACTTGCTCACTTGGATGAGGAGGAGCTGCATTGCCATGTGCCTTGAGCAAGAGATCAAGCTTGGTGTTCATGGCAGCCTCTAGTTGCTCAAACTTTGCATTCATAAGATCATCAACTTGCTGAATTTGGGAGACACCTTGGACTGCCCTTGTCCTTGATTCTACTCCTCTTGGTTCTCTTCCACCAAGATGTGGCTCTTCTCTTTCCCTTGGCCTTGTGTCCCTCCTCCAGTCATGGTTGTCCCACTGCCCGGATTGAATAGAGAGCTCCTCAATGATGTCCCAAGCGGCATTAGGTCCTTTCCTTTGAAAGCTGCCACCACATGGTTGTCAAGTCTCCTCCGGTCATCATCGAATAGACCGTCATAGAATGAGGAAACAAGCTGCCATTTGCTTATTCCATGATGTGGACATCCAAGCTCCAAATCCTTGAAACACTCCCAAGCATCGTAGATAGATTCACGCTCACCTTGCATGAATGTAGTGAGCTGAATCCTCATGGCAGTAGTGCGATGATGAGGGTAATAGGTGTTGAGGAACACCTTCTGCATATCATCCCAAGAACGGATGCTTCTTGGCTTTAGCTTATGAAACCATACCTTTGCCTTTGCCTTGAGTGAGAATTGGAAGACTCTAAGCTTCAATTCATCAAAGGTGAGTCCTCCTCTACTTAAGGTGCTGCAAATAGCATCAAAATCGATCATGTGATCGTATGGTCTCTCCTTCTCAACTCCATGGAAGGTTGGTAGAATGGACAAGATCGAATGCTTGATCTCGTATGCAATTTGTGGATGTTGATGGACAATACAAGATGGTGTACTGACTATGCTCGGATTTGAGTAATGACTCAATGGCAGCTCCACTTCATCAATGGGAGGCACTTGATCATTGTTGTTCACATTCCCCATTGTCTCTTTGGGTGGTGTAGGCTGCTCTGGAAGATGTATAACTGGTGGAGCACTCTCAGTTCTCCTTGGTCTACCTCTTCCTCTTCCTCTTCCTCTTCTTCTTCCTCTTCCACTTGGTCTTCCTCTTGTGTCTTCACTCAAAACTCTCCCACTTCTCAACACAATTTGATCACTAGAAGTGGAGGACACGTTCATGTACCTGTAAACACACAAAGAGTAGGTATAATCAACACTTAGAAGCAAGGAAATAATGACAAAATGGAATTGGAAGCAATTGGAAGCAAATAGCACAAATCAGAATCACAAAATGGTCCCAGACGATCGGACGCTATAGAGGGCGTCCGGACGGATTAGTCGGGATTAGGCTTCTTTCTCAAGGGCGTCCGGACGTCACAATGGGTGCCCGGACGGATTAAATGAATTTCAGTTACAGAGAGTTCAAAAATAATTACGAAAATTGCCACTGTGAACAACTTCACTGGGCAACCGAGAAACAAATCACAATTTACCTAGGCAAACCTTAACGAAACACAACCAAATTTTAAACACAACAACTAGACACACAAAAGAACTAGCACACAAATTTTTAGAATTTTCTGGGTTGATTTACTATGTTAACAAAAATCGGGAAAAACACACAGAAGCAAAAACTATGCTTAGGAACAACTTGGAAGCAAAAACAACAACAAACACAATTATGCTATGAATCAAAGGCACAACAAACACTAAAACACATATATCAAACAATTTATACCACAAGAATAGTGAAAAGACACCCCGACTGCGGGTCACCAAGGAATCAAGGATGAACCTCAATCCCCGGCAGCGGCGCCATTTGACTCGATGATACCGGAGGGGTTATTTGTGAGTATCGCCGTCAAAGTGTAGTGGATGGTAAATTGTGACCAGGGGTTGTCGTACCCAAGGGATTGGAAGGCCCAAGATCCCTACTTGGTGAACAAATGCAAACAAGGTATACAATGCACTAGAAGTGGTGTGATTAGAGATGGATTATGTACTTAGATGTGGAGTATGTGCAACATGCAAGTGTAGTGATCAAAGGGGTGTCACTCTTGAGTGACAAGGACCATAACAGTGACTTGAAGTGACAAGGACAGTAGCTAAGTAACCAATCTAATCTAGATGAAATTGTGGTAACAAGAACACAAGTGTTTGTGTTGATAGCTTTGTGTGTTGTTGAGGTGACAAGCCCAACAAAAGTGTGATTCTTGTGTGATCAAATGGATGGAAACGATTGGGGTTTCGGGTTCACTCTACCCCAATCAAATGTATGACAACTCTCGAGAACATGCGACAATGAATTCACTAAGGATCAAGCCCCTATCCTAGCCATGTTATGGTTCTAGGATTGATTCTTCTAGGCCTATTTTGTGCCTTATTAGGGTCACGAAATACTCCTAGTCTATTCATCCAAGCCTTGTTAGGGTCTCAAACAAACTTCCTAGGCATAGAGATTCAAGAATCAAGATTCAAACAAACTCAGTTCATTGACATAAACTCATCATGCTCATTGCAAACACATAGGATAAAATGTAATTAACATAGAATCCTAACATTAAGTTAAGTTGAACACGTGCTTGAGAACTAATTAGATTCATAAATATGCATCAAACAAAACCGCATTTAACCAATGAACATATCCAGAAACGAATTCATCATGCATACTCAAGAGAAATCATCAAAACATCATCATGGGCTAGAGCACACAACCCTAGCCCCCAATCTAATGAACTACTCACTACTCATTGTCATATACATCAATAATCTCAAATAAGAAAGCATAAGTTCAAAGTAAGAGTGAAGAAGTTGAGAAAATGCTCAAGATGTCGATGGCCAGCAGCTCCTTGGTGACTCCAAGTATGTAGCAAGCCTCCTTGAACTCCCCTCTTCCTCTACAAGCTCCAACTTATCTCCAAGCTTCCCAACTCTTGATGTCTCAATGGATGGCAACTTATGGTGAAGGTAACTCTATGGAATGGTGGTGAAAAGTGTATGGTTGTAGTGTTTAGGATGTGTGGAAGCACTACGCCAATAATGTTATCAGACGACACACGTTTAACGACAGAATGCATGTTTTCTGTCGTCTGAAATATTCAGACGACATATAAATTAAAACTGTGGTTTGATAGTGATATGCACCATGCCCGAAATTTTTTATGGAAGCTTGACATTAGCTGAAGTGTTTAGACAACAGTTTTATGAGTATATGTCGTCTGATTTTTTTGCTAGGGTTCCACACTTAGAAATTTTTGGTTTCCCTCTCAAGAAGCCCCCGCTAATATTTGGTTTCCCCCTCAAACAGCCTATAGAAATTTTGGTGCTACAATCTGCACCGTCAAACTTACCACAGTTTCATCAGGACCGTTGATTTAATTTTAGTTTTGGCCTAATAGCTTTTTATCCATCCTGATCGACTTCTCTCTCTCAATGACTCTCATAGTCTCATCACTCATCTCTCTCTCTCTCTCTCTCTCATCGTCGACGCCAGATATTGGCCGTCTATTTGTGACACCGCCACCACCAAAAGAAATAGGGGAAGACAACAAACATTACCCAAGAAGAATCGAAGCCTTTTAGCGACCCTAGTCCCCGCACGGGTCTTCGAAAGCTTTCACCACCACTAGGAGTTGAAACTGCCACCTCTGGCAGATTCACTGTGCCCAGCCAGTACCAAACGCTTCGTCTCGGTGAGGTGAACACATTGCTGGCTTGGCTCACCAAATTGCTGGCTAATGAGGGAGAATCGAAGAGGAATAGATCCCGGACTCCGGTGAGTGTTTCAACGATTTTCTTATGTCGTTTGCTACAAGTGAGGTATGAATATTAATCTCTTCGTCGACCCCTACATACTGATATATTTAGTACATATGTTGGGATAAAATTTATGGTGATGTAGCAGCTAGATCTGCACGGAAGAGGAAGCCTAGATTGAGACGGTGAAAGAGACTCTCTGCCGATCGATTTCGAGGAATCAGTTCAACCTAGATTGAGACGGTGAAAGAGACGGCTTTTTGTTTCCGTCGTTGGATTTTGTTGGGTTTGGCTTCTGCTGGTTTTTGCCGTAGCTACTCGGGTATTTTGGCTAAATTAAAAAACTGAAGTTCTCATCCCATTTTCACTCTCTCTCTCTCTCTCTCTCTCTCTCTCTCGACGCAGGTTTCCGGCCGTCAATTAGTGGCCCCGCCACCACCAAAAGAAAGGGGAAGACAGCGAACAATAACCCACCCCGAATCGCCGCCATACATCTACCCAAGTCGCCGCACTTTGCCTCGGAATCTTTCACGACCACTAGGAGTCGAAACTGCCACCTCCTGCGGATTCACTTCGCGAAACCGGTTTCAAATGCTTCGTCTCATTGAGACGAATGCATTGGTGGCGTTGGCTCACCAAATCGCGCACTAATGAGGAGAATCGAAGATGAATAGATCCTTCCCGTCGGTGATTTCCGGCGACTCCTGCCGCCGTTTCCTTCGAGTCAGGTATGGAAGAGAATCTACCCTTGTAGCTTTACACTTCTATGGACTTAAAATTAATTTTGATTGATGTTTGGAGATTTGGGTTTTTAACCTAATACAGTTGAATTGGGGCTTATATTGTTCAGTCGATTTCATTGATTTTCTGGTCTGTTTGGTGTTGATATATATGATTTTGAGCTCCTCATCAAGTAAGCTTGCTCCCAAGTTTCATGTCATAGTTGGAGAATACGTACGCCAAATTCAATCCAGGCGAAAAGCTGCACGAAAGGAAAATAGAAGTAAAGTTGCGATAAAGGAAGAAACTGTTGACTGAGCCTGCCAAATTGTATTCTTGAACTGTTAGTTCTGTAAAAGATGCAAAACTAGAGGTGGGATACTTTATCTCTCTTTCTTGGATCTTTAGATCATCAGGTTTTGGTGATGAGAGGTACATTATAGCTTTGGTTTGTCCTATGGGATGTATGGGATTGTATGAGTCACACAAGAGTTTTGTTCTTTCATTTTAATCAAGTTCCTAGAGCTCATTTCAACCACATGGGACATGTTATATATTAATTGTATTGCTTCATTTTTAGTCTGGTAATTTCTACTTTTAGATGGATCTTATGGTGGATTTTTAGGTAAATGCTATGTGATTTAGTGCATTAATTCATTTCAGGAAAAGTCTGAGCTACGAACTAGTTCAAGTAATTGTCGGTTGCAGTAATTGCTTTAGGAATGGTGTACTGAGATATAACATGTTAGAGAGATTGACAACACAACATGGTATATAACTGAAACTGCATAAAGTTTATTGACTGCAACTTGCATTATGTGTTCTATGTATGGGATGCCCGAGGATTTGCTTCTTAGTGTTTTTTTTTTTCTCTTTTTTCCTCTTTGTAGTTTTTGTCTCCTTCAGTAAAGGATGAAATGGGGGCAGTCGAGAGACTAGCTTGATCTGTGGGAAAGCCTGGGAGAAGAAAAAAAGAATCATTTGGTCAAATGGGAAGTGGCCGGTGGATCAAGCACAACATAGATGGGGGATTAGGAGTAGGTAACCTGTTAAGGATGAAATCGGGCTTTATGTGGGAATTGCTTATGGCATTCCTACAAGAGAGAATTCCTTTGGTATGGTGTCATTAGAAATAAGTATGAGTTGCGTGAATGGTTGGGATATCGACATTGTGATAGGAGCTTCAAGTCGGTGCCCATGGACAAATGGCTTTTGCTCTTTCTGCTGTCGTGGGGTGGGAAATGAGAAAACATAGTGTTGGGATTGTTGGGGAAATTGGTTTAGGATTCTAGGCAAATCTGGATTTGGAAATTAAGTATTCTTTTCTGTTTCTATCATAGTAGAGTTTTCTTTTTCTATTTGTAGTGTAATCTAAGGATTTGATTTGTGAATTTTATGTGCTGGAATGGAACAAAGTTGGTTAGTACCAAGAGGTGAAATTTTGAGGAGAAAGATGCAGTCTACTAGTGTTTTTTTCAAAGTTCTGCTTTGCTTTTTGGGGTTTTACCAATTTGTGGTTCTTTTAATTAGCTTTGTTTAGTTGCATTTCCTGGAGATTTGTCTAATAATATTTGCCTCACCTTTTTGTGCTAAGTGAAGTACACATAATCCTAAGAAAATTGTCAATCTTGGTGATGGAATGTTGTTGGGGTTTATTGCTCGAATTGTTTTTTTTTTTGTCAACGGGGAAGTTTGGTGCTACGAAAACCATCTCTGACCTGAGGGTCATTGATCCATGCTGGTAGTGGTTAATTGGATTGTGATTGAAGGTAGTTTTGGTAAGTAGTGATCTTACGAAAGGGTTATAGACTTGGTGTTTTTTTCTTCTTTCTCTTATTTTCTTTTAAGAAGCAGGTTTGGAAGCATGATTTTGATTTATTGATTAACTGAAAATTAATACTTGTCATGGGGTTAATATTTGATCCATTGTGTTCTTTGTTTTTGTGGTTGGATGTTCCCTTGAAAATAAAAAAGATGTTGCTATTTCTGAAGATTAGCTTTGTTCAAGAGAAACTAATTTGGGCACTTATATTAAGCTTTGTTTCTTTTTTAGGTAGGAAGCTGTGCGAAGGGCTACCATAGCAAGGAAATTTATACCTGTGTTCATGGGCAGTGTATTTAAAAACAAGGTATTATTCTATTTTCCTTGTTTGTTTGTTTTTTTTTATTTGGATGATATGTATATAATTGGTTGTGTGTTCCCTTGCTCATCAACAAACTTCAGACATCTTTTATGCTGATGCATAAAATTTCACATAATTTTACTTGGCCGTAACCGATAAGAGGATGTATTATACAGCAGAAGCTCCAAATGTTTATGGTTGCCACCTAAAATGTCTCGTGCATTGGAAAATTATTAAATTCCATAGTGGGTATAGATATGTCTAAACTGCGTGTAGTCTGCACGTACTTTGAGAAATTTCGCTCTCTGTTTGGTTCTACTTTAGGCAATTAGGTAACTAACTTTAAGGACCTTGCTGCCGTCCCTATAAATGGCTTTGTGGTCTGTGTTGGTGCATTTCCATGTTATTACATTGTAACAATTTTTGAATGCCGTATCTCAAGCCGTGGTTAGTGTCTTCATTAAAGTTGTAGTAGCATCTTACAGATCATATCAGAATTGGAATCACCTGAAAATGAATTTTCTAGATTAAGTTATGAATTTTCAAAGTTGAAGGTCTACAGCAGGAAATTCTGCAATGTACTGCATTGACAGCATTGTCATGTATGTTTCAGTTTATTTCATTAGATTTGTGTGTTTAAAGTTACCTAAAGCTATTAGAAACTTAAACTAGACATCTTTGTACAATTTCTATGTAAATGACAAAGTCAGTAAATCAATATTGTGTTTTTTTTTTTGCCAAAACATATGAAAGTAGGTTGCCTGAGGGCCAGAAAATTCATTCCCTTTTAAGTAATTTATTATGCTCCTTCTCTTGATACTATTGTGTGGCTGGATTTTAGCCTTGGTCTCTTATTTCATGAAGTGTTGGGACTGCTTGTGAAATTGTCAAGTGATGGAACTATAGTTGGTTTCTTGTTTCTTGTTTTGGTAAACTAAAATTTTGAAAGTGTTTTCCTATGTCTTGGCAGATTGTGAGAAACTACTGTGGTAGTGGTAGATTGCACAACTCTTTGGAATATGTACAAGGCTGAGTTTGAGAAGTAGAAGAGCATGTATAGAGGCTCTTTGGGTGACAAAAGAAGCTGAAGATATTAGGCAGAGAATAATTCAAGTAGTGGGAACAATTGTACTTTATTATAGATGCATTTTGGTGTGTATGTAATGACGGAATATGAATTTATTTTGGTTCATCTAATGCAATTATGGATATATTTATGAGTTTGTGGCTGGTTTCCAGGATGATGATGAATATCAATGACAAGAATATCAATTTAGTTGTATATGTGGTGCATAATCAACAAATGAATGACAATAACTATTGTCTTTTTAAAAAGTGGACAACATAATCAACCCCAAATTCTGTTGTTGGAATCAACTAAAAACGACAGATAATTAGAAAAATCTGTTGTGTATCCTATCGTAAAACAATAGAAAAATGTAAACAACTGTAATTCTACATAATGTTAAACGACATATAAATTTTCAAAACTATAGTACTCTTTCCCTTTAAGCAACTGATATTTGTCTTTGACATAAATAACAAACGACAGAGATCGAAAGAATAATGTCTTTCAAACTCATGGATGACTACACATCTTATCAAGAAAATGTGGTTCACCTGCATTTTAAATGACATATCAATGTTATTGAATAGAATATAAGACGACAGATGAGCTTTCAATTTTGATATTTTGGCTCCATCAGACAACAGTTTTTTCGTAATAATCTGTTGTCTGAATAAATTTTCAACGATGTAGAATATCTGTCGTCTTAATAATTTTACAACGGCAGGCTACTAGACGACAGTTGACGGTTCGATCAGACGACAGTTCTCAACTGTCGTCTCTTACACTTGGTGGCGTAGTGAAGATATTTCGTGAAGGGATCGAAACGAGATGGGTTGTGGAAAGTGGTGAAAATGGAAGAACAAACCCGGGCAGAAGCTTGGGCGTCCGGACGGATGGTATCGGCGTCCAAGGTTGGGAGGGTCTGGTGAGCCTCCAAGGTTGCACTAGGGATTCCTAGTGGGATGACATGGAATGGATGAGTGGAGAGAAAAGAAATGGAAAAGAAAAGGGAAGTGGAGGGAATAATGGTGAGTGGACATGTGAGAGGGTTGGTGGATGGCTGAATGGATGTGTGACCTGTGTCACACATGTGCATGGCTGGTGTAGGAGACTCTCTCCTGCTGCGGTGGTGCTCCGGTGGTGGTCCGGCGGTGCTGCCGCCTCTTGTGGTGGTGGTTTGCCGGAAAAATCGCCGGAAATGCAATTTCTTCATTTTCCTTCCTTTCTTCGATTCTTCAAGGCCTTCAATGGCAACGTCTTCCGAAGGTAAATTTGTGCAATCTTCAATGCCTAGAAGCCACGGTTGACTTCTTGTCCTCTTCTCGGAAGTGTGCCCAAAAGTGGTCAAAATGCACATTCTTGTGCCGAATTACCTCAAGTCACCTAAGTAACCTGAAATCATGAAAACGCATATTAGTAGTAACAAAATGCCTTCGGATAAGCTTAACTCTCGTGATTAGGAATACAATTTGCGCTATAAATAAGTGCAAATCAGTCGGCATGCTAGCATCGGCGCTATTGAGCATGCTGGGTGGAATGATTTCAGCCAGACCTTCAAAGATTGGGTTCTCTGAAGGACCTGCCTGAAACAACTCGCTGAAAGAATTAACTCTTTTGGCCATTTTTGGGTTGGGAAGGGGGAAAGCTTTTCTGGGTTTGAGAGATTTTCTGGGAAAAACTCAAGAACACGGAAGAACACATAGAACAACGAGAGAGAGAATTGAGAGAGACTAAGGGAAAACGTGAAATGTCCTAAGGAAACTAACGCAAACAGAAGGGAAGGGGAAAGGAGCGGACGCACGCACGCACACGTGCCACGGACACAGATCCGCAAATTGTGGATCGGGCGACGAAAGTCGCAAAGCGTACAGTAGAAACGCGTGCGGATTAAACAATTCGGCCGACGCAAAAGTCGTGCGTCGGCCCAATCGAATTTTTTCATTTTCTATTTTTTTATTTTTTTTATTTTTATTTTTTAATACTTTACGAAAAGTCGTAAAGTGAACAGTGAAAACGCGTAGCACACGCGCTGACGGTTGCCGACACTTTAAACGGGCTTGGGCCATCGAAATGGTTTGGGCCTTAAAGTGGGCCTGGCCGCGTAGAGTACGGGCCATTATTGGTGGGCTTAACTAATGGGCCTAAAAACGAATAGGCCCAACGCACTAAATGGGCTTGGGTTACGGGTTTTGGGCTTTGGGAATGGCACGAACCCAATGGGCCAAATTGTTTTATTTTTCGAAACCTAAAACCCTAACCAATCACACAAACGGTCTTAAGGCCCAATAGCAAAACAAACTAACAAACAAGCCCAAAACAAATAATAAGAATAGTAATTATGAACAGTAAAAATAAATAATTAAAAACAGTAAAACAAACAAATATTTATTTTTTTTTTTTGACAATTGAAAAATTTCTAATTTTTTAATTTTTTTTCTTTTTCAAAAACAAATAACGAGAGTGAAAAGAAAACTTACCTTTTTACTCCCGAGGAAACCGAAAATCACCAACAAGACATCAACCTCAAGGTTTTTCAACCTTGACTTCCTAAACGTATGCTCCGATGTATGTGGTATAATTTCCGATAACCTTGATTATTCCCTATAAAAATTAAAAAGTTAGTAATAAAATTAACAAAGTAAAAACAAAATATTTACAAAGTTAAAAATGTGTCACAAATTATCTATACAAAATGAATAAATTTTCCTATGTCTACGTATATTTTATTTACACAATACACTTAGGTACGGGAACAGAGGACTTCAATGTGCAATGGGACTGAAACAGCTACCCATCTTAAAGTCATGTTTGATCCAATATACCTAAAGTGTACAAAAACATTTTCTTTTATCTGGATATAGTTGAAAAAAAAAAAGTTGATTCCAAGCGGTAACTCAAGGTGGACGTTCGGCCTAGGTGCAATGCCTTGACTTAAATGACTTTCCGTGTTTTCAGAAGGCGAATGGCCAGATCACAAGAGATAAGCGAGAGGCATGATTCATTTAGTGGACTAGTCCTCTGAATCCAATTTTACAAACCCGTCACCCAGGGTCTCGATCATATCTAGACACCATTCATGTGCCCCTTACTCAGTTGAGAAAGCACTTAAGTGTTCGACAATTCTCCAAGTGTTAATAAAGGCCGCCCTCAACCTCAAGTGACCTTACGGTACAAATGAAGGGTTTAGGCCAATATTAATAAAAGGACCTTACCTATTCCGTTCAAGTTACAACTTACAACAACAAAAAATAATCAACTATATAAAAGACACCTATATAACTTACTAAGTGTAACAAAATATCAACAAGTATAAATAAATATTATTCACAAATATTCACAAAATAATAGTTAGGAATTTTTAATCCCCGTCGACGGCGCCAAAAATTGACAAGCCAAAATGGAGCATCAATTTAAAAAAAACCCTATCGGTAGTAGTATAGTGCATAGTAGGGTATCGTTCACAACGGAGATCAAAGGGTGTACCTAACAAAAAATGTCACAAGAATTAAATAAAATAAAGAATTTTTATTAACAAGTATAAAGAATATATACATATGTACAAAGTAAAAGGGGGATTGAGTGATAAATTGAATGAAATAAAGTAATTAAATCTACAAAGAATAAATTAAATAAGATGGGATGAAACATAAAGAATATAAAGTTCAGCCACATATACACAAGTTTATTAATCATTGGACCGAAAATTAACCAAGTTCCCTAGCCATGAAACCGAAATTAACATATGTGGAAAGTTAGAAGCTAACCATTCCCCAAATAAAACATCTCTACGAAAATTAACCTAAGTGAAAGCACCTAGATTGACCAATTAAACATGCCATCTTAGTCTAGAAAGCTAGCTAGTCAAACCATGTTTAACGCATAGAAGAAGAGTTGTTAATCAAAGTGCACGACCCATTATAGAAAAGTCCATATGTCCGCAATCCTTTTTATTTGACACCGACCTTTGTCCAAAGCCTTTACTACTCGTGAATTAGGTTTCCAAAACTATTAGGTGAATTGTAATCCCTAACTCTAGCTCCAATTATATGCAAATATTATAAGTTTCGAACCCTATAACATAAACACATAAAAGTTTTCTATAAAACAGAATCAAGTAAACGGAGTCACATAAGCTACTAGAAGAACTAATTCATTAGGATCGAATAACTAAATAAACTCATAAATATAGGCTGAAAATTATATAAATCATGTCATGTTAACTAATACAAAAGATAAACAAGCAACAAAGAGGAACTCAATAGAGAATTTAAAGAATAAAGTCGAATTACACCATATGGAGAGCATGAAGAACTCGAAGACCACGGATCTTTGAATCCTTGAAAGCAAGAAATCCCAAGCCGAGATTCCCAAGGTGATGATGGTGATGAACACATGTGGTTGATGGCTGGTGGTGATGGTGACATCTCCTTCTTCTCCTCCTTGAAGCCTTGAAAATCCTAAATACTAGAGAATGGAAAATATGATGTGAGATGGAGAAGAGAAAGAAGAGGGTTTGTCCCTCCCCATTGGGGTGTGTTGAAGAGAAGAATGAGGCTGCTATTTATAGGAGAATGGAGAGGAAGAAGAAAACAATGAAAGAAATAAAGAAAGAAAAGGAAGAGAAGTGGAATGTGAGTGGTAGAAAAGAAATGGTAAGTGGAATGGTGGAAATGTAGTCATATGGCAATGAACCATTTATTTAGGTAAAAGAAATTAAACACTAATGGTGTGGGCAGAAAGAAGAGGAAAGAATATAGGGGTGAGTGGAGCATTGAAAATAAAAGAAGAGGAAAGAAATAAAAAGCAGACAGCACTGAGCAGTGCGCACTTTTAGCGGCATAATGGACGTTCCACCGATTGGATGATTCTGAAAGTTGACTAATCTGCACAGGCAGAATGTCCGAAAATCTGGGCTAGGGCCTTTCCTCATGCTTTGTGAACTTGGGCCTTCCTTCATGGATTTTGGCCTTCCATCTTGGGTTTGGGCCTCCTTCTTGGGTTTGGGCCCCCTTCTTGGGCCTCATGGCAGACCACCTCTTAATGGGCCTCGCAAAAGCCCATTAGACTTCGTTTCTGCACATGTTCACATTAATACATCATTTTGGACTCAAATATGGAAACTAAGCTAAAATAGCAAAGTTACAATTAAATCATAGCCAAATAGTAGGGAAAACACATTAAAAACGTCATACTTTGTGCTCCTATCACTCATGCATATGTGAATAGTGACTTAAGTTCTATATATTACACATGTTGTTTCTGTTTAATTCCCAGGGGAGGAATTAGACCAGAGGTAAGGAAGTTACTGACCACAAGATCCTAAGTCTGGTCACCTGTCAAGAAGAATACACTAGCATTAAGAGGAGACCGAATGACTGGTATTCGCTCATCTGATTCCTAAGTCAGCACAATGTATAAATATTGATAGAGTAACTTTAGTGAAATATAAATACGTACCATTAATAAGGAAAAAGATTGAGTCTTATAGGTTGGTAAGGATAGTTCGTGTTGCTTGTCCTCGATGTGGGATCAATGTGACATTCATCATGAGGAGATCTTGTGTACTTTGAATCTGCAAAATTGTAAGGGCAAGATTTCTTGCATATTGGCTATTTCCTAATTAGACAAAACCTATTCCCTGTAATTGCATTCAATTGTATAGTTGATAGGGTTTTATAAGTCGTGGCATTAGGATTGGTGATCGTTCGGCATCCTTGAAGTTCATCTCAATGGTTCGTGGTGATTTCCTTTACTTCCTCAAGGTATGGATCATGCATTTGCATCTCATACATATTTGGTTCTCTTAGGAAGTCTTTTCAATCACCTTAGGGTTGCTAGAACGTAAAATTGGTTTTATGTGAAAATTGCAAAACTTGTTTAAAAACCGATTTTTACTCTAGACGATCGATCGTCACCTATCGGGCGATCGATCGCCCAAGGTCAAAGCTCAGAATTATGACCGTTGTGTTTAAATCTAGTGCGCTTGAGTGCGGAATATTTCCGTTAGACTTTTGCCTTTGAACGATCGATCGCCCTTGGTATGCGATCGATCGCCTTCTAGGTTTGCGGCTACGATACGTGCGATCGATCGCACCTCTATCGGGCGATCGATCTCCCTTCATGTTTTCCTTGCTGAAAACGTTTGTTTTTGTCGTGCGATCGATCGCACCCCTTGGGCGATCGATCGCTTAATGCCTCAGTTCTATATAAACAGATTTCTGTTGCTTCATTTCGTAACTTTCATATCTATAACTCTTGCAAACTGATTTTTGAGAAAGTTCCTTTGATATTGAGTGATCCTAGTCCATGCTATAGGTTCCTCCCTTGTTACTCCATTCAATCCACATGCTAAACCTTTGTTTTGCTTGATACAAGCTTGTTTAGCTTTCCATAGGATTAAGGAGAGTTTTGTTCATCTCTAGCAAACATTAATTGTTGTTTCTTGCTGAGGTGAACGTTTTCGCACACAACCATTCATACATCATTGCATTGTAGCTGTTCTTGGGATTGGAGGTTCACACCGGTGGAGTCCATTCGAAGAAGCTTGAGGAAGGCACACTTGGAGGAGCAATTGGAAGCTACACAAGGTTAGAACTGCCACTAGAGTAGAGGTACTTGGTGATTGAGTTTGGAAACGTTTTTCCCCTTGTATGTGTTTGCCACATTGGCTTTTCATAGTGTGATTCAAGAGCGTGGGGTACGGCTCCCTCCGGTTTTTCCTCTGAGGTAGAGGTTTCCGGGTGAACATTCTTGGTGTTGTGTGTTGTGATTATTGATTGGTTTGCTTATCTATTGTTCTTTAAAGCATAAATCATTGTGTGATTCATTCAATAGATTATAGACCGTGGTGTGCTAGTTTGACGCACACTTTGGGTTTTAGGATTGTTCATTTGAGTGTTGTTGTAGCATATGCTTGTTTGTGTCGATTGAACCTTGATTGAGTCCTTGTGTGTCGATTAGTGTTTGTACGACTTACCCTTAAGGGAATTTCAATTGGTATCAGAGCCTCTCTCTAGAGGCACATAGAGTCGATCCGGTTAAGTCGTAAGTTGTTGTCATGTCGGATAGAGCACTAGGTTCATTGAGTCACCCTCCATTCTTCAATGGAAGTAACTATTCGGTTTGGAAAAATAAAATGAGATTCTTTCTTAGGTCTCAAGATAATTACATTTGGTATATCATTCAACATGGGTATTCCGAACCTACTAAAAAGGTTGAAAATGTAGAACAACCTAAGCCTAAAACCGAATGGAGTGTAGAAGAAAACAAACTTAGTGATGCTAATGCTAAGGGTCTAAATGCTCTTGTTACCGCCATTTCTACCGATGAGTTTAGACACATTGAGCATTGTGAATATCTCAAGGAAGCTTGGGATAAACTTAGGGACATCCATGAGGGTGATACCCGTGTTAGAGACTCAAAACTCCAAATGGTGGATTCCGATTTTGAAAACATCACTATGGGAGAATCCGAGTCTTTTTCGGATTTCTATAATAGGTTGAGCTTACTTGTTAATGCGGCTAGAAATCTTGGTGAAACAATCACGAAGCTAAAATAGTAAAGAAAATCTTTAGGGTTCTTCCTTCTAGGTTTATTCCCAAAAAGGCCGCCATAGAAGAACACTCACTACTTAGTGAGATTAAGCTTGACATTTTGATTAGCAAGCTCATAACTTTTGAAATGGAGTTGTCAAATTGTGCTACTCCTAAAAAGGGCAAGGACATTGCTCTACAAGTTAAAAGTGAGCATGTGAGTCCTAGAAAAATGAAGAAGCTCACCATTGATTTTGAAAGCTCTAACATTGATAATCAAATGGCACTTATTGTCAAGCAATACAAGAAGTTCCAAAAGAATAGGGGGAGATTCTTAAGTGAGAATTCTCCTAACTATCATAAGGGAAGTAGTTCCACTCCTCCTCCCTATGCCTTTAAGAATAGGGACAAGTCTTTTGAAAATCCTAGGGATGAGAAACCTTTGAAAAAGGGTCCTCAATGTTATGAATGTGATGGTTTTGGGCACATTGCTAAAGAATGTGGTAATAGACTTAGAAAGGAGTCAAATTTTGATCACAAAGCCATGAATGCTTCTTGGAGTGATTCCGATGATTCTAGCTCTTCATCCGATGAGGATGAACCTATTGTAGCTTTTGTTGCCAAGGTAGAGTCCTCTAGTCAAAGTGTTTCAAAACTTGCTTCGAATAATGACAATCTTCTTTCTAGTGATGATGAAAGTGAGGATGAGGCTATGACTAATGAAGAAGTTTATGATAAAGTTGATGAACTTTTTTAAATGACTATTAAGGATAAAGAGATGATTATGAATCTCAACATTAAATTAGTTGAACTTCAAAAAGAAAAGGATAATTCTTTGTGTATTCTTAATGAGGAAATCATTGAATTAGAAAAGGAGATTCTTGAAAAGAATACTCTCATTGACACCTTGTCATGTGAAAATGACAAACTAAAATGTAGTATTGATGAATTGAGGTCTAAGGGTGTTGGCATGACACTTGGTAGTGCCAAACTTGACAAATTGCTCAATATGGGCAAAAGTCATAATGACAAAAGTGGTCTTGGATTTAAAGGTGAGAAATCTATCTCTTCTCCTTCAAAGACAATTTTTGTGAAAGCTTCCAATTCCCCTTCTCCTATCTTAGAGTCTCCTAAAGCTCCTAAACCCAAGAGGTTTGTTCCTACTTGTCATCATTGTGGCAAACTTGGACATATTAGACCAAATTGTTTTGCTCTTAAGAGACTACCTAGGAGTCCTCCTCTTGTTAAAAAGGGTCCCTTCAATCATGAAGTTTGTCCCTATTTGCCATAATTGTGGTGAAAATGGTCACATAAGACCTAATTGTCTAGCACCAAAAAGGACACATGTCCTTAATCCATCTTTATTTGCAAAGGTTGATCCTAGCAAATCTTTTTCTTCTAGACCTCCACACTTTGTGCATGACAATTCACTTCACACACAAGTGAGTTCTCTTATGAATGAAGTGGTAAAACTCTCAAAATTGATTGACTCTCAAGCATCCTCTAATGGTTGTTCATCTTCTTCTATCCAAAAGTCTTGGGTCAAGAAGAATGATGATTGTTGAATCTTGATATATTGCATGATCATGTTTTTGCTTGTTGAAATTAAGATGATTGTCCTTAAAACAATGATTTGAGCTATTCTATTTTTCTCTTCTTTGAAAATCGGATTTTATACATTAACTATGATCCACGATCGATCGCACATAACACACGATCGATCGTAATCAAAAGCAGAGAATATGTTTAAATGATTTACTCTAGGCGATCGATCGCACGGTATAGGGCGATCGATCGCACGCATCAGACAGAGAGCTCAATTTTCTGATTTTCACTAGGCGATCGATCGCACATTATCGGGCGATCGATCGCATAAACCCAGATCGCGTTTTATATAGGGTTTTTCTCTCTTTCTCTTTTCATTCTTTCAAACATTCCGAAAACCCCTCTTTTCATCTCTCAAATTCCTCAAAACCAAACCATTCCTACTTCAATTTCGTGAAGTATTCGTGCAACCTTTGGTGATTTCAAGATGTTTTGTGGAGATTCTTTGCTGTTTTTCGAATTCTACAAGAGGTATTTTCGAAATTTTTCTTTTTCTTTTAAGTTTTTCGATTGTGTCCAAATTGATGATCTTAGCTAGTTTCTTGCTATTATTAGTATTGAATCTAGTTGATAATGATAATGCTAATTCAATTTTGCTTAGTTTTTGTTGAATTAATTCAGAAAATGGATTTTTGCAAAATTAGGGTTCTTATTTTCGAAAATTTGGGGGTTTTTGAAATTTTCAGATTCTTTGCTTAAATTGTTGAGTAATTTGTGTAATTACTTACTTGTTTAGGCTATTGAGAAGTGTGCATTGTATTGAGGATCACTTTTTCTTGTGGATTGGTGATTTTCAAGGTAAGTTATGCCAAATTTTTTTTATTTTCTAAGAGATCCGAATTAGGTACTTTGTTTTGATCATTGCAACTAATTGTCTTGTCCCTTTTGTTTCTTATGTGTGCATTGGTTGATTGAATCGGTTTGGCTCACCAATTCGGTATGATTTTCTATCCTTCTCTTGTAATTGGTTGTTTGCTTGTGTGCTTATACATTGTGCTTGGTTGGGACTTTGTTTACTTTTATGTAAATAGATGAGTAGAGTTATGAGATCGAAGGGTAAAGGAGTTGCCACTTCCTCATCCCAACCACCCTCTAAGAAATCCAAACCTTCCAAGTTTGCATTGTGCTTTCTCCTTCCGTCATTGAGTCAATCCTTGACCTTCCTCAATCTACGGATGAGGACATTACATCTTTTGCGGAATTCTCTATTCCGATTTCCATCTCTTCCTTTATGGGTCAAGCCTATATTGATCCAAATGCCCTATCTCCCAAAATAATGAGTGGGAAATTGAAACATGTCTATAGGGTGTTTTGGCTTTGGGTAAGGTATAACATATTACCTACCACCCAAAAATCCGAAATCCCTCTTGAGGGATGTCGGCTCTTGTCGGCCATGATAGAAGGCCATTCTCCCATTCCTTATGGATCTCTTATGTATGATGCCCTCATTAAATGTGCATTAGGGAAGCCATCATCTAAGCTATTTTTCCCTTGTCTCATTATGAGGATTTGTAAATTCTATAAGGTTAAGGAGGCGGATGTTGATCATACCCATCCGATTACATCCACTATTGACCCGGGACTCATACTCCATAGTCTACATCATTGTCCTAGGGATGTACATGTAGCTCATCCTCCTCCCACTCATGAGGCTCCTCCCACCTTAGATGCCTCTTCCTCTTTCTCTCCTCCTCCTTCTTTTGATGTGTCTAGGATAGACCCTAACCTATATGGTTTCCTTTCTCACTCCTTTACCACTATGACGGCTCACTTTGATGCTCGTTTTGATGGTTTGACCACATATGTGGAGAGTTCTCTTGAGGAGTTGAGCGATCGCATGGAGGAGCTAGCTCTCTATCGTCGTGATGGTGATGATGATGACATAGGACCATCTTGATGTACTCTATTTTATTTGCATTTTGTGTATTGGACTATGTTCCTTATGTTTTTCTATTTAGTATTTGACATTATTGGTCTTGTACTCTTATTGTATTCCTAGCCACATTTTGAGGGGGAGTTATACTTTGTAAACTCTTTTGGTTAATGCTTATGATCTTTTGTGCTTCAATTCCTCAAATTGTGTATTGAATAATATGCTTGTGCATGTGTCTAAGCTTTGAATCCCCTTTGGCCTTCCTAGTCAAAAAGGGGGAGAGTATGTGTTGATGGCCACTTTGAAATTGCTTCAACTCAATATTATTATTGTCATGCCATATATGCTTCACGGTATCGTATGTTTAGTATTGAATTTGCAGGTTTGATTCCGGCATATTTTTTCGATACGTTTGTAATAGCATAGCTTTGAAATGAGTTGTTTTTGTTAATAAAGGTTTTGTCTAGGAAATGCCAAAGGGGGACATTGTAAGGGCAAGATTTCTTGCATATTGGCTATTTCCTAATTAGACAAAACCTATTCCCTGTAATTGCATTCAATTGTATAGTTGATAGGGTTTTATAAGTCGTGGCATTAGGATTGGTGATCGTTCGGCATCCTTGAAGTTCATCTCAATGGTTCGTGGTGATTTCCTTTACTTCCTCAAGGTATGGATCATGCATTTGCATCTCATACATATTTGGTTCTCTTAGGAAGTCTTTTCAATCACCTTAGGGTTGCTAGAACGTAAAATTGGTTTTATGTGAAAATTGCAAAACTTGTTTAAAAACCGATTTTTACTCTAGACGATCGATCGTCACCTATCGGGCGATCGATCGCCCAAGGTCAAAGCTCAGAATTATGACCGTTGTGTTTAAATCTAGTGCGCTTGAGTGCGGAATATTTCCGTTAGACTTTTGCCTTTGAACGATCGATCGCCCTTGGTATGCGATCGATCGCCTTTAAGGTTTGCAGCTACTGATACGTGCGATCGATCGCACCTCTATCGAGCGATCGATCACCCTTCATGTTTTCCTTGCTGAAAACGTTTGTTTTTGTCGTGCGATCGATCGCACCCCTTGGGCGATCGATCGCTTAATGCCTCAGTTCTATATAAACAGATTTCTGTTGCTTCATTTCGTAACTTTCATATCTATAACTCTTGCAAACTGATTTTTGAGAAAGTTCCTTTGATATTGAGTGATCCTAGTCCATGCTATAGGTTCCTCCCTTGTTACTCCATTCAATCCACATGCTAAACCTTTGTTTTGCTTGATACAAGCTTGTTTAGCTTTCCATAGGATTAAGGAGAGTTTTGTTCATCTCTAGCAAACATTAATTGTTGTTTTGCTGAGGTGAACGTTTTCGCACACAACCATTCATACATCATTGCATTGTAGCTGTTCTTGGGATTGGAGGTTCACACCGGTGGAGTCCATTCGAAGAAGCTTGAGGAAGGCACACTTGGAGGAGCAATTGGAAGCTACACAAGGTTAGAACTGCCACTAGAGTAGAGGTACTTGGTGATTGAGTTTGGAAACGTTTTTCCCCTTGTATGTGTTTGCCACATTGGCTTTTCATAGTGTGATTCAAGAGCGTGGGGTACGGCTCCCCTCCGGTTTTTCCTCTAGAGGTAGAGGTTTCCGGGTGAACATTCTTGGTGTTGTGTGTTGTGATTATTGATTGGTTTGCTTATCTATTGTTCTTTAAAGCATAAATCATTGTGTGATTCATTCAATAGATTATAGACCGTGGTGTGCTAGTTTGACGCACACTTTGGGTTTTAGGATTGTTCATTTGAGTGTTGTTGTAGCATATGCTTGTTTGTGTCGATTGAACCTTGATTGAGTCCTTGTGTGTCGATTAGTGTTTGTACGACTTACCCTTAAGGGAATTTCAAAAATGATTGCCTTCTGGGCAAGACCTAGCCCGGGTTTAGCTAAGGGAATGTCAGGATGACCATGGGTTACTCCATCGGGGTCCGGGCATGGCCGGTGGAGTCCCCGAGTGGGTGCTATTTCTAGTTTATAGTTATGTAAAAATGCTATTTTTGTAAGACTGTGTCTTCAATGGTATTTCTTGCCCGGGTTTAGCTAAGGGAATGTCGGGGTGACTACGGGTCATTCCAGTAGGGTCTAGGCATGGACGGTGGAGTTCCTGAGTGGGTGCTATTTCTAGTTTGTGGTAAGGGATATGTACAAATGTTATGGTTGTAAGACCGTGTCTTCAATGGTATTGTAGTGCCGTGTTAGGGATCATTAAAACTCTTTCAGTTACTTAAGAGATAAAGAAATCCAAGACTTAGAAACTCAAGGAAGGCATACAAATTCTCATCATGCTTATTGACAATTTCCTAAAGAAAATAAAGTGGCCTAACAATACATTCTACTGCAAGATAGATTATATGCATATTCAAGTGGTGGCTAGTTCTCTAAACATACATCTAACACATATTAATTAAATTAGACAATAGGTATACTCATTAATCAAAATATCACATATGGACTATAGCGCATAACCCTAGTCCCCGATCCAAAGGAACTACTAACTATTCATTAGATGTAAGCTAAAATCACATTAAAACAAGTAAAGGATGAGATCTGCTCAGTGAGATGGGAGCTACTCCAATCTTGGTGTCAACAATGCTTGAGACAAACTCCCTTCTTCTCCTTCTTGTTCTTCTTGGCTCCTATTAACCTTCTTAAGAGTGATGATGTCCTTGGTGAATCAAGTACGTGAGGATCTTCAGCAAAAAAGTAAATGGATGTGAGGAACAATTTTGATGAAGGAATTTGGGAAAAGAGGTGAGGAAAGTGGAGAAAATGGTGAAAGAAAGTGGTAGCATGATTGATCCACCGACCAGTGACTAGTTATCGACCGGTCGAAACTGGATGGTTTTGAAAAATAAAAAGGGAAAGGAAGAAAGAAAGGAATATGATGTTAGGCTACTAGAGAATTTCTTGGATATCCTACTTAATGAGGCAAAAACTAAATATATACTAAGAAGAAGTTATGGTTAAGGGCTAGGATCTAATCTATAGATCTAAAGGTCAGAAATGAATGAGAAAGGAAGAGAAAATGGCGTGACTACCCTAGAGGAAAGTTAGGTGGGTGTGTATGGGAAAAGAAGGTGAAGGGCAGGGGGATCAAAGCCTAGGGAAATCAGAAAAATAAAAGAATTAATTATTAAAAAAAACCCCCAAACTATAGGGTTATTTTCAATTTCATATCCAAGTATCAAATTTTGTCATTTTCATACCTCACGTTTGATTTCGCTAATGAATCCATACCTGAAAGGTATGAAAGCATTACCAGAATAATTAATAGATTAATACATCCTAGGTATGAATTCGTTGGCAAAATCAAACGAGAGGTATGAAAATGAAAATGACTATAGTTTAGGGGGTCTTTTGTAATTAGGAAAATCAAAAGTTAAAGGGGATAAGACAAGGAGAAGATTTGGTGAGAACAAGTGTTCATTCTTCTAGAATAAGAAAAGGAATAATCAAAGAATGATGTCATTATTTATCAAGGACACATTTGTAGCTGATTTTGGGGGTCTTCAATGATGCGTCACAAGCTTGACTTTTTTATGTTGACTTCGGGGTTGACAATAGTTGACTTGGTTTGAGTTTTTGGGCAAAAATTTGACTTTTGGGCTGCTTGATCAATTCTTCGAAACAATCTAGTGCTCCACTTTCAATACTTGATTTTCAACACTTTGGCATAATGACCACGAGTCGACTTCAGGCAACCGGTTTACTTTTCGTCTTCTTGTCATAAATGTGCTAAAAGCCTTCAAAATGCGTCATTGACTTCTTTTGCTCCATATATCAATCGCTTGCATACATAACCTTCAAAACACACAAACATGGATTAGCATTGATAGGCCAAAAGCAAGCATCAATTTAAAAACCCTATCGGTAGTATAGAATAAGTAGGGATCGTTCACAACGGAGATCAAAGGGTATACCTAACAAAGATTGTCACAAGAATTATTAACAAATATAAAAACAAATTATACATATGTGCATCGAAATTATGGGGAATTAAAGAGATTGATTTATCTAAACTAAATGACGAAACTACAAAGAATAAATTAAATAAGATGGAATGAAACATGAACACATAATTTACAACCACAAGTATACAAATTTACCAATCATTGAATTGAAAATTAACTAAGTCCCTAGTCATGAATCTGAAATTAACATATGTAAGATGTTGGACCACCATACATCTCCCAAATTAAACACCGTCCTATGAAAATTAACCCAAGCGACCACACCTAGATTAAACAATTAAACATGCAAAGGTGACCAATTAAAACATGTTCAACGCATAGGAAAGAGCTTGTTAATTAAAGTGCATGACCTAGTGACACCACTCAACTATCCATGATCCTTCTTATTTGATTCCAACGTTAAAGACAAAATCAAACAAACAAATTCACATAAACTACTAGAAGAATCAATTAACTTCAATCCAATAACTAAATAAACTCATAAACAAAGGCTGAAAATTACATAATCCATGTCATGTTAACTAATACAAAGGTAAACAAGCAACAAAGAGGTATGAATTTAAAAGCTAAAATGTAATACACCATATAAAAAAGTTGAAGATCTTGAAACCAGAAAACCTTGAATCCTTGACCACAAGTAATCCAAACCGTGAAGACAAGTTGGTGATGAAGATGGTGATGTCGAAATATGGTTGGTGATGATGGTGATCACGCCTTCTCCTCCTCCTTGCAGCCTTGAAAACCCTTGCACTAGAGAATGGAAGCCGAGAACTTTGGATGGTACCGGTGGTGTTGCCGAAACTTGAGAGGAATGGAATGGTATTTTCTCGGGTAGAAGGTGTTGAAGAATTGTGTTGTGAAGTAGTCTTTATATAGGAGAAACCTTGGAACCCTTGATGCAATCCTAGCCATCCATGAGAAATCTGAAATCTTCGAGGAATCTCCCTTTTGATGTGGCCGAAATCTTCTTGTGTGGTGGCCAAGAAATCGATGCAGAAACCCTAGTGTTATTGCCGAAATTCCATCTTGATACATCCTCAAAAATCTGATTTTGTTTTGTACCGACGATTAATTCCTTGCTAATGGGTATGGCCGAAATTGCTCCTTGTAATCTTGCCAAAAATCCATTTAAATACATCCCAAAAAATCTGATTAGTATCCTAAATAAATTAGGTAATTAAATCCTTGTAAACTTTGGGAAAGTAAAAAGATTTAATGAAATAAAATCTCCTAATCCAATTTGGAATGAAAACTACGGCAAGAATATATTTCTCCCTTATAATTTTCAGCAACAACCCTAATGGATTAGGGTTTTGGCAATTGGTCCAATGGTCTTGGGCTTCACATCTTGGGCCTATTAAATGGGCCTCACGGATTGGGCCTTGACAAAGCCCAATGGGCTTTATGAAATCCATCGTTTCTTTTCCGCTTCGGGATAAAATGGCAATCCTAGTTGCCTTATGATTCCTACTCCCTTTAGAATTCCTGACGTCATTAGGATTCCTGGCAAAGTCAGGAAAGAAATCAAATTCGGGAAGTTTCTATTTCTCAAAATAGGAAAGATTTCAAATGAGGAAAGTTTCCTAAATCAACTAGGAAAGTGAAAACAGGAAAGTTTCCTAATATCTTCATTTTAGTTCATTCCTTCAATTAAATCATCATTTAGGGACACAAAGATAGAAACTAAGCTAAAATAGCAAAGTTACCAATAAAACATAGCCAAATAGTGGGAAAAACACATTAAAAATATCACACTTTGTGCTCCTATCAAGCATAATTCTAGTGATTAGAGGCCTAATTTGTACGCATTTCAGTTTACACTTACACTAAGGATCCCAATTATGGAAAGTCTCGAAGTCCTGAACCAAGAAGGAAATCCTGATGGATCGAGGAGAACCGAAAATGTCCATACGCCACATAATGAGTTTCATGCAAATATTTTTAATAACGTGGTGCATTCGGTTGGAACCTGTCACTGAATACCAATTGTGATTAATTAAATAATTCATTGGAAGCTTTCCTTTGAAGGCAAGGCGTTCTAAATCTAAAAGAAACAAAGTGGAATGATTAACCGATGTTTCTATTGTTCCCCTAAGGGTCCAGTGAGATACCTTCAGTGATCACAATTACACACAAAGAGATAGAGACACAATGTATAGTGGTTCTCCTAGCTTAATGTGAGGTTACACTATGTCCACTTGGGTAGTAATCACTTTAGGAGTAAAGGGATTACAATGGAAAGAGTTAGGAGCTCTAGAGAGTTGAGTGAGTGTGAGTGAGACTATGTGACCTTAGAATGTCTAATGGTGTGAGGGTGTCCTCCTTATATAGGAATGGAGGATCAGTCTTACAAGTGGACTAGGTGATAGGCCTTATTAAAAGTATGTCATTATCTCTCTATTTATGTGGAGGGGAGCTTCTGATACATGTGGAGCTCCCTCATCCATAAATTTGGTATCGTCACAAATATTCCTTCTAACTTGGCCAAACATATACCAGAGTCATAGATCTGATAGTAACAAGCTGTAAAAAAAGAGATTTTATGTGTGAGAGAGAGAGAGAGAGAGAGAGAGAGAGAGAGAGAGAGAGAACCCATGGAGTGATAATAATGCCCATAAAAAAAGCCACATGGTCATTAGATAAATGGCGTCAAGGACGGTGGGTACGAAAATTATGTTAGATTTTAAAGTTGAGTTGTTAAATGTGATAATTTTTTTTAAATGAGGTATCAAACAGATGAATGGCCTTTGATTTGAATATTGTTTATGATAAAAGTCCAAAGCCCGAAGTGTGCCTAGAAGGACATTGGGTGTCCATAGCGGGCGAGTCTGGAATGTAGTGATCGATCTTGTGTGGGTGATGCGAGGCCACTTGAGTGCTAAATTCCAATACCCAAATAACTTTCGTAAGCTAAATATTAAAATACCTAATGTATTCCAACTTATATCCTCAAAGTAATAAATGTGCAGGGCTTAAATATCACTAGCCTTCCTGCAAATACTTACTGGAAATTATACTTATTGATTACTTCCCTAACTCTCTTTCCCTTAATAAAGAAAAAAAAAAAGGAAAAGAAACCCTCTACAGCAAGAGATGGAGATCGAGTCTTAATTACTACAATTGGCTTGGCGGTAAAACGCCAGGACGAAGTCGTCTTGACCTACCAAACAAAAACTTGGTAGAATTTTCCCACAATGAAATGATGTCATTCAGCCATCCTCGGTCTTTTTTTTTTTTTTCGTTCGACTTCTTTTGTATTCACAAAAACAAATGATACACACGTAAATCTTGATCATTAAACAACACGAGAATATTCACTTCAAGTAAATGAAGTGTCTAGATAATGAAATGGTACAAAGAAGTGAAAAAATTGTACAAACACTATATGTATACCATATATGTTCCGATAAAAGATCATACAATAACTATCAATGTACATTTTCCTGCTGCAGCGTGTGAACCAGTTAAGTTACTCGCTCACCAAGACACTCTTAACCACAGGCATCATTGATGAACGAAGCTTTGATGGCCCATTCTTGATGCAAGAAACTTCTCACCTATGGTTTCCTCCCTTGGCCATGAACTAAACAATATCATGTGTTAGTATTTGTTTTCAACCAGAAAGTGAGGCATCTCGATGTTGGTATCTGTTTTAGCTTCAGATATTCCTGGGGAGGTTAGATGTACAAACCAGGAACACTTAAAACGGAATAAAACAAATTCCACATATAAAAAGAACAAAACCATGTACACAAGATTTATTTGTTAACAGTGATACAATGGGGTGGATACAGGCGGAAACACAAGTACCCCATTTCATACATAATCATTCCCTCTAATTGCCATGGCTGGACTGTTGGACATCAAATGAAAGTACAAGCAAACCTCTTTGTCTTGCATAATATATCAAAACTACTATCCCATGCAGGTATAAAAATGACCACCTAGTCGAAGGGAACCAAGTCCCTTCCATCTAGTCATCAATCAAGATTTGGCAAGAACAAAAGCATCCATAGCAATCACAACCAATTTCCTCATCACAAATTCACAATACCAAATCAAGCGAAATTATGCGGAAGCTTTACAAAATTATTATGAAGCTATGCGACTGGAAATTGATAAAGTGAAGTCCAAATGACAAAATAATTTGATCTCTGGGCAGCATCATTTTTGTAAAGGTCGTAATGCAAGAAGAATCTTGACTATAGGTTCATCCAGGGAAGAGATTGGAGATTTAGGCCCGATTAGCAAAGGACTTCTTTTACTAAAGTTAAACCATATTAGTATTTCATGCAAAGAAAAAAAAAATAATTTTAATCACCAAGACCATTAGCAGATCACTAAAGCACTCAAAACAATTTAACTACTTTTAAATTCAATTCTAATGCTTTAATAATAGTTGTCAGCAATAGAAGCAAGACACTATAAATATTAGATCAGTGTTAATGAAAAATACCACATTACAAAAATAATTTCAGGATTTCACCCCAAGATGTATGTCCACAGGTGAAGTGAATTGATAATTTACTACATTATGGTGACCAACACCTAACAAATGAACTTCGCCTATTGGATACTAAGCAAAGCAAACATAACACCATGAACCACTGCTACAAACATTAATCATTCAAAAAAAAAACAAATCAAACAAAGAACAAAACAAAAAAGAAAGATCCAACATTTAAGCATGACAACCAACCGAACATATGAAAAAAAAAATACATATTTCTAGGTACATACACTCTGACCAGCATGGTACTATTAAAGAGAATTTGTTTTCAATTTTATTTATGCTAGGTGGTTCAAAACCAGTGTTGTAATTATGCATATCTCTAATTTACACAGGAAAAAATATATATCACATTTAACAGAACAAAAGAAGAAAAGCTTTACACGTGAAGACGACAAAAGGAAAGGAAAGATATTAGAAATAAACACATGCTAAACTTTGAGTCTTACATCTTTTCAACTTTTTTCTCTTGATGTTGCACTCAGCATTCCCTGAACCCAGAGGCTTATGGTCTCGTAAAGGGTGATATCTGATTGATTGCAACTCTTCTTCAGCCAAAGAAAGTCTTTGTTTCTCATCTTTCTGATAACAGAAAGGCACATAAACATGAAAAATATACATTTATAACCATTTAGGCAACTAGAGTAGCATAATTTTAATTTTTAAGACCTCAATTCTCGAAGATTTTAAAGATTTGCTTAGTAGGTGCCTGGTGAAATTTCATAACTAGTCAACGAGCAATCCACATCCAAACACAAAAAGTAAAAAAAAAAAAAAAAAAATAAAGATCAAACACAACATCTAACTGCCTATCAGACTTCTAGAGCTTAGCTCTATGGGCTTGCAATGGAAGATTATGAAACTTACATATGCCTTTTCTAATCCTAAAATCTGCTGCTTGCAAAGCCTAAGCTCCATTTCAAGGGCATGGAGCCGAGACTCAGCCGGTACAACACATTGCTCCACTAATTGTTTTTGTCTACCCCGAACGATCTCTGGCTGCCAGACATTTAATGCTACTGAAGCTTGCCTGAAACAACCAATTAGGTCCAATAAGAAAAAAAAATATAAAAAAAAGGACAGAGAGAGAAACAGAAAACAAAAGATAAAATAAAATTGAGAAACAATTATGTAACTGCATGCAAACATTGTACTTGCTTTACTTGGGAATTCCTACCTATCGTTTTGACAAGTAAACTTAAGGACCAATGGGTAAAGATCTGAATCCCCTCTCGATTTGTTTTTCACAGAAGAATTGTAGTTCAGGGAAACAAAAATAAAAAATGTAGCCATCCTGACATCACCTCAACCAACAATAGCCCTTTATGTCAGAAACATGAAGTTAATGAAGCTTTCCATTTGATTGGACTACTAGATAACCCAGAAACAGAAAAGGAAACTCCTCTCCTTGTACCAAAACCCGCATGAAAGCAAAGTTTATATTTGAGGTTAAAAAAAAAGTATTAACAGACTGGTTGTTGTTGTTGTTGGAAAGTAGGGAGCAGTTCAGAAACATTACCAGAAACATTTTTTTGTATTACAAACTTGTAAACATATTCGGTGGCTTGTTGTTAAAATTTAATGAAAATGTATTCGGGATTCAGAATCAACATTAGGCTTGCATTTCCAAGACGGTCCAACAGAGTTTGGGTTGTTTTAGAAGAATAGAATCCCAACATTATGGAAAACACAGGATTCTTTAGAGCAACATCAACTGTCTTCTTTCACCTCGTCTGTCTCGAGCTCTGCTTTCTCTATTTTAGTTAAGTTTCTTCTTCTTCGAGAACTTCACTGAAACAGTCATCACAATATCAGTTCTACTTCTTCTGGGCTTGCTTTGATGCCTTCTCTGATCCTCAAATTTTATTTTTCCTCGGACCAAAAATAATACTGTAGATGATGACTCCCTCATCTGACTCTACCCTATGCTAACTCAGACTAATTCTTTTAAGTTTATTTAAGTGGGATCCATCATGTTATAGAAGATTTACTCGGACCCAAAGACAACAAGATGATATGATTTTATTCAGACTCACTAACCAGGTTAGTGGTGAGTACTGAGTAGTATTATATGTTTCAACCCTTGCTACTGGTTCATCCAGATCCAGTATGAACAAAAGCAAGTATTCTAGACAATTCCTTTCTCTCAAGATAAAATAATTAATTTTGCAGAATAGTTATTAAAAATATATACAAATATGAACACCAGATACCTTTTCACTGTATTCAGTGTCAGAAAATTGTTCACAGATTTAACTACCAGACGCATTCTCAAATCTTTAAATTGTGGAATTCAATTTTTAGCTTCCAATTTGCAAAACAGGTTTTCGAAAAGTGGTTTTATGAAAACTTGTATTTTTTGGATTGGTTTTTTTTTTTCTTCCTGAAAGTATAGAGGCATTATTACAGATGATAACAAAATAAACACAGCCTAGCCAAACAAGTTAAGGTGAAGACTGAAGAGGAACAGCGGAAAGGGAAAGTAGAATGGAAAGGAAATGAAGTCATATGACAAACAGAACAGAACTGAAATTTTCGGTATGTGAACCAAAATGAAATTACCTGGCCTTGTGCAAATTAGAGAGGACAACAAGAGTTGCTTGCATTTTTTGGGTCTCTTGGGACAATCGGATCTTCATATCCCGGAGGTTTCTTGAATGTTCTAAAATCTGGCTCTCCTTCCTCAATACCGCTCTTTGATGCGCCGCTATTTTCTTATTCCGATCTCTGTCAAACCTAAAACCAGCAATACCTGATTTAAACCAACCTAGAACAAATATTTCGAAAATCAGTAAATAAAAATAAAATCTGTACCTGAGCTTATAGAGCGATTTAGGGTTCGATAAAGGGGCAGAGGAAGAAGAAGGAAAATCGGAGGAGAGGAGGTGCGACCAGAGAACGTCTTCATCGGATAATCGGTGGAAGCGCCTGCAGGAGATTGATAGACAGCAGAGGTCTTTGTAGCTAAAGCCGCCACTTTGAACACCGATTTCTAGGATTCGCCTCCACAGCTCGTCTGGGAGAAGTGACATTGAGCTGAGACTCAGACAGCCACCATTCAATGTCTCTCCATTTTTTGGGACAGGCCCCAGACTTTGAAATTACAAAAATTTATAGTAGGGCCAAATTCTTTCTATGGTTGTTTCCTCCTTTTTTCTTTTTTTTTTTCATTATACATATTATTTTCTTTTGATTGTATTGTTCAGAAAACAAATATTCTCTTGGTTTCCAACCTTCAAAGCACTAACATTTCATATTGGTGTCGTGTGACACTCTCCGACACTCTCCAACACATATCGAGACCGTGTCGATTGGCTTTGAGTTTTCTAACACATGAGCAGACATGACATCGATACGCGTGAAGTGACATGCATATAATTCTATAAACAAAGTGGATTAGAACATGAGAATTTCCGTTTGCTTCTTGATTTGCAGTGATTTGACGAGTAGCCTAGCCAAGTTGTTCGGATTTTCGCGCACTTCGTCTGAATGTGTATGTATACATTATATAATTTTGGTCAATTGCTGGATACAGTCGGGCTTCATGTTTTGAGCAAGCACAAATCCATATTTCAGTGATTAATTTCTTCAATTTTTGACGCAGATATTGCTAACTAACTAAACGAACATAACCATCAAGATATACAACGGTAACATGCAAGCTAAAAAGACCATCACTGAGGAAATGAAAAGACCAATAAATTTTCCAGTTGCTGCCGTAGAAAGTCTCGAGCATTCTGGAGAATTAGTTGGGAAAGAAAGTACTCTGAACCACATGCCTATTCTCCCCCTAATGCTGATTGCAGACCTTTTACCACGTGAGCCAAGGCCATGATCCATCAAATTTCCTTTTATTTTCACATTCCGTTTGTAAGTAAACAAGAAGAAAATGTTGGATGCTATCACATTCTCTCTTCCTTTGTTTTATCAACTTTTTTTACAAGGGGAAGAAAGGGACAGATAACCTGATAATCGATCTCAAATACGCAAGTGGCAGGAAATTTTGGAAAAGATAATATATGTACAAGAATAACTCAGCGTACACTTCAGTAGATCAGAACCTAAGAAAGGGATAGATTCACTAAAAGCATTCCTCCTAGCTGAAATAACAGGCTGACTCAATATGGGAAGTTATTTGTGTGCTGCAGTAGAGATTACCAATTCAACAGTGTAAACAACATGCAATGTCATAAGAATTGTAGCATTAGCAATGTCCACATTAAAGAAATCTCCCCTTCCAGATTAGTAAGAAAAGCTCGAGGAAATTATGATCTTAGACTCTTAGTCACTGCAAAGAAACCTCAAAGGCATTGAGAATTTATTCCATTGAGAAGGAAAAACTAACTTATATCTTCAGCTTTCAGGTCATTCTTGAAAAACGAAAAAACTTCAGAATTAGATAACAAGAATGCATGAACTTTGTAAACACAGCTGTAATAAAACAGACAAATGAGATATCTTACCATTGCGTTCAGGATGCCCCAACCACCACGAAATAATTCACATTACAAGCTTTTCAAAAATAAAATGCTGAAGCAAAGTAACCAATTATTAAATTAGGGAGCCATCACTAGCAGTCCAAAAAAACTGATAAGTGATAAAAAAATCTCGTTATACATGCTGTATTAAGGCCAATAAAACAGATAAGTGACGGTTCACAATGTAATTTACAAAAAAAATTAAAAAACAAATATAAAAAAAAACTTCATGCTCCATACTGGGACACAACAAACATAAAAAGGATTCCAAGTAGCTCCCTTAAATCCTAGTTCATCACCAAAGCCTGCTGGCCCACATTGTGCAAGTAAAGGCAAAAAGGTTCCAATTTTGTTTAGTGAGAGTACTACATGCGATGGTTTCCTAACTACAGCTTTTTCCAAGTAGTGATTATTTCACATCACTTATACTGACCAATTCTTGGCATTAAGAAGCAAAAAATGAGAAGAAAATTTTGTAACAGTGGTTTTACAGGTTTCAGAGAAAAAAACTCCTGAGCTGTTAACTACAGTACTGTAGCAAGCTTCTGTGAAGAACATAGCCAAATTCACAACAAGACCCATGATATTGAAAATGACGAAAAAGAGAATTTTCTATATGTGCTGACAGACAACGAAAGAGGAAAAATTTCTACATACCACTGCATGCAGGACTGCAATTTGATCCTGGGTATGTTCATGGTAAAGGGAAAATTTGAGTAATAGATTAGAACATGAATGGATAGTGTTCTAACATTAGGCTGCAGATAAACAATCATGGCTTTGAAGCTTGTCTCCCTGGTGCCTCAAGCCTTGAGGCTGGGGCGTGTGCTTAGCTTAACATCACCTATCTGCAGAATGAGAAACAATTAAGACAAAATGATTCTCACTTTTCTACTTTTAAACTTACAGCATGTGAAGCCATCAAATAATTGACAGCACTAAGCTGATGCTTTGTCATTGATAATATAATGTAGATCTTCAGGACTTAGACATTTCAAGCGCAGACCCAAAAAAGAAAAAGAAAAAGAGGAGTATGCCGGTCTCCCAGAATTCCATACTAACCAAAAGACTAGCACTTGACACAACAGATTGCCCCACCATGAAATCCTAGTTTAGGTATACATCTGAGCCATAAGACAGGCTACAATGCCCTTATGTCCACTCAATTGACCAGAAGCACAAATCTTGAGGTTGCTTCATGAAAAGGTATGAAATTCCCGTTCCAAAAACCTTCTACTAATCAGTTGTCAAAAGAACAGTTAAAGAAAAAAATAAGTTGCAATTAATATGAACGCTGATATCCTCAATGCGCCAATACTTTCCAGAAAACTGTATGGTCCTTTCAAGAGACTGGAAGCCTTACCAATACAATTAAGCCTAACCAATGTAAGCAGAGCAGGCCTTTATCTATAGTTGCGTTCAATTATATGAAGAAAGAAAGGAAACACTATCTAGAAAATTTGAAAGTAAGATCATAGAAATAAAACTTAAGAAAAGTATTCTTTATTCTCACTTTTTAATATAATAATATTTACCCAGAACAACACAAATTACAACTTAGTATTTCTTTTTTCTTTTTTCTTCTCATTCTTTTTCAATTCTATTTTATCTCATCTAAGTGAACAAACATGTCTACAAATCTACGTACTTATTAGTTAGTCGGTTAGTTATGCAAGATTTTCCAGCCAATTTATTTCCATTTCAATGATCACTGTTAACCAATAATTTTGCCACCGGCACGTGGTAACACGTTTATTGTAGATTTCAAAGTCACACAGGTAGACATCTCTTAAGAGCTTATACACAAATTAAATATGGCCAAGTAGTTCAAAAGATAACTAAAGGTAAGAAGAACCACTCATAACAGAATGATTTTTTTTTCCTTCTTGTTTGTGTGTCCATAGTGCATATAGACATAATGCAATAATAAAAAAATGATTTCAGAAATATATAAAAGAGAGACATGAAAAGCCATTCGATGCCAAAATCCATTTCATGTCATTACCAAATTACTAATTGGTCTCAAAGTGACTCCACTACACAATTCAGGTTGGACCACAATCAATTACATGAGCAGTGAAGAGACAGAATTTAAGGAACAAACCTTTTACTTTGTATACAGATCTCATGCCTACAAAAACATCAGCCTTTCTCTTAACATAATGTACCTCTTCCCAAAAAGAAATGGATGATCAAAACATCAGTAAATTTGTGGCTGTCCCAACAACAAAGGGTTCCATTAATAAGCGAGTCAAGAAGTAAAAAATAACACCCAGTGCAATAGATATAGGCAGAGCAGGCAAAGCTCGATGGCACACTGACAACAAGATAAGAGTGCACCCGAGTCCCGAAATAATGGCAAGATAACAGGCGTAGACAGTCATAAGGTCATACATTGCAGCTCTGCCCACTAGAACACTGTAGAAAATGAAATCCCCAAGACCAAGTTTAATACCTCTACTGAACATTTCGGTAGCATCCCTCCTCAACTGCTCTCTTGCATTCCCCGATCCAGTCATTTGAACAAGAGGAGACATTTCCTCATCAACAACAATTTCAGATGCTCCACTGCCAAACTGCCTAGTTATATCAGAGTGAACAATGACAGACGAATGTTCCGAAGAATCACTGCTTGTAGACTGCCTGCCCAGTGTGTTATCCACCAACAATAATCTCTGCCCTTCATCTCTATTACTTTCACTGCCCTCATTCACGAAACTGTCAATCCCAACCACAATGTAGTCTGAATTACCACGATTGTCACTCCCATTTGGATTCACATTGTCCCTTGAGACTGCCTGAAGCTCAACCGACCCAGAATCTGAAACCCCAGCAACCAAAAGGCCCAAGCTGGATCCATGGTGCTCAGCATTTCGTGGCATGGTTGGCCGAGCCTCATAAACCAAAGCTGGGAGCTCCTCATCCCGGCTAGAGGCCAACTCAACGAGGAGCTTAAGCGGGCCACCTGGGGCCAAGACAGCCACCAAATCATAGAGTGCGAGAGCCACAAGCAAAACCCAAGTGGTCCATTCGGGCAATTTGGTAAACCAAGCCGCGACAATAATCCCCAAGGAAACCATAAAAGCTTGGCGTAAAAAAATGGGCATCCCAGCAGCGAACATGGACAAGACACCCACAACAGTGAAATTGAAAAGCAGCAAAAAGCAAGTGATCGAGTCAATGGGTATGGAGAAATGCTGAATAATGGAGAGAAAAATCGAACCTCCCATGGTAGCGAGCACGAAGAAGGCGGAGAAGCGCATGTAGTTCTTCAAGAAGTTTGTGAAGTTGTAGTAGTAGAGAACCACAAGGAGGAAGGTGACGAGGGCGATGAGAATTACAAAGACGAGGGCGTTTAGGAGAGCGCCTTCGAGCTTTTGGGAGGTAGAGTCGGTGGGGCTCTCGAGGTAGACGAGGTTTGCCGCAGTCCGGATCGGAGCAGAAGAAGACGAGGATAAAGGGTTCGAGGGAGAGAGAGCGTAGACTAAAAGGACTACAAGGAACATGCAGATTGAGACTGGGGACATTACGCCTATGATTTCAACGCCGATCGACTCTAGGATGCTCGACTCCATTTTCGTCGAGCACTTTGCTGGGTCTTGGGGTTTCTCTCTTTCTTTAAGCCATTTTTCTATGTGCGATTGAGGAATTTCTCTTTGGGAAAGGGCAGCAACAAAGGGAGGGGAGGAGACTACTAATAAGTAGTCAATAATTTCCTTTTTTTCCTAAGAAAGTTTTTTCCCGATCTAGACTAAGGGGGTGTATTGTATTTAGATTTATGAAGATTTTTTTAAGTTATGGATTTAAAAAGAATTTATGGATTTACAAACTCTATGGAATTAAAATCTTCAGATTTATCAAATCTTTAAAATTCTATAGATTTTAAAAAATAAACTTTTATGGACTTGTAAGAACTCTCATGGAATTAGATAAATTTTTTATACTCATCATTTTATCGAGAAAAATACATGGTAAAAGTCCAATAAATAAATAAATTACTTAACATGGAAACTTTCTAACTTCATAGTTTCATATATACCAAAATAGGAAAACAAAAATCTCATCAAGAACAGATCATCAAGTAAAGGAAAGAAGCCGCTTACATTTATGAGCAATCAATTACTTGCGATAATTACCACCAAATTTATTTTTTTCCTCTATTTCATTTCATGCTTTCGGTTTCTAGATATAATAAGTACATTAGGTTGTAGAAAATTGAAGTGTTTGAGTTTTTTCTTTGTACTTTAAAGATAACTTTTTTTTATTCGTTTCGTTTGGTAATAAAAAAATATTATAGAAAAATAAATTTAAGAGAAATATTAGTTTGAAAAAAAAAACATTATTGCGACATTTTTATTTGTTATTTGTCATAAAATTTTATGGGTAATATATATTTATTGTCTTATATGTGGCTACACCTATATCTTTGAATAATATGGTTATGTGTGTGTGTGTGTGAAAGCGAGAAATGACAAAAGATAAATGAAGAACAAAGTGTGTGTGTGTGTGTGTGTGTGTGGAGAGAGAGAGAGAGAGAGAGAGAGAGATGATCATAGAAGAGCAAGATGAAATGGAAAAATGAAATAATAAAAAAAAGAAAATTTGGAATCCATGGAAATCTCTAGGCTAGAGGTTGGATTGTTGAAAACTTTTTGTCTTTACAATTAACACTAAACAATCCACACAATTCCATCATTTAATGAATCCTTATAATTCCTTGATTTTTCGAATACACCTAAACTTTTACAGACTCATTAAAAGTCATTAAAAAACTTAATTGAATACACATAGACTTCTAGAGATTTTTTAACAATCCTAATTGAATACCCCTAGACTTTTGAATTCCACAACAATCTTTAAAATATCATAGAAATCAAAATTCAATACACCCCCCTAAATTAAATACACCTAGACTTCTAGAGATTTTTTAACAATCCTAATTGAATACCCCTAGACTTTTGAATTCCACAACAATCTTTAAAATATCATAGAAATCAAAATTCAATACACCCCCTAAATTAAATACACCTAGACTTCTAGAGATTTTTTAACAATCCTAATTGAATACCCCTAGACTTTTGAATTCCACAACAATCTTTAAAATATCATAGAAATCAAAATTCAATACACCCCCCTAAACAAAGATATTTGCAAGTTTACTTGCAAAATGGAAAAAGTGGAGGAAAGGAAATCATCTCCCGAACCATTTATCCTTGTACTCTTCTACTTCGAGGATAAAGGGTTCGAGGGATTCACTTTCTTTCTTTTCTTACACTAATTACTCATTTTCATGCATTGATTATAAATTTTCTGAATACTTTCCGAGAATTACCAAACACATGAATGGAAACCTTATAGGAATTTAATTTTCCATGTTCACATAAAAGACCAAAGAATTGATTTCCTTTCCACGAACCAAACGAAACCTAAAAGGAAACATATTCTCTAGAATTTAACCATGTGATTGACCTGCTCATGGTTTCAGTGCCGCAGCTGAGAGTATGGCTAATGATGTGCAAGCTGTTAAGGAAGAAACTAAGGCTCGGTTGGAGAAAACTAATGTCAAGTACAAAGCTGCAGCAAACAAGCACCAAAGAGTTAAAGTGTTCCAAGAAGGAGATTATGTGATGGTGTTCTTGAAGAAGGACAAATTTCATGTTGGCACTTATAGTGAGTTGAAGCCAAGAAAGTATGATCCATGCAAGGTGTTGAAGAAGATACATGGCAATGCTTATGTTGTTGAACTTCCTGAATCAATGGGGATTTCCAACACCTTTTAATGTTGTTGATTTGCATGAGTTTCATGAAAATGAGTCTCTTTATCCTAATGATAACTCGAGGTCGATTTCTTCTAAGAGCGAATGGATCGAAACAAAGGAAGAATCAGAACTGTTCATGTTTGGTGTTCCAGCTCCTAATAGATATTATAACACCTTTTTTAGAAGAAAACGGCGAGACGAAACAAACATGGCACTTTGCCCTGACATGTGGGCTTTTTTAGGGATCCAAGGTTTTTTAAGGCCTCAAAACAGACTTTCGTATTTTAATTATTTTTCTGAAAGTTTTTTGAAATTCATTATTTATTTTAATTAAACTCGTGAGCTAAATTAGGCCTTTTTGTTAGTGTCCTAGGATTTCTTTTCATTATATAAATAAAATCGAGAAATTTTTCTCACATCTCTGGTAGATTCCAGTTTATCCTATTAAGTGTTCATCGCTTGTGAATCTCTTTATTACTTCCGTTGCCTTAGGTTAGATGTGAGAGACCGAGAGAGGAGAGGTTGATCCAGATAGGAAGAAGAGAGCAAAGGTCTCTGTGCTGGCTGCACGAACAAAGAGTGAGAGAGGGTCGGGTTCACAGGGAAGATTGATTTGGTGTTCTGTAGAGGTTTAGGTCTACCTAATTATGTTGATTTCTTAAATTGTGGGATTGAATTTGAGCAATTCAATCTTGTAAAAGATTAATGCCTAGGTCGCGTAGTGGTTTTGTGTTCACCCTTGGGGAGAAAATTTATGTTTTGAACCAGCATCCTGTGTTGAGTATTATTTTTAGTTGTTTATTTTGTGTTGAATAATTCTAGTCATCCTAGTTGTCCTAGTCACTAGGATGTCAGTATGTTTTTCCTATTCTTTAGGGAAATCCCAGCAGTCTAGGAGTTTGTTGTTTATGGGATTAGGCTTGTTGTTTTCTCTCATTAGTCTGTTTATGTATTATGCTATTATGACTCTTTAGTCAATGAATAAATCATCGTTTTATTTTCAAGTATCTTCTTTATTTCATTCAAAGTCTAGTTTTCAACATTTTGGTATCAAAGCCCCCACTGGGCCTGAGGAAGAAGAGAAAAAGCAGCAACTTTTAACTTGCAGCAACAAGTGTCATGGCGACATATAGCAATTTTGTGCAGCCTTCAATTACTCGTTTGGATGGTAATTATGACCATTGGAGTATGCTTATGGAGAAATTTTTGTCATCCAAAGAGTATTGGGTCATTGTGGAAACGGGTTTTAGAGAAGTAGCTGAAGGAATAGCCTTGTCAGAGACTCAGGAAAAAATGCTTGATGGATAGAAACTCAAGGATCTCAAGACCAAGAATGATCTGTTTCAAGCCATTAATCGTGCCATTTTGGAGACTATTTTTCCAAAAGATACATCGAAACGATATGGGATTCTATGAAGAAGAAATATCAAGGGACAACATGCAAGGGTGAAAAGGTAGCAGCTACAAGCTCTTCACAAAGAGTTTGAGACTATTCACATGAAGAAAGGAGAGTCTATAGATGAGTATTTTTCTAGAACTCTCACAATAGCACATAAGATGCACATTCATGGTGACAAACTGGAAGATATTGTAGTGGTACGTAGAAAAGATTCTTTGCTCAATGACTCAAAACTTTGCTTACATGATATGTTCAATTGAGGAGTCTAAGAACATCAATGAGTTATCTATTGATGAATTTCAAAGTTCATTACTGGTGGATGAACAGAGGATGAGAGTGTTCATACTACATGTATTACTGTTACATGTCACCAAGCACAATCAACAGTCTCCTAGCGGGCCCACATGACGTGTAGGACCTGGACCATGACATGCGCCACCAAGCCCGGGACTTGGGCTACCTCACCATGGTGGAAGCTGACCAAGACCTCGCCAGGAGGCGTCCCTCTCATGCTCGCCAAAAAACTTCATGACAAGCATTTATCACATTAGCATCCCACATGAGAAATGTGTAATTGTGAGGAAACTCCCTTATCTATAAATGGGACTCCTCACCTAGAAAATATGATCAAACTCAAACTTAGTCTCACACCTCCTGATCCATGATTGTATCACATCACATGGGCATGTAGTTCCACTACTTAGTGGATTACTCAAGAGAACGTTGCTTCCCTTCAAGGGGGAGGTGAACCACTATTCTCTTGTGTTACCCATGCATGCACAACACTTAGTCTTTGGACCTCGTACCTCATGCTGACAACCTTGGCATAAACAAAGAGTACTCACATGGAGGAACAAGCTTTGAAAGTGGCCACACATGATGAATTTTCAATATGGAGAGGTTCCAGTAGAGGTCGTGGTTAGGGCCTAGCTGGATGAGGACGAGGTAGAGGAGGACGTGATGGTGGTAGAGGAATTTTTGACAAGTCCCACATTGAGTGTTATCGTTGTCACGGGTATGGTCATTTTAAGTCTAAATGCACTGCAAATTTGCATTATGACAGAGAAGAGAAGTCCAATTTTGCTGAGAACGAAGAGAAAGAAGAAGAAACTCTACTGATGTCTTACCATGACAAGGAGGCAAAGGCAAAGGCAAAGTCAAACTTGTGGCACTTGGAATCTAGCTACAGTAATCACATATGTGGTAACAAGTTCTTATTTTCTAAATTAGATTAATCATTTCATGATACTATGAAGCATGGAAACAATTCCAAAATATCTTTTTTGGGGAAGGGAAATATTAAGCTGAAAATTGGAGATCACATTTTCAAAATATTTGATGTTTTCTATGTTCCACACTTATAAAAGTAATCTTATTAGCATGGGCCAGTTGCAAGAAAAGGAGTATACTACCATCATTTGAAGAGGCTGCTATCAAATTCAACATCCAGTGATGGGTCTGATTACACAAGTTCAACATGACTGCAAATCGGTTGTTTCCATTACACATTGGCAAAGGTACTCAAGCCTGTTTTACAACAAAGATGGATGATTCAACTTGGCTATGGCATCTTTGTTATGGACATTTGAATTTCAATGGCTTAAAGACTTTGCAACAGAAATATATGGTGAGAGGTCTTCCTAATATCATTTGTCCATCAAGAATTTGTGAAGAATTTGTTATTGGTAAACAACATTGAGATTCTTTTCAAAGAGAGAATGCATGGATGACCAAAGAAGAGTTCACTCTTACATTTGTGGTCTAATTCATCTAGCATCAAATAGCAGCAAGAGACACTTCATTACTTTTTATTGATGACTTTAGTAGGAAGACCTGGGTGTATATTTTGCAATATAAGTCAAAACTTTTGCTATGTTTAAAATATTTCAGGCATTAGTAGAGAAAGCTTCCGGGAGAGCCATTAAATACATACAGACCATGGTGATGAGTATAACTCACATGACTTTGCAAGTTTCTATGCAATGCATGAAATTAGGAGACAACTTACAACAACGTACTCCCCACAGCAAAATGGTATCTCAGAGAGAAAAAATCGCACAATATTAAATATGGTGTGAAGCAAGTTGGCAAAAAGAAATACTCCAAAGAATTTTTAGGCGGAAGCAGTTAATTGGAGTGTTCATGTTTTGAATAAAAGTCCTACTCTTGTTGTTAAAGATAAGAGACCAAAAGAAGTTTGGTCTGGGAACAAACCATCAGTTGATTATTTCTAGATTTTTGGTTATCTATGATGAAGTAATCTGGGCGTCACAATCAAAATCAATTGGCAATGGTTGGAGAGGCCCAAATCCTTATAAACACATTTGCAAGGTCTCTCTTCTCCAATGTGGGACAACACTCCACACTCTCACATATATATGCACACATTCCAAATGAAAATAGATAGAAACTTGATGACAAAGGAGTGAAGTGTATCTTCTTGGGAGTCAGTGAGGAATGTAAGGCATACAGGTTGTGTTTGATAAAGAAAACTCATGGGAATCAAGTAGTATGAACTAGCAGCAAGTTTTTGTGATCCTTGGGGAAGAAGAAATTAAAAAAGAGATAAACCACCAATAGTTGCAATCATTAAATGCAGGTCTATCAAACTCATCAGCTAGCATTCTGAATGAAGCCCAGTCAACTGATCTATCCAACCTAAGAAGTCAACGCATAAGGAAAACACCAACATGGATGATTGATTACGAAAGTGGAGGTGAATTGTCCGATGATGATCTGATTACTCACTTTGTCTTATTTACAGATTGTGATCCGGAAGCATTTGAAGAACTAGTTAAAGAAACCAAATGACAAAAAGCTATGGATTCAGAAATTATAGCTATAGAGCATAATGATACCTGAAAGCTGATGATCTTCCACAAGGGCGTAAAGAAATTGGTGTCAAATGGGTGTTCAAAACCAAGTTCAATGAGAAGGGAGAAATTGACAAGCATAAGGCATGATTGGTTGCAAAATGCTATAAGCAGAAGTATGGGATTGACTACAAAGAAGTGTTTGTATCAGTTGTAAGACATGGTACCATTCGACTGGTGGTGTCATTAGCAACACAAAATTCCTAGCCTATCTTTTCAAATGGATGTGAAATCAGCCTTTCTACATGGCAATTTGCATGAGAAAATATACATTAATCAACCTCCTGGCTACAAGCAACAAGAAAATGAGAAGAAAGTATACAGGCTGAAAACGACTTTACATGGGCTAAAACAAGCACCTAGAGCGTCATACAGTCACATTGATACCTATTTCTAAAAATTAGGTTTTCTAAGATGTCCATACGAGCATACTCTGTTTATTAAGTCAAGAGTTGATAGGAAATTTCTAATAGTGTGCTTGTATGTACATGATCTGATCTACACACAAAATGATAGAGAAATACTTAATGATTTCAAACGTTCCATAATGGTAGAGATTGAAATGACTGATCTGGGAATGATACATGCATTAGTTTCTTGGAATTGAAGTGACGCAATCATCAGCAGAAATCTTCATGGCACAAAAAAAGTATGCTCTAAAGATTTTGGAGAGGTTTCAGATGATGAATTGAAATCCAGTTGAAACTCCAACTAAGCTAGGATTGAAGCTAATGGAAGGATTCTAAAGGAAAGAAAGTTGACAACTCTTTATATAAGCAGATTGTTGGTAGCCTGATGTACTTGATAGCAACCTAACCTGATCTTATGTATGTTATTAGCCTTATTAGCATATATATAGAGAATCTAACATAGCTTTATCTTTGTGTTGCAAAAAGAATTCTTCGGTATTTGAAAGGTGTAAGGGCAAGTTTTCTTGCAATTGGCTATTTCCTATTTAGACAAAACCTTTTCTGTGTAATTGCACCACATTGTATAGTCTATAGGACTTTAGATAGAGTGGCATTAGGATTGTGTTCGTTCGGCATCTTCGGAGTTCATCTCAATAACTTTTGGTGACTTCGTTTTCTTCTTCCTCAAGGTATGGATCATGCATGTGCATCTCATTCATCTTTTATATGCTTAGGAGGTTGCTCAATCATATTAGGATTGCTAGAACTTAAAATGGTTTATTCAAGAATGTGCAAACCTTTGTTAAAATGCCGAAAACACTCTAGGCGATTATAGGCGATCGATCACCTAAGGTCAGAAATATGACCGTTGTGTTTAAATTAATGCGCTTAAGTGCGGAATATATCCGTTACATTTTTGTTCCCTGCGATCGATCGCATCCTTATAGGCGATCGATCGCCTCTCAGGTTTTCACCTTTGAAAACGTCTCTGTATGCTGTGCGATCGATCGCACCCTATCAGGCGATCAATCGCTCTTCAGGTTTTTACTCTTAAAAACGTCTCTGTGTACTGAGCGATCGATCGCACCCCTTTGGGCGATCGATCGCATAAGACCCCTGGTCTATATAATCAGTTTTCTGCCGTTTCATTTGTTAACTTTCCTATCTAAAACTCTTGCAAACTGATTTCTGAGAAAGTTCTTTGGTATTGAGTGATCCTAGTCCATGCTATAGGTTCCTCCCTTGATGCTCCACATACAATCCACATGCTAAACCTTTGATTTGCTTGATACAAGCTAGTTTAGCTTTTGATAGGATTAAGGAGTTCTTGTTCAACTCTAGCAAACGTTGATTGTTGTTTTGCTGAGTTGAACGGTTTCATACACATCCATTCATACATCATTGCATAGCCGTGGTTCTTGTGATTGGAGGTTCACACCGGTGGAGTTCAATTGAAGAAGCTTTGTGAAGGTGCACTTGAAGAAGCAATTGGAAACTCATAAGGTTAGAACTGCCACTAGTCAATAGGTTGATAGTGTTTGAGTTTGGAATCGAATTTCCCCTTTATATGTGTTTGCCTTTTGGCGTTTTTCATAGTGTGATTCAAGAGCGTGGCGTACGGCTCCCCTCCGGTTTTCCTCTAGAGGTAGAGGTTCCGGGTGACCATTTCTTGTGTTGTGTGTTTGTTGTTATTGGTGTCTTGTTTATCTATCATTCACTTTTGTGTATATCATTGTGTGATTCATTCAATAGATTGTAGACCGTGGTGTGCTATTTTGACGCACACTTTGGGTTTTAGGATTGTTCAATTGAGTGTTGTTATTGCATGCTCTTGTGGTTGTTCAATTGAACATTGGTTGAACCCTTGTTTGTTGATTAGTGTTGTACAACTTACCGTTAAAGGGAATTTCAAAAGGTACCATTGATTTTGGAGTGTTTTATAAGAAAGATTCACAATCTAGTGTACTTGGCATGTGTGGCTTCACTAATAGTGATTATGCTGGAGACATTGATGATAGAACAAGCACATCTGAATTTTTTTTCATGATGGGGTCAGGTGCTGTATCTTGGGCATCCAAGAAACAATCAATTCTGACATTGTCAACTACTAAGGCTGAGTTCGTAGCAGCAATAGCTTGCATGTGGTTGTCAAGTTATTTGGCTAAGGAAACTGCTTGAACTGTTGAGTTTTGAGCAACAAGGTCATACTGAAGTGTTATATGACAATATATCTGTTAAGACTAGATGGGCATGTTTCACGTCGAAGATTGAAGTGATGATATCAATCCTAGTGTTTTGGAAAAACGAAAACAGTAAAGAACAAAGCAATCTATTGACGCAATGAAAACTTCAAACTTGAGGACAAAACACTGTGGGGCACAAGCCCAGGAGAACGATCAATCCACTAGAAGCAATTTGAGAATATCTCTTACAAACATCAGTAAACCTCGATTACCATTACAATAACTAGCAGCTCTAGTCTATGTGTCTGTCTTGAGTCTTCTTCTCACGAAAGTATTCCTCTAGGATTGAAACACGTCCTTCAATCTTTAGTCAGAATCACTTCTCTACTGGCTGCGAGAGAATGAGGCAATATTGAACCAAGGATCGATTCACTTCACATGTACAAGAGAATCCATGAACGAATTATGCTTTTATGCTATGATATAAAAGCAGCAGCACATGAGATAAACAATAATCTATAGCCTCAAAAACATACAACGACACCTTTTCAAATCAACCTATATAGGAGCAACGACTTCCCCTTACTTTAAAGTCCTAATCCTAATTGACTTCCTATAAGGAAATATCTTTTTCTAAAGATTGTCAATTAAGAAATAAAACAATAAAGGATTTTACTGAAAAAAATCCTAAATCAATTAGAATTCAAATACAATTAATAAACGCAACGATAAAAGATTTTCTTAAACAAAATAAAATCAAGGATTTTGTTAAGAAAATCATATCCATTTAAGGAGATCACAAACACATACTTACCATGCATATTCACTTAATTACCTTAAAGTGGCATAGGTTGTTTACACTCCTAATCAATCAACGTTTGTTTAGGAATGTCAACATTAAATATACCAACAATCTCCCCCTTTGGCATTCCTATACAAAACAACTCATAGTCAACAACCTATGCTGCAAGAACCAAGGATCATGCTTCCACATCAGTGACCTGAAACACTTATAAGAAAAGCACCTTGTGAAGAACAACAGTGGCAATATAGCATATTTAAACAAAGCCAACAAATATAGTCGTATAGCATAGGTTCTTCTTCTCCCCCTTTTTGAATAGGGATGCCAAAGCCACTAAGAAACTCCCCCTTAGAAGCACGACTATGTGATAGATAAGCAAGAGACTTACATCACAAAGCAACCACAAAATGTAGTGACCAAGCACTGAAAACTCCCCCTAAAATGATGAATATGTATGCAAAAATGATCAATGCAAACACACAATGAGTAGAGAATTATCCACACACTAATAAGAGGGAAGAGACATAGCCTTTAGCCAAAATATAAGTTATATCTTCACCATATAAACAAAACAAGCAAATTTCACCTATTGAATCAAGTTAAGACACAAAAAAGTAGGTAAGAGTATGATCGAGTATTCTTGTACCTTTGTGGTGATTGGTGAACATATTTCAATGTGGGATCTGTATCATGTTAGGAATCCTCGATCATTCTGTACAAAATGTAGTGACCATGCACTGAAAACTCCCCCTAAAATGATGAATATGTATGCAAAAATGATCAATGCAAACACACAATGAGTAGAGAATTATCTACACACTAATAACAGGGAAGAGACATAGCCTTTAGCCAAAATATAAGTTATATCCTCACCATATAAACCATATTTTGCTACAATAACTTTTGAGTGCAGCAATAACTCTTGAAATATGGTTTATGCTTTCCACTTTTCTCAATTAAAGTAGTATGTTTAAATATTTAATGATCATCTTACTACCTTTGGCCGCGTTACCAAAGATTATTTTTCCCCATTAGGGCTTATACTCGTGAAAATAGACCACGAGCATTGGTCCCATGACAACAGGTCTAAAAAGATTTGGACCAAAATATTTTGGGCTCAAACATTATGTGATCTTGAGCTTGGACAAAATATTCTTAACCACCTTTGGCTTTACACATGCACACATATTTTTCTTGTGGTGGTAAACATCAACATGGTTGATCAGGTAGTATAGCAGTTTGTTGTTTTTGAGATTAGTCCTGCTGTTTTCTCTCATTAGTCTGTCTATGTTTTCTGCTACATATTGACTCTTTAGTCAATAAATAAATCATCTATTTATTCTCAAGTATCTTCTTTATTTAAACTAAGGGTTTTTAACACCCACGGTGCCTATACTTTCGCCCACCAGACTAATAAATGCCCAGACTTTTAAAACGATCACAGAGGTGCCCAGACTTCTAAAACAAGGACTTTGAGGTGCCTCCGTCTAAATTCTGTTAACCTTCCGTTAATTAAGAGGCTAAATTGGTAATTTCGCATTTTTTTTTTTGTGAAATGACTTTTAAGGACTTGATGTAAGTCACAACATAGATTAAAATTTTTGTCTAAGATAAGGTTCGAACCTTGAACCTCATACATACAACTTTTCAACCCTACCACCAAGACACATGTTCTCCTTGTTTAATAATATGCAAGCATAGTATTTAATTATGTCTTACTCGATCCTAGCACATACACTTTCTCATTTAAATATTTAATTTATCTTTATCCCTCTTCTTTTTTTAATATTTAATTTTTCTCTCTATTTTTTTCATTTATTTTCTTTCATTCTCCCCTTTTAATATTTCTGTTAAATATTTGATCCATCTCTTTTTTAAAATATTTCAGTTAAATATTTAATTCATCTCTCTATGTTGGAAATTAATTATAGAAGGTACATTTAGATGTAAGTCTTAGCATTTTCTGCTCTTTGTCCAATTCCCATGATGTAGCTAACTTCAGTCTTGCACTTGTCGAAGGAACCAATGGGCAGTTTTCTTGCTTGCATCATCACCATTGTTAAGATCAATATATGGAACACATAACTATATATCTAACCTGAAATATTTCCTATCTATATATTTTTAAATTTGATTTGAAAGGTCAAAGAAGCTCAATTAAGCTAGTAAATTTTTAACAAAAATATAAAAAAGACATAGATTAAATATTTAACTGAAATATTTAAAGAAAGATATGGATCAAATATTTAACATAAATTTTAAAGGGGAGAATGAAAGAAAATAAATGAAAAAATAGAGAGAGGAATTAAATATTAAAAAAATAAGAAGGATAAAGATAAATTAAATATTTAAATGAGGAAGTGTATGTACTAAGATCGAGTAAGACATAATTAAATACTATGCTTGCATATTATTAAACAAGGAGAACATGTGTCTTGGTGGTAGGGTTAAAAAGTTGAATGTATGAGGTCCAAGGTTCAAACTCTATCTTAGACAAAATTTTTAATCTATGTTTTGACTTACCTCAAGTCCTTAAAAGTCATTTCACAAAAAAAATAATGCGAAATTACCAATTTAGCCTCTTAATTAACGGAAGGTTAACGAAATTTAGACGGAGACACCTCAAAGTCCTTGTTTTAGAAGTTTGGGCACCTCTGTGATCGTTTTAAAAGTCTGGGCATCTATTAGTCTGGTGGGCGAAAGTTCAGGCACCGTGGGTGATAAAAACCCTTCAACTAAATAACTTTCTTTTGAAGGTAAATGAGAGCCTTCGCTCTCCCTCTTCTCTTGCAACGGCGGCAAACCCTAGGGTTTGCCCAGCCTTTTTCTTTGGCCTACAACAGCGGCGACGGCGGCTCTCGTGGTGCCTGGCAAGCAAGTTCTCTGATCTCGAGCACCCTCTCTGTTCAACCATTCAGTTGTTGTACCCGATTCCTGATGTGAACATAAAATGCGTGCACAAAGTACCTTAGGTGTTCGTGGCTTAAGGAGGATGATCGGTGTTCGTGGCTTCGGGATTTCGGAGACCCAATCCGTGTTTGGGTTGCCGGCCCTCTCCGACGATGTTTTGCTATTCGTTGTTCTCTCTTGGGGATGTCATTGATCCTGGATTGAGCATGGTCTGTGGATGTTGGGGTTGTGTACAGGTGATGTCTACGGATCTTGGTCTTTATGTGATTCGAATTCGACGACGTCGGTTTGTCCAACGGATCCGGCGACGTAGGGTGGAGCATCGAATCTGCAGGCAACAGCGGCTGCCCTGGTTTCTTGATCCCAGTTCGGGTCCAGGCTTGGTTGTTCAAGATTGGATTCCATTTTGGGTTCTGTTTTTGTTTCCGAGTCGATGTCTGGGTATGCTTCGAGATCGGTTTCAGATTTGGATCTGGGACCCAGGTGGTTTGTGGAATTTGGATCTGGGTCAGCCATATTATTATTGGATATGGAATCCAGGTTCTTAGTTCTTGTTTTTGAGAAGTCGTTTGCCGTCCGCCAAGTTTCTGACACCCTTGGTTGGCTTCGATTTCTCGGCGTTTGGATCATCTTTTTCCAGTGTTGGTACTTGGCACTAAGTTTGTTGGGTGGTTCACATCGGTTACGGTTACGGTTACTTCAATATTTTTCACTGCTCAACTGGCCATCGCAGTGTATTGGTCGATGCCTTATGGCAATTGGTTATAGTTCTGTTACTTTCATTATCAGCTGCGTCTGTGCATCTTATTGCTCTAAAGTTCAGATGTTTTCGTGCATCTAGTTATGTTTTTATGTTTTACTTTCGATGCTTTTTTGACATCTGCATTTGTACTCCTTAGTATTATTATTAATAGACTTTCGTTTTCTATCAAAAAAAAAGTATCTTCTTTATTTCATTCAAAGTCTAGTTTTCAACATCCTAATCCATTTTTTAAGGTTTTTGATCCGCTTCACGAATCTTGGAGATTTCTTCCTAATCCTGCACACTACAATGGAATTGACACTTTCAGAATTTCAGGACTAATCAAAATATGACATGGGCCACAAGCTTTTCAGGGATGGCTGCGATTTTGACGCTCGGCAAGAAAAATGGGAACGTGCTGATAAGTATGAATGTCTAAATAAGGGGTTTAATGCTGTTGTGGAATTTTAAGATGTCGAGATAGTAGCTTTGGTCTTCCATGTCGAATATCACTTGAGATTTGCTCTATTTTGGTTGGTGCAATTGGAAATTTATGCTAAGGAGTCGATCCGTGGCTTAATTAAGGTGATTTTTAGGAATTATTCCTCAATTGAAGTTGACATATATGGTGAGACTTTTCTCTTTGATATTGCTGCTTTGACCAAAAGAAAAATCTAAGATTGGTGTTGGGACGACTATTTCATGGGCCAATGGTTCTACGGTGTGATCTTTATCATGTCAATTATGTCAGCTTCATTTGAAGCATTTGATGTTTATTTAGAAATTCAATGGAGTTGGTGAATTGCAATCGACTACTACAGTGTTTCAGGCTTTCAGCTTTGCTAGCTCATTTTTTTTCTTTTTGTTCTTTTACTTCGGATAGGTGGCTCGGGACATAATTATTTGAATTTGTTCTTGTTGGTAATCTAGGATTCTAGATTGCATTGCAGTCTTAGTAATTAACATTGATATTTATTCAAATTAAATTCTTTTTGTTTTCACTCTTTTAACATGGAACATCAAAAATCCATAAAAGAAAGTCTGGGTTTTTTTGTTTATAAAAGAGCATCGGTCGCCCTCAGATCTTCATTAACAAAACAAATGAATACAAGGGGAGACATAGTGCTTAAACCTCAAATTACAATACGCATATAGAAAACGTCATACAATATATAATAGCAAGAGTTTCTACTAAATTTATGTATTAAAACTTGTACCAACTAGTAGGGATTGCACAATTGATGATACAATCCGCTTTACAATATCGGCGGCATATCGGAAAGATCATGCCAAAAAAGAGCTATAAATCACCAATTAGCTCAGCTTTCTCACTATGCAGCCAACCAGAAATTCTGGTGATTCTATATTTCATCATGCCACTAGGAGGTAGCGTCCAGGAAATTCTGGTGATTCTATCCGCTTTACAATATCGGCGGCATATCGGAAAGATCATGCCAAAAAAGAGCTATAAATCACCAATTAGCTCAGCTTTCTCACTATGCAGCCAACCAGAAATTCTGGTGATTCTATATTGCATCCTGCCACTAGGAGGTAGCGTCCAGTTACCAATAGCTCGCCACCTCACTAGGCCAGACATGGCACACTGAGTGTACAGACCGGGAGAACGTCCACCTATCTCTTCCACAAGTTGGTAGGAATTTATTGAAATAAAAAAACTACTAAACAACAAAGGAACAATAAAACAAAATCAAAGCCAAGCCAAGCATTAGCCCAGTTAGCCCAAGGACCGCGCAGAGAGTCCGGTTTTTTTTTTTTGTTACAAGGAAGTCTGGGTTTTTGGTTCCTCTAATTCGATGTAATCTTTTAATTTCTTTAATTTTTCTTGTTATTATATATATATACTAGAATTGTGGATACATGCTCTGCATGTATGACAGTTTTTTTTATTAAGAAGCAGTTTTTTTTTTAAAGTAGTGGGTAAGTTTTTTATTATTTTATTTTTTTATTAATTATTTTGTTTTTTACTTTTTTGTCCCTAACAGTTAACTTTTATCTAAGGTTATTTAATACTTGAGGGTTGTTTTGGTAAAAAAAATCTGTTTTGGTTGACAACGGGTGTTCTCTTAATATATAGTATAAATATATATTTTGTGAGAAATTATATTGGGACCTCTAAATTTCCTTACTTGACCTCATTCATTTTTGAATTATTAAATTACTTATATATCCTCGTGTAAAATTACAGATATGGACAATGAATAATAGAGAAATTCTATTGGGACATCTAAATTTCCTTACCTGACCTCATTCATTTTTGAATTATTAAATTATTTATTTATCCTCGTGTAAAATTACAAATATGGACAATAAATAGTAAACCCCACACTTTAATTTGTCTACAGATTTTCTATTTAGTTTTAACGACATAAACCCTAAACTCTCATCTACCTATACGCGCTCGATCTCTCTCTCAAACAATGAACACTCAACGACATAAGAAGTTATAATTGATTGAAACAAATTAATCTTCACTTATGGAGACTCAATTCATGGTTTCAGAACCTTCAAAGGAGGTATTGATTGATATATCTATTGTTGTTCGTGTTGATATCTACTATTGTTGGTTTCAGAACCTTCATAATTTTTTTTTCGTTGGTGTTGATTGATGTTAGTTTCTTTGGTGGTTTTTTTTTTGTTTAGACAACTGAAAGAATTAGCTTGAGCCATAAAGATACCCCAATGAGTTTAATATTGTGGTTTCCAAACCATGCATTCATATTTGAAACAATTCAGTTGAGGTGCTACTTTATTGTCAAATCGGGTTGTAAGTGTTTTGTTTCAACTAACTGAGAAGTTTATGACTGTTTGATTCAATCAATGGAAGTTTTAGAAATTTTTGGTGAAATTTTTTTGGTCTGAACAAAAAAAATTAACAAATGGAGGTGCAGTGAGTGAATTAGAGGTATAATAAGTAATTCCTTTATCTTTAGGTGAATTGTAGAACTAAGGTTATTTTGGGAAATCAAAAAGAGGTCTAGTGAGCAATTGGTTTTATTTAAAAGCAAAAAGGAGGTGTAGAGAGTATGAAAGGTCAGGTGAGAAAATTTGGAGGTCTCAATAAAACAACTCTTGCATATTTTGTTGGTAAAAAAGAAGAAGAAAAGAAATGGAAGCAAACGAAATAGAGAAGGAAAGAAAGACCCAAAGAAATAGAGAAGGAAAGAAGATAGCAGCCTCTAGAACTCCCTTTGTCCTTATTCAAGACCAAGATTAGGCTTTAGAGTTGTCTTTGGAGATCAATTTTTTTATTTTTCAGACTATTTGAATGACACTAAATGATAATAAATCATAACTAAAAAGCAGCATATTGAGCTATATCATAGTCAACTTGGTGGTTTCCATATCGAAACTTATGCATCCGATTACCTCAAATCATAACTAAATGGCACTAAGTCATACCTAAAATATTGCGTGTCGAACTATATCATAACCAAATCGTAGATAGCAATCTTAAAACTTGTGCACCCGATTACGTTAGAAGAAAAAAATTCGAGTGCGTAGATTTTTTTTTTCTTAACTACGAAACTTGTACACCCGATAAAGTGAATTTTGTAGCTGATTTTTACATTGGTAAAATAAGACATTCATAAGGGCGGTTTGGACTATTTGAGTCCAAACATGTCCATTTATATATATATATATATATATATATATATATATAAAAAAGCAATCTTCAGGAGTTCAGGTTTCAGCTGCCTTTACTAGTAAAAAAAAAATAGTACCATGTCCATAAATGAATGTGTCCCTAAATTCTTTATGCGAAATCAGATTTTGATTCAAAATTTAGAGAGGCAATCATTGTAACCTAATGAGTATTGATAGTCTAATTGTTGTTCTTAGTGAAGCAGTTCTTAGTAAAGCAATGACGTGCCGTATACTATCACCAAAGAACATGCTCATCTTTCATTTAACAAACATAAACATTAAAGTCCATCAATACATCATCATGGGTTAGGGCACACAACCCTAGCTCCCAATCTAAAGGACTACTCATAACTCATTGTCAAATATATCAATAACCCCAAATATGAAAATATCAAGACAAATTATAAGTAAAGAGGTGTAAAGAAATGCTCAAGATGGTGATGGCTAGCTGCCCCTTGGTGCTTCCAAGCATGTAGCAAGCCTCCTTGTACTCTTCTATTCTTTTCCAAACTTGAACTCGTCTCTAACTTCCAAATCCTTGGGCTCTCAATGGATTGCAACTTAAAGTGGTGAAAATCTATGGAATGATGGTGGAAAATGGATGGTTGAAGTGTTTGGGATGTGTGGAACAACTTTTGTGAAGGGATGGAAGTGATTTGAGTGGTGCAAGGTGGAGAAAATGGTCAAAACACAGACTGAACTCGTCCAATCCGTCCGGACGGATTTGTGGCGTCCGATCGTCTAGGACGGATCTGAAAGTGTTTTTGAGAGACCTTGGTTGGTCTCTTGGGTGAAAATGAATGAATGGTGGCTAGGGTTCTCCGTCTAATTATGAATGGGAGGTATTAAACATATATGTGATGTTAATTGAAGGGTTTGGATTGAAGAAAAATTATCCTAGAGTCCACAAATAAGATGCTACACATTTTGGAAGGAAGGCTAAGGGACAAAATGGTGTGTATAGGCAATAAGGACATGTTTTGGGGACCATGGGATCAGATTTGGGACATAGGCTAAGAGACAAATAATATTGGTGAGCATTGAATGTCTTGTCTCCTATTTGATTTTGAATTTGCCACCAAAATATCTCAATCCATCAAGGGTGCTCTCCTTGTGTGCTTGGGAACTCATAGATGTCTTGAATTATGATGCCTTCGGGTTTGACCTCGGAGTTGACCATGTGTGGCACAGTTGACTTCAGTTGACTTCTATCTTTTTCTCGAAAATGCTCCAATTGGTCCCGAAATGCACTTTTTTAGGCCAAATGACCTTAACTCTTGTGAATGACCTAAAAACATAAAAACATAAGTGAAAATACTTACAAATCAAGCAACCCAGATCTAATTTTAATTGTAATTTTGAGACTAATCCAATCATAGCCAAACATGTAGTTTCTTAGGGCTGTTTGGATTTTTCTTATTGAATTTTGGAGTGTGAGATTATTGTGGGTTTATTGCTTTGTGTCGAATAATGGAGCATGAATCACATAAGAGAAAGCTTGATGAGACTGGCAGCATTTCATCTCTCAACTGCTCCCATTCTTTGTGTGAATTATTGTGGATTTTTTTGGCTCTAGCCTTTTTATTAAAAAAATCAAAACACAGGACAATGTTAAAGATACAGTATGGGCTGTATTAGGGCTGAGCGTTTAGGCCCGAAAATCCGAAAACCAAACCGGATCGGTCCGGTCTTTTTAAAAAAGTATTCATAAATTTTCGGTCCAATCCCGATATTATATATTTTCGGTCCGGTCCCGATCTTTGCATTTTATTTGTTTTCAGGACTGAACAGGACCAGTCTCTTGGCATTTTGACTCGTTTTTTTAATCTTTCTCTAACTATATCTTTATCACTCTCTTTCTTATTTTTTTTATCTTTCTCTCTTTCTTACTTTATCTCTCATCTCTCTTTGGCTTTTTGTCCCCCACTTGAAATCAAATCTCTCTCTCTCTCTCTCTCTCTCTCTCTCTCTCTCTCTCTCTCTCTCTCTCTCTCTCTCTCTCTCTCTCTCTCTCTCTCTCTCTCTCTCTCTCGTCTTCTTGATGTCTCACCCTCTCTGTCTCTGTTGCCGATTTACCTTGCCGACTTTTTTATTTTTCACGGCAGTTGAGCTCCTCTCCTCTCTATGAAGCCTCTCGAAGCCTTCTCTATCCTCTTAGCATAATCACTCTTCTTCATGTCCTCCTAAACTCCACGGTTTAAACCCCTCCATTGTCTCCCACTCATAGCCGCCCTTCAAGTTCTTCCATGAATCAGCCTCGCCGAGCTTGGCTTGTTCGGTCCGGTCTTGGTCCCTGCGAAAATGATTTTCGGTCCGGTTTTGTTCAGTCCTGCCGTGGAAAAACTTTGAATTGAGACCAACCCGGTGTGTTATGGTTCGGTAGCGATCCCTGCAAAACTGAAGTCAAGACCGGACAGCGCCCAACCCTAGGCTGTATGGCTTGAAATTTTAAATATGTTTGTTTCACTGTTGTTGTGTCTGTTTTTTCTCCTTAACAACCAAGTGTCACACAGTTAAAGAACTAGTCATTCTGATATTATTCTCATTAATTGTATAGATAATATCCCAAGCATGGCACGGCCAAAGGAGGTCATGTTACAAAAGTATCATACTTGGGAAACGAAAATAAGCCAAAACCAAAATGCTTGAGAAATATTGACAATACATTGCATTAAAATCTGTCCAAGTCCATACAGAACTAAAACAATCCATAGATTCAACAAAATCCATGGATCATAAAAACTCATACACAATCTTTTAAAATCCAAATTGAATACACCCCCTACTGACTACTGACCCTACAATTATTTCAATTCTTCATTATTTTTTTTCATTCTGAATCTCGGGGTGGTGAAAAAGCAACCATATGGGCTAAGAAAGCACAAATTCAAATCCCAAGTCCAAATCACCTTATCCGGAACTTTTTTTTGTCTATGATTAATTTCTATAGTATACATACATTTGTTCCTGTATTCTTCAATTCCACCTTGAGAGTCGGTGACGTGTCTCAATTGTTGGCGGCTTTGTTCGCCTTCCTGACTGCTTTGTTTGTCGTCTTGACGGCGTCGTTCATCTCTCCTGCGACGGTGTCCGTTTTCTTTTTCCTTGTTTCAGTTCTCTTCTCTTCCTCTCTCTCAGATTTGTTATGGATCTACAATCTTGAAGCCTTGGAATCAAGCGTTGCATCCCTCATAGGATTGTTTTCTTCTCCTTCTCCAAATCAATGACTTTAAGTGGTTTCCCAAGGTGGGATCTCATTGCTCATTCCTACGCATTCCGATGCTTTTGGTAAAATGGAGGTGCACAGAGCAATGTCTCCGGTCTTCGTACTGACACTTCTGTTAGGTTCTATGGTGGTTTCCGACGACTTTTGCTTCATTGTTTGTTTTGTGGTAGAGATTTTCCTTGTCAATCGATGTTGGGAGATAGAGATTTGGGTTCGATTTTTTTTGGATTAGGTGATTTTGAGGATTTTTGGTGTAGATCTATTAGTTTTGGGTCGGTTTTTGGCCATCGAAGCAAGTTTTTCGACTGGTGTGGTGGCAAGTTTGGCGGCGGCGACAGGTGGTGGCTCTTGTTGTCTCCGGCTTGCCTTATTTTTGGATAGGATTTTGTTTTGATTTTGACCTTTGTTGTTTGGGTCAATTTGTATTAGGTCTACCACTTTTGTGGATTTTAATAAAATTTTATTTAATGGCCGGAAAAGGGGAGTGTTTTTCCCCTTTTCTCTCTTCCCCTATTTCCCACACTCCCCTTTGTTATTTTATATTTATTTCATCTATTAATTTTTCTTGTTCCAAAACTGCCCCTTCTTCTATTCACTTTGGTCAGCTGGCTTTGGTCATACCCAACAAAAGAAAATGTCTTTCCTCTATTCTCTCTTCCATCTTCTACTCCGACAGCCCAATCCGAAAAACCCATAAATACCTGAAAGATAGAATTGGGTAGAAGATGAGTTGTTTTCCGTATTTTTGCTCACACTGACCAGTACCAAAAGCTTCGCCTTGATGAGGCGAACACAACGGTGTCATCGGCTCATCAATTCGACAGTTGAGAAAGAGAATCGAAAGAGAGAAGCTTAAGTGGTCCACCATTTTTTTTTTTTTTTTTTGCGATTTCCGACGACGGTTTGGTTGGAACCGGTTAACAAATCTCATCTATTCTCCAAGCTCTTCAAGACTTCAAGTTCCTGGGCTTTGAATTTATATTTGGTCTATGTTTGAAGATTTGGTTTTTGGGTGTGTTTTGCCATTGCAAAACACCGTGACATGTTCTTCGACCTCGTCCTTCATTGAAATCTTTTAGGCATGAACATATCTAAAACTTTTAGTGTACATATACCCATTTCCCTTTCATTCAATTGGATCTGATATGTTCCATCTTCATTCTTAGTGTAATTATTTTTTTTCGTTGGGGAGACTAAGCTGTGATTGTAATCAGTGAAAGTTGTTTGATGAGGTAATGATTAATTGGCCGAATTCTGGAGTTTTACATGGCAGTGATATTTTTTTTTTTCAAATCTTGGCTCCTAATAAGATTAATTTGAAGATGGCCTGAACTATTTTTGTTGTTTTAGAATGAGAGATGAATTACCTTTTGCAGATGGTCTGGACTCTGGACTACAGAAGAAGGGAGGGGTGAGCTGCCTGGTGTTAAACTCCTCCGGCCCAAGGGTAGAAGATGGAAGAGACTAGGAGAGAGGAGAGAGAGAAGTACTTTTGCTGAGTATGACCAAATCCAGCTGACCAAAGTTAATAGAAGGGGCAATTTTGGAACAAGAAAAATTAATAGATGAAATAAATAATAAAATAACAAGGGGGAGTGTGGGAAGTAGGGGGGGAGAGAGAAAAGGGGAGTGCGAAAATCGCTACCCAAAAAAAAATTCTACACTTCCAAGTTGCACTCCTATTCCCTCATGAACTTGCAAGAATTCTATAAATTGCAATTGAAAAAAGAAAATCATGCACTAGTGTTAAATTCTATAGTATCCATACATATGATACAAACACAAAATTTTTAATGTGAAACAGAACTTTTCATGGCCATGCAAATAGGATGAAAGCGAGCTTTTATTTCCCAATAAATATAAACATAATAACACCATTAAAAGTTGTGACAAGACTATCAACTAAAAATGACCCAAAGACTACTCTGCCAGTATAATATTATACTATGCAAAAGGATTTCCTCCGATGGATGCCACAGGTCCCTGTGTTGATACATTCCTGCAAAAATACACTTGCAATATATTCAGAAAAAGTCGCAAGCATAAAACAATGCTGATAAAAACATCAAACATATCATCACATCAAGTAATGTATTGAATTTGACTTCCTAAATAAAACATGGTGATAAATTTTAACAATTTAACAACAAATTACATATCCTTTTTTTTTTTTTGGACATATCCATTTTCTGACTGACATTAGAAACGCCACCACAATTTTGTCTTTTGTTAATTCTGAGCGCGCCACAAAAATGAGCTTTAGCTCTCCTCTCTCACTCTCTTCTCCCTTCTCCTATCTCTTGCTAGCTACGCCAAAGACCTACTATCATTTCATCAAGTGATCCGCCTCCTTGGCGACTGTGGCATTGGGAATACTACTCTGATTTTAGGACTCAAAATAATTCCATACCACCAGTTCATGACCAGTATCAGGATACATTTAAAAATGCAAACCATTAAGCTTGACGACGAATGGGTTAAATTGCAAATCTGGGATACAGCGCGTCAAGAATTGTTCAAACATTTACACGAGTTTACTACTAATCAGCCAACTTCACCAATGTTGAATTGACTGAAATAATTCGGATGTTGGCATGTATGATGAAGTTGGGGTTGTAGGGTTGATTTTTGTATGCACAGTGAAGATCTAGGAGGGTTTAACAGTTTTCTTCATGAATGGGTTAATAGGTTTTGGGATGGTGTCAATAGCTTTTTGGTTGGGGTCAATAAATAGTACGTTGGCGACAACAGCTTTTGGGTTGGGAACTCTTCTTGGGGTTGAGGTCAGTAGCTTTTGACACTTTTGGGTTGGGGTCAGTAAATGTTAGGTTGGGGACAATAACTTTTGGGTTAGGGGCACTTCGGTGCCTTTACTCTAACAAGCAAGTAAACTATGGTTTGTCTTATATATAAGTAATTAGGTCTTCCTGGTGCCCAATTTGTGAGTCCTTAAGATCGCCAAAGGGCATTTTAAGATCACCCAATTCCTGGAAAGCCTTTGTCTCTTTTGCAGCACCTCTTCTTGGGCTCTCTGCTCTGTACTTTTTCATATCACACCACCTAACGAGCCTCAATCACATGCCTGAGAAGGACCCCTAGAATAGCTTTTGGGTTGAGGATAGTCGTAGCTTTTTGGGGTTGAGGTCAGTAGCTTTTGATGCTTCTGAGTAGGGGTTAGTAGCGTTATTGTTTTGTGTTGAAAACTTGAAATCAATAACTTTTTGGGTGAAGGCGTGATGTAGGATGACAATTGGGTCATTTTCAAACAAGGCATATTGAAGAGAAAGAAAAACAATTTAAAAATAGGAAATTGGTATTTAAAGTAGGCTTCTTAATGGGGGAATTGCTTATAAATGGTTCTTTTGGATAATCTGGTTACACGGGCAAAAGAAGCATGTCAACTTTGGATGAGCATAACTGTTAGCTTAGCTTATCCGCTAACAACTCATAATATATCAGAGGAAAGGGAAAGACAAGATCTTCAATGTGATAGCTTGGCAGGAAGCTTACATCTGGATGCAGAACTCCAACCAACATGTTTCCGTCAGCGGCGCAAAACTGGACAGTTTGATAAATTTCCCGTTTTGATTCTTATGGTGGTTTATTTAGTTTTTATTTTATTTTATATTTTTATTTTGTTTAGGTTTTATCCTAGCAAGAATAAGTTTAGATTAAGGTTTCAAGTCAAATAAAGTTTTTTGTTTAAGTCTACAAGGGATAGGTTATTAGTTTCAGGATTTGTGCTTTATATAAGCACTCTATTAGATTGTAAATTTTAGATTTCAGAATTCAATAAAACCTAGCTTTTGGATGACATTTTAAAAGATGTGGCATTATCAGTCACCTTAGAGTTTAGAAATTACTCCCTTTCAGACTCATTTGCTCTTGAAGATCTGGTGCTTCTGTTTGTATTGATTTTATTTTAGGCTTGTTTGAGGACTTCTTTTACTCTATTGTAATGTGGCTTGTTTTTCTAATAAAATTTCTACTAGTAGTGATACAATTGCTACGAAGAGAAAAGATGACATTCCAGGGGCAAGGAGTAAGAAATAAACTCACGGTATTTGAGTACTCTGTGCTTGCCCTGCCAAGTACGTGAAGCCACCTACACAACGAAATCAACATTACATTGAATGAAAAGGGTGTTATTGTTATCGTATCAAAAAAAAAAGATAAGATTGTTTTTTTTCGATAGATAAAAGATTTGATTGTTATAACCAGATATGTTCAGGAATCTCTCCAATGTGCAGCTTAAACAGCTACTGGGTTAATTAATATACGGCTAGTGGTAAGGAAAACACTAGCTTCTCTGGGACGGAAAAGCTTACCCTCTACTGCAGCTGGAATATAAGGCATCACAGTTGCTGCATTCTGGGGAAACCATGGTTGAGATATATCACTGAGAAAAGAGGACTGCAACGGAGTATTTGGGAGAGAAGCTTGTAAAGAGCTAATGTCCAAAAACTAAAATACATAACACAAGATAATAACATTAGAAACAAGAAATCTGAAACGGAATGTGTTTATGTTGGAAATCTTAAAGTTCTGACTATTCCTCTTGGTACTAGTACTGAATTAAACCAGTATTTAAATTAAAAATAATTACAGTCTAAGTGTGACAAATATATAATTTAAATTAAATAATTACAGTCTAAGTGTGATAGATATACATTGATCTAAACTATCATATTCCCGTCCAACAATCCAATATGACTACCCCAGGAGAGGAAAACTACAATAATGAGAGAGAGAGCAATTGAACAAATATGCCATCTGTCAATGAATCTAAAATACGAAACGAGCAGCAGGAATGACTTCATTCTTAATGGTCAGACTGGGCAGCCTTAGAAATGCTAGTGGGCAGATTTTATAACTAAGATAGCACCAAAACTGTGATCCAATTGTATAAGCGTGGATTCTATTGATCATTGCCTTTTAGGGTTAATTTTATTTTACCTCCTGACCCTTGCACTCTAAGTAGCCATGTCAACACTTGCAAAAAATTTGATGAATCGGCTAATGGCTGTGTAGGATTGATAAGATTTGAGGAGTGCAGGGCAAATAATTTAGAGTGTAAAGATTAGGGAGGTAATATGAAATTAGCTATCTATTTCCACTAACACTAAAAGCACTCTTAAATTATCAGACTGAGTAAAGTGCTTGTGGGCAGCTATAACTAAGATAACAGAACTATTTCCAAAGGGTAAAATCCTCATATGGTATCCAAACCATCACGAAATGCAATTTTTGGTACTTAAAACTTAAAAGAATCTTTAGCCGGTCCCGTAGTACCTGAACTATTGCACTGTTAGTCCTTTTGGTACTTCCGTCTATGTTTCTGTCAAAGAAGCCTACATGGCGCCCATGTGGCCATAAGATACAAGGACATTTTGGTCAAATCGCTCATTTTTCTCAAAAAAAGGAAAAAAAGTTGTTAATATTTTGAAAATAAAAAAGACAATAATTTTTTTCTCCAAATAATTAAAAAAAAAAACAAAAACAAAGAACAACTAAACCCAGAAACAATTAAATTGAATTGAAGAAATGCCCCTTGAATTAAGAACTTCTCCTTAAAAAATATTTATATAATTCCATACACACATGACTTTTCATTTTGCACAAATTGTATTAATTGCATGCTTAGTCATTTTGATTTGTGTCTGTTACCAGAATAACTATGGTCAAATAGCAAAGGATTTACAAGCACCAACCCAAGTGGAGGTGCTCCAATCTCAAGGCATCAAGGTCAACAATTTGATATTTACACCGACTCATCTGTGCATTGCTTAATTAGTCATTTTGATTTGTGTCTGCATCCAATTCCTATGACGCTGACTCATCAGTGATAACTGCATTAGCCAAATCCGGTGGATCTGAAATTCGCCAGATCTCATATGTTTCTTCAAAACCCATCACCCCTTTCATCCCTTTTCTTCCTCTCCCTTTCTCTCTTTCAAAACACCCTTGAAATTATGCAATCAGCGTTCACAGGCGGGGTCCGACTGATTTTACACCAAGGGAGGGAGATCAATCGGCAACACCATGAACAACCACCCTTCTCAGCCCCTATACCACCGATCCCAACTCCCCAGGCTATTCATGGACCCCACCATTTCCCAGATCACTCGCCAAACCCAAATTCCAAAGAACCCAACCACCCCCATCGGAAAACAGACGCTCGCCGAGTTTCAATTCCATCAGCAGCAAAAATAGGATTCTGGGTTGTTTCTTTTTGTTGAGAAAAATTAATTGATTTTAATTTAATTGTAATTTTAGAAAATGACGTGTCAGTAATCTATTGGACAGATAATATATGAGCTGATAAAAAACTTTGTTCGACATTTTTGTCACTACTTTTAACGTAAAAATGGACGCAAGTATTGAAAGAGCTAACCGCACAAAAAATTCAAGTACTATGGGACTGCCTAAACAAATAACTAAGATAGCAGCACTATTTCCAAAGGGTAAAATCCTCATATGGTATCCAGACTATCACAAAATGCAATTTTTGTAGGTTCTTCAATTCAATTTAATGGTATCCAGACTATCACAAAAGTTCAAGTACTTGTAGGTACCAAAAACTGCATTTCGTGATAGTCAGGATACCATATGAGGATTTTACCTTATTTCCAAAACTGGAGTCATTTCAGTGTGGGTTCTATTGGCCATCACCTTTCAATTTTCTATTCCCACAATAAACACCAAAAGCACTCATTTTAGCAGCAAGTGCAGTTCAGTTTGAACATCAACTAAAAGTTCTAAAGTGTCAGGTTGTGGTTAACCTTGATAGGCATAACTAATATCATCACTCTACCCTTGCTGTCTACTCACTTTCACACTTCAAAATCTCATAAACACACACACAAACACCAAGGTCATAGATAGCTGAAAGAAATAATTGTAATTAAAACACATCTTCAAAACTCAGATGCCCATGCTATAACAAACTAATACTTACCATATCGGTCTGCTCCGGATCTGTATCGTAAGGAAGATCAAAAGGGTTATTTGATCTGTGGTCGGTGGCATGTGATTTAATTTCTCCCTGGAATTTGAAGAAAAAGAGATTACTACATAGATTCCACTGCGCAAATCACAGAAAAAAAGCCAAGTAACTGAAGATTACAAACCATTTGAGGAAGCACTTGTGGAGTATATGGTGGCCCCAAGACATGTAATGGTAGACTAGGATCATGGGGTTCACCTTCAGAGGGAGCTCTCTGAATCCCATCTTTACTAGAGTCCTGCAAAAAGCCAAGTGCAGACTGATGAAAGGAAGAACACGAACAATCGAAAAGAAATATAAGGTTCATGCAGAAACCTCAGAAATTCTGACTCCCATATACTGATCACCAGCTGACAAAAGCTTGTCTGTTCCTACTGATTCACTACTCTTCTTGGTACCCTCCAGAGGAAAGTGTCCAATAGAATCTTCGAAAGCATTCCATGACTACTCAGAAACAACATATCAACCTGATTATATTCTATATTTATAGTATGTCATCATCTTAGGTAGAAAAAAAAATTTGCATATTCATAAATATAATATAAAATGAAATAAACAAAGAGAAGTTACACAAGAAGACAGAATGCCATCATGAACTTTTTGAAGACATCGTCCACCAAAACAAATTCAGGCACACATTCCCCCATGGTATTCAACCTTGAAGATTAATGAAAAACCATGCACAAAAAAAGTATGCAGTTGTCCATCTTGCGAAAACCCCAATAAGGATCTGATGAGGGTGTAGTTTTGATCATGACGAGGGTTACCTGAGTACTTTCTGTGGTATTTGGAGCTGTAAAATCGTGTAAATTATCACTCCATGGATTAGAAATATTTGCAAACGATGGCCACTGCATGCCTGGATTTGATGATGAGAATAGATCAAAATTTCCAATAGAACCTCCATCATTGGAAGCTATATTTGCAGGTATAATATTTTCAGTCCCTGAAATAGAAGTCGAGGGCTGATGCGTATCAAATGTTGCCCATCCTTCGTTTTTAGGGACAGATTCTTGTACTTGATTTGCAGGTGACTGGTGCTGAGGAAAATCAGCAAATAATTCCAAAGAAGATGTCAATGCTTGAGGAGGTTGGTGCACATTTAAAGACGAAGCAGAAGACAATACAGAAGGTTGAAATGAATTTATGGATAGAGATGAAGATGCTGCTGGTAACTGAAACAAATCAATAGATGAAGCTGCAGAAGAGATTTCTTCTGGTTGAGCCAGGGCCTTGAAGAGATCCAATCTATCAGAACTTCCAAAAAGAGATGATAAAGAAGTCGGTTTATCCTGGAGGGTTCCAGCATATTGGTCAGGTTCGGAGACGGCATCTGTTAAACCACCTGAATTAAATGACTTGACAGACATGGAATAGCTATCCACTGAGCCAAAACTTCCTGAGGATACAGTTCTCTGAATAAACAAACAACTGATGTTAGGTCATAGAAAAAGTTTGGGGATCATCAGCATCATACAATCAACAAATAGAATCAATAACGATAAACATATAGGATTGGTAATATGTATATGCAAAAGGAAAAACACAAAATGAACATAGCACTGATGGAATGAGGTCTACACTCGGTAAGTATTATCTCACTGGTACCAACAATAAACTGAGGCACCACAAATAGTCTATCCAAAGGAAAACTAATCCAAATGATTGATTATATGAACAAATCAAGATGCCTTGGGAGGTGAAATGGTAGACGTGTGGGACTCAAATTCTTGTGCCATATCATAAGCGTCCAAGTCATCTTGAAGGCATAATGTTGGATATTGAGAAAGCTCATTGACTTGGTTCATCTTATATTCTTCCCCTACATTAATTTTTAGCGGATATAGATGAACTATATACCTCTATATATAATTCTAGGGTAACTCATAATTAACCCATAATTCAATACATCTATATAAAAGCCGAAACAAGAACGGTCATCTGCAAAAGAAATGTTTTGTAGCCCTCTACATTTCCTACCACTAGGCAATGTTACTGATCGGAACTGTTGATTCTTTAGGTTCCTCTGCAAGTATCATCCGTCCAACAGATCAGACACATCAGGAAATGTAGGGTCATCTAAATTGTGCATAGAATAACATTATGTGGAACAAAACTAATGATGGTAATGAAATGACTAAACAATATTTAGCTGATTTTTGGTAGAGTGATCTTAAAGGACAATCTAAAATGTGGGTTCTTCCAATTCCTGAACAGCAACCCCCAAGGAAAAAGTCAGCAAAGTAGAACAAAGGGAGATCCTCTCTGGATCCTCTCTCTATATATAGATATATAGCTTACATACGTATATATAGGGCCCTTCCACTAAGGGATCCCTTTTTTGGTGCATTTTAAGGAATTGCATGTGGGACCCACTTTCCAATCCCCTTTCAGCAATCCAACCGTTCAAGATTTAGGTCTCTATACATAGATCATGTCTGTGAAACATGAGGCAAGTTTTACATAGGTACATATATGTAGGTACGTACTGTAAGGGTTTTAACCACAGACCACATGGGAGCATACCGTGGAACTGACCATTACTGATAACCCCTCATCGGTAACATGGGAAAGTCAATTGCCATATTACATCAAATTATATAAAAATATAACTTGAAGTTGACCATTTCATTAATCTCCATAGTGTCAACATCTCTACTCTTCCCCTCTATGTTTATGTATAATGAGATCATGCGGTTTAATGTATGGTAGAGAAGTAGGTACGAGCATGGGTCATATTTTAGTCATGTAGAAAAATTCTCCAGTTCATATGAGTGACCAGCAGTTTTCAGTAGTAGGCTGAGGGCATATAGCAGAAGCACAAGAAAAATTATGCTGTGTAACTTTTAAAGAGGCAAACTCAGAATTTTAAAAGAATCAATGGGATGTTGCAGTTCTTTCTTAAATATAAAAGAAAGTCTACAAGAATACAACCTGCGAAAATGGCTTCACCTCTGCATCTCTGTTGACATTTGCCTCCAAAACTGTACTTTTTGCTTGGCACCTTACTTCACTAATAGTATCCTGCGAAGGCTGGAAAGATGGACTGCTAGATCCAATGTCCTTCTGAAAATTAGGAGACTGTACTCCAGATCTGGATGCATCACCTCCGCTTGACACAGAGTAATCTGAAACTCTTGAACCAGAGCCATCATTTTCAAACCTGTCCTCATACATTTGTTCACTTAAACGACCAGCACTGTAACCAAAACTAGACAGCTTTCCTTCATATCGACCTCGATCAGAACCAGGCTTCCTGGTAAGTGCAGCAGCTTGCTTCCCATACCGTCGATCTTCGTACTGATAATCATAAGGTGGACTTTGAGAATAAGAATGATATGAACTGGCACGTCTTGTCTCATCTTCACGGATTCTATGGTTCTGTAAGGAATAGTAAACGTTAGGCTCATATTCTAGGCAGAATGAAACAATTATGAGCGTCACATAAAGAAATTTGTGTATTTACGGCCTAATAATTTTCTTTCTTTTGATGTGTATCTAAACCTTCAAACTCAAAAGACAAGAGTTGTTCTTTAGTTTCTTGAATGGAATCAAATAAGAACAGAAGAGAAGGAATGGCAACAAAAGATTTCTTAATCCTCTCAAAACAAAAGTCGAACTTACACAGGCATAATTTTTTTTCTTCAATTTTGACCTATTTTTCCTCGGTTCCACAAAAGGATAAAAAATTTGCATAACAAAAGCAAACAAATTACAAGTTTAGAAAATTTATTATTTGCAGTAATATAATATGTCTATGTTGCTTTATAATTATCTTGCCTGCAGATCTCTTGGAGGCTTTTCAGAGGTTCTTCCTCCAGCATATTGTCTATCCACATATACACTCCTTATGAACTCACGGATTTTATCAACCTTACTGCAAGAAGAAAACATGATATAAAAATCTCTGTGGTTGATATGCACAGGCTGATCACGATAGCAATAAATCATATATCTCTCACCTGCTGTCTGGCAATCGCTGCCTTTGAAGGTCCCAATCTTTCAAATATATTTCCCTTGCACGCTGAAAAGAATGATGAATGGCTCATCAGAATTAAAATCAGCCTCCTCCAAACAGAGGGGGTGATAATTCAGAATGTACCTACCTGATTACCACCATTTTGCAGTGCCTCAACTTCTTGTGAGGTAAACTTAGACATAGATACAGACTTCACACGATGAGTGAATTCACGACTGTATATCACAATATTGATGCTTTTCATTAGGGAAAGAAAAATGGAAGATGGATCAAGCATATTTAGCATGGCTCAACAGATTTGGCTAACAAAGAAACTTATCATATCAAATGCAAAATACAACCCTGTCTATTAAGTTATCATATCAAATGCAAAATATAAATCTACTCAGTGGCATAAAGTTCCAATGATTAATTGTTTTACAGTCATTCAAGAATTCATACCATGTTAAAGGAAAGATGCAATTAATTTATCTTTAAAATAATGTTGGAATTGTATCATCATAAGGACTTTACGAAATAGAGAATTTAAGCGGCGATCTATTTTAAGATTCACGCTGTCATGAATTGTGCAAATATAGAATTTAATTCAAATAAGTAAAAGCCTCTTTTTACTTTTATGATACCGGAGGATTAAAAACCTAATGCAAAGAACTAAATCTAAGAATCTCAGTTGTAACTGGAAAAAATAAAAATGAAAAATCTAAGAATCTCAGTTTACTAAATATTTCCAAGGGATCCAAAACATTTTCACCGGGTGTGACACATAATGTTCGTATTTGAGATTATGGATTTGTCATAAGTATTAGACTATTCTTGGGCACAGTTCTGTAGATGGCATCAGATTTAGTTCATGAATGTTATCTGACGCATGCAATATGATGCCAAAAAGTTTCAAACCTTTTGATTTCCACAGCAAAAACTAACAGCAGCGCAAACTCAAAATCACAAATAGCAAACCAAATACATTTAGTAAGAGGCAAAGATTAACACTAAAACACGAACTTGGATGAAGGAAAAAAATGAATTAGAAAAAGCTTACTGTATGCCACTGCAAGTGGTGCAAACGAATGTCCAGAAATTGGGGCAGACATACTGAGGACCCTGTAGAAGCAACATGCAGGAGCAAATTTACATCCAATACAAGTCTCGACCAAAATTCAAAGGGGGGGAGAGAGAGAGAGAGAGGAGTACCAGGCTATTACAGTTGATGCATCTTCGATTAGGAGGGAGCTTCATTAGACCTCGAATGATCTTCTCGTTTCGCTCTTCCTCTTTTCTGCTTCCCATTTCTGAAACCCTAGAAGCAGCAGGCGAAAAGGAATTGGAGGGAATTGGGAATGTGCTCAACGCTCGCTCTTCCTCTAGGGTTGGTTGGTTGGGATTTTTGAATTTGGAGAGAGACTGGATTCTGAGAATCCGAATCAGCTCCAATGGACAACAAAGGGGCGCTCTGTGCCTTCCGTCGTTATACAAGTATCTTTTCTTTCTATTTTTTGGTACAACTGTTCTCGGTTGTGTTCCTAAACAATGGAAGTCCAGCTGTCTATGGACATTATTTTCGCCTTTTTTGGATACCAGAATGGAGTCAATGGGACTACGACTCGGCTGTTTCTTTAATTAAATCTTTTAACTTTGATGTTTTTGAAATCATTCCCTCTCATAGTCTCATGATTATTTTTGGAACAATAATAAATTTAGACAAAATAATTACTTTGGTCATTAAATTTTGCATCATTCGATATTTTGGTCATAATTCATGAGTTTCTTAATATATCAATTTAATCACTAAGCTTAGGGCTTGGCAACGAGCCGGGTCGGGCGAGCCTAAGCCCATAGTGAACGGGCCCGGGTCAGGCCGGGCTTTAATTAAATAAATATATTTTCGGGCAGGGTCGGGCCGGGCTTTAAGCATAATTTGAAAGCCCGGCCCTTTGATGCGGGCCGGGCCGGGCCTAGCGGGCTTTTCTTATTTGTCAAGGCCGGGCCGGGCTTAATTTTTTCTATTTTTTAATTGATGAAAATAGAGGATTAGACGATATTAGTTTCAATTAAACCAAAAATCAAATTATTCTTTTAAATTAAATAATTTATTTTCACTAGAATCAAAATTCTAAAATTATTGTAACCAAAAAAAAATTTCTAAAATTATTTTTTTAAATTAAATAATTTCTTTTCACTAGAATTAAATTTCTAAAATTCCAAATAAATAATTTTCCTATCTGAAAAATTCCCCCCCCGCCCTCCCCCCCCCCCAACAACCCCCCCCCCCCCTGCCGTGTCGTTTTGGCCCTCCGGCGCGCATTTCGCATTGGCGCCAACAAAGGGCCGTCAAAAATGTACGGGGGTCCGGTTTAACCCTTGCTGGGGGAATGCAAATGGGGGGGGGCGCCCCCGCCGAAAGGGATGCGGGGATGGAGGGGGCGGGGGGGGGGGGGGGCGGCGGAGAAGGGCGCTGGAGCCGGAAGTGGCAAACCGGCGAAAAAAGGAAAAGAAAAAGGCAGCAGCAACCCGGCCCGGAGTTTCCCTTGGGCGTCTTGTTTAAGCCAACGCACTTTATTGCGTTTCCTTTGGCTTTTTGTTTGCTATCTTTTTTGGTTGCTGGGCGTATATACTTGTTTCCCTGGGCTTCAGGGTTTGGAAATGAGAGAAAATTGTTTCAGGGGAGACAAGCGGGTTTCCTTACTTCGGGCGGGGGCGGGCGTTAAACCGCCGGGAACTCCATTTGTAGTTCTCCTGCTCCTGCGGCCTTTTTTCTGTTCGGAATTTTGCCCCTGTTTGTTTGTTTTGGCAATTTATACAGGCCCTTCTTTTTGCAATATGTCTTGCATGGGTTTACCGTTTGTGTTTTGTTGGTTAAGTTAATTCCTACCCCAGGTTTATTTTCTTTTATTGTGTCTTTTATTGTTTTTTTAGTATTTTGGAGCCTTGGGGGTGCGTTCTGAGGTATTGAAGAGTGAGGTTGGAAATCTAAGGTAGTGGGGGGGAAAGAGGGGGTTTGGAAGAGTTTTATTTTTTTTTTTGTATATGTGTTTTAGTATAAAATATAAAGGGTATTGTGTGTTTGTAGTTTAGTTGAAATTTATAAGTTGATTTAAATATTTGTATATAGTTTGTTAGAAAGGAAAGGAAAGATGGTATATGTTTAGTATGAGAAGTATTTGTAGGTTTTTGTTTGGTTATTATAATGTGTTTGGGTTGTATTTTATTTTTTAAAAGGGTGTTTTGATAGTAAAATTATATGATTGGGGGTAATGTTTTGGTGTTTTTAGGAATTGTTTGATTATTTTTTGTTTTTATTCTCTCAGGGGTTGTAGTATTTGAAATGAATTTAGTAAAGTTGGGGTCGTTTTTTGAGGTAGTAGATATTAATTTTGTGTCAGGTGTTATGGATTAATGGATTTTTTATGTAGTAAAGATTAATTTGAAAGGTGTGATAAATTTAGGAGTTTATATTTTGTTGTGATTGTTTATTTATGTTGGTGAAAGAATATTTTGTTTTAAAGGTAAATTGTTTGGTTATTTTTTGGGGTATAAGTTTTGTGTGGGTGTGTGATTTTATTTATAAATTTGTGTGTTTTGTTGGTTTTTGTGTTGGGTATCTCGTATGTTGTATTGTTTGTTTTCTGGTAAAATATTTGTGAATTATTTTTGAATATGAGAGATATTGTTTAATGAAATTGTTATTGTATGGTTGGGTATTATTAGCATATTCGAGGAATAAGTGGTTTGAGGTTTCTTAGAAACTATTGATTTATGAGGTATGTTTTGATCGAGATATGAGCAAGTTTTTAAAGGGGTATTTAATATTTTTATATATATTTAATTCAAGTGATCAATTAGTGAGGAGAATGTGGATTATTTACTATTTTTAAATTTGAAAAAATGTTAAAGATTGGTTTAGTTATGGTTGATTGTAGAATCGGGGGGGTGGTGGGGGGGGATTTTTAAATGTGAAGGGTGGTTGTTTTTTTTAAAGTTATTTTTCTGGGTTTTATTGTTATTGGAATTTTTAATGAGAAAATTAGTTGTGGAGGGGGTGTGAGGAAAAATTATTGTGTTTTGTTTAGTATGTTATTTAGAATATGGTTAGTATTTTATATGGATTGTATTTGTATTTTATTAGGTTAATCATAATAAATTGTATTGAATATTTTCTATTTTATTTTTACACACAATTTTTTTTATGTTTATTTTGAATTGTGGATATCTAGAAAAATAATTTGGCAAAAAAATCAATTAATCTATAACAATTTAATAACTAGTAATGCAACTCATATCATAGGCGTTTGTTATCCAATGGTGGATCAAGGACGAAAAAAAAACGAAAGCAGCTAATATTTTTAAGATATGTTTATCTTATTTCAATATTCACATCCAACGGTTACTTTTCTCAATTTAGTCCCTTGTTGGTTATGATAGGTATACAGTTGACCATGTGGATCGAGATCCAAACGAAGACGAAAACGGCTAATATTTTTACCATATCCTTATCTTATCTCAATATTCACATCCAACGGTTAATTTTCTCAATTTAGTCTTCTTCCACCTTGTTGGTTTACATAGGTATATATTTGTTTATAACCAATGAACATATAAGACAATACTAGATACATATAGAGATTTGGTGCGATCTGAGAAATTAAAAATGTATAATGAAAGATTTGGCTTCGCTCATGTATTTAAAATGTTGTAATAGGCATCATGTCAAAAAATTAGACTCTTTCGTTGTCATTTCGGCCGCGGTCAATGTAGTCAACTCTTATTCATTGTCATTTACAAAAATATCTTTTACGCTAATTTTGCCTTAACGGCTCTTTCCAAAATCCGATTTCCGTGCCCTCCGCGACCACATACTCCCACGACTGAGATCTATATACCTATGTAAAAATTTGTAACCCTAGATCCCATTTAAATGTAGTTGGCCATTGAGAACTCTAATTAATAAATATATGGGCACAAATGGCTATTACACTTGACTATGTAGATCGAGGTCCAAACAAATACGAAAGCGGCCAATTTTTTAACCATATGCGTAAAATATCTCAATCATCACGTCCAACGGTTGATTTGCTAAATTTTGTTGTCCTTAACGATATGGTTTATATAGGTATATATTTGTTTATAACCAATGAACATATAAGACAATACTAGAGACATATAGAGATTTGGTGCGATCCGAGAAATTAAAAATATATAATGGAATATTTGACTTCACTCATGTATTTAACAAATAGTAATAGACATTTTGTAAAAAAATTGGCCTATTTCGTCATCGTTTCGGCCTCGGTCAATGCGGTCAATCCTTATTTATCGTCATTTACCAAAATATCCTTTTCGCTAATTTTGCCTTAACAGCTCTTTCTGAAGTCCGTTTTTCGTGCCCTTCACGACCACATGCTCCCACAACTGAGATCCATATACCCATATAAAAAGTTGTAACCTCGGATCTCGTTTTAGTGCAGTTGCCCTTTGAGAGCTCTAATTAATAAATATAGGGGCATGAATGACCATTGCTCTTGACCATGTGGATCGAGGTCTAAACGAAAACGAAATCAGCCAATTTTTTAACCGTGGGTGTAAAATATGTCAATCACCGCATCCAACAGTTGATTTGTTAAATTTATTTTTCCTCAACGATATGGTTTTTTGAATTTATACATTTCTCTAGAACTAATGAATATAGTAGATAATACTAGCTAGTAGGCTTATTAATGGTTTGTAAATTGTAATTTTGTGTAAGTTAATTGTTAATAGGTTGTATTAAGAAATAATTTTTTTGTAAAAATAATAGTAATAATATTTTGTCATTTTAGACTATAATGCTACTAATATTTTTTTTAGATGTAATGCTATATTGCTATTAATATTTTGTAAGAATAATATTAATAATATTTTGAACGATTTCAAATCATGGATTATAAGTGTTTCCGCCGTTTCCCAACTGCCCGGTAGTGTCGCACTTGGGTACCTGAAAGCACAAGATTGGTCAGGGGAGGTCGGCGTGTACCGACCGAAGGCCCTCCGACGCTCAAGTTAGTACCGGTAGGTTCTAGGAGCAGTGTGTTTTTGAGATTCGGAGAGAACGTACCTGAATAAGGAGTGAGGACTCCTTATATATGAGGTGAGGTCGGAGACAAGCTTCCCTGGCGTGGGGGACATCCCCTGACACGAGGAATATTCTCTGAACCACTACCTCGATGTGCGCATCGAGGGATGGCAGCGCCTAGTGCAGCATGACTGCATGAGTATGCGACTTAGTGCGATCCGTGAGGTAGTGGACAAGCACGTGTGCCGGGTGGCCGTGCCGGTACCGTGGAGTTGGTCACCCTCGGTACCTAGTCGGGAGACACCCATGTGCGGCGGGGGAAAGCTTGTTGTCGGTACACCCGCCTGGTCTTACCGGTACCGGCGGGGTACCGCGGGGCTTCGACCGCGGCCTAGGGCTTACTCGCCGTCGGGGCATCGTCGGGCAAGTATACTCGGTAGGGGATCCCTACCGAGTCGCTAGATGCCGCCGGGGCAAGGTCCGTGCCGCCGGGGCGTCGTCGAGGTTACGTGCGCGGTAGGGGATCCCTACCGAGCCGGCGAGACCGATTCGTGCGATGGGGCTTGAGCGGGTCGCTCCCGTGATGGTGAGCTACTTCGGGCCCCGCACGTCCCGAGCAAGAGGAAACTTTTGGTCAAGGACTTATTCCAAAAGTTCATATCGGGATGTAGCGAAGTGTCGGTGGGGAAGCCGCGACGGCGCTTGGTACCGTCCTACGTAGTCCCCCAAGTCCCCGAACAAGGGGTTCCTCCCGGTTGGGAATTTTAACCGCTCCGAGTTCCGAGGGGAGTTGAAGCGTCGTGGCTATTGAGCTCCTCGGCGTAATTGCCGAGGTAGTGGGGTGATACGTGTCGAGCTCTGGCCGGTTTGAAACTGCATGAGAGAACTCAACCTGTCTCGCCATAGTGGGGTGACACGTGTCGCCATCCTCGAAGCGCGACGCTTCACGTCGTACGGTCAAGATGGGTTGACTCCCGCTATATATATGGGGGTGAAGAGAGTTCACTTCACTTCATTCTTGCAAATTTCAATCGAGAGCTCGCATTCGTCGGTAGGGAGGACGAGAGCCTGTCTCGGTGGTGTGTTTGTAGTCAACCGGTTCTCAGCTACCAGTTTGAACAAAATGTAAGTACCGAGAGCCCTCACTTCTCTTTTATTGTTGTTTTTTTTTTTGCTTTTTGTAACGTAGTTTGAGTACCGGTGTCCAGCCTTAGTACCGAGCTAGGTTGCATAGGCATAGGTTATCCCTCCCGGTAAGAACCTTGGTGCGTTTTTGCAGATGTCTGATTTAGAAAGCCAGAGCGCCAGTAGTGGTAACGCCTTCTCTGGGGAAGAGCCGGAGAAGGGCTCCTCAGGGACCGAGAGTAGCAGTAGTGAGAGTAAGTCTTGTTCCTCGGCCACGGAGGATGTCCGCAACCGGATAATGTTTGACACCATTGCACAGGGGGTCACTACAGGTGAGGATATAGAGCCTTTGGCTACGGTGGCGTATAGGAAGTCTGTGCCGAGTAGTAGTTCAACTGTTGCTGCTACACCGGTAGGGTATAAGATTGACCATATCCCGCTGAGTGCGTCTACCGATGCTGACTTGGCGCAACTGAGGGAGGCTTTCAAAATACCTAGCTCGGTGACAATGCGCCTCCCAGAAAAGGGGGAGCTAAGGAGTGCTTCGGCGGTACCGGGAGAAACTCTAGTACACCCCTTTTTCTTTGGTGAGGGCCTAAGAATTCCCCTACCGGCGTATCAACAGAGGTTCTTGGCCGAGGTGGGCTTGGCCATTGCTCAGCTGAATCCCAACACGTGGCGGTACCTGAACGCCTTATACACTCTTTACCACCACTGTGGTTTCGGCGAGCCAAACATGGCAGTATTCTCGAGCCAGTGGGCGTTGGAGGAGCATTCGAAAACAGGCAAGGGCTGGTATAAGCTGAAGTCCGTGTTGAAGCCCTGCACCGGGTGCCCTCGGGATACCGAGTGGATGGAGTTTACGCACAAGTATAAAAAGGTGACCCGGTGCTGCCTGAAGAAGGACGCCCTTGACCGGGAAGGTATGACTGGTGAACACGATGTGGAGAGCCATGAGTTCGGGAGTCCTGAGATTATTAGGGACCCACTTGTGTTTGGGAATCCGACTTCCCAACAGACTTAGAAAAGTAGGTACTTCTTCATCGGTGGGGGGTGGGAGATCCCGACAGGGGCGGAGCCGACGGTTAAGAGGGTTCCTTGCCATTTTGCGTACACTCCCGGTTTTTAGCCTTTACCAATTTTTTTTTTTTTGGTCCGGTACCGGTACTAATGAGTTGTCTCTTTGTATGCGGTGGACCGGTCTTGGAGAAGGCTTACCGAGAAACAGGAGAATGAGATTGAGTGGATTCGGGAGCACATCTCAATAGTGTTGAGGAGGTCCACGATACTTTTGAATCGGTACTCGCTGCATCTCTTCGGTTTAGCGCCCCTCCCGAGCCCTTGTAAGTGACTTCCGTCTCTCTTCCTTCTTCATTTTGTGTTGTGCTCTTGCTAACTTACCGGTTGTTCTGTTTGCAGTTTCGATGGTACCGCACTCTCGGTGACGAACAAAGCATGGGTCGCGAGCGCAAAGACTTCTACCAGCTGAAGAAGGCTGTGGGCGAGGACCCACTACCGGAGGCTTAGATTGTGGATGCTGAGCAAGCTGGGGACGCTGCCGAGGCTGGCGGTAAGCGGAAGAAGAAGGCCCACAAGGCGCGTTCTACCTCCGACTCCGAGGAAGAAGAAGTGGAGATGAATGCCGACGCCGGCCCCGGGCCGAGGTTGCTTCGAGGTCCCGGCGGGATCCTCGAAGAAGCGGACTGCTCGCGAGGAGGTAACCTCAGTCTCTTTTATTGCTGGCTGGTAGCGTTTGTGTACCGGCATTAACTTTTGTGGTAGTTTGTTAAGTAGGTAAGGGAGCACTGGAAGAAGCAAAAGGTGCAAGAGGCTGCCGCTGATGAGGTGGCTCAAGGTGCGGAGGGTGCCGGTACCGTCTTTGCTATGCACAGCTCCGACTCCGCTCCTATCTTCGGGAGGTCTATTCCTTCTGAAAATGCCCTGCTGTTTCGTGGCTGTCTGAAGAAGGCGCTAGAGGACCCGCTCCCGGTCTCCCGGTCTCCCGGCTTGCCGCCTACCCGGAGATGAGCATGAAGGATCGGAGGGATCTCCTCTTTCGGTGCAGAGGGTACCGTTGCATTACCTCTCTCCCTTTTGTTGTTGTTTTTTTTTTGCTTGCTCGACCTTCAATTGTACCGGTTTTGCGGTTGGCCTATGAGGAGAGGCTTATGGACCGCCGGGTCTTTGGAAGGAATTGCGGACGGTAGGCGGTAGAGCAGAGAGTCTGCAGGCAGGTTATGACACCATGTTCAAGATGAAAGAGGACGCGGTAGCCGAGCTTGCCAGGGTGAAGGAGGAAGCCGGTAGGCTTGTCCAGGAAGCTGAAGAGAAGGCCAAGGCTGTTGTGGCCTCTGAGGTTGCCAGGATCCAGGCTGACCTCGACAAGTGGCTGGAGGAAGCTCTTGGTATGGCTAAGGAGGATGCCGTGCTCGCTTTCCGGTGGGACCGGCAGCGTGCTGTGGAGCAGGCCACTGCCTATATGGATGGCAGAAAGTACATCCTCGGCAAGATCAAGGAGGCCTTCCCGGAGCAAGACTGGAGTCAACTACCGGTGCCCAAGGTGACCGAGGGCTTTGTTGATGATGAGCACTGGGGCATCCTCCAGGAGATTGAAGAAGAGCTTGCCGGTACCTCTGCGCAGCAGCAGAAGGAGTGAAGTCCCCCATGTTTGGGTGGTAATGGCCGAGGGCCATGTATTTTCGTGCTTTTTTTTTTCTTTATCTTTTTTTTTGTTGGGAGATTTAAACCCCTTTTTGAACAATGCTCCAGGTAGGGAGTGCTCTCTCGGGAGCGAGTACTATGGTTGGCCATAAGGCCCTTTATTTATTGTTTGAACAATGACGTGTTTCGCCTGTTTTATAAATTCTGTTTTTTATATCAAGTGTTCACTCGGGAGGACTGGTTTATTCAGTCTCTCTCTCCCGGTATCATTTTCTTGAGTATGTTTCATGTGAGTGTTTGATACCGGCAGCATGACATGGAAAAACAGTGTAATTGGTAACAAAAACTTATGCATGGGGTCGCAGGTACCGGCCATATGGCTTATCAAAGTTTTACATGGGGGTCGCTGGTACCGGCCACATGGCTTATAGAAGTTTTGCTTTCATTTTTATTCTTGGCATGTTATTCACCTCGGTACGCGGCTGTTGCAACATGTTTATTATTGTTCCATTTCCGTCCGGAGGCGTCCCTCGCTAGATCGGTAGGAGAACAAAACTACATGTTTTAAATAAAGTATATGTACTGGTGTTGAGTGAATAATGCGAGTTTTAGTATTCTTGGAACAGAAAGTGACTTCTGGCCGGTGTGACACCGAGCTTGTACATGAGTACCGGTGGGAGCATTGCTCGACCGACCTACCCTGCCGGTATATTCCGGGCTTTTTCTAGGCATGGTCTAAGGGTAGTAGTAGCGAAGGTGCTCTATGTTCCATGGATGTGAGAGTATGTAGCCGGTGGAGTCCATGAGCCGGAGGACTTCGATCACCCGGTACGGACCTTCCCATCGTTGGTTGAACGTCATAGCTGCAGAGTCGTTCGTACTTTGTCTCACCCGACGTAATGCCCAGTCCCCCAGTTTGAGGTATCGGATCTTTGCCTTCGCATCAAACTTGCGTTTGAGCCGGTTTTTGTGCTCTGCATTCCGAAGGTTGGCTTGTTCCCGACGTTCCTCGAGTAGGTCCCGGTTGAGGCATATCTGTTCTTCATTTTCCTTTGGATCGTACGTGTCGATCCGGTGTGTTGTGAAATTGATTTCAACCGGTACCACGACTTCGCGCCGAAAGCAAGGGAAAATGGCGTCTCGCCGGTGGCTGCCTTGTATGAGGTGCGGTACGCCCAGAGAAACTCCGGTAGCAGTTCGGGCCATGCGCATTTCTTGTCACCGAGCTTGGTCCTCATGGTTCGCTTCAGGATTTTGTTCACTGCCTCCACCTGACCGTTGGTCTGTGGGTGGGCCACCGATGCAAAGAAAAGGGTGATACCCTTCTCCCAGCAGAATTTCCTGAAGGATGCAGAGTCGAATTGCTTACCGTTGTCGGTGACAATGACTTGAGGGATACCGAAGCGGTAGATGATGTTTTCCCAAATGAAGGATTGTACTTGCTAGGAAGTAATCGACTTGAGGGCTTTAGCTTCTATCCACTTGGTAGAGTAATCGGTGGCGACTACCACGTATTCAACACCACCGGTACCCTTGGGCGTGGGCCCATTAAGTCTATCCCCCATTGGGCGAAAGGACACGGGTTGACCATCGTCTCCGTGGCCGGGACGGTTTCGGTGCGTTGACCGGCGGTGCATTGCTTGTAAATGATACGGCGTCCGGAGGAGTGTTGGCCGAAGTGGCCGAGGCGGACGAGTTTGTGGGCCAATGCTCGTCCTCCGGGTGGTGGCCACGATGCCCTCGTGAACCTCCTTGATGGCCTCTCGGGACTCGGCCGGTCCGAGGCATCGTAGGTATGGTAGGGTGTGGGCCCGCCGGTAGAGATGGTTGTTGATGATGAGGTACCGGGAGGACCGGAACCTTATTTTCTTTGCCTCATCATTATCTCTCGGGAGGTAGCCATCACGCAAGTACTCAAGGATTGGTTTCATCCAGTTTTCCTCCTCTAAGCGTAAGTGGTTGACCTCGGTCGGTGTTGTCTCGGTGCTTCGGCTTTCTAGCATGTCAATCAGGTACCGAGTTCCGGGGTTGGGATCGATAGCCGAGGCAATTCGGCTGGGGCGTCGGCCCTCCGATTTTCTTCCCGCAGTACCTTCGTTAGCTTGAGGCATGAGAAACCGGCAGTGAGCTCTTTTGCCAAAATTACGTACCGAGACATGATGGGGTCTTTAGCTTGGTAGTCCCCCGTGACTTGGTTGACAATGAGCTGCGAGTCGCTGCTGGGCTCCCATGTGCTGGGCCACGGAGGCCGGCCAGGAGTGCTTCGTACTTGGCCTCATTGTTGGAAGCCTTGAAGTTGAACCGGAGGGCACACTCGAGCCGAGATGTGTCGGGACTCCTGGTGTGGGTGTTCTAGGCGCCATCCACATATAGCTGCCAGATCGGTAGTGCGGGGTCAAACTGTGTTTCCTCACCGGTGGCCGGGGCCGTCTCCTCCGAGCCGGCTCCTTCTACCAATGTGGGAGTGAGCCGGCTCCTTCTACCAATGTGGGAGTGGACTGCACAGATGTGAATTCAGAGACAAAGTCAGCCAGTACCTGTGCTTTGATCGCCGGTCGTGGCCGATAGGTGATGTCGAACTCACTGAGCTCGATGCTCCACTTCATGAGTCTGCCAGATGCCTCTGGCTTTTGCAGGATCAGCCTGAGTGGGTGATCGGTAAGCACCACGATGGGGTGTGCCTGGAAGTATGGGCGAAGTCTTTTGGCTGAGATTGATTTGCACTTATTTATAGCGCAAATTGTATTCCTAATCACGAGAGTTAAGCTTGCCCGAATGCATTTTGTTACTATTAATATGCGTTTTCATGATTTCAGGTTACTTATGTGACTTGAGGTAATTCGGCACAAAGAGGTGCATTTTGACTACTTTTGGGCACACTTCCGAGAAGAGGACAAGAAGGCAACCGTGGCTTCTAGGCATTGAAGATTGCATGAATTTACCTTCGGAAGACGTTGCCATTGAAGGCCTTGAAGAATCGAAGAAAGGAAGGAAAATGAAGAAATTGCATTTCCGACGATTTTTCCGGCAAACCACCACCACAAGAAGCGGCAGCACCGCCGGACCACCACCGGAGCACCACCACAGAAGGAGAGACTCTCCTACATCAGCTGCACACATGTGTGGCACAGCTCACACACACACTCATCCACATGTCCACTCATCCCTCCATCAATCCATAATTTCCTCCACTTCACATTTCTTTATGTGAGTGGCTCTTCCTTTTGCTTAAACTAATAAACATTGCAGCTGCTATGACTACCCTAGCAGCCACACATGAGGAGGAATAATCTCATTCTAGCCACAATTTTCGAGCAGCCCCCTTCTTCCCCTTCTTCCTCTTCTCCCTCTCCTATCTTTCTTCTTCTTTTCTCTTCTTCCCATTCTAAATTCAGGCCACTTTCCCTATCACTTCCGGCCACCTTCTTCACCCTTTCTTTCTTTCTTCTTCTACCTTCCTCACTCTTTTCTCTCTTCCTTTCTCACCACCAAATTCGTGCTACCCCTCACCTCACCAAAACAGCCCCACAACAACATCAAAGATTGCAAGGATTGAGACTTGGAGCAAGGAGGAGTTCATAAAAGAGGAGGAGAAGTCTTGGAAACATCATTGAGCATTCTCTAACTCTTTTACCTTTTAGTTTCATTGCTTTAACTCTTGTAATTTGAGATGTACACTAGCTATTGAAATTGAGTTTGTAAGCTCAATAACTTTGTTTATCAAATCTGAAATTGTTGCTTATTTACTTTATTGCATGTTCTCTTTGAAAACACCAAAAATATGAACACTACAACCATGTGCACATACTTCACTTCACTAGTATATAGCTCATCTCTTATCTCACCATTTTAGTGCTAGAATAGCTTGGTTACCACATAATTACCAAGGTGATTTTAGGGCCTTCCAATCCCTTGGGTACGATAATCCCCCGGTCTTAATCTATACCATCCACTACACTTTGACGGCGATACTCAAAACCAACCCGAACTTATCGTTGAGTCAGAGATCATGAGTGCAAGGATGAGCTGCTCGATTTCGGGGTACCGAGTCTCGGTATCCACGAGAGACTTGCTCGTATAGTCTACCGGTAGGTTCTCCTTGTTGTGGCTCCTGACTAGGATCGAACTCACAATGGTCCTTGATACCGATAGGTATAGGAATAGGGGTTCGCCTAATACCGGTCTGCTGAGCAGCGGCGCTGCTGCCAGATACTCCTTCAATGCCGCGAAGGCTTGCTCGCACTCGGTGGTCCAGCCTTCAAACTTCGTCCCGGTCTTCAGTATTTTGAAGAATGGGGAACACCGGTCGGTAGACCGTGATATGAACCGGGACAGAGCTGCGATCCCGCCGTTAAGGCTTTGGACGTTCTTGAAGGTTTTGGGAGACTCCAAGTCCGAGATTTCTCCGATCTTCTCGGTATTAGCCTCGATACCCCGGTGGCCGACCCCGAAGCTAACGAATTTTCCTTCGCCTACGCAGAGAAGACGCACTTCTCGGGATTGAGCTTCATCCCATAGTCTTGTTGAATGGAGAATGTCTCCCGTAGATCGGTGAGGTGGTCACTTTTCTTTAGGCTCTTGACGAGCATGTCGTCTACATATACTTCCATAGTCTTCCCTATCTTCCTGGAGAACATGCGGTTGACCAACCGTTGATAGGTGGCCCCGACATTCTTCAATCCGAATGGTAGGACCTTGTAGCAGTATAGACCTTGGTCGGTCATGAAGGAGGTGTGCTCCTGGTCTTCGGGATCCAGCTTGATCTGGTTGTAGCCTGAGTAGGCATCCATGAAGCTCAAGGCCTCGTGGCCGGCAGTGGAGTTGACAAGCTGCTGGATCCTCGGTAGAGGGAAGCTGTCCTTGGGACATGCATTGTTGAGATCGGTGAAGTCGATGCACATTCACCACTCCCCGTTGGGTTTCTTCACTAGTACCGGGTTGGCTAACCACCGGAGGTATTGAACCTCCCGGATGAAACCGATGCTCAATAATTTGTCGACCTCAGCCTTCATAGCCTCGTACCGCTCCTGGTCCCTGACGCGTCTCTTCTGCCGCACCGGCCGGTAGGCAGGATCGATCCCGAGTTTATGGGAGATGGTCGTGGTAGAGATACCGGGCATGTCGGCGTAGGACCGGGCGAATGCGAAGCGTTATCCATGAGGAGCTTGATTAGGTCGGTAGGCAGGGCGACCGGTTGGCCGGTACCGATCCTGACTACCTTGTCGGGATGTTCGGGAACAAGGCAATCTGCTCTACCTCCTCGTGGGGCTTTCCCCGTATGATTACGGCTCCTCTCGGGGGTCATTTGGTTTATCCGCCGCCTCCGCGTTATTGCGGGTGCGACGCCGCACACGTCCGGTAGGGCTGCCGTGGCTTTGTCTCCCGGGCATAGCACGACCGGCCATGGGCCGACTTCCTCTAATAGAGGCAATCCCGGCGAGAGTGGGCAATTTTAGCACGAGTAGGTGGTAGCACACGCAGCCCCCGATTTGGCGGAGGATGGGCCTACCGAGTATGAAGTTGTAGGAGGACTCGCAATCCACTACCGGGAGTATTGTCCGACCTCGACGTTGAGCGGGTTTACCGTCCTTGAGATGTTCTCGAGGGGCAGGTCCAATTTGAGGTAGGCACTCTTGAAGATAACATTGGCGGAGCCGCCACCGTCGACCAACACCTTGTGCATCAGGTCGGTATTGACTTTGGCGGAGATTACGAGTGGGTCATCGTTGGGGGTCACGATGCCGGCTTCCTCTTCGCTGGAGAACCCTATGTTCCAAGGATCCCGTTTCTGCCTCTTCTGCACCGGCGCAGACTGTACCGAGAAGCACTGCAGGTGATACTTAGCTTCTTTCACATGGGATTTGTGCTCGGACGAGTGGTACCGAATAGGGTAGGTCCTCCACTGATGGTGAAGATTTCCTTTCGGTACCCCTGAGGGGCTTGGCCAACATACTGGGCGAGCTTCCCATCCCAGTGCAATTGTTCAGCAACATCCCTCAGGGCCTGGCACTCCTCGGTATCATGAGTACCGAACTGGTGGTGAGTACAGTATTTGCCGGTGTTGATCCGGTTGCCAGCATATGGTGGCTTCTTCCACTGCTGAGGGAAGAGTTGGGGGTTCTCCTTGTAGATGTCCTCCATTGGCTTGTTGAATATGATATAAACTGGTAGGCTTCCATCTGCAAGGTCCTGCCGGTTGGATTTCTTGGACCGGTTGTGCCTCCAGGAATTCTTCTTCTTGGGGTGCGGTTGTACCCGGTTTCGGTCCGGCCTTGGCTCGGAGTGTTCACCCGGTTGATGTTGGGAGTTGGGGTGTATGGCCATCCGCCTTGGTAAGCTTGGGGTGTGCCCCGGGCCGAGTAGCCGAGCTCGCCCCCGGTCGCGCCGACTAAAATAGGGTGGCATCCTTGGCTCGCAAGAACCGGAGTCAACCCGGTACCTCGGTCGGTGCGGTGGTTCCGGGAGCCCGGTATTTGTGACCGCTCCCGATGGGGAGGATCGTACCGCCGATTGTTATTCCGGCTCCCCCGTTATTGTTCCGGTTGTTCCCCGGTAGTTGTTGCCCCGGTTGCACTTGTCATTCGCCTTGGTTCTTCGACCTTAGGCGCGCCGACCCGCTCCCGCTTGCGTTTATCCCCGGCAGGTCCACGATCACTATGGAGGCCTTGCGCCTTTGTGCATTTCGTTGAGCTGAGATTTCCTCTCGTAGGTCAAGTAGTAGCTGCGGGCGTACTGGTTGGTTCTGCTCATGAGCTCGGTATAGGTGAAGACGGTGCTGGTAGAGTTCAGCTCTCTGAGGAACTCTCCCGGTTCTAGGCCATCCCGGAAGATCTGGGCTGCACGGATGTCATCCTTGGTGTTGCAGCGCCGGTAGGCAGCTTTGAACCGTTCCATGTAGTCAGCCAACCGTTCGCCTGTGGCTTCTTCGGAAGCCGGTGAGCTCCCCTACCGAGTAGAAGAAGTTGGACTTGGTGGCATACTCGGTGGTGAAGGCTTCAACCAGCTGTTCGTAGCTGTCGATGGACTCCGGCTCTAGTTGATAGAACCATAACTTGGCCTCCTGAATCAGGGTATTGACAAAGGCATAACACCAGTCCTCATCGGCATAGCCCCTGCCGTTGTAGGCGGACTGGAAGGCAGTCACACGCATCACCGGGTCTTCCTTGCCCGTGTAAGAATCCATCTTGAGGTTCTTGAATTGCCGGTTATGGTTATGGATTCTTCCGGTGAAGGGACCGACAGGTTTCTTAGCCATGCCGAGGCTAGGTGCACGCCTGGCGGTACCGGTCTCAACTCTTCTGAGACGGTCATTGAGCTCCCGGAAGAGACTGGTCAGTGTGTCCTCTTCCACTCGCGGCCTGGGGGCGACGGTAACTGGTTCCTCGTGGAGGCTGTCGTAGTCCTCGTCGGTATCCTCTTCCTCCGCGGAATGGACCACGCCCTCAGCGTCGAGGAACGAGACTTGGGGAGCCGGTAGGGGCTGGTCTGCTGGGGCCGGTACGCGGTGTCTTGGCCTCGAGAGGAGTGTCGACTCTCGGGAGAGGTGCCGACACGGATGGACCGGGATTAGCGTCCGGGTGAGGCGCTCCCTCAACGGGTTGATTTCTCGCGCGCCGGCCTCTTGAGCAGCGAGTTGATCGCGGCACAACCGCTCATTGCTCTCCCGTAGGTCTCGGATCATGGCTTCGAGTCTCGCCACCATCGGAGGCTCGGCCCGTGGGACTCGGGGTCTCCGACTTGGTGGAGTGGACCGCCGCTGACGTCTCCTCCGGAAGAGGCCCAAGACCAGTAATAGTCAAGGCTTCCTTAGTGGATTTGGACTTCTTCGCTTGCTTTGCTGGCTGTGAGCCATCACTAGCTGATTTTGTCATTGCTTGACTGGTAGAACACTCACGAGATGAGTATGCTTTGGTTATGAAGTGGTGGAAATGTTCCCACAGACGGCGCCAAATGTTTTCGCCGTTTCCCAACTGCCCGGTAGTGTCGCACTTGGGTACCCGAAAGCACAAGATTGGTCAGGGGAGGTCGGCGTGTACCGACCGAAGGCCCTCCGACGCTCAAGTTAGTACCGGTAGGTTCTAGGAGCAGTGTGTTTTTGGGATTCGGAGAGAACGTACCTGAATAAGGAGTGAGGACTCCTTATATATGAGGTGAGGTCGGAGACAAGCTTCCCTGGCGTGGGGGACATCCCCTGATGTGCGCATCGAGGGATGGCGGCGCCTAGTGCAGCATGGGTCTGCGACTTAGTGCGATCTGTGAGGTAGTGGACAAGCACGTGTGCCAGGTGGCCGTGCCGATACCTGTGGAGCTGGTCACCCTCGGTACCTGGTTAGGAGACGTCCATGTGTAGCCGGGGGGAAAGCTTGTTGTCGGTACACCCGGCCTGGTCTTACCGGTACCGATGGGGTACTGCCAGGGCTTCGACTGCGGTCTAGGGCTTACTCTGCCGTCGGGGCATTGTCGGGGCAGTATACTCGGTGGGGGATCCCTACCGAGTCGCTAGATGCCGCCGGGGCAAGGTCTGTGCCGCTAGGGCGTTGCTGAGGTTATGTGCGCGGTAGGGGATCCCTACCGAGCCAAGAGACCGATTCTGTGCGATGGGGCCCAGGCAGGCTGCTCCCGTTGATGGTGAGCTACTTCGGGCCTTGCACGGGGCCTATCCCGGTACAGATATGAAATGGTAGCAACAATAAGTTAATAATATTTTATAGTAATAACTAAATATTTTGTAAGAATAATATTAATAGTAATTTGTATTAATAATATTTTGTTTGTACGCCTTATTAGGGAAATTGTCTAGTGAGGACCAAAAAATGAGGACTTGTTGAAGACTTTCAAACTCAACCGTTGGATGAGCTTTTAATGAGTTTTTTAAATATCAACTAACATTGAAAATACACATCTACCGGTTGATTTTGAAAGTCCTCAACAAATCCTCATTGTTTGGTCCTCACTAGAGCATCTCCCCTCCTTATTAATAAATATTTTTTGTATTATATGAATTATGACATATGTTATAGTCTATAACATATATAAAATACAAAATATGTATAAAATATGTTATAGGCGGGCTTTTTCGGGCTGGGGCTACGCACTTTTTTCGGGCCAGGCCTTTCGGGCTTTTGTTGGGCGGGCCGGGCCCGGCTTTTGCAGTCTTACTACGGGTTCGGGCCGAGCTTGGATCGTTCGGGCCATCGGGCCTCCATGGGCCTCCACGGGCCGCGGGCCAAATGGTGAGCCCTAACTGAGCTATAACACCGTTTATTTCTCCCACTTCCGACCACCATATTCTACAAAACTAGTCTTGAAATTTTCGTCTCTCCACGCTCTTCAATCCTATGCCCGTTTGAGTCATTATTATTGCAGTGTAGAAGGAGAAATCAATAAGAGAAAACCCGAATCGTACTGTTCACCGGAATATACCTCTAATTCCGGCCAAATCGATCAACATCACATTCTAGGGTTCGAAGACATCCTCGAGGCGAGTTCAATGCCACCAACCCTGCCACCAACTCCGCCATTGGACGGAGGAGAATCGAATAATTAAAGTTCCGGTCATCGCTAGCTCTCGGGCTAAATTTCGGCTATTTTAGGCTAAATCGAGTTTCGCCCCAGGTATAAGAGTTATTCCTCTCATCCTTGTGAACATTTTGGCATAGGTATTGCACCTCGATTCGAGGCTTGGATGGTTGGTGGTGAGGAAGGAGGGAAGAGAGAGAGAGATATCGATGAAATGTTTTTTGGTTTTTTTTTGGAAAAAAAATATTTTTTAGTGATTTGACAAAAATGTCCTTGATTTTAACGACTTATAACTGCGAAATTCAATGACAGTGACTAAAGTGATATACGGTATTATAGCTCGATTGATTAAAAAACTCAGTAACTAAAGTGTTAAATGATGCAAAATTCAGTGGTTGTTTTCATTTTTTTGCCATAAATTTAACCTTAATGTTTTTTTTTTAGGAACAATCTGATGATATTCATAAATCAAAGCCAATGAACGACACATACATCTACTTCCTACGGTTGTACTCATAACTCTAAAAGTCAAGAAAAACTAAAAAAATTAAAAACATTGTTCATTATGTCTTGTTCGCTTGTTAATTGAAAACGAGCCTACAAAGATGACAAATATCAAGAAAAACTAACCTAACTATAGAGAGGCCAACTGCCTAGGATAGCAATTGAGGTGTAATTAAAAACCCATGTACTAGATACCCCGATGACATACATCATCAAAGTAGGCCAAATTCCAACATTAAGTAATAGGAGAGGGCGGCAAGGCACCCTCCCTTAAAGCCCAAAGCTAATAGATAGCCCACTTCCCATTAGGCCCAGAATAAGGTCCAAGAACTCCACCCCAAGCCCAAAGGAAAATAGACCACCCAACCAGCCCAATAATGCCATCTCCAATGGCCGTCCCCGTCCATGGCAACCCTTCGAGACCTAAACGGATCCAAGACCAGTGAAATATAGGCCTGGAACTCTCGTAACCATCACACCTAGAGATATGTTGGAACTAAAATTGAATCAGCTACACCCGTAACCCGCCTGATCTAAGTAACCCGCAAGCCATCAAAACTGTTGCACCCTTGACAGTGAAGAAGCTGCACAACCCAGCCAAAATCGAGAGAAATAAGAGTCGCCCAACTATAGTAACCCAAAAATAAGGACTCACTACCACATTTTCTATATTTGAGCGAAAGAACGAAGCCCCTAGGAGCGTTCCCGTGTGTTAGCCACAAAACCTAGAAACCTCAGGTTTCTTCTAGAGAGTAGTTAACCTTAATATAGTTTATTTGCATGATCGGTTTTTACGCTGTAAAATTTATAATTTTACTACTCATATCAATTGGCATGCCACTTTTGAGATATATGTTAAATCTCAAGCGTTCTAATCATAATCCTTGGATGATTATGGGAGATTTTTATTGCATATCATCCTTGCAAGCAAAACTTGATGGTATACAAAGAACCTCAATTTATGAATTTTCTCAATGATCAAGTAGCTTTAAGGTCCCTGACTACTTGTCGTTACGGGAAACTCTTTTACCTAGTGTAATTGAAAAGAAGAGAAACCAATGAGCTGAAGTGATGATTTCATTGATACTGAATTGTTTTCTTTATACACGATTGATTACAATTCGTTCCTACAAGTCAGGAACTAATTACAGTCTAAATTACACAGAAGGAAAGTTACAACTATTGAACAACTGACATACAGATCAATCTACTTTAATATAGAAGATATGGAAAATTAGTTTCCTTAACACTCGCCCTCAAGTTGGAGAGTGGATATCTTGCACTCCCAACTTGCGAATCATAAGAACAAAGACATCTTTCCCCAAAGGTTTAGTAAGAACATCGGCAAGCTGACAAGCAGAATTCACATACCTCGTGGCCACAGAACCATCCAAAACTTTGTCTCTAATGTAGTGGCAATCCATCTCAATGTGCCTAGTTCGCTCATGAAATACGAGATTGGCTGCAATGTGTAAGGAAACCTTGTTATCACAAAACAGCAAGGCTGGTTCACGAAGTGATAGACCCAGATCTTTAAGCAGATAACGTAACCAAGTTAACTCACAACATGTGCTCGTCATAGCACGATATTCAGCCTCTGCTGAAGATAAAGACACTGTCTTTTAATATTTTGACTTCCAAGAAATTAAAGAAGGTCCAAGAAAGACAAAGTATCCGATGGTGGATCTTCTAGTGACAGGACACCCCGCCCAATCAGAGTCACAATAAGGTCTCAACTTCAAATCATTAATGGAAAAGAAGAACAGACCTTGTCCAGGAGCACCGTTTAGATAATGTACTACTCTTAATGCTGCCTCCCAATGCATTTTTCTGGGCTGGTTCATGAATCTGTTAAGGACATGGACTGCATAAGTAATGTCAGGATGGGAAACAATGAGATATATAAGTCGGCCAATCAACCTTCTATACTTGTCGGGGTCTTTGAGCAAATCACTACGATCAGATAATTTTAAACCTTTTTCCATGGGAGTATCTACAGGTGCAGCTCCTAGTAACCCTTTGTCTTCAATGATCTCCAGAGCATATTTATGTTGACATATAAAAATACCACGTTTAGAAGTCGAAACTTCAATACCAAGAAAATACTTTAAGTCTCCAAGATCTTTGAGACGAAATTGACTATGCAAGAAAGTTTTAAGTTCATCAATAGTCTTCAAATCATTTTCGGTAATCAATATGTCATCAACGTAAATCAAAAGCGCAGTAAATGAATTTCCATGCTTTCTAGTGAACAACGAATAATCAGCTTTAGATTGGACATACCCGGCTGACCGTACAGCATCAGAAAATTTCTCAAACCACTGCCGTGAAGCCTGCTTCAAACCATGCAACGACTTGTGTAGTCGGCATACCATATTCTCCTCCCCCTGTCGCCGAAGACCAGGCGGAGGAGACATGTAAATTCCTCTGTCAAATCGCCGTTGAGAAATGTATTGTTCACATCCAATTGGTGTAATTTCCAACCACGAGCTGCAGCCAAAGCCAACAAACATCGAACATTAATGATTTTTGCAGTAGGAGAAAAAGTTTCTTGATAATCGATCCACTCCCTCTAACTGAGTAAAGCCCTTGGCAACCAGCCGGGCTTTATACATTTCAACAGGAGATGTGCCGTATTGAACTGGGATAATTATGAGGAGGATGAAGTTGTGGCTGAATGAAAGCTTGCATCAACAGACCCAAGCACAAAAGTTCACCATAAACCTCTTGGACGGGATTGTCGGAAGGTTTGGGTTGATGTGGTGTATGATCAATATCAAAATATGAAATTGTATAGAGAGACCATGGATGCCATAGAGCTTGGTGAAGCTAAGAGTAGTACTCTTGCGTGGCGTAAAAGCTCTATCTTATTGCTTCCTAATAAGTAAAGGTATGGCAATATTCTTGAGCTTCTAATCATGTGAATACATTTTTTTTTACTATTTATTCAATCTGAAATGTCAAATAGGCTTTGTTGTGTTGGTATGTAGGTTGGATACCATGTTAGATACCATGCATGTTTTGTGAAGGACAACAATGCAAGATGGACCCAAGTTTAACCATGCATGTTTTGTCAAGGATAGTAGCTATTGCAGAAGTGATATTGAATACTTAAAGCTGCTTAATTAAGATAATAGTCTATCCTTATGTTAGATAATGTATTTAGATTGTACCCTTTTGAACCAATGAATATATATACATGCTCCTGTACTCAAGTCTATGTAAATATTGATCGCTAGATTCTTTTCTCGTCTTTCAAAGCATTAAGAAGGCCTTGATTTTTCGATTTTTTTTATCCTTTATTGTTAGCATGATATGATTCTTCTTTCTTGATGTTATTGCTTTTGCAAATTACTTCAAAAAATAACAATTCAGTGACAACATACTAAGCATGTTGTACGTCAAAAGATTTCGACACCAACTCTGCATGTTGTGGAATAGTTATGGCAACTTGCAGAGCATGTCTTTGAAAGCGTGCAACAGATGTTAAGCATGTCGAAAAATATATACAATAATGTGCAGTTTTGTATTGTTGAAAAATTATAACTACGTGCAGCTGCATGTTGTTGAAACATTACAACAACATGTTGTTCAACGTTGTTGAAAAATTATAATGTGTTGTGCATTCTATTAAATATTTATACGACAACGTGTAAGCCTCTACATTACATATTTTCATATTTTTCACAACATGCATTGCCTTCTTTTGACCACGTGAAGTGCATGTTGTTAAAAAGTTTACTACTTTCGACAACATTAAATATAACAACGTACGGCGCATGTTGTTATATCATTCTTTTCTAGCTTGTAGTGTGAATATGCAGTTTGAGCATCTTCATTGACAATTTTATTATCTTCCTCATTCTAACTTAAACTAGAAAAGGGTAACGACCTTTGTATATAATATACAAACAGGTTTCATGGCAAAACATACATATCGCTATCATGGTTTCTATTACTTTTGATTTTTAATTTCAAAAGTAAGTCATACTGTCTCATAGGACATCAACCACATTTTTCATAAATTTTTTATTTACTTATGATTTTTTCTCGTTTGACTCCAGTTTCTTTAAATCACTAATTATATGTTTGTTACCAATTTTGTTTCATTAATATTTATTTTAAACTTGATTTAGCTCATGTGTTGTGACATAGATATTTTCACGCGCCAAAATTGAGACGCGCAAAAACGCTCATCAAAATAAATTTAAGAATAAATGTAATTATATACAAATCCTTGCAACCAATAAAAATGTCGTTGAATAGTATAGTGGAAACAAGGGTCATTACCCACAGGAGATTGTTTATTTGCTTTTCTATGTCACGAAAATTAAATAATATATACAACAAAGAATTTTATTTACAAATATATACAATATATACAAAAGATGTTTTTCATTTTTTTGAAATAGTCGAAAACAAGAAATAAATAAAAGAAAATATTTTTGGATTTTTATTTTTGGAAAACAACACAAAACACAAATAGTACAATAAACACACTCTTGATATGTTAACCTACAAATTCCTTTCAATTAAATGTAGTTACTCAGACTAAGTCAATGACATGTTGCACTTAATCTATTGTTCTCTCTTACTTGGTATGTTAGGTGCATGGCATGTACTCCTAACTTAGCTTCTAAAATGCAACCTAGAATGGCATATTCATAGATTCAGCATTAAGAAGTCATTATGCATAAAGAGAACGAGTAACTCTAGGCAACTTCGACACTGGTGTAATTCTAATTGCCTAGAAGATGATTCATATAACGATAGCTTACACCGTTATTTGCTACTTCTAGAATATATGATGATATGGCGGTCCACATATACTCATAGCCATAAAACCCTAGCATGCTTACTATGTTTGCAACCACAATAAACAACTAGCAATTTATCGATGACAAAGCAATGAATCAAACAAACATTCAATATCAGAAAAATTATAAATCAACGCCAAGAGTAATAGGGCTAAACCCTAAATTATTACACAAAATAATAAACAAAGTTTAAAACAAATATTTACACAATAACATTTACCCAAATTTATTCACACAAAATTCAAATGCGAAAATTTAAACAAAACAAATATAATAATTAAACGAGTTTGGGTAAAATGTTACTGATGTGTCCATGAAAATGGACAATTGTCGTCAGGTGTGGGTGGACGACTCAACCATGTGCGCGTGAAGACGGCACTGCCCTTCTGGCGTAGGTGGAGGGCTCAGCTATTTTCGAACGGATATTTGGATGTGGCGGGGGTCCATTTCAGTTGGACTTTGGATTCGTCGGGTGTCCAAATAAATTGGACAAGGCTGGCATGGGCCAGGTGCATTGAAGACACAATCTTGGGCCTGGGCTTGGTCAACGGGTCAAAGCCCAGTTGACTTTATTTTATTTTTTTTCTTTTTCTTTTCTTCTCCTTTCTTTCTTTCTGATTTCTTCTTTTCTTCCCGTGCCTTCTTTTGGTCTCTGTTTTCATTCTTTCCTTTTCTCTTTTAATCAAAGCAGAGAGAGGGAGTGAGCTCGAAGACGTCGGCGGCGGAATGGGGTCGCGGCCATGAAGGAAGCTGGTTCGATGATTGGGTCGACGGTGAGGACTGATGGAGGCAGACCGGAGAGAGAGAGAGCAGCGATGGTGAGCTGGTGAGCTGGTTTGGGGTCGCCGACGGTGAAGCGTTAATGGCAGCGGCGTCACGGCGAATTTGAGGTCGAGCTCAGAGGAGAGGGGGCACGGCGCAGGTGGCGCGGCGTCAAGCTTGATGATGGCTGCCGGCGATTTGTGAATCGAGCAGAGGCAAGCGAGAGCCCGGTGATTCCGTCATGGGCTGGGCATGGTGGAGTACGGCGACGATCTGAGGAAAAGCAGCAGCGGTGAGGCTCAGCAGAGACTGGACTCTGCGGAGGAGCAATGGGTGATGCAGTTGTGAAGAGGATTGGGTCACCGATCATGGCGTCGGCGCTGAGTTGCCGGTGGTGATTCAGTATGCAATTGAAGCTGATTAATTGTAGGTTTGGACCTTGATTGTGGTGGGATTGTGAATTGTGATGTACGTGGTGATTGTGAATGGAGACGTACCATGACTGGGTAATTGCAGGTAATGGTAAGTGGGTTAATTGAAGTGAAGGCTTGCTGTGATGGTTGAGATTGTATTGGCAGTGAGCTTCCTTAAATAGAGAAGGAAATGGGGAGCAGGTGAAGCATGAAAGCACGAGGTTGGCTGGCTTCATGTGATGGCAGGCTGGAGTTGGTGGTACCGTGGCTGCCGGCAAGATGATAAACATGGGGGAAGAACCTGGTAGCGTGCCAAAGGAACAGGAAAACGCAGCTGCAAAGAGAACAGTAAAAATCAAATAAAATAACAATACAATTAAAACAATAAAAACATGTAAAAACAAATTAAATAAAAATAAAAATAATTAATAGGGAAAATAAGATGGAGGTTTTAAATGAATTTTACCACCGTGCGTGGTGGATGCGCCTGATTTGTGGTGGTTCGCCGGTTTATTTTCCGGGATTCGAAACGGTTTTCGAAATCTTCGTACATTTTCTGGTCTCCACATTCTGAGAAATGACCGGTGTCATCAAGTGTCTGAAAAATCACAGTTGACTTTTCGGAATTGCGCTGAAAACTTCCAAAATACACCTTTTATGTGCAAATTATAATTTTGTCTATATTTTTCCTATTCACAAGAAAACACACATTAAATAGACATATACGCTCTCGGAAAGCCTAATCCAAGTAATTAGAAGCACTTTGTGTACGTATTTTACGTCCACATCATGTTGTTATGTGTTGCTTTGCTTGGAAGCACAATTGTTTAAAAATTTCATCTTTAGCCACTATGTAGCCACCCAAAATTATCAGTGCTCACAATTGCAATTACCAAAAGATGAACGGTGTCTGGGTTTCTCACTTTAAAGATTTTGAGAGTCAAATCATGACTTTGTGATTTCCGATATCTTGTGTCAACATTAGTACAATGTCAGAGTAGGTATATGGCACCATTTCATTCAAGGCTTAGTAATGGTGTATCATTAACTTCCACTTATTGATTACTAGTGTGAACTAATATTCAGTTTACTGCAGTAGTTTTATATAAAATAACATTGCACATCCATCGATTTAGCATGGAAATTTGGAATTTTGTTTTGAATTTTAAATGTTCTAATTTTGGCCTAAATTTCATACGTATACGTAGTAGTATACATTCTTGTACTTGCAAGTAATAATACAAAATTAATCCGGGGTTTGCAATTAATAACCACAATTAAATGTGCAAGATAAATTGTCTTTAATCATCATCAGAAATTCAGTACAATAAAAGGGCATTCATGGCTCCTCAAATGTCACTATTACAAATAGGACTATCATAGTTCATACATGGATAATATAAGTTTGACCTATGTAATACACCCAACCTTGCTTACGTGCTAAACCATTAATACGACAAATGGCTTCCAATAAAGTCAAATTGAATCTTGTGCAATCGATCTACAGAACATATAGAGTTCCTTTATTTAGTTAGAGAGTATGACAACCCTTAGAACATAACTAATATCATAGTGTTGAGTGTTTCTACATAATTACTTACAATTATACAGAGTGTGACAACAACAAAAAAGTATGATGGATCTACTTAGGTTGGACCAATGATTCAATCTACTTTGCATGATTTATAGCAAAAGAGCACATAAATAAGAAGGATAGTTACCCGAGCGTCATATACTATTCAAGTCGAATTGAGTTGGAAGAACTGGTGAATAATCATCATCATTCTCCCTTTCCACGATTACATAATCATCTTCATCAATATTGTCCTATGAATTGATATCAACTCTATCAAGCCACCTCTAAAAGCTTACCACTAAATTCTCCATCGATCAGGCATCTTGCACCATCACTAGTGCTTGGGTTATGAAACATCTTGTTCAACTCATTCATAATCCTTTGCTTCATTTTCTCAAGTTCATCTTCTATCTTTTTCTTGTGTGCCTCCATTGTTACAACTCGCTCTTGTCTCAACTCTTCAGTTAACTTGGTAGTCGTCAACCTTGGTCCCTCTATTTCTACCTGAGCTTCTATTGAAGCTTGATTTTGTTGCTCCCACGCAGCCTTCAAAGTAAGCATCTTCCTACACATCCATGTTGCCTCAGTAACAACTCCAGGAACATCATTGAACTGAATACCTAATCCATAACCTCTCATCTAATTCCTTTTGTGTATCTTCGTTGTTTAAATTATACAGGACAAAGCGTCATGATACACAAAAAAATAAAAAGAACATAATACATGAGAAGTGATGCTGGGTTTGTTTACTTCTGCAATAAAAAATCATTGTTCATTACTACAAGATATTGTAATTTTTTGAAAGAAACACTGTGTGTTTTGGTCCTTTATTGATTTTAGTATAGACATATAAAGACAAAAATATTTTTTAATTTTTTACATTACAATATAAAGAAGGATATATTATGAGCATGAGACAATTAAATGGAATATGAGGAACAATCATTACCCTTTACACTTTTACAGATGAATCAAAGATTGAAAGCTTGGCCAAGTCCCGAAGTGGGCGCTTCATAAAAGCTTTATCACAGAGAGATGCTGACACTGCAGGCCAACCCAAGTGGTCTAAAAAAATATTATATTATCCAATTCTAGAAAAAAAGAAGAAAAAAGTAAACGCCCAAAGACGAAAAGAATGGGCAGTGCAAACAATAAAAAGAAGAATAGAAGACTAGATTACTAGAAGTCTAGAAGACCACGCAAACAAAAAGATTAAAAGAAAGAAGACACAAACAAACAAAAAGAAAGAAGATGCGAGCCAAAAAAAAAGAAAAGAAAGAAGAAGACGACACAAACAATAAAAAAATTGGCACTTTGGCAGCCTCCAAGTGTCTCTAACTTCTGAACTTCAACATCGTCATAGGTAATTCTAAATTTGTAATATTCTATTGCTTAATTGCTATAAACTATATTGTTGGATATTGGTTTTATAATTATTTATTGAATAAATTTTGGTTGTTGAATTTTGATTTCAACGTAGTAGTATCTATTGCTATTTATTGAATAAATGTTTACAAATTCAATTATTTGATCGTTGGTTGGGTAATAGGGTTCAAAGTTGTTATCATGGCTTCTATTAGAAAGTACATATCTGGGGCTGAAAAAAGAAGACATAAGCTAAGGAGAGAAGCTTTACACAGAACTCAAATTGGTTCTCTTAATAAGTATTTTAGTAGCAACAAAAGAGCAGAGCCTTCTGTAGAACATGGTAATGCTAGTATCGAGAATGGAGAAAATGATCAACTTATGAATGATAATGAAGAAGCAAGCCAATGTGTGAATGAGAATGAGAATGCAGAAGCAAGCCAATATGTGAATGAGAATGAGAACGAAGAAGCAAGTCCAACTGTGAATGAGAACGAAGAACTGAATCAGGTAGTACGTGAATGAATTGTGTCCTCACTCTCTTGCTAAAATTACAGCCCACACGCCCACCCCTATCTTCTTCTCTTTGTAGACTCCAATTGCCCAGAATATGAGCGTCACCACCGCCGCTGCATGCTGAGCCTACCCCGATCCTCTGCTCAGCACCGCCGCACTTGTACCTTGCTCCTTTGCTAGCGCCGCCGTCAATCCTCGAGTCCTCAAATTGTTCAATATTAACCATATGGTCACAATGGTCTACGAAAATTACTTGTTCAAAAATAATTTTGTTGTATAGAAAAAATTAAGTTAACCATAAAAATCAATGAAATATATTATATTACCAAAGAATTAAAGTAAAAATATTTATTTCAGTATTATGTCCGTACTTGTCATTCTACAAACTCACAACACTTTAAAAGTTTTAAGTTTACCAAACATTCTATCACTGCTTTTAGTACTCACAACATTAACCATATGGTCACAATGGTGTACGAAAATTACTTGTTCAAAAATAATTTTGTTGTATAGAAAAAATTAAGTTAACCATAAAAATCAATGAAATATATTATATTACCAAAGAATTAAAGTAAAAATATTTATTTAAGTATTATGTCCATACTTGTCATTCTACAAACTCACAACACTTTAAAAGTTTTAAGTTTACCAAACACTCTATCACTGCTTTTAGTACTCACAACACTTTCAAAAAATCAGTTTACTAAACACCTAGTTGTTTTGCTTTGTGGCTCACTTTTTCTCACAACATAACAAAAGCCAGCTTTACCAAACTATAGTGCCTAAATCGCAAGGTATATAAAGCAACAAGAGAACTTCCTGAATAATTACATCAATCTCGACAAATCTTATGTATTATTCTAACATTGAGATTGATTTTATCTCCTCCCTTGTGGATGATTTTGACATTGATTTTTTCTTTTTAATATATTTTACTATCTCGTAATTTACCATTCCACATTTAAATTATTTATACTTAGAGTTTTAATAAAAAAATGGGCAAACGATATTTGGGGGCTTGGAGGATCTTATTTGGGGGCAAACAATATTTATGCCATTGTTCTATCAGCAAACAATAAGGTTTTATTTTTTTTAGATTGTTTGCTCACTCGAACTTCAAAGAAATTACTTTTTCTTAAGTAGTTTTTCCCGACAATTTGGACCCTTGAATTTTCATGGTTAGTAAGTATTTTGACTATTTTCCAATCTAGTTTAGCAAGGATGGAGTTATTAAACAAATTGGCAGGTCTAACACCTACACCTCCCATCCTTAAAACCCCAAAAGAGTTTCCTATATAGTGTATCAAGGGTATTTGTAATTTTCAGATGACACTTAAAACAGGAAACCACATAGTTAGACATGTTTATCAAGTAAAGTTAACATTTATGTCATAAAGGCTTTTTTTGAAAAATTATTAACAAAAGCTCTTTAGCATTTATAAGATTTTTCTAAAAAATAATATTATGAATACCAAGATAAGTACCTATAGTGGCCCTGCGTTGAATATTTAAAACATTCACTATGTCATCATTGACTTGGGAACTTACTTTAGACGAGAAGTACATCGACAATTTATGGAAATTGATTCTTTATGTTTTACTTACATTTGGAGATAAAGAAATTGTAGCACATGATATTGTCAAAATTGGTCTTTCATTTACTGTCTCAGTCTGTGAGCGCCGTCCTCCTCTTGAGAATATTCTCATTTGGCCTATTGTCATATTGTAGTGTTGTCATGGTAAGCTATAATAATAGGCTATTATTCAAAGCCATTGATTCCTAATGGCTAGAAAACGGCAACATGTGTAATTATTATTTTTTTTGCTTAATTGCAAACGGTTATAAAACAGCTATATCAATTTTTTTTTGTAAACAAAATTCCTATATAAACTAGCTTATTATCACTATTTCCATCATCTATCCATACTTTTTTTTTCAATCCTTCTCCCTCCCAAATACAATGGATACATATGACATATCATCCTCACCATTTTCAAATGGAACCATTGAGTATGGTAATTTGGTCTTGTCCGCATTTGATCAGGAGCAAAATTTGTTACTTCAAATGTACGCTTACAACAATCTCCTCATAGCGGAACATCTCAACGAAGAAGAGGACGACAGTAAATCAAGCCAGAGAGGTGCAATTTCCGATCACATAGATGTCTATCGAGATCGAGAAGCTTATGTACACAATTTATAGAAAAATTATTTTGTGACAGTCCCCCTATTTAACGAGGTAAAATTTCGTAGACATTTTTGAATGAGTAAACGTTTATTTCATCTCATTGCCGACACCGTCCAAATTCATGACAACTTCTTTGTTCAACAACATGATGGAATTGGTAAACTTGGGTTGTCATCACTTGTCAAAATAACAGCGGTTTTTCAAATGCTTGTGTATGATGTACCGGCTGATTCCCTCGACGAATACCTAAAAATTGGTGAGTACGTCCACAACATTTAGATGCTTGAAAAAGTTTTGTCGAGCTGTTATAGAGATATTTGGAGCTCAATATCTTAGGAGACCAACTGCCAATGAAGTTGCAAGCCTTTTTCACATTGGGGAAGAACATGGATTTTCATGAATGCTAGAGAGCTTAGATTGCATGCACTGGAAGTGGAAAAATTGTCCAATAGCATGGGTAGGGCAATATGTAGGGTGTAGTGTAGTGGATCGCCAACAATTATTTTAGAAGCAATTACTAATTATGATATTTGGATATGACATGCACATTTTCGCTTACCAGGCTCTAACAATGACATTATTCTAGAAGCATCATATCTATTTACTGAGCTTGCTGCAGTTAGATCTCCTCCATATCATTATTTTATTAAGAATAAATCATATGATGTCGATTATTATTTAGCAGATGATATCTATTCCAAGTGGTCTACACTTGTTCAAACTATTCATGATCCTCAAAGAAAAAAAACAAATGTTTTTGCACAAAACAAAAATCATTTAGGAAAGACGTTGAACGTGCTTTTGGAGTTTTTCGATCGCATTGGGCTATTGAAAAGGGTCCATCACATTTTTGGAATAAACGTGTGTTACATGATATAATGATTGCATGTATCATAACGCATAACATGATCATCGAGGATGAGCGTAATTTGTCAGCTCCTATTAGAGAATTTAATCATGCTCCTGCCCTTATTGTTGAGATAGTTGTTGATGAAGATGCATGATTTAATCAATTTCTTGCTCAAAATAGGCAAGTCAAAGACAAGAAGGCTCATTTGAATTTCGGGATGCATTGATTGATCATTTGTAGGATCATTATAGTAAAACTGCTTGTGACACAAATATTCAAGCATAGGATTACTGTTTAATTGTGTAACCTGCTACCATTATTGTATTGTGTAACTTAATAGTATTTATTGTATTATCTGTAATCTACTACCATTATTGTACTACAATCTTCTACCATTATTGTACTTTTAGTAACTATCTACCATTATTGCACAATGTCCAATATGATAAGATAACTTAAGATTTCAATCAATGACAACCGTTATATTGGATTACCTAATTCAATCAACACCATTAGATTTCTATCTTTCAGTTTCAAATAAACTTTCTCTACATGGAAGTCCTTATATACACCACTTCTCCCACAATATACACCACTAATTCTTCTACTACTTCAATGTCGTTTGTTAAATTCGTGGGTTGAATTTTACAGTAGATGAAGATATACAAATTGTGCCATATATATCTAGATATTTCCTACTATCCTATTAATGGTATTAACCAGAAAAAGCATAAGCTATGGGAGAGGGTTTCTTGTTATCTATAATGAAGGCAAGGAGACCAATAGGATTCGAACACCATAGTCTCTTCAAAGTAGGTTTTCTGATCTATGTTATCCGATTAGCAAATTTTGTGGCCATGTTTGACAAATTGAGTATCAAAATCCAAGTGGTGTGTTTGAGTTATATATTGTAAGTATCATTTTACATTAAGTTGTAATATACCATTACTGTTAAACTAGTTTAATTCCTAACATTTGATGATTTTTTTTACTTTGTAGTTAAAGAAAGTCAAGGATCCTCTCTTAGATAATGTAACTTATACGAAGAACAAATTTCAGTTTGACCATGTGTGGCCTCTTCTAAAAGATGCAGAAAAATGGCTTGATAATGGTGCCATCCACGTCCCCAAACCATGAAGAAGAAATGATTCATCTGAAGGATCTCAATCAGGTTCTCGCACATCAAAGTCATCTGCATCTCCATCTGTATGTGTTGATTTGAATGGAGATGAAGACGAGAAATAATACATCAACGATAAAGTAGGTTTAGTTAATCGTCACACAGGAACAAAGGTAGCAAAGATGAAAATGAAAGTCACTGATGAGAAGAAAAAGATTGCTGATAAGATCATGGAGTTGCTTGAAAAGAGTTTGCAGGATAGAACAAGTTTTGCTTCCAAGTTAGAGCAATGCACATCAAACAAACTAGATATCCATCATGAGCGTGACCAGAATAAAATCATGCTTACTAGTTTAGATTCGATAACAGATCCAACCGATCATGAATTCTTAAAGATGAGAAAGGCAAAAGTGATGCAAAAGAGAGCTCATGAAGCCCAACTACAAGGATCACGATCCACTACATTTGGCTATGGTAACTTTAGTAATCTAAATCAATTTTAAGGTGGATCTCAAGCTACTTTTCACTATGGAAATATGGGTAGTCCCTTACAATTTTCAAATGGATTCGGAGGAAGTGGTGTGTATGGAGGAGCTAGCTCCTCAATATGGAGGAACTAGTGGATCCGGAACAAGTGGTGGTTACAGGGAAATGCCGAGGTACAGTGAAAGTGGTGGATCCAGAACAGAAGATGATTATGAAGAAAATGATACTAATCTACTTGAATATTAGATAGTTTTAGTTTTTTTTATTTTAAATTTGAATTTCAATAATTGTTGCTTTTCATTGTTTCACTTTATGTTGTTGTTTTCATGTTTTAGTTTTCACATTTTGGTACTCTTTTTCCCAGCTCGAAGTTTATTTTTAAGTATGGTTTTGACGAGGCCGATAATAAAAGTCATCTTTTTATTTACTTTAAATGTTTATTTGATAAAAATTATTGATTAGACAATTATTTATAAAATTCTAAATATTAGAAAAATTATATTTTTTATAATTAGAAAAATTATACCATATTATAACTATGGTATAATATAATTGTATAATTTTATCATTAGAAAATTTCAAAATAAAAGTCATCGACGAGATCCTTACAAGGGTATAATTTTTATAATTAGAAAAATTATAAATATTATAACTATATGAGTAAATAGTTACTGTCTAAATATTATAAAGGATATGAAAGTAAAAAGAAATTGTTGAAAGGCTGAGTTAGGAAGTACATAAAAAAAAAAAAAAAAGGGTCGGGGCCTATTATTTGGCCTATGGATCCGGAAGCCACATTTGGCCTTCCAAAATTTGCTAAAGCTAAAAAAAAATTTGAGGGTAAGGGATCTACCCTATGGTTGGAGAGCATGGTAGGCTATAATTGAGATTATAGCCTACCATGGCAAATGCTCTAAGTGCTGCTAGTGTTGTTGACCTAAACCGGCTGGGTTGTTGCCAACTTGTCGTGCTAGAAGTTTTGTTGTGTAATTTTATTTTCTTCATGAAAAAAAAAATCATAAAAGTGATGTGTTGAAATTATTTGCGTTATTATCGATCATACCCAAGACAAAGACAAGTACAATAAAACCTCGATAAAATAATAACATCGCGTAGATAATAAAAAAAATCCGGTCCCGACTCAGGTCTTTGCATTAAAATAATAATTTCGCTTAATGCATAAGATGATAATTTTTTCTAACTTTTCTTAGAGACCATCAAATATATAAATTAATAATTGATTTAAATACATAAAGAATAATACATAAAAATTCATAATGCATATGAAAGAACAAGATGACATGATTTTGGGTCTCATATATTGTTTATACAGAGATCATGTTCTATGTATATACATGTGCATTGAGTTCTAAACCACTTTATCTTCTAGTTTTAGAAAGGAAAATACTTATGTCCGACCTCTCTCATTTTTGTTACATTCGATGATTTATTTTCATGATCTGACCGGTCATCTTTTAAATCAACATTTCAAGATCATGTATGCAAAAAATTGTCCAAAACGGAAATCGTTTACTGATGCAGTTGCATTAAATAAATGGACGGTTGTTAATGAGAATATTAATTTTCACCAAAACCGTTCATTTGTTTGATATTAACTTTCAACAAATGGATGATCGAGTTAATGATCTTCAATTTAGACAATTTTTTGCAGACATGATCTTGACATGTTGATTTAAAAGATGAACGGTCAGATCATGAAAATAAATCATTGAATGTAACAAAAATGAAAGAGGTCGGACATAAGTTTTTTCCTTTTAGAAATATGTATATACATTTTTTTTTGATATAAAGCGTCCATTCATTGATAGAGAGAGGTAAAAATAAACGGTAACCACCCAAATATAGGCTCGACAGAAATGATCACCGCTTAAGTAAGACTACCTGGGATGCACTATAGCTCAAGTCACAGCAACCTGACGCACTTAGGACTCGAAACACAATAAACTTTAACTCGAGACCTAACTTATTCCATAAGACAAGAGATAGTCCTATGCAGGGGGGCATCCCCCGCCCCAATCCCATCCACAACCAGCTGCAATTGAAGCTTCCTAGCAGCAGATAATGGCTTAGGAACATGATGCTTACCACGGGAAGGGGTTCCCTTCTTTCAACCACTACCCTCCGTGGACTTGTTCCTACTACCAACAGGACGACCACGCTTGCGCTTTGCCGGCGAAACCACCAACGCACCTTCCTTAGAGGGTAAAGCAAGGTCAAGCTCAGAATCCAACAATGCAGGTGCAATAACAGAGTCTGCAACTCGTGCCCTTTTGCCAACCGTAACAAGAGCCAACCTGGCTTGACGCTTGACCCCAGACAACCTCCAACAACATGCTCAAGAAGGCCACAGAACTTACAAAACCCCACAAAATGATCATACTTAAAACGCAGCAAGGCAGAGACCCCAGGGGAGAACTCAAACTCCATGGGTGGAAAGGCTTGTTTCACAGGACTTTGTAGATCATGTCGAATCCGAACCCTAACCAGATCCCCACGACGAAGAACCACATGATCAACAGCCACCACAGAGCCAAGAGTCTCACACACAAGGAGAACAGCCGCCAGTGTTAGCAAAGCCGGAGGCAATCCGGAGATATGAACTCAAACTGAAATTGACGGCAGAGCAACCAAACTGGGATCACCTAGTCCGTCATACATAGCCATAACCACCATAGCTTTCCCAAAGATCCAGGGACCCCCATCCACAATCTAATCTCTCTCTCCACCAACAGCGAGAAGCGAAAGATGAAACGCCCAGAGGCATGAACGCTGACAGAGAAACGGTTGTGGAGACCCCAAATTTTTGAAATAGTGCCCATAAAAGATTTGGAATCAACGTGTTTCCGAGAAGATAAAAGGCGACCGACAGCGTAATGGTGCGGAGAGAGGGCTGCAGCGCTTCCACAACCAAACTTAACCTTCCCTTTCTCGGAGATGGCTAGCGACGCAGCTAAACGAGCGGAAACTTCATCCACCATGATGCTGGCGGCAGTGCAAGGAAACCCTAGGGTTTTCTAAAGTAGGGAGGGGGGAAATATGTATATACATGTATCTTTAAAACCCTTATATCTTCTTATTTTTAGGGGAGTGAAATTTACACCCCAATAAATGAAATCCACATCCCCCTTAAGTTTTTTAATATTATTTTATCTCCTACTATCTTTCACTTCCAAAGAAAAAATAATATTAAAAAATTAAAGGGGGGGTGTGGATTTCATTTATTGAGGTGTAAATTTCACCCTCCTATTTTTAATGTCCATTAGAATGTTTAACTAGTACATGGATCCATGGCTATGGATTTTCATAAGATACATTCACATATTTTACTTTGAAAACAGAAAATTCTTTATAAATTAATAATTTTTTTTTTGAGAATGAATAAAACTTTATTGGATAGGATCATAAATTACAAAAGGATGAACACATCTCAGTCCATCGTTAGGCTGCCAAATACAATCAATTAACCAAGAAGGAAAATTCATAGACCACATGCATGGGCTTTGATGCGTTGTTGCAAACTTTGCAAGATTGGGTGCTACTATTTTGCATTCTCTCAGTATATAGGAACATGAGAGACTTTTGAATTGACGCACATGCAATTTGATCCCATCCAAAAGGTGCCCATCAATCCTAAGACATTCAATGTTATCTAGAAATTGACTCATCGTCAAAGCGTAGTGGGTAAGTATAGTCTAAGATAGGGGTTGTCGTTCCGACGAGGATCGGTGGGCTCCCTAATCACACGGCAGTGTGTGTGTGATCAAGTACTCTATCTATGATGGAATAGGTAAGAAGTGGGAAGAGTGAAGTGTGTGATTTAGACAATGTGTGAAGTGTGGTGTAGTGCTCGGTTTGTGTGGAAAGTAATGATGCAAGGATGAGATAAACAAACAAGCAAGTAAAGTAAATGCAAACAAATAAGATAAAGAGTATGCAATGTATGGAAATGTTGGGCTTTTCGGGCAAAACTCAAGTCCAATGCAACGAGCAATGCTTTAATCAACTCAATCATGCCAATGTGTCCACAAATCAAGCCCCGTATCCTAGCCATATTATGGGTCTAGAACCGTGCTTTCCTAAGGTATTCAAATGTCTTATTAGGGCCATTCAAACTCTCTAGGTTTCATAGGAGATCCCTCCATGTTACCTAATACTGAATCTCCTAAAGTGCTTAAGAGGCGTAAAGAGTCGAAGCTTAGGGACCCAAACAAGCAACACATGTATAACCCACCACTCCACCAATATTATCGATATGGAGTGGATTCCTCTAAGGTATTCCTAATCCTTATTAAGGTCTTAGGGAATCTGTGAGAGCCCGGAAATATTAAAGGATTAATTTGAATATTAATCGAGATTAAATTCCTAATCACGGTAATATTTAAATGGTTTCGAGAATTCTTCGGAAATTATATTTTTGTCGTAACTTCTATTTGAAGACTCGAGAATGAAGTACACGTCACGACGAGTTCATGAGAATTTTCGGAGTATTTTTCGGATACCCGAGCTATTTATTTTGATTATCGGAAGTTTAGCGATTAAGGAATTAAAGGCGGTTTAATCTCAGCCGTTGATCTAATCATGATCAAATCTTGACCGTTGGATTTGATTTAAAGGTTGGATCGGATTTGGGAAAGCCCAGAAACAGACCCGCGATAGACCCGTTTTTCTCACCGACAGCTCCGACGCCGACTTGCTTTTCCGACCACCTCACGACGGCGAACCTACCCAGTCAGCTTTGCCTCATCACGGCGAGTCTCATGGTGGTCGCAGCTAGTCCAGCCGACGCCGGTGGAGAGAGAAACGACGGAGAGAAGCTTGGGCAGCGCCGATCGGGTTTTCCGATTCTGGCCACGACGGCGGACAAGACCGGTATCTTTAGATTCCTCTCAACAAGGCGAACACGTCCATGGTCTCAGCTTACCAAATCGTTAACCGAGGAGGGAGAATCGAAGATGAGAAGTTCATGCTGCTCCGGCGAGTTTTCTTCAATTCCGGCGACTCCGGCCACCGATTTCTTCGATTGAGGTATCAATCTTGATCCTCTCTTCGAGCTCTACATGTTCTTAGTCTTGGTTTTTGCTTTTGATCAACGTTTGGATGGTTGGAATTTTGGTTACTGTTTCACCACTTTAAACAGTACGATTCCGACTGACCCTCTTGCTTTCCGGCCTTGTTATTGTGTAACTTGGTTCGAAATTAAACTCCAGGAAGTTGAAAGACGACTTTGAGGCTACTGGGTATTGGTGAATGAATCTGACCAAAGGTGCAGCTCTCGCTTTGTTTCAAGTTCGTCGAAAGGCAGTTTGTTAGTGTTCTCTGTTTTGGCTGAGAACTTAATGAAGGTATAATCTTCTAGTCAGAATTAATGGATCACATGAAAATTATGGAAAGTGTTTGATGTTTTGTGGAACACGTTGGTGAACTTGTGAATTGTGAAAGTATTGTTTACTTTTTGAATTGGTGATGAAGACTTGGTTAGTTTGAATCTTCAATTGTACTCACCATGTTTTGGTTTAAGTACTTATTGTATCAGGAAAAAGGAAATTGATATAAGGCTTTGTATTGTCGAAATTGAGTTATTGCCGAGAGTGTTCAAATAACACTTGTGTTAAGATTCGGTTTTATAAGAAATGATCGTTGATCAAGGAACCTTAATTTGTATTAATATTTGATTGTAAAGAAAAAGACCTTGGGTGTCCATAGTAATTATGGAATAGCACCTGATAAGGAATGAAATTCCGTATTCGGAAATGATTGTTCAAATGGATTCAATAATAATTGTCGAATGTTATTGAATGTGAATATTATTTTTAATATTCGAATATTGTTACTGTCGGACTAGGGACTCCAGTTAACCCGAGATGTGAATTGTGGTGGTGATGGTGTTGGCCTGACGGGACGAGTGAGGATAAGCTCTGATGTTCGAGGTAGGGGACATGGGACTCTCTCGGTTAGAGTTTTTCCCGTATATTTGATAAATGCAATTTGCATGGCTATAGTTATTTCCTTATGGATTTAAATGATTTTATATGCCATGCGTGTGTTTCAATTATCTTTGATTTATTTGTGATGACCTGAGAGTGAGTGGAGCATAGCGACTTCCTTGGGTTTCGATCCCCTAAACCTCCGGAGGGGCTGTACGGACGGAACAGTGTCTGACATCCTTTGAGGTGTGACACTAGTTCTAGGCGGTATAGTATAAATGGACACTCTTGCTACTTCTTACCAGTTGTTGAAGATTTTAAATCTTCGGTAAGGATGTAGTTGGTTGGATAATTCGGTCATCATGTTTGATATTTTACCCGGGTACTTATTTATTTTCTTTTGGATTACTGTTGAGACGACTTACTGTCTTTCTTAATGTATTTTACATACTGGGCCCCATAAAATATATTTAATGGTTTTCAAACCTAGCCGGGGCGAACTCCTCTACTGAGCAGCGAGGACGAAAGCTCACCCCTACTATAGTTTTGGATGCAGGTACTGTGTACTGGAAACGGGACAGCGATGGATGACGCTGGATGTGCAAACTTGTTACAATCGAATATTCGTTTATCGAATATAAGGTTTCAAATTTATCTATTTATTCTCATTGTATCATTTTATTCATTTCGGAACCTATTGACCAATTAGATTGTTCATGGTCAATATTGTGCTTTACCTTGTGAAACTCATTCACGAATTTAACCTTCGATCCAGTTATTTAATTTGATTAAAATTGGATTTCAATTGTTTTACGATTTCCAATTAATCACCTCTATTCAAATTAAATACATTTCGTACTTGCGTTCTGATCTAATTCTCAAAATGCCTTGCGTTTCTTTAAAGTATAAGTTAGCAACCTAGCTTGTATTTTTAAGGATTCGCGGCACTGTAGCGTGCTTAAATTGAAGAGGTGCAATTTGGGGCGTTACAGAATCTCTGCGGGAGGGTAGAAATAAAGGAGGCGTAAAGCACATGAATTAAGGGTCATACATGGGTACATGCTCATCACACATATTGTCAATTGCCTAGAGTAGAGTAAGGATGTCAAGCCACACACAATCATACAAGATGGACGAAATGCATACCAAAGAGTGACAAATCTTCAAATACACAATCAATACATATGAAAATAGACAATACACATACTCATGAACCAATAAAGACATTTTATTCATAAATCAAAGCATCACAAAGTCATATTGGACTAGGGCACACAACCCTAGTCCCTAACAAAGGTAACTACTCACTAATCATCTCAATAGACATCATCCAATTACAATTATCAATTCTAAACATAAGGAAAAGAGAGAGTAGAGGTGAGGAATGCTTAATAGGTGCTCTCTTGCTCCTCCTTGGTCTTAGATGATGAATCTTGACGATTTGGTGAGGATCTCAGCTGCCCAAAGTGGTGGTGGAGGTAGTAGACTCGTGGTGAGGAGATTTGGTGAAGGGTGGTGGAGGAAATGAGGTCAGGAAGTGGTGGAAGAGGGCTGCTCCGCCGCGCGTCGACCGGTCGACAGCCGTGCAGAATCTAAATCTAAGGGAAAGGTGGAGAGGAGGAAAGGGAAAGGGAAAAGTGAAGGAATTTGGGGCTAAATGATGGATGACCTAATGGGGTAAATACTAGGTTTATATAGGCTAGGAGGAGAGGGAATTGAAGGCTAGGATGAAGTAGGGTTAGATCTAATGACTAGAAAGTTTAATGAATGGCAATGAGGTAAAATCCTATAGGAGACAAAAAGAAGGAATAGTCTAGGGGTGACCTTACCATATCTAACATACTCCTTGCTGAATTTTGGATGCTCATGTGGATGAGTCACAAGGTTGACTTCATCGTTGACCTTGACTTTGACCTTCGGAGTTGACCGCCTTGACTTTGCTTGACTTCTTTACTTCTTTGGCAAACTTTCGGGACTTCATGTTGACTTGTTGACGCTCTAAAGTCGGGGTTGACCACGAGTTGACCGTCGGTCCTTGGGTTGACTTTTTATCCTTTTGCCGGAAATCTACTAAAAGCTCTAAAATGCGCCCTTTTGCTCCCGATATCAATCCGATTCTCGTGAACCATACAATGGTGCAATTCAAGGATTATAGACTCACAAATGGCCATCGAACTAGCATATTAATGATGATTAGAGGCCTAATTTCTATGCAAATCTCATACAAATCAGAAATTCAAAAATTACCACCATTGCATCAGATTCCAACTCAAGATGGTGAAAGCCTTGATCTAATGCAAGATGTAACCCGTAGGAGATTGCCAAAATCTCTGCATGTCTGTGAGTAATGAGGTTCAAAAGAGGAATGGTTTGTGTCACCGCGATTTCCCCTTTGTCATTCTGAATAACAACACCCGCGCCACCCACTCTAGTTTCGAGTACAAAAGCACCATCACAATTTTTCTTCTTTATTATAAAGAGGATCAAAGGATTTCACTCATACCATCACAATTCAACTTAAAAAGTCCCCTCCCTGGGGCCCTCCATTTCTTTTGTTTTTCCTTCACTCCCTGGAATTGTGAGATGCCAAAAGCTTTAAACTCCTCATAATGATGAATAGCCAAAGAGTAAGAGAGTTTCGCATCGAACTTACTCTTATCATGCACTAATGTATTCCTATCATGCCATATGCGCCATGCCAAAAAACCAAGCAAATTCATCTCGTCCAAACTCAAAACCCAGCTTGCATGATCCATGAAACTTCTTTCTTTCCAAGTAGAAACTACCGGCCCCAAGGAGAGAGCTTCCAAATTTGTTTTGCATAAGAGTACTCACACAAAGCATGAATTGCAGTTTCTTCCTTTATCCTCCACCGTTGACATAATTGTGCCACTTGTATTTTTCTTTTAGCAAGATTAGCATAGCATGGTAATATGTCTTTTGAGGCACGCCATAAGAACAACTTAACTTTCTCCGGGACTTTCATGCTCCACAATCTCTGCCAATACCGTTGCATATTTTCTTTACTTGCCATCTCACACATTCCTTCCTCTATTTGCTGAATTGAGGTAGCCAAATGATACCCATTGGCAACGGTATAATGCCCTTTTGATTAATAATGCCAAATTCACTTATCTTGATGTTGTCATCTAGGAAGAGGAATGGAAAGAATTGCCTCAGCATATGCATCAATAAAATGTGTCTGAATGAAATCCTCATTCTACCATCCAGAAGCATTCATTAATAGACACACCGGATCATCTGCTGCCATGCAAGATGGAGAAAAAGGCCTAAATTTGCCCGGTCTAGGCAGCCATCGATGATCGTAGATTTTGGTGTCCTCACCATTACCAATTCTTCTTCACATCCCATTTAATAGCAGCTCTCTTCCCCAGATTATAGACCTCCATGTATAAGAACTATCTCTTCCTTTGTTTTCTCTCAGAAAATTAGAGGTGGGAAAATATTTACCCTTCAAGACATGATACGCCAAAGAATTGGTATTGTGAACGAATTTCCACGGTTGTTTGGCTAACAGAGCTTGATTAAACAAAAGAATATTTCTGAAGCCCAATCCACCTTGCTTCTTAGGAGAACAAAATTTACTCCATTTAAGCCAATGTATTTCTCTCGAAGACTTTGATCCACTCCACTAGTAATTACTTGTCAATTCAGGAATTCATCTCGGAACACACGAAAGCCGGGACTTTGAACACACTCATGGTATACGTCAGAATAGCTTCTGCCACTGCTTTGATGAGCACCATTTTTTTTGCTTTTGAAAGAACATTCTCCTTCCAGCCCCCTAGTCTTTTCTGAAGACGAACTTTAACATTCTTGAAAGATTTCTTCTTATTTCTTCCTACCACCGTAGGTAATCCAAGTTAGCTTTCATGAAACTCCACAATTGGAATATTTAACACACCACTCATCATACTTAATTTGGTCTGCTTGTGAAACACCTGAGCTAAAAGCAATGGCTGATTTTGAATAATTGATAGTCTGACCAGAAACTTCTTCATAGACAAAAACAATCTCTTTCAACTTTTGACAAGATTGTTCATTAGCTCGTAGAAAAAAAAGGCTATCATCAGCGAAGAACAAATGAGTGATGGAAGGAGCTCCATTTGTGACCTTAATTCCTTGAATATTACTGTGCCTTTCAGCTTTGAGGATCATGTGAGAAAAACCTTCTGCACATAAAAGAAAAATGTATGGAGACAATGGATCATCTTGTCGGATGCCTCGCTGCAGAATAATGTTGCCAATTATTTTTCCTTGACAGATAATAGAAGTAACAGAGGAAATGAAATCCATAATCAACGCAATAAAAATGTCATAAAAACCAAGTAGTTTCATCATATTTTGGACAAAACACCATTCAACACGATCATATGATTTAGCCATGTCAAGTTTGAGAGCCATACTACTGTCCTCAGCTGATTTATGCTTTCTCATTGCAAAAGTTGTTTCAAGAGCCACAATAATGTTATCTGTGATTGATCTTTTTGGGACGAAAGCACTCTAAGTTTCAGAAATTAATTACAGATGGAAGGACATGCTTCAAATGATTTGCAATAGTCTTAAACACTGCTTTGTAGATCACATTGCAAAGAGTTATTGGTCTAAATTGAGTCACTTGGTTTGGCTTCCCTACCTTTGGAATAAGAGATATTAATGTATGGTTCAAAGAATCCACTGATTTGCCTCCATTCAGAATTTCTAAGCAGCTATTGACCACATCATCCCCCACTACATTCCAGTAAAGTTGATAAAAAATCACAGGCAGCCCATCCACTCCTAGAGCTTTCGTAGGTGGCATCTTTTTGAAGGCATTTTCTACTTCCCTTTCAAATGTTATCTTCGGTTGCAAGTCCTCCAACACAAGGTTCATGTTCTGACCTCCTTCCTTTTTAAAAAGCTGCAAAAAATATTGTTCAAAGACCAGTGCAATATCCTCATGTTTCGTTTGCCAAATTCCAGCCTCATCATAAATACCATGTACCCTCGGACCTTAGCTCTCTCATGAAAAAATCGAGTATTTTTGTCACCATCTTTCAGCCATGACACATGAGATCTTTGCCGCCACATCATTTCCTCTTGCTCAAGTAATCTTTCTAACTCCTTTGAGATAACTTGTAGTCTATCTTCTTGTGCCTCCGTCGGATCGATAAGATTAAGCTCTGCCATTTTCTCTTTTCAGCTGTTTGATTTCCTTCGTAACTCGCTTAAAACTAGACACATTCCACTGATTGAGTCTTGAGGTGTAATGCTTAATGCACCCATCAATAGTATCCAGGGTGTTAGTTGTCCAAGCCTCCTTGACTACATCCTCAAACCTCTCCTCCTTCATCCACATAGTTTCTAAATGGAAACGCCATGAACCTCCCCGTGGAGAAGCAACACCATTAATGGCACATTCAAGTAACAGTGTCTTGTGATCAGAAACCGTATTCTCAACATGATGAATCAATATTTTCTCCCATAACTGTCCAAATTGTACATTCATAACGTACTTCTCTGTCCAAACGCTCCCACGTACAAAACACAATTCCTGTCTTTTCCTCGTCTCAAAGTGAAAGGAAAACCCTTGAAGTTAATATCAAATAAGCCACAATCATCTAAAGCTTGCTGAAAAGCTTCCATATGAGTTACCGAACGAGTAGTAGTTCCCGTTTTCTCAGTCACAGACAACAGTTCATTAAAATCACCCATACAAATCCAAGGACAAGAAAAGGAGCCAGCCAATTTCCGCAACAACTCCCAAGAATGATTTCTCAGTCCGCTATAGGGGTTGCCATAAAAACCCGTAGAACGGAAAGAAGGAAGAGTCGAAGGAGTAACAAACGCATCAATATGCCCAGTGGAAGAAGTGACAACTTGTATCTGCCATTCCGGTTGCCATAACAAAGCTAATCCACCCCCAAACCATCTCATTTAACAATTTCGTAACTATAGTCACCCAAATCCTTGCAAGTAGTCTTCATCTAATCCTCATCCGATTTGGTTTCCATCAAGAAAACCAACCGCGGTATGTACACCCTCAAAAGTTCTTTGAGGGCTAGGAACGTCCGGGTATTCCACAATCCCCTGACGTTCCAACTGAGGGCTAACATTGCTTGTGGTGGACCGAAATCACCGGGTCCACCACAGTTTCTGAATGAGCCAAGCCCCTTGATGCTTCAATATACTTTCCAAGTTTTTATTTGTTAGTTCTGTCATCCAACTCCTGCCCTCTCTTAGCACCCACTTGTACATTAAGATAATCCTCTCCATCATCCGTGTTCATCTGTTTTCGAGCTAGCCGTTTCCAATTTTTTTGCCTTCTTCCTCCACATTTTTCCTCAATAACACCGCCTTTAATACTATGCTATGCACCCTGAGCATTAGCATTCTTAACAACCACTTCAAAGTCTCCAAACAAGCGCTTTTCCAAGGCACTATTATTCTTACTCTCCGGTCCCTCATTACAAGGAGCCTTGTTTTTCAGAGAGGACGTAAATGGTCCCTTCATTACTGCCATTCATGTATCAACATGTTGTTGCTTGGATTGTGAGCCTGCACTAAACTTGAGTTGGTCCCTTCCTTTGTCACCTGAATTGCTGCTGTTTGGATTGTGAACTGGCACCATGAATGAAATGATCTAGTTGATAAGGGACGAGATAAAATATTCATTTATCAATAAATAACAATCCCGTTAAGATAATAATTTTTTCGAAACTCAAAAATATTCATTTATTGAAGTTTTAATGTATGATATTACCGACTCGCCACCAAATATACAGAAGTCTAAATATATAACCGTGGGATCAGACTAAAAATAAGACTACCGAGAAACCGGATTCGATCTGACGGTCCAAATGAAGTTGAATCTTTTTCGTTATCCTTTAAGTCTCTCTCGTCTCGGTTCCTGTCTCATAATCTGGGAGACTGAAAACTTGTCCGATGGCCACTGTCCTCAGAACTCCACCTTTGCGGGTACCCATTACTTCGCCAAACTCTCCACCAAAACCCTCATACGTTTCGTCTCGACAAAGCCACAGCCACAGCCACAGCACCACCGCACCCCATCTTACTCAAACCTCTCTGCGTTTCTCTTACTTGCCATCCCTCCGCTCCGTCAAGTTCCTGCCGTTGGCTTCCCACGCTCAAATTGAAACCACCAAAGAGGTCCAGGTACTATTTATACTTTCTGAACATTTCTTTTACAATATTTTGGCTCAGAAGACCCAGAGAAAACAAACATTTCTTTTTGAGGTCCGTTTGTTTGTTGATGATAAATTGATTTCACGACTACCTAGAAACCAAACGTGCCATAAATTTTTAACGGAAAATGTTATCATTACCGAAATGCAGTTAGCAAGATGTTTAAAAATAGGCACTCAAACTTCATTGAAACATAGCTTCCTAGTTGGTGGGAATTTCATGGAGACCAATTCTGTACAGTGCACCTTCTTTTGCATTTAAATCGAGTTTATAGTTCTAGAGTGAGTTTCTATGGTTGGGGGGCAGAATAAGTTCATGATTGGTATTTTTAACTCAAAATTACCAAGATTTTTGAGTTAAAAATACCAAGTTCATGAGTTAAAATCTTGTAAGTGTTACTCAAGTGATTTTTACTCAAAAATATATTGGTATTTTTATTTTTTGTTCCATAGTCTAGGGTAACATTTGAAGAAACGTTAAGAAGTATATACAACTGGTTCAACACCATGTGTGTAAGTTAATTTTTTCATTGGTGCTCTCTAATCATACTACGTATAAATATATTAGTCCATCCTATAATTGTTCTAGGCCATCTAATGCTCCATTTTAACATCATCTGTTATTAGGCCTTCCTTAGAGTTAATTAGTGGCATGTTTATTTACCTGGTATGGGTAATTGGGTATGAGTAGAAGTCAAATTATTCAGATTTATGAGTTCCCCCAGGTTTACTAACACAAACAGAATCAAAAGTAAGAGGGCCCTCCATTTAAATCTGTAATCCAACTCCTGAAGATCAGTAATTAGATTAATGATGGAGGGATAGTTAATTGTTCACATTATTTGTAACCTTGTCAGCTTGCATTCGTCTCTGTCCGAACTTTCTTCCCCCTACTCTTTTAATCGGTAGAGTTGGATCTCATATCCCGAAGATGGACATTTTCACCTATGGTGACAATATCAACCTGAATCAAACCGAGGTGATAAAAGCTTTTGGAAACTGAGATTGAGGCTTTTTTTTAACTTTTTTTTTTTTTGGGCGGAAAGATTCAGGCTTGCTAGTGACCACTGGAATCAAGTTAGAAAGGATGTATAAAAGAAAGAAATAGAGTGGGCTCTGCTATATCTTTGACTGGGCTTTACTTTTTGGAATGAATGGAATTTTCAGCTATGTGTGAATATGTCCCCTAAAGAACAAGTTTTGAGCGTTCCACGAATACCATCCTACTTGTCCTCTACCTTCTGTTATGGGTGAATTTCTTTGCCCTGTTTGTCAGACATGTCCTGTTAAATTATAAAGTATTCTTGTTGAGGTATGAGATTCTTCTCTCATTCAGTGTTTGGTTCAAATTTATTTACAAGGAGACAGACATAGGAAAAAAATTGAAGAATAAGGCGATGATATTGCACATATATAACCTTTTCTTCATACTGTGATTTTTCTAAAAACTCTAAGGATATCATATAGCATGGCATTTTGTGATCAAGCCTTACAAAAGTGTTCAGTTACTGACTTTAAGATATGTATATATATAGGGCTTCTCCATTAAGGAGGTCTTACTTTATTAGGTGCAGAATTTTGATCTCAGCCGTTTGATCAGATCATTTAAACGGATCTGACGACTGAGATCAAAACTCCGCACCTTATAAAGTAAGGACCTCCTGAGAATCATTTTATCTTATATTTTCTTTTTGTAGTTTGCTCAGTCTAGATTTTGTTACCAGAAGCTTTTGTACGGATAATTTATATTAACAATTGCTTTTACTAACATGTTGTTCAATCATGGGTGAAGGCAGATATTCCAAGGAGAAGGAGTAGCACTGGAAATCCATACCTCAAGAAATTTGCAGAGTAATGATTTTCTTGACAGACATGTTATAAATCGTTACCTTTATGTGTCACACTAAATTTCTTGTAATTTGACATCATTATATGCCCTGAAAGTTTCATCAAGAAGAAAAATAAGATGTGCATCAATTGACTTTTAATTGGACTGGTCCATAAGATGATACATAATAACTGAAGGCAGTCATGCTAATTAGTTTCAATTTTTATGTCAATTCAAATAGAATACCGATATTCGCAACAGATGTGTACATGTGTTTGTGTTTAACTTTGTCTGTGGAATATGAATAATGAATCATTATATATGTAGAAATCAAGAATTCAAATATTCAAATTTGGTTGTTAAGTTTTGATTTTCCTTTCCCCTGTTTCCTTAAGGCAACAGATTCAGAGGCAAAACTGAGGACTGGATTGTAAATTGCATGGCATAAGTTTTGTCTAGAAGTTACAGGCCAAAAAGAAAGACTTAAATGGCAAAATGCTCCCTGAGTTTTGCATAAATTGTCAATTATGACTTGGTGGGGATTTTAGCCTAAGAAATATTTTGCTTACAAGATCACCATATATCTGAACAATGTAAAAAAATAAATAATAATGTGTTGGTCAAATTGATCAATGCAGAATCATTTCGTAATATTCCTCCACGTAGGGCAAGTATGAAATATATGAATTTTGATATAAATCTGAACACTTCGCTGTTATTTTTATTTCCCAGTCTGACTTTTCATGTCAGGAACATAATGGTGATATGATAAGTGTCTAGTCTTTTCGGAGGCTATTTTTTCTTCACAGCCCTTTCACTCTTCTAGTACATACTTTTTATCAAGGTATTGAGAGATTATATTTGTGATATTAGCATTTTGTTGCAGAAATTTTAAAGAAACCTTTGGTTACTAGAGGTATTCAAGTTGTGAAGAAGCCATATACATGGATATCTACATTCTTAATTGGAGAGAACTTATGGCTGATTTCTACACCAATGGCACAATCACAAGATATTGTCAAAACAAATGTGGTTTATGAGACTGGGGAGTTATTTGAATTAGGAATCCAGCTATCATACTTGCTACTATTGTTGGGTTTTCTTGGGATTGGAACCTTCTTTGTGATTCGTCAAGTACTTGTACGTAGAGAACTTGATCTTTCTGCAAAAGAATTGCAGGTAAGAAGCTCTGTTTTTCATTATTCTCTGTTCATAGGCATACTTTTCTTCAATATTGACATTGAGTAAAGATTGAGCAAAGAGATTCAATTCTTTAATCTTTTGTTACGGCAATGGATATTGGACAGAGGTTGTCGACAACCAGTTACTCACACTATCTTTGCCATTTTTGTATTTTGTTTTGTTTTCTTTCCAAATATCAGGAGCAGGTAAGAAGTGGTGATGCTAATGCAACTGAGCTTTTTGAACTTGGAGCAGTAATGCTGAGGAGAAAAATTTATCCAGCTGCTACCAAGTACTTGGTTCAGGCAATTGAGAAATGGGATGGGGATGACCAAGATCTTGCTCAGGTGTGATAAATTTCCTGATAGTAAATACACAGTTCTCACTTTATCTTCAAGTAAACAATATTCTATTGGATCCAACAAACAAAAAGTATCCTTTAAGCCCTACAATTGTATTATTGACCTAATTGTGTCTATTGACGGTTCTTGTATTCCAATCTCTTTAAGAATTTGGGTATCGATTGATTGCTATTGATTGATCATTTTATGACTTAGCAGTTAGCTGTCAAAGATTATATTTCATTTCTGTTATTTACATCATGTTGTGAGGCATGGCTAATGAATTTTCTGATATTATTGTTCACCTTTCATTTGTTGAACAGGTTTACAATGCCCTTGGTGTTTGTTATGTCCGTGATGGGAAGCTTGCTAAGGGAATTACAATGTTTGAAACTGCGGTGAAGCTTCAGCCAGGCTATGTCACAGCTTGGAACAACCTTGGTGATGCCTATGAACAGAAGAAAGACTTTAAGTCTGCTCTGAATGCATTTGAAGAAGTGCTTCTTTTTGATCCTAACAACAAAGTGGCGCAACCGCGGCGAGATTCTTTGAAGGAACAAGTAAAATTGTACAGAGATGTCCCCGTCAGAACCAAGGAGAGATGATTTGACCTGGTATGTATCAAGTGTGACCTGATATACGGTTGGTGAGATTATATGATCTGAACTAGCTAGTAATAGTTGAGGTAGCATCGGTTTTATATGATCCCAGATTAAGGCCTGCCTTCAATAGTCCCAATTTGCATTTTTCTTGCATCCGAGTTATTTGATCTGTAAAACTTGATTCATAAGTAAATGCTCTTTGTTGTATAATCATCGGCCTATCAGCATGTAAGTATCGTCTTTGGGTTTTGATCCAACCTTGTAGGCCATGACCTGACCAGGCCAAGCTGGGGCTGGTCCTTAATGCAGACTTATGCTACCAAATCACATAAATTTTCATAAATTTTCATAAATTTTCACTGGGACGTGTATTAGCTGTCAGCCTGCTGGGTACTGTCTAGTTGACTCGTTGTGGGTAAGGGTTCCGGCAACATATTTTGATCGGTGGTCGGACAATTTGTTGTTGACTCTTCTTAGTAAAAGTAGGTTAAATGTATGCCTACGGTGGATAAATCAGGTAGTCCTAGAAACAGTTATAAACATAGGCCAGATGATAACTTACGCTTTAAAGACAACTGTGGCACTCGAAATAAATTGAAGTCTTGATCACAAATATTGGGTGTAAATTGAGCCCTCTGAATATTACGAGGAAGACGCAACACTCGTAAGTATGAAGAATAATAAAATCCATGTTTCCTGTTATATCCTATATCATGAAAAGGATCAAAACAAACTGCATGGCTGCCTTTAAACAAGGTAATCAGTTTCGAGTATATTCAGAAGCCATGACTTATGAGATGTTGTGTGGTTGCATGGAGGATTGGAAGCTTCACCTTTGGTGGCTCACCGCCGTAAGACCTTTGAGAGCTGAACACAATGTACACGCTTTCATTAGCGTCGTCGTCATCAGCTTGCAGTTGCAGGGTATAGAGTACCTGTCCGGCAGCATACTGGCCTAGAAGTTGGTACGATCTCTCTGATCGATCCATCGCCACACAAACATCATCCCCACCTATGAAAATCAGAGGTAAACATAAAACCATGTCTCACTTGGTCCTAATCACTTTCTCGATCTGTTACAGAAATGATTTCCGATATGATTTGTATTTTTTTTACTAGGAGGATGAGAATGAACGCAGCCTTATGATCTGAAGTTGAATAATTCATGGGGTTTTGAATAGTGTAGAGATCAAGTGACTCACAGGCAGCTAACTCTATTTGCGTTTGGTAAATGAAATCCAGAGCTGCAGAGATTTCTTGCTCAAACTCATAAAACGGTCCGCTTTTGAAATTCATCTTTCTAAGCTTACACACTCCCTCTCCCAGCTCCATCATTGCTCCTTTATGGTTCTAACCACACAACTACTTTAAGTTAATAGCATATTAATTAACAAAGCAAGAAAGGTAATTCTTATTTATTGGGAGTGCTAGCAGGTAGCTCATGAATTAATCTAAATAAGTTTGTACCTGGTTGAATAGGTGATGGAATCCCACAGCGCATTGTAGAATACCATGAATAAGAGTTCTCGACGGTTCTTCAGCTTTGTTCCAAAGTGACTCGAGAAAGTCATGGCACTTATAGTATTCTCTAGTGTTGAAAAGGACCACTGCTTCTTCAAAGCTGCAATCGTCATCACCTTCTTCTTCAGCACCCGAGAATCGATATGAATTACGAAAAGAAGAGTACAAGTGCCTGCAGCTGCGTCGACTGCTGAAAGGCTTTGAATAATATTCAGAAGAGAAGAAGGTGGTTGTTGGGTTGGTTTGAGAAGGGGGGAGAGAGTTTAAGATTGTGATTGAAGAGAGAGAAACAAGAGGACTACTAGGACTGCAGATAACAGCAGCTGGAAACGCCATGGAATTAATTGGATTTCGTGGAGGAAATACTTTGACAGGTCCTATGCTATATTTTCTTTTTCCATATTCGTGTGGTGAGTCTGGATCCGAATAAAGTTGGGCCATGGGCCTCCTTTTAGCCCCAAATGCCAATTTGCCATCTCCAACCCACTTTTCAACCTTCTCTCACATTTTTCTTCTTCAATTCACTCACATATTTGCTATTTGCTGCTTATTATTGTGCAATTTATTATCTTTTTTTTGTTTGTTCAAAAATGTCCTCTACCACAAAGAAATTGTAAAATTGGATACCAAAGGAAGATGAAGGTTTTACCAGTCTCTAACGATATGATACCAATCAATTGAAGGAAGGCCTTTGGGCACAAATCGATCAAACAAACATACTTGGAGTATTATGAAGGCACCATACTTTTGAAGGTAAAATCAGAAGAAAGTTATAATTGGAGATAAGGACGCGATTTGGGAGCAAAAGGAGCGATTCCGAGAAAATGACAAAAAGTCAACTGGTTAACTAGAAAGTCAACTTATGGTCAACCAAGACTCAATGATGACATCATGATGAAAGTCAATTCTCTGAGGTGGAGTGCAAAAAAAGTAAGAAGTTTGACACAAGAAGACGAAAAGCTTATTGGTTGACCCAAAAGTCAATTTGGTCAACCGAAAATCAACTCCGAGGCAAAAATGAGAAGTCAACGCGCCACATCACCCATAGAAAAGTAAAATCCGGCCTAACATCCTCTTTGTGATATTTGGTAGTATTTGGTGACACATTTTAATTTAAATTCAAATTTAGAACATGTCACTTTCAAACACTAACACCTTTTGAACTTTAGCTTACCAAAAAGCATTTTTCGTCTCCCAAACAATTTAAATTTTCAGATTTTCTCATCCTTAGCCTCACCCATTTTCCCACCAAGGTAACTCAGCCACCTCCATTTTCTACGTATGTCACTTAGTTTCTTAGGTTCTCCATTAGATATCGTTACCAAAATCATAAGATTCATTAAGCAAAGTTAAGATTCATGGCTGGAAAGTGATTTGTATGAGATTTGCATAGAAGTTAGGCCTCTAATCATCATTAATATGCTAGTTCGATCAATGACCATTTGTGAGTCTCTAATCCTTTTGTGCACACTTGTAGGTAAATCGAGCATCAGAATGATATCGGGAGCGAAATGATGCTTTTTGGAGCTTTTTGTGCATTTTCGGCAAAAGGACGAAAAGTCAACCCGAGGACCGGCGGTCAACTCATGGTCAACACCAAATTTAGAGCGTCAACGAGTCAACATGAAGTCCCAGAAGTGAGTCGCAAGAGAATTCCGGTGGATGGCCAAAGAAACCACAAATTCAAGATTAGTCAACTCCGAAGGTCAAAGTCAAGGTCAACGACGAAGTCAACTTTATGACTCATCCACTTGAGCATCCAAAAATCAGTAAGGAGTATGTAGGATATGGTGGGGTCACCCTTAGATTACTCATTCCTTTTGTTCCCATGAGAAGTTACCCCATTGCCCTTTATTAAACTTCCTAGCCATTAGATCTAACCCTACCTTATCCTAGCCATCCATTCCCTCTCCCTTTCACCTATATATAGCTTAGTTTTAGCCACATTTAGGTCATCTCCCATTTTAGCTAGCAGCCCCCCATCACCCATCACTTTCCCTTTCCCTTTCCTCCCTTTTTCATTCCCTTAGACTTGCCCACGATTCGTTTCGAAACCTGCCAACGAACGGTCGACCGTCGGCGACTACTCTGCTTTTCCTCCACTTTTCACCCACTTCCTCACCTCATTTCCTCTTCCACCCTTCATGAAAGTTGCTCCACACATCCTCTTCCACCTCTAGCTGTTGGGGATCCTCACCAAATCGTCAAGATTCATCATCTAAGACCAAGGAGGAGCAAGAGAGCACTCATTGAGCATTCCTCATCTTTACTCTCTCTTTTTCTTATGTTTAGAGTTCATAATTGTAATTTGATGATGTTATTTGAGATGATTAGTGAGTAGTTACCTTTGTTGGGGACTGAGGTTGTGTGCCCTAGTCCAATGTGACTTTGTGATGCTTGATTGATGAATAAATGCCTATGTGTTTCATGAGTACATGTATTGCTTATTTGAATATGTGTTGAATGTGTATTTGAAGGATTGATCACTCTTGGATATGCATTTAACCCATCTTGTATGAGAATGGTTCGGCTTGATCACTTTACCTTTCTTTAGACTAAGGCAATACTATGATAAGCATGTTTAACCTATGTGTGACCCTTAATTCGATGCCTTACGCCTCTTCCATTTGGGTACTTCCCGAGGAGAGTCCCTAAGACCTTAACAAGGCTTAGGAATACCTTAGAAGGAATCCACTCCATATCGATAATATCAGTGGAGTGGTGGATTATATATAGGTTGCTTGTTTGAGTCTATTTGCTTCGATGCTTTACGCCTCTTAAGCACTTTAGGGGATTCGGTATTAGGTAACATAGCGGAATCTCTTATGACACCTAGAGAGTTTGGATGATCCATAAAATGGCATTTGAATACCTTTTGAAGTACGGTTCTAGACCCATAATATGGCTAGGGTACGGGGCTCGATTTGTGAACACATTGGCATGATTGAATTGATTAAAGAATTGCTTGTTGCATTGGACTTAGGGTTTGCTCGAAAACTCCGACATTTCCATATATTGCACAACTTGATCTTTCCATTACTTGCATTCTTCACTTGTTAGTTATCTTGGCATTCCACCATTTCTTACACAAAACCGAACACTACCACTATACTTCACTTATTGTCTAAATCACACACTCCACTCTTTCCACTTCTCACCTTTCCATCATAGCTAGAGTCACTCACCTCACACACTACCTTGGGATTGGGGAGCCCACCGATCCTCGTCGGAACGACACCCTCTTCTTAAACTATACTTACCCACTACTTTGACGATGAGTCAAATGGCGCCGTCGCCGGGGATCTAGGTTTAATCTTTGATTTCTTGGTAGTTTTGGTTGAGTCTTTAACATTCTTTTTGTTTACATTTGGTTATCTACTTGTATTGTTCATATTGTGTTTGTTTGTTTCACATGTGTGATTCACTTTTGAGTGAGACACATTAGGGGAGTGACGGGCTTTATATCCTAGTGATATATGTAAGACATAAGCACCCCTAACGCTATTGATCACTCTCTAGTTGAACTTTCCAATAAGTGTTGCACTCTTTCATTCCATTGCTTGGTTTAAGTTGTCCTAGCCTTATCAATAGTGAATTCTTGTGTTTATTTGCGTACTTGTTGCTTTAAATTGCTTGTTTTGTAGTTGTTTGGGTTCCCTTGCACCTTTTGGGACCTTGTTTGTTTCGGTATAAAAGGAGAAAAACACAAAAATATAGTTTCAGGGCAATTGTCGAACGGTCGTCCCTATTTCTCGACCGTTCGATCACAATTCCCTGGACGACTCTCGACCTTTCGACGACCACCTCTCGACCGGTCGACTGGGAGCATTTTTGTTCCCTTTGTTTTTCCTCCTTCACTGTTTGATTTCATTGCTTGTTTTAACCTCTTATACTTGTATTTCTTGCTTCAATTGTGGTACCTAATCTTTGTCTATTGTGTTGTGAAGGTGTATGAACTTTGCTTCAACCTCTCACACACACATACAACTTAGAAGCGGAAAAGTCTTAAGCGAGAATACGAGAGGAAGGCAAAAAAGGAGATGTATTCCAAGGATTGTGTATGAGAGTGCACCTACTACCTTCTACTAAACATGGGAAAGATTCAAGGATTTAGTGATGAGTTGCCCACACTATGGCTTGAAACAATAGTTCCTTGTTGATGTGTTTTACTGAGGATTATCTTTCGGTCAAAGGCAAAGGGTGGACACTTTTCAAGGAAGTACTATAGCAAGCATGTCTCCCGATGATGCATGGGACACCTTCGAGGACCTAGCAACAAACTCCGAGCAATGGGATAACTTTGGACCTTGAAAGCATCCTCCCACACAAGTGGACTCTCAAGTACCAAAAGTCCACAATGTCTCGAGTGAGCCATCGAGTGACAATTTGATAAGCACTCAATTTGATAGATTAGAAGCGGCTTTTAACAAGAAGATGAACATACTCCTACAAGCACAATTGAAGGCTACCTCTCCACAAGTCAATAGTGTTGTCTCTTCACCACCTTACTTCTATTGTGCTTCTCTTAGCCATCAAACGGATGAGTATTCTTATATGGTCGAAAAGAAGAAGGAAGAAAGACAACAAGTGAACCAAGTGGGTTCCTACCCATAAGGTTCGTATCAAGCACCTCCAAGGCCATACAACAACCAAAGAAGAACTCAAGGGTACCAAGAGAAGCCTTTTGGGAGTGGCACTTATAGAGAACACAAGAGCTCAACTTATGGAGCACCTTCGGGTTCTCTACCCAAGGAGAAAACACTTACAATCAAGGAGTCTCTTCATCTTTCGCTGCCCCAAGTAGCTCCCAAGCTCAAGATTCCGAGGAGCCGACTTTGAAGGATATGGTTGCCACCCTTGTCCAAAGTCAAGTAAAGAGTAATAAGGCGATTGCGGCTCTTCAACAAGGCCAATTAGCACTTCAACAAGGGCAACAAACCTTGCAACAAGGCTACCATAGTTTGCAACAAGGCATGGCAAAGATTGAGCTACAATTTGGCCAATTGGCCAAGGAGATTAGTGAGAGACCAAAGGGTGCCTTATCCTCTAATGTGGAGCGAAACCCTAAATTCAAGGCTAAGGAGCAATGCAATGCTATCTCCACTTCTTACTCCGGTATCTCCCATGCTACTTATACTTATCTTTTCCCAATTTCTAATTACTTTATCCCCTCTCCCTCAATACCCATTCATGAGAACTTTGATCATATGCATTTCATGGAGGATGGGGACAAGGAGGAAGAAAATGTACTCCTTGGCAATTTTGGGTTGAGTGAGACATATGTAGAAGAAGGAGTGGTGCTTGATAAAGGATTTGGTTACTTGTCATTTGAGAATGATGTTACCTCTTATGGTGGAGTAAAGACACAAGAAGGACCATTGAGTGAGGAGACTCCTAGGCATGAGAGTGTCATGGTTTCTAACTTTGGTAGTGAGGCTATGATGGCTATGGACCCACCAAGAACCATGAGCACCTCTAGGGAGCTCCTTGGTGATGATTTTCTCGTTGAACAAGGGATGAAGATCACCCCCGATGAGAGGAAGAACAACTAAACAAGAAGAAGACCTTGAGGAATGGCTACATGAAGTGTTCAACAAAGTGGAGATTAATATCTCATTATTGGATCTCATTTTGTCACGCCCCTAAATCCGAGACCAATATTATATTGAAATATGGTGCCCGAATTTGCGGCGCGAATAAAATTTTAAAACAATAAATACATCAAATGAAACAAATATCTGAATAATACTTTTATTTGAAAATAAAATTATTATTATTATTTTACAATACTAGAGTTTAGCGGAATAAAAGATATTACATTTAATTAAGTAAAATCATAGTAGAAAAATATTTGTTTATAAATTCATCCAGTTTTCCCCCCAAGCATCGTAACCTGAAAACAAGAAGGTGTAGCATCATGAGCAACACAGGCCCAATAAGTATAGCGTACATTCTTATATTAATGTATCTTATAAGATATCAAAATTAAACAACCAATCAAAAATATACTAAGAACATTGTATGTTTCTTCATATCAATTTTAGTGAATATAATCCACATATATCAAGAACGTTTTTAACCCAAATAATTCAGTCTCAAATGTAATCGACTAACATTGCAGCATTGATATAATCTAGAATTATATATGTTCAATTGACATATCATATATAATATCAATACATCACAAGTAGATATTGATTATCTCAAGCAATATATGCACCTTAGAATATCACAAATATGTATTGATTACCTTCATGCCAAACAATATATGCAACTTACCATATTACCAATATTTCACAAATAGATATTGATTATCTCTACACAATGTATGTTCAACATCATAACCAAATCATAAATACATATTCCATAATTTAAACATGTATTTTCTCTTCTCAGTGAATATTTTGGATTTAACTGGTAGTAAAATTCATAAACTCCCAAAAATTCCCAAGCCAAGGTCCAAAATACCAAGCATGAGTAAATCCGCATACTAGGGTCCCCTAGACCCAAATTAAGTACGGGTAAGTCGCAGCATACCAAGGCCAATACCAAGGCATGTACAGTCAAGGACGACAATTTCTTCCTATGAGTATAATAGTGCACTATCTGAAGGGACGTGAGCCCACAGCTTAAATCTCACAAAAACTCTACCAGTAATTCACTTAAGCATGGGGGTTGTACCCTACACCCGGCTTCAAAACTTCTCAATCATATTCCAATTCACAAATATAGTCTTATTGTAAGACAAGTCATAAATCATATCATATGTATGTATACACATGCTTAAGTCTTTCATATGTATGCATATGTGACATAGATAAAAGATACAAATAGGTAAATCACATAATTAAGTAACTTACCAAAATAAGCAAGTTAAACATGTGATATCACAAATACACTCTTAACAATATATTCGTCCATACATGTTAAATATACATGTATAATACTAAGTTGATATATTCACTTTAGTAAATAAAATCATGCACCAATATGTGATTGATAGATAATCAAGTACAAATAAAATACATACAAAGAAGAAGCATATGTAAAACAAGATATACATATGTTCATAAATATAAAACATAAGTAAATGAACTTATCATGTAATAATCCATAGCAAATAAGCATAAACATATGTAGAACAAAGTTTACATATGTAGAACAAAGTTTACATATGTAAAACATAAGTAATTTAAAACTTATGAAGTAAACAAGCTTATCAATATAAAATCATGTGTAAAAATCTGCATATATATATATCAAATATATACACTTAAAAATACTTCCATATAAATACATGCATATTAACACATATGTATAATACTAAGTTGACGTATTCACTTAGCATACAAAATAAACATATATAATGGAATAACACAATCATTATAGAGATATTATACACAATATAAGAAAATCAGATTGTTATTAGTGTTCTAAATCCTTAAGTCCAAATCCATAGAAGTTCATCATCCATGTTTATGATTCGCCTAGAATCATTAATCTTCAAATATTGTTATATTGTCAATCACAAGTCCGAATTAATCAAATAAGTATACCATTTTGAAGGGTTTTTCATAAGGAATTCAATAGTTTAGTCCAAGTAAGTATTTCCAGAATGTCCAAGTCCAGAAATAAAGAATGTCCAAAACAGTCCATAAATATATATACTCTGTTTAACTCTTTTTGCCTAAATTGTTACGTACTGTATACCTGGCCACTAATTATGATATTCTCCATAATAGAATTTCAGATTTTAAGTTCGTTTTGATATAAAGATCATAAAATTTGGCTAAGAAATGAGTGAGATATGATCACTTGAAGTTATGAACAATATAGAGGTTTGTCAGTGAGCATACTGGATAAATACTTAGATACAACAAGTTTAACCCGTTGGATGAATATAGAATTTGGATATGGAATACTAGATACAATTTGGAACAACTTTCATGAAGAAGTCTAGAAGGTAAAATGAGCAAAAATATGGGTTTAAAGGTTCCCAAATTGGCTGCTGGCATAACTTCAGAAAAGAGGATTTAAGTTTTCTATAAAACTTATTCCTTTCTATTTTCTTCTTGCTTGTGCACTTTGATAAATCTTAAAGATAAAAGAGTATAAGGATGTATTTTGTACTTACATGAAATGAACTGATCAATAGAAGGTTGGAAGGTTGAATTCAAATTGGGACTTCACAAGATAACCAAGTTCTTGAGCAAGGTTACTTTGACTAGGTAGAGATTGTTTTCTCTTCAAAGAGCTTCTAAGTGAAGTTTCTACACTATTGGGAGGCTGAAGTAAGAAGAGCTAGAGAGGTAACCTTACTTAAGTTAGTTTCTACACAAGGTAACCTTACTTAAGTTAGTTTCTAATCTAGCTAGTTAACCTTAGTAAATAGCACACCTCTAAATTCATAAACAAAGAATTTTAGTGCAAATAAGTCAAGAAAATTAGATTCATATGCCAATTAGTCAAGCAATCAGATCTCTAACTCCAAAGTGTGATTCATGTGGGACTAAGTCAAGTAATCAAATCATGCTAGCATCACAAGGTAATTCTACATATATTGTAAAAATCATAACTAAATATAAATAAGGTGATTCCAACTCTGAGAGTTTCTTTATGATGTCTACTTCAAATCATTAGAAGGCCATATCCTTAAATAATGAACACATCAGTGCAGATTTTATGAAATAAGCGACTAGGTCAGAAAAGCTTCCAAAAATAAAAAATAAACTTCCGCTGATCACAACTTCTTCGTATGATAACGGAATTTTGCGTGCAGTATGTCTACGAACTCATATCGACAAGTTCTACGACTTTCATGAAAGAAGTTATTAGAGAAAATCAACGAATAAGAAAGTCAACTTTTGACCCCTTGAAAAATAAAACATTTCAAGTCAATATTCGTTCCGAAATGCTTTCACTTCATAAACTAGACAAGAGAACTAACATTTATTCCATTAATTAATTTCAAAAATTCTCTAGAAATTAAATACAAAAATTTGGGGTATTACACACTTACAAAGTGCCGGCCTATGCAAAGTTTCTTAAGGACTTGTGTACCAAAAAGAAGCGGCTTGAGGAGCATGAAGTTTATAGGATTGAAGAGCATGTGAGCTCAATGATTCAACACAACATGCCACCGAAGAGAAAGGATCCCGTAAGCTTCACTATCGGATGCCAAATTGGTGACACTCACCTTGATGGAGTACTCATGGACTTAGGGGCGAGTGTCAATGTAATGCCTCTATCGCTCTACAAGAGGTTTAGCATTGGTGCCTTGCAACATACTCCCATTGCACTTACCTTTACGGATGGAAGCAAACGAAGACCGGCGGGAGTTGTGGAAGATGTGCTAGTAAGAGTTGATAAGTTTATTATTCCCGCCGACTTTGTTGTGCTTGACATGGGTGATGACCCCAATGGAGACAATGGATTCCCCCTTATCTTTGGACGCCCTTTCATGGCTACGGCGGGTGTGAAGATTAATGTTCTAAAGGGCACCATTAGCTTCAAGGTGTTGGGTGAGAAAGTGAAGTTTGAAATGTTTAAGCCCGTGCATCCACCGGAGGTAATTGAGGAGGTGTTTTCTATTAACTTGGTGAAGGGGAATTGTGCTAAAAGTGAAAGGATTTTTGGTCATTTGAATCCACCGAAGCCTACACCTCGGGCTCAAGATCACTTCTCGCCAATTTGGGAGTATGGCAACCTTCCTCCCATTGAGCACACGAAGCCACCACCTTGGTCTCATGATGACATTCTTGGGGAGGACCTATTTCTTGTAGGTACTACAAAGAAGACGCCTCCCAGGGATGTGGTACAAAAGGAGACAATCAAGGCTATGAGAGAGATGGTTGGTGAGGTGAAGAAGAAGAAGTATGCTTGGCTGCCAACTTCAAATCAATTTTCAATGGAGTTAAGGGTTACTTAGTGAGGAGCCACGACGATGGTGAGACAAGCAATACAATGAGTGGGAAGAAGCTTTGCTTTGAGGCACCATGATTTGGCAAGAAGGAACTAAGACCGGCTTTTAGGTGTCTAAACCGAAGCGCTTGTGGGGGGGCAACCCCATTTAGAAAAGAAATTTTTGTTTTCAGCACTATTTAGTAATGAATAAAAGAATCTAGGGAGGTTGGGAGGTATTAAGGATAGGACTATTGGAGGAGGAAACCCAAGAAGTGTCAATTTGCATTTGTCCACAAGAGGCCTGGGCAGGACAATAATTGTGGAGGCAGTTTTCTCTACATCTGACCGTTGGAATATGCTGAATCTAGTTGGAAAGCTTTTTGAATGAGTCCTATATGCCCAGTTTAAATTGCTCTCTGAAAGGACCGTTGGATCTGCTTCAATATGTATTTAAAGGAAGAGTGCTCAATGCAGTTTGACTTTCTGGAGGATCACTTTGACCGGTTCTTCATCGCATGCGCGGAAGGTGATTTCTGAGTTTTCAGTGGCTAAACTAAAGATCTTTGAGTCTACTTCAAATGCCACTGGAATCAGTCAATTTGGATGCCTATTCTTGGAGCTATATATACCCAAATTTTTTGGAGAAGGTCAATGCTGTATTGATGCTTTCCCCTGTTTTCAATTGATCCCGATGTAATCACACTTTCTAGTTCATTTGGCACCCAAGGAGCAAACGTATGGAAGTTAGGGCCTTGTGTCCTGAGGTTGGTGTCTATTTGTGGTTTCTCGGCTAGCTACAGAAGTCGTCTATGAGGGGGTTTTCTTATATCTATCTTCTGATTGCTATATGTTTTGTGTATGTGTGCATTCGCTCGACTTCACTTTCATCACTTTCACCAATTTGCTTTTCACTTCTAAACACCTAACAACATTGAGGACAATGTTGGTTTTAAGTGTGGGGGTGAGGTTGGGCCAAACGAAATTGTCTCACATTTTCGAACCACCAAAATTTTTCAATTTTTCAAAGTGTTCATTGAACGGTCGACCTTTGGGTCGAACGGTCGAAGTGTGTCCAGAGGGAATCTCGACCGGTCGACACATTCCCGTCGACCGGTCGACTGAGCATAAAATCTTAAGTTTTGAGAATTTTGAAACTTTGAAGTTTGTTTGGTGTGTTTTTATTGTCCTTTTCAACCTCGATGATGAATTTGAGCCCATTAGGTTGTGAATTAAGTGGATAAATAGCATGTGCTTAAACTTTATTTGATTGCCTTGTGATTAATTTATGTAATTGATGCTTGCTTGACACTTTATGTGCACATTTGCCGTGTTGGTTGATCACTTGCAATTAGAGAAGCATATGTAGACGATGTATTGACTTGCATATACCCTTTTATGGAAAGATTTGAGCCTCTTGGATATGTATGCATCATTCGTACATCATTGTTTGATTTGCATGTAATTTACGTACAAGACATACTTCTAACTATATGAATAATGCTTCTCCAAGAGCCAAATAAAATCATTAATGTGTGTTTGTATTGTTTTTAGGTTGAATAAGTTAGTTGAAGTAATTTGGAGCTTAAAGATGTAATTGGGAGGTTTTGGAGCATTTCCGAGATCACAATAATCAAGTCTCAGAAGTGGAGCACAAGATCATTCCGAAGTTTTGGCCAAGAACCCAAAAAGTCAATCGTGACTCACCCCGGGCCCACCTATGGTCAACTCCGAGGAAACGACGACCGCGTCGAGACGTGACTTCTCCATCAAGCTTCCCATTTCAGCTAGGAGAGTATCATTTGAAGAGTTGAGATATTTTGGTGGTAATTTGAAATTCAAATTCAAAATAGAGATAAAGCATTTAATGCTTTAATCACATTTTGTCTCTTACCCTTCCCTTACCATATTTTTGTCTCCTCACCTCCCAAATCAGATTTTTCTTGTCCATTAACACATTACCTCTCTACCCTTTCTCTCTTCTTTGCATTCCTACCTACCCTAGCCTTCTATGTAATTTTCTTAGTTTAAAATCTTACTTATTAGTCATTAGATCATTTGCAACCCATCTCCACCCTACAATCAATTCTCTCTCCCTCTATATGTATATATTCATCTCCCCTATATTTTGAGGATACAATAACACCATTCATCAACCCTAGCCTCCACCACAAAGTTTTCAAACCCTTTCCTCTTCCTTCTCTCCAAAAAGCCACAAAAACACTTGGTTTCAGCCGTTCGGCAACCGGTCTCCCGTCAACGGCGACCGGTCGCCTGGCAACGGCGGCCAACTTCATTCCTCCATTTTCTCCTCCTTCCACCCCTCAAATCCATTTCCTTCATTCACCTAACTTCTTCCTAAAACCCTCCTCTATATTCCTAACCACTTTTCTCCATCATTCTATCACTTCTACCTCACATGAGCTTGGAGGCATCAAGATCCTTAGAGATTTGGACAAGAAGAAGCTAGGAGAAGAAGAGGAGACCATGGGGAGCTTGCTTCAAGTCTTGGTGATAGCAAGATCGGGGCCACTATCTTCATTGAGCATTCCTCTATCTCCATTTACTTTTATTTATTTCTTAGCTTGTCAATTTTGAGATTATTGATGTACATTCTAAGTATATGTGAGTAGTTGTTAGGGTTGGGGACTAGGGTTGTGTGCCCTAGTCCACCGATGATGGATTGGATGATTATTATATATATATACATGTTGGTTGGTATTTGGGTATATTTATTGCCTATTTTTGTTATGTGTTAGATGCTTGTTTAGGAACTACCAATTCTTAAGCATGTGTTTGATCTATCTTTGTATGAAAGTGTGAGCTTGGTAACCTTACCCTTTCTAGACAATGGACAATGGATGTGATGAGCATGTCTTATTTGGATTCCTAGGTCTTAGTGCCCTTAGCCTTAGTTTAGTAATTTGAGAACCATTGTATGACTTAGATTATCTAAATTAAGAGTCATTGTGAACCATTGCATGGCTGCCCACATCACTTTAGCAGCCAACTCTGCCGGCCATTTCCTCAGAACTCCAGCCACCTCATGGCTTAAAACTTGTCCCAAAATCGTTATCTCCTCGAGCCCTTGCAACCTATACCAATATTGTGTATCAATTTTTAGTGTAGAAAGAGAAATCTATGACAGAAAATTGTGTTTTTTGCCGCCGAACTATTCTTGTTTCCGATCTCCAATTCGGCAACGATGAGCTACCACACCTACTGGGCTTTGTAGCTATCAAAGAGAGTTTTCCAATGCCGCAAGAATCAATCGGATTCCGTACGACGGAGAATTTTGAATTGAAGTTTTGGGCCACCACACTTTCTAGGCCAATTATGGCCAAACGAGACCGAATTAATCTTTGAGATACTTACGAAACTTGATCCTTGTGTTGTTTTGAACATTCTGGTAAATTTGCAGGACCACCAGAAGAGGCCAATAATTAAAATCCTGCCAGCAGGTCTAACCTCCGAGGCGATTATTTTTGTCTCTCCAATTGTGTTCGTTGATCTAGGCACCGTAAGGTAGCAGACGTACGGCCGAACTTCAGCAATATAGTTATTTCTGCGAAGCTTATAGATTAATTCCAATATAGTGTGGATTAATTCCTAGTCAGTGTGTTTTAGTGATTTGAAGATGTTTGACAGGATATATTTTTATGCAGTCAGATTGCAGGCATGATTTTAGAAAAAGAACAAAATGGAAAAACATCAACGATACTATAAATTGTTGTTATTTCACTTCTTCCTTTTGTCCACTCATCTAACATTTTTCTTAAATGCTTTTCCTTGGGCCCTTTGGTTTTTGTTGCCCAAAGTTGCAGATTAGTTGAGGTTGAACCACACTACAAAGTTGAGGCATTAGGTTACCACCGCTTCCCATTTTCATAGTAGTGCTTTTTCTTAATTTGTTTGTAGGAAAATCATATTGGGTTATTAGATTGCTCTAATTACCAAACTCTTTGTCTTGAAAATGTATTTCAAAGTTTATGCACCCTTGATCTTATTTATCTTATGGAGGATTGTGGAATTATGGTGAGCAAGTACGATTGAGAGTTTGGTTGGAATATGATTACTAGAAGTTTTGAACATGTTTTTCACAGGTTTTGGATAGTCCATTTTAGGAAAGTTTATGTCGAATTTTCGGTAAAAACTCTGTTGCTACCATTTCATATCTGTACCGGGATAGCCCCCGTGCAGGGCTCGAAGTAGCTCACCATCACCGGGAACAGCCTGCCTCTGATCCCCATTGCACAGAATCAGTCTGCTGACTTGGTAGGGATACCCTACAGAGCACATAACCTCAGCAACGCCCCGGCGGCACGGACCTCGCCCCGGCGGCATCTACCGACTCGGTAGGGATCCCCTACCGAGTATACCGCCCGACAATGCCCCGACTGCAGAGTAAGCCCCGGGCCGTAGTCAAAGCCCCGGCAGTAGCCTAGTGGTACCGGTAAGACCAGGCCGGGTGTACCGACAACAAGCTTTCCCCGGCTGCACGTGGACGTCTCGACCGGTACCGAGGGTGGCCAGCCCCACGTGTACCGGCACGGCCACCTGGCACCCGTGCTTGTCCACTACCTCACAGATCGCACTAAGTTGCACACCCATGCTGCACTAGGCGCCGCCATCCCTCGATGCGCACATCGAGGTAGTGGACCAGGGAATATTCCTCGTGTCAGGGCATGTCCCCCACGCCTGGGAAGCTTGTCTCCGACCTCACCTCATATATAAGGAGTCCTCACTCCTTATTCAGGTACGTTCTCTCCGAATCCCAAATATACTGCTCTTAGAACTTACCGGTACTAACTTGAGCGTCGGAGGGCCTTCGGTCGGTACACGCCGACCTCCCCTGACCAATCTTGTGCTTTCAGGTACCCGCGTACGACACTACCGGGCAATTGGGAAACGGCAGAAACATTTGGCGCCTTCTGTGGGAATATTTCCACCACTTCATAACCAAGGCATACTCACCTCGTGAGGTGTTCTACCAGTCAAGCAATGATGAAATCGGCTAGTGATGGCTCACAGCCAGCAAAGCAAGCAAAGAAGTCCAAATCCGCAAAGGAAGCCATGACCATTGCTGGTCTTGGGCCCCATCCTGAAGAGACACCAGCGGCGGTCCAGTCTACCGAGTCGGAGACCCTAGAGTCCCATCAAGTTGAGCCTTCAACGGTGGCAAGGCTAGAAGCCATGATCCGAGACCTCCGGGAGGGCAACGAACGGTTGCGCCGCGACCAACTCGACCAACTCGCTGCCCAAGAGGCTGAGGCGCACGGGAGATCGGCCTGGCGAGGGAGCATCTCGCCCGGGGCGCGAACCCCGGTCAATCCGTGTCGGCGTCTCTACCGAGGATCGACACCCCTCTGAGGCCAAGACACCGAGTACCGGATAGGCAGACCGAGTCCCTACCGGTTTCGCAGGTCTCGTTCCTTGACGCTGAGGGCGTGGTCCACTCCGCGGAGGAAGAGGATACCGATGAGGACTACGACATCCTTCACGAGGAACCAGTTACCGTTGCCCCAGGCCACGAGTGGAAGAGGACACAGTGACCAGCCTCTTCCGGGAGCTCAATGACCATCTCAGAAGGGTTGAGACCGGTACCGCCAAGAGTGCGCCTAGTCTCGGTATGGCCAAGAAACCCGTCGGTCCCTTCACCGGGAGAATCCATAACCACAACCGGGACTTCAAGAATCTGAAGATGGATCTTTACACTGGCAAGGAGGACCTGGTGATGCATGTGACTGCCTTCCAATCTGCGTACAACGGCAGAGGCTACACCGATGAGGACTGGTGCCATGCCTTTGTCAACACCTTGACTCAGGAGGCCATGTTATGGTTCTATCAACTAGAGCCGGAGTCCATCGATAGCTACGAGCAGCTGGTTGAGGCCTTCACCACCGAGTACGCCACCAAGTCCAGCTTCTTCTACTCGGTGGGAGAGCTCACCGGCTTCCAGCAAGCTACAGGTGAACATGGAACGGTTCAAGGCCGCCTACCGGCGCTGCAACACCAAGGATGACGTCCGTGGTGCGCAGATCTTCCGGGATGGCCTAGAACCGGGGGAGTTCCTCAGAGAGCTGAACTCTACCAGCACGGTCTTCACCTATACCGAGCTTATGAGCAGAACCAGCCAGTACGCCTGCAGCTACTACCTGACCTATGAGAGGAAATCTGAGCTCAATGAAATGCACAAAGGCAGCAAGGCCTCCATGGTGACTGTGGACCCTACCGGGGATAAGCGCAAGCAGGAGCAGGACGACGCCTAAGGTTGAAGAACCACGACGGAATGACAAGCGCAACAGGGGCGACTCCTGCGGGGGAACAACCGGAAGAATAGCTCGGGGGAGTCAGGATAACAACCGGCGGTATGATCCTCCCTATAGGGAGCAGAACCACCAATACCAAGCCCCCCGAGAACCACCAAGACCGACCGGTATACCGGGTTAACTCCGGTTCTTTGCGAGCCAAGGGTACCGCCTATTTTAGTCAACACGACCAGGGGCAGAGCTCCGGCTACTCAGTCCAAAGCACGCCCCAGGCTTACCAAAGCGGGTGGTCGTACACCCCGGCTCCCGACATCAACCAGGTGAACACCCCAAGTCAAGGATGGACTGAAACCGGGTACAACCGGTACCCCAAGAAAAAGAATTCCTAGAGGCACAACCGGTCCAAGAAATCCAGCCCGGTAGGACCTCGCAGATGACGGCCTACCGGTCTGCACCATATTCAATAAGCCGATAGAGGACATGTACAAGGAGAACCCCCAACTCTTCCCTCAATAGTGGAAGAAGCCACCATATGCTAGTAACCGGGTCAATACCGGTAAATACTGTACCCACCATCAGTCCGGTACTCACAACACCGAGGAGTGCCAGGCCCTGAGGGATGTTGCTGAGCAATTGCACCTGGATGGGAAGCTCGCCCAGTATGTTGGCCAAGCTCCTCAGGGGTACCGGAAGGAAATCTTCACCATTAGTGGAGGACCTACCCTTTTCGGTACCACTCGTTCCGAGCACAGATCCTATGTGAAAGAAGTTAAGCAGCACCTGCAGTGCTTCTCGGTACAGTCTGCGCCGATGCAGAAGAGGCAGAAACGGGATCCTTGGAACATAGGGTTCTCCAGCGAAGAGGAAGCCGGTATCGTGACCCCCCACGATGACCCACTCGTAATCTCCGCCAAGGTCCATACCGACCTGATGCACAAAGTGCTGGTCGACGGTGGCAGCTGCGCAATGTTATCTTCAAGAGTGCCCACCTCAAATTAGACCTGCCCCTCGAAAACATCTCGAGGACAGTGAACCCACTTATCAGCTTCTCGGGAGACCTTGTCCAACCCCTCGGTAGCGTCGGGCTCAACGTCGAGGTTGGGCAATACCCACGGTCCCGAAGGTATCGGCTCGTATCTTTGGTAGTGGATTATGAATCCTCCTACAACTTCGTACTCGGTAGGCCCATCCTTTGCCAAATTAGGGCCTGCGTGTGCTACTACCTACTCATGCTAAAGTTCCCTACTCCCGCGGGATTGCCTCTATTAGAGGAAGCCGGCCTATGGCCCGGTCGTGCCGTGCCCGGGAGACAAAGCCACGACAGCCCTGCGGGATGTATGCGGCGTCACTCCGGTGATAACGCGGCGACGGCGGACAAGCGGATGACCCCGGGAGGGGCTGTAATCATACGGGGAAAACCCCACGAGGAGGTAGAGCGGTGCACTGTTCCCGAACGGCCGACGGGGTAGTCAAGATCGGTACCGGCCTGCCGGTCGCCCTGCGTACTGACCTAATCAAACTCCTCAAAGACAATGCTTCGGTCTTCGCCTGGTCCTACGCCGACATTCCTGGCATATCTACCACAACCATCTCCCATAAGCTCGGGATCGACCCTGCCTACCAGCCGGTACGGCAGAAGAGACGAGTAGGGGACCAGGAGCGGTACGAGGCTATGAAGGCTGAGGTGGACAAATTATTGAGCATCGGTTTCATTCGGGAAGTTCAGTACCCCCGGTGGTTAGCCAACCCGGTACTAGTAAAAAAACCCAACGAGATGTGGCGAATGTGCATCGACTTCACCGATCTCAACAAAGCATATCCCAAGGACAGCTTCCCTCTACCGAGGATCGAGCAGCTTGTCAACTCCACTGCCGGCCACGAGGCCCTGAGCTTCATGGATGCCTACTCAGGCTACAACCAGATCAAGCTAGATCCTGAAGACCAGGAGCACACCTCCTTCATGACTGACCAAGGTTTGTACTGCTACAAGGTCCTGCCCTTCAGATTGAAAAATGTTGGGGCCACCTATCAACGGTTGGTCAACCGCATGTTCTCCAGGCAGATCGGGAAGACAATGGAAGTGTACGTAGACGACATGCTCGTTAAGAGCCTCAAGCAGGATGACCACCTCACCGACCTACAGGAGACATTCTCCATTCTCCAAGACTATGGGATGAAGCTCAATCCCGAGAAGTGCGTCTTCTGCGTAGGCGAGGGGAAATTCCTTGGTTTCATGGTCAGCCACCGAGGCATCGAGGCTAATCCCGAGAAGATCAGAGAAATCCTGGACTTGGAGTCACCTAGAACCTTCAAGGACGTCCAAAGCCTTAACGGCAGGATCGCAGCTCTCTCCCGGTTTATATCACGGTCTACCGACCGGTGTGCCCCATTCTTCAAAATATTAAAGACCGGGAAGAAGTTCGAAGGCTGGACCACCGAGTGCGAGCAAGCCTTTACGGCATTAAAGGAATATCTGGCAGCAGCGCCGCTGCTCAGCAGACCGGTATTAGGCGAACCTCTCTTCCTATACCTATCGGTATCAAGGACCGCTGTGAGTTTGATCCTAGTTAGGAGCCACAACAAGGAGTTCCTACCGGTAGACTATACAAGCAAGTCTCTCGTGGATACCGAGACTCGGTACCCCGAAATCGAGCAGCTCATCCTCGCGCTCATGATCTCAGCTAGAAGACTTCGCCCGTACTTCCAGGCACACCCCATTGTGGTGCTTACCGATCACCCATTCAGGCTGATCTTATAGAAACTAGAGGCATCTGGCAGACTCATGAAATGGAGCATCGAGCTCAATGAGTTCGACATCACCTACCGGCCACGATCGGCAATCAAAGCACATGTCTTGGCGACTTTGTCTCTCCGAATTCACATCCGAGCGGTCCACACCCACGTGGGTAGAAGGAGCGGGCTCGGCCGAGATGGCCCAAGCCACCGGCGAGGAAACACCTTTTGATCCCGCACTACCGATCTGGCAGCTATATGTGGATGGCGCCTCCAACACCCACGGTAGCAGGGCCGGACTCATCCTCATCACACCTCACACCGGGAGTCCCGACACACCTCGGCTCGAGTGTGCCCTCCGGTTCAACTTCAAAGCTACCAACAATATGGCCGAGTACGAAGCACGCCGGCCGGCCTTTGGCTGGCCGGCATATGGGAGCCCGGCGGCTCCGGGTGTTCAATGACTCGCAACTCATTGTCGACCAAGTCACGAGAGGATTACCAAGCCGAACACCCCATCATGTCTCGGTATGTGACTTTGGCAAAAGAACTCATTGCAGGTTTCTCATGCTTCAAGCTAACGAAGGTACCGCAGGAAGAAAATCAAAGGGCTGACGCCCTGGCAAGAATAGCCTCGGCTATCGACCCCAACCCCGGCAACTCGGTACCTAATGACATACTAGAAAGCCGAAGCACCGAGACAAAACCAACCGAGGTCAACCACTTGCGCCTAGAGGAGGAAAACTGGATGAAACCAATCCTTGAGTACTTGCGTGTTGGCTACCTCCCGAGAGATAATGATGAGGCAAAGAAAATAAGGTTCTGGTCCTCCCGGTACCTCATCATCAACAACCATCTCTACCGGCGGGCCCGCTCCTACCATACCTAAGGTGCCTCGGACCGGCCGAGTCGCGAGAGGCCATCAAGGAGGTACACGAGGGCATCGTGGCCACGGCCGGGAGGACGAGCAATGGCCCACACGGTCATCCGCCTCGGCTACTTCGGCCGACGCTCCTCCGGGACGCCTATACCATTCACGAGGCAATGCAAATCTTGCCAGTTCGACGCACCGAACGTACCGAAACCGTCCCAGCCACTGGAGATGATGGTCAACCCATGTCCTTTCGCCCAATGGGGAATAGACTTAATTGGGCCCATGCCCAAGGGTACCGGTGGTGTTGAATACGTCGTAGTCGCCACCGATTACTCCACCAAGTGGACAGAAGCTAAAGCCCTTAAGTCAATTACTTCCCAACAAGTACAATCCTTCATTTGGGAAAACATCTTATGCCGCTTCGGTACCCCTCAAGTCATTGTCACCGACAACGGTAAGCAATTCGACTCTGCATCCTTCAGGAAATTCTGCTGGGAGAAGGGTATCACCCTTTTCTTTGCATCGGTAGCCCACCCACAGACCCCACAGACCAACGGTCAGGTGGAGGCAGTTAACAAAATCCTGAAGCGAACGATGAGGACCAAGCTTGGCGACAAAAAGGGCGCATGGCCTGAACTGCTACCGGAGGTTCTCTGCGCATACCGCACCTCATACAAGGCTGCCACCGGCGAGAGGCCATTTTCCCTTGCTTTCGGTGCAGAAGCCGTGGTACCGGTTGAAATCAATTCCACAACACACCAGATCGACACATACGATCCAAATGAAAATGAAGAACATTTGTGCCTCAACCGGGACCTACTCGAGGAACGTCGGGAACAAGGCAACCTCCGGAATGCAGAACACAAAAACCGGCTCAAACGCAAGTTTGATGCGAAGGCAAAAGTCCGGTACCTCAAGATGGGGGACTGGGCACTACGCCGGGTAAGGCTAAGTACAAAGGACTATGCAGCTATGACATTCAACCAACGATGGGAAGGTCCGTACCGGGTGATCGAGGTCCTCAAGCCAGGAACCTACCGGCTCATGGACTCCACCGGCTACATACTCCCGCGACCATGGAACATAGAGCACCTTCGCTACTACTACCCGTAGGCCATGCCTAGAAAAATCCCGGAACATACCGGCAATGTAGGTCGGTCGAGCAATGCTCCCACCGGCACTCATGTACAAACCCATTATGTAAATTTCAAAATATCACGGCTCGGTCGAACAATGCTCGCACCGGTACTCATGTACAAGCCCGGTGTCAAACCGGCCAGAAGTAACCTTCTGTTCCAGGAATACTAAAACCCGCATTATTCACTCAACACCGGTGCATATACTCTATTTACACCATGTAGTATTGTTCTCCTACCGATCTAGCGAGGACGCCTCCAGACGGAAATGGAACAATAATACACATGTTGCAACAACAACGTACCGAGGTGAATAAAATGCCAAGAACAAAAATAAAAGTGAAACTTTTCTAAGCCATGTGGCCGGTATCAGCGACCCCCATGCATAAATTTTTAGTATCTAAACATGTGGCCGGTACCAGCGACCCCCAGACATAAGTTTTTATTATCTAAACATGTGGCCGGTACCAGTGACCCCCATGCCTAAGTTTTTGTTACTAATTACACTATTTTTCATATGATGCTGCCGGTATCACTTACCCACATGAAATATACTCAAGACAATGATACCGGCAGAGAAACTGGATAAACCAGTCCTCCCGAGTGAAAACTTGATGTAAAATGAAAAACAGCAAATTCATAGAAAAGGCGAAACACGCCATTGTTCAAACAAGAAAGACAGGGCCTTATAGCCAAACAAAGTACTAGCTGCCAAGGGAGCACTCCCTACCGGGAGAATTATTCAAAAAGGGGTTTAAACTCCCCCAGCAAAAAAACTTATAACAATAAAAAAGAAAAATAAAAATACACGGCCCTCGGCCGGTACCACCCAGACATTGGGGACTTTATTGCTGCTGCTGCTCCGGCTGGCTCGAGGCACCGGTGCCTTCCTCATCAATCTCCTTGAGGATTCCCATGTGCTCATCATCGACCATGCTCTCGTCGGGGCGGCAACACGGGGGCCGTGGGCGAGTCCAGATCCGATGCGGGAAGGCCTCCTTGATTTTATCCGGGATGTAGATGCCACCCTCAACATAAGCAGTCACTTGCTCGACAAAGCACGACCACGGTCACGCCGGTAGGCCATCACGGCTTCGGACTTGGCCCTACCGAGAACTTCCTCCGGCCGCTTGTCGAAGTCGGCTGGATCTGGCGACCTCGGAGGCCACGGCAGCCTTGGCTTTCTCTTCGGCTTCTGGACAAGCCTACCGGCTTCCTCCTTCACCTTGGCAAGCTCGGCTACCGCATCATCCTTCATCTTGAGTATGGTGTCAGCCTTCGCCTGCGGACTCTGCTCTACCACCGACGATCGGCGGCTCCGGCCCGGCCCGGCGGTCCGGGCAAGCTCCTCCTAGGCCAACTAAAAAAAAAAAAAACACACACAAAGGTGAAGTCGACATAACGGTAGTGGCAAACCAACAAGCACACTAAAAGAATTAGAAAGCACCGGAACGGTACCCTTTGTTTGGCTTGAAAAAGCGAGTCCCGTTGTCCCTTCGGGCTCATTTCCGGATAGCTTTCAAGCGGGATACCGGGAACGGGTCGTGAATGGCCTTCTTGACACAACTTGGTGTTCTCGGAGTGAACAGGCCTCCCGAAAATCGGGGAAGAACCGGAGCTCTGCGTAGCCAGGGTAGTACCGGCACCCTCAACGTTCTCATCCGCCTCAGCTACATGCACCTTCTGTTTCTTCCGGTGCCCTCTAACGTGTTTAACAAACCACAAGTGTTTAAATATCGGTACGAAATATGAAACCGACAAAGAAAGACATTGGTATTACCTCCTCTCGAGCGGTACGCCTCACGGGAGAAGCAGCCACTGAGACCACAGTCGTCTCCGGGACCGCCGAGTCCTCTTCTACTTCAACCTCGACCTCAGAGGCCGAGCGGGCTCTCTTAGCCTTCTTCTTCTTCCTCTTACCGGCATCCTGCCCGGTATCGGTTTGTTCAGTTGCCATTACCGGAGCTTCGGAAGGCAGCTCCTCGCCCACAACCTTTTTCAGCTGGAAGTAGTCTCTGCGCTCACGCACCATACTTTGGTCACCGTTAAGTGTGCGGTACCGATGATACGGATAGATAACTGCAAAAGCAAGTAGCGACATCAGAAAACAATCGCACCTAAAGAAATCAAACAAGCTACCGGTAAACACTTACAAGGCTTCGGTAGGGGAGCTAGACCAGAGCAGTCCAGAGAGTACCGATTCAAAAGAACCGTTGATCTCCTAAGCACAATGGAGATGTTCTCCCGTATCCACTGGATCTCCTTCTCCTGGCCCTCGGTAAGCCTCCTCCAAGACTGATCCACTGCACACAAAGAGACAACTGGTTAGTACCGGTATCAGCAACAATACTATACATGTCAATGCTCGGTAGGGGCTAACAACCAGGAGTGCCTGCAAAATGGCAAGGAACCCTCTTCACCGTCGGCTCCACTCTTGCTGGGAATTCCCACCCCCCACCGATGAAGAAGTATATGCTTTTCCAAGTCTGCTGGGAAGTCGGGTTCCCAAAAACAAGTGGGTCCCTAATTATCTCGGGACTCCCGAACTCGTGGCTCTCCACGTCATGGGTACCGGTCATCCCCTCCCGGTCGAGAGCCTCCTTGGTCAGACAGCACCGGATCACCCTCTTGTACTTGTGCGTGAACTCCATCCACACAGTGTCCCGAGGACAGTCGGTACAAGGCTTCACCACTGACTTGAGCTTGTACCAGCCCTTGTCTGCCTTCCAGTGCTCCTCCAGTGCCCACTGACTGAAAAACATAGCCAAGTCCGGCTCCCCAAAGCCACAGTGGTGGTACAGCGTGTAAAGCACGTTGAGGCACCGCCAGGTGTTGGGGTTCAGCTGCGCTATAGACAGACCAACCTCGGCCAAAAACCTCAGCTGGTAGGCCAGTAGTGGAATCCTTAACCCCTCACCGAAAAAGAAGGGGTGTACCAAAGTCTCGCCCGGTACCACCGAGGCGCTCCTGAGCTCCCCCTTCTTGGGAAGGCGCATTGTCACCGAGCTGGGGATGTTGAAGGCCTCCCTCAGGGCTACCAAGTCCTCCTCGGTAGACACACTCAGCTTCAGACGGTCGACGGCAAAGCCTACCGGCACCTCCTCAACCTCGTCCTCCATCACCGGTCCCGACTCGGTAGGAGGAACCGAACTACTACTCGCTCCTGACTTCCGGTACGGAATCGCAGCAAGCGGCACTATATCCTCACCGGTAGTGACTTCTGCGCATGATAGTGTCAAACATTATCCGGTCGCGGACACCTTCCGTGACCGATGAACAAGACCTACTTTCACTACTGGTACTATCGGTATCAGGAGCTGTCTCCAACATCTCCAGTGAGGAACTCTTCTCCGGCTCTTCCCCAGAGAAGGCATTATCACTACTAGCGCTCTGGCTCCTTGAATCAGACATCCGCAAAAATCGCACCAAGGTTCTTACGGGAGGGATGACTATGCCTATGCAACCTAGCTCGGTACTAAGGCTGGACACCGGTACTCAAACTATGTTACAAAAAGCAAAAAAAAAAAAACAGTAAAAAGAGGTAAGGACTCTCGGTACTTACATTCGGTGAAGGCTGATAGCTGTCAACCGGTGATAGCAAACACACTACCGAGACAAGCTCTCGTTCTCCCTACCGACAGTTTGCAGAGCTCTGATATGAAAATCAAAGGAATGATGTGAAGTGAACTCTCTTCACCCCCTATATATATAGCGGGAGTCAACCCATCTTGACCGTACGACGCGAAGCGACGGTTGAGTTCCCCCATGCAGTTTCAAAACGGCCAGGGCGTGACACGTATCACCCCACTACCTCGGCAATTACGCCGAGAACCTCAACAGCCACGACGTTTGGGCTTCCCTTGGAACTCGGAGCGGTTACAATTCTCAACCGGGAGGAACCCCTTGTTCGGGGACTTGGGGGACTACATGGGACGGTACCAAGTGCCTGATGTGTGCGTAAAATACGTACACAAAGTGCTTCTAATTACTTGGATTAGGCTTTTCCGAGAGCTTATTTTCATGTTCAATGTACATATTGTGTTTGTGCAGGTTAAATAAGTGTTTTGACACAAAATGGTACATTTTGGGTAATTTAGTGCATTTCCGAGAAAAGGACGAAAAGTCAACCTTGACTTTGGGCGAAAAGTCAACACAAGTCAATTCTCGAAATGGAGATTCATTTTCCAATACCCGTGTCCATAATTATTTTACATAATTATATTTCTAATTTTAGTAAATGACTTTAGTTTTATTTTATTTATTTTTCTTTTATTCAATTTATTTTATTTTCTTATTTTATTTTATTTATTTTATTTTTGTTTTTCTTTTCTTTGTAGGTGAATAGGACAAGTTTTGCCAACACCATCTCCACCATGGCCGGCCATCACCAACGGAATTATTCCTCTTTTTCCCTTCAAATAGCCATCTTCATCCTCAAACAGGCATCATCTCCCTCTTCTTTCTCCCCTTCTTCCCCGATCTCTTCTCCTTCTTCCCCCTCTTTTCTTCTTCTTCCTTCTTCTTTTCTTTTCTTTTTCTCTTCTCTGTTCTTCTTTCTACACCCATCTCACTTCTTTCTTTCTTCTCTCTGCACCCATTTCCTTCTCTCTGCACCCGTGTTCTTCTTCAGTCAAACCGTAACTCCCCTCTACCTCTCTGTTCTCAGCTCTCACAAAACAGCACCTCTCCTCTCTACACCCACCACCTTCATCACCACCACATCACAGCACCATCACCACCATCCCAAGCTGCAATCAATTCTTTCCACCACTAGCTTCTGTCGTGCACCCATTCATCACCACCATAATCAAATCCTCAAATTCAATCACCCACATTTAATTCTTTCCATCATCACACCGCAGCTCCACTGCCGTGCCCATCTCCATCACCAACGCTGCTCACCCAAGCACCGACATCATCACCACGCCAGCAGCTCTACCACCGTGTGGCCATCCTTTGATCTTTGTTTCAGAATCACAGAACCCAAATCAATCCACAAGAGATTACCATTCAGTCGGCGACCAGAGTCCAACTCTCTCCGGCGTCGTCCTTGGCTCAGAACCGTGCTTCACCTAACGTCGGCATCGATCGAACGAGCCCGTGCTCTTCCAGCCGATGAGCCCAGTCCTTCATCACCGTCGTCGCTGCAAAGGCCAAACTGGCGCTGGTCTACTCAGACCCATACGCCGTCGATCCCAACAGACCAGGCCCCCACGCCTCTTCCTCACCGGCGACTAAAGCCCAGCCACCAACCTAGCTGCCATCGAATTCAAGTGGGACCCGAATCGGCGCTGCTGCTCTCCAAAAGCCACCGACACCGATTCCGTTCTCTTGAGCCCAGCGGAGCACCGCCGCACCACCATCTCCTCTCTCTGGGATCAATCTCAGGCGTCTCTCTCTTAGCCCAGCTCGAGGCTTTCCCTAGTTTGTTTCGGCTTTCCCTAGTTATTTTTTGTTAGTTTTTAATTAAGTAATTGTTGTGTGAAAATATTATTTTAATTTGTGATATTTGTGAACATAAGAATATTTGTGAAGTTATTTAAAAATCAAATTTGGGATTTATTTTAAATTTGTGATATTTGTGAACATAAGAATATTTGTGAGTTTAAATTCTTAGTTATTTATAGTTTAATTATTTTGTTATTAATTGGTTTGTTTAGTTTATTTAATTGTGGTGAAAATTAAGAAAAAAACCTAAAAATTGTTATTTGTGTTAAGAAAATTAGGTTACATTTTACTATTTAGGTTTTAGGCCTCCAATCCCCGTGGTTCGACAATCCCGAGTTTAATTTACTCATCACTATATTTTGACAACCAATCAAATGGCGGATGACGAGGAACAGTGGCGTGAATCTCAAGAAAGGAGTGCAAAGATTAATCAACTGTTAGAGGAGCAAAATCGTGAAATATTAGCTCAGCACTCAAGTAGGCTTTCTAATCCCAATCCTTTACTTGTGCAACATAATTATGTGCATTCATATGGGGTTGAGAGGGAAGAAAATGTACCTCTCAACCATGTTGATAATACTGTTATCCATCATGATTATACATTAAAGGAGGATGGGAACCGGGAGGATCGAAATGTACTCCCGGGAAATGGATTGGAGGATTGTGATTTTGTGTTACCAAGGAGTAACAAGGGGGTGGATAAGGAAGCCGGAGGGGAAGATTATCTACCTTCCGGAAAGCATACTACACTTGAGCCAAGACAAAAGGCTGCAGGAAAGAAGAAAAAGAAGAAGAAGGGGCTAATGACTGAAGTGTTCGATACTTTCAAGAAAGCAGATGTGAATTTTCCTCTGCTAGATCCCATCAGTCGAGTACCAGCATATGCAGAATTTGTCAAGAATTTATGCATGCACAAGAAGAAATTCCTTGGTGAGGAGAAAATTGTGCTCAAGGAGGAGGCAAGTGCAATCATTCAACGTAGGGCATCACGTGACATACACGATCCTACGAGCTTTGTTATTGGGTGTACAATTGGTGACAAGTCTTTTGATGGAGCTTTTATGGATATGTGTACGTGCATCAATATCATGCCTCTAGCAACGTTCCGGAAGCTAGCCATTGGTAATCTGCAACCTACTTCGATTTCAGTGCAACTTGCAGATGAGACATTCAGAATGTCAGTGGGAATTGTGGAAGATGTGTTGGTTAGAGTCGACAAGTTCATCCTTCCAGCAGATTTTGTGATTTTGGATATGGATGAAGACCCCAAGATAGAGAGTGGATTGCCTATCATCCTTGGTAGTCCCTTTATGGCCATTGCCGGTGCGAAGATTAATGTTCAGAAAGGCACCGTGAAGCTCAAAGTCTTGGGGGAAAAAGTCAAGTTGCAAGTACTTCAGCCCACTTTTCCACATAATGTCATCAAGGAGGTGTTTTCAGTTGATTTGGTGAAGGGGAATCAAGCAAAGTGTGAAAGGATTTTCGGTCCTTTAAACCCTCCCAAGCCTCAAGTTGAAGTTCATCCTTCTATTGTGGTTGAGAAGCAAGAGCTACCAGAGCTCTCTTATTCTGATGATGATGACATGTTTGATGAGTTTGTGCACTCATATGTTCATGATGACATAGAATTTACTGCTTCTACATTTGTATCCGAGCTTGACAGTTTTAGTGCCCCTCTGCCTGTTCACAAAGCTGAGGCATCATTAGCATGTGTCCTTCCTGAATTGGACATGGATCCTCACTTCATGGGTCAACAAACTTCAAGCTTCGAACAAGTGCACAAACCTGTTGAGTTTCTATCTACCCAAAGGCAAGAAGTTGTGAAACCTACTTCCACCATTCATGAGCATGATCGAGGAATACCGCCTACACCTTATATTCCTCCACATAGGCGAGGATTATTACCTTCCCCGTTCGAGTCATTCAAGATGAGAAGCCCACCATGCAGTGAGGTACAACTCGAGGCGATCCAATGCCTTAGAGAGATTTTGGGGATTGGAGTAAACAGGATGAAGACTCATGAATGTTATCCATATTTGAGCTATTTCGGTGGTAGGCAAATGTACTTTGCACCACCTTGACTCAAGAGTGTGAAAAGACCGGCTTTGAGGTCTATAAAAAGAAGCGCTCATGAGGAGGCAACCTCACATTTGCTCCTGCTTGAAGTCTTCATAGTTGATCATCACCAAAGGTCGTGAGCTTATGGATTGCAAGGCCTCGAAGCCTTGTTTGTTGGTGGTTGATGGTGATTATTTCGGAAAGCATGCACTTCAAGGGGGAGCATTTCTGTCATTTTCTATTTTATTGGTTGCTTGTTTATTTTTCAGTTATTAAAAAAAAAAATTTACTATTTGTAAATAATACTTGTAAATATTTGGATATACTTACTAATTATACTTGTAAATATTTTTGTTACACATAGTTAGTAATAATTTTATTTAGGTGTCTTTTGTATAGTTGATTATTTAAGTTATTGTAAGTTGTAATTTGAACGGAATAGGTAAAGTCCCTTTTGTTAATATTGGCCTAAACCCTTCATTTGTACCTTTCTAAGGTCACTTGAGGTTGAGGGCGGCCTTTATTAACACTTGGAGAGTTGTCTAACACCCAAGCAATTTTCTGAGCTGAGTAAGGGGCACATGGATGGTGTCTAGGTCGAGACCCTGGGTGACAGGTTCGTAAAATTGGATTCAGAGGACTATAGACTGACGTAAGTCGATAGGGGTGTAAGCCTCCGTAGTCCACTAAATGAATCCTGCCTCTCGCTTATCTCTCATATGATCTGGCCATTCGCCTTCTGAAACAAAGGAAAATTATTTGTGTCTAGACATTATACTTAGGCCGTACGTCCACCTTGAATTACCGCTTGGAATCAACTTTATTTTTAACTATATTTTTGACAATTTAACTTTACTTGTAAATAAAATTTAATTAGACATAGGAAAATTTATTTATTCATTTTGTATAGATAATTTGTGATATTTTCTAACTTTGTAAATATTTTGTAAATTTTATTACTTGTATTTATTTATTTATTTTTACTGTTTATAATTATAGTTACTGTTTTGTTTTTGGGCTTGTTGTTTGTTTGTTATTGGGCCTTAAGCCCATTTGTGAGTCGGTTTGAGTTTTGGGTTTCGAGAAAAAAAAAATATTTGTTAAATAAATTTGGCCCATTGGGCCCGTGTCATTCCCGAAGCCCAAAACCCGTAACCCAATCCCATTTAGTGTGTCGGGCCTGTTAGTTTTTAGGCCCATTAGGTTAAGCCCACCAATAATGGCCCGTACTCTACGCGGCCAGGCCCATTTTAAGGCCCATACCATATCTATGGACCAGGCCCGTTTAAAGTGTCGGCAATCGTTGGCGCGTGTGTTACACGCATTTTCACTGTTAACTTTACGACTTTTTTTTTCGTAAAGTATTAAAAAATAAAAAATAAAAAAATGAAAATTTTTGATTGGGCCGACGGACGACTTGTGCGTCGGCCGAATTGTTTAATAATCCGCATGCGTGTCAACTGTAGCCTTTGCGACTTTCGTCGCCCGATCCGCAATTTATGGATCTCTGTCTCTGGCAAGTGTGCGTGTGTGTGTCTGTGTCAGTTTGTGTCATTTCTCGTATTTCCCTTAGTGTTTCCTTCCTTTTCTCTCATTTTCTCTCGTGTGTTCTTTGTGTTCTTCACTTGTTCTTGTGTGTTCTTCGTTTGTTTTCCAGAAACACTCCTAATTTCCAGAAGCTATCCACCCTCCCAACCCAGAAATGGCCAAGAGAGTGAATTCATTCAGCGAGTTGTTTCAGGCAGGTCCTTCAGGGAGTCAAATCTTTGAAGGCCTGGATGAAATAATTCCACCGAGCATGCTCAATAGCTCCGCTACTGTCATGCCGATTGTGCCACAACCCCAAGCACCAATCCTAGTTGCTGATCCACCTGCTGAGCCGGAAGCCGCACCTGTCTATAGGAGAATCCCTAGGACGAAATACACCAAGGCACAGAAAAGAAGCACTGGAGGCTTTCTGTGCGGTGTATTCTCACCCGACCAAGCCACAACGAGAAAGATTTGGTCCAAAAATCGGGCTGAACGAAAGCCAAGTCTACTATTGGGGGACGAGAAATAGGGAGAAGTTCGGTATCCAGACCGATGAGCAGAGATTTGCCGAGCTAGAGAGAAGAAACGACGAGTTGGTGAGCAAGAACGAGGAGCTCCAACTGCAGAATCAAAAGCTCTTTTATGCTCTCCACAGCGGCATCTGTCCCAATTACAGAGGTCTTGTTCCTCACTCAGATTTGTCAAGGTCAAAGCTCGAAGTTGTTCCTCCACAACCAGAGCCTCTTCTCGAGTTGTCCGATGATTCGATCGACATGGACCACTTGAGACAGGATGTGCGGAGCCTCATGCCAACACTAGTCGAGCGCCCATCCGTACCTGTGCCATCTAATCTTCCGGGACCTGCTCATGATCTTGTCGGAGTCCACACCGACTTGATCTCGGATATCGCCCGTAAGGCCAAAGACGAGCTCCTGCTCATGGCCACTGCCGGTTTTCCTCTGTGGATATCTTCACCGACTCCCGGCACGTCTATTCATCCTGAGACTCTTAATCGGGCCGAGTACTTGCGAGTGTTTCAACGAGGTGAGCCTGCACCGTACTTCAAAGCGGAATCCTCGAGACACTCGGCAACCATTCACCTTCATCCGACCACCATTGTTCAGATTTTAATGGATGTTGGTCGATGGTTGCCCGTCTTCTGTAGCATGGTCACCAATGCCCAGACGTTGGTGTAAGGGCAAAATTTCTTGCATATTGGCTATTTCCTAATTAGACAAAACCTATTCCTTGTAATTGCATTCAATTGAATAGTCGATAGGGTTTTATAAGTCGTGGCATTAGGATTGGTGATCGTTCGGCATCCTTGAAGTTCATCTCAATGGTTCGTGGTGATTTCCTTTACTTCCTCAAGGTATGGATCATGCATTTGCATCTCATACATATTTGGTTCTCTTAGGAAGTCTTTTCAATCACCTTAGGGTTGCTAGAACTTAAAATTGGTTTTATGTGAAAATTGCAAAACTTGTTTAAAACCGATTTTTACTCTGGACGATCGATCGTCACCTATCGGGCGATCGATCGCCCAAGGTCAATGGTCAAAAATATGACCGTTGTGTTTAAATCTAGTGCGCTTGAGTGCGGAATATTTCCGTTAGACTTTTGCCTTTGAACGATCGATCACCCCTGATATGCGATCGATCGCCTTTAAGGTTTGCAGCTACTGGTACGTGCGATCGATCGCACACTATCGGGCGATCGATCGCCCCTTCACGTTTTCCTTGCTGAAAACGTCTTTGTCTGCCATGCGATCGATCGCTTAATGCCTCAGGTCTATATAAACAGATTTCTGTTGCTTCATTTCGTAACTTTTCATATCTATAACTCTTGCAAACTGATTTTTGAGAAAGTTCCTTTGATATTGAGTGATCCTAGTCCATGCTATAGGTTCCTCCTTTGTTACTCCATTCAATCCACTTGAGCTAAACCTTTGAATTGCTTGATACAAGCTTGTTTAGTTTTCCATAGGATTAAGGAGAGTTTGTGTTCATCTCTAGCAAACATTAATTGTTGTTTTGCTGAGGTGAACGATTTCATATACAATCATTCATACATCATAGCATTGTAGCTGTTCTTGGGATTGGAGGTTCACACCGGTGGAGTCCAATCGAAGAAGCTTGAGGAAGGTGCACTTGAAGAAGCAATTGGAAGCTTGAAAGGTTAGAACTGCCACTAGTCAATAGGTTGATAGTGTTTGAGTTTGGAATTGGATTTCCCCTTGTATGTGCTTGCCGATTGGCTTTATTCATAGTGTGATTCAAGAGCGTGGGGTACGGCTCCCCTCCGGTTTTTCCTCTAGAGGTAGAGGTTTCCGGGTGAACATTCTTGGTGTTGTGTGTTGTGATTATTGATTGGTTTGCTTATCTATTGTTCTTAAAAGCATAAATCATTGTGTGATTCATTCAATAGATTATAGACCGTGGTGTGCTAGTTTGACGCACACTTTGGGTTTTAGGATTGTTCATTTGAGTGTTGTTGTTGCATATGCTTGTTTGTGTCAATTGAACCTTGATTGAGTCCTTGTGTGTCGATTAGTGTGTGTACGACTTACCCTTAAGGGAATTTCAGTTGGAGATCCTATCCTCCAACAACGAAGAAGGCTACAAGGAGCAGAAGCAAGTGATGTCGGCCGAGTTTCTGGTGGCATCTCACATCGTATCAACTCGTGAAGTCCAGATTGTTAGGTACTCTCACCAACAACTGGATGGAAGTTGGGTCGTTGTGGATGTCTCCGTGGATGAACTGCGATCAAATCTGAAGCCTTCAGTGAGATTGATTTGCCGAAAACGCCCTTCCGGATGCCTGATTCGTGATCTTCAGAATGGTTCTTCCTTTGTCACTTGGGTGGAGCACGTGGATATGCGCGAGAAAGAGATGAAGGCCATTTTTGAACCTTTTGTTCATTCAGGGTTCGCTTTTGGTGCGAAGCGTTGGATCTCAACACTTCAAAGGCAAGCCGAGCGCTACATGTGCGCCACAGGGATCCACACTTCACCCGGTGACTCTATCATTTCACCTGAAGGAAGAAGAGGCCTTGCAGAAATGGCAAACCAGATGGCGGTCAGCTTCTTCAACGACATCAGCAACTCCACATACCATCACTGGACTTGTTCGAACCGAACAAGAGAAACTAGAATGGAGGTCAGGACCAACAAGCGAAGGGGTGATCCGAGCAAGCCCCCTGGAGTCAATCGTACTGCTGGCTGTTCTGTCCTGCACGTATCCCATCACACCAGAATCTTTGAGTTCCTCAAAGACGTGCAGACAAGACCACTGTGGGATAGTATGTCAACGGACAGCTCGGCACATGTGCTAGCAAACTTCACCATCGGTCTTGACCCGCGCAATCAGATTTCAGTATTGGCTATAGATAATCACAACGACTTCCTCATTCTCCAGGAGTGTTGCACCGATGCAACGGGGTCGTCTGTGATTTATGCGCCGATCAACCATTCCATTCTCCAGTGTTTGCTATGTGGAGCTGACCCGGGGCCATTTCCATTGATGCCATCAGGCTTCTCCATTCTGCCTAATGTATCTGGATGTATTCTTGATGGAACACTGCTGACTATAGTGTTCCAGATCTCAGTGAAGGCTACATCTGCCAAATCTGCCGTGGAGTCGGCAACAACAGTTGTCCAGGACACGCTCAAACGGATCAGTGCCGCAGTCAACTAAGGAGAAAACGTTGGATGCAAGGCCCTGCTAGCCTTGTTTGTGACTGTTGGTGACTTACTTCGGGAGGAGCTTCACGATCTTCAAAGGGGAGTATTTCTGTTTCCTTTTTCATTTGTATAAATGTTGTGTGTTTACTTCTGTTTATTTCTATTTGTGTGTTTATTTCTGTTTGTGTGTTTAAATTCAAAAACCATGCTTGAATTTTTCATTTTCGTGAAATATCTGTCTAACATTGAGGACAATGTTTAATTCAAGTGTGGGGAAAAAGGTTTCATGTTATTTAAAAAAAATATTTCAAAAAAAAATAAAAAAATAAAAAATAATTTACTTGTTTTCGTTTTCTACGGTAACAATATATCGACTATATCACACTCACTCCCTTGGTAGCGTTGAACCTACCATTGCACTAAGTGAGTGAGTCCATGTGGTCACGCATTGTTATCTACATTAAAAAATCCAAAAAAAAATTGAAAAATAGAAAAAAAAAAATCAAAAATATTTGCTTCTGTTTGTGTGTTTGTTTTTTGATTTCCAACACCGATGATGAGATTGAATTTAATTGTTTGAAATGAAAGCATGTTTAGGTCTCCTGAACTTCATGTTTTAAATTAAATTGCTATGGGACTTTGCATGTACACCATTATTGTCAGATTGATGCATTGAACTGTGAGAAGCATAGAGAGACTTGTGTGAACTATACATGCCATATTGTGAGTTTTGAGCCTATTGAAACTGCATTCATAGTTCTTAGCACTTTGTTCTTCATATGAGATCAAACTTGTGTATTATGTATCTCTAGAACTTGCATAATATCTTGTCAAAACTATCTGTCATGCATGATACATCTTGGAAATGATTAAGGCATTAGGAATCCACCATGGCCAAATGAGCATTTGTCCCTAAATTATACCATTAGTTTGTCATTTTGTGCTTATATGTTTAGCCTTTCGTTTCTTCGCACCATAAATGTCTACATTTAGCTTAAACACTTGCCTTACCTTTTCCGAGCTATTTTAGTGAACAATATGAGATTACTTATGTTCTGATGCTAAAGTTTTATGTTCTGGGGGTTTGAAAAAGAATAAGTGCGGGGGTGTAACTTTGTAATTTGTTGTTTATATTTCTGTTTCGAAAAGAAAAAAAAAAGGAAAGAAAGAAAGAAAGAAAGAAAGAAAGAGAAAATTCGAAACAGAAACAAAGAAAAAAAATGTGTGTGATTAGTTTCATTTGAATTCAATAAATGTGTTGAGTGATTGTTGAGAATGAGTTTAGCATCTCACTGTTTCTAATTTATTAAATCTCAGCATGTGATTGCTTACTAAGATGCTCGGAATTTGTGATTCCTTTCCATTTCATTTATATAACCCCTCGCCCTAAGCCACGTTTCACCTAAATAAAAGTCCTTTTGATTCAAGATGTTTTATGCATGTTTTGTGGAGATAAGATTGACGTGCAAGCATATGGCGGCATTTGCATAAATTTGCTTGAGTGGTAGTGTAGCTAACCTATAAACACTTGTGTGAAAATCAGAGTGAATATCTTGTGAGTTTATGGTTAGCATTGTTTCGATATGCATGCTTCCTTTGGTGCATTGAAATAACAATACTTCACACACGACACATTTGCATATGTCCCGTAGCTGAAAATATTTTGATACCTAACTTCTTTCATCTCTAATCCGATTGTGTTCCTTGAGGTAATTGTTGGAAAATTGTTTTTGTGTTTCCCTTTTGCTTTGTTTTTGTTTGTGTATTTTTGTTCTATGTTTGCTTGAGGCAAGCAAAGTTCAAGTGTGGGGGTGTGATGTGTGCGTAAAATACGTACACAAAGTGCTTCTAATTACTTGGATTAGGCTTTTCCGAGAGCTTATTTTCATGTTTAATGTACATATTGTGTTTGTGCAGCTTAAATAAGTGTTTTGACATAAAATAGTACATTTTGGGTAATTTAGTGCATTTCTGAGAAAATGACGAAAAGTCAACCTTGACTTTGGGAGAAAAATCAACACAAGTCAATTCTCGAAATGGAGATTCATTTCCAATACCCGTGTCCATAATTATTTTACATAATTATATTTCTAATTTTAGTAAATGACTTTAGTTTTATTTTATTTATTTTTCTTTTATTCAATTTATTTATTTTCTTATTTTTTTTTATTTTTTTTTCTTTTCTTTGTAGGTGAATAGGACAAGTTTTGCCAACACCATCTCCACCATGGCCGGCCATCACCAACGGAATTATTCCTCTTTTTCCCTTCAAATAGCCATCTTCATCCTCAAACAGGCATCATCTCCCTCTTCTTTTCTTTTCTTTTCTTCTTCTTCCTTCTTCTTTTCTTTTCTTTTTCTCTTCTCTGTTCTTCTTTCTACACCCATCTCACTTCTTTCTTTCTTCTCTCTGCACCCGTGTTCTTCTTCAGTCAAACCGTAGCTCCCCTCTACCTCTCTGTTCTCAGCTCACACAAAACAGCACATCTCCTCTCTACACCCACCACCTTCATCACCACCGCATCACCGCACCATCACCACCATCCCAAGCTGCAATCAATTCTTTCCACCACTAGCTTCTTCCGTGCACCCATTCATCACCACCATAATCAAATCCTCAAATTCAATCACCCACATTTAATTCTTTCCATCATCACACCGCAGCTCCACTGCCGTGCCCATCTCCATCACCAACGCTGCTCACCCAAGCACCGACATCATCACCACGCCAGCAGCTCTACCACCGTGAGGCCATCCTTTGATCTCTGTTTCAGAATCGAAGAACCCAAATCAATCCACAAGAGATTACCATTCAGTCGACGACCAGAGTCCAACTCTCTCCGGTGTCGTCCTTGGCTCAGAACCGTGCTTCACCTAACGCCGGCATCGATCGAACGAGCCCGTGCTCTTCCAGCCGACGAGCCCAGTCCTTCATCACCGTCGTCGCTGCAAAGGCCAGACCGGCGCTGATCTACTCAGACCCATACGCCGTCGATCCCAACAGACCAGGCCCCCACGCCTCTTCCTCACCGGCGACTAAAGCCCAGCCACCAACCCAGCTGCCATCGTATTCAAGTGGGACCCGAATCGGCGCTGCTGCTCTCCAAAAGCCACCGACACCGATTCCGTTCTCTTGAGCCCAGCGGAGCACCGCCGCACCACCATCTCCTCTCTCTAGGATCAATCTCAAGCGTCTCTCTCTTAGCCCAGCTCGAGGCTTTCCCCAGTTTGTTTCGGCCTCATCTCAATTAACTGAGCCTCTCACTCTCTCTCTATTTTCATTCGATAGTTATTTTTTGTTAGTTTTTAATTAAGTAATTGTTGTGTGAAAATATTATTTTAATTTGTGATATCTGTGAACATAAGAATATTTGTGAAGTTATTTAAAAATTAAATTTGTGATTTATTTTAAATATTTGTGAGTTTAAATTCTTAGTTATTTATAGTTTAATTATTTTTTTATTAATTGGTTTGTTTAGTTTATTTAATTGTGGTGAAAATTAAGAAAAAAACCTAAAAATTGTTATTTGTGTTAAGAAAATTAGGTTACATTTTACTATTTAGGTTTTAGGCCTCCAATCCCCGTGGTTCGATAATTCCGAGTCTAATTTACTCATCATTATCTTTTGACAACCAATCAGTGCCACCGCGGCTGCCCCACCGACACTTCGCTACATCCCGATATGAATTCTGGAATAAGTCCCCGACCAAAAGTTTCCTCTTGCTCGGGACTTGGGGGACTCCTGTTGCTACCATTTCATATCTGTAACGGGATAGCCCCCGTGCAGGGCCCGAAGTACCTCACCATCACCGGGAACAGCCTGCCTCTGATCCCCATTGCACAGAATCGGTCTGCTGACTCGGTAGGGATACGCTACCAAGCACATAACCTCAGCAACGCCCCAGCGGCATCTACCGACTCGGTAGGGATCCCCTACCGAGTAAAGTGCCCCGGCAATGCCCCGACGGCAGAGTAAGCCCCAGGCCATAGTCAAAGCCCTGGACGTACCCAAGTGGTACCGGTAAGACCAGGCCGGGTGTACCGACAACAAGCTTTCCCCCGGCGCACTTGGACGTCTCCCGACCGAGTACCGAGGGTGGCCGGCCCCACGGGTTACGGCATGGCCACCTGGCACACGTGCTTGTCCACTACCTCACATATCGCACTAAGTCGCACACCCGTGCAAGCACTAGGCGCCGCCATCCCTCTATGCGCACATCGAGGTAGTACCCCACGCCAGGGAAGCTTGTCTCCGACCTCACCTCATAAATAAGGAGTCATCACTCCTTATTCAGGTACGTTCTCTCCGAATCCCAAATATACTGCTCTTAGAACCTACCGGTACTAACTTGAGCGTCAGAGGGCCTTCGGTCGGTACACACCGACCTCCCTTGACCAATCTTGTGCTTTCAGGTACCCGCGTACAACACTACCGGGCAGTTGGAAAACGACAGAAAGAAACTCTTTTAAGGTGGGGGCCACCTTGAATTTCAGTGTGGAATCTAGGGTGGGTTATGTAAAAACTGATAATCAGAACCATCCATATTTCAGGTCCTCCTTCAAGTATCATTTTAACAAAAAAAAACTTTCAAATTAAAAATTATTTAGCCATTTGATTATCACATTCATCGTTTCAGTTTTATCTGATGCACTATATTTGTCTGTAAACAGTCAAATATAACAAGATTGAGACTTGAGAGAATGAATTGTACAATTGACTTACATCTCTACTCTCTACCACACATAGAACAGTCAAGTAGTTAATTACAATACAACTACAATTAATATATTACACTCCTAATAAATTTCCATGACTCACGCTAACACTCCCCCTCAAGTTGGCGCATGCACATCAACCATGCCCAATTTGCTTAGTGAGTCATAAAACGCCTTCGAAAATTTCTTTGGTACGCATATTTGCAAGTTTCTCTTCAGTAGGAACAAAAGGAAAGTTAATGAGTTTGGCATCTAACTTCTCTTTTATAAAGTGACGATCAACCTGCACATCGTAGTACGATCATGTTGTACTAGATTCAGTGATATATCGATGGCCGCCCGGTTGTCACAATACAACTGCATCGCACTTTTGAGTTTGAAACCCAAATCTCGTAACAGATTTTTCAGCCACAACAATTCACACACTCCATGAGCCATACCTCTATACTCAGCCTCAGTACTAGATCGGGCCACAACTTTCTGTTTCTTCCTCTTCCATGTAACCAAATTACCTCCCACAAATGTGAAGTATCATGATGTCGACCTTCTGTCTGTAATATTTCCAGCTGAATCTGCATCTGTGAAGCCACAAACCTCAAGAATGTTGTTGTGTTTAGAAAACATTACTCCTCTCCCTAGAGCTGACTTCAAGTACCTTAAAATTCTCACAACAGCATCCATGTGACTCTCACTCAGATTATGCATAAATTGGCTTACCACACTCACTGCATATGCAACATCTGGTCTAGTATGAGCCAAATAAATCAAGCGCCCAACCAACCTTTGATAGCGAGCTCGATCAGAAGGTACCTGATCTAGATACTCTGCTAAACAATGGTTCTATTCAATAGGAGTGTCAACAAGGTTGCAATCCAACATACCTATCTCCGTTAGCAGGTGAAGAATGTACTTCCTCTTACACAAGTAGATTCCTTCTCTCCCCCTAGCTAGCTCAATTCCTAAGAAGTACTTTAGTTCCCCCAAGTTCTTCATCTCAAACTCAGATGCTAGCTGTCTCTGTAGTCTATCCATTTCAACAGTATCATTGCCAGTGATTACCATATCATCAACATAAAAAATTAGAGTTGTTACCTTCCCTCAGGCTCACTCTCTATGAAGAAATGCATTCTTGACATCAAACTGTCGGAGTGGCCAGTTTAAACTAGCAGCAAACAAGAGCAGAACCCGAATAGTGTTCATTTTCACAACAGGAGCAAAAGTCTCATCGTAGTTTATACCATACGTCTGAGTAAACCTTTTTGCTACAAGGCGTGCTTTATACCGATTCACTGATCCATCTGCATTATGTTTCACAGTAAACACCCAACGACAACCTACAACCTTCTTGCCTTTTGGTGGAGGCACAAGTTGCCAAGTATTGTTCTTGTGTAACGCCTCTATCTCTTCCTCCATTGCCTTCCTCCACTTTGGATCTCCTAACACATCCTGCACTTTGTTAGATACTGATACAACAAATATTTGATTCACAAATGATTCATATGACTTAGACAATCTTCTAGTGAACATGTAATTGGCTATTGGATACTTTGATTTTGCATGAACGTGGGTTCATATTTTTTGGCTGGTTGACCTCGAGTAGACCTATTTAGTAACACATATTGTCTAGCATTAGACTCACTACTATTAGTACGAGTAGGTGGACATACCTCAGATAAGTGATCTTCAGTACCAGGGAGCTGTGGGTCAGGGGTAGCATTGCCGAGGGGACAGTTGTGTCTTCAGGTTCAATTTCAGTGATGCTTGGAACTTCTAGTTTTGGATTAGCTTTTGCTTCTTGGACCTATTGAAATATGTCATACATATGTTACTTCTTCACCTCCTTCCAATTCCTCCTCCCCACCATGATACAGCTCTTCAAAATATGAATTCTCCCCCTGAAGAGCAGTATCAGAGGAGGAAAAATAACTCATATCTTCAAAGAAAGTAACATCCATAGTGACATAGTACTATCTGGTAGGTGGATGGCAGCACTTGTACCCTTTCTGGTATCCTCCATAACCAACAAACACACACTTAATCGCCCGAGCATCCAACTTAGACCTTTGATTTTTAGGAACATGGACAAAAGCAACACAACCAAACACACGGGCAGGAAGATTATGAGAGGAAGCTTGTACGGCATCGCCCCAAAGATACTTAGGCATATGAGCACTAAAGAGAAGGGCACGAGACATATCAAGAAAATGACGATTTTTCCGTTCAGACACTCCATTTTATTCTAGTGTTTGGGGGCATGTTGTTTGGTGAACAATCCCATGTGTTGTGAAAAAATCTTGGAAAACATGATTAACATATTCTCCCCCATTGTCGGAACGTAGTATTCTAATGGTGCTATTGTATTGTATGTGTTTGAACAAAAGTACGAAAAGTTTGAAAAGCTGGAAAGACTTCATCTTTAGTTCAAAGAAGAGCAACCCATGACAATCTTGTACAATCATCAATGAACAACACAAAATACCTCATACCCGATACAGTAGGCTCTCTAGAAGGTCCCCAAACATCAGAATGAATCAACTCAAAAGGAATAACACTTTTATTAGATATACTAGGAGAATAAGTAGCACGATGACTCTTGGCCAGAACACAGGTTTCACAATGCAAAACAGACTCATTCACACCAATAAATAAGGTAGGCATGGTCCTTTTCATAAGACTAAAATATGGATGCCCTAATCGGCGATGACACAACCAAATTTTACTTAGCTTGTCAGAATTCGAAGTCAAAGTGGTGTGGGACTGTGCTCCTGGTTTCTCCTCAGCATATGTCTGATCCAGATGGAACAACATGCCCCTCAGATACCCCTGGCCAATTATCTCCCTGGTGAGAAGATCCTGAAAAATCACTTATATAGGATAAAAGGTTACGGAACATTGAGATCCAGTATTCAACTGTGGGACAGAGATCAAGTGATGAGATAGTCAGGTTCATATAACACATTATGGAGATGTAAGGTTGGGGTAATACAGACTAACCATGTCCCTAACACAGGAAAAGCCTCACCATTGGCATTCGTAACATAAGATATTGGTGGGGAAGACAACTCAGTAAAATAAGATTTATCATAAGTTATATGATCAAATGCACCAGAATCAATAATCCAAGTATCAGAACCAACAAAGTTAGAAACTTTCAAAGCCAGACCAATCTTACCACGACCGGCTATAGAGGCTCTAAGAGTAGCCCCACTTGCTGTGTGATGATCTTGTCCAGCCACTCCATAGAAATCTGGTTAGCTGCTGCTTTTGCCTTAGGACGATAACCTTTCCTTTTAGGTTTAAGATGCGGGTGCAATTTCAAACAAGTCTCTCGAACATGCCCAACATCAGTACAATAAGAACATTGAGGATGAGGGCGATTAGCAAAGCCTGGTGGAGCTCCTTGCTGATAAAGTGGGACTGAACTCTGCTGCTGGAGGAAAGGTGTTGGTGGCTTCGCTTGAATGGCTAGACTAGATACTTCAACTTGTGCATGTTTAAGACTTTCCTGCTGAGACTCATCCTTACGAATGTATGTGAAAGCTGTGGTCAAGCTCGGGGGGTCTGGCATTCTAAGCAATTCCACTTTGGCACTGTTATGTTTAGCATCAAGCCCTCGTAAGAACGCATGAACCCGCTCAATTTTCTTCTCTTTTTGGTACCATGCAATATCCTCCTGATTCTTGATCTTGCAAGGACGCTTCTGATCAATTTCAGCCCATACATTCTTCAGCTTGGTAAAAAACATTGACACTGGTTCCCCATTCTGTTGCATTCCTGCAGCTTTGCGCATCAATTCATGAACCTGTATAAAATCATACTCATTTTTTTAGAGATCTCTCAACGTTTTCCATATCGCCTCAGGAGTTTCACACTCCTCCACCATCTATAGTACATCATCAGTCATGGCTCTGAATAGAATTTCCATTACAAATCCATCATCATCCTCCCACTTAGCATAGGCCTCCACATTATCTTCACTAGGAGCCTTGATTGTACCAGTCACATGCCCCATCTTATGCATCCCACGAAGATATACAAACATAATCTTCTTCCATGTGCGGAAATTGGTACCATTGAGTTTGGTACCCCTGAAAGAACCACCTTCTGAGCTCTTGACAGAGACCTCAACCTTCTTGTGCATCACCTATTGAGAAATATCCAACAACATGTAGCAACAATAAGATAAGCAGCAGAACAAAACAAGAGCAGAGTAAGGGCTAGTTTGAGATTGATGTGACTTAAAAAAAAACAGCTTTTAGGAAAATCAACTGTGAATTAAAGCCATTTTTAGAAGTAACATTTGGGTTGCTTTTATAATCTGCTTCCACTGACCCGTAATTTTTAATTAAACCTGCTTTTTACTAATGTACCAAATATTTTAAGACCTTAAATTTTACGAAAAAAACTAATTTTTATAAAAGCGAAGCAATACCAAACTAGCCCTAAACCTTTAATCTGACCACGTGTACGTTGTCCTGCTCAAGTAATTCTGGTGTGCGATTGGGATAGGGAACGAATGGAGGAATTGATGTTCTGGGCTTGTGGTTTGCAGATGGGCTTGTGGTCCGGACTAAAGAGATAGAGCGGTCTGAAGAGAGGTAGCGAACTGAAGAGGCCAACGGTTCGGACTGAAGAGATGGAGTAACGGTTTAGCCCGGACTGAAGAGATGGAGCGACAATTTGAAGATGCCGATGGTTTGGACGGACGCCGGTCTGAACTGAAACGGCAACTGGTGATGACTAGAGAATAACTGATCTAGAGGCCGATGGTCTGAGCGGAAAAGAAGACGCCGATGTCTTGACTGGGTAGAGATGAACACGGATGACGAGGACAATCGGTCTTGGTCGAATGACGAAGTGCGACGGCGGTCTTTGATGAAGATGAAGACGGCGAAGTCGGTCTTGAACAAAGGAGATGGACGGTGGTCTTGCAAACGAACTGCTTTGAAAAACAAGGAGAAAGAACGACGTCTGCAAAGTTGATAACAACGTCGTTAAATGGGTTTGTCCTTTACGGTTCTGAACAAACAATTTTCCTGGGACTGAGAAAAGATTAAAAAGAACAAAGAGACAAGGTCCTTTCCGGATCCCTGCTTTGATACTAAGTCAAATATAACAAGATTGAGACTTGAGAGAATGAATTGTATGATATTTATTCTTCTCACTGTGGAGGCATATAAAGAGGACTACAGTAATACAATCGACTTACGTCTCTACTCTCTACCACACATAGAACAGTCAAGTAGTTAATTACAATAAAACTACAATATATTACACTCCTAATACAATTCCATGACTCACACTAACATAAACTATACAACAAATCTCTACTTCGCTGATTTTTTGCAACGATAATTCTTGAAAGCAAATCTAAACAATGAGCGGTTTCGATAATTGAATTATATTTTCAATTGGTCAGGATGAGGAGGTCCATATTTTAATACAAAATGGACGTCCACACATGAAGGGGACTGTGTAATGATAGTAAACTTAACTATATGCATGTTTAATGTGTAAACTTCAGAAGTAAACTTAAATGTGTAATGGCAGTAAACTTACCTATATGTATGGATCTAACGTTAGTAGCTATATGTATGCTTCATCGGTAAGCTTAATAATATATGTTGTAATGCCGCGAAACCTTGAAAATGCGTGTTCACTTGTGACAGAAACTGAGACGAGAGAAGGAGCAGAAGAAACTAAGGACTAAATTGAAGCTTATTTTGGTAATACTTTTGCTCACAATTGTACTCACATTCTTAAGGTAGTGTTTCTATCCCCAACCTTTAACCAATTAACTCTTGACTGTTGACGCTAGTAAATTTCATTTTGAGAAAGTAAATCTTGAAGTTGGTTGTCCAGAGTCTTTTGTTGATCAAATTGCCCGCATCAAAAGGTAACCACATAATTAATGGTGTCCAGTTTATCTCTAATCAAATTAATCTCAGTGAGTCTATGTTGAAAACTCCTTTATGCCAGTCTCCAAGAGCCTTTCCAGTTGTTTGGATTTTCATATTCACCTGTCTTGATGGGTTTCCAGTAAGTGGTTGAGACCAACCACGCTGAATAACTTGTGAACAATGCACATGTGGACATGTGGAGTCGACATCTCTTCCAAACGAAACAAACGTGACAAACGAATATAGCGCATTAGTTCTAAACACCCCTCCACCAAAATTGGACAATGATCATAATGAATAGGAGGTAACGTGAGCAGCCGAGAGTGTTGAAAAAAAACCTCTCCGCTCTATAGAGCTTAATGGTATGTTTACTTACTTGGAATGGTTATGAGAATAAATGAATTGATTAGAATTCATGAGTTTTCTTGTGTTTACTAACTTGTACATAAATCAGAATGATTATGGGTCCCACATAAAAATAACTAAAAAAGAGTAATCTATTCCTGAATATCCGGAGTTTGATTACTAAGGGGGGAGTATGTATTAGGAATGAACTCCATCGAAATGAACTCCGATTCATTTATAATTTCATTCCAAGTAAGTAAACATGCCATAAATCTCTATCCAAACGTTCCTTTGTGAACATATTCGACCGTGTAAAAAGACTGCCAGTACGCCCCAAATCTTCAAAAGAGCAATCCCTCAAAACTTCTCTAAAGCGTAACATATGGCCAATTTGAAGTCGAGGGCCACCAAACTTCTCCTCATTGCAAATAATTTCATTGAAATCTCCCACCATCAGCCACGGTAGAGAGGATTGTTGCCCTAAAGCAAGCATAAGGTCCCAAGTGAGAGCCTTATCCTCAGCACGAGCATAACCATAAACCCCTATAATGCGCCAAGGATCATTCATATCAGGTTGCACCACGTACTTCGGCATCAATATGATGATAGGAATAGTGTTCAAGATTAACCTTCCCTGAGATTGACCAAAACAGACCTAAACCTACAAAACCCATTTTGCTTCTCAGCATATCCAACAAACAAGAATGAGCTAGGGTTTCCGAGAGGAAGAGGATATTAGGTTTTTTTTTTTTAAGAACGATAGAAGTCAAAGCCCCTTGAGTTTCAAGATTAAGCAAGCCCCTACAATTCCATGCTAGAACGCGAATCATAGCCATGAAAGATAAGAATCAGAACAAATTCGTATGCTTGGAGACGCCCGGGAACGACTATCGGAGTAGCACATCTAGAGTTTTTTTTTCTCATCACATATAGTTTGATACTATATCAATCCAATTGACTTTTCCATCAAATATACACAGACGGCTAATTATTTTTTTAATTTTTTTAAGGGGAGGGGGAATATGACTCAAAGTTCGAAATTTGTGGGGTGGGGGGATTCGAACGGGTGTGAGCGGATACCTAGTCCACTGATGGCTAAAAAAAAAATTTGTTTTGTGAAATTGCACCATGGTTATTCAAAAAGACCTATTACTAGCTCTATACCTTGATTTCACTTTTCAAATATAATTCAAAAGTTTAATTTTACTAAAAGTCCAGGAAATTTTCATCGAAAACATTAACAGTTCCTTAAAGTTAGATTTATCCTAGTTTGAAAATAAATAAACTAGGCATTTAAGACTGAAGAGCCCCCAATTTATCTACTCTATTTCTCCTCGCACCGTTCATGGCTCAGTAATAGTGCCGGCTTGAGCCGGACCGATGATAGAAATTACCTTTTTGTCCCTCCTTGACTGTTTATTTATAGTTTTTTCTGCTCTCTCTTTATCTACTATACTACTCGAACATTCCTTCGGTGATGTCTTCGTCGTCTGACCACCATTGACCTTGAGACCGGTGCTATTATCTTTGTCTCCTAGAGCTCTTCATCCTCATACCTAGGTCGAAGCTCGATTCAGCCACAAATAGTTCGAATTTGCATTGAAAGATCCGAAGGTCTATAATGTCAAATCAAAGAATCTCCCAATCTAGGAAGAATGGATGGAAGATATTGGTGGCGATGGATTAGCCGTGAAGAGAGCTTCAAAGCCCACTAGGTCTAGCCAGTCAATTTGGTTGGAAACAAGATATTCCATTAGAAACAATCCAACCGTTCATGCTTTGATACTCCGTCAACACTAATCGTCAATGAGAAAAATTGGTATGGGGATGAAGAGCTCGAGGAGACAAAGAGGATGGGACCAGTCTCGAAGTCAATTGCAGTCGGACGGAGAAGACATCGGCGGAGGAAGCTCGGGTAGTAGTAGTAGTAGAGAGAGAGAGAGAGAGCAGGAAAAAAAATATTTAATATATTTAATTTTATATCCTAGAGTATAGTTAGGGTGGAGGACACGTGACGCGTTCAATTCAAAAATACATTCAGCAGCTTCAACTGAATCGTTAGGTACTGAGGAAACTACAGTCAACAACCATCCTACATTGAACAAATTGGAATCAACTTTAAGCCGTACCTACAGAATAAAAATGCAACCATCAACTATGACTGCTGATACAACATCTCCAAGTGTTCCAGATAAAGAATTGGTTTTGATTCTTGGTTTTGTTATCTATGTTGAATAGAATTAATCTTTCCTTATTGTCTTCTGTTTGTCTTCTGTTATGACCATTTTTCTTCTGACTACATTTTGCAGACAATGTCCCTTAGGTTAAGCAGTCGCCATATTACCCTTCTGCTTTCATCAATCTGGTCAGAGTCCATCTCCCTATTAAATAAGCCCGAAAACTGTAAAGCAATTGCTCATTCCTACAGTCTTGTGTATATTAAGCATGTCAACCTTTACCTAGAGTGGCAAAAGGACAATTGACACTACGGAATCACATAACCAATAAACAAAATAAACTATTAGGTTAATTAGATCAATGTTAACACCTAAAGTGGTAAGAAGAAGAGTCTAATAACCTCCGAATGTGGCTTTAATTACATCTTATTATGTGCAAATATTGAATTTAAGAGTTGTGAATGTTTATACCTCCTAGAGGAGCAAGGACACAATTTTTAAATGAATTTCAATAGTACAAGGTATTGATCTAATACTCATGGCTGAACCAAAATTTTCTAAGTATATGATTGCCATATATGATTGTCATGGCATATACTTGATACCAGAAAACATGATCCCTCCTATACCAATTTTTTTTAAATTAATTATTTATGTGTTTTATTTGAGTCTTATATATATATATATATATATATATATATATATATATATAATAATATTACTGTGTGAAAGTTTTGCTATGAATGACAGATAATTAATTACCAAAAGGCAAAAACACAACAATTAGCATACACAATTTTCTTATCTCACCAAAGTCACAACCTTCCCTATTAACCCCCGCGGGAAAATCGACAACCAGCCCCTCACCTCTCTTTAGATGAGAGAACCCCCAAAAAATTTCGTTCCCGCCCCTCGAAAAAAAAAAAAATAATTCACAACCACTTCTCCTCCATCCAAAAGAAGACAACATCCACCGTCCGACGCAGCCACCACACACCGCGAGGAGCGGATGTCGGGCGCCCCGGACGAGAGCCAACGAATAAAAATAAGGAGACCAAAGCTAGAGAAGACACTAGGTTGATCACTAAACTTTCACTAAACTTTCGGAAATATCACTTTGGTCACTGAAGAAGTGTGTGTCTAAAGGCTATTCAAAATTTCAAATTCTTTTTCCATTCAAAATTTTGTTTTTGGTATACCGAAAATTCAAAAAGCCAAATGAGACAGCGCGTGTCCAAGAGGTAGTTTCCCCTCATAAGTATTTACTTGCCAAGTCAAGTCTTTTTTGGTGGGTGGCACTATAGCATTATCATTTTCTTTTGGTGATGGCTAAAAAGTGAGAGAGAAAAGTGAAGACTGATCTGAGTAACGGACCTCAACGTACTTGTACATTAACTCACGTCTACATCGCGTAGGATCTGAAGACATACAAGAAATTATACCCATAAAAGGGAACAATTACAAATTTGACAAGATTTCAACGTACTACACTTTCTATAGAAAATGAAGTATGACTACCAACTAAATCATATTCTGAGTAGAAGACCAAGTGGATCTCAAAGAGGTAAAACTAATTTTGGCCATTTAAATTTGGTTGTATTGAAACAAATGACAGTTAATTGGTGATTTTAGTCCCAAGTGTTGGTTAAGAGTCAAAAAACCTGCAGAGGCAGAAAGAGTGTTAATTCTCCTGCTTACCAAAAGTTACTTGGTGCTGGTACCCTAGTTAACCCATTCTCCTTGTGGATAGATGAATGAGAGAACCGTCTAGATTTGTGTAACTTCATTCTTATTGAAGGAACCTTGCGAGCAACTGCTTTCCATATCATCTGAACTGCATCACCCTCCTTTGATGGGTACTGAAACTCATAGAGATCTTGAACCTCCTGCAGCCTCTTCCACATTCGCGTCCACTCATCCCTCCCAATGCTCCTTATGAGGTTAACAAGATAGTTCTTTTTAACAGCATCACTTGTACGAACAAATATGCAGAATTGAGAGTAGTCAAGCACATCTTCGTATGGGAGTTCAATCTCATCACTGATGATGACTGGGACACAGTGGCTAGCAATAGCATCAAAAAGGCGATTAGATGATGGGGTGTCACCGGCTATGTTAAGACAGAATTTGGAGGCATGCATTCCATCCGTAGCCTTTTTGACTCCATCTTTTCGAACACTCCCAAACGCAAAATGTACATCTTTTTCATCTTTAAGAAGATAGAATAACTCTTGCCGAACAAAGCCACCCTGGACATATAAAGTCAGAAAGAGCAGAACCATTAGCAAGATATGAACACGGCCTAAAACAGAAATAGAAAATCAAAGACAAAGACGGAAGGCAATAAATTGAAACACTCGTGATATTTAATTTGTTCTTTTGCACTTGCTGACAAATTGAGAGAAGAAAGAACATGAACGATTGAGAAATTATTTTTCTTGGTCATAACTTTATCATGAACCAGCCTCTAAATTTAATATCCACACACACACACAAATATGTATAATATATACATATATGTGTGTGTGTGTGTGTGTGTGTGTGTGTGTGTAGTATATATACACCGATAAAACCTGCACTCACGAGCCCAAATCTACATGCGACTGCACACAGGTCGTGCTCACACACCCAAACACATTCAGAAGCTGGTCTTTCAAAAGCATGGATATCAAAAAGATGGTACGATGGTATGAATTTTTCGTCTAATACTAACATATGTGGTAATAATTAAATTGGAGATGTCATTGCTTCTATCTTCTTATAACGGATGTCATTAGTCCACATAGGCCTCTCAACTAAAGTGAATAGTGTGTCAACGTAGAAGTAATTTTCTGTACAATGTATGTGTTTCTTAACTATCTGTTGAATGTTTGAGTGATGGAAAAAGAAAAATTATCAGTAATCTGAAACACAAGCAACAATATTGGGCCTAGCACTATACACGCATACCTCTGGAAAAGATAAACCGTTATTATTAGAAAATACTTCTTTATTAGATAACACTATAATGGAGAACAAAAATGCTGCTAGCTTTTTCCCATGGAAAAATCTACCTCATAATTACTAGACATAAATATTTTATAAAGGGTAACAACCCAACACTACAAAAGAGACTAGGAACAAAAGAATTAGACAAAAATTATTGGACCATCGACCAAGGAAGCTTGTCTCATACAGCTGTTATTTAAGTGTCACAGCGATAAGTTTGACGCATGATCCATAATACTGATCTCTCTCTCTCTCTCTCTCTCTCTCTCTCTCTCTCTCTCTCTCTCTCTCTCTCTCTCTCTCTCAATAATATGGTCATCTTCTAAATATTAAAGCATAAGTGAATAATTGCATCATGATGCTTTCTACAGAATCATGAGGCCTATCTCTGAGTACCATATAAAATTTAGGGAATTTATAACAATAATACAAAAGTTAAGCAATAATAGAGGCCAGGTATTTATAACACAAAAGTTAAAAAAATACTTTACGAATTTGATTTGTGAACAAAAATTAACAATAAATGTGTAAACTGACGAGACAAGTGAACTGTAACCAATAGAAGGATAAAACAAGAGTTGGAGATGGTGCATGTCTTTCAGGCTAATATTGAAAAGTGCTGCAGAGCATAGATGAGTGCATCTCTAAAAAAAAATTCTCACCACAAAATTTCAAAAACATGTCAAATTAAATGAAACCATACAGAACACTGCCTTTCAAGATTCACATTCTAGAATTGTGATGACTAACAAATGAGGCACATTTTCATGTGCCAACTAAAAGAAAAACATTCTCTACAACACTGTAGTTTCATGAATCTTATAGTCTCCAGCAAGAAGTAATCCTAAATATATTCCATTGCTGAAAATGTTGAACTGGAAGAAAGCTACAAACTAAGGATGGAAAGATATTAAACATTTCATGTGGCATACCGCATATTGCATCTTCGCAATGGCATACTATATAAATAAGTTAAAAGAATTTTGAATCATCTCCTCTAACTATACCATATATAGCACCCAACAGTTTTCAGTTTATTCAAAATACAAATTTATACTTAAAAGTTAAAACCGTGCAACTCAGGTTGCATTCTTGTGCAGCTCATCACATGAAGATTTAAAACTAGATACAATTGCTAATTTTCTATTACAGAGATAAAAACATATTTGTATACTTACTAACTCACGTATTTTATATTTCTATGTAAAAATCCTAGGTAGACTCAGTTTAATGTAGCTCAATGTCTAAACCAGAAATTCTTTAGGAGAGAATCTATCTTCATCGGCTCAAATATGACGGCCAGCATTAACACAATTGTGAAGAGCAGCATAGCCAATAAAAGCCTTTTGTGAGGCATTAAGCACATAATTGACATCTTAAAGATTTTGTTTAGAGATCATAAGGAACTAAAGCCAGCAAGATTAGAAACACCTAAGAAAAGTAAATGAAGGAGAAAGAGCACTTACATCCTTTCTGTATATTGCTCCTTGGAAGTAGAGCAAAGTAGGTCGGCTCTCAAAAGTAGACGAGTCATTTACAAAGGTTTTGATTACATGCTTGTAGGGTGCAATGACGTCTTTCTCCACATTTGCTATGTTTGGAGGATACCTCCCAAAGTCCGAAAGTATGAAAGTTGCGGGCCACAGTTTCATCCTCGCATCTAGAAGGCTATTTGGATGGTGAGCCACAATTAAGTGGTCTCTTCCCCCTGAGGTCTTCCATTCCTTTTGAACTGTCAAATACTTAACCAATTTATCTTGAAGAAGCTTGTTATTGCTCTTCTTTCTGTGTGGGTTTATCTTGGAGAATCTATTATAGCTTAGGGAAGAAAAGAATGGTACAAATATAATATCAGCCTCACTAGCATTGTGCACTCTGATTGCAAAACGTGCATTTGGGGGATTGGGAAGTTCTGAAGCAAGGAGGTCCAATGTCAACCAATATTCTATACTATGTTGCAAATTCAAGCCACCAGGATAGTAGGGTACTTTACTTTGAAGATCTGGCCAAACAGTACCTCCTTGGGATTTCCAATCTAATAGTCCAAAATGAAACTCGGGGGGTAAATCATACATGAATACCTTGAGAACTTCTTTTTCATTGGTGTTACATTTGACACCATCATTAGGTTGGGATGAAGAAGATGAATTTTCTCCAACTTCCTTATCCACAAGGATTGATCGATTCCCAATTGAGGGTTCAACATCATTTTGAGTGTCAGTTGCAGAAATTGCTTGGTCAATGACAGAAAGAAGCTTAGAATTGGGCAATAATGTATGGTCAATGAACTGGGGGCGGCCAGTTGAACGCAACAGGAAGACCCAAGATAGTATGAAGAGTATTGATGTAAGTGCAAATAAACAGAAGAAAGATTTCCGAGTAATAATCATAAGGGATGATGCATTCCTTTCAGCCATTGCAAAAATCCCAAAGGATCAATAACTTGTTCTATGAATCATGATCTCCCACCCAGACAATCGCTAAGCTAAATGGTCAATGAAACGCATCAGAGAATAAAAAATCAGTCGCATTAAGCCGATAGAATCAGAATAGAGCTCACTAATCATTCAATGCCCACCACACTAATAGAGACGGACGATTTAATGCAATAGAGAGATTCAAGATAGTGAGCTAACCCATAAAAATAAATCTCATTATGCTCATGCCATTATCCTTGTATCTATCTGCATTGGCTACAATAGAACCCAGATGAAGAAAAAAAAATGGAATCTGATCAAACCCACCAAGAGAAACAACCCAAAATGCAAACGAGCGAATAAAAAACACCAATGTGGGTGTTTGATCTTTTGAAAAATAGAATAGAATAGAATAGCGTGGATTCGTACCGTAGAGGAAAACCAATGACACAAGTATTGTTGCTGTGGCTGATTCTCCTCTGACTGAGAAGTTGAGTATTTCTCTCTCTTCTGAACAAGCAAAGAAGTAGGAGGAAGAAGCGTGGAAATAGTGGTCTATCTCTTGAAGCGGGGCTCTTCGGCTCTACCGCACTTTCTCTCCTCCTCCTCGTGGACCGAGCCTTTCTGTTTTATATTTTTTTGGTCAAACGATACATTTCTGCCGACTCTACAATTTGAGCACTCATCACTTATTAGATCAATAAATTTTAATAACATGTTTACTTATTTGAAATAAGAATGAATAATTTGATTTTTAAATTCTAAACACATACATGAATTAGAATGATTGTAAGTCACACGTAAAAGTGAAACATTCACTTCTGAATATCCGGAATTTGATTACCAAAACGAAGTAGGCAAAATTATAGAGATTTTAAAATAATTTTTTTTTTTTGCATTTCTCTTAGGCCTTTAATTCTATTACTATTTCATTTCTCATTTAATCCCATCATGTTGTGTTTTCATACGACTACTGTCATAATTTTACCTCGCAAGTGCAATGGTGGAGTCAAAAAAAATTTAGGGAAATTATCATAAATAGTACTCGAACTTTACCTTCATTATATGGATGATACCCGAACTTTACTTTTGATCACAACTAGTACCCGAACTTTTCGTTTTCATCTTAAATGGTACTGCCGTTATAATTCGTTAACTTTTCCGTCAATTTTTTTTGTTTACTTTTTCTTTCAAATTTTTTTGTTTTTTTTTTACATTTTTCTTTCAATTTTTTTTGTGTAACCTTTTTCCGTCATTTTTTTCCCTCCCCTCCCCCAACCCCCTCGTAACCTCTCCTCTTCGCCAAGCCGTGTCGGGGGCTCCTCCTCTAGAACACCGTCGAGCCGTGCGCAGCCCGGGCATCGAGGGCTGGACGGTGGCATGGCAAAGCGGGCACTTCGATGATGGCAACGGTTTGGGCATGTGGGTGCACGGACGATCGGAGTAGAGAGATGCGACGGTGGGGAACATGGACTAGGATCTACGGCGGCGTGAGAGAGGGACGGGTCGGAGAGGTAGTGGAGTGACACCGTGGATGAGAGAGAACGCAGCGAAGGAAGAGACACGGGCTCATGGCTCGAGTTCGCTAGGCGAGGCCCCCGGCACGGCTCGGCGAAGAGGAGAGGTTACGGGGGGTTGGGGGGAGGGGAGGAAAAAAATGACGGAAAATGTTACAAAAAAAATTGAAAGAAAAATGTAAAAAAAAAATTTACGGAAAAGTTAACGAATTATAACGGCAGGTACCATTTAAGATGAAAACGAAAAGTTCGGGTACTAGTTGTGATCAAAAGTAAAGTTCAGGTACCATCCATATAATGAAGGTAAAGTTCAGGTACCATTTGTGATAATTTCCCTTTTAATAGGATGGACTAAAAAAATAATTTGGTTGCTTACAAGATAATTTTAATACGATAATTTCTTTCTAAATAAAATAAACATAACAAACCATTTATTTTCAAAAACTTCAGCATATATAAAAAGTTAAAAACAGCCAAAAAGAAAAAAACGATAAAAGAAGTAGTTGGGGAAAATTTTTCTTCTTTTAAGTGGTGGTTATTTTTAATTTTTTTTTTCTGGGTTAAAATTCTAAGAAATAGATATGCTGAAACTTTTAAATGAAATAAAAATTTATTTTTGCAATAATCCTGCCCGGGCTATAGCCCAAGGCTGGATCCACCTTTGCGCAAGTGTATGAGGGCAAGTTTTAGTATAAAAATGAAGTGAAGGGTTGTCATGCATAAATAATTGAGAAAGTTCTTAAATATATAATTGAGAAAGTTCTACAGTATATTAATATACTGATACATTAAGTAGACTATTTTGATACAAATGTAAACAAATTTGAGATTATCTAGTTCTTTATTGAACTAGTCTACCTCTGTATCAATATACTCTACTTAATATATCGGTCTCCAATGCACCGACACTCCAAAATGGTGCCGTGTCACGTGTCCGACACGCTTCGACACTCTAACACGCTCTGACACTTTCCGACACTCCTCCGACACGTGTCGGTTGACATTGACTTTTCGACACTTTGACTGACACGACACTGACACTCGTGTCGTCATAATCGACACTCCTCCGACACGTATTCAGATTTTTTTTCTTTTTAAAATATTTTTTAGTATATAATTGTAATTTTTTAAATCCTAACGGGTCTAACCCAAAACTATCTAACCTAGACTTGTATAAAAAGTTAAAAACTAAACAGAAAAGATCACACATTCTATGAGAATGAACAAGATAACACCACAAAGGACGGAAGATTAGGTGTTTGTCCATACAAATCTTCGTCTTTTATCGAGGAATAACCCAAGCTATAATGAAGGTGTGTCTCAAATGTGGGATGTTGGAGCAGATGAATTTGATTCTATGGATGGGAGTAGTGTTGGCATGCTTGAGATTTCTAATCTTTCTCTTGATCAGCCGACATTGGAGGCTCACATACTTTCTTCTGGTGATAACAATGAAGGTACAAGCAATGCTACTGAGTGATGAATGAAGTGGATCAGATATGAGAATAATTGACGACTCGTCAAAGTATGGGGTAAGTAGATTGTGAAGGGGGTTGTCGTTCCAACGGAGGATCATGGGCTCCCCAATCTCTTGGTGGTGTGTGTGGCTAAGTGCTCTAGCTAGATGGAAAGGTGAGAAGTGGAAGGAGTGAAGTGTGTGGTTTGGATAATGTGTGAAGTGTAGTGGTGTTAAGGTTTGTGTGGAAAGTAATGATGCAAGGATGAAATAAACAAAAAGCAAGTAAAGTAAATGCAACCAATAAGATAAAGAGAGTGCAATGTATGGAAATGTTGGGGTTTTCGGGCAAACCCCAAGTCCAATGCAACAAGCAATGCTTTAACCAACTCAATCATACCAATGTGTCCACAAATCAAGCCCCGTATCCTAGCCATGTTATGGGTCTAGGACCATGTTTCTTAAGGTATTCGAATGCCTTATTAGGGTCATTCCAACTCTCTAGGTGTCATAGGGGATTCCTCTACGTTACCTAATACCGAATCCCCTAAAATGCTTAAGAGGCTAAGAGCACCGGAACTAGGGACTCAAACAAGCAACCACATGTGTAACCCTCCACTCCACCGATGTTATCGATGTGGAGTGGAATCATCTAAGGTATTCCTAAACCGTGTTAGGGACTTAGGGACTCTCCGCGGGATGGCAGAAAGAAAGGAGGCGTAAGGCACATGAATTAAGGGACACACACATGGATACATGCTCATCACACAAATTGCCAATTGCCTAGAGTACAAATAAGTTACCAACTCATCCAAACTCATACAAAATAGACCAAATGCATACCCAAGAAGTGGTAAATTCCTCAAACACACATTCAATACATATTAAATTAGACAATTCACATACTTATGAAACACAAGGCATTTTTATTCATCAATCAAGCATCATAAAATCACATTGGACTAGGGCACACAACCCTAGTCCCCAACAAAGGTCTCTACTCACTAATCATCTCAATATACATCATCAAATTATAATATGAAGTGCAAAACATAAGGAAAAGAGAGAGTAGAGGTGAGGAATGCTCAATAGGTGCTATCTTGCTCCTCCTTGGCCTTGATGATGAGATTGGTGACTTGGTGAGGATCCCCAGCTGCCCAAAGTGGTGGTGGAGGTAGTAGACGTCGTGGTGAGCAAGTTCCATGAAGAGTGGAAGAGGAAAGGAGGAGTGGAAGTGAGTGAGAAATGGTGGAGAAGCCGAGCAACGCCGCTGGTCGACCGGTCGACAGACGACCAGGGGCTAAAGTGAAGGGAGAGAAGGAAAAGGGGAAAGGGAAAGGGAAAAGGGGAGGAATTTTGGGGGCTGCTTTGGAATGTGGGGAGATATCCTAAATGAGGCTAAAACTAAACTATATATAGGCAAGAGAGAGAGAGAATGAAAGGCTAGGATGAAGTAGGGTTTAATCTAATGGCTATGAAGTTTAATGAAGGGTAAAGAGGTAAAATCCTATAGGAGGCAAAAAGAATGAATAGTCTAGGGGTGACCTCACCATATCTAGTATACTCCTTCAGGACTTGGGTGCTCATGTGGATGAGTCACAAAGTTGACCTTGACTTGGACCTTGACCTTCGGAGTTGACCATGGTTGACTTCTGATTTGTATGTGATTTGCATACAAATTAGGCCTCTAATCATTATTATTGTGCTTGTCCAATGGCCATTTGTGAGTCTCTAATCCTTGTTTGCACACTTGTAGGTAAATTGAGCATCGGAACGATATTGGGATCAAAAGGGAGCATTTTGGAGTTTTTAGTGGATTGCCAGCAAAAAAGACGAAAAGTCAACCCGAGGACCAAAAGTCAACTCGTGGTCAACCCCGACTTTGGAGCATCAAAGAGTCAAATGCCGAGTCCCGAGAATGAAGCACAAGAGAATTCCGGAAGATTGACCAAGAAACCGAAAAGTCAACCATGGTCAACTCCGAAGGTCAAAGTCAAGGTCCAAGTCAAGGTCAACCTTGTGATTCACAAATGTGCTCTCACATCATCAAGGACCACACTAGATTTGGTGAGGTGACATGTTGATTATTCCTCCCTTTTGTCATCCCTTGTGATTTCCCTTCCTTGCCCTTCATTAAACCTTTGAGCCCTTAGATTAAACCCTACTTCATCCTAACCCTTTATTCTTTCCCCTCTAGCCTATAAATAGCTTAGTATTTGCCTCATTAGGGTATCTTGACTGCAGCCCCAAAAAGCCTTCACTTTTCCTCTCCCCTTTCCTTCTCTCTATTTTCTCTTCGGATTAGCCTCTGCTTGTTCGTCGACCGGTCGACGTGCTCCTGTCGAACGGTCGACAGTCGACAGGTTCCGCCACTTCTGCTCGTTTCCGCCGCCTCCGCCACTTCCACCACCATTTGGGCAGCTGGGGATCATCACCAGACATCAAGGACGTCATCTAAACCCAAGGAGAAGAAGGAGACACCATTGATTGAGCATTTCTCATCCTTTCTCTCTCTTGTACTCATGATTATAGCTTGCTATTGTATTTGGATGATGTATACCTTGATGGATAATGAGTAGTTACCTTTGTTGGGGACTAGGGTTGTGTGCCCTAGTCCAATTTGACTATGTGATGCTTGATTTATGAATAAAATGTCTTTGTGATTGTATGAATATGTGTGCTTACCTATTTCAATATGTGTTGGTTGCTTGTTCTTAGAATTTACCACTTCTTTGGCATGTTAACTAACCTATCTTGATGAGATTGTGTGGGATTGGTAACCTCACACACTCAAGGCAATTGGAAGCATATGTGATGAGTTGTAACTTGTTTGAGTCCCTAGTTTCGATGCTTTACGCTTCTTAAGCACTTTAGGGGATTCGGTATTAGGTAACTTAGAGGAATCACCTATGACACCTATAGAGTTGGAATGACTCATAACATGGCATTTTAATACCTTAGGAACATGGTTCTAGACCCATAACATGGCTAGGATACGGGGCTTGATTCACACACACATTGGCATGATTAATTCGATTGAAGCATTGCTAGTTACATTGGACTTGGGGTTTGCTCGAAAACCTCAACACTTTCCTTATTGTGCACACACATTTACCTTTATTGCTTACATTTACTTTAATTGTTTGTTTGTTTGCTTGCATTTCACCATTGCTTCTCCCAAAACCAAACTTTACACCACTACAACACTCATTGTCACATACTCACATTCACTCACTCTTTCCATTTCTCATCTATTCCATCATTGCTAGGGCATTTGATCACAAAAATTACCAAGGGATTAAGGAGCCCATCGATCCTCGTTGGAACGACAACCCCTTTCATAAACTATACTTACCCCATACTTTGACCATTCGTCAACTTCTCGGTTTCTTGGTCAATCTTCCGGAATTCTCTTGCGACTCACTTCCGGGACTCGGCATTTGACTCTTTGATGCTCCAAAGTCGGGGTTACCACGAGTTGGCTTTTGGTCCTCGGGTTGACTTTTCGTCTTTTTGGCGGAAGTCCACTAAAAGCTCCAAAATGCATCCTTTCGCTCCCAATATCGTTCCGATGCTCAATTTACCTACAAGTGTGCAAACAAGGATTAGAGACTCACAAATGGCCATTGGACAAGCACAATAATGATGATTAGAGGCCTAATTTGTATGCAAATCACATACAAATCACACCCCCACACTTAAGCTTTGCTTGTCCTCAAGCAAACATAGAATCAACAATCAAATCAACACAAATTCAATTGCCTTTCCAACCATATCTGCAATAAGCCCACTAAGCCATTCATCAAGATTCAATCAAGCACACAACATAAACATCATGCTTTGCCAAGTGATTAAGATATGTATTCAATGCATGTTTGGTGTAGTGTGTGCTGGCCATGGAATAATCAATCAAGAGCAATCAATTTAGCAAATTTTGACATGCTTAACCGCTAAACTCACATGATTCACTAAATATTTCCGCTCTTGTGTTTAGGGTTAAGTGTTTACTCTCAAAGCATAACCAAAAGCAACGTCCCCATAAGCTTGCTCAATGACCATCTTTCCACTAATTAGCTCACAACTTATTGGATCAAAAGGGCTTTCACATTGTTGTAATGGGGCCCAAGGTTAAGGGTTAGCATGAATTGAAGGGAAGGGAAAGTCAAATGTTCCTAATGCTTCACAAGACAATTCAAGGACTTTGAAACTCATTTCTTTTGCATATGTTTTCGTAATCAAACAACCTAACTCCATTCTTCTCCAACCTTTTATTTTTCTACAACTTTTTTTTTCTTTCTTTCTCCTTTTCTCTTTCTTTTTCTCAACAACAATTTCTCATTTTCTATTTTCTTTTCTTTGGGACTTTCTTTTTGAACTTAATTTTTGTACACAACTTTTTCTTTTTGATTTTCTCAACTTCTTTTCTTCTTTACAACTCCAACTCTTTCTATCTAGCTACCCCCACACTTGCCATTTTGTACAATCCCATAGATTATTCAAGCACAAAAGAAACAAGAAGTCACAATCATTGTCTCATTAACATTTCGGAACAAGGGTGGCTCGTGTTTAAGTTAAAATATGGGTTAAGGTGATGTGGGTGGTGAAATGAAAGGCTAAACGATGAATGTGGCTCAAATGGGTTAGTCCTAGTGGATTAGTGTTTAAGGGATGAATGTAAGTTTGGCCATGGTGCTAAACTAGTGCCTTAATCATTTCCAATTCGTTGCAAACTAACACATAGCCTGAAGCGATCTTTGAGCAAGTTCTAGGTCTCGTAAACTAATGGAATGCACACACATGAAGAACAAGGATGTATGAATGATGCATACATATCAATAAGGCTCAAAATCTCACCATAAAGGGTATATGCAAGTCAATACATCGTCTACACATGGTTCTCTAGTTGCAAATGATCAATCAACATGGCAAATGTGCACAAAGTGTCAAGCAAGCATCAATTACATAAATTAATCACAAGGCAATCCAATAAAGTTTAAGCACATGCTCTTTATCCACTTAATTCACAACCTACGGGCTCAAATTCATCATTGGGGTTGAAAAGGACAATAAAAACACACCAAACAAACTTCAAAGTTTTAAAATTCTCAAAATTTTCAACTTTAAGCACCTGTCGACCGGTCGACACATTATCGTCGACCGGTCGACACACGTCCAGGGAATTCCCGTCGACCGTTCGACCAAAGGATCGACCGTTCGATGAAAACTTTGAAAAATTGAAAAATTATGGTGGTTCGAAAATGTGAGACAACTTTAATTTGGCCCAACCTCACCCCCACACTTAAAACCAACATTGTCCTCAATGTTGTGAGGAGATGAAAAACGATTAAAATCAAATTTGTGTAAGAGATAAGAGTGAAGTCGGGCAAATGCACACAAACAAAAAACATATAACAATCGGAAGATAGAGATAAGAAAACCCCCTCGTAGATGACTTCCTTAGCTAGTCAAGAAACTACAAATAGACACCAACCTCAGGGCATAAAGTCCTGACTTCCAAATGTTTGCTCTTCGGGTGCCTCATTACGGTTGTTTGTTCGACCTCCCCCAAAGTTATGGTGGTGATAGCCAATTCCAGCTTTGAGTACCACTCCTTTGGAACTGCAAACGCGGAGATCCAACGGTTGGAACTTCATGAAATTTAAGCAGGGACCAGTACACACACAAAGGGAACTGCCATATCATTTTCAGCTCGATCCAGCGGTTGAAACGAGATAAAATTGCTTCCAAAGTGGACTGTTCCTCCCAGGCAGATTGTGAAAATCAAACAAAACAACACAAAAATGAATTCTCTTCACCTAACCATCCATCATACTTCTCTCAAGCACTCATAAGCTCTTTATTCATTGACAAAACAAACTAAACAAAGATGCACATTACACACAAAAGCAAAAGAAAGCTAAAGTCTCAACCAAAACCACCAAGAAATCAAAGATTATACCTAGATCCCCGGCAGCGGCGCCATTTGACGACTCGTCAAAGTATGGGGTAAGTAGATTGTGAAGGGGGTTGTCGTTCCAACGGAGGATCATGGGCTCCCCAATCCCTTGGTGGTGTGTGTGGCTAAGTGCTCTAGCTAGATGGAAAGGTGAGAAGTGGAAGGAGTGAAGTGTGTGGTTTGGACAATGTGTGAACTGTAGTGGTGTTAAGGTTTGTGTGGAAAGTAATGATGCAAGGATGAAATAAACAAAAAGCAAGTAAAGTAAATGCAACCAATAAGATAAAAAGAGTGCAATGTATGGAAATGTTGGGGTTTTCGGGCAAACCCCAAGTCCAATGCAACAAGCAATGCTTTAACCAACTCAATCATACCAATGTGTCCACAAATCAAGCCCCGTATCCTAGCCATGTTATGGGTCTAGGACCGTGTTTCTTAACGTATTCGAATGCCTTATTAGGGTCATTCCAACTCTCTAAGTGTCATAGGGGATTCCTCTACGTTACCTAATACCGAATCCCCTAAAGTGCTTAAGAGGCTAAGAGCACCGAAACTAGGGACTCAAACAAGCAACCACATGTGTAACCCTCCACTCCACCGATGTTATCGATGTGGAGTGGATTCATCTTAGGTATTCCTAAACCGTGTTAGGGACTTAGGGACTCTCTGCGGGATGGTAGAAAGAAAGGAGGCGTAAGGCACATGAATTAAGGGACACACACATGGATACATGCTCATCACACAAATTGCCAATTGCCTAGAGTACAAATAAGTTACCAACTCATCCAAACTCATACAAAATAGACCAAATGCATACCCAAGACGTGGTAAATTCCTCAAACACACATTCAATACATATTAAATTAGACAATTCACATACTTATGAAAACAAGGCATTTTTATTTATCAATCAAGCATCATAAAATCACATTGGACTAGGGCACACAACCCTAGTCCCCAACAAAGGTCTCTACTCACTAATCATCTCAATATACATCATCAAATTATAATATGAAGTGCAAAACATAAGGAAAAGAGAGAGTAGAGGTGAGGAATGCACAATAGGTGCTATCTTGCTCCTCCTTGGCCTTGATGATGAGATTGGTGACTTGGTGAGGATCCCCAGCTGCCCAAAGTGGTGGTGGAGGTAGTAGATGTCGTGGTGAGCAACTTCCATGAAGAGTGGAAGAGGAAAGGAGGAGTGGAAGTGGGTGAGAAATGGTGGAGAAGCCGAGCAGCGCCGCTGGTGGACCGGTCGACAGGGACCCGTCGACCGGTCGACAGACGACCAGGGGCTAAAGTGAAGGGAGAGAAGGAAGAGGGGAAAGGGAAAGGGAAAAGGGGAGGAATTTTGGGGGTTGCTTTGGAATGTGGGGAGATATCCTAAATGAGGCTAAAACTAAACTATATATAGGCAAGAGAGAAAAAGAATGAAAGGCTAGGATGAAGTAGGGTTTAATCTAATGGCTATGAAGTTTAATGAAGGGTAAAGGGGTAAAATCCTATAGGAGGCAAAAAGAAGGAATAGTCTAGGGGTGACCCCACCATATCTAGTATACTCCTTGATGACTTGGGTGCTCATGTGGATGAGTCACAAAGTTGACCTTGACTTGGACCTTGACCTTCGGAGTTGACCATGGTTGACTTCTCGGTTTCTTGGTCAATCTTCCGGAATTCTCTTGCGACTCACTTCCGGGACTCGGCATTTGACTCTTTGATGCTCCAAAGTCGGGGTTGACCACGAGTTGACTTTTGGTACTCGGGTTGACTTTTCGTCTTTTTGCCGGAAGTCCACTAAAAGCTCTAAAATGCATCCTTTCGGTCCCAATATCGTTCCGATGCTCAATTTACCTACAAGTGTGCAAACAAGGATTAGAGACTCACAAATGGTCATTGGACAAGCACAATAATGATGATTAGAGGCCTAATTTGTATGCAAATCACATACAAATCAATAATTTTTCTATAACTATTTTGTTGGTATTTCAATTTATTATGTATTATTTTGTAGATTTTTGAAGTATTTTTTATTTTAATAATTTTTTCATATTATTATTTAAATATTATACATATTATTTTAATTATCGTGTCGACAACGTGTCGTATCTTATTTTTTAAATTTTGCCGTATCGCCGTGTCGTGTCGTGTCGTGTCGTGTCGTATCGCCGAGTCCGTGTCCGTGTCGGTGCTTCCTAGGATATAACCATGCATAAAATTAATGATATAATTATGTCATGTATTATGGAAATTGTTAACGATTTCATGCCAAACTCAACATATTTTGCACATATTATAGTTTTTTCTAACATACTTGTGATCTTATCCATTAAATATGTGAGTTTCACAAGCCGGTTGCGTGATTGCGTGACACATAGGCTTGTCCGATTAACCAATCTCACACTGTCACGTAAAAATAGTTAAAGAATGTGAGTATATTTTGATATGTTTAGACGGAGATGTGTGAGCAATTTTAGTATTGGATTTTATTTTTATAAGTTCGAACCTATTCTACTTGTTTATGTACGTACATGTCTAATATCTCTCTACATATATAATTTTTTTTTAAACCAAATATAGGTGTGACATGCCTGCGTACTAGCTTGGTTTAATATATGGATCAATGAATTCACTCTTATTCCTAGGTTATATATAAAGATTGTGTTCTTCACCGTTTAGATTTGATCCTTGTACTTGGGATAAAGAATCACACAAGGGCATTTTATAGGATATATATTTGTTTGCCCGGAAATTCTAGTATTCACCTGGGCTCCGTTGTTTGCCTTGCCCATACTTTTTCGCTTAGAACCAAAATTTGGCTTGAAATAAGTGATTGCTTAACGTACGTGTTTATGATCATGATTAGAGAGAGAGAGCTGAGATGCCAGCCAGCTCCTACTCCAGCCTATTCATATTGTTAGAAGCAATCACGTCTCTGGACTGCCCTGTTGGGGTTGGTGGTTTCATGGAGGTCGTGGTGTAATCTTGACGAGCTTCCCCATTCTCGATCGGATCCTATCTGAGGCGCGCTGGTTTTCTAGCGGTGGCAACGGTGACCGAACTACGCCATTGTCGTCGCTTTTTTGGTTTGTTTTTGGTGGGGAGATCGGGGTTATCTTGCTCCCTAGATCGGATTGGGTTGGTTCAATGGATGGTGGTGTCGTGGTGGGTGGTTTGCGTCACTGCTCCATACGTTGTTTTGAGGTAATTCCTAAAATCTTTCGGTGGTCTCAAAGTGGCGGTGTGGTGGTGACGGAGGGGCTGGGGGCAGAGGTGGGGTGGGCAGGGATTGGTGGGAAGAGCGCTCGATCTGATTTGGGGGGGAATTTCTTCATCTCCAATCTGGCTCGCTATGTTGGTATGGGTGTCGCGATGATATTGGAAAGGAGGTCAAGGTGGGGGTACGACGACGGTGGTAGTCCGGTGACAGTGGTGGTGCTGGACATGGGTTGGGTTAGGTTTAGGTGTGGCTTTGTGTGGGTGGGCTTTTGGCCTTGGATCATGGTTTGGGCCTGGTTTGGGCTGCTGTTTATGTTCTCTTAATTTATTTTTGTAATTTATATTTTAGTTTCCTGTTTTCAAGAATTCCCTATCAACTTTCGGTAGGGATTCATAGGGTTTGTTCCGGTCTGTGCGCTCAGTGCACCTGGTCTGGCCTAGTGAGGGGGCAATCCGTTCGTATGATTCAATGGGCACAACCTCCTAGTGGCAGGATGAAACGTAGAGTCGCTGGTTTATTTTCCAGTCGGCAACATAGTGAGAAAGCTGGTTTATTACATTATCGCACTCTATTGGCGTTATCTTTCCGGTATGTCACCGCAATTGTAAAGCAATTAAAGTAGCCAGTCGTGCTACTCTTGCTAATTGGTGCTTGTTTGAATACATGTTTTTAGTGGAGACTCTTGATATTATGTCGGGAAGTTCTCTAGAGACTCATTGTAATATGGGATTAAGGCTTTATGTCCCCCCCTTGTATTGTGTTTCATTAATTAAGGCTCTTTGAGGGCGGCCGATGCCCTTCCCTGTCAAAAAAAAAATATGAAATGCAATTTTGATGCTAATACATTATTCAAAACTTATAATTTAATTCAGTAATTAATTTACGAATGAGATTAATCGTTCATTATTAATCTAACAGTTTAATAGAGAATATATTTGATAAGATTTGAAATGATATCAGTTTAATGTCTTTTTTTTTTAAGGAAAAAAAAACAGAGTATATCTTAGTTTTTTGAAAAAAAAATTGAGTGAGAACTCAAATTTACATAATAATACAAAAGAGAAACATCTAAATTGAGCTATTTTGTTTCTTTATTTTTTTGAAAAATAAGGTAACCATATATTAGATGAAATTACGATTACAATCGTTAATAGTTGCATACTAAACAAAAACAGGAGCAAGGATTAACCTAGATAGGTTAATAAGAGAACCTAATGCAGAACAAACCATAATTAAGTCATCCAAATTGAGCTACTTTCTTTTCTTTTAAACAAAGGTAAAATAGTTGAACTAATAACCAAATGTTTAAGGCAAACGTAAATAATAGAGAGATATGCGCAGAGAATATGATGTAGATGTATTTCATTAATGAATAAGGGCGTCTATATATAGAGGAATACAAGGTACAATCTATATTGATGTAGGAAATATCTATCCTAAATACAATCCATATTCTAGAAGCATCTACATTCCATAAACCTATTCTAGAAAGTCCTAGTTTGACAAGACACACAATAATGATATCTTAAAACACTCCCCCTTGTACCGGTCACAATTAGGTGATGTTTTCCATGTTGCCTCATTAAAAACTTTGCCAAGTAACAATAAAACCTAGTGAGAAAAAATAACTTTGGTCGAAGGAAAAAAAAGTACAACACACTCTTCACATTTGAAAGTGACATGTATGTGCCAGACTCCCCCTCAAGTTTGCACCTCCCCTTGATTCCTACAATCATGAGATCTCAGATAACTTAAGAATACCAATGTTTTTAACATGTTTTTCAAACGTGGACTTAGGCAAAGACTTAGTAAATAAATCTATCACATTCTCCTCGGATCTAACTTGATTCACTTGAATCTTGAGGAAAGCCTGTTGTTGCTGATTATGAAAGAACTTAGGTGAAATATGCTTGGTATTGTCACCCTTAATGAAACATTGCTTCATCAGCTCGATGCAAGCAGCATTATCCTCAAAAATGCAAGTAGGTTCCTAAGTGGTAAACCTCAAACCACTTATTCCTCGAATATGTGTAATAATAGACCTCAACCATACACATTCACGAACAACTTCATGTAGAGCAATTATCTCTGCATAATTCGAGGAAGTAGCAACTAACGTCTTCTTGGTAGACCTCTAAGAAATCGCCATGTTACCCATGGTAAAGACATAACTAGTTTGGGAACAATCTTTGTATGGGTCAGAGAGATACCCAGCATCAGCAAAACCAACCAAAACGTCACAAGGATTTTCAGTAAAGGGAGTTTCATTCTTGGTGCGATCGATCACCACATACCTTGTGATCGATCGCCCATCGGCAGTAGTCTCGGATTTCTTATCCAATTTGCCATATGTTTGTGCCTTTGAGGTTTGAAGTTCCTTTTTCAACTCTTCTTGTCTCTCTATAAGGATAAAACAAGCCCAAATCAATTGTACCCTTAAGGTAACAAAATATTGTCTTTATGCCACTCCAATGGCATTGCGTGGGCGCAAAACTAAATCGAGCTAACAAGTTCACAACAAAAGAGATGTCTAGTGCATTGAGCTTAAGTATAATAATGTGCTTATTGCACTTAAATATGGCACTGGAGCCCCTAAAATTTCTTCATCATCATCCTTTGGACGAAATGGATCCTTCTTTAGATCTAGGGTCCAACAGATCATGGGAGTGCTAACTGGATGTACTTTGTCCATGTTAAATCCCCTTAACATCTTGTGGACACAAGCCGATTGGTGGATTAATACTCCACTATTTCAGTGATCTAGTTCAAGGCCTAGAAATGGAGTTTTCCCAAGATCTTTCATCTCAAATTCGGATTTTAAATATGTAGCAATATCTCTAAGTTCTTCGAGAGTGCCAATTAAATTCATGTCATCAACATAGACAACAATAATAGCAAATCCAGAACTTGTTCTCTACACATGGGCATAAATCATTATTTATATATCCCTTCCCAATCAAGTAGTCACTTGACTTGGGTAATTGAAGTCTATCAGGCACCTTCATATATATATTTGAATTTAGATCTCCATAGAGATATGTTGTAACCACATTCATAAGCTGCATGTCAATTTTTTGGAAACTACCAAATTGACAAGGTAGCGGACTGTAATAACATCCCTTACGGAAGAATATGTCTCCTCGTAGTCAATCCCAAAGCGTTGTGAGAAACCTTGTGCCACGAGGCGAGTCTTATATCTCAAGACTTCATTCTTCTCTTTACGCTTTCTAACAAAGACTCATTTATATCCAAAAGGTTTTTCACTTGGGGGCGTTAGCACTACGTACCCAAAAACCTTTTTTCTTTGTTAGTTAATCTAGTTCAATCGGGATTGCTTCTTCCAATTTAGGCCAATCTGCTCGACATTGACATTCTTCAACAGAGCGTGATTCGATGTCATCTTGCTTTATAGTCTATTGAGCAATACATCATCAAGAATTCCGTCTCAAGCATGCATTCATTCATCGAGATTTCTATTCTCTAAAATTGGTTCAATTATTGAGGCGTCCCTTAATATTGATTAGTGGACATAACTATAATCAGAGATAATCTCATGAGAAGGGTTTCTGGTATTGATGATGAATGAATTAGGCTGTGTCAAACTCGCTTCCTTCCTTTGACAAGTATCCATCGAACCAAGTGGTCTCACCCTCTTCCTTTAGGGAACCACGGCCTCAACCACACCTCCACTATGTGTGGTTGTGACACCGTTATTGGCGCCATATCCCCTCTTCCTTTAGGGGATTTCTAACTTTGCAAGCATGTTTGCAGCTGGTATATTTGATCTCGTCACTTTAGCAATATAAAAAAATGCATCAGGGATCGAATCTGCTACGTTATGAAGATTGAGTATTCTCCGCACATCACTATCACATTGTGCGGTTCGGGGATCAAAATGAGACAGAGTGGGGACAGACCACAATAATTCTTGTCATTCTTGTTGAATATTCTTGTTCTTATCTCCCCCTAATGACGGGAAGACTGTCTCATCAAAGTGACAATCCACAAATTTAGCGGTAAAGAGATCGTCTGTCAAGGATCCAAGTAGCCGACAATAGTTGGAGATTCGTTACCAACATAAATACTTAAACGTTTATGAGGACCCAGTTAGGTGCGTTGTGGGTGCGCAATTGGCACATAAACTGCGCAATCATATATGCTTAAAAGTGAGACATCCAGCTCATATCCAGTTACCATCTTGTACGCATAAAACGGTTGATTGATAGTGGGTCTGAAACGAATAAGTAAAGCTGCATGCGATATTGCATAACCCCAAGTAGATAATGGGAGATTGGTGCGCATAACGAATGCCCGAGCGACCATTTGAAGTTTCTTAATGGTGGCTCTAGCGAGACCAATTTGTGTATGCACATGGGATACGAGATATTTACTTTAATCCCAATAAATATGCAATAATCATCAAATTTTTGTGATATAACTCTCTAGCATTGTAAAGACATGCATATTGACTTAATAAGATCATATGGGTGGTGACCCCATAAGCGTATAATTTGCGCTAGGAGTTTTGCATATGTAGCACTGCGTGTGGACAAGAAAGTGACATATGACCAGTATGTCAATGCATCCACCAAAACCATAAAATATCTAAAAAGGCTAGGTCCACAATATGGGTGGATGGGTCCATAAATATCTCCATGGATACGATGTAAGAATGGAAAAGTTACATTTGTGTCCTTAGCATATGATGATCTCGATCCTAATTTGCATAAGGAACATGCTTTGCAAAATAAGCCCTTGGTCATAAAGGTAGAAGCATAGGAGGAATCCCGATCAAGTTTAGAATCAGGATTAAAGGGGGAATAAAAATTGATACTGTGCGATTGATCACAAAAGCATCGCAAATGCCTTCTGGAAATATGTCTGAGGCATACTAGAGATGTGCGATCGATCATTGAGGTCTACGATCGATCGCAAATGCGTTCTGGAAACTGTCCAAGCTGCACTAGAATCGTGCGATCGATCGCCCGATGTTTGACGAAAGTTGCACAGTTCTTTGGCATGTCAGTGACACAAGTCTCCCCTCCTTGAATCATCTTTTGATTCTTGCTTCTATTAGCTCGATAAAATAGATATCCGTGTGAGGTTTTCAGTATACGGATCATCATATCACGACCAAAATGTTCCAAACGGGCGTGCCAAAGCCTATATGTGTAGGAATCCAAGAGATCATCTCTAAAACATTGTTGGAATCGATAATACGAATAGTGGTTAAGTATAACCCACTAGATCGACACATAAATATTTCTGAGATGTGTTTTCTTCCGCAATCATTAGAAGTAATACATAAGTATTCGTTTTCATTCTCACAATGAGTTTCCAAATGATAACCGTTGGCACCAATTAAAAGATGACTCATAATTCAAATTTTGCTCAATACTTGGAGGAAAATTCGAGGATATGTCCATGACATAAATAAAATTTCAAAAAAATACTTGCCATTCTTTGAAGAAAATTCGAAATTTATTGATAATATGTCAACGATTACATCGAGGTCTTGTCCATAAAATCTAGGGAAAAAATCACCTTTAGTCCCTGAACTATGATCCATTCGACACTTTCATCCCTGAAGTTTAAAATATATCACTTTAGTCCCTGAACTTTAACATTCTATATCACTTTCGTCCCTGCCGAGGGTTTTCATCGAATACACCTCTGATTCCGGCCAAATCGGAGGACAACACCTATTGGGCTTTGAAGCCCTCCTTGAGGCGAGTTCAACGCCACCAACCTCGCCTCAAACCGTCGCCGGACGGCGGAGAATTTTACGATTAAAGTTCCGGCCACCATAAGCTTTCGGGCTAAATTCGACCAATTCTAGGCCGAATCGAGCTTAGCCCCAGTTATAAAAGTTACTCCTCTCATCTTTGCGAACATTTTGGCATAGGTTTTGCACCATTTTGTTCCGGTCAGGGACGAAAGTGATATATTTCAAACTTCAGGGACGAAAGTGTCGAACGAGTTATAGTTCAAGGACTAAAGTTATAATTATCCCTAAAATCTAATCCAAAATAACTATGACAATTGTCAAATTAATTAAGGCATAAACGCCATTACATAATAAACTTGGAAAAATAATTGCAATTTAATTGAAGTCTAGAACTTCCGTAGTCTTCTCGTTGCTTTGGTCGACATTAAAATATGCAATTGTGAGATTGACGTCCCTCTCATCTTCGGTATCTTCTCCATAATAGGCTTCTTGCTCTCGGGATTTAAGATACTTTTTGTAATCCGTAGCCAACTTGTTGCTTGCCTTGCATTGCTTAAACCAATGATCGTTCGATCCACATCGGTAGCATAGCTCGTTAGCACCACCTGCCTCATCGTTGTATCTAGCAACTTGTGCTTTTGGAGGATTATTTTGTGTGCGGATGTACACCTTGTTGCCGCGCCCTCCATATGCGGTGTTAGCATGGCCACCACGGCCCATGCCACGTCCTTCTTGCCCTCTTTCACATGGTGCAAAGTTTCCACAATAGTGTGCAACAGTGTTGCGATTACCTTCCATATTGGGACGATTATATGGACCGGGTCGTCCATTAACATTACCTTTAGCATTAAGGTTTTGTCCTCCTCTGGCCATTTTGCCATAATTTGTATCTGGAACTCTCTTTGTTCCGGCAGGCCATGAGTTATTGTTCAACATGATCGTATCATGCTTCTCAGCTACTTGCAGAAGATTAATTAGCTGCTTGAACGTAGTAATCCGCTTGCCATCATATTCCGTCCTATATTTCTTTGAGAGGATGAGTGCCGATGTGGATAAGGTAGATAGGGTCGTCTCTATAATGTCTACTTCAATAAGATTCACCTTACAAAATTGAAGCATAGCCCGTAGACGTAGCATCTCAGAATTAAATTCTGCTATAGTTTTGAAGTCGAGAAAGCGGATGTCGTTCCACTTGACCTTCAAACCAGGAAGCAATGTGTCCCGGATGTTTCCGAATCTCCCGTGAAGAGCAGTCCATAACTCATATAGGTCCTTAACTTGCATATATTCCCATCTTAGGGAAGGGGCCATATGCCGCCTTAGAAACATCAATGCTTGGGCTTTTGCAGACGCATGTGGAGCTTTCGTGTTTGCATCTGGAGCACGGATTGTGGGAAGAATCTCTTTCCTAATGAATGTTGTCTCGACATCCGTCACCCATCGGTGGTACTCAGTTCTATTAGAGTTAAGGATATCAAATTCGAGCTTTTGCGTTTCAGGCATCCTGAAAATAAATAAATAAAAAGATACAATAGTTTCGCAATCATAAAAAGACATCCACAAAAAACTAATAAAATTTCCAAGATTTTTCTAATTAGAACAAGACCAAGATGGATATGGCCATAACTTAAACCGATCGATAGCTCCATGCAGGCATGACCAGATAAGAAAGATGAATTTTGGTGGAGCGAGGCTCTCTTAAGTACCACTGATTCCAATCCCTTACCTAGACATCACACCCACGCAGGTGAGTCTAGTAATGAATAAGTCATGACCAAAAATTGGTCGAATTCGATGCCTTCGTGAAATTACTTTATCACATAGATTTTCTTGGATGCTCATGAAATTACTTCATCATATCATATATTATGAATCCCCACGATTCATTAAACCTCTTTAACTTCTACTAGAGAATTATGACACTAGAGAGGCTCATGACTTACATATACCGCAAGCGATATAAAGCTCGATCACCCCCCTAATGCTTCTCATAACCTTTCAAAGTAGGTATAGCTTATATTTTTGCTCATAAATTTCACCATAGAAGTCCCACACCATAAGAGGGGTCGGGATGAAGACGAAGGGAGGCTTTTAAATTCTCGAGAAAAAGAATGCGGAAATTTAAAAGAAAGCAGGAACTTTTAGAAAATATTACTTGAATTTCTTGATTGGAGAAAATATGCTTGAATTCTTGATTGGCGGTGGAGCAAGCGGCGTCGGCACTGTTCACGATCATTGTTCACGGTTATGTTCACAGGTTCTGTTTTGGGGTTTTTGGATTTTTTGTTTTGTAGCTAGGGCTAGGGCTCGTGCTGATAACGTGTTTAAGGGAAACGTGAATAATAGAGAGATATACACAGAGAATATATAGGATGTATTTCATTAATAAATAAGGGTATCTATATATAGAGGAATACAAAGTACAATATATAGAATAGGTTAAATACAATCCATATTCTAGAAGGATTTAACCTATTCTAGAGAGTCCTAGTTTGACAAGGCACACAATAATGATATCCTAAAACACCAAATCATTTTTTTTTTGCCAATAAATAAAAATTCATTTAAAACCACAAAGTGGTAGACCTAATACAAATGGACCTAAGCCTAATATTGACAAATACAATCAAAAGCAGAAGAGACTCAAACAACAAAGGCCCAAATCAAAACAAAACCCTAGCTAGTAATAAGGGAAGCCGGAGACAACAACAGCCACCACCCGTCACCGCCGCCGAACCTGCCGGAAAAACTTGCTCCGATGGCCAAAAACCGACCCAAAACTAATAGATCTACACCAAAAGGCCTCAAAATCACCCAATCCAAGCAAACTCGAACCCGAATCTCTAACTCCCAGCACCGATCAACGAGAATCTCCACCGCAAAACAAACAACGAAGCTAAAGTTGTCGGAAACCACCATGGAACCTAACAGAAGTGTCGATACAAAGACCGGAGACGCTGCTCTGTACACCTCCATTTTACCAAAAGCATCGGAATTCCTAGGAGCACGGCAACGAGATTCCACCTTAGGAAACCACCCAAAGTCGTCGATCTGGAGAAGGGAAAGAAGAAATCCGATGAGGCATGCAAAGCTTGATTCCAAGGCTTCAAGAATGTAGATCCATAACAGATCTGGGAGAGAGGAAGAGAAGAGAACTTAAACAAAGAAATAGAAAACGGACATCGCCGCCAGAGAGACGAACAACGCCGTCAAGAGGACGGATAAAGCCGTCAGGAAAGCGGACATGGCCGCTAGCAACTGAGACACGCCACTGACTCTCAAGGTGGCTGCTCAGAGAAGGAGAGAAGAGTCTAGAGAGAAGGAGGAGCCTCTCTCTCTACCCTCTCCCAGTTTCTTTACTATATAACCAAATGAATTGATTAGTTCAATTGGATGAGGCTTTTCTTCAAAAGTAATCTTTGTGTATGGGTTCGACACTCCTCCCCAATGAATTTTTTCAAAATTGGAGTTAATTTTCCTCCTCTTTAGAGGCAAAGGACTCACCCCTCAAATTTCTTGTCTCCTCCCATGTCTCCCCTCAAAATTTGACATCTCCTTTTTTTCCATCAGACTTAGGAAACCAATAAATGTCAAAGTGATGAAACGGTAGAGCTAGAAGGGATGGTAGGTGGAATCTCTGATCTCCTTAGGACAATGAGACGTCCTCCTTGCCAAACTCTCCTGCAAACCCCCAATTAAATAACCTTAGAAACTTGGAAACGTTCTTGTTCTTTACGTTGTGGGGAAGTGTATTGGAGCAGCAATTGTACTGAGAAACTGAGCGAGGAGGGTGAAGTTTTAAATAGAACATTTGCAACTGTAGTGAGATTGGAGATGTAATTTTCAAAACAATGAATTGGGTTTGATTTTTTTTGTGTTTAAGAAATTTAAGCCGACTTGAAGGCAAAAACCAAACCCAGATCTTTGAAAGACAAAAGGCCATCCCAAGTATAGAGACCAAGTAACAGTATAAGGAATAAGAGAAGGTTGTCGAAACCACGAGGATTGGGATTTCTGAATCTCTAACGAGGATAAAAAAATGTTGAAGCTATACAAATTATGCTATCAAAAACACATATGTCACAAATACTAACTTAACACATTTTATGCTAATGTAGTGTGGATGATATACACAATGAGTAGTGATGAGATTTTTGGGTTTTTGGTTGTGAAAATTACCTAAGCAAGAATATAAATGACAATGAGTAAGTGACCTGTAAATAAAGATAGATTGATAAATGGATGGGATTTGGGGTGTAGGGTGTTCGATCACCCGCCTCTCTTGCAAGCTTCAATGCAACACAATAATTGTGCTTAACAATATTGTCATACTAGACTTCATGACCCATTTCTCTCTCCTCCATGATCCCATCGAACCTAGCCTCCTCCTCCGGCAATTTTACAGGGTGAAACCGGTGGCGTCTTGCTCGTCTCGATTGCATGAAGCCAATAGTGGTTCTAGCTCGTCAAATCGACGACCAACGGGAGAGAATCAAATAAAGAAAGTCAAGGAGAATCCGAAAAAAAAGTTTCAACAATTTTCGTTAACTCCGGTCGTTGTTTGCTTCGAGACAGGTATGAAACTTCATCAACTCATTGAAGACCTAAACTAAAGAGAAAAAATTTCTTCAGCCTAAAAACACGAAGATTGTTTTTTGAGTGAAATGAGGACTGATGGATCGGGGCACTGCGTTGATTTTTTTGTTGTTGTATGGTTCTAATGTACCTACAATATTTGTAATGTATTACTTAGAGCATATGCAGCAGTAGGCAGCTGCCAATTGGCAAAAACCAAGATTTAGGCTTAAAAAGCAGATACTATTCATTACTTTTATCTTTGCCCTCGGGTTTTTTATGTAGCAGTTGAAGGCAAATAAAATAGGCAATACATTATTTTAAACATAAAAATATTTTGATAAGATTTCAAATTATTTTAGGGTGCCATATGTCATTATTTTTCTTTAACTAACAACATATTTTGAATATGGGATAATTTGTTGGTCAGTCCCCTCAAGTCATTATTATTGAAAAAATATCTCGGATTTCCGATAAGATTATTGGCATATCTTCGTATGATACATGTGAATTCCACAAGACATTATTATCTTTATAACAAAATATCTTTAATTTCGGATAAGATTTTTAGCCAATATCTATCTCCCATGTGTCTTTATCTTAACTTTACATGTACCTTGATTGATAATAAATAGACACCATATTTCATCATCTTCTCACACAATTTTCATTCTACACCTCAATTCCTTTTGAAATCTCATCCTCCACTTAGCCAAACACTTTATCTCACACAATTCTCATTCTACACCTCAATTTCTTTTGATATCTCATCCTCCACTTACCCAAACACTTTATCATATTACTCCTCCTTTCAATGGAAGATTTGAGCAACTGAATCTTGAAAAGGCATCAAGAAAGTGCAGAAGACCTTGAGCGGATCCAAAGGACTAGTCCTCAAGTTGTTGCAATGATGGCAGAATATGGTTCTTCTGAGCCACCAAGAGGACACGGTTTGCATCCTGGTCGCGCTTCAAATGTTGAAAGACATAGGGAATCGTGTGGTCAGTGTCTTAAGGAGAATTACTTTATCGAGCGTCCAGTGTTCAATGATGTAGATTTTCTGAGGCGGTAAAAATGCGAAAATCTGTCTTCAACTGCATTGTAAAGGATCTTTGCAACTATGATGATTTCTAGAAGCAAAAATCCGACTACTCAAAAATGGGATTCCTGCTCATACGAATGCTTGCTTGTGGTGCAACTGCCGATCAATGTACTAAAATTATCAGGATAGGGGAATCGACAACGTTGGGATGTCTAAAGAGGTTCTACAAAGAAGTCGAAGCTCTATACTCATAGTGGTACCTCCGCACTCCAACAAAAGCAGGCCTCCGTATGCTTCTCAATAGTGGATATAATAGGGGATTTCTAGGCATGATTGGGATCATTGATTGTATGCTTTGAGAATATAAAAAATTGACCAACTATATGGGTCGGAGCTTACACTGGTCGGAGGGGTCGCCCAACTATTATTCTTGAGGCAGTGGCCTCCTACCACACATGGATATGGTACGCGGTCTTTGGAACTCTGGGAGCTCAAAATGACATTAACGTGCTTAAACAGTCTTAAGTATTCCAACGCGTCATCTCTGGAAGTCCCTCTACAGTGACGTTCAACGTCAACGGCATAAGTTTTGCCAACCCATACTACCTAGTTGATGGAATTTACCCAAGATGGTTGATGTTCGTCAAAACAATTCTCAATCCTAGAGGGAATGCCAAGAAACTCTTTGCATACCGAAAAAATGTAGAGAGATGTTTCGGTATCCTTCAATATCGTTTTCCATACTCAGTCATGGAGCTCATTTGTTTAAATTGTCAACTCTTCGATCTATCATGATAGCTTGCATAATTCTTCACAACATGATTGTGGAGGATGAATTTGTTGAAGAAGATTTTGTAGAGCCTAACGAATTTGTTGAAGCAGCAAATGTATATGATCATCTGGTGGGAGCATACGGATGACCTATTCCTTTCCAGCCAGTGGGAAGAGATGGACAAAATCTTCCACAACTCATTGACCATGTGGAGTAGATGCACTCGACATATCTTCACTAGCAGCTTCAAGATGTTTTAGTGATGCATAATTGGGATTTAGAAGCTCATAAATTAAGAATGATGATTGCAATTGAATTTGGACTTTGTTGTTTTGAATAAATGGCAATTCCATTGCCATGCTTTGTACTTTTAATTAATGTTTATCTAAATTCGTGTGACTTGTTTTTTCATTAATAAAATTAATATTATTGACTAAATGAAACTTTGTACATTTTAATACACTAAAATTTTACTTTTATTTTATGAAATGGAAATTTCATAAATGACAGGACAAGTCTAGCAATACAATTAAAATTAAAACTAGTTATAACACAACATTTTATTTGGAATAATAAAATCATGACAGAGTTTTCACAGGGTGTCTTCACACGATTGGGTGTCATCAACACTACTACAGGCACCAAAAAGTGTTTTTGCTTCAACCACAGCCTTCCTCTTTTTCCACCATGCCTTTGATTCCGGACTCATTTTGGTAGTAACCTTAGACATAATCGTGCATCCTTAGCCAACACCCTCGCCACATGATTTCAAGTATCCACATCCATTTTCTTAATTAGCTCAATGGTAGCATACTTGGATTGAGAAATGCTTTCTACTACGATTGCTACACGATCATCTTTCTCTTGCTTATTCTTCCCTTTCTTCCTTGCTTCTTTTGCTTTATTTATCCCCGGAGGCCTTGAAGAGGGACTCGGTGGTGTCTGTAACACTTCCTCATCATCCAAGTTAACCACAAAATCCATCTCGGGAGAGCTAAATGTCGGTCGAGGAGGGGTACTTGGTGGATCCATGAATGTCCGGTGTTGCCTAACTACCTTCCAACATTCATGTTTGTCAAAGTACTTCTCTTTGCTTTCATGGGAAAACCACATTTGAGCTTGATTACACTAAATAAGTAGTGTACGAAAAAGAAAAAAGAATTATTAGGTAGTAAATAATAATAATAACACTATTAGATACTATGAAATTAACAAAATATTCATATATCTAGGTTTAACGTTTTTGGGAAATAAGAAAAAAAATATATTACGTCATCTGTCATATTCTCACTGCTTTTAATACCATTTCTCGTTTTTTTACAAACTACAATGCCAAACTTTGAGCGTGGCCCTCAAATTTAGCCAATGGGATTGGAGAGCTGTTTGGCTTCGAAGATCTATGGGATTGCCTTGGCAATTCTCCTTGTAGTCGGCATGAATTTTTTCCCATAATTTGTTTAATGATTGACGGTTGCCGGTGACCGAGCATGTAGTAAAACGTACCCACGATCTACACAATTGAATTTTTTCACCGGGAAGCCAAGAAGTATTAGCATTAGATATTTTTCGATCACAATGGAAGAGAAATTAAGTAGGAAATAATAGATGAAGAAGAAAGAGTTTTTAATTTAGAAGAGATTTTGGTGTGGGAAATGAAGAATGAATGAGGTATTTATAGCAGTTTTTGCGTAAATTTAAAAAAAAATCAGTTGATTTGATAAATTGTGTCAGTTACCGTTTTGAAGCCGTTGGGTTTGATTTTCTACAAAATCCAATTGTTCAAACATTCAAATATATATTTATTTTATTTTAATTTAAATGTGCAGCAAACATAAAAAATAATAAATATGGCAGATGACCCACTTGTTGTGGGGACCAGTCTTTTTGGTCGAGCGGTTAAGAGGGCAAGAATGGCCCATGAATTTGGTCAACCTTGTGGGTCCCAAGCCTTTGCCCACTTTTAAGATTTAGTTTCTCAAACTATAACTTAATTTACTCTAATAAAAGCATTATTTACCTTAACAAGAATTTTCTCTCCTCATTATGTATGAAAAATGTTAACATACCACAACTTACTCCTATAATAATACATTAAGTATATGTTCGACAACAAAAATTACTATGAACGAATTTAGTCCAAGTAGAGAAAAGTACGAAAATATAGAAAAAAGAAATTGTTGAGGAAAAAAGGAAATTTATATTAATAATAAATGAGAATGATTGGGGAATTCTGAAACCAAAGCAATGTGTGCATCTGAAGTAGATGGAGGTTGTTTCTGCCATTTCCCGATGGCTCGGGAGGGACGGGTCAGAGACCTTCGGTAGCCACAATCACACACAAAGACATAGAGACAAGATTTATAGTGGTTCACCTAGCTCAATGCGAGTCCTAGGCTACATCCACTTTTAAGGGGTTCCACTATAGCGAATAATAATTACAAGTGTTTGGCGGGTACTAAGAGGGAGGTACCGGTAAGGTACTTAGTCCCGAGAGGACACTTGGTACCAAGAGGGGCTCGAGGTACCGGTAAGATACTTAGTACGAGAGGTACCGGTCCGAGAGGGACTCGAGGTCCGGTAAGATACTTAGTCGAGAGGGACTCGAGGTACCGGTAAGACACTTAGTCCGAGAGGGTACTGGTCGAGGTGGACTCGAGGTACCGGTAAGACACTTCGTCCGAGAGGGTACTTGGTCCGAGATGGACTCGAGGTACCGGTAAGACACTTAGTACCGAGAGGTGCCCAGTCCGAGAGGGACTCGAGGTGCGGTAAGACACTTAGTCCGAGAGGTGCCGGTAGAGGGGGACTCGAGGTACGGGGTTTGACTCCCGATGTAGGGGCTGAAGTCAACGTCCTCTTCTAGGTGAGGGAGGAGTCCCTTTTATAAGTAAGGGATCTCCTCTCCTCTTACATATCTCCAATGTGGGACTCAAGGTCCCTTATGATATTCTATGGTGGGGAGCTCCCTTATAGATGTAGGACTCCTTCACCTTACATTTGCCTATCATTCCTTGTCTTCCTCTAGCTTGACCATGACATACACCGCGTCGGTGATATGGTAGCAACAGAGGTAGAGGACATACTAACATTAGGAAATGAAATAATCAGAAATCTCGAATAACAGGCCAAGCCGCTAATGTAGTGAAGTAGGGCCAATTTGTAGAGGAGGAAAAACCAATTGGCAAGATAAATTTTAGGGCCAATTACCCATAAGGCCATTTACATAACCTAGTTTATTAAAAAAGTCACCTAATATCTTTATTCCTCATAAAGCCACCAAAATATTATAAATTTTCATATTTACAAAAATACCACCGCATTTTTTTTCTTATTATTTACAAAAATGGCACTGCCTACAAAAATGTACTACATTGTTCTTTAACAGTGGCTTTATTTCTCTTTGACATTAGCTTTATTGCTCTTCGACAGTAGCTTTATTGTTCTTCGACAGTAGCTTTATTGTTCTTCGACATTAACTTTATTATTATTTGATAGTAGCTTTATTGTCATTTGACAGTAGCTTTATTGTTCTCTGACAGTAGCTTTATTATTTTTCGAATATAGCTTTATTATTTATTAGGAGTACATTTTTTGTTCGTTGACAGTAGTTTTATTGTCTTTTGACAGTATCTTTATTGTCCTTCGACAGTAGTTTTATTATTTTTTGACAGTAGCTTTCTTGTCTCTAGTAATAGTTTTTTGTATCCAGTGGCATTTTTGTAAATAATGAGAAAAAAATGCGGTGACATTTTTGTAAATATGGATTCGGTGGCATTTTTTAAATATTGGTAACCTTATGAGGGATAGAAATATTGGGTGGCTTAAAAAAAAACAAGGTCACCAAAAGTGACCTTATGAGTAATTTTCTATAAATGTTATCCAGTCATATGTATATATATGTATGGCAATTTAGATAAGTTAGGTCTGACAATTTTTATCTAGTCCAAAGTGGATATCTAGTCCTTTTGATTTAGTAAAATAACGACAAGGATCTCACATCTCATCCCAACACCAAAAAAAACTTTCACGTCCTCAGACACGACAAACTCCATCATCTCCGATCAATAGTGATCTTCCTCTTCTCCTCTTCGACTAAAATCCAACAATCTCTAGACAATCTCCGACCTCCACCACATCGTGTTCTTCATCTCAAACCATCTCCAATGCGAAGCTCATGCTCCAATAACAAGAAAACGCAATATCCCCCACTACAATCTGCATCAACTTTCAACAAGATTCCAAACCCAAAACAACAATTTCTAATTATCCTCTCTAAAATTTTGTCATTGTAATTTGTTCTTTTATTTGTTGTTTTTCTTGGTATTTTGAAAAAGAAAGAATTCTCCAATCTAATCTATTATGTATTGTAAGACATTGAAGATCAAAAGCAACAAAACTAAGGATGAATTTGTCAATTAATGCACATGAGTTTTTCTTTCTTAGGAAAATTACCAATTAAGTTAGTTTTGCTACAAATATTCCCAATTAGATTTATAGTTCCTGATTTTTACCAATAAGGTGGGTAATTTGTCCAAAATATCACATTATTGGCCAATAAGATTTTTCTTAATAGCCCAAGCCCAAATTGGCTGACAATTTTACCCCGTTGTTAGACAGAGTCAAAATTTCTTCAATCTGGTTAGAGAGAGTGAGAGAGAGATCGGAGTTTCTTCTTCCTCGCCGTGCTATGATGAAGGTCAGTAGCTTCGATTTTTGAGCAATTGAATCGTTTGCGGGAGCTTTGCGAGAGAGAGAGAGAGAGAGAGAGAGAGAGAGAGAGAGAGAGAGAGAGAGAGAGAGAGAGAGGGTCTACGCGTTTTTGAAGCTGCAGAATCTGCTTCTGGACAATGACAAGGGGATTCTCAAGATCGCCGATCTCGAACTCGGCCACGCTTCACTGTGCCTCTTAAGAGCTACACGCACGAGATCTCAATTCTCTGGTATAGAGCCCCTGAGGTTTTGCTCGGTTCCACGCCCTACTCCATCGGCGTCGATATGTGGTTCGTCGGATGCATCTTTGGTTAGTACTCTCACACTTATACTCTCTTTGATTTGTATGGATTTAATCAGATGATAACACAATCAGTTGGTTTTCTATTTGATTGTTCTCAGAAAACTGAGGTTAAATTTCACGGAAGAAGAAATCTTAGAAGCCTAACCAAATCATTGTAGATAATCTAATCAGTTGTGCAAATTAAGGCAATTGAAATACCTTTTTCAGTTTCCAATTTGGATTGTATTTGGTTTATACAGTTGACTTTGTGATTGTGTGATGGAGCATAATTGTGAGAGAACACAAGCTGTATGGGATTGTGAACTAGCTAGTCTTTAATTTCACATTCAGTTAGTATAGATTTCTAATCATGTATGACTACTTAATTTATGGATCCGATCAATGGTGCAAGAGTTTAATTCTTGTTTCATGTCTCTAATTTCACAGGTTAGCAATCCATCATATATACTTTTCTGGTTTTGAATTGGAGGCTAATAGTGAAGATGGTGGTGGTCGTGGTGGTTTGAGGTTCATTCTTTGTTCATTTGGGAAGACAAACGGACAAGGTTTAATTAAGTTGTGGAAGAAGAGATAATCAGATTTGGATTATGAGGGAAGGAAGGAGCTGTGTGTTCATTAAGTTGCTGCAGTTTTGGTCTTTTTCTTTGATGGTGATGGTGGTGGTGGTTTGAGGTTCATTCTTTGTTCATTTGGGAAGACAAACGGACAAGGCTTAATTAAGTTGTGGAAGAAGAGATCATCAGATTTGGATTATGAGGGAAGGAAGGAGCTGTGTGTTCATTAAGTTGCTGCAGTTTTGGTCTTTTTCTTTTAATTGGGTGTCCTAAGTAATTCTTTTTGCTTGGTGCCCTCTATTTCTTCTTCTTCAATAGTTGTTGGTGTTCATGTTTTGGGTTTCTTTCTCTAGTTCTATTTGCTAGCTGTGCCTAAGTGGTTGTATTATTTTTTTTGGTTTACTGTGAGTTTGTAGTGGGTTTTCTTATTGTCTCCACACTCATGTTAGTTTTTTGGTTTGGAATTATACTAGCCTTGTACTTGTATTGAGGAAAACTTGTTTAAGTACGTCCACTTTCTCCTCCAACATTTTCAATGTTTAACAAAATCATTCTTTTATTAGCCAAAAGAAAAAACAAAGTCATTCTTTTGGCAAAAGAAAAAAGAAAAAAGAAACTAGTTTACTAGTTCACGAGAAATTCACTATATTATTGTCAGATAATAAACTAGTTTACGAGATTATTGTCAGATAATAAACTAGTTTACGAGATTATTGTCAGATAATAAACTAATTCACCAGATTAATCCATAGGATTCCTAGTTATGGCCAAGCCCTTGCTTGGGGAGATCATACAATTCCATTATATATATTGTCCGTTGCTTCTTTGCATTCTTAGCTTGTTGATAAATCTCCTGGAGTTCCTTTTTGTGACAATTAAAATGTATTGTCCGACAATAATAATAAAAAACTTTGTATTGTCACTTAATAAAAGTTAATTGTCTGACAATAAATAGATAATAACAGTTTATTGTTCGATAATAAATTAGTCACGAGAAATTCACTATATTATTGTCCGATAGTAAACTAGTTCACGAGATTATTGTGAGACAGTAAACTAGTTCACGAGATTATTGTCAGATAATAAATTAGTTCACCAGATTAATCTATAGGATTCCTAGTTATGGCCAAGCCCTTGCTTAGGGAGATCTCAACCGTTGATCAAATCACCAATAGATCTGGACCGTCGGATTTAGGCTTATAGGCTGGATCAAATTGGGAGAAAGCGACACCTCCTCCCTCACCGTAAGCTCCAATCATCACCTCCTTTGTCCGGCCGTTTTACGGCCCCAGATCGGTCCCTTATCGTTCGCCCCGACACGGAGAGGCCAAAAGGTGGTCTCAAATAGTCCAGCCGACGCCGGTGGAGAGAGAAATGGAGGAGAGAAGCTTCGGCAGCTCCGATGACATTTTCCGATTCCGGCCACGACGGCGGGTGAATCCGGTGTCTTTGCCTTCATCTCGACGAGGCGAGTTCGTACGTAGTCTCAGCTCGTTGATTCGTCAATTAACGAGGGAGAATCAAAGAGAGAGAGATCGGTGAAGAGAGAGAGAGTGACTGGGAGATCGGTGAAGAGAGAGAGATCGTTTTTGAAATGCTAGTGGCATTTCGTAATTTTATAAAACTTTTTATATAAAAATGTCAACTTGCCTCCTATTTTTTATTAATCAACCTTATTGGGCAAATTTATATTTTGTCCGATTTATTGGGCAATTCTATAGAGAATTTGACCTTAATGGTTACCGACCCTTCTTTCTTTTCCAAAATCTCATGTGAATTAAATCTCATGTGAATTAAATGACAAATTTACCCTTAGTGAGGAAGTTAGGGAAGTGAACTCATTCCAAATGACACATTTACTTACTTGGAATGAGAATAAAAATATTTATTCAAATTCCTGAATTCTCATACGTTTACTAACATGAATCGGAATAATTATAAGTCTCACATAAAAATGGAGGAATCCATTCCTGAATCTTTGGAGTTTGATAACTAAAGGGGAAAGGGATGTGTATTATGAATGAATTCCATCACAAGGAATTCTAATTCATTTTCATTCTCATTCCAAGCAAGTAAACATGCCCTAAATGTATCAGCACCGCAAGAAAAGGGTATCCTGTCCAATTGAAATTTGTATCCCAACCCGACACATACAAGATGCAATACCCGCCAAGAACGTATCACATGTCCAATTGACATTTAAAGATACAAGAAGTCCAAGGAGACGCATCATACATAGCATCGTTGATTTGCACCGACATCAAATATTAGAAGTACTGTAGCTAAGTAAACAACCCAGTTTCATTAAACTTAATAGCAATAATTCGTTAAATTCACTACCAATGATCAGGAAAGTTTCAAACTCAAACCATGGAAGCTGTACAAAGGTCAGACGAAAGGATCAGAACTGGAACTGCATCTGAGGTGCATATTCAAGTGAATCAAGATGAGCAGCCATGGCCTTGTTCATGGGTGGTGGACCACATCTTAGGATCTACAGATTCCAGGAACAAAGTCAGCATTTGCTTATCAAACATAATGCAATCTAGTTTTCATATCTAATCAGCAAGTCACAGAGATAACATGTGGGAAGAGTTTTCAGGGCAGGTCAATGATCAATTAATTCGTAATTACGTAATTACCTGAATATCAGGGGCAGGGGCCGGCAAGTGTGTTTGAATCATTTCCTTCGAGACAAAGCCAACACCACCATCCCATACTTCAGGAGGCTGAGAAGTAACAGTTTGTTCCATTATGAGAAAAAGAAAATAGTCATCGTCAGGACTCATGACTGTGACATAAAATAAGCTAAAGTAGACTGCACCAAGAAAAATATGAGATACCATTTTACATTAAAGAAACAGATTCAGAAAGTAACTTCACACTCCATGAGGAGAACTTATGGTGTTATTTGGGTAGAATACCAATTATTATACCTCTTAACTTGGTAGAAGTTGAACATATTACTATAACCATTAACTTAGAATATAGTCATTATATCTTACTTACAGTTATATTTTGAGATGCCAAGACAATCTCGAAGACCATCTTCTCACAACACATAAAAGTAAGTAAAGAAAATACACTGTGGCATAAAATGTCTAAACTCTGATAACTTACTAGGTAATCTCAAATTTCTTAAAACTTTGGAAAATAAAACTCTAAACTCGTCACAAGAAAAATAATTTGGAAAATATTGCATTAGCAGGGCAACTAACCTGATTTAAAACATAGTAGAGTTGGAAGCGGTCAGGGTAGTTACGAGTAAGGCCATCCAACTCTTCCTGCAAATAGAGGAGGATTAAATTGATCCAATTGCCTCAAACAGAAAATTTATATCCTCCAATACAACAATTCATACTTCCATGTTCTATGTAATCTAGTTAAAGACAAACAGCATCTTCCAACTTATTTTTTAAGAACCAGCGAAGTAGATACACAACTCTGAAAGGAGACATGTAGACGACAGACACCTCGCCGTGAAACTGAAAAACTCTCTGAGCCACAAGGAAGAAAAACTTCTAACACAAGGTGTCCTACATCTTATTTAAAATGAAAGGGAGAATCTTCACAGAACATTCCCAATACAATTCATCGATTAGAAACACAAACTCATCCATGGAGGAAAATTGCTGATCACAAGGTTTCAGATTAAAAATTAAATTGAACCTACATTTCTCTTTATTTATCCTAAGGTCCTTTGCTCCGAGTTGAATAATCTAGATGAGTAAATATCTTTCACGAACTTTAATCATTTTTATCAAAAGAGACAGCAGACCCCTATATTCTGAAACACTAGTTAGAATACCTTCATCTTAACAACAACTACTTGAAAATCCAATTTCAGTACTTGAATATGTAAAATCAGGCTTCAAAAGTTACTCCTTTGGATTATATGCACATCATCTGTTTCTTATCAGTGGGATTATCAGATTATGTATCCGGGGGTAATTTTACCTTTTTTTTGGCCATCACTGACCTGCTACCTTATATTTGATTCACATAATGTCCGCGACGATTGGCTGTCTACTTGCCTCATAACTATCCTTAATCGCTACTTGCTTTATTTTATCCACTAGACGTATATTAGAAAAGTAACCACAATCCATTGTAAACCAATCAAGCATTCAACCTGATGCCAGAATATTGTGCTTAACCGAGTAGGTGCATGATAGTCAATGTAATTAGGTGTCTTCTAAAAGAGAACTTAACTGAACTACCTAATCTTTTCATATCCCCAGCAACAAAATTGAACAAAGTTACAAAGTGTGTAACACACGACATTCAACAAGCTAGCAATTGTGTAGTCAACTAAAAAATATGAAATTAAGTGCATTAGTGGGACAGCTTGCCCAGCACTATATAGAGAACCATAATATTGTTCCATAGTGGAAGCCGGGGCATAGACCGATAAACATAATAAATAGAAGATTCAATTATCAGAGAAAGATGATATTTGATACAAAGAGGAGAGGTCACATGGCATACCTTTAAAAGAATGTCCTCGTAGGTCACATTGGCATAGATCAGGTGAACCCTTGTTTTGTCTTTTGGATTTTCTAATATTGCCCTAGCAACCTAAAGTAGATGCAAAAAAGATGAAAAATATTTTCCAACAATAAAGCAACCAAAGAAATTTATGTACCTGTCACATATACATACCTGGAACATTGGAGTGATTCCAGAGCCTCCAGCAAGCATCCCAAAAGCTCTAACTTGGCCAGGTACATACTTGAAACGGCCCTGTTTAGCAGAAAATTTTCATAGATCAACTTGGTGAAAAGGAACATAGTAGTAGAGAATATAAGTACATGAAATATTTTAGCCTAGATATTAATAAAGTATTTCAGATAGGTGACCTAAAAATAGCAAGCCTTACTCATTGCAACAGTTTAACAAGATCAATTCATAAAAATTGTGCTAAGAAAAGTATCAAGCGTGCATAGGTTATGTAATATGGTCAATATCAAGTTTCTACTGTATAATGTAACATATCACAACCAGCACTGACAAACTTCAACATTCCCAGCTGTATTACTAAATTATTGTGGCAGAAAAGAAAAATCAGTTCCCATTTACTGTAGCAATGACATCACTTAGACAGGCTGAACAGCACTTATTCAACTCTGAAATGATATTCCAAACTATATGGAAACCATAAGTATGAATTTATATTATTAACCTGATATTTCAAAATATGAGCCATGCCAATTTTTGTTTACAATGTAATAATATTAGATAATTTGAAGTAGTAAGGTAACATATTTTTTTCAAGTCAAGGAAACCTTTCAAATAACCAAAAGTGATGGAACAGATCACAGTAACATAGAGAGAAAGAGAGAGATCCCCCAATTACTAGGCAATGAAGCATGTACCTTTGGTCCCTTGACAGCAAGATGATCTCCAACACGCATCTCACGGAAATGGTGTGACATTCTTCCTTGGGGATACATCTACGACAAACAAAGATCCAAAATATGATACTTTTTGAAGAAAAATAATGTAGACATGATTCTTTTGGTCGGTGCCAATAACGTAGAAGTGTATTCTGTGCATATAACTTCAAAATTAGATTAGATAAATACCTTTATCACTAGTTCAAAGTATCCAACATCAGAATCCAATGTGGTTGGGGTATATGGTTTGATAACCTCTTCGCCTTGGCTATCCTTGCCCCTATTTGATAAAGTAGTTCATGTAAGAGGCTAAAATAATAATAATAAAAAAATATAACAAACTATACATAGTTCCGTTTTATCTACCCGCACATTTGACCACCATTTAGTGAGTCAAGCATCATTTATCAAATTATCAACAACTGAAAGACTCAGCACAGGCCAATCTCAATCAACCGTACCTACAACTTATGTGTTGTCCAATTGGAAGACCTAAAATTGAACTCGATGTTGGAAGTTCAAATTTGAACTTTGCTACATTGTGGCTCAGTTGTGTGCGCTTGACAAGTTTGAAGTCCTTGAAATTCTGGGGATCTAAGCAACCTATAACATAATTGACGACATTAGCAAGTTAACAGAGTTAAAGATTTAATAAATGAAAAGCACATGCCATGATATGACCCATTTTGCACATCTTAAAGATTAATTAATACAAAGCACGAAAAATAAACTTTCATAGACGCTGCAATTTGAATACTGAAAAAGGAATAAAGTAACAACAAAAATGAAAGACGAATGAAAGCAAAGGGTTAAAAGTCTAGGTGCATGATTGCAAATGCTCCCAAACTGTTAAAATATTCAACTTGAACAGAAGACATTAAAGGACAGAAACATATCTATGTTGTTATATACCACGAAGCAGGTTAAAACAAGAATAACACGTATAACAATTAACTATTCGCTGAAAAACTGAGAGGATAAATATTCCAACTTTGTGTTTTGTTTTTTATTTTTTAAAGCTGAAATATGTGAACCAGTAGTTCACAATAAGAAACAAAATACAAAAGCTAACAACCAGAAAAGATCAAAACGACCAGACTTAACAACCAGCAAATTGCTGCCTTCTAATTCAACAAACCCTTAAAGCTAGTGAAACAGAAGGACAAAAAGAGGGACTGAAAAAATAAATTCGAATAATTCCTCCACCCCTGAAAAGATGCCATCTAAAACAAGCTTAGTGGATTTTACTTGGACCTGCAAAATGTGGTATGACCTGCAAATTACTTCAAGCTTTCCCTAGCTCTGCAGACGTTCTGCATGATTCAACAACAAGTCCATTCCTCTAATTTAAAATTATCTGTTTGAGAAACGATACACGAGCCCTTTTGCAAACGCTTAAGGTGATGAACACATAGTTTCTTTAATAGTTCACCACAGAACTGAGTTTGTACACTCTCATTTATAGGCTATTCCAAACATCATCTATACATACAAAAGAGGTGATTTTTCTTCTCTTCCTTGTACAACCAGACCAAAAAAACTGGGTAACATATATAGCTCTTCTATACTCCTTGCAATTCTCTCATTGGAAGGAAGTAAAGCAGTAGCAGTGTTGCGATGTAATGGAAAGAGCTTGTAATAAACTATTCTTCATGGTCCCTTTAGAACTAAGCATATACCTTTAAATTGTAATAAATTTATCATTACCCCATATTCATCTATTAATATCCCAGATCAAAGATCACACAATACTCCAAAATTTTCATACCCAAAATAGCAAACGATATCCATAACCCAGTGTTAAACATTTCATGAACAAATTAACATAAAAAATAATAATAATAAAAAAACAAGTGAGAGGTGAAACCTTTGGCCTTCTTGGAGGAGAAGAGAAAAGCAGCAGCCACAATGACAATAAAAGCTACAGATGCACCCAGAAGGATCTGAGGATCCAGTGACTCAATGAAATCCATTGGATTCATGTTCTTGTTTTTATCACCAGCTAAAAAGACAAATGGGTGTCTTACTTCTTAGTCTAGTATAGTAGTAGTAGATTGTTTTCTGCTGCTGCTCTTTTATATGCTTGGTGATATCAGGTCTAGAGAGAGGTGGTAGGTATGTGAATCGTTGATGGGCGTCTGTGTATCATATCAATGACTAGTGAGTAGATCTGGTGTACCAACCAAAGCAAAAGCTGACTCACGCACACCCGACGAGACGAGACGCCAGAAACCAACCATGAAAATGACCCGAAAACGTTTATTTAACCCCCTAAAACCAGGGACGCACACAGAAATTGAATGGAATAAAAAACAAAAATACCCACAATGTTTTTTTAGGAGAATAAATAAATTTATTGATTGTAAAATCATAACGACCGTACTAGGTCAATGACAGAGTGATACATACGCCAGAGCGAGCTCCTACACCATGTTTAGACCATAAACGGCCTGACATCATAGTAAGTAAACACTCATTATAACTTGGGTTACACACTTGACACAAGTGACTAAAAAGAAAAGACTGTTGCTCATCTAATAGTACATGAGTCAACCCAATTAAACTAGTAGCCTCGCCTAAGACCTCAAATGGTTGTACAAATATGCTAGCAAAATAAAGAAGAGTCTGCCACAAACATACCATCCAAAAGGCAAAGAAAGTCATCAACCCACAACAGGCCCAAAGAACATAAAGCAAAGGGTTGGAACCAGACCCATGTCCCCACATCCGAACCTTGCAGACCAACAACATTGCACCAAGACCAAAAGGCCTAAGCCCATCCCATCTCCCCCGTCCTTGAGTTGAATCGGAGTCGAAGTAGTCGATGGCAACAAGCCCACCACGACCACAACTCCACGGGCACGCCAAGAGGCGATCCTCGCTATCGGAACGATCACCGCCACACTGTGCCGAAGCAATCCTTGGATCCCAAACCCAATGGATTGGGATCCCTAACTAGCCATGCCCAACGCCGCCGCAAACCACGGGAACAAGACCAAATGACGCTAGTGCGTTTTTCCTCCCTCTGCAGCCATCAAGACAACATATTGGGATTTCCAGAAAGACTTCCATAGTAAACCACGGTCGCCCCCGCCTGAACTCGCCCGCCACACAAGAAAAAGGAAAAGAAGCAACCCTCGCTGGTGGAAGGGAAGCGCCACAAACACAAAGAGGAAGGAGGCTACTAGGAAAACCCTAGATAGCCGCCACTCTCGCTCTTGCATTCTCTATGTATAGCAAAGTTAATAACCAATTTCTTGTGAGTAATAAGGCTACCTTGAGCTGCAAACTTGTTTTTTTTTTAAATACCCACAATGTTATAAGCCTATGCACCAATTTTTTAAGGCAATTACTAATTTCTCAATCAAATCAATTCATTATTTTATCCAAATTGTCAATAACACAACAATTAAAGATAATTTTGTTGCCAATACACTATTTTTTTTATCGAAGTGTCAATACACTATTTAAACTTTAGATTTTATTTATTAATGAAATTATGAATGAGATCAATCTTGCATGTATTTAATGTTTGATCAATCTTACATATATTTGATACCGTTGAAGACATGCAGCGGGTTGGGTCTCTTGGTTATGCAATTCTCAACCCTAGGATTCTTCGTTTGATCCAGTGGACTCCAAATTTTTCGACGTACAACTGCACTTTTGTGCAAGTGTGGGTACGTTTCTAGGATTTGGATTATGATTTTTGGAAGCACCAAACGCTATTTGAGATTGCCAAAGGCGTTGGAATGCCTGTCAAACTAGACCTCAAACCAGCTGATAGATCATTAGGAATTTATGCCAGGATTCTTGTTGACGTAGATTTTTTCAGGCCTCTTCTTCAGCAGCTTCATGTTTCACACTCTGAGGGAGATTCTGTTATCGTGGGAATTGAGTATGAAACTCAGCCGATTATTTGTGGTTGTTGTGATTTGGTTGGTCATGTGGAATTGTGAAGTCTTGAAAATGTTTTTAAAATATATATATTATTATATATTATTATTTTATTTTGTTAATTAGTTTTTATTATTGTTTTTGTTAAAATTTTAATTTTTTTAGATTAAAAATTTCAAAGATGTGTTGCCGTCTTTTGTTTTATTTTTCTTACTTCAGTTTCCTAAGTACTAGGTCCTTATTAGAGAGTTGCTGGAAGTCTAGAGCTTAGACTATAAGCATTCATCTCTTTCCTTAATTGGTAGAGAAATTTTGAGAAATACCCCTTTTTCGGGCTCTTAGTTGAAAACTACCCCTCTTTTCATAAGTCTTTGAAAAATACCCTATTTCCAACCGGAAAAGCCTAATATACGCTTACTGATTTTTTTTTTCTGAAACCATAATGCCTTTTTTTTTGTCCGAACATGATTTTGTTTTTGGTCTGAATCTTAACTGTTTTTTTTAACAGTTCCTGATTTTTTTTTCCTGAGTTGATGACTTTTGTTTTGGCCTGGGTTTTTTTTTTCTTTTGATCTGGGGTTTTTCCCGAGCTCTTCCATCTTCTCTTCCTTCCCTCTTCCTCTCTTCTTCTCTTGCTCCCTTTCTTTCTTTCTTCTTCTTCCTCCTCTTTTTCTAACCCGAACCCAACATGATTGTTTTTAGGCAAACAGGGGGGAAGAGGGAGAGAGAGGCTGAGAGCCCGTGCAGCTCTGAGAAGATGGACGGAGCTGAGGCACGCCGGCACAGCCGCACATGGATGTTGTGCTGATGAGGGCAGGCAGCGGATTGAGAGATTCACGGTGGTTGGTGGTCAACAGAGGAGGCAGGCTTGTGGTGGAGTGAAAGCAGCAGATGAGAGAGATTCCAAGAGAGCTTGAGGCCCAACGAGGTCGCCGGCAGTGAGAGAGAAGTGGATCGCAGACGGTGCAGACGGCGGAGGATCTGTGCGTGTTGCAGCTGCGCAGGTGAGGGTCGACGGCTCTGGAAAGAAGAACGGCGGCAGTGAAGTGATGGTGATGGTGATGGTGGCACAACAAAGCTGGGCAGTAATGAGGCTAGCTTGTTGAATTGTACACGAGTGTGTTGTGAGCTTGTGAAATTTAAATTGTGAATTGTGAACTATTGTTGCAGGTTCATTGAAATTGGGTGGGCAGGGGAAGGGAACGGAGGACGGTGATCGAGTCGGTGTAGAGAGGGAAATAGAGGGTGCAGAGGGGAAAGAAAGAAGAAGAAAAGAAAGAGAAAAAGAGGAGGAGGAAGAAGAAGAAGAAGAAGAAGAAGAAGAAGAAGAGGGATGGAAGAGCTCGGGAAAAACCCCAGACCAAAAAAAAAAATGAGGCTGGTTCAGACAAAAAAAATTTAGTAAGGGTATATTAAGCTTTTCCTATAGGGAAGAGGGTATTTTTCAAAGACTTATGAAAAGAGGGGTAGTTTTCAACTAAGAGCCCCAAAAATGGGTATTTCTCAAAATTAAAGGACTAGAGGCGGTGAAAAAGAGTCGGTGATGAGGAGTTAAGAAGAAAAAAACTGGAAACCAGTTGAGAGGAGACGAAGAAAAAAAAACAGAAAGAAAAGATAACTGAACTGGAGAAGAGAAAAAGAAAGAATTTTTGAGAGAAGTACAAAGAAATAGTGGAGGAAAGAAGAATTAGGAACGAATTCGTGATCAGTAACCAAGGTCGATTTTGATTTCAGCTTTGGTATGTTATTAAGTTGCTTCCTTTAAGTTCTTGGTGTTTGATAATTAAGTTTGATTTTGATTTCAAATTATGTTCTTAAAATCTCTGAGTTTTTGATTGAAAGGTTGCTTGTTGTTAATCTGTGATAGTTTCTGAATTCTAGAATGAAGTTGAACTCAACACCATAGGCTTAATCGAATTCATCTTTTGCTTAGTTCTTGAGTCTGAGTACTGTTCATATTAAACTTTGGAGTTTTGATTCTTAGTTTCGAATTTGTTCTTGAAGCCTTAGTGTTCTGGAATTGATGTAAACATGTTATACTATCTTTCCAAAGTCTAAATGTCATATTTGGCAACTTAGAAGTCAATCAATTTGAGTTTGGAATTGTTTTGAGTTTGATGGAAATTTCCAGATTTCCAGAAAAAACCTTATTTTTGTTGTTTATTTTTAGCTACTGTAACATATGGTTCGGGTCTTTGTTTTACAATCAGAAAGTACCATTATTTAAGGGCAAAACATTTATGATTGGCTATTTTCTATTTGTCAAAACCTCTTCCTTGTAATTGCATTCTAGTGTGTAATTAATAAGTGTCATGGCATTAGGATTGTGTTCTTTCGGCTTCTTCGGAGTTCATCTCAATGGCTCTTGATGTCTTCGTTTTCCTTCTTCCTCAAGGTATGGATCATACATATGCATCTCATACATCTTTGGTATGCTTAGGAAGCTATACATACATCTTAGGTTTGCTAGAACTTGAAATAGTTTTAAATAGAACTTACAAACTATTGTTAAATTGCTGAAAGCACACTATGCGATCGATCGCACCACGTCAGAAATATGATTGTTGCTTTTAAATTAGTGCAAGCGAGTACGGAATATGTCCGTTACATTTTGTGCCTTGCGATCGATCGCACATAAGGGTTTTTCATTCCAGAGAGCTCCCGAGAGCTCCTGTTCTCATTTTTGCCTAGGCGATCGATCGCACAGCATGATTTTGTGCCTATTTGTCTTGTGCAATCGATCGTTTAACAATTGACGATCGATCGCAAATGCCTCTGTTCTGTTGTCTATACATAGAACTCTTCATTTCTGTTCTAGAGAGCTCTTTCCCTATTAACGAAATACTTCTTGAAAGAGTTTTCTGGTATATGAGTGAGCCTTGTTTCATGTTGTTTCTGTCTAGATCCGGGGGGATGGACTAGTCTAGAAGTACGGGTATTGAGACCGCATGATCCTCACGTCCGGTCACCTGTCAAGAATAATACACTGATGTCAAGAGGAGACCAGGTGGCCGGTCTTCACTCCTCCGATGCCTAAGTCAGTACAGTGTATGAATATTGACAGAGTGACTTTAATGAGTATTGAATGCGTCCCATTAATGAGGAAAGAGGCGGGCCTTTATAGGTAGTTGGGAGGAGAGTCAATCGCTTGTCATCGATGTGGGATCAATGGCATGTTCCTGGAACAAAGTCTTTCGCGGCAAGTGGTCTGGATCTGCAAGATAGCCGAGCCCCGGGCAAGCCCTGGCCGAGGTCTTACCCGGGTCCGGCCGAGATGATGTTGGGGTGACGAAACCGTCAAAGTATGGGGTAAGTAGATTGTGAAGGGGGATTGTCGTTCCAACGAGGATCGATGGGCTCCTTAATCCCTTGGTGGTTTGTGTGTGATGAGTGCTCTAGCTATGATGAAATAGATAAGAAATGGAAAGAGTAAGTGAAGGTGAGTATGTGGCAATGAGTGATGTAGTGGTGTCAAGATTGGTTTTGGAAAGATAATGATGCAAATGAAATGAAACAACCAACAAGTAAGGAAAGCAAGCAAGTAAATAATGTAAAGTGTGTGCAATGTATGAGAATGTTGGGGTTTTCGGGTAAACCACAAGTCCAATGTAACTAGCAATGCTTCAATCGAATTAATCATGCCAATGTGTGTGTGAATCAAGCCCCGTATCCTAGCCATGTTATGGGTCTAGGACCGTGTTTCTTAAGGTATTCGAATGCCTTATTAGGGTCATTCCAACTCTCTAGGTGTCATAGGGGATTCCTCTACGTTACCTAATACCGAATCCCCTAAAGTGCTTAAGAGGCGTAAAGCATCGAAACTAGGGACCCAAACAAGTTACAACTCATCACATATGCTTCCAATTGCCTTGAGTGTGTGAGGTTACCAATCTCACACAATCTCATCATGATAGGTTAGTTAACATGCCAAAGAGGTGGTAAATTCTAAGAACAAGCAACCAACACATATTGAAATGGGTAAGCACACATATTCACACAATCACATAAGCATTTTATTCATAAATCAAGCATCACATAGTCAAATTGGACTAGGGCACACAACCCTAGTCCCCAACAGAGTTACTACTCACTAATCATCTCAATATACATCATCAAATTATAATATGAAGTGCAAAACATAAGGAAAAGAGAGAGTAGAGATGAGGGATGCTCAATGAAGTGTCCTCTTGCTCCTTCCTAGCCTTGATGATGAATCTTGATGCCTTGTGAGTGATTCAACGACCCAAAATGGTGGTGGAGGTGGAGAACGTCGTGGTGAACAGATTTGGTGAAGGATGGTGGAGGAGAGGAGGTGTGGAAGTGGCAAAATCGGGCTGCTCAGCCGTGCGTCGACCGGTCGTCGACTTTCTGTCGACCGGTCGACAGACGTGCAGAGGCAGATCCGAAGAAAAAGGTGGCACTACGCCAACAAAGTCATCAGACGACAGTCCAGAACTGTCGTCTGATTGAGCCCCTTTCTGTCGTCTAGTAGCCTGCCGTTGTTAACTCTTTCAGACGACATATATTCCTCGTCGATGAATATTCATTCACACAACAGAATTTTGCCACAAATCTGTTGTTTGATTAACTCAAAATATCAATATTTGAGACTCATATGTCGTCTATTATATTTATCAACGACATTTATATGTCGTTTACAATGGAACTTTATGACACTTTCTTTAAAAGATATGTGGTTTGTATGAGTTCTAACGACATTATTTTTTCTATATATGTGGTTTGATGACATCAAAAGATGAAAATTTTAGAATTATTTGTTATTAGTCAACTATAACAACGACATTTATCTGTTGTTTAAAAGAAATGAGTACTACATTTTTATAAAATTAAATGTTGTTTGATAACTCTATCAACTATAACCGACTTCTTAGAATCTGTCGTTTTTGGCCCATTCAGACAACAAATTTTGAATTTGATTATGTTGTCCATTTTTTCAAAAGATAATAGTTATTGTCATATATTTGTTGGTTATGAACCATATACACAACACATTAATGTCCTCTCATTGGTACTCAATTACTCATCCTCATTATGGAAACTAACAACAAATCCATTAGACCATAATTGCACATTGCATTCACTAAAATAAATCTCAATTCTGATATTGCATACACACCAAAATATATCCATGATTCAGTTAAATTTTTTCATAAAATCTTATAGGAGAATGTCACATCTATCACCACTAGCAACAAAATTCTAAGACTAACAGTTTGATTTTTCATAGGTTATCCACAAATGAAGTCCTAGCTACTGACCAATAAGCTCTAGTTGTCTTCAAACTTGACAACATTGTTTGCCCACTCAACCCGAACTTGATCAATGTCTTCTTTTTGTGTAAACTTTATTCATTCTTCTTTCCCACTGCAAATAAAAACTAAGCAAGTTATACGTGATCCATATAACGATATCGAATTTCATTCCTAAACAATAGCATATACTAATGCAGAAATGCTGATACGAAGGATCAACTTTGCAATGGCCTAATTACCTCGTATAATTCAAATTAGAGTGTGATTGGTCTTGTATGAAACCTGTGAATGTCTATTTTTATAATATGATCTTGTTAGATAAGTTTGAATATAGTTTACTACTCAAACAAACAACAATATGTAAGATGTCAGTAAGCAGCTTCTGGAATTTTCTGATGTGAAGACTTAACTTCGAAATGTCATAACTTAATCTAGAAAATTTATTTTCAGGATATTCAAAGTCTGAAATAATCTTTGAGATGTTCACTACAACTTTCATGAAGACTCTAATTTCAAAAAACCAACATAACTGTACAGTTTTTAGCAAAAAGATCACTAGATCAAAAACTCAGAAAATGGATAACTATAACAGTAACTAATTACCTTCACAGTACTTCCACTAAAGAATCCCATAACCTGTAAAGAGAGCAAATTGAAAATAATATATGCAAAAATATTAATATGGAAGATGAAACGGAAATAATCATAGAGAACAATCTTTCAGAGAACAGAAGAGGATATATATTGTTGTCAATTATAATCATATCGAAACTTCCTGATGTAAAGCCTTAACTTCAAAATTTCATAACTTAATCCAGAAATTTCATTTTTAGGAGTTTCAAAGTCTAAAATTATCTTTGAGATGTCTACTACAACTTTCATGAAGACTCTAACTTCAAATACCCAACAGAATTGTATAGTTTTTAACAAAAAGGTCACTGGGTCAGAAACTCAGAAAAACTGATTGTGTTTACCAATTTTTCAAAGTGTTCATGTGTTTAGCTAACAGAAGCATATATATATATAAGCACAAATCATTAACACTGCAAATGTAAACAAAGTATGAATCCTTTATGTGTGACTCAAGCTCTTCTTGATAACTTGAGCGGAGCTCCCAAGTTTAGGAAAGTTACTAAGTAGGAAAATATGCGAAGTGTACAGAATGAAGACCTTGAGAGAGAGATGCAGCCACAAAACAACTATGTGCTTCTAAAACAGGATAATTCCATAATCAAGCTCAATATGCATTTATAGATGTTTTGGATGCATTGTTATTAATACCGATAGAGATGTATATTGGATGTATTGAACTGTAGAAAATCATACTCCACATCCAAAAACCACCCCACCATTGTAGTACCTCATTTAAAAGAGAGTTTGATTCACAATAGCTAATGGAGCATAACTGATTTGTATGTCTTGATTCCGAGCTGAGATGACCAAAAAACACTTGATTGTTAATTATTGTATGAAAGAAATTCTTATTGGTCTGTTATAGTGGAGCAAATATTTTGACATGGAACAAGGGATTATACTAGAGACACTTCTTCATACGTAGCAGTCATAGAAAGAAAAAATAATTGCAAGAACCATAATAAATTTTTCTAAATGTCTATCAGTTAGCAAATATTATATAAATGCCCCATCATCACTATATATCAGGCATCACCATCAGCGCCATCATCATATGTAACACTGACCAAGCAAAGCTAAAACCCCCAGCAGCGTGCGTGTAATCAAAAGTAGCACTAGAATTTCAAAATGTTATATTTAATGTGACAAACAACAAACCCAGAACAAGTGATATTACAAAACTACAAAACCCTAAGCTTTGAGGTATCCAGAGTAAAACACAGACAAGCAACAACAACTCAAAGTAGAAACGAAGTAGGGAACAACCTCAGATTCAATAACTTCGAGAATTTCCGAGGTGTTGGTTCAATTCGGAAGTTATCATTATAATTGCAAATCTCAAATGCTTGGGTGAGTGGGATTTGAAAATCAAATTACAGAACCCAAACAAACTCTAAATTTTGGGTCACCAAAACTAAATCAATCGAAGCTCATTCCAGCTAATACAAATAGGTTTGGTAATGCAGAAACTCTCTCAGGCATTAAATCAAACAGGTTGTGGGCACAAACACAGAACAACCCAACAACACAAAAATCTCCCAATTGACAACAAATCAATCACAAGCAAAGCTATTTCCGTGGAAGAAATAAGAATTACCTTAATTTGTGGCGGGGTAAAACTTGGGGGGATTGGCAGCAGGGATGTCAGCGGCAAGCGATTTATCTTGGCGAGGGAAAACGCCTCCAGGTTTGGCCTTGAGAGCACAAGGGCCTCTCTTGTGGTACATCTTCGACCTCGAGTATTTCCCAGTTCATCTAATCGGATATGGGTTTTTGCTCACCTTTGGGGTCCTCTGCTTCGGCGCCATCATTCAATGTCTCTCTGTGTTACTTGTGCTGTGTCTCCAACTTTCAGCTGAACAGGCCATGGTTGTTGGAACGTTGGGGGTGTTTGGTGATGTGTGTGTGTGTGTGTGTGTGTGAGAGAGAGAGAGAGAGGCGAATATTTCTGAGATTTTTGGAGTTTGGGGGTTGAAATTTTAGAGTGAGAGGAGACACCAAAGGTTTGTCGATGAAGGAGAGAAACAGAAAGAGAGAGTTAGTGAGCAGACAGAGAAGAGAGATGGAGTATTGTGTTGGGAAAAAAGGGCTAGGGTTTGGGGAGAAGTGAACCATCGATTTTGATTTAATGAGAGGGAATGATAAGAGGGAAAGTGCGGGAAAACTATAGTGGATTTCATACCTTATGCTGAAAAAAAAAAAAACAGACGACATATTCACGTTATATGTCGTCTAAGAAATGAAACGGGTTATCAAAATTTTCTCAATGAAAACTACAATGATTTGGAGTAAATTCGGACAACAGATTTAATTTTTATGTCGTTTGAAAAATTCGGACAACAGAAAATACGTCTTCGTCGTCGATGTGTGTCGTCTGATAACATTATTGGCGTAGTGTGGAGAGGGGAAAGGGGAAAGGAAAAGTGAGGGATTTAGGGGCTGAAGTGGTGGTCTCACCTAATGGGGCAAGTACTAGGTATTTATAGGCTAGAGGGAAAAGAATAAAGGGCTAGGATGAAGTAGGGTTTAATCCAATGGCTCAAAGGTTTAATGAAGGGCAAGAAAGGGAAATCACAAGGGAGGACAAAAGGGAGGAATAATCAACATGTCACCTCACCAAATCTAGTGTGGTCCTTGATGATGTGGGAGCACATTTGTGAATCACAAGGTTGACCTTGACTTTGACCTTCGGAGTTGACCAAAGTTGACTTTTCGGTTTCTCGGTCAATCTTCCGGAATTCTCTTGTGCTTCAATCTCGGGACTCGGCTTTTGACTCTTTGATGCTCCAAAGTCGGGGTTGACCACGAGTTGACTTTTGGTCCTCGGGTTGACTTTTCGTCTTTTTGCCGGAAATCCACTAAAAGCTCCAAAATGCTCCCTTTTGATCCCAATATCGTTCCGATGCTCAATTTACCTACAAGTGTGCAAACAAGGATTAGAGACTCACAAATGGCTATTGGACAAGCACAATAATGATGATTAGAGGCCTAATTTGTATGTAAATTACATACAAATCACACCCCCACACTTAAGCTTTGCTTGTCCTCAAGCAAATAGAATCAACAATCCAATCAACACCAATTCAATTGCCTTTCCAACCATATCCTCAATAAGCCCACTAAGCTATTCATCAAGATTCAATCAAGTACACAACATAAACATCATGCTTTGCCAAGTGATTAAGATATGTATTCAATGCATGCTTGGTGTAGTGTGTGCTAGCCATGGAATAATCAATCAAGAGCAATCAAATTAGCACATGTTGACATGCTTAACCGCTAAACTCACATGATTCACTAAATATTTCCGCTCTTGTGTCTAGGGTTAAGTGTTTGCTCTCAAAGCATAACCAAAAGCAACGTCCCCATAAGCTTGCTTAATGACCATCTTTCCACTAATTAATTCACAACTTATTGGATCAAAAGGGCTTTCACATGGTTGTAATGGGGCCAAAGGTTAAGGGTTAGCATGAAATGAAGGGATGAGTAAATCAAGTGTTCCAAGTATTTCACAAAACAACTCAAGGACTTTGAAACTCAATTTCTTTGCAAACAATCCTAACTTTTATTCTCCTCACCCTTTTATTTTTCTACAACATACTTCTTTTTGGATTTTCTTTCTTCCTCCTTTTCTCTTTCTTTTTCTCACAACTTCCTTTTTCCATTTTTCTATTTTCTTTTCTTTGGGACACTCTTTTTGAACTTTATTTTTGTACACAACTTCTTTTGATTTTCTCAACTTCTTTTCTTCTTTTGTATTTTGCTTTTCTTCCAACCTTTTCTTTCATTTACATAATTCTAAGCTACTATACCCCCACACTTGCATTTCACAAACCCATAGAACACAAAGAACATGAGAAGTCACAATCGTTGTCTCACTAATACTTGGAACAAGGGGAGGTTAGTGTTTAAGCTAGAAACATGGGTTAGACTTTTGTGGGTTAAACGAAGAAAAAGCTTATAATGAATGAGGCTCGAAATGGGTTAAACCTAAAGAAAAGTGTTTAGAAGGATGAAAGTTAGTTTGGCCATGGTGCTTAACTAGTGCCTTAATCATTTCCAATCCATTGCAAACTAACACATAGCTTCAAGCGGTCTTTGAGCAAGTTCTAGGTCTCGTAAACTAATGGAATGCACACACATGAAGAACAAGGATGTATGAATGATGCATACATATCAATAAGTCTCAAAATCTCACCATAAATGGTATATGCAAGTCAATACATCGTCTACACATGCTTCTCTAGTTGCAAATGATCAATCAACAAGGAAAATGTGCACAAAGTGTCAAGCAAGCATCAATTACATAAATTAATCACAAGGCAATCCAATAAAGTTTAAGCACATGCTCTTTATCCACTTAATTCACAACCTACGGGCTCAAATTCATCATTGGGGTTGAAAAGGACAATAAAAACACACCAAACAAACTTCAAAGTTTCAAAATTCTCAAAATTTTCAACTTTAAGCATCTGTCGACCGGTCGTCACATTGTTGTCGACCGGTCGACACACGTCCAGGGAATTCCCGTCGACCGTTCGACCAAAGGGTCGACGGTTCGATGAAAACTTTGAAAAATTGAAAATTTTTGGTGGTTTCGAAAATGTGAGACAACTTTTAATTTAGCCCAACCTCACACCCCCACACTTAAGACCAACATCATCCTCGGTGTTGTGAGGAGTTTAAAAGCAAAGAAAATCACATTGGTAAAAGTGAGGAGAGTGAAGTCGGGCGAATGCACACATAACAAAACATTTAGCAATCAGAAGATAGAGATAAGAAAACCCCCTCGTAGATGACTTCCGTAGCTAGTCAAGAAACCTCAAATAGACACCAACCTCAGGGCACAAGGCCCTGACTTCCATATGTTTGCTCCTCGGGTGCCAAATGAACTAGCGAGTGTGATTGCATCGGGATCACTTGAAAACAGGGGAAAGCAACAATGCAGCAATGACCTTCTCCCAAAGATTTGGGCATAGCCCCTAGAATAGGCATCCAAGTTGAGTGATTCCAGTGGCGTTGGGAAGTACACTCAAAGAGCTTTAGTTTGGCCACTGGAAACTAAGAAATCACCTTCCGGACATGCAATGAAGAGCCGGTCAAAATGACCCTCTAGAAAGTCAAACTGCAACGAGCACTCCTCTGTTATACCAATATTGCGATAGATCCAACGGTCTGTTTAGAGAGAAATTTAAACCGGGCATAGAAGATTCATAGGAGAAGCTTTCCCAATTTGTTTCACTGCATTTCAACGGTCCGATGTGGAGAAAACTGTCTCTGAAGTCACTGTTCTGCCCAGGCCTCTCGTAGACAAATGCTAATCAACACCTCTTGGGTTTCTTCCTTCAAATCTTCTTATCCTAGCACCTCCCAACCTCCCAAAACCTTTATTCATTACTAAATAGTGCTGAAAACAAAAATTTCTTTTCCAAGTGGGGTTGCCTCCCCACAAGCGCTTCGGTTTATAGACCTACAAGCCGGTCTTGGTTCCTTCTCGGTGAAATTATGGTGGCTCAAAGCAAAGCTTCTTCTCACTCAATGTATGGCTTGTCTCACCATCTCCAAGGCTTCCCACAAAGCAGCCCTTGATACCATTGAAAATTGACTTCGAAGGTGGTGGCCACGCATACTTTTTCTTCTTCACCTCTCCTACCATCTCTCTCATGGCCTTGATTGTCGCCTTTTGTAGCGCATTCATGGGAGGAGTCTTCTTTGTAGCTCCTTCAAGAAATGGATCCTCCCCAAGTATGTCTTCATGAGGAAGAGGTGGTGGCTTTGAGTTTACAAGGGGCGGTGGATTGTCATATCCCCAAATTGGTGAGTAGTGATCATGAGCACGAGGTGTGGGCTTCGGTGGGTTCAAGGGACCAAAGATCCTCTCACTTTTAGCACTATTGCCCTTCACCAAGTTTATAGAAAACACCTCCTCAACTACCTCCGGTGGATGAATGGGCTTGAACATTTCAAACTTCACTTTCTCACCCAATACCTTGAAGCTAATGGTTCCCTTTAAAACATTGATCTTCACTCCCGCCGTAGCCATGAAAGGGCGTCCAAAGATAAGGGGAAATCCATTGTCTTCATTGGGGTCATCACCCATATCAAGCACAACAAAGTCGGCGGGAAGAATAAACTTGTCGACTCTTACTAGCACATCCTCCACTACACCCGCCGGTCTTCGCTTGCTTCCATCCGCAAAGGTGAGTGCAATAGGGGTATGTTGCAAAGCACCAATGCTCAATCTCTTATAGAGAGATAGAGGCATCACATTGACACTTGCCCCTAGGTCCATAAGTGCTCCATCAAGGTGTGTCTCACCAATTTGACATCCGATAGTGAAGCTTCCGGGATCCTTCCTCTTCGGTGGCATGTTGTGTTGAATCATTGAGCTTACATGCCCTTCAATCTTGTATACTTCATGCTCCTCAAGCCGCTTCTTCTTGGTGCACAAGTCCTTGAGAAAATTTGCATAGACCGGCACTTTGCAAATGAGCTCCAACAAAGGGATATTAATCTCTACCTTTTTGAACACTTCATGAAGCTCATTCGTTAAGGTCTTCTTCTTGTTCCTCCTCTCATCGGGGGTGATCTTCATCGCTTGGTGTACATGCACATCATCATCAAGGGGCTCCCTAGAGGTGCTCATGGTTCTTGGTGGGTCCATAGCCTTCATAGCCTCACCACCAATGTTAGAAACCATGACATTCTCATGCCTAGGAGTCTCCTCACTCAATGCTCCTTCTTGTGTCTTCACTCCGCCATAAGAGGTTACATCATTCTCAAAAGACAAGTAGCCAAGTCCTTTCCCAAGCACTACTCCTTCATTCTCCTCACAAGTCTTCTCCTCATTCAATCCATAATTGCTAAGGAGTACATTTTCTTCCTCCTTGGCCCCATCCTCCATGTAATGCATATGATCAAAGTTCTCATGAATGGGAATGAAAGGAGAAGGGGTGAAAACATTTGATATTAGGGGAGTAGGAGTATAAGTAGCATGAGAGATACCGGAATGAGAAGTGAAGATAACATTGCATTGCTCCTTGGTCTTGAACTTAGGGTTTTGCTCCACATTAGAAGGCAAGGTACCTCTTGGCCTCTCACTAATCTCCTTGGCCATTTGGCCCATTTGCAACTCAATCTTTGACAGGCCTTGTTGCAAGATGTTTTGCCCTTGTTCAAGAGCCGAGATCGCTTCATTGTTCTTCACTTGGCCTTGCACAAGGGTGGCGATCATGTCCTTCATTGACGGCTCCGCGGACTCTTGAGCTTGAGAGCTACGTGGGGCAGCAAAAGATGAAGAGACACCTTGATGGTAGGTGTTTCCTCCTTGAGTAGAGAACCCGGGAGGTGCTCCAAAAGTTGAGCTCCTATGTCCTCCATATGTGCCACTCCCTTGATACTTATCTCCTCCTTGGTAAGTGTTATACCCTTGAGACCTCTCTTGATACCTTTGAGCATTGTTTCCAAAAGGTTTTGGTTGGTATCCTTGAGTGCTCCCTTGCTCATTCCGAGGTGCAAAGTTGTTGTAAGGTTTTGAAGGCGCTTGATAAGAACCTTGTGAATAGGAACTCACTTGGTTCACTTGTTGTCTCTCTTCCTTCTCTTCCTCAACCATGTAAGCACACTCCTCCGCTTGATGGCCAAGAGAGCCACAATAGAAGCAAGGTGGTGAAGAGATAACACTATTGACTTGTCGAGAGGGAGGCTTGGATTGTGATTGCATGAGCATATCTATCTTCTTGTTGAGAGCCGCTTCCAACCTATCAAATTGGGTTCTCATCATGTCATCCCCCAATGATTCACTTGAGACATTGTGAACTCTTGTTACTTGAGGTGCCGGTTGTGTGGGAGGAAGTCTTCTTGACCCAAAGTCATCCCATAGCTCGGAATTTGTGGCTAGGTCCTCAAATGTGTCCCATGCCTCATCGGGAGACATACCGGCTATTGTGCTTCCCCGAAAAGTATCAACTCTTTGTCGTTGCCCGGAAGATAACCCTCTGTAGAACACATCAACTAGAAACCATTGTTCCAAGCCATGGTGTGGGCAACTCATCACTAAATCCTTGAATCTCTCCCAAGTTTCATAGAAAGCGTCGCCCGATTGGTGCTTAAAGTTGACAATAGAATCCCTAACCTTGGCGGCCTTGCTAGGTGGGAAAAACTTTGATAGGAAAGCTTCTTGCAACTCAAACCATGAGTGAATGGACCTTGGTGGAAGCTTGAGTAGCCACTTCCTAGCTCCATCCTTCAATGTGAAAGGGAATAGGCGAAGCTTGAGACCATCCTCGGGTAGTCCATGTAGTTTCACCGTCGTACAAGCTTGCTCAAACTCCATAAGGTGATCGTATGGGCTCTCATCTTTCAAGGCATGAAAGTTAGGCATAATGCTCAAGGTGGAAGACTTGATTTCATAATGAGTGTTGCACGGTGGTAGAATGATGCAAGAGGGGTGATCCACCACATGAGGAAGAGTGTACTCCCTCATGCGTCTCACGGGAGGTGGATTGTTGTTGTTGAGTGGATCCGGTGGTGGATTTGGTTCTCCCATTGTTGCTTGGGGAATCGGCTCCTCCAAAGGTGCTTGGTGGCGCTCAAGTGTAGGCGGTGCACTCTCACAAACAATCGGTATACGTCTCACAATCGGTCTACGTCTCACTCTTGGCCTTCCTCTTGTGTTCTCACTTAAAATCTTTCCGCTTCTAAGTTGTATGCGTGTGTGAGCGGTTGAAGCAAGGTTCATATACCTTCACAACACAATAATCAATGATTAGGTACCACAATTGAAGCAAGGAATACAAGTATAAGAGGTGAAAACAAGCAATGATAGCAAAGAATGAAAGAAACAAAGCAAGGGAACAAAATTGCTCTACGTCGACCGTTCGACAGACAGGCGTCGACCGGTCGGCACTCGTCCAGGGAATTTTCGTCGAAGGGTCGAGAAACAGAGTCGACCGTTCGACAAGTGCCCTGAAACTATATTTTTGTGTTTTTCTCCTTTTATACCTAAACAAATAAGGTCCCAAAAGGTGCAAGGGAACCCAAACAACAATAAACAAGCAACCTAAGACACAATTAAGCCAACAAAAGCACGAATTCAATATACACAAGTTCAAAAACACACTTAATGCAAGAAACTAAATGAAAGTAAACTAGATGGTTATCAAACTAGGCAATGAAATACCACAATATGAACAAACACAACAAGGAAATATGCAACCAAAAGCAAAAGAAAGCTAAAGTCTCAACCACAACTACCAAGAAATCAACGATTAAACCTAGATCCCCGGCAGCGGCGCCATTTGACGAAACCGTCAAAGTATGGGGTAAGTAGATTGTGAAGGGGGATTGTCGTTCCAACGAGGATCGATGGGCTCCTTGATCCCTTGGTGGTTTGTGTGTGATGAGTGCTCTAGCTATGATGAAATAGATAAGAAATGGAAAGAGTGAGTGAAGGTGAGTATGTGGCAATGAGTGATGTAGTGGTGTCAAGATTGGTTTTGGAAAGATAATGATGCAAATGAAATGAAACAACCAACAAGTAAGGAAAGCAAGCAAGTAAATAATGTAAAGTGTGTGCAATGTATGAGAATGTTGGGGTTTTCGGGTAAACCACAAGTCCAATGTAACTAGCAATGCTTCAATCGAATTAATCATGCCAATGTGTGTGTGAATCAAGCCCCGTATCCTAGCCATGTTATGGGTCTAGGACCGTGTTTCTTAAGGTATTCGAATGCCTTATTAGGGTCATTCCAACTCTCTAGGTGTCATAGGGGATTCCTCTACGTTCCCTAATACCGAATCCCCTAAAGTGCTTAAGAGGCGTAAAGCATCGAAACTAGGGACCCAAACAAGTTACAACTCATCACATATGCTTCCAATTGCCTTGAGTGTGTGAGGTTACCAATCTCACACAATCTCATCATGATAGGTTAGTTAACATGCCAAAGAGGTGGTAAATTCTAAGAACAAGCAACCAACACATATTGAAATGGGTAAGCACACATATTCACACAATCACATAAGCATTTTATTCATAAATCAAGCATCACATAGTCAAATTGGACTAGGGCACACAACCCTAGTCCCCAACAGAGTTACTACTCACTAATCATCTCAATATACATCATCAAATTATAATATGAAGTGCAAAACATAAGGAAAAGAGAGAGTAGAGATGAGGGATGCTCAATGAAGTGTCCCCTTGCTCCTTCCTAGCCTTGATGATGAATCTTGATGCCTTGTGAGTGATTCAGCGACCCAAAATGGTGGTGGAGGTGGAGAACGTCGTGGTGAACAGATTTGGTGAAGGATGGTGGAGGAGAGGAGGTGTGGAAGTGGCAAAATCGGGCTGCTCAGCCGTGCGTCGACCGGTCGTCGACCTTCTGTCGACCGGTCGACAGACGTGCAGAGGCAGATCCGAAGAAAAAGGTGGAGAGGGGAAAGGGGAAAGGAAAAGTGAGGGATTTAGGGGCTGAAGTGGTGGTCTCACCTAATGGGGCAAGTACTAGGTATTTATAGGCTAGAGGGAAAAGAATAAAGGGCTAGGATGAAATAGGGTTTAATCCAAGGGCTCAAAGGTTTAATGAAGGGCAAGAAAGGGAAATCACAAGGGAGGACAAAAGGGAGGAATAATCAACATGTCAACTCACCAAATCTAGTGTGGTCCTTGATGATGTGGGAGCACATTTGTGAATCACAAGGTTGTCCTTGACTTGGACCTTGACTTTGACCTTCGGAGTTGACCAAAGTTGACTTTTCGGTTTCTCGGTCAATCTTCCGGAATTCTCTTGTGCTTCAATCTCGGGACTCGGCTTTTGACTCTTTGATGCTCCAAAGTCGGGGTTGACCACGAGTTGACTTTTGGTCCTCGGGTTGACTTTTCGTCTTTTTGCCGGAAATCCACTAAAAGCTCCAAAATGCTCCCTTTTGATCCCAATATCGTTCCGATGCTCAATTTACCTACAAGTGTGCAAACAAGGATTAGAGACTCACAAATGACCATTGGACAAGCACAATAATGATGATTAGAGGCCTAATTTGTATGTAAATTACATACAAATCATGGGGTAGCCGTGGGCTATCCGCCCGGGGCCCAGTGTGGCCGGTGCAGTCCCCGAGCATGTACTATTTCTAGTTGGTTAGTAGAGGGTATGTACACATGTGTAAGTCTCCACTCATTTAATCTCTACATTTAATCCTTGCTAAACACATTCGATTTGCACGTAGTTGCTAAGTTTAGCCTTTTATTAGGATTGAAGAGATTTGTTTCAATTCTAGCAAACGTTAATGGTTGTTTTGCTGAGTTGAATGGTTTAATCTACATTCACACACACACATCATTGCATTGTCGGGGTTCTTGCGATTGGAGGATCACAACGGTGGAGCTCAATTGGAGAAGCCAAAGGAGGGATCACTTGAAGAACAATCGTAACTACACAAGGTTAGAACTGCCATTAGTCTATAGGTAGATAGTGTTGAGTTTGGAATTGATTTCCTCTTGTACGTGTTGCCATTTGGTTTTTCATAGTGTTACTCAAGAGCGTGAGGTACGACTCCCTTCCGGTTTTCCCTCTAGAGGTAGAGGTTTCCGGGTGAACATATCGTTGTGTTGTTTGTGTACTTATCTATTGTGTTATGCTTAATTGATTAGCATATTGTGTGCTTGCTCATACATTGATAGATATAGTCCGTGGTGAGCTATTGATGATGCTCACTTTGGGATTCTAGGTTGTACACTTGATTGTGCTTGTTGCATATATATATTTGTTTTGAATTGTGAATTGCTTGTGCAATTGTTTGAACCTAGGTTGTGGAGAGATTAAGTTTTAAAGTGTGTATTCTCTCCATTTGGTATTGTAAAACGACTACCGTTTATTGGGACAATTCCGGTAAAACGGATTTTCAATTGGTATCAGAGCCTCTCTCTTGTGGCAAATAGAGTCGATCCGTGTAGTCGCTTCTCTAGCATTATCAATTAGTGAAATGTCTCCTAATACAATTGCTTGTGATGATCTTTCCTTGTTGAATAAAGACTATGACATCTTTCTCAAAAGTTTTAGAACCTTAAAATAAAATAAAACTAATTGTAGAAAAACTCAAGAAAGTCATAGTATCCTAGAAATCACCGATACAAACTTAATAGAAAATAAGCCAATCTCTCTTGAGAAAGAAAATGCTTTGGCTTTAGTTGTGTTAACCGCTCTTTCCGCTCTTAAATCAAATATGTGGTATGTTGATAGTGGTTGTTCTAAACACGTGACCGGTGATAGAAGTTTGTTTATTGATTTCACTCCTCTAGATAATGGAGGGTGTGTGACTTTTGGTGATGGAGTTAAGTCGAAAATCATTGGTAAAGGAACTATTTCAACTATTGGTATTCCTAAACTAGAGAATGTTATGTATGTTGAAAATCTCCAATCAAATCTTATTAGTGTTGGTCAAATTTGTGATAGTGATGATTTGAATGTTCTTTTTACAAAAAGGGATTGCATTGTTTTGAACAAGCATTGGAATTGCATTATAAGGGGTGTGAGGACTAGTGATGATTGCTATTGCCTTGGCACCCTAGATTTCAAGAGTCAAAATACGTGTAACAAAGCAAGTAATGAGTCCTTAGAATTGTGGCACCAAAGACTTGGTCATGTTAATCTCAAAAACTTGAAAAGATTATCAAGAAAGGAAATTGTTAGAGGTCTCCCTAACCTAGGGTCGAAAGATGATTTGATTTGTGGACCGTGTCAAATTGGTAAACAAATTAAATGTTCTCATAGGAAGTTAAATGAGATCACAACCTCTAAATCTCTTGAGTTGGTGCATTTAGACTTAGTTGGACCGGTTCAAACTTCGAGTCTAGGTGGAAAGAAATATTTTCTTGTCATGGTTGATGATTTCTCTAAATATTCTTGGGTAGCCTTTCTTAAAGATAAAAGTGAAGCTTTTGAAAGTTTTCGTACTATTTATACTCAAATTAAAAATGAGAAAGGCTCTCAAAATTTGTCTCTCACTCGAATAAGAAGTGATCATGGAACCGAATTTGAAAATGCTTCTTTCAATAATTTTTGCAATGAAAAGGGGATCAAACATGAATTTTCTACCCCCATCACTCCTCAACAAAATGGTATTGTTGAAAGAAAGAATAGGGTCCTTCTTGACATGTCTAGAGTGATTTTAAATAGCAAAAATTTGGCTAAACATTTTTGGGCCGAAGCGGTAAATACCTCTTGTTATATTGCAAATAGGGCCTTTCTTAGACCCGGTACTAAGAAAACTCCCTATGAACTTTGGAAAGGTAAAAGACCACAAGTTAAATATTTTAGAGTATTTGGTAGCACATGTTATATCCTTAGAGATCATGAACATCTAGGAAAGTTTGACCCTAGAAGTGATGAAGGGATATTCTTGGGTTATTCCACTACTAATAGAGCTTATAGAGTCTACAATCTTAGAACCAAGACAATAATGGAGTCCATAAATGTTGTTATTGATGATCTTGGTGCCTCTTTGGAAATTGCCCAAGATGATGGTGAGTTGTTTGAAATAACTCAAGAAAATGGCTCTAAAGGCCCTCAATCTATTGTTATTCCCCCTTTAATTGATACACCTAGTAATGATTCATTAATTGATAATCAAAGTCAAAGGGATCCAACTAGGATTAAAGATGGTCTTGATCCCTCAAACATTGTTGGTTCCTCTTGAAATGGTGTCAAAACTAGAAGGCAAATTGAAGAAGAGATTAACTATGTTTGGTATGTTTCTTCCATAGAACCCAAAAACATAAAAAGTGCTTTATTGGATGATGAATGGATTGTTGCTATGGAAGAAGAACTAAATCAATTTGCTAGAAATGATGTGTGGTACCTTGTCCCTAGGCCAAAGAACACAAATGTCATCGGTACAAAATGGATTTACAAAAATAAAACCGATAATGAAGGAAATGTTGTGAGAAACAAGGCTAGGCTTGTTGCTCAAGGGTACACACAAGTTGAGGGAATAGACTTTGATGAAACTTTTGCTCCGGTTGCTAGACTTGAGTCCATTAGACTTTTGTTTGCGGTTGCTTGTCATCTAAATTTCAAGTTGCATCAAATGGATGTAAAAACTGCATTTTTGAATGGTGTTCTACAAGAAGAAGTTTTTGTAGAACAACCAAAAGGTTTGAAGATCCTCATTTTCCCAACCATGTGTATAAGTTAAAGAAGGCCCTTTATGGTCTTAAACCAGCACGTAGAGCTTGGTATGTGATTTGTACATATTTTATGTATAAAGAGTGCTCCTAATTGCTTGGTTTATGGTTTCCTTATTGCCTAATAATTCCACTTACCCTTGTTTATCTCATTTTGTAGGTTCATTTGGGAGAAATGGAACTTGAAGAAAAGGATGCACTTTGGAAGCTTTTAAAGGCGTTTTCATGGAGCAACCGAAAAGTCAACCGTGACTTTGGAGCTCAAGATTCCAAGATTGAAGTCTTAGAAGTGAAGGACAATGATATCCCGGAGTTGAGACCAAGAAACCAAAAAGTCAACTTTCAGCCCGGAAAGTCAACCGAAGTCAACCGGGCCCACATGGTCAAACCCGAAGGCATCACACAAAGACTCATGCAAGACTTTCTCACACACTCTAGGATAACCCATTTGATTGGTTGATGCATTTTGGTGGTAAGTAGAAATTCAAATTCAAATGAGGGACAAAACATTTAATGCTATGTCTCATTTTGTCTCCTAGCTTTCCACCCACATATTTGTCTCCCTATGGTCCCAAATCTGATTTTTGCATGCCTAGCACACATTACCACTGATAGGCTAAAATATAGCATCAATTTAAAAAACCCTATCGGTAGTATAAAATAAGTAGGGATCGTTCACAACGGAGATCAAAGGGTGTACCTAACAAAGAATGTCACAAAAATTATTAACAAGTTTAAAGAATAAATATATACATTTGTTACACGAAATTAAGGGGGGAGTTGAGAAATTGATTTATATAAGTTAACTAAGTAAACTACAAAGAATAAATTAAATGAGATAAGATGGAACACAAAGTACATAATTTCCAGCCATATATACACAAGTTTATCAATCATTAGACCGAAAATTAACCAAGTTCTCTAGCCATGAAACCGAAATTAACATATGTGGAATGCCCACGCAGGTTATCATTCCCCAAATAAAACCTCTTCTATGAAAATTAACTCTGAGAACGCTCTGTCAAGCTAATCAATTAAACATGCAAATGTAGCTAATCTAAACATGTCTAACGCATAGAAAAGAGTTGCTAATTAAAGTGCACGACCCATTATAGAAAAGTCCATATGTCCGCGATCCTTTTTATTTGATTCTGACCCGTTTGATAAGCCTTTACTACTTGTGAATTAGAATTAAAACCCTAATTCTAGCACCAATTACACGCAATCATCTTAAGTTTCGAACCTTAAAACAAGAACACATAAAAGATTCAATAAACCCGAATCAAATAAACGGAGTCACATAAGCTGCTAGAAGAACTAATTAATTAGGATCTAACAATCAATTAAACTCCTAAAATATAGGATGAAAATTACAAACTTTATGTCATGTTAACTAATACATAGAATTAATAAGCAACAAAGAGGCATAATAATATTTAAAGGCAAGGTCGAAATACACCATATGGAAAGCATGAGGAACTTGAAGCCACGAACTCTTGAATCCTTGAAAGCAAGCAATCCAAGCCGTGGGAACCAAGGTGGTGATGATGGTGGACAAAATTGATGGCTGGTTGGTGATGGTGTAGACGCCTTTCCTCCTCCTTGAAGTCTTGAGAACCCTTGCACTAGAGAATGGAAGCAGAGAACTTGGATGTGTGGATGCTGAAACTATGAGAGGTATGGAATGGTATTTCTCGGTGTAGAAGGTGGTGAGGAATTGTGTTGTGAAGCCCGCTATTTATAGGAGAACATGGAACCCTAGGAGCAATCTTGATCGTTCATTAAAAATCCCCTTGTGTGGCCGAGATTTCCTTGAGTAGTCACCAAGAAATCTTCCTTTGTATTATGACTAAAACTCATCAAGATACATCCCATAAAATTCTGATTTTAATCCCTTAAAGTGGTCCTCAAGGCATGATCTCTCAATATGGACGAAATTCCCTTTAATTAATCCCATAAAAATCTGAATTAACCTCCTTGGATAATTGCGGAAATATTCCTTGAGTAGTCCACAAGAAATCTCCTTCCTCTCTTGCCGAAATTCCATCTAGATACATTCCCAAAAATCTGAATTAATATCCTATATAAATTAGGTGTTTTAAAAGAATAAAAACTTTGGGAAAAATATCAAGATTAAATAAAATAAAATCAGAATCCTATTAGGATAAAAGGATGCGGCAAAGAAAGAAACTTCCTTGTGATTTTCGTCCAAAATAAACCCTAATGGGCTAGGGTTTCATCCAAGAGTCCAATGAGCTTGTTTTCATGGATTGGGGCCTCCCAATTGGTCCACATGGCAGCCCACCTCTTAATGGGCCTCGAAAAAGCCCATTAAGCTCGTAAATTCTCCGAGGTCCCGTTTTACATTCCGAGCACAAATACTAATCCTAGTTGAAGTAGGACTCCTACTCACTTTAGGATTCCTGGTAAAGTCAGGAAAGAGTTCAAATCAGGAAAGTTTCTAAAAATCAAAATAGGAAAGATTTCAAAAGAGGAAACTTTCCTAATCCAACTAGGAAAGTCAAGTCTCCTAATTCAAATAGGAGACTCAAAATAGGAAAGTTTCCTTAAAACATCATTTCGGTTCATTCCTTCAATTATTCATCATTTAGGGACTCAAAGATCGAAACTAAGCTAAATAGCAAGGTTTAACAAGTAAAACACAGCCAAATAGTAGGGAAACACCTTTAAAATGTCGCATATAATGCTCCTATCAACCACTTTGCCCTTAATGCTTATACACTTTCCAAACTACCCCATGACATTTTGGTACTTTTGTGTGTGTTAGATCTATGTTTTGGACCTTAGGATCATTCACTTTTCATCATAACCCTTTATCCCCTCATATATATTCCTAAAACTTCCCATTTTTCATCATTCACCAACCCTAGACACCACAAGTTCCCAAAATTCTCTCTAATTGAGATTATGATGCATATTGAGATGTATTGTGAGTAGTCCTTGAAGATTGGGGGCTAGGGTTGTGTGCCCTAGCCCAATGAAAATGATTGATTGATTTATATATCTATGCTTGAGATTTTGATACGGATATGTTCATTATCCACTTTTGTTATGTGTTAGATGCATGTCTAGGAACCTTATCACTTCTAAAAGCATGTGTTTAATCTATTTTGGTAGAGATTGTGAGCTTGATAACCTTATTCTCTCTAGACAATTGGCAATGGATGTGATGAGCTTGTCTTGTTTGAATCCCTAGGTCTTAGTGCTCATTGCCTTAGTTTAGCAATTTGAGAACCATAGCATGGCTTAAGTTGTCTAGATTAAGAGACTTTGTGAATCATAGCATGGCATGAAGATACATAAGAAAAGACCATGGCCCTAGAACCCTAGTACGGCTAGGGTACGGGATTTGATCCACTAATCAATCTCACTTGCATGTTTATGTGATTTAATCAACCATTGGATTTGGGCTAAGGTGACCCAAAACCCCCTTTCACTTAATCAATCTAGTTTCCAATCAATTTGTGTTCACTTTTACTACTTGCACTTTAATTTAAGTTGTGTTCATTGATTGCAAGTTACAAACAAACCAACAAAATGCCTCCTTCTACATGCCCACTTTGCACATACCCCACTTAGTGAATGCATATCAATCCATTTCTTACCTCCTCATTAGTGCATGTTAATCTAGCTATCCTAGTTGCCTAGGGATTGGCACCGCCAATTCCCAACGACACACCCCCAGTCTTTACTTCCATATTCTATTTTGACGACACGTTTGCTTGCGTGAAAGCGCTTCAAAAGCATTAAAGTCAGTATGATAGGTTGTCTTCTCATCTTTTGAGTAAAAGGTATACTAGGGGAATTGTCGACAAAACTTTGTTTGTTAAAAGAAATAATGGTAATTTCACTATTGCTCAAGTTTATGTGGATGATATTGTTTTTGGATCCACTGCGGATGATGAAGTCAAAGCTTTCACTCATGTTATGTCTAATGAATTTGAAATGAGTCTTATGTGTGAGCTTACTTATTTTCTTGGTCTTCAAGTTTATCAGAAGGTTGATGGACTTTTCTTTTCACAATCTAAATATGCTAAAGACCTTGTTAAAAAATTTGGCTTAGAAGATTGTAAGATTGCTAAGTCTCCCATGAGTACTAGTGTTTCCTTGCAACATAATCCTAGTGAAAAATGTGTTGATCAAACTTTGTATAGGAGCATGATTGGTAGTCTACTTTATCTTAACCTAGTAGACCCGATATCTCCTATAGTGTAGGTGTTTGTGCTCATTTTCAAAGTGACCCTAAAGAATCTCACTTAAATGCGGTTAAAAGGATTATCAAATATGTCCTAGGTACCATTGACTTTGGCATCTTTTACACAAAAGACACAAATATCTCCATTGTAGGTTTCTGTGATACCGATTGGGGGGGGGGGTAACAAAGATGAAAGAAAAAGTACTTCGGTGGTTATTTCTATGTTGGAAACAATCTTGTGTCTTTGCATAGCAAGAAGCAAACTTGCATTTCTCTTTCAACGGCGGAAGCCGAATATATTGCTGCGGGTAGTTGTTGTACCCAACTTCTTTGGATGAAGAATATGCTTAAGGATTATGGCTTCCCTCAATTTTCTTTTGATCTCTATTGTTATAATACAAGTGATATACAAATCGCCAAAAATCCAGTTCAACACACTAAGACAAAACATATTGATCTTAGATATCACTTTATTAGAGATTTGGTTGAGAAAACCACTCTAGCTCTTTTGTACATCCCAACAAAAAAACAACTAGCTGATATATTTACCAAAGCTTTGGATGTAATTAGATTCACTGATCTTAGGATGTCTATTGGTGTTAGTAAACACCATTGAAAAATTCTGTCCAGAAGCTTTTGCGATCGATCGCCCCTGTGTCACGATCGATCATGTTGACCTTCCTGCTTGTGTTTCTGTTTCTTTGCGATCGATCACTAGACATGTTGCGTTCGATCGTCAGTCTGTATGCAGTTCTGTTATTTCCTTGCTTTGATGTTTAATGTTTCCTTTTGTATACTATATGTTGTTGGTATGGCTTTTCCTTCTTTTTGAACTCTTTGCTTAACTTTTTTTTCCTGTACCTTTTAGTTCACCCCTACCTTGTTTAGGAGGAGACTTCTTGAAATTGCCTCAAGTTGCTTATGTCTTGAATTTCGTATATCTTGTTATGACTTGCATAACTTGCATATGATAGACTAAGCTTTATACATCTTTGCTTAATGATTATTGTTTCTCATTGCATGATGTTTTTCTTGTTGGTATTCCTTTGAGGAGGAGTCTTTGTATCCTTATGGATTATTATTTCAAAGTCTCTTTTATGTTGTATGCTATCAATTGTTTTCAATTGTGTTTCATATTTTTGTTATTCATAACATGTCTCGTATACGATTTCCTTTTCCTTTGGCCCTCCTAGACAAAAAGGTGGAGAATTATATTGTAAAGGGGTGTTCCTTGTGATATTTGGTTTCAATTATTGTTTCATGCCTTATATGCTTCACGGTATCATGTGTTTAGTTTTGAATTTGCAGGTGTAATTCTAGCATTTCTTATCGATTCTTTTGTAATAGAATATGTCATTTAAGATGTATTCATTATGAGGTTTTGTCTAGGAAATGCCAAAGGAGGAGATTGTAAGGGCAAACATTTATGATTGGCTATTTCCTATTTGTCAAAACCTCTTCCTTGTAATTGCATTCTAGTGTGTAATTAATAAGTGTCGTGGCATTAGGATTGTGTTCTTTCAGCTTCTTCGGAGTTCATCTCAATGGCTCTTGATGTCTTCGTTTTCCTTCTTCCTCAAGGTATGGATCATGCATATGCATCTCATACATCTTTGGTATGCTTAGGAAGCTATACATACATCTTAGGTTTGCTAGAACTTGAAATAGTTTTAAATAGAACTTACAAACTTCTGTTAAATTGCTGAAAGCACACTATGCGATCGATTGCACCCTATCGGGCGATCGATCGCACCACGTCAGAAATATGACCGTTGCTTTTAAATTAGTGCGGAATATGTCCGTTACATTTTGTGCCTTGCGATCGATCGCACCATATCGGGCGATCGATCGCACATAAGGGTTTTTCATTCCAGAGAGCTCCCGAGAGCTCCTGTTCTCATATTTGCCTAGGCGATCGATCGCACGGTATCGGGCGATCGATCCCACATCATGATTTTGTGCCTATTTGTCTTGTGCGAATCGATCGCAAATGCCTCTGTTCTGTTGTCTATAAATAGAACTCTTCATTTCTATTCTAGAGAGCTCTTTCCCTATTAACGAAATACTTCTTGAAAGAGTTTTCTGGTATATGAGTGAGCCTTGTTTCATGTGTAAGTCTCCACTCATTTAATCTCTACATTTAATCCTTGCTAAACACATTCGATTTGCACGTAGTTGCTAAGTTTAGCCTTTTATTAGGATTGAAGAGATTTGTTTCAACTCTAGCAAACGTTAATGGTTGTTTTGCTGAGTTGAATGGTTTAATCTACATTCACACACACATCATTGCATTGTCGGGGTTCTTGTGATTGGAGGATCACAACGGTGGAGCTCAATTGGAGAAGCCAAAGAAGGGATCACTTGAAGAACAATCGTAACTACACAAGGTTAGAACTGCCACTAGTTTATAGGTAGATAATGTTGACTTTGGAATTGATTTCCTCTTGTACGTGTTGCCATTTGGTTTTTCATAGTGTTACTCAAGAGTGTGGGGTACGGCTCCCCTCCGGTTTTCCCTCTAGAGGTAGAGGTTTCCGGGTGAACATATCGTTGTGTTGTTTGTGTGTTTACTTATCTATTTTGTTATGCTTAATTGATTAGCATATTGTGTGCTTACTCATACATTGATAGATATAGTCCGTAGTGAGCTATTGATGATGCTCACTTTGGGATTCTAGGTTGTACACTTGATTGTGCTTGTTGCATATATATATTTGTTGTCAATTGTGAATTGCTTGTGCAATTGTTTGAACCTAGGTTGTGGAGAGATTAAGTTTTAAAGTGTGTATTCTCTCCATTTGGTATTGTAGAACGACTACCGTTTATTGGGACAATTCCGGTAAAATGGAATTTCACATTACAAGGTTCTAATGTTTGTTCTTTTTTACTATTGTATGTACCTTATAGAACGATTAAAGTTCGGGAGACTTAACTGGAGTCCCAGAAGTTTAGAAAGTAACGACTGAACTCGAGTTTGCGTCTGAAATTCGAGGTAGGGATCTCGGGGGACCTTTTCTTTAAAATGTTAAGTAGTTTAATAAATTGTTGAATTGTTTGATATTGATTGAATTACCTGCTGAATATTATTGCTTTCGTTAATTGATGAATTCACATGTTATATTTTATGTTTCACAAGCATGTGCTGTTTAATTTCTAGGTTATAAATTACAGAATTATCGTACATGATGCATTGTGAGAAATTGTGAGGATGCATTGCAAAATGATATGGATAATGAAATCCTGAGTGATTGAGAGAAAAGAGAGAGATCCTTTTGTGTAGTTGAGTTACTCAATGGGGTGCTAGGTTCTATGGTATGCCCACATGTGCACAAACAAGGGAAAGTATGCCATGTGAGTTGTCTGCCTAAAAAGACAGAAACTCTTACAATCGCCTGTAGGTTGTAAAACGATCTTATCGGGTTTCGGAAATAGCAACCATGAGTACACAAGATGACTAACAAAAGAGAAGAGTGCGATGTGTGTGAGAGTAGTTCTAAGGTGGCATTTCATTCATGAATTGATTTAATATTTGATAACTTGTTTGCGACACTTATATGATTATCGCTTAAAAGGGTTTGGCCCTACTGAGAGTAAGCTCACCCCTTAAAAATAAATTGGTTGCAGGTGTTGGAAGGGACATGTAAGATAGTAGGAAGCGGAACTTGTACTTATTTTCAGTACTCCAGTGTGTTTGTACTTAATGTTTCAATAGAGAACAATGGTTGTGAAGAGAAACCATTTTCTTTCGTTTTTGTGTAGGTATGTACTTGAGCGTCTGTGCTTTAAGTACCACTATGGTTTGTAAATTAAATAAAGGTACAAGGTTTGCGTACTTTAGTTTTCTGTTATGATATCTATCTTATTTTAATTATGGATACTACTTAATCTATAATTAGAATGCGATTCACGTCTTAACTCGAAATTAAACCTTTTCATAAGTTGGGACGTGACAGGAATCCAAGTGCAAGCTTCAGTTTCCTTTGAGACAATCCGAGGAAGCTACGGCTCGCAGCTGCCCTCTAGTTCGATCATAGGATACTTAACATAGGCGGTCTATTTCGCGTAAGGTTTTGCTACGCCGGTCTGCAGAGTCCCCTATACCTTTGAAGCAGGGGGTATTACTCTAGAGGTCCCTTCTATTCTAGTTGTGCCAGACTCGGTTTCTCCTTCCATTGTCTCTGCAATTTTAAACGTGATCCCCTTGTGCCTATCGTGCATGTTCTTCAAGTGTATGTGAAGGAGTTGTGTCCTAAAATAATTATTTTGATGTAATTATTATTAATCAAAATTACAAGTTTATTGTTCATTGCATATATTTAATATTTGATTGAACAAGGTCCACAAAATATGAGTTAAGGAGAAAGTAATCTAAGGAGTTAGATGTGTGAGACCTTTACTCTTTTACACTCATATCATAAAAGGTTCATAGTCATAAGATTATCATTTGGACGTGTTCATACTACACAAACCACATGCTACCAAGTGTAATCAACATACTCCTAGTGGGCCCACATGACATGTGGGACCCCGACCACGACATGCGGGACCTAGCCCAACACCCAAGCTATCTTGCTATGGTGGAAGCTGACCAAGACCTCATCGGGAGGCGTCCCTCCCATGTACGCCAAAAGGCTTCGCGACAAGCAAATGAGACTTGTGTCCCACATCGAAAAATTGTAATGTGAGAGAAGCTTCCTTATCTATAAAAGGAACTCCTCACCTTGCAATTAGATAGACTCAATGTAGTCTCACAAGACATGTAGTTCCACTACTTATTGAATTATTCAAGTGGACGTAGCCTCCCTTCAAGAGGTGAACCACTATACTTCCTTGTGTCATCCTTGCATGTCATACACACTAAACACTTAGTCTCTACACTCACTAGCACCCCGACAAACCTGACTAAGAGGATAGCACATGAATGTGATGTTGGATGTCATCCTTGCATGTCATACACACTAAACAGTATAGAAAGAAGCCAGAGGCTAAGAGGATAGCACATGAATGTGATGTTGGATTTGATGAGCACATAGGCGTTATTGAGAAATCTCATAGGGGCTAGAGTTTTGCTAGAGAGAAGATCTCATGGGGGCTAGGTTTTTTTCCAATTATAATTGATTAATGCATTGAATGCATTTAGTCTTAACATACATTAAAAGGAGAATAACTCTCTCTCTCTCTCATATGATATTGAGTTGCCAAACATAGAAAGAAAGAACACTCGCATATTTCTTCATTTCTATCATCTTCTTCATCTGACATCCACTTAGGTGAAGATCCTTAGAGGCCATATATTTGTGTGGCTTTCTTGGTACATCAAGGAGTGGTCTACAAGCACAAGAAGGAGTTCTTAATCCAAGGTGCTTCAAGGTGGAGGAAACATCTTCAAGGAGAGGAACTTTGGTGGTTCACTTGGATCAGATTAAATTCACGTTTCAAGGGTAAGTAGAACAAGAACTCCCTCTTTGATTATTCTTAATAATCAAGTTATGTTTATATGTATCATAAATAAGCCAAAATCACAAGGGACATGAAATGGATTTTATGGTTAATTAGTAGTTTAATTGTTAAACTAATTCCGCACTACATAAAAGTTTTGAAAACCACCCATTCCTTCAATTGGTATAAGTATTTTGGTTGATGTGATTTTCTTAACCTTATGGTGATATGCAATTTAGATCATAAAATTTTCCTTAGCATAAAAGTTATGAAGCATGTGGTGTAAGGTAGATTTTATGCTAGAAAAAGTTTCTAGAAATTGCATATAGGAAATGGTTTAAGTTTATGAAACTTTGATGCATATGAGATATGTGTTAAGAGTTCCTATGTTTCTTAATTAGGGTATGCATGATTTTGGATTGAAAAATGAAGAAAACAAGTGTTCAATGGAAGAACACAAATCTGAAATTTTATTTCCAGATTTGGAACATGTTTAAGCTAGTTATGAACTAGTCAATTTTCATGTTGTTTTCCTTAATTTTGATCCACCAAGTGTTGGATTGAAACTTACCTAATTGTTTGTGATGATATAAAATTATTTTCATATTTTTTCACTCATCAAAAGTTGATGATTAAAAATTTGGATAATCATTTCAATGTTTTCCACTCACCAAAAGTTGGTGATAAAATATGTAAGTCATCATCCATAATTTTACACTCATCAAAAGTTGATGATAAAAATTATAATAAATCATTTCCATGTTTTCACTCACCAAAAGTTGGTGATAAAATTCAAAAGTGATCATCTCTAATTGTTTCACTCACCAAAAGTTGGTAATAAAAAAATGAATAGGATAAATCACTATCTCTAATTAATTCACCAATAGTTGGTGATGTCTTTACTTTGTAGAAAGATGTAGGACATCATCCTTTAAATCATTCAACAAATTTACTTGTTTTGAATTAAAGTAATTTTGTGTTTAAGGATGCTTGTTTTTTTTTTTGTGAAGAAATCAGATAATACCCATACCCAAAACTCTGAAGGCCAGGTAACTAGAAAACTAAACAACACCACTCAATAAGACTTGTTCGCTCGTTTATTAATAAACGAGCATACAAATAAGATACATCAAGATAAACTAACCTAACTAGAGAGAATCCAACCGCCGAGCACGCATTTGTGGTACGGTTGAAAACTCATAGACGAGCTTCTCCAGCGATATATCTCTAGAAAGTAGGCTACGTTCTCCAAAAAGAAAACTAAATTCAAACTGTCTCCTTACCCTTATCAGAAGGGCAATGAATAGCAAAGGAAGAGACCGAATAGGTAAGACAGAGGGGTTCCAATCCCGACTTCTTCACAACTTTCTCCTTCTTGTTCTTGGCTCCCACAGGATGCCCTCGCTTACGTTTCACAAGTATAGCTTCCTGAGAAACAGCTTAAAAACCCAAAGCAACAGCCTCCAAAGTAGTGCACTAAAGAGAAAGAGCCATCTTTAACCTTTTAGGAGACGACTCATCACCAGGAGGACGAGTACGCTTACCCAAAATTAACTGATCAGTAGCCTAGACAACAGACACCTCATCACTAGCGGGTACCAACTCTACACTCAAATTCCGAATGACAATAGCTCAACGCTCATTAACCACAGAAAGAAGAGGAGAGACATGCCAGAAAAGAGATGAACCAATAACTCGGGGTATCTGAGAAGCAAACACAAAAGATGCCCTAGGAACCAAATCTGCAGAACCACAACCCGACAGTTTGGCACGACTAGGATCAGCAAGAATCTCTCCCACTGGCGCTGAGCATTGCTCACCAATATGCAAGATCAAACCACAACGTTCACATCTCCCCAAAAGATGTGCAAAGGTGAAGTGAAGCAAGGGTTCTACACCCTCAACAAGTAGAATCACTTTGGACAAAAAGATAGGTTTAGAAACATCATGTTGGAAGAAGATCCGCACCCACGCCCTGCTTAAATAAAGCCTTTTCATAGTCTAGAAAATCGCCTAACAAGTCACCAATCAACTTAAAATTTTATGGTTCTTCAAAGGCTGGAGGAATGCCCTCAATTTTCACCCAATATCACACATGTCGCATCGAAACTGCAATTACTTGAATAATCCCATCATAGTCTTCAAGAATTACTGGAGCTTTATCAAAACTCCATGCACCACCTTAGAGCAGCTTCTTCTTATCCTGGAGGGATTCAAAGGAGAAGAGAAGACGATCGCCTTTCTCTTGAACCTTGACCTTTTTCTCCAAAATCCAGAACCGTTGGAAGTGGCTTTTAACCAAGGAGGAATCAAAAGGTTTGCTATTGAGAATCTTTCCCAATAGAAAGCTTTGGGAGGACTTGCGTACTGTACCACCTGAAATCTTTCCGAGATCCAAGAGACTGCTGCCGCCAGCAATAGCCAAGGAGGTTGTGAAGCTCGCCGTCACAGAGTTGATTGAAGCCATGGAGAGAGAGCAGATGGTTTGAAATCGAATGAAAAGTCGCAGAACCTAGGGTTTTGCAGTAGAGAAGAGGCTAGGTTTAGCGTGCAAAGAGACACGCTGCTAGAGTTTCATGATGCTTGTTTAATTAATCTTGGTTAATTAAAGGATGATTATGGACTAAGGCCTAATATAATTGAGCATGAGATTGGCTGACTATTCATTGTGAATGAATGTGGTTATGTAATTAAAGCCGGGACGGAGCCATGTATTGGTCTTAGGTGGCCTTGGCCCCCCCGTCCTTTCACACAATAAGCTTTTATACATATTAGGCCAACCTTACTCCACTTGAATTAAGCCAATTTATATTATATTGGGCCCCCCTCCCCCCATCTCCCATATTTCAATGTTTAATAAACAATTGTACACAGTTTCTCCCATATTTCAATGTTTAATAAACAATTGTACACAGTTTTTTTATGTTTCTAGACTCCTACCTCCTCTAGTCCTCTCGGCAAAAATAAAAAATGTCCTAGTTCCAAGAATCAAAATTAATTAAAATTATAGTTTCAGTCTTATATATATTTATTCCTTCATATCTCGCCCCCCTAATATAACTTTCTAGCTCCGTCCCTGAATTAAAGTAGTTAATTTATTTGGGTTATAAAATTAATTTAATTAATTCATTTGGTTGTGTAACTAAGTAGTTTAATTTATTCAATCAATGAGACAGGCCTCAATCAATGAGAGAATCTTGTTCATGATGTCTAATACTGATATGGAGCGTCAGATCAATTGGGCCAGAGTTTGCAATACATATGAGGATGTAATTGCAAAGATCAAGATGTCGAGTTTAAGGGTTAAAGACTTTGGGAGCCGATTTTGCTCAAGTCTTTATGTTTTCCAAGTTGATGTAATATGACATGTTTGCCAAGACAATAGATTTAGTTTTGATTTGAAATCAAGATGAAACTTTGAATGTAAAGCATTGGCTAATATCTTTAATAAAATCTGAGTTGCTTTTATAACCTTGATTTTAATGATGAGCTTTTAAGAATGAGATTCAAAAAACTTGAATGTCTCGTAGATAGCGGAACCACGCATACCATATTGCGTCATAGGAAATTATTTTTAGACATGGTGCCTATACATTCCTTTGGGACTACGATGACAAGACCATCGAATCTTGTGCAACGAAGAGGATTTGCCCAATTCCTCTTGCCTTATGGTACCCTAATTGATGTCACACTTGCTCTCTACGCTCCAAGAGGGAATAGAACCCTACTGAGTTTTAAAGATATAAGAGCCAATAGATTCCATGCGGAAACGCTGACACGCCCAAAATGAGCATCAATTTAAAAAAATCCCTATCGGTAGTATAGTGCATAGTAGGGTATCGTTCACAACGGAGATCAAAGGGTGTACCTAACAAAAAATGTCACAAAGAATTAAATAAAATAAAGAATTATTATTAACAAGTATAAAATATAAATATATACATATGTACAAAGTAAAAAGGGGAATTGAGAGATAAATTGAATGAAATAAATTAATTAAATTACAAAGAATAAATAAAATATGATGATGAAACACAAAGTATATAAAGTTCAGCCACATATACACAAGTTTACCAATCATTAGACCGAAAATTAACCAAGTTCCCTAGCCATGAAACCGAAACTAACATATGTGGAATGCCCACACGGGTTATCATTCCCCAAATAAAACCTCTTCTATGAAAATTAACCTAGTGAACGCTCATCTAGATTAAACAATTAAACATGCAAAGGTGATCAATCAATAACATATCTAACGCATAGGAGAAGAGTTGTTAATTAAAGTGCGCGACCTAGCGAACGCTCGTCTATCCGCGATCCTTCTTATTTTGATTCTGACCTGTTTGATAAGCCTTTACTACTTGTGAATTAGAATTAAAACCCTAATTCTAGCACTAATTACATGAAATCATCTTAAGTTTTGAACCTTAAAACAAGAACACATAAAAGATTCAATAAAGCCGAATCAAATAAACGGAGTCACATAAGCTGCTAGAAGAACTAATTAATTAGGATCTAACAATCAAATAAACTCATAAAATATAGGCTGAAAATTATAAACGTCATGTCATGTTAACTAGTACAAAGAATAAACAAGCAACAAAGAGGAACTCAAAAAGAGTAATTAAAGAATAAGTTGAAGTACACCATATGGAAAGTAGGAAGAACTCGAAGATCACAAACTCTTAAATCCTCACGCGAGTAACTCAAAAGCCGAGATTCCCAAGGTGATGATGATGGTGGTGATGATGGTTGATGGCTGGTGGTAATGGTGTAAACAGCTCCCCTCCTCCTTGAAGACTTGAATACCCTAAATACTAGAGAATGGAAAATATGATGTGAGATGGAGAAGAGAAAGAGGAGGGTTTGTCCCTCCCCATTGGGGTGTGAATTGGTGAATTTGTGTATTGGAAATAGGCTCCTATTTATAGGAAAATGGAGAGGAAGAAGAAGATAATGGAAGAAATAAACAAAGAAAGGGAAAAGAAGTGGAATGTGAATGGGAGATAAAGAAATGGTAAGTGGTGGTGGAAATGGAATCATATGGCAATTAACCATTTATTTACCAAAAAGAAATTAAACACTAATGGTGTAGGCAGAAAGAAGAGGAAAGAATATAGGGGTGAGTGGAGCATTGAAAATAAAAGAAGAGGAAAGAAATAAAAACGGACAGCACTGAGTAGTGCGCACTTAGAACGGAATCCTGCACGTTTCAACGGTTGGATGCTTATGAAATTTTATTTGGGAATAACTGACATCCATGTGCAGCGTGTATCAAAATTACAGCTAGATCTGACGGTGAAATGCAGAGATATGGGCCTCGGAAGTTGACCTATCTGCACAGGCAGATTGTCCGAAAATCTGGGCTTGGGCCTTTCCTCATGCTTTGTAAACCTGGGCCTTCCTTCATGGATTTGGGCCTTCCATCTTGGGTTTGGGCCTCCTTCTTGGGTTTGGGCCTTCCTTCATGGATTTGGGCCTCACGGAAGCTCACCTCTTAATGGGCCTCGCAAAAGCCCATTAGACTTCGTTTCTGCACATGTTCACATTAATACATCATTTTGGACTCAAATATGGAAACTAAGCTAAAATAGCAAAGTTACATTTAAATCATAGCCAAATAGTAGGGAAAACACATTAAAAACGTCACACTTTGTGCTCCTATCAAATTCCCCCACACTTAGCTATTGCTAGTCCTCTAGCAAACACAAGAACAACACAAAACAGAAAAGGAAACACAAAACAGAATGGTCTTTCCAACCATAACCCTCAGCGAGTTCACAACAGTTATAATCAGGAGAATACAAATTATATACCAAGGCTAACGAATTTGCTAAGTGTTTAACCTGCACATCTCATTTATGCTCGGGTGAAGTGTGTGAAAGCCGAGTATACAAAAAATTTCATGCAATCAAATAGGCACATCGAAACAACATTAACCACTAAAGCTCACAAGATTCACTAATTATTTCCGCTCAGTGTTTAGGGTTAAGTGTTTACTCTCAAAACAATTACACAGGTAGTGTTCCCATATGCTTGCTCATTAACCAACTCTCTACAATTAATCCACAAATCATTAGATCATAAGGGCTTTTAGTGTGAAACAGGGACCAAAGGTGGATGGTAAATGGTGAATGAAGGGACTGGAAATGAAAAATGTTTCACATGTTTGCAAGACAAATCAACGACTTTGAAACTCATACCTATGCTATACCCGAAACAACTTTCTTATTTTCCTCCAACGTTTTATTGAAATTAAAACAATACAAGAAAATAACTCTATTTTTGTGGCATTTTTTTTTTCTTTTCCACTTCTTTTTTTTTTCTTGAGGAACTTTATTCCTTCTTTTTGTTTTTGATTTTTTTTTCTTTCTCTGAACACATACAACAAAATAAAATGCACCCCCACACGTGCCTTTTGGTATACTACCATACAAATCCGAAGCATAAGAACATAAGAAGTCACTATCATCGTCTTGCAAACACAAATAAAACAAGGGTGAGAAGGTGTGGGTGAACAAAAGAAACGGCTAATGAGTGTTTAGTTCAAAAGGGGATTCCTAAAGTTCGTGTTTAGATGGATGGTGAATACTTTGGCCATGATGCTCAACTAATGCCTTACTCATTTCTAATTCATCACAGATTAACAAAATATTTCAAGTGGTCTTTGAGCAAGTTCTAGGTTCAAAACTCATGAATTGTGCACACATGAAGAACGAGTAAATGTATGAAATATGCATACATGTGAATATTCAATAGGCTCAAGTCCTCACATTTTCTGGGTATGCATGACAATGTATGTTCAAATGTGCTTCTCGGATTGCAATCAACTAATCGAAACAGGTTATGTGAAAATGGAATTTCGAGCAATCATAAGTTATACAAATTAAATCCAAAGCAAATCACACAAAGCCTTAGCATATAATCAACATTCTCCTAATCACAACAATTTAAACTCAATTCATCCTTGGGATTGGAAAGAACAAAGCACAAAACACACAAAACAGAAGCAAATATTTTTGTAATTTTTGATTTTTTTGATTTTTTTGATTGATTTTTTTTTTAAATGATATAGCTCAAATAAACGAACAAGCACTTTCTAAGACTCGATAGCTCCAAAGCCAGTGCGAAACAAACGAGCTTACAAAACTATTTTTTTTTCTTTTTCAATTTTTTTTATTAGGGTAACAATACGTGACCACAGTGACTTACTAAGTGCAATGGTAGGTTCAACGCTACCAAGGGAGTAAGTATGATCTAGTCGATATATTGTGACCGTAGAAAACAAAAACAAGTAAATTATTTTTTTGAATTATTTTTTTGAATTTTTCAAATTTTTTCTTTTCTTTTTAATAAACCTTCCCCCCACACTTGAATTAAACATTGTCTTCAATGTTAGACAGATATTTCACGAAAATGAAAAATTCAAGCATGGTTATTGAATTTAAACACACAAACAGAAATAAACACACAAACATAAATAAACACACAACAGTTAAGTAAAAATGAAAAATAGATAGAAAATACTCCCCCTTGAAGATCATTAAGCTCCTCCCGAAGCAAGTCACCAACAGTCACAAACAAGGCTAGCGGGGCCTTGCATCCAACGTTTGCTCCTTAATTGACTGCGGCTCGATCCTTTGAAGTGTGTCCTGGACAAGGGTAGTTGCCGACTCCACGGCGGACTTGGGCGATGTAGCCTTCACCGAGATCCGGAACACTATAGTCGGCGGTGTTCCGTCAAGTACGGCTCCGGATACGTTAGGCGGAATGGAGAAGCCCGAAGACATAAGCGGAAATGGCTCCGGTTGAACTCCGGATAGCAAACACTTGGAAAATGGAATGGTTGATCGGTGCGTATATCACGGACGACCCCGTTGCATCGGTGCAACACTCCCGAAGAATAAGGAAGTCGTTGTGACTATCTATGGCGAGCACCGAGATCTGGTTCCGCGGGTCAAGACCAATGGTGAAATTTGCTAGCACACGCACCGAGCTGTCCATCGACATACTATCCCACATTGGTCTAGTCTGAACGTCTTTGAGGAACTCAAAGATCCTGGTGTGATGGGAGAGATGAACGACGGAACAACCAGCAGTACGATTGACTCCAGGGGGCTTGCTCGGATCTCCCCTTCTCTTGTTGGTCCTGACCTCCATTCGAGTGTCTCTTGTTCGGTTCGAACAAGTCCAGTGGTGGTACGTGGAGTTGCTGATGTCGTTGAAGAAACAGATCGTCATCTGTTTTGCCATTTCCGCAAGTCCTCTTGTTCCTTCAGGAGAAATGATCGAGTCACCGGGTGAAGTATGGATCCCTGTGGCGCACATGTAGCGCTCGGCTTGTCGTTGGAGAGTTGAGATCCAACGCTTTGCACCAAAAGCGAACCCAGAATGGACAAAGGGTTCGAAAATGGCCTTCATTTCCTTCTCGCGCACATCCACGTGCTCCACCCAAATGACCAAGGAAGAACCATTCTGAAGATCACGTATCAGGCATCCAGAGGGGCGTTTTCGGCAAATCGATCTCACGGAAGGCTTCGGATTTGAACGCAATTCATCCACGGAGACATCCACAACGACCCAACTTCCATCCAGTTGTTGGTGAGAGTACCGAACAAACTAGACTTCACGAGTTAAAACGAGGTGAGATGGCACCAGAAACTCGGCCGACATCACTTGCTTCTGCTCCTTGTAGCCATCTTCGTTGTCGGAGGAAAGGATCTCCAACGTCTGGGCGTTTGTGATCATGCTACAGAAGACTGGCAACCATCGACCAACATCCCTTAAGATCTGAACGATGGTGGTCGGATAAAGGTGAATGGTTGCCGAGTGTCTCGACGATTCGGCTTTGAAGTACGGTGCGAGGTTCGGCTCGTTGAAACACTCGCAAGTACTCGGCCCTATTAAGAGTTTCGGGATGAATAGACGTGTCGGGAGTCGGTGAAGTTATCCACAGAGGAAATCCAGCAGTGGCCATGAGCAGGAGCTCGTCTTTGGCCTTGCGGGCGATATCCGAGATCAAGTCGGTGTGGACTCCGACAAGATCATGAGCAGGTCCGGGAAGATTAGATGGCACAGGTACGGATGGGCGCTCGACTAGGGTAGGCATGAGGCTCCGCACATCCCGTCTCAAGTGGTCCATGTCGATTGAATCATCGGACAAGACAAGAAGAGGCTCCGGAGGAACAACTTCGAATCTTGATCGATGCACATCTGAGTGCGGAACAGGACCTCCGCACTGGGGACAAATGCCGTTGTGAAGAGCATCGATGAGTTTCTGGTTCTGCTCTTGAAGCTCCTCATTCTTACTCATCAGCTCCTCGTTTCTTCTTATTAGATCGGCATAAATTTGCTCCTCTGACGGGATACCGTGCTTATCATGAAATCTCCTTCCCCAGTTGTAGACCTTATTTTCATTTAACCCGAGTTCTATAGCAAACCTTGCTCTTTGCAGTTTGAGTGGGTGAGGATTCACCGTGTAAAAGTCGGTCAACGCATCATTTTGCTCTTTGGTGAATCTCGTCCTCGAGCCTCTCGTACGCTTCTCGGAAGGTCCAGCAACAGCAACAATAGGTGGATCAGCAGCCTGGATTGGTGCTTGTGGTTCTAGTTCTGGTTCTGGCACATCCGGCATGCTAGCATTAATAGTATCTAGAATGCTTGGTGGAATGATTTCATCCAAGCCTTCAAAGAAATCACTCTCTGGAGGACTAGAATGAAACAACTCACTGAAAGAATTCACTCTTTTGGCCATTTCTAGGTTGGGAGGGAGAATAACTTTCTGGAAAAATAACTAAGAACAAGTGAAGAACAGTATGAACAAACGAGAGAAAATTTAGAGAGACTAAAAGGGAACTAAGTGAAAATGAATGCAAAATGAATGGAATGAAGCACATAGATACAAACCAAGGGAAATGAACAGGTGCACGTACGCACACGTGCCACAGACACAGATCCGCAAATTGCGGATCGAGCGACGAAAGTCGCAAAGGCTACAGTTGACACGCATGCGGATTATTAAACAAATCGGCCGACGCAAAAGTCGTCCGTCGGCCCAATCAAAATTTTTTTACATTTTTTATTTTTTTATTTTTTTTATTATCGAGCCGACGCGAAAGTCACGGGACGGTCCAATAAGAATTTTTATTTATTTTTTATTTTTTTATTTTAATACTTTACGAAAAAGTCGTAAAGTAAACAGTGAAAACGCGTGGCACACGCGCTGACGGCTGCCGACACTTTAAACGGGCCTGGGCCATCGGAATGGTCTGGGCCTTAAAGTGAGCCTGGCCGCGTAGAGAACGGGCCATTATTGGTGAGCTTAAACTAATGGGCCTAAAAACGAACAGGCCCGATACGCTAAATGGGCTTGGGTTACGGGTTTCAGGCTTCGGGAATGACACGGGCCCAATGGGCCAAATTTTTTATTTTTTTATTTTTCTTTTCGAAACCTAAAACCCTAACCAATCACACAAATGGGCCTAAGGCCCAATAACAAATAACTACAACAAGCCCAAAAATAAAACACACATTAATTATAAACATTAAAAATAAATAATTACAAACAGTAAAACAAAACAAACACACATTATTTTTTATTTTTATTTACAATTAAATTTTTTTTATTTTTTTTATTTTTTATTTTAAATAAATAACGATAGTGAAAAGAAAACTTACCTTTTTACTCCCGAGGAAACCGAAAATCACCAACAAGACATCAACCTCAAGGTTTTTCAACCTTGACTTCCTAAACGTATGCTCCGATGTATGTGGTAGAATTTCCGATAAACCCGGATTATTTCCTATACAAAATAAAAAGGTTAGTAATAAATTTACAAAATAAAAACAAAATATTTACAAAGTTAAAAATATGTCACAAATTGTCTATATAAAATGAATGAATAAATTTTCCTATGTCTAAGTATATTTTATTTACACTGAAGTGTACAAAAATATTTTCCTTTGTCTGAATATAGTTGAAAAAAATGAAAGTTGATTCCAAGCGGTAACTCAAGGTGGACTTACGGCCTAGGTGCAATGCCTTGACTTAAATGACTTTCCGTGTTTTCAGAGGCGAATGGCCAGATCATATGAGAATAAGCGAGGGGCAGGATTCATTTGGTGGACTACGGAGGCTTACACCCCTATCGACTTACGTCAGTCTATAGTCCTCTGAATCCAAAACCTGTCACCCAGGGTCTCGACCTAGACACCATCCATGTGCCCCTTACTCAGTTGAGAAAGCACTTAAGTGTTCGACAATTCTCCAAGTGTTAATAAAGGCCGCCCTCAACCTCAAGTGACCTTTCGGTACAAATGAAGGGTTTAGGCCAATATTAATAAAAGGACATTACCTATTCCGTTCAAGTTACAACTTACAACAACAAAAAATAATCAACTATACTTAGAACACCTAAGTATAATTACTAAGTGTAACCAAATATATACAAGTATAAACAAATATTATTCACAAATATTCACACAAAAAAAATATTAGTTAGGAATTTTCAATCCACGTCGACGGCGCCAAAAATTGACACGCCCAAAATGAGCATCAATTTAAAAAAAATCTCTATCGGTAGTATAGTGCATAGTAGGGTATCGTTCACAACGGAGATCAAAGGGTGTACCTAACAAAAAATGTCACAAAGAATTAAATAAAATAAAGAATTATTATTAACAAGTATAAAATATAAATATATACATATGTACAAAGTAAAAAGGGGAATTGAGAGATAAATTGAATGAAATAAATTAATTAAATTACAAAGAATAAATAAAATATGATGATGAAACACAAAGTATATAAAGTTCAGCCACATATACACAAGTTTACCAATCATTAGACCGAAAATTAACCAAGTTCCCTAGCCAAGAAACCGAAACTAACATATGTGGAATGCCCACACGGGTTATCATTCCCCAAATAAAACCTCTTCTATGAAAATTAACCTAGTGAACGCTCATCTAGATTAAACAATTAAACATGCAAAGGTGATCAATCAATAACATATCTAACGCATAGGAGAAGAGTTGTTAATTAAAGTGCGCGACCTAGCGAACGCTCGTCTATCCGCGATCCTTCTTATTTTGATTCTGACCCGTTTGATAAGCCTTTACTACTTGTGAATTAGAATTAAAACCCTAATTCTAGCACTAATTACATGAAATCATCTTAAGTTTTGAACCTTAAAACAAGAACACATAAAAGATTCAATAAAGCCGAATCAAATAAACGGAGTCACATAAGCTGCTAGAAGAACTAATTAATTAGGATCTAACAATCAAATAAACTCATAAAATATAGGCTGAAAATTATAAACGTCATGTCATGTTAACTAGTACAAAGAATAAACAAGCAACAAAGAGGAACTCAAAAAGAGTAATTAAAGAATAAGTTGAAGTACACCATATGGAAAGTAGGAAGAACTCGAAGATCACAAACTCTTAAATCCTCACGCGAGTAACTCAAAAGCCGAGATTCCCAAGGTGATGATGATGGTGGTGATGATGGTTGATGGCTGGTGGTAATGGTGTAAACAGCTCCCCTCCTCCTTGAAGACTTGAATACCCTAAATACTAGAGAATGGAAAATATGATGTGAGATGGAGAAGAGAAAGAGGAGGGTTTGTCCCTCCCCATTGGGGTGTGAATTGGTGAATTTGTGTATTGGAAATAGGCTCCTATTTATAGGAAAATGGAGAGGAAGAAGAAGATAATGGAAGAAATAAACAAAGAAAGGGAAAAGAAGTGGAATGTGAATGGGAGATAAAGAAATGGTAAGTGGTGGTGGAAATGGAATCATATGGCAATTAACCATTTATTTACCAAAAAGAAATTAAACACTAATGGTGTGGGCAGAAAGAAGAGGAAAGAATATAGGGGTGAGTGGAGCATTGAAAATAAAAGAAGAGGAAAGAAATAAAAACGGACAGCACTGAGCAGTGCGCACTTAGAACGGAATCCTGCACGTTTCAACGGTTGGATGCTTATGAAATTTTATTTGGGAATAACTGACATCCATGTGCAGCGTGTATACAAATTACAGCTAGATCTGACGGTGAAATTCAGAGATATGGGCCTCGCAAGTTGACCTATCTGCACAGGCAGATTGTCCGAAAATCTGGGCTTGGGCCTTTCCTCATGCTTTGTGAACCTGGGCCTTCCTTCATGGATTTGGGCCTTCCATCTTGGGTTTGGGCCTCCTTCTTGGGTTTGGGCCTTCCTTCATGGATTTGGGCCTCACGGAAGCTCACCTCTTAATGGGCCTCGCAAAAGCCCATTAGACTTCGTTTCTGCACATGTTCACATTAATACATCATTTTGGACTCAAATATGGAAACTAAGCTAAAATAGCAAAGTTACATTTAAATCATAGCAAAATAGTAGGGAAAACACATTAAAAACGTCACACTTTGTGCTCCTATCAAACGCATGATCAGAACGAAAAAGAATTCTTTTGCATTACCTCTAATGACTGCGGAAAAAAGTGCATATTAGAGGAGGTTATGTGTCTCTCTAGTGGGTTGTATGCTACTACTATTCGATCTATTGAATCCAACAATGTCATTCGGGATAACCTCTTGGATTTTGACACATATTGGGTTTGGCATGACAAATTGGGATATTTCGGTAGTGATTTGATGATCCATATACTGAAAACATCTCACGGACATTCATTTTATAGAGCTAATCAAAGCATGGATCAAAGATTAATTCAAGGAGATGAGACAAGCATGCCAAAGGGAAAAACTAACGCTGTCTGTCGCCTGTCGACCGGTTGAGGTATTGTTGCCGACCGGTCGAGAACCCGTCTAGAGAGCATCGACGGGGTCAAAATCCTCATATGCTTCTGAAGACTCTATGGCTAAGCGCTCGTTTTGCAAAACCTGTTCCTTAGAGAAATTAAGACCGAGACCGTCCTATGCAAAGGATTCTAAAGTACTTCTTCCATGCTAACAGAGAATCCAAGGGGATATCTATGGATCTATTCAACCACCAAGCGAGCCATTTAAGTATTTTATGGTGTTGGTTGATGCGTCGACACGTTGGTCACATTTCGCATTGTTGTCCTCTCATAATGTTGCTTTTGTTAAACTTTTACCACATATAATTCGATTGTGGGCTCATTACCCGGATCATCCCATTAAATGTATCAGTCTTGATAATGCTGGAGAGTTTACATCGAAGACTTTTGATGATTACTACATTCTTATTGGGATTGATGTTGAGCATCCAGTCCAATATGTGCATACCCAGAATAGTCTCGCAGAGGCTGCCATTAAAAGGATACAACTGGTCACAAGGACAATGCACACCAACCTTCCTCTCTCCGCCTGGGGGCACATAGTATTGCATGCAATTAAGCTTATTCGTCTAAGGCTCACCGCCACCTAATCTTTTTCTGCGCAACAGCTAATGACTAGGCACTAGCCAAACATATTTGGGTGTGCTGTTTATGTGCCTATTACGCCGCCACATCATATTAAGATGGGTCCTCAATGACGAATGTGTATTTATGTTGGATTTGAGTCTCAAACCATAATCCGCAATATAGAACCCTTGATAGGTGATCTATTTACCGCCAGATTTGCGGATTGTCATTTCGATGAGACAATTTTTCCGTCATTAGGGAGAGATAAGAACGTCAACGTTAAATAGGAAAGACATAAATTGTCGTGACATATCCTCCACTCTGTCTCATAACGATCCCCCTATTACACAACGAGAAATCGAAGTGTGTAGAATTATCGATCTTCAGAAAGTCGATGATTCTCTTCCGGATGCTTTCTCAGATCTTTCTAAAGTGACTAGATCATATATACCTACTGCAAACGTACCTGTAAGGATGGAAGTCCCTAAAAAGGGCTTCAGACTCAAAGAGCACCAACTGTCGCCCCTGAAGAAGGGCCGGGCACTGGTGGTGCCGCCGCTAGTAATGGTGGTGATGTGGCTCAGTCAGTGGCTCTGCTGAGGAAGCGTGGGAGACCACTGGGTTCGAAGGATACATGCCCTAGGAAACGGATTGCGAAAGCACTTAATAATCCTCTCATGAGAATGTTCCAGATTACGATTATGTCCAAGAGACATCTTTGGAAGATGCTTCATCGTCAGAACCTATCCGTGAAAGCATAGAGATCTCGATTAATTACACTAGTGTACATGAGAAATGAGATAGAAACTCCATCATATATAATTGACGATGTGTTTACATATTCTTGTGCACGAGAGTTGATTGAGACCGATGATATCGAACCCCGCTTCGTTGAGGAATGCCAACATAGAGTTGATTGGCCTAAATGGAAAGATGCGATCCAGGCTGAGTTAGACTCACTAACAAAGAGAACGGTATTCGGGCCAGTTGTGCCGATCCCTTCAAAAATAAAACATGTTGGATATAAATGAGTCTTTGTTAGAAAACGTAGTGTACATTATAATGCTCCGCTACCTTGTCAATTTGGTAGTTTTCAAAAAATTGAATATGCAGCTTATGTATACAGCTTATAGATGTGGTCACAACCATCTCCATGGGGATCTAGATACGGAGATTTACATGAAGGTCTCGAATGGAATTCAGTTACCCAAGTCAAGTGGCTCTAGACCACGAAGAGCATTTTCTATAAGATTGCGACGCTTACTATATGGATTGAAACAATCCAGACGGATGTGGTATACCCATCTAAGTAACTACTTGATTGGAAGATGGTATGTGAAGAATGAATTATGCCCCTGCGTGTTTATTAAGAGCACAAGTTCTGGATTTGCAATTGTTGCGGTTTATGTCGATGATATGAATATTATTGGAACCCTTGATGAACTAAGAGAAACCGCTGAATGCTTGAAATCCTAGTTTGAGATGAAAGATCTTGGGAAAAAATAATTTTGCCTCAGTTTAGAACTTGAGCACAGTGATAGTGGGATCCTGATTCATCAATCAACTTATACCTCAAAGATGGTCAGATGTTTTAATATGGATAAGGTTCATCCTATTAGCACTCTTATGATTGGTCGCAACCTAGATCCAAAGAAAGATTCGTTTCGCCCAAAGGATGATGGTGAAGACGTTTTAGAGGCTGAGGTGCCGTACCTAAGTGCAATATATAGATGCATTATTGTACTTGACACAATGCACAAGACCCGATATCTCCTTTGTTGTTAACTTGTTAGCTAGACATACCTCGACGCCCATGCAAAGTCATCGGACTGGCATAAAGAATTAAAGACTATCTTTCGTTACTTGAAGGGTACGATTGATATGGGCTTGTTCTTTCCCTACAGAGTCAAGAAAATATGGCACAATGGGTGAGGAACCCGTGCTTGCCGTACGTGCAGCCGACCTCGATGGTCGACCGGTAGACATGCAACCGACGACCGGTCTAACAACGATCAGTGCCGCTGCTGCCCCTGTACCCAAAATCCTTGTGATGTTTTGGTTAGTTTTGCTAATACTGGGTATCTCTCTGACCCACATAAATGTCGTTCTCAAATGGGTTATGTCTTTACCATGGAAAACACCACCATATCTTGGAGGTGTACGAAACAGACCCTTGTCGCTATTTCTTCGAACCATGTAGAGATCATTGCTCTCCATGAGGCGGTTTGTGAATGTATATGGTTAAGGTCCATAGTACACACATAAGAAGTATATGTGGTTTAAGGTCTACCACAGATGAACCTACGTGCATTTATGAGGATAATGTTGTTTGCATAAATCAAATGAAGCAAGTTTCATCAAAGGCGAAAACACCAAGCATATATCGTCGAAATTCTTCTATAATCAGCAACAACATAAATTCCTCAAGATTCAAGTGAATCAAATTCGATCTGAGGATAATGTGGCAGATTTGTTTACCAAATCGCTACCTAAATCCACGTTTGAGAAGTATGTCAAGAGCATTGGTTTGCTTAACTTATATGACATTCCATGATTGTGTGTTATACTCTTTTTCCCTTCGACCAATGTTATTTTTGTCATATTGAGTTTTTGTTACTTTGCAAGGTTTTTGAATGAAGCAACGCGAGGAGCACCACCTACTGTTGACGACATAAGGGGGAGTATTTTTTTTTAACAATACAAGAGGGAGTATTTAAGGAAACCTACTTTGTGTGTGCCTTGAAAATATTTAGTTAGTATGGAATAAAGATTATGTATTGAATATGATTCCAATTACGATATGAATTGTATCATGTTTTTTTCTATAAATAGAGAGCCCTATTCATTAATAAAATTCATTATATTCCTGCGCTATTTCTCTTCTTATTTACTTTCAGTATTCTATAACAAATTTAACTATTTGTTTAGCGATATTATTGGCGCCCTGATTTCCTCCAAATCGGCCAATTTTTTTTTTTTCCAATTTGGCTAGTTTGCTATAAGCCTTTCAATTTTGACACGACTCGAAACCCACACTAAATAAAATGGGTTGAACCCGCATGATTGAAAAATTGGTCATTTGTGGGTTAACCTACCAAGACGCGTTTAATAAATGGATAAATTTTGAGTCAACCCGTCAACTCGCAAATCATTTCCGTAAGTCAAGGAAAGGACCATCAAGTTGTATCAGCATTTTTATTAAAATCCCTAAAATCCATTAATACCCGACCCGAGTACAGAGAGTAAGTAGGGTTTATCGAGTCTAGTACCAAAACCCAATCCCCCATCTCCATTTGACGCTTATCGAAGTCTAGATGGGTGGTGCGAGCAACAGATTATTGAGCCTCTTCTCCACCACCGCTCACCCTCTCCCTTTCCCTTTCCCACTCCACCACCACCACCACCGCGTCCCTTGTCTCTTCCTCCTCCGCCTCTCTCGCCACTCCTCCAATCCCCCACTCTTCCGTTCTTTCCTCTCTCGCCATCATTCTTCTACTTGTCGCTCCTCCTCTTTCCCTCTCAAATCCTCTCACCATTTCCATTCTCATTCCCACGCCTCCGACTCACCTTTGCACCCCTGGCCGGAGTGGTCGCACCTCCTTAATGCTCTCTCTGCGGCCGGTTATACTCAAATCGATGATGCCCAGGACGCCTTCACCGTGCCTGTCGGGGACGACTTTGAGCGCGCTGCCACTGTTTATTTGGCCTTTGCGAGGGCACGACCTGGCCTTATCAGGCATGCCATGCCTTTTCTCTAAACTCCTCGCTATCTATGTTCTTCTGCCAAATGGTGAAATCAGGACTTATGATTATTTTTTTTTCCTGCAGGTTGCTTTCTAGGCAAGATCTAGAGGTTGTGGTGGAGAATGGGACCCCATTTCTGTTCCAGAATGGGGATGATTCGGCACGACGTATGAGATTATTTCTAGGCCAAGCCGTTTCCAATGTGAGCTCTACTACTGCTATTATTTTTAGTTTTTACTGTTGCCCAAAACCAATTACTTAAATTCTATCAATGCTCTTCACATTTTGAATTTTGATGTAACACAATGGTTTGTTCAAGAAAATTAAGTAATTAGACACCAAAATCTTAGATTGAAGAAAAAATTTCAGAGAATGTTATCTTGGGTTATGTGTCTATTCTTAGCCCCGTGGTTTAGCTTAATGAGAAAGACGTTAAACTTTTATGCGGTAAGTGCTTCAATCTGACTGTTGTTAGGTGTCTATGAGGGTCTATATAGAGACCAGAACCCTGAGATGAACTTAATCAAACTTAAGTTATAGCTTCCTGCAAGTTAATTGGATTTGTCATCCTATAGTTTTCACTGAGCTGGGCTCTATGCAAAGGCACCAGAAATTGCTAGTTTCCTCTACATTACAACAAAAGCTAATATAACTTCTTCTTTGTAGCTTTATCTTTCTATTTGTTTGGTTGATAAGATGTGAGCTATAGGTATGTGTTACTAGAGTGAAGAACTCTGAAAAGTAGTAAAAAAAGAAAAAGAAAAAATGGCTGGTAAAGTTGACAAATGCTATTCTCTTAAGTACTGGTATAGATTCACAATAGGTCTTGTTTAATACATCTTTACTGGTGTATGTAACACATCTTTTTTGAAATACAAACTTTTAAATCGTAAGGTGTTCTAAAAGTGTTCATATCTTCTACTTATGTTTTTCTTTTTGTTGGTATTGTGGTGTTTTTCTCTTTTTGTTGGTATTGTGCTTATATTGGTTCAGCAAAAGCATAATATCAGCAGAGAAAACATAGGCAGAGGTTCCTATTCAGTTTAAAGTTGCTTTTACAGCATGTAAAAGATTAGAACTCATCCGACATTGACCAATAAACAATCTCTATCATGGGTCTGAATCAAAGAAAAATCCTATATTGACAGATTGTGTCCCCATAGGGTTGAAGAATGTAACTGGAGTTAAGTGATCAGTTATAAGATGTTAAACTGAAAATGATATGTGGACTAAGGTTAAAGGAAAAAAAAGATAGGGTATCTTGTGGGGATCTTGAACTTTTGCCATACAATCCCACAACTAAATTGACAGTTCTTTTTAATTTGATTTAAATTAATTAAGAAACCTGTGAGGATCATGTTGTTTATCTTTCTTTTTTAATCAATACGACTATCTGGATAACTGATGTCTTCTAGTTCCTGCGTTTTATGCACTGATTATTAAATATATTTTCATAAATATATTTGAGTTACTACTACTAACCTAGTCTCTTTCTATGCTCTAATTGTGTTCCGAATTATAGGCCTTCGATACTGATAAAGCACAAACGGTTGATTTGATGAGATTTATATTGAGTTATGCTAGCAATCCTGTTTTTTCTTCAGAGCAAAACAACTTCTACAATAGAGAACTTGTTGAATCATCTGTCCGTAATCTGTTGAGAGAAATGGCGAAGCTCTGTTATAGTGCTCCAGAGTCCAACTCTTTTGGGGCAGTGCAGAATCAAAGTCCTGATATTCATGGAGAAACTTCTAGGCCTTTTGGCAAAACTATTGAAATGAAAAGAGGCGACTGGATATGCTCAAGGTAGAATCCTTTTTATGGCCAATGGTTAGCAAGTGTTGAGTTAATTCTTGTTAAAAATTCAATACATATGTATGAAATGATTATGGAGCATAGTTTGTGGTTTATTTTGCAATTTTTTTTTTATAGAGTATTAAATATTCTTTATCTAAATGGGCAGGTGTAATTTCATGAACTTCGCAAAAAACATGACATGCCTTGAATGCAATGAGTCCAGGCCAAAGAGACAGCTGACTGGCAGGGAATGGGAGTGTCCTCAGTGAGCATTACTTCTTTATTACATCTTCTCCTGATTTGCTTATTTAGTTCTGTATTTTTGTATTTAATTGACTGCGAGAATAACTTCTTCCTCAGATGTGACTTTTTTAACTATGGGAAAAACATGGTATGCCTGAGATGTGACTCCAAGCGGCCCGTAGATGTCACACTTGGTACCACCAAAAATAGTTTGGATATGGGATTTGAAAATGGAGATGATACAAATAAGGCTGATATCAATAGCAGGCTGGCTGCTAATGAAGAGAAGGCACAGCGGTGGTTTAGTAAGATTTCTCAGTTAGATAGTACTTCAAACATGAGCAGTGCGATTACAGATGAAGATTTTCCTGAAATAATGCCATTGAGGAAAGGAGTAAATAGATTTGTTGTGAGTACAAGGAAGACACCGTTAGAGAGGAGGCTGGCGAATGCCCAGTACCAAAGAAACTTGGATAATGATGAAAATAAGGATCTCCTAACGGGGAGTGCAAATAAGTCACTGGATGCTACAGCCAACCAGACTTTAGATAACATTCTTGGTCGTTCATCTGTTTCTCAATCAAATACTACAAGTACCAATGCTGGACAAAATGTTAAAACTGAAAACCCCTCTTTTATTTCTAGCTCAGGTTCCACACAGTATCGGAACCCGAGAGGGAGTAATTCCAATTATGCCCCATTTGTGCCATTACCTGCCGATGCCTTTGCTAAGAAACCTGAGAATTCATATATGCAGGAGAGTGGGAAGTTATTGAGAGACAAAAATGAATTTGTCACTTCGAAGGCCAGTGAATGGGAAGGCAGCGTTTCGGGGAGCAATGAGTCTGGTAAATCAGAGGACAGTATGCTGCTATCTGAGAAGTCTACAAAGCAAACTGGCAGCAGGAAAGAACAGGAACAAGCTGAGAAATCTGAAAGATGGTTTAAGAGGGTTGCAGAGTTGCATGATGTTACAGATCTCGCAAGTGCAATTGCGGATGAGGACTTTCCTGAAATTATGCCGCTCCGTAAAGGAGAGAATCGATTTGTTGTCAGCAAGAAGAAAGATCGTTCTTTGACTTCTCCAGCATACAAGAGAGGTACAGCTACGGAACAAGCTAACAATACTAATTATGTTCCCTTCGTCCCCTTCCCACCCGACTATTTTGCAAAAGCGGATAACCGGCAGACAAACGGGACAGATTTAGATAGCAAGATAGCTGATGACTCAACTCCAACTGTGATGCCAGAGAACCCTCCGGACGAGTCATGTGATACGAGACCTGGGAAGCTGAATACTGGTCATAGTCAACAGAAGGAAAATCAGCAAAGCCGTGTTGCAAGCGGGAATGCTGGATCTTCTGGAGATATTCTTGGTAAGAGCAGGACTACCTCTGTGTATGGGACCCCTACCAGTGGAAATTTTGCTAATCCTAGCACTGATAGCATGGGCAGATTGAACAGTGAATCTTCAGGGAAAGAGAATTTTAATGAGGCAGTGAATTCACTCCAACCGTCCAATGAACAGAACATTCGACAGCAGTGGACTGGGAAGAGTTTGGAGGGGTCAGCAGTGAAGGAACCGGATCCTTTAGATATGTCAGAGGAGGCAAAGGCGGAGAGATGGTTTAAGCGTGTTGCCCAGATTAAAGACATCTCAGAGCTGAGTCAGATTCCAGATGAAGATTTCCCTTCGATAATGCCAATGCGTAAAGGAGTGAATAGGTTTGTCGTCAGCAAGAGGAAAACACCGTTGGAGAGGAGGCTGACATCTCCCCAGTACAGAAAAAGCCTTCCTATTGTGAGCTCTGATCCAGTGAAGGAAAATGATGGTAGCTGAAAACGCTGAATATATGTTTTACTTTGTTGTTCTGGAAGAGATAATTGATAATTTGGTATCCTTTTCTACCGTAAGATTCTGTCGATTTTTCTGTACTTACGAAAATTGTCTTCTAAATAGTGTATATATATGGATTTAGATTTTTAGTAATCCTTGAGTTGGCACTCACTCATGTGGATTTGCATGACATGGAATTCATGACTTTCTCAGGTTGATAGTGTATTGCTTCCTGCCATCCTGAATTCTGATCTCCAGTTGCTCTTACTACTGTTGTTTATCAGTTGTGTGATTAATTGAAAAATTAACTGGTTGTCTTGTTCAGTGATAGAGAGAAAGGAAAATACTCAAAAGAAAATTATTGATTCTAATATCACATTCAGATGCCAAACCTTCGACAACTTATGTATAACAACGAAAAAGTTCTCGTTAAGGTAAATAAGGTTTTCATTTGAGTAATTAAATTTTAAAAATTGTAATTGTACATATGAGATATGTTAACATATATTAGAATTTTTTCACTATATCAATTCTCGTGCCCTCGTATCAAAAATTAGGAAAGCGCTCATAATTTTGGAAGCAATTTCTCGTGCTTAACCTATTGATGACACATTTACTTCATTAGAATGAGAATTGAAATGAAAAATTGAGTTTATATGGGGATGCCACATAGTAATGGGAAAATGTCACGATGGAGTTTTCTCAAGAATCCAATAGAGTTACCCAGAAGGAGCAGTTGGTGGAACCATGGAAATGAGGGAAGTACAAGAGATGAATCTCCGATATGTGTCTTTAATATAGACACGTGAAAGATCTTATGGAAGTTGCAGCGTAGCGACTTTTTCGATTCTTGCAAATATGCGGTAACGACCATAAAATCTGGAAGTTAAACTTGTAGCAGTATGGATTTACAATGGATTTCTGGCAATAAGGCTAGAGCTTGAAGTCGACAAGATTACCAATGTTATATTTGACGCATCCTATTTTGGGTCAACTGCATATTGTTGCCCAACAAACTTGGAAAATGGTCACAATCGTTCAATACATCAGCCACACTGGTTGAACCATAGACTGCTACAAAGAGGTCATGTTGATCAGAGAGTGGTGGGCAGTGTTGTACCACCACTCGGCCCAAGGAAAAAGATTTGTCCAGTTGTTCAGTTTATTTGCCACAAAACATCACAAGTAATGTTCTAGCGTTCGATTGAGGAATTTGGTTTTGGTAAAGCAGAACTGTGGCATAGTTGTGTGCCTTGAATTTTGAAAAATGACTCCCAACAATGGCTTATGAAGATTGGATCTCAATCACTAACTGTAACACCCCGATTTATATCTCACTAAATCAAGGACATCACAGTACTGCGAACGGTTAAGACATAAGCAAATATATCTTAACTTACACCTTAAGAATACGCAAAGCAATGTCTAAATGAAATAAACTAAAATCGTATATATAAATAGTATACCATAGCTAAATCGGAAGAGGTAAATAAACTGAGGTGCATATACAAGTTTTGGTCTCTTGAAAACTAAACCAAAATCAAAGTTATTATTAAAAATAATAATAATAACACGTTTGGAAGCAATGCAAGAAGTGCATTCTCAAAATGTTGACGTTAGACTTCCCACAGGTTTCAAGTAGCGAAATGGATATACAACCCAACGATTTGATCGAAAACTCGTTGAACAACAAATAAAATATTTAGGGAAAAACTACAAGCCAACAAGTGACACTAAAGCACAATTAAGTCGAAGTAAAACTTGGTAGCAACAAATTTTCAGTTTTTATACTTTGCCTAACTAATTAATGTTTTGAGAGTATCTATAGCTGACTCTATTTTTACTTTTTAGTTATTTTATTTTAGCAAACTGCACCAACTTCCTAAGTGGTTATTTACTTTAATTTTTAGCTATATAACTATATTATTTTTGTTAATTTAAAACATTTATTTTTAATTATTTTTTATATTTATTAAATATACTTGAACTATTTTTTATTCATTAGAAAAAATTATTTAAATTCAATACTAGTTAAAGTAGAAAGTATTAGTACAGACTTATTTCAAACTGACTAACCAAAATAGTTTTTTAGTTACTTTAACTTAAAAAAAGTTTAAAAAATAGCTGAAATTTAATTTACCTAACTTAAATAAAGAGCTGAAAACATTGATGAAGAATTGTACTAATAAAGAAAAAAAAAACATTGATGATGATTGAAGAAACTCCATTTCGCAAAACACAACGTGGCTCAAGTACGACCGGCGTGTATTTGAAGCCTGTATTCAATTCGCTACGAGTAAAACACAGAAGTCCATAACCGTGTCTTTTCATATCCCTATCTCCAACTCACTCATGTCTCCTCAATATTTCTCAGCAAGCTGTCTAAGAAAGCCGGCAACGGCCCTCAATTCAGCCTTGGGCTTCATTGTGTTCCTCATCTTTGACTTTCTTGACGCCATTCTGTGTATCCTGTACAGATATATTGATCACTACTTTGAAGGGTCGGCCGGCTCTTGTTATTGTGGACTCAGGGAAATAAAGCAGGTGAGGAATGTGGTTGATGATGAAGGAGGTCACCAGCTTTCAGAGACTTTATACCGGAGGAAAAACGTTTTCAGGGAAATGGGTCTTCTTGGATTTGCAAAAGGCTACAAGAAAACAAGTGGTGGCGGAGTTGTGGTGACCAATAGGTGGTCCGACTGTGGATGTCAGTCTTGTCTTTCATGGGTGAATGATACTAATAATCACCGGCTTCATCTTGTTATTAGGCAGCCTTCCTCACAAGGTATTTCGAGTTGCTCAGACTTCATTTATGTCTGATTTTTGTTGATGTTCAATTCATGGAAATGTGGTTCTCCAGAAAGTGGATATATAATTTTTCACTTTAATTTCCTCTTATTGTTTGTTACTCGCTGAATACAATCATGGTGCCACTTGTATGAGAAGTAATTGGGATAGAATGGAAAATTTACTGAACATTCGCAATAGGGTAGTGCTAGAAATTCCTAAATGTTATACCATAATTCAATCCCAAATGAGTTGTCATCTGCGCACACTTCATCAAACTTAGCTTAATAATTCCCTGGGTTGATTTATACTGTTTAGTTTCTTAAAAAAAAAATTAAAAAAACTACAAAAAATTAAGTTGTTTGAACATTGTTTCCTCGTACGTGATGATATGGCAAATACCATATCATTTTGGATTCGTATTTGGTATAAAATTTTGGAATCTCAAGCATTTTCGTTCACATTATCCAATCATAATATTCAAGATTCAAGAAATGAGACCCCATAATTTGTGGCAAGGCTAAAGCATTATTTTACACAAAACTAACTCGTCTATGAGACCCCATATTGCGATGGAAAACTTAAAATTCCTGATGAAGAAAATTTGTTCTCTCTCTCTCTCTCTCTATTAGATGTGGCATGCAATATTTTTGTTTTTCGAATTAGCTATATCACTAATGTTGTTGCTATCTTATGTTTGATAGCCATCACTGAGGGTTGCAGAGTACATGCAGCCGAGAATGTGATATTCCTTCATGGGTTTCTTTCTTCTTCCTCATTTTGGGCACAAACAGTGTTTCCAAATATTTCGGAACCTGTGAGTCGGCATTATAGGTTGTTTGCCATTGACCTATTGGGATTTGGTTTAAGCCCAAAGCCAAGGGACTGTTTGTATACTTTGAAGGATCACTTAGAAATGATTGAGAAATCTGTCATCTGTCCCTTCCAGTTGACTTCTTTCCATTTGGTTGCACATTCCATGGGTTGTTTGATAGCAATTGCTTTAGCTGCTAAGCACTCACAATTAGTAAAATCAATCACTCTTGTAGCACCTGTAAGTTTCACCTGAGCTTGCACATATATATGTTGGGTCTTCCTCTTCTTCCTTTTTGTTGTTTCTTTTTTAGAAATTTAATCTTCCTGTGATTTTCAATTGTAGCCTTACTTCCCTTGTAAAGATGGAGATAGTTTAAAAGTGCTTCACAAGCTTGCCGAAAGGAAACTGTGGCCACCTTTCCTGTTTGGAACATCATTTATGTCATGGTATGAGCATCTGGGTCGATGTGTCTGTTTCCTTGTATGCCGTAACCACAGGACATGGGAGAGGATTGCAAAGTTAATTACTTGGAGAAGGTAACTAAAGGATTAATATTATGATGAACTAGATCGATAAGAGGAAACAGTTTGCGTCAAAACTAGCAAATTTTTACGTACTCTTCCAAGAAAAAGCAAACTAATTTATATAAACTTCTCAAAAATAACAGAATAATAATATGCACAAGTGCATAACAGCATAAGGCTTTCACTTTTGTGTGTGGGATGTTGCGTAGTGTAACAGATTCATAAACTTTCTTTTCTTCTTACACGCAGATTGTACGCATTTTATTCTCGACTGAAATTTTGGTGCTTTCATACTTTACTATTCTTGAAAGGATTTATGTAAACTGCTCTTGTTTAAGCAAGACAAAAACCAATGTTTCGTTGATTTCATAAAAAAAATGCAACAAAACAAATAAGAGACTTATGTTTCCTTGACAGGGATCTTCATTTCATGAGTGTGGACTTAACTAGGCACACCCATCATTCAGCTTGGCACACCATGCACAATGTGATCTGTGGGGGAGCAAAGTTAATGGAAGGCTACTTGCAAGTTTTAACTAAAGCTGGGGTTAAAGTCTGTGTGATCCATGGAGATAGAGACCAGGTTGTCCCTCAAGAGTGCAGCACCAACATTCAGATGGCAGTTCCTGAGGCACAAGTTAACATCATTAAAAATGCTGATCACGCTTCTGTACTCTTTGGTAGAGAGAAAGACTTCACTCGCCATGTAGAGCATGTTTGGGCCGCTTCCTCATGGTCATAGTGATGGCTAATTTGAAAACTTGTACAATGTGGAGTGGAGAATAGATAATCCTATATTTTGTACAGGTTCTCTTTCCCAGAATTTTTTTGTTAAAAGCCAATTTGAGGGAAGATGTTTACCGGGCATGCAACAGAAATAAAAAGTTACATTTAATTAAACTGAAAGTGAAGATTGAATTAAGAGGGGTGTATTCAATTAGGAGTCTACAAGATTATTTTGTATTTTAAAAATCTATTTGTATTTAACTAAGATTTTAAAAAGTCATTTCAAATTTTGTTGACCACAGAGTGTGATTCTGAACCTGGACTCGAAGAAGCATTGGCAGCATTTACTGCTGGTTTAGAATACCAAGCCGGTGGAGAGTCCATTTGAATCAAGAATATTGGTGGTGTTGTAGTAAAAAACTAAGAATAGCTTTTCTAAATATAACTCTGCTAAATTTAGTCATCTTTATAATAGGAGCGTTTATGCGACGTTTTATAGTATTTATTATTATATTATTTTGGCCATATTTTCTATTTATCTTAGCTATTTATTTAATTTCTCATATTTTGTAGGATTCGGGAGTAAAGATAAGGAAGTTGGCTTAGATCGTGATAAATGGAGAAATTCCAATCACTTAAGGAAACCTTGATGGACAAGGAAGACCGGAGCATCCATATTTCTATCTATTGGGCTTTTTCTTGGAGTATAAGACTCCACAACTTATAAAGAAGTGTCTAGGGTTGAGAAATTGATATAAAAGGAACCCTAGTCACAGCAGAGACTGACTTTTGCCTCTAGAGACTCGTGAACAGCCGAGAGTAAAGGAAGAATACACCCAGTCGACCGGTCGTGACGTCGAACCAGAATTTCATCTTTGGTTTTTGGTTTCTCCACCTTTCATGTATTCTTTTGGGATTTCTCTTAAATACATGAGTAGCTAAACTTCTTGTAGCTAGAGCTAGATTGAAGCCTGAACATGATTACTTTGATGTCTTGATATTTGGATTTTAATCAAGTTTTGCTTTCCAAATGATAATGGTTTCATTGTTCGTAAATTGTAATTTTTCTATGTGTTTCTTTGATTTGCGACCTTAGGAGCATGTATTAGGATTGACCATCCATAAGCATGTGTTTGAAGACTCATATCTGCATGTGTTTAACTTGTGGTGTGACGAGTATTGCGGTATTTGTATGAAATCGTTTTTAGGATACTTAGAATACACACTATGTTCTAAGATTCATGCTATGTTCATATTCTCTTTGACCTTAATGATCTCTATTGTGTTAATTTGAGCATGACCAAACTAGATTGCATAGTAAGGAATAGGTTAAGACATTGGACCAAATGTTTAACATACTAAGAGAGAATGAATATGGATTGCATCCTAGACCAGGGACTTTTCGTGAGCATAGTTTAGTTGCACAAAAGTAAATGACGGAAATTAAATGACTTGAAAATAAAGATAGATAGTGGGGAATTCGACCTTGGCCTCTTTTGTAAGAAATAATGTTCCAAATATAAATAATGCAACTTCAATTAACCAATTACCCTCATTGCATCCAGGTAAGACTATAATGGGCAAACTCCTTTTATAGTATTAATTCTAACCAATTAAGTCTAGAATTAACTATCTAGGAACAAGTTCAATTACCGGTTAAGTACCAATTCCTTGTCCTAGATGCATAAAGCTTTGAATTAAGGTAATCATGCAAGCAAACAAATCCTAGTTCTAGGTGATTTTAACTCACAACCCCTACATGAATACATAGTATGCTTTTAATATTTAAATGTTACCAATCCTTAAATATTAAATCATATCATGGTAAATACACATACTCAAAGTAGTAGAGTCTAAGTATATGTATTTAAAATGATGAACTAGCATGTAGGCATGTTAAAAAAATTAATATTTATTTATACTCAAAACATAAATTCATAACAAGTTTGGTTAGGTCTTTCCCCCAAAATATTTACAAGTAACATTATCCCGAATTATTCACAAACACATTAATTACATACATTAAAATAAATATATTAAATAAACAAGAGTTCGAGAAATGTTATTGTTGTGTCCATGAAAATGAACACTGCTTCCAGGCTTGAGTGGAAGGCTCAGTCATAAGTGGCGGTGACGGCGGAACTAATCGAAACCGTCTTTATTGATTTTGGATGTGGCGGGTGCTGCTGTGATGGTTGATGCCCAAATCAGATTGGATGCAGAGAGAAGCCAAGGTGGTGGCTTGGGTTTCCATCGATGTCGGCGGTTGAAGTGGTGATGAACTGATGATGATGAATTTGCAGATGGCACGGCCTGGGTGCAGTTAGTGATGCCGGCCATGGTGATTATGATGGACAAAGCTCTCGGTAGAGCTTCCATGAGGCCTTCTAAATGGACTGAGCACGGTTGCTCAGTGGTGCTTCTGATTGAATTGTGGATTGCAGGACAAGTCCTTAAGAAGCAGAAGAAGATAGGAGCAGGTGAGGAAAGGTGGTGACGTGCAGCTAGAAACCAAGGAAGGTTATCGGCAGTGACGGCTGATGGGAGGTGGGCGGCTCGGTGGAGATGACGACCGGCGATAAGGTTGAGGGGATTGCTGCCTACAATCCAAAAACCAAAATAAAAAGAAATTAGATAATATAAATAAATTATTAAAATAAATATAAATATAAAATATGAATATGGAAAAATAATGTGGAGATTTCAATTTTGTTCGGCCACCGCGTGTGGTGGTTGCGCCTCTAATTGTGGTGGTTCGCCGACAAAGTTGTCGGGATTCAGAATAGTTTCTGAAATGTTCGTACAATGTCTGTAATCCACATCCAAATGATGACCGATGTCATTATAACGTCTGAAAGTCACGGTTGACTTTCCATAATTTTTGGAATTGCGCTAAAACCTCCAAAATGCACCTTTTATGCAAATAAAATATTTTCTTCATATTTTCCCTATACATACAACAACACACATTAAACATACTAATAGGTCTTTAGAATAACTTAATCTAAGTATTTAGAGACACTTTATGTACGTATTTTGCGTGCACATCAGCAACGCTGTTCCTTAGGATGCATACCATTTATTACTTCGAAGACCATGGTAGTACGATAGAAAGGTGAATCATAATGATTTCAAAATTGTTTATTCTTTTGGAAGGAATGTTGCAAAGTTTACTCTAGACTCTGTGAAAGAAATTAGGCACACAAAGATATCTGAAGTTGCGAAAGAAGTGCACCGTGCGAAAGAGAAAAACAAGGGAAAATGTTGGGGAGTAAAAATTACCCGAGGAGAAAACCAGTTGAGGAAGCCTTTTTGTCGAGGGCAGTCTGAAGAAATGTCTGAGGGATCGAGAAGTCCGAAGGAAACGTCTGAGGGGCTTATCCACCTCAAACACTTTGTAGAGAGCACACAACAAACTGCTAGAATATAGGAGGTGCTCAGAAACTTGGGGCAGCAGCATAAGAGGACGTGAAAAACACCACTCCTCCCACTACAACCACAAATTAAAGGCCAAGCACCAAGAAGTGAGGGCAAGCATACTTGCTCTATAAATTGAGGAACAATCAATGGAAAAGGGGACATAATTGAGAGGATCATATTTATGGGACCTAATTGATGAGAGAATGGTAACATGTATTTTGCCCGATTTATTTTATGCTTTTATCGAATAGAAACTGACTTTGGCATCAGAGTGTTTTTGTTTTGTAGGTCTCCCCCCCCTCTCTTCTCTTCAATCGCGCGTCCATGCTTTTCAAGAATGAAATGGTGGGAAGATTTTATGTTGGTGAATCTCTCTCCGAAATTTCATGTATCAACAAAAACTTATTGTTTAAATATGAGTTCCTTGGAGAATTGCGAGAATAGAGCCCAATTTTCATGCTCATAGTTTCGCAAGTCAACAAGGAGGTTCCACCTAAGGTTGCGAAGGAATTGGACCTTGCGAAAGAAAAATACAATATACAATAACAACTTACTGACCCAGTCTGAGTTACATGGATAGTTACGTGAACAGAGGTTAACGTTCATTCTAGTGATTTTACAAGTCACAAACAACCCTTTTAAAGTTCCACCTGTGTTGCAATAGATGTTCGCAGAGTTTCAAGGGGTTGTAGCTGAAGAGATACCTGTTGAGCTTACCCCAAAGAGAGGTATTTAGCATCATATTAATTTTGTTCCTGGAGGCTGGAGCAGTTAATCCTATTAAAGTGGAAGCCATTGTCAGTTGGCCTACTCTTGCTACACTTCACAGCACTAGAAGTTTTCATGGTTGGCTTCATTTTATCAACGTTTCATCAAAGGATTCAGCACTGTTACAACTCCAATAACAAAGTGTTTGAAAGGCGGAAGTTCTCAATGGGATTCAAAAACACAAAAAAGATTTGAGCTTATGAAGAGGAAGATGACAGAAGCCCATATCCATGTATTCCCTGATTTCAACAAAGTGTTTGAGGTGGATTAGGATACTTTAAATGCGGGAATTGGTTCTATGCCCAGCCAAGAAGGCAAACCAGTGGCATTTTTAAATGAGAAGTTAAATCATTCTCTTACAAGGTACTCTACCTATATATGATAAAGAATTATATGCCATTGTTAGAGCATCAAATCATTGGAGACATTATCTTATTTGTGAAGAGTTCATTCTCTTTCCTGATCATGAGGTGTTACGTTTAAGTGGACAAAACAAGTTGAACATCCGCGCTATGCTAGGTAGGTTGAATTTTTGCAAACTTAATTATATTGTTCATACCAAGCACAAGTTTGGGAAAATGAATCAAGTGGCAGATGCCTTAAGCATAAGACATACTCTTCTAAATACAATACAACTAAAAGTCATAGGGTTTGAAGTTCTACAGAAACTATATCAAGAAGACTCATTCTTCAAGAAAATCTGGGCTGAATGTTCAACTGGTACATGTGATTCTTGTTATACAAGGAGGTTATCTTTTAAAAGGAGTTCAATTTTGTATTCCAAAGAGTTCATTGAGAGAGTTCATTACTATTGAAGTTCATGTTAGAGAGATATATATATATATATATAAATCTAAATGATGAACGGTTTCGATGATTGAGTTATGTTGTCAATTGGGGAGGTGATATGTGCGCATTTTTTTTTTTCGGGGGGGGGGGGGGGGGGGGGGTATATATATATATATATATATAAAAGAGATATATATATATATATATATTAATTTTAGATTAGGGAGATTATTTTATTGTCTCAATTATGAGGTTCATAATGTCGTTGATATGCACGACAATTTTCGAAATTAGAGTAGGGATTCCCAGGGAGCCTTTTCATAAAATTTTAATTAATTAGCTTAATTATTGATTTACATAAATTCTATGGTATTGAATGACATAATTTTATGTTATCATTTTCTATAAAAGCATGTGTACACAAGAGGTTATTTTATAAGAAATAACATTGAATCATCATACATATGCATTATGAGAAAATGCAAGTATATATACAACAGAAAAGAGTATAGATCGATATGAGAAATATTGTAATCTAAACGAATTGAGAGAAAATAACTCTATTTGTGTAGCTGACTTAAGTTCTAACCAGGGGCCAGAGAATGTCAGCCCACTATGTACAAATAAGGGAGTGAAACCCTTTCAATGAGATTGATAAAATATCATATTGGGCATATTGACACTAGTGAAACGAGAACTATAACAAGATGACTAACAAAAGAGAAATATAGTATAGCTTTGGATTAGTGAGAAGCTGATGAGTAAGCATGACATTCATGTATTGTATTTTGATTAATTGTTTGATTAATTGATTGTGGACACATAGCTAATAATGACCTAAAAAGCCCTACTGAGTCACTGGTTGAGCTCACCCCTTTAAAGATTTTGTAAGTTTTGGAATCGAGAATCTAAATGATTAGATGAGCCTAGCTAGAATGACGAGTTTAGAACGAGGTGTTCATATTTGTATATTTGTAAAAGATTTTGTTATTTTTAATTAGATCATAGTGCGCAGCAGAAATGTATTTTATTTTATTTTTATTTTTTAACACTCACACCCCCAATTCGAATTTATGTGCCTAAAAACCACCGTCACTAGGTCTAGGACGTGGTAGAATTGTATCAGAACTAACCACAGTTTAGAACCCCAGGATCTGTGAATTAATCAATCGAGTAAAATCCTCATCAAAGTCAAAGTTGGTGTCCTTAAAGCATCTTTATCAGACTCTTTATCTTAGTTCCTTAGTTATTTTAGAGCGCATTTTTAGTTTTTCTGGTATTTTAGCAGCTGCCTTCTAATTGATCGACTCTCTATTTTAGCTTTTAACTATATGGATCCTAAATATAGAGAGCGAGATAAGACTCTCTATTATTTTTGTTAATTTAAAACATTCATTTTTAGTTGTTTTGTGTAAATATTAAATACATTTAAGCTAATTTTTTTAATTAAAAATATAATTTAAATTTAATACTAGCTAAAATAGAGAGCATTGGTGCAAACGTATTTTCAAACTAGTTAGCCAAAATAGTTTTTTATCTACTTTAGTTAAAATTTAGTTTAAAATAGATGGTCTTAGCAAGTAGGGGAAATTCTCTAGTGAGGACCAAACAATGAGGACTTGTTGATGACTTTCAAACTCAACCGTTGGATGAGCTTTTAATGAGTTTTTTAAATATCAACTAACATTTAAAATACTCATCTACCGGTTGAGTTTGAAAGTCCTCAACAAGTCCTCATTGTTTGGTCCTCATTAGAGCCTCTCCCTAGCAAGTAGATGGCACAATGTCCTTGAAATTTTAGAAAGTCATTTATATACTTTTTGTACATCCTGAAAAAGAATGCACAATGTCCTTGAAAAGATCAACACATGTGTCATTGTACTCTCCAATTTAATCAATTATTAGCCAGTCATTAGCTAGTATGAAAAAAAAAATTATGTTATTTGCTGACATGGTAGTCATGAGACCTATTGCTTTGCATTGATGCATGTGGTGTCCAGTTAGATTAGTGGACCCATTGAAATCTTGTGAGAAATATCAAAATTCTACAAGTTGTCAGCTCAACCACTAAGACCTCGTTTAGTTCACGTAAAGGAAAGTAAATGAAATTAATTCATTTCACTTTCTATAAGCATAGGAAATCTAAATTCCCTTTAACTTTTCTTTCAAGTGTTTGACAATGCTAGAAAAATAGTAGAATATTTTGTAATGCAAAAAAGTGGGGGGGGAATGAATCTCTTGCGGTGTCGAGGAAACCATTTTCTCCCATATTTTTCTTTCTTTAAGGAAAATGTTTCCTTTTTCTTGACACCCCAAACACAAGAAAACGTTTCCTTTCCTTTTCAATAAACTAAAATCTGTGAACCAAATTAGGCCTAAATGAAACAAAAAATATTATTGTGACTCGTCGGTGTATTGATGCATTGCCGGTGAGCTGTGGTCTATTGTTTATTTAGAATAACTAACACCATTGAGGTCACAAATTCAAATCTCACTAGCACAATAAGTTTGTTAGGTTAAATAGACTGATGGGGATAAAAGAAAAAGGAAAAAAAATCATTTATGCATGCAACAAATTAAAGGTCAGCTATCAACCACAAAAAATAAAATAAAATAAAAAGATTAAATTCATTTTACCCCCTAAACTTTACACCAAAAATCATGTTAGTCCCTGCACTTTCAATTTGATCAGCAACACCCTTATACTTTTCAATTTCATCAGTTTAGTCCCTCCGTCGGTCAAAATTAACGGTTCGACCGTTAAGTGATGACGTGGCATGTCCAGTCAGCTACGATGCTGGCGTGGCATGCCAAGTCATCACTTTTTATTTTTATTTTATTTTTATTTTTATTTTTAAAAAAAAATTGAAGTTTAAATTTTTTAATTTCTTAATTTATATATACTTTTTTTTTTCTAAAAGAGAATCAAATGATTTTTTTTTCTAAACCCTATGTGGTGACGTAAGGTTTGGTTAATATTTTAATTTATTTTGTTTATAATATTTAGGTTTGGGTTCAAAGTATATATATACATATATATATATATACATATATATATATAATAGTCCATCAAACCTCCAACTCTTGCATCAGGTAGGGTTCGAAACTCCAACTTCTTGGTTGGAGGCTTGTTGCTCCAACCAAATATATTTATTTTTTTATTTTTTTATATAATTTTTTTTTTCTAAAAGAGAATCAAATGATTTCACTCATACCTCTATGTGGTGACGTAAGGTTTGGTTAATGTTTTAATTTAACAAATATATTTGGTCTATAATATTTAGGTTTGGGTTCAAAGTATATATATATATAAATAAAGTTTACAAAATACTCATGGTTTGTTGATTAGTCCAAGTGGTTGAGCATCAAACCTCTAACCAAGAAATTGGAGTTTCGAACCCTACCGATGCAAGGGTTGGAGGTTTGATGCTCAACCACTTGGATTAATCAACAAACCATGAATAGTTTGTAAACTTTAATATATATATATAGGGGGGGGCCGGGGTATATATATATATACTTTGAACCCAAACCTAAATATTATAAATAAAATAAATTAAAATATTAACTAAACCTTACGTCACCCACATAGGGTTTAGAAAAAAAAAACAATTGATTCTCTTTTAGAAAAAAAAATATATATATATATATATATATATAAATTAAGAAATTAAAAAAATTAAAACTTTAAAATAAAAAAATAAAAATAAAAATAAAAAATAAGAAAAATAAAATAATAATAAAAAGTGATGACTGGGCATGCCACGTCAGCATTGGAGCTGGCTGGACATGTCACGTCATCACTTATTGGTCAAACCGTTAATTTTGACCGATGGAATGACTAATCTGATAAAATTGAAAAGTATAGGAGTGGTGCTGATCAAATTGAAAGTGCAGAGACTAACATGTTTTTTGGTGTAAAATTCAAGGGGGTAAACTGAATTTAATCCAAAAAAAACAATAGACAAAATGGATCGTTGTGTGGGAGGGACATCAATATTATATATATATATGATTTTTCTTCACTACATAGGACTATGTACTTTTAAAATACATAGTTCTAATGTCAACCGTCGATCCGTTTAAATAAGCTTGCTCGTTTTACGTATGTAGTGGAGAAAGACTTTTGGTTTTTTCCTTGCTGTTTTGCTTTCCAGTTCGCCCCCCCCCCCCCGCCCCCGGCTCCCTTTTGCTTCCTCCCTCCCTGCCCTTGTCGCGTTTTTGTCCCTGTTTTTCGTTTAAATGCTCCTACCGTTCAACTCTTTCGTTCAAGGCGTTTTTTTCTTTCCCTTCTTTTTTTTCAGCCCTCCCCCTTTTTCTCTTCTCGCCCCCCTAGTGTTTTTTTTACCTAAATAATTCTGCCTCCTTCCCCTCCCTTCCTTTTCCCCCCTCCTTCTTCTTTCTTTTTTGTTTCCCCTCCTTAAGCCCCCCAGGGGGCACCCCCCCCTCCCTCCCGGTTTTCCCGGGTTTCCCCCCCCCCCTCCCCCCCTCCCTGGCGTGTTCGGTCGTTCGTGGTCTTCGTTCTCCTCTTTCCTGGTGTCTTCTTATCTTTAACTGGTTCCTCTTTTTGTGTTTTCTTTGTTTGTTACGCGTTTTTAATTTCCAGCCTTTGGTTTTTTGTTTTGGTCCATATTGTTCTTCTGGTGTGCGTTTTTTGGTTTTTGTTTGGTTTTGTTGGGTTCGGCAGGGCGGTGGGTCTCCCAAGTTTTGGAATCCGGATTGGCATCTGTCTAAGGTCGGTGGGGCTTTATCCTCTGCTTAAGTTTGTGCAGTTCAGCTAGTGGTTTAGGTTAGGGGTTTCCTTAGGTTATTTTCGTGGGGTTTTTGGTTGACTTTCCCTTGTTTGTTTGGTGGTTTTTTCGTCCATGTTATAACGTGTTGTGGCTCTTTTCTTTTGTTTCTCCCTCTTTTTTTTCTTGGTTTGTTATTGTTTCTATCCTTCCCCCTTTTCTTTGTCTTTTTTTTTCTTTTCTTGTTATACTTTTTTTTTTTCTTGTCTTTTGTTCCCCTTTGCCTTGTGCCGCCCCTTTTTAGCTGGTCTTGGCCGGGTGACTTTGTGTGGTTTTTTGTTGTTTTGTTCGTTTGGGTTTTTAGTGTTGGTGAGTGCGCGGGCTTTAGGAACCGGGCTACCTGGGTCCCCGGGCGCTGGCGGTCGGGCTCCCCAACCCCCAAAAGCGGCCCGGCCCTGGTTGGAACTTTTTTTTCACATATAGGAAGAAATTTTGTCTAGGAGTGTAAAAATATAGCAGGAATTTTTGAGATTGAATTTATGAATTTGTTTTTTTTTTCTATTTTATTTTGATAGGAAACGTTTATCGAATTACCCTTCGTTTAGGAGTCGGTTGAAACTTGAGGTTGTGTCTGTTGGTGTTTTCGGTTTCCTCGGAGTAAAAGGTAGTTTTCTTTTCCTCTCGTTATTTATTTAAAAAAAATATAAAATAAAAAATAAAAAATAAATAGTAAAAAAGTTGTTTTGTTGGTTTTTGTTTATGTTGTTTTTTGGTGGGTTTGGCCTAGCCCTTTGTGTGTTGGGTTAGGTTTGTAAAATAAAAATAAAAAAAAAAATATAAAAATAAATTCCTCCACAACCCCATCTTCCCTGTTACCCCAACCTCCCCCCCTTCCCATTTAAGGTCCATTTTTCTGTTCCTTTACACTTTCGTAAAGTATAAAAATAAAAAAAAAATGTTTTATACTCCTTTCTCTCCTCCCTTCTTTCTTTCCTTTCCCCCCCCCCCCCCCTTCCAACCCCCTCAAAGTATCTTTCTTCCCGGGAAATACCCCCCCCCCCCCCCCCCCCCCCCCGGCCGCGCAATCACAGGCGGCCCCCAAACCCACGAAAGTTGGTCGAAACCGAGGAACCGTCGGGGGTCGAAGGAGTCCCCAGGAGAAGAAACGCAGACCCGTCACCCGCCCCCCCCGGCCCCCCACCAGTTCCCCCAGGCCACGGGCCGATGATTCCTCGACAGGACCCTAAGACGGGGGCCCCAACACAGTCGACTGCCGCTCGATCTGTGTCCCTGTCTCGATCCCGCAAGGCCAAAGCGCGTTCCTTTGTGGATACTCCCGCCCCGCACTTTCTCCCGAGCTCTTATAGGGCAGTACGCGATGTTTCAACGGGAACCCCCCGTACTTCAAGCCGAATCGTCGAGCACCCAACCACCTCTCACCACGACCTCGTCACCGGGTGGTCGGGCGACAGCCCTGGCTGCGGGCGGGGCGGGTTGGGCTCCTGTTCATCGTGAAGTCCGTTCGCGGTTCCCCGGGGGGGGGGGGTCTCGTGGTGCATAAGCCTCGTGGTCGTGCAAACCGGCGGCGTCCGGCGGGGGGCCGGTCCAGAAGGGTGAGCCGTTCGAACCTTTTGTTCATTCGGGGTTCGGGTGCGCGTGGTCTCCCCCGCGCCGGGCCCCGCCCCCCGCGGAAGGGGAACGTGCGTCGCCCGGGCAGGCGAAGGGGCGGCACGGAAGGGGTGCACCCGTCCGGTTGTTCTTTCCCTCCCTTGAGTTCCTCAAGGACAGTGGGTGTGTCGACCGTCGTGCTAGCAAATTTACCACGCGCTCTTTCCCCCTAGTATCCACCTCTTTCTTTTCGGTCCGGAGGCTCGCGCTCAAGGTGTCCAAGGGAACGGGTGCAGGCCGTGCTGTTTGTGGTGGTGGCTTCGGGAGGTCCTCTTGGGGGTTTTGTTTCCTTTTTCTTTGTATAAATGTTGTGTGTTTACTTTGTTTTTTCTATTTGTGTGTTTATTTATTTGTGTGCTTAAATTTAACCTGTTGTTTTTCTTTTCGTGAATTCGTCTAACGAGGATGTTTAATTCAAGTGTGGGGGGAAGGTTTCAGTTTATTTTCTTAAAAAAAAAATTTGAAAAATTCAAAATTCAAAAAAATAATTTACTTGTTTTGTTTTCACTAACATATTCGCAGTCTACTCTCCTGGTAGTGAACCTACCATGCCTAGTAAGTCAGTGGTCCGTATTGTTACCCTAATAAAAAAAATGAAAAAAAAAAAAAGTTTTGTACTGTTTCGCGGGCTATCGTCTTAGAAAGTGTGTTTATTTGGCTATATCAAAAAAATAATCAAAAATAAATCAAAATGACAAATTTGCGTTTTGGTGGGTTTTTGTTTGGTGTTCTTTCCATCAGGTGTTTTGTTGTGTGGAAATTTGTTATATGTTAAGGGATTTGTTTGGTTTATATGCAACGTGTGTCAATTCGTTCCTAACGTTTCGTAATTGTTGCTCCAAAGCATTAAAAACGCGCCCAAATGTTGCTTGATTTCCTCTTTCTACTTTCGCTCGGCCCAGTTTTGAACCAAGCTGAAATTTGTTAATCGTAGATAGAAAAGTAAGCAGTGACCCAAGTTTCCCTTTAAACGAACTTTACCCCTTTTGAATAAACACTGTTCTTTTGTCCCCTCTCCCTTGTTTTATTGTTGCAGTGATAGTGTTCTTTTTCTTTGGGTTGTTGGTAGTATACAAAAGGAGTGTGGGGGTGTTTTTATTTTGTTGTTTTGTTAAAGAAAAAAAAAAATAAAAAAAAAATAAAAAAAAAAAAAATTTTGTATTTAAAAAGGGGAAGGTTTGTAAGAGTTTTACTCAAAATTCTCAAGTTATGGGAGGGGGTAGGTACTGAGAGGGAAATAAAAGTGGGGGGTTGGTGGTGTTTGTTGTTGTTTCGGTTAAAGGTAGGTTATATTTGTTTGTTATATGTTGTTGAAAGTGTCGGGGGGGAGGAGGTTGAGAAGTGTTTTTTAAGGTTTTTACAGGTATTTAATTGTACTTTATTTTCCATCCAAATATTATAAGTAAAAATAACAAATTGGCTAGTCATTCAGCCCCTGGTGTAATTTTGTAATCGGGGTTATTATTCGGTATTAAAATTTGCCAATTCAACTCTTTGTTCAAGTGCTTTCTTTTTTTCTTTCTTCTTTTATTCCTCCCCCTTTTTCCATTTTAATTTTTTTCCTAAATAAATTTATTCCCTTCTTCTTTTTTCCTCCTTCTTCTCTTCCTTTTTTTTTTATTTTTTTTTCCTTCTATAAATAGTAATCTTTTCTTCCCTTTTCCTTCTTTTAGTTTTCATTCAAGGGGGGAGGTAACATAACCTTCCACTTTCCCTGGGATTCGGGTTCAGGTTAAGAGTTCGTGTTTCAGTCTCCTACTCCATATGGTGTTTACTTATCTTTAAATTCTCTTTGAGTTCTCTTTTTGTGTTATTCTTTGATTAGTTAATGCATGTTTATATAATTTCCAGCTATATTTATGAGTTTATTTAGTTATTGGTCTAATTATTAGTTTTTCTAGTGTTATGTGTCCGTTTATTTGTTTGTTTTATAGAAAATTTTATGTGTTTATGTTATAGGGTTCGAAACTTATAATATTTGCAATAATTGGGCAGAGTTAGGGATTACAATTCACTAATAGTTTTGGAAACCTAATTCACAGTAGTAAAGGTTTGGACAAAGGTGGTGTCTAATAAAAAGGATTGCGGACATATGGACTTTTCTATAATTGGTCGTGCACTTTAATTAACAACTTTTTTCTATGCGTTAAATATGGTTTGATTAGCTAGCTTTCTAGACTAAGATGGCATGTTTAATTGGTTAATCTAGGTGCTTTCACTTAGGTTAATTTTCGTAGAGAGGTTTTATTTGGGGAATGGTTAGCTTCTAACTTTCCACATATGTTAATTTCGGTTTTATGGCTAGGGAACTTGGTTAATTTTCGGTCTAATGATTAATAAACTTGTGTATATGTGGCTGAACTTTATATTCTTTATGTTTCATCCCATCTTATTTAATTTATTCTTTGTAGTTTAGTTAATTAGTTTCATAAATCAATCTTCAAATCCCCCTTTTTACTTTGTACATATGTATATATTTATACTTTATACTTGTTAATAATTCTTTATTTTATTTAATTCTTTGTGACATTTTTTGTTAGGTACACCCTTTGATCTCCGTTGTGAACGATACCCTACTATGCACTATACTACTACCGATAGGGTTTTTTTAAATTGATGCTCCTTTTGGGTTATATATATATATATATATATATATATATATATATATATATATATATATATATATATAGTCTCCTTCACATGCGAACATCTGCACGCAAAGTAAAATGCGAACATACTCATTGCGAATGCAAACTAATGATCAAAATCGTCTATGTTTTAGGTCATCCTTCAAGGATCATTTTGATAAAAAAAATTCAAATTGGAAATTATTTAGCCATTTGATTACCACATTCATCGTTTCAACCGTATCTGACGGACTGTATTTGTATGTAAACTATACAACGAACAGATGACCAAACAATCTCCAATTCGGCTGATTTTTTGCAAAGATAATTTTTGAAAATAAATTTAAACGATGAACGGTTCCGATGATTGAGTTATGTTATCAATTGGTCAGGATGCATATGTTCGCATTTTACTTTATGTGCGGACGTCCGCATGTGAAGGGTACTGTGTATATATATATATATATAAGATGGATGGTGACCAAATTAGACAAAACTATGCTAACGGCATGACATAAATTAAACTATATGTAAATGATTTGTTTTTTAGTCTTGTTTTGTTCTCGTGGATACCTATAGACAATAATTGTTTAGTTAGATAGACCCGGCATATTAAATTCAATAAATAAAAATGAATTCACGATTTCTGTTATTTAACTAACCACGTCAATCTAAATATCTGTTAAATTGATGAATCCACAGTTTCGATCAAAGTTTTTATCTTGTTAAGACAGAAATAAAATTGATGGGTTGATGTGATCGATCATCCTATTTGGACTTCCTTAACTACTTTTAACAATACGTATTAAATTTTGGGCAAAAACAAAATAAGAAATATATTACATGCATCGTTCACTCCAACTCCAAGCATACCTATCTGATGTTTTCTATGCTACGTTCTTGTTATTGTGCTCCTAGTAAATGATGTGATGTTTCAATCTTGATGTGGAAAACTTTCTTTGTTATTTTAGGAAAAGTCTTTATTCCATTTACTTGTAAAAGTCAAATAAAGCTGTAAATGGAGATATCTTATTGATCCATTTCTCAACAAAGGCTGCTTTTTATTTCTTTTGTTTCAAAAGAAACAAAAGCTCCACTTCAGTTCACTCATGTGTATTAAATTTCAGTTCAAATTTCCAATTTTATCCTCACATTAAATTAAAAGAAAACCTGAAAAATTAGAAAACAGAAAATTGAAATAAAATAAATGATAACAAATTATTGATAAGGTCACTTTTGATGACCTTGTTATTTTTTAAGCCATCAAATATTTTTATCTCTCATATGGTCACCAAAATATTTAAAAAAATATATATTTATAAAAATATCACCGTATGTTTAATTTTTATTATTTACAAAAATGTCACTGTATACGTAAAACTGCTACTAGAGATAAGAAAGTTATTGCTAAAAAATAAAAAAATTACTGTCAAATAACGATAAAATTATTGCAAAAATAATAATAAAATTACCGACAAAAAACTAAAAAAGTAATCCAAATAACAATAAAGCTATTTTTTTCTTTTCGTAAAATGATCTTTCTACTCACATGTCAGTAAATCCATATGAGTCATAGGTAACTTTCTAGCACTTTGTGGATTATTTTCATTCATCATTAAAGTGAATTGTAGGAAAATAGTTTTTTTTTTTTAATTCTTATTGTCTAAAAAGAGGAAAAGTTCTCTTTTTCTTTGAAGTTATTAGTCAAAAGACCCTTTATTATATTGCTGAGAGGCAAATAAGGAATGTTTGTTAATTAGAATGATTGATCCCACCTCATCAAAACCTCTGGGGTCATCGAACTTGATTTAGATATTTGGTATTCTTTTGGACGTGCATAAGCTATTATGAACCAAGTAACAACCATGAAAACGACTGCAGTTTTGGTACAAATCAACTACGTAGTCGATGTTAAGAATAATAATTAGCCGACATTATTGAGATTGAAGCACTATAAAATTGTAGATTCTAGTACATACGACAAAGGGATTAGTTCTCTAACTATAGAATTTGTTATTGAATTCTAAAATCGCACTTAGTTTAGTTCTTTAGGAATCTACGCAGACCTCGTGCTAAGAGCATAGTGTTTTTGTCGTATGGAAAATGTACAATATTAATTTGAATATTTTCTTGTCAACATCTCGTTCCTACCTAATTTTGATTTCTTGTGTTTATTCTTTGGGTTTATGTGAAAAACTAGGGCTGCAAATGCAACAGACATCTTAGTATCGATTAGAGATTTAAAAAAAAAAAAACAATAATATGAAATACCGGATTCGCCGGATTAGTCCCAATAAACGGTAGTCGTCCTAAACACTAATCGGAGAGCATACACCACTTTGAACAAATTAAAAGTTAATCTCTCCACAACCTAACAACCTAGGTTCAAACAGTTGCACAAACAATTCACAATTGACAATAAATATATATGCAACAAGCACAATCAATTGTACAACCTAGAATCCCAAAGTGAGCATCATCAATAGCTCACCACGGACTATATCTATCAATGTATGAACAAGCACACAATATGCTAATCAATTAAGCACAATAGCATATAAATAAGCAATCATACAATATGTTAATTAATTAAGCACAATACAATAGATAAACAATCACACAAACAACACACCGATATGGTCTCCCGGAAATCTCTACCTCTAGAGGGAAAACTGGAGGGGAGCCGTACCCCACGCTCTTGTGTAACACTATGAAAAACGCCAATTGGCAAACACATACAAGGGGGAATCACAATCCCAAACTCTACACTATCTACCTATAGACTAGTGGCAGCTCTAACCTTGTGTAGCCTCCAAATGCTTCTTCAAGTGCTCTCACCTCAAGCCGCTCCAATTAGACGAACTCCACCACGCGAATCCTCCAACCGCAAGCAACACGATTATGCAATGAAGTGTGTGTGTGAATGAATATAATGAATTCAATTCGTTTGACACAAGCAAGTAAACAAGGAACACTTGCTAGAATCAAACAAACCGAATTGACAAACCTTGAATATGATTCAAGGGTTGATTTAGTTATTCACAAGGAACAATAACTAAATCAACAACATCAAAGATGTGAGGAGCCTATAACATGGATCTAGGGTCACTCAACAATACCAGAAAACTCTCTCAAGATGTTTTGGACAATATGCAAAGAGTAGAAAGAGTTAGACTTAATGAAAACCGAAGGATTCTATTTATAGAAAACAAAACAGACGCTCGGGCGATCGATCGCACTATTCATGAACAGTGGTACTGTTCATGAATAGTGTCACTGTAGCAACAGACACATTTTTGAATCGCAACGGGCAGATTCTCCAACGGTACTATTGACGATCGATCGCACTATTCCAGGCGATCGATCGCACTGTTCATCTGAATAGTGGTACTGTAGCAAAAACATAAAAATATCTTTAAATTAAATGTTTGCTTAACCAAAATAAATCCAATTAATTTCTAGCAAACCTAAAGATATTTGTGCTACTTCTTAAGCATAAACAAAGTGCATGAAATGCATATGCATGATTCATACCTTGAGGAGCTTGAAACGAAACCTTCGATGACCAATGATCGAAGTCCGGAGAAAAAACCGGATAAGAAAGGCGTCTTCACGAACTATCTCGAGCAAGAACAACCTAAGCCACTAATCCTAATCCCTTAAACAACCTAGCATTGAATACACTAAAATGCTAATACAAGGGAAGAAGTTTTGTCAAATAGGAAATAGCCAATAGCAAATATTTTGCCCTTACACAATATAATAAGGTCAAAGATTACACATGATGCTGCATCTCTTTTAAGGCAAAAAAGAAAAAATATCACCTAAGAAACTTCAATTGCTCCTAATGCAACCATTACAGAAAGTGCAGGTCATGAATATGACAATTAAAAACCTTGAACTCACGGCCTAGAGCTTTCTGTGTCATTTCACCTACACAATTAACAAGGTTCAGTAGCCTATGCCTCGAAGGAATCACAACCACATCTTCTCCTATGATCTAAGGGCGGGCAGGGGAAGAGTACCCCAGTTATATATACGAAATATGCCAAAAAGCCTAAGGTTGCACAACCCAGGGAAGAAAGCCGCTCCACTCGCCAAAAGTGAAAGAAAGACAACATGAATAGGGATAGATACAAATTTACATTTTCTTTGACGAAGTGGTGTTAGCTCAGTGGTTAGAGCATCCACTACCTAAGATTCAGGTCATAGGTTTGAGTCACTATAAGGGTAGAAGTGAAATCCTTTGATCCTCTTTTAAAAAAAAAGGAATAGATACAACAATAGTGAGCCCAAAACGAGATATTGCCTAAATTAACCATGTCGAGAAACCCATCAATTAAAGTAAACCATGAACATTAGGTCAAGCCTAAGAAGAATGAAACGGATGTGAATCACCAAGACCAAAATCCGAACAACGCTTTGAAGAAAAACTTGATAAAACCTAACTTCCAAGGGAGAAACTTGAAAAGGCAATACAATATGCTCCATTTACCGATGCCACAATGCATAGAACATCCATTATAAAAGATAAGAAAACAAGAACCGGCATAGAATCAAGAAGAATGATTTGAAGATTTGTAATTCTCATATAACAAGATTACTAGCTGCTGGAATATTATACAAGAAGTTGCAGTTTTGGACTTTTTAGGTAGCTCGTGCCAAAAAATATTGTCTATACAATTTGATTCGGTTTTTAATACGTTTTCAGGAAGAAGTATTATTTTTAATTGAAAGAAGTGTTTATCAGTTTTGCCAAAAAAAAATTTAATAAAGAAGCAGCGTAGAATCAAACTTGTCTTGAAAATTTAAACTTAAACCAGACTTGTTTACTAAACAATTTGTGCAATGTAATTATGTAAAGAAGTTGGAAATTCAAATTCAAGCTCACCCATTTTACTGATATAAAGAAGTTGGGTTAACTCACTTATCTATTTTAGGTTACATGAAGTCCACAAAACCATCAGCATAATTTTTTTTTTAAAAAAACAACTTGCACTGAAGCAAAAAAATGACCATATAACCATTTAATCACTTTATATTTATTGAATCTTAACCATTTATCCAAGGTGGTTGGTCGTTTGAGACCAAAGTTGTCTCAGGAGAGATCTTGGGTTCCACTACCCTTGGATACCTGGGTAGGATGGGGTGGGATTGTGGGAGTGTGTGTGCGTAAAAAAAAATTAAAAAAAAAAACAAGTGGCATATGTGAGTTACAAGACGTGAGACACGTTTAATAATAAATGGGTTAAGCAGCTCATTTACGAGTTAGCAGGTTAACCTTAGATCCACCCGTTTTCTTAATTGTGACTTGGCATATGGACTCGTCATTGATCAATTTTTTAATCGTGCGGGTTCAACCTGTCTTATTTGTTGTGGGTTTTAAGTCGTGCTATATGGTCATATCGAAATCAACAGCCCTAATATACGCTAGAGATGACGCAACATCGGCAATGTAATAAGATGGGTTGAACCGTAGACCAATGTCAAAACTGAAGAAAGATAAAATATGGTAAAAAAAAACAAAAGTATAGAAAAATGTCTAAATTATATTATAGGGAAAAAAATTACTTATAGTCCCTGAATTATTGCTTGTTCGACAGTTTCGTCTTTGAAATATCACTTTGGTCATTCAACTTTAACCACATCTTACACTTTAGTGGCTATGTTAAATCTCAGCTAACTCAAAGATATTTTTGTATTTTTAAAAGAGAAATTATTAGACTTTCCTAATTTTCTGATTAATATTTTCAAATATATTTTAGAAATATATTTTCTTTATTTTTAAAATAATTGTTTTTATTAGAAAGAAAAAAAGACTTTCATATAAACAAAAAAAAACATAGAGCCGATTACATATAAGGTCACCAAAGTGAACTTGTTCTTTTGAAAGCCACTCAATATTGTTATCCCTTATAAAGCCACAAAAATATTAGAAATTTTAATATTTACAAACGTGATACCACGTTTTTAATTTTCAGTATTTATAAAATCACCAATCACCACTGCATATGAAAATCTACTATACGTCATTCTTCAGAAAAGCTACTTTTATTTTTCAGAAAAGTTACTACCATCTTTCGAAAAGCTACTGTCGACAAATCAAAAAGTCATTGTTATTCTCCAGAAAAGCTACTGTCATTTTTCGATAAACTATTAGTACTATTAGTATCGTCCAAAGAGCTACTGCCCGAAACGAACAGCTACTGTGGACAAACTTAAAAATTTCTACTAGCGAACCTGAAGCGCAAAATATTTTCTATTGGCTATTTCCTATTTGACAAAACATCTTCCCTTGTATTAGCATTTCATTGTATTCAATGCTAGGTTGTTTAGGGAATTTGTGTCGTGGCTTAGGTTGTTCTTGCTCGAGATGGTTCGTCAAGACGCCTTTGTTATCTGGTCTTTTCTCCGGACTTCGATCATTGTTCATCAAATGTTTCGTTCAAGCAACTCAAGGTATGATTCATGCATATGCACATGCACTCATTTCATATTGAGTTCTCCTTGTTGTCCTAGGATATCTAGGTTTGCTTGTTTTAGCCACACTTATGTTGAGTGCATTGTTTCATACATTTGAGTTTATTGTGTTGGGATTGCTAGATCTTCACTTAGAATCATTTTGATTAGCTTTCCTTTATGTTTAAGGTTGTTTTAAGCCTTGCGATCGATCGCACCATGATTGGCGATCGATCGCTCCCAAGTAGGACAATCTGTCCGTTGATTAAATGACGTGCGATCGATCGCACGATACCATGCAATCGATCGCATGATCCACGTGGACAATAGATCCGTTGGATTTTTCACCGTTGCATTCGAATATGTCTGTTGCAACTTTTTGGGCGATCGATCGTCACTTCTTGGGCGATCGATCGCATATCAGGTTTTACACTTACAGAGCCTTATGTTTGTGATTTTTGCACTACGCGATCGATCGCATCCTTCGGGCGATCGATCGCATAATTGTCCAGTTTCTTTATAAATAGATCCTTGGACGACTTGTTTTCGTCAACTCTTTTATTTCTCAATCTTTTGTGCCAAAACTGATTAGAGAGAGTTGCTATGTTTGTTTGAGTGACCCTAGTCCCATGTTATAGGCTCCTCACATCCTTGATGTTTGTTTATTTGGTTATTGTTCCTTGTGAATAATTAAATCAACCCTTGAATCATTTTCAAGGCTTTATAATTCGGTTTGTTTGATTTTAGCAAGTGTTTCTTGTTTACTTGCTTGTGTCAAACGAATTGAATTCATTTCATTCACTTACACACACACATTTGCATTGTTGGTGATGCTTGCGGTTGGAGGATTCACGTGGTGAAGTTCGTTCAATCGGATTAGCTTGAGGTGGGAGCACTTGAAGAAGCATTTGGAGGCTACACAAGGTTAGAGCTGCCACTAGTCTATAGGTAGATAGTGTAGAGTTTAGGACTGTGTTTCCCCCTTGTACGTGTTTGCCAATTGGCGTTTTTCATAGTGTTACACAAGAGCGTGAGGTACGGCTCTCCTCCGGTTTTCCCTCTAGAGGTAGAGGTTTCCGGGTGAACATATCATTGTGTTGTTTTGTGTGATTGCTTATCTATATGTTATTGTGCTTAATTGATTAACATGTTGCATGCTTGATCATACATTGATAGATATAGTCCGTGGTGAGCTATTGATAATGCTCACTTTGGGATTCTAGGTTGTACAATTGATTGTGCTGACCTTGACTTTGACCTTCGGAGTTGACCATGGTTGACTTTGGGGTTTCTTGGTCAATCTTCCAGAATTCTCTTGTGATTCATTCTCGGGACTTGATGTTTGACTCTTTGACGCTCTAAATTTGAGGTTGACCGCCGGTCCTCGGGTTGATTTTTCGTCCTTTAGCCGGAAATGCACAAAAAACTCCAAAACACATCTTTTTGCTCCCAATATCATTCTGATGCTTGATTTACCTATAAGTGTACAGACACAGATTAGAAACTCACAAATGGTCATCGAACTAGCATAATAATGATGATTAGAGGCTTAATTTGTATGCAAATCATATACAAATATACAAATTAGCTACTGCCCTAAGCTAAAATCTACTTACCCATTTTCAGGCCAAACATAACCCAGTCATATCTTCTTCGTACAACCACCTTTCAAAGGTGGACCAATGCATATGTGTTCCTCTCACCAACGCGATTGTACCCATTGATTTGTATGTGATTTGCATACAAATTAGGCCTCTAATCATCATTATTGTGCTTGTCCAATGGCCATTTGTGGGTCTCTAATCCTTATTTGCACACTTGTAGGTAAATCGAGCATCGGAATGATATTGGGAGCAAAAAGGATGCATTTTGGAGCTTTTAGTGGATTTCCGGCAAAAGGACGAAAAGTCAACCCGAGGGTCAAAAGTCAACTCGTGGTCAACCCCGACTTTAGAGCGTCAACGAGTCAACATGAAGTCCCGGAAGTGAGTCGCAAGAGAATTCCGGAAGATTGACCAAGAAACCGAGAAGTCAAGAAAAGTCAACCATGGTCAACTCCGAAGGTCAAAGTCCAAGTCAAGGTCAACTTTGTGACTCATCCACATGAGCACCCAAGTCATCAAGGAGTATACTAGATATGGTGAGGTCACCCCTAGACTATTCCTTCTTTTTGCCTCCTATAGGATTTTACCCCTTTACCCTTCATTAAACTTCATAGCCATTAGATTAAACCCTACTTCATCCTAGCCTTTCATCCTCTCCCCCTCTTGCCTATATATAGCTTAGTTTTAGCCACATTTAGGTCATCTCCCACATTCCAAAGCAGCCCCCATCACCCATCACCTTCCCTCTCCCTTTTCCTCCCTCTTTTCCTTCCCTTAGACTTGCCCACGGTTCGCTCGTCGACCGGTCGACGTCCCTTCGTCGACCGGTCGACCGTCGGCAGCTGCTCCGCTTCTCCACCACTTTTCACCCATTTCCACCACTCCTTTCCTCTCCCACCCTTCATGGAAGTTGCTCACCACGACGTCTACTACCTCCACCACCACTTTGGGCAGCTGGGGATCCTCACCAAGTCACCAATTTCATCATCAAGGCCAAGGAGGAGCAAGAGAGCACCTATTGAGCATTCCTCACCTCTACTCTCTCTTTTCCTTATGTTTTGCACTTCATATTATAATTTGATGATGTATATTGAGATGATTAATGAGTAGAGACCTATGTTGGGGACTAGGGTTGTGTGCCCTAGTCCAATGTGATTTTGTGATGCTTGATTGATGAATAAAATGCCTTGTGTTTCATGAGTATGTGAATTGTCTAATTTAATATGTATTGAATGTGTGTTTGAGGAATTTACCACTTCTTGAGCATGCATTTGGTCTATTTTGCATGAGTTTGGATGAGTTGGTAGCTTATTTGTACTCTAGGCAATTGGCAATTTGTGTGATGAGTTGTAACTTGTTTGAGTTCCTAGTTTCGGTGCTCTTCGCCTCTTAAGCACTATAGGGGATTCGGTATTAGGTAACGTAGAGGAATCCCCTATGACACCTAGAGAGTTGGAATGACCCTAATAAGGCATTCGAATACCTTAAGAAACACGGTCCTAGACCCATAACATGGCTAGGATACGGAGCTTGATTTGTGGACACATTGGCATGATTGAGTTAGTTATGGCATTGTTTGTTGCATTGGACTTGGGGTTTGCCCGAAAACCCCAACATTTCCATGCATTCCACACTCTTTATCTTATTGCTTGCATTTACTTTACTTGCTTTTTGTTTATCTTATTCGTGCATCATTACTTTCCACACAAACTTTAACACCACTTCACTTCACACATTGTCCAAACCACACACTTCACTCCTTCCACTTCTCACCTTTCCATCTAGTTAGAGCACTTAGCCACACACACCACCAAGGGATTGGGGAGCCCATGATCCTCCGTTGGAACGACAACCCCCCTTCACAATCTACTTACCCCATACTTTGACGGTTCGTCAAATGGCGCCGTTGCCGGGGATCTAGGTTTAATCTTCGATTTCTTGGTGGTTTTGGTTGGGACTTTAGCTTTCTTTTGCTTTTTTGTGTAATGTGCATCTTTGTTTAGTTTGTTTTGTCATTGAATAAAGAGCTTATGAGTGGTTGAGAGAAGTATGATGGATGTTTAGGTGAAGAGAATTCATTTTTGTGTTGTTTTGTTTGATTTTCAGAATCTGCCTGGGAGGAACAGTCCACTTTGGAAGCAGTTTTATCTCGTTTCAACCGCTGGATCGAGCTGAAAATAATATGGCAGTTTCCTTTGTGTGTCTACTGTTCCCTGCCCAAATTTCAGAGAGTTTCAACCGTTGGATCTCTGGGTTTGCAGTTCCAAAGGAGTGGTGTTCAGAGCTGGAATTGGCTATCACCACCATAACTTTGGGGGAGGTCGAACAAACAACCGTGATGAGGCACCCGAAGAGCAAACATATGGAAGTCAGGGCTTTATGCCCTGAGGTTGGTGTCTATTTGTGGTCTCTTGGCTAGCTAAGGAAGTCATCTACGAGGGGGTTTTCTTATCTCTATCTTCCGATTGTTATATGTTTTGTGTTTGTGTGCATTCGCCCGACTTCACTCTTATCTCTTACACCAATTTGATTTTAATCGCTTTTCATCTCCTCATAACATTGAGGACAATGTTGGTTTTAAGTGTGGGGGTGAGGTTGGGCCAAACTAAATTTGTCTCACATTTTCGAACCACCAAAATTTTTCGATTTTTCAAAGTTTTCATCGAACGGTCGATCCTTGGGTCGAACGGTCGAAGGAAAATCCCTGGACGTGTGTCGACCGGTCGACGGAAATGTGCCGACCGGTCGACAGGTGCTTAAAGTTGAAAATCTTGAGAATTTTGAAACTTTGAAGTTTGTTTGGTGCGTTTTGATTGTCCTTTTCAACCCCAATGTTGAATTTGAGCCCGTTAAGTTGTGAATTAAGTGGATAGAGAGCATGTACTTAAACTTCATTGGATTGCCTTGTGATTAATTTATGTAATTGATGCTTTCTTGACACTTTGTGCACTTTTGCCATGTTGATTGATCATTTACAATTAGAGAAGCATGTGTAGACGATGTATTGACTTGCATATACCCTTTATGGTGAGATTTTGAGCTTTATTGATATGTATGCATCATTCATACATCCTTGTTCTTCATGTGTGTGCATTCCACTTGTTTGCGAGACCTAGAACTTGCTCAAAGACCACTTGAGGCTATGTGTTAATTTGCAATGAATTGGAAATGATTAAGGCACTAGATAATCACCATGGCCAAACTAACTCTCATCCTTTAAACACTAACCCACTAGGACTAACCCATTTGAGCCACATTCATCACTAGCTTTTTCTTCGTTTAACCACAAAAGTCTAACCCATGTTACTAGCTTAAACACTAACCTCCCCTTGTTCCAAGTATTAGTGAGACAACGATTGTGACTTCTCATGTTCTTTGTGTTCTATGGGTTTGTGAAATGCAAGTGTGGGGGTATAGTAGCTTAGAATTGTGTAAATGAAAGAAAAGGTTGGAAGAAAAGCAAAATACAAAAGAAGAAAAGAAGTTGAGAAAATCAAAGGAAGTTGTGTACAAAAATAAAGTTAAAAAAGAAAGTCCCAAAGAAAAGAAAATACAAAAATGGAAAAAGGAAGTTGTGAGAAAAAGAAAGAGAAAAGGAGAAAAAGGAAGAAAGAAAAGAAAAAAAAGAGAGTTTGTTTTAGAATAAAAGGTTGAGGAGAATAAAAGATTAGGATGTTGCGAAGAAAATGAGTTTCAAAGTCCTTGAGTTGTTTTGCTAAGTGCTTGGAACATTTGACTTTCCCTTCCCTTCATTTCATGCTAACCCCTAACCTTTGGCCCCATTACAACCATGTAAAAGCCCTTGTGATCCAATAAGTTGTGAATTAGTTAGTGGAGAGTACGTCAACGAGCAAGCTTATGGGGACGTTGTTGCTTTTGGTTATGCTTTGAGAGCAAACACTTGACCCTAAACACAAGAGCGGAAATATTTAGTGAATCATGTGAGTTTAGCGGTTAAGCATGTCAACATGTGTTAATTTGATTGCTCTTGATTGATTATTCCATGGCTAGCACACACTACACCAAGCATGCATTGAATACATATCTTAATCACTTGGCAAAGCATGATGTTTATGTTGTGTGCTTGATTGAATCTTGATGAATAGCTTAGTGGGCTTATTGAAGATATGGTTGGAAAGGCAATTGAATTTGTGTTGATTGGATTGTTGATTCTATGTTTGCTTGAGGACAAGCAAAGCTTAAGTGTGGGGGTGTGATTTGTATGTGATTTGCATACAAATTAGGCCTCTAATCATCATTATTGTGCTTGTCCAATGGCCATTTGTGGGTCTCTAATCCTTGTTTGCACACTTGTAGGTAAATCGAGCATCGGAATGATATTGGGAGCAAAAAGGATGCATTTTGGAGCTTTTAGTGGATTTCCGGCAAAAGGACGAAAAGTCAACCCGAGGGTCAAAAGTCAACTCGTGGTCAACCCCGACTTTAGAGCGTCAACGAGTCAACATGAAGTCCCGGAAGTGAGTCGCAAGAGAATTCCGGAAGATTGATCAAGAAACCGAGAAGTCAAGCAAAGTCAACCATGGTCAACTCCGAAGGTCAAAGTCCAAGTCAAGGTCAACTTTGTGACTCATCCACATGAGCACCCAAGTCATCAAGGAGTATACTAGATATGGTGAGGTCACCCCTAGACTATTCCTTCTTTTTGCCTCCTATAGGATTTTACCCCTTTACCCTTCATTAAACTTCATAGCCATTAGATTAAACCCTACTTCATCCTAGCCTTTCATCCTTTCCCCCTCTTGCCTATATATAGCTTAGTTTTAGCCACATTTAGGTCATCTCCCACATTCCAAAGCAGCCCCCATCACCCATCACCTTCCCTCTCCCTTTTCCTCCCTCTTTTCCTTCCCTTAGACTTGCCCACGGTTCGCTCGTCGACCGGTCGACGTCCCTTCGTCGACCGGTCGACCGTCGGCAGCTGCTCCGCTTCTCCACCACTTTTCACCCATTTCCACCACTCCTTTCCTCTCCCACCCTTCATGGAAGTTGCTCACCACGACGTCTACTACCTCCACCACCACTTTGGGCAGCTGGGGATCCTCACCAAGTCACCAATTTCATCATCAAGGCCAAGGAGGAGCAAGAGAGCACCTATTGAGCATTCCTCACCTCTACTCTCTCTTTTCCTTATGTTTTGCACTTCATATTATAATTTGATGATGTATATTGAGATGATTAATGAGTAGAGACCTATGTTGGGGACTAGGGTTGTGTGCCCTAGTCCAATGTGATTTTGTGATGCTTGATTGATGAATAAAATGCCTTGTGTTTCATGAGTATGTGAATTGTCTAATTTAATATGTATTGAATGTGTGTTTGAGGAATTTACCACTTCTTGAGCATGCATTTGGTCTATTTTGCATGAGTTTGGATGAGTTGGTAGCTTATTTGTACTCTAGGCAATTGGCAATTTGTGTGATGAGTTGTAACTTGTTTGAGTTCCTAGTTTCGGTGCTCTTCGCCTCTTAAGCACTATAGGGGATTCGGTATTAGGTAACGTAGAGGAATCCCCTATGACACCTAGAGAGTTGGAATGACCCTAATAAGGCATTCGAATACCTTAAGAAACACGGTCCTAGACCCATAACATGGCTAGGATACGGAGCTTGATTTGTGGACACATTGGCATGATTGAGTTAGTTATGGCATTGTTTGTTGCATTGGACTTGGGGTTTGCCCGAAAACCCCAACATTTCCATGCATTCCACACTCTCTATCTTATTGCTTGCATTTACTTTACTTGCTTTTTGTTTATCTTATTCGTGCATCATTACTTTCCACACAAACTTTAACACCACTTCACTTCACACATTGTCCAAACCACACACTTCACTCCTTCCACTTCTCACCTTTCCATCTAGTTAGAGCACTTAGCCACACACACCACCAAGGGATTGGGGAGCCCATGATCCTCCGTTGGAACGACAACCCCCCTTCACAATCTACTTACCCCATACTTTGACGGTTCGTCACCCATGCTCATGGATCATCCATCTGATCAATGATGACAACAAAATGAGTCTCTCTCTCTCTCTCTGAACCTAAATTTTGCAAGGCCCACATGGCAGAAAGAAAGGCCAGGCTCCTAACAAGGAAAAAATGAAGCATAAAGAGGGGCAGCGTTGTGGTGAGCGTGGGAAACCAAGGGAAGTCAATCTAGTCAGGTTCGGCTAACCTTAACCGGGTTCCTAATTAGTTTGGTTAACCTTTTTCGATGCTAAGTATTAATCGAGTCTTAAAATGCAACGCTCTTGAGAAATTCTGCCAACGAAAAAGATTGTGATACTTGAATGTTAGATCCGTCTATCTTTTAATACCTAAAATTTTGTATAATACGGTTTCACAATTAATTCACTATCTTTTCTTTAATCAATACTTCATTTTTCTTGTATATGTTTCTCTTTGTTGGCACACCATATCTATACAGTAATCTTTTCAATACCTTTATTAATTACTTAATCATTTTTGTCTTTTTTTTTAACCCTTTTTTTAAATCGTTTTTTTTTTTTTTTGCTATTTTCTGTCAATAAAATCTAATGAATATAAATTAAAATAATTCAGATAGTCTATAACAATAAATATTGTCAAAAATAAAATTGTCAGAATAGAAATCTAAAAGAACAATAAATTTGTGAGAACGAGATATTCTCAAGAATAATAATGTCGAACAATAAAGCCCTCACTGCGTATTTTTTGTAGGCGTGACTTTTTTAAAGAAGAAAATGCGTGGCATTTTTGTCAATATTACAATTTGTAATATTTTGTAGTTTTATGAAGAATAAAAATATTATGTGGCTTTTTGAATAAAATATGTTATGTAAATGACCTTATGAGTTGTTGCTACCATTTCATATTGATTTGTATGCGATTTGCATATAAATTAGGCCTCTAATCATCATTATTGTGCTTGTCCAATGGCTATTTGTGAGTCTCTAATCCTTGTTTGCACACTTGTAGGTAAATTGAGCATCGGAACGATATTGGGATCAAAAGGGAGCATTTTGGAGCATTTTAGTGGACTTCCGGCAAAAAGACGAAAAGTCAACCCGAGGACCAAAAGTCAACTCGTGGTCAACCCCGACTTTTGAGCATCAAAGTGTCAAAGGCCGAGTCCCGAGAATGAAGCACAAGAGAATTCCGGAAGATTGACCGAGAAACCGAAAAGTCAACTATGGTCAACTCCGAAGGTCAAAGTCAAGGTCCAAGTCAAGGTCAACCTTGTGATTCACAAATGTGCTCCCACATCATCAAGGACCACACTAGATTTGGTGAGGTGACATGTTGATTATTCCTCCCTTTTGTCCTCCCTTGTGATTTTCCTTCCTTGCCCTTCATTAAACCTTTGAGCCTTAGATTAAACCCTACTTCATCCTAGCCCTTTATTCTTTCCCTCTAGCCTATAAATACTTAGTACTTGCCCCATTAGGTCATATACCACTTCAGCCCCAAAATCCCTCACTTTTCCTTTCCCCTTTCCTCTCTCCCCCTTCCTCTTCGGATCGGCCTCGCACGTCGTCGACCGGTCGACGAAGGTCGACGACCGGTCGACGCACGGCCGAGCGGCCCGATTCTGCCACTTCCACACCTCCTCTCCTCCACCATCCTTCATCAAACCTGTTCACCACGACGTTCTCCACCTCCACCACCATTTTGGGTCGCTGAATCACTCACCAAGGCATCAAGGTTCATCATCAAAGCCAAGGAGGAGCAAGAGAGCACCTATTGAGCATTCCTCATCTCTACCTCTCTCTTTTCCTTATGTCTAGAGCTTTATTGTGTAATTTGATGATGTATATGTTGATGATTAGTGAGTAGTTACTCTGTTGGGGACTAGGGTTGTGTGCCCTAGTCCAATTTGACTATGTGATGCTTGATTTGTGAATAAAATGCCTTTGTGATTGTGTGAATATGTGTGCTTACCCATTTCAATATGTGTTGGTTGCTTGTTCTTAGAATTTACCACCTCTTTGGCATGTTAACTAACCTATCTTGATGAGATTGTGTGAGATTGGTAACCTCACACACTCAAGGCAATTGGAAGCATATGTGATGAGTTGTAACTTGTTTGGGTCCCTAGTTTCGATGCTTTACGCCTCTTAAGCACTTTAGGGGATTCGGTATTAGGTAACGTAGAGGAATCCCCTATGACACCTAGAGAGTTGGAATGACCCTAATAAGGCATTCGAATACCTTAAGAAACACGGTCCTAGACCCATAACATGGCTAGGATACGGGGCTTGATTCACACACACATTGGCATGATTAATTCGATTGAAGCATTGCTAGTTACATTGGACTTGTGGTTTACCCGAAAACCCCAACATTCTCATACATTGCACACACTTTACATTATTTACTTGCTTGCTTTCCTTACTTGTTGGTTGCTTCATTTCATTTGCATCATTATCTTTCCAAAACCAATCTTGACACCACTACATCACTCATTGTCACATACTCACATTCACTCACTCATTCCACTTCTTATCTATTCCATCATAGCTAGAGCACTCATCACACACAAACCACCAAGGGATTAAGGAGCCCATCGATCCTCGTTGGAACGACAATCCCCCTTCACAATTTACTTACCCCATACTTTGACGGTTCGTCAAATGGCGCCGCTGCCGGGGATCTAGGTTTAATCGTTGATTTCTTGGTAGTGTGGTTGAGACTTTAGCTTTCTTTTGCTTTGGTTTGCATACTTCATTATTGTGTTTGTTTCTATTGTGGTATTTCATTGCCTAGTTTGATAACCATCTAGTTTACTTTCATTTAGTTTCTTGCATTAAGTGTGTTTTTGAACTTGTGTATATTGAATTCGTGCTTTCGTTGGCTTAATTGTGCCTTATGTTGCTTGTTTATTGTTATTTGGGTTCCCTTGCACCTTTTGAAACTTTGATTGTTTAGGTATAAAAGGAGAAAAAACACAAAAACATAGTTTCAGGGCACGTGTCGAACGGTCGACTCTGTTTCTCGACCCTTCGACGGAAATTCCCTGGACGAGTGTCGACCGGTCGACGACAGTCTGTCGAACGGTCGACGGAGAGCAATTTTGTTCCTTTGCTTTGTTTCTTTCATTCTTTGCTATCATTGCTTGTTTTCACCTCTCATACTTGTATTCCTTGCTTCAATTGTGATACCTAATCATTGATTATTGTGTTGTGAAGGTATATGAACCTTGCTTCAACCGCTCACACACGCATACAACTTAGAAGCGGAAAGATTTTAAGTGAGAACACAAGAGGAAGGCCAAGAGTGAGACGTAGACCGATTGTGAGACGTATACCGATTGTTTGTGAGAGTGCACCGCCTACATTTGAGCGCCACCAAGCACCTTTGGAGGAGCCGATTCCCCAAGCAACAATGGGAGAACCAAATCCACCACCGGATCCACTCAACAACAACAATCCACCTCCCGTGAGACGCATGAGGGAGTACACTCTTCCTCATGTGGTGGATCACCCCTCTTGCATCATTCTACCACCGTGCAACACTCATTATGAAATCAAGTCTTCCACCTTGAGCATTATGCCTACCTTTCATGCCTTGAAAGATGAGAGCCCATACGATCACCTTATGGAGTTTGAGCAAGCTTGTACGACGGTGAAACTACATGGACTACCCGAGGATGGACTCGAAGCTTCGCCTATTCCCTTTCACATTGAAGGATGGAGCTAGGAAGTGGTTACTCAAGCTTCCACCAAGGTCCATTCACTCATGGTTTGAGTTGCAAGAAGCTTTCCTCTCAAAGTTCTTCCCACCTAGCAAGGCCGCCAAGGTTCGGGATTCTATTGTCAACTTCAAGCACCAATCGGGCGATGCTTTCTATGAGACTTGGGAAAGATTCAAGGATTTGGTGATGAGTTGCCCACACCATGGCTTGGAACAATGGTTTCTAGTTGATGTGTTCTACCGAGGGTTGTCTTCGGGCAACGACAAAGAGTTGATACTTTTCGGGGATGCACAATAGCGGTATGTCTCCCGATGAGGCATGGGACACATTTGAGGACCTAGCCACAAATTCCGAGCTATGGGATGACTTTGGGTCAAGAAGACTACCTCCCACACAACCGGCACCTCAAGTAACAAGAGTTCACAATGTCTCAAGTGAATCATTGGGGGATGACATGATGAGAACCCAATTTGATAGGTTGGAAGCGGCTCTCAACAAGAAGATAGACATGCTCATGCAATCACAATCCAAGCCTCCTCCTCGACAAGTCAATAGTGTTATCTCTTCACCACCTTGCTTCTATTGTGGCTCTCTTGGCCATCAAGCGGAGGAGTGTGCTTACATGGTTGAGGAAGAGAAGGAAGAGAGACAACAAGTGAACCAAGTGAGTTCCTATCCACAAGGTTCTTATCAATCGCCTTCAAAGCCTTACAACAACTTTGCACCTCGGAATGAGCAAGGGAGCACTCAAGGATACCAACCAAAATCTTTTGGAAACAATGCTCAAAGGTATCAAGAGAGGTCTCAAGGGTATAACACTTACCAAGGAGGAGATAAGTATCAAGGGAGTGGCACATATGGAGGACATAGGAGCTCAACTTTTGGAGCACCTCCCGGGTTCTCTACTCAAGGAGGAAACACCTACCATCAAGGTGTCTCTTCATCTTTTGCTGCCCCACGTAGCTCTCAAGCTCAAGAGTCCGCGGAGCCGTCAATGAAGGACATGATCGCCACCCTTGTGCAAGGCCAAGTGAAGAACAATGAAGCGATCTCGGCTCTTGAACAAGGGCAAAACATCTTGCAACAAGGCTTGTCAAAGATTGAGTTGCAAATGGGCCAAATGGCCAAGGAGATTAGTGAGAGGCCAAGAGGTACCTTGCCTTCTAATGTGGAGCAAAATCCTAAGTTCAAGACCAAGGAGCAATGCAATGCTATCTTCACTTCTCATTCCGGTATCTCTCATGCTACTTATACTCCTACTCCCTTCATTTCTAATATATTCACCCCTTCTCCTTTCATTCCTATTCATGAGAACTTTGATCATATGCATTGCATGGAGGATGGGGCCAAGGAGGAAGAAAATGTACTCCTTGGCAATAATGGATTGAATGAGGAGGAGACTTATGAGGAGAATAAAGGAGTTGTGCTTGGGAAAGGACTTGGTTACTTGTCTTTTGAGAATGATATTACCTCTTATGGTGGAGTGAAGACACAAGAAGGAGCATTGAGAGAGGAGACTCCTAGGCATGAGAGTGTCATGGTTTCTAACCTTGGTGGTGAGGCTATGAAGGCTATGGATCCACCAAGAACCATGAGCACCTCTAGGGAGCTCCTTGATGATGATGCGCATGTACACCAAGCGATGAAGTTCACCCCCGATGAGAGGAGGAACAAGAAGAAGACATTGACGAATGAGCTTCATGAAGTGTTCAAAAAGGTAGAGATTAATATCCCTTTGTTGGAGCTCATTTGCAAAGTGCCGGTCTATGCAAATTTCCTCAAGGACTTGTGCACCAAGAAGAAGCGGCTTGAGGAGCATGAAGTATACAAGATTGAAGGGCATATAAGCTCAATGATTCAACACAACATGCCACCAAAGAGAAAAGATCCCGGAAGCTTCACTATCGGATGTCAAATTGGTGAGACACACCTTGATGGAGCACTTATGGACCTAGGGGCAAGTGTCAATGTGATGCCTCTATCTCTCTATAAGAGGTTGAGCATTGGTGCTTTGCAACCTACCCCTATTGCACTTACCTTTGCGGATGGAAGCAAGCGAAGACCGGCGGGTGTAGTGGAAGATGTGCTAGTAAGAGTTGACAAGTTTATTCTTCCCGCCGACTTTGTTGTGCTTGATATGGGTGAAAACCCCAATGAAGACAATGGATTCCCCCTTATCTTTGGACGCCCTTTCATGGCTACGGCGGGAGTGAAGATCAATGTTTTAAAGGGAACCATTAGCTTCAAGGTGTTGGGGGAGAAAGTGAAGTTTGAAATGTTCAAGCCCATTCATCCACCGGAGGTAGTTGAGGAGGTGTTTTCTATTAACTTGGTGAAGGGCAATAGTGCTAAGAGTGAAAGGATTTTTGGTCCTTTGAATCCACCGAAGCCCACACCTCGTGCTCAAGACTACTACTCAAAGCCACCACCTCTTTCTCATGAAGACATACTTGGGAAGGATCCATTTCTTGAAGGAGCTACAAAGAAGACTCCTCCCATGAATGCGCTACAAAAGGCGACAATCAAGGCCATGAGAGAGATGGTAGGAGAGGTGAAGAAGAAAAAGTATGCTTGGCCACCACCTTCGAAGTCAATTTTCAATGGTATCAAGGGTTGCTTTGTGGGAAGCCTTGGAGATGGTGAGACAAGTCATACATTGAGTGAGAAGAAGCTTTGCTTTGAGCCACCATAATTTCGTCAAGGAGGAACCAAGACCGGCTTTTTAGGTCTCTAAACCGAAGCGCTTGTGGGGAGGCAACCCCACTTGGAAAAGAAATTTTTGTTTTCAGCACTATTTAGTAATGAATAAAGGTTTTGGGAGGTTGGGAGGAGCTAGGATATGGAGCTTTGGAGGGAGAAACCCCACGAGGTGTTGATTAGCATGTGTCTACGAGAGGCCTGGGCAGAACAGTGACTTTGGAGACATTTTTCTCCACATCGGACCGTTGGAATGCAGTGAACCAAGTTGAGAAAGCTTCTTCTATGAGTCTTCTGTGCCCGGTGTAAATTTCTCTCTAAACAGACCGTTGGATCTGTCGCAATATTGGTTTTAAGGAGGAGTCCTCACTGCAGTTTGACTTTCTGGAGGGTCACTTTGACCGGTTCTTCATTGCATGTCCGGAAGGCTATTTCTGAGTTTCCAGTGGCCAAACTAAAGCTCTTTGAGTGTACTTTCCAACGCCACTGGAATCACTCAATTTGGATGCCTATTCTTGGAGTTATACCCAAATCTTTGGGAGGAGGTCAATGCTGCATTGCTGCTTTCCCCTGTTTTCAAGTGATCCCGATGCAATCACACTCGCTAGTTCATTTGGCACCCGAGGAGCAAACATATGGAAGTCAGGGCCTTGTGCCCTGAGGTTGGTGTCTATTTGAGGTTTCTTGGCTAGCTAAGGGAGTCGTCTACAAGGGGGTCTTCTTATCTCTATCTTCCGATTGTTATATGTTTGTTATGTGTGCATTCGCCCGACTTCGCTCTCTTCACTTTTACCAATGTGATTTTCTTTGCTTTTAAACTCCTCACAACACCGAGGACGATGTTGGTCTTAAGTGTGGGGGTGTAAGGTTGGGCTAAATTAAAGTTGTCTCACATTTTCGAACCACCAAATTTTTTCAATTTTTCAAAGTTTTCATCGAACCGTCGATCCTTGGGTCGAACGGTCGACTGAAAATCCCTGGACGTTCGTCGACCGGTCGACGGAAATGTGTCGAACGGTCGACAGGTGCTTAAAATCGAAAATTTTGAGAATTTTGAAACTTTGAAGATTGTTTGGTGTACTTTTATTGTCCTTTTCAACCCCAATGATGAATTTGAGCCCGTTAGGTTGTGAATTAAGCGGATAAAGAGCATGTGCTTAAACTTTATTGGATTGCCTTGTGATTAATTTATGTAATTGATGCTTGCTTGACACTTTGTGCACATTTGCCTTATTGATTGATCAATTGCAACTAGAGAAGCATGTGTAGACGATGTATTGACTTGCATATACCCTTTATGGTGAGATTTTGAGCCTTATTGATATGTATGCATCATTCATACATCCTTGTTCTTCATGTGTGTGCATTCCATTAGTTTACGAGACCTAGAACTTGCTCAAAGACCGCTTGAGGCTATGTGTTAGTTTGCAACGAATTGGAAATGATTAAGGCACTAGTTAAGCACCATGGCCAAACTAACATTCATCCCTTAAACACTAATCCACTAGGACTAACCCATTTGAGCCACATTCATCGTTTAGCCTTTCACTTCACCACCCACATCATCCTAACCCATGTTTTAACTTAAACACTAGCCATCCTTGTTCCGAAATGTTAATAAGACAATGATTGTGACTTCTTGTTTCTTTTATGCTTGGGAAATCTATGGGATTGTACAAAATGGCAAGTGTGGGGGTAGATAGATAGAAATGGTTGGGGTTGTAAAGAAGAAAAGAAGTTGAGAAAATCAAAAAGAAAAGTGGTGTATAAAATTAAAGTTCAAAAAGAAAGTCTCAAAGAAAAGAAAATACAAAATGAGAAATTGTTATGAGAAAAAGAAAGAGAAAAGGAGAAAAAGGAAGAAAGAAAATCCAAAAAGAAGTTGTAGAAAAATAAAAGGTTGGAGAAGAATAGAGTTAATGTTGTTTGATTATGAAAGCATGCGCAAAGAAATGAGTTTCAAAGTCCTTGAATTGTCTTGTGAAGCATTAGGAACATTTGACTTTCCCTTCCCTTCATTTCATGCTAACCCTTAACCTTTGGCCCCATTACAACCATGTGAAAGCCCTTTTGATTCAATAAGTTGTGAACTAATTAGTGGAAAGATGGTCATTGAGCAAGCTTATGCTTTGAGAGTAAACACTTAACCCTAAACACAAGAGCGGAAATATTTAGTGAATGATGTGAGTTTAGCGGTTAAGCATGTCGATATGTGCCAATTTGATTGCTCTTGATTGATTATCTCATGGCTAGCACGCACAACACCAAGCATGCATTGAATACATATCTTAATCACTTGGCAAAGCATGATGTTTATGTTGTGTGTTTGATTGAATCTTGATGAGTAGCTTAGTGGGCTTATTGAGGATATGGTTGGAAAGGCAATTGAATTTGTGTTGATTGGATTGTTGATTCTATTTGCTTGAGGACAAGCAAAGCTTAAGTGTGGGGGTGTGATTTGTATGCGATTTGCATACAAATTAGGCCTCTAATCATCATTATTGTGCTTGTCCAATGGCCATTTGTGAGTCTCTAATCCTTGTTTGCACACTTGTAGGTGAATTGAGCATCGGAACGATATTGGGATCAAAAGGGAGCATTTTGGAGCATTTTAGTGGACTTCGGCAAAAAGACGAAAAGTCGACCCGAGGACCAAAAGTCAACTCGTGGTCAACCCCGACTTTTGAGCATCAAAGTGTCAAAGGCCGAGTCCGAGAATGAAGCACAAGAGAATTCCGGAAGATTGACCGAGAAACCGAAAAGTCGACTTTGGTCGACTCCGAAGGTCGAAGTCGAGGTCCAAGTCGAGGTCGACCTTGTGATTCACAAATGTGCTCCCACATCATCAAGGACCACACTAGATTTGGTGAGGTGACATGTTGATTATTCCTCCCTTTTGTCCTCCTTGTGATTTTCCTTCCTTGCCCTTCATTAAACCTTTGAGCCCTTAGATTAAACCCTACTTCATCCTAGCCCTTTATTCTTTCCCCTACAGCCTATAAATACTTAGTACTTGCCCCATTAGGTGAGACTACCACTTCAGCCCCAAAATCTCTCACTTTTCCTTTCCCCTTTCCTCTCTCCCCTTCCTCTTCGGATCGGCCCTGCACGTCGTCGACCGGTCGACGAAGGTCGACGACCGGTCGACGCACGGCGAGCAACCCGATTCTGCCACTTCCACACCTCCTCTCCTCCACCATCCTTCATCAAACCTGTTCACCACGACGTTCTCCACCTCCACCACCATTTTGGGTCGCTGAATCACTCACCAAGGCATCAAGGTTCATCATCAAAGCCAAGGAGGAGCAAGAGAGCACCTATTGAGCATTCCTCATCTCTACTCTCTCTTTTCCTTATGTCTAGAGCTTTATTGTGTAATTTGATGATGTATATGTTGATGATTAGTGAGTAGTTACTCTGTTGGGGACTAGGGTTGTGTGCCCTAGTCCAATTTGACTATGTGATGCTTGATTTGTGAATAAAATGCCTTTGTGATTGTGTGAATATGTGTGTTTACCCATTTCAATATGTGTTGGTTGCTTGTTCTTAGAATTTACCACCTCTTTGGCATGTTAACTAACCTATCTTGATGAGATTGTGTGAGATTGGTAACCTCACACACTCAAGGCAATTGGAAGCATATGTGATGAGTTGTAACTTGTTTGGGTCCCTAGTTTCGATGCTTTACGCCTCTTAAGCACTTTAGGGGATTCGGTATTAGGTAACGTAGAGGAATCCCCTATGACACCTAGAGAGTTGGAATGACCCTAATAAGGCATTCGAATACCTTAAGAAACACGGTCCTAGACCCATAACATGGCTAGGATACGGGGCTTGATTCACACACACATTGGCATGACTAATTCGATTGAAGCATTGCTAGTTACATTGGACTTGTGGTTTTACCCGAAAACCCCAACATTCTCCTACATTGCACGCACCTTTACATTCTTTACTTGCTTGCTTTACCTTACTTGTTGGTTGCTTCATTTCATTTGCATCATTATCTTTCCAAAACTAATCTTTACACCACTACTTCACTCATTGTCACATACTCACCTTCACTCACTCATTCCACTTCTTACCTATTTCATCATAGCTAGAGCACTCATCACACACAAACCACCAAGAGATTGAGGAGCCCATCGATCCTCGTTGGAACGACAATCCCCCTTCACAATCTACTTACCCCGTACTTTGACGGTTCGTCACGTATCTTTCCGGGATAGGCCGAAGTAGCTCACTATCACCGGGAGCGGCCTCCTTGTAGCCCATGGGCGGCTCGGTAGGGCTCCCCTACCGAGAACATAATCTCTGCAACGCCCCGGCGGCATCTACCGACTCGGTAGGGATCCCCTACCGAGTACATCGCCCGGGCCGCGGTCGAAGCCACAGCGATACCCCGGCGGTACCGGTAAGACCGGGCGGGTGTACCGACCACAAGCTCTCCCCCGGCTCCACATGGACGTCTCCGACCAGGTGCGGGTGTGGCCGGCCCCACGGTGCCGGCACGGCCAGGCGGCACACGTGCTTGTCCACTACCTCGCGAGATCGCACTAAGTCGCGAGCCCGTGCCGCACTAGGCGCCGCCGTCCCTCGATGCGCACGTCGAGGTAGTGGACTAGAGAATATTCCTCGTGTCGGGGGATGTCCCCCACGCCGGGGAAGCTTGTCTCCGACCTCACCTCGTATATAAGGAGTCCTCGCTCCTTATTCAGGTACGTTCTCTCCGAATCCCAAACTCTCTGCTCTTGGACCCACCGTACTAACTTGAGCGTCGGAGGGCCTTCGGTCGGTATACACCGACCTCCCTGACCAATCTTGTGCTTTCAGGTATCCAAGTGCGACGCTACCGGGCAGTTGGGAAACGGCAGAAACATTTGGTACCGAAAGGAAATTTTCACCATCAGTGGAGGCCCTACTCTTTTCGGTACCACTCGCTCCGAACACAGATCCCATGTGAAGGAGGCTAAGCGGCACTGCTGATGCTTCTCGGTACGGTCTGCGCCGGTGCGGAAGAGGCAAAAACGGGAACCTTGGAACATAGGGTTCTCCAGTGAGGAGGAAACCGGCATCGTGACCCCCCACGTTGACCCGCTCGTGATATCCGCCAAGGTCCATACCGACCGATGCACAGGTGCTGGTCGACGGTGGCGGCTGCGCGATGTTATCTTCGAGTGCCTACCTCGAGTTGGACCTACCCCTCGAGAACATCTCGGGACGGTAAACCCACTCATCGGCTTCTCGGGAGACCTCGTCCGACCCCTCGGTAGCGTTTGGCTCGACGTCGAGGTCGGACGGTACCCGGTCCCGGAAGGTGTCGGCCCGCATCTTGGTAGTGGATTGTGAATCCTCCTGACTTCGTCCTCGGTAGACCCATCCTGCGCCAAATCGGGGCTTGCGTGTGCTACCACCTGCTCGTGCTGAAGTTCCTACTCCCGCCGGAGTTGCTTCATCGGGGAAGTCGGCCCGTGGCCCGGTCTGCTACGCCCCGAGACGAAGCCACGACGGCCCTGCGGGACGTGTGCGGCGTCGCACCCGGTAGTAACGCGGCGGCGGCGGACCGGCCGGATGATCCCGGGAGGGAGCGGTAGTCATACGGGGGGAAGCCCCACGAGGAGGTAGAGCAGATTACCTTGTTCACGAACGGCCGACGGGGTAGTCAGGGTGGTACCGGCCTCACCGGTCGTCTGCGTACCGACTTGATCGAGCTCCTCAAGGACAACGCCTCGGTGTTCGCTTGGTCTTACGCCGATATGCCCGGTATCTCTACCGGAACCATCTCCCGTAAGCTTGGGATCGATCCTGCCTACCGGCCGGTACGGCGAAGAGGCGCGTAGGGGACCAAGAACGGTACGAAGCGATGAAGGCGAGGTCGACAAGCGGTGAGTATCGGTTTCATCCGGGAAGTTCGATACCCCCGATGGCTAGCCGACCCGGTACTAGTGAAGAAACCCAACGGGAAGTGGCGAATGTGCATCGACTTCACCGATCTCGACAAGGCATGTCCCGAGGACGGCTTCCCTCTACCAGAGGATCGAGCGGCTTGTCGGCTCCGCTGCCGGTCACGAGGCCCCGAGCTTCGTGGATGCCTATTCGGGCTACGACCGAGATCGGCGGTGGATCCCGAGGACCGGGAGCACACCTCCTCCATGACCGACCAAGGTCTATCTGCTACAAGGTCCGCCCTTCGGATTGAAAAATGCGGGGCCACCTATCGACGGTTGGTCGGCCGCGTGTTCTCCGAGCAGATCGAGAAGACCGTGGAAGTATACGTGGATGACATGCTCGTCGAGAGTTTAAAGAAAACCGATCACCTTACCGACCTACGGGAGACATTCTCCATCCTCCGGGACTATGGGATGAAGCTCGATCCGAGAAGTGCGTCTTGCGTAGGCGAAGGAAAATTCCTTGGCTTCGTGGTCGGCCCCGGGGTATCGAGGCCGATCCCGAGAAGATCGGAGCGATCTGGATTTGGAATATCCCAAAACCTTCAAGGATGTCCGAGCCTTAACGGTAGGATCGCGGCTCTCTCCCGGTTCGTATCACGGTCCACCGAGCCGGTGTGCCCCATTCTTGAAAATTTTGAAAACGGGAAGAAGTTCGAGGGGCTGGACCACCGAGTGCGAGCAAGCCTTTCTGCATTAAAGGAATATCTAGCGGCGGCACCACTTCTCGACGGACCGGTACTAGGCGAACCTCTCTTCCTGTACTATCGGTATCGAAGCTGGCTGTGAGCTCGATCCTAGTCGGGAGCCACGACAAGGAGGACCTACCGGTGGACTACACGAGCGAATCTTTCGTGGATACCGAGACTCGGTACCCCGAAATCGAGCGGCTCATCCTTGCACTCATGATCTCGGCCCGAAGGCTTCGCCCGTGCTTCCGGGCACACCCCGTTGTGGTGCTTACCGATCACCCGCTCGGGCTAATCTGCGAAGCCGGGCGTCCGGCGGACTCGTGAAGTGGAGCATCGAGCTCGGTGAATTCGACATCACCTACCGTCCTCGACCGGTATCAAGGCACGGAGTGCGGGCCGACTTTGTCTACGAATTCACTTCGCGCGGTCCACACCCATATCGGTAGAAGGGGCCGACTCGGCGAGACGGCCCGAGCCACCGGCGAGGACACGGTCTGTTCCCGCCACCGGACTGGCGATTATATGTGGATGGTGCCTCGAACACCCACGGTAGCGGGCCGGACTCATTCTTATCACTCCCCGCACCGTAGTCCCGAGCACGTCTCGGCTCGAGAATGCTCTCCGGTTCGATTTCAAAGCTTCCGACAATGAGGCCGAATACGAAGCACTCCGGCCGGCCTTCGGGCTGGCCCGGCACATGGGAGCCCGGCGGCTCCGAGTCTTCGGCGACTCACGGCTCATTGTCGACGAATCTCGGGGGACTACCGGCCAAAGATCCCATCAAGTCTCGGTACAGAACTTTGGCGAAAGAACTCCTTTGCCGGTTTCTCGTAGCAAGCTAACGAAGGTACCGAGAGAAGAAAATCAAAGGGCGACGCCTTGGCCGAGAATAGCCTCCGCTATTGACCCCGACCACGGCGACTCGGTACCCGTCGACATGCTAGAAAGCCGAAGCACCGAGACAATGCCCACCGAGGTCGACCACCTGCGCTGGAGGAGGCGGGCGGATGACACCCGATCCTCGAGTACTTGCGTGATGGCTCCCTCCGAGAGATAATGATGAGGCCAAGAAAATAAGATTCCGGTCCTCCGGTACCTCGTCATTTACGGCCCGTCTCTACCGACGAGCTCACTCCTTACCATACCTACGATGCCTCGGACCGGCCGAGTCTCGAGACGCCGTCGGGGAGGTACACGAGGGCATCGTGGCGACCACCGGGAGGAAGAGCATTGGCCCACGAGCTCGTCCGCCTTGGTTACTCGGCCGACACTCCTCGGGACGCTATATCATTTACAAGGCAATGCAACGCACATCGGTTCGACGCACCGAACGTACCAAAACCATCCCCGGCGGGAGACGATGGTGAACCCGTGTCCCTTCGCCCGGTGGGGAATCGACTTAATCGGGCCCATGCCCAAGGGTACCGGTGGTGTTGAACACGTGGTAGTCGCCACCGACTACTCCACCGAGTGGACGAAGCCGAGGCCCTTAAGTCGATCACTTCCCGGCAAGTACGGTCCTTCATTTGGGAAAACATCATCTGTCGCTTCGGTATCCCTCGAGTCATTATCACCGACGACGGTAAACAATTTGACTACGAATCCTTCGGGAAATTCTGCTTGGGGAGAAGGGCATCACCCTTTTCTTCGCATCGGTGGCCCACCCGCGCACCGACGGTCGGGTGGAGGCGGTCGATAAAATCTGAAGAGAACCGTGAGGACCCGAAGCTCGGTGACAAGAAAGGCGCGTGGCCCGAACTGCTACCGGAGGTTCTATGGGCGTACCGCACCTCGTACAAGGCTGCCACGGCGAGACGCCATTTTCCCTTGCTTTCGGTGCGAAGTCGTGGTGCCGGTTGAAATCGATTCCACAACACACCGTATCGACACATACGATCCGAATGAAAATGAAGAACGGTTGTGCCTCGACCGGGACCTACTCGAGGAACGTCGGGAACAAGCCGACCTCCGGAATGCGAACACAAAAACCAGCTCGAACGCAAGTTTGATGCGAAGGCAAAGGTCGCGGTACCTCGAAGCTGGGGGACTGGGCACTACGAAGGGTAAGGCGAGGCACGAAGAACTCGGCGGCCATGACTTTCGACCAACGGTGGGAAGGCCCATCCGGGTAGTCGAAGTCCTCGAAGCCGGGGAACTGCCGGCTCATGGACTCCACCGGACACGTGCTCCCACATCCATGGAATATTGAGCACCTTCGCTACTACTACCCATAAAAAAAATGAGCCTGGAACATACCGGCTAAGTGGACCTCACCACTTTTCAAACACTTGTAATTGTTATTTACCATAGTGAAACTCCTACAGTGGACGTAACCTAGGACTCGCATCGAGCCAGGTGAACCACTATAAAATCTGTGTCTTCATGAATGCTTGCTCTCTTACCGATAATGCAAAAATGCCAAGAACAAAAATGAAACTTCGTAAGACATGTGGCCGGTACCGGCGACCCGCATGCGTAAGTTTTGGTTATTTTATTATGCATGTGGCCGGTACCGGCTACCCCCATGTAAAACTTTTGTAAGACATGTGGCCGGTACCGGCGACCCCGTGCGTAAGTTTTGGTTATTTTATTATGCATGTGGCCGGTACCAATTACCCCATGTAAAACTTTTGTAAGACGTGTGGCGGTACCGGCGACCCCCATGCGTAAGTTTTGATTATGTTATCAAGCATGTGGCCGGTACCAGCTACCCCCATGACAAACTTCTATAAGACATGCGGCCGGTACCAGCGACCCCCATGCATAAGTTTTGTTACGATAAATTCGTTATGCTACCGGTATCGGTTACTTACATGATATGCATACTCAAGAAAACAATACCGGGAGCGAGACTGAAAAAACCAGCCCTCCCGATTGAACACTTGATGTCATATGAAAAACGGAATTCATAGAATAGGCGAAACACGCCATTGTTCAAAACAATAAATAAGGGCCTTACGGCCGATTCAAGTGCTACCTCCCGATAGGGCACCCTCCCGGGAGAGATGTTCAAAAAAGGGTTTAAACCCCCGACAAAAAAAAGAAGAACAAAATTACACGGCTCTCGGCCGGTACCACCCAACGAGGGGACTTCACTTACTCCGGCTGCGGTGCTGCTTCTCGAGAGGTCCCGGCCGGCTCCTCCTCGATCTTCTGAGGATCCCCGGTGCTCATCATCGACTTGTTCCTCGGTAAGCTCGGCACGGGAGGCGGCTCCGATCTGTTCGGGGAAGGCCTCCTTGATCTTGCCAAGGATGTACACACCACCGTCGATATAGGCGGTGGCCTGCTCCACAGCTCGACCCCGGTCGCGACGGTAGGCGAGGACGGCTTCCTTTCTGGCCTCACCGATGGCCAACTCGAGGCGCTAGTCGAACTCCACCTGGAGCCGAGCGCTCTCGGTAGCCACCGCAACCTTGGCTTTCTCCTCCGCCTCCTGGACAAGCCTCCCGGCTTCTTCCTTGGTCTTTTCAAGCTCAGCCTTGGTCCTCTCAAGCTCGGCTTCCGCCCGCTCCTTGATCCCGAACATGGTCTCGTAGCCGGACTTCAAGTTTTCGACTTGCCCGCCTACCATCTGCAATTCCTTCCGGACCGGTGATCCGGGAGCATCTCCTCGTAGGCCAGCCGCAACACCGATCAAACAAAGGGTCAAAAAAAAAAAAAAAAAAAAAAAAAAACAACACCGAATGAAAGAAGGCGGGCATCGGTACCATTTGCTTGCCTTGGAAGAGGACCTCCCTCCGATCCAACATCCGCATGTCGGGTAGTCGTGGAGCCGGGAGACCGGTAGAGGATCTTCCAACGCCTTCTTCACGCGGCCGCGAAACGGGGCCGCATTCTCGGTAGGGATAGACCCTCCCGAAGAAAGGAGCAGACTCCGTGCTTGTGCATGGCCGGAGTGGTGCCGGTACCCGCCGCAACACGGGCCACACCGTCGGCAGCGGTGGCTCCCGCACCTTCTGCTTCTTCCGGTGGTCCCTCACCCGTTTAATGAACTACAACAATGATTAGTGCCAGTACACAAACTCAAAAAGTAAAGGTGACCGAAGATTACCTCCTCCGGGTGGTACGCTTCTTGGAGGACCCATCCGGGCCCTCGGATGCAACCTCGGTCTCGGGACCGGCCTCCACCTCGGCCTCCCACCTCCGCCTCGGCGGTAGACCGACCCTTGTGGGCTTTCTTCTTCTTCCTCTTCGGTACGAGGTCGGCACCAGCGCCAACCTCAGCATCGGCACCAGCTGGCACCTCCTCCACCACCGGCTGAGGTTCCGGTGCTAGGTCCCCACCGACAGCTTTCTTCAGCTGGTAGAAGTCCTTTCGCTCCCGGACCATACTTGAATCGCCCTTGAGGGTGCGGTACCGACGGTACTGATAGATAACTGCACAAGAACCACCGGTGTTAGGTGCGTCCATAATTTGGAACGTACAAGGATACCGGGCAATACTTACATGGGTTTGGTGTGGGGGCTAAACCGGAGCTATCGAGGGAGTACCGATTCAGGAGCACCGTGGACCTTCTTAGCACAATTGAAATATGCTCCCGGATCCACTGAATCTCTTGCTCTTGCCTCTCGGTAAGCCTCCTCCAAGACTGGCCCACTGCGCACAAAAAAAAGGGGGAAATTGTTAGTACCAAACGAAACAAAAGAAACAAAAGAAAAAGTGTCTGCTCGGTAAAGGCTAACAACCAGGAGCGTCGGTAAAGTGACATGGAACCCGCTTCACGGTCGGCTCTACCCCTACCGAGAATTCCCAATCCCCACCAATAAAGAAGTACCGGCTCTTCCAAGTTTGTTGGGACGTTGGATTCCCGAACACGAGTGGATCCCTAATGATCTCGGGACTCCCGAACTCATGGCTTTCGACATCGCGCTCACCAGCCATCCCCTCCCGGTGGAGAGCCTCCTTTTGCAAACAACACCGGGACACCTTCTTGTACTTGTGCAGGAAATCCATCCACTCGGTATCCCGGGGGCACTCCTCACAGGGCTTCAGTACCGACTTCAATTTATACCAGCCCTTGTCCGTCTTGGAATGCTCCTCAAGCGCCCATTGGTTGAAGAACACCGCCAGATCGGGCTCACCGAAACCACAGTGGTGGTAGAGGGTATACAAGGCGTTCAGGCACCGCCAGGTGTTCGGGTTCAATTGGGCGATGGTAAGGCCAACCTCGGCCAGGAACCGCTGCTGGTACGCCGGGAGGGGAATCCTCAGACCCTCACCGAAGAAAAACGGGTGTACCAAGGTTTCACCCGGTACAGCAGAAGCACTCCTGACCTCCCCCTTCTCCGATAGGCGCATGGTCACCGAGCTGGGGATATTGAAGGCCTCCCTCAGGGCTACCAGGTCCTCCTCGGTAGACGCTGACGAACCGTCAAAGTATGGGGTAAGTAAATTGTGAAGGGGGATTGTCGTTCCCACGAGGATCGATGGGCTCCTTAATCCCTTGGTGGTTTGTGTGTGGTGAGTGCTCTAGCAATGATGGAATATATGAGAAGTGGAATGAGTGAGTGAAGGTGAGTATGTGACAATGAGTGATGTAGTGGTGTAAAGAGTGGTTTTGGAAAGGGAATGATGCAAATGAAATGAAACAACCAACAAGTAAGGGAAACAAGCAAGTAAATAATGTAAAGTGTGTGCAATTTATGAGAATGTTGGGGTTTTCGGGTAGACCACAAGTCCAATGTAACTAGCAATGCTTCGATCGACTCGATCATGCCAAGGTGTGTGTGTGAATCAAGCCCCGTATCCTAGCCATGTTATGGGTCTGGGGACCGTCTTTCTTAAGGTATTCGAATGCCTTATTAGGGTCGTTCCGACTCTCCAGGTGTCATGGGGATTCCTCATGTTACCTAATACCGAATCCCTAAAGTGCTTAAGAGGCGTAAAGCATCGAAACTAGGGACTCAAACAAGTTACAACTCATCACATATGCTTCCAATTGCCTTGAGTGTGTGAGGTTACCAATCCCACACAATCTCGTCAAAATAGGTTAGTTAACATGCCAAAGAGGTGGTAAATTCTAAGAACAAGCAACCAACACATATTGAAATGGGTAAACACACGTATTCACACAATCACGTAAGCATTTTATTCATAAATCAAGCATCACATGGTCACATTGGACTAGGGCACACAACCCTAGTCCCCAACAGAGTTACTACTCACTAATCATCAACATATACATCATCAAATTACACAATAAAGCTCTAGACATAAGGAAAAGAGAGAGTAGAGATGAGGGATGCTCAATAGGTGCTCTCTTGCTCCTCCTTGGCTTTGATGATGAACCTTGATGCCTTGGTGAGTGATTCAGCGACCCAAAATGGTGGTGGAGGTGGAGAACGTCGTGGTGAACAGCATTGGTGAAGGATGGTGGAGGAGAGGAGGTGTGGAAGTGGCAAAATCGGGCTGCTCAGCCGCGCGTCGACCTTCTGTCGACCGGTCGACAGACGTGCAGAGGCTGATCCGAAGAGGAAGGGGGAGAGAGGAAAGGGGAAAGGAAAAGTGAGAGATTTTGGGGCTGAAGTGGTATATGACCTAATGGGGCAAGTACTAAGTATTTATAGGCTAGAGGGGAAAGAATAAAGGGCTAGGATGAAGTAGGGTTTAATCTAAGGGCTCAAAGGTTTAATGAAGGGCAAGGAAGGAAAATCACAAGGGAGGACAAAAGGGAGGAATAATCAACATGTCACCTCACCAAATCTAGTGTGGTCCTTGATGATGTGGGAGCACGTTTGTGAATCACAAGGTTGACCTTGACTTGGACCTTGACTTTGACCTTCGGAGTTGACCATAGGCGACTTTTCGGTTTCTCGGTCAATCTTCCGGAATTCTCTTGTGCTTCATTCTCGGGACTCGGCCTTTGACACTTTGATGCTCCAAAGTCGGGGTTGACCACGAGTTGACTTTTGGTCCTCGGGTTGACTTTTCGTCTTTTTGCGGAAGTCCACTAAAATGCTCCAAAATGCTCCCTTTTGATCCCGATATCGTTCCGATGCTCAATTTACCTACAAGTGTGCAAACAAGGATTAGAGACTCACAAATGGCCATTGGACGAAGCACAATAATGATGATTAGAGGCCTAATTTGTATGCAAATCGCATACAAATCGACGCGCTCAATTTTAATCGGTCCACTTGCAAACCCCTCCGGTACGGGACCCTTCTTACTACTACTGGACCGGGACTTCACATATGGTTCTGAAGCAGGGGAATTAGGTCCTCCCCGTAGTGACACCCCTCACCACCGTCCGGATCATACCCTCCGGACAAAAACGGCGGTCCGCGGCGAGCAAGAACTACTTCTGCCGGTACTCGAGCGGAGTCCGAGCCGGCCCTCCTCCACCGATAAGCTCCTTTTCGGCTCCTCCCAGAAAAGGCATTGCCACTTCTGGCACTCTCGCTCCCCGAGTCGGACATCTCGCAAAAATGGACCAAGGTTCTTATCGGGAGGGATAACCTATGCCTATGCAACCTAGCTCGGTACTAAGGGTGGACACCGGTACTCGAACTACGTTACAAAAGCAAAGCAAAAAAAAAAACTAAATACAAGAGGTCAAGGCATCGGTACTTACGATTCTTGAAGGCTAAAAGTCGAGTACCGAGTGATCACACTTGCACTACCGATGCACGCTCTCGTTCTCCTACCGACGGCTTGCGAGCTCCGGAAATGAAATTTGCAAGAATGAAGTGAAGTGAACTCTCTTCACCCCTATATATATAGCGGGAGTCGACCCGTCTTGACCGTACGACGTGAACCGTCGCGGCCCGGGATGACGACACGTGGCAACGCGACGGTTGAGCTCCCCCACGATATTCCAAACCGGCCGGGGCACGACGCGTGTCACCCCACTACCTCGGCAGTTACGCCGAGGAGCTCGGCGGCCACGACACTTGACTCCCCTTGAAACCCGGGGCGGTTACAATTCCCAACCGGGAGGAACCCCTTGTTCGGGGACTTGGGGGACTACGTGGGACGGTACCGAGCGTCGCCTCGGCTACCCCACCGACACTTCGCTACATCCCGATATGAACTTCTAGATCAAGTCCCCGACCATGAGCTTCCTCTTGCTCGGGACTTGGGGGACTTCGTTGCTACCATTTCATATCTTTACCGGGATAGGCCGAAGTAGCTCACTATCACCGGGAGCGACCTCCTTGTAGCCCATAGCCGACTCGGTAGGGCTCCCTACCGAGAACATAATCTGCGCAACGCCCCGGCGGCATCCCATCGACTCGGTAGGGATCCCCTACCGAGTACACTGCCCGAGCCGCGATCGAAGCCACAGCGATACCCCGGCGGTACCGGTAAGACCGGGCGGGTGTACCGACCACAAGCTCTCCCCGGCTCCACTGGACGTCTCACGACCAGGTACCGGGTGTGGCCAGCCCCACGAGTACCGACACGGCCGGCGGCACACGTGCTTGTCCACTACCTCGCGGATCGCACTAAGTCGCGAGCCCATGCCGCACTAGGCGCCGCCATCCCTCGATGCGCACGTCGAGGTAGTGGACTAGAGAATATTCCTCGTGTCAGGGGATGTCCCCCCACGCCAGGGAAGCTTGTCTCCGACCTCACCTCATATATAAGGAGTCCTCACTCCTTATTCAGGTACGTTCTCTCCGAATCCCAAACTCTCTGCTCTTAGACCCACCGGTACTAACTTGAGCGTCGGAGGGCCTTCGGTCGGTATACACCGACCTCCCTGACCAATCTTGTGCTTTCAGGTATCCAAGTGCGACGCTACCGGGCAGTTGGGAAACGGCAGAAACATGAGTAATTGGCCCTACTTTTATTGCTTTCTCTACTATACTTTATCTATCTTTTTATTGTTTTCTTTACTTTCTTGCAATTTACTTTCTAGCCATTTAGTTCCTGCTCTTTAGCGTTTCATTATGAAATATCAGGGAAAATGTTGAAAAGTCCTTACATGCTAAGGTAATAGAGCCTTACGAGTTACGACCGATATTGTTCCTTCCTATGCCCACAATAGCTAGATTAGAAGTCAAATCATCGAAATTACCACTAACCAGTAACCACCATCAAACCCTTCCACTCTCGTTGGAATGGCTTCCACTAACGCTATCACAACAAGTTTTGTGCATGACTTCTTTAGCTTTGGCTAAAGGAAATAATTAATGAAAATCCTATTACTACTAAAGATAGCTTTTTAAAACAATGTAAAATAGAATTCAATAAGTTAAACCAGAAAAGCTTATAAGAAAATAAATTCACTGATTATCAATGTTGCTACCATTTCATATCTTTACCGGGATAGGCCCGAAGTAGCTCACTATCACCGGGAGCAGCCTCCTTGTAGCCCCATAACTGACTCGGTAGGGCTCCCCTACCGAGAACATAATCTCTGCAACGCCCCAGCGGCATCTACCGACTCGGTAGGGATCCCCTACCGAGTACACCGCCCCGAGCCGCAGTCGAAGCCACGGCAATACCCCGGCGGTACCGGTAAGACCGGCCGGGTGTACTCGACCACAAGCTCTCCCCCGGCTCCACACGGACGTCTCGACCAGTGCGGGTGTGGCCGGCCCCACGGGTACCGGCGCGGCCAGGCGGCACACGTGCTTGTCCACTACCTCACAGATCACACTAAGTCGCGAGCCCATGCCGCACTAGGCGCCGCCATCCCTTGATGCGCACATCGAGGTAGTGGACCAGAGAATATTCCTCGTGTCGGGGGATGTCCCCCCACGCCGGGAAAGCTTGTCTCCGACCTCACCTCATATATAAGGAGTCCTCACTCCTTATTCAGGTACGTTCTCTCCGAATCTCAAACTCTCTGCTCTTAGATCCACCGGTACTAACTTGAGCGTCGGAGGGCCTTCGGTCGGTACACACCGACCTCCCTGACCAATCTTGTGCTTTCAGGTATCCAAGTGCGACGCTACCGGGCAGTTGGGAAACGGCAGAAACATTTGGCGCCGTCTGTGGGAACAATTCCACCACTTCATAACCAAAGCATACTCACCCCGTGAGGTGTTCTACCAGTCAAGCAATGACAAAGTCGGCTAGCGATGGCTCACAGCCAACGAAGCAAACCAAAAAGTCCAAATCCGCGAAGGAAACCTTGACTATAGCCGGCTTGGATCTCTTCTGGAGGAGGCGCCTGCGGCGGTCCACTCTACCGAGTCTGAGACCCCCGAATCCCACCAAACTGAACCTTCAATGGTGCTGAGACTTGAGGCCATGATTCGAGAGCTCCAGGAAAGCAATGAGCAATTGCGCCGCGATCAACTCGCTGCTCAAGAGGCTAGTGTCCGGGAGATCAACCTGCTGAGAGAGCACTTCACCCGGGATGCTAACCCCAGTCGATCGGTGTCGGCACCCCTCCCCAAGGTCGACACTCCCCTCAAGCCAAGACACCGTGTACCGGCTTCGCTGACCAAACCCCTACCGACTCACCAAGTCTCATTCCTCGACGCCGAGGGGGTGGTCCATTCCGCGGAGGAAGAGGATACCGACGAGGACTCCGACGCCCTCCCTGAGGAACCGGTTGTCGTCGCCCCGAGGCCGCGAGTGGAAGATGACACACTAACCAGCCTCTTCCGAGAGCTCAACGACCGCCTCAGAAGAGTTGAGACCGGTACCGCCAGGAGTGCGCCTAGTCTCGGCATGGCCAAGAAACCCATTGGTCCCTTCACCGGGAGGATCTATGACCACAACCGGGACTTCAAGAATCTGAAGTTGGATCCTTACACTGGCAAGGAGGACCCGGTGATGCATGTAACTGCCTTCCAGTCTGCCTACAACGGCAGGGGCTACACCGATGAGGACTGGTGCCATGCCTTTGTCAATACCCTGACTCAGGAGGCCATGTTATGGTTCTGTCAACTAGAGCCGGAGTCCATCGACAGCTACGAGCCGCTGGTCGAGGCCTTCACCGCCGAGTATGCCACCAAGTCTAGTTTCTTCTACTCGGTAGGGGAACTCACCGGCTTCCAGCAAACCGCGGGCGAACGGTTGGCTGACTACATGGAACGGTTCAAAGCTGCCTACCGGCGCTGCAATACCAAAGATGACATCCGTGCGGCTCAAATCTTCCGAGATGGCCTAGAACCGGGAGAGTTCCTCAGGGAACTGAACTCTACCAGCACGGTATTCACCTATACCGAGCTCATGAGCAGAACCAGCCAGTACGCCCGCAGCTACTATCTGACCTACGAGAGGAAGTCTCATCTCAACGAAATGCACAAAGGCAGCAAGGCCTCCACGGTGACCGTGGACCCTACCGGGGATAAGCGCAAATCGGAGCAGGTCAGCGCGCCTAAGGTCGAAGAACCGAGGCAGAACGATAAGCGCAACCGAGGGAACAACTACCGGGGGAACAACCGGAACGGTAACTGGGGGAATCGAACAATAACCAACGGTATAATCCTCCCCATCGGGAGCGGAATCACCAATACCAAGCCCCCGGAATCACCAATACCAAGCCCCCCCGAACAACCGTACCGACCGGTATATCGGGTTGACTCCGGCCACAACGAACCAAGGGTACCGCCTACTTCGTCGGCGGGACCGGGGGCGAGCTCCGCTACTCGGCCCGAGCGCACCCCCGGCACCGGGGTGGATGGCCGTGCACCCCGGCTACCGGCGTGAACCGGATAAACACTCCAAGCCACGGTTGGACTGAAACCGGGTACAACCGGTATCCCAAGAAAAGAATTCTTGGAGGCGGAACCGGTCCAAGAAATCCCATCGGCGGGACCTTGCCAATGATAGCCTACCGGTGTGTCTTGTGTTCAACAAACCAATGGAGGACATCTACAAGGAGAACCCCCGGCTCTTCCCTCGGTCGTGGAAGAGGCCACCATATGCCGAAAACCGGGTCAACACCGGTAAATTCTGCACCCACTATCGATCCGGTACTCATGATACGGAGGAGTGCCAAGCCCCGAGGGATGTTGCGAGCGGTTGCACCGAGATGGGAAACTCACCCAGTATGTTGGCCAAGCCCCTCGGGGTACCGGAAGGAAATTTTCACCATAAGTGGAGGGCCCACCCTCTTCGGTACCACTCGCTCCGAACACGGATCCCACGTGAAGGAGGCTAAGCGGCGCTGCGGTGCTTCTCGGTACAATCTGCGCCAGTGCAGAAGAGACAGAAACGGGATCCTTGGAACATAGGATTCTCCGGCGAGGAGGAAACCGGTATCGTAACCCCCCACGATGACCCACTCGTGATATCCGCCAAGGTCCATACCGACCTGATGCACAAGGTGCTGGTCGACGGTGGCAGCTCTGCCAACGTTATCTTCAAGAGTGCATACCTCAAGTTGGATCTACCCCTCGAGAACATCTCAAGGACGGTGAACCCACTCATCAGCTTCTCGGGAGACCTTGTCCAACCCCTCGGTAGCGTTTGGCTCAACGTCGAGGTCGGACAGTACCCCCGGTCCCAGAAAGTATCAGCTCATATGCTGGTAGTGGATTGCGAATCCTCCTACAACTTCATTCTCGGTAGACCCATTCTCTGCCAAATCAGGGCATGCGTATGTTACTACCTACTCATGCTGAAATTCCCTACTCCCGCCGGGATTGCCTCTATCGGGAGCAGTCGGCCCATGGCCCGGTCGTGCTACACCCGGGAGACGAAGCCACGACAACCCTACGGGACGTGTGCGGCGTCGCACCCCGAATAACGCGGCGGCGGCAGACGAGCCGGATGACCCCCGGGAGGGAGCGGTAGTCATACGGGGGGAAGCCCCACGAGGAGGTAGAACAGATTGCTTTGTTCCCTGAACTGCCTGACAGAGTGGTCAAGATTGGTACCGGCCTACCGGTCGCCTTGCGTACCGACTTGATCAAGCTCCTCAAGGACAACGCCTCGGTGTTCGCCTGGTCCTACGCTGACATGCCCGGTATCTCTACCACAACTATCTCCCATAAACTTGGGATCGATCCTGCCTACCGACCGGTACGACAGAAGAGGCGCGTCGGGGACCAAGAGCGATACGAGGCAATGAAGACTGAGGTCGACAAACTGTTGAGTATCGGCTTCATCCGGGAAGTTCAATACCCCCGATGGCTAGCCAACCCGGTACTAGTGAAGAAACCCAACGGGAAGTGGCGAATGTGCATCGACTTCACCGATCTCAACAAAGCATGTCCCAAGGACAGCTTCCCTCTACCAAGGATCGAGCGGCTTGTCAACTCCACTGCCGGTCACGAGGCCTTGAGTTTCATGGATGCCTATTCGAGCTACAACCAAATCAAACTGGATCCCGAGGACCGAGAACACACCTCCTTCGCGACCGACCAAGGTCTATATCCGCTACAAGGTCCCGCCCTTCGGATTGAAAAATGTCGGGGCCACCTATCAACGGTTAGTCAACCGCATGTTCTCCGAGCAGATCGGGAAGACCTACGGAAGTGTACGTGGATGACATGCTCGTCAAGAGCTTAAAGAAAAACGATCACCTTACCGACCTACGGGAGACATTCTCCATCCTCCGGGACTATGGGATGAAGCTCAATCCCGAGAAGTGCGTCTTCCGCGTAGGCGAAGGAAAATTCCTTGGCTTCATGGTCGCCCACCGGGGTATCGAGGCTAATCCCGAGAAGATCGAGCGATCTTGGACTTGGAATCTAGCAAAACCTTCAAGGATGTCCAGAGCCTTAACGGTAGGATCGCAGCTCTCTCCCGGTTTATATCACGGTCTACCGACCGGTGTGCCCCATTCTTCAAAATTTTGAAGACCGGGAAGAAGTTTGAGGGCTGGACCACCGAGTGCGAGCAAGCCTTCGCGGCGTTGAAGGAGTATCGGCGGCGGCACCGCCGCTCGGCCGACCGGTACTAGGCGAACCTCTCTTCCTGTACCTATCGGTATCAAGAACTGCTGTGAGCTCGATCCTAGTCGGGAGCCACAACAAGGAGGACCTACCGGTAGACTACACAAGCAAATCTTTCGTGGATACCGAAACTCGGTACCCCGAAATCGAGCAGCTCATCCTCGCACTCGTGATCTCGGCCGAAGGCTTCGCCCATACTTCCAAGCACACCCCATCGTGGTGCTTACCGATCACCCCCTCGGGTTGATCCCGCAAAAGCCCGAGGCATCCGGCGGACTCGAAGTGGAGCATCGAGCTCGGCGAGTTCGACATCACCTACCGGCCTCGACCGGCAATTAAAGCACAGGTGCACGGGCCGACTTTGTCTCGAATTCACCTCCGTGCGGTCCACACCCATATCGGTAGAGGAGCCGGCTCGGCCGAGACGGCCCAGCCACCGGCGAGGACACACGGTTTGATCCCGCACTACCGATCCGGCAATTATATGTGGACGGTGCCTCGAACACCCACGGTAGCGGGGGCCGGACTTATCCTTATCACTCCTCACAACGGTAGTATCGACACATCTCGGCTCGAGAGTGCTCTCCGGTTCAACTTCAAGGCTTCCAACAATGAGGCCGAGTACGAAGCACTCGGCCGGCCTTCGGCTGGCCGGCACATGAGAGCCCGGCGGCTCCGGTGTCTTCGCCGACTCACAACTCATTGTCAACCAAGTCTCGGGGGACTACCGGGCCAAAGATCCCATTATGTCTCGGTATAGAACTTTGGTAAAAGAGCTCACTGTCGGTTTCTCATGCTTCAAGCTAACGAAGGTACAGAGAGAAGAAAATCAAAGGGCTGACGCCTTGGCCAGAATAGCCTCCGCTATTGACCCCAACCCTGGCAACTCGGTACCTATTGACATGCTAGAAAGCCGAAGCACCGAGCCAATGCCCTCCGAGGTCAACCACCTGCGTCTGGAGGAGGCAAACTGGATGACACCAATACTCGAGTACTTGCGTGACGGCTCCCTCCCGAGAGATAATGATGAGGCCAAGAAAATAAGATTTCGGACCTCCCGGTACCTCATCATCAACAGCCATCTCTACCGGCGAGCTCACTCCTTACCATACCTACGATGCCTCGGACCGGCCGAGTCCCGAGACGCCATCATGGAGGTACACGAGGGCATCTGTGGCAACCACCCGGGAGGAAGAGCATTGGCCCACAAACTCATCCGCCTCGGTTACTTCTGGCCAACACTCCTCCGGGACGCTATATCATTTACAAGGCAATGCAAGGCCTGTCAGTTCAACGCCCCAAACGTACCAAAACCGTCCCAGCCACTGGAGACGATGGTCAATCCATGCCCCTTTGCCCAATGGGGAATTGACTTAATCGGGCCCATGCCCAAGGGTACCGGTGGTGTTGAACACGTGGTAGTCGCCACCGACTACTCCACCAAGTGGACAGAGGCCAAGGCCCTTAAGTCAATCACTTCCCGGCAAGTACAGTCCTTCATTTGGGAAAACATCATTTGTCGCTTCGGTATCCCTCAAGTCATTATCACCGACAACGGCAAACAATTTGACTCTGAATCCTTCAGGAAATTCTGCTGGGAGAAAGGCATCACCATTTTCTTCGCATCGGTAGCCCACCCGCAGACCAACGGTCAGGTGGAGGCAGTCAATAAAATCCTGAAGAGAACCATGAGGACCAAGCTCGGTGATAAGAAAGGCGCATGGCCTGAACTGCTACCGGAGGTTCTTTGGGCGTACCGCACCTCGTACAAGGCTGCCACCGGCGAGACGCCATTTTCCCTTGCTTTCGGTGCAGAAGCCGTCGTACCGGTTGAAATCAATTCCACAACACACCGGATCGACACTTATGATCCAAATGAAAATGAGGAACAGTTGTGCCTCAACCGGGACCTACTCGAGGAACGCCGGGAACAAGCCAACCTCCGGAATCCAGAACACAAAAACCAGCTCAAGCGCAAGTTTGATGTGAAGGCAAAGTACCGGTACCTCAAGCTGGGGGACTGGGCACTACGAAGGGTAAGGCAAAGTACGAAGAACTCAGCAACCATGACTTTCAACCAACGGTGGGAAGGCCCATACCGGGTGGTCGAAGTCCTCAAACCAGGAACCTACCGGCTCATGGACTCCACCGGGTATATGCTCCCACATCCATGGAATATTGAGCACCTTCGCTACTATTACCCATAAAAAATGTATATACAGCCCGGAACATACCGGCTAAGTGGACTTCACCACTTCCCAAACACTTGTAATCATTATTTACCATAGTGAAACTCCTACAGTGGACGTAACCTAGGACTCGCATTGAGCCAGGTGAACCACTATAAAATCTATGTCTTCATGAATGCTTGTTCTCTTACCGATAATGCAGAAATGCCAAGAACAAAAATGAAACTTCTGTAAGACATATGGCCGGTACCGGCGACCCCCATGCATAAGTTTGGTTATCTTATTAAGCATGTGGCCGGTACCGGCTACCCCCATGCCAAACTTCGTAAGACATGTGGCCGGTACCGCCGACCCCCATGCATAAGTTTTGGTTATCTTATTAAGCATGTGGCCGGTACCAGCTACCCCCGTGCCAAACTTCGTAAGACATGTGGCCGGTACCGGCCGACCCCCGTACGCATAAGTTTTGGTTATCTTATTAAGCGTGTGGCCGGTACCGCCTACCCCCATGCCAAACTTCGTAAGACATGTGGCCGGTACCGGCGACCCCTATGCATAAGTTTTGGTTATCTTATTAAGCATGTGGCCGGTACCGGATACCCCCATGCCAAACTTCGTAAGACATGCGGCCGGTACCGGCGACCCCCATGCATAAGTTTTGTTACGATAAATTCGTTATGCTACCTGTATCGGTTACTTACATGATATACATACTCAAGAAAACAATACCGGGAGCGAGACTGAAAAAACCAGCCCTCCCGAGTGAACACTTGATATCATATGAAGGAACAGAATTCATAGAATCGGCGAAACACGCCATTGTTCAAAACAATAAATAAAGGCCTTATGGCCAATTCATGTACTGCTTCCCGGTAGGGGGAAAGATGTTCGAAAAAGGGTTTAAATCCCCCAAAAACAAAAAAACAAAAATTACACGGCCCTTGGCCGGTACCACCCAACAAGGGGGCCTTTACTCCTCCGGCCGCGCCGTCTTTGCTTCTCCGAGGTCTCGGCCGGCTCCTCCTCGATCTCCTCGAGGATCCCCGGTGCTCATCATCAACTTGTTCCTCGGTGAGCTCGGCACCGGAGCCGGCTCCGGTCTTGCTCGGGGAAGGCATCTGCGATCTTGCCAAGGATGTACACACCACCCTCAATGTAAGCGGTGGCCTGCTCCACGGCTCGACCCCGGTCGCGACGGTAGGCGAGGACGGCTTTCTTTCCGGCCTCACCGATGGCCAACTCGAGGCGCCGGTCGAACTCCACCTGAATCCGAGCGCTCTCGGTAGCCACCGCAACCTTGGCTTTCTCCTCCGCCTCCGGACAAGCCTCCCGGCTTCTTCCTTGGTCTTTTCAAGCTCGGCCTTGATCCTCTCGAGCTCGGCTACCGCCCGCTCCTTTATCCCGAACATGGTCTCGTAGCCGGACTTCAAGTTTTCGACTTGTCCGCCTACCGTCCGTAATTCCTTCCGGACCCGGCGATCCGGGAGCATCTCCTCGTAGGCCGCCGCAACACCGATCAAACAAAGGGTCAAAAAAAAAAAAAAAAAACAACAATGAATGAAAGAAGGCGAGGCATCGGTACCCTTTGCTTGCACTGGAAGAGGACCTCCCCTCGATCCAACATCCGCATGTCCGGGTAGTCGTGGAGCCGGGAGACTGGTAGAGGATCTTCCAACGCCTTCCTCACGCGGCCGCGAAACGGGGCCGCATTCTCGGTAGGGATAGACCTCCCGAAGAAAGGAGCAGAATCCGAGCCGTGCATAGCAAGGACGGTACCGGCACCCTCCACGCTTTGGGGCGGCTCCCGCACCTCTCGCTTCTTCCGTGTTCCCTCACCCGTTTCACAAACTACCACAAAGGTTAGTGCCGGTACACTAATACCGAAACCAATTCAAACGGAATGAGGTTACCTCCTCCCGGCGGTGCGCTTCTTGGAGGACCCATCCGGCCCTCGGACGCAACCTCGGTCTCGGGACCGGCGTCCACCTCGGTCTCTACCTCCACGTCCGCCTCGGCGGTAGGCCAAGCTTTGTGGGCCCTCTTCTTCTTCCACCAAGTCCCCTTCCGTCGTCGCACTCGGCTTCAACCGGTCCACCGCAAACCCCGCCGTGCGGACCCCTACTACTACCGGACCGGACTTCACATACGGTTCCCGAAGCGAGGGGGCCAAGTCCTCCCCGGTAGTGACTCCCCTCACCACCGTCCGGATCATACCCTCCAGACGAAACCGACCGGTTCTTGGCGAGCAAGAACTACTAGTCCCGGTACTAGAGCTGGAGTCCGAACCAGCCTCCTCCACCGACAAGCTCCTTTCTGGCTCTTCACCAGAAAAGGCGTTGCCACTGCTGGCACTCTCGCTCCCTGAGTCAGACATCTGCAAAAAACGGACGAAGGTTCTTATCGGGAGGGATAACCTATGCCTATGCAACCTAGCTCGGTACTAAGGCTGGACACCGGTACTCAAACTACGTTACAAAAGCAAAGCAAAAAACTAAATACAAGAGGTCAAGGCATCGGTACTTACAGTTGCTGAAGGCTGAAAGTCGAGTACCGAGTGATCACACTACCGATGCACGCTCTCGTTCTCCTACCGACGGCTTGCAGAGCTCTGGAAATGAAATTTGCAAGAATGAAGTGAAGTGAACTCTCTTCACCCCCATATATATATAGCGGGAGTCAACCTATCTTGACCGTACGACGTTAACCGTCGCGGCCCAGGATGACGACACGTGGCAACGCGACGGTTGAGCTCCCCCACGATATTCCAAACCGGCCGGGCGTGACGCGTGTCACCCCACTACCTCGGCAGTTACGCCGAGGAGCTCAACGGCCACGACGCTTCAACTCCCTTGAAACTCGGAGCGGTTACAATTCCCAACCGGGAGGAACCCCTTGTTCGGGGACTTGGGGGACTACGTAGGACGGTACCAAGCGTCGCCTCGGCCGCCCCACCGACAGTTCGCTACATCCCGATATGAACTCTCGGATTAAGTCCCCGACCATGAGCTTCCTCTTGCTCGGGACTTGGGGGACTTCTGTTGCTACCATTTCATATCTTTACCGGATAGGCCCGAAGTAGCTCACTATCACCGGGAGCAGCCTCCTTGTAGCCCCATAACCGACTCGGTAGGGCTCCCCTACCGAGAACATAATCTCTCGCAACGCCCCGGCGGCATCTACCGACTCGGTAGGGATCCCCTACCGAGTACACCGCCCCAGCCGCGGTTGAAGCCCCGGCAATACCCCGCCGGTACCGGTAAGACCAGGCGGGTGTACCGACCACAAGCCGTCCCCCCGGCTCCACACGGACGTCTCCCGACCAGTACGGGTGTGGCCAGCCCCCACGGGTACCGGCACGGCCAGCTGGCACACGTGCTTGTCCACTACCTCACGGATCGCACTAAGTCGCGAGCCCATGCCGCACTAGGCGCCGCCATCCCTCGATGCGCACATCGAGGTAGTGGACCAGAGAATATTCCTCGTGTCAGGGGATGTCCCCCCACGCCAGGAAAGCTTGTCTCCGACCTCACCTCATATATAAGGAGTCCTCACTCCTTATTCAGGTACGTTCTCTCCGAATCTCAAACTCTCTGCTCTTAGATCCACCGGTACTAACTTGAGCGTCGGAGGGCCTTCGGTCGGTACACACCGACCTCCCTGACCAATCTTGTGCTTTCAGGTATCCAAGTGCGACGCTACCGGGCAGTTGGGAAACGGCAGAAACAATCAATAACAGGTAAAGTTACTGATCCTCAATAGCAAATCAAGTTTGTTGGACTAAAGGAGTAACCATTTGTTATTTTTTCGCCCCTTAAGGCAAATTAACTATTCACAAAGTACTCAGTACATTTTAGAAAAGAAAAGAAAAAAGTTACCCAAATACATTTAATTTATTCGCATGTTTGGAACATAAATAGTCAATGTCATCCTACTAAAGTACAGTTTTCAACTTGATCGACCTTTTGAGAATAGATTTTATCTTTTGTTTTTCGAAAAGATTCCTTTTTTTTTTTCGGATACTAGAGACGTTTGTTTCACATACATCGTTTGACGGACGTATGTATGACAATATTATTTCTTTCCTTATAGAGCTACCTAGCTCTTTTTTTTTTACATGTTTTTCGTGAAGCCAATGTATTGTTTAATGATTGTGCTCATTTTGCTAGTGTGTGTAAACGTTCTTTTTCATGGATTGGAGCTCTCTCTCTTTGTACTCATTGATCGTTTGCATTCCCTCTCTTTGTCCTCATTAATCGTTTGAAGAAAGACTTGATCGGTCATCGTAGCACATCTATGGAACCTAAATAGTCAAATTAGGGATTCTATTTGGTTCACAAAAAATTATAACTGGTAGTGAACTGATATTGTCCTAAACTTAACCACATTTATCACTAACCATGAGATTGTATCACAAAAGACATCGGTGTATATAGTAGTAGCTAGATCCACTTACAAATTGTATTTTATTATCATTTTTCGGGTGTGAGATTTTCTCTTATTCAACAAGGAAGTAAAAATCTTATTGAAAATTAAAAAGAAAAGAGACAAAAATATTGAAAAATTATATATATTCAAGGTTTGGTGGAGCAAGTTGTTCTTTATTTAAGCTTTAATTAGGACATGTCCTAGTTCTGTTCGTTAGGTTCTTGTTAATTTTGTCGGACATTTGGCCCCATATATCATAGTCTTACCAAAAAAAAATAAGAAACTAGAATGCATGCATGTGTTTGTATACCTACCTGTGTGAGACAGATATCAAAAATAACGACCTATACATAATGGTACGTCGAGCTTGACTATGGGACATAACGAACTTGATGTATATAATTTTAATTTGTTTTCAAATGTATGTGGTCGCTTTCTTCTTGTTGTTAATTAGGTTGGTCACTTTGTTGGTTAGCTGTACCGATTAATTCAGTGAAACAAAAAAACAAAGCTAGGTCGGGTTGGAGGAGCCTTTCTCATTTCAAGTTTAGAGAAGGAGCCATGCCAGCTATCGAGTTGTCGGATTCGGCTGAATCTTCAGCCAAGAAAATAAAAGAGGTCGGGATCGACTAGTGGGAAGTGTCAAAAAACAAAAGAACCCAACTAGCCAACTCCCTTTTATAATATTGTCAGCTTAATAATAAAGGTTATTATTTCTTTTACAACAACTAATAAAAAAAATAGAGTCGTCTCCTGGATGTTCTTTGTATTCCAGGAGCGACTTTTGTGCCTAGGGAAGCTAATGTGGCAGCTCATTCAATTGCTTGTTTTGTAGTCCGTAATGGATAGAAAAGATGAAATTACTTAAGTGATGACTCTTTTTTACAGCTCCACATGGTGGATTATTGTGTTGTAATCTCGTTGAATTTGAAATGAATTGATATTCCTTCTATAACGAAAAAAGAAAAAGAAAAAGAGAAGATCATTAAAAATTTTAAAAAAATTCCTATAATTTTAGAGTTTGCTGTAAATATAAGAAATTTTATTTTCTCTCTCCTCGCTATTTGTAAAATAGCGATAGATAGGTATAGAAAAACTATTTGAACAAAAAAATAGACATATTTTTCCTTAATTTAGAGAAAAAATAAATAAATTATAGAGAACTTGTTTGAGAGGCTCTTAGATGGATACATATTGAGGTTGCTTAGTATGATGCATTTATGTCGCGTCACTGAAGCTTTGTCACTATATATAATGTTAGTCCTAATAATAAACACACTTGTCGAGTCCCTTAAGGTACGTCACTATAAGTTACTAGGTGGTGAAATTAACTCTATCAGTAGCACAACATATAAATTTTGAATTTTATTTAAATTTTTATAGTCACTTCATGCTTCAAATTATTTTTTTAGTATCAAGTGTAACAATTTGTATAAACTAAAGTATCACTAACTATTTTGGAAAATACTCTCATCCAATTTTTGTTTATTACACATTAAATTTTTATAATCCAACCATTCATCTTTTAAATCACCTTCTAAAGATTTTTTGTGCAAAAATTTAATCAAATTGGAGATCGTTTGATTATCCAATTATATGAAACAACTGAACGGTTGTAATGAGAATATTAACTTTCACCGAAACCGTCTATTTGTTTGATATACTTGGATGATCAAATGGTCTCCAATATGATTAAATTTTTGCATAAATGATCTTTACAAGGTGATTTAAAAGATGAATAGTTAGATTATGAAAATACAAAGCCGAATATACGCAAAAATAGATAGTTTGAACGGATTCATCTAAACTCATTTGAATGAGAGTATTTTCCAACTATTTTACCCTTATTTTTCGTTTCTTTTACTTTTGAATTTTAAATATAAAAAATAATTAAATTTCTTTTTTTAAAGGCTTCAATTCCGCGAATTAGGACTAATAGAACGATGGTAAAAGTAAATCTAAACAATGAATGAATGTAAATAAAATATGATTTTAGTGTCGCTCGAGGGCACACCGCACACGACTACACGAGTGGGGCACAGAAATAAAAATCCCTGAAGCCGCACGGAAAAGGCAATTCAGCCATGGGCAATTTCGTCATTTTCAATGTAAATACTTTTTGTTTTTGGCCGAGGAATTCTATGTAAATACTTTCTCAACCACTCTCTGCCGCATAGGGACCCACTTCCCCATAGATTTCGTTATCCTTGACCGTTCACGTGTGGCCAGCAGGAATCCACCCGCACGTGCAACGACCCCATGACCCAAAAGCAAAACGGTTTTGGGAAAAGACAAAACGGCAATATATGCGTGAAAAGCAAATAGTAAAAAATTCAGTTTCAAGTGTGGTTGGTTATTATTGCGTTTACGTTACCGAACGCAGCGTTTAATTATTCCCACGTGCGTATGAGACGTTGTCTAACCTTTTCTTTTCATTTGGGTTGGTGGATTGCATGGGGACTCTTTTTCTTGTGTTGTGATTGAGATGGAGGTGGAGTAGGAGATCTGATATCTTTTCTTTCTGAGACGAGAGAGGATCTGGTTTCACTTTCTTTTACCTTTTCCTCTCTTTTTCTTTCTTCTTGATTGTTACTTTTTTGTAGGGTAATGTAATCATGAATTTGTTTACCTGGGCAGTAAAATTAAAGCCAATGCCTACAACTTTCCCATGTTTTGAGAAACCCTGACCCCCTCTGGCGGTGGAAAAGGTACAGCTGCAATTAATATTTCATCACACACGTCCTAGTTTGGTTTATTCTTCTTTTATTTAATAAAATGTGTTCAAATTTTCAAATATCAAAATGAATAGAATATAGGTGGATAAGTAGTACATAATATTGTTTCCAAAATTCAGGTCGGAATAATCGGCTCAATATAATTTAAGTTTGCTCGTGTTCGTAAACAAACAGTTAAACTTGAATTTTAGTATATTTGACTCTAAAATCTTAGAACAACGCGTACATCTATACAAACCAACTCGAATGAATTTTTATTCGATACGTTTGATAAAACGCAATTTTGTGATAGTTGAATATTTAATGCAATACTTAAGTATTAAAAAATTAACTAAATAAAAATGAGAGTTTCAATGACTACTTTATAATGAGGACTCATTATAAACTTGTAAACTAAATCCCTAGAATTTTTTTTAATTTATCAACTAACATTTAAACACTCATGCAATTGTAGAGTTTGAAATTCCTTAGTGAGTCCTCATTATATGGTAATCACTAGTGAAGACTCCCTACATACAATGTAGTTTTTTTTCTTAGATATTTTTGAATATTTATATGTTATTATTTGTTTTAGGTATGTGGTTTAAAACATTAACTAGCTTTTGTGGTTTCTTATAACTATTTTCATTTGAATTTTTCTATTTTTTTATATTGTTCTTACCAAACTTATAACATGTTTAGTTTTTCAACTATTTTAGCAACTCTAGTAGTCTTCTCAGTGACTCTTTATTTTATATTTTTAGTTATATGACTCTTAAATATAGAAAACGAGAGAAGACTCTAATACTTTTATTAATTTAAAACATTCATTTTAGTTGTTTCGTATATTTTTTTTTGAAAGGACAAGACTTTATTAAAACACTTAGAGAGGAAGGATTGATATCCTTCAATAACAGTGATGAAACTAGGAGGTATTTGACCCCAAGAATGAAAAACAACATTTAGTAAAGCATGCCTATCTAGACTATGAGCCACCATATTGGCTTGGCGATATACATGTTGAAAAGAAGAACCCGGTAGAGTAGACATCCTTTCTACCACATCCTCATAAATAGGTCCCAAAACAGAGTAAAACCGTGACCGATGACGAACTGTAAGAGTGAGAATTATGGAATCGGTTTCAAACACAATCGGAGATAACCCACAATCTTGAATCAATCAAATAGCACAACAGTTTTTATTTTTTTTTTCTGAATTACAATGGGGTCACATGCCCAAGAGAAACCTACATGGCTACGCCAAAACCAATCTAGGTTGAGAACAGCCTTGTAGATCAGCTTCAACAAAATTATTATGGCCTATATTCGTATTGCATTTACAAGTTATAACAAATATGAATTGAAATTGAAAAATTGAAGTGGTAGAAAATTAAATTAGATTATAATAATATTATGGGAGAAAATAATAGAAAAATGATATTCAGTTATGGGAAGTAAGAGAGTATTGGCAGATAGTGGGGGTGATGCGCATAAGACTCTGTTGTGTTCCCTTTAAAATTTCCGTTGTTCGAAAGAAGCAGAAAAACGTTTCGCAAACGGACAAACAGATTCTGGTTTTCCCCAAAGCCCGAGAGTGGAGAGAGACAATGAGACAAACTAGTCACAGAGAACAAAGCTAGTAAGCAACAAGTCCAAGAAGACCAACAACAACCCAAAGCATATGTTTTGTTTTGAGGGCATCCCAAGTCCCACCACCACCACCACCCACACCCACACGAGCGGGTCTCGATCGGAGTGTTTAAACCCCCCATTTCATTTTCTATAAGACCACCTCTCAAAGCACAGACTTTGATGACTTGTTTCCTCTCTCTCTACCGAGTCTGAAACGTATTAAGTGCTAGCCGAGCGGAGAGAGAGAGAGAGAGAGAGATTCCATCGTTGGTGTTTGTTGTTCCCCGTTCCCCTAATCTGTTCATCTATTCAATCGTCTCTTTCCCAGTTTCCTATCTCTCACTTTCTTCCCTGCCAAAACAAAACCCATCTTAATACCCCTTCCCTGGTTGGCATTGCACTAGTTCTGTCCTAGCTCTTCTTATTTAGTCTAACTTCTTCCTTTGATTTTCGGTTTTCTTCTTCTTCTTCTTGTTTGGGGGTTTGGGTTTGCTAGTCCGAGTGAGTGTGACAATGGGTCCTCACCACCACCAGATGAGCACTAGTAGTACCAGATATCATCAAGATTTGAACTTTTTTCCACCCCCTGCCCCTCAACTTTGTCTGGCAAACACCTTTGGGGCCATGGCTTGTCAGTCCATTGCTAATCCTGAAATGGGATTGAATCAAACCAAGAAATTACCTTGGAATTTTCAGCCATTGGAAAATGGGGGAACAACAAATATAATAACCAGCGATGGTGTTCATGACAAAAAAGGCATTACCATGTCTCTGAATATTGTTGGAGAGGAAGCTGATCATGATGATGTTATACAGAGCCCTGCTGCTGCTGCTAGCAAAACTAAGCTTTGTGCTAGAGGTCATTGGAGGCCAGCTGAAGACTCCAAACTCAAAGAACTTGTGGCCCAATTTGGTCCTCAAAACTGGAACTTAATTGCTGAGCACCTTGATGGCAGATCAGGTAATCAAAGATTCGAAGTATTTCAATGTTAAAGTTGCAATTTTGTTTTGATTTTTGGAAATGTATGCTGATTGATCTGAGACTAATCAAATAATTGTTCCGTTCTGAAGGGAAAAGTTGCAGACTGAGGTGGTTTAACCAGCTAGACCCAAGGATCAACAGAAGGGCTTTCAGCGAGGAAGAAGAAGAGAGGCTTTTATCTGCTCATAGACTTTATGGCAACAAATGGGCCATGATTGCAAGGCTCTTTCCTGGAAGGACTGATAATGCTGTGAAGAACCATTGGCATGTCATCATGGCTAGAAAGCACAGAGAGGAGTCCAGTGTTTATAAGAGAAGAAAGCCCTCTGCTAATTCTCAGGCCATTATTCCTCATCGTGATCATGATCAAGATCCAGATGGGACTAGTTTTCATAAGAATAATGCCTCTAGTGATCATTCAACAATCTCAATCAATGATGAATCTGCCTCAACATGTACTCATCTCTCCCTCACTCCCTCAAATAGAGCAGTGCTTCCCAGCTTTTTCACAAAGATCAGTCCATTTCAGCAACAGAAAACCTTTGGAGCACAAATGGGTACGTTTCTTTTTCCACTTTGAGTCATAAAGTCAAATGCATACAGTACCATTGTTTCTTGTTTTCCTTGGTTTTCTTTCTTCTTTGTTTTAATCAAAATTTCGATACTTAAATGCATATTGTAGTTGCAGACTCTGGAGCTGGTTTTGGCAGGATCAAGGGCTCCGAGAATGGTCATTACAAAACTGGTCAATCAGATTCGAACTCAGAAACTACTTCTGGGGATGAATCAGTAGTTACCACCAATCGGACCAACAATAATGTTTCAATGTATGGAGAAGATCAAAATGGAAATCATGACAAGATCAGCGTGATGCCATTCATTGATTTCCTTGGAGTAGGCTCTACTACTTAAAACAGAGAGATATTCTTTGGCAAAATGTGCAAGAAAGAGGTAAACCAAAGAGGACGACACCATGGTTTTTGTGTGATGCAGAAAAAGTGGGTACGTGAGTCAGTGAGTCAGTCAGTCATCAAAGAGGGCCATCTCTACAGTCTTGGATGTACAGTTAGTTCCATTAAAAGGCAAAAGGAGAGGAGAACTACAGCAGCAGCAGTAATAGTAGTGTAGTAGTTGTAGTAAAATAGCTAGCTACCTACCTACCCTAGGTAAAAATGAATGAATGAATAGGAGAAACTGCAAACTAGCTAGTAGAGTGAAAAGTAAGTAGTTATGAGGTTGAAAATAATGCTGAAAACGTTTTGGGAATTTTGAAAGCAACAGTGTCAGTTATGAGTGTTGTTATGGCATTTTGTCGACGCACGAGGCAAAGCCAAAGTTGCTTCTCATAGACTAGTATCTGTATGCATGAAGTATGAACTGAATCAAATTAATGAACCTGCCCATATTTCTTGACTACAGTTTCAAATGATATCAAATTGTCAATGTCACTGGTCTGTGCTTTGGTTTTGGTATTATTATTAATATTAGCTTTTCTTGTTTGACCATGTTTCTTACAATTAATGCCTCTCCTTCTCCTTACCTGCCTATATAACCGGCAGTTATGTGCTGCGCTTGTCTCTGCTACTACGCTCGAGTGTTGCCTGACTTGCCTTTAAGTCTTGTGTCCCTGGGATGAAAGCCTCAAGTCTTGGGACTCTTAACAAACCAACCAAGCAAGAAAGGAAATCGAGTGCGGTCTCCATTCTTTGATGTTCTGACTTCTGAGATATCAGAGATTACACACATATCTCAAAAAAAAGAAGAAAAAAATATGTGAGTTAGAGCAGTCATGTCATGTGATAAATTCAAATCAACAATAATGTCATTTGCGATGTGAGTGCTTTTAATGACAATTTCTTTTCGAAAATTGCACTCGCATTCTCCATATGTAACTCCAGAAGCTATTTTTTTTTATAGATGAGATTGATTTGTAAGCAACTAAGCATGATGGTTGAGAAGTGAGAACACATGCATACAAACATACTATAGAATACGATAATATGTTGAGCATCAAGAAAACTATGTTATTGAACATAACCGAAGAGTCTTTTGTACTCCTAGGAGTATATACTCCCAGAGAAGCGTGCGGTGCTTGCGACGGTGTGACTCCGATTCGGCGTCGTTTGGTCGTCGGATCGATGGAGAACAGAAGATCAGGTCCCCCGATTATGAAAATGGTGGTTGCTCAGAGAAACGAAGCTCAGAGCTCTGCGGATCACATATACCAGATCCGGATCCGGCGGAGGCGCGTTGGACCACTTCCCGGTGTCAGACGACGATGAGGCCTAGTTAGTAAATTCGCGAATTATTCGCGTACGTACATTTTTTTTCAAAAAGACGTCCGTTTTCCGTAATAAACTCAAAGATTCGGAAAAATTCGCATTTTTTTATATTATATATAAGTACTATAATTGACATATATTAATATATGTGTGTCCGTATTTTTCATTACATCCCGTTTTAAACATGTACGTATCGAATTTTATAATTTGCCGTTTCCGTATTTTATGACAGAATTTTTAAAAGTATTTTTCACTAAAAGTTCCCGAATTATACACGTACGTAGGGGTGGGCTTATCCCCCCCGCCCCCCCTCCCCCCCTTTCCGGGGGGGTTTTTTTTTTGGGGGGGCCCAAGGGGGGGGGTCTTCCCCAAAATTAATAAATTTAAATTATATTTTTTTTTTTTGGGGGGGAAAAAAGGGGGGGGGGGGGGATACGTATTTTTGGCGTTTAATTCGCGTACCGTATATTACTAACTATGCGATGAGGTAATGGGATGATGTAGATCGGAACACGGAGAGCTCCATGTTGGCAGCGGTGAGCCCCGCCGTTGTTCGGATTCCGGCGCATGAAGAGTTGCTCGGATTACGGCGACTGTGGACTCTCTCCTAGCGTCCCGTCTCTCTCTCTCTCTCTCTCTCTCTCTCTCTCTCTCTCTCTCTCTCTCTCTCTCTCTTCGAATCTACTCACGCTCGCACGCGCCTCCGGGGAGTATATACTCCTAGGAGTATACCAAAATTTTCGGAATATAACATCACAAGATCGATAAAACAAATCTTGGCATTTTGCTCTCGCCAAGTGATTAGACTTGTCTTCTAATGAGGCTAGACTTATTTAAAAAAAAAAACTTGAAAAATAGAACGAGAGAAGAATGCTCTCTCTCTCACTCTCTCTCACATACTGAGCTAGGGTTTCAATCATGTCTCCTTAAGAGCAGGTTCAAAGTTACTGGGGCAAATGTTGGTCACTTACTTTTTGATTGTTGCTTTCGTTCGGTTAGGGTCATGGTTACTATTTTTTTGTATTATTGAATCATTTTATAAAAATGTTAGTAGAATGAGATATATAATTAATAAATTAATACTTATAATAAATAGATTTGAAAAACCATTATGTTGTAGAATATTGAAAGTAAATGGACAAGATAATAGCACAAGAATCAAGAGTTCTTTATTGATGAATAAGTGACTCTTTATATAGAGGAATACAATGGTACAATCCATATAGTAATAGGATTCTTATTCAATACATATCCTTATGCAAACCTAACTAGATATTCCTAGGTTGACAAGCACACACAATTAGAGTTTCCTTCAACACTCCTCCTTGTGCGGTCAACACTAGGTGATGCTCCTCGCGTTGCCTCATTAAAAACCTTGCCAAGTAACAAAAATCCAGTGGGACAAAAATAACCTTGGTCGAAGAGAAAAAAAGTGCAACACACCACTTCACATTTGGCATAACAAGACGTCAGACTCCCCCTCAAGTCTGTGTCTCCTCCTGATTTCCTCAATCATGGGTGGTCAGATAACTTAAGCAAACCAATGCTTTTGACATTCTTCTCAAATGTGGACTTGGGTAGTGATTTAGTAAACAAGTCTGCTACATTGTCCTCAGAACGGACTTGATTCACTTGAATCTTGAGGAATTCTTGTTGTTGCTGATTATAGAAGTATTTAGGTGCTATATGCGTGGTGTTGTCGCCTTTGATAAAACCTTGCTTCATTTGCTCAATGCAAGCAGCATTATCCTCATAAATGCATGTAGGTTCATCAGTAGTGGACCTCAAACCACATGTACTTCTTCTATGTGAAATTATGGACCTCAACAATATGCACTCACGAACCGCTTCATGAAGATCAATAATCTCAGCATGGTTCGAAGAAGTAGCGACAAGAGTCTGTTTTGTAGACCTCTAAGATATAGCGGTATTTCCCATGGTAAAGACATAATCCGATTGGGAACGACCTTGATCTGGGTCAGAGAGATACCCAACATCAACAAAACCTACCAAAACATCACAAGAGTTTTGGGAATAAGACGTAATAGTGATACAACCTGTTATCCATCCGGACGGCAAGTCCTCGTTCGTACGGTGGGTACGCACATTAGTAAATTTCGACTCTCTGTAGGGATAGAATAAACCATATCAATCGTACCCTTCAAGTAACGAAAGATAGTCTTTACACCAGTCCAATGGCGTTACGTGGGCGCAGAGCTATGTCTAGTTAACAAGTTCATAGCAAAGGAGATATCGGGTCTTGTGCATTGAGCTAAGTACAATAATGCGCCTATTGCACTTATGTATGGCATCTCTGATACGCCCAAAAAGGAGCATCAATTTTAAAAAAAAACTATCGGTAGTAGTATAGTGCATAGTAGGGTATCGTTCACAACGGAGATCAAAGGGTGTACCTAACAAAAAATGTCACAAAGAATTATTAACAAGTATAAAGTATAAATATATACATATGTACAAATTAAGTAAAAAGGGGGTTTAAGAAATTGAATGAAATAAATCAATTAAATTACAAAGAATAAATTAAATAAAATGGGATGAAACATAAAATATATAAAGTTCAGCCACAAGTATACAAGTTTATTAATCATTGGACCGAAAATTAACCAAGTTCCCTAGCCATGAAACCGAAATTAACATATGTGGAAAGTTAGAAGCTAACCATTCCCCAATTAAAACTTCTCTACAAAATATTAACCTAAGTGAAAGCACCTAGATTAACCAATTAAACACGCCATCTTAGTCTAGAAAGCTAGCTAGTCAAACCATGTTTAACGCATAGAAGAAGAGTTGTTAATCAAAGTGCACGACCCATTATAGAAAAGTCCATATGTCCGCAATCATTTTTATTTGACACCGACCTTTGTCCAAAGCCTTTACTACTCGTGAATTAGGTTTCCAAAACTATTAGGTGAATTGTAATCCCTAACTCTAGCTCCAATTATATGCAAATATTATAAGTTTCGAACCCTATAACATAAACACATAAAAGTTTTCTATAAAACAGAATCAAGTAAACGGAGTCACATAAGCTACTAGAAGAACTAATTAATTAGGATCCAATAACTAAATAAACTCATATATATAGGCTGGAAATTATAAAAATCATGTCATGTTAACTAATACAAAAGAATAATCAAGCAACAAAGAGGAACTCAATAGAGAATTTAAAGAATAAAGTCGAATTACAATATGGAGAGATAAGAATCGAAGAAGGATTTTGAATTTGAAAGCAAGCAATCCAAAGCCGAGATTCCCAAGGTGATGATGGTGATGAACACGTGTGGTTGATGGCTGGTGGTGATGGTGACATCTCCTTCTTCTCCTCCTTGAAGCCTTGAAAATCCTAAATACTAGAGAATGGAAAATATGATGTGAGAGGGAGAAGAGAAAGAGGAGGGTTTGTCCCTCCCCATTGGGGTGTGTTGAAGAGAAGAATGAGGTGTATTTATAGGAGAATGGAGAGGAAGAAGAAGACAATGAAGAAATAAAGAAAGAAAAGGAAAAGAAGTGGAATTTAAGTGGTAGATAAAGAAATGGTAAGTGACATGGTGAAAATGTAGTGGGTTGCAATTAACCATTTATTTAGGTAAAAGAAATTAAGATAATAGTGTTGGAAGAAAGAAAAATATGGTTTGGTGAGATGGATGGAAAAATGGGGGTGAGTGGAGATTGAGAATAAAGAAGAAGAAAGAATTAGAAAGTAGGCAGAGTATCATAAAACAATAATGGAGTTTGAATGGTTGATGATTGAAATTTGAATCAGAATATAAACACAGTGAGGTGTTCAAAAATACAACTGGATCAACATTGAATTAGGAGATATGGGTCGGAAGTGGATGATAAGAAATGTCAAAAGTCTCTATTAATAGTTGACTTTCTCGGGTACAATTTAATGGGTAAAAGTTAGATTCGTAAATTTAACATTTGTTATTTTTTCAAGTTATCTTTTTTCTTTATTTGAATAGAAAACTAAAAAAAAAATAAATAATTAACAAAATTATGAGAAATAAAAAAAATGTAGAGAAATTGATATAAAATTTACAATTATGACCCTATCAATCTCAGCCCCTAGAATGTCTTCGTCATCATCCCTTGGATGAAACAGATCTTTCTTTGGATCTAGGTTGCGACCAATCATGAGAGTGCTAACAGGGTGGACCTTATCCATATTAAATCGCCTGAGCATCTTTTGGGTATAAGCTGATTGGTGAATCAGGATCCCACCATCATGGTGCTCAAGTTTTAAGCCAAGGCAAAACCGTGTTTTCCCAAGTTCTTTCATTTCAAACTTGAATTTCAAGCATCCAACGGTGTCTCTTAGTTCATCAAGAGTACCAATGAGATTCATGTCATCAACATAAACCGCGACAATTGTAAATCCGGAACTTGTGGTTTTGATAAACACGCATGAGCATAAATCTACCCTCTTTCAATCAAATAGTCACTTAGACAAATATACCACATCCGTCCGGATTGTTTCAATCCATATAGTGAGCATTTCAACCTTATTGCAAACGCGCTCTGTGGTCGGGAGCCACTTGACTTGGGTAATTGTAGTTCATCTGGAACCTTCATATATATTTCCGTATCTAGATCCCCATAGAGATACGTAGTGACCACATTCATAAGCTGCATATTCAGTTTTTCGAAAACTACCAAACTGATAAGGTAGCGGAATATTATGACGTCCATTACGGGAGAATATGTCTCCTCGTAGCCGATTCCAGGGTGTTGAGAGAAGCCTTGCGCCACAAGGCGAGCTTTGTACCTTAAAATCTCATTTTTCTCATTATGCTTTCTAAGAAAGACCCATTTATATCCAACATGTTTTATTCCAGAAGGGATTGGCACAACCGGCCCAAACACCGTTCTATTTGTTAGTGAGTCCAACTCAGCCTGGATCGCATCTTTCCATTTAGGCCAATTAGCTCTACGTTGGCATTTCTCAACGGAGCGGGGTTCAATATCATCAGATTCAATCAACTCTCATGCACAAGCATATGCGAAAACATCGTCAACTACGATGAAATTTCTATCCCACATCCCATGTACACTAGTGTAATTAATCGAGATCTCTACATTTCCACGGATAGGTTCTTGCAGTGGAGCGTCCTCCAAAGATGTCTCTTCGACATAACCATAATCCGGAATGTTTTCATGGGTCGGATTTTGAATATCAATAATGAGAGGATCGTGTGCCTTTGCAGCCCTCTTCCTGGGGCACGTATGCCTCGAACCCCACGGACCTCAATTTCTCTTTGTGCAGTAGGGGGATTGTTATGAGACAGAGTGGGGACAGGCCATGACAATTCTCGTCATTCCTGTAGAATGTTGTCATTCTTATCTCCCCATAACAATGGAAAGACTGTCTCATCGAAGTGACAATCCGAAAATCTAGTGGTAAATAGATCAGATGCCAAGGGTTCTACATAGCGAATTATAGTTGGAGACTCAAATCCAACATAAACACCCATTCGTCGTTGAGGACCCATCTTTGTACGCTGTGGCGGCGTAATAGGCACATAAACGGCACACCCAAATATGCGTAAGTGCGAGATGCTTGGCTCGTACCCAGTCACTAGCTGTTGCGCAGAGAATGTTTGGGTGGCGGTGGGCCTCAGCAAATAAGCATAGTTGCGTGTAATACTGCATGCCCCCCTAGGCAGAGAGAGGAAGATTGGTGCGCATTACCAATGTCCTAGTTACTATTTGGATTCTTTTAATGGCAGCCTCTGTGAGACCATTCTGGGTATGCACATGGGGAACTGGATGCTCAACATCAATCCCAATAGACTTGCAGTAGTCATCAAATGTTTTCGATGTAAACTCTCCAAGCATTATCAAGCCTGATAGATTTAATGGGCTGATCTGGGTAGTGAGCCCGCATGCGAATTATCTGTGCTAGGAGTTTAGTAAAAGCAGCATTTCAAGTGGACAAAAGCGCGACATGTGATCAATGTGTCGACGCATCAACCAATACCATAAAACATTTAAATGGTCCGCTTGTTGGTTGAATCGGTCCACAAATATCCCCTTGGATTCTATGTAAGAATGGAAGAAGTACTTTAGAATCCTTTGTATAGGACGGTCTCGGTCCCAATTTCCCTAAGGAACATGCTTTGCAAAACGAGCGCTTGGCCTTAGAGGCATCAGAAGCATAGGAGGAATGAACTAAATTCGAGAATGCATTGAGGTCAGGCAATGGCGTCCGGACGGTGCGGGGTTTGTCAGGACGGGAATGCATTCCGAAATTGTTCAATTTGCCCAGAAGGTTTGGCGTCCGGACGAAATTGTCCTCGTCAGGACGTATTCTGGAAGTGTTCGACGGTTCCGGCAGGTTATGGATTTGTCGAACACGTCGGGCAGTAGCTAATTTGGAGCTATGGCCTCCGGGCAGAATGTCCTCGTCCGGACGGACGCTCTGGACAGAAGCTATTCTGCTCAGTTTTTCATCTCCTTGAATTATCCTTTGATTCTTGCTTCGATTTGCTCGAAAGAATGGATGTTCGTGTGATATTTTCAGTATACTAATCATCATATCAGGACCTGGGTGTCCGAGTCTATTGTGCCAAAGCCACTATGTGTCAGAATCAAAGAGGTCATCCCGAATGACATTGTTTGATTCGATAGCTCGAATAGTGGTTGCATATAACCCACTAAAGATACACATAAACTTCTCTAAGATGCGCTTCCTGCCACAGTCATTAGAGGTAAGCAAATGAATTCGTTTCCATTCTCATCATGCGTTTCAGCATGGTATCCATTGAGTCTTATATATTTGAAGCTCAAGAGAGTCCTATTTCCCCTTGGAGCATAGAGAGCATGTGTGACATCAATTATGGTGTCATTAGGTAATAGGAATTGAGCAGACCCTCTACCTTGCACAAGATTCGATGGTCCAGCCATCGTAGTCATAGAGAAATATGTAGGCGTTAAGTTCAGAAACAATTGCCTATGGCGCAATATAGTATGCGTGGTTCCACTATCAGCGAGACATTCAAGTTCTCCGGAACTCATTCCTAAATAAGAAGCTCATAATTAAAATAAAATTGAGGAAACCAATCAAACTCGAAATTTTATTAAGATATAGCCAAAATGGATTACATCCAAAGTCTCAACTTGGTTACTAACCAAAAACTAAATCAAAATATAATGGAAACTAAGATTTAAGCAAAGTCAGGTGTTTCATCATTCTTCCCAGCTTTAAAATCTTCAACCCTTAATTTGACGTTTCTTCTTCAAACTCTTGTTCTAAGTTGTGGACTTCAGTGGCCTCACGATACAGCTTGTATGCATTAGCAACACTCAGAGGGCTCTACAAGTCTTTGCCCAATGTCCGTTTTTCCCACACCTATAACATGGAGGTGTATTGCCGGAATCCTTTGATTGAGTGGCACGACATTGGCACCTGTGGGATGCACAGGGTCGGCGGCGCCTTTACCTCTAGGGCTACCTCAACGGCCTCCCCCTCGCCTAGTACGACGACTATCTTCTTGAGCAGAGGGATTATATGGACCAGGACGTCCAGAGTCGTCCTTAGGTTTAGGATTTCGCTCGCGACGGCCTCCTCTTGGGGTGCCACTATAATGGGTCTCCGAAATTGCTTTTGTTCCCACGGGCCTCACATTATAGTTCTTCACAAGAATCTTCTCGTGCTTTTCAGCAACAGAGAGAGCATAAATAAGCTCATGAAATCTTGTGATCCGTTGATTTAGCACTTCAATGCGGTAGTTCTTTGCAACTACTAAATAAGAGACGAGGAAGGTAAAGAGAGTCTTCTCAATCAACATCGCATCAGTAATAGTCCCTCGACATAATTCCATCAGGAATTTGATGCGAAGTGCTTCCGAGTTGAAATCTAGGACCGAGGAGAAATCACAGAAGCTCAGATTTTGCCACTTCACCTCTAGGTCAGGAAGCAAGGATTCATGGACATTGCCAAACCGCTCTTCGAGTGCAACCCATAATCTACGGGGATCCTCTTCATTGAGGTACTCAGATTGTAGAGATTAATTCATGTGACGAATCATGATGCTGATGGCTTTGGCATTATTAGCCTCTAAAGCATCAGCAGTGGCTTGGGCGGCCAAGGTAGTGGCGGCGGCATCAGCTGCTGCATAAGCAGGTGTGGCGGCGGCTGCTCCAACAGTTGCATCGTTGGTGGCAGCAGCAGAGGAGGCTACGACAGCAGCAGGTGTTGGAGCAACGGGGGCAGGCGGTTCTCGGATGGCCGAGATAATCCCCTTAGCCTTTAAGTGGTTGTGGACATCATGAACCCACTTATGGTATCCAATACCAGTGGTATCCAAAGGCGTAAAGTTCAACTTGTTCAGGTTGCTCATTCCTGAAAAACAACAAGAGAGTAAAGTTTAGTTTGAGGAATTAAATCTTCCCACGAAAACATAATATAGTTTCTGAGCTATGCTCCCAAGAAATGATTTTCATGTATTGGATTTAGGTGAAACGTTTTGTGTAATATGGTCGTTTCTTCTCTACGGATTCCTTATCCGGAGGTTTACAATGAATTCCTTGTTCAAGCTCTCTTCTTCTCTATGGATTCCTTGTCTGGAGGTTTAGCTCGAATCCCCACAATTCGGGTCTTGAGAACATCACCAATAGCATGATGACATTAGAGGTGCTCATGACTTACATATACCGCAAGCGGTATAAAGCTCGATCACTCCCCTAATGCTTCTCATAGTTTGGTGAGTCTCGAAGGTTATCCCACGTTATAAGAAAAGTGACACAACCGCATATGCTAAAAGCAATAACATTTATAAAAACTTACTTGGAAGCTTTTCTTGATCTTTATAACTTGCAAAGTTGGTGTAGCCGATGTAGTAACCGAGTCTTTGCAACAAGCAAGGAAGTTGAAGCAGCAAAGGGAGGATGATCCGGTCTTAGTTATTCTTGGTAGAAGCTTCGGCGTCCGGACGGGGTGATGGCGTCCTGGAGGATTGTGCGTTCGGAATATCCTGGGGTTTGGGGGATTCTAGGGTTTTTGATCTCAGGGCTAGAGGCTCGTGCTGATAACGTGTTGTAGAATATTAAAAGTAAATGGACAAGATAATAGCACAGGAATCAAGAGTTCTTTATTGATGAATAGGTGCATCTTTATATAGAGGATTACAATGGTACAATCCATATAGTATTAGGAGTCCTATTCAATACATATCCTTATGCAAACCTAACTAGATATTGAAAGGTTGTGAAGCACACACAATTAGGGTTTCCTTCAAAACATTCATATTTTTAAAAGATTTTGCTGTAAAACAATTTTTTCCTTTAAAATAGATTTTCTTTTATTGGTACAAGTATCAAATGTGTGTAGTTCCTATGAGATGGACTCCTAGTGTCTGGGAGGCCTGTTGGAAGCTGCTTTTGACATTTTTGTCCATGTGGCAACTAGGCAACACAAAGATAAAGGTATTTTCACGCACCAATTAAGGTGCACAATCACAACTTATGAATTACCCTGCAAATTAAGGTGATATGGTCGAAGATAGTATATGAAAGTAGGGATCAAACCCGCTGGAGATTGGGATAAAGTTGTAACTACAATGACTCTAAATAAACAAATAACTAACTGACAAAGTTTTAGAATTTTCTGAGGTGATTTGGTATTTTTAATACTAAAAAGAAAACAGACAATAAAAACAGACAAAACTATAAAACTGGAATTGTAAAGGTTTTGAAAATCAATGGATGGGAAAGCTAGGGTTTTGAAATCCACCACCGAACAATCATATATTAATATCATGAATTTAGATAAAAAAGTTATTGAACCCCGCAGATGACTATGCTCACGAAAGTTCCCTTGGTCAGGATGCACTCCCGTATTCATTTCTTCTAACTTAGTATGTTAAGCATTTGGTCCAATGTCTTAACGTATTCCCTAATATGCAATCTAGCTTAGTCACGCTCAAATCAATATATCAGAGATCATTAAGGTCTAAGAGAATATGAACAAAGCAAGAATCTTAGAACATGATGTGTATCTTAAGTATCCTAGAAACGATTTCATACAAGTCCTGTAGCACTTGTCGCACCACAAGTTAAACATATGCAGATATGGGTCATCAGACACATGCTTATGGTTGGTCAATCCTAATACATGCTCCTAAGGTCGCGAATCAAAGAAATACATATAAGAACAATAGTTTATGAACAACGAAACCATTATCATCCGGGAAGGAAAACTTGATTAAAATCCAAATATCAAAACATCAAAATACTCATGTTTAGGGCTTCAATCTAGCCCTAACTACAAGAAGTTTAGCTACTCATGTCGTTAAGAGAAATCCCAAAAGAATACATGAAGATGGAAAGAACTAAAAACCCAAAAGTTACTGGTCCCGTCGTCGAATCCGTCTGGACGGCGTATTGGCGTCCGATCGTCTGGGTGGCTGTATTCTATCTTTGCTCTCGGCTGTTCACGAGTTTGTAGAGGCATAAAAATGTTCTTTTCCACTGCGGCTAGGGTTCTTTATATATCGATTTCTCAACCCTAGACACCTCCTTAATAGACGTGGACTTCTTAACTCCAAAGAAAAGCCCAATGGATAGAATTATGGACGCTCCAGTCTTCCTTGTCTATTAAGATTTCCTCAAGTGATTGCTTCCAAAACCTACAAAATACGAGAAATCGAATAAATAGCTAGGATAACTAGGAAATATGGCCAAAATAATATAATATTAAATACTATAAAACGTTGCATAAACGCTCCTATCAAATTCTCCCACACTTAGTTTTCACTAGTCCTCAAGCGATCCAACTAAACCAAGACACTACCTACTACCTTCCACATCTCAGAGAATCTCAAAATTCATGGCATCAAGAGTAACATAAACATCAAAACAGGTCCACATTCATTCGAAAGTGAATAACTCTCCATAAACGTCATGGTCATGTGTAGTGTGTGAAAGAGCCAAGCAATGGTGAATATATCTGTGCATGCTTCGAACAAATGAAAACTAAAAAAAAAAACTCACAAGGATATTCACTCTTTCTTCTCTCAGATTTTCTAGCTAATTCATATATATATTCACTCAAGTTATATGTGAGAGGAATGATGTATAAAGGAAACAAATGGTTCACATACATATGAATAAAAAGAATAAAAAGCACTTTCTGAATTTTTTTTTCACATGATCTCATTAATGGATATCACTACTCGAATGGTAGAACCATTGACACCATATGCTCACCCCCTCAACACAAGTCTCCATAAATTGATAGCACAGCCCCTAAAATCTAAAGGTCTTCACATAATATCAGAAAAGGTGTTTTGGTTTGAATGAGGAATTGTATTCATTCGTAAGTCATATATACAAAGCACCTACTGTACATCTTGTGGTTCTGCAACAAGTTAAGAGACCAGTAAGGAAAGACAATAATTACAATTACAACTGGAATCAAAGATGATACAGACTATCCTAACAATCAAACCTACTTAATAAAATATATTCTTGCACTATCAATAGAATCCCAATTGAATGCTGCGTGATATACTTTCCAACACTCCCCCTCAAGTTGGAGACTGTATATCAATAACTCCCAACTTGCACATGAGTTGTCTGAATTTTTCTTTGCCCAAAGCTTTTGTAAATACGTCTGCTTATTGATGTAAAGAAGTCACAAATCGAGTAACAACTTCACCTTTAACAATTTTGTCCCGAATAAAATGACAATCCATTTCAATATGTCGAGTTCTCTCATGAAACATAGGATTCTTAGCAATATGAAAAACAACTTGATTATTTCAATGTAAAATAGCAGGACTTGAAACAGGCATATGCAAATCAGCTAATAAATAACGTAGCCAAGTAAGCTCACAACAAGTACTTGCCATTGCTCTGTATTCAGCTTCTGCACTTGATAAAGATACAGTCTTTTGCCTCTTGGTCCTCCATGAAATTAAAAAATCTCCAAGGAATACACAATAACCAGTATTAGAGCGGTGGGTAATAGGACAACCCGCCCAATCAGAGTCACAGAACGCCTTCAGGTTTAAAGAATTATTGGCATGGAGAAGTATACCTTGACCAGGAGATAACTTCAAGTAATGAACAACTCGAAGAGCAGCAATCATATGTTGTAATCGAGGTTCATGCATAAACCGGCTAAGAATATGTACTAAGTATGTGATGTCGGGTCTAGTAATGGTCAAATAAATCAGCCGACCAACTAGGCAATGATATGCAGTAGGATCTTTGAGTAATTCTCCTTTGTCTGAAAGCTTGGATTCTTCCATGGGAAACTCAACAGGCTTAGCACCCAAGTAGCCACTATCTTTGATAAATTCCAACGCATATTTGCGTTGAGATATATAAATCCCTTTCTTGGAACGAGCTACTTCAATACCAAGGAAGAACTTCAGATCACAAAGATCTTTGATGCGAAAACTAGTATGGAGTAACTGCTTGAGAGCATTAATAGACTCCATATTGTTTCCTGTTATCAGAATGTCGTCCACATAGATTAAAAAACAGTGAGAGATGTACCATGCTTGCGGACAAACAAAGAATAATCAACTTTGGACTGAGAGAAACCAGCAACAAGAATGGCCTCTGTGAAATTAGAAAACCATTGACGAGAGGCCTGTTTCAGTCCGTACAACGACTTGTGGAGGCGACACAATAGATTCTCCCCTATCACCGAAGACCAAGAGGAGGAGACATGTAAATCTCTTCCAATAAATCACCATTCAAAAAAGCATTATTGACATCAAATTGATGTAAGGACCAACTCGAACTAGCAGCAACAGCAAGAATGCAGCGAACAGTGATCTTTTTTGGATTAGGAGAAAAAAGTGTCATGATAGTCGATACCTAAAACAAGACGAGCCTTATAGTGCTCGACAGAACTGCCATCCTTGCGCTTGACTCGATACATCCATTTACAACTAATTGGGAGTTTTCTAGCTGGTAGAGGAACTATACTCGACGTCTGATGATCAATAAGAGCTTGAAGCTCAAAATTCATAGCCTCATGCCATTTTGGATCGGTTGAGGCAATCTCATAAGAAGTAGGTTCCTCATCCCGACTAACATTGGCAATATAACTGAGGTGAGCAGGAGAATACCGATTATATGAAATGTAGTGACGAGGCCGAGGACAATGGATACCTCGTACCTAATGTGATATTGGACGAGGCCGAGGCCGAGGACAATGGATGCGGAGGTAGTATCACCTGCGAGCAAATGTAGTCCTTGAGGTCAATGTTGGCTTCTCGAGAGTGCTGAGAATGACGAAGCGGCTCAACGGGAACAATGAAAAGAGGGTCAGGATGGACGACATCAACTGGTGGCTGTTCGAGAGGAATTTCTGGTGGAATAGGCAAATCAGAATTGACTAAAGGAGTTATATCAGGATAAGAAGATGAATGAGGAAGGGCCGAAAAAGAATCGGAATTGACTGAGGGGTTTGATTCAGGCAAAGGAGATGAGGACGACGCCAACTCTGGTACTGGGACTGTAGGGCGGCGGACATACGTCTTCAAATTGGAGGGCGGCGGTGGATTTGGTGGTGGAGAAGGCGGTGGAGGGTTGGGTGGTGGAGAGGACAGTGGAGTATTTGCTAATAAGGATGGTGTGTTTTCTGATTTGGGGAAATGAGAAGAAGAAGACATATTTTGTGTTGAAAAAGAAGGACTAAAGAAAGGGTCAAATAAGAGAGGAATGGGCTGGGCCGTAAGCAGGTTTTTATCAGCTGGGCTTGTGCTTGGTAAGTGGTGAAACTTGTCCTCAAGAAAGGTTACATCTCTACTAGTGAAAATTTTTTGGTCTCAATATCGTAGAGTTGTAAGCCTTCTGTCCCATGGGATAACCCAAAAAATGCATTTGGTGGCACGAGGAGAAAATTTGGAAGACGGATTAGGAATGGTTGCGAAAGCAATACACCCAAAAACTCGCATCCGAGAATAATCATGAAGTTTATTGTGAAGAATTTCAAAAGGTGTTTTCTTGTGAAGCAACAAAATGGGAAGACGATTGATTATATATACGGCAGTAAGAACACATTCTCCCCAAAAAACTAATGGGTAGATGTGATTGAAAACGAAGAGCACGAGCGGTTTCAAGGCTATGTCTATGTTTTCGCTCAACGACATCATTTTGCTGCGGTGTATAAACACAAGAATGTTGAAAGAGAACACCTTCTTCAAGAAATAAATTTTGTAATGAAAGGAATTCAGCTCCATTATCTGAATGAAGTTGTTGGACTTTTGTGTTGAATTGGGTGTTTACATAATTAAAAAAATGGCGGAGTAAAGGTTGTGTTTCACTCTTGTGCTTCATTAAGAGAATCCATGTAAATCGGGAAAAATCATCCACAATACTACAATAGTCCAGAAATAATGAGCACCAGAAAGAGAGGGGGTTTTATAACGTTCCCAAATATCACAATGAATAAGGGAAAAACACTTCGAAGTTGAAATTGAACTGGAAGGAAAAGGTTGGCGAGTTTGTTTCGCCAATGGACAACCATCACATTTATGACTAGAATCAAAATCAAAATTGAGAGAATTATTAGCTAAAAATTGTAGATGAGCAGAGGAAAGGTGACCCAAACGTCGATGCCAATGATCAGTGGATATGATGAGATTGCAAGCGAAGTGAGATGAAGGAAAAGTTGAAGCCAACGCCACAAGGTAGTAGAGGTTGCCATGTCGCTTACCCATACCAATCATCGTCTTCGTAGCCAAGTCTTGTAAATTACACCAAGATGGAAAAAATATCACTGAACAATATAAATCATCGGTTGTTTTGCCAACAGACATAAGATCAACTCTAAAACTTGGCACATAGAGGACATCATTTAATTGAAAAGAATCATTAAATCGAATTGATCCAGTCATAGTAGTTCTAGCCGTGTCTCCACTAGGTAAAGAAACTCGTGCCAAAGAGGGATGCTTAACATATATCAATGATGTAGGAGAAGAAATAATATGGTGAGTTGCTCCGTTGTCGAGTATCCAACGATTTAGAGCAATAAGTAACAGACTTGTAGCATATTCAGTTGCAGAAGCAGCATTAGCTTGAGGGGCTTGTGGTGTAGGATTCAAGGCAGCAATTACTTGAGTGTAATGATCATCAATGAGGTTAGGAAGCATCCCTTGAGGCTCATTGAACGTTGGGATAACATCACCATGGTTAGCAGAGGGACCTCCTTGACGTTGCCTCGCAGGATTAGCTTCCTTAGGGCCTTTGTAGAGACGATGACCAGGAGGGAAACCATGTTTTTTTATGGAAAGTTGCTTCAATATGATAATCCCGGTCACAATAAGTGCAATGTTTGATTGGGACACGAGGATGAAAATTGCTTCCTTGGGTACTGCCTTGATTGTTGCCTTGATTCCCATACCTTTGAGGTTGTGATCTAAAGTTGCTGCGTACTGCCATTGCTGCGGTGTTGGATGGAACAAGAAGAGAGGAACCAAGTTCTCGTTGATTTTCTGCTTGAACAAGGGAAGCATAAGCTTGTCTCACCGAAGGCAAAAGATTCATCAACAAAATCTGTCCACGAGTAACAAAAGCTGTCAAGGGAAGCAGCATAATATTCATTTAAGCCCATAAGAAATTGCATTAACTTACTGCGATCATTTTGTGCTCCACAGGTGCAAGTAACAGTATTGTACGAAGCAAGCTCGTCCCACAGGCCTTTCAACTTCGTGTAGTATACTGCAACAAATGATTGACCTTGTTCGATACGATAAATGTCTCTTTGAACTTGAAATATGTGAGGGGCGTTGCCCAACGCAAATCTCTCTCGAAGATCTTCCCAAACAACATATGGTGCGGTGCAACAGAGAACTGAATCGGCAAGCTCAGGTTCAAGAGAGTTAAGAATCCATGAAAGTACCATGTCATTGCACCTCTGCCATAGTGCATGTTCATTTGGTTCTAAGGTTGCAGATGACTCTTTGACTTTGCCAGTGATGAAGCCAATTTTATTTTTGGCACTCAAAGAGTTACGCATAGCGCGACATCAAGAATTGTAGTTGTCACCATTTAATCGTTTTGAAACAAGGAGCAGACCTGGATGATCTGAATGATGGAGGAATAAAGGGTTGGCTGAATCAACAGAAGATGAACCGCCAGAACTTGAGATGTCAACATCATTTTCACTCATGATGTTGAAAAAAAAGAAAGCAAGGAGAAGAAAAAGAACGCAGCAGATGCGTTGAAAAAATAAAGAGCTAGGATGTATCCTGCTCTGATACCATATTAGACTAGATGTTTTGGTTTGAATGAGAAATTGTATTCATTCACAAGCCATATATACAGAGCACCTACTGTACATATTGTGGTTCTCCAACAAGTTAGGAGACCAGTAAGGAAAGACAGTAATTACAATTACAACTGGAATCAAAGATGATACAGACTATCCTAACAATCAAACCTACTTAATAAAATATATTCTTGCACTATCAATACAATCCCAATTGAATGTTGCGAGATATACTTTCCAACACATAAGGTTGTAATGGGGCCAAGGGTTAAAGGTTGATGAAGGAAAGGATAGGAAATCAAAAAAATTCTAAGGAATTGCAGAGCACACCATAGAACTAGAGACATGAGAACCTTTGAAATCTCCTCAAGGTAGTAACAACATAACTTGAAGTAAACTAGTAATTTTTTTTGAACACAATCTTTCCACAATACGATAGGTAATCAACTCAAGATATAATTTCTTTCTTTCTCTGCTATTTTTTTTTATCACAGCCACTTTAATTGTTTTTTTCTTTCTTGAGTCAATTTTACAATGACAATCTCCCGCACACTTGCTCTTTGAGACAAGTCACCCATCTTGCCTATTAAAGTACCTTAAAATTAATGTAAGTCTCTCAAAATATTGCTCCACACTTCCTTAGGATAGGGTAGGAGCACTAAACTAGGCTCAAGGGTAAGGAGTTGTGAGCTAACAAAGAAAAGGCTCACAAATAAGGCTCAAAAGGGTTAAACTAGGGGATATTTTAATGGGACACAGACTTATTTGGCAATGGTGGTAATCCTAATGCCTTAATCATCTTCTAGGTGCCACACTATCAACAAACACGCTTTGAGAGGCCTAAGGGTGAGTTCTAGCATTTAGTTCACATATTGCACATCATTCAAGTAGTAATCAAGATCAAACAATAATGAGATCAACAAACCATCGTTAAGAAAGCATGAATTAGTATATTACTCTCAGCAAAAATTAAGCACAAGGCACAAAAACTCACAAGGGTAATATAAATTTTCACTCATTCTAACATGCTTTTCTCTGTACCAAAAACAAGGCTATAGTACAAATATGTTTGACCAAAACAAGCATAGAAAATCATTAACCAAAGAATGACATTCAGACCTAAAGCGATGTTTAAACTCTTCTTAGTGCCATGTATGTAACCCAATCTCATCATAATAGTGGAAAGTACCTAAGACTCAACACAAAAAAAAACAATGATTTTTTTTTCCTTTTCCTTTTTTTGGTTTTTTATTTTATTATTTTTTTAATCGGGATGTCCATCTGGACAGACAAAGGGTGTCCATGTTGAACTTCTTGATAGCCCAATATGCCCGATGCTCAAGTTCAACCGGAAGATGACATGGCTTGCCATTAACCAAGCGAAAAGGCGACATCCCTATAAGAGTTTTATACGCTTTCCGGTATGCCCACAATGCATCATGTAGACGTGAGCTTCAATCCTTCCTACTAGGATTCACGGTCCACTTAAGGATTTGGTTCACCTCATGGTTGGACACTTATGCTTGTCCACTTGTCTGAGAATGATATGGTGTAGAAATCTGATGTGTGATGTTGTACTTCTTCAATAAAGCCTTAAATGACCTATTACAAAAGTGTGACCCTCCATCGCTGATGATAGCTCTAGGTGTTCCAAACCTTGAAAAGATGTTAGTCTTCAAAAGACAAAGAACACAAGTAGACATGTTAGTTCTAGTGGCGGACGCCTCCACCCACTTCAAAACATAATCAACAACAAGAAGGATATAAAGGAAGCCATTTGATGAAGGAAAAGGTCTCATAAAATCAATGTCCCAAATATCAAAAATTTCAGCAACTAAAATTGGGGTTTGAGGCATTTGATTTCGAGGGTCTATATTACAAGTTCGCTGACAACGATCACATGTAGAGCAGAAGGTATATGCATCCTTGAATAAAATAGGCTAGTAAAAACCATTCTCTAACACTTTAAGAGCAGTCTTTTTCCCCCCAAAGTGGCCTCCACATGCATAAGTATGACAAAAGGTGAGAATAGAATTAAATTCAGTTTCAGGCACACACCTTCTTATCAACTGATTAGGGCAATATTTCCATAAGTATGGATCATCCTACACATATTGCTTGGCAATTTTGATGAGCTTATCCTTTTGAGCACGAGTAAAATTTGCTGGAACATGCTTGGTGACAAAATAATTTATAATATATTCATACCAAGGGTCAGAAATATCAATAGAAAACAACTGCTCATCAGGAAAAGTTTCATGTAAAGGAAGAGAATCCTCCTCATCATTAGACCCATTCATCAGTCTACTAAGGTGGTCTGCTACCACATTTTCGATGCCCTTCTTATCCTTGATCTCAAGGTCGAATTCTTGAAGTAAAAGCATCCAACGAATCAACCTTGGTTTAGAATCCTTCTTTGTCAGAAGGTACTTCAATGCTGCATGATCTGAAAACACAACAACCTTAGTACCAATTAAATAAGATCTAAATTTTTATAAGGCAAAAATGACATTTTTATAAGGCAAAAATGACAGCAATAAGCTCCTTCTCTGTAGTTGAGTAATTCAACTGAGCATCATTCAAAGTTCTTGAAGCATAATAAATCACATGAGGCAATTTATTCACTCTTTGGCCAAGAACTGCTCCAATGGCATAATCTGATGCATCACACATAAGTTCAAAAGGAAGGCTCCAATCTGATGGCATAATGATAGGGGAGAAAGTCAACATCCCCTTAAGATTCTCAAAAGCCGCTGTGTACTCCTCATTAAAAAGGAATGGCACATCTTTTTGCAGTAGACAACATAAGGGCCGACCTTGTAATCTTCTAAAAATCCTTGATAAAGCGCTTGTAAAAACCTGCATGTCCAAGAAAAGAACGCACCTCCCTCACACTTGTGGGAGGTGGTAAGGAACGCACAAGATATATTTTTGCTTTATCAACTTCTATCCCCCTAGCAGATATGATATGACCCAAAACTATACATTGCTGAACCATAAAATGACACTTCTCCCAATTTAAAACAAAGTTAGTTTCTCACATCTCTTCAAAACTAGAGCCAAATTAGTCGAAAGAATCATCGAAAACTGAAAAGTCATCCATAAATACCTCGATAATTTTCTCAACCATATCTGAAAAGATGCTCATCATAGACCGTTGAAAGGTGGCCGGTGTATTGCATAAACCAAATGGCATCCTCTGATAAGCAAACGTTCCAAAAGGGCATGTGAACGTTGTTTTCTCTTGATCCTCAAGAGCAAAAGTAGCCCGAGTACCCATCCAAGAAGCAATAGTTGGAATGACCTACAAGACGCTCTAACATTTGATCAATAAAAGGTAAGGGAAAGTGAACCTTACGTGTAGTGGCATTGAGCTTGCGATAGTCAATGCAAACTCGCCATCCTGTCTGCAGGCGTTGTGGCACTAGCTCATTCTCTGCATTTTTCACCACAGTGATACCCGAACGCTTCGGAACAACTTGAATCGGGCTCACCCATTTACTATCCGAGATGGACTAGATAATTCCAACATCTAGAAGTTTAAGAACCTCCTTCCTTAATTCACAACTTCCATCATGAGAGGGTTCAACCGGTGTTGTGCTTTCCTAGTAGGTTTTGAACTCTCCTTAAGAAGTATTCAATGCATGCACATAGTCGGGCTTATTCCCTTGATGTCTGCAATCCCCCATGCATTTGTGGCCTTATGCGCGCGTAAAACCTGTAGTAGCTTCTCTTCTTCGTGCATAAAAAGGTTAGAAACAATAATAACAGGCAAAGTCTGCTCTTTCCCCAAGTATGCGTATTTCAAATGCTCTGGCAAAGGTTTCCATTCAAGTTTGGGTGCCTGAATCACAGAAGGCACAAGTTCTTTGTCAGAAATAGGAGGGAAATAAAGTTAGAAGACTTACCTGAGAGATTGGGACGAGATTCGAGGGTTGCTAAAGTATTTTCAAGAGCAATGTCATCCATAACAAAATCGACAGCCCTAGCTTCTTCAATTTTCTCGTCTGGTCGATCTGTCGATGCATTCCTGTCGACCGATCGATCATGCTGTTGGAAACTCATCTCCATCACCATTTTCAGGACATCCTCTCCCACATTTTCATTGAATACATCCTGCACCAAATAATCAAGAATGTCAATGGAAAAATAAGAGGTATCATCTTTAGGATACCTTATGGCTTCAAAAATATTAAAGCTAATCTTTCTCTCGTCGAATTCCATTGTCAAAGTCCCTTCATAAACATCGATCTTTGTACGTGCAGTCCTCATGAATCATCTTCCAAGAATGAGAGCCAAAGATGTAGGCATTAGGTCATGCTCCATATCAAGAACAGGAAGTCAGCTGAGAATATTAAGTCATTCACATGCACATGCACATCTTCCAAATAGCTCACCTAGCTGAAGAGACTTATACATAGAGTATGTCATTAAATTAATTGAAGCACCCAAATCAAGTAAAGAATGCTCAAACTTGGTTTCACAAATGATGCAAAGAATGGTGAATCGTCCGGGGTCCTTCAATTTGGGAGGAAACTTCCTTTGAAGCAAGAGGCTTCCTCGCTTACAACAACAATTTCGGGCTCATCTAACTTCCTTTTGTTAGTACAAAGATCCTTAATAAACTTTGTGTACTTGGGAATTTGCTTGATGGTGTCAAGGAGAGGGATATTCATTTGGACTTTCGAAAGAATTTCCAAGATATCTTTGTCGCTTTGATCCTTCTTTTCCTTTGAAATAGGTGGCACATAAATATTAGGGCCAGTTTTACTTATCTGAAGAGGATTGGGTTTGGTTGGAGGGGCCGAAGTTACTCCTAAACCCGAAGGAATTTCGAAATTTTCTTGCTCTGTCCCAGTCGACCGGTCGATAGGTTTCGTCAACCAGTCGATCACCTTTATGTCCTCGATCAATTCATCGGGCGATCGATCGCCACTTTCAGACAATCGATCGCATGGATCTTCAGTCCGAATTTCTTCTTCTCAGTCCGCAAGTCGACCGTTCGGCAGTGGATATCGGCTTGAGTTTGGATCTTCCAATTGCTCAACTTTGTCTTTGTGCAAGTCCCGACCTCCTTTCGATGTTGCCCTTGGCCGTCTAAGGTAGATAAGGTCCTTTGGAAGCTCTTTTCCACACCTCAATGTGACAAACTTAACCTGCTCATGGTGCTCTCTAAGTGAATTGCTCACATATCCGGCCAAATTGCACCTCAAGATTAGCTATAGCCTTAGAATGAAATTGCAATGTGCTCTCCATTTGTTCTCTGAATGACTTATTGTCCAGCTTGATAATTTTAGTATCGTTAGCAATAGAAAGAGCAAGATCTTCAAGCTTACCTAAGGGTTGTTGAGGTGCATATGAGTTGAAATTTTGAGGCCTAGGTGCTTGATTAAATCCAGGAGGCGGAGCTTTGTAGTTATTTTGAGCCTCTTGCTCATATGTAGAGACTCCAACGTTGGTACCCCATCGGTATGCAAGAGGAACATTACCATCGTTCCTTGGCCTTTGCGGCCCCATAAAGCTAATCCTCTCTCGACCTGCCACAAAATAAGGACACAATGAAGTAATATGATTATTAGTTGAACAATTAGCACATACCTCAACTTGAGCCGCTCCTTGGAGTGTTATGTTCCTCATCATTGCATCAAGCTTTTCCTTAATGGCAGCTATCCTTGTCGCGTGAGTCTCCTCCACTAGCCTCCATCTCATGAACATCTTTTAGCTTTAGTTCTTGGAAACCCTTTGTAGAGAATTGTTGAGAATTCTCACTCAATGTTTCAAAGATGTCAAAAGCTTGGTCACTAGTCTTGTTCATGGAAGCGCCTCCACAAGCAGAATCCACAAGGGCCTTGTTTGCATCATTCAGACCCTCATAGAAAAACTGAGCTTGGTCATCCTAAGAGTAACTATGATGAGGACACTTTCTTACCAGCCCATTAAAGCTCTCCCAAGCTTCACAAAAGAGGTCTCCTGATCTCTGTCGGAAAGTATAAATATCTCTCCTTAGTTGCCTTGTTCTCTGAGCAGGAAAGAACTTAGTGATGAACTTTGTAGACAATTGATCTTATGTGGTAATAGTATTTGGAGGCAATGAGTTCAACCACCACTTGGCACGTTCCTTCAAGGAGAAAGGAAACAATATATGTCTTAGGTGCTAGGCAGTTAAACCTGGAGGAAATTGAGTTCTACAAAGGTCATAGAACTCTCTCAAGTGGTTGTTCGGGTCTTCATTGAGCTTCCCATAAAAGTGAGAAACTGAGTTGATAAGTTGTGGAGATAAACTGAATGAAGTGCCGTCAGCAGGAGTGAATGTAATGTACGAAGGTTGTGCAACACCTTGAGGAACAAAGGAAGACTTCAAAGGCTTTGGTTCTTCTGCCATTGCATTGAAATGTGGTTCTTGCTCTTCCTCTGTGTTGGTATCTGAATGAATCAATGGAGGTGGATCTAGGAGAGTTCCTAAACCCGGTGATGGTGGCGGTGTAGATGGAGACATGGAAGAAGTATCCATAAGTAAGCGCTCAATGGCTGCCTTACGGTTGCGGCGGGCAGTGCGTTCAATCTTAGAATCAAAAAGAATATCTTTCTCCCGAGATTGGCGAGTATTCATAAACTGAAAGACAAAGACACAAAAACGTTAGACCACAAATAGAAAATACGCTTAAACAAAAAAAAAATTACAACTAAATTAAACAATTCCGGCGACAAAGACACGCGCCAAATTGATAAAGGTGTTTTCACACACCAATTAAGGTGCACAAACATAACTTATGAATTACCCTACAATGGTGATATGGTCGAACATAGTATATGAAAGTAGGGATCGAGCCCGCTGGAGATTGGGATAAAGTTGCAACTACAATGACTCAAAACAAACAAATAACTAACTGACAAAGTTTTAGACTTTTCCGAGGTGATTTGGTATTTTTAACACTAAAAAGAAAACAGACAATAAAAACTGACGAAACTATAAAACTGGAATTGTAAAGGTTTTGAAAATCAATGGATGGTAAGGCAATAATTTTGAAATCCACCACCGAACAATCATATATTAATGTCATGAATTTAGATAAAAAGTTATTGAATCCTGTAGATGACTATGCTCACGAAAAGACCCTGGTCAGGATGCACTCCCATATTCATTCTCTCTCACTTAGTAAGTTAAGCAGTTAGGTCAATGTCTTAAGCTATTCCCTAACATGCAATCTAGCTTGGTCACGCTCAAATCAACATATCAGAGATCATTAAGGTCTAAGAGAATATGAACATAGCAAAAATCTTAGAGCATGGTGTGTATCCTAATTATCCTAGAAATGATTTCATACAAGTCCCGTAGCACTTGTCACACCACAAGTTAAACACATGCAGATATGGGTCATCACACACATGCTTATGGCAGGTCAATCCTAATACATGCTCCTAAGGTCGCGAATCAAATAAACACATATAAGAACCATTACTACAAATACCCCTTCAGACGACGTTATTAAGACTAACGTTGTATGAACTAATATATTTGATTTTTTTACTAAGATAGACGACGTATGTTAAAATATGTGTCTTCTGAGCGAACTTGAACCAACGTCATGGTTTTAAGCTGGACTGTGAACTACTTCAGAAGACAGTTATAGAACATAAACGTTGTGTGAGTATGAAATAATTTGTACAACCTGCTCCTCCCAATCTCACAGTTCATGTGTGCAGCTTTTTATTAACATAACACGACATATTTGGTCTAAAACCGTGGTATGAGCTAGAAGAAAATTTTAGGAAGAACGAAATCTCTCCAAAGCGCCAAATAATCTCCCCCAAAACTCCTTCACACTATCTAATGCGCGCGAAGCTACAAGTCCTATATTTAAAATTGGGCATTTTGAGACGACAGTTATATGCATTATCCGTCGTTAGAATCAACTTTCAATTTGGAAAAACTAACTTTGACAAACCGTGAGCAAACTAACTTCAATTTTTTAAGTTAAGGCGCCGAATGAAATTTTGGGTTTCCCCTAAAGTTCCCGCACTTAGAATTTTCAGCTAATTATCAAACCCTCAGTCCCTCACTTACCCATCGACTCAAATTAACTCAAAGTCCAAAACCCCATCGTCTCCAAAACTCCACAGCCCGACACACCATGCTTCGACAAAAAATTTTCTTCTCCACCTGATCATCGACAGAAGCCTTCATCTTCTCCTTCGTTCCACACAGCTAGGTGTCTTCGATAGTTCGACCAAAACCTCTCTTCCACCAAAACCAGCTAGCTAGCAGTTCGACCAAAATCTTCTAGGTTATTCGATATGGGTTCTTGACGAGCACAGTAGGGATTCTCGGGTTTGAGGGTTTGGGGAAACATCAAAGGGGGTTGTTCGATTGGGTTCTTCACTGGGTTGTTCGAGTTTAGGGTTCTTTAATAGTGGTCTCTGTGTAGCTCACAGCGGCGTGAGCTGAGTTATGGATCGATGGATGCTCTTGGTGTCCAAAGAAATTGGACGGTGCGTCTCGGATTGCAGCAGCATGGTGGAGTGACAATGAGGCACCGTAATCACCGATTATCGCAAGAGGTTACTCCAGCACAAGGAACTCGACTCTCGAGTCCGCGCAGGTCCGATTCACTCTCTAAACCCTCATCCTTATTTTTCAATTAACAAGAAATGTTTCGAGTTAGTACAAGTTTAATGCTTTCCCTTTTCTAGGGTTTCGATTCCAATTTTCAATTGAGCGATTGAGTTTTGATTTTGTTGCCCAGCTGTTAATTACGTTTGATATGGTTTATGGGTAGTTTGTTGCTGTGTCTTTTGTTATCATGAATTGAGAAATTTAGATGCTTTGAAGAATTTGTTTGGGTCTAAATTGCTTCTTCTTCGCAATGGGTTTGCAGGGCGAGAAAACTTGCAAGCTGCAAAGAAAGAATTTGGGAAAACTGAAGATGATTTGAAGTCCCTTCAAAGTGTTGGGCAGATGATAGGGAAAGTTCTCAGACCTCTCGATAATGAACGCTGTAAGTAAAGTTTGGACCTTTCTTTGTTTGGAACATAGTTTCTGGAAACTCATGGTCATTCTAATTTTGTTAGGGCTGATATGCTTCCTGTGCATATGTATATAGATGCTGCCTGTGTAGTCCATTATATATATGTCACTTGCCTCTATCTTTCTTGCTCTAGCTTCGTTAGTAGTACACTAGTTCCAATTTCAACAACAATACGAGTTATGTGATGGAAGTTGATCAATTTGATTTCTGTAGGTGAAACTGATCATGGCAACTAATAGACCTGATGTTCTAGATCCTGCACTTCTCCGATGTGGGAGACTAGACCAAAAAATAGAGAATCCATTGCCTAATGAAGAGCCAAGAATGGAAATTCTTAAAATCCATGCTGCTTGAATAGCTAAACATGGTGAAATTGATTATGAGGCAATTGTGAAGCTTGCTGAGGTGAGCATCATATGATTCTCTATTGAATATAATTTATTTTTGTTTATAGCTGAGGTACTTATGTCTTTGTCATTTTTGTTCGATTTGTTTAATACTTGAAGATCATTTGATTGTCGTTTAGGTTTGTGGACTGAAGTGGTCTTATGATAACCGTGAAAGTTATTGCTGTGAGCATATTGCTGCCATAAAAGCTACTGATTTCAGAATTAATTTTTGAAGTTTAGTTCGTTGATATGCATCTTGTGTGACGTTTTGTCAATGCTTATAGAGAGCACTTCTGCTTGTTGGTTTCATCTGTCCATTTCTTTTCATACCTTGTGCTCCATGTCTGCAATCATTTTCAAATTCATTGCTACAGATCATTCGACGTACTATTATGGTATTTGGCTGCTATTCTCGTGATGGCTACAAGTGGTATTTGGCTGCTATTCTGGTAATGGCTGCAAGTGCTTGTAATCAAAACATAATTTAATTCACATAATTTTTTTATATTTAGCTTACCTTCTTTGATTTGGATTGTGATGGATTATAGTCTTCTATTGGTGTTGGGATTCTGCTGGCATTTTGATGATAACTGTGGTATGTGGGGTCTTTATAGCTGGCAGGTGTTTGGTTGTATGCTTCGTCTTTGTTGGTTCGACCATCATCTGTTATTCTCCTTGTGAGATGCATCATTTATTTTATTTCTATGAGCTCATTTTACGATTTGGATTGTTCCTTTTTTTGTTTTTATTGCTGGTTTGGTCGATAGTGAAAGTGGCAAGAAGTGGAGTTCAACCCAAGATACAGCCCCACCAGCTATGTTGACCAAGCAGCTTCTGATGAAAATTGGGAATTGAGGAAAGCCCTGCAGCGAGTAAGTGTGGTGCACTTCAACAACTAATTGAAACTTCCATATCTAATGACCACTCTATTTGGACCAAGGTTTGTTAGTCTCAATTATTGGGACACTCTCTTAATCAATGTATGTGTAAATTTTAAAATTATATATAAATTATAAATATGAAACATCCTGGTAAACGAAAGACACGGAAAGAAGGTCGAGATAAATTAGAAAATGAGAACGGCACTTGTTAGGTTATTGATGAAAAGGAACATGGAGAATGTTAAAAAGAACTCACCACCAGTTCTCCATGTTTGACATTCTCCAAACATGGAGAACTTCTCCATATGTGTTTATCGTTGTACATTCCCACTTCTTTTATAAAAGTGTTTTAAATTGTCTGTGGTAGCTTTTAGGTTGTTTGAAAAGAAGACACTAACATCAAGGATTGTCTTAAGAGTTAATATAGTAAGTAGCCAATTAGTGTATAGGATTTTCAATTTAGTGATGTCATGGATCACAACAGCCCATTGACAACACAGAGAAGTCAATGAGGGTTGTCACACATTGTTGTTGCACTAGAGACATAAACTTTATACATACATGTTTGTGTGGTAAAACTAAAGATCTTTGGTGTATACTAGAGTGTTCTGAATCTTATGTTAAAAATAGTTTCCTCTTCTTTGCTACTTATGATCATACCTATGGATCTTATGGTTTTTAGGGTCTTGTCTTTCTTTTTTAGTTTATACAAGTTTTTGTTATAACCCAAAGCCATGAAGGTAATGCTTTGATGTCTGCTAAGAATTGAATTATGCATGATATCGTTCTACTAAGGTGCAATGTTTTCAACTCTTGTTTTTTTCTCTTGTCTAAAATGCTTGCAAGTCTATAAATACAATTTGTTAGTTGTTCGTAAGGCTGCTTATGTCAATCATTTGTGGTCCAATTGTATCCTTATGTTTACCTATTTCTTTGGTTTGTAAGTTTAGGTGTGTATCGGTTGCTAAGACTGCCTATACCAATTGTTAGTGGATATAAATGTCGATCGACCTTTCCTCTGTGTATATCATTTTGCTGTAGATATTTTGATGTGTAACGTTGCCAAGAGACTGATGCACCATGATCTCAAAAATGGGAAGTTGTACTTGATGACCGTTATCTTTGAGAGCTTAGTGGCAAAGAAGAAAGATACTTATGAAGGAGAGATTTCATGAGGAAGCACAGGCCGTGCTAGCAGCTGCAACTGCTGTTTGATTCTTTATTTCTACCTTTCATGTGTAACATGCTTTAAGCTTCATTTGTGATTGCTTCTGAAGCAATTGTGTGTATACTGATCAACTTTTAATATAAATCTGTCGTATAAACACGGAAGGGTCGAGGCCGCCTCAGTTAACGTAAATAACTCCTATCAGACGACGGTTTTCAACTGTCGTGTGAAGCTATTTTTGTAGTAGTGAACAATAGATTACGAACAACGAAACCATTATCATCCGGGAAGTAAAACTTGATTAAAATCAAAATATCAAAACATCAAAACATCAAAATACTCATGTTCAGGGCTTCAATCTAGCCCTAACTACAAGAGGTTTAGCTACTCATGTCGTTAAGAGAAATCCCAAAAGAATACATGAAGATGGAAAGAACCAAAAACCCAAAAGTAATTGGTCTCGTCGTCGAATCCATTCGGATGGCGTACTGGCGTCCGATCATCTGAGCGGCTGTATTCTCTCTTTGGTCTTAGCTGTTCATGAGTTTCTAGAGGCAAAAAAAAAGTCCTTTTCCGCTACGTCTAGGGGTCTTTATATATCGATATCTCAACCCTAGACACCTCCTTAATAGACATGGACTTCTTAATTCCAAAGAAAAGCCCAATGGATAGAATTATGGACGCTCCGGTCTTCCTTGTCCATCAAGGTTTCCTCAAGTGATTGAAATTCCTCATTTTATCATGATCTAAGCCAACTTCTTCATCTTTAGTGCCGAAACCTACAAAATATGAGAAATCAAATAAATAGCTAGGATTACTACGAAATATGGCCAAAATAATATAATATTAAATACTATAAAATGTCGCATAAACGTTCCTATCACACAACAAGGAAGAAAAGGACACGATTTAGGAGCATTTAGGACACGATTTAAATAACTGAAAGAAACTAAAAAGGAAGAAAAGGACACGATTTAGGAGCATTTAGAGCCATTCCGAGAAAATGACGAAAAGTCAACTCATGGTTGACTTAAACCATATGAGCTCGCTAGCGTACAATATGATATCAAGATAGGGAGTGAGTATTGACTTGGAAGTTATCGTACCACGGGGATTGTTGGGCCATAAACCAACCTAGGTAATAAAAATCTAGAGTCTCTTGATTTGTATGTATTTTACGTATAAAGTATACCTCTAAATAAATAAGTGAGTGGAAGTAATCCAAATCAAAACGATGCAATTTGGGAGTTTTTTTGGAGCATTTTCGAAAAGAGGACGAAAAGTCAATCGTGACTTTTGAGCACCAAAATCATAAGAATCAACTCACGAAAGTGGAGTACAATATTATTTCAAAATTTTGGCCAAGAAACGGAAAAGCCAATTTTCGGACCCGAAAAGTCAATCATAACTCACTCCGGGCCCATGATTTGTATGTTATTTACATACAAATTAGGCCTCTAAACACTCTAGCAATGCTAATCCAAGGGTCATTTAGTGTCTCTAATCCTTGAATTGCACCATTGTAGGGTTCACGAGCATCGGATGGATATCGGGAGCAAAAATGACGCGTTTTGGAGCTTTTAGTGGATTTCCGGCAAAAGGACGAAAAGTCAACCCGAGGACCGAAAAGTCAACTCGTGGTCAACCCCGACTTGAGAGCGTCAACGAGTCAACATGGAGTCCCGGAAGTGAGTCGCAAGAGAATTCCGGAAGTTTGGTCAAAAGTCAATCTTGGTCAACTCCGATGGTCATGGTCAAGGTCAAGGAAAAGTCAACATTGTGACTCATCAAGAAGCTTCCAAGTCATCAAGGAATATGTTGGATATGGTGAGGTCACCCATAGTCTATTCCTTCTTTTTGTTCCCTATAGGATTTTACCCTTTTACCCTTCATTAAACTTCATAGCCATTAGATAAAACCCTATTTCATCCTAGCCCTTCATTCTCCCCCTCTCTAACCTATATATCTCCCATCTCCCATCTCCCATCTCCCATCTCCCATCTCTTCCATCTTTAGTTAGCCACCACCACCCATCACTCTCATTTCCTCTCTACCACCTCTACACCATCATCCATTTTTGCTAGAGATCCTCACCAAGGCATCAAGGCTCATCATCAAAGTTAAGGGGAGGAGGAGCAAGAGAGCATCTATTGAGCATTCCTCATCTCTACTCTCTCTTTTCCTTATGTTTAGAGCTTTATAATTGTAATTTGATGATGTATATGTTGATGATTAGTGAGTAGTTACTTTGTTGAGGACTAGGGTTGTGTGCCCTAGTCCAATGTGACTATGTGATGCTTGATTTATGAATAAAATGCCTTTGTGATTGTATGAATATGTGTGCTTACCTATTTTCAATATGTGTTGGTTGCTTGTTCTTAGGATTTACCACCTCTTTGGCATGCTAACTAACCTATCTTGATGAGATTGTGTGAGATTGGTAACCTCACACACTCAAGGCAATTGGAAGCATATGTGATGAGTTGTGACTTGTTTGGGTCCCTAGTTTCGATGTTTTACGCCTCTTAAGCACTTTAGGGGATTCGGTATTAGGTAACATAGAGGAATCCCCTATGACACCTAGAGAGTTGGAATGACCCATAACATGGCATTCGAATACCTTAGGGAACACGGTCCTAGAACCATAACATGGCTAGGATACGGGGCTTGATTCACACACACATTGGCATGATTGAGTTGATTAAAGCATCGCTTGTTGCATTGGACTTGGGGTTTGCCCGAAAACCCCAACATTCCCATACATTGCATACACATTTATCTTTCCTTGCTTGCATTTACTTTACTTGTTTGTTTGTTTTGGCATTCCACCATCTTTTACAAAACCAATTCACTACACCACACTTCACACATTGTTTAAATCACACACTCCACTCTTCCCACTTCTCACCCCATCCATTCTAGCTAGAGTACTTGACCACACACAAACTACTAAGGGATTAACGAGCCCATCGATCCTCGACGGAACGACAATCCGATCTTAAACTATACTCACACCACTATACTTTGACGATGAGTCAAATGGCGCCGTCGCCGGGGATCTAGGTTTAATCCTTAGTTTCATGGTAGTTTTGGTTGAGATTCTAACTTTCTTTTGCTTTTGTTTGCATACTTCATTGTTGTGTTGTTTATATTGTGGTATTTCATTGCCTAGTTTGATAACCATCTAGTTTACTTTCATCCAATTTCTTGTATATATTACTTGTGTTCTTGAACTTGTGAATATTGAATTCGTGCATTTGATGAGTTAATTGTGCCTTAGGTTGCTTGTTTATTGTTGTTTGGGTTCACTTGCACCTTTTGGAACCTTGTTTGTTTAGGTATAAAAGGAGAAAAACACAAAAACATAGTTTCGAGGCAATGCTCGACCGTTCGCCCTCGTTTCTCGACCGTTCGACGGAAACTCCCTGGACGACCGTCGACCGGTCGACATATTTCCGTCGACCGGTCGACATTTGGCAGTTTTAGAACTTTTTCCGGCTATCGATCGACCCTTTTCCGGCGATCGGTCGACAACACCTGTAGCGAGGAACAATTCCTCGCTAAAAGCAGCCTAAAAAAATAATAATAATAAAAATAAAAAAAATTGTTTCTTTATTTCTCATTGCTCACTATATATCTATCATTTATAACCTTTATTTCTTACCTTGTTTGTTTTCGCTAATCAATCTTGTGGTGTTTTAAAGGTGCTACAATGGGTGACCAACCGCCTCCTCTTCATGGGAACAACCCACCACCACCGGTGAAGCGCATGAGGGAGTACACTCTTCCTCACGTGGTAGATCACCCATCATGCATTGTGCTACCACCTTGCAACACTCACTACGAGATCAAGTCGTCCACCTTGAGCATCATGCCTACATTTCATGCTTTGAAGGATGAGAGCCCGTATGATCACCTAATGGAGTTTGAGCAAGCTTGTACCACGGTGCAACTACATGGACTACCCGAAAATGGTCTCAAGCTTCGCTTATTTCCCTTCACATTGAAGGATGGGGCTAGAAAGTGGTTACTCAAGCTTCCTTCGAGGTCCATTCATTCATGGTTTGAGTTGCAAGAAGCTTTCCTTGCCAAGTTCTTTCCTCCGAGTAAGGCGGCTAAGGTCCGGGATTCAATTGTCAACTTCAAGCACCAATCCGGTGATGCATTCTATGAGACTTGGGAGAGATTTAAGGATCTTGTTATGAGTTGCCCACACCACGGCTTGGAACAATGGTTTCTTGTTGATGTGTTCTACCGAGGCTTATCTTCCGGGCAAAGACAAAGAGTGGATACATTTCGAGGGAGTACTATAGCAAGCATGTCTCCCGAGGAGGCATGGGACACATTTGAGGACCTTGCAACTAACTCCGAGCTATGGGATGATTTTGGGCCTAGGAGATTTCCTACCACACAACCGGCAATTCAACCTCAAGTATCAAGAGTTCACAATGTTTCAAGTGAGCCATCGGGTGATGATTTGATGAGTATTCAATTTGATAGGTTGGAAGCGGTTTTTAACAAGAAGATAGACATGCTCTTACAAGCACAATCTAAGGCTACTCCTTCACAAGTCAATAGTGTTGTCTCTTCACCACCTTGCTTCTATTGTGGTTCTCTTGGTCATGAAGCGGAGGAATGTTCATATCTTGTTGAGAAGGAGAAGGAAGAAAGGCAACATGTGAACCAAGTGAGTTCATACCCACAAGGTTCTTATCAAGCGCCTCCAAAGACATACAACTCATTTGCACCCCGGAATGATCAAGGAAGATCTCAAGGCTATCAACCAAAGCCTTATGGGAGCAACGCTCAAGGGTATCAAGAGAGGTCTCAAGGCCACAATACTTACCAAGAGCGGTTTCAAGGGAGCAACACATATGGAGGACACAAGAGCTCAACTTATGGAGTACCTCCCGGGTTTTCTACCCAAGGAGGAAGCACTTACAATCAAGGAGCTTCTTCATCTTTTGCTATCCCAAATAACTCTCAATCTCAAGACTCAATGGAGCCAACTATGAAGGACATGATTGCTACTCTTGTCCAAAGTCAAGTGAAGACCAATGAAGTGATTACGGCTCTACAACAAGGGTACCATAATGTGCAACAAGGCTTGTCGAAGATTGAGCTACAAATGGGCCAAATGGCCAAGGAGATTAGTGAGAGGCCAAAAGGTGCCTTACCTTCTAAAGTGGAGCCAAACCTCAAGTTTAAGGCGAAGGAAGAGTGCAATGCTATCTCCACTTCTCATTCCGGTATCTCTCATGCTACTTATACTCCTACTCCCCTAATATCAAATGTTTTCACCCCTTCTCCTTTCATTCCTATTCATGAGAACTTTGATCATATGCATTGCATGGAGGATGGGGCCAAGGAGGAAGAAAATGTACTCCTTGGCAATTATGGATTGAATGAGGAGGAGACTTGTGAGGAGAATAAAGGAGTTGTGCTTGGGAAAGGACTTGGTTACTTGTCCTTTGAGAATGATGTAACCTCTTATGGTGGAGTGAAGACACAAGAAGGAGCATTGAGTGAGGAGACTCCTAGGCATGAGAGTGTCATGGTTTCTAACCTTGGTGGTGAGGCTATGAAGGCTATGGACCCACCAAGAACCATGAGCACCTCTAGGGAGCTCCTTGGTAATGATGTGCATGTAAACCAAGCGATGAACATCACCCCCGATGAGAAGAGGAACAAGAAGAAGACCTTGCGGAATGAGCTACACGAAGTGTTCAACAAGGTAGAGATTAACATCCCTTTGTTGGAGCTCATTTGCAAGGTGCCGGTCTATGCAAATTTTCTCAAGGACTTGTGTACCAAAAAGAAGAGACTTAATGAGCATGAAGTTTATAGGATTGAAGGGCATGTGAGCTCAATGATTCAACATAACATGCCACCGAAGAGGAAGGATCCCGGAAGCTTCACTATCGGATGCCAAATTGGTGATACTCACCTTGAGGGAGCACTTATGGACCTAGGGGCAAGTGTCAATGTAATGCCTTTATCGCTCTACAAGAGGTTGAGCATTGGTGTCTTGCAACCTACTCCCATTGCACTTACCTTTGCGGATGGAAGCAAACGAAGACCGACGGGAGTTGTGGAAGATGTGCTAATAAGAGTTGATAAGTTTATTCTCCCCGCCGACTTTGTTGTGCTTGACATGGGTGATGATCCCAATGGAGACAATGAATTTCCCCTTATCTTTGGACGCCCTTTCATGGCTACGGCGGGTGTGAAGATTAATGTTTTAAGGGGCACCATTAGTCTCAAGGTATTGGGCGAAAAAGTGAAGTTTGAGATGTTCAAGCCAATTCACCCTCCGGAGGTAGTTGAGAAGGTGTTTTCCATAAACTTGGTGAAGGGCAATAGTGCTAAAAGTGAAAGGATTTTTGGTCCTTTGAACCCACCGAAGCCCACACCTCGTGCTCAAGATCACTACTCACCAATTTGGGGATATGACAATCCACCGCCTCTTGTGAACTCAAAGCCACCACCTCTTTCTCATAAAGTCATACTTGGGAAGGATCCATTTCTTGAGAGAGCTGCAAAGAATACTCCTCCCATGAATGCAATGCAAAAGGCGACAATCAAGGCCATGAGAGAGATGGTCGGAGAGGTGAAGAAGAAGAAGTATGCTTGGCCGCCACCTTCAAAGTCAATTTTCAATGATATCAAGGGCTACTTTGTGGGGAGCTTTGGCGATGGTGAGACAAGCAACACATTGAGTGGGAAGAAGCTTTTCTTTGAGCCACCATAATTTCACCGAGAAGGAACCAAGACCGGCTTGTAGGTCTATAAACCGAAGCGCTTGTGGGGAGGCAACCCCATTTGGAAAAGAAATTTTTGTTTTCAGCACTATTTAGTAATGAATAAAAGGTTTTTGGGAGGTTGGGAGGTGTTAAGGATAAGAAGATTTGGAGGAAGAAACCCAAGACGTGTTGATTTGTAATTGTTCAAGAGAGGCCTGGGCAGAGCAGTGACTTTGGAAGCTATTTTCTCCAGATCTGACCGTCGGAATTCACTGAAACAAGTTGGAGAAGCTTCTTCTATGAGTCCTCTGTTTCTAGTTTAAAGTTTGTGCTGAATAGACCGTTGGATCTGCTGAAACATGTGTTTAAAGGAGGAGTGCTCACTGCAGTTTGTCCTCTTGGAGGGTCACTTTGACCGGTTCTTCATTGCATTTCCGGAAGGCTATCCCTGAGTTTCCAGTAGCTAAACTAAAGCCCTTTGAGTCTACTTTCTAATTCTACTGGAATTACTCCATTTGGATGCCTATTCTTGGAGTTATTCCCATATCTTTGGGAGAAGGTCAATGCTGCATTGCTGCTTTCCCCTATTTTCAAGTGATCCCGATGCAATCACACTCTCTAGTTCATTTGGCACCCGAGGAGCAAACGTATGGAAGTCAGGGCCTTGTGCTCTGAGGTTGGTGTCTATTTGTGGTTTCTCGGCTAGCTAAGGAAGTCGTCTACAAGGGGGTTTTCTTATCTCTATCTTCCGATTGCTATAAATTTTGTGTATGTGTGCATTCGCCCGACTTTGCTTCCTCACTTTCACCAATTTGCTTTTCACTTTTAAACACCTAACAACATTGAGGACAATGTTGGTTTTAAGTGTGGGGGTGAGGTTGGGCCAAACTAAATTGTTATCACATTTTCGAACCACCAAAATATTTCAATTTTTCAAAGTTTTCATCATAAAGTTTAAAATTTTGAGAATTTTGAAACTTTGAAGTTTGTTTGGTGAGTTTTGATTGTCCTTTTCAACCCCAATGATGATTTTGAGCCCATTAGGTTGTGAATTAAGTGGATAAAGAGCATGTACTTAAACTTTATTGGATTACCTTGTGATTAATTTATGTAATTGATGCTTGTTTGACACTTTATGCACATTTGCCATGTTGATTGATCATTTGCAACTAGAGAAGCATATGTAGACGATGTATTGACTTGCATATACCCTTTATGGTGAGATTTGTGCCTTATTGATATGTATGCATCATTCATACATCTTTGTTCTTCATGTGTGTGCATTCCAACTAGTTTACGAGACCTAGAACTTGCTCAAAGACCACTTGAGGCTATGTATTAATTTGCAATGAATTGGAAATGATTAAGGCACTAGATAAGCACCATGGCCAAACTAACTTTCGTCCCTTAAACACTAATCCATTAGGACTAACCCATTTGAGCCACATTCATCATTAGCTTTTTTCTTCACCACCCACATCACCCTAACCCATATTTTAACTTAAACACTAGCCTACCCTTGTTCCGAAATGTTAATAAGACAATGATTGTGACTTCTTGTTTCTTATATGCTTGGGAAATCTATGGGATTGTACAAAATGGCAAGTGTGGGGGTAGTTAGATAGAAAGAATTGAGGTTGTAAAGAAGAAAAGAAGTTGAGAAAATCAAAAAGAAAAGTGGTGTATAAAAATAAGTTCAAAAAGAAAGTCCCAAAGAAAAGAAAATACAAAATGGGAAATTGTTGTTGAGAAAAAGAAAGAGAAAAGGAGAAAGGAAGAAAGAAAAAAAAAAGGTTGTAGAAAAATAAAAGGTTGGAGAAGAATAGAGTTAGGTTGCTTGATTACGAAAGCATACGCAAAAGAAATGAGTTTCAAAGTCCTTGATTTGTCTTGTGAAGCATTAGGAACATTTGACTTTCCATTCCCTTCATTTCATGCTAACCCTTAACCTTTGGCCCCATTACAACCATGTGAAAGCCCTTTTGATCCAATAAGTTGTGAGCTAATTAGTGGAAAGATGGTCATTGAGCAAGCTTATGGGGACGTTGCTTTTGGTTATGCTTTGAGAGTAAACACTTAACCCTAAACACAAGAGCGGAAATATTTAGTGAATCATGTGAGTTTAGCGGTTAAGCTTGTCAATATATGTTAATTTGATTGCTCTTGATTGATTATTCCATGGCTAGCACACACTACACCAAGCATGCATTGAATACATATCTTAATCACTTGGCAAAGCATGATGTTTATGTTGTGTGCTTGATTGAATCTTGATGAATAGCTTAGTGGGCTTATTGAGGATATGGTTGGAAAGACAATTGAATTTGTGTTGATTTGGATTGTTGATTCTATGTTTGCTTGAGGACAAGCAAAGCTTAAGTGTGGGGGTGTGATTTGTATGTTATTTACATACAAATTAGGCCTCTAAACACTCTAGCAATGCTAATCCAAGGGTCATTTAGTGTCTCTAATCCTTGAATTGCACCATTGTAGGGTTCACGAGCATCGGATGGATATCGGGAGCAAAAATGACGCGTTTTGGAGCTTTTAGTGGATTTCCGGCAAAAGGACAAAAAGTCAACCCGAGGACCGAAAAGTCAACTCGTGGTCAACCCCGACTTGAGAGCGTCAACGAGTCAACATGGAGTCCCGGAAGTGAGTCGCAAGAGAATTCCGGAAGTTTGGTCAAAAGTCAATCTTGGTCAACTCCGATGGTCATGGTCAAGGTCAAGGAAAAGTCAACATTGTGACTCATCAAGAAGCTTCCAAGTCATCAAGGAATATGTTGGATATGGTGAGGTCACCCATAGTCTATTCCTTCTTTTTGTTCCCTATAGGATTTTACCCTTTTACCCTTCATTAAACTTCATAGCCATTAGATAAAACCCTATTTCATCCTAGCCCTTCATTCTCCCCCTCTCTAACCTATATATCTCCCATCTCCCATCTCCCATCTCCCATCTCTTCCATCTTTAGTTAGCCACCACCACCCATCACTCTCATTTCCTCTCTACCACCTCCACACCATCATCCATTTTTGCTAGAGATCTTCACCAATTCATCAAAGGAGCATCATCAATTAAGGGCCAAGGAGGAGCAAGAGAGCATCTATTGAGCATTCCTCATCTTTACTCTCTTTTTTCCTTATGTTTAGAGTTTATAATTGTAATTTGATGATGTTTATGTTGATGATTAGTGAGTAGTTACTTTGTTGGGGACTAGGCTTGTGTGCCCTAGTCCAATGTGACTATGTGATGCTTGATTTATGAATAAAATGTCTTTGTGATTGTATGAATATGTGTGCTTACCTATTTTCAATATGTGTTGGTTGCTTATTCTTAGGATTTACCACCTCTTTGGCATGTTAACTAACCTATCTTGATGAGATTGTGTGAGATTGGTAACCTCACACACTCAAGGCAATTGGAAGCATATGTGATGAGTTGTGACTTGTTTGGGTCCCTAGTTTCGATGCTTTACGCCTCTTAAGCACTTTAGGGGATTCGGTATTAGGTAACATAGAGGAATCCCCTATGACACCTAGAGAGTTGGAATGACCCATAACATGGCATTCGAATACCTTAGGGAACACGGTCCTAGAACCATAACATGGCTAGGATACGGGGCTTGATTCACACACACATTGGCATGATTGAGTTTATTAAAGCATCGCTTGTTGCATTGGACTTGGGGTTTGCCCGAAAACCCCAACATTCCCATACATTGCATACACATTTATCTTTCCTTGCTTGCATTTACTTTACTTGTTTGTTTGTTTTGGCATTCCACCATCTTTTACAAAACCAATTCACTACACCACACTTCACACATTGTTTAAATCACACACTCCACTCTCCCCACTTCTCACCCCATCCATTCTAGCTAGAGTACTTGACCACACACAAACTACTAAGGGATTAAGGAGCCCATCGATCCTCGAGGGAATGACAATCCGATCTTAAACTATACTCACACCACTATACTTTGACGATGAGTCAGCCCACACGAGGTCAACTCCGAGGAAACGATGACTATGTCGAGACGTGACTCGTCCATAAAACTTTCCAATTCAGGTAGGAAAGCTTCCTTTGGTGATTCAAGATATTTTGGTGTTGGTCATTATTTGAAATTCAAATTCAAGACAAAATATTTAATTCTTTCAACACTATTTGTCTTTCATCCTTCTCAACCTCATTTTTGTCTCCTAAACCATCCAAATTTGATTTTTCCTTTCTCATAGCACATTACCACTCTACCCTTTCTCTCTTCTTCACTCTCCCATCTATCATAGTCTTCTAGGTAATTTTCTTAGCTAAGAATCTTAGCTATTAGCTATTAGATTAATCCTAATCCATGTCAACCCTCTAATCCACCTCTCTTCCCTCTATATATTCCTCACCACTTCAATTTTCAGCTATCAATACATCACTCATCTACCCTAGTCTCCACCTCTTCAGTTCCCTAAAATCCTCTCTCTTCAACCAAACCCATAAATTTTTTCCTTCCCCGCCCCCTCTCTCTCTCTCTCAAATTCGTCTCATCTTCCTCTATCTTCAACCAAACCCGGAAATTTTTTTCCTTCCTCTCACTCTCTCAAACTCATCTCCATCTTCCTCTCTCTACAATCAAACCCATAAATTTGTTTCCTCTCTCTCTCTCTCTCTCTCTCTCTCTCTCCCTCCCTCTCTTTGCAATCAAAACAAAAAAAAAGAGAATTACAAAAATGCCCATGAAAAAAATTCAAAATGGCATGGCTTAAACGGTGTTATAGGCGGTGGGTATCAAAGTTGGGTCGGGGATGAAATGTCAGGTACCAAAGTGATAGTTTTCATATGTCAGGTACCAAAGTGATGCCCGTATTTCAGGTACTATTTATGATAAAAACTCCACTGCAAAATTTCAAACCATGTTAATTCCACTACTTAGTTTGCTACCTTCTTGTACATGTACCCAAAAAAAGAAAAACAACAGCAACTCTAGAATGAAATAAACTCGAGCCAACCTTGTGGGGCTCACATTAAAGGATATTCTACCAAATATTCGGCATAACATCCCCTAATTATGGACTACCCAAAAAAATGTAAACGTTCCAACTTCTAATATTTTCATGCAACCAAACACCCGAGCCTACATGCTCGCTGGTAATAATAGTACAACTTCCACAATTAAAGTAGAATTGAAGGGTCTCCAACGCAAAGTATAGTTCTCTTAAATTAAGTTATACATACTTAAAACTTAGTGTATCAGAGCAACTAATAAAGTTTACGAAAATACAATAATTAAGCATAGGTAGGTTAAACTATAACTTGCAAGGATGAAAAGACAGTGGTGACTAGCAATTCCTTGATTTCAAAGCTCTAAGGATCTTGATGTTCAGGATGTTTCCAAAATTATATGAGGTAGTTTTAACAGAACGATAGAGCAAAGTGATCGGGAATATAGAGGAGTATGTTGGGAAGAATTTTTGTGAAGGAATGAAAGAGATTTGAGTGGTGGAAAGAGGAGAATAATGGGGAGGAACTTGGAATCTGCTGCCAGTCCTACCGATTGATTTGACGACAGATCCAATGATTTTGTGACTTTAGGGAGAGAGGGAGGGGAAGGAAAAAAAATTCTGGATTTGGTTGAAGAGAGAGTGAGAGAGAGAGAGAGAGAGGAAGAAGAGGAAGAAATCAATCAAAAAAAAAAAGTTAGATAAAGAGAATGACTAAATTGCCCATGCAAAAAAGTCACATGGGCTTGGGTTTGACGAAATTATTGACGGTGGATACTAAAGTTGGGTGGGGGTCCAAATGTCAGATACCAAAGTGATAGTTTTTGTATGTCAGGTACTAAAATGATGAACAGCCCATATTTCAGGTACTGTTTATGATAAAAGCTCTTTGCAGTGAATAAAATGGTGATGAACATGACCAAAAATATAATAATGATACTAGATTTCCATAATAATAAAAGCCCACAAGACTGTCCTTGGGCCGGACAACTACATGAATATTAAAAGGAAGAGTACTTCCTATCCTTTCAAATACCTTATTTTCAGTCCTTATGTCTTTAACAAAGGGAACATCCAAATGCAAGAGAGACACATACAATTTTATTTGATGAGACAGGCCAGGTTTGGCACTGCTCTACTATTCCATGCTAGAAACTTCATAATTAAACATTGTTATTAGAAACATTCCAATCAATTTCCATGTCACGGTTCCTTTTCTTGGGGCTCCTAAAAGACAACCCTGCCTCTCCACTTTCCATCATAGAACTGGTAGAGCGCAGTACATCAGCAGACAAAGAGCCATGTCTTAGGTTAAGATCTTGGTTAAGGCCTAGTGGGTTCATTCTATGAACATTGTGAACACCTAAATCAGGAGCATTAGTTAACAATACGTGAAACATGAACCACTTGAGAGCCAAAATCCATAACGAGGCCATCAACATACAAAGCATTATAAGATAAAGCAGCTTTAGGCACAATATAGAAACCATGAGGTATAGGGTTTCACATATCATCGATGTATTCTCATTTTCCGAAGAAAATAATAGATCCAATAGGCACATTAGCAAAGGGGCTTACCATTGAGTTTATGTTTCTATCCTGATGAGAGTCGAGTATAATCATTGGGTTGCCTTCATTTATCCTGGGGCTGCCTATGTGGATACCACCACCACGGACTGCATCTCTAAAAGTTTGTCCTCCACGAACAAAACCATTGCTGACACTAGGTGAGCCTATGTAGTTATTGTTTCTTGGTTGGCCTCGAGATCGTTTTCTTACAACAATTCAGCCTGGTTTTTGTACCTCCTCACGGAACTGCTACTGCTCATTTTCCATATTTTGGCCACAGGCAGCGTTCAAATGTGGTTGAGGAAAAATAACTATTACTCCATCAGCGAGGATTCTCTAGCTTCAATCCTTCTTGGACATGTGTTTCCAAAGGTAAAACACATGATTCTTCAGCCCATCTCTCGACCATAGATAATGCCTCTTAATGACTCTATGTCTCTATCAGGGCATTTATCAAAACGGTGATCCATTCTACCACAATAGAAATAAGATTCAAAGAGAGTCTCATTCTTCAGCCCATCTCTCGACCATAGATAATGCCTCTATGTCTCTATCAGGGCATTTATCAAAACGGTGATCCATTCTACCACAATAGAAATAAGATTCAAAGAGAGTCTCATACTGGATATAGATGCTAATAGAAAATCTAAGGAGTAGAGGCGAGTTCAACATCCACACTTCTCTAGGTACTACAATTTTGAGGACGAAATTTTCTTAAGGGGGGTAGATTGTAATACTCCGGACTATAAAATACCATTTTACCAATTATTTTTTAACGATGTTACCCTTAGGTCGTAAAATTAGGTTCCTTGAGAGAAATTAAATTCAAAGTATGTTGTAAAAATTATTTTCTTTGCACGGAAAGATAGAGCACGACGATGCGAGAGTGGAGGCGCAAACGGCGTGTTAAACGAAATTATACCGAAGAAGTTATGAAGATTTTCGTGTGGGGGCAATTGGGTCTTTTCTGCACATGAGAAGGTTCCAGAAAAAACTAATAATAATTTATTTAGGCTGATGGGAAGCACGGGAAAGGGAGGGAAATAAAAGGGAGAGAAAGAAAGAAAGAAAGAAGAAAGGTCTAGAAGCCCGTTGCTTGCCGGCGACGTTGCCGGCCACCTCTGGTTGCGAAACTGGTACCAAAACGTTCATCTCTCCACGGGCTTTCCATCCATACAAGCTTTCCATCCTATAACACATTGTGCACGACAAATTGAAGAGGAGAAAGTTTGGGTTTTCTTACGACTTTTCGCAAATTCTGGCCAAACCATTGACAATTCAACAAAACCCTAAGGTGAGGCGACCGAACCCTCTTTCGGAGATGATCAAGAAGAGGATCCTGTCTAGTGCCCAGCTGTTATTGTCATAGTGAGTGGACTTTTGGTTTTTCAAAATATTTATGATATTATTTACATAAATTTAATGCTTAATTTTGAGTTAGTTTACAGTATTAACAAAGCGAGTTGGACATTATTTTCAAATGTTCTTATGAGTTTTAAACTATGGATTGATATTTATAAATGGATTGAATCGCGGTTTTAAGCAAGTTTTGGATGTTTACTCAACTTGGTGTGATTTTAATAAAAAGTAGTATGCGAGGGATTTTACGGTGATCTTTAAATCTATGCAAATTGTATAGTTTAAAAGCATGGGATGAGTTCGATTATTTCTCATGAAACTGGAGTCTTTATGGAATTATTTGAGTATTCTCGATGGATGTGATTTTATGTTTTACCTTATGCATACCCAGCTAAGTATATGTAATGTAATATCAGCGAGACATGATGACTCGTGCACGTAGTCTAATTTTTCCCGCTCTGCTTGTGTGATGTGTAATTCCACACAGGTAGGACCAGATCTTCCCCCATCTCCGCTATGCTTGTGTTGTGACTAATTCCACACAAGTAAGACCGGTGATTTTCCCCGCTCTGCTTGTATGATGAGTTGTCGTACAGGTAGGACAAGATTTTTCGCCTCCCCTGCTCTGCTTGTGGACGTAAATTTCCACAAGTAGGACCAGATATTGGGTACGATTTGGTAAAATTGTTGGAAAGTGTTGAATTGAGATTATTGCTCTTTACTGTTATTGTGGCATTTCTGTTATTCGATTTAATGTTGGATTTGAAATATAATTTCACTATAATGTTTCATATTTATATTGATTTCATTATTTTCCATTCGCATGCTAATAATGTAAAGAAAAGAAAGGAAGTTTTGAAGAAACATATTTTTTACTTAAAATTATTTTTGTCCACTAACTTAGCTCTAGGGATGGCAACGGGTCGGGTCGGGGCCGGGTTTTGTATGCCCGAAACCCGAACCCGAATGCATATTTTCTACCCCAACCCCCTGGAAACACCGGGTTCGGGTATCACCCAAACCTGCCCCGTCGGTATATTATTAACCGAACCCGACCCGCCAGCCCGAAAAAAAAAAAAATTAACTTGGTGGTTGGATCTGATGAGAAAAGGTTGGGCGATGGAGAGATAGAGAGAGACTTGCAGTGGAATTGTAATTGTGGAGGTGGCTGGTGGGTCTGGTAGTAGATGGTGGGAGGAAAGGAAAACAAAGAAAGGGCAAAAAAAGAATGTTGATGGCGATGGAGATAGATCGGAGAGAAAGGGAGGGCCAAAAAAAAAATTATAGGATGGGGGCTGGTGGTGATGGAGAGATATCATAGAGAAAGAGAGGCAAAATGTGGCGATGGAGAGAGAGAGGGCAAAAAAAATTGAATAAGAGCATAGGGGCTGGTGGCGATGGAGAGGGATCAGAGAGAAAGAGGGGGCAAAAAAAAATGGGGGATTGATTAAAGTATTAGAGTTGGGCGCTGGTGGGGATGGAAAGAGAAAGAGAATGGGATTAGGTTTGAAATATATATATATATATATTTTATATAGGCATTAGGAATTAAAACAGATATCTAAAAAAATATTTATTATTAATTAATAACGGGTCGGGTACGGGTTCAGTAAGCATTCAATCGAACCCGATCCGAATCCGACGGGTATTTTACAAAAAAAATCCGAACTTGTGTTTGCCGCCCATTTTTTGTCTTCAAAACCGACCCGTTTGGGTCGGGTTGGGTCGGATACCCAAACCCGCGGGTCTTTTTGCCATCCCTACTTAGCTCGTCTCACATTTTATGTTTTTATTTGGGCTCTCTATTTTTTTTTTGCCCAGGTTAGAGCTGTGGACGTCGGACTAGCGTCAATGCATATTATCTCTGTAATCACTGAAATGAATCATATCAGCTAGTTAGCGTTTCTCTCTTGTAAAATTAGAAGTGCTCTGGATACTAAATGTTTAATTACTTGAGGTATATAGTTTGGGATTTGAGACCTTTTTTATATGTTGGAAGTGGTGGTGTCAATTTTTAGGGGAAGTTATGCCGAATTTTTGGTAGAATTTCTCTTAATACGGATCCCACAGGACCACCTAGGATTTCAGGGTGAAATCTAGGGCGAGTCCTGTCATGGTTCTATATGGCAACAAGAACCGCCCCAGATTCCACCCTGGAATCCCGGGTGGCCCTGCGGGGCCCACCTTAGGAAAATTCCAACCGAAAATTTGGCATAAATTCTCCTAAAATGGACAACCCAAAAACCTGTGAAAACTCATTTTTAACACTTCTAAACAATTTGCAATCCAACCAAGCTCCTGAGCACTTCTAGCTCACCATAAGAAAACAATCTCCCCACAAACTCAGTATCTAAAAGAGTTCTCAACTTTAAACTCAAAAGCATTTAAAGTAATTACAAACATAAGTAGTAGTTCAGAACATTCTAGACTTGTTGAATATATAACATCAACTGATAAAGACTACTGACAAGTGTCGGGTAGGTACAGAGTGTCTACGCCTCAATTCGGTGCATAACTCGACCTCAACTGTCTGCAGCCTGGATATTTAAAACTGAAAAGCCCATGGAAAAGCATATAAAAACTGTTAGAGTGAGAGGACGAAAAATAATAAATTTAAATAAATTCTGTAATGCTTTTCCATATCTTTTTATTGGAAAAGTATGCATGCAAATTGATATAGGAATTTTCACGCGCCAAAATTGATACGCACAAAAACGCTCGTCAAAATAAAATAATAGAATTATATACAAATCCTTGCAACCAATAAAAATGTCGATGACTAGTATAGTGGAAACAATGGTCATTACCCACAGAAGATTGTCTTATTTGCTAATATATGTCACGAAAATTAAATAAATTATACAACAAATTTATTTACAAATATATACAATATATACAAAAGTGTTTTTCAAGTTTTTGGAGTTTTTGAAAACAATAAATAAATAAAAGGAAATATTTTTGGATTTTTGGTTTTTAAAATACAAGTAACTAGGAATTAAAATCTACCACCAAAAATCATGCTCACATGTTGTGTTTCTATCTAATTTCTTCTACTTCTAGATGAAGATGCACAGGCTATCTCGGTATGCTTGAACGTAACATATTACCACTTTCTTACTTTGTATGTTAAGAGAGAAAACGTTCTACTCTTAACGTATTTCCTAACGTTCCCGTAAAGGCCCTAACGTGCAGTCTAAAAACTAGATTTATCAAGCAGGAATCATTAAGTTTCAAAAGGGTCTGAGTCATCACAAGTACTGGTGTTATCTTGCTTATCCTAGGAACCAAGTTACATGCTAACCGTGGTTAACAAGTGTCACTCTACAATGTGTGAGGAATTTTATTTAACAAGAATCAGGCATCACACATTCATAACTATAGAACCCTAACATGCTTACTAAGTATGCACCCAAAGCAAACATATACGAAATTCATCAATGACATAAACAGTAAAATGGTTCTCATCCAAAGATAAAATTGATTAAATAAAATGTCACAACATGTTCGCAATTAAAACAGGGCTTCAAACAATTCCTATTTATTACACAAATAATTACACACAATAACAATTATCCAAATTTATTCACAATAATATAATTAAACAAACAGAGTTTGGATAATGTTACTGTTGTGTCCATGAAAATGGACACTTGTCGTCGGGTGCGGGTGGACGTCTCAACCTCTTTGCGCGTGAAGACGACACTGCCCGTCTAGTGTAGGTGGAGGGCTCACCATCCAGTTGACGGTGGGATAACCTAACAAATTGGACTTCACGAGTTGAAACGATGTGAGATGGCACCAAAAACTCGGCCGACATCACTTGCTTCTGCTCCTTGTAACCTTCTTCGTTGCCGGAGGATATGACCTCCAAGATCTGGGCATTGGTGACTATGCTACGTACAGAAGACGGGCAACCATTGACCAATATCCATGAGAATTTGAACGATGGTGGTCAGATGAAGGTCAATGGTTGCTGAGTGTCTCGAGGATTCTGCTTTGAAGTATGGTGCAGGCTCACCTCGTTGAAACACTCGCAAGTACTCGACACGATTCAGAGTCTCAGGATGAATGGAAATGCTGGGAGTCGGTGAAGATATCCACAGAGTAAAACCGGCAGTGGCCATGAGCAGGAGCTCGTCTTTGGCCTTGCGGGCGATATCCGAGATCAAGTCGGTGTGGATGTCTCCGTGGATGAATTGCGTTCAAATTCAAAGCATTCAGTGACATCAATATGCCGAAAACGTCCCTCCGGATGCCTGATACATGATATTCAGAATGGATCCTCCCTTGTCACTTGGGTGGAGCACGTGGATGTACGCGAAAAAGAGATGAAGCCCATTTTCGAACCTTTTGTCCTAGCAGGGTTCGCATTTGGTTCGAAGCGTTGGATTACAGCTCTCCAACGACAAGCCGAGCGCTCCATTTGCGCCACAAGGATCCGCACTTCACCTAGTGACTCGATCATTTCACCTGAAGGGAGAAGAGGCCTTGCAGAAATGGCAAATCATATGGCGGTCAGTTTTTTCAACGACATCAGCAACTCCACATACCATCACTGGACTTGTTCAAACAGAACAAGAGAGACGAAAATGGAGGTCAGGACCAACAAGAGGAGGGGTGATCCTTGCAAACCCCCTGGAGTCAATCGTATTGCTGGTTGTTCTGTCCTGCATCTATCCCATCACACAAGAATCTTTTAGTTCCTCAAAGACGTTCAGACGAGACCATTGTGGGATAGTATGTCGATGGACAGCTCAGTACATGTGCTTGCAAACTTCACCACTGGTCTTGACGTACGCAATCAGATCTTGGTGCTCGCCATCAGTAATCACAACGACTTCCTCATCTTCCAGGAGTCTTGCATCGATACAACGGGTTCGTCTGTGATTTATGTGAAAGTGCATTCACAATAATTGTGAATGCACTTTCATTCACCTCGAAGCTCACAATATGTTATTTATAGCTCACACAAATCTCTCTATGCTTCTCACAGTTCAATGCATCAATCTGACAATAATGGTGTACATGCAAAGTCCCAAAGAAATTTATTTTAAAAATGTAGTTCAGGAGACCTAAGCATGATTTCATCTCATACAATTTAAGCTCAATCTCATCATCGGTGTTGGAAATCACAAAAACAATACAATAAGAACACAAAGAGAAGTAAATATGTTTGAAATTTTTTCATTTTTCTGATTTGTTTTATTAAGGTAACAATACGTGACCATAGTGACTCACTTAGTGCAATGGTAGGTTCAACGCTACCAAGGGAGTGAGTATGACCTAGTCGATATATTGTTACAGTAGAAAACGAAAAACCAAGCAAATATTTTTTGAATTTTTCAAATTTTCTTTTTTTAACAAATAAAGTGAAACCTTCCCCCCACACTTGAATTAAACATTGTCCTCAATGTTAGACATATATTTTCAATGAAATGAAAAATTCAAGCATGGTTATTGAATTGAAACAAACAAACAGAAATAAACACACAACAATTATATAAAAGGAAAAAAGATAAGTAAAAGAAAAACTCCCCCTTGAAGTCTGTAAAGCTCCTCCCAAACCAAGTCACCAACAGTCACAAACAAGGCTAGCAGGGCCTTGCATCCAACGTTTGCTCCTTAGTTGACTGCGGCTTTGATCCTTTTGAGCGTGTCCTAGACGACGTTTGTTGCCGACTCCACAGCAGATTTGGCTGATGTAGCCTTCACTGAGATCTGGAACACTATTGTCAGCAGTGTTCCATCGAGTATGCCTCCGGATACATTAGGTAGAATGGAGAAGTCTGATGGCATAAATGGAAATGGCTCCGGGTCAGTTCGACATAACAAACACTGGAAAATGGAATGGTTGATCGGCGCATAAATCACAGACGACCCCGTTGCATTGGTGCAACACTCCTGGAGGATAAGGAAGTCGTTGTGTTTACTGATGGCGAGCACCGAGATCTGATTGCATACGTCAAGACCAGTGGTGAAATTTGCAAGCAAATGCATATACTGAGCTGTCCATCGACATACTATCCCACAATGGTCTCGTCTGAACGTCTTTGAGGAACTCAAAGATTTTTGTGTGATGGGATAGATGCAGGACAGAACAACCAGCTAGGATCACCTCTCCTCTTGTTGGTCCTGACCTCCATTTTCATCTCTCTTGTTCTGTTCGAACAAGTCCAGTGATTGTATGTGGAGTTGCTGATGTTGTTGAACAAACTGACCGCCATCTGATTTGCCATTTCTGCAAGGCCTCTTCTCCCTTCAGGTGAAATGATCAAGTCACTAGGTGAAGTGCGGATCCCTGTGGCGCACATGCAGCGCTCGGCTTGTCGTTGGAGAGCTGAAATCCAACGCTTCGCAGCAAAAGCGAACCTTGATAGGACAAAAGGTTCGAAAATGGGCTTCATCTCTTTTTCGTGCACATCCACATGCTCCACCCAAGTGACAAGGGAGGATCCATTCTGAAGATCATGTATCAGGCATCCGGAGGGACGTTTTCGGCATATTGATGTCACTGAAGGCTTTGAATTTGAACGCAATTTATCCACACTGACTTGATCTCGGATATCACCCGCAAGGCCAAAGACGAGCTCCTGCTCATGGCCACTGCCGATTTTCCTCTGTGGATATCTTCACCGACTCCCAGCATTTCCATTCATCCTGAGACTCTGAATCGTGTCGAGTACTTGCGAGTGTTTCAACGAGGTGAGCCTGCACCATACTTCAAAGCAGAATCCTCGAGACACTCGGCAACCATTCACCTTCATCCGACCACCATCGTTCAAATTCTCATGGATGTTGGTCAATGGTTGCCTGTCTTCTGTAGCATGGTCACCAATGCCCAGACCTTGGAGGTCATATCCTTCGGCAACGAAGAAGGCTACAAGGAGCAGAAGCAAGTGATGTCGGCCGAGTTTTTGGTGCCATCTCACATCGTTTCAACTCGTGAAGTCCAGTTTGTTAGGTACTCCCACCAACAACTGGATGCTGAGCCCTCCACCTGCGCCAGAAGGGCAGTGCCGTCTCCACGCGCACAGAGGTTGAGTCATCCACCCGCACCCGACGACAAGTGTCCATTTTCATGGACACAACAGCAACATTATCCAAACTCTGTTTATTTATTATATGTTTGTTTAATTATATTATTGTGAATAAATTTGGATAATTGTTATTGTGTGTAAATATTTGTGTAATAAATAGGAATTGTTTGAAGCCCTATTTTAATTGCGAACATATTGTGACATTTTATTTAATCAATTTTATCTTTGGATGAGAACCATTTTACTGTTTATGTCATTAATGAATTCCTTATATGTTTGCTTTGGGTGCATACTTAGTAAGCATGTTAGGGTTCTATAGTTATGAATGTGTGATACCTGCTTCTTGTTAAATAAGATTCCTCACACATTCTAGAGTGACACTTATTAACCACGGTTAGCATGTAACTTGGTTCCTAGGATAAGCAAGACAACACCAGTACTTGTGATGCCATGTGATGACTCAGACCCTTTTGAAACTTAATGATTCCTGCGTGTTAAATCTAGTTTTTAGACTGCATGTTAGGGCCTTTACGAGATCGTTAGAAAATACGTTAAGAGTAGAACGTTTTCTCTCTTAACATACAAAGTAAGAAAGTGGTAATAGGTTACGTTCAAGCATACCGAGCTAGCCTGGGCATCTTTATCTAGAAATAGAAGAAATTAGATAGAAACACAACATGTGAGCATGATTTTCGGTGGTAGATTTTAATTCCTAGTTACTTGTATTTTAAAAACCAAAATCCAAAAATATTTCCTTTTATTTATTTATTGTTTTCAAAAACTCCAACAACTTGAAAAACACTTTTGTATATATTGTATATATTTGTAAATAAATTTGTTGTATAGTTTATTTAATTTTCGTGACATAGATTAGCAAACAAAACAATCTCCTGTGGGTAATGACCCTTGTTTCCACTATACTAGTCATCGACATTTTTATTGGTTGCAAGGATTTGTATATAATTCTATTATTTTATTTTGACGAGCGTTTTTGTGCGTATCAATTTTGGCGCGTGAAAATTCCTATATCAATTTTGGCGCCGTTGCCGGGGAGCACGAGCTCCATTTGGGTTGATTGGTGATGCTGCAATTGAGGAACCATGGTGGAGATTTGGGTTTTTGTTGCTGTGAAGCTTTGTGGGGAAGTGAGGCCATGTGCAGGAGGTGAGCAGGAGGTAGGCGCGGGCCTGGATCGATGATGGCTTCACGGTGATGGGTGCCAAGAGCAGAGGAGTTCGGGAATTGGAGATGTCGGCTGGTGTTTTGGTCTGCTGCCATGATTGATTTGTTGTTGAATTGCAGAGCTGCAAATTTGGGGAGGTTGCCATGGTTGATTTCGTAGTAGTGGTTTGTGAAGCTGTGATGGCTGGTTTGAATTGATTGCAGATTGGTTGGATTGTGATGATGGTGATTTGAGCAGGGAATGGTATGTTGATTGTAATGGTGGACTGAATTGAGCACGGGCTCAATGGACTGAGAGATGTGATGAATTGATTGCAGCTGGTGATGATTGATGATCGCAGGTTGATTAAGTAGAAGAGATGGTGGTGTTGTGGAGCTAGAAGTCAAGGAAGTGGGATCCAAGGCGGTGGTGGAAGATGGAATCCCGTGCCGGTGGTGTCGGCAAGGCAGCACGGCAGCTGGAAAGTCAAAAGAAAAGATAAAAATAAAATAAATTAATTAAAAGATAAAATGAAATAATAATAAAAATTAAATAAATAAATAAATAGATAAAATAAAAGTATAAAATAATTAAAAAGGAAAAATAAATTGGTGGTTTTAATATTATTTCGCCACCGCGAGTAGTGGTTACGCTTCCATATGTGGTGGTTCACCGATAATTATCGGGATTCGAAATGGTTTTCGAAATCTTCGTACAATATTTGTAACGCACATCCGATGAATGACCGGTGTCATTTTGACGTCCGGAAATTCGGAATTGCGCTGAAAACCTCCAAAATGCACCTTTTTGTGCAAATAATCATTTTTCTCATATCTTCCCTGTACACAAGAAAACACATATTAAATAAACAAATATGCTTTTGGAAAGCCTAATCCAAAGGATTAAAAGCCCTTTGTGTACGTATTTTACGCACACATCACAAATTCTATTCATAACTAAAATAAATCTGAAAATCTAGAAGCACTGGACTTTCTTGGAACTTACTATTCCAGCTGTCTAATTCTTAGGCTTGGGGAGGAATATACGAATCTGTTGATTCTATTAACTATCATATACATCAACTAGTCTGAAGGGGGCTGCCGTTCAGACATAACCTATAGTGATGGTCTAGAGGGGACTGCCGACCAGACGTAATATATATGTATAGCTAATCTGAAGGGGACTACCGTTCAGATAGTCTGGAGGGGTCTGCCGACCAGACGTAATATATATGTATAGCTGATCTGAAGGGGACTGCCATTCAGATGGTCTGGAGGGGTCTGCCGACCAGACGTACTATATAACATAGAGGGGTCTGCCGACCACGTGATATACATCTCGAGGGGGTTGCCGACTAGATGTTGCATGCATGCATAAACTGAGCTATACATTGATGTACTACATAGGTGAGCTGAATATGTAGCTAAATACTTCCCTCAAACTAGCATAAAAAAATAATCGAAACCTTGTATTTACTTTTGCATGCATAAATCTTATTTAAAAATAAATGTCCACTCACTGTACGACGCTAAGTGAGTCGCCTAGCCGAGTCCTCCTCTACTATGGGCTCTACCCGTCCTCCTGAATAAAATAAATTGATGACCAAAATTAATTATCGAGCGTCAAAGAAATTCTAAACTAAATTTAATAACCCAACTAGGGTTTTTCCCAAAATCTCACAATTTTAGTCCCACGATAAAATTCCATTTAAATTCACTAATAATATTCTACCGACAACTTCGGCAAGAAATCCAACGGTCGGATTATCGCGGTTCGATAAATCAGATAAACGTAATTATATATCGAACCTATAATCCACAATTATTTTTTATTTACCAATTCCTCAATTTTCCTTACTCCAACCGTCCAATAGTCTTAAAATAATTATATCAACATCGTAGCCAAATTCTGTAATCATCCAACGGTTACACATTCTAGAACGAAAACCGTTCGATCACAAACCAATAAATAATCAATAAATTCCAAAACTTCACCATTTTTACCAAACTAAATACTGATATGCTCGTAATGACAAACATAAGCTAACAGGCCAAACCACCCGGCCATTGGAGGCCAGATGCGCCGCCACGCGCCGCCCATATTGACTGCGCGTGAGCCCCAAGCGCCGCCGATTCCGACCATCTCCGATAGTCACCAAATTTTACCACAACGTTCACAACAACATAAGGAGCAACTTTTATACCTGCTACGAAGTCCGGATCAGACTAGAACTTGTCGAACTTGTCGCATAAGCCAACGGTGCGCAGAAATTCAAATCCTCGATTCACCGCCGTCCGGCTACCAGAACACTTGATACCAATGGCTATGAACTCGCTTCAATTTGAGACAAGTTTGGCGAACAATTTGAGACAAGTTTGAGGTCGTGGGGTGTCCGAAGGAGAGAGATATCGGCCGGTGAAGGGTGGCCGACGGGGAGAGCTCGGGGAGAGAGAAAGAGAGGCACGGAGTCAAGGAGAGAGAGGGTTTTCCTCAAATAGAAACCCTAGACCCCAAAATACCCATAAATAGCAACTTTCTCTAAATAGTATCCCAATTTCTGCTGATTATAACTTTTTCATACGAACTCCGCTTTGTGCGTACTTTGTGTTTACGGACTCGGTTTAACGAGACCTACATTTCTCGTGAAGGAAATTTAGCCAAAATACAAACAGTACAATAAGTCAACTTTTGACCACTTAAATAATTCTCTGAAACTCCAAACTGTAAAGTTTTACTATTGTTCTGCAAAAATTACTAATTTAAAAGCTAGTTCGGGCTAGGCCATTACAATCTTCCCCCCTTAAAAATTTTCGTCCTTGAAATTAGTACATGTCGCTTCCTCAACGTTATGGTTCCTCCAAAGTACCTTCACAATGGTTATAGACTTGTTCCGTAAAACTTGCTCTTTTCGATCTAAAACCTGCATTGTTTCTTCCTCGTACACTAAGTCTTCTCTTAAAGTAACTGACTGTGTCTCTAAAATGTGTGAAGGATCTGCCACATACTTGCGGAGTATGGAAACATGAAACACATCATGTACACGAGAAAGCTCTGAAGGTAATTCCAACCGGTACGCTACGACACCAACTTTCTCAATGATGATATAGGGACCAATATACCTCGGACTAAGCTTCCCACGTTTAACAAAGCGTACTATTCCTTTCCAAGGTGATAACTTCAAGAAAACCCAATCACCAATCTGAAACTCAAGATCTTTTCTTCGATTATCTGCATAGCTTTTCTGTCTACTCTTGAGTTGTTCGAGTCTTTACCCTGATTATCTTGATCTTATCTACTGTGATTTGAATAACCTCAGGCGCTGTAAGTTTCCTTTCTCCCACTTCATCCGAACACATGGGCGTTCTACACTGTTTTCCATATAAAGCCTCATAAGGAGCCATTCCAACGCTAAAATGGAAATTGTTGTTGTATGCGAATTCCATCAATGACAAATGTTCATCCCAATTTTCTTTAAACTGCATGACATATGATCTTAACATATCTTCTAAAGTCTGAATAGTCATCTCCGACTGTCCATCCGTGTGGGGGTGAAAAGCAGTACTGAAATTCATTCTGGTACACAAAACCTCTTGAAGTGCATTCCAAAATCTCGAAGTGAAACGAGAATCTCGATCTAAAACAATAGACTCTGGTACTCCATGAAGCCGTACAATTTCATTTACATACAATTTTGCTAACCTGTCCAGAGTATACTTTTCCCTAACTGGTAAGAAGTGCGCTAACTTCGTGAGTCAATCCACAATAACTCATATGTCATTATGTCCACTTTGGGTCCATCGTAATTTAAATACAAAATCCACCATGATGTGTTCCCACTTCCACTCTGGATTTCTGGAATGGGTAATGGTTGTAATAATCCTGATGGTGTCTGCCGTTTTGCTTTAACATGCTGACAGATCCAACACTTGCTTACAAAAGCTGCAATTTCCCTTTTTATGTTAGGCCACCAATAATGCTTCTTTTGTTCAAAACACTTTAGTACCACTAGGATGCATGGCATAAGCAGAGTGATTTGCACTTATTTATAGCGCAAATTGTATTCCTAATCTCGAGAGTTAAGCTTATCCGAAGGCATTTAGTTACTACTAATATACATTTTCATGATTTCAGGTTACTTAGGTGACTTGAGGTAATTTGGCACAAGAAGGTGCATTTTGTCCACTTTTGGGCACACTTCCGAGAAGAGGACAAGGAGTCAACCGTGGCTTCTAGACATTGAAGATTGCATGAATTCACCTTCGGAAGGCGTTGTCATTGAAGGCCTTGAAGAATCGAAGAAAGGAAGGAAAATGAAGAAATTGCATTTCCGGCGACTTTTCCGGCCACCCACCACCACAAGAGGCGGCAGCACCGCCGGACCACCACCAGAGCACCACCTGTGAGACCCCGGAAATATTAAGGACTTAATTTGGATATTAATCGAGATTAAATTCCTAATCTCGTTAATTATCAATGAGTTTCGGGAATTCTCCTGAAATTTTATTTTGTCATCACTTTGATTTGAAGACTCGAGAATGAAGTACACGTCACGACGAATTCGTAATAATTTTCGGAGTATTTTTCGGATACCCGAGCTATTTGTTTTGATTTTTGGAAGTTTGGTAATTAAGGAATTAAAGTTGGTTTAATCTCAGCCGTTGATCAAATCACCGTTTGATCTGGACCGTCAGATTCAATCACATATAGGTTGGGTCAGTTTGGGAAAGCCCAGAACAGAACCCGCGACGGACCCGTTTTCACCGTCTGCTCCGTCACCGACCTTCACCGTCCGGCCACCTCACGACGCCGCACCTATCCCGTCGTGTTCGTCTCGACACGGCGAGTCTCCGGGTGGTCACGGCTTGTCATGGCGTCGCCGGGGAAGAGAGAAACGAACGGAGGAAGTCATGGCAGCGCCGATGACGTTTTTCGATTCCGGCCACCATAGCACCGGAAACTGGTGGCTTTGGATTCCTCTCGGTGAGGCGAGCTCACCTGTGGTCATAGCTTGTCAAATCATCAAGTGAGGAGGGAGAATCGAAGAAGAGAAAGTTTGGGATTCCGGCGGATTTTTGATGTTTTCCGGCGACTACGGCGGCAGATTTCTTCAAGTGAGGTATCAAAATTGCTCAGCTCTTCGAGCTCTACACGTTCCTAGTCTTGGTTTTCGGTTTTGATCAATGTTTGGATGGTTGGGTTTTCGAGTACTGTTCTGTTACCGTGAACAGTAACGATTCCGGCCACCTCTAAGCTTTTCCGGCTTTATTAATGTTTGTTTCCTTTGAATTCGAAGCTTACGAGATTGGGAGGAACCTTGATTATGGTTTTTGATTGGTGAATCAGAAGTGGTGTTATTCGTGCTCTGTTTTGAATATCAACGAAGCTTTGGTTTAATCTTCGTGCTCTGAATTGAAACTGCAAAGGGTAAGCTTCTGTTGTCAAGTTGATGATTAAGTTCTAAGACTTGGATTTTCGATGGTGTTTGCTGCAATTTGATATTGGGTATTTAACAATTGAATTGTTGTTGTGGACTGCTGTTGGAACGTGAAATGGTCTGAATACAAGTTTGTAATTTTGTTATATTTTGGCTATTGATAATTGATCAATTGAAATGGACGGAAAGTTGGGTGAATTGGACATATTTCAAATTGTTTTGGCTATTGAATATTTGTACTCACCATATTTTGGTTTAAGTACTCATTGTATCAATGCTAAGTTCGGTTCCGACTTTTGAGTCGAGAATATGTAAGGAAATAACGAAAGATTAAGAATGGGTGTCCATAGCAATTATTTGGACATTGCCTTTGAATTAAGGAAATTTTGAAAGTTAATTGTTATTTAGTTATCTTGGTTGAAATATGGATTTGTGTCGATAATTGGATTTTATCGAGAGTTGATTAATGGTTTAATGGAAAATTGGGTGTCCAAAGTAAATTTGGACATGCACCCTATATAGTAAATGAGTTCCGTATTCGGAAATAGTTGTCCAAGAGGACTTGAATGAAATTATTGAGTGTTATTGAGTAGAATATTACTTTAACACTCGAATATTGTTACTGTCGGACTAGGGACTCCAGTTAACCCGAAACGTGAACTGTGGTGGTGGTGTTGGCCTAAAGTGAGGCGAGAGAAGACAAGCTTCGATATTCCAGGTAGGGAAAACTTGGGACTCTCGGTTAGTATTTTCTCGTATATAACGAGTAAATAATAATGCATGGCTAGAGTTCTATATGAATTTGAATGATTTGATATTTCATATGCCATGCGTATTTTCGATTATATTTGATTTTATGTGATGACCTGAGAGTGAGTGGAGCATAGCGACTTCCTTGGGTTTCGATCCCCTAAACCTTCGGAGGGGCTGTACGGACGGAACAGTGTCTGACATCCTTTGAGGTGTGACACGAGTTCTAGGCGGTATAGTATGAATGGACACTCTCGCTACTCTTTACCAGTTGATGAAGATTTTTAATCTTCGGTGAGGATGTAGTTGGTTGGATAGATCGGTCATCAGGTTTGATATACTACCCGGGTACTTACCTATTTATTTTCTCAACAATTATTATTGAGAAATGATTTATTGTTTTCCTCTATACATTTTTACATACTGGCGCCAAATAAAGTTTATTAAATGATTTTTAAACCTAGCCGGGGAAAACCCTACTGAGCAGCGAGGACGAAAGCTCACCCCTACAATAGTTTTGGATGCAGGTACTGTGCACTGGAAACGAGACAACGGTGGATGGGGCTGGGTGTGCAAATTTGTTATAATCGGATATTCGTTTTCGAATATCAGGTTTCAGATTTATCTATTCATTCTCATTGTATTCATTACTAAATCTGTCAACCATTTAAGTTGTTCATGGTCAATATTGTACTTTACCACATGAAACTCATTCATGAATTCAACCTTCGATCCGGTTATTTAATTTGATAAAATTGGATTTCAATTGTTTTACGATTTCCAATTAATCACCTCTATTCAAATTAAATACGTTCCGTACTTGCGTTCTGATTTTAATTCTCAAAATGCCTTGCGTTTCTTTAAAGTATAAGTTAGCACTTTAGCTTGTATTTTTAAGGATTCGTGGCACTGTAGCGTGCTTAAATTGAAGAGGTGCAATTTGGGGCGTTACACCACCACTGTAGGAGAGAGTCTCCTACACCAGCTGCACACATGTGCATGGCTGATGACATGTCTACTAGTTCCCCCACTCACCCACAAATCCCTCCACTTCACCTTTCTTTTCCATTTCTTTTCCCACCACTCACCTTTGTTTACTCTCTCCACTAGGAAACCCTAGGGACCCCTTGGAGGCTGTAGAGACCAACCAGACCTTGTTCTCCATCAGTTACTCACATTCAAAAAAACCCTAGATAGAAACACCCCATTTTCTCTCGGCAAGGCTTGCTGAAACACACACAGACGTACCAAGCGCCCGGACGCCGATACCATCCGCCCGGACGCCCAGTACGTCTGCCGTTTTTGTTCTTCCATTTTCACCACCTTCCACCACCCATCTCACTTCCATCCCTTCACGAAATATCTTCCACACATCCCAAACACTACAACCATACACTTTCCACCACCATTCCATCGATCTACCTTCACCACAAGTTGCCATTCATCAAGAGGAGCAAGGAATCGGAAGCTAGACTTTCTAGAGCTTGAAGGAGGAGAGAAGAACGAAGAGGAGGCCTGCATATATCTTTGGAGTCACCAAGGAGCTGCTGGCTACGACCCTTGAGCAATTCTTAACTCTTTCTTTCTTTAGTTTTATGTTTATGTTTTCATCTTTGAGATTAATAATGTATATGACAATGAATTGTGAGTAGTTCATTAGATTGGGGGCTAGGGTTGTGTGCTCTAGCCCATGATGATGTTTTGATGATTTCTCTTGAGTATGCATGATGAATTCGTTTCTGGATATGTTCATTGGTTAAATGCGGTTTTGTTTGATGCATGTTTATGAATCTAATTAGTTCTCAAGCATGTGTTCAACTTAACTTAATGTTAGGATTCTATGTTAATTACATTTTATCCTATGTGTTTGCAATGAGCATGATGAGTTTATGTCAATGGACTGAGTTTGTTTGAATCTTGATTCTTGAATCTCTATGCCTAGGAAGTTTGTTTGAGACCCTAACAAGGCTTGGATGAATAGACTAGGAGTATTTGTGACCCTAATAAGGCACAAAATAGGCCTAGAAGAGTAAATCCTAGAACCATAACATGGCTAGGATAGGGGTTTGATCCTTAGTGAATTCATTGTTGCATGTTCTTGAGAGTTGTCATACATTTGATTGGGGTAGAGTGAACCCGAAACCCCAATCGTTTCCATCCATTTGATCACACAACAATCATACATTTGTTGGGCTTGTCACCCCAACATCACACAAAGCTATCAACACATTCATTTGTGTTCTTGTTACAACAATTTCATCTAGATTAGATTGGTTACTTAGCTACGGTCCTTGTCACTTCAAGTCACTATTCTGGTCCTTGTCACTCAAGAGTGACACCCCTTTGATCACTACACTTGCATGTTGCACATACTCCACATCTAAGTACATAATCCATCTCTAATCACACCACTTCTAGTGCATTGTATACCTTGTTTGCATTTGTTCACCAAGTAGGGATCTTGGGCCTTCCAATCCCTTGGGTACGACAACCCCTGGTCACAATTTACCATCCACTACACTTTGACGGCGATACTCAAAACCAACCCGAACTTATCGATGAGTCACACAGTTATGAGCTTCATTTAAAATCGATCTCATGTTTAAGGGATTCATCGTTGGGTACACACAACCTATTCTTAGATATCAATGTTCCATCTCTTCTGATAGAAAATTCTGGTTGTAGAGCATGAAAATACTAGTATAGTATCTATTAGCATTCAGAAAGATAGGTTAGAAGAGTGATAGGAGCATTTATGTGACGTTTTATAGTGTTTAATATTATAATATTTTGGCCATATTTCCTATTTATTTTAGTTATTTATTTGGTTTCTCGTATTTTATAGGTTTTGGAAGCAAAGATGGAGAACTTGGCGTAAATCATGATAAAAGAAGGAATTTTAATCACTTGAGGAATCCTTGATGGGCAAGGAAGACCGGAGCATTCATAATTCAATCCATTGGGTTTTTCCTTGGAAGTTAAGAAGTCCACGACCATTAAGGAAGTGTCTAGGGTTGAGGAATCATATAAAAGGAACCCTAGTCGCAGCAGATAAGGACTTTTGCCTCAAGAGACTTGTGACAGCCGAGGAGCAAGAGAGAATACAGACGCCCAGACGATCGGACGCCGGTACTCGCCGTCCGGACGGATCCTTTGATTCCATAATTCTTTTTGGGTTCTTGGGTTCTTTCATCTTCATGTATTCATTTGAGATTTCTCGTAACGTCATGAGTAGCTAAACTTCTTGTAGTTAGGGCTAGATTGAAGCCCTAGACATGATTACTTTGATGTTTTGATATTTGGATTTATATAAGTTTTGTTTCCCGAATGATAATGGTTTCATTGTTCGTAAACCCTTTATTCTTCTATATGTTTCTTTGATTCGCGACCTTAGGAGCATGTATTACGATCGACCAGCCATAAGCACATGCATGATGACCCGTATCATTGTGTGTTTAATTTGTGGTGCGACAAGTACTGCGGTGCTTGTATGAAATCGTTTCAAGAATAGGTACTTAGGATACTAACCATATTCTAGGGTTCTTGCTATGTTCATATTCTCTTAGAACATAATGATTTCTGATGTGTTAAATCTTAGTGTGACCAAGCTAGACTGCATGTTAGGGAATAAGTTAAGACAGATGACCAAATGCGCGCTTAACATACTAAGTAAGAGAGAATCAATACGAGAGTGCATCCCGACCGAGGACCTTTCGTGGGCATAGTCATCCATGGGGATTCAATACTTGTTAATCTGAATTAATGATGTTGATTTATGATTGTTTGGTGGTGGATTTCGAAACCCTAGCTTCTCCATCTCGTTGATATACAAAACCTTTCCGAGTCAGTTTATATTTTCGTCAGCTTATGTCCTCTGTTTTACTTTAGTCGTTAAAAATATCAAATCAAATCAGAAAATTCCCAAAACTTGTCAGTAGTTATTTTTACGTGTCTAGTTAGTTGTGTCAAAATTTCAAGTCATTTAGAATAGTCTAGAGTCGTCAACTAGTCAGGTTTTCCTGACTGGTCAGTTTTGTTTTTAATTGTTTTGAGTCGTTGTAATTGCAGCTTTATCCCAATCCCTTGCGGGTTCGATCCCTACTTCATATACTATCTTCGATCATACTCACATTTGTAGGGTAATTCATAAGTTGTTTTTGTGCATCTTAATTGGTGTGTGAAAATTCCGTTATCAATTTGGCGCCGTGTCGCCGGGGATTGTTTAAATTTAGTTGCAATTTTTGGTTTTGTTTTGTTTAGTTTTCTTATCTATTTGTGGTCTAACGTTTTTGTGTCTTTGTTTTCAGTTTATGAACACTCACCGATCTCAGGACAAGGATCTTCTTTTTGATTCTGAGATTGAACGCACCGCCCGCCTAAATCGTAAGGTAGCTACTTCGCGCGCCCTTACTAATTCTTCATCCACCTCTCCCTCTACACCACCACCATCACCGGGTTTGGGGTCTCTCCTAGATCCACGTCCATTTATACATTCAGATACCGACATAGAGGAAGAGCAAGAACTACCTGTGAACGCAATGGCCGAAGAACCAAAGCCATTGAAGTCTTCCTTTGTTCCTCAAGGTGTTGCAGAACCTTCGTGCATCACATTCACTCCGGCTGCCGAATGAAGAACCAAAGCCATTGAAGTCTCCACAACTGAACAACTCAGTTCCTCACTTCTATGGGAAGTCAAATGAGGACCCAAATGGCCACCTGCTGACTCGATGATACCGGAGGGGTGAATGTGAGTATCGCCGTCAAAGTGTAGTGGATGGTAAATTGTGACCAGGGGTTGTCGTACCCAAGGGATTGGAAGGCCCAAGATCCTTACTTGGTGAACAAATGCAAACAAGGTATACACTGCACTAGAAGTGGTGTGATTAGAGCTGGATTATGTACTTAGATGTGGAGTATGTGCAACATGCAAGTATAGTGATCAAAGGGGTGTCACTCTTGAGTGACAAGGACCAGAATAGTGACTTGAAGTGACAAGGATAGTAGCTAAGTAACCAATCTAATCTAGATGAAATTGTTGTAACAAGAACAAAAATGAATGTGTTGATAGCTTTGTGTGTTGTTGAGGTGACAAACCCAACAAATGTATGATTGCTGTGTGATCAAATGGATGGAAACGATTGGGGTTTCGGGTTCACTCTACCCCAATCAAATGTATGACAACTCTCAAGAACATGCAACAATGAATTCACTAAGGATCAAACCCCTATCCTAGCCATGTTATGGTTCTAGGATTAACTCTTCTAGGCCTATTTTGTGCCTTATTAGGGTCACAAATACTCCTAGTCTATTCATCCAAGCCTTGTTAGGGTCTCAAACAAACTTCCTAGGCATAGAGATTCAAGAATCAAGATTCAAACAAACTCAGTCCATTGACATAAACTCATCATGCTCATTGCAAACACATAGGATAAAATGTAATTAACATAGAATCCTAACATTAAGTTAAGTTGAACACATGCTTGAGAACTAATTAGATTCATAAACATGCATCAAACAAAACCGCATTTAACCAATGAACATATCCAGAAACGAATTCATCATGCATACTCAAGAGAAATCATCAAAACATCATCATGGGCTAGAGCACACAACCCTAGCCCCCAATCTAATGAACTACTCACAATTCATTGTCATATACATCAATAATCTCAAATAAGAAAGCATAAGTTCAAAGTAAGATTGAAGAAGTTGAGAAAATGCTCAAGATGTCGATGGTCAGCAGCTCTTTGGTGACTCCAAGTATGTAGCAAGCCTCCTTGAACTCCCCTCTTCCTCTACAAGCTCCAACTTATCTCCAAGCTTCCCAACTCTTGATGTCTCAATGGATGGCAACTTATGGTGAAGGTAACTCTATGGAATGGTGGTGAAAAGTGTATGGTTGTAGTGTTTAGGATGTGTGGAAGATATTTCGTGAAGGGATCGAAGTGAGATGGGTTGTGGAAAGTGGTGAAAATGGAAGAACAAACCCGGGCAGAAGCTTGGGCGTCCGGGCGGATTGTATCGACGTCCGGGCGCCTTGCACGTCTGCTATGGTTTCAGGAAGCTTTGCCGAGAGAAAATGGCTTTTCTCCCCTAGGGTTTCTTCCTAATCGTGAGTAACTGAATGGGAATGGCTTGGGAGGGTTTGGTGAGCCTCCAAGGTTGCACTAGGGATTCCTAGTGGGATGACATGGAATGGATGAGTGGAGAGAAAAGAAATGGAAAAGAAAAGGGAAGTGGAGGGAATAATGGTGAGTGGACATGTGAGAGGGTTGGTGGATGGCTGAATGGATGTGTGACCTGTGTCACACATGTGCATGGCTGGTGTAGGAGACTCTCTCCTGCTGTGGTGGTGCTCCGGTGGTGGTCCGGCGGTGCTGCCGCCTCTTGTGGTGGTGGTTTGCCGGAAAAATCGCCGGAAATGCAATTTCTTCATTTTCCTTCCTTTCTTCGATTCTTCAAGGCCTTCAATGGCAACGTCTTCCGAAGGTGAATTTATGCAATCTTCAATGCCTAGAAGCCACGGTTGACTTCTTGTCCTCTTCTCGGAGGTGTGCCCAAAAGTACTCAAAATGCACCTTCTTGTGCCGAATTACCTCAAGTCACCTAAGTAACCTGAAATCAAGAAAACGCATATTAATAGTAACAAAATGCATTCGGGCAAGCTTAACTCTCGTGATTAGGAATACAATTTGCGCTATAAATAAGTGCAAATCACCTGCGAGAGTTTTATGACTTATGTAGAACTCAATTTCCACCGGGTTTGACTGCAGAGCAACTGAAGCTTATTTTGTTTCCTTTCTCCTTGAAGGATCATGCCAAGTTGTGGCTGAACTCATTGCCATCAGATACTATTGCTACTTGGGATCAACTATCAACAAAGTTCATCACCAAATTCTTCCCTGCTCAAAGAACAAGGCAATTAAGGAGAGACATTCACACTTTCCGACAAAAGCAAGGAGACTTATTTTGTGAAGCTTGGGAGAACTTTCAAGGGCTGTTAAGGAAGTGTCCCCATCAAGGGTACTCTAAGGATGATCAAGCTCAGTTCTTTTATGAAGGTTTGAATGATGCAAATAAGGCTCTTGTGGATTCGGCATGTGGAGGAGCTTTCATGAACAAGACTAGTGATCAAGCCTTTGATATCTTTGAGACATTGAGTGAGAATTCCCAGCAGTTCTCAACGAAAGGATTCCAAGAAGTAAAGCTCAAAGATACTTATGGGATGGAGACTAGTGGAGGAGACTCATCTAGGATGGCTGCCATTGAGGAAAAACTTGATATGATGATGAAGAGCATGGCGCTCCAAGGAGCAGCTCAAGTTGAGGTATGTGCCAATTGCTCTACTTGTGACCATGTTACTTCACTTTGTCCTTATTCTGTGGCAGGTCACGAGCAAATTAGCTATATGGGGCAGCAAAGGCCAAGGAATGATCGGAATGTTCCTCTTGCTTTTCGTTGGGGTACCAACGCTGGTGTCTATACTTATCAGCAAGAGGTGAACAACAATTATAGAGCACCACCTCCTGGATTTAATCAACCACCTCGGCCCCAAAACTTCAGTTCATATCCACCGCAACAATCTTCAAGTAAGCTTGAAGATATGGTGCTCACAATTGCGAGAAACACTAACACCATCATGAAGGATAACAAAGTCTTCAAGGATCGAACTGATACCACTCTGCAATCTCATTCTAAAGCCATAGCTAATCTTGAGGTGCAAGTTGGTCGACTATGTGAGGAATACACTCAAAGAATGCCAGGTACGTTTCCCTCTCGAACTGAAATTAATCCTAAGGGAACTAACCGTGAGGAGGTTAATGCCGTCACATTGAGAAGTGGAAAGCAGCTTCCGGAGGACCCCGTGTTTCTTAGAAGGCCTAAGGGAGCATCAAATGGGGGTCAAGAGTTGTTAGATTCAGCATGGGAGCAAGTTAATGATCCAAACTCAACTCGGTACCCACTGCCGTTCGGACGAGAGCTTGATGCTCGGACGCCCGAGAACAGAAACGAAGGAAAAGCTCCAGACGAGATTTCCGTCCAGACACCCATATCGTCCGTCCGGACGACGGCATCGACATCTCCAGAAATCCGAAATCCCGATAAATCCGTCCGAACGACGCAGGACGCCGTCCGATCGTCTGGGACTGAACATGAAAAATCCGGAATTCCATTGGGTTTAGGAGTAGCTTCAGTCCCCCTGACCAAACCCAATCCTTTTCAGGTAAATAAAAGTGGTTCTAATGCATATGTTCCACCTATTCCTTTCCCTTGTAGGTTTGCCAAGCAAAAGAAGGAGCAAGGTGACAAAGACATTTTGGATGTTCTTTCGAAGGTCCAAGTGAACATTCCTCTTCTTGACACCATCAAGCAAATGCCCAGGTATGCTAAGTTCCTTAAGGAACTATGTACTAACAAAAGGAAGCTTGATGAAGCTAAGACCGTGGCCATGAGCGAAGAAGCCTCTGCTGTGCTTTAGAAGAAGCTTCCACCTAAATTGAAGGACCCCAGACGTTTCACCATTCTGTGCATCATTGGTGACACCAGGTTTGAACATGTTCTACTTGATTTGGGTGCTTCGATTAACTTAATGCCATACTCTGTCTATAAATCTCTTCAGCTAGGTGAGCTTAAATCTACCAGAACAGTTATTCAATTAGCGGATCGCTCACATGTGTATCCTGAAGGCTACTTGGAAGATGTGCTTGTGAAAGTGAATGACTTGATTTTTCCAGCTGACTTTCTTGTGTTAGAGATAGAACATGAACCTATGCCAACCTCTTTACCTCTCATTCTTGGAAGGGGATTTATGCGGACTGCTCGTACCAAGATTGATGTGTACGAAGGGACTTTGACAATGGAATTTGAAGAGAGAAAAATTAGCTTCAACATCTTTGAAGCCATGAGGTATCCTAAGGATGACAACTCTTGCCTTTCCATTGACATTATTGATCACTTGGTGCAGGATGTGTTTAATGCAAACATGGGTGACGACATGCTGAAAACAGTAGTTGAGATGGGTCTGCAGCAGCATATCCGCCCTGATGAGCGAAACCAACAGCCAACGGCTGCTGATTGGATTAACAACGAAAATGACCTTGATGAGATTTTAGCAGCCCTCGAATCTCGTCCAATACTCCCATGTAAGTCTTCTACCTTTATTTCCCTCCCTATTTCTAACAAAGAGCTCGTGCCTTCTGTGATTCAGGCACCTACATTGGAGCTCAAACCATTGCCAGAGCATCCGAAGTATGTGTATTTGGAAAAAGAAGAGGCTTTACCTGTGATTATCGCCTCTAATCTTTCTATGCTGGAAGAAGAAAAGTTGTTACGGGTTTTGCATAAACACAAGACTGCAATTGCATGGGGGATTGCAGACATCAAGGGAATCAGCCAAACCACGTGTTTGCATCGTATACTTCTTGAGGAGGGAGCCAAACCTACTAGGGAAGCACAACGCCGATTGAACCCTCCTATAATGGAAGTTGTGAAGAAGGAGGTTCTCAAACTCCTGGATGCTGGAATTATTTATCCCATCTCGGATAGTAAATGGGTGTGCCCGGTATAAGTTGTTCCAAAGCGTTCAGGCATCACTGTGGTTAAAAATGCAGAGAATGAGCTAGTGCCACAACGCTTGCAGACAGGATGGAGAGTTTGCATTGACTACAGCAAACTCAATGTCACTACACGTAAGGACCACTTTCCCTTACCTTTTATTGATCAAATGTTAGAACGTCTTGCAGATCATTCGCACTATTGCTTTTTGGATGGGTACTCGGGCTACAACCAAATTGCCATTGCTCTTGAGGATCAAGAGAAGACGATGTTCACCTGCCCCTTTGGAACGTTTGCATATAGGAGGATGCCATTTGGATTGTGCAACGCACCAGCTACTTTTCAGCGGTGCATGATGAGCATCTTTTCTGACATGGTCGAGAAAATCATCAAGGTATTCATGGATGACTTTTTAGTTTTCGGTGATTCTTTTGATTTTTGTTTGGATAATTTAGCTCTTGTTTTAAAAAGATGTGAGGAAACTAACCTTGTTTTAAATTGGGAGAAGTGTGATTTCATGGTTCAACAAGGTATAGTTCTGGGTCATATCATATCTGTTAGGGGGATAGAAGTTGATAAAACAAAAATAGACCTTGTGCGTTCCTTATCACCTGCCACTAGTGTGAGGGAGGTGCACTTTTTTCTTGGACATGCAGGTTTTTACAGGCGTTTTATCAAGGATTCTTCAAAGATCACAAGACCCCTATGTTGTCTACTGCAAAAAGATGTGCCATTCCTGTTTGATGAGGAGTGCAAGGTAGGTTTCGAGAAGCTTAAGGGGATGTTGACCTCCGCCCCTATAATCATGCCACCGGATTGGAGCATTCCTTTTGAGCTTATGTGTGATGCGTCGGATTATGTTGTTGGAGTAGTCCTTGGCCAAAGAGTGAATAAATTGCCTCAAGTGATTTATTATGCTTCAAGGACTTTGAATGATGCTCAGTTGAATTATTCAACTACTGAGAAGGAGCTTCTTGTTGTTATTTTTGCCTTATAAACATTTAGATCTTATCTAATTGGCACTAAGGTTGTTGTGTATTCAGATCATGCAGCGTTGAAGTACCTTATGACAAAGAAGGAGGCTAAACCATGGTTAATTCGTTGGGTGCTTTTACTCCAAGAATTCAACCTTGAGATCCGGGATAAGAAGGGTAGCGAAAACGTGGTAGCAGACCACCTTAGTCGATTGGTGAATGGGTCTAATGATGAAAAGGATTCCCTTCCTTTACATGAAACTTTTCCTGATGAGCAATTATTTTCTATTGTGGTTTCTGACCCTTGGTATGTAGATATTATTAATTATATTGTCACCAACCAGGTTCCAGCAGATTTCACCCGTGCTCAAAAGGATAAGCTCATCAATACTGCCAAGCAATATGTGTGGGATGATCCATATTTATGGAAATATTGTCCTGATCAGTTGATAAGAAGGTGCGTTCCTGAAACTGACTTTACTTCTATTCTCACCTTTTGTCATTCTTATGCATGTGGTGGCCACTTTGGGGGCGAAAAGACCGCTCTCAAAGTATTGGAGAGTGGTTTTTATTGGCCAACTTTATTCAAGGATGCATTTACCTTCTGCTCTACATGTGATTGTTGTCAACGAACAGGTAATATAGGACCTCGAAATCAAAGGCCTCAAAATCTAATTTTAGTTGTTGAAATTTTTGATACTTGGGGCATTGATTTTATGGGACCTTTTCCTTCATCAAATGGCTTTCTCTATATCCTACTTGCTGTTGATTATGTTTCGAAGTGGGTGGAGGCATCCGTCACTAGAACTAACAATTCTGCTTGTGTTCTTACTTTCTTAAAGACTAACATCTTTTAAAGGTTCGGAACACCAAGAGCTATCATCAGCGATGGAGGATCGCATTTTTGCAATAAGTCATTTGAAGCTCTATTGAAAAAGTACAACATCACCTACCAGATTTCTACACCATATCATCCGCAGACAAGTGGACAAGCGGAAGTATCCAACCGTGAGGTGAAGCACATCCTTGAGAAGACCGTGAACCCTAGTAGGAAGGATTGGAGCTCGCACTTAACTGATGCGCTGTGGGCATACCGGACAGAGTACAAAACTCCTATAGGGATGTCACCATTTCGTTTGATCTATGGCAAGCCATGTCATCTCCCGGTTGAACTTGAGCATCGAGCTTATTGGGCAATCAAACAATTCAACATGGACATGAAGGTTGAGGGTGACACACGACGGTTGCAATTGAATGAGTTGAATGAGCTTCGGAATGATGCATATGAGAGTAGCCGCATCTATAAGGAGAAGACTAAGGCATACCCTGATAAGATGATTCTTAGGAAGAGTTTCGTTGTGGGACAAAAAGTTCTTTTGTTCAATTCTCGCCTTCGGTTATTTCCTGGTAAGTTGTGTTCTAGATGGCATGGACCCTATGTTGTTATTAATGTTGCTTCTCATGGTGCAGTTGAAGTTGAAAACTTAGCAACTGGCGAGAAGTTCAAAGTGAATGGCCATCGCTTGAAGCCATATTATGAGGCTATGTCGTGGGACTCTGCGGAGGAGGTGACTCTTCTGGCTTCTCCCCACCTCTAACCTTTGGTGGGATGTCTGGCTGCAAACGATAAAGCAAGCGCTGCTTGGGAGGCAACCCAAAGAAGGAGAGGATGACTGCGCTTCACCAGATTTGGTTTCTTCATCTTTCTCTTTTACTTTTCTCCTTTGTTTCATTGTGGACAATGTTTGGTTTAAGTGTGGGGGGGTATTCTCTATGTTTTGTTGCATTTGTGTTTTCTTAGTATCATTGGGATGCGATTTTTCTGGAAAAGGACCAAGTTCTATACCCAAATTCGTGTTTCTGGGTATCTGTCCAGTAGCTATGCGTCCGGACGCCCACAAATTCCGTCCGGACGCCCGAGAACATTATCAGCATCAGTAGGTACCTCGTCCCAGCCGTCCGGACGGGCATCCCGATAAAGAAAAAAAAATCCAAAATCCAAAAAGAGTCATTGTTTTGTTTGTGTTTTAGGTACCATCCACTACTATGATGAGATTGGACTATATACATGGCATTAAGAAGAGTTTAAACATCATTTTAGGTCGAAATGTTATTCTTTGGTTAATGATTATCTATGATTGTTATGGTCGAAACATATTCGCATTATAGCCTTGCCTTTGGTACAAGCGAAAAGCATGTTAGAATAAGTGAAAATTCATATTAATTACCTTGTGAGATTTTGTGCCTTGTGCTTATCTTTGTGAGTGTAATATATTAATTCATGCTTTCTTGGCGATGGTTTGTTGATCTCATTATCGTTTCACCTTGATTACTACTTAAATGATGTACAATATGTGAACTAAATGCTAGAACTCGTCCTTAGACCTCTCGAAACTTTGTGTTGATGGTGTGGCACCTAGAAGATGATTAAGGCATTAGGATTACCACCATTGCCAAATAAGCCTATGTCCCATTAAAAAGAAAAAAAATCCCCTAGTTTATTGTGAGCCTTTTATTTGTTAACCCACAACTCCTTACCTTAAGCTTAGTATAGTTTTTCCTTACCCTATCCTAAGGAAAAGTGGAGCATCTTTGGAGAGACTTACATTGTTTTCAAGGTACTTTAATAAGCAAGAAGGATGACTTGTCTCAAAGAGCAAGTGTGGGGGAGATTTTCATTGTAAAAATTGACTCAAGAAAGGAAAAAATGGCTGAAAAAAAAAAAAGAAAGAAAAAAAAATCAGCAAAAGAAAAAAAAAGAAATTATATCTTGAGTTGATTACTTCTTGTATTGTGGAAAGGTTGTGTTCAAAGAAGGAAAGAAAATTATTGTTGCTTGCTTCAAGATCCGTTGTTACTACCTTAGGATCTTTGTGATTTCCTATCCTTTCATTCATCAACCCTTAACCCGTGGCCCCACTACAACCTTATGTAAAGACCTTTTGATTTTAGGGGTTGTGCTATCAACTTGTGGAGACTTGTGTTGAGGGGTGAGCATATGGTGTCAATGGTTCTTCCGTTCAAGTAGTGATATCCATTCATGAGATCATGTTAAAAATTCAGAAAGTGCTTTTATTCTTGTTATTCATATGTGAGCTATTTGTTTCCTTATACATCATTCCTCTCACATATACTTTGAGTGCATATATTTGAATTAGCCAGAAAATCCGAGAGAAGAAAGAGTGAATATCCTTGTGCGATCTTTGAGTTTTCATTTGTTCGAAACATGCACAGATATATTCAACATTGCTTGGCTATTTCACACACTACACATGACCATGATATTAATGGAGAGTGAATATCCTTGTGCGATCTGTTTTGATGTTTAGATTACTCTTGATGCCATGAATTTTGAGACTCTCTGAGATGTGGAAGGTAGTAGGTAGTGTCTTGGTTTAGTTGGTTCGCCGAGGACTAGCGAAGACTAAGTGTGGGGGAATTTGATAGGAGCATTTATATGACGTTTTATAGTGTTTAATATTATAATATTTTGGCCATATTTCCTATTTATTTTAGTTATTTATTTGGTTTCTCGTATTTTATAGGTTTTGGAAGCAAAGATGGAGAAGTTGGCGTAAATCGTGATAAAAGAAGAATTTTAATCACTTGAGGAATCCTTGATGGGCAAGGAAGACCGGAGCATTCATAATTCAATCCATTGGGTTTTTCCTTGGAAGTTAAGAAGTCCACGACCATTAAGGAAGTGTCTAGGGTTGAGGAATCATATAAAAGGAACCCTAGTCGCAGCAGATAAGGACTTTTGCCTCAAGAGACTTGTGACAGCCGAGGAGCAAGAGAATACAGACGCCCAGACGATCGGAAGCCGGTACTCGCCATCCGGACGGATCCTTCGATTCCAGAATTCTTTTTGGATTTATATAAGTTTTGTTTCCCGGATGATAATGGTTTCATTGTTCGTAAACCCTTTACTCTTCTATATGTTTCTTTGATTCGCGACCTTAGGAGCATGTATTAGGATCGACCAGCCATAAGCACATGCACGACGACCCGTATCATTGTGTGTTTAATTTGTGGTGCGACAAGTACTGCGGTGCTTGTATGAAATCGTTTCAAGAATAGGTACTTAGGATACTAACCATATTCTAGGGTTCTTGCTATGTTCATATTCTCTTAGAACTTAATAATTTCTGATGTGTTAAATCTTAGCGTGACCAAGCTAGACTGCATGTTAGGGAATAAGTTAAGACATATGACCAAATGCTTAACATACTAAGTAAGACAGAATCAATACGAGAGTGCATCCCGACCGAGGACCTTTCGTGGGCATAGTCATCCATGGGGATTCAATACTTGTTAATCTGAATTGATGATGTTGATTTATGATTGTTTGGTGGTGGATTTCGAAACCCTAGCTTCTCCATCTCATTGATTTACAAAACCTTTTCGAGTCAGTTTATATTTTCGTCAGCTTCTGTCCTCTGTTTTACTTTAGTCGTTAAAAATATCAAATCAAATCATAAAATTCCCAAAATTTATCAGTAGTTAGTTTTACGTGTCTAGTTAGTTGTGTCAAAATTTCAAGTCATTTGGAATATTCTAGAGTCGTCAACTAGTCAGGTTTTCCTGACTGGTCAGTTCTGTTTTTAATTGTTTTGAGTCGTTGTAATTGCAGCTTTATCCCAATCCCTTGCGGGTTCGATCCCTACTTCATATACTATTTTCGATCATACTCACATTTGTAGGGTAATTCATAAGTTGTTTTTGTGCATCTTAATTGGTGTGTGAAAATTCCGTTATCAAAGAGCATATTAGCAAAATAAAAGGAAAGCGAGTATTAAAAGAGGTTAATAAACTCACTAATAGCATATATGAAGCAATGAGCGTATTTGTTAGAGCAACAGGATTAGAAGATACTTCTAGATGGTCAGGATCCACTATGGAGAAGACTAGCACAAATCCTAATTATTTACGAGAAGTAGCAACGGAACGACTTAGATGTCACCCAGCAAAATTACAATTTTGTGAATATGAAAAACTCCAGCATGAGTCTCTTCAGTTAGCCTTACAAACCTTTCTCTTATCCCTCCTTGTTAATCTAGCACCAGGTATTGAAATTATCCCTCAGTCATTTTACCTTTGTCAGCCAAAAAAGAGACCAGAAAAAAAAGACAAAATTGTTAAATTCACCGTCCTCTTAGCCTTCCTCAATATGTCAGATTATAGAGAGTTACATTTCCAACATGAAAACCAGAGCATTCCAGTCACCACAGGTCTTATTTTTTTAGCAAGGTTTCTTAGCCAATATTTAATTATGTCAAAAGTATTCGTCATATCCAGTCTTTTCCAGCCAAGCTTTCTAATATTATCCAGTTCTATCTTTCCTTTTGGGAAGAAGTCAGCATTACCATAGATAGTATTCCCCCCAGAGCATTTTGATAACATTATTTACCTTGATCCAGCAGTCCATAATATTATCTTAGAGAAAAAGAGTTATTCAAGTACACCATTACCACCAGGACCAGTACCTCTTCCAACCATAACATATATTTAACAATTCAGAGGTGTACAAACTGTTCAGCATGAAGAGCTTTAGAATGATAGTCATTTGTTCATGATAGCACAAGACAAGTATATGACTGTATATACAACAAGGTAGACCGAGCGTCCACTGAATTACATAATAGGCGGACCTTCGCCAAAAATCAGGATAGAAAAGGATAGTCTAACAGAGCAAGCTCATAAGGTAGTCTCCGAAGAATACAACAAAGCACCACTAGAAGATCCAACAGTAGAAGATGCAGCAAAAGATGATGCAGATTATTGGAATAATCTACATGAAGTAGAATTGCATATATAACATACAAAATATGATGGAAGCATGATGAAAGCACAAGCAAGAATTATTGGCACCGAAGCATTCAAACAAGCCAGAAGCAGTGTAATCAGAATTCACATGCAAGCACAGTAGTATATAACAATGCAGCAATGATGGAGCAGGCATCACAGATGACACAGTAGTATGCAAAAATTGACTTTATATGGCCATTTGTAAATATACGAAAAATAAAAGTTATTGTAGTCTCTTTTTGTAAAATACATACATTATACGACCTTATTGGTCAAGTACGCACCTCAAACGACCTTATTGGTAAACTCCCTTTTTTTTTCTTCTTCTCTCTCTCTCTCTCTTCTCTTCCTTCTCCTTCTTCTTCCTCCATTTCTTTTCTTCTTTTCTCGTTTCTCTCCCCGATCGTAGGTCTCAGCAACTTTGATGGCGGTGCCAAAGGTCCCAAGCCAGACCCGGGAGCCTCGGATCTCAATTGCGTACTTTCCCCACGGTTTTTGTTGGACCCCTCAACAGTGCCTCTTCTTCTCCTCAATCGGAACTGTTTTCTGAACTTGAGGCTTTTAAGAATTGGAGAACTGGATCCACTCGATTTTGTTCGGTAGGGAGATTGTGATCACTTGAGGCTTGGTTTCGAACTCGAAGAAATTGTTAGATTTTGGATTGGAGGTTAAGTTGAAGAGTTCATTGTTCACGTAATTGGAGATTTCAATTAAAGTTTGAGAAGTGGACGATGAACGGGACTGAGATCTAGATAGATCGGAAGTGGAGGAGGTGGTGCTTAGCTTAGTAACGGGAGAGCTGTTAATCATCGGCGAGAATTCACCAAGAAGATGGTTCTTGATGAGCTTGATTTGTATGCGATTTGCATACAAATTAGGCCTCTAATCATCATTATTATGCTTGTCCAATGGCCATTTGTGAGTCTCTAATCATCAAAGTCCTTGAATTGTCTTGTGATGAAGCATTAGGAACATTTGACTTTCCATTCCCTTCATTTCATGCTAACCCTTAAGCTTTGGCCCCATTACAACCATATGAAAGCCCTTTTGATCCAATAAGTTGTGAACTAATTAGTGGAAAGATGGTCATTGAGCAAGCTTATGGGGACGTTGCTTTTGGTAATGTCTTGAGAGTAAACACTTAACCCTAAACACAAGAGCGGAATTATTTAGTGAATCATGTGAGTTTAGCGGTTAAGCATGTCAATATGTGCTAATTTGATTGCTCTTGATTGATTATTCCATGCCTAGCACACACTACACCAAACATGCATTGAATACATATCTTAATCACTTGGCAAAGCATGATGTTTATGTTGTGTGCTTGATTGAATCTTGATGAATAGCTTAGTGGGCTTATTGAGGATATGGTTGGAAAGGCAATTGAATTTGTGTTGATTGGATTGTTGATTCTATGTTTGCTTGAGGAAAAAAAAAAAAAATGGGGGGGGGTGTGATTTGTATGCGATTTGCATACAAATTAGGCCTCTAATCATCATTATTGTGCTTGTCCAATGGCCATTTGTGAGTCTCTAATCCTTGTTTGCACACTTGTAGGTAAATCGAGCATCGGATGGATATCGGGAGCAAAAGGACGCGTTTTGGAGCTTTTAGTGGATTTCCGCAAAAAGACGAAAAGTCAACCCGAGGACCAAAAGTCAACTCGTGGTCAACCCCGACTTTGGAGCATCAAAGAGTCAAATGCCGAGTCCCGAGAGTGAAGCATAAGAGAATTCCGGAAGATTGACCGAAACCGAAAAGTCAACCTATGGTCAACTCCGAAGGTCAAAGTCAAGGTCCAAGTCAAGGTCAACCTTGTGATTCACAAATATGCTCCCACATCATCAAGGACCACACTAGATTTGGTGAGGTGACATGTTGATTATTCCTCCCTTTTGTCCTCCCTTGTGATTTCCCCTCATTACCCTTCATTTAATCTCCTTAGCCATTGGATTTAACCCTAGCAATCCTAGCCTTTCATTCTTCCCTCCCTCGCCTATATATAGTTTAGTTTTTGCCTCATTAGGTCATCTTCAACCTTCCCATTCAGACCCAAATCGACCTCACTTCCTTTCCCCTTTCCTTCTCTCCATTTCTCCCTTTCACTTCGGCCTCTCGCACGACCATCGACCGGTCGACGACTACCCGTCGAACGGTCGACGGTCGACGGAATCCGTCGCTTCAGCTCGTCTTCGCCGCCTCCGCCACTTCTACCACCATTTGGGCAGCTTGGGATCCTCACCAGACATCAGGGACGCCATCTACACTCAAGAAGAAGAAGGATACACCATTGATTGAGCATTTCTCACCCCTTCTCTCTCTTGTATTCATGATTTTAGCTTGCTATTGTTTTGTGATGATGCATCCCTTGATGGATAGTGAGTAGTTACCTTGTTGGGGACTAGGGTTGTGTGCCCTAGTCCATTGTGATGTATTGATGAATTAACTATGTATGGATGCTTTGTGATGAATGGATATGTCTATTACCCAATTCAATTTGTGTTGAATGCATGTTTAGGGAACTTTGTCACCTCTTTGAGCATGTGTATAACCTATTTTGATTGAGTTTGTTGGGGTGACTCCTAACTCTCTCTAGGCAATTGATAGTAGATGTGATGAGGACCCCTTGTTTGAGCTTCTAAGTCTTTGAGCCCTTCGCCTCCCAAGCCACATTGGGAGAGTTCTAGTGACCCATAACATGGCACTATGAATACATAAGAAAAGATGGTCTTAGACCCATAACATGGCTAAGATACGAAACTTGATTCATCCATTGCATAAGCATAATTACTAAATTGGTTCGTTAAGCATCGTAATTGGACTTAGGCTAACCCGAAAACCCCAACATTCTTATACATGTGCACACACTTTACGTTATTTACTTGCTTGCTTTCTTTACTTGTTGGTTGTTTCATTTCATTTGCACCATTATCTTTCCAAAACCAATCTTGACACCACTACATCACTCATTGTCACATACTCACCTTCACTCACTCTTTCCATTTCTCATCTATTCCATCATTGCTAGAGCATTTGATCACACAAATTACCAAGGGATTAAGGAGCCCATCGATCCTCGTTGGAACGACAACCCCCCTTCACAATCTACTTACCCCATACTTTGACGGTTCGTCAAATGGCGCCGCTGCCGGGGATCTAGGTTTAATCGTTGATTTCTTGGTAGTTGTGGTTGAGACTTTAGCTTTCTTTTGCTTTTGTTTGCATATTTCCTTGTTGTGTTTGTTTATATTGTGGTATTTCATTGCCTAGTTTGATAACCATCTAGTTTACTTTCATTTAGTTTCTTGCATTAAGTGTGTTTTTGAACTTGTGTATATTGAATTCGTGCTTTTGTTGGCTTAATTGTGTCTTAGGTTGCTTGTTTATTGTTGTTTGGGTTCCCTTGCACCTTTTGGGACCTTATTTGTTTAGGTATAAAAGGAGAAAAACACAAAAATATAGTTTCAGGGCACTTGTCGAACGGTCGACTCTGTTTCTCGACCCTTCGACGAAAATTCCCTGGACGAGTGTCGACCGGTCGACGCCCGTCTGTCGAACGGTCGACGGAGAGCAATTTTGTTCCTTTGCTTTGTTTCTTTCATTCTTTGCTATCATTGCTTGTTTTCACCTCTCATACTTGTATTCCTTGCTTCAATTGTGGTACCTAATCATTGATTATTGTGTTGTGAAGGTATATGAACCTTGCTTCAACCTCTCACACACGCATACAACTTAGAAGCGGAAAGATTTTAAGTGAGAACACAAGAGGAAGGCCAAGAGTGAGACGTAGACCGATTGTGAGACGTATACCGATTGTTTGTGAGAGTGCACCGCCTACACTTGAGCGCCACCAAGCACCTTTGGAGGAGCCGATTCCCCAAGCAACAATGGGAGAACCAAATCCACCACCGGATCCACTCAACAACAACAATCCACCTCCCGTGAGACGCATGAGGGAGTACACTCTTCCTCATGTGGTGGATCACCCCTCTTGCATCATTCTACCACCGTGCAACACTCATTATGAAATCAAGTCTTCCACCTTGAGCATTATGCCTACCTTTCATGCCTTGAAAGATGAGAGCCCATACGATCACCTTATGGAGTTTGAGCAAGCTTGTACGACGGTGAAACTACATGGACTACCCGAGGATGGACTCAAGCTTCGCCTATTCCCTTTCACATTGAAGGATGGAGCTAGGAAGTGGTTACTCAAGCTTCCACCAAGGTCCATTCACTCATGGTTTGAGTTGCAAGAAGCTTTCCTATCAAAGTTCTTCCCACCTAGCAAGGCCGCCAAGGTTCGGGATTCTATTGTCAACTTCAAGCACCAATCGGGTGATGCTTTCTATGAAACTTGGGAGAGATTCAAGGATTTAGTGATGAGTTGCCCACACCATGGCTTGGAACAATGGTTTCTAGTTGATGTGTTCTACCGAGGGTTGTCTTCCGGGCAACGACAAAGAGTTGATACTTTTCGGGGAAGCACAATAGCCGGTATGTCTCCCGATGAGGCATGGGACACATTTGAGGACCTAGCCACAAATTCCGAGCTATGGGATGACTTTGGGTCAAGAAGACTTCCTCCCACACAACCGGCACCTCAAGTAACAAGAGTTCACAATGTCTCAAGTGAATCATTGGGGGATGACATGATGAGAACCCAATTTGATAGGTTGGAAGCGGCTCTCAACAAGAAGATAGACATGCTCATGCAATCACAATCAAAGCCTCCCCCTCGACAAGTCAATAGTGTTATCTCTTCACCACCTTGCTTCTATTGTGGCTCTCTTGGCCATCAAGCGGAGGAGTGTGCTTACATGGTTGAGGAAGAGAAGGAAGAGAGACAACAAGTGAACCAAGTGAGTTCTTATTCACAAGGTTCTTATCAAGCGCCTTCAAAACCTTACAACAACTTTGCACCTCGGAATGAGCAAGGGAGCACTCAAGGATACCAACCAAAACCTTTTGGAAACAATGCTCAAAGGTATCAAGAGAGGTCTCAAGGGTATAACACTTACCAAGGAGGAGATAAGTATCAAGGGAGTGGCACATATGGAGGACATAGGAGCTCAACTTTTGGATCACCTCCCGGGTTCTCTACTCAAGGAGGAAACACCTACCATCAAGGTGTCTCTTCATCTTTTGCTGCCCCACGTAGCTCTCAAGCTCAAGAGTCCGCGGAGCCGTCAATGAAGGACATGATCGCCACCCTTGTGCAAGGCCAAGTGAAGAACAATGAAGCGATCTCGGCTCTTGAACAAGGGCAAAACATCTTGCAACAAGGCTTGTCAAAGATTGAGTTGCAAATGGGCCAAATGGCCAAGGAGATTAGTGAGAGGCCAAGAGGTACCTTGCCTTCTAATGTGGAGCAAAACCCTAAGTTCAAGACCAAGGAGCAATGCAATGCTATCTTCACTTCTCATTCCGGTATCTCTCATGCTACTTATACTCCTACTCCCCTAATATCAAATGTTTTCACCCCTTCTCCTTTCATTCCCATTCATGAGAACTTTGATCATATGCATTACATGGAGGATGGGGCCAAGGAGGAAGAAAATGTACTCCTTGGCAATTATGGATTGAATGAGGAGAAGACTTGTGAGGAGAATGAAGGAGTAGTGCTTGGGAAAGGACTTGGTTACTTGTCCTTTGAGAATGATGTAACCTCTTATGGCGGAGTGAAGACACAAGAAGGAGCATTGAGTGAGGAGACTCCTAGGCATGAGAATGTCATGGTTTCTAACCTTGGTGGTGAGGCTATGATGGCTATGGACCCACCAAGAACCATGAGCACCTCTAGGGAGCTCCTTGATGATGATGTGCATGTACACCAAGCGATGAAGATCACCCCCGATGAGAGGAGGAGCAAGAAGAAGACATTGACGAATGAGCTTCATGAAGTGTTCAAAAAGGTAGAGATTAATATCCCTTTGTTGGAGCTCATTTGCAAAGTGCCGGTTTATGCAAATTTTCTCAAGGACTTGTGTACCAAGAAGAAGCGGCTTGAGGAGCATGAAGTATACAAGATTGAAGGGCATGTAAGCTCAATGATTCAACACAACATGCCACCGAAGAGGAAGGATCCCGGAAGCTTCACTATCGGATGTCAAATTGGTGAGACACACCTTGATGGAGCACTTATGGACCTAGGGGCAAGTGTCAATGTGATGCCTCTATCTCTCTATAAGAGGTTGAGCATTGGTGCTTTGCAACCTACCCCTATTGCACTTACCTTTGCGGATGGAAGCAAGCGAAGACCGGCGGGTGTAGTGGAAGATGTGCTAGTAAGAGTTGACAAGTTTATTCTTCCCGCCGACTTTGTTGTGCTTGATATGGGTGATGACCCCAATGAAGACAATGGATTTCCCCTTATCTTTGGACGCCCTTTCATGGCTACGGCGGGAGTGAAGATCAATGTTTTAAAGGGAACCATTAGCTTCAAGGTGTTGGGTGAGAAAGTGAAGTTTGAAATGTTCAAGCCCATTCATCCTCCGGAGGTAGTTGAGAAGGTGTTTTCTATTAACTTGGTGAAGGGCAATAGTGCTAAGAGTGAAAGGATCTTTGGTCCTTTAAATCCACCGAAGCCTACACCTCGTGCTCACGACCACTACTCACCAATTTGGGGGTATGACAATCCACCGCCTCTTGTGAACTCAAAGCCACCACCTCTTTCTCATAAAGACATACTTGGGAAGGATCCACTTCTTGAAGGAGCTACAAAGAAGAGCCCTCCCATGAATGAGCTACAAAAGGCGACAATCAAGGCCATGAGGGAGATGGTTGGCGAGGTAAGGAAGAAGAAGTATGCATGGCCCCAAACTTCAATTTCGATTTTCAATGGTATGAAGGGCTGCTTTGTGGGAAGCTTTGGAGATGGTGAGACAAGCCATACAGTGAGTGAGAAGAAGCTTTGCTTTGAGCCACCATAATTTCACCAAGGAGGAACCAAGACCGGCTTTTTAGGTCTATAAACCGAAGCGCTTGTGGGGAGGCAACCCCACTTGGAAAAGAAATTTTTGTTTTCAGCACTATTTAGTAATGAATAAAGGTTTTGGGAGGTTGGGAGGAGCTAGGATATGGAGCTTTGGAGGGAGAAACCCAAGAGGTGTTGATTAGCATTTGTCTACGAGAGGCCTGGGCAGAACAGTGACTTCGGAGACAGTTTTCTCCACATCGGACCGTTGAAATGCAGTGAAACAAGTTGGGAAAGCTTCTCCTATGAGTCTTCTATGCCCGGTTTAAATTTCTCTCTAAACAGACCGTTGGATCTGTCGCAATATTGGTTTAACAGAGGAGTGCTCGTTGCAGTTTGACTTTCTAGAGGGTCACTTTGACCGGCTCTTCATTGCATGTCCGGAAGGTGATTTCTGAGTTTCCAGTGGCCAAACTAAAGCTCTTTGAGTGTACTTCCCAACGCCACTGGAATCACTCAACTTGGATGCCTATTCTAGGGGCTATGCCCAAATCTTTGGGAGAAGGTCAATGCTGCATTGCTGCTTTCCCCTGTTTTCAAGTGATCCCGATGCAATCACACTCGCTAGTTCATTTGGCACCCGAGGAGCAAACATATGGAAGTCAGGGCCTTGTGCCCTGAGGTTGGTGTCTATTTGAGGTTTCTTGACTAGCTACGGAAGTCGTCTACGAGGGGGTTTTCTTATCTCTATCTTCCGATTGCTAAATGTTTTGTTATGTGTGCATTCGCCCGACTTCACTCTCCTCACTTTTACCAATGTGATTTTCTTTGCTTTTAAACTCCTCACAACACCGAGGACGATGTTGGTCTTAAGTGTGGGGGTGTGAGGTTGGGTTAAATTAAAGTTGTCTCACATTTTCGAACCACCAAAATTTTTCAATTTTTCAATTTTTCAAAAGTTTTCATCGGACGGTCGACCTTTGGGTCGAACGGTCGACGCAATTCCCTGGACGTGTGTCGACCGGTCGACAACAATGTGACGACCGGTCGACAGGTGCTTAAAGTTGAAAATTTTGAGAATTTTGAAACTTTGAAGTTTGTTTGGTGTGTTTTTATTGTCCTTTTCAACCCCAATGATGAATTTGAGCCCGTAGGTTATGAATTAAGTGGATAAAGAGCATGTGCTTAAACTTTATTGGATTGCCTTGTGATTAATTTATGTAATTGATGCTTGCTTGACACTTTGTGCACATTTGCCATGTTGATTGATCATTTGCAACTAGAGAAGCATGTGTAGACAATGTATTGACTTGCATATACCCTTTATGGTGAGATTTTGAGCCTTATTGATATGTATGCATCATTCATACATCCTTGTTCTTCATGTGTGTGCATTCCATTAGTTTACGAGACCTAGAACTTGCTCAAAGACCGCTTGAGGCTATGTGTTAGTTTGCAACGAATTGGAAATGATTAAGGCACTAGTTAAGCACCATGGCCAAACTTACATTCATCCCTTAAACACTAATCCACTAGGACTAACCCATTTGAGCCACATTCATCGTTTAACCTTTCATTTCACCACCCACATCACCCTAACCCATGTTTTAACTTAAACACTAGCCATCCTTGTTCCGAAATGTTAATAAGACAATGATTGTGACTTCTTGTTTCTTTTATGCTTGGGAAATCTATGGGATTGTACAAAATGGCAAGTGTGGGGGTAGTTAGATAGAAAGAATTGAGGTTGTAAAGAAGAAAAGAAGTTGAGAAAATCAAAAAGAAAAGTGGTGTATAAAAATAAAGTTCAAAAAGGAAGTCCCAAAGAAAAGAAAATACAAAATGGGAAATTGTTGTTGAGAAAAAGAAAGAGAAAAGGAGAAAGGAAGAAAGAAAAATCCAAAAAAAGTTGTAGAAAAATAAAAGGTTGGAGAAGAATAGAGTTAGGTTGTTTGATTACGAAAGCATACGCAAAAGAAATGAGTTTCAAAGTCCTTGAATTGTCTTGTGAAGCATTAGGAACATTTGACTTTCCATTCCCTTCATTTCATGCTAACCCTTAACCTTTGGCCCCATTACAACCATGTGAAAGCCCTTTTGATCCAATAAGTTGTGAACTAATTAGTGGAAAGATGGTCATTGAGCAAGCTTATGGGGACGTTGCTTTTGGTTATGCTTTGAGAGTAAACACTTAACCCTAAACACAAGAGCGGAAATATTTAGTGAATCATGTGAGTTTAGCGGTTAAGCATGTCAATATGTGCTAATTTGATTGCTCTTGATTGATTATTCCATGGCTAGCACACACTACACCAAGCATGCATTGAATACATATCTTAATCACTTGGCAAAGCATGATGTTTATGTTGTGTGCTTGATTGAATCTTGATGAATAGCTTAGTGGGCTTATTGAGGATATGGTTGGAAAGGCAATTGAATTTGTGTTGATTGGATTGTTGATTCTATGTTTGCTTGAGGACAAGCAAAGCTTAAGTGTGGGGGTGTGATTTGTATGTGATTTGCATACAAATTAGGCCTCTAATCATCATTATTGTGCTTGTCCAATGGCCATTTGTGAGTCTCTAATCCTTGTTTGCACACTTGTAGGTAAATCGAGCATCGGATGGATATCGGGAGCAAAAGGACGCGTTTTGGAGCTTTTAGTGGATTTCCGGCAAAAAGACGAAAAGTCAACCCGAGGACCAAAAGTCAACTCGTGGTCAACCCCGACTTTGGAGCATCAAAGAGTCAAATGCCGAGTCCCGAGAGTGAAGCATAAGAGAATTCCGGAAGATTGACCGAAACCGAAAAGTCAACCATGGTCAACTCCGAAGGTCAAAGTCAAGGTCCAAGTCAAGGTCAACCTTGTGATTCACAAATATGCTCCCACATCATCAAGGACCACACTAGATTTGGTGAGGTGACATGTTGATTATTCCTCCCTTTTGTCCTCCCTTGTGATTTCCCCTCATTACCCTTCATTTAATCTCCTTAGCCATTGGATTTAACCCTAGCAATCCTAGCCTTTCATTCTTCCCTTCCCTTGCCTATATATAGTTTAGTTTTTGCCTCATTAGGTCATCTTCAACCTTCCCATTCAGACCCAAATCGACCTCACTTCCTTTCCCCTTTCCTTCTCTCCATTTCTCCCTTTCACTTCAGCCTCTGCACGACCATCGACCGGTCGACGACTACCTGTCGAACGGTCGACAGTCGACGGAATCCGTCGCTTCAGCTCGTCTTCGCCGCCTCCGCCACTTCTACCACCATTTGGGCAGCTTGGGATCCTCACCAGACATCAGGGACGCCATCTACACTCAAGAAGAAGAAGGATACACCATTGATTGAGCATTTCTCACCCCTTCTCTCTCTTGTATTCATGATTTTAGCTTGCTATTGTTTTGTGATGATGCATCCCTTGATGGATAGTGAGTAGTTACCTTGTTGGGGACTAGGGTTGTGTGCCCTAGTCCATTGTGATGTATTGATGAATTAACTATGTATGGATGCTTTGTGATGAATGGATATGTCTATTACCCAATTCAATTTGTGTTGAATGCATGTTTAGGGAACTTTGTCACCTCTTTGAGCATGTGTATAACCTATTTTGATTGAGTTTGTTGGGGTGACTCCTAACTCTCTCTAGGCAATTGATAGTAGATGTGATGAGGACCCCTTGTTTGAGCTTCTAAGTCTTTGAGCCCTTCGCCTCCCAAGCCACATTGGGAGAGTTCTAGTGACCCATAACATGGCACTATGAATACATAAGAAAAGATGGTCTTAGACCCATAACATGGCTAAGATACGAAACTTGATTCATCCATTGCATAAGCATAATTACTAAATTGGTTCGTTAAGCATCGTAATTGGACTTAGGCTAACCCGAAAACCCCAACATTCTTATACATTGCGCACACTTTACGTTATTTACTTGCTTGCTTTCCTTACTTGTTGGTTGTTTCATTTCATTTGCATCATTATCTTTCCAAAACCAATCTTGACACCACTACATCACTCATTGCCACATACTCACCTTCACTCACTCTTTCCATTTCTCATCTAGTCCATCATTGCTAGAGTATTTGATCACACAAATTACCAAGGGATTAAGGAGCCCATCGATCCTCGTTGGAACGACAATCCCCCTTCACAATTTACTTACCCCATACTTTGACGTTTCGTCGAGGTCCAGGGTGGGGGCTTGGGCCCGGCCCCCCCCTCTCTACACACACAAAACAGGAAAAAAAAAAAAAAAAAAAAAAAGAAGAAAAAGAAGGGGGGGGGGGGGGGGGGGGGGGGGGGGGGGGGGGGGGGGGGGGGGGGGGGGGGGAGGGGGGGGGGGGGGGGAGAAAAAAAAAAAAAAAAGGGTAGAAGAGAGGGGGGGGAAAAGGGTTTTTTCTTTCTTTTTTGTTTCTCGTCCCTTTTCTTCTCTCTTTAAAAAAAGACCTATTGAGTTTGAATGGAAAGTTCAGAGACTTTTTTGATGAAATTAGAAATGCCGGGAGTGAACCGATTTCACCCCCAAAGTTCAGGTAGTAACAAGAATTTAGTCCAACTATCAATGTCACCTAGCAACATGTCATCACTACCTAGAATAACTAGAAATATAGGTTCTTGACCCATAAGGACAATTTTTGACAAATATTTACCATCAAGGACAAGGCAAACCAGCGGTGCCCTCCCGGTCCATTCATTGACCAATTTACGTTTTTGAATTATACATTTCACAAAAATTACAAAATTGCCACTGACAGATTTTATTGACCTCAATAATTTTTTTTTTAAGGAATCTATACTTTCTGTGGTAGGAGGGAATAAACAAATGAGCATCACTTTTGTGTATTTTATTAACCTCAATAAGTAAACTATTTTATTGAGGTCAATAAAATTTTATAAGATCAACGAAATTTTAGTTTCTAGGTCTCAATCAGCAAAGAACAAAGGAGCATCACCTTTATGTATTTTATTTTGTGTATTTTATTGAGGTCAATAAAATGCACATTTGTGTATTTTATTGACCTCAATAAATTTTTATTGAGGTTAATAAACTATTTTATTGAAGTCGATAACGATAACACCAGTGCAGCAACAATGCTGTATCGGTCCCTATTTTATTGACCTCAATAACCAAAATTATTGACATCAATAAAAAAAAATTATTGACCACAATAAAATAGCAGATCTGTTGATCCGGTCGAGACCCGCGAATATGCAAACCGACCCGGCTTTTTCTCCGCCGTTTGGCCACCTCTCAGCGGCGCATGGGTGCCGATCTCTTCAGATCGGCAGCGCGAAGAGAACCTCGACCACAGATTCTCAATCCGAAGTTGGAAGACGGCGATTCGAAGGAAAAAAATATTTCCAGATTTTGGCGGGTTCTACGACGTTTTCCGGCGAGCCGCTTATTGTTGTTGTCGAAGTAGGTATGAAACTCGACTCTCTTGTTGAGCTCTACATGTTTTTAAGCTTTGATTCGACATTTGATCGATGTTTGTGGAAGTTGGAATTTGAACATGGTGATTTGTTTGTAGTGCAGCTCGACCATGATGAACAAAGGGCAAAAATGTCTGAAAAAAATATAACAGATCAGGTTTTGCAAATTTTGTCCTTGTTGGGAGTGAAAGAGGCCCAACAGAAACTTGGTGGGAATTATTTAAAATCTATCAAACTTGAAGGGAAATATGTAGTGTAAATGAGGACATGTTTGTTATTTACCTCTAGAAATATACTTTTTCAAATCTTAATACGTTGTAGCTACAATGCAATTCGGTTATTCTATTATACATATCCCAATCTTGATATATGTGACATGAAATATCGTCAAGTCACTTAAATCATCAAGATCACCATGATCTATCTCATGTCAAAGCAGTTCTTAGTTATGAAACAAAGCTTGATCAGCAGGTACTCTGGCCATAGAATTTTACGATAGATCGTCTAGTAGATTTCAAGGGTATTTTCTTTAATTGACCAATTACCGAAAGGTGATAGATTCCTTGTTGTGAAATCATGTATCTTTATATTCATAAACATGAACTCAATCAACACACTATAAGGCGCTTGAAAACTATTGAGAGCTTCAAGATGAAGTTATTGTTCATGTCTATAAACATGAAAAATCTGATGACGCCTCGGCTTAAAAAACATTTTTCATTATACAACCAATTAAAAACTTTAACGTTTGATGTGTAGTAATTAAGCATCCATATGTATATCCATCACGTATCTAACGTGCGTAGCTTGAGACTAGCTATCTGTAGTGCGATATATACTAGCCTTATTGGATAGTTAATGTTTAGTTTAGTTTCCAAATGGCTATAAACATTATTTAAGGAATAAGTAACTATGGAATACATATCGATCTTCTTGCCGTAACATCATTCAGGACATTTACCTTATAACGTACCTTTAATCCTACGGATTCATTTATATTATATTGTCAAAGAATATAAAGCTTACCTCATGAATAAATAAACTTGCCCTTAACAATTTTTTAAAACTTTAGGGAGAGCTCTCCCTTTCCCAAACCTTAGTCATCATGGCTTAGGTACCCATTAACACTTTTTTGGCGTCGCAACCAGCACCGATCGTGACTTGCCCCGCTGGATGTCAGTATTGTAGCAGGCTCCTTCATCTGTTCAAGTTTTTCACTTCGGTTTTTATTGTTTTGATGAGGTAGGGGTGTTGGTCTTTCTTAGATCTTTGCCGTCTCGGTTGCATGTTTGGATTGATCTCGGTTCTTAGGCATATCATTCACTTCAAGTGGCAGGTGCAAAGGGATTATTCTCTATTTGTTATGAAATTTGGTTTAGGTTTATATGGGATCTAGGTGGTAATCATGGAGATTTTGAGTTCTTTGTTTTTTAAAGGCCATACTTTGTGGCTAGATCAATAATTACGAAGACTGAGTGTGTTTGGAGGTTAAAACTTTGGGCCGTGGATACTCTGATCTTCTCCTAATATTTCTTTTATTTTTCATTCACTGTAAATTGGTGTATGTCATATATCCTCTATTGTTTCAATGAGTTTCAATTGGACTATTGTCCATGAGCACCACAATTGAGTGCATTGGCGAACAACACCACTCGTTTTTCTGGGACAAGGATAATCTACATCAGTTTGTAGTAGTATTGTTTTCCTGTTTCAAAGAAGTGAGCTTGAACTATGCAAATGAACAACCAGTTAGACAACTTATAGTTTGTTCTGCCTTGGGTTTTCATATTAATCTTTCTAGGTTAATTATAACTTTTATTGTTGTTCAAGATGCATTTATTAACGATTGTAATCGTGATTATATTTAATATATATATATGATTATTTTCTTTAAAAAAAAACATGTCCTTTATAATTAATTAAAATTAGTTTTATAATATCTAATATTACAAAATTGATTTTCAGGGCACAACTCTAATACCAGATTCAATAATATATACTTTAGACCTAAGAGCTCAATGCCCATGGATTGGGGTGAAAACACCACCCTCCAACCCAAACCTTACCTCCGACATTATGTCCAGCTCTGGAAACCAGCAAACCAGTTCTGGAAATCAGCAAACCAGCTCTAGTGGGTGAATTTGCCAACAGGAATAATAATTAATTAGAATAGAGTTGTTTTGTAATAACTAATATTACAAAATTGGTTTTTAGGGCACAACTCCAAGACTTGCCCCAAGAGCCCAATACCCATGGATTGGGGGTGAAAACACCACCTTACAACCCAAACCTTATCTGCGACATTATCTCCAGCTATAGAAACCGGCAAAACAACTCTAGTGGGTGAATTTGCCAACAGAACGTACCATGACGGCCTCGAAGAATGACGAGACCCGAACCTCAAATGAAACTGTGTCGACAAAGGAAAGATACCAAACATAAACTTGAAAGGAAACCCGGCCGGAACAGTGGTCGTCCAATCTCAGATCGATTTAAGGACACATGGCTCCCATCAGACCAGCAACCGAACTCCGATCAGAGACCAACTCCGATCAATCCAGCGTGAGAAGCCCTTCACCTTCTTGATGAACTATACCGTTGGAAATGAAACTAAAACCAGGCGACCATTGTGCTGGCACCTTTTCTAACGGACAACAAGAAGTCGCCTGAAAGCCAAGACCCGAGCTCTGATCCAGTTATCTCATAGACTAGATGGCTAGGGTTTGTATGCATATTTCTAAACGGTACCAAAACAAACAACAGACCATTATACTAAAGTATGACATCAATTTTCGCGGAGTAGGATTCTATTATTCAACCAGTCTCTCTCTCTCTCTCTCTCTCTCTCTCTCTCTCTCTCTCCCCCCTGGCTAGGATGTTCAAGTTCCTCATTATTATACTAATTAACGTCTTCCTCGACATGGAAACTCCTATGCATGCAGGTCGATGATGAAAAAGGTAAAGAATTGAAAACTTGCACCCAATACCACATAACCCAATTGAAATACAAGAGCATTCTGGTAGTTGATTCCACGTTATGTTCACAGTAATCTAGAAATACCTTGTTGTATTGTTGTAAGAAAATTAATGAATAGTGTACCCCCTTCATTATAATCATGAGCATGATTAAAAATTATATCTCACGCATTGCATGGTTTCCAACATAGCTAGCTAGGTTGACCGAGCTGTTTCTTGGTCTGGCACAAAATCTATTATAATTTGGTAGAACGGTGTATAAAACAAAGTTTCTCATGCATGGAATCTAGAACCATGCATAGAATCAAACGCAAACTAAATAGTTTGTAAATTTAAAATTGAGATGCCAGCCAATAAAAGTTGATAGATCACATGGTATTTCTCTATGGATGTTCCTTAATGTTTTGTTATTAAAATAAAGAAATCTCTAACAAACATCCGTCAGTTGTGGATTGGTTATATTGGTCGGTGTAGACTCCAAGTTGCGATTTCTTTCTTTCTTTCTTTCCGGCCAGGCAGTTTCATCGATCACCGCCATTTCTATACCGTCACAAAATATATTTTACTTTAAAAATCTGAAGTGAAGTACCCTTGATTAAAACGGGAATGTGATAGGAGCATATAATGCGACGTTTTTAATGTGTTTTCCCTACTGTTTGGCTATGATTTAATTGTAACTTTGCTATTTTAGCTTAGTTTCCATATTTGAGTCCCTAAATGATGTATAAATGTGAATATGTGCGGAAATGAGATTTTTAGGAAAGTTTCATGTTTTGACTTTCCTGATTGTATTAGGAAACTTTCCTAATTTGAATTCTTTCGTGACTCTGACATGAATCTTAAATGGAGTATGAATCCTAATGCAACTAGGATTACTATTTCAGCTCGGAACGCTCGGAAAATCGGACCTCAGAAATTTACGAAGTCTAATGGGCTTTTTCGAGGCCCATTAAGAGGTGGGCTGCCGTGAGCCCAAGATGAAGGCCCAAATCCATGAAGGAATGCCCAAGCCCAAGAAGGAAGGCCCAAGTCCACCAAGCAAGAAGGAAGGCCCAAGTCCACAAAGCATGAAGGAAAGGTCCAAGCCCATTTTCGGACAATCTGCCTATGCAGATTTGTCAACTTTGGAAGCGTATATCTCCCACTTGCAGCGTTGGTTCCAGCTGTATTTTTGGCACACGCTGCATGTGTGTGGTAGGTGTTCTGGGTTAAACTGTCAGAATCATCCAACCGTTGAAACGTGCATTATTCCGTTCTAAGTGGGCATAGCTCAGTGTTGTCTGCTTTTTAATTCTTTCATTTTCTTTTATTCCCATTGCTCCACTCACCACCATATTGCCATCCATCTCACCACACCATGTTTGTTTCTTTCTTTCCACACCATTAGTGTTTGATTTCTTTTATTTAAATAAATGGTTAATTGTCATATGACTACATTTCCACCATTCCACTCACCATTTCTTTATCTCCCACTTAAATTCCACTTCTTTTCCCTTTCTTTCTTTATTTCTTTCATTGTCTTCTTCTTCCTCTCCATTCTCCTATAAATAGCAGCCTCATTCTTCTCTTCAACACACCCCAATGGGGAGGGACAAACCCTCCTCTTTCTCTTCTCATCTCACATCATATTTTCCATGTATTCTCTAATACTATGGGTTTTCAAGACTTCAAGGAGGAGGAGAAGACGTCTACACCATCATCACCAGCCATAATTCAACATCACCATCACCATCACCACCTTGTCTTCACAGCTTGGATTACTTGTGGTCATGGATTCAAGTTTGTGGCTTCAAGATCTTCATGCTATTTATACGGTGTATTTCGACTTAGCCTTTAAATTTATGCCTCTTTGTTGCTTGTTTATCTTTTGTATTACTTAACACAACATGAATTATGTAATTTTCAGCCTTTGTTTATTGGTTTATTTAATTGTTTGATCCTAATTAATTAGTGCTTCTAGTAGCTTATGTGACTCCGTTTATTTGATTTTGTTTTAGTAGATAACTTTTATATGTTTTTGTTTTAAGGTTGCAGACTTAAGATGATTGCATATAATTGGTGCTAGAATTAGGGTTTTTAATTCTAATTCACAAGTAGTAAAGGCTTTGGAAAGAGGTCGGAAACTAATAAAAAAGATCACGGATAGATGGGCGGTCCCACTAGGTCGTGCACTTTAATTAACAACTCTTCTTTTATGCGTTGGACATGTTTTGATTAGTTACATTTGCATGTTTGATTGGTTAATCTAGGTGCGGTCGCTTAGGTTAATTTTTATGAAAGTGGTTTTATTTGGGGAATGATAATTGGTGGTCCAGCATTCCACATATGTTAATTTCGGTTTCATGGCTAGGGAACTTGGTTAATTTTCGGTCCAATAATTGGTAAACTTGTATACTTGTGGCTAAACTTTATATTCTTTATGTTTCATCCCATCTTATTTAATTTATTCTTTGTAATTTAATTAATTTATTTCATTCAATTTATCTCTTAAACCCCTTTTACTTTGTACATATGTATATATTCTTTATACTTGTTAATAATAATTCTTTATTTTATTTAATTCTTTGTGACATTTTTTGTTAGGTACACCCTTTGATCTCCGTTGTGAACGATACCCTACTTACACTATACTACCGATAGGGTTTTTTTAAATTGACGCTTCCCTTTTGGGCGTGCCAATTTGTGGCGCCGTCGACGAGGATTGAAAATTCCTAACTATTATTTTGTGAATATTTGTGAATATTACTTGTTTATACTTGTTCATATTTTGTTACACTGAGTAATTTATTTAGGTGTCTTTTATATAGTTGATTATTTTTTTGTTGTTGTAAGTTGTAACTTGAACGGAATAGGTAAAGTCCCTTTTGTTAATATTGGCCTAAACCCTTCATTTGTACCGTAAGGTCACTTGAGGTTGAGGGCGGCCTTTATTAACACTTGGAGAGTTGTCTAACACCCAAGTAATTTTCTGAGCTGAGTAAGGGGCACATGAATGGTGTCTAGATATGATCGAGACCCTGGGTGACGGGTTTGTAAAATTGAATTCAGAGGACTAGTCCACTAAATGAATCCTGCCTCTCGCTTATCTCTTGTGATCTGGCCATTCGCCTCTGAAACAAAGGAAAATTATTTGTGTCTAGACATTATACTTAGGCCGCAAGTCCACCTTGAGTCCGCTTGGAATCAACTTTTTTTTTTTTTCAACTATATTCAGACAAAAGAAAATGTTTTTGTACACTTTAGGTATATTGGATCAAACATGACTTTAAGATGGGTAGAAATTTTATGGGGAGAAGCATTGAAAACAACTAATTATATATGCAATAGAACTCTTAGTAAAGCAGTTCCTACGACACCTTTTGAGTTATGGCACATCGAAAAACCTTGTTTAAAACATTTATGTGTGTGGGGTTGTAATGCATAAGCAAAAATTTATAATCCTCAAGCTCAGAAGTTAGAGCTAAAATTATAAGTGTTCACTTCATTGGATATGTAGACAAGTCTAAGGGTTTCATATTTTACTGCACAAGAATTTTGGAAACTAATAAGGCTAGATTTATTGATGGTCTGTGTGATGGTGAGAATAATGTACGTGATGATCTTGATGCAGTACCTACATCTATGGATGACTCTGTTACTTTTGATCCTTTATCTTGGCTTGCTTATGATGTTCATGTGCTTAATGATCAAACTTTAGAACATGTACACCATGGACCTATTGTTGCCCCTGTTGAGCCCCAAATACAGTTTCCAGTGAAACCCCAACCAAATCTAGTTAATGTGCCTCTTGAAAATCATGTACCTGTTGAACCTCGAGTAGAATCCCAAGTTATACTGTAGCCATAACCAGAAGTAGTAGTGCTTAGGAGGTCACAAATAGTTAGCAAGTCTGTTATTTCTGATGACTATGAAACCGTATTTCTTACTGAGCCATAATTTGATTTAGGGGAAGACAATGATCCTGTAACTTACACACAAGCATTAGATTCAGATTAAGCAGAGAAGTGGGAAGAAGCCATGTTAGCAGAACTTAAGTCTATGAGTGACAATGAAGCGTGAGAGATTGTGGATAAGCCTGAGTGTTTAAAGCCAATAGGATGTAAATGGTTGTTCAAGACAAAGAAAAATTCATAGGGAAAAATAGACAGACATAAAGCAAGATTTGCAGCTAAACACTGAAAGAAGGAATTGACTACACATAAACCTTTTTCTCCGGTTTTGACTAAGGATGCTTTTAGAATAAACATGGCTTCAGATGCACATTATAATCTTGAGCTTCACCAGATGGATGTGAAAATTGCTTTTCTTAATGGGGATTTGAATGAAGTGATCTGTATGTGTTCGCTTGAGTGTTTTAGTAAAACTGGAGATGCACATAAGGTATACAGACTTAAGAAATCTATATATAGTCTAAAACAAGCTTGTAGACAGTGGTACACTAAATTGACCTCTCACTCTCTCTCTAGTTGATGACGTCGAGGCATCGAAGATGACATAGTGGATAGGAGACGACAACATGACTGTTGTGAATAGAATATGCCAACGAGTACATGAGCAGCAAAGGTGAGTAAGGCCTCGTCCCAATTAGAGCATGGGCTCAAATAAGGGGTGGTCGATGAGCTTGTATGCGCCAGTGGTGTGCTGCGATTGTGTTTGGAAGTCGGAGGTGGAGAAGAGAAGTTAGATCGACTTTCTCTCTCCTCACTGCGTGTTTCTCTCTCTTCATAAACCCATAAGCTGACTATGGATTAATTTTGTTGTTAGGTCTGAGATACATTTGAGATAGGAGAAGAGAGGTTGAAGAGAAGATATAAGCTTGGGTGTGATAGGATTTCGACCTAGAATCCCTTTTGCGGAAGCGGACAAGAGTAAACAATAGAGATAACGATTGATAACACAAGAAATTGTTAACGAGGTTCAGCAATTGCCTACGTCCCCGGGCTGCTCTGGTTTCACTATAGAAGAAGAAGAATACAAGAATCAAGAATACAAGATCTCTCACAAGAAGTTCTCACCCAAACTCTCTAGATCTCACTTGTTCTCTCTTTTTCTGATGATCCTATTACTACACCCTATGTCCCTATTTATAGGACTCTAATCTTAATCCTATATGTCATTGGAAACTTTTTCCTAATAAACATAGAAACCACTACCAAGCAGGAATATGTAATATACAAGGAATCAAAACACCTTTTTGACTAAGGAATAACAATTCTTTATCCTTAGTGGAATCGGATCCACATACCCAATAGGGTGCCCATATTGGTCGGAAGAGAGAGCGATGCAAGAGAGGTAGAGAAGTCAGGGAAAAAGAGAGATAAGGACAGGTGTGGAAGAGGGGAGAAAGGAATCCAAAGGCATAATATGTATTTCAAAATTTAATTAGGCCCAACTGAGCGCCATGTCAGTTATTTGACGTTCTGATTGGATGGAGGGATCTATTGGGTGAAAATTGAAATTGCAGCGACTGAACTTATGAATTTAAAAACTCAAGGACTAAACAGCTGAGCCTCGTAAAGTTCATGGTAGTAACAAGAATTTCATCCTATGTAATATTAGCCAGAGTTGGTTGTGCTACTGCATAAGCCTAATTGAGTTTGGGCCATATAGCACGAGTGGGATTCAAACGGGCTGCAGGCCGATGAGCCAAATGATCAGGCCTAGAAATCCAAATGATAATAATACAATAATGAAAAAACTTTGGTCAAAACTAGTTCGGACCTGCGTGTCCAATCTTTCTCTATATTCGGCAGTATAATTTTATGATATGACCCCATTCATCTTCTAAATCAACATTTTAGACTATTTCTGCAAAAAAATTATCTAAATAGGAGATCATTAACTCATCCAACTATATCAAACAAATTGAGGGTTTTGATAAAAACTAACATTCTCATGATCAACCGTTAATTTGTTTGATGCAATTGCATGAATAAACGATTTTTGTTTATATGAATTTATGCTCGTTTTTATCATTCTTATCATTGCTTCGCATGGTGATTCTATGCTACACAGAAGAGCATAGTTTGCTGCAATTTTGTTGCAAATTCGAATTAATAACAATCCACCTAAAAAAATATGTTGCATATCGAGTAAACCATGTGTGATGATTAGTGATGTATCTAAATGGTTTTGGTTTTGACATGTTCAAAGTTTAGCAATCAAATTTTAGGATAAATAGCAAGAGTACGTTAAACCCTAAACTGTAAGTAATAATCATAACACAAGAAAATAAAACATTGTCAACGTATCAAATAACAATCGTGAGTTACAACATCGGACATCGATCGTCTCTGGTATCAAATATCTAGAATGATTCTTTATTCACGTTTAAGGCAATAATATCTAAAATATAAAACTCATTGGAAGTGTTTTTTTTTTTAATGGAGAAGCTAGAAGAAGATTCAAGAGGTTTCATTGATATCTAATGAGAATTACAATTAATGAGAAAGAAGTGCCTAGCTAAAAGATCATGATCGAGAAACCTTGTTGGCATGGGTTGGCAATCGATCTCATACAACAAGAGTCGTATACTCTAACGTACAAACATGCAATTGCAATATGGTTGTAAGATTTCAGAAGGAAAGTTAATTATACGACACATTAATGTATCAATGTATCAAGTAAACTAATTCGATACAAAGGTGGACCGACTTCATGTAATGATAGATTAGTTTGACTTGATCTCGAACTAGTCTACCTTTATATGAAACTAGTCTACATCTGTATCGAATTAATTTACTTGATATATCGGTACCTTAATATACTGTAGACGAACCCAGATTCAGATAATATATGTTTGGAAATACAAATTATGTTTCAAATATGACTCAAATTAATTAATTTTTTTTTTCAAGATGTCCTACAATGTTCAGCAGTTCGTGTGTGAGATTTAGATGTTAACTTCACTAATGTTTCTTCGTTTTCATAACAATGATGTAACGTACCATTAATGTTATGAATTAGTGAATAGTGACGGCACATGTGGAACTCTTTTTCCTTGGCTCGAGTTTGTCTATTAGATTTTATCTGATGGAGCAAAGGTTTCAACCAGGTCATACGTACTGTTTCATCCCTATTTTTTGTATGATTTCCTTTTATGAATCAAATTATCTTATTATTAAACAGACAATAGGATACCTCATAATAAATCAAGTTTCTATATAATATATATGGAGCATTACAGAAAGAAGTTAATACTTCCCAATAACATAAAGAAAGAAAGAGGGTAGGGGAAATATGAAACAGGCATGAGGCATGGAAGCTCATGCATGTAGATATTGTCTAGCTAATAATCACATACTGCTGTAGGGGAAAAAAGAAAGTTGATGAAGAAGAAGACAGATGTAGGCCGCAATGCAGCTCTCATTAATTTCCAGGTACGTGCAGCAGCTTTTATAGCTTAAGTTGGTCTGGAAACCTGCATGGAACAAACTTAATCAGCCTTTTAATTTCATTTACTGGACTCCATGAGAGTTAAAGATATCCTTATATTATTAAGAAGTTAGTGGAATCCTTAAATTTTAGCAATATATATGCTATCCTCCATTTAGAAAGGTGAAAGTTAATTCCTAGAGAATCCAACTAAAATCCTTCGATGTTACCAAGGCAACCTCCTTTGGGAATCTTGAAGTGATTAAACTAGTTGATCATATATATATAACTGACATATATATACATGACTACATGTATACATATACAGTCAGTCCAACTAGAGGGAGAGGTTTCCTCCTTGGAATCTGAAAATTCTCTAATTAATATCCCCATATATTAAACAAAAAACAAAGGTTAAGGCACACAGCTCATGCATGCTGATCCAACTTTTTCATCAAATATCATTTGTATGAACTACCATATACACAAATCTTTCATCTGTATAAATTATAGCAAGATAAAAATTAAAATGCATTATATATATAAAATTTATACTGATTACGATGTAATTCTGACTCATGTGCAGAGAGAGGGAGAGAGAGAGAGACCAGGAAATAACTTTCACCAGGCTGCAAGCTGTGGGCTAAGAAACCAAACTCATTGATAGGAAGTGGAACTCCAGAGGAATGAACCAACAAGAAATCTTGAGTACCAAACATAGCTTTCATGTCAAGTGGCCCTCTTGGAACTTCAGTTGGAACCCCATTAATAAACACTGTCATCATCAAATTCAGACCTGCATATCATGCACCAAATCAAACAACTTCTAATAGTACTAGTACTTCTTAAGCTGCACCTGCAATTTAACCTACGTTTGATTCGGTACTTTTAAGAATTAAGACCTACCTAGAGAATAATATTAGCAGGCATCGATCTTTGAGGATTTCTTATAAGAAATTGGAGGAACAAAAAGTCCACAAAAAGGGCCCAAATCTATACATAAAGCAATGAGATTTTTGGGGTTGGGGTTCCAGTTTCTAATTTATTTGTTTATAGGGCATAAAACTAGGAGGCTATGATTGATAAAAAGTGATAATTAATGTACATCATATGTTTCGGGGAAAGCTGAAAAATAAAAGAGAGGTTTTCTTCGGAAAATTTTCTTAAAAAGTGGAGAGAAAAGAATTTTACATGTTTTCAGGAATCAGGGAAAAGCATACTGCAACTTTCATGCTATTCAAACCTGAAGAACAGTCACATCGATCAACAAAAAGTAAATATTACTTTTTAATATTTCCATTACTCTCATTCTCCAACTAATCTGATCATGCATGCATCTTAAAAAAAAATGCATGAATCCTAACAGTGCACAATATTAACATTAATTTCATTGCCTGTCTCCATAAATATTAGTATAAATTCCTAATTGGAAAAAACATAAATACTTAGTTTCTTCTTAAAAAAAACAATAATAATAAGAAAAAAAAATGATGAAATGATTTCTCTGGAAGTTAAAAATAATTGCCGGTTCGATCACCAAATGATGGATCTCTGAAGAATTAGAAATTAATTTCCAACTGAAAATTGATCATACATATTAGAGAGTATGAATAAAAATATGTGAAGCTGAAAGATCAAAGAACAAAAGAAGTATGTTAAACTGAAATGGCGTTATAATTATGATAGGTCAAGGTTGAATTAAAAAATTTATGGTAAACAAGAGAAAGAAAGAAAACGTGAAACTGAATCTGAAACGGTCGACCAATTATTTTAGGCATGCACTTACCAGATTGGAAGTGCAAATTTGAGGCATCTGAAGGGCCTAACACAGACGTTACACCGGAGGAGCTGTGCTCGATTTCCGGAAAACCCATTTGACCGGAAACTGAAAAGAAATGATCATCTTCTGCCCCCAAAACACAACAAGACGAAGAAGAACCGGCCACAAGATCATAATTAGAACCAAAAGTCGAAGGAGAAGAAGCTCCAAAAGCCATAGTAGCAGCTCCTGCTGCTGCTGGAGCACTAATAGTACTATTTTCATACTGTATTGCACCGCCGACTTGTTGAGCAGGTGCTGCTTGATTTCTCTGCTCAAGGCTGGCTTGCAGCTGCCGTTGGCGGCGGCGGGATCTTGACCGTCGGTTTTGGAACCAGTAGAAGACGTTTGCGTCACCAACCGACCCGAATTTCTCTAGTAGTTTTCTTATTCTCACAGTTTCTTCCTTCGGAGGATTTACCATTCCACTGTTGAAAATAGACTCCAGAATTAAGATTTGCTCTGGTTTGGGTATCCACCTTGACCTTACTGGTTCACTTCTCTCTGAGGAGCCAATGGTACTGTTTGGACTGTTCGGCTCTTTGGCCTCTTGGCCTCCGCCTTGATCATCTTCCATTACTACTTTGAGGAAGGAAGGAGAGAAATCAAAACCAAAGGGAAAAAAAAAAGAAGCAAAAACTGTTCTTGAACCTGAAACCTAGGTTGAAGGAAAATATTAATTTAAGTACATGAATACATAGTAAACCGCTTGAAGGAAAGTCAGGCTGTATAAAGGGCTTTGAAATTGTTCCAAAAAAAAATATAAAGGGCTTTGAAGTAATGTCGATGACTACATTTACATAACTATTTACATAACTACCCTTCACAATTATTATTTGCCATTTCGAAAAAAAAAATTAACCCAACAAGAAGCTTATAAAAAAATAAAGGGTTATTATTATAAATGATACATGAATTTATGCAAACTTCCATTAAGCTTCCAACGAAAATTGACATGTGCATAGGCCAAGACCCAGTTTTCAAGGATAATCATGTAAAATCACTCATTTATTTACTTAATTTGGGTACCATTTGTAATAAAACTAAAAAATAACAAACAAAAAAAAACAAAAAACTTATATTTTGATTGTAAAAATATGGAACTGTTAAAAAAAACTTCAATTACAAATAAATTCAAGAAAAAGAAAAGAATTAAGAAAGTAAATGATTTTCACAAAGAGAAAACCATTTAGACAAAAATCGTGACCAAACCTAGATTTATAATCTCACACAAAAAAAAAACAAATCATGGTGGCAAGATTGTATTTTTATTTCTGTTTTTAATTGATTTATTTTTATTAAGAAATTTAGTTGTCAAAATATTATTTAGGATTTTTTTAACTGACAAAATTATTGAAATGTGATATTTTCGTCAAATCACCTTTGAAAATGGGTCATGTGCAATGCACATGTCAGTTTTGGACAGATTATTAACGAAAATTTGAGATAAGTAATATTTAAGGTGAAATTGAAGATTTCAAGTACTAGTTATGATCAAAATTGATGTTCAGATACCGTCGATAACATAGAGAATATGTCCAGGTACCATTTATGATAATAACCCAAAAGTAAAAATGAAAACCTTAAACCACAAACTCCTCCTCCCCTTCTTTTCTTTTCTCTTCGTGTTGTTAAATTTTAGTTTTATTGTAGTCCCTTGTGATGAATAATAACCTTTTCGGGTGATTTGATCTGAATCATACTCATATCTAAATACCCCATCACCCCTTGTCAACTTTACATTCAATCAAAATTTCCCCTAAAACTTACTCTCTAACATTTTTTGTTTTCGCTAAATTATTTCTCTCCTCGGGTTGAAGAATATTGTTTTTTTTAACACACACCCCCACCCTATCCCTCCCTGGTATCCTAGGAGAGTCGAACCTTGGATCTCTCCTGGGCTAACTTTGGTGTCAAACCACTATAGCAACCACCTTGGATAAGTTGAAGAATATCGTTGTTATTTGTCTAAGTACTTTTGGTCATCTTCGTCAAATCTAGATTATTATGGGTTTAGAGAAAGTTTGTTAGACAATTTGGTATTATGCATGCGTAATTGGATCGTTGGACGTAGAGTTATTTTCAAATCTGGTCGACCCCTGTTCTACAATGGCTTCTTAGTTAGATGTGATTTGTATGTAATTAGGCCTGTAATCACCATAAAAATATTAATCCGATAGCCATTTAGAGTTTTAATCCATGTTTTGCACTCATGTAGGGAAATTGAGCATCAAAATGATATCGGGAGCAAAATGACGCATTTTGGAGACTTTTTGTGCATTTCCAACAAAAAGACGAAAAGTCAACAGATGCACCAACGGTCAACTCTTGGTCAACTCAGATTTTAGAGCTCCAAAATGTCAAATATCAAGTCTCAGAAGTGAAGAACAAGAGAATTCCGTAAGTTTGACAAAAAATCCGAAAAGTCAAGAAAAATCAACTTTGGTCAACTATGAGAGTCAATGTCAAGGTTGACTTTACGCTTTTGGAGCGCTTTATACGCAAGCAAACGTGTCGTCAAAATAGTATGTGGAAGTAAAGACCGGGGGTGTGTCGTTGGGAATTGGCGGTGCCAATCCCAAGGCAACTAGGTAACTAGGTTAACAAGCACCAATGAAGAGATAAGAAATGGATTCCTATGCATTCACTAAGTGGGGTATGTGCAAAGTGGGCATGTAGAAGGAGACATTTTTGTTGGATTGTTTGTAACTTAGAATCAATGACACGTACAACTTAATTTAAAGTGCAAGTAGTAAAAGTGAACACAAATTGATTGGAAACTTGATTGATTAAGTGAAAGGGGGTTTTGGGTCACCTTAGCCCAAATCCAATGGTTGATTTGATTTATAAAAAACATGCAAGTGAGATTGATTAGTGGATCAAATCCCGTACCCTAGCCGTACAAGGGTTCTAGGGCCATGGTCTTTTCAAGTGTGCCTCTATGCCATGCAATGGTTCATAAAGCCTCTTAGCCCAACTACTTGAGTGCAATGGGTCCCAAATTGCTAGACTAAGGCTATGGAAACTAAGACCTAGGGATTTAAACAAGACAAGCTCATCACATCCATTGCCAATTGTCTAGAGAGAATAAGGTTATCAAGCTCACAATCTCTACCAAAATAGATTAAACACATGCTTTTAGAAGTGATAAAGTTTCTAGACACATCTCAATATACATCATAATCTCAATTCTAACAAGCCTAGAGACAAATAAATAGTAAGTAAAGGTGAAGAGGGGCTCAATAGTGAAGACCAGCTGATCCTTGCTGTCACCAAGTGATGGGAGGCCTCTCCTTATGCCATTTTGATCTCCTCCTTGCTTCCTCAAGCTCCAAGCCTCCACAAACTAGATGTAGTGAGTGGATTCCTTGAGATGGTGAGTAGATGTGAGTAGATGGTAAGGAAAAGTGTTTGGGTGTGTAGTGAATGGTGTATGGAGGATATTTGATGAAGGGAGTGAGGTGAGGTGAGGAGTGGAGGTGGAGGAAAATGGAGGAAGAAGCAAAACAACGAGATTGGCGACCGGTCGACGATGACGGACGACCGGTCGTCCGGTACTGGGAATGTGAGAAAATGGGAGAGATGGAAGGAAAGGCAAATGGAAACTAGGGAGGATTTTGGGGATTTGTGGTGTCTAGAGTTGGTGAATGCTGAAAATGAAAAGGTTTTAGAATATATATGAGGGGATAAAGGGCTAGGATTAATGGGGAAAGATCCTAAGGTTAAAAACATAGACCTAAATGCCATGGGGTAGTTAGGGAAGTGTATCGACATTAAGGGCAAAGTGGTAATGTGTGTATAGCATAGACAAATCAGATTTGGGACCATTGGGAGACAAAGGGTGAAGGGAAAAGGCTAGGAGACAAAATATGACATAAGCATTAAATGCTTTGTCCCCTTTTTGAATTTGAATCTCTACTCACCACCAATATACCTCAACCAATCAAATGATCTCTCCTTGTGGATGTGGGAAAGTCTTGCATGAGTCTTTGTGTGATGCCTTCGGGGTTGACCTCGGGGTTGACCATGTGGGCCCGGTTGAGTTTGGTTGACTTTCCGGGCCGAAAGTTGACTTTTCGGTTTCTTGGTCTCAACTCCGGGATATCATTGTCCTTCACTTCGAAGACTTCAATTTTGGAATCTTGAGCTCAAAGTCACGGTTGAGTTTTTGGTTGCTCCATGAAAACGCCTTTAAAAGCTTCCAAAGTGCATCATTTTGTTCAAGTTCCATTTCTCCCGGTCCGAACTTATAAAAAGAGATAAACAAATGGTAAGTGGAATTATTAGGTGCTAAGGAAAGCATAAAACAAGTAATTAGGAGTGCTCTTTATACATAAAATATGTATAAATCAAAGGTCAAGGTCGAAAGTCAACCTTCTGACTCACCACATGAAGTCTCAAAAGTCAGCAAGGAATATGCCATTATTCTTAGGTCATCATTGATTATTCCTTAAGTCCAATTACCCCATTGTCCTCCACTTAATCCACATATTTCTAGCCCGGGAGAATGATCACTTTGGTCACTGAACTTTGCCAGATTTGACACTTTAGTCACTGAACTTTCGAAAATATCACTTTAGTCACTGAACTATTACATCGTCTATCACTTTAGTACCTCCGTTAGTTTTTTTCCGTTAAAACAACCTCTCTCCGTTAAATTCAGGGGTATTTTAGGGATGTAAGACCAAAAAATTATTTTTCTGACTCACTTTCTATCATTTTTCCGGTATCCAACTTGGGAACCTTTTAAAATATATTTCTGCTCATTTTATCATATATACTTCTTCATAACAATTGTTCTATATTCTGTCTATTATTCCTTATTCAAATTGCATGATCATCCAACGGTTTAAACATTCCCAATCTAAGAATTTATCTAGTATACTCACAAGAAAACCTCTATGTTGTTCACAACTTCAAGTGATCATATCTCACTCATTTCTTAACTAAATTTTGTAATATTTATATCAAAACGAAGCTTAGAACCTGAAATTTTAATCTGGAGAATTTCATAATTATTGGTTAGATTTACATTATGTAACAATTTAAGTAAAACTTTGCCTATTAGTGTTAGCCCAGAAATAATGGCCCAAGTTTTCCTTAAATTGTTACATAATGTAAATCTAACCAATAATTACGATATTCTCTAGATTAAAAGTTTAGGTTCTAAGCTTCATTTTTATATAAAGATTACAAAATTTAGTTAAGAAATGAGTGAGATATGATCACTTGAAATTGTGAACAACATAGAGGTTTTCCTGCGACTATACTAGATAAATGCTTAGATTTGGATTGTTTAAACCGTTGGATGATCATGAAATTGTAATACTGAATAATAGACAAAATATAGAACAACCTTTATGAAGAAGTATATATGATAAAATGAGCATAAATATATTTTAAAAGGTTCCCAAGTTGGCTACCGGAAAAATGATGGAAAGTGAGTCAGAAAAATAATTTTTTGGTCTTACATCCCTAAAATACCCCTGAATTTAATGGAGAGAGGTTGTTTTAACGGAAAAAACTAACGGAGGTACTAAAGTGATAGACGGTGTAATAGTTCAATGACTAAAGTGATATTTTCGAAAGTTCAGTGACTAAAGTGTCAAATCTGGCAAAGTTCAGTGACCAAAGTGACCATTCTCCCTTCTAGCCCTTAGATTTACCCACTTTTTATCTTAGCCTTCCATTCTTCCTCCCCTAGCTCTACCTATGTAAATCTAGTTTTAGCCATTTTAGGCATCTTTTTCAGCAACCAATTCATCACCATCACTCTCCACCTTCCCTTTCCTCCTCTTCCACTTTTCCTTTTCACTTCCTCTCTACTTGCCAGTCGAGCGGTCGATAGTACGTGGTCGTCCAACTGGCCGAACCACGGCAGTGAGTTGTTTCTCCACCACTTTTCATCAATTTCTTCACCTTCTTTCCAGTTCCTTCCTTCATCAAAGTTGTTTACCACGACTTCCTCTACACCACCATCTATCTAGCTACTGGGGATCCTCACTACTTTACTCAAGGACTCAAGATTCACAAGGATTAAGACTTGAAGCCAAGATGGAGCAAGGAGAAGGAGAAAGGGGCTTGCATTTAGGCTTTGGGTGACACAATCTTGGGGAAGCCACCTTTTATTGAGTATTTCTCAACCCTTTTCTCTCATATGCTTGTACCTAATTCTATTTGTGTAAGTCTTGATGTCTTATTTGATGGATTGTAGTGAGTAGTAACCTTATTGGGGACTAAGGCACACAACCCTAGTCCAATGTGATTATGTGATGTTTTTGATGATGAATAAATTCCTTGTGATTCATGAATATATGTGTTGTTTAATCTGATATGTGTTGGATGTGTATTTGAGGAATTAACTACTCTTTGATTATTTATGTGATCCATCTTGTATGAGAGTGTATGGTTTGGCCACTTTACTCTTCTGTAGGTAATGGACAATATATATGATGAGCATGTTTAACTCTAGAATGATCATTGATTCATGTACTTTACGCCTCCATTCTTTCTCCCCATTTTATTAGAGAGTTCTTTTGACCCTAATCTGTCTTAAGAATACCTTAGTGAAAATTCATTTCATATCAATAACATTGGTGGAATGGAGGATTAATATTCATGAGTCACTTATTTGATTTCATACTCTTTGATGCTTTACGCCTGTTAAGTAACTTAGAGAAATTCCTTAAGACACCTAGAAAGTTCTAATATAACATGACATTCGAATAACATTAGACACATGGTTCTAGACTCATAACATGGCTAGGATACATAACTTATTGATTCATAATCGCCTTGGCATGGATTCATTATTAGAGTGTTACTTGTTGCATTGGATTTGGGTTAATCGGAAACCCCAACTTTTTCATAAATTGCACACATGCTTTACTTACCTTGCATTTATTTTCTTGCATTCTATCACTTGCTTGTTTTTATTTACGTTTCATCATTTCTTCACAAAAATTGACACACGTCTACGTACACTCACACATTGTCATATACATGCATTCACTCACTCTTTCCATTTCTAATCATTCCATCATTGCTAAACAACCTAGTTGTATACTATTTAGGAATCTAGGGTCATCGATCGCTGTGGAAACGACAACCCCGGATCATTAAATATACGTCTGCTTATCTTTGCATCTTAGTCAAGATGCAGTGGTACCTATGTCGGTGTTTCTTAAGTTCGTGGCGATAATCATGATTTAGGTTTTATGGGTTCTGTTAGGTTTTTTGTTGTTTTAGGTTATGTGGGATTGGCTAGGGTTCAATGTTGATTTTGTTGTTGAGAGATTAATAGTTGTTAGTACGGCTTTTGTCTGCTTTAATTTTGTTATTTTGGCTTCGTTATTGTTGTTCGCATGTTGAAGTTAGCATCTTTGCTAGTAGCCTTTACTGAGTCTTTGATATAATATTGAAATTTATCTAATGCAATTAGATGATTTGATAAAAAAAAATTCAAAAAAAAATATAGAAGCTTATTTATGGAATTAATAATGCCAAAGAAAAATTTCTTATTTTTGAAATTTTAATGAATGAAAATAAGAAGTACAAATTAAACTGATAGCTAGACCAAAACCAGCTCGCAAGAGGGCAAACAAGACCTGAACCATTAGACTAGCACCACAATCGTAAAATGAAAAAACTTGAACAAGAATCACACAATTTAGAGCTCAAAATACGAGCCCAATTAAAACTAAAGTTAAGCAAAACGATAAGAAAACTTCGAGAAGAGATCATGTCCATAAAAGTAAACTAGAAACGGAGGCATACCTTCCCACCAATGAGAGCCATGATAATCAGCAATATGATTAGCAAGAACATTTGCAACTGAATTATCTTCTCTAAAGACGTGGGATACATAAAAATTCATCTGATGTCTAACATGAAGACAATTAACCTAAGGAACCTTGAGACGCCAATGAACAAAATGAGGAGACTTAAAATAATAAACCAGCAATAGATAGTCTGTTTCAAGCTACAAGTGTACATGTTAAATTCATGTCGTAGCTGGATAGACCGCATTCTTGGGTATACAACCTTTGTCATACTTGGTGAGAATTATATGCTTACAGAAAACTATGGTCTCAGTAGTGTACCTTGACTTAGATATGGGAATTGTCATATAAAAAAGCAAAAGAATATGTAATTGAGTGTATCCACCAAAGTACATATGTAATTGAGTGTTTTTAGCCGTTGGATCGGCTAATTCTTCATCCAACCACACATACCCCCTGCATGCATACCGTTGGATCTCCCACTTTTACATATCAGCCGTTGGATCCATGGGCGGAACTATGTAGAGACTTAGCAGGGCTGAAGCCCCCTCCCCCCCCCCCCCCCCCCCCAAGATTTTGGCCAAAACAAAATTACCTATATATATATAGTTTACTTGCAGAGCAGCCAGAGCTAATACGAAGGCAAAACAAGGAGGAAAAGAAAGGGAAGGGAAGAAGAGAAAGGAAGGAAGGAGAAGAAGAAGAGAGAAATCAGAGGAAAGAGAGAGAGTGATTGGTGATCCCTTAGAAGGTAATGGTAGGTGTTGCAAAGAGATCGGAGAGGGCTTGGAAGACCATGAACCTGCAATTGCAGCTGCCATTATTGGCTTTCGTTTCTCGGAGTCAATTTGATTAACAGACAAAGGCTAATGGAAGCGTTGTTGCTTGACAAAGAAAGAAGAGTTGAGCAAGTATTTACCATACTTATGACTTGAACGGCCATGAAGAAGACAACGCAGTGGTTTAAAAAAAAAATTCTCACCTGCCGGCGAGATTCATTAAAAAATATTTGCTTTGAAAATTACCTAGCCCCCCCAAGTTTTTAATTCTGGTTTCGCCACTGGTTGGATCACTCAAGTACATATGTACTTTGGTGGATACAAGACACTCTTGTTATCTACATAATACGATTGTTTTTTGTTTTGACGAATACATAATAGGATTGTTAAATGTTGATTCTGAAACCCCTAGGTTCCATCATCATTGTACCTTTGTAAATTTTGTTTCTTTCTTCCTTCAATTTTCGTAACTCTTCCTTAAAATTCAGTTTTCTTTACTTTTATTTGTTTATTCCAAAATCTAGAAACAATACCTTGATTGTCTTGTTTGTTAATTTCTTGTTTATGTGTGTTTTTAAATGTATAATTAATATATATATATATATATATTTTTTTTTTTTTTTTTAAGAGGATCAAAAGATTTTACTCCTACCTCTACGGTGACTCGAACCTATAACCTAGATCTTAGGTAGTGGGTGCTCTAATCACTAAACTAATACCATTTCGGCATGTATAATTAATATTAGAATTCAAGAGAAATTATCAATTCCTAAGTTGGTATTAGAATTATCATATGGATTGTAGATTGTATTACTCATACTTTCACAATATACAAAGGATAATTCGTGCGCTTTCCAGTTTGGTTATAATTTTACAACAAAGTGGTCTACAAATTCCTTGGGCAAATGGGCAATGACCCGTTTATATAACAATAGAAACAATACCTTTTAGCTTCTCAATTGTCACAATAAATTCCTGTTCCTTGACCTAAACTCAAATTTTGATTGAACTCTTCAATTTCTTCTTAAACGGTACCAATTAATGTCAACCTTTTATTCATAAGCCCATTAAAAATGGCATGTGCATGGTACATGACCAATTTTTAGCTGTAATTTTGTCAAAACTCTCATTCGATTGGTTTAAGTACTATTTGTGATAAAAAAAAATTGATTCATGTTTAAGGAAACTCGTTTTGTGTGTGCTTCGTCAACCTAAGAATATCTAGTTAGGATGTAATAAGAATTATGTATTGAATAGGATTCCAATTACCATATGGATTGTAGATTGTATTCCTCTATATAAAGAGGCACTATTCTCTCTTGTTATTTACTTTGCTTTATTCCCGTTATACTTAAACACGTTATCAGAACGAGCTTCTAGCCCTGAGATAAACAGAAAATCCTAGAACTCTAAACCCTAGGTTCACCGTTCATCAGTCGACGATCGGTTGCTACTGTGCACTACCACCACTGTGCCCCACCGCTCCCATGCATCACCGCTCCACCGCTAGCAATCTTCAGAATCTGCCTGCACAGAATATGATACTTCGACTTCATTTTTATCTCTTTTCAACCGTCGGATTGTGTTGAAAATTTTTCAACTGATTCATTTATGTTCTTCTACTTGAAGTTAAAATTTCAGGCAATTCAGACCATTGGATCTCCGGATAAGAAGTTCAGAAGAAGAGGTACTCAAGATAATCTAAGAAAAGAATCCAAGTAAGTTTTTATAAAGGTTCATGCTTTCTAGCATTTAAATTCCGTTATTTTCTTCGGGGACTTGCAACCTCCCTTCTTTTACCTCCCACCTTTCTTATAACGTGGGATAGTATACGAGACTCACCAAACTATGAGAAGCATTAGGGGAGTGATCGAGCTTCATATCGCTTGCGGTATGTGTAAGTCATGAGCACCTCTAATGTCATCATGTTATTGGTTATGATCTCAAGAGCCGAGTTGTTGCGACGCGAGCGAATACTCCGGAAAAAAAATCCGTAGAGAGAAGAGACCTTAAACGAGGAGTTCATTGTAAACCTCCGGATGAGGAATCCGTAGAGTAGAAACAACCATTCTACATCAAAGCTTTGCTTTGACTTACTCACAACTGGGTTCACCTATTTAGGTATGATGTCTAGGTAAGAAAATTTGAGATTAGTGGTATTTAAGAGAGCCTCGCTCCACCGACATCTCTTACTACTTAGCTGGTCATATTTGAGTACAGCTACCGAAAGGTTTAAGTTATGGCATTTTCCATTGATCATTCTACATCAAAGTTTCACCTAAATCCAATCCTTGGAAACGTTTCTTGGGAGCATAAGTCATAAACCATAATTATTTCATGGGAGTATTAACTCTGAAACTTATCCCTAATTATATCGTGGGAGTATTAACTCCAAAACTTATCCCTTATTATTTCGTGGGAGTATTGACTCCGAAACTTAACATATTCTTGTTCTCCATATTTATGGATTTCGAATATGAATTAAGAAAAATTGAGGGAAATGACCAACTTTTGGGGTTGAAGTTGAGAAATGACCAACATTTTCAAAATTTTTGAAAACTAACCCCATATGACTGGGTGAATTGACATTTATAACCTTAATGAATTTTTTTTTGTTTGGTCTCTCCCTCTCTCTCCCGGACTTCTCTCTTGTTCGACCTCTTCCACCTCCTCTCTTTCCCTCTCTTCCAGTTTTCCAATCATCTTCATACCACCGCCGCTCGTCTTTTATTCTCTTCCCCTCTCACCGAGCTCCTTGCAATCTCCCATTCAATGAACTCACTCACTTAAACCCAAAACACAATCCACACCAATTTCTTCACCAATCCCTCTTTGTTTCCCTTTTCTCCCTGCAAAGCTCTCTCCTTAAATCACCACAAGCTCAATCTTCAACCTGCAAATCAATTGCCATCACAGCCATGGAACCTCATAGCCCGTTGACGAGACGATAAGTTCGCGTTGAAATCATGTCTTGTATTGTCAAAGATAGGGGATGGTATAGATTAAAGACCGGGGGTTGTCGTACCCAAGGGATTGGAAGGCCCTAAATCCACTCGGTAATTATGTGGTAACCAAGTTTCTTAGCACTAAAATGATGAGACAAGAGATAGATGGATGCAAAGTGTAGTGGAGTATGTGCAAAATGAAGGTAGTGTTCAAAGTTGTGTCACCCTTGAGTGACTTGTAACCAAAACAGTGACTTAGTGACAATGCCAATCTAAGTGAACAAATGAAAACACAAGTGAATGTGCTTGATAGCTTTTGTGTTGTTGAGGTGACAAGCCCAACAAATCTGTGATATGTGTGTGATCAAATGGTGGAAACAATTGGAGTTTCGGGTTCACTCTACCCCAATCAAATGTATGACAACTCTCAAGAACATGCAACAATGAATTCACTAAGGATCAAACCCCTATCCTTGCATATTTTGTGCCTTATTAGGGTCACAAATACTCCTAGTCCATTTATCCAAGCCTTGTTAGGGTCTCAAACAAACTTCCTAGGCATAGAGTTCCAAGTATCAGGATTCAAACAAATTCAGTTCATTAACATAAACTCATCATGCTCCAAGTTAAACACCTAGGATAATATGTAACTAGCATAAAATCCTAATAAATTAAGTCTAACACATGCTTAAGAATTAGTTAGGTTCCTAAATAAGCATCAAACAAAACCGCATTTACACAAAGAACATATCCAGAAACGAAATCATCAAACATATTAAAGAGAGTTCATCAAAATATCATCATGGGCTAGAGCACACAACCCTAGCCCCCAATCATAAGAATTTATACACACATGCTTGAATAATACATCAATTTTCCTCGCTGTTCTTGATGATATCCAGAGCATGTAAGTGCACAAACGATGATGAAAGTTGCTCCATAAAGTAAATGAGGGCCTTAGGAACAACTTCCGTGAAGGATGGAAGTCCAAAAAATGGACGAAACTATGAGAAAATCGACAATTACAGTAGGTGGGCGGGTATGTCCGTCCGGACGTCCTAAGTGTTGTCCGGACGGATTGGTCGGCTGTTCTAGAGTATTTTTGATTGTTCTCTCTTGGGTGAACTCTTCTCCTTCCTATGCACGAATTGGGAACTGAATAATTCCCTTTAACGGTAAGCCGTACAACACTAATCGACAAACAAGGTTTCAAACAATGTTCAATTGAACAACCACAAGAGTATGCAATAACAACACTCAATTGAACAATCCTAAAACCCAAAGTGTGCGTCAAACTAGCACACCACGGTATATAATCTATTGAATGAATCACACAATGAATTATACGATTAAGAACAATAGATAAGCAAACCAACCAACAATCACAACACACAACACCAAAAGTGTTCACCCGGAAACCTCTACCTCTAGAGGAAAAACCGGAGGGGAGCCGTACCCCACGCTCTTGAATCACACTATGAAAAGCCAATGTGGCAAACACATACAAGGGGAAATCGTTTCCAAACTCAAACACTATCAAAGTTATTGACTAGTGGCAGTTCTAACCTTGTGTTGATTCCAATTGCTTCTTCAAGTGCACCTTCCTCAAGCTTCTCCAATTGAACTCCACCGGTGTGAACCTCCAATCGCAAGAACCACGGCTATGCAAGATGATGTATGATTGTATATTGAAACCGTTCAACTCAGCAAAACAACAATGAACGTTTGCTAGAGTTGAACACAATCTCCTTAATCCTATGGAAAGCTAAACTAGCTTGTATCAAGCAAATCAAAAGTTTATCAAGTGGATTATAAGTGGAGCATCAAGGGAGGAACCTATAGCATGGACTAGGATCACTCACTACCAGAGAACTTTCTCAAAAATCAGTTTGCAAGAGTTTTAGATTTGAAAGTTACGAAATGAAACGGCAGAAATCTGATTATATAGACCAGAGGCTTTATGTGATCGATCGCCCAAGGGGTGCGATCGATCGCTTAGCATACAGAGACGTTTTCAGAAGAGAAAACGTGAAGGGCGATCGATCGCCCGGTCGATCGCAAGGAACAAAAGCATAACGGATATATTCCGCACTCAAGCGCACTAGTTTAAACACAACGGTCATATTTCTGACCTTGGACGATCGATCGCCCGATAAGATGCGATCGATCACCTAGAGTGTTTTCAGCTTTTTAACAAAAGTTTGCATATTCTTGATTAACCATTTTAAGTTCTAGCAAACATAAGGTGATTGAGTGACATCCTAAGTAAACCAAATATGTATGAGATGCAAATGCATGATCCATACCTTGAGGAAGACGAAGACAAAATCACCACGAGCCATTGAGATGGACTTCAAAGACGCCGAATGAACACTAACCTAATGCCACGACTTATAAAGCCCTATCAACTATACAATTGAATGCAATTACAGGGAATAGGTTTTGTCTAATTAGGAAATAGCCAATTGCAAGAAAACTTGCCCTTACAGGGTGGCTGCCAAATCAGAATTCCCTAGTGGAATGAGATGACAAATATGAGTGGAATGAAAGGATATTCAAAAGAAATGTGAAGTGGAGGGAATAATGGCTTAGTACGTGGAGGAATGAGTGGGTGAGTGGGTGTGTGATCTGTGACACACATGCATGTGGCTGGTGCAAGGGAATCTCCCTTTATGTGGTGGAGCTCCGGTGGTGGTCCAGCGGTGCTGCCGCCTCTTGTGGTGGTGGTTTGCCGGAAAAATCGTCGGAAATGCAATTTCTTCATTTTCCTTCATTTCTTCGACTCTTCAAGGCCTTCAATGGCAACGTCTTCCGAAGGTAAATTTGTGCAATCTTCAATATCTAGAAGCCACGGTTGATTTCTTGTCCTCTTCTCGGAATTGTGCCAAAAAATAGTCAAAATGCACCTTTTTATGCCGAATTACTTCAACTTACTCAAATGGCCTAAATACATGAAAACATACATTAAATGCAACAAAGGGCCTTCAGAGTCACTTAATTCCCGTGATTAAGAATGCAATTTGCACTACAAAATAGGGCAAATCACACCCCCACACTTGAATCTTGATTGTCCTCAAGCAAACAAAACACAATACAATCAGGGAAACACAATGCAACACGAGAAAGGGAAAAATAGAATTCAAAAGCTTTCTCAAACCATAGTCCTCAACGAGCTCGGGATGTCGTAAACAAAAGGCATAAAATCACAAATCAAGGCTTCATAGATTTGCTAAGCATTTAACAAGCGCAATTCAATCATGCTCGGGTGAAGTGTGTGGAAACCAATGTACAATTCATCTCATACAATCAAATAGGCACACTAAACACATTAACCACAACTCTCGCAAAGATCACTAAGTATTTCTGCTCAAGTGTATAGGGTCAAAGTGTTTACTCTCATAACAAATGCTTAAAGAATGTTCCCATATGCTTGCTCATCAACCAACTCTCTACATATTGAACCACAAATTGTTAGATCTCAAGGACTTTCAATGGTAAAATGGGGCCAAGGGGTGATGGGTGAATGGAATGGAAGTATGAGTGGTGCTAAGTGTTTACAAGACATATCAACGACTTTGAAACTCAACCAAATGCTTCAACCAAAATGCTTTCTTATTCTCCTCCAACCTTTTATTGAAACTAAACATTTTCTTTTTAAACTTTCTTTTTCTCCTTTTCTATTTTTCTTTTCTTGAGGAACTTTCTTCCTTCTTTTTGTTTTTTATTTTCTTTATTTCTTTCTTTGAACATAAACAGTAAACAACTCCTCCAATCTTTCCTTTTAGTACAATCATAGAATCTCAAGCATCAAGGATAAGAAGTCACTATCAAATTCTCATAAACACAATGGAATGGGTGATGATGATGTGAGTCAACAAAGGAAAGCTAATGAGTGATCGGCTCAAAAGGGGTATTCCTAGAGTTCGTGTTTAGATGGTTAGTGATTACTTTGGCCATGGTGTTCAACTAATGCCTTAGTCATTTCTAACTCAATGTGGATCAATCAAAAACTTCAAGAGGTCTTGGAGCAAGTTCTAGGTTCAAGATATATGCAATGTTCACACATGAAGAACAAAGAGAAACATGTAAGATGCATACATGTGCATATTCAATGGGCTCAAAACCTCACAATTTCTAGGTATGTGATAGGAGCACAAAGTTTGACGTTTTTAATGTATTTTCCCTACTATTTGGCTATGATGTAATTGTAACTTTGCTATTGTAGCTTAGTTTCCATATTTGAGTCCCTAAATGATGCATAAATGTGAATATGTGCGGAAATGAGGTTTTTAGGAAAGTTTCATGTTTTGACTTGCTGATTGTATTAGGAAAATTTCCTAATTTGAATTCTTTCGTGACTCTTACAGGAATCCTAAAGGGAGTAGGAATCCTAATGCAACTAGGATTACTTTTTCAGATCGAAACTTTCGGAAAATCGGACCTCAGAAATTTACGAAGTCTAATGGGCTTTTTCGAGGCCCATTAAGAGGTGCGCTGCTGTGAGCCCAAGATGAAGGCCCAAGCCCAAGAAGGAAGGCCCAAGCCCACAAAGCATGAAGGAAAGGTCCAAGCCCATTTTCGGACAATCTGCCTGTGCAGATCTGTCAACTTTGGAAGTGCATATCTCCCACTTGCACCGTTGGATCCAGCTGTATTTTTGGCACACACTGCATGTGTGTGTTAGGTATTCTGGATTCAAATTTCAGAATCAGCCAACCATTCAAGCTTTAATTATGGCATTCTAAGTGGACACAGTTCAGTGCTGTCTACTTTCTAATTCTTTCTTCTTCTTTTATTCTCAATGCTCCACTCACCTCCATTTTTCCATCCATTTCACCACACTATGTTTGTTGCTTTCTCCCCACAACATTAGTCCTTAATTTCTTTTATTTAAATAAATGGTTAATTGCCATATGAATACATTTCCACCATTCCACTCACCATTTCTTTATCTCCCACTTAAATTCCACTTCTTTTCCCTTTCTTTCTTTATTTCTTTCATTGTCTTCTTCTTCCTCTCCATTCTCCTATAAATAGTAGCTTCATTCTTCTCTTCAAAACACACCCCAATGGGGCAAACCCTCCTCTTTCTCTTCTCACATCATATTTTCCATTCTCTAATACTAAGGGTTTTCAAGACTTCAAAGAGGAGAAGAAGGCGTCTACACCATCACCACCAGCCCTTATTCAACATCACCATCACCATCATCACCTTGTCTTCACGGCTTGGATTACTTGTGGTCAAGGATTCAAGAGTTTGTGGTTTCAAGATCTTCATGCTATTCATACGGTGTATTTCGACTTAGCCTTTAAATTTATGCCTCTTTGTTGCTTGTTTATCTTTTTTATTAGTTAACACAACATGAATTATGTCATTTTCAACCTATGTTTATGAGTTTATTTAATTCTTGGATCATAATTAATTAGTTCTTCTAGTACCTTATGTGACTCCGTTTATTTGATTCTGTTTTAGTAGAGAACTTTTATATGTTTTTATTTTAAGATTGTAAACTTAAGATGATTGCATATAATTGGTGCTAGAATTAGGGTTTTATCACAAGTAGTAAAGACTTTGGAAAGAGATCGGAAACAAATAAAAAAGATAACGGATAGATGGGCGGTCCCACTAGGTCGTGCACTTTAATTAACAACTATATTTTTATGCGTTGGACATGTTTTGATTAGCTACTGTTTCTGCCGTTTCCCAACTGCCCGGTAGTGTCGCACTTGGGTACCTGAAAGCACAAGATTGGTCAGGGGAGGTTAGTGTGTACCGACCGAAGGCCCTCCGACGCTCAAGTTAGTACCGGTAGGTTCTAAGTGCAGTGTCTTAGGGATTCAGAGAGAACGTACCTGAATAAGGAGTGAGGACTCCTTATATATGAGGTGTGGTCGGAGACAAACTTCCCTGGCGTGGGGGACATCCCCTGACACGAGCAATATTCTCTGGTCCACTACCTCGGTGTGCGCATCGAGGGATGGCGGCGCCTAGTGCGATCTTAGAGGTAGTGGACAAGCACGTGTGCCAGGTGGCCATCCCGGTACCTGTGGGGCTGGCCACTCTCGGTACTGGTCGGGAGACGTCCATGTGTAGCCGGAGAGAGAGCTTGTTGTCGGTACACCCGACCTGGTCTTACCGGTACCACCGTGGTACTTGCCGGGGCATTGGCTCGCGGCCTTGGGCTTACTGCCGGCGGGGCGCTGCCAGGGCGGTGTACTCGGTAGGGGATCCCTACCGAGTTGATAGATGCCGGTGGGGCATGGTCTGTGCTGTTGGGGCGTTGTCGGGGTTATGTGCTCGGTAGGGATCCCCTACCGAGCCAGACCGATTCAGGTGCGATGGGGCTCGGGCGGGCTGCTCCGGTGATGGTGAGCTACGTCGGTCCCTCCACGGGGCTCGTCCCGTAAAGTTATGAAATGGTAGCAACAGAAGTCCCCCAAGTGTCGGTGGACTTATTCCGGAAGTTCATATCGGGATGTAGCGAAGTGTCGGTGGGGTAGCCGTGGCGGCGCTTGGTACCGTCCCATATAGTCCCCCAAGTCCCCGAACAAGGGGTTCCTCCGGTTGGGAATTGTAACCGCTCCGAGTTCCAAGGGGAGTTGAAGTGTCGTGGCAGTTGAGCTCCTCGGCGTAACTGCCGAGGTAGTGGGGTGATACGTGTCACGCCCAGGCCGGTTTGGAAAATCATGGGGGAACTCAAGAGATGGAGGTGGAGGTGGATCCGGGGACCGATGTTGTTTCCGAGGGCCCGGTTGGGTCCTCCAAGAAGTGTTCTCCTCGGGAGGAGGTAACCTCGGCCACCTGTATCTTCCCGTTCGCAGCATTTATATACCGGTACCGACCTTTGTGGTAGTTCATTAAATAGATGAGGGACCACGGAAGAAGCGGCGGGTGCAGGATGCTGCTGTTGATGAGGCAACCCAGGGTGCCGAAGGTAGCGAGGGTGCTGGTACCGCTCTGGCCACCCATACCTTTGGTTCAGCTCCCATTTTCGGGCGTGCGCTTGGGTCCGAAAATGCGAAGTTGTACCGGGGGTGTGTGAAAAAGCCCTGGATGACCCACTACCGGTCTCTCATCTTGCTGCTTTCCCGGAGACGAATTTGAAGCAACAACGGGACTTGCTTTTTCAATGCAAGCAGAGGGTACTGCTTTTACCGCTGGCTTACTTGTGCCTTACAGTTTATTTTTTATTTTTGTGCTCACTCTTCTCGGTACTACAGTTGGTTTAAGAGGACTTGGCCTTGGAACGCCGGACCTGGGAGGAGCTCCAAAATAACGGGAGAAAAGTGGCCAGTCACAACTGTTCTTCATTTTCATTTGGATTGTACGTGTCGATCCGGTGTGTTGTGGAATTGATTTCAACCGGTACCACGGCTTCTGCACCGAAAGTAAGGGAAAATGACGTCTCGCCGATGGCAGCCTTGTATGACGTGCGGTACTCCCAGAGAACCTCCGGTAGCAGTTCAGGCCATGCGCCTTTCTTGTCACCGAGCTTGGTCCTCATGGTTCGCTTCAGGATTTTGTTTACTGCCTCCACCTGACCGTTGGTCTGTGGGTGGGCTACCGATGCAAAGAAAAGGGTGATACCCTTCTCCCAGCAGAATTTCCTGAAGGATGCAGAGTCAAATTGCTTACCATTGTCGGTGACAATGACTTGAGGGATACCGAAGCGGCAGATAATGTTTTCCCAAATGAAGGATTGCACTTACTGGGAAGTAATTGACTTGAGGGCTTTAGCTTCTGTCCACTAGGTGGAATAGTCGGTGGCGACTACCACGTATTCTACACCACCGGTACCTTTGGGCATGGGCCCGATTAAGTCTATTCCCCATTGGGCGAAAGGACATGGGTTGACCATTGTCTCCAGTGGCTGGGACGGTTTCGGTACGTTCGGTGCGGAGAATTGGCAGGCTTTGCATTGTCTTGTAAATGATACTGCGTCCCGGAGGAGCGTTGGCCAGAAGTAGCCGAGGCGGACGAGTTTGTGAGCCATTGCTCGTCCTCCCGGGTGGTGGCCACAGATGCCCTCGTGTACCTCCGAGATGGCCTCTCGGGACTCGGCCGGTCCGAGGCATCGTAGGTATGGTAGGGAGTGCGCCCGCCGGTAGAGATGATTGTTGATGATGAGGTACCGGGAGGATCGAAACTTTATTTTCTTTGCCTCATCATTATCCCTCGGGAGGGAGGCATCACGTAAGTACTCGAAGATTGGTTTCATCCAGTTTTCCTCCTCCAGGCGCAAGTGGTTGACCTCGGTCGGTGTTGTCTCGGTGCTTCGGTTTTCTAGCATGTCAATAGGTACTGAGTTCCGGGGGTTAGGATCAATAGCCGAGGCTATTCTGGCCAGGGCGTCAGCCCTCTGATTTTCTTCCCACGGTACTTTCGTTAGCTTGACGCATGAGAAACCGGCAGTGAGCTCTTTTGCCAAAGTCATATACCGAGACATAATGGGATCTTTGGCTTGGTAGTCCCCCGAGACTTGGTTGACAATGAGCTGCGAGTCGCTGAAGACTTGGAGCTGCTGGGCTCCCATGTGCCGGGCCAGCCGAAGGCCGGCCAGGAGTGCTTCGTACTCGGCTTCATTGTTGGAAGCTTTGAAGTTGAACCGGAGGGCACACTCGAGCTGAGATGTGTCGGGACTTCCGGTGTGGGGGGTGATGAGGATGAGTCCTGCCCCGCTACCGTGGGTGTTCGAGGCACCATCCACATATAGCTGCCAGATCGGTAGTGCGGGATCAAACTGTGATTCCTCGCCGGTGGCATGGGCCGTCTCGGCCGGGGCGTCTCCTTCTACCGACATGGGTTTGGACTGCACATATGTGAATTCAGAGACAAAGTCAGCCAGTACCTGTGCTTGATTGCCGGTCGTGGCCGGTAGGTGATGTCGAACTCACTGAGCTCGATGCTCCACTTCATTAGTCTGCCAGATGCCTCTGGCTTTTGCAGGATTAGCCGGAGTGGATGATCGGTAAGCACCACAATGGGGTGTGCCTGGAAGTATGGGCGAAGCCTTCTGGCTGAGATCATGAGTGCGAGGATGAGCTGCTCAATTTCGGGTACCGAGTCTCGGTATCCACGAAAGACTTGCTTGTATAGTCTACCGGTAGTCCTCCTTGTTTTGGCTCCCGACTAGGATCGAACTCACATCGGTCCTTGATACCGATAGGTATGGGTATAGAGGTTCGCCTAGTACGGTCTCGCCGAGCGGCGGCGCCGCCGCCGATACTCCTTCAATGCTTTGCGAAGGCTTGCTCGCACTCGGTGGTCCGGCCTTCGAACTTCTTCCCGGTCTTCAATATTTTGAAGAATGGGGCACGCCGGTCGGTAGACCGTGATATGAACCATGGCAGACCTGCGATGCTGCCGTTAAGGCTTTGGACGTCCTTGAAGCTTTTGGGAGACTCCAAGTCCAGGATCGCTCTGATCTTCTCGGGATTAGCCTCGATGCCTCGGTGGCTGACCATGAAACCAAGGAATTTCCCCTCGGCTACGCAGAAGACGCACTTCTCGGGGTTGAGCTTCATCCGATAGTCTTGGAGAATGGAGAATGTCTCCTGTAGGTCGGTGAGGTGGTCAGCCTGTTTGAGGCTCTTGACGAGCATGTCGTCTATGTACACTTCCATGGTCTTCCCGATCTGCTTGGAGAACATGCGGTTGACCAGCCGTTGATAGGTGGCCCCGACATTTTTCAATCCGAAGGCTAGGACCTTGTAGCAGTATAGACCTTGGTCGGTCATGAAGGAGGTGTGCTCCTAGTCTTCGCGATCCAGCTTGATCTGGTTGTAGCCTAAGTAGGCATCCATGAAGCTCAAGGCCTCGTGGCCGGCAGTGGAGTTGACAAGCTGCTCGATCCTCGGTAGAGGGAAGCTGTCCTTGGGACATGCCTTGTTGAGATCGGTGAAGTCGATGCACATTCGTCAATTCCCGTTGGCTAACCACCGGGGGTATTGAAGCTCCCGGATGAAACCGATGCTTAACAGTTTGTCGACCTCAGCCTTCATAGCCTCGTACCGCTCCTGGTCCCCGACGCGTCTCTTCTGCCGCACCGGCCGATAGACAGGATCGATCCCGAGTTTATGGGAGATGGTTGTGGTAGAGATACCGGGCATGTCGGTGTAGGACCAGGCGAAGACTGAAGCATTGTCTTTGAGGAGTTTGATCAAGTCGGTACGTAGGGCGGTCGGTAGGTCGGTACCAATCTTGACTACCCTGTCAGGCTGTTCAGGGAACAAGGCAATCTGTTCTACCTCCTAGTGGGGTTTTCCGTGTATGATTACAACTCCTTCACGGGGGTCATCTGGCTTGTCTGCTGCTGCCGCGTTATTACTGGGAGTGATGCTGCACACGTCCCGGTAGGGTTGTCATGGCTTCGTCTCCTGGGCATAGCATGACCGGGCCATGGGTTGACTTCCTCTGATAGAGGCAATCCCGGCGGAACTGGGGAACTTTAGCATGAGCAGGTAGTAGCACACGCAGGCCCTGATTTGGCAAAGGATGGGCCTACCGAGTATGAAGTTGTAGGAGGATTCGCAATCTACTACCAGCATGTGAGCTGATACCTTCTGGGACAGGGGGTATTGTCCGACCTCGACGTTGAGCCAGACGCTACCGAGGGGTTGGACAAGATCCCCCGAGAAGCTGATGAGCGGGTTTACCGTCCTCGAGATGTTCTCGAGGGGCAGGTCCAATTTGAGGTAGGCACTCTTGAAGATAACGTTGGCAGAGCTGCCACCGTCGACCAATACCTTGTGCATCAGGTCGGTATGGACCTTGGCGGAGATCACGAGTGGGTCACCGTGGAGGGTAACGATGCCGGCTTCCTCTTTACCGGAGAACCCTATGTTCCAAGGATACCGTTTCGCCTCTTCGTGCCGGCGCAGACTGTACCCAGAAGCACTGCAGATGTTGCTTTGGTTCCTTCACATGGGATCTGTGCTCGGAACGGGTGGTACCGAAAAGGGTAGGTCCTCCACTGATGGTGAAGATTTCCTTCCGGAACCCTAGGGGGTTGGCCAACATATTGGGTGAGCTTCCCATCCCGGTGCAATTGTTCAGCAACATCCCTCAAGGCCTGGAACTCCTCGGTATTGTGAGTACCAGACTGATGGTGAGTACAGTATTTACCGGTGTTGACCCGGTTGCCAGCATGTGGTGGCTTCTTCCACTGCTGAGGGAAAAGCTGGGGGTTTTCCTTGTAGATGTCCTCCATTGGCTTGTTGAATATGGTGCAGACCGGTAGGCTGTCATCTGCGAGGTTCTGCCGGTTGGACTTCTTGAACCGGTTTTGCCTCCAGGAATTCTTTTTCTTGGAGTACCGGTTGTACCCGGTTTCAGTCCAGCCTTAGCTTGGAGTGTTCACCTGGTTGACGTCGGGAGTCGGGGTGTATGGCCATCCGTCTTGGTAAGACGGGGGTGTGCCCTGGGCCGAGTAGCCGGAGCTCTGCCCTTGGTCGTATTGACTTAAGTAGGGCGGTACCCTTGGCTCGCAGTAACCGGAGTCAACCTGGTATACCGGTCGGTGCTGGTGGTTCTGGGGGGCTTGGTATTGGTGATTCTGCTCCCTATGGGGAGGATCATACCGCTGGTTGTTATTCTGGTTTCCCCAGCTGTTGTTCCGGTTGTTCCCTCGGTAGTTGTTGCCCCGGTTGCGCTTGTCATTCTGCCTTGGTTCTTCAACCTTTGGCGCGCTGACCTGCTCCTGCTTGCGTTTATCCCCGGTAGGGTCCACGGTCACCGTGGAGGCCTTGCTACCTTTGTGCATTTCGTTGAGCTGAGATTTCCTCTCGTCGGTCAAGTAGTAGTTGCGGGCGTGCTGGCTGGTTCTGCTCATGAGCTCGGTATAGGTGAAGACCGTGCTGGTAGAGTTCAGGCCATCCCGGAAGATTTGGGCTGCACGGATGTCATCCTTGGTGTTGCAGCGCCGGTAGGCAGCCTTGAACCGTTCCATGTAGTCAGCCAACCGTTCACGTGTGGGTTGCTAGAAGCCGGTGAGCTCTCCCACCGAGTAGAAGAAGCTGGACTTGGTGGCATACTAGGTGGTGAAGGCCTCAACCAGCTGCTCGTAGCTATCGATGGATTCCGGCTCTAGTTGATAGAACCATAACATGGCCTCCTGAGTCAGGGTATTGACAAAGGCATGGCACCAGTCCTCATCGGTATAGCCCCTGCCGTTGTAGGCAGATGATATAGGTTATTTCTAAGCACCAAAATAGGCACTTAAAAATAGCTCAATTAAATCCCTGCAAACACAAGAGTTAGTCGATGGTAGTATAGGAAAGCAAGGGTGTCTCCCGCAAAGGATTGTGTGTTAATTGCTAATCTAAGACTCGACACTAAACTATAACGACTCTAAGTAACCTAAACAGAAAAATACGAACGTCAGACGACCTAAATCAACCCAGAAAATTATGAAATTAAATACCTAGACTCTAAACACACTAATGACGATGCTCACAAAGTTTCAATGGATTTGGATAAGATTTGGATGACGAAAATAAATAGTAAATACAGACAGAAAATAAATGACGAAAATAAAGTAATTATGAGTTGATGTTGAGAACAGTTGATGGGAATTAGTTAGGAGAAAGCCCTCCACCACTAGACAATCATGCAAACAAGTTAATATTCCTCTTATCAATTCTTATTCATGAATGAAGATTCTCACAATTAGCCCTGAACTGCAGCGTATCTAATTGTATTACTCTCTCTTACTTGATACGCTATATGAATGAACTGCATACCACACAACTTATCCCTAACATGCAACCTAGGATGAACTGCATACGACTAGATTTAACATATAGTAGTCATTAAGTTCGAAGAGAGTTTGAGAAATCACAAGGCACACAAGATTATGAACTGCATATCCCACGTAACCTAGAAGCTATTTCACTTATTAACCGCAATTAATAATCGTTCCTTGTTAGCATATATGATGGGACAACCGGTCATGCATATACCCTAGAACAATACATCCTAACACAAGCATCTAAGTAGGCCTCCAAAGATACAAATATTAGATATCATCAATGATTATCCGGTGAAACAACTTTCATCCATAAATAAGAATATCTAAGAAAAACGTTATAACAAATCCACAATCATGTCTACGGCTTCAAAGCAGCCCCTAACTACTAAGAAACTAGCCGAACATGGCTAGGTTGAAAACATAAGCAAAATAATAAAGGAGAAGATCTTCTGATTCCGGCTGATTAAGAGATGCTTAAATACCCCAAGTTAGGGTTTAATTCGTCCAAGCCCAATAGGAGTCGAAGCCCATGAGGAAAAGTCATAAAACCTAAATGAATTAGGTTTCCTGATTCGCGGCAGATTGACCTTCGCTCACATAAACAGCCATAACTTCTTCTAGAAAACTCAAAATCATGAACCGTCAGAAGCTACAGAAAATAGACATCCGGGGCTTTCTATCCATATGTGGTACATCTTCTAATTCATCTTGAGCTGCTCTCAGTCCTCTGTCGAAGTGGACCTATCTGCACAGGCAGATTCACCAATATAGTTTGTAATTGCTCCTTTTTGCTTCTTTTCATTCCTCAATGCTCCAAGAGTCCTATAAAACATAAAACGACATAACTAACTCGAATAAAGGAGGAATGTGAGAGAATTAATATAGAATTAAGCACATCGGAGCATAGAAATATGCTCCTATCAGCAGACTGGAAGGCGGTCACATGCATCACCGGGTCTTCCTTGCCAGTGTAAGAATCCATCTTGAGGTTCTTAAATTGTTGGTTGTGGTTATGGATTCTCCCAGTGAAGGGACCGACGGGTTTCTTGGCCATACCGAGGCTAGGTGCACTCCCGGCGGTACCGGTCTCTACTCTTCCGAGACGGTCATCGAGCTCTCGGAAGAGGCTGGCCAGTGTGTCCTCTTCCACTCGCGGCCCGGGGGCGACGGTAACTGGTTCCTCGTGGAGGGTGTCGTAGTCCTCATCGGTGTCCTCTTCCCCCGCGGAGTGGACTACGCCTTCGGCGTCAAGGAGCGAGACTTGCGGTATCGGTAGGGACTCGGTCCGCCTATCCGGTACGCGGTGCCTTGGCCTCGAAGGGGTGTCGATCCTCGGTATAGATGCCGACACGGATTGACCGGGGTTTGCACCCCGACGAGACGCTCCCTCGGCCAGGCTAATCTCCCGGTCGCTAGCCTCTTGAGCAGCGAGTTGGTCACGGCGCAACCGTTCGCCGCCTTCCCGGAGGTCCCGGATCATGGCCTCGAGTCTCGCCACCGTCGAAGGCTCAACTTGGTGGGACTCTAGGTTTCCGACTCGGTGGAGTGGACTGCCGCTGGCGTCTCCTCCGGAAGATGCCCAAGACCAGTAATAGTCAAGGCTTCCTTGGTGGATTTGGACTTCTTGGTTTGCTTCGTTGGCTGTGAGCCATCGCTAGCTAATTTCGTCATTGCTTGACTGGTAGAACACCTCACGGAGTGAGTATGCTTTGGTTATGAAGTGGTGGAAATGTTTCCACAGAGGGCGCCAAATGTTTATGCCGTTTCCCAACTGCCCGGTAGTGTCACACTTGGGTACCTGAAAGCACAAGATTGGTCAAGGGAGGTCGGTGCGTACCGACCGAAGGCCCTCCAACGCTCAAGTTAGTACCGGTAGGTTCTAAGAGCAGTGTCTTAGGGATTCAGAGAGAACGTACCTGAATAAGGAGTGAGGACTCCTTATATATGAGGTGAGGTCGGAGACAAGCTTCCCGGCGTGGGGCACAACCCCCGACACGAGGAATATTCTCTGGTCCACTACCTCGGTGTGCGCATCGAGGGATGGCGGCGCCTAGTGCGGCATAGGTATGCGACTTAGTGCGATCCGTGAGGTAGTGGACAAGCACGTGTGCCGGGTGGCCGTGCCGGCACTGTGGGGCTGGCCACTCTCGGTACACTGGTCGGGAGACGTCTATGTGTAGCCGAGGGAGAGCTTATTGTCGGTACACCCGGCCTGGTCTTACCGGTACCGCTCGGGCATCGCTGGGGCTTTGACCGCGGCCCGGGGCTTACTATGCCGCGGGGCGGTGCCATGGCAAGTGTACTCGGTAGGGGATCCCTACCGAGTTGATAGATGCCGGTGGGTATGGTCCGTGCCGCCGGGGCGTTGTTAGGGTGATGTGCTCGTAGGGGATCCCTACCGAGCCAGTAGACCGATTATGTGCGATAGGGCTTAGGCAGGCTGCTCCCGGTGATGGTGAGCTACTTCGGGCCCTCCACGGGGCCTGTCCCGGTAAAGTTATGAAATGGTAGCAACAGCTACCTTTGCATGTTTGATTGATTAATCTAGGTGCGGTCGCTTAGGTTAATTTTCATGAAAGTGGTTTTATTTAGGGAATGATAATTGGCGGTCCAACATTCCACATATGTTAATTTCGGTTTCATGGCTAGGGAACTTGGTTAATTTTCGGTCCAATAATTGGTAAACTTGTATACTTGTGGCTGAACTTTATATACTTTGTGTTTCATCTCATATTATTTAATTTATTCTTTGTAATTTAATTAATTTATTTCATTCAATTTATCTCTTAAACCCCCTTTTACTTTGTACATATGTATATATTCTTTATACTTGTTAATAATAATTCTTTATTTTATATAATTCTTTGTGACATTTTTTGTTAGGTACACCCTTTGATCTCCGTTGTGAACGATACCCTACTATGCACTATACTACTACCGATAGAGTTTTTTTAAATTGATGCTCCTTTTGGGCGTATCAATTTTTGGCGCCGTCGACGGGGATTTAAAATACTGTTGTTATGCCTAACGTTTTATACTTGTGAATATTGTGAATTATACTTATTGATATTTTGTTACACTTAGTAATTTATTTATGTGTTTTTAATCTTTTATATAGTTGATTATTTTTGTTGTTGTTGTAAGTTGTAACTTGAACGGAATAGGTAAGGTCCTTTTGTTAATATTGGCCTAAACCCTTCATTTGTACCTTGCTAAGGTCACTTGAGGTTGAGGGCGGCCTTTATTAACACTTGGAGAATTGTCTAACACTAAAGTGCTTTCTGAACTGAGTAAGGGGCACATGGATGGTGTCTAGGTCGAGACCCTGGGTGACAGATTTTGGATTCAGAGGACTATAGACAGACGAAAGTCGATAGGGGCTTGCCTCCGTAGTACCACTAAATGAATCCTGCCCCTCGCTTATCTCTCATATGATCTGGCCATTCGCCTTCTGAAACAAAGGAAATGTATTTAAGTCTAGGCATTGCACCTAGGCCGTAAGTGACTCGATGATACCGGAGGGGTTGTTTGTGAGTATCACCGTCAACGTGTAGTGGATGGTAAGTTGTGACCAGGGGTTGTCGTACCCAAGAGATTGGAAGGCCCAAGATCCCTACTTGGTGAACAAATGCAAACAAGGTATACAATGCACTAGAAATGGTGTGATTAGAGATGGATTATGTACTTAGAAGTGAGGTATGTGCAACATGGATTTGTAGTGTTCAAAGTGTGTCACTCTTGGGTGACTTGTGACCAAAACAGTGACCAAGTGTGGCAAGGACAGTAGCTAAGTAAGCAATCTAATGTAGATGAAATTGTTGTAACAAGAACACAAGTGAATGTGTTGATAGCTTTGTGTGTTGTTGAGGTGACAAGCCCAACAAATGTATGATTGCTGTGTGATCAAATGGATGGAAACGATTGGGGTTTCGGGTTCACTCTACCCCAATCAAATGTGTGACAACTCTCAAGAACATGCAACAATGAATTCACTAAGGATCAAACCCCTATCCTAGCCATGTTATGGTTCTAGGATTGATTCTTCTAGGCCTATTTTGTGCCTTATTAGGGTCACAAATACTCCTAGTCTATTTATCCAAGCCTTGTTAGGGTCTCAAACAAACTTTCTAGGCATAGAGATTCAAGAATCAAGATTCAAACAAACTCAGTCCATTGACATAAACTCATCATGCTCATTGCAAACACTTAGGATAAAATGTAATCAACATAGAATCCAATCAAGTTAAGTTTAACACATGCTTGAGAATTAATTAGATTCATGAACAAGCATCAAACAAAACCGTATTTAACCAATGAACATATCCAGAAATGAATTCATCATGCATACTCAAGAGAAATCATCAAAACATCATCATGGGCTAGATCATACAACCCTAGCCCCCAATCTAATGAACTACTCACAATTCATTGTCATATACATCATTAATCTCAAAGATGAAAACATAAACATAAAACTAAAGAGAGAAAGAGTTAAGAATTGCTCAAGGGTCGTAGCCAGCAGCTCCTTGGTGACTCCAAAGATATATGCAGGCCTCCTCTTCGTTCTTCTCTCCTCCTTCAAGCTCTAGTAAGTCTAGCTTCCGATTCCTTGCTCCTCTTGATGGATGGCAACTTATAGTGAAGGTAGATCGATGGAATGGTGGTGGAAAGTGTATGGCTGTAGTGTATGGGGTGTGTGGAAGATATTTCGTGAAGGGATGGAAGTGAGATGGGTGGTGGAAGGTGGTGAAAATGGAAGAACAAAAATGGCAGACGTACTGGGCGTCCGGGCGGATGGTATCGGCGTCCGGGCGCTTGGTGTGTCTGTGTGTGTTTCTGCAAGGTTTGGCGAGAGAAAATGGTGTCTATCTCCCTAGGGTTTCTTTGATCGTGAGTAATTGATTGAGAATGGCTTGGGAGGGTCTGGTGAGCCTCCAAGGATGCACTAGGGATTCCTAGTGGGATGACATGGAATGGATGAGTGGAGAGAAAAGAAATGGAAAAGAAAAGGAAAGTGGAGGGAATAATGGTGAGTGGACATGTGAGAGGGTTGGTGGGTGGCTGAGTGGGTGTGTGACCTATGTCACACATGTGTGCAGCTGGTGTAGGAGGATCTCCACTTCTGTGGTGGTGCTCCGGTGGTGGTGGTTTGCCGGAAAAATAGCCGGAAATGCAATTTCTTCATTTTCCTTCCTTTATTCGATTCTTCAAGGCCTTCAATGACAACGTCTTTCGAAGGTGAATTCATGCAATCTTCAATGTCTAGAAGCCACGGTTGGCTTCTTGTCCTCTTCTCAGAAGTGTGCCCGAAAGTAGTCAAAATGCAGCTCTTTGTGCCGAATTACCTCAAGTCACCTAAGTAACCTGAAATCATGAAAACGCATATTAGTAGTAACAAAATGCCTTCGGATAAGCTTAACTCTCGTGATTAGGAATACAATTTGCGCTATAAATAAGTGCAAATCACACCCCCACACTTGAATCTTGCTTGTCCTCAAGCAAACACAACATAAAACAATAAGGGAAACACAATGCAAAACAAGAAAGGGAAAAACAGAATTCAAACAAAAATTTCTCCAACCATAGTCCTCAACGAGCTCGGGATGTTGTAAACAAGAGACATAAGATCACAAATCAAGGCTTCACAAATTTGCTAAGAATTTAACAAGCGCAATTCAATCATGCTCTGTGAAGTGTGTGGAAACCAATGTACAATCCATCTCATGCAATCAAATAGCCACACTAAACACATTAACCACGACTCTCGCAAAGATCACTAAGTATTTCCGCTCAAGTGTATAGGGTCAAAGTGTTTACTCTCATAACAAATGCACAAAGAATGTTCCCATATGCTTGCTCATCAACCAACTCTCTACAAATCGAACCATAAATTGTTAGATCTCAAGGACTTATAATGGTAAAACGGGGCCAATGGGTGAATGGAATGGAATGGAAATATGAGTGGTGCTAAGTGTTCACAAGACATATCAACGACTTTGAAACTCAACCAAATGCTTCAACCAAAATGATTTTCTTATTCTCCTCCAACCTTCTTCACAAACTACTTTCTTTTTGGATTTGTCTTTCTTTCTCATTTTCTATTTTTATCTTTATTTTTTCTTGAGGAACTTTATTCCTTCTTTTTGTTTTTGATTTTCTTTCTTTCTATCTTTGAACAATAACAATAAACTAACAACTCCTCCAAACTTTCCTGCTTTAGTACAATCATCAACTCTCAAGCATCAAGGATAAGAAGTCACTATCAAAGTCTTGTAAACACAATGGAATGGGTGATGATATTTTGAAGTGGTGGAATGAATGTGTGTGATGTGGGTGAACAAAGGAAAGCTAATGATGTATATGGCTCAAAGTGGGCTATTCCTAGAGTTCAAATTCATATGGATAATGGTCAATTTGGCAATGGGGTTCAACTAATGCCTTAGTCATTTCTAACTCAAAATGGATCAATCAAAAGCTTCAAGCGGTCTTTGAGCAAGTTCTAGGTCCAAACCTTATGCAATGTTCACACATGAAGAACAAAGAGAAACATGTAAGATGCATACATGTGCATATTCAATGGGCTCAAAACCTCACATTTTCTGGGTATGCATGGCAATACATGTGAAGTGTGCTTCTCGGATTGCAATCAATGAATCAACAAAGGTGAAGTGTACATGGTGATCAAGCAATCATGAATCATGCATATTAAACTCAAAGCAAATCATATCAAGCCTTAACAATGATCACAGTCTCTAGAACACAACAAAGTAAGCTCAATTCATCATTGGGATCGGAAAAAATAGACACAAAACACAAACAACACACAAAAGCAAACAGAAAAACCAAAATTTCACAATCAGGGGCTCTGGCGTCTGGGCGTCTAGTTTGGGCGTCCGGGCGGATCAAGTGGCAGAGAGCAGTTTTCTGGAATTACAAAGGGCGTCCGGGCACCTAGTTTGGGCGTCCGGACAGATTACACGATTCTTACCTCCCAGACTTGTGGGCGTCCGGACACTAGAAGGGTGTCCGGACGGATTAGCTACTGGAACTTGACAAAATTCGAAAAAATTGAAATATTTTGGCCAAAACGAACGCAATCTCACCCCCACACTTAAACTTAACATTGTCCCCAATGTGATAAGTGAATTTAACAATAAACTTTGGGTGAGAAATATGCCAAACAATACAATCACACAAAACAAACAAAAATGAAAACAAACAAAGATAGAAATACTCCCCTTCGAAGCGCATTCTTTCCGTTTTAGACACGAACAATCACCAACAACAAGGTTTCAAGACCTTGCAATCCAATGCTCATGACCTTTGGTGATGCTTATCATGATGTACTTCAAAAGTCGGGGATATGGGGCTGCCTCCCCATGAGCGCTTGTTTTTAGAGACCCTCAAGCCGGTCTTTTACCTCCATTCTTCATGGAGGCTCATAGCTCTCCTTCTTACCACCCACCATGGTGGTCTTCTCACAACTCCCGCCAAAACAACTACTTGGCTTTAGAAACTTGGGAGCGAAACACGGTGGCCAAAAACATAAAACCTTCTTCTTCTTCTTGTTAGGCCCCTAACAACTTTCTTCTTCTTTGATGCTTTTCTTGGTACCGTCTTTGCATCACTTGATGGAGGATGCAGCTTCACATACTCATCGATACATTGCAGCTTTGAGAGTTTACTCTCATAAATTTCTGGGGGTTCACACTTGTCTATTCGAAAACAATCCCCTAAAGGCATGGGATTTCTCGTAGCATCAAAGATCCGAAATCCGACGGTTGTATCGAACACCGTCATTGTGAGAATCCCTTTTTAGACATCAATTCTTGTCCCAGCAGTGGCCACGAATGGCCTTCCTAAGAGAATATGCATCTCTTCTTCTCCTCCACTCTCAATATCCTTCATATCAAGGATCACAAAATCTGCCGGTATGAGGAGTTCTTCAAACTTCACAAGAACATCCTCAACTATTCCCATGGGCTTAACTTGGCTCCGGTCTGCTAGCTTGAGTGTAATCTTCATCGGCTTGATGTCATCCAGTCCAAGAGTCTTGTACACATCATAAGGCATGAGGTTTATTGATGTCCCCAAGTCCAACATAGCCTTGTCGAATCCCTTGTTGCCTATGATGCAAGGGACCATGAATGAACCGGGATCATTAAGCTTGGGAGGAAGCTTGCCTTGTAGGACAGCAGAGACATCCTCAATCAATATTATTTGTTCATCCTTCAAGAACTTCCTCTTGTTGGTGCACAACTCCTTCAAGAACTTGGCATAGGGAGGGAATTGCTTGATAGCATCAAGGAGAGGAATTGCTCGATACTTGTTGTTCTTCTTCTGTAAATCCTCTTTCCTTTGAGCTTGAGGAAATGGAGGAGGCACTTGATGAGTTGTTGCATGCAAATGAGGTACACTCAAGTTACATCTCCTAGGAATGTCATGGCTTGGCACTTGTGCACTCTTCAACTTGCCATCCTCCTTGTCAAATGTGACATTCTTGCTCTTTCTCTTGTTGTAATCCCTCTTGTCAAACTCATGATCAAGAGACAACTGCCCAAATTCATCCCCCAATGGTGTGCCATCTTCATGATTGAAGACACTAATAGATGAAGGCTTGGACACTTCAACATTCTCCTCTCGGGTAGAATTTCTTTTCTGTCCAGGACCCAGACGATCGGACGCTACCTCTTGGCGTCCGCACGAATTCGTCGAATTTTCTGAAATTTCAGTCTGGGATGACCGGCGTCCGGGCGCCCATTCTTGGCGTCCGGGCGGATTGCACGGGGGCTGCAAATTTTTCTCACTGATTGACTGGCGTCCGGACGGCACTGCTTGGCGTCCGGACGGCACTGCTTGGCGTCCGGACGGATTGGGCAAGTTCTCCTCACTGACTGAAGGGTGTCCGGACGGATTGACTTGCAGAGAACTCTCTTGATTCAGTTCTCGATTCAATGCTCCTCCGGTAGGTACATTTTCTTCCCTACCGGCTTCCTTATCCTCCCCCTTGTTTCTCCTCAAAGTCCCAACAACAAATTCACGCTCCAAATTGCCGGATGGTACATTTTCTTCCCATCCGGCCCCATTCTCCTCAAATAAAATTTCAGAATCTAAACAAGGTCCCATGAATGTTGTAGAAGAAGAGGGGGCATATATGTGAGCATGGGGGTCATAATTGATGAGGTTATCATAAGACCTACCTGAACGAAGGGTGGTGATCGCCTTCACACTCTCATGCCTCGGATTTTGCTCCGGTTGTGAAGGTAATCCACCTTGTTGCCTTGATTGGAGTTGCTTGGAGAGTTGCCCCACTTGAAGCTCCAATTTGCTCAATCCTTGGGACACTATGGACACACTCTGATCGGTCTTGAGCAGGCTTGCAGAGAGGGCAGTGAGTATCTCTTTGAATGTAGGCTCCCTTGAATCATTTGATTGAGCATGGTAGTTCTCCCTCTTGTGCTCAAATCCGGGAGGTGCTTGATATGTGCTTTGTCTTGGAGGAGCTTGTGAGGTGCTTGCCTCCTGAGCATACATAGGATTAGGAGCTCCTCTTTGATAGGTGTTAGGGCCTTGGAACCCTTGTGATCTCCCTCCTTGATAAGATTGGTTTCCTCCTTGAAACCTTCCTCCAACAAATCTACCTCCTTGGTAGTTGTTTCCTCCTTGATAGGTACTGCCCCCTTGATGGCCTTGGCTGTTGGTTAGAGCTGCATTCTCCACATGCCTCTTGCCATAGGAGTAGTGAGGATGATTGTTCAGCTGTGAGGAGTGGTGCTCCGGATTATAATTGTCCACTTGATACAATTGCTCATCCAACACTCCTTGTTGAATGGTGGCTGAATAGTATTGGCACTCAATGGTTTCATGCTCCATGGAACCACAATATGTGCATGAAACAGCCACTGCCTTGACTTGCTCACTTGGATGAGGAGGAGCTGCATTGCCATATGCCTTGAGCAAGAGATCAAGCTTGGTGTTCATGGCAGCCTCTAGTTGCTCAAACTTTGCATTCATAAGATCATCCACTTGCTGAATTTGGGAGACTCCTTGGACTGCCCTTGATCTTGGCTCTACTCCTCTTGGTTCTCTTCCCCCAAGATGTGGCTCTTCTCTTTCCCTTAGCCTTGAGTCTCTCCTCCGGTCATGGTTGTCCCACTGCCCGGATTGAATAGAGAGCTCCTCAATGATGTCCCAAGCGGCAGTAGGTCCTTTCCTTTGAAAGCTGCCACCACATGCGTTGTCAAGTCTCCTCCGGTCATCATCAAATAGACCGTCATAGAATGAGGAAACAAGCTGCCATTTGCTGATTCCATGGTGTGGACATCCAAGCTCCAAATCCTGGAAACGCTCCCAAGCATCGTAGATAGATTCACGCTCACCTTGCATGAATGTGGTGAGCTGAATCCTCATGGCAGTAGTGCGATGATGAGGGTAATAGGTGTTGAGGAAGACCTTCTGCGTGTCATCCCAAGAACGGATGCTTCTTAGCTTTAGCTTGTGAAACCATACCTTTGCCTTTGCCTTGAGTGAGAATTGGAAGAGTCTAAGCTTCAATTCATCAAAGGTCAATCCTCCTCTGCTTAGGGTGCTGCAAATGGCTTCAAAATCGATCATGTGATCGTATGGTCTCTCCTTCTCAACTCCATGGAAGGTAGGCAGAATAGACAAGATCGAATGCTTGATCTCGTATGCAATTTGTGGATGTGGATGGAAAATACAAGATGGTGTATTGACTATGCTCGGATTTGAGTAATGACTCAATGGCAGCTCCACTTCATCAATGGGAGGCACTTGATCATTGTTGTTCACATCCCCCATTGTCTCTTTGGGTGGTGTAGGCTGCTCTGGAAGATGTGTAACTGGTGGAGCACTTTCAGTTCTCCTTGGTCTACCTCTTCCTCTTCCTCTTCCCCTTCCTCTTCCACTAGGTCTTCCTCTTGTGTCTTCACTCAAAACTCTCCCACTTCTCAACACAATTTGATCACTAGAAGTGGAGGACACGTTCATGTACCTTTAAACACAACAAAGGTTGAGTATAACAACACTTAAAAGCAAGGAATCAATGACAAAATGGAGTTGGAAGTAATTGGAAGCAAAATGCACAAAACAGTTTCACAAAAATGGTCCCAGACGATCGGACGCTAGGCTTGGCGTCCGGACGAATTCTTCGGGAAATGGCTTCTGTATCAAGGGCGTCCGGACGTCACAATGGGTGCCTGGACGGATTAAGTGAATTTCAGTTACAGAGAGTTCAGAAATAATTACGAAAATTGCCACTGTGAACAACTTCACTGGGCAACAGAGAAACAAATCACAATTTACCTAGGCAAACCTTAACGAAACACAACCAAATTTTAAACACAATAACTAGACACACAAAAGAACTAGCACAAAAATTTTTAGAATTTTCTGGGTCGATTTACTATGCTAACAAAAATCGGGAAACACAAACAGTAGCAAACACTATGCTAAGGAACACTTTAGAAGCAAAAACAACAACAAACACAATTATACTATGAATGGAAGACACAACAAACACTAGGACACAAATATCAAACAACTTATACTACAAGAATAGTGCAAAGACACCCCGGATGCGGGTCACCAAGGAATCAAGGATGAACCTCAATCCCCGGCAGCGGCGCCATTTGACTCGATGATACTGGAGGGGTTGTTTGTGAGTATCGCCGTCAAAGTGTAGTGGATGGTAAATTGTGACCAGGGGTTGTCGTACCCAAGGGATTGGAAGGCCCAAGATCCCTACTTGGTGAACAAATGCAAACAAGGTATACAATGAACTAGAAATGGTGTGATTAGAGATGGATTATGTACTTAGAAGTGAGGTATGTGCAACATGGATTTGTAGTGTTCAAAGTGTGTCACTCTTGGGTGACTTGTGACCAAAACAGTGACCAAGTGTGGCAAAGACAGTAGCTAAGTAACCAATCTAATGTAGATGAAATTGTTGTAACAAGAACACAAGTGAATGTGTTGATAGCTTTGTGTGTTGTTGAGGTGACAAGCCCAACAAATGTATGATTGCTGTGTGATCAAATGGATGGAAACGATTGGGGTTTCGGGTTCAGTCTATTTATCCAAGCCTTGTTAGGGTCTCAAACAAACTTTCTAGGCATAGAGATTCAAGAATCAAGATTCACACAAACTCAGTCCATTGACATAAACTCATCATGCTCATTGCAAACACTTAGGATAAAATGTAATCAACATAGAATCCAATCAAGTTAAGTTTAACACATGCTTGAGAATTAATTAGATTCATGAACAAGCATCAAACAAAACCGTATTTAACCAATGAACATATCCAGAAACGAATTCATCATGCATACTCAAGAGAAATCATCAAAACATCATCATGGGCTAGAGCATACAACCCTAGCCCCCAATCTAATGAACTACTCACAATTCATTGTCATATACATCATTAATCTCAAAGATGAAAACATAAACATAAAACTAAAGAGAGAAAGAGTTAAGAATTGCTCAAGGGTCGTAGCCAGCAGCTCCTTGGTGACTCCAAAGATATATGCAGGCCTCCTCTTCGTTCTTCTCTCCTCCTTCAAGCTCTAGCAAGTCTAGCTTCCGATTCCTTGCTCCTCTTGATGGATGGCAACTTGTGGTGAAGGTAGATCGATGGAATGGTGGTGGAAAGTGTATGGCTGTAGTGTATGGGGTGTGTGGAAGATATTTCGTGAAGGGATGGAAGTGAGATGGGTGGTGGAAGGTTGTGAAAATGGAAGAACAAAAACGGCAGACGTACTGGGCGTCCGGGCGGATGGTATCGGCGTCCGGGCGCTTTGGTGCGTCTGTGTGTGTTTTTGCAAGGTTTGGCGAGAGAAAATGGTGTCTATCTCCCTAGGGTTTCTTTGATCGTGAGTAACTGATTGAGAATGGATGGGGAGGGTCTGGTGAGCCTCCAAGGATGCACTACGGATTCCTAGTGGGATGACATGGAATGGATGAGTGGAGAGAAAAGAAATGGAAAAGAAAAGGGAAATGGAGGGAATAATGGTGAGTGGACATGTGAGAGGGTTGGTGGGTGGCTGAGTGGGTGTGTGACCTATGTCACACAAGTGTGCAGCTGGTGTAGGAGGATGTCCCCTTCTGTGGTGGTGCTCCGGTGGTGGTCCGGCGGTGCTGCCGCCTTTTGTGGTGGTGGTTTGCCGGAAAAATCGCTGGAAATGCAATTTCTTCATTTTCCTTCCTTTATTCGATTCTTCAAGGCCTTCAATGACAACGTCTTTCGAAGGTGAATTCATGCAATCTTCAATGTCTAGAAGCCACGGTTGGCTTCTTGTCATCTTCTCGGAAGTGTGCCCAAAAGTAGTCAAAATGCAGCTCTTTGTGCCGAATTACCTCAAGTCACCTAAGTAACCTGAAATCATGAAAACGCATATTAGTAGTAACAAAATACCTTCGGATAAGCTTAACTCTCGTGATTAGGAATAGAATTTGCGCTATAAATAAGTGCAAATCAGTAAGTCCACCTTGAGTTACGGCTTGGAATCAACTTTCTTTTTTTCAAATATATTCAGGCAAAAGAAAATGTTTTTGTACACTTTAGGTATATTGGATCAAACATGACTTTAAGAGGGGTATCTGTTTCAGTCCCATTGCACATTGAAGTCATCTGTTCCCGTACCTAAGTGTATTGTGTAAATAAAATTTATTTAGACATAGGAAAATTTATTTATTCATTTTGTATAGATAATTTGTGATACCTTTTTAACTTTGTAAATAAAATAAAAAAAGTGTTTGTTTGTTTTACTGTTTGTAATTATTTATTTTTATTGTTCATAATTAATATTCCTATTATTTGTTTTGGGCTTGTTTGTTAGTTTGTTTTGTTATTGGGCCTTAAGCCCGTTTTTGTGGTTGGTTAGGGTTTTTGGTTTCAAAAAAATAAATAAAAAAAAAGTAGTTAAATAAATTTGGCCCAATGGGCCCGTGTCATTGCCGAAGCCCAAAACCGTAACCCAAGCCCATTTAGTGTGTCGGGCCTGTTAGTTTTTAGGCCCATTAGTTTAACCCCACCAATAATGGCCCGTAATCTACGCGGCCAGGCCCACTTTAAGGCCCAAACCATTCCGAAGGACCAGGCCCTTTTAAAGTGTCGGCAAGCGTTGGCGCGTGCGTCACACGCGTTTTCACTGTTTACTTTACGACTTTCGCGTAAAGATTTGGTTAAATAAAAAGAAAAATTCTTATTGGTCCATCCCGCGACTTTCGCGTCGGCTCGATAATAAAAAAATAAAAATAAAAAAATAAAAAAAATTGATTGGGCCGACGCACGACTTTTGCGTCGGCCGAATTGTTTAATAATCCGCACGCGTTTTCACTGTACGCTTTGCGACTTTCGTCGCTCGATCCGCATTTTCCGGATCTGTGTCTGTGGCACGTGTGCGTGTGCGCGTCTTTCCCTTCCCTTCTGTTTGCGTTAGTGCCTTAGTCATTTCACATTTTTCCCTTAGTCTCTCTCAATTTTCCTCTCGTTTTCTCTCTAGTGTTCTTCGTGTTCTTCCGTGTTCTTGAGTTTTTCCAGAAAATCTCTAAAACCCAGAAAGTCATCCTCCCTTCCCAACCCAGAAATGGCCAAAAGAGTCAATTCTTTCAGTGATTTGTTTCAGCCAGGCTCTTCAGGGAGTCAAATTTTTGAAGGTCTGGATGAAATAATTCCATCGAGCATGCTCAATAGCGCCGATGCTAGCATGCCGACTGAGCCACAACCGCAACCACTACCCCAAGCACCAATCCTGGTTGCTGATCCACCAGCTGAGCCGGAAGCCGCTCCTGTCCATAGGAGACTTCCGAGGACAAGATACACCCAAGCTCAGAAAGAAGCACTGGAGGCTTTCTTTGCGGTGTATTCTCACCCCACGAAGCCACAACGATAAAGCTTTGGTCCAAAAATCGGACTGCTTGAAAGCCAAGTCTACTATTGGGGGACGAGAAATAAGGAGAAGTTCGGTATCCAGACCGATGAGCAGCGATTCGCCGAGCTAGAAAGAAGAAACGATGAGCTGGTGAGCAAGAACGAGGAGCTTCAACTGCAGAATCAACGACTCTTCGATGCTCTCCACAGCGGCATCTGTCCCAATTGCGGAGGTCCTGTTCCGCACTCAGATGTGCCACGGCGAAGGCTCGAAGTTGTTCCTCCACAACAAGAGCCTCTTCTTGAGTTGTCCGATGATTCGATCAACATGGACCACTTGAGACGGGATGTGCGGAGCCTCATGCCAACACTAGTCGAGCGCCCATCCGTACCTGTGCCATCTAATCTTCCGGGACCTGCTCATGATCTTGTCGGAGTCCACACCGACTTGATCTCGGATATCGCACGCAAGGCCAAAGACGTGCTCTTGCTCATGGGCACTGCCGGATTTCCTTTGTGGATATCTTCACCGACTCCCGGTACTTCCATTCACCCCGAAACTCTTAACCGCGCCGAGTACTTGCGAGTGTTTCAACGAACAGAGCCTGCACCGTACTTCAAAACCGAATCCTCGAGACACTCGTCAACCATCCATCTTCATCCGACCACTATCATTCAGATCTTAATGGATGTTGGTCGATGGTTGCCCGTCTTCTGTAGCATGATCACAAACGCCTAGACGGTGGAGATCCTACCCTCCAACAACGCATAAGGCTACAAGGAGCAGAAGCAAGTGATGTCGGCCGAGTTTCTGGTGCCATCTCACATCGTGTCAACTCATGAAGTCCAGTTCGTTCAGTATTCTCACCAATAACTGGATGGAAGTTGGGTCGTTGTGGATGTCTCCGGGGATGAATTGCGCACAAATCCGAAGCCTTCAGTGAGATGGATTTGCCAAAAACGCCCCTCCGGATGCCTGATACGTGATCTTTAGAATGGTTCTTCCATCGTCACTTGGGTGGAGCACGTGGATGTGCGTGAGAAGGAGATGAAGTCCATTTTCGAACCTTTTGTTCATTCCGGGTTCGCTTTTGGTGCAAAGCGTTGGATCTTAACTCTCCAACGACAAGCCGAGCGCTACATGTGTGTCACAGGGATCCACACTTCACCCGGTGACTCTATCATTTCGCCTGAAGGAAAAAGAGGCCTAGCGGAAATGGCGAAACAGATGACGGCCTATTTCTTCAACGATATCAGTAACTCCACATACCATCACTGGACTTGTTCGAACAGAACAAGAGAGACTCGAATGGAGGTCAGGACCAACAAGAGAAGGGGAGATTCGAGCAAGCCCCCTGGAGTCAACCGTACTGCTGGTTGTTCTGTCGTTCATCTATCCCATCACACCAGAATCTTTGAGTTCCTCAAAGACATGCAGACAAGACCACAATGGGATAGTATGTCGATGGACAGCTCGGTACAAGTGCTAGCAAACTTCACCATCGGTCTCGACCCGCAGAACCAGATATCGGTGCTCGCCATGAGTAATCACAACGAATTTCTCATTCTCCAGGAGTGTTGCACCGATGCAATGGGGTCGTCTATGATTTATGCACCGATCAACCATTCTATTTTCCAGTCTTTGCTATGTGGAGTTGAACCGGGGCCATTTCCATCGATGCCATCAGGCTTCTCCATTCTACCTAACGTATCCGGAGCTATTCTTGACGGAACTCTACTTACCATAGTGTTCCAGATCTCAGTGAAGGCTACATCAGCCAAATCTGCCGTGGAGTCGGCAACAACCCTTGTTCAGGATACACTTAAACGGATCAGTGTCGCAGTCAACTAAGGAGCAAACGTTGGACGCAAGGCCCTGCTAGCCTTGTTTGTGACTATTGGTGACTTGCTTCGGGAGGAGCTTAACGATCTTCAAGGGGGAGTTTTTAGTTAACCTTTCTATTTATTTCTGTTTGTGTGTTTACTTCGGTTTATTTTTGTTTGTGTGTTTAAATTCAATAACCATGCTTGAATTTTTCATTTTCGTGAAATATCTGTCTAACATTGAGGACAATGTTTAATTCAAGTGTGGGGGGAAGGTTTCAGTTTATTTCTTAAAAAAAAAAATTTGAAAAATTGAAAAAAAATTCAAAACAATTATTTACTAAACACTGAGCGGAAATATTTAGTGATCATGTTGAGCTTTAGTGGTTAATGTTGTTTCGATGTGCCTATTGGATTACATGAGATTGATTGTATACTTGGTTTTTACACACTTCACCCGAGCATGAATGAGATGTGCAGGTTAAAGACTTAGCAAATTTGTTAGCCTTAGTATATAATTTGTATTATCTTGATTATAACTCTTTTGAACTCGCTGAGGGTTATGGTTGGAAATAATATATGTTTTGTGTTTCCCTTTTCTGTTTTGTGTTGTTCTATTTTAATTTTCGGGTTCCTAAGGGACTAGCAATAACTAAGTGTGGGGGAATTTGATAGGAGCACAAAGGGTGACATTTTTAATGTATTTTTCCTACTATTTGGCTATGATTTAATTGTAACTTTGCTATTTTAGCTTAGTTTCCATATTTGAGTCCCTAAATGATGTATAAATGTGAATATGTGCGGAAATGAGATTTTTAGGAAAGTTTCATGTTTTGACTTTGCTGATTGTATTAGGAAACTTTCCTAATTTGAATTCTTTCATGACTCTTACAGGAATCCTAAAGGGAGTAGGAATCCTAATGCAACTAGGATTACTTTTTCAGCTCGGAACGTTCGGAAAATCGGACCTCAGAAATTTACGAAGTCTAATGGGCTTTTTCGAGGCCCATTAAGAGGTGCGCTGCTGTGAGCCCAAGATGAAGGCCCAACCCCAAGAAGGAAGGCCCAAGTCCACAAAGCATGAAGGAAAGGTCCAAGCCCATTTTCGGACAATCTGCCTGTGCAGATCTGTCAACTTCGGAAGCGCATATCTCCCACTTACACCGTTGGATCTAGCTGTATTTTTGGCACACGCTGCATGTGTGTATTAGGTATTCTGGATTCAAATTTTAGAATCAGCCAACCGTTCAAGCTTTAATTATGGCGTTCTAAGTGGACACAGAGCAGTGCTGTCTACTTTCTAATTCTTTCTTCTTCTTTTATTCTCAATGCTCCACTCACCTCCATTTTTCCATCCATTTCACCACACTATGTTTGTTGCTTTCTCCCCACAACATTAGTCCTTAATTTCTTTTATTTAAATAAATGGTTAATTGCCATATGAATACATTTCCACCATTCCACTCACCATTTCTTTATCTCCCACTTAAATTCCACTTCTTTTCCCTTTCTTTCTTTATTTCTTTCATTGTCTTCTTCTTCCTCTCCATTCTCCTATAAATAGCAGCCTCATTATTCTCTTCAAAACACACCCCAATGGGGAGGGACAAACTCTCCTCTTTCTCTTCTCACATCATATTTTCCATTCTCTAATACTAAGGGTTTTCAAGACTTCAAAGAGGAGGAGAAGGCGTCTACACCATCACCACCAGCCCCTATTCAACATCACCATCACCATCATTACCTTGTCTTCACGGCTTGGATTACTTGTGGTCAAGGATTCAAGAGTTTGTGGTTTCAAGATATTCATGCTATTCATACGGTGTATTTTGATTTAGCCTTTAAATTTATGCCTCTTTGTTGCTTGTTTATCTTTTGTATTAGTTAACACAACATGAATTATGTTATTTTCAGCCTTTGTTTATGAGTTTATTTAATTGTTCGATCCTAATTAATTAGTTCTTCTAGTAGCTTATGTGACTCCGTTTATTTGATTCTGTTTCAGTAGAGAACTTTTATATGTGTTTTTATTTTAAGGTTGCAAACTTAAGATGATTGCATATAATTGGTGCTAGAATTAGGGTTTTAATTCTAATTCACAAGTAGTAAAGGCTTTGGAAAGAGGTCGGAAACAAATAAAAAAGATCACGGATAGATGGGTGATGAAGGACTTTTCACACACCAATTAAGGTGCATAAAAAGGACTTATGAATTACCCTACAGAAGTGAGTGTGATCGAAGATAGTATATGAAGTAGGGATCGAACCCGCTAGGGACTGGGATAAAGTTGCAACTACAATGACTCAAAACAAATAAAAACGACAGAACTGACCAGTCAGGAAAACCTGACCAGTTGACGACTCTAGACTACTCCAAATGACCTGAAATTTTGAGACAACTAACTAGACACGTAAAACTAACTACTGAGAAGATTTTAGATTTTTCTAATTTGATTTGGTATTTTTAATGACTAAGAGAAAACAGATAACAAAAACTGACGAAAATATGAATACTAAAATTAACAAGGTTTTATAAATCAATGAGATGGAGAAGCTAGAGTTTCGAAATCCACCACTAAACAATCATATATCGATGTCATGAACTCAGATCAACAAGTATTGAATCCCCATGAATGACTATGCTCACGAAAGGTCCTTGGTATATGGATGCACTCTCGTATTCATTCTCTCTTACTTCGTATGTTAAGCATTTGGTATGAATGTCATAACCTATTCCCTAACATGCAGTCCTGCTTGGTATATGCTCAGATTTAACACATCAGAGATCATTAAGTTCTAAGAGAATATGAACATAGCAAGAATCCTAGAACATGGTATGTATCCTAAGTATCCTTGAAACAATTTCATACAAGCACCGCAGCTCTTGTCGTACCACAAATTAAACACACAATGATACTGGTCGTCATGCATGTGCTTATGGCTGGTCGATCCTAAAACATGCTCCTAAGGTCGCGAATCAAAGAAACACATAAGAGAATAACAGTTTACGAACAATGAAATTGTTATCATCAGGGAAACAATACTTATATAAATCCGAATATCAAAACATCAAAATAATCATATCTAGGGCTTCAATCTAGCCCTAACTACAAGAAGTTTAGCTACTCATGACTGTAGACGAAAACCCAAAAGAATACATGAAGATGGAAGAACCAAAAATCCCAGAAGAATTCTGGAATCGAAGGATCCGTCCGGACGGCGAGTACCGGCGTCCGATCGTCTGGGCGTAGTTTTGTATTCTCTCTTGCTCTCGGCTGTCACAAGTCTCTTGAGGCAAAAGTCCCTCTCAGCTGCGATTAGGGTTCCTTTTATATGATTCCTCAACCCTAGGCACTTCCTTAATGGTCGTGGACTTCATTAAAACCAAGGAAAAGCCCAATGGATTAAAATATGAACGCTTCGGTCTTCCTTGTCCATCAAGGTTTCCTCAAGTGATTAGAACTCCTTCTTTTATCACGAATTAAGCCAACTTCTCCATATTTTCTCCCGAAACCTACAAAATACGAGAAATCAAATAAATAACTAAGATAAATAAGAAATATGGCCAAAATACTATAATATCAAACACTATAAAACGTCACATAAATGCTCCTATCAATGGGCGGTCCCACTAGGTCGTGCACTTTAATTAACAACTATACTTTTATGCGTTGGATATATTTTGATTAGCTACCTTTGCATGTTTGATTGATTAATCTAGGTGCGGTCGCTTAAGTTAATTTTCATGAAAGTGGTTTTATTTGTGGAATGATAATTGGCGGTCCAGCATTCCACATATGTTAATTTCGGTTTCATGGCTAGGGAACTTGGTTAATTTTCGGTCCAATAATTGGTAAACTTGTATACTTGTGGCTAAAATTTATATACTTTGTGTTTCATCCCATCTTATTTAATTTATTATTTGTAATTTAATTAATTTATTTCATTCAATTTATCTCTTAAACCCTCTTTTACTTTGTACATATGTATATATTCTTTATACTTGTTAATAATAATTCTTTATTTTATTTAATTCTTGGTGACATTTTTTGTTAGGTACACCCTTTGATCTCCGTTGTGAACGATACCCTACTATGCACTATACTACTACCGATAGGGTTTTTTTAAATTGATGCTCCTTTTGGACGTGTCAGTATGCATGGCAATACATGTCAAGAGTGCTTCTTGGATTGCAATCAACAAATCAACAAAGGTGAAGTGTACATGGTAATCAAGCAATCATTAATCATGCATATTAAACTCAAAGCAAATCATATCAAGCCTTAAAAATGATCACAGTCTCTAGGACACAAGAAAGTAAGCTCAATTCATCATTGGGGTTGGAAAAAGCGGACACAACACACAAACAATACAAAACAGTAAACAAGAAAGCCAAAGTTTCCAAATCAGTAGCATGGCGTCCGGACACCTAGCAGGGGCGTCCGGACGGATCAAGTGGCAGAGAGCATGTTTTTCGAGTATTCAGGATTTTCAAATGGCGTCCGGACACCTAGTAGGGGCGTCCGGACGGATTTTACGAATGCAACTCGAAATGTTTGAAACTTTGTATGGGTTTGAACCCAAACCTCACCCCCACACTTAAACTTAACATTGTCCCCAATGTGATAAGTGAATTTAACAATTTACTTTGGGTGATGGACACAACAATTAACAACACACAACAATAATAAACACAATAACAATTCAACAAAATGTGAGTGAAGTGAAATGAATACTCCCCTTTGTAGAATTCCCAATGCTTGCTGGAATCACCAATAAGACACCAACCTCAAGGCATAAAGCCTTGACTTCCTTACGTATACTCCATGTATGCTCGGTGGTGGAGAAAGTGAATTCGGAGTTGCTTACAATGGATCGCTTCAAATGTGGGTGCTCAGTAAATCAGCAAAGACCTCTACCCAATGAAATGGGCATAACTCCAGGAGTAGGAACTTAATCGAAGTGAGTCCAGTGGCATTGAAAAATAGACTCAAAATACTTCATGATAGTCACTAGAATGACTCACTCTTCCCCTCGAAAGTCAGAGAAATAGCTAGTCAAAGTGAAGGCTGGGGTAGCTAATTCCAGCCTGAGTACCACTGCTTATAAATTGCATAAATCATGATCCAACGGTATAAACGACCCGAAATTGAAGTGGGACATAGTACACACATAGATGAACAACTTTGATGAAAGGCTCAGCTAATACTAACGGCTAGTATGAGAGAAATATGGTCCCCGAGTGGTCTGACCTGCCCAGGCAGTTCCTCAAACTTAGCAACACAAAACGAATTTAATTCACCCAAAACTAACTACCAGGCAATCGGACGAATTGAATCCGTCCGGACGGATCGCACGGGTAGAGGCTACTAATCACCTGGTGCCCAGACACCAATCAGGGGCGTCCGGCCGGATTAGTTTAGATAGAGAGGTTTTCAGAAAGGATCCAGACGACTAGTAGGACAAGAACTATTTATTTACCCGACCTAAACTTATTTGAATGACACAATATTTTAACCACAGATACTAGACACATAAATGAACAAGAATACAAATTTTTGGAATTTTCTGGATTGATTTACTATTTTAACAAAAATTGGGAAAACACAGAACAGTAGAAACAAAGAAAGCATAGTGCAAGAAACCAGGCTACCAATTACCAAGGCATCAAGGTTAAACCTGAATCCCCGGCAATGGCGCCATTTGACGAGACGATAAGTTCACGTTGAAATCATGTCTTGTATCGTCAAAGATAGGGGATGGTATAGATTAAAGACCGGGGATTGTCGTACCTAAGGGATTGGAAGGCCCAAAATCCAGTCGGTAATTATGTGGTAACCAAGTTTCTTAGCACTAAAATGATGAGACAAGAGATAGATGGATGCAAAGTGTAGTGGAGTATGTGCAACATGAAGGTAGTGTGCAAAGTTGTGTCACCCTTGAGTAACTTGTAACCAAAACAGTGACTTAGTGACAATGCAAATCTCAAGTGAACAAATGAAAACACAAGTGAATGTGCTTGATAGCTTTTGTGTTGTTGCGGTGACAAGCCCAACAAATATGTGATGTGTGTGTGATCAAATGGTGGAAACAATCAAATGTATGACAACTCTCAAGAACATGCAACAATGAATTCACTAAGGATCAAACCCCTATCCTTGCCATGTTATGCATATGGCTCAAAGGATTGATTCTTCTAGGCCTATTTTGTGCCTTATTAGGGTCACAATTACTCCTAGTACATTTATCCAAGTCTTGTCAGGGTCTCAAACAAACTTCCTAGGCATAGAGTTCCAAGAATCATGATTCAAACAAATTCAGTTCATTAACATAAACTCATCATGCTCAAAGTTAAACACCTAGGATAATATGTAACTAGCATAAAATCCTAATAAATTAAGTCTAACACATGCTTAAGAATTAGTTAGGTTCCTAAACAAGCATCAAACAAAACCGCATTTACACAAAGAACATATCCAGAAACGAAATCATCAAACATATTTAAGAGAGTTCATCAAAACATCATCATGGGCTAGAGCACAACACCCTAGCCCCCAATCATAAATGCACAAACGATGATAAAAGTTGCTCCATAAGGTAAATGAGGGTCTTAGGAACAACTTCTGTGAAGGATGGAAGTCCAAAAAATGGACGAAACTATGAGAAAATGGACGATTACAGTAGGTGGGCGGGTATGTCCGTCCGGACGTCCTAAGTGACGTTCGGACGGATTGGTCGGCTGTTCTAGAGTATTTTTGATTGTTCTCTCTTGGGTGAACTCTTCTCCTTCTTATGCATGAATTGGGAACTGAATTAGGGTTATGGGGTGGCTGCCAAATCAGAATTCCCTAGTGGAATGAGATGACAAATATGAGTGGGATGAAAGGATATTCAAAAGAAATGTGAAGTGGAGGGAATAATGGCTTAGTGGAGGGATGAGTGTGTGAGTGGGTGTGTGATCTGTGACACACATGCATGTGGCTGGTGCAAGGGAATCTCCCCTTCTGTGGTGGAGCTCCGGTGGTGGTCCGGCGGTGCTGCCGCCTCTTGTGGTGGTAGTTTGCCGGAAAAATCGGCGGAAATGCAATTTCTTCATTTTCGTTCATTTATTCGATTCTTCAAGGCCTTCAATGGCAACGTCTTTCGAAGGTAAATTTGTGTAATCTTCAATGTCTAGAAGCCACAGTTTACTTCTTGTCATCTTCTCGGAATTGTGCCCAAAAGTAGTCAAAATGCACCTTCTTATGCCGAATTACTTCAACTTACTCAAATGACCTAAATACATGAAAACATACATTAAATGCAACAAAGGGCCTTCAGAGTCACTTAATTCCCGTGATTAAGAATGCAATTTGCACTATAAAATAGGGAAAATCACCCGTGCCTCCTCTGGGCACAATCGGACCCGACGTCCCTTAACTCTGCATCAACCATCAAACCGTGCGTCGGTGCGTGTCTGATCAGACCCACTCCTCTGGACCCGGTCCTCTTCTTCGATCCATAGTTATCCCGCCACCAATCTCTCTCTACACCCGCCGGTTTTTCTCACAGCACCCAACAGCTTCAACTTCTCACCCATGGCCTGCATCTCCAGCTCCCGGCGTCGTACTGTTCTCTTCTCTTCGCCAGTGTCCCTTCCTCTCTGTCGAGACCAGGTCACCACCCACGATTTCCATTCCACTCGCTTAGCCCACACCGGTTTTTGGGACAGAGAACTGAAGAGAGAGAGACCTACGGGTTGGGTTTGGCCGGGAAGAAGAAAAAGAAGAGAAGCGGCGGCGGTACGAAGATGACTGGAAAACTGGAAGAGAGGGAAAGAGAGGAGGAGGAGGAGGTCGAACAAGAGAGAAGACCGGGAGAGAGAGACCAAACTTAAAAAACATTAAGGTTATAAATGTCAATTCACCCAATCATGTGGTTAGTTTTCAAAATTTTTGAAAATGTTGATCATTTTTCAACTACAACCTCAAAAGTTGGTTATTTTCCATAATTTCTCATGAATTAACTCGATTTACTCCATTGGATTCTGCACAGCTATCCGCACAAGAGCTTTTAACTCGAATCCATGAGCGTTGTTTTGAATGAACCGCTCTAGACACTCAAAACTGAGATTAACAATGCCAGGTTATTTTTCTTGATGAATCGCCATATAGATATGGCACTCTTGTTTGAGTTCATGAAAGAGCTTAGCGCTATAAGTGATGGGTGTAGATATATGCTCTTGCAAAACACCAAATTTCAATGTAGTAAGAGATGATAAGTACGGGTAAGTTAAACGGGGAAGTGCTTTAATTATGTCTTAAACAATAAAACAAGACTTGTCACTAATCTAGATTTACAACAATGATAAATATATATACTAAAGGAACTATCACAAGAGTAGAAATAAAATAGATATGATGATTAGAAAATAAAGGTTGTAAACAATAATAAAGGAAAGGTTAGGGCTCAAGTATCAACATGTAGTCTTCTCCTAATTAATCAATACATGTAAGAAACAAATCCGATTGATGATGATGAAGTTTGCCAACCTAAAGGGATGAGTGTCTCCACATTAGGCTATTGATTCTCTTAAGTAACGAATTAGGCATGAGTGTCTATCTAATTCTTTTCAAACTTAAGGGATCTAGCTTGGTATCTTGCATATCACCAACATACCTCTCTAGGTTGTTCCTTAAGCAAGCATATGCACTATGAAAATCGATTAACACACAAATTCTAGAACATGATATCTATTCTAGTTATTCATGGTGTAGTTCCAAAAGGACTTATTATCTAAGTTCCCCTTGTTACATATCATAGGCCCAAGACTTGGTCATCTAAATTGATCTATATAACAATATCAATTGTAGAGTTTAAAGTATGGTAGCTAAGCATAAAATAAACTAGACAAGATTGGAAAGAAAACAGAAATTAACGACTCATCATCAACAACCATCAATGGATGAAACATGCATAGATTAATTAGAATTCATGACTAGGGCTTCAACCGAATACCCTAAAGAAATTTAGCTACAAATGAAATACACAAGGAAGGAAGAAGAGAGGGAGAAGAAGAACAAGCAGAAGAGAAGATTTGATGTTCTCTTGGTGTGATTTTGGAGAAGGATTTGCTCTCCTTATATAGGCTCTTGGTGGTGAATGCATCCAAATCCGAAAATGGTGAGTGACTAGATTTCCATCTTCATAATGCAACTCCTAAATATTTAATCATGAGTGCAATTGATGTAGCTTGTCTTAGAGTAGTAGTGGTGGTGACCTAGTTTCATCACGATCATGACTAAATTGGCACAATGTTCACCATGATCATGACTAGATTGGCAACAAGTTTCACCTCTACCTAATGATTTGTATGTTATTTACATACAAATTAGGCTTTAAGTCACTCTAGCAATGTTAATCCAAGGGTCATTTAGTGTCTCTAATCCTTGAATTGCATCATTGTAGGGTTCACGAGCATCAGATTGATATTGGGAGCGAAAGGACGCATTTTAGGGCTTTTAGTGGATTTTCGGCAAAAGGACGAAAAGTCAACCTAAGGACCGAAAAGTCAACTCATGGTCAACCTCGACTTTAGAGCTCCAACGAGTCAACAAGAAGTCCCGGAAGCGAGTCGCAAGAGAATTCCGGAAGTTTAGTCAAAAGTCTACTTTGGTCAACTTCGAGGATCATGGTCAAAGTCAAGGCGAAGTCAACCTTTTGACTCATTCACATGTGCATCCAAAAATCAGCTAAGGACCATGCTAGATATGGTGAAGTCACCCATTGATTATTCCTCCTTTCATTCCTATATGATTTTACCCATTTACCATTCATTAAACCTTTTAGTCATTGGATCTAACCCTACCTCATCTTAGCCCTCCATTCCTTTCCCTTTTGCCTATATATATAGATTGTTTACCTCATTTATCTCCCATCTTAAGCTAGCCACCACCACTCATCACTCTCATTCCTCTCCACCTCCCCTACACCATCATCCATTTTTGCTAGAGATCCTCATCAAAGCATCAAGTCTCATCATCAAAGCCAAGGAGGAGCAAGAGAGCACCCATATATTGAGCATCCCTCATCTTTACTCTCTCTTTTTCTTATATTTGAAGTTCTTATTTGTAATTTGATGATGTATACTATGATGCTTAGTGAGTAGTTACTTTGTTGGGGACTAGGGTTGTGTGCCCTAGTCCATAAATATGTATTGAACCTCTTTTGATGATATGTGATGCAATATTGATTCATGAGCATGTTTATATTCAAATTTCATATGTTAGATGTATGAGTCAGGGAATTCACCACTTTCTAGCTATGTCTCTAACATTATCTTGATGTGAAATTGGTGGGTGGTGCCTCTAGTTTTATAGGCAATGGAATATATGCACTTGAGATCCTTGGTTGGATCCTAAGTATGCCAATTGAGTTCGTTTTAGTCCTAATGGGCATAACCATACTTTGTAGTTGATCTTTGATAGTATTCATAGCCTTTGGATATAGCTAGGGAACTATGACTCTAGTTATACCATTGAGTTCCTACGATGTAGGATACATCACATCAATCATTTCATTGTGTTCATAGCCTTTGGATGTAATTGGAGACCTTTGGTTAGGCTCTAGCTATGGCCATTGAGTTGTCTCGGTCCTTAGATTGGAGAGACATATTTTAGAATATATTTGAATGCTCTCATAGCCTCGTGATGTATGTTAGTGACCCTTATACGGCTCTAGCATGCACACTTGAGTTGATCATGGCCTTGTTTAGTATGTTCATACATTGTTGAGATTATTGGAGTTCATAGCCTCAAAGTGTTATACAAAGACCCATGACATGGCTTGGGTTGGCACTAGAGAGTTCACCTTTCTCTTGGTTGGCAAGAGTGATATATTCTCGATTAATTGGAATCATGAATCATAGTTGTAAGCATCTCATTGTGGTTGTTCATTGCATTGAAGTGGGATAGGGGGTATTGCACACACATTTATCTTTCCTTGCTTGCATTGTTTGTTGTTTGTCATTGCACTTCACTATTGCTTACCATATTTCACACCACTATACCACACATTGTCACATACGCACACACTCCACTCTTTCCACATCTTGTCACCTTCATCTAGCTAGAGCACTCACCTCAGAAACTACCTAGGGATTGGGGAGCCCTTGATCCTCGTCGGAAACGACAACCCTCACTTAAAACTATACTTACCCCTTACTTTGACGATTAGTCAAATGGCGCCGTCGCCAGGGATCTAGGTTTAATCTTTGATTTCTTGGTAGTTTTCGTTGACTCTTTAGCTTTCTTTTGTTTTTGGTTTGCTTAATAAGTGTTACGCATCTCATTACATAGTTTAGTACTCATTTAGTTCGTCTATAAGTGTGTTTCTAAGTTTATTACTTTAGAAATTTTTGTTGTTAGAAATATACAAAAATTTAAAAAAAAATAGGAACAAAAAAATAGTGTCGACCGGTCGACAACAATTCTCTGTATCAACTTCGACCGGTCGACGATAATGCTCGAACGGTCGACTGAGAGCAAGTTTTGCTTCATTTTCCCCCTCTTTGCTTCTATTGCTTGTTTAACCTCTTATACTTGTATGTCTTACTTCAATTGTTATACTTAAACATTGTTTATTGTGTTGTGAAAGTGTATCAACCTTGATTCAACCTCTCACACATCCATTCAACTTCGAAGCGGGAGAGTCCTAAACGAGAATACAAGAGGTGGGCCATGAAGGAGATGGTCGGTGAGGTGAAGAACAAGAAGTATGCTTGGCCACCACCCCCTACATAAATTTTCAATGGCATCAAGGGCTGCTTTGTGGGAAGCCATGGAGATGGTGAGACTAGCAACTCATTGAGTGGGAAGAAGATTTGCTTTGAGCTACCATGATTTGAAAAGAAGTAACTAAGTGATTAGTTGTAAAACCTAGGTCATTAATTTATTACCTAAATTCCTAACAATTGTCGTTGTAAAGTATAATGGGAAATAAAGGTTTTTCCCACAGAAGATTGTTATATTTACTTTTTAAATGTCACGAAAAATTAAATTAAATAAAAAATTATATTAACAAGTATAAAGAATAAAGAATATATATATACAAAATTAAATAAACTATACAGTATTGTTTCTATTTACAAAAATATACATTATATACAAAAGTTGTTTTTGGGGGTTTTTGAGATTTTTGAAAACAATAAAAGAAATATTTTTGGATTTTTATTATTTTTGAAAACAAGAAAAACACACACAAATATTGTTTTGAAGATTAACCAACTCCCTAGCCATGAATCCGAAATTAACATATGTAAGATGCTGGACCACCATACATCTCCCAAATAAAACCTCACTATGAAAATTAACCCCGAGACCACCCTGACAGGCTAAACAATTAAACATGCAAAGGTAATTAATCTAAACATGTCTAACGCATAGAAGAAGAGTTGCTAATTCAAGTGCACGACCTAGCGGGACCGCCCAACTATCCGTGATACTTATTATTTAGTTTTAACATTAAAGATAAAACCAAACAAACAAAATTCACATAAGCTGCTAGAAGAATCAATTAACTTCAATCCAACAATTATTACACAAAATAGAAAATAAACAAACAATAACACTTCCCAAAATTATTCACGAATAGTTAATTAAACAAAAATAAATTATAATAAATAAACGAGTTTGGGAAAAATGTTACTGTTGTGTCCATGAAAATGGACACTGTCTGGCAGGCGAAGGTGGCAGACTCAGCTATATTCACGATCAATTTGGATGTGGCGGGTGCAGAGAGCACTTTCAGATTGGGCTCCGGGTGTAGATAGCAATTGGGCTTGGAGTGGGCTTGGGCCTGCAAGTCAACGGGTCAACAGCCCATGTTGACTTTTCTGGTCTTCCTTCTTTGGCCTTTTGGTCTTTTCCTTCTCTTGTTTAGGTTGACAAGTCAACCTCATTTTGCTTTCTCAAATCGTAACAGCCCGTGATTTCTTCAATAGCATCATCTCCATTGCTTTATTTCTTCTTCTTTTCCATACCGAACAGAGGTGCGAGAGAGCGGGACGGCGACGGCGACGGCGAAGTAGCGACGTAGATGGGAACGATTGCGGCGTGGATCGATGGCGTGGACTTCGGGTATTGTGGTTGTCACGGCCGCGCTGCAACCGAGATGATGAGGCTGAAGTTGCAGCAGCGACGGCAAGAATTTGCAAGGATGACGGCGTGGTGAGGCCTTGGATTCAGGCGGAGCAGCGAGCACGGCGACGGCTGGTTTGGCTGGGCAGAGAGCACGCGGCAGTTTTGGTTGGTGCCGTGATGGATTGCTGATTTGCAGGGATGCCATGGCAGCGACGGGAATGGGTTGCGGCAAGGATTGAGATCGTGGCAGCTTCCAAATCTGCAAAACAAAAACAAACATAAATTAGAGAGAAATTGTAGAGTAATTGCAGGCAAATTGAGAATTGAAATTGGGTAGAGGGCTGAACGGTGGGGAACGATGTGATTGCAGCGGAGGGAGAGAGAGCTGCTGCTTTGTGAATTGGATTGGTACGGTGGTGTTGATTGGAATGGGTGATTGCTTGCTGCCATGGTGATGAATGGAGCTAAGGAGCTCGATGGTAAGTGATGGTGATTGAGAAATGGCAGTGAATTGTGATTAGAGGCTGCAGGGACTTCTCTTAAATAGAGAAAGGAAGGGAATCAGCCAAGGGAAACATGGGAGGTGGAATTGAGTAGGTGAAGTGGAACGGTGGTTGGAAGTGGACTGTTGTGGTGGTGGTGGTGGTGGTGGAGAAGGTTGGTGAAGCTAGCAGCCAAGGAATAGGGAAATGGGCGGCTCGGTGCTGATCGTGGTGCTGCAAAACAAAACAAAATAAAATAACAAGAATAAACAAAATAATTATAAATATAAAAATAAAACAAAAGAAAAGAAAAGTAAAATAACAAAAGAAATTAAAATGAAATAAATGTAAAATAAAACAATAGAAATAAAATAACAAAAAGAAACAAAAATAATTAAAAAATAAAAATATAAATAAAATATAAGCAAGGGAAAATAGAATGGAGATTTAAAATGTGTATCGCCACCGCGTGTGGTGGTTGCGCCGCCTTGTGTGGTGGTTCGCCGACAAACTTGTCGGGATTCGGAACGGTTTCCGACATCTTCGTACAATATTTTATTCCACAAATGAAAGTCACGGTTGACTTTCCGATTTACGCTGAAAACCTCCAAAATGCACCTATTCTGTGCAGATAAATATTTTCCTGGTATTTTCCCTAAAATCACGAAAACAAACATTAAACAGATAATTAAGCTTTCGGAATAGCAAAATCCAGTAATTAAAGGCACTTTGTGAACGTATTTTACGTTCACATCACACCCCTACACTTGAACTATTGCTAGTCCTCTAGCAAACACAGAATACAAAACAACACAAACAGAAAGGGAAACACAAAACAGACAGTCTTTCCAACCATAATCCTCAGCGAGTTCGAAAGAATTATAATCAAGAGAATAAAAATTATATATCAAGGTTAAAGAATTTGCTAAGCATTTAACATGTACATCTCATTTATGCTCGGGTGAAGTGTGTGAAAACCAAGTATACAATTAATCTCATGCAATCCAATAGGCACATCGAAACAACATTAACCACTAAACCTCACAAGATTCACTAAATATTTCCGCTCAGTGTTTAGGGTTAAGTGTTTACTCTCAAAACAATTACACAAGTAGTGTTCCCATATGCTTGCTCATTAACCAACTCTCCACAATTAATCTACAACTCATTAGATCATAAGGACTTTCAGGTGAAACAGGGACCAAAGGGTGAATGGTAAATGGTGAATGGTGAAAGGAAATGAAAGGACTTGAAATGAAAAATGTTTTACATGTTTGCAAGACAAGTCAACGACTTTGAAACTCATACCTATGCTAAACCCGAAACAACTCTTATTTTCCTCCAACCTTTTATTGAAAATAAAAGCAATACAATAACTCTATTTTTGGAATTTCTCTTTCGACATTTTTTTTTCTTTTCTTTTTTTTTCTTTGAGGAATTTATTCCTTCTTTTTATTTCTGATTTTTTTTCTTTCTTTGAACAAATACAACAAAATAAATACACCCCCACACTTGCCTTTTGGTATACTACCATACAAATCCGAAGCATAAAAACATAAGAAGTCACTATCATCGTCTTGCAAACACAGTAAAACAAGGGTGAAATGGTGTGGGTGAACAAAAGAAACGGCTAATGAGTGATCAGTTCAAAAGGGGATTCTAAAGTTCGTGTTTAGATGGATGGTGAATATTTTGGCCATGGTGCTCAACTAATGCCTTACTCATTTCTAATTCATCACAGATTAATAAAACGTTTCAAGAGGTCTCTGAGCAAGTTCTAGGTTCAAAAACTCATGAATTGTGCACACATGAAGAACGAGTAAATGTATGAAATATGCATACATGTGAATATACAACAGGCTCAAATCCTCACATTTTCTGGGTATGCATGACAATGTATGTTCAAATGTGCTTCTCGGATTGCAATCAATTAATCGAAACAGGTTATGTGAACATGGAAATTCGAGCAATCACAAGTTATGCATATTAAATCCAAAGCAAACTACACAAAACCTTAGCATATAATCAACATTCTCCAAATCATAACAATTAAACTCAATTCATCATCGGAATTGGAAAGAAAACAACACACATAACAGAAATAAACACACAAAAACACAAAACAGAAGCAAATATTTTTGTAATTTTTAATTTTTTTGATTTTTTTTGATTTTTTCAATTTAGGGTAACAATACGTGACCACAGTGACTTACTAAGTGCAATGGTAGGTTCAACGCTACCAAGGGAGTAAGTATGATTTAGTCGATATATTGTTACAGTAGAAAACGAAAACAAGTAAATTATTTTTTTGAATTTTTCAAATTTTTCAAATTTTTTCTTTTCTTTTCAATAAACCTTCCCCCCACACTTGAATTAAACATTGTCCTCAATGTTAGACAGATATTTCACGAAAATGAAAAATTCAAGTATGGTTATTGAATTTAAACACACAAACATAAATAAACAGAAGTAAACACACAACATATATACAAAATGAAAAACAAATAAGTTAAAGAAAAACTCCCCCTTGAAGATCGTTAAGCTCCTCCCGAAGCAAGTCACCAACAGTGACAAACAAGGCTAGCAGGGCCTTGCATCCAACGTATGCTCCTTAATTGACTGCGGCTCTGATCCTTTGAAGTGTGTCCTGGACAAGGGTTGTTGCCGACTCCACGGCAGACTTGGCTGATGTAGCCCTCACTGAGATCTGGAACACCATAGTCAGCAGTGTTCCATCAAGAATAGCTCCGGATACGTTTGGCAGAATGGAGAAGCCATAAGACATAAGCGGAAATGGCTCCGGTTGAACTCCACATAGCAAACGCTGGAGAATGGAATGGTTGATCGGTGCGTATATCACAGACGACCCCGTTGCATCGGTGCAACACTCTTGGAGAATGAGGAAGTCGTTGTGACTATCTATAGCGAGCACCGAGATCTGGTTCCGCGGGTCAAGACCGATGGTGAAATTTGCTAGCACACGTACAGAGCTGTCCATCGACATACTATCCCACAGCGGTCTCGTCTGAACGTCTTTGAGGAACTCAAAGATCCTAGTGTGATGAGATAGATGAACAACGGAACAACCAGCAGTACGATTGACTCCAGGGGGCTTGCTCGGATCACCCCTTCTCTTGTTGGTCCTGACCTCCATTCGAGTGTCCCTTGTTCGGTTCGAACAAGTCCAGTGGTGGTACGTGGAGTTGCGTGTCGTTGAAGAAACGACGTCATCGTTTTGCCATTTCCGAAGTCCTCTTCTTCCTTAAGAGAAATAATCGAGTCAGGGTGAAGATGGATACCGTGGCGCACGTAGCGCTCGGCTGTCGTTGGAGGTTGAGATCCAAGTTTAAAGCGAACCCCGAATGAAAAAAGGTTCGAAAGCCTTCATTCCTTTGGTACATCACGTGCTCCACCCAGTGACAAGGAAGATCCATTCCGCAAGTCTCGAATCGACATCGAGGGGCGCTTTCCAAATCGATCTCACAAGGCTTTGGATTTGAAGCATTCATCCACGAGAATCACGACGACCAACTTCATCATTGTAGGTGGGAGTACTAACAACTGGACTTCACGAGTCGAAAGATGTTAGATGGCACCAAACTCGGGACATAAGCTTGCTCCTCGTAGCTTCTTTGTTCGGAGGAAAGGATCTCCAACGTCCGGGCATTTGTGATCATGCTACGAAGACGGGCAACCATCGACCAACATCCATTAAGATCGAACGATGGTGTCGATAAAGATGGATGGTGGAGTGTCTCGAGATTCGGCTTTGAAGTACAGAGGTTCAGCTCGTTGAAACACTCGCAAGTACTCGGCCCTAGAAGAGTCTCGGGATGAATAGAGGTCGGAGTCGGTGAAGTTATCAAGGAATCCGGAGGGCCAGAAGGAGCTCGTGTTTGGCCTTACGGAGATATCGAGATCAAGTCGGTGTGGACTCCGACAAGATCGAAGGTCCCGAAGATTAGATGCAGGTATGGAGGGCGCTCGACTAGGGTAGGATGAGCCCGCACATCCGTCTCAAGTGGTCATGTCGATGGAATCATCGGAACCGAGAATAGGCTCTTGTTGTGGAGGAACAACTTCGAGCCTTCGTAGATATGCGGAAGACCTCCGATTAGGAGATGGGTGGAGAGATCGATGAGTCGTTGATTCGAAGTTGAAGCCTCGTTCTTGCTCACCAGCGATCATTTCGTTTCTAACTCGGCAATAGTGTCGACGTAAGGATACCGAACTTCTTCTTTTCTCGACCCATAATAGATGGTCCTCCTCTAGTCGATTTTTGGACCAAATCTTTTCGTTGTGGTTTCGTGGGTGAGAATACACGCAGAAAGCGCCAGTCCGAGCTTTGTGTATTTGGTCCTCGAAGTCTCCTATAGGGGGAGCGGTTGGCTCAAGGGTGGATCACAAGTTGGGCTTGGGGTAGTGGTTTCGGTGTGGTGTGGCTCGGTCGGCATGCTACATCGGCGTATGAGCTGCTTGGTGGAATTATTTCATCCGGACTTAAAGATTGACTCCCGAAGGACTGAAATAACTCGAAAGAATTCATGTTTTGCCATTTGGGTTTGGGAGGGAGGATAGCTCGGGAATTGGGAGTGTTTTTGGGAAAATCAAGAAACGAAGAAAACGAGAAAAAAGAGAGAGAATGAGAGAGAGAGAGAGGAAAAAGTGAAAGACTAAGAGAACTAAGAAACAAGGGGAAGGGAACGGAATGGAGCAGCGAACGTGCACAAAGACGAAATTGTGGATCGGGGGAAAGTCGTAAAGTCTACGTAGACACGCACGCGTTTACTAAAGAAATCGCGACGAAAGTCGTGCGTCGGCCCAATCAAATTTTTTTCATTTTTCATTTTTTATTTTTTTATTTTATTTTTTAATACTTTACAAAGTCGTAAAGTGAACAGTGAAAAGCGTAGACAGCGCGCGAACTTTAAACGGGCCTGGGCCATCGAAATGGTTTGGGCCTTAAAGTGGCCTGGCAAAAATTTCCGGCCCATTATTGGTGGGCTTAACTAATGGGCCTAAAAGAACAGACCGAACACTAAAGGGCTTGGGTTACGGGTTTTGGGCTTCGTGATGAACGGCCCATGGGCCAAATTTTTATTTTTATTTTTTTTATTCGAAACAAAACACTAACCAATCACACAAACGGGCCTAAGGCCCAATAACAAACAAACTAACTAACAAGCCCAAAAATAAAACAAACAGTAATTATAAATAGTAAAAAGAAATAATTACAAACAGTAGAAGGAAACACTCTTTTTTATTTTTTTATTTACAATTACAAAATTTTTTATTTTTTATTATTTTTTATTTTATTTTTATTTTTTAAATAAATAACGAGAGTGAAAAGAAAACTTACCTTTTTACTCCCGAGGAAACCGAAAATCACCAACAAGACATCAACCTCAAGGTTTTTCAACCTTGACTTCCAAAACGTATGCTCCGATGTACGTGGTAAAATTTCCGATAAACCCGGATTATTCCTATACAAAATAAAAAAGTTAGTAATAAAATTTACAAGTTAAAAACAAAATATTTACAAAATTAAAAATAATGTCACAAATTATCTATACAAAATGAATAAATAAAATTTCCTATGTCTAAGTATATTTTATTTACACAATACACTTAAGTGTACAAAAATATTTTCCTTTGCCTTAATATAGTTGAAAAAAATGAAAGTTGATTCCAAGCGGTAACTCAAGGTGGACTTACGGCCTAGGTGCAATGCCTTGACTTAAATGACTTTCCGTGTTTTCAGAAGGCGAATGGCCAGATCACAAGAGATAAGCGAGAGGCAGGATTCATTTAGTGGACTAGTCCTCTGAATCCAATTTTACAAACCCGTCACCCAGGGTCTCGATCATATCTAGACACCATTCATGTGCCCCTTACTCAGTTGAGAAAGCACTTAAGTGTTCGACAATTCTCCAAGTGTTAATAAAGGCCGCCCTCAACCTCAAATAACCTTACGGTAAAATGAAGGGTTTAGGCCAATATTAACAAAAGGACCTTACCTATTTCGTTCAAGTTACAACTTACAACAACAAAAAATAATAACTATATAAAAGACACCTAAATAAATTACTAAGTGTAATAAAATAAACAAGTATAATCAAGTGAGTATAAATAAAATTAAAAGTATTATTTACAAATAGTAAAAAGTAATAGTAAAAAGTCAAAAGTAAATAGTAAAATAAATAGTAAAAGTAAATAGTAAAAACAATGACAAAATGATTAGTTGTATTTTACCTACGTCATTAATTTATTACCTAAATTCCTAACAATTGTCGTTGTAAAGTATAATGGAAATAAAGGTTTTCCAGAAGATTGTTATATTTACTTTTTAAATGTCGAAAAATTAAATTAAATAAAAAATATATTAAAAGTATAAAGAATAAAGAATATATATACAAATTAAATAAACTATAATATTGTTCTATTTACAAAAATATAATATACAAAATTGTTTTTGGGGGTTTTGAGATTTTTGAAAAAATAAAAGAAATATTTTTGGATTTTTATTATTTTTGAAAAAAAAAACAAAATATTGTTTTGAAGATTAACCAACTCCCTACATAATCGAAATTAACATATGTAAGATGCTGGAACCATACATTCCCAAATAAAACCTCACTATGAAAATTAACGAGACACGACAGCTAAACAATTAAACATGCAAAGGTAATTAATCTAAACATGTCTAACGTAAAAGAGTTCTAATTCAAGGAGATAGGGACCGCCCAACTATCGTGATCCTTATTATTTAGTTTTAACATTAAAGATAAAACAAACAAACAAAATTCACATAAGTGCTAGAAGAATCAATTAACTTCAATCCAACAATTATTACACAAAATAGAAAATAAACAAACAATAACACTTCCCAAAATTATTCACGAATAGTTAATTAAACAAAAATAAATTATAATAAATAAACGAGTTTGGGAAAAAGTTACTGTTGTGTCATGAAAAGACAGGCGAAGGTGGCGACTCGATATATTCAAAATTTGGATGTGGCGGGTGCAGAGCACTTTCGGTTGGGTCGGTGTAGATAGCAATTGGGCTGGAGTGGGCTTGGGCTGCAAGTCAACGGGTCACAGCCATGTTGACTTTTCGGTCTTCCTTCTTTGGCCTTTTGGTCTTTCCTTCTCTTGTTTAGTTGAAAGTCAACCTCTTTTCTTTCTCAAATCGTAACAGCGTGATTTCTTATAGTCTCTCCATTGCTTTATTTTTCTTCTTTTCATAAAGAGGTGCAGAGAGGGGACGGAGGCGAGGGAGTAGGACGTAGAGGGACGAGTGCCGGATCGATGGCGTGGACTTCGGGTATTGTGGTGGTCACGGCCGGCGCTCAGAGATTGATGAGGCTGAAGGACAGCGACGGCAGAATTTGCAAGGATGAGGTGGTGAGGCCTGGATTCAGGAGCGACGTGTTTGGGAGAGCACGGGGCGTTTGGTTGGGGTGATGGATTGCGATTGGATGCCATGGCAACGGATGGGTTGTCGCAAGGATTGAGATCGTGCAGCTTCCAAATCGCAAAACAAAAAAAACATAAATTAGAGAGAATTGTAAGTAATTGCAGAAATTGAGAATGAAATGGGTGAGGGGAACGGTGGGGAAGATGTTATTGGGAGGGAGAGAGAGCGCTTTGTGAATTGGATTGGTAGGTGGTGTTGATTGGAAGGGTGATTGCTTGCGCAGGTGATGAATGGAGTAAGGAGTCATGGTAAGTGATGGTGATTGAGAAATGCGTGATTGTGATTAGAGGTGGATTCTCTTAAATAGAGAAAGGAAGGGACCAGGGAAAGGGGGTGGGAGTAGGTGAAGTGGAAGGTGGTTGGAAGTGGACGTGTGGTGGTGGTGGTGGTGGAGAAGGTTGGTGAAGCTACAGCCAAGGAATAGGGAAATGGGGGCTCGTCGTCGTGGTCTGCAAAACAAAAAAAATAAAATAACAAGAATAAACAAAATAATTATAAATATAAAAATAAAAAAAAGAAAAGAAAAGTAAAATAACAAAAGAAATTAAAATGAAATAAATGTAAAATAAAACAATAGAAATAAAATAACAAAAAAAACAAAAATAATTAAAAAATAAAAATATAAATAAAATATAAGCAAGGGAAAATAGAATGGAGATTTAAAATGTGTATCGCCACCGCGTGTGGTGGTTGCGCCGCCTTGTGTGGTGGTTCGCCGACAAACTTGTCGGGATTCGGAACGGTTTCCGACATCTTCGTACAATATTTTATTCCACAAATGAAAGTCACGGTTGACTTTCCGATTTACGCTGAAAACCTCCAAAATGCACATATTCTGTGGAGATAAATATTTTCCTGGTATTTTCCCTAAAATCACGAAAACAAACATTAAACAGATAATTAAGCTTTCGGAATAGCAAAATCCAGTAATTAAAGGCACTTTGTGAACGTATTTTACGTTCACATCACTAAGACCGGCTTTTAGGTCTCTAAACCGAAGCGCTTGTGGGGAGGCAACCCCATTTCGAAAAGAAACTCTTGTTTTCAGCATTATTTAGTAATGAATAAAATGTTTTTGGGAGGTTGGGAGGTGCTAGGATAAGAAGTTTTGGAGGAAGAAACCCAAGAGGTGTTGATTAGCATTTGTCTACGAGAGGTCTGGGCAGAGCAGTGATTTTGGAGGTTGTGTTCTTCATATCAGGCCGTTGAAATCTATTGAAACAAGTTGGAAAAGCTTATTCTATGAGTCCTCTATTTCCAGTTTCAATTTCGCTCTGAATAGACCGTTGGATCTGCTGCAATAGTTGTTTGAAGGAGGTGTGCTCACTGCAGTTTGACTTTATGGAGGGTCACTTTGACCGGTTCTTCATTGCATGCCTAGAAGGTGATTTCTGAGTTTCCCCTAAACTAAAGCTCTTTGAGTGTACTTTCAAATGCCACTGGAATTACTCAATTTGCATCCCTATTCTATGCCCAAATCTTTGGGAGAAGGTCAATGCTGCATTGCTGCTTTCCCCTGTTTTCAAGTGATCTCGATGCAATCACACTCGCTAGTTCATTTGGCACCCGAGGAGCAAATGTATGGAAGTCGGGGCCTTGTGCCCTGAGGTTGGTACCTATTTGTAGTTTCTTGGGTAGTTAAAGTAGTCTACAAAGGGGGTTTTCTTATCTCTATCTTCGAATTGCTATATTTTGTATGTGTGCATTCGCCCGACTTTGCTTCCTCACTTTCACCAATTTGCTTTTCACTTTTAAACACCTCACAACATTAAGCACAATGTTGGTTTTAAGTGTGGGGGTGAGGTTGGGCCAAACTAAATTTTTATCGAACCACCAAAATTTTTCAATTTTTCAAAGTTTTCATCATAAAGTTTAAAATTTTGAGAATTTTGAAACTTTGAAGTTTGTTTGGTGAGTTTTGATTGTTCTTTTCAACCCCAATGATGATTTTGAGCCCATTAGGTTGTGAATTAAGTGGATAAAGAGCATGTGCTTAAACTTTATTGGATTTCCTCGTGATTAATTTATGTAATTGATGCTTGCTTGACACTTTATGCACATTTGCCATGTTGGTTGATCACTTGAAATTAGAGACGCATGTGTAGACGATGTATTGACTTGCATATAACCTTTATGGTGAGATTTGTGCCTTATTGATATGTATGCATCATTCATACATCCTTGTTCTTCATGTGTGTGCATTCCAACTAGTTTTCGAGACCTAGAACTTGCTCAAAGACCACTTGAGACTACATGTTAATTTGCAATGAATTGGAAATGATTAAGGCACTAGTTAAGCACCATGGATAAACTAACTTTCATCTCGTAAACACTAATCCATTAGGACTAACCCATTTGAGCCACATTCATCATTAGTTTTTTCCTTCATCACCCACATCACCCTAACCCATATTTTAACTTAAACACTAGCCTACCCTTGTTCCGAAATGTTAATGAGACAATGATTGTGACTTCTTGTTTCTTTTCTGCTTGAATAATCTATGGGATTATACAAAATGGCAAGTGTGGGGGTAGCTAGATAGAAAGAGTTGAAGTTGTAAAGAAGAAAAGAAGTTGAGAAAATCAAAAAGAAAAAAAGTTGTGTACAAAAATAAAGTTCAGAAAGAGAGTCCCAAAGAAAAGAAAATACAAAATGGGAAATTGTTGTTGAGAAAAAGAAAGAAAAAAGGAGAAAAAAGGAAAAAAGGTTTAGGTTGTTGATTACTAAAGCACACGCAAAGGAAATGAGTTTCAAAGTCCTTGAAATTGTCTTGTCAAGGATTTGGAACACTTGATTTATCCATCCCTTCATTTCATGCTAACCCCTAACCTTTGGCTTCATTACATCCATATGAAAACCCTTTTGATGTAATAAGTTGTCAATTAATTAGTGAAGAGTTGGTCAATGAGCAAGCTTATGGGGACGTTGCTTTTGGTTATGCTTTGAGCGTAAAAACTTAAACCTAAACACAAGAGTGGAAATATTTAGTGAATTATGTGAGTTTAGCGGTTGAGCTTGTTAGTATATGCTAATTTGATTGCTCTTGATTAATCTTTTCCATGGCTAGCACACATTACACCAAGCATGCATTGGATACATATCTTAATCACTTGGCAAAGCATGATGTTTATGTTGTGTAATTGATTGAATCATGATGCGTAGCTTAGTGGGCTTGTTGAGGATATCGTTGGAAAGGCAATTGGATTTGTGTTGATTGGATTCTTGATTCTATGTTTACTTGAGGACAAGCAAAGCTTAAGTGTCGGGGTGTGATTTGTGTGTTATTTACATACAAATTAGGCCTTAAATCACTCTAGCAATGTTAATCCAAGTGTCATTTAGTGTCTCTAATCCTTGAATTGCACCATTGTAGGGTTCACGAGCATCGGATTGATATCGGGAGCGAAAGGACGCATTTTGGAGCTTTTAGTGGATTTCCGGCAAATGGACGAAAAGTCAACCCGAGGACCGAAAAATCAACTCGTGGTCAACCTCGACTTTAGAGCGCCAACGAGTCAACAAGAAGTCCCGAAAGCGAGTCGCAAGAGAATTCCGGAAGTTTGGTCAAAAGTCAACTTTGGTCAACTCCGGGGGTCGTGGTCAAAGTCAAGGCGAAGTCAACCTTGTGACTCATCCACATGTGCATCGAAAAATCAACTAAGGACCATGCTAGATATGGTGAAGTCACCCATTGATTATTCCTCCTTTCATTCCTATATGATTTTACCCATTTACTCTTCATTAAACCTTTTAGCCATTGGATCTAACCCTACTTCATCTTAGCCCTCCATTCCTTTCCCTTTTGCCTATATATATAGATTGTTTACCTCATTTATCTCCCATCTCCCATCTTTAGCTAACCACCACCACCCATCACTCTCATTCCTCTCCACCTCCCCTACACCATCATCCATTTTTGCTAGAGATCCTGACCAAAGCATCAAGGCTCATCATCAAAGCAAATGAGGAGCAAGAGAGCACCCATATATTGAGCATCCCTCATCTCTACTCTCTCTTTTCCTTATGTTTGAAGTTCTTATTTGTAATTTGATGATGTATACTATGATGCTTAGTGAGTAGTTACTTTGTTGGTGACTAGGGTTGTGTGCCCTAGTCCATAAATATGTATTGAACCTCTTTTGATGATATGTGATGCAATATTGATTCATGAGCATGTTTATATTCAAATTTCATATGTTAGATGTATGAGTTAGGGAATTCACCACTTTCTAGCTATGTCTCTAACATTATCTTGATGTGAAATTGGTGGGTGGTTGATTTGTATGCGATTTGCATACAAATTAGGCATATAATCATCATTATTGTGCTTGTCCAATGGCCATTTGTGAGTCTCTAATCCTTGTTTGCACACTTGTAGGTAAATTGAGCATCGGAACGATATTGGGATCAAAAGGGAGCATTTTGGAGCATTTTAGTGGACTTCCGGCAAAAAGACGAAAAGTCAACCCGAGGACCAAAAGTCAACTCGTGGTCAACCCCGACTTTTGAGCATCAAAGTGTCAAAGACCGAGTCCCGAGAATGAAGCACAAGAGAATTCCGGAAGATTGACCGAGAAACCGAAAAGTCAACTATGGTCAACTCCGAAGGTCAAAGTCAAGGTCCAAGTCAAGGTCAACCTTGTGATTCACAAATGTGCTCCCACATCATCAAGGACCACACTAGATTTGGTGAGGTGACATGTTGATTATTCCTCCCTTTTGTCCTCCCTTGTGATTTCTCTTCCTTGCCCCTCATTAAACCTTTGAGCCCTTGGATTAAACCCTACTTCATCCTAGCCCTTTATTCTTTCCCCTCTAGCCTATAAATACTTAGTTCTTGCCCCATTAGGTTAGACCACCACTTCAGCCCCAAAATCCCTCACTTTTCCTTTCCCCTTTCCTCTCTTCCCCTTCCTCTTCGGATCAGCCTCTGCACGTCTGTCGACCGGTCGACAGAAGGTCGACGACCGGTCGACAGAAGGTCGACGACCGGTCGACGCACGGCTGAGCAGCCCGATTCTGCCACTTCCACACCTCCTCTCCTCCACCATCCTTCATCAAACCTGTTCACCACGACGTTCTCCACCTCCACCACCATTTTGGGTCGCTGAATCACTCACCAAGGCATCAAGGTTCATCATCAAAGCCAAGGAGGAGCAAGAGAGCACCTATTGAGCATTCCTCATCTCTACTCTCTCTTTTCCTTATGTCTAGAGCTTTATTGTGTAATTTGATGATGTATATGTTGATGACTAGTGAGTAGTAACTCTGTTGGGGACTAGGGTTGTGTGCCCTAGTCCAATTTGACTATGTGATGCTTGATTTGTGAATAAAATGCCTTTGTGATTGTGTGAATATGTGTGCTTACCCATTTCAATATGTGTTGGTTGCTTGTTCTTAGAATTTACCACCTCTTTGGCATGTTAACTAACCTATCTTGATGAGATTGTGTGAGATTGGTAACCTCACACACTCAAGGCAATTGGAAGCATATGTGATGAGTTGTAACTTGTTTGGGTCCCTAGTTTCGATGCTTTACGCCTCTTAAGCACTTTAGGGGATTCGGTATTAGGTAACGTAGAGGAATCCCCTATGACACCTAGAGAGTTGGAATGACCCTGATAAGGCATTCGAATACCTTAAGAAACACGGTCCTAGACCCATAACATGGCTAGGATACGGGGCTTGATTCACACACACATTGGCATGATTAATTCGATTGAAGCATTGCTAGTTACATTGGACTTGTGGTTTACCCGAAAACCCCAACATTCTCATAAATTGCACACACTTTACATTATTTACTTGCTTATTTCCCTTACTTGTTGGTTGTTTCATTTCATTTGCATCATTCCCTTTCCAAAACCACTCTTTACATCACTACATCACTCATTGTCACATACTCACCTTCACTCACTCATTCCATTTCTTACCTATTTCATCATTGCTAGAGCACTCATCACACACAAACCACCAAGGGATTAAGGAGCCCATCGATCCTCGTTGGAACGACAATCCCCCTTCACAATCTACTTACCCCATACTTTGATGGTTCGTCAAATGGCGCCGCTGCCGGGGATCTAGGTTTAATCGTTGATTTCTTGGTTGTTTTGGTTGAGACTTTAGCTTTCTTTTGCTTTTGTTTGCATATTTCCTTGTTGTGTTTGTTCATATTGTGGTATTTCATTGCCTAGTTTGATAACCATCTAGTTTACTTTCATTTAGTTTCTTGCATCAAGTGTGTTTTTGAACTTGTGAATATTGAATTCGTACTTTCGTTGGTTTAATTGTGTCTTAGGTTACTTGTTTATTGTTGTTTGGGTTCCCTTGCACCTTTTGGGACCTTATTTGTTTAGGTATAAAAGGAGAAAAACACAAAAATATAGTTTCAGGGCACTTGTCGAACGGTCGACTCTGTTTCTCGACCCTTCGACGAAAATTCCCTGGACGTGTGTCGACCGGTCGACGACCATCTGTCGAACGGTCGACGGGGAGCAGTTTTGTTGCTTTGCTTGGTTTCTTTCACTCTTTATTATCATTGCTTGTTTTCACCTCTTATACTTGTATTCCTTGCTTAAATTGTGGTATCTAATCATTGATTATTGTGTTGTGAAGGTATATGAACCTTGCTTCAACCTCTCACACACGCATACAACTTAGAAGCGGAAAGATTTTAAGTGAGAACACAAGAGGAAGGCCAAGAGTGAGACGTAGACCGATTGTGAGACGTATACCGATTGTTTGTGAGAGTGCACCGCCTACACTTGAGCGCCACCAAGCACCTTTGGAGGAGCCGATTCCCCAAGCAACAATGGGAGAACCAAATCCACCACCGGATCCACTCAACAACAACAATCCACCTCCCGTGAGACGACGAGGGAGTACACTCTTCCTCATGTGGTGGATCACCCCTCTTGCATCATGCTACCACCGTGCAACACTCATTATGAAATCAAGTCTTCCACCTTGAGCATTATGCCTACCTTTCATGCCTTGAAAGATGAGAGCCCATATGATCACCTCATGGAGTTTGAACAAGCATGTACTACCGTTCAATTACATGGACTACCGGAGGACGGATTGAAGCTTCGCCTATTCCCTTTCACATTGAAGGATGGAGCTAGGAAGTGGTTACTCAAGCTTCCACCAAGGTCCATTCACTCATGGTTTGAGTTGCAAGAAGCTTTCCTTTCAAAGTTCTTCCCACCTAGCAAGGCGGCCAAGGTTCGGGATTCTATTGTCAACTTCAAGCACCAATCGGGCGATGCTTTCTATGAGACTTGGGAAAGATTCAAGGATTTGGTGATGAGTTGCCCACACCATGGCTTGGAACAATGGTTTGTAGTTGATGTGTTCTACCGAGGGTTGTCTTCCGGGCAACGACAAAGAGTTGATACTTTTCGGGGATGCACAATAGCCGGTATGTCTTCATTTATGTAATTCATTTGTCTTCATTCTTTTTCTTACTTTCTTCCTTTCTCATTTTTCTCTTTCTTTTTCTCAACAACAATTTCCCATTTTGTATTTTCTTTTCTTTGGGACTTCCTTTTTTAACTTTATTTTTATACACCACTTTTCTTTTCTTTTTGACAATAATGTGACGACCGGTCGACAGGTGCTTAAAGTTGAAAATTTTGAGAATTTTGAAACTTTGAAGTTTGTTTGGTGTGTTTTTATTGTCCTTTTCAACCCCAATGATGAATTTGAGCCCGTAGGTTATGAGTTAAGTGGATAAAGAGCATGTGCTTAAACTTTATTGGATTGCCTTGTGATTAATTTATGTAATTGATGCTTGCTTGACACTTTGTGCACATTTGCCATGTTGATTGATCATTTGCATTTAGAGAAGCATGTGTAGACTATGTATTGACTTGCATATACCCTTTATGGTGAGATTTTGAGCCTTATTGATATGTATGCATCATTCATACATCCTTGTTCTTCATGTGTGTGCATTCCATTAGTTTACGAGACCTAGAACTTGCTCAAAGACCGCTTGAGGCTATGTGTTAGTTTGCAACGAATTGGAAATGATTAAGGCACTAGATAAGCACCATGGCCAAACTTACATTCATCCCTTAAACACTAATCCACTAGGACTAACCCATTTGAGCCACATTCATCGTTTAACCTTTCATTTCACCACCCACATCATCCTAACCCATGTTTTAACTTAAACACTAGCCATCCTTGTTCCGAAATGTTAATAAGACAATGATTGTGACTTCTTGTTTCTTTTATGCTTGGGAAATCTATGGGATTGTACAAAATGGCAAGTGTGGGGGTAGTTAGATAGAAAGAATTGAGGTTGTAAAGAAGAAAAGAAGTGGAGAAAATGAAAAAGAAAAGTGGTGTATAAAAATAAAGTTCAAAAAGGAAGTCCCAAAGAAAAGAAAATACAAAATGGGAAATTGTTGTTGAGAAAAAGAAAGAGAAAAATGAGAAAGGAAGAAAGTAAGAAAAAGAAAAAAAAAAAGTGAATAAATAAAAGGTTGGAGAAGAATAGAGTTAGGTTGTTTGATTACGAAAGCATACGCAAAAGAAATGAGTTTCAAAGTCCTTGAATTGTCTTGTGAAGCATTAGGAACATTTGACTTTCCATTCCCTTCATTTCATGCTAACCCTTACCCTTTGGCCCCATTACAACCATGTGAAAGCCCTTTTGATCCAATAAGTTGTGAACTAATTAGTGGAAAGATGGTCATTGAGCAAGCTTATGGGGACGTTGCTTTTGGTTATGCTTTGAGAGTAAACACTTAACCCTAAACACAAGAGCGGAAATATTTAGTGAATAATGTGAGTTTAGCGGTTAAGCATGTCGATATGTGCCAATTTGATTGCTCTTGATTGATTATCTCATGGCTAGCACACACAACACCAAGCATGCATTGAATACATATCTTAATCACTTGGCAAAGCATGATATTTATGTTGTGTGCTTGATTGAATCTTGATGAGTAGCTTAGTGGGCTTATTGAGGATATGGTTGGAAAGGCAATTGAATTTGTGTTGATTGGATTGTTGATTCTATTTGCTTGAGGACAAGCAAAGCTTAAGTGTGGGGGTGTGATTTGTATGCGATTTGCATACAAATTAGGCCTATAATCATCATTATTGTGCTTGTCCAATGGCCATTTGTGAGTCTCTAATCCTTGTTTGCACACTTGTAGGTAAATTGAGCATCGGAACGATATTGGAATCAAAAGGGAGCATTTTGGAGCATTTTAGTGGACTTCCGGCAAAAAGACGAAAAGTCAACCCGAGGACCAAAAGTCAACTCGTGGTCAACCCCGACTTTTGAGCATCAAAGTGTCAAAGACCGAGTCCCGAGAATGAAGCACAAGAGAATTCCGGAAGATTGACCGAGAAACCGAAAAGTCAACTATGGTCAACTCCGAAGGTCAAAGTCAAGGTCCAAGTCAAGGTCAACCTTGTGATTCACAAATGTGCTCCCACATCATCAAGGACCACACTAGATTTGGTGAGGTGACATGTTGATTATTCCTCCCTTTTGTCCTCCCTTGTGATTTCTCTTCCTTGCCCCTCATTAAACCTTTGAGCCCTTGGATTAAACCCTACTTCATCCTAGCCCTTTATTCTTTCCCCTCTAGCCTATAAATACTTAGTTCTTGCCCCATTAGGTTAGACCACCACTTCAGCCCCAAAATCCCTCACTTTTCCTTTCCCCTTTCCTCTCTTCCCCTTCCTCTTCGGATCAGCCTCTGCACGTCTGTCGACCGGTCGACAGAAGGTCGACGACCGGTCGACGCACAGCTGAGCAGCCCGATTCTGCCACTTCCACACCTCCTCTCCTCCACCATCCTTCATCAAACCTGTTCACCACGACGTTCTCCACCTCCACCACCATTTTGGGTCGCTGAATCACTCACCAAGGCATCAAGGTTCATCATCAAAGCCAAGGAGGAGCAAGAGAGCACCTATTGAGCATTCCTCATCTCTACTCTCTCTTTTCCTTATGTCTAGAGCTTTATTGTGTAATTTGATGATGTATATGTTGATGACTAGTGAGTAGTAACTCTGTTGGGGACTAGGGTTGTGTGCCCTAGTCCAATTTGACTATGTGATGCTTGATTTGTGAATAAAATGCCTTTGTGATTGTGTGAATATGTGTGCTTACCCATTTCAATATGTGTTGGTTGCTTGTTCTTAGAATTTACCACCTCTTTGGCATGTTAACTAACCTATCTTGATGAGATTGTGTGAGATTGGTAACCTCACACACTCAAGGCAATTGGAAGCATATGTGATGAGTTGTAACTTGTTTGGGTCCCTAGTTTCGATGCTTTACGCCTCTTAAGCACTTTAGGGGATTCGGTATTAGGTAACGTAGAGGAATCCCCTATGACACCTAGAGAGTTGGAATGACCCTGATAAGGCATTCGAATACCTTAAGAAACACGGTCCTAGACCCATAACATGGCTAGGATACGGGGCTTGATTCACACACACATTGGCATGATTAATTCGATTGAAGCATTGCTAGTTACATTGGACTTGTGGTTTACCCGAAAACCCCAACATTCTCATAAATTGCACACACTTTACATTATTTACTTGCTTATTTCCCTTACTTGTTGGTTGTTTCATTTCATTTGCATCATTCCCTTTCCAAAACCACTCTTTACATCACTACATCACTCATTGTCACATACTCACCTTCACTCACTCATTCCATTTCTTACCTATTTCATCATTGCTAGAGCACTCATCACACACAAACCACCAAGGGATTAAGGAGCCCATCGATCCTCGTTGGAACGACAATCCCCCTTCACAATCTACTTACCCCATACTTTGATGGTTCGTCAGTGGTGCCTCTAGTTTCATAGGCAATGGAATATAGCATGTGTTGTATATGTGATTTGTGTTCATAGCCTTTTAAAGCACTTGAGATCCTTGGTTGGATCCTAAGTGTGCCAATTCAGTTGGTCTTAGTCCTAATCGACATAACCATACTTTCTAGTTAAATTTGATAATATTCATAGCCTTTGAATATAGCTAGGGAATCATGACTCTAGTTATACCATTGAGTTCTTACAATGTAGGATACATCACATCAATCATTTCATTGTGTTCATAGCCTTTGGATGTAATTGGGGACCTTTGGTTAGGCTCTAGCTATGCCCATTGAGTTGTCTCGGTCCTTAGATTGGAGAGACATATTTTAGAATATATTTGAATGCTCTCACAGTGATTTGTATGTGATTTGCATACAAATTAGGCCTCTAATCATCATTATTGTGCTTGTCCAATGGCCATTTGTGAGTCTCTAATCCTTGTTTGCACATTTGTAGGTAAATTGAGCATCGGAACGATATTGGGATCAAAAAGGAGCATTTGGGAGTTTTTAGTGGATTTCCGGCAGAAACCGAAAAGTCAACCATGGTCAACTCCGAAGGTCAAAGTCAAGGTCCAAGTCAAGGTCAACCTTGTGATTCACAAATGTGCTCCCACATCATCAAGGACCACACTAGATTTGGTAAGGTGACATGTTGATTATTCCTCCCTTTTGTCCTCCCTTGTGATTTCCCTTCCTTGCCCTTCATTAAACCTTTGAGTCCTTAGATTAAACCCTACTTCATCCTAGCCCTTTATTCTTTTCCCTCTAGCCTATAAATACCTAGTACTTGCCCCATTAGGTCAGACCTTCACTTCAGCCCCAAAATACCTCACTTTACCTTTCCCCTTTCCTCTCTCCACCTTTTCCTTTGGATCAGCCCTCGCACCTCTGTCGACCGGTCGACAGAAGGTCGACGCACGGCTGAGCAGCCCGATTTTGCCACTTCCACACCTCCTCTCCTCCACCATCCTTCACCAAAGCTGTTCACCACGACGTTCTCCACCTCCACTACCATTTTGGGTCGCTGAATTCCTCACAAGGCATCGAGATTCATCATCAAGGCTAGGAAGGAGCAAGAGAACACTTAATTGAGCATCCCTCATCTCTACTCTCTCTTTTCCTTATGTCTAGAGTTTATTGTGTAATTTGATGATGTATATGTTGATGATTAATGAGTAGTAACTCTGTTGGGGACTAGGGTTGTGTGCCCTAGTCCAATGTGACCATGTCATGCTTGATTTATGAATAAAATGCTTATGTGATTGTGTGAATATGTGTGCTTACCCATTTCAGTATGTGTTGGTTGCTTGTTCTTAGAATTTACCACCTCTTTGGCATGTTAACTAACCTATTTTGATGAGATTGTGTGAGATTGGTAACCTCACACACTCAAGGCAATTGGAAGCATATTAGATGAGTTGTAACTTGTTTGAGTCCCTAGTTTCGATGCTTTACGCCTCTTAATCACTTTAGGGGATTCGGTATTAGGTAACTTAGAGGAATCCCCTATGACACCTAGAGAGTTGGAATGACCCATAACATGGCATTTTAGTACCTTAGGAACATGGTCCTAGACCCATAACATGGCTAGGATACGGAGCTTGATTCACACACACATTGGCATGATTAATTCGATTGAAGCATTGCTAGTTACATTGGACTTGTGGTTTACCCGAAAACCCCAACACTTTCCTTATTAATCACTTTATTGCTTGCATTTACTTTAATTGTTTGTTTGTTGCTTGCATTTCACCATTGCTTTTCCCAAAACCAAACTTTACTCCACTACATCACTCATTGTCACATACTCACCTTCACTCACTCTTTCCATTTATCATCTATTTCATCATTGCTAGAGCATTTGATCACACAAATTACCAAGGGATTAAGGAGCCCATCGATCCTCGTTGGAACGACAACCCCTTTCATAAACTATACTTCTCCCATACTTTGACGGTTCGTCAAATGGCGCCGCTGCCAGGGATCTAGGTTTAATCATTGATTTCTTGGTAGTTGTGGTTGAGACTTTAGCTTTCTTTTGCTTTGGACTGCATACTTCATTATTGTGTTTCTTTATATTGTGGTATTTCATTGCCTAGTTTGATAACCATCTAGTTTACTTTCATTTAGTTTCTTGCATCAAATGTATTTTTGAACTTGTGAATATTGAATTCGTACTTTCGTTGGTTTAATTGTGTCTTAGGTTGCTTGTTTATTGTTGTTTGGGTTCCCTTGCACCTTTTGGGACCTTATTTGTTTAGGTATAAAAGGAGAAAAACACAAAAATATAGTTTCAGGGCACTTGTCGAACGGTCGACCCTGTTTCTCGACCCTTCGACGGAAACTCCCTGGACGAGTGTCGACGGTCGACGACCGTCTGTCGAACGGTCGACCGGGAACATTTTCGTTCCTTTGCTTTGTTTCTTTCACTCTTTGATATCATTACTTGTTTTCACCTCTTATACTTGTATTCCTTACTTCAATTGTGGTATCTAATCATTGATTATTGTGTTGTGAAGGTATATGAACCTTGCTTCAACCTCTCACACACGCATACAACTTAAAAGCGGAAAGATTTTAAGTGAGAACACAAGAGGAAGGCCAAGAGTGAGACGTAGACCGATTGTGTGTGAGAGTGCACCGCCTACACTTGAGCGCCACCAAGCACCTTTGGAGGAGCCGATTCTCCAAGCAATAATGGGAGAACCAAATCCACCACCGGATCCACTCAACAACAACAATCCACCTCCCGTGAGACGCATGAGGGAGTACACTCTTCCTCATGTGGTGGATCACCCCTCTTGCATCATTCTACCACCGTGCAACACTCATTATGAAATCAAGTCTTCCACCTTGAGCATTATGCCTACCTTTCATGCCTTGAAAGATGAGAGTCCATACGATCACCTTATGGAGTTTGAGCAAGCTTGTATGACGGTGAAACTACATGGACTACCCGAGGATGGACTCAAGCTTCGCCTATTCCCTTTCACATTGAAGGATGGAGCTAGGAAGTGGTTACTCAAGCTTCCACCAAGGTCCATTCACTCATGGTTTGATTTGCAAGAAGCTTTCCTCTCAAAGTTCTTCCCACCTAGCAATGCCGCCAAGGTTCGGAATTCTATTGTCAACTTCAAGCACCAATCGGGCGACGCTTTCTACGAGACTTGGGAAAGATTTAAGGATTTAGTGATGAGTTGCCCACACCATGGCTTGGAACAATGGTTTCTAGTTGATGTGTTCTACCGAGGGTTATCTTCCGGGCAACGACAAAGAGTTGATACTTTTCGGGGAAGTACAATAGCCGGTATGTCTCCCGATGAAGCATGGGACACATTTGAGGACCTAGCCACAAATTCCGAGCTATGGGATGACTTTGGGTCAAGAAGACTTCCTCCCACACAACCGGCACCTCAAGTAACAAGAGTCCACAATGTCTCAAGTGAATCATTGGGGGATGACATGATGAGAACCCAATTTGATAGGTTGGAAGCGGCTCTCAATAAGAAGATAGACATGCTCATGCAATCACAATCCAAGCCTTCTTCTCGACAAGTCAATAGTGTTATCTCTTCACCACCTTGCTTCTATTGTGGCTCTCTTGGCCATCAAGCGGAGGAGTGTGCTTACATGGATGAGGAAGAGAAGGAAGAGAGACAACAAGTGAACCAAGTGAGTTCTTATTCACAAGGTTCTTATCAAGCGCCTTCAAAACCTTACAACAACTTTGCACTTCGGAATGAGCAAGGGAGAACTCAAGGATACCTACCAAAACCTTTTGGAAACAATGCTCAAAGGTATCAAGAGAGGTCTCAAGGGTATAATTCTGACCAAGGAGGAGATAAGTATCAAGGGAGTGGCACATATGGAGGACATAGGAGCTCAACTTTTGGATCACCTCCCGGGTTCTCTACTCAAGGAGGAAACACCTACCATCAAGGTCCCTCTTCATCTTTTGCTGCTCCAAGTGGCTCCCAAGCTCAAGAGTCCGCGGAGCCGTCAATGAAGGACATGATCGCCACCCTTGTGCAAAGCCAAGTGAAGAGCAATGAAGCGATCTCGGCTCTTGAACAAGGGCAAAACATCTTACAACAAGGTTTGTCAAAGATTGAGTTGCAAATGGGCCAAATGGCCAAGGAGATTAGTGAGAGGCCAAAAGGTACCTTGCCTTCTAATGTGGAGCAAAACCCTAAGTTCAAGACCAAGGAGCAATGCAATGCTATCTTCACTTCTCACTCCGGTATCTCTCATGCTACTTATACTCCTACTCCCTTCATCTCTAATGTATTTACCCCTTCTCCTTTCATTTCCATTCATGAGACCTTTGATCATATGCATTACATGGAGGATGGGGCCAAGGAGGAAGAAAATGTACTCCTTGGCAATTATGGATTGAGTGAGGAGAAGACTTGTGAGGAGAATGAAGGAGTAGTGCTTGGGAAAGGACTTGGTTACTTGTCTTTTGAGAATGATGTTACATCTTATGGTGGAGTGAGGACACAAGAAGGAGCATTGAGTGAGGAGACTCCTAGGCATGAGAATGTCATGGTTTCTAACCTTGGTGGTGAGGCTATGAAGGCTATGGACCCACCAAAAACCATGAGCACCTCTAGGGAGCTCCTTGATGATGATGTGCATGTAAATCAAGCGATGAAGATCACCCCCGATGAGAGGAGGAGCAAGAAGAAGACCCTAACGAATGAGCTTCATGAAGTATTCAAAAAGGTAGAGATTAATATCCCTTTGTTGGAGCTCATTTGCAAAGTGCCGGTCTATGCAAATTTTCTCAAGGACTTGTGTACCAAGAAGAAGCGGCTTGAGGAGCATGAAGTATACAAGATTGAAGGGCATGTAAGCTCAATGATTCAAAACAACATGCCACCGAAGAGGAAAGATCCCGGGAGCTTCACTATCGGATGTCAAATTGGTGAGACACACCTTGATGGAGCACTTATGGACCTAGGGGCAAGTGTCAATGTGATGCCTCTATCTCTCTATAAGAGGTTGAGCTTTGGTGCTTTGCAACCTACCCCTATTGCACTTACCTTTGCGGATAGAAGCAAGCGAAGACCGGCGGGTGTAGTGGAAGATGTGCTAGTACGAGTCGACAAGTTTATTCTTCCCGCTGACTTTGTTGTGCTTGATATGGGTGATGACCCCAATGAAGACAATGGATTTCCCCTTATCTTTGGACGCCCTTTCATGGCTACGGTGGGAGTGAAGATCAATGTTTTAAAGGGAACCATTAGCTTCAAGGTGTTGGGGGAGAAAGTGAAGTTTGAAATGTTCAAGCCCATTCATCCACCGGAGGTAGTTGAGGAGGTGTGAAAGGATTTTTGGTCCTTTGAATCCACCGAAGCCCACACCTCGTGCTCAAGACCACTACTCAAGGCCACCACCTTTTTCTCATGAAGGCATATGTGGGAAGGATCCATTTCTTGAAGGTGCTACAAAGAAGACTCCTCCCATGAATGCACTACAAAAGGCAACAATCAAGGCCATGAGAGAGATAGTAGGAGAGGTGAAGAAGAAAAAGTGTGCTTGGCCACCACCTTCGAAGTCAATTTTTAATGGTCTCCAGGGCTGCTTTGTGGGAAGCTTTGGTGATGGTGAGACAAGCCATACATTGAGTGAGAAGAAGCTTTGCTTTGAGCCACCATAATTTCACCAAGGAGGAACCAAGACCGGCTTTTTAGGTTTATAAACTGAAGCGCTTGTGGGGAGGCAACCCCACTTGGAAAAGAAATTTTTGTTTTCAGCACTATTTAGTAATGAATAAAGGTTTTGGGAGGTTGGGAGGAGCTAGGATATGGAGCTTTGGAGGGAGAAACCCCAAGAGGTGTTGATTAGCATTTGTCTACGAGAGGCCTGGGCAGAACAGTGACTTTGGAGACAGTTTTCTCCACATCGGACCGTTGGAATGCAGTGAAACAAGTTGGGAACGCTTCTTCTATGAGTCTTCTGTGCCCGGTTTAAATTTCTAAACAGACCGTTGGATCTGTCGCAATATTGGCTTAACAAAGGAGTGCTCGTTGCAGTTTGACTTTCTAGAGGGTCACTTTGACCGGTTCTTCATTGCATGTCCGGAAGGTGATTTCTGAGTTTCCAATGGCCAAACTAAAGCTCTTTGAGTGTACTTCCCAACGCCACTGGAATCACTAAACTTGGATGCATATTCTTGGAGTTATACCCAACTCTTTGGGACAAGGTCAATGCTGCATTACTGCTTTCCCCTGTTTTCAAGTGATCCCGATGCAATGACACTCGCTAGTTCATTTGGCACCCGAGGAGCAAACATATGGAAGTCAGGGCCTTGTGCCCTGAGGTTGGTGTCTATTTGAGGTTTCTTGGCTAGCTACGGAAGTCGTCTACGAGGGGGTTTTCTTATCTCTATCTTCCGATTGCTAAATGTTTTGTTATGTGTGCATTCGCCCGACTTCACTCTCCTCACTTTTACCAATGTGATTTTCTTTGCTTTTAAACTCCTCACAACACCGAGGACGATATTGGTCTTAAGTGTGGGGGTGTGAGGTTGGGCTAAATTAAAGTTGTCTCACATTTTCGAACCACCAAAATTTTTCAATTTTTCAAAAGTTTTCATCGAACAGTCGACCCTTTGGTCGAACGGTCGACATGAATTCCCTGGAGGTTCGTCGACCGGTCGACGACAATGTGTCGAACGGTCGACAGGTGCTTAAAGTCAAAAATTTTGAAAATTTTGAAACTTTGAAGTTTGTTTGGTGAGTTTTGATTGTCTTTTTCAACCCCAATGATGATTTTGAGCCCATTAGGTTGTGAATTAAGTGGATAAAGAGCATGTACTTAAACTTTATTGGATTGCCTTGTGATTAATTTATGTAATTGATGCTTGTATTGATATTATGTGCACATTTGCCATGTTGATTGGTCAATTGCAATTAGAAAAGCACGTGTAGACGATGTATTAACTCGCATATACCATTTTTGGTGAGATTTTGAGCCTTATTGATATGTATGCATCATTCATACATCCTTGTTCTTCATGTGTGTGCATTCCATTAGTTACGAGACCTAGAACTTGCTCAAAGACCACTTGAGGCTTTGTGTTAATTTGCAATGAATTGGAAATGATTAAGGCACTAGAGAAGCACCATGGCCAAATTGACTTTCATCCTTCTAAACACTTTCCTTTTGGTTTAACCCATTTCGAGCCTCATTCATTATAAGCTTTTTCTTCGTTTAACCCACAAAAGTCTAACCCATGTTACTAGCTTAAACACTAACCTCCCCTTGTTCCAAGTATTAGTGAGACAACGATTGTGACTTCTCATGTTCTTTGTGTTCTATGGGTTTGTGAAATGCAAGTGTGGGGGTATAGTAGCTTAGAATTGTGTAAATGAAAGAAAAGGTTGGAAGAAAAGCAAAATACAAAAGAAGAAAAGAAGTTGCGAAAATCAAAAGAAGTTGTGTACAAAAATAAAGTTCAAAAAGAGTGTCCCAAAGAAAAGAAAATAGAAAAATGGAAAAAGGAAGTTGTGAGAAAAAGAAAGAGAAAAGGAGAAAAAGGAAGAAAGAAGAAAAAAAAAGAGAAAAAGAGTTTGTTTTAGAATAAAAGGGTGAGGAGAATAAAAGTTAGGATTGCCTGCAAAGAAATTGAGTTTCAAAGTCCTTGAGTTGTTTTGTGAAATACTTGGAACACTTGATTTACCCATCCCTTCATTTCATGCTAACCCTTAACCTTTGGCCCCATTACAACCATGTGAAAGCCCTTTTGATCCAATAAATTGTGAATTAATTAGTGGAAAGATTGTCATTGAGCAAGCTTATGGGGACGTTGCTCTTGGTTATGCTTTGAGAGCAAACACTTGACCCTAAACACAAGAGTGGAAATGTTTAGTGAATCATGTGAGTTTAGCGGTTAAGCATGTCAATATGTGCTAATTTGATTGCTCTTGATTGATTATTCCATGGCTAGCACACACTACACCAAACATGCATTGAATACATATCTTAATCACTTGGCAAAGCATAATGTTTATGTTGTGTGCTTGATTGAATCTTGATGAATAGCTTAGGGGGCTTATTGAGGATATGGTTGGAAAGGCAATAGAATTTGTGTTGATTGGATTGTTGATTCTATGTTTGCTTGAGGATAAGCAAAGCTGAAGTGTGGGGGTGTGATTTGTATGTGATTTGCATACAAATTAGGCCTCTAATCATCATTATTGTGCTTGTCCAATGGCCATTTGTGAGTCTCTAATCCTTGTTTGCACACTTGTAGGTAAATTGAGCATCGGAACGATATTGGGATCAAAAAGGAGCATTTTGGAGTTTTTAGTGGATTTCTGGCAAAAAGACGAAAAGTCAACCCGAGGACGAAAAGTCAACTCATGGTCAACCCCGACTTTAGAGCATCAAAGAGTCAAATGTCGAGTCCCGAGAATGAAGCACAAGAGAATTCCGGAAGATTGACCGAGAAACCGAAAAGTCAACCATGGTCAACTCCGAAGGTCAAAGTCAAGGTCCAAGTCAAGGTCAACCTTGTGATTCACAAATGTGCTCCCACATCATCAAGGACCACACTAGATTTGGTGAGGTGACTGTTTGCTCAAAAATCATCTCGGCCACGTGTCACACGGCCGAGGTTTTCTTTTGCTTACACGTCCTTCTAGCTTGGATGACGTGTGCGGGCGTGTCAACTCGCGGCCGGGAGGCCAAGCGAAGTTTAATTCTGGATAGTTAGAGTTGTGTTCCAACCTGACTTCTAAACTTGCGATTGATAACCGAGGAAGGAACGATCTCGGCTATAAGTTCTCTCTGCCTTGGGTGCAAGGACTTTACACGAAGCGGCGTTTATTCGCCGGCGTCCTCATGATGTACGACTCGGTGAGTGAGTGTGAAAGTGCAGGTGACCGGCGAAAGATCTATGGGACGTAGATATTCGCAAGTCACGGTGATAACGAAATCAAAGTACAGGGAGTTGCCCCGGTGCCTTGTTTCAATATGAGTTCGGATAAAGAAACGCATGGACCCTAGAAAACTTGTTTGCTAAATCCAAACGCTTCTTGTGATGCTTCTTTTTTTTATGATTTTTCTTAATATGATGACAGATAAATAAAATGTAATAAAACGAATAGCAACAAAAGATAAAGTGCAGGAAGGTAAAGAACACGAATCTAAATTGCAAGAAAGTAAAGAAGACAAATTTAAAGTGCAAGAATCTAAAGAGCAAGAAATTTAAAGTGCAGGAAAGGTAAAGAGCATGAATATTAACTTGCAAGAAAGATAAAAACAATACCAATGATAAACAAAATACTGGGGTTTGATAGATGCAGTTTGATTGTGTTGTATTGAGAGATTTTTGTGTTGGTCGTGGACCTCTAACAATGAAGCCTATGGTCCCTTTTATAGTAAAATAAAGTACTGAATACAGAAAGAAATTCAAATCGGGCTTTAATTTCCGTATTGATTACAAGAATTAAAAGTTGGGAGTAACATGCATTTGATTGCAGTAACCACTCACTTAGGAATTAAAACTCTTAACCGTGCATTCATCAATATGAATTCTTCAAACTTGGTAACGACAACTTTGAATGCATTGCATTATTCCCAATGAATGCACGAGTTGAAATATGATAGCTTTTATGAGCTCGATTAATACTTGGCCTCGGTCAAAGTTAGCCGAACCTCAACGTAGGTAATTAAGCCGAACATCGGCTAGAAATAGTTTGGCCGTGGCTGACTGATCCAGACTAGAAATCTCAGCTATGGTCGGTGGGCCCGACCCATCTGTCTGCCACGTTGGCCTTGTCAAATTTAGGTTCAAACAGAGCCCCCTCAGTCCTTTGAGCTTCGGCATTGACGCCGAGTGGTTAAGGGACTAAAGGAAAATTAATGAACTCCATTTGACAAGGAACATTCTAATCATTCATTCCTTAGCGTTATTGATATTTACTAATCGCACCATGTCAAACACGTTTCCAACCCGCCACATCGGCAGTTGCCGAGTAAGGTGGTATTTGAGAAGTTTGTTTGACATTGTGCTACAAAGTAAATATAAATAACATCTATACACAGCTACAAATGGTAATGCCGCATTTGCGCTTCGGCTTCAAAATCATAGCCGTGGCTTCCAATTTGACTTTATTTATTTATTTGTATACGTGAAGACAAACTCAGTTAGGATGCTAATCGTGCTTGGCTACACCTTCTGCTAACCTCGGCTAACTTGAGCCGTGGTTCCGAATTTGACCCCCTTTTTTATTTAAATTTGACATCAAACAAGTAAATAAACATAAAAGAACCAAAAAGAAATAAATAAACAAATAAGAGAAAAGAAAAAATAAACAAAACAAAACTACTGTGGCCAATCATGAATTCAAGGAGGTGGCCAACCATGTTTTACCCCAAGGGTTGAACGTTTTGTATTCTCAGCATGAATTTCAAATTTTTCTAAGCCGATCATTATTGACCAAAGAGGGTGACTGAGATTTGGTTTCTTTTCGGCTTTCATGTGAGCTGAACCCTCATGCTCTCCATGTGTATTCATTTGACCAATTAAGGTCATTATTTCTAATTTAGCCGATAAGGGCTTTATCAGGTCAGCTTTCTCTCCAATAATCATATATATCAAAATGCATAACTTCTTGAATCACATAAACTTCTTCATGAACCAAATTGTGGTAACTTTCTTTCAATACATAAAGCCGACCTTCTATGGCTTCAAAATCATGATCAAGGAAGTGAAGCTGCTTGTTGGAATCGATTTTGTCTCCAACAACCATGTCAATATGTACGGTCTCGTTGAAAGTACGATCGACACTGTGATGGTTGTTTTTCTCCAGGTTTTCTAGGCATTCATCACTTTGGCCAACCATATTTTCATTCTCTCGTGAGGGAAGAATAGTAGGTGGCCCAATCTCTATATGATTATCACGGAGTACTTCCTCATGTAGATCATTGCTATGGTAGAGGCATTCTTGCTCATTGAGCACCTCAGTATCTTCAATAAACTCAACAGACTCTCCTTGAAACCTTTGCCAAACCTCAGACAATAATACTTCATGGATATTGGAGCCATCATTAATACACGGTTCAGTAACCGTTTGACCATAATTATTGTGGCAATCTCTGGTTATCGGCCATATGGCCGGTTTTTTATCATTGTATTGGTTATCACCGTATTGACTATCATAACCATTTCGGTAATCATAGCCATAATGAGATTGTCTCATTAGATTTGGTTCATCCCATGCAACGTGGCTATGTAAATCCACAAAACTATGGTACGTTGCATAGCTATATCTTCCATTATGGTCGTACAATTGGTCATGGCCATATTGGTCATTGTTACTATATATTGAATCCGAGCAGTGTAAATTCGGCACATAGTAACTCATTAGTGAAAAAACATAATATTTGATATCCCACCAAGTGATTGAATAACATTCACCGAGTTTGGTTCCACTGGGCGTGCCAAAAGATGTTTGCTCAAAAATCGTCTCGGCCACGTGTCACATGGCCGAGGTCTTCTTTTGCTTACACGTGTCCTTCTGGCTTTGTGACGTGTGCGTGGGCGTGCCAACTCGCGGCCGGGAGGCCAAGCGAGGTTTTGATTTGGATTCTTAGAGTTGCGCTCTTATATGACTTCTATTCAGGTGATTGTGGGCCAAGGAAGGAACGCTCTCGGCCACAAGGTTTTCTCTGCCTTGGATGCAAGGACTTGACACGAATTGACTTTACTAGCCAGAATCTTCATGTTGTGCAACTCAGTGAATGATAGGTGAAGAATGTGATGTTTATTTTTATGATTTTTAATATATTTGAGAGAAGATAAAATATATAAAGTAAATGAAAACAAAATAAATGCAAAGAAATAAAGTGTAGGGAAAATAAAGGGCAAGAAATAAAGTGCAGGAAACTAAATAACAAGAATGTAAAGAGCAAGAAGATAAAAGAACAAGAAAGTAAAGCGCAAAAAGATAAAAGTGCACCCATGTGGGTTTGGTCTAGTGGTTGGGGCTAGGTCCACCATGTTGGGCGAATGCTACAGTGATACTCCTGGTAGTAAGGAGGTCACTGGTTCGATCATCCGCATGTGTAAAGAATCCCATGGGGAGAGCTTTAACCTTAACCCCTCCCCGGCTCGGAGTGGTAGCTCACTCGGCCACCATTTTTGTAACAAAAAAAAAAGGATAAAAGTGCAGGAATTTAAAGAACAAGAATGTAAAGTGCAAGAAACATAAGGAAATACTGGTAAAGAAAGCAATAAAGATATTGAAATTCGATCAAAACATTGAGATGCGATAAAGATAAATGTAAAAGCTACATTGTGTTGAATTGTGGTTGTTGTATTGAAAGATTTTTGTCTGGATAGTTAGAGTTGTGCTCCAACCTGACTTCTAAACTTGCGATTGATAACCGAGGAAGGAACGATCTCGGCTATAAGTTCTCTCTGCCTTGGGTGCAAGGACTTTACACGATGCGGCGTTTATTCGCCGGCGTCCTCATGATGTACGACTCGGTGAGTGAGTGTGAAAGTGCAGGTGACCGGCGAAAGATCTATGGGACGTAGATATTCGCAAGTCACGGTGATAACGAAATCAAAGTACAGGGAGTTGCCCCGGTGCCTTGTTTCAATATGAGTTCGGACAAAGAAACGCATGGACCCTAGAAAACTTGTTTGCTAGATCCAAACGGTTCTTGTGATGGTTCTTTTTTTTATGATTTTTCTTAATAAGATGACAGATAAATAAAATGTAATAAAACGAATAGCAACAAAAGATAAAGTGCAGGAAGGTAAAGAACACGAATCTAAATTGCAAGAAAGTAAAGAAGACAAATTTAAAGTGCAAGAATGTAAAGAGCAAGAAATTTAAAGTGCAGGAAAGGTAAAGAGCATGAATATTAACTTGCAAGAAAGATAAAAACAATACCAATGATAAACAAAATACTGGGGTTCGATAGATACAGTTTGATTGTGTTGTATTGAGAGATTTTTGTGTTGGTCGTGGACCTCTAACAATGAAGCCTATGGTCCCTTTTATAGTAAAATAAAGTACTGAATACAGAAAGAAATTCAAATCGGGCTTTAATTTCCGTATTGATTACAAGAATTAAAAGTTGGGAGTAACATGCATTTGATTGCAGTAACCACTCACTTAGGAATTAAAACTCTTAACCGTGCATTCATTAATATGAATTCTTCAAACTATGTTACGACAACTTTGAATGCATTGCATTATTCCCAATGAATGCACGAGTTGAAATATGATAGCTTTTATGAGCTCGATTAATACTTGGCCTCGGTCAAAGTTAGCCGAACCTCAACGTAGGTAATTAAGCCGAACATCGGCTAGAAATAGTTTGGCCGTGGCTGACTGATCCAGACTAGAAATCTCAGCTATGGTCGGTGGGCCCGACCCATCTGTCTGCCACGTTGGCCTTGTCAAATTTAGGTTCAAACAGTGACATGTTGATTATTCCTCCCTTTTGTCATCCCTTGTGATTTCCCTTCCTTGCCCTTCATTAAACCTTTGAGCCCTTAGATTAAACCCTACTTCATCCTAGCCCTTTATTCTTTCCCCTCTAGCCTATAAATACCTAGTACTTGCCCCATTAGGTCAGACCTTCACTTCAGCCCCAAAATACCTCACTTTACCTTTCCCCTTTCCTCTCTCCACCTTTTCCTTCGGATCAGCCTCTGCACCTCTGTCGACCGGTCGACGCACGGCTGAGCAGCCCGATTTTGCCACTTCCACACCTCCTCTCCTCCACCATCCTTCACCAAAGCTGTTCACCACGACGTTCTCCACCTCTACTACCATTTTGGGTCGCTGAATTCCTCACAAGGCATCGAGATTCATCATCAAGGCTAGGAAGGAGCAACAGAACACTTCATTGAGCATCCCTCATCTCTACTCTCTCTTTTCCTTATGTCTAGAGCTTTATTGTGTAATTTGATGATGTATATGTTGATGATTAGTGAGTAGTAACTCTGTTGGGGTCTAGGGTTGTGTGCCCTAGTCCAATGTGACCATGTCATGCTTGATTTATGAATAAAATGCTTATGTGATTGTGTGAATATGTGTGCTTACCCATTTCAATACGTGTTGGTTGCTTGTTCTTAGAATTTACCACCTCTTTGGCATGTTAACTAACCTATTTTGATGAGATTGTGTGAGATTGGTAACCTCACACACTCAAGGCAATTGGAAGCATATTAGATGAGTTGTAACTTGTTTGAGTCCCTAGTTTCGATGCTTTACGCCTCTTAAGCACTTTAGGGGATTCGGTATTAGGTAACTTAGAGGAATCCCCTATGACACCTAGAGAGTTGGAATGACCCATAACATGGCATTTTAGTACCTTAGGAACATGGTCCTAGACCCATAACATGGCTAGGATACGGAGCTTGATTCACACACACATTGGCATGATTAATTCGATTGAAGCATTGCTAGTTACATTGGACTTGTGGTTTACCCGAAAACCCCAACACTTTCCTTATTGTGCACACACATTTATCTTTATTGCTTGCATTTACTTTAATTGTTTGTTTGTTGCTTGCATTTCACCATTGTTTTTCCCAAAACCAAACTTTACTCCACTACATCACTCATTGTCACATACTCACCTTCACTCACTCTTTCCATTTCTCATCTATTCCATCATTGCTAGAGCATTTGATCACACAAATTACCAAGGGATTAAGGAGCCCATCGATCCTCGTTGGAACGACAACCCCTTTCATAAACTATACTTCCCCCATACTTTGACGGTTCGTCACACAGCCTCGTGATGTATGTTAGTGACCCTTATACGGCTCTAGCATGCACACTTGAGTTGATCATGGCCTTGTTCGGTATGTTCATACATCGTTGAGATTATTGGAGTTCATAGCCTCAAAGTATTATACAAAGACCCATGACATGGCTTGTGTTGACTACTAGAATTTTCCACATATACATCGGCCCAAAATCGATGTTAAAAAAAATTTCGACCGATGTGTTAGTGGGTGTAGAGAAAGATCCAAAAAATTTGGACATTGGTTTTTAGCCGATGTCTACAAACCGACTGTACATCGTTTTTAATGTTTATGTTGATGTCTTTTATGTTTTCAGACATCGTAAACCTTGAAGTACTGCATGTATTTCATGTTTTAGTACAAAAGAATCGACATTGTTATCCATTATTAAAATCTTTTTCTCAATGGATTCTGATGTCTATCAATTTATGAAACATCGTTTCTTTCCATAATTTTCGATGTCCATGGGGTTATGAGACATCGTTTCTTTTATAATTTTAGATGTCCACTGGTTTATGGGAAATCGATTCTTTCCATAACATGTGATGTCTATTGGCTTATGATTTTTTTGGTAGAACTGATGCATTTGGTTATGTTTAAAGTCAGTTCGGTTGGTGAATCTATTTCCTATTTATTAATACAACTCACGCCTTTTATATCGGCATGAAGTCCACAACTCCATCAAACAACTGCTAGAAAATCAAATCCATATTTTTCAACAAACTATGAATCAAGACTAATTGTATTTAATGCATTGCATTGTATTTGTAATAGACACAAAGGAAACTAGAATTTGACCAGACCACTAAATATAATGCAAGCACTGCAGTTTAGATCCTAACTAGCAAAAACTACAACAAGCCATACATCCTTGACTACTTATGGATTTCCAACAATACTTTGCTAGTCAATTACTTGAGCAAATTTTGTAAGTAGTCAGCCACTTCAATGTGCATCTCGCCAAGTTGCTCTTGGGTATATTATTTTTGAGACTTTGATGCCCACTACAAAGAGATTGATAGAAGTTAGGTACTATGAAATAATGCACTATCTCATGATTGCATGATACAATTCTAAATCAAAAATGCAGACTAATCAAAAAAGGGTCTATGCAATACAAGTAAAGAATCTATTTCTTCCTTACACTCACTCAAACCGAACAAGTTGCATTATCTATGTGCTACTTTAAACGTGGGAAGTAAATAGCAGCTTTAAAAAATAAATACATAACTTGTAACAGAAACCTAACTTGTAAAATACATAACTAATTCTAGAAAAATGTGTTCAAGGTGATTCTAATTCTGGACGATTCATTAGTTTGTCTAATGCAATTGTCAAGAAGAAATCATTTTTAGATTCAGCATGATTTAGTATAGTTTTTAGGGGGAAAGGCTGCTAGAACAGAAAATTCAGAAAACTAGAAAAATGACTGATGAACAGCTAGTGATGCAGATTGAATTGCAAAAGTAAGTTTGAAGAATAGGCCTGAGATAAGATACCAAGACAACAACAAAATATAGAAAAATATTATGAAGGTCTAAAGTTCATAATTAAAAATGTCCTACCAACAAGCATGGAGAACACACGGCATGCTGGCATAGGAATTAAACTTCCAACAGCAAATGCTAAAACTTCTGATAGACTAGCTACTGTTATGGATGGCCCAACTTCCACAAGTGCATTGCTTATTCTCCCTTCTAAAAATAACTCCAACGGTTGCCGTTTGACAGCATGCACCAATATACACATATTATCTACTCCAACCTGTTTAGATGAGAAACTTCAGAGTATTATAAGCTACAACTAAGTCCATGACAGATGTGCGTTAAGAAATTACTTTGAAAAACCAAAAAGTTCAAATTTATGTATTTGACAACCATGTATTTACTATTGAATAAAGATCGTCAAATGCATAAATTCATATAATCATAGGTATATATATTGTTGGAGGAACACTTACAGCTAGAACAAGAAATTATAAACGTAGTCCAATTAATTGTCCTTCACCAATTAAAACTTTCAACTAATCTTGGACTACGGGAACAGCTTGACAAGCTATTAATAATCACAAAACAATACAACTCCAGTTGTTTTCTATTTCTGCCGAAAATGGCCAAAGTGAAGTATGTAACCAATCTAGTATAATATATATCCAACTAGAACTTATTTCCTCAAGGCTTTAGTCTCCCATACTGGACTTTAGCTCACACAATAATTAATAAGCAATCAAGTAATCAACCAACCAATAATTAACTTCTAAGAAACATAACACAAGCTTCTAGCCACTTCCAGATTAAACCTTATGGCTTTTGTTTCTCTTACACCAATTCATCTACACCTTAATTAACCAATTGATAGCCAAACTTTCACACCACATCAGAACCAAAAGTTTCTACCCACAAAACTTGAGTTAAACAACTCAACTATACTAAACATCAACCACAAGATCTCAATTGCAACCAATTTTCAATTAAGATTATCAACAACTGCAATTATCCAAAAATTTCAGAATATCCAACCAAAATATCTTCTTTCTTTGATTATGATCCAACTCCAACTCAAAGATTTTTCTTCAAAACCTCCTCTGCTTGTCTAAACTAATTTAACTCTTAACTTTCAAAAATTGACAAATCATATTTACAAAATCTGAAAATGCAGTGAAATGCGTATTAGAATCTGAAGAAGCAATTCATAGACAAGGTGAGAATTTAAACTAAGCTTGGGTAGATTTACTTACTGCAAGTGTTACATATAGAGGGACATATGGGGAGGGTGCAAAACCAGTGGCAGAAGGAATGTGTTGCATAAGTTGATCACTCTCTAAGCAATCCACAGAATTCATGGGAGGACTAACACTCGAAAACTTCTCATTCTTGCCGTCTCTCTCTCTGCAATTACAACATAATCACGCGACACCGGGGACAAACTCTCATAAATTTTAACAACTGATGAAGGATGACACTCCAATGGTTGTTTAACACCTGACACTAGGGTCTCCACTGATCTCCACCTCATCGAATACGCTCCTCCCTATTTCGAATCTCTGAAATTAATCAAAAAAAATAAAAAATTTAAGAAGAATGAGGAACTAGGGAAAATAATTTGCTCACAATTTGAGGTGGAGACTCAACAACCCAACCAGCCTCGCGCGCCAAAGTTGCGAGTACATCGTTCATATCTGCACGCGCAGGCAGGGGAAAATTGTCGTACTGTCGGAGTCCGGCGAGCATACGGCTCATGATTGATCAGCGGAGACGTTCTCGAAGCTTCATGCACTCATTCTCCTTCTCCCTCTCTCTCCTCCCCTTGGTGGAGGGAGAGATAGGGCCGGCTGACCCCACGGCAGCTGTGGCGGTGGTATTCCTCTAGGCGGCGTCGATATGAATTATCTTTAGGTCGTCACTGCATGAATCGAGATCTGAAACTTCTCCTCCTCTTAACCTGGAGACAGACAATGCTGGAGAAGAAGGTATGAGTGTTGGAGAAGACGGAGAGAAAGACGAAGGATTGTGGATCGGAGAAGAAGATTTATGATGTGTGGTTTTGGAGAAAAAGATTTTCGGTCGGGAGCTCGAGCAAGGCTGTGGAGTTTTGGAGACTAGGGTTTACGGCTGAAAAATTTTAAGTGTTGTGAAAATTGGGAGGGGGGGGGGGGGGGGCCTCAGGTTCGGCGCCTTTCCTTAAAAAAAATCTTGGTGCTCCGTGTTTTTAGAATTTGAACGTTTCCGCCCAACTTTAAATTTTTTTTGCAGACATCGTTTATTTTAAGGACCGATGTTAATACCTATAACAGAAATCGATTATTAAAAAAGTGATGTAAATACAAACTATTACATCAGGTGAAATTTCAACCGATTTCTTTGAAGTGATGTATATGTGCAAAATTCTAGTAGTGTAATTAGCACTAGAGAGTTCACCTTGCTCTTGGTTGGCAAGAGTGATATATTCTCGATTAATTGGAATCATGAATTATAGTTGTAAGCATCTAATTATGGTTGTTCATTGCATTGAAGTGAGATAGGGGGTAACCCGAAACCCCAACACTTTCCTTATTGCACACACATTTATCTTTCCTTGCTTGCATTGTTTGTTGTTTGTCATTGCACTTCACGATTAGTCACCTAACTTGGGCAAACTTCAAATGACTTTACTTTCACTTTCACGATCATGTACATCAGCCCATGAAGATGTTTCTTGGGATGTTCTTGTGTCTTGTGAAGGATGCATGAGTAATTCAAACCCAACAAGCCCATCATTTGTTCTTAGGAGTTCTGCTCCATCTTGACCTTTCCCCCTTGTAAAGGGCATATCTCCGTGGATAAGTATCACAATTGAGTGATTCCAATTTCATTTGAAACTATACTCACAGGGCTTGATCTGAAGTCTGGAAACACAACCAGATCTATATGGAAAGTTTTCTACAAGAAATCAAAATTCGGTTCCAGAATGTCCGTGCAACATCGAGTATTACTCACTTGAGACTGAATGCAGGGAGATCCAATGGTCTAACAAGGTGAAATTTGAACGGAGAAGACTAGACACATATTGAAATGATGTCTATAAATTATACCCCAAACCAACGGTTAGATGCATAGAAATTGGCCTCCCAGGAAGACTGATCTGCCCAGGAAGAAGACTAAACTTATGTCCGAAAATCTCATGTGCAATTTATTCTCTTTCCATCTCCTTGTCTTGCTTGGAATGTCTTCTTTCATTCATTTTATTCGCTTTTATTCCAAAATACCTATAAACATGAAAACAACATAAATAGCTCGAATAATAACTAACTAACGAAGGAAATATAGGAAATTCGATACAAATAAATATACAATTATACTCCTTATCAATAAGCGCTTCATGAATGGTATGGCAACATTCATGACTCCATTCCGAATTTAGAAGCATAATGGACTAGTCTCCACTTCTCTGACTTTGATGAAGTCATGGGATGAAATTCGGAAATTCTCCGCATCAAATACTTGATGAATCGCTGTAGAAAATCATCACATATGAACAACTGATTAATAAAACTCTCACCACCTTCTACATCTCTGCCTTGAAGAAACGCATGACGATGATTGCGCCCCTATAGGAAGACACCACGAGTAAAACCGTAAAATTTAGTGACTAATCCGGACGTTTTGATCCGTAAGATTCATTTGCTCAAGAAGGTAATCGCCATAAGATTAGGCGATCACGTCTGAATAAGACCGCGAAAGTGTGAGAGAAGACCGTCGTCCCTATGCTGGAGACGACACCGCTCACCGTCAGTATGCGTTGTGCAGCCATTAGTTATGGTGGCACCGCCACCGACTAAGGTAATCTGTCACCGTCCTATGAACTGTGTGTACCGTGCCTTATACCTCAATCAATGGAGAATCCTCTTCATGATGTCTATAATATGGAGCGTCTTGATCAGTGAGTTATAATTTGCAATACATATGAGTATGTAATTGCAATGATCAAGACATCGAGTTTAAGGGTTAAAGACTTTGGAAGCCGATTTTGCTCAAGTCTTAATGTTTTTCCAAGTTGATGTCATATGGCAACTTTGCCAAGACAATGGATTTCGTTTGAGTTAAGATCAAGATGCAACTTTGAATGTAAAGCCTTGGCTAATATCTTTAACAAAATCTAAGTTGCTTTCATATACTCGATTTTAATGATGAGAATATAGGAATGAGTTCTTGAGAACTTTAACCATATTGTGTCAAAGGCATGGTGCCTACACATTCCTGTGTGACTACGATGGCGGGGCCATCGAATCTTGATGTCACACATGCTCTCTACGCTCCTCAAGAGAAAAGAACCCTATTGAGCCTTAAAGATATAAGAGCCAATGGATATCATGCGGAAACGCATGATGAGAATGAGAAAGAATTTCTTTGCATTACCTCTAAAGATTGCGGAAGGATGCGCATCTTAGAGAAGTTTATGTGTCTCTCTAGAGGGTTATACGCAGCCACTATTTGAGCTATTGAATCAAACAATGTCATTCGAGATGACTGATAATCGCAAAAACGCTCGTCAAAATAATACCTTAACTTCTTATAGATTGTCGTAATAGTGTAGCGGGAAGTAAGAGTCATTACCCACAGGAGATTGTTTTATTTGCTTTTCAATGTCACGAAATTAAGTAAACTAAAACTACAACGACTCCTAGCATATTTATTTAGTTTGCAACCTAAATAAACAACTAGAAAATTTATTCCAAAAATAAATTACTTAAATAAACACACAAATAATTAATATGCCAAATAATAGAGTTTCGGGTTTAACACATAAAATCAAAATCACACAAAAATAGAAGTTATTTAAAGAAATCAAATGAAATACAAATATGTAAATTAAAATAATTAATTTACAAATTGTAAATGGTTTCGATATTTATTCACACCAAACATAATCACATAATAGCAACAAATTAAAAATAATATTGTATTTTACGTAATAATTATTAATAGAAATTAATAATTATTAAAAGACTTATTAAAATGCAAGAGAGAGAGAGAAGAAATTGAGCTGGTGCTCGAGAGAGAAACAGAGAGCTCAAGTCTTAATGTTTTTCCAAGTTGATGTCATATGGCAACTTTGCCAAGACAATGGATTTCGTTTGAGTTAAGATCAAGATGCAACTTTGAATGTAAAGCCTTGGCTAATATCTTTAACAAAATCTAAGTTGCTTTCATATACTCGATTTTAATTATGAGAATATAGGAATGAGTTCTTGAGAACTTTAACCATATTGTGTCAAAGGCATGGTGCCTACACATTCCTGTGTGACTACGATGGCGGGGCCATCGAATCTTGATGTCACACATGCTCTCTACGCTCCTCAAGAGAATAGAACCCTATTGAGCCTTAAAGATATAAGAGCCAATGGATATCATGCGGAAACGCATGATGAGAATGAGAAAGAATTTCTTTGCATTACCTCTAAAGATTGCGGAAGGATGCGCATCTTAGAGAAGTTTATGTGTCTCTCTAGAGGGTTATACACAGCCACTATTTGAGCTATTGAATCAAACAATGTCATTCGAGATGACTGATAATCGCAAAAACGCTCGTCAAAATAATACCTTAACTTCTTATAGATTGTCGTAATAGTGTAGCGGGAAGTAAGAGTCATTACCCACAGGAGATTGTTTTATTTGCTTTTCAATGTCACGAAATTAAGTAAACTAAAACTACAACGACTCCTAGCATATTTATTTAGTTTGCAACCTAAATAAACAACTAGAAAATTTATTCCAAAAATAAATTACTTAAATAAACACACAAATAATTAATATGCCAAATAATAGAGTTTCGGGTTTAACACATAAAATCAAAATCACACAAAAATAGAAGTTATTTAAAGAAATCAAATGAAATACAAATATGTAAATTAAAATAATTAATTTACAAATTGTAAATGGTTTCGATATTTATTCACACCAAACATAATCACATAATAGCAACAAATTAAAAATAATATTGTATTTTACGTAATAATTATTAATAGAAATTAATAATTATTAAAAGACTTATTAAAATGCAAGAGAGAGAGAGAAGAAATTGAGCTGGTGCTCGAGAGAGAAACAGAGAGCTCAAGTCTTAATGTTTTTCCAAGTTGATGTCATATGGCAACTTTGCCAAGACAATGGATTTCGTTTGAGTTAAGATCAAGATGCAACTTTGAATGTAAAGCCTTGGCTAATATCTTTAACAAAATCTAAGTTGCTTTCATATACTCGATTTTAATTATGAGAATATAGGAATGAGTTCTTGAGAACTTTAACCATATTGTGTCAAAGGCATGGTGCCTACACATTCCTGTGTGACTACGATGGCGGGGCCATCGAATCTTGATGTCACACATGCTCTCTACGCTCCTCAAGAGAATAGAACCCTATTGAGCCTTAAAGATATAAGAGCCAATGGATATCATGCGGAAACGCATGATGAGAATGAGAAAGAATTTCTTTGCATTACCTCTAAAGATTGCGGAAGGATGCGCATCTTAGAGAAGTTTATGTGTCTCTCGGAGGGTTGTACGCAGCCACTATTTGAGCTATTGAATCAAACAATGTCATTCGAGATGACTGATAATCGCAAAAACGCTCGTCAAAATAATACCTTAACTTCTTATAGAGTGTCGTAATAGTGTAGCGGGAAGTAAGAGTCATTACCCACAGGAGATTGTTTTATTTGCTTTTCAATGTCACGAAATTAAGTAAACTAAAACTACAACGACTCCTAGCATATTTATTTAGTTTGCAACCTAAATAAACAACTAGAAAATTTATTCCAAAAATAAATTACTTAAATAAACACACAAATAATTAATATGCCAATTAATAGAGTTTCGGGTTTAACACATAAAATCAAAATCACACAAAAATAGAAGTTATTTAAAGAAATCAAATGAAATACAAATATGTAAATTAAAATAATTAATTTACAAATTGTAAATGGTTTCGATATTTATTCACACCAAACATAATCACATAATAGCAACAAATTAAAAATAATATTGTTTTTTACGTAATAATTATTAATAGAAATTAATAATTATTAAAAGACTTATTAAAATGCAAGAGAGAGAGAGAGAGAAGAAATTGAGCTGGTGCTCGAGAGAGAAACAGAGAGCTCAAGTCTTAATGTTTTTCCAAGTTGATGTCATATGGCAACTTTGCCAAGACAATGGATTTCGTTTGAGTTAAGATCAAGATGCAACTTTGAATGTAAAGCCTTGGCTAATATCTTTAACAAAATCTAAGTTGCTTTCATATACTCGATTTTAATGATGAGAATATAGGAATGAGTTCTTGAGAACTTTAACCATATTGTGTCAAAGGCATGGTGCCTACACATTCCTGTGTGACTACGATGGCGGGGCCATCGAATCTTGATGTCACACATGCTCTCTACGCTCCTCAAGAGAATAGAACCCTATTGAGCCTTAAAGATATAAGAGCCAATGGATATCATGCGGAAACGCATGATGAGAATGAGAAAGAATTTCTTTGCATTACCTCTAAAGATTGCGGAAGGATGCGCATCTTAGAGAAGTTTATGTGTCTCTCTAGAGGGTTGTACGCAGCCACTATTTGAGCTATTGAATCAAACAATGTCATTCGAGATGACTGATAATCGCAAAAACGCTCGTCAAAATAATACCTTAACTTCTTATAGAGTGTCGTAATAGTGTAGCGGGAAGTAAGAGTCATTACCCACAGGAGATTGTTTTATTTGCTTTTCAATGTCACGAAATTAAGTAAACTAAAACTACAACGACTCCTAGCATATTTATTTAGTTTGCAACCTAAATAAACAACTAGAAAATTTATTCCAAAAATAAATTACTTAAATAAACACACAAATAATTAATATGCCAATTAATAGAGTTTCGGGTTTAACACATAAAATCAAAATCACACAAAAATAGAAATTATTTAAAGAAATCAAATGAAATACAAATATGTAAATTAAAATAATTAATTTACAAATTGTAAATGTTTTCGATATTTATTCACACCAAACATAATCACATAATAGCAACAAATTAAAAATAATATTGTATTTTACGTAATAATTATTAATAGAAATTAATAATTATTAAAAGAAATTAATAATTATTAAAAGACTTATTAAAATGCAAGAGAGAGAGAGAAGAAATTGAGCTGGTGCTCGAGAGAGAAACAGAGAGCTCAAGGCTCTAGGATCGACGACGGCGTTGAGCAAAGCCCCCCCCCCCCCCCCCCCCCCCCCGCCGATCGATCGTCTAGAAAAGACCTTCTTTCTTGCTCCGATGTGATTTGTTCCTCCTATGCTTCTGAGGCCTCTAAGGCCAAATGTTCATTTTGCCAAGCCTATTCCTTAGGGAAATTTGGATTGAGACCGTCCTATGCAAATGATTCTAAAGTACCATTCTTACAGAGAATCCAAAGGGGATATCTGTAGACCTATTCAACCAACAAGCGGGCCATTTTAAAGATTTTATGGTGTTGGTTGATGCGTCGATATGTTGGTCACATATCACATTATGGTCCTCTCTTATGTTGTTTATACTACACTCCTAGCACAAGATAATTTGCCTACGGGCTCACTACCCGGATCATCCCATTAAATCAGGCTTGATAATTCTGGAGAGTTTAAATCGAAGGCTTTTGATGACTACTGCATGGGATTGATGTTGAGCATCTAGTCCCATATGTGCATATCCAGAATGGTCTCGCAGATAGGAACGAGGACGTTAGTAATGTGCACCAACCTTCCTCTCTCTGCCTGGGTGCACGCAGTATTGTGTGCAGCTATGCTTATTCGTCTGAGGCTTATCGCCACCCAATTTTGTTCTACGCAACAGCTAGTGACTGGGTATGAGTCAAGCATCTCGTACTTACGCGTATTTGAGTGTGCCATTTATGTGCCTATTATAATCCACTATGTAGAACCCTTGCCAGGTGATCTATTTGTCACATTGATGAGACAGTCTTCCCGTCATTAGGGGGAGATAAGAACGTATACGTTCAACAGGAACGACGAGAATTGTCGTGGCCTGTCCCCACTCTGTCTCATAAGGATCCCTCCACTGCACACATGATATCGTGGTGCGTAGAATTATCGATCTCCAGAAAGTTGCTTATTCTCTTCCGGACGCTTTCTCAGATCTTGCTAAAGTGACTATATCATATATACCTGCTGTACAAGTACCTGCAAGGATGTAAGTCTCTGAAAAGTGCTTCAAACTCAAAGACGTCTCAACTGCCACCCTTGAGGAAGCGTCGGGCCGTCACTCAAGCATTGTAGGCGCCACCGCTAGTAATGGTGGTGATGTGGCTCAGGCCGTGGCTCAGTTGAGGAAGCGTGTGATTTGCACTTATTTATAGCGCAAATTGTATTCCTAATCACGAGAGTTAAGCTTACCCGAAGGCATTTTGTTACTAATAATATGCGTTTTCATGATTTCAGGTTACTTAGGTGACTTGAGGTAATTCGGCACAAGAAGGTGCATTTTGAGTACTTTTGGGCACACTTCCGAGAAGTCAACCGTGGCTTCTAGGCATTGAAGATTGCATCAATTTACCTTCGGAAGACGTTGCCATTGAAAGCCTTGAAGAATCGAAGAAAGGAAGGAAAATGAAGAAATTGCATTTCCGGCGATTTTTCCGGCAAACCACCACCACAAGAGGCGGCAGCACCGCCGGACCACCACCGGAGCACCACCACAGAAGGAGAGACTCTCCTACACCAGCTGCACACATGTGTGGCATAGCTCACAATTCCACATGTCCACGCATCCCTCCACCAACCCATAATTTCCTCCACTTCACATTTCTTTATGTGAGTGGCTCTCCCTTTTGCTTAAACTAATAAACATTGCAGCTGCTATGACTACCCTAGCAGCCACACATGAAGAGAACAATCTCATTCTAGCCACAATTTTCGAGCAGCCCCCTTCTTCCCCTTCTTCCTCTTCTCCCTCTCCTCTCTTTCTTCTTCTTTTCTCTTCTTCCCATTCTAAATTCAGGCCACTTTCCCTATCACTTCCGGCCACCTTCTTCACCTTTTCTTTCTTTCTTCTTCTACCTTCCTCACTCTTTTCTCTCTTCCATTCTCACCACCAAATTCGTGCTACCCCTCACCTCACCAAAACAGCCCCACAACAACATCAAAGATTGCAAGGATTGAGACTTGGAGCAAGGAGGAGTTCATAAAAGAGGAGGAGAAGTCTTGGAAACATCATTGAGCATTCTCTAACTCTTTTACCTTTTAGTTTCATTGCTTTAATTCTTGTAATTTGAGATGTACACTAGCTATTGAAATTGAGTTTGTAAGCTCAATAACTTTGTTTATCAAATCTGCAATTGTTACTTATTTACTTTCTTGCATGTTCTCTTTGAAAACACCAAAAATATGAACACTACAACCATGTGCACATACTTCACTACACTAGTATATAGCTCATCTCTTATCTCACCATTTTAGTGCTAGAATAGCTTGGTTACCACATAATTACCAAGGTGATTTTAGGGCCTTCCAATCCCTTGGGTACGATAATCCTCCGGTCTTAATCTATACCATCCACTACACTTTGACGGCGATACTCAAAACCAACCCGAACTTATCGTTGAGTCAAATGGCGCCGTTGCCGGGGATTGAGGTTTAACCTTAATCTCTTGGTAATCGTTTCCGGGTTGTTCTTAGCACTATTCTTTAGTTTAGATTGTTTGATAATTGTTTTGTAGTTGTTTGTTCATAAGTGTTTGTATTTCCTTCTTTGCATTGTATGTTGAATTTGTTTTTAGCTTGTGTCAAGTGTTGTTCTTGCTGTTAATAAGTGTGTAGTTGCATCTTAGTTTGCTTCAATTCAAGCTAGGTTAGTTCCCTTGCCTATCTAGGGAAGTTCTCAAAATCTGTTTTCAGTTTTCGTTTAGCTATTGTCCTCTGTTTTCTCAATTTTTTAAAAAATAGTAAATCAACCCAGAAAATTCTAAAAAAATTTGTGTGCTACTGTGTTTACGTGTCTAGTATACGTGGTTAAAATTTCAGGTCATTTGGTTAAGTCTAGCTTAGGTAAATAAATAGTTTTTGTGCTACTGGTCGTCAGGATCGTCTCTGGAACCTCTCTGTCTATCTAATTCGTCCGGACGCCACAGTTCCGTCCGGACGCCCAAGTGATAAATAGCTTCTGCCCGTGAAAACCGTCCGGACGGATTCAATCCGTCCGATCGTCTGGGAGCTATCCAGAGACTGTTTTGATTGTTCTATGTTGTTTGTTGCTTCCATTCGGTTCCATATCTTGTATACATTGGTTTTATTGATTAAAAGTTGATTCTAAGCCTCTTGTTGTGTTATTAAAGGTACTTGAGTGAATCATCTACTTCACACATGGATAGATGGAGGCATGAATGGGAAGAGCCTAGGAGATTTGAGCATCAAGATGATCGATATAGCATTGGAATGATATCTCAACCACATCTTGAAGAGCACCCATAGCAAGATCATGGGGGATACCAATATGAAGGCCATGATTCCCACACCAATCCATATTTCTCTAATGATCATTGGAGTTCACATGATGGTTCTAGTATATTCGCTGCACCACTGGAGTTCCAACAAGCACATGAGTATGAACCTAATGAGCCAAGCTTGGCAGATATGTTAGCTCAATTGCAAGCTTCTAGTGAGAGGTGTCAAGCTTCTGTACACAATTATCGATCTCCAGAAAGTTGCTTATTCTCTTCCGGACGCTTTCTCAGATCTTGCTAAAGTGACTATATCATATATACCTGCTGTAAAAGTACCTGCAAGGATGGAAGTCCCTGAAAAGTGCTTCAAACTCAAAGACGTCTCAACTGCCACCCTTGAGGAAGGGTCGGGCCGTGACTCAAGCATTGTAGGCGCCACCGCTAGTAATGGTGGTGATGTGGCTCAGGCCGTGGCTCAGTTGAGGAAGCGTGGGAGGCCACCAGGTTCAAGGATACGTGCTAGGAGCATTTATGTGACGTTTTATAGTATCTAATAATATAGTATTTTGGCCATAATTCCTATTTATATTAATTATTTATTTAGTTTCTCGTATTTTGTAGGTTTCGGAAGCAAAGATGAAGAAGTTGGCTTAAATCATGATAAAGGAGGAAATTCCAATCACTTAAGGAAACCTTGATGGACAAGGAAGACCGGAGCGCTTATAATTTAATTCATTGGGCTTTTCCTTGGAGTTAATAAGTCCACGACTATTAAGGAAGTATCTAGGGTTGAGAAATTCATATAAAAGGAACCCTAGTCGCAGCGGAAAAGGACTTTTTACCTCTAGAAACTCGTGAACACCCGAGAGCAAGAGAGAATACACTGCAGCCGCCCAGACGATCGGACGCCGTCTTGTCGTCCGGACGGATTCGACGGAACCAGTTGCTTTTGGGTTTTTGGTTCTTTCCATCTTCATGTATTCTTTTGGGTTTTGGTCTAAAGTGATGAGTAGCTAAACTTCTTGTAGTTAGGGCTCGATTGAAGCCCTGAACATGAGTATTTTGATGTTTTGATATTTGGATTAATCAAGTTTTGTTTCCCGGATGATAATGGTTTCATTGTTCGTAAATTGTTGTTCTTATATATGTTTCTTTGATTCGCGACCTTAGGAGCATGTATTAGAATTGACCATCCATAAATATGTGTTTGATGACCCAGATCTGCATGTATTTTATTTGTGGTGCGATGAGTGCTACGGTGCTTGTATGAAATCATTTCTATGATACTTGCTATGTTCATATTCTATGATTCTTGCTATGTTCATATTCTCTTGGACCTTAATGATCTCTGATGTGTTAAATCTGAGCGTGACCAAGCTAGACTGCATGTTAGGGAATAGGTTAAGATATGTGACCAAATGTTGAACATACGAAGTAAGAGAGAATGAATGCAAGAATGCATCCCGACCAAGGACCTTTCGTGGGCATAGTCATCCATGGGAGTCAATAACTTGTTAATCTGAATTCTTGATTTTAATATATGATTGTTCAGTGGTGAATTTCGAAACCCTAGCTTCCCATTCCATATATTCACAAAAAATTCTAGTTTTATTATCCTCGTTGGCTACTGCTGTCTATTTTCTTTTAATTGTTTAAATCACCAAATCTTCTCAGAAAATTCTAAAACTTTGTCAGTAGTTAGTTTTGTGTGTCTAGTTTATTGTGTCAAAATTTCAAGTCGTTTAGAGTAGTCTAGAGTCATCAACTAGTCAGGTTTTTCTGACTAATCAGTTCTCTTTTTGTTTGTTTTGAGTCATTGTAGTTGCAACTTTATCCCAGTCCCTAGCGGGTTCGATCCCTATTTCTATGTACTATCTTCGACTATATTCACCTTTGTAGGGCCTAGGTAACGGGCTGTGAAGGCACACGATCCTCTCATCTTTGATATTCAAAATCTGACTCATGAGAACATTTCAGATTATGGTTATGTCCAAGAGACATCTTTGGAGGACGCTCCATCGCAAGAAACTATCCGTGGGAATATAGAGATCTCGATTAATTACACTAGTGTACATGTGACGTGGGATAGAAACTCCATCGTAGTTGACGATGTTTCGCATTTGCTTGTGCACGAGAATTAATTGACTCTGATGATATTGAACCCCACTCCGTTGAGGAATGCCAACGTAGAGCTAATTGGCCTAAATGGAAAGATGCAATTCAGGTTGAGTTACACTCACTAACAAAGAGAACGGTATTCGAGCAAGTTGTGCCGATTCCTTCTAGAATAAAACCTATTGGATATAAATAGATCTTTGTTAGAGTACATAGTGAGAGAACGAGATAAAGCTTGCCTTGTGGGGCAAGGCTTCTCACAACGCCCTGGAATGGACTACGATGAGACATATTCTCTCGTAATGGACGCTACTACGCTCTGCTACCTTATTAATTTGATAGTTTCTGAAAAACTGTCTATGCAGCTTATGAAAGTGGTTATAGCATATCTCTATGGGGATCTAGATATGGAGATTACCCAAGTGGCTCCCGACCACAGAATGTATTCGCTATAAGGTTGCAACGCTCACTATATGGATTGAGACAATCCAGAAGGATGTGGTATACACGTCTAAGTGACTACTTGCTTGGAAGAGGGTATGTGAACAATAAATTATGCCCGTGCGTGTCAAGAGCACAAGTTCCGGTTTTGCCATAATCCGAGTTTCAGATGAAAAATCTTGGGAAAACACCGTCTTGACTCGGTTTAGAACTTGAGCACCGTAGTAGTGGGATCCTGATTCATCAATAAACTTATACTCAAAAGATGCTCAGGCGTTAATATGGATCAGGTCCATCCTAATAGGACTCCCATGATTGGTCGCAGCCTAGATCCATGGAAAGATCTGTTTCGTCCAAGGGATGATGAGAAGACGTTCTAGAGACTGATGTGCCAAACCTAAGTGCAATAGGCGCATTATTGTAATGCCATTGGACTGGGATAAAGTTGCAACTACAATGACTCACCCGACATCTCCTTTGTTATGAACTTGTTAGCTAAACATTGCTCTGCACCTAAGCAATGCCATTGGACTGGTGTAAAAGACTATTTTTTGCTACTTGAATGGTACGATTGATATGGGCTTGTTCTATCCCTACAGAGAGTCAAGAAAATATGGCAGAATGGGTGAGGAACCCAAACGTATCGCCGTTGGGCGATCGATCGCAAGACAGGCGATGATCGATCGCACGAATGCCAAGCAATATGCCGCACGCACCAGGCGTCCGGATGAGGATATGTCGTTCGAACGGATTGCGCGATGTGCTCTTCTAGAACATTACCGCACGTGTCAGGTGTCCGAGCGATAATTTGCCGTCCGGACGGATGGCATGCTGTGCCGCACGTATTCCCTATTTCCAACATCATTGTGACGTTTTGGTGGGTTTTGCTGATATTGGGTATCTCTCTGATCCACACAAAGGTCATTTCCAAATGGGTTATGTCTTTACAATGGAGAACACCTTGCTATCTTGGAAGTCTACTAAACAGACTCTTGTCGCTACTTCTTCGAACCATGCTGAGATTATTGCTCTTCATGAAGTGGTTCATGAGTGTATATGGTTAAGGTCCATAATTACACATATAAGAAGTACATGTGGTTTGAGGTCAACCACTGATGAACCTACAAGCATTTATGAGGATAATGCTACTTGCAAATGAAGTAAGGTTTCATCAAAGATGACAATACCAAGCATATAGCGTCGAAATTCTTCTATGATCAGCAACAACAAGAATTCGCCAAGGTTCAAGTGAATCAAGTCTGTTATGAGGACAATGTGGCAGACTTGTTTACTAAGTCATTGCCCAAATTCACATTTGAGAAGCATATCAGGAGCCTTGGTTTGCGTAAATCATCTGACCTCCCATGATTGTGGAAATTAGGGAGGAGTCCGACGTCTTGCTATGCCAAATGTGAAGGGTGTGTTGTACTCTTTTTCCTTTCGACCAATGTTATTTTTGTCCCACTGGGTTTTTGTTACTTGGAAAAGTTTTTAATGAGACAACGCGAGGAGCACCACCTAGTGTTCACCGCACAAGGGGAGTGTTTAAGAAAACCCGTTTTGTGTGTGCTTCGTCAACCTAGGAATATATAGTTAGGATGGTGATTTGTATGAGATTTGCATACAAATTAGGCATCTAATCATCATTATTATGCTAGTTCGATGGTCATTTGTGAGTCTGTAATCCTTGTTTGCACACTTGTGAAATATCAAATCATATCTTTGGGAGCGAAAGGGTGCGTTTTGGAGCTTTTTTGTGCATTTCCGGCTAAAGGATGAAAAGTCAACCCGAGAACCGGCGGTCAACTCGTGGTCAACTCCGACTTTAGAGCGTCAACAAGTCAACATGAAGTCCCGGAAGTTAGTCGCAATAGAATTCCGGAAGATTGGTTAAAAGTCAACCTTTGATCAACAACGAGGGTCGTGATCAAAGTCAAGGCGAAGTTAACCTTGAGACTCATCCACATGTGCATCCAAAATTCAGCAAAGGACCATTCTAGACATGGTGAGATCACAAATAGATTATTCATTCTATTTGCCCCCTATAGGATTTTACCCCTTTGCCCTTCATTAAACTTCCTAGCCATTAGATCTAACCCTACTTCATCCTAGCCGTCCATTTCTTCCCCTCCTAGCCTATATAAACCTAGTATTTGCCTCATTAGGTCATCCATCATTAAGCCCCCAAATTTCTCGACTTTTCCCTTTCCCTTTTCTCTTTTCCGTTTTTCCTTTAGGGCTGCCACTGCACGGCTGTCAACCAGTCGACGACCGGTCGACGCACGGTGGTTCAGCCTACTTCCACCACTTCCTCACCTCCTTTCCACCTCAACCCTTCATCAATCTTGTTCCCCACAACGTCTACTACCTCCTCCACCACTTGGCCAGCTGGGATCTTCACCAAATCACCAATTTCATCATCAAAGGCCAAGGAGAAGCAAGAGAGCATCTATTGAGCATCCCTCATCTTTGCTCTCTCTTTTCCTTATGTCTAGAGTTCATATTTGTATTTTGATGATGTTATTTGAGATGATTAGTGAGTCGTCCACTTTGTTGGGGACTAGGGTTGTGTGCCCTAGTCCAATGTGACTATGTGATGCTTTGATTTATGAATAAATTTTTTTGTTAGTTCATGAGTATGTGTATTGTCTAATTTAATATGTATTGAATGTGTGTTTGAGGAATTCACCACTCTTCTATATGCATTTGGTCCATTTTATATGAGTTTGGATGAGTTTGTTATTTAGTTCTACTCTAGGCAATTGGCAATATGTGTGATGAGCATGTACCCATGTATGACCCTTTATTCATGTACTTTACGCCTCCTTTCTTTCTCCCTTTTCATGGAGAGTCCCTAAGACCCTAATGAGGCTTAGGAATACCTTAGAGGAATCCACTTGATGTGAACGTAAAATACGTTCATAAAGTGCTCTAAATGCTTGGATTGAGCTATTCTGAAAGCTTATTTGTGTGTTTAATGTTTGGTTTCGTGTTTTCAAGGAAAATATGTGAAAAATGCTAATTTACGCATAAAATGCGAATTTTGGAGGTTTACAGCGCAATTTCGGAAAGTCAACCATGACTTTTCGATTATCTGATGACACCGGTCATTACTTGACAATGGATTACAGACAATGTACGAAGATTTTGGAAACCGTTCCGAATCCCGGCAATTTTGCCGGCGAACCACCACTCACGGAGGCGCAACCACCACACGCGGTGGCAATACACATTTTAAACCACCATTATATTTTCTCTAATAATTGTTTCTTTTATTTATTTATTTTATAATTATTTAATTTCTTTTATTAGTGTATTTTTCTTTTGTTTTATTTTATTATTATTTTATTTTATTTCTTTTTATTATTTTATTTATTCTTTTGTTTTTGTTTTGTTTGCAGGTGCCATGTTACCTCCTTCACGGCTACTTCACATTTCAAATTCATCTCTGTTCTTCACGTTACCAACACCAACACAATCACCCTCCATTCCTTCATGGATTCTTCCTTTTTAGCTGTCTCTCCACCAGCAAATCCCCCCACTCCAATTTGAATTGAAATTCGATCTTTCCTGCAAATCATCCACCGTTCCCTTGTTTTCTAGCAGACCCTTCCTCTGCCATTCTCTTAAAATACCCAGCAGCTACCCATTTCTCTATGGCCGGGGGGCGAGGGGCTTCTCCCCTGTGCTCCCATCTTCTCCCTCTTCACCATTTCTCAAAGCTTCCGTGCAATTCTTCTAATTGCCTTCTCTTCTCACCTCCTCTCTTCTCCCTCAATCTCTCTGTTCTCGGTCAATCACAGAAATTCCTCACTGCAATCACTCTCCCCTTCCTCTCTTCTTTCCACAACTATCTCAGCTCGGTCTTCTCTCTTGTTCTCCCTACTGCCATCACATCAATTTCAGTTTACTCAATCACAAACACATCCATCACCACCAAACCCATCTCCAATCCCCACCGTGAACCTTCACAATCATCTTTCTAATTCTCTCTATTCTCTACTCAATTCACACATAAATTCCAATCACCCATGAATTAATTAATCATTCACCACTAATCTCGTGCTCAATTCAGTTTGCAGGACCCATCGTCGGCATCACCATCGAAAGATTCCAGCCCAGCCACGCCGCTTCTATTTCTCACGCTACCGGCGTCGTCGCTGTTTTGCTTCTCCGCCGTTGTGCCCAGATCCTCTATGCCGGCGTTCCTCCTTTGCCGCTACCATCTCGCCGCACCAGCCCAGGCCGCGCGCACCTCTGTCCTGCCGGCAGTTCATGACCATGGCGTCGCTAGACACGTCGCCGCGCACCCAAACCACCTTCGATCTCTGCCTTGCCCGCCACGAATCGCCGAAGTCAAGTCAAGCTGCTGCACATCCAGGCCGCTGCTCAATGCTCTCTGCCACCGGCCGTGCTCTCACCTGATCCGGTCGCCCCTTCTGCCGGCGTCCTTCTCCTTCAGTCGATCCAGCCCCGTTGCTCTCCCTCACAGCTCCCTCTCTCTCTTGCCCAGATCGTGAAGAAAAGCAAAAGAAGGAATCGTGAAGAAGGAAGTTTAATGCTGACTTGGCAGCTTTGAATAGTCAAAGGGTCAAACTGAAATGAGAGAAAAGAAGCACGGGTCAACACTTTCAGTTTTGGGCCTCAAGCCCAAAAGTCCAAGCCCAAACCCAAGTCCAAATCTGCTAAGGACACCCGAGCTCCCCGAACTTCATCGAAAACATGGCGAATCCGATAAGATCCTTCGCCGGAATTTTAATGAGCTTTTCTCTCCCTTAAACTCATTTTAATTTTATTTGTTTAAATATTTGTTGTGTGTTTATTTATTTGGATAATTTAAGTTTTGTAATTTGAATATTTGTATGATTTAATTATTTTATGAAAAACTCAAAAACATGTTTTTGATTAATTTGTGTGTTAGTTTAATTGCCTTATTTTAGGTGTGTTTTATTTAAATGTGTTAGTTTAAATTGTATGTTAATTTGTATTTTCTTGTTTTACTTTATTTATTTTCAAAAATATTAAAAAGACAAAAATATTTCATTTTATTTATTTCTTGTTTTCAAAATATTTCAAAAACCCAAAAAGAATACTTTTGTATATATTGTACATTTTTGTAAATAGAAACAATATAGGTTAGTTAATTTCGTGACATTAGAAAAGTAAATAAACAACCTCCTGTGGGTAAATGACCTTTTTACTTCCCGCTACACTATTACGACAATTTTTAGGAAGTTAAGGTAATAATTAATGACGTCGGTAAATACCGCATATCACCACTCCATATCGATAATATCGGTGGAGTGGTGGGTTGTGCATGTGTTGCTTGTTTGGGTCCCTAAGCTTGGACTCTTTATGCTTCTTAAATACTTTAGGAGATCCAGTATTAGGTAACATAGAGGGATCTCCTATGACACCTAGAGAGTTTGAATGGCCCTAATAAGACATTTGGATATCTTAGGAAAGCACGGTTCTAGACCCATAGTATGGCTAGGATACGGGGCTTGACTTGTGTGGACACATTGACATGATTTAGTGGATTAAAGCATCGCTTGTTACATTGGACTTGAGGCTTGCCCGAAAACCCCAACACTTACCATATTGTGCATACACTTTATCTTTCCTTTACTTTCTTGCATCCTTTACTTGCATTATTTGTTGTTTGTCTTTGTATTTCACCACCATTCTTTTCACAAAACCAACACACTTCTACACACCACACATTGTCATATACACACCTTCACTCACTCTTTCCACTTCTTGTCACATCCATCTTAGCTAAAGTATTTGATCACTCACACACTACCTTGGAATTGGGGAGCCCACCGATCCTCGTCGGAACGACAACCCCTTCTTAAACTATACTTACCCACTATACTTTGACGATGAGTCAGATGGAATAAGGATTATGTATTGAATATGATTCCAATTACCATATGGATTGTATATTGTATTCCTCTATATAAAGAGGCACATATTCATCAATAAAGATTGATTCTATTCCTGCACTATTCTCTCTTGTTATTTACTTTGCTTTATTACCGTTATACTTAAACAATTCATACTTTTTCAAACTGTTTTAGGCAAAAACTTCACCAATCTCCATATTTCTCTGTCATTCTGAAGAAATAGGAAATTGACTATGTACAAATATATTTATGTGGTGGGTTTATGTAACCATGCTAGACTATGTACAAATATATCCAAAGTCCCCTTTGTCACCACATACTCAAAACAATAAACTCAACTTTGTTTATAATCTTGTATCAGATGACTACAAGAAAGAAAAGAATAGAGATTTTTTTTTCCAAATTGGCCGAATCCATGGGTTAATTGATTAACATATATATATATTATTTGTGATATTTTATTTTTTGAGAAAAATGTCAACTTGTTGATACTTCAGCAAAATCATAGATAACGACCTGGGTGGGGTTGTTAAAGAGTCATTACCTAAGTAATTCTACATTTTCTAACTATAAAGCACATGCAAAAGAACCCGTATAAAACTCATGGAAAAATGAAAAAGGTACACGAATTGAAGGTAATTTAGGCGATATCTCCCTAACAAAGGAGAAGTCGCAGACTCCTCATCGTTAATGACAAAATAAAAATAAAAACAAAAATTAATATGATGATGGATTATTATTATTATTTTTATTAATAATAACACAAGTTTAGTTTTTATTTTGTTTCATTTTTTTTTAAATGGTACATGATTTCATATAATGGGAGATCTGAAAAAATTACCCTCGAGAAATTGGTTATCTGCAATGCACAGGTCATTTTCTAACAATTGTAGCGTTAGTTCTATTGGTTCTGATCAAAATATGAATCTAGGTGTCATCAGTAATAGAGGATGAGTTCAGATAATAGTTGTGACAATCTACTTTATAACTTTTGTTCAACCTCGATCTGAGCATCCTTATCTAAGTTCGAATTGGGTTCCCTTATTCTAATGGAATACTGAGAACTTGATTTTCTCCATATATAGAAAACCTTGTAGAGTCTCAACTAGAAAACATCGCCCGCACGTTGTTGCGGGTTTAAAAGTGTTTAACATATGTTAAAATAAGGTGGAGAAATTTTTAGATGTTACCGTCATGTCATGTCATATATGTGATTTCCCAATAAAACCTGTTAAGTGATACTGTTTTAACACCTCATGAGACACCAATCTTTAGGGTTCTAGAGTATGGTTAACGACACTCATCTCTCATGTGAAAGGATATGCGCGAGCTTCAAAAACGTTGAAAATATGTAGAAAGTACTAAAAATATAATTGAGATATTTAATTACATGTAGTATCGATTGAGATTCAACATAATTGAAATACATTTCAATTAAAGCTAACATTAAAAGATTTACACGATAGTACTGACTTGTGATTTTAGTTTCCAAGCTTTCTTTACTGTGAGACCTCGGAAAAATTACAAAAATAATTTAGAGTTAATCGGAATTAAAATTCGTAATCTCGATTATTATCAAAGAGTTTCGAGAATTCTTCAGAAATTTTTTTAACTCGTAAATCCAATTTGAGGACTTGAGAATAAAGTACACGTTAAGATGAGTTCTTATGAATTTTCGAAAAAAATTTCGTACAGCGGAGCAATTTAGTATGAACTTCGAAAGGTTAAGAATTAAAGAAAATATTTTAGGGGCAATTTCGTCAAATCAGCCTTTATTATTTTTCCTCTTCCTCTTGTCCTCCTCTCTCTCTCTCCCTGTGAACTCTCTCTCTCTCTCTCTCTCTCTCTCTCTCTCTCTCTCTCTCTCTCTCTCTCTCTCTCTCTCTCTCTCTCTCTCTCTCTCTCTCTCTCTCTCCTCTCATCGGCGCCGTCGTCAACCACTTCCAAACACCACAAAGTTTATATCAACGTGTAGACCACAACTTAAGGATCACGTTTAGTAACTACATCGAGGTCCAACTCGAAGTGGATTGGGAGATATCGACAACGGAAATTCGGATTTTTAAAAAATCAACGATTCGAAACTTCCTCAACGGAAGTTTTTGGGATGAACTAAGGTTATGAGAAGTTTCCTGGGATGCAGAGGAGTTGAAAAAGACCATTTTCAGGTCGTGAGGTGGCCGGAGTTGGCCGGACAGAGGATGTGAAAATTCTTGTATATTCCGGCGGAGCGTACGGCGTCTACACTGAACGGTTCGGGTCAAGACCGCCTGGGTTGAGTTCGCCGGCCTCATTTGCTTCCCTCGGTGAGGGCGGTGACGTGTTAAAGGGACCAGAGCAAAAGATGCTCGTCGGACAGAGTGAGGAAGAAGAGGAGACTGTGCGGAAGGGGGAGAGAGAGACATAGAGAGAGAGAGAGAGAGAGAGAAGACAAAAAGAAAATATGACAAACAGTGAGGGGCAAAACCGTCATTTCGCATCGGCTCGGCTCGGATATGTCCACGGCTTTTGAAAAACGGCTCCCTATTCCTTTAGTATACATAATTAGCTTTAAGTAAACCTTAATCACCTTTATTAAAACAATCATACTTTGCTTTTGAAGACTCCATATTGGGTTCCATAAAATTCTATTTCTACAGAAAACTTATTATTTAAAGAGTTTTTTAGTGTTATATAGCAAAAAAGCTAATTATCTTTGGGAAAATATTATTCTTTTGTCGAAGTTGCTTGGTGCGTAACTCCTAATTCTGTGCAACCAGGTCTTTGTGGGGGTGCAAATTTTCTATATTAGACCTTTACCTATCTGATGAAGCCCAACAGAAGTGGACCATATTGGAGTCAATTATATATAAGCTAAAGTAGTGGAGTATGGGCTAAATACCATGAATTAAGGGTCAAGCAAAGGAGCCTCATAAAATCCCAAATCGACAATGGAAAGGGGCATCTGGATATGGGTAAATGAGGTAGCAAGTATATATCAAACTAGTTTGACTTTATGCTTGTGTTGAACTGAGATTGAGTCGAGTATCAAAGTGTTTTTGTTTAGCAGGACCCCCTTCTTCTCTGTGGTCGTGCTTCTCAAGAATTCACAGAGAGGACATTATAAATTGTTCAGTGTTGTAGAATAACGGGAAAAGTAAAGAGACAAGATAAATGCACAGGAAGCCTAACTTCTTTATTGATGAATAAGTACGTGTCTCTTTATATAGAGGAATACAATGGTACAATCCATATAGTTATAGGATTCCTATTCAATACATTCCTTATGCAATCCTAACTAGATACTCCTAGGTTGATAAGCACATGCAATTAGGGTTTCCTTAAACACTCCTCCTTGTGCGGTCAACACAAGGTGATGCTCCTCGCGTTGTCTCATTAAAAACCTTGCCAAGTAAGAAAAACCCAGTGGGACAAAAATAACCTTGGTCGAAGAGAAAAAGAGTACAATACACCATTCACATTTGGCATAGCAAGACGTCAAACTCCCCCTCAAGTCGGCGTCGCCCCTTGATTCCAAAATCATGGGAGGTCAAATAAATTAAGCAAACCAATGCTCTTGACATACTTCTCAAATGTGGATTTAGGTAGCGACTTAGTAAACAAGTCTGCTACATAGTCCTCAGAACGGACTTGATTCACTTGAATCTTGTGGAATTCTGTTATAGCTGATATGCTTGGTATTGTTGTCTTTGATGAAACCTTGCATCATTTGCAAGTAGCACTATCCTCATATATGCTAGTAGTTCATCAGTGGTTGACCTCAAACCACATGTACTTCTTAGATGTGTAATTATGGACCTTAACCATATACACTTACGAACTGGTTTATGGAGATAAACTCAACTTGGTTCGAAGAAGTAGCGACAAGAGTTTGTTTCATAGACTTCCAAGATAGCAAGGTGTTTCCCATGGTAAAGACATAACCCATTTGGAAATAACCTTTATGTGGGTCAGAGAGATACCCAACATCAGCAAATCCCACCAAAACATCACAAGAGTTTTGAGAATAAGGGGTGTTTGCGGCACAACGCTCAATCCGTCCGGACAGAGTGTCCTCGTCCGGACGCTTAACGCTTGCAGCAAAGTTCCAGGCTTGTAATCCTTCCGAACGGCAAACCCTCGTCCGGACGCCTGGTGCATGCGATAATGTACCCGTGGTTTTCCATCTGAACGGCAGATATCAGTACTCGTTCGGATGCCCGGGTCGTTCAACCACAGCAAACATAGGCTCTTCACCTAGTTTCGACTCTCTGTAGGGATAGAACAAGCATATATCAATCGTACCTGATTTGGGGTAAAAACCGACATCAATTTATTTACCTAAACTTCCTAACAATTTGTCGTTGAATAGTATAATGGGAAGTAAGGATTTTTCCCACAGAGGATTGTTTATTTACTTTTCTATGTCACAAAATTAATTAAATTAAACTATAACTATTCTAAACATATTTATTTAATTGACATCTAAACTAAACTAATTAAATCACAAAAATACAAAATAGAAATAAAACTTATAAATATAAACAACAAACAAATATAAATAAGCAAATATTCACAATAATTCAAATTAAGAAAAATACTCACAATAATTAATTTACAAAAGAGAAAATGTTTTTGGGTTTTTCATAAATCAAACAAATAATATCAAATCAAATTAAATTACAAATTAAATGTAATTTCACACCAACATAATAATACAAAAATCAAATAAATAGTAATTAAATAAAACATTAAATTAAAAGAGAAGAGTTTAGAAATCTCATTTAATTTCGGCGAGGGATCTGATCGGACTCGCCGGATTTTCGATGAAGTTCGGGGAGCTCGGGTGGCCTTAGTATTTGGGCTTGGGCCTTGGGCTTGGGCTTTGGGGCCTGTGAACAGTGAAAAGCCCAAGCTTTTCTTTTCTCATTTCTTCTTCCGGTCCAAGCCGGCCCAATCCTTCCCTTGGCTTGGTTGACTTTTCAACGCGGTCTCATCTCTTTTCTTTAATTCTTTCGTTCTTCTTCTGCTCTTGCTTCAGTTCAGTTCTTTTCTATTTCAAGCAAAGGGAGAGCCCGTGAGAGAGACGGAGACCTGAGTGTGCAGGGGCAACGGCGAGGGAACCGGCAGGACACGGGATCTACGGCAACGGACTGGTGTTGCGTCACCGGGTTGAGCAGAGAGCGTTGGTGGATCGATGGTAGTCTGGGTGCGCGGCGACGCCGGTTTGGGAAGGACGCCGACGTGGTCTGGATCGATGGGAAGGCCGGCGTGGTCTGGGCTGTGGAGGAGATGCGACGTCGTACCTGCAGGGGCAGAGAAGATGACGGCGACATCGGTGCTTGTAGTGGACAAGGCACGGCGACAGACAGAGATGCGGCCGCAAGGGTTGACGGCGTCGGCGCTGGCTGCTGTGAGCTGCTAGAAGCACGGCGTCGGTGGAATTAGAGAGGTGCCCAAAGTGGTTCTGTGGGTGCGGCGGCGTGAACAGCAGTGGAGAAGTGGAAATTGGTTCGCCGGCAGTGACTGGGCTGCTTGGATTGCAGCGACGCAGAGCAAGGGCTCGACGATGATGGAGAATAGGACAACGCCGGCGGCAGAACTGATTGGTGTGAGCTGCAGGCGCGGCTTGAGAAAGCGGCGAGGCTGAAATTGAACACGGCGGTGAGTAGTTCATGGTGAACTGAAATCTTTTTGTTAATTGCAGTGGGCTGTTGATGATGATTGTGAATTGCAGGTTAATTGAATGAATAGTGCAGTGAGTGAATTGATGATTTGTGATGGAGAGAGAAGAAGGCGATGGAAAACTGGTGGTGATTGATTAATTGCAGAGGAGGGAGAAGAGAAGAAATGGGGCTTAGATAATTGTAGACAGAGAGAGGGAAGAGAGGTTGATTTCAGTGAGGAACCGTGAGGGTCAGAAGGGGAAGAAGAGAAGGCACAGCCATGGTGGCTGTGCACGGACGCTTTGAGAAGGTGACTGTGATTGGTTTGCAGAGAGAGTAACCAGAGGAGGGATTAGAAGAGAAGGCATGGCAGGAGGCCATACACGGGCGCTTGAAGAAGGTTGGCACGGGGAGGGGATAGAAGGCCCCCGGCCAGTTCTTTAGTTTCTTGGCTGCTGGCTTTAAGGATGGGTGGTGATGGTAGGAAGCTGGTTTGAATTTTTGAATTGCTGCTGCTAGGCAGCTGGAAACCAACGGACTTGCAATTGCACAAAGAGGTGGCCGGCAAGGAGGAGATGTAGTCAAATTAAATCTGCAAAAGTCAAACAACAAAGAAAAACAAACAAACAAAGAATTAAAATAAAATACAAACAAAATAAAATACTAATAAAATAAATAATAACAATAAAAATAATAAATACTTAAACTAGGTAAAGAATATTAGAAATAAACAACAATTATAAAGGAAAATAAATAGAGGTTTAGAAAGTGTATTTTGCCACCGCGAGTGGTGGTGCGCTTCCAAATTGTGGTGGTTCGCCGGCAAAATTGCCGGGATTCGAAACGTTTTTCAAAATCTTCGTACAATCTCTGAAATCCACATCCGAGAAATGACCGGTGTCATTTCAATATCGAAAAGTCACGGTTGACTTTTCGATTCAATCTTCGAATTCGCGCTAAAACCTCTAAAATGTACCTTTTGTACAAATAAAGCGTTTTGTTCGTATTTTCCCTGAAACACACTAAAACAATATTAAATATACAATAATAGGCTTTTGGACTAACATAATCCAAGCGATTAAGGTACTTTGTGCACGTATTTTACGTTCACATCACACCCCCACACTTGAACTATTGCTTGTCCGCAAGCAAACAGAGAACATATATATACAATTTAAACAAAACAGAAAGGAAACACAAAACAATTTTCCAACAATTACCTCAGAGAACACAATTGAGTTAGAAAATGAAAGAAGTTAGGTCTCAAAAATGTTTTCAGCTACGGGACATATGCAAAAGTGAAGTGTGTGAAGTATTGTCATTTCAATGCACCAAAGTAAGCATGCATATCGAAACTGTGCTAACCATAAACTCACAGGATATTCACTCTGATTTTCACACAACTGTTTATCGGTTAGCTACACTACCACTCAAACAAACTTATGCAAATGCCGCCATATGCTTGCACGTCAATCTTATATCCACAAATCATGCACAAACATCTTGAATCAAAAGGACTTTTATTCGGGTGAAACGGGGCTTAAGGCGAGGGGTTACAGAAATGAATTGGAAGGGAATCACAAATTCCGAGCATCTTAGTAAGTAATCACACTTTGAGATTTAATAAATTATAAACAGTAAGATGCTAAACTCATTCCAAACAATCACTCACCCAAACACATTTATTGAATTTAAATGCAACTAAACATAATACTTCTTTTTTTTTTTTTTCTTTCTTTCTTTCTTCTTTTTTTTTCTTTTCTGTTTCGATTTTTCTCTTTTTCTCTTTTTTTTCCTCCCTTTTTTTTTTTAATCGAAACAGAAACAAATACAACAATTTACAAAGTCACACCCCCATACTTATTCTTTTCCAAACTCCCAGAACATATACATTTCAGCATCAGAACATAAGTAATCTCAAATTACTCACTAAGATAGCTCAGAAAGGGTAAGGCAAGTGTTTAAGCTAGGGGTAGACATTTATGGTGCGAAGAAATGAAAGGCTAAACATATAGGCACAAAATGGCAAACTAATGATATAAATTAGGGACAAATGCTCATTTGGCCATGGTGGATTCCTAATGCCTTGATCACTTCCAAGATATAACATGCATGGCATATAGTTTCAACAAGATATTATGCAAGTTCTAGAGATACATATCACATAAGCTTGATCACACATGAAGAACAAAGTGCAAAGAATTATGAATGCACTTTCATTAAGCTCGAAGCTCACAATATGGCATGTACAGCTCACACAAATCTCTCTATGCTTCTCACAGTTTAATGCATCAATCTGACAATAATAGTGTACATGCAAAGTCCCATAGCAATTTATTTAAACAAAAATGAAGTTCAGGAGACCTAAACATGCTTTCATCTCATACAATTAAGTTCAATCTCATCATCGGTGTTGGAAATCACAAAAACAATACAACAAGCACACAAACATAAGTAAATATTTTTGAAAATTTTCATTTTTTTTTTTATTTTATTTTTTTTTCAATTTAGGTAACAATACGTGACCACAGGGACTTACTTAGTGCAATGGTAGGTTCAACGCTACCAAGGGAGTAAGTATGATCTAGTCGATATATTGTTACCGTAGAAAAGAAAAACAAATAAATTATTTTTTTGAATTTTTCAAAATTTTCAATTTTTTTGGTTTTTGCAAATAATTTCCTTCCCCCCACACTTGAATTAAACATTGTCCTCAATGTAAGACAGATATGTGCAATTAATGAATAATTCAAGCATGGTTATTGAATTGAAAAACAAAACAGAAGTAAACACACAACAATTATACAAATGAAAAAGGAAACAGAAATACTCCCCCTTGAAGATCATGAAGCTCCTCCCGAAGCAAGTCACCAACAGTCACAAACAAGGCTAGCAGGGCCTTGCATCCAACGTTTGCTCCTTAATTGACTGCGGCTCTGATCCTTTGAAGTGTGTCCTGGACGAGTGTTGTTGCCGACTCCACGGCAGATTTGGCAGATGTAGCCTTCACCGAGATCTGGAACACTATAGTCAGCAGTGTTCCATCAAGAATGGCTCCGGATACGTTAGGCAGAATGGAGAAGCCAGAAGACATAAGCGGAAATGGCTCCGGTTCAACTCCACATAACAAACACTGGAGAATGGAATGGTTAATCGGCGCATAAATCACAGACGACCCCGTTGCATCGGTGCAACACTCCTGGAGAATGAGGAAGTCGTTGTGATTATCTATGGCGAGCACCGAAATCTGATTGCGCTGGTCAAGACCGATTGTGAAATTTGCTAGCACACGTACCGAGCTGTCCATCGACATACTATCCCACATTGGTCTTGTACGAACGTCTTTGAGGAACTCAAAGATTCTGGTGTGATGGGATAGATGAACGACGAACAGCCAGGCAGTACGATTGACTCCGGGGGCTTGCTCGGATCTCCCCTTCTCTTGTTGGTCCCGACCTCCATTCGAGTGTCTCTTGTTCGGTTTGAACAAGTCCGGTGATGGTACGTGGAGTTGCGATGTCGTTGAAGAAACAGATCGCCATCTGGTTTGCCATTTCCGCTAGGCCTCTTTTTCCTTCGGGCGAAATGATTGAGTCACCGGGTGAAGTGTGGATCCCTGTGACGCACATGTAGCGCTCGGCTTGTCGTTGGAGAGTTGAGATCCAACGCTTTGCACCAAAAGCGAACCCAGAATGGACAAGGGGTTCGAAAATGGCCTTCATCTCCTTCTCGCGCACATCCACGTGCTCCACCCAAGTGACTAAGGAAGATCCATTCGCAAGTCTCGAATCAAACATCCGGAGGGGCGCTTTCGGCAAATCGATCTCACCTGAAGGCTTCGGATTTGAGCGCAGTTCATCCACGAGACATCCACAACGATCCAACTTTCATCCGGTTGTAGGTGGGAGTACCTAACAAACTGGACTTCACGAGTCGAAACGATGTTAGATGGCACCGAAACTCGGCCGACATAACTTGCTTCGCTCCTCGTAGCTCTTGCGTTGTCGGAGGGTAGGATCTCCAACATCCGAGCGTTTGTGACCATGCTACGGAAGACGGGCAACCATCGACCAACATCCATTAAGATTTCAACGATGGTGGTCGGATGAAGGTGAATGGTTGCAGAGTGTCTCGAGGATTCTGATTTGAAGTATGGCGCAGGCTCGCCACGTTGAAACACTCGCAAGTACTCGGCCCTATTTAGAGTCTCGGGATGAATAGAAGTGTCGGGAGTCGGTGAAGATATCCACAAAGGAAAACCGGCAGTGGCCATGAGCATGAGCTCGTGCTTGGCCTTGCGGGCGATATCCGAGATCAAGTCGGTGTGGACTCCGACAAGATCGTGAGCAGGTCCGGGAAGATGGTCAGATGGAATAGGTGCGGATGGGCGCTCGACTAGTGTAGGCATGAGGCTCCGCACATCCCGTCTCAAGTGGTCCATGTCGATCGAATCATCGGACAACTCGAGAAGAGGCTCTTGTTGTGGAGGAACAACTTCGAGCCTTCGCCTAGGCACATCTGAGTGCGGAACAGGACCTCCGCAATTGGGACAGATGCCGTTGTGGAGAGCATCGACGAGTCTTTGATTCTGCATTTGAAGCTCCTCGTTCTTGCTCACCAGCTGATCGTTTCTTCTTTCTAGCTCGGCAATACGCTGCTCAGACGTCTGGATACCGAACTTCTTCCTATTTCTCGACCCCCAATAGTAGACTTGGTCTTCTTCTAGTCCGATTTTTGGACCAAATCTTTCTCGTTGTGGTTTCGTGGGGTGAGAATACACCGCAAAGAAAGCTGCAAGTGCATCTCTCTGAGCCTTGGTGTATTTCGTCCTCGGAAGTCTCCTATAGACAGGAGCGGCTTCCGGCTCAACGGGTGGATCAGCAACCAGGATTGGTGCTTGGGGTAGTGGTTGCGGTTGTGGTTGTGGCTGGGTCGGCATGCTAGCATCAGCGCTATTAAGCATGCTGGGTGGAATGATTTCAGCCGGACCTTCAAAGATTGGGTTCTCTGAAGGACCTGCCTGAAACAACTCGCTAAAGGAATTAACTCTTTTGGCCATTTGTGGTTTGGGAAGGAGGAAAGCTTCTGGGAATTGGGAGGTTTTCTGGGAAAACTCAAGAACAGATGAAAAACACGAGAGAGAGAGAGAGAGAGACTAAGGGAAAATTGCGTGAAATGACTAAGGAACTAACACCAACAGAAGGGGAAGAGAGCGGACTGGGCGGACGCGTGTCGAAAGACACAGATCCGCAAATTGCGGATCGAGCGACGAAAGTCGAACGAAAACGACCGCGTGCCACAAAAGTCGCAAAAGGAATAGTGGACACGCGTGCGGAAATTATTAAACTAACTAATTTTTTTTGTTTATTATTCGGCCGACACCGAAGTCGTTCGTCGGCCCAATAACAATTTTTCAATTTTTTAATTTTTAATTTTTTTAATCAAAACTTTACGAAAAAGTCGTAAAGTGAACGAGTGAAGCGCGTGTGTCACACGCGCCAAAGCGATTATTGTTGCCGACACTTTAAATGGGCTTGGGCCATCGAACACGGCTCGGGCTTTAAAGTGGGCCGGGCCGAAGAAAAACTTGGGCCGTTATTTCTGGGCTAACCTAATGGGCCTAAACAAACAAAAGTTTTTTTTTTTTTTTTTTAAACAAGGCCCGACACTAATTACATGGGCTTAAGGCCCAATAACTATTTACATGGGCTTAAGGCCCAATAACACAAACAAATGGGCCTAGGGCCCAATACTATTCTAATAATAACTAAATGGGCTTGGGTTATGGGTTTTGGGCTTTGAAAATGACAAAGGCCCAATGGGCCAAAAATTAATTAATTAAAAACTTTTTTTTTTTTTTTTCAAAACACAAAACCCAAACCGAATTAACAAATGGGCCAAAGCCCAATACTGTACAAATAGTAACAAGCCCAAAATAAATAAACAGTAACAGTAAAAATAAAATACAAACAGTAAAATAAATAAATAAATAAATAAAAATGAACAAATAATAAATTTACACTAATTTTTTTTTTTTTTTTTTAAATAACAAAAAGAATAAACACTAAACAAATAACGAGAATAAGAAAAAAGGAACTTTCCTTAATCGAACTCCCGAGGCGAGCCGGAAAACACCATCAAGACACCAACCTCAAGGTTTTTTCAACCTTGACTTCCAAACGTTAGCTCCGATGTAAGGTGCTGTAATTTCCGACGTACCTGAAATTACAAATAAAACACTGTTTAGAAAAGTAAATAGTACTAACAATCCCCGGCGAGACGGCGCCATTTGATTTGGGGTAAAAACGCATCAATTTATTTACCTAAACTTCCTAACAATTTGTCGTTGAATAGTATAATGGGAAGTAAGGATTTTTCCCACAGAGGATTGTTTATTTACTTTTCTATGTCACAAAATTAATTAAATTAAACTATAACTATTCTAAACATATTTATTTAATTGACATCTAAACTAAACTAATTAAATCACAAAAATACAAAATAGAAATAAAACTTATAAATATAAACAACAAACAAATATAAATAAGCAAATATTCACAATAATTCAAATTAAGAAAAATACTCACAATAATTAATTTACAAAAGAGAAAATGTTTTTGGGTTTTTCATAAATCAAACAAATAATATCAAATCAAATTAAATTACAAATTAAATGTAATTTCACACCAACATAATAATACAAAAATCAAATAAATAGTAATTAAATAAAACATTAAATTAAAAGAGAAGAGTTTAGAAATCTCATTTAATTTCGGCGAGGGATCTGATCGGACTCGCCGGATTTTCGATGAAGTTCGGGGAGCTCGGGTGGCCTTAGTATTTGGGCTTGGGCCTTGGGCTTGGGCTTTGGGGCCTGTGAACAGTGAAAAGCCCAAGCTTTTCTTTTCTCATTTCTTCTTCCGGTCCAAGCCGGCCCAATCCTTCCCTTGGCTTGGTTGACTTTTCAACGCGGTCTCATCTCTTTTCTTTAATTGTTTCGTTCTTCTTCTGCTCTTGCTTCAGTTCAGTTCTTTTCTATTTCAAGCAAAGGGAGAGCCCGTGAGAGAGACGGAGACCTGAGTGTGCAGGGGCAACGGCGAGGGAACCGGCAGGACACGGGATCTACGGCAACGGACTGGTGTTGCGTCACCGGGTTGAGCAGAGAGCGTTGGTGGATCGATGGTAGTCTGGGTGCGCGGCGACGCCGGTTTGGGAAGGACGCCGACGTGGTCTGGATCGATGGGAAGGCCGGCGTGGTCTGGGCTGTGGAGGAGATGCGACGTCGTACCTGCAGGGGCAGAGAAGATGACGGCGACATCGGTGCTTGTAGTGGACAAGGCACGGCGACGGACGGAGATGCGGCCGCAAGGGTTGACGGCGTCGGCGCCGGCTGCTGTGAGCTGCTAGAAGCACGGCGTCGGTGGAATTAGAGAGGTGCCCAAAGTGGTTCTGTGGGTGCGGCGGCGTGAACAGCGGTGGAGAAGTGGAAATTGGTTCGCCGGCAAAGGATCGGGCTGCTTGGATTGCAGCGACGCGAGCAAGGGCTCGACGATGATGGAGAATAGGACAACGCCGGCGGCAGAACTGATTGGTGTGAGCTGCAGGCGCGGCTTGAGAAAGCGGCGAGGCTGAAATTGAACACGGCGGTGAGTAGTTCATGGTGAACTGAAATCTTTTTGTTAATTGCAGTGGGCTGTTGATGATGATTGTGAATTGCAGGTTAATTGAATGAATAGTGCAGTGAGTGAATTGATGATTTGTGATGGAGAGAGAAGAAGGCGATGGAAAACTGGTGGTGATTGATTAATTGCAGAGGAGGGAGAAGAGAAGAAATGGGGCTTAGATAATTGTAGACAGAGAGAGGGAAGAGAGGTTGATTTCAGTGAGGAACCGTGAGGGTCAGAAGGGGAAGAAGAGAAGGCACAGCCATGGTGGCTGTGCACGGACGCTTTGAGAAGGTGACTGTGATTGGTTTGCAGAGAGAGTAACCAGAGGAGGGATTAGAAGAGAAGGCATGGCAGGAGGCCATACACGGGCGCTTGAAGAAGGTTGGCACGGGGAGGGGATAGAAGGCCCCCGGCCAGTTCTTTAGTTTCTTGGCTGCTGGCTTTAAGGATGGGTGGTGATGGTAGGAAGCTGGTTTGAATTTTTGAATTGCTGCTGCTAGGCAGCTGGAAACCAACGGACTTGCAATTGCACAAAGAGGTGGCCGGCAAGGAGGAGATGTAGTCAAATTAAATCTGCAAAAGTCAAACAACAAAGAAAAACAAACAAACAAAGAATTAAAATAAAATACAAACAAAATAAAATACTAATAAAATAAATAATAACAATAAAAATAATAAATACTTAAACTAGGTAAAGAATATTAGAAATAAACAACAATTATAAAGGAAAATAAATAGAGGTTTAGAAAGTGTATTTTGCCACCGCGAGTGGTGGTGCGCTTCCAAATTGTGGTGGTTCGCCGGCAAAATTGCCGGGATTCGAAACGTTTTTCGAAATCTTCGTACAATCTCTGAAATCCACATCCGAGAAATGACCGGTGTCATTTCAATATCGAAAAGTCACGGTTGACTTTTCGATTCAATCTTCGAATTTGCGCTAAAACCTCTAAAATGTACCTTTTGTACAAATAAAGCGTTTTGTTCGTATTTTCCCTGAAACACACTAAAACAATATTAAATATACAATAATAGGCTTTTGGACTAACATAATCCAAGCGATTAAGGTACTTTGTGCACGTATTTTACGTTCACATCAGTACCCTTCAAGTAACGAAAGATTGTCTTTATGCCAGTCCAATGGCGTTGCGTGGGCGCAGAGCAATATCTAACAAGTTCACAAATGACATATCGGGTCATGTGTATTAAGCTAAGTACAATAGTGTGCTTATTCCACTTAGGATCAGCACCTCAGCCTCTAGAATTTTTTCGTCATTATCCCTTGGACGAAACAGATCTTTCCTTGGATCTAAGCTGCGACCAATCATGGGAGTGCTAACAGGATGGACCCTATCCATATTAACGCCTGAGCATCTTTTGGGTATAAGCTGATTGATGAATCAGGATCCCATTACTACGGTGCTCAAGTTCTAGACTGAGGCAAAACCCTAATCCTAGGGCTTTGCTTGCAGAAACCTGTATGGTGGCGATCTATAGCCTTAGGATTTAGTCACAGCACTTCGAGGCCTCTGACATAGTCTTCTTCATTGTGGTGTCAGTACTTCGAGCACGTTGTGTTCGGTTCTCTGCTCTAAAGTGAGGTTGTTTGGAGACGTTTGCTGCTATGTTTTTTAATTTTCTATTTTACTGCTGGTTGCAATGGTTGGGTGTTGTGGAAAGATTTGGACACATGTTTAGGTTTATCTTCAGTTGCAGCGTACATGGTGCGTTGTGATTGTGGTGGTGTGATCGATGATTTTTAGGGCTTGCCATTAGTTGGGGCTATAGGTGTCGCGGTCATATTTTTTGAGGAACACGGTTGGTGCGGCTTTTGATGGTAGTGCTCATGGTGATCGACGATGAAGATGAGGTTTTGATAATGGCGAAATTGATGGCGACGAAAGGTTGATGGTCCTCAAAAAGGTTTCTATGTTGCTAGCTAGAGTTTTGATATGGTTGTTGAGTCTACAATTACTTGGGTCTGGGTCTGGGACCTGGTGGATTTTATTTCAAACTATGAGACCTAGGTATCCGAGTTGAATTAAGTTTCAAACCACATTACAACAAGGCCGCAAATTTATGATTCTTGTTCATAAGTATTAGTAAATGGTACCTCTTTAATTAGAGGGATTTCTTCTTTTCTACGTGGATCATCTTGTATGTTATTTTTTTAATCTTTACACCAGTGGTGCTAGCACCATCATATACTTTCACGATGTACTTCCACTACCACCATGACACTAGCTTTCAACGCTCTCCAACTTGAATGCAGGCTAAAGCCTTAACCATAAAGCCGGAGAGAAATTCGGTTTAGTGGTAATATATTCTCTTAATAATTAATAGGTTGCATGCATGGAGAAATAGCAGAAAGGAAAGGCCAAATGGGAAAAAGACTGAAAAGAAAGTAATTCTGAAATTTCAAGGTAGTAAATTAGTAGTGCATGTGAAGGAAGGATCCAAATGGATGGTTAAGTAACTGTGAAATTATTTAATAATATCTATGACGTTGTGCAAACATGGCTTACAGTTGCATATATAGACATAGGTATATCAGTATGGCTGAGAAAACGGTAAGAGGCAGTAAAGGTTTGGCTTACACCTCTAGCACTTGAGTTGTCTCTCACAAACCTGAAACATGTTGAATTATAATAATGGTCGGGATAATAATAGCTATGAGTACACAACTGGAACCCTGCTTTTCAGACGCGGTTTTCTGTCTCTGCGGCCTCTCTGGTTTTCATTTCTTTCGAGGGAATTGTACTCTGTATGCATGTTTTACGGGTCATATATATATATATATAACTTCTTTTATCTTTATTTTCTTTTCTTTTTTAATGCAAAAAAGATTATTACAAGCTAAAGATAGAAGTCCATGGGAAACCAAACCAAATATGTCAAAAGTAAAACAATCAGAGCATCTAAAGAAAGGACTCGAGTTCTTGTTCAGTTCTCATTGATCGTTTGGATGTTGTGTTATGCGATGCTCTGGGGACATTTCAAAGATGCATGATGGTTTTTTCTTATGATATGAGTGAGAAGTTTGTGCAAATCTAGCTTTATAGATGATTTTTCAGTTCATGATGACTGATTTGATGATTACTTGGAGCATGTGATATTGGTGCTTAAAAAGTGTGAAGAGAGCAATCTAATTAAGTTCTTAATTGGTAGAAGTGTCATTTCATAATTTAAGAAGACATTACAATAACTCAAATTTTTTCATTTAATTATAGACGGCCGTAAGGTTTCATAAATTTTATATCCCCCAACTTTATATAAAACTTTTTAGAGGATTACAACATTCTTACAACTTATTCTCATGCATGTTTTGAGTCCAAGAAATTAAATAATTCTACAAAGATTGGAATTCTAATACAAAGACCAAAAAAATTGTGATCGTATTTTCTTCTCTCTACACCCGTAGCCCATGTTTTTGAATTATATAATTAGAGTATTCATGTGTTTTCATTCTTAACTAGAAAACGTATCCGCGCGTTGCTGCGGATTTTAAAATCGGTTAAAATATGTATAAAGTACTAAAAATATAATTGAGATATTTAATTACATGTAGTATCAATTGAGATTTAACATAATTGAGATGCATTTCAATTAAAATTAACATTGAAATATTTACACAACAGTACTGACTTGTAATTTTAATTTGTGAACCTTCTTTAATGTGAGACCCCGGAAATATTAAAAAAATAGAATTAATCGAGATTACGAATCTTCATCTCGATTATTATCAAAGAGTTTCGAGAAATTTTCAAAAATTTTGTTAACTCGTAAGTCCAATTTGAGGACTTGATAATAAAGTATATGACATGATTAGTTCGTATGTATTTTTAGAGATTTTTTTGGACAACAAAACTATTTATTATGAATTTTAGAATGTTAAGAATTAAAAAAATAATAATTTCGTCAAATCAAGTAATCAACTTCTCTCTCTCCTTTTTTTTCTTTTTCATTAATAATAAGTAATGGTAGAATCATAATTTATGAATAAATGAGGACAATATTATAATTTTAGGAATAATGGCAAAACCATAATTAATAAAAATATGCAGGGACAAAATTGTCACACCACTTGAAACTTACTATTCATAAGGGCTGATTTTACTTTAGTATAGATAGAACTAGCAATGGTGCCCGCACGATGTTGCGGGTTTCAATAGTATTTAAAATATATAGAAAATATTAAAAACATACAGAAAATTTAGAAAGCACCAAAATTATATAGGAAATTCACAGTGTTATGATGTTTTGTTTAGCAAGTTTAAGTTACAAAGAAAATGCATATTTAAGGGCGGAGTTTAAAAAAAATTCATTAGTCAACACTACAAGAAAAAATGGATATAAGGACACTGGAAAAGCGTCCTCTATTACATATAAGGACACCAAAAAAATGAGTCCCCTATCGGGGTGTCCTAATAAGTCAGAAACAAGGACACTTGAACCGTGTCCTCTTTTCTATACAAGGACACACCTAAAACCTCCCTAAATGGTGTCCTTAAATACTTAAGAGGACACCTAAAATGTGTCCTCATATTATCTAACATGTGTCATCTTTTCTATACCAGGACACTATTTATGTGTCCTAAAAGCTACCTAAATGGTGTCCTTAAATCTATTAGAGGACACCTAAAATACATTCTCATATTATCTAACATGTGTCCTCTTTTGTATACTAGGACACTATTTGTGTGTCCTAAAAGCTCTCTAAATGGTGTCCTTAAATCCAAAAGAGAACACCTAAAATGCATCCTCATATTATTTAATGTGTCCTCTTTTCTATACTAGAACATTATTTGTGTGTCCTAAAAGCTATGGAAAGAGTCCTTAAATCAATAAGATGACACACTGATATTATCAAATTTGTGTCCACTTTTCTCTATAAGAACACAAAAATTGTATCCTAACAAATATAATACAAGTCCTTATATCATCATTCAAATTGTCATCTATTCATAAGCAAAACAGTCTGTTGTTGTCAACTAGCACATATAAAACACTCAGATCATATATAAAGAACATCCCATAAATGTCCAAGTTGCAATACAAGTGAACTACAAATAGTCAAGTCCATCTCATTCAAGGAGAAAGATAAAAAAAAATGTAGTAGTAGTATCCCAATTTAATTCAAAGTTGCTACACTTTCCTACAAAGTAGACTTCATATATTTAACTTGAAAATACCAGCAATATGATCGAAATCTGCTGCAAGTATGCTAACTATTCTACTTCATGTGCTTGGATATATGAATCAACCACCTCTGCCCACTCTACTCAAACTTCATCAATCTCTACTTGACTGTAAGTAGCTCATACATTGTGCACTGCAAAGAGGACAGTCTCGTGTAAACTAATTTGAGTGCATCAACAACTCTGTAGAAACTGTCATTGTCAATACAGACGGACTAAACAAAGCATGTTCATAGAAACTGAGAAACTTAATGAAAAAATATGAGGCATCACCTTATATACTATGCCAGCAATAACCAAGTCACAATCAAGCTACTGTTAACTTATAAAACCAAGCAAATGCCCCAAAATAAAAAATCAGTTAGTTAGATATGGCATCTACAAACCAGGAAGCAATTGAAGGAATAATAGGTAAATCCATCTACTAAATAGTATTACGTGCCTTATTCAACTAATATTAGTCACCAAAACATAATAAGAATACATTCAAAATTACTCATAAAAGATCACTAAACAATTCCTAATTACAAATTTCTATTCTATGTAATTTGATGACAATAGATATACCTGATCTCCAATATCTTGAACCATTACCTGAGAATATTAACAAAACAACCAATTATTTAAGACCACGATAATACATTTCAAGTCTCTTGCAAAGTTTGGCATGGCAGTACTACTACTAGCAAGTAATAATTAATAGAACTTACCCAACATAAATGACTTAATACATTAATAGCATGAGCTACATTTGTAAATCAGTTACATATCTAAAAGAATAAACTAGAGTAAAGAAAGATAAAGTAACCTTGATTAAATTACTTCAAGACTTCAATACTATATAAGTCACAAGTAAATACTGCATTGTTATACACTTGTTTAACTTGTACAATAATCATGCCTTTTCTTCAAAACAGACGATCGGTGCATATAACTCATATGTTCCTTTAAAAGCCCGAAGTCCCAGTAACAAGCTAGGCTAGTGTAAATCCAATAATATTCAGAACCATCACCAATTAAGGTATAAACTGAATAGTCACTTCAGCTTACCTGATTGGGTGTTTTGGAGAATGCGCTGTTCCACTTGAGAAGGAAGTTAAGAATGGTGTTTTGCCAATGGCCCTAGCACACAGAACCAAAAAGATCAAGAAGCTTGAATTGATAATTAAAAGCACCAACATTACAACAGTTTGTATATGAAATCAGAGTCAACAATATTACTGTGTGCAGCGTGTTAACAAATATAGATAAAACATAAAATTTGATCTTCAATTGTTCCTACAAAAAATGCAGTAATTATTGGTGAGTATAAGGAGCCATAGGACTGCTAAAGAATCATAGCACCTGCCTCATTGATTACGACAAATCTAAACCTCAACTTCTGATGTCTAACACCATTTTAACATTAACAGTTGATTATATATAATGAATCAATTAAGTTCATAGCTACCAAATATAGCTAATTAGCTATTTGGTTATATATGTATGTGTGTATATATATATATGTCTATATATTGGAACATTATTAATCCTAGGTCTATATGCAGGAAACCAAAATTATCTAATTGTGTTTTATGACGCCCTTAAGAAATAAAGGAATTAACTCTTACCAATGAATGTGTCTACAATAAACCCTCTTCACAGTAAAAACCAAGAGGATAAATATCACCTCCAACGTCATCATCTTATTGTCTTCCAACTTCTAGCTTGTTAGAGTGAATGAAGACCTAGAAATAAGAGTAACAAAGAATCAGTAAAGGATAACATTACCAAAAAGTTCTGAATGCTTCTGTAATAGCTTTGTAATAGAATATTCAATATATATTTCACATTATCTAAGAGTTTGCAGTCGTAAGGATTGGATTATACACATCTTACTTGATAATGGTCATAATTTGCTAAATAAATAAATGAGAGCATGAATGGCCCTTAACAATATAACCATATATAATACAGAAAACAAAGTATTAATTGGCTACAGCAATTGCATTAATCCAAGTAACACATAATACAAACAAAACAAAAATATGATTGAGCTACAACACCTTGGCAAATTTATTGAGACAGTAGGTTGAAAATGTGAACCATTTGCAGATTGCAAAGTTAATTTTCATATGTTACATAAATTTTCCACAATAAAAACAGTAGGAGGAAAAGTAAAATAGCACAAAAAAAATTCAGAATAAGTACGTATAGGAGAGAAATATCTGAGTATTTTGAATTCAATAAACCATAAAAAAATATACCTTCCAAAAGATTGGAACAAAGAATGCCAAAGAGAGAAAGTTCTGTGCTTTTCAATTTACCATCCTGGAACAACAAATTGTCAGAAACTATCAATTAAGAATACGAATTCATCGGAAATTAAAAAATAAGATTCAGAGATACAAAAGACAATGTAAATTTAAACTCACAGAGAAAGAAATTACCTAAAATCGATAGAATTGATAGCTTAAGAATCCAATTGAAAATGAGATTTAAGAGAAAAAGATAAACAATTACCTACCGATTAAGAGGTTATGGAATAATCATTACATCGACACCCACTATTTAAAGGAGCAAAATCTGAGAAAAAATTGAACAAAGAGCAATGTAAACAAGGGATTACTTGGTACTTTGTGAGCCTACGGCAGATAGCCATGCTCTTTTTGGGACGAAGATCAAGAGACAAAAACTTCTTGTTGTTCTTGTACACTTCTCTCAGTGCAGCCTTCTGCCTATGTGAGATCACTATCAACATCTTAGCAAGCCCTAGCCTCACGACCTTGTTGCAAACCCACCAAAAATCAACAATAAAAATCACTTCTTTGATTCACAAGAACACAGAAATTAGAAACAAAAAATACCAAAAATTAGGGTTTTGGTTCGTAGATCTTGAAGAGCTTGTTGGGTGCTCCACTCGTGACCTTGGCTACGCGGAGGAGAGCAAGCTCTGCATTGAGATTTGCTGACTTCTGCCTGAGCTCGTGTACGCGAGACAGATCTGTTCTTTTATCTATTGTAAATTGTAATAACGAGCAGAAAGGATAAAATAGAAATGGAGGGAATGACATTTGTGGGTTTCAATTGAAGAGGAAACTGAAAATTGGAAGAGGAGGGAATCGAAATCGGGGAGGGAAACTCGAAAATGCAACGCCAAACTTTGAGAAGTCCCTTCTTTTTTTTTTTGCTTAAATTGAAGTCAATTCATTGTGAAGACTTTTTTAGGACACAGAATAAAGTCTGGGTGTCCTTGAAAGTATGTCAAATTTTACTTAAAATTACCCTTAAATGAAGGGTGTCCTAAATACTCTTTAAGGACACTTTATAAATTGTGTGTCCTTGTTAGCTGTCCTTGTATCTCTGTTTTCTTGTAGTGCAAGCATTGTTGAACTGCTTATTAATTAGATATATATATATATATATATACAAATTGCTAATCATAAAGAAATAGTATGAGAATGACTGCAGTAGTAGTTGAATTTTCCTCTATAGCTAGCCTAAGATCGAAGAAAATATTCAAATTTATTTTTCATTTTGGAAGGGGATTTTCCTCTTATTTTTTGTCATGTGTAAGAGTTTTTGCTTCTCTGTTAAAAAATTTAAAAATGGTTGTTGTTTGTGCAACGATAGCAATTCAATCACAAAAAAATAACAACTTTGATTACATTGATACATATAGTTTTAAATCCTATCTCAACACAATACCATTAACAAAAAAATCACAATAAACAGAAGAAAAGAGAAAGAGAAGAAAATATGAAGAGAGAGAGAGAGAGGAACAAAGAAGAGAAGAAAACTGCACCCAAAAAAAAAGAGAAGAAAACTGCACCAAAAAAAAAATAGAGAAGATCGAAAAGAGATTGAGAGAGAGAGAGAGTGTGTGTGTGGGGACGGGAGAGAAACAGAGACGAAAACAAAAAAAAAGAAACAGTGAAGAGAGAGGGAGAAGAAATAGAAGAAAAGGAAGGAGAGAGGGGTAAAAACGGAAGAAGCAGAAAATCATTAAGGAGGGGCAAAACGGTCAGCGCACTATGCTATGTACAATAGCCTCAAACTGCGTTTTAGTATATATAAAATTTCTAGTTAAAATGCTATAGTTCTAATTTATTGAACATTTGATTATGTGAAACAAGGTTACAAAAAAATAAAACATAAGAAAGCCTATTTGCTTTCTTTAACAAAACAGAAAAAAAAATAGAATAATACCTAAATACATGTAAAGTTGCTGCGTGATTTCAGCAATAGCTGAAGAAAATTCTCAGCTTTCACATTGAAAAATATCTCTTCAACGTACCTCTCCCTAACGTAGACCATCAAATCCCATTGAATGTTGTGTCTCCTATATGCAAACTTGAGAGTTAAAACACAATCAGCTGAAACCCAACTGTCATTTGCCTATATAAAATACAACTAAGCACTTCTATTATACTTGCCAATTCACAATGTGCCATAGTACCTGAAGATTATTGTTAAAGCTTGAGTTAAAGCAATCTCACTCAACTTTTGAGTTTGAAACTTCGAGTCAAGCTTGAAAAAGTACCAACCTGAATGCTTTAAGTAAGTGCACGAAAACCTTCATGTATTTTCCTTCCCTTAAGCTTTGATCAATTGAATAACTAAGTTAAAAGAAAATTGTTATTTCTGCTACTCTTAATTTTCGAGATGATAACTTATATATTAGTTAGGGAAATGATCACAAATGGTACCTGAACTTTACATTCATTATATGGATGATACCTGAACTTTACTTTTGATCACAATTAGTACCCGAACTTTTCGTTTTCATCTTAAATGGTACATGCCGTTACAATTCGTTAAATTTTCCGTCAAAATTTAGTTTTTTTTCGTTACATTTTCTATCAATTTGAAAAATAAAAAAAAATTCAATCCCAGCCGTCAATTTGAAAACAAAAATTTTTAGTTCTCTCTCTCTCTCTCTCTCTCTCTCTCTCTCTCCACCGTAAGGCCACCACCTCCGGCCACCCTCCTACCCTTTCCTTCTCCGAGGGAGAGAACGGCCTGAGCACGGGCTCGAGGCAAGAGAGCGGCGGAGATGGGATGACAGCGGCTGCGTGGTAAAATCCAAGCGGGGTTCGGCTTTGGATTGATGGTTGGGCTCGGGAATTGACGAAGGGGCCATGGGTGTGCATTCGCGGCTTCTGGTGCGACGGCAGAGGAATCGAAGTGGAGAGGAGGTGCGGCCTAGGCGCAGGCTCGGGGTTGACCACAATTGGAATTGCCGACGGTGGTTGCCTGGGCATGGAATTGCAGTGGGTGAGAGGGCTCGGCTTGAGGAAGCTCAAGGTTGCTCATGATGGCCCAATTCCACAATAAATTGGAGGAAGAGACATGAGCCGAGAACGAGCGAGAGTGGAGAGAGGAGAATTGGAACTGGGTGCTGTGATTGTGAGAATGTGAGGTGCTCTGAAAATTACAGAGGAGGTGTGGCGGAGAGAGAGAGAAAAGAAGAACTGAGCAATTCGTGTTGACCGGGCTCGGCAATGATGGATGGGAGCTACGTGTGGTGTGTGAGAAGCGGAGACGAAGAGAATTGGGTGGCGTGAAATGGAGGTGCGGTGGCAGAGGATTGGGTGCCTAGAGCAGCGGTGTTACTCGACGGTGGCCGGAGGCTATGGTTACCAATGGCAAAAGAGGGATTGCTTTGTTAGAGAGAGAGATTGACGAAAAAAAAAACACTAAATTTTGACGGAAAGTGTAACAAAAAAAAAACTAAATTTTGACGGAAAATTTAACGAATTGTAACGGCAGGTACTATTTAAGATGAAAACGAAAAGTTTGGGTACTAGTTGTGATCAAAAGTAAAGTTCAGGTACCATCTATATAATGAAGGTAAAGTTCATGTACCATCTGTGCTAATTTCCCTATTAGTTATTTATGATAAAATAAATGGATTCTACATGACAAATTCTTCAATTTAGGCATTTGAATCGGGATATTTAGATAAACATTCTTCCCAGTTTTATTTTTATTTTCTATGATATAGTCCGTTGACTTTTCGGTTATTAGATTTAGTTCAATATTAAATTTGAGATATCACATTAGATATCTTACTACCATAATTTTTTAATTATTTACAAAGTATACCATAATCAGAAATATTTAAATACACAAAAGGTAAGTACATTGAATCCTAATACATCAGAAATATTGTGTCTCCATCGACATCTTTTCTTACTTTCTTGGTCATGCTTAATTGGAGTTACCGAAAGGTTTAAGTTATGGCCATTCACCATCTTGATTTTGATCTAATCCAATTATCTTGAAACTTTATTTAGTGTTCGTGGATATCTTTTCAAATTGCTAAACTACTGCAATTGTTTTATTTCCAAGATTATTATGTAAAAGCTTTTATGTCTTAGTTTATTTTTCTTTGACTTTTTTGTCATAGTAATTTATTTTTGGATTAGATTTTCTTGACAAGACCTTGATACAATCGTTGGCATATAGTTCAATAAAATTTCGAATTTTCCTTCAAGTATTGAGCAAGATTCGAAATTTGTTTATGTGTCATGCACATATTTTTAATTCATTCATGCCAACGGTTTTCATTTGGAAACTCATTGTGAGAATGAACAAGAATATTTATGTATTACGTCTAATGATTGCGGAAGAAAGCGCATATTAGAAAAACTTTTTTGTAGATCTAGTGGGTTATGTTAACCACTATTCGAATTGTTGAATCGAATAATGTCATTAGAGATGATCTTTGGGATTCTGACACTTATATAGGCTTTGGAATGACCGTTTGAGATCCGTATATTGAAAAGTTCACACAGACATCCATTCTTTCGAGTGAATAGAAGCAAGAACCAAACAAACATGGTTCCAAAGGAATCCCCAGCTGCCACTATGTCTGGTGGCGGTGCCACTGTTCGCCTTCGGTCGGCTACCGGCCCTCATCCCTGTGCCATTGATGCCGCACCACCTAGGTAGCAAAGGATGCTTTTGATGAACAAGTTGATCCTATAATTCCCTATTATGCTTCTCATGCATGTCCATAATGATTCTCTGGGCGAACCAAATTTCTCAATGGTTATTTCTAGAGCCCATCACTCGTTTTGCAAAGCCTATTCTTTAGCAAAATTAGGATCGAGATCATCCTATGCTAAGGACACTAAAGAAAATATTTCATTCTTACACCAGCTCCAAGGAGATAGTTGTGGAGTCATCCATCCATATTGCGGACCTATCAAATACTTTATGATTTTGGTGGATGCATCGACACGCTGGTCACATGTCGCTTTATTATCCACTTGGAATGCTGCTTATGCTAAACTCCTAGCACCAATTATATGCTTACGAGCTCACCACCCAGATCATCTTATTAAGTCAATACGTCTTGAAAATGCTGGAGAGTTTACCTCACAGACTTTTGATGATTATTACATGTCTATTGGGATTGATGTTGAACATCTTGTACCTTATATACACACAAAATGGTCCCACGATAGCCACCATTAAGAGACTTCAAATAGTTGCTCGGGCATTGGTTACACACACCAATCTCCTTCTTCCTGCTTGGGAATATTCAATACAGCTTTATTATTCGTTTCAGACCTACTGCCAATCACCATTTTTCTGCATACTAGATGGTAACTGGATATGTGTCTGATGTCTCATACTTACGCATATTTGGTTGTGCGGTTTATCTGCCAATTGCGCCTCCACAACACACTAAAATGGGTATTCAGAGACGATTAAGTATTTATGTTGGCTATGAATCTCCAACTATTGTCCGCTACATAGAACCCTTGATATGCGATCTCTTTATCACTAGATTTGCATATTGTCACTTTGATGAGACAGTCTTCCGGTCGTTAGAGGGAGATACGAATAAGAATACTCAACAAAGACGACATGAAATGTCGTGGTCTATCCCCACTCTATCTCATCTTTATCCCCAAACTGCACAATGTGATAATGAAGTGTGTAGAATACTCAATCTTCATAATATAGCAGATTCGATGCCTGATGCGTTTTCTGATATTGCTAAAGTGACGAGATCACATATATCAGCTGCAAACGTGTTTGCATGGTTGGAAGTCCATACAACGAGACAAGACACTACCGCACCAGCCATATGTGGGCATGGTGTCACAACCACACTTACTGGAGGTGTGGTTGAGGCTGTGGTTCCCCAAAGGAAGAGGGGGAGGCCACTTGGTTCAATGGATACTCGCCTAAGGAAGAAAGCGAGTTTGACACAGCCTAATCCATTAATTATTAACACCAGAAACCTGTCTCATGAGGTTATCTCTAATTATAGTTATATCCAAGAATCAATATTGGGTCGAAGGCAGGCGAAGAGTCTCTTTGTAGGATACTTGGCCAAAGTGTGACCTGTTAGCCCATAAGTAAGTATTGTGACGAAGCGGCTGTTGCTCACCCGACATGATCGTACAAGGTCACAATTCACCTAACACGATCATCCGGGGTGAACAAGAATCGGGGATCGGATGCGGGCGAAATTACCACCAATGGCTGAGATGTTCAGTCGACTCCCTCCCCCTTTGTGGGGTTCCGGACCCCCACGAGTGAGCAAAAAAGGGAGGAGGAAAGAGGCCCTGGTGAACTGTCATAATTAGTGAACAAGTGTAAGCTTCGCTGCCCGATAGTATGGAGTACTGACCACACCGAGGGACAGGCCTTGAAGCGAAGGACGGGAACGAGCGGAATCAATATGTTCCAATTTCTGGCCCTATCTAGTTTGGCTAAAAATATTATCTATCTGGTCATTGGTCCAAGGTCAGCTCTTGTCTATGGAACTGAGTTTCTCTCTTTGGGCACTAATCTCTCTCTTCTCCTTATCTATGTTATAGCATTGTATTAGGACTCGAAACCACGCCCCTAAACCAGAAAGTGGTCAGTAGTAACTCTCCTTTAGCTTCACTCGCAGGTATGATGAGACGGAAAGCCAGCGAGCGGAGGATGAAACCTAGCCTAGCCACTATTGGGCTCTATAAGAGTTGCTGGCAACAGTCAAGGGGAAGAGCCTGTTCCTGCGTGTTGCCTTTTCAATTGTTGTACCGATGGCTTTCTTTCCTGAAAGTGCTAACATGAAAGCTCGCTGGCTAAGAGTGGAGTCATCGCTCGGTACGGGACTAAAAAAAAAGATAACAATTGATCGATCAGGAAAGCATCGGACCCATTGAAGCCTAGTGATCGAGAGCCATATTCTTATGCTCATAATAGAAACCCATAGCGAGAAGCAGTAGTAGATCCCGTAGTTTATTCTCTTGTTTCTGCTAATTCTGTTGATTAAGTCGATTATGTAGAATTAGTATATACAGCAGGTTCACTAACAAAGAGAAAGGTATTTAGGCCTGTTGTGCTAACGCCTCCAAGTGTAAAGCTTGTTGAACATAAATGGGTCTTTGCATATTTGCTCAGTATGACAACGATTACATCGAGGTCTTGTCTAGAAAATCTAATCTAAAAATAAATCACTATGACGAAAGTCAAATAAACTAAGGCATAAAGCCTTTACATAATAAACTTGAAAATAAAACAATTGCAATTCAGTCGAAGTCGGGAGCTTCCATGGTCTTCTCTTTACTTTGGTCGACCTTAAAATATGCAATTGTGAGATTAACATTTGTGTCATCTCTAGCATCTTCTTCGTATAAAATTTATGAGAAACTTCCATTACAAAATGATGACATTAGAGGTGCTTAGAGGTGCTCATGTCTTACATATACCGCAAGCGATATAAGATCCGTCACTCCCCTAATGCTTCTCATAATCAAGTGAAGTATAGCTCATTATCAACACATCATTCATTGGCGCATTTGGCACCTTGTGCCTTTGGAAGATGGATTGGTGCTATTGACCCTATTGCCGCACTTTCCTTTGCCGGCGTTGGCATGACCTCCATAGCTCATGTCTCATCCTCCTTGCCCTCTTCCACGTGGTGCAATATTCCAACGATTTGGTGCAACATTGTTGCGGTTTCCTTCCTTGTTGGGACGATTTAATTTTGCCAGAATTGTTGTTCATCATCATCGTGTCATGTTTTTCAGCTATTCGCAGAAAATTGATAAGCTGATTAAACGTAGTGAGTTGTTTGGCATTATACTCCAATCGATATTACTTGGACAATATAAGTGCCGAATTTGGGAAGGTAGAGAGGATCTTCTCTATTAAGTTAGCTTCTGTAAGAGTCACCTTACAAAACTGAAGCATAGCCCGTAGTTGAAGCATCTCTGAATTATATTTAGCAACGGTTTTGTGAAATTACTTTATCACTTGTGAAATTACTTTATCACAATAAGAAGATACCTTAGTTTCGCAGTCTAAAAAGACATCTACGAACACTAAAAAAAATTCCAAGATAATTGGATTAGATCAAGACCAAGATGGTGAATGACCATAACTTAAACCATTCGGTAGGTCTACTCAAGTATGACCATGTAAGCAAAAAGAGATGTCGGTGGAGCGAGGCTCTGTTTAGTAGGTGAGCTTAGTTGTGAGAAAGTTATGACCAAAATTGGTCATATTCGATGCTTTTGTGAAATTATTTTATCACAATTCTTTTCTTTGATGCTCATGAAGTTGTTTTATCATAGCATAAAATATAGATCCTCACGATTCAATTAAAAATCATGCTCATGAAATTTTTTATCATAGCATAATATATGAATCTCCACGATTCAATTAAACTCATAAAGTCCCACGTTATAAGAAGGGTCGGGATGAAGAAGAAGGTAAGTTTTGAAATCCCCGAGAAAAAGAATGCGAAAATTAAATCAAAGCATGAACTTTTAGAAAATCTTACTTGGTTTTCTTTTGTTACAAAATAGCAGAAAATTTCGATCCTGAGTACCACTCTTTTGGAACCGAATATCCGGAGATCCAACGGTCTGAATTGCGTGAAATTTGAATTGCAAACAGTATACGCAAAGATAAAAATATCAACAAATTTCTGCTCAATCCAACGGTGAAAAAGAAATAAAAATTCTTTTAAAGTAGATTTTTCTGCACAGGCATATTCTCAGAAATTGGCGGCCATGTTGCGGGATTGCAGAAGGCACTTCAATACTTGATTTGTGTAGCGGTGGTGGTGGAATAGTGAAGCAGTTGGGTTGGCAATGCTTAGCGGTGGTGGTCACCGAGGGTGGTGTTTAGGGTTCTAGGGTTTTGGGGTTTTGAATCTAGGGCTAGAATTCGTGCTGATAACGTGTTTAAGTAAACGGTAAATAAAGACAGAATTGAACAGAGAATAAGATGTATTTTATTAATGAATAAGGGCCTCTATATATAGAGGAATACAAAATACAGTATGTAATATAGTAGGATGTGTTGACGGTCACACTCTCGCCTGCAAGCAGTCCTTTATCTTCAAGTTTTCATTATCTACATGTTACTTATAAATTTTTCTTATTTTTCATTAACCATATTGCATGCTAAGGCTGTGCACCTTCGCGCTGCGAGAAGTTCTTTTTACTTTAATTATTTGCATGTTACATGTAAATGTGTCTTCTTTTTCGTTAATCATATTGTTCATCCTATACTCTTTGTACTATTTTCTTACAAAACAAAAAAAAATTCTTATTTTTCATTAATCACAGCGCGTGGGAAAAGTTCATTGTGTACAACCAATTACAGTTTTTCACATGTTTCAACCACCCTCTCGCCTGCAAGCAGTCATCTATCTTCAAGTTTTCATAGTCTAGCTACATGTTACCTATAATTTTTTCTTATTTTTTGTTCATATTCCATGCTAAAGACCACCTTCACGTTACGAGAAGTCCTTGTTACTATATTTATTTGCATGTTACATGTAACTTTTTCTTATTGTTCGTCCGATACTATTTGTACTATTTTCTTACGAAAAAAAAAACTATTTTCTTTTAGATTAGGTACATGAGATTATTTTTTAAATTGAACTTGTCAATAATGATACCACTCTTAATTTTCAGTTATTTTTTTTCTTATTTTGATTTTAGTCAATTGTTGATCAATGTGAGCATAAATTGAAATAAAGGGTCAAAATTAAATTCAGAAAACGAATTTTTTTATTATTTTTTAAAGTGTTACACAATTTAAAAATTGTGTCATAGGCAATAACATGAAACAGCCTAAAAGAAACAAAAATAATCATCTCCAATTCTTTTTCCATGTACTTTTTAATCCCAAGTACGTTGACTTTTACGCTTTTGGAGCGCTTTCACGCAAGCATAACGTGTCGTCAAGATAGAATATGGAAGCAAAGACCGGGGGTGTGTCGTTGGGAATTGGCGGTGCCAATCCCTAGACAACTAGGGTAGCTAGATTAACAAGCACTAATGAGGAGGCAAGAAATGGATTGCAATGCATTCATTAAGTGAGGTATGTGCAAAGTAGACATGTAGAAGGAGACATTTTGTTGGTTTGTTAAGTGACAAGTGATCAATAAACACAATTTAAAAGAGTAAATGCAAGCAAGTAATAAAAGTGAAAGCAAGTGATGAAAACTTTGTTAATTAAGTGAAAGGGGGTTTTGGGTCACCTAAGCCCAAATCCAATGGTTTATTTAATTTATAGAAACATGCAAGTGAGATTGATTAGTGGATCAAATCCCGTACCCTAGCCGTACTAGAGTTCTAGGGCCATGGTCTTTTCTTATGTATCTTCATGCCATGCTATGGTTCACAAAGTCTCTTAGTCTAACAACTTAAGCCATGCTATGGTTCTCAAATTGCTAAACTAAGGCAATGGGCACTAAGACCTAGGGATTCAAACAAGACAAGCTCATCACATCCATTGCCAATTGTCTAGAGAGAATAAGGTTATCAAGCTCACAATCTCTACCAAAATAGATTAAACACATGCTTTTAGAAGTGATAAAGTTCCTAGACATGCATCTAACACATAACAAAAGTGGACAATGAACATATCCATATCAAAATCTCAAGCATAGATATATAAATCAATCAATCAATTTTCATTGGGCTAGGGCACACAACCCTAGCCCTCAATCTTCAAGGACTACTCACAATACATCTCAATATGCATCATAATCTCAATTCTAACAAGCCTAGAGACAAATAGAGAGTAAGTAAAGGTGAAGAGGGGCTCAATAGTGAAGGCCAGCTGGTCCATGCTGTCACCAAGTGATGGAAGGCCTCTCCTTGTGCCCCTTTGATCTCCTCCTTGCTTCCTCAAGCTCCAAGCCTCCACAAACTAGATGTAGTGAGTGGATTCCTTGAGATGGTGAGTAGATGTGAGTAGATGGTGTGGAAAAGTATTTGGAAATGTAGTGAAGGTTGTGTAGAAGATGTTTGATGAAGGAAGTTTTGTGAGATAAGGTGTGGAAGTGATGAAAAATGAATGAGAAAGCCAAATAGTGCCGATGAATAGTGGAAAATGGGGGAAAGGGAAAGAGAAACTAGAGAGAATTTTGGGAACTTGTGGTGTCTAGGGTTGGTGAATAATGAAAATGGGAATGTTTAAGAATATATGTGGGGATAAAGGGCTAGGATTGATGGAGAATGATCATAGGGTCCAAAGTATAGATCTAACTCACATGAAAGTACCTAGATGCCATTGGGGTAGATAGGAAAGTGTATGGATATTAAGGGCAAAGTGGTAATGTGTGTATAGCATAGGCAAATCTGATTTGGGACCATTGGGAGACAAAAGGTGAAGGGAAAAGGCTAGGGGACAAAGTATGGCATAAGCATTAAATGCTTTGTCCCCTTTTTGAATTTGAATCTCTACTCACCACCAATAGACCTCAACCAATCAAATGAGCTCTCCTAGTGGGTGTGGGAAAGGCTTGCATGAGTCTTTGTGTGATGCCTTGGGGTTTGACCTCGGGGTTGACCATGTGGGTTGACTTTTCGGTTTCTTGGTTTCAACTCCGGGATATCATTGTCTTTCACTTCTAAGGCTTCAATCTTGGAATCTTGAGCTCCAAAGTCACGGTTGACTTTTTGGTTGCTCCATGAAAACGCATTTAAAAGCTTCCAAAGTGCATCATTTTCTTCAAGTTCCATTTCTCCCGGTAAGAACCTATAAAAAGAGATAAACAAGGGTAAGTGACATTATTAGGTGCTAAGGAAAGCATAAGACAAGTAATTAGGAGTGCTCTTTATACATAAAATATGTATAAATCATACGTCAATTCATTCTCACATGAATTCTAAGTTTCTAACTGCATTAGCCACCAAAATGTAAAACATTTGAAGCAGCATATTGGACATCAAATCTTGCCACTTGCAATCTCATTTGGTGTAAATCATTAAAAGAAAACTGTACAAAAAAATGTATGAAACGAAGATGAAAACCATACATAGAGCAAGTAATAACAACAGGAAAAAACATGGGAAATTAGATTTGGTCAACTACATAAATAATTTGGCAAAGAAATATTGCTTACAAAGAAATAACTTCTCCTAACATAAGAGACTAAGTCCTATTCTCTATCATACATTCCACGGCCGTAAGCTCTATCAGTAGAAAATAATACTTCAATTTAGGGTTAATTCGATAATTCTATTCATCCCATAATAGGGGTATACCGTATATATACAAGTATAAAGGAGTACTCTAACTCTAATAAGAAACAATCTACCCATAATTACAGGATACCTTAATTACATAAGAATCCTAATTATATATGGATTTACAACGATTCTACACTCCTCCTCAAGTTGGCGCATAGATGTCTATCATGCCCAACTTGTCCATCGAGCTGTCGAACATCCGTCTAGATACTCCTTTAGTAAGAACATCAGCTAATTGCTCCTCTGAGATTACAAATGGAGAGCAGATAATCTTTTTGTCATGATTCTCTTTAATAAAATGACGATCAACCTCCACATGTTTTGTTCGATCATGCTGAACTGGATTATGTGCAATCTCAATGGTAGCTGTATTAACACAATGCAAGTCCATACGCTTAACCAGTTCCTTCAGGACATTACGGATCCACAACATTTCACAAACTTCATGTGCCATACATTGAGCTTCTGCACTCGATCTGGCAACGACTTTTTGCTTTTGCCTAGGCCAAGTGACAAGGTTCCCTCCAACAAAAGTGAAGTACCCAAATGTAGAACATCTGTCAGTTTTATCACCAGCCCAATCTGCATCTGTGTACCCGATAACTTCCATTTCATCCTCTTTTTTTTTCAAAGAGTAACCCTCTACCTGGCACCATCTTCAAATATCTCAATATACGAAAGACTGCATCCATATGTTCTTCACTAGGACAATGCATAAACTGACTAACCACACTCACAGCATAAGCAATATCAGGTCTAGTATGAGAAAGATAAATTAACCTTCATACTAGACGTTGATACCTCCCTTTATCAGTCAGAACTTGATCAGGATTAATACCAAGCGTTGTGTATATCCCTTGGCAATTAGAATTCGAACAGTATTGATCTTTGCCAAGGGTGCAAAAGTCTCCTCATAGTCAATTCCATAGCGTTGTGTATATCCCTTGGCAACCAACCTCGCCTTGTATCTATCAATAGTTCCATCCGCCTTACGCTTCACAGTAAACACCCAACGACATCCTATAATTTTATTTCCGGCAGGCATGGGTACTAACTCCCATGTTGTATTCCTCTAAAGGGCTTCCAATTCTTCATTCATCACATTTGTCCATTTCGGATCCGTTAATGCATCCTGCATGTTACTAAGAATAGATACAATAGATAATTGATCAATAACAAGTGCATGTGACTCGATAGCCTATTGTTAGACATAAAATTGGTTACAGGATATTTGGCTTTGGCTTAACGTCTGGTTCATATTGTTTCTTAGTAATACCTTTGGTAACCCTTTGTGATCTCCTAGGTTCAGTTATTGATGTAGAAGGGGGAATGTCTTGTGTGCTAGTTTCATATGCTTCTTGATTCTGATTCTGATTGTCCAAATGACTTATGTTGCATTCTGATTAGAAAATTACACTGCTCTGTTCAGCAATTGCCTTTTCGGATTCGGAGCTCACATTGCCTTGTTCGGCAATTGTCTTTTCTGATTCGGCATTCACACTGTCATGTTCGGCAATTGCTTGCTTATTCGAAATACCTTCTGCCTGCTCACAATTCATATGTTTTTCAGAGTTTGCTCCTTCAAAACGAGCCTCTAAGTTCTCCAACTCTTCAAATTTATCAAACTCAAAGATAGGCTGAGGATTTCCTTCACATCCTCTCTCCCCTGAAGGGAAGACTGAGGAACTCCCCCTGAATAGTAAGGCTCTGACTCACGGAATGAGACATCAAGAGATATATGTACTGTGTTGGTGAGTGGGTCATAACATCTGTAGCCCTTCTGAAACTCTGCATAACCCACAAAAATACACTTCCTTGCATGGGGTTCAAGCTTGCTCCGTTGTGTCTTCGATATATGGACATAGGTTCTGCACCCAAACACTCGAGGCTCCAAGTTAGGCATAGATGAGATTGACAGAAGTTGATAAAGCTTTTGGTAAGGATTCTGAAACTCGATTACTCGTGAAGGGGTACGGTTGATGAGATATGCCGCTGATTTCATAGCTTCTCCCCAATATGACCGAGGTACATTCATGACCGAACAAGGAAGCACGAACAACTTCCATCAACTGTCTGTTCTTCCGTTCTGCTAAACCATTCTATTGGGGAGTATAAGAATTTGAGGTTTGATGACGAATTCCATGTGACCTGCAAAACTCAATCATATGACCATTCATAAACTCGCCACCATTAATTGTCAGATTTGGAAAACTCTGATGGATTTTTGATACTGTGTTGCTACCATTTTGTGAGATTTGGTAATTATTCCAAATACAACACTCTTATTCTTCAGTAATGAGACCTAAATCATTTGAGTGCAATCATCAATAAAAGTTACATAATATCGGGCGCCTGAAAGAGAAGGAATTTTCGCATGACCCCAAACATCGGAGTGAATCTTCATAAAAGGAACATGACTCTTATTAACACTTGGTGAATATGAAATATGGTGGCTCTTGGCCAGTTCACAAATGTCACAATGGAAATCTGAATCGCTGACTACCGAAAACAAATGAGGTTGCAACTTCTTAAGATAACTAAAAGATAAATGACCTAAACACTGATGCCATAACCATACAGCTTCCTTCGCATTCTCTACCCCATTGATCTGATTAGCTTGCCCCAAAAGATGCTTTTGATTCTCTTCATTCTCTGTCAGATCCAGGTAGTATAATTTCCCCCTTCTAACACCATAACCAAGAATATGCCAAGTCATAATGTCCTAAAACACATAAAAAGACGGATAGAAGGTCACAATACATGCAAGAGCTAAAATAATTTGACAAACAAATAGGAGATTATAAGCTAGTGATGGAACAACTAACACAGACTCCAGGGTTAAGTTATTAGACAAAACGATAGAACCTTCTCCGGTAACCGGAGTTGGAGTACCATCAGCAGTAGAGACAACATTTTGAGAGAAATGTTTTTGAGTTTTGTCACAAGGTTAGGGTCATTGGTCATATGGTCAGATGCACCTGTATCAATTATCCATGTATTATTCAAAGTAACCTTACCCTTCATCTGACTGCGCTACATTAGCGGAGGCGTTGTCTAGATGGTCTTCCTCTGTAGTAGCAATGGCGGCCTTGCCCAGATTCTTTGGTGGTTTCTTGGTGAAGTCCCACCAATCGAGGTAACCAATCACTTCATAGCATCGCTCCTTGCTATGACCTTTTTCTCCACAGTTAATGCACTTTTTGTTTGCATATGGACTTGGTTTACTCATGGGGCGGCGTGGGGGAGGACCGAAGAAACCCGGAGGAGGACCCTGCTTGCATTGAATAGCCATAACATAGGATTTAGTAGCTATAGAACACCCCATAGCCTGTCTCTCTAATTGCACCTTGCGAATGTAAGCACAGCTCTGCTCCAAAGAGAATTTATGTTCCTTTCGCAAGATCTCTCCACGCACCTGATCATACTCTGAGTCAAGACCACTCAAAAACATGAGAACACGCAACCGGGACATTGTTGAAGTCTCTTGAACTACAGCTGCAACATTATCATTCTGAGAGGCCACCCTTTGATCAATCTCCTGGAACATGGCCACCAATTCACTGTAGTAAGTAGGAATAGGACGTCCATTCTGCTTTGCTTCAAAGTACTTCTTGTTCAATTCAAAGATCCGGGTTTCATCAGAGTCACAATTGCCTTCTGGGGATCAGACTGTCCGCCTTCAAGTACAAGTCCTGCATTTGAGGAATTCAGATTTTTTTTACAAGATTTGGTTTCTAGGGTTTTAGGATGGGATCTTCGATTTAGGATAGTGGTGGAGATCTGAACTTTTTCGAATTATTTTTTTCAAAAAAGTGGGGTGATGATTCAGGTTCGAAATTCAAGGATTCAAGGATGGTTCAATTTCAATGGTGGTAATGGTGGTACGAAACGGTTTGTGGTGGTAGTTTGGGTATTCTTCGGGATTCAAGATTCAAAGGATACAAAGCAAGTTCAGAGGATTGAACCTGCTCTGATACCAAGTAGAAAATAATACTTCAATTCAGGGTTAATTCGATAATTCTATTCATCCCATAATATGAGTATATATACAAGTACAACGGAGTAGTCTAACTCTAATAGGAAACAATCTACCCATAATTGCAGGATACCTTAATTACGTAAGAATCCTAATTACATAAGAATTTACAGCGATTCTACACAATCTTCTATATTTCCAGCAATAGACAATCGATTTTTTTTTGCTGCTCCAAGCCTCAAACACCATGAGAGGTAGGCCTATTTTTGCATTTGTGATGTTAGGTTTCCTCTGCGTCGGATCATCAGAAGTGTTCTCCACCCTCTTCATCCCTATTCGAGAGTAAATGAGCTGCAAAGTCAAATGCATAGATCAAGATATATAGATCAATATATGTGAAATAGTGGATTCCAAACCCCTCCCTCTAGAAACCACCAAGAGAGTTGTTTTCTTTTTAGAAATCAATATATCCTACATTAAAAACTTCCAAAGTTTCATTGTTTATATCCATTCACCTAATATTCATTTCAACTAAGCAATTTACAACATAAGCGTTTATATCCATTCTTAGTCTCACCAGCAAAGCCTTGGTCATTCGACATTCAAACCTGTAGGTAATGGATAGATAAAACTATTATACTTGATTAAAGCATTGTTTCCAGAAAGAATACTGAAATATACATAACTGTACAATTATCCTGATTTTACCAATGAATACCACTCCTAGCCTTATGCCAGCACAACTCAACTGGGGTCGCTAATACCATTCTTTAATTTGAGACATTAATTAACCTCATTTTTGTGTATTATATATCTATAGAAATGAAACAGTCAAATCAACTGCAATTCCAGGCTGGTGCAAAATTCAAAGCACAGCAAATTAGCGACAAAAGAAACACCAAAACCAAATCAATCACTTGATGAGAAATGAGAGCTTGTGCACCAAAATAAGTAAGAACACACATGTAATCTGAACATGAATGAAAAGTAAATGCAACTGAATTGCAATTTCACCAGAGCTATTTTGATATTGGTCAAGTAGAAATACATGCAAAAACTAATAGTACATACAAATAAAGACCAACTGATCAAACAACAAAAGCAAAATAAGTAGAATACCCTTCAAACAAATTGAGAAATTCAATGGCGCTTTAAGCTCAAGCCTTATGTTCCTTATAACAAAATTTAGTGAAATGGAAAACAAAACAGTAAACCAAATTTTGCACAAACTGGTGAACATACCTTGAACCAAACTTATCCAAAGTCCTTAGGTGATACCTAAGGAGCCCAATCGTATGAGATACCTATGATAAATTCAAGAAAAGACCAAAAGTAAACCCAAAACCAAAAGAACAATGAAATACCCTCTACTGTAACCAAAATTATTTGACAAAACAACCACCTTGACTCACCCATAACTAAAGCAACAGGTTGGGATCTGGTGTCAAACTTCCTCTGTTCTGTGAAGGTCACCAATTGCAATTATCTGATAAGTAAAATTGCAATTGAAATTGCAATGATAGTGAGCAGTTAGTCTCCCACGTTCAAATCCTTTTAATATGTAAACTTCGGCCAAACCCAGCAAAATTGATATAAGAAAAGCATACATTTTTTGGTTAAAGTTCTCGTCGATTGAAGAGAGTGGTGATTACAGGGATCACTGTCATTCTTGGTCCTTCGATTGCACTTGCAGAAATAAAAAATGAACTTAATTATTACTGGGCCAAAGGATAACTGCTAAGCGGTTTTGCTCATTTTCTATTGAGTTATTATCATGAATAGTACCTTACTTTAGACTGCTAATAACTTTAGCACCTGACATACGAAAACTATTATATTAGTACCTGACATTTTATCCCCGACCCAACTTTAGTACCCACCATCAATAAATTTGTTTAAGTGACTTTTTTCATAGATATTTTTCGTCTTTTCTTTTTTTCTTTTTCCCTCTCTCTCTCTCTCTCTCTCTCTCTCTCTCTCTCTCTCTCTCTCTCTCTCTCTCTCTCTCTCTCTCTCTCTCTCTCTCTCTCTCTCTCTCTCTCTCTCTCTCTCTCTCTCTCTCTCTCTCTCTCTCTCTCTCTCTCTCTCTCTCTCTCTGGGTCTTCTTCTCCGTTTAAATTGATGAAGACCCAAATGGGCTGTTGAAATTAGAGTTCAAATGTCATTTGAGTTGTTTACTTGGGTTGAAATTAGAAAGAAAAAAATCAAAGATGGGATGAGATATGAGAGGGAGAGAAGACCTGAATGGACTGTGAAGCTCGACGAAGACAGTGTAAGGTTTTCCTTTTCGGTTTTTATTTTTCATTTTTACTCTTTTATCCTTGGAGTATTAAAATTCTTAAACCGTAACTTTGTTGGAGAGAGGGGCAAATGCTGAGTTTTCAAAAATTTAACCTCCTAACCCTTATTCTTTTAATTAATTCAGAAGATATAAAATTTCATGTATTAAGGCCAAAATAGTAAATAGCATAATTAAAAAAGAAATAATTTATAGATAGACCTCGGACTCATCGTCAAAGTGTAGTGGGTAAGTATAGTTTAAGATTGGGGTTGTCGTTCCGTCGAGGGTCGATGGGCTCCCCAATCCCTAGGTAGTGTGTGAGTGATCAAGTGCTCTAGCTATCATGGAAATGTGAGAAGTGGAAAGAGTGAAGTGTGTGATTTAGACAATGTGTGGTGTAGTGGTATGAAGTTTGGTTTTTGAAAGTAATGATTCAAAGTAAAGGCAAGCAACAATCAAATGCAAACAAGGAAAGTAAATGTGTGTGAAATTTAAGTAAAACGTTGGGGTTTCGGGTCACCCATTTGCCCAATGCAACAAAGCAATGCTTCAAATTAATTCACTCATGCCAATGTGGTCAACGAATCGAGCCTCGTATCCTAGCCATGCTATGGGTCTAGGACCATGTTCCTAAGGTATTCAAATGTCATACTATGGGTCATTCCAATTCTCTAGGTGTCATAGGGGATTCCTATACGTTACCTAATACCGAAACCCCTAAAGTGCGTAAGAGGCGTAAAGTATCCAAATAAGCAACACATGTATAACCCACCACTCCATCGATACTATCGATATGTAGTGGACTCCTCTAAGGTATTCCTATGGCTTACTAGGGTCAAATGGACTCTCCATGAAGAGGGAGAAAGAATAGGAGGCGTAAAGCACATGAATTAAGGGTCATACATGGGTACATGCTTATCACATATATTGCCAATTGCCTAGAGTAGGGTAAGGTTGTCAAGCCACACACAACTCATACAAGATGGACCAAATACATACCAAAGAGTGACAAATCTTCAATAGATGCTCTCTTACTCCTCATTGGCCTTGATGATGAATCTTGAGACTTGGTGAGGATCCCAGCTGCCCAAAGTGGTGGTGGAGGTAGTAAACGTTGTGGTGAGTAGATTTGGTAATGGTGGAGGAAAGGAGGTAAGGAAGTGGTGGAAGTAGGCTGGACTGCCGTGCGTCGACCGGTCGACAGCCGTGCAGTGGCAACCCAAAAGGAAAAACTGAAAAGACGAAAGGGGAAGGGAAAAGTGGAGGAATTTGGGGGCTGAAGTGGTGGATGACCTAATGGGGGAAATACTAGTTTTATATAAGCTAGGAGGGGAAGGAATGGAGGGCAAAGATAAAGTAGAGTTAGATCTAATGGTTAGGAAGTTTAATGAGGGGCAAGGGGGTAAAATTCTATAGAGGGCAAAAAGAAAGAATAATCTATGGGTGACCTAACCATATCTTGCATATCCCTTGATAAGTTGGATGCTCATGTGGATGAGTCACAAAGTTGACCTTGACTCGGACCTTGACCTTCGGAGTTGAAATGGTTGACTTTGCTCGACTTCTCGGTTTCTTGGTCAATCTTCCGAAATTCTCTTGTGCCTCACTTCGGGAGTTCATGTTGACTTGTTGACGCTCTAAAGTCGGGGTTGACCACGAGTTGACCGCCTGTCCTTGGGTTGACATTTCGTCCTTTTGCCGGAAATTCACTAAAAGCTCTAACACGCATCCTTTCGCTCCCAACATCATTCCGATGCTTATGAACCCTACAATGGTGCAATTCAAGGATTAGAGACACTAAACGGCCCTTGGATTAGCATTGCTAGAGTGATTAGAGGCCTAATTTGTATGTAAATAACATACAAATCACACCTCCACACTTAAGCTTTTCTTTTCCACAAGCAAACATAGGATCAACAATCTATATCAACATAAATCCAATTGCCTTTCCAAGCATATCCTCAATAAGCTCACTAAGCTACGCATCAAGATTCAATCAAGCACATAACATAAACATCATGCTTTGCCAAGTGATTAAGACATGTATCCAATGCATGCTTGGTGTAGTGTATCCTAGCCATGGAGTAATCAATCACGAGCAAACAAATTAGCATATATTGACAAACTTAACCGCTAAACTCACATGACTCACTAAATATTACCGCTCTTGTGTTTAGGGTTAAGTGTTTACTCTCAAGGACATATTCAAAAGTAACGTCCCCATAAGCTTCCTCATTGACCAACTCTCCAATAATAAATTCACAACTTATTGAATCAAAAGGGCTTTCACATGGTTGTAATGGGGCCAAAGGTTAGGGGTTACCATGAAATGAAGGGATGGATAAATCAAGTGTTCCTAATGCTTCACAAGACAATTCAAGGACTTTGAAACTCATTTCTTTTGCGTGTGCTTTAGTAATCAACAACATAAACCTTATTCTCCTCCAACCTTTTATTTTTCTACAACTTCTTTTTGGATTTTCTTTCTTCCTTTCTCCTTTTCTCTTTCTTTTTCTCAACAACAATTTCCCAGTTTGTATTTTCTACACTTTGGGCTTTATTTTTTTTCTTTATTTTTTTTTTGTACATAACTTCTTTTGATTTTCTCAACTTCTTTTCTTCTTTACAACTCCAACTCTTTCTATCTAGCTATCCCCACATTTGCCATTTTGTACAATCCCATAGACTTTCGAAGCACATAAGAAACAAGAAGTCACAATCATTGTCTCATTAACATTTCGGAACAAGGGTAGGTTAGTGTTTAAGTTAAAGTATGGATTAGGGTGATGTGGGTGATGAAGAAAAAGATAATGGTGAATGTGGCTCAAATGAGTTAGTCCTAATGGATTAGTGTTTAAGGGATGAAGGTTGGTTTGGCCATGGTGCTTAACTAGTACCTTAATCATTTCCAATTCATCGCAAATTAAGACATAGCCTCAAGTGGTCTTTGAGCAAGGTCTAGGTCTCGTAAACCATTGGAATGCACACACATGAAAAACAATGATGTATGAATGATGCATATATATCAATAAAGCCCAAATCTCACCATAAAGGGTATATGCAAGTCAATACATCGTCTACATATGCTTCTCTAATTGCAAGTGATCAATCAACATGGCAAATGTGCATAAAGTGTCACGCAAACATCAATTACATAAATTAATCATAAGGCAATCCAATAAAGTTTAAGCACATGCTTTTATCCACTTAATTCACAACCTAATGGGCTCAAATTCATCATTGGGTTGAAAAGGACAATCAAAACACACCAAACAAACTTCAAAGCTTCAAAATCCTCAAAACTTTAAACTTAATGCTCGGTCGACGGGAATTTGTCGACCGGTCGAGATTCCCTCTAGACACACTTCGACCGTTCGATGAAAACTTTGAAAAATTGAAAAATTTTGGTGGTTCAAAAATGTGATAACAACTTTCATTTGGCCCAACCTCACCCCCACACTTAAAACCAACATTGTACTCAATGTTGTGAGGAGTTTAAAAGCAATGAAAATTAAATTGGTGAAAGTGATGAGAGTGAAGTCGGGCGAATGCACACATACAGAAAACATATAATAATCGGAAGATAGAGATAAGAAAACCCCCTCGTAGATGACTTCCGTAGCTAGCCGAGAAACCACAAATAGACACCAACCTTAGGGCATAAAACCCTGACTTCCATACATTTGCTCCTCGGGTGCCAAATGAACTAGAGAGTGTTATTGCATCAGGATCACTTAAGAGCAGGGGAAAACAGTAATGCAACATTGACCTTCTCCAAAAGATTTGGGTATAGCTCCAAGACTATGCATCCAAATTGAGTGATTCCAGTGACATTTGAAATTAGACTCAAAGATATTTAGTTTGGCTACTGGAAACTCAGAAATAACCTTCCGAGCATGCAATGCAGAACTAGTCAAAATGGCCCCCCATAAAGTCAAACTGCAGTGAGCACTTCTCCTTTAAAGATATATTGTAGCAGATCCAACGTTCTATTCAGACATAAATTGAAACTAGAAATAGAGGACTCATAGAAGGATCTTCTTCAACTTGTTTCAGTGAATTCCAACGGCCAGATGTGGAGAAACCAACCTCCAAATTCACTGCTCTGCCAGGCCTCTCTAGACACATGCAAATCAACACGTCTCGGGTTTCTTCCTCCAAAACTTCTTATCCTAGCACCTCCCAACCTCCCAAAAATCTTTTATTCATTTCTAAATAGTGCTGAAAACAAAAATTTCTTTTCTAAATGGGGTTGCCTTCCCACAAGCGCTTCAGTTTATAGACCTATAAGCTGGTGTTGGTTCCTTCTTGCCAAATCATGGTGGCTCAAAGCAAAGCTTCTTCCCCCTCAATGTATTGATAGTCTCACTATCGCCATGGGTTCCCACAAAGCTGCCCTTGATACCATTGAAAATTGACTTTGAAGGCGGCGGCCAAGCATACTTCTTCTTCTTCACCTCTCCTACTATCTCTCACATGGCCTTGATTGTCGCCTTTTGCATTGCATTCATGGGAGGAGTCTTCTTTGTAGCACCATCAAGAAATGGATCCTTCCCAAGTATGCCTTCATGAGAAAGAGATGGTGGCTTTGAATTCACAAGAGGCGGTGTGATTTGTATGAGATTTACATACAAATTAGGCCTCTAATCACTCTAGTAATTAATGCTAATCCAAGGGCCATTTAGTGTCTCTAATCCTTTAATTGCACCATTGTAGGGTTCACGAGCATCGGAATGATATCGGAAGCAAAAAGGACACGTTTTAGAGCTTTCAGTGGATTTCCGGCAAAAGGACGAAAAGTCAACCCAAGGACCGAAAGTCAACATATGGTCAACCCCGACTTTAGAGCGCCAACGAGTCAAGATGAAGGCCCGAAAGTGAGTCGCAAGAGAATTCCGAAAGATTGACCAAGAAACCGAGAAGGTCTGAAGGTCAAGGTCTGAGTCAAGGTCAACAATGTGACTCATCAAGAAGCGTCCAAGGCATCAAAGAGTATGCTAGATATGGTGAGGTCACCCTAGACTATTATCCATTTCAATATTGTGTTGGCAGTATGTTTAGGGAAATTAGTCACTTCTTTGAGCATGTTTGCAATTTACTTTGATTGAGATTGTTGGGGTGACTCTTAGCTTTGTCTAGGAAATTGTTAATAGATGTGATGAGGTCCCCTTGTTCTTTGTGCTTTTCGCCTTCCAAGCCACATTGGGAGAGTTCTAGTGACTCATAACATGGCACTATGAATACATAAGAAAATATGGTCTTAGACCCATAATATGGCTAAGATACGAAACTTGATTCATTTATTGCACAAACATGATTACTAACTTGGTTCGTTAGGCATCGTATTTGGACTTAGGCTAACCCGAAACCCCAACACTTTTCTTATTGTGCACACACTTTAATCTTCCTTGCTTGTTTTCATTTCCCCGCATTGATTTGGTTGTTGCATCATTCCTTTATCACACAAAACCGCACACTTTACCACTATACTACGAACATTGTTCAAACACATTTCACTCACTCTATTCACCTCTTGCCATTCCATCTAGCTAAAGCATTCGACCACACACACACACACTACCTTGAGATTGGGGAGCCCTTGATCCTTGTCGAAAACGACAACCCCCTCACAAACTTACTTACCCTACACTTTGACGAAGAGTCACGGTGGATTGTCATACCCCCAAATTTGTGAGAACTGATCTTGAGCATGAGGTGTAGGCTTCGGTGGATTCAAAGGACCAAAAATCCTCTCACTTTTAGCACTATTACCCCTCACAAAGTTAATAGAGAACACCTCCTCAATGACCTCCGGTGGATGTATGGGTTTGAATATCTCAAACTTTACTTTTTCTCCTAACACCTTGAGACTAGTGGTGCCATTTAGAACATTATTCTTCACACCCGCCGTAGCCATTAAATGGCGTCCAAAGATAAGGGGGAATCCATTTTCTCCATTGGGATCATCACTCATGTCAAGCACAACAAAGTTTGTGGGAAGAATAAACTTATCAACTCTTACTAGCACATCTTCCACTACACCCGCCGATCTTCGTTTGCTTCCATCCGCAAAGGTAAGTGCAATGGGAGTAGGTTGCAAGACACCAATGCTCAACCGGCCTCTTGTAGAGCGATTGAGGCATTACATTGACACTCGCCCCTAAGTCCATGAGTGCTCCCTTAAGGTGAGTATCACCAATTTGGCATCTGATAGTGAAGCTTCCGGGATCCTTCCTCTTTGGTGGCATGTTATGTTGAATCATATAGCTCACATGCCCTTCAAACTTATAAACTTCATGCTCCTCAAGCCGCTTCTTCTTCATACACAAGTCCTTGAGAAAATTTGCATAGACCGGCTCTTTGCAAATGAGCTCCAATAATGGGATGTTAATCTCCACCTTTTTAAACACTTCATGAAGGACATACTTTAAGGTCTTCTTCTTTTTCTTCCTCGCATCGGGGGTGATTAATTTCACTTCTTGTGTAGGGAACATATCATCACTAGGTAGCTCCCTAGAGGTGCTCATAGTTCTGGGTGGGTCCATAGCCATCATAACCTCACCACCAAGTGTAGGATCCAAGTCACTCTCATCCCTAGAAGTCTCCATAGTCCATGAATCTTCTTGTGTCTTCTTCACACCATCATAAGAGCTAACATCATTCTCAAAAGATAAGTAACCAAATCCTTTGTCAAGCACCACTCCTTCTTCTCCATATGTCTCACTCAATCCAAAATTCTCAAGGAGTACATTTTCTTCCTCCTTGGCCCCATCCTCCATGCAATGTATATGATCAAAGTTCTCATGAATGGGTATTGAGGGAGAGGGGATAAAGTAATTAGAAATTGGGGGAAAAGGAGTATAAGTAGCATGGGAGATACCAGAGTAAGAAGTGGAGATAGCATTGTACTCTTCCTTTGCCTTAAACTTGAGGTTTGGCTCCACTTTAGAAGGCAAGGCTCCTTTTGGCCTCTCATCAATCTCCTTTGCCATTTGGCCCAATTGCAATTCCATCTTGGCCATGCCTTGTTGTACATTATGGTACCCTTGTTGTAGAGCTGTAATCGCTTTGTTGGTCTTTACTTGGCTTTGGACAAGAGTGGCAAACATGTTTTTCATAGTTGGCTCATCGGAATCTTGAGCTTGAAAGTTATTTGGGGCAGCGAAAGATGAAGAGGCTCCTTCATTGTAAGTGTTGTAACCTTGAGACCTCTCTTGGTACCCTTGAGTGTTGCTCCCATAGGGCTTTGGTTGATACCCTTGAGTTCTTCCTTGGTTGTTGTATGGCCTTGGACTTGATACGAACCTTGTGAGTAGGAACCCACTTGGTTCACTTGTTGCCTTTCTTCCTTCTCCTTTTCGACCATATAAGAACACTCATCCGCTTCATGACCAAGAGAACAACAATAAAAGCAAGGTGGTGAAGAGACAAACGCTATTGACTTGTGTAGAGGTAGCCTTCAATTGTGCTTGTAGAAGCATGTCCATCTTCTTGTTAAAAGCCACTTCCAACCTATCAATTAATTGAACGCTCATCAAATCATCACCCTTTGGATCACTTGAGACATTGTGGACTTTTGGCACTTGAGTTGTCGGTTGTGTGGGAGGAAATTTCCTAGGCCCAAAATCATCCCATAGCTCGGAGTTTGTTGCAAGGTCTTCAAAGGTATCCCAAGCTTCATCCGAAGACATGCTTGCTATGGTATTGTGTCGAAATGTATCCACCCTTTGACGTTGACCGGAAGATAAGCCTTAGTAGAACACATCAACGAGAAACTATTTCTCTAAGCCATGGTGTGGGCAACTCATGACAAGATCTTTGAATTTTTCCCAAGTCTCGTAGAAGGCATCACCTGATTGGTGCTTGAAGTTGACAATTGAATCATGAACCTTCGCCGCTTTGCTTGGACGAAAGAACTTAGCTAGAAAAGCCTCTTGAAGCTCAAACCAAGAATGTATAGACCTCGGTGGAAGCTTGAGTAACCACTTCCTAGCCCCATCCTTCAATGTGAAGGGAAATAAGCGAAGCTTGAGACCATCTTCGGGTAGTCCATGTAGTTGCACCGTCGTACAAGCTTGCTCGAACTCCATTAGGTGATCATATGGGCTCTCATCCTTCAAAGCATGAAATGTGGGCATGATGTTCAAGGTAGACGAATTAATCTCATAGTGAGTGTTGCAAGGCAGTAGCACAATGCATGAGGGGTGATCCACGACATGAGGAAGAGTGTACTCCCTCATGCGCCTCACGGGAGGTGGATTGCCATTGTTGTTTGGATCCGGTGGTGGTGGATTCTCCATTGTGGCTTGTGGAATCGGTTCCTCCAAAGGTGCTTGGTGGCACTCAAGTGTAGACGATGCACTCTCACGCACAATTGGTCGAATACGCCTCACTCTTGGCCTTCCTCTTGTGTTCTCGCTTAAGACCTTTCCGCTTCTAAGTTATATGTGTAGGTGAGGTTGAAGCAAGGTTCATATACCTTCACAACACAATAAGCAATGAATAGGTACCACAATTGAAGCAAGAAATACAAGTATAAGAGGTTAAAACAATCAATGATAGCAAAGAGTGAGAGAAGCAAAACTTGGGAAGCAAAAATGCTCCATGTCGACCGGTCGAGGGGTGGTCGTCGACCGGTCGAGATGCGTCCAGGGAATTGTGCTCGAACGGTCGAGAAACAGGGGCGACCGTTCGTCAATTGCCCTGAAACAATATTTTTGTGTTTTTCTCCTTTTGTACCTAAACAAACAAGGTTCCAAAAGGTGCAAGGGAACCCAAACAACAATAAACAAGCAACCTAAGGCATAATTAAACCAACAAGTACACGAATTCAATATTCACAAATTCAAGAACACAATTGATGCAAGATACTTAGATGAAAGTAAACTAGGTGGTTATCAAACTAGGCAATGAAATACCACAATATAAACAACACAACAATGAAGTAGCAAACAAAAGCAAAAGAAAGCTATAGTCTCAACCAAAACTACCAAGAAACAAAGGATTAAACCAAGATCCTCAGCGACGGCGCCATTTGACTCATCGTCAAAGTGTAGTAGGTAAGTATAGTTTAAGATCGGGATTATCGTTTCGTCGAGGATCGATGGGCTCCCCAATACTTATGTAGAGTGTGAGTGATCAAGTGCTCTTGCTATGATGGAAAAGTGAGAAGTGGAAAGAGTGAAGTGTGTGATTTAGTCAATGTGTGGTGTAGTGGTATGAAGTTTGGTTTTTGAAAGTAATGATTCAAAGTAAAGGCAAGCAACAATCAAATGCAAACAAGGAAAGTAAATGTGTGTGCAATTTAAGTAAAACGTTGGGGTTTCGGGTCACCCATTTGCCCAATGCAACAAAAATTCACTCATGCCAATGTGGTCAACGAATCGATCCTCGTATCCTAGCCATGCTATGGGTCTAGGACCATGTTCCTAAGGTATTTAAATGTCATACTACGGGTCATTCCAATTCTCTAGGTGTCATAGGGGATTCCTATACGTTACCTAATACCGAATCCCCTAAAGTGCTTAAGAGGCGTAAAGTGTCCAAACAAGCAACACATGTATAACCCACCACTCCATCGATACTATCGATATGGAGTGGACTCCTCTAAGGTATTCCTAGGCCTTACTAGGGTCAAATGGACTCTCCATGAAGAGGGAAAAAGAATAGGAGGCGTAAAGCACATGAATTAGAGTAAGGTTGTGAAGCCACGCACAACTCATACAAGATGGACGAAATGCATACCAAAGAGTGACAAATCTTCAATTACACATTCAATACCTATGAAAATAGACAATACACATACTCATGAACCAACAAAGCATTTATTCAGAAATCTGATGTGAACGTAAAATACGTTCACAAAGTGCTCTAAATACTTGGATGGATGCTATTCTGAAAGCTTATTTGTCGGTTTAATGTTTGTTTTCGTGTTTTCAGGGAAAATATGTGAAAAATGCTAATTTACACATAAAAGGTGAATGTTGGAGATTTACAGCGCATTCCGAAAATATTAAAGGTCAACCGTGACTTTTCTCTGATGACACCGGTCATCACTCGGAAGTGAATTACAGATATTGTACGAAGATTTCGGATTATTCCGAATCCCGACAATTTTGTCGGCGAGCCACCACGCATGGAGGCGCAACCACCACATGTGGTGGTGAAACATATTTTAAATCTCCATTTTATTTTCCCTATGTTTATGTTTTATATTTTTAATTCTATTTTAGTATTTATTTTATAATTATTTCTTTTGTTATTTTATTTTTTATTTTCTTTTCTTTTATATTTATTTATTTTTCTTTTTGTTATTTTATCTTTTTATTTTTGTTTTGCAGATGTTCATCACTTCATCGTTCATCTTCGCCAGCTTTTCGCATGTGTTTGAGCTGTTCTTCCACCATCCTCTTTCAAATTCCCCCTCCACTCTAATTTGAATTCAAATCCATCTTTCCAGCAAATCACCCACCGTTCCCTTGTTTTCTAGCGGACCATCACCTTCCTTTCCTCCTCTTCAAATACCCAGCTCCCATTCCCTTTTTTGACAAGCCGAGGGCCGCGGGGTTCAATCTTCTTCCCCATCTTCTTCTCTCCCCTTCTTCTCTCGATTTCTTTTTCTTCTTCCCTCTTCTTTCCTTTCTCTTCTTCACCTTTTCTTTCTTTCTTTCTATTCTCTGCACCACCTCTATTTCTCTCTACACCCACTGTACCCATCACCACAAACCGTGACCCCTTTCTTCCTCTGTTCTAATAGCTCACATCCACAATCACCCCAAGCCCTTGCCGTTTGCAATCTCAAATCAAGCAACATAACAATCATAGCAACAATCAATCACGTTTCCAGAAACACAGTTCAATACCGTGAGCTTCCTCAAGTCGAGCTCATGCTCAATCACCACCATCGAACACCGCTTCCATCACCACATCACCTGCAACGCCGTGCTTCATAGCACCGCGCCGCCGCACATGGTCGATCGCTCGCCTGCCTTCCCGTGAAGCCCATCCTCGCCCGCCACCGCCGCCTCCTTAAGCCGCGCCGCCGCATCTCTGCAATTCCGACCGCCTCGGCCCGTGCCTCCATCATCACCGAGCCCGGCTCGGATTTCGAGCCTCACCGCATGTCTCGCCGCTACCGCCACTAGGCCCGTGCCCAGTCCTATGCCGCGCCTTCCTTGCCGTCACTGAACCCAGCCATACCGCGCAATAGTATCTCTCCTCTGCCGCCGGCATCAATCTTCAAATCCAGCCGTGCCTCTCCAGTTCACCAGGCCGCATCATCGAGTCTAATCCCGCAGCTAGCTTCTCTGCCGGATCTCCTCTGACCAGCGCCATTCACGATCAACACCGGCGCCGCATCTCTAGCCACAACGGTCTCTCTCTCTGCAGCTAGAAAAGAAAAGAAGAATGAAAGCACAGAAGAGAGAACACGGGTTAATCAGGAAGAATAGATGACTGGCGTTGAAAAGTCAACAAATGAAGGAGTGGGCTGGACCGGTCAACATGGGGAAAGTAAGATTGACTTTGTCAATTAGGCCTCCAAGCCCAATTGCCTAAAGCCCAATCCAATCTGCTAAGGACACCCATTCACACTCGAGCTTCCCGAAATTTCTTCGCCAAATTCATTAAGCATTTCTCTCCTTAAACTCATTTTATTTGTTTAAATATTTGTTGTGTGATTTTGTTTGATTAATTTGTATTCGGTTAATTTAATTTGTATTTGGAATATTGTGTGATTCAAATCATTTTATGAAAAACCCAAAAACATTTGTTTGCCTAATATTTGTGAAATTGTGATTTGTTATTATTTATTTAAAATATAATTTGTGTTTACTTTATAAGTTAAATTTATTCATAGTCTAATTAATTTGTTTATCTTAGTTTGTTAAATTTAGTGTGTTAAGAAAAACATAAAAATTGTTATTTAGTGTAAGATTAATTTGTTTTTAGTGCTACAAAAATTAGTTTACAATTTTACTAATTAGGTTTTAGGCCTCCAATCCCCGTGGTTCGACAACTCGAGTCTAAATTACTCATCACTATATTTTGACAACCAATCAAATGGCGCCGTTGCCGGGGATTTAGGTTTAACTTTGATCTATTAGGTTTTGTAACCGAGTTTTTAGTATTTCATAAATTTTCTAGTTAATTTGATTATTTTATTTTGTTTTGTGAACTTTAAATTTTTTTTTTTGTGCATTTTATTTTATTTTGTGCTATATTTGTTATTTTAGTTTCTGTTTACATTTTTCTTGAATTTTATAGGTGCAATTCCGATCATCCCGAACAATGGAACAATGGAATTATACGTGGGATGAGTCTAGAAGTTTCGAACATCCGTGGTCCATTGAAAACCAATGCATTGAGCCATCCTCCTTTCTCTCGTGTTGAAAAAGGGGCTCAATTGCAAACCAATAGCTAGGAAGTTTAATGAGGGGTAGGGGGTAAAATCCTACGGGGCAAAAAGAAGAAATAATCTATGGGTGACTTCACCATATCTAGCATATCCTTGATGACTTGGATGCTCATGTGGATGAGTCACAAAGTTGACCTTGACCTTCGGAGTTGACCATGGTTGACTTTGCTTGACTTCTCGGTTTCTTGGTCAATCTTCCGGAATTCTCTTGTGCCTCACTTCCGGGACTTCATGTTGACTCGTTGACGCTCTAAAGTCAAGGTTGACCACGAGTTGATCGCCGGTCCTCGGGTTAACTTTTCGTCCTTTTGCTGAAATCCACTAAAAGCTTCAAAACGCATCATTTCGCTCCCAATATCATTTCGATGCTCATGAACCCTACAATGGTGCAATTCAAGAATTAGAGACACTAAACAGCCATTTGATTAGCATTGCTAGAGTGATTATAGGCCTAATTTATATGTAAATAACATACAAATCAACCTCACATCTACTTGCAACTTTTTTTTTCTTTTTATATTAATTTTTTTAATTCCTTCATTTTTTTTGTTAATTGTTGAGAGCACTCTCTATTTTGTTTTTTTGTTATTCACTTTTGTACATTATAGAAAAATTGTCTATGTGATAAAAAAAATGTGTCAACATATTACTTTTTGTTAATTTACAACGTTTAATTTTATAAGAAGCAAACTGATGAAAACTCAAGTAATAAAAAAAAAGTCCCGACATATGCATTTGTATCTGCGCAATAAAAATAATATTTTATATATGTAAACTAGTCCCCTTCCGAATAGATATTTGCACTTGCAAAGCGACCTACCCTTATGCGCATGCATGAAGACTAGTAATGATATTGATATATATTAATTTAGTGGATGAGCGAGGCACGTACACAATTGTCAAAAGGTTTTTTTTTATAAGAAATTAAGAATTGTCAAAAGGTTGAGGGAAGACATGCACGTCGTTTTTGAAATAGTTTGGATGCATGCATATATAGGAGGCGCGTTTTAATTATGTTCATTTTTTTCCACGCTGGGACAAAACTAGATGACTAAGCATATTATATATAAAATAACAAAAATGTCTATGTCAAGTCATTTTTTGAACATTATGTACTAGTCGTTAAATTCTGAAAAATTAGGACCCAAGTTGGTATCGTGGATTATGTCACATTCTTCTATTCTTCTATACATTTATCCTGAAAACTTCTCTGTAACAAGAGTCTCATTATGGAACAGTGGAATTATACGTGGGATGAGTCTAGAAGTTTCGAACATCCGTGGTCCATTGAAAACCAATGCATTGAGCCATCACATCCTTTACTCTCGTGTCTTGAAGAAATGGCGGCTCAATTGCAAAACTCTTTAGCGGATGATGATGAACGGTGGCGTGAAACTCAAGAAAGAAGTGCAAAGATCGATCAATTGATAGAGCATTTTGAGGCCAACCGTTTCTTTGAGCACGATCAAGAACTGACAAATCTGCAACCATGTGAGTTCTTTGATCCAAATCCCTTACTTGTGCATAATGGTGATTTTGATGTGCATTCATATGGGGTTGAGAGGGAAGAAAATGTACCTCTCAACCATGTTGATAATATTGTTGTGCATCATAATGTTACCATAAAGGAGGATGGGAACCGGGAGGATAAAATTGTACTCCCGGGAAATGGATTGGATGATTCTGTGTTACCAAGGAGTAACAAAGAGGTGGATAAGGAAGCCGGAGGGGAACAATGTGTACCTTCCGGAAAGCAGGCGACACTGAAGCCAAGACAAAAAGCTGCTGGAAAGAAAAAAAAGAAGAAGCAGGGGCTAATGACTGAAATGTTCGATATTTTCAAGAAAGCAGACGTGAATCTTCCTCTGATAGATCTCATCAGTCGAGTACCAGCATATGCAGAATTTGTCAAGAACATATGTATGCACAAGAAGAAATTACTTGGTGAGGAGAAAATTGTGCTCAAGGAGGAGGCAAGTGCAATCATTCAACGAAAGACATCACGTGGCATACACGATCCTACGAGCTTTGTTGTTGGGTGTACAATTGGTGACAAGTCTTTTGATGGAGCTCTTATGGATATGTGCACGTGCATCAATATCATGCCTCTAGCAACGTTCCGGAAGCTAGCCATTGGTACCCTGCAACCTACTTCAATCTCAGTGCAACTTGCAGATGAGACATTTAGAATGCCAGTGGGAATTGTGGAAGACGTGTTGGTTAGAGTCGACAAGTTCATCCTTCCAGCAGATTTTGTGATTTTGGATATGGATGAAGACCCCAAGATAGAGAGTGGATTGCCTATCATCCTTGGTAGTTCATTTATGGCCATTGCCGGTGCGAAGATTAATGTTCAGAAAGGCACCGTGAAGCTCAAAGTCTTGGGGGAAAAAGTCAAGTTGCAAGTACTCCAGCCCACCTTTCCACTTAATGTCATCGAGGAGGTGTTTTCAGTCGATTTGGTGAAGGGGAATCAAGCAAAAAGTGAAAGGATTTTCGGTCCTTTAAACCCTCCAAAGCCTCAAGTTGAAGTTCATCCTTCTATTGTGGTTAAGAAGCAAGAGCTACCAGAGCTCTCTTATTCTGATGATGATGACATGTTTGATGAGTTTGTACACTCATATGTGCATGATGATATTGATTTTGCTGCTTCTACATATGAGTCCGGGCTTGACAGTTTTAGTGTCCCTCTGCCTGTTCACAAAGCTGAGGCATCATTAGCTTGTGTCCTTCCTGAATTGGACATGGATCCTCACTTCATGTGTCAACAAACTTCAAGCTTCGAACAAGTGCACAAACCTGTTGAGTCTCTATCTACCCAAAGGCAAGAAGTTGTGATGCCTACTTCCACCATTCATGAGCATGATCGAGGAATACCGCCTATACCTTATATTCCTCCACATAGGCGAGGATTATTACCTACCCCGTTCGAGTCATTCAAGATGAGAAGCCCACCATGCAGTGAGGTACAACTCGAGGCCATCCAATGCCTTAGAGAGATTGTGGGGATTGGAGGAAACAGGATGAAGACTCATGAATGTCATCCATATTTCAGCTGTTTTGGTGGTAGGCAAATGTACTTTGTACCACCTTGACCCAAGAGTGTGAGAAGACCGGCTTTGAGGTCTATAAAAAGAAGCGCTCATGAGGAGGCAACCTCACATTTGCTCTAGCTTGAAGTCTTCATAGTTGATCATCACCAAAGGTCGTGAGCTTATGGATTGCAAGGCCTCGAAGCCTTGTTTGTTGGTGATTGATGGTGATTATTTCGGAAAGCATGCACTTCAAGGGGGAGCATTTCTATCCTTTTCTATTTTATTGGTTGCATGTTTATTTTTCAGTTATTTAAAAAAAAAAAAAAAAAATTACTATTTGTGAATAATACTTGTAGATATTTTGTTATACTTACTAACTTTACTTGTAAATAAAATTAACTTAGACATAAGAAAATTTATTTATTCATTTTGTATAGATAATTTGTGATATTTTCTAGCTTTGTAAATATTTTGTAAATATTATTACTTGTGTTTTATTTTTACTGTTTATAATTTTTGTTACTGTTTTGCTTTTGGGTTTGTTGTTTGTTTGTTATTGGGCCTCATGCCCATTTAGTGTGTCGGGCCTGTTCGTTTTTAGGCCCATTAGTTAAGCCCACCAATAATGGCCCGTACCTACGCGGCCAGGCCCACTTTAAGGCCCAGACCATTCCGATGGCCCAAGCCCGTTTAAAGTGTCGGCAACCGTCGGAGCGTGTTTCACACGCGTTTTCACTTGTTCACTTTACGACTTTTCGTAAAGTATTAAAAAAAAAAAAAAAAAAAAAGAAATTAGAAAATTCAAAAAAAATTTGATTGGGCCGACGCATGACTTTTGCGTCGGCCGAATAATAAAAAAAAAATATTTGTTTAATAAATCAAACGCGCGTGTCCACTATTCCCTTTGCGACTTTTGTGGCACGCGGTCGTTTTCATTGCGACTTTCGTCGCTCGATCCGGAAATTCCGGATCTCTGGCACGTGTGCATGCGTGCGTCCGCTTCTCTCCCCTTCCCTTCGTTTGCGCTAGTTTTCTTAGGCATTTCACACGTTTCCCTTAGCTCTCTCTCTCATTCTCTCTCATTTTCTCTCGTTGTTCTTCATCTGTTCTTCGTGTTCTTCCGTTTTTCCCGGAAAACCTCCCAAACCCGGAAAAGCATTCCTCCCTCCCAAACCACAAATGGCCAAAAGAGTTAATTCCTTCGGCGAGTTGTTTCGGGCGGGTCCTTCGGGAGTCGAATCTTTGAAGGTCTCGGATGAAATAATTCCACCCAAGCATGCTCAATAGCGCCGATGCTAGCATGCCGACCCAGCCACCACCACAACCGCAACCACTACCCCAAGCACCAATCCTGGTTCTTGATCCACCCGCCGAGCCGGAAGCCGCTCCTGTCTATAGGAGACTTCCGAGGACGAAATACACCAAGGCTCAGAGAGAAGCGCTGGCGGCTTTCTTTGCGGTGTATTCTCACCCCACGAAACCACAACGAGAAAGATTTGGTCCAAAAATCGGACTAGAAGAAGACCAAGTCTATTATTGGGGGTCGAGAAATAGGAAGAAGTTCGGTATCCGGACTTCGAGCAGCGTATTGCCGAGCTAGAAAGAAGAAACGATCGAGTGGTGAGCAAAAACGAGGAGCTTCAACTGCGCAGAATCAACGACTCGTCGATGCTCTCCGCAGCGGCATTTGTCCCAATTGCGGAGGTCCCGTTCCGCACTCGATGTGCCTAGGCGAAGGCTCGAAGTTGTTCCTCCACAACAAGAGCCTCTTCTTGAGTTGTCCGATGATTCGATCGACATGGACCACTTGAGACGGGATGTGCGGAGCCTCGTGCCTACACTTATCGAGCGCCCATCCATTCCTGTGCCATCGACTCTTCCGGGACCTGCTCATGATCTTGTCGGAGTCCACACCGACTTGATCTCGGATATCGCCCGCAAGGCCAAGCACGAGCTCTTGCTCGCGGCCACCGCCGGTTTTCCTTTGTGGATATCTTCACCGACTCCCGAGACTTCTATTCATCCCGAGACTCTAAATAGGGCCGAGTACTTGCGAGTGTTTCAACGTGGCGAGCCTGCGCCATACTTCAAATCGGAATCCTCGAGACACTCGGCAACCATCCACCTTCATCCGACCACCATTGTTGAGATCTTAATGGATGTTGGTCGATGGTTGCCCGTCTTCTCGTAGCATGATCACAAACGCTCAACTGTTGGAGATCCTACCCTCCGACAACGCAAGATGGCTACGAGGAGCGAAGCAAGTGATGTCGGCCGAGTTTCTGGTGCCATCTCACATCGTTTCGACTCGTGAAGTCCAGTTCGTTAGGTACTCCCACCTACAACTGGATGGAAGTTGGATCGTTGTGGATGTCTCCGTGGATGAACTGCGCTCAAATCCGAAGCCTTCAGTGAGATCGATTTGCCGAAAGCGCCCCTCCGGATGTTTGATTCGAGATTTGCAGAATGGATCTTCCTTAGTCACTTGGGTGGAGCACGTGGATGTGCGCGAGAAGGAAATGAAGGCCATTTTCGAACCCTTTGTCCATTCTGGGTTCGCATTTGGTGCAAAGCGTTGGATCTCAACTCTCCAACGACAAGCCGAGCGCTACATGTGCGTCACAGGGATCCACACTTCACCCGGTGACTCTATCATTTCGCCCGAAGGAAAAAGAGGCCTAGCGGAAATGGCAAACCGGATGGCGATCTCGTTTCTTCAACGACATCAGCAACTCCACGTATCATCACTGGACTTGTTCGAACCGAACAAGAGACACTCGAATGGAGGTCAGGACCAACAAGCGAAGGGGAGATCCGAGCAAGCCCCCCGGAGTCAATCGTACCGCTGGTTGTTCGTCGTGCATCTTTCCCATCACACCGGGATCTTTGAGTTCCTCAAAGATGTGCATACGAGACCGCCGTGGGATAGTATGTCGATGGACAGCTCGGTACGTGTGCTAGCAAACTTCACCATCGGTCTTGACCCGCGGAACCAGATTTCGGTGCTCGCCATAGATAGTCACAACGACTTCCTCATCCTTCAGGAGTGTTGCACCGATGCAACGGGGTCGTCTGTGATTTATGCGCCGATCAACCATTCCATTCTCCAGTGTTTGCTATGTGGAGTTCAACCGGAGCCATTTCCGCTTATGTCTTCAGGCTTCTCCATTCTGCCTAACGTATCCGGAGCTATTCTTGATGGAACACTGCTGACTATGGTGTTCCAGATCTCGGTGAAGGCTACATCAGCTAAATCTGCCGTGGAGTCGGCAACTACACTCGTCCAGGACACGCTCAAACGGATCAGTACCGCAGTCAACTAAGGAGCAAACGTTGGATGCAAGGCCCTGCTAGCCTTGTTTGTGACTGTTGGTGACTTGCTTCGGGAGGAACTTAACGATCTTCAAAGGGGAGTATTTCTGTTTCCTTTTTCATTTGTATATATGTTGTGTGTTTATTTCTGTTGGTGTGTTTATTTCTGTTTGTATTTTCAATTCAATAACCATGCTTGAATTTTTCTTTTTCATGAAATATCTGTCAACATTGAGGACAATGTCTAATTCAAGTATGGGGGGAAGGTTTATTAAAAAGAAAAGAAAAAAAAATTTGAAAAATTTGAAAAATTCAAAAAAAAATAATTTACTTGTTTTCGTTTTCTACGGTAACAATATATCGACTAAATCATACTTACTCCCTTGGTAGCGTTGAACCTACCATTGCACTAAGTAAGTCACTGTGGTCACGTATTGTTACGTAAATTGAAAAAAATCAAAAAAATCAAAAAATCAAAAATTATAAAAATATTTGCTTCTGTTTTCTGTTTTTGTGTGTTTATTTGTGGTGTGTTTTGTTCTTTCCAATCCCAATGATAAATTGAGTTTAAGTGTTATGATTTTGAGAATGTTTATTATATGTCAAGGCTTTGTGTAGTTTGCTTTGGATTTAATTTGCATAACTTATGATTGCTCGAAATTTCATGTTCACATCGCCTGTGTTAATTAATTGATTGCAATCCGAGAAGTACATTTGAACATACATTGTCATGCATACCCAGAAATTGTGAGAATTTGAGCCTGTTGAATATTCACATGTATGCATCCGTCATACATTTACTCGTTCTTCATGTGTGCACAATTCATGAGTTTTGAACCTAGAACTTGCTCAGAGACCTCTCAAAACTTTTTATTAATCTGTGATGAATTGAAAATGATTAAGGCATTAGTTGAGCACCATGGCCAAATATTCACCATCCATTTAAACACGAACTTTAGGAATCCCCTTTTGAACTTATCACTCATTAGCCGTTTCTTTTGTTCACCCACACCATTTCACCCTTGTTTTATTGTGTTTGCAAGACAATGATAGTGACTTCTTATATTCTTATGCTTCGGTTTTGTACGGTTTATACCAAAAGGCAAGTGTGGGGGTGCATTTTATTTTGTTGTATTTGTTCATAGAAAGAAAAAAAAATATATATATATATATATCAGAAACAAAAAGAAGGAATAAAGTTCCTCAAGAAGAAAAAAAAAAAAGAAAAGAAAAAAAAAAAAAATAGAGTTATTTTCTTGTATTATTTTCAATAAAAGGTTGGAGGAGAATAAGTAAGTTGTTTCGGGTATAGCATAGGTATGAGTTTCAAAGTCGTTGATTTGTCTTGCAATCATGTGAAACATTTTCATTTCCAGTCCCTTCATTCATCATTCACCATTCACCATTCACCCTTTGGCCCCATTACACCATTGCAAGCCCTTATGATTTAATGATTTATGGATTAATTGTGGAGAGTTGGTTGATGAGCAAGCTTATGGGAACACTACTTGTGCAATTGTTATGAGAGTAAACACTTAACCCTAAACACTGAGCGGAAATATTTAGTGAATCTTGTGAGCTTTAGTGGTTAATGTTGTTCATATGTGCCTATTTGATTGCTTGAAATTAATTGTACACTCGGTTTTCACGCACTTCACTCGAGCACGAATGAGATGTCCATGTTAAATACTTAGCAAATTCGTGAGCCTTGTTATATAATTTTTATTCTCCTGATTATAATTCTTTGAACTCGTTGAGGGTTATGGTTGGAAAGAATTTTTGTTTTGTGTTTCCTTTTCTGTTTTGTGTTTAGTTCTGTGTTTGCTAGAGGACTAGCAAAAGTTCAAGTGTGGGGGTGTGATGTGAACGTAAAATACGTTCACAAAGTGCTCTAAATACTTGGATGGATGCTATTCTGAAAGCTTATTTGTCGGTTTAATGTTTGTTTTCGTGTTTTCAGGGAAAATATGTGAAAAATGCTAATTTACACATAAAAGGTGAATGTTGGAGATTTACAGCGCATTCCGAAAATATTAAAAGTCAACCGTGACTTTTCTCTGATGACACCGGTCATCACTCGGAAGTGAATTACAGATATTGTACGAAGATTTCGGATTATTCCGAATCCCGACAATTTTGTCGGCGAGCCACCACGCATGGAGGCGCAACCACCACATGTGGTGGTGAAACATATTTTAAATCTCCATTTTATTTTCCCTATGTTTATGTTTTATATTTTTAATTCTATTTTAGTATTTATTTTATAATTATTTCTTTTGTTATTTTATTTTATTTTTCTTTTATATTTATTTATTTTTCTTTTTGTTATTTTATCTTTTTATTTTTGTTTTGCAGCATGTTCATCACTTCATCGTTCATCTTCTGCCAGCTTTTCTGCATGTGTTTGAGCTGTTCTTCCACCATCCTCTTTCAAATTCCCCCTCCACTCTAATTTGAATTCAAATCCATCTTTCCAGCAAATCACCCACCGTTCCCTTGTTTTCTAGCGGACCATCACCTTCCTTTCCTCCTCTTCAAATACCCAGCTCCCATTCCCTTTTTTAACAAGCCGAGGGCCGCGGGGTTCAATCTTCTTCCCCATCTTCTTCTCTGATTTCTTTTTCTTCTTCCCTCTTCTTTCCTTTCTCTTCTTCACCTTTTCTTTCTTTCTTTCTATTCTCTGCACCACCTCTATTTCTCTCTACACCCACTGTACCCATCACCACAAACCGTGACCCCTTTCTTCCTCTGTTCTAATAGCTCACATCCACAATCACCCCCAAGCCCTTGCTCTGCTTGCAATCTCAAATCAAGCAACATAACAATCATAGCAACAATCAATCACGTTTCCAGAAACACAGTTCAATACCGTGAGCTTCCTCAAGTCGAGCTCATGCTCAATCACCACCATCGAACACCGCTTCCATCACCACACCACCTGCAACGCCGTGCTTCATAGCACCGCGCCGCCGCACATGGTCGATCGCTCAGCTGCCTTCCCGTGAAGCCCATCCTCTGCCCAGTCACCGCCGCTTCCTTAAGCCGCGCCGCCGCATCTCTGCAATTCCAGACCGCCTCGGGCCCGTGCCTCCATCATCACCGAGCCCGGCTCGGATTTCGAGCCTCACCGCATGTCTCGCCGCTACCGCCACTAGGCCCGTGCCCGGTCCCATGCCGCGCCTTCCTTGCCGTCACCGAACCCAGCCATACCGCGCAATAGTATCTATCCTCTGCCGCCGGCATCAATCTTCAAATCCAGCCGTGCCTCTCCAGTTCACCAGGCCGCATCATCGAGTCTAATCCCGCAGCTAGCTTCTCTGCCGGATCTCCTCCGACCAGCGCCATTCACGATCAACACCGGCGCCGCATCTCTAGCCACAACGGTCTCTCTCTCGCAGCTAGAAAAGAAAAGAAGAATGAAAGCACGAAGAGAGAACACGGGTTAATCAGGAAGAATAGATGACCGGCGTTGAAAAGTCAACAAATGAAGGAGTGGGCTGGACCGGTCAACATGGGGAAAGTAAGATTGACTTTGTCAATTAGGCCTCCAAGCCCAATTGCCTAAAGCCCAATCCAATCTGCTAAGGACACCCATTCACACTCGAGCTTCCCGAAATTTCTTCGCCAAATTCATTAAGCATTTCTCTCCTTAAACTCATTTTATTTGTTTAAATATTTGTTGTGTGATTTTGTTTGATTAATTTGTATTCGGTTAATTTAATTTGTATTTGGAATATTGTGTGATTCAAATCATTTTATGAAAAACCCAAAAACATTTGTTTGCCTAATATTTGTGAAATTGTGATTTGTTATTATTTATTTAAAATATAATTTGTGTTTACTTTATAAGTTAAATTTATTCATAGTCTAATTAATTTGTTTATCTTAGTTTGTTAAATTTAGTGTGTTAAGAAAAACATAAAAATTGTTATTTAGTGTAAGATTAATTTGTTTTTAGTGCTACAAAAATTAGTTTACAATTTTACTAATTAGGTTTTAGGCCTCCAATCCCCGTGGTTCGACAACTCGAGTCTAAATTACTCATCACTATATTTTGACAACCAATCAAATGGCGCCGTTGCCGGGGATTTAGGTTTAACTTTGATCTATTAGGTTTTGTAACCGAGTTTTTAGTATTTCATAAATTTTCTAGTTAATTTGATTATTTTATTTTGTTTTGTGAACTTTAAATTTTTTTTGTGCATTTTATTTTATTTTGTGCTATATTTGTTATTTTAGTTTCTGTTTACATTTTTCTTGAATTTTATAGGTGCAATTCCGATCATCCCGAACAATGGAACAGTGGAATTATACGTGGGATGAGTCTAGAAGTTTCGAACATCCGTGGTCCATTGAAAACCAATGCATTGAGCCATCACATCCTTTACTCTCGTGTCTTGAAGAAATGGCGGCTCAATTGCAAAACTCTAATAGCTAGGAAGTTTAATGAGGGGTAAGGGGGTAAAATCCTACAGGGGCAAAAAGAAGAAATAATCTATGGGTGACTTCACCATATCTAGCATATCCCTTGATGACTTGGATGCTCATGTGGATGAGTCACAAAGTTGACCTTGACCTTCGGAGTTGACCATGGTTGACTTTGCTTGACTTCTCGGTTTCTTGGTCAATCTTCCGGAATTCTCTTGTGCCTCACTTCCGGGACTTCATGTTGACTCGTTGACGCTCTAAAGTCAAGGTTGACCACGAGTTGATCGCCGGTCCTCGGGTTAACTTTTCGTCCTTTTGCTGAAATCCACTAAAAGCTTCAAAACGCATCATTTCGCTCCCAATATCATTTCGATGCTCATGAACCCTACAATGGTGCAATTCAAGAATTAGAGACACTAAACAGCCATTTGATTAGCATTGCTAGAGTGATTATAGGCCTAATTTATATGTAAATAACATACAAATCAACCTCACATCTACTTGCAACTTTTTTTTTCTTTTTATATTAATTTTTTTAATTCCTTCATTTTTTTTGTTAATTGTTGAGAGCACTCTCTATTTTGTTTTTTTGTTATTCACTTTTGTACATTATAGAAAAATTGTCTATGTGATAAAAAAAATGTGTCAACATATTACTTTTTGTTAATTTACAACGTTTAATTTTATAAGAAGCAAACTGATGAAAACTCAAGTAATAAAAAAAAAAGTCCCGACATATGCATTTGTATCTGCGCAATAAAAATAATATTTTATATATGTAAACTAGTCCCCTTCCGAATAGATATTTGCACTTGCAAACGCGACCTACCCTTATGCGCATGCATGAAGACTAGTAATGATATTGATATATATTAATTTAGTGGATGAGCGAGGCACGTACACAATTGTCAAAAGGTTTTTTTTTATAAGAAATTAAGAATTGTCAAAAGGTTGAGGGAAGACATGCACGTCGTTTTTGAAATAGTTTGGATGCATGCATATATAGGAGGCGCGTTTTAATTATGTTCATTTTTTTCCACGCTGGGACAAAACTAGATGACTAAGCATATTATATATAAAATAACAAAAATGTCTATGTCAAGTCATTTTTTGAACATTATGTACTAGTCGTTAAATTCTGAAAAATTAGGACCCAAGTTGGTATCGTGGATTATGTCACATTCTTCTATTCTTCTATACATTTATCCTGAAAACTTCTCTGTAACAAGAGTCTCATTATGTGATTGATAACGACGACTAAGTTTTTTTTCTTTTTTCGTAGAGATAATGAATATAATAATAAAGTTTGTTGAGAGATATGACCAAAGCTGATTTTTCATTACAGTACTTGGATATTGTTTACCTGATCCATTCCCTTAGTTTCTTCTTCTTCTTTTTTTTTAGTCAGCATCAGATTATTGTCAAACTTGACCCCTTTGAAATCATGCAGGAGTTGAAGGTAAGTGGTATCACATGTGTTCTAAAAAAAAAATAGTAGTATTGCCAAGTCTTTAAGAAACAAGTCTAACATTTGATACAGATCATACAACCACATACTTTGCCATCGCAAACTAATTAACTAAAGCAACCTGTCGCTCTTGAATTACCATAAAATCTCTACGGATGGACCTCCTTCCTATACCGTATTCAACGTACCAAATTAATTAATCACACTCACCTTATCCTCAATTTCATACAAGTACGTACTACAGCTGTATTAACAAGGGATCGAAACATTGAGAACAAGATCAAAAGATAAGAAAGAATATTGTTCCTAGGAAAAGCACACTACTAGAAAAAGACTTTAAAGGGACAGATATCTGTCCCATTTTTTATGCATATAAACACATATATATGCCCATATTGTAAGTGTTCTTAAGGCAAAAATATGACATTGAACATTTCTCCATTATAAGATTAGACAATGGTGCCCCTAAAAATTTGCCCGACTTAGGATCAGAGAAAAAAGTAGAACACGCCTCACGCACCCGAGTGAAACCCAAAGGGAGCTTATGTGTCACCTCCAGACCGTGAGCCTCCCGACTTCCCTGTCGATTGGCTATGGTCTGGGAGGGTATGGTGGCAACAACGAGCGGGTGGAGAGGAGCCAGAGTGCGGGTCGATCCATTGACGAGGAGGCCGAGTGGAGTTGTGTCGAAGGAGGGCTGGGGTTCGGGTTCACAAGGGCTTTGCCGGCGTCCCATGGTCTTGGCGGAGCTACCGAGCTTGTGTGGCATTCGTTCAATGGGGTGACGCTAGTGTGGACCAACGTCGGAGAAGGGTGGGTTGATGGTATCGGCCGCGATTTGGTGTTTTGCCCGTCCGGTATGGCTGCTTCGACCCGCACTTGGTGTAGATCCATGGTGCAAATCGGTTCATTGACGAGGAGGTTGAGTGGGGTAGTGATGGAGGAGGGCTAGCGGTTCGGATTCACGATGGCTTTTCCGGCGTCCCATGGTCTTGACGGGGCCGCCGAGTTTGGGTGGCGGTCGTTCAAAGGGGTGACGCTAGTATGGATCGACGTTGGAGATGGTTGGATGAATGGGATCAGGTGTGGCTTAGTTTTTTGCCGGATCGGTGTGGCGACCCTGGGAACGTTATTTGCTCCTCCAGCTACGGTGGTTTTGTTTTGGCTGGGTGTTTGTGCTTTTGTTTTTTATTATTGCTTGCGGATTATCTACCATGGCTGGATTAGTTGTTTCTTTCAGGCTACGGGTTTAGACCAGTTGGTGTGGGTCTTTGCCAACTGCGATGGTCCGGCGGTGAGAGTGTTGCTGGTGAATGGTTGTGGGAGTGCGGGGTGGCGTGGCTCTGGATCCCCTAGTTATTCCCTGCTTTTGTCTGTTTTGTCTGCCAGTTATTGCTCTCTTTATGATTATTTTTTCATTGTTTTAATATGTAATTGCATTTTATTCCTTATTAGTGATAACCTTCATGGGTTAAAGCTGAATGGATTTAGTCCCCGGTGTCACACCCTGTGTGCTTTGTCGGCAAGTGAGAGGTGGCATGCTATTGTGAAGTGGTTGCTACCACCGAGTGTTAGAATGAAAAGTAGGGTGCTCAAACTTTTCTATGGTTTTGGTTGGCTGTACGAAGATGTCAAGCTTTTAACCTGTTTATTATGCCTCTACGGAGGTTGTATTTCTTCTATTGGCATTTATTGTCTCAAAACATTTAGAGTAGCCAGATGTGCACTCTATGTTTTTCGGCGCAAAGCTTGTTTACACGTATTTTATGGACTCTCGCTATCATTGTGGGATTGTCTCTATATGCTTTATGTGTACTGGGGTTTAGGCTTTATGTCCCCCCCCCCCCTCCCTCCCTCCCTCCCTCCCTCCCTCCCTTGTATTTCCAACTCACAAGTGCATGACACGTAAGAAAGCACTAAAATAGACATTTATGTAATTATATGTAATAGCCAATTTTGGTCCTTTCATGTGAGGAGGGGTCCTTGTTGGGAACATGCATCCAAATACGAACTAATATGAAATTTTCCTTAAGTTTTATATAGAGGGGTAAGTATAATATACAGATCTGCATAATATGCATCTCTTTTTTTTTAAAATGCAATTGCTGTTTAAAAAGGTAAAACTAATTATTTTGAAATGCAATTGCCATTTCAAAATGGCAATTGCATTTTTAGAATGACAATTGCATTTTTTAAATGTATAGTTTCATATTTTTAAACGGCAATTGCATTTTTTTTTAAAGTTGCATGCTATGCAGATCTGTATATTAGAATTTTCCTATATAGAGTACAAAGACATGGTTGCCATTAGTTCTAGCCAATACATAGATCACATACATATTTGTTGCATATCACATTTGCAACAATAATTATTAATTAAAAAAAGGTATCGAAAGACGTTTGTAACAGTATTTCGTACAAGCTGTTGCGACCTATAGCAACGTATTAGGTTATCATGACTTGAAGTAAAGACAAAGAAATGAAATTTAATTACTTGGGAGAATTAAAAACTCTACAATTTTTCCTGATTTCACCAGCATTTCCATCCTGAAGATTACCCATCTTTAACATAGCAGTTGCAAAACTCTGACTGAATCTGGCACCATTGGATGCAAACCCAGAAACAATACCAGCTGTAGATTTGTCCACACCAAGCTCCTGGTCAATCTGCATCACACCTCTCTTCAAAATAACCTGGTTATAGTATTTTTGATCAAAGACAAAAGATGTGTCTTGGTCCAAAAATGCAGTAGGATCATTAGGTCCTTTACAGATGTTGCTCAACTTGGTAACCAGAGCGGGATCCATTGTAGGATCGGGAGACCCTGTCCCTTGAAAGTTGGAAAGCCTATCTTGGAAAAAGCTACAGTGTGCAACACCAACGGTGTGTGCACCCAAAAGAGTCACCATGTCGTTCAGAGTCATTCCTTTGTTTGTGAAAAACTGCAACGCCTGAGGCACGGTCAAGGACGGACCGGGCAAGTTGACATCGTTGGGATTCGATACTAGCCCGTCACGCCGACCGGTGGGTGACTTGTAGGTTGGGCCTCCTGCTAGAACCACTGAATCTCGAGTTGCGAGGGTTATGATATCTGCGCAGGAAACGGTTGAAGGGCATGCAGCCTCAAGTGCTTTCTTGGCCTCGTCGATGACCTCCCACCCTCTCACGGTCAAGTTTGGTCCTGCAGTTTTCTCGGACGGCTTCTTCTTGGTGGAGTCGATTAGTATGGAGGCATCACAACCCTGCAATACATACATTCACAACCTTATTAGCTAATTTTTACGTACGTAGAGTTTTAATTATATATCTTCAAATACGAACATATATATATTAATTCACAGATTGAAATAGCTATATATAACCACCAGGAAAGCTAGGGGTCAGAAGCTTACTCTGACAAAGCAGTCATGGAAGTGCATGCGAAGCAAAGCAGCAGTTATAGATTTATCACTGGAGAATTTTTTCTGAACAACTTGTTGTATAATTTGCTCGGCTTTTGGGCAGGATGTACTGTAGAAACCAACCCGTAAGTCAGCCAGTACAAGAGGTAAAAGAAAGAAAAAGGCCAGAAGTGAGGTCTCTATCCTCATCTTATGGATCGAGATCTTCTAAGTACGTGGTTTAAATTTCTACTGGAGGAGTGGAATTTGGGGATATATAACGTAGATCAGCTTGATGGTTTTAATGTCTACTGGAAGAGGTGCTATATATAGTGGAGGAGGCACCCAATTGTCAAAGGGATGAGGGAAGACATGCACGTTGGTTTTGAATGAAGGCGTGTTGAATCGTATTTCTGTGTTCAAACTAATTAAAGATCCGCCAAATATTTCATTTTTTCCGCGCAGGGACAAAAATTGATGGGGGAGTCATATTATAAAATGACAAAAATGTCCATGTACTAGTCGTTAAATACTTAAGTTCTGTAAAAGCATGACCCAAGTTGGTTATATTCAAAACAAAGCAATTAATAATCAATCACATCGTGCATTATATATATCACATGCTAGCTAGCTTCTATACATTGATCCTGGTAACTTCTCTGTAACAACAGTATCATGCATCGTAATGATTATCACTGATAATGATATAATGGCTAAACTTTATGAATTACAAATGACATATCGATAAATCTTTTTTAAATCGCTCTATGAACTCAGAATGTCATTTTTCTAATCAAAAATAAAAACTACATTTTTCAACAATGAATCTTGTAATTGAATGAACCATACCAGATTACACTCTCGTGAACGATAAAGAACCTCGGAAATATTTAGTTGCTGAAAGAAGTTTCATAATTTCAATAATTTATTCTTTTTGCTACTGATCGATGGAGTTCTAATTATTCGTTGAATATTGATGGTATTCGTTGAACTCCATCAGTAGCAAAAGATTACTGATGGTACTTTACCTAAAAACAATTTTGGTCACGTCTCTCAATCAATAGAAAACTCATTTGCTACTGATGGAGTTCTAATTATTGTTGAGATAATGAATAAAAATAAAGTCTGTTGAGAGATGTGACCAAAATTGTTTTTGTATTACTTAGAACGACTTGGATATTCTTTATCCAATATTTGCCTTTCTTCTTTTGATTCGGGTCATCTAGATCACAGAGATCATTGAATAAATCCACAAAATTAAGATGATTGAGATAAATAATTTAAGATAACCGAAATTAAGGAAGACAAGACAGGCCAACTAAGACGGTTTGGAATATAAATTTAAAAATTGAGGTTTGTGTTCGTGGTGGATGGATTATTTGGTGATCATACATGTGGGTCAAAACTCAAAAGCCTCCATTTGCTTTAATGGGAAACAGGCTTGCACGTAGGTTCATGAAGCACACCAATATTGAAGAGCTTGAAGATAAATCAACTGGCCGGCAATAAAGATGGAGCTCGAATAAAACCAAGAAAAGGTCGTCAACCCTACTGGATTAACGTTTACAATCTTCATTAATTCATTAGGATTTTTTCCATCTTTTCATTCACTGAGGGTAATCTCAACTGGATAATCTAGTTCTCTGCAAATTCTAACCTTCTCGAACAGTAGAAACGTATATATTTTTAGTTGGTAAGTGTGCTAGATGTAGATTGTCCAAAAAAGAGGGCTCAAAGATTAGTAAACCCTAGAACGCGCCTCACGCGCTTGACTCCTCTTTCAGTTTTCTTGCTACATCCGGTGGCGCATCCTAGGGATGTGATTGTCAAACGGGACGTTTACTTTCGCCTTTTCCTGGTGAGATTAGTGGGCTTTTGATGGTTTTCTTGGTTCTTGCTTTTGGTCAAATGGTTGAAGGAGAGAGTGCGGGTGCTGGTCGAGGTAGGCTGCAGATTGGTCTGGTGGGGGCCAAGATCGGAGTGTGGGTAGGTATGGTTTTGATCGGAGGACGGACCGGTGGTGGGTGGTTGCGATCAATTGGGTGGTTGCGGGATGGGAGCGTGGCAGCTGAGATGACGTTTGGGTCGATTTGGATAAGGTGGGTGGAGATTGGATTGGCGGATCTACTTTGGTTTGGGTTTGGAAGTGGTGCGACGGGGGTGCGGCGATGCCGGTAGCCCGGCAAGTTTGATGTTTCGGCGGGGGTGGTGGTGGTGGTCGACCAAGGTTCTATATATCCGCCGATATCCCGATATATCTTTTTTTCAAGCGAGCGATATATCTTTTGGGGGGAAAGTCATATCTTCTCCCGATATTTCAAAATATCTCCGACATTTCAAAATATCTTCGATGTTGCTACCATTTCATATCTTTACGGATAGATCCGAAGTAGCTTACTATCACCGGAGCAGCCTCCTTGTAGCCCCATGACCGACTCGGTAGGGCTCCCCTACCGAGAACATAATCTCTCGCAACGCCCCGCGGCATCTACCGACTCGGTAGGGATCCCCTACCGAGTATATCGCCCGAGCCGCGTCGAAGCCCCGGCAATACCCCGCCGGTACCGATAAGACCAGGCCGGGTGTACCGACCACAAGCTCTCCCCCGCTCTACATGGACGTCTCCCGACTGTGACGGGTGTGACCAGCCCCACGGGCACGGCACGGCCACCGGCACACGTGCTTGTCCACTACCTCACGAGATCGCACTAAGTCGCGAGCCCATGCCGCACTAGGCGCGCCATCCCTCGATGCGCACATCGAGGTAGTGGACCGAGAATATTCCTCGTGTCGGGGATGTCCCCCACGCCGGGAAGCTTGTCTCCGACCTCACCTCTATATAAGGAGTCCTCACTCCTTATTCGGGTACGTTCTCTCCGAATCCCAAACTCTCTGCTCTTCAACACCAATCGGTACTAACTTGAGCGTCGGAGGGTCTTCGGTCGGTACACGCCGACCTCCCTGACCAATCTTGTGCTTTCAGGTACCCGCACACGACACTACCGGGCAATTGGGAAACGGCAGAAACATTCGATATTGGCGATATTACCGATATATCTCCAAAAAACGCAATATATCTGTAAAATTTGAGGGATATAAATAATTAAAATAATAAATAATATATTTTTTCTATTTTTTATATTTTCTTTTTTTATTATTATTAAAAAAACCGATATTATAAAAAATTTCAATATTTTTTTTTCGATAACGATATATCTACCGATATATCCTTTTTTTAACCTCCCGATATATCTTCCACGGCCGATATTTTAAACCTTGGGTCTGACAACGAGAGTAGTGAGGTAGTGGTGGTGGGACTATGTTGGGTTTGCATGGGGCTGGGCTAGTGGGCTGTAGCATTCTCCTTCTTGGTTTGGCTCGAACTTGGGCCTGGACCCATTGTTTGGGCTTTTGTTTTGTTTTCATGTGTTTTGTTCCCTTTACTTTCTAGTAGTTATGGGTCTTAGGCCATTGATAAGTTGCTACCAATTTCTGGTAGGACTAGGTGGGTTCTATCCCGGTCTTCACACTATATGTGCCTTATCTAACTAGCAAGGCAGCAAACCAATCATATGATCAAATGGACGCAACCTTCTAACGGTAGGATGAAACGAAATGTCAACATATCTAGTACTAGTCGGCAACATATTGGGAAAACTGGTTGATAGAAGCATTATATGCGACGTTTATCTTTATACTTTCTATATTTTTAATGTATTTTTGAGTTTTGTTGTGTGTCTATTGCAAAGAGGAGAAAAAAGAGATAAAGAAACAGATTTTAATGCAAAGATGGAGATTTCCAATGGAATAAGGAAGTCTAATTCATTAGGGATTCGTTAAAGATTATTCTTTAATGAGCTTCCTTGTTGGATTAGAAGTCGTGAAGGAAAGGTGGACCTGGGGACTACTAGAACATAAAAAAGGACTTTGTGGACTTCAAAGAAATCCCTATTTGCTCGTGAGAGAACAAAGAGAAGAAGAAAAAGAAGCAAAACTGAAGCTTCAATTCCAACCAGTCGAAGCGAAATTTTTTTTTCCTTTTATTTGTTTATCACTTTTGAGTTATGAAATATATCTGGTATCTCACATTTGATAACCTGAGTTAGGAGGTTCTACTCCCAGCCTTCTCTTAATCCCCCTTTAGTTTTTTGCCCTTTTCTGCTCCCCTAAACGACATCGTTTTGGGCTAATTGTCAATTTAAATAGAATAGCTCAAAATGGTGTCGTTTAATTTGTTGGGCATTTTATAAAAAAATCTGGAATTGGTCTCCTCCTCTGTTTCGCCTGGTTTGCCAAGTTCCACCATGGTTGCCAATCTCAAACTCCAGCTGGTCCATACTACAAGCTTTGGTAAGAAAGTTTGAGGGGGGGCAATTTGCTGATTTTCCACAATGGTTGCCAATCTCAAGCTCCAGCTGCTCCATACTACAAGCTTTGGTAAGAAAATTGAGGGGGGTCACCCCACCCCCCCCCCCCCCCCCCCCCCCCCCCCCCCGCCTCTAGCCGACCGGTCGATCCGTCGACCGTTAGGAATCTTTGTTCTTTGATCCCTCCTCTCTTATGTATTTATCTATGCTTTCTTTTACCATGACTAAGTCCGGCTAGACCTTTTAGTTCTACTTGAAGCCCTAGACATGATTACGATTGTGTTATAACCTTCCTTTTGATTTTTCTTATATTATGAATGGCAGTTATTTTGCAGAAAAAAAATCATCGATGATTCTTTGTATGTTTTCTATAGTTGCAAATGTAATGAGCATGTTTTAGAATCTATTGTTCTAGGATATATGGACCATGTGGTTACATGCTTGCAATTTCACTTGCCTTTATCTATCATATTCATACGATGATCACATCAGAAAGACCATGCTAACCAATATGGAGCATCAATACATATTTAATCAACTTTGGTAAATTATGAATAAATATATTCACTTTGCACTATCCAATAAGAAAATGTACAAACTTAAACCACTAATCACGTTTAATCATTACCGATTACTATGTAAGCACGTAATCATAATTACAAATTTTTACAATGTTCAGTAAGTATTTGTGGTAAGAGTCTTCAGTCAACTTTACCTCTTACCAAAACATGAAGCGCTGCTTTTTCTTCATGTGGTTGAGTTTTGTTTCCTGCTATTTTCATGATCCAAAAAGAGTTGAATGAGATGTTTTCGGAATTCCCACATTCTGCATTCTGTGATCTCTTCTTCTAGTTGAAGACCTTTGGAAAGTTGATTCATGTAGTACATTACAAATATGCCGCAATCCAATCTGCAAATCACAATAGTATGTAAGTAGATGTTATCTTTTTCTTCTAAGTTTTAATCTGTTATCAATTACTTTTAATAGTTACTTACGATTTAAAATCCTGTTGCGGACATATACGGTCGTTCTCTATTTTGAAGTCGATACTGTTATCCATCATCCAAGTTAGAGTTCTTTTTTCATCTTCATTGAGAGGCACTTCTGCGCTGCTTTCTTCCTTTCTGCACGTCTTCTTCTGTTTTGTTCCTTTCAGCAGTGCTTGTTGAGCTTCTTTTTGGGTTGTAAGCAACCAGTTTTGTATCAATTGATGCTGTGATTTACACAATATACATTATTCTACATGCATATATCTTTGATAAAAATTAAAATTAAAATAAAAACAACAACAATAGAGTTCGATATTTTCTCACCATTTGCTTAGCAATCTCATAGCATGGATCAATATGCAGTTCTGATCTCTTCCTCAAGGGATTGTAATGCGTCCACTTTTTCTCGTTTTTGTTTAGGACAAGGAGAGTGTAATGGAACTTTGATATTATTGGGAAGAATACAAAGTCGCTGTGTGCCATACTCCTCAGTAGTGGATCAAAAACTAAGTGATGTAATCCCACGTCATCATGAACTTCATCTTGCACTTGATTTTTCTTTCCTTTCTTTCGAGCATCTTTCAGTCCTACAAAATTCTGTCAACGATGGTGTATAAGATAAACAATTAATTTGTCAGGCATTTTACATTTTAAACATCTGTTTTTTTTTTTGCACTTACCCAGCACAAAGTTGATATGTATGTTGATATTTTGACATTATTTTGGTGCTGCTGTTGTTGTTCCAATAGCTCCATGAATGCATCAATTACCTGGTATGAGTGAGTTAATATATTATTAAGCAATCAACTATATTCAATCATTTAAAGCTGTCATTATAAATAAAAAGATAGTTCTTACGTTGCTCGCAACTGCAGTATCTTTTATTAACTTTTTGACATCTTCCCGTGTGACATTTGCATTGTTGCCAACCCAAAATAATTCCCTGTGGACATTTATAATGGTTAGCTTTTTGGGTGCGGTTGTTAACCGGTTACATTAATGCATTTCTTGTTTTTTTGTTCTGGTGCAGTAGGTATTGCACTTGAGTCCTCAGGTGCACTCCAGTCTTCCCTTAAGTTTAGGGCTTGAAACATAAGAATGCCAATTCCTAGTCTAAGGGAATGGAATAAAAAAATAACAATAAGAGAGGGAGAGAGAGTAGCCATTTTCATGCGGGAAGACAGAAGTAATAAAATTAATCAGAGCCATGCTTGAAACATTCAAAAATAGTTTATCGTTTGATTGCCAAAGATCAGTCACATAAACAGTAAAACGAGAGTAAATTCAGTTCTCAATCAAGCTCGACCAAGAACATACCAAAACCAAAGTAAATACAGATAAACTACTGCACTAAAACCTCAAATAGGATATGACAATAATAGGAACTAACCACTCTCAAAAAGAAAATAATCACAACCAAAAGACAAAAGTTATTAAAGTTACTTACTTGGGATTTGCCATATTCCAGAATGTTTTCACCTTTTGTTGATATTCATCATCCATTAATTTGAATACCTCACATCTTTCAAAAGGGAAGCATGCATTCCTTGGGCTGTTCTCTTCTTCTGAAACAGAATCAACACCAATTATTATTATAGATTCATCTCCTTTGCCAGCAGGATCCTGAATCGTCCTTGAAGGTACTGTAAGTATTGCATCAGATGGAGTGTGTTGCTTCTTTGCCTTTTTCTTTTTAGGCACTACATCACACACAAAATCTGGATCCAGTTGCTGCTTTTTAACTCTTACTCCACTTCCTTTGGTAGGAGGTGACGTTTGATGCCCAATTCGAGATACCTCAATGTCATCTCTTGGACTCGATTGAATTGCAGTGGAGCAGCTTTCAGGATTTAGCTGATCTTTTTTAATCAACTCCATGTTTTTATCCATTTCTGGTTTAGGGTTATCTTCTAATTTTCTCTTCAAGTCTAATAATTCGCAGTCGTTTGGGAGCTTTCTTCTTTCCTCTAGTTCTTTTCGTAATTGTTGGTTTAATTCTCTCTTTTTTTCCTTCCTGTCCTTTTTCTTTAGCTGGAAAATTACAATAGGCAAGGCAAAACAGATTCAGTGGTCATCAGTCAAATGTATGTATTATATGAAAGTAACATGTTATATGTACCCAACTCAAGATTCAATTTATTGTTAGAGTGAAAAGAAATGCATAGAATTGACTAAAAATATAATTGATGGTGATTTTACTACCTCTTCTTGTTCTTCCTCTCCTTCCTCTTGCTCTTGCTTTTCATGTTCGTAGTCTGTTTCTACTTCAACACTTTGCTGCATGAACAAACACTGGACAGTTTTATTAGCCAAAGAAATTAGATATCAGCACCTATGATCATCAATCAAAAGTAACAATACATAAACTTTCATGTAACCATAATTCAGAGACACCATTGAATGTTCATTTGTTACCTCAATTTCGCGAATGGTTGTTCGTTGCATTTTTCTATTCAGTTCTGGAATGCTCCATTTAATTAAGGATGGTTTGTGTCCCTCGACTATCTCCCTGCCACTGATTGGTTGTGTAATATTTGTTTTCTCACACAACCAAAACTGAATGACATGCACGAAAATAGAGTATTCCAAATGTCATAATGACAAACCCAGAAGATGTCCAAAATGATAATGATAATAATAATAATAATATAGAATTCTATTGCACTTACTGGGATAAGAAGCACACATCCATCACGTTTAAGTTTGCTTTTGGTTCTCAAAGATTTGTTTAGGAATCCTCCCACTGCTTCTGCCCATGAATATCTTGAAAGTTTGTCAAATTCGTCACAATATTTCATTAGAGCAAATGAAATACTTGATCCGGCGAACAGGAATGTGACGAATAACTCCATTAGGGTGAGACGTACAACATCTTCTATATCTGTTTGTTCTTTCCCATTCAGTAATTCTATTAGTAGATCGTGTATGCATTTGTTGTTCAGCTTACATGAATCTATTCCCTTGAAATGTCTCTCAGTAAAGTCTGACTTGTATAATCGAATCGAACCAAATTGGACTGCCTCACCATGTTGTGGCAGTCCAAGAATCTGAGAAATGTCTTCCGTATTCATAGATACGTCTCTAGTACCAAAGTGAAAGCATGTGGTCTCTGGGTTAAAAATTTGGATGATATCTAGTGTGGGAGTTCGAAAATCCTCACAATGTGATTTAGAAAGGGTGCCATTGTGAAATACTTCTAACAAGGGCCAAAATGGAGTTCTCTGCAGCAATTTCAAGTGGCTCTCCTTAACTATCTGCATTGTTTCCGACATTGGCCGCACAGTACAACGAATTTGAAGATACGGCTTTCTGCTCACTTTCTCTTTTGGGGCCATTTTACAATCTGCATATATGTAAGAATGAGGACACATTACATTATTAAATTTCTGGTCTCTGTGCTTGAGAAATAACCCACATACTTGTCAAAGGTAGTGACAAAATCTATAACTGATTAGCGGTCAAAGTTACAAGAAAACTCAACTGATGTACCACTGTCCTAGTGTCCTACAATACTGGATTTGTTGTAACTACAATACTTGGCTTTTGTCTACCATTTAGAGAACAAGCAACAAATTCAGGGCTCTCCATCTTCCCGGTTACATAAACATATTCCTACCCAAATAACAAGGCTAAAAAACAAATCCTAAACCAAGCCCACATTATAATATCGCTGATAGTCAATGAAATCTACAAGATAAAGAGTTCAAAATAAACAAAACCCACACTACAATTGGTTTTCAGTCTCATTTCCAAGTAAAATTAGAAAGAACACAAAAATTGTGAAAAAACTATGGGTGTACCTTAGATTTGTAGATAACTGGGGCTTGTGTTTCTTGACGGGTGAATCAGGAAATGACAGCCAAACCAAACCCAAGGAAAAATCAGAGTGAAAGGATGAGCTAGGGTTCTCACCGCCGAATTTGAGTTCTCTTCAGTAAAGCTAGTGTTTTTACAAGGCTATAAGAATGTATATATAATAGGGTCAATGAAAGGGGATGAAATAAATGAGGAATGGAAAGAAAACAGAGCATAGGACGAGATTGTGGTGGTGATGGTGCCATCTGCCATTGATGATGGGAGCGGAAAGTAGAGTGAAGCTCTGCCATTTCTGAGTTGAGGTAGAACTTTGAAACAAAGGGAAGCGCGCCGAATGCTGAATATAGGAGCTTATTCAATGTCTTGGTTATCATAAGGACGAAAGGTATGCTTCCATTTACCCAGAAAAGGATGCAAAGTATTTAAAGGCTGGCCCTCCTTCTTGGTACATGTATTTCTTCATTTTTTTTAATTTTTGTTTTTTTTGAAACAATGTATGTATTTCTTCATTTAACTACCAATTACCAAATGTGGAAATATTGAGAACCCCTTTGGCAGTTTGGCCCCTTGGGAACTCGGAACTCTGAACTATGAAAATAGTATTTCACAGAGGACTATTTTATAAAAAATTGTTCAGTACATGCCGTGTACATACATAATATAATCTAAACCGTTTAAATCATGTCACCAAAATGAGTTAGCAGTTTTACTAATCTTTGGACGGCTGACGTAGCTACACGTCGTGTACTGAAAACTTTTAGGTCTATTTTTCTTAATATTTCATTAACACCTTCAATGCTTAGACTATTTCATTTCTCAGTTGTCCAATATGTTGCCCATTTTCTTGTTTTCGTCTCTGGCCAATTGTGCTCTTCGTAGTGGTAGTTCTTTCATTTCACTAGTTTACATAGCGAACCAAAAATCATAAGCTAACTCATGTAATTCAATTAGTATAAAAATGTAAATTCAACTACTGGTGTAGATTAAATTAATTAGCATAATGATATGTATAATATATACAAGTGTAGGTGTGTAACAAATGTAAAAGTATAAAACTATGATGCATCAGTATTAAGGCGCAATCATCAGTATTGGGCCATGTTTGGTTCACGGATTTGAGGAATCAGAAAAGGAAAGTCTTTCTTTTCCTTTGTTTGGCAAACACAAATTTGGGAAGTATCTTCCTGACATAGGAGAAAATAAGGGGGAAGATCATTCATTTCAGACCCCGTGGGATTGATGTTCCCTTCTCTTTTCGCTACATTAATTACGAAATTTTAGGACTATAATAATCCCACTCAAATGTACTATTCTCAAATATACACATGGATAATTCTTCGCATTTCGTGCCTCTTTCATCTCACATAGCCACGCTCAAGCATTCACGCCTCTTTCATCTCTCACAGTTCTATATTAGAGGAGATGAACTGAATCGTCTTCACTCACAAAGACTCACAAATAATTCAAGGGTATGTACAATATACATATCCATTACCTATGTTCTTTTTTGCGATTGGTATTTGGTATATCATTTGTTTCTTTTTCTGCTTCTTCTTGTTTCTATCTAGTAAATTGGTTTGTGCATTTTGATTCTTGAATTTATTTTCTTTTGGGATAGGACCAGATTTGTTTTGTAACAACCTGCAATCATAGAAAACTATAAACAAACTAAAAGACCCAGAACTGCAAAAAGATTTTAATTTACGGATTAATTTGACACATAACTCTGTATCAATTCCTTTTATAATTGCAATATACAAGACTCATATAACAAGAGCAAGTATTACTATCACTACGGGTTTCTAGTTTGATATGGAGATTCTCTATATTGGTTATGGCAATTTTTTGGATAATCATAGTTTGTGGGATCCTTGAAAAACTAATATTCTGTGCAATTTTTTTTTTGGGATTTGTGAATTTTTTGGGGGAAATCTTGTGGGAGAAATTAGATTTGTCGTATTACATTGTCATGAAGCTAACTTTACCAATGTAATTAACTCTGTTTTGGATAGAAACTACTAACAAGCAAATTTTAGTAGCTATCAAAGCCTATATTGCATTAACATCTAATTGCATGTGACAGATTCATAAGGATGCAAAAGGGTCAGAATGAAACCATTCATTTATGGTGTTATTTTTGTTTTTAAATACAGGGGTATTATTGGAACATTAATATACTTTTGCTTTCATTTTCTACACTACTAAACACTGAAAAAGAAATCAAATGACATTTCCTGAATTATTTCCCTGTTTTACCAAACACAAGAAAGGAATTTTGACAAGATTGACTTCCCTTCGTTGAACCAAACGAGGCCTAATTCTAACTTGATTTTCAACTCTCCCTCACCACTTGAGTTTTGAACTAGCCTTGAGAGGCCAAGAGTGAAATACACCAACTTTTAGTTGAACGCAAGCCATTTTTCTTTTTTCAGAAATAAATAAATTAAGCTAAGACAATGGCGGTGGGGGGGAGAGAGAGAGAGAGAGAGAGAGAGAGAGGGGGAGAGAGAGAGAGAGAGAGAGAGAGAGAGAGAGAGAGAGAGAGAGAGAGAGAGAGAGAGATGAAATTGGTTGAAAGGCAAAGGTTTGAAGGTTATAAAAATTCTAAGCTTAATTTTGAATTAAAGCTCGTTTGGGGAAGAAGAAGGCCTTTGAACAATAGAAGGAAAGAATACCCTTTTTTTTTTTGGTGAAAGGCTAATCTTCAATAAATACCCCAAAAAGAGGCAGGAAGGATAAAGTACAAATACAACAAAAGAAAGAAGATGTATAAATAAAGAAAGAAAGAGAGAAAAAAAGATCGTAAGAAAGAAAGAGAGAAAGAAAATGATAACCAAAGTTTATTATAGATCATTAGATTAAAGATAGCCACATGTCAGTATCTTTTTCAAAACTTAGGCAGGTTATGTAAAAATTAGGTGAAAATATGATCTGGATCCAATAACGAGACGTTAAACAAACTATATATAGCATTACAAAAAAGAAATTGAATAAAATATTTATGGATGAATTGACTTTGACAAACAATAATTTTTATTTATGGTGTTTGCAATTACACCCATATAAAGCAACAAACCCCACATGCTTTCAATTGATATCTCATCAAACTCTGACCTCCCCTTTCTCTTATCTTGTTTGAATATATCGAACCAAGCTAGCCTTGACAAGCATGGTGATTGTCCACAAATCTAATTTTATGGTACAACTAGTTCTCTTTTTGAGTTTCACATATGTCCTCTTTTCTGCTGCAGCTCCTACAACAAGTAAGACTAGCTTAATTGTGTCGTTTTAATATGCAATTTACTCCTCGATCTTTTTTCTTAATTATTACAAAGAATAAACGATCTGGGTTTTTCTTTTCTGGCCGGCCGGGTTTATAGGAATCATCAACATGATTAAATATGATCAACAAGATCAGCAGGTTATTAATTTCTCTTGTTTAATTTGTTGTCATTATCTTGTTTTATTTGGACATAAATCTAATTTGAGGTCTCTATGTTATGTATATATTGGTGCCCAGAATTATTTGATGGATTTGGGAGCAGAATTTATTGTGAGGAGGATGGATTTGGAAACCATGGACTACTCAGAAGTAGGAGCAAACCCAGGACATAATCCAAACACACCCCCAGGAACAGTTTGATCAACATGATCGATCCATCCAGTCTAAGCATCAAGCATTAGATATTATCAATTCTAGTACGTCATCATATGGTATTCATTTTCAGCCACAATTACTTGTACACTTGTATTAAAGCAGGTTTTATTTATGGGATCTAGTAATTTGTTTAAAGTAATTGCAAGGAAAGATGGACTACAATGGAACTTGTATTAATTAAAGCTAATAAAGACTGATTTACAATCAAATGACAGAGGATCGTAGAAGAGTTGGAACAAGGAATTTTCACATGAGTTGGACTCATAATAGTATAAATATGGGTTTTTTTTTATTGAAATAGAGATTTTCATTAATGAAAAATATGGCTGATACTAGGGGTGGATTCGGTTCCATCAGTTTGATTTTTTGGTATTAACCGAAATTGAACCGAAAATTCGGTTAACCGATATATTGGTTCGGTTTGATTCGGTTTCGCTTAATATAAACTGCATTAACTTTAATAAGTTTACTCATATTTTTATCAAAAAATTACTTCTTCAATTTTTATTTATATAATTAGTAATTAACTAAACAACATCAATATCCACAATTTTAATGTGAACCAAAAAACAAGCATTGAAATGCCAACAAAATAAGAGAAATTGAATATATGTTATAGCTTACTCTATATTTTAAATCTAGGGAAATTATCACAAATGATACCTAAACTTTACCTTCATTATATAGATGATACCTAAACTTCACTTTTAATCACAACCAGTACCCGAACTTTTCATTTTCATCTTAAATAGTACCCGCCATCACATTTCATTCATTTACCGTTAAAAAAAGTCTAAAAAACTCAAAAAAAAAAAAAAACTTTCTCTGTTTCTCTATCTCCCCCGCGACCTCACTCTCTCCTCTCCCTCTGTGAAGGAAGCCCACGGCTGGGCTGAGTTTGCTTGGGTCAGGGCTCGGCGGAAGAAGACCGGTGGTGGCCTGAAAACTCTCAATTGAGATGGGCAGAGCACGGCGGAGCTAGCTTGAGTGAGAAGCTCAAGGTGGCTCGAGCGTGATCTGGAAAGCCGAGAGGCACGGCTACCATGGATTCGATGGATAGGTGCGGCATCACAAACGGAGGCGCTGTGAATGGTGAAGCATAGTAGTGGCAGCGGTGGTGAAGAGCAGTGATGATGAATTAAGCTCGATGGTGAGGTTGATTGATTTGGGTGCTTTCAAACTTCAAAGGCATGGTTGTAGTGCAGCAGTGCTGGTGAAACTAAGAAACATTGCTGGACTCCATGATTGGGTTGTGATTCTGGGCTTGAAGAAGATGGAAGCGCGGCCTGGAAGTGAGCAGAGAAGCTCACAGGTCTGCTGGTCTATGAGGAGCACGGCGGTGATTGTTGAAATTGTAATTGAGCTTTCAAATTACAAAACACCAGGTCGGATTTCAAAGCTTTCAAAGTTGGCTTGGTCAAATTGAAAGACCGGTTAATTGATATGAACATGATTGACAATAAAATAAATATGAACATGATTGACCGCATAGATACAAACAAAAGTAAGATGGTCAAAATAAAATAGATATGAACATGACAATATTGAACACCAGTTAATTGAGCTTTCAAAGCTGCAATTACTGTGAGCTTTCTCTGCTAGGATTCAAAACCACGAGGGCCACGACTTCTTCAGGCCACCGCCGGTCTTCTTCCGCCGAGCCCTCACACAAACAAACTCAGCCCAGCCGTGGGCTTTTATTTTATGCATAAAGAGCACTCCTAATTACTTGTTTTATGCTTTCCTTAGCACCTAATAATGTCACTTATCCTTGTTTATCTCTTTTTATAGGTTCTTACCGGGAGAAATGAAACTTGAAGAAAAGGATGCACTTTGGAAGGTTTTAAAGGCGTTTTCATGGAGCAACCAAAAAGTCAACCGTGACTTTGGAGCTCAAGATTCCAAGATTGAAGCCTTAGAAGTGAAAAACAATGATATCCCGGAGTTGAGACCAAGAAACCGAAAAGTCAACCGAAGTCAACCAGGCCCACATGGTCAACCCCGAGGTCAAACCCGAAGGCATCACATAAAGACTCATGCAAGACTTTCCCACACCCACTAGGAGATCTCATTTGATTGGTTGAGGTATATTGGTGGTGAGTAGAGATTCAAATTCAATAAGGGGACAAAACATTTAATGCTTATGCCATACTTTGTTCGTGTTAATACCCTGAACTTTAGGGGTTTAATCAGTTCAGTCCCTGCACTTCTAATTTCATCAAAACGGTCCTTGAACTTTCAATTTTCACCCAATAAGTCCTTCCGTCAAAATTCCGTCCAATTGGGACGTTAAATGCCGACGTGGTACACCCAAAAAAATATGAAATGTCCATTATACCCTAATTCATTTGACCCAAAAAAAAAAACTTTTGTTTTTTCTCTCTCTCTCTCTCTCCTCTCCTCCCCCGACCTCTCTCAATTGATAGCAAGAAAAAAAAAAAGGACTCCCCGACTTCTCTTCTCTCTCGCTCTCCCTCTCTTCCTCTTCTCCCCCCCTCTTTCCGGCACTCTCTCTATCTACATCACCATCGTTCATCATCACGGCGCGGTGCCGAATTCTCTCTTATTTCTCAAGTCTCAACCACCGAGAACTTCCGGTCCACAACAACCACCAGTTCCAACCCCACCTTCATCACAGACCTGCAACTTCACCTGCAAAATCACAAGATCACCAATCCAACTTCTTTGGGCATCGAAATCCCAGTCAAGATTGACTCTCTACACCCAAGATCACCATCATGCCTCTTCGAGTCCCTCTCGGGTCCTTCTCTGTCTCTATCTCTCTGCTTTAGTCCAAGCGGGTCTGAGTTCGGAGAACGACGACGGGGGCCGAGGATGGTTGAGGAAGAATATCGATTAGGTGCGGCGGTGGCTTGCCGTGATGGCGCCTGCGCTCGGTAGTGGGTGTCTTGAGAAATCCCGATGATGGAGAGAGAGAGAGAGAGAGAGAGAGAGAGAGAGGGAGGGAGAGCAAGAGATAGAGGGGTCGGGGAGGAGATTTTTTTTCTCTTTTTTTTTGTTGTCAATTGAGACTTTGAGAGAGAGAGAGAGAGTGCCGGAAAAGAGAGAAGGGGGGGGGGAGGGGAGGAGAGAGAGAGGTCGGGGGGAGGAGAGAGAAAAAAAAAGAGTTTTTTTTTTGGTCAAATGAATTAGGGGTAAAATGGACATTTCACTTTTTTTTTTTTGGGATGTGCCACGTCAGCATTTAACATCCCAATTGGACGAAATTTTGACGGAAGGACTTATCGGGTGAGAATTGAAAGTTCAAGGACTGTTTTGATGAAATTAGAAGTGCAGAGACTGAACTGATTAGACTCCTAAAGTTCAGGGTATTAACACAAATTTAGTCCTAAGAAAAAACACCATCTGACCAATCAGGAAGAGCAAGAGAGATGCCGAAAGCAAAATCGACTGAGAATAATAGGCAAACCAATTTTCAGATCCAACACAACGAGAAATGAATCGCAATTCAGCTCTACAAGGGAGCACATCTTCAACCGTTAAATAACATGTAACCACTAGAACAAAGAAAAAAGAAGCTAGATCCACAAAGGGATCAACCAGATCTACCAAGGGATCTATCAGAGTGCCACCCAAAGGTTTGACAGTCCAGTGTTGCACAAGAATGCATTGACCCATGTGCATTAACAGGCAAACCCCGTTTAAACACTGAACGACAAAAGGCATAGAGATGCAGTCGCTAAAGATAATGACGCCCATGGAAATCAAGGGATTTGAGATTATAGAGTAGCCTAGATCTGAAAAGCTGTAATCAAATAAAATTCACACTTCCAAAACCTCAAACCACAACCAACACTGATGATAATAATTCAACTTTCTCAATTAAAATAGATTTCAAGAATTAGTTGTTTGATTTATCCTTAAGTTGAAATTGCAACCAAATTAGTCCTTGAGCCAATTTTTCTCTCAACGAGTTGTGCCCTTCCGATTAACTTCTGAAGGAGTTGGGTTTCTATGTTCGGGACTACGTTTTGAGCGGGAGCTCGAAGCCAATGAGAAATATGTTTTCTTCGCAATTTTCACACGTATAATTGTGCATCATTATGCAGAGTATGTTTTACTCAAGAGATTTCTAACTACAATAATTTAAGGGGGGAAATAAATGGTAGGTGATTCTCCTTCTCTATTTTGTTCAACTTCGTATCAATTGTTTATTTTTTTCTTTTTTCTCAATTCTCAACATTCCATACTCCAAAATGAAAATAACAATAATAATAATACAAGAAATTTAGAAAATAGCTTAGACGTTCATCTCATCCGAATCATAAATTATAGTTACGCCATCGTATACAGTTCCGTTGAGTGGTGTTATGGGTCATTTACAACGTACTTGTTAGTAGTATGGACTGGTAGCTTTGTTTAATCTTTTCCCCGGCAATGCTGACTAAGAAGCACACTATTATGGAACACAATAACAAAGCAACGTTCATTTTTGCAGTAGGCAGCAACAGAGCAACTTGCCGCTAAAGAAAAACAAAAGGGATATGAACAAATTAAACTAAATCTTAAAGAGTATCTTCATCTTCATTATTCTGCTTCAATTCCATTTCCATATTGGAATGCAAGTTACGATGATCAGAATCTTTGCTTAATCAGAAGCTCAGCACCAGGCACGGTGCTCAGCCATCTCAACCAACCCACGCCCCCACGTGGCACTCCTGACGTGTCCACGCTCCTCCACTCCCTCTCCTTTTTATACCTCCTTCCTGGCCCCTCTTCGTTTTCAAACTCAAACCAAACTCCGCTCTCAGTTTTTCTCTCTTTAATTACCAACGGTTAGAATTCTGCAGCGCAAAAATGGCAGAAACCTCTGGTCGCAAGCTGATCGTTGAGGTGTGCAACGCCAAGAATCTAATGCCCAAAGACGGTCAAGGAACGGCGAGTGCTTACGCAATCGTCGACTTCGACGGCCAGAGACGGCGAACAAAGACCAAGCAGAGAGATCTGAACCCGGAATGGGACGAGAAGCTCGAGTTTCTAGTCCATGACAATGACTCCATGGCCACCGAAATCTTAGAAATCAATATCTACAACGATAAGAAGAGTGGGAAAAGAAGCACTTTTCTTGGCAAAGTCAAGATCCCAGGGACTACTTTTGTGAAAGCAGAGCCGGAGAATACACTCGTTTACTTTCCCTTGGAGAAACGGAGCGTCTTTTCTCAGATCAAGGGCGAGTTGGGATTGAAGATTTATTATATCGATGAACACCCACCAGCGGCGGCGGAGGAGCAGAAGCCAGCAGCGGAGGAGAAGCCGCCAGAGAATCCAAAAGAAGAGGAAAACAAGCAAGAAGCAGCTAAACCTCCTCCTGAGGAGAAGAAGAAAGAGGATCAGGAGATCAAAGCAGAAGAGAAGCCAAAAGACGAGCCTAGTAAACCAGAAGAGAAGGCGATCGCACCCGAAAATATCCCAAAAACAGAGGAGGCTGTTGCTGCTCCACCGCCAGAGGTTGAGAATCCACCAATTGCTTACAGTGAGAAGCCAAGTCAAGAGAAAGATAAGCAGCATGTAGAGAGGACGGGTCTCGGCATCAACGATATGGAGCTCCAACCTTTGGCCCGGGATAGGAGCCGGAGCGCTTACGATCTCGTGGATCGGATGCCGTTTCTTTATGTGAAAGTTGTCAAAGCCAAGAGATCGGATGCTAATTCATCTGCAGCTATTTACGCCAAGCTCGTGATTGGAACCCACAGTATCAAAACAAAGAGCCAAACCGACAAGGATTGGGACCAAGTCTTTGCGTTTGACAAGGAAGGCTTGAATTCGACCTCTCTGGAAGTGTCTGTGTGGGCTGAAGAGGAGATCAAGAAGAAGGAGAATGAAGCTGCTGACCGTACAGAGACTTGTCTCGGAATGGTATCTTTCGATTTGCAGGAGGCGCCCAAGCGAGTTCCACCTGACAGTCCTCTTGCTCCGCAGTGGTACACTCTGGATTCAGACAAGTCGCCGGGAAATGACGTCATGCTCGCCGTCTGGATTGGGACTCAGGCTGACGAAGCATTCCAAGAGGCTTGGCAGTCGGATTCGGGCGGGTTGATACCCGAGACCCGGGCCAAGGTGTATTTGTCTCCGAAGCTTTGGTATTTGAGAGTAACGGTCATCCAAACCCAAGATCTGCAGCTAGCTTCGGAACCCGAGGCTAAAAAGAAGGTGATTCGGAATCCAGAACTTTTTGTGAAGGCTCAATTCGGGGCTCAACTTTTCAAAACAAGTAGGACCTCCGTTGGCTCCACGTTGTCTAGCTCATCCAATCCCACTTGGAACGAAGACTTGGTGTTCGTAGCAGCCGAGCCGTTTGAGCCGTATATGACTCTGACCGTTGAAGATGTGACCAATGGGCAATCTGTGGGGCATGCCAAGTTACACGTGCCAAGCGTTGAGAAGCGAACAGATGATCGTGCTGAGCCCAAGTCCAGATGGTTCAATTTGGTTGGAGATGAGACTCGTCCTTATGCTGGTAGGATACACCTGCGAGTTTGTTTGGAAGGTGGCTATCACGTGCTGGATGAGGCGGCTCACGTGACCAGCGATGTTAGAGCAGCGGCAAAGCAGCTAGCCAAACCTCCCATTGGCTTACTTGAAGTTGGTATTCGCGGCGCCACAAATCTGCTTCCTGTGAAGATCAAAAATGGCATGCGTGGCTCCACCGATACTTATGTGGTTGCCAAATACGGACCAAAATGGGTCCGAACCCGCACAATTCTGGACCGTTTTAATCCGCGGTGGAACGAGCAGTACACCTGGGATGTCTATGATCCGTGCACAGTTCTCACCATTGGCGTCTTCGATAATGGAAGGTACAAGCGCGATGAAGCAGGAAAACCCGAGAAAGACATTCGGATCGGAAAGATACGGGTAAGGCTATCCACTCTTGATACGAATCGGGTTTACATGAACTCTTATTCTCTTACAGTGTTGCTTCCCGGTGGGGCTAAGAAAATGGGTGAGATTGAGATAGCCGTCCGATTTTCATGCTCATCGTGGCTCAGTCTCATTCAAGCCTACGCCACTCCAATGCTTCCAAGAATGCACTATGTGCGCCCAATGGGTCCCGCCCAACAAGACATTCTGCGGCACACGGCCATGCGCATTGTCACGGCTCGGCTGGCCAGGTCCGAGCCACCGCTGGGTCAGGAAGTGGTTCAGTTCATGTTGGATTCTGATACACACGTGTGGAGCATGAGGAGAAGCAAGGCCAACTGGTTTCGTGTGGTGGGATGCCTGTCACGTGTGGCAACATTGGCACGCTGGCTGGATGGAATTCGCACGTGGCTGCATCCACCCACCACTGTTGTAATGCATGTGTTGCTCGTGGCTGTGGTACTATGCCCCCATTTGATATTTCCCACTCTATTCATGTATGCCTTCTTGATTTTACTGTTGAGGTCTAGGTATCGTCAAAGGGTCCCGCCCAACATGGACCCGAGGATCTCATACGTTGATGCCGTGAGCCCAGATGAGGTAGATGAAGAGCTTGATGGATTCCCATCCACACGATCCGCAGATGTCATTCGTATCCGATACGATCGATTGCGGGCCTTAGGTGGACGGGCTCAAACTTTGTTGGGCGACGTAGCGGCCCAAGGAGAGCGTTTGGAGGCCTTGTTTAGTTGGAGGGACCCACGGGCAACGGGAATATTTGTGGTGTTCTGCTTGGTGGCCTCTTTGGTGTTTTACGTGGTGCCATTCAAGGCTTTTGTGCTTGGATCAGGGTTCTATTATCTGCGCCATCCGAGGTTCCGGGACGACATGCCATCAGTTTCGACCAACTTTTTCCGGCGACTTCCGTCACTGTCTGACCAGATCATGTAGATGGTCAGGTTCATCTGTGAAGATCCAAGTTCACTATAGCTCATGATGTATTGGGTATTGTTTTAAGCATTTGATATGAACTCTTGTGTAACTTGAAATAAACCAAGGAAAAAACAGTTGGTATTCATTCATTCATTCATTAATTAAGAAAAAAGCGATTGTTGTCCATGAGTGGGGTGTGACTCTGTGAGTCATTTATATATCTCATATTTTTTTTGGTCAATGGAGTCATTTATATATGAACGTACCCAATAAAGGTATGTGTATGAAACTTTGAATTGAGTGGACTTAACAACAAAAACACAAGGTGACCGTTATATGATCAGCCTTCACGATAATGACTCATCAGAGTGGTACTGAGAATACTGATACATCACTTTACATACAAATGGACAAATCAAATGTCCGAATTCGATGAATCTTAGAATTTTAATAGATTTTCGTTCCTCCGCAGCATCTTTTCTTTAGCTACATAATTTGACAAACTGAATCAACACCGGCCATAGGTTAGGTTCAATGGTTTAAATATTCCATACCAATAGTTTTTCTTTTTTGAGTGGTATTTCATGCGGATCTCATATTCCACATAGACAATATCACGCTTACACGCTCCAATGAACATGAAAATAGTACTATCATTTCAAACCCAATACCTCTAGTATTATCACCAAGTTTGGCATCCTCCGGTGATTTTCATAGCAATAGTTAGCTGCTTATTGAACCCCAACTTTCTACCATCTACTTAACTACTATCCAATTTAGATATTAAAAAAATAATCATAATAAAAAGACAAAAATAAATGCTAACAAAATATATCATTTTTTTTGTCAAACAACATATATGATTTAGAAGAGAAGGCATATAATAGTTACAAGAATGTAACGTATTCATTTTGGTTAAAAGAAGTCATCTGCATTGTTGCTTCTGATTATTCCTCCTGGAGAGGAGTTTTGTTAACAAAGACTTCAACCTCCTAGACCCGGGTCCTGGCCTTAACACTCCATAATTTTGACTCTGCAAATCTGCGCATGACCTCTGCGTATTTTCTTTTCCAGAACACCATCCGCCATAAGCAAATTGTCCGCGGACTCGTTTAAGAAGTTGTTGATCAATTTTTTTAAGCACCGGGGCATTTTCCTTGAACTTTCTAGCAAATGGACGGTTACTTTGCACCATTCTTCTAAAATCTCTGAGTCCGAGAGATCTCGGATGCTGCTTTGGAGGTGTATCCCATGAAATGTAGTGGAGGTCATGGTTGATTGTGGTGTTCTTGTAGTCTTCTGAGTTGCATATGACAGTCTGGAAGTAACCTTCAGGAGATGAGACGAAGTTGGTGTAGTAGAGGAGGAGGGTCCTTGGCAGATTGTCCCAACCCACTACGCAATATTCGGCAAATGATCTTGATATAATTGTCCAAGCTGAACCTGTAGGTGTGGGAGGCCAAAGCATGACATATAAGTAAAACTGTTATCTGTTAATTTTGGGTTCCTAGTTATTTAACACCTCTTTTTTTATTATCTTAAAAGTTAAAACAGTTTAATATAAGCAGAAGAGCATGTGCAACATTCCTAGAATATGCAGCCATATTCTGATTTTAAGTTCTAATTTTTCTTAATATTTTTGTTGCCATTAAACTGCGCGTTGGTTAATTTTTAAATAGTTTGGTGTAGCCGACAATGGTTAGGTGGCGCTTAAAGGAAAAAAACTTGATGATAAAAAATATCAAATACTTATGAACCACCCATAAACCTGACCAAGAAGTGAAAATAAAGTAAAGAGAACGGTGAAAGTGACATGAGAAGATGCTACAAATAACCACCATCCATCCACATGATATATCTATCAAATTAATCAAGTCATGGGTTTTCAACCACTTTTAGTTTAGTTTTAGTTGCCAACTACATGTATCTACATGGATCTAGAAAAACATGACTTTGCACCCAAGTATCCTAATTAAACTAGGATAATTTTTTTTCTACAATTTTAGCATTGTAAATTGATTACTAGAAAACTAAAAGAGGGAAAAGTTATCAAAAAAAGCTAAAAGAAGGAAAAGTTAGAGATAATAATTCAAATAATTAGAAAACTTCAGGCCCAGTACAAGAAACAAAGGAAACACAAAGGTAAATCATCACCACAAGACTTGTACTATGTCCTAGTGCATTGTTAATCGTGTTTTCCTTTTTGTTACAATGTGTTTTCCTTTTTTTTGTTACAATGTGTTTTCCTCTTTAAACATAGTTACAATTGCTCTTAAGAAAAAAAAAAAAAGAGTTCACAAGTATAGAAGACTAAATATTAACCAGAAAACTAGTTTTTAAGAGAAAGAAAATGCACTCTGAGAGAATTAATCCAAAGCGACTAGCTAGTTCATTAATTATGAAAAGATCGATGAGGTTGAACCTGTGTATAGCTTGAAAGCAGTTGGGAGAGCTCTTTGTTTAATAACCCACCATAATTCTGATTTATTGAGGCTGTAGAGTGCTGGGTCTATTGTAATTGGCCTGCCTCTCTTATTCCTTGAAATTAAAAAATATATATACTAATTAGGATAAACAAAATAATTAAAGGAAAAAGAAAAAGAAAGAAGCAAAGAAGTAACTTACAGCTTCCAACCCAAGTGACTAGAGTGCTGAATGAAATTGAGATCTCTTGGCAAGTCAGAAAAGGCATGCATCAGATCTGGAAATTTATATTCACAACAAAAGCAAGAAATTAAGTATGAACACCCATAAAGAAAAAAAAAGGCATTGATTTTGTAGCAAAGTTGAGATGAAATGCAAAATATTATTAATTAAAAGAAGGCACTCACCATACCATCTTGAGTAATTAGAGGATAGTCAGAAGCACTGAGATTGATAAACCAATCCCATCTGCAAGTCCTCAAGAGCAGAGCCAAAGCATGAATAGTGGTAGCAAGCATGGTTGGTCCTCTGTAGGTTACCAAATTGGGTTTCCCCACAATCCAAACATTACCCACTTCCCCAAAAACTGGATCTCCAGCCACAAACTCAGCTATGTCTCTGTGCTCTGCCTCTGTTGCATCATAATCCATGTGGATCAGATAGTAATTTCCAGGATGATAAAGAGCATACAGCATGCGTTTTAGCTTCAGGGAATCGCCTTTTGATGCTGAGATCAGATATGAAAAGGTCACTGGATATGGCTTAGTAGTAGTACTGACGTTGGATTTGGTCAGATTTATGATGGGCTTCCAATTCTGAATGGGTATTGTTAATCTAGTTGGAATGAAGTACAGGAAAGAGAAAAGAATTGAAGTTAGCATCAGAGATATCACGAAAACTTTGATACCCATTACTGATTAAGGAGATGAGGGAGTGAAGAAAGAGAGATGAGAAGTTGTCTTCTAATATGGTAGGGAAGGTAGTTAGAATAGTTAACAGGCTTGGCAGCAAGATTTAGAAACAAATGGAAGAGAGATTTTGGTAATGAAGATCTTGCAGATTTTGGGTTCCTTGCTTTCAAGGGAAGGAAGCCAAGGCCTCTATCTAGTCTATTCGTGGCTGTAGCATTTCTGGTGATGTGTTACCTTCGCTTTTGCAAATGGCACTCGGAGTTTTTTTCAAATAACGAGTTTTATTAATCAAAAACTCTCTTAATAGAGCGTAAATGTTCTATTTTGAAAAATGCAACGAATAGTGAGTTTTATAGTTGGAGTCTTTGACAATCTCCAACCCAAAAGTTGTAAATTATGAATTTCAATATATTTAATTGTAATCAAAACAGCAAAATGTGATAAAATTTCAATTTGCAACAGTTTTGTTTGAGATTAATATGCAAGTGAGTGGAGTCTAGTTTCCAATCATTCTATTTTATGTAATGGAAACTAGACTTCACTCACTTGAACATTAGTCTACAAAATTTGAGAAATATTGTGCAGTTTTGTTTGAGATTAATGTGCAGCTTCGTTTTGGATCGGAAAGATCGTACCCAAGGGATTAGGGAAAAGTACTCAATCCTTAGTGAATCAATTCCAAGTCACTAAGCACACAAGCCTTGGCACACCAAAGCTTATTCAAAGCCACTACTTATAGCCTTAATGGTGTTATAGACAAATGGACATGTAGTTAGTTTGATTTTGTGATTTTGAAAAATAAAATTATGTGAATTGAATACTAAATGCAACTAGGAAAGTAAATGGATTAAAATCAAAGGGAAAGCATTTGGGTTCTAGGAATTCTTCCTTAGCAATCACACAAGCAACACGGACAATTTCAAGAATGCAGACAAGATACATTGCATACCAAATCCAAGTCCTAAGTGTCTTACTAAGGTCAAAGGAAATTCACAATGCATCAAAATTCATCCAATTAAGACATAGCCGATGCACATTGTTTGAGTACCTCTGGCTAAGGTAAGTATTTAACTCTCCGGAATTAGACATTAGGCCTTACTAGGGTCCTAATTGTAAGAATGAATAATGTAGATGTAATGTATACAAGTAATGTACTCGATATAAGAACACGTTGTAGTTAGAAACATGCACTAATCTTGGTGAGACATCTCGATCTTCTCCTCTGAGCAATCTTATGAAGGCAATCTCAATTAATGGGGCTGAGAACTTGTAGTGCTTATTGTGATTGCTAGAGTAGAGATCAAGGTGTATATATAGGCAATTGTGAATTAGGTTCCTCCCATAAAGGTTTCCTAATCCTTTTACATTTAGGCCTAGTTATTCCATATATAGCAAGGTTAATATCAATAGGTAAGTAACCTTGATTAAGTTGTCATGACATCAATATGAATAGATAGATGAATTACTAGGAATGTCTTTGCTTATTCTGTAATTAAGGCAACTTAGTTGTCATATGCATAAGTGAATTTTGATATGTCCATATTAAGTCTTACACTAACATCTAATCAGAGGCCATGATCGATCGAGCACATAAAATAATTCAAATGTAACAACTCCTCCTTACTAGGTTAGGAGTTACCTCCTTAACTAGGTGTCAAGCGTTACTTCTTTTTCAAATTCCTAATGCTTTTAAGGGTATGACCGTATGAGTACAAGCATTAGGGATTTGAACTATCTTGGTAAGCTATTCATGCATATGTCAACATGCTAAGTGTAGTAAAAGGACCACCAATCACACACACATCATGAAATTTCCAAACATAAGTTTAAAAGGTGATGAATCTCCTAAGGCATATATAGAGATAAGCAAGTGTTGAAAGCAAATTACGTTCTATTCCACAAAATTGGTTTATTACATTGCGTTCAAGCTAAACCCTAGACCCAAATAGAGGACTACTCGCTCATTATACAAACAGACATCATCAAACAAGTAGTAAAATGGAAGAAGAGATGATCGACAGGAAGAAAAAGGAGAGCCTTGGAAGTTCACAACAAGCTATAGGCTAGCATGCATGAACCACCTTGTTTCATCACCCTTTGCTACCCAAATGATGATGGTACGTGTGGTGTTGATGATGCTTCGCTTGCACGTTGGTGAGGAATTCCTCTTGACGTACATACTAGCTTGGGTTGAAGAAAATGGAGTGTTGAATTGAAGATGGAATGGAGAGGAGTGTATAGATTGAAATGGGAGTTGTTTTCCAACCTAAGGCCATCTCCAATTGGGAGAGGCTATATTTTACCACCCCTCCTGGCAAATTTATTATTCATTCAAATATTATAGGCTATAATTTAACTATTTTTAACTGGTTCAGATGCCAAATTTTAGTTTTTGAATATTTTAATATTTTTGTCTAGAGTGTATTCAAATTTGATGCATATGATGCATGTGTTGGGCCCCACATTGGACTGTCATAAGGGCTGCATGGCTAATAACCTTTTAAGCCCTCCAAATTTTTTTTGGTTTGACATACCATCCAATTGGAGATGGAAAATAACCATAATTGAGCTATTTTCAGCTTTTAACATCCAATTAGAAATGGCTGAAAAATGAAGGAAAATTGGGTTATATGCGGGGAGAAAGGGTAGGAAGGAAAGTTTGCACTTTGGGAAGGTGAGGACCCATGAATGAGAGTGATTGCCTACTCAAAGCATGTGTCGTGTTATTTGCGTTGATTGAGATTGAAAATCATTAAATGCAATTACAGGTGCAGAGAACAGTGGAGGTAGGTAGAGGGTTAATAATGTATTTTTAATTCAGATTTTTATTTTTTACTTTTACGACCTAGCCAGAAAGGAACACTTCTGGTGCTCTTAACGGTGGTGTTTACGACGGAGGCAAGGCTTTTGCGATGTCAGCTCTTTCTTGGTGCTGCGGGAAGCTGGAGATTGGCAGCTGGACTTTTTTACGGCGGCAGTAAAAAACCGAGTACGTCACCAACTAAACTGAGTACGTCACCATGGCTGACCTCTCTTTTATCTCGTCCAAAATCATCAGGCCCCCATTAGAAATGATCGAGTACGTGACCAGCAAGAAACACAAGGAAATTGGACAAATTGTATAAAGACTCGGTCAGTTCATTGCACAAATTATATGACTAGTTTAAGAAGAGTACTGGAGCAGGTTTTCAGGCCCAAGGGAATAAACATTTATGAGTTTCAAAGTTGGAAAATTTCCATCAGATTTTGTTGAATCTTGGAAGCAAAGAAAGGGGCGCAGAACAAATCCACAAAGAAATTTGAAGAGGTACAATTGGATTGGGGGAGATAAGTGAAAGTAATGCTCACATGATGGCAGCTACAGAGAACATCCACACACAAGTTCAAGAAGAAGAAGAAGAAGAAGAAGAAGAAGGAAGACGATAGGCCTTCATACTCCCACCAACCGCATCAAGGTCTCTCTCTCTCTCTCTTCTTTTCAATTTATATCAGCCTCTTTCTCTCTTTTCCATCTCCGTCAAGCATTTCTAGATAATTAGAAGAAACAACACATTCTTGCAGAAACAGTTTGAGTTAATTGGTTCATTGGTTGCAGACCCAAGAACCTAATAACATGATTCCATTTCCAAGCACTGAAGCAACCACGACCGGGCAATTTGTCAAGAGGCTCTTTGCATTTCTTTTCTACTTGCACTTAATCTTGATCGCCTTCTTGATAATCTTTCTGACAGTCTATGGCCTCATTTCCACCGATGACAAGCGCCATTTTCACCCACTAAAGTTCTATCCTCCACTGCTCACTTCAAAACTCTGCTCTGCAATTGTTGCTTTCATATGGCAATGGGTCACCAGGTCAAGCCCTTCCAAAGCCATTAAAACAGCCTTTTGGCTCAGCCCCTTGCTAACCTGCGCAGTCGGTGTACTACTCATAGCCGTAAGTTCTGCTGAGAGTTTGGCTGCAGGTGGAGTTGCGATCATCTGTGCCCTCATTCAATCCCTGTATGCCTGTTGGGTCAGTCCCCGTTTCGAATTTGCCATCAGGCTTTTATCAGTTTCTACTGCTGTCCCTCCTGCCAAAATCACTACAGTACTCGTTCAATCAATTTTTACCAGTATCCTCTACCTGTGCTTCTTGGTATCCGGCATCGGAGGTGCCACTGCCATAAGAAGCAGCTTGAATGTCCTGTTTATCTCGGTTATCTTGCTAAGCATGGCATGGACTATGCATTTCATCAAGAACATGCTGCAAGTCACAGTCTCACGCATCAAGTACATGCACTTTGCAAATGGAACAGATGTTGACACAAGTGAGGCTTTCTGCAACACATTTAAGCACTCGATGGGGACTATCTGCATCGGCTCCATCTTGGTTCCAGTTCTTGGGGTTATTCGGGGCTCAGCCAGAGGCATGAAATCGGTTGCAGGGGATACAGACGAGTTTCTGTTTTCATGTGCCAACTGCTATTCAGGACTAGCTTCGACTCTGGTTATGTATGGGAATCGCTGGGGTTTTGTGCATGTTGGGGTCTATAACAAGGGCTTTGTGCAGGCATCATCTGATACATGGGAGATATTCAGGGGTGTAGAACTAAAAGAATTAATCGACTTGGATCTCACAACATCGTTTTGTTTTCTATCTGGGGTGGCCGGAGGTGCAATATGTAGCCTAGTCAGTGGAACTTGGACTCTGGCAATTCATAAGAGCTATGCCACTGAAGTTTCTATATATGCATTCTTGATTGGCTATTTCATGGTAAGGAACTCAGTTCAGCTGTAATTTGATGATGTATGCCCGATAACCTTAAATGCTAATGACCTTCATGTCTTTTAACGCTTTGATGTGTGTGATTCAGTGCAGGATTGCTATGGCATGGCCACAAGCATGTGTTTCGTCTTACTATGTGGCTTATGCAGAGAACCCGAACAGCATTCGATTTGACTCAACCATTCCTGTTCGCATTGAACAGCTTCGGAGATTTCAAGCTTAACGATCATTAGCTTTTCCCTACTCATTCCAGGAGCAGTCAACTAAAGACTCATTTTCAAATCATTCTAGTCTCAAGAGGCTTATATTGGAAAGTACGACAATAAAGATAAGATGCTGTTGAGCATGGAACCATGCATTTTTTTTCATTACATACAATTCATAGACCAAACTTACTATGTAACATGTCAAAAAGCATATACTGTACTGTACAGGTTCAAATTTTGCCCAGTAAAATAGGTTTCAATGAGTCCCCCTCTATTCTATTTTCTGCTTCATTTCTGCTTCTTTATTTTGTTACAGAAGGTAAAATATTATGCTTGTTCAGTACTCAGCATATGATAATGGTAAAACCAACAAGATTCAGTTTGTCAAAAGCATATGTAGACAAAAATTTGACAAGAGTACTATTGCCAAACGTAAACAAATCAAAATACATTACTGTGGAACATCGATGTATGATAGAATCAGCCACTATGGAACCAAAAAGCAATAGTATACATGATTAATACATCTTACTTGCACATGCAACAAATGGAAGGGATGAAGATAAGCAAACAAGTAAAGTCATCCACGATGACCACGGCCACCGCATTCTGAACACATAATGTTACCAGTTCCCCCACAACCTACATATATCAAAATTAGAATATTGTCATTTGCTATAAATATCGTAACCATAAAAATAAACTAACAATTGACAATCAAGTGCATTCGGTTTTTCTTCTGAAGTGACCATCACTCAACCTAAGCTTTTATTAATCCAATCCAATAAACACAACAAGAAAAAGCCATTTAAAATTGTGAATTATCCAAATGTCTGGTTACCTATAACCAAACCTGATGTATTCGTTGAACTTTACTCGATATCAAAACATTTCTTCATATAGAAGTAAAACATTCATTCCAGATGAAGTTTCTCAGCTACTGTTTTGAAAAGAGAAGCGCTCTATATGAGGGTATCTCTTGGACCACGCTTTTGAGTGGAATACAGAAGAGAAATATAGACCTTAAGTATATTGGAAAGATAATAACATCAAGAAATTAGAACAAATTTAGCGACTACTGGCATCATCCCTTGTTAATACGTATCTTGACGTATCCCTCTCCATATGGCCCATTTCCCAAGTATCCATGCAGCATAGATTATAGAGTGACAGGATTCCAACCTAAAGTACTTACTGCTACAACAATCCATTTAATTGTTCTAGACCTTCTGTTATCTCCAGTGCTTTTCACTCTATAAGCACCTCTAAAATAAATGGGCAAGCAATCAACCAGCATTTATACTTAACTTGAACAAATCAACAGTGTTTACTTTTCCTTCCATTATCAAATTCCACTGCATTTCCTCCTTAGAGGGAGAACCTAATATTTTGAAATTGGCAAAGATCATGCAGCATAATCAAAAGAAATTTAGAGTGAACAATGCAAGTGATGTGCCATTCCCCCACCCAACTTTTATTTCGAGTGTGCCCACATATGGCCCTGCTTATCCACAATTTTATTCACATATCGAGCTATTTTCTCCTTTTTGGTGTACAATAGTCCCTGTAGTTTTGAAGAAAGCAGTTCTTGTGAAAATCCCTCTCAGAAATGTTATAATAAGGTGTTATGACCATGAATGTATGAGCAAATTTCAGATTCATGTCACTTACAAGACAAAACACAAAATGAAGTTGAATTAAAGATGTATTTTTTTTAAGGGGTCATATAATTGTAAATTTTTAACTCATACTCGGTAGAAATAAAATATTGAACCACAAGAATGTAATCTGTACTTGCACATGTATCTGTAAGACTCAAGCTGTTAAGAGAAGAAAAGTGATTTACCCAGGCAGCGGACTTTAACAATAATGCCCTGGCTCTCCAATATTGAATCAACGTACAGGCCTGAACCAGAGCAAGTGGTGCAAAGGACGGCACCTTTTGCTTCACAATCTATGCATCGGGGATTATTTCCAATGATTTTTTCAGCCAAAGATATCCCAATGGGCTTCTCAATTCTCTCCTCCGGAATAGCCTTATCATAACTAAACAAAGATTCAAGACTACTTCTTTGTTTATGCACATCTCCAGCTGAGCACTCAGTCTACAACATCAAATAGACTCCGTAAGAGATTCATATTCATGACATATTTATTATGGAAGGTTATATACATAGAAGACACTTCAAATCTTAATCAGTTACAAAAATGCCAAAGTGTTTCAAATCTCAACTACTCATGCACACAAAAAGAAAAATAGATATCTATATAGCACCGAATTTGAAGACTGAGCATTAACTTATTCAATCAAACTGAATGTGATTCATAAGAAGGAAAGGAAAAGAAAGGAGCTAGAAAACCTGTTTTACACAAAAAGAAGTGTCTTGTGTTAAGCACATACATCTTTCAAAATATCCTTGCACATGGCCAATTGCTATAGCTATAGCAGAATCAAAACAAAGAGAGATACCAATGTTTGCTAATAAAACATTTCATGGAGTGCTAACAAAAGAGAACAGTCCAACAAATACAAAAGTCAATTCTGCTAAAGACATTCCCAACCCAGAAAAAGCAACCATGATTTAAGTTACTGCAATGAACTTAAAAAAAAAAAAGTTATTAAGAAACTCATATTCGTTGCCAATTCATGGAACAACCAAAACAAACCGATTCATGGTTTCAATATATGGAAACCAAAAATTACAGCAAATAATAATAAAAAAATAAAAAATAAAGAACACTAGAGATTGAGGCTAACCCCATGTGAAGCAGAACTAGAAACAGAGCCGTTGGAAGATATGGCACAGAATTTGGTGATGGACTCGCCTCGTTTGAAATGAAACCCACAGGTAAATTTGTCATTGAGCTTTAATTTTATCGAAGAAGCTGAGATTACAGAAATGGAAGACGCCACATTCAGAGCAGACGCAGAACCCATTGATGAATTTGAAGGACAATGTAATGTAAGAATAGACAAATTAAAAGTTGAACGAAATGAGTCGGAAGAAAAACTTTGGAATAATCGACGATTTGGGGACCTTTTTCACCTTCTTTGCTTAAAATGTATTTTATATGTTTTAAACATTGAAATCTCATATATGCCCTTGTGACACCAACTTCTTCTTTACCAAATCCTTCTCGTTTTCCTCTCTATTTCCTCATCAAAATCACCTGTCCAGAATTAAACCTTAAACCCTAAAACCTTAATGATGAACACCATCAAAGGGTAAATATTTTGAAACCGGAAAATGGCAAGTGAGAACTGAGAAGGGGTTAGCTCAATGAGAATGGGTTGTCCTATTCCTCATCTCTCTCCCCTTCTTTGCGTGGCTCTGGTGAGTAGGAGTTGCTGAATTTTAAGTTCTTGTTTTTGGGATGGGTTGATGAATTTTCTTTCATCGAGCACGGGTTTATGATTTGATGGTGTGATTAATCTGTTGGGATGTGAAGAAAAGATGGAGAGAAATATGTTTGCATAAGTGCAAAACAGAGATTTTGGTAAATAACATATGACCGTTTTTGTTTTACCTAATAAAGATATTAGATTTTATAAAATTTATCCAATCAGACAAGTTGTCATGTTTGAAAGCCCATATAAGTTTGGGCCGAAAATATTGTATCTAATCAGACATGAATTAGAAATTTATTTAAAAATCTATTTTCACTACTATAATTGGATGCGTGAGACTTTGGTGTCAAAAGCTTCACACAAAAAAAAATCTCCTTAACATACCCATGTCAAGAACAATTTGACTTAAATGGAAAACATCATGAATGTAAAATAATTCCAAACAAATATAAAAATAAATAGATATAAGCAAAACAAAAAAAAATAAATGCACACACGATCTCTAGAGGAAGAAGAGGTGCACGGCCTGAAGAGGGGAAGAGAGAAAAAAGAAAAAAAGAAGAAGAGAAGAAACGGCTTCCCACACGACCTCCAGAAGAAGGAAGCTAGAACTGGATGGGCACGCAATCTACATGGGAGGTGATCAGACTACATATGGCGTCTGCCAATCTTCACTCCTATCTAAATTTACAGTTCACAGAAAAGGAGAAATCGAACCAGAGAGAGGAGAAATGCAAAATCAAAACCAGAAAAAGGAAAAGATAAAAGAATAAGCCTAGCAAATTCTCTTTGGCTACTTTTGGGATTTCATTTTCCATTGATTTAGGTCTCCTATCTAATTGATTTTTGCTACGTTTGGTTTTCTTTCAATTTTTCAGGTAAAAGTTAGTGTATGCTAATTTCTTGAATAAGATAAAAGTTGGCGTCTACTAATTTTTCTTAATAACGATAGCCAATATCTTATTCTTTAATTAATAATTGAGTTATTATGAATATAGTACCTGAATTATTTCTCAATTATATACATGGTACTGATTTGTATGTGCTTTACATACAAATCGGGCCTCTAACCACCACTAAAATATTAATCCAATAGTGGTTTAGAGTCTCTAATCCATGTTTTACACTTATATAGGGAAATTGAGCATCAGATTGATATCAGAAGCAAAAGAACGCATTTTGGAGGCTTTTTTGTGCATTTTCGACAAAAGGACGAAACGTCAACCCGTTGATCGGTGGTCAACCTCGACTTTAGATCATCAAAGAGTAAAACATCAAGTCCCGGAAGTGAAGCACAAGAGAATTCCGGAATATTGACCAAGAAACCGAAAAGTCAAGCAAAGTTAACTTTGGTCAACTTCGTGGGTCAAAGTCAAAGTCAAGGACGAAGTCAACCTTGTGACTCACCACAAGAGATTCTAAAATCAGCAAGGACTATACTAAATACCATGAGGTCAACCATTGATTATTCATGGGGAGTGATTTTCGCACTCCCCTTTTCTCTCTCCGTTTATATCCGCACTCCACTTTATTATTTTATTCATTCTTTATATCATCATTTTCATTTGTTTCCAAAATACCCCCAAATTTCCCTTTCATCCTTCACTCATCGACATCGACCTCCCCCCCCCTCTCCTCTCAATCCACGCAACCCATTTCTCTTGGTCACTCCAAATTATCTTTCGCAAGATCAAAGTCTCAAACCCACTCCACCACCCGCAATTTCACAACCCGAGGCACAAACAATACTTTGACACCCAATTCAGGCACCCATCACCAAATCCACACCACCCAAGCCGTGCCGCCTCAACATTAACTCCTCCACCCAAATTCACCAGCACATCATTTCGCAAATCAAGTTCACCGCTCTCATTCTCTCTCGCCTCAAATACCGCACCACTATGCCAAGCTCACCCGTCACCCGATCTTCGTTGAGCCCAGGCGGAATCGCCGTGCTCTCCCCTAACTGTCGTGGCTCTTTTTCCCGTGCTTAGTCGCTGCACCCAGTGTCGCCGAGACCAGACAAGACAACAAGATGACCGTTGCCTCGCCTTCGTTTGCACCAACGTTGTCTTGCTCCTTTGTTCCGATCACCTCGAGCTTGCCCACAACAATTCGGAATCTCAACTCACCACCGACGTCTCCAATCCATGCGCTCCTAAGCCTAGCCTCCACCATTTCGGATCCGTCTTCTTGCGGCGGCTCGATCTCGATCGACCTCTCGCTCTTAGAGCTCACTCTACCTTCTCGTTCTCACGCATTAGCTCGCTCTTCTTTTGCAATATTTCAACTAGGCATGGATTTGGAGTGATCGGTGGACCAGGGTGGATGAGTTTTGTCCTCGTTAATTTTGGGTTTCAAGATAATTTGGAGTGACCAAGAGAAATGAGTTGCAGTCTGGATTGAGAGGAGAGAGAGAAGGGGGGGGGGGGTGAGGTCGATGTCGATGAGTGAAGGACTGAAGGGAACTTTGGGGGTATATTGGAAACAAATGAAAATGATTATATAAAGAATGAATAAAATAATAGAGTGTAGTGCGGATATAAACAGGAGAGAGAAAAGGGGAGTGCGAAAATCACTCCCCTTATTCATTTATTTTGTTCTCATGTGCATTTACCTCCTTATTCTTCATTAACTCCAGCTAGCCATTAGATCTTGCCCTAGTTGATCCTAACCCTCCATTCTTCTCCTCCCTTAGTATATAAACCTAGTTGTTTCCATTTTAGGTCATTCTCCATTCCATCTTTGAGCAGCCATTTCCTCTCCACTTCCCCTTTAGTTTTCCACTCTAGCTCCTTTACATCATCATCCATCTTGTTGCTAGAGATTCTCACCAATTCATCAAGGATATCATCAAGAGCCAAGAAGAAGCAAGAGAACTATCTATTGAGCATTCATCATCCTTACTCTCTCTTCTACTTATGTCTAGAGCTTTATTTTGTATTTTGATGATTAGTGAGTAGTAACTTTGTTGGGGACTAGGATTGTGTGCCCTAATCCAATGTGACTTTGTGATGTTCTTAATGATGAATAAAGCCTTGTAATTGTGTGTTTTAAGATCTAATCACTCTTTAATGTGCAATTGACCTATCTTGTATGAGAATTATTTGATTTTATTGAGAGATATTTTGTAATTATGTAATTTATCTTCTTTCCTTAGTTAGATTTTACAACATCCCACTAATTGTGGATGACGACTTTAAGGCCCTAGATGTAGGAACAATTGATTGTTGCACTTGTATATATGTTGTGTATAGCTTAACGTTGAATATATAGTAAAACTATTATTCATCCATTTCTTTACATGGTATCAGAGTATCATCCTGGTGCCTGATTTCTTATTTTCTCAAAACCTAGCAAGACCTCAACGCCACCACCATGACAGGCAAAGACAAAGACCAAAAAGACACTGCCATATTAGATAAAAGCAAGTCTTCAAGCAGAAGCATCATGAATACATCAAATTCATATTAGATTCATCCATTAGATCACCTCGGCCATGTGCTCGTTCCATCAAAACTGAATGGCGCCAATTATTTAGATTGGAGAAAATCCATACTTCATGCCCTCACAACCAAGAATAAAGTTGGCTTTATCAATGGTTCTATTGAGCCTCCTTCAGAAACAGAACAACCAGATGAATATGCTCTCTGGAGTCAATGCAACAGTATGATTTTGTCAAGGCTTGCTAACTCAGTAGAACCAGATCTAGCCAAAGGCGTTGTTCATGCAAAAATTGCACATCATGTATGGAATGACTTCAAACATCAATTCTCACAACATAATGCACCAACAGTCTATTAGATTCAGAAAGCAATTGTCTGATAACAAAAATAAATTATAAAACAAATACTAAAAAATTTAATTAGACAACAAATATAATTGTCAATAGGTAAAACAATAAATTAATAAAAGTAATAACAACAAATATAAAAAAGGACTCACTTGGTTTTGGAGATTTGCACCGCTTTGATTTCTCCTTTTAGCACGCTTGACACATTGATGCCATTTGTTCATTTTCAGAAATATATATTTTTCCATCACAATTTCAACTCTCTTCCGATCTTACCTTCAGAAGTGTGGTGCCTTCATAAGTCTCCAAGTATGTTTGTTGGATTTGTGCCCAAAGGCCTTCCTTTGATTGGTTGGTACCCTTCTATATATCCTCGAAGATTTTGATGTAAGCCATAGCAAGAGCTTCATCTTCCTTTGGTGTCCAATTTCCCAATTTCTTTGAGGTGGATGCCATTTTTGAAGAAAGAAAATATGAGAAATTACACAATAATGAGAAGCAAATAGAAAAGATGTGAGTGAATTGAGGAAGAAAAAATGTGAGAAGAGGTTGAGAAGATGAGGATTAAATCGAGGTGAGGTAGGTATCTATAGGAATGAATTCGAATTTAAAAAAAAAATTATGTAGCTGTTACAATGATAAGTAAAAAAAATTGTTTAGAAAAACACAACAGCTAGTTGCTAGCGTCATCTTGATGATGATGTCATTTAGCTATTGTAGGATGAGGGTCATTGATTACTAATGGTAAACATATCTTAACCCTTGATTTGTTTTCAAAATCAACTCCCATGCCACTTCTTGCCACAACCTTTATTGCTTCATTTTCAATTAGTGGGCTCCACTCCCCACTTTTGGGCTATAGCAAGGGCTATGTGTAACTCAGGCATTGGCTCTTTTAGCCCCCCATTGAGTTTTTTTGGTTTGGCATAACCCTTCCATTGAAGACCATAATTTACAAATAATGTGCTAAAGTTTAGCTTTAACCCCTCCATTGGAGAATGCCTAAAGTCTTTGAAAGGGCCTAGTAGATTGCAGTCTCTAAATGCAAATATTTTGCAGAACATTGACGAAGACTGTAAAAGCAACGGATGATTAACATATTTATATCATTACAATTATGGGTTTACTTATAGTAATGGTTGATTTGTCCGTATTTTACGTGTCAAATCTACTTCTAATTACTTGGATTAGGCCTTTCCGAGAGCTGTTTTGTGTATTTAATGTGTGTTTTAATGTGTGTAGGGAAAATATAAAGAAAATGATAATTTGCACAAAAAGGTGCACTTTAAAGGTTTTTTGCGCAATTCCGAGAATGACAGAAAGTCAACCGTGATTTTCAACGGCAAGATAACACCGGTTATCATTTCGATGTGGATTACAAATATTGTACGAAGATTTCGAAAACCGTTTTGAATCCCGATAATTATATCGGTGAACCACCACAATTAGAGGCGCAACCACCACACGCGGTGGTGAAACACAGTTCAAACAACCACTTTATTTTCCCATATTTATATTTATTTATATCTTTATAATTAATTTTATTTATTTATTTATTTATTTATTTGTTTTTGTTTTGTTTTCTTCACCAAATTTTCTTGCTTTTTGACTATTGTTGCAGGTTGTCGACGGCCAACGGACACCCAATTCTTCCATCCCACTTTGATGTGACTTCCTTCCCAGCTTTGTTCCCAAGTCTTCCACCACTTCATCTTGTCTTCCACCTCGCTCACCGGTTCCTTGGCCTCTAGCTTCAATTTCAAATATGTCCGTTGTTCCTTACTTTCTCTTCTCTTTAAGAGAAGGCCTGCAACTTCACAATCATCATCAAGCTCACAGCTGCAATCCAAAGTAATCTCTGCAGCTTCTGTAAGAAATAATGTGGACAAAACATGTTTATCTTAATATGTGACAGTTTAATTCTAGTACAAGCAGAACAAGTAATCGATAAGCTAAATGATTCTCTATTCATTAAAACCTATTACAATACTTAATTTATATTGTATAGGATTAAATGGATCTATTGTGTAATGGTTACTCCATTATGTACATATATTATATTTATAAAGGCCTATATCAATTAGGACTAGGAATCCTTTATGGGAGGTACTTAGTCTTACAATGCCTATATATAGTCTTAGGTCCCTGCTCTATCAATTAATTAAACTATTCATAATCTCGGCCCATAAGAGATTGCATACAGGATTGATTAGAGGAGAAGATCTATTATGGCTAATACATGTTTTTATAGAGTGTTAATATTGTTTAATATTGTTTGTACCTAAGCATGTCTACATTGATTAAAATCTGTTGTAATGTTTTGTGTTCTTAGTTGAGTTATGTGCTAAATCTATATTTAAGTTTACATTTGGTATCAGAGCCTACATGCTCAATTAAGGAGAAAAACACTTTTTTTTTGGAACTAAAAAGGGGGAAGAAGAATTATATTTTTGTTAAAAAGAAAAACATGTGGGTTAGTACTTTATGACCCGACCCAAACGAGTCTACCTGTTAGTCAATAAGTTTTGAAAGTTTAAAACCAAAATAAAGAAAGAAATGTTGTAGAATATTGAAAAGTAAAGCAAGAGAGTAAATAACAAAGGAATATGATATCTTTATTGATGAATAGGTGCCTCTTTATATAGAGGAATACAAGATACAATCCATAATAGAAAAGGATTCCTATTCAATACATTCCTTATGCAATCCTAACTAGATTCTCCTAGGTTGCCAAGCACACACAAAACGGGTATCCTTCAACACTCCCCCTTGTGCGGTCAACACTAGGTGGTGCTCCTCGCGTTGCCTCGTTAAAAACCTTGCTAAGTAACAAAAACCCAGTGGGACAAAAATAACCTTGGTCGAAGGGAAAAAGAGTGCAACACACCACTTCACATTTGGCATAACAAGACAACAGACTCCCCCTCAAGTCTGTGTCTCCCCCTGATTTTGCAATCATGGGAGGTCAGATAATTTACGCAAACCAATGCTTTTGACATGCTTCTCAAATGTGGATTTAGATAGCGACTTACTAAACAAGCCTACTACATTGTCCTCAGAACGGACTTGATTCATTTGAATCATGAGGAATTTTATGTTATAGCTGATATGCTTGGTATTGTCGTCTTTGATGAAACCTTGCCTCATTTGCAAGTGGCATTATCCTCATAAATGCATATATGTTCATCAGTGGTTGACCTCAAACCACATGTACTTCTTAAATGTGTAAGTATGGACCTTAGCCATATACACTAACGAACAACATCATGGAGATAAACTCAACATGGTTCGAAGAAGTAGCGATAAGAGTCTGTTTCATAGACTACCAAGATAACAAGGTGTTTCCCATGGCAAAGACATAACCCATATAGGAACAACCTTAATGAGGGCCAGAGAGATACCCAATATCAGCAAATTCCACCAAAACATCACAAGAGTTTGGGAATAAGGGGTGTAATCGAGATACTACCGGTGATACGTTTGGACGCTGGCCGTCTGTCGACCGGTCGATGGTTTCCTGTCGACCGGTCGATCACCGTACTCGACAATATCCTCGAAAGGCTCGAGTTTCACACCCATTTTACCATACTTTCGTGTCTCTCTGTAGGGATAGAACAAACTCATATCAATCGTACCCTTGAGGTATCGAAAGATCGTCTTTATGCCAGTCCAATGGCATTGCGTGGGCGCAAAGATAACTAACAAGTTCACATCAAAGGAGATATCGGGTCTTGTGCATTAAGCTAAGTCAATAATGCGCTTATTACGCTCAGGTATAGCACCTCAGCCTCTAGAACGATTTCGTCATCATCCCTTGGACAAAACGGATCTTTCCTTTGATCTAGGCTGCGACCAATCATGGGAGTGCTATCAGGATGGACCCTATCCATATTAATGCCTAAGCATCTTTTGGGTTTCCCAAGATCATTCATCTCAAACTTGGATTGCAATGCAAATCCGGAACTTGTGCTCTCAACACGCAGTGGGCATAATTTAATTGTTCAGATTCCCTCTTCCAATCAAGTAGTCACTTAGAAGGGTATACCACGTCCGTCTGGATTAATTCAATCCATATAGTGAGCGTTGCAACCTTAGCAAACGCGCTCCGTGGTCGGGAGCCACTTGACTTGGGTAAATCTCCATATCTAGATCCCCATAGAGATATGATGTGACCACATCTATAAGCTGCATAATCAGTTCTTCGGAAACTACCAAACTGATAAGGTAGTGGAGCGTAGTAGCATCCATTACGAGAGATGTCTCATCGTAGTCGATTCCAGGGCGTTGAGAGAAACCTTGCGCCACAAGGCGAGCTTTGTATCGTACAATCTCATTTTTCTCATTACACTTTCTAACAAAGACCCATTTAAATCCAACAGGTTTTATTCTAGAAGGATCGGCACACCGGGCTCGAACACCATTCTCTTTGTTAGTGAGTAGTCTAACTCAACCTGAATCGCATCTTTCCATTTCGGCCAATATACTCTACGTTGGCATTCCTCAACGGAGCGGGGTTCAATATCATCATTCTCAATGAACTCTCGTGCACAAGCATATGCGAAAACATCGTCGTCTACGATGCAGTTTCTATCCCACGGCCCATGTACACTAGTGTAATGAATCGAGATCTCTACATTCTCACGGATAGGTTCTATCGATGGAGCGTCCTCCAGATATGTCACTTAGACATAACCGTAATCTGGAATGTTCTCATGGGTCGGATTTTGAGTATCAATGATGAGAGGATTATGTGCCTTCGCAGCCCGCTTCCTAGAGCGCGAATTCCTCAAACCCGGTGGCATCTCACGCTTCCTCAGCGGAACCACGGCCTAAGCCACATCATCACCAACAATGGTGATGGCGCCAGCGGTGCTCTGCCCATCCTGGTGCGGCCTGAGACACGACACCATCAGGGGCGGCATTCATTGTATCTTTGAGTCTGAAGTCCTTTTGAGGTACTTTCTTCCTTGCAGGTTTGCAGTAGATATATATGACCTAGTCACTCAAGATCTGAGAAAGTGTCCGGAAGAGAATCGATGACTTTCTAGAGATCGATAAGTCTACGCACTACGATGTCACATATGCAGTAGGGGGATCGTTATGAGACAGAGTGGGGACAGGCCACGACATTCTCGTCGTTCCTGCTGAACGTAGACGTTCTTATCTCCCTCTAACGATGGGAAGACTGTCTCATCGATGTGACAAAATAGATCGCCTGACAAGGGTTCTACATAGCGGATTTTGGTTGGAGACTCAAATCCAACATAAATACTCATTCGTCATTGAGGACCCATTTGAATACGTTGTGGCGGCGTAGTAGGCACATAAGTAGCACACCCAAGATGCGTAAGTACGAGATGCTTGCCTCGTACCCAGTCACTAGCTGTTGCGTAGAAAAAGATTGGGTGGCGATGAGCCTCAGACAAATAAGCATAGATGCATGCAATACCGCGTGCACCCAGGCAGAGGGAGGAAGATTGGTGCGCATTACCAATGTCCTCATAACCATCTGCAAGACCATTCTGGGTATGCACATGCAGTAGTCATCGAAAGCCTTCGATGTAAACTCTCTTAGCATTATCAAGCATGATTTAATGGGATGATACAGGTAGTGAACCTGCAGGCGAATTATATGTGCTAGGAGTTTAGCATAAGCAGCATAAGAGATGACCATAGCGTGACATGTGACCAGCATGTCGACGCATCAACCAACACCATAAAACACTTAAATGGCCCGCTTGTTGGTTGAATAGGTCTACAGATATCCCCTTAGGAGTCTCTGTAAGAATGAGAGAAGTACTTTAGAATCCTTTGCATAGGACGGTCTCAGTCCTAAGTTCCCTAAGGAACAGGCTTTGCAAAACGAGCGAGAGGCCCTAGAGGCGTCTGAAGCATAAGAGGATGTGAGCATTGTAGAGAGGGATCGAAGGTCATTGGGTGTCGACCGGTCGACGGGGGGGGGGGTCGAACGGTCGGCGATCCTCTCTGGACGAGGTCGACCGGTCGACAGAATCATCGAACGGTCGACAATGCTCCCTGGATTGGGTCGACCGTTCGGCATTTTCATCGAACGGTCGACGACGCGTACGAGATCGAGATGATGCTCTCTGTACATTGGTCGACCGGTCGGCAAGGTTACCTCGACCGGTCGACGGGCGTCGGACAGCAGAAAAATTGCCACTTTTCGTGGTTGTCTCATCCTCTTGAATCGCTTGACGATTCATGCTTTGATTAGCTCGATAGAATGGATGTCCGTGTGAGATTTGGAGTACATGGATCATCGTATTATGACAGGAATGTATGCATCTGTCTTGCCAAAGCCATTATGTGTCTGAATCCAAGAAGTCATCTGAATGACATTGTTTGGTTCAATAGCTCGTATAGTGATTGAGTACAATCTACTAGAGATACACATAATCTTCTCTAAGATGCGCATTCTTTCGCAGTCATTAGAGGTAATGCAAAGGAATTCTATCCCATTCTCATCATGCGTTTCCGCATGGTATTCATTGGTGTTTATATATATCTTTAAAGCTCGATAGAGTTCTATTCCCTTTAGGAGTGTAGAGAGCATGTGATACATCAATTCACAAAGGAAGATGAGCTCATCATTAAAATCGAGGCTATGAAAGTATCTCGGATTTTGTTAAAGATATATGCCAAGGCTTTACATTCAAAGTTGCATCTTGATCTTAAACTCAAGACTAGAATCCATTGTCTTGGCAATCTTGCCGTAAGACATAAACTTGGAAAACATAAAGACTTAAGCAAATTAGCTTCCAAAGTTTTTAACCCTTAAACTCGACATCATGATCATTGCAATTACATACTCATATGTATTGCAAACTATAGCTCATTGATCAGACGCTCCATATCATTAATAGACATCATGAAGAGGATTCTCCATTGATTGAGGCATAAGGCGCAGCACACATAGTCACTAGGACGGTGGCGGCAAGTCTTGGCCAATGGTGGCGTTGCCATGTAAGGCTATAACCAGCGGTATCCCTCTCCTAGGGATGGCAGTCATCTCTCACTCTTTCGCGGCCTTATTCACGCGTGAACGCTTAATCTTATGGCGATTACCTTCTTGAGCAAATAAATCTTACGGATTAAACGTCCGGATTAGTCCCTAAAACCTTAGGGTTTTTGCTTATGGCATCATCCCATAGGGGCGCAATCATCGTCATGCCTTACATCAAGGTAGAGATGGAGAAGGTGGTGAGAGTTTCCTCAATCAATTACTCATCTGTGATGATTTACACAGAGATGCATCAAGTCTTTGACGCGGAGAATGTCCGAATTATATCCATGACTTTAGTAAAGTCAGAGAAGCGGAGATTAATCCATTATGCTTCTAAATTCGGAATGGAGGTACGAATGTTGCCATAACATTCATGGAGCGCTTCTAGCGCTAACCTCTTTCATGAACTCAAACTGTAGTGCCATATCATGTGGCATTTCATCAGGAAAAAATAACCTGGCATTGTCATCACAGTTTGAGGGTCTAGAGCGGTTAATTCAAAACAACGCTCATGGATTCGAGCTAGAAGCTCTTTGTGCGAAAAGTTGCATAGCAGAATCCAATGGAGTAAATCGAGTTAATTCATGTTCGAAATCCATAAATATGGAGAACAAGAATAGGGTACCTTTAGTGACGAACCTTTCGTTGGTAAAGGATTTTTCTCCCCCTATGGCGACGAAACGTTTTTCGGTAATAGGTAGCTAGGTTTCGGAGTTGATACTCCCATGAAACGATAGAGGGTATGTTTCGGAGTTAATACTCCCATGAAACAATTATGGTTTCTGAGCTATACTCCAAGAAACGTTTCCAAGGATCGGATTTAGCCGAAAACTTTGATGTAGTATGATCAATGGCGAATGCCATAACTTAAACCTTTCGGTAGCTCCACTTAAGCATGACCAGGTAAGTAGTAAGAGATGTCGGTAGAGCGAGGCTCACTTGACACCACTAATCTCAAACTATCCTTACCTAGACATCATACCCAAGTAGGTGAGCCTAGTCGTGAGTAAGTCAAGGCAAAAGCTTTGATGTAGAATGGTCGTTTCTTCTCTACGGATTCTTATCCGGAGGTTTACAATGAACACCTTGTTCAAGGTCTCTTCTTCTCTACGGATCCCATATCCGGAGGTTTAGCTCGAGTCCCCACAACTCGGCTCTTGAGATCATCACCAATAGCATGATGACATTAGAGGGCTCATGACTTACATATATCGCAAGCGATATAAAGCTCGAATAATCCACTAATGCTTCTCATAGTTTGGTGAGTCTCGAATCATATCCCACGTTATAAGAAAGGTGGGAGGTAGAATAAGGGAGGTTGCAAGTCCCCGAAGAAAAACAAAACCGCATCAACTTAGAAAGTAGGAATGTTTATGTAAACTTACTTGGTGTTTTTCTTGGACTTGATCTTGATCTTTAGAAGAGCACTATTCACGGAGCACTATTCACGGTTACTGTTCACGGAACACTATTCACGCCGGTACTATTCACGGAGCACTATTCACGTAGGTAAGACCTAGGGTATTTGTGTTTTAGGATTTTCTGTTTCTCAAGGTTAGAGGCTCGTGCTGATAACGTGTTGTAGAATATTGAAAAGTAAAGCAAGAGAGTAAATAGCAAAGGAATATGATATCTTTATTGATGAATAGGTGCCTCTTTATATAGAGGAATACAAGATACAATCCATAATAGAAAATGATTCCTATTCAATACATTCCTTATGCAATCCTAACTAGATTCTCCTAGGTTGACAAGCACACACAAAACGGGTATCCTTCAACAAGAACAACGGACCCATAATATTTTTGGTGATCCTCTTTTCCCCGCGCAAACCAACATAGGGAGAAAGATGATTTTGCTGTTTTCTTTGCCAAAGCGGATTTGATTTGGGGATTTTATTATAGGTTCTTTTGCTAATTCAACAAGGTATATATATCCTAAGAATTTTCGTTGCAGTTTTCTGAACAGGAAGAATCCCATATTGAAAACAACTTAGAGATTTTGTGTTGGTTTTTAATGTTCAGTACTTTTGGTTTATTCTTGTGCTTCCACTGACGGGTATAATGATTGCTATGAGTTTTTTGCTTCCGCTGACCTTCCTCCTATAGTAAAAATGGCCTTGTTGAGGAATGTTATGTGTTTACTTGATCCTAGGATTTGCTATAGCTATCTGTATGCATTGTTCTTTGTCTTGCATGTTTTGTTTCTGTGTGATTGCTTAAGAAAACTTATTATTCTCCCTTCAGTATTCAAAATTGAAAACGAATCTCACAGTACATATATATATATATATACATGCATCAAACTAATGTCCCTCGAATAAAGCACATAACAATAATCTTCTTGGTCTAGGAAGAATCAAATTTTCTAGCATTAAGTGTTGCCATAGCAATCATATGCTTAGAAAGTATGGTTCAGCCCTGAGTATTAGACCAATACCTTGTAATATTAAAACTTAAAAATTGTGTCTTTACTCTCATAGGAGGTTTAAACATTCACATTTTTAAGCTTTAATATTAGCATGTAATGACTATTAAAAACCACATTCAGAGGTTGTTAGGATGTTCTTTTACCATTATAGGTTGTTATGATTTTTATTGCTTAGTTATATGATTCAGTGGTGTCAAAAGTGCTTTTGCCATTCTAGGTAAGGCTGACACGATTAAATACATTGGAGCTCTTAGTTTATGCCTGGTGCTTCATTTTTAAACTAGGATAACACCAACTAAAGGAATTATTAATGCTTTAGCAATGAACACAACTCCCAAAAGTTTTCTCACAATTGAACCCCTGAATACTTTAAGGGTGAAATGAAGGCATAGAACTGGCATCAATACTTTTGGACTAAGAAATTTAGTGTCTTACTTTCCATCATATTCACCATAATGTTTAATGAATTAATCTGATTTTTGAGATACTACATATGTTGTCAGTACTGTTATGGTGTGATATCTTGGACAACCCTGATTATTGTAGCTGTTGTTTGCTATTTGGGGATACTTAACGTGAACAATTGATGTCTAGTATACTAAAGGAATATCCTTGATATGAGGTTGATATTATTAATAAGAAAGTGCCTTTTCAATGTTCCTATATAGGATGGTTATATGTACACTTCGATCTATTCATCATCGCATTAATTTGTAGCTTGAATGTGTTGTTCAACTTAATAACATTAAGCAAGCTAGCCCGCCATGTGTTGTAAAGTTGTATTTTGAACTATATTCTGAAAATTTATAACGAACCAAAGTTTAGCAATTCTTAAGATGGTAGAAGAAGAAATGTGAACCAAGAGGTGTCATCTTGTTTAATTGTTGGTAACGATGATTAGTGTCATTTTTTTGAGGGTCGGTGACCATTAAGGTCAAATTCTCTATAGAATTGCCCAATAAATCGGACAAAATATAAATTTGCCCAATAAGGTTGATTAATAAAAAACAGGAGGCAAGTTGACATTTTTATACAAATTTTTTTATAAAATTACGAAATGCCACTAGCATTTCAAAAACAATCTCTCTCTCTCTCTTCACCAATCTCCCAGTCTCTCTCTCTCTCTTCACCGATCTCTCTCTCTTTGATTCTCCCTCGTTAATTGACGAATTAACGAGCTGAGACTACGGACGAACTCGCCTCGTCGAGATGAAGGAAAAGACACCGGATTCACCCGCCGTCGTGGCCGGAATCGGAAAATGCCATCGGAGCTACCGAAGCTTCTCTCCTCCATTTCTCTCTCCACCGGCGTCGGCTGGACTATCTGAGACCACCTTTGGCCTCTCCGTGTCGGGGCGAACGATAAGGCACCGGTCCGGCGCCGTAAAATGGCCGGACAAAGGAGGTGATGATCGGAGCTGACGGTGAGGGAGGAGGTGTCGAGGTGAAGTTCTGGGCGCGCTTTCTCCCAATTTGATCCAGCCCCTAAATCCAACGGTCCAGATCTATTGGTGATTTGATCAATGGTTGACAATAAATTTATTATTATCAAACAATAAATTGTTATGTTCAGACAATTGTTATTATTGTCAGACAATAACTAATTTATTGTATAACAATAAAATAATTCATTACGATGTGTTCATATTTATTGTCAGACAATAAATTACTTATTGTCAAACAATAAATTGTTATTGTCTTTAAACTTCTTATAATAAAAAAATAAATTGTTATTGTCTGACAATGAACGTTTTATTGTATGATAATGGAATTGTATGATCTCCCCAAGCAAGGGCTTGGCCATAACTAGGATTAATCTGGTGAACTAGTTTATTATCGGACAATAATCTGGTGAACTAGTTTATTATCGGACAATAATCTGGTGAACTAGTTTATTATCGGACAATAATCTAGTGAACTAGGTTACTATCGGACAATAATCTAGTGAACTAGGTTACTATCAGACAGTAATATAGTGAATTTCTCGTGAACTAGTTTATTATCGAAATAAACTTGTTATTATCTATTTATTGTCAGACAATTAACTTTTATTAAGTGACAATACAAATTTTTTATTATTATTGTCGGACAATACATTTTTATTGTCACAAAAAGGAACTCCAGGAGATTTATCAACAAGCTAAGAATGCAAAGAGGCAACAGACAATACAAATAATGAGTGTGTCAATCAAGAATAAATATATAACCATATGGAAAAAGACAAGTAGATATTTTTCCTCCCCTCCACGGTCAAATCTTAAAGTTTCAACCCACTAATCCATAAGTTCTGATATGTTAGCTAACAATGGCTATTCCAACTTCTCTTCTGCCTCAACCCAATAGAAAAGAAGATGCAGAAACTCCAAGCAACAATCTCTTTCCCTCCTTGGATCAAATAATTGAATAGAGTGAAGCAAGTTTTGGTTGAAACCCGTCTTGCAATCTATCTTTATTTCTTTGGATCACTCTTTGATGGAACACAAACCTTCATCGGTGTCTACAACCACCTGGCACTTCACCAATGACACTAGCACTTCACCAATGACACCACAAGCTTAAACATCTGTGATATGTCCGATTACGATTGGGCTTGAGATTTGATTTCCTCCAAGACAAATAGACAATAATATCAGATTGGACCCTCAAATGTTCTAGCTTACACCAATTTCACTTTTATTTTCCAATTACTAGAAAAAATGAAAAATCAAAATTCCAAATCAAGTGAGGACATAAAACAAATACCTGAAGATGTGTAGTAACCATTGGAACTCAGAATCACTAGGAACATCGCCTACCTCCTTACCATTTCAGCTGCAAATTCATCAATCAAATACTAATACAATCAAATAAACCAACTACTTGCGAAGGCAAAAGAGTCTGAGTTTGCCTCCTTACCATTTCAGCTGCACATTCATAAATCTAAGACTAATATGATTAATTGAACTAACTAATTGCAAACGCATGAAGTTAAATCCATACAAAATCAAAGAGAGTATGAGTGTGAGAGTACTGACCAAAGATGCATCCGTCAGACCACATATCGAGCAAAACCTCAGGGGCTTTATACCAGAGAATTGCGATCTCGTGCGTGTATCTCTTGAGAGGCACAGTGAAGGCGCGGCTGAGTTCGAGATCGGCGATCTTGAGAATTCCCTTGTCATTGTCCAGAAGCAAATTATGGACCCTCTCTCTCTCTCTCTCTCTCTCTCTCTCTCTCTCTCTCTCTCTCTCTCTCTCGCAAAAGCTCCGGCAAACGATTCAATTGCTCAAAAATTGAAAGCTACTGACCTTCGTCGTGGCACGGCGAGGAAGAAGAAGTTTGATCTCTCTCTCTATCCAGATTGAAGACATTTTGACTCTATAACACTCAGGGGCAAAATTGTCAGGCAATTTGGGCTTGGGCTAGTAGGAAAAACCTTGTTGGACAATAATATGATTTTTTGGGCAAATTACTCAGCTTATTGGGCAAAAACAGGAACCTTAAATCTAATTGGGAATATTTTGGCAAAAATTAACCTTATTGGTAATTTTCCTTTTTTTTTAATACCTTTTTGTAAAGAGAAAAATATAAAGTTAGAGTTTCCGGTACATACCAATTTTTATGATGAGACCAGTCCCATAAATTTAGTATACCGCAGCTAAATTATTCGTAGTTTGCTTGATTACTTGGGTTTTGTTCAAATCGATTTATATGATTGTGCTTGACTATAGGTTTTTGATAGATTTGGGGTTATGTGGTTCAATCATTTGAAGGTTTTGATCATAAGTATTATATTATGCATCTCTTTACTTTTGTGAAATTTCAAACTGGACATACAAGTAAATGCTATTAATTTTAGGCCTTGATAAATTGAATTTTTATATCTTTGATTTTCTCTGGTTTTCCTTTTAGACCATGTGGCTTTGCAGTTACTCTTGTAGTAAGATAGATGTGTATATATTTTTGGAACTGCTTATTATAGCAATAGTTAAACCTTTTAGTACGTTGTTAGTACAATATTGAAAGTGGCTATGGTTGTGAATTGCACTGAATTTGTTATATCCGTTTCTTTAGTATTATTTCAAATTATTAAACTGCATGTATTTTGTTATAAAGATCGAGTTTTAGTTTTACTCGGCGTGTTGCAGTCTTTTCCATTGTTACTAATAATAGGTGGCTGCAATACCACATATATGATTAACTCCTTTGGTTTTATTTTTATTCTTTTTATTTTAAAAGGAAATTTAATAAATGAGTTATATGATCAGTGGTAGTTGATTTGTATGTGATTTGCATACAAATTAGGCCTCTAATCATCATTATTGTGCTTGTCCAATGGCCATTTGTGAGTCTCTAATCCTTGTTTGCACACTTGTAGGTAAATTGAGCATCGGAACGATATTGGGATCAAAAAGGAGCATTTTGGAGTTTTTAGTGGATTTCCGAAGAAAAAAAACGAAAAGTCAACCCGAGGACCAAACGTCAACTCGTGGTCAACCCCGACTTTAGAGCATCAAAGAGTCAAATGCCGAGTCCCGAGAATGAAGCACAAGAGAATTCCGGAAGATTGACCGAGAAACCGAAAAGTCAACCATGGTCAACTCCGAAGGTCAAAGTCAAGGTCCAAGTCAAGGTCAACCTTGTGATTCACAAATGTGCTCCCACATCATCAAGGACCACACTAGATTTGGTGAGGTGACATGTTGATTATTCCTCCCTTTTGTCCTCCCTTGTGATTTCCCTTCCTTGCCCTTCATTAAACCTTTGAGCCCTTAGATTAAACTCTACTTCATCCTAGCCCTTTATTCTTTCCCCTCTAGCCTATAAATACCTAGTACTTGCCCCATTAGGTCAGACCTTCACTTCAGCCCCAAAATCCCTCACTTTACCTTTCCCCTTTCCTCTCTCCACCTTTTCCTTCGGATCAGCCTGTGCACCTCTGTCGACCGGTCGACAGAAGGTCGACGACCGGTCGACAGAAGGTCGACGACCGGTCGACGCACGGCTGAGTAGCCCGATTTTGCCACTTCCACACCTCCTCTCCTCCACCATCATTCACCAAAGCTGTTCACCACGACGTTCTCCACCTCCACCACCATTTTGGGTCGCTGAATTCCTCACAAGGCATCGAGATTCATCATCAAGGCTAGGAAGGAGCAAGAGAACACTTCATTGAGCATCCCTCATCTCTACTCTCTCTTTTCCTTATGTCTAGAGCTTTATTGTGTAATTTGATGATGTATATGTTGATGATTAGTGAGTAGTAACTCTGTTGGGGACTAGGGTTGTGTGCCCTAGTCCAATGTGACCATGTGATGCTTGATTTATGAATAAAATGCTTATGTGATTGTGTGAATATGTGTGCTTACCCATTTCAATATGTGTTGGTTGCTTGTTCTTAGAATTTACCACCTCTTTGGCATGTTAACTAACCTATTTTGATGAGATTGTGTGAGATTGGTAACCTCACACATTCAAGGCAATTGGAAGCATATGTGATGAGTTGTAACTTGTTTGAGTCCCTAGTTTCAATGCTTTACGCCTCTTAAGCACTTTAGGGGATTCAGTATTAGGTAACTTAGAGGAATCCCCTATGACACCTAGAGAGTTGGAATGACCCATAACATGGCATTTTTATACCTTAGGAACATGGTCCTAGACCCATAACATGGCTAGGATACGGGGCTTGATTCACACACACATTGGCATGATTAATTCGATTGAAGCATTGCTAGTTACATTGGACTTGTGGTTTACCCGACAACCCCAACACTTTCCTTATTGTGCACACACATCTATCTTTATTGCTTGCATTTACTTTAATTGTTTGTTTGTTGCTTGCATTTCACCATTGCTTTTCCCAAAACCAAACTTTACTCCACTACATCACTCATTGTCACATACTCACCTTCACTCACTCTTTCCATTTCTCATCTATTCCATCATTGCTAGAGCATTTGATCACACAAATTACCAAGGGATTAAGGAGCCCATCGATCCTCGTTGGAACGACAACCCCTTTCATAAACTATACTTCCCCCGTACTTTGACGATGAGTCAGTAGTAGATGCTATATCCAACTATGTTTATTGGTAGCATATAATCGTGATATTATTGATGTAATAGTTGCCCCTTTATTTATTTCCTGATAGAATATTTTGTTTTATATCATGATACACCAATCATGAATTTCATTTGCATGAGGGCTATTAACCTCTTATGAATTTATTCTGAAATATTGAGGCTGGAAAGATTTGTCAGATATTGCATGACCTATATGGTGATAATTATGAGTTTCATTATGTGATGCTTTTAATCACCTTAAGTGTAAATTTGGGATTTATGTGTTATATGATTATGAAGTGATAGCATGGTTCATATTTTTAGTAACATTAATAAGAATATTACAAAGTTCCAATGATATATATTTGGAGAGTAGTCATACTCCAATCATAATAAGTTTATGAAGATGGTCACGTTGCTGATATTCCAAACTTCTTTTCTTTTGGAACTAGAGCACTAGAGAAATATTAATTGTTTGTTTCTTGTGTTCTTAGTGATAGAGTACTTCTCTTTGGCTATCAGGTTATTCTAATTGCAAAAACAAGAATAAAAATTTCATTAATGTTTGAAAAGTTTCTTGGTTATTTCTTTTAATGCTATTGTAACTTCTGAACTGCCATTTATCAATGATAATTAGTAATTTTAACACTTATCAGTTGGCTGTTCTTGGCAGTAATTGCTAGTTATGTGAGCCATATAAGACATTGATCGGTTTGTACCAACTTTTGAGATTATAGTGGTATATTTTCATAATTTTGATCAATATGGTGTGCGATAAGATTTTAATTCCCTAAATTAGTGGGAGTTTCATTATAGCTAGGATTGATAGGTGCATAATTGTACAACTTTTTATATCAATTTCTCTACATTTTGGTTGTTAGTTTCTCATAAATTTGTGTTATTTATTTAGTTTTTGTGTTTTTAGGTTTCCTATTGCAAATAAAGAGAACGAAGACAACTTGAGGAAAATAAGCAAAGTGTCGGAAATGTACGAAGTCTAATGGGCTTTCTCGAAGCCCATTAAGAGGTGCGCTGCCGTGAGCCCAAGATGAAGGCCCAAATCCATGAAGGAAGGCCCAGGCCCAAGAAGGAAGGCCCAAGTCCACAAAGCATGAAGGAAAGGTCCAAGCCCATTTTCGGACAATCTGCCTGTGCAGATCTGTCAACTTTGGAAGCGCATATCTTCCACTTGAACCGTCAGATCTAGCTGTATTTTTGATACACGCTGCACGTGGATGTTATGTGTTCCACATTAATATTTCAGAATCATCAAACCGTTCAAACATGCATTATTCCGTTCTAAGTGGGCATAGGTCAGTGCTGTCTGCTTTCTAATTCTTTCTTCTTCTTTTATTCTCAATGCTCCACTCACCCCCACTTTTCCATCTATTTCACCACACTATGTTTGTTGTTTTCTCCCCACAATATTAGTGTTTGATTTCTTTTATTTAAATAAATGGTTAATTTCCATATGACTATATTTCCACCATTCCACTCACAATTTCTTTATCTCCCACTTAAATTCCACTTCTTTTCCCATTCTTTCTTTATTTTCTTTCATTGTCTTCTTCTTTCTCTCCATTCTCCTATAAATAACCGCCTCATTCTTCTCTTCAAAGACACCCCAATGGGGAGGGACAAACCCTCATCTTTCTCTTCTCCATCTCACATCATATTTTCCATTCTCTAGTATTTTAGGGTTTTCAAGACTTCAAGGAGGAGAAGAAGGAGACATCACCATCACCACCAGCCATCAACCAACACGTTCATCACCATCATCTCCTCAAGTTCTCGGCTTTTGAGTTACTCGCGTGAGAATTCAAGAGTTTGTGATCTTCGAGTTCTGCCTACTTTCCATATGGTGTACTTCAACTTATTCTTTAATTACTCTTTTCGAGTTCCTCTTTGCTGCTTGTTTATTCTTTGTACTAGTTAACATGACATGAAGTTTATAATTTTCAGCCTATATTTTATGAGTTTATTTGATTGTTAGATCCTAATTAATTAGTTCTTCTAGCAGCTTATGTGACTCCGTTTATTTGATTCGGTTTTATTGAATCTTTTATGTGTTCTTGTTTTAAGGTTCGAAACTTAAGATGATTGCATGTAATTGGTGCTAGAATTAGGGTTTTAATTCTAATTCACAAGTAGTAAAGGCTTATCAAACGGGTCGGAATCAAGATAAGAAGGATCGCGGATAGACGAGCGTTCGCTGGGTCGCGCACTTTAATTAACAACTTTTCTCCTATGCGTTAGATATGTTATTGATTGATCACCTTTTCATGTTTAATTGTTTAATCTAGATAAGCGTTCACTAGGTTAATTTTCATAGAAGAGGTTTTATTTGGGGAATGATAACCCGTGTGGGCATTCCACATATGTTAGTTTCGGTTTCATGGCTAGGGAACTTGGTTAATTTTCGGTCTAATGATTGGTAAATTTGTGTATATGTGGCTGAACTTTATATACTTTGTGTTTCATCCCATCTTATTTAATTTATTCTTTGTAGTTTAGTTAATTAGTTTCATTCAATTTATCTCTCAATCCCCCTTTTTAATCTTTGTACATATGTATATATTTATACTTTATACTTGTTAATAATAATTCTTTATTTTATTTAATTCTTTGTGACATTTTTTGTTAGGTACACCCTTTGATCTCCGTTGTGAACGATACCCTACTTACACTATACTACCGATAAGGTTTTTTTTAAAAAAATTGATGCTCCTTTTGGGCGTATCAAGGATCGGTTTACTTTCTCTATGCAATTTTTCAGATTTTATTTGCTATAGGGAAGTATTTTATCTACATCTAAATTTTGTGTTCATAACATTAACATTTTGATGATGTTCCTATATGCAAAGGGTGATTCAGTTACTCTTCCTTTATATTCTGCGCGCAGCTTTATTATATCTCATAAATTAAATTATTGTTGTTGTTGAGTTGAGTGCAACATTCTGCAGAATTTTTATTTTCTTTGCATATTATGTAATTGCTTAGCATTCAGTTTCAGGTTTTGATTTTGGTTTTCAAAACAATGATATATTCATGATATACATTTATGCCAGTATTTACTACAGTTATTGATTAATTTGCTTTTAATGATTATTACTCGAGTATTCAGGCTACATTTGTTCTAGTAGCATAGCATATTCTATTGTATTTATTCAAGCTTTTGTCTTGGCTTCATTGGAAGTATTCGTTTTGGTACTGGTAATTTGCATAACTTTATTTTTGGACCATTGTATGCTGAATTATGTTCTAATTCATACATTAATTAAGCATACTTACAGTTATTTCATGTACCTTAAGAGGCTACTGTGGGTTATAGTTGTTGTAGTGTGATTAAAGAGTGCTTATGTTTCAGTTAAACATATGATTACAATTATAGCTTGACTTAGTCATGCAATAGATCAAGAGGCTTTGCTTATCTTGTGCACACTTCAGTGATTACTAAATCTGGTTATAGGGTACTCTTGTTGCTGTAAACATGAATTGTCCAAGTGGGAGAATGTAAGAAATAATGTGGACAAAACATGTTTATCTTAATATGTGACAGTTTAATTCTAGTACAAGCAGAACAAGTAATCGATAAGCTAAATGATTCTCTATTCATTAAAACCTATTACAATACTTAATCTATATTGTATAGGATTAAATGGATCTATTGTGTAATGGTTACTCCATTATGTACATATATTATATTTATAAAGGCCTATATCAATTAGGACTAAGAATCCTTTATGGGAGGTACTTAGTCTTACAATGCCTATATATAGTCTTAGGTCCCTGCTCTATCAATTAATTAAGCTATTCATAATCTCGGCCATAAGAGATTGCATAAAGGATTGATTAGAGGAGAAGATCTATTATGGCTAATACATGTTTTATAGTGTTAATATTGTTTAATATTGTTTGTACCTAAGCATGTCTACATTGATTAAAATCTGTGGTAATGTTTTGTGTTCTTACTTGAGTTATGTGCTAAATTTATATTTAAGTTTACAGCTTCACCGAGCCTGCAAAGCCTCAATCAGCCATGGCTCCTCTCCATTCACTCTGCCACAATTCAAAGCCACAATCACCTGCAATTAATCAACAACACAACCCAGCTTCAATTCACCACCACACACCTCAATTCAATCCACCATGGAAATCAACCACCACTTGCCCAAGCCACATCGACGCCGGCAACATCAAATTCCGATCACCACGAGCCCAGCCGTGGGCCTCCCCTTCAGACGCCGACGCGTCTGTCATCGCTCCTTCGCCGTGACCACTCCACACGCCACCACCGGCGTCGATTCCAGTCCACACCCACGGCCTCAGCCGTCAATGCCCAGCCGTGCCTCCTGCACCGCTCTACCAATGGGAATTCCATCTTGAGCCCGTGCTCAAAACAACCACATCACATCACCAAGCTCAGCCGTGAGCTCGTGATCCCCAGCTCTATCGAGAGCTCAATCAAAGAATCCAATTGAACCGGTTCCACCGTGAAGCCCAGAACCCCACGCCCAGAGTTGCCGTGGAGATACCCAGTGTGTCGCGCCGCCGCCGATCACCAGGCCAGACCACCGAGCCCAAGCTCGCCATGAGCTTCACTACTGCTGCAATCCAGCAGCACCGGCTGCGCCATCAAGCAGAACCCGTGCTTCCTCACCATGAACTCAGACGCCGCCGCGCGTTGCTCCGCCGTCGATCGCGTCTCTGCCACCATTAAATCCGGCGCTCACTCCCTCTCTCTCAACAGAACAGAGAAGGAAAAGAAATAGCACAGAAGAGATGAGACACGGGAACGGCACGGGAAGAACCAGAAGGAGAAAAGAAAAAAAGAAGAAAAAGAACCGGGCTGGGCCGAAAAGAAGAAGAAAAGAAAAGAAAATAAAAGTCAAAGTCACTTTGGGCTTTGACCATCCTAGCCCAAGTCCACCCCTTTGGGCCTGCACCTGGCCCATGCCAGCCATGCCCAATCCGATTTGGGCACCCAAAAATCCAAAGCCCAACTGAAATGGGCACCCGCCACATCCAAAGACGGTTTCGATTAGCTCCGCCGTCCCCCGCCGCATCCAAGGGCAGTTCCGATCAGTTCCGCTGCCACAATAGCTGAGCCTTCCACCTGCACCTGAAAGGCAGTGTGTATTTTCATAGACACAGACAGTAACATTACCCAAACTCGTTTATTTATTATATTTGTTTAAGTTTATTTTTTTAATTATTGTGAATAAATTTGGGTAATTGTTATTGTGTGTATATATGTGTTTATATATTTATATATTTGGTGGCTAGGGTTACACCCTAGCCCATGACGATGATTTGATATAATTTGATATTTATGCATGTTGATTGTTCATTAAGCATGTGCTTGTCTGATTTAATTAGATTGAATGCGTGTTTAAAAGCATGTGTTTAGACAATGCATGTAATGAATGTGAGCATGAGTGTGAGCATGATTTCACTTTGTTTGAATTCCTTAGTTTAACTCTATGCCTCTTTTGATGAACTTAAGGACATTAAAAAGCTTAAGCAAATTGATTGAGAGCCTCTCATGAATCGTAAAAGACATGAGGGATAAATTCAGAAACCAAATCTTAGGACCCTTTCTGGTACCAAGGTTTAAAGGAATTTGGCTTCTGAGTCTGTCAGCATGAAGAATGCTCAAAGTAGGGGGTAAATATAATTTAAGATCGGGGTTGTCATTCCAACGAGGATCGATGGGCTCCTCAATTTCCAAGTAGTACGTATGGTTGATTACTCTAACTATGATGGAAAAGACAAGAAGTGGAATGAGTGAATGAATGTGAGTATGTGACAATGAGTGATGTAGTGGTGTCAAGATTGGTTTTGGAAAGATAATGATGCAAATGAAGTGAAACAACCAACAAGTAAGGAAAGCAAACAAGTAAATAATGTAAAGTGTGTGCAATATATGAGAATGTTGGGGTTTTCGGGTAAACCACAAGTCCAATGTAACTAGCAATGCTTCAATCGAATTAATCATGCCAATGTGTGTGTGAATCAAGCCCCGTATCCTAGCCATGTTATGGGTCTAGGACCATGTTCCTAAGGTATTAAAATGCCATGTTATGGGTCATTCCAACTCCCTAGGTGTCATAGGGGATTCCTCTATGTTACCTAATACCGAATCCCCTAAAGTGCTTAAGAGGCGTAAGCATCGAAACTAGGGACCCAAACAAGTCACATCTCATCACATATGCTTCCAATTGCCTTGAGTGTGTGAGGTTACCAATCTCACACAATCTCATCAAGATAGGTTAGTTAACATGCCAAAGAGGTCGTAAATCCTAAGAACTAGCAACCAACACATATTGAAATAGGTAAGCACACATATTCATACAATCACAAAGGCATTTTATTCATAAATCAAGCATCACATAGTCAAATTGGACTAGGGCACACAACCCTAGTCCCCAACAAAGGTAACTACTCACAATTCATCAAGGTATACCTCATCCAAATACAATAGCAAGCTATAATCATGAGTACAAGAGAGGGACAGGATGAGAAATGCTCAATCAATGGTGTCTCCTTCTTCTCCTTGGGTTTAGATGACGTCCTTGATGTTTGGTGATGATCCCCAGCTGCCCAAATGGTGGTGGAAGTGGCGGAGGCGGCGGAAACGAGCAGAAGTGGCGGAGGCCGTCGACGGTCGACCGTTCGACAGGAGGTCGTCGACCGGTCGACGAACGTGCAGAGGCTGATCCGAGAGAAAAGGTGGAGAGAGGAAAGGGGAAAGGAAAAGTGAGGGATTTTGGGGATGAAGTGAAGATGACCTAATGAGGCAAATACTAAGCTATTTATAGGCTAGAGGGGAAGGAATAAAGGGTTGGGATGAAGTAGGGTTTAATCTAAGGGCTCAAAGGTTTAATGAAGGGCAAAGAAGGGAAATCACAAGGGAGGACAAAAGGGAGGAATAATCAACATGTCACCTCACCAAATCTAGTGTGGTCCTTGATGATGTGGGAGCACATTTGTGAATCACAAGGTTGACCTTGACTTGGACCTTGACTTTGACCTTCGGAGTTGACCATGGTTGACTTTTCGGTTTCTCGGTCAATCTTCCGGAATTCTCTTGTGCTTCATTCTCGGGACTCGGCATTTGACTCTTCGATGCTCCAAAGTCGGGGTTGACCACGAGTTGACTTTTGGTCCTCGGGTTGACTTTTCGTCTTTTTGCCGGAAATCCACTAAAAACTCCAAAATGCTCCCTTTTGAGCCCAATATCGTTCCGATGCTCAATTTACCTACAAGTGTGCAAACAAGGATTAGAGACTCACAAATGGCCATTGGACAAGCACAATAATGATGAATAGATGCCTAATTTGTATGCAAATCGCATACAAATCACACCCCCACACTTAAGCTTTGCTTGTCCTCAAGCAAACATAGAATCAACAATCCAATCAACACAAATTTAATTGCCTTTCCAACCATATCCTCAATAAGCCCACTAAGCTATTTATCAAGATTCAATCAAGCACACAACATAAACATTATGCTTTGCCAAGTGATTAAGATATGTATCCAATGCATGTTTGGTGTAGTGTGTGCTAGCCATGGAGAAGATTAATCAAGTGCAATCAAATTAGCATATATTGACAAGCTTAACCGCTAAACTCACATGGTTCACTAAATATTTCCACTCTCAAAGCATAACCAAAAGCAACGTCCCCATAAGCTTGCTCAATGACCATCTTTCCACTAATTAGTTCACAACTTATTGGATCAAAAGGACTTTCACATGGTTGCAATGGGGCCAAAGGGTAAGGGTTAACATGAAATGAAGGGAATGGAAAGTCAAATGTTCCTAATGCTCCACAAGACAATTCAAGGACTTTGAAACTCATTTCTTTTGCTTATGCTTTCGTAATCAAACAACCTAACTCTATTTTTTCTCCAACCTTTTATCTATTCACACTTTTTTTTTTCTTTCTTTCTTTCTTCCTTTCTCCTTTTTATCTTTCTTTTTCTCAACAACAATTTCCCATTTTGTATTTTCTTTTCTTTGGGACTTCCTTTTTGAACTTTATTTTTATACACCACTTTTCTTTTTGATTTTCTCAACTTCTTTTCTTCTTTACAACCTCAATTCTTTCTATCTAACTACCCCCACACTTGCCATTTTGTACAATCCCATAGATTTCCCAAGCATAAAAGAAACAAGAAGTCACAATCATTGTCTTATTAACATTTCGGAACAAGGATGGCTAATGTTTAAGTTAAAACATGGGTTAGGGTGATGTGGGTGGTGAAGTGAAAGGCTAAATGATGAATGTAGCTCAAATGGGTTGGTCCTAGTGGAGTAGTGTTTAAGGGATGAATGTTAGTTTGGCCATGGTGCTTATCTAGTGCCTTAATCATTTCCAATTCGTTGCAAACTAACACATAGCCTGAAGCGGTCTTTGAGCAAGTTCTAGGTCTCGTAAACTAATGAAATGCACACCCATGAAGAATAAGGATGTATGAATGATGCATACATATCAATAAGGCTCAAAATCTCACCATAAAGGGTATATGCAAGTCAATACATCGTCTACACATGCTTCTCTAAATGCAAATGATCAATCAACATGGCAAATGTGCATATAGTGTCAAACAAGCATCGATTACATAAATTAATCACAAGGCAAATCAATAAAGTTTAAGCACATGCTCTTTATCCACTTAATTCACAACCTAACGGGCTCAAATTCATCATTGGGGTTGAAAAAGACAATCCAAATACACCAAACAAACTTCAAGATTTCAAAATTCTCAAAATTTTCAACTTTAAGCACATGTCGACCGTTCGACAGATGGTCTTCGACCGGTCGACACACGTCCAGGGAATTCTCGTCGACCGTTCGATGAAAACTTTGAAAAATTGAAAAATTTTGGTGGTTCGAAAATGTGAGGCAACTTTAATTTTGCCTAACCTCACCCCCACACTTAAAACCAACATTGTCCTCAATGTTGTGAGGAGTTTAAAAGCAATGGAAAGCAAATTGGTGAAAGGGATGAGAGTGAAGTTGGGCGAATGCACACAAACACAAAACATTTAGCAATCGGAAGATAGAGATAAGAGAAACCCCCTTTGTAGACTCCCTGAGCTAGCCGAGAAACCACAAATAGACACCAACCTCAGGGCATAAAGCCCTGACTTCCATACGTTTGCTCCTCGGGTGCTAAATGAACTAGAGAGTGGGAGTGCATCGGGATCACTTGAAAACAGGGGAAAACAGCAATGCAGCCTTGACCTTCTCCCAAAGATTTGGGCATAACCCCAAGAATAGGCATCCAAGTTGAGTGATTTCAGTGGCATTGGAAAGTAGACTCAAAGACCTTTAGTTTGGCCACTGGAAACTCAGAAATAACCTTCCGGTCATGCGATGAAGAACTGGTCAAAGTGACCCTCTAGAAAGTCAAACTACAACGAGCACTCCTCCTTTAAAACAATATTGCAACAGATCCAACGGTCTGTTTTGAGAGAAATTTAAACCGGGCACAGAAGACCCATAGAAGAAGCTTTCCAACTTGTTTCACTGCATTCCAACGGTCCGATGTGGAGAAAACTGTCTCCAAAGTCACTTTCTGCCCAGGCCTCTCGTAGACAAATGCTAATCAACACCTCTTGGGTTTCTCCCTCCAAAGCTCCATATCCTAACTCCTCCCAACCTCCCAAAACCTTTATTCATTACTAAATAGTGCTGAAAACAAAAATTTCTTCTCCAAGTGGGGTTACCTCCCCACAAGCGCTTCGGTTTATAGACCTAAAAAGCTGGTCTTGGTTCCTCTTTGGTGAAATTATGGTGGCTCAAAGCAAAGCTTCTTCTCACTCAATGTATGGCTTGTCTCACCATCTCTAAAGCTTCCCACAAAGCAGCCCTTGATACCATTGAAAATTGACTTCGAAGGTGGTGGCCAAGCATACTTTTTCTTCTTCACCTCTCCTACCATCTCTCTCATGGCCTTGATTGTCGCCTTTTGTAGCGCATTCATGGGAGGAGTCTTCTTTGTAGCTCTCTCAAGAAATGGATCCTTCCCAAGTATGCTTGCATGAGAAAGAGGTGGTGGCCTTGAGTTAACAAGAGGCGGTGGATTATCATACCCCCAAATTGGTGAGTAGTGGTCTTGAGCACGAGGTGTGGGCTTCGATGGATTCAAAGGACCAAAAATCCTTTCACTCTTAGCACTATTTCCCTTCACCAAGTTAATGGAAAACACCTTCTCAACTACCTCCAGAGGATGGATGGGCTTGAACATTTCAAACTTCACTTTCTCACCCAACACCTTGAAGTTAATGGTTCCCTTTAAAACATTGATCTTCACTCCCGCCGTAGCCATGAAAGGGCGTCCAAAGATAAGGGGAAATCCATTGTCTTCATTGGGGTCATCACCCATATCAAGCACAACAAAGTCGGCGGGAAGAATAAACTTGTCGACTCTTACTAGCACATCTTCCACTACACCCGCCGGTCTTCGCTTGCTTCCATCCGCAAAGGTAAGTTCAATAGGGGTAGGTTGCAAAGCACCAATGCTCAACCTCTTATAGAGAGATAGAGGCATCACATTGACACTTGCCCCTAGGTCCATAAGTGCCCCATCAAGGTGTGTCTCACCAATTTGACATCCGATAGTGAAGCTCCCGAGGTCTTTCCTCTTCGGTGGCATGTGGTGTTGAATCATTGAGCTTACATGCCCTTCAATCTTGTATACTTCATGTTCCTCAAGCCGCTTCTTCTTGGTACACAAGTCCTTGAGAAAATTTGCATAGACCGGCACTTTGCAAATGAGCTCCAATAAAGGGATATTAATCTCTACCTTTTTGAACACTTCATGAAGCTCATTCGTTAAGGTCTTCTTCTTGCTCCTCCTCTCATCGGGGGTGATCTTCATCGCTTGGTTGATATGCACATCATCATCAAGGAGCTCCCTAGAGGTGCTCATGGTTCTTGGTGGGTCCATAGCCTTCATAGCCTCACCACCAAGGTTAGAAACCATGACATTCTCATGCCTAGGAGTCTCCTCACTCAATGCTCCTTCTTGTGTCTTCACTCCACCATAAGAGGTTACATCATTCTCAAAGGACAAGTAACCAAGTCCTTTCCCAAGCACTACTCCTTCATTCTCCTCACAAGTCTTCTCCTCATTCAATCCATAATTGCCAAGGAGTACATTTTCTTCCTCCTTGGCCCCATCCTCCATGTAATGCATATGATCAAAGTTCTCATGAATGAGAATGAAAGCAGAAGGGGTAAATACATTAGAAATGAAGGGAGTAGGAGTATAAGTAGCATGAGAGATACCTGAGTGAGAAGTGAAGATAGCATTGCATTGCTCCTTGGTCATGAACTTAGGGTTTTGCTCCACATTAGAAGGCAAGGTACCTTTTGGCCTCTCACTAACCTCCTTGGCCATTTGGCCCATTTGCAACTCAATCTTTGACAAGCCTTGTTGCAAGATGTTTTGCCCTTGTTGAAGAGCCGAGATCGCTTCATTTCTCTTCACTTGGCTTTGCACAAGGGTGGCGATCATGTCCTTCATTGTCGGCTCCGCGGACTCTTGAGCTTGGGAGCCACTTGGAGCAGCAAAAGATGAAGAGGGGCCTTGATGGTAGGTGTTTCCTCCTTGAGTAGAGAACCCGGGAGGTGATCCAAAAGTTGAGCTCCTATGTCCTCTATATGTGCGACTCCCTTGATACTTATCTCCTCCTTGGTAAGTGTTATACCCTTGAGACCTCTCTTGATACCTTTGAGCATTGTTTCCAAAAGGTTTTGGTTGGTATCCTTGAGTCCTCCCTTGCTCATTCTGAGGTGCAAAGTTGTTGTAAGGTTTTGAAGGCGCTTGATAAGAACCTTGTGAATAGGAACTCACTTGGTTCACTTGTTGTCTCTCTTCCTTCTCTTTCTCAACCATGTAACCACACTCCTCCGCTTGATGGCCAAGAGAGCCACAATAGAAGCAAGGTGGTGAAGAGATAACATTATTGACTTGTCGAGAAGGAGGCTTGGATTGTGCTTGCATGAGCATATCAATCTTCTTATTGAGAGCCGCTTCCAACCTATCAAATTGACTACTCATCAAATCATCACCCGATGGCTCACTTAAAACATTGTGAACTCTTGATACTTGAGGGTGATTTGCCGGTTGTGTGGGGGGAAATCTCCTAGGCCCAAAATCATCCCATTGCTCGGAGTTTGTTGCTAGGTCCTCAAACGTATCCCATGCCTCATCGGGAGACATGCTTGCTATAGTATTGTGTCGAAATGTATCCACCCTTTGTCTTTGTCCGGAAGATAAGCCTCGGTAGAACACATCAACGAGAAACCATTGCTCCAAACCATGATGTGGGCAACTCACGACAAGATCTTTGAATCTTTCCCATGTTTCGTAGAAAGCATCGCCCGATTCGTGCTTGAAGTTGACAATAGAATCCCGAACCTTGGCTGCCTTGCTAGGTGGGAAGAACTTTGAGAGGAAAGCTTCTTGCAACTCAAACCATGAGTGAATGGACCTTGGCGGAAACGGCGCCATTTGACGAATGGTCAAAGTAGGGGGTAAATATAATTTAAGATCGGGGTTGACGTTCCAACGAGGATCGATGGGCTCCTCAATTTCCAAGTAGTACGAATGGTTGATTACTCTAACTATGATGGAAAAGACAAGAAGTGGAATGAGTGAATGAATGTGAGTATGTGACAATGAGTGATGTAGTGGTGTCAAGATTGGTTTTGGAAAGATAATGATGCAAATGAAGTGAAACAACCAACAAGTAAGGAAAGCAAACAAGTAAATAATGTAAAGTGTGTGCAATATATGAGAATGTTGGGGTTTTCGGGTAAACCACAAGTCCAATGTAACTAGCAATGCTTCAATCGAATTAATCATGCCAATGTGTGTGTGAATCAAGCCCCGTATCCTAGCCATGTTATGGGTCTAGGACCATGTTCCTAAGGTATTAAAATGTCATGTTATGGGTCATTCCAACTCTCTAGGTGTCATAGGGGATTCCTCTATGTTACCTAATACCGAATCCCCTAAAGTGCTTAAGAGGCGTAAAGCATCGAAACTAGGGACCCAAACAAGTCACATATCATCACATAAGCACACATATTCATACAATCACAAAGGCATTGTATTCATAAATCAAGCATCACATAGTCAAATTGGACTAGGGCACACAACCCTAGTCCCCAACAAAGGTAACTACTCACAATCCATTAAGGTATACATCATCCAAATACAATAGCAAGCTATAATCATGAGTACAAGAGAGGGAAAGGATGAGAAATGCTCAATCAATGGTGTCTCCTTCTTCTCCTTGGGTTTAGATGACGTCCTTGATATTTGGTGATGATCCCCAACTGCCCAAATGGTGGTGGAAGTGGCGGAGGCGGCGGAAACGAGTAGAAGTGGCGGAGGCCGTCGACGGTCGACCGTTCGACAGGAGGTCGTCGACCGGTCGACGAACGTGCAGCGGCTGATCCGAGAGAAAAGGTGGAGAGAGGAAAGGGGAAAGGAAAAGTGAGGGATTTTGGGGCTGAAGTGAAGATGACCTAATAACGCAAATACTAAGCTATTTATAGGCTAGAGGGGAAGGAATAAAGGGTTTGGATGAAGTAGGGTTTAATCTAATGGCTATGGAGTTTAATGAAGGGTAAAGGGGTAAAATCTTATAGGAGGCAAAAAGAATGAATAGTCTAGGGGTGACCTCACCATATCTAGTATACTCCTTGATGACTTGGGTGCTCATGTGGATGAGTCACAAAGTTGAGCTTGACTTGGACCTTGACCTTCGGAGTTGACCATGGTTGACTCCTCGGTTTCTCGGTCAATCTTCCGGAATTCTCTTGTGCTTCATTCTCGGGACTCGGCATTTGACTCTTCGATGCTCCAAAGTCGGGGTTGACCACGAGTTGACTTTTGGTCCTCGGGTTGACTTTTCGTCTTTTTGCCGGAAATCCACTAAAAACTCCAAAATGCTCCCTTTTGATCCCAATATCGTTCCGATGCTCAATTTACCTACAAGTGTGCAAACAAGGATTAGAGACTCACAAATGGCCATTGGACAAGCACAATAATGATGAATAGAGGCCTAATTTGTATGCAAATCGCATACAAATCACAGCATTGCATATCTGTTAGGTTTGTCAATCATTGAAGTGGGTGAAGGTTAACCCGAAACCCCAATAGTATTTGTGTTTTACCTCATCTCTTGTGTGTCCTGAGTTTGTCAGCTCAACACACGTGTTAGCTAGATTTAAATTACTTGCCTAGTTAATTTCGTAAATTGAAAAATACCAAAAACATTTACACTACACTTCCATCTGCACATAGTCCACATCACGAGTACATAGTCAATCCATCCCTTGCTTATCCATTAGTGCATAGAAACCCTAGGTTACCACATTACCAAGGTGGTTTTGGGCCTGATTCCAATCCCTGTGGTACGACATTCTGGTCTTTAATCTATACTTATCATTGTTTTGACAACGACGAACGCTTGTGTATTTACATGCGTAAAATGGTACAAGTCAATGGTGTTGAACCTCATAGTTATTTTATGTTCCCCATAAAAGGCCAAAATGAAAAACAAAGAAAAACAACCATTCAAATACAAAAGTTACTGTAGAAAGAAAGAAAGCAAAAGTGACAAATTACCTTAATTCCTCAGAAATTCAAATGTGAGAGAAAGCACAGATTCCCTGGTTAACACTCTGTTCCAAAATGCACGAAATGAAATTCAGAGTTGTTAAAAAAAAAGTACACACAATGAAATTCCCTAATCTCAACTCACAACCAAATTTAGTAAAAGAAAAGGAGTTTACAACCAAACAACAGGGAAGACAACAACCAATCCCTTAAAGTCAAAATAACATATAGAAAATCCTACCATTCTATACAGAAGAGAAACAAAAAACACAAATCAACAAAAGAAAAATTTTGGAAGGCCAAAACATACATATCATGATCGCAAAATTCTTTTCAACCTCTTCAAAAGCATGTAACAAAGCAAAATATTATCTTTGAATATGAACTACCCTTGCAAATTATTAAGGTTTTTATCACATATAGTACCTGAACTATTTTTCAATTATATATTTAGTACCTGAACTTCAATTTTTGTCACAAGTAATACTCAAAGTTTTCAATTGTGTCATAACTAGTACCTAAAGTTTTCGATTTCGTCTCTTGTGTTCCCAAAAAAGAAGCTAAAATGGAAAGCTTTGAGTATTACTTGTGACAAAAATTGAAAACTATAGGAATTACTTGTAATAAAATTGAAAATTTTGGGTACTACTTGTAACAATAATTAAAGTTCAGGTACCTGTCTAGATGCAAAGAGTGGTTTTACTTATACTAAGAACCGGGGTTGTCATTCCAACGAGGATCGATGGCTCCCCAACCTCTAGGTAGCGTGCAATCGGGAAAACTCTAGCTAATGATGAATGAGATAAGAGATAGAAAGAGTAGGTGAGTGCTTTAAACAATATGGGTATGTGGTGTAGTGTTCGATTTTGAAAAGCAATGATGCAATGTAAAGATAAGCAAACAAGTAGGCAAACATGTAAAGCAAGTAATGTAAAGAAAAGTGTGTGAAATTTATGAAAATGTTGGGGTTTCGGGTCACTCATAACCCAATGCAACAAGTGATAATTTAACAGTGAAATCAAGCCAATGTGGTCACAAATCAAGCCCCGTATCCTAGCCATGCTATGGGTTTAGAACCGTGTCCCTAAGGTATTCAAATGTCATGCTATGGATCATTTAAACTCTCTAAGTGTATTAGAGGATTTCTCTAAGTTACTTAATGTCAAATGTCCTAAAGTGCTTAAGAGGCATAAAGTATGGACACATAAAGACTCAAATAAGCAGCACATGTACAATCTACCATTTTACTGATGCTATCGATGTGGAATGTAATCATTCTAAGGTATCCTAAAGCCTTACTAGGGTTTATAAGACTCTCTATGAAGATGGAGAAAGAATAGTGATAAGTGCGCAAATACGCACTTAGAGCGTCTTTAATTACTTGAGTTAGACTTTTCCGATAGCTGTTTTGTGTATTTAATGTGTGTTTTCTTGTGATTAGGGAAATTATGAGCAAAAATGTTAATTTGCACAAAAAGGTGCATTTTAGAGGTTTTCAGCGCAATTCCGAAAGTCAACCGTGACTTTGATGACACCGGTCATCACTCGGAAATGGAATACAAAACTGTACGAAGATTTAGAAAACCGTTTCGAATCCCGATAATTTAATCGGCGAACAACCACTTACGGCGGCGCAACCACCACTTGCGGTGGCGAAATAAATTCAAACCTCAACTTTATTTTCCTTAATCTTTATTTTTATATTTTTGTATTTATTTATTTATTTATATTTTTATAAGTTATTTTATTTTATTTTATTTATTTAATTACTTATTTTGGTTTTATTTTCTTCATTCACCGAAAGTCATTCGGTTTTATTAATTTTTTCCCTCCTTTTTGACTTTGCAGATTAGGCCAAACCGCCCGGCCACCCAATTCTTCCACCACTTCATCCTGTCCTCCACCACCTTGCTCCCATCACTGAGCTGCTCCTTGACTTCACTGCCACCAGCTTGGCTGTTTCTCCTTTCCATGTCTACTTAAGGGACATTCTGCAGAGGATAATCATCAGCCATCATCTAATCACCATTGCAGCACTCACCATCACTTCAATTACAAGCCACAGCAGCCCCGTGGCTCTTCTCTCGTGCATCCAAATTAGCTTGCAAATCCAATTGCAATCCCCACAATCATAGCAATTAACATTCACAGACCCAACATCACAACCCAATCTTCACCTCAAATTCCCAGCCATGGCTCTTTCAATCCTCAGAGTCACCATTGCTGCCTCAAGCCCGTGCTTCCAGATCACCGCCGCACCACCGTGGTGCCGCGCCTCCTCTGTTCTCATTTTGCACCCATCGCTGCAATTTCCGGTCTCTCTCACCAAGCAACAGCTCTCTCTCTCGCCGAGAACTCATTCATCCTCCAAAGCCCGTGCTCATCACTGCCGTGACACTAGACCCGAGCCCGCGCCGCCGTGTTCATGAACCTGTGCTTCACCTATCGTCGGCGTCGATCTCCAGCTCACCAGGCCGCACCTCATCGTCGCACCACCATCAGACATCCACCCACGCCGACTTGTCTCTGCCCAGAAATTGGCGTTGCCGTCGCCGGTGACCCAAGATCCGTGTCCAGCTACCATCAGCTGCCACCCCGTGCTCTGTTCACCAAAGAAAGAAGAAACAAATGAAGGAAGAAATCACGGGCTGTAGAGAGTAAAAAGAGAGTTGAGAAGTCAACTCTGAAGACTGGGTTTGGGCCGGTTGAAGAGAGAAAGAAAAGATAATAAAGTCAATTTGGGCTTTTGACCTGTTGACCAAGCCCAAGCCCATTTCTGTCCAATCTGTTATGGACACCAACTTGGCCCATTTATCTGCACCTGGCCCATGCCAGCCAAGCCCAATCCAAATTGGGCCCCCGAAGAATCCAAAGCCCAACTGAAATGGGCCCCCGCCACATCTACGGTCCGAGTCCGTTTCAATAGCTGAGCCCTCCACCTACGCCAGAAGGGCAGTGCCGTCTTCACGCGCACATGGTTGAGTCGTCCACCCGCACCCGACGACAGTGTCTATTTTCATAGACACAACAGTAACATTTACCCAAACTCGTTTATTTATTATATTTGTTTATGTTTAATTTTAAATTCCGCATTTGAATTTTGTGTGAATAATTTTGGGTAATTGTTATTGTGTAAATATTTGTTTTAAACCTTGTTTTATTATTTTGTGTAATAATTTAGGGTTTAGCCCTATTACTCTTGATATTGATGTTGATTTATAATTTTTCTGATATTAAATGTTTGTTTGATTCATTGTTTTGTCATCGATAAATTGCTAGTTTGTTTATTGTGGTTGCGAACATAGTAAGCATACTAGGGTTTTATTGCTAGGATTATATGTGGACCGCCATATCATCATATATTCTAGAAGTAGCAAATAACGGTGTAAGCTATCGTTATATGAATCATCTTTTAGGCAATTAGAACTATATCAGTGTCGAAGTTGCCTAGAGTTACTCGTTCTCTTTATGCATAATGACTTCTTAATGTTGAATCTATGAATATGTCATTCTAGGTTGCATTTTAGAAGCTAAGTTAGGGAATACATGCCATGCACCTAACATACCAAGTAAGAGAGAACAATAGATTAAGTGCAACATGTCATTGGCTTATATAGTCTGAGTAACTACACTTAATTGAAAGCAGTTATAGGTTAACTTATCAAGAGTGCGTATTGTTTGCTGTTTTATATTTGTTTAATTTAATTTTCAAAAACAAAAATCCAAAAATATTTTCTTTTATTTATTTCTTGTTTTCAATTATTCTCAAAAACCGAAAAACACATTTTGTATATATTGTATATATTTGTAAATAAATTATTTGTTGTATATATTAATTAATTTTCGTGACATAGAAAAGCAAATAAACAATCTCATGTGGGTAATGACCCTTGTTTCCACTATACTATTGATCGACATTTTTATTGGTTGCAAGGATTTGTATATAATTACATTCTTTAATTTATTTTGACGAGCGTTTTTGCGCGTATCAATTTTGGCGCGTGAAAATGTCTTGTATCAAATAGGAGGCGTAAAACACGCGAATTGAGGATCATACATGGGTTAAACATGCTCATCATACATATATATTGTCATAGTTTAGAGAAGAGTAAAGAGGCCAAACCTCAACTTGAGTATAGCCTTTAGTGACGAGATGAGCCTCGTAGAGCTCAATGATGCCATCAGACTTGTACTTTATTTTGTAGACCCATTTGTAGCCTATTGGTTTATGACTAGCAGGTAGAGGAACCATACTCCATGTGTTGTTGTGTTAGAGTGCGTCCAACTCTGCATTCATAGCTTTTTGCCAATGCGGATCAAGGATAGCTTGAGAATAGGAGGTGGGCTCGGTGTGACCGGTATTGGTAGCTAAAAAAGAGCAATGTGCAGAAGAAAAACGAGAATATGAAAGAAAATGAGAAAAAGGACATCTAGTACCTAAAGCAGGACGAGACCCCGAGGTAGAGCGAGTGACTTGGTTGGATTGGTGGTAGTCTTTATGCCATGCAGGTGGTTTAGTAGAACGAGTGGACCGACGGGGATAGGGTATGGTAGGGGACGTATGATCAGGTACAAGAGCATCGGGTATGATGTCCTGGTCAGTTGGAGAAGGCTCAGCGAGTGTACTGGTAGTATCTAAAGTGGTGGAACTGACATGATCTAGTGTAGGTGAGATGGTAGTATATGGAGCAGAGGGTTGTACCTGTTCTGTTGGAGAAGAACAAATTGGCTCGTGAACTAATGATGCAGGGTGAGTGGCCCGTGTGTGATAATCTGGGTCATGCATGTGGACCGAGGGATGTGAATTTGAGGTGTTTGTAGGAATAGCAAGAGAGAAAGGAAAGATGGTTTTAGAAAATTTGACATCACGACTGACAAGAAACTTTTTGGTCTCCAAATTATAAAGTTTGTAGCCTTTTTTTTCGAATGGGGTAGCCAATAAAGACACAACGATGAACTCTGGAATCAAATTTTTGAGTACGATGAACAACAGTTGCATAAGCGAGACAACCAAAAACTTTTAAATGATCAAGGCAGGGTGGACAATTGTATAACATTTCAAAAGGTATTTTGGTGGACAGTAATGGAGATGGAAGGTGGCTAATGAGGTAGACCGCGGTCAAGACACACTCACCCCAGAAATAAAGGGGTAGGTTGGATTGAAAAAGTAAAGCACGGGCTACAGTGATGATATGTTGTTGTTTGCATTCAACAACTCCATTATGTTGTGGAGTGTTGTCACGCCCCGGACCCAGTGTCGGTGGATTTTAAGCACCTAAATCCGAATCCGAGGTGTGAGCGTAGAAAAGTAAAATAAAATAATACAAAACCAAATACTTTTCTGAAACTATTTAAAATAAATTTACAAAACTTTTACAACGAGAAAAGTCGCCTTCTGCTAAGCTCTAATCCACTCTCGTCTCTAACCCTTTTCGAAACTCGTAAGTCGTACCTGTAAAACAACCTATTGTAGGGGTGAGCTTTCGTCCTCGCTGCTCAGTAGGGACAAACCTTTTAGTTTAATTTTATAGTGTCGCAACCAAGTTATCAAACAGTAAATTAGAAATACATAAGTCAAAGCTACAATGCACGAATGCGATGCTGACTCAATGCTCATCTCGCACTCATCGCACTTTTCTCTTTTGTTAGTCATCTTGTTTACTCATGGTTGCTATTTCCGAAACCCGATAAGATCGTTTTGCAACCTTAGGGCGGTTGTAAGAGTTTCTATCTTTTTTAGACAGACAACTCACGGGGCATACTTTCCCCTGTTTGTGCACATGTGGGCATACCATAGAACCTAGCACTCCATTGAGTAACTCAACTACACAAAAGGATCACTCTCTTTTCTCTCAATCACTTTGGATTTCATTATCCATATCATTTTTCGATGCATCCTCACAATTTCTCACAATGCATCATGTACGATAATTCTGTAATCTATAGCATAAAAATTTAATAACACATGCTTTAATTCCAAGCTTTAATTCCAATTCTGCTCAATGTTGACGTTGTTGTAATTTGTACTCCGAAGGACTAGATTCCAACGCTGCTAAAGAGTTACACCAGCACGACTCGCATTCTGATTAACTAAACTCCAGTGACTAACCCATTCGTCTCGAATCCCTATTCGCCGATATCCATCGAATCTCAATTTTGTATCCTTCATCAACCCACTTCGAATCGATTTGACCAATTATTTCGAAATAACAATTATTCCGAAATAATAATTAACTAATGTTTTGCTCGGCATTGCATCTCTCATTGGGTGCAAATCCTCATAATTGCTAAGGACACCCAAATCCCTATTTCCCATTTCCTTTGTCCATTTCTGAATTTGAATTCCAAGTCAATCTCCACATCTCTTCAAATCATTTCAATTATTTAACTTCTGCTACAATGCCCAACACATTATTCCATAATAGCTCCACAATTTAACATACTTCGTACCTTTGGGTAATTAAACCCATAAACCAAAACACTTCAACATTTGCTACAAACTCTCGACCAATTGACTACAATATCTCCCAAACACCAAATAGATTAATTGTCAAGAGTTGTGGTGGTTAACCTTAGTGTCCAAGTTCAACTTTGATTTAAACTACACAAATTCCGTAAGTTCGGATACTAGCCAAAAGTAACATTCATTGCAAGTGAATGTCGAAACAGCCAGTACAGTAGCTTAATCACTCCATTGTTCTCAAATAACCCAAACTACGATGACTTAACTCTGATTTTTTTACTCTAACCTCTATTCAAACTCTACATGTTCTGTGCTCGCAACACCACAACCTAGGAATTCACTTGACAAAAACCAATATATCCATAGCAGCTCCACCATACAAATCGTACAAAATAGAGAGAACCCAAACTCTCAGATTTCCTTCCAGTTATGCAAATCAATGAATTAAGCATAACTAAGTGTTAAACGTATCCAAAATTTCAAATTATAATCAGAAATGGCCAAGAGAAACCAAAACTGCTACTGACTGCAGTGAACCCGCAGAGACCATAAAATCCCAAAAGTCAAATTCTTTAAACCTCAACTATAATCGAATTCCAAGAATACCAATGTATAGAGCTCGACATCTAGATGGAGTTTTATACCTGACTCGAAGCTAACCATTGCCAGAGTCATCGGAAAACGCAGAGGATTCGTCGGGAACCACAGAAGCTTTGGAGCTTCGATTCTCACCCAATCTTGATCGATTTGAGCATCTGAGACCATAGACATACTCGGATTGTTGAGGCGAAGCCAAAGAAATTGGTTTCAGACGCCGTCGTGGCCTGGAACGGAAAACCCGTTCGGAACCCATGAATTTCTTCCTTTCGATTGTCTCTCGTCCCTTAACGATTTGAGAAACTAAGAACACAGCCGTGCTCCCCTCACTGAGACGAAGCTAAACACACCGGTTTCCGTCGCTGTCTTGGCCGGAATCGGAAAACCCGATCGGCGCTGCCACTTCTTCTCTCCTCCGTTTCTCTATCCACCGGCGTCGCCGTGACTAGCCTTGACCACTTTGAGACTCGCCGTGTCGAGACGAAGCTAAAGGGATAGGTGCGGCGTTGTGAGGTGGCCGGAGAAGGAAGTCGGTGACGGCAGAGGCGGTGAGGGAAAAACGGGTCGCGCGGGTTTGCTCTGGGTCTTTCCAATCTGATCCAAGCTTTAAGCCCAGATCCAACGGTTCAGATCAATCGGTGGATTGATCAACAACTGAGATTAATTGGTGCTCAATCAATGGCCTAGATCTAACGGTGGAGATCAACGGTTGAGATTAAATCGCCACTAATTTCTTAATTTCTAAACTTCCGAAAATCAAAACAAATAGCTCGGGTATCCGAAAAATACTTCGAAAATTACTACGAACTCGTAACGACGTCTACTTTCTTATTGTGAGCTCAAAAATAAAATTTAACCAACTTCAAAATTTAGAATCTCACAATCCAACCTCCTTAAAAGAATTTCGTCCTCGAAATTCCCTTACAAATCTGGAGTAAAATTCTTCAATAACTGTTTCACAATCTTCTTTCGCTGCTCTTTGCACATCCATAAATTACGGTAATGCAAAATATTAGTTTCACAATTCCCACTAATTAATTTGTGAGCATTTCACTTCAGAACATTGAGGGAAATCCGATGATCAATGGAGTTCTAATCTGAGTCGAACATCGTAACTATATGAATACGGATAGCGAAATCTCTTTTTGTTCTTCCCACAATACTTTCCTTTGAAGAATATGCATCAATATCTTGTATCGAGAGCAGTTTCAGTGATACTCAAAGTAGTTGATCAAAAACCAAATGTAAAACTCAAATGCACATGAAACTATAATTGAGACCATATATTGTTATACCAATACTATATGTCGTTGCCACTTTAAATCATATCCCTGTATCAGAATATTTCTCCATATTTCTACATAATGTCTTAGGGTAACAGGTTTCCATTTCTGTTACCACCACGTCACTTGAAATATTCGTAAAGTGAAATACTGAATAACTGATACACTAATACGTTTCAAAATGACTTTCCCCAGCTCTCTTCTTTCTTTTCCTTACTTTCACTTCCTCCTCTATTTTCCTATTCTTTCTTTCTCTTGCCTTCTTCATCTTCGTCTCTTATACCTACAAAATCATTCTCGAGAAATATTCTCTACAACCACTTCTTCACATTTCAACGTGTAATAATTCATTTTAATTACACAACATCAATTCATATATCTCCTTTCAAATTGCTTTTAAATCATAACAATTCTGCACAGCTTTCCAATCCTGGTGATCTAGGATTACAAACAATCTTTCAATCATATAAACATCTTTAAACTCAAAATCATTCCTTATCCCACATAACGTTTGATATGCCTATGATATATGATTCATCGATCTATCTCATATCCTTCCAAAGTTGTTGAGTTTGTCTAAACATCATAGTCGAACACTTTCTCTTAGACTCATACCTTGCTTTTTTTTTTCTTTGATCATTTCAATCCATAATCACAAATGTGAAATCCTTAAACACATTCAAGAAAATATACTCTACACTTCTGTTCCAATCACTTAAAAATAGCAACAACCAAGTTCTTTCCGATCTTAAATTTCCTTGAGTTTCAGAAATTCTACATACTCAATATTTTTGTTCACCAAAGTAATCACCACTCATCCAATTAAGCTTCCAACTACCAATATCAAGTCTCATTGATCAAATATCCAATCTAGCACATGCAACTGACTTATCTTCAAAATGACACATTTCTCCGACTAAATCTCTTCATAGTAACACGTACTCGTTTTTCCAATGTTTCATGCATTTCTATCACATGATGATTGTTCTGTACCCAACCTTCTAATTTCAACTCAAGCTATGCAAGCCTTATACTTTAGTGATCAAGTTAATCTACACATATGAACACCAATGTGCGACAACTGTAGTTTCACTATTCCAAATCAACTTATGCAGAAATGATCCAAATAGAAGTTTCCTTCTAATCTCAGCAATTATGTGTCTAAAGTATAATTCAACATAATTGAGATTCCTTCTTAGAATTTCAATCAAACTCAGAAATGACTGAGAAATATCAAGAATCGTCAGTGTGCATAACAACCATGCAGAGGTCAAGCAAACTCCAATATAACAATTTTTCCAACTTAAATCTCATCTCAGTTTCCAGTGATTTACATCATTCCTTGTACTCCTTTGTTATGTCTCGAACATCAATACCATCCATTGAAGTATCATACTAATATCGACGAATCCATTCCTCGTTTACTTATGTCAATTAGAGTCGAAACTCTGTCATTCAGCCCACTGCGAAACATACTAAGTCCTTGATCCACATGTTGTTCCGATTATCTAATCTGTGAACAAAGTAATATTTCCTACTTATGCGTAACACCCTTTGATCATGAAATGAAAACAAAACGAAACGTATCGCATCCTTTCTTTCGCTGAGTAAAAAGCACTTAACGAACGTAACTAAGCGATAGAACTCTAATGATCCTCAAGATAAAACAAACCTCTCAAATTGAGTAAAACATTTATAAATAAACAAGGAAATTCCTTTGAACTCTTTTGAAAAATAGAATAACTTCATAAAATTGTCAAGGAACAAAAATAATAAAAAAAATTAGTTCAAGAGTAGGAAAATTTACGGAATTTAAAATAAATAGATAGAAGCGCTATCTTCGGAAAAGATTTACACCTAACTGCATAGGTGACGATCTTAACCTAAGATACAAGAATCGAGCTCTCAGGTGCAGCTGAAAACTTCAAGAATTCTTTAACGCTTTTGTAGTAAAAGGTAAATATCTCAAATATGGTATTGGACTAGAGTGGTTGCAATAGAAAATGCCATCCAACCCTAGACTTCCTTTGGATAGATAAGTAAAATGATCAACAAGCTTGTTGAAACCAAAACGATGGAAACATTTCAAAATCATAAGGAACATGATACCATAAATAATATCATTTCAAATCAAAATCATAATTGTATAAAACCAAAACAGATTGAGAATTGGAAATCCCATTTGGTAACAAAATTGTCGTCTCTCGAGTACTTAACAAAAACTATCGGATATCGATCCCTTAACACCTTAGAGCAATTCTAACTTATTGTCTAATAATACTAAACCTTCACAGATCCTGGGTTTCTAATCCCCGGTTCGCTCTGATACCATTCTGTCACGCCCCGGACCCAGTGTCGGTGGATTTTAAGCACCTAAATCCGAATCCGAGGTGTGAGCGTAGAAAAGTAAAATAAAATAATACAAAACCAAATACTTTTCTAAAACTATTTAAAATAAATTTACAAAACTTTTACAACGAGAAAAGTCGCCTTCTGCTAAGCTCTAATCCACTCTCGTCTCTAACCCTTTTCGAAACTCGTAAGTCGTACCTGTAAAACAACCTATTGTAGGGGTGAGCTTTCGTCCTCGCTGCTCAGTAGGGACAAACCTTTTAGTTTAATTTTATAGTGTTGCAACCAAGTTATCAAACAGTAAATTAGAAATACAATAAGTCAAAACTACAATGCACGAATGCGATGCTGACTCAATGCTCATCTCGCACTCATCGCACTTTTCTCTTTTGTTAGTCATCTTGTTTACTCATGGTTGCTATTTCCGAAACCCGATAAGATCGTTTTGCAACCTTAGGGCGGTTGTAAGAGTTTCTATCTTTTTAGACAGACAACTCACGGGGCATACTTTCCCCTGTTTGTGCACATGTGGGCATACCATAGAACCTAGCACCCCATTGAGTAACTCAACTACACAAAAGGATCACTCTCTTTTCTCTCAATCACTTTGGATTTCATTATCCATATCATTTTTCGATGCATCCTCACAATTTCTCACAATGCATCATGTACGATAATTCTGTAATCTATAGCATAAAAATTTAATAACACATGCTTTGAAACATAACATCAAATATCATACTTGTTCATTTAATAATTAAAGCAATAACACTCAACAGGTAATTCAATCAACATTAAACACTTCCCAATTTATTAAATTACTTAACAATATAAAGAAAAGGTTTCCCGAGATCCCCTACCTGAATTTCCAAGCTTTAATTCCAATTCTGCTCAATGTTGACGTTGTTGTAATTTGTACTCCGAAGGACTAGATTCCAACGCTGCTAAAGAGTTACACTAGCATGACTCGCATTCTGATTAACTAAACTCCAGTGACTAACCCATTCGTCTCGAATCCCTATTCGCCGATATCCATCGAATCTCAATTTTGTATCCTTCATCAACCCACTTCGAATCGATTTGACCAATTATTTCGAAATAACAATTATTCCGAAATAATAATTAACTAATGTTTTGCTCGGCATTGCATCTCTCATTGGGTGCAAATCCTCATAATTGCTAAGGACACCCAAATCCTTATTTCCCATTTCCTTTGTCCATTTCCGAATTTGAATTCCAAGTCAATCTCCACATCTCTTCAAATCATTTCAATTATTTAACTTCTGCTACAATGCCCAACACATTATTCCATAATAGCTCCACAATTTAACATACTTCGTACCTTTGGGTAATTAAACCCATAAACCAAAACACTTCCACATTTGCTACAAACTCACGACCAATTGACTACAATATCTCCCAAACACCAAATAGATTAATTGTCAAGAGTTGTGGTGGTTAACCTTAGTGTCCAAGTTCAACTTTGATTCAAACTACACAAATTCCGTAAGTTCGGATACTAGCCAAAAGTAACATTCATTGCAAGTGAATGTCGAAACAGCCAGTACAGTAGCTTAATCACTCCATTGTTCTCAAATAACCCAAACTACGATGACTTAACTCTGATTTTTTTACTCTAACCTCTATTCAAACTCTACATGTTCTGTGCTCGCAACACCACAACCTAGGAATTCACTTGACAAAAACCAATATATCCATAGCAGCTCCACCATACAAATCGTACAAAATAGAGAGAACCCAAACTCTCAGATTTCCTTCCAGTTATGCAAATCAATGAATTAAGCATAACTAAGTGTTAAACATATCCAAAATTTCAAATTAATATCAAAAATGGCCAAGAGAAACCAAAACTGCTACTGACTGCAGTGAACCCGCAGAGACCATAAAATCCCAAAAGTCAAATTCTTTAAACCTCAACTATAATCGAATTCCAAGAATACCAATGTATAGAGCTCGACATCTAGATGGAGTTTTATACCTGACTCGAAGCTAACCATTGCCAGAGTCATCGGAAAACGCAGAGGATTCGCCGGGAACCACAGAAGCTTTGGAGCTTCGATTCTCACCCAATGTTCATCGATTTGAGCATCTGAGACCATAGACATACTCGGATTGTTGAGGCGAAGCCAAAGAAATTGGTTTCAGACGCCGTCGTAGCCTGACGAAACGTCAAAGTATGGGGTAAGTAGATTGTGAAGGGGGGTTGTCGTTCCAACGGAGGATCATGGGCTCCTCAATCCCTTGGTAGTTTGTGTGATCAAATGCTCTAGCAATGATGGAATAGATGAGAAATGGAAAGAGTGAGTGAAGGTGAGTATGTGACAATGAGTGAAGTGTGAGTGTAGTGAGTTTGGTTTTGGGAAAAGCAATTGTGAAATGCAAGCAACAAACAAACAATTAAAGTAAATGTAAGCAATAAAGATAGATGTGTGTGCACAATAAGGAAAGTGTTGGGGTTTTCGGGTAAACCACAAGTCCAATATAACTAGCAATGCTTCAATTGAATTAATCATGCCAATGTGTGTGTGAATCAAGCCCCGTATCCTAGCCATGTTATGGGTCTAGGACCGTGTTTCTTAAGGTATTCGAATGCCTTATTAGGGTCATTCCAACTCTCTAGGTGTCATAGGGGATTCCTCTACGTTACCTAATACCGAATCCCCTATAGTGCTTAAGAGGCTAAGAGCACCGAAACTAGGAACTCAAACAAGTTACAACTCATCACATATGCTTCCAATTGCCTTGAGTGTGTGAGGTTACCAATCTCACACAATCTCATCAAGATAGGTTAGTCAACATGCCAAAGAGGTGCTAAATTCTAAGAACAAGCAACCAACACATATTGAAATGGGTAAGCACACATATTCACACAATCACATAAGCATTTTATTCATAAATCAAGCATCACATAGTCAAATTGGACTAGGGCACACAACCCTAGTCCCCAACAGAGTTACTACTCACTAATCATCAACATATACATCATCAAATTACATAATAAAGCTCTAGACATAAGGAAAAGAGAGAGAGTAGAGTTGAGGGATGCTCAATGAAGTATTCTCTTGCTCCTTCCTAGCCTTGATGATGAATCTTGATGCCCTGTGAGTAATTCAGCTACCCAAAATGGTGGTGGAGGTGGAGAACGTCGTGATGAACAGCTTTGGTGAAGGATGGTGGAGGAGAGGAGGTGTGGAAGTGGCAAAATCGGGCTGCTCAGCCGTGCGTCGACCGGTCGTCGACCTTTTGTCGACCGGTCGACAGACGTGCAGGAGCTGATCTGAAGGAAGAGGTGGAGAGAGGAAAGGGGAAGGAAAACTTGGGAATTTTGGAGCTGAAGTGGTGGTCTCCCCTAATGGGGCTAGTACTAGGTATTTATAGGCTAGAGGGGAAAGAATAAAGGGCTAGGATGAAGTAGGGTTTAATCCAAGGGCTCAAAGGTTTAATGAGGGGCAAGGAAGGGAAATCACAAGGGAGGACAAAATGGAGGAATAATCAACATGTCACCTCACCAAATCTAGTGTGGTCCTTGATGATGTGGGAGCACATTTGTGAATCACAAGGTTGACCTTGACTTGGACCTTGACTTTGACCTTTGGAGTTGACCATAGTTGACTTTTCGGTTTCTCGGTCAATCTTCCGGAATTCTCTTGTGCTTCATTCTCGGGACTCGGCATTTGACTCTTTGATGCTCCAAAGTCGGGGTTGACCACGAGTTGACTTTTGGTCCTCGGGTTGACTTTTCGTCTTTTTGCCGGAAATCCACTAAAAGCTCCAAAACGCATCCTTTTGCTCCCAATATGGTTCCGATGCTCGATTTACCTACAAGTGTGCAAACAAGGATTAGAGACTCACAAATGGCCATTGGACAAGCACAATAATAATGATTAGAGGCCTAATTTGTATGCAAATCACATACAAATCATGGCCGGGAACGGAAAACCCGTTCGGAACCCATGAATTTCTTCCTTTCGATTCTCTCTCATCCCTTAACGATTTGAGAAACTAAGAACACAACCGTGCTCCCCTCACTGAGACGAAGCTAAACACACCGGTTTCCGTCGTTGTCGTGGCCGGAATCGGAAAACCCGATCGGCGCTGCGACTTCTTCTCTCCTCCGTTTCTCTCTCCACCGGCGTCGCCGTGACTAGCCTTGACCACTTTCAGACTCGCCGTGTCGAGGCGAAGCTAAAGGGATAGGTGCGGCGTTGTGAGGTGGCCGGAGAAGGAAGTCGGTGACGGCAGAGGCGGTGAGGGAAAAACGGGTCGCGCGGGTTTGCTCTGGGTCTTTCCAATCTGATCCAAGCTTTAAGCCCAGATCCAACGGTTCAGATCAATCGGTGGATTGATCAACAACTGAGATTAATTGGTGCTCAATCAATGGTCTAGATCTAACGGTGGAGATCAACGGTTGAGATTAAATCGCCACTAATTTCTTAATTTCTAAACTTCCGAAAATCAAAACAAGGGAGAATGGTCACTTTGGTCACTGAACTTTGCCAGATTTGACACTTTAGTCACTGAACTTTCGAAAATATCACTTTAGTCATTGAACTATTACACCGTCTATCACTTTAGTACCTCCGTTAGTTTTTTCCGTTAAAACAACATCTCTCCATTAAATTCAGGGGTATTTTAGGGATGTAAGACCAAAAAATTATTTTTCTGACTCACTTTCTATCATATTTACGGTATCCAACTTGGGAACCTTTTAAAATATATTTTTGCTCATTTTATCATATATACTTCTTCATAAAAATTGTTCTATATTCTGTCTATTATTCCGTATTTAAATGGCATGATCATCCAACGGTTTAAACATTCCAAATCTTAGAATTTATCTAGTATACTCACAAGAAAACCTCTATGTTGTTCACAACTTCAAGTGATCATATCTCACTCATTTCTTAACTAAATTTTGTAATCTTTATATCAAAACGAAGCTTAGAACCTGAAATTTTAATCTGGAGAATATCATAATTATTGGTTAGATTTACATTATGTAACAATTTAAGGAAATCTTGGGCCATTATTTCTGGGCTAACACTAATAGGCAAAGTTTTACTTAAATTGTTACATAATGTAAATCTAACCAATAATTATGAAATTCTCCAGCTTAAAATTTCAGGTTCTAAGCTTCGTTTTGATATAAAGATTACAAAAGTTAGTTAAGAAATGAGTGAGATATGATCACTTGAAGTTGTGAACAACATAGAGGTTTTCTTGTGAGTATACTAGATAAATTCTAAGATTTGGAATGTTTAAACCGTTGGATGATCATGCAATTTGAATACGGAATAATAGACAGAATATAGAACAATTGTTATGCAGAAGTATATATGATAAAATGAGCAAAAATATATTTTAAAAGGTTCCCAAGTTGGATACCGTAAAAATGATAGAAAGTGAGTCAGAAAAATAATTTTTTGGTCTTACATCCCTAAAATACCCCTGAATTTAACGGAGAGAGGTTGTTTTAACGGAAAAAACTAACGGAGGTACTAAAGTGATAGACGGTGTAATAGTTCAATGACTAAAGTGATATTTTCGAAAGTTCAGTGACTAAAGTGTCAAATTGTGAGCTCAAAAGTAAAATTTAACCAACTTCAAAATTTAGGATCTCACAAGTGTAAACGCAAGTACTGATACTCAATGCCATGTGTATTAAACTGATGTCTCATGAATAGAAATTCAGACCCATTATCAACCCTGATAGTTTTAATGGTTGTATGGAATCAAGTTCGAACAAAAGCAACAAATGACTAGAGGACAGATTAAGTGTGATATTTATGGTGCATCAAAAAAACCCATGTGGACATAGTAAAATCATCCACCATGGTAAGAAAAAAATGTGCTCCAGAATGGGTGGGAACGTTGTGAGGACCCTATATATCACAATGTAATAAATCAAAAGGAGCATGAGTTGTTATTGAAGAAATATTACTGGAGGATAGCAAGGGAGAGGCTAATTTAAGACTAGAAGGGGATGGATGCCCAAGTCGCATATCCCACAAGTTGGAGGGGTGTGAGACTTGATGAGAGGTAGGTGTTCTCAGTAATGGGGACATGTAATAAAGACCACCACGTTGTTCACCCGAGCCAATCATCTTCCCCGTAGCCAAGTCCTGCAAGACACAAAAGGTGGGAAACAAAATAGCACAACAATTTAGAGAACTAGTGATTTTGCTGGCAGACATGAGATTTAAGCGAAAAGATGGTACACATAGAACTTTTTCTAAGGTAATATCATAATTGAATGGGATGGTGCCAGTGTGAGTGATGGGAACCGCAAATCCATTGGGTAAATTAACAATGGGTAGTGATGTAGGATTTGTCTTATTGAAAGAGTGGGATCATATGTGATGTGGTCTGTAGTTCCGTTATGCAAAATCCAAGGTTGAGTAAATATAGAGTTAATTGAAACACTAGAAGTAGGGCTGTCAATTCCGACACGACCCGATAACACGACTCGAAACCCGCACGAAACGCACGATTAAAAAACGGGTCATTTGCGGGTCAACCCGCCAAAACCCGTTTAATAAATGGGTCATTTGCGGGTCAACCCGCCAACACGAAATAAATCCGTGTAACCTGTTTACTAAATGGGTTGGGTTGGGTTATATATAACCCAAGTACACGATCCATTAAAAGTAAGTAATAATAATTATATATATTAGGGTTGAACAAGTCTTTTTTCACTTTTAGGGTTAGCAGTTTTGCACTTAAAAAATTAATACTATAAATTCTACGTCTTAATTCTGAATTAATTGACAGCCCTACACAAACCCTAAACCTCCTCATCTTGGCATCGACGTCAAAATATTTTCTCCCATTTTGATTCTTTTTCAAGGTATATAGTAATACCTGGAAGTCAATTTGTGGTACATAGAAGCACCATCTGTGAACTTCTTTAGTACTATATTTGATGTACGTACTTTGATCTATTCTAATTAAATGTTTGTTACGCATGCTTTGATCGATATATCTGGGGATTGAATCGTTTTATTTCATATTATTAATATTGGGAGTACTTGAATGTCTCAGAATTTTTTTGTGTGACTTGAAATATATATATTTTTTTACAATTGGATTTATTTACTTATGTTTTATTTATGAATCATATATTTTTTTTTCTTATGATGTGAAGATAGCATGGTGACGTTAAGTAATTAATATTACTTTCACGATTTTAATACATTTTTTTAGTTAAATGAGTCATAATGTTAACCCGTTAAATAGTGTAAATGGGTCATTGAACTCAACACGACACGACACGACCCATATAATAAACGGGTTAGGCGGGTTGTTAACGGGTTACCCGTTTATTAAATGGGTTGGGTTTGGGTTTGGATTTTTGACACGATTATTAAATGGGTTGGGTTTGGGTTTACCTTTTTGACACGATAAAAACATTGACACGACCCGAACCCAACACGACACGACCCATTGACAACCCTAACTAGAAGAAGGAGACAGACCTGCAACATTTGCAAAAGCATTGCTATTACCAGCAACATTTTGTGTGGCCATTGTAGAAATGGCCTGAGCTAATTGTTGAAGTTCCTCTGGTGAAAGGCTATGCAGTCAGTTTGGTAAAGGTGCTGAGGTCGATGCCTGAGATTCTTGTGGCGGGAAGACAGGACCTGCATATGCTGCGTTGGCAGCATGGAAAGAACCACGTAGGTTGCCTCCACATTACTATTGTGATTTATTGTTTTGTTTGGTGCCTTGGTTGCCATCATTTCTTTTATTTCTGCATCTATCATCAGTATGGCCTCTCTTGTCACAAAATGTGCAATAGAATTTTAGAGTCCGAAAGGTTTTAATGGTATGTCCGCCTCTATCGCAATCACTACAATGCTTGGTTGTGGAATTATTTGAGAAATTGTGTGGAAAATTATTTGACCGATTTTGAACTGCAGCAGCTATGGAAAAATTCTCTGTTGATCCCAATGTCATCTGTCGTTGTTTTTCATCTTGGTTGACGATTGAGTAAGTTTTACGGACGTTAGGCAACAATGTCATCATGAGGCTGTTGCTGCGAACACCATTAAAGGTGTTGTTGAGCCCCATAAGAAATTGCATCAGCCGATCTACTTCTCTTCATCCATTACGTGCTGTCATTTGATTGCACGTGGGAAGATTTTGATATGTTTCCAATTCATCCCAGAGACCTTTGATTTGCGTAAAATAGGTCTGAACTGTCATAGTGCCTTGTGAGAGAGAGACAATTGCTTTCATGGTATTTTTGTTATCATGGTATTTATTGATTAGATTTAATAGAGACGGCAAGCCGAGGGTTTCTATAGGGATGATTCAGGAGGTCAAACATTTAAGTTTGGTAATTGTTATGAGTTATGCAAAGATTGGGTGACGTTTCAACATCAACCTCGAGAAGAATTTGGTCCAACACCCACACAAAGAAACTGTACTTATCATATTCTTTGGAGGACGACGAGGATCCTATTAAAGCTTCTCCTACTTCGGCTTAAACATCAATTATTAGGTCTATTGGAAGAAATGCCGCAAGTAGATCAAGACAGAAGGGAAAAGAAGTGGAAATCAAATCCGTTGAAAAAGAAATGGTTGCCGGGATGCGAGACATGGCGGCACAAATGAAGGAGGTGGAAGAGGAAAGGAAGAGGATAGAGAAGAAAAGGGAGGAATGAAGAGAGCTTGCTAGACCATGGAATTTACACCAAGAAGTATGGAGTATTTTGATGGAAAGAAAAGAGAAAATCTCCAAAAATTCAAAGGTGCTCATGAATTGTTTCCGAGTTCCGGTTCATCATCCAATAACTATCGTCCCGAAATGTCATTTGATGAAGATGAATAGTTTGGTTTATTTAGTCAAAATAAATTTGCGTTTGGATTTAGTCTTTGGCCTAATAATATATTAAAGTTGTTGTAGGCTTTTAAGTTTTCTAGTTGTCACTTAATTTTTCAAGCATTATGAACTTGTTCATGTACTTATTCATTTATGAATGTTAATGTAATTTTTGTTTTATAAAATAAAATGGTGAGAATTTAGAATGAAATTGACTATTTAAGTACAATATAGTGAGACCCTAATTTTTATTATTGTAGATTGGAGTCTATGCGAAAAAAAAACCCTAATCTCATGATGCTGCCTCTTTGGCTTCTCTATGCGCTATTCTTAGTGCAAACTATAGCGTCGCCGGCGTTCGTTGGTGTTGCAGCACATGGTGAGGATGGCATTGGCCTCCTTCACCTACAAGGACGGCTCTGTCCGTCACTTTTTCTTTATTCCTTTAGTGGTTACTTATTTAGAAGGCATTTTTCTCTTCAAAGATGGTTGGCATTGCTTCGATCTGATGTGCTAGATGTGGTGGTTGCACATCCAGATCTGGTCTCGCAAAGGCTTTGGCTCTTTGTCGATTCTTCTATGAAGAATCAGGTCCTTTTTAACCAATCTTTCTCGCTACAGATTATTGGTGCTTCTTCTAATTGTGGCTTCAGTTTTTTTTTTGTGGGCACTACACCATAAACCCTCATCTATAGCGTCCCAAAATGCAATAGTAGGATTAGATAGCGCTTTAGTAAACGTTGTGTCTGCCGGAGCTATAATAGGTACCGGGTCAAACATAGCGTTTTTCGAGCGCTATGATAAGTGACATATAGATAGCGTTTCTGAAACGCTATTGTTTAACATCTTGTAGCGTTTATGAAATGCTATTATTCCATTTCCATAGCATTGCAGTAATGCTATATCCTATATGATGGAGCATTTCTTTAAACGCTACTATATATGTCATAGCACTTCCAAAATGCAATAATAAGTCCCACGATCTTTTAAGTTGATATCAAATGCAATTCAAACCAATTTCATTAAATAATCTGGAAATGATTGAATATAATGTAACATTCATACATTAAACATTTTTACATTGTCTCATATGAATTGATGATACAAATCCTAATCGAAACAATACTGAAGCCTTAGAACATCACCTCTATTACTTCTCCAAAGAAGCAGACTTTGTCTCTTGTATTTGCAAAATAGTCTTGATGTTGAGGGCCTCTTGTCTGTTAACATAAAACAACAAGGCATTGATCGTCAAATAAAGGCAATTAGCGCAATAAAGCAAACTAGCACTAATATACACAAGAAATAACAACATCAAGCACAATCAACAATCCTCAACTTATGACATTAGTATAATTCTACTATGGATTGTTTAACAGAATTAACTCTAACAAAACCTTGGGCTAATTCTACCAAACAAACATTAGTCAATCCCTCACAAAACATCAAATTCAAATCTTCAGGCTGATTGCAACACTGTCCCACAAAAGCTACACCCTGATCTCCAACATAGAAACCCTGCCAGGAAAAAGTAAAGGAAAAAGTTGCTGCCACTTTTAATACATGACATGTATGTGAAATACAAATTATCACTATGATTCCAGTTAAAAAGTATGTAAAATAAAAGAACTCATTTGACCATAATCCCAAGTATCAAGTATTCAAAGGGAAGCATTGAATGTTAAATGAGATTGAAAGTCCCAATGTGGATGCAATTCTGAATTTGCAGAGACAGTTGGTTTTGACCAATAACCTATATATTCATACATACTTTTAGCAAAAATAACAACAACAATTGATACTCATTAACAAACTTGCAGATTAAAATTTGGGGGCTGGATTTAATAATAAAACCTCTAAAGAAAGAAAGAATTGCAGCAAGATAATGCAAAGTAGAGATGGTTACAGAAGTTCTACTTTATGCTACCATAAACAAGAAAAGTTAACATGATTTCTTGATATGTAAAACACAACAAGAATGATTGACATGATTTCTGAATATGTAAAAGTAGTGCAGCAAAGTTATGCTGCATTGGCGATAGGTTACCTGGCAAACCAGAGCAGCCTCTGCACCGCAAAACAAGATCTCTAAGAATATAGCTTTAGTCCTACAAAGTAAACAATAAGGCTTTAGTCATTTCTTTTTGCATAATAGCATGCCCAGCCTGGGGGAACTTGAGGATATATCCTTTAACAAATTTATAAATAAACTGGAATAGCAAGCTCAAAACTTGAGGATATGTCCTTTATATTAGTTAAGGAAGATAACTATGTACAAATCACAAGGAAAGGAAATTGGATATCATGTACAGTAATAAAACAAAAAAAAATTAAAATTTTCAGAAACTAAAAATTAAGCAGAGAAGAATCAAGACTAATTTGGCAGCTGGGCTCCTCTTTCACCCACTTCACAAGATACTCCATCTTTTCTTGTCCAATCTTCGTATGCAAGGTTTGAGTCCAAACCAAAACACAAATAGCCAAGTCAGTACTAGCCTCACCAACCTTTCTTGAGCTCTTCACCCTTCTCTCATACTCTTCAGCAACCAAAATTGCAATATCAACCATGATAATATATCTCTGAAAGGTAATGAAACAAGTGTTGTGTTTTTAATTTGATCGTTTAATAAGTGGAAGCCTCACGCAATTGGTCCCAGTGATGATGGTAATTATATCACAAAATGACCAATTATTATTTTTGGTTTACTTTATTGGGCCTGAACAGCCAAAAGTACTGCACATCGTACAAAAAATCAAAGTGTGAAACAAATTTGTTCTAGATCAAACCATAAACAAGCCAAAGAATCGATTGATATTTTAATGAACAAATCAACAATTTATCAGGGATTGAATATATGCACACGTTCATGGTTCAAGAAAGTCATGACAAATATTTAAGCATACAAATTTTCAAAAGGTATCACCATGATAACATAACAAAGTAAGAAAAAAGAATTACCAGTTCCATGGAGACCAATTCAAATGTTAATATAATCGTGCACTGGGATGAAAGTGGCACGCCATAGACCCACATCATAACAATGCTATTGAAGCCACTCCCTTAATTAAGCTTTAACATTTTCTGTACGTTTTGTATAGAAGTACCCAAAACGTAATTATTCCCAATAGCCCAAACTAGAAAATCCTAGAAAGCACAATGTTGATATATGGTAAATAAAATCAATAAAATCATAGAAAGAGTAGTGGAGATTAGTTTTCTAGAACGAGAACAAATACTGTATAGGGGTTTCGAGACAGCCATATATTATATATAGAGATAGAAGGACGAATTGAAGGACGTGATTTAACCATAAACAAAAAAGCAGCAAAATAATAATAATAGCCACTGCTATCTAGCAATATGAACTAATCCCAGGTCTAAATCCACAGAAACCCCAATTCTCCCTAAATCCACAATATGTCTTAAACCCTAACAAGCATCGAGAGGAAGGAAGAAGTAGAGAAGTAAATCAAACCAGAGCTTGGGCTGAGAGAGAAGAGCGGCTTGAATCGGACCTTGGGCTTGGCGGTGATGCACGACGTTGTGATCTGTGCAGATCTCGATTGAACAAAGGAGAGGGAAGTCGGAGAGAATTCAATATGGGCTTGAGAGAGAGAGAGAGAGAGAGAGAGAGAGAGAGAGAGAGAAAGCCGGTGGGATAGGAGCTGCAAGGTTTCTATTGACGACGACAGAGGAGCTCGTGGTGGTGCAGTGATTCGGATTCCAGTCGTTGTAGTCTTGTAGAGAGCATAGTAGCTCGTTGAGGCCCTTTCCTTTTTGTTTTGAATTGGAAAGATGTTCATTGGGGTTGTATAATTTTCTATTCACTTAGTTTCCTCTTTTAATCAAACGCTATAGATAAGATAGGTGTACCGCGGAAGGAAAAAAACCGCTCGACATACATGAGGCGCCAATTAACCCGCCCAAATTAAAAAAGATATCATAGCGTTTCTTTTTATAAAATGTTTGAAAAGTGACTTTTTATAGCATTTATGGGAAAAACGCTATTACTTTGTGCTATAAATGAACACTTTTTTTTGTAGTGGGGATCTAGGAGGCTTTAGCATGAGTCATGGTTTTATTTGGTTCAGTAGTTTTCATGATGGTTCTGTGAATGAGAACCATTGTATATTGAAGATGGAAACGACTTATGGTACAATTTATTATGTCATTCTCTCTAGTTGTTCGTTTACCAAGTCTCTAGATCATGATTAATAAGTGCGTAAATATGCACTTAAAATATCTTTAATCACTTGGATTGAGCTTTTCCGAGAGCCTATTAATATGTTTAATGTGTATTTTCGTGTTTATACGGAAAATATGTAGAAAATGTTAATTTGCACAAAAAAGTGCATTTTGAAGGTTTCAGCGCAATTCCGAAAAGTCAACCGTGACTTTTCGACGTCAAAATGACACCGGTCATTCATCGTATGTACGACGATTTCGAAAACCGTTTCAAATCCCGGCAATTTTACCGGCGAACCACCACAATTAGAGGCGCAACCACCGCAGGCGGTGGCGAAATACATTTCAAATCCTCCACTTTATTTTCCTTAATCTTTATTTTTATATTTTTGTGTTTATTTATTTATTTATGTTTATATTTTTATAATTAATTTTATTTTATTTTATTTATTTAATTATTATTCTTTGTTTGATTTTCTTCACCGAAAGCATTTGGTTTTCTTCTTTTTGACCATTTTTGCAGGTTGTCTGCAATCAATTCAAACGCCACACAGCCGGAGTCCACCATCCTTGGATTCCAGCTGCCGTCCAATCCATCTCTCGCAATACATAATCACATTCATCAACCCATCTCCATCTCATCACTTCTTTCATTTCTAATCACCAAACCTGCAAATCAAATCACAAACACATCACAGCCACCATTGCAGCCTGCAATTCCAGAACCATCACAACCATGTCAGCTTCTTCAATCTCACCTGCAAGATCACAAGCCCAGAGCACTCAATTGCTCTAGGAACCCATGTCATCGGACTGCCACCATCAACATGGCCACCGCTGCCATCATCCAATTCAATCCCAATTACGATTTTGGCAATCACGGCATCAGCAGATCACCACCGTCAAGCTCCATCATCATCGATGACCAGCACGGCGTCTCTCAACTCTGCCACGCCGCCAATCACTGTCGGCTACGTGCCATGCTCTGCCGTTCCCAGACCATTACTGAGCCCGTGCTCAGTCCATTTCCAAGCCACCGCCGCACCTCCATTGCCGAGCGCCTGAGCCCACCGGTCTTCAATTCCACCTCAAGCCGTGATCGATTTCCAGCCGGCGTCGATATCAGGCCACCACGCCATATCACCCATATGCACCGTCGATTCCAGACTACCACCACGGCGTCTCTACGGCCCGCTCTCTCTGTCTTGATCTGCTGGGCCGGAAGAAGAAGCAAAAGAAAAGAAAAATGAAGAGAGAAATCACGGGGAAAGAAGAAAAATAAGAGAGAAAAGAAAATAAGGATTTGGGCTGGTTGACTTGTTGACCGACCCAGTCAAGGCCCAATGGCCCATGTCCATTTGCTATGGACACCCAAGCTTCCCAAGAATCCAAAGCCGAACTGAAATGGGCCCCCGCCACATCCAAAGTTCGAGACCGTTCCATAGTTGAGCCCTCCACCTTCGCCAGAAGGGCAGTGCCGTCTCCACGCGCACATGGTTGAGTCGTCCACCCAGACCTGACGACAAGTGTCCATTTTCATGGACACAACAGTAACACTTACCCAAACTCATTTATTTATTATATTTGTTTCTGTTTAATTTTAATTTCCGCATTTAAATATTGTGTGAATAATTTTGGGTAATTGTTATTGTGTAAATATTTGTTTTAAACCTTGTTTTATTATTTTGTGTAATAATTTAGGGTTTAGCCCTATTACTCTTGGTATTAGCTTTGATTTATAATTTTTCGGATATTAAATGTTTGTTTGATTCATTGTTTTTTCATCGATAAATTGCTAGTTTGTTTATTGTGGTTGCAAACATAGTAAGCATGCTAGGGTTTTATTGCTAAGATTATATGTGGACCGCCATATTATCATATATTCTAGAAGTAGCAAATAACGGTGTAAGCTATCGTTATATGAATCATCTTCTAGGCAATTAGAACTACATCAGTGTCGAAGTTGCCTAGAGTTACTCGTTCTCTTTATGTTTAATGACTTCTTAATGCTGAATCTATGAACATGTCATTCTAGGTTGCATTTTAGAAGCTAAGTTAGGAGTACATGCCATGCACCTAACATACCAAGTATGAGAGAACAATAGATTAAGTGCAACATGTCATTGGCTTAGTCTGAGTAACTACATTTAATTGAAAGGAAGTTACAGGTTAACATATCAAGAGTGCGTATTGTTTGTTGTTTTATATTTGTTTAATTTAATTTTCCAAAACAAAAATCCAAAAATATTTTCTTTTATTTATTTCTTGATTTCCATTATTTCAAAAACTGAAAAACACATTTTGTACATATTGTATATATTTGTAAATAAATTCTTTGTTGTATATATTATTTAATTTTCGTGACATAGAAAAGCAAATAAACTATCCTCTGTGGGTAACGATCCCTACTTTCCTATACTTTATTCGATATTCATATCACAGTAGGGTTTATCTCGATATGGTTATTTTTGTGTATCTTTTTGGTGTGCGAAAATAATTGTATCAATGACATTGCTTGTTGGGATTCCATAATTGTGTATGTTACTCACCGCATTGTTGGTAATTATCTACGAGATAGTGAGAGATTGCTATTGAATTGGTCTGTACGTTGTCGACAGTCTATGACAAAATGGATGGTTGTTTGGTTCTTTCACCATCAACCTTTGAGCTTTATTGTTGTAAGACAACTAATTGGTGCAATACACTTTTTGGTTTGTCCAGGTTTAGATTTTCATATTAACCTTAGTTGGTTAATTATCGCTCCTGTTATTGATCAGGATGCCAATACTAGGGATTGTAATCGTTTGACTATTTAATTAATATATTGATCTTCCTTTCAAAAAAAAAGTACAATACAGTGAGACATAAAAAAATGACAATAAAAACTATTTTTATTCAATGCTATTAATTCAAACAAGCCACACAACAATAAAATAAAGTTATTCAAACAAGCCACTCAAGCCACTCAAACATGACAAGCATAGCCAATTATTACAGCTACACATAGAAATTAAATAAAGCGATAGTATAACCGGGAGGTCATCGTGTTGCCCAAAGGTGCTTGATAAGATCTTGTTGTAAATCATTGTTTGCGGCTCACGAGCGTATCATCCTATAACGATGCGTACTTCCATTGAGATCTGGCCAATCCTTGGATCGCGAGGTAAATTTGGGCCTTCATAAATTTTTGCCCGAATTCTTCGTAACCTATTTGGGTTAGGTTCATCGTCGTCGGAATCACCATCATAATAGTCATAACGCTCATCCTCCACAATCATATTATGAAGTATTGTACATGTAAGCATAATCAAGTTTAGTTTTGCGAGATCTCACCCTCTTGCAAGCTGCCTGATGATTGCAAACCGTGCCTGGAGAATCCCAAATGCCCTTTCAACGTCCTTACTATACGCCTCCTATTTTGTGGAAAAATACACTTCTTCTTTAGTTCTAGGATGCTTGATTGATTGGACAAGTGTCGCCCATTTTGGGTAAATGCCATAAGCGAGATAATAACCAATGTTGTGACGATTACCGTTGATTTCATAATCCAACTATGGTGCATCGCCCTCTATTAGAGCATCAAACAGTGCTGAATGCCCGAAAACAGTGATGTCGTTTTGGGATCCCGGGATCCCAAAGAATGCAAGTCATATCCATGTGTCAAAATCTGCAACGGCTTCCAGAACATTCGTTGGCTTTTTGTTTTTCCGCTAAAACTTCCCTGCCACCCCGTGGGACAATTCTTCCACCACCAATGCATAAAGCCCAACAATTTGATCATCCCAGGAAACCCCCGTCTCTCGGCTCTTTGTAGAAGCCTATCCAAATCTTCAGTTGTTGGTGCCTGGAGATAGGTTTCCTTGTAGATCGTGACAATGGTACGGTAAAATTGAGCCATATTCTTGATCGCAGTCAATTCAGTCATCCTAAATTATTCATCCAATGAGTCAGCTGAGCATGCATTAGCAAGAATTCAGAGTGTACATGTTATCTTTTGATCGGGTGAGAAGTTGGGATGACCGACATCATCATATGATTGCCTGAAGTAAGGGCTAGCTGCTTGGACATAGTCTAGCATGCGGAGGAAAACTGGGCATCTCATTCTATAGCGGCGTCTAAACTCGACCTCATTGAATACAAAATTATCCATGAAGTAGTCATTCAACAATCTTTGGTCAGGTAGCCATCGTTGTTGAGGTTTGTAAGCGCGACTTCCAACAGAGCCACCCAATTTGCTGCATCCACCATCATTTTTACTGCATTTCTGAGCCTCACATCATCTTCTTCTTCCTCCGCCTCTTCTTCTCTTATCTCCTCCTCTTCTTGAGTAGTCATCTCCTCCCACTTGGCCGCCCAGTTGGAATTCATTGCAAAATTTGATGAAAAACTATAAAAGAAAGTGATTGGAGATTAAGGAGATGAGATGGTAATGATTGTAACTCAACACACACCTTTTATTCAGTTTTAAAGCTAAAGATAAGAGATGCCATGTGACATAAAATCTTATCGAAAATCCGACTAACTAATTACAACTCGACACATGGCACGTTAAAATTCTATCCGAAAATTTGGAAAAGATTTTATAAGGATAAAAAGTCCCACTTAGACATAAAATCCAATCAAAAATTTCAATAATTGCTTACAAATCGACATGTGGCACTATAAAATCCTATCCAAAAATGTAATAAGATTCGATCAAGATAATAGGAAAAAAAAGTGTTAAATATATGAGAGTGTAAATAGTAGTATAATTAAATAATACTATACTTTTGAAAAACTAAAAAAATATTTAGGGTTTATGATTATAGGACCTCCGCAATTGGGACAAATGCCGTTGTGGAGAGCATGGACGAGTCGTTGATTCTGCAGTTGAAGCTCCTCGTTCTTGCTCACCAGCTCATCGTTTCGTCTTTCTAGCTCGGCAAAACGCTGCTCATCGGTCTGGATACCGAACTTCTCCCTATTTCGGGTCCCCCAATTGTAGACTTGGCTTTCGTTGAGTCCGATTTTTGGACGAAATCTCTCTCGTTGTGGCTTGGTGGGGTGAGAATACACCGCAAAGAAAGCCTCCAATGCTTCTTTCTGTGCCTTGGTGTATTTCGTCCTTGGAAGTCTCCTATAGACACGAGCGGCTTCCGGCTCGGCAGGGGGATCAGCAACCAGGATTGGTGCTTGGGTTAGTGCTTGTGGCTCGGTCGGCATGCTAGCATCGGCGCTATTGAGCATGCTTGGTGGAATTATTTCATCCAGACCTTCAAAGATTTGACTCCCTGAAGGACCTGCCTGAAACAACTCGCTGAAAGAGTTAACTTTTTTGGCCATTTTGTTGGGTTGGGAAGGGAGGATAACTTTTCTGGGTTTGGGAGTGGTTCTGGGAAAACTCAAGAACACGGAAGAACACGAAGAACAAGAGAGAGAAAACGAGAGAAACAGAAGGGAAATGCGTGAAATGACCTAAGGAAACTAACGCAAACAGAAGGGAAGGGGAAAGGAGCGGACGCACGTGCCCACACGTGTAACAGACACAGATCCGAAAATTACGGATCGAGCGACGAAAGTCGCAATGAAAACGACCGCGTGCCACGAAGTCGCAAAGGGAATAGTGGACACGCGCGTTCGATTTATTAAAAAATTCGGCCAACGCAAAAGTCGTGCGTCGGCCCAATCAATTTTTTTGATTTTCTATTTTTTTTTTTTTAATACTTTACGAAAAAGTCGTAAAGTGAACAGTGAAAACGCGTAGCACACGCGCTAACGGTTGCCGACACTTTAAACGGGCTTAGGCCATTGGAATGGTTTGGGCTTTAAAGTGGGCCTGGGCCAAAGAAAACTCCGACCCATTATTGGTGGGCTTAACTAATGGGCCTAAAAACTAACAGGCCCGACACACTAAATGGGCTTGGGTTACGGATTTTGGGCTTCGGGAATGACACGGGCCCAACGGGCCAAATTTTTTATTTTTTAGTTTTATTTTTCGAAACCTAAAACCCTAACCAATCACACAAACGGGCCTCGGGCCCAATAACAAATTACTACAACAAGCCCAAAAATAAAACAAACAGTAATTATAAACAGTAAAAATAAATAATTACAAACAGTAAAACAAAACAAGCACTTTTTTTTTTTTTTACAATTAATTTTTTAATATTTTTTTTTTAACAAACAAATAACGAGAGTGAAAAAGAAACTTACCTTTTTACTCCCGAGGAAACCGAAAAATCACCAACAAGATATCAACCTCAAGGTTTTTCAACTTTGACTTCCTAAACGTATGCTCCGATGTATGTGGTAAAGTTTTCGAATAACCTGGATTATTCCCTATAAAAATAAAAAAGTTATTAGTAATAAAATTTACAAAATAAAAACAAAATATTTACAAAATGAATAAATAAAATTTCATATGTCTAAGTATATTTTATTTACAAGTAATGTTAAATTGTCTAAAATATAGTTAAAAACAAAGTTGATTCCAAGCGGTAATTCAAGGTGGACGTACGGCCTAGGTGCAATGCCTTGACTTAAATGACTTTCCGTGTTTTCGGAAGGCGAATGGCCAGATCACAAGAGATAAGCGAGAGGCAGGATTCATTTAGTGGACTAGTCCTCTGAATCCAATTTTACAAACCCGTCACCCAGGGTCTCGATCATATCTAGACACCATTCATGTGCCCCTTACTCAGTTGAGAAAACACTTAAGTGTTCGACAATTCTCCAAGTGTTAATAAAGGCCGCCCTCAACCTCAAGTGACCTTACGGTACAAATGAAGGGTTTAGGCCAATATTAATAAAAGGACCTTACCTATTTCCATTCAAATTACAACTTACAACAACCTAAATAATCAACTATACAAAAGATACCTAAGTAAAATTATTACTAAGTGTAAGAAAATATCTGTAAGTATTATTTACAAGTATCAACAAGTATTATTTACAAATAGTAAAACACTATTTAGAAAAGTAAAAAGTAAAAACAATCCCCGGCGAGCCGGCGCCAAAATGATTTGCGGTTTTTACCGACGTCATTAATTATTACCTAAACTTCCTAACAATTTGTCGGTGTAAAGTATAATGGGAAGTAGAAGTTTTTCCCACAAAGGATTGTTTATTTACTTTTCTAAGTCACGAATTTAATTAAACTATATTGTTTCTATTTACAAAAATATACAATATATACAAAAGTGATCTTTTTGGGTTTTTGAAATTCTTTTGAAAACAAGAAATAAATAAAAGAAAATATTTTTAGATTTTTAATATTTTTGAAAATAAATAAAATAAAACAAGAACAAAACAAATTAATAAACAATTTAAGCTAACATAATTAAATAAAACACACCAAAAATTAAGCAATTAAACTAACACACAAATAAATCAAATAACATATTTTTGGGTTTTTCAAGATTAATTAAATTACACAAATATTCAAATTAAACAAATATTCAAAATACATATAAATCACACAACAAATATAAATAAAATGAGTTTGAGAGAAAGAAAATGCTCATTTAATTCGGTGAAGCCTCGGGAACTCGGGTGTAGAGAGCACTTTGGGCTTGGGCCTTGGGGTGTCCATAGCAGATTGGGCTATTGGGCAATGGACCTGTGAACAGTGCCAAGCCCATTGGAAAGTCAGCTCTTTTCTTTGGTTTCATTCCTGTGTTTGACCCGTGCCCATTCTTTCTCTCGAGTTGACTTTTCAACGCAGCTTTAGCAATTTATCTTCTTCTCTCGTGCTTTTTCCCTTCCTCATCTCTTCTTGTGGATTTCATTTTCTTCATCAGAGAAGACCGGCGCCGACAGCAGCAAGAGTTGGAATAACGGCTGGAACAGAGGAAGAAGATGGCGGCGTCGGTGAGTCAACGAGCACAGGCTTGATGGCTTGAATCTGAGACTGGCAGCAGCTCAGTGATAGCGGCGGTTAGGCGGCGAGGCGTGGATCGAGCTGGGGACGCAGCGGCAGCGGAGCGACCGATGATGGCTGGACTGGGCACGGCGTGAGGACGCGGTGGCGGTACAAGCAGAAACGCCGGCGCTGGTGGATCTGTGCAGCGGCGAGAGCAGCAAAGGACGTGGTACCAGCTATGGCAGATGGGATCGTCGGCGGTGCTGGTTTGAATCCAGAGAGGATCGACGGAGGTGGCGGCCATAGCAGGATTGGCTGGGCTCGGAGAACAGAGAGCATGGGCTCGAGATTGAAGTGTCGACGTCTGGAATTGCAGCGGCGATTGTGGGTTGACGCGGCAACGGCGGCGCTGTGGTGGAAGCTTGTGGGTAATCCAAGTCCGAGAGACAAGTCAATCTGGGGACTTGGATTACCCATAATGATGCTGTGATTGGAGCAGATCGACGGCCGACGACGAATTTCAAGCTGCAAATAAAACACACTTTTGTTAATTGCAAACTGTGATTGTGTTAATTAAATTGTGTTTTGTGATTCGATTTGCAGGTATGGATTGGTTACGGTGAGTGTGGTTGTGATGGCAGTGATGATTGAAAGAGGAAATGGGAGATCGATTAATTGGAATGTGATGTGTTTGCAGGGAAGAAAAGAAGAACAGAGGGGGAAGAAAAGAAGGCAGGGCGTAGGCTTCCGTGCACGGTCGCTTTGAGTGTAGAGAATAATCAGAGGGGTATAGGGACAAGGATAGAAAGCAGCTAGGTGAGCTACATGGAAGCTTGAGAAGGGGTGGAGGGGGAAAGAGATGGGGAAAGAGTTGGTGGCGCGGGGAGAAGCCCCGGCCAGTGAGAAATGAATTGGTTCTGGGTATATGAAGAGGACGGGGTCTGCTACAAGCCAAATCAGTGGGAATGAAATAGTGGAAGCTGAAATGGTGTGTCATAGGCTGGAGATGCTGCCGGCAGACAAGTTTGAATTCAAATTGGAGTGGGGAATCAATTGGTGATGATGGTGGAGTCCCAAGCTGGAGAATAGAAGAGCCGTGAAAGCTGAAGAACGTGGCTGCAAAACAAACAAACAAGAGAAAATAAAATAAATTAATAAAAATAATTAAATAATTAAATAAAGAATAAAACAAAAGAAATAAATAAAATAACAAATGAAATATTTATAAAATAAATATAAACAAGAAACAATTATTAGAGAAAATAGAATGGTGGTTTCAAAATGTGTATCGCCACCGCATGTGGTGGTTGCGCCGCCTTGTGTGGTGGTTCGCCGGCAATATTGCCGGGATTTGGAACGGTTTCCAAAATCTTCGTACAATGTTATATTCCACTTATGAATGATGACCGGTGTCACCATAGAAAAGTCACGGTTGACTTTTAATATTTTCGGAATGCGCAGAAAACCTCCAAAGTTCACCATTTATGTGTAAATTAGCATTTTTCACATATTTTCCCTAAAAACACGAAAACAAACATTAAACCGACAAATAAGCTTTCAGAATAGCTCAATCCAAGTATTTAGAGCACTTTGTGAACGTATTTTACGTTCACATCAAAGCTAGCTATAGTTATTATTCAATTGGATTGTTTCTATATAAATGGTTGATGCCTTGAACTATTGCTTCTTTATATGTTTGCAGTATTTGACTGTTTCTCAATATGTGTTGTTGAATGTTTGTTTAGAGAATCAGGCCAAATTTCTTAAGTATGTGTTTAATATATTGTGACATGAGATTGTATGTTTGGCCACTTACTATCTCTAAGGACAATTGACAACAAGTGTGATGAGTATGTCTTGTTTGGTTTTCTCGGTCTTAATGCTTTAAGCACTTTGTGTTAACTTTGTTAACACGTAGTTGGGAGTTGTTGTGAACCGTAGTATGACACAAAAATAACGTAGAAGACTCGGTCTTAGAACATGGCTAGGATACGGAATTGATCTATTTATCAACTTTAATTTATGTGTGCATTTTGGTTCTTTACTCACTTGTGGTGAAAAATTCCTATGAACCATAGCATGACATAGGAATGTGTATCACATTCTATTTCATAGCATAGTTTGGGTGGAATAAGGATTGGCTCATAACCCGTTTCAACATGTGTGTGCATTTGCTTGCTAGCTTGTCCATCGGATATAGACTAGAGTGACCCAAATCCCCAATCGCTTCATCATTTGCCCTCTTACCTCATTTACATTACTTGTTTGCTTAGCTTAGTTTATTTTTATTGCTTGTTGTATTTGTCTTTTACTCATTCACTCACTCACAATTCTTGACTTACAAACTACACATCCACATTGCACATACATCACCTCACATTGCGTAGATATCCATTCCTTGGGCCACCAATAGGGATTTTGGGCCACCAATCCCAGTGGTATGACAACCCTAATTTTAATATTTCACACCCTATCATGACAACGAGACGTATGCTTACGTAGAGCAACATTATGCTTCAAGTCATATAACTACTTGACACAACATGTTAGCTTGTGGATATGGTCCAACTCAGGAGGTGGAAATAAAAAGCTTGGATGCATCCTAGATATCTTATAGTGGAAATTGAAGATGACTAGGATGTAAATGACCTAAATACCCTAAATTAAATGTGGAAGAGTGAAGAGAGATGAGGGATAGAGTGGGAATATTTGTGTTGGTTGTCCTAAGGTACAAAAATAAAAAATTTGTATGTATTTGGAGACAAGAATGCACAATGGAAGTCTAAAGACTAAGAAGTGTTGGTATGTGAAAATTGATATGTTCTAAATTTGAATATAAATTAAGAGGAGTGAAATTGGCACCCTATATTTGCAAACCACACTCCCACTTTCATTTTTGTTATACAAATTATCTAATTTGCCCTTGTCTTGTTTCTCGCCTGCGATGACTCACGTCTTCTTTTCTTTCTTCTTCCCTCTCTCTCTCTCTCTCTCTCTCTCTCTCTCTCTCTCTCTCTCTCTCCTCCATCTCCTTCTTCTTTCTTGATTCTCCAATCTCACTCTCTGATCCCAGACCACCGCCGTACATCAACCACCGCATATCTCTCTCTCTGCCCAGTTCACGAATATTTGCTCCGCCACCGTTATGTCAATCCTTACGTCAAGCCGGTGATCCAGCTCTCCCTCACTACTCCTAAACTCGATAAGATGAAGGCCTCAACAAATTGGATCATACCTTAATCTTGTAGATTTACTACACAATTATCATTCTTGGGTCTTTTGTAATGCAATAGAGTTTGCTTTCTCAGTTTGCATAGTATAAAGGAATAAGTAATAACCAACCTCTTTCTTTGCTGGCTTGTCTTGGTATTATGACTTCAAGTATTTTTCTGCAAGTGGGTGTGATATCTGATTCAACAACTAAAGAGGAGCAGAGTCGATAGTGAGGGGAAACAAAACCAGATGCAAAGAAGAAGAGTGGTCATAGGGGTAATTGTGGAAATAGAAATACTAAAGTGAAAGTGGGTGTGTAGTTTGCCAAAAGGAGAGTGTCAATTTCACTCCTATAAATTCAAATGTGTTACCAAATACCACAAAAATCACCAAGAGGGAGGTAATGTCGGATTTGCTATTTCTTGAGCATCTATGATGCATTAACTTATTGGTTTTTGCCTTGGAGTTGACTTTCAATTACCTCAATTTACTTTGGGCTAAACTACAGGTCTTTAGTCTTCTTGTGCCAAACCTTTGGTTCTTTTCGCACTTCACCTCTGAGAGTTTATTTTCTTCATCATATGAACGTCAAGTCTTGGTTGTCCATGAGTTGACTTTCTGGTCAGCTGGTTGACTTATTTTCCCTCATAATGACTTGGAATGATCCCAAATCGGATCATTTTTTCCCATTTTGCTTTAGCTCACTTATTTGAACTACAATAAATATAATTGTAGGCCATACTAGATTGCCAAAAATATTTTGAGCTGATGTGATTAATACTACTGCTTACTTAATTAATTATGAGCCGTCAGTACCATTGAATCAACTATTACTTAAGGAAGAATGGAGTGTAAAAGAGATAGGCCTTATCACATAATAGGAGCATTTATATGCGATGTTTATATCTTATTTACCGATATTTTCTTAGTTGGTTCAATATTATTTCGAGCTATTTACTTCAGTTTAATGTTTTGTACATAATTTAGAGCAAAGAAGAAGAAAATAAGCAAAAGTGGGATTGAAAGGATAAATAGGCAAATTTGCTTGATAGATTAGTAAACTTTGACAGAGCACTGAGAACAACTCACAATGAACTAGAGAACGTTCTTTATATGGTTGGAAAGCATTAGATGTTTATTTTCCAGAGCTTTTTATGATTCATAATTTGGAGTTTTCTAGAAGGATTTATAGCTGTTCAAGTGAGGGAAGGTCAATCTATGCGTGAATCTGGAATCACTTAGAAATTAAGGGGTCGTTCGGTATCGTTTTAAGGTACTGTTTTTCATATTATGAATTCAAAAACAGACGTAATATGCTTTTGGTGCGGTGTATTTTAAAAACAAGAAGAATGATTTTCGAAGTACAATTTTGAACCTCCGTGTAAATTGTGGAAACAACTTTATCTCATTTTCATTATTTTTCAAGTAAATAATGAAAAAACACCGAAGTTCTCGCGCTCCTTAGTCCTTGCTCATCCTCTCCGCCAAAGCTCTATTTTGATTCACATACTTTTTTTCTCTCTACCCACAAAGCCACAACCCTCTTTCTCCTGCAATTGTTCCACTAGTCTCTTCCTCTCACTTTCTTTGGTTGCTTTCTCGATCTCTTAGATCTATAAACCTTGTCTATCAATTGAAATATTAAAAAGCACCACAATAGAGAACAAAAAAATAGAAAGAAAAAAAAACATAAAAGCGGAAGAAGACATAGCTACAGAACAACAAGTTTCCTCCAGCTGTGCCATTTCTTTTCTAATTAGACTTATTGTGAATTGAATTGATCATGAGACCAACATCTGTTTATTTTGGATAGCTAAATCAGAATTTGGGTTCATTTGTGTTTGTGCATGCTTTGATACTTTGTTGCAGACACATGTTGGTGTTTGGGAGAAAGAGTGGAAAGTAATGCCGACAGGTGTAGTGAAGAAGATGATAAGCATTTTTTATTTATTTTAAGGAAAACAAAATTTTGTAATTTTTTTTTCTTGAGATCGATGAATGTTACTACCACCATACTGTTGAAGGAAAACATTATTGTGTGCCTTGTCAAAATAGGACTCTTAGTATAGGTTATCCTTCTAGAATATGGATTAGATATTTCCTACATCAATATGGATTGTATCTTGTATTCCTCTATATATAGAGGCCCTTTAATCATTAATAAAGTGGATCATATTTTGAGTATTCTCTACTATTTTTCTTGTTATTAACGGTTCCCTTAAACACGTTATCAGCACGAGCCCTAACCCTAGCTACAAAACCAAAAAATAGTTTTTCGTGAACAGTATCCGCCGTGAACAGTGATCTCGTGAACAGTACCACCGCAAATCAAGAATTCAAGCACTCTTCTCCAATTAAGAAAACCAAGTAAGTATTTTCTAAACATTCATGCTTTTGATGCGGTTGTGTTTTTCTCGGGGATTTAAAAAACTTCCCTTCTTCTACATCCCGACCCCTCTTATGGCGTGGGACTTCTATGGTGAAATTTATGAGCAAAAATATTATAAGTTATACCTACTTCCAAAGATTATGAGAAGTATTAGGGGAGTGATCGAGCTTTATATCGCTTGCGATATATGTAAGTCATAAGCACCCCTAATGTTATCATTCTTTAGTAAACGTTAAAGAGCTTTAATGAATCGTGGGGATTCATAATATATGCTATGATAAAGTTATTTCATGAGCATCCAAGAAAATCTTTGTGATAAAGTAAGTTCACAAAGGCATCGAATTCGACCAATTTTTGGTCATGACTTATTCATTACTAGACTCACCTACGTAGGTGTGATTTAGGTGAGGGATTGGAATCAGTGGTATTGAGAGAGCTTTGCTCCACCGACATTCCTCTTTCTTATCTGGTCATGCTTGCGTGGAGCTATCGAACGGTTTAAGCTATGGCCATATCCATCTTGGTCTTGTTCTAATCCGAAAATTACTTGGAAATTTTATTTAGTGTTCGTGGATGTCTTTTATGACTGCGAAACTAATGTATCTTCTTATTTGTTTATTTCAGGATGTCTGAAATGCAAAAGCTCGAATTTGACATCCTTGATCCTAATGGAACCGAGTATCACCGATGGGTGACGGATGTTGAAACAACATTCATTGGAAAAGAGCTTATTTCTACAATTCGTGCTCCAGATGCGAACACGAAAGCTCCACCTGCGTCTGCCCAAGCCCAAGCACTCATGTTTCTAAGGTGCCATATGGCCCCTTCCCTAAGATGGGAATATATGCAAGTTAAGGATCCATATGAATTATGGACTGCTCTCCGTGGGAGATTCGGAAGCATCCAGGATACACTACTTCCTGATTTGAAAGTCAAGTGGAACGACATCCGCTTTCTTGATTTCAAAACCGTAGCAGAATTTAATTCTGAGATGCTACGTCTACGGGCTATGCTTCAATTTTGTAAGGTGACTCTTACCAAAGCAGACTTGATAGAGAAGACCCTCTCTACCTTCCCCGCATCGGCACTCATCCTCTCAAAGCAATATAGGATGGAGTATAATGCCAAGCGGATTACTACGTTCAATCAGCTAATCAATCTTCTACAAGTAGCTGAGAAACATGACACGATCATGTTGAACAATAACTCGCGGCCTGTCGGAACAAAGAGAGTTCCAGAAACACATTATGGAAAATTGGCCAAGAGAGGACGAAACCCTAATGCTAAGGGTAATGCTAATGGACGCCTCGGTCCATATAATCGTCCAAATAAGGAAGGTAACCGCAACAACGTTGCACCAAATCGTGAGAACTATGTACCATGTGGAAGAGGGATTGGAGGACGTGGCATGGGCCGTGGTGGCCATACCAACATTGGCCATGGATGGCGCGGCAACAGAATGTACAACCATACACAAAATCATCCTCCAACAGCACAAGTTGTTAGACGCAACAATGAGGCAGGTGGTGCCAACGAGCCATGCCACCGATGTGGATCAAATGGTCATTGGTTTAGGCAATGCACGGCAAGCAACAAATTGGCTGCGGATTACAAGAAGTATCGTGAATCCCGAGAGCAAGAAGCCTATTATGGAGAAGATACCGGAGATGAGAAAGATGTCAATCTCACAATTGCAGATTTCAAAGTCGACCAAAGCAATGAGAAGACATTAGAACTTCCAGACTTCAATTAAATTGCAATTGTTTTATTTCCAAGTTTATTATGTAAAGGCTTTTGATGCCTTATTTCAATTGACATTTGTTATAGTTATTTTGGATTATAATTTTCTGGACAAGACCTCGATGTAATCGTTGGCAAAATTATCAATAAATTTCAAAATTTCTTCATAAGATTTGCAAGTTGTTTTCGAAAATTTTGTTATGTCATGGACATATATTTATATTCATACCCTATGTTTGTAGGTATGTTTCCCGGAGAGATTGAATGCCTTGCTGATTGTGGGACTACCCACACAATACTTCGCCACCGGCAATTGTTTATTGAGTTAGCTCCTTATAACTCTTCTGTGACTACGATGACTGGGTCATCACGATTGATCAATGGGCGAGGCAATGCCCAATTTATGTTTCCCAATGGCACCGTGCTCAATGTTACCGAAGCACTTTATGCTCCTTGAGCTAATCGTACTCTCCTAAGTTTTAAAGACATTCGCGCCAACGGTTATCACATGGAAACTCATTGTGAGAATGGAAACGAATACTTATGTATTACTTCTAATGAATGCGGAAGAAAGCGCATCTTAGAAAGACTTATGTGTCGTTCTAGTGGGTTATATTTAACCACTATCCGTATTATTGAATCCAACAATGTTTTTAGAGATGATCTCTTGGATTCAGACACATATAGGCTTTGGCACGACCGCTTGGGACACACTGGTCGTGATATGATGATCCGTATATTGAAAACCTCACACAGACATCCCTTTTATCGAGCTAATAGAAGCAAGAATCAAAAGCTGATTCAAAGAGATGAGACAGTTGAAAGCAAGTACAAAGATGCTACTGTCCGACGCACGTCGACCGGTCAACCCACAATCGTCGAACAGTCGACTACCCTTCAGGATGAAACAACTCAATCCAGCGTGCGTCATCGACCGGTCGATGATATTGTCGAACGGTCGACACCCGTCCAGGGAGTTTCGTCGAACGGTCGACCCCCCCGTCGACCGGTCGATGCTTCCTTGCCTTTTTCGAGCCGTTTTTCCCCTAATGTGGACCCTGATTCAAACATTCATCAGGATGCCTCTTATGCTTCTATCGCCTCTATGGCCAATGGCTCATTTTGTAAAGCCTGTTCCTTAAGCAAATTAGGATCGAGACCATCCTATGCTAAGGACACAAAAGAAAATATTCCATTCTTACATCGTATCCACGGAGATATTTGTGGACCCATCCATCCATATTGCAGACCTTTCAGATATTTTATGATTTTGGTGGATGCTTCGACACGCTGATCACATGTCGCTTTATTGTCCACACGTAATACTGCTTATGCAAAGCTCCTAGCACAAATTATACGCTTAAGGGCTCACCACCCTGATCATCCTATTAAGTCAATTCGTCTTGACAATGCTGGGGAGTTTACATCACAAACTTTTGATGACTATTGCATGTCTGTTGGGATTGATGTTGAGCATCCCGTACCCCATGTGCATACACAAAATGGTCTCGCAGAAGCCACCATTAAGAGACTTCAAATGGTCGCTCGGGCATTGGTTATGCGCACCAATCTCCCATTATCAGCTTGGGGTTATACAATATTGCATGCAGCTTTACTTATTCGTTTCAGACCCACTACTACCCAACCGTTTTCTGCGTACCAGTTGGTAACTGGATATGAGCCGGATGTCTCACATTTACGCATCTTTGGTTGTGCGATTTAGGTGCCAATTGTGCCTCCACTGCGCACAAAAATGGGTCCTCAGAGACGTTTAGGTGTCTATGTTGGTTATGAGTCTCCAACAATTGTCCGCTATTTGGAACCTTTGACATGCGATCTCTTTACCGCTAGATTTGCGGATTGTCACTTTGATGAGACAGTCTTCCTGTCGTTAGGGGGAGATAAGAACAAGCATGTTCAACAGGAACGACAGGAATTGTCGTGGTCTGTCCCCACTCTATCTCATCTTGATCCCCGAACTGCACAGTGTGATAATGAGGTGCAGAGAATTCTCAATCTTCAGAACGTAGCAGATTCGATGCCTGATGCATTTTCTGATATTGCTAAAGTGACGAGATCACACATACTAGCTGCAAACGTACCTGCAAGGTTGGAAATCCCTAAAACGGGATATGGCACCATTACTGGTGTCGCAACTACATCAAGTGGAGGTGTAGTTGAGGCCGTTGTTCCCCATAGAAAGAGGGGGAGACCACTTGGTTCGATGGATTCTCGCCCAAGGAAGAAAGCGAGTTTGGCACAGCCTAATCCATTCATCATCAATACCGGAAACCAGTCTCATGAGATTATCTCTGATTATAGTTATGTCCACGAATCAATATTGGGGGACGCCTCAATGATTGAATCAATTTCAGAGAACAAAGAAATCTCAATGAATTATGCATGCATGCTTGAGACGTTGGAGAGAAATTCCATTATCATTGATGATGTATTTGCATATTCTGTTGCTCAAGAGATTATAGAGCATGATGACATCGAACCACGCTCTGTTGAAGAATGTCAACAAAGAGCCGATTGGCATGAATGGAAAGAAACAATCTAGGCTGAACTAGATTCACTAACAAAGAGACCGGTATTTGGGCCCGTAGTGTTAACACCGCCAAGTGTAAAGCCTGTAGGACATAAATGGGTCTTTGTTAGAAAGCGTAATGAGAAGAATGAAGTCTTAAGGTATAAGGCTCGCCTCGTGGCGCAAGGTTTTTGTAAGGGAAAAATATTTGCTATTGGCTATTTCCTATTTTGACAAAACCTCTTCCCTTGTATTAGCATTTTATTGTATTCAATGCTAGGTTGTTTAAGGGATTAGGAATAGTGGCTTAGGTTGTTCTTGCTCGAGATGGTTCGTGAAGACGCCTTTCTTATCCGGTCTTTTCTCCGGACTTCGATTTTTGTTCATCGAAGGTTTCGTTCAAGCATCTCAAGGTATGAATCATGCATATGCATTTCATACATTTTGTTTATGCTTAAATAGTAGCACAAATATCTTAGGTTTGCTAGAAATTAATTAAATTTCATTTGGTTAAGCAAACATTTATTTTTAAGATATTTTTCTGTTTTGCTACAGTGTTACTGTTCACGCGAACATTGTTACTGTTCATTTGCTACAGTGTTACTGTTCATATGAACAGTGCGATCGATCGCCTGGAATCGTGCGATCGATCGTCAATAGTACCGTTGGAGAATCTGCCCGTTGCGATTCAAAAATTTGTCCATTGCTACAGTACCACTATTCATGAACAGTACCACTGTTCATGAACAGTAACGATCGATCGCCCGTGAACAGTGCGATCGATCGCCTAGCGTCTGTTTTGTTTTCTATAAATAGAATTCTTCGGTTTCATTAAGTCCAACTCTTCCAACTCTTTCCCCATCGTCTAAAAACACTTTGAGAGAGTTTTCTGGTATATTTGAGTGATCCTAGTTCCATGTTTTAGGTTCCTCATCTTAAATCTCCATTTATAATCCTTTGCTAAACACTTTGATTTGCATATGTATGCTAGTTTAGCCTATGTTTAGGATTTAGGAGATTCTATTCAATTCTAGCAATTGTTCCATGTTGAATTGCTGAATTGATTGATTGAATCTTTAGTTTCAATCTTCTTTGTTGTTTGTTTTGTTTAGCTAATGATCCTTGTGATTAGTTAAACAAACCCTTGAATCACTTCAAGGCTTTTCAATTTGGTTTGGTTAATTCAAGCAATTGTTCCTTGTGAATTGCTTGTGTTGATCGAATTGAATTCATTGTTCATTCATACACACACATATCATTGCATAGTTGGTGTTGCTTGCGGTTGGAGGATTCACGTGGTGGAGTTCTTCTAATTGGAGCGGCTTGAAGTGGGAGCACTTGAAGAAGCATTTGGAGGCTACACAAGGTTAGAGCTGCCACTAGTCATAGGGTTGATAGTGTAGAGTTTGGGATTGTGATTCCCCCTTGTATGTGTTTGCCAATTGGCGTTTTTCATAGTGTTACACAAGAGCGTGGGGTACGGCTCCCCTCCGGTTTTCCCTCTAGAGGTAGAGGTTTCCGGGTGACCATATCGTGTGTTGTTTGTGTGTTTGCTTATCTATTGTATTATGCTTAATTAATTAGCATATTGTATGATTGCTTATTTTTATGCTATTGTGCTTAATTGATTAGCATATTGTGTGCTTGTTCATACATTGATAGATATAGTCCGGGGTGAGCTATTGATGATGCTCACTTTGGGATTCTAGGTTGTACAATTGATTGTGCTTGTTGCATATATATTTGTTGTCAATTGTGAATTGCTTGTGCAATTGTTTGAACCTAGGTTGTTAGGTTGTGGAGAGATTAAACTTTTAATTTGTTCAAAGTTGTGTATGCTCTCCGTTTAGTGTTTAGGACGACTACCGTTATTGGGACTAATTCCGTGCAACCGGAATTTCAGTTTCTCACAACGCCCTGGGATTGACTACGAGGAGACATATTCTCCCGTAATGGACGTTATTACGTTCCGCTACCTTGTCAGTTTGATAGTTTCCGAAAAACTTGACATGCAGCTCATGGATGTGGTTACAGCATATCTCTATAGGGATCTAGATTCAGAGATATATATGAAGGTGCCTGATGGACTTCAATTACCCAAGTCAAGTGACTCTAAACCACGGAGTTCGTTTTCGATAAGATTAAAACGCTCACTTTATGGATTAAAACAATCCAGACGGATGTGGTATAACCGTCTAAGTGACTACTTGATTGGGAAGGGATATATTAATAATGATTTATGCCCATGCGTGTTTATTAAGAGAACAAGTTCCAGATTTGCAATTATTGCTGTCTATGTTGATGACATGAATTTAATTGGCACTCTCGAAGAACTGAGAGATACTGCTACATATTTGAAATCCGAATTTGAGATGAAAGATCTTGGGAAAACTCGGTTTTGTCTAGGCCTTGAGCTAGAGCACCGAGAAAGTGGAGTATTGATCCACCAATCTGCTTATATCCACAAGATGTTAAGAAGATTTAACATGGACAAAGTACATCCGGTTAGCACTCCCATGATCGGTCGGACCCTAGATCTAAAGAAGGATCCATTTCGTCCAAAGGATGATAACGAAGAAATTCTAGGGGCCGAAGTGCCATATCTGAGTGCAATAGGCGCGTTATTGTACTTAGCTCAATGCACTAGACCTGACATCTCTTTTGCTGTGAACTTGTTGGCTAGATTTAGCTCCGCGCCCACGCAACGCCATTGGAGTGGCATAAAGATAATATTTTGTTACCTTAAAGGTACAATTGATTTGGGCTTATTTTATCCCTACAAAGAGAGAGCCAAGTATGAAAAACCGGCTGCGTTTACTAATGCCGATGACAATGATCGACCGGTCGAGGTACAACCGTCGAACGGTCGACATTCGGACAGGAAGGTTCTTACTCCCTATACCGAAAATCCTTGTGATGTTTTGGTTGGTTTTGCTGATGCTGGGTACCTCTCTGACCCGCACAAAGGCCGTTCCCAAACTGGTTATGTCTTTACCATGGGTAACACGGCGATATCTTGGAGGTCCACCAAGCAAACATTAGTTGCTACTTCCTCGAATCATGCAGAGATAATTGCTCTACATGAAGCTGTTCATGAATGTGTATGGTTAAGGTCTGTCATTGCACATATTCGAGGAACTAGTGGTTTGAAGTCAACCACTGAGGAACCTACATGCATTTATGAAGATAATGCTGCTTGCATCGAGCAGATGAAGCAAGGTTTCATTAAAGGGGACAATACCAAGCATATATCACCTAAGTTCTTTTATAATCAACAACAACAGACTCTCCTCAAGATTCAAGTGAATCAAGTTAGATCCGAGGAGAATGTGCCAGATTTATTTACTAAGTCTTTGCCTAAGTCCACGTTTGAAAAACATGTTAAAAGTATTGGTATGCTTAAGTTATCTGAGATCCCATGATTGTAGGAATCAGGGGGAGATACAGACTTGAGGGGGAGTCTAGCACATACATGTCATTTTTCAAATGTGAAGGGTGCGTTGTACTCTTTTCCCTTCAACCAAGGTTATTTTTCCCACTGGGTTTTTATTGTTACTTGGCAAGGTTTTTAACGAGACAACATGGAAAACACCATCTAGTTGTGACCGGCACAAGGGGGAGTGTTGAAGGAAAACATTATTGTGTGCCTTGTCAAACTAGGACTCTTAGTATAGGTTATCCTTCTAGAATATGAATTAGATATTTCCTACATCAATATGGATTGTATCTTGTGTTCCTCTATATATAGAGGCCCTTTAATCATTAATAAAGTAGATCATATTCTGAGCATTCTCTACTATTTCTCTTGTTATTTACGTTTCCCTTAAACACATACAAGTTTTACTATTTTTTATTATCATAAATGGTTTCCGAAAAATGTTACCAAACGCATTTTCAGTTCCTGAAAATGCATAATACAATTTATCGTTTTTGTTTTGTAAAACAATTTTTTGAAAATCATTTTGTAAAATGTTACCGGACGAGCCCTAATGTTTCAAGGCTCAAATCGTGTCCCGATGCCCACGAAAGAATTTGAACGAGTTTCCCATATGTCTTTTGGTATAAATGGTTCATTTTAATTGGTTTAACAAGTCATAATGAGTGGACCAACGAAATAACTCCTAGAAGGCTTTAGAAAGAAGATACCCTAATATAAGAAGGAGGAGGAGTCCTGAACGAAAAAACTCCTAGAAGGCTTCATGTAATTATGCATGCATACTCACATGTATTATGTAATCTCATGATTTTTAAGCATTTGGCCACTTTGACAGCGCTTTGCCTAAAGATCTCGTATTTGATCATGACTGCAATAGTTTACCTTAATTTTATGTATGTGTTTTGTAACAATAAGATTACAGCATGATTTGCATATATCAGACAATTGAACATGTTAATTATCTACTATATGCGGATTAGAGATCTAAATATGAATTCCCAGAAATCGATTCTAACTATGAACATGTGAAGAAAACAGCAAAAGGACTTAAATCAAATTATAGGCAAGCTCTGATACCAATTGTTAAATTTATCTTATTTACGTATGTATAAAACCTATATCAGATTAAGCACCGATTTGCAGATTTCAAATATAGAATCATATTGTACAATGATTATAGATTACAGGAAATAGAGTTTTGAGTTTAGTGTTCTTACTTGCCTTTGTGTTATCCATTCTTGTAATCTCCTGATTACACCTTAATCATTCTCATAGCAGATGGGACTATGTATGTATAGAAATCTCGTTGTTTATCAGCAGGTACAAGAATTGTTGCTTTTATAATGAAGTGATTATCATTGACAGTTTCTTCCACAAAGAAACTGTCATTTAATCATTCAAATTCAAATTGAATAATTGTTTTCTGTCCTTACCTGTTACATTCAAATTCAAACAGAAATACAATTTCATAGCTTGTGTTTCAGTTAACTACATACAATTAAATAAACTAAAGTCTGTCAATATATATATCAAGTTCTTCTTACAAGAACATCTTGTGAGAGATCTTGTATTCTTATTTCTTGTATTATTCTTCTTCTATAGTGAAACCTGAACAGTCCGGAGACGTAGGCAAGTTGCTAAACCTCGAAAATAATTTTTTGAGTTTGTATTTATTTACTCAATCGTTATTTATATTGTTTTGCACTTGTCCGCTTTCGTAAGGAGAGATTCTTGGTAGACTTCCTAACAGTAGCTAAATCAAATGATTGTAAGTTAATTTACTCGCTGGTACCTAGCTTCTCACGTTTCTTTTTCTTTACAAAAGACAACATGAGAACCTCATATATTGATTGATTTGATGTCATTAACGGCGTATCTGTTGTGTGATTATTTTAGTGGTTGGCTTCGATCGGCAAGAAGAGGGGACCTAACCCAGTCTGAGAAGCTGCCTTGCTAGGCAAGCTGTGATAGGACAAGGAGCTTCCTGTAGGTTAACAATGATAATATTCATAAAATGGTGGTCCAAAGTGGGCTACCACTCCGAGGCCGGGAGCAATTGAGGTATGACCTCTCCCCAAGGGATGTTTTTCACAAGTTGGGGTTCGAACCAGCGACCTCCTATTACCAGGAGTATCACTGTAGCGTTCGCCCCACTTGCAGCCTAGCATGCTTCCACTAGACCAAACTCATTGGGTTAACAATGATAAAATTGTTTTTAGGTTTCTCCATTGTTTGGTTGATTAATTAGTTTTTCTTTGAAAATTATTGTAGTTTTGGTTGTCGATTATGTGTTTCATTTTTTACTCTATTAGACAGTTGACTTTTTTTATAATTGATATTGCGTGTTACAATTGTGCCTCCCTGTTTGATTATTTTTTTGTTTATGGCAATAAATAATGCATAGTGAGGGTGACATGCATGGTCGATCTTTACAGAGACAATTTCATTGCAATCCAATGGTGTGATCGGATATGGATGTACTGTTGTGTTGGTCTGAATATATTGACTATGAATTTTGTGAGGAAGTTTATGAACGAGTAAAGAAGGGCCAAGATTGTATGCAGGACAGTGCAGCCGATAATATTAGAACGATTGATAGAGTATTAGTGAAACTAACCACAAGACCTATGGGACTAATTCCCTAATCTTTTATGGTATTGTCCCTAGGGTTGGCATCTTTTGCCACAGAAACCCGACAACCGTATTGTCGGTTTTTGGTTCGGTTTAGCGGTCAGTTTTGACTTCGGCTAGGACGGTAATAATCGTCATCATCGATCGCCCCCTTTCTTCTTCATCGATCTTTCTTTCTCCTTTCTCTCTTCCATCTCTTTTCTTACCCAATGTCTCAAACTGTCACAGGAGATGAGGAAAGAAAACCTGGATGACTAAGGCCTATAATGATGTGAAGGTTGATTGGAGATAATGATGATGCGAAGATGAGATGGTGTCCGTGCCAATTTCCAAACCAAGAAGGCAAGAACCTGTCTGGCCAGTTTGGTGGTCAGCCATGGCCAAAATGGACAAAGCCCTACAAGCTAGAACTGAGTCCATCCCTAGTTGTCCCAAGTTGGTAAACATCTAATGAAAATAGTTATTTTTTCTGTGTTAAACATATAATTAAGTGATAGTGAAATTCATATGCCATACAAGAAATGAGAAATATAAGTATTCTTCTAGATTTCAAACAAATATCTACCTTGGTATTAATTTTCTTCTATGGATATCCGAGTCATAGGAACACAAGATGTAATGCTAAGAGTATCTTTGTTTTTGAAGTTTGAACCCAAACAACGGTTAATTTGGGAGATTTTTTTTTCCACTGAGAAAAATACCTTATTTTTAACAACTCATTTGTAGGCAAAAAATCACAAATGGTCACTGAACTTTAACTCGTTCCACACTTTTACTAACTTTTCAAATATATCATTTTGGTGACTTATATTTACGATCATTATTCATTTTAGTAAAGAAGATCTACACCAGGAAGACTCAAAATCACCTAATCCAAACAAAACCGAATCCTAATCTCCTCCAAACACCGATCACCAAGGAGCATCACCACCAACAAAACAAACAACGAAGATGGAGATGTTGAAAACCACCATGGAACCAGATGAAGGTGCCAGTGCGAATACCGGAGACGCTGCTATGTACACCTCCATTTTACCAAAAGCATCGGAATGCGTTAGAGTGTAGCGGGAAAAGTCCACATTGGGAAACCACCCAAGGTCGTCTGGTGAAAGGGAAGAAGAGATCCGATGAGGTCTGCAGAGCACGATTTAGAAACTTTAGAATGAAAAATCCATAATAGATCTAGGAGACATAACTTCTCACACTTTTTTTTTCTCATATATCTTTTTTCTCAAGAAAAAAAACCTTTTATACACATGCTCTTCATGTGTCCACAATGCTAGCATTAAAAAAGAAAAGTAAAGTACAAAAAAGAAGAACAAACGAAAACCTCCACATGAACAAGGATATTTAGATCGATAAACATCCCTCTTTTTTTATTTTCTATGATATAGCCCGTTGACTTTTCAATTACTAGATTTACTCCAATATTAAATTGGATATGTCACATAAGATATCTTACTGCCATATTTTTTTTAATTATTTATAGAGTATGTTATAATTACAAACCTTTAAGGGTAAAAACTCAATTTGGTACCTGAACTATTGAAAAATGTACTTTTTGGTACCTACAAATTTTTTTACCCAAAATGGTACATCTGTTAACTTGGTCGTTAAGTATGCTCCAATTAGGTACTATTTTGGGTCATGACACAATAGTTTATGTACCATTTTCGGTAAAAAAAATTGTAAGTACCAAAAAGTACGTTTCGCAATAGTTTAGGTACTAAATTAGGTTTTTACCGTAGTCCAATTAGATAGCATTTCTCATCCAAATATGCACCACATAGGCGAACTTAAACGCCCAAGTTAAGGGAGATACCATTTTAGGTAACGGTGCAATAGTTTAAGTACCATTTTGGGTAAAAAAAATTTATAGATACCAAAAAGTACCTTTCGCAATAGTTTAGGTACCAAATCAGGTTTTTACTCAACATTTAATTTAAATCCCTATAATTGAGTCTAGAATTGAAATTTTCATTATTACTAATATATGATAAATGAAAATAAATTCGTATAATAAATTTTACCTTTCAAATTTTCATTACCTTAATTAATTATTGGACGAATAATCGGAAAAGTACAAGTAAATTGCTGATAAAAGTAGTTGGTGAATTACTTTTTTTAGAAAAATCGTCAATGCATTTAAAGTTCAACGAGATTACATATAACAACCCGCCCCGGTGGAGCTGACAAAGAGAGTTGATACCTAAGCAATCTCATCTTTTCTAACCATAAGACCCATTCAGATAAGCACTAGCAAATCACGATAAAAAATAAAAAGACCCGAGAACTACTTGCCAACCTGCGACATCCTCTCTAAGCGGAAGAGGCAGCAAGCCCTCAATCCATTAAAACAGAAAAAATAAAAACTAAAGCCCAAAAGACAAAACAAAAGCCTAAGCCTAAACCAAATTCAATAACGTTATCAACACCCATCCGTAGCCGCTAGCAAGCAAGCTCCAACCGACAACTCCACCGGCAACAATGGCCACCATTAGTGCACCAAATCTCCACCTTTGTAATCCCACGCCACTGCCAATAGCATCAACAACATAATTGACGCCATCATCACCAATCCTACCATCAACACAATCAAGAGGAAATTCAGCATATGTACCCAACCGGAATGAAGAAGCCTAAATCCTATATGGTCACCCTTCCCACGGCACAACGCCATCCCTAGAAGAACCGCACCACATGAGTTGCCCCCTGGGCAGAGATCCATAAACGGAGCACCCGCACTAACGAGAAGACCAACAAGGCAAAGAGAAAGAAATCCAAAACTTCTAAATGCAAGGTATCGGCGTTGAGTAGATCCAACAAAATAGTATTTCTACACTTGGTACTCTTTTAACTATTTCTTCACTTGGTACTCTTTCTTCTTATTTTGAAATTGTAGTATCGGCAAAAATATGTAAAATAGTATGTGAATTGTTATTGAATAAATTAAATTATATTACTAAGTTTTTAATTGATAAAGAGGTAAATTATTCTAAAAAGAGTAGGCAAATATTTCATTCAAAAGGTACGTAAATTGTTCATAAAAAAATAGGAAAACTATTCATAAAAGGATTGTGGAATACAAATATAATCATTACGACAAAATAAAAGCACTATAAATGAAAATATTACCTATACTCTTTTACGTGGTCTCGACATACTATACAATGCAGGTAATAGAGAATAAGAGAAAATCTTCTTACAAAACTATCATTGAAAAATGAGATAATCTAAACCTAAAGTTACCTATTCTATTTTCTTGCAATTTTTTACATGCAAGACTCTCCTTATGATTCTCATTGATGCTTATATCTACTAAATAGTAAATACTATAGTCGGCAAACTAAAAAAGGTTATAAAAAAAATATAACAACAAAAAAACAAAACAAAACAAAACAAAGCGAATATCAAAACCTTCCTTTATCACATGAAAAATCCAAATCCAATTCCTGATTAAAATGATTCGACACGCTTTAAATTACAGCTGCGAGATGGTGGATGTCATTCATGATTTTAGTTTGGCGCGACAAAGCTCTTTCTTTTTTTGGCCAAAAAGAATAAGCACTTTCGTTTTTGACGTTTTTGGTCGCGGTTGGAGAGTACTTGCTCGTTAAGACTTGAGTAAAAGAAGAATTAGTGGTAGGGCTAACAAGGAAGAACAAGGACTGACTCACGTTTCGTGGGTGATTTTGCTTTCGCAGACCATGAAAGAGGGACACATGTAATTTTCACTTGAAGTTTGTGGACCCTTTTTATTTTTTAATTTCATGAGTCATTGCTCTTCCAAAGGACATGTGTGTCAGTGACTTCTGAACCAAGTCAGCATCTGTGATCTAAGCCTCCCAACCAAAAGTGTACCATGTATTCTATTCATTCCCACAATGTAGAAACCGAGTTAGATGCGTATCATCGGACCAAAAAGGAATCAGATACATATATATCTTCAAGGGCCGACTTCAATTCATTTCAGCAAAAACTAGCTATTTCTATTTTGTTAGCCTGCACAGTCACAATTCACAAAGCATAAGGTAAGCCTGGCTAACCCACTTCTTCAAGGGGCTTTCTACCATTTTCTTCAAGTTTAGCTCAAATAAATTCTTGCCTGTGATGTACCCAACAGTCTAATTTTCATATACCCAATTGCTTGCTCATGATTTAGCTTTGATTGAGTTTCTCTAATGGAAACCTTAATTTCCATATCTGTGTACAGAAACTATATCATTTTCTTGAATCTCTCTTTTCTCTTAGTGGCATCTACTTTCTTGGTTATATCTAATTTCCACTCTTCACAAATTATGGTTCTAAGCAGTTATGGTATCTCCATAGACAGCACTAATGAGCAAGACTGCGAGGGTTTTCTTGGTTTAGATGGCCATGAAGCTAAGTGCCTCTACCTTGAATCCAAAAACCCATGCGTCTCCCAGGGCTATATTGATTATCTTTACATCTTCTATTGCAGTTTTGGCACTTCTCCCCTTTTGGGTTATAGCTTAATGTTATTTTGGCTTCTGGTTTTGTTCTATCTGTTGGGCAATACAGCTTCTGAATACTTTTGTTCTTCACTTGAGAGTCTATCGAGGCTTTTAAAACTGTCCCCTACAATTGCTGGGGTTACTCTTCTCTCCCTTGGCAATGGAGCCCCTGATGTCTTCTCCAGTTTTGTGTCATTAATGGGTAACGGTGGGACAAACACTGAAATTGGTCTTAACACAGTTGTGGGAGGTGCTTCCTTTATATCGTGTGTTGTAGTTGGAATCATAAGCATTTCAATTCGCAAAAGGCCTATTCAAGTTAACAAATCTGACTTCATGAGAGACACTTTCTTCTACCTTTTGGTTGTTGTATGCTTGTTTCTGATCTTGATTCAGAAAGAAGTAGATGTGTGGGCTGCCATGGCTTTCTCTTCAATCTATGTTGTGTATGTGCTTGTGGTTTACATATCACATACACATAGGAGGAATTCCGGTAAAACCAGTGAATTACACAGTACTAATTCAAGCAATGAGTGTCATGACTTAACAGTACCAATCCTGATGAGCAGCATGGAGAGGGATGAACATGAAGAGCTTAGTGCTGCAGAGGACGGAGCTTTAGAACACATTACTCCAGTAGAACAAGTCAAGAAAGGCTGCTGTCAACTCCTCCGACCATCAGATTCTTGTCGTATGTTGATTTTCATACTTGAGTTGCCCCTTTATATTCCTAGGAGATTGACTATCCCTGTTGTTTGTGAAGAGAAATGGTCTAAGCCATATGCAGTTGCTTCTGTGACACTAGCACCAGTGCTCTTGTCATCCCTTTGGAACCATCAAGATGGAAATGCTTCCTTCAAGACAAGCCTTTTGATCTATGTGATTGGATTGATTTTCGGACTAGTTTTTGGGTTTGTGGCATATTTGTCAACAGACAAGTCAAGCCCACCGAAGAATTGCTTATTTCCTTGGCTTGCTGCAGGGTTCTTGATGAGTGTTACTTGGAGTTACATTACAGCTCAGGAATTGGTGGGGTTGTTAGTTTCAATAGGGTACATATTAGGTGTAAGTCCTTCAATATTAGGACTAACAGTCCTTGCTTGGGGTAATTCACTGGGGGATTTGATAACCAATTTAACCATGGCTTTGAACGGTGGACCAGAAGGAGCACAGATTGCCTTTTCAGCCTGTTATGCTGGTCCCATCTTCAACACTCTCTTTGGATTGGGGTTATCACTTGTTGGTTCATCTTGGTCCAAATACCCTTCATCTGTTGTCATTCATAGAGATCCATATCTCTTGGAGACATTGGGTTTCTTAGCAGGAGGCTTGCTCTGGGCACTTGTGGTGTTGCCAAGGAGAGGTATGACCCTTGATGGGATCTTGGGAGGGGGTCTTTTAGTTATATATACCATTTCTCTGTCTTTGAGGTTAATTCAAATATTCGGGTCTCTCCAGCTTGAAACAGAGTCATAGCAACGAAGGTATCACTGAATTGTAATAAAGGTAAATAGTACATACAATTAAACTCTGTGTAGTGTGTTTGACTAGCTTAACTTTGTAAGCTGTTTATAATCTATTTGGGATATCATGTACTGAATGGTGTTATATCTTGTAATTGTCTGCATTGCTTCTAAAACATGCTTCTCGAATGTAGGTTATAATGAAAATGTACATGATAAACAAGAGCCATGATCACTTGGAAAGCATCTGTTGTAGAAACAAGAGAAAAGGTTTCATGGTAATCTATTCCCTCTTTCTGAGCGAACCTTTAACCTTTTTGCCACTAATCTAGCCTTATGCCTATCAATGTGACCATTTGCATTCTTCTTGGTCTTGAAAACCCATTTACACCTTATAGGCTTAACACCCCCAGGTAAATCAACTAGCTCCCACACTAGTACCCTATAAAAATGACAAGTCACAATTCTAGGATCCAATTTTTTAAATTGTGGATTGTAGATTTTAGCTTCTGCTTTGCAACCCCAAATTTGAAAAAGCATTAGGCTTGGTTTCCTCCCAGTTCACAACTCAAAAGGCACTTTAGGTACAGCCTTTTTAGGAACTCTATTCAAAATGTAGTTTGTACATTGTTTTCAAAGCTTCTCCCCACAAAAAATTTGGCAAACCACTAGTGCTTAACATGCTTCTAGCCAGATTGATGAGAGTTCTATTTCTCTTCACAGCAACTCCATTTTGTTCAGGAGTTCCTGGAGTAGTTTATTGAGCAACTATCCCATGTTCTTACAAATAAAGTGCTAAAGTCCTTTATGCTGCCCTCCCTCATCAAATTTCCCATAGTATTCCCTTCCTCTATGTGACCTCAGTACTTTAATGCTTTATCCAATTGTTTTTTCAACTTTAGTTTGAAAATTTTAAATATTTCAAAAACTTTAGATTTTTGGAAAATCATACAGACATAGCAAAACATAGAGAAGTCATCTATGAAAGTCACAAAATAAGAGTTTTTGCAAATGGTCTGGACAGGAAAAGGTCCACAAATGTTTGAATGTATGACCTCTAAGAGTTCCTGGCTATGATTGGCATGCCTTTTTCTGGTGTTGGTCATTTTACCCTTGATGCATTCGACACAAGTATCTGAATCCGTAAAGTCCAGAGTTGGAAGATTGTTTTCTTTAATTAACTTTTGCATTCTTTCTTTTGAAACGTGCCCCAGTCTCTTGTGCCAAAGCATATAGGATTGATTATTGAAAGTAATCCTATTAGAGGAGTTATCATCGAAAACAGTCCTAGCGGTCCTTTTATTTCCAAAATTTTGTTCAAGAGGAAAGTTTCAACAGGAACATAACAATTTAACTTGCAATAACCATCAACAAGGTAAGAAAAACCGATCGACATAGATTTAGAAAACAACTCAATATTTTTATTATTGATGACCAAGGAGATACCAGTCTCTACAAGCTTGGTTATTGAAATTAAATTCCTCAACATGTGGGAACATACAAAACATCTTGAAGATCTAATAAAAAAACAAGAATTTAAACAAAGCCGAACAACTCTTGTCGATTTGACTTGGACTCCTATGTCATTTCCTACTACAAGCTTTACACCTTCCCTACTTGGTGTGTTCTATGGCTCGCATACCCTGGTATTAGATATGTGGATGGGTGAGCTTGTGTCTAACCACCACGTATTAGAGGGGATGGAAATCAAAAGGGACTCAAAAATCGGAAAAACAGAAATTTTACCTCTTTTTCCTAGCCAAGTCTTATATTTGTTGCAGTTCCTTTTCATGTGGCCATTCTTATTGCAAAAAAAAAAACACACACACACACACAATTGTTTTGTTAGCTTTAATGTTTTAAGGTCTTTTAGAGGATGAGGCTACATATTTGGGATGGTGATGAGGGGTCTTCAAAGTCCTAACAAATTTAAATGATTTCCCAAAATTGTTCTTGGGTGAATCTTGGGCAACAAGGTGAATAGACTTGCCCTTCTTCTTTCCGAGCCTCTCTTCTTCCTGGACACAGATGGATATCAACTCATTCAAGTTCCATTTGTCCTTTTTAGCATTCTAGGTCGCTTTCAGAGGGAGAGAATTTAGTGCAAGGTGCACAAGGATTTCATCAAAGATAGTAATCTCCAGATTTAGTGATGAGGGGTCTTCAAAGTCCCAATAGACTTAAATGATTTCTCAAAATTGTTCTGGGTGAATCTTGGGTGACAAGCTGAATAGACTTGTCCTTCTCCTTTCTCAACTTCTCTTCTTCCAGAACACAGATGGATATCAACTCATTCAAGTTTCATTTGTTCTTTTGAGCATTCTAGGTCACTTTCAGCAGGAGAGAATTTAATGCAAGGTGCACAAGGAATTCATCAGAGATAGAAATCTCCAGATTTTTGAGTTTTGAAGCCAAGTCTATGAGCTTCGATCATGATATGCTCTCTAATGCTCCTAGTGCCATCATACTACATTGAAGTAAGTGCAGTCATCATATTTCATGTCTCAGCCTTCTCAGACTCCTTAAACTTCTCACCAACAAAGTCCAAAAACTCTTTGGCATTCTCAAAACTAGGAATTCCACCCCTTAACAGTCTCAATCATGGCCCTCTTTATGACCAGCAAAGACATTCTATTGTCCCTATGCCACTTGTTAAAGGCTTTATTTTCTTCATTAATTAGTACTCTCCTTAGTAAGAGCAACAAGTGTTTCATCTCTAATGGTTGAATCTATGTCCATAAAACCTAGGACAATTTCTACATTCTGCTTCCATTTCTTATAGTTAGTTCCTGTCAAAGTTTCAATGGAAGAGAAATTTATTGAAGTAGCATTCTCAACTGTAAAAGAAAGAAAAACATACTATCCTTAAGCACAACATAGTATGAATTTAAAACAAGCAGTAAAACACCCCATAATCTTTGTACAAGGTTGAGCATCAGCTTTGACCATAAGTCACAACATTGTTTGCAAAAGAAAAAAAAATTGAGCATCAGCTTTGGCCAAAAGTCACAAATTTGGCTTTAGTTTCTTTATCACAATACCAGGTTATGTTGTTTGTCCATCTCGATGACTGTGCTTTCCTCTCGAGGGTGAGCTGATGTTGATTGGCAAGATTTCAATGAGTTTTCACCAGGATTGGACATTCGAGCTGATTTGGCTAGCGAAGATAGATTCCAGATCTTCCAATATGGGTTTTGGGTGTGGAATCCCGGTGAAAAATACTATGATTTGAGATTGTTCATTTGCAGACCATTTCAAGCAGTTGATTCTTGTCTTGGTTTTAAGGTAATCTCTGGTCTTTGGGTTCTTTGTTCTTCGAAAAATTTATTTTTAGATAGAATAATAATAAAAGGCTTTGAGTTTGTCTAGCGGCGATATTGCAAGTTTGCTTCATGTCTTGTTTTTGCGAATAGCTCATGTTTTCAATTTTTATTGGTAAATTTTTTTCTCCTACAATATATATGTTTAGAATTTGGTTTTACTTTCTTTTCTTATGGGTCATCCTTGATAAGCAAGATTGTTTTTACTGGTTTCGATAGCAATACTTGCCGGAATTTTTATGTTTGAGCTAGAGATTGCTGATGGTAGTGATGCACGACGTATGTATTGTTTTAGGATTAGAATCATTGACTAGATCCCTCTTGTGATATATATTGCTCCTTTTAAGAATGCACATATTAAGCAGTGAAATCTCTTCTTGATTAATAAAATTTATGTTTCTCTCCAAAAAAACAAACACTACTAATTTAATTAACAACAACAATGTGATATGTGTTAAAAGAACAAAGTTCAATGAACACTATGACATAATTCTAATGAAAGATTGTAGGTAGTAATTAAAACAAAACATCCTCCTAAATCTAGATTTCTCTGATCTTGAAAATTGTGTAGAATATATTAAGTGAAAAAAATATATACTCTAAGAAGGAAAATGCAACTAGATGCCATGAACTACTAGAGCTTATACAGACAGACATATGTGGATCCTTTAGAAATAAAATCATTTGTGGAAAAACATATTTCATAACCTTTATAGATGACTACTCTATGATCTGCCATATATACCTCATATCTAAGAAATCCCAAGCCCTTGAAACCTTCAAAGACTTTCCTAAGTGAAAATACAAAATTTAACCCTAGAAAAGGGAAACCCTAGAAGAGCCGAAATCCTTTCAATTAACCTCTAGTCCCAAAAATATGGTTGAGTTTGTCGTTAATTGTCTTCAAAATCTAATAAACATTAATTAGTCCCTAATAGTTGTTCGCGCTGGAAACCGCTGCTGGAGAGTCGAACAATCTCTTTTTGATGTGCGGGCGTGCCAGTACCACGAGGTACGATGATGTCGTTGATGATGTGCTCCAAACTGTACTTCTTAGTCAAGCGAGTGCGGACGGAGAGAGAACAAACTCCGTCGAGGTTCTTCGTGAAAGGCCTAAACGAGGTTCAGGGCTTCGAGAACGTTTCTTGTGAACAAAATCGATACTTTCTTGGGATGAGAAAGCAGAGCAACAAAACTGGGAAGACTTGAAGAACTAAGATGTGATCTTAGCAAGGTTGCAAGGTCGCAAAGGTGCTCCGGAGAGGCTTAGGTTGTAAGTTTGCTCGAGGAGGCTTTGAGTTTGCAAGTTTGCTTGTGAGGTTGAGAACCCTTTTCTGATCGTAAAACTTGTTATTTATACCCTTCAGGGTTCGCGGCTCTCTTAATACTTTAGGACTCTTAGATTCACTTTCCTTATAGGAATCGATATTAATAAAACCCCTATGTGAATAGGTTTCCTTGCGACGTAAGAAAAAGAAATACGGAAAGATATTTAGGCCGCAGTTTCCGGCCCATGGGCTGTATTCGATTTTACTTAAAACAACCAAATTTACATTTGGGCTCAAACATTGCCCCCCAGGCCTCGAAATCAGGCCTCGGTTACGAAACTGATTGAAGAGGGCTATAGTCAACAGGTACAAATGAACGCTAATGCGACTGAAATTAAAACAAAAGCCCAAGAGACGCCTTGGCCCAACCATTGTACTGTTTCCCACAAAGAACCAATTCGAACTGGTTCGCCAAAACAAACGAATGTATCTCTTCAAAGAACTCTTTTAGTTCTTATAAAACCCAGAATCAGAAGTCTAATCGACACAAACCTAAAAACCCCAAAACAAAACCCTAAGATCATCCCAACTGAAATTTGACTTTGAACCACTTCCGAAACCCAGAAATGGCTTCTCCCTTAGCCGCTTTAACCGAAGGCAATGCCCAGCAATTTAGACCGGACATGTATTCCCCGAAGGCCTTCAAATCCGGCAATCGCTCGTATATCGACGTGCATAAAAACCACACTGCAAGCCTAGGTCCATGGCCGGAATCCATCCCCGAGCCATATATCAACCATTATAGTCAAGAGGTTCGTCACCCTATTCCGATATCTCGGGCGAGTGCCGCCACCTTCATCAACCGGCAAAAACACCACAATGCTGTTCGAATGGGTTCCTCGGCCAACACCCAAAGAACGAAGAAGTAGCTTGGTATAAATCAAGAAAGACCACGGACCTCGACCGCTGGAAAGCAAGTAGGAATCGCGGAAGCATTAGAACTCGTTTCTCTCTAAGGAGCGGCGGAGGAAACCGAGCTCCGCTCGCGGCGGCCATCCGCTCTCGGGATACTTCAAGCAATACCTTCAATTTCCGATTTGGGCAAATGGGAATTACGCTCTTGGATATTCTTACCATCACCGGACTTCCCATCCATCCATTCGCGTACAACTGCGGAGATTTTGATGATCTTTCGAAGTCTCTTCAAATCAAACCCAAAGAAGATTCGCCAACCTCACAACAGATCATATTCGGCTTGGACCAATCACTTTTCTACACAAGCGGATGAAGAAGGAGGCATAGCCCTCTTGGAACTATGGTTCTGCAAATATATTTTCTGCATCAAGACAGCAAAGTCACTGGGACTTGGACTGCTCTAGCGATCGCCTTATTTAATGGGCATAGCGTCGGGCTAGGTCAACCCGTATTGGCGAGCCTATACCGTCTCGCTATATAATCTATCTCTTCGCCCGTTTGACTTCACCAACTTGAGCGGACCACTATGGATTTTAGACCTCTGGCTGCAGATCTACTTCCCACAGTTCAGACACCCTGATGTCAACGATTTTCCGAAGGATCAAGTCTTGGGAATGGCATTCGCCGGAAAAGATAAGTTTGATTCTCCTGCTTACATTGAATGTTTCAAATACCTCTATCATTTGGATGAATCTGCTTTAGACTCAGCCGCCCTTATCCTTAGGAGGACATTTCCAAGCCCCTTAGAACAAGGCTTCTTGCTAACTAGAAATCATACTGAAAGTGGGACTGATGTGTTCAAAAGAGCTATCTCTTGCTATGACTTCAGCCTTTCAGATGAATACCACAGTTATGAGCTATATGCTCCGAATCATTTTGCCCGTCAGCTAGGATTCGTCCAGGAAATCCCATTCCCTCTAATAGATAGCCTGAACCGCTATTCCTCTTGGCGAATAAAAGCTAGCATAGAAACAGCAGGTGATGAGAATGACAGGTTTACCATTCGCTTTAAGTTTGCCGCTCCACTGTTACCTCCCCCAGTCAGCCGCCTCCTCCGAAGCATAGATGCTGCACCAACTTACACTGTTTGGTGGAAAATGGTGTCTGCAGTAAACTGGGATCGTGATGCAGAGGAGTTATTCCGGTCTATATTCGAAAGAGGGACCGCTGTTCTTGGTTTTGCAGAAGACCAGAGGGTTTTAAATAATGATCCAAACCCCACTCTCACTGGGAAACAGAGCTTGAGGAAAAAAGTACCAAAAGCACCCGCTCAGGTATGGAACTCCGAAACTTAGTTTTCTCTTTTTACTTCTGTCAAAAGCTAACCAAAGAATCATGGTAATCAGAGAAAAACAAGGCGGACAACCCTTGCTGGCGAATCGTCTTCCCCAAAGCCATCTAAAAAGAGAGCTAGGGTTATTGAGGAAGATGAGGAAGAGGAGGAACAAACCTTCGTAAGTTTTGTCTTTGACAAGAGTGTCTCCTAAATACTGCTTTCATACTTGTTGACCACTGACTGGTTTGATCATAAAACAGGTCCGGAAACGGCGAACACAGACTGCCTTAGCACAATCCTCAAGCGAACCTCAAGAAAAGGTAATTACAACCGAGGATGAAGAAACAAGCAGCTCTGAAGAGATGAACGCAGAGGAAGAGTTGGAGCTGAACCAAAACTTAATCGCCTTAGGGGTACCGCCTTTGACCACCGCTACCCCAATCTCCGTGGTGTATAGAGACAATCCTGAAGGTAACACAACAAAGGAGCCAATCCACATCCCTTCTGATCCAGAAGAAAGCAATGTCCGCCAAGACATCCCTACCGCCGACACTTCTGCTCAGGCAACTCTTGAACAAGCACCTTTGGAGGCAAAAGAAGCTTTATCTGCTATGACCATTTATTCTGAAGAGGTACCTTCTAACACTGCTCATTGATTTTCCTTTTGTATTCAGCATGACTAACTCTTAACAGGCAAACCAGCAAATAGTCGCTGAGATGAATCTGGAAACCGACGACTTGGCAGACCAACCACAACTTGAGTTAATGCCAAATACCGAGATAGCGAACGACTCGGGGAACGCCAACCTGCCGGAAGAAACCTTGGGGGCAAAAGACCCCGAAATCCCCGAAGCGAATCAAACGCCAACGAAGAAACTCTTAGCTCGCCTTAATTGCAACACCCGCCGTCGAGGTACAATCCTTACAAACCACACACCGGTTCCTCTCGCGAAGACTTCATATCTAACAAGCTTCATTACAAAAACTTTACGGGGACAAGCTCGGCACGGGAAGGATACAGAAACTCCAGCCTCTACTATCATTACAGCGGATGATGCAGAGACAGCAAATTCCATACTAACCTTGGCGAACACTGTGCTGGCAGAAAATCCTGAAGTTGGTCCAGCGAACGCGGCTAGCAACCCAGTTGATGAACCCCTATCTCTAGAAGAAAGACTTAGGCTGCTCCTGGAAGCAGAAGACGAACAAGAATCAATTAAAGCGGCCAAAGAATTTCTCGGTGATCTAGGAAGTGCTAAGTACGATGATCCTGAGGTTGTTGCCAAAATTCGCGAACAGGCTGCTTTCCTTCAGGCACACGTCACCGGAGAAGAATTGGAGACAGTAAACGCTCTTCTTGCAAAGCTAGACGCTTTGCCCTCACTTGAACAAGCTGCTCAACAGGTGACAACCGCGGTCCAGAAACACACTGCTCGCCGCGCTGCTCTAGAAGCCAGAAATATTGCTTGCAAAGATCAGCTTCAGAAACGGCGAACCTTTATCACTGAATGCGACAAGAAGCTAACAGAACTTGAGAACTTCAAAGCCGAGATAGAGAAGAAAATTAGAGCATGTCAAGCGAACAAAGCACAACAAAGTGCGCATCTGGCCAAGGAGATTCCTCTGGCGGAAAGATTGAAGCAATCACTGGCAGAAGCACAGAAAGATGTCAAAAGGGTCACTCTCGAAGCAGAAGATAAAATTGTAGAATACCAAAGATCCCTTGTGGACATAGCCTCTTTAGGCCGTAGGATTTAAGAACTTGACTTGGGCCGCACATCGGCTATCATTATGTATGGCTAAATAATTATTGCCTTATGGGCTTTTGCGAATTACTTTTAAAATTTTCCAACAATGGGCCACCAAATAGCCCAAGTTACTTTACACACACTTGCCCCAAAGGATAACTTCTAAAAGATAACCCTTGGGACGGTTATAACGCGTAACCACTGTGCATAATGACGAATCGACATTCGTCTCCGAGAACTGCGCGCGTGATCACTTTGAATTAATGCACGAGACCAAATCTTTGGAAACGATTATGCATTTATAACCGAATTGAAGAAACCTCAACCATATTCCGAGAACCGCTGGCCTCGATCAGCCTATAAATAGACCGCCTTATACAACCGATAAAACAACAAAGAGAAAGACTTTGCAAAATGTCTCGTAAAATACTTCACCTTCTTTTAGCCACGAAAGCCCTTCCTTTCTTGCCAACATACTCGAATAACCGAGTTATACAACCAAACCTCATGCCTAGGTCGAGTTATACAACGAAACCTCGGGCGAAGAACCCATCTTTCCCCGCCGACCACCGGACCCGGTGCTCCTTCCTCCAAAGAAGTACGGTTTCCCGGTAGTAAAAAGGGCAAGATGGGAACAAGCAAAAATCTCCTGGTTCGCCAGAGGTTACCGCGTTGGCCTTGCCTGCAAGGTTAGACCAACCGCGGCGAGCGTGCAGGTACCGGTCCAGATTTCATCTTCTTCAGGATCCCTAAAAAATGGGGAGAAGTCGCCCCGGTAACCGCACGACTTACCAGTCCGGACGTCCAAGAAATTAGGTTTCATGGTATCGAGCCACTTATTGGCTCTTAAATGTAATTGTACTTTTTGTAATTGCTCTTGGCCGCAAAGCCAAAATAAATAAAGATCTATATTTGATAAACACTATATGCTTATATTTGCGAATGTGTTTGTTTACAACAACCGGCCTCAAAATAGGCCCGAACAGAAAAGCTAATAACCACCGAATGGTCAAGAAAAGAAAATAAAGAAATGTCAAAATTTCGAAAAATTTCGAAAAACTTGAAAAACTTGGAAGAAATAATCTGTAGGGTATGAGTGTTGCCCCCCTAGTTCGACTAAGGACAGCGAATGAATGAAAAACCACAAAAACTGGTTGGAAAAATTGCAAACTTAGGAGAACTAAGTATTGCCCCCCTGTCCAGATTCAGGTGGTGGCGGATCGTCGAATTCCCAAACACTGGGATAATATTTCTTAAGATAACGCCCATTAATGGGGTTAGAGTGCAATTCGCCGTCAAGATAACGCAAATGGTAAGCGCCTTTGCCGAGAATTTTGTCGATGATGAAGGGTCCTTCCCATCCGGGAGACCACTTGCTCGTCACGGCTCTTTTCGCCTAAAGGTAAAATAACCTTCCCGACCACTCGCCCTCTTTGAAACTAAGACCACGCGTTCGCTTGTCATAGACTCGGAAACGCGCTTCTTCTCGATGATCAAACTATCCAAAGCCGCTAACCGGCTCTCACCGAGGTCTTCATGCTCCCGCCACATAGCTTGAACATAATCCTCTCCTATCAACCGGTGTTGTTCCCGAACTCGCAGCGAACGAACATCGATCTCAAGGGGCAAAACAAAGATCATGTCCAAACATAAGGGCATATGGAGTAGTGCCAGTGGGAGACCGCTTAGACGTTCTATAAGCCCAAAGTGGTATTATCCAACTCATTATGCCAATCCCTAGCATTGTCCGCCAGCATTCGCTTAATGATATCAATGATGATCTTGTTACTAGCCTCGCCTTGGCCGTTTGACCGAGCATAATAAGGTGTAGAATGTAAAAACCGAATCCCAAAATCAGTCATCGGTTGGTTGACCTCGAAACCATAAAAGATGCCCCCCCGTCCGCGACTAAACACTCGGGAATCCCAAAACGACAAATGATGTTTCGGAATATGAACCGGCGAACAAGAAGTGCCGATGCTTCTTTTAGTGCCTCGGCCTCTACCCATTTAGTGAAGAAGTCGGTAGCCACAATAATGAACTTATGCCGAGCGGATGAGCGAGGATGAATGAGACCAATAAGATCCAAAGCCCAACCTCTTGCAGGCCATGGCTTCGATGATAGGCTGCATAGGTATAGCCGGAATATGGCGAATCGGGCCACGAGCTTGGCAGTCAAGACATCCTTTAGCAAAACTAATGCAATCCTTCGAGAATGGTAGGCCAATAGAAACCATAACGACGAATAAGCCAACGCATCTTAGGACTCCGCCCGATGAGAGCCACAAATGCCAAGGTGAACTTCACGCATTAATCGCCGAGCCTCTTTGCCATAGATACACCGGAAATCCATGCCGTCTTCCCCTCGCCGCGAAGCTCACCACCTTTCAACACATAGTCGAGAGCAAGAAATCCGACCTTGCGGTCAACGGGAGCACTGGGATCATCCAAGTAGTCAATAATAGGCTGCCTCCAATCGATATCAATGGCATCAAGGGTAGCCACGAACCAATCATCATTGTACTCGCGTCTGGCCATGAAAGAAGGCAACGTGCGCCGTTCTACTTTAAGAATTCGTTCGCGAACGCCATCAGCAAAACTAATACCTGTAGCAAGCTGCGCCAACTCGTTCGCTGCATGATTTCGCTCTCGGGGAATGTGTTCCAATGATATCTCATTGAACTGGTCTAATAACTCCAAGGCTCTGTTAAGGAAAGGAACCAAGGTAAAGCTGATGCATTTGTACGTACCTCGAAGCTGATTAATCACTAGGAGCGAATCCCCTAAAATTTCGACCTCATGGATCCCCATCTCGAGAAGAATCTCTAAGCCGATAATGACTGCTTCGTACTCAGCTTGATTGTTTGTACAATGCCACTCAAGCTGGAAAGAGTAAGCAAAGTAAGCCCCCTCCGGGCTCTGTAATGTGATACCTGCTCCAGACGACTTGTCTGTACGCGAACCGTCGAAATATAGTACCCATGAAGGTAACATAATAGCCGCAATATCCAGGTCGCGAATGACGTGGTCCTCGGGAACAGGATGATGCAAGAGAAAGTCTGAAACCGCCTGACTGGTCTGTGTCTTCAAAGGTACATATTGTAAAGAAAATTCTGATAATGCAAGAATCCACTTACCAATTCGACCTCTTAAGATAGGTCGAGTGAGCATGTACTTCACCAGATCAGTCTGAGACATAACTCTTGTAGTGAAAGACAACATGTAATGGCGGAGCTTGCAACCAGCAAAGTAAAGAGCAAGACACAGCTTCTCGATGGGAGAATACCTGGTTTCTTGTATCTAATAATGTCCTGCTTAAGTAATAAATAGCATGCTCCACCGTTTTGCCATCCTCCCTCTCTTCATCTTGAGCGAGGAGACCAGCAATAGATGTGTCAGAAGCTGATATATACAGCTTTAAAGGAACCCCTGGTTTTGGAGGAACCAAAACCGGTGGATTTGCTAAATATTGTTTAATTCTGTCAAAAGCCTCTTGGTGTGTAGGCTCCCAAACAAACTCTTTCTCTCCTTGAAGCTTCGAGTAAGGGAGAAAAAGGAGTGATCTTTCCAGCAGAATCGGAGATGAATCGCCGTAGAAAGTTTATCTTTCCAAGCAAGCTTTGCAGCTCTTTCTTGTTCCTTGGGGCTGGAGCCTCAATTACCGCCTTAGCTTTGTCCCCGTGCACTTCGATTCCTCTCGATGCACTAGAAAACCAAGAAAGTCTCCAGCTTGAACCCCGAACACGCACTTGGCCGGGTTCATTTTTAACTTGTGAATACGCATTCGCTCAAAGACTTTGCGCAGATCAACTAAATGATCATCTTTGAGCTTTGACTCGACTACCACATCATCAATGTAAACCTCTAATATTTTTCCCAAAATATCATGGAAAATCAGGTTCATGGCTCGCTGGTATGTGGCCCCCGCATTCTCGAGACCGAAAGGCATGACCACATATTCGAATGCGCCTGCAAATCCAGGACATCTAAATGCTGTCTTGTGTCTATCTTCTTCTGCTACCGGAATCCGATGATACCCGCCGGTGCCGTCCATAAAGGAAAGCATCTCATGCCCTCGCTACCGCGTCCACCAAGCATATCCGCCACCGGCACGGGGTAAACATCCTTTGGTGTGGCCACATTAAGATCCCTATAATCTACACAAACGCGCATCTTGCCATTCTTCTTGCGAACAGGCACTATGTTAGAGAGCCACTCGTTGTACTTGGCTACTCTAATGATACCCGATCCGTGCATCTTTTCCACTTCTTCTTTAACCGAAACCACCGTGTCCGCATTCATTCGCCGAGGTGTTTGCTGGACTGGTTTCTTGTCGTGCAAGGTAGGCAAACGGTGACACACCAAGTCAGGTGAAAGACCCGGCATATCTTCATATTTTTCAAGAAAGCAGTCCTTGAATTCAAGTAACAAGTCGACGAGCCCCCGTCTTTGATTAGGCTCTAAATATGTACTAATAGCCACCTCCATTGGCTCTGCATCAGTTCTAACATTGACTTTTTCAATGGGATCTTTGACTTTAGGAGGAGTATCATCAAGCGCAGCAGGTGCTAACTGTATTATTTCTTCTTCCTCGACTGGCTGGTCAAAAACGTCTTCTCTAACATACTCAATAGTAGCAACTCTATCATAGGCTTCTGCTTCAACCAAATACGTCTGTAATCTTTCATACAAGGACAAGCAGGCCTGTTCCTCTTCTTCTGATGGTTGTACTATCATTGAGAACGTTGTGGTTGTGGCACAACGTAGGAAGGTCTTGAGCTATCGGAACGAGTTTGGACCATTCCCCATTGTGCTAAGTCTGAGGCCGTCACCCCAAAAGGGCGGCCCTTCGCGTCAATGCCCTGTACTGCAAGAGGGCGCATATCTCCATTGTAGTAGCTAGCATCGATTGAATTAGCAGAAACTGAGAAAGGGCGAGGATCCGCCTTGAATAATTCAGCTTCATCAGTCACTGGATTCCAAAGAAGTAACTCTTGGTGCATGGACGAAGGAACGCAATAACTCCTGTGAATCCAGTCTCTGCCAAGAATACCACTATATGGTGCTGTGCATTCGACCACAAAGAATGCATGAACTGCATCCGCTGGTCCAAGCTTAACTTTTAAAAATAACAAACCCAAGGTTTGTGTAGTAGTACCGGCAAAGTTTTTTACCGACAAGGTTGTCTTTTGGATGGCAGACTTCTTGATTCCTAAAACTGTCATTGTGCGGACTGTGATGACATTGACTGCAGCTCCTGAATCAACCATCATCTTGTTGATGTCCTTCTCCTCCACAGCTACCGTAGCGTACAGAGGTCTTAGATGCATAGACATCGCCAAGTTTGGTTTAGAGAACATCATGAACAATTTTTTCAAAGCAGAATCCACCTCAATCTGAAAAGTAGTTTCTTCCTCTTTAGCAACAAGCTGGGACTCATCATCACCCTCAACTTCCAACGCTTGGCATGCGTCGGCTGAAATTGGTAATGCATACTTGGCGGACAAGACATAGACCATGTCACATTCCACCGTATTCGAATCATCTCGTCTAATCCATCGACACCGCCCCTTCGTCCGCATCATCTTCCAATTCGAGGTCCAGGCTCGGTTCGTTTTCGTGAACATCGTTGCTTTCATCATCTATCATCCGTTGCCTAACCACGCCCACGTCAAATACATCTTTGATTTCTAGAGAAGGAACTAAGGGAACCTCGGGGGCAGGTTCGCATGTAGACTTTATTGGCTCTGCTGATTGAATAGTTGGTGACTTATTCGCTGAGGCCTTGACAACCTCAGATCTCACCATCTTTGGCTTCCATTGCATTTTTGCTGCTGGTTTGGCCACGAAGCCGATGACCGCTTGAAGTCGGTCTATTAGCCTTTAAAGCCTCCCTTGGTTCGGCGGCGTTAAATTCTCTGTCGCGGCTGTTGTAGCCTCTCGATCCTTTGAAATTCTGCACAGAGTAAGCATCTAAGCGATCAGTACTCGAAGTAATGTTCTTACCTGCAGATGTAGAACTCTGAGCCGTCATTCTGTCGAACACGCTAACTCTAGGTAGTGCTGACTCTGTCTGTGGGTTAAACTTCCCAAGAGTGATGATAGGATTTGCGGTATACCGCTGTACTGTCCTTTGCAGCTGGCTGGGGGTCCTATCTAGCTGTTCTGGCCTGACTAGACCTTGGCCTAAGGCATCTAAGGTGCGCTGAGCTCGACCAAACCGTCGCTGGTAATTCCTTCTCCTTGTAGGAGTCATCTCTATAGCCCTACCTCTCTCCTGGATGTACCACTTCTCTTCCTTGATGAAGGACTTTGAGGCAGGTGGAATGTATGGCTTGCTCAGGACGTCAGCCGTGGGACCTCCTCAACAGGTTCGCGGTGGGATGCATTCATTGCCTTCACTCGCTGGAAAAGATTAGAATCCTTAACTGCAGCGGATATCTCCTGCTGACTGCGAATCTTCTTAGGGCTAGAAGGTTGGAAGTTCTCTGGTGGCGAACGTAATGCAGGATCTGACTTAGGATGAAATCTGAAAGAATCTTCAAACTCCTCATAACTCACTGGAATTCCACACTCCACCTTCGCATCGAGAACAAAGTATCACAAGTAGAAGCTTCGGTGTCGGCTTTGCTTTTTTAGGAGTAGGCTCTTCCTCCTCTCTTGCCTTTGTGGTTAAGAGGTCAAGGGTTGGTTTCCTTCGAGCCGCCCGTCTCGGTTGATCTCTACCATAGCAACCTCTACCTTCACCGGAGCTTCAAACTGGATCTTGCCTTCATTAATCCACTCCCGGATTTGATCCTTCAATCCAACGCAACTCGGCGGTGGTACGAGTCCAAACGTTGTGGAACTTGCACATCGCTTTCCCCTCATCCGTTCGCTAGTAGGAAAAGTCCCAAAGCTAGTCCTAATAAGATCGCAGCAATCAACTCATCCAGGATTTCATGTGACCTAGCCGCATTGAATGAGTAAGCTTCGAACTTAGACTTCGCCCGCCTAGTACGCCGAGCTGCTCTTGTTGGCACCACATCAACCATTCCAACTTGTGGGAAAGGCTCAAAGTCAACTAGCGCGGCGGTCTTCTCTCCTTCTACTTGTATCCGTCCGCCTGTTCAACCAAACTTGAATTTGATCCTTCAATTTGATGCAGTCATTGGTATTATGATTCCACATGTTGTGAAATTTGCAGTATTTCTTGCCTTTCAACTGCTCAGGCTTCGGATAGGGACCAAAGTCGGCCTTGATCAAATTTTGATTGATCAGCTCATCCAAAATCTCTCCCCGCCTTGTTAGCATTATAAGTGTATGTTTCAAACTCGGCTTGGTAAACGCCATCGTGGAAATCTTCACGAGTTCGCGGGCGATTTTGAGACTCCCGGGCTTTGCAGCATTACGCCCCGTCAATTCCAAGGCAGCAACATCCTCGGTGTCCGGATCATCTTCCGGATAGGTATGCCGAGGATATGAGTAGAAAGGATCGATAGGAGCGTATACGGCACCAACGTTCCCGTGTTTCCTGTGCATATAAGTTCCCCCGGAGGCATTCGCCTTGTCATCAAGCTCATTAAGCAAAAGCGGTAGCTACCAACTTTGTTCATCGGATCTGCCTATGCCGGCGAACCGGACATCATGATGCTTGGTTCGCCGCCCGTGCTCCGAGCCTTTGATGGCAATTGCAATAGCATCCGCCTCGTGATAGGCGACTTGCACTTAGCCCGCCGAATCTTGAATCTTTTCGGGAAATTCACCGAAGTCTCTGCTGGCTGTTGGTACATAGAAGTCGTTGATGAGAGGTCTACCTCGAGTTCTACAACTCCAAAAGTTGTTCTAAACATAGCCTCCATTGTTGCCCAATCGGGAATGGACACGGGAGCCAACTTGGTATACCAAGTGAGAGCGAACCGGACAAGGACGAGCCAAACGCTCGAGCTTCGAGGCTTTCATCATTGCCGTAAGGCCCACATTCGCTCCGGAATCGGAAATATGTGTGGCAGCATCTTCTCGATCCTTCGCCCGAGAATGAAGTAAACTTGATGGGCTTGTAACCCCTTGGCCATTCGCTATTTGCGATGTGATGCGGGAAAGGGTTTCTATATTGGAGATTAGCCGACGGACCGCCAATTTCGGTCCTTATGATCTGTTTGATTTGTTCCAACAAATCGGCGCCGATGGAGGTGTATCGGCGATTGTAGTAGTATCGCTTTTACCACCGCTAGCCGATTTCACAAGTACCCATCTCGGTGAAAGAAGCCTTTTTGTTTGAATCAAGATTCAACCGCATTAGAGGTGTTCCCTCATCCTCATCCCGATGTTGAGCACCGTCGGTGCTTGATGAAGAATTAGGTAAACCCCTCTTATGAGGGCTCACATACAACTCAGAACTTCGACTATCAGCTCCTGAGGCAAAACCTCCCTTGCTGTTGTTTCCCTTTGACGTAGTCCCCAAATGCTGGCAGATACGCTCCAACTGATTGCTCATAGTCAGGTTCTGCTTCCTGACGTACATAACTTCGCTGGTGAGCTTAGTGACACGATCATCCGCCTGTTTGATATCATCAGAATGCTTTATCAGTTTGTCGAAGATTGCCTCGTTAATTGTCTTCAAAATCTAATAAACATTAATTAGTCCCTAATAGTTGTTCGCGCTGGAAACCGCTGCTGGAGAGTCGAACAGTCTCTTTTTGATGTGCGGGCGTGCCAGTACCACGAGGTACGATGATGTCGTTGATGATGTGCTCCAAACTGTACTTCTTAGTCAAGCGAGTGCGGACGGAGAGAGAACAAACTCCGTCGAGGTTCTTCGTGAAAGGCCTAAACGAGGTTCAGGGCTTCGAGAACGTTTCTTGTGAACAAAATCGATACTTTCTTGGGATGAGAAAGCAGAGCAACAAAACTGGGAAGACTTGAAGAACTAAGATGTGATCTTAGCAAGGTTGCAAGGTCGCAAAGGTGCTCCGGAGAGGCTTAGGTTGTAAGTTTGCTCGAGGAGGCTTTGAGTTTGCAAGTTTGCTTGTGAGGTTGAGAACCCTTTTCTTATCGTAAAACTTGTTATTTATACCCTTCAGGGTTCGCGGCTCTCTTAATACTTTAGGACTCTTAGATTCACTTTCCTTATAGGAATCGATATTAATAAAACCCCTATGTGAATAGGTTTCCTTGCGACGTAAGAAAAAGAAATACGGAAAGATATTTAGGCCGCAGTTTCCGGCCCATGGGCTGTATTCGATTTTACTTAAAACAACCAAATTTACATTTGGGCTCAAACAATAGTACTGTTAGTACATGCAGTTACTAGATACCAAATTAGTTGGTTAAGGTATTTCTACGATACCAATCAATTCTTCCTTGAGCTTGTAGAAGAACAACTTCTTTTCTTCACTTGTATTTTCTTTCCTTCCTAATTGTAATATTGGGTCTTATGTCTTCTTTGAAGACTTTATCGTGAATGAGGTTTTGTTTTGTTATATTTTTTAATCTTTTTTTTTTAATTTCTTCTTAATTCAAATTAAACAAGGAGCTAGACCTACAACCACCACCTCTGAAGAACTAATATTACAAGAGGACATTTTCAGTAGAGCCGTTGGACAATGGTCCGACCCTTCAAACTCCTGCCACATGTGTTTATTCAAACTCCTAATAGAAGGGTATTTTTGATATTACAAATGAAATGTAGTCTTATTTTGTGTAAGAGATTTTAGGATTTTATCTAAGTGACAAAAAGTAATTGGACAGTTGGACCATCCTAATAGTTTATCGGACTTCTTCGTGTTACAGTTTTTTTTTTTTTTTGAGAAAAAAAATAATTTAATTATGAAATAACATATTACAACGCAACGGAATGACCGGTTGTGACCACAATGTCACTACACACATTCCAATCAAGAACTATAGTTACGGGTCTATCACTAACAATAATGACATCCATGAGCCCAATAGGCCCAACCCCTAACCCAATTTCACGCCCGCAGACTACCAAAGAAAATCCCGAGAGTCTCGATAACGCTGCATACCAATTGCCAGAATGACAACCGTCCCATTCAAACACCATGCTCCAAAGATACCAAACCACGTGCAAGGTTCGCTTATCAGCAAATTGACGATAACAACATATCGATATTGAAATGATTAGTCCCCAGGAGAAATGCCAAAACCTTGGCTCCATCTTAACACCTAACCCTAGCTCAATTGAGTAGGGACTTATTATACCTAACCAGCAAATTAAACCAAAAAACAAAACTCTAATGAAAAACATAGTACGGAGTCGCCACGAGTCTCAACCCTCCCCCAAGCTGCTAACCCTAAAAAAACCAACAGCCACGGACCCCTTCGACATGGCCACTTGATAACCAACTTGTCGCCGTTGACGGACCAGCCAATCAAACCATACATCACGCCATACCCACAGTCCAAACTCAGATCCCAAGCCCGTAGTGCCACCAGCCGCCTACCTCCTCCAAAAGTCCAAACGAACTTCCAGACTCCGCCAAACCACCGCCCAAGACCACTGCTGCACACACACCACCAACCTAGAATCCTCAACCTCCTCCCATATGGATGTATCCCATCATTCTTGAACCAAACCACGGCGATCCACCAGTCACCACCACCCCGTCGAACAAGATCAAACCCATCCAAATTCCACCGTCCATCCCACCTCTAAGCAAAAAGCCTCAAATCTGAGAACTGAGCGACCCTAGCAGCAGCAAGAAACCACCACCGAATAACTCGCCTCCAACCCAAAACCAAACACCTCAAGCCAGCAAACGAAACCGCCATGGCTGCTACTGAGCAGAACAGCCAAACAGCCTCGGGAAAGACGAGTCTCGTATTACAACTCCGATCCCAGCAAACCAAGAGAGAAACCAACCACAAGGCCCGTCCGGCTGCACCCTTTACACGCCGACAAGGCATGGAGCCGTTGTTGGCGAGGGAGGGCCGCCGGACAAGCCACAACCGACCTTTTGTGAAAACCAAACCCTAGCGTGTGAGGCGCGTTCTAAATTATTAAGGACCTACGAGTTTTTATCCACTACTCAACTCCCTTCGTGTTACAGTTTGGTTTTAAGAATAGCACTCTAGAAACTAGCATGCTAGCTTCATAATATGAAACTAACTACATTTTTTAACTTTTAAATCCATCTAATGACTCTGATTATATTATAATTAATATCTAAATTAATATACCATATCCAACTCAAAACTTTAAAATGTTAAAAACAAAAAAACTGACATAATACCAAAACTCAAAATCTTAAAACCCTAAATCCTAAACTCGAACCCCTAAACCCCAAACCCTAAATCTATGTACGTGTTGGGGTTTGTGGTTTAGGATTTAGGGTATAAGAGTTGGGGTTTACGGGTTTTGATTTGGTATAATGTTTGTATTTTTATTTGCTAAAAAAAAATAATGTTTGTATTTTTATTTTTTAACAATTTAATATATTTTGAATTAAATATAATTAATATTTTAAAATAGATATTAATTTTGATATAATTTAAATTATTAAATTAATTTAATAGTTAATAGTATGGTTAACTTTATATTATGAAATTAACAGGTTAGTTTTAGATCGTTACTCTTGGTTTTAATTAGCAACAACTTAAGGGTTTTTTTTAATTGAAATATTTTATTATTAGAGGTTAACCTTGTGAAGATGGTACAAGACATAGCCAACTAGGGCTATTACATATCCAAACATGAAAGTTCAGATACATAATCGTATTTCTAGGCAAAAGATGCGTTGCGTAAATACAATCACGGAGAGTAAATACTCGCGACTACCGAAGAAGATAAGTGAAAACAAGCTGTGACAGCCTCCTCAAAGTAGCACTATCTGCCGAGGATACCGAAGATTGAAGTAAAAAGTGAAAAGGAGTGAGAAAGCACAGTGCACACCTAATAATCAATTGGGGACAAATTGAGTTTGGCGTATCCTAAATGATTGGAGGCAAACGTCACTCTTGTTGACGCAGCCCCCCACTATTGTGAGCATTTGATTATCCAATTTAATTATGGGTTGTCCGCTTCAAACTTCTGTCATTTGATAATGAATCCTCATCCTCCTCGACTCGTCCTTTTCTTCTTTCTTCAATTTTGTCCAATGTGCCCAAACAAACGTGTAGAAAACTATTATTGTATGCTTGCAATTAACGTTTGCAACTAGGACCATTTCACAAAACTACAAATTGATCTATGGCCCCCAACCCCATGCCCTAAAGTTCCTCTGAATTAATCATGCCAAACATGACACACCCATTTCGATGAATAGTTTGTCGACATTGTGTGGCTGTGGGAAGAAAAAGTTTCGGATATTAAAAAAAAAACATATTAATATTACCAAACATAAGAATGTGATTTATTTATACTAGTACCGACACATTTACGGATAGAACTTCACATTTACTGTTGTCAACGGTGATTTGAAACCCAACAATTGATGAGGTCTGCCTCATGTACCCGCAAAGAGTAAGGTCTGCTATGCATATCCACAATCGATAATGTATGCCTTATCAACCCTACATATGTAACTCTTTGGTTAGAGTTCTTCTAAGAATCACATTCTTAGTATCAATTAGTAAGAGCATCAGCAGTGGGGATTCATTTTTTGGACTCAAATTTGAGTCCAAATTAGCCGGAATAGTGATATGAGTTCATCTGAATAGTGTACAAAATGACTTACTTTTATTTTAGACTCATATTTGAGTCTCAAAATATGAATCATCACCACTGTGACACATATTTGGACTCAAATATGAGTCCAAATCTCTTTATGGTTTGCACATGGGGGGGACCCCACAAATGAGTCCAAAACAATATAGGTCCAGTTTTGGCCTATATTTGTCTAAAACTGGACCTATATTTGAGTCTCAGGCAAATATAGGTCCATTTTATTCCGACCCACTGTGAGTAAGATTCTTGTCTTTTGGACCCAAATTTGGGTCCCCATTGTGGATGCTCTAAAAACCTTTAAGAAGTGCACAAAACAAAAGAAGACCCGCACCTAGAGATATCCTTCTCTAAGGCACTGTTGTTTGGAGAGAAGTCAGAATCGCACACCATTCATCCACATCAACATTGCTTCAATTGGTGTGGGCACAACTGCATTCATCAACTTTTTTTTTTGGACAAAAACTGCATTCATCAACTCATAGCTTCACAAAAGGGACAATTTGCACTCAAACTTAAAGGTTTCAAACATTTTGGCACGCCCGGTAGAATATATAAAATGTTTGAGTTTTACCATAGCGCCAAGGAGGCAACAACTAAAAACTAAGGCGTCAAAGAAAGTCCTTATGAAAATCGTCAAGTCAATGTAATTCGGTTTTTCTATCACTCATATCCTAATCTTGATATGCGTGACAATATCGTCAAACAATATCTTGATCAACAAGTACTATGGCCAGAGATTTCCGAGATATCTCATTTCATTGAACAATTACCGAAAAATGATAGATTCCTTATTGTGAATTCATGTATCTATGTATTCATAATTATGAACTCAATCAACACACTATATGGCCCTAGGACTCTAGGAGATCGACTTTTGAGATGTTCGAAGTGAATTTAAGGTCATGTCTAGCTATGAACAGAAGATATCAGATAATGCCATAGGTCGACATCAAATAACTATTGTGTAAGCATCCATATGTTTAAGCTTTTAGACTTGGTTTGTCCAGTTGGACAGGCAGTGTGCCTACCCCCTCATAACCCGGTTCCCCCTCTCCCCACAATTTCGAACTTTGGAGCCCCAAATCCCTTTAAAAAAAAAAAAAAAAAAAAGCTTTTAGACTTGGTCAATGTAGAATATGTGTGTCTGTGTAAATTGTCGCCCATAATAAAAACAAAAACAAAAAATACAAAACAAAACAGAAGTAAATTAGTTCTATTTAATGTGATGCTTAATTTATAACGGATCAGTTTTTGACATCCAAAAAGAAAATTATGTGATTTCATTTCCACAGTACTGGTAGTGCTGCACTTAATTAATCCACATGTTGTATTTACAGCAAGAGCCTGGTTAGCTTGAGAGACAGAAAACACAAGTAGATTGCCACTAAGCCACTCCCCATATAACGATCCAGCTTCATATTCTTGTTTGGCAGAATCACAAGCGCCCAAAGCAAGCCAGCCATCAGAAACGCCAGCGTCTCATACAGAGAGCGGTCAATCGGAATGACGAATGAGGATGGGTACTCCGACCAAGCTGACAGAACCAGTGAGAACCCAATTCCGACCAACGTGTTAAACATGGGCCCTGCGTAGCAACCCGTAATAGCGATTTGGGCCCCGTCTGAACCACCGTTCACCGCCATGGCAACATTAGCTATCAAATCTCCGAGAGAGTTACCCCAAGCCAGAATAGTAAGTCCCAGAACTGAAGGACTTATCCCCAAAATATTGCCATATGATTCTAACAAACACACCAATTCTTCAGCAGTGATATAAGTCCAGGCCACACTCATCAGAAACCCTCCAACAAGCCAAGGGAACAAGGACTTGTTATTGCTTGGAGGGTCACACTTTTTTGTGGTCAAGTAAGCAAGATTACCAAAAACCAACCCAATGAAAGCTGTTGTCATGTATGTCACTGATTTACTTGTTGAACCCACATTTTCACTCTGTGTGTTGAAAACGGCAGCCAGTGAAATCGGTGCCAAAGTCACAGAAATGACTGCAAATGGCTTCGACCAATTTTCCTCGCTCACAACTGGTATGGTCAATCTTCTAGGCAACGACAAAGGCAACTCCAAGAGATATAGTACCAATCTCCCCAGATAATTAAATGACCAATAGTGATTCTGTTCTTGACCATCAACCATATTTTTCTCATCATCTAGAACAGAAACAGCAGCTTTTTCTTCATCATCAACATGCCTCAATAAAGGTGTAGTGATGCTGGTATAAGTATCTCCGAGAACCAATAATTGGTCTCGTTCTTTCTCTAATTTCCTTATTTTGTATATGTGTGTGGCTGAGACTGAACCAACATAAACAAAGTAAATAGTAACAAAAGCGATCGAACCCCACAAGTTGATTCTTCCGATCACTATGATCACAAGAAGAGAGGAGAGAGTGAATAAGAGGAAGATGACATCTCTTATGAAGCTGGACTCATCAACTGAGATCTGTTGAGGGCTAATGAGTATGCTAATGACACCAACCACAATGCTAGACACGAAGAAGGCTCCCCCCAACACACTGTTTAGGCCAACATCACCATCACCCGATCTCGTGAAAGAAACGATGCTCGCAAAGACATCCGGAGCGCCATTTCCCAGCGAGAGGAGGGTGACTCCGGCTATGGTGGGAGAGAGCTTCAAGATTTTGGACAAGCTGTCTAAGGAGGAACAGAAGTAATTGGCAGCTGTGTTTCCCAATAGGTAGAACAAAACAACAAGCCAAAGTAGAATTGCAAAATGGGCTATTATTGGGAACTGGCCAAAATTGCAATAAAAGATTTGGAGATAGTTTAAGTAACCATTAGGCCTGCAACCTATTTGGGTTTTGACATACAAACACTTGGATTCAAAATCTGGGTGTTCATGGAGGTTAGTGCAGCCATCATCAACTACGCTATTATGAAGAATAGTGGACTGGTTTGGTAAGTTTGAGTTGTGATTTTTGGGATGCAGATAATTAGTGGTTGTGAGACAGAGACATAAAAGGAGGAAGAGCAAGGATATGTTGAAGAATATAAAGAGTTTCTTGGATATGGAGGTTGAGCTAGCCATTCACAAGATAGAGAGCTAGTAGAGGAACTCTGGTTTGGAGGTGTGCAGACGTTGAGAATAAATAATTGAAATAGTCCGTGATTTTGAGAACAGGCGGGGAATCTGTTATCTGATCCTGAGGGGTGATTAACGTGTGGTGTGTCATGTGTCTTTGGTATTTGCTGAAATTAAAGAAAAAAATGAAATCACGAGACAGCCATTAAACACTTTATATATATAAGATCTTTATTTTTTTAAGCTAAAGAGTTTTGATCTCAGCTGTCAGATCAAAATAGACATGGGAGTCAACTGTCAGATATATTTTAAATTATTTGCTCTGACGGCTGTGATCAAAACTCCTTAATTTAAAAAAGTAAAAATCTCCTTAACAGAGAAGACATATATATATATATAAATATATATATATATATAAAGACGTCACAACACATACTCTGTAATTATTACAGAGTCAAACCCACGATTTGTCATGAGACAATTTTAGTGCCAAATCACTTTTGTTTTACAATATATATTTCGTCTCTCTCTCTCTCATGGGCCTATATTTACTAAAATAACTATTTTTCCCATTAGCAATAGCGGAGCCATAAATTTTAAATGAGGTGGTCTAGCTTGGAACAATGGGAAAAATACATGTGAAATTGGGTGGGCCAAAAGCTTAAACTTATTGTAATTTACTTGGGCTACAACCCAGGGTAACATGTGTAGCTTCGCCCTTGGCTATTAGAAACCCCATGTGGGAGTCCGACCACTTTATCATTGTTCTTTTCATCTTTTGTATACTCCTTTAGGCAACCTCAGTTAAGGCATCGCCAACCACTTGGGCAAAACCTATTTTGGCACCCAAACTAGCTTTTAAGCTCTCCAACCTTTGAAGAAACTCAGTGCTAAAATAACTCTCGGGTAAAACCGAGACTAGTGTCATAATAAAGGTATCGGCCCCACGAGACTAGTCTCATAATAAAGTTATGGGCCCCACTATTCGCCAATTCATTTTTCGCAATATTCTTTGTCGGTTCGGTATTCCTGAGTGTTTGGTCACAGACAGGAGGGCAGCTCTCATGGCTGCAGAGGTGAATAAATTAATAACTGACTTTGGCATTATGTTTCTTCATTCGACACCTTATTACACTCAGTCCAATGGACAAGTTGAGGCCAGCAACAAGATTATCATTTCTATTGTCAAAAAGATGCTCGCGGACAATGCTAAGGATTGGCATAATGAGTTTGACAGTACATTGTATATAGAACGTCTAAGCATATAGACCGTCTAAGCGTTCTCTATGGGCATATAAAACGTCTAAGCGTACTCCTACTGGCACTACTCCTTATGCTTTGATGTACGACCATAATGCATTCTTTCCTTTGGAGATTAACGTACATTCACTATGAGTCCAAGAGCAACATTAGTTGAATGGTGTGGATTATGTCGAAGCTAAGTGGCAAGAGCATGAAGACCTTGATGAAAGCCGGTTGGCGGCTTTAGACAATTCAGTTTTTGAAACGAAACGAATATCCATAGCCTATAACAAGCGAACGTATGGGCTCAGTTTCAAGGTTGGTGAGTTCGTGTCGAAGACTATTCTCCCTTTCGCAGAAAAGAGCCGCGAACGCGGTAAGTGGCCTCCTAGATGGGAAGGACCCTTCATTATTGATCGAATACTTGGCAAAGGTGCTTATCAGTTGCGATACAGTGATGGCGAACTCCACCCTAACCCCATTAATGGTCGCTACTTGAAGAAATATTACCCAATTGTATGGGAGTTTGATGATCCGCCATCATCTTTGCCAAGCCAAATTTGTTACTTAGTTCTCCTGCATTGCTTTTACTAAGCCAAATTTGTGGCTTTACCCCATTCGTTGCACTTAGTCGAACTAGGGGGTAACACTCCTACACATTTTAGTACACATTTTCGAGTTTTTCTCAATATTTGTTACGACCAGATTGTGGTCCCAGGATTATTTTTGTTTACAGGCTTATTTTGAGGCCATCCGCTATACTCACATGTATAAACATAAATTAAATACAGCATATAATAAACATACAATGTTTATAAAATTAAACTTTTTATTCATATTGGCTTTGCGGCCAAGAACAATTACAACAAATAAATTACACAGAGTTCTAAGTGTTTCTAAGACCAGGTAGCCTGATTCTTTGAATCTTGTGCTATCACTCTTTTGTTCTTTCACAGAGTTCTTGAGAGAGAGGAAATTCAGCGAGTAACCTGCGCAATCGTGGTACGCTCGCTGACAGGCGTACAAAGGTAAGTCTCCCAACAAACTAGGAGACTTTTGTTGTTACCCCCTCCCCACTTTCTCACTTCTTTCTACAAGAGTCAGGGTCGAAGGGGATTCCCCTTGGAGAGATTGCAAGGACAGTAGGGGAATGAGCCTGAGATTTCGTTGTATAACTCAACCTAGGCATGAGGTTTGGTTGTATAATGATGTGGACGTAAATACGGACAAAAAGTGCATTTAACTACTTGAATTGGGCTTATTCGAAAGCTGTTTTGTTATGTTTAATGTGTTTTCTTGTGAATAGGGAAAATGTGAATGAAATTGTATATTTGCACAAAAAGGTGCATTTTGGAGGTTTTCAGCGCAATTCCGGAAAGTCAACCGTGACTTTTCAGACAAAAAAATGATACTGGTCGTCACTCAGAAGTGAAGATTAGAAACTGTATAAAGATTTCGAAAACCGTTTCGAATCCCGATAAATTATCGGCGAACCACCACTTATAGAGGCGCAACCACCACACGCGGTGGTGGAACAAAAATTGAAATCTCCATTTTATTTTCCCTTATAATTATTTATTTTATGTTATTGTGTATTCTTCTTTCATCGAAAGCATCTTTGGCTTTGTCTAAATTTTTCTTCTTGTTTGACTTTGCAGCAACCAGCCAAACCGTCGGCTTCCACCACCGAGACACCACCAACTTGCAACCACTTCCTTCTCCTCTTCGTATACCCAGAAAAATCTCCATTTTCCTAGGCCGGGGCTTCTCCCCGCGCCTCCATTCTCTCCCTCTCCACCATTTCTCAAAGCTTCCCAGTAGCTCTCCCAGCTGCTTTCTGTCCTAGTCCCTCTCCGGTCAACATCTCTCTCTGTATCCTCTGCCTGCAAACACAAAACCATCTCCTCTCCTCTCCTCTGTCTGATGTTATCTCAGCCCTATTTCTCCCCCTCTGTTACAATTACTCACTGCAGTCAATCAATCTCCCCCTCTTCTGTAGTTAATCAAACATCAATCTCCTTCACTCACAGTTCCTGCAAACATAATCACAATTCCCAATCAAACTTCATATTCACAGTCCCTCCATCACCGCCACAGTTCACACAGGCCCGCGCCTCATCACCGCTCCACCACATCCGAGATTGCTCACTCACTATCGCTGCTCCTTCTCTTCACCACCAGGCCTCTGCACTTCCACAATAACCCAGCAATCAACTTCTCTCAGTTCACAACAAAGTCAATTCACCAATCCAAGAATCTGCAAGGCACAATTAATCAAATCCATTAATCAAGCTTCCTCACCGTGAAGCCCAGACCGTTGATCGCTCCGACATCTTTCTCTGACGTCGCCATCGACCCGGTCCTCTTCGGCAGAGCCCGTGTTCTGCTCTGCCCCTCGCGCCGTCATCACGCCGCCTTGCCGCTGCCATCGCTCGGGCCGCACCATCGAGCTTAAGCCACCGCTCTTCTCGACGCAACCAAGCCATCTCACCTCCTGCGCAAGAATCAATAAATTCCGGGCCGGCCATCCATCGTCACACCGTGCCCAGCCCCCGCCGCCGTTAACCAAGCCACCGGCCGACATCTCTGCTTCTCTCGTCGTCGCCTCTGCACACCCGGACGCCGTCGATCATAACCAGCCACCCTTGCCTTGTCCGCTCTCTCTCCGAGTCTCGTTCGGAGAAAGAAAGAAAAAGAATGAAGAGAGGACGCACGGGAAAGACACGGGGAGAGAGAAGAAAGAAGAGAAAGAAGAAAAGAAAAAAGAAAATAAGGAATTGGGCATGTTAACTCAGTTAACCAAAGCCCAAGCCCAAGCCCAGGACCTGTTGGGCCCAATTGCTATGGACACCCGGTGTTTTTCAATCCCAAGCTTCCCGAGCCTCTTCACCTCCAATCAATGAGCATTCTCTCTCCCTTTTATTATTTCTATTTAATTTGTTGTGTGAAAATACTTTATTAATTTTTATTTGGATATTTATGTTATGTAATATTTGAATTATTGTCAATATTTGTGTAATTTGATTTGTGTGCTATTTATCAAAAAATCAAAAAACATGTTTATTATTTTTTTTTGTGATTTATAGAAAACCCAAAAAGATTTTGTGATTTATTTCTTGTGTGTTTATTTTAGTTAAGTTTGTACATTTTTGTAAATAAAATCTTTCTAATTTAGTTTAATTAATTTCGTGACATAGAAAAGTAAATAAACAATCTCCTGTGGGTAACGATCCCTACTTTCCTATACTACATTCGATATTCATATCACAGTAGAGTTTATCTCGATGATGTTATTTTCGTGCATCTTTTTGGTGTGCGAAAATAATTATATCATATAACTCAAGGCTTTCTCCTTGAATTTGAGAAGATGAGGAACGGTTTTGAGGGCAAGAAGGAAGCAAACCATTTGGAAGAACATATTTAGGGTTTTTGCTGAGTTTGTTTCTCACTGAACCGAGAGGCACCTATGTATATGAGGTCAAGGGCTAGCGGTTTCAAAAGCAGTTGTTGCACCGGTTAAATGCAGTAATCAATATGGTGGTTAATTTTGAGATCAGAAAGCAGATATCTCGGTTTGGTGAAAGCACGCGCACGTTTCTCGAGGTAAAAATTCAAACGCGCCTTAATTGCTGATGGTTTTCGAGTATAACCGTTTTCCAAAGTTATCCTTTGGATTTCTCGATAAGGTTATGCAGATTTGGCGAGAAGTGGCCTGATAGACAGAAATTGGGGCTAACATATATTAATTTTGGTCCATAAATTTTACAAGAGGCCAAAAGTGGCCAAAGAGGTACAATACTTAAATCATGTGGCCCAAGGAGGCTATGTCTACAATTGCTCGCTGATATTCTACAATCTTGTCTTCAGCCTGGAGGGTGGTCTTTTTTACTTCACTCTTGGTCTTCACAAGTGCTTGTTTAAGCTCTTCTGCAGTGAATACTTCTTTGTTCAGGTGCTCACTGTGCTAAGCCCTGCTCACCCGATATGTAGCAATTTTTGCTTCTATGCTGGCCTTGAAGGCCTCACGTTCTGCTAGCTTGGTATCACAGGTGGCTATGTCTACTCGCTGTTTTCTGGAGCTGCTCTCGGAATTGGGTAGCCTTTGCCTCCAAGGCGTCACCGTGAGTGGTGTGTTGCTTCACTACCACACTCATTTGATGTGCAACTTGCTGGAGAGCAAGGAGGGCGTCCATTTTCGCCAGAAGCACCGAAAGGGTACTTAATTCTTCTCCAGTGACATGAGATTGAAGGAACACATCATATTCGCGGATCTTAGCTAGCACAGCCGCATCATCAAAGTTGGTTGCTCCCAGGTTGCATAGGAAGCACCTTGTTGTTTCAACTACTTTAGGAGGTGAATCAGGCTGGAAGAGTTTCTTTAATCTTCCTCCACAGGTGGAACTTGACTGGAAGAGGAGGGGGCGACCACAGTAGCTCTAACTGTTGAATAAGCACCTTGTATGACCGAGAGATCTTCAGATTGTTGTTCGTTGAACGAGGCTTTAGCATTCCTTCTTTCTTCTCTAACCACTTGACCTTTTGAATTCTCTGAAGGAGGTCCTGAGTTTTGAGCATCAGTTTTTCCCACTAGGTGATCCTGAGAAAAGATTTTTCATGTACTCAAAGTCAAGAAGTGACTCCTAAGCTAAAAACAAAGTAAATGGTTTTAAGTGTTTACCATTATGGAATAGAGAACTATGGCCGTCATAGGGTTCTCTACTTCAAGGGGCTCAGTTTGCTCAGGTTCTCCGCCAATGGGAGCTGTGTTATCTGCCTATATGGTACTTGAAGTGTTCTCCCTAAGAACCATGCTTCCTTCTTTATTCGCGGTTTCCCTTTGTGGCTAGAAATGAATTATGGATAGGGGAACAACTTCTCCTTTATTCACTAAGCCTTCATCTGAGTCAGAAGGAATGGGAATTGGAACTTCTTGTGCTTGTCCTCCTTGCACAGTTTCTTCAACCACCATGGATATCGGAGTGGCAGATATTGCCACAGGAGGCATTCTAAGTGCAACAAGTGCTTCATTCAATTCCCTATTATCTTGTGCAGCAGTCTCCTCATCATCAGATGAAGATTATTCTTCTTCATCTCTTTGTTCTCCCATTTATCTCAGGTGGGGGTTCATTCGATGCTGGCTGAGGATCCCTTGGGGCTTCCACTGCGGGCTTTACTCTTCGTCTGCGGATCTGCAAAATACCCAAAAACAGTTAGTGTTTTGCCATTTCATTTCAGACAAGATAACAAGAGTATCAAAAAACCATACCAGAGAGGTTCCTTCTGGTTCTTCTTCTTCTTCTTTGATTACCCTAGTTCTTTTCTTGGTAGGTTGAGAGGAGGAACTTTCTTCTATGTATTCTAGTTCGCATTTGTGGTTCCTGCATTCAAGGAAGTTAATTGCAATCAACAAGTCCATATTCTATCAGATGAGTGAGCAAAATCAAATATCATACCTTTGTGGGTGTGGCTGTTTATTTTTGCTTCAGCTTTCTAGCTGTTACTGCTGGTTCTGCTACATTTTCTCTAGCCAGCACTTTATGATCTTCCTTCAGGTTGAGCTCAGCTTTGCCTCCTGAGAAGATGACCCTAAACACATCCTCAATAGGTCGCTCCCAACAGTTCGCTAAAAAGGTGTTCCGCCAAACAGCATAGGTGGTAGTAACTTGCGTGCTTAATTGCCCAAAAAGCATTATTCAAAGGGATATCGCCGTAGGAGACTGTCCTAAAGCGAATTGTGTATCTATCTTTCTCTTCTTCTCCTTCGCCTTTTTTGTATTTACTCATCCGCCAAGAGGTAAAGCGGTTCAGACTCACAAACATAGGGAAGGGTGCTTCTTGGATAAGTTCTAGTTGGCGAAAGTGGTTGGGTGCGTATACTTCAAAACTAGCCTTTTTCCGAGAGGCTAAGATCATTACAACTAATGGCTTATGCAAATACATTGGTTACACGGCTGGATTGTTGGTTGTGATATAAAAACCCATGTTCCAAGGGGTTTGGAAATTTCCTAGTCAAAACTAAGGCCACTCAGTCTAAGGCCGATTCATCCAAGTTGTAAAGATATGTAACACATTCAGAATAAGACGGAGAATCAAACTTAGCTCTGTTAGCGAATGCCATTCCCAAGAGTTAGTCTTCTACGAAGGAATTGATGTGTGGGTGCCTAAATTGAGGAAAGTAGACAAGAAGCTAGAGGTCTAGTATCCACAGAGGACCTCCTAAAGTCTTGAATTTAACAGGTTTCAGAGAGAGTGTACAGCGAGCAGTAGAGGCTATCGAGTACTGTTTGGCCTAATCCTGTTCGATACCCATTATAGAGTGCACCAGCAAGCTTGGTCCAGGTTCATGTGATTTTGTTTGCAGGAGTACAGAAGATGAATTTGCATAGCCAAAATTCTAGGAAGGCAATTCCACTTTGCTTATAGGCTGATTGAGAGTAGAAATTGCACCATGACATGTATGATTTGTTGTATGCACCACAGATAGAGCTTAGTTTGAACTTGAACAGGGGTTCTGCTTCTTTGTAATCTCCATAGCGGTAGGGCTCTTGATCGATTAGAAGCCCAATGATAGTGAGAATATCCAGGAGTGTAATTCCCATCAGGCCAAACTTGAAAATTGAAGTGTTGCTAGAAGTGTCCCAAAAACAAGTTGCTGCAACAATTTGGGCTTGATTCCCTCATCCATGAGTCAGCGAGAAATATAGTTCAAGTGTTTATGCTTTCCTAATGCTTTGTCAGCGCTCCAAGTTTATGGCTTTTCTGGCTTGGTACCATGTGTAACGACCCGTATCTTAAATGAGTAATTATAAGGTTAATTTTGTGGAAGCATGATCAGGGGTCGTTGGGTTGACTTTTTGTTCGGGAAGGAATTTGAATAAATTTTCTTATTGGAAGTTGTAGGGTTTGTTAAACCGAGTCCGTGGACATGAAGAACATGTAAATCGGAGTTCGTATGGAAAAGTTATAATCAACATAAGTTAGGGTTACTATTTTGGGGAAGATTTTTATAGGGGCATTTCAGGTATTAGGGTTTCATTTCAGGAAACCCTACTCTCTCTCCTCTCCCCCACGTCTTCTTTCTCTCTCGCCAACCTCACCGCAGCAGCCACCTTCGCCGGTCGATTTCTCACCGCTCCGGCCACCTCAAGCCATGAAACTTGTCCCAAAATCTTCTCCTCCTTCTCCTCTTCAAGTCTATACCCATTACTAGCAATGAATTTCAGTGTAGAGGGAGAAAGTAAGAGAGGAAAATCTGGGTTTTTCACCGATTTCACCCATCGTCGGCGACGGCGTTTCAGGCAGTTTCGGCTCCGATCACCCACTGGGCTTAATTTTAAGCCCTCATCGAGGCAAAGCTAGCACCACCAGCCCGACCCAATCCATCACCGGACGGCGGCGAAACGAAGCTTTGAAGTTTCCGGCCACCACGGGCTTTCGAGGTAAATCCGACCAAATCTAGCCAGAATTTGACTTATAAAAGTTGATCCTTGGGTTGTTGTGATCATGACTGTGAAATTTGGTCGGAACGGGCGGCGCATGGGGCTCACGCGCAGCCACTTTGGGCGGCGCATTGGCCTCCAATGGCCGGATAGTTTGGCTTGTTAGCTTCCATTTTTTCATTAAGAGCGTGTTGGTATTTAGTTTGGTAAAAATGGTGAAGATTTGAGAATTTATCGGATTAAACCTAGGTTCGTTACCGAACGGTTCATGTTCTAGATTATTGCTTAACCGTCGGATGATTACAGAAATTGGACAGTATGTTAAGATAATTATTTAGACACTTTGGATGGTTGGATTAAGGAAATTATTAGTGGAGACGAGGTTATCGTTGTGAGAATTATTGGGAATCCTAGAAGGATTAATAGTTAATTATCGATTATCGATTATCGCTTCATCCGTCAAATCATTATAGTTATTAATTCGTGTTTATTCAGGAGGACGTTGGCGGGCGTCAGGCCTAGTCGGCTATCTGTGAGTGGACATTTATTTTAAACTAAATTATGCATGCAATTTATTTTCAGAAATATTTATGATTTTAGAATTGATTGGTATTTTGAGATTTGATGACTTATGATTTCTATATTGATTTTGTGAGAACGATGGTTTGTTTAGAGAGAGCTATGCTTCAGTTATTCTTTAGTTTCCACCACCGTATCCAATTCATCAGTAATTCTAGTCATCAGTGTATTTTCTCAGAATTCAGTGTTCAGTCATCGGTACTCAGTTTCTCATTATCAGTATTCAGTGATTCAATTTGTCTAGGGGGTAGTGCCTCCTTCAGTTATCTAGTTATGGAGGGAAGTTCCTTCCAGAGCCACGTGCACGTGTTTATATTGAGGACCCATGTTAGTTTATCGATCTGCGGGTATCTGGGACGTAGGGACACTAGCAGGTGTGCGGACCTTCGGGGACCGGTTGATAACACTAGCATGAGAGGCGTCTGGGGTAGGGCCTTCTAGGCGACGTACGGCTAGACGTACGGACTCATTCAGAATTCAGAATTCATAGTTCAGTTCAGCTCTATAGTTCAGTACAGTTCACAGCTCAGTCAGTACAGGTCACAGTTCAGCTAGTACGGTTCAGTTCCAATCTTCTACAGACGATCCTAGTGTCAGCCAATTAGATTTCATAATATAGAGAAAGTTTCAGGAAATAAAAGATTATTTTGAGTTTTCAAATAAATGTGTTGCATGCATGGTTTTAGAGAAATAGAGTTTGGGAAAGCATTTAAGACATTTTTATGTTAAGTATATTTATTTCTTGATTTTCGTCCACTCACTCTAACAGTTTTTCAGAAATGCTTTTCCCTGGGCCCTTCGGTTTTACGTTGCCCAGTTTGCAAATTAGTTGAGGTCGTGCCATCCACTGAGCCGAGGCATAGATTTCACGCTTCCCTATCAGCACGGTAGGATATTTTCTTTTTCCTTGTACCGCTTGCGAGACAGTTAGAATTGCTCTTATGTTACCAAACTCCTTAACTAAAATGTATTAGAAAGATTGTATATTTTTGGGTTAGTGACCTGATAAGTGCGTAAATACGCACTTAGAGCGTCTTTAATTACTTGGATTAGGCTATTCTGAGAGTTATGTTGTATATTTAATATGTGTTTTGTGTAAACAGGGAAAATACGAAGAAAATGATAAATCGGCACAAAAATGTGCATTTTGGGAGTTTTCGCGTATTTTGAGAATTTTGGAAGTCAACTGTGACTTTCAGTGGTCAAAATGACACCGGTCATTATCTCGAATGTGGATTACAGATATTGTACGAAGATTTCGAAAACCGTTTCGAATCCCGGCACACACCGGCGAACCACCACAGATAGAGACGCAACCACCACACACGGTGGCAGAACAAAATTAAATCTCCATATGATGTTCCCTTTAGTTATATTTATATTTATATTATATATATATATATATATATATATTTATTTATTTAATTAATTATTTTATTTTCTTCTTCTTTCACCGAAAGCTTATTTGATTTTCTCTTCTTTTACTTTGTCTTTTGACTTTGCAGGTGAAGCCAAACCGTCACCGGCCAGCCGGCCACCCTACCGGCCTCCTTGACTTCTCTGCCATCTCCAGCTGCATTCCATCTCTCCACCCGTTCTCTACCTTTCTCTGCTTCTTAAGAGAACCACTGCAACCATCAATCCATCACAACCATCACCTCATCACAATAAATTCCAGAAGCCCTCACGGACACAAACTCCATCACAGCAGCTCAATTCACAATCAATTTATCCCATAACAGCCATGGCAACCACCTGCAAGTTCAACAACAATTCACAGCTCAGATTCTCAATCCAAGCCCTACAAATCAAGCGGTGCTCTCTGCAACTCCAACATGCAAATCACCAAATACACAATCACACCGTGAGCTTCACCAAGTCACCATGGCTTCAATTCAAGCATTGCCGGTCATCTCTCTGCCACCAGTCAACACCGGTGACGCCGCCATCAATCTCCTCCGTCTTCTGCACTTCATGCCGTTCAAAGCCGCCGGCGTCGTCTTCACCTCCTCTGCTGTCTCCGATTCTGCTGCCGGCGTTTCCAGTCTTCATCTCGATCCAGCCCGCCAATCACCGCCAGATCGCGACGCCGCTGCTCTCCGATTAATCTCGCGCCGTCAATCCTAGCCGGCGTCCAGTTTCACCGCCACGAACAAAAGCCCAGCTGCTGTCGTCGCTGCTCTCTCTCTCCGATCAGTCCCCCGCGCCGTGCTCTCCTCGCCGGCAGCCCGTAAGCTGCACCGCACCTCCTGCGCTAGCATCACCGATCGATCTCTAAGCCGGCGACCCAAGCAATCTCTGATTCCATCGCCGCCGTCGACCCATCCTTCCTTGCCGCTCTCTCTCTCTCTCTGGGCACGGTCTGGGCATTAAGAGAACGATGATGAATAGAAGAGAGAATGAATGCTGACGGGTCAACCAAAGAAAGAGGGGGTTGAAAAGTCAACCCGCTAGAAAAGAAAGAGAGAGGCTAGGCTTGGGCCGGGAAAGAAGAACAGAAAAAGAAAGAAAAATAAAAAGAAAAAGTCAAAGTCAATTCAAATTGGGCTTTGACCGTCTCCAGGCCCACTTGGCCCAAAAGCCCAGTCCGATTTGGGCTTTCACTGTTCACGGTCCAAACTGTTTTGGACACCACTGCTCCCAAGCCCAAAATCCAAAGCCCAACTATTTTGGTCCCCCGAAATATCCAAAGCCCAACCGAAATGGGCCCCCGCCACATCCAAAGTCCGATACCGTTCGATAGCTGAGTCTGCCACCTGCGCCTGCCAGACAGTGTTCAGTTTCTGAGCACATAGCTGAGCCCTCCACCTACGCCAGAAGGGCAGTGCCGTCTTCACGCGCACATGGTTGAGTCGTCCACCCAGACCTGACGACAGTGTCTATTTTCATAGACACAACAATAACACTTACCCAACTCGTTTAATTATTATATTTGTTTTGTTTAATTTAATTTTCACATTTGAATTTTATGTGAATAAATTTGGGAAAATGTTATTGTGTAAATATTTGTTTTAAACCTTGTTTTATTATTTTGTGTAATAATTTAGGGTTTAACCCCTAAACCTTTTTACTCTTGGTATTGATGTTGATTTATAATTTTTCTGATATTAAATGTTTGTTTGATTCATTGCTTTGTCATCGATAAATTGCTAGTTTGTTTATTGTGGTTGCGAACATAGTAAGCATGCTAGGGTTTTATTGCTAGGATTATATGTGGACCGCCATATCATCATATATTCTAGAAGTACCAAATAACGGTGTAAGCTATCGTTACATGAATCATCTTCTAGGCAATTAGAACTACATCAGCGTCGAAGTTGCCTAGAGTTACTCGTTCTCTTTATGCATAATGACTTCTTAATGTTGAATCTATGAATATGCCATTCTAGGTTGCATTTTAGAAGCTAAGTTAGGAGTACATGTCATGCACCTAACATACCAAGTAAGAGAGAACAATAGATTAAGTGCAACATGTCATTGGCTTAGTCTGTGTAACTGCATTTAATTGAAAGGAAGTTATAGGTTAACGTATCAAAAGTGTGTAATATTTGTTGTACTATTTTTGTTTCATTTAATTTTCAAAAACAAAACTCCAAAAATATTTTCTTTTATTTATTTCTTGTTTTCAAAACTCCAAAAACTTGAAAAACATCTTTTGTATATATTGTATATATTTGTAAATAAATTCTTTGTTGTATATATTATTTAATTTTCGTGACATAGAAAAGCAAATAAACAATCCCCTGTGGGTAACGATCCCTACTTTCCTATCTCGATATTCGATATCACAGTAGGGTTTATCTCGATACGGTTATTTTTGTGCATCTTTTTGGTGTGCGAAAATAACTGTATCATGACCCTTGATGTTATTCATGTTTGGAAGGATTAGATTCTTGAGCGAGCAAGTAGGCTCGGGAGTTTGGTTGGATCGTGTTAAATAGAAGTGTAAACTTTTTCACAGGTTCGGGTAGTCAGGGGAGGTTATGCTGAATTGGTGGAATCTGGGGCGGGTCCTGTCACCATGCGAGTTCTTATGTAATGGGTTTAGGCTAGAATCTCATCCGCATAGCTTGATGGTATCTCTGCCATTTGGAGAAAGTGGCGGCGTCTTCTCTGTGAGCAAGAATAGGCCGGCAAACTTCTGCATGGTAGTGCTCGTAGTTTGAATCTTCAATTAAATTGATCCAGGGCCCTAAGACAGCGGTGGCGCCTGGGTTAGATTGAAGGTGGGATCAATAAGTAAAATTTCTGGCAGGTAATTCCAACAGACTCGTTCGGAAAGCCTGGGCATTTTGTTCTGTAATTGGATTGGAAGCCATTTTTGGGTTTCTAAGTTTTTCTGAGGTCAGAATCGGATTATGCGTTTCTAGGGTTTTGAATTAGGGATTTCTAGTTTTTGTCGATTGAACTTAAAGATAGAGTTTTTAAAGAGTTGAAAAGGTTCTTTGAAGAGTTATACCCATACATTTTTAGAGAACCAATTTGAATTGATTTTGTGAGGGAAACAGTACAGCGTTTGGATCATTATCACCTTTAGGCCAGTTTGGTGGCCTTCGACTTTCAGCGTGTCTGTTGGATTTAATTTAGCCCTCTTCAATCAAGACATTATCACCTTTAGGGCAGTTTGGTGGCCTTTCGACTTTCAACATGTCTGTTGGATTTAATTTAGCACTCTTCAATCAAGACACGGACTTGGGCTTGATTTTGAGGCCTGGGGGGAAATGTTTGAACCCAAATGTATATTTGGCTTATTAATCATATTTGATGTAGCCCATGGGCCGGAAACTGTGGCCTAAATATCTTAGAGATTATCTCTTTCGAAGTCCTAATCATGTTTAGGAAAATTGCACGTACGAACTGGTCTACATTCGCTTGGTCTAGAAGTAAGGTTAGGAGCACATCGACTACATCAACGTACTGTAACGCCCCAAATTGCACATCTTCAATTCAAGCATGTTACAATGTCGTGAATCCGTAAAAAATACAAAATAGATTGCTAACTTTTACTTTAAAGAAATGCAAGGAATTTTGAGAATTACTTTAGAACGCAATTACGAAAACGTATTTAATTTGAATAGAGGTGAAACAATAGAATTTCAATTTTTCAAATTAAATACTGGATCGAATGTTGAGCTCAAGAAAAGGATTACATGAAATAAAGCATAATATTGACCATGAACAATTTAAATGGTCAACAGGTTCCCAAATGAATAAAATGATACAATGAGAATAAATAAACATATAACTTTGAAACCTCACATTCGTAAAACGAATATTCGATTATAACAAGTTTGCACACCCAGCTCGATCCATCGTTGTCCTGTTTCCAGTGCACAGTATCTACATCCAAAACTATTATAGGGGGTGAGCTTTCGTCATCGCTGCTCAGTGGGGGAATTCACCCTTACTAGATTTAAAAACCATTAAATATATTTTATTAGGCTGGCCAATATATAAAAATGCATTTAGGAAGACAGTCAATAATAATCCATGAGAAATTAAATAAATAAACACCCGGGTGAAAATCAAACTTCATGACCAATCAATATAATAGCCAACCACATCCTTACCGAAGAATAAAATCTTCAAAAACTGGTAAGGAGTAGCAAGAGTGTCCATTCATGCAATACCGCCTAGATCCAGTGCCACACCTCAAAAGATGTCAGACACTATTCGGTCCGTACAGCCCCTTCAGTGGTTTAGGGGATCGAAACCCAAGGTAGTCGCTATGCTCCACTCACTCTCAGACCATCACATAAAATCAAAGATAATCTAAAATACGCATGGCATATAAAATCATTTAAATTCATAATGAAATAACTACATCCATGCAAAACTTATTATATAAACATATACGGGAAAACTCTAACCGAGAGAGTCACAAGTCCCCTACCTGGAACATCAGAGCTTGTCCTCGCTCATCCCGTCGGGCCAACACCACCACCACCACAGTTTACGTCTTGGGCTAACTGGAGTCCTTCGTCCGACAATAACAATATTCGAGTATTAATACAAATTTCATTCAATAACACTCGACAACTATTATTGAATCCATTTGAACAATCATTTCCGAATTCGGAATTTCATTTTCTCATTAGGTGTTATTCTCTAATTTACTATTGACACCCAATTCTCAATCTAGTCCATCTTTGTTCATATATTCATCGTCTTCACATGATTTAATCAAATTCATCACTTCCATTCAATTTCAAAGGACCCAATCTTCAATCCAAGTATCACTAATTATTCAAAGACTCAAATTGAGATTGAAACTGAACCAAGGAAGCCAAAAACCAAAATTCATCACTATATACAGTAAGGCCTCGTTTGGTTCGCGGAATGGAAGGGAAAGGAAAATGAATTCTTTTCACTTTTCCATGGGAAGCGAAATTAAATTTCCCCCTAACTTTCCTTTCCAGTATTTGGAAAGACCAGGAATATAGTCATTATCGAGGATAGAAAGGCCAATAACAATTTTAAGCATGGATAATTTCGTCCTAAATTATGGCATTAAATGCAAGATTTTGTGGGAGAGAAAGTGATTCCATACTTGAGAGGAGGGAAGCCATTTCCACCCAAATTTCCCTTACATCAGGATTCACTTTCCTTTCCTTATCATTTCCAAACGCATGAATCTTCTGGGAGTGTATAAGTTTCCATTCCCATGGCCCAAAATCCGCCAACCAAACATGGCCTAAGTACACACGGTGGCCAAAATCCCAAAACACCAAATCTCTAAACATGGTTCAATTATAAAAAATAAGGTTATAGACGTGTAGAGCTCGAAGAGAGGATCAAGTTTGATACCTCACTCGAAGAAATCCGTTGCTGGAGTCGCCGGAATTCGTCAAAATCTGCCGGAGCACCATGAACTTCTCTTCTTCAATTCTCTCTCTAAAGTTGACTATTCAACAAGCCAAGAGTTTATATGAGTTCGTCTTGATCAGGAGAAGCCATTAATACCGGTTTCACCCGCTTCCATGGCCGGAATCGGAAAAAGTCATCAGAGATGTCGGAACTTCTCTCCTCGGTTTCTCTCTTTTACGGCATCTAATTGATGAGTTGAGGTCACCATCGTGTTCGTTATGTTGAGGCGAAGAAGATGAGATAGGTTCGGTGCCGTGAAATGGCTGGATGGAGGAGATGATGATCAGAGTTGATAGTGAAGAGGAGAGGAGAAAGTCGCGCCGGTTCTGGGAGTTTCCCAAACTGATCCAAGTTCATATATTTGGATCCAATGGTCCAGATCAAATGGTGATTTGATCTACGGTTCAGATCACACCAACCAATTTCCAAATTTCTTAAAATAATTTCCTTATTTTTCAAGTTTTCGAAAACTAAAACAAATAGCTCGGGTCTTCGAAAAATACCCCGAAAATTTCCACGAACTCATCGTGACAAGTACTTCATGCTCGAGTCTTCAAATTGAAGTTACAATAAAAACATAATTTCAGGAAAATTCCCGAAACTAGTTGATAATTAATGAGATTAGAAATTTAATCTCGATTAATATCAAAATTAATCCTTTATTACACTAAGCCACAAAATGCTTCAGACGACGGTGCAACTCTGTCGTCTGATGAAGTTCATTTCTGTCGTCTAGTAGCCTGATATCTGTAAGGGCTATCAAACAACAGACATTCTCCGTCGTCTGACATACAATCAAACAACGGAGATTATCTGTCGTCTGATTTACTATCAAACAACAAACATTTCCCACAAACTGTTGTCTAATGAAACCCACGTATTAATATTGTAAGATCATTTGCGGTCCGTAAGCCACTTCAAAGACAGTTATATGTCGTTTTAATGAACTTAGGAAGACATTATTTATTCCATGTCTGTTGTGTATAGCTAATCTCAAAGACATATATATGTTGTGTGATAGTAAAGAGCACTATGCTTTGAGAAGTATATGTTGTTTGATAATAAATCAAACGACAGTTTTAAGAAGTATATGTTCTTTGATAGTAAATCAGATGACAGATTTTAGAAGTATATGTTGTTTGATAATCTTATCAACCATAACTTATTTCATGGAAACTGTCATTTTTAGTTAGTTCAAACAACAGATTTTGAGTTTCATTATGTGATTCCTTATTTCAATAGACAATAGTTATTGTCATTCTTATGTTTGTTATGAACCATATATACAACAAAACTCATTTGATCATAATTAATGCATTAATTCACCAAAATAAATCAATGTTCTGTCATTACATACACACCAACCATAATAAAGTTAAATTGTTCCATGAAATAAAATCCTAACTACTACCCAATAACGTCTAGTTCTCTTGAAACTTGACAACATGTTTTGCCCACAAAGCTCGGACTTGATCAATGTCCTTCTATGTTTTGCCCACAAAACTATAGAAGGTTTAAATCTTCATCGAAAAAAAAATAAAATACATCGCTCACCAATAAATAAATAATATTTTTTTACGATTCTTGATAGCACTCAACCGGTTGAAGACTTGAAGGGCAATAAAATGGTTCATGGCAGCCAACAACCAACAATTCCTGCACGAAAAATTAAAAAGCTAAATTGCAGCCAATAACCAATAAATAAGAAGTAGACCAGTAGCAAGCTATTAAAGCACACCCAAACCAAGCATGTATACGCTAAATTGATTAGAATTCATCATCTTTTGTTTTCTACATAAAACTAGACCAGTAGACATACATACTTGAATATGTAACTAACCAAATCCATACTTGAAGATGGGTCTCATAACTAATTTCAGAAATTCTGTGACAAACTCAAAACTTTGGAAATTCATAACTAATTTCAGAAAACTCCATTTTGGGTGATTCTAGTTCTAAATGACTCTTTTAGATGTGTACTAAAACTCTTTAGAAGAAACCGACCTCAAATTACTAGTACATCAGTACAGTTTTGCAAAAATAAGTGACTGGGTCGAAAAACCGGAAAATTTGAAAATGTCTAAAATCCTTTCTTAGGCCAAAAGCTTCTCATAACCCAATTTGTCAACCAAGAAAAGCATTGTGATTCCTAAGCAATGTTCTTAAAGCTGCTTTGTTTCAAACCTTGGTAAAATCAAAACATAACCATTTAGCATAAAACATGTAAACCAAAACTAATTGCTTTAAGGCTATGTTTGTAAGCAAGATGTCAGGCTGAAATGAAAGAAAGTTTATCATTGAATTGGGATATAGGCTGGGTTTGGGAAAGCTTATAAGCAGTTGTGCTACCAAGCATAGCAGCACATGGGCGTTTGGCAAACAGGCACAAAGCTGCTTCCATTGGAAGCCTGGGCTTTTTCAAGGCAAAAGCCGAAGCCCGAAAAGAGTAGCTTTCATAGCTTTTGGAAGCTGAAACACTGTAGCGGAAGTTACTGTTCATTAATGAAAATTTTCAAATACCAATTTGTGTCCTCACTCTCTTGCCAAAATTACACCCACCCTTATCTTTCTCTCTTCTTCTCCCCTTCCTCTTCCTCCTCACGGTGATGTACAACCTGCAGATGTGGTGACTCAGCGACGCCAGCAGATGTGAGGATCGACGCCGGCGTCGGGGATGATGGTCTGCTATGGCTTCGGATGCAGAACAGCGGCGGCGCTGATCTGGGTGTCTTGGTAGACGTGAAAAACGGAGGCATCGGGTTGATTGAAGGAGAGAGCGTGAAGAAGCATCAGAGAGGAATTGAGAGGGGGAAGTGAGTTGTTTTTGTGAGAGATGAGAGGAGAAGAAGGGAGAAGAGAAGATGGAATTGTAGCTTGCTTGATTGATATTTGTGAAGTGAATTGTGGTGATTGTTGATTGTTGTTGCAGGTGAATTGAAATTGTAGTGGAATGGTGCCCAATTGAATGGGCTTGGTGTTGCGTTTGGTGAAATTTCAGAGAGGAGAGAGAGCTCAGAGGAATTCCGAGCTGGGCTTGGTGGTTGTGAGGTGTCGGCAGAGGAAAGCAAGGGAGCGGCGGCAGCAGGAGATAGAGCACGGGTTCTGAGGTTCCATGACTGTGATGGCAGTTGATTTGCAGGTTGAAGATTGAGCTTGTGGTGATGATTGTGTAATTGAAGGTGTTGATGGCGGTGAATTGAATTGTGGTTTGGGTTTTGTTGTGAATTGGAAACTGGAATTGGCAGAGGCTTCCATGGTGGGCTGGAATTGAATTGCTTGTTGATTGATCAGAGGAGGGCTGTTGATGATGATGAATTGAATGCATGAACTTGCAATTGTGGCTCTGAGGATTGAAAGAGCCATGGCTGGGAATTTGAGGTGAAGATTGGGTTGTGATGATGGGTCTGTGAATGTTAATTGCTGGATTATGGAGTGAGGGAAAGCAAATAGAGATGGTGGTGTCGGTGGAGTGTGGTGGCCGGCGACTTTGGCTTAATATGTAAAGTCAACAAAGTAAAAGAAATAAAACAAAATTAATAAATAAATAAATATGGGAAAATAAATTGGAGGTGTGAAATATGTTTTGCCATCGCATGCACTGCCGTCTGTGGTGGTTCGCTGATAAAAATGTCGGGATTCAGAATGATTTCTGAAATATTCATACAATGTTATATTCCACATCCGAGTGATGACATGTGTCATTCCGAAGGGACTGCTATATTCTAACTATTATTTGTTCAAAAATAATTTTGTTGTATAGAAAAAAAAAACTAAATTAACCACAAAAGTCGATGAAAAAGTTTCCAAAGAGAAATTTTGGGTTCGACTTTCCTCGAGTACCAGGTTAGAATGGGAAGCAAGTGAAGATTATTAGTTCAAACATAAATTTTTTATATAGAAAAAAAATTAAGCTAACCATAAAAGTCAATGAATTACATTACATTACCAAACATCAGCATTATGTCCATATTGGTCATTTTACAAACTCACAGCACTTTAAAAAAGCCAGTTTACCAAACACTACACTGTCTGCCTGCTTTTAGTACTCACAGCACCTTCAAAAAGCTAGTTTACCAAACACTGAGCTGTTTTGCTTTACAGCCACTTATTCTCACAGCACAGCTAAAGCCAGCTTCACTTAAAAGCTCAGCTTTACCAAACTGGCCCATAGAATACAAACTAAAGTGAAGTGAATTTCTCCATGCCAACAACAGCATATTAGGCTACCAGCTGTGTTTTTCCTTACCTGAAATTGGTCAGTAAAGAGGTATAAGTGAAAGCTTATTAGTCCAATACAAGCAATAGAAATAATAATGTATCAAAGAAACTGAGACATGAAAGCAGAAGACATGAAGTCAAATCGGACTTGGTGATAATCTATGATGGAAAAAGAACATCTATGTTGTATGAGAAAACTAAGTTAGCCATATAACAACCTTTGAGCTTGTCAATCTTTCTTCAAACCACCCCTTAACTTCTTGAACCTGTAAAAAAAAGAAATGACAATCATTATTGCAGCAACACAATCATATTTGCAAAACCAAGCCAATTAGCTCAACCTACTTCTTGTGAACAGCAATTGCTCCTCAAATGAACGGGATTTGTATTTCTCAACCCATAACTCCAAAGGTATGAAGTATTCAAGAAACATTAAACTCAAAAAGAGAGAAAAAGGCAGATAAGATGATGATCATAAAAGAATTATTTCATTAAAAAATGATATGAAAATTTCAGCCAATTCATCACTTATAGGTTCACAAGCATGAATAGCTCAATTGTCATTATAGCCTTGGCATGCATATATAGCTCTCACGAGATGCATGAGAATATTCACTAGAAATTACGTTTATAAAGTTATCACTGAAATTGGAATAGCAATAACATAGAGCTGCACACCTAGCTCTGCAAACCAGCCTGTGATTATTCAATTCTGCTTTATACATTTAGTAGTTCATCATTGAGCCCTTAAAATTAATAGCCACTACAACAACAACCAATACACATGAAGAAAAAGATAAGTAGTTCCATCACAAACTGAATTTATTAAATTAAATTACGCAATATATATTTGTGAGAGAGAGAGAGATCTAACCTAGTGCTAGCATAATCATAGAGCCTTCCGGTGTTGGAGAAGATAATCAATCCGACCTCAGCATTGCAAAGGATTGAAAGCTCCTTAGCCTTCTTAATTATAAGCAACCCGTTTCTATTAGGTTTCAGACATACGAGAACAGCAGTAGCAGAAGGAGATCATCAGCAAAAGCATTTGGCAAATTGAGAGCTGGGAGAGTAAAGAATCAGAAACCCAATAAGCAAAAGTTCAGTTTTCTTGTAGCTAAAAATAAGTCTAGTACAAACTCTACTACCACTATTGTTCCATAAAAAGCTGGAAATGGAAACTCACAGGTTCTTGACTCTGGATCCTCAAGGGAGCCATTACCATTTCCAGTACCCTCATTCTTCTACTTCAACTGCTTTTGGAGAACCCAACATCGAATATGCAGGAAAAATGGGGGATAGCCACAACAACCACCACCGCCCAACGCCATCGTCCGCTGCTTCCCGATTGGGTTTGGGCATAAGGACATCGTCCTCCACCGCGCCGGCGAGATCCCGGAGGCTCGCGACCACATTCTAAGGGCCACCGGATGCAAGGACCGCCACAAGCAATGTCCGCACCGCCAAAGGACCGAGAAACCGACGCGTCCGGCTCGCCGCCCACCTTATCATTCAATTCTACAACGTGCGGGACCGGCTCGATACGACAAGCCCAGCAAGGCCGTCGATTTGCTCATCAAGAAGGCCAAGTCCCCAATCGACGAGTTCGAGGAGCTGCCGTCGTGGAACCCTTCTGCACAAACATCCTCGCCGCCGGTTGTTCCAATCTCGGCCACGCAGGACACTGAGAACGCGAGCCACCGCATTTCGATGGTGGAGGCTCCAGTTTCTTCGCTCGATAATCGGAGAACGACAATGGTGGGGAGCGGCTTTGCGAAGCTAGTGAATCAAAACAGCTCAAATTTTCTGCCGCCATCGATAGACTCGAACTCAATTGCGGATACCAGATTTGCGGCAGAAACGATGTTGTTGCACCACAGCTACCCACCAGATTTGCTGTCGAGAACCAGCAATCAAAGCCTAGGTCTGCGACTGTCTGAAATGGGAAAAAAGAGAGAGGGATAGAGTTTTGGGAAATTTGAAATGGGGAAATGAGTTTTGGGAAATTTGAAATGGGGAAAAGAGTTGCTAGAGTAATGAAGTAAGAGGGAAACGAAAATAAAAATTTCATCAAGTGTGGGAAGAGTGAAAACTTTTGGCCAAAAAAAAAATGGTCGGCATAAGACGGAGTTCATCAAACAACATATATATGTTGTCTGCAATTTCCCAAAGGAAAATTCTCAGGTTCACCCCCTGGGTGAACGGGCAGGTTCACCTCCCCTCCCTACTTAACATAGTTGCACTTCATAATTTCATAATCCAACCGTTCATATCATAACTTATCCTTCATAGATCACTTCTGCAAAAAATCAATCGAATCGGAGATCTTTTGGTCACTCATTCATATGAAATAAATAGACGGTTCCTCATAATAGTAGTAATTGTTGTCAGAACCGTTCACTTGTTTCAATAATTAGAGTGACCAAAAGATCTCTAATTCAATTGATTTTTTGCAGATATGATCGATGAAGAATAAGTTATGATATGAACGGTTGGATTATAAAATTATGAAATGCAGCTATGTCAAGTGGGGAGGGGGGTGAACATGCCCGTTCACCCAGGGGGTGAACCTAAGCATTGCTCTTTTCCAAATTACTTAAATGAATACAGCGATGAGTTACACCATATTCAGACAACAGATTTAATTTATATGTCGTCTAAAAAATTTAGACGACAGAAAACACATTATATGTCGTCTGATATGTGTCGTCTGAAGCAAAAATTGGCATAGTGATATTTCTCGGGTCTCACACGTACCCTCTGGTACTGGTACGCTCGCACACAAGAAAATAGACTGTTTGCCTCTCACCAGTGGTTTCCAGCACGAACAGATAATACAACCTTGGTAATAAAGTAAAAATCTGGAGTCATGACTTGGGGTTTCCAATCTCGTGGAAGGGTAATGGTGCCTTCGGTGAAAGGGTTTATGAGGACTACGAAATTTCGATACCCATAAGTCACCCAACCATGAAAACCATAAGCTAACCCACCATGCGATGGAAGAACCACAACACCTTATGTTGTGGTATTTCGTCACATTCTTCAACTTCAACTCAAAGCTACTACCACATGCAAGTCTTACCTAGTTCGACACTATACAAGTCCAAGGACTCGTGGCTTTCATGATCACTATTATCGTCGCCGTAGTGTTTTGATGGAAATCAATAACATAGGAAGTTGCCGCTTGTTGTGACATGATTTGAGGCGGCGCTGCTTCTGATGTGATGCAGTGCGCGTATTCCTAATGCTTGGAAATTGCACCAAACCGAATGTAGTTGGTGATTGGTATCACTTTTTCTAGTATCAAATTCATGCCCAACGGCCGTTGGGCTCGCTAGGAAACCATGCCCAACGGCCGGTAGAAGCTAGGGTTTTGATGATGTTGCCTCTTCCATAGTGCTCGCTAGCTAAGATTTTTGGGCGTCTGTTTTGCCAAAACATTATCACTTGCACACAAACCCTGAAATCACTTTCAGACTTGGAAACATCGTTCTCATCAAGAATATATAGTTTCCCTCTACCATTAGAATTCCGAATAAACCCTAAATCACGTTGTTGATACCTAAAAAGGCACGAAACATGCATTTTATACATTTAAGCACAATGAGAAAATACACACACAACGACACCCGAAAAGGGCAATAAAACTATATATTTTATTGTCATTTACATTCATCACGCCAAATTATCATATCACGCATGTGGACCCAAGCCACAACCATGCTTCTGGGGCTTACAGAAGTGGGTATGGTGTGGAAGGTAACGGAAATATATAATGCTCATTCTTGGTTTAAACAATTGGCGATTTCAGTATTGGGGCCGAAATCCAAGCCCGATGGTTTAAACTGAGAATGAAAAGGTGAACAAGAGAATTAGATCATCATTATTAAGCCCAAAACCCATATCGAAAACCCAATTCTTTTCTCTAAACACCCAAACACCATCCACCAAACATTCTCCCTCCATTAAATATTCCTCATTTTATATTTAATACAATTCCATTTTTTTTAATAATAATAATAATGTTATTATTATTATTATTATTATTATTATTACTATTATTATTATTATTATTATTATTATTATTATTATTATTATTATTTATCACTATTCAAACCAACCTCCGTCTATAAAAAGACACTAACCCTCACCCTCATCCTCATTCAGACTCACCCTCTCTCACTCATCCCACGCTCACATAAACTTCCTCTCATCCTTCTCCCCTCCATCTTCAATTCTCAAGCAATCCATCAAGCACCACCAACAAATAAGCCAACCCTCATCATCTCTAGAAAATCCCTTTCTCTAAAAACCCTCTTGAAACCATCCGATTCTCTCTCACTATAGTGTGTTTCTAGCTCCCACACCATGCTTATACTGTCAAGCTCTTATGTGGAATCACGTACTGAAATCATTGATTTTGGGCCTAGTCATGCAATATCAAAAAAGACCCCTAACATTTTGGCGACTTCACTGGGGACTAGGTTGTGATTCCACTGCAATTCCTTAGCAATGGCTCCTGTACTGACTTGGGGGCTTCACCTGACCATGCCTCTAGTAGCTCTTATCTTCTCTCTCGACAGCATCATGAGTTTCTCTACATGCAACGACTCTCTTCTACTTCATGGCTGGGCATTTTTCTTTCTTCTCTCGAATTCTCTTCTCTTTCCATCTGCGGACAACAATCAACAACTGTTCATACTACATATATATCACATGCCACCAAGCACAATCAACATACTCAGTCTTGTCCCACATCGAAGAAATGTGTAATGAGAGGACCTTCCTTATCTATAAAAGGAACTCTCTCCCTCTTAGTCATGGATCCCTAGTCTGATCCATGAGCTTGTTATCCCTCACATGGGCTTGTACTTCTCTTATCATACTAGTGGACATTCCAAGTGGACGTAGCGTCTCCTTACGGGAGAGGTGAACCATTATACTTCTTGTGTCTTCATTGCATGCACAACACTCGTACTAATGTCTAGGACCAACGTCCATGCATGAACAATTGGCGCCGTCTGTGGGACTTCTTGAACAAGAAGTCTCGTGCATCTGCCCTTAGCTAGAGCGTGCAAACATCAGCAAAAATGACACCCTGCCCGTGCAATTGATCAATACACCCCAGGGACATACATGGTTAGCCCGTCCCTTAGTCAATCTCTAGGCCCAGCACTTCAAGCCCGCTTACCTCAGCAACTTCGATCTCATTTCGCCCGACCCTCTATCAACCAGGCATGGTCACTTGGCACGCACGTGCCACCACAACTCAACCGCAGCTTGCCTTGCTCCCTCGCTCGCCCAGTCAACTCACTCGACCGACCATGATTGGTCCGGGCACTTAGCAAGCCGTCCATCTTTTCACCTACCCGACGATTGAGCACCCAAGAACAGCCCTCGGGCCCCCGGCCATGGCATGGCATGGAAGAGAGGACCGGCTGACCATTCTGAGCATCCACAACTCACTAGCCCATAGACCAATTCAAGGTACGGCCGAGCTATTCAGTTCCATAGGCTCGATCGATAACGTCTCGTCCGAGCATAGTCGTGCACACTTCAAGATGATGGCGTACCCGGCCGGCCGACCTTCTTCGCTAGGACCCGTTTCCGAGACCACAAGCATCTCGGACGCCCAGTCATGGTGCTTCTCCCTCGAGCTCTGCACTCTCTCACCTGCAAGCTTGCCCGCGCTCTTGTCCGAGCTCTCTTGGCAATTCCGTTCGGCCTCATTTTCCCCAAGAAGCAAACACAGAGCAACTGCTCTAGACACCCGGCCGGCCTCAGCTTCACTCATCCGAGCTCTCTGAGTATAAACAAAAACAAAGCCGAGCACCATACCAGAATCAGACGGGCCATTCAATCTCAGAAGCTCGCTCGACCCATTTGAATCGGGTCTCGTCCCGTTCAGTCATCACCTCAGATCTTGCTTCTCTCATCTCGGCTCGATCCTCAACTGAGCCATTTGATCAGGTCAAGCGGCCGAACCGCCGAACACCCGCTGACCTCCTCGAGCAAACCCAGCTCTCGCTCGACCAATCCATGTCGAATTGATGGACAGCACCTCTCGCACGAGTCTTGCCTCGCCTGTACGACCTCGAGCATTCTTCTTTCTACACCCAGAATCGGGTTTGGGACTCGATCTTGATCCCTCAATTAAGCACACCACCTAGTCGGCAAAGCAGCACCCGATCGACCTCTCTGCAACGGCCCCAGTCCAATCCGGCCAACTTGGTCTTCTCTTGGCCTCTTTTTCTCAAACTGATAGATGTGAACTCACGGCCGGCATCATCGAGTTTAGAACGCTAGCTAGCTCACTCGACCGACCTCAATCAATCGGCTTGGTCCGAGCATCCAGTCCCAAAACAGAACCGGCCGGTCTTCTTCGCTCGGATCCAGTCCCGAGATGCCACGCCGGCACGCCCGACCCGATCCTCGACCCGGCCTACAATCACAGCTCGATCACTCATTCTTCACTTAACCGGGTACTCTTCTCGACAACTCGTACAAGTTCCACCCACGATCAATCCGCCCGGTCCGAGCCCGGCCACTTAGCCGCTTCGATCCGAGAGAGACGAGGTCCCCTTGATCCCCTCGCTCTTGTAACCGCTTGAACTCGCCCGAGCCATCTCGGCAGCCCCCTTTTGCTCTCCCTTGCCCGATATTGGTCATGCGGCCTTGGCAAAGTAAACATACTCGCCCGTGCATTTAAAAAAAAAAAAGAAGGGGAGAGAACATCTCATTTTCTCTGGGTACCCGTGCGTGTACTTTGGACACCCAGTACACTCTCTCTCTTTCAGCAACTACGAGACTGCATACAAGATAAGTCATCTATCTTACTCCTGTTAGTCTTTTACAAGCATGCTAAACATGTTTCAATTAATTATAGGGATGCCTCACATAAGTGTTTCTCTGATTACACTTGCCCGAGCATGTCTATCAATTAAACATGTTTCACATGTCTACAATTACAATTATAGCATGATTTTCATACGTCCTTGACTATGTTAATCTGAACATGCGTATCAAATACACATATTATATTATCTATTGCGAGCATGTCCATAGATAACAGATATATAATCATGTGCTTAGCTTTAATTTGTTAAGTTATCACTTGCATGCCCTTATATATGCTTATATTTGTTTCAAGGCTCATTGCACACTTACGGTTGCAAACTTGAAATCACAATAACAGTATAAACAGAGCATGCATGAATGCATGATAACTTCAATTTTATAAGCTCACATGGCTTCCGAGCATGTCAAACACTTAAAACAATTACTTTATCAAGCTAAAGTAATTAAATGATTTTACAACATGTGTACTAATCATTTACTTTATTTTGGAGGATTTTTCGATCGCTTCGACCAAGCATGCTTTTGGTTCGCTACACCATGACGCTTCGCTCTACGACACTTACTCCTCTTCCTATCGGCTCCAGCTAAGTCCTCACAATTTTCGCTCTTTTATTTAGAGCTACTAACATGCTAAATTATGTTCACAATATGCTCACCATGACATATTACACATATACGCATCTGCTATACACATGCCTACATTTAATTGCACTCCAATTAAATGTTCACAAATATGCATCATTCCCGATACTTAATGGAATATGGAATTCCTCTGCAATTGTTGTTCCAACAATCGAATTCCTTTCACGTTTCATTAATACAATCGCTAAGGGACATGGGGGACTACCGCTCCTCACACATGCATATATCATCACGCGCAGCTTGCGCAAGGCCTCGCACCCGTGCGAGCACCATAGCTATTCAGCTATTGGATACAAGCTTTGCATTAGTGCAAACACTTACGGTTCGAACCTCACGGCTCCACGAGTCATTGCATCCGTGCAACTGTCAAACTTGAAAGCCAAAGAAACTTTCAAGAAGACAACCACAGACGTGCGGCTATAGCTATTGCGCATCACAGCTAATCGGCCAGTGCAATCCATCGGATACACGATCTAAGGCCACCTAATCTATCCATCCTCCTCGACTTTCTTAAAAGTGAAACTTGGGGGACTGTTGGGATTAGTTCAACACCTTTTCGACATTCTTCGAGTTTCACACTCACGCTCTCACTTGCATTAATGGAAAATTGAATTCTTCTATCAGCTACTGTTGTTTCAACAGTTGAATTCTTTTCACATTCCATTAATACAATTAAACGCAAACTCACACAAGCTTTTGCTTACTTGACACTCATGAGCTCTAAAACTCACGTCTTTCCGACAAACCTGCTTTTCGGAACTACGTGTGTCAACTCACACAAACATGTGTAACACGATACGTGCAACACACATTAAATGTGCACGTACAGTCTACAATACATGCATACATGCATCATTATGCACCTTACACTTAATATATCCACGATGTATTATTTGTACATTTGACTTACACGTCACATTTTGATTGCCTCGCGCAATCCATACTTGCCTTATATGTACTTCTTGCTCTTTTCTCTATTTTCCAGGAACTCTATACAACTTGCTCGTATCTCCTTTTGGCATCAACTTGGCATGCTTACTTGGCGAGACTTGGCGCAGCTCTTCTTCCTTGAGGACTTGGGGGACTCATATGGGTATAACATTACCCGTATGTCACTTGTGCTTGGCAACATCAGATTTTCAACTCCTCAATCAAGAAGACCCTTTTACTTGCGGACTTGGGGGACTTGTTCATACTACATATATATCACATGCCACCAAGCACAATCAACATACTCAGTCCCAAGTCCCACATCGAACAAATGTGTAATGAGAGGAGCTTCCTTATCTATAAAAGGAACTCTCTCCCTCTTAGTCATGGATCCCTAGTCTGATCGATGAGCTTGTCATCCCTCACATGGGCTTGTACTTCTCTTATCATACTAGTGGACATTCCAAGTGGACGTAGCCTCTCCTTACGGGAGAGGTGAACCACTATACTTCTTGTGTCTTCATTGCATGCACAACACTCGTACTAATGTCTAGGACCAACGTCCATGCATCAACAACAACCAAACAGTTCTCCTTCACCAGGCCGTGCTCAGACCACCTCCCCAATTGATTTTGACACCCGTTCCTCTTTTCTCTTTGTTCCAACTCTCCACCACTGAACAAGTGAGTATAGCCTAATTTAGGCACCTATCGTCCATCACCGAGTCACAACCGGACAAACAATTCCAGCTCAAGCCCCCTCTACATCTGCCGCCGTTCTCTCTCGAACCAAGCCGCCACCCTTTGTCATCAATCTACTCCGCTTCTCTTGTAAGCTCCCCACGCCGTCTTCGTCCGGACGCCGTTCACGTGGTGAACGTACCGAGCCATGTCTTTAGTATAGTCGGTCACATGCTTGACTCTGCTGGGTTCTTCAGGTTCTGCATGCTATTTACCGAAGGCAGTTAATACATGAAATGGTATCTCTGACCACTGTCGTGGCTCACCCCATCCCAGATGAGTTTGTCGGCCTTTTCTGAGCCGTCCAAGTCCTCACGTCCTCCGCCGATGCTGGCAAACAACAGAAGAAACAAAATCACCATGCCAGCTGTGAACAGCTACTGATCTGAGAACAAGGCACCTGCATCATGATCATTGAACTAGATCAGCAAGTGTTTTACAGTTTTACTTGGTAAAAAGAAAAGAAAAGGAAAAGATATGAAGAGGAGTGGGTGGCCAAGGTGGAGCCCGGAGTACTCGTCACGAGAAAGAAAGCAGAAGAAAAGGGGCTCAAAGCAAAAACAAGGAAAGAAACAAAAATAAAAGAAAGCAAAGGAAAGAAAGTGAGAAGAAAACCACAATAAAAAAAAACAAAGTTGCAGCAATATAAAAAAAAGTAATAACCCCACGCGGCCATGCTGCTTTTTTTGATCGAAAAGATAAACATAACATTAATGAAGGGCACCAAACCCAGCATTACACGGCCAGAAAACGGCCAGCCCCAATCGGCATAACAAGTACAAACAAACCCATAAGGGGTAACATAAACAACCAAAACAACAAAACACCGAGTCTGAAACTTTCCAGCGCCGCCGAGAAATCACCAGATCTAAACGATCTCGCTGCCGACAAGAGTGGTGGTGGTGGATCCGTTGCCAAACTTCTTCAAAGACATTCCCGATTGCAGATTCAAGTCCTCGTCCCAGCACCCTTAGATGGTGGAGCCCCAGAAAGGATCTCCACTCCTCCGTTCCTCGAGGGAACTGGGTCGATATAGCATCCGTACTGCCGGCTTTATCCGGTTTTGTGGATCTCGCGCTAATTGAGACGAGGAAAAACAAGATCTGAAAGCAAGAGATCAGAGAAAACATTTGGGTTTTGGGTAGACATAGATGGATCAGAAAAAATAAAGAGGAAAACGGAGAGGATAGAGAGGGAAGGAAGGAGATCGAGAAGAAACTGAGGAAAAATCTCTTGGGAGAGCTAGAAAGGGGTAGATCCAGACCGGAGACCATGACAGAAAACTACACAAAAGCCAAGGAGAGGTGCCTGGACGAAGAGGCCGCCCCCGACTCTCCAAAACCGTTGAAACCAGATCACATATCTGGATCTTGGGTTGGAGAGAAGGGGGAGGAGATGGGTGCAGTGACTTTTTCCTTTCTAGAGAGAAGCAAGACTTTCTCTCTCTAGAGACACGGGAGACTTTGCGGCCATGCTGCTTTGCATTAACTAAAATGTAACTAGGGCAACTTTGTTTATCTGGATCTGTTATTAGTCAAAGAAGGAGTGTGCTTTTTATTTAAAGCTATCAACTACCCACCTAAAAAAAATCCATGTGCTGCAGTTTGAACGCGCCTCACGCGCACGGGAAAAAATCCATAAATGCTCCAGCTCTCTCCCTGGCCGTGAGCAGAGCCGTCGTTGTGCTCCGGTCTTGGTGGGTATGGTGTCAACAGCAATAACATGCAGATGGAGTGGAGGCAGGGAGTCGAGTGTGGTGGTGCTGGAGAGAGGCGCACGGATCGGATCCTTTTTGGCTTTGTCGGCGTCCCAAGGCCTTGACGGAGCTATTGTGCTTGGGTGGCGGCCGTTCAACGTGGTGACGTTCGTAAGGATCGACGTGGTGCTGACTGTGTGCTCGTGGCTCGGCGATGGTGGAAATGGTGAGGCTGTTCGGTTTCGGATCGGCGTCGGGATGATGGGTGCTTTCTTTTCCGGCCTTGAGTCTGAGTGGACTAGTGGGTTTCTCTTATGGTCTTTAGCTCTCGGGCTCTTTAGCTTGCTGTTTTGGCCCTTGCCGGTGATGAGGCGGTTTCGTGCGGCCAGATCTGGTAGCTTGGAGCTTCTAGGTACCCATTTTTATGTGGCTTTTCTCTCTATTTCCTTGCTGTTGCGTTTTGTTTGCGCAGTTATTTACTTATATTGTACTTGGACAATTTGTGAGGGCTGGTTTGCTTATTCCAGTCAAACCATGGGTAGAGACCAGTTGGGGTGGGTCTCTGCCGAAGTTAGAGCTCCGGCGGTGGTAATATTGTCGGCTCAAGGTTGGTTTGTTGATTTTAATCAAGCCATGGCTACAGACCAGTTGGTGTGGGGTCGTGTCGATGGTAGCGGTCCGGTGGTGGTGATACTGCCGACTGAAGATGGAATTGCTTGTTACAATTAAGGCTTGGCGACGGACCGGTTGGGGTGGGTCTGTACCAAAGGTGGCGATCCGATGGTGGTAATACTATCGGTGAGCTGGTGTTGGGTTGTGTGTCGGAGTGGCTCTGTGATGCGCGGCTTGTCTGCCGTTGGGTTCTTTTTTTACTTTAGCTTTGGTTCTTTTAAAAAAGCTTACTGTCGTGGGTTCATGCTTCTTGGGTTTTGTTTTGGCTATGGCATCTTTTGTGCTTTGTGTGTCATCAGAATTTGGCATACCACTATTAAATGGATGTTACCCCCAAGTGTGAAAATGAAAAGTAAGGTCATCAGACCTTATTTTAATGTTTGCCTTATGTTGGGTGGTAGTTTTCCTAGTTTAATAAACTGTGTTGGGCATAGTGGTTCTTCACCGGGGTTTAAGCGTGATATTGCACTTAGCTTACATTTTAGTTTAATAAGTGGGATTAGCTTTAGGCAGGCTACTTGTTACCTGTATAAGCTTAATGAGACTTCTTGTTTTTTCTTGTACTATTTATCGTTACGGGTGCTTAAGCTGAGTGGGTTGTGTCTCGATTGGTTCTCTTTGGGTATCTTGTTTGCTTCTAGGAGGAGATGGAGTTTTTGTTTACTAAAATGGAAGCTTCCTCCTAGTGGAAAAATGAAATGTGTCGACGGAATTTTCGTTCGGCAACATAGGCGGAAGGTAATCTTATCTGATTTATTATCCCACTCCGGTGGTTTTAGCCTTCTTATATGTCGTCATTATATTCAGGCTATTGAGGATGCTATTTGTGCACTTCTAGCGATTTGGTGCTTGTTAGAGTACTTCGTTGTAATTGGAACTACTAATTTTATATCGGATTGTTCTCATTGTAATATGGGGTTTAGGCTTTACGTCCCCCCCTTGTATTCTACAGTTTCATTAATAGATAGCTTTTGAAGGCGGCCGGTGCTCCTCCTACTCAAAAATCAACTACCCACCTAATAAAGTGGCATCATGCAACCTTAATCAAATGCCAACATTTAATTACGTGAGCTGCACCACCCAAGAAATAAAATAAAATAGTAATGCTTACTTACTGGTCATGCATACGTTCATCTACCCTGCGGCCTTTACATATTTTTCAAAACCACACCTGCTTTTCATGCAGCTACTTTTCAAGAACAGTATTGGCCACTATGCGTAATTACAATTAAAGTAAAAAAATGGCTCATTGATCCACTGTGCACGATTCAGTAGTAGTCGATAGGGAAATAAAAAATTGGGAAGAAAGTGCTGATTGATTAATCAACCGCTACCTCATTAACTAGAGGCCTAGTGCTTCACGTGAATCAGCATGCCTTCCCAATTTGCTTAACTTTTTTGTTTTTTAGCTCTTGTTGTTTGTAATTCTAGTTAAAATATATATATATAGTAGTGCTTAGCTACTGTTCATGCATGTGACGCTCATGCATGCATGAAGAACCTCATGCAAAAATCAAAACACCAAAGCATAAAAGCAAAGTGCTATTGGCTCATGTCACATGTAATCAATTTAATTTGATTTATATGCTGTCGGGCATTCATTATGCATACAAAACCTGGCTTTGTAAACAAAAAACATCCTTTGTTCCATGCTTTTTATTTATGCAACAAGCCAATAAGCAATGCCAGATAAAAGTAGGTATTCCAAGTTCTTTCATAGGAACCAAATGAACATTGGAGCAACTCAAGCATTAATTTTGAGCAGATTATGCAATTCATGAGTAAACCAAGCGATTTATGTGTTCCAACTTCTAAGCATTAAACAGATTTGCATTATTTCTATCTCAAAAAGAATAGAGACTTGCATTATTCTTGGCTTAAAGAAAAAGAAGTCATTGACCAAGTCATGCAAATGACCCATCTATTCAAACAAACATATAATTTCATCTATCCATCCTAGTATATTACAGTAGATACAGTCCCAAAATCATGGGCAAATTTAGAGCATTGTGGAGTGATTTCATCCATAAGTTTACCCATAAATATCCAAAATCATCATAAATTCAAGCCATAGCTAGCTGGGTAATATGCTAAAAAGCCTAGAACCACCATAAGATTTTACTGTTGTGAACCCTCATGTTATAGCTTTCTTCTCTGGCCTTAGTTGTAAATACAACCAGAACACCTTATTAACCTCATCTCTCTCTTTCCACACCTTACTTCTCACTGTTCAAAGATTAAACAAAGACAGTCCACCATGTGTATTTCAGTGCGTGATCCTTTACCATGCCTATATATCCTTACTCGATCAAATACTAAACCCTCGAATTTAGCTCAATTGTTATGGTCTTCTTTTAAACAAAAACAAAAAATCATTGTGGTTTTCTATTTAAATCTCTCTAATTAAGTACCATTATCACCAATTACGTACTATTATACACATACACGAGACATTCTCAATTAACTCCAAATGCTATGCACATAACATCTGTAATTCTTGAATTGGTAGTATAAACTCATTCCATCAATTAAGCTTCTCATCCAATCCCTCCTTGGGTTAAAGCTGAAGCATGTCTCACATACCTATGATTAATTACCATGCCTAGACGTAAACAATACATGTTATCTCTTGTACACATTTCATCTTGATTGAGACAACCCTCGTTCATAACTTCAAAACCCAACTAGCATGAGTGTACGTCTGCAACAAATTAGATGCAAGAAGGCCAAAATTCATGCAATTAATGCTCAAGCACCCTAGCTTTAACGATACATAATCCATGGATAGATAGCTTACCTCAAATTAACCAAGCAAGCCACTACGTATAACCGCATAATCACTTTATATATAGCTTTTCTTCCTACGTACTAGACTACTAGTTAAGAAACTATTCCTTGAACCGTACCCTTTTTACCTGGGGGCTACACATGACTGACCGGTAAACAAAGAAGTGGGAGTATTAGTAAATCCGCATACACAGGTGGTCTATGCAAGCTAGGTGTAATGTTTTGCTTTGGAGATCACATACATATCGTTAAAGCTCGTACCCATACACTTGCCAAGCAAATCCCGTACCCAAAGAAGCACGCACAACCTTAATTATACTCGCGCCAAGCATACAAAAATCAACCATTCCAAGGTCATCTTAGCCAAAATTCTGCATTCATTTGAGTACCATATGAAAGCCATGTCAAGCTCAAGCCCACTCGCTCTCTCCTAAATTGCTACATATACTTAGCATAGAAATGTCATGCATATTATATACCATGCTCATATATATATATATATATATATATATATATTCAACGAGTTAATGCATATTCCAAGCATTATAACCACACCAAGCTCAATCCCGTGCCAAGCGGATTCATGACCAAGAGGATTATTCTATGTATATAAATGTCAAGCATATAAATATCCAACATTCAAAAGCAGTCTTGCCAAGCTCCTCTTTTCCAGGGTCGTGCATCCATTTGAAAACCATGGTAGAGTCATGTCAAGCCATTCTCTCAAGCACATACTGTTCAATGCCAATGCGCTCTTCCATGGTCATTGAAATACTTAAGACAACCACAAGCTAAAGAAATCCAACCACGTACCAAACACACGTTTATGCATGGTTGCTACAAGCCAAGTCTAATTATAGACAAGAAATGAAAATTCTTGCAAATAACGCATAAGCCAAACAAACTCAGGCAAATACGAGTTATCCGAAAGAAACTTTCATATACGTCACGTAAACCATTTTATATTCATAAATCCAAGCAAAACGAATTCAAGTGCAAAATAACCGTACTATATGCAAATGTCATTTCTTATTCAAAAGTTGTTTCATTCATAAAAAAAAATGCGTATACCCTATTATTTCAAAATTTATACCGACTACCCATTCATTTACTTTAGAATGTCATGCTCAACCTTTCATGTAGTCCATTCTCAATCACTTATTTTCAATCATTTAAGCCACAAATATAATTTCCTATGAAGCTTTTACCATATTATATTCAACCATTCTCATGCTTTAATTTCAACGTCACACTCTTTCCGCTTGCCAAATTACTTATCTATATGTTAATACTCACGCTATTTCATGCACTTCATTTTCAAAAGAACAATTATTATTTATCTATTTTCTCAATTTAGAAATTTATCTTTATTTAACTCGCTCATTATTTACATATTTTCCACACACAAAAAAATACAACAAAATTATGCTCAATCCTTCACGTTTTCTTTATTATGTATAAAAATTCTTCCTTTAAAGTACTAGCAAGCGCTAAAGAAAGCTCTCACACAAATTTCCCACAAGTTTTCAAAATTTCACACAAGCAAGCTAGCCCAATTAAATTTTAGTATACTTTTAAAATATATGATCTTCATGCTTACTTTGGGTATCCTTATTGATTATGTAGCCTACCTCATTGCCATTGCATAGCCTACATAATCAAGGGGGCTTAATGTTGATACCTAAAAAGGCACGAAACATGCATTTTATACATTTAAGCACAATGAGAAAATACACACACAACGACACCCGAAAAGGGCAATAAAACTATATATTTTATTGTCATTTACATTCATCACGCCAAATTATCATATCACGCATGTGGACCCAAGCCACAACCATGCTTCTGGGGCTTACAGAAGTGGGTATGGTGTGGAAGGTAACGGAAATATATAATGTTCATTCTTGGTTTAAACAATTGGCGATTTCAGTCTTGGGGCCGAAATCCAAGCCCGATGGTTTAAACTGAGAATGAAAAGGTGAACAAGAGAATTAGATCATCATTATTAAGCCCAAAACTCATATCGAAAACCCAATTCTTTCTCTAAACACCCAAACACCATCCACCAAACATTCTCCCTCCATTAAATATTCCTCATTTTATATTTAATACAATTCCATTTTTTTAATAATAATAATAATGTTATTATTATTATTATTATTATTATTATTATTATTATTATTATTATTTATCACTATTCAAACCAACCTCCGTCTATAAAAACACACTAACCCTCACCCTCATCCTCATTCAGACTCACCCTCTCTCACTCATCCCACGCTCACATAAACTTCCTCTCGTCCTTCTCCCCTCCATCTTCAATTCTCAAGCAATCCATCAAACACCACCAACAAATAAGCCAACCCTCATCATCTCTAGAAAATCCCTTTCTCTAAAAACCCTCTTGAAACCATCCGATTCTCTCTCACTATAGTGTGTTTCTAGCTCCCACACCATGCTTATACTGTCAAGCTCCTATGTGGAATCACGTACTGAAATCATTGATTTTGGGCCTAGTCATGCAATATCAAAAAAGACCCCTAACACATGTATGTGGCAAACTTCAACAATAAGAAAGTATCCGACTGCTTCTACTTTCAATAGAATTGATGTAATAGTGAATCTTAATTTTAATAGAGTAGAGAGTAGACTGTACGAGCTTGGAAGCCCCAAGATATGACTCCATAATTTTACCATAGAAAGGGGTAATGTGATGTACACAAAATGTGCCATGCGGCGATGCCCTTTCTCCCAAAAAGGTATATCAACTAAAAAATAGTTTATATAATTTAAAATCACTTAATTAAGGTTCTCATTACAAGAATTTTGGGCAAATGCAACGATTTTATATGCAAGGAGTTAGAAATTCCTTGTATTTGGTTAGATAATACAAAGAATTGTAGATGTCCTTGCATTTAATTTGCAATATTTGCCAAGAATACATAACTCCTTGCATTTGGTTAGATAATACAAAGAATTGTAGATATCCTCGCATTTACTTTGCAGAATTTGCCAAGAACACATAAAGTCCTTGCATTTTGGAGTGCTAAAATGAAAAAAAAAATTAAAGTCTTTGTATTTACTAGGGCTGCCACTTTTTACCAAACTTTCTCAACCGTCTAAATCTTTTTTTTTTTGGTTTGGTAACCAATTTTCACAAGCCGAAAAAAACTAAACTAAACTAAAACACTCATTCTTTCATTACACCCATATATAACCCTAAAGTTGGGAAATTAATATTGATATCATTATGGAATGAGTGAGATATTTCATGAGTGAAATATGAATTTAAGATGGTTTGGAAATAAATTGGACCGAAAAATACCTCGATGAATGTTTACTCAAAATTTATTTTTTAATTTGTTAGTTTTTTTAAGAAAACTTTCTTGACGTGAAACATATAATATGTCGTTGCAAGTTCATAGACACTTGACATGTATAATTCCGAGATCGTTTGAGAGAGTTATAGTCAACGAGAGTTTTGTTATTTTTTCGAAAGTTTAGAGGATTGAAATTAAGTAATTTTAATAATTTCCAGAATTAGTCGATATTAGCCGTTGGGTTCGAATCAGTCTCTCATTCCTCTCTCTCTCTCTCTCTCTCTCTCTCTCTCTCTCTCTCTCTCTCTCTCTCTCTCTCTCTCTCCGAATCAGTCTCTCCCCACTCTCAAACTCTCTCTCGCCTCTACGTTTATACCAAATTCGGCGCCAACATCCGACCACCAGGTTGAGGCACCGCTACCACCTAGAGGAGCAGCAAGGGATGACGGTTCAACCCCTGTCACCACGTCGCCGATCGACGGCCTCAGCTACCTCACACGCGCTTGGACGACTACGACGCCACGCCGATCTCCGCCCACTTCTCAGCCTCATACAGGTGTCATCGGCTTCATCTAGACGTCGCCAAGTCTTCTCTGACCTCCGATTGTCTAGAGATAGTCCATAAACCCAGAATCTCTTTCTCGTTGTGCTTGGGTTGCAATAAAAATTATGAGTATATATTCTGCCCTTCCGTTTTTTATTTCTGATGTTGGTACGGCTTGAGGGTTCGTCGACTGTGATTGCGCATAATGACAAGTTTTACGGTTCGTCGATTGGTGTGGAACTTGATGTTGAGATTGATGTGAACGTAAAATACGTTCACAAAGTGTTCTAAATACTTGGATTGAACTATTCTGAAAGCTTATTTGTCGGTTTAATGTTTGTTTTCGTGTTTTTAGGGAAAATATGTGAAAAATGCTAATTTACACATAAAATGTGAATTTTGGAGGTTTTCTGCGCATTCCGAAAATATTAAAAGTCAACCGTGACTTTTCTCTGATGACACGGATCATCACTCGGAAGTGGATTACAGATACTGTACGAAGATTTCGGATTATTCCGAATCCCGACAATTTTGTCGGCGAGCCACCACGTATGGATGCGCAACCACCACACGCGGTGGCGATACACATTTTTAAACCACCATTTTATTTTCTCTAATAATTGTTTCTTTTATTTATTTACTTTATAATTATTTAATTTGTTTTATTATTTTAATTTTCTTTTGTTTTATTTTATATTTATTTTTTTTTGTTTCTTGTTATTTTAATTCTTTTGTTTTGTTTGCAACCATGTTACCCGCTCCTCTCTTTGAATTCAAATACAGCAATTAAGCTGTTTCTCCACCACTGCCGGCAGAGCATCTTTCCATTCCCTTGGCTTCTAGCACAGCTCACTCCATTCATCACTCCACTACTGCTTCCACCTTCCATTTCCCTCTTCAAATACCAGTCTCATCGAAAATTCTTCGGTGCACGGCGTGCAAATGCACGACGCGATCTAAGCCGTCCAAATGTTAAAAAAAAATAATAACTTATTTTTCTAACCCAATTTAAACGGGCTCGGATCGCGTCGTGCATTTGCACGCCGTGCATTCCATTTTTGAATTGGCCGGGGGCCTTCTACCTCCTCCCCATGCCACTTCTCTAGCCTCCGTGTAGCTCTTCCAGCTGCTTTCTGCTCTCACGCTCTATTTCTCAAATTTTCTGTCTGCTCACATCCTCAAAAAGCTCCCATGCACAGCCACTTGGCTGTGCCTTCTCTTCTTCCCCCTCTGTTTCTTCTCTTCTCTTCTCTTCTGTTCCTGCAAACACAACCTCAATCAATTACTCTATTTTCTTCTCTTCCCCTCTGTTTCCCTCTCAAATTATCTCAGCCCCTTCTTCACCTCCCCTTCTGAAATTTCTAGAATGCAAGGTGCTAACAACTAAAAGGTTTATTCAAGTTAATTAACTTGAATGCAAGGCTTCAGCACAGTAGGATTGAATGTCACTACCAATCCTAGTTCACTTCAGGTTTTTACCGTTTAGTCATAGAAACATAAACAACATTTTCACACCAATTAAACAAATCCAAACATAAGTAAAAGAACACAAGGAAATGTTGACGCAGTAAAACCCTCCAAGGAGGAAAACAACCGCGGGCACTCTGCCGGTAAACAATTCACTATATGAAAGAATTCATAAAGACTTACACAAGGAACTCAAACTTACTAGACACTTCTAGAAGGCAGTTCAGTCTTTGCAACTCTATCACCAAGTAAACTTGATCACCCTTATCAATCTTGAGATGGCACACCACTGGTCACGGACGTCAATCACCTCAAGGCACAAGTGTTTCAACAAGCAGACATACCAATTACAAATGATTTGAAGTGATGTGTTTGACTGGAAACCAATACAAGCAAGACATGTAACAGCTTGTGTTTCCGTGACCTCTAGGCATAGACTACATGGTCTTATATATTCTAGTCTATCATCCTCATTTACAATTAACAAATTCACCTTAGTGATCAATGACGAGGATGCAACTAAAACTGCAGTCAAGTGAGATTGATGGGGTTTTATCAATCCTGACACATTTGAGATGGGCTGAGATATTTGTTAATTGAACAACTTATCTTCAGAAGAGAAGTGGAGTGTGCAGACTTGATTCTTCATCTTGAGCAGCATGGGAAGAGGGAGTTCACGTTAATCCATTCTATAGCACATGACCAGCATACTACTAACTTGATTACAAATCACCAATGACCCAAAATACATCTTTTAATGATACTCACTCAAGTTGTTTTTGGGCTAGAAAAGTGCCAACAAAACATTGAACTTACATTCTCCCCCTTTGGCCTTTTCTAGACAAAAACCATGATAGAACAAGCTAGTCAACACAATGATCAAAATAGAATCAGGGACTATCAATATCCTGCACAGCTCCAACAACAAACATGTGAAGCATGTATGGCCAAGAGTATAACCATAGACAAATTCAAGCAGAATAGAAGTAAGAATGAACATTGATAATGGACTTTTCACACACCAATTAAGGTGCATAAAAAGGACTTATGAATTACCCTACAGATGTGAGTATGATCGAAGATAGTATATGAAGTAGGGATCGAACCCACAAGGGATTGGGATAGAGTTGCAACTACAATGACTCAAAACAACTAAAAACGACTGAACTGACCAGTCGGGTAAACCTGACCAGTTGACGACTCTAGACTACTCCAAATGACTTGAAATTTTGAGACAACTAACTAGACACGTAAAACTAACTACTGACAAAGTTTTAGATTTTTCTGAGTTGATTTGGTATTTTTAACGACTAAAAGAAGACAGACAATAAAAACTGACGAAAATATGAAGAACTGAAATTAACAAAGTTTTGTAAATCAATGAGATGGGAAGCTAGGGTTTCGAAATCCACCACTAAACAATCATAAATCAATATCATGAACTCAGATCAACAAGTATTGAATCCCCATGGATGACTATGCCCACGAAAGGTCCTCGGTCGGGATGCACTCTCGTATTGATTCTCTCTTTCTTAGTATGCTAAGCATTTGGTCATTTGTCTTAACTTATTCCCTAACATGCAGTCTAGCTTGGTCATGCTTAGATTTAACACATCAGAAATCATTAAGTTCTAAGAGAATATGAACATAGCAAGAACCCTGGGATATGGTTCGTATCCTAGGTACCTGTCCTTGAAACAATTTCATACAAGTACCGCAGCACTTGTCGCACCACAAATTAAACACACAATGATACGGGTCGTCATGCATGTGCTTATGGCTGGTCGATCCTAATACATGCTCCTAAGGTCGCGAATCAAAGAAACACATAAGAGAATAACAGTTTACGAACAATGAAATTGTTATCATCCGGGAAACAATACTTATATAAATCCGAATATCAAAACATCAAAATAATCATGTCTAGGGCTTCAATCTAGCCCTAACTACAAGAAGTTTAGCTACTCATGACGTTTAGAGAAATCTCAAATGAATACATGAAGATGAAAGACCCCAAAAGCCCCAAAAAGAATTCTGGAATCGTAAGATCCGTCCGGACGGCGAGTACCGGCGTCCGATCGTCTGGGCGTCTGTATTCTTTCTTGCTTCTCGGTTGTCACGAATCTCTAGAGGCAAAAGTCTTCAAATGCTGCGACTAGGGTTTCATTTATATGATTTCTCAACCCTAGACACTTCATTAATGGTCGTGGACTTCTTAACTTCCAAGGAAAAGCCCAATGGATTAAATTATGTATGCTTCGGTCTTCCTTGTCCATCAAGGTTTCCTCAAGTGATTAGAATTCCTTTCTTTAATCACAAATTAAGCCAACTTCTCCATATTTGCTTCCAAAACCTACAAAATACCAAAAACTAAATAAATAACCGAAATATAATAGAAATAAAGCCAAATAAACATAATAATAAAGACTCTAAACGTCGCTAAATACGCTCCTATCAAATTCCCCCACACTTAGTCTTCGCTAGTCCGCAAGCGAACCAACTAAACCAAGACTCTACCTACTACCCTCCACATCTCAGAGAGTCTCAAAATTCATGGCATCAAGAGTAACCTAAACATCAAAACAGGTCCGCATTCATTCGAAAATTAATAACTTTCCATAAAGATCATGGTCATGTGTAGTGTGTGAAATAGCCAAGCAATGGTGAATATATCTGTGCATGCTTCGAACAAGTGAAAACTCAAAAATCTCACAAGGATATTCACTCTTTCTTCACTCAGATTTTCTGGCTAATTCAAAAAAAATATGCACTCAAGTTATATGTGAGAGGAATGATGTATAAGGAAACAAATAGCTCACATATGAATATCAAGAATAAAAGCACTTTCTGAATTTTTAAAATGATCTCATGAATGGATATCACTACTCAAATGGAAGAACCATTGACACCATATGCTCACCCCTCAACACAAGTCTCCACAAGTTGATAGCACAGCCCCTAAAATTAAAAGGTCTTCAAAAAGGTTGTAATGGGGCCAAGGGTTAAGGGTTCATGAAGGAAGGGATAGGAAATCACAAAGATCCTAAGGAATTGTAGAGCACAATATAGAGCTAGAGACATGAGAATCTTTGATATCTCCTCAAGGTAGTAACAACGGAACTTGAAGCTAGCAATAATAATTTTAATTTCTTTTGCACACAACCTTTCCACAATACAATGAATAATCGACTCAAGACATAGTTCTTTCTTTCTTTGCTGATTTTTTTTCTTCTTGAGTCAATTTTTACAATGAAAATCTCCCCCACACTTGCTCTTTGAGACAAGTCATCCTTCTTGCTTATTAAAGTACCTTGAAAACAATGTAAGTCTCTCAAAAGATGCTCCACTCTTCCTCAGGATAGGGTAAGGAAACACTATACTAAGCTCAAGGGTAAGGGGTTGTGGGTTAACAAAGAAAAGGCTCACAATAAAGGCTCAAAAGGGTTAAACTAGGGATTTTTTTTATTGGGACACAGGCTTATTTGGCAATGGTGGTAATCCTAGTGCCTTAATCATCTTTTAGGTGCCACACTATCAACACAAAGTTTCGAGAGGTCTAAGGATGAGTTCTAGCATTTAGTTCACAGATTGCACATCATTCAAGTAGTAATCAAGGTGAAACGATAATGAGATCAACAAGTCATCGCCAAGAAAGCATGAATTAATATATATTACTCTCACAAAAATTAAGCACAACGCACAAAATCTCACAAAGGTAATATGAATTTCACTTATTCTAACATGCGTTTCTCTGTACCAAAGACAAGGCTATGGTGCGAATATGTTTAGATCATAACAATCATAGATAATCATTAACCAAAGAATAACATTCAGACCTAAAATGATGTTTAAACTCTTCTTAATGCCATGTATATAACTCAATCTCATCATAGTAGTGGAAGGTACCTAAGACACAACACAAAAACAATGACTCTTTTTGGATTTTCGATTTTTTTTTTTTTTCGGGGTGGGTGTCCGGACGGCATATTGCGGTGCCCGGACGGTTTTATCGGATTTCCTGGCTCCAAAAGATATCGACGACGGCGTCCGGACGGACTGTATCGGCGTCCGAACGTCCGGAACGAAATACCTACTGGTGTTGGTTCTGTTCGAGGGTGTCCGGACAGAAGTGTAGGCGTCCGGACGCATAGCTACTGGGCAGATACCAAAAACACGAATTTGGGTATAAAATCAGAAAAAGAACATCCCAATGACACTAAGAAAACATAAACGCAACAAAACATAGAGAATACCCCCCACACTTAAACCAAACATTGTCCACAATGAAACAAAAGAGAAAAATAAAAGAGAGAGATGAAGGAAGCAAATCTGGTGAAGCGCAGTCATCCTCTCCTCCTTTGGGTTGCCTCCCAAGAAGCGCTTGCTTTAACGTCTGCAGCCAGACATCCCGTCACAAGTCAGAGGTGGGGAGAAGCCAGAAGAGTCACCCCCTCCGCGGAGTCCCACGGCATAGCCTCATAATATGGCTTCAAGCGATGGCCATTCACTTTGAACTTCTCACCAGTTGCTAAGTTTTCAACTTCAACTGCACCATGAGAATCAACATTAATAACAACGTAGGGTCCATGCCATCTAGAACGCAACTTACCAGGAAATAACCGTAGGCGAGAATTGAACAAAAGAACTTTTTGTCCCACAACGAAACTCTTCCTAAGAATCATCTTATCATGGTATGCCTTAGTCTTCTCCTTGTAGATGCGGCTACTCTCATACGCATCATTCCGAAGCTCATCCAACTCATTCAATTGCAACCGCCGTGTGTCACCCGCAGCCTTCATGTCCATGTTGAATTGTTTGATTGCCCAATAAGCTCGATGCTCAAGTTCAACCGGAAGATGACATGGCTTGCCATAGATCAAACGAAATGGTGACATCCCTATAGGAGTTTTGTACGCTGTCCGGTATGCCCACAGCGCATCAGTTAAGCGCGAGCTCCAATCTTTCCTACTAGGGTTCACGGTCTTCTCAAGGATGTGCTTCACTTCACGGTTGGACACTTCTGCTTGTCCACTTGTCTGCGGATGATATGGTGTAGAAATCCGGTGGGTGATGTTGTACTTTTTCAATAGAGCTTCAAATGACTTGTTGCAAAAATGTGATCCTCCATCGCTGATGATAGCTCTTGGTGTTCCGAACCTTGAAAAGATGTTAGTCTTTAAGAAAGTAAGAACACAAGCAGAATTGTTAGTTCTAGTGGCGGATGCCTCCACCCACTTTGACACGTAATCAACAGCAAGTAGGATATAAAGAAAGCCATTTGAAAAAGGAAAAGGTCCCATAAAATCAATGCCCCAAATATCAAAAATTTCAACAACTAAAATTGGGGTTTGAGGCATTTGATTTCGAGATCCTATATTACCTGTTCGTTGACAACGATCACATGTAGAGCAAAAGATAAATGCATCCTTGAATAAAGTTGGCCAATAAAAACCACTCTCCAATACTTTAAGAGCCGTCTTTTTCGCCCCAAAGTGGCCTCCACATGCATAAGTATGACAAAAGGTGAGAATAGATGTAAATTCAGTTTCAGGAACGCACCTTCTTATCAACTGATCAGGACAATATTTCCATAAATATGGATCATCCCACACATAATGCTTGGCAGTTTTTATGAGCTTATCCTTTTGAGCACGGGTGAAATCCGCTGGAACCTGCTTGGTGACAATATAATTAATAATATCTGCATACCAAGGGTCAGAAACCATAATAGAAAATAATTGTTCATCAGGAAAAGTTTCAAGTAAAGGAAGAGAATCCTTCTCATCATTAGACCCATTCACCAATCGACTAAGGTGGTCTGCTACCACGTTTTCGCTGCCCTTCTTATCCCGAATCTCAAGGTTGAATTCTTGGAGTAAAAGCACCCAACGAATCAATCTTGGTTTAGCCTCCTTCTTTGTCATAAGGTACTTCAACGCTGCATGATCTGTATACACAACAACCTTAGTGCCAATTAGATAAGATCTAAATTTTTCTAAGGCAAAAATAACAGCAAGAAGCTCCTTCTCTGTAGTTGAGTAATTCAACTGAGCATCATTCAAAGTCCTTGAAGCATAATAAATCACATGAGGCAATTTATTCACTCTTTGACCAAGGACTGCTCCAACAGCATAATCTGACGCATCACACATAAGCTCAAACGGAAGGCTCCAATCTGGTGGCATGATTATGGGGGCGGAGGTCAACATCCCCTTAAGCTTCTCAAAAGCTACCTTGCACTCCTCATCAAACAGGAATGGCACATCTTTTTGCAATAGACAACATAGGGGTCTTGTGATCTTTGAAAAATCCTTGATGAAGCGCCTATAAAAACCTGCATGTCCAAGAAAAGAGCGCACCTCCCTCACACTAGTGGGAGGTGGTAAGGAACGCACAAGATCTATTTTTGCTTTATCAACTTCTATCCCCCTAACATATATGATATGACCCAAAACTATACCTTGTTGAACCATGAAATGACACTTCTCCCAATTTAAGACAAGGTTAGTTTCCTCACATCTTTTTAAAACAAGAGCTAAATTATCCAAACAAAAATCAAAAGAATCACCGAAAACTGAAAAGTCATCCATGAATACCTCGATGATTTTCTCGACCATGTCAGAAAAAATGCTCATCATGCACCGCCGAAAAGTAGGTGGTGCGTTGCATAAACCAAATGGCATCCTCCTATATGCAAACGTTCCAAAGGGGCAGGTGAACGTCGTCTTCTCTTGATCCTCAGGAGCAATGGCAATTTGATTATAGCCCGAATACCCATCCAAAAAGCAATAGTGCGAATGACCTGCAAGACGTTCTAACATTTGATCAATAAATGGTAAGGGAAAGTGATCCTTACGTGTAGTGGCATTGAGTTTGCGGTAGTCAATGCAAACTCTCCATCCTGTCTGCAAGCGTTGTGGCACTAGCTCATTCTCTGCATTTTTAACCACGGTGATACCCGAACGCTTTGGAACAACTTGTACCGGGCTCACCCATTTACTATCCGAGATGGGGTAAATAATTCCAGCATCTAGGAGTTTGAGCACCTCCTTCTTCACAACTTCCATCATAGGAGGGTTCAATCGGCGTTGTGCTTCCCTAGTAGGTTTGGCTCCCTCCTCAAGAAGTATACGATGCATACACGTAGTTGGGCTGATTCCCTTGATGTCTGCAATTCCCCATGCAATTGCAGTCTTGTGTTTACGCAGAACTCGCAATAACTTTTCTTCTTCCAGGGAAGAAAGATCAGAAGCAATAATCACGGGTAAAGTCTCTTCCTTGTCTAGATACGCATACTTCAGATGCTCAGGCAATGGTTTGAGCTCCAATGTAGGTGCCTGAATCACAGAAGGCACAAGTTCTTTGTTAGAAATAGGGAGAGAAATAAAGGTAGAGTACTTACCTGAGAGTGTTGGGCGAGATTCGAGGGCTGCTAAAATCTCATCAAGATCATTCTCGTTGCTAATCCAATCAGCAGCCTTTGGTTCTTGGTTTCGCCGATCAGGGCGTCCGGACGTTCTTGTGCCGTCCGGACGGGAGTGCTGCTGCAATCCCATCTCGACTACTGTCTTCAGCATGTCGTCACCCACGTTTGCATTAAACACATCCTGCACCAAGTGATCAATAATGTCAATGGAAAGACAAGAGTTGTCATCCTTAGGGTACCTCATGGCTTCAAAGATGTTGAAGCTAATTTTCCTCTCTTCAAATTCCATTGTTAAAGTCCCTTCGTACACGTCGATCTTGGTACGGGCAGTCCTCATAAATCCTCTTCCAAGAATGAGAGGTAAAGAGGTTGGCATAGGTTCATGTTCCATCTCTAGCACAAGAAAGTCAGCTGGAAAAATTAAGTCATTCACTTTCACAAGCACATCTTCCAAATAGCCTTCAGGATACACATGTGAGCGATCCGCTAATTGAATAACTGTTCTGGTAGGTTTAAGCTCACCTAGCTGAAGAGATTCATAGACAGAGAATGGCATTAAGTTAATCGAAGCACCCAAATCAAGTAGAGCGTGTTCAAACCTGGTGTCACCAATGATGCATGGAATGGTGAAACGTCCGGGGTCCTTCAATTTAGGTGGAAGCTTCCTCTGAAGCACAGCAGAGGCTTCTTCGCTCATGGCCACGGTCTCAGCTTCATCAAGCTTCCTTTTGTTAGTACATAGTTCCTTGAGGAACTTAGCATACCTGGGCATTTGCTTGATGGTGTCAAGAAGAGGAATGTTCACTTGGACCTTCGAAAGAACATCCAAGATGTCTTTGTCACCTTGCTCCTTCTTTTGCTTTGCGAACCTGCGAGGGAATGGAATAGGTGGAACATAAGCATTAGAACCATTTTTGTTTACCTGAAAAGGATTGGGTTGGGTTGGGGGAGCCGAAGCTACTCCTAAACCCAATGGAATTCCGGAATCTGCATGTTCAGTCCCGCGACGATCGGACGGCTCCCTCCGGCGTCCGGACGTTTTTGTCGGTTTTTTTTTCGATTTCGGACGATATCGGTGCCGGCGTCCGGACGGCAGATATAGGTGTCCGGACGGAATTCTCGTCTGGAGCTTTTCCTTCGTCTCTGTTTTCTGGCGTCCGGGCATTATCCTCCCGTCCGGACGGCAGTGGGTACCTTGTCGAATTTGGGTCGTTCACTTGCTCCCATGCTGAATCCAACAAGTCTTGACCCCCTTTTGATGCTCCCTTGGGCCTTCTGAGAAACACTGGGTCCTCCGGAAGCTGCTTCCCACTCCTCAATGTGACGGCATTAACCTGCTCACGGTTAGTTCCCTTAGGATTAATTTCAGTTTGAGAGGGGAACGTACCTGGTGTTCTTTGAGTGTATTGCTCACATAATCGACCAACTTGCACCTCAAGATTAGCTATGGCTTTAGAATGAGAGTGCAGAGTGGCATCAGTCCGATCCTTGAAGACTTTGTTATCCTTCATGATGGTGTCGGTGTTTCTTGCAATTGTAAGCACCATATCTTCAAGCTTACTTGAAGATTGTTGAGGCTGATATGAACTGAAATTCTGAGGCCGAGGTGGTTGATTGAATCCAGGAGGTGGTGCTCTATAATTGTTGTTTGCCTCCTGTTGATAAGTAGAAACACCAGCGTTGGTACCCCAACGAAAAGCGAGAGGAACATTCCCATCATTCCTTGGCCTTTGCTGCCCCATGTAGTTGATTTGCTCTTGACCTGCTACAGAATAAGGACAAAGTGAAGTAACATGGTCATAAGTAGAACAATTGGCACATACCTCAACTTGGGCAGCTCCTTGGAGCGCCATGCTCTTCATCATCATATCAAGTTTTTCCTCAATGGCAGCCATCCTAGATGAGTCTCCTCCACTAGTTTCCATCCCATAAGTATCTTTGAGCTTTACTTCTTGGAATCCCTTTGTTGAGAACTGCTGGGAATTCTCACTTAATGTCTCAAAAATATCAAAGGCTTGATCACTAGTCTTGTTCATGAAAGCTCCTCCACATGCCGAATCCACAAGAGCCTTGTTTGCATCATTCAAGCCTTCATAAAAGAACTGAGCCTGATCATCCTTAGAGTACCCATGATGGGGACACTTCCTTAACAGCCCATTAAAATTCTCCCAAGCCTCACAAAAGAGGTCTCCTGACTTCTGTCGGAAAGTGTGGATATCTCTCCTCAATTGCCTAGTTCTTTGAGCAGGGAAGAACTTGGTGATGAACTTTGTAGACAACTGATCCCAAGTAGCAATAGTATCCGATGGCAATGAGTTCAGCCACCACTTGGCATGATCCTTCAAGGAGAAGGGAAACAAAATAAGCTTCAGTTGCTCGGCAGTCAAACCCGGTGGAAATTGAGTTCTACATAGGTCATAAAACTCTCTCAGATGGCCATTCGGGTCCTCATTCGGCTTCCCATAGAAGTGAGGGACTGAGTTGATCAATTGTGGAGACAGACTGAATGAAGTGCCGGCAGCAGGAGTGAATGTGATGCACGAAGGTTGTGCAACACCTTGAGGAACAAAGGAAGACTTCAATGGCTTTGGTTCTTCGGCCATTGCGTTGACAGGTGGTTCTTGATCTTCCTCTATGTCAGTATCTGAATGTATCAATGGAGGTGGATCTAGGAGAGATCCCAAACCCGGTGATGGTGGTGTAGATGGGGAGGTGGATGAAGAATCCGTAACTGTGCGCGACGTGGCTACCTTACGGTTGCGGCGGGCGGTGCGTTCAATCTCAGAATCAAAAAGAAGATCTTTGTCCTGAGATCGGCGAGTGTTCATAAAACTGAAAACAAAAACACAAAAACGTTAGACCACAAATAGATAAGAAAACGAAACAAAACAAAAACAAAGATTGCAACTAAATTAAACAATCCCCGGCGACACGGCGCCAAATTGATAATGGACTTTTCACACACCAATTAAGGTGCATAAAAAGGACTTATGAATTACCCTACAGATGTGAGTATGATCGAAGATAGTATATGAAGTAGGGATCGAACCCGCAAGGGATTGGGATAGAGTTGCAACTACAATGACTCAAAACAACTAAAAACGACTGAACTGACCAGTCGGGTAAACCTGACCAGTTGACGACTCTAGACTACTCCAAATGACTTGAAATTTTGAGACAACTAACTAGACACGTAAAACTAACTACTGACAAAGTTTTAGATTTTTCTGAGTTGATTTGGTATTTTTAACGACTAAAAGAAGACAGACAATAAAAACTGACGAAAATATGAAGAACTGAAATTAACAAAGTTTTGTAAATCAATGAGATGGGAAGCTAGGGTTTCGAAATCCACCACTAAACAATCATAAATCAATATCATGAACTCAGATCAACAAGTATTGAATCCCCATGGATGACTATGCCCACGAAAGGTCCTCGGTCGGGATGCACTCTCGTATTGATTCTCTCTTTCTTAGTATGCTAAGCATTTGGTCATTTGTCTTAACTTATTCCCTAACATGCAGTCTAGCTTGGTCATGCTTAGATTTAACACATCAGAAATCATTAAGTTCTAAGAGAATATGAACATAGCAAGAACCCTGGGATATGGTTCGTATCCTAGGTACCTGTCCTTGAAACAATTTCATACAAGTACCGCAGCACTTGTCGCACCACAAATTAAACACACAATGATACGGGTCGTCATGCATGTGCTTATGGCTGGTCGATCCTAATACATGCTCCTAAGGTCGCGAATCAAAGAAACACATAAGAGAATAACAGTTTACGAACAATGAAATTGTTATCATCCGGGAAACAATACTTATATAAATCCGAATATCAAAACATCAAAATAACCATGTCTAGGGCTTCAATCTAGCCCTAACTACAAGAAGTTTAGCTACTCATGACGTTTAGAGAAATCTCAAATGAATACATGAAGATGAAAGACCCCAAAAGCCCCAAAAAGAATTCTGGAATCGTAAGATCCGTCCGGACGGCGAGTACCGGCGTCCGATCGTCTGGGCGTCTGTATTCTTTCTTGCTTCTCGGTTGTCACGAATCTCTAGAGGCAAAAGTCTTCAAATGCTGCGACTAGGGTTTCATTTATATGATTTCTCAACCCTAGACACTTCATTAATGGTCGTGGACTTCTTAACTTCCAAGGAAAAGCCCAATGGATTAAATTATGTATGCTTCGGTCTTCCTTGTCCATCAAGGTTTCCTCAAGTGATTAGAATTCCTTTCTTTAATCACAAATTAAGCCAACTTCTCCATATTTGCTTCCAAAACCTACAAAATACCAAAAACTAAATAAATAACCGAAATATAATAGAAATAAAGCCAAATAAACATAATAATAAAGACTCTAAACGTCGCTAAATACGCTCCTATCAAACATACATATTTCTCCCCCTTTTTGTCTGAAAAGGGCCAAAGGCCAGAAACACAATAGATGCAGCTTCATTAGCAGAATAAGCAGAGGAACCAGAGGAGTCTAGCAACAGAAGCATCGAGCGTAACAGCAGCGGTAGTAAGAAGATGATCATGAAGTTTGCCGCGAAGGAGTGTTTCAAAGACAGAAAGCTTCTCATCAACGATATGCAAAGCCTTTTGGAGAGGAAACAAAAAGAGCAGCCGAGTGATGTGGGAAGAACCGATGGTCTAAACACATGTGGTGACCGAAAAAAAACAAATAGTGTTTTTTTTTTTTAACAAAAGCATCTCAACAGAATTTTGGAAAGCACAATGTCAGTAGAGAAAAAGAAGACGTGCAGCAAGATAACATCAAAGCTTGGAATGAGCATATCTTGGAACTCTCAAAGACAAGTTGAATACTGACTTCGAACAAAGTAGAGAAAAAAAAATTCAAGTAGCTGAGTTCAGCTCCCCCTCAAAAAGTGCTCGAGAATCAACAGAACGACACACAATATGTGGTAGGATTAATAATTTAGAATAATCCTAACATGCATGAAAAATTTGAGAGCATGCAGAGTGTTTAGGCATAGCATTTAGAGAAGAACATCAACAAGTAAAACCACATAGTACTTGAGCAACTTAATCAGGTATCTGTAGAGCAAGAGAATGATAGTAATGTTCCCAAAATTATTTATCAATCTTCAACCAAAAATTCCAAGAACAAGGTTAAGAGAGAGAGAGAGAGAAGAACAATGCTTATGCAGCGGTTTTAGTAAGAACAGAATTGAAGTGACCCCTCTTCAATTTGTTTTTTTTTTTTTTTGAGAGAGTTGCAGCTTTCAAATAGCAACATAGAGACCAAGCCATCCCCGTTTATGATCAATCCTCAATCTGGTTAGGGCCGAGGCCGGTCTACTTTTAGGGATAGCCCGGAAGTGCAGATTCATTGATACACAAATTTTGTGTAATTTTTTTTTTTATATATATATTTTTTTAAATCTGACTCTTCTCAAACTCGTCTCCGTTTTCGACCTGAAACACACTGCTGATTAGGCAGATGTCCCATCTACATTGAAGACAGTTGAGGAAAAACTCTCAAGATAATTCTTTAAGGGAACAAATCAATCTTCTTACAGTACCCCACGTAAAGAATTGTGTGCATGTGAAGTGATAGAACCAATATTTTGGAATTAGTTTTTGAAGAAGAATGAATAACAAAGACAACATAACGTCCAAACCTCTAACACTCCAAGACAAACAAAGTAAGCTTTCCAAGGCATTATGGTTCCCACATGGAAGAATTCTCAATCTAAGAGCAAAAACATTATCTGAAGCATATGCATGAAAAGTTTAATCAAGTAATGGAATGCACATGCATGGAATATTCAAGGACTAACACATGCCAAGGAATGATAAACAAATGAGAGTAACATGGTTATATGAAGCACACGGATCAAGCACTTTTTGAAGATAGAGATTTAGAGAACACAAATACCAATTGAACTTCTTAATGTTTCAAATCTAACATTGTCCAAAGGTTTAGTAAACAAATCAGCTAATTGATGTGCAGTGGGAATAAATTCAAGACCAACAATTTTTTCTTCAACCAAATCTCTAATAAAATGATGACGGATGTCAATGTGCTTGGTGCGAGAGTGTTGAACTGGATTTTTTGAAATACAAATAGCACTCATGTTGTCACAAAACACAGTTAAGATACCTTGCTCAATCCCATAATCACTTAGCATTTGTTTCATCCAAAGGAGTTGTGTACAACAGCTACCTGCAGCTATGTACTCTGCCTCGGCAGTAGATAAAGAAACACATGATTGTTTCTTACTATGCCATGCAACCAGATTGTTGCCCACATAAAAACACCCACCTGAGGTGCTTTTCCTTTTGTCAGAGTCTCCAGCCCAGTCGGCGTCGGAGTAGCCTGCAATCTCAGCATTTGAATCAAAAGAGTAATGGAGTCCAAAGTTAGCTGTTCCATGAACATATTTTATGACTCTTTTTACAGCTTTCATATGAGATTCCTTAGGATTTGCTTGAAACCTAGCACAAACCCCAACACTAAAAGCAATGTCCGGTCTGCTAGCAGTAAGATATAATAAGCTGCCGATCATACTTCTATAAAGTGTTTGATCAACACTTTGACCTAAGGGATCAGCATCAAGTTTGCAATAAGTAGCCATGGGATTTTGGGCCTTTTTGGACGTATCCATGCCAAATTTCTGAACCAAGTCATTTGCGTACTTGGTTTGAGAAATAAAAATTCCATCTTTCATTTGTTTCACCTGCAAACCTAGAAAGTAAGATAATTCACCACACATGCTCATTTCAAATTCATTTTTCATAACATCAGTGAATTCTTTGACAAGTTTGTCGGATGTGGAACCAAAGACAATGTCATCAACATATACCTGAGCAATAATGAAATCATTTTTGACTCTTTTAACAAACAAGGTTTTGTCGACAGCTCCCCTGGTATATCCTTTGTTTAATAAATGAGTGGACAACCTCTCATACCAAGCTCTAGGAGCTTGCTTCAGACCGTAGAGAGCTTTCTTAAGTCTGTAAACATGATCAGGATTGACAGGGTCTTTGAATCCTACAGGTTGTTCAACAAAGACCTCTTCGTGAAGAAGACCATTTAAGAATGCACTTTTGACATCCATTTGATGTACTTTAAAATGCAGATGACAAGCTATAGCTAACAAGATTCTCACAGATTTGAGCCTTGCAACAGGGGCAAAAGTCTCTTCAAAATCCAATCCCTCCACTTGGTTGTATCCTTGTGCAACTAGCCTAGCCTTATTTCTTGTGATGTTTCCTTTCTCATCCGTTTTATTCCTGAAGATCCACTTTGTCCCAATGACATTTGAATCTTTCGGTCTGGGTACAAGGTACCAGACATCATTTCTCTCAAACTGAAGCAATTCTTCCTGCATAGCACTAATCCAATCATTATCAAGGAGAGCTTCCTTGGATGATTTTGGCTCAATCTTTGAAACATAACAATGATGTGCCACTTCTTCAATGACTTGACTCCTGGTTTTTCTTTTGTCATGCAAGGTTCCAATAATGTCAGAAGGGGTATGATCTTTTTGAACTTGCCTAGCACCAGTTCGCATAGCAGGTGAGAACATGTCCTCACTTTCAATGGTGGTTTCAACATCATAACTCGAAGAAGGTGCATGGGATGGTGCTATATTTTCAACCTCAAAAGGAACTAAATTCATGTCAAAGTCATTTACAACAACGTTGTTTGACTCCATCACAATGTTAGTTCTTTTATTGAGAACTTTATAAGCTTTGCTAGAGAGTGAATAGCCGAGAAACACCCCAATGTCACTTCGAGTGTCAAACTTAGCTAAGCTTTCCCTATCTCTGTAAATATAGCTCACACACCCAAAGGTTCTAAGATGTTTGATACTTGGTTTCCTCCCCTTCCACAACTCATAAGGAGTACAAGCAGTTCCAGGCCTCAAATAGGCTCTATTCACAGTGTAGCATGCAGTGCTAATAGCCTCTGCCCAATACTTCCTAGCAAGCTTGGAGCTAGTGAGCATGACTCTCCCCATGTCTAAAAGCACTCTATTTTTCCTCTCAACCACCCCATTTTGCCGAGGGGTTATTGGGGCAGAGAACTCATGCTTGATCCCTCTCTTATCACAAAATTCAGCAAAGCTTGAGTTTTCAAACTCAGTGCCATGGTCAGTTCGAATTCTAATTATGTCAAGGCAGTGGGATTGCTTCTCGGTTTGAATCCTATTACACAGACTTTGAAAATTTTTAAAAGCTTCAGACTTGTCGTGTAAAAAAGCAACCCAAGTGAACCTGGAATAATCATCAACAACAACCAAGAAATATTTCTTACCTCCTATGCTTTCAGTTTGGATTGGTCCAACCAAATCCATGTGCAATAAGTCTAAAGGCTGTGAGGTAGAAATGATATTTTTGGCACTATGAGAGTTGCGAATTTGTTTACCCAGTTGACATTCCTCACACACACCCTCATTTTTTCCTTTAAGCTTAGGTAGGCCTCTAACACAATCTTTGTTAGACAATTTCAACAAATCATGATAATTAATGTGACCCAATCTTTTGTGCCATAATTCCAGAGAATTATCACTGGCCTTGTTGCAAACAAGAGAAGAGGGAGCATTAGCATCAACACAATAACAATTGTCTCTTGACCTCGGAGCACACATTACAGATTTTCCATTAAAATTCTGAACAAGACATTTTTCTTTAGTGAACAGAACGTCCCCAATGTCATCACAAATTTGACTTATGCTAATAAGATTTGCTTGCAAATCTTCAACAAGCATGACATTGTTTAGTTCTGGGAATCCAGAAATGGTAACTGTACCTCTACCCAAGATTTTTGCCTTCCTACCATCACCAAAAGTGACAGTACCAGAGATAACTTCATCAGTGAAGCTGCTAAACCAAGATTTTTCTCCTGTCATATGTCTAGAACACCCACTATCAAAATACCATGTATCTGATTTTCTAGCTGATAGAGCAGAAAGAGCAACCAAACACGTGACATCATTATCAATTGAATGAGGTGCAAGAAAGGCAGTGTTTGCAAACAGACACGTATGATTTTCTTTCTTTACCCACATGGGTCTAAGTTTAGACACGTTGTCCCTAGACACGGGAATGAGTTTGAAAAGACGGTTGGCTTCTTGAAGATGAGTTTCAAGCTTTTGTCTTAGGGAGACTTGACTATTTCTTTGTGAATTTCTGTGAGAAATCTTTTGATGAGACCTCAGCTTGTTGCATCGAGGTCAAATGTGACCTAAGACACCACAAAAATGACAAACTGGGATAAATTTCTTAGGAACACTGGGTGCACTAGACATACCAGAATGTGAAGTTTTTACAAACTTTGTGGTGGAGGTAGCAAGAGAAGTTTGGCTTCCTAAGTACCCAAGTCCTCTAGTGTCACCTGCTCTTTTTCCAGAATCTAGCATCATATTAAGAGAAGCAGTAGCACTATTAACTTTCAAGACATTCAAACTTTTCACCAGATCATCTTTTTCTGCAGAAATTTTAACAACAAGATTCTTTTGATTTTGGACTTGATCCTGAAGATCTTGCAATTTTTCAAGAAGGGACTCACGAAGCTTTTCACCAATTTGAAGCTGGGATTTATGGTCAGTTTCAACATTGTTTAACTCAGATTCAAGAAAAAGTATTTTAGTCCTCATTCTTTCTGACTCATCAAAAAGATCAGCATATTGTTCCATGACCATTTCCTTGCTTGGTTCAATGACATCAACGTTATCATCCTCAATTATACCTGTTAGAGCAAAGTTGACTACATCATCATCAGATGTGGAATCACCTTCAGACTCAGACTCACTATCACTCCAAGTTACATTCATGACTTTGTGCTGTTTGAATTTTTGCTTTTTTAAGGTATTTGCACATTCAGTTGAAATGTGACCTGAACCCCCACACTCAAAACATTTTATGTTTTCTCTTGTGAATTTCTTTTCTGGAGTTTTGAAAGTTTTTGATTCATATGAAGGTTCCTTTGCCCGATGACCCTTTGAACTAGACCCAAAACTTTTTTTCTCATTTTCATTGAAATTCTTTTGCTTCAAAAATTTTCTGAACTGTTTTGCTACAAGAGCACGTTGTTCTTGAGGGAAAAAAACTGAAACCTCATCCTCTAATGACTTATTCACAACACTCAGGGCTATACCCTTGCTTTTCTTAGAAGAAGGAAATTCCATTTCATAGGTTTTGAGATTTCCTAAGAGGTCAGCAAGCCTATAGGTATTGAGATCTTTCGATTCTTCAATGGCAGTCTTTTTTGTGTGATATGTCATGGGAAGAGATCTGAGGATTTTCTTTACCACCCTATGTTCTGGAAAAGGATCACCAAGGTTTGCACAGTTGTTGACAATGACATTTAATTTTCCATAAAAATCTGAGAATTTTTCATTTTCAGACATCTTTATGTTTTCAAATTCTGTGATGAGATTTTGAAGTCTAGAGGCTCTAACATGTGCATCTCCTTCGTGAGTGGCTTCTAGAACATCCCAAGCATCCTTGGATGTCCTGCAGTGGCTAATAAGATTAAATTGATCTCTAGACACAGAAGTGAAAATAGCATTTAGACCTTTTTGATTATATGTACTGCTAGTATCAACAGTCCATTCATTTTTTGGTTTGAGAATCAATTTTTTAGACGTGGAAGTTCCTTCTCCAGCAATTTCTTTTGCCGAAACAATAACTTCCTTGGTGGGCTGTTTCCAACCCTCCTCTACAGCAGACCAAACTTTTTCATCTTGTGCCCAAAGAAAGGCACGCATTTTAGCTTTCCAAGCAGCATAATCAGTATCCGCATCCAACCAAGGTGGATGTTGAGTGGAACCATTAGCTCGATCCATTCTAGAGTGATCCTAGGAACTCACTAAGTGTATCTAGTGACCTGCTTTGATACCAAATGAAATTTCTAGAATGCAAGGTGCTAACAACTAAAAGGTTTATTCAAGTTAATTAACTTGAATGCAAGGCTTCAGCACAGTAGGATTGAATGTCACTACCCATCCTAGTTCACTTCAGGTTTTTACTATTTAGTCATAGAAACATAAACAACATTTTCACACCAATTAAACAAATCCAAACATAAGTAAAAGAACACAAGGAAATGTTGACGCAGTAAAAACCTCCAAGGAGGAAAACAACTGCGGGCACTCTGCCGGTAAACAATTCACTATATGAAAGAATTCATAAAGACTTACACAAGGAACTCAAACTTACTAGACACTTCTAGAAGGCAGTTCAGTCTTTGCAACTCTATCACCAAGTAAACTTGATCACCCTTATCAATCTTGAGATGGCACACCACTGGTCACGGACGTCAATCACCTCAAGGCACAAGTGTTTCAACAAGCAGACATACCAATTACAAATGATTTGAAGTGATGTGTTTAACTGGAAACCAATACAAGCAAGACATGTAACAGCTTGTGTTTCCGTGACCTCTAGGCATAGACTACATGGTCTTATATATTCTAGTCTATCATCCTCATTTACAATTAACAAATTCACCTTAGTGATCAATGACGAGGATGCAACTAAAACTGCAGTCAAGTGAGATTGATGGGGTTTTATCAATCCTGACACATTTGAGATGGGCTGAGATATTTGTTAATTGAACAACTTATCTTCAGAAGAGAAGTGGAGTGTGCAGACTTGATTCTTCATCTTGAGCAGCATGGGAAGAGGGAGTTCACGTTAATCCATTCTATAGCACATGACCAGCATACTACTAACTTGATTACAAATCACCAATGACCCAAAATACAATGATACTCACTCAAGTTGTTTTTGGGCTAGAAAAATGCCAACAAAACATTGAACTTACACCTTCTCTACCTGCAATCAAAATCTCAATCACCATCACTTCTAAATCTCACAAACAATTAATGATAATCACAGCAGCACCGATCGAACCCAGTTCAATCAAAGAATCACAAAGCAATCAACAAGCTCACGGCCTCACCAGTTCACTGCCGCACCTCCTGTGCCGCACCGTTTCTCTCTCCCTCTCGGAATCTGCCGCCGCCTTTGCTCAAAGCCGCTACCAACAGCCGCGCCATTTCTCTCTCACAAAACCACCGATTTTCCCGGTGCCGCCTCTGAGCACACCGGGGACTCCGTTATCGATCTCCTGCCCAGAACCCACGCCGGCGCCGATCTCTCTATGCTCCTCATCTCTCGTCGTCGACCCATCAGCCCTCACCGCTGCCGTCAAATCTACCGGCTTCATCCAGCTGAACCATCGAGCCCGTGCTCGCCAATCTCATCACCGGCGCCGCTTCTCTCTTCGCTGCTGTTCCTGCCGCCAAACCTCGCCGTCGATCCCAATCATCACCTGCTCCGCCGCAAGCCCCCTTGCCGCGTCTCCTCTCCGAGACCAACCCAGAATCCCGTGATTCTCCCCTCATCTCCATCCACCGCCGAGAAGCTCTATCGTCGCCGATCGTCGCTCAACCCAGAACGTCCCCGTGCTCGATCCATCCCAGGCGCCGTGTCCATCTCTCCCAATCCCAGCACGCCAGGCTGTAGAGAGATCAGAAGAAACAAAGAAAAGAGATGAATTGCAATTAAGGGGAGCAATGTTTAATGCTGACCTGGAAGAGAGAACTTGGCGTTGAAAAGTCAACAAAAGGTGACCACGGGCTGGGCTAGCTGAATCGTAAAGAAAGTCAAATGACTTTCTTAAATTGGGCCTCCAAAAGCCCATTGACTAAAAATCCATTGACTAAAACCCCAATTGATGTCTACACCCGAGCTCACCGAACCTTCACCGAACCTCTCAAACTCAATTTATTTATATTTGTTGTGTGATTTATTTTATTTATTTGTATTTTGAATATTTGTGTAATTTGAATATTGTGTGATTTAATTATATTAAGAAAAATCCAAAAATATGTTTTTGATTCATTTGTGTGTTAGTTTAATTGCTTTATTTTTGGTGTGTTTTATTTAAATGTGATAGTTTAAATTGTTAGTTTAATTTGTATTTTGTGTGTTTCATTTATTTATTTAAATGTTGTTTTGTGTGTTTAATTAGAATTCATAGTTTAATTAATTTTGTGACTTAGAAAAGTAAATAAACAATCCTCTGTGGGAAAAACTTATACTTCCCATTATACTTTACAACGACAAATTGTTAGGAAATTTAGGTAAATTAATGACGTCGGTTTTACCGCATATCATTTTGGCGCCGGCTCGCCGGGGATTGTTTTTACTTTTTACTTTTCTAAATAGTGTTTTATTTGTGTAAATAATACTTGTTAATTTTTTTTTATATACTTACTAATTTTACTTGTAAATATTTTTGTTACACATATTTAGTATTAATTTTACTTAGGTGTCTTTTGTATAGTTGATTATTTAAGTTGTTGTAAGTTGTAATTTGAACGGAATATGTAAAGTCCCTTTTGTTAATATTGGCCTAAACCCTTCATTTGTACCGTAAGGTCACTTGAGGTTGAGGGCGGCATTTATTAACACTTGGAGAGTTGTCTAATACTTAAGTGCTTTCTGAACTGAGTAAGGGGCACATTGATGGTGTCTAGGTCGAGACCCTGGGTGACAGGTTTTGGATTCAGAAGACTATAGACAAACGAAAGTCGATAGGGGCTTGTCAAAAACTTATAGGGCTGACGGGCTTGTCATGCATGACTTCTTCGTCGTACTTTTTTTTGGATATATATGATTATGAGTTGGGAGAATTCTGGATTGCACCCACATTTTATTATACCAGCTGACATGGCTCAATCTCAGCCATTGATTTCAGGTCTAGCAATATTTAATGGGTTAAATTCATCAACAGTGTCTGAACTATTGCTCACCGGTCAAAGTGCTACCCAAACTTTGAAAACGATCAATGTGTTATCTCAACTTAATTTTAACTATCAACATCATACCTCCGTACAATTTCCGTCAATCCACCGTTAAAAATGATCACGTGCAGCGCACATGGGGCAAAAAAAAAAAAGGAAAAGACACTAATAGCCCCAATTTCTTTTAACTTTCTCTATCAATTCTCCTCTTCATCCTCTTAATTTATTTTTTATTTTTCTTTCCTCTGCAACTTTCTCTTCTTCCTCTTTCTTCGTCTGCAACCCATGGATTAATTAATTCTTCTGATTTTCTCTCCTTTTAAGCTTCATTTTTTGCCGCCTTTGGTTTATTTTTCGGCTTCTTCCTGAGCATGTCGGTAATGAGAAGATAGGTATGGATCTTGAGGATGGAAGATGACAAACTCAGATGAATGAAGAATTCCAACAAAAACTCAATACTAATTCATAAACCACACAAACAACCTTCGACTCTTCGAGGACGGCAAGCCAGAGCTGGAATTGCTGACAATACCAATATCAAAGATAGATCAGGTGCTAGATTCATCTTTGTTAACACAATTTCATTCCAAAATAAAATCCACCAACAACAATCATGGTGAGGGACTGAGGGTTAACAGATGATGATGTGATCGGGTTTTGTGAACGAGTAAACAAGAGAAGGAAGAGGTTGCCGGACGTGGCCGAAGATGGCTGGGATTGTCGGAGATGACTGGGATTGGGATTGGTCACCGGAGATGAAGATCGGTGTCGATAGTTGGCAACTTGACGAATCAGGATGCTTTTGATACTCATCTCAAAGAGTTATCTAAATTGGATATCATCTAAATTAAAATACCAAATCTCAAAGGCTAGCTTTGTTGCAGCTGAGCTCGGGTCACTCCAGCTCAAATATGTGACGCCCCAATTGCTTCATAACACGTGGAAGTCTGTTGGAAAAATAATCAAAAGTGGACTGCTCCGTTAAGTTGGGTACCATTTTTTTTTTAAACATAACACCGTCAACTAGGAACAAATTTGCAAACTGTGTAGTCTCTCTCTCATTCTCCCTTTACCGAAACCAGCCCAGCAAAAAGCAACAACTTAATTCTCTTTCTCTCTAGAATTTTAAATCTGAGAGTCTCCCAATCTAGGAACAATCGATGGAGGAGGTTGGTGGCGTCGGGTTCGCCGTGAAGAGAGCTTCAAAACCCACTAGGTCTAGCCAGTCGACCTTCGCGAAGTCAACATCGGTGATTCGGTGAACATGGCGGCCATGGCGTGGATGGCCGGCTCTATGAATCTGCAGGGCCCGCACTACGACGCCGAGAAATCGATCGCGAGCTGTTTGGTTGTCTCCTTGATGGAATTGATGGTGGCGGTGGTTGGGAAAATTTCAGATTTTGGTTTTTAGGGAAGAATAGAGAAAAGATGGTTGAGCTGCTGACTTGCAGAAGAAAGACAAGAGAAAGAGGACGAAGAAGAAGAAGAAGGAAAAAAAAGAAAAAGGAGATGCACGTGGGTGAGATAAAAGAGAGGAAACAATAATAAAAAATAAAGACCAGTACCCAACTTAACGGAGCAGTCCACCTTTGATTATTTTTCCAACATGCTTCCACGTGTCATGAAGCAATTGGGGCGTCACATATTTGAGCTGGAGTGACCGGCTCTTGCAAAAATTTCTCGACGAACGAGCGGGATGAAAGAGAAGAAGAAAAAGAAGAAAAAAAAAAACAAAGTCCTGACCACATGATTAAATTGAAGGGCCAAGATTTAATTGCTTTACAATTTTTTTAACAAGTAGGCATAGAAAGACAATTTTACCCTTAACAGTGAAGTCACATGCGCTGCACGTGATCATTTTTAACGGTGGATTGACAGAAATTGTACGGAGGTATGATGTTGATGGTTAAAATTAAGTTCAGATAGTACATTGATCGTTTTCAAAGTTTGGGTAGCACTTTGACCGGTAAGCAATAGTTCAGACAGTGTTGGTGAACCTAACCCATATTTAATTAAGAAAACTCTGCTAACGTCAACATTTTGTCAACGTTCATACTAAAGAGTGAAAAAATTTGACTGCAGGGTGTTTTAGTCTATTCTCATTCTTCTCTCTCTTATCTCTCAAACCCATATCAGATTGATGATTGAATCTATCAGAATTCCAGATCTGCGTTACATGTGCAACTATAGATCGGCGACAAGATGGAACGGTTTGTCATCAGCGGCGAGTTCTTCAACCACCCCGTGCTTTTTGGCTTCCTCTTTCGATCCCGATAGGAAGAGGATTGGAGAAGGATAGTTTGTTTGTTCCATAGATGCTTCATCAGTCGGTTTAAGTCCACATTCTCGAAATGGAGTCGTTGAAGTAACTTTCTGATCTGGCTTGAGTGTTCAGTCATCAATTCAAATTCAAATGCCTTCTTTTATTATTATCCCACTTACCACCGTGAAAAAAAAACATAAAAATAAAAGGCTGAAAATTGGGATGGTCTCCATTCTGAAGCTGGGTTGAATACCCAGAACCCAAATGAAAAATTAGAACTAGAAAATTGCCATGGTATCAATTGCTGCATGGGATGAATACCCCAAATGGAAAATTAGAACATAAAATTTGACCAAGGACCACGTTCATCATATTTGGATCCCAAGACAGAATCCATAACGTCGGTGGGTGGGTACTTCGATTCCGGCGATCAAAATCAAAATCGAAATCATCACAAGGAAATGTCCAATTTGGTTGGCATTAGTCTCCGTCTGAAACTGATTGCATACAAAATAGAAGTAATAGCCCAGTGAAAACACCTATCTCGTTCAATTTGGGAAGTCCAAACCCATATAGTGCTTGGAAACCGATTCAGAACACAGCGAAAGTAGATCGTTTGATCGAGGGTTTGGGTAAGCTTCTTATCCCATAAAGGGTATGGGTACTGTAGGAGGTAAAGACATTTTACTCGAGCAAACAGAACAATCTTAACGGCTTTGAAGCCTGACGCCGTCAATGGTACAATAAAATGCAGGTACAATCTAGCCGCTCCCAGCTATGAGTTGGTAAAAAACAGGAAAAAGTCGGCAGAAACTCCAATCAATTATGGCCTATTATATGTACGATGGAACGTCTCACTGTATGAGACACAATTATTACAATCAAATGAATAGTTGTCGATTATATATGTGGTTGCTTCTAACAATAGAGAAATTTTTCCATGTGACGGTTACGCCACGTCAGAACGCTGAAATGCCGTGACCTTCCAATTATAACATGCCATGTGAAGAGTTTTTTAACAACTCAGCCTTAGAAATATTTGGAACCAAAGTGAACTAATGTGAAGCAAAAAAAAAATTTCGTCTGTCAGTTTCTGTTTCTCTCCTTCCACGGCTTCTCTCTGGTTCAAACTCTCTTTTCTTTGTTTCAATCAAGCAATCACAATCACACCCATAATCATAATTGCTCTAGGCACCTCAACAACAAGCCCAGATCACCCCAAACCGGTCAATTCACCTGACCCAGCACCTCGCGCTCACTGTATAAGGCTTGGCTTACGTCCCAGGAGGTTTTGCGGTTTTGCCTGTGTATTGCGTCAATCCCAGGCTTTTTGGTTCTACCTATTACTTTGGTTTTCCTAAAACTAGAGGTACCAATTTTCTTCCATTGAGTTTTTTATTCTAATAGGCATCTCATTTTTCAGGAATTGATGTCGAAACTCATCTAATCTACTTCTGTGTTGTAATATCTGTGTGACATAGAATCATGTACACTGAAAACTTGTGCAATTTTGGTGTTTGGCAATTTTTCATCGAATCCTTGGCTGACTTGAAGAAGAATCTAACGAAGCGGGGTCTTAACTTGCTCATTCAGCATGGGAAGCCTGAGCAGATTCTCCTTTCTCTTGCAAAAACTTATGGAGTCCACACAATTGAGTGATTTCCTTAGTATTTGATTAGTAGTATATGTCCACCGCATCGCTTCACGACTTCACACAACCCAATCAATCAAGCAACTGCAAAGACCCACCGTACTCTAATTCAATTCAAGCCCGTGCTCTCCTCTACGGTTCTACTGTACACCACCTTCGAGCCCAGCTATCCAGTCATCACAATCTTCTTTCTACACCCAAACTCTCAGAGCTCTAGCAGCCACCACAACCACCGCTGCAATCAGCGCCACCATTCAGTTTTGGCTCATGGTTCTGTTTGATCAGATCTCTGGGCTTTGGAATTTCAAGAAACGGCAAATGAAGAAGAGAAACAGAAATTGACAGATGGAATTTTTTTTTTTGCTTCACGTTAGTTCACTTTGGTTCTAAATATTTCTAGGGCTGAGTTGTTAAAAAAACTCTCCACATGGCATATTATAATTAGAAGGTCACGGCATTTCAGCGTTTTGACGTGGGGTGACCGTCACATGAAAAAATTTCTCCTAACGATATGAATAGGCTGGAGTAGGAGCTGGCTGGCATCTTAATCTCAGACGCAAGGTGCGTTTGACGCTAGCATTGTTCTTTCTCTCTAATTATGATCATAAACATCAACCACGTACGTTAAGCAATCACTTATTTCAAGCCAAATTTTGGTTCTAAGCTAAAAAGTATGGGCAGGGCAAACAAATATATATCTTATAAAATGCCCTTGTGTGATTCTTTATCCCAAGTACAAGGATCAAATCTAAACGGTGAAGAACACAATCTTTATATATAACCTAGGAATAAGAGTGAATTCATTGATCCATATATTAAACCAAGTACGCAGGCATGTCACACCTATATTTGGTTAAAAAAAATTATATATGTAGAGAGATATTAGACATGTACGTACATAAACAAGTAGAATAGGTTCGAACTTATAAAAATAAAATCCAATACTAAAATTGCTCATACATTTCCGTTTAAAAATATCGAAATATACTCACATTCTTTAACTATTTTTACATAACAGTGTGAGATTAGTTAATCGGATAAGCCTATGTGTCACGCAACTGGCTTGTGAAACTCACATATTTAATGGATAAGATCACAAGTATGTTAGAAAAAACTATAATATGTGCAAAATATGTTGAGTTTGGCATGAAATCGTTAATAATTTCCATAATACATGACCTAATTATATCATTAATTATATGCATGGTTATATCTTGACGTGTGTATATATATATACGAAGAGTCTTGTATGCTCCCAGAGGAGCGAGCAGCGAGTACGGCGCGTGGAGGCCGATTCGGTGTCGGTTGGTCGTCGGATCCATGGAGAACGAAGATCGGAGTCCCTCGATTCCAAATATGGTGGTTGTTCGGCGAAACAAAACTCGGAGCTCCACGAACCACACAACATATCCGGATCTAGGCAGAGGCGCGTTGGGCCACTTCCCGCATCGGATGACGATGAGGTAATTGGATGGTGTAGATCGGAACACGGCGAGCTCGATGTTGGCGGCGATGAACCATAATGTTGGCGCAGCCGATCTCTCTCCTTGCTACGTCTCTCTCCCTCTCTCTCTCCCTCTCCCTCTCCCTCTCCCTCTCCCTCTCTCTCTCTTCGAATTTTCTCACGCCCGCACGCGCCTGCGGGAGCATACCAGAATTTTCCTATATAGACACAATATGTTGTCGACAAAACCTTCCCGGCCACAACTTTCTCCGCCGGGATGAGATAGGCTAAATCAAGTCCTTCCACACTAGAACTGAATTGTAACGGTCCCCTCAATATCAACCAACCTTGTATACTCCACCATTGTCTCAACCAGCCATCGAACCACTACCACCGCCGTCTTGAAACCGCCGCATAAATCCCGGATCAGCCCATTCGTTCCACTCGCCAGCATACCCATAGCCAACCGCCAAACCACCTTCCAAAACCCTTCGGATGAGTCACAAACAAATAACCCAATCCATCCCAGTTCAGAACCACACCAATCCAAACGACCGGCTATAGCATAAAAGAAACCCGATCCCACCCACCCACCATAATCCCATCCAACCTCATGTCGACGCCAACACAACCGGACCAGTGGAGCACAGCCACAATCGTGCCCCTAGCCGCCTAAACCAGGCTAGATCCCATGCTAGAATCACCGCCGCCATCACCCAGAGAAAAGGAAAATTGATTGCACCGCCCGCAACCACCCTAAGACGCCAGAGAACACCAAATACCCGTCCGGCAGCAACCAACCTACACCGATGAGGCCATAGGCCAGCACCAACAAGGGGGTGCTGCTGGACGAGACCACCAAAAAAATCACGAAACAAGATTTTGAGGGAGAGGAAACTTAGAGAGAAATTAGATCCCACGTTTTAAATATATACTAAATCGGTTCAGCTAGCTAGTTTCCTTTTCAAACAAATTAAGTAAAAAAATAGTAATAATACGTACGTGAAGAATATATCATTTGTCATATTTTTAATTTTTAGTATTAGGGTTTGAAGTTGAAAGAACATGAGTAATTTAGAGTTTATAATTGCAAGAACATGAGTGTGAAACTCTAATTCTCACTTAATAATTAATCATGCAGGATTTACCTCTTATGTAAATTAGTTACCATATATAACGTACGCAAATAAAATTTCTAATTATTTTGTTAAAAGTCAATTCCGAAGAGGTGTCATAGTGCAAAATATTGTTATGTTTCATGCAATGAAATGCAATTCATTTGTATTTATTTTTAGGCCAAAGTTTGCAGTAATTTTAGCTTAATTCATTTCATTTTTAGCACAAAGCATCGATGAATATAGTAAATATAGGGTAGTCTTAGTCAAAAGCAGTGACAGTATATTATGTTTGGACGTTTTGTAAATCAGCACATTTTCTCCTTTTGTTTAATAACATCCTGGTAAAAACTAAATTTTTTGGCCAAGTGGTAAAAACTAAATGAGAAATTTTATTCACACATGACTAAATACTAAATGCACACTCCATTATTAATACACCACCTATTAATTTTATTGAAACACAATTTATTATATACATAACCCCAAACTTCCTAAACTATTCTAATTTTAAATATACAATATATTTACTAAATATATATTTCACATTCTTTTTCTAAATACACAGACAACGTCGATTTCAAAAAAAAATGCAAACAACATTGAGAATAGCACAATCGTATATGCTTGAGTATGCCCAAAGAAGACTTGACTCAACATTATGCTAGTTGAAATGCAAACAACTTATTTACTAAACTCAACATTATGCAATTATGCATCTTTCTCGAAAGCTTTTACCTAGTTGAGATCTTCCTTGAAGGGTTTCACCTAGTTGCGATCTTCCTTGAAGAATTTCACCTGGTTGAGATCGATCTTCCTTGAAGGGTTTCACCTAGTTGAGATATTTCTCGAAAAGTTTCAACTAGTTGAGATCTTCTTTGACTAGATCTCTTCTCCTTTGAGTTTTCATTGAGAAAATTTTTCTTCAAGAAGCCTCTTATTAAACAATTTCAAGTTCTGTGCTCACGAAATTGGAATGAAACAAGACTATACATCATCATAGTCCTTGAGGAAATTTTCAGCATAAAAATTTTCTTCACCCACGTCGTTCTTGTTGAGGAGAAGAAAACTCTAACATGGAATTGTTTATTTCAACTATATTTCTTTAGTCTTAATATATAAATGTCTCTTTTAGTAATTTTACGTACACACAAAATCTTGTATAAATTGTAGAAAAAAAAGGTGTGTATCTAGTATATAGAGGTGTATGAATAAAATTTCTCAAACTAAATTTAGTGAATCACGCTTTTAATAGAGTAGATAGGATTTATTTTAAGATTTTCCAAATGGAGCCTCATCTACTAGAAAAGTGGCCTATAGGGACCAATTCTAAGGCACGGATTGGTCACTCTGTCCCCTTTTTTTTTTGCAAGAAAAACTGCATTAAACAAGGGGAAACAGAACCCTTGACAAAGAAACAAGAAAAAAAAAATGAAACCAGCCAAATTAAACAGGGAGGCCTGGTAAACCATCAAACAACAAAATTTTAGACAAGGAAGAAGGAGGATGATGAACCCAGTCGGAAGGACACTTCCCACTATGAGCTAAAGAAGCAACCAAGATGAGCTGCTTTATTAGCTTTTATGCTAGTCCAAGACCAGCTAACATGCCGGGTTGAAGAGAGATACCGGACTTGAGTGATGACAGTTGCTGCTTTCCAATCAGAGATAAATAAATAAAAATAAAAATCAATTTTTCTGTTTTTCTGTTTTTTTTTTTAATAAATACACAAATAGTGTGTGATTTCTTTCTAATCTATACTATATATTAAGGGAACACATGTTGTCAACCAAAACAGAATTTTTTTACTGTAATATCTTTTAAACATTAAATAATTATATATTTATTTTAATCATTAAGGATAAAAAGGTCAAAACACAAATAATTAATAATAAAAAAACTTTCAAAAACTACCTATAACTATCTACACTCACACTCTTAATTCCATAAAATAAATAAAAATAAAAATTTTTTTTTTCTAAAAATAAATACAGACATGATTTCTTTCTAGTATTAAATAATTTAAAGTTGCTGTAATACTGTGCATTCACGCGGGTGACCAACTCTCTCAGACTTACTCTCTCGTCCGACTTCGAGTTGGTCGTCTCTCTCTCTCTCTCACTCTCGATCTGTAGCCCTACTCCTCCTCTATCGTCGTCCGTCATCAAATTTCCACTCGTCGAATCACCAGGAGGACTCACCCTCCAACTGTCTTTCTCTTATTATTAGGGTTGCAGCCCCAGAAATGGTGAAGAACAATTAGAGATAAAAGAAGAAGGAAAAAGAGAATACTGATTTCTGATATTTGATAATCAGGCAATTGCCAATACAACTCAAATATAGCTGAAATAGAAATCACGAGATCCTCATGAGGGACACATGTCACTCAATGATAGATGGATACTAAACTTACTTAGCTCACTAACTCTACTGATAGATAAGCACAACTTAAGCTAATTAATCCTTCTCCTAATATAATCTGGCAGTCCCATATAGTAAAATGGTCTCTAACACTTATCGATCTGGAATGGATAACCCACTCGCCGCTCAATTGACCATATTTGCCCTATGTTTACGGCCAAGCCTTTCGCTTTCTAGGGTTTCTCGATCTCTTGCCGTGTCTTTTTTTTTTTTTTTTATCTAATTTTTTATTAACTTAACTTCGGTTTGATTGTTGTTGAAATTGTGGGTTCTAACTCACAAAACCAACAAATAATAGGTACAATTTCAGGTTTTACTCTCTCTGACGTCTCAATCTCTGTATCTCTCTCTGTTTAAGAAGGTAACTGTTTTCTGATCATCTGTAAATATTGGTATGCCATTCATGGCAAATTGATTTTGGGGATATATATTGTTTGATGTTTATTTTTTTCTTTTGGTATTTTAGGTTTATATTTATTGCAGGTTGTAATTAGTTGCTACTGCATTGGTGTTTTCCTTGTGATTTTTATAGAACAACAATATTGGTCTGGGGTTGTTTGAAGATTCATCTGTAACTTCAATTATTTTTTTTTTAATTAAAGAGTCATGTTAACTTCAATCTATTTATCCCTAAATTCAGCCGAGTTTCCAATTCTTTATCATTTATGCATTTGTATTTAATTTGTATTTCAGTTCTTATCAACAAATTTGCTGAAATCAACAGTTAGATACATGCAAGCTGGAATTCAAATCATAAGGCCTCAAAATGATTAATGCTTTCAGTCATAGAAGGTAAACGTCTGCGGCATTCGTTTTTTTTAATTGCTAAAGCAACTTCATTTGTCTGTAGGATTTAATATACTCTTTGTTTCTTTAGCTGTTACTTCTTTCAATGGATGAGTGTTGGTATGAGTCTTATAAGGTTGTAAGGACTGGGAATAAAAGAGGAAGGCAGAAGTGTTATTCATATTCTGAAATAAAGAGGTTTTGGAATACTAATTAATATAGTTGAACTTTTAGCAAGCACAATTTGTTTCCACATGAGGGTTATTTATTCGATTGGTCTTTCATTTGCAGCGCTTGCCTCATCTCTAGAATTACCTCCAAGTTGAAAAACATTTCAATTCAGAGCAGGTCCACCCATGTCTTTCTCCCATGGCACCAGCTTGGCAACACTCACATGGTGACCCAATAATTGAAAAAAGCAAGTCCACCCATCAACTTCCTCCCAAGGGAGTTTTCTCCTCAGCGGCTCAAGCCAACCTTTGGGTCAACAAGCCCACCAAAAGGTGGCTTCAAAGCAGCCAGCTTCCACGTGGCCCGAGTGAGAAGAACACATGACGTCACCCATGTGACCAACAGACAATTAATCTCAGTCATTGAGATTAAAACCGTTGGGCAATCCAAAGGTGGGAAAAATATACCCGTTAGACACCAAAATTGATGATAAAATGGTAAGAAAAATAAAATAACTTATTTTTACTATTTTTCTATAAATACATTTGTGTTAATTTGTATTTGATTATTTGTGGAAATTAATAATATTTTTATATATATTTTTATTAGTTCATTATAACTAATTATTTTTATTTTATATTTTATTATTCGTGGGAGCTAATAATATTGACCAGGTTGTCCTCTACTTCAATTTTTCTCCGCGCTCTGCATGTTTTTTCTTTTAAGTTTTTTTTTTCTTTTTTTGATTGTTTTGTTTTATGAGAATTGGGTATATATAGATATTTCAATTTAGAATTAGGTGCAAGGTTTCTTAACCTATCAATGTGCTATTCTGGTTAGGATATGTGGGTATGAAATTAACTTAAGTTATGGAAATTTGATGCAATAAGTATTGTTTTTTCATTTTTTTTTCATTTAGTTTATGATACAAGTATCTTTTGGCAAACTATGGATACAAGTTTATAACGGTAGAATTTTGACTCAATTTTGAATGTTTCAGACAGTTATAGAGCAGTACCACCAACCCAAAGGTTGTTACTCTTCACAAGTCAAAGTTGTTGAGCATGAACTCAGGTTCTATTTGTTTCTGCAAGGTTTGTCGGGACCTTATCAGAGGTACGAAGAGTGTCATGCAAGGATAACAAGGGATGTATAGTGGTTCACCTCTCCTTGGGGAGAGGCTACGTCCACTTGGTAATTCACTAAGTGTGTAGAGAACTACATGCCCATGAGATGGGGAGCGATCAGATCGTCCTTAATTAAGAGGGAGATAGCTTCCTTTTATAGATAAGGAAGCTCCTCTTTTGTTACAAGTTTCCGATGTGGGATGCAAGTCATATTTGCTTGTCACGAAACCTTTTGGCGAGCATGGGAGGGACGCCTCCCGACGAGGTCTTGGTCGGCTTCCACCATGGCGAGGTAGCTCGGGTGTTGGGCTAGGTCCCGCATGTCGTGGCTTGGGTCCCACATGTCACGTGGGCCCGCTAGGAGTATGTTGATTATGCTTGGCGGCATGTGATATATGTAGTACAAACAAGTCCCCCAAGTCACCGAGTAAGAGGGTCTTCTTGGTTGGGGAGTTGAAATGTTGATGTCGTCAAGCATAAGTGACATATGGGCGATGTCCTACCCATACTAGTCCCCCAAGTCCTCAAGGAAGAAGAGCCGCGTCAAGGGTCGCCAAGTATGCTTGTTGGTGTCAAGGGGAGACACGATAATGTTGCATAAGTTCCTGTCAAGGAGAAAAAAGCATATGAAGTACATATATTGCACGGGGCAATGAATTTGTGACGTACAAGTCGAGTGTACAAGTAATATTAATGGAAGGTGAAAAGAATTCAATTGTTCGAAGAACAAGGGTTGAAGAATTCAATGTTCCATAAAGTCAATGTTTGGCCTGTGTGGGCCGAATGTCCGAGGTACTTGAGTACGAACAAGTCCCCCGAGTAAGTAGTATGACCCACTAAGTAGTGGCGAGGATGCATAACAGTATTTGGCTTATTTGGGCCGAATTAGAGCATGTCGGACCAGTTTCGAGCAAGTTGGGATGTATTCGAGTGAGTTTGGTGTAGTTGAGCGAGTCGGCGCTATGCGAGCATGCGGGCGTGGCCCAGGCAAGTCGTGGCCTTGCTTAACACCAAAGCAAATCGTAACCCAAGCAAGTCGTGGTCCGAGCAAGTCAAAAACCCATAGAAGTCTCAAATAGCTATGTGATCGTCGCATGTGTATAGACTACACAAGGAGATATAGTAGATACTTATGTGTAATATGTCGTGGTGAGCATATTTAAGCATGTATTGTCGCATGTAATAGGCATGCCTGAGTGACAATAAATAGTATGAAAGCAGTAGACATGCTTGATAGGGAGATAAGAAACTTATATGTAGTTTTGCACCAAGGTGGAAGTCGATTGGGAGTTTGACTAGGTGTCCATAGCAAATGTCGATGGTTTGTGGTCATGGCTCGAGACCGACCGACCGAGTACCCACGTGGGTACACCGTGGTTGCTTGTGGCTGAATAGCTCCCCTTGTTTTTTTTTTTTTTTTGAAACTCTCGGTCGAGTTTAGCATAAAGAAGCCTCTCCCTTTTTTTTTTCGTCCAAGCTCTCCTCAACGTTTTGTCCGTGTGAAGCTCCCGGGGAGAGAGATCGAGTCGATCGAGACCGGGCGACCGGTCGAGTCGGGGAGGCCGGGCTCGAGTTGACCGAGGGGAGATCGATCGAGTGGGAGTGATGAGACCGGCCCGGGTACTCGATCGAGACGAGAGGGACGTCGATCGGTGCTGTCGACGAGGGAAGTCGATCCGGAGATGTCGTTCGAGACGAGGACGTCGATCGAGCGGTCGACTCGAGCCGTGGACGTCGATCGAGATGGAGGAACTCGAGTCGAAGGGTACGTCCGAAGCTCGATTGGTGAGGGCGTCTCGGGTACTCGATCGATCGCTGAACTCGATCGGTGATGTGAGGGAACTCGACGAGATGCCCGGGTGACCGTGGTCGGGTTTGCCCGGATCGAGATCGGTGAGGGGGCTCGACCGGGATCGAGTTGAACCCGAGTGGCCTGCTCGGGTGTCGAGGGGGTGTGAGAGCTGCGGGAACTCGAGGAACGTCTGTTTTGTTGCTCATCGAGATGAGGTCGAAGTCGATGGAGGAACTCGGTCGGTCCGGCGGGGGTGGGTCGAGTTATTCGATCGACGAGACGTCGACCCGTGGGTGTCGGTTCGAGGCGTCGACTTGGGTGTTGTCGATCGAGGGAAGTCGAGGGAGAGCTCGAGCTTGATCGAGCGAGAGCCGGGTCTCGGGTTCAAGCGAGGCCGGGCTCGGGCGCTCGAGGCTTCATTGGGTCGAGATCGAGGAGAGATCGTGTGAGAGCCGATGTCGACTCGATGGAGAGCTCGACGAGATGTGCCTTGTGCTTGCCGGATTGCTCCGGGCTCGGGGAGTTGCAGATCTCGGCTCGGATTGAGGGACGTCGACCCGGTTGTGTCGAACCGAGACGTGTGAGGGGCGCTTAGATGAGTCGAGTGCGCGAGTTGGGTTGGACCCGGTGGGCCCGAGATTGCTCGAGTGAGAGCCGGGTATGCTCGAGGAGGCCGGCTGTGTTCGATCGAGGGGGAGGCTGTGCTCGACCCGAGCGAGAGGTGGCCCGAGTCGACCGAGATCGAGAGATGTCGACGGAGAGGGTGATTATTTATAAAACCGCAGTCCATTAATTATTACCTAAATTCCTAACAGTTGTCGTTGTAAAGTATAATGGGAAATAAAGGTTTTTCCCACGGAAGATTGTTATATTTACTTTTTAATGTCACGAAAAATTAAATTAAATAAAGAATTATATTTACAAGTATAAAGAATAAAGAATATATATATATACAAAATTAAATAAACTATACAGTACTGTTTCTATTTACAAAAATATACATTATATACAAAAGTATTTTTGGGGGGGTTTTGATAATTTTGAAAACAATAAAAGATTAAAAGGAAATATTTTTGGATTTTTATTATTTTTGAAAACAAGAAACACACACACAAATATTGTTTTGAAGATTAACCAACTCCCTAGCCATGAATCCGAAACTAACATATGTAAGATGCTGGACCACCATACATCTCCCAAATAAAACCTCACTATGAAAATTAACCCCGAGACCACCCTGACAGGCTAAACAATTAAACATGCAAAGGTAATTAATCTAAACATGTCTAACGCATAGAAGAAGAGTTGCTAATTCAAGTGCACGACCTAGCGGGACCGCCCAACTATCCGTGATCCTTATTATTTAGTTTTAACATTAAAGATAAAACCAAACAAACAAAATTCACATAAGCTGCTAGAAGAATCAATTAACTTCAATCCAACAATTATTATACAAAATAGAAAATAAACAAACAATAACATTTCCCAAAATTATTCACGAATAGTTAATTAAACAAAAATAAATTATAATAAATAAACAGAGTTTTGGAAAAATGTTACTGTTGTGTCCATGAAAATGGACACTATCTGGCAGGCGAAGGTGGCAGACTCAGCTATTTTTACGATCAAAACGGTATTTGGATGTGGCGGGTGCACTTAGCAATTGGGTCATTGGGCTTGTGCAATTGGGCAAAGGCCCAATTATTTTCTTCTATTTCCGGTCCAGCCCAAGACATTGGCCCATGTTGACTTTTCAACATAGCCATGTCGGCATCACCATCTTCTCCATCTCTTATTCACGATTTCAGTTCTTTGTTTCGTTTCTTCTTCTTTTCAATTTCTGCAGAGAGCAAGAGAGGGAGACGGCAGCAACGAGGCAAGGAGCGACGCCGGCAGAACCGGACTTCACGGCGGCGTGAGCGGACTCGGCGCGGCAAAGGAGGAACGCCGATATGGCTAGGAAATCGGGGCTGGTCGTGGCAGTGCAGATGGCGGCGCGGCGCCGGGATGCGACGGGCTCGGGGTTGACGCCGGCGTATTTAGGACTGGAGATGCAGAGACGCGGTGGCTGCCGAGCTCGGCGGAGGCGCTCGAGACATCGACGGTGGTCGGAGATGCGGCAACGTACAAGACGGCCGGCACGGAGTCCAAGCTTGGGCTGATTGAGCACGGGCTCAAGGCTTGAGGCGGCTTGACCGGGGTGCGGCAGGCTGCGAGGGTCGCCGATGGAAGAGAGGCGACGGCGGTGAGAGCTAGGCGGCGGCGGCAAGGGAAGAGGCGTCGGGGATTGATGGCAGCAGCTGCGTTGCCGGATTCGGGCTGTTTCCGGATGGGTTGATTGGTGAGGCCGTGTTGCCATGGATGGGACTTCCATTCCTGCAAATTGGAATTAAACACAAGATTAGTGATAAGTATAATTGATTCATGGGTAAATTGAGCAGAGAATAGGGAGAATTAGATTGATATGCCGGCTTGGGCATTGATGAACAGAGATGCTTGGGCATTTGGGATTCACGGCGAGAAGCTACTAGACTGTTGGAATTGCAGACGTGATGTAGAGCTTCGAAATTGGGCAGAAACAAGCCGGCAACGATGCGGGATTCCAAACCTGCAAAAGAGAAAAGAACACACATAATTAGATTGAATTGGTGAATTGTGAAACTTGCAGGTCTTTCTTAAATAGAGAATGAGAGGGGCGAAGCAGCTCGGTGGAATGGCTGGAAAGGTGGAAGGAATAGCTGGAATTGAAGTTATGTGAGGAATGGACTGTAGTGGTGGTGGGATTTTGGTGGAGGCGGTAGGTGAAGATGCTGCCGGCAGTGGAGATGGTTGGTGAAGGTAATGGCTGCAAAAATCCAAAATAAAACATAAACAAAATAAGTTAATAAATAAATAATTATCAAAAATAAATATAAATAGAAAATCAAAATTAAATATAAATATAAAATATAAACATAAATATAAAAATAAAAATAAATATAAATATGGGAAAATAAAATGGAAATTTGAATTATGTTTCGCCACCGCGTGTGGTGGTTGCGCCGCCTAATGTGGTGGTTCGCCGACAAATTTGTCGGGATTCGGAACGGTTTCCGAAATCTTCGTACAATATTTTATTCCACAAATGAAAGTCACGGTTGACTTTCCGAATTACGCTGAAAATCTCCAAAATTCACCTTTTGTGTTGAAATTGACATTTTTCTCATATTTTCCCTAAAAACACGAAAACAAACATTAAACAAACAATTAAGCTTTCAGAATAGCAAAATCCAGTAATTAAAGGCACTTTGTGAACGTATTTTACGTTCACATCACACCCCTACACTTAAACTTTGCTAGTCCTCTAGCAAACACAGAACGTAAAACAGGAAACACAAACAGAAAGGGAAACACAAAACAGACAATCTTTCCAACTATAACCCTCAGCGAGTTCACAAAAGTTATAAACAAGAGAATAAAAATTATATACCAAGGCTAAAGAATTTGTTAAGCATTTAACATGTACATCTCATTTATGCTCGGGTGTGTGTGTGAAAACCAAGTATACAATTAATGTCAAGCAATCCAATAGGCACATCGAAACAACATTAACCACTAAAGCTCATAAGATTCACTAAATATTTCCGCTCAGTGTTTAGGGTTAAGTGTTTACTCTCATAACAATTACACAAGTAGTGTTCCCATATGCTTGCTCATCGACCAACTCTCTACAGTTAATCTACAAATCATCAGATCATAAGGACTTTCAAGTGAAACAGGGACCAAAGGGTGGATGGTAAATGGTGAATGGTAAATGGTAAATGAAAGGACTCGAAATGAAAAATGTTTTACATGTTTGCAAGACAAATCAACGACTTTGAAACTCATACATATGCTATACCCGAAACAAATCTTATTTTCCTCCAACCTTTTATTGAAAATAATACAAGTAAATAAAATAACTCTATTTTTGTGGTATTTTTTTCTTTTTCTTTTCCACATTTTTTTTTCTTTTTTTCTTGAGGAATTTTATTCCTTCTTTTTATTTCTGAATTTTTTTTTTCTTTCTTTGAACAAATACAACAAAATTAAATACACCCCCACACTTGCCTTCTGGTATATACCATACAAATCCGAAGCATAAAAACATAAGAAGTCACTATCATCGTCTTGCAAACATAAATAAAACAAGGGTGAAATGGTGTGGGTGAACAAAAGAAACGGCTAATGAGTGTTTAGTTCAAAAGGGGATCCTAAAGTTCGTGTTTAGATGGATGGTGAATATTTTGGCCATGGTGCTCAACTAATGCCTTACTCATTTCTAATTCATCACAGATTAATAAAAAGTTTCAAGCGGTCTCTGAGCAAGTTCTAGGTTCAAAAACTCATGAATTGTGCACACATGAAGAACGAGTAAATGTATGAAAGATGCATACATGTGAATATTCAATAGGCTCAAATGCTTACATTTTCTGGGTATGCATGACAATGTATATTTAAATGTGCTTCTCGGATTGCAATCAATTAATCGAAACAGGTTAAGTGAACATGGAATTTCGAGCAATCATAAGTTATGCAGATTAAATCCAAAGCAAATTACACAAAACCTTAGCATATAACCAACATTTTCCAAATCATAACAATTAAACTCAATTCATCATCGGGATTGGAAAGAAAACAACACACATAACACAAATAAACACACAAAAACACACAAACAGAAGCAAATATTTTTGTAATTTTTGATTTTTTGATTTTTTTGATTTTTTTCAATTTACGTAACAATACGTGACCACAGTGACTTACTAAGTGCAATGGTAGGTTCAACGCTACCAAGGGAGTAAGTATGATTTAGTCGATATATTGTTACCGTAGAAAACAAAAACAAGTAAATTATTTTTTTGAATTTTTCAGATTTTTTTCAAATTTTTTTCTTTTCTTTTTAATAAACCTTCCCCCCACACTTGAATTAAACATTGTCCTCAATGTTAGACAGATATTTCACGAAAATGAAAAATTCAAGTATGGTTATTGAATTTAAACACACATACAGAAGTAAACACACAACATATATACAAATGAAAAACAAATAAGTTAAAGAAAAACTCCCCCTTGAAGATCGTAAAGCTCCTCCCGAAGTAAGTCACCAACAGTCACAAACAAGGCTAGCAGGGCCTTGCATCCAACGTTTGCTCCTTAGTTGACTGCGGTTCTGATCCTTTGAAGTGTGTCCTGGACAAGGGTTGTTGCCGACTCCACGGCAGACTTGGCTGATGTTGCCTTCACTGAGATCTGGAACACCATAGTCAGTAGTGTTCCGTCAAGTACAGCTCCGGATACGTTAGGCAGAATGGAGAAGCCTGAAGACATAAGCGGAAATGGCTCCGGTTGAACTCCACATAGCAGACACTGGAGAATGGAATGGTTAATCGGCGCATAAATCACAGACGACCCTGTTGCATCGGTGCAACACTCCTGAAGAATAAGGAAGTCGTTGTGACTATCTATGGCGAGCACCGAAATCTGATTGCGCGGGTCAAGACCGATGGTGAAGTTTGCTAGCACACGCACCGAGCTGTCCATCGACATACTATCCCACATTGGTCTAGTCTGAACGTCTTTGAGGAACTCAAAGATCCTGGTGTGATGAGATAGATGAACGACGGAACAACCAGCAGTACGATTGACTCCAGGGGGCTTGCTCGGATCACCCCTTCGCTTGTTGGTCCTGACCTCCATTCGAGTGTCTCTTGTTCGGTTCGAACAAGTCCAGTGGTGGTACGTGGAGTTGCTGATGTCGTTGAAGAAACAGACTGTCATCTGTTTTGCCATTTCCGCCAGGCCTCTTCTTCCTTCAAGAGAAATAATCGAGTCACCGGGTGAAGAGTGGATACCTGTGGCGCACATGTAGCGCTCGGCTTGTCGTTGGAGGGTTGAGATCCAACGCTTTGCACCAAAAGCGAACCCTGAATGAACAAAAGGTTCGAAACTGGCCTTCATTTCCTTTTCGCGTACATCCACGTGCTCCACCCAAGTGACCAAGGAAGATCCATTATGAAGATCACGTATCAGGCATCCGGAGGGGCGTTTTCGGCAAATCGATCTCACGGAAGGCTTCGGATTTGAACGCAATTCATCCACGGAGATATCCACGACGACCCAACTTCCATCCAGCTGTTGGTGAGAATACCGAACGAACTGGACTTCACGAGTTGAAACGAGGTGAGATGGCACCCGAAACTCGGCCGACATAACCCGCATATGCTCCTCGTAGCCTTCGTTCTTTGGAGGAAAGGATCTCCAACGTCTTGGCGTTTGTGATCATGCTACGAAGACGGGCAACCATCGACCAACATCCATGAGAATTTGAACGATGGTGGTAGGATAAAGATGGATGGTTGCCGAGTGTCTCGACGATTCGGCTTTGAAGTACGGAGCGAGGTTCGGCTCGTTGAAACACTCGCAAGTACTCGGCCCTATGAAGAGTCTCGGGATGAATAGACGTGTCGGGAGCTCGGTGAAGTTATCCACAAAGGAAATCCGGCGGTGGCCATGAGTAGGAGCTCGTGTTTGGCCTTACGGACGATATCCGAGATCAAGTCGGTGTGGACTCCGACAAGATCATGAGCAGGTCGGGAAGGGTATCGGATGGCACATGTACGGATGGGCGCTCGATAAATGATGGCATGAGGCTCCGCACATCCCGTCTCAAGTGGTCCATATCGATGGAATCATCGGACAACTCGAGAATAGGCTCTTGTTGTGGAGGAACAACTTCGAGCCTTCGCCGTGGCACATCTGAGTGCGGAACAGGTCCTCCGCAATTGGGACAGATGCCGCTGTGGAGAGCATCGACGAGTCGTTGATTCAGAAGTTGAAGCTCCTCGTTCTTGCTCACCAGCTGATCATTTCGTCTCTCTAACTCGGCGATACGTTGCTCAGACGTCAGGATACCGAATTTCTTCCTATTTCTCGACCCCCAATAATAGACTTGGTCCTCCTCAAGTCCGATTTTCGGACCAAATCGTTCTCGTTGTGGCTTGGTGGGGTGAGAATACACCGCGAAGAAAGCCGCAAGTGCATCTCTCTGAGCTTTGCTGTACTTCGACCTCGGAAGTCTCCTATAGACAGGAGCGGCTTCCAGCTCGGCAGGTGGATCAGCAACCAAGATTGGTGCTTGAGGTAGTGGTTGCGGTTGTGGTTGTGGCTCGGTCGGCATGCTAGCATCGGTGCTATTGAGCATGTTTGGTGGAATTATTTCATCCAGGCCTTCAAAGATTTGACTCCCTGAAGGACCTGCCTGAAACAAATCACTGAAAGAATTCACTCGTTTGGCCATTTCTGGGTTGGGAAGGAGGAAAGCTTTCTGGGAATTGGGAGGTTTTCTGGGAAATAGACTAAGAACACGAAGAACAATGAGAGAAAACGAGAGAGAATGAGAGAGAGAAAGGGAAACCTAAGGGAATTTGCGTGAAATGACAAAGGCACTAACGCAAACCGAGGGGAAGGGAAGAGACGCGCACACGCACACACACGTGCCACAGACAGAAGACCCGCAAATTGTGGATCGAGCGACGAAAGTCGTAAAGTCTACAGTAGACACGCACGCGATTTATTAAACAATTCGGCCGACGCAAAAGTCGTGCGTCGGCCCAATCAAATTTTTTTTCATTTTCATTTTTTATTTTTTATTTTATTTTTTTAATACTTTACGAAAAGTCGTAAAGTGAACAGTGAAAACGCGTGTGAAACACGCGCAAAGGTTGCCGACACTTTAAACGGGCTTGGGCCATCGGAATGGTCTGGGCCTTAAAGTGGGCCTGGGCCAAAGAAATCTCCGGCCCATTATTGGTGGGCTTAAACTAATGGGCCTAAAAATGAACAGGCCCGACACACTAAATGGGCTTGGGTTACGGGTTTTGGGCTTCGTGAATGACATGAGCCCAATGGGCTTAATTTTTTTTATTTTTTAAATTACGAAACCAAAAACCCTAACCAATCACACAAACGAATGGGCCTAAGGCCCAATAATTTATAACAAACAAACAAGCCCAAAACAAACAAACAATAATTATAAAAAGTGAAAATAAATAATTACAAAACAGTAAAACAAACAAACACACTTCTTTTTTATTATTTACAATTAAAATTTTTCAATTTTTATTTTTATTTTTAGTTTTTTTTTTAAAACAAACAAATAACAAAAGTGAAAAGGAAACTTACCTTTTTACTTCCGAGGAAACCGAAAGATCACCAACAAGACATCAACCTCAAGGTTTTTCAACCTTGACTTCCTAAACGTATGCTCCGATGTATGTGGTAAAATTTCCGATAAACCCGGATTATTTCCTATACAAAATAAAAAGGTTAGTAATAAATTTACAAAATAAAAACAAAATATTTACAAAGTTAAAAATGTGTCACAAATTATCTATACAAAATGAATGAATAAAATTTCCTATGTCTACGTATATTCCTATGTCTACGTATATTCCTATGTCTACGTATATTTTATTTACACAAAAATATTTTCTTTTGCCTGAATATAGTTGAAAAAAAAAATGAAAGTTGATTCCAAGCGGTAACTCAAGGTGGACTTACGGCCTAGGTGCAATGCCTTGACTTAAATGACTTTCCGTGTTTTCAGAAGGCGAATGGCCAGATCACAAGAGATAAGCGAGAGGCAGGATTCATTTAGTGGACAAGTCCTCTGAATCCAATTTTACAAACCCGTCACCCAGAGTCTTGATCATATCTAGACACCATTCATGTGCCCCTTACTCAGTTGAGAAAGCACTTAAGTGTTCGACAATTCTCCAAGTGTTAATAAAGGCCGCCCTCAACCTCAAATAACCTTACGGTAAAAATGAAGGGTTTAGGCCAATATTAATAAAAGGACCTTACCTAATCCGTTCAAGTTACAACTTACAACAACAAAAAATAATCAACTATATAAAAGACACCTAAGTAAAATTACTAAGTGTAACAAAATATCAACAAGTATAATCAAGTGAGTATAAATAAAATTAACAAGTATTATTTACAAATAGTAAAAAGTCAATAGTCAATAGTCAATAGTAAAAGTCAACAATCAATAGTAAAAAGTCAATAGTAAAAACAATCCCCGGCGAGACGGCGCCAAAATGATTATTTATAAAACCGCAGTCCATTAATTATTACCTAAATTCCTAACAGTTGTCGTTGTAAAGTATAATGGGAAATAAAGGTTTTTCCCACAGAAGATTGTTATATTTACTTTTTAATGTCACGAAAAATTAAATTAAATAAAGAATTATATTTACAAGTATAAAGAATAAAGAATATATATATATACAAAATTAAATAAACTATACAGTACTGTTTCTATTTACAAAAATATACATTATATACAAAAGTATTTTTGGGGGTTTTGATAATTTTGAAAACAATAAAAGATTAAAAGGAAATATTTTTGGATTTTTATTATTTTTGAAAACAAGAAACACACACACAAATATTGTTTTGAAGATTAACCAACTCCCTAGCCATGAATCCGAAACTAACATATGTAAGATGCTGGACCACCATACATCTCCCAAATAAAACCTCACTATGAAAATTAACCCCGAGACCACCCTGACAGGCTAAACAATTAAACATGCAAAGGTAATTAATCTAAACATGTCTAACGCATAGAAGAAGAGTTGCTAATTCAAGTGCACGACCTAGCGGGACCGCCCAACTATCCGTGATCCTTATTATTTAGTTTTAACATTAAAGATAAAACCAAACAAACAAAATTCACATAAGCTGCTAGAAGAATCAATTAACTTCAATCCAACAATTATTATACAAAATAGAAAATAAACAAACAATAACATTTCCCAAAATTATTCACGAATAGTTAATTAAACAAAAATAAATTATAATAAATAAACAGAGTTTTGGAAAAATGTTACTGTTGTGTCCATGAAAATGGACACTGTCTGGCAGGCGAAGGTGGCAGACTCAGCTATTTTTACGATCAAAACGGTATTTGGATGTGGCGGGTGCACTTAGCAATTGGGTCATTGGGCTTGTGCAATTGGGCAAAGGCCCAATTATTTTCTTCTATTTCCGGTCCAGCCCAAGACATTGGCCCATGTTGACTTTTCAACATAGCCATGTCAGCATCACCATCTTCTCCATCTCTTATTCACGATTTCAGTTCTTTGTTTCTGTTTCTTCTTCTTTTCAATTTCTGCAGAGAGCAAGAGAGGGAGACGGCAGCAACGAGGCAAGGAGCGACGCCGGCGGGAACTGGACTTCACGGCGGCGTGAGCGGACTCGGCGCGGCAAAGGAGGAACGCCGATATGGCTAGGAAATGCGGGCTGGTCGTGGCAGTGCAGATGGCGGCGCGGCGCCGGGATGCAGACGGGCTCGGGTTGACGCCGGCGTATTTAGGACTGGAGATGCAGAGACGCGGTGGCTGCCGGAGCTCGGCGGAGCGGCTTCGAGACATCGACGGTGGTCGGAGATGCGGCAACGTACAAGACGGCCGGCACGGAGTCCAAGCTTGGGCTGAATTGAGCACGGGCTCAAGGCTTGAGGCGGCTTGGCGGGGTGCGGCAGGCTGCGAGGGTCGCCGATGGAAGAGAGGCGACGGCGGTGAGAGCTAGGCGCGCGGCGCAAGGGAAGAGGCGTCGGGGATTGATGGCGCGAGCTGCGTTGCCGGATTCCGGGCTGTTTCCAGATTGGGTTGATTGGTGAGGCCGTGTTGCCATGGATGGGACTTCCATTCCTGCAAATTGGAATTAAACACAAGATTAGTGATAAGTATAATTGATTCATGGGTAAATTGAGCAGAGAATAGGGAGAATTAGATTGATATGCCGGCTTGGGCATTGATGAACGAGAGATGCTTGGGCATTTGGGATTCACGGCGAAGCTACTAGACTGTTGGAATTGCAGACGTGATGTAGAGCTTCTGAAATTGGGCAGGAAACAAGCCGGCAACGATGCGGGATTCCAAACCTGCAAAAGAGAAAAGAACACACATAATTAGATTGAATTGGTGAATTGTGAAACTTGCGGGTCTTTCTTAAATAGAGAATGAGAGGGGCGAAGCAGCTCGGTGGAATGGCTGGAAAGGTGGAAGGAATAGCTGGAATTGAAGTTATGTGAGGAATGGACTGTAGTGGTGGTGGGATTTTGGTGGAGGCGGTAGGTGAAGATGCTGCCGGCAGTGGAGATGGTTGGTGAAGGTAATGGCTGCAAAAATCCAAAATAAAACATAAACAAAATAAGTTAATAAATAAATAATTATCAAAAATAAATATAAATAGAAAATCAAAATTAAATATAAATATAAAATATAAACATAAATATAAAAATAAAAATAAATATAAATATGGGAAAATAAAATGGAAATTTGAATTATGTTTCGCCACCGCGTGTGGTGGTTGCGCCGCCTAATGTGGTGGTTCGCCGACAAATTTGTCGGGATTCGGAACGGTTTCCGAAATCTTCGTACAATATTTTATTCCACAAATGAAAGTCACGGTTGACTTTCCGAATTACGCTGAAAATCTCCAAAATTCACCTTTTGTGTTGAAATTGACATTTTTCTCATATTTTCCCTAAAAACACGAAAACAAACATTAAACAAACAATTAAGCTTTCAGAATAGCAAAATCCAGTAATTAAAGGCACTTTGTGAACGTATTTTACGTTCACATCAGAGGGCGACTGTGTGTTCAGGCCGTGTTGATGTGAATGGAGGTTCTTGAGCTAGGATGGTGATCGAGTGGAGGTGATGCCGAGAGGTGATTCAATTGACCTCGAGGTGAGAGGAGGGGTTGCTGCTGGTGATCATGAGCTGGTGTCTCGAGTGATTGAGCCAGCTGGGTGCAGGTGATGACCTTGTGGTTGTCAATTGATGTTACACGGGTGTGGTGAACACTTAGCCGGGTGTAGAGAGTAAATTCCCTTCACGGGCGGGTGTGCAAAGGAATCAACGCCAAGTTAATTGATGGTTGGTCGAGAGACTAGGATAGCCCGACAAGGTGGACCCGACAAGGTGTGCTCGATAAGGTGACCTATAAGGTGCTCGAGAAGGTGACCCGACAAGGTGGTGCTCGAGTGAATGTACCCGAGAAGGTTTTGTTTGAGCTTGGACAATGAGTTGGACCAAGAAAAATGGGTTGACCAAGGGTGCTCGAGTTTGACCAAGGGTTGACCAACTCGAGTTAGCTTAGATGCTTGGGTGAGCGACATGGCTTCTTGTATCAGTTCCCACAGACGGCGCCAAATGTTTCTGCAAGGTTTGTCGGGACCTTATCAGAGGTATGAAGAGTGTCATGCAAGGATAACAATGGATGTATAGTGGTTCACCTCTCCTTGGGGAGAGGCTACGTCCACTTGGTAATTCACTAAGTGTGTAGAGAACTACATGCCCATGAGATGGGGAGAGATCAGATCGTCCTTAATTAAGAGGGAGATAGCTTCCTTTTATAGATAAGGAAGCTCCTCTCTTGTTACAAGTTTCCGATGTGGGATGCAAGTCATATTTGCTTGTCACGAAACCTTTTGGCGAGCATGGGAGGGACGCCTCCCGACGAGGTCTTGGTCGGCTTCCACCATGGCGAGGTAGCTCGGGTGTTGGGCTAGGTCCCGCATGTCGTGGCTTGGGTCCCACACGTCACGTGGGCCCGCTAGGAGTATGTTGATTATGCTTGGCGGCATGTGATATATGTAGTACAAACACTATTTGATAATTACTTCTCTCAAAGTTGTAATTTGCGTTAGAGTAAAAACCTCAAATGGTACCTGAATTATCGTGTAAAGTATTTTTTAGTACCTACGAATTTTTGTTACCAAATATGGTACCTGAACTATTGCGTTGTTACCTAATATTGTACCTACGTTACTTTTTTCCTTATTTTGGGGGGTAAAACGGTCTGCACAACCATTAATAGTAAGGATAATAACTTCAAATGGTAAACTGTCGCATATAGTACCTAAACTATTACACCGTTACCACCTAATATGGTACATCAGATACCATATTAAGTAAATATGCAATAGTTCAGGTACCATATTAAGTAAATATGTAATAGTTCAGGTACCATATTTGGTAATAAAAATTCGTAGGTACTAAAAAATACTTTACGCGATAGTTCAAGTACCATTTTAGGTTTTTACCCTTTGCGTTATACTTGTAATATCAAATATGAAACTTATGTTGAATTTTTAATGGATCTGTTCTTTTTACTTTGGGATTTTCAGAATAAGATTGAGCAAAAAGAATAAGAAGGTTATGTTTTATTGAATGTAACGATAGCTTTACTATTATTTTGGTTGTAAAAGTGATGTATATTTATTGACTTGAATTTATTTAGGGCTCGGCTGGGCTTTACTTGGGCATGGCTTGGCTCTAAATTATTTGTAATAAAAGAGGAATACCCGTTTATTGGTATTTGTTCCTAATTGGCTGTATTAATAATAAAAGTGGAACCATATGACATATAGCAGATAGCACTTGAGTTGTGCAGTAGTGGGTTCCATTGTTTTGAGCAGTGGTAATAAATTGGGGACGGATGGTTTTTGTGGTGGTTAATGGATAACAATCTCAATTAGAGTCTGCAAAATTAGTGTCGACCATCAATTAGAGTCTGCAAAATTAGTGTCGACCATGAATTTAGTCCCTAAAAGTCAATAGCCACTGATTAGTGTTGGTGACTAATCAGTGGCCAGTTTTCTAGTAGTGCAACCCACTCTCAATCTTGTTGCTTATGTTAACAAGCTATATATAGACTAGTAAGACTGATCCCAAACCAGAAATGCACACTATACACCACTGAAATGCCGGAAGCGGTGGTGATAATAGTCGGGGCTGGGCCGTCTGGCCTCGCCGTGGCCGGCTGTCTAAGCCGGCTTGAAATCCCATACCTACTTCTAGAGAGAGAGGACTGTTTTGCTTCTCTTTGGAAGAAGTACTCCTACGACCGTCTCCACCTTCACCTTCAGAAGCAATTCTGCGAGCTCCCCCACATGTCATTCCCATCTTCTTGTCCCACATATGTACCCAAAAATCAGTTCATTCAGTACTTGGATGACTACATTGCCCGTTTCAAGATCAGTCCCATGTACCAAAGAAATGTTGAGTCTGCAAACTATGATCAAGGTTATGAGAAATGGGTTGTGAAGGCGATGAACAATCATGAGGGCTGTGGTGAGGTGGAGGAGTATCTGGGAACGTTTTTGGTGGTGGCAACTGGTGAAGCAACGAATCCATATGTACCAGAGATTGAAGGGTTGAGTAGTTTTGATGGGGAGGTTCTTCATTCGACCCGATTCAAATCCGGGTTTGAGTTCAAGAACAAGAATGTTTTGGTTGTTGGGTCTGGGAATTCCGGCATGGAAATCGCTTTGGATCTAGCAAACCATGGTGTAAAGACTTCAATCATTGTTCGAAGCCCGGTAAATACTAAATAGTCAAGTCTAACTTTAATGTCTGATACTTGTGGTTAAATATGGGATTTAGCTTAGTTGTATGATATGATATATATGCAGGTTCATTTTTTGTCGAGGTGGATGGTTTACCTGGCCGTAGTTTTGATGAGTTATATTTCATTAAGCAAAGTGGACTCTTTGATGGTTTTGCTTAGCAAGCTGGTTTATGGAGACGTGGCTAAGTACGGGATAGGCAGGCCAAAAGAGGGTCCTTTCATTATGAAGAAAAAGTATAACAAGTATCCGACCGTTGATGTCGGTACCTGTAATAAGATCAAGTCCGGCAAGATTCAGGTAAACCAAATAGAATCCTCTGCTTATTCGTCATTTGGGTTTTGTATTTAGAAGGATAATTAAATAGAATCAAATATAAACCTCTGCTAAAACCATGCTATAACTTATAATACTTCTATCCATGCAGGTCTTGCCCGCAGAAATAGGCAGCATAAGAGGAAACGATGTGGAGCTCAAGAATGGGAAGTCATACCAGTTTGACTCAATTGTTTTCTGCACCGGATTCAAGAGATCAACAAATTTGTGGCTCAAGGTGATTATAGACAATATAAAAAAAAAGTACTGTTTTTTGTACTCTTTTTTGTTTTTGCACTTTTCAAATTTCATATGGGTGTTTTTTTTTGTTACTATAGGGGGATGATTATCTTTTAGGAGAAGATGGGATTGCAAAACCAAGTTTTCCAAATCATTGGAAAGGAAAGAAGGGTTTGTATTGTGTGGGACTATCAAGAAGAGGATTGTACGGATCTAGCGTGGATGCTCAAAACATAGCCAATGACATCAAGTCATCTCTGTAAATCTGTAATGTCCAAAACCAAGACAAAGTTGCCTTCAATATCTTTCTGTTCTTTTTCTAATATTGTGAGGGGCTAGCTAATCAATAAAAAATAAGATGAATGTTCATTCCTATAAGTGACGAATGATGTTAGTTCAGTGGTTAGAGCACCTATTACCTAAAATTCAGGTCATGGGTTCGAGCCACCATGAAGGTAGGAGTGAAATCTTTTAATCATCTTTAAAAAAAGAAAAGAAGATCAAAGAATGAATAGCTCTTAACTATTTGTTACAGTGCACCAATTACAACAATGATGTCCAGGCTGACTAGAGCAACTTATGAATACAAAATTACAATTTATGACAATCATGGTTTCATGTTTGAAAATGAAAAAACCGAACCGAACTGAAAGTTCTAGTTTGGTCCTGGATTCGGGTTAGGGTAAAAATCAAACCGAAAAAACCGAACCCACTTCTAAAGCAATATGCTAATAATGACACTTCATATTTTGGAGATTTTCTTTTAGTTATGTGTCTTTTAGATCTTCACAATATACCATGACAATATCTCATAAGTCTCACGTCAATATAATAGCTTTGAGAGCCTGAACTTCCACAAGATGTTTCCATCGAACGAAACAAGACTTACCCGATGTGGCACCAGATAAGACACTCCGATGATCAAGTTAGTTACAAGCAGCGATAGGTTAATTGTAAGCAAGAGAATGGTGTACCTGAGGAGAGGAGTAATCTCCCCTTATAGAGAGGATTCAAGAAGAGGTCTTTCACAATGAATGTGTAAAAGAGAATCCTAACCCAAGTTAGATTGGGAAAGTGAATCCTTAATGATATAAGTATTTTCACACACCAAAAAGATGCACAAAACAACCTAAAAATAAACCCTACTGTGGATATGAATATAAAATGTAGTATGAAAAGTAGAGATCGTTCGCGCAAGAGAATGAGATTTAACTGCAGACTATGACTTGACACTTTTACTATAATGACTCTAAACTGACCTAAATAGAAATATACAAACATCATAGGGACTCAAACAACCCAGAAAATTACGATGTTAAATACCTAGACTCTAGACACGCTAAAGACAACGCATACAAAGTTTCAAGTGATTTGGATAAGATTTGAGTGACGAAAATAAATAACAAAACAGAACAGAACGTAAATGACGAAAATAAGAAAAGATATTGAATGAGATTGAGAACAATAATGAGAACAATAATGAGAACAGATCAAGGAACAACCATCCACCACTAGACAATCCTATAATCATGTCATATTCCTTTTTCAATCCTTACTCATGAATGAAGCTTTTCACAATTAGCCTTGAACTACAACGTATCTAATTGTATTACTCTCTTTTACTTGATTCGTTATATGAATGAACTGCATACCACACAACACATCCCTAACGTGCAACCTAGGATGAACTGTATACAACTAGGTTTAACATATAATACGGTCATTAAGCTTGAAGAGAGTCTGAGAAATCACTAGGCACACAAGATTATGAATTGCATATCCTATATAACCTAGAAGTTATTTCACTTATTAACCGCAATTAATAATCGTTCCTTATTAACATATACGATGGGACAATTGGTCATGCATATACCCTAGAACAATAGACTCTACACATGCTCACTACGTTTGCAATCCATAAAAAACATACAAAGAATCAACAATGATTTTCCGGCAAAATAACTTTCATTCATATCACAAGGAAATCCAAAGAAAAGTTATAACAAAGTTGTAATCATGCCTAAGGCTTCAAGCAACCCCTTAACTAAAGGTTTAACCGGATTTAGTCATGGTAGAAAATAACATAGATATATAAATACATAAGAGAGGAGAAATCAAAGAACACAAATTCCCAAATCAGACGACAGATCGACCGGTCGACAGGATGATTCAACCGGTCGGACGATGGCTTTTAATTTTGTTTCTTTTTCTTCTTCGATCTCTTTCTACTTTCTTTTCATGACCTCTAATCCAACAACGAAACTCCTTAGAAAGCAATCCCCACCAATCCTTATTGGACTAGACTTCCTAACGCCATCGGAAAATCTCCGTCTTGAATAAAAATTTCCTCTTTATCCCCATTTTCTCCTCTTTGCAATGGATCCACTACAAAACTCACAAACACATTAAAAAACCCAAAATAATAATAAACCAAATACGAAAACATAGAGAATAACAAGTAAATACGTCGTATAAAACACTCCTATCAAATACCCCTACACTTAGCTTTCGCTAGTCCTCAAGTGAACGAAAACCTAAACCTTCCAACATTTGACTCAGAGAACCATACACGTCAATAGCATCAAGAATTATTTACTCATCAAAACAGGTCTGAAAAACTTCATTCAAAAGTTAATAAACCCCTATAAAGATCAAGCTCGAGTGTAGTGTGTGAAATAGTCAAAAGTTAACACAATAAACCAAATCTCAATCAACATGCTTCAGCCAAGTATTAACTTCATCCTCACAAGGATAATCACTCTATTTTCACCTCGATATTCTAGCTAATTTTTAGGCAATCACTCAAGTTATATGTGAGAGGAATAATGTATATAAGACAACCAATAGCTCACATATGCATAACAAGAATAAAAACTCTTTCTGAAAATTTAAATATGATCTCATGAAAGGAATATCAATTACTCGAAGGAATATCAATTACACACTTAGTGGAGGTGTAATTGAGGTCGTGGCTCCCCAAAGGAAGAGGGGGAGGCCACTTGGTTCGATCAACACCCGCTCAAGGAAGAAGAGGGTAGATAACGCACAACCCGATCCATTAATCATTAATATAGAGAATCTCTCTCATAAGATTATCTATGATTATAGTTATGTCCATAAATCATTATTAGAGGATGCTTCGATGTTTGATATGATTCCAAAGAACAAAAAAAAGCTCAATGGATTATGAGAGTGCGTATAAGTTGATGGAAAGATCTTCCATACACATTGATGATGTATTTGCATATACTGTTGCTCAAGAAATCATAGAGCACGATGATATTGAAACACACTCTGTTGCAGAATGTCAACAAAGAGCATATTCGCCTAAATGGAAAGCAGCAATCCAGGCAGAACTAGATTCTCTGGCAAAAGAGATAGGTGATTTGTATGAGATTTGCATAGAAATTAGGCATCTAATCATCATTAATATGCTAGTTCGATGGCCATTTGTGAGTCTTTAATCCTTGTTTGTATACTTGTAGGTAAATCGAGCATTAGAATGATATCGGGAGCGAAATCATGCGTTTTGGAGTTTTTTGGGCATTTTCGGCAAAAGGACGAAAAGTCAACCCGAGGACCAGCGGTCAACTCGTGGTCAACCCCGACTTTAGAGCGTCAACGAGTCAACATGAAGTCCCGAAAGTGAGTCGCAAGAGAATTCCGAAAGATTGGTCAAAAGTTAACCTTTGGTCAACTCCGAGGGTCGTGGTCAAAATCAAGGCGTAGTCAATCTTGTGACTCATCCACATGTGAATCCAAAATTCAGCAAAGGACCATGCTAGATATGGTGAGGTCACCGAATGATTATTACTCATTTCATTCCCTTAAGCAATTACTCTCTTACCATTCATTAAACTTCCTAGCCATTAGATCTAACCCTAGTTTATCCTAGCCATCCATTCCTCTCTCTCTCTCTCACCTATATATAGCTTAGTTTTAGCCACATTTAAGTAATCTTCCATTTTAGCTAGCAGCCCCCATCACCCATCACCTTTCCCTTTCCTCCATTTTTCCTTCCCTTAGACTTGCCCACGATTCGTTTGTCGACAGGTCGACACTTGCAGACGAACGATCAACCGTCTGCGGCTACTCCGCTTTTCCTCCACTTTTCACCCACTTCCTCACCTTCTTTCCTCTTCGACCCTTCATGAAAGTTGCTCCACATGTCCTGCTCTACCTCCAGCTGCTGGGGATCCTCACTAATCATCTCAAATAACATCACCAAATTACAATTACGAACTCTAAAATAAGGAAAAGAGAGAGTAAAGATGAGGAATGCTCAATGAGTGTTCTCTTGCTCCTCCTTGGTCTTAGATGATGAATCTTGATGATTTGGTGAGGATCCCCAACAGCTAAAGGTGGAGGAGGATGTGTGGAGCAACTTTCATGAAGGGTGGAAAGAGGAAAGGAGGTGAGGAAGGGGGTGTAAAGTGGAGGAAAAGCGGAGCAGCCGCCGACGGTCGACCGGTCGTCGGCAGGTGTCGACCGGTCGACGAACGAATCGTGGGCAAGTCTAAGGGAAAGTGATGGGTGATGGGGACTGCTAGCTAAAATGGGAGATGCACTAAATGTGGCTAAAACTAAGCTATATATAAGTGAAAGGGAGAGGGAATTGATGGCTAGGATAAGCTAGGGTTAGATCTAATGGCTATGAAACTTAATGAAGGGTAAGACAGTAATTGCTTAAGGGAATGAAATGAGGAATAATCAATGAGTGACCTCACCATATCTAACTTGGTCCTTTGCTAAATTTTGGATGCACATGTGGATGAGTCACAAGGTTGACTTCGCCTTGACTTTGACCACGACCCTCAGAGTTGACCAAAGGTTGACTTTTGACTAATCTTCCGAAATTCTCTTGCGACTCACTTCCACGACTTCATGTTGACTCGTTGACGCTCTAAAGTCGGGGTTGGCCACGAGTTGACCGCTGGTCCTCGGGTTGACTTTTCGTCATTTTACCGGAAATGCACAAAAAGCTCCAAAACGCATCTTTTCGCTCCCGATATTATTCTGATGCTCGATTTACCTACAAGTGTGCAAACAAGGATTAGAGACTCATAAATGGTCATCGAACTAGCATATTAATGATGATTAGATACCTAATTTCTATGCAAATCTCATATAAATCAACATGTATTTGGTCCGGTAGTGCTAGCCCTACCAAATGTAAAGCCTGTAGAACATAAATGAGTCTTTGTCAGAAAGCGTAATGAGAAGAATGAAGTTCTAAGGTACAAGGCTCGTCTTGTGGCGCAAGGCTTCTCACAACACCCTAGAATTGATTACGAGGAGACATACTCTCCCGTAATGGATGTTATAACATTCCGCTACTTAGTTAGCTTAGTAGTTTCTGAAGGACTGGAAATGCAACTCATGGATGTGGTTACAACATATCTCTATGGGGATCTTGATTCAGAGATATACATGAAAGTGCATGATGACCTTCTATTGTCGAAGTCAAGTGACTCTAAACCACGGAGTGCGTTTGCAATTAGATTGAAACGCTTACTTTATGGATTGAAACAATCCAGATAGATGTGGTATACTCGTCTAAGTGATTACTTGATTGAGAAAGGATATAAGAACGATGAACTATGCCTCTGCATATTCATAAATAAAACAAGTTACGGATTTGCAATTGTAGCTGTATATGTCAATAATATGAACATAATAGGTACTCTTGATGAAATAAGAGAAACCGCGACCTACTTAAAATCCGAATTTGAGACGAAGGATCTTGGGAAAACTCGGTTCTGTCTAGGCCTTGAACTAGAACACCGAGCTTGTGGAATACTAATTCACTATTCTGCATATATCCAAAAGATGTTCAGGCAATTTAACATGAACAAAGTGCATCCTGTTAGCACTCCCATGATTGGTCGATGTTTGGATATAAAGAAAGATCTATTTCGTCCAAAGGAAGATGATGAAGAGCTGTTGGGAGCTGAAATTCCCTACTTAAGTGGAATAGGCGCATTATTGTACTTAGCTTAATGTACTCGACCAAATATTGCATTCTCAGTGAACTTGTTAGCTAAATTTAGCTCAATGCCAACGTAGCGTCACTGGAATGGTATCAAGAACATATTTCGATACCTAAAAGGAACCATTGACATATGTCAGTTTTTTCCCTACAGAGAGACAAGAGGGACCACAAATGGTATTGTAATCCCTAAAAGAAACGTTGATGGTGAAAGCGCCACCCCTTACACCGAAACACCAAATAATGTTTTAATTGGTTGGTTTTGCTGATGTTGGGTACCTCTGTGACCCACATAAAGGTTGTTCCCAAACTGGTTATGTATTTATCATTGGGAACACGTTGATATCTTGGAGATCAACTAAGCAAACCCTTGTGGCTACCTCCTCGAACCACTCAGAGATCATTGCTCTCCATGAGGCGGTTCGTGAGTGTATATGGTTAAGGACTTAAGGTCTATCATTACACACATATTCAAGGAACTAGTGGTTTGAATTCTACCACTGAAGAGCCTACTAGGATTTATGAAGATAATATAGCTTGCATCAAACATATGAAGCTAGGTTATATCAAGGGTGATAATACAAAGCACATATCGCCAAAGTTTTTCTACAATCAGCAACAACATGCTTTCATCAAGATTCAAGTGAATCAAGTAAGGTCTGAGGAGAATGTGGCAGATTTGTTTACCAAATCATTGCCCTAAAGCCATCTTTGAGGAGCATGTGAAAAACATAGGAATGAGGAGATTTTCTAAGCTCCCTTGATTGATGTATGGATTAGAGGGCTGTAGACTTCAGGGGGCAGGGGCGGAACTAGGATTTGAAATTTGGGGGGGTCAAAAAAAATTTTTTGGTCGAAAAGGGAAGACTTAAAATTTAATAATTTACAATTACAATACTTCCAAAATAATGATTAGAAGCATAATCAATTATAGGGATGGCTTTTTTTACCGAAATGTCCCGACCGTCCCGAATCCCGACCGACCCGATCCCGAAAAATCGGTATCCCAAAATTTCGGTACGGGGTCCCGTCCCGAAATGTAATATTCGGGTCGGTAACGGTATAGACATACTCAAATTTTGGGACATCCCGACCCGACCGACTTTAATTTGACTTTTTCTCTTTTTGTCTCCCTCTTCAAGTTTCACGTGCCCACCCTTATTTTTTTAATATCTTTCTCTTTCTTTCTCTCTTTTCTCCCACCCACTCCCACTCTTGTCTCCTTCACTCTTTCTTTATTTTTTCTTCTCGTTTTCTGACTCTCTCTCTCTCTCTCTCTCTCTTTCTTCTTCTAGGTATTTGATTCTCTCTCTCTCTCTCTCTCTCCTCTTCAACGATTCCAGCAATCCAGCCTCCTCCCTCATCAAGTCTTCAACGATTCCACTATTCCAGCCTCCTCTTCTTCCTTCCCTTTTATTTTTCTTCTCGTATTCTTCAAGTTTTCATTGACTCCAAACTCCTCTTCTTCTTCCCTTTCTGGGCTTCTGGGGTCTCCTTCAAATCGATCCTGGTGTTTACAAAAGCTGAATTTTCATGAGAAAACTAAAGGAAACTAGAGAGTGGTGAAGAAGAAGGGCAGAGATCGAGGGAAAATGGATCGAAGTTGTTGTTGGCTCTTCGAAAATTGAGGATGAGCAATAAGAATTTTGCAGGCACAAACCCACTTTCGGGAGGCCCATTACCGACCGGTCCCAACCGATGAATTTCGGGATACCGGTATTCGGGATGGTTTCGGCAGCGTGAAATGGCATCCCGAAAATTTTCGGTTCGAGATCGGGAAAGCTAAAAATAGGTCGGTTCCCGACCCGAAGCCAGCCCTAATCAATTAGGTAATGTTTTACTAATTTATCAATAAAATTTTAATGGGTTTGGAAAAATGTTAGGGGAGGTCTGGGCCCCCTTATGGCTTGTGCTAGTTCCACCCCTGTTAGGTGGAGTCTAAACACACACATGTCATTATCAAATGTAATAGGTGCGTTTTTCCCTTCGACCAAGCTTTATTTTGTCCTACTGAGTTTTGTTACTTGACAAGGTTTTTGACGAGGCAACACTTCATGCACCATTTCGCATTTGACTTGGTACAAGGAGGAGTGTTGAAGCAAAAACACAATTAGTGTGCCTTCGTCAAACTAACTGACGACAAGAAATTATGGAATTAATGATTAATGGATGTAACCGCTCAATCAGTCATTATTGTAATGTAATTATCTTGTAATTGTCATCCTATATCAAGAGAATTCCAATGAAATGAATAGATGAATTTCATTTTACTATGGGGAGTGAAAATGACACTCTCCTCTTTACAAAATGTGACTCCCACTCACACATTTATGATACAAAATGTCTATTTTGCCATTCTTCATCCTCAATCCTCATTTTTCTTTCACCCTCTGTTTTCTTCTCTCTACACGACTACACCCAAGTCTCCACCAGTCCACCACATCCGAGCTTCTCTGCTCACCGCCGCATCCATCACAGCGCCGCCATCATCGATCGAATCCACCAGTCCAGCCAGCTTCCCAAGCCTGCGCCCGGTATCGCCAGCTGCACGGCGCCTCTCCAGCTCTCTGCCACCACCACACCACGCTAGCAGCTCCTCCTCTCAATCACAGAAACAATCACCACCTGGTCTCTCTTCAATTTCTGCAATTACAAATTTCTTAATCCAAAATCACCCACAACAAATTGAGCTAAGCTCACCAATTGCTCCTAGCAGTACCACCGTGTTTCATCACCGACGTCGTCAACATCCACAGTCTTCAGCTCTCCTCCAATTCAATTGAGCCCGTGCTCAATCCACTTCAATTCCGCCGAGCTCAGACCTGATCCCAAAGTCAACGCCCACCTCAATTCCCTTGAGCTTCCACTCTCTCTCCCTTACTCTTAATTTATATTTTATAACAATACTAAATGGTGTACGGTGGTAGAAAGACAAAAAAAGAAAGAGTCACCGGAGAGAGGCGAGAGAACTGAGAAAGAAAGAAAAATGAGGATTGAGGATGAAGAAGGGCAAAATAGATATTTTGCATCATAAATGTGTGAGTGGGAGTGCCAATTGTAAAGAGGGGAGTGCCATTTTCACTCCCCTTTACTATTTCAAGTTTTTATTATTTATGGTAGGGGTGGGCACGGTTCGGGTTGGTTCGGTATTTGGCCTAACCCGATTCCGAACCGGACATGTCGGTAGGCCCAAAAGCCCGACAACCGACTTTTATTGGGCTGGACCGATAATATCGGTGGGCCCGAATTTGCGGGTCGGGTTGGTTCGGTTGCGGTTTGGGCCGACCGTTCGGTTTGGCCCAACAGACCTGCATTTTCAATATTTTGATTTCCTGGAACTGCATTTACAAAATTCAATATTTCACATATTTTAGCTCAACAAGCAGACATTCAAATACCATAAACAATCAACAATTTAAGTTATTACAGACCCAAATATAACAAAATTTAAGTTATTATAGAACCAAATATAACTAAAACAACCATTAGTTAAATTTTTAGCTATTACAGACCCAAATTTAATTTATTATATAGCCTTCATAACTTCATTCACCCATCAGTTCTCTGTTCTTTAGCTGCTTCATAATCCCTCATTCACCCATCAGTTCACTTTTTGGTGTCAGAAACTTCAGTAACCACAGATTCTAATTCACCAAAAACAGACAAGTAAAAATCAGAGGAAATATTATTGACAAACTTAAACAATTAAAGGAAAGCATTAACAAGAAAAGTAAATGAACATTGTGTTACCTGACTCCAGTTTCTCTAGTTCACCATATAGCTCCATTTCACCCTTAGAAGGCTCATTATAAATGCAGAAACCGGCACCCCTCAACTAGTCACTCATGCAAACCAAACACTCAACCATTTGGGGAGTTAATGAGGATCTAAAGGGGTCCACAACCCTCTTGCCAAGGCTGAAAGCAGCCTCTGAAGCCACTGTTGATGCAGGAACAGCGAACACATCTCTTGCCATTTTTGATAAAATAGGATATCTAGGTGCATTCTCCTTCCACCAATCCAACAAGCTAAATTTGAGATTTCCAGCATCTTCAGATGCTTCAAGCAAATACTTATCCACCTCATTCTTTATCTCTACCACATCCTTCTCCTTTCTAAGCATCATGAATTGTTTCATGTTTGCAGCATGACTGTCCTCATCACCCACTTCACCACCTAAGTTTTCAACTTTTGGATTAGTAGCATCAAATGAAGCTTGGGCAGCCACCGGATCAGATCTGGTATACTCATTATACAACATCATAAACATTTTCTTCACTTCATCTACCATCTCACTCACTGAACTCTTGTCTCTTGCCAACTTAGGAAAGAAAAAAATCAAGATACAAGAGCTTGTATCTTGGATCCAAAACCACTGCAATTAGCAAGATCTTGTTCATATCTTGCAATTTCAACCAATACTTGTCAAATTTCATTTTCATTGAAGTTCCAATGCTAACCATGAGAGGATCTGAACTGCTTGTGCACTTTTCCAGCTCCCCAACAATAGTGCACATCCACAGTAAAGGCTGATTTGCAGTAACCACCTTGGTGCCACTAAACTGCAATGTTGCATCATAAAAAATCTTCAGAAACTTGATGAGACGTGCAGCCTTATCCCAATCATCATAGCAACCCTCTGCTAACCATCTCTTTTCTTTCCACCAACCCTCTCTTCAAAATAGCCTTCAAACTGTTGATCTTCATCCAACAACCTCACAAAAGCCTTCTTAAATTTCATAGCAATTTCCAACATAAAATATGTGGAATTCCAGCGTGTGCACACATCCAAAGGGACAATACCCCCCTTGTATTCAATCTTTTCCTTTGCAGCACACTTCCTAAACTTCTCTAGCCTTGCAGGTGACGATCTAATAAACTTCACACAGTTCCTAATGCCATCAATGGAGGAACCGAGTTCCTCCATTCCATCTCTCACTATCAAATTCAAAATATGGCAGCAACATCTTAAATGGAAGAAACTGCCATTTAATATTAACTGCCCCCAATTACCTATTTTCTCCCTCATATAATCAAGTGCAACTTGATTCGGACTGGCATTGTCGACCACAATAGTAAACACCTTCTCAATTCCCCAATTAATCAAACAAGACTCAACTAATTTCCCTATGGTATTGCCCTTGTGATCTGGAATCACAATAAAATTCAAAATTCTCTTGTGCAGTTTCCAATAATCATCTATGAAGTGAGCAGTTAATACCATGTAATTGATATTTTGGATCGAAGTCCAAGTATCAGTTGTAAGAGATACCCTTTGTTCATTTCTAGCTAAAAACTCTTTGATTTTATGCTTCTCAGATTTATACAGAATTAAGATATCTCTAGCAATCGTCCTACGAGAAGGAGGCTTAAATTTGGGGTGAGCAAATCTCATAAAATCAATAAATCCCTGACCCTCAACATGGCTAAATGGAAGTTCATCACGGATAATCATCCTAGCACATGCAAATCTACAGTCATCTTTATCATAAGCAATGGACAAAACATGACCACCATTTTCTTGAGAATCGAAAGTAAGGTACCTCTGCTTTTTAGCTGGAATATATAGTGGAGACTTTCTGCACTGATACAACTTGTGAGTCCTCATTGCTGTAGTCCCATTTGCTTTGGAGTGGCAGGCGTAGGTTTGGGTACAATAGTTGCATTTAGCCCGAGGCCTTGCCATCTGAGAACCATCTGGATTCTTCATTTTGGTGAAATGTTCCCATGCTAAAGACAAATTCTTCCTTTTGGCATCCAATTCATTAAAAGCTTCAGCAGGAATTGAAGGAGGAGCAGGAATTGAAAGAGGAGGAACTGCCGTGGGAGTTGTCTGTGTTGGTTGAGCAACCAAAACACCAACATCTTGAACTGTTGAGCCTGGTGTGGGAGTTGTTCCAATACTGGAATCTACTGGATTGAGAGTTTGTGAACTCTGTTCGAAAAACTGCAGAGTAAGAGATAATTAATCAGTAAACTGAAAAATCAAAGCAGTAAACCCAAACTGAATAATCAAACCAGTAAACTCTAATTCGAAAACAGTAAACCCTAACTGAAAAATCAAAGCAGTAAACCCTAACTGAAATATCAAACCAGTAAACACTAATTCGAAAACAGTAAACTCTAACTGAAAAATCAAACCAGTAAACCCAAACTGAAATATCAAACCAGTAAACTCTAATTCGAAAACAGTAAACCCTAACTGAAAAATCAAACCAGTAAACCCAAACTGAAATATCAAACCAGTAAACTCTAATTCGAAAACAGTAAACCCTAACTGAAAAATCAAACCAGTAAACCCAAACTGAAAATCAAACCAGTAAACTCTAATTCGAAAACACCATTTCACAAAGTTAACTCTATATATACATAACTCAAAAATCAAACTAGTAAACCCTAACTGAAAAATCAAAACAGCAAACCCTAACTGGTAAATCAAATCTTCAATTTCAATTGTTCATGTTCAAGCCGAACCAAAAAGCATCTAAAACCCTAACTCGAAAATCAAACTAGTGAACCCTAAATCGAAAATCAAACTTGTCAACCCTAAATCGAAAATCAAATCTTCAAATTCGAAAGCACAAACCACAAAAGCACAAAACCACATTGGAAGTTTGAACCCCTAATTCGAAATATCAGTAACTCCCAATCAATCAAACCAAAAACCCTAAATCAAACCAGTCAACTCTAATTCGAAAACACCATTTCACAAAGTTAACTCTATATATACATAACTCAAAAATCAAACTAGTAAACCCTAACTGAAAAATCAAAACAGCAAACCCTAACTGGTAAATCAAATCTTCAATTTCAATTGTTCATGTTCAAGCCGAACCAAAAAGCATCTAAAACCCTAACTCGAAAATCAAACTAGTGAACCCTAAATCGAAATTCGAAAGCACAAACCACAAAAACAAAACAATTGGAAGTTACCATAATAGTAACTCCCAATCAATCAAACCAGAAACCCTAAATCAAACCGATCAACTCTAATTCGAAAACACCATTTCACAAAGTTAACTCTATATATACATGAATGATTATTCCAAACTGAGAAAGTGAGGATAAAAAAAAAGAAAAAAAACGTACCGAGTCCATTCTTTCCTTTGTTGGAATTTTGAATATCTTCCGCCAATCCTTTGTTTCGACTTTCGACTGTCAGGGATTGAGAGAGTGAGAGGCGGAGGTGTGTGACTCTTGAATTTGTGAATCGATGAAGGAAGGGAGGTGGTCAGGTGGAGGTCTGCCGTCTGCCGTCTGCGAACGAGAGGGTGAGACTGAGAGGGTGAGACCGTGAGAGTGTAAGACCGTGAGAGAGTAAGGGAAAAAAAAGAATCGATTGCGGCTAGAGAGTAAGAGAGATTGAGAGAGTTGAATTAGGGTTTAGAAATCGGGATCAGATGCACTAGCATTCACCTACACCCTTTTCTTACCCAATGATACATCGACACCTATTAAAAAAAATTCTAAAACAAATATATAAAATAATTCGGTCGGTTCGGTATGTAATCGGTCGGTTTGAACCCCGAAACCGAGGCCGAACCGCTCTGAACCGGGCCGGTTCGGTTGCCAGCTTTTCCTTTTCTTCTCTCTGTCGGCTCGGTTTCCGAACCTTTTTTCGGTCCGGTTCGGTCGGTTACCGACCTCCGGTTCAACTTTTGCCCAGCCCTAATTTATGGAATTATTGACACCTCTTTCTTTCAAAAACATACGTTTTTGCTAAAAAACGATCTTGCGCGCCTTTAAACAATACAATTATACAATTATAAAAGAAAAAGAAAAAACGATATTAAGCGGATAAAGTTTCGCTCTCTGTGTCTTTCCCTCTCTCACCAGTGAGTGAAGAGCCAGGCAGATAGAAGCGAAGAAATGTTGGCAAACCCTAGCAGTGGCAGACTGCACTCAACTAAACCCTTCCATTTCCAGTTGCAGCACCCAAACCCAAATCCAAAGAGGCCCAAATGTTTTCTATCTCCAACAGCAGCACCCAAACCCTCCAAGTTTTGCACTTTGTCCCTCCTTGTGCCCAGAAAGAGTCGCAAGGGGTTTGGCATCAGAGCTTTGACAGGCCCCGGAGTTGCGGTGGATGTTACTCAGCCCTACTCTGTCAAAATCCCTGTTGGTGATAGACACGTGAGTTCTACTTTTAATTTTCAAACTGTTTTTGGTTTGCTAGTGCTAAATTTGTTTGAATTTGGTGCTTAATATCGTGCCGGAAGCTTTCAACAATAGCTGAAATGGCTGATATATTTGTTGCATAAGGATTAGAACAGGATGGTGAACCCTTTTGGAAAAATGTGGCAGCACAAACTTGAAAGTGAAACAAACTAACAATGGAAAACGAAAACCAAGGGTATGGTGCGTGGTAATGAGTTAGGATTAGAATAGGTGAGGGTTCGATCCCTTCCACTTAACGAAAAAGAAACATTGGGGTCTCACTGATCATTTCAAGCGTCACCTTTCAAGTACTTTCTTTTCAGCTATCTTCTGTCTTCTTCAAAGGGCTCTTATAATTTGTTCCACTCGTCTAAGGCTGGCATATAGGGTGCTTTCTAGAAAATTTTGTTTCCACAAACGCATCTTGAATTAGTATTCATTAAAGATAGCCACTATTTTTTCCATGTCCTAGTATATTTGACGTTCATTAGGACTATTTGTAATCTGCAGTAATATAATTTTAACAGATAGTATTACTTTTAGTTTTCTTCAATCTGTTTGAACTCCACTGCCTAGTAATAATTTGGGTCAATCTTGGGAAGTGGCTAGAGTTCTGTAAAGTTTTGGTAAAAACATTTTGTTAAATGTTTCCAATAGTTGTATCGTATTGGAGAGTATTTATGGAATCATGTATTAAAGTAAGTTTGATTACATGATCATGTATTCATGTGATATTTATTTGGCATCTTTACAGATTTTGATTGAGACAGGTCATATTGGGAGACAAGCCAGTGCTTCTGTTACAGTGACAGATGGAGAAACTGTAAGCCATATTTAGTACCTGACTTATGTTCACTTGCAGTAGTTTTGCTTTTTCTCATTGCTTTAATACAGAACCAAGAGGAGATCAATAAAATTTGTTCGTTTTCAAAAGTGAAAGGTTTATAGATATTTAGCCTTGAATTGTTTTATGTTCACTTGCAGTAGTTTTGCCTTTTCTCATTGCTTTAATACAGAACCAAGAGGAGATCAATAAAATTTGTTCGTGTTCAAAATTTCTGGTATAAAATGTTTTGTTCTTGAAACTTTTGGGTATTGCATCCTCTGAGAGATTCTAAGAGAAGAAGTGAAAAAGAACCTGATAGTGGATTTTCATCTATGTGCTTTAGTAAGTGTCTTCTCTTTGATAAGATGTAGTAAGTGTTCTCCTTCTTGCCACAGCTTCCTCTCTTTGAGATTTAATTTTCCACAGTACACCACCAGAAAGAAGTGAAAAGACTTTCCTTTCCACTTTTTTATTCTCATCACGTTAAAACTTTTTTCCTTTTTTTTTTTTAATTTTTTTTAATTTTTAATATAGAGGGTTAGGTTGTTGGTGTTAATTATTGCACACGGAAAACTTTACTATACTTGTGATATGGTTCAAAGGAGAAGAAGTTCTGTTTGTCTTTCCCATTAGTGTGTGTAAAGCAGAATCCAAGAGTGTGAAACAATCCGTTTTTGCAATTTTCAGTTGCTTTTGCTCTTATGAAGAAGGGTATTAAAGGAATTTAATGTGAGCAGTGAGATTCCAGCCAATTGTGTGAAAGAAGGGGTTGGTTCTGGGGAGATGTGTTTTGGGTCATTTGGATGGAGGGGAACAAAAGACTTTTGAGAATGTGAGGAGGGATGAGCTGGATCCTGGATCTCTTGTGGGTGAGAGCTGCTTCTTGATGTCTTTTTGGGTTTCAATTTCTTCCGTTTTTTGGAATAGCTCCTTTACCACTATTATCTCAGATTGAGATTTGCAGCTGTTGGTTTCGTTGTTTGTGTACATGGTGTTTCTTTAATTGGTTTTGCTGGTGTTTGTAGATGTTTTCTTAGTGGATTACTTGTCCACTTGGGGGGGTGGGGTGGATGGGAGTGAATATGCTTTTTCTCGTGCTGGCCGTTATTTGGGTGGTATGGATGGAAAGAAACAATAGAATTTTTGAAGACTATGGTGGCTTAGGTTTGGAAGAGTTATGGGAGAGAGTTAAATTCTGGGCATCTCTCTGGGCTTCTATTTCTAAGGAATTCAAAGACTACACACTCTCTACTATCATTCTAAATTGGCAAGCAGCTGTAGTCTAGGTTTTTGTCTAGTCTATCGCAGGGTTTTAGATCACAGTTAATGCTTAACCTGTCCTTTTTCTCAGTGGACTTCTCGTTTGCTTTCTTGTATTGCTTTTTATTTCTCTAATAAAAAGTTTGTTTCTTCTAAAAAAAAAAAATGCTTTTTCTCCAAATCTACTATTAATTTTCCAATCACGAAGTTAATCATGCTAACCACGACTACACAGCAGAAATGAAATGTATGATTATCATCTTTAATTCTAGCTATAATAGAATTATATCTTATGGTTGAACTCTGGGTTTGTCCCTGCGAAGGTTTAGCAGATTTATGTTTCTTTTTGTAGATTATTTACACTTCTGTTTGTTTGGCTGATACTCCAAGTGAACCTTCAGACTTTTTCCCTCTTTCCGTACATTATCAAGAGCGTTTTTCGGCAGCAGGTCGGACTAGGTATGTCTCGGAACTTTTCCCCTTATTTTGATTGCTTTAGAGTGTTACTTGTTTCTTGAATTCTTTCAATAGCTTCTATCTGTCATTGTTACAGTGGAGGCTTTTTCAAACGAGAAGGAAGGGCAAAAGATCACGAGGTACTTGTGCAAGTTTTTGGTATTAAGAACCCATCTCTGGGGATTTTAGTTTTAGATGAAGCTGTCATGATAAATAATAGACATAGTTTCAAGATTTTTATTTCATGTGATATCTATTGTATATTTTTTTTTTCTTTTTTACTGAGTTTTCTGGCTTTGGTGCATTTATCTAATTTCTTTCTCTTTTGCCTTGGGAAGTGAAAGCCTGGAACAGTTTGTCTTCTTAAGTTGTATTGTATGTGTAGCAGCTAGTTCACAGGAATTAGGGATCATAAAAGTATCAATGTATGAATGCTTACATTTTTTTTTTCTTTTTTAGGAGAAATGACAATTTTTATCCCCACCCACCCATCCGTAGATGCCATTGAGATTCGAACCTGTGACCTCCACCATTTTAATATCTGCCAAATATTTTTTTGTGATTCCAATGTTATACCAATAACCAACAAGCCACAGCTCATTGACAAAAAAAAGGGGATGTTTTCTTTGAGTTTGAATCTTTTATTTAGAGTTTTAGTCCTCCAGTCCTTTCTCAGCCTCTATAAATGTATTGGTCAATTAGCAGTCCTCTTTCCATAAATATGAGTGGAGGGTGAGGTTCTGGGTTCACGTCCTATCTATTTGTGACATGGTTCATTTTCCATGCCAAAAAGACCGATATTTATGTATACAACTACTTATTGTTTGTGTTTTTTTTTCCGGTAAAGGTCCCTACTTTAGAAAAAATTATGCTCTCTTAATCTAGATATGGCTCCTTATCAAGAATGTACATTTCCGAGCAGATTTGAGAAAAGATTATTTACTGCAACTAGAAATTATTTTCTTAAAGTTTTTATGTTTTCTTCTGGGCCCCCATATTGGGACAGATTGTGCTCACTACATATCTCACCTTATGATCTATCATTTCATCGCACATAACTTTCTCATTTTTTGATTGGTTTTTGATTTTTGATTTTAATTTTAATTTGTCTTAAGCTTTGCATTCATGCAGGTTCTCATTTGCAGATTGATTGATAGGCCTTTGCGTCCAACTATGTTGAATGGCTTCTACCATGAAACTCAGATACTTTCTTGGGTATGCCATGATTTTTTACTGCACATATACGTTGCGTAGGTACCTGTGTTTGTCTCATTAATATTTTACTGTGGTTTACTGGTGCATATGCCATTCTTACTTCTTAGAGTGCTTTTATGACTCCCTATTCCACCGCTGGCCCCAATCAAGCGCAATTCCATAGTTTGATTCCAGACGACTGGACACATATCATGCTGAATGGACTTGTGGTCAATAATCTAGTGCAATTTAACTTAGGTTTCTAGAATTAACTTGGTGTGTATAAGTTGAAGCATTATAATCGTTTTTAGAAGACTTGATTGATGAATGAAAGTATGCTTGCCTAGAACCGATATGTTCTCTAGGCTAAACCCTAATTCTTCTCTGTTTTTAATCCTTCATCGTTGTGTTCTTCTTTTCTCCGTATTCTGTCTATATATTTCTCTTTCTTCCCCTCTATTTCTTTTAGCTGATCTTGAGTAGCTTTTTTGTTTCTTGATTATCCAGTGGACTCCTTTATATTGTTTGTAAAGTACTCTTTATTTTAATGAAATTAATATGTTATATATATGTATGTATGTAATCAGGATAGTCTAATGGTCATAAGTTTGCCTTAGAGTTGCAGTTCTATTTATATCTAAGGCATTATGTACTTCCCAGCAGAGTCTGAGACCCATATGTTAATCATAATTTTGATGTAGTCTTGAACCTAATTATTCTTCTCAGTAGGTTTTTTTTCCCTCCCTATTGTGGCACACTTGAACAAATTATGTTGGGCAACTTTTCATCATTTCGTGCTGATACTTTTCACTTTTTTTCGGAGATTTTGCTTAATAAGATACCCAGGACTGAGCATAAGTGAATAAAACCTTGACTTGTGGTGTAGAAGAACAATCAATTTATTTCAGCCTTTTGATAGGACTAGGATTTTCATTTTGCTATCCATGATTCTAGCTCACTAAATTGATGCCTTAAAAGTTATTCACGTTATGTTTTCTATAAAAATAGTTCACTAAATGATAAAGCATGCACATTAATATTGTCAACAACAGATATTATGTGGCTCAAGTTAAACCTGAATGATTGTCTGCAACCTTCATTTCAATATTAAGGGCTTTTAGCTCATTCCCATTATCATAATTTGTAAACAACTCCTCGCAAGTCACATTTAAATCCAATTATAGTCCTATTAGATATTTAATCTTTACTAATCAATGAGGGAATCTCATTTTAACTGCTCATATGCCAATTGAGCACTTACAAGAGCTGTGGTGCAATAATTTTGCATGTTTCACCTTACTAAGAACTTCTTTTGTCAACTTATGCCTGCAGGTGCTGAGTTATGATGGTTTGCACTCTCCTGATTCTTTGGCAGTCACAGCAGCTGGAATAGCTGTGTAAGTCTGATTGCTTCAATTCCCTGAAACGTTTTTGATATTATTATTATTATTAATATTATTAATTTTTTCCTTTGTTTATAGAAGATGACACTTCTTATGTTTAATTATTTAAATTCCACAGGGCTCTTTCAGAGGTTCCAAACACAAAAACCATAGCAGGAGTTCGAATTGGTCTTGTTGGTGACAAATTTATTGTGAATCCAACAACTAAGGAGATGGAAGACTCTGAGTTGGACTTGCTGCTAGCTGGCACAGATAGTGCAATATTGATGATAGAGGTAAACTGTTAGTGGAAGTGTTTTTTTTTTTAACAATGTTAGTGGAAGTGTTTAAATAATATTTTTACAATCTTTCTTAGACCCCTTCTCAACTTTAGTCTTCACATGGATTACATTTTAAACAGCAGTCATGCAGACTTTCATATATGTAAATGAAGATGTAGATGAGTGAGTGTGTGTTATGAATTCTATTTTAAAGCCAGGCCTCATTGATTTTGGGATCATAGGTTTCACCAACATGTAAACTCCCCAAAATACCCCCCAGAGATACAACAAAATAGCTCATAGGCACATTATAAAGAAGGATTACAATTGTAAAATAAAAAAACTAATAATAACTACCAGATCAATCCAACTATATTTTGGAAGAACCATCATGTCTTGCCTGTTATTTTGGTAGTTTGGATGGAAAGACAAATGAATCTTTGAAGATTATTGAAGGATGGAGGTGGAGGAGTTGTGGGAGAGGAATTGTTTTTTTTTTATGCAGTTGGAAATCTCGAAAGTTTTTGGGAACAAACAAGCATCTATACCGAGGATTGGACAAGTGTCTATAATAATGATCAGACAAGTGCCTAAATCAAAGTATAATGTTGGTCAACTACAGAGATAAAAGAAAACGTCTTGAGCTTGTGTCATTTTTTTTTTGAGTAGAAAATAGTTAATTGATTGTCCAATTGTTGGAAATAGCATACATTGAATTTAACCCTAAACAACAAAACTATTAGGGCCGATGTGGTCGCTGCCAGAATCAAACTCAATAAACTATTCCCGCTAAGATGAAGCTTAGGGGAGAACAAAGATACTGCAGCCCAAAGATAGGTTATGTTGACCTGAAATATGCAGAAAGGCAATCTCTTGTCCTTTCCAGCTGCTTGCAGCCTATCTGTGCACAAATTTCCAAATTTTTCATCACTTTTCTTAATATTTCATTGCTTTCTTTCTACTTTCCTCTATAAAATCTTACCCATTTCTTGTCCTACATCATTTTGTTAAAGGGATTAGGCTCATGGTCCACTGTTTGTGTAGTTGTACTTTCATTTAAGTTTTAATGAAAGTTTCTTTGTTCTTAGAAAACACTGTAGTTACCTGGTAGTCTGTATCACTCTTCGTAGATGTTTACTTTTGTATTTTAGACTCATTTCTGTATCTGGACGTGCTTAATGTGGGTATGTCATTAAAGAGCGTTCATTCATAACTTTAATTTGGGATACAGTAATTTTGTGGAAGTTTACTATGTTTCCTTATTTGCAGGGCTATTGTGATTTTCTGCCTGAGGAAAAGTTGCTGCAAGCAATAGAAGTTGGGCAGGTTGTTTACTTAATAAGTATCTTGCCTATATGTTTGCACAAGCTATAATTTATGCGGTGTTCCAATTATCTTGGCCGGCCTTGTTGGCATGCAGGTTACTTGAATATGCAGCTCCTTTTTCTAGATGATACTTATCTTTAGCCATTACTCATATAGTCATCTAGAGAACACCGGATAAGTGACATATTTGGAATTTTTCACATACATTATTCAGGTGATTTGGTGGCACATAAAACATAGATGTTATCTTATACCTGTTTTATTTTTTGAATTAACTACTTGATGTATGTAAATCCTTTGCTGGGAGATTTTAACTCTATCTAGGGTCAGAGAGTTCATGGTCAGTCATTTCTTTGATTGTTTATCAGTAGAATTCAACAACAGAAACAAATCCATATAGATGCATAATTTTGCTTCTACACCAATATCAGGATGCTGTACGAGCAATTTGCAATGAGGTGGAGGCTTTGGTTAAGAAGTGTGGGAAGCCAAAAATGTTTGATGCAATCAAATTACCTCCCCCTGAGCTATATAATCATGTTGAGGTATGCTAATGACCTTTTGCATTAGATCTCTCTCTCTCTCTCTCACACACACACACACACACACAAACTCTGAAGTGCATTTAATAAATTAATATTTGACATGTAAGTCATAATCTCAATAATTGCAGGAGCATTTAGTTTATCATTTTTTCATTTATTTATTTTTGGGTTTGTGGAGATGATGGTTTTGAATATTGGTATGTGTGTAAAAACAATTAAGTATAGGGGTTTGAGAAAACAGTAGATTAAGACTCAAAGATTAAAGGTGCTTTCAAATTTAAAATCGTGTTTTGTATTAAATATTTTAATTGTTGTATAGAGTTTTGTTCAACAGTTTGTATTCCTATTCTATAGATTAATCATATTGCTCAACTTGTTTGAACTGTTGTAATGTTGCATTAGCTAGTTTCTTCTGAAAACCTTGTTGCAAGGCTTTTGGGCTGCATCACTTTTGGTATAACAGATATAAGAGTGTCCATCCATGTTAATTTTCACAAAACTAAGTTTGATATGGATTTTAGCTGTTATATTGGTCATTCACTCATTTGAATGGAAAAAAACAAATAAATCTTTTGAGGATTGTAAAGGTATGAAGTGGAGGGGACTATGGGATATGTGTGTTTAGTATTCATCTTTCTGAGCATCTATTTCTGGGTTAGGATAGAGGCAGTTTTTGGGTTATGGGGTCATATTGATGAACTTTACGATCGAGTTACTTTTTGGCTGCTCTATGGGGTTCAGTCACTGTAGAGTCCAGGCATTATTTGCCATCAGCATTAAAGGAAAGCTGCAGTGAGTTGATAAATTGGTGTTTTCTGGATGTCTCTGTTTCCATGACAGTATTGTTTCCTGTTGAAAGTAGTGTCTCATCTAGGAGTATAAGATCTTCCACGAGAGCTTATCAGGTATTGAGCCGGTCCACCCATTCCCAGTTGTTTTTGCGTTGGATGCTCACATCATATCACAGGATCAGAGCATGCTGTGTCTGTTAGGCCCAATAGCCACACATGCTCCCACATCATCCAATATGAGTTAACTCATGATTGGCTCACCCAATATGAGTTGTCTACATGATAGGCTCTCTCGCCACATGTGATGCGGTGTGTTGAGTCTACTGTCCAACCATTGGAAATGTAAGACCATGCATCGGAGTTTATAAAGTATTACCATGATAAATGGATATGACCAAAAAAGAAAAACTTTATGCTGTATCTGTGCTATATCAGATACGGATATTGTTCAAATACGGCATGGATACATGACTGATGCTCCATTTAGAGTATCTGCCGAATTTTCTGAAAACATGACTTCTGGATACGCCATTATATGCACCAGATATGTTTTAACCCCAGCAAGATACCTTTTGGGAGTTTAAAAGGGGTTTCTAAGGTGCGTTCTTGAGGAACGCCTACATTGGGGCAAGTCAGAATTTGGCCCAGGCACAAGGAATTGAGTGGTTTAGCACCGGCGTCCCCCTTCAGTGCAGAAGCATTGGCTTTTTGTGAAGCCTAGCCTCTTCCTGCATGGGGCACAGCTTTTTGCGAGGTTGTTGTCGACTCCAACCAAAAAGTTTTGACCCTTGTTACTTATTGATGCCTTCACCTGAAACACAACATATCACCAAGTGTTGTTGATCTGCTAAATGACAAAAGAATAGACCAAAATCATCATCGTTTTTAAAATTCTTCAAGCATTCTTAATTGTGTGGCAATTAATAGATATGACTTATTTATTGAAAATATTATACATTATTGTAATTGCCATATCATATCCTGCTTTCTATTTATTTAATTTTTTAAGATTTTCACTTATTGAAAATCTTAAAACACAGTGTTTATTGTACTCTGTATCCTGTATCCGTGTTTGTGCATCATAGAAGTATTGGGCCTCTTCATCTATTGCCAATTTATTTTGGGTTGGATGTTGTTGCAGGTAATTAGATGGTGCAGTAAAAGAGTTCTCGGTAGTTGTTTGTTTTCATTAAATTGTATTAATGTTGTATGGGGAGTCTAAAAGGGGTTAGTTGTCTTGTCATTTATTGTGTTCTGGGAACTATGAGTTTTAATGCTGTATGGGGACTTCAAAGGGTCTCTCTAGAAAAGTCTAGGGAATTACTGTTGTATTTTAAAAGGGATTAGCCCAGGCCTGTAGATACTCAGATTTGAAGTATCTTTTCATCAAAGTACTTTACTTAAAAGGTTTTCCTTGATTTCCATTTAGAAATCTAGCCTCCAACAGTGATTGGAGTAGTCTTTCCCTAGCTCTAAGTGTCAGATTGGCACTATTTGCTGGGCTATTGTATTTGTGGGTGCCATTTACATCAAGTGGTATCAGATCTGTGTTTATTGCGGGTCAATGGCTGCATGAGGAGGTGCTGCACAAGGAGGCAACCAGTGATGAGTCATGGAGCTGCTGGTAATATAGCGACAAGAGAAGATCTTGGAAACAGCAACAAAGACAACTGCAAGGGCAGATTAATCAGCTATGCACGAGGTTAGAACAATCTGGAATGTTTCCTCCTTAAAACCAGAATCTGGAGAGGCAAAGGGTTCCCCAAATGCATGTATACCATCAAAGGAACATGAGGAATTGACCATCTTTTGAAAGATATCAACAGACACCTTTCGAAGATGAATCTTCGGATGAAGATGCTGGAATTTTTCCCATGGGATGTCCCCCAATAATCAATAGGCCAGTTGAACGGGATCAAGATCCTTGGCTAAAGGTGGAAGAGGATAACATGGCGAAATTGGGCAGCATTTAATCCGTTTTAAGGGTGGGCAGCATTTATGAATGGATGGTGATGCCTTGGAGAATAAGGACCACTTGATGAAGTGGGAATTGGCCTCCAGACCAAGAAAATATGAGGATTGGGTGTTTGATTAAAATGAATGTGGCATTATATGGAAGTGATTATGGAGATTTCTTCGGAGAGGGATTCTCTGTGGCAGGGTGTCATCTGTAATAAATATGGTTTCTATTGTGATGTTAAGAGATTCCTTGAGATTTGAGAAGCCATGGAAGTAGAGGGAATTTCAGCTTTCTCTGAAAACCCGAGTCTGGCTGTGGGAAACGGGAAGAGTAAGATTTCGGGAAAATAATCAGGCAGTGAACTTCCTCTTTGTTTATCTAGTCCATGTTCTCGTAGATTGTATTAGATGCATTATGTTGTAATTGCCAATATGTCTCTCTTCCTCTTGTCCTTCTCGGTCGATAAAGTTAGATTCCTTGCATCCCTGTGCGCCTCAGAGTCTAAACTTTTGAGGATGTCTCCACTAGTTTTATTTTCCTGTATTGGTCTGCTTTGTTGAATGAAGTTGTCTGGTTTGTTATGTTTCCATTCGGGGATACTTTGTAGGTGGTCTCCATGGACTTCTTGCCCGTCTTGTTTCTGCAATACCTAGACAATTTGTTTTGTTTCCCATAAAAAAAAGAGAGATTTAGTTATCTTGTGCATAATTTTGAGTGTTCAAGTATTGTAATTTACCATGTACAGGAAATTGCTGGTGATGAGTTGGTAAGAGCTCTGCAGATTACACACAAGATTCCTAGAAGAAAAGCTCTGTTGTCATTGGAAGGAGAAGTTTTAACTATACTTACTGAAAAGGGATATGTCAGTAAGGATACAGCTCTTGCAGGCAGTGAAACAGTACCAGATATATTTGAAGATGAAGATGAGGATGAGGAAATGATTGTGGATGGTGAAGTAGATGAAGGTGATGTTCATATAAAGCCTAGCTCACGAAAATCGACTCCCTTGGTATACTTCAATTCTATCTATTCTTTATTTAGTGTTTTATCATTCTGCAAATGGCATCTTTTAACGTAGTGTATATGCTGTAGTTTATTGGTATTTGTTTGTTTTTTTAGCATTTTTTATTTGTTGATTGCTCTGAGATGTAGTTGAGATATTTTTAGATCTATAATTAGCTTAGGCTAACTAATTTTTTTTTCTTTTCTAATAAGTACGACTTTTTGGACAAGATGCCGATTGATTTGCGACCTATATGTTCTAGTTTATGATTCTACATTTAAAATAGAGTCAAATAACAAAAGAGTAACATTTGAAAGATGTAAATGACAGCAGCATTCCAATAAGAAAGACTGTCATGGAATGATTTCTGAATTCTGAGGAAAGGGATGCCCATAGAGATCCCCAAAACCAGACCTTTCCCGACAAGAGGTCCCAGCTCCGCTCCCCATCCAAATTAGCCAATACAACTGTTACAGTGCATCTTCCCAGAATACCCATATTTTGCCCTTCAAAAAACTTTTCTGTCAAGCAATAAGACTACACAATCCACTTGATTGCACCCAACCCTCCTTAGTCTCCCTGAAACAAAAAAAAGGGCTTAATTGAGATAGCTAGTGTGTAAAAAGAAGAGGGAAGAGGATAACATGGCGAAATTGGGCAGAAACTTGGGCCCAAGTAACATATAATTCTAGCTATCTTATGATTTGATTTAAACCAATAAATGGGAGTTCATTGAAAATATGTAGAGTCAAAGCACAATTGCCCAAAGCCATAACCAAAAAGCTGGCAGCCTGATAAGAAGCTTTTTGTGATTCAGGCATACTGTACTGTTGTTATCTTGGTACATTCTTAACAGCTTATGCCTCTTGGATCTAGTGGTGTTATAGAGCTCTGGTTGTAGGAAGTCTTGTGTTCGAAATCCCCAATCCCCTTTTCCCACTTTGTTTCTTTGAAGGTGCAGGTGAGCTGCACCTCTCTGCCTCTCCACGTGGAGGATGGGGCTACACGTGTGGGAGGGTGTGCTTGAATGCACTGTTGGCCAGTTTAACAACAACATAAGTTTGTGGAGTCCAGTGGTTGTCTAGCAAGTTAGACTTGTTAAAAGCTCATAACATCCAATTGTAAGTTTACAGATAAATAGGAAATGTTGGCTGCAGAGAATTTAATAATTGTTGATATCTTAGAAATAGAACCTACCAACTGCAGACTTTCAAGTTTGCAAGGTACTTTAATTCCTTAAAGTTGATCCATCAAATGACTTATGGTTCAGAATCGATTCAACCACTATAATTGTGATGACTTTTGTGATCGTATAGTTTATATATCTTTGGGTTAACATTTGACTGAATTTACTATAGTTCTGATTGTGTTGCTGCTGTTTTATTTGATTGTGTTGCTGCTGTTTTATTTCTTTTCCGTGTCCTATGAATTTCATATATTTTATGAAGCTTCATGTTTTTGAAAATTTCAACTGATAATTATATATTCTGGTTTTGTTGAATTTTATATAAATTAACTGTGAGTGCAAGAAAATAAAGTACTTTTATTATTCTCTAGTTTTTTTCTGAGGTAGACGTGAAGCTGGTATTCAAAGAAGTAACATCAAAATTTTTGCGCAGGCGCATTGTGGAGGTATGAGCATTGCTGTTGTTTACATATGCTACTACTTAAATACTCTGAATATAAAACTTTCATGTTTAGGTGTAGTTCGTCTGTTAAATTTATGATATGGGTTGTTTATATAAGACGGGATTTGAATATGGGAAATCTATGTTGGGTTCTGCGATTTGTGATGTAGAATAGATAGGGAAGACTAATATTGCCTACAATAGAACTTGAAATTGCTAGAAAAGGAGACGGAACAAAACTTAGAGAGGTTGGGTTGTTAGATATGTCTGGTATAACCTAGGATCTCTCCCAAACTTCAAACAAGGCCTCACACCTTCTATTTGATTCACTCATGAAATCTATGAAACAATCGTAGTACTGTTCATGGCTTCAAAATGACAGAAAATGCTTTAAATAGAAGACATTGTAGCCACCTTGAGAACTCCACTAGAACCTTCTAGGCACCTTTTAGAAAACAAAAATTAAATATGACTCTTAATTAAATAACAAATGGACTAAACCTCTACAACTTTCAAGGAACCTCTTTGAAAATTGCTGCACTCTTCCCGCTGTGTTAATTAAGCTAAATCACAACTAGGGCCTGCAGTAGCCTAATTCCTAATTCCACCAGATCAAAGTATTGGGCTGGGCCTCTTCTTAGTTCGCTTATGTTGAAGTGGGCCTGGTTGCTGTCACTTTTCCTGGGACAAAATTGTGGACATTGTTATGATGCTATCGACTTACTCTTCAGCATAATCATACTTCTAAGTGTCCTGCAAACATTAGCGAGAATATTCTCAGGTGTATGAGCAAACACTAACATCAAATGCTACAAGTCTGAAGAAAATATAATGAAAAAAGTAAGCTTCCAAAAAACTGATAAGAGCTAAATGTTGATTAGTGAATCATCAATTCTACGTTGGTGCTTCATCTCTCTGTCTTCTCCATAGGATTGAATCCTAATGGTGTTACCCGATCACGTTTTGGGAAGTAATAGATGTACTGTATTAGTGTATCTGTAATGTTATCGTAAAGGATGTTCTAACCTGGCTGTTTGTGTGCAGAACACTTGACTTTGCTCATGCTTTCAAGTCTAACCATCAGCAAAAATCCTTGTGGTTCTGGTTAGTTAAGTGGTTTACATATTTCACAACCTGTTAACTGACCCAAATAAATTGGGTTGCAGGAAAAAGAGAATGAACTCACCCCAATATTGTTGGGTCTGTTGGCCTGGAAAGAAAGAAGGGAAGCAACGCATCATGGGAGAGGGAGAGTGGCAGCGGCAGCCTTGGGAGAGAGAGAGAGTGGCAATGGAAGAGATTGGAGAGGAGGGGCAGTGGCTGCCTGATGAGGGAGGGGGTCAGTGGTGGCCTAGAGAGGGAGAGTGGTGTTAGGATCCCAATGTTTGCATCGCAAAAATAGTAGATGGATTAAGATGAGTGGTATTATTTGTGTGCATAATGGTGGGTCATTGAATGCTGATAAATGAGTGAAGCCGTCTTGAAGCTAGGACAGGGCTTCCACCGGGTCAGTGTCGATAGAGTGGGCAGAGAAGGACTTTGGGTTCGGAAGTGTGGTGGAGCTGTTAGGATCCAAATGTCCTACATTGAAAAAATGTAGATGTTAGGATGGTTTAAAGGCACATGGGTGGGCACTTGGGCCTGGCCAAACCCTAGGAGAGAACGGAAAAAGGTGTTTGGAAGAAAGAGAATAAAAAGGATCGAAGAAAGCCACCACTCTGATACCAATTAGTTGTGAATTTCTTAGTATTTATTCATGTCTTAGAGGAGTTTATGAGTTAACAGTTGGGTAAGGAATCAAAACCTACAGCCAATGTGATAAGAACACCCTAAGGACCCTCCTATTTGGACTATCATCAACCCAAGCCCAGCACTATGATCCAATTGATATCCAGCCCGATCAAGTAGTAACAGTATATTCTAGACATAGCTATTTTGCCATCTAGCTTACTGACATCTCCAAAACTGGTCCATGGACACTTGTTAGCCTTTGAAGCACATGTGTTCAAGCTAGTAGTTTAAATACTGTATTTTGGCAGCCTAGTAGCTTATGAATGAAAATGTCTAGTCTTTAAATTCCTTTCTCTTTATCTGTTCATTGTTTTAGTCCTATCATAATGAATTAAAGGCTAAACTTGCACGTACATAACTATGAACATATAGTAAATACAATGATTATAGACATAGTTGTCTATAAGTAATACAGGCTAATTCACATAGATTAAGGAGATGATTGAGGAGGTTGTCTAACATTTTTCAACCTGAAAATAAGTTTTTGTACTTTAAACATTATTAATGCTAGTCGTATTTTATGTGTTAGATGCTTTCTTTTTTTGGTTCCTACAGGGTGGAAGAAGAAGTGATAGGCGGAACCCAGATGAGATTCGTCCAATTAACTCAAGATGTGGACTACTTCCAAGGGCACATGGAAGTGCTCTTTTCACACGTGGGGAAACACAGGTTGAAATTTTTTATGCCTGGATCCCTATCTGATTATGTTTTTCTGTACTGGAACTGCTCTCATGACTCTCTTAGATAACTTTACTGCTCTAGTTAAAAACATAAAAATATATAAGAAAACAAGAAAAAAAAACACATTTGATGTTTACCTGTATTAGCTATGCATGTGCTCCTCTGTGTGTCACATGTGTGTGTTTTAAATTTTTTCTGCGCGATTTATTTCTTCCGACCAGTTAAACCCATCAATGGAGCTACATAATCTTGACATTGTTTGCTGGCAAGTTTGATAGTTTGATTACTTTTCAAATTTAAGGTGAATCTTCATTTTGTGAACAAGCGTCATGTCTAACTATTCTGAATGTTTGAAACAACTTATCTCTCATCCTGTAATAAGCTCAGTTTACTAGTAATTTAGCAGAAGTTATGTATCATTGACTTTTTAGTCACAGCCAAATTCTTTAGGGAGTTGCTATGTACTCCAATAATGTCAATCTAAACTCCCTTTGCACATTTTATATGACTGTAGGAAAAGTAATAAATATTATTATGGAGTGTAGATTTTTTTTTTGATAAGAAACAAAATTTATTCAAAGACAAAGAATACAATACAGTGGATAAGAAATCCACATCTACAGAAAGGGATCAGGAAGCTTAGAAAAAATCAGAACTAAAAACCAAAACACCCCTCCCTGATACCCGAGAAAAAACACTACCAGACCTAAACTGCAGCTGCTCTCCAATCCCTCAAAATAGTGGAGAAACTGTAATCCTTAAATGCCTCGGAAACTGAGGCCCATAACGCCACCCAGAATCTAATTCGTGCCCAAAGAAACTCAACTCCTACCCCCCCATAAGCTTCAAAAATTCTTCTATTCCTTTCCATCCACAACACCCAAAAAATTGCAAGAACACCGCATCCCCATAAAACTCTGGCTTTCTTCCCCCTCCCAAAACCGTATTGGTTATTCTGGTTTTGGGAAAGCAGATCAGAGATCTGAGATGGGGCATCCCAAGTGACACCAGCTTCCCAATATAACTTCTGCCACAATTGGGAAGCCAAATCACACTGCAAAAAGATATGAATAGCAGATTCTCCATTTTGTTTACACAAGACACACCAATGGGGTGAGAAACAACTGTTTGGTCTTCTTCGTTGAAGCATCTCACATGTGTAGATTGACATTTCCATTTTCGAAAGCATCTCAATTTGACTCTCATTTACTCTTACTGAGTGTTGCCACTCCCTGCTTAGATGATTTTATCAGCTAATCATTTAACAAGTGTTCTCACTTATTCAGTTCTGTGGATATTGGAAGGCTGTTGAAGTTTCCAAGTTACGTCATTAACATGTCCTTTTCCTTTTCGTCTATTTTACAGTCATTGGCTGTGGTTACACTTGGTGATAAGCAGATGGCTCAGAGGATAGACAACCTAATGGGTGTAGATGAATGGAAAAGGTTTTATCTCCAGGTCTCTCTCTCTCTCCCTCTGTGTGTGTGTGTGTGTGTGTGTGTGTGTGATGGGCACTTACGGATACCAAAATTTGCCTCTGGCACACATAGTTCTCATGTGTATATGTTTGTATACAAATTTACACATTTCTTGTCCACTCTATTCTACAGCTTGTTAGTAAATTCTTGCTTTGTCTCAAACAATATGTGTGTGTTTTTGTTTCTATCTATATATATATCCACTCTATTCTATAGCTTCTTGTTAATAAATTCTTATTTTGTTCTCAAACGATATGTTTGTATGTGTGTGTACAATGATTCTCAGGTAAGGAGGTCCTTACTTTTTTAAGGTGCGAAGTTTTGATCTCAGCCGTTAGATCCGTTTTAAATGATTTGATCTGACAGCTGAGATCAAAACTCCGCACCTTAAAAAGTAAAGACCTCCTTAGTGGAGAAGCCATGTGTGTGTATATATTTATATATATTTTACTTTATGTTTTTTCTAAGTTAAAATCGGGGGGTGGGGGGGGGGGGGGGGGGGGCGGGGGGGGGGGGTGGGGGGGGGGGGTGGGGGTGTTTTTTTTTTTTTTTTTTTTTTTATTTTATTATAATTTTAAAAAAAAATAAAAAATATAAAAAAAAAAAAAAAAAAAAAAAAAGGGGGGGGGGGGGGGGGGGAAGAGCCCCCCCCCCCCCCCCCCCCCCCCCCCCCCCCCCCCCCCCCCCCCCCCCCCCCCCATATTTATATATATTTTACTTTATGTTTTTTCTAAGAGAGATTTTATGAAAACTAGAAATTGGAAATGAAGAAAAATGAAGTTCTATTGAAGGTAATCCATAGACAAAATGACTAAAAACATCGAAACATTCTTAAACACTAGAAGCAAGCATCACTTCACGACAGCTGATAGCTGAGTACTTCCGAAAATCAACCTTAACCAGCGTCCATAAAACTGTCGAAATTCTCACTCGATTCCAAGGTTCCTTGCAACCCTAGAAAGTTCTTCTGTTATGCTTTGTGAATATGGAGTTCTGTCCCACCCATTGCTAATTAGTTTTGGATTGGATGCCTAGATTTGTTCATGATATCAGAGTGGGTTGATCCACTGTGCAAGTTGTACATATTGGCTCGTTTCTCATTCTCACACGTCCATTCTCGCCACGTGTGAGTGGGCTTGAGAGAATATGGCATGTTGTCCAATATTGGAAAATAAGAGTTTTCATAAGTGCCACCCCGTTAAAAAAAAAAAAAAACTTGATCACAAGTGTTGACCCTTCCAAGACCCTCCAACCAAATCACTAGTCTTAACTTTTCTGTTTTCCAGATCTGAGAAGAACCTAAGAAAGAGGGAAGAATTACTATGTTAGTTTGGTCATAGTTCAATAGATATTACATTGTGCCCCTTTTTTCTTCCTATATTTTGTAGATTGATCAATTTTATGATTTCCTCTGTTCCCATCATGCATCTTTTTTCCTATATTTTGTAGTTTGAAAATCTATCCATTTTTTTTTTGTTTTTTGTTTTTGTGTGGAAGTATCGGTAACCTGGCAAATATTATGAACCTTGTTATTAATTTTTCAGTACACATTTCCCCCTTCATGTGTTGGGGAAGTTGGACGGAATGGAGCACCTAGTAGAAGAGAAATTGGTCATGGAATGCTTGCTGAGAGAGCTCTTGAACCAATATTGCCTAGTGAAGATAATTTTCCTTACACTATACGTGTTGAGAGCACAATTACTGAAAGCAATGGATCTTCAAGGTCGACCTTATCAATATGTTGTGTTTACACAGTTATCATGTATATATATTTCAAACATCTATAGCAGGGTCAATTTTTCTTATGAATGTTTTTCATGCCTTTTGACTGTGCACTATATATATATGAAGATCTACCATTTAACATCATCTTTTGGGGGGAATACAGTATGGCATCTGTGTGTGGGGGATGCTTAGCACTACAGGATGCTGGAGTTCCAATCAAGTGCTCTATAGTTGGAATAGCAATGGGTCTTGTTCTAGATACTGAGGAATTTGGGGGCGATGGTTCTCCGCTTATTCTCTCTGACATAACTGGATCTGAAGATGCATCTGGGGATATGGATTTCAAGGTCTCGTTCTAGAATTTCTTCTATCACCATCTTAGTGCTTCTGAAGATAACAAAGATCATTATTTAATAGCATAATTCGTTAAGTGAAGAATTCAGTGATTTCAGGTTGCTGGAAATGAACATGGTGTAACAGCATTTCAGATGGATATAAAGGTCAGCTATATGTATGTTCTCTTTCAAGATGAATCTAAGTGACGGGTTGTGAAAAGAGTGCGTGTCAGTGTGGGTATTATTTGTGTTCTAGTTTTCTGTTGATTGTCCTAGGTAATATACATAGGCTTTCTTATCTTAGGTGAGCGGGATTACATTACCAGTTATGAGAAAGGCACTCCTGCAAGCAAAAGATGGCCGGAAGCATATTATTGGTAAATTGTACTAGTTAGTATTTTGTTCTAGTAAATTTCTCAAGCAACTATAGCACTGTCAATTTTTCTCATGAATGTTTTTCAAATGGTGCCTTCTATCTCCAATAAATTGGAAATTTATTTATTGTTTCCCGGAGGAGGAATCGATAGGATTTTATTGTTTGTTTGATTTCCCATGTCCATGCTTTCCTGTGGTCAAAATAAAGAATGATAAATGACAATAGTCTTTCGTTCTCTTTTCACATGTCCTATTTTTTCATGTAAATAACACTGTTGACCATGAAGAATATATTGTTTACATGTTCTTGCCTTTAGAGAGAAAGAATTACAATAAAGGAAGATAGTAAATACGTACTCTACCTCAACAACTACATTTTGTGTGTTATGGTCTAACACAACTATTGGAGTATCAGTTGTTCAAAAAATAATGGATTTTACTATGTTTGAGCTATTAGTTCAATTGATAAGATTGTCTCTAATCTTAAGTGGGTCTAAACTATAAACACCCACAAAATACAGCTGAGTTTGCCGTAGAAGATATCTTTTTTTGTTTTTCCTTATTTTGTCCCATCATTGGAAGGTGAAGTTAATTCCTCTTTTTTTTTTTTTTTCCTTTTCTGTTAAAAACTCAGCGGAACTGTTGAAATGCTCCCCTCCTCCTTCAGGAACGCTTTCTAAGTATGCACCACTGATTCACATAATGAAGGTTTGCTCCATATTCTCTGCCAGTTGAAGCTGATGGTCTGATCTGTACTGTACCTCTTGCTTATGACCTTGTTCTTGTCATAGGTCAAACCTGAGAAAGTAAACTTAATCATTGGTTCTGGTGGGAAGAAGGTCAAAAGTATTATAGAAGAGACTGGAGTAGATGCAATTGACACACAAGAGGATGGGATAGTAAGACAAGATAGGACCTAATCTATGGCCATACATTTTCTTGTAATCACATGTAACTTATCTTTTGGCTATTGCAGGTGAAGATTACTGCCAGGGATTTATCGAGTTTGGAAAAGTCAAAAGCTATTATCGCTAACTTGACAATGGTTCCAACTGTTGGTGATATCTACAGGTAGCTGGTTTTTATTTTTTTATTTTTTTTCCTAATAGAAAAATAGATACAGATCTTTCATTAACATTTTCTTTACCAAAATTCCAATATTTATTTTCTCAACATTCCCTCATTAATGATATCTGCCTAAATTTATGCTTTACTGTGCATTTTAAAATAAAGTACCTTTAATGCCCTTATATTATCAAATTATCAATATCAAGCTGACTAAAAAAATATGTTGGTGATAAATTATCTAAAGAATATTTTTTTATGACTGACGACAATATTCATTAGTAAAGAGAAATTATATCGTGAAGGTATATCGTGGTGCTAGCACTACCGGTGCAAAGATTCTAATAATAACACCACATGCGGTGACACAGGGTATACTACCCGTAGTTAAACCATACAAGATGATCCATCTAGGCGAGAAGCAATCCACCTAAAGATTTAGACCTTTATGAACAAACACCATAGACCCGTGGCCTTACTGTGTCTAAGCCAGCCAATGTGAGTTTTTGGTCCATATTCAAAAATTGATTGAACCTGGATACCCGGATACCAGTCATAACTCGTATTTTAATGACTGCTTGGTTCAACCCGGACCTAAGTAATTGCATGCCCAACAAGCCCCAAAGTCCACAGGAAACCCTAGCATGATTTGCCGTATACAAAAAGCAGCCGCCACTGTCACTGTCAGGAACTCCCGCAGCTGCCTTCAATTGCATCTCCAACATTGACGGTTATGCCAGAACTCACCTTGTCCAACAGTCAACCACCATTAGAGGATGACCGTGCACAAAACCAATCTAGGCCTCTCTAGGATCCCATGCTGCACTCCACACCGATGCCTGCCTAAACACTCACGAGGGACAAATCTAGTAGCCAACCGGTGATACCGCCATTGAAAGACCATCAAAGCAGAAGGAGTATGCCACCAGAAGCGCTGGAAACCTCTGTCGTAGCCTAGAAAGGTCGACGCACAAAATTCTAGGGTTAGGGTTTATGATCTCTGGTTGAGAAAGAACTGAGCATGACATGCTCAAAGAACTGAAGTGGTGTTGAAGGAAACTCCACCACAGGCCTCAATGTGTTGCGGTGCCGCCAAGTTGGGTGCTAGGCGTCATCGGCATGTTGGGTGTGGCTAACAAAACCCTAGAATTAGGGCTTGTTGCCAAAAGTTGAGAGAGAAAACTCTCATTAGGTGCTTGTGAAATCTAACCGTAGTAGAGCGAGAGCCTTGAGAGAGAGCCGCATTATTCAATTTATCAAAAGAATTGTACCAAATTGTTTTATATAAAGTTTACTTTGCATGTTCGCTTTACATATAATTTTATCTGGAAACATTCAAGCTATATCAAAGATGTTAAGAACCATGATGAATATTAAAAAAATCATATTCCATTAGGATGATGCATCTCTGTCATAAATGCATAATCATGACATGAAAACTTGAATTATTGCACAGGGATAGTGAAATAGTGGGTGTCACATAGTTGCATTATCTTGATGGGAAAAAGTGAATTGCATTTCGATTCTAACTGTCTCACATGTACGCTCAGTTTTTTAGACTCAATTTCATGATTGTGGATCTTGTTTGATAGATTGATGAATGACTTTCAAATATACATTTATCTTTTGTAAAATGGACTTTGTATAATAAACTTATGGTTTTCAAATTTGACAAATTGTAGTTATTGTATTTAATACCTTCACATAAGGTCATTTGCTATAGTACTTTTCTCTAGGTTGTGGATTCCTTAATCCTTATCCACTCCTTGTATTGTTTTCTATTTTTTTTTTCAATCAAATCGTCTTCTCTTCACAGAAAAAAAGAATTTAATTATATATGGCTATATCTTATAATGTAGAGTTACCCCATAAAATAGTCAGACAACAAATTAAATGATTGTCCCAATCTAAAAGAAAAGTTTATTTAGATCTAAGGACCAAGATCCAAAAACCAAAAGTGTATAGGTAGTTTCTCCACTAGAAATGGTCCCTTTTGTTTTTAAGAAAGAAACTGAGATTTTATTAGGAGCAAAAAGCCACAGAACTTTGAGGTCAAGAAAGTCTTCAAGACCAACAAAAAGAACTCAGGAACAACAGAAACTACAAGAAAACCAAAACTATTAAGACACTAAAGCTTTCCAATCTAACATTAAGGCTGAAAGGGTGTAGTTTCTAAACTCAGGGTTAGACCAGAAGCTAATTCGATCCTAAAGTACTTCTACACACAACCCGGGAAAATCATCAAAATTCGCCTGTTTTGCTCCATCCAAATAGCCCAAAAACAGCCAATATTCTAAAGCTCCAGAGGGTTTTTGCCTTCTTGCCTCTTCCGCAACAATTGAAACAAATACTTAACAAATCATAACACCTTTTAGGAATGACCCAGCTTACACCAAACTCCTTGAAAAATCTCCCCCAGATTTGAATAGAAAAGGGGCAATGAAGGAATAAATGATCAACACTCTCTTCCCCAGCCTTGCAGAGAATGCACCACTGAAGGTTAAGATAGTGAGATGGCCATCGCTTTAGGGGTTTCAAGAACTCTGTTCCTTAACTAGCTAAACTTGTACCCTATCTGAATTTTTCTGCGACTACTTGCCAACATATCTGTGAATAGAATGTCTCTTTACTATGCATTGATTAAGATCGGTAGATAACCATATGATTCTGCGCCCTTTGATGTATCAGGAATTGTGAGATCAAAACAATTGCTCCATATGGAGTATTTGTGGAAATAGCACCTGGGCGAGAGGTATAATTCATTGCATCTTTAACAACCTATTCATTAGTTCTTTTACCTTTGTATATCGTGACGCTTGTTTTTTTGGAGAGGTATGCTTAATTCATTAGTTGTTTTAGCTCTGTATATGGTCATGATGCTTGTGTTATGGAGACGTAGGCCTCCTATTTTAGAGGGATGGGGTTGAAACATAATATTAGAAATCTCAATTCTCAATCTTTTACAGGGACTTTGCCACATTAGCGAGTTGAGTTCAAATTGGCTGGCAAAGGCAGAAGATGTAAGCACATAATTCTAAAACCATTCTTATAAGTCCACGATATCATATGCAAGGATCATGAGGAAAATTTCTGGTTTATTTTTTTACAGGCTTTTAAGGTGGGAGACCATGTTGATGTTAAACTTATTGAGGTATGGTCTATTCTTGCTGACATATTTATTCCAGGAAAAAAGAACTTTCTGACTTATTTATTTCAGGAAAAAGAATGTAATGTGAAATGTGTAGTGATACAGTAATACAGATGAATTAGTATTAATCCACTTTTCATTGGGGCATTAACCTTTGCACAGTTCTTATAAAAACAACAATAATAATTAGCCATGAGATAAACACATGAAAAAAAATGTAGCACATTATAATTATAAACACATGAGAAAAAATTTAGTGACTCTTTGTCCCAAAAATCTGAAGAACATATTTCATCTCAATAACATAAACAATGGCCATTGGATTTGACAAAATTGGAGAATCCAATCCAAAACCACTTGGCAATGGGTGGAGAGGCCCAAGACCTTATACATTTTTAATATTTGTATGGATTTGACACTAAGTTGGTTTTATTAAGGGAGATTTGGATAAGGTTATATTGAGTTGCCGAATGGAACCTGTATAATTGTGTTTTATAGCTTGAAATGTTTTTTATTGCGTTCAACAATGATCTTGCTACTACTGTGTCTTGTCCTTCTATGGACTTTTTCCTTTCCGCACACTTCAACAAGAGCACAATCCGTGCGCATTGAAGAAATTAGAACGGGGTTTTCAATTTGATGATAACTGGTTGCCAAAATTAACTCAATTGGGCATGGCTCCAACAATTTTATATCTATGCATATAGTGACGGTTTTGAATGGCCAGATTATAAAACATTGGTGGTTTGGCACAAAAACTTTCACCACTCATAGGAAAATTAGGATTGGGATAAAAATTTTGGATCTTCCTAATGGGTGCAATTGAAAAAAAAAAATAGCATTGTTAATATACAACACCTTTCGATTCTAGTCTTTGACAACTCGGTTTAGTTAAATTAGTTTAGGTGTTGCATTTTTCTTCGCCAGATTTTTATACCTTGATTGTTTGTAGTTTTTCTTGCCTTCTGCTCATCGTATGCTTATACTGGGCCTCAACTACTTTACCGACTACAATCTCATATTTATGGCCATGTAATATCAGGTAAATGAGAAGGGGCAACTTCGCCTTAGCCGCCGAGCATTACTTCCGGATGCAGATCCTGAGAATGCCAATGTAAGGCAGCCTACAGGTGACTCAAAAGATGTAGCTTCTCAGGAAACATCGGGCAAGGACAAAATTAGGACATCAAAAATTACAAGCTCACCTAAAAATAATTCAGCGGAAAGTACTCTGCTTCCACAAAAAAAGTTCATACGGAGATCGGTCAACCCTGCTAAAGATGGACTAAATATCAATAAAGATGCGACAGAGAAGAGCAGCAGTAGAGTAGTGGGCAGTTTATCCAGCAAGGGCGAAAATAGTTTAGTGAATGGAGGGGCTAACATTGGATAGTAAGGATGTTTATACTGATGAGGGTTATCTTTTGGCCCCATTTGTCATGGTGAAAATGACACTGCAATGCCCGTCAGACTAACAGCAAGGGTACGAATTTTCTATTTACCATTGTACTTTTATTAATGTCACTAGATGCATGCATGTACATATAGTTGGTGTATATCAGCTACATGTCACTTCAGATAATTAGCAACCTTTTTATTCATGGTCATCTTCAATCTCCTTGTTGGGAAGGTAGGCTTCAAAGAGATCATCATAAACAATGCCAATTTGCATTTTTCGTCACGGGAGCATCCATATCTTTTTAAAAATTAACATTGAAAACTGATTGTATCCATTAGGATTAGATTTCAGGTATGTCTCCATGCATCTATGATTCTTGTTTAAGGATAACGGTTTGCCCCATGGCCAGAATAAGAGCTCCATGGGATGGGAAGGGCTTCCCTCCCTTTGGAGGTATAGGTTACTGCATCAAATTATGAAATTTATCCGTGTTGAGAAAATCTTATAATTGATCATTATGACTCACTGACTAAGCTGTAAATGGTACAAGGCTTATATACTCAAGGTTTATTTTGTAATTTTTTTTGCCACAGTACTCGGGCTGTAAATGGTGGATTATTTCCCCGAGGTTAGAACATTCCGCTGAAAGGTTCACATCACATGCATTGTTGTGATTCTGGTGGAAGCTCATAACCCTACATCATATGAGCTTCGAAATTTTGCTGAACCAATTGATTGTTACAATTCTATTTGCAAGAAGAAAATGTCATCTGCCTTTTATTTCTGTAGAAACTCTTTTCCTTTTTCCTACTCTTTTTGCTAATATGTAAAGTTACAGGTGTGTTTAATAATTACCTGGTAGCTTCGTTGGCTCTAACTGCAGCACAATAGTGTTGATCCTCTCTTATAAATTATAGTAGTTGACCTCCTTCCATTATGCTAGTTTTAATAAGCATTTTTGTATTATTAGTAATTTGTATGATCATTTTCTCGTGCAAGGTGCCCGTCAGTAGCTAGTTTTTAGCAGCATTTTGAGACATGAGATAGACGTACGTGTTTCTCATCCGAATTAATGTTGAATGATAGAAGAAATTTATTGCATGGTAACTAAAACACTCAATGATTGGGTTCGAAAAATATACTGGAGATTGGTTCAGTTATTTCTGGATAATGCTGGTAGCTTTGACATCATGTTTAGTTGTTACTTGTGGAAGTCTCCTTGTATAGGATCTAACTATCATCATTATTCATGACTTGTACTTGAGTTGTGAAATATTAGAAACGTTCTAATTAAAAACGAATTCATGTTTTTACAATTGATTACTCGTAGGTCACACACAAATGGGCATTGTTTCTACTGTATCATATTTGTTACCCACAGATCATTCCGCGCAGAACCATTCTCCTGCTGCTTAGAAGATCATTTTCTTGGCCGGTATGACCATAACCAAAGAATAAACCTTGGCTAAGCAGCTCACCAAGATAGAAAATCAGTACCCACGGTGTTAGTTGTACCGACCATACCGTTTTGCTGATTATGTGCAAGGATGGACATCTCCCCAATGTATCAAGTTCTTGTTGGGCTCGGCACATGATGACAAGCTAGCAGGCATATTCCTCGGTTTCCACAGGCATGCCTGGATCACATTTGAGTTGATTAGGCAATGTCCCCTAGCTTATAGTGACATGACCCAATATGGGACATCCACTGACTTTTCGTTTCGCAAGTAATAGACATCGAGAGAATCTCAACTCACATACTATTCTCGTATCAAATGCGTTACCTATCGATTCGAATAAATCTAGTAGTAATAGTTGGCACCGTCTGTGCGAATCGTCTTTCGATCACCCATATACACTACTACTGCTAGACTCCATTACCTCCTATGTGGCGTAATATGAGAAACAATACCAAGCCAGGAAGAGAACAAAAACCAAGGGTTCAACTTCCACCTCTGTACAAACCAAAGCCCCTTTCCTTGATTTGTATGTATTTTACGTACAAAGTATGCTCCTAATCACTTGACTTGTGCTTAATCTGAAGCAAAACAACATCATTAATCCATGTTTGTAATCATTGTAGGTTAAATAAGCGAGAGGAAGTAAAACGAAGGAAAATGAGGCGATTTGGGAGCATTTCGAGTCATTTCAAACCAATTTGATCATAAAGTTAACTTGTGGTCAACCATGACTCGATGATGTCATGATAAAGAAAGTCAATTTCCGGAGGTTTGATATAACAAGACGAAAAACCTGACCGTTAACTTAAAAGTCAACTTGGTCAACTCAAAGTGAACTTGGCCAAAAAGTCAAAGCGCGTCACACACTAGAAACATAGCAAACCTTGGCTTTCCCTTAATGATTTTGTGTCGCATGTTATTTTAAATTCAAATGCACACATATGTTACCATCACACATCAACATTATTTGGATTTTAGCTTTCCACCTTGCATTCTTTTCTCTAAATTCTTACAAATTTTGATTTTCCTTCTGCATTATTTTCTCTAAATTCTTACCCATTCTATCCTCACCCTCATTTACGTTTTCCCACCAACCTTATGTTCTCTAGTTATTTTAGCTCTTAGGAATCTCTAGTTTGGACCCTTGGTCACATCTTGGTCTTCCATTTCTTTCCTTCTTATAAAACTGATTTTCGGCCTCACTTTTTCACTCGAAAGAAAGGATGTCCGTGTGAGTTCTTTAAAATACGGATCATCATGTCACGACCAGGGTATCCTAGGCGATCATGCCATAGCCTGTATGAGTCAGTGTCCCACAGTTTGTTGTTGGTGACATCATAGGATTCAATAATCTGAATAGTAGTGAGGTATAATCCACTAGATCGACTCATTAGTTTCTCTAAAATGCGTTTCCTTCCACATTCATTAGAGGTAATATAGATGTATTCAGTTCCATTCTCATAGTGAGTTTCTAAATGATGACCGTTGGCACGAATATCTGTGAAACTTAATAAGGTTCGATTAGCTCTTGGTGCATACAGAGCCTCTGTGACTTTAATCATTGTGCCGTTAGGCATCAAGAATTTGACATTTCCTCGCCTTTTTATTAATTGTGATAATCCAATCATCGTAGTCACAGATGAATTATAAGGAATTAATTCAATGATATACTTTTCATTCTAATATTTTTTCTTTTATTTGCTAGATGTATTGCTTTACATCTTAATAGTGATTATTTTCGAACCATGTATGTTTATATGTAGTAAATAAACTCGAATAAATTCAATGCTTCAGAATAAAATCCAAAATTTATTAATAAGCCAACAATAATCAAATTAAGGTCTCATCCAGATAAATCTCATTCAACAAACCATTATTCAAAATAAACTTTAAGACCAAAACAATAGTCTAATTAAAATGAGGCATTACGCCTTCACAACTTTCTTGGAAAATAAATAAATAAATAAAGCAGATCAGTCAAAATCTAGAAGATCCATTAACTGACCAAGGTACTTGTTGCCATTGAAGTCTGCAATTGTGAGGTTGATGTCTGGGTCATGGCCTCCTTCTTCCATAGAGTGAGCCTCTTGTTTCTTTAAATTCCCTATACCTCTTGTAATTGGCTGTTACTCTGTTGCTTGCCTGGTAGTTCTTGTACTAGTGCTCAGTAGCTCCACACCTATAGCAAGGTTCATTTCCAACTCTTTCCCTTTTGATCAGAGGGTTATTAGGTGCCTTTTGCACCCTGGTGCCATGACCACTAGCTCCAGCACTACCATGGCCACTTGGGCCAGCACCACCATCTTTGTGCCATACATTGGGAGGACCTCCACTGCCCATACCACGGCCCCCATATCCCTTTCCACGTGGTGCATTGTTCCCAACTGGGTAGGGATCAACACGTCCAACCCCCTTTGCTTTGGGGTTCTTTCCACTATTCATCTTACCATAGTTAGGCTCATAAATTTTCTTTGTCCTATCAGGCATTGTTGTTCAAAAGAATTTGATCATGCTTCTCAGATACTTGCAGCATGTTGATCAGCTTATTGAATGTTGTGATTATTTTGTTGTCATACTCCAGCCTATATTGGTTCGCTAGTATAAGTTCTGAAGTAGGAAAGGTGGAGAGAGTCTTTTGTATCATATCATCTTTTGTGATTTCTTTTCCACAGAAGATGAGATGTGCTTTTAGGCGCAACATGTCCTTGTTGAAGTCATTGACTTTTTGTAGTCAAACAAACATATTTCATTCCACTGAACGGTCAGTTCTGGGAGCACAGTGTCATGAATGTTCCCAAAACGTCCCTTAAGGGCATCCCACAGTTCTTTGGGTGTCTTCAACTAAAGGTACTCCCAACGTAAGCTAGGGTCAATATGCCGCCTCGGAAACATTAGCACATTGGCTTTGACTTTGTCAGACGGTTCTTTGTCCTTGGTGTTAGTGGAGGGTATGATGGTGGAAGTGTAGTCCTTTCCCATGAAAGTAGTTTCCACATCAGAAACCCAACGGTGGTACTCAATTCCTTCTGAGTCAAGTATTTCAAATTACGGTCGAGTTGGATCAACCATCTGTTTTAAACAAGAGTAAAGATATATTAATCACGCAGTCATAAAGACATGGGCAATAATTAATTTTTCAAGAATGTGAATTAGATTTCGAGACCAAAATTCATAGTGGTCACACATGTTTCATTTCGGTGCTTTGTAAAAATACTTTATCACATGGTTGGTTTGTACTTATTTTGTAACTTCCATGAATTTTCTTTATCATGGAAATACACAATTTATAAAATATGCTAAATAAATCAATTTAGAGACAAAAATAAATATAGCATATTTGATAATGAATTTAATGAAACATAGCATATATTATGGCAAATTTATTGATTATGTCACAATAATTGTAAAATAATTTGCCTTAAAACATGCTTTATTTAAATATGACCTACATAATTTATAAATGCTAAACATAAATTATAGGCATGAAAATTTACTTAAACAGTAAAATAATAAGTAAATAGGAATAAATAATCAAGCATTAAATCAAATTGCACATTTACCATTTAAAATTTCGTTAAAACAGTAAATAGTGAATTTATCAATTACCACACGGTAAATTTTGAAAAATTACATGTTTTACCAAAAATGGTAAAAATCCTCTTCTTCTTTTTATTTTTGGGTCGGGCATAGAGTTGCTGCGGGTTTTGGGCCGAGCGGGTTTTGGGTTAAGAGCTGGGCAAATCCGATTTGGGCCGAGAGTTGGGCAAACGAGTCTGGGTCAGTTGATCGGTGAGGGGAGCCGATAGGAGCAGATCGGAGCAGAGGCGAAACTGGTTGGAGCCCCCGTTCAGAGCAGGGACGAGGCCGACTCGGATTTGGGCCGAGCGCGTCTTGGCCGAGCGTGAAAACAGAATCTAAGAGGTTGCAGCTATCGGGAAGAGAAGATGAGGCCGAAAAGACGGAAGACGAGGTCGTCGCGGGGGGGAGGTAGTCTGGGGGGGCTGAAGATGAGGCCGATCTGGGTGGGTTCTATGCCATGCGGCTTGGCGCGGCTAGGGTTTTTTTTTCTAATTTTTTTTTTCTGGTGTGGACGGGAACAATAGAGAAAAGAAAACATCTAGGGTTTTTTGTTCTTTTTTTTTCTTTATTGGCTATTTGCTACGAGCGTGCCTGATAACGTGAAATAGTAAAATAAAAATTGGTCTACTCATTTCATTGGAAATCTCCTTTATATAGGGTGACAATTACAATGTAATCATAATTACAATAAATGACAAATAATAACTTCTCGTTAGTTACTTTGACGAAGACACACTAAATGTGTATTTCCTTCAACATGTTTATAATTTTTCCGTACGAAATTCGATTTGTACTTACTTTATGTCCACAGACTTTGTTTAATGCGCTAAAAAACCTTCATGAATTTTTTTTATCCATATTCTAAATGAAATATAAAAGAAGTCAACTCGAAGACCCCCCTAAAAGTATTATTCGAAGCTCAAAATTGAAATTTTTGCCAATTCACCGGAAAATTAACTAGTAATTATGTAAGTTTGGCCTGAGATGTCACATATTTACCTTTGTAAGATTTTGGGCCTTTAATCCCCGTGGTATGATAACTCTTGAGTATAATATTCTCACTCTTTTTTACCACGATACATGCCCTTACGTGCCTATGGTTCAAGTCAATGATGTTGTTGCCGGGGATTTTGGATAATCGATCTTTAATCCCTTGGTAAATTTGTTGCCCAAAGATCTAGCACTGTTCTTTTTGAGTGGGAAGAGCACCGGACACCTTTAATAGCCTTGAATTAATGAAACTGTAGAATACAATGGGGGGACGTAAAATCTAAACCCCATATTACACTGAGAACTACCTGAGCAAATGACAAGAGTCTCCATTACAACAATGTACTCAAACAAGTACCAAATTGGTAGACATGCACAAATGGCAACCTCAATAGCCTGATTCAAAGAGGCTACATACTGGAAAGATAAAACTATCGGAGTGGGATAATGATACAATTAAGTTTTCTTTCCTACTATGTGGCTTCCGATCTTGGACAGTGTCAGGTTCGGCTTGTTGGACTCGTCTCCTGCTTTTGGCTTCTTTTCCGGCCTCGTGTCCGGCTAGCTAGGCTCAACGACGTTGGTAGCACTATTCTTTGTTTTTCTTTGATTTGTTTGGTGATGGTTAGATTTTAGTTTCTTTGTGAGAAGCATAGTTAGGTCCTTACACTTGTCTAAGCCGTGAGTAAATACTTAATTTGGTATCTTTGTGTATGCTTACTTTCTTGCTTCTTTGTTCATTGTATATTTTTTTTTTTGCAAATATATGGGATTCAAGTGTTGGAAAGTATTGGACTCTAGTAGAACTTTATAGCATTGTTGAAATTACAAAATGGATATATATATTCCCAGACGTCAATAAGCTAACAACACCAAATATTGAGTTTTAGGAGTGCAGACTTGATTCAGTCCTAATCGATGATTGCGATATAACTTCAATCCTAATCGAGATAGCGGACAACAAAAATACTTGATGACGTTGTGTTTTGTTGTGATTAATTCAATTGCCAAACGATTCACAGAAGATAAACCACCACACACATAACACAAGATCTGTTGACACAGTAAAACCCTCCAAAGAGGTAAACAACTGCGGGCACTATGCCAGTGAACAATCCACTATGCCGGTGTCTCCTCGTCTTTGCTACTTCCAGATCAGCGACTTTGTTCTCCTTTGTCAATCTTGAGATGGCACAACTCTCACCTCGGTTGTCAATCACCTCAAGGCACAAATCATGCATGAACGACCAACATACATGAAGCATAAAACCAAAGAAACTTTTTGACTAAAAAGTTTATGGGATTTGATAATCCTTCAAGAGCTAAACATGGAACAGCTCATGAAGAATTCTCAGAAAAGATTAAGCTCAATGTTTTATCAAAAGAAGCCGTAACCCTAGCACGCTAAAGAAACGTGTATTTATACTTGTGAGACACTGGAGCTACGCTAGGGTTCATTAAGTGCATGGGCTTTAAAAAAATTTTGTAAAGAGCATGGATAATAAAACACTATCTCATAGGAAGCCCATTCACTCACACCAAGAAACACGTCTGACTCAGCAACTCAGCAAACAAAAAACTATGCTATCCTAATCTAGGATAGAAGAACATGTTCACTCCTAAAAGTAACATGACACACATGAATGCAGCCTTACCATTTAGGTGCCAAGGTGAGTTGAGTAGCGAGTCTTGCGTGTGATCCAAGTATATTTCTGAGTTCCATGAGTCCAATCTTTAAGGTTCCAAGAGTATAGACTATTACACTAAAACATGACTCTTGGTTTGTGCTTAGGAAATGCCAACTATACAAATATTGCACTAACAATCTCCCCCTTTGGCATTTCCTAGGCAAAACAATAGATGCACTCAACAATACACAATAGTTGTACAATGATCAATCGAAGAGATCAACTTCGTTCCTGTGTAAACTGCACACAAGAAAAACACAATACCCTGTGAAGAACAAGTGCATGTATGGCAGAAATGTGATAAGTATATGAAACATTAATCAACAAATTTCTCCCCCTTTTTGCCTGGAAAGGACAAAGGGAAATCTTAAACTCCCCCTAAATTCATGATCCATATATTGTCAGCAGCGGAAATAGAAACACTTATCAGAGAGAAAAAAAACAATGAATCACCAAGCAAATTCAAAACCAGGATTGATCAGACAATGCACTTATGAATTACAAATACCTTTTGAGAAAGAACTGAAGATCAGAAAGGATATCATGTGAGTTGGAAACCAGATAACCTACAACTTGTAGCATGACACAACAGATAATAATCCATACAATATGAATGCATGAGACAGACCATTACCAAAATATAGAGCAATCAAGCAAAGCTTTTCAAAGATAACTTCAAAGGAGTCACTTCTCAAAGATAACCAAAATTTTTAAATTGCAGCAGAACATGCCCTATGTATTACCTACTGATTTGCGGATTTTTACCTACGTCATTAATTATTACCTAAATTCCTAACAATTGTCGTTGTAAAGTATAATGGGAAATAAAGGTTTTTCCCACAGAGGATTGTTATATTTACTTTTTAATGTCACGAAAAATTAAATTAAATAAAGAATTAATATTTACAAGTATAAAGAATAAAGAATATATATATATACAAAATTAAATAAACTATACAGTAATGTTTCTATTTACAAAAATATACATTATATACAAAAGTATTTTTGGGGGTTTTTGAGATTTTTGAAAACAATAAAAGGAAATATTTTTGGATTTTTATTATTTTTGAAAACAAGAAACACACACACAAATATTGTTTTGAAGATTAACCAACTCTCTAGCCATGAATTCGAAACCAACACATGTAGAATGCCTACGCAGGTTATCATTCTCCAAATAAACTTCTCCCATGAAAATCAACCTAGTGAACGCTCATCTAGATTAAACAATTAAACATGCAAAGGTGATTAATCTAAACATGTCTAACGCATAAAAGAAGAGTTGTTAATTCAAGTGCGCGACCTAGCGAACGCTCGTCTATCCGCGATCCTTATTATTTAGTTTCAACATTAAAGATAAAACCAAACAAACAAAATTCACATAAGCTGCTAGAAGAATCAATCAACTTCAATCCAACAATTATTACACAAAATAGAAAATAAACAAACAATAACATTTCCCAAAATTATTCACGAATAGTTAATTAAACAAAAATAAATTATAATAAATAAACGAGTTTGGGAAAAATGTTACTGTTGTGTCCATGAAAATGGACACTGTCTGGCAGGCGAAGGTGGCAGACTCAGCTATAAAAACGAACATTTTGGATGTGGCGGGTGCAGAGATCACTTTGAATTTTGGGCCTTGGGCTTGGGCTTGCTGCAATTGGGCTGGTCAAACAGTCAAAGGCCCAAGTTTGACCGAGACTTTCTTCTCTTCTTGCGTTTTGACTTGTCAACCCAATTTTTTTATTCTCTCTTCCTTCTCCTTCTAACCAGCCCGTGTCTCACTCTTGTTTCTTCTATTTTGCTCCAGAATACAGATATAGAGAGAGAGACCTTGATGAATTGACGTTGGCAACGTGGTGGGCTCGGCGGCGAGAAGTGCGGCGCGGTGGTGTGGTTCTGCAATTAAATCGAGGAGCGGCCGGAGACGGCGTCACGGCTGGGCTGAGCAGAGCACGGGGACGGAGGGACTGCCATGGGCGGTGCAGGGAAGATTTGATCGACGGTGAGCACGGCATGGGTTTACGGTAATTAGATTTGCAGAAGACCGGCGACGACAGTTGGGTACCCAAATCAGCTTGGCTGCTGATCTGGTCTGGATTGATTACGACGCCGGCGAGATTGTGGGGCGATGATGGCGAGCTGCTGGAATGGTGAGCACGGGCTCGTGGCAGAGAGCAGCGACAAGGAAGGACCGGTGGCGGCTTGGGCTTCTGAACCTGCAAAAGAAAACAAAGAAAATTAGAAAATTATTGCTTTGATTGATTTGTAGGTAACTTGAGGATTGAAATTGAGTAGAAAATTGAGCTTGCTGCCATGGTGAAATTGCAGGTACGGTGGCAGCTGGGATTGACACGGCGGCCATGGGTTGTGAGGATTGGCGAAGCAGCGGCGTGGACTCAGGACTTCCTAACCTGCAAAAGAAAAACAAGACGATTGTTAATTGATGATTGTGAAACTTGCAGGTGCTTCTCTTAAACAGAGAAGAGAAGGGGGAAGTGGCCAAGAAGCATGTGTGCTATGTGAAGCTGGAAAGGCAGTGATGGACTGGAGAATATGCTGCCGGCAGTGGAGGAAAACCAGGAAAATTGGACTGTAGCTGGAGAAGTGGGCGGCGTGTAACATGGCTGCAGTAAAGAGAAATCAAACAAAATAAAACAACAAACCAAAAGAAAATTAAAGAAATAAATAAAATAAAATAACAGAAAAATAAAATAACAAAAAGAAACACAAATAATAAAATATAAAATAAGGGAAAATATAATGGAGATTTAAAATTTATATCGCCACCGCGTGTGGTGGTTGCGCCGCCTTATGTGGTGGTTCGCCGACAAAATTGTCGGGATTCGGAATACTCCGAAATCTTCGTACATTATTTTATTCCACAAATGAAAGTCACGGTTGACTTTCCGATTTACGCTGAAAATCTCCAAAATTCACCTTTTGTGTTGAAATTGACATTTTTCTCATATTTTCCCTAAAAACACAAAAACAAATATTAAACAAACAAATAAGCTTTCAGAATAGCAAAATCCAGTAATTAAAGGCACTTTGTGAACGTATTTTACGTTCACATCACACCCCTACACTTGAACTATTGCTAGTCCTCTAGCAAACACAGAACAAAACAACACAAAACAGAAAGGGAAACACAAAACAGACGGTCTTTCCAACCATAATCCTTAACGAGTTCGAAAGAATTATAATCAAGAGAATAAAAATTATATACCAAGGTTAAAGAATTTGCTAAGTATTTAACATGTACATCTCATTTATGCTCGGGTGTAGTGTGTGAAAACCAAGTATACAATTAATGTCAAGCAATCCAATAGGCACATCGAAACAACATTAACCACTAAAGCTCACAAGATTCACTAAATATTTCCGCTCAGTGTTTAGGGTTAAGTGTTTACTCTCATAACAATTACACAAGTAGTGTTCCCATATGCTTGCTCATTAACCGACTCTCTACAGTTAATCTACAAATCATCAGATCATAAGGACTTTCAGGTGAAACAGGGACAAAAGGATGAATGGTAAATGATATGAAAGGACTAGAAATGAAAAATGTTTCACATGTTTGCAAGACAAGTCAACGACTTTGAAACTCATACCTATGCTATACCCGAAACAACTCTTATTTTCCTCCAACCTTTTATTAAAAATAATACAATACAAGAAAATAACTCTATTTTTTGAATTTCTCTTTTTTTTTCTCTTTTTTTTTCTTTCTTTTCTATTTTTTTTTGAGGAATTTATTCCTTCTTTTTATTTCTGATTTTTTTTTCTTTCTTTGAATAAATACAACAAAATAAATTACACCCCCACACTTGCCTTTTGGTATACTACCATACAAATCAAAACCCGAAGCATAAGAACACAAGAAGTCACTATCATCGTCTTGCAAACATAAATAAAACAAAGGTGAGATGGTGTGGGTGAACAAAAGAAACGGCTAATGAGTGTTTAGTTCAAAAGGGGATTCCTACAGTTCATGTTTAGAAGGATGGTGAATATTTTGGCCATGGTGCTCAACTAATGCCTTACTCATTTCTAATTCATTACAGATTAACAAAATGTTTCAAGAGGTCTCTGAGCAAGTTCTAGGTTCAAAAACTCATGAATTGTGCACACATGAAGAACGAGTAAATGTATGAAATATGCATACATGTGAATATACAATAGGCTCAAATCCTCACATTTTCTGGGTATGCATGACAATGTATGTTCAAATGTGCTTCTCAGATTGCAATCAATTAATCGAAACAGGTTTTGTGAACATGGAATTTCGAGCAATCACAAGTTATGCAAATTAAATCCAAAGCAAACTACACAAAGCCTTAGCATATAAGAAACATTCTCAAAATCATAACAATTAAACTCAATTCATCATCGGAATTGGAAAGAAAACAACACACATAACACAAATAAACACACAAAAACACACAAACAGAAGCAAATATTTTTGTAATTTTTTGATTTTTTTGATTTTTCAATGTAGGTAACAATACGTGACCACAGGGACTTACTAAGTGCAATGGTAGGTTCAACGCTACCAAGGGAGTAAGTATGATCTAGTCGATATACCGTTACTGTAGAAAACGAAAACAAACAAACAAATAAACAAACAACAGAAGCAATTTTTTTTTCTTTTTCAATTTTTTTTTATTAGGGTAACAATACGTGACCACAGTGACTTACTAAGTGCAATGGTAGGTTCAACGCTACCAAGGGAGTAAGTATGATCTAGTCGATATACCGTTACTGTAGAAAACGAAAACAAGTAAATTATTTTTTTTGAATTTTTGAATTTTTCAAATTTTTCAAATTTTTTCTTTTCTTTTTAATAAACCTTCCCCCCACACTTGAATTAAACATTGTCCTCAATGTTAGATAGATATTTCACGAAATGAAAAATTCAAGCATGGTTATTGAATTTAAACACACAAACTAAAATAAACACACAAATAGAAATAAACAGAAGTAAACACACAACATTTATACAAATGAAAAACAGATAAGTTATAGAAAAACTCCCCCTTGAAGATCATTAAGCTCCTCCCGAAGCAAGTCACCAACAGTCACAAACAAGGCTAGCAGGGCCTTGCATCCAACGTTTGCTCCTTAATTGACTGCGGTTCTGATCCTTTGAAGTGTGTCCTGGACAAGGGTAGTTGCCGACTCCACTGCAGACTTGGCTGATGTAGCCTTCACCGAGATCTGGAACACTATAGTCAGCAGTGTTCCGTCAAGTATAGCTCCGGATACGTTTGGTAGAATGGAGAAGCCTGAAGACATAAGCGGAAATGGCTCCGGTTGAACTCCACATAACAAACACTGGAGAATGGAATGGTTGATCGGCGCGTATATCACAGACGACCCCGTTGCATCGGTGCAACACTCCTGAAGAATAAGGAAGTCGTTGTGACTATCTATAGCGAGCACCGAAATCTGATTGCGCGGGTCAAGACCGATTGTGAAATTTGCTAGCACACGTACCGAGCTGTCCATCGACATGCTATCCCACATTGGTCTAGTTTGAACGTCTTTGAGGAACTCAAAGATCCTGGTGTGATGGGAGAGATGAACGACGGAACAACCAGCAGTACGATTGACTCCAGGGGGTTTGCTCGGATCACCCCTTCGCTTGTTGGTCCTGACCTCCATTCGAGTGTCTCTTGTTCGGTTCGAACAAGTCCAGTGGTGGTACGTGGAGTTGCTGATGTCGTTGAAGAAACAGACTGTCATCTGTTTTGCCATTTCCGCAAGTCCTCTTCTTCCTTCAGGAGAAATGATCGAGTCACCGGGTGAAGTGTGGATCCCTGTGGCGCACATGTAGCGCTCGGCTTGTCGTTGGAGAGTTGAGATCCAACGTTTTGCACCAAAAGCGAACCCAGAATGGACAAAGGGTTCGAAACTGGCCTTCATCTCCTTCTCGCGTACATCCACGTGCTCCACCCAAGTAACTAAGGAAGAACCATTCTGAAGATCACGTATCAGGCATCCGGAGGGGCGTTTTCGGCATATAGATCTCACCGAAGGCTTTGGATTTGAACGCAATTCATCCACGGAGACATCCACAACGACCCAACTTCCATCCAGTTGTAGGTGAGAGTACCGGACGAACTGGACTTCACGAGTCGAAACGAGGTGAGATGGCACCAGAAACTCGGCCGACATCACTTGCTTATGCTCCTCGTAGCCTTCTTCGTTGCTGGAGGATAAGATCTCCAACGTTTGGGCGTTAGTGATCATGCTACAGAAGACTGGCAACCATCGACCAACATCCATGAGAATTTGAACGATGGTGGTCGGATAAAGATGGATGGTTGCCGAGTGTCTCGAGGATTCGGCTTTGAAGTACGGTGTAGGTTCCGCACGTTGAAACACTCGCAAGTACTCGGCCCTATTTTGAGTCTCGGGATGAATAGAAGTGTCGGGAGTCGGTGAAGATATCCACAAAGGAAAACCGGCAGTGGCCATGAGCATGAGCTCGTGCTTGGCCTTGCGGGCTGTTGCTACCATTTCATATCTTTACCGGGATAGGCACGAAGTAGCTCACTATCACCGGAGCAGCCTCCTTGTAGCCCCATAACCGACTCGGTAGGGCTCCCCTACCGAGAACATAATCTCTGCAACGCCCCCGGCGGCATCTACCGACTCGGTAAGGATCCCCTACCGAGTACACGCCCCGAGCCGCAGTCGAAGCCCCGGCAATACCCCGGCGGTACCGGTAAGACCAGGCCGAGTGTACCGACCACAAGCTCTCCCCCGGCTCCACATGGACGTCTCCCGACCAGGTACCGGGTGTGACCAGCCCCACGGGTACCGGCACGGCCAGCCGGCACACGTGCTTGTCGACTACCTCACAGATCGCACTAAGTCGCGACCCCATGCCGCACTAGGCGCCGCCATCCCTCGATGCGCACATCGAGGTAGTGGACCAGAGAATATTCCTCGTGTCAGGGGATGTCCCCCACGCCAGGGAAGCTTGTCTCCGACCTCACCTCATATATAAGGAGTCCTCACTCCTTATTCAGGTACGTTCTCTCCGAATCCCAAACTCTCTGCTCTTAGACCCACCGGTACTAACTTGAGCGTCGGAGGGCTTTCGGTCGGTACACACCGACCTCCCTGACCAATCTTGTGCTTTCAGGTACCCAAGTGCGACGCTACCGGGCAGTTGGGAAACGGCAGAAACATTTGGCGCCGTCTGTGGGAACAATTCCACCACTTCATAACCAAAGCATACTCACCCCGTGAGGTGTTCTACCAGTCAAGCAATGACAAAATCGGCTAGCGATGGCTCACAGCCAACGAGGCAAACCAAGAAATCCAAATATGCGAAGGAAACCATGACCATCGCCGGCCCGGGACCCCTTCCCGAAGATATACCGCGCAGCGGTCCACTCTACCGAGTCGGAGACCCCCGAGTCCCCCCGGCTGAGCCCTCATGGTGGCGAGGCTCGAGGTCATGATCCGAGAACTCCGGGAGAGCAATGAGCGATTGCGCCGCGATCGCCCGGCGCTCAAGAGGCTAGTGCCCGGGAAATCCGTCCGCCGAAGGAGCGCTTCACCGGGAGGCCGACCCCGGCCAATCGGTGTCGGCACCACTCCCAAGAGTTGACACCCCTCTCGCGACCGAGGCACCGAGTACCGGAAAGGCGGGCCGGGCCCCTACCGACTCCCCCGGTCTCGTTCCTTGACGCCGAGGGTGTGGTCCACTCCGCGGACGAAGGGGATACCGACGAGGATCGTGACACCCTCCACGAGGAACCCGTTACCACCGTCCCTAGGCCACGGGTGGAGGAAGACACACCGACCGGCCTCTTCCGAGAGCTGAACGACCGTCTCAGGAAGGTCGAGACCGGTACCGCCAGGAGCGTGTCTAGCCTCGGCATGGCCAAGAAACCCATCGGTCCCTTCACCGGGAGGATCTATAACCACAACCGGGACTTCAAGAATCTGAAGTTGGATCCTTACACTGGCAAGGAAGACCCGGTGATGCACGTGACTGCTTTCCAATCTGCCTACAACGGCAGGGGCTACACCGATGAAGACTGGTGCCATGCCTTTGTCAATACCCTGACTCAGGAGGCCATGTTATGGTTCTATCAACTAGAGCCGGAGTCCATCGACAGCTACGAACAGCTGGTCGAAGCCTTCACCACCGAGTATGCCACCAAGTCCAGTTTCTTCTACTCGGTAGGGGAGCTCACCGGCTTCCAACAAACCACGGGCGAACGGCTGGCTGACTACATGGAACGGTTTAAAGCTGCCTACCGGCGTTGCAACACCAAGGATGACATCCGCGCAGCCCAGATCTTCCGGGATGGCTTGGAACCGGGAGAGTTCCTCAGGGAACTGAACTCCACGAGCACGGTATTCACCTATACCGAGCTCATGAGCAGAACCAGCCAGTACGCCCGCAGCTACTATCTGACCTACGAGAGAAAGTCTCATCTCAATGAAATGCACAAAGGCAACGAAGGCCTCCACGGTGATCGTGGACCCCACCGGGGATAAACGCAACCAAGAGCAAACCGGCGCGCCCAAGGTCGAGGAACCTGGCGGGATAACAAGCGCAACCGGGGCAACAATTACCGGGGAAACAACCGGAACAATAGCGGGGAAACCGGAATAACAATCAACGGTATGATCCTCCCCCTCGGGAGCAGAATCACCAATACCAGGCCCCCCGGAACAACCAATACCGACCGGTATACCGGGTTGACTCCGGTTACTGCGAGCCAAAGGCACCGCCATACTTCGGTCGACACGACCGGGGGCGAGCTCCGGCTACTCGACCCGAGCGCACCCCCGCTTACCGGGGTGGATGGCCATGCACCCCGGCTACCGGTGTTAATCGGATAAACACTCCAAACCACGGCTGGACTGAAACCGGGTACAACCAGTACCCCAAGAAAAAGAATTCTTGGCGACAGAACCGGTCCAAGAAATCCAACCGGCAGGATCTTGCCGATGATGGCCTACCGGTGTGCACCGTGTTCAACAAACCTATGGAGGACATCTACAAGGAGAACCCCCAGCTCTTCCCTCAACCGTGGAAGAGGCCACCGTATGCTGACAACCGGGTCAACACCGGTAAATTTTGCACCCACCATCGGTCCGGTACTCGCATGATAGCGAGGAGTGCCAAGCCCCGAGGGATGTTGCGAGCGGTTGCACCGAGACGGGAAACTCGCCCGGTATGTTGGCCAAACCCCTCGGGGGTACCGAAAGGAAATTTTCACCATCGGTGGAGGCCCTACTCTTTTCGGTACCACCCGCTCCGAACACGGATCTAATGTGAAGGAGGCTAAGACGACCCGCAAGCGGTGCTTCTCGGTACAATCTCGCGCCGGTGCGAAGAAACGAAACGAGACCCTTGGAACATAGGATTCTCCGGCGAGGAGGAAACCGGTATCGTGACCCCCCACGATGACCCACTCGTAATATCAGCCAAGGTCCATACCGACCTGATGCACAAGGTGCTGGTCGACGGTGGCAGCTCTGCCAATGTCATCTTCAAGAGTGCCTACCTCAAATTGGACCTACCCCTCGAGAACATTTCAAGGACGGTGAATCCACTCATCAGTTTCTCGGGAGACCTTGTCCAACCCCTCGGTAGCGTTTGGCTCAACGTCGAGGTCGGACAGTACCCCCGGTCCCAGAAGGTATCGGCCCACATGCTGGTAGTGGATTGTGAATCCTCCTACAACTTCATTCTCGGTAGGCCCATCCTCTGCCAAATCAGAGCCTGTGTGTGCTACTACTTGCTCATGCTAAAATTCCCTACTCCCGCCGGGGTTGCCTCTATCAGGGGAAGTCAGCCCATGGCCCGGTCCTGCTATGCCCAGGAGACAAAGCCACGACAGCCCTACCGGGACGTGTGCAGCGTCGCACCCAGTGATAACGCGGCAGCGGCAGACAGGCCGGATGACCCCCGGGAAGGAGCGGTAGTCATACAGGGGAAGCCCCACGAGGAGGTGGAACAGATTGCTCTGTTCCCTGAACAGCCTGACAGGGTGGTCAAGATTGGTACCGGCCTACCGGTCGCCCTGCGTACCGACTTGATCAAACTCCTCAAGGACAACGCCTCGGTGTTCGCCTGGTCCTACGCTGACATGCCCGGTATCTCTACCACAACTATCTCCCATAAACTTGGGATCGATCCTGCCTACCGGCCGGTGCGGCAGAAGAGGCGCGTCGGGGACCAAGAGCGATACGAGGCAATGAAGACTGAGGTCGACAAATTGTTGAGTATCGGTTTCATCCGGGAAGTTCAATACCCCCGATGGCTAGCCAACCCGGTACTAGTAAAGAAACCCAACGGGAAGTGGCGAATGTGCATCGACTTCACCGATCTCAACAGGGCATGTCCCAAGGACAGTTTTCCTCTACCGAGAATCGAGCAGCTTGTCAACTCCACTGCCGGTCATGAGGCCTTGAGCTTCATGGATGCCTACTCAGGCTACAACCAAATCAAGCTGGATCCCGAGGACCAGGAACACACCTCCTTCATGACCGACCAAGGTCTGTACTGCTACAAGGTCCTACCCTTCGGATTGAAAAATGCCGGGGCCACCTATCAACGGTTGGTCAACCACATGTTCTCCAGGCAGATCGGGAGGACCATGGAGGTATATGTGGATGACATGCTCGTCAAGAGCCTAAAGAAAAGTGACCACCTCACCGACCTACAGGAGACATTCTCCATCCTCCAAGACTATGGGATGAAGCTCAACCCCGAGAAGTGCGTCTTCTGCGTAGGCGAAGGAAAATTCCTTGGCTTCATGGTCAGCCACCGGGGTATCGAGGCCAATCCCGAGAAGATCAGGGCGATCCTGGACTTGGAATCTCCCAAAACCTTCAAGGATGTCCAGAGCCTTAACGGTAGGATCGCGGCTCTCTCCCGGTTCATATCACGGTCCACCGACCGGTGTGCCCCATTCTTCAAAATTTTGAAAACCGGGAAGAAGTTCGAGGGCTGGACCACCGAGTGCGAGCAAGCCTTTGCTGCATTAAAGGAATATCTGGCAGCAGCACCACTTCTCAGCAGACCGGTACTAGGCGAACCTCTCTTCCTGTACCTATCGGTATCAAGAACTGCTGTGAGCTCGATCCTAGTCAGGAGCCACAACAAGGAGGACCTACCGGTGGACTACACGAGCAAATCTTTCGTGGATACCGAGACTCGGTACCCCGAAATCGAGCAGCTCATCCTTGCACTCATGATCTCAGCCAGAAGGCTTCGCCCGTACTTCCAGGCACACCCCATTGTGGTGCTTACCGATCACCCACTCAGGCTAATCCTGCAGAAGCCAGAGGCATCTGGCAGACTCATGAAGTGGAGCATCGAGCTCAGTGAATTCGACATCACCTACGCGTCCTCGACCGGTATCAAGGCACAGTGTGCGGCCGACTTTGTCTCCGAATTCACTTCGTGCAGTCCACACCCATATCAGTAGAAGGGGCCGACTCGGCCGAGACGGCCCAAACCACCGGCGAGGAAACACAGTTTGATCCCGCCCTACCGACCTGGCAATTATATGTGGATAGTGCCTCGAACACCCACGGTAGCGGGGCCGGACTCATTCTTATCACTCCCCACACCGGTAGTCCCGACACATCTCGGCTCGAGAGTGCTCTCCGGTTCAATTTCAAAGCTTCCAACAATGAGGCCGAGTACGAAGCACTCCCGGCCGGCCTTCGGCCGGCCCGTCACATGGGAGCCCGGCGGCTCCAAGTCGTCAGCGACTCACAGCTCATTGTCAACCAAGTCTCGGGGGACTACCAGGCCAAAGATCCCATCATGTCTCGGTACAGAACTTTGGCGAAAGAACTCACTGCCGGTTTCTCATGCTTCAAGCTAACGAAGGTACCGAGAGAAGAAAATCAAAGGGCTGACGCCTTGGCCAGAATAGCCTCCGCTATTGACCCCAACCCTGGCAACTCGGTACCCATCGACATGCTAGAAAGCCGAAGCACCGAGACAATGCCCATTGAGGTCAACCACCTGCGCCTGGAGGAGGCGAACTGGATGACACCAATCCTCGAGTACTTGCGTGATGGCTCCCTCCCGAGAGATAATGATGAGGCCAAGAAAATAAGATTCCGGTCCTCCCGGTACCTCATCATCAACAGCCATCTCTACCGACGAGCTCACTCCTTACCATACCTACGATGCCTCGGACCGGCCGAGTCTCGAGACGCCGTCAGGGAGGTACACGAGGGCATCTGTGGCAACCACCCGGGAGGAAGAGCATTGGCCCACAAACTCATCCGCCTTGGTTACTTCTGGCCAACACTCCTCCGGGACGCTATATCATTTACAAGGCAATGCAAGGCCTGTCAGTTCAACGCACCGAACGTACCAAAACCATCCCAGCCGCTGGAGACGATGGTGAACCCATGTCCCTTCGCCCAGTGGGGAATCGACTTAATCGGGCCCATGCCCAAGGGTACCGGTGGTGTTGAACACGTGGTAGTCGCCACCGACTACTCCACCAAGTGGACAGAAGCCAAGGCCCTTAAGTCAATCACTTCCCGGCAAGTACAGTCCTTCATTTGGGAAAACATCATCTGTCGCTTCGGTATCCCTCAAGTCATTATCACCGACAACGGTAAACAATTTGACTCTGAATCCTTCAGGAAATTCTGCTGGGAGAAGGGCATCACCCTTTTCTTCGCATCGGTGGCCCACCCGCAGACCAACGGTCAGGTGGAGGCAGTCAATAAAATCCTGAAGAGAACCATGAGGACCAAGCTCGGTGACAAGAAAGGCGCATAGCCCGAACTGCTACCGGAGGTTCTATGGGCGTACCGCACCTCGTACAAGGCTGCCACCGGCGAGACGCCATTTTCCCTTGCTTTCGGTGCAGAAGCCGTGGTACCGGTTGAAATCAATTCCACAACACACCGTATCGACACATACGATCCAAATGAAAATGAAGAACAGTTGTGCCTCAACCGGGACCTACTCGAGGAACGTCGGGAACAAGCCAACCTCCGGAATGCAGAACACAAAAACCAGCTCAAGCGCAAGTTTGATGCGAAGGCAAGGTGCCGGTACCTCAAGCTGGGGGACTGGGCACTACGAAGGGTAAGGCAAGGTACGAAGAACTCAGCAGCCATGACTTTCAACCAACGGTGGGAAGGCCCATACCGGGTAGTCGAAGTCCTCAAGCCAGGAACCTACCGGCTCATGGACCCCACCGGGTATATGCTCCCACATCCATGGAATATTGAGCACCTTCGCTACTACTACCCATAAAAAAAAAAATGTATATACAGCCCGGAACATACCGGCTAAGTGGACTTCACCACTTCCCAAACACTTGTAATCATTATTTACCATAGTGAAACTCCTACAGTGGACGTAACCTAGGACTCGCATTGAGCCAGGTGAACCACTATAAAATCTATGCCTTCATGAATGCTTGTTCTCTTACCGATAATGCAGAAATGCCAAGAACAAAAATGAAACTTCTGTAAGACATGTGGCCGGTACCAGCGACCCCCATGCATAAGTTTTGATTATCTTATTAAGCATGTGGCCGGTACCAGCTACCCCCATGCCAAACTTCTGTAAGACATGTGGCCGGTACCGGCGACCCCCATGCATAAGTTTTGATTATCTTATTAAGCATGTGGCCGGTACCAGCTACCCCCATGCCAAACTTCGTAAGACATGTGGCCGGTACCGGCGACCCCCATGCATAAGTTTTGATTATCTTATTAAGCACGTGGCCGGTACCGCCTACCCCCATGCCAAACTTCGTAAGACATGTGGCCGGTACCGGCGACCCCCATGCATAAGTTTTGACTATCTTATTAAGCATGTGGCCGGTACCAGCTACCCCCATGCCAAACTTCTGTAAGACATGTGGCCGGTACCGGCGACCCCCATGCATAAGTTTTGTTACGATAAATTAAGCATGTGGCCGGTACCCATGCTCCCCACCCCCTGCCAAACTCCTAAGACATGTGGCCGGTACCAGCGACCCCCATGCATAAGTTTTGTTACGATAAATTCGTTATGCTACCGGTATCGGTTACTTACATGATATGCATACTCAAGAAAACAATGCCGGGAGCGAGACTGAAAAAACCAGCCCTCCCGAGTGAACACTTGATATCATATGAAGGAACAGAATTCATAGAATCGGCGAAACACGCCATTGTCCAAAACAATAAATAAGGGCCTTACGGCCAATTCAAGTGCTACCTCCCGATAGGGCACCCCTACCGGGAGAGATGTTCAAAAAAGGGTTTAAACCCCCAACAAAAAAAAAAAAGAAGAACAAAAATTACACGGCTCTCGGCCGGTACCACCCAACAAGGGGGACTTCACTGCTCCGGCTGCGGCTGTTGCTTCTCAGAGGTCCCGGCCAGCTCCTCCTCGATCTCCTTGAGGATCCCCCGGTGCTCATCATCAACTTGTTCCTCGGTGAGCTCTGGCACCGGGAGCTGGCTCCAGTCTTGCTCGGGGAAGGCCTCCGCAATCTTGCCAAGGATGTACACACCACCCTCAATGTAAGCGGTGGCCTGCTCCACGGCTCGACCCCGGTCGCGACGGTAGGCGAGGGCGGCTTCCTTCTGGCCTCACCGATAGCCAACTCGAGGCGCCGGTCGAACTCCACCCGAATCCGAGCGCTCTCGGTAGCCACCGCAACCTTGGCTTTCTCCTCCGCCTCCTGGACAAGCCTCCCGGCTTCTTCCTTGGTCTTTTCAAGCTCAGCCTTGATCCTCTCGAGCTCGGCTTCCGCCCGCTCCTTGATCCCGAACATGGTCTCGTAGCCGGACTTCAAGTTTTCGACTTGCCCGCCTACCGTCCGTAATTCCTTCCGGACCCGGCGATCCGGGAGCATCTCCTCGTAGGCCAGCTGCAACACCGATCGAACAAAGGGTAAAAAAAAAAAAAAAAAAAAAAACAACAATGAATGAAAGAAGGCGGGCATCGGTACCCTTTGCTTGCCTTTGGAAGAGGACCTCCCCTCGATCCAACATCCGCATGTCCGGGTAGTCGTGGAGCCGGGAGACCGGTAGAGGATCTTCCAACGCCTTCTTCACGCAGCCGCGAAACAGGGCCGCATTCTCGGTAGGGATAGACCTCCCCAAGAAAGGAGCAGACTCCGTGCTGTGCATGGCCAGGGTGGTGCCGGTACCCGCCGCAACCTGGGCCACACCGTCAGCAGCAGCTGGCTCCTGCACCTTCTGCTTCTTCCGGTGTTCCCTCACCTGCTTCACAAACTACCACAAAGGTTAGTGCCGGTACACTAATACCACAAACCAATTCAAACGGATTCAAACGGACTGAGGTTACCTCCTCCCGGGCGGTGCGCTTCTTGGAGGACCCATCCGGGCCCTCAGACGCAACCTCGGTCTCGGGACCGGCGTCCACCTCGGTCTCTACCTCCACATCCGCCTCGGCGGTAGACCGGGCTTTGTGCGCTCTCTTCTTCTTCCTCTTCGGTACCGGCTCGGCGGCGGCACCGACCTCGGCACACCGAAGCACCGGTACCGACTACCACCTCCACCTCGGGCCCCGGATCTTCACCCACGGCTTTCTTTGGTGGTAGAAGTCTTTTCGCTCCCGGACCATACTTGAATCACCTTTGAGGGTGCGGTACGGCGGATGCTGGTAGATAACGCAACCAAGGCGGGTATCGGTATTAGAATCAAGCAACAAAAGAATACAAAGGGACTTACCGACAAACACTTACAGGGTCTCGGTAGGGGGGCTAAACCAGAGCTATCGAGGGAGTACCGATTCAGGAGCACTGTGGACCTTCTTAACACAATCGAAATGTGCTCCCGGATCCACCGAATCTCCTGCTCTTGCCTCTCGGTAAGTCTCCTCCAAGACTGATCCACTGCACAAAACAAAAAAGAACAAGGGTTAATACCGGTATCGGCTAATGGTACTAGTACATGTCTATACTCGATGTGGGCTACCCACCAGGGGCATCCTTGAAACTACGAGGGACTCTCTTCTCGGTCGGTACAGAGCCAGCCGGGAACTCCCACTCCCCACCGATGAAGAAATATTTGCTCTTCCACGTCTGCTGGGACGTGGGATTACCAAAAACGAGCGGGTCCCTAACTATCTCGGGACTCCCAAACTCGTGGCTCTCCACGTCATGTATACCGGTCATATCCTCCCGGGCAAGGGCCTTCTTCGCCAAACAGCACCGGATCACCTTCTTATATTTGTGGCTGAACTCTCTCCATTCGGTGTCTCGGGGTGGATCGGTACACGGCTTCAAAATACATTTCAGCTTGTACCACCCCTTGTCGGACCTCAAATGCTCTTCCAGCGCCCACTGGCTGAAGAACACCGCCAAGTCTGGCTCGCCAAACCCGTAATGATGGTACAGCGTGTAAAGCGCGTTAAGGCACCGCCAGGTGTTGGGGTTCAGCTGCGCGATGGAGAGGCCAACCTCGGCCAGGAAACGTTGCTGGTACGCCGGTAGGGGAATCCTTAACCCCTCACCGAAAAAGAACGGATGTACCAAGGTCTCACCCGGTACTGCAGACGCACTCCTAAGCTCCCCCTTCTCGGGAAGGCGCATCGTCACCGAGCTGGGGATGCCGAAGGCCTCCCTCAGCGCCACCAAGTCGACACACTCAGCTTCAGCCGGTCCACCGCAAACCCCGCCGGTACTGGACCCCTACTACTCCCGGACCGGGACTTCACGTACGGTTCTGAAGCGAGGGGGGCCAAGTCCTCCCCGGTAGTGACCCCCTCACCACCGTCTGGATCATACCCTCCAGACGAAACCGACTTGTTCTCGGCGAACAGGAACTGCTGCTACCGGTACTCGAACTGGAGTCCGAGCCAGCCTCCTCCACCGATAAGCTCCTTTCTGGCTCCTCACCAGAAAAGGCATTGCCACTACTGGCACTCTCGCTCCCTGAGTCAGACATCTGCAAAAATGGACCAAGGTTCTTATCGGGAGGGATAACCTATGCCTATGCAACCTAGCTCGGTACTAAGGCTGGACACCGGTACTCAAACTACGTTACAAAAGCAAAGCAGAAAACTAAATACAAGAGGTCAAGGCATCGGTACTTACAGTTGCTGAAGGCTGAAACTAGAGTACCGAGTGATCACACTTGCACTACCGATGCTCGCTCTCGTTCTCCTACCGACGACTTGCAGAGCTCTGGAAGCGAAATTTGCACGAATGAAGTGAAGTGAACTCTCTTAACCCCCATATATATAGCGGGAGTCAACTCATCTTGACCGTACGACGTGAACCGTCGCGGTCCAGGATGACGACATGTGGCAACGCGACGGTTGAGCTCCCCCACGATGTTCCAAACCGGCCTGGGTGTGACACGTGTCACCCCACTACCTCGGCAGTTACGCCGAAGAACTCAACGGCCACGACGCTTCAACTCCCCTCGAAACTCGGAGCGGTTACAATTCCCAACCGGGAGGAACCCCTTGTTCGCGGACTTGGGGGACTACATGGGACGGTACCAAGCGTCGCCTCGGCTGCCACACCGACACTTCGCTACATCCCGATATGAACTTCTGGATTAAGTCCCCGACCATGAGCTTCCTCTTGCTCGGGACTTGGGGGACTTTTGTTGCTACCATTTCATATCTTTACCGGGATAGGCACGAAGTAGCTCACTATCACCGGGAGCAGCCTCCTTGTAGCCCCAAACTGACTCGGTAGGGCTCCCCTACCGAGAACATAATCTCTGCAACGCCCCGGCGGCATCTACCGACTCGGTAGGGATCCCCTACCGAGTACACCGCCCGAGCCGCAGTCGAAGCCCCGGCGATACCCCGGCGGTACCGGTAAGACCGGGCCGGTGTACCGACCACAAGCTCTCCCCCGGCTCCACATGGACGTCTCCCGACCGGGTACGGGTGTGACCAGCCCCACGGGTACCGGCACGGCCGCCGGCACACGTGCTTATCCACTACCTCACGGATCGCACTAAGTCGCGGCCCCTTGCCGCACTAGGCGCCGCCATCCCTCGATGCGCACATCGAGGTAGTGGACAGAGAATATTCCTCGTGTCGGGGGATGTCCCCCACGCCGGGAAGCTTGTCTCCGACCTCACCTCATATATAAGGAGTCCTCACTCCTTATTCAGGTACGTTATCTCCGAATCCCAAACTCTCGCTCTTAGACCCACCGGTACTAACTCGAGCGTCGGAGGGCCTTCGGTCGGCACACACCGACCTCCCCGACCAATCTTGTGCTTTCGGGTACCCAAGTGCGACGCTACCGGGCAGTTGGGAAACGGCGAAACACGGGCGATATCCGAGATCAAGTCGGTGTGGACTCCGACAAGATCATGAGCAGTTCCGGGAAGATGGTCAGATGGAATAGGTGCGGATGGGCGCTCGACTAGTGTAGGCATGAGGCTCCGCACATCCCGTCTCAAGTGGTCCATGTCGATCGAATCATCGGACAACTCAAGAAGAAGCTCTTGTTGTGGAGGAACAACTTCGAGCCTTCGCCTAGGCACATCTGAGTGCGGAACAGGACCTCCGCAATTGGGACAGATGTCGTTGTGGAGAGCATCGACGAGTCTTTGATTCTGCATTTGAAGCTCCTCGTTCTTGCTAGCTGATCGTTTCTTCTCTCTAGCTCGGCAATACGCTGCTCAGAAGTCAGGATACCGAACTTCTTCCTATTTCTGGACCCCCAATAGCAGACTTGGTCTTCTTCTAGTCCGATTTTTGGACCAAATCTTTCTCGTTGTGGTTTCGTGGGGTGAGAATACACCGCAAAGAAATCCGCCAGTGCATCTCTCTGAGCTTTGGTGTACTTTGTCCTCGGAAGTCTCCTATAAACAGGAGCGGCTTCCGGCTCGGTAGGTGGATCAGCAACCAAGATTGGTGCTTGGGGTAGTGGTTGTGGTTGTGGTTGTGGCTCGGTCGGCATGCTAGCATCGGCGCTATTGAGCATGCTCGGTGGAATTATTTCAGCCAAGCCTTCAAAGATCGGGTTCTCTGAAGGACCTGCCTGAAACAAATCGCTGAAAGAATTAACTCTTTTGGCCATTTCTGGGTTGGGAAGGAGGAAAGCTTCTGGGATTTGGGAGGTTTCTGGGAAAAACTCAAGAACAGATGAAGAACACGAAAGAGAAAAACGAGAGAGAATGAGAGAGAGAAAGGGAAAACGCGTGAAATGACCTAAGGGAACTAACGCAAACCGAAGGGGAAGGGAACGGAATGGACGGACGCGTGTCCAAAGTCGAAGACAAAGATCCGTAAATCACGGATCGAGCGACGAAAGTCGCAAAGGGAATAGTGGAACGCGCGCACGATTTATTAAACAATTCGGCCGACGCAAAAGTCGTGCGTCGGCCCAATCAAAAATTTTTTCATTTTCTATTTTTTTATTTTTTATTTTTATTTTCTATTTTTTAATACTTTACGAAAAGTCGTAAAGTGAACAGTGAAAACGCGTGTAACACACGCTTGCCGACACTTTAAACGGGCCTGGGCCATCGAAATGGTTTGGGCCTTAAAGTGGGCCTGGGCCAAAGAAAACTCCGGCCCATTATTGGTGGGCTTAAACTAATGGGCCTAAAAACGAACAGGCCCGACACACTAATGGGCTTGGGTTACGGGTTTTGGGCTTCGTGAATGACACGAGCCCAATGGGCCAAATTTTTTTTTTTTTTTTTATTTTTTTTATTTTACGAAACCTAAAACCCTAACCAATCACACAAACGGGCCTAAGGCCCAATAACAAATAACTACAACAAGCCCAAAAATAAAATAACAGTAATTATAAACAGTAAAAATTAATAACTACAAACAGTAAAACAAACAAACACTCTTTTTTTTTATTTTTTACAATTACAAAAAAAAAATTTTATTATTTTTTATTTTTATTTTTTTAAAATAAATAACGAGAGTGAAAAGAAAACTTACCTTTTTACTCCCAAGGAAACCGAAAATCACCAACAAGACATCAACCTCAAGGTTTTTCAACCTTGACTTCCTAAACGTATGCTCCGATGTATGTGGTAAAATTTCCGATAAACCCGGATTATTTCCTATACAAAATAAAAAGGTTAGTAATAAATTTACAAAATAAAAACAAAATATTTACAAAGTTAAAAATACGTCACAAATTATCTATACAAAATGAATGAATAAATATTCCTATGTCTACGTATATTCCTATGTCTACGTATATTCCTATGTCTACGTATATTTTATTTACACAATACACTTAAGTGTACAAAAATATTTTCCTTTGCCTTAATATAGTTGAAAAAAATGAAAGTTGATTCCAAGCGGTAACTCAAGGTGGACTTACGGCCTAGGTGCAATGCCTTGACTTAAATGACTTTCCGTGTTTTCAGAGGCGAATGGCCAGATCATATGAGAATAAGCGAGGGGCAGGATTCATTTAGTGGACTACGGAGGCTTACACCCCTATCGACTTACGTCAGTCTATAGTCCTCTGAATCCAAAACCTGTCACCCAGGGTCTCGACCTAGACACCATCCATGTGCCCCTTACTCAGTTGAGAAAGCACTTAAGTGTTCGACAATTCTCCAAGTGTTAATAAAGGCCGCCCTCAACCTCAAATAACCTTACGGTAAAAATGAAGGGTTTAGGCCAATATTAACAAAAGGACCTTACCTAATCCGTTCAAGTTACAACTTACAACAACAAAAAATAATCAACTATACTCAGAACACCTAAGTATAATTACTAAGTGTAAAATATCTACAAGTAAAATTAGTAAGTATGTATAAAATTAACAAGTATTATTTACAAATGGTAAAAAGTAAATAGTAAAACCAATCCCCGGTGAGCCGGCGCCAAAATGATTTGCGGATTTTTACCTACGTCATTAATTATTACCTAAATTCCTAACAATTGTCGTTGTAAAGTATAATGGGAAATAAAGGTTTTTCCCACAGAGGATTGTTATATTTACTTTTTAATGTCACGAAAAATTAAATTAAATAAAGAATTAATATTTACAAGTATAAAGAATAAAGAATATATATATATACAAAATTAAATAAAGTATACAGTAATGTTTCTATTTACAAAAATATACATTATATACAAAAGTATTTTTGGGGGTTTTTGAGATTTTTGAAAACAATAAAAGGAAATATTTTTGGATTTTTATTATTTTTGAAAACAAGAAACACACACACAAATATTGTTTTGAAGATTAACCAACTCTCTAGCCATGAATTCGAAACCAACACATGTAGAATGCCTACGCAGGTTATCATTCTCCAAATAAACTTCTCCCATGAAAATCAACCTAGTGAACGCTCATCTAGATTAAACAATTAAACATGCAAAGGTGATTAATCTAAACATGTCTAACGCATAAAAGAAGAGTTGTTAATTCAAGTGCGCGACCTAGCGAACGCTCGTCTATCCGCGATCCTTATTATTTAGTTTCAACATTAAAGATAAAACCAAACAAACAAAATTCACATAAGCTGCTAGAAGAATCAATCAACTTCAATCCAACAATTATTACACAAAATAGAAAATAAACAAACAATAACATTTCCCAAAATTATTCACGAATAGTTAATTAAACAAAAATAAATTATAATAAATAAACGAGTTTGGGAAAAATGTTACTGTTGTGTCCATGAAAATGGACACTGTCTGGCAGGCGAAGGTGGCAGACTCAGCTATAAAAACGAACATTTTGGATGTGGCGGGTGCAGAGATCACTTTGAATTTTGGGCCTTGGGCTTGGGCTTGCTGCAATTGGGCTGGTCAAACAGTCAAAGGCCCAAGTTTGACCGAGACTTTCTTCTCTTCTTGCGTTTTGACTTGTCAACCCAATTTTTTTATTCTCTCTTCCTTCTCCTTCTAACCAGCCCGTGTCTCACTCTTGTTTCTTCTATTTTGCTCCAGAATACAGATATAGAGAGAGAGACCTTGATGAATTGACGTTGGCAACGTGGTGGGCTCGGCGACGAGAAGTGCGGCGCGGTGGTGTGGTTCTGCAATTAAATCGAGGAGCGGCCAGAGACGGCGTCACGGCTGGGCTGAGCAGAGCACGGGGACGGAGGGATTGCCATGGGCGGTGCAGGGAAGATTTGATCGACGGTGAGCACGGCATGGGTTCACGGTAATTAGATTTGCGAAGACCGGCGACGACGGTTGGGTACCCAAATCGCTTGGCTGCTGATCTGGTCCGGATTGATTACGACGCCGGCGAGATTGTGGGGCGATGATGGCGAGCTGCTGGAATGGTGAGCACGGGCTCGTGGCAGAGAGCAGCGACAAGGAAGGACCGATGGCGGCTTGGGCTTCTGAACCTGCAAAAGAAAACAAAGAAAATTAGAAAATTATTGCTTTGATTGATTTGTAGGTAACTTGAGGATTGAAATTGAGTAGAAAATTGAGCTTGCTGCCATGGTGAAATTGCAGGTACGGTGGCAGCTGGGATTGACACGGCGGCCATGGGTTGTGAGGATTGGCGAAGCAGCGGCGTGGACTCAGGACTTCCTAACCTGCAAAAGAAAAACAAGACGATTGTTAATTGATGATTGTGAAACTTGCAGGTGCTTCTCTTAAATAGAGAAGAGAAGGGGGAAGTGGCCAAGAAGCATGTGTGCTATGTGAAGCTGGAAAGGCAGTAAAGAGAAATCAAACAAAATAAAACAACAAACCAGGAAAATTGGACTGTAGCTGGAGAAGTGGGCGGCGTGTAACATGGCTGCAGTAAAGAGAAATCAAACAAAATAAAACAACAAACCAAAAGAAAATTAAAGAAATAAATAAAATAAAATAACAGAAAAATAAAATAACAAAAAGAAACACAAATAATAAAATATAAAATAAGGGAAAATATAATGGAGATTTAAAATGTATATCGCCACCGCGTGTGGTGGTTGCGCCGCCTTATGTGGTGGTTCGCCGGCAAAATTGTCGGGATTCGGAATACTCCGAAATCTTCGTACATTATTTTATTCCACAAATGAAAGTCACGGTTGACTTTCCGATTTACGCTGAAAATCTCCAAAATTCACCTTTTGTGTTGAAATTAACATTTTTCTCATATTTTCCCTAAAAACACAAAAACAAATATTAAACAAACAAATAAGCTTTCAGAATAGCAAAATCCAGTAATTAAAGACACTTTGTGAACGTATTTTACGTTCACATCACCTACAATTTTTTTTCAAATCGTTTTGAGCCAAGACACTGAGTGCTCTTTGTTGTGAAGTGAACCAAAATGATCAGAGGCTTTAGAATAAATGCAATCTTCTCACAATAAAACCTTTTGCAATGATTTTCACCTAGAGTTTTTTTTTTTTTTTTTAATTTTTTTTTTAACAAACTCTAGTCTCATAATATTTCAAGCCATCCCCGTTTTCGACCTGAAACACACTAGCTTTACAAGGCAGGTGTCCCATCTACATTTTGGAGATAGCCCGACTTGCCTAGACCACCACCGTTTCGACCGAAACACACCGCTGATTAGCCGGGTGCCCCACCTACAATTGGAGGTAGTCCGAATGTCTCCCTTTTTTTTTTTTTATCAACTGGAATCTACAAGGACGAAGATTCAATCTACATACCTCACTCAAACATTATGGTGTGCATGTGCAAGTGACAAAGCTCAAACTCAGTCTCTATTACTCAAAAAGAGAGGAAAAATAGGGGATAATACAAGTTCACAATCATATTGCAAGTTCATTGTTCGGATTACTTTTAAAACGCAAAGCCAACATAAGTTATCTTAATCTCAGATCATGATTCACTCTTGACGAAACGTCAAAGTATGGGGTAAGTAGATTGTGAAGGGGGGTTGTCGTTCCAACGGAGGATCATGGGCTCCTCAATCCCTTGGTAGTTTGTGTGATCAAATGCTCTAGCAATGATGGAATAGATGAGGAATGGAAATAGTGCGTGAATATGTGTATGGACAATGTGTGAAGTGTGAGTGTGGTGAGTTTGGTTTTGGGAAAAACAATTGTGAAATGCAAGCAACAAACAAACAATTAAAGTAAATGCAAGCAATAAAGATAGATGTGTGTGCACAATAAGGAAAGTGTTGGGGTTTTCGGGTAAACCACAAGTCCAATATAACTAGCAATGCTTCAATTGAATTAATCATGCCAATGTGTGTGTGAATCAAGCCCCGTATCCTAGCCATGTTATGGGTCTAGGACCGTGTTTCTTAAGGTATTCGAATGCCTTATTAGGGTCATTCCAACTCTCTAGGTGTCATAGGGAATTCCTCTACGTTACCTAATACCGAATCCCCTATAGTGCTTAAGAGGCTAAGAGCACCGAAACTAGGAACTCAAACAAGTTACAACTCATCACATATGCTTCCAATTGCCTTGAGTGTGTGAGGTTACCAATCTCACACAATCTCATCAAGATAGGTTAGTCAACATGCCAAAGAGGTGGTAAATTCTAAGAACAAGCAACCAACACATATTGAAATGGGTAAGCACACATATTCACACAATCACAAAGGCATTTTATTCATAAATCAAGCATCACATAGTCAAATTGGACTAGGGCACACAACCCTAGTCCCCAACAGAGTTACTACTCACTAATCATCAACATATACATCATCAAATTACACAATAAAGCTCTAGACATAAGGAAAAGAGAGAGAGAGTAGAGTTGAGGGATGCTCAATGAAGTATTCTCTTGCTCCTTCCTAGCCTTGATGATGAATCTTGATGCCTTGTGAGTAATTCAGCTACCCAAAATGGTGGTGGAGGTGGAGAACGTCGTGATGAACAGCTTTGGTGAAGGATGGTGGAGGAGAGGAGGAGTGGAAGTGGCAAAATCGGGCTGCTCAGCCGTGCGTCGACCGGTCGTCGACCTTATGTCGACCGGTCGACAGACGTGCAGGAGCTGATCCGAAGGAAGAGGTGGAGAGAGGAAAGGGGAAAGGAAAAGTGAGGGATTTTGGGGCTGAAGTGGTGGTCTAACCTAATGGGGCAACTACTAGGTATTTATAGGCTAGAGGGGAAAGAATAAATGGCTAGGATGAAGTAGGGTTTAATCCAAGGGCTCAAATATTTAATGAGGGGCAAGGAAGGGAAATCACAAGGGAGGACAAAAGGGAGGAATAATCAACATGTCACCTCACCAAATCTAGTGTGGTCCATGATGATGTGGGAGCACATTTATGAATCACAAGGTTGACCTTGACTTGGACCTTGACTTTGACCTTCGGAGTTGACTATGGTTGACTTTTCAGTTTCGGTCAATCTTCCAGAATTCTCTTGTGCTTCACCCTCGGGACTCGGCATTTGACTCTTTGATGCTCCAAAGTCGGGGTTGACCACGAGTTGACTTTTGGTCCTCGGGTTGACTTTTCGTCTTTTTGCCGGAAATCCACTAAAAGCTCCAAAACGCGTCCTTTTGCTCCCGATATCCAACCGATGCTCGATTTACCTACAAGTGTGCAAACAAGGATTAGAGACTCACAAATGGCCATTGGACAAGCACAATAATGATGATTAGAGGCCTAATTTGTATGCAAATCGCATACAAATCAACTCTATATTACGATAATGAAAAACAATGCAGAAAACATGATTGATCTTGAGCAGGAATCCTAAATTAGGATAGAAACACAATATGAGTCCTAAATGCAGAAACTACAACAATTATGCAGAGAATCAAATAGAAGGGCGTTAAATGAGACCAAAACTCGACACAAACTATACTGCATGCAACACACAATTGCTACAAGCACAAGATGAAACTGGGAACAAACTCAAATCACAAAATCCTTTGGATCTTCTCAAATTCTCACAAAGTATTCAAATCCTTTCTTGAAAGATGAGTGCTCAACGCGCAGTCTCAACACTTACGGACAAAATACCAGTAAGGCATGGTATGGCAGAAAAACAAAGCATACTTTTTTTTTTTTTTTTATGAAGACTCTGCAAAAACAAGAACAAACAGGAACAACAAAACAAAAAAACAAATATGCCAGAGAAAAATTTTGAACCTTAACAATCACAAATATAGAGGAGAGTTCACTTACCTGTATGTGGAAGCTCAGAACAAGGAGGTTCTTTTCGTATCCAACGTTGCTTCATTTGGGTCTCAGGTGAGAATGGAGCAGAAATGAGCCTCGCTATCTTGTTCACTTCTTTCAAAACATTTTCTAGTTTTGATTGAAGTAATTCTTTCTCTTTGGTCATGAGTGGCATCTTGAAGTTCCAAGAATTTTTCCTCAATTGATTGCACCTTGGTCTTATATGTCCTCTATTTCCACAATGATGACACACAGGTACAAATTTTTTAAACCATGGCTTAGGTTCTTCAAGCACATGATGAGTAGATTCTGAGGTAAATTGATCGAAACCTTTCACAAACTTTCCATGTTCCAGTTTGGATGTACTGCCACTGATGTATCCCAACCCACTCTTATCACCAAATTTCTTTCCAATCGTTAGAAGATTATCTAACTTTTCACCACTGGAAAACTCACAACCAGCCTTAGTTTTCATTTGCTCAAGCTCATAAATTAGACAAGCTTTTTCAGTTTGAAGCTCCTCTACCTTGTCACATCTCTCTTGATATTTTTGCTGGAGAGATTGAAAATCCTCCACAAGAGTTTTTCTCACTGGGTCACCTGTTTGTAATTGGGACTGAAATCCAGTTTCAATCCTAGTGATATCTTCTCTCAATTTATTCACCTGAGCAACCAAATTTTGGTTCGTTTGTTTCAATACCTTAGACGCCTCAGACAATCTAATGTATTGCTGCATCACTTCCTCAAGGTCAGGTTCCTCACTTTCAGACTCATCATCAGTAGCCACCAAACCAACCAAAGCCACCACTCCAGATTCATTATCCACCAAGGAGTCATCTTCACTATCACTCCAAGTAACATTCATGACCTTATTTTGATTATTCTTGGTCTTCTTTCTGGTATTAGCACACTCAGAAGCAATGTGACCAAATCCTTCACATGCAAAACACTTTGAAGTATTATTAGTTCTTCTTTCAAGAGCTCTCTGAAACCTTACAACCTTGTCACCAGGCTGTTCTCTAGTTCTAGTATTTTTGGAGCTAGAGTCAAAGCTTGAATCACTTCTTTTTGATCTCTTACTCTTGAGAAACTTTCTGAATTTTCTTGTGACAAGATTAATTTCATCTTCATCATCTTCCTCCTCATCTGTTGTCTCGTCTATAATGTCTTTTGTAGCTTTGAGAGCAATGCTTTTGCTTTTATTTTCTTCAGGAAGCTCCATCTCATACGTTGTCAGATTACCAATCAACTCCTGAAGATTATAGGTATTTAAATCCTTTGATTCTTGAATAGCAATCTTCTTGGAATGATATTTCAAGGGAAGTGACCTGAGTATTTCTTCACAATACGATGCTGAGGTATAAGATCTCCCAAATTAAAACAACCGTTCACTATAGTACTAAGCCTAGCATTGAAATCACTAAACTTCTCATCATCACCCATCTTCATATTCTCAAATTGTGTGATAAGTTGCTGCAATTTGGATTCTCGAACTGATGCAGTTCCTTCATGAGTGACTTGAAGAATATCCCATGCCTGTTTTGCCGAGGTACAGTGTGAAACAAGTTGAAACTTGTCAGATGATACTGCTGTGAAAAAAGAGTTTAATGCCTTTTGATTGTTTGTACTCTTTGTATTTTCATCTGTAGTCCATTCACTCATTGGCTTCTCAACTATGACACCAACAGCAGTAGAACTTTCCTCGCCAGATTTTGGTGTGATCTTTGTTGTTGGATACTCCCAACCACTCTCAATAATAGCCCAGACAGAAACATTTTGTGCCCAAAGAAAAGCTTTCATCTTAGCCTTCCATGCTGCATAGTTAGCTTTGTCGTCAAGAAACGGAGGATGACTCGTTGACCCAGCTGCACGATCACTTGTATAATCCATTATGTCTGTCTTTGAGGATCTCACTAAGTCCGTCTAGTGACCTGCTCTGATGCCAACTAAAATTACAAAATGGATATATATATTCCCAGACGTCAATAAGCTAACAACACCAAATATTGAGTTTTAGGAGTGCAGACTTGATTCAGTCCTAATCGATGATTGCGATATAACTTCAATCCTAATCGAGATAGCGGACAACAAAAATACTTGATGACGTTGTGTTTTGTTGTGATTAATTCAATTGCCAAACGATTCACAGAAGATAAACCACCACACACATAACACAAGATCTGTTGACACAGTAAAACCCTCCAAAGAGGGAAACAACTGCGGGCACTATGCCGGTGAACAATCCACTATGAATATGAAAGTACATAAAGATCTTACACAACTCATCAACTAGATCCAACCTAGTAGGCAGCGGTGTCTCCTCATCTTTGCTACTTCCAGATCAGCGACTTTGTTCTCCTTTGTCAATCTTGAGATGGCACAACTCTCACCTCGGTTGTCAATCACCTCAAGACACAAATCATGCATGAACGACCAACATACATGAAGCATAAAACCAAAGAAACTTTTTGACTAAAAAGTTTATGGGATTTGATAATCCTTCAAGAGCTAAACATGGAACAGCTCATGAAGAATTCTCAGAAAAGATTAAGCTCAATGTTTTATCAAAAGAAGCCGTAACCCTAGCACGCTAAAGAAACGTGTATTTATACTTGTGAGACACTGGAGCTACGCTAGGGTTCATTAAGTGCATGGGCTTTAAAAACATTTTGTAAAGAGCATGGATAATAAAACACTATCTCATAGGAAGCCCATTCACTCACACCAAGAAACACGTCTGACTCAGCAACTCAGCAAACAAAAAACTATGCTATCCTAATCTAGGATAGAAGAACATGTTCACTCCTAAAAGTAACATGACACACATGAATGCAGCCTTACCATTTAGGTGCCAAGGTGAGTTGAGTAGCGAATCTTGCGTGTGATCCAAGTATATTTATGAGTTCCATGAGTCCAATCTTTAAGGTTCCAAGAGTATAGACTATTACACTAAAACATGACTCTTGGTTTGTGCTTAGGAAATGCCAACTATACAAATATTGCACTAACAATTGTATTCTAGCCAAATTCGATCACCAGAAGATGAGAGGTCTTGGTTTGAATAATGTTAAAGAAAGCTTTCCCTTGGGTTTCCAAAGATGCGTTCGAGAGGCTTATTAGTGTTGGGATTTAGTACGACTATAGGCATTCCACATCACTTGGAATTCATCACGTACCATAAGTGTGGGGATCTTGTGGTTTGAACGAACCTAATAAAGTTCGCTAATTGAATGTTTAATTCATAGAAAGCAAGTGACAATTGTTTATTTTGAGTTGTTTTAGCAATTTGCTTTCTATCTTTTGCTATCATTTCTGAATTAGTATCTTAATATTGTATATCATTTTTTTAAGTGTTTGAATTAATTTGCATTGTTTTGGTTTTATTTGAAGTCATTTTAGTTTCCTTGAAATTCTAGGATAACTTGTTCGTAGGACAATGACCGGTCGTTCCCTCTCTCACAACCGTTTGCCATTGTTTAGCTTAAGCTCACCCCTTCATAAAGTTTGTTGCAGATTTTAGATGGGACATGTAAGATATAGGAAGAGGAACTTGTTTTTACTATTAGTTTTTGTGTGTATTTTGTATTATAGGTTTGAGTAAGAAACAATGGTTCTGGAGAGAAACCATTTCTTTTGTTTTGGTTTAAAAATGTACTTTGAGTGCTTCAAGTACTTTTAGGGTTTGTAAATTAAATAAAGGTACATAGTTTACGTATTATAGTAATTTTGTTGTGATATCTATCTCATTTTAATTATGGATATTAATTTATCTATAATTAAGATGCGATTTACTCCTTAGCTCGAAATTAAGCCTTTATTCGAGTTTGGGTGTGACAAGTTGGTATCAGAGCATTAGGTTTAGTTTAAGACATAAGTTGGGAAATAAATGAGAAAGGTAGCCTGAAAATGAATTAGAAGACCAAACGTTTAGGAACCGATAATTTTACTTTCTTCCTTGTTCCTATTTAATCATCTGTATGTATTGGATTTTACAATACTTACATTTTGATCTTTAAGTATGAAGCCAATGGAGAGTGAAGACACTATGGGTGGACTTCAGATTGGACCAAATGGACCAAGACCATTAGATTTTGTGAATTATAATTTACGAGTACATCACCTGGCAACACTACGACTTCATAATCGAATTCAGAATGTTGGGCAAGATAGGTTGTTTTATACCTCTTATATGCAAAGGATGCTAGTACGACACCAAATCATGCGAGAACAGGATATCGCAAATCGTGAACAAAGACTCGAGGGTTCAGAACAATATTATGAACAACTTGTTGATGATGTTGTTGCAAATGGTGGTAATCAATGGCCTCCACCAAGAATGGAAGTGCCCAATGACCAAGCTCAGTGCAGTGAGCATGGAGCTAATCTTAATCTTAATGACCCACCACCGGATTTGGAAGAAGAACATCTGGAATATGATCCCACAGAACCTACTTCTGTGGCATCACCACAAGGACCGGTAAACTTACCTTTAGCTCCACCTGTTAATGAGGGTAGTTCAGATGAGGACTCTGTACATTCTGTAATCAACGTTTCATCCAACACATCTGTTGTTAATCTCCATCACAGATGATTAATCACCATAACAGATGTGTTAGATGAAACGTTGATTACATAATGTACAGAGTCCTCATCTGAACTACTCTCATTAACAGGTGGAGCAAAGGGTAGGTTTGCCGGTCCTTGTGGTGATGCCACGAAACTAGGTTCTGTGGGATCATATTCCAGATATTCTTCTTCCAAATCCGGTTGTAGATCATTAAGATTAAGATTAGCGCCATGCTCACTGGACTGAGCTTGGTCATTGGGCACTTCCATTCCTGGTGGAGGCCCTTGATTTCCACCATTTGCAATAATATCATCAACAAGTTGTTCATAATATTGTTTTGAACCCTCGAGCCTTAGTTCACGATTTGCGATATCCTGTTCTCGCATGATTTGGTGTCGTACTAGCATCCTTTGCATATAAGGGGTATAAAGCAACCTATCTTGCCCAACATTCCGAATTCTATTCCGTAGTCGTAGTGTTTCCAGGTGATGTACTCACAAATTATAATCAACAAAATCTAATGGTCTTGGTCCGATTGGTCCGATTGGTCCAATCTAAAATCCACCCATAGTGTCTTCGCTTTCCATTGGCTCCATACCTAAACATCAAAATGCAAGGATTGTAAAATCCAATACATACATATTGTTAAATAGGAATAAGGAAGAAAGTAAAAATATCAGTTCCTAAATGTTCGATCTTCTAATTCACTTTTAGGCTAACTTTCTCATTTATTTCCCAGCTTATGTCTTAAATCTAAACATAATGTTGAAATACTAACTTGTCACACCCCAACTCGAATAAAGGCTTAATTTCGAGTTAAGGAGTGAATCACATCCTAATTATAAATAGATTAATATCTGTAAGGGCAAAATATTTGCTATTGGCTATTTCCTATTTGACAAAACCTCTTCTCTTGTATTAGCATTTTCTATGTATCAATGCTAGGTTGTTTAAGGGATTAGGTATAGTGGCTTAGGTTGTTCTTGCTCGAGATGGTTCGTGAAGACGCCATTCTTATCCGGTCTTTTCTCCGGACTTCGATTATTGTTCATCGAAGGTTTCATTCAAGCATCTCAAGGTATGAATCATGCATATGCATTTCATACACTTTGTTTATGCTTAAGAAGTAGCACAAATATCTTAGGTTTGCTAGAAATTAATTGGATTTCATTTTGGTTAAGCAAACATTTATTTTTGAGATATTTTTCTGTTTTTGCTACAGTACCACTATTCACGTGAACAGTGACGATCGATCGTGAATAGTGACGATCGATCGCCATGAATAGTGCGATCGATCGTCAATGGTACCGTTGGAGAATCTGCCCGTTGCGATTCAAAATTGTGACCGTTGCTACAGTAACACTATTCATGAACAGTACGATCGATCGCCCGAGCGTCTGTTTTGTTTTCTATAAATAGAATCCTTCGGTTTTCATTTGTTTCAACTCTTTCTACTCTTTGATATTGTCCAAAATGTCTTGAGAGAGTTTTCTGGTATAGTTGAGTGACCCTAGATCCATGTTATAGGCTCCTCACATCTTTGATGTTGTTGATTTAGTTATTGTTCCTTGTGAATAATTAAATCAACCTTTGAATCATATTCAAGGTTTGTCAATTCGGTTTGTTTGATTCTAGCAAGTGTTCCTTGTTTACTTGCTTGTGTCAAACGAATTGAATTCATTTCATTCACTCATACACACACACATTTGCATTGTTGGTGATGCTTGCGGTTGGAGGATTCACGTGGTGAAGTTCGTCTAATTGGAGCGGCTTGAGGTGGGAGCACTTGAAGAAGCATTTGGAGGCTACACAAGGTTAGAGCTGCCACTAGTCATAGGGTTGATAGTGTAGAGTTTGGGACGGAGTTCCCCCTTGTACGTGTTTGCTAATTGGCGTTTTTCATAGTGTTACACAAGAGCGTGGGGTACGGCTCCCCTCCGGTTTTCCCTCTAGAGGTAGAGGTTTCCGGGTGACCATACCGTTGTGTTGTTTGTGTGTTTGCTTATCTATTGTATTGTGCTTAATTGATTAGCATATTGTGTGATTGTTTATCTATATGCTATTGTGCTTAATTGATTAACATGTTGCATGCTTGATCATACATTGATAGATATAGTCCGTGGTGAGTTATTGATGATGCTCACTTTGGGATTCTAGGTTGTACAATTGATTGTGCTTGTTGCATATATATTTGTTCAAAGTTGTGTATACTCTCCGATTAGTGTTTAGAACGACTACCGTTTATTGGGATTATTCCGTGCAACCGGAATTTCAATATCCATAATTAAAAAAAGATAGATATTACAACAAAATTACTATAATACGTAAACTTTGTACCTTTATTTAATTTACAAACCTTAAAAGTACTTGAAGCACAAATGCTCAAAGTACATATTTAAACCAAAACAAAAGAAATGGTTTCTCTCCAACATCATTGTTCCTTACTCAGGGAGCTTCTCTAGTGAGGACCACTATAATGATGACCACTATAATGAGGACTTGGTGATGACTTTTCGATTAGACCTACTTTTTGATTAGATTTCGACAAATCAACCGTTCAATATTTAGATATTTATGAATAGATCACTTCTACAAATTTTCAATGAAATCTAAAATCGTTAGGTCATCTATAATTGTGATTTACCATTTATGAATATGAATGGTTCAAAATTGACAGATTTGGTTCGTCCATTTATTTAGTCTAGTTTGGTACCTTAATGAGTTTTGTTGAAAATTTGTATAACTGATCTACTCATGAATATCTTAGGTTGATTTCTTGAGATGTAATCGAAAAATAGATATAACAACCATTAATCAAAAAGTCCTCACCAAGTCCTCATTATAGTGGTCCTCACTAGAGAATCTCTCTCCTTACTCAAACCATTAATACAAAATACACACAAAAACTAAGAGTAAAAACAAGTTCCTCTTCCTATATCTTACACGTCCCATCCAAAACTTGCAATAAATTTCATGAAGGGGTGAGCTTAAGCTCAATAGGTCCATACCTTTTTAAGTTATTCTTACGTAAATGTCGCAAACAAGTTATCAAAAAATAAATCAATAAATGAATGAAATGCTGATTTTAAACTACTCTTGCACTCATCATACTTTTCTTTTTTTTTTTAGTCATCTTGTTCGCCTCATAGTTACTAGTTCCGAATCTCAATGAGATAATTTTGTCAAACTCGTTGACAGGGCATACTTTCCTTTTTTTGTGCATAGGTGGGCTGAACATAGGCCTAGTACCCCATGCAGTAAACTCAACTACACAAAAGGATATTTATTTTCTCTCAGTTTCTCTGTATTTCAATATCCATATCATTTTTCAATGTATACTCACAATTCCTCACTATGCATCATATATCTTGTTGTTTCATCAATTTATGAAAGCAATAACATCCAACAGGTAACTCAACCAATATCAAACAATTCAGCAATTTATTAAACTATTTAACATTTTATAGGAAGGTTCCCCGAGACCTTACCTCAAATTCCAAAAGCAAACTCGAGCTCAGTTGTTACTTCCTAACCTTCCAGACTCTAACTATGTCTCCCGAACCTTATCCGATCAATAAAGTACATAAAATAACAAAAAACATACCATTACAATCGAACTAATTGCATTTACTTTTCGATTCTAAAATTAATAACATATACCTAGTAAATTGTAAGTCGTAAGTATGAAAATAAATTCACAAGATAAATTTTTACATCAAAAATAGTTGAAAATCATAAGGTAAGACCAGAAAGACTTTCTGGACAGTTTATACACAATACATGTACTGTTAATGCAAATAGCAGGGTCCAATCTTTAATTAAAAGTAAAGAAACTTTGTTCAAAACAGCGACTTTTTCCCATTTTCAACATAACTAAACCTTAACCAAATCTTAAGATTTTAAACCTAGTTTAAAGATGGGAAAACAGACTTTAATAACATAGATTTGATTTTGAAAAAAAAATTCTGGGTAAAAAGTTGTGCAAATTCAAATTTGATTTGGTGGACATAAAAACTCAGCAGCTCTGTTTTAACAGAACAACGAACTGTTTTATACAACTTAATTAACCTATCAAAACGTATCCAAAATCAGTGATTCTAGTAGGGGTGGGTTCGTAAAACCGAAAACCGCCAACCAAATCGAAAATAACCCAACCGCGACCGAAAATAACCGAACCGAAAAAAAACCGAAACCGAAACTAAAAAACCAATTTATTAAACTATTGTGAAGATAAACATATGAAATTTGAAATTGTACTTTTGAATTGGAAAACAAAGAACATATCTGTGAGTTATAAACTTATAATAGCCTAAAGTAGACAAACAAATAAGTTTTTCTGGAAATTTCCAGCAGAACACAAAATGATTTTTCTCTTAATTTGGTCGACTTCTAGGTTCTCAAAAGTAATGTTTAGACTTCGAAAAAGTAGTATAAGATGTTTGATTCAGTTCCAGACCACCAAAACATCAAGTACAATTCAAAACTTTGAATCAAAGTTCCAGAATTTACTTTGGACCTTCAAACTCAAGAACTGTTCTTGAGGCAAAAATGAATTTGAATTCAGCCTATGTTGTTGTATTTCATTCTTAAACTCAAACACTATCACAGATTAATAACACACTACCTTTCAATCAAAAACTCAAGAATTTAAGAACGAAAATTGAAGTAAGAATCAAACTTAATTATCAAACACCAAGAACTAAACGAATACAACTTAATAACAAATCCAAAACTGAAATCAAAATCAACCTTTGTTACTAGACACAAATTCGTTTCCAACTCTCCTTCCCTGCACTCTTTTAGTATTTCTCTCAAAATTCTTTATTTTTTCTTCTCTACTGTCTGTTTTCTTTCTTTCCTCTTCTCCAATTCAGTTTTCTTTTCTTTCCTTTTTCTCCTCTTCGTTCCCACTCAACTGGTTTGTCTCCAGTATTTCTTTGCTATTTCCACCGGCTGTCACCACAATCTCTTGTTTAATTCTATCACCTTGAGAACCTATACTAAACACTTGGCTACTTTTGAGTGCAGGTTGCCACCTCCTCCTTGGAGGTCTGATACCAAAGAAAACAATTATACTTTAAACTAAAAAACAAATTTAATTTATTTAACAAAAACTAATTAATAAAAATAAAATTATATATATATATATTTTTTTTTTCAGAATTTCACAATCTACCTTCTAAACAAAAATTTCGTCCTCGAAATTTAAAAAAGTACCGGAGTTGGTAAACAATTCTGGATACTTATTGCGCATTTCGGTTTCTAACTCACGTTTCTTCTTGAACATTCCAGGTAAGCAAAAGGATTCTTACTAAGAGAATTGTTTTGATGCGTGAGACTTGTTCCTTGTGATCTAGCACTTGGATTGGTACTGCTTCAAAATAATTCTTAAATTGGTAGAACTTAAATTGGTTTTATGTAGAACTTGCAAACCTTGTTTAAACGCTAATTTTACTCTGGACGATCGATCGTCACATTCTGGGCGATCGATCGCCCCACGTCAGCAATATGACCGTTGCCTTCAAACTGAGTGCGGAATATGTCCGTTACATTTTGTCTTTGACGATCGATCGCAACATGTTATGCTATGAATGTGATGGTTTTGGGCACATTGCTAAAGAATGTGGTAATAGACTTAGGAAAGAGTCAAAACTTGATCACAAAACCATGAATGCCTCTTGGAGTGATTCCGATGATTCTAGCTCTTCATCCGATGAGGATGAACCTATTGTGGCTTTTGTTGCCAAAGTGGAGTCTTCTAGTCAAATTGATTCAAATCTTGCTTCGAATAATGACAAACTTGTTTCTAGTGATGATGAAAGTGAGGATGAGGCTATGACTAATGAAGAGGTATATGATAAAGTTGATGAACTTTTTCAAATGACGATTAAGGATAAAGAGATGATTAGGAATCTCAACAATAGATTAGTTGAACTTCAAAAAGAAAAGGATAACTCTTTATGTCCTTAATGAGGAAATCATAGACCTTGAAAAGGAAATCCTTGAAAAGAATTCCCTCATAAACACCTTGTCTTTTGAAAATGACAAACTTAAATGTAGTGTTGATGATTTAAAGTCAAAGGGTCTTGGCATGACACTTGGTAGAGCCAAACTTGACAAGATACTCAATATGGGCAAAACTCATAATGACAAAAGTGGTCTTGGCTTTAAAGGTGAAAAATCTGTCTCTTCTCCTTTAAAAACAAATTTTGTGAAAGCTTCTAATTCTCCTTCGATAATCTTAGAGTCTCCTAAAGCTCCTAAAACTAAGAGGTTTATTCCTACTTGTCATCATTGTGGCAAACTTGGACATATTACACCTAATTGTTATACTCTTAAGAGATTACCTAGGAACCCTCCTCTTATTCACAAGGGTCCTTTGATCAAGAAGTTTGTCCCTACTTGTCACAATTGTGGTGTAGATGGTCACACTAGGCCTAAGTGTGTTGCACCAAAAAGGACACATGCATGTCCTTAATCCCTCTTTGTTTGCAAAGGTTGATCCTAGCAAGTCTTTTTCTCCTAGACCTTCACACTTTGTGAATGATAATTCACTTCATACTCAAGTGAGTTTTCTTATGAATGAAGTGGTCAAACTCTCAAAATTGATAGACTCACAAGCCTCTAATGATTGTTCATCTTCTTCTATTCAAAAGACTTGGGTCAAGAAGAATGATGATTGTTAAATCATACTTATGATTGAATCCTTCTAGTGTTTAGGAAGAGATTCAATCATCCTTTATCTTGATATATTGCATTGAGAATTGCATGATCATTATTTTTGTGTTTTTCTGATTATTGAAATCTAGATGATTGTCTTTAAATCTATGTTTTGAGCTAAACCTTTTTTTTTTCTTTTTGAAAAATTCGGATTTTTACATTGCCTAAGATCCACGATCGATCGCACTTTTCTCACGATCGATCGCAATCAGAGGCAGAGAGCAGGTTTATTTGTTTTACACTATGCGATCGATCGCACGGTATCGGGCGATCGATCGCCCTCATAGACAGAGAGCCCAGTTTTCTGATTTTCACTAAGCGATCGATCGCACCCTATCGGGCGATCGATCGCATAAACCCAGATTTGGTTTTTATTCTCCTTCTCTCTTTTCTTTCCCTCTCTCTTTGTTCTCTCTCTAGAACCTGAAAAACCTCTCTTCCTCTCACAAATTTCATCAAACCCAATCCCTTTTCACTTCATTTTCGTGGATTGATAAAGTTTTCTTAAGGGTTTTCAAGTGATTTTGTGGTGATTCTTCACCATTTTCGGTTTCTTCAAGAGGTATTTTCGAAATTTTCTATCTTCATTTAGTTTTCGGATTTGACTTAAATTGATAATCTTAACTAGTTTCTTGCTATTATTAGTATTGATTCTAGTTGATAATGATAAGGGTAATCCGATTTTGCTTAGTTTTTGTTGAAATGTTTCTCAATGATAGGCGATCGATCGCAGATTTTTGCAAAATTAGGGTTCTTGTTTTCGAAATTTTAGGGTTTTTGAAATTTTGGTTTCTTTAGCTTAAATTGTTGAGTAATTTGTATAATTGAGAAGTGTGCATTGTATTGAGGATCACTTTTTCTTGTGGATTGGTGATTTTCAAGGTAAGTTATGCCAAATTTTTTTTATTTTTCCAAATAATCCGATTTTGGGTCTTAGTTTGAACATTGTAACTAATTTTCTTGTCTCCTTTGTTTCTTGCTTTTGCATTGATTAATCAATTCGGCTTGGCGAACCAATTCGGTATGATTTTTCATCTTGATCTCATGAATTTTTGATTAATTGTGTGCTTATATCTTGTGCATGGTTGGGACTTTGTTTACTTTTGTGTCAATAGATGAGTAGATTAGTGAGATCGAAGGGTAAAGGAGTTGCTTCTTCCTTATCCCAACCACCCTCTAAGAAATCCAAACCATCAAAATTTGCATCGGCCACCTCTAGGATTTTCATCCCGAAAGGAACATTTCTTTTGAAACTCAACATGACCTAGACTACTTTAGGACTCTTCAAAATTTTGTGGTCTCTAATAGGCTTGAAAGTTTAGGTTTTGGTTTCCTTCCTTTCAATGAAAAATTGGTTAGGGATTTTTATTTGAATCTTCCGGACTATACGTCCAAAGAGCATAAGGAATTGATTTTTACCTTTAAAGGAAAACGCATTATGCTTTCTTCATCTATCATTGAAACCATCCTTGATCTTCCTCAATCTTCGGATGAGGACATTGTATCTTTTGCGGAATTTTCTATTCCTATTTCCATAACTTCGTTTATGGGACATGCATACATAGATGGTCATGCCCTTACTCCCAAAGTTATGAGTGGGAAATTAAAAAATGTCTATAGGGTGTTTTGGCTTTGGGTAAGGTACAACATTCTACCTTCCACCCAAAAATCCGAAATCCCTCTTGAGGGATGTCGGCTCTTGTCGGCCATGATAGAAGGCCATGCTCCCATTCCTTATGGCACTATTATGATTTTCTTGTATTGACATTGTTGGTTAAATGTTCTTATGGCCTTTGTACTATAACTTTATTTTTGCCATATTTTGAGGGGGAGTTGTACTTTGTAAACTCTTTCACGTATTACTTAAGTCATTTTATGTCTTAATTCTTGCTATTATGTGTTGCATAATGTGCTTGTGATATGCCTACGTTGATTATCCCCTTTGGCCTTCCTAGTCAAAAAGGGGGAGAGTATGTTTTGTTGGCCATATTGCTTGTCATTTCAACTCAATTTTATTATGTCATACCATATATGCTTCACGGTATCGTGTGTTTTTAGTGTTGAATTTGCAAGTTTGATTCCGGCATATCTCTTCGATACTTTTGTAATAGCATAGCTTTAAATTGAGTTGTTTTTGTCAATTAAGGCTTTGTCTAGGAAATGCCAAAGGGGGAGATTGTAAGGGCAAGTTTTCTTGCAATTGGCTATTGATTTGTATGTGATTTGCATACAAATTAGGCCTCTAATCATCATTATTGTACTTCTCCAATGGCTATTTGTGAGTCTCTAATCCTTGTTTGCACATTTGTAGGTAAATTGAGCATCGGAACGATATTGGGATCAAAAGGGAGCATTTTGGAGCTTTTAGTGGATTTCCGGCAAAAAGACGAAAAGTCAACCCGAGGACCAAAAGTCAACTCGTGGTCAACCCCGACTTTGGAGCATCAAAGAGTCAAATGCCGAGTTCCGAGAATGAAGCACAAGAGAATTCCGGAAGATTGACCAAGAAACCGAAAAGTCAACTATGGTCAACTCCGAAGGTCAAAGTCAAGGTCCAAGTCAAGGTCAACCTTGTGATTCACAAATGTACTCCCACATCATCAAGGACCACACTAGATTTGGTGAGGTGACATATTGATTATTCCTCCGTTTTGTCCTCCCTTGTGATTTCCCTTCCTTGCCCTTCATTAAACCTTTGAGCCCTTAGATTAAACCCTACTTCATCCTAGCCCTTTATTTCTTCCCCTCTAGCCTATAAATAGCTTAGTTTTTGCCTCATTAGGTCATCTTCAACCTTCCCATTCAGACCCAAATCGACCTCACTTCCTTTCCCCTTTCCTTCTCTCCATTTCTCCCTTTCACTTCAGCCTCTGCACGACCATCGACCGGTCGACGACTACCTGTCGAACGGTCGACAGTCGACGGAATCCGCCGCTTCAGCTCGTCTCCGCCGCCTCCGCCACGTCTACCACCATGTGGGCAGCTTGGGATCCTCACCAGACATCAGGGACGCCATCTACACTCAAGAAGAAGAAGGATACACCATTGATTGAGCATTTCTCACCCCTTCTCTCTCTTGTATTCATGATTTTAGTTTGCTATTGTTTTGTGATGATGCATCCCTTGATGGATAGTGAGTAGTTACCTTGTTGGGGACTAGGGTTGTGTGCCCTAGTCCATTGTGATGTATTGATGAATTAACGATGTATGGATGCTTTGTGATGAATGGATATGTCTACTACCCAATTCAATTTGTGTTGAATGCATGTTTAGGGAACTTTGTCACTTCTTTGAGCATGTGTATAACCTATTTTGATTGAGTTTGTTGGGGTGACTCCTAACTCTCTCTAGGCAATTGATAGTAGATGTGATGAGGACCCCTTGTTTGAGCTTCTAAGTCTTTGAGCCCTTCGCCTCAGAAGCCACATTGGGAGAGTTCTAGTGACCCATAACATGGCACTATGAATACATAAGAAAAGATGGTCTTAGACCCATAACATGGCTAAGATACGAAACTTGATTCATCCATTGCATAAGCATAATTACTAAATTGGTTCGTTAAGCATTGTAATTGGACTTAGGCTAACCCGAAACCCCAACACTTTCCTCATTGTGCACACACTTTAATCTTCTTTGCTTGCTTAGTTTACTTGTTCGTTGTTTTGCATTTCACCATCTCTTTACAAAACCAAACTCACTACACTCACACTTCACACATTGTCCATACACATATTCACGCACTCTTTCCATTTCTCATCTATTTCATCATTGCTAGAGCATTTGATCACGCAAATTACCAAGAGATTAAGGAGCCCACCGATCCTCGTTGGAACGACAACCCCCCTTCACAATCTACTTACCCCATACTTTGACGGTTCGTCAAATGGAGCCGCTGCCGGGGATCTAGGTTTAATCGTTGATTTCTTGGTAGTTTTGGTTGAGACTTTAGCTTTCTTTTGCCCTTGTTTGCATATTTCCTTGTTGTGTTTGTTCATATTGTGGTATTTCATTGCCTAGTTTGATAACCGTCTAGTTTACTTTCATTTAGTTTCTTGCATCAAGTGTGTTTTTGAACTTGTGAATATTGAATTCGTACTTTCGTTGGTTTAATTGTGTCTTAGGTTGCTTGTTTATTGTTGTTTGGGTTCCCTTGCACCTTTTGGAACTTTGTTTGTTTAGGTATAAAAGGAGAAAATCACAAAAATATAGTTTCAGGGCACTTGTCGAACGGTCGACCCTGTTTCTCGACCCTTCGACGGAAATTCCCTGGACGTTTGTCGACCGGTCGACGACCGTCTGTCGAACGGTCGACCGTGGAGCATTTTTGTTCCTTTGCTTTGTTTCTTTCACTCTTTGATATCATTACTTGTTTTCACCTCTTATACTTGTATTCCTTACTTCAATTGTGGTATCTAATCATTGGTTATTGTGTTGTGAAGGTATATGAACCTTGCTTCAACCTCTCACACACGCATACAACTTAGAAGCGGAAAGATTTTAAGTGAGAACACAAGAGGAAGGCCAAGAGTGCGGTGTAGACCGATTGTGTGTGAGAGTGCACCGCCTACACTTGAGCGCCACTAAGCACCTTTGGAAGAGCCGATTCCCCAAGCAACAATGGGAGAACCAAATGCACCACCGGATCCACTCAACAACAACAATCCACCTCCCGTGAGACGCATGAGGGAGTACACTCTTCCTCATGTGGTGGATCACCCCTCTTGCATCATGCTACCACCGTGCAACACTCATTATGAAATCAAGTCTTCCACCTTGAGTATTATGCCTACTTTCCATGCCTTGAAGGATGAAAGCCCGTATGATCATCTCATGGAATTTGAACAAGCATGTACTACCGTTCAATTACATGGACTACCCGAGGATGGACTCAAGCTTCGCCTATTCCCTTTCACATTGAAGGATGGAGCTAGGAAGTGGTTACTCAAGCTTCCACCAAGGTCCATTCACTCATGGTTTGAGTTGCAAGAACCTTTCCTTTCAAAGTTCTTCCCACCTAGCAAGGCGGCCAAGGTTAGGGATTCTATTGTCAACTTCAAGCACCAATCGGGCGATGCTTTCTATGAGACTTGGGAAAGATTCAAGGATTTAGTGATGAGTTGCCCACACCATGGCTTGGAACAATGGTTTCTAGTTGATGTGTTCTACCGAGGGTTGTTTTCCGGGCAACGACAAAGAGTTGATACTTTTCGGGGATGCACAATAGCCGGTATGTCTCCCGATGAGGCATGGGACACATTTGAGGACCTAGCCACAAATTCCGAGCTATGGGATGACTTTGGGTCAAGAAGACTTCCTCCCACACAACTGGCACCTCAAGTAACAAGAGTCCACAATGTCTCAAGTGAATCATTGGAGGATGACATGATGAGAACCCAATTTGATAGGTTGGAAGCGGCTCTCAACAAGAAAATAGACATGCTCATGCAATCACAATCAAACCTTCCTCCTCGACAAGTCAATAGTGTTATCTCTTCACCACCTTGCTTCTATTGTGGCTCTCTTGGCCATCAAGCGGAGGAGTGTGCTCACATGGTTGAGGAAGAGAAGGAAGAGAGACAACAAGTGAACCAAGTGAGTTCCTATTCACAAGGTTCTTATCAAGCGCCTTCAAAACCTTACAACAACTTTGCACCTCGGAATGAGCAAGGGAGCACTCAAGGATACCAACCAAAACCTTTTGGAAACAATGCTCAAAGGTATCAAGAGAGGTCTCAAGGGTATAACACTTACCAAGGAGGAGATAAGTATCAAGGGAGTGGCACATATGGAGGACATAGGAGCTCAACTTTTGGAGCACCTCCCGGGTTCTCTACTCAAGGAGGAAACACCTACCATCAAGGTGTCTCTTCATCTTTTGCTGCCCCACGTAGCTCTCAAGCTCAAGAGTCCGCGGAGCCGTCAATGAAGGACATGATCGCCACCCTTGTGCAAGGCCAAGTGAAGAACAATGAAGCGATCTCGGCTCTTGAACAAGGGCAAAACATCTTGCAACAAGGCTTATCAAAGATTGAGTTGCAAATGGGCCAAATGGCCAAGGAGATTAGTGAGAGGCCAAGAGGTACCTTGCCTTCTAATGTGGAGCAAAACCCTAAGTTCAAGACCAAGGAGCAATGCAATGCTATCTTCACTTCTCATTCCGGTATCTCTCATGCTACTTATACTTCTACTCCCCTAATATCAAATGTTTTCACCCCTTCTCCTTTCATTCCCATTCATGAGAACTTTGATCATATGCATTACATGGAGGATGGGGCCAAGGAGGAAGAAAATGTACTCCTTGGCAATTATGGATTGAATGAGGAGAAGACTTGTGAGGAGAATGAAGGAGTAGTGCTTGGGAAAGGACTTGGTTACTTGTCCTTTGAGAATGATGTAACCTCTTATGGCGGAGTGAAGACACAAGAAGGAGCATTGAGTGAGGAGACTCCTAGGCATGAGAATGTCATGGTTTCTAACCTTGGTGGTGAGGCTATGATGGCTATGGACCCACCAAGAACCATGAGCACCTCTAGGGAGCTCCTTGATGATGATGTGCATGTACACCAAGCGATGACGATAACCCCCGATGAGAGGAGGAGCAAGAAGAAGACATTGACGAATGAGCTTCATGAAGTGTTCAAAAAGGTAGAGATTAATATCCCTTTGTTGGAGCTCATTTGCAAAGTGTCGGTCTATGCAAATTTTCTCAAGGACTTGTGTACCAAGAAGAAGCGGCTTGAGGAACATGAAGTATACAAGATCGAAGGGCATGTAAGCTCAATGATTCAACACAACATGCCACCGAAGAGGAAAGATCCCGGGAGTTTCACTATCGGATGTCAAATTGGTGAGACACACCTTGATGGAGCACTTATGGACCTAGGGGCAAGTGTCAATGTGATGCCTCTATCTCTCTATAAGAGGTTCAGCATTGGTGCTTTGCAACCTACCCCTATTGCACTTACCTTTGCGGATGGAAGCTGATTTGCACTTATTTATAGCGCAAATTGTATTCCTAATCACGAGAGTTAAGCTTATCCGAAGGCATTTTGTTATTACTAATATGCGTTTTCATGATTTCAGGTTACTTAGGTGACTTGAGGTAATTCGGCACAAGAAGGTGCATTTTGACCACTTTTGGGCACACTTCCGAGAAGAGGACAAGAAGTCAACCGTGGCTTCTAGACATTGAAGATTGCACAAATCAACCTTCGGAAGATGTTGCCATTGAAGGCCTTGAAGAATCGAAGAAAGGAAGGAAAATGAAGAAATTGCATTTCCGGCGACTTTTCCGGCCAACCACCACCACAAGAGGCGGCAGCACCGCCGGACCACCACCGGAGCATCACCACACCTGGAGGAGATAGTCTTGACCAGTTGCATGTATGGGTAGCTACACCCATTACATAAGAGAAATCAGTTTGGTTTACCTATGCATGCACTTTTCCTTAAAATCCTCCACTTAGCCTTCCTTTTGCATGTCTCCATGCATCCACCCACACACTTCACTAGGGAGACTCTTGGGGGCTGAGAGAGGGCTGTTGAATCACATCCCATAACCCTAATTCCATATACAATTCGTACACACTGAGATCAGCCACCACCTTACACATTTAGCCACCAAGAACACCAAGAACACCAAGAAACTGCCCAGTTTTGTTCTTCCATTTTCACCACTTTCCATTGCTCAAATCACTTTCCATCCTTCACGAAAGTTGTTCCTAAGGCATCCATTTATCTTAGGAACCAACTTTCATCACCAGTCCACCATCATTACACCACGTTTCAAGCTCCACAGCTGGGAATTCGTCAAGAACACAAGAATCCGGAAACTTGAAGGAGAAGAAGCTTGGAAGAGAAGAGGAGTTTAAGAGGGGGCTGTCATCTACACTTGGAGTCACCAAGGAGCTGCTGGCCATCATCCCTTGAGAACTTCTTAACTCTACTTTTGTTATTCTTTGTATCTAAGTTTATATTCTTGACAAGAATGTTGTATTCCTTGAACATGTGTGAGTAGTTCATTAGGTTGGGGGCTAGGGTTGTGTGCTCTAGCCCATGATGATGTTTTGATGACTTGTATTGAATATGCTTGATGATTTCGTTTCTGGATATGTTCATTGTTTTAATACGGTTTTGTTTGATGCTTGTTCATGAATCTAACTAGTTCTCAAGCATGTGTTAAACTTAACTTGTTAGGATTTTATGCTAGTTACATGTTATCCTAAGTGTTGAACCTTGAGCATGATGAGTTTATGTCAATGGACTGAACTTGTTTGAACCTTGATTCTTGAAACTCTATGCCTAGGAAGTTTATTTGAGACCCTAACAAGGCTTGGATAAATAGATTAGGAGTATTTGTGACCCTAATAAGGCACAAAATAGGCCTAGAAGAATCCATCCTTTGAGCCATAACATGGCAAGGATAGGGGTTTGATCCTTAGTGAATTCATTGTTGCATGTTCTTGAGAGTTGTCATACATTTGATTGGGGTAGAGTGAACCCGAAACTCCAACCGTTTCATCCATTTGATCACACACAAAGCATACATTTGTTGGGCTTGTCACCTCAACAACATAAAAGCGATTGAACACACTTGCTTGTGTTCTTGTTACCACAATTTCATATTGATTAGATTGGTTACATAGTCACTGTTTTGGTCACTGTTTTGGTTACAAGTCACCCAAGAGTGACACACAATTGAACACCACACTTGCATGTTGCACATACTCCACATCTAAGTACATAATCCATCTCTAATCACATCACTTCTAGTGCATTGTATACCTTGTTTGCATTTGTTCACCAAGTAGGGATCTTGGGCCTTCCAATCTCTTGGGTACGACAACCCCTGGTCACAAATTACCACCCACTACACTTTGACGGCGATACTCACAAACAACCCCTCCGGTATCATCGAGTCAGAAGCAAGCGAAGACCGGCGGGTGTAGTGGAAGATGTGCTAGTAAGAGTCGACAAGTTTATTCTTCCCGCCGACTTTGTTGTGCTTGATATGGGTGATAACCCCAATGAAGACAATGGATTTCCCCTTATCTTTGGACGCCCTTTCATGGCTACGGCGGGAGTGAAGATCAATGTTTTAAAGGGAACCATTAGCTTCAAGGTGTTGGGGGAGAAAGTGAAGTTTGAAATGTTCAAGCCCATTCATCCACCGGAAGTAGTTGAGGAGGTGTTTTCTATTAACTTGGTGAAGGGAAATAGTGCTAAGAGTGAAAGGATCTTTGGTCCTTTGAATCCACCGAAGCCCACACCTCGTGCTCAAGACCACTACTCAAGGCCACCGCCTCCTTCTCATGAAGACATACTTGGGAAGGATCCATTTCTTCAAGGAGCTACAAAGAAGACTCCTCCCATGAATGCGCTACAAAAGGCGACAATCAAGGCCATGAGAGAGATGGTAGGAGAGGTGAAGAAGAAAAAGTATGCTTGGCCACCACCATCGAAGTCAATTTTCAATGGTATCAAGGGCTGCTTTATGGGAAGCCTTGGAGATGGTGAGACAAGCCATACAGTGAGTGAGAAGAAGCTTTGCTTTGAGCCACCATAATTTCACCAAGGAGGAACCAAGACCGGCTTTTTAGGTCTATAAACCGAAGCGCTTGTGGGGAGGCAACCCCACTTGGAAAAGAAATTTTTGTTTTCAGCACTATTTAGTAATGAATAAAGGTTTTGGGAGGTTGGTGGGTGCTAGGATAAGAAGATTTGAAGGAAGAAACCCAAGAGGTGTTGATTAGCATTTGTCTACGAGAGGCTTGGGCAGAATAGTGACTTCGGAGACAGTTTTCTCCACATCGGACCGTTGAAATGCAGTGAAACAAGTTGGGAAAGCTTCTCCTATGCGTCTTCTATGCCCTGTTTAAATTTCTCTCTAAACAGACCGTTGGATCTGTCGCAATATTGGTTTAACAGAGGAGTGCTCGTTGCAGTTTGACTTTCTAGAGGGTCACTTTGACCGGCTCTTCATTGCATGTCCGGAAGGTGATTTCTGAGTTTCCAGTGGCCAAACTAAAGCTCTTTGAGTGTACTTCCCAACGCCACTGGAATCACTCAACTTGGATGCCTATTCTAGGGGCTATGCCCATATCTTTGGGAGAAGGTCATTGCTGCATTGTTGCTTTCCCCTGTTCTCAAGTGATCCCGATGCAATCACACTCGCTAGTTCATTTGGCACCCGAGGAGCAAACATATGGAAGTCAGGGCCTTGTGCCCTGAGGTTGGTGTCTATTTGAGGTTTCTTGACTAGCTACGGAAGTCGTCTACGAGGGGGTTTTCTTATCTCTATCTTCCGATTGCTAAATGTTTTGTTATGTGTGCATTCGCCCGACTTCACCCTCCTCACTTTTACCAATGTGATTTTCTTTGCTTTTAAACTCCTCACAACACTGAGGACGATGTTGGTCTTAAGTGTGGGGGTGTGAGGTTGGGCTAAATTAAAGTTGTCTCACATTTTCGAAACCACCAAAATTTTTCAATTTTTCAAAGTTTTCATCGAACCGTCGACCCTTTTGTCGAACGATCGACGGGAATTCCCTGGACGTGTGTCGACCGGTCGACAACAATGTGACGACCGGTCGAAAGATGCTTAAAGTTGAAAATTTTGAGAATTTTGAAACTTTGAAGTTTGTTTGGTGTGTTTTTATTGTCCTTTTCAACCCCAATGATGAATTTGAGCCCGTAGGTTGTGAATTAAGTGGATAAAGAGCATGTGCTTAAACTTTATTGGATTGCCTTGTGATTAATTTATGTAATTGATGCTTGCTTGACACTTTGTGCACATTTGCCATGTTGATTGATCATTTGCAACTAGAGAAGCATGTGTAGACAATGTATTGACTTGCATATACCCTTTATGGTGAGATTTTGAGCCTTATTGATATGTATGCATCATTCATACATCCTTGTTCTTCATGTGTGTGCATTCCATTAGTTTACGAGACCTAGAACTTGTTCAAAGACCGCTTGAGGCTATGTGTTAGTTTGCAACGAATTGGAAATGATTAAGGCACTAGTTTAGCACGTACGGCCAAACTTACATTCATCCCTTAAACACTAATCCACTAGGACTAACCCATTTGAGCCACATTCATCGTTTAACCTTTCATTTCACCACCCACATCACCTTAACCCATATTTTAACTTAAAACACGAGCCACCCTTGTTCCGAAATGTTAATAAGGCAATGATTGTGACTTCTTGTTTCTTATATGCTTGGGAAATTTATGGGATTGTACAAAATGGCAAGTGTGGGGGTAGTTAAATAGAAAGAGTTGAGGTTGTAAAGAAGAAAAGAAGTTGAGAAAATCAAAAAGAAAAGTGGTGTATAAAAATAAGTTCAAGAAGAAAGTCCCAAAGAAAAGAAAATACAAAATGGGAAATTGTTGTTGAGAAAAAGAAAGAGAAAAGGAGAAAGGAAGAAAGAAAATCCAAAAGAAGTTGTAGAAAAAAATAAAAGGTTGGAGGAGAATAAGGTTTAGGTTGTCGATTACTAAAGCATAGGCAAAAGAAATGAGTTTCAAAGTCCTTGATTTGTCTTGTGAAGCATTAGGAGCATTTGACTTTCCATTCCCTTCATTTCATGCTAACCCTTAACCTTTGGCCCCATTACAACCATGTGAAAGCCCTTTTGATCCAATAAGTTGTGAATTAATTAGTGGAAAGATGGTCATTGAGCAAGCTTATGGGGACGTTGCTTTTGGTTATGCTTTGAGAGTAAACACTTAACCCTAAACACAAGAGCGGAAATATTTAGTGAATCATGTGAGTTTAGCGGTTAAGCATTTCAACATGTGCTAATTTGATTGCTCTTGATTGATTATTCCATGGCTAGCACACACTACACCAAGCATGCATTGAATACATATCTTAATCACTTGGCAAAGCATGATGTTTATGTTGTGTGCTTGATTGAATCTTGATGAATAGCTTAGTGGGCTTATTGAGGATATGGTTGGAAAGGCAATTGAATGTGTGTTGATTGGATTGTTGATTCTATTTGCTTGAGGACAAGCAAAGCTTAAGTGTGGGGGTGTGATTTGTATGTGATTTGCATACAAATTAGGCCTCTAATCATCAGTATTGTACTTCTCCAATGGCTATTTGTGAGTCTCTAATCCTTGTTTGCACACTTGTAGGTAAATTGAGCATCGGAACGATATTGGGATCAAAAGGGAGCATTTTGGAGCTTTTAGTGGATTTCCGGCAAAAAGACGAAAAGTCAACCCGAGGACCAAAAGTCAACTCGTGGTCAACCCCGACTTTGGAGCATCAAAGAGTCAAATGCCGAGTTCGAGAATGAAGCACAAGAGAATTCCGGAAGATTGACCAAGAAACCGAAAAGTCAACTAGCGGTCGACTCCGAAGGTCAAAGTCGAGGTCCAAGTCGAGGTCGACCTTGTGATTCACAAATGTGCTCCCACATCATCAAGGACCACACTAGATTTGGTGAGGTGACATATTGATTATTCCTCCGTTTTGTCCTCCCTTGTGATTTCCCTTCCTTGCCCTTCATTAAACCTTTGAGCCCTTAGATTAAACCCTACTTCATCCTAGCCCTTTATTTCTTCCCCTCTAGCCTATAAATAGCTTAGTTTTTGCCTCATTAGGTCATCTTCAACCTTCCCATTCAGACCCAAATTGACCTCACTTCCTTTCCCCTTTCCTTCTCTCCATTTCTCCCTTTCACTTCGGCCTCGCACGACCATCGACCGGTCGACGACTACCCTGTCGAACGGTCGACGATCCCGACGGAATCCGCCGCTTCAGCTCGTCTCCGCCGCCTCCGCCACGTCTACCACCATTTGGGCAGCTTGGGATCCTCACCGGACATCGGGGACGCCATCTACGGTCAAGAAGAAGAAGGATACACCATTGATTGAGCATTTCTCACCCCCTTCTCTCTCTTGTATTCATGATTTTAGTTTGCTATTGTTTTGTGATGATGCATCCCTTGATGGATAGTGAGTAGTTACCTTGTTGGGGACTAGGGTTGTGTGCCCTAGTCCATTGTGATGTATTGATGAATTAACTATGTATGGATGCTTTGTGATGAATGGATATGTCTACTACCCAATTCAATTTGTGTTGAATGCATGTTTATGGAATTTTGTCACTTCTTTGAGCATGTGTATAACCTATTTTGATTGAGTTTATTGGGGTGACTCCTAACTCTCTCTAGGCAATTGATAGTAGATGTGATGAGGACCCCTTGTTTGAGCTTCTAAGTCTTTGAGCCCTTCGCCTCCCAAGCCACATTGGGAGAGTTCTAGTGACCCATAACATGGCACTATGAATACATAAGAAAAGATGGTCTTAGACCCATAACATGGCTAAGATACGAAACTTGATTCATCCATTGCATAAGCATAATTACTAAATTGGTTCGTTAAGCATCGTAATTGGACTTAGGCTAACCCGAAACCCCAACACTTTCCTCATTGTGCACACACTTTAATCTTCTTTGCTTGCTTAGTTTACTTGTTCGTTGTTTTGCATTTCACCATCCCTTTACAAAACCAAACTCACTACACTCACACTTCACACATTGTCCATACACATATTCACACACTCTTTCCATTTCTCATCTATTTCATCATTGCTAGAGCATTTGATCACGCAAATTACCAAGAGATTAAGGAGCCCACCGATCCTCGTTGGAACGACAACCCCCCTTCACAATCTACTTACCCCATACTTTGACGGTTCGTCAGCTATTTCCTAATTAGACAAAACCTATTCCCTGTAATTGCCTTCAATTGTATAGTTGATAGGGCTTTATAAGTAGTGGCATTAGGATGGTGTTCGTTCGGCTTATTCGGAGTTCATCTCATTGGCTTTTGGTGTCTTGGATTCCTTCTTCCTTAAGGTATGGATCATGCATCTGCATTTTATACTCTTTGATATGCTTAGGAAGTTGCACAAACACCTTAGGATTGCTAGAACTTAAATTGGTTTTATGCAGAACTTGCAAACCTTGTTTAAACGCTGATTTTACTCTGGACGATCGTCACATTCTGGGCGATCGATCGCCCCACGTCAGCAATATGACCGTTGCCTTCAAACTGAGTGCGGAATATGTCCGTTACATTTTGTCTTTGACGATCGATCGCAACATGTTATGCGATCTATCGCAACATGTTATGCGATCTATCGCAACATGTTATGCGATCGATCGCCTATCAGGTTTTCAAGTTCCTGAGAGGTCTGGAACGTCTCTGTATGGTGTGCGATCGATCGCACCCTATCGGGCGATCGATCGCCCTTCAGTTTTCTCTGATGAAAACATTCCTGTATGCTGAACGATCGATCTCACCCTTTGGGCGATCGATCGCTTATCGCTTAATGCCCCTGGTCTATATAATCAGATTTTTGTCGTTTCATTTTGCAACTTTCAAATCTAAAACTCTTGCAAACTGATTTTTGAGAAAGTTCTCTGGTATTGAGTGATCCTAGTCCATGCTATAGGTTCCTCTCTTGATGCTCCACATATAATCCACCTTTGATTTGCTTGATATAAGCTAGTTTAGCTTTCCATAGGATTAAGGAGATTTTGTTCAACTCTAGCAAACATTAATTGTTGTTTTGCTGAGTAGAACGGTTTCAATACACAATCATACATTATCCGTGCATACTCGCTGTTCTTCGAATTGGAGGTTCACGTCGGTGGAGTTTAATTGAAGAAGCTTGAGGAAGGTGCACTTGAAGAAGCAAATGGAAGCTACACAAGGTTAGAACTGCCACTAGAGTATAGGTACTTTGTGTTTGAGTTTGGAAACGATTTCCCCTTGTACGTGTTTGCCATTTGGCTTTTCATAGTGTGATTCAAGAGCGTGGGGTACGGCTCCCCTCCGGTTTTCCTCTAGAGGTAGAGGTTCCGGGTGACCACATTGTGTGTTGTGTTTGTTTGTTGGTTTGCTTATCTATTGTTCTTAATCTTCTAAATTATTGTGTGATTCATTCAATAGATTATAGACCGTGGTGTGCTAGTTTGACGCACACTTTGGGTTTTTAGGATTGTTCAATTGAGTGTTGTTATTGCATACTCTTGTGGTTGTTCAATTGAACATTGTTTGAAATCTTGTTTGTCGATTAGTGTTGTACGGCTTACCGTTTATTGGGACTATTCCGGCAACCGGAATTTCATATACCTTCGGAAGACGTTGTCATTGAAGGCCTTGAAGAATCGAAGAAAGGAAGGAAAATGAAGAAATTGCATTTCCGGCGATTTTTCCGGCAAACCACCACCACAAGAGGCGGCAGCAGCGCCGGACCACCACCGGAGCACCACCACAGAAGGAGAGACTCTCCTACACCAGTTGCACACATGTGTGTTACAGATCACACACTCACTCATCCACTCACAAGTCCAGTCATCCATTATTCCCTCCATTTCCTATTACTTTCACTTTCTTTTCTCTCCACTCATCTTTGCCAACTCACTCCACTAGGAAACCCTGGTGGAGTCTTGGAGGCTGTAGAGTCTCCCCAGACTATCATTCATTCAGTCACTTACGTTTAGGAAGAAACCCTAGGAGATCCATCCATTTTTTTCTCTCGACCAGTTCTGCAAAACCAACACAGACGTGCTTGGCGCCCGGACGCCGATACCATCCGCCCGGACTCCACTGCTTCTGCCCGGGTTTGTTCTTCCATTTTCACCACTTTCCACCACTCATCTCACTTCCATCCCTTCACGAAATATCTTCCACACATCCCAAACACTACAACCATACACTTTCCACCACCATTCCATCGACCTACCTTAACCACAAGTTGCCATCCATTGAGACATCAAGAGTTGGGAAGCTTGGAGATAAGTTGGAGCTTGTAGAAGGAGATGGGAGCTCAAGGAGGCTTGCTACATACTTGGAGTCACCAAGGAGCTGCTAGCCATCTTCATCTTGAGCATTTCTTAACTTCTTTACTTTGACTTTGAACTTATGCTTTCTTATTTGAGATTATTGATGTATTTGACAATGAATTGTGAGTAGTTCATTAGATTGGGGGCTAGGGTTGTGTGCTCTAGCCCATGATGATGTTTTGATGATTTCACTTGAATATACATGATGAATTCTGATATGGATATTTTCGCACACCAAAAAGATGCACAAAAATAACCTCAAGATAAACCCTACTGTGGATATAAATATCGATTGTAGTATGGAAAGTAGGGATCGTTCCTGCAAGGGAATGTGACTCAATTGCACAAAAACTTGTCACAAAACTAAGCTACTGATCCTAATGACCAGCAGCAGAAAAATATTTTACTACGTAACTTGGACTCAACCAAATGATATGAAATTTTATATAGACAAACTAGACACACAAATAGTGTAGCATATGAAATTTTGGAATTTTCTGAGTTGAGATGATATTTTAATAAAATACAACAATACAAAGGACAAAAGCTAATTTATAAAAAAAAAATAACAATGAGAGAAAATAGTTAGGGAAATTGCTATCCACCACCAACAATCATGCTCATATATTGTGTTCCAATTTATCTCTTTTATTTCTGGATGAAAATGCTCAGGCTAGCTGATGTGGACGTAAAATACGTACACAAAACGTCTTTAATCACTTGGATTGAGGTTTTCTGAGAGCGTATTTGTATATTTAATGTGTGTTTTCGTGTTAATAGGGAAAATATAGACAAAATGATAATTTGCACATAAAAGGTATATTTTAGAGGTTTTCGGCGCAATACAGAAAAGTCAACCGTGACGAAATAATGACACCGGTTATTATTTCGGATGTGGAGACCAGAAAATGTACGAAGATTTCGAAAACCGTTTCGAATCCCGATAAATTATCGGCGAACCACCACAAATCAGGCGCATCCACCACGCACGGTGGCAAAATTCATTTAAAACCTTTATTTATTTTCCCTGATAATTGTTTTTATATATTTAGTTTTCTATTTATTTATTATCTTTTTATTTTTCCTTTGTTATTTTATATATATTTTTGATTTATTCACGTTTTGCTTCTGTTCCAATTGCAGCTGCAGAAGGCAGAAGCTTCTCCAAGCTTTTCCAGCAGCCTCCTCTCTCACGTTTTTCACTGTTCCTTTGGCAGGCTACCAGCCTCACTCACCCACCCACCACCACTGCCGGCAGGCTACCAGCCCACCTCGTGCTTCATATGCTCACTGCTCCATCACCTTTCCTTGGCTATTTAAGGAGAAGCTTTGCAAAGGATCATCAAATCAATCCTCACCCAATCATCGCTTCATTAATCACCTCCGAGACCACCATCCAATCAAAGCAATCACCTTGGCAATCCACTCATCCATGGCATCTCATTTGCTTCCATCACCAATCTTCCTCTCCGAATCGCCAAAAACATCATCACCAAGTCACAAACGAGCCTAAATTCCCAACCACATCACCAATTCCACAATCACAACCAAATCCATCAATCATCAATTACTTCATCGCCAATCGAAGTCGCTGCACCTTCAATTCATATCACCACCAGACCACATCGGCGCCGACGTTTTCTCGCGCTACGAGAGGCTTCATCACCATTCGTCGCTTCAAACCGAGCCACCTGGTCTTCATTCAAAACCGCACCGCCGTCCCCGAGACCGCACCTATCCCGATGCCGCTGCACCCACAAGCCCAACGTTGCGTCGCCGTGAATCCAGCCATGATCCCACCGCCGCCCTCCTCTGCCGGCGCCTTTTCCGATGACGCCACCGCGTCTCGATCCTAGCGCCGCTCGGAAGTCCTTCCATCGCCGGCGTCGATCCCATCGACCACCACGCTCTTCTCGCCGGTCCTCTCTGCTGTGAAGAAAACCAAGAAAGAGGAAATGAAGAGAAGATCGAACGGAAGACGGGAAAGGAAGAAAAAGAGGGAAGAAAAAAGAAAAAGAAAAAAAAATAAAAGTCAACATGGGCTTTGACCAGCCCAAGCCCAACCAATTTGCCCACCTGGCCCAAGTCCACTTGTCCATTTGTTATGGACACCCAAGGCTCCCAAGCCCAAATCCGATTTGGGCCCCCGAAAATCCAAAGCCCAACTGAAATGGGCCCCCGCCACATCCAAAGTCCGAGTCTGATACCGTCCGATTGAATAGCTGAGTCTGCCACCTACGCCTGCCAGACGGTGTTCAGTTTCTGAGCACGATAGCTGAGCCCTCCACCTTCGCCAGAAGGGCAGTGCCGTCTTCACGCGCACATGGTTGAGTCGTCCACCCACACCTGACGACAAGTGTCCATTTTCATGGACACAACAGTAACACTTACCCAAACTCGTTTAATTATTATATTTGTTTTTGTTTAATTTTAATTTCCGCATTTGAATATTTTGTGTGAATAAATTTGGGTAAATGTTATTGTGTAAATATTTGTTTTAAACTTTGTTTTATTATTTTGTGTAATAATTTAGGGTTTAGCCCTATTACTCTTGATTGACGTTGATTTATAATTTTTCTGATATTGAATGTTTGTTTGATTCATTGCTTTGTCATCGATAAATTGCTAGTTGTTTATTGTGGTTGCAAACATAGTAAGCATGCTAGGGTTTTATGGCTATGAGTATATGTGGACCGCCATATCATCATATATTCTAAGAAGTAGCAAATAGCGGTGTAAGCTATCGTTATATGAATCATCTTCTAGGCAATTAGAACTACATCAGTGTCGAAGTTGCCTAGAGTTACTCGTTCTCTTTATGCATAATGACTTCTTAATGCTGAATCTATGAACATGCCATTCTAGGTTGCATTTTAGAAGCTAAGTTAGGAGTACATATCATGCACCTAACATACCAAGTAAGAGAGAACAATAGATTAAGTGCAACATGTCATTGGCTTAGTCTGAGTAATTACATTTAATTGAAAGGAATTTGTAGGTTAACATATCAAGAGTGTGTTTATTGTACTATTTGTGTTTTGTGTTGTTTTTCAAAAATAAAAATCCAAAAATATTTCCTCTTATTTATTTCTTATTTTCGACTATTTCAAAATCAAAAACACATTTTGTATATATTGTATATATTTGTAAATAAATTCTTTGTTGTATATATTATTTAATTTTCGTGACATAGAAAGGCAAATAAACAATCTCCTGTGGGTAATGACCCTTGCTTCCCACTATACTATTCATCGACATTTTTATAGGTTGCAAGGATTTGTACATAATTACATTTATTCATTATTTTATTTGGACGAGCATTTTTGCGCGTATCAATTTTGACGCGTGAAAATGTCCTCTTCAATTTTGGCGCCGTCTCGCCGGGGATTGTTTTGCACTATTTGCTTTTCTAAATAGTATTTTTCTTTTTGTAAATAATACTTGTTGATATTACTTTACACTTAATTTTACTTAGTATTTTTTTATTATTATTCTTTATTTTTTATTTTTTATTTTTTATTTTTTATTTTTTTATTTTTTATTTTTTAAGTTGTTGTAAGTTGTAACTTGAACGGAATAGGTAAAGTCCCTTTTGTTAATATTGGCCTAAACCCTTCATTTGTACCGTAAGGTCACTTGAGGTTGAGGGCGGCCTTTATTAACACTTGGAGAGTTGTCTAACACCCAAGTAATTTTCTGAGCTGAGTAAGGGGCACATGGATGGTGTCTAGGTCGAGACCCTGGGTGACAGGTTCGTAAAATTGGATTCAGAGGACTATAAGGGTCTCGTCCCCATAGTACCACTAAATGAATCCTGCCTCTCGCTTATCTCTCATATGATCTGGCCATTCGCCTTCTGAAACAAAGGAAAGTTATTTGTGTCTAGACATAATACTTAGGCCGCACGTCCACCTCGAATTACCGCTTGGAATCAACTTTATTTTTTTAACTATATTTTTGCTAATTTAACATTACTTGTAAATTAAATATACGTAGACATAGGAAATTTTATTCATTCTTTGATACATTTTTAACTTTGTAAATATTTTGTTTTGATTTAGTAAATTTTTATTTCTAACTTTTTAATTTTTATAGGGAATAATCAAGGTTTATCGGAAATTTTATCACTTACATCGGAGCATACGTTTGAAAGTCAAGGTTGAAAAACCTTGAGGTTGATGTCTTGTTGGTGATTTTCCGGTTTCCTCGGGAGTAAAAAGGTAAGTTTTTTTTTTCACTCTCGTTATTTGTTTGTATAAAATAAAAAAAAAAAAAAAAAGTAGAAAATTTGTAAAATTAAAAAAAAAGTGTTTGTTTATTTATTATTACTGTTTGTAAATATTTGTTTTTATTGTTTTTAGTTACTGTTTATTTTTGGGCTTGATTGTATAGTGTTGGGCCTTAAGCCCATTTGTTTAGTCGGTTTGGGTTTGGGTTTAAAAAAAAAAAAAAAAAAAAAAAAGTTTTCAATTCTATAAATTTGGCCCATTGGGCCCTTGTCATTTTCAAAGCCCAAAACCTATAACCCAAGCCCATTTAGTTGAGTCGGGCTTTAGTTTGTTGTCGGGCCTCTTAAAAAAAAAAAAAAAAAAACTCTTGATTTTTTTAGGCCCATTAGTTTAGCCCACAAATAATGGGCCGGAGTTTTTCTTTGGCCCAGCCCACTTTAAAGCCCAGGCCATGTCCGATGGCCCAGGCCCATTTTAAAGTGTCGGCAATAATGATCGTGTTGGCGCGTGTGTCGCACGTGTTTTCACTGTTCACTTTACGACTTTTGCGTAAAGTTTTGATTAAAAAATAAAAAAATGAAAATTTGTTATTGGACCGTTCGACGACTTCGGCGTCGGTTTAATAATAAAGAAAAAAAAATTAGTTTGTTTAATAATTCCACGCGCGTGTTCCACTGTTTGCTTTGCGACTTTCGTCCGCTCGATCCGTGATTTACGGATCTCGCAATTTGCGGTGTGACTTTGACACGCGTCCGTCCATTCACTTCCCCGAGTCTGTGTGTTTGTTTCATTTTCACGCATTTCCCTTCGGTCTTTGATTTTCTCTCTAGTTTTCTCTCGCGTTTTCTCTTCGTGTGTTCTTGTTCTTCGTTTTTCCGAAAACCTCCCAAATCCCGAAGCTATCCTCCATTCCTAACCCGAAATGGCCAAGAGAGTGAATTCCTTCGGCGAGTTATTTCGGGCGAGTCCTTCGGAGAACCCGATCTTTGAAGGCTTGGCTGAAATAATTCCACCAAGCATGCTCAATAGCGCCGATGCTAGCATGCCGACCGAGCCACAACCACAGCCACTACCCCAAGCACCAATCTTGGTTGCTGATCCACCTGCCGAGCCGGAAGCCGCTCCTGTCTATAGGAGACTTCCGAGGACGAAATACACCAAGGCTCAGAGAGATGCGCTGGCAGCTTTCTTTGCGGTGTATTCTCACCCCACCAAGCCACAACGTGAAAGATTTGGTCCAAAAATCGGACTAGAAGAAGACCAAGTCTACTATTGGGGGTCGAGAAATAGGAAGAAGTTCGGTATCCAGTCTTCCGAGCAGCGTATTGCCGAGCTAGAGAGAAGAAACGATCAGCTGGTGAGCAAGAACGAGGAGCTTCAACTGCAGAATCAACGACTCGTCGATGCTCTCCACAGCGGCATCTGTCCCGATTGCGGAGGTCCTGTTCCGCACTCGGATGTGCCTAGGCGAAGGCTCGATGTTGTTCCTCCACAACAAGAGCCTCTTCTCGAGTTGTCCGATGATTCGATCGACATGGACCACTTGAGACGGGATGTGCGGAGCCTCGTGCCTACACTAGTCGAGCGCCCATCCGCACTTATTCCATCGACCATCTTCCCGGACCTGCTCATGATCTTGTCGGAGTCCACACCGACTTGATCTCGGATATCGCCCGCAAGGCCCAAGCACGAGCTCATGCTCATGGCCACTGCCGGTTTTCCTTTGTGGATATCTTCACCGACTCCCGACACTTCCATTCATCCCGAGACGCTAAATAGGGCCGAGTACTTGCGAGTGTTTCAACGTGGCGAGCCTGCACCGTATTTCAAATCGGAATCCTCGAGACACTCCGCAACCGTCCACCTTCATCCGACCACCATTGTTGAGATCTTAATGGATGTTGGTCGATGGTTGCCCGTCTTCGTAGCATGATCACAAACGTTCAAATGTTGGAGATCCTACCCTCCGACAACGCGGTAGGCTACGAGGAGCAGAAGCAAGTGATGTCGGCCGAGTTTACGGTGCCATCTAACATCGTTTCGACTCGTGAAGTCCAGTTTGTTAGGTACTCCCACCTAATTTGGATGGAAGTTGGATCGTTGTGGATGTCTCCGTGGATGAACTGCGCTCAAATCCGAAGCCTTCCGTGAGATCTATATGCCGAAAACGCCCCTCCGGATGCCGATTCGAGACTTGCAGAATGGATCTTCCTTAGTTACTTGGGTGGAGCACGTGGATGTACGCGAAAAGGAGATGAAGGCCATTTTCGAACCTTTTGTTCATTCAGGGTTCGCATTTGGTGCAAAGCGTTGGATCTCAACTCTCCAACGACAAGCCGAGCGCTACATGTGCGCCACGGGGATCCACACTTCACCCGGTGACTCTATCATTTCGCCCGAAGGAAAAAGAGGCCTAGCGGAAATGGCAAACCAGATGGCGATCTGCTTCTTCAACGACATCAGCAACTCCACGTATCATCACTGGACTTGTTCAAACCGAACAAGAGACACTCGAATGGAGGTCAGGACCAACAAGCGAAGGGGAGATCCGAGCAAGCCCCCTGGAGTCAATCGTACTGCTGGTTGTTCTGTCGTGCATCTTTCCCATCACACCAGGATCTTTGAGTTCCTCAAAGATGTGCATACGAGACCGCTGTGGGATAGTATGTCGATGGACAGCTCGGTACGTATTCTAGCAAATTTCACCATCGGTCTTGACCCGCGGAACCAGATTTCGGTGCTCGCCATAGATAGTCACAACGACTTCCTCATTCTTCAGGAGTGTTGCACCGATGCAACGGGGTCGTCTGTGATTTATGCGCCGATCAACCATTCCATTCTCCAGTGTTTGTTATGTGGAGTTCAACCGGAGCCATTTCCGCTTATGTCTTCAGGCTTCTCCATTCTGCCTAATGTATCCGGAGCTATTCTTGACGGAACACTGCTGACTATGGTGTTCCAGATCTCGGTGAAGGCTACATCAGCTAAATCTGCCGTGGAGTCGGCAACTACCCTCGTCCAGGACACACTTCAAAGGATCAGAGCCGCAGTCAATTAAGGAGCAAACGTTGGATGCAAGGCCCTGCTAGCCTTGTTTGTGACTGTTGGTGACTTGCTTCGGGAGGAGCTTAATGATCTTCAAAGGGGAGTTTTTCTTTAACCTTTATGTTTATTTTTGTTTCCTTTTACATTTGTATAAAATGTTGTGTGTTTATTTTTGTTGGTGTGTTTATTTCTGTTTGTATTTTCAATTCAATAACCATACTTGAATTTTTTCATTTCGTGAAATATCTGTCTAACATTGAGGACAATGTTTAATTCAAGTGTGGGGGAAGGTTTATTAAAAAGAAAAAAGAAAAAATTTGAAAAATTTGAAAAATTCAAAAAAAAATAATTTACTTGTTTTTGTTTTCTACTGTAACGGTATATCGACTAGATCATACTCACTCCCTTGGTAGCGTTGAACCTACCATTGCACTAAGTGAGTCACTGTGGTCACGTATTGTTACCCAAAAAATAAAAAAAATAAAAAAATAAAAAAATCAGAAAAATCAAAAATCAAAAAAATATTTGCTTCTGTTTGTGTGTTTATTTGTTTTGTTCTTTCCAACTCCTATGATGAATTGAGTTTACTTTCTTGTGATTAGGAGAATATTGTTTATATGCTAAGTTTTTTTAGTTTGCTTTGGATTTAATATGCATAATTCGTGATTGCTCGAAATTTCATGTTCACATTGCCTATGTTGATTAGTTGATTGCAATCCGAGAAAGCACATTTAGACATACATTGACATGCATACCCAGAAAATGTGAGGACTTGAGCCTGTTGAATATTCACATGTATGCATCTTTCATACATTTACTCGTTCTTCATGTGTGTACATTTCACGAGTTTTTGGACCTAGAACTTGCTCAAAGACCACTTGAAGCTACTTGTTAATTTGTGGTGATTTAGAAATGATAAAGGCATTAGATAAGCACCATGGCCAAACTAACCTTTAACCCTTAAACACTAATCCTTTAGGTTAACCCCTTTTGAGCCTAACTTGTTTTTAGTTTGTTCTTTTGTTAACATTTCTAACGTTTTTAGTCTTTCGGACAATTATTGTGACTTCTCATTTTTTCGAATGTTTCGAGAGATGTGATTTGTTCAGAGAACAAGTGTGGGGGAGTTATTATTGTACAAATCAGATTCAAGAGAGCCATTAAAAAAAAAGTGTGATTATATGCCAAAAAAAAAAAAAAAAAAAAAAAAAAAAAATAAATAAATAAAAAAAAATTTGGCATATGTAAAAATTTTGTGCTCTTGAATCTTGATACATGTTGTTTTGTGAAAGTTTGGAGGTTGAATTGAATTTAAGGTCTAACATTTATATTTGGCCTTTTACATTCGAAAATGGGTTTCAAAGTCCTTGAAATTGTCTTTTACCTTTTTAGGAGTTTTTTTTTTTTAACTGTTGTTTCCGTCTAACCAGTAACTTTTGGCCCTGTACACCACACCATTTCCAAGCCCTTTTGATCTTTTGAACTATAGATTAATTAGCAGAGAGTCGGTTAATGAGCAAGCTTATGGGAACAATACTTGTGTAAATGATTATGAGAGTAAACAGTTTAACCCTAAACACTGAGCGAAAATATTTAGGGATCCTGGTAAGGTTTAGCGGTTAATCCTGTTTGAATGTGCCTATTGGATTGCTTGACATTAATCGTACAAAAGGCTTGCACACACATCACCTGAGCTTGATTGAAATGTGCTTGTTAAATACTTAGCAAAATTCTTTAGCTTTGGTATATAATTTTTTATTCTCCTGATTATAACTCTTTCGAACTCGCTGAGGGTTATGGTTGGAAAGACCAGTCTGTTGTGTGTTTCTATTTTTGTGAAGTATAGTTCCTGTTTTGTATATTTTGTTTGCTTGAGGACAAGCTTTAGTTCAAGTGTGGGGGTGTGATGTGGACGTAAAATACGTACACAAAACGTCTTTAATCACTTGGATTGAGGTTTTCTGAGAGCGTATTTGTATATTTAATGTGTGTTTTCGTGTTTTAGGGAAAATATAGACAAAATGATAATTTGCACATAAAAGGTGTATTTTGGAGGTTTCTCTGCGCAATACAGAAAAGTCAATCGTGACTCAAAATGACACCGGTCATTTATCAGAATGTGGAGATCAGAAATTGTACGAAGATTTTGGATTATTTCAAATCCCGATAATTTTATCGGCGAACCACCACAAATCAGGCGCAACCACCACACGCGGTGGTGAAATATAATTTCAAACCTCTATTTATTTTCCCTTATAATTGTTTTTATATATTTATTTTTCTATTTATTTATTTTGATTGTTTAATTTATTATCTTTTTATTTTAATTGGTTTGTTCATGTGTTACTGTTCCAATTGCAGCTGCAGAAGGCAGAAGCTTCTCCAAGCTTTTCCAGCAGCCTCCTCTCTCACGTTTTTCACTGTTCCTTTGGCAGGCTACCAGCCTCACTCACCCACCCACCACCACTGCCGGCAGGCTACCAGCCCACCTCGTGCTTCATACACTTTGTACTCCTCATGTTTCACATTCTCACCTTTCCTTGGCTATTTAAGGAGAAGCTCTGCAAAGGAAGATGCAAATCAATCCTCACCACAATCATCAGTTCATTAAATCACACCTCTGCAATCAGCAGCTCAACCAAAGCAACACCTTGGCCGTGCCACTACACCCAATTGATCTTCTTTTGCTTTCTTCACCCAGCCATAGCAGCTCTTCCTCTGTCAATTTCGCCAAAAACAGTCAATCTCCAAGTCACAAACCCAGAGCCTAAATTCCCACCACCACATCACCGAACCCATCACTCACAACAACCAATCCATCAATCATCAACGCCACTTCATCACCATGGCCGTGCTACCTTCAATTCATATCACCACCAGACCACATCGGCGCCGACGTTTTCTCTACGCTACAGAGCTTCTCACCATCTTCCACCGTCGCTTCGAGCCCGAGCCACCTGGTCTTCATTCAAAACCGCACCGCCGTCCCTTGAGACCGCACCTATCCCGATGCCACTGCACCCACAAGCCCAACGTTGCGTCGCCGTGCCTCTTCCCGACGCCACCGCGTCCCTACTCAAAGCCCAGGCGCTCGTTTAATCCGAGTCACCTCCTCGCCGCCGTCGATCCTTGCGCCCTCGAAGCTCCTTCCATCCGGCGTTGCTCCCGATGAACCACCAAGACCCCCGGTCCTCTCTGAGTGAAGAAAAGAAGAAAAGAAGGAGATCAGAACGAAAGGAAGAAAAAGAGAACGGAAGAAAAAAAAAAAAAAAAAAAAGAATAAAGTCAACATGGGTCTTTGACCCGTTGACCAAGCCCAAGCCCAACCAATTGTTGAGCACCCGGCCCAAGTCCACTTGTCCAATTGTTATGGACACCCAAGGCTTCCCAAAATCCAAGCCCAATCCGATTTGGGCCCCCGAAATATCCAAAGCCCAACTGAAATGGGCACCCGCCACATCCAAAGTCCGAGTACGATACAGTTTCTATAGCTGAGTCTGCCACCTACGCCTGCCAGACGGTGTTCAGTTTCTGAGCACGATAGCTGAGCCCTCCACCTTCGCCAGAAGGGCAGTGCCGTCTTCACGCGCACATGGTTGAGTCGTCCACCCATACCCGACGACAAGTGTCCATTTTCATGGACACAACAGTAACACTTACCCAAACTCGTTTAATTATTATATTTGTTTTTGTTTAATTTTAATTTCCGCATTTGAATATTTTGTGTGAATAAATTTGGGTAAATGTTATTGTGTAAATATTTGTTTTAAACTTTGTTTTATTATTTTGTGTAATAATTTAGGGTTTAGCCCTATTACTCTTGATTGACGTTGATTTATAATTGTTCTGATATTGAATGTTTGTTTGATTCATTGCTTTGTCATCGATAAATTGCTAGTTGTTTATTGTGGTTGCAAACATAGTAAGCATGCTAGGGTTTTATGGCTATGAGTATATGTGGACCGCCATATCATCATATATTCTAAGAAGTAGCAAATAGCGGTGTAAGCTATCGTTATATGAATCATCTTCTAGGCAATTAGAACTACATCCGTGTCGAAGTTGCCTAGAGTTACTCGTTCTCTTTATGCATAATGACTTCTTAATGCTGAATCTATGAACATGCCATTCTAGGTTGCATTTTAGAAGCTAAGTTAGGAGTACATACCATGCACCTAACATACCAAGTAAGAGAGAACAATAGATTAAGTGCAACATGCCATTGGCTTAGTCTGAGTAATTACATTTAATTGAAAGGAATTTGTAGGTTAACATATCAAGAGTGTGTTTGTACTTTTTGTGTTTTGTGTTGTTTTCCAAAAATAAAAATCCAAAAATATTTCCTCTTATTTATTTCTTGTTTTCAATTATTTCAAAGAAAACCGAAAAACATCTTTTGTATATATTGTATATATTTGTAAATAAATTCTTTGTTGTATATATTATTTAATTTTCGTGACATAGAAAAGCGAATAAACAATCCTCTGTGGGTAATGACCCTTGCTTCCACTATACTATTCATCGACATTTTTTTTAGGTTGCAAGGATTTGTACATAATTACATTTATTCTTTAATTTATTTTTGACGAGCGTTTTTGCGCGTATCAATTCCGGCGTGCGAAAACGTCTACTTCACTAGCTCGGTATGCTTGAACTAAACCTATTACTACTTTCTTACTTTGTATGCTAAGAGAGAAAACATTCTACCCTTAACGTATTTCCTAACATGTAACCTAGAATGACGCCTTACTAGATTTAACAGGTAGAAATCATTATGTTTCAAAAGGGTTTGAGTCATCACAAAGCATCACAAGTACTGGTGTTGTCTTGCTTATCTTAAGAACCAAATTACATGTTAACCGTAATTAACAAGTGCCACTCTAGAACATGTGAGGAATCTTATTTAACAAGAAGCAGACATCACATATTCATAGCTATAAAACTCCTAACATGCTCACTAAGTGTGCATCCAAAGTAAACATATAGGGAATTCATGAATGACATATATAGTAACAAGGTTCTCATCCATAGATAAAAGAAATTAATTGGAATGTCACAACATGCTTGCAATCATGAATGGGGGCTTCAAAGCAACCCCTAACTAAGAAAATTAGTTATACATAATTATAAACACAAGCATAGAACCCTCCATAAAGGTGGTATTTATATGCACAAGTTAATAATAACAACAAATAAACACAAACATAAAACACTCCATAAAGGTAGTAATTAATTACAAGAATGTAAAACCCTCCATAAAGGTAGTTATTAATTACATAAACATAAATATAAAAATAAACATAAAAATAAACTTAAGAAGAAGTAGAAAGAGGGAGAAGTGAGAAAGAGTGAGTTTGTCTCACCTCTTTGGTGTGAAGAAAATGAAGAAGGGAGTGTGGTATTTATAGGGAGTAAGAGGGGACAAAGGTGAGGAAAAAAATATTAAAATAAGAAAAAGAAAAACAATAAAAATGAAAAGAAAGATAATTCAAGATCAGATGGAGAGCAGCTGGAACCCTAAATGAGTAGAAAATTTGAGTGGAAGAAGGTTCCAAGAGAAAAGACAAGAATCCTAAAGAAGTAGATTTTCTTGTGATCTGACCTCCGACTATTCACATTGGGTTATCTCTCTGATTACAACATATTTTGAGATGAGACCAGAAGCATTGGCAACTAGACTCATAGGGCTTGAATTGGAGAGTTCGAAGCCCACATAGTTCCCACTGGATCAAAAACGGCAGCCTTCCAAAGTGGGCTTATTGCAGGGAAATTTACTGATTTCTGGGAGATTGACCTTTGTCTATTCAAATTGGAATATGTCTCTCCAGAAAATAGATCTTCATGAACCGTAAAATTTTGTGGAAACTAGACATCCATAGCTTTCCATCCATATAAGGCACATTCTCTAGTTCATTTTGGATCAGTGCAGTTTATTCCTCGAAGTTCGCTATTCCGCTCAAGCTGCTTCAGTTTTCAGGATTGCAGTCACCTTTCAATCCTCCTTTGCAATTTTTCGCTTATTTTCCTTGTTTCGAATTAATTTTACTGTATTGCTCCAAAATCCTATAAATCATGAAAATTTAAATAAATAACACAAATAAATAAAAAATTAGTTAAGAAAATATAGAAGTTCATAATATACAAGTCGCATAAAAATGCTCCTATCAAATTCGTTTCTGGATATGTTCAATGATTAAATACGGTTTTGTTTGATGCTTGTTCATGAATCTAATTAATTCTCAAGCATGTGTTAAACTTAACTTGTTAGGATTCTATGTTGATTACATTTTATCCTAGGTGTTTACTTTGAGCATGATGAGTTTATGTCAATGGACTGAATTTGTTTGAATCTTGATTCTTGAAACTCTATGCCTAGGAAGTTTATTTGAGAACAAGGCTTGGATAAATGGACTAGCTAGGAGTATTTGTGACCCTAATAAGGCACAAAATAGGCCTAGAAGAGTCAATCGTAGAACCATAACATGGCTGGGATAAGGGGTTTGATCCTTAGTGAATTCATTGTTGCATGTTCTTGAGAGTTGTCATACATTTGATTGGGGTAGAGTGAATCCGAAACCCCAATCGTTTCCACCATTTGATCACACACAAAGCATACATTTGTTGGGCTTGTCACCTCAACAACACACAAAGCTATCAACACATTCACTTGTGTCCTTGTTACCACAATTTCATCTTGATTAGATTGGTTACTTAGCTACTGTCTTGGTCACTGTTTTGGTTACAAGTCACTCAAGAGTGACACACTTTGAACACTACACTTGCATGTTGCACATATTCCACATATAAGTAAATAATCCATCTCTAATCACTTCACCTCTAGTGCTTGCATATCTTGGTTGCATTTGTTCACCAAAGAGGGATCTTGGGTCTTCCAATCCCTTGGGTACGAGAACCCCTGGTCACAATTTACCATCCACTACACTTTGACGACGATACTCACATTCACCCCGTAATTATCGAGTAGTCAAATGGCGCCACTGCCGGGGATTGAGGTTCATCATTGATTCCTTGGTGACCCGCAGCCGGGGTGTCTTTGCACTATTCTTGTAGTATAAATTGTTGGGATAATTATAACTTTAGTCCCTGAACTATAACTCGTTCGACACTTTCGTCCCTGAAGTTTGAAATATATCACTTTCGTCCCTGAACTTCAACACCAACTATCAGTTTCGTCCCTGACCGGAACAAAATGGTGCAAAACCTATGCCAAAATGTTCGCAAAGATGAGAGGAGTAACTTTTATAACTGGAGCTAAGCTTGATTCGGCCTAGAATTGGTCGAATTTAGCCCGAAAGCTTATGGTGGCCGGAACTTTAATCGTAAAATTCTCCGCCGTCCGGCAACGGTTTGAGGCGGGGTTGGTGCCGTTGAACTCGCCTCAAGGAGGGCTTCAAAGCCCAATAGGTGTTGTCCTCCAATTTGGCCGGAATCGGAGGTGTATTCGATGAAAACCCTCGGCAGGGACGAAAGTGATATAGAATGTTAAAGTTCAGGGACTAAAGTGATATATTTCGAGCTTCAGGGATGAAAGTGTCGAATGGATCATAGTTCAGGGACTAAAGGTGATTTTTTCCCTAAATTGTTTGATAACTATGTCTTAGTGTTTGTTGTGTTTTCCATTCATAGCATAATTGTGTTTGTTGTTGGTTTTGTTTCCAAGTTGTTCCTAAGCATAGTTTTTGCTACTGTTTGTTTTTCCCGATTTTTGTTAGCATAGTAAATCAACCCAGAAAATTATAAAAATTTGTGTGCTAGTTCTTTTGTGTGTCTAGTTATTTTGTTTAAAATTTGGTTGTGTTTCGTTAAGGTTGGCCTAGGTAAATTGTGATTTGTTTCTCTGTTGCCCAGTGAAGTTGTTCATAGTGGTAATTTTCGTAATTAATTTTGAACTCTCTGTAACTAGGCTTAATTCTGAAATTTTGAGAATCCGTCTGGACGCCCCTGTATCCGCCTAGACGCCCTTGAGGCAGATAGCCTATTCCCGACGAATCCATCCGGACGCCAAGCCTAGCGTCCGAACGTCTGGGACCATTTTGTGAATCTGTTTTTTGCATTTTGCTTCCAATTGCTTCCAAATCCATTTTGTCATTGATTCCTTGCTTTCAAGTGTTGATTATACTCACCCTTTGTTGTGTTTAAAGGTACATGAACGTGTCCTCCACTTCTACCCCTCAAATTGTGTTGAGAAGTGGGTGAGTTTTGAGTGAAGACACAAGAGGAAGAGGAAGAGGAAGAGGTAGACCAAGGAGGACTGAGAGTGCTCCACCAGTTACACATCTTCCAGAGCAGCCTACACCTCCCAAAGAGACAATGGGGGATGTGAACAACAATGATCAAGTACCACCCATTGACGAATAGGAGCTACCATTGAGTCATTACTCAAATCCTTGCATCGTCAATGCAACATCATGTATTGTCCATCCACATCCACAAATTGCATACGAGATCAAGCATTCGATCTTGTCTATTCTGCCTACCTTCCATGGAGTTGAGAAGGAGAGACCATACGATCACATCATCGACTTTGATGCCATTTGCAGCACCCTAAGCAGAGGAGGACTCACCTATGATGATTTGAAGCTTAGACTCTTCCAATTCTCACTCAAGGCAAAGGCAAAGATATGGTTCCACAAGCTTAAGCCAAGAAGTATCCGTTCTTGGGATGACATGCAGAAGGTGTTCCTCAACACCTATTACCCTCATCATCGCACTACTGCCATGAGGATTCAGCTCACTACTTTCATGCAAGGTGAGCGTGAGTCAATCTATGATGCATGGAAGCGTTTCAAGGACTTGGAGCTTGGATGTCCACACCATGGAATAGGTAAATGGCAGCTTGTTTCCTCATTCTATGACGGTCTATTTGATGATGACCGGAGGAGGCTTGACAACGCTTGTGGTGGAAGTTTCCAAAAGAAAGGACCTAATGCCGCATGGGACATCATTGAGGAGCTTTCTATTCAATCCGGGCAGCGGGACAACCATGACCGGAGAAGGGACACAAGGCCAAGGGAAAGAGAAGAGCCACATCTTGGTGGAAGAGAACCAAGAGGAGTTGAGCCACGCTCAAGGGCAGTCCAAGGAGTCTCCCAAATTCAACAAGTGGATGATCTTATGAATGCCAAGTTTGAGCAACTTGAGGCTGCCATGAACACCAAGCTTGATCTCTTGCTCAAGGCACATGGAAATGCAGCTACCCCTCATCCAAGTGAGCAAGTCAAGGCAGTGGTTGTTTCATGCTCATATTGTGGTTCCATGGAGCATGAATTCATTGAATGCCAATACGATTCAGCCACCATTCAACAAGGAGTGTTGGATGAGCAATTATATCAAGTGGACAATTACAATCCGGAGCGCCACTCCTCACAGCTCAATAATCATCCTCACTACTTCTATGGCAAGAGGCATGTGGAGAATGCAGCCCTAACCAGCAGCCAAGGCCACCAAGAGGGTAGCAACTATCAAGGAGGTAACAACTACCAAGGAGGTAGATTTCAAGGAGGAAGGTTTCAAGGAGGAAACCAACCATTCCAAGGGAGATCACAAGGGTTTCAAGGCCCTAACACCTTTCAAAGAGGAGCTCGTAATCCTATGTATGCTCAGGAGGCAAGCACCTCACAAGTTCCTCCAAGACAAAGCACTTACCAAGCACCTCCCGGATTTGAGCACAAGAGGGAAAACTACCAAGCTCAATCAAGTGATTCAAGGGAGCCAACATTCAAGAAGATACACACTGCCCTCTCTGCAAGCCAGCTGAAGACTGATCAGAATGTGTCAATCATGTCCCAAGGATTGAGCAAATTGGAGCTTCAACTGAGGCAACTCTCCAAGCAACTCCAAGCAAGGCAACAAGGAGCTTTACCTTCACAACCGGAGAAAAATCCGAGGCATGAGAGTGTGAAGGTGATCACCACCCTTCGCTCAGGTAGGTCTTATGATAACCATATCAATTATGACCCCCATGCTCACATATCACTCACCGGCCGGGTTGTCTTTTAAAAATTTGTCTCGAGGTGTTTAGGCTATACCGGGTTTCCGTTGTAAAATATTATCTATACAACTTGTAGCAAATATTGTTATTTACTATACCTTACAACAATTTTTGCAAAAACCGTTGTACAGTATGTTAGCCAACAACAGATTTGATGTAAAACCATTAACTTTTGATGATGACGACAACAAAAATAATTATTGAAAACGTTGTGCAGTTTAGAGATTCTTTAGCATTACTTTTATTTACTACTAAAATCATAGTACTATTCATACTTAAACATCTAACTAAAACACATTTTTCAAAGTAAACATCAATATAACAAAAAGTAATTCCGACCCATATATTTGTCAAGGTTCGAAAAATCGGCCTAGGCGGCAGGGGGAGGGCTAGGCGGGAGGGGCGCCGATTAAGGCCAACCAATCACGGGCGGAAAACCTCGCGGGCGTTTGATTTTTTTTTCAATTGAAAATAATCAAATAGCCCTTCTCAAAAAAAAGAAACGAAGTCGAAACGAAAAAAAAAAAAAAGAACTTTTTTTGTACAACAGAAAACGGGGGGGGTAGGTTGGGGTGGTCAGGGGTAGTTAGGTGGGTGTTGTTTCTGGGAAATGGCATCAAATCGGGGGGGGGAGAGAGAGAGAAGATGAATGAGTTGTTTGGCGTATGTTGAATGATTACAAATTTACAAGTATTAAACTATTACGATTACAAGTATCAAAATTAGTCTATTAATGAAGTTGAAGAGTATAATTAGTAATTAAGTTGAAGGGTATTCGACCCCAAAAAATAATCTTATATATTGATCAATATATGACATGATACGACATGTTGATATATATATATATATGCATTGATCACAACTATATATTGACTATAAATAAGTAAGAAAAAATTAATATAATATTTTCATATAAATAAAATGTAATTTAAAACAAAATAGAAAAAGAAAAACCGATTAATCCACGGAGCTAGCCCCCCACGCCCCCTACCCTGCATTTTGAACCTTGATATTTGTATAACTTTGAATTTACAAAGTCATAGTGAGCTACAATTAGTCATAGAAAAAAATATATATAGTTGTAGTTAACTATAAAGTTTCCCGTTACAGCTTCACTTCATCAAGTTGCTTTTGTATCATGTAGCTTCAAGCTTTTCCTTCTCACTAGTATCATAAAAGCCACCTTGAATCAAACCCTTCTTGTTAGCTCCCAACCTTAATGAGAACTTCAATGGCACAAAGTAAATGGATAAAAAGCAAGTTTGAGAAGCCATTCTAAATATTCCAAAACAATGAAGCAAGCTAGACACAATATATTAATTAAAGGCCAGTATACATTAGATCAATAACAACAAAAGGAGCTAATGGCAAAAAAAAAACAAGGAGAATTAAAAAGCACTCACCTGAGTAGGAAAGAGTGAGCCCAAAACTAATACCGAGAACTTCTTGATGGACATAAATGAAGTGGTAGTAAGTTCTACTTCCTCCACTTGACCGTCTAATCTTCGATCTATTAGTCCAACCTACAATTAATCATTACTTGTTATAACACCATGAATAAAAGATAAAATAGAAAAGACACATTCAATAAATATAGAGTCAAAATAAGAACACTAAATGCAGTAACTTTTAGAGGCCCCTACAATTAAGGATGTCACTGAAACAATTTCCAGTGCACTACTATATAAAGAACTTTGATCAAACTCTCCAGAGAACATAAAGAAAGAATAAGAAAAACAAAAAAACCAAACAACTTTTAAGGACTAGTATAAGAACTCAGTTTAGTAATCATACCCAATTCTCACATTCAACATGTATATATATTGCTCAACTTTAAATGTACAGTTCTTCATCACATCAAACTAGTATGATTATAAGAACTATTTGTAGAGATTGTAATGACCAGTATCCAATTCGATAACATGGAAATGCCCAAAGAACAAAAGGCTCAAGACAGCAAACCAAATAGTGATACTTGCTCATGATGTGTTGAAGAAGAAATCTATATATGCAGGGCACCAAAGTTACCAAAAACACCAGTGCCGAATGGGAAACCAAGAGTTCACCGGTCCTAGCATTCAACCTTACAAAAAGGGCAAGTATATTTATGAGACTAGTTGTTATGAACATCACATCTCCAGTCCCTATATCTATCCATGTACGTCTGATCTTCCACCCATCTTACGAGTGATAAGACTACTTTGAAACATCATAATTTGCAACCAGTGCCAAAAAAAATTACTTCAATTAAATCTGAAGTCTAGCTAATTTCCCAAAACCGAGTTAGTCATTATGTTCACTAACACGTACAGATACATATGAGTCCACAGCACTACAGCAGACTGTAATACCATATATAGATTAAGTTATTCAAGACAAAAATTTCTAAAAAACTTAAAAGGACTTGCTAATATACACAGTTTTCTATCAATAGTAAACCAAGTGACAAACAGAATGAGCAAAAGTATAAGTAAAAATCTAACATCTATATTTCATAGAAAAGTTAGAACACATAGTATAGAATAAACCACCTCTGCAAGGCCTTCAGGAGATGCATGCCGAACATGTCGATATATAACACTTACTTCTAGATATCTCTGATCTATGGAACCAATGGAACTGTAGAAAAAAAATTGAAACCCTAATATTACCTTGGTTTCAAGCTCTTAACACAAATAATAAGTACTTAATTGATACTCACCATAGATTTAGAAACATACGGTGGGAATTCGGCGGCAGGACGTTAAAGACTGATGCTTAACCATCGAAGAACAAAGCCGTTTCATGGACCCCTGGAGATTTGGTCGCGATCCGCTCAAATCAAGAGAGATCGATGAGAAAGATATCTGCGAGACAGAGAGGGAAAGAAATAATAAGATAACAGAGTGATTCGCCGATTTTGAGTCGAATGGCTAAGATCCAAAAGGACAGAAAGAAGAAGTTTATAAACAAAAGAACTAGTTTTCTTGCTACCAGAAGAACAATTTCTACTGCAAAAACCAAAATTTGATTCATGTGAAGAGAGTGAACGAGTTTTGCAGGCACCCACGCAAACTTAGGTTTGGCTGCTTTGTTCGTGTTTTGTGAAAGAGAGCAAGACAATTTAATTAGGGCTCTTTTGTTCTGAAGTTTTTTTTTGTCAGGACTTGGGAGCCTTTTTCAGAAATAAGAAAGAAAAACTGAAAAACAAAAGATATAAGGGGGGAACGAAAGGAGACAGAGGAGGGAACGAAAGAAAAGGGGGGGAAAAATTTAGTGTATCCCGCCGAGGGATTTTTTTTTAATGAAATAGTGTCTATACAAGGATTTCATATTTTACCGTTGTAAAAATCAAAACAACAAACTTTCAACCAAGAGAACCAACAGTTTTTAATAGTTATACACAACGATTTTGCTTAAACAGTTGTAGAAGAAAACACCACAACGGTTTTTATTAAACCGTTATCTAGTTAACGTTGTCTATTTACAATTTTGTACTAGTGTATATGCCTCCTCTTCATCTACAACCTTCATGGGACCTTGTTTAAATTCTGAATTTTCATTTGAGGAGAATGGGGCCGGAGGGGAAGAAAATGTACCTTCCGGCAATTTGGACAGTGGTGTTGTTGTTGGAAATTTGCGGAGAAATAAGGGGGAGGATAAGGAAGCCGGTAGGGAAGAAAGGAGCATTGAAATGAGCATTAAAAGGAGCATTGAATCAAGAAAGCTCTCTGCCAGTTCATCCGTCCGGACGCCAAGCAGTGCCGTCCGGACACCCTTCAGTCAGTGAGGAAAATCAGTAGACCCCGACAAATCCGCCCGGACGCCGGTCATCTCTAGCAGAATTTTCAGAAAATCCGTGCAATCCGTTCGGACGCCATGAAGTACCGTCCGAACGTCTGGGGCCTGGACATAAACTGAAATCTACCCGAGAAGAAAATGTTGAAGTGTCCAAGCCTACATCAACTAGTGTCTTCAATCATGAAGATGGCACACCATTGGGGGATGAATTTGGGCAGTTGTCTCTTGATCATGAGTTTGACAAGAGAGATTACACAAAGAGGAAGAGCAAGAATGTCACATTTGACAAGGATGATGTGAAGTTGAAGAGTTCACAAGTGCCAAGCAATGACATTCCTAGGAGATGTAACTTGAGTATACCTCCTTTGCATGTGACAACTCATCAAGTGCCTCTTCCATTTCCACAAGCTCAAAGGAAGGAGGATTTACAGAAGAAGAACAACAAGTATCGAAAGGAGTTCATTGAGTTGTTCAAGAAGGTTAACGTCAACATTCCTCTTCTAGATGCTATCAAGCAATTCCCTCCCTATGTCAAGTACTTGAAGGAGTTGTGCACCAACAAGAGGAAGTTCTTGAAGGATGAAAAAATTATATTGAGTGAGGATGTCTCTGCTGTTCTATAAGGCAAGCTTCCTCCCAAGCTTAAGGATTCTGGTTCATTCACGGTCCCTTGCATCATTGGCAATAAGGGATTCAACAAGACAATGTTGGACTTGGGGGAATCGATCAATCTAATGCCCTATGATGTGTACAAGACTCTTGGACTGGATGACATCAAGCCGATGAAGATTACACTCAAGCTGGCAGACTGGAGCCAAGTTAAGCCCATAGGGATTGTTGAGGATGTTCTTGTGAAGATTGAAGAACTCCTCATACCGGCAGATTTTGTGATCCTTGATATGAAGGATATTGAGAGGGGAGGAGAAGAAGAGATGCCAATTCTCTTGGGAAGGCCATTCATGGCCACTGCTGGGACAAGAATTGATGTCCAAAAAGGGATTCTCACAATGATGGTCTTCGATACAACCGTCGGATTTCGAATCTTTGATGCTATGAGAAATCCCATGCCTTTAGGGGATTGTTTTCGGATAGACAAGTGTGAACCCCCAGAAATTGATGAGAGTAAACTCTCCAAGATGCAATGTATCGACGAGTATGTGAAGCTGCATCCTCCATCAAGTGATGCAAAGACGGTGCCAAGAAAAGGTTCAAAGAAGAAAGTTGTTGGCAGAACCAACCGAAAGACGAAGAAGGTTTTATGTTTTTGGCCACCATGTTTCACTCCCCAGTTTCTAAAGCCAAGTAGTTGTTTTGGCGGGAGTTGCAACAAGACCACCATGGTGGGTGGTAAGAAGGAGAGCTATGAGTCTCCATGACGAATGAAGGAAGGGAAAGACCGGCTTGAGGGTCTCTAAAAACAAGCGCTCATGGGGCGGCAGCCCCATATCCCCGACTCTTGAAATACATCATGATAAGCATCACCAAAGGTCGTGAGCACTGGATTGCAAGGTCTTGAAACCTTGTTGTTGGTGATTGTTCGTGCCTAAAACGGAAAGCATGCGCTTCGAAGGGGATTATTTCTATCTTTTCTTTTTTTCATTCTTGTTTGATTTGTGTGATTGTGTTGTTTGTCATGTTTCTCACCCAACGTTTATTGTTAAATTCGATCACTTATCACATTGGGGACAATGTTAAGTTTAAGTGTGGGGGTGAGAATTGGGTTCGTTTTAGCCAAAATGTTTCAAAATTTTCATTTTTTATCAAGTTCCAGTAGCTAATCCGTCCGGACACCCTGCTAGTGTCCGGACGCCCATGAAGTCTGGGAAGTAAAATCGTGCAATCCGCCCGAACGCCCCTGCTAGGTGTCCGGACGTCTGGGACCTGATTTCGAAAGTTTGGCCTTTCTGTTTGCTTTTGTGTGTTTGTGTTTTGTGTCCATTTTCTCCGATCCCAATGATGAATTGAGCTTACTTTGTTGTGTTCTAGAGACTATGATCATTACTAAGGCTTTATGTGATTTGGTTTGAGTTTAGTATGCATGATTCATGATTGCTTGATTACCAAGTACACTTCACCTTTATTGATTTGTTGATTGCAATCCGAGAAGCACTCTTGACATGTATTGCCATTCATACCTAGAAATGTGAGGTTTTGAGCCCATTGAACATGCACATGTATGCATCTTACATGTTTCTCTTTGTTCTTCATGTGTGAACATTGCATAAGGTTTGGACCTAGAACTTGCTCAAAGACCGCTTGAAGCTTTTGGTTGATCCATTTTGAGTTAGAAATGACTAAGGCATTAGTTGAACCCCATGGCCAAATTGACCATCATCCATATGAATTTGGACTCTAGGAATAGCCCACTTGAGCCATATACAACATTAGCTTTCCTTTGTTCACCCACTTCATCACATACATTCATTCCACCACTTCAAAAGACCATCACCATTGTGTTTACAAGACTTTGATAATGACTTCTTATCCTTGATGCTTGGGATTTTATGATTGTACAAAAAGGAAAGTTTGGAGGAGTTGTTTATTTTATTTTTATTGTTCAAAGAAAAAAAGAAAGAAAATCAAAAACAAAAATAAGGAATAAAGTTCCTCGAGAAAGAAAATCCAAAAAGAAAGTAGTTTGTGAATAAGGTTGGAGAAGAATAAGAAAATCATTTTGGTTTAAGCATTTGGTTGAGTTTCAAAGTCGTTGATATGTCTTGTGAACACTTAGCACCACTCATATTTCCATTCCACTACCCATTACCCATTGGCCCCGTTTTACCATTGTAAGTCCTTGAGATCTAACGATTTATGGTTCGATTTGTAGAGAGTTGGTTGATGAGCAAGCATATGGGAACATTCTTTGTGCATTTGTTATGAGAGTAAACACTTTGACCCTATACACTTGAGTGGAAATACTTAGTGATCTTTGCGAGAGTTGTGGTTAATGTGTTTAGTGTGCCTATTTGATTGCATGAGGTGTTTTGATGCAAAATAATTGTAATACTCAAATCATGGGTTACACATATGTTGATTGGGCATGGAACTCTCTTGATCATAACTCTACTACTAGTTTCTGAACATTTGTTGGTGGTAACTTAGTTACCTGGATAAGTAAGAAGCAAAATGTTGTTGCTCACTCTAGTGCAGAGCTGAGTATCGAGCTATGGCTTACAGTGCTTGTGAACTTATTTGGTTGAAAGTTCTTCTTTCTGATTTTGGGTTTCCTAGCAATCAACCAATATCCCTTTATTGTGACAATCAAGCTGCAATGCACATTGCCTCTAATCCAATCTTCCATGAAACAACCAAGCACATAGAGGTTGATTGTCACTACATTCGAGCTCAAGTTCAGTCAAAGAATATCGATACTCACCACCCTCGAAGCCATGATCAATTGGCCGATGTTTTCACCAAATCACTTTCCACTGCTCATTTTCATAGAATCTTGGGCAAGCTTGGCTCAATGAATCCCCTTGATCCAACTTGAGGGGGAGTATGAGAAGTTGTTCACTCCTACCTTACTATTTATTGTTCATAAATTGTTTACGTTGTGCCATACTTTGTAGGATTTGTTTAATGTTGAGTGATTTAGGGAGTGGTTGAAATTTGTTTCAACACTCCACCTTCTTTTTATAGTTGTAGGTTGTAAATTGTATCAATTTAATAAAACATATCAAAAAACCTTCCACAAGTTTTGTGTCTAGTTTTCTTTAGAATACCCTAAAAATAAGGAAGTGGAATCAACACCAAAACAACCAAATTGAAAACATCTAACTGTAAAGAAACTGTCAAATTCAAACTGGAGAAAACATACAGCCAAATTTTTCCAATTCACTGAACTCTAGCCTTTGCTGCCCTTGTGCGAATTATACATAGTTATTGTACTAAAGCAGAACAACAAGCACGAAATCAAGATTAAATAAATAGGAACGTAAACAACATGCATTATTCCAATATATTGAATTTGAGTGGTTTCTAATAAGTTAACATATCAGGTCATGTGACTTACGAGTCCACAATCTATGTCCATTCTCCAGTGGCCAATCATCTTTTCATTGGATCCATGAAATATACAATTTCATTATCCGGGTCCACAACAGTCAACATCCAATGAGAACTACATAATAAATGGCAAGATTTGAATTGCTTGCTCATATGTGTGAGGAATTATACGAAAATACAAAGAATTACACAATTAACAACATAAAACATTCAATTACTTACGTACTCCGAGTTATAGGGCAACATGAAAAGTTGGCCTGGTTTTGCAGTTATGAGCCTTTCCTTAATATTTTGGGCTCTCACAGTTCCATTCTCACACCCTTTCCCACCAATCAATGCAGGGTCAAGAAAATCAACCATATCCCGCATTTTATATCGAGTCAACACATCATAAAGGTGACTAACATGCAACCATAATCCGGGGCGCATGTTAGTATCGGAAAGGGGGAGTAGTCGACAAGATACAATGCACAGAAGGGGGGGGGGGGCATCATGAAGAGTGTTCAAATGTCGCGAGGTGAAGGACAGTAGCAAAGATGACAAGCCAAAAGGGATGTGTGTGTCAATGGATGGAAACGATTGGGGGCCCCAAATAAACATTTACAACCACTAAGGAGTATTGAAATCATCTTAGGATAAAATGTAATTACACTAAGTAATTTTTTTTTATGGTGAAAGGTAACTTTATTAATAAAGGGAACTATACAAACAAAGACCCCGATGGAATGGTGGTGGAAAGTGATGGTGTAGTGTTGGGATGTGTGGAAGATATTTGTGTAGGGATGGAAGTGAGATAGGTGGTGGAAGGTGGTGAAAATGGGAAGCTTACAACCGGGGGGGGGGGGGGGGGGTGGTGTTTAAAGGTTTGAGAGAAAAGGAAAGTAGACAAGGGAAACAAAAGGTAATCCATGTAGGAGGCAAACCCTCAAAGAGGGGAAATGGGGCCAAGTCGCCGAAATGCTTTTTTTTTCTTCTTTTCGTCAAGGCACAAGGAAGTTCCGAAGGTATTATGCAATCTTCAGACCACCGCAAGTAATGACTCAAGAGTAAACAAGTAATAAAAATGCCTTCTGTAGTTATTGTGATTAGGAAACAAGCTATAAATAAGCATATGGAAATCATCCGTTACTAATTTTTTTTTAGTGAAAGTACTTTATTAATAAAAACCAAGCTACAAAAAAAAAAAAAAAAAAAATGTAGAAAAAGAGGAAAAAAGCACAAGCGACCACGCAAGAAGAGGTAAACGAAGCAGAACCAAAAGCATGGAAAACCAGATTATGCCAAGAAACACCTAGAGGTCGAGACCTCCAAACCAAACCCCAACACCAACAAAGAACACCTCGAGCAAAACCACCGACCCGGACCAAAAAGATGCCCGATAAGGAACCGTAACCAAAGAAAGAAAAAGGAGAAAGGGGATAAAGAGAGAGGCATCAGCGGGATCGCCGATGTGCCCCTTAAGAAGCGGCGATAAAACACCGAATTTTTTGTCGGTGATTAACGAGGGGGGAGGGGGATAAAAACCATGGGAAGATGTTGAGGTTTGGGAAAGTAGGCAGAGAAGGGAGGGAACAATGGAAGAAAGAACAAAGAGAAAGGAAGTCTGGGTTGTTAAGAGGAGGGAGATTTGATGAGAAAAAAGGTTGGGCGAGAGAAATTTACAAAACCTGCCACCGTCGGAGCAGAGGACTACCATGGGAAAGGGTAGAGGAAAGGAAAAGGGAAAGAAAAGCCAAAGAAGGGGAAGAGGAGAGAGAAACGAGAGCTTCTCCCTTCGTTTACACCAAGTTTGAAATCAGCAGCAGTAAACTCATATCGAGAAATCTGGTTGAAAGCATATATAATGAAAAAATTGATGTTTTATTTACCTCAGATACACAACTATGCAATTTGCAGTTACTTCCCTCGTGCTTGCAAGTCAGCGAATATATGTTCCTATTATATGTCTTGCGTACATACCCAAACACTTAAGACTTCATGCATTTCGAAGTTGATAGTTCACCCATCTTTGAATGCCTCCTGAACCCACATGCATAGCATCTTCAATGAAGCTGGTAATGCAGGTGTCTATTTCTGCAAGCTAAACTAAATGTCAGAGTCTTCATTTTCTTGTAACACTTTTTTTCTCCCCCTCTTCCTCTCAGCTATATCCTTAGTAGGTTGCTAGGTCAAGAAAATAAATGTAAGGTTTTCTATATATTAGAGAAGAAATTATAACTAACCATCAACATATTCTCAATTATAATGAGAACTAACCTTCTCAGGTGACATTATGGTAAGTTCTTTTGGCCATGCTTGCTTAATAGTTCGGATTTCATCCCACACTGAAAATTGAACTAATGCTTTCTCCTCAGGAGCGCAATAGATAGAAACATGCAGACTTTGGTCCCCTAGTGGAGCACCATGAACAATACGTTTGGGAGGGATCATCGCATTCCATAACAGTAGCACGAGCTACATTGTGGTCAATTGAACCTAAAACAAACCATATATATATAGCCGTGTCTCGCTTCTTCCTCACTGTTTTTGAACCCTTCCTTTTACGTATAAGATTTTGCTCCATGTCTTCGAACACTTTCAGCACTGATTTCCTATCCACATGGTTCACTACTTCTTCTCCTACTAGAGCATCATCAAACCCTGGATTAGCGGTTTGCGAACAACTCCCATGACCAAAAACATGTGGATTGTCAACACACTGTGTCTGATGGGGAGCTACTTTCCTAGCATCCCTTGCATCTATATTTTCTTCTAGCTGTGCAAGCTTAGCGACCCAATAAGCCCTCTCCTCTGTAATAATTGTTTCCCTTGCATCTTCAATAATTTTGGCTCTCTCCTCTGCTAATATTTTCTGCACACTTAATCTAACCGTCTCTTGGATGCTCTCCTTTCTACATTTAGGGAGATTGATGTAAGTCGATGGATTCACATAACCTCTTATGCCTCCTCGCACTCTTCCAAAATGGTCTAGAGTCCCCAATGCCACTAGTGGTCAGTTCTCCACTAGAAATCTTATTCCTCAAGGTTTCCTAACATATTTACAGTTTATAAAATAAGCATATCATCAAATAAAGTTATATATACATATTGCGCTTGACTTAATTACACTTAGTATTTTTTTAGCGGCCTCCTTCGTCTCTTCATCCCTGAAGCTGCCCAGCTTGTTTAACCGTCCTTTGATCCACAATGTTGCCCTATCAATTTCCTAGTATGTGTCAATTAACCTATAAATAAAATACCGGATGACAAAATAGTCAACTACACAAAATACCAAAACTAACTAGCTCTTCCTCCAACCCAACATATCCTTTACGAGACATTCTATGCGGATATTTATTTTTGTAGCAGATAGTTTGTTTGGCCTTGCGTAATTCCTGAAAAACCAGGTAAATGAGATTAATAATTATTAAGCATGTATTTCCTAGTGAACCAATATATATATATATATATAGACTACGACAAAATCAGATGTGGTTAATGTATAACGTACCAAAAATGACTCCTTTGTTTGTTCAGCCACAAATGTTGTCCAATGATCTACATTGATGAATCTATAATCATCTGGAGGAAATCGCAACATATCAAGATCATCCTTGAAGGGCACAATGTAATTCCTAGTGAGTCGTGACTTGAATTCTCTCCATTTTGATGCAGCCGATACCAATACCATTGTCTTGTTTTCAAGACCAAGCACAAATAACACCTATGTGCATGGAAAATTAAGTAAAAGTATGTATTAGTAATATCAGATCCAGCAATAAAGGGACAATGACATCCCTTCCATGAACTGATAAAGGTGCTCAAACAGAACTTATGAATTACCCTACGAAGGTGAATATGGTCGAAGATAGAGGAATTACCCTACAAACACAACTTATTAATGAATAAGGGTCTCTATATATAGAGGAATACAAGATACAATCTCTATTGATGTAGGAAATATTTATACTAAATACAATATATCCATATTCTAGAAGGATAACCTATTCTAGGGAGTCCTAGTTTGACAAGGCACACAATAATAATATCCTGAAACACTCCCCTTGTGCCGGTCACAACTAGGTGGTGCTTTCCATGTTGCCTCATTAAAAACTTTGCCAAGTAACAATAAAACTCAGTGGGAAAAAGTAACCTTGGTCGAAAGGAAAAAGAGTACAACACACCCTTCACATTTGAAAGTGACATTTATGTGCCAGACTCACCCTTAAGTCTGCACCTCCCCCTGATTCCTACAATCATGGGATCTCATATAACTTAAGCATACCAATGCTTTTAACCTGTTTTTCAAATGTGGACTTAGGCAAAGACTTAGTAAATAAATCTGCCACATTCTCCTCGGATCCTGATTCTGATCAAGAAGATAGATCTCCTGGGGTGAGGTCTGTCCTTTCCAAGTACCACCACTCCCAACTGTTCTTCTTATATGCGAGCCTTTTGCAGTCTTCTTCTTCTTTTGGGTAAAGAAGTAGAGATCCTTGTTCTTCCTCAAGTCGTTTGCCCTTCTTGCTTGGAATCTTTCCCATATCTTCCAAGGTTCTTAGTCACCATTAACTTGATTCACTTGAATCTTGAGGAGAGCCTATTGTTGCTGATTATAAAAATACTTAGACTCTATATGCTTGGTATTGTCACCCTTAATGAAACCTTGCTTCATCTGCTCGATGCAAGCAACATTATCCTCATAAATGCAAGTATGTTCCTCAGTGGTTAACCTCAAACCACTCATTCCTTGAATATGTGTAATAACAGACCTCAACCAAACACATTCACGAACAGTTTCATGTAGAGCAATTATCTCTGTATGATTTAAGGAAGTAGCAACTAACGTTTCCTTGGTGGACCTCCAAGATATCGTTGTGTTACCCATGGTAACGACATAATCAGTTTGGGAATGACCTTTGTGTGGGTCAGAGAGATACCCGACTTTAGAAAACCAACCAAAACATCACAAGGATTTTCGGTATAGGGAGTATCAGCAGTGGCGCGACCGATCGACGCATGCTTGGCGACCGGTCGCCCGGCGACAGCAAGTGTATTCTTGTCATGCTTTTGTGTTTCTCTGTAGGGATAAAATAAGCTCAAATCAATTTTACCCTTAAGATAAATAAATATTGTCTTTATGCCACTCCAAATGGCGTTGTGTGGGCGCAGAGCTAAATCTAGCTAACAAGTTCACAACAAAAGAGATGTCTAGTGCATTGAGCGTAAGTACAATAATGTGCCTATTGCACTTAGATATGGCACTTCGGCCCCTAGAATTTATTTGTCATCATCCTTTAGAAGAAATGGATCCATCCTTTGATCTAGGGTCCGATTGATCATGGGGGTGCTAAAATGGATGTACTTTGTCCATGTTAAATCTCCTTAACATCTTGTGGACATAAGCCGATTGGTGGATCAATATTCCACTATCTCGGTGCTCTAGCACAAGGCCTAGACAGAATCGAGTTTTTCCAAGATCTTTCATCTCAAATTCGGATTTTAAATACATAGCAGTATCCCTCAGTTCTTTGAGAGTGCCAATTAAGTTCATGTCATCGACATAGACAACAATAATTGCAAATCCGGAACTTGTTCTCTTAATAAACATGCATGGGCATAAATCATTATTTATATATCCCTTCCCAATCAAGTAGTCACTTAGACGGTTATACCACATTCGTCCGGATTGCTTTAATTCGTAAAGTGAGCGTTTTAATCTTATCGAAAATGCACTCCGTGGTTTAGAGTCACTTGACTTGGGTAATTGAAGTCCATCAGGCACCTTCATATATATCTCTGAATCTAGATCCCTGTAGAGATATACAGTAACCACATCCATGAGCTACATGTCAAGTTTTTCGGAAACTACCAAACTGACAAGGTACGTAGCGGAACGTAATCACGTCCATTGAGGGAGAATATGTCTCCTCGTAGTTAAAGCAAATATGCAAATATGCAACATACAAATTAGGCCTCTAATCATCATTATTGTGCTTGTCCAATGGCTATTTGTGAGTCTCTAATCCTTGTTTGCACACTTGTAGGTAAATTGAGCATCGGAACGATATTGGGATCAAAAGGGGGCATTTTGGAGCATTTTAGTGGACTTCCGGCAAAAAGACGAAAAGTCAACCCGAGGACCAAAAGTCAACTCGTGGTCAACCCCGACTTTGGAGCATCAAAGTGTCAAAGGCCGAGTCCCGAGAATGAAGCACAAGAGAATTCCGGAAGATTGAGAAACCGAAAAGTCAACTATTCGGTCAACACGAAGGTCGAAGTCAAGGTCCAAGTCAAGGTCAACCTTGTGATTCACAAATGTGCTCCCACATCATCAAGGACCACACTAGATTTGGTGAGGTGACATGTTGATTATTCCTCCCTTTTGTCCTCCCTTGTGATTTCCCTTCCTTGCCCCTCATTAAACCTTTGAGCCCTTGGATTAAACCCTACTTCATCCTAGCCCTTTATTCTTCCCCCTCTAGCCTATAAATACCTAGTACTTTCCCCATTAGGTCGGACCACCACTTCAGCCCCAAAATCCCTCACTTTTCCTTTCCCCTTTCCTCTCTCCCCCTTCCTCTTCGGATCAGCCTCTGCACGTCGTCGACCGGTCGACGAAGGTCGACGACCGGTCGACGCACGGCCGAGCAGCCGATTCTGCCACTTCCACACCTCCTCTCCTCCACCATCCTTCATCAAACCTGTTCACCACGACGTTCTCCACCTCCACCACCATTTTGGGTCGCTGAATCACTCACCAAGGCATCAAGGTTCATCATCAAAGCCAAGGAGGAGCAAGAGAGCACATTGAGCATTCCTCATCTCTACTCTCTCTTTTCCTTATGTCTAGAGCTTTATTGTGTAATTTGATGATGTATATGTTGATGATTAGTGAGTAGTAACTCTGTTGGGGACTAGGGTTGTGTGCCCTAGTCCAATTTGACTATGTGATGCTTGATTTGTGAATAAAATGCCTTTGTGATTGTGTGAATATGTGTGCTTACCCATTTCAATATGTGTTGGTTGCTTGTTCTTAGAATTTACCACCTCTTTGGCATGTTAACTAACCTATCTTGATGAGATTGTGTGAGATTGGTAACCTCACACACTCAAGGCAATTGGAAGCATATGTGATGAGTTGTAACTTGTTTGGGTCCCTAGTTTCGATGCTTTACGCCTCTTAAGCACTTTAGGGGATTCGGTATTAGGTAACGTAGAGGAATCCCCTATGACACCTAGAGAGTTGGAATGACCCTAATAAGGCATTCGAATACCTTAAGAAACACGGTCCTAGACCCATAACATGGCTAGGATACGGGGCTTGATTCACACACACATTGGCATGATTAATTCGATTGAAGCATTGCTAGTTACATTGGACTTGTGGTTTACCCGAAAACCCCAACATTCTCATACATTGCGCACACTTTACATTATTTACTTGCTTGCTTTCCTTACTTGTTGGTTGCTTCATTTCATTTGCATCATTATCTTTCCAAAACCAATCTTGACACCACTACATCACTCATTGTCACATACTCACATTCACTCACTCATTCCACTTCTTACCTATTTCATCATTGCTAGAGCACTCATCACACACAAACCACCAAGGGATTAAGGAGCCCATCGATCCTCGTTGGAACGACAAAGTAGATTGTGAAGGGGGATTGTGTTGGGGGAGAAAGTGAAGTTTGAAATGTTCAAGCCCATTCATCCACCGGAGGTCGTTGAGGAGGTGTTTTCTATTAACTTGGTGAAGGGAAATAGTGCTAAGAGTGAAAGGATCTTTGGAACGACAATCCCCCTTCACAATCTACTTTGTCGTTCCAACGAGGATCGATGGGCTCCTTAATCCCTTGGTGGTTTGTGTGTGATGAGTGCTCTAGCAATGATGAAATAGGTAAGAAGTGGAATGAGTGAGTGAATGTGAGTATGTGACAATGAGTGATGTAGTGGTGTCAAGATTGGTTTTGGAAAGATAATGATGCAAATGAAATGAAGCAACCAACAAGTAAGGAAAGCAAGCAAGTAAATAATGTAAAGTGTGCGCAATGTATGAGAATGTTGGGGTTTTCGGGTAAACCACAAGTCCAATGTAACTAGCAATGCTTCAATCGAATTAATCATGCCAATGTGTGTGTGAATCAAGCCCCGTATCCTAGCCATGTTATGGGTCTAGGACCGTGTTTCTTAAGGTATTCGAATGCCTTATTAGGGTCATTCCAACTCTCTAGGTGTCATAGGGGATTCCTCTACGTTACCTAATACCGAATCCCCTAAAGTGCTTAAGAGGCGTAAAGCATCGAAACTAGGGACCCAAACAAGTTACAACTCATCACATATGCTTCCAATTGCCTTGAGTGTGTGAGGTTACCAATCTCACACAATCTCATCAAGATAGGTTAGTTAACATGCCAAAGAGGTGGTAAATTCTAAGAACAAGCAACCAACACATATTGAAATGGGTAAGCACACATATTCACACAATCACAAAGGCATTTTATTCACAAATCAAGCATCACATAGTCAAATTGGACTAGGGCACACAACCCTAGTCCCCAACAGAGTTACTACTCACTAATCATCAACATATACATCATCAAATTACACAATAAAGCTCTAGACATAAGGAAAAGAGAGAGTAGAGATGAGGAATGCTCAATAGGTGCTCTCTTGCTCCTCCTTGGCTTTGATGATGAACCTTGATGCCTTGGTGAGTGATTCAGCGACCCAAAATGGTGATGGAGGTGGAGAACGTCGTGGTGAACAGGTTTGATGAAGGATGGTGGAGGAGAGGAGGTGTGGAAGTGGCAGAATCGGGCTGCTCAGCCGTGCGTCGACCGGTCGTCGACCTTCTGTCGACCGGTCGACAGACGTGCAGAGGCTGATCCGAAGAGGAAGGGGGAGAGAGGAAAGGGGAAAGGAAAAGTGAGGGATTTTGGGGCTGAAGTGGTGGTCTGACCTAATGGGGAAAGTACTAGGTATTTATAGGCTAGAGGGGGAAGAATAAAGGGCTAGGATGAAGTAGGGTTTAATCCAAGGGCTCAAAGGTTTAATGAGGGGCAATGAAGGGAAATTACAAGGGAGGACAAAAGGGAGGAATAATCAACATGTCACCTCACCAAATCTAGTGTGGTCCTTGATGATGTGGGAGCACATTTGTGAATCACAAGGTTGACCTTGACTTGGACCTTGACTTTGACCTTCGGAGTTGACCATAGTTGACTTTTCGGTTTCTCGGTCAATCTTCCGGAATTCTCTTGTGCTTCATTCTCGGGACTCGGCCTTTGACACTTTGATGCTCCAAAGTCGGGGTTGACCACGAGTTGACTTTTGGTCCTCGGGTTGACTTTTCGTCTTTTTGCCGGAAGTCCACTAAAATGCTCCAAAATGCTCCCTTTTGATCCCAATATCGTTCCGATGCTCAATTTACCTACAAGTGTGCAAACAAGGATTAGACACTCACAAATAGCCATTGGACAAGCACAATAATGATGATTAGAGGCCTAATTTGTATGCAAATCGCATACAAATCACACCCCCACACTTAAGCTTTGCTTGTCCTCAAGCAAATAGAATCAACAATCCAATCAACACAAATTCAATTGCTTTTCCAACCATATCCTCAATAAGCCCACTAAGCTACTCATCAAGATTCAATCAAACACACAATCATAAACATCATGCTTTGCCAAGTGATTAAGATATGTATTCAATGCATGCTTGGTGTTGTGTGTGCTAGCCATGAGATAATCAATCAAGAGCAATCAAATTGGCACATATCGACATGCTTAACCGTTAAACTCACATGATTCACTAAATATTTCCGCTCTTGTGTTTAGGGTTAAGTGTTTACTCTCAAAGCATAACCAAAAGTAACGTCCCCATAAGCTTGCTCAATGACCATCTTTCCACTAATTAGTTCACAACTTATTGGATCAAAAGGGCTTTCACATGGTTGTAATGGGGCCAAAGGTTAAGGGTTAGCATGAAATGAAGGGAAGGGAAAGTCAAATGTTCCTAATGCTTCACAAGACAATTCAAGGACTTTGAAACTCATTTCTTTGCGCATGCTTTCATAATCAAACAACCTAACTCTATTCTTCTCCAACCTTTTATTTTTCTATAACTTCTTTTTGGATTTTCTTTCTTCCTTTTTCTCCTTTTCTCTTTCTTTTTCTCATAACAATTTCTCATTTTGTATTTTCTTTTCTTTGAGACTTTCTTTTTGAACTTTAATTTTATACACCACTTTTCTTTTTCATTTTCTCAACTTCTTTTCTTCTTTACAACCCCAACCATTTCTATCTATCTACCCCCACACTTGCCATTTTGTACAATCCCATAGATTTCCCAAGCATAAAAGAAACAAGAAGTCACAATCATTGTCTTATTAACATTTCGGAACAAGGATGGCTAGTGTTTAAGTTAAAACATGGGTTAGGATGATGTGGGTGGTGAAGTGAAAGGCTAAACGATGAATGTGGCTCAAATGGGTTAGTCCTAGTGGATTAGTGTTTAAGGGATGAATGTTAGTTTGGCCATGGTGCTTAACTAGTGCCTTAATCATTTCCAATTCGTTGCAAACTAACACATAGCCTCAAGCGGTCTTTGAGCAAGTTCTAGGTCTCGTAAACTAATGGAATGCACACACATGAAGAACAAGGATGTATGAATGATGCATACATATCAATAAGGCTCAAAATCTCACCATAAAGGGTATATGCAAGTCAATACATAGTCTACACATGCTTCTCTAAATGAAAATGATCAATCAACATGGCAAATGTGCACAAAGTGTCAAGCAAGCATCAATTACATAAATTAATCACAAGGCAATCCAATAAAGTTTAAGCACATGCTCTTTATCCGCTTAATTCACAACCTAACGGGCTCAAATTCATCATTGGGGTTGAAAAGCACAATCAAAACGCACCAAACAAACTTCAAAGTTTCAAAATTCTCAAAATTTTCAACTTTAAGCACCTGTCGACCGGTCGTCACATTATTGTCGACCGGTCGACACACGTCCAGGGAATTGCGTCGACCGTTCGACCCAAAGGTCGACCGTCCGATGAAAACTTTTGAAAAATTGAAAAATTTTGGTGGTTCGAAAATGTGAGACAACTTTAATTTAGCCCAACCTCACACCCCCACACTTAAGACCAACATCGTCCTCGGTGTTGTGAGGAGTTTAAAAGCAAAGAAAATCACATTGGTAAAAGTGAGGAGAGTGAAGTCGGGCGAATGCACACATAACAAAACATTTAGCAATCGGAAGATAGAGATAAGAAAACCCCCTTGTAGACGACTCCCTTAGCTAGCCAAGAAACCTCAAATAGACACCAACCTCAGGGCACAAGGCCCTGACTTCCATATGTTTGCTCCTCGGGTGCCAAATGAACTAGCGAGTGTGATTGCATCGGGATCACTTGAAAACAGGGGAAAGCAGCAATGCAGCATTGACCTCCTCCCAAAGATTTGGGTATAACTCCAAGAATAGGCATCCAAATTGAGTGATTCCAGTGGCGTTGGAAAGTACACTCAAAGAGCTTTAATTTGGCCACTGGAAACTCAGAAATAGCCTTCCGGACATGCAATGAAGAACCGGTCAAAGTATCCCTCCAGAAAGTCAAACTGCAGTGAGGACTCCTCCTTAAAACCAATATTTCGAGAGATCCAACGGTCTGTTTAGAGAGAAATTTACACCGGGCATAGAAGACTCATAGAAGAAGAGTTCCCAACTTGTTTCACTACATTCCAACGGTCTGATGTGAAGAAAACTGTCTCCAAAGTCACTGTTCTGCCCTGGCCTCGCGTAGACAAATGCGAATCAACACCTCTTGGGTCTCTCCCTCCAAAGCTCCATATCCTAGCTCCGCCCAACCTCCCAAAACCTTTATTCTTTACTAAATAGTGCTGAAAACAAAAAAAAATTCCTTTTCCAAATGGGGTTGCCTCCCCACAAGCGCTTCGGTTTATAGACCTACAAGCCGGTCTTGGTTCCTCCTTGGTGAAATTATGGTGGCTCAAAGCAAAGCTTCTTCTCACTCAATGTATGGCTTGTCTCACCATCGCCAAAGCTTCCCACAAAACAGCCCTTGATACCATTGAAAATTAACTTCGAAGGTGGTGGCCAAGCATACTTTTTCTTCTTCACCTCTCCTACCATCTCTCTCATGGCCTTGATTGTCGCCTTTTGTAGCGCATTCATGGGAGGAGTCTTCTTTGTAGCTCCTTCAAGAAATGGATCCTTCCCAAGTATGTCTTCATGAGAAAGAGGTGGTGGCTTTGATTTAACAAGAGGCGGTGGATTCAAAGGACCAAAGATCCTTTCACTCTTAGCACTATTTCCCTTCACCAAGTTAATAGAAAACACCTCCTCAACGACCTCCGGTGGATGAATGGGCTTGAACATTTCAAACTTCACTTTCTCCCCCAACACCTTGAAGCTAATGGTTCCCTTTAAAACATTGATCTTCACTCCCGCCGTAGCCATAAAAGGGCGTCCAAAGATAAGGGGAAATCCATTGTCTTCATTGGGGTCATCACCCATATCAAGCACAACAAAGTCGGCGGGAAGAATAAATTTGTCCACTCTTACTAGCACATCTTCCACTACACCCGCCGGTCTTCGCTTGCTTCCATCCGCAAAGGTAAGTGCAATAGGGGTAGGTTGCAAAGCACCAATGCTCAACCTCTTATAGAGAGATAGAGGCATCACATTGACACTTGCCCCTAGGTCCATAAGTGCTCCTTCAAGGTGTGTCTCACCAATTTGACATCCGATAGTGAAGCTTCCGGGATCTTTCCTCTTTGGTGGCATGTTGTGTTGAATCATTGAGCTTATATGCCCTTCAATCTTGTATACTTCATGCTCCTCAAGCCGCTTCTTCTTGGTGCACAAGTCCTTGAGGAAATTTGCATAGACCGGCACTTTGCAAATGAGCTCCAACAAAGGGATATTAATCTCTACCTTTTTGAACACTTCATGAAGCTCATTCGTCAATGTCTTCTTCTTGTTCCTCCTCTCATCGGGGGTGATCTTCATCGCTTGGTGTACATGCACATCATCATCAAGGATCTCCCTAGAGGTGTTCATGGTTCTTGGTGGGTCCATAGCCTTCATAGCCTCACCACCAAGGTTAGAAACCATGACACTCTCATGCCTAGGAGTCTCCTCACTCAATGCTCCTTCTTGTGTCTTCACTCCACCATAAGAGGTAATATCATTCTCAAAAGACAAGTAACCAAGTCCTTTCCCAAGCACAACTCCTTTATTCTCCTCATAAGTCTCCTCCTCATTCAATCCATAATTGCCAAGGAGTACATTTTCTTCCTCCTTGGCCCCATCCTCCATGCAATGCATATGATCAAAGTTCTCATGAATAGGAATGAAAGGAGAAGGGGTGAAAACATTTGATATTAGGGGAGTAGGAGTATAAGTAGCATGAGAGATACCGGAATGAGAAGTGAAGATAGCATTGCATTGCTCCTTGGTCTTGAACTTAGGGTTTTGCTCCACATTAGAAGGCAAGGTACCTCTTGGCCTCTCACTAATCTCCTTGGCCATTTGGCCCATTTGCAACTCAATCTTTGACAAGCCTTGTTGCAAGATGTTTTGCCCTTGTTCAAGAGCCGAGATCGCTTCATTGCTCTTCACTTGGCTTTGCACAAGGGTGGCGATCATGTCCTTCATTGATGGCTCCGCGGACTCTTGAGCTTGAGAGCTACTTGGGGCAGCAAAAGATGAAGAGACACCTTGATGGTAGGTGTTTCCTCCTTGAGTAGAGAACCCGGGAGGTGCTCCAAAAGTTGAGCTCCTATGTCCTCCATATGTGCCACTCCCTTGATACTTATCTCCTCCTTGGTAAGTGTTATACCCTTGAGACCTCTCTTGATACCTTTGAGCATTGTTTCCAAAAGATTTTGGTTGGTATCCTTGAGTGCTCCCTTGCTCATTCCGAGGTGCAAAGTTGTTGTAAGGCTTTGAAGGCGATTGATAAGAACCTTGTGGATAGGAACTCACTTGGTTCACTTGTTGTCTCTCTTCCTTCTCTTCCTCAACCATGTAAGCACACTCCTCCGCTTGATGGCCAAGAGAGCCACAATAAAAGCAAGGTGGTGAAGAGATAACACTATTGACTTGTCGAGGGGGAGGCTTGGATTGTGATTGCATGAGCATGTCTATCTTCTTGTTGAGAGCCGCTTCCAACCTATCAAATTGGGTTCTCATCATGTCATCCCCCAATGATTCACTTGAGACATTGTGAACTCTTGTTACTTGAGGTGCCGGTTGTGTGGGAGGAAGTCTTCTTGACCCAAAGTCATCCCATAGCTCGGAATTTGTGGCTAGGTCCTCAAATGTGTCCCATGCCTCATCGGGAGACATACCGGCTATTGTGCATCCCCGAAAAGTATCAACTCTTTGTCGTTGCCCGGAAGACAACCCTCGGTAGAACACATCAACTAGAAACCATTGTTCCAAGCCATGGTGTGGGCAACTCATCACTAAATCCTTGAATCTTTCCCAAGTCTCATAGAAAGCATCGCCCGATTGGTGCTTGAAGTTGACAATAGAATCCCGAACCTTGGCGGCCTTGCTAGGTGGGAAGAACTTTGAGAGGAAAGCTTCTTGCAACTCAAACCATGAGTGAATGGACCTTGGCGGAAGCTTGAGTAACCACTTCCTAGCTCCATCCTTCAATGTGAAAGGGAATAGGCGAAGCTTGAGTCCATCCTCGGGTAGTCCATGTAGTTTCACCGTCGTACAAGCTTGCTCAAACTCCATAAGGTGATCGTATGGGCTCTCATCTTTCAAGGCATGAAAGGTAGGCATAATGCTCAAGGTGGAAGACTTGATTTCATAATGAGTGTTGCACGGTGGTAGAATGATGCAAGAGGGGTGATCCACCACATGAGGAAGAGTGTACTCCCCTCGCGTCTCACGGGAGGTGGATTGTTGTTGTTGAGTGGATCCGGTGGTGGATTTGGTTCTCCCATTGTTGCTTGGGGAATCGGCTCCTCCAAAGGTGCTCGGTGGCGCTCAAATGTAGGCGGTGCACTCTCACAAACAATCGGTATACGTCTCACAATCGGTCTACGTCTCACTCTTGGCCTTCCTCTTGTGTTCTCACTTAAAATCTTTCCGCTTCTAAGTTGTATGCGTGTGTGAGCGGTTGAAGCAAGGTTCATATACCTTCACAACACAATAATCAATGATTAGGTATCACAATTGAAGCAAGGAATACAAGTATGAGAGGTGAAAACAAGCAATGATAGCAAAGAATGAAAGAAACAAAGCAAAGGAACAAAATTGCTCTCCGTCGACCGTTCGACAGACTGTCGTCGACCGGTCGACACTCGTCCAGGGAATTTCCGTCGAAGGGTCGAGAAACAGAGTCGACCGTTCGACAAGTGCCCTGAAACTATGTTTTTGTGATTTTCTCCTTTTATACCTAAACCAATAAGGTCCCAAAAGGTGCAAGGGAACCCAAACAACAATAAACAAGCAACCTAAGACACAATTAAGCCAACAAATGCACGAATTCAATATTCATAAGTTCAAGAACACAAGTAATGCAAGAAATTGGATGAAGGTAAACTAGATGGTTATCAAACTAGGCAATGAAATACCACAATATAAACAAACACAACAAGGAAATATGCAAATAAGGGCAAAAGAAAGCTAAAGTCTCAACCACAACTACCAAGAAATCAACGATTAAACCTAGATCCCCGGCAACGGCGCCATTTGACGAACCGTCAAAGTATGGGGTAAGTAGATTGTGAAGGGGGATTGTCGTTCCAACGAGGATCGATGGGCTCCTTAATCCCTTGGTGGTTTGTGTGTGATGAGTGCTCTAGCAATGATGGAATAGATAAGAAGTGGAATGAGTGAGTGAATGTGAGTATGTGACAATGAGTGATGTAGTGGTGTCAAGATTGGTTTTGGAAAGATAATGATGCAAATGAAATGAAGCAACCAACAAGTAAGGAAAGCAAGCAAGTAAATAATGTAAAGTGTGCGCAATGTATGAGAATGTTGGGGTTTTCGGGTAAACCACAAGTCCAATGTAACTAGCAATGCTTCAATCGAATTAATCATGCCAATGTGTGTGTGAATCAAGCCCCGTATCCTAGCCATGTTATGGGTCTAGGACCGTGTTTCTTAAGGTATTCGAATGCCTTATTAGGGTCATTCCAACTCTCTAGGTGTCATAGGGGATTCCTCTACGTTACCTAATACCGAATCCCCTAAAGTGCTTAAGAGGCGTAAAGCATCGAAACTAGGGACCCAAACAAGTTACAACTCATCACATATGCTTCCAATTGCCTTGAGTGTGTGAGGTTACCAATCTCACACAATCTCATCAAGATAGGTTAGTTAACATGCCAAAGAGGTGGTAAATTCTAAGAACAAGCAACCAACACATATTGAAATGGGTAAGCACACATATTCACACAATCACAAAGGCATTTTATTCACAAATCAAGCATCACATAGTCAAATTGGACTAGGGCACACAACCCTAGTCCCCAACAGAGTTACTACTCACTAATCATCAACATATACATCATCAAATTACACAATAAAGCTCTAGACATAAGGAAAAGAGAGAGTAGAGATGAGGAATGCTCAATAGGTGCTCTCTTGCTCCTCCTTGGCTTTGATGATGAACCTTGATGCCTTGGTGAGTGATTCAGCGACCCAAAATGGTGGTGGAGGTGGAGAACGTCGTGGTGAACAGGTTTGATGAAGGATGGTGGAGGAGAGGAGGTGTGGAAGTGGCAGAATCGGGCTGCTCAGCCGTGCGTCGACCGGTCGTCGACCTTCTGTCGACCGGTCGACAGACGTGCAGAGGCTGATCCGAAGAGGAAGGGGGAGAGAGGAAAGGGGAAAGGAAAAGTGAGGGATTTTGGGGCTGAAGTGGTGGTCTGACCTAATGGGGCAAGTACTAGGTATTTATAGGCTAGAGGGGAAAGAATAAAGGGCTAGGATGAAGTAGGGTTTAATCTAAGGGCTCAAAGGTTTAATGAAGGGCAAGGAAGGGAAATCACAAGGGAGGACAAAAGGGAGGAATAATCAACATGTCACCTCACCAAATCTAGTGTGGTCCTTGATGATGTGGGAGCACATTTGTGAATCACAAGGTTGACCTTGACTTGGACCTTGACTTTGACCTTCGGAGTTGACCATAGTTGACTTTTCGGTTTCTCGGTCAATCTTCCGGAATTCTCTTGTGCTTCATTCTCGGGACTCGGCCTTTGACACTTTGATGCTCCAAAGTCGGGGTTGACCACGAGTTGACTTTTGGTCCTCGGGTTGACTTTTCGTCTTTTTGCCGGAAGTCCACTAAAATGCTCCAAAATGCTCCCTTTTGATCCCAATATCGTTCCGATGCTCAATTTACCTACAAGTGTGCAAACAAGGATTAGAGACTCACAAATAGCCATTGGACAAGCACAATAATGATGATTAGAGGCCTAATTTGTATGCAAATCGCATACAAATCAGTAGTTATCCCGGGGGTTGGGGGAAACTTTGGGCCCCGAGGCGGGCCCTATCCCCTCAAAAACGCCCTTTTCTCTTCCACGTTTTTGTTTCTGGGGTGTTGGTTTTAAGGCCTCTAACCCAGATACTCTTTTTTTTTTTATTTGATTTTGTTGGGTTTGGCTCCTTTTTTCTTTGACACCGCTTTCCTCTACGATGACATTCTTCGGAGGGTGGGGTGCTTTCTTCTTTTTATATATTCTAATTAGCAATACATTATAAAAAATTTTCGCTCTTATGTGCATTTATTTATTTTATATTTTTTTTTTTGTTAATTGGTTTTGAAGTTTGGGGGGGGCCTGGATGATTGTATGGGAGAGGAATAAATAGATGATTGAGAGGGGGGGGTCGATATTGATGATGAATAGATTAGGCTATGCCAAACTCACTTCCTTCCTTTGGCGAGTATCCATTGGACCAAGTGGTCTCACCCTCTTCCTTTAGGGAACCACAGCCTCAACCACACCTCCACTATGTGTGATTGCGGCACCATTATCGGCGCCATATCCCCTCTTCCTTTAGGGAATTTCTAACCTTGCAGGCACATTTGCAGCTGGTATATGTGATCTCGTCACTTTATCAATATTAGAAAACGCATCAGGCATCGAATCTGCTATGTCATGAATATTGAGTATACTACGCACGTTACTATCACATTGTGCTAGTAGGGGACAGACCACGACAATTTATGTTGTTCCTATTGAACAATCTTGTTCTTATCTCCCCCTAACGACGGGAAGACTGTCTCATCAAAGTGACAATCTACAAATCGAGCGGTAGAGAGATCGCATGTCAAGGGTTCCAAGTAGCGGACAATAGTTGGAGATTCGTTACCAACCTAAATACTTAAACGTCTCTGAAGACCCAATTTTGGTGCACTGTGGGGGCGTAATTGGCACATAAACCGCGCAATCAAATATGCGTAAAAGTGAGACATCCGGCTCATATCCAGTTATCATTTGGTACACATAAAACGGTTGATTGGTAGTGGATTTGAAACGAATAAGTGAAGCTGCATGCGATATTGCAGAACCCTAAGCAGATAATGGGAGATTGGTGCGCATAGCCAATGCCTGAGCGACCATTTAAAGTTTCTTAATGGTGGCTTCTGCGAGACCATTTTCCGTATGCACATGGGGTACGGAATATTTACTTTAATCCCAATAAATATGCAATAATCATCAAATCTCTATGATGTAAACTCTCTAGCATTGTCAAGACAGATTTGACGTAACAGGATGATCTAGGTGGTGAGCCCTTAGGCGTATAATTTATGCTAGCAGTTTTGTATAAGCAACATTGCATGTGGACAAGAAAACAACATGTGACCAGCATGTCGATGCATCCATCAAAACCATAAAACATCTTAAAAGTCCCCAATATGGATGGTTGGGTCCACAAATATCTCCTTTGGATACGATGTAAGAATGTAATAGTTTCTTTTGTGTCCTTAGCATAGGATGGTCTCGATCCTAATTTTCTTAAGGAACTGCACTTATTTATAGCGCAAATTGTATTCCTAATCATGAGAGTTAAGCTCATCCGAAGGCATTTTGTTACTACTAATATGCGTTTTCATGATTTCAGGTTACTTATGTGACTTGAGGTAATTCGGCACAAGAAGGTGCATTTTGATTACTTTTGGGCACAATTCCGAGAAGAGGACAAGAAGTCAACCGTGGCTTCTAGACATTGAAGATTGCAAAAATTTACCTTCGGAAGACGTTGCCATTGAAAGCCTTGAAGCATCGAAGAAAGGAAGGAAAATGAAGAAATTGCATTTCCGGCGATTTTTCCGGCAAACCACCACCACAAGAGGCGGCAGCACCGCCGGACCACCACCGGAGCACCATCACAGAAGGAGAGACTCTCCTACACCAGCTATGCACATGTGTGTTAGATATCACAAACTCACTCATCCACTCACAAGTCCACTCATCCATTATTCCCTCCATTTCCTATTACTTTCCATTTCTTTTTCTCTCCACTCACCCTTGCCAACTCTCTCCACTAGGAAACCCTAGTGGACTCTTGGAGGCTGACCAGACCCTCCCCATCTATCATTGATTCAGTTAGAGACGTTTAGGAAAAAAACCCTAGGAGAGGAAAGCAATTTTCTCTCGGCCAAACCTGCAAAGCTAACACAGACGTCTTGTGCGCCCGGACGCCGATACCATCCGCCCGGACGTTCAAGCTTCTGCCCGAGTTTGTTCTTCCATTTTCACCACTTTCCACCACTCATCTCACTTCGATCCCTTCACAAAAGATCTTCCACACACCCCATACACTACAGCCATACACTTTTCACCACCATTCCATCGACCTACCTTTACCACAAGTTGCCATCCATTGAGACATCAAGAGTTGGGAAGCTTGGAGATAAGTTGGAGCTTGTAGAAGGAGAGGGGAGCTCAAGGAGGCTTGATACATACTTGGAGTCACCAAGGAGCTGCTGGCCATCTTCATCTTGAGCATTTCTTAACTTCTTTACTTTGACTTTGAACTTAGGCTTTCTTATTTGAGATTCTTGATGTATTTGACAATGAGTAGTGAGTAGAGATACCGGGCATGTCGGCGTAGGACCAGGCGAATACCGAAGCATTGTTCTTGAGGAGTTTGATCAAGTCGGCACGCAGGGCGACCGGTAGGCCGGTACCAATCTTGACTACCCTTTCAGGCTGTTCAGGGAACAAGGCAATCTGCTCTACCTCCTCGTGGGGTTTTCCCTGTATGATTACAGCTCCTTCCCGGGGGTCATCTGGTTTGTCTGCTGCTGCCGCGTTATTATTGGGAGTGACGCTGCACACGTCCCGGTAGGGCTGTCGTGGCTTTGTCTCCTGGGCATAGCATGACCGGGCCATGGGTTGACTTCCTCTGATTAAGGCAATCCCGGCGGGAGTAGGGAACTTCAGCATGAGCAGGTAGTAGCACACGCAAGCTCTGATTTGGCAGAGGATGGGCCTACCGAGTATGAAGTTGTAGGAGGATTCACAATCCACTACCAGCATATGAGCCGATACCTTCTGGGGCCGAGGGTACTGTCCGACCTCAACGTTGAGCCAAACGCTACAGAGGGGTTGTACCAAGTCTCCCGAGAAGCGGATGAGTGGGTTCACCGTCCTTGAGATGTTCTCGAGGGGCAGGTCCAATTTGAGATAGGCACTCTTGAAGATAACGTTGGCAGAGCTGCCACCGTCGACCAATACCTTGTGCATCAGGTCGGTATGGACCTTGGCGGAGATCAGGAATGGGTCATCGTGGGGGGTCACGATGCCGACTTCCTCTTCACTGGAGAACCCTATGTTCCAAGGATCCCGTTTGTGTCTCTTCTGCACCGGCGCAGACTGTACCGAGAAGCACTGCAGGTGCTGCTTAGCTTCTTTCACATGGGATCTGTGTTCGGAACGAGTGGTACCGAAAAGGGTAGGTCCCCCACTGATGGTGAAGATTTCCTTTCGGTACCCCTGAGGGGCTTGGCCAACATACTGGGTGAGTTTTCCATCCCGGTGCAATTGCTCAGCAACATCCCTCAGGGCCTGGCACTCCTCGGTATTATGAGTACCAGACTGATGGTGAGTACAGTATTTGTCGGTGTTGACCCGGTTGCCAACATATGGTGGCCTCTTCCACTGCTGAGGGAAGAGTTGGGGGTTCTCCTTGTAGATGTCCTTCAATGGCTTGTTGAATACGGTACAAACCGGTAGGCTGTCATCTACGAGGTCCTGCCGGTTGGACTTCTTGGACCGGTTTTGCTTCCAGAATTCTTTTTCTTGGGATACCGGTTGTGCCGGTTTCGATCCGGCCTTGGCTTGGAGTGTTCACTGGTTGATGTCGGGAGCCGGGGTGTACGGCCATCCGCCTTGGTAGTGGGGGGTGTGCTCGGGCCGAGTAGGCGGAGCCTTGCCCCCGGTCGTATTGAGCGAAGTAGGGCGGTACCCTTGGCTCGCGATATCCGGAGTCAACCTAGTATACCGGTCGGTGCTGGTGGTTACGGGGGCTTGGTATTGGTGATTCTGCTCCCGATGGGGAGGATCATACCGCCGGTTGCTATTCGGTTCCCCCGGTTATTGTTCGGTTGTTCCCCCGGTAGTTATTGCCCGGTTGCGCTTGTCATTCTGCCTTGGTTCTTGACCTTAGGCGCGGCCGACCTGCTCCTACTTGCGTTTATCCCCGGTAGGGTCCACGATTACCGTGGAGGCCTTGCTGCGTTTGTGCATTTCGTTGAGCTGAGACTTCCTCTCGTAGGTCGGGTAGTAGCTGCGGGTGTCTTGGCTGGTTCTGCTCGTGAGCTCGGTATAGGTGAAGACCGTCTTTGGTAGAGTTCGGCTCCACCGAGGAACTCTCCCGGTTCTAAGCCATCCCGGAAGATCGGGCTGCACGGATGTCATCCTTGGCGTTGCAGCGCCGGTAGGCAGCCTTGAACCGCTCCATGTAGTCAGCCAATCGTTCGCCCGTGCCCTGCTGGAAGCCGGTGAGTTCTCCTACCGAGTAGAAGAAGCTGGATTTGGTGGCATACTCGGTGGTGAAGGCCTCAACCAGCTGCTCGTAGCTATCGATGGACTCTGGCTCTAGTTGATAGAACCATAACATGGCCTCCTGAGTCAAGGTGTTGACAAAGGCATGGCACCAGTCCTCATCGGTATAGCCCCTGCCGTTGTAGGCAGACTGGAAGGCAGTCACATGCATCACCGGGTCCTCCTTGCCAGTGTAAGAATCCATCTTGAGGTTCTTGAATTGCCGGTAGTGGTTATGGATTCTCCCGGTGAAGGAACCGACGGGTTTCTTAGCCATGCCGAGGCTAGGTGCACTCCTGGCGGTACCGGTCTCAACCCTTCTGAGACGGTCATTGAGCTCTCGGAAGAGGCTGGTCAGTGTGTCCTCTTCCACTCGCGGAATGGGGGCGACGGTAACTGGTTCCTCGTGGAGGGTGTCGTAGTCCTCATCGGTATCCTCTTCCTCCGCGGAATGGACCACGCCCTCAGCGTCGAGGAACGAGACTTTGGGAGCCGGTAGGTTCCTGATCTGCTAACCCGGTACGCGGTGTCTTGGCCTCAGAGGAGTGTCGACTCTCGGGGGAGGTGCCGACACGGATGGACTGGGGTTAGCGTCCTGGGCGAGGCGCTCCCTCAGCAGGTCAATTTCTCGTGCGCTGGCCTCTTGAGCAGCGAGTTGATCGCGGCGCAACCGCTCATTGCTCTCCTGTAGGTCTCGGATCATGGCCTCGAGTCTTGCCACCGTTGAAGGCTCGACTTGATGGGAATCTAGGGTTTCCGACTCGGTGGAGTGGACCGCCGCTGGCGTCTCCTCCGGAAGAGGCCCAAGACCAGCAATAGTCAAGGTATCCTTGCCGGATTTAGACTTCTTGGTTTGCTTCGTTGGCTGTGAGCCATCGCTAGCCGATTTCGTCATTGCTTGATTGGTAGAACACCTCACGGAGTGAGTAAGCTTTGGTTATGAAGTGGTGGAAATAATCCCACAGACGGTGCCAAATGTTTCTGCGGTTTCCCAACTGCCCGGTAGTGTCGTACTTGGGTACCTGAAAGCACAAGATTGGTCAGGGGAGGTCGGTGTGTACCGACCGAAGGCCCTCCGACGCTCGAGTTAGTACCGGTAAGTTCCGAGAGCAGTGTGTTTGGGATTCGGAGAGAACGTACCTCAATAAGGAGTGAGGACTCCTTATATATGAGGTGAGGTCGGAGACAAGCTTTCTGGGGTGGGGGACATCCCCCGACACGAGGAATATTCTGCGGTCCACTACCTCGATGTGCGCATCGAGGGATGGCGGCGCCTAGTGCAGCATGGGTATGCGACTTAGTGCGATCTGTGAGGTAGTGGACAAGCACGTGCGCCGGGTGGCCGTGCCGGTACTGTGGGGCTGGCCACTCTCGGTGACTGGTCGGGGAGACTTCCATGTGCGGTCGGGGGAAAGCTTGTTGTCGGTACACCCGGCTGGTCTTCTGTACCGTTGGGGTACTGCCGGGGCTTCGGCTCGCGGCACGGGGCTTACCCCGTCGTCGGGGGCGAGTATACTCGGTAGGGGATCCCTACCGAGTCGGTAGATGCCGCCGGGGCGAAGTCCGTGCCGGCGGGGCGTTCTGCGAGGTTACGTGCTCGGTAGGGGATCCCTACCGAGTCGGCGGACCGATTACGTGTGATGGGGCTCATAGGCGGGCTGCTCCCGGTGATAGTGAGCTACTTCGGGCCCTGCACGGGGCCTATCCCGGTACATATATGAAATGGTAGCAACACGATTGATCTCGAGTTCTCGACAAATAAGCGAGTCTTCTCCACAGCACTTTTTCTTATGTAATCACTATGGGAGTGATTTGGAATACAATAATAAAGTGTGTGCAGGGACCCCTTATTTATGATAGCAAGGATCACTCAGTCTTCATCCCATAAGGAAGACTGAGTTCTAATCCACTACTTATGCTATAATACATATCCGTTTATTAACTTATTTATTAAGTATACATGAGTTCCTTTTATTTATCTTATCAGAAACAATTAGATAAATAACACAAGGTTAGACTTGCATTTGATCTCAGTTACTTGTCTTGCAAAAGACATAGTAGTTGTCGTACTTAATGTAACTAATGACAAGTCCACTTTTATGTTAACTCTAACACGTAAAAGCATCCCACGTTAAACCAACGTGGTAACATAAACTTGGAACAATTCAAAGCAAACAGATACTCCTAGAAACTAGGATATTATTCTAACAGAAACAAACTAACGAGAAGTACTAGAAGGCAGCAACAATTTCTTCAATCCCTCCCTTAAACTAACCGATGCCAAGCAATTAGTTTAGATCAGGAACTTCACACACACCCAACAATCCTCGAAGCTTCTGAAATGCATCAAGCTTCAAAGGTTTAGTCATCAAATCTGCCACCTGATCCTGACTTCCACAGTGAACTAATTCAACTGCTCCATCTTTAGTAAGGTCCCTTAAGAAATGAAACCTTACATCTATATGCTTGCTGCGCCCGTGCATAACTGGATTTTTGGACAATTTAATAGTTGAACTGTTGTCACACATGATAGTGGTACAGCCTCCATCTTAATGTCCCAACTCCTTCAAAATCCTCTTCATCCGAACTGCTTGACAGGCACAAGCTGCTGCTGCCACAAATTCAGCTTCTGTGGTTGATAAAGTCACAATAGGTTGCTTCTTTGAACTCCATGAAACTGCACCAGAGCTCATCAAGAACACATATCCAGATGTGCTTTTTTTGTCATCCATGTCCCCAACATAGTCACTGTCCGTGAATCCCAACAGCTCACACTCACCATTACCTCCTTTCTTATAATATTCCATAATTCACAGTCCCTCTTAAGTATCTGAGAGCTCTCTTGGCTGCCTGCAAATGAAGCTCCGTTGGTTTTGCCATATATCTACTTATGAGAGAGATAACAAACATCATGTCAGGTCTTGTGGCTGTGAGATACATTAAACTTCCCACCAGCTGCTTGTAGTTTGTTTCATCAACAGTGACACCAGCTTCATCTTTGCTTACTTTGAAACCTGGAACTATTGGACTGTCCACCGAATTGCTTTCCATCATACCAAACCTCTTCAAGACTTCTAATGCATATTTTCTTTGGCATATGTAGATACCATCAGACTTTTGTAACACCTCAATACCAAGAAAAAATCTCATCTTTCCCAAGTCAGTCATGTCCAATTCCCTCATCATTGAATTTTTAAAATCAGACAACATGACTTCATCATCACCAGTAAAGATTAAATCATCAACGTAAACACTTACAATGATAATTTTTCCTTCTCTACTCCTCTTCGTGAATAGTGTTTGCTCACTATGACATCTCTGGAAACCTTCACCAATGAAATGAGCTTCAATTCGACTAAACCAAGCTCGTGGAGCTTGTTTTAGTCCATACAAAGCCTTGTGTAACTTGTAAACCAGATGCTCACTGTCTTTCTTCTCATAACCCTTCGGTTGCTCAACATAGACATCTTCATTTAGTTCACCATGAAGAAATGCCGACTTGATATCCAATTAAAGAATCTCCCAACTCTTTTGCGCTGCAAGAGCAATGATCATCCTCACTGTGTCCATTCTTGCCACTGGTGCATAACCCTCTGTGTAGTCCACCCCATGCTTTTGTGAATATCCTTTAGCAACCAAATGTGCCTTGTGTTTATCAATCTCCCCATGTTCATTATACTTGGTCTTGTATAACCACTTTACTCCAATCTTCTTAGCTCCAATCGGCAGTTTAGTGAGTGTCAAAGTCTTGTTTTTCTCAATTGACTTGATTTCATAGTCCATGGCCAATCTCCATCTTGAATTCTTCACAGCCTCCTCAAAATATAATGGACATCTGACTCCACCTGCACCATATTTGCTTCATCCTCGGATCGGCCCTCTCCACTGACATAATCACGCATCCAAACAGGAGGTCGCCTCACTCTCCCTTCATTTTCGCCATTTTCTTCACTACTAAGAGAAGAATTTTCTTCCTCTTCTTCAAAATTCACTTCATGCCCATTGTCTACCCCTTCTCCAGACTCATTCATCTCTCTATCATCATCACCCCATTCTAAATCGATTGAAATATGCTCCTCATAACTCACATCCCAATCCCACTGTTTCTCCTCTTCGAAAATTACATCTCTACTTACTACAACCTTCTTAGCAACATGATCATATAACATGTATCCCTTGGACTCCTCACTAACACCCAAAAGCACACAGGTGAAACTTTTGTTATCAAGCTTTGACCTTCTCACATCTGGAATATGGACATGTGCTATACATCCAAATACCCTGAAATGTTCAACTGAGGGCTTCACTCCACTCCAAGCTTCATGTGGACTAACATCCTTGACAGCCAATGTAGGGCACCTGTTTGGAACATAAATTGTCCAATTTACTGCCTTTGGCCAAAAAGTCTTGGGAATGTTCTTGTCTGAGAGCATTGAACGAACCATATTCATCACCGTTCGATTTTTCCTTTCGGCCACGCCGTTCTGTTGCGGAATATATGCAGTAGTTAACTGCCTTTTGATGCCATTCAGCTTGCAAAACTCATTGAATTCATGTGAGTTAAACTCTCCTCCTCTATCAGTGCGCAAACATTTGACAAACAGCCTTGTTTCTTTCTCAACCATTCTTTTAAAGCATTTAAAAGAATGCAAAGCATCTGACTTTTCGGCCAAGAAATACACCCATGCTTTTCTACTAAAATCATCAATAAAGCACAAAATGTACCTCTTCTTGCTCTTGGATGTGGGAGTAATTGGACCACAAATGTCTGCATGAATGAGCTCCAACTTTTGAGTTGCTCTCCAAGTGCTTCTCTTAGGAATAGAATCATGGTGTTGCTTCCCAATGATACAGTCAGTGCAAGTCACATATGATGCAGGAAATTGAGGAAGTCCACGTACCATTTTTTTGTACTGTAAAGTTCTCAGACCCTTGTAGCTGAGGTGTCCATACCTTCGATGCCAAAGATGAGAGAGTCTTGAGAACTTGTGTGAAAATATGTGCTCTTTGGTTCTTGAAATCGTGTATGTGAATGAGCCAATAAAATGAACATTCTGTTGGCACTCATGTTGGTTTGAATAATCAAACCCTTGTCTGGATGATAAATTTTGCATAACCCTCTCTTAATTAAAATAGCCAGGCCTTTCTCTTGCAATTGCCCTATGCTCAAGAGATTATTTTTCAACTCTAGAACATAGTATACTTCAGTGACAACGCGATTAACACCATTTAAAAACAGCTTCACAATTCCTTTTCCTGTCACATGCATTTTTGTATTGTTCTCCAGCTTCACCAAGTGACGGAACCCTTCATTCAACTCACTAAACATAGCTCAATCTCCACACATGTGATTAGAGCAACCCGAATCCAAGAACCACGCATCCTCTCGTTTGGCCTCATGCAACTCCACATAGGACATCAAAAGCATTTCTTCTTCTTCATTAAGTTCTGCATAGTTTGCCTCCTTATCCTCCTTATCCCAAGCAGGACAGTCATACTGAAAATGCCCTAGTTTATGGCATTTATAGCATTCAATTGTGGCCTTGTTGAAAACTGATCGACCTCTCCCACGACCTCTTCCTCTGTACATGTTTCTTCCACGCCCTCTGCCTCCAAATCGATCCTCAGATGTCACTTTTAGGGCATGTTCTTCTCTAGTGCCCTTGTGAAACTTCTGCTCATGTACAATTAATGAGCTTTGTAATTCATCAATTGATAGCTGATCAATATCCTTAGACTCCTCGATGGAACACACTATGTAATTGAATTTTTCAATCAAGGATCTAAGGATTTTCTCAACTATTGTAACATCAGTCATATTCTCTCCCCTCATCTTATTAGCTACAGACATAACACAAGCAAAGTAATCAATCACCGATTCACCTGTTTTCATTTCGAGAGCCTCCCACTCCTTTCTCAAAGCTTGAAGAATGGAACGCTTCACCCGAGCGTTTCCCTCGTACTTCATCTTCATGGAGTCCCAAATCTGCTTCGAAGTATCCTTTTGCAAGATTGTCTCCAAGATCGTCCGATCAATCGCCTGAAATAAATAATTCTTCACTTTCAAGTCCTTCAATCTCATCTCCTCAAGCCGCTTCAGCTGTGCTTCCTGCAAAGTGCTTCCAGCTGCTGGCTCAGTGAAATCTGTCTGCACCAGGGTCCAATACTCCTTGGAACGCAAGAAGTTTTCCATCAACATGGCCCAATGATCGTAATGACCATCGAACTGGGGAATTGATGGCTGCACAAAATTCCCTTCACTCGTCATAATTCTCTCGCGTTTTTCCGTGTTTGTTAGTCACTCGAAAGACTGCAGCTCTCTTTTTCTCATATCCCAGTAGGGGCTCTGATACCAGATTGTTAAGTCTAGGATCAACAAAAGCAATAAACAAGAACTCAACAAGCTGGACTGAATGACTTAGTTTTATTAACAATGATTCTGGCTTAAATAGCCATTCAATACAAAGTCCTAACTGAATGAACGTAAAAGCAGCCCACGTTAAATCAACGTGGTAACATAAACTTGGAACAATTCAAAGCAAACAGATACTCCTAGAAACTAGGATATTATTCTAACATAAACAAACTAACGAGAAGTAAGTTGCCCCTCATCCCTAGCCTTGGTATCCATAGCCTCCAGCAGTGTCAATTGCTCCTCCTTCCACATTGGCATGGGTTATGCACAGCAGCCATTGTTTCCTGTGCAGCCACCTCTACCAACAACAACATCCCCTGCACCTCTAACAACAACCTTCACATGTACCTGTATCACAAACCCTGTTCGGCTGTTCCCTGTAGTTGGTGTCAATAATCTACCATCTCAAAGATCTCCATTTTCCACTCCTATGCTTTCAAGTAACCACTGGTTCAATCTAGAAAACCCTAATCTCCACCCATTTAATGAACCCAAAACATGCACACATCTGCTTGCTTTAATTTTACAAACTCAGACACTCAAACATGGCCTAAGGGTCGAAGAGAGAGAGAGTGTTTGAATCTGTATTAATTACAAGTTTTCATTGTAAGAATGTTACCAATAATTTTTTTTAATTTTTTCGTAAATCATAGCGCATGCGAGAAGTCCACTGAGTACAACCAATTACAATTTTCCACATGTTGAGAGCCACGCACTCGCCTGCAAGCAGTCTTTTATCGTCAAGTTTTCATTATCTACATGTTAATTACTTTAAATTTTTCTTATTTTTCGTTAATCATATTGCATGGAAAAGGCCGCGCGCCTAGGCGCTGTGAAAAGTCCTTTTTACTTTAATTATATGCAAATTACATGTAAATGTTTCTTATTTTTTGTTAATCATATTGTTTTTATTTTCCGTTAATCATAGCGCATGCGAGAAGTCCACTAAATACAACTAATTACAATTTTTCACATGTTGAAGGCCACTGTCTGACATGCAAGCATTCCTTTATCATCAAGTTTTCATAATCTACATGTTACCTATAATTTTATTTTTATTTTTTTGTTAATCATATTGCATGCTAGAAACCGTCTTCGTGTTGCAAGAAGTCCTTTTTTACTTTAATCATTTGCATGTTACATGTAAATTTTTCTTCAAACTATGTATGCTCTTTGTATTATTTTCTTACAAAAAAAAAGGATTAAATTCGTGTTACTACCATGAATTTTAGGGGTCTAATCAGTTCGGTCTTTGCACTTTTAATTTCATCAAAATAGTCCTTGAACTTTCAATTCTCACCCAATAAGCCCTTCCGTCAAAATTCCGTCCAATTGGGACATTAAATGCTAACGTGGCACATCCCAAAAAATATGAAATATCCATTATACCCCTAATTCATTTGACCCAAAAAAAAACTATTTTTTTCTCTCTCCTCCCCCGACCTTTCTCTGCGCTCTCCGTCTCCCGGTCGTCCGACCTCTCTCAATTGACAGCAAAAAAAAAAAATTTGATCTCCCCGACCTCTCTGCTCTCCCTCTCTTCCTCTTCTCCCCCCCTCTCTTTTCCAGCACTCTCTCTCTCTCTCTCTCTCAAAGTCTCAATTGACAACAAAAAAATGAAAAAATCTCCTCCCCGACCCCTCCATCTCTGCTCTCCCTCCCCTCTCTCTCTCCTCATCGGGATTTCTCAAGACACCCACCGCCGAGCCCGGCGGCCATTACGTCAAGCCACCGCCGCAGCACCTAATTGATCTTCTTCCTCGACCATCCTTAGCCCCCGTCGTCGTTCTCCGAGCTCGGACCCGCTCGGACTTGAGCAGAGAGAGAGAGAGAAGGATGCGGGAGGGACTTGAAGAGGCATGATGGTGATCTTGGGTGTAGAGAGTCAATCTTGTCGGGATTTGGGTGCCCGAAGAAGTCGATCTTGACTGTGATTCGCCGGCGTAGTTGGATTGGTGATCTTGTGATTTTGCGAGGTGAAGTTGCGGGTCCGTGATGATGGTGGTCGGGGTTGGAGGGGGGGTTGGTTGTTATTTAGTTTGTTCTTGGTAGTTGTGACTTCAGAAGGGAGAGAATTTTGGCGCGGGCTGCGATGTGCACGAAGGGCGGGTGGTGGGGGGGGGGGGGGGGGGGGGGGGGGGGGGGGGGGGGGGGAGGGGGGAGGAGAGGGAGGGGGGGAGGGGGGGGGAGGAGGAGGGGGGGGGAGGGGGGGGGGGGAGGGGAGGGAGAGGGAGAGAGATTTTTTTTGTGTTGATATATGTTGGGTTGAATAGAGTTTTTATTTTTGTGGTGTGTCTTTTGGGTTTGCCACCTCCCACTCGATTGGACGTTTGACTGAAGGTCGGATTTAGTGGTTGGTTGGTTGATCGTGGAAGGTTTTTTTGGGTTTAGATGGGAGTTGCGAGGGGGTGGGAAGGGATGGGAGACCCCGGGTTGGGCACAGTAACATGAATTTTTGTAGGAGGATTGTCACAAAAAAACTATTTTGTTTTAGATTAGGCACATTGGATTATTTTTTAAATCAAAATTGTCAATAATGATACAGCTCTTAATTTTTTGTGAATTTGTTTTTTGCTTATTTTAATTTAGCATAGACTGAAAAGTATTCGTATATTCGCGTGTAGGAAGGCTTGTTTCAAATTGATTCAAACATATTCATATTTGATACTAATCTTAAGATGGAAAAGAAAGTAGCCTTGGATGAAATTTTTGGACAACACTCTCCTCTGTTGCATCCCGTACATCTTCTATATATGGAAACTGATTGACCTATAGTCGATTTTCTTTTTCCTCTTTTCTTTAGAGAATGGGTGAACTTACTCGAACCATTGCATTTAACCTTCTGTTCCATTGTCATTTAGCCTTCCATCAACTTTGATTTTTTCTTTTTTCTTTTGTAGGAATCTAATTTTATCATTGAATTAACATTGGGTATACTCATTCATCGTTTGTGTAGATTATACGTTTCTCACTTCAACTGTTTGATTGAAATTATTTTCTTTTAGGAATCAATTAATGAAGTGTAAATAGAGGACAACAGATTGTGCTATTATTTTGTATGTCTTGGCTTTAATTGTATGTTGCAATTTTTATTATTTGAGCCAATTATCAATAAGGTCATTTACATAGACTATATTTTTCAACATGCCACCTAATATAAATTTACCCATATAAGGTCATACGGAAGAAATTGGCCTGTGTATTTAACATTAAAAATTTATCAAAATTACTACTGATGCCACTGCATCACCACTACTGATTAGTCTGATTTCAGTTTCCAATTCATTCCCACTCTCTCTCTCTCTCTCTGTACAAAACCACCGAAGAAAACCAATCACAGAGAATCGATTTGTCACAAAATTCAACCCAAAATCAAACGCCAAAAACTAATTGCCTAGTATGTCAGTAGCTTTCTATAACTAAGTCCGTAGTTTTCTATAGCTTAGTCAATAGCTTTGTATAATTAATCTAGTAGCTTTGCTTAACTAAGTTAGTAATTTTGCATAACAATGTTAGTAGCTTTGTATAACTAATTCAGTATATATCTTCGTATAACAGTCAGTAGCTTTGTTTAACTAAGTCAGGAGCTTTGTATAACTAAGTCAGTATCTTTGTATAACCAAGTCAGTACGTAGCTTTATTTAACTAGGTTGATCAATAGCTTTTTTCTAAGAGAGACGAATAGAGAATTAGTGATGGAAATAGATCAGCGAGCTCAAACTGCAAAAAAAACGAAGAAAGAATGAGGCCAAGACCGATCTCATCCTTTCTCTAAGCTTGAGAAACTCTCTCTCTCTCTCTCTCTCTCTCTCTCTCTCTCTCTCTCTCCCTCTCTCCTCTCTCTCTAATCAAATTTCAAATCAAATCAGTTTGTTAGCTTCTTGAATAACTTCAATCGAATGGGAAAAATTAGAACTGATGGTAAAAATGTGTGTGATGGTTACTAGCTAGATTTATATTTGAACATTCATTTCTTATCCAATTTTTGAAATATCACAGACCACTAAATCAATTTAGCGTGGTGATTGGACCATAAATAAAGACACAAAAATTTATCTTTATCTTGAGGGTGAAATGCACATGGACTATATTTAACAATGACTTGATGGTTTGGACCTAGATCTAAAAGCCTAGAAAGGAAATAAAGAAAATGGTGGAAAGAATGGAAAGTGAAATTGTATAAGTTTTTGTTCATGCGGTTCGGTTCTGAATATTCCAAAACAAACTCATTCAATTTCGTTCGTTATTTAACCCTTCAGTTCGGTTAAATTTATTTTTGTTCAATTTTCGGCTCTTTTTTTGTTCTTTTTCTTTTTTATGGGTTTTGCAAGCCCACCCACTAGTCTATTTGGATTTTGGGCCAAATATAGGGCTTTTATCATAAACAAAATTTGACCTAAAAACTGTACATTATTTTGGTACCTCGACATTTAAACACTATCACATTAATATTTGACCTTTCAAACTCGACTCAACTTTTGTACCCACCGTACCAAAATTAGGTCTGATTTGAAATGTCAAGTACTAATGTGATAGTTTTTAAATATCGGATACTAAAGTGATGTACAACCTTTATATCAGGTACTGTTTATGATAATTTACTTCTATCTTATCGATAGTATCTTAACTTCAATTTTTGTCACAACTAGTATCTGGACTTTTTGATTTCATCCTAAACTGGTACCTAAAACATCTTTAGTAATGCTAGCTATTTTTAACTAAATTTTAGCTAGCTAGTTTGAAAATACGTCTGCACCAATGCTCTATACTTTAGGTAGTATTGAATTTAAATTATTTTTTAAGAATAAAAAATAGTTTAAATGTATTTAATAATTACACAAAACAACTAAAAAAGAACGTTTTAAATTAACAAAAATAATAGAGAACCTCATCTCGCTCTCTATATTTAGGATTAGGAGCATATAGCTAAAAGCTAAAATAGAGAGTCAATTAGAAGGATGACACAGCTGCTAAAATAACTGAAAAGCTAAATATGTTCTCTAAAATAACTAAGGAGCTAAGATGAAGAGTCTGCTAAAGATATTCTAAGGCCACTTTCGGTGAACACTCCACAAAAAATAACACGTGAGTTACATGTGACTTAGTTTCTCACGACATTTGGACAATTTTCACTAGATTTAATCACTTTATTTTATTTTTCAGAACGAATTGAGAAATTTTTTATTAAATTCAAAAGTTGGGTAGACATCCTTATCAAAAAGACATTAAATCAAATTATTTGGAATAGAAATGTTAGGGAAACGCTGTCATTTCATAATACGCGCCATTTTTTGCTGGAGTGCTCACCGAATGTGGCCTCAGGTATCAGTTTAGATAAAATCGAAAAGTTCAAGTACTAGTTGTGGACAAAAATTAAAATTCAAGTGCCATTGATAAGATATAAGTAAAATTTAGGTATATTTATGATAATAACCCAAAAAAAAAAAATTAAGAAGTTCAGCCTTGGCCTTAAATGAAGGGTACAATCAGAATTGAAGAAGGTAACCTGCACAGACTACGATTTCCCGCCACTTTTGCCGTCTCGACTCAGACCAGTGAGGATTGAAGAAGATGCTGTGGGTAGACAAGTACAGACCCAAAACCCTAGACCAGGCAATGGTCCACCAAGACATCGCGCAAAACCTCAAGAAACTTGTACAATTCTACCTTCTCTAGTGGCTTTCAATTCCCAATTTCTAGGGTTTTAAAGCTTTAGCATCTTCTTGTGCAGGTTGCAGAGCAGGACTGCCCCCATTTGCTCTTTTACGGGCCTTCCGGCTCCGGCAAGAAAACCCTAATCATCGCCCTTATTCGTCAGATTTTTGGACCCAGCGCCGACAAGGTCCTACATTTCTCGTACTTTTTTTTTCCGTTCTACATCTTAGGGTTCGAACTATTAGTTTTGGGTCTGAGGGTTTGAATTATTTATTTGTATGTATTTGGGTTCTTAGTGTCTTTACCAAATGCTTGCCTACTAATGACATGTTTGAAGAGTGAGACAAAGCAAAATCTTTCTTTTGGGTCTTTTCCCATCGTTATACCGCATCAAAAAAATTTTGGTAGAAAAATAAATCAATAGAACCAAAACGAGCAATACTATGTGGGGGGATAGAATCACTCAGACCTATGGCCTTCCCGCTACCCAAATATATCACAGAAAATCTAGTAGTTTGACTAGTGAACTTTTTTTTTCCTTTCCCATATTCCCCTTCAACCTAGTATTTGAAATAATGAATTTTTATTCAGTGTAATGGTTTTTGAGGTACTGTTATGATTTTGGTTGGCAGGTGAAGGTGGAAAACAGGACATGGAAAGTTGATGTAAGTTTCACCATCGTTTTAATTGATGTGATTTACCGTTCATGTCGCTTGGGAGAAAATCTTTACTAAAGACAGAAACAATTGTTCATTTATCATTTAGGTGGCACCATATTGATATCTGTTTTATTGATAGTTACTAGCCATCTTTGGCCAATTTGTTGAACACGCTAAAGAATTACATTTATAAATTATTTGAGTAACTCTGGATGCAAATATGACTTCATTCTGTTCAGGATTCATCTTTTGTTTTGTTTTCAGAAAGCATTGATTGGTCCAGATACAAACTAGCTATTAGTCTAGTTGTGTTTTCTCTACACTGTTGGATGAGGTCCTAAGTTTGAATTCCACATCCCCTAATATTAAACAAAAAAATAAAAATAAAAAAGAGCCAAAAGCATGGTCTTTGTTATTAGTTTTTTAGCTACCTATTTTTACCAAATCACTTCTTGGAACTAAATATTCATTCAATATTTATTTGACCACCCCATAAGAAAGAAAAAAGAAAAAAATGGAGCTCTGGAAAATGTTTTAGATATTACTTGATAAATATCTGAAGTACATTAACACAATTCATATATTATATTGTTTTTTGTTTGTTCATACTTTTAGTATCATCGGTTATGGTTTATATAAGATCTGTGTTTTTCCTAATATCCTCCTTGTTCAACTTAAAACTATTGACACGTGGTGCTGCATTCTTTAGTACCTTGCTTATTTTCTTTTCTTATACTCCCTTTTAATTAGAATTTTTCTCTGGTCATCTTAGGCTGGGAGTAGAACCATTGACATAGAGCTGACTACATTATCAAGCACCAATCACATTGAACTGAATCCCAGTGATGCAGGCTTTCAGGACAGATACATTGTTCAAGAGATAATTAAGGAAATGGCTAAAAATAGACCCATTGATACCAAAGGGAAAAAAGGATATAAAAGTAAGTTTGGGGCTTTCTTTCTTTCAGTTGAATGAATTGCTTTTTTTTTTGTTTATGTTGCTTTCTCATCCTTTTCAAAGTTCTCTGAAACTGGGATTTTTTTATCCCCCACCAAAAAATGAAAAGGAACAATTCGCAGCTGTTTGAGCAAGTTTTTCTCGTTTAAATGTTAAAATTTATATACTGATACCATGTCCTCTTATGAATTTTCGCAATGTCAGTCTTGGTGTTGAATGAAGTTGACAAACTTTCAAGAGAAGCACAGCATTCTCTTCGAAGAACTATGGAGAAATATAGTGCTTATTGCCGCCTAATACTATGCTGTAACAGTTCTTCAAAGGTTACTGAAGCAATCCGGTCACGGTGTCTAAACGTGCGAATAAATGCACCAACAGATGAACAGGTTGGAGTTGCTGGCTTCTAACTTGTTTAGTTGATTGTGTAAAATATAAGGTTATCATGTATGTTGACCTCTACGGTTAATTTATTCCACACTTACTGAATTATTGTGAATTTTTTCTGGGCCAGATTGTCAAGGCATTGGAATTCATTGGAAAGAAAGAAGGGCTTCAACTTCCTTCTGAATTTTCTGCTCGTATAGCTGAAAAGTCAAACAGGAGCTTAAGGAGAGCTATATTGTCTCTAGAAACTTGTCGTGTTCAACAGTTGAGTGCTATTATTCTTCTTATTCATCAATCATTTTTTTTCTTCTTCTTTTTCTTATGTGCACCATGTAGACGTGGCAGAGTTCCTGATAGCTTTTCTTTCTGTGTGCCATTGACATGGTTGTAGGTATCCCTTTACAATTAACCAAATAATTCCCTCAATGGATTGGGAGGAATATGTTTCAGAAATTGCATCTGATATAATGAAGGAGCAGAGTCCAAAAAGGTTTTATATACATCCTACAATATTGCCTCTATTTCAGCATTGTCCATTGTTAGTTTGAAATTTATCTTTTTCTAGTTCTATGACCACATCCAACTCAGAAAACTGACTAAAATGTGGAAGCCTATAGGCAGACATACCATCTGCCTAGTGGAGAGCAAGTGGCATACACTAAAAAACTATCTCAATTTAATTTATATTCATGATTTGCTTATTTGTTTATTTATTTGTCTGATTTAAAAAAGAACCAAAGTTTTATTTGAGCAGAAGAAATATATATAAGTGAATAAGGAGCCCATGGTCTCGAGCTGACCAAAATTCTAGAAAAAAAGAAAAAAAAAAAAAAGCTCAAAGGGATTAACAAACAGATTAGAAAGAAACATTATTTCACAAAGCTAACAGATTCATCATAATAGAAGAACGGGAATAAGCCCGAAAACAGCAGTAACCGATGCCCCTTAAGCAGACCATAAACGCACTTGATCCCAAGCTCTTCCACTTCCACTCCCTCGTAATCCAAAAAAATTCTTCTATCACGTTCCATCCATAAAGCCCAAATACCCAGGAGCAAGCAGCCCCATATGGTTTTAGATTTCTTTCCTTTTCCAAAAGCCTCGAAACAACTACTCAACAGCTTAATGTTCTACCATTTACAGCATATGGTGTCTTTTTATTAGTTGGTTGTGGATGTTTCATTCATGTTTTTTCTTTGCTCTGTTTAAATAAAATTTGTTCGTGCATAAAAAAGAATCATTACAATGTTGAATTAAGTAGGTATGGTGTTAGAAAAACAAATGAGGAAATTCCCTATCCTATAAGAGTAGTGAGAGAGAAAAGATCATAATTAGTTGGGATCTAGTGCAGCAAACAAAGGATAAAGGAGAGCTTTCTCTAGGAAATATATTGAAAGGAAATAATGCAGTTTTAGGAAAATGGTTGTGGATATTCCCACTATAACAAACTCTTTGTTGTGCTCAACCAGTAGGAGTAAGTGTGCAGTCCAATCTAATGCATGGAATTCTCGGATATTAGAGAGTGGTTCCTTTCAGTGTCATTAGAAATGTGTGTCTCAGGGTTATTCTTCCTTTTCTCATATATTGAAATTGGTTGTTGGCATAGATTTTGGGAAGATCTTTGACTCAGTGAATCGTTTGTCCAATTTTCATTCCCCCCACTCATGATCGTAATGCGATAATGCAATGATTTCTTCCATAGATTCTTTTTCATCTTCTCGAGTCACATATTGGGCTTACATCTTCAAAGGAAGTTGAGTGATATAGAGCTCTCAGATTCTTAATCCCTGTTGTATGAGATCATTAATGTCTCCTTGTGCCGGGTCATTGTATAAAAGATAAATGTTTGTGCACAAACATAAGTTGATGTTTGTTCTTTTTGTACATCTCTTTCCAGTTTTCCATGATTTGACAAGTGATCTTGGTTCATGAAATGCTCTGGTTGGTGGTTGATGAGAAAAATATATACTTCATTCTCAGAGAAGAAAACCTATGCATGTTTATCTCCACACTTGTGTTTTGTGTAAAAAGAAAGGGAAAGGTTTGGTCTTCTTTTTTAATTTTTTGTTTTGCATTGTCACTTCAGAATGCAAATTTGCCTTGCTTTGACTGTGTTTCAAGTGGTACGAGTTTGTCCTTCGAATTGCATTTTTCTTTTGCTGGTGGAGAATTACTTGAATATGGGGACTGACCGTCTGAGTAACTTCTGAATTAACTGGAGTTGATCTATTTTTTCTCATATTGTTCCTTATTGTCATAGTTCCACCAAGAGAGGTTAAGTAATTGCATGAAAATGGGATCAACAGGCCCTTGTTGACTGTAAACTTATATCACATGAAATGATTGGGAAATTATATATTGTGTTTTTGTTAAAAATTCGTATCCAGTTCATGATTTTGAAAGCCGAAGTTCTTCCGTTTTATTTTTCTAACTATGTAGACGATTGATGATTCATTTTCTCTTATTTCTCTGCTTGTCTTTGCTGTAGGCTTTATCTGGTGCGGCAAAAGTTGTATGAGCTACTTGTTAATTGTATCCCTCCAGAGATCATTCTTAAGGTACAGATACTTTACTATTGTTTTCTACAATTTCTGGTTTCACCTATTTACTTTAGGCATTATCATGTTTAGCAAAAGTTTTATGAGCTACTTCTTAGTTGTATTCCTGAAGACATTGTCTTGAAGGTACAGATAATTCTGTTTGTTATTGTATTCTATAATATTTTCAGAATTTGATTTGAACCTTATATTTACTTTTGTCTCAGAGGCTGCTTTATGAGTTATTGAAGAAATTGGATGCAGAATTGAAGCATGAGGTCTGCCATTGGGCTGCGTATTATGTAAGTAACTAATCAATTCCCATATCAGTAGCAATGTGTATACATTTGGGTCTTTTTTTCCTTGTATTACATTTGGGTTTCTTTGTTTTGTAGTTGCATTCTTTTAGTGTTGCTTGGTTTGTTAGTTTTTCAGTGGACAACTTGCCCTCTATTTTGTGTTTCTGTTTCTTGTTAATGAAAAGCCTTGTTTCTTATAAAATAATAATAATAATAATAATAATAATAATAAGTAAATTCCCATATCAGTAGCGGTGTGCATATATTTTCTCTATGTCCATCTCTGATCATTGTGAGTTTACATTTGGTATCATTTCTCATCTCAGCAGAAATGTTGTTAGATCAGGTTGTATATATTTTCCATCTGTATCCATCTCTGATATTTGTGAGTTTACATTTTGTTGCATTGTGTCGGGATAGATTAGAATGGGAAATCAAAACAAACTCAACAAACTAAGAGAATATCTCTTTAAAGAACACCAGGAAATAACGCGGTTCGGCGATGTGCCTACATGCACGGGGCAGCAACAATAATCTCTTCCACTAATGAATAATGGGTACAACAATCTTACCAAGCCTCTAACACTAAGACTTGATGACCAACTAGAAAGAACAATAACAAGGAAAACACCCTTATTTCTTTTCTTCTCTCTTAAAGACTTGACCCTTCAATATTCTCCCTCACTCTTTTCTAGAGTGATATTCTCTCATCTTCTTGGAGTGGGATTTTCTCACTGTCCTATTGGAGTGGTATGCTTACCAGCAAGCGCCAGCCCCTCCTGCTAGCTTCGACTTGCTGCTGATTCTTTGAGCCCAACACCTCTTTATGTATACTCAACAATAGCCTTTCATCAGTTAGGAAACTAATTCCTGTTGATTGTAGGCAATCATCACTTCCCTTTTCTGTAGCCAACAAGGCTTTACAAGTAGTCTCATCAATTAGGATTAGGCGTAGTTATTCCTCCCTTATTGGCACAAATTGTGTTGCACTTATAACCCTCCATCAATAGGTCCAATCCATGGTAAGACTTCTTGTCTTCTACGGATAAGAAATACGTATTGCCTTAGGAAATCAATTATGGGCTGGATCATAAGTCTGCAAAGCATGCGGTACATGGGTAAGAAAAAACGATCATTAGCATACTGACCTCATTACATGGTTGCAAATCAAACAAATTGCACGTGCCTATCAATTCACTTAATAATGCTGTGGTAATCATTTGTTAATATGCCCTCACTCCCTCCTATGGTAGATGATGAAAACCGGAAAAAGAAAAATTCAGCAGAGCTATCTATGATTCATTCGATTATAGGGCAGTACAATGGTGGAATTAATCTGGTCATCAATCCTGATGCTATATGGTACTGGGAGCTAGGTCATGGTTGGGGTATAAATGCTCATCGTTGTCCAAGAAAAAAGGGAAAACAAGGGAGAAGGAAAAAGTAGAAAATATAACAACAACGATTCTTCATTTCCTGCTAGTGTTACTTTCTGTACAGTACTTGGAAACAGTGATAGACAGAACAAGGTTGGTCAGTTATAGCAGAAATGGTGCTCTTGGCTAGTTTCATCCAGTTTGTCTGATAAATGAGACGAATGCATTAAATTGAGTAGCAGACTCGCAGATTCATTGTATAGAGCAGGGTAGTGAATATAGTTTGTGGTTTATCTTGGGAACAGCGTAGTTACGATTTGATTTATCCATTAGTCAAATGTTTTTACATTGCCGTTTCCCTTTCTTCTTTTTTTCGTTTTTTTACAGGAACATAGGATGCGTCTTGGGCAGAAAGCTATATTTCACCTTGAAGGTACTTTACATTTGTGGATGCTGTGAGAGGAAACAATACATGTTATGTTACTTTTATGGATTTAAAATGAGTTTGATTTTTTATCTTTAATTTTTTTAGTTAAATTCTCATTTAACTTCTTAATTGCCCACAGCCAAAAATTTAAAGTTATCAAATGGACCTTTTATTTTCTGTAAATGGATCCAGAATGTAGCTAGGCATGTGTTTGCTTAGCCATTCAGATAGACGCAATCTGCAAGAGTAACCACTATATTATTCTTCCATTTTGAAGAGTTTTTTATTTTTATTTATTCAAATTTTTTTATTTCACTCATTGAATGATTTTAGATAATTACATCACTTCAAACAATTCTAATGGTGTTTCTCGATCATTTCTTTTTCAGCGTTCGTGGCCAAGTTCATGAGTATTTATAAGGCTTTTCTCATTGCAGCGTTTGGCTAAACGCCAGAATAGCATGATTGCCTTTTTCTCTGAAATGTGAGTTTCTATTGAACAGGGGTGGCAATGAATTGTGTACTCGGTTTCAATGTTTATCATGTCACTATAAGTATGTTATGGGAAGATATGTATTGTCTTACAAGATGAACTGCGTATTACTGTATTACGGTTTTATCATCTCCGTACTTTCTTTTTCTGCTCAGTTTGTAGATTCATTTTCTCTGATCAAAATTAGATAACCTGTGGCATTCAGAAACAGCAGAGAAATTCTTTTAATGCAGGCTAAAGGGTTAGGAGGTACATTTTCATAAACCACTTCACACCTTGGTTTCCAAATTGTCCGTAGGGTAAAAGTTAACCAGCACTATATTTCTCGTCTTCTTTACTCGATCCAAGATGAGAAATTACCTTGGAATCCAAGCATCAGCAGTTGTTATTTCAGCCAGATTAATTCTATAATTCAATAGAATCCCACCCCACCCCCACCCGAGGACCAGCTCATGTAGACCATTGATCAAACCATCCCTTAGATTAAGGCGATGACAATTGATCATATCAAGAAGCTATTACCTCAAGATGTAGCGAAAAGATCTTGATACCAAGTTACGATCACCCTTTACCCACTAATTGTGATTTTTTCTCAACATTAGTCAGAAAAGGGGTTAATTGTACTATGACCATCAACATATGGCCGGCTAGAGAAAATTTCAAGGATAAATCCATGTAAAAATCTATCCTGATTCAGATATGGAAGATTTTGTTGTCGAAGAAATTGAAAGTGTTGAAGAAAGTAGAATTAGGCCTAGACTTGCTTTTTGATGAAGAAGCACACGTCAACATCTACAATCGGATGGAAGGATAAGGTATATCGTGCCTTATTACAAAGGAATATGTTTTTTCGACCGACCTCATCCACGATCTTGAGCACCCAAAAAGGCAGGATATTAGATGGTCCACATGAGCTAGACCTTATCTTTTAATTTATAAGATTGTATTATGTTTTTAAGTCCATTCTCTATATAAAGAGGTTGAGTTTCGGTTTGTAAGGCATCAAAATTTGGGATAGACATATCTATACCAAAGAGTCTAGCTTCCTTATTTCCAAGTAAGTTTGTATTTCATTTACTATTGGATCATTTGGTCTATTGTTGCTGGGATCAAACCACAAGTCAAGCTGTTGTGGCATTACTATATGATTTTCTCAAGAAAACGTTGGGGGGAGGGGGGTTGGAAAGCAAACGCAGATTAAGAACTGTTCATGACATTCTAGAATGCATAAATGAAATCTGAAAGCAACTTGGGTAGTGTTTGTATAAGAAATTGTGTGGGGAAATGACAATTTGTTCAAAAAGAAAATTGCATTCTCTCTTGTGTGACATGCAAGGAACATCGTGAATTAGCAGAGACCCTGTTTTCTTCCACGAATTTTATGAGCTTTTACCCTGGGACTGATAAGTTGTGATTGGAGTTTGACTAAATGAACATGATACAATAGAATCTCCAAAAGGTTATAACCGATGAACATGATATAATTAGATTACTAAACAATCTCCGATATAAATGATATTTTGTGTGCACAATCTCTAAAGAGTTGTTTAGTATATGAAGTGCCCCATCATAAGATTACAGTACGTAAAATAGAGTTGAATTTAGAGAGAGGATAGAAGTTAGAAGGCATGTCCAAATTGATTTAGATGATTATTTTCCCTAATTGATAAGGTGGGTACATGAAATGTACATATAACCAATAATAACAACCTTTTGAATTACTATCAATTAATAACAAAAAAGAAATTGGTCAACAAAAGGAATGTAGCATTGCCACTAAACCAAAACTAAACTATTTCATTGACCAAATAGAACGGAAAGAATACCAACACAAATCTGATACCAAACAGTACATTTTCGTGGCCCATATAGCACACTTCCCTTTTGGACTGGGGCCTAGTCCAATAATGTTTGAGAGAATATCTTCAGTTCTGCTTAGCATTGACATAAAGTAATATCTTTAGTGTTGTAAGAAATTACACATATTGCTCGAGCAACTTTATCAGTCTAGGAATGTTCTCAAGAACCAAAGTCAAAATTGCACCAAGTACGAAAATCAAAATGAAAGCCAACACTATTTTTCCTATGTACATAAAATTGATTGCTGGTTTTGGTACCCTCTTTGCACGTAAGCTGCCAGAGCCCTACAAAAGAACTTAAGCTGAATTAATAAAAGCTAAAATACTTAACAGTGGTAAATAAAGGAAAACTCAAGCCAAACTTCAACTGTAAAGACTACTCTTGATGCAATTAAGTAATGCAAGTCGAAAGAAAATACTTGTTCAAAGCATAATACACCGCGGATTACTTTCTTTGAATGAAAAGTTCACAAAAGGAAAAGATAGTAGATCAAATTCAACACATCCTAATTCTGAGCACAAGTTTTCACTCATCAACATCACACATAAATTGTTTATGCCTCAAACCATCAAACAAACAAATACAAAGCAATTATTCATGCCATATGAACTCTAAATTAGAGTTGTCCAAGGCACTCAACAGTTGGGCTTTCAGACTATAGGCAAGCCAACCAATCCGTGTGACTTGGACGAGGTAAGATTACTTGAACACAAAAGTTTGTCCAAGCAGCTTTTCTCGCCTAGAAGAAAAAAAAAATAGTAGGAACATCAGGTGCTCGCCTAAATCCAAGTTTGCTGGATAATGCATAAAAAGACAAGTTACCCATGTGAAAAATCTGTTTCAGTTTGAACTATAGCATATATATGTGTACTTGAATTTGTGAAAGTATGCATGAGAGAGTAATTTTGTTAAGAGTTGAGACAATAGTTAAAGTGGTGAGCTAGCAGGAGAAATTGAACCTAAAATGTCCAGTTTTTAGATCAACGTCTCATCTACAAGGTTATGGATCTATATTTATATATGAAAGTTTCTTGGATGTATTTATATATGGCACCTTCACTTGTTGTGAATCGGTTAGAATGGAATATCGAAAATAACAGTGTAGCACACCAAGAGAATCACAAACAAAGATACGAAGACAAGAACATAGATATGATGTGGTTCGGCGAATTTGCTTACATCCACGGGAAAGTAAACAGCCTTCCACTATATTTATAATAGGGTACAACAATCATACCAATCCTCTTAACACATTTAATGAACAACCAGAAAGAATAAGAAAACAAGGAGTCTCTCTTCTTTGCCCTAACTTGCTTGCTCTCCGTCTGTCACAAAACAAGAGCAAAACCCCTCCTTATATAGACATACGGATTTCAGATTTATTCACCGATTAGGAAACTAATTCCTATTGGTGGTAGGCAATTATGCCCTTCTCCTTCTTTGTAACCAACAATGGTTACAATTATGCCCTTCTCCTTCTTTGTAACCAACAATGGTTACATGTAATTTATATCAATAAGGATTAGGAATAATATATTTCTTCCTTATTGGCATCTCCATCCATCAGTAGGAATCCAAAACCTAAACTCAAACATTACCCTAAACTTTCTAACAGAAAAAAACATGTGCCATTTCAAGTCTGTATTCCTTTAATATAGAATGTACATGTTATGCAAAACTTTAATGAAAGTGAGTGATGCTATAGAATTTTCTACTTAGAAAAACAAATCACATTTGAAATATATTAAACTGGAAATTTTTGCACCGAAGATAAAAGCCATGGGTAAACAACTACAGGTTTGTTTGCTGTTTCAACAAGTCAGGAAAGTGGGAAGAACGGTAGTGAGGATTTTAATAAAACTAAATACTCAGAGTTAAAGTTGTCTAGAGGTAAGTTTAATAGGTCACATATTTCAAATTAATCCTTAATAAAGTTAAGTCTAAACCCAATTTTATCATACATTTCAACTTTTTGACTGAAATTTCCCATCATATGGCAAACTTGCTTCAACATAATTTATTTTTCTTGCAAGAAATTTCATCATTGCTTTAAAATGAATAAGATGACCCATGGGTGATGGAACTTTGTTTATGAATTCAGTTCTTGTTGTCCTATGAACCAATGAACTACAGATTCAAATTTTAAGATTCTTCAAAAGTTTTTTTTTTTGGACATCCAATATTTACAAGCATTTTCTTAGACCATCAAATTATCAAAATGGCAGTTCCTTACAGGTGTACATGCTCCATTGAAAAAATTTCACACACAATCACCTTGTGTGAAATATTTCATTTTGCTAGGAAACTTCAGGGAAACCGCTGGACTTGAACTTGAGAGTCAAGGACATTAAAATGCCTCCACGCCATATCTCCTATGATCACCTTTACATATTTCCTTCCTAATGAGCTGTAGAAACTGTGATTCCATAGATGCCATGAAAACCATCCAAGGATCTTGAATATACTCTTGGTTTTACTCCCATGTTTATTTCATATGAAATGTTTTATCTTGAGTGAGGATTCTGTCCAAACACTATTTGCAACCTTACAAATAGCATCACAGGCTCACCAACTTGATAATAAAACGCAGAATCCCTTATTTGGTTAACTTTGATATTGTTTCCTAGCAAGGCCATCAGAACTAATTTCCAATTTGAACTCATCTATAGTGTTGATCTAAACAAAATTCGTAACTAACTTAACAAGCACGAAACACAAAGAAGAAAAATAGATAATAACCACATACCACTATTCCATCAGGAACTTCTATTGCCTTTGGCCTAACAACACCTTCTCCACCACCACCACCACCACCACCTATACTTGAACAAAAACAAAATGTCAATAACAACCACCCAAAATTCAACAAGTTTTAACAACACCAATAGTCCAATACCAACACCACTTGGTAGCAATAAATAAATACTCAATTACCAGAAAACTCCACTTGGGTAACTGTCTGTAGTATCCAACCGTTGCCATAGTCGACGAGAACGGAGTTGGGTCCAAAATTGATAGGCTCCTCACCTTCTTTAACGGCTTCAATGTGCAGAGCAAGCGGATCCCCCATAACCAATTTCTTGTTTATCAGTGAGACTGCGAAACCTGCTTCTGTGCCAATCGCGAAGCGCCTTCTCATGCCGGAACTCTTGCATGTCACCTCCAGAAACTATGAACTTTCAAATTTTAGATTCACAATCAAATGCAATCAAATCATAATATATAAATGAGAGAGAGAGAGAGAGAGAGAGAGAGAGAGAGAGAGAGATCACCGGAGGAGGACGATGAGTTGGAGGTTCTGCTTCGTCCATCAAACAGACCACAATGGTACGGTTGGTACCAGATCTTTGGTCTCTCGTTACTGTTTAAGTAATTTGTTTTCCACATTATTATTATTATTATTATTATTATTATTATTTTATTAGCAAATTACCACTGACTACAAGTTTTGGGAAACTTTTCATGTGCGCAAGGCCTTTTTCGGCGAAACCCATGCGGTACATAAAATTATACCATCAGCAAAACCCAATTCCATGCGGCCTATTTCCGTCTATTTTTTTCAAATTTTCTGTTAAGTGGTATGTTACGAAAATACCCTTCTATCAGCTATGTGTTATTTCCCCGTTGAATTCAATTTGCAGCAAAGTTTTGATTCTCTTACTTCTGAATCAGAGCTCTTCCATCTTCATAGAGGATCATGCTCTTAATTCGTATATGAATCGGTGTTCAGGTAAGTTTTTTGCTCTGAATTTGCTTCATCTTCTAAATACTTTTGTGTTTTGCATAGATTTGTTCTTATCGATCACAGTTGTTGTTAACTTTATTCTTCTTCATATCTGATTTTTAGATTTCATGAAGGACGAGAGCGACGAGGACAATAACAAGATCGAGCTCAGGTCCTCCGTGTTCGACTCCACAATCATTGAAGCACTAAATCAGCAAATTAATCTACAACAGGTTTGGCTTCAAAACTTTAGCTTAATTTTGAAATAGGTTTTGCGATTTTTTCCGTTTAATCGATGATTCTACTGTCGATTTTGAGGTTTAAAATTTCGATTAAAGATTTTCTATGATTTTGTTTTATGGTTTGGATGTGGTTTTGTGTTGAAATTAATACAATTTAGGATTTGGTGTTTTTTTGTTTTTGGTGATTGTGCAGATGAGGTTTTGCTTAATTGGGATCTTTGAATCTACTATAATTGATGAGAGGAATACCAATACGAATGTGAAAATCAGAGTTGGAGCTGGAGTTAATCAAAGGCTCATAACTCATGTTTCTAGTAGTAGAACTCAGTTAATTTAATCAATGACTCATTTCTTTTCGTTTCTCATTCTTCCTCTTTCTCTTTAATTTTTTGGGTGTAACTGTGCAATTCTTACTGATTTTCATGCTTTTTTCTCTCATATTTGTTGATATTTATATATTTTTTAATGATGATTTGGTTGTTTGATAGGTATCTACAAACCTCTTCCAACTAATAACATAGATTTGTTTTGTCTAGGCAGTGGAAAGAGTTCATTAAAGGTGTGGACCATATAATAATGTCCATATTTGTTCTGGTGTTTTAAGGCAGCAGAATAGTAAGCTTTTGAGCTCTACTATTGTGAAGACACTCATTAGTGATGAACTTCGTGGAAATCCCTCTCTTCAGCCCTAAATATTGTCCGTCTTATTCTTGACAATGTGTTTTGCAGACTCTTACCGATTTTGTTGGAGCTATCAACGTGGACTAGTTGTATAAATGCACAATTGCTAAAGGCTCTTGTAAGGTCGGAGAAGAAATAATAGCTTCTTTTGCATCTATGCCTTGCACGACACATGTAGTTTCACTTTGGTTGGTGAATTTGGATGCCTTGATTACTTGAGAATAGCATGTTCCCAAAGAAGACAAGCAAACAATATTGAATTATAAAAGTTTGAGTGGCAACTACTTTGTAATGTTTGGGCAATCTTTAATTTTCTTGTGTAATGTTTTCTTTGTGCCAATTGAGATAATTAATTATCTTACCAAGATTGTTTGAATATGAAGTACGTTAATATACAATGAATCTCTATTGTTATCACTTTTGTGCCTTAAGTATGCATGGGTTTCTAATGTCACTGAACGGGTCACTAATCATGTCGCTAAATGGGTTATTGACGTACCTGTGAAGAGAAATTAAACAATCTTGATTTCAAACTTACCAAAATCACCAAAATCACTATCCTAGATGATTATTGTACCATAGTTGGTAAATCACAGAAGTTTTATTTGTTATCAAAATATTTCACATGTCACTGACCACGTGACTAACCAAGTCACTGATCATGTCACTAATGATAATGGTTTCAAACTAGAGACAAAATCAATATCTTTTAAACTTCCCAAGCAACGTAAAATATATCAACACTATTTAGCATAATAAGAAATACAATTTTCAATCTTTGATCAAGCTAGACACCCAAAGTGCAACCCGGCCTAGTTTTATTTTGGCCGTGTAACGTCATGTTCAAACATTGAGGCGGTGATACTTCTTGAAAAGAAAGGGTCACTACGAGGTGTCGAAGGAATGAGTCGAGTCAAGCTTTGGGGCTTGATCGATCATGTACTCTTTGTCCACAACATAGTCTTTGTCTATGTGCTTCTTCTTTGTCTTTTATTCGATATCCTTTTCAAACCTGTGACCTTGACTGAGGTTCATTCATCGTCCGAAGACATTTCCTGCACATTAGACATTCAACAAAATCATCAACACCATTCCTTTCAAGTCCAAGGCCTAATCGATCTTCTTCTTCATTCTCTAGCTAGGTCTACCTTTCATGGTTTCAAGTTTTACAAAATATATCTATCGCTGATTGGTGCAATGTTGTTGGTAAAACACAAAAGAAGTTGTACTGTTCTCAGTATTGTACCACTATGTGTGAATTTCACATGTCACTGACGAAGTCACTGACTTTTCACATGTCACTAACAAAGTCACTGACTTTTCACATGTCACTGACGAAGTAACTGACTTTTCACATGTCACTGACGAAGTCACTGAACATGTCACTAACTATTTCACTAACCTTGTGTATACTATTTCACTAACCTTGTGTATAGGCAGGGTAAGGACTTATGGAGAGGAACTATTTCATTGAACACGTTAATAATGCAATATTGGTTAGCTTAGACAACAAAAGTGAATGCATTTATAGAAAATAGTACAAAGACTAATAATACCTACATAGAACAATTTTTTTTATCAAAGAATTGCATCCAACGTACTATTATTACTGAAATATAGTACATGAGACTCATTTAGAATACTAATAGAAAAGAAAGTGCATGATGGTATGGTTAAAGATTAAGAAACCACATTGCAGTTAAAAACAACTTGCAATTAAGAAATTCTTAGTAAGAACTAAACCTCATAAAACTAATCTATTAATGGAAAATCATATGGATCTAATCAAATTGAAACTCAAACATTACTTAATCAAATTGATCTAATGAAATCAAACTAGCTAAAATAAATAAAGACCTACTGAATCAAATAACGGCAATGGAATAAACAAAATATTGAAATCAAGATTCAAACCTCAGAATTTCCAACCTCAGAATATTGAAATCAACATGTCACTGAACATGTCACTGACGAAGTCACTGAACATGTCACTGACGAAGTCACGGACGAAGTTCGAAAAAGAAAGCTGTAATAGATAAAAAAAATTATATCCCATGCAATTCACAAGTTACTGACCCAGAGCAAGTCACTGACACTGAACAAGTTACTGGCTAAGTCAGTGAACAAGTTACTGGCTAAGTCACTGAACAAGTTACTGGCCAAGTCACTGAACAAGTTACTGGCCAAGTCACTGAACAAGTTACTGGCCAAGTCACTGAACAAGTTACTGGCCAAGTCACTGAACAAGTTACTGGCCAAGTCACTGAACAAGTTACTATCGTTTCTCTCACTGCTTTCTATAAAATAGTAACATGCAGACCATAATTCCAGCACAAAACCCATAAATTCAAGCTTATAGAACAACTAGATAACACATATTTACTTTTGATCTCCTCTTCATTATGGCTCATGACCTTAATGAGATACTGAACAAAACTACAAAATCATAGCTATGTCACTATGTCACCAATATGCAGCAAGTAAAACTTGTAAGATGGGCATTAAGCCAATATGCAGCAAGTGAAAAATTTTAGAAGGCATCCAAAACCCAAATTTACTGAAGCACACAATCATATACGTTTAAAGCACCAACAAGTAAAAATTTACTAAGGGAAACACCAGCAAGAAAATAAACTAGAATCAATTAGTAACTCAAGTGGAAACACCATTAAGCCAATATTGAAAACTTTAGGTTCATAGAAATCTAAGTGGATATATTGCCCAAATTTTCTTGAATCAGTTATAACAACCCAAATTTTCTTATATTGCACACCAACAAGCCAATATTGTCCCAGCTTCTATTTTTCTTTATTGGCTTAATAGTAACCAAAGTGGAAACACCATTAAGCCAATATTGCACACCAGCAAGAAAGTAAACTAGAATTAATTAGTAACCCAAGTGGAAACACTCCAAAGCACACAATTATAAGAACGTACATGCCAATTTGAAACTAGAATCAATTTCAAATGTGAAACCAAACTATTATACCAAAGCAAACTACCATGGTTCTGGGAATGATTGTAATCGTTCTTTTGAACATATGAAGATTTAGATTGACGATGAAGAAAAATTTGGAGAAATCAAGTACCTCTGGAATGGAAGATTCGGATATCAGTGATGAAGCTTCAAGGAATTCGTTGAAGATTTGGTTTTCCTTTGGTTTCTGAGATTTGCGGTTGCATTTTCGTTCTATTTTTCGATGAAACCGATCTCTGGTTTCAATGAAGGCTATGTTTGCTTGTCTTCTTCGACGGAGATGAATCGGTCGCCGGAGAACGGAGGTGGTCGCCGTCGACCTTGGAGATTTGAATCGCGGTGAGTTTCTGTCGAAGAGGGAAAGGGGAAATGGATCTCTCCTAATTCAATGAAGGCTACGTTTGCTTGGCTTCTTCGACGGAGATGAATCGGTCGCCGGAAAAAGGAGGCTGGACAGTTGTCGTCGATTTGGGGATTCTGGTTTGAATGTTTGGAGAAAATTGAATGGTTTTGAAAAGGAATGAAAGTAGTGGAGACTGAGAATGAGTTTCAGTGGCATTCTTTCGTAATTTGTTATAAGTGCGAGTAACCTTTCTGTCATTGTGTTGACGGGCCCGTTACTGTTTATCCCGTTAGTAGACCGCATGGGCTGCGTGTTTTGGGCCCTTGCTGATGGGAAAATCTCTTAGCCCATTGTAGTTAGTGGTAAATTACCCTTATTTTATTTTATGCAGTTAACAGTTTTCTCTCAAGACATCTCCAATGGTAAGCTTCATACCTAAATTCAAAACTTATATTTGAGTCTCCAAAATTGCACTATTTATACAAGTTTGAGGTCATCTCCAATGCTAAGGACTCAAACATATATTTCAAACAATCGTGGATCGTTAGATCTCCAATAGATCTGTTAGATTTTTTTAAAATAAAATCAATTTCGGACTAACCAGGACTGTCCATTTTAAAATGGACGAATCTTGGTCATCCATCTCTTTGTTGTTAGTAAAGAACTGTTGCGCGTCAGTCTGGGGGGGCCCTGCATGTCTGCCCACTTGCGCCGCAATTCTCTCTTCCAATGGTCGCGTTCGTCCACTTTCTCCTTTTTCTTCTGCCGCGTCACATGCCTTCTCTTTCCTTTTCTCCTTCTTTTCTTTTCTCCTTCTTTCCTTTCTATTTCCTCCATATGCAATTGGCCCACCCGAATAGTTATGAGTCTCGGACTGGGATTGAGTTTGAGACCTAGGATAGGTTTAGGTCCATTAAAAACCAGGTTTAGGTAAAAAAAAAAAAAACCCCTTTGGAGATGAAAAAACCTATAATGAGTGCTATATTTGGGTTTGACTCTCCCCCATTAGAGATGTCCTTAGATGATACAAGTTTACCAACTTAACCACACCAAGTGGTTCGTTTTCCACATTATTTCTTCTAGGGTAATACGAGTTTTTTATTTTTTCTAGAAGAGTAATGCATTAATGCTACATATCCAAAAAAGTTATACCAAATAGGGTCAATTACCTATAATGTCATTTACATAACCTAGATTCTTCAAAAAGCCACCTAATATTTTTATTTCTCATAAAACCACCAAAATATTACAAATTTTAATATTTACAAAAATGTCACCGCATTTTTTTCTCATTATTTATAAAAATGTCACTGCCTACAAAAAGCTACTGCATTGATCTTTGACAGTAGTTTTATTGTTCTTTGACAGTAGTTTTATTGTTCTTCGACAGTAGATTTCTTGTTATTCGACAGTAAGTTTATTATTCTTTGGGAGTACATTTCTTGTTTTTTTTTTTCAGTAGTTTTATTGTTCTTTAACGGTAGCTTTATTGTTCTTTGACAGTAATTTTATTGTTCTTTGACAATAGCTTTATTATTATTTGGGAGTACATTTATTGTTCCTTGTCAGTAGCTTTATTGTTCTTTGACAGTAACTTTATTATTCTTTGACAGTAGTTTTATTGTTCTTTGACAATAGCTTTCTTGTCTATATTAGTAGTTTTTCGTATTCAGTGGCATTTTTGTAAATAATGAGAAAAAAATGGGGTGGCATTTTTGTAAATATTGATGCGGTGACATTTTTGTAAATATTGGTGGACTTATGAGGGATAAACATACTGTATTTGGTGGCTTAAAAAATAACAAGGTCACTTTTGGTGACCTTATCAGTAATTTGCTATACCAAATATCAGTACCAAATCATATGGCATCTGATGCGGAAAATGCCACATCATCACCTTCCATAATAATTTCCACCAAATTTGATTAATTTCAATTTTTCAGAGATGAATTTCATTTAGAAACTAGAAATAAAATAGAAAATAGATAGAAAAAAATTTCAAGCAAAAGAATAAGAAAACATTGTAACCTAACATAATCAAAATTGTAGAACACCTAACCATCAAAGTTCCACCAAAAGCTAACATCTCAACCATCAATTATTCATGTGACATGAAGTCGAAATTGTTATTGATAATTTGGTATGGGTATGAAGTTTCCCCAAATCAAAGACAAAAATAAGAATCACATGATATAACCAAAATCAACATACTATTCCCTAATCCATTTTTCAACATTGTTGCACTTTGGTGAAATTTACAAAGTTTATGTTTTAGACTTTTTTCCTATTGTTCATGGTTCCAAACTCAAGGGTGCATTAAGTCTTAAACTTAGAGGAATAATCCCAAATGGGTTAGATTTTCTTGGTTATGATCTTTATGTAAGCATAGTGGCTTATGGAACTTAACAATACTTAGAATATATATATTCATATATTGTGTAAATACAGTACAAATGTATAAAGTATGATCAGAGTTTAAAACACATATGTATAAGCTATAAATGATAAGCCTATATATTATTTGAATTCAAATCACATTGCAGTTGATGAGCGGTTGATAGATTGATAAGACAAATAGGCAAAATGGCAGTTTCTTTATGGATGAAACTGTCATGTTAGAGTCCTATATAAATGTCAGACTAGTCCCTTCTGAAACATGTTCTTTTCTCAACATTAGTCCCATTACTAAGAGAAAATTAAGGTGGATTCAGGAGAAGACTGTCATGGACAATACAAGTGCATCAAGTGAGTTCGTTCGTATTTAATTTCATATTTATATAATTTCCCGACTTAGGATTCATACAATGTTTCAATCCTAAGTTTATATATGTGTTCTGTTAACTTGCAGTAAACTATAAACATGTCTTTGATCTCGTATAGATTTATATTAAAGTGTTTATGACTCAGAAGATAAATTGATTCTTACAATTGGTATCAGAGCAACCATACTTAGATCAATTACATGTGAAAGAAACTAACTTAATTAAAATTACGAATTCTGGGAATTTTATTGTTTTAATCCGCATTCAGTAATATATATAATTTTATTAGTATGTTCATGATCATAACATTTTGATTTGAATATGTTATTATATACATTGATAACTGATGTATGAATGCACGTTGATATTATGATTCATATAAAGATGAATGCATCATGTGTTGCCAAAGTAACCTGAGAATGCATTAAATGGAATCACTTGCATCGTTTTGTTGATCTTTTAACACATATATGCTGTCAACATGGCTTTATGTGGAAAGAGAAAAAGGATGTCAATATTCTGTTCTTAAAGTTGCAGGTTTTGAAACTTAAAATTAATCTGTACTGATTTCCAAAGAAATGCAGTTGCAGACATTTGGTTTTAATTTTGTTATGTATATCGAGTGAATGAACATTCATATATCAATGAAGATTAGTACACCACAAAGGTTGTCAAAGTCTTGAAATTGATGAGTTTCATGTTGCTGCATATATACACTATATAAATTTGGGACATTCAGTTTATTCTGGTATTAAGTTACACTAGACTAATCTGTTTGATCATTTCACATGCAGCTATGCACTTTCCAATGAGTATCAATCAGATTGAACTTCTGAATGGCTCAAATTTCAAGAAATGGAAAGGTGACATAGAATTGAATTTAGGAATACTGGATTATGACCATGTTCTAACGGAGGATCCACCAGCAGCATTAACAGAGAGTTCTAGCAGATATGCTAGAGAGAAACATCATGAATGGTACAAACACAACAAGATGGCTTTGATCATGATCAAGAAAAGCATGCATGAGAATGTGAGAGGCAGTATACCTGACTCAGAACTAGCCAAAGTGTTCTTTAATTCTATTGCAGAAAAGTTTAAAGTTTCAGACAAGGCTGAGGTTCAAAATCTGATGAAATCTTTCACAAGGATGACTTTCAATGGCAAGACCAGTGTTAGAGAATACATCATGAAAGGTTCAGATATTGCTGCAAGACTTAGAGCACTGAACATGACAATTGATGAACCATTCCTTGTGTATATGCTTCTGAACTCACTGCCGACTGAGTATTCACAATTGAAAACCTTATACAAGACTCAGAAGGAGACATGGAGCATTAATGAGTTAATTTCACTATGTGTGGAAGTTGAAGAGGAGATGCAAAAGCAAGGAGCAGAAGTCAATCAAACAATGGCTGTGAATCTGGTGTCTACGACAAAATTCAAAAGGAAGTTTGGCAACAAGAACTGCAAAGCTAGTACCTCTGTAAGCACATCTAAACCCATTATGAAATCTGATCATGATAAAATGAAAAATAAACCTGCAGGTGGCATTAGGTGTTTCTTTTGCAAGAAACCTGGTCACTTTAAGAAAGATTGTGAAGGTTTCAAAGCTTGGTTGAAAAAGAAAGGTGATTTTCTTTCAAAATCTGTTTTCAATTTTGAGTCAAATGAATTTATAGATGACAATTCTTGGTGGTTTGACACGGGTTCCCCTATTCATATTGTCAATTCATTACAGGGATTGTCAGAGATTTCAATCCCAAGCAGGAATGAGACAAGGGTTTGTGCTGGAAATGGCCAAAGGGTGGCTGTCAAGGCTGTAGGAATTGTCAAACTCAAGTTTAGGAATAATTATGTATTAGTATTGAATGATGTTTATTGTATTCCAAGTATAAGTAGGAATCTAATTTCTGGTTCTCAATTTGTAGCAAACAATGGATTTAGTTTCTCAAGTAATAATAAGGTTATGAATTTATATTATAATATGAAGTGTTTTGGTGATGCTGATTTGGTGAATGGTTACTGGTGTGCAAATTGCAAAAATGTTTCGATTGAAAATGATAATCAGAAAATTTTTCTTTTAAGCAAATCAAGTTCAAAAAAAAAATTTGTGATTTCTCATCTTTTCTGTGGCACAAAAGACTTGGTCACATTTCCAAACAAAGATTGGCTGTACTTGTGAAACAAGATATATTACCTACTTTAGATTTTACAGATTTTGAAACTTGTGTTGATTGCTTGAAAGGAAAAATGACAAATTCTAGAAAAACAGGTTCAAAAAGAAGTGAACAATTGCTTGATTTAATTCACACAGATATTTGTGGTCCTTTTCCGGTCAAAACAATCTGTGGAAATTGTTATTTTATCACTTTCATTGATGATTTTTCAAGGTATTGTTATGTTTATTTAATTTCTGAAAAATCACAAGCTTTGGAATCCTTCAAAATCTATAAGGTTGAGGTTGAAAAACAAACAGGCAGGGTAATTAAAGTTGTCAGATCAGATAGGGGAGGTGAGTATTTTGGAAGGTACACTGAGCAGGGCCAACATAAGGGTCCTTTTGCATTGTTTTTGCAGGAATGTGGAATAGTAGCACAATACACTACTCCATATAATCCACAACAAAATGGAGTATCTGAAAGAAGGAACAGGACTTTGATTAACATGGTGAGAAGCATGATAGTGAGGTCTGCTTTACCAAAATTTTTGTGGGGAGAAGCTTTGAAAACAGCAAATTATATTTGCAATAGGACTCCAAGCAAGGCTGTGCTGAATACTCCTTTTGAATTGTGGTGTGGTTACAAACCCAGCTTAAATCATTTTCACGTTTGGGGTTGTAATGCAGAGGTTAGAGTACATAATATAGCAGATGGAAAGCTTGATCCTCAATCTGTAAGTGGCTATTTTATTGGCTATTGTGAAAAATCTAAGGGCTTCAAATTTTATTGTCCAAATAGAAGCACAAGAATTGTGGAGTCACATAGAGCCACGTTTTTTGATGAACATTTTGAGAATGATACAAGAAAGGAGTCAGAAGAACAATTGGAAGTATTACAGAACATCAATAATGCTTTTGAAGAATGGTTTGTGTATCAGGATTGCAGTGCTTTATCAATCCCAAACCAGGACAGCAGTAACAATTCAGTTTCAGAAAATGAAGTATTTTTGAATCCTGTTCCAGAAAATCAGCAAACTGATATTGTGACACATCAAGCAGAAAATGAAATGCAAGACACGGTGGAAAATGTCAGTACAAGCACAAATGCACATAATGAACATGATGTGAATGTTACAATGCAAGTACAGCAAGACGGGCAACAATCTGAAGCAGATGCAATACCAGATGCAGAAATGTCTCAACCTGTAGTTTTGAGAAAATCTACAAGGATTAGAAAGTCTGCTATATCAGATGATTACAGATTATTTTTGACTATTGAAGAGAATAATTTGGGAGATGAGAATGATCCAATCTCAGTTGCAGAAGCTATGCAATCTGTGAACAGTGCAAAATGGAGGTTAGCAATGGAAGATGAACTTCAAAGCATGTCTCAGAATGGTGTATGGAGTTTGGTTGATAAGCCATGTGATTCTAAACCTATTGGATGCAAATGGGTTTTTAAAACAAAGAGGGATGTAGATGGGAAAATTGAGAGATATAAAGCAAGATTGGTGGCTAAAGGTTACAATCAAAAGGAAGGAATTGATTATAATGAGACTTTCTCTCCAGTCTCAACCAAAGATGCATTCAGAATTATCATGGCTCTAGTTGCACATTTTGATCTTGAATTGCACCAAATGGATGTGAAGACAGCTTTCTTAAATGGTGATTTGCATGAAGAGATTTATATGTTGCAGCCAGATGGATTTGTTGAGGATGACAACAAAGTATGCAGGCTTAAGAAATCAATATATGGTCTTAAGCAAGCTTCTAGGCAATGGTACCTCAAGTTTGATAAGGTAATCACTCAATTTGGTTTTTTGGAAAATAAATTAGATGAGTGCATTTATCTTAAGACCAATGGGAGCAATTTTATTTTGCTCATTTTATATGTTGATGACATTTTGCTTGCAAGTAGTAATATTTGTTTGCTGAAAGAAACAAAAGCTTTCTTGTTAAGTCAGTTTGATATGAAAGATATGGGTGAAGCATATTATGTTTTGGGGATTGAGATAACCAGAAACAGAAAACAATATGCTTTAGGTTTATCTCAGAAAAATTATGTTGATAAGATATTACAGAGATTTGGTATGCAAGGTTGTAAGTTAGGTGATGCACCAATATCTAAGGGAGATAGGCTGCACAAGGGTCAATGTCCTAAAAATGCATTGGAAGCAGAAAGCATGAAGAATGTGCCTTATGCTAGATTGGTGGGGAGCTTAATGTATGCTCAAATTTGTACCAGGCCGGACATTTCATTTGCTGTAAATATGTTGTCAAGATTTCAGTCAAATGCAGGCCATGAACATTGGGTAGCCGGAAAGAAGGTGTTAAGATATCTGAAAAAGACCAAGGATCATATGTTGGTTTACAGAAAAATTGATGAGCAAGAGCTTGAGGTGGAGGCCTACACAGATGCGTCTTATAAATCAGATATGGATGATTTAAAATCTACATCTGGTTATATATTCTTTTTAGCAGGTGGAGCTATTTCATGGAAGACTGCAAAACAGACCTTAACAGCTACATCAACTTTTCAAGCTGAGTATATTGCTATTTTTGAAGCTACTGGACATGCATTGTGGTTGAGAAACTTTATTTCTCATATGAAGTTGATAGAATCTATAGAAAGACCTTTAGTGATCTATTGTGATAATGCATCAGCAGTCTTTTTCTCAAAGAATAACAAGAGATCCTCGGGTTCTAGAAACATAGATGTCAAGTATTTTGCAGTTAGAGAAAGTGTTAGAGATGGAGAAATTGAAGTCGTTAAGATTGGTACAAAGGAACAATTGGCAGATCCATTGACAAAAGCATTACCAGTAACAGAATTTGTCAAGCATGCTGCAAATATGGGAATTGCAGACAACGTTTAATGCTAAAGAAGACAATCTGAATCATCACCAGTTAGTATGTATTATAACTTTGTTATCTATTTGTGATATGATCAATAAAGTACAATTATATTATTAAGTTTTCATCTTATTAATAATAATCTGCAACATTAAATTTTACAACTTCAGTTTGTTAGTCATTAAATGGCAACATCAATATATGTGCAGATTATGATGAAATCTACAGTGAAAATATAATTTGCTATATTTCTATTATATTAGAAATTTTGGCTGGACATTAAGTATAACTGTGTTTGAATGCATTTATAACACAGATAAGTTTATACTGCTAAAATTCATGTGATTTTAGTCTATCAAGAGGTGATCTTGGAATACTGGTGTTTAACTTTATTCATCATGTTATTCTTAGGTTCCTTGAGATAGACATTATTGACAGAATTTGCATTGATTGATTTTGAACGACTTAATTAAGTTTTAAACTCACAGTGCACACTTTAGTAGATTATCTTAATATATTTGTGCTGGAATGTATATATTCGAGTAATGTCAAGTTCAGTGGGAGATTGTAAGCATAGTGGCTTATGGAACTTAACAATACTTAGAATATATATATTCATATATTGTGTAAATATAATACAAATGTATAAAGTATGATCAGAGTTTAAAACACATATGTATAAGCTATAAATGATAAGCCTATATATTATTTGAATTCAAATCACATTGCAGTTGATGAGCGGTTGATAGATTGATAAGACAAATAGGCAAAATGACAGTTTCTTTATGGATGAAACTGTCATGTTAGAGTCCTATATAAATGTCAGACTAGTCCCTTCTGAAACATGTTCTTTTCTCAACATTAGTCCCATTACTAAGAGAAAATTAAGGTGGATTCAGGAGAAGACTGTCATGGACAATACAAGTGCATCAAGTGAGTTCGTTCGTATTTAATTTCATATTTATATAATTTCCCGACTTAGGATTCATACAATGTTTCAATCCTAAGTTTATGTATGTGTTCTGTTAACTTGCAGTAAACTATAAACATGTCTTTGATCTCGTATAGATTTATATTAAAGTGTTTATGACTCAGAAGATAAATTGATTCTTACACTTTATGCAAAGCACTTTTTCAAGAGTTAAAAGATAAGTTTGAAGCAATTTGGGATGGTGACGATAGAGATAAAAATTTTGGGTAGTTGTTATTTTTGGAGTGTATAATTGATCATGGATGGAGGCAGCAATGGTGGAGAAAGGAAACATGCAGTTAGTTGTTCTAATATTAAACAATTAACTATAATTGGCAAAAAAAAAACCAATTAACAGAAACTTGAATTTATTTTTTATTTTAATTGGAAGATATTTGAAATTATTTAAATTTAAGACATGTTGACATGTTGACATGTTGGAAAGTCTTAGTTTTTACCGTATATTTCCCTTGAACTTCGAGAGATTTTAAATAATTCTCATAGGGCTTGGGTTGGGTCTCTTTTACTCCCATCAAGGACAAAATATAAGAGGTCATATCTGTTAATTTTTTATTATACCTATTTTGCCCTTATAGAGACTTTTTTTGGTTTCTTTTAAAATTGAATACGTCAGATATATAACTGAACCATAACGACTTCTAATTTGTACTGTGTAGCTCTCGATTTGATTTAGTGAATTGAAAACTCTTTATTCTTCATTGATCGAAGCTATGGATTGAAGTTGTCGTGAAGCTTCGGTTCACGAGTTTTTACTTTATGCGCACTTTGATCGTAAGAAATTTTTGATTTCCTTCATGTGAAGTTCACAATTTTGATTTTGAAATTGTTGATTGATTCAGAAATTTTTGTTTTCGATTGAATCTATGGCGAATTTTCGGTTCTATTTTACTTTTTGCTATGACCTTTTGTTGAAGATTTAGGTAATCTGCAATCTGCATATTTTTGAATTTAGTTTTGTTGACTTTTTTATTTTTAGTTTTAGGTCTTATGGATCTAGTTTTTGTTATTTTTCTTGTTATTTTGTTTCTTGAATTGATGGAATCTGGACTCGTCTGCTTTTTATGTGAAATCACTATCGATCAGTTTTATTTTTCTTTGGCAATGGTTTCAACTGTGTTTTTTTTTAATAACCTCAATGAAAAATGTCTATTAGTTTAGGTCATGTGTTTTTTTATTTATGTGGTCAATAAAACTTTTGTTTTTATTCTATATGTCTTTCTTTTTAGGTTGTGCAATAAATTTTTCAAATAATGTGGTATAATTATCTTGTTGTTGATTATAGTTTTATTGACCTCAATAAAAATTGTGTATTGGTTTGTTAGGTTGTAAATGGATTCTTCGGTGCTAGGTAAGTATACGTATTCAGGTGTTACATTGCTTTTCTTTTTGTCTCGGGGTATGAAGTATGATGATCTCTATCGAGATGTTTGTAGACGGTTTAACATTTTGGAATCCAAGTTCATTGAGTTGCGATCTGACTTGCCTGGTACTCCTACTTGCTTTTGGCAATGTGATGGTGATTTAAAGATGTTGTTTAAGGGTGTTTTGGTCAGGGCCGACAACCAAGACAATCGCCTTGAGCCTCTCTTTAAAGAAGGCCTCATATTTTAAGTAGTTCTACTTCTCTCAAACAACTTTTTTTTTGCTATTATCAAACAGCTTCTGTTAAACAAAGGCTTGTTGCATACTAAAAAAGTGAGAAGCCTCAAAGACATGAGATGTATCAGAATATGAAGCCCAAAACTAAGATCTTGTATTCTTTCTCATTTTTTTTCCTTCTTCTTTTATTCTTTCTTTGTCATATCTCTCTCTAGACCTACCCTTTATTTTTCTTTTTCTTTCTTTTATTTTTTTTTCCAATCAAAAATCAATTTCTTTTAGAAAAATATATGAAGCACACACACACAATCAGAATTCCATCAAAATATACATAACTAGAGTTAAGGAATTTATATAGTAATTTTGCAACTCAACAACCAAAAAAAAAATTTGACATGAACATTCAAATATGATATTAATTAAAAAAATTGATAGATCCAATTATGTAAGCCTCATTTTAATTTGTCCTTAGGCCTCGCTTTGCATCGGGACGGCCCTGGTTTTGGTGTACAAGATGGATTGTGTAAACATTGGTGTTATAAAAATGAGCGGTACTTGTAGCAGTATTGTGACTGTTTCTGTTGCAGATAACAGCTATTTTTGATGAAGATGGTTATCTTGGTGAACCATATAGGATGACAAATGGGGAAGTTTATTTTTTTGGGAGTGGAGTGATTACATCAAAGGAGTTAGGCATAAGTTTAGGGATGATTTTGTAGAATTTAGGGGAAGTTATTGAAGTATGCAATAGAAGTTCAAGGACAACTATGGATTTGATATTACTTACCATGTGACCTATAAAGCAAAGGAATTGGTTAAGCAATCTATTTATGGTGGTGCTGTTGATTCTTATAACATGTTTTGTTGGTATCAAGAAGCGGTAATGGAGAGCAATCCTGGATCAGTTTTTGTTTTGGAAGGATGCATCAACTAGTCGCTTTAAGAGACTTTTTTTTGGCTTTTCACTATTGTGTGGAGGGCTTCAAGTTTTGCATTATAGTTTTGTTTGTGGATGACAGATTCGACAAGAGTATATACAAGGGATAGATTCTGACTGCAGTTGCAAAGGATGGCGATCAAGGGCTGTCTTTTTTTTTCTTTTTTGTGTCTTTTGTTATGCAGCGACACACTGCTATACTTTACTGACCACAATAATTTATGTTCTGCTTGATTACTTACTAAAAAAATGTATAAGTGTTATAGAGGAATACAAGATACAATCTGCTTGACTTAGTAAATAGTAAATAAAGAGAGAATTCGCAGAATATGATGTATTTCATTAATGAATAGAAGCTTCTATATATAGAGGAATACAAGATACAATCTATGATGAAGTAGAAAATCTATTCTAAATACAATCTATATTCTAGAAGGATTGACATTCTATAAACCTATTCTAGAGAATCCTAGTTTGACAGGCACACAATAATAATATCCTGAAACACTCCCTCTTGTGCAGGTCAGAACTAGGTGGTGCTTTCCATGTTGCTTCATTAAAAACCTTGCCAAGTCACAATAAAATCTAGTGGGAAAAAATAACCTTGATCGAAGGGAAAAAAAAGTATAACGCACCTTTCACATTTGAAAGTGACATGTATGTGCTAGACTACCCCTAATGTCTGCACATCCCCCTTATTCCTATAATCATGGGATCTCGTATAACTTAAGCATACCAATGCTTTTAACATGTTTTTCAAACATGGACTTGGGCAATGACTTAATAAACAAATCTGCCACATTCTCCTCGGATCTAACTTGATTCACTTGAATCTTGAGGAGAGTCTATTGTTGCTGATTATAAAAAAAAAATTAGGCGAAATATGCTTGGTATTGTCTCCCTTAATGAAACTTTGCTTCATCTGCTCGATGCAAGCAACATTATTCTCATAAATGCAAGTAGGTTCCTTAGTAGTTGATCTCAAACCACTTGTTCCTCGAATATGTGTAATCACAGACCTCAACCATACACATTCATGAACACCTTCATGTAGAGCAATTATCTCTGCATGATTTGAGGAAGTAGCAATTATCGTCTTCTTGGTAGACCTCCAAGAAATCGTCGTGTTCCCCATAGTAAAGACATAACCAGTTTGGGAACGACCTTTGTGCGGGTTAGAGAGGTACACAACATTAGCAAAACCTACCAAAACATCACATGGATTTTCGGCATAGGAAGTAAGAGCGGTTCTGTTCGCAGTTCGACCAATCACCAGTTGTACGTTGACCAGTCCACCCTCGTGGGCGGCTGCACATTTTGCAACCATCTTGCCACACTTTCTTGACTCTCTGTAGAGATAAAATAAGCCCAAATCGATTGTATCTTTTAGGTATTGAAATATTGTCTTTATGCCACTTAAATGGCATTGCATGGGCGCAGAGCTAAATCTAGCTAACAAGTTCACAGCAAGAGAGATGTCAAGTCTAGTGCATTGATCTAAGTACAACATTGCGCCAATTGCAGTTAGATATGGCACTTCGGCCCCCAGAAGTTCTTCGTCATCATCTTTTGGACGAAATTGATCCTTCTTTGGATCTAGGGTCCGACCAATTATTGGAGTGCTAACTGGATGTACTTTGTTCATGTTAAAACTTCTTAACATCTTGTGGACATAAGCCGATTGGTGGATTAATATTCCACTATCTCGGTGCTCTATCTCTAGGCTTAGACAAAACCAAGTTTTTCCAAGATCTTTCATCTCAAATTCGGATTTCAAATACGTAGTAGTGTCTCTCAGCTCTTCGAGAGTGCCAATTAAATTCATGTCATCTACATAGACAACAATAATTACAAATACGAAACTTGTTCTCTTTATAAACACGCATGGGCATAAATCATTATTAATATATCCCTTCCCAATGAAGTAGTCACTTAGACAGTTATACCACATCCGCACGGATTGTTTCAATTCGTAAAGTGAGCATTTTAATTAACCTTATCGAAAATGCACTCCATGGTTTAGAGTTACTTGATTTGGATAATTGAAGTCTGTCAGACACTTTCACAAATATCTCTGAATTTAGATCCCCGTAGAGATATGTTGTAACCATATTCATGAGCTGCATGTCAAGTTTTTTAGAAACTACCAAACTAACAAGGTAGCGGAACATATCTCTACTGCAATTTGTGTATGCACATGGGGTACAAGATGCTCAACATGTATCCCAATAGACATGCAATAATCATCAAACGTTTGAGATGTAAACTCCCCAGCATTGTCAAGACGAATTGACTTAATAAGATGATCTCGGTGGTGAGCCCTTAGGCATATTATTTGTGCTATGAGTTTTGCATAAGTAGTATTGTGTATGAACAATAAAGTGACATGTGACCAGCGTGTCGATGCATCCACCAAAAGGTCCGCAATATGGGTGGATGAGTATACAAATTTCTTTTGTGTCCTTAGCATAAGATGGTCTCGATCGTAATTTGCCTAAGGAACATGCTTTCAAAATGAGCCCTTGGCCATAGAGGTTGCAGAAGTATAGGACACATCATGATCAAAATTGGAATTAGGGTTTGAGGGGGATCAAAAATTGATTCAGGTCGACCCGTCGACGATACGCTCTGGAAACGGTCAACTGGTTTCCGAGAGTCTCCATCGTTTGACGATGTGCGTTGGAGACGTTCGATCGTTCGACAAACGTCTATTGACTGGTCGATGGGCGTTTGACGGAAATTGCATGTAACGACCCGAACTCTTATATTTAATTTATTGAATATTCTTGAAATTAATTAAGGGATTAGAGGATAGTTTTCTTGTCTAGTTTGTGAAGGGAAAATATTTCGGAACGAATATTTACTCGAAACGTTTTATTTTCGAGGGGTCAAGAGTTGACTTTCTTATTTGTTAATTTTCTCTAATAACTTTCTTCACAAAAGTCGTAGAGCTTGTCAATACGAGTTCGTAGACATGTGGCACGCAAAATTATGATATCATATGAAGAAGTTATGGTCAGCGGAAGTTTAATGTATTTTCGAAGCTTTTCTGACCTAGTCAACTATTTCGTAAAAAATGCTCCAATGGATTTATTATTTGAGGATGTGGTCTTCTAATGATTTGTAGTAGACATCTTAAGGAAACTCTCAGAGTTGGAATCAACTGAAAATCATATTTCTATAGTTAGTTATGATTTTTACAAGATACATAGAGCACAAGAAGAAATGGAATGGTGCTTGTGATGGAAGCATGACCCAACATTGATATCATCCTTATAGTAGCTGATCCTAAACTCTCTAGCACGAAACTAATCAGCCTCAAATCCTTATTTCTGATTCTTTAATTAACTACTTGCTTGTCAAGTAGGGGTAATCAACTAAGATTAAGAACTAACCAAAGTAAGGTTAGCTAAACCTCTAGCCTATATAAACACATGTCCTCTACCACTTCTCTTCAAGCTTCAATCAGATTGAAAGCTTCCTTAGTTGAAGTATAAACTCAACGAAGTCCCTCCTACTTCAGCCTTCCCAATAGCATAGAAATTCCCTCTAGAAAGACTAAGAAAATAGAGCAATCTTCCATTGCTCAAGAACTAATGATCTTTCAATTGTAAAGCTAGTTCAATCTTCCAACCTTCTATTGATCACTTCATTTCATGTAAGTACAGAATACATCCTTATAGTCTTTTATCTTTAAGATTTATCAAAGTGCACAAGCAAGAAGGAAATGGAAAAGGATAAGTTTTATAGAAAGCTAATCTTGTTTTCTAGAATTAATCCCGTCAGCCACCTTTGGAAGCTTGAAACTCATACTTCTAATCATTTTTACATCTTAGCTTATTCATTAAAGTTGTGTGAAGTTATGTCTTCTATCTTGTGTTTAAATTTCACGATAATCCAACGGTTAAAACGTGCGTAATCTACGTATTTAGACAGCATACTCGCTGGAAAACGTATAAACTGTTCATAACTTCAAGTTGTCATATCTCACTCATTTCTGAGCTAAAATTTATGATCTTTATATCAATACAAAGCGCATAACATGAACTTGTGATCTGGAGAATATTATAAATAATTGATTAAAATAAAGTACGTAGTAATTTGTGCAATTAAGGTTAAAATCATGAATACCTATTTAGGTACTGTTTTGGTTAATTTGTGATTCTGGACTTGGACACTTTGGACATGATTATTTGGATTATACCTTTGAATTCCTTATGAAATTCCCTTTGAGATAGGGTATTCACTTACCTATATCGGATTTACGATGGACAAGATATTGAATTTGAACTTCAATGATTATAATTGGAGAAACATGAAAATGTTCTCTCATGGACTTGGACTAAAGGACTAAAGAATGAAATTCTAAATCTGATTTTATCTTATTAATTGTGCATAACTTTATTTCCTTTGCTTATTTCAAGTCTTACAATAACTTAATTACTTGGTTATGCTATTAACCTTATGATAATGATCTTGCTTATTACATGAGTTCAATTACTTATGTTTTATATTTATGAACATATGTATATCTTGTTTTACATATGCCTCTCTTTATATGTGTTTTACTTGCACTTGATTATTTACTAATCTTATATTGGTGCATGATCTTAATTATTTACTAAGTGAATACATCAACTTAGTATTATACATGTATGTTAACATGTATGGAAGTATATATTGTTTAGAGTGTATTTGAGATATCACATGCTTACCTTGGTAATTAACTTGATTATGTGATTTACCAACTTATGTCTTTCATCTATATCACATATGCATTCATATGAAAGGCTTAAGCATGTGTATATGTACATATGACATAATTTGTGACTTGTCTTACAACAAGACAATATTTGTGAATTCTAATTATATTTGAAACCGGGAGTCGGTATATCCTCAATCAAGCTTAAGTGAATTACTGGTATGAACGATCTATGGACGTTTAGAGTTAGCTGTGGGCCCTAGTCGCTTCAGATAGTGCACTATTATACTCATAGGTATTAAGGACCGTGAGTGTACATGCTTGGTATTAAGGACCAGGTATGCTGCGGCTTAACCTGTTACATTACAGGTCTTATGTTTTGGTTACCAGTCAATCTCTATCCGAAAGAGTCACTAAGCGAAGTATATAATATTCTAACTGATTGAATATTTGTTTGCCACATCTTATTGGCATATGAAATCTATGATTATTACTTGTGCTAGGTATTAAGGACCTTGGCATATGAATTTATGCATCATTATCAGTCAATCTGAATTTTGCATTGAAAAGTGAAGTGATTGAATATTTGTTTGCCATATCTTGTTGACGTGTGAATTTGTAATTATGATTCATGCTTGGTATTAAGGACCTCAATATATGAATTTGTGAATTATTATCAGTCAACCTGAAATATTCATTGAAAAGTGAGGTATATATTATTCTCATCGAATATATGTTTCCATGCATATTTGGTATGTAGTTGAATACTATCTATTTGTGATAGTATGTTATGTTGTTAAATGAAATGATATATTGTTTAAGTTAATCATCTAGTAGTGATGCATTAATAGTCATTTCGGTGAAAAGTGAAATTACATTCAAGACCGAATTATTTGGGTTAAAAACGTTATTGATTATATTCAATATAATTGGTATGAAGCAACATAAAATGTTCTAAGTACATTTTTGATTGGTTGTTCAATTTTGATGTCTTTTAAAACACATTAATATAAGAATGTAAGCTGTACTTATTGGGCCTGTGTTGCTCATGATGCTACACCTCCTTGTTTTCAGGTTACGAAGCTTGGGGAAAAGGGGATGAACATATAAACGAATATGTTTCTACTATGATTCTAATTAAATAAATATTATGTAAACTCTAATATTGTAAGATAACAATGTTTTTGTTTTCAAGTAAACGTATTATTTCAGACATTTGTTTCATTTGATTTATTATTATGAGGAAAATATGTTTTCTTCGATTCACACCACAGATTCGGATACCATATTTTCATATAATATTGGTCTCGGGTTTGGGGTCGTGACATTGCATGGTTTTTTTGGTATGTCTGGAGCTGTTTCGAGAGCATTTCCTCGTATTATGGAAATTGCAATTTAATCGTAGTCTGGAGCTTCCATAGTCTTCTCATTGCTTTGGTCGACTTTAAAATCTGCAATTGTGAGGTTGTCGTCCTTGTTACCCCCGATATCTTCTCCATAATAGGCTTCTTGCTCTTGAGATTCACGATACTTCTTGTAATCTGCAGCCAATTTGTTGTTTGCCTTGCATTGCCTAAACCAATGATCGTTTGATCCATATCGGTAGCATAGCTCATTAGCACCACCTGCATCATCGTGCGTTTGGCAACTTGTGCCTTTGGAGGATTGTTTTGTGTACGGTTGTATACCTTGTTGCCGCGCCCTCCATGGCCGGTATTGAGATGGTCACCATGACCCATGCCACGTCCTCCTTGCCCTCTTCCAGTTGATGCAAAGTTCCCAAGATTTTGTACAACGTTGATGCGATTACCTTCCTTGTTGGCATGATTATATGGACCGGGTCGTCCATTAGCATTATAGTACCCTTGACATTAGGGTTTCATCCTCCCTTGGCCGTTTTTCCATAATCTGCTTCTGGAATCTTCTTTGTTCCGGTAGGCCGTGAGTTGTTGTTCAATATGATCGTGTCATGCTTCTCATCTACTTGCAGAAGATTGATTAGCTAATTGAACGTAGTAATCCGCTTAGCATTGTATTCCATTCGATATTGCTTTGATAGGATAAGTACCGATGCAGGGAAGGTAGAGAGGGTCTTCTCTATCAAATATTCTTCAGTAAGAGTCACCTTACAAAATTGAAGGATAGTCCGTAGATGTAGCATCTCAAAATTAAATTCCGCTACAGTTTTCACATCGAGAAAGCGGATGTCGTTCCACTTGACCTTCAAATCAGGAAGCAGTGTATCTTGGATGTTTCCGAATCTCCAATTAAGAGTAGTCCATAGCTCATATGGGTCGTTAACTTGCATATATTCCTATTTTAGGAAAGGAGCTATGTGGCGCCTTAGAAACATCAATGCTGGGCTTTTGCAAATGCAGGTGGAGCTTTCATGTTCGTATCTGGAGCACGGATTGTGGAAAGGATCTGTTTCCCAATGAATGTTGTTTTGACATCTGTCACCCATCGGTGGTACTCAGTTCCATTAGAGTCAAGAATGTCAAATTCGAGCTTTTGCTTTTCAGGCATCCTAAAATAAACAAATAAGAATATACATTAGTTTCACAGTCATGAAAAGATATCGACGAACACTAATAAAAATTTCAAGAAAATTTGGATTAGATTAAGGCCAAGATGGTGTATGGCCATAACTTAAACCGTTCTGTAGCTCCACCCAAGTATGACCAGGGAAGCAAAAGGAGATGTTGGTGGAGCGAGACTCTCTTAAGTACCACTAATCTTAAATCGCTTGCCTAGACATCATACCCAAGTGGGTGAGCCTAGTAATGAGAAAGTTATGACCAAAAATTGGTCGAATTAGATGCTTTTGTGAAATTACTTTATCACAAAACTTTTCTTTGATGCTCATGAAATTACTTTATCATAGCATATATTATGAATCCCCATGATTCATTAAATCTCTTTAGAAACTTCTACTACAAAATGATGACATTAGAGGTGCTCATGTCTTACATATACCGCAAGTGATATAAGGCCCATCATTCCCCTAATGCTTCTCATAATTAGATGAGTATAGCTCATAAATTTCATAGAGTCCCACACCATAAGAGGGGTCGGGATGAAGGAAGGACGTTATTAGATCATGGAAAATAGCTATACTAAATCATTTAATAATTGGATCAAGATTGAGCCTGAAATGCCGGGTTTTGACATGTTAGATTGTATAAGATTGAGGTTTATGAATCAGATGTCTAGTTGGAGGGATGCAACAGATCATTGGAAAACTTTGCTTTGTCCAAATATGAAGATTCATTTAAAAGCAAAGATGGATGAGGCTCTCAAGTATAGTGTTGTAAGGAAAAAATATTTGCTATTGGCTATTTCCTATTTGACAAAACCTCTTTCCTTGTATTAGCATTTGTTTTGAATTCAATGCTAGATTATTTTGGGATTATGTGTCGTGGCTTAGGTTGTTCTTACTCGAGATGGTTCGTGAAGAAGCCAATATTCTTATCTGGTCTTTTCTCCGGACTTTGATAATTGGTCATTGAAGGTTTCATTCAAGCACCTCAAGGTATGATTCATGCATATGCACATGCACTTCATTCACATTATGTCTCCTTGTTGTCCTAGATTTATCTAGGTTTGCTTGTTAGCCACACTTATATTATAAATCATATAAGTCTTAGGTGCTTACTTTATAAGCATTCGGTCGTGTTTGCGACCGGCTCAAATGTTGAATGCAATTTTTCATTCATTTGAGTTTATTATGTGAGGATTGCTAGATCTTCACTTAGATTCATTTTGATTAGTTTTTCTTTATGTTCAAGGCTGTTTTTAGCCTTGCGATCGATCGTCACTATTCATGTGATCGATCGTGGCCACGTAGGACAATATATGTCTGTTAAAATGTGACCGTTGAGTTCGAAAATGTCCGTTGGGACTTTTCGTGTGATCGTTCACACATGTTATGCAATTGATCACAAATGTGGGTTTCTTAGTGCAGTAGATTTTGTCTCTTTATTTTACATTGTGCGATTGATCGCATAATGTCGTGCGATCTGACTCATCGATAAATACGGGGTGAATGTTTGTGAGTATCGCCGTCAAAGTGTAGTGGATGGTAAATTGTGACCAGGGGTTGTCGTACCCAAGGGATTGGAAGGCCCAAGATCCCAACTTGGTGAACAAATGCAACTAAGGTATACAATGCACTAGAAGTGATGTGATTAGAGATGGTTTATGTACTTAGAAGTGAGGTATGTGCAACATGGATTTGTAGTGTTCAAAGTGTGCCACTCTTGGGTGACTTGTGACCAAAACAGTAACCAAATGTGGCAAGGACAGTAGCTAAGTAACCAATCTAATCTAAGTGAAATTGTGGTGACAAGAACACAAGTGAATGTGTTGATAGCTTTATGTGTTGTTGAGGTGACAAGCCCAACAAATGTGTGATTGCTGTGTGATCAAATGGATGGAAACGATTGGGGTTTCGGGTTCACTCTACCCCAATCAAATGTATGACAACTCTCAAGAACATGCAACAATGAATTCACTAAGGATCAAACCCCTATCCTAGCCATGTTATGGTTCTAGGATTGACTCTTCTAGGCCTATTTTGTGCCTTATTAGGGTCACAAATACTCCTAGTCTATTCATCCAAGCCTTGTTAGGGTCTCAAACAAACTTCCTAGGCATAGAGATTCAAGAATCAAGATTCAAACAAACTCAGTCCATTGACATAAACTCATCATGCTCATTGCAAACACATAGGATAAAATGTAATTAACATAGAATCCTAACATTAAGTTAAGTTGAACACATGCTTGAGAACTAATTAGATTCATAAACATGCATCAAACAAAACCGCATTTAACCAATGAACATATCCAGAAACGAATTCATCATGTATACTCAAGAGAAATCATCAAAACATCATCATGGGCTAGAGCACACAACCCTAGCCCCCAATCTAATGAACTACTCACAACTCATTGTCATATACATCAATAATCTCAAATAACAAAGCATAAGTTCAAAGTAAGATTGAAGAAGTTGAGAAAATGCTCAAGATGTCGATGGTCAGCAGCTCCTTGGTGAGTCCAAGTATGTAGCAAGCCTCCTTGAACTCCCCTCTTCCTCTACAAGCTCCAACTTATCTCCAAGCTCCCCAACTCTTGATGTCTCAATGGATGGCAACTTATGGTGAAGGTAACTCTATGGAATGGTGGTGAAAAGTGTATGGTTGTAGTGTTTAGGATGTGTGGAAGATATTTCGTGAAGGGATCGAAGTGAGATGGGTTGTGGAAAGTGGTGAAAATGGAAGAACAAACCCGGGCAGAAGCTTGGGCGTCCGGGCGGATTGTATAGGCGTCCGGGCGCCTTGCACGTCTGCTATGGTTTCAAGAAGCTTTGCCGAGAGAAAATGGCTTTGCTCCCCTAGGGTTTCTTCCTAATCGTGAGTAACTCAATGGGAATGGCTTGGGAGGGTCTGGTGAGCCTCCAAGGTTGCACTAGGGATTCCTAGTGGGATGACATGGAATGGATGAGTGGAGAGAAAAGAAATGGAAAAGAAAAGAGAAGTGGAGGGAATAATGGTGAGTGGACATGTGAGAGGGTTGGTGGATGGCTGAATGGATGTGTGACCTGTGTCACACATATGCATGGCTGGTGTAGGAGACTCTCTCCTGCTGTGATGGTGCTCCGGTGGTGGTCCGGCGGTGCTGCCGCCTCTTGTGGTGGTGGTTTGCCGGAAAAATCGCCGGAAATGCAATTTCTTCATTTTCCTTCCTTTCTTCGATTCTTCAAGGCCTTCAATGGCAACGTCTTCCGAAGGTGAATTCATGCAATCTTCAATGTCTAGAAGCCACGGTTGACTTCTCGTCCTCTTCTCGGAAGTGTGCCCAAAAGTACTCAAAATGCACCTTCTTGTGCCGAATTACCTCAAGTCACCTAAGTAACCTGAAATCATGAAAACGCATATTAATAGTAACAAAATGCATTCGGGTAAGCTTAACTCTCGTGATTAGGAATACAATTTGCGCTATAAATAAGTGCAAATCACACCCCCACACTTGAATGTTGCTTGTCCTCAAGCAAACACAACATAAAACAATAAGGGAAACAAAATACAACACGCGAAAGGGAAAAACAGAATTCAAACAAAATTTTCTCCAACCATAGTCCTCAACGAGCTCGGGATGTTGTAAACAAGAGACATAAGATCACAAATCAAGGCTTCACAAATTTGCTAAGAATTTAACAAGCGCAATTCAATCATGCTCGGTGAAGTGTGTAAAAACCAATGTACAATCCATCTCATGCAATCAAATAGGCACACTAAACACATTAACCGCAACTCTCGCAAAGATCACTAAGTATTTCCGCTCAAGTGTATAGGGTCAAAGTGTTTACTCTCATAACAAATGCACAAAGAATGTTCCCATATGCTTGCTCATCAACCAACTCTCTACAAATCGAACCATAAATCGTTAGATCTCAAGGACTTACAATGGTAAAACGGGGCTAATGGGTGAATGGAATGGAATGGAAATATGAGTGGTGCTAAGTGTTCACAAGACATATCAACGACTTTGAAACTCAACCAAATGCTTCAACCAAATTATTTTCTTATTCTCCTCCAACCTTATTCACAAACTACTTTCTTTTTTGGATTTTTCTTTCTTTCTCATTTTCTATTTTTTTTCTTTATTTTTCTTGAGGAACTTTATTCCTTCTTTTTGTTTTTCATTTTCTTTCTTTCTTTCTTTGAACAATAACAAAAACATAAACAACTCCTCCAAACTTTCCTTTTTTTTTAGTACAATCATCAACTCTCAAGCATTAAGGATAAGAAGTCACTATCAAAGTCTTGTAAACACAATGGTGATGGTTTTTTTTTTTGAAGTGGTGGAATGAATGTGTGTGATGTGGGTGAACAAAGGAAAGCTAATGATGTATATGGCTCAAGTGGGCTATTCCTAGAGTTCAAATTCATATGGATGATGGTTAATTTGGCAATGGTGTTCAACTAATGCCTTATTCATTTCTAACTCAAAATGGATCAATCAAAAGCTTCAAGCGGTCTTTGAGCAAGTTCTAGGTTCAAACCTTATGCAATGTTCACACATGAAGAACAAAGAGAAACATGTAAGATGCATACATGTGCATATTCAATGGGCTCAAAACCTCACAATTTCTGGGTATGCATGGCAATACATGTCAAGTGTGCTTCTCGGATGGCAATCAACGAATCAACAATGGTGAAGTGTACATGGTGATCAAGCAATCAAGAATCATGCATATTAAACTCAAAGCAAATCATATCAAGCCTTAACAATGATCACAGTCTCTAGAACACAACAAAGTAAGCTCAATTCATCATTGGGATCGGAGAAAATGGACACAAAACATGAACAACACACAAAAACAAACAGAAAAACCAAAATTTCACAATCAGGGGCTCTGTCGTCCGGGCGCCTAGTTTGGGCGTCCGGGCGGATTGACTCGATGATACCGGAGGGGTTCTTTGTGAGTATCGCCGTCAAAGTGTAGTGGATGGTAAATTGTGACCAGGGGTTGTCGTACCCAAGGGATTGGAAGGCCCAAGATCCCTACTTGGTGAACAGATGCAAACAAGGTAAACAATGCACTAGAAGTGGTGTGATTAGAGATGGATTATGTACTTAGATGTGGAGTATGTGCAACATGCAAGTGTAGTGATCAAAGGGGTGTCACTCTTGAGTGACAATGACAAGAACAGTGACTTGAGGTGACAAGGACAGTAGCTAAGTAACAAATCTAATCTAAGTGAGGTTGTGGTAACAAGAACACAAGTGAATGTGTTGATAGCTTTGTGTGTTGTTGAGGTGACAAGCCCAACAAAAGTGTGATTGCTGTGTGATCAAATGGATGGAAACGATTGGGATTTCGGGTTCACTCTACCCCAATCAAATGTATGACAACTCTCAAGAACATGCAACAATGAATTCACTAAGGATCAAACCCCTATCCTAGCCATGTTATGGTTCTAGGATTGATTCTTCTAGGCCTATTTTGTGCCTTATTAGGGTCACAAATACTCCTAGTCTATTCATCCAAGCCTTGTTAGGGTCTCAAACAAACTTCCTAGGCATAGAGATTCAAGAATCAAGATTCAAACAAACTCAGTCCATTGACATAAACTCATCATGCTCATTGCAAACACATAGGATAAAATGTAATTACATAGAATCCTAACATTAAGTTAAGTTGAACACATGCTTGAGAACTAATTAGATTCATAAACATGCATCAAACAAAACCGTATTTAACCAATGAACATATCCAGAAACGAATTCATCATGCATACTCAAGAGAAATCATCAAAACATCATCATGGGCTAGAGCACACAACCCTAGCCCCCAATCTAATGAACTACTCACAATTCATTGTCATATACATCAATAATCTCAAATAAGAAAGCATAAGTTCAAAGTAAGAGTGAAGAAGTTGAGAAAGTGCTCAGGATGTCGATGGCCAGCAGCTCCTTGGTGACTCCAAGTATGTAGCAAGCCTCCTTGAACTCCCCTCTTCCTCTACAAGCTCCAACTAATCTCCAAGCTTCCCAACTCTTGATGTCTCAATGTATGGCAACTTGTGGTGAAGGTAGATCGATGGAATGGTGGTGGAAAGTGTATGGTCGGAGTGTTTGGGATGTGTGGAAGATATTTCGTGAAGGGATGGAAGTGAGATGGATGGTGGAAGGTGGTGAAAATGGAAGAACAAAAACGGCAGACGTACTGGGCGTCCGGGCGGATGGTATCGGCGTCCGGGCGCTTGGTACGTCTGTGTGTGTTTTTGCAAGGTTTGGCGAGAGAAAATGGTGTCTATCTCCCTAGGGTTTTTCTGAACGTGAGTAACTGAATGAGAACAAGGTCTGGTTGGTCTCAACAGCCTCCAAGGGTTCACTAGGGTTTCCTAGTGGAGAGAGTAAACAAAGGTGAGTGGAGGGAAAAGAAAAGGAAAGTAATGGGAAATGGAGGAAATTATGGATGAGTGGAGTGGCTAGTGGGCATGTCATCAGCCATGCACCTGTGTGCAGCTGGTGTAGGAGACTCTCTCCTTCTGTGGTGGTGCTCTGGTGGTGGTCCGGCGGTGGTGCTCCTCTTGTGGTGGTGGTTGGCCGGAAAAGTCGCCGGAAATGCAATTTCTTCATTTTCCTTCCTTTCTTCGATTCTTCAAGGCCTTCAATGACAACGTCTTCCGAAGGTGAATTCATGCAATCTTCAATGTCTAGAAGCCACGGTTGACTCCTTGTCCTCTTCTCGGAAGTGTGCCCAAAAGTAGTCAAAATGCACCTTCTTGTGCCGAATTACCTCAAGTCACCTAAGTAACCTGAAATCGTGAAAACGCATATTAGTAGTAACAAAATGCCTTCGGATAAGCTTAACTCTCGTGATTAGGAATACAATTTGCGCTATAAATAAGTGCAAATCACACCCCCACACTTGAATCTTGCTTGTCCTCAAGCAAACAGAACACAAAACAATAAGGGAAACACAATAAAATCACACGAACGGGAAAAACATAATTCAAACAAAATTTTCTCCAACCATAGTCCTCAACGAGCTCGGAATGTTGTAAACAAGAGACATAAGATCACAAATCAAGGCTTCACAAATTTGCTAAGAATTTAACAAGCGCAATTCAATCATGCTCGGTGAAGTGTGTGGAAACCAATGTACAATCCATCTCATGCAATCAAATAGGCACACTAAACACATTAACCACAACTCTCGCAAAGATCACTAAGTATTTCCGCTCAAGTGTATAGGGTCAAAGTGTTTACTCTCATAACAAATGCACAAAGAATGTTCCCATATGCTTGCTCATCAACCAACTCTCTACAAATCGAACCATAAATTGTTAGATCTCAAGGACTTATAATGGTAAAACGGGGCCAATGGGTGAATGGAATGGAATAGAAATATGAGTGGTGCTAAGTGTTCACAAGACATATCAACGACTTTGAAACTCAACCAAATGCTTCAACCAAATTATTTTCTTATTCTCCTCCAACCTTATTCACAAACTACTTTCTTTTTGGATTTTTTTTCTTTCTCATTTTCTATTTTTTCTTTATTTTTCTTGAGGAACTTTATTCCTTCTTTTTGTTTTTGATTTTCTTTCTTTCTTTTTTTCTTTGAACAAAAAAACTGAATTAAACAACTCCTCCAAACTTTCCTTTTAGGTACAATGATAAAATCCCAAGCATAAAGGATAAGAAGTCACTATCAAAGTCTTGTAAACACAATGGTGATGGTATTTTTGAAGTGGTGGAATGAATGTGTGTGAAGTGGGTGAACAAAGGAAAGCTAATGATGTATATGGCTCAAAGTGGGCTATTCCTAGAGTTCAAATTCATATGGATGATGGTCAATTTAGCAATGGTGTTCAACTAATGCCTTAGTCATTTCTAACTCAACATGGATCAATCAAACGCTTCAAGCGGTCTTTGAGCAAGTTCTAGGTCCAAACCTTATGCAATGTTCACACATGAAGAACAAAGAGAAACATGTAAGATGCATACATGTGCATATTCAATGGGCTCAAAACCTCACAATTTCTGGGTATGCATGGCAATACATGTCAAGTGTGCTTCTCGGATTGCAATCAACGAATCAACAATGGTGAAGTGTACATGGTGATCAAGCAATCAAGAATCATGCATATTAAACTCAAAGCAAATCATATCAAGCTTTAACAATGATCACAGTCTCTAGAACACAACAAAGTAAGCTCAATTCATCATTGGGATCGAAGAAAATGGACACAAAACATGAACAACGCACAAAAACACACAGAAAAGCCAAAATTTCACAATCAGGGGTTCTGGCGTCCGGGCGCCAATTCCTGGCGTCCGGGCGGATCAAGTGGCAGAGAGAATGTTTTCTGGGATTACAAAGGGCGTCCGGGCGCCTCGTAGGGGCGTCCGGACGGATCACTCGGGTTTACCTCCCAGACTTATGGGCGTCCGGACACTAGTAGGGTGTCCGGACGGATTAGCTACTGGAACTTGACAAAATTCGAAAAAATTGAAACATTTTGGCCAAAACGAACCCAATCTCACCCCCACACTTAAACTTAACATTGTCCCCAATGTGATAAGTGAATTCAACAATAAACTTTGGGTGAGAAACATGACAAACAATCACAAACACACAAAACATACAAGAATGAAAACAAACAAAGATAGAAGTACTCCCCTTCGAAGCGCATGCTTTTCGTTTAGACACGAACAATCACCAACAACAAGGTTTCAAGACCTTGCAATCCAATGCTCATGACCTTTGGTGATGCTAATCATGATGTACTTCAAGAGTCGGGGATATGGGGCTGCCTCCCCATGAGCGCTTGTTTTTAGAGACCCTCAAGCCGGTCTTTCTCTTCCTAGGTGACATGGGAAACTTCGGTGAACCTTTCAACCTCCTCATGAGCATCAAACGTACCCCCATGGTACAGCTTCAACCTCTGCCCATTCACCTTGAATATGCCTCCATCTTGGAGGTTCTTCACTTCCACAGCTCCGTGTGGGAATACTTTCACAACCTCATAAGGACCGCTCCATCTTGAGCGTAGCTTTCCCGGAAACAACTTCAATCTTGAGTTGTATAGCAACACTTTGTTACCGGGAATAAACTCATTCTTCTTGAGGTTCTTGTCATGCCAGACCTTGGTCTTATCCTTGAACAAGGTTGCACTCTCATAAGCTTCATTGCGGATTTCAGCAAGCTCATTCAAGTCCAACCTTCTCTTGTCACCGGCTGCTCTTAAGTCCCAATTCATGGCCTTTACAGCCCAAAAGGCTCGGTGCTCCAGCTCTACTGGCATGTGGCAAGCTTTGCCATACACAAGTCTATAGGGAGACATACCCAAAGGGGTCTTGTACGCAGTTCTATAAGCCCACAACACATCAAGAAGTTTTGTGCTCCAATCCTTCCTAGTAGTGTTGACAGCCTTCTCCAAAATAGACTTGATTTCTCGATTAGAGACCTCAACTTGGCCACTGGTCTGTGGGTGATAAGGTGTGGCAACCTTATGTTTAACTCCATACTTAGTCATGAGGGCAGTGAAGCTCTTGTTGATGAAGTGAGAGCCTCCATCACTTATGATAAACCGAGGTGTGCCAAACCTTGTAAGTATGTGTTCCTTGAGGAACTTTGTGACCACAGCAGCATCATTGGTCCTTGTTGCTTGTGCCTCTACCCATTTAGACACATAGTCAACTGCCACCAAAATGTATAGGAACCCATAAGAGCTAGGAAAGGGTCCCATGAAGTCAATACCCCAAGTATCAAAGATTTCTAGCTCAAATATGTTGGTGAGCGGCAGCTGGTCTCTTCTTGATATATTGCCAACTCTTTGGCAGCGATCACATCGGAGGGCATACTCATGACAGTCCTTGAAGAGTGAAGGCCAATAAAATCCGGCTTGCAAGACTTTGAAAGCCGTCTTCTTGCCTCCAAAGTGTCCACCCCATGTGTGGTTGTGCCTCCAAAGTAGATGGCATAGTGGTCAATGCAAATGTTGCATCCACTATCTCCTCATCAAGGAACTCCATGTCGGGGTAAGCAATCGAAGTCTCCAACGCATCTCTAGAGTTGGATTCAATGAATGATGTAGCAACGGCATCCCCCAACACATCTATCCGAAAACAGTCCCCCAAGGGCAGCGGACTTCTTATGGCATCGAAGATTCGAAAACCAATGGTGGTGTCAAAAACCGTCATTGTGAGGATTCCCTCCTTCACATCAATCTTAGTACCGGCTGTGGCCATGAAAGGCCTTCCAAAGAGGATAGGCATCTCCTCTTCTCCTCCACTTACAATGTCCTTCATGTCAAGGATCACAAAATCAGCCGGTATGAGGAGTTCTCCAATCTTAACTAGAACATCCTCAACAATTCCCTTGGGCACAACTTGGCTCCGGTCAGCAAGCTTGAGTGAAATCTTCACCGACTTGATGTCATCTAGTGCAAGGGTCTTGTATACATCATAAGGCATCAAATTTATCGATGCTCCCAAGTCCAACATTGCCTTGTCGAATCCCTTGTTGCCTATGATGCAAGGGACCGTGAATGAACCGGGATCCTTAAGCTTGGGAGGAAGCTTGCCTTGTAGGACAGCAGAGACATCCTCACTCAAAATAATTTGTTCATCCTTCAAGAACTTCCTCTTGTTGGTACACAACTCCTTCAAGAATTTGGCATAGGGAGGGAATTGCTTGATAGCATCAAGGAGAGGGATATTGATGTTAACCTTCTTGAACAACTCAATGAACTCCTTGCGATACTTGTTGTTCTTCTTCTGTAAATCCTCCTTCCTTTGAGCTTGTGGAAATGGAAGAGGCACTTGATGAGTTGTTACATGCAAATGAGGTATACTCAAGTTGCATCTCCTTGGAATGTCATTGCTTGGCACTTGTGCACTCTTCAACTTCCCTTCCTCCTTGTCAAAAGTGACATTCTTGCTCTTCCTCTTATTGTAATCTCTCTTGTCAAACTCATGATCAAGAGATAGCTGCCCAAATTCTTCCCCCAATGGTGTGCCATCTTCATGATTGAAGACACTAATAGATGAAGGCTTGGACACTTCAACATTCTCCTCTCGGGTAGAATTTCTTTTCTGTTCAGGCCCCAGACGATCGGACGCTACCTCTTGGCGTCCGGACGGATTACACGGTTTTTCTGAAAAATTTGTCTGAGCTGCCTGGCGTCCGGGCGCCCATTCCTGGCGTCCGGGCGGATTTGTCGACGGCTGCAAAAATTCTTCTCTGTTTGACAGGCGTCCGGACGGCACTGCTTGGCGTCCGGACGGATTGACTGGCAGAGAACTCTCTTGATTCAGTTCTCGATTCAATGCTCCTCCGGTAGGTACATTTTCTTCCCTACCGGCTTCCTTATCCTCCCCCTTGTTTCTCCGCACAATACCAACAACATCATCACTCTCCAAATTGCCGGATGGTACATTTTCTTCCCATCCGGCCCCATTCTCCTCAAATAAAATTTCAGAATCTAAACAAGGTCTCATGAATGTTGTAGATGAAGAGGGGGCATATATGTGAGCATGGGGGTCATAATTCACAAGGTTGTCGTAAGACCTACCTGAACGAAGGGTGGTGATCGCCTTCACACTCTCATGCCTCGGATTTTGCTCCGGTTGTGAAGGTAGTCCACCTTGTTGCCTTGATTGGAGTTGCTTGGAGAGTTGCCCCACTTGAAGCTCCAATTTGCTCAATCCTTGGGACACTATGGACACACTTTGGTCTGTCTTGAGCTGGCTTGCAGAGAGGGCAGTGAGTATCTCCTTGAATGTAGGCTCCCTTGAATCATTTGATTGAGCATGGTAGTTCTCCCTCTTGTGCTCAAATCCGGGAGGTGCTTGATATGTGCTTTGTCTTGGAGGAGCTTGTGAGGTGCTTGCCTCCTGAGCATACATAGGATTAGGAGCTCCTCTTTGATAGGTGTTAGGGCCTTGAAACCCTTGTGCTCTCCCTCCTTGATAAGATTGGTTTCCTCCTTGAAACCTTCCTCCAACAAATCTACCTCCTTGGTAGTTGTTTCCTCCTTGATAGGTACTGCCCCCTTGATGGCCTTGGCTATTGGTTAGGGCTGCATTCTCCACATGCCTCTTGCCATATGAGTAATGAGGATGATTGTTGAGCTGTGAGGAGTGGTGCTCCGGATTGTAGTTGTCCACTTGATACAATTGCTCATCCAACACTCCTTGTTGAATTGTGGCTGAATAGTATTGGCATTCAATGGTTTCATGCTCCATGGAACCACAATAAGAACATGAAATAGCCACTGCCTTGACTTGCTCACTTGGATGAGGAGGAGCTGCATTGCCATGTGCCTTGAGCAAGAGATCAAGTTTGGTGTTCATGGCAGCCTCTAGTTGCTCAAACTTGGCATTCATTAGATCATCCACTTGTTGGATTTGAGAGACGCCTTGGACTGCTCTTGTCCTTGCCTCAACTCCTCTTGGTTCTCTTCCACCAAGATGTGGCTCTTCTCTTTCCCTAAGCCTTATGTCTCTCCTCCGGTCATGGTTGTCCCACTGCCCGGATTGAATAGAAAGCTCCTCAATGATGTCCCAAGCGGCATTAGGACCTTTCCTTTGAAAGCTGCCACCACATGCGTTGTCAAGTCTCCTCCGGTCATCATCGAATAGACCGTCATAGAATGAGGAAACAAGCTGCCATTTGCTCGATTCCATGATGTGGACAACCAAGCTCCAAGTCTTTGAAACGCTCCCAAGCATCATAGATAGATTCACGCTCACCTTGCATGAATGTAGTGAGCTGAATCCTCCGGCGATAGTGCGATGATGAGGGTAATAGGTGTTGAGGAACACCTTCTGCATGTCATCCCAAGAACGGATGCTTCTTGGCTTTAGCTTGTGGAACCATATCTTTGCCTTTGCCTTGAGTGAGAATTGAAAGAGTCTAACCTTCAATTCATCATATGTCAATCCTCCTCTATTTAGGTGCTGCAAATGGCATCAAAATCGACCATGTGATCATATGGTCGCTCCTTCTCAACTCCATGGAAGGTAGGCGGAATGGACAAGATCGAATGCTTGACCTCGTATGCAATTTGTGGATGTGGATGGACAATACAAGATGGTGCATTGACAACGCTAGGATTTGAGTAATGACTCAATGGCGGCTCCACTTCATCAATGGGAGGCACTTGATCATTGTTGTTCACATCCCCCATTGTCTCTTTGGGTGGTGTAGGCTGCTCGGAAGGTGTGTAACTGGTGGAGCACTCTCGGTTCTCCTTGGTCTACCTCTTCCTCTTCCTCTTCCTCTTCCTCTTCCACTTGGTCTCCCTCTTGTGTCTTCACTCAAAACTCTCCCACTTCTCAACACAATTTGATCACTAGAAGTGGAGGACACGTTCATGTACCTGTAAACACACAAAGAGTAGGTATAATCAACACTTAGAAGCAAGGAAACAATGACAAAATGGAATTGGAAGCAATTGGAAGCAAATAGCACAAATCAGAATCACAAAATGGTCCCAGACGATCGGACGCTATAGTGGGCGTCCGGACGGATTTGTCGGGAAATGGCTTCTGTATCAAGAGCGTCCGGACGTCACAATGGGTGCCCGGACGGATTAAGTGAATTTCAGTTACAGAGAGTTCAAAACTAATTACGAAAATTGCCACTATGAACAACTTCACTGGGCAGCAGAGAAACAAATCACAATTTACCTAAGCAAACCTTAACGAAACACAACCAAATTTTAAACACAACAACTAGACACACAAAAGAACTAGCACACAAATTTTTAGAATTTTCTGGGTTGATTTACTATGCTAACAAAAATCGGGAAAAACACACAGTAGCAAAGAACGTGCTTAGGAACAACTTGGAAACAAAAACAACAACAAACACAATTATGCTATGAATCAAAGACACAACAAACACTAAGACACATATATCAAACAATTTATACTACAAGAATAGTGCAAAGACACCCCGACTGCGGGTCACCAAGGAATCAAGGATGAACCTCAATCCCCGGCAACGGCGCCATTTGACTCGATGATACCGGAGGGGTTCTTTGTGAGTATCGCCGTCAAAGTGTAGTGGATGGTAAATTGTGACCGGGGGTTGTCGTACCCAAGGATTGGAAGGCCCAAGATCCCTACTTGGTGAACAGATGCAAACAAGGTATACAATGCACTAGAAGTGGTGTGATTAGAGATGGATTATGTACTTAGATGTGGAGTATGTGCAACATGCAAGTGTAGTGATCGAAAGGGGTGTCACTCTTGAGTGACAATGACAAGAACAGATGACTTGAGGTGACAAGGACAAGAGCTAAGTAACAAATCTAATCTAAGTGAGGTTGTGGTAACAAGAACACAAGTGAATGTGTTGATAGCTTTGTGTGTTGTTGAGGTGACAAGCCCAACAAAAGTGTGATTCTTGTGTGATCAAATGGATGGAAACGATTGGGATTTCGGGTTCACTCTACCCCAATCAAATGTATGACAACTCTCAAGAACATGCAACAATGAATTCACTAAGGATCAAACCCCTATCCTAGCCATGTTATGGTTCTAGGATTGATTCTTCTAGGCCTATTTTGTGCCTTATTAGGGTCACAAATACTCCTAGTCTATTCATCCAAGCCTTGTTAGGTCTCAAACAAACTTCCTAGGCATAGAGATTCAAGAATCAAGATTCAAACAAACTCAGTCCATTGACATAAACTCATCATGCTCATTGCAAACACATAGGATAAAATGTAATTACATAGAATCCTAACATTAAGTTAAGTTGAACACATGCTTGAGAACTAATTAGATTCATAAACATGCATCAAACAAAACCGTATTTAACCAATGAACATATCCGAAACGAATTCATCATGCATACTCAAGAGAAATCATCAAAACATCATCATGGGCTAGAGCACACAACCCTAGCCCCCAATCTAATGAACTACTCACAATTCATTGTCATATACATCAATAATCTCAAATAAGAAAGCATAAGTTCAAAGTAAGAGTGAAGAAGTTGAGAAAGTGCTCGGGATGTCGATGGCCGCAGCCTTGGTGACTCCAAGTATGTAGCAAGCCTCCTTGAACTCCCCTCTTCCTCTACAAGCTCCAACTAATCTCCAAGCTTCCCAACTCTTGATGTCTCAATGTATGGCAACTTGTGGTGAAGGTAGATCGATGGAATGGTGGTGGAAAGTGTATGGTCGGAGTGTTTGGGATGTGTGGAAGATATTTCGTGAAGGGATGGAAGTGAGATGGATGGTGGAAGGTGGTGAAAATGGAAGAACAAAAACGGCAGACGTCTGGGCGTCGGGCGGATGGTATCGGCGTCCGGCGCTTGGTACGTCGTGTGTGTTTTTGCAAGGTTTGGCGAGAGAAAATGGTGTCTATCTCCCTAGGGTTTTTCCGAACGTGAGTAACCGAATGAGAACAAGGTCGGTTGGTCTCAACAGCCTCCAAGGGTTCACTAGGGTTTCCTAGTGGAGAGAGTAAACAAAGGTGAGTGGAGGGAAAAGAAAAGGAAAGTAATGGGAAGTGGAGGAAATTATGGATGAGTGGAGTGGCTAGTGGGCATGTCATCGCCCATGCACCGTGTGCAGCTGGTGTAGGAGACTCTCTCCTTCGTGGTGGTGCTCGGTGGTGGTCCGGCGGTGGTGCTCCTCTTGTGGTGGTGGTTGGCGGAAAAGTCGCCGGAAATGCAATTTCTTCATTTTCCTTCCTTTCTTCGATTCCTCAAGGCCTTCAATGACAACGTCTTCCGAAGGTGAATTCATGCAATCTTCAATGTCTAGAAGCCACGGTTGACTCCTTGTCCTCTTCTCGGAAGTGTGCCCAAAAGTAGTCAAAATGCACCTTCTTGTGCCGAATTACCTCAAGTCACCTAAGTAACCTGAAATCGTGAAAACGCATATTAGTAGTAACAAAATGCCTTCGGATAAGCTTAACTCTCGTGATTAGGAATACAATTTGCGCTATAAATAAGTGCAAATCACGGATCAAGTGGCAGAGAGCATTTTTCTGGGATTACATAGGGCGTCCGGGCGCCTAGTAGGGACGTCCGGACGGATGACTCGGGTTTACCTCCCAGACTTCGGGGCGTCCGGACACTAGTAGGGTGTCCGGGCGGATTAGCTACTGGAATTTGACAAAAATCAAAAAATTTGAAACATTTTGGCTAAAACGAACCCAATCTCACCCCCACACTTAAACTTAACATTGTCCCCAATGTGATAAGTGAATTCAACAATAAACTTTGGGTGAGAAAACATGACAAACAATCACAAACACACAAAACAAACAAGAATGAAAACAAACAAAGATAGAAGTACTCCCCTTCGAAGCGCATGGTTTCCGTTTAGACACGAACAATCACCAACAACAAGGTTTCAAGACTTTGCAATCCAATGCTCACGACCTTGGGTGATGCCTATCAGGATGTACTTCAACAGTCGGGGTTGTGGGGTTGCCTCCCCATGAGCGCTTGTTTTTAGAGACCCTCAAGCCGGTCTTTCTCTTCCTTCATTCTTCATGCAGGCTGGTAGCTCTCCTTCTTACCACCCACCATGGTGGTCTTGTCACAACTCCCGCCAAAACAACTACTTGGCTTTAGAAGCTTGGGAGTGAAACATGGTGGCCAAAAACATGCCACCTTCTTCTTCTTCTTCTTCTTCTTCTTGTTGGTGCTGCCAACAACTTTCTTCTTTGAAACCTTTCTTGGCACCGTCTTTGCATCACTAGATGGAGGATGCAACTTCACATACTCATCGATACCGTGCAACTTGGAGAGTTTACTCTCATCAATTTCAGGGGGTTCACACTTGTCTATCCGAAAACAATCCCCTAAAGGCATGGGATTTCTCGTAGCATCAAAGATCCGAAATCCGACGGTGGTATCAAAAACCGTCATTGTGAGGATTCCCTCCTTCACATCAATCTTAATACCGGCTGTGGCCATGAAAGGCCTTCCAAAGAGGATAGGCATCTCCTCTGCTCCTCCACTGACAATGTTCTTCATGTCAAGAATCACAAAATCAGCCGGTATGAGGAGTTCTCCAATCTTGACAAGAACGTCCTCAACAATTCCTTGGGCACAACTTGGCTCCGGTCTGCAAGCTTGAGTGAAATCTTCACCGGCTTGATGTCATCTAGTGCAAGGGTTTTGTACACATCATAGGGCATGAGGTTTATTGATGCCCCCAAGTCCAACATAGCCTTGTCGAATCTCTTGTTGCCTATGATGCAAGGGACCGTGAATGAACCGAGATCCTTAAGCTTGGGAGGAAGCTTGCCTTGAAGGACAGCAGAGACATCCTCACTCAATATGATTTGTTCATCCTTCAAGAACTTCCTCTTGTTGGTGCACAACTCCTTCAAAAACTTGGCATAGGGAGGGAATTGCTTGATAGCATCTAGAAGGGGAATGTTGATGTTAACCTTCTTGAACAACTCAATGAATTCCTTTCGATATTTGTTGTTCTTCTTCTGTAAATCCTCCTTCCTTTGAGCTTGTGGAAATGGAAGAGGCACTTGATGAGTTGTCACATGCAAAGGAGGTATACTCAGATTACATCTCCTTGGAATGTCATTGCTAGGCACTTGTGCACTCTTCAACTTGCCATCATCATTGTCAAATGTGACATTCTTGCTCTTCCACTTATTGTAATCTCTCTTGTCAAACTCATGATCAAGAGATAGCTGCCCAAATTCTTCCCCCAATGGTGTGCCATCTTCATGATTGAAGACACTAATAGATGAGGGCTTGGACACTTCAACATTCTCCTCTCGGGTAGAATTTCTTTTCTGTTCTGGTCCCAGACGTTCGGACGCTACCTCTTGGCGTCCGGACGGATTCGTCGAATTTTCTGAAATTTCAGTCTGGGCTGACCGGCGTCCGGGCGGATTTGTCGAGGGCTGCAAATTTTCTTCTCTGTTTGACAGGCGTCCGGACGGCACTGCTTGGCGTCCGGACGGATTGGGCGAGATTTCCTTACGGCGAAGGGCGTCCGGACGACACTGCTTGGCGTCCGGACGGATTGACTGGCAGAGAACTCTATTGATTCAGTTCTCGATTCAATGCTCCTCCGGTAGGTACATTTTCTTCCCTACCGGCTTCCTTATCCTCCCCCTTGTTTCTCCGCACATTTCCAACAACAACACCACTCTCCAAATTGCCGGATGGTACATTTTCTTCCCATCCGGCCCCATTCTCCTCAAATAAATTTTCAGAATTTAAACAAGGTCTCATGAATGTTGTAGAAGAAGAGGGGCATATATGTGAGCATGGGGGTCATAATTGACAAGGTTATCGTAAGACCTACCGAACGAAGGGTGGTGATCGCCTTCACACTCTCATGCCTCGGATTTTGCTCCGGTTGTGAAGGTAATCCACCTTGTTGCCTTGATTGGAGTTGCTTGGAGAGTTGCCCCCTTGAAGCTCCAACTTGCTCGATCCTTCGGGACACTGATAGACACACTCGATCGGTCTTGAGCCGGCTTGCGAGAGGGCGGTGAGTATCTCTTTGAATGTAGGCTCCTCTTGAGTCATTTGATTGAGCATGGTAGTTCTCCCTCTTGTGCTCAAATCCGGAGGTGCTTGGTATGTGCTTTGTCTTGGAGGAGCTTGTGAGGTGCTTGTCTCCTTAGCATACATAGGATTAGGAGCTCCTCTTTGATAGGTGTTAGGGCCTTGAAACCCTTGTGCTCTCCCTCCTTGATAAGATTGGTTTCCTCCTTGAAACCTTCCTCCAACAAATCTACCTCCTTGGTAGTTGTTTCCTCCTTGATGCACTTGCCCCTTGATGGCCTTGGCTATTGGTTAGTTGGCTGCATTCTCCACTACCTCTTGCCATAGGAGTAATGAGGATGATTGTTGAGCCGCGAGGAGTGGTGCTCCGGATTATAGTTGTCCACTTGATACAATTGTTCATCCAACACTCCTTGTTGAATTGTGGCTGAATAGTATTGGCATTCAATGGTTTCATGCTCCAAGGAACCACAATATGAACATAAAATAGCCACCGCCTTGACTTGCTCACTTGGATGAGGAGGAGTTGCATTGCTACGTGCCTTGAGCAAGAGATCAAGCTTGGTGTTCATGGCGGCCTCTCAGTTGCTCAAACTTAGCATTCATCAAATCATCCACTTCGCCGAATTTGGGAGACACCTTGGACTGCTCTTGTCCTTGCCTCTACTCCTCTTGGTTCTCTTCCACCAAGATGTGGCTCTTCTCTTTCCCTAAGCCGTGTGTCTCTCCTCCGGTCATGGTTGTCCCCTTTCGCCGGATTGAATAGAGAGCTCCTTAATGATGTCCCAAGCGGCATTAGGTCCTTTCCTTTCAAAGCCGCCACCACGTGCGTTGTCAAGTCTCCTCCGGTCATCATCGAATGGACCATCATTGAATGAGGAAACAAGCCGCCATTTCGTCGATTCCATGATGTGGACAACCAAGCTCCAAGTCTTTGAAACGCTCCCAAGCATCATAGATAGATTCACGCTCACCTTGCATGAATGTAGTGAGCTGAATCCTCTACGGCGTAGTGCGATGATGAGGGTAATAGGTGTTGAGGAACACCTTCGCATGTCATCCCAAGAACGGATGCTTCTTGGCTTTAGCTTGTGGAACCAAATCTTTTCCTTTGCCTTGAGTGAGAATTGAAAGAGTCTAAACTTCAATTCATCATATGTCAATCCTCCTCTGTTTAGGGTGCTGCAAATGGCATCAAAATCGACCATGTGATCATATGGTCGCTCCTTCTCAACTCCACGAAAGGTAGGCAGAATGGACAAGATCGAATGCTTGATCTCGTATGCAATTTGTGGATGTGGATGGACAATACAAGATGGTGCATTGACAACGCTAGGATTTGAGTAATGACTCAATGGCAGTTCCACTTCATCAATGGGAGGCACTTGATGATTGTTGTTCACATCCCCCATTGTCTCTTTGGGTGGTGTAGGCTGCTCTAGAAGATGTGTAACTGGTGGAGCACTTTCAGTTCTCCTTGGTCTACCTCTTCCTCTTCCTCTTCCTCTTCCACTTGGTCTTCCTCTTGTGTCTTCACTCAAAACTCTCCTACTTCTCAACACAATTTGATCACTAGAAGTGGAGGACACGTTCATGTACCTTTAAACACAACAAAGGGTGAGTATAACAACACTTAAAAGCAAGGAATCAATGACAAAATGGAGTTGGAAGCAATTGGAAGCAAAATGCACAAAACAATTTCACAAAAAATGGTCCCAGACGATCGGACGCTAGGCTTGGCGTCCGGACGGATTCGTCGGGAAATGGCTTCTGTATCAAGGGCGTCCGGACGTCATAATGGGTGCCCGGACGGATTAAGTGAATTTCAGTTACAGTGAGTTCAAAACTAATTACGAACAATGCCACTGTGAACAACTTCACTGGGCAACAGAGAAACAAATCACAATTTACCTAGGCAAACCTTAACGAAACACAACCAAATTTTAAACACAACAACTAGACACACAAAAGAACTAGCACACAAATTTTTATATTTTTCTGGGTTGATTTACTATGCTAACAAAAATCGGGAAAAACACACAGTAGCAAAGAATGTGCTTAGGGACAACTTGGAAACAAAAACAACAACAAACACAATTATGCTATGAATCAAAGACACAACAAACACATATATCAAAAAATTTATACTACAAGAATAGTGCAAAGACACCCCGACTGCGGGTCACCAAGGAATCAAGGATGAACCTCAATCCCCGGCAGCGGCGCCATTTGACTCGATGATACCGGAGGGGTTGTTTGTGAGTATCGCCGTCAAAGTGTAGTGGATGGTAAATTGTGACCAGGGGTTGTCGTACCCAAGGGATTGGAAGGCCCAAGATCCCAACTTAGTGAACAAATGCAACTAAGGTATACAATGCACTAGAAGTGATGTGATTAGAGATGGTTTATGTACTTAGAAGTGAGGTATGTGCAACATGGATTTGTAGTGTTCAAAGTGTGCCACTCTTGGGTGACTTGTGACCAAAACAGTAACCAAATGTGGCAAGGACAAGTAGCTAAGTAACCAATCTAATCTAAGTGAAATTGTGGTGACAAGAACACAAGTGAATGTGTTGATAGCTTTATGTGTTGTTGAGGTGACAAGCCCAACAAATGTGTGATTGCTTGTGTGATCAAATGGATGGAAACGATTGGGGTTTCGGGTTCACTCTACCCCAATCAAATGTATGACAACTCTCAAGAACATGCAACAATGAATTCACTAAGGATCAAACCCCTATCCTAGCCATATTATGGTTCTAGGATTGACTCTTCTAGGCCTATTTTGTGCCTTATTAGGTCACAAATACTCCTAGTCTATTCATCCAATCCTTGTTAGGTCTCAAACAAACTTCCTAAAAGCATAGAGATTCAAGAATCAAGATTCAAACAAACTCGATCCATCGACATAAACTCATCATGCTCATTGCAAACACATAGGATAAAATGTAATTAACATAGAATCCTAACATTAAGTTAAGTTGAACACATGCTTCGAGAACTAATTAGATTCATAAACATGCATCAAACAAAACCGCATTTAACCAATGAACATATCCGAAACGAATTCATCATGTATACTCAAGAGAAATCATCAAAACATCATCATGGGCTAGAGCACACAACCCTAGCCCCCAATCTAATGAACTACTCACAACTCATTGTCATATACATCAATAATCTCAAATAACAAAGCATAAGTTCAAAGTAAGATTGAAGAAGTTGAGAAAATGCTCAAGATGTCGATGGTCGGCGGCTCACTTGGTGAGTCCAAGTATGTAGCAAGCCTCCTTGAACTCCCCTCTTCCTCTACAAGCTCCAACTTATCTCCAAGCTCCCCAACTCTTGATGTCTCAATGGATGGCAACTTATGGTGAAGGTAACTCCATGGAATGGTGGTGAAAAGTGTATGGTTGTAGTGTTTAGGATGTGTGGAAGATATTTCGTGAAGGGATCGAAGTGAGATGGGTTGTGGAAAGTGGTGAAAATGGAAGAACAAACCCGGACGAAGCTTGGGCGTCGGGCGGATTGTATAGGCGTCCGGGCGCCTTGCACGTCCGTATGGTTTCAGAAGCTTTCGTCGAGAAAAAAATGGCTTTGCTCCCCAGTGGTTTCTTCCTAATCGTGAGTAACTCGATGGGAATGGCTTGGGAGGGTCCGGTGAGCCTCAAGGTCGCACTAGGGATTCCTAGTGGGATGACATGGAATGGATGAGTGGAGAGAAAACAAATGGAAAAGAAAAGAGAAGTAGAGGGAATAATGGTGAGTGGACACGTGAGAGGGTTGGTGGATGGCTGAATGGATGTGTGACCCGTGTCACACATATGCACGGCCGGTGTAGGAGACTCTCTCCGCTGTGATGGTGCTCCGGTGGTGGTCCGGCGTGCCGCCGCCTCTTGTGGTGGTGGTTTGCCGGAAAAATCGCCGGAAATGCAATTTCTTCATTTTCCTTCCTTTCTTCGATTCTTCAAGGCCTTCAATGGCAACGTCTTCCGAAGGTGAATTCATGCAATCTTCAATGTCTAGAAGCCACGGTTGACTTCTCGTCCTCTTCTCGGAAGTGTGCCCAAAAGTACTCAAAATGCACCTTCTTGTGCCGAATTACCTCAAGTCACCTAAGTAACCTGAAATCATGAAAACGCATATTAATAGTAACAAAATGTCTTCGGGTAAGCTTAACTCTCGTGATTAGGAATACAATTTGCGCTATAAATAAGTGCAAATCACGATCTATCGCAAATGCTGTTGTTATATTTTTTAGGGATAATTATAACTTTAGTCCCTGAACTATAACTCGTTCGACACTTTCATCCCTGAAGTTTGAAATATATCACTTTCGTCCCTGAATTTCAACACCAATTATCACTTTCGTCCCTGACCGGAACAAAATGGTGCAAAACCTATGCCAAAATGTTCTCAAGGGTGAGAGGAGTAACTTTTATAACTGGAGCTAAACTCGATTCGGCCTAGAATTGGTCGAATTTAGCCCGAAAGTTTATGGTGGCCGGAACTTTAATGGTAAAATTCTCCTCCGTCTGGCGACGATTTGAGGCGAGGTTGGTGGCGTTGAACTTGTCTCAAGGAGGGCTTCAAAGCCCAATAGGTGTTGTCTTCCGATTTGGCCGGAATCAGAGGTGTATTCGATGAAAACCCTCGGCAGGGATGAAAGTGATATAGAATGTTAAAGTTCAGGGACTAAAGTGATATATTTCAAACTTCAGGGATGAAAGTGTCGAATGGATAATAGTTCAGGGACTAAAGGTGATTTTTTCCCTATTTTTTATAAATAGAACCTTTGGTTTCATTTCGGCCAACTCTTTTCCCATAGTCAAAATACACTTTGAGAGAGTTTTCTGGTATATGAATGAGCCTATTTCCATGTATAGGATCCCACTCTTTTGATCTCCATGATTAATCCTTGCTAAACACTTTGATTTGCACATAGTTGCTTGTTTAGCTTATGTTATAGGATTTAGGAGATTTTATTCAACTCTAGCAATTGTTCCTTGTTGAATTGTTGAGTTAAAGGATTGAATCATTAGTTTCAATCTCTTTGTTGTTTGTTGGCTTAGCTATTATTCATTGTGAATAGCTAAGTTAACCCTTGAATCATATTCAAGGTTTTGTTAATTTGGTTTGTTTGATTCAAGTCATTGTTCCTTGTTGAAGCTTGTGTCAAACGAATTGAATTCATTTCATTCATAGACACACACACTTGGATAGTCGGTGTCTTGCAGTTGGAGGATTCATGTCGGTGAAGTTCGATCAATCGGAGAAGCTTGAGGTGAGATCACTTGAAGAGCAAACGGAGACTACACAAGGTTAGAGTTGCCACTAGTCTATGTGAGAAGTGGAAAGAGTGGAATGTGTTATTTAGACAATGTGTGAAATGTGGTGTACTGTTCGGTTTTGGAAAGAAATGGTGGAATGCCAAGGCAACAAACAAGCAAAGAATGCAATAAAGAAAAGATAAAGTGTGTGCAAAATACGGTAAGTGTTTGGGTTTTCGGGGAAACCCCAAGTCCAATGCAACAAGTAATGCTTTAACCAACTCAATCATGCCAATGTGTCCACTAGTTAAGCCCCGTATCCTAGCCATACTATGGGTCTAGGACCATGCTTTCCTAAGGTATTCAAATGTCTTACTAGGGCCATTCAAACTCTCTAGGTGTCATAAGAGATCCCTCTATGTTACCTAATACCGGATCTCCTAAAGTGCTTAAGAGTCGTAAAGAGTCGAAGCTTAGGGACCCAAACAAGCAACACATGTATAACCCACCACTCCATCGATACTATCGATATGGAGTGGACTCCTCTAAGGTATTCCTAGGCCTTACTAAGGTCAAAGGGACTCTCCATGAAGAGGGAGAAAGAATAGGAGGTGTAAAGCACATGAATTAAAGGTCATACATGGGTACATGCTCATCACACATATTGTCAATTGCCTAGAGTTGAGTAAGGTTGTCAAGCCACACACAACTCATACAAGATGGACCAAATGCATACCAAAAAGTGACAAATCTTCAATTACACATTCAATACATATGAAAATAGAAAATACACATACTCATGAACCAACAAAGACATTTATTCATAAATCAAAGAATCACAAAGTCACATTGAACTAGGGCACACAACCTTAGTCCCCAACAAAGTAAACTACTCACTAATCATCAACATAAACATCATCAATTTACACATTAAAGTTCTAAACATAAGGAAAAGAGAGAGTAAAGATGAGGAATGCTCAATGGATGCTCTCTTGCTCCTCCTTGGGGTTTGATGACGAATCTTGACGACTTGGTGAGGATCCCAGCTGCCCAAAGTGGTGGTGGAGGTAGTAGACATCGTGGTGAGGAGATTTGGTGAAGGGTGGTGGAGGAAAGGAGGTGAGGAGGTGGTAGAAGTGGTTGAACCGCCGTGCGTCGACCGGTTGACAGCCGTGCAGCGGCTAAACCTAAGGAAGAGATGGAAGGGAGGAAAGGGAAAGGGAAACGTGGGGGAATTTGGGGGATGAATGATGGATGACCTAATGGGGTAAAGAATGCTATATATAGGCAAATGAGGGGGAGAATGAAGGGCTAGGATTAGGTAGGGTTAGATATAAGGGTGTCACATCCCGATCCGGGGACCAATTTAATCCCCAAATTGAGGCGTGAGTCACATCCCAATTATAGAAAATAAAAATCTTCCATAACTAGAATGTGAGAAAAATAAATAAAAAGAAAATAACCAGAGTCAACTACGAAACTAAAGGTGGTAAAACAATATTTAATTTACAAACGAAGTTACACACCACATTTACACACGTCCTTGCTAGTAGATCTATCGTCTTCTAGGTACAAAAACTAATTTTACAAAAACAAGAGTCTAACTAACAACTCTCGAACTTAACTGCCCTTTCAACCTTCTAATTACTCGGTTTAGTACCTGCAAAACGACAACCTATTGTAGGGGTGAGCTTTCGTCCTCGCTGCTCAGTAGGGAACAAAACCTTTTATTAACTAAACTAAATTGTCACAAATATCAAGTTATCAAAGAGCACTTAACGATTAATAATGAAATTGATGCATGAATGTCAAATGAGCTTCACTTATCTACCCGTTAGTCCATATAATAAAACAAACAGAGCCTACACGTCCCATACCGTGTATTACCAACCGGGGGTAACCCTGATTGCTTCATTACATGATCTAACACCCGTAACAATTCAATCCACATACCCCTTTTGTCAGTCATCTTGTCCTTCTCTCGGTCGCCAGCCAAAATTTCCCAATTTCATATAATCATATATCATATTTCATATTCCCCCTTATCTCTCTTGGCCTGGTCCTTGCGAGAGTCGAACTCAACTACACAAAAGCTATTTCCAAAGATATCAATCTTTCCATATCCATCCACAATTCTCATACGATGATCAAAATCATTCCCAAATATCAACCCCTTCAACATGTCATGATATGACATTAGTAATATGCATAGATTGTTCATGTATGCCAATTAAATGGAAATATAGATAAACATTTAGACATGTAATTCATGCTCGCATATAAGTCATATCAATCACCGTATATCAAACAAGCATGCTATTCAAACATCACAAACAAGCCATAATTCACAAAATATACCAATTATTCAAAAAGGTTCCCCAAGATCCCCTACCTTGCTTCCAGCACTAATGCGTGGCTCTACGTTAGCTCCTTGATGTTACTGCTGCCTTCGACGTACACTTGTATCCACGTTGCCGGTTCCTATGAGAAATACAAACTATTTAAAAAGTAATCCTACTTTAACTTAAAAACTAGCAGACAAAGGACTAAATATTGAACCTAGAACCTTTAACCACAAACCCTATGCTATGGTACAACACGCCTTAAGAAGAGTACACGTAAAATCCTATACTAATTGGAGTTGACAAGAGTAGCAAAAGTAACAAGAGAGTGAACTATGTAACAAAAACCTAATGCTCAAAGCTAACCTTGTAATTACCTAGAATCGTCATACGAACTCCAAAAAGAAAAAGGCTGATTTTGTTAGAAACCTGTAAAAGTTTTATTTTCAAATAGCAGAGTCCCAAAGCAAGTTTACACAAGAAAAGAAACTGAAACAGATAAAAAGAACAACACAGTACTGCAGATTTCAGAATTTCCTGCAGCAGACCTGCAAGTTTGGAAATTCATAACTAAATCAAGGAAAATCGTTTTTAGGAGATTCAAACTCTGAAATAAACTTTGAAATGTCTACTACAAAATACCAGAAGACAATAAGTTAAAATTATGAACAGAAAAGTCCAGTTTTTAACAAAACAATTGCTAGCTCAGAAAATCAGTAAAGCTATTTTGACAGTGCAGACCTGCGACTTTGAAAATTCATAACTAAATGAAGAAAACTCATTTTCAAGCAATTCCAATTCTGAAATACTCTTTAAGATGTCATCTACAACTTCTCAGAAGAAAACGACTTCAAATTACAAACAGAAATATGCCGTTTTAATGAAACAAAACACTGGGTCAGAAGATCAGTTTAAGAAATAATATGTGAAAACTGGAAACGAATTTGATAAGCATGTAACTAAACAAACAAAATTGATTTTGAAACCACAACTATCTCAGTCACACACTATAATTACTGTCAAAAATAAACTTCCAGATCACTTCATAAACGTTCTTCCACAATTCTCAACAATTACAAACATAAACCAAATCCACAACAACGTTCAAACACCAATCTAAATCAACAATTTCATTCCAACCAAACTTTACATGATCAAGCTACCATTTAATTCAAAGCTTATACCTTTTGAGTATTAAACTGAATTAATGAACTTGAACCACACAGAGCTTCTACGAATATGGAACGGGAAGCACAACCCACTTCAATTTTGATTCACCAAAGCAGACCTTGAAATCTCTTCCCAAAGCTTCCCAAGCTTCTAATTCAAAGAAACCAAACATTAATAAACTGAAGAGGACTGAAAGGAACCAGAATCCCTATTGTTCCCGGTGATTCAGGCAGAGTAACATCCAAAACTTCAAATTTCTAAACACGATTCAAAGGTAGAAACTAAGACCATATACGTGTAGAGCTCGACGAGAGGAACAGTATTCATACCTTGTTCAGACCAAACCGTCGCCGGAGTCGCCGGAAAACGTCAAAAATCGTCGGAGAAGCAAAAACTTCTCTTCTTCGATTCTCCCTCTACAGGCGTCAGTTTGAAGAGATGAGACTATAGACGAACTCGCCTCAACTAGGCGAAGCTACCGCCACTAGTTTTGACCGGTGAGGTGGCCGGAATCGAAAAATCCTATCGGAGTTGTTGGAGGTTCTTTCCTTCGATTCTCTCTCCACAGACCTCTATTCGACAAGCTTCAAGCATAGACGAACTCAGATAAACGAGAGGAAGATTTTGGGATGGGTTTCACGTTGTGAAATGGTCGGATGGGGAGATGGTATCGGTGATGTCACGACAGAGAGGGGAGAGGGGGAGAGAGCACGGGAAAAATGAGGAAGGAAGAAGATGGTTCTGGGCTTTTCTAACCCCATAAGTGAAAAGACTCACTTGCCCCTTTTGCAAAGAAAAATACTCCAATACCCTTGTAGGCTGTACTGGATTCACGAAAAAAACTCCGTCGAACTAGTTCAAAGCCTCGAAACTCTCTAATTAGTAGAAAAATACTTCGAAAAATACTACGAACTTGTGGTGACATCTACTTTTCTATTGTAACCTCAAAAATAAAATTTAAACAAATTTCAAAATTCAAGATCTCACAAAGGGCTAGGAAGTTTAATGAATGGCAAGAGGGTAAATGCTTATGGGAACAAAGGGAATGAATAATCTAGGGGTGACCTCACCATATCTAGCATATCCCTTGATGACTTTTGGAATCCTTTGGTGATGAGTCACAAGGTTGACTTCGTCTTGACTTTGACCACGACCCTCGGAGTTTACCATGGTTGACTTTGCTTTACTTCTCGGTTTCTTTGGCCATCCTCCGGAATTCTCTTGCGACTCACTTTCGGGACTTCGTGTTGACTCGTTGACGCTCTAAAGTCGGGGTTGACCACGAGTTGACCGACGGTCCTCGGGTTGACTTTTCGTCCTTTAGCCAGAAATACACAAAGAGCTCCAAAATGCACTCTTTTGCTCCCAATATCATTCCGGTGTTTATGAACCCTACAATGGTGCAATTCAAGGATTAGAGACACTAAATGGCCCTTGGATTAGCATTGCTAGAGTGATTAGAGGCCTAATTTGTATGTAAATAACATAAAAATCAATGTGTTTGCCAATTTGGCTATTTCATAGTGTTACACAAGAGCATATGGTACGGCTCCCCTCCGGTTTTTCTCTAGAGGTAGAGGTTCCAGGTGACCAATCTTGTGTGTTGATTGTGTGTTTGCTTATCTATTGTATTATGTTTAATTGCTTAGCAAATGGTGTGCTTGTTCATACATAGATATATAGAGTCTGTGGTGTGCTAGTATGATGCACACTTTGGGATTCTAGGTTGTGCAATTGATTGTGCTTGTTGCATATATATTTGTAATCAATTGTGAATTGTTTGTGCAATTTTTTGAACCTAGGTTGTGGAGAGTTTAAGTTTTAATTTGTGTATACTCTCTGATTAGTGTTTAGGACGACTACCGTTGAAGGGACTAATCCGGCTTATCGAAATTTCAAGTGTTTTCTATTTTGTTGATGGTAAGTATGAGGTTAGGGCCAAGTTCTCGTACAAAGTGAATCTTCATGAGTTTGTTTGCTCATGCAATAAGTGGCAAATCAATTCCTTTCCATGTGCTCATGCGTTGGCTTCTATCCAAGGTGCTGGTAGAGAATCCATGCATGATTATATTGATTCTTATTATAGCATGGAGCTCTTCAAGAGGCCGTATAATTTTGGAATCCATCTCATTCCTAATGTAGACAGCTATTGTGATTCATCTAGTAGTGTGATGATTTTTTTCTCCACTTACAAAGAATCCCGAGAGGCCCAATGAGAAACTCATCAAGTTTGCTAGTGAGTCATAAAAAGACCTATGAAGTGCGGCCAATGTGGGATGAAAAAGGACCACAATAAGAAGACGTGCACCGCTCCCATTTGATGGAGGAGATTGTTGCAGCAGCAACTTAGAACTTTGTTAATCTTCTTAGTTATTTTTTAGGGTTCAGTAACATTAACTCGTGTAGATTTTTAAGTAAACCTGAATAAGAAGTTCATTTTTTGTGACATATGTTCTGGACTATCAGAATGTGTTTTGGATATTGGTTATGGGGACATATATGCTAGACTATCAAAATGTACCTGGATTGTTTTAGAAGCACGATGTCCTTTATTGTGGTCAGTAAACTGTACATTGCTCAATGAATGAATTTTTTAGAGTACTGAATGTGATATGACAAGTATTTTTTATGTAATTCTATTGTAAGATGTTTTCTTATTATTTGTGGATTCAACCTTGCATGAATACACAGAAGAAAGTATTTTATTGATGTCAATAATTTTTGTGAGGTGATTAAAAATGTGGAATTCAGTAGTCAATAACACAGAATATTTTTTTCTATTTATGTCAATAACCCTTAACAAAGCATGCAACATGATATAGTATTTCAAAACAATAGGTGATTAAAAATGTAGACTTCATTAGTCAGTAACAAAAAAGAATATTTTTTATTGATGTCAATTAAGTGCATTGTGAAAAGTTTCTATGCTATACTTTGTATTTCTTTTTTCAATGTTTAGGACTTGTATTTTTCTGCAACCTCGATATCAAGTAATTGAAAACTTCCATCCATGCATAAACAATAAATAGCAAATTACCATTAACTACAATATTTGGAAAACTTCTCTCGTGCGCAAGTTCACTTTATTCAAAGCCCATGCAGTATAATCAACTTATCCATTAGCTAAGCCCAATTCCGTGCGGCCTACATTCCGTTTAATTTTTTAAATTTTCTGGTAAATGGTACATTACGAAAATACCCCCTATTAGATCTGGGCAAGTTTCTTCTTCATTCGCACCAGAGTTGAATCAGATTTGAAGAACATGAAATTTCATGAAAACAAATCAAAACTTGTTTGCTATTAATAATTTGAGCTACTTTCCTTCTTCATTCGCACCAGAGCTTTGATTCTCCTCCTTTGTGGAGAATCAACTTCTTGATTCTTATTCAAACAAGTTTTCAGGTAATTTGATTATTTTTCAAAATACTTGGTGTTCGATTTTGATTTAGGTTTTCTTTTATCTTCATCTGTCTAGTTCTGATAGAATGAGATTGTTCTTAGCTTTCATATTCTTCGAATCCGATTTAGAATTTGATTTTGATGATCTTCATGCGATTTTCAAGATCTGGTGATTATTCTTTTGATAGATGAACATTTGATCTGATTATAACTGTTTTAGGCATTTGTTTTTGCAAATATGATTTAGATTTTGCTTTTCGAAGTCCTTAATCTTTTGCTTTTTAATTAGCATGTCTTTCTAGTTTGGATTTAGCAACTTTGTTTGTGTTACTGTATATTAGTAGATATTATAATATTTGAAGTTGAGCTTTGGAATTTTAGTTTTTGAGATGAAGTTTCGATTTTGTATTCATTTTTCTGTTTGTGTGAGTTCTGTTTGAACTTGTATGTGCTCAACAATGTGTTTTCAATTTTGAATTTGAATTTTACTTTTCATGTTATTGCAGGTTAATTGGAAATTATTATGTTGTCATTGTTCCTATTTATCATGTAGTGTTTGATTTTCCAGGAGGTATGTATTCAAGTGATTGCTAGGTATACGTATGTCAGAGATTGTGATGCTCATCATTGATGGCGTTATTAAGGATTTTAAGCCTTGCATACCTTTTTTGTTCATGGATGGTTCACATGTGAAGAACAAGGATAAGTGCCATCTTCATAATGATTTTACGAAATCAAGTTAAACCTCTTTTGTTTGTTACTGAGGCTCAATAGCTTTTATTTCTGTTCATGCTCTAAATTTTTGTTTTGATGTAGTGATTTCTTTTTCTCTTCAGCGGTTTCCTTTTGCCATTGTCGTTGTTGATGCCGAAATTAATGCTAACTGAAATTGGTTTTTTGAGATCTTGAAGTCTATTTTGGATCCACGTGGGAGGATTATTATGTCTGTTTTAGATCTCCACACATGGTTGATGAATTCATTGGCAAGAGATTTTTCTGAATCTCTCAATTCCTTTTTTCTATTTTATATATATGAAGAACAATATTTTGTAATTATTTTTGAGTAACCTCCAGGAAGGCCTAAGACTAAGTGTATAAATTTTGTTTCTGGGTGTGGCCGTTGTGGCGAATTGGGGTGTCACGATAAGAAGACCTACAACGTTCCAATATGATTCGCTAGTTCCGCTGAAAAATGTGTCTCGTTGCTGCTGATTTTTCGATCAATTGAACTTTGATTAGGGAGTGATTTTAGTTACAGAACTTTAAGAACTGCTCTTGTTGGTTTCCTACTGATGTTTAGTGGCATTTTAGAAGTTATAAATATTGTACATTTTCCAATTTTTATGGAAATTGCTGAGGGTTATGCAGAATTTTTGTTGCATTTTAGAAATGGAGTGTTTCTCTTCAGTATCTCAGTGACATGGTTAGTGACATGATCAGCGACTTTGTTAGTGACATTTAAAATTTATACTTTTTTACATTGTGAAGCACAATACAGCTTCCTTTTTGTTTTAGCAACAAAAATGCACCATTCCAGAAATGTATCACTACCATTCCTTTTTGTTTTGCAATGTCCGGTTTTGCGCAGTTTTCTCTTGAATCTGTTCTTGGATTCCTCCAATGTCTTTTGATTGTTTCACTTCATGATGTCCCTCATTATCGTTATCCATATCTTCAAATTGCATTCTGTCTTCTTAGATTCACCCAACTTCTTTTGGTTTGCATCCAGTATGATCAAGTCACTAACCAAGTCACTGATAAGTTTTAGGTGCTATAATATCATTTGTCAAAGTTGATTTGGCTAACATTCTTACACTTTGGGTTGTCGTTTCTATGAGGATATTCCTCTTATAGTTTTTAGTTTGCTTGATTTTTGCTGGGTTCTTATGGGAAAAAATTTTACAAAATTTAATTCCAGAAATTGACAACATGACTTCATACTAATAAGGGTATGCGTTTTAACTTTTGAAATAGATGAGAGTAATGAATGACAAGTAAATACCGAGTGAAACAACAAATAAGCTCAAACTTTAGTTGGAATTAATAACGAATGAAAGTCGATCGAAAATCATAAGGTAATGTTTTCTAATCCTTCCCCTGCAGCCTCTCTACTAGAGTTGGTTCGGTCCACTTGACAAGTTCCCTAACATAGCAAGAAGATTCATCTCGAAAGGTTCTTCGAATTCCAACTAGATTTGTGCTTAATAAATCTTTCTAAAATATGGCCTCTATATTGTTGCACTTTCTTCTTGCTCATTGTATTTGGAAGCATCTCCTCCTTTGAGATCATGTCCATGTAATACATCACAAACGCTCCACAATCTAATCTGCAAAAAACACATGTATTTACATATATCAACCACATAAAGTCAAAATCAGTGACATGGCCAGTGACGGTCAGTGACATGGCCAGTGATGGTCAGTGACCTGGCCAGTGACCCCTGGCCAGTGTCATGCTTTAAGCACAACAAATTACAAAGAAACCAAATTCACTTACGAAGCTGCATCTTGCAGTGGGCAACTGGAACTTTCTTTCACCGGTATTTCCTCGGACTTAAATTCTTCACCCACTTTATTGTTTCGATTTCATCTTTGCTTAATGCGACTTCTTTCATCTTCAATTCTGTACCGCTGCTTCTCCTTCTAACATCTTCCATTATGCAGCCTTATTCCAACATATCTGCTTGCTCCCTCACTGCATTCATCCAAATTTCTACCATTTTAACCTGTGACATAGTCAGTGACATGACATGGTCAGTGACATGGTCAGTGACATGGTCAGTGACATATATTCCTGTCCTATTTGAATTTGCCTTACTGGCAACAAACAGCAAAAATATAATTGTGCTTAGACAACATTGAAAGAGTCATTAAAACTATTGTAAGACGCATGACAAACTATGCTTGACGTGGAAAAGTACGATATTGTTGCCATGATTTTGGCATTCTTGAAGCATTTGCTTGTCCCAACTGTTCTCCCTCATTTTGGCATTCTTGAAGCATTTTCCTGTCCCAACATTGAACTAGGACAAATCGCAGAAAAATGATGAAAAAAAAACAAAGAATTGATTTGAATTGAATACCTTCTTCTTTCTTGATAAATATGCTAGATTTTTAGGTACAATAAAAAATCTAAATCAATTAAAACCACAGCAACGAAACCTAACCACAACAAAATCTCATTCTCATTTTGAACCTACTGACCCTCAGTATATATGATCCTGCTAAATCACATTCTCATGAATCGCATCATAACAATCAAACCCCAAATAATGATAGTGAACCCCTTGGTAAGTTGGGGCCTTCCAATTATTTGTCACTAACCATGTCACTAATAATGTCACTAAACAATATTGAAACTGATCCAAATTATACTTCAATTATGCAATTCTCAGAAAATCTAGATCCAAATTCAATCAATTTACATTTGAAACAAGCACAACCAAAATAACTTACACTTCTGTGTACTATAAACCAAACAAGTTGAACAATAGAAACATACAAAATGTTCTAGAAAACCTCAAAGTGAGGTTGGCTGACCTCATTCATGATGTTTTGACATAAATGAACTAAGTGACATGGTCAGTGACTTGAGAACATAACATTGATATGGTTAGTGATTTAATCAGTAACTAGATTATTAAGTCGATAAGTAACTCAAGCATAACCAGAATTATTTGTTTGTAGTAATCAAATATTAGTGAAAGCATAAACGTACTGAGAGAAGTGTGCATAATCAAATTCAAAACATAAAGTTAAGAAATGGTGATTATTTTCAATTTCCATTGCTTCCTTGGAAATTGAAATAACCTAAAAAAAAACACAATAACAAAGTCCAACTTTGCAACTTTCTCATCATTTCCAGAGTTCCTTGCACTTAAACATAAAGTGATTGAATCGATCAACACAACCTTACTTGGCAGAACCAGCAAATGGTAAATACCATTCACCAAAGTCATCAAATTTTCCATCCCTTAACAGCAAAGGAACCCATGTGCCTACTGAAACTCAAATACCAACAAAACCCAACAAAATAAAATGAATTTTCCACACAAACGGTCACCATCAAACCCTGAATTCCACAAAAAAAAAAGATCAAAACTTGCCTCAGTTGCATAAATTTTCTTAAGACTCCTATACTTCCTAAGCATCCTCATATCCTCAAATCAACAACAAAAACAAACCCAAAAACCAAGAACAAGAGCAGCACAAGAACAACCAAGCAGTAGATACTTAAATAGCAAATGTACAGAGAAGACATGCACACCTTTTCGTCTACTCCTTGCTCGTTCTCTGAGTCAGTTTTCCTTTTCTGGTATGACCAACATTTTCCCAATGCCCAGCCTCTTCCTTCTATTAAAGGCAAACTGAATTTAGTTTCTTTCTTATTTGATTGCTTTTTATGGACTTGGTACAGTGACTTGAGAGCAATTTTCATACATGCTTTTTAATCAAAAACAATCCCAAACCATCACTTACTAATTTTAAAAATCAAATTAACAGTACATATAAGAATATTATGAGAATAACATAACCAGAATACCTTACCTTACAATTTTAGCAAAAAAAGCCAGTGAATCAGTCAAGCTTTGTAGTGAATCCTCTCCAAATCTTCCTTGTTGCTTCGTGGTGACTTAGTGACTTCAGTAATGCAAACTAAAAAACCAAAAGCCAGAATACTGTAAGGTCAGTGACTCTATCAATGACTTATTCATGAATCATTGACTGATTGGACGAAATACATCAAACAAGCTGCATTTGGTGAATCTTAACTATCAAACACCAACATTATCAAAAACCTAAACCCTAAACTCCTCAATCACAAACATACGAAATTTTTACACTGATTTTGAAGAAAAAAATTGGGGAAATCAAGTAATTTCTCACCTTATTTCGATTAAAACCATATAATTTCTCGTCTTATTTTTTTGAAGAAGCACTGAACCTAACCACAGCAATAACCGTACAAAATTCAGCAACTCAAAATATGAAACTCAAAATCTATATACTCGAAACTCAAAATCTCTAAACCCAAAACAATCAAAACCTACATCAAATTTTGGTTTCGAAGCCAAACCTTGTTTTGAACCGCGATTTGCTGTGAGAGGGAGACAGAGAGAGAGATCGACGTCTGTTTACTGTGAGTGAGTGAGCTTGGATCGACTTCTTCGATAGAGAAAAATGGAGGATTCAGTTTTATTAGAGAGAGAAATGGGAGAGAGGGAATCGTGAACTGGGATTTTTGAGTGAGAGACGTAGAATGGCTTCCTGTAGTATCCGTTGAGGCAGTGGCATTTGTTGTAATTACAAAGAAGTTGCACTGCCCTTTATTTTCATTAGACTAACGGGCCGTTACTGTAGATCGCGCACGGGCCGCGTATTTTTGGGCCTTGCGCATGGGAAAAATCATGGATCTATTGTACCTAGTGGTAATTCACCCAACAATAAAAAGTTTTTTTTTTTGGTATATGCCCAATTGATTTGTAATGTACTAACTGGATATTATTCGTCTTTTCAACTTTTCTACATAATTAACAGATTGACTACCGATTGAACAAATCTGACCAAATTAATAAGTATAGGAGTGTTACTAATGAAATTGAAAGAGCAAAAACTAACATAATTTTCGATTTAAAGTTTAGAGTGGTAAACTGAATTTAGTCAAATTATTTACCTTATTCGTATTATTCTAATACGAATTCCAAGTAAGTAAACATGTCATTAACTAAAAAATATTTATATAACATGGAATACTATGATGAAATGGCTTACAAATTGAAAATACTACTAAATACAATGCGTGGTAATGGTACAACGTACATACATATACTATCAAACTCACGAGACAATGTATTATCTTCAGAGTTTCAAATATAAGCAAACTGTAAAAGGGTACTGAAAGTCTCAATCTATTATATCAAAACAGAGCTTAGCCTCATCCCAGGGACCATGGATTTCAAATTTGTATTCCTGCATCCGTATGAGCCAGTATGGACAGACCACCGTTACAATAATCAACAACCCTAAGAACATCACGAAAAGAAACAAGTGCAATGCATAAACAAAGGCCAAGGTGACAATCATCAGTCCAAAAGAAAACCACAGGTGCAAACGGAAGGAATATTTCCTAATACAATAAGTAACCAACGGAGCAAAAAGGAAAACTTGCAAAGAGAAATGCATGATTGCAAAAACAAGCAGAGTTGATGGAAGGCGTGATGCAATAAAAACTGAAGCCACAACAGAAGCATTTAAAGAGATGCAACTTGTCAATGTTGGATTGTTTAGAGCACCCAGCGTTCTTACGGTGGATCCAAAGTAGTCGTGGAAGAAAAGATGGAGCACAAGTAGTGAGACTGTTACTGCCAAAATGGAGTCTGAGCTAATGGATCTTGTAAGAGTTTGATAGATAGGAGCCAAAAGATACAGGCCAGTGGTGAAAAAGGATACATTGAGGAGGTAATGCAAGAGGAGATTGAGGGATAACATTTCTTGAGTTAAAAGGAGAATAAGAAAACCCAACCCAAGAAGGGTGACATCAAGAAGTAAAAGTGAATTTTCATTAAGAGTTGATCTGAGGGTGTAGGTCCAAACCAACCCAGTGAGAGCTACAATGCACAAATATTGGGAGATGGACACTGAATCCTGCATCACTTTTAGCATGTCCCTTTTAACAACATTGGCATTAGTGACCATATCTTCAAGAAAAGATTCATCTGCATGATTGTCATCAAAACCAGGCTGCATCCCCCCATAAACCACTTTCCTCCATTTGGGTTTTGTGGGAAATGTGCTTTCAGTCATGCTGCTATCCTTTCCAACGCAATTGTTTAGCAGCAAAAACGAAATCTGTCTTTAGTTACATGAGATCTCACCTTCACGGGGCTTTGTTGTTCTCAACCTGTCCAAGTATATGGAAGAAAAAGATAATGAAGAAACAAGAAAATTACTATTAAAGATCTCTTGACTTCAAAATTATTTTTGCCCCAGACTTTTTTATGTGGAAATAATTACACCAAATATTCATTTCAAAATGTATCTCTACCAGAGAAATGCAGACATCCCTCAAGATCACTGTGGAGTTAGGTGCTCTGATCATGTGGAACAAATTTATTCAGGATTCCAAGAATCAGAAAAAGAAAATGTAGTGTATAATACCTAAAACTAGCACTTTTTTTGCTTTTCTGTATCATACAAACATAATCAAAATATATATATATATAAATAGGATTTTTCTCCACTACAGAGCTCCGCATTTTTAAGGCCTGTATATAATATATGTATATACATATATATGTATACGCACACCAACTAGCTAGCAATACTAAGCTGATGAAGAACACACAACACAACATTAAAAGGGAAAAAATGCAAAACTGTGCACCCACGAAATACATAAAATGACAATTACAAAAAATTAAAAGTTAATTAAAGAAAAATATTGAGGCCCACATCAGAAGCTTTTATTGCATTACATGTTAGAAACGCCAGATAACCATACAAAATATGTGCATAACCTGGAAATTAGCCTCTAAGTTGATATCCACATAACCTGTAATTGTAAGTTGACAATTACAAAACGAATTAGAGCTAATGTCAAGAAAAGAAAGAAGTGAACTGACAGAAGACAAAGGGTCCACAGGGTTATTCCCAGCTTCCATAAGTAGGGCTTCATTGGAGCCTTTAGGCTTTTCCTATCATAATATCTCTCAAACATCTAACTACTCCTAGGAAGGCACAATTGCAATCAATATTATGTCAACTTATGTATTCTAGACAATGGATCGCACAATCTAATTTACAAGCTCCTGCCTAGATTTGAGTATAGTTTCATTACCTAAAATGGGCGCTTCAAAGATATTATAGAAACAAATAATTTTTTCCATGCATTATATTGTATGCGGAATATAAAGCACTGAGCCGTATCATTATGAATATTACTTAGAATGTTATGCATTAATGAAACTTAGTTGTTGTTGCCTTGAAGTTATATAATGCTATAGTTTAGTAATATTCAATGAATGTTGAAACTTTTTGGCAGCTTTCTTTGTTCTTTTAGCAAAAATAAGAGGGCTGTCAGCAAAGCAAACATGAGGTTAGAATTGATTGTGTGAAGTTATTTAAACTAGCTCTTTAATTTGTTGGTCCAATGTACTCAATGTACTGTAAATAATACTTCTCTGTGGATGAGACAAGTCTCCAGCTATAAAACGGTTTGTCCTCCTCTCAACTTCTATCCAACTGCATCCAGCTGGCTTTTTTAAGTCTCTAATCCTCATCAGCTTTCTTACCTCCATGACCCCATCCCATCTAGCTTCTGATGCATATAAATTTGACATCACCACATAGTTCCCAATATTATCAACTTCAATTTCAAAAAGACGATCTGCTGCAACACGGCCCAAGTCCACCATCTGATGAGTTCTACATGCACCCAGCAATGTTCCCCATATGTTAGCATTAGCTTCAATAGGCATCTTGGACACAAAAGAAAATGCATCATCAATGCGCCCATCTCTTCCAAGGAGATCCACCACACAAGCATACTGTTCCATGGTTGGTTTGACCCCATAAACCTCTTCTATTGTATAAAAGATCTTCAGCCCTTCATTCACAAGGCCAGCATGACTGCAAGCAGATAAAACAGCAGTAATAATAACATTATCAGGCTTTACACCCAACTCAAGCATTTGAGAGAAGACCCTGAGTGCTTCCTCTCCCTTACCATGCATGGCAAACCCACCAATCATAGCTGTAAACATAACCAGATCCTTATGCAGGCTGGACTGAAAGAGCTTATAAGCACATACTATGGCACCGCATTTTGCATACATATCTAACAGAGCTCCCATCAAGTAAACGTCATGAAGAAAAGCTCTCACCACATATCCATGACACTGCCTCAGCAGGTGGACAGAGGATATTTGAGCAGATACTGGAAGGAGGCTCATAACGGTCATTGCATCCGGCTTCATTCCTTGTGCTTGTAACTCATGGAACAGATTAACAGCTTCCGCGGGACAATCATTTTCAGCATAAGCCCGGACCATTAGATTCCAAGAGATGAGATCGGTTTCAGACATACTGTTAAATATCATATATGCATCATCATGTGACCCACATTTCACATATGCAGAAATCATCGAATTGCATGTCGCTAAATTTTTTTTCTGTGATAAACTCTGAAACATCTTGAATGCATAGTCCATGTTACCACATTTGGCATATGCATCTAGTATCGCATTTCCAATAGTAGGCTCAGTATCATCCAACAAAAACCCAGCCTTAATTGAATAGCTATGAGTTTCTTTAACCTTTTCTACTCTCAAAACTGCAGCACAAAACTGAATTATGGTCAAGATGGTTATATGGTCAGGTATCATACCTTCCTTTAGCATCCCATTTAATAGGTTCAGAAACTTGGTGGAATAGCCAACACCTGAAAAAGCAACTAGCATAGTATTCCATGATATCAAATCTCTCCTAGACATCATCACAAATGTCTCAAAAGCATCTTTTATTTTATCACATTTTGCATAGAAACTAACCATGGCATTTCCAACTGCAGTAGCCTCATATAGCCTAGGATGTCGAAGAACATACCCATGGATTTTTCTCCCCACCTGTAAGAGTTTTAAATATGCACAAACAGGAAGAATGCTGACAATAGTTACAGCATCTGGCCCCATCGTCCGTAAAGAGATTAGTTTGTGAAACAAATCCAATGCTTTCAACCACTCACCATTTGATGCATATCCTGCAATAATTGCATTCCATGAAACCAAATCTCTTGATTTCATCCTGTGGAACAAATATTCCGCTTTTTCTATTCGCCCTTGTAGTAAATAGAAACTTACCAAAGCATTGCACACAGAAATATCTGCTGCTAGTTCATTCCGGCGCACAACATAACAATGAATCTCTCTCCCCGACAAGTAGGCAATATTTTTATCTAAAGAAGCAAAAATGGGCAGAATATTTGCAATAGTTGCATAATTTGGGTCCATTGGTCCTTTGAGCATCCAACTGAACAACTCATATGCCTTCTTTATCAATCTATTCTCAGAAAACCCTGCAATCATTGCATTCCATGAAACAACATCTTTGGCAGTGATGCTAACGAACACAGCATATGCATCATCAGAAACAAGCCCACATTTTGCATACATAGATATAAGAGCATTTCCAACAAGAACATCTGTATCCAATCCAAACTTAATCACATAAGAGTGCACACTCTTCCCCATATCTAAATCCCCTAAGCGAGCACACACAGGAAGAACGGTAGCAATGGTGACCGAAGTCGGCTTAGCCATCCCACCTACATGCATTTCATGAAACAACTTCATTACCTCACCATTGTACTTCCGAGATGCAGAAAACCCAGATAAGACAATGTTCCAAATGACGGAATCTGAGTAACACATTTGACCAAAAAGTGTCTTGCAATCATCCAATGCACCACATTTGGCATACATATTGAGCAGTGCTTTAGAGACAGAGAGGCATGAAAGATGGCCGTGTTTGACAACATAACCATGAAGTGCTTTTCCAAAATTGATTGCTAAGAGGGCAGCACAGGATTTGAGAAGGGCTGCTAATTCCTGGTAATTGGGTTTAAACTGACCAGAGCTTTGAGAACTATGACAGGGAAGAGGCAAGGCTTCATTATGCCTGTCATCTATGCAGTAGCTCCTTTTTAAGTTTTGAGAACTGGGTGACGCATGTCCACAAGCAGCTCTTCTGAACTTTAAATTTATGTTTGAAAAATTGAAATTTCTCAGCATTGTAGCTGAAATAAATAAGTTTTAAGCTTTTTGACTTCCCACTCAGAAACCTTAACCAAAATTGGGCAGCCAGCGGAGAGAATTCTGCTGAGTCCTTATATGGAACCCCATTCTAAGCTTCATAAACTCTTATGTCCCTCAAATCAGTAATTCAACTACATATACCACATATCAGTGAAAAGAAAACATGACCATCCCATGACTCTTTCTGAGCCCATATCTGCATTACCAATCCAGCCAACAAAATCCCACAGAGTCTACTTCCAAAGACCAGCCCACTGGATTCTTTGCTCAGAAAAAGATGACTGAAATTGAGGAGGAAAAGGATTATATAAAGATGCTTCCTGACTCCACCTTAAGGATCATCTCTTGAGTGTAACACTCTTCTTAATGACTTGCTCAAGCCTATTTTGAATAAACATGACAATATTTGTATTTCAAAATCTCTCAGCTTTTAATTAAACCAGCCTAGTGGTTGGAACACATGCATGTTGGCATAAGTAAAAATATCCAATTACTCACCCTTTTGTCTTCTCCCTTTCTTTCTCTCACTTCTTTTTCTCTTTCTTTCCTCTCTTTTCTTAAGCTTTCTCTCCAAGCCAAAAAAAATTGCAAAAATTATCCAGCAAAGTTTAATTGTGGCACACCTAAGTAAATCACAAAATCATGAGAAAACCCATATGAGAGATTCGACAGAAATCCATCAGCCTTCTTTGGGAATTTCACATTTTCTTAGCAAAAATCATCAAAACTGGAATCAGATTAAAAAGAAAAGAGTGGGTTTTATTTAAAATATTGTTGGGGTACATGAACATTTCTCTAAATGCAGTTGAAATGCAGCAAATGCTCTAAATGCAAAGAACCAGGATCGACGAAATTTCTCACTGTAATCAACCAACCAGTCTTTTACCTATAACCATAATCAGAATTGAGAAATAAAACATAACCAGTTTCCTTTAATTTTCTTAGCAGAGAATCACAGATTAACCGAATTTGGGGAAAGCCTTTACTAAAATTTGAGCATTCTTCATTTAGTATGCTCTTTAGTTTGAAACTAAATTCGAAACCGGAGAAGAGATAAATTTACCTGGTTCCGATTTGAGGCTGTAGCTCCGCAATTTGGAGCAGTGACGAGCTCAACTGTGAGAGAGAGAGAGAGATCAACTGGGGCAAAAATTATACAATTACAGGCTACAATCACCCACCGAAACATATGCCGGTTCAAATATCATTTTGCTAGAAAGCAAGAAAACTAAATAAACAGGAAAGAAGTATACTCAAAATAAAACTTGAGAGAGACAATACCTTGCTAGAGACTGTTGTGCTGGTGCAGTGAGATACCAGAGCGTTCTGCAGGAGTAACAACAAGATCTGAGCACTCGTTCTAAGGGGAGAGAAGGGATCGAAGTTGGGACTTGGGACTGGGTTTAAAGAAACGACGAAGTCTAACTTCAACTCAAAACTTAGTTTTTTTACACCAACCCGTATCTGAACTCTTTAACCCCATCAATTTTGTCATGACTCATGAGTGACCAAAATCAATTTATTGTTTTCCAAATTTACACTATAATTCAAAATTGTATCCAACATTTTATGAAACTCATTTTTTAGATTTGTCAACCGTTCACATTCTCAGCGCATTTTTGTTTTGCAAATATAGAAAACCGTTTTACAAAATGGTACTGAATAACCTCTTAGTATCTTTAATCCATGTTTGTGTGTTTTATAGATGATATATGCAAGGGATTGATATATGGTGCAAAACGACGTACTTTTGAGGTTTTTAATGCATTTCCAACAATAAAACGAATAGTCAATCGGTTGACCCATAGTCAACTTGTGGTCAACCATGACTTTTGAGTGCCAAAATATTAAATATCTAACATTGGAAATGCAATACAAGAATATTCCATAAAATTGACTAAGAACCCAAAAAGTCAAAGTTTTTATCCAAGAAGTCAAACTAGGTACCATGGTCAACTCTGAAGGTCAAGATCAAAAGTCAACCTTGTGACTTACCATAAAATGTCCCCAAAATCAACATGGAAGGTTCTAAATGTCCTTAAGGTAATCAATGTCTTTAACCGTAAGAAAATAACACTTGTCTTCACCACATCTTCCTTTTGTTTTTATCCTCTTTGCCTTTTGATTCTTCATATAATTTGCTAAAATTTATTGGATATTACTCTCTTACCCACCACCCAATTTTCCTCCACATTCGCACTTAACATTCTCCTAGGGTAGTTTTGCCATTTTACCTCACATACTCCCTCATTACCAACCATTAGATCCCTAGATTAGATCAGAATCTTTCACCACATATTCACCTTAGTGTGTGTGTATATATATATATATACAGTCTCATTCACATGCGCACGTTCGCACGTAAAATAAAATGCGAACATCCTCATTGCGAGTGCAAACCAATGATCAAAACCGTCTATATTTTAGGTCATCATTCAAGGATCATTTTGATAAAAAAAAATCAAATTGGAAATTATTTAGCTATTTGATTACCACATTCATCGTTTCAACCTTATCTGACGGGCTGTATTTGTTTGTAAACTATACAACGAACAGATGACCAAACAATCTCCAATTCGGCTGATTTTTTGCAAGGATAATTCTTGAAAATAAATCTAAATGATGAACGGTCTGATGATTGAGTTATGTTGTCAATTGGTCGTGATGCATATGTTCGCATTTTACTTCACATGCGGACGTGCGCATGTGAAGAGGACTGATATATATATATATATAATTTTTACCTCATTTAGAGTGTCAATGATTTATTCAATCAATTCATAGTAGCCCTTACCCAAAAATCACCAAATTTTCTCCCTTCTTCCTCTTCCAAACACTCTCTTCTCTTGGTGACCCGTCAAAAGGTTGACTGGTCGACGTCCCATGTAGAAGTAGTGCTCAGAAGTAGATTGAAGCTCGGCGAACACAATGTTTGCAGTCGAGATGTCCAGACTAAGCAGTTGGGTGCGAAGAGAAGATTTTGCACCGTTTGGTGCCCGGAACAGAATGAAAATTCTATATTTTTTTTTAAGATGAGGGGAAAAAGGAGGTTGACTTGGCGTGACGATGGGGAGCTCTCTGCCCGCTTGAGCAATTTGCAGGTGATGTTTGAGATGGCCAGGTAGTTATGTAGTGTGTCAGAGATTTTTGTCACTGGTGGGTCTTCAATGACCAGACAATAGTAACAAGTTTCAGCTGGGTCATCACTAGCGGACGAAGAGGTCATCGGCGAGCAGTGATGTCATCAATGAGCAATGATGTTACTAGCGAGCAATTGAGCTACTAACAGGCACTTGGGCACTTGAGGGTTGACCGTGAGGTTGTGGGTTGACCGGGCAATGAAGTTCCATGTTGATAGATGATTGATCAATTATATAATCGATTGATGTTGGTGAACGAGTGAATGGGTAAAGTGAACGAAACTTTTGTACACAAACGGCGCCAAATATTTCTCTCTAGATCGGGGGGGGGGGTATAATCGAAGTGTAAGGTCGGAGAGAGAGAGAGAGAGAGAGAGAGAGAGAGAGAGAGAGAGAGAGAGAGAGAGAGAGAGAGAGAGAGAGAGAGAGATGACACAAAATATATACTGGTTCACCTTCCATGAAAGGAGCAGCTACATCCACTTAAAGATATTCCACTGTGTGAGAGGAAAGAAAAATGTACAAGAGATGGCCAAATGGCCATTATAAAATGTGAATGGCAAGAGATCCTTTCTAAGTGGGAGATAAGTCTCTTTTATAAGTAAGAGAGTGTACTCTCCTTTTACATGTTTCCAATCTGAGATGAAATTGTATATTTTCCTAGCTTATTGCTTATTATGAAACATCTTGGTGAGTGTGATAGGGAGGCCTCCCGATGAGATCTTGGCGGACCTCCACTCCAATGAGGTAGTTTGGGTGTCGGGCTACATGATACATGTTGTATTCGGGGCCTACTATGTCATGTGGGCCTTTCACCCAGATGTTACATATGTTTGGTGGTATAATAATACACAGTATTCGATGTGAGTGAAATTGGAGAAAAAATTAGGCAAAAATAGATTTTAGGCTCACTTCTATCGCTAAAATATCTCTCAATTTAACGGATAAATTAACATTAGTTTAGCAGAAAAAACTGATAGAGAGACTAAAATGATATACAATGTTTAGTTGAGTGATGTTAAGAAAATATTTGTTCCCATTGATAACCAATTGCAAAATAATCCTTCAATGCTGAACGTGTAAGGGCATCTCCAATGGTATGGAGTGATACCTATATACAAGTCCTCTTATGAGTTTTTTCATCTCCAATGGTGATTTTTTTTAACCAAACTCGGATTTGCATGAAATTAAATCTATATATCCTAAGTCTCAAATTCAGTCCTATAATTTTTTGACTTGGTGGGCCTATGTGCATGTGGAAGAAAGAGAAGAGAAAGAGAAAAGAAAGAAGAGAATAAAAAAATATTAATTCATATAAGTTTGACACTTAATCATTTAGTGTCAAACCTATATGAATAGTTAGGGGTGGCTACGGTATAAACCGTGGTACAAATAGTACTATCGAACTTACTTTTTGGAGGACAAAATTAAATAAATAAACTAAAAGAACCTTATTGTGTCTAAAGTGACCTGTACCATGCATAAGTTTTCAAAACTCTTTATTTTCCAAAAATAGTCTTCAACATGCTTTTCATTCACCTTACGGCCAACAGTTTAACGGTTACTAATTAAAGCGAGACCACTGCTGTTTTTTTTAAACAAATTTGTTTTAAAACAAAGTGGGATAATGTAATACCCCGAATTTTCATATTTAATTTCTAGAGAATTCTTGAAATTAATTAAGGAAATAGAAATTGGTTCTCTTGTCTAGTTTGTGAAATAAAAATATTTCGGAAAGAATATTGACTCGAAACATTTTATTTTCGAGGGGTCAAGAGTTGACTTTCTTATTCGTTGATTTTCTCTAATGACTTCCTTCACGAAAGTCGTAGAAATACTCGATACGAGTTCGTAGACATGTGGCACGTTAAATTCCGAGATTATATGAAAAAGTTATGGTCAGCGGAAGTTTTATGTATTTTTTTTGAAGGTATTCCGACCAAGTTGCATTTTCCTTAGAAATTGCATTAATCTGTTCATTATTCGAGAATGTGGTCTTCTAATGATTTATAGTAGACATCTTAAGGAAACTCTCAGAGTTGGAATCACTCAAAAATCATATATCTAGACTTAGTTATGATTTTTACAAGTTATGTGAGCACAAGAAGAAATTGAATTAAGCTTGTGTTGAAAGCATGATCCAACAATTAACCTCACTCTTCTAGAAATAATTGACCTCACATTTCTAGAATTGATCTGAGAATTTTAAGTTACAGATCCTATCATTTTCAACATCACAAATACATCCCCCCATCCCCTCATCATCCCAAGAGCCAAGTAAGGCTAACCAACTAGAATTAGCAACTAACTTAAGTAGGGTTAGTGTATTCTCTAGCCTATAAATAGCATGGTTCAGCCATAGAATGCTTTGCTAATTCACTTCTCCCTTTCTCCTCTCTAGCTCTTCTTACTTCAGCCTCCCAATAGTGTATAAACTTCACTTAGAAGCTCTTTGAAGAGAAAACAATCCCTAACTAGTCAAAGTAACCTTGTCCAAGAACTTGGTTATCTTGTGAAGTCCCAATTTGAATTCAATCTTCCAACCTTCTATTGATCACTCAATTTCATGTAAGTACAGAATACATCCTTATACTTTTTTATCTTTAAGTTTATCAAAGTACACAAGCAAGTAGAAAATAGAAGGGAATAAGTTTTATAGAAAACTTAAATCCTGTTTTCTGAAGTTATTCCGGCAGCCAAATTAGAAACCTTTAAACACATACTTCGGCTCATTTTATCATCTTGACTTCTTCATAAAAGTTGTTCCATATTGTGTCTGTTATTCTGTATTCAAATTTCATGATCATCCAACGGGTCAAACTTCTTGTATCTAAGAATTTATCCAGTATGCTCACTGAGAAACCTCTTTGTTGTTCATAACTTCAAGTGGTCATATCTCACTCATTGCTTAGCCAAATTTTATGATCTTTATATCAAAATTAAGCTTAGAACCTGAACTTCTAATCTGGAGAATATCATAATTATTAGTCAGGTTTACAGTACGTAACAGTTTAAGTTAAAAAGGTTAAAAACAGAGCATATATAATTATGGACTGTTTTGGACATTCTTCATTTATGGACTTGGACATCTTGGATATGTTGACTTGGACTATACCATTTGATTCCCTATGAAAATTCCTTTGAAATAGTGTACTCACTTGATTATTTTGGACTTGTGGTGGACAATATAACAAAATTTGAAGTTTGATGATTCTAATAGAAGAATCATTTATGAACTTCCATGGACTTGGACTTGGACTTGGACTAAAAACTGAAAATATTAATAATAACCTAAATTATTATATCATAACTAATTTCTTTAATACTTGTATTTTATTTATAGTTATACATGCTATTATATTCTATTGTTATACTTATGTTTTATATTTATATACATACATATATATTGTTCTACATAAGTTTATGATTATTTGCTATAAATTATATTCTTATTAAATTACTTGTGTTTTACATATGTTTATCTTGAATTACATATGTTTCTACTTATTATTGTAATATATATGTTTATGCTTATTTACTAAAGAATATGATCTTGCTTAATACATAATAAGTTCAATTACTTATGTTTTATGTTTATGAACATATGTATATCTTGTTTTACATATGCTTCTCTTTTGTATGTATTTTACTTGCACATGATTATCTATTAATCTCATATTGGTGCATGATTTTATTTATTAAAGTGAACATATCAACTTAGTATTATACATGTATATATATTAACATGTATGGAAGAATATATTATTAGGAGTGAAATAATGGTTGGTTATTTTGTATAAAGCTTTGTTATAGACTTATAAGTTAGTCTATAAGTTTTGTTATAGACTTTTAATTTAGTCTCTAACTCTATATTATTAAATAGAAGTTTTTGTATTGGAGATTTTTGTACCAAGAAAATAGTACTACTTGGTCTAAGTGAAATACTGGAATCACAAGGGTTTATTTTGGTGAAAAGCTATGGGCTCATGTCCCTCGGATAGTGCACTATTATACCTCTAGGGAACGAGAAATCGACCCTCGGGTGTACATGCTTGGGTATTTCGGACCCCGGTATGCTGCGGCTTATCCTGTTACATTACAGGATTTATTTTTGTGTGAGACCAGTAAATCTATAAATTCACTTGATTTGGGGTTTTCTCTAACTCTTATTATTTGATTTATGAACTTCGATGGTAACATGCTAAGTTGCGTATATTGTTTAGCATGGAGATAATCAATACATATTTGTAATATGCTAAGGTGCATATAGTGTTTGAGATAACTAATATCTACTTGTGATATATTGATATTATGATATGTCGATCGAACATATATGATTTTAGGTTATATCAATGCTGCAATGTTGGTCGATTACATTTGAGACTGAATTATTTGGGTTAAAAATGTTCTTGATATATGTGAATTATATTCACTAAAATGGGTATGAAGCAACATAAAATGTTCTTAGTATATTTTTGATTGGTTGTTTAGTTTTGATATCTTATAAGATACATTAATATAAGAATGTAAGCTGTACTTATTGGGCCTGTGTTGCTCATGATGCTACACCTTCTTGTTTTCAGGTTACGATGCTTGGGGGAAAACGGGATGAACATTTAAACAAATATTTTATATTATGTATTTTTATTAAACTCTGATATTGTAAGATAATATTCTTTTAATTTTCAAATAAAAGTATTTTTCAGACATTTGTTTCATTTGATTTATTTTATGTTTTAATTATTTCATTCGCGTCATAAATTCGGGCACCATATTTCAATATAATATTGGTCTCGGATTTAGGGGCGTGACAGATAAGGTAAAATTTAAACATAGTTTAGTTTAATTGATATAGGAAGAACACGAATTTTAAGGAAAAAAAAAACATAAAATTAATTTTTTTGCGACGGTATTCTGGGCACACAATAGAATTTATTTATTCAAACATATTTACAAACTAAAAACCCAGAGCCTCACTCTTGGGTAAACAACTAAAGTTTGTTTTAGTTATTCATAAATACAGACTTACTTAGAAGGGAAAAAAATTGAAGCTAGACAGTGGACTATGCTTCGACTCACCTTTGGCTCTCTTACTCTGAGATTATATGTGTTTTAATTTCTGATGCCTTACAAACTGAAAATAAGGCTCTTTATATAGAGAACAAAGAGCAAAAAGCGAACAATAAAACAAAAGAGCATGGACCATGTTAGGTGGACTACTTTTGGAATCTTTTGCAAATGGAGGAGGGTGGCACATCCTTGTCTTTCATAAAAGAAAGGATGATGGGATGATGGTCTTGTCTTTTTGCTTTGGATGGTAGTGGAAGATGATAATGCAGATTCCTTCTGATAAGGTTAGGTATACTTTTATACCTTATCCTTCTATCATATTGTCTATATTCATGAATGCTTCGTCGTTGAAGTCTAGATTATTGGGGGTTCCTGTGCCGCTTTCGACACCTCTGTCATATTTTTCGACATGAAAATCCTCAAGATGTGTATCAGGATAGACCTTATAGGGATTTGCCTCAGAAATATTTTCTAACCACTTGTAGGTGGTCATTGTGCAGTCAACATCCTCTCTGATTAAAGCAGAGAAAAAATCACAATTAGTGGGAGGAGGATGGTCATAACTTGTTATAAGGATTTTCTCACTATTAGCGAGAAGATAATTGGCTTCTTGGTCTTGAGGCACCAATTTTTTGATATAATCTATAACCATTGCTTTGACCCAGGGAATGCTCTGGTTCGGGTTTCCATTGAAACCTGCTATTGCTGGATCCTTTTCGTTTGTTGGACCATTAATTATTCTGACATAGTGAAATTGAGAAAGAAATATACTCCACAAAACTGTCTTCTTTCTTGATCCACTCTGGTGGAGTTGATATGTACTTAAGTCTGAAAATACAACCATCTGGTCTGATGTTCTGGACCGTATTTACTATGATTACAGGAAGACCTTTCAAATCATAATTATTTTTTGTCCATATATTATGGACAAAACCATTCTCTATAAGTCAAAACTTATGATTTTGATGATGTTCAACTTGAACATTTACTACGTATCTTCCGTAGAAATGACCATGGACGGGAAAAAGAGTATTAGGTAACCCGCCATCTCCAGCAGTCCCGATTACATTGTGGAATTCAAACCATTCTGGTTTTGTTAGTGCTATGAGAGGAACCTTAGCACTTTCTGGAGATTGAATCATTTAACGTTTTTTTTTAGTTTTCTGAACATTTATTCCTCCATCATGGAGTTCTTTTGCTAGGGCATACATGTTACGACCCATCCCAGAATTACCATTTTTTTTAAATAGTTGTTTTTACAGAGAAATAGCAAAAATGTTATAAATTGAAGTTTCGGGAGTCTAATTGGTGGTCAAAAGGTTGACTTTTTATTCCATTCAAAAGTTGGTCAGAGTTTCTTCACGAAAGTTGTAGGTCTCGTCAAACCGAGTTCGTAGACGTGAAGTACACGTAAATCGGGAATTTATGATCTTCGGAATTCGGGAATTTATTTTAGGGGAGTTACTATTTAGGGATTTAGGGATTTAGGGTTTCCATTTTCGAAAACCCTTTCTCTCTCCCCGACCCGCGCCCCCTTCTCTCTCCCATAAACTCTCTCTCGCGGCCTCACCATCACCGGCCGGAATCTCACTCCTCCGGCCACCCCATGGCCTGAAACTGGTCCCAAAACGTTCACCAATTTACCACCTACAATCCCAGCCAAGCCACTTAGATTGAATCAGAGTGTGAAAGGAGAACTCGATGTGAGAAAATCCGAGAAAAATCGCCGAAACTATCGAGATTTACGAAGGTGACCGGCGCCGATTCCGGCCACCCCAGCTCCGATCCTTTACTGGGTTTTGAAGCCCACTTCACCACGAGTTCATAGCCACCGGTATTGGGCAATTTGGTCGCCGGACGACGGCGAATCGAGGATTTGAAATCCGGCGAACCCGTGAACTTCTCGAGGTAAATCCGACCACTTCTAGCCAGAATTAGACTTAGTCATAGTTATGGAAATTGTTGCTGGTGTTATGTTGCAGGTTGTGGTAAAATTTGGTGACCATCGGAGATGGTCGGAATGGCGGCGTGTGGACTTCACGCGCAGCCACCTTTGGGCGGCGCGTCCGGCCTCCTATGGTCGGGTAGTTTGTTCCATTAGCTTCAGTTTCTCTTTGTGAACGTGTTGGTGTTTGGTTTGTCGATTTTGGTGTAGTTTGGAGATTTATCGGATTAATTATCGGTCCGTTACTAAACGGTTTTCGTCCTAGGTTACCATGTAACCGTTGGATGTTGATATAATTTGACTGGAAGGTTGGGATAAATATTTTGAGACTTTTGGACGGTTGGATTAAGGAAATTTGAAAGTTTGGTTAATTGAAGGATAATTGTGGATTATGTGTTCGATAAATAAATACGTTTATTCGTTTTATCGAACCGCGTTGGGAGTTTTTCAGGGTTCTAATATTTTCAGGTTTTGGGAGGACCCTAGTTGGGTCGATAATTCAGTTAGATTTTTGAGAACGTTCGTTTATTAATTTTGGTCCTCGATTTATTTTATCCAGGAGGACCAGTAGAGCCCGCAGCAGGAGAGGACTCAGCTAGGCGACAGGCCTAGCCGTACTGTGAGTGGACATTTGTTTTTAAATAAATATGTGCATGCAATAAATTGTTTTAATGTTATTTGAGCATGATTTGCATTGTTTAGCAGTTCGAGGTGTGAGCATAACCTATGTTGCCAGAGCCACCTCAGTAGAATCAGTGTGTTAGGGTACATCCTCAGCTTATCCAGTATCTATTACGGTATACCCCCAGCAGTTCAGCATATGTGAGTGCACTCCTCAGCAGATCCGGATCGCAGTCTATAGCTTAGTGAGACATGCATGTAACATCTAGTCGGCAGATCCCCTCTAGATGTAGATCACCTGGTCGGCAGACCCCTCTAGGCTATCTGGTCGGCAGTTCCATCCAGATCATCTGATCGGCAGTTCCCTTCAGATCAACTATACACACAAATACTCCGTCTGGTCGGCAGATACCTCCAGACCCACCAAACAGCAGTCCCCTTGAGCAAGCTTCCTTCATATCAGCCTGGTCGGCAGCTCCCTCTAGAGTCACAGTGAGCCATAGTTTGGTCGGCAGTCCCCACCAAAACCCTAGAGAGTTACAGCTTAGCGAGCTTGATCAGAGTTAGGGAAAATGAGTGGTTTTCCCTCAAATTTAGAGTCCAGATAGCAAGAGAGCAAGATTTGATTTATTTATCAGCTTTTCAGTTATGATTTCAGCTTTCAGTTTTATTAATTGTTTTACAGCTTGCATGCATACTTTCAGAAAATAAATTGGGAAAGCAATTCAGCTTTATTTCTAACCAGTTCATTTTTCATCCACTCACGCTAATAGTTTTCAATTGTTTTCCCCTGGGCCCTTTGGTTTCAAATGCCCAGGTTGCAGAGAGTAGAGGCCGAGTCGTGTACTGAGTCGAGGCGTTAGCAGCTTATTGTACCCGACCATTGTCAGTAGCTTGTTTTGCTTCTGTCAGTTCATTCAGTTGTTTTTAAATTCTAGATGCTCTGAATATCTATTTGGTTTTGTAAAACACTCTAAACACCTTTGGTTTTAGAGTTGAGACTTCTGCTTTTATTTCGGGGTGGGTCCTGTCAATACAAGGTTGAAAACATTTGCCTTGTATTTCTCTCTTGATATTTGTACAGAAGATTATCAAGCAAAGTCTTTTGATGAGTAAGCAGCTAGCTGTCTGCCTGTTCTGTAAACATCTTTATCAAAAGTCATAAGTTGATAGCCATGAACTATCTTTGTTCTAGTGGGAACATTTTTGCTTTCTGGCAAAGCAACAGCCATCAACGGATTTGATAAACCTTTACCATTTACCGTTTGAGATTGGCTAGCCAGTCCTTTACCATCCACTGATGAGTTGTTAAGGTTCTTCTTGGAACCTTGGTGTATGTGTCTATGATAACTTTCATTTGACTTTTGCCTGTGTTGGTTCTTCTGAACTTTGTCATTTCTCTAATGAGGGCGTCTGAAAGATAATTCTTGTTACCTGCAATTAATTCAACATTATAATCATATTGGTTAAGAAATAATTGCCAATTTGTTAATTTTCCTCTATCAACAGCTTTATCAAGTTTAAAATTTAAATTTTTTTTACTCTAGCACAATCAGCTATAACTGTAAACATTTTTCCTAAAAATGCAGGGTTGAATTTACCATTACAAAATTTACAAATCTTTTCGATATTAGTGCCTGGAGTTTTTGCTAAAACAATACCTGACCAGTAAATCTCACTATGGCAGTTTGAAGAATTCATCATTCTCTTCTAGTTGTTGTAAAGCAGGCAATTTTTTACATAAACTCTTGATTTGTCCGACTATTTTTTCATCATCTTCTGTGAATTTCCATGTTCTTTTAGAATTTGTTTTACGCAATGTTCTAAAAATCCCTAGGCGATGAGCAGGGGCCTAGCGCCTAGTCGGCTAGGCGGGGACTAGTCGGCCGCCTAGGCGGTTTTTTTTTAATAATTTATTTATTTATAATAAGTATAAATCATGATATACTACAACTATTTTTTTTGTTACAACCACAATTATAGTGATTTCACTTATTTGAAATTGGTAAAAATCATGATATATGATTTGCACGTAATTTACGTACAAAACATACTTCTAACTACTTGAATAATGTTTCTCCAAGAGCCAAATAAAATCATTAATATGTGTTTTTATTGTTTTCAGGTTGAATAAGTGAGTTGAAGTAATTTTGAGCTTAAAGATGTAATTTAGGAACTTATGGAGCATTTCTGAGAAGAGGCCAAAAAGTCAAACCGTGAATTTGGAGCACCAAGATTACAAGAATCAAGCCTTGGAAGTGGAACACAAGATCATTCCGGAATTTTGGCCAAGAACCCGAAAAGTCAACTTTAGGCCCCTAAAAGTCAACTGTGACTCACCCCAGCCCACCTATGGTCAACTCCGAGGAAACGACGACCGCGTCGAGATGTGACTTCTCTATCAAGCTTCCCAATTCAGCTAGGAGAGCATCATTTGAAGAATTGATATATTTTGGTGGTAATTTGAAATTCAAATTCAAAATAGAGACAAAACATTTAATGCTTTAATCACATTTTGTCTCTTAGCCTTCCCTTACCACATTTTGTCTCCCTATGGTCCCAAATATGATTTTTCTTGTCCATTAACACATTACCTCTCTATGCTTTCTCTCTTCTTTGTTTTCCTACCTACCATAGCCTTCTAGGTAATTTCCTTAACTTAGATCCTTAGTTATTAGCCATTAGATCATTTTCAACCCATCTCCACCTTCCAATCCATTTTCTCTCCCTCCATATATATTTCATTTCACTTCCATTTTGTGAACACAAGAACATCATTCATCAACCCTAGCCTCCATCAAAAAGTTCCCAAACCCTTTCCTCTTCATCATCTCCCAAAAAAGTCCCAAAAACACTTGGTTCCGGCCGTCCGGCGACCGGTCTCCCAACTACAGCGCCCGGTCGCCTGGCAACGGCGGCCAACTCCATTCCTCCATTTTTTCCTTCTTCCACCCCTCATATCTCTTTCCTTCCTTCACCAAACTTCTTCCTAAGCCCTCCTCTATGTTCCTAACCATTTTTCTCCACCATTATATCACTTCTACCTCACATAAGCTTGGAGACATCAAGAACATCAAGATACTTGGAGTTTTGGACAAGAAGAAGCTAGGAGAAGAAGAGGAGGCCATGAGGAGCTTGCTTCAAGTCTTGGTGACAGCAAGATCGGGGCCACTATCTTCATTGAGCATTTCTCTATCTCCATTTACTTTCATTTATTGCTTATCTTGTCAATCTTGAGATTATTGATGTAAATTCTAAGTATATGTGAGTAGTTGTTAGGGTTGGGGACTAGGGTTGTGTGCCCTAGTCCATTGATGATGAATTGGATGATTCTTATATATATATATACATGTTCGTGTAATTGGGTATGCTTGTTGCCTATTTTAATGTGTTAGATGCATGTCTAGGAACTTTATCACTTCTAAAAGCATGTGTTTAATCTATTTTGGTAGAGATTGTGAGCTTGATAACCTTATTCTCTCTAGACAATTGGCAATGGATGTGATGAGTTTGTCTTGTTTGAATCCCTAGGTCTTAGTGCCCATTGCCTTAGTTTAGCAATTTGAGAACCATAGCATGGCTTAAGTTGTCTAGATTAAGAGACTTTGTGAACCATAGCATGGCATAAAGATACATAAGAAAAGACCATGGCCCTAGAACCCTAGTACGGCTAGGGTACGTGATTTGATCCATGATTTGTATGCGATTTGCATACAAATTAGGCCTCTAATCATCATTATTATGTTTGTCCAATGGCCATTTGTGAGTCTCTAATCCTTGTTTGCACACTTGTAGGTAAATTGAGCATCGGAACGATATTGGGATCAAAAGGAAGCATTTTGGAGTTTTTAGTGGATTTCCGGCAAAAAGACGAAAAGTCAACCCGAGGACCAAAAGTCAACTCGTGGTCAACCCCGACTTTGGAGCATCAAAGAGTCAAATGCCGAGTCCCGAGAATGAAGCACAAGAGAATTCCGGAAGATTGACCGAGAAACCGAAAAGTCAACTATGGTCAACTCCGAAGGTCAAAGTCAAGGTGCAAGTCAAGGTCAACCTTGTGATTCACAAATGTGCTCCCACATCATCAAGGACCACACTAGATTTGGTGAGGTGACATGTTGATTATTCCTCCCTTTTGTCCTCCCTTGTGATTTCCCTTCCATGCCCTTCATTAAACCTTTGAGCCTTTAGATTAAACCCTACTTCATCCTAGCCCTTTATTCTTTCCCCTCTAGCCTATAAATACCTAGTACTTGCCCCATTAGGTCAGACCTTCACTTCAGCCCCAAAATCCCTCACTTTTCCTTTCCCCTTTCCTCTCTCCACCTTTTCTCTTCGGATCATACATTCTCATACATTGCGCACACTTTACATTATTTACTTGCTTGCTTTCCTTACTTGTTGGTTGTTTCATTTCATTTGCATCATTATCTTTCCAAAACCAATCTTGACACCACTACATCACTCATTGTCACATATTCACCTTCACTCACTCTTTCCATCTCTCATCTATTCCATCATTGCTAGAGCATTTGATCACACAAATTACCAAGGGATTAAGGAGCCCATCGATCCTCGTTGGAATGACAACCCCCTTCACAATCTATTTACCCCATACTTTGACGGTTCGTCAATCCATTAATCAACTTGGCTTTGTGTGTGATTTACTTTATGCATTTGTGCTTCAACCCCCTTCACATTTATGAGGGAGGACCTTCATTGGTAGTATTGATGAAGGCTCAACTCTTATGACCTTTGTTGGCATAAGAATACATTAGATTGCATAACATTCCATAACCATTGCATGGGTGGAATGTGGGGGATTAATACATGAGCCTTTCAACATGTGTGAATTTGATTGTTTATCCATCGATATGGATTAGGGAGAGACCCGAAACTCCCAATCATTCTACCATTTCTTATCTATCCATGTTCCTCCTCTTTGCATTTCATTTGCATTAGTTTAGTTACATTACTTTATGTTGCACTTATCACCACACACACCTTATATTCACGTCTAATCTCACCATTAGTGCTAGGAAGCCTAGGTTACTAAATTACCGAAGGGGGTCTTGGGCCACCAATCCCCGTGGACACGACAACCCCGGTCACTAAACTATACACACTCTACTACACTTTGACTCTTCGTCAATATACCACAATTTTATTTATTTAAAATCAATGAGATTCCCTTTAAAACTGCACACACATTTCCACAATTCTTCCTCTTTCCCAAATTATAAACAGTCTCCTTGTTTCTCTCCCCTTTCTCCTTTATTATTATTTTTTTATTCTCTTTCAATTCTCTTTTGAGTCTTCTCTTCCGATTCCTCCTTTCATTAATCCCCTTTCCATGTTTTTTGGTCAACTCATTAATCCCTTCATTACTATTTTCTTTCTCCATTAATTCTCTTTCTTTCTCTATCGTTCATCTTTCATCACAGCTTTTTCTTTCTCTCTGCTACTGCTAAAGCACTCCACCGTTTCTCTCTCTCTCTCTCTCTCTCTCTCTCTCTCTCTCTCTCTCTCTCTCTATTTTCACCTTTCCATCACCCTTTTGCTTTTATCATTTACTGCCATTGTCACCATGAGAGGTGGCGATCGAGAATCACAGAGGAGAGAGAGGGTCGAGAATGAGATAGAGAGAGAAACGCTCAGCCATATACGTTCGCCCAGCCCCTCCTAGGGCTGCCCAACCTCTCCGAGACGTCCGCCCAGCCCCACCTAGACCTTGGTCGATTTTTCCGGCCGATTTACCATTAATCCGAGCGGTTGACCACCTTCTAGCGCCTAGGCGCCGCCTAGCCCGATTTTTAGAACACTGGATTTAGGAGATAACATTGTTGTTAATCCCGAGATTTTTAGAATAAAATCTCTTCTATAAATCTATAATTAATGACCCCTAAAAATCTATGTAGATTTTATCTGAAAATTTTCAGATTTTTTCAAGGATGTGAGGCTGGACTTTAATTATTCCATTCTTGATATTAATACCAAGAAAATCAACGTCATCTACGATAAATAATACTTTCTTTTCTCCTTGGATAATTCCATGCTGAATTATTAATTTAACCAGCTCATGTAGGTATTTCATATGTTCTTCTCTATTCTTTGAAAAGACTAATATGTCATCAATGTAAACAACACAGAATTCTGCCACATGTTTAAAAATGTTGTCCATCTTTCTCTGAAAGATTGAAGGATCTTGTTTTAAACCAAAGGGCATGACTAACCATTTGTAATGACCCTATGGCATGGTGTTCTGAAGGCAGTTAGAGGGATACTGTCAGAATGTATTTTTACTTGCCAGAATCTAGATTTAACATCAAATTTTGAAAAAACCTTTGCTTCCTTGAGCTGGTTTATTAATACTCTTGCTTGAGCAATTTGATAGCCATCTTTGACTGTTTTTGACAGGACCCGCCCCAGATTCCACCCTGGAATCCGAGGTGGACCTGGGGGCCCACAATAGGGAAATCCACACCGAAAATTCGGCATAAATTCCCCTAAAATGGACTACCCAAAACCTGCAATTTCCAAATCTCAACACTTCTAAATTGGTCCAACAAAACCAACTGAACTCCTAGGCCTGCTTGCTCACCATAACCACAAACATCCACCATAACAACAAATAGCCAAATAATATTTCAATAATCCCCTCAAGTATTTGCTGACTCAGAGCATACTAATGATACTATAAGATTTTTCCGTTATTATTTAATTGTTCGAGGTGTGAGAATAACCTATGTTGCCAGAGCCACCTCAGTAGAATCAGTGTGTTAGGGTACACCCTCAGCTTATCCAGTATCTATTAGGGTATACCCCCAGCAGTTCAGCATATGTGAGTGCACTCGTCAGCAGATCCGGATCGCAGTGTATAACTTAGTGAGACATGCATGCAACATCTAGTCGGCAGATCCTGACTCGATGATACCGGAGGGGTTGTTTGTGAGTATCGCCGTCAAAGTGTAGTGGGTGGTAAATTGTGACCAGGGGTTGTCGTACCCAAGGGATTGGAAGGCCCAAGATCCCTACTTGGTGAACAAATGCAAACAAGGTATACAATGCACTAGAAGTGGTGTGATTAGAGATGGTTTATGTACTTAGAAGTGAGGTATGTGCAACATGGATTTGTAGTGTTCAAAGTGTGTCACTCTTGAGTGACAAGGACCAGAACAGTGACTTGAAGTGACAAGGACAGTAGCTAAGTAACCAATCTAATCTAAGTGAAATTGTGGTGACAAGAACACAAGTGAATGTGTTGATAGCTTTGTGTGTTGTTGAGGTGAGAAGCCCAACAAATGTGTGATTGCTGTGTGATCAAATGGATGGAAACGATTGGGATTTCGGGTTCACTCTACCCCAATCAAATGTATGACAACTCTCAAGAACATGCAACAATGAATTCACTAAGGATCAAACCCCTATCCTAGCCATGTTATGGTTCTAGGATTGACTCTTCTAGGCCTATTTTGTGCCTTATTAGGGTCACAAATACTCCTAGTCTATTCATCCAAGCCTTGTTAGGGTCTCAAACAAACTTCCTAGGCATAGAGATTCAAGAATCAAGATTCAAACAAACTCAGTCCATTGACATAAACTCATCATGCTCATTGCAAACACATAGGATAAAATGTAATTAACATAGAATCCTAACATTAAGTTAAGTTGAACACATGCTTGAGAACTAATTAGATTCATAAACATGCATCAAACAAAACCGCATTTAACCAATGAACATATCCAGAAACGAATTCATCATGCATACTCAAGAGAAATCATCAAAACATCATCATGGGCTAGAGCACACAACCCTAGCCCCCAATCTAATGAACTACTCACAATTCATTGTCATATACATCAATAATCTCAAATAAGAAAGCATAAGTTCAAAGTAAGAGTGAAGAAGTTGAGAAAATGCTCAAGATGTCGATGGCCAGCAGCTCCTTGGTGACTCCAAGTATGTAGCAAGCCTCCTTGACCTCCCCTCTTCCTCTACAAGCTCCAACTTATCTCCAAGCTTCCCAACTCTTGATGTCTCAATGGATGGCAACTTGTGGTGAAGGTAGGTCGATGGAATGGTGGTGGAAAGTGTATGGTTGGAGTGTTTGGGATGTGTGGAAGATATTTCGTGAAGGGATCGAAGTGAGATGAGTGGTGGAAAGTGGTGAAAATGGAAGAACAAACCCGGGCAGAAGCTTGGGCGTCCGGGCGCCTTGCACGTCTGCTATGGTTTCAGGAAGCTTTGCCGAGAGAAAATGGCTTTGCTCCCCTAGGGTTTCTTCCTAATCGTGAGTAACTCTATGAGAATGGCTTGGGAGGGTCTGGTGAGCCTCCAAGGTTGCACTAGGGATTCCTAGTGGGGTGACATGGAATGGATGAGTGGAGAGAAAAGAAATGGAAAAGAAAAGGGAAGTGGAGGGAATAATGGTTAGTGGACATGTGAGAGGGTTGGTGGATAGCTGAATGGATGTGTGACCTGTGTCACACATGTGCATGGCTGGTGTAGGAGACTCTCTCCTGCTGTGGTGGTGCTCCGGTGGTGGTCCGGCGGTGCTGCCGCCTCTTGTGGTGGTGGTTTGCCGGAAAAATCGCCGGAAATGCAATTTCTTCATTTTCATTCCTTTCTTCGATTCTTCAAGGCCTTCAATGGCAACGTCTTCCGAAGGTGAATTCATGCAATCTTCAATGTCTAGAAGCCACGGTTGACTTCTCGTCCTCTTCTCGGAAGTGTGCCCAAAAGTACTCAAAATGCACCTTCTTGTGCCGAATTACCTCAAGTCACCTAAGTAAGCTGAAATCATGAAAACGCATATTAATAGTAACAAAATGCCTTCGGATAAGCTTAACTCTCGTGATTAGGAATACAATTTGCGCTATAAATAAGTGCAAATCAGATCCCCTCTAGATGTAGATCCCCGCAGGTCCACCTCGGATTCCAGGGTGGAATCTGGGGCGGGTCCTGTCAGTTTTCTTATTGATATCTCTATAGTCAATTACCATTCTTGATTTTACTCTGACTTCTTCAGCATGATTTCTCACATAGAATGCAGGAGCAAGATGAGGACTAGTCGATGGTCTTATCAATCCTTTTTCTAAGAGATCAGTAATGTTTTTTCTGAACTCTTTTGGATCTTCCTTTTTATATTGAGGAATAGCTTTTACATGACATATTGCATTCATATTATATAATTTTAGTTCATATACAATTGAGTTTTTTTTCCCAGAATTTTTGAGGATTTATGTCTATGTTATGTTTGAGCATTTTCTTAATTTCCTTAAGAGTAAGAATCTTATGTTTTTTTGTATCTTAGATTGAAGGTGTTTGTGATTATGCTCATGTATGAAGCTCACTTCTTCATCATCATCTTCTTATTCTTCATAAGATTCTTCAACAAGCAATTCTTTTTGTTGTTTATATTACAAAATTGTTTCAAATCTTGGCTTATAATCACCAAGGTTTTGTTGCAACTTCTGATATTGTGTAGTAAAATTTGGACCAACAATGCTCTTAGCTGTTTAATTGTCTTTTTGTCCAAAATTTTTTTCATTCTTCTTGAAGTCAATAACTGCTTCGTTTTGAGTAACAGTTTGCTATAATAAGAAATCATTTCCTAGCAAAATCTCAAAACCTTAGCCTTTAGATTGCCAAATCATTTTAATAGTAAAGTTTCCACCTCCTATGGTGATCTTTACGTCTTTTGTCATTTTTTTCATGGAGAATTGACTTCCATCCATCATTATTCCTATGACAATTCTTTTACTATCTTCAATCCAGAGTTCTTTTGGAATAGCAAATTTGTTTTGCTATAGTAAATCTTGATCAACTATCTAAGAATGCATATATATGATACTTTTTATGTTCAGGATATTTTAATCTGATCTTTATGTAGTTACTGAATCTACTAGTAGAGATTTTTTTTTATTGATGTATTTCTTGAGATTCTCTTTTTTCAGTAAAAGGTTTACTCTCTTGTTTTATGCAGGTGTTTTCCTCCATTTCTATTTCTTTGTCAATCTTTTCCACTTCTTCTTCAGATTTGGGTTGTCGATTAACTTTTGGTTGTACACTTGTACCACTATATTTGGTGGAATTAGGTTGACGAAATCTTCTTTATTATCTGCAAATTTTGCTTTTTCTATATCCCTTTTAAATAGCTCATTTCTTTCAGCTATATCATTGAAGTATTCTTCGTATTCTTGTTCAACTAGTTGACTTATTGAACTTTGTTTTATTTTCTTCTTGCTTTTGCTATGAAGCATTCTTTGTAATATGTCATTTATGACTCTTCACAAAATCATTGGGAGACTATTTATGTTATAATATTGGTTGTAGTCACAGATAAATGATCCCGAATTAACACGATAAGTAGACATTATTTCTCTGTTTGAGCCTAAAATATTTTTGCCTGTTATCATTGGACTAATACCCATGACCCATACTACTTGTTCAAGCTCAAGAGGGACATAAATAATTATTTACTGTTTGATCTATCTTTCCTGTCTCTACTCATCTTCCTTTCCCTTTGAAAAGACTCCGGAGAGGAAACAACTTCTCAAAGACGAATCACTATAAGTGATTGACACATATCAAAGATCAATTAATAAAGGAGAAGTCAAGGAGATTTCACTTCACCAGTGAATTTTCCTTTGCCAACCACGAAAGAAGAAGAAAATGAAAGTTCAATAGTGGTCACTAGAGGCTAAATTGAGCCTACTTTGATATTAATTGATAATGACTTTCTTTCCTTATTACTGTGCGAAGAAAGGAAAAATGTATTCATAGTACCAAAAGGTAGCAATATAAGATTGAAAAATTTTCCAGGTAATTGCTTCGCACCTTTAAAATAATAAACAAAGTCTACGTTTTCACACATGAGGCATTTTGGTTAATCCAGACAATTGCAAAGTGGTTCAATCATGACATAATTAAACAAATGAGCAGCCTTTGCTGAAACCTTTTTTGACAAATGAACCAACTTGGTTCATCATTTCTCAAATGAACACAAAGATATTTTCAGACACCATACAAAAAATAGTTGAATGGACTAAAAGGCAGTGATCTTTGGGAGAGATCCGGAGCAATCTCTTTAATAACCATTTAATAATAGCCAAATGTCATCAAATCTAGAAAGTCAAGAATGTGGCTCAATAAATTCCAGTGGAAAACGCCTGTCATCTCCTATTTCGTAGAAGACCCCAAAAACACAAAATAGTAGAAAGGGGGAGATAATTAACGAATTAATCATGATGAACCTATTCATCCATGAGACTTTCACACCCTTTATTTCATTTGCGCATAAGAAAAGAGAAAGTAAGGAATACCTTTTGACATTAAAGATATAATTAGAGTTTTAGTAGACAATGAAGTGCGAAAGTCATCAGCCAAGACATTCTGTATATATGGACAATTGTGTACAATGTTTAATTAATCAAGACACACAGTCTTTGATTGATTATAATTGTTCATACACAATTATAGAGGGTGAGGAGGGAATCATGGAACAACTTTCTAAATCCAATATGTGGATCCTATACCTGGAATTTGTTAACCTTAGCAGCATTTAATGTCGCAGGAAGAGAGAAAAGCTCAATGAAATATATGAAAGTCTTAAAGCAATAAAAAGTATGTCAATATATTTATTAGCTATAGCTAGTGGGTTGCCTAACCTAAGAAAGCTAGAGTCTTCATGTTTCAATACGGAAGGAAGGAATGAGAATATATAAATGCATAAAAGCTAAAAGGTTTTGACAAATAAAAACCTAAGGAATAAAAGTCAATAAATGCATGTCATCAAAGAAGATTAGTTATTTGATAATTATATAGGCTCAAAGCCTATATAAAGAGGCTTCATGCAAGGTGACGAAAAACATTCAGACATCTACAAAAAATATACAAACTACTCTCAACGAGTATCTTGTCAGCCCTTAGGCTACTTCAGTATTGGCACGAACGCTTGCGACTGCAATTACCAAGATGAGAATCTGCATGTATGTTTAGCGAATGCAATCTCCAGTGCTTGCTAACTTGCAACACCGCATTTGCGACTGCAGCATCGCAGCACACAATCTTTATCTCAACGCAATGCTCTGCTAGGGATAACATTGCTGGTATCGATTGGTAAAACTCTTTTCGAGTTTTACAAACACAAGTTCTTGTATCAACGAGGCATAATCAAGAATCTGAGCATGAAAATATTCCTCTTTGTGCGATAATCGTGACGAGAAGATGTCAAGACGAGTGCATAATCAATTTCAACAACAACAACTTGCACCTATTGGTACTGGCACGCCTACAACACATGAGCCAAAAGGGACGGTTTGATTCCGCGTCAAACAAGCTCATAAAGCTTTTCTGATCTCAACATTTTCGTTGGTCTGTTTAGCTCTTCTTCAAAATCATCTTGATTTTCTATAAACTTAGTACCACTGGTACTTGCTTCTCTCATTGCATTACTTCTTCTGAGATTTTGAAGATTAAGTTTTTGAAGATTTTTGTTCAAGTCTTCACACATCACTCTTTCTGTGACCTTCAAACCTTAGATTGATCTCTCCAGTCTTCCTATCTTGATAGGATATTGCTTTAGTATTTTCTGGCTGTATTTTAGGACTAGCTAGTTTCCATTCTAACAAAAAAGTTAACTTATTCCAAGCAATTTTTTTTATTTTCTCTAAATGGTTTCTTGGATTGGTGAGGAATTCAGTAGTGAAACCAGGGATATTGGTTATCTTGGTCTTTGGTTCTACTGTAATACTCATCAGTTCATAATACACTATGTATTCTATTGCAAGTTTTTGCATATTTTCTTTCATGACAATGCCATCTGTTTTTACTCTTAGCCTTAAAGAGTGAGTAACGTCTTTTAGACTTGTCTTGAAGTTTGGAAAACAATTGAAGTATACAACTTGATTGCATAGTGATGCTTCAAAAGTTCCTAACATACTCTTTTGAAAATCTATTATTCTATTATCTTGTAAGGCACATAGAATTGAACAATCTATATCATCCCTGAACATAAAAAATATCATCTATATGCATTCATAGATAGTGGATCAGGATTTACTATAGCAAAAAAAAATTGTTATTCTAGAAAAACTCTGGATTGAAGATAGTAAAAGAATTGTCACATGAATAACGATAGATGTAAGTCAATTCTCCATGAAAAAAGTGGCAAAAGACGTCAAGATCACTATAGGAGGTGGAAAATTACTATTACAATGATTTGGCAATCTGAAGGCCAAGATTCTGACATTCTGCTAGGAAATGATTTCCTATTACAACAAACTGTTACTCAAAACGAAGCAGTTATTGGCTTCAAGAAGAATGAAATAACATTTTGGACAAAAAGAGTTAAACAACTAAGAGCATTGTTAGTCCAAATTTTAATACACAATATCAGAAGTTGCAACAAAATCGTGATGATTATAAGCCAAGATTTGAAAGAGTTTTGTAATATAAACAACAAGAAGACTTGCTTGTTGAAGAATTTTCTGAAGAAGAAAAAGATGATGATGAAGAAGCGAGCTTCATACATTAGCATAATCTCAAACACGTTCATACATGATATGAATGCAATATGTTATGTAAAAAGTATTCCTCAATATAAAGAGGAAGGTCCAAAAGAGTTCAAAAAAGATATAACTAATCTCTTAGAAAAAGGATTGATAAGACCATCGATTAGTCCTCATCATGCTCCTGCATTCTATGTGAGAAATCATGCAAAAGAAGTGAGAGGAAAAGTGAGAGGAAAATCATGCAATAGAGATGTCAATAAGAAAACCGTCAAAGATGGTTGTTTCTGCCATTTTCCGACGGGTCGGGAGGAACGGGCTAGAGACCTTCGGTAGCCACAATCACACACAAAGACATAGAGACAAGATTTATAGTGGTTCACCTGGCTCAATGCGAGTCCTAGGCTACATCCACTTTTAGGGGTTCCACTATAGTGAATAATCATTACAAGTGTTTGACAGGTACTGAGTTGTCAAGTACCGGTAAGGAGGTACCGAGAGGGAGGTACCGGTAAGATACTTAGTCCCGAGAGGGGGTACCGAGAGGGGGTACCGGTAAGATACTTAGTCCCGAGAGGGTACTTGGTACCGAGATGGACTCGAGGTACCGGTAAGACACTTAGTACCGAGAGGGTACTTGGTACCGAGATGGACTCGAGGTACCAGGAGCTTGGCTCCCAATGTAGAGGCTGAAGTCAGCGTGTCCTTCTAAGTGAGGGAGGAGTCCCTTTTATAAGTAAGGGACCTCCTCTCCTCTTACATTTCTCCAATGTGGGACTCAAAGTCCCTTATGATATTCTATGGTGGGGAGCTCCCTTATAGATGTGGGACTCCCTAACCTTACATTTGCCTATCATTCCTTGTCTTCCTCTAGCTTGACCATGGCATATACCGCCATCGGTGATATGGTAGCAACAAGTCCCCCAAGTCCTTAGTTAAGGAGTCTTCTTCTCCAAGGAGGGTTCTTGACTGAGGAATTAATCCAAATAATGGTCAAGCTAGACGCCAGGCATGGAGGTACCGAGAAGATTGTTCCGAGGTACCGGCAAGGGAGGTACCGAGCAGGTAGGTACCGAGCATGGAGCTTCAAAGTACCGAGCAGGAGTTGATGAACCTGTTAAAGAATAAAGCAAATAGTTTGTGAAATGTTCAAGGCAATGCTCGTGACGCATGTGTGAACATAGGGAGCTGGTCCCTGTATCCATGCATAAGTAAGGAAGAGTTGTTCGAGGTCGCGAATTAGATGAAGCAAGAGCAAGTGTGGCCGTATACGAGCTGCCGGAGGCTTTGCCATGGGCATGTGTGCCTGGACTTACTACAAGCCGGTTCAGAGACCGAAGGCATGCGAGGGCTTACTGTTGCCTCACATGTTTAGCCTGAAGTCGTTTGTGGTCGAAGCATGTTTGTACACCATCTAATCAGACTCTAGCAACAAGCTTCCCTGTCACACACAGATATCATCATGCAAGTATAGTGCTCATAGGTACAAGGGTACCGAGCTATTAGGTATCGGCAGGATGCTGCCGTGGTACCGGTAGGCTGACTGTAAGATTGCTACTGTGATACTAGTAGGTACCGGTAGGGTTGCTACCGAGCTGAGTGTTCAGCATTGCCAGATGGGTGCGGACATATATGGACAAAGTATTAATATGCATGAGTATGAGTGCAAATAATTGTAATCGCTTATACATAGGGGCATATACCGAGGGACATATCGAGGCAACATGTAGGGACATATACCGAGTGACATATCGAGGCATATACCGAGGCAACAAGTTACTCAAAATACTCATGCAAAGAATTAATCAATGTCTATAGTCATGACCAATGCATGGCAATAATTATATGTCAAGGTACTGCTAGGTACCGATATGTTCATGGCACATAGTAGTGCATAAAGAGTATGGACTCTAAGCAATTAAGGGTGTTGCAAAACCATTATAATTAAATAAAGATAAGGAAACTTATCTTATGTGAGCTGCTGCATGTATGCATTTCAGAGGTACCGAGATGGACTCGAGGTACCGGTCAAGGGACTTGGTATCGGTGGTGTCCAATGCATGCATGTCACTTGCCTTCATATAAGTGCAAGTGGGTGATAGATTAATTACTTGGCAAGTTGGTGCCGTCTCCACTGAGAATATGAATTGCTTTGATGCAATTATGCTTTTGACTTTTCAAAGCCTTGTCTTATGTGAATCTCACATGTGCAGCAAAGTGGCATCGGTAAGTACCTGCAATGTATAATTGCAATTGCAATTATCAATTTGACTTTTCAACGTAGGTGGGCAGTAGCTTTTGTCTTTCACCCTTTAATTAAAGGCATGAGTTGATGTCGTTGGCCTCTCCCGAGAAGAATCATGTCTTTGCAAATTAACACCACCGAGTTGCAGACTTACACCTTCTTCACTAGGTACCGGACACAGGCACCGGTCTTCAGTATATATTTTTTATTTTATTTAGATGCTGTGTCTATTCACAAGGTAAGCATGCTGGTGAAGCAACTCAGATGAGGGCTTGGTTGTACCGAGACTGCAGCTGCAACCTTCAATCATAAACTAATAGATCCGGCCACCAAAAGCTTTTACTTACCGAGTCCCCCATTCCCCAATCCCCCAAGTTACCGGTGAGGAGAAATCGACTTACCGATGACTTTAAGTGGACTTGGTAAGCTGGTACCGGGATGGAGGATGGGAGCTTAGGTGGTACCGGCGATGTCGACCGGTATGGCAAGAGGTGTTGCCTGTGTAGTCAGTGTGATGTCCTTGGGCATTTCTTGGAGGCATATCGGCATGGAATTTGCTCCGTAAGGGACCGGTAACCCGGTTTACACCGGTGAGGGATGCGTGGTGTCGGGATGAGCGATGCTCCTGGTTCTTTCCTCTGCACTTCTTTTTCCTTCCCGAGCTCTCCCTCTCTTGGTTGCTTGTGAATGAGGAGATAGATGTGAGAGATGATTTCTCCCTTGGTTGTGAGCACGGGAACGGGAAGAAGGTAGACAGCCACGGGGTGCCCAAAGGGAATTTGGGACCATGCTATTCACACCCATTTTTTTGTATTTGTTGAGGTATAGCAGTACCGAGATCATAATATTGTATAATTGCAATTGTATCTTGACTTTTCAAAGGCACCATATATGAATGTAACCTTGAATTTGGCGGTAGGCCACATGCAAATATATAATTGCAAGCATGATTGATAATTCACAATGATATGTGAACAACAGCTTTCTAATTAAAGGTGCTGCCATTTGCTTTGATTTTTTTTTTTGCTAACGGTAATAAATCGAAACACCGGTTGACATCTCGGCACTTGAAATGAAACGAAGTATCGTCATGAAAGAGATGTACCGACATTTTTTATTTGGCGCCGCTCTGAATTGGGCTCGGTACTCTTGATTTGTTTTTGATAATCTACTAAGCTTGTGGTGATGGGCTCCGGATAAATTGATTGAAATAGGAAGGAACCGACAAAACTTTTTGTTCGGGTTCCCACAGACGGCGCCAACTGTTTCTGCCATTTTCCGACGGGTCGGGAGGAACGGGCTAGAGACCTTCGGTAGCCACAATCACACACAAAGACATAGAGACAAGATTTATAGTGGTTCACCTGGCTCAATGCGAGTCCTAGGCTACATCCACTTTTAGGGGTTCCACTATAGTGAATAATCATTACAAGTGTTTGACAGGTACTGAGTTGCCAGGTACCGGTAAGGAGGTACCGAGAGGGAGGTACCGGTAAGATACTTAGTCCCGAGAGGGGGTACCGAGAGGGGGTACCGGTAAGATACTTAGTCCCGAGAGGGTACTTGGTACCGAGATGGACTCGAGGTACCGGTAAGACACTTAGTACCGAGAGGGTACTTGGTACCGAGATGGACTCGAGGTACCAGGAGCTTGGCTCCCAATGTAGAGGCTGAAGTCAGCGAGTCCTTCTAAGTGAGGGAGGAGTCCCTTTTATAAGTAAGGGACCTCCTCTCCTCTTACATTTCTCCAATGTGGGACTCAAAGTCCCTTATGATATTCTATGGTGGGGAGCTCCCTTATAGATGTGGGACTCCCTAACCTTACATTTGCCTATTATTCCTTGTCTTCCTCTAGCTTGACCATGGCATATACCGCTATCGGTGATATGGTAGCAACAATGGCTATCAAATTGCTCAAGCAAGAGTATTAATAAACCAGTTCAAGGGAGCAAAAGTTTTTTTAAAATTTGATGCTAAATCAGGATCCTGGCAAGTGGAAATGCATCCTAACAGTATCCCTCTAAGGCTCTAATTGCCTTTGAAACACCACATGGTCATTACGAATGGTTAGTCATGCTCTTTGGTTTGAAATAAACTCCTTCAATCTTTCAGAGAAAGATGGACAACATTTTTAAACATGTGGCAGAATTCTGTGTTGTCTACATTGATGACATATTAGTCTTTTCAAAGAATAGAGAAAAACATATATATGAAACACCTTTATGAGGTGATTAAGTTAATAATTCAGCATAGAATTATCCTAGGAGAAAAAATTATTCTTTATCCTAGATATGATGAGGTTGATTTTTTTAGTATTAATATCAAAAATCGGGAAATTTCCAGATAAAATTCCTGTTAATAAAAGTCTACAAAGATTTTTAGGGGTCATTAATTATGGAAGAGATTTTATTCCAAAAATCTCGGAATTAACAACAATGTTATCTCCTAAAACAAGTTTTAAAAGAACATGAAAATTCACATAAGATAGATGATGAAAAAATAGTTGGTCAAATCAAGGCTCTGTGTAAAAATTTGCCTCATTTTCAACAACCAGAAAAGAATGATTAAATTATTCTTCAATTCAAACTGATGCTAGTGATATTTACTGGTCGGGTATTGTTTTAGCAAAAATTCCAGGCACTAACATCGAAAATATTTACAAATTTTGTAGTGGTAAATTCAACCTTGCGGAACAAAATTATCCCAAAGGGGAAAAAGAAATCATAGCTGTCAAGAAAACAATTTTAAACTCTCCTACATTTTTAGGAAAAGCTTTTATAGTTAGAACTGATTGTGCTAGAGTAAAAAATTTTAAACTTGATAAAGCTGCTGATAGAGGAAGATTAGTGTTTGGCGCGGAATCAAACCGTCCATTTTGGCTCGTTTGTTGTAGGCGTGCCAGCACCAAATATGTGCAAGTTTGTCTTGTTATTGTTGTTGAAGTTGGTTACGCGCTCATCTTGACTTCTTCTCGTCACGATTGTCACATGAAGAGGGATATCTTCATGTTCAGGCTCTTGTACATGCCTTATTGATACAAGAACTTTTTGTTGTAAAGCTGTTTCGAGTTTTACCAATCGATACTAGGAACGTGACCCCTAGCAGAGCATTGTGCCTTAGTAAAGATTGTGTGTTGCGGTGCTGCATTCGCAAATGCGGTGTCGCAGGTTAGCAGGTAATGAGGATTGCATTCGCTAATCGTACGTGCAGATTTTCATCTTAGTAATTGCAATCGCAAGCGTTCGTGTAAATACTGGAATAGCCTAAGATCGAGCTGACAAGATACTCGTTGAGAGTAGTTTGTATATTTTTGTAGATGTATGAGTGTGTCTTTCACCTTGCATGAAGCCCCTTTATATAGGCTTTGAGACTATAATCATCAAATAAACAATCTTGAGAGGAACTGAATGTTCAGCGTGATTTTCTTTATAATTCCACTAGTTGGAACATTATATTTCATAAAAGTGGCCTTGTTTGACAAGTAGGTTGAATATATTGGCTCTTTGGCTGAATGGTATCTAAAAGCACTTTTAACTTTCTTTACAGCATAGGCCTTTGTGTAACTTCAATTATAGTGAATGCACAAATATAATTAATCAAGGAAAGTGTATACTGATCAATTAACATGCAGATATGTCTTTATGTATAATTATCAATCCCATATATGCATGCAAAATATTCTTGAGGATGACTTTTCGCACCACCTTGTCTTGTTAAAGCCACTCTAGGCATAAAAGGTATTTATTTATTAATCAATCAATAAGCTTTCCAGCATGCGAAGACACTTATTCAACTAAAGCCAACTGATTATGGCTTAATTTCTCATTTGTTGAAATCATGCTTTAACTGTTCGAGCAACTTTGCAATTGTTCGGATTAACATATGTGAAACAACTATTTGGAAAGGAGCCACATTTCATAGGCTATAAACTACTTGGTTATTAAGCAAGTTGTTTGTCGTAAATTCTTCTGAAATTCCCATTGTTGGAATATTTTAATTATGCAATTCATCATTCATGAATAAAATATTTTATTTAGCTAAAGTTAGCTAACACTTCTTGATTTTGTATTATAGGCTTTTGTATAGCCTCCAGAATAAACAAAAACAATCAATGAAGGATTGATTAATTAACTATATATGTTTATTCTCACATGCAAAAATCCTTGGTTTCACATTTGGTCGATACATTTCATATCATGCTGTAATGAATAATTAATCAAAGATGATTAATCAATCATTATTATATAATATTATTCATAAGTGTGAAACCTCTTGATTGATGAACTTTTCGCACTAATCTATCTGCCATGATAGATTCACGAAAATGAAAGGAAAGTTTGAAAGTTAGATGGTGAATAGGCCAAGTTTGGCCTCATGATAATCTTGTAGAATATCCCAAGCAATTTTGCAACAAATTTGTTGGCAAGTCTCTTTGTTTTTAATACTTAATTGGTATTAGTGCGTTTATCAATCAATAGGCCATATCAATATGGGAAGACAATTATTCAAATAAATCCATTGATTATGGCTTAGCTTGATCATTATTTTGATTAATTGAAGAATTCAAATCATCTGATTGCCTCGAATCCAACACTTAATTGTTTATTCAACTGTTGGGTTAGTGCCTTGAATTTAAGATTTCAAATCTTGGACTTTCTTCGCAGCATATCATCTTTGTGCCTCTGCATTCTTCAGGCCTCGATATTGGTATCTTCTTTATATCCTTTAGTTTGTAAACATATGGACTTTTTATTAAATTAACATCTTATCAAACGTTAATTTCGCAAAGTAGATTCTTTTGTCGGAACAGATCTTCAAGTTCTAACACTCCTAATCTTTCCACCAAATCCCATTAACGAGGAAATGAAAAATTTATGGAATTGTCCCAGTACGAAAGTTTAGGCCAAGAAAGTCTGTTTGCACTATTGGTGAACAAAATATGGTTTCTGCTTTCCACTTTTCTCATTTAAAGTAGTAGGTCTAAATATTTAATGGTCGGAACTACCTTTGGTCTCGTTACCAAATATTCTTCTTCCCCATTTGGGCTTATAAACGTGAAATAGACCACGAACATTGGTCCCATGTCAGTAAGTCTAAAGAGATTTGGACCAAAATATTTTGGGCTCAAACAATTAGCAAACTAGCAATTATTTCTTAACCAATATGATTATAATGTTGAATTAATTGCAAGTAACAAGAATTATCTTCCAGACGCCCTCACTAGAGAAATGGCAAAGTTTAGAAGAACCAACAAAGGCAAAAGCTAAATGAACAATGAAGAATCATTGAAAGATGTCCTACAGACATACACCAAGGTTCCAAGAAGAACCTTAACAACTAATCAGTCCCAGGGTAAGAGATTGGCTAGCCCATCTCAAACGGTAGATGGTAAAGGCTCATCAAATCCGTTGATGGTTGTTGCTTTGCAAAAAGTAAAAATGTTCCTATTGGAACAAAAATAGTTCATGACTATCAACTTATGACTTTTGATAAAGATGTCTACAGAACAGGTAGACAGTTGCTTACTCATCAAAAGACTTTGCTTGATAATCTTCTATACAATTATCAAGAGAGAAATACAAGGCAAAAATTTTCAACTTTGTATGCCCTAGAAGAAGAACTCCATGATGGAGGAAGAAATGTTCAGAAAACTGAACAAAAAATTGAAATGATTTAATCACCAGAAACTGCTAATTGAGGTTCCTTTCAGAGCACTAACAGAACCAGAATTGTTCGAATTCTACAATGTAATCAGGACTGCTGGAGATGGCGGGTTACCTAATACCCTTTTTCCGTCCCTCGTCATTTCTACGGAAGATACGTAGTAAATGTTCAAGCTGAACATCATCATAATCATAAGATTTGGCTTATAGAGAATAGTTTTGTCCATAATCTATGAACAATGATGATTTGAAAGGTCTTCCTGTAATCATAATAAATACGATCAAGAACATCAGACCAGATGGTTATATTTTTAGACTTAAGTTCATATCAACTCCACCAGAGTGGATCAAGAAAGAAGACGGTTCTGTGGAGTATATTTATCCATATCACTATGTCAGAATAATTAATGGTCCAACAAACGAAAAGGATCGTGCAGTAGTAGGTTTCAATGGAAGCCCGAACCAGAGCATTCCCTGGGTCAAAGCAATGACCATAGATTATATCAAAAAAATTGGTGCCTCAAGACCAAGAAGCCAATTATCTTCTCACTAATAGTGAGAAAATCCTGATAACAAGCTATGACCATCCTCCTCCCACTAATTGTGATTTTTTCTCTGCTTTAATCAGAGAGGATGTTGACTGCACAATGGCCACCTACAAGAGGTTAGAAAATATTTCTAAGAGAAATTCCTATAAGGTCTATCCGGATACACATCTTGATGATTTTCATGTCGAAGAATATGACAAAGGTGTCGAAAGCGGCACCGGAAGTCCCAATAATCTAGACTTCGATGATGAAACACTCATGAATATAGATAACATGATGGAATGATAAAGTATTAAAGTGTACCTAACCTTATTAGAAGGAATATGCATCATCATCTTCTATTACCATCTAAAGCAAAAAGACAAGACCATCATCCCATCATCCTTTCTTTTCTGAAAAACAAGAACGTGCCACCCTCCTCCATTTGAAAAAAAATTCCAAAAGTAGTCCATCTAATACGATCTCTGCTCTTTTGTTTTACTGTTAGCTTTTTGCTCTTTGCTCTCTATATAAAGAGCCTTATTTTCAATTTGTAAGGCATAAAAAATCAAAACACATATAATCTAAGAGTAAGAGAGCCAAAGGAGAGTCAAAGTGACTTTTACGCTTTTAGAGCGCTATCACGCAAGCTACGTATCACCAAAATAGGATATGGAAGTAAAGATCGGGGGAAATGTCGTTCGGGAATTGGCGGTGCCAATCCCTAGGCAACTAGGGTAGTTAAGTCGACAAACACTAATGAGGGGGCAAGAAATGGATTGCTATGCATGCGCTATGTGGGGTATGTGCATAGTGGACATGAAAATGAAGACATTGATTGGTTTTGTAAGTGATAAGTGATCAAGAAACACAATTAAAATTAAAGTGCAAGCAAGAAATAAAAGTGAGCACAATTTGGTTTTGAACTTTGTTGACTAAGTGAAAGGGGGTTTTGGGTCACCTAAGCCCAAATCCAATGGTTGATTTCATCAAATAAACATGCAAGTGAGATTTATTAATGGATCAAATCCCGTACCCTAGCCGTACTAGGGTTCTAGGGCCATGGTCTTTTCTTATGTATCTTCATGCCATGCTATGGTTCACAAAGTCTCTTAGTCTAACAACTTAAGCCATGCTATGGTTCTCAAATTGCTAAACTAAGGCAATGGGCACTAAGACCTAGGGATTCAAACAAGACAAGCTCATCACATTCATTGTCAAATGCCTATGACACACAAGGTTACTAAGCTTATGCATTCATATCAAAATGGGCCAAACACATGCTTTTGAAGTAGTAAATTTCCTAAACATGCATTCAACACTTTTAAAGTAGGCAATGAACATATCCATATCAAAATCTCAAGCATAGATATATAAATCAATCAATCCATTTTCATTGGGCTAGGGCACACAACCCTAGCCCCCAATCTTCAAGGACTACTCACAATACATCTCAATATGCATCATAATCTCAATTCTAACAAGCCTAGAGACAAATAGAGAGTAAGTAAAGGTGAAGAGGGGCTTAATAGTGAAGGCCAGCTGGTCCTTGCTGTCACCAAGTGATGGGAGGCCTCTCCTTGTGCTCCTTGATCTCCTCCTTGCTTCCTCTAGCCCAAAGCCTTCAAGAACTTGATGTTGTGAGTGAAATCCTTGAAATGGTGAGTAGATGTGAGTAGATGGTGAGGAAAAGTGGTTGGGTATGTAGTAGAGGGTGTATGGAGGATGTTTGATGAAGGAAGTGAGGTGAGATAAGGTGTGGAAGTGATGAAAAATGGATGAGTAAGCCAAAAAAACAAGGATGTGAATAGTAACCGTGAATAGTGCCGATGAATAGTGAAAGAGAAACTTGAGAGAATTTTTTTGGGGACTTTTGGTGTCTAGGGTTGGTTTTTTATGAAAATGGGAAGTTTTAGAATATATATGTGGGGATAAAGGGCTAGGATTAATGGGGAAAGATCCTAGGGCTCAAAGTGTAGATCTAACTCAATCAAAAAGACCTAAATGTCATGGGGTAGTTAGAGAAGTGTATGGACATTAAGGGCAAAGTGGGAATGTGTGTATAGCATAGGCAAATCAGATTTGGGACCATTGGGAGACAAAATGTGAAGGGAAAATGCTATGGGACAAAGTATGGCATAAGCATTAAATGCTTTGTCCCCTTTTTGAATTTGAATTTCTACTCACCACCAATATGCTTCAACCAATCAAATGAGCTCTCCTATTGGATGTGGGAAAGTCATGCATGAGTCTTTGTGTGATGCCTTCGGGGTTGACCTCGGTTGACTTTGGTTGACTTTCCGGGCCGAAAGTTGACTTTTCGGTTTCTTGGTCTCAACTCCGGGATATCGTTGTCCTTCACTTCTAAGGCTTCAATCTTGGAATCTTGAGCTCCAAAGTCACGGTTGACTTTTTGGTTGCTCCACGAAAACGCCTTTAAAAGCTTCCAAAGTGCATCCAATTTGTCCAAGTTCCAATTCTCCCATATGAACCTACAAAAAGAGATAAACAAGGGTAAGTGACATTATTAGGCGCTAAGGGAAGCATAAAACAAGTTATTAGGAGTGTTCTTTATACATAAAATATGTATAAATCACACCCCCACACTTAAGTCATGCTTGTCCTCAAGCATAATCACACCCAAAATAAAAAGACCAAAAGGTAGGCAACAAGCAAATAGTTTGTCCAATCATAACCCTCAGAGAGCTTCATAAGTCAAAACCAAGAATCAAATAGAGCATAGACATGGGCTTTGAAAAATTGCTAAGTACTTAACATGAACATTTAATTAATGCTTGAGTGTAGTGTGTGAATGCCATGCACAATCGATCTGAAGCAATCCAATAGGCAAAATCAAACTAAGTTAACCGCTAAACTCACAAAGATTCACTAAATATTTCCGCTCAAGTGTTTAGGGTTAAAAGTGTTTACACTCAAAACATTTCCACAAGTAATGTCCCCATAAGCTTGCTCAAAAACCAACTCTCCACAAATCAATTTACGGTTCTTTAAATCAAAAGGACTTTTCATGGTTGTAATGGGGCCAATGGTTTGGGGCTAAATGAAATGAAGGGAATGGAAGTATGCAAATGCTCCTAATGCTTCACAAGACAACTTCAAGGACTTTGAAACTTGTTTTCAATGGTGTGTGCTCAAGTGATCAAACAACCTAACATTTATTCTCCTCCAACCTTTTATTCTTCTACACTTCTTTTTGGATTTTCTTCTTTCTTTCTCCTTTTTTATTTGATTTTCTCAACAACACTTTCTACTTTTGTATTTTCCTTTTCTTTGAACTTTCTTTCTAACTTTATTTCACAAACAATCACAATCTTTTCTTTGATTTTCTTTTCGAACTCTTTTTCTTGCTAACTACCCCCACACTTATCTTTTGTACAACCATAGATTTCCCAAGCACAATAGAAAACAAGAAGTCACAATCATTGTCTCATTAACATTTTGGAACAAGGGTAGGCTAGTGTTTAGGCTTAGAACATGGGTATGGTGATGTGGGTGATGAAATGAAAGGCTAATGATGAGTGAGGCTCAAATGGGGTGGTCCTAAAGTGAGTGTTTAATGGATGAGAGGTAGTTTGGCCATGGTACTCACTAGTGCCTTGATCATTTTTAAATCACCGCAAATTAACAAAAAGTCTCAAGTGGTCTTTGAGCAAGTTCTAGGTATCATTAAACCCATGGAATGTGCACACATGAAGAAAATTAATGTATGGATGATGCACACATTATTATTTGGCTCAAATCTCACTTCATATAGGTATGCATGTCAACACATAGTCTAAAAATGCTTCTTGGATTGCAATCGACAAATTAGAATAGGCTAAGTGCAAATGGAATTCAAGCAATCATCAATTGTGCATGTTAACCACAAAGCAATTCTCACAAAACCCATAAATATGCTCCAAAATCTCCTAATCTAGACTTAGATAGCTCAATTTCATCATCGGGGTTGGACAAAACCAAAAGCAAGTAAAGAAAATAAAGACAAATTTTTGTGATTTTCAAATTTTTTTTTTTATTATTAGCGAGGAACTGTTCCTCGCTACAGGGTTCGTCGACCGGTCGCCGGAAAATGATTCAAAATGGGAGCCGCGACCGGTCGCCGAAAACTGGAACTTGACAATTTTCAGGAAAAAACAGGGCATCTAGAGGCCCTAAACACAAAAACTCACCCCCACACTTGAAATAGACATTGTCCTCAATGTGTCGGGCGTAGGCACAAAGAAATAAGCATGAAAACACAAGGCCAAACAACCAAAATAGGAGAAGAAAGTGAAAGAGAAGCCCCTTTGTGGCAATTTCCAAATAGAAAGGAAATTATGAACAAGTTTGGCTCATGGGAGCTCCTCTTGAAACATGTCCTCAAACCAAACAATGTAAACCGCTCCACTAACCCGGTGGTTAGGGAGGAATCAAATGGTACCTATCTCATCAACAAGATAGTCCAAGCACACATCCACATCACAATGCATATCCAAAGCACCAAAACACAATTAAAACCATCAACCATATATTAAAATCAAAGCACAAGTGCTCATATATCAATCCAAATGGCAAAAGGCTAATCATAAGCATGAAGCGAGTTAGAGTACGGCCCCAAAGGGGAAAAATACATGCCATGAAAGGGCATTCATTCTTGCTATTCTATCCCCCCCACACTTAGACTAAGCATTCATTCACATTCAAAATATAGTCTAAAGATGGCATTTTCATCAAATAACGCACAAAACATGCAATATAAAAATGAAGATTGAGGGTTAGAAATTCTCCCCCTTGAAGTGCATGCTTTCCGACTTTAAAAATCAATAGTCACCAACAAACAAAGCTTCGAGGCTTTGCGATCCTTAGCTCTCGACCTTTGGTGAAGATTGTCCACTTGATTGTGTGTCATTTACCAACTCCAATGTGGTTCTCTTCAAAACACCTCCCGACCTCCCTTGTTTCCTTTATTCATTACTAAATAAACCGAGATATGGGGTTGCCTCCCCACTAGCGCTTCTTTTTAGAGACCTAAAGCCGGTCTTGATTCTTCTCTTTGTTGCTCATGGAGGCTTAAAGCACTCCTTCTTGCCACTTGCCTTGGTGCTTGTCTCACCGTTGTTCATCCCACCATAACATTTGAAAGGAAAAATGGGTGTGAGCGACCGAGGTGGTGGCCAAGCAAATCTCTTCTTCGATGGCCACTTCTTCGGCTTCCTTATCCCCAATGCCTCCCTCAAATCTTCAATGGCCTTCATTTGTAACTCATTTAATGAAGGAGCTTGCTCCGTTTTGTGCTCATCAAAGAAAGGAAGCTCCATGAGTGCATCCTCATTGTTCCATGGTGGTTTGGTGTTTTCAAAAGATGGTGGTGGTTCGTCCATACTTTTGGGGCTATCATGGCTCTCCTTGATTCCCTCCACATAGAAGCATTCTAACAACTCATCATCCGGATCCAAAAGAGGCTTGAACACTTGGAATTCCACCGATTGGTCTAACACCTTCATCTTGAGAGTTCCTTTCTTCACATTTATCTTAGTACCGGCCGTTGCCATGAATGGTCTTCCAAAGATCAAGGGTGATGCATTTTTTGGATCACCTTCCACCATTTCTAATACAATAAAATCCACCGGCAAGATGAGCTTATCCACCTTAACTAGAACATCTTCAATTATGCCTTTTGGACGCTTCACACTCTTATCCGCCAATTGAAGCGATATGTTGGTGGGTTTGAGAACACCTACTCCAAGCTTCTCAAAAACCGATAATGGCATGATATTCACACTTGCTCCAAGGTCCATTAAGGCTTTATCAAAAGTACACTCTCCAATTGTACAAGGAATGGTGAAGGATCCCGGATCTTTCATTTTTGGTGGAAGTCTCTTTTGGATGATGGCACTCACTTCTTCACAAAGAGCAACTTGCTCATAATTTTTGAATTTCTTCTTCTTTGTGCACACCTCCTTAAGAAACTTAGCATATGATGGGATTTTGTTCACAATATCTAAGAGAGGAAGGTTGACATTAACCTTCTTGAATAGCTCAAGGAATTCAAGTCTTTGCTTCTCATTGCGCTTTCTCAACTCCTCCTTGAACTTCACTTGTGGAAATGGCAAAGGTGGTTCATAATTTGTCATGTCAAGAGGGGGAATACATCTTGGACCTCTCCGTTGGCCGGTGGCTTGAGTGGAAGAAGATGGAGGATCCACAACAAGGTTCCTAGGATCCTTTTTTAGGGCATTAGGGTCCCTAGCCAACGAGGCCTCTCCCAATGTTTGTCCACTCAAATGGATACCATCCTTAGAACTCTTGGGATCCAACTCATGCTTTGAGAGCTCATCATTAACAACAACAACAACTTTGTTCCTCCTCTTTTCATAATCTCTTTTCTCAAAATCATCTTCACAAGAGAGTTGCCCAAAACCCTCTCCAAGTGGAATGCCATGCTCTTCGTTGACAAAACTAGATGAAGAGTAGGGAAGATCATAACTCATTGAAGCTCTTCCGGTGGCTACATTTTCTTCACCACGGGCTTCCTTATCCACCTCCTTATTTCTACCATTAGCATGCAAAGTCACATCTCCACTCACATCCAAATTACCGGAGGGTACATTTTCTTCCCCTCCGGTCCCATCCTCCACATATATACCATCATCATAATTCAAAGAAAGGTAGGGGGTGGGAGGGACATTATAGTATGTATGGGGATCAAAATGGATTTTGTTATCATAGAGCTTACCCGACCGAAGAGTAGAGATAGCATTGACTTGCTCATGAGATGTTCTTCTTGGATTAGGCTCCACTTGAGAGGGAAGTGCACCTCTTGGTCTCTCACTCATTTCCTTGGCCAATTGACCAAATTGCAACTCCATCTTGTGTAGCCCTTGTTGAAGATTTTGTTGTCCTTGTGTCAATGCACCCACACTTTGTTGAAGAGCTTGTTGTCCCGATTGAAGAGCTTGTTGTCCTTGACTCAAGGTTGTAATGCTAATATCGGTCTTTTGAACAAAAGCCGAGAGAAGGTCCTCCAAGCTTGGCTTCTTTGGCTCTTGAACTTGTGGTTGGCTTGATGAGGCTCCATAATTGGGCTTTGGTCCTCCATAGGAAGATGGACCGCCTTGAGAATTGACTCCGGGTGGTGCTTGTGAGGAGCTTGAAGGAGCAATAGGAGCTTGAGTGGCTCCTCCATGGTAGGAATTGAATCCTTGTGATCGATCATGAAAGCTTTGATTCCTTCCTTGACCATAAGAGTGATGACCACCTCTACCTTGCAAGTTGTTCTCCCTTTGGTTGCCCCCATAAGTGAAATTAGGGTGATTCCGCCACCCCGGATTGTAGGTGAAGGAGTAGGGATCATTTCTAGGATTCACATGCGCTTGCTTTGGCTCTCCTACTTGGTTCACATACTCTTGAACAAATTCCGGATATGTAGAAGCAAGGTGGCAATCTTGAGTGTCATGTGTATGCGCATCACAAATTAAGCAAATGGTAGCTTCCCTTTTCTCTTGGGAGCTCGGTGGGGGTGAGGGAGCTCCTTGATGTACCAAATGTCTAAGTTTGCTCTCAAAGAGACTCTCAAGCTTGCTCTCCAATCTCTTGAACTCTTGTGCCACATTGACGGATCCGGAGACAACTACATTGCCCTCCTTCAATGACTCTCTTGATGGCATAGAGAAATTGGTCACCTTCCTTGTCCCCATATCATCCCAATGGAGAGAGTTCTCTGCTAACTCCTCATAGGTATTCCAAGCTTCATCGGGTGACTTGTCCGCTATTGTTCCGCCACTAAAGGTGTCAACCCTTTGTCTTTGATCCGGCTCAAGTCCTCTATAAAATAGGTCCACTAGTAACCACTTCTCTAAACCATGGTGAGGGCAAGACAAATCAAGATCCTTAAACCGCTCCCATGTTTCATGAAAAGTGTCGGTAGAGTGTTGCTTGAAACCCACCAACTCATCACGGACCTTAGCCGCCTTGCTTGGAGGAAAGTACTTTGCCAAGAATGTCTCTTGAAGTTGAGTCCAAGAGTGGATTGAACTCGGTGCAAGCTTAGTGAGCCACCTCCTTGCATTATCCCTCAAAGTGAAGGGAAAGAGGCGAAGCTTGAGACTCTCCTCCGGAAGACCATTGAGCTTCACGGTAGTACATGCTTGCTCAAACTCCATCAAGTGATCATATGGACTTTGATTGGTCCCATTGAAGCTTGGCAAGATGTTGAGTGTAGAGGACTTGATCTCAAAGTGGTGGTCACATGGTGGTAGCACTATGCACGAAGGATGACCCACTATTTGAGGCAAAGTGTACTCTCGCATCCTCCTCACCGGTGGTGGTGGTGGAGGTACTTGGTCACCCATGGTGGCTTCTTGTCTTGGTGGTGAAGTGGAAATCCTCAAAGTAGGTGGAGTGTGAATAACCGGAGGAGCGCTTTCGGTCACTTGTATTACTCTTCTTCTTCTCCTTATAGGTCTCCCTCGTGGTATCTCTTCCAAAACTCGTCCACTCCTTAGTTCATGTTGAAGGTAATTCGATTGTGGAGGGTTCATGCACCTTAGAATGCCACAAAGTTGATTAGTAACAACACACAAAGCAAGAAATCAAGGATATAAATGATAGATATGTGGTGAGCAATGAGAAATAAAATAATTAATTATTTTTTTATAAATATTTTTTTAGGCTACTTTTAGCGAGGAATTGTTCCTCGGTACGGGGTGCCAATGGATATATCGACCGGTCGCCGTGAAAAAATGGCCTGGGGATGAAAACTTGGCTCTCTGCGGAGCTCGCCGCGGGGGGGGCGCAGATGTGCGGTCGCCGGAAGTCTAAAATGGTTTTTCACAAAGACTTCCCACTTTCCCAAGATGGAATAGGGAACAAACCTAGTTCAAAATTAACACAATAGCACCAATATCGCTCCCAAACAACTAATGGTATGAACAATGAACAATTCAAGATGGTTCCATCAGTGAGAAAACGCACAATTATCAACAAAACAATAACAAACTACACAAGAAAGTGCAAGTAACCCACTACCGGCTACCAAGGGATCAAACATCCACCTCAATCCCCGGCAACGGCGCCATTGACTTTTACGTTTTTGGAGTGCTATCACGCAAGCTACGTATCGTCAAAATAGGATATGGAAGTAAAGACCGGGGGAAATGTCGTTCGGGAATTGGCGGTGCCAATCCCTAGGCAACTAGGGTAGTTAAGTCGACAAACACTAATGAGGGGGCAAGAAATGGATTGCTATGCATGAGCTATGTGAGGTATGTGCATAGTGGACATGAAAATGAAGACATTGATTGGTTTTGTAAGTGATAAGTGATCAAGAAACACAATTAAAATTAAAGTGCAAGCAAGAAATAAAAGTGAACACAATTTGGTTTTGAACTTTGTTGACTAAGTGAAAGGGGGTTTTGGGTCACCTAAGCCCAAATCCAATGGTTGATTTCATCAAATAAACATGCAAGTGAGATTTATTAATGGATCAAATCCCGTACCCTAGCCGTACTAGGGTTCTAGGGCCATGGTCTTTTCTTATGTATCTTCATGCCATGCTATGGTTCACAAAGTCTCTTAGTCTAACAACTTAAGCCATGCTATGGTTCTCAAATTGCTAAACTAAGGCAATGGGCACTAAGACCTAGGGATTCAAACAAGACAAGCTCATCACATTCATTGTCAAATGCCTATGACACACAAGGTTACTAAGCTTATGCATTCATATCAAAATGGGCCAAACACATGCTTTTGAAGTAGTAAATTTCCTAAACATGCATTCAACACTTTTAAAGTAGGCAATGAACATATCCATATCAAAATCTCAAGCATAGATATATAAATCAATCAATCCATTTTCATTGGGCTAGGGCACACAACCCTAGCCCCCAATCTTCAAGGACTACTCACAATACATCTCAATATGCATCATAATCTCAATTCTAACAAGCCTAGAGACAAATAGAGAGTAAGTAAAGGTGAAGAGGGGCTCAATAGTGAAGGCCAGCTGGTCCTTGCTGTCACCAAGTGATGGGAGGCCTCTCCTTGTGCTCCTTGATCTCCTCCTTGCTTCCTCTAGCCCAAAGCCTTCAAGAACTTGATGTTGTGAGTGAAATCCTTGAAATGGTGAGTAGATGTGAGTAGATGGTGAGGAAAAGTGGTTGGGTATGTAGTAGAGGGTGTATGGAGGATGTTTGATGAAGGAAGTGAGGTGAGATAAGGTGTGGAAGTGATGAAAAATGGATGAGTAAGCCAAAAAAACAAGGATGTGAATAGTAACCGTGAATAGTGCCGATGAATAGTGAAAGAGAAACTTGAGAGAATTTTTTTGGGGACTTTTGGTGTCTAGGGTTGGTTTTTTATGAAAATGGGAAGTTTTAGAATATATATGTGGGGATAAAGGGCTAGGATTAATGGGGAAAGATCCTAGGGCTCAAAGTGTAGATCTAACTCAATCAAAAAGACCTAAATGCCATGGGGTAGTTAGGGAAGTGTATGGACATTAAGGGCAAAGTGGGAATGTGTGTATAGCATAGGCAAATCAGATTTGGGACCATTGGGAGACAAAATGTGAAGGGAAAATGCTATGGTACAAAGTATGGCATAAGCATTAAATGCTTTGTCCCCTTTTTGAATTTGAATTTCTACTCACCACCAATATGCTTCAACCAATCAAATGAGCTCTCCTATTGGATGTGGGAAAGTCATGCATGAGTCTTTGTGTGATGCCTTCGGGGTTGACCTTGGGGTTGACTTTCCGGGCCGAAAGTTGACTTTTCGGTTTCTTGGTCTCAACTCCGGGATATCGTTGTCCTTCACTTCTAAGGCTTCAATCTTGGAATCTTGAGCTCCAAAGTCACGGTTCACTTTTTTGTTGCTCCACGAAAACGCCTTTAAAAGCTTCCAAAGTGCATCCAATTTGTCCAAGTTCCAATTCTCCCATATGAACCTACAAAAAGAGATAAACAAGGGTAAGTGACATTATTAGGCGCTAAGGGAAGCATAAAACAAGTAATTAGGAGTGTTCTTTATACATAAAATATGTATAAATCACAAAGCATAGTCCACTGTTTGGCTTCAATTTCTTTCCCTTCCAAGTAAGTCTTTATTAATGAATAACTAAACAGCCTTTAGTTGTTTACCCAAGAATCAAGCTCTGAGTTTTTAGTCTATAAATATGTTTGAATAAATAAATTCTATTGTGTGCCCAGAACACCGTCGCAAAAAATTACTTTTATGTTTTTTTTTTCCTTAAAATTTATGTTCTTCCCGTATCAGTTAAACTAAATTGTGTTTAAATTTTACATTATTCCGCTTTGTTTTAAAAAAAACAGCAGAGATCCCGCTTTAATTAGTAACCGTTAGGCAGTTGGCCGTTAGGTGAATGAAAAGCATGTTGAAGGCTAGTTTTGGAAAACAAAGTGTTTTTCAAACTTCTGCATGGTACATGTCACTTTAGACACAAGAAGGTTCTTTTAGTCTATTTATTTAATTTTGTCATCCAAAAAGTAAGTTCAGTAGTACTATTTATACCATGGTTTATACTAGGGTCGGCATCAGTACTAAACCGACCCTATTTTTCCCATTATCGGTACTGAACCGAGGAGGGTCGGTTTCCAAATTTATGTGTCTATACCAAACCGTGAACCTCGGTATACCGAGCAGTCGGTATCGGTAGATTACTATACGATTTGACTTCTAACCGATTTCAAGTCTAAAGATCTAGATGGAGAAGGAAAAAGAGAAAAAAAAAATGATTTGCAGAGGAGGGGAGGAGGACAATAGAAAAGCTGATCTACATGACGAAAAGAGAAAGAGAAAACTAAAAAAATAAGAAAGTAGATGATATGGAGGAGGAGAGGAAGAGGAAATCAGAAAATAAAAAAAATGAAGAAGATGAAGATTGAAGATCCGGGAATTGAAATGATGAAGAAGGTAAAGACTGAAGAGGGATATTTTTTGTTTAATTCGAAGAAGGATGAAGAGAGAGAGAGTCTAAGAGGAAGGGGTGGTTCTCATTTTCTCAAGTCTCAAAATCCAGATCAAGGAGGAAAAAAAGAAAAAAGAAGGAAGATTATGGGGGGGAGGGGGGGGGGGGGGGGAGAGAGAGAGAGAGAGAGAGAGAGAGAGAGAGAGAGAGAGAGAGAGAGAGAGAGAGAGATGAGAGAGAGAGAGAGAGAGAGAGAGAGAGATAAGAAAAAGAAAAGAAAAAGAGAGGAAGTGGTGGGTTAGACAGATTCATTTAGGAGAGATTGTGGGAATGGTACAAATATATATTTTTTCTACATATTATTACAAGGGCAACTCGTAGCCCAGTGGTTGAGGAGCGAGGTGGAAAGAGGGAGGTGCAAGGTTTGAACCTTACCTCCTACCAAATTTGTAATATTTTTGATATACTCGATCGGTACGGTATACCGTAGCCATCCCTATGAATAGTAGTGCTCATTTGGAGACTCAAATATAAGTTTTGAGTTTGAGTTCGAGTTCAACCATTGGAGATGCCCTAAGAGCAAGTCCACTGGTCTTGTTTAGACTGGTTGCCACTTAGATATAGCCCTATTGTGCATACAAACTTGGTCCACCGGTAGTGTTAAGCCCAGACAAAATCCAACTTGGAGCAATAGCTTGGTTACATTGTGCCCGGGCAAGAGACTAGTTGCCATGCTGGCAACTTGTTGCACATGGAGGGGTCAGGCCATGCAAAGACAAAGTTGGGCTGCAAATGGGTGATGTCAGCAACCAGAATGTAGAAAACTTTGGAACGGCTCTTTGATATGAGCCATTAGATTAATCAAAATTGCAAATGGACGGTGTCCATTCCAAATTGCCTCCAACAATTATTATTTTTTTAATTCTTTGTTCTTCAACGGTTAAATATATTCAAGAACTCTATAAATACATACCCTTGCACTTTAATTTCCACACCAATTTTTTTTTCTAGCTGCATACACCCCCTCCAAGTACTTTCTATCATCCCAATTTTTTTATTTATTTCGCTATGCCTAAAAAAACTGGAACTTCGGGTACAAGATGGTCGGTAGATGAAGATATCCAATTGTGCGAGTGTTAGAGATTTGTTAATCATGATCCGGCAAAAGGTAAAGATCAATCGAAGGATGAGCTATGGACAAATGTTCATCAACACTATGTGCAAAATTGGAGTGGAAATCTGGAAGATGTTTGATCGGCTCAAGGAATGACCAATAAATGGAAAACTATGAAACAAGAATTTCTTATGTGGCATTCTTCGGTTCGGAAAGTGCATCAATTTTACAAGAATGGTTTAAATTTGATGGATGAGGTAATATTTTTTATGTAGCATAAATGTTAAATGTTTATCAATTGGTATAAAATTTACTTAATTGATACAAATAACTCGTATCTATAAATTGTTATTTATTTTTATAATTTGTTTAAATATAATTTGTTATGGATATTTATAATTTTTTTGTTGTTTATATTGTTACTAATTAAGTATTTATTTACAAATTATAAAGGAGCATCAAGCACAAATGTATTATCGAGACGATTGCCATATGGCCAAATTACTTGTCAAACCATTCACTCATCACTTATGTTATGACATTGTGAAGGGCTTTCAACAATTCAAAGAGCATTCGGATGATGTCACAAGTGACTCGATTGGAGGAAGTCAACAGGTGCACACACAACCATAAGAAAATGATGGCCATGTTCACTTGGATTTAGATGAAGATGAAGAAATTACCAATGTATCTCCAGGCTCTTCCGTAAGGCCTCCTGGTAATAAGGATGCGAAAGAAACTAACCGAAAGGAAAGAAGTATGTGCAAGACCATGAGCGGATGACTTTAGCAGTAGAGACTATGACAGTCAACCAAGCCTTATTAGTTGTGCAAAGGGAAAAACGCAAAGAAGAATTTTGCCAGCAGGTTTGGTTCCAACAACAACGAGATATCCGAAAAGAGCAAATGAAGTTACGACAAGAGGCAATGATGTTGGACGATAGGGCAATGCGGTCTATGGAAAGGGAAAAGTGAATTATGGAGATGAACACAAGTTGAATGTCACCAATTAGAAGGAAGTTTTGGCAAAGAAAGCAAAACGAGAGAGTTGAAAATTATGATAATGAGGATGATGATACAACCGGTGGCTCAAACATGCAACCAAATATAGATGGTGTCTCCATTAGCTTTGATTCAACCAATCCGACATGAAGCTCTTCGTATTTCAAATAAATTATTTTTAAGTTAGTCGTTGTTATTCCTAGGTTTGGCTTGTTATTTATGTAATATAAATGTCAGGAAATAAAAATTGTGTTATTGTTTTAAATTCATAAGCTATTTAATCATAAAAATAAAACATCATTTTATTCAAATTAAAAACAAAAGGCACACACAAAAAAAGCACACATGCAAACAAATAAAGCTTGGTCACACAATTGCAAATTATTGAAATTATCAAACTATCGAGGCATGTTGCCTTTCATGTGCCATCGATGCTCTTTGAGGTCATTCTGAAGGCTTGAATGAGCGTACTCTGATCTAATATGATGGTAGCGATCCATGAATCCTTCAATATTATGCCCATCTCTACCAACAAGTTCAAAGTTTTCTGTAACTGGACGCTCCCAAATCGAAGCCTTCCTAGGCATCATGTTGTCCTCGTTTTCTTCATCGGACTCCAACTCGTCATTGGACCTCTCATCCTCAATTATCATGTTGTGTAAAATAACACAAGTCAATATGATATGTCGAAGATCCTCTTTATCCCACCCACGAGCAGCTCCTCTGATAATGACAAATCGTGATTAATTGTAATATACTGAAACATCTTTCAAAATCCTTCCTATACCCCTCTTGGCACTTGGAAAATAAGATATTTTTCTCAATTGTAGGCCTTGGAATTGATTTCACAAAAGTCGCCCACCTTTGGTATATAGCATCAGCGAGATAGTAGCACATATTGTAGTCAATCTTATTCACTTGGTACAAAACTTGAGGTGTGCGAGTACGTTAAGGTCGTTGCATGCCCCAGGAACTCCAAAAAATGTGTGCCATATCCATGTGTCGTACGATGCGACCGCTTCAAGGATGATAGTGGAGAAATATTTCCGACCACTATATTCTCCAGCCCAACCAGATGGGCAGTTCTTCCATTGTCAGTGCATGTAGTCAATACTCCCAATCATACCTGGAAAACCTCTCTTATCAGCTTTGTCAAGAAGTCTTGTGAGGTCAACCATATTGGGAGAGCAGAGGTACTCCTTTAAGTAGATAGCAACGATTCCTCTACAAAATCGTTGTAGTGTCTCAATTGAGGTAGATTTCCCTATTCGACAATACTTGTCACAAGCATCGGCTGAAGCACTATATGCAAGCATTCACAAGGAACATGTCAATGTCTGTCACGCCCCAAATCCGAGACCGATATTTGTTTATATATCTGGTACCCGAATTTGAGGTGTGATGTGTGTATCACTCATAATAGCAGTAATTAAATTTTACCACGATTACAAGTGACGGTAATTTAGTAAATCGAACATTTCATTAATTAAAATGTTACATAATTATTCAGAGTTTAGCGGAAGTCTAATCTTACAAATAATTACATGAGAAATTATTCTCTAACAGTACAACAATCATATGAGCAGCATTCATTTCTTTCATAGTTGGTAACATCCACACAAGCATCACCACACAAGCATCCAATCACCATGTTCCATTTTCAAATTGATATCTGTGTACCTGCACAATCTATAAGGGTGTGAGCTTGCGGCTCAGTAGGGTATTAAATCCCTCATGGTCAATTACCACAGTTAATTCAAGTGTGCCAATAATATCAGTAAATAAAGTAATCACAAATAATACATCAGCGTGCGTGATGTGGTTTAAGTATAAAGTTTCATTCACTACCCTTCGTCAATTCGTACTCCGGATCAAACAGACCTCGCACGTCCCATACCATGCATATTCCACTTGGTCCCGAATGACCCTTTGTACGAACCAACGTCCAGCCTTCGTCATTCCAATTTCCAGAGTATCCGTACAATATTCATTTCAATGGGTCCGCAACCCGTATTCAATTCAATTCAATGGGCCTGCAGCCCTACCACTTTTACCACAAATCATATACCTAATATTCAGTATCCAATATCGATATCCCGGGATCCTAATTCCACCACCATCATCATTTCCAATTTCTTTATTCATGTGCAAGTGTATGCAACGGAAATGAATAATATGTTAACACAACATATATAATATCAAGAAACATTCCATCATCAAACTATTCATCAATATATATAAGAACAATAATACATATATATGTAAGAACAATAATACATATATATGTAAGAACAATAATAAAATTAACTACCAAAATAAGAGAATATTTATAATATTGTCTATTCCTAATTTATACACAAAAATTAAATGTGATATAGTCCAATCACTGGGAAACTAGAATCCCTACCTTGATCTTGACCTAAATTTGCCAAAACTCCCTACCTCGTAGATCGATCGGAAACTCAAATCCTTGATCGTGACATAAAACAAAATCTAAGTTAGAACTTAGGTAAATATTTAAATACTATAGGAATTTGCTAAAAGAAATGAACCTACCGTACCTTTCCTTCCTTCTTCCTTCTCTTCTTCTTTTCCTCTCTGACTACTCTATTCTCTAACTAAAGCTTTCCTCTTCTTTTCTCTCTCTCTCTTTTCTTTCTCCCTCTCTTTCTCTCTACTGCCTATTCTAAAGTTTTCTTCTATGAGAAAACAAGAGTGCAAGGTTCCGGGAGAGTCATTGCCCCTTTATATAATGAAAGGGAAGAATATATCTTACGTAAGGAATGATTTCATAGACATAAAGACACTCCTACGTGGAGCTTTCTTCTGTCCTTGATCTAGTCTTTGTTCATTGATCTAATCTTTGTTAATTGCATGCTTAATCATGCAACCAACCACATATATATATTAATACTTATTCTATATACTACTATATGCTAAAGCCGCACTACATATGTATATATATATATATATATACTTAAGTTATTAAATGTAGGCATCTAATTACTATTTAAACTTGACAACTAATGAAATTCCCTAATGTGATTAGTTTAGTCTACACTCTCTAGATACAAGCACTAGAATATTTATTACATAAACGTAACTAAGTTTGCATTCACAATTATATTATATATATGTAAAGGTTAATCAATCAACATAAGTATATGATATTATATACATAGATATCATTCTAGCCAACTTGCAAATGATTACATTACTACACTAGATGTAACCTACTTTCATTCCGATCATCTAACTATATAGATATGATATTATGCATATGGACATACATAAATGCATACATAACATAAAGCATAATCAAACAAATAATATAGACTATTTTATAACTAATGTTTTATATGTAAAAGATAATCAAACATTTAAGTAATATTCCTCAAGTAAGAATAATCAATAATAGTAATAGTGATCTTCACATATAGAATAAATTCTTGTTGACCATAACTATTTCATATGATCTCGAAAAATAGGGTGCCGCGTGTCTACGAACTTGTATTGACGAACTCTACGACTTTCGTGAAGGAAGTTATCAAAGAAAATGTACTAATAATAAAGTCAACTTTTGACCCCTAAGTAATTAATCGTTCCAAAACACTTTCACTTCACGGACAAGATAGAAAAATAATTCGTCACCCTTAATTAATTCTATAAATTTCTATGAAATTAAATATAAAAAATTTGGGATGTTACAATGTATGTTGGGGCAGTAGACCTACTTTGTTGGTGGCATCTGATTTTTGAACAAAGTATGAGTTGTACTGACCAATATCAGCAAATATGCGGTTGAACACATCATAACTCATCCTGTAGCGTGTCCGAAATTGCACATCGATGAACACCGAACGTTGGATAAAGTAGTCCTGCATCAAGTTCTTGCCATGTTCTTCCCTGAATCTCTCCCTGTTTGGTGCACGCCCCACATGAGAACCTCACATACGAGGTTGGTTTTAAGACTGATAGTTAACAACTGCTCCAAAGACCATAGCGTTATTGGCCATCATGTCTTCATCTTCTTTATCACGAGACTTTCGAATCTTATTCAGCAACCTCTTCATTGAATGATTGAAGGAGAAGAAATGTGTAATGAGTGGGAGATGAGAACGATTGTGTGTGAATGAAATGGAACACTAAAGTTTATTTCTTGTAATTCTTCATACAAACATGATAAGCAGATAAGGACACGTGACATAACCACAAGCTCTGTAATCTTATTAAATATCTTAGATAAGATTATGTAGATAAGAATCGTACGATTAAATATTATTCGAAAAATCTCATTCGTCAAAAATTTTCGGTGGGTTCTAATTTCAATAAAATTGTCACTGGGTTCTATTTTCAATAAAATTTTCGGTGGTTATGTCTTGAACACGAGAAATTTTTCCATGTGACGGTCATGCCCCGTCATAATGCTGAAATGCCATGACCTTCCAATTAAAACATGACATGTGGAATTTTTTTAACAACTCAGCTTTGGAATAATTAGAACCACAACAAACTAACGTCTAAACTGACGGCTCCAAACTGACGTCAAGAGGAAAAAAAAACACGATGTTTTTGTTTCATCTTCTTCATTTGCAGTTATTTTCATAAAACCCCAAGTTTAAAGTAGTATATTTGGTTGTACTGCTGCCCCCGATACACCTATTTTATGTATTGCAGGATTCCTCTTTTTGTGGTTTTGAGCATAAGCCGAATAGAGGGGAAAGAAAATTCTTTCATGCTATCTATTCAAGGCAAACTGGGTTGTTTTGCTTTTGTTTTTTTATTAATGTACGTTATATATTTGAGTATAATTACATTCATGAGAAGTCAAGGTTTCTTGGGTTCTTATTGGTAATGTTGCTACCATATCACCGATGACGGTATATGCCATGGTTAAGCTAGAGGAAGACAAGGAATGATAGGCAAATGTAAGGTTAGGGAGTCCCACATCTATAAGGGAGCTCCCCACCATAGAATATCATAAGGGACTTTGAGTCCCACATTGGACAAATGTAAGAGGAGAGGAGGTCCCTTACTTATAAAAGGGACTCCTCCCTCACTTAGAAGGACACGCTGACTTCAGCCTCTACATTGGGAGCCAAGCTCCTGGTACCTCGAGTCCATGCCATCTCGGTACCAAGTACCCTCTCGGTACTAAGTGTCTTACCTGTACCTCGAGTCCATCTCGGTACCAAGTACCCTCTCGGGACTAAGTATCTTACCGGTACCCCCTCTCGGTACCCCCTCTCGGGACTAAGTATCTTACCGGTACCTCCCTCTCGGTACCTCCTTACCGGTACCTGACAACTCAGTACCTGTCAAACACTTGTAATGATTATTCACTATAGTGGAACCCCTAAAAGTGGATGTAGCCTAGGACTCGCATTGAGCCAGGTGAACCACTATAAATCTTGTTTCTATGTCTTTGTGTGTGATTGTGGCTACCGAAGGTCTCTAGCCCGTTCCTCCCGACCCGTCGGAAAACGGCAGAAACATGTAACATTCAAATCATGATGATGAAATGAGTTTGGTGATTTTTATGGTGCATATTGCTTATCATGTCCAGCAAATATATGGCATAGTATATAATGACGAGTAATCTTGCAAAGTACGTTATAAGTTTTTGACTTTCTCTCAGTGAGGAAAGACATTGAAATGACTACATCAGTTTGCAGCCTTAAAGTGTATATATATAGGTGTTTTCTCATAAATTAAATCATATAAAATTCTATGTAGCCAGTTATTCTGACTCATTTGAATTGAATTATAGCCAGTTATTGTTTGAGAAGAACTACATCTTTCGGGTTTCATATCACAGAGAGGACGATTCGTTGTTGCCATTCTTCTTGCAAGTAAGCAATCCCTCTAGTTGTCCCAACGACAATGTCATGAAGCTTTTTGAGTCCAGCGATCAATTTTCCATGGAATAAGGATTTTTCAAGAGAACTATTTTACATATATTCATAAACAAGTGCTTTGAGGAGTGTATCGATCTCGAGGCAGAAACCATGTGGATGGACTAAATTGAAATGATGAATTAATCCTGCCAATTGACTGAGTACTTGTGCAACTCGACATTAATTAGGAGCCAGATTACAAAAGAATAATTAGTATTCAATAAACTTGCAAATATCCAACATTGAAAGAATTTAGATTACACAAGGTTTATAAAACTAACATTGTAATCGTATCAGACTTGCAAACATTTATATCTTGTAATCAAACTAATATTTATTGCAAGTCTGATACGATTAACCTTGTTCCCCTTTTCATCACCGATCAACCTTGTGTAATCGTATCAGACTTGCAATAAATATTACAAGATACCTGTAATCGTATCAGACTTGCAAGTCTTACAGATATGATGATGATGATTCCTTGTGGTACAAAGTTGAAGGGATTATGTTATTGCTTTCATATTGAATAGGCCTCGATGATAATACCATATAAATTCAATTCAATTTACCTCAATAGAATGTCTTTACTGCATCTTGACTGCAAATGAAGAAGATGAAACAAAAACGGAGTGTTTTTTTTTATCTTCACGTCAGTTTGTTGTGGTTCCAATTATTCTAAAGCTGAGTTGTTAAAAAAAGGGCCAATTACCCATAAGGCCAATTTGGGTGACCATATTCTTCAAATGTCACAATAGCTTTGTTTTCCAAATAAGGTCACTCAGTAGCTTTAACTCTTTCTATCTGACATTAAATTTTTTCAAAATTACGATTCATGCCACCGACGTTTTATTGTTTTTGGACAGTAGTTTTATTGTCGTTGGCCAGTAGCTTTATTGTCGTTGGACAATAGCTTTATTGTCGTTGGACAGTAGCTTTAGTGTGTTTTGACAGTAACTTTAGTGTGCTTTGACAGTAGTAGACAATAGCTTATTGTCGTTTAGCTTTAGTGTTCTTTGACAGTAGCTTTAATGTGCTTTGACAGTAGTTGTATTGTCGTTGGATAATAGTTTTATTGTCGTTGGCCAGTAGCTTTATTGTCGTTGGACAATAGCTTTATTGTCGTTGGACAGTAGCTTTAGTGTGCTTTGACAGTAGCTTTAGTGTGCTTTGACAGTAGTAGACAATAACTTATTGTCGTTTAGCTTTAGTGTTCTTTGACAGTAGCTTTAATGTGCTTTGACAGTAGCTGTATTGTCGTTGGATAGTAGATTTATTGTCGTTGGACAATAGTTTTAGTGTGCTTTGACAGTAGTTTTATTGTTGTTTCCGTATGCAGTGACATTTTTATAAATAGTAGCAAAAAAAATGCGGTGTCATTTTTGTAAATATTGATGTGGTGGTATTTTTGTAAATATTGGTGGCCTTATTTGGGTAAAAAATATTTGGTGGCTTTTTGAAGTATATGGTCACCCAAATTGGTATTATGGGTAATTTTTTATTAAAAAAACTCCACATGTTATGTTTTAATTGGAAGGTCACGACATTTCAACATTATGACTGGGCGTGACCGTCACATGGAAAAATTCATGTGACCGTCACATGGAAAAATTCATGTGACCGTCACATGGAAAAATTCATGTGACGGTGTTAAATTTTATTTTTTTGTAATTTTTTTTTCAAAAATAATACAGCTTGAATTTTTTAGCTTTAGAAATCTTTATCATAGATATTTATTGACATTATATCTTGAAAAAATGATAAAAAAAGGTCACTAAGAGTGATGAATTGTTAAATTAGGTTCTTAGTTGGGTTCATGTTAAATTAGTCCCTTTTTTTTTAAATTATTTCAACCCGGTCCAATAGACCCGCGTTTGTCTTTGTATTCTTCCCATCTTACCCTTCAAGGTCGCGCTAAGAATTAACGCAGAAAAGCTCAGGCTACTCTCACTCAGTAGCCGCTCCCTTTAAGAATCCAAATTCTCAGTTCCTTCTTATGCTCCCTTCAAGAATCCAAATCCTCAATTCATTCTCATTCTCATAATCGGATTCGTCATCGTTGTTTTGAGTCACCGATTTGATAGTTAGAATCTTCTTCTGCCTCGAGTATATTTGTTTTGTGCTTCTCACTTATTCGATCAGTTCTGGTTTGGATTTGAGTTGAATCAAAATGGTATTCCAGAAATGATAAAAGGAAGCAGCAAACCGAGAGTAGTTCCAGAATTGATTGATTCAAGACTACTTCGATTTGAGTAGTTCCAAGAACCGAGGTGAATCAAAAAGGTATTCAGAACTGATTGAATCAAAACGGCTTTGGTTGTATAATTTGATCGATCAGTTCTCGTTTGTTTTCACAGTATTCCATAATTGATTGAAATGGAATTTGATTGATTCAATTTGATAGATGAATTGAGAATTAAGAAATCCTTTTGTTTCGATTTGATTGCGTGAATTATACATATATCTTCGTTGCTTTGGGAAGATTGATATTTATTGATTTTATTGTCTTGTTTGATATATACATATATCTATCTTCATTCACGGTATTCCAGAATATGATCACGGTCTAGTTGATTCGTTAATTTTCGGTGACATTGATTAGTTTTTTTTTTTCTTCTTTTCGGGGGGCTATGGATTGTGGTTATGTGGTGAAGTTTACCTACTGTTCGGAAGCAGTTGTAGTACCATTAGTGCAGAGTTGGTCGTTTGTAGAGTTATGTAATGCCGTCCGTTCCCGTTTGAAGATCTTAAACTCAAGTTCTTTTATCGTTGAGGTATTCTATCCCTCCGATTCTCGTTTCATGTCTTTTGGAGAATGATGTTGACATGAAGATGATGTTTAGGTCCTTAACCCGTTTCAATTCGATTATGTTGAAATTATGGTGAGTGATATTGGATGTAGTAGCATGGCTACCGGTTCTAAGAGTGTTGCTCGATCATGCATTAGTGAAAACGGTTTGCTTGCTGAGATTGACTACTTGGGTTGTTTTAGGCCAGAAGAAGGGAAGACGTACTTGACAAAGGGTTGGGAAAGTTATATTCACTGCGAGGGTCGAAATTTGAAGGGGAGTTGTAGAGTTTCGAGAGAAATTGCGGAAGTATGCTATTGAGATGGGATTTAGATTTGTGTTTGTAAGGAACGACAAAAGTCGCGTAATTCTTGAGTGTTTCAAAAAATTATCCGATGGATGTAATTGGTTTGTGAAAGCTCATCTATGCAAGCACAATGGTTTTTTTTACATAACCAGTTTGCTTAATGTGCATACATGTTGTGGTATGATTAGGCCGCAAAAGACTAAGGTAATGGGGTCACAGATTGTGAAGTCTATTGTGATTGATCGGCTACGTTCAAATCCAAACAAGAGGGCTATTGAAATTGTGAAAGAGATTAAAGCTTCCTATGGTTTAGATGTGCCATACAGTCTTGTTTGGTATGGGAAAGAGTTAGCAAAGACGGCTGTTCATGGTAATGAAGCGGACTCATATGGGCGGCTTGTATGGTATTGTGAATCTGTGATGCGGACTAATAGCGACTCTCGCATTGTTTTAGAATGTGATCCTGAAACTTATAGGTTTCAAAGGATGTTTGTATGCTATGGTGGTTGTATTAAGGGTTTTGGATCATGTAGACCTATTCTGTTCATCGATGCCACATTTGTCAAAAACAAGTATAAGGGGCAGCTCATTGGTGCTACTGCGAAGGATGCAAATCAAGGTATAACTCTATTTTTTACCTTCAGTATGTCAGTGACATAGTGAATGATATTGTCAGTGACTTGTACAGCGACTTATACAATGACATTTTGTAAGGGCAAAATATTTGCTATTGGCTATTTCCTATTTGACAAAACTTCTTCCCTTGTATTAGCATTTTATTGTATTCAATGCTAGGTTGTTTAAGGGATTAGGAATAGTGGCTTAGGTTGTTCTTGCTCGAGATGGTTCGTGAAGACGCCTTTCTTATCCGATCTTTTCTTCGGACTTCGATTTTTGTACATCGAAGGTTTCATTCAAGCATCTCAAGGTATGAATCATGCATATGCATTTCATACATTTTGTTTATGCTTAAGGAGTAGCACAAATATCTTAGGTTTGCTAGAAATTAATTAAATTTCATTTGGTTAAGCAAACCTTTATTTTTAAGATATTTTTCTGTTTTTGCTACAGTGGTACTGTTCATGTGCTACAGTGTTACTGTTCATATGAACAGTGCGATCGATCGCCTGGAATCGTGCGATCGATCGTCAATAGTGTCGTTGGAGAATCTGCCCGTTGAGATTCAAAAATGTAGCCGTTGCTACAGTGTTACTGTTCATGAACAGTACCACTGTTCATGAATAGTGACGATCGATCGTGAATAGTGACGATCGATCGCCCGAGCGCCTGTTTTGTTTTCTATAAATAGAATCCTTCGGTTTTCATTTGTTCTAACTCTTTCTACTCTTTGCCTATTGTCCAAAACGTCTTGAGAGAGTTTTCTGGTATAGTTGAGTGACCCTAGATCCATGTTATAGGCTCCTCACATCTTTGATGTTGTTGATTTAGTTATTGTTCCTTGTGAATAACTAAATCAACCCTTGAATCATATTCAAGGTTTGTCAATTCGATTTGTTTTGATTCTAGCAAGTGTTCCTTGTTTACTTGCTTGTGTCAAACGAATTGAATTCATTTCATTCACTCATACACACACACATTTGCATTGTTGGTGATGCTTGCGGTTGGAGGATTCACTTGGTGAAGTTCTTTCAATTGGAGCGGCTTGAGGTGGGAGCACTTGAAGAAGCATTTGGAGGCTACACAAGGTTAGAGCTGCCACTAGTCATAGGGTTGATAGTGTAGAGTTTGGGATTGTGATTCCCCCTTGTATGTGTTTGCCAATTGGCGTTTTTCATAGTGTTACACAAGAGCGTGGGGTACGGCTCCCCTCCGGTTTTCCCTCTAGAGGTAGAGGTTTCCGGGTGAACATATCGTTGTGTTGTTTGTGTGTTTGCTTGTCTATTGTATTATGCTTAATTGATTAGCATATTGTGTGATTGCTTATCTATATGCTATTGTGCTTAATTGATTAACATGTTGCATGCTTGATCATACATTGTTAGATATAGTCCGTGGTGAGCTATTGATGATGCTCACTTTGGGATTCTAGGTTGTACAATTGAATGTGATTGTTGCATATCGAATTGGTATTCAATTGTGTATTGCTTGTGCAATAGCTAGAACCTAGGTTGTGGAGAGTAACTTTTAATTTGTTCAAAGTTGTGTATACTCTCCGATTAGTGTTTAGGACGACTACCGTTTATTGGGACTATTCCGTGCAACCGGAATTTCAATTGGTATCAGAGCTTAGCTCTTAAGGCAAATAGAGCCGATCACGGTTAAAGTCGTTATATTGTGCATCATGACAAATATTGTTCCAAATGTTAGGAATATAGAGTCTAAGAGGAGTGGTCCTCATTGTTTAATTTGTGGGGGTTTTGGTCACATTTTGTCCGAATGCACCAATAAGGTGAAAACCCCTTATACCTCTTGGAGCGATTCCAATGAGAGTTGTTCTTCCTCGGATCATGAGGATGATGTACCTATTGTAGGTTTTATTGCAAAGGAGGACTCTCTAAGTCCATGTATTCCGGATAATGTTTCGGATGTAGAGTGTAGTGATGATGAAGGTGAGGTTGAGTCCTTAAGCCGTGAGGAGTTGTATGATAGAATTGATGAACTTTATCAAACGGTTCTTAAGGACAAAGAGTTGATTCTAAATCTAAATAGAAGGGTTATTGAACTAGAAAAGGAAAAGAATCACTCGGTTTGTGTCCTTAATAAGGAAATACTTGAGCTAGAAGAAGAATGTCAATTCATTTGTAATGAAAACCTTGAGCTTAAAGGTGAGATTCTTGATAAGAATTCTCATATCAACACTCTATCTCTTGAAAATAATGAACTTAAAGAGAGTGTTGATAATCTTAGAAAAGAGGTACTTGATTTGACCATATGTCAAGCCAAGAATGACATAGTTGTAACTCTTGATGTCAAGAGTGATATTGGTTTTGTAGAAAAGAGCTTTATCTCCTCTTCTTCTAAGACCAATTATGTTAAGGCTTTAGACTCAACCCCCATTTTAATTGAGTCCTTAAAGCCTAAGAGTTTTGTGCCTACATGTAATCATTGCGGCAAATTAGGTCATATCAAACCTAGATGCAATGCCTATAGGAAAACTCTTAAGTCTCCTAGCTCACCTCCCATTGTTAGAGAGTTAATAAGGACCAAGAAGAAATTCATTCCTACTTGTCACAATTGTGGCAAAATTGGTCATATTAGGCCTTTGTGCATAGCACCTTTGAAGACACATGTCTTTAAGGCCTCTAAAAATGTGAAGGATAAACCTAGGAGAGCCTATATTCACACACCTTCACATGACACTTCACTTAAGGATCAAATGCAATATCTTTTGAGTAAAGTTGTCAAACTCTCTAGGGTGGTCATACCTCAAACCGTTAGTGGTTTCTCATCTCCTCCCCTTGTCTCAAACAAGAAGGTTTGGGTCAAGAAAGTGTTGGTCAATGACCATGATTGAGTCTCTTATTGTCCTAGACTTCACACATGTGTGTTTCTCTTGAAGTCTTGTAGGACATTTCATAGATTAAGAATGAGACTTAATCATTTGTGTTTGATGATTTGATCATCAATTGTTTGTCCCTCAATTCGTTGATGAATTGATGGGTTTGTTTTCTGACTTGTATGCCTTTTATTTGCTTGATGTGCCTCTATTTTGTTTGGTGTAAAAGGTTTTGATTTTAGACTTGATGATGAGTCTTGCTGTTTTAAAGTCAGAAGGTATTGGCGATCGATCGCACCTTGTTTGGCGATCGATCGCACGTTTGGTTTGGTTATGCTTTTGTCTTTGAACGATCGATCGCCCTTGATATGCGATCGATCGCTTTTAAGGTTTTTAGCTACTGGAACGCGCGATCGATCGCATCCTATCGGGCGATCGATCGCATGCACTGGCAGAGAGCAGTTTATTCTTTCGATTATTAACGATCGATCGCACCCTGTTTTGCGATCGATCGCCTCTCTGCTTCTTGCAATTTTATCGACCTAAATTGCTTTTAAAAGCTTTATTTCCTCTTGCCTCTTCATACTTTCGAGTATTTTATGTTGTTGAGGTTGTTTTGTAGAGGTTATAAATCCCATTTTAACTCATTTCAATTTTGATTTCAATTTTGGTGTCAAAATTGTTGTTTCTTGAACTAGTTATTCTAGTTGTTTTTAAATGAGTTTTGGGTATCTTGATTTGCTTCTTATTGCTCATATTTTAGATATTTTATCTAAGTTGCAAATTAAGATTTTTTTTTTGTGGAGACCACTGTTTTAATGCACAAATTGCTTTTAATGTATGGCAATCTTGTTTATATGTCTCCTATATATTGAGGTATAGTTGCAATAGCACCACAAAACCATTTTTATACTCCATAGTGAGTCTTGGTTATATTGTTGGTTTTGTGCCTCCTTCAAATGGTGTTGTGTTTATCTAGAACTCTATGAGCTTCTATTGTTATAAATCCATTTGATGTTTTTATTTGGGATGAAATGCTTGACTTTGTCTTTCATTTGGTATATTTCTTTGGTATTTTTGGCTTATCTTTTGAAAAACTATTTGTTATAGTTTCTTAGTCTTCCGCTTGCCAAGCCATTTATGCTAAAAGTATTTCAAATTGGTGTTTTCAATTTGGTGTCTTGCATCTCTTTTAGGATTTATCATATGATTGTCCTATTTGTTTGTTCCATTATGGAATGACCATTTATTTGCTCATGCTCACTAGTTCTTCCATGAAGTCTAGGTCTTGTCCGAGTTGGTTATCCAATGAGCCGTATATTGAGCAAATAGATGTTAAAATTCTTTGCACACACTTACACCATGTGTTTATTTGGTGTCCTTCCCTTCATATGTTTTGGGAAGTCTTGCATGTTTTTAAGGATTTTATTGTTTATCTTCCTTATTTTTGTCTCTAGGAAGATCATGTAGTTGTTAATCTTTGATTGATTTACAACTTGTATTGTATTGTTATGGTTATTCTCTACATGTACTCTTGGTAGGTACACTCCCATTTTGTACTCATAGTTAGTACACCTCTACCTCGTTTAGGAGGAGACTCCTTAGAATTGCCTCAAGTTGCTTATGTCTTGGACTTTTTATTTTATATCTTGTTATGACTTGCATAACTTGCATATGATAGACTAAGCTTTATTCATCTATGCTTAATGATTATTGTTTCTCATTGCATGATGTTTACTTGTTGGTATTCATTTGAGGAGGAGACTTTGTATCCTTATGGATTATTATTTCAAAGTCTCTTAATTATGTCGTTTGCTATCAATTGTTTTCAATTGGTTTCAATTATGTATCATGTTTATGTTGTTCATAACATGTTATTTATACGACTTTGTTTTCTCCCCCCTTTGGCCTTTCTAGACAAAAAGGAGGAGATATATTGAAATGAGGAGAATTATATTGCTAAGGGGATAATTACATGCTTAAGGGGAGATTTAATTGTTTAAATGGAGAATATTTATTATGCCATATTATATATAACTCAATTGTTATACCATACATGCTTCACGGTATCGTGTGTTTAGTGTTGAATTTGCAGGTTTGATTCCGGCATACCTAATCGATACTTTTATTATAGCATAGGTTATTTGAGTTGTATTTCTTTTGAGGTTTTGTCTAGGAAATGCCAAAGGAGGAGATTGTAAGGGCAAAATATTTGCTATTGGCTATTTCCTATTTGACAAAACTTCTTCCCTTGTATTAGCATTTTATTGTATTCAATGCTAGGTTGTTTAAGGGATTAGGAATAGTGGCTTAGGTTGTTCTTGCTCGAGATGGTTCGTGAAGACGCCTTTCTTATCCGGTCTTTTCTCCGGACTTCGATTTTTGTACATCGAAGGTTTCATTCAAGCATCTCAAGGTATGAATCATGCATATGCATTTCATACATTTTGTTTATGCTTAAGGAGTAGCACAAATATCTTAGGTTTGCTAGAAATTAATTAAATTTCATTTGGTTAAGCAAACATTTATTTTTAAGATATTTTTCTGTTTTTGCTACAGTGTTACTGTTCATGTGCTACAGTACCACTGTTCATGAATAGTAACGATCGATCGTGAATAGTGACGATCGATCGCCCGAGCGCCTGTTTTGTTTTCTATAAATAGAATCCTTCGGTTTTCATTTGTTCTAACTCTTTCTACTCTTTGCCTATTGTCCAAAACGTCTTGAGAGAGTTTTCTGGTATAGTTGAGTGACCCTAGATCCATGTTATAGGCTCCTCACATCTTTGATGTTGTTGATTTAGTTATTGTTCCTTGTGAATAACTAAATCAACCCTTGAATCATATTCAAGGTTTGTCAATTCGATTTGTTTTGATTCTAGCAAGTGTTCCTTGTTTACTTGCTTGTGTCAAACGAATTGAATTCATTTCATTCACTCATACACACACACATTTGCATTGTTGGTGATGCTTGCGGTTGGAGGATTCACTTGGTGAAGTTCTTTCAATTGGAGCGGCTTGAGGTGGGAGCACTTGAAGAAGCATTTGGAGGCTACACAAGGTTAGAGCTGCCACTAGTCATAGGGTTGATAGTGTAGAGTTTGGGATTGTGATTCCCCCTTGTATGTGTTTGCCAATTGGCGTTTTTCATAGTGTTACACAAGAGCGTGGGGTACGGCTCCCCTCCGGTTTTCCCTCTAGAGGTAGAGGTTTCCGGGTGAACATATCGTTGTGTTGTTTGTGTGTTTGCTTGTCTATTGTATTATGCTTAATTGATTAGCATATTGTGTGATTGCTTATCTATATGCTATTGTGCTTAATTGATTAACATGTTGCATGCTTGATCATACATTGTTAGATATAGTCCGTGGTGAGCTATTGATGATGCTCACTTTGGGATTCTAGGTTGTACAATTGAATGTGATTGTTGCATATCGAATTGGTATTCAATTGTGTATTGCTTGTGCAATAGCTAGAACCTAGGTTGTGGAGAGTAACTTTTAATTTGTTCAAAGTTGTGTATACTCTCCGATTAGTGTTTAGGACGACTACCGTTTATTGGGACTATTCCGTGCAACCGGAATTTCACATTTGTCATCTATACTTTCTTATTTTGTGGAACATAATACAACATTATAATATACATTCCAGCAATGTTAAGCCTAATGTACTCTATTGGAACTGTTTATTATGTTAAATCTACAAACTTAACTTTGATTGGATTCTAATTGTGGTTGTGTTTGTTTGTTTTTTTTTTTTTGCTTCCGGGTTTATATCCTGTTGCTTTTGCCATTGTCGATGCAGAGAGTGAGAGAAATTGGAGATGGTTTCTGGAAATTTTGGCTCAGGAGTTAGGTAGGCAAAATAGGAGGATAACCTTTATTTCGATCGGAATGCTGGACTTCTTAGTGCTCGCCTAAGGTATTTCCGCATTCTGCACATGGGTTCTGTTTTCGACATTTGCAAGCTAATTTACTGGATAGATTTCCGGGTTGTGGTTCTTACCTTCGCGGTCGCCTTGCTTACTTATTCATGTGTTGTGCATACTCTCGCACACCGGCGGCCTTTGAATATAACTTGGAAATTTTCAAGAATGAAGGTGGTCGGCCCGATTGAGGATTTTTCGAATGCGAACTCCCTAAAGAGAATTGGTGCAAGTGCTTATTTCAATGGTGAGAGGTTTGGCGAGATGACTAATAATCTAGCAGAGTCCTTTAATAGTTGGATTTTAGATTTGCGCTCTCTACCTATTCTTGAGATTGTTGATGGGATTAGAGTTAAGCTTATGGGGATGATGGCTAATAGGAGGGAAGCGGCAAAGTCATGGTTCACCGAGTTGTGCCCGAGTTATGGAGGACGAGTGAAAGAGAACTTGAATGTTGGTAGGCATTGGAGAGTTAGCCGATCCGATACCGATGTGTATGAAGTTCACTGCCGAAATATTCGTGATGGTAAATTTGGAGACGCGATCTCCGTTCGTGTGGTAAGTGGCAAGTTCATGGTTTTCCATGTTCTCATGCACTTGTTGTTATTCGGCAACATGGTGCTTCTCCATATGACTATGTGAATGAGCTCTACAAAGTTGTTAAGTTCAGAGAAACCTACTCTTTTTCGATCAATCCGGTTCCTACAATAGAGAAGCCCATGCATAATTTTGCTAAAGACGTGGTGATTGTAAAACCTCCATTGACAAGGAAGCCTCCGGCGCAGGCCTAAAACTAAAAGGTTCAAGAAGAAGAGTGAAACAACAAAGTCTATCAAGTGTAGCAGGTGCGGAAAAGCTGCTGGTCACAACAAGAAAACTTGTAACGTGCCTATCTAATTGGAACTTGACGTAAATTTGTTTTAAAATTTTAATATTGATTGAAGATATCAGATTGTTATTTGATTTGATGTTTACGGTACATCTATTAGTATTTTTATGATATGGACATAATATTAGATGGTATTTTTTACTATTATTTTGTGTATCTTGAAACTTGGATTGTTTCTCTACGGTATTTCTTTTTTTTTTTAATAAGTTCTCTACAGTATTTCGGTGACATGCTTAGTGACATTATCGGTGACTTTGTTTACGGTTGTTAAAATGTCAAGGACAATACAGGTTCCTTCCTTTTTTTTGTGGGGGGAAAAAAGTAGTTTATTACAGCAATATAATATGGTTAGCGACATGGTTAGCGACATGGTTAGCGATCAATGGCAACACAAGTATGTTCAGAATTCCTCTCAGCAGCAAACCCTGCTCAACCAAGTATATATATAGCAATTACTATTTCTAATTAATTGGGAAACAGTAAGTACTAAACAATCTCTGACGCAATATGTAACGGTAAGTTTTCATACTTTTACTTGAATATGCTTATATGACTAATCCAAATCAAAAACAAAAACCGAGGGAAAAAAAATTGCAAATCTGAGAATAACTTGTTTATCCATCTTGCAAACAAGACATTTTCACCTTTAACATCAATTCTAAAATAAAAGGTTATCCTCAAACAGAAAGGTATCGTGCTATTGTCATGGCCAGTGACATGGCCAAAAACATGGCCAGTGACATGCTTCAGGAATACAAGAAGACTACAAGAAGAGACATCATACCTTCATCTTTCCAAGATTGTTGTATTGTGCCAGTTTCTGGTTCATCGCCTGAAGACACCACTTGCTCATACCAATATCTTCATTCTCTCTTCCAGATATCGGTGATATGAGCTGTGTCTTTTCACAAAACCAGAACTGTTTGGAATATAGATTATATTAGAGCAGCACATTCAATATAAATCACTTTTTTAAATGTGAAAAACTGCTAGTGAGTGAAAAGATTGTTTAATGCTTACCAGAATTAGGACTGCACATCCTCCCATAGCATGAGAACCCCGCTCATTCTTTTTCCCTTTCAATGCCTTGATTGATTTGGTGAGGAAGTTCTCAACAGCTTTCCCCCATCCATATTCCCCAATTTTGTCCAAATCTTCACAGTTCTTGACAAGATCCCAGGAAATTGTCATTCCAGCATTGGGGAAAAGAAGAGTGATGAACAGCATCAACAAGATAAGCCGCACCACGTCCTTGTTGTTCTTGTCCACAGCTTTCTTCCCTTTACAAATTTGATCGGCTGCTATGTCCAATGCATCCTCAATACTGGTCTTCTTTATTCTGTCCAGCCCCGCAAAGTAGTCGTCTATAAATGCGGAGCGGTAGGCTCCCTTTCCAAGCCGTGGAGGCATCTCACCCTTTTCCGGCAGTCCCAACACTTGGCAAACGTCTTTGTGGAAGATTCTTAACCTTTTACCACAGAAAATAAATCTTGATGTGTTCACGTCATACGCTTGTAAAAGCGTTGTCAATGCTACATCTGATTTCTTCACATGCTTCTCCTCAATTCGTTCATTGTGGAATGCAGCAATCATCTTGCCGAATGGTGTTGATTCTAGCAATTTCATTCTCTCGGGAGTGATGAGGTGCTTGTACTTTGTCATAAATTTGAGAAACGCCAATATGCTGCAGCGGTACTGGATATAGCCATCCTTGGCTACTCTTCTTCTCTTTACCTCAACTTCTTCAACCTCTTCATCCATATCAGTCTCATGTTCTATTTCTTCCTCGCTCTCTTCTACACATTTCCTTTTACGACCCATTTTTTGTACGTATGTCCTGCAAAACCATATAAACTATTAGCTCTGTAAATAACAGAACCTGTTTTTGAATCTTAACTGATCAGTGACATTAACGGTGACTTACTGAATTACTCAATCAGCGACTTAATTAAACTTTATGCAAATTTACCAGAAATAGTTTGTGATATCTAAAGCTATTTTTGGTTACATTTTTTTACATGCAAGTCCAGAGTTTCATATCAAGCAATATGATAGTGAAGAAACTAATTTAAATTGAAAACTGCAACTTGGTCAGTGACTTGAGAACATAACGTTGACATGGTTAGTGACTTGATCAGTGACTAGATTATTTCCTCGATAAGTGACTCGATGAGTGACCTCTGTAGATTTGGAAATGTCATAAAAAGAAACAAAACTAACATATTTTGGCAGAACTTTTCCACAGAAACACAGCATATTTTCAATATTAAAAATTCCATCAATAGGACATAATGCATCATTTCAGCAACTATACAAATAAAGCGCAAAACTCAAAGAGTTTGATTATATCCCTTCTCCATTTCTCTACACAAATGCATTTTTAAAGAAACCCCTTGGCAGTAGATACTTAAATAGCAAATGTACAGAGAAGACATACACACCCTTTCGTCTACACCATTTTGGTATGTATGTTCTGCAAAACCATATGAAGTATTAGCTCTTTTAAATAGCAGAAACTGTTTTTGAATTCTAAACTGATTAGTGACATTAACAGTGACTTACTTAGTGACTCAGTCAGTGACTGAATTAATCGAATGCAAATTGGCCAAAAGCAGTTTGTGATATCTAAGCTATATTTGATTACATGAGTAGAAAGCAACAGCTAACACGCTAACAGATTTTAAATATATCTGAAAAACAAACGATATAGGCCAAAACTTATGAATCCAGCATAAGTTTGAAAATCATCCTCATATTTCCAAGACAATAATGAACACAGCATATTTTGATATCTAAGATATATTTGGTTACATGCAAGTCCAGAGTTTCATATCAAGCATTCGGAAAAGGTATCATAAATTTTTCAAACAGAATAGACAATATGAACATTAAATGTTTTTTCTTCGTTTCAAATCCCAGAGTTTCATGTGAAGTAGAACCAAAACAAGCAAAGAGTTATTGGCAAAAATCAAGTTAGTGACATGGTTAGTGACACGGGTAGTTACACGGTTAGTGACATGGTTTGGCCTCTCAAAGTCCCATATATAGAGTAGGCATTAGGCAAAAATCAAAATACTATGTGTGTGATTGACTTGTTTGTAGTAATCAAATGAACATTAGTGTTTTAAGAAGCTCTGTAGATTTGGAAATGCCATAAAAATAAACAAAACACTTTGAAGCGTGTGGTATAGTGCTAACCCATTTTTTGTGTAATTTGCTTGGTTAAAATAAGTTGATCATGCTTCAATAAGTACAAAAAAAAAAAACCTGTTCATAAACAGAACACAATACTCAACACACAAATTTGCATCATAACATTGAACTGATTGAAGCAGCAGCAGGAAAATCAAATTAACTTACCTTACAAATGTATCCAAATGTATCCAAAAGGTTGCATTGACTCCAAGGTAGATGCTGGAGGTGACTGATCCAACTCAGAAAGACATAATGTAGCTTGCTGCAAATTGAAAGAAGACAATAATCACAAAATAATACCCAGAAAGTACAAGAGCTTCACAAGAATAAGCATCTAGATTACTTAATAAAACTATCTTCTCTATTAAGGAGTATTCAGAATGAACTTATTAGAGAAGTGGTTGATAACTATGATTTCTTCTAACAGTTAGAGATAAGAGTTACTCAAAGCATATCAGTCAATGGCAAATTGGATGAATGTTTCTGCGTTACCATCATGTTATTACTATCTAGTTATCATTTGAATTTGAAGTCATATGAGAAGCTAGATGAAGATACTTTGTGCGTTGCATACCTCCAGAGGCTCACCAACCGAAGTCTGGCTAATCTTGTAGTCACACGGTATACTAGATTCACGTTTCTTGATGTCTTATCTATAAAATTTTTCTTTATATTCACAACTAGATTTTAGTCAACTTGCTATTTTTTTTACAATATATTTTGAAAAATCTCTTCTAAGCTACTTGTTTTGATCATTAACAGGAAGGACCAAATGCAGGGAGATGGATACTACAGTGAACACTTTGTTATCCAGCATGATTTGCATAGAGAGCTAGCTATCTATGAGACACGACAACAAGACCCAGGACATAGAGAAAGGCTGATTATAAACATATTTGGAGACAATCTTCCCAAATGGTGGAGTGAAAAGAAGTATCGATCCATGAAAGCTCTATATACAAATTAAACTTGGTCAATGACTCGATTATACTAGATACAAACCAAAAGCAAAACACCAACATTCTCTACTTTCGATTCATTTAGGCATTTTATCAAACATCTACAACACTAGATGATGAGATTGGCTTTCGTTCATACCTTTGAAGAAATCCAAAACTTGTCCTACAATGACCTAAGCTCCAAAACTTGTACTCGTTCAAAATCACCTATAATCTCGGCAAACTCTTCACCTTGTAAGAAAACAATCATAAAGCGAAGTCCTCAATCCCACACATAGAAGGTTTTACACTAATTTTGAAGAAAAAAAATTCGGAGGAATCAAGTAAGCACCTCGAAAATGGAGATTCAAATATCATTGACGAAGCTTCATCGATTTTATTTCCTCTCTTCTATGGAGACGAGGCCTTCGTTTTCGCATCGAGGCTCGAGCTCTAGTTTCGGTGAAAAGCTGCTTTGCTTATCTTCTTCGATGGAGATGAGGCAAACCTTCTCTTCAAAGGAGATGGAGGTGTTCGACTTTTAGCGAGATGCGAAAAGACTTTAGCGATTCTGCGATTGCTTCTTTGACTTTAGGAGATGGAGGTGTTCGACTTTTTTTTCTTCGGATTTTTTGCGGTTGCTTTTCGTTCTCTTCTCCGAAGAAACCAATCTCTATATTCAATAAAGGCTACGTTTCCTTGGCTTCTTCGACGGAATGAATCGGCGGCGGAAAAAGGAGGCGGAGAGTTGCGTCGATGCGGGTTACGGGTTTTAGTCGAAGAAGGGAAAGTGGTCCGGACTTGGGTTTCGTTTGGGTAGGTTTTAATTTCATTCTCTCTTTTTGGTAAGGTTTTGATGTAAGGAAGACAGGGGGCAAAAGGTAATTAACTAAATTGTTTTTTTTGCCTGTTTATTTAAATGGACTAATTTAACATTACTTTTAAGTTATAACCTTATGTAACATAAGGTTAGGGTCTATGACCTTTTTTATCAAATCCCCTTATATCTTTAGCATTTGCAATAAAATAAATGAATAAAAATTAAATAATGCAAAAAATTAAATTGTGACCAATGTCTGATGCAGTGCCCTAGTGACCCTGATCTTCATCCTGACCTAGCGGGTGGACTTGCTCCAAAACCTAACGGGTGGACTTGCTCCGAGAAGAAGAGCATGCTCGATTGCTGGTTTTGTGTTGCTCTCAGGGTAGAAAGTGCTTAAAAGCTTTGGATAAATCAGTCGCATCTAAGGTCAAAGGAAGAGAGAAGATGAAGAGGGTCTTCGGTGTCAAGAAAGAAAAAGAGCTTCCTCCTCCTCCTATTGGAGATGCCTCCGATAGGGTTCTCTCTCTCCCTTTCTTTTTGCGTTTTGTTTTGTTTCTTGATTTTTTCTACTCATCTTTGTACTTGAACATATAATGGGTAAGATATGAAGCCAAAATATATTCAATAAGTAAAGATTTAGTAGAATGTTTATCGGAGAGTTTTGAAATCGATAATGGTTTAACTGATTTTCCGAGCACGTCTTGTCTGAAGCTTTGTAATTTCTTGTGCCATTCTGATAAATACAGTATTGCACTGTAACAGATTAATGATAGAGGCGAAACGGTGGATGGGAAGATCAAGAAGCTTGATGTGCAACTTCATAGATACAAAGAGCAGATCAAGAAGACAAGACCTGGTCCTGCGCAAGAAGCTGTTAAGGCTCGAGCCATGAGGGTTCTCAAGCAGAAAAGAGTGTATGATTCATACTTTTTTCATGATTTTATTTCCACTTTGAGAAAAGATTGGGATTTCATTCAAAGCAGCTTCAGAGTAAGGAAATGGTAGAGTGGTTAATTAAAGATAAGTTCTGACTTTCTTAGCATTGTCTTGACCGAAAGAGAAATGGAAATCTCTTGAATCCCTAACATATGATAACTTATTCTGTTAATGGTACATTCAAACCAAGGAGATATGGCCATAAAGGGTATAATCTGTATGCAAAGAAATTTCTGAATACATTACATTTTGTAATGCTATGTAGCAGACCATAAATGGTTTCCACCTTTCCATTTGTTTTCATCTTTTCTACCTTAGTCTTCCCGGTTAATCCGGAGGTAAATTTTCCAAAAATTGAGTTCTAATATTTTTTCCCCCTTTTTTGCCACTGATATTTAATCCTTCTCTTTGATATTTAGTCTAGATTGATATCTGTTGCAACTTCTAAGGAATGAGATGAACGTACTATATGAATTGATTTGCATTATCCTTGCTTCTACAATCTGTATAATTTATTAAGTTTCTGGACAGGTATGAAGGACAGCGTGACATGCTGTATAATCAGACATGTAACCTTGATCAAGTTGGGTTTGCTTCAGAGGGTATAAGAGATGCTCATCAAACTGTATGTCCTAAGCTGCTAACGTATGATTTGGAGTATAAATCTATAAGGTCCTATTAGTTTATCCATGTTTTGGATTGTTTTGATTGTCAAAGACTGAAAAGTGAGGATATGAGAATGACACCTATTAAACAGGCAGTTTAGAATTTCTTTTTACGTTTTTTTTTTTTTTTTGAATGACACCTAGGACTTCTGATATTACTTCATATGTTTTATTTCCTAAAATGGTAGAACTATTAGCAAAAGGTACAAATAGAATGATACCCTGTATTCTTAGTCAGGTCCAATGCATTCCATAAATATAAACTATTATCTAATACGTACTTGTTTATTATATTAATGCTAGGCGTATTAGTCAATGAGTTTTCTAGTGAGACAACAGGCTCGCTATAAAACCAGAATTCAAATTATATAAGGAATGGCTGATTGGTTGGGACCAGTGACCACAAAGTCTAAACCTTTGCCTTATCTCAGGGTTGCCTGTTTAATGAGACAGTGGAGTGATTATTTTGGTCCCTAAAATGGAAGGGAGTAAGTTTTTTTTATTGTGTCTGTAAAGCCTATGCTGGATTTCCTCTTGCACCAAATATAGTTAAGTTTCGGAATTGGATGACAATCACTTATGTAACTTCCCCTCACCCTTGGTACAAGGCTGCATACAATTTTGTCAATAATTTTCTAAAGCATTAGAATCTAGAATAGTTCTAGGCTGCTGGACAATATCATTCCTCTCTTTTTCTAAGTTCTTGAGATTATTTGAAAGAGCTCTCAAGTCTTGGGAGGGGAATCCCAGAGTTAGCATTAAGTACTTGTTTAAGTGTCCTCTATGTTTACTTTTTTTGTTGTGGTGCTTGTTAAGGACACCAGACCTGCTTTGGAGGAGTGAGAAATTTTAAAGATCGAAATGTTTATAATGTTTTCTTTTGTATTGATCTCTTTATCTATAGAAGATATGGAAATATAAGCATGTTTAACAGGTGAAAACCGTGAAAGGGCACATTCCTTGTCCCTAAAAATTTCTAAAAAAGATAGATAAGATTCTCAAATAAATCTTTATTTTACGACAATGGTTGGACTGTTGGAAAGTCACTCACAATACATCAAATTTGGTTGCACTGGGGCTAAATGCTGTATTCACCTAAAAGTTGTTGTTTTTCTTGGTAGCGCCTGGAGGGGCAAAGTTCAAGGCTGTTGACCCGGAGCTTTTTCCGTATTCTGACTGGGACCTGCTGCCTGCCTCATAAGAGGTAGGAGATAGACGTTTGTGTCTGGGCCTCTGCTGGGGAGGGTTTTTGCTTATATATATGTATATGTGTGATAGGGACTCTTCTTAAAAAAAAAAAGGTATTCTGATCAAGACAAATCCTAGATTATGCTAGTCATTCTTGGTATCCATTTAGGTTACTAATTGTAGATTCCAATTTTATGGACTTTGGTATGCAAATTAACTTTGATAGGTATTATGCAGATAATGAAATCTGCCAACGTGGAGCTGAAAGGAATGACGAGAACTGTGAAGATTCAGGATATTGATGTCAGTTGTCTCTTGATGTTTCTGCCTCCCTTTGCTTCCACACTATCTATATTTGGAATATGTCTCCTGACATTTGAATGCCCAGTTGCTCACTTTGATGTAGTATTTGCATGATGAGATGGTGGATCTGATGGATGTAAACAATGCAATTCAGGAGACCCTCGGTAGAAGCTATAGTGTTCCTGATGACATTGATGAACATATGGGTGGAAAGATTAGAATCATTTGGATCCTACGGAAAGGCAATGCAATTGTCAACAAACTACTGCATAGTAGGGAAGTCCCAAATATTCAAGGAAATATCTGCTTCAGTTTCCGTAAATGGTCGAAATCTTTCTACTGGGTTTTTTATTTCTTACGGAGGCTTGGTGAAGTAAATCATGTAAATAGTGTCAAAAGCTGCTGGTATTGAGTTATCTGCATATGACAAGCTGCATACACCACGTAATGGTCCCAAGGTATGGTGATGTGCTTTCATATGATTTATTAATTGTCCTCTGAATTGGTACCCATTTCTTTTAGCAATCAATATGATCCAGGCTTTTGTGAGCGAGTATGCCGTGGCTGGAAAAGATGCTGGAGCAGGAAGTCTTCTGGCAGCATTGGCAGAAGCCGGATTTCCAATTGGGCTGGAGAAAAACAGGTTCTGTAGCTTTACAAGAATTTGTTTCCTGTAGTGTTTTTCAGAATGCATACATATGTACTCTATATAAGCAATCATTCTCAAAAGTTCCTGTAAGAAAATTATACTTTTTGACAATTTGAACATGACAAGGTCCCCTGCATATTATTTCCTGCATTTTGGCATGTCACAAATCCGTGCACAGCTGGTAAAACCTCATACCTGTCAAACCTTCATCGGAAATATGAAGGTCAGACTGGTCCCATGGCTTCCATATAACAGAGATACCATGACATTTAGAATTCTTTTTTTTTCCCCCACCAGATTAGGAAGTCTTGTGTTTGAAGAAGACAACAAAATACTACAGAGCCTTAATTATTTGAATGGTTTGGTGCCAAATACCTCCCCGACCTTTCCTTTTTTGTAACATAAATTCTCAACCGGGTTTGTAAACTTTCACTGAACTACATATTTCGCTCTTCCTACTTCAACTAGTCATGGCCTCACAGAGACATCAATGCTCATGCCAATTCCCATGCCTTCTAGATATGGATCATCGAATCTTGCATGTTGATTACTCGTAACCCTTTCTATGACATGTCATATGCATGTTATAATATTATTTGGGTCCTCAAGATCTTTTTTATATGGGGATCATCTGGAGGTATCTCAGTGGTCTGTTTTTTGGAATTCAGGTTCCTAGTTGATTGGTTTTAAAATGGGGTACTATTGAGGCTGGTTCACAGAAGTTCAGACCCTATCCATGATAAAAACTCTTATGATTATATGACTACCAGATAAAATACCAGCTAACAAAGAAATTGATGATTATTCAATGTGGATTAAACTGACAAAAAATCAGAGTTAACAACCAAACAGAATATCAATTCTGACTTAATTATCAGATTAAAAATGACTTGACTTGTTAATTAAAATAATAGCTAACAAATAATTAATGATCATGCACCTTGGGATGGGTCGAATAATCTAGCTATGATAATTAGCCTGTCTTAATTAGTCTAACTTGGCAACACTGTGATATTGGCGATTGAATCACCATCACCCTCTTTCTATACCTTTTTAACTTACACTCACAAATGCAAGTATATCTGTTTAGGAAATTTATTACGCACAATTTTTTCGTTTCTTTCTAGGATAACGTATTAGAGTAACATATTAAAAAAAGGGACTTTATGGTGAACAGTGAGCACACTCTGGAATCTGGAGACATTAACTTTTATAGTAGATGTTTGTTAGGATCCCTGCTTTTATCAATTCATCATCGGTTTTGGGGAGAGATTGTAACAATGTTTACCGAAAACCCCTGAACTGTAGAAAGTGTAAAAATGGAATTTTTAGATAGACTGTTCTATTAACAGATAACCACTGTGCTCATTGGTAATTCAATAAACAGATTTTTTTTCCCTTAGTTATCTCAGGCTTTCCCAAAGGTCACCGAGTGATGCAGATAAGAAGGCTCTACGGTTCTTGGAACATTGGGGTAGGATGAATGTGTAGGATTCATGCATAAGGCTGTACTGCACATGCATTTATGCACCACTCTTTGTGAATGCCAATAACAAGCGGGAACTTCATCATCTCATCATTTCTCTACAGAACAATTGTTATTGTATTTTAGTTTTCGTAAGAGGATCATAATTTCTGTTTAGTTTACTAAATTGAAAAATTCTGTCTTGAAGGTGGAACCCAGATGCAATCGTCTTTAACTCCTCACAGCTGTATGGAATTCCTAGCTACTGGGTGCAATGTTTTTTAAGTGAATCAAGTGGAGCAACTATTTTCAATGCAACACTCCAAACAAATTCTTCTACTTCAATTCTTGCATCTGCAATTTCTTGGAAAAGTTCTGAAGATCAGAAAACTTACCTAAGAATTAAGGTATACTGGCTATTCTAATATTATTATCTGAGTGAGTGTTTTCTGATGTTTAATTCAAATTCTTTTGTGTTCCAACAAGTTTTTTAAGTGTTCCAACTTCCAACAGTTTTTAGCTAAACTAAAATTTCCCGTTTCCCTTAAAGTTTTTGTTGCATTCTAATACATAGTTGGAATGTCTGATATGGAAACAAGCTCATATTTTACACTGCTCTACAACTATTCTGTCTTTGTTGCTTCATTTGATATGTACTATAGACTGACTCTCAACAGTTGCTTGTATCTAAACTATTAGCAATTTGCTAGAGTTTCCTTCACCCTAAAGATTGTAGGATTTTTGAATTGAGAGAGATATTGAGAGAGATCAAGATTTCTCACCATTTCTTAGATTCATGGACCAAATTCAATTCAAAGGGATCTTTCATTCACATTTTTTTTTCCATCAAGAACGTTTTATAAAACTTTTGGACTTCCGAATTTGGAGTATCCTCCTTTCACGCAATTCACATTTACAGGGTTCAACAAGCAATTGATATTTCATGATCAAGGGTGTAGTACTATTTGTAGTAGTGTTCCTTATATATCGTATTAGCAATCGAAAGATGTTCCAGAGAAAAAATCTCCACAAAGCCGGTTTGGGGGGTTTCTGAATTATTAAAAAAGACATATAACTTGTATATGAAGTGTCAGTTTAATGATGTTCTGTACTAGATCTGGTTTATTGACAGTACATTATACAATTTTTTCAGCATGTTTACAGTTTTTTTTTTCATAGTTCACCCCCTTTTAATTTGTTTTTTTTTATAATTCATATGGGCCATAAAGGTTGTCCCTTTGAATTGCTAATAGTAATCCATCTTTTTATTCTTCCTAGTCTATTCCAACTTTGAATTCCAAAATTTGTCTTGTTTGAAGCAATGGTGTACACGTCTTCTTGTGCTTGCTTGTTTTTTTCATTATATATTCTTGCCCTCCATATCAGTTTATATGATACTAAAGAATATATATAATTAGAGAACCCTAGAGTTTGAGAGAAGCGATGGCTGCCTCTAGAGAAATGTTCTTACCGAAACAGTTTCCGAGTGCTGGGAGCGACAACTCCTTGTCCTTGAGGGGCGTTGCCAAGGGTTGTTTTTTGAGGTTCTTGGCTGATGTTTTGGTTGCTTCATCTTGGCGAGTGTCGTTGCGGTTGTGGATTCTCTGGAAAGCAGTGTTTTGATGTGCTTTGGTTCGGTAGTTCAGCCTTATGGTAGATCCAATGAGGAAGGTGACAGCTCTGTGATTGAGGGACCTGGGAGTTGGTTCTCAGTCATGCGTGTGTGCTCATTTCTTTGGCTTGCATATTTCGGCTGGGGGTTGGTGTCGATCAGGGATGCTGGCAGGCTCTACTGCCTGAGTTGGTGGAGGATTGGAGGGCCAGGGTTACTAGGCCTGGGCTTCTGTTTGCTGATCGGATGCCGATCTCATGACTGGTCTCTGATTCTGGGGTGAGAAATGATTTAGCCTGGGCATGCTTCTTTTTTTTTAATAGAAACATCTTTATTAAAAAACCAACAGAATGATACAAAGAGAGTGGACAAGAAATCCACAAAACACAAAGAGAGAAGGACCAAAGGCAAACAAGGAGAAATAGAAGAAACACTAAAAGAAGGAAAGAGAAATTCCCAAAGAAAACTAATTCTAGACTACGGCAGCCCTCCAATCAATCGAAATTAAAGAGGTGCTGATTGGACTGCTTTCGAGGATTCCTGCATTACTTAACTCCTAATGTTTACATAAGGGTCTGTATTGTTAGTTTGTCTTTCTTTCTTTTTCCTTTTTCGTTGTGTTGACTGTTGAGTAGTATATAAGTGAGCCATGCTCGTATCTTTATTTCCAGATGTTCAGTCATTGAGCTTATCTGGTAGTTGCTCCCTGCATAAGGAATCCACACTTGTGTGCCTGTTGGCATAAGTTTCCCCAAATAGGTGGAAGCCACCTGATGAGGACATCATTGTCAAACCCTTTAGGGTTTATGAGCGGGAGAAATGGAAAGAGAACACTTAGGCCACGTTTGGTTCACGGATTTTAGGCCATGGGAAAGGAAAGAAAAGGAAACTCAAGCATTTCTTGTGTTTGGGATGACAAAGGAAAGGAAACACTTTCCTGAATGAAGGAAAAATAGGGGGGAAATTGATTCCTTCCATACTCCAAGGGAATCACTTTCCCTATTTAGTTTCCTGTATTTATTGCACTAATTTAACATTAATTACATTATTTTTATAACTAAAATAACAATTTATGAAACTATAATTATTAATTTTGTTTTATATATTATTGTTTTTCATTCCTTTCTTTAGTGTTGCCAAACACTTGAAAGGAAAACAAATAAAATTTTTAGTTTCCCCTTCCTATGAAAAGAGAAAGGAATTGATTTCCTTTCCTTTCCTTTCCGGAAACCAAATGAGGCTTTAATTCATCTCTATCCATATGGCTGGTTTAATTGTTTTCAGGTTAATTACTACAGCTGTGGGCGAAGATTTATGAGTTGTGTTTTAGAAGTCTGTGTTGAGTATGGTGTCTTCTCAAGTACTTAAGATTCAGTTTAGAAGTCTGAGTCTTATCTTTATTTGAATCTTAAATGCATTAATGGGGGCTAGCTGTTTTAGTATAAATAAGTGCAAATGACAAGTCATAATAGTGTTGGTGTGAAGCCTAGTTGGGTGTGAAACCCGGGAGTGAGTAGTTTTCTGTTTCTATCCTACTGAATCTGTTTGGTTTGGGCTCTAAACCTTAGAGTTTGCTGATCCTGTTGCCTGAGGCAGTAGGTGTACTGCACCTCCTATTGTATCTTGTCTGGTATCAATATTAGTTTCCCTTCAGTATTTTTTATTTCTTTCTTAGGACAAAATCGGGGATCCCAATAGAACATCAATGTTGATTGTTTGTCAGACTTATGATTAGTAGATACCAAAAGTGCCTGAGTTATTCTGTTTTCCATTCTATGTACGATATATGATTTCTCCATCTTCTGGATTATTGATTTAACTATGAACCTTAAAAAAAATTCTCTATCTTGTGGATGATAAAAATTTCTGCATTGGTTAGTAGTTACCTGCTGTTACAAAGTGCTTGAATTTCAAGAACCCTCCTGCTGTTTTTTGCATAGAAGTCTCTCTGCTTTCAAATCCAATGGCAAGCATGTAATGCAACCTTCAGTCAGAATAGTAAGACTTTGGTGTGCATATTTCTTTTTGATATTTCTGGTGAAGTGTTGCAGCGCCATTGTGCTTCTACCCTTCCGTAGATGGCCAATGATGTTATGCTGACAACAATCATATTTGCTTGATTACCTGCTGTTTTTTGCATTGAAGATTTCATGTTTCTGCTTCAGTAGTATAACAAATCAACTTGACAACTTTAAGGAAGCCATTCATTGTTCTCGGTTATTCCGTTTAGGATTCTTGTTCGACTAGGAATCAGAATCCCTATGTTATTTTCAGCAGCAGCTTCTTTCGACTTTCAGCACGCTCTACTAATACGGTTCATGTCATATTCCATGATATTTTATAACATTGTGATGGTTATTTCTTTCTGTAGATTGTGAACTTTGGAAGCAACATAGTGAATCTCAGGATCCATGTTGATGGGTTGGAGCCAGATTCGATTAGTCTGTCTGGATCAATCAAGACTGCTCACATCTATAAATGTGATGGATGAGAACTCGTTTAATGAGCCAAGGAAGGTATTAGAGTCAACTTGGTATCGTTAGTAAGGAATGAATGTCCACTACATTGCATTTAACTCTGTGAACTTGTTATGATTTGAAATGCTGGGTGGTTTTACCTCCATCCTACTTTTTTTTTACTTTTTTTTTTTCCAACTTCCATCCTACTTTATATTCGCTTTATATATTGCAAATAATGGTGAATTAACAGAATTTAGCATCATATGTGAGTGAGATATTGATAATATCCACGTAGTTGCAATGTCTCAGTTTATATAAAGCTTAAAATTTTGGGAACAAGGTTACCAATAGTGATAATATTGTAGACAACAAGAGCAGAACTCAACAAACATTACACTAGATGATATTTAGTTTTTCATACATTTAACTTTACTTGGCCTTTAAATATATGTAGGTCATACCGATCCCGAGTCTACTTGAACAGGCTGGTGAGGAAATGGATGTTGGTCTTCCTGCACATTCGTTCACTTCAATTGATTTGTTAATGGCATCAAGCTATATCAGGACTGGAGCTGATTCTTTCTCCGTCGTCTCTTCTACTTAAAAACTAACAAATTAATAAATAGAATAAAAATAAAATAGTCCATGATGTATCGGAGGAAATATTTCCACCTTATTTGTTATATTTGATACAGTTGTACTATATCCAAAATAGTTCTAGAAAACTACTCGCACTGTTTTTACGAGCTTGTATATATATATTTGTAAGATTTTTATCATACGTAATGCCTGAACTTTTTTGCCATTATATATATGATACTTCAACTTATATTTTGATTACAATGAGTACATGTATTTTTCAATTTTGTTTCAAATGATATGTTCGCTAACTTTTTATCCATATTTCAATAAAAATAAAGGTAATTTTGTCAATTCAATCTCTCATTCAAAATTAAAACAAATAGATAATAGTGTTGTAGGAAACCTCTACTTTGTGTGTGCTTAGTCAATCTAGAAATATCTAGTTAGGATGGAATAGAGATATGTATTGAATATGATTTCATGTATCATATGGATTGTACCATTGTATTTCTTTATATAAAGAGACACATATTCATTAATAAAGTTTGATCATATTCCTGTGTTATTCTCTTGTCTTTACTTTTCACTTATGCTTAAACACGTTAACAGCACGAGTTTCTGGCCCTGAGATAAAACATAAAACCCTAAAACTCTAAGGGCCTAAACCCTAGGTTCATCATGATTTGTACATATTTTATGTATAAAGAGTGCTCCTAATTGCTTGGTTTATGCTTTCCTTATTGCCTAATAATGTCACTTACCCTTGTTTATCTCATTTTGTAGGTTCATTGGGACTTTGGGAGAAATGGAACTTGGACAAAAATGATGCATTTCGGGAGCTTTTGAGGCATTTACATGGAGTAGCCAAAAAGTCAACCGTGATTTTGGACCTCAAGATTACAAGATTGAAGCCTTGAGAGTGAAGAACAACGTTATTCCGGAGTATTGGCCAAGAAACCGAAAAGTCAACTTTCGGCCCGAAAAAGTCAACCGAAGATCAACCGGGCCCACATGGTCAACTTCGAGTCAACCCGAAGGCATCACCCTCAAACTCAAGCAAGACTCTCCCAAGCACACTAGGAGAGCCCATTTGATTGGTAAAGACATTTTGGTGGTGAGTAGAGATTCAAATGCAAATAGGAGACAAAACATTTAATGCTTATGTCATACTTTATCTCCTAACCTTCCACTCTCACATTTTGTCTCCCTATGGTCCCAAATCTGATTTTTGCATGCCTAGCACACATTACCAATTTGTCCTTAATGCCTATACACTTTCCTAACTACCCCATGGCATTTAGGTATTTTCAAGTGAGTTAGATCTAAGTTTTGAACCTTAGGATCATTCCCCTTTCATTTTAGCCCTTTATCCCCTCATATATATACATAAACTTCCCATTTTCAAAGGAACCAACCCTAGACACCAAAAGTCCCAAAAATTCTCTCAAGCCTCCATTTTCCCTTTCCTCCATCTTGCCCCAAGAATTCCTCAAATCAGCCCCCGTGCGACCGGTCGCCGGTACTGTTCACATAACTGTTTTGGCCTTTTCCCTTCATTTTCCACCACTTCCTCTAAAAATCTCACCTCACTTCCTTCATCAAACATCCTCCATACACTCCATACTACACCCCCAACCACTTTTCCTCACCATTCGCTCACACCTACTCACCATCTTCAAGGATTTCACTCACAACATCAAGTTCTTGAAGGCTTTGGGCTAGAGGAAGCAAGGAGGAGATCAAGGAGCACAAGAAGAGGTCCACTACCACTTGGTGACAAAAAGGACCAACTGGCCTTCATTATTGAGCACCTCTTCACCTTTACTTACTCTTTAGTTGTCTCTAAGTTTGTTAGAAATGAAACTATGATGTATTTTGAGATGTGTTGTGAGTAGTTGTCCAAGATTGGGGGCTAGGGTTGTGTGCCCTAGCCCAATGAAGATGGTTTGATTGATTTTATATATCTATGCTTGAGATTTTGATATGGGTACGTTCATTGTCTACTTTAAGAGTGTTGAATGCATGGTTAGGGAATTTACTACTCACTAGTGTGTGTTTGACCCATTTTGAAATGAATACATGAGCTTAGTAACCTTGTGTGTCATGGACAATTGACAATGAATGTGATGAGCATGTCTTGTTTGGATCCCTAGGTCTTTGTGGCCATAGCCTTAGTTTAGCAATTTGAGAACCATAGCATGGCTTAAGTTGTCTAGATTAAGAGACTTTGTGAACCATAGCATGGCATGAAGATACATAAGAAAAGACCATGGCCCTAGAACCATAGCATGGCTAGGGTACGAGATTTAATCCACTAATCAATTTCACTTGCATATTTATGTGACTTAATCAATCATTGGATTTGGTCTAAGGTGACCCAAAACCCCCTTTCAATTAATCGATCAAGTTTTCATCACTTTGTGTTCACTTTTATTACTTGCACTTTAATTTAGTTGTGTTATTTGATCACTTGTTACTCTCAAAACCAACAAATGTCCCCATCTATTTGTTCACTTTGCATATACCCCACTTAGTCATTGCATAGTAATCCATTTCTTGCCTCCTCATTAGTGCTTGTTAACTTAGTTACCTTGTTGCCTAGGGATTGGCACCGCCAATTCCCAACGACACACCTCCGGTCTATACTTCCATATATTATTTTGACGACACGTTTGCTTACGTATAAAGCGCTCCAAAAGCGTTTAAGTCAACTCACCAAACTATGAGAAGCATTAGGGAGAGTGATCGAGCTTCATATCGCTTGCAGTATGTGTAAGTCATGAGCACCTCTAACGTCATCATGCTATTGGTGATGTTCTCAAGAGCCGAGTTGTGGGGACTCGAGCTAATCCTCCGAACAAGGAATCCGTAGAGAGAAGAGACCTTGAACGAGAAGTTCATTGTAAACCTTCGGATGATGAAACCGTAGAGAAGAAACGACCATACTACATCAAAGCTTTGCCTTGACTTACTCACGACTAGGCTCACCTATTTGGGTATGATGTCTAGGTAAGAAAATTTGAGATTAGTGGTACTTAAGAGAGTCTTGCTCCACCGACATCTCTTACTACTTACCTGGTCATATTTGAATAGAGCTACCGAAAGGTTTAAGTTATGGCATTCGCCATTGATCATTCTACATCAAAGTTTCGCCTAAATCTGATCCTTGGAAACGATTCTTGGGAGCATAGCTCAAAAACCATAATTGTTTCGTGAGAGTATTAACTCCGAAACTTAACCCTTATTGTTTTGTGGGAGTATTGACTCCGAAACATAACACATTCTTGTTCCTCATATTTATGGATATCGAACATGAATTAACTCGATTTACTCCTTTGGATTTTGCGGACATTAGATATCCTAATGCACATATTCGCATAAGAGCTTCTAGCTCGAATCCATGAGCGTTGTCTTGAATGAACCGCTCTGGACACTCAAATTGAGATTAACAAATGCCAGGTTATTTTTCCCGATGAATCGCCATATGGATATGGCACTCCAGTTTGAGTTCATGAAAAATTTAGCGCTAGAAGCACTCCTTGAATGTTATGCTAACATTCGTGCCTCTATTCCGAATTTAGAAGCATAATGGACTAATCTCCGCTTCTCTGACTTTGATGAAGTCATGGATATAATTCGGATATTCTCCGCATCAATGACTTGATGCATCTCTGTGGAAAATCATCACAGATGAACAATTGTTGAGGAATCTCTCACCACCCTCTACATCTTTGCCTTGAGGAAAGGCATGATGATAAATGCACTCCTATGGGAAGACACCATGAGCAAAACCCTAAGATTTAGGGACTAATCCAAATGTTTTGATCCGTAAGATTTATTTTCTCAAGAATGTAATCGCCATAAGATTAGGCGATCACGCGTGAATAAGACCGCAAAAGAGTGAGAGAAGACTGCCGTCTCTATGGGAGGAACGACACTGGTTACCGTCAGTCTGCATTGTGCAACCATTAGTTATGGTGGCACTGCCACCAGCCAAGGCAATCTGTCACCGTCCTATGGACTATGTGTACCGTGTCTTATACCTCAATCAATGGAGAATCCTCTTTATGATGTCTATAATATGGAGCGTTTGATCAATGAGCTATAGTTTGCAATACATATGAGTATGTAATTGCAATGATCAAGACGTCGAGTTTAAGGTTTAAAAACTTTGAAAGTTGATTTGCTTAAGTCTTTATATTTTCCAAGTTGATGTCATACGACAAGTTTGCCAAGACAATGGATTTCGTTTTGAGTTAAGATCGAGATGCAACTTTGAATGTAAAGCTTTGGCTAATATCTTTAACAAAATTTGAGTTGCTTTCATAGCCTCGATTTTAATGATGGGCATACATTCCTTTGTGACTATGATGGTTGGGCCATCGAATTGATGCCACACATGCTCTCTAGTCTCTACACTCCTAAAGGGAATATAACCCTATTGAGCCTTAAAGATATAAGAGCCAATGGATACCATGCGAAAACACATGATGAGAATGTGAAAGAATTTCTTTGTATTACCTCTAAAGATTGCAGAAGGATGCATCTTAGAGAAGGTTATGTGTCTCTCTAATGGGTTGTACGCAACCACTATTCGAGCTATTGGATCAAACAATGTCATTCGAGATGACCTCTTAGATTCAGACACATATTGGCTTTGGCATGTGTGAGATCCTGAATTTTAAAGTTGGTTAAATTTTAGTTTTGAGCTCACAATAAGAAAGTAGACGCCGTTACGAGTTCGTAGTAATTTTCGGAGAATTATTCGGACACCCGAGCTATTTATTTTGATTTTTGGAAGGTTGAGAATTAAGAAAAATAGTTTTTGGAAATTGGAAATTATAGCGGTTCAATCAGGACCGTAGATCAAATCATCGTTTGATCTAGACCGTCAGATTAAAGTTTATAGGATGGATTAGTTTGGGAAAAACTCAGAAGGTTCCCGCGACTCTCCCCTCTCCTCTGCCGCGACACCACCAGAACCATCTTCCTTCTCCGGCCGTCTCATGACGCCGGGCCGGCTTCTTTGTTTTCGCCTTGGCACGGCGAGTTCAAAGGCGGTGGTAGTTTACCAAGTCGACGTCTGTACAGAGAGTAACAGCGCTTCAAAGCACGGACAGCTCCGATGGCTTTTTCTGATTCCGGCCACTTCACGGCGCCGCACCGGTCCCGTATTCTTCGTCTCGGCCCGACGAGTCCAACGATGGTCACGGCTAGTCACGGCGACGCCGGACAAGAGAGAATCGGAGGAGAGAAGAAGTGGCGGCCGATGTCACTTTCGATTGTCCACGACGGCGACTAAGTCCGGTACCTTTAGCCGTCTCGGTGGGCGAGTTCATCCATGGTCTTAGCTTCCCAAATCGTTGATTTTGGAGAGAGAATCGAAGAAAGAGAGATTTGGGCTTCCGGCGGGTTTTGGAATTTCCGACCGCGACCTCCTCGATTGAGTATCAAACTCGATCCTCTCGTCGAGTTCTACACATTGGTATAATTGGAATTCGATTTTGGTTAGGTTTTGGAAGATTTGGTAATTTGAATCCTCGGCCATTTTGTGTTCACTGTGCAGTTTGGATTTTCCAGTTTCTCCGATCATTTACTTAGTTAATTTTCAATATGTTAAGTATTTGAGCATGTTGGTGATACTTGGAAGTCAGTTTTGGTTGAGGTTTGGAGATTTTGCAGTTTGTGGTTTATGGTCTCTACGGGTTCACTGCAGTCAATGGTAATTTTGGTTTCGTTGGCCATTTTCGATCATCAGTTTGTGCTTCTGAATATCGTTGAATACTTAGCTGTGCTTAATTCATGAAGTTGTAGAACTGGAAAGGAATTTTGAGAGTTTGGGTTCTCTTTATTTTGTACAATTTGTCTGAAATTGGTGAAGCTGCTATGAATATATTGGTTTCTGTTAAATGATTTCCTAGTTGTGGTGTTGCGAGCACGTAGCATGTAGAGTTTGAACTGACGATTAGAGTAAAACCCGAGTTAAGTCATCGTAGTTTGGGTTGTTTGAGTGCAATGGGGTGATTAAGCTACTGTACTGGGTGTTTCGACATTCACTTGCAGTAAATATTACTTTTTGCTGGTATCCGAGCTTGTGGAATTTGTGGAGTTTGAATCAGAGTTGAACTTAGACACTAGGGTTAATCACCACGACTCTTGACAAATGATCTATTTGGTGTTTGGGAGATATTGTAGTCAAATGGTCAAGAGTTTGTAGCAACCGTGGAAGTGTTTTGGTGAAGAAGTATGTAGTTTAATTTATTGGAAGCATGGAGTATGTGAAGTCGAAATGTATTGGGTTATTGTAGCAGAAATTAAACAATTAAAGTGATTTGAATAGACGTGGAGATTGACTTGTAATTCAGTTCGGGAAGTGGCAAAGGAAATAGAAATTTGGGTGTCCATAGTAATGTTGAGGGCTTGCACCCAAAGAGAGATGCAATGCGGAGCGAAGCATTAGTCGATTATTATTTTGGAGTAATCGATCGAATAAGATTCGATGGATACAGAATTGAGATTCGATGGATATCGACGAATGGGGATTCGAGACGAATGAGTTAGTCATTGGAGTTTAGTTAGTCGGAATGCGAGTCGTGCTGGTGTAAAGCTTTAGCAGCGTTGGAATCAAAGCTTGGAAATCGAGGTAGGGATATCGGGAAACCTTCTCTTTACATTGTTAAGCAATTTAATAAATTGGCAAATTGTTTGATGTTGGTTGAATTACTTGTTGGATATTATTGCTTTCATTAATTGATGAATTAGTATGATGTTTGATTTTATATTATGAAAGCATATGTTATTTAATTTCTGTATTATGAATTAAAGAGCTATCATGCATGATGCATGGTGAGGAATTGTGAGGATGGAGAAGGACCTGAATGGTCAGAAAGAAATATTGATTGAGATTGAGATTGAGATTGAGAGAAAAGTACTTTTGTGTAGTTGAGTCTTACTCTCGGCAGGTACCAGATCTCATGTCAGCCGAAGATGCATAAATTGCATAAAGGTAATTCGGGACTGGCGACAGGGAGGAAAAGACAAGAGGACTACTCAAAAGAAATGTGGAATTGTTACTGGGTGTTAGATCATATAATGAAACATTCGGGGCACCCCGGTTGGTAAAATACATGGTATGAGACGTGTAGGCTCTGCTTGTGGAGTTATATGGACTAACGGGTAGATAAGTGAAGTTCATTTGACATTCATGCATTAATATGAGTGTAGTTTGATTTTATTGTTCTTTATTTTATTGTTTTATAACTTGGTTGCAACACTATAAGAATAAACTTAAAGGTTTGTCCCTACTGAGCAGCGAGGACGAAAGCTCACCCCTACAATAGGTTGTTGTTTTACAGGGTTTACCTACGAGTTTCGAAAGGGTTAAAGACGAGAGTGGATTAGAGCTTAGAAGATGGTGTATTTTCTAGTTGTAAAGGTTTTGTATTTTATTTCTACGATTTCTAAAAAGTATTCGGTTTTGTTTTATCTTTATTTTACTTTGCTACGCTCACACCTCGGATTCGCAATTTCGGTGCTTAAAATCCACCGACATCGGGTCCGGGGCGTGACAGAATGGTAGACTGAGACACCCAAGTCATGATATGATGATCTGTATACTGAAAACTTCACACGAACATCCATTCTTTCGAGCTAATCGAAGCATAAATCAAAAGGTGATTCAAGGAGATGAAATATCGAGCAGAAAAACTTCTATTCAACGCGTCCGTCCGGACGAGGACTTGCTGTCCGGACGCCATCACTCCAATTTAGCTACTGCCCGACATGTCCGTTCGGACGCCGTCGCTCCAGAAAAGCTACTGGACAAAATTGAATACTTCTAGAAGCATTCCGTCCGGACACCTCCTACTAACCTTAATGTTTTTGTTAGCAAAATTTTGCTATTGCATTTCTTTTGACAAAACCCTTCCCTTGTATTAGCTTTCTTTGTATTCAATGCTAGGTTGTTTAAGGGTTAGTTGGGCTAGGTTGTTCTTGCTCGAGTGGTTCGTGAAGCCTTTCTTATCTCTTTCTCGGACTTCGATCTGGTCATCAATGTTTCGTTTCAAGCCCTCGTATGACTCTGCATATGCACTGCACTTATTCATTTTGATTTCCTTTGTGTCCAGGTTTATCAGGTTTGCTTGTTAGCCCCTTGTGTTGTTTAATTCACACAAGTTTCGAGTGCTAGTATAAGGTTTAGGGTTTACCCTCAATGCGAATGCATTGTTTCATACATTTGAGTTTATTATGTTAGGATTGCTAGTCTTCACTTAGTTCATTTTGATTAGCTTTCCTTTATGTTAATGCTGAATTTACCGGGCGATCGTTGTCACTATTCTAACGTCGTCGCCCACGCAAATATGGTTGCTTTGATTTGAGTGCGGAATATTCCGTTGCACTTTTCGGGCGATCGTCGTCACTTATCGCTCGATCGCACTGAGGTTTTAGCTTCGTTTTGCGTTTTACACTAGGCGATCAATCGCCACTATCGTGCGATCGATCGCTATCGCGGACGATTCTATAAATAGAACTCTCTTGTTTCATTTCGGCAAACTCTTTTCCCATCGTCTAAAAACACTTTGAGAGAGTTTTCGGTTTGTTGAGTGACCCTAGTCCATGTATAGCTCCTCCATCTTTGATGTTGTTGATTTAGTTATTGTTCCTTGTGAATAACTAAATCAACCCTTGAATCATATTCAAGATTTGTCAATTCGGTTTGTTCGATTCTAGCAAGTGTTCCTTGTTTACTTGCTTGTGTCAAACGAATTGAATTCATTTCATTCACTCATACACACCCTTTGAATTGTTGGTGATGCTTGCGGTTGGAGGATTCATGTGGTGAAGTTCATTCAATTGGAGTGGCTTGAGGTGGGAGTACTTGAAGAAGCATTTTGAGGCTACACAAGGTTAGAGCTGCCACTAGTCATAGGGTTGATAGTGTAGAGTTTGGGACGGAGTTCCCCCTTGTACGTGTTTGCCAATTGGCGTTTTTCATAGTGTTATACAAGAGCGTGGGGTACGGCTCCCCTCCGGTTTTCCCTCTAGAGGTAGAGGTTTCCGGGTGACCATATCGTTGTGTTGTTTGTGTGATTGGTTATCTATATGCTATTATGCTTAATTGATTAACATATTGCATGCTTGATCATACATTGATAGATATAATCCGTGGTGAGCTATTGATGATGCTCACTTTGGGATTCTAGGTTGTACAATTGAATGTGATTGTTGCATATCGAATTGTTATTCAATTGTGTATTGTTTGTGCAATAGCTAGAACCTAGGTTGTGGAGAGTAACTTTTAATTTGTTCAAAGTTGTGTATACTCTCTGATTAGTGTTTAGGACGACTACCGTTTATTGGGACTAATTCCGTGCAACCGGAATTTCAGTTTTCTCGAATTTAGTTCATTCCTCCTATGCTTCTGATGCCTCTAAGGCCTATCACTCATTTTTCAAAGCCTGTTCCTTAGGGAACCTAGGACTGAGACCATCCTATGCAAATGATTCTAAAGTACTTCTCCCATTCTTACAGATAACCAAAAGGGGATATTTGTAGACCTATTCAACCACCAAGCGGGTCATATAAGTGTTTTATGGTGTTGATTGATGCGTAGACATGCTGGTCATATGTTACGCTATGGTCCTCTTTTATGATGCTTATGCTAAACTCCTAGCACAGATAATTCGCCTGCGGGCTCACTACCCGAATCATCCCATTAAATCAGGCTTGATAATGCTGAAGAGTTTACATCGAAGGTTTTCGATGACTACTGCATGAGATCGATGTTGAGCATCCACTCCCACATGTGCATACCCAGAATGGTCTCGCAGATGGGAACGAGGACGTTGGTAATGCGCACCAACCTTCCTCTCTCTGCCTGGGTGCATGCAGTATTGCATGCAGCTATGCTTATTCATCTGAGGTTCATCACCACCCAATCTTTTCTGCGCAACAGCTAGTGACTGGGTATGAGTCAAGCATCTTGTACTTACGTATTTTTTGGTGTGCTATTTATGTGCCTATTACACTGCCACAACGTATTAAGATTGTACCTCCATGACGAATGCGTATTTACGTTGGATTTGAGTCTCCAACCAAAATAAGCTAAGTAGAACTCTTGACAGGCGATCTATTTGTCACGTCGATGAGACAGTCTTCCCATTGTTAGGGGGAGATAAGAACGTCTACGTTCAACAAGAACGACGAGAATTGCAGTAGCACACGAGAAATCGTAGTGCGTAGAATTATCGATCTCTAGAAAGTCGTCGTTTCTCTTCCGGACGCTTTTTCAGATCTTGCTAAAGTGACTAGATCATATATATATACCTGCTGCAAATGTACCTGCAAGGAAGGAAGTTCCTGAAAAGGGCTTCAAACTCAAAGATGTCTCAACTGCCACCCTTGAGGAAGGGTCGGGTTGTGGCTCAGGCCTAGCTCAGGCATTGTAGGCACCACCACCAATAATGGTGGTGATGTGGCTAAAGTCGTAGCTCCGCTGAGGAAGCGTGAGAGGCCACTGAGTTCAAGGGATACGTGTCGTAGGAAGCGGGTTGCGAATGCACATAACCCTCTCATCATTGATACTCAAAATCCGACCCATGAGAACGTTCTGAATTACGGTTATGTCTAAGAGACATCTTAGGAGGAAGCTCCATCGTTAGAACTTATCCGTGGGAATGTAGAGATTTTGATTGATTACACTAGTATACATGAGACGTGGGATAGAAACTCCATCATAGTTGACGATGTATTTGATGTGAATGTAAAATACGTTCACAAAGTGCTCTAAATACTTGAATGGATGCTATTCTGAAAGCTTATTTGTCGGTTTAATATTTGTTTTCGTGTTTTCAGGGAAAATATGTGAAAAATGCTAATTTACACATAAAAGGTGAATTTTGGAGATTTACAGCGCAATTTCAGAAAGTCAACCGTGACTTTCCAATTATCTAATGACACCGGTCATTCCTCGAATGTGGAAATCAGAACGTGTACGAAGATTTCGAAAGACGTTTCGAATCCCGGCAATTTTACCGGCGAACCACCACACTTGGCGGCGCAACCACCACACGCGGTGGTGAAATCCATATTAAATCTCCATTTTATTTTCCCTTGTTTATATTTTATTTTTATTTATTTTATTTATTTATTATAGTTAGTATTTATTTTATTATTGCATTTATTTTATTATTTTATTTCTTTATCTTTCTTTTGTTTTATCTGTTTACTTTTTCTTTTCTTTGTTTTCTGTTAGCAGCCGGCACGTTCACCATGTTCTCCACCACCATGTTCACGGTCCCTTCCTCTCCGAGCTGTGATTCCTTCCCCTCACATGGCTCCCGCTCCTGTTTGAATTCAAATCCTTCACATGGAAATCCACTTTTGATCTGTTACTCCACCACTCCAAGTAGATACCGTCTACGTTGGAATTCCATAATTGCTACTCCAACCACCTGCTTCAATCTTCTATTTAACCCGGCTCGTTTCCGGTTTTCACGGGCCGGGGGGGGGCTTCTCCTTTCTCCTCCTCCCTTTCTCTCGGCTCACATGTGTACCTCTCCCAGCTATACTTCTGCTCTCACCCTCTATTTCTCTTCCTCTTCTCTGTTCCTCCGTTACTCCCTGCAAACACAATTCTCCCCCCCCCCCCCCCCCCCGGCCACACTCTCCCGCAATCACGAAACCATAATCTCTCTCGTCCTCTCGTCCTCTCACAGCCCACGACAACAATCAACTTCTCCTTTTCCCCAATTCTTTCCCAAGCTAACTGATTGGTCATCAAAATATAGGAAATAGTAATTTAGACTCGGGATTGTCGAACAACCGGGATTGGAGGCCTAAAACCTAATTAGTAGTGTAACCTAATTTTCTAGAACTAAATAACAATTTTTAGGGCTTTTCTGATTTTAACTAAACAATTAAATGAACTAAGCAAACTAAATAAAATGAAATAGTTAAACAATACAAATAAACAAAAATCACCAAATGAATTAGAAACATATTTTTGGGTTTTTCATAATTAAATCACACAATATTCAAATTACACAAATAAATTAACCAAATATTCAAAAATAGAAATAAATAATAAATTCACACAACAAATATAAATTAAATGAGTTTGAGAGAAAGAAATGCTCAGTAAATTCCGTTGAGGTTCGGGTGTAGAGAGCATTTTGGGCTTTGATTTGGGCTTTGACAATTGGGCTTGGAGACCCAAATTCAAGTCAGTTGACTTGTGTTTGACCCGTGACTTTCTCTTGTATTTCAGCTAGGTTGACTTTTCAACCTCATTTCATCTCTTCTATCCCGTGCAGACCTCTATCTTCTAATTAACTTCTTTCTCTTTCAACTTCACAGCAAGGCAAGACTGAGAGAGCGGCACAAACTGGGAACGACGCCGGCAGAGCTGACGGCGCTGGCTGGGAAAAGAAATCGATCCGGCAAGGTGCAGCAGCGAAGTGGAAGCGTCGGGCTTAAGGCGGACGGCGCCGGTGAGAGATTGGGGACGTCGGCGTCGTGGCAAGGGTGGCAGGGAACGACGTGGTGCAGCGCTGGAGGCGCAACAGTGCAGATGAAGGAGGCCGGCGATGCTGGTTTGGATCCCAGAGAGATCGATGATGGTGCGGTGCGACCTGAGTGAAGCTCGACGGCCGTGAGCAAGAGAAGCGGCGCCGGCAGAGCAGAGAGAGAAATTGACGTCGTGAACAGCACGGGCGGGTCAATTGAAGACCGGCAAAGGACTGGTACGGGCCTAGGGCCGGGCACGGCAAGGATTGGGTTCTTTGATTTCAAATTGGAATTGCAGGTTTGATTTAATTGGTGATGGTGGAGATGGACGAGAGGAGCTTGGGGAAGGAGTGGCGAAGGTGATGGTGATGTGGCGGTGGTGAATGGGTGCACGGCTGCTGCTGTGATGGTGCGGTGGGTGTAAAGAAGAGATAGAGAGGGTGCGAGAGAGAAGAAGAAGAAGAAGAAAGCAAAGAAAAAGAAAAGAAAGAAGAAAGGGAAGAAGAAGAAGAAGAAGAAGAAGAAGAAGAAGAAGAAGAAGAAGAAGAAGAAGAAGAAGAAGAAGAAAGAAGAAGGGGGAAGAAGAAGAACGGGAAAAAGAAAGGAGAAGAGGGAAGAGAGGAGGGGAGGAAGTCTGCCGGCAGAAGAGAGGAGAAAGAGCTATTTAAGGAGAAAGAATGGCTGAGTGATTAGAGTGAAGATGGGTGGATGGAGCTGGAAAGGTAGATTGGTGGAAGACCAAGTGAGATGGAGAATGAGCTGTGGATTCTCTGCCGGCGAGAGTGAAGGGGCCATGTGCAGGAGCGGGGGAGGTTGAGCTGGAACAGTGCACAAGTCACAGAAAAGTCTAAAAGAAAAAGAAAAAGAAAACAATTAAAAATAAATTAAAATATTAAAAATAAAAATAAATATAAAAATAAAAATAAATATAAATAAACATAAAATAAAACACAAGGAAAATAAAATAGAGAATTAAAATGTGTATCGCCACCGCGTGTGGTGGTTGCGCCGCCTTATGTGGTGGTTCGCCGACAAATTATCGGGATTCGAAAACAATATTCGAAATCTTCGTACATGCTTTGAGCTCCACATTCAAGTGATGACCGGTGTCATCAGATAATCAAAAAGTCACGGTTGACTTTCCGAAATTGCGCTGTAAATCTCCAAAATTCACCTTTTATGTGTAAATTAACATTTTTCACATATTTTCCCTGAAAACACGAAAACAAACATTAAACCGACAAATAAGGTTTCAGAATAGCATCCGTCCAAGTATATAGAGCACTTTGTGAACGTATTTTACGTTCACATCACTATCTATTCCAATCCATCCATTCCTGCAATTAACAAAAGCAAGCACAAGAACACAAGCCTTTTAAAATGCACCCCCACACTTGCCTTTTAGTATAAACCATACATCCGAAGCATAAGAACACAAGAAGTCACTATCATTGTCTTGCAACCACAATAAAACAAGGGTGAGATGGTGTGGGTGAACAAAAGAAACGGCTAATGAGTGATTAGTTTAAAAGGGTCTTCCTAAAGTTCGTGTTTAGATGGATGGTGAATATTTTGGCCATGGTGCTCAACTTATGCCTTAATCATTTTCAATTCATCACAGATTAATAAAAAGTTTCGAGAGGTCAATGAGCAAGTTCTAGGTTCAAAACTCATGAATTGTGCACACATGAAGAACGAGTAAATGTATCAATAATGCATACATGTGAATATTCAACAGGCTCAAATCCTCACATTTTCTAGGTATGCATGACAATTGTATGTTCAAATGTGCTTCTCGGATTGCAATCAACTAATCGAAACAAGTTATGTGAACATGGAATTTCGAGCAATCATAAGTTATGCAAATTAAATCCAAAGCAAACTACACAAAGCCTTGACATATAATAAACATTCTCCAAATCACAACAATTAAACTCAATTCATCATCGGGATTGGAAAGAACAAAACACATCACAAATAAACACACAAAAACAGAAAACATAAGCAAATATTTTTGTAATTTTTTATTTTTTGATTTTTTTGATTTTTTTCAATTTACGTAACAATACGTGACCACAGTGACTTACTTAGTGCAATGGTAGGTTCAACGCTACCAAGGGAGTAAGTATGATTTAGTCGAGATACCGTTACAGTAGAAAACGAAAACAAGTAAAATATTTTTTTGAATTTTTCAAATTTTTCAAATTTTTTCTTTTCTTTTTAATAAACCTTCCCCCCACACTTGAATTAAACATTGTCCTCAATGTTAGACAGATATTTCACGAAAATGAGAAATTCAAGTATGGTTATTGAATTTAAACACACAACAGAAATAAACACACAACATATATACAAATGAAAAACAGATAAGTTAAAGAAAAACTCCCCTTTGTAGATCGTGAAGCTCCTCCCGAAGCAAGTCACCAACAGTCACAAACAAGGCTAGCAGGGCCTTGCATCCAACGTTTGCTCCTTAGTTGACTGCGGCACTGATCCGTTTGAGCGTGTCCTGGATGAGTGTTGTTGCCGACTCCACGGCAGATTTAGCTGATGTAGCCTTCACCGAGATCTGGAACACCATAGTCAGTAGTGTTCCATCAAGAATAGCTCCGGAAACGTTAGGCAGAATGGAGAAGCCTGATGACATAAGTGGAAATGGCTCTGGTTCAACTCCACATAGCAAACACTGGAGAATGGAATGGTTAATCGGCGCATAAATCACAGACGGCCCCGTTGCATCGGTGCAACACTCCTGAAGAATAAGGAAGTCGTTGTGATTATCTATGGCGAGCACCGAAATCTGATTGCGCTGGTCAAGACCGATGGTGAAGTTTGCTAGCACACGTACCGAGCTGTCCATCGACATACTATCCCACAGCGGTCTCGTATGCACATCTTTGAGGAACTCAAAGATCCTGGTGTGATGGGAAAGATGCACGACAGAACAACCAGCAGTACGATTGACTCCAGGGGGCTTGCTCGGATCTCCCCTTCGCTTGTTGGTCCTGACCTCCATTCGAGTGTCTCTTGTTCGGTTTGAACAAGTCCAGTGATGATACGTGGAGTTGCTGATGTCGTTGAAGAAACAGATCGCCATCTGGTTTGCCATTTCCGCTAGGCCTCTTTTTCCTTCGGGCAAAATGATAGAGTCACCGAGTGAAGTGTGGATCCCTGTGACGCACATGTAGCGCTTGGCTTGTCGTTGGAGAGTTGAGATCCAACGCTTTGCACCAAATGCGAACCCTGAATGAACAAAAGGTTCGAAAATGGCCTTCATCTCCTTCTCGCGTACATCCACGTGCTCCACCCAAGTGACCAAGGAAGATCCATTCTTCAAATCACGTATCAGGCATCCGGAGGGGCGTTTTCGGCAAATCGATCTCACAGAAGGCTTCGGATTTGAGCGCAGTTCATCCACGGAGACATCCACAACGATCCAACTTCCATCCAAGTTGTTGATGAGAGTACCGAACGAACTGGACTTCACGAGTCGAAACGATGTGAGATGGCACCGAAACTCGGCCGACATCACTTGCTTCGGTCCTTGTAGCCTTCGCGTTGTCGGAGGGTAGGATCTCCAACGTCCGAGCGTTTCGACCATGCTACAGAAGACGGGCAACCATCGACCAACATCCATTAAAATCTCAACAATGGTGGTCGGATGAAGGTGAATGGTTGCCGAGTGTCTCGAGGATTCCGATTTGAAGTATGGCACAGGCTTGCCACGTTGAAACACTCGCAAGTACTCGGCCCTATTTAGAGTCTCGGGATGAATAGAAGTGTCGGGAGTCGGTGAAGATATCCACAAAGGAAAACCGGCAGTGGCCATGAGCATGAGCTCGTGTCTGGCCTTGCGGGCGATATCCGAGATCAAGTCGGTGTGGACTCCGACAAGATCATGAGTAGGTCCGGGAAGATGGTCAGATGGAATAGGTGCGGATGGGCGCTCGACTAGTGTTGGCATGAGGCTCCGCACATCCCGTCTCAAGTGGTCCATGTCGATCAAATCATCGGACAACTCGAGAAGAGGCTCTTGTTGTGGAGGAACAACTTCGAGCCTTCGCCTAGGCACATCTGAGTGCGGAACAGGACCTCCGCAATTGGGACAGATGCCGCTCTGGAGAGCATCGACGAGTCGTTGATTCTGCAGTTGAAGCTCCTCGTTTTTGCTCACCAGCTCATCGTTTCTTCTCTCTAGCTCGGCAATACGCTGCTCAGACGTCTGGATACCGAACTTCTTCCTATTTCTCTTGACCCCCAATAGTAGACCTGGTCTTCTTCTAGTCCGATTTTTGGACCAAATCTTTGTCGTTGTGGTTTGGTGGGGTGAGCATACACCGCAAAGAAAGCCGCCAACGCATCTCTCTGAGCCTTGGTGTATTTCGTCCTCGGAAGTCTCTTATAGACAGGAGCGGCTTCCGGCTCAACGGGTGGATCAGCAACCAGGATTAGTGCTTGGGGTAGTGGTTGCGGTTGTGGTTGTGGCTCGGTCGGCATGCTAGCATCGGCGCTATTAAGCATGCTGGGTGGAATGATTTCAGCCAGACCTTCAAAGATTGGGTTCTCTGAAGGACCTGCCTGAAACAACTCGCTGAAGGAATTAACTCTTTTGGCCATTTGTGGTTTGGGAGGGGAGGATAGATTCTGAGAATTGGGAGGTTTTCTGGGAAAACTCAAGAACACGAAGAACACGAGAGATAAAACGAGAGAAAGAGAGAGAGACTAAGAGAAATGCGTGAAATGACCTAAGGAAACTAACGCAAACAGAAGGGAAGGGGAAAGACGCGCACACGCTCGCACACGTGCCAAAGACAGAAGACCCGCAAATTGTGGATCGGGCGACGAAAGTCGCAAAGGCTACAGTTGACACGCACGCGGCTTATTAAACAATTCGGCCGACGCAAAAGTCGTGCGTCGGCCCAATCAAATTTTTTTATTTTATTTTCAATTATTTATTTTTTTATTTTATTTTTTTAATACTTTACGAAAAGTCGTAAAGTGAACAGTGAAAACGCGTGAGACGCACGCGCTGACGGTTGCCGACACTTTAAACGGGCCTGGGCCAAAAAAATCTCCGACCCATTATTGGTGGCCTTAAACTAATGGGCCTAAAAACTAACAGGCCCGACACACTAAATGGGCATGAGGCCCAATAACAAAAAAACAACAAACCCAAAAGCAAAACAGTAACAAAAATTATAAACAGTAAAAATAAACACAAGTAATAAAATTTACAAAATATTTACAAAGTTAGAAAATATCACAAATTATCTATACAAAATGAATAAATAAATTTTCCTATGTCTAAGTAAATTTTATTTACAAGTAAAGTTAAATTGTCCAAAATATAGTTAAAAATAAAGTTGATTCCAAACGGTAACTCAAGGTGGACGTGCGGCCTAGGTGCAATGCCTTGACTTAAATGACTTTCCGTAGTTTCAGAAGGCGAATGGCCAGATCATATGAGAGATAAGTGAGAGGCAGGATTCATTTAGTGGACTACGGAGGCTTACACCCCTATCAACTTACGTCAGTCTATAGTCCTCTGAATCCAATTTTACGAACCTGTCACCCAGGGTCTCGACCTAGACACCATCCATGTGCCCCTTACTCAGTTTGGAAAGCACTTAAGTGTTTGACAATTCTCCAAGTGTTAATAAAGGCCGCCCTCAACCTCAAGTGACCTTAGCAAGGTACAAATGAAGGGTTTAGGCCAATATTAATAAAAGGACCTTACCTATTTCCGTTCAAGTTACAACTTACAACAACTTAAATAATCAACTATACAAAAGACACCTAAGTAAAATTATTACTAAGTATGTGTAACAAAAATATTTACAAGTAAAATTAGTAAGTATAACAAAATATCTACAAGTATTATTTACAAATAGTAAAACACTTTTTTTTTTATAATTTTTTTTTATAAATAACGGAAAAATAAACATGCAACCAATAAAATAGAAAAGGATAGAAATGCTCCCCCTTGAAGTGCATGCTTTCCGAAATAATCACCATCAATCACCAACAAACAAGGCTTCGAGGCCTTGCGATCCTTAAGCTCACGACTTTTGGTGATGATCAACTATGAAGACTTCAAGCAGGAGTAAATGTGAGGTTGCCTCCTCATGAGCGCTTCTTTTTATAGACCTCAAAGCCGGTCTTCTCATACTCTTGGGTCAAGGTGGTGCAAAGTACATTTGCCTTCCATCTAAACAGCTCAAATATGGATGACATTCATGAGTCTTCATCCTGTTTACTCAAATCCCCAAAATCTCTCTAAGGCATTGGATCGCCTCGAGTTGTACCTCACTGCATGGTGGGCTTCTCATCTTGAATGACTCGAACGGGGTAGGTAATAATCCTCGCCTATGTGGAGGAATATAAGGTGTAGGCGGTATTCCTCGATCACACTCATGAATGGTGGAAGTAGGCTTCACAACTTCTTGCCTTTGGGTAGATAGAGACTCAACAAGTTTGTGCACTTGTTCGAAGCTTGAAGTTTGTTGACACATGAAGTGAGGATCCATGTCCAATTCAGGAAGGACACAAGCTAATGATGCCTCAGCTTTGTGAACAGGCAGAGGGACACTAAAACTGTCAAGCCCGGACTCATATGTAGAAGCAGTAAAATCAATATCATCATGCACATATGAGTGTACAAACTCATCAAACATGTCATCAGAATAAGAGAGCTCTGGTAGCTCTTGCTTCTCAACCACAATAGAAGGATGAACTTCAACTTTAGGCTTGGGAGGATTTAAAGGACCGAAAATCCTTTCACTCTTTGCTTGATTCCCCTTCACCAAATCAACTGAAGACACCTCATTGATGACATTAAGTGGAAAGGTGGGCTGGAGTACTTGCAACTTGACTTTTTCCCCCAAAACTTTGAGCTTCACGGTGCCTTTCTGAACATTAATCTTTGCACCGGCAATGGCCATAAAGGAACTACCAAGGATGATAGGCAATCCACTCTCTATCTTGGGGTCTTCATCCATATCCAAAATCACAAAATCTGCTAGAAGGATGAACTTGTCGACTCTAACCAACACGTCTTCCACAATTCCCACTGGCATTCTAAATGTCTCATCTGCAAGTTGCACTGAGATTGAAGTAGGTTGCAGGGTACCAATGGCTAGCTTCCGGAACGTTGCTAGAGGCATGATATTGATGCACGTGCACATATCCATAAGAGCTCCATCAAAAGATTTGTCACCAATTGTACACCCAATAACAAAGCTCGTAGGATCATGAATGTCACGTGATGCCCTTCGTTGAATGATTGCACTTGCCTCCTCCTTGAGCACAATTTTCTCCTCACCAAGGAATTTTTTCTTGTGCATGCATATATTCTTGACAAATTCTGCATATGCTGGTACTCGACTGATGAGATCTAGCAGAGGAAGATTCACGTCCGCTTTCTTGAAAATATTGAACACTTCAGTCATTAGCCCCTTCTTCTTCTTTTTCTTTTTCTTGTCAGCAGCTTTAATCACTCCCTTTTTACTCTTTGAGATCACAACATCACAATCATCCAATCCATTTCCCGGGAGTACTAATTCTTCCTCCCGGTTCCCATCCTCCTTTAATATGAAATTATGATGCATAACAGTATTATCAACATGGTTAAGAGGTACATTTTCTTCCCTCTTAACCCCACATGAATGCACATCAAAATCACCATTATGCACAAGTAAGGGATTTGGATCAAAGAACTCATATGGTTGCAAATTTGTCAGTTCTTGATCGTGCTGAAATAAACGGTTGGCCTCAAATTGCTCTATCAATTGATCGATCTTTGCACTTCTTTCTTGAGTTTCACGCCACCGTTCGTCATTATCCGCTAAAGAGTTTTGCAATTGAGTCACCATTTCTTCAAGACACGAGAGTAAAGGATGTGACGGCTCAATGCATTGGTTTTCAATGGACCACGGATATTCGAAACTTCTAGAATCATCCCACGTATAATTCCACTGTTCCATTGTTCGGGATGATCGGAATTGCACCTATAAAATTCAAGAAAAATGTAAACAGAAACTAAAATAACAAATATTGCACAAAATAAAATAAAATGCACATAAAAATTATATCTCACAAAAATAAAACAAAACAAAACAATTTCAAAAAAAATTTGGTTACAAATACTAATAGATCAAAGTTAAACCTAAATCCCCGGCAACGGCGCCATTTGATTGGTCATCAAAATATAGGAAATAGTAATTTAGACTCGGGATTGTCGAACCACGGGGATTGGAGGCCTAAAACCTAATTAGTAGTGTAACCTAATTTTCTAGAACTAAATAACAATTTTTAGGGCTTTTCTGATTTTAACTAAACAATTAAATGAACTAAGCAAACTAAATAAAATGAAATAGTTAAACAATACAAATAAACAAAAATCACCAAATGAATTAGAAACATATTTTTGGGTTTTTCATAATTAAATCACACAATATTCAAATTACACAAATAAATTAACCAAATATTCAAAAATAGAAATAAATAATAAATTCACACAACAAATATAAATTAAATGAGTTTGAGAGAAAGAAATGCTCAGTAAATTCCGTTGAGGTTCGGGTGTAGAGAGCATTTTGGGCTTTGATTTGGGCTTTGACAATTGGGCTTGGAGACCCAAATTCAAGTCGGTTGACTTGTGTTTGACCCGTGACTTTCTCTTGTATTTCAGCTAGGTTGACTTTTCAACCTCATTTCATCTCTTCTATCCCGTGCGGACCTCTATCTTCTAATTAACTTCTTTCTCTTTCAACTTCACAAGAAGGCAAGAGCGAGAGAGCGGCACAACCGGGAACGACGCCGGCAGAGCTGACAGCGCCGCTGGCTGGGAAAAGAAATCGATCCGGCAAGGTGCAGCAGCGAAGTGGAAGCGTCGGGCTTAAGGCGGACGGCGCCGGTGAGAGATCGGGGGACGCTCGGCGTCGTGGCAAGGGTGGCAGGGAACGACGTGGTGCAGCGCCGGAGGCGCGGCGGTGCAGATGAAGGAGGCCGGCGATGCTGGTTTGGATCCCAGAGAGATCGATGATGGTGCGGTGCGACCTAAGTGAAGCTCGACGGCCGTGAGCAAGAGAAGCGGCGCCGGCAGAGCAGAGAGAGAAATCGACGTCGTGAACAAGCACGGGCGGGTCAATGAAGACCGGCAAAGGACCGGGTACGGGCCTAGGCTGGGCACGGCAAGGATTGGGTTCTTTGATTTCAAATTGGAATTGCAGGTTTGATTTAATTGGTGATGGTGGAGATGGACAGAGGAGCTTGGGGAAGGAGTGGCGAAGGTGATGGTGATGTGGCGGTGGTGAATGGGAAGAAGAAGAAGAAGAAGAAGAAGAAGAAGAAGAAGAAGAAGAAGAAGAAGAAGAAGAAGAAGAAGAAGAAGAAGAAGAAGAAGAAGAAGAAAGAAGAAGGGGAAGAAGAAGAACGGGAAAAAGAAAGGAGAAGAGGGAAGAGAGGAGGGGAGGAAGTCCGTCGGCGAGAAGAGAGGAGAAAGAGCTATTTAAGGAGAAAGAATGGCTGAGTGAATATGGGTGGATGGAGCTGGAAAGGTAGAATGGTGGAAGACCAGGTGAGATGGAGAATGAGCTGTGGATTCTCTGCCGGTGAGAGTGAAGGGGCCATGTGAAGGAGCGGTGGAAGTTGAATGAACAAGGCACAAGTCAAGTTAAAAGTCTAAAAGAAAAAAGAAAAAGAAAACAATTAAAAATAAATTAAAATATTAAAAATAAACATAAATATAAAAATAAAATAAATATAAATAAACATAAAATAAAACACAAGGAAAATAAAATAGAGAATTAAAATGTGTATCGCCACCGCGTGTGGTGGTTGCGCCGCCTTATGTGGTGGTTCGCCGACAAATTATCGGGATTCGAAAACAATATTCGAAATCTTCGTACATGCTTTGAGCTCCACATTCAAGTGATGACCGGTGTCATCAGATAATCAAAAAGTCACGGTTGACTTTCCGAAATTGCGCTGTAAATCTCCAAAATTCACCTTTTATGTGTAAATTAACATTTTTCACATATTTTCCCTGAAAACACGAAAACAAACATTAAACCGACAAATAAGGTTTCAGAATAGCATCCGTCCAAGTATATAGAGCACTTTGTGAACGTATTTTACGTTCACATCACTATCTATTCCAATCCATCCATTCCTGCAATTAACAAAAGCAAGCACCAGAAATCTCAACAATTCAGAAATCAGCCCAGATCACGGTCTTCACCTGCTCGCCGCGTCACCTACGCCGCGCCTCCTAGCCCGTGCCTTCGTTGTGCTTCGCCGTTGCCCGTGCCTTCGCCGTGCGTCGCCGCCGCGTCAATTTCGTGCTCACCGATTCCTTGCCGTCCACGCCGTCGAGGCCATGCTCGTTCCTTGCCGGCGCGCAATCCGGTCTTCCCACGGCGTTAGCAATTTCCCCTCGCTGTTCATCTGCTCCCCGTCCGCCGCTCGAAATAACGGCCCTGTTCACCGCCTTCCCGTGAAGCCCGGCTCCCCTCTCTCGTTGTTGCCGTCGCTCCACGCACCGCCGCTGTTCCCGTGCCTCCCTCGTGCACGCCGGCGATGCCCAGTTCTCGGCGACCTCTATCCTGCAACCATCGACGCCATGATGTCGTGCCTCTCTCACCCTTTGGTCTGCAAGGAAGGACAAAGAAACAAAAGAGAAAAGAAACTGAATTGAAGTCTAGCCACGGGTCAAAGAGTCAAGGAAAGAAAAGTCACGGTCAACACTGAAGCAAAGAAATCAAATTGGACTTTCGATTTGGGCTTTTGACCAAGCCAAGCCCAAGCCCAAGCACAATATTGCTCTCTACACCCGCATGGCCCAGTCCAATTTGCTATCGACACCCGTGCTTCTCAAGCTTCCCGAGACCAAATTTAATGAGCAATTCTTTTCTCTCAAACTCAATTTAATTTTATGTTGTGTGATTTATTTGATTAATTTGTATTTTGAATATTTGTTTAATTTGAATATTTGTGTGATTTATTTATATATTGAAAAACCCAAAAATATGTTTTTAATTCATTTGTGTGTTAGTTTAATTTCTTTATTGTTGGTGTGTTTTATTTAAGTGTGTTAGTTAAATTGTATTTGAATTTGTTTTATTCTTGTTTAACTTTGTTTGTTTGCAAATATATTAAAAAGGCAAAAATATTTACTTTTATTTATTTCTTGTTTTCAAAATATTTCAAAAATACAAAAAGAACATTTTTGTATATATTGTACATTTTTGTAATTAGAAACAATATAGTTTAATTAATTTTGTGACATTAGAATAGTAAATAAACAATCCTCTGTGGGAAAGACCTCTACTTCCCGTTATACTATTCAACGACAAATTGTTAGGAGTTTAGGTAATAATTAATGATCACGGTAAAAACGCAATTATCAGTATTCGCATATGCTTGTGCACAAGAGTTGATTGAGAATGATGATATTGAACCCCGCTCCGTTGAGGAATGCCAACATAGAGTTAATTGGCCTGAATGGAAATATGTGATTCAAGTTGAGTTAGACTCACTGTAAGGGCAAAATATTTGCTATTGACTATTTCCTATTTGACAAAACCTCTTCCCTTGTATTAACATTTTATTGTATTCAATGCTAGGTTGTTTAAGGGATTAGGAATAATGGCTTAGGTTGTTCTTGCTCGAGATGGTTCGTGAAGATGCCATTCAGGTTTCGTTCAAGCTTCTCAAGGTATGATTCATGCATATGCACTCATTTCATATTGAGTCTTCCTTGTTATACTAGGTCTATCTAGGTTTGCTTGTTTTAGCCACACAATGTTGAATGCATTGTTTCATACATTTGAGTTTATATTGTTAGGATTGCTAGATCTTCACTTAGAATCATTTTGATTAGCTTTCCTTTATGTTTAAGGCTGTTTTAAGCCTTGCGATCGATCGCATCATGATTGGCGATTGATCGCATGGTCCACGTAGACAATAGATCCGTTGGATTTTTTACCGTTGCATTCGAATATGTCCGTTGCAACTTTTTGGGCGATCCATCGTCACTTCTTGGGCGATCGATTGTCTCTTCTTGGGCGATCGATCGCATATCAGGTTTTACACTTACAGAGCCTTCTGTTTGTGAATTTTGCACTACGCGATCGATCGCATCATTACCCGCAATCTATCGCACGATACTTTTTCGTACTGGTTTTGTGCTTTGCGATCGATCGCATAATTGTCCAGTCTCTTTATAAATAGATCCTTGGACGACTTGTTTCGGTTCAACTCTTTTATTTCTCAATCCTTTGTGCCAAAACTGATTAGAGAGAGTTGATATGTTTGTTGAGTGACCCTAGTCCCATCCTATAGGCTCCTCACATCCTTGATATTTGTTGATTTGGTTATTGTTCCTTGTGAATAACTAAATCAACCCTTGAATCATATTTAAGGTTTGTCAATTCGGTTTGTTTGATTCTAGCAAGTGTTCCTTGTTAACTTGTTGTGTCAAACGAATTGAATTCATATTCATTCACACACACACTTCATTGCATTATTGGTGATACATGCGGTTGGAGGATTCACGTGGTGAAGTTCGATCAATCGGCGTAGCTTGAGGTGGGAGTATTTGAAGAAGCATTTTGGAGGCTACACAAGGTACGTTAGAGATGCCACTAGTCTATAGGTAGATAGTGTAGAGTTTGGAACTGTGTTTCCCCCTTGTACGTGTTTGTCAATTGGCGTTTTTCATAGTGTTACACAAGAGCGTGAGGTATGGCTCCCCTCTGGTTTTCCCTCTAGAGGTAGAGGTTTCCGGGTGAACATATCGTTGTGTTGTTTTGTGTGATTGCTTATCTATATGTTATTGTGCTTAATTGATTAACATGTTGCATGCTTGATCATAGATTGATAGATATAGTCCGTGGTGAGCTATTGATGATGCTCACTTTGGGATTCTAGGTTGTACAATTGATTGTGCTTGTTGCATATATATTTGTTGTCAATTGTGAATTGCTTGTGCAATTGTTTGAACCTAGGTTGTGGAGAGAGTAACTTTTAATTTGTTCAAAGTTGTGTATACTCTCCGATTAGTGTTTAGGACGACTACCGTTGAAGGGACTAATTCCGTGCATACCGGAATTTCACTCACTAACAAAGAGAACAGTATTCAGGCCAGGTGTGCCGATCCCTTATAGAATAAAATCTGTTGGATATAAATAGGTATTTGTTAGAGTGTGTACGTAGTGAGAGAACGAGATATAAAGCTCGCCTTCTGGCACAAGGCTTCTCACAAACACCCTGAATCGACTACGATGAGACGTACTCTCTTGTAATGGATGCTATTACGCTCCGCTACCTTATTAGTTTGGTAGTTTCCGAAAAAATGATTATGCAGCTTATGAATGTAGTCATAGCATATCTCTATGGGGATCTAGATATGGAGGTTACCCAAGTCAAGTGGCTCCCGACCACGGAGCGCGCTCGCTATAAGGTTGCAACACTCACTATATGGATTGACACAATCCAGACGGATGTGGTATACCCGTCTAAGTGACTACTTGATTAGATTTTGGGAACAATAAATTATGCCACTATGTGTTAAGAGCACAAGTTCCGAATTTGCCATAATCCGAGTTTGAGATTAAAGATTTTGGGAAAACACGGTTTTACCTCAGTTTAGAACTTGAGCACCGTAGTAGTGGGATCCTGATTCATCAATCAACTTATACCCAAAAGATGCTCAGACGTTTTAATATGGATAAGGTTCATCCTGTTAGCACTCTCATGATTGGTCGTAGCCTAGATCCAAGGAAAGATCTGTTTCGTCCAAGGGATGATGTTGAAAACGTTCTAGAGGCAGAGGTGCCATACCTAACTGCAATACGCGCATTATTGTACTTAGCTTAATGCACAAGACCCGATATCTCCTTTAAATGTGAACTTGTTAGCTAGACATAGCTCTGCGCCCACGCAACATCATTGGATTGGCATAAAGACTATCTTTTGTTACTTGAAGGGTATGATTGATATGAGCTTGTTCTATCCCTACAGAGAGTCGAAACTAGGTGAAGAACCTATGTTTGCTACGACTGAACGTCCCAGGTGTCCGGACAAGGTCTTACCGTCCGGACGAAATGTCGACTGGAACGTTACAGCACGCACCAGGCGTCCGGACGGATTGCAGCCTGGAACTTGCTGCACGCGTCAGGCGTTAGGACGAGGAACTGTCGTCCGGACAAATTTCACGCTGTGCTGCAAACACCCCTTGTTCCCAAAAATCTTGTGATGTTTTGGTGGAATTTTCTGATGTTGGGTATTTCTCTGACCCTCATTAAGGTTATTCCCAATTGGGTTATGTCTTTATTTTAGGAAACACCTTTCTATCTTGGAAGTCTATGAAATAGACTCTTGTCGCTACTTCTTCGAACCATGTCGAGATTATTGTTCTCCATGAAGCGGTTCGTGAGTGTATATAGTTAAGGTCCATAATTACACATCTAAGAAGTACATGTGGTTGAGGTCAACCACTGATGAACCTACATGCATTTATGAGGATAGTGCTACTTGCAAATGAGGCAATGTTTCATCAAAGACGACAATACCAAGTATATCAACAACAACAAGAATTCCCCAAGATTCAAGTGAATCAAGTCCGTTCTGAGGACAATGTGGTAGACTTGTTTACTAAGTCGCTGCTTAAATCCATATTTGAGAAGCATGCCAAGAGCCTTGGTTTGCTTAAATTATTTGACCTCCCATGATGAGGAAATCAGGGGGAGACGCAGACTTTATGGGAAGTCTGACGTCTTGCTATGCCAAATGTGAAAGGTGTGTTGTACTCTTTTTCCTTTCGACCAAGGTTATTTTTGTCCCAATGAGTTTTTGTTACTTGACAAGGTTTTTAATGAGACAACGCGAAAAGCACCACCTAGACTTGACGACACAAGGGGGAGTGTTGTAGGAAACCCTACTTTGTGTGTGCCTAGTCAATCTAGAAATGTCTAGTTAGGATAGAATAAAGATATGTATTGAATAAGATTTCATGTATCATATGGATTGTACCATTGTATTCCTCTATATAAAAAGGTACCTATTCATCAATAAAGTTTGATCATATTCCTGTGTTATTCTCTTGTCTTACTTTTCAGTTATACACTTATACTTAAATAAATATGAATTAATAAAAGAAATGAAATTATTTTTATATTTCATGAGATGATAATAACTTTATGTGAGTTTCGAGAAAAATTTAGAGTGATTTTGGAATTAATTGAGATTAATAAATTCATAATTTCATTTGTTATTAAGGAGGTTTAGAAATTTTTTTGAAATTATTTTTTAGTCGTAATTTTAATTTGAGGACTTGAAAATGAAATAGACGTTACGACACACGAGCTATTTATAATGGTTTTTGGAATTTTGAGAATTAAAAAAAATTAAAGGCGGTTTGATCTTAGCGATTGATTTCTATAATCGCTCAATCGTGACCGTTGGATTGAACATATATATAGACCCAGATCAGATCGGACCTCCATCTCATGTGTCTGACAAGGGAGAATCGAAGAGAAAAGTATTTTGGTGGTCCGACGGTTTTTCTGCAAATTACGGCGACTCCGGCGGTGTATTGCTTCGAGTCAGGTAACAAACGTGATAAGCTCTTCCAACTCTCACGCGCTACTCACTTTCGATTCCACTGGCCGCCGCCGCCACCGCCACCACCTGTTGCTGTCTTGGATCAAGGTGCGACCACCGGATCTATCTAAAGGAGGTAGGCCGATTGCGTGGCATCTCTATGAATTCGAAGCCTGTAATAAGATGGGGGGAGTGACGTCTTCAATCGCAGCCAAATTTGCCTTTTTCCCGCCGAATCCACCTTCTTACAGAGTCATCGCAGACGATTCCTGTGGAGGAAGACTCTACATTCCTGAGGTTCCTAGAAGGGATGACGTGGATGTGCTCAAGCTCAGGACTCGCCGTGGCAATGAAGTCGTCGCCGTCCACGTCAAGCACCCCAAGGCTTCTGTTACTATGCTTTACTCCCATGGAAATGCTGCTGATTTGGGCCAGATGTTCGAGCTTTTTGTTGAATTGAGCGCTCGCCTTCGGGTTAATTTAATGGGGTAAGTAACACTTTTTTTTTTCTGGCTTAAGTTTGAATTTGATTGCTTTCTTTTGATTTGGCCATAATTCTTTTGGGTTAAGAAGCTGATGTTTTATGGGCTACGGGTGCTACTTAATTTACTGCAGTTCTACAGTAGCAAGTGCGCTTTTAAAAATTTTAGATATGGTGTTAGAAGAATTGTTCTTCTGCATAAATGGAAAATGTTAGTGATATGAATGTGCTTTTAGTTATATTATCTAACTTACTTCCTTCTAAAAGTCTTCCAATATTGCAAATCAGCCAAACAAATGAAAAAAAACCAAGCAAAGCAGAAACATAAACTAAAAGAAAACTTTCTTACACACGGAACTGGACTGCCTAACATTTAGCAGTGAAATTCTTGTGAGCCACTAGAAATCCCAACCTACACCCAGTGTTCAGCGTTTAGCATATGCCATGCACTTTATATTCTGTGATAATGAATGTTGATGTACATGACAATGAATTTTTTTTATTGTCATTAGAACGAGATAAGCTAAATTTATCCATGAATTTTTTGACACCATACGACAGATTAGTTCTTTACACAAATCTGAATTTACTTTTTCATACTAAAAATTCTTTAAAGGTCTTGTTTTCTGGTTTGAGTATGACCTTAAAAGTAATGATGAGCTCATATATCATATACTGCCAAGTCTAATTCCTTATCCTGTAGTTTGATTAATTTCTTTATACAATTGCACTTGCAACCAATGAGGCTTTATCTATGCATTGCTGGGGAACTTGCAACCAATGAGGTTTTATTTTGAAAACATATAGCTCGATCCCCCTTTTGCTTCCTTTGTCACTCTGCTCCTTTATTGATTGAGCATGTTTTATTCACCTGCCCCTGGACTATTTGTGCTTGGTTCGCTGATCCGGTTGGCTACAGGATTCCATTAGCTTCCATCTCCTCTTTTGATCGTTAGATACAATCTTTGGTGGTTACAGTTTCGCATTTGGGTCTTGATAATCTGGTTTTTTTTCACCAATATTGGTTTTATGCTTTGGCATACATGGAAGCACAATGTGTATGTGTTTTTGAATTGTCTTCTCATGATCCTGGTTTGGTAGCTAGCAAAGCAAGTTCAACTGCAAGGGAGTTTATTTTGATCAGCTCCTTGTGTTCTCGAGTTTATCATACTGTCCCAGGCTCTTCTCTTTACCATTGGGTGGCTCCGCCCACGGGTTTTCACGAGTCAAATATAGATGCAGCGTGGATTCATCATCTTTAACTTGCAGTGTTGCAACTCATAAGAAATTCTTCTGGTGAGTTAATTGCAGGTTCCTGCAAATCTCTACCTGCCATTTCTTCTGTTGCAGTAGAGGCTTTAGCAGTGTTGGAAGGCATTATCTTAGCCTCCTCATTATCCTTGACATTAGTGGAAGTTGAATTGGACGCTTTTCAAGTCATTTCTGCTCTTAGCTCCACTAAGAACCTGGTGGTCTGGTCAGCATCTCCCATCATCGACAAAATTAAAGGCGTGACCTCTTCTTTCCACCATATTAGCTGGCATTGGACCTGCGGAAAAGCCAATAGGGCAGTAGATTATGTTGCTGCTTTGGCTTCTAAGAGGATGTTCCCATTGGATTGAGCTATTACGGATTCTGTTCCCTAGGGCTGGGCATTTGATACCGTAATCCTGAACCGGAACACGACCCGTCATGGCCCGAGCTGGTTCAGGTCGGTTTTCATTCTTACTTTTAAGAGTTCGGGATGGTCTCGTCCCGGCCTGAAAGTAAGAAGATTGTAATGTTACCGGAATTTGAATCCCGAGCTCATCCAGTCCCTTACCGAATAAATTATTTACGTAATTTAAATTAAATTTTTAATGTGTCTTAATGTGATACAATGATCAGCTAAGTCTATACTCTAATTCGATTCCCAATCTCCAAAACCCTTTTGAAACAAAACCTATGCCATTTTCCCCTTGAGGAAGTTTGTTCCTCTTGGTCTGAGTTCTGGAAAGCTTTGTTTCTTTTGTTCTGTTACTTAGTTCTTGCAATGCATGTTTCTCTTTGCCAAAAAAAAAAAAAAAAAAAAAAAAAGCTACGGCCCCTTATGGTTTCACGCACTTCACCTAAGCAAGCCAACAAGCATACAAAGGGATAGAAGTGTAAAATATAAAAAGAAACCAAAAGGCCACTATTAATTTAGGCCAACCCATTTTCCCATCAACTTCACAGTACCACTTGCGAAAGACGTGGGTACAGTTGCTACTGTATATATATATACACACAAGTCTTCGCCACTAAAGACATCGTCACTTTGATAAGCACATAATAGATTTCAATAATCGGAACCATTTATGGTTTTGATATATATATAGAATATAAGAAACAGTAGAATATATGGTTTATCCACTGTTGCATGCCATCTTCACGCAAGTCTGCAAGCACACAAAGGCAGGATAGTAACCTGTATTGCAAATATGTGGGTTGTAATGAATAATGGTTTCTTGGGAGTATTTATAAATGCGTGCTATGGTGCATGCACATCTATGCTCAGTTTGCACAATAGAAGGAAATAGAGGATGTGTCATAAAAAATCTCTCAAAATCTATGCATCTAAAATGTCTTCAGAAACCCAAAAAATTGTTGCATGTCTACCCGTAAAATGGTTCAAATATCTGAATCAGGACATAATATCTACTTTTAGTTTTTGTTTGCAGGCTTTTTTTATGACTTTTTCAAGTGACATGTTATTCGATTGTGGATTGTATCTATTTGTTTGCTGTAATATGTACATGTTTTAAGTGAATTCTTGCTCATATAGCATTGTATTGGGCTTTTCGATCATAACATCTGAGTCACAGGATGTGAATTCATTTCAATTCATTGCAACTTGTTCAACAATCAGGCCTAGCTATTGAGCTGCACAGCAGTGAACATACATAATTTAGACCAGTGTTTGAAATAGGCGCCATAGGCGCCAAATAGCCTTAAGCGTTGCAAAGGGTTGCCAAAACGCCTTGTCTTGTTAGTGTTTGTCTCTAATAGCGGACGCTACTTGATGAGAAGCGTACTGAGATCTCAGTATAGCATTCTAAGGTGTCCGCTTTGGACTCTAATTTTTTTTTTGTAACTCAAAAAAGACAGCTTTTATGTGAAGTTCAGAACAAATTTTATTTTTATCTTTTATTACAATAAATGTTTATATGCTTCGTAGTAGATGTGCAATCCTTGTAGAACTCTATCTTAGAGCACTAGCTCTTTACAGGCCAAGTGACACAAATGTGTTGTATGTGATTCAATTTGGATGATATAATCTTATATGTTTTCTATTTAAATTTGACATTGTTACTAACTTCTATAAGATTTCTGATGGAATAATGATGATTATCACTACCTGTTAACTATAATATAGTTTTTTATTGTAAAAATGCAATGCGCGAAAAACTTACTCAATGCTTTCAAGGCTTAAGGCTAGAAGCCCCTTGCTTTATTCTTTCGCCGTTTAAAATATTGATTTAGATTTACTTTGTACACGGGTACATGTCAATAGTATTATAGTATACCCATACACTACAGGGTAGAGCCTGTTTTTCTGACCAGGAATGTTGGATTAAACGATCCCAGCAAGGTTACCCATGAAACCTATCATAATGTGATATATGTTGGCGCAGATGTGAGAAAAAAAACATATAGGTTACTTTCCGTGTCTCTAGTGAACTGGCTGATAGTTTTATTTCTAAATGACCATTTTCCTCTAATAAAGAATGTATCACTTGTTTTATTTGGTTTGACCATGATGGTTTGTATCTATATTTCTAAATCATGAATTAATTAATCATCCTTCAAAAATAAATTAGATATGATTGCAACTTTGCAAGAATAACTACTTTGATTCAATTTCATCAGATTTAGTTGCTTTACTAGTAATTTGAACATGGTCGTTGGAATTGATTGATGAAAAGTAACTTCATTTTCCAATTATTATCATTTCCTATATTATTTTCGTTGGTATATACACTAAAGGGTAGTATCTTAGTTTGTATTATTTGGATTATAGATAATGTTATAGGAAGGGAGTAAAACTGATTAGATTACTTTAAACTTTCGACTTTTTGTGTTTGCACATTTCCTCTTGATAAAAACTGAAATATCTACACCAAAATATCGTCACTTAGTTTTGCTAATTAAATCATATACGTTTAAAATTCAGGTATTTCTTATGTATTTACTTATTTATTCTTGTAATCATACACTAACTCTACCACTTCACTTGTTAATAACAACTTGTTATTAATACTAACTCGAAGATCTGCCTTCCTTTTACAAATGCGCCCATTCAATCTGGTAATGATCTCTCCCAACACCTGCCTCAATCGTTGAGACTACCTTGGCAATACTTTTGTACAAGCTTAAACCAAACTGCTCGGCCTATAGTCCCAACCTTTCTGCATTCACCTTCTTTGGAAGTAGATAAACATAGGTTTCATTAGTTAAAGCAATGAAGCCTGAATGTTATGGAATTCTGCCCAAAACCTGCTTCACATCCCATTTTAGAACATCCAAAAGCCATGTTGATATTTGGCTAAAGAGTACGGGTTGGACCTGGATCGACACACTATTTCTCCATCAAGATCACCATATGATAGCTAACACCCTGCCTCCCATAAAACCTTAGCCCTTTTCCCTCCACCGAATCGCTGACCTCCTCTAGAAAAGAGCCATACCGTTCAGGTATTACTCATGACATTGACATCCCTTCTTCGATGTACTATTCATTAATTTTGAGCCTCTAAGCAATGAAGCAAAACATGATTAGCAGTCGGCCCTTGTACTTTGCATATGATACACCAGTTTGGAGACAATACGTGCTACTTTCTCTTCTGAAATAAGTCAAATGTGTCAATTTTAACGAGGGTGTTTTCTTGGGGATTAATGTAGTGGCAAAGGCAAACAAATATACAGATAATTTATCAATACAGTTAAAAGTGAAATAGTATTATCTTTTCACTTGAAAGTGTCTTTTTTCAACTAATTTATAATGTTAATATTAAGTCATTTCAATTGAAGTGTTTTTCTTGGGTTTTTGTAGTGGCATGTCAAAGTGAATATAGAGATAAACTTATCAATTATTACTGTTAGAAAATTATTACTGTTAGAAGTGAAATATAGTTATCTTCATTAATGTTAATATGATTGGCTTACTGTAATAAATCCTTATGTGGATTTTGTAGGTATGATTACTCTGGCTATGGGCAGTCAACTGGAAAGGTTAGATGCTTTAGTCCAATTCTGCAGTTATAAGTTGCTTAACTTCCTATAGTTATTTATGGTTTGCCCAACTTCATGTGGTATAATGTATTAGTGTAACAGTCACTCTTTCTTTCCGAAACAGGCATCTGAATGTAATACATACGCAGATATTGATGCAGCATATAAATGCCTCAAGGAGCAGTATGGGGTCAAGGATGAACAACTGATATTATATGGTCAATCTGTTGGTAGTGGCCCCACTGTTGATCTTGCTTCACGTATACCAACCTTGAGAGGTGTAGTGTTACACAGTCCCATTTTGTCCGGGCTGAGGGTGTTGTACCCTGTCAAGCGGACATACTGGTTTGATATTTACAAGGTAGTTTTCTACCAGCCATTAGCATGCTTATTTCCTCCTACAAGTCAGCCTTATATTTCATATTATGTTTTTCCAGAATATCGATAAAATTGCAATGGTGAACTGCCCTGTCCTTGTTATACATGTAAGTACATCAAAACATTCCCTTTTCATCTTCTTACGGTAGAAATTGCCACATATTCTAATTGTTTTAGAAGTGTGGTTGTGAAATAGTAATAAAATATTCATGTCCAGGGGACAGCAGATGAAGTTGTAGATTCATCCCATGGGAAGCAGCTTTGGGTGCTTTGCAAGGAAAAGTATGAACCGTTGTGGCTTAGTGGAGGTGGACATTGCAATCTTGAGCTTTACCCAGAATTTATTAAACATCTAAAGAAATTTGTACAAAGTCTTGGCAAGTCAAAATCCGCCACAAATGTTTCAAAGAAAAATACAGATGATAGTGACAGCCAAAGCAAAACAACTGAAACAGGTACTTCAGATTCATTTGAATTAGCTGCAGATCTTCCAGAAGTTTCTAGAAACAGTTTAGATAGTCGACTTGAGAAGTCTAAAAAGTCAAACAAACCTGAGAAGTCTCGGATGAGTACTGACCGAGTTGACACCTTTAGGAGAAGAAAGGGTATGGTGTGGTGAATCGTTGTTAAATGGAGAGCAGTTTAAATAAGTTATGAGGTGTCCAGCTGTCCACTTTATAAGGTAATGTATTTCTTCTTCCACTTATCCATGATGCATCGATTCTAAGCGGAATAGATCTGGGTGTGCGTCATTTACATTAGATTTTATATCTTTTCTATGTATATTCTGAATCTGGGTGAAACCTGCTTGTATTTCTGATGAAAAATGAGTGTCATATAAGGCAAGTTCTGGAATGTACCAGAACCATAATGTACCACCCTATGTGGCATGGTTGTGGCAAAATCCTAGCCGTTCCTTATAATGGACAATTAGTTAATTGTAAAAACCAAACCGTTGGAGGTCAGTCTGATAGAGTTTTGTTTGAATTTGTTCAGTTGTTCAGAGTCCTTGATCAATAGCAGATAGAATGGGTTTGAATTAAATCTCTGAAGTGTCCCGACTTATAGATCATCAATCAATAGCAGAAGATTGATTTTTTGAATTAATCGATCTTCAGATCTAGGCAGACTCCTTGATCAAGACCTGGCATAGATGGTCGGTTAATCAAATCCCATGATTTGTTTGGGACGGTCTATCGTCCTGATCTTGCTTCCCATCTACAAAAAGCGAGCCGTATTCCATGTCGGCATCCTCTCCATCATCAAAGGGATCAAGCCAGGGGTTCTTTATGGCATGTCTAGTGTGAAGGTTTGGTCTTTTGGGTCAATGAGGGTGGTCTTAGTGGGTTTAAGAATGAGAGCTTGGTGAAGTGCATTGAGGGGAACGATGGTGTGTTTGTGAGAAATGGGGATATGATTTTGGAAGCAGAGAAGTAGCCATGCATTGTGGCAGCTGAGTGTTTTTATTTAATTTTTTTGTGTACACTTTTTGGTCTGGTATTATTGTTATTGGGAGTTATATAAATTAGATCTTGATCCATTGCTTACTTGCTTGGGTTGGTGCTAGTTTTCCAGATCGTAGCCAAATGAAGGCATACAGCAGATTGACATCGTTCTTTTCCTCGGTTAAATGTAAAGCGTGTGTGCAAATTTATGAAAATTTTGGGGTTTTTAGGTTAACACACATCCAATGCGACAAGTAACACTCCAACAACGAATGCATGCCAATGCGATTATGAATAAAGTTATGTATCCTAGTCATGTTATGGGTCTAGGGCCGTGTTTCCAATGATATTTGAATATCATATTATGGATCATTAGTACTCTCAAAGTGTCTTAAATAATTTCTCTATCTTACTTGATACCAAATTCCCTAAAGTGGTTAAGAGGCGTAAAGCATCGAAATGTAGGAACTCAAACAAGGATTACTCATTACATATGCTACCAACTATCTAAATTATGCAAGGTTACCAATCTCACATAATCATATCAAGATAGATTGATTAACATGTCAAAGAAGTGGTAAATTCTAAGAACAAGCAACCAACACATATTGAAATAGGTAAGGCATACATACTCATTCATCATTAAAGTATCACAAAGTCATATTGGACTAGGGCACACAACCTTGACCTCCAACAAAGTAACTACTCATTACAATTTATCAATAGGTATATCATGACTACAAAATGGAACTCAAATACAAGTAAAAAAGAGAGTATGGTTGAGAAAAGCTTAGTAAGTAGTGGCTGCTCTAGGATTGTGTCACATAATGCCTAGATGCAAGCTCTTATATCCTTCTCCTTGCTCCTTTTTAGCTTTAAGTCTCAATCCTTGTGAATTTGGAGTCCCAATCTGAATTAAAGAGGATCCCTAGTAGTTATATGAATGGTGGTGTAGAGGAAGTCGTGGTGAACAACTTTGATGAAGGAATGAAGTGGAAAGGAGCTATGAAATGTGGTGAAAATGGAGGATAAAAGTGTCACCGCCGTGGTTTGACCGGTCGACTGTAAGACAGATGGGAGATGAAAGGGAAGGTGAAGAGTGATGGGTGAGGTTTGCTAGCTGAAAGATCAAGAATGGCTGCTAAAAGATACCTTACCACCGTGGTTCGACCGGTTGACTGGAAGGCAGAGGGAATGTGACAGTGAAAAGTGGAGAGGAAGAAAGGAAAGGTGGAGAGCAATGGGTGAGGTTTGCTAGATGAAAGATCAAGAATGACTGCTAAAAGATATCTAATCTAGGCAAAATCTAGGTATATATAGGCAAGGGATCAACGAAAAGAATGGAAGACTATGATCAAAAGTGGGTAAATCTAAGGGCTATCAAATGGTAGAGTAAATGGAGGAGAAATGGGTAATTGGACCTAAATTCCAGCTCAAAAAGTTATTACAAAATCAACAAGGAATATTCACAAAGGAATAGATTTGGGAAAGACAAATGTCCATTTCTTCCAAAGGAAAAAAAAAATCAATGTTGACTTCATGATATTTGGTATATTCCTTGCTGATTTTTTGGGTTTCATGTGGTGAGTCACAAAGTTGACTTTTGACCTTGACATTGACATTCGGAGTCGACCACAGTTAACTTTTTGGTAAAAGCTTGATTTTTTAGTTTCTCGGTCAATCCTCCGAAATTCTCTTGTGCTACACTTCCGAGACTTGATATTTGACACTTTGGCACTCTAAAGTTATGGTTGACCGTTGGTCCACCAATTGACTTTTCATCTTGTCGAAAATGCATAAAAAGTCTCCAAAATGCGTCATTTTGCTCCCGATATGGATCTGTTGCTCAAATTCCCTTCATTAATACAAAACAGGGATTAGAAACACTAAATGACTATCAGATTAACATTTTTATTGTGAGTTTTGCTTGTCCTCAAGCAAATAAAGAGTCAAAAATCTGAACTTCACAATTTATTTTGTCTTTCCAACCATATCCTCAGAGAGCTCACTAAACTATGCATCAACATTCAATCAAGCACACAACATAAACTTCATGATTTTTCAAGTGTTTAAGGCATGTATCTAATGCATGCTTGGTGTAATTTGTGCTAGCCAGAGAATAATCAATCAAAAGCAAACAAATTAGCATATATTGACAAGATTAACCTCTAAACTCACATTATTAACTAAATATTTTTACTACTGTGCTTAGGGTTACGTGTTTACTCTCAAGAACATATCTAAAGTAATGTCCCCATAAACTTGCTCATTGACCAACTCTATACTAATTAATTTGCAACTCATTAGATCAAAAAGGCTTTCATTTGGTTGTAATGGGGCCAAAGGTTAGGTGTTAGAATGAATTGAAGGGATGGATAAATCAAGTGTTCCAAGCATTTCACAAGACAACTTAAGAACTTTGAAATTCATTTTCTTTGGCAAACTATCCTAAACTTTTATTCTCCTCAACCTCTTATTCTAAACAACAAACTCTACTCTTTTTGGATTTTCTCACAACCTTCTTTTTCCATTTTGTATTTGCTTTCTTTTGGATATTTCTTTTTGAACTTTATTTTTGTACACAACTTCTTTTGATTTTTCTCAACTTCTATTCTTCTTTTGTATTTTGTTTTCTTCCAACCATCTTCTCATTCACACAACTCTAAACTAATCTACCTTCACACTTGCTTTTCACATTCCCATAGCATTCCAAGCATACAGAGAAAATGAGAAGTCAAAATCGTTGTCTCGCTATACTTGGAATAGGAAGGATAGTGTTTAAGTTTGTAACATGCGTTAAATTTTTGTGGGTTAAACGAATAAAAAGCTAATGATGAATAAGGCTCGAAATTGGTTAATCTTAACGGAAAGTGTTTATAGGGATGAAAGTTAATTTGACCATGATGCTTATCTAGTGCTTTAATCATTTCCAATTCATCGCAAATTAACACATAGCCTATAGTGGTCTTTGAGCAAGTTCTAAGTCTCGTAAACTAGTGAAATGCACACACATGTAGAATGAGAATGTATGAATGATGCATACATATTAATGACGCTCAAATATCACAAATAAGGTACATGCAAGTCAAAACATCATCCGTATATGCTTCTCTAATTGCAAATGATTAATCAATGTGGCAAATGTACATAGAGTGTCAGGCAATCATCAATTACACACATTAATCACAAGAAAACTCAATAATTTTTAAGCACATGCTCTTTATCCTCATAATTCACAACCTAAAGGACTCAAAATCATCATTGGGGTTGAAAAAGAACATCAAAACATATCACATAAACTTCAAAGTTCCAAAATCATCAATTCTATGTTCCATGCTCCAGTCGATCGGTCGAAATACGGGTATCAACCGGTCAAACATCGCTCTAGATGCTCTCTGGACATGTGTTGACCGGTCGACTAGCAGGGTCTACCGGTCACCTAGGCAACCTTTTTAGTTGAAAAACTTTGAAATTTTTTGGGGTTCGAAAATGTGAGATTTAATTTGGCCCAACCTCACCCCCACACTTAAAACCAACATTGTCCTCAATGTTATGAGAGGTTTAAAAATGAAATTTAAGTTGGTGAAAGTGAGAAAGTGAAATTGGGCGAATGCACACTGTTGCTACCATTTCCTATCTGTACCGGGATAGCCCCCGTGCAGGGCCCGAAGTAGCTCACCATCACCGGGAGCAGCCTCCCTCTGATCCCCATCACACAGAATCGGTCTGCTGACTCGGTAGGGATCCCCTACCGAGCACATAACCTCAGCAAAGCCCCAACGACACTGACCTCGCCCCAGCGGCATCTACCGACTTGGTAGGGATCCCCTACCGAGTATACTGGCCCGACAATGCCCCGACAATGCCCCGACAGCAGAGTAAGCCCCAGGCCGTAGTCAAAGCCCTGGCAGTACCCCCAGCGGTACCGGTAAGACCAGGCCGGGTGTACCGACAACAAGCTTTCCCCCCGGCTGCACATGGACGTCCCCTGACCAGGTACCGAGAGTGACCAGCCCCACAGGTACCGGCACAGCCACCTGGCACACGTGCTTGTCCACTACCTCATAGATCGCACTAAGTCGCATACCCATGCTGCACTAGGCGCCGCCATCTCTCGATGCGCACATCGAGGTAGTGGACCAAGGAATATTCCTCGTGTCAGGAGATGTCCCCCACGCCAGGGAAGCTTGTCTCCGACCTCACCTCATATATATGGAGTCCTCACTCCTTATTCAGGTACGTTCTCTCCGAATTCCAGACACACTGCTCTTAGAACCTACCGGTACTAACTTGAGCGTCGGAGGGTCTTCGGTCGGTACACGCCGACCTCCCCTGACCAATCTTGTGCTTTCAGGTACCCAAGTGCAACACTACCGGGCAGTTGGGAAACGACAGAAACATTTGGCGCCGTCTGTGGGAACATTTCCACCACTTCATAACCAAAGCATACTCACCTCGTGAGGTGTTCTACCCCAAGCGATGACGAAATCGGCTAGTGATGGTTCACGGCCAAGCAAAGCAAGCGAAGAAGTCCAAATCCGCAAAGGAAGCCATGACCATTCTTGGACTTGGGCCCCTTCCCGAAGACACACCGGCGGCGGTCCACTCTACCGAGTCGAGTCGGAGTCCCATCAAGTTGAGCCTTGACGGTGGCAAGGCTCGAAGCCATGATCCGAGACCTCCGGGAGGGCAACGAACGATTGCGCCGCGACCCGGCTCGCTGCCCAAGAAGCTAGCGCACGGGAGATCGGCCGCTAGAGAGCGTCTCGCCCGGGCGCAAACCCCGGTCGGTCCGTGTCGGCGCATCCCTACCGAGGATCGACACCCCTTCGAGGCCAAGGCACCGAGTACCGGATAGGCGGACCGAGTCCCTACCGGTTCCGCGGGTCTCGTTCCTTGACGGCGAGGGCGTGGTCCACTCCGCGGGGGAAGAGGACACCGATGAGGACTACGACACCCTCCACGAGGAACCAGTTACCGTCGCCCCAGGCCGCGAGTGGAAGAGGACACACTGACCAGCCTCTTTCGGGAGCTCAATGACCGTCTCAGAAGAGTTGAGACCGGTACCGCTAGGAGTGCGCCTAGCCTCGGCATGGCCAAGAAACCCGTCGGTCCCTTCACCGGGAGAATCCATAACCACAACCGACAATTCAAGAACCTCAAGATGGATTCTTACACTTGCAAGGAAGACCCGGTGATGCATGTGACCGCCTTCCAGTCTGCTTACAACGGCAGGGGCTATACCGATGAGGACTGGTGCGATGCCTTTGTCAATACCCTAACTCGGGAGGCCATATTATGGTTCCATCAACTAGAGCCGGAGTCCATTGACGCCTATGAACAGGCGGTTGAAGCCTTCACCACCGAGTACGCCACCAAGTCCGACTTCTTCTACTCGGTAGGAGAGCTCACCGGCTTCCCGGCAAGCCACGGACGAACGGTTGGCCGACTACATGGAACGGTTCAAAGCCGCCTACTAGCGCCGCAATACCAAGGATGACATCCGTGCAGCCCGGATCTTCGGGATGGCCTAGAACCGGGAGAATTCTTCAGAGAGCCGAACTCTACCAAGCACGGTCTTCACCTATACCGAGCTCGAGGAGAACCGGCCAGTATGCCCGTAGCTACTACTCGACCTACGAGAGGAAATCTCGACTCAACGAAATGCACAAAGGCAAAGAAGGTCTCCACGGTGATCGTGGACCTTACCGGGGATAAACGCGAGCGGGAGCAGGTCGGTGCGTCTAAGGTTGAAGAACCAAGGCGAGAATGACAAGCGCAACGGGGCAACAACTACCGGGGGAACAACCGGAACAATAACCGGGGGAGCCGACATAACCGAATACGACCCCCCCATCGGGAGCGTGGTCACCAATACCGGATCCCGGGAACCACCAAAGACGACCGGTGTACTGGTTGACTCCGGTTACTATTTTAGTCGGCACGACCGGGGGCGAGCTCCGGCTACTCGGCCCGTGGCACACCCCGAGCTTACAAATGCGGATGACCGTACACCCCGGCTCCCGACATCAACCAGGTGAACACTCTGAGCCAAGGTTGGACTGAAACCGGGTACAACCAATATCCCAAAAAGAAGAATTCTTGGAGGCACAACCGGTCCAAGAAATCCAACCTAAGCAGGACCTTGCAGATGACGCCTACCGATCCGTACCATATTCAACAAACCAATGGAGGACATCTACAAGGAAAACCCCCAACTTTTCCCTCGGCGTGGAAGAAGCCACCATATGCCGCCAACCGGATCAATACCGGTAAATCGTACCCACCATCGCCCCGGTACTCACAACACCGAGGAGTGCCGGGCCCCGAGGGATGTTGCCGAACTATTGCACCGGGATGGGAAGCTCGCCCGATATGTTGGCCAAGCCCCTCGGGGGTACCGAAAGGAAATCTTCACCATCGATTGGAGGTCCTACCCTTTTCGGTACCACTCGTTCCGAGCACAGATCCTACGTGAAAGAAGCTAAGCGGCACATGCGGTGCTTCTCGGTACGTCCGCGCGGTGCGGAAGAGGCAGAAACGGGATCCTTGGAACATAGGGTTCTCCGGCGAAGAGGAAGCCGGCATCGTGACCCCCACGATGACCCACTCGTAATCTCCGCCAAAGTCCATACCGACCTAATGCACAAGGTGTTGGTCGACGGTGGCGGCTCGCCAATGTTATCTTCAAGAGTGCCTACCTCAAATTGGACCTGCCCCTCGAGAACATCTCGAGAATGGTAAACCCGATTATCGGCTTCTCGGGAGACCTTGTCCAACCCCTCGGTAGCGTGTGGCTCAACGTCGAGGTCGGACAATATCCCCGGTCCCGAGAAGGTATCGCCTCACATGCTAGTAGTGGATTGCGAGTCCTCCTACAACTTCATACTCGGTAGGCCCAACTTCATACTCGGTATCAGCTCTTAGAACCTACCGGTACTAACTCGAGCGTCGGAGGGTCTTCGGTCGGTACACGCCGACCTCCCCCGACCAATCTTGTGCTTTCGAGTACCCAAGTGCAACACTCTACGGCAGTTGGGAAACGACGAAACATTTGGCGCCGTCGTGGGAACATTTCCACCACTTCATAACCAAAGCATACTCACCTCGTGAGGTGTTCTACCAGTCAAGCGATGACGAAATCGGCTAGTGATGGCTCACAGCCAACAAAGCAAGCGAAGAAGTCCAAATCCGCAAAGGAAGCCATGACCATTACTGGTCTTGGGCCCCTTCCTGAAGACACACCAGCGGTGGTCCACTCTACCGAGTCAGAGACCCCAGAGTCCCATCAAGTTGAACCTTCAACGGTGGCAAGGCTCGAAGCCATGATCCGAGACCTCCAGGAGGGCAACGAACGGTTGCGCCGCGACCAGCTCGCTGCCCAAGAAGCTAGCGCACGGGAGATCAGCTTGCTAAGAGAGCGTCTCGCCCGGGGCGCAAACCCCGGTCAATCCGTGTCGGCATCCCTACCGAGGATCGACACCCTTCGAGGCCAAGGCACCGAGTACCGGATAGGCGGACCGAGTCCCTACCGGTTCCGCAGGTCTCGTTCCTTGACGCCGAGGGCGTGATCCACTCCGCGGGGAAGAGGACACCGGTGAGGACTACGACACCCTCCACGAGGAACCAGTTACCGTCGCCCCCGTGCCGCGAGTGGAAGAGGACACACCGACCAGCCTCTTTCGGGAGCTCAATGACCGTCTCAGAAGAGTTGAGACCGGTACCGCTAGGAGTGCGCCTAGCCTCGGCATGGCCAAGAAACCCGTCGGTCCCTTCACCGGGAGAATCCATAACCACAACCGACAATTCAAGAACCTCAAGATGGATTCTTACACTTGCAAGGAAGACCCGGTGATGCATGTGACCGCCTTCCAGTCTGCTTACAACGGCAGGGGCTATACCGATGAGGACTGGTGCGATGCCTTTGTCAATACCCTAACTCAGGAGGCCATATTATGGTTCTATCAACTAGAGCCGGAGTCCATTGACAGCTATGAACAGCTGGTTGAAGCCTTCACCACCGAGTACGCCACCAAGTCCAGCTTCTTCTACTCGGTAGGAGAGCTCACCGGCTTCCAGCAAGCCACGGACGAACGGTTGGCTGACTACATGGAACGGTTCAAAGCTGCCTACTAGCGCTGCAATACCAAGGATGACATCCGTGCAGCCCAGATCTTCCGGGATGGCCTAGAACCGGGAGAATTCTTCAGAGAGCTGAACTCTACCAGCACGGTCTTCACCTATACCGAGCTCATGAGGAGAACCAGCCAGTATGCCCGTAGCTACTACTTGACCTATGAGAGGAAATCTCAGCTCAACGAAATGCACAAAGGCAGCAAGGTCTCCACGGTGATCGTGGACCCTACCGGGGATAAACGCAAGCAGGAGCAGGTCAGTGCGTCTAAGGTTGAAGAACCAAGGCAGAATGACAAGCGCAACCGGGGCAACAACTACCGGGGGAACAACCGGAACAATAACTGGGGGAGCCAGAATAATAATCAGCAGTACGACCCCCCCCCATCGGGAGCAGGGTCACCAATACCGGGATCCCCAGAACCACCAAGATCGACCAAGGTACCGGTTGACTCGGCTACTATTTTAGTCGACACGACCAGGGGCAGAGCTCCGGCTACTCAGCCCAGGGCACACCCCAGGCTTACAAATGCGGATGACCGTACACCCCAGCTCCCGACATCAACCAGGTGAACACTCTGAGCCAAGGTTGGACTGAAACCGGGTACAACCAATATCCCAAAAAGAAGAATTCTTGGAGGCACAACCGGTCCAAGAAATCCAACCGGCAGGACCTTGCAGATGACAGCCTACCGATCTGTACCATATTCAACAAACCAATGGAGGACATCTACAAGGAAAACCCCCAACTTTTCCCTCAGCAGTGGAAGAAGCCACCATATGCCGCCAACCGGATCAATACCGGTAAATACTGTACCCACCATCAGTCTGGTACTCACAACACCGAGGAGTGCCAGGCCCTGAGGGATGTTGCTGAACTATTGCACCGGGATGGGAAGCTCGCCCAGTATGTTGGCCAAGCCCCTCAGGGGTACCGAAAGGAAATCTTCACCATCAGTGGAGGTCCTACCCTTTTCGGTACCACTCGTTCCGAGCACAGATCCCATGTGAAAGAAGCTAAGCAGCACATGCAGTGCTTCTCGGTACAGTCTGCGCCGGTGCAGAAGAGGCAGAAACGGGATCCTTGGAACATAGGGTTCTCCAGCGAAGAGGAAGCCGGCATCGTGACCCCCCACGATGACCCACTCGTAATCTCCGCCAAAGTCCATACCGACCTAATGCACAAGGTGTTGGTCGACGGTGGCAGCTCTGCCAATGTTATCTTCAAGAGTGCCTACCTCAAATTGGACCTGCCCCTCGAGAACATCTCGAGAATGGTAAACCCGATTATCAGCTTCTCGGGAGACCTTGTCCAACCCCTCGGTAGCGTGTGGCTCAACGTCGAGGTCGGACAATATCCCCGGTCCCAGAAGGTATCAGCTCACATGCTAGTAGTGGATTGCGAGTCCTCCTACAACTTCATACTCGGTAGGCCCAACTTCATACTCGGTATCAGCTCTTAGAACCTACCGGTACTAACTTGAGCGTCGGAGGGTCTTCGGTCGGTACACGCCGACCTCCCCTGACCAATCTTGTGCTTTCAGGTACCCAAGTGCAACACTACCGGGCAGTTGGGAAACGACAGAAACATTTGGCGCCGTCTGTGGGAACATTTCCACCACTTCATAACCAAAGCATACTCACCTCGTGAGGTGTTCTACCAGTCAAGCGATGACGAAATCGGCTAGTGATGGTTCACAGCCAGCAAAGAAAGCGAAGAAGTCCAAATCCGCAAAGGAAGCCATGACCATTGCTGGACTTGGGCCCCTTCCTGAAGACACACCAGCGGCGGTCCACTCTACCGAGTCAGAGTCGGAGTCCCATCAAGTTGAGCCTTCAACGGTGGCAAGGCTCGAAGCCATGATCCGAGACCTCCAGGAGGGCAACGAACGATTGCGCCGCGACCAGCTCGGCGCCCAAGAAGCTAGCGCACGGGAGATCGGCCGCTAAGAGGCGTCTCGCCCGGGCGCAAACCCCGGTCGGTCCGTGTCGGCATCCCTACCGAGGATCGACACCCTTCGAGGCCAAGGCACCGAGTACCGGATAGGCGGACCGAGTCCCTACCGGTTCCGCAGTCTCGTTCCTTGACGCCGAGGGCGTGGTCCACTCCGCGGGGGAAGAGGACACCGGTGAGGACTACGACACCCTCCACGAGGAACCAGTTACCGTCGCCCCCAGGCCGCGAGTGGAAGAGGACACACTGACCAGCCTCTTTCGGGAGCTCAATGACCGTCTCAGAAGAGTTGAGACCGGTACCGCTAGGAGTGCGCCTAGCCTCGGCATGGCCAAGAAACCCGTCGGTCCCTTCACCGGGAGAATCCATAACCACAACCGACAATTCAAGAACCTCAAGATGGATTCTTACACTTGCAAGGAAGACCGGTGATGCATGCGACCGCCTTCCGTACCGCTTACAACGGCAGGGGGCTATACCGATGAGGACCGGTGCGATGCCTTTGTCAATACCCTAACTCGGGAGGCCATATTATGGTTCTATCAACTAGAGCCGGAGTCCATCGACAGCTATGAACAACTGGTTGAAGCCTTCACCACCGAGTACGCCACCAAGTCCAGCCTTCTTCTACTCGGTAGGAGAGCTCACCGGCTTCCGAAGAAGCCACGGACGAACGGTTGGCGACTACGTGGAACGGTTCAAAGCCGCCTACTAGCGCCGCAATACCAAGGATGACATCCGTGCAGCCCGCATCTTCCGGGATGGCCTAGAACCGGGAGAATTCTTCGAGAGAGCCGAACTCTACCAAGCACGGTCTTCACCTATACCGAGCTCACGAGGAGAACCGGCCAATATGCCGTAGCTACTACTCGACCTATGAGAGGAAATCTCGGCTCAACGAAATGCACAAAGGCAAGAAGGTCTCCACGGTGATCGTGGACCCTACCGGGGATAAACGCAAGCAGGAGCAGGTCAGTGCGTCTAAGGTTGAAGAACCAAGGCAGAATGACAAGCGCAACCGGGGCAACAACTACCGGGGGAACAACCGGAACAATAACTGGGGGAGCCAGAATAATAATCAGCAGTACGACCCCCCCCCATCGGGAGCAGGGTCACCAATACCGGGATCCCCAGAACCACCAGCACTGACCAGTGTACCTGGTTGACTCCGGTTACTATTTTAGTCAGCACGACCAGGGGCAGAGCTCCGGCTACTCAGCCCAGGGCACACCCCAGGCTTACAAATGCGGATGACCGTACACCCCAGCTCCCGACATCAACCAGGTGAACACTCTGAGCCAAGGTTGGACTGAAACCGGGTACAACCAATATCCCAAAAAGAAGAATTCTTGGAGGCACAACCGGTCCAAGAAATCCAACCGGCAGGACCTTGCAGATGACAGCCTACCGATCTGTACCATATTCAACAAACCAATGGAGGACATCTACAAGGAAAACCCCCAACTTTTCCCTCGGCAAAGGGAAGAAGCCACCATATGCCGCCAACCGGATCAATACCGGTAAATACCGTACCCACCATCGGTCCGGTACTCACAACACCGAGGAGTGCCGGGCCCCGAGGGATGTTGCCGAACTATTGCACGGGATGGGAAGCTCGCCCGGTATGTTGGCCGAGCCCCTCGGGGGTACCGAAAGGAAATCTTCACCATCGGTGGAGGTCCTACCCTTTTCGGTACCACTCGTTCCGAGCACGCATCCTACGTGAAAGAAGCTAAGCGGCACGTACGGTGCTTCTCGGTACAGTCTGCGCCGGTGCGAAGAGGCAGAACGGGATCCTTGGAACATAGGGTTCTCCGGCGAAGAGGAAGCCGGCATCGTGACCCCCCACGATGACCCACTCGTAATCTCCGCCAAAGTCCATACCGACCTAATGCACAAGGTGTTGGTCGACGGTGGCGACTCGCCAATGTTATCTTCAAGAGTGCCTACCTCAAATGGACTGCCCCTCGAGAACATCTCGAGAATGGTAAACCCGATTATCGGCTTCTCGGGAGACCTTGTCCAACCCCTCGGTAGCGTGTGGCTCAACGTCGAGGTCGGACAATATCCCCGGTCCCGAAGGTATCGGCTCACATGCTAGTAGTGGATTGCGAGTCCTCCTACAACTTCATACTCGGTAGGCCCAACTTCATACTCGGTATCGCTCTTAGAACCTACCGGTACTAACTTGAGCGTCGGAGGGTCTTCGGTCGGTACACGCCGACCTCCCCCGACCAATCTTGTGCTTTCGAGTACCCAAGTGCAACACTACGGGCAGTTGGGAAACGACGAAACATTTGGCGCCGTCCGTGGGAACATTTCCACCACTTCATAACCAAAGCATACTCACCTCGTGAGGTGTTCTACCGCCAAGCGATGACGAAATCGGCTAGTGATGGTTCACGGCCAGCGAAAGCAAGCGAAGAAGTCCAAATCCGCAAAGGAAGCCGTGACCATCGCTGGACTTGGGCCCCTTCCCCGAAGACACACCCGGCGGCGGTCCACTCTACCGAGTCGGAGTCGGAGTCCCATCAAGTCGAGCCTTCAACGGTGGCAAGGCTCGAAGCCATGATCCGAGACCTCCGTGAGGGCAACGAACGATTGCGCCGCGACCAGCTCGCTGCCCAAGAAGCTAGCGCACGGGAGATCGGCCTGGCTAAGAGAGCGTCTCGCCCGGGCGCAAACCCCGGTCAGTCCGTGTCGGCATCCCTACCGAGGATCGACACCCTTCGAGGCCAAGGCACCGAGTACCGGATAGGCGGACCGAGTCCCTACCGGTTCCGCAGGTCTCGTTCCTTGACGCCGAGGGCGTGGTCCACTCCGCGGGGGAAGAGGACACCGGTGAGGACTACGACACCCTCCACGAGGAACCGTTACCGTCGCCCCCGGGCCGCGAGTGGAAGAGGACACACCGACCAGCCTCTTTCGGGAGCTCAATGACCGTCTCAGAAGAGTTGAGACCGGTACCGCTAGGAGTGCGCCTAGCCTCGGCATGGCCAAGAAACCCGTCGGTCCCTTCACCGGGAGAATCCATAACCACAACCGACAATTCAAGAACCTCAAGATGGATTCTTACACTTGCAAGGAAGACCCGGTGATGCATGTGACCGCCTTCCAGTCTGCTTACAACGGCAGGGGCTATACCGATGAGGACTGGTGCGATGCCTTTGTCAATACCCTAACTCAGGAGGCCATATTATGGTTCTATCAACTAGAGCCGGAGTCCATTGACAGCTATGAACAGCTGGTTGAAGCCTTCACCACCGAGTACGCCACCAAGTCCGGCTTCTTCTACTCGGTAGGAGAGCTCACCGGCTTCCAAGAAGCCACGGACGAACGGTTGGTGACTACGTGGAACGGTTCAAAGCCGCCTACTAGCGCCGCAATACCAAGGATGACATCCGTGCAGCCCGGATCTTCCGGGATGGCCTAGAACCGGGAGAATTCTTCGAGAGCCGAACTCTACCAAAGACGGTCTTCACCTATACCGAGCTCGAGGAGAACCGGCCAGTATGCCCGCAGCCTACTACTTCGACCTACGAGAGGAAATCTCGGCTCAACGAAAATGCACAAAGGCAGCAAGGTCTCCACGGTGATCGTGGACCCTACCGGGGATAAACGCAAGCGGGGAGCAGGTCGGTGCGTCTAAGGTTGAAGAACCAAGGCGGAATGACAAGCGCAACCGGGGCAATAACTACCGGGGGAACAACCGGAACAATAACCGGGGGAGCCGAATAATAATCGACGTACGACCCCCCCCATCGGGAGTGGTCACCAATACCGGGATCCCTGAACCACCAAAGACCGACCGGTGTACTGGTTGACTCCGGTTACTATTTTAGTCGGCACGACCGGGGGTAGAGCTCCGGCTACTCGGCCCGGGGCACACCCCTGGGCTTACAAATGCGGATGACCGTACACCCCGGCTCCCGACATCAACCGAGTGAACACTCCGAGCCAAGGTTGGACCGAAACCGGGTACAACCAATATCCCAAAAGAAGAATTCTTGGAGGCACAACCGGTCCAAGAAATCCAACCGGCGGGACCTTGCAGATGACGCCTACCGTCTGTACCATATTCAACAAACCGATGGAGGACATCTACAAGGAAAACCCCCAACTTTTCCCTCGGCGGTGGAAGAAGCCACCGTATGCCGCCAACCGGATCAATACCGGTAAATACCGTACCCACCATCGATCCGGTACTCACAACACCGAGGAGTGCCGGGCCCCGAGGGATGTTGCCGAACTATTGCACGGGATGGGAAGCTCGCCCGGTATGTTGGCCGAAGCCCTCGGGGTACCGAAAGGAAATCTTCACCATCGCGGGAGGTCCTACCCTTTTCGGTACCACTCGTTCCGAGCACGGATCCCATGTGAAAGAAGCTAGGCGAAGACATGCAGTGCTTCTCGGTACGTCGCGCCGGTGCGAAGAGGCAGAAACGGGATCCTTGGAACATAGGGTTCTCCAGCGAAGAGGAAGCCGGCATCGTGACCCCCCACGATGACCCACTCGTAATCTCCGCCAAAGTCCATACCGACCTAATGCACAAGGTGTTGGTCGACGGTGGCAGCTCTGCCAATGTTATCTTCAAGAGTGCCTACCTCAAATTGGACCTGCCCCTCGAGAACATCTCGAGAATGGTAAACCCGATTATCAGCTTCTCGGGAGACCTTGTCCAACCCCTCGGTAGCGTGTGGCTCAACGTCGAGGTCGGACAATATCCCCGGTCCCAGAAGGTATCAGCTCACATGCTAGTAGTGGATTGCGAGTCCTCCTACAACTTCATACTCGGTAGGCCCATCCTCTTCCAGATCAGAGCCTGCGTGTGCAGCAACACCCCCGGTGGTAACGCAGCAGCAGCGGACAGGCCAGATGACCCCCGAGAGGGAGCGGTAGTCATACAGGGAAAGCCCCACGAGGAGGTAGAGCAGATTGCCTTGTTCCCAGAACAGCCTGACAGGGTAGTCAAGATCGGTACCGGCCTACCGGTCGCCCTATGTACCGACTTAATCAAACTTCTCAAAAACAACGCTTCGGTATTGGCCTGGTCCTACGCCGACATGCCCGGTATCTCTACCACGACCATCTCCCATAAACTCGGGATCGATCCTGCCTACCGGCCGGTGCAGCAGAAGAGACGCGTCGGGGACCAGGAGCGATACAAGGCTATGAAGGCTGAGGTCGACAAACTGTGTTGAGCATCGGTTTCATCCGGGAGGTTCAATACCCCCGGTGGTTAGCCAACCCGGTACTAGCGAAGAAACCCAATGGGAAGTGGCGAATGTGCATCGACTTCACCGATCTCAACAAGGCATGTCCCAAGGACAGCTTCCCTCTACCGAGGATCGAGCAGCTTGTCAACTCCACTGCCGGCCACGAGGCCTTGAGCTTCATGGATGCCTACTCAGGCTACAACCAGATCAAGCTGGATCCCGAAGACCAGGAGCACACCTCCTTCATGACCGACCAAGGTCTATACTGCTACAAAGTCCTGCCCTTCGGATTGAAAAAAATCGGGGCCACCTATCAACGGCTGGTCAACCGCATGTTCTCCAGGCAGATCGGGAAGACCATGGAAGTGTACGTAGACGACATGCTCGTCAAGAGCCTCAAGCAGGCTGACCACCTCACCGACCTACAGGAGACATTCTCCATTCTCCAAGACTATGGGATGAAGCTCAATTCCGAGAAGTGCGTCTTCTACGTAGGCGAGGGAAAATTCCTTGGTTTCATGGTCAGCCACCGAGGCATCGAGGCTAATCCCGAGAAGATCAGAGCGATCCTGGACTTGGAGTCTCCCAAAACCTTCAAGGACGTCCAAAGCCTTAACGGCAGGATCGCAGCTCTGTCCCGGTTCATATGACGGTCTACCGACCGGTGTGCCACATTCTTCAAAATATTGAAGACCGGGAAGAAGTTCGAAGGCTGGACCACCGAGTGCGAGCAAGCCTTCGCAGCATTAAAGGAGTATCTGGCACCAGCGCCGCTGCTCAGCATACCGGTATTGGGCGAACCTCTATTCCTATACCTATCGGTATCAAGGACCGCTGTGAGTTCGATCCTAGTCAGGAGCCACAACAAGGAGGACCTACCGGTAGACTATACAAGCAAGTCTCTCGTGGATACCGAGACTATGTACCCCGAAATCGAGCAGCTCATCCTTGCACTCATGATATCAGCCAGAAGACTTCGCCCATACTTCCAGGCACACCCCATTGTGGTGCTTACCGATCACCCACTCAGGCTGATCCTGCAGAAGCCGGAGGCATCTGACAGACTCATGAAGTGGAGCATCGAGCTCAGTGAATTCGACATCACCTACCGGCCAAGACCGGCAATCAAGGCACATGTACTGGCTGACTTTGTCTCTGAATTCACATCTGTGCAGTCCACACCCACATCGGTAGAAGGCACCGGCTCGGCCGAGACGGCCCTAGCCACCAACGAGGAAACACAGTTTGATCCCGCACTACCGATATGGCAGCTATATGTGGTTGGCGCCTCGAACACCCATGGTAGCGGGGCAAGACTCATCCTCACACACCCCATACCGGGAGTCCCGACACATCTCGGCTCGAGTGTGCCCTCTGGTTCAACTTCAAAGCTTCCAACAATGAGGCCAAGTACGAAGCACTCCTGGCCGGCCTTCGGCTGGCCCGGCACATGGAAGCCCAGTAGCTCCAAGTCTTCAGCGACTCGCAGCTCATTGTCAACCAAGTCTCGGTGGACTACCAAGCCAAAGACCCCATCATGTCTCGGTACGTGACTTTGGCAAAGGAGCTCACTGCCGGTTTCTCATGCCTCAAGCTAACGAAAGTACCGCGGGACGAAAATCAGAGGGCTGACGCCCTGGCCAGAATAGCCTCGGCTATTGATCCTAACCCCGGGAACTCGGTACCTATTGACATGCTAGAAAGCCGAAGCACCGAGACAACACCGACCGAGGTCAACCACTTGCGCCTGGAGGAGGAAAACTGGATGAAACCAATCCTCGAGTACTTGCGTGATGGCTCCCTCCCGAGAGATAATGATGAGGCAAAGAAAATAAAGTTCCGGTCCTCCCGGTACCTCATCATCAACAACCATCTCTACCGGCGGGCCCACTCCCTACCATACCTACGATGCCTCGGACCGGCCGAGTCCCGAGAGGCCATCAAGGAGGTACACGAGGGCATCTGTGGCCACCATCCGGGAGGACGAGCGATGGCCCACAAGCTCATCCGCCTCGGCTAATTCCGGCCAACGCTCCTCCGAGACACGGTATCATTTACAAGGCAATGCAAAGCCCGCCGCTCTACGCACCGAACGTACCGAAACCGTCCCGGCCCTTGGAGACAATGGTCAACCCATTTCCTTTCGCCCAATGGGGAATAGACTTAATCGGGCCCATGCCTAAGGGTACCGGTGGTGTAGAATACGTGGTAGTCGCCACCGATTACTCTACCAAGTGGACAGAAGCTAAAGCCCTCAAATCAATTACTTCCCAGCAAGTACAATCCTTCATTTGGGAAAACATCATCTGCCGCTTCGGTATCCCTCAAGTCATTGTCACCGATAACGGTAAGCAATTCGACTCTGCATCCTTCAGGAAATTCTGCTGGGAGAAGGGTATCACCCTTTTCTTTGTATCGGTAGCCCACCCACAGACCAACGGTCAGGTGGAGGCAGTGAACAAAATCCTGAAGTGAACTATGAGGACCAAGCTCGGTGACAAGAAAGGCGCATGGCCTGAACTGCTACCGGAGGTTCTCTGGGCGTACCGCACCTCATACAAGGCTACCACCGGCGAGACGCCATTTTCCCTTACTTTCGGTGCAGAAGCCGTGGTACCGGTTGAAATTAATTACACAACACACCGGATCGACACGTACGATCCAAATGAAAATGAAGAACAGTTGTGCCTCAACCGAGACCTACTCGAGGACCGTCGGGAACAAGCCAACCTCCGGAATGCAAAACACAAAAACTGGCTCAAACGCAAGTTTGATGCAAAGGCAAAAGTCCGATACCTCAAACTGAGGGACTGGGCACTACGTCGAGTAAGGCAAAGTACGAAGGACTCTGCAGTTATGACATTCAACCAACTATGGGAAGGTCCGTACCGGGTGATCGAAGTCCTCAAGCCAAGAACCTCCGGCTCATGGACTCCACCGGCTACACACTCCCACGACCATGGAACATAGAGCACCTTCGCTACTACTACCCGTACACCATGCCTAGAAAATGCCCGGAATATACCGGCAGGGTAGGTCGGTCGAGCAATGCTTCCACCGGTACCCATGTACAAACCCCTTATGTGAAATTCAAAATATCACGGATCGGTCGAGCAGTGCTCCCACCGGCACTCATGTACAAGCCCGGTGTTAAACCGGTCAGAAGTCACCTTCTGTTCCAAGAATACTAAAACCCGCATTATTCACTCAACACCGGTACATTTACTTTATTTAAACCATGTAGTATTGTTCTCCTACCGATCTAGCGAGGGACGCCTCCGGACGGAAATGGAACAATAATAAACATGTTGCAACAGCATCGTACCGAGGTGAGTAACATGCCAAGAACACAAATGAAAGCAAAATTTCCGTAAGCCATGTGGCCGGTACCAGTGACCCCATGCATAAGTTTCCCTTCCTAATTACACTGTTATTTCATCAATCATGCTGCCGGTATCCAATACCCACATGAAACATACTCAAGAAAACGATACCGAGAGAGAGACTGAATAAACCAGTCCTCCCGAGTGAACACTTGATATGAAAAACAAAATTTATAAAACAGGCGAAACACGTCATTGTTCAAACAATAAATAAAAGGCCTTATGGCCAAACACAGTACTAGCTCCCGAGAGAGGGTTTAAATCCCCCAACAAAAAAAGCAAGCAAAAGCAAAGCATGAGAATACAAATCATGCAAATACACGGCCCACGGTCGGTACCACCCAAACATGGGGGACTTCACTCTTTCGGCTGCAGCTGCTTCTCGGAGGTACCGGCAAGCTCCTGCTCGATCTCCCGGAGGATGCCCTTGTGCTCGTCATCGACAAAGCCCTCAGTCACCTCGGGCACCGGCAGCTGGCTCCAGTCTTGCTCCGGGAAGGCCTCCTTGATCTTGCCAAGAATGTATTTCCCGCCATTCATATAGGCGGTGGCCTGCTCCACGGCTCGCCCCCGGTCACGACGGTAGGCAAGAACGGCCTCTTCTTTGGCCTTAGCAAGAGCCACCTCCTGGCGTTGATCGAACTCAGCCTGGAGCCGGGCACTCTCGGCAGCCACCGCAGCTTTGGCCTTGTCCTCAGCCTCTTGGACGAGCCTACCGGTATCCTCCCTGACCTTGGCAAGCTCAGCCTCAGCCTTCTCTCGGGCCTTATCGATGTTGTAGCACGAGTCCTGGAGACTGGCCACTTGCCTCCCGTCATTCTGAAGCTCCTCCCAGGACCGGCGCTCCAGGACCGGCGCTCAAACGCCAACTGGAATACAGAAAAGAACATGAGAAGGCAACAACAAAAATGAATGATCACTGAGGTCATAGTATAAAAACGGTATCCTCTGCTTGCACTGAAAATGCAGTTCCCGTTGCTGCTTTAGACCCATCTCCGGAAAGCTGGCAAGCCTAGAGACCGGGAGCGGATCATCTAATGCATTCTTCACACAGCCCGCAAACTGCTTGGCGTTCTTGGATGCCACGGGCCTCCCGAAAATGGGAGCAGAACCGGAGTTGTGAGTCGCCAGGGAAGTACCGGTACCAGCCCCTTCAACATCATCAGCACCCGGGACTACTTCCTCCTCACCATCAGCAGCAGGATCCTGCACCTTCTACTTCTTCTAGTGCTCCCTCACCTGCTTAACAAACTACCACAAGTGTTAGTACCGATACAAATGCTACAAGCAGCAAAGTACAAGTGGCTGAAGATTACCTCCTCCCGAGAAGAACGCTTCTTGGAGGACCCAACCGGGCCCTCGGAAATAACTTCGGTCTCGGGACCGGCCTCCACCTCCACCTCCATCTCTACCTGCACCTCTTCCGTGTCGGGAATCGGGCGCGCTTTGTGGGCTCTCTTCTTCTTTCTCTTACCGACAGGATCGGTAGCCCGGCCCTCCGCCGCAACCGGCTCGGCTTCCGGAAGTGGGTCTTCACCCACCGCCTTCCGGATCCGGTAGAAATCCTTGCGCTCACGGCTCAAAAAAAAAAAAACATGTGTGTAGTATCATCTCGGGACAGTTCCCTACCGGGGGTATCCCCGAAGGTTCAAGGCACCCTCTTCGCCGGTGGCTCCGACCCTTTGGGAACTCCCACTGTCCACCAATAAAGAAATATCGGCTCTTCCACGTCTGTTGGGAAGTCGGGTTACCAAATACCAACGGATCCTTAATAATTTCGGGACTCCCAAATTCATGACTCTCAACGTCATGGGTCCCGGCCATACCCTCCCGGACCAAGGCATCCTTCGTCAGGCAGCACCGGGTCACCACCTTGTACTTGTGCTCAACATCCATCCACTCTGTGTCTCGGGGACACTCAGCACAAGCTTTCAACACTGACTTGAGCTTGTACCAACCTTTGTCCGTCTTTGAGTGCTCCTCCAGTGCCCACTGGCTAAAAAACAAGGCCAAATCTAGCTCACCGAGACCACAATGGTGGTAAAGCGTATACAACGCGTTGAGGTACCGCCAGGTATTGGGATTGACCTGAGATGTAGCAAGGCCAACCTCGGCTAGAAATTTCTGCTGGTAAGCCGGTAATGGAATCCTTAAGCCGTCACCGAAGAAGAAGGGATGCACCGAGTCTCACCCGTACCGCCGAGGCACTCCTCAGCTCCCCCTTCTCTGGCAGGCACATCATCACCGAGTGCGGAATTTTGAAAGCCTCCCTCAATCGTGCTAAGTCGCCATCGGTAGACGCACTCAACGGTACCTGGTCCACTCGGAACCCCACCGGTATGTCATCCGCCGCTCCCTCCGTCGGCGGGGTTGAACTACTACACGGGCTTCGACTTGCTATATGGAACCGCACGAAGGGGCTCCATGTCCTCATCGGTAGTGACCCCCGAACTATGGTGTCAAACATTATCCGGTTGCGGACATCCTTCGTGGCCGATGAACAAGACCTACTTTCACTATCGCTACTTATCGGTACCGGGCGGCGTCTCCAAAATCTCCACCGAGGAACTCTTCTCCGGCTCTTCCCCGGAGAAGGCGTTGCCACTACTAGCGCTACGGCTCTCGAATCGACATCTACAAAAATTGCACCAAGGTTCTTAAGGAAGGGATAACCTATGCCTATGCAACCTAGCTCGGTACTCAAGGCTGGACACGGTACTCAAACTACGTTACAAAGAGCAAAGCAAAAAAAAAAAAAAGAACAGTAAAAGAGAGGTAAGGGCTCTCGGTACTTACATTCCGTGAAGGCGATGGGCGAAAAATGGCCGATCGCAAGCGGACTACCGAAACAAGCTCTCGTCCTCTCTACCGACGGAAATCGAGCTCCGAATGGAAAATGGCAAGCTCTCGTCCACCCCTATATATATAGCAGAGTCAACCCATCTTGACCGTACGAAGTGAAACGTCGCGGCCCAAGATGATGACACGAGTCAACAAGACGGTTGAGTTCCCCCACGATGTTCCAAATCGGCCCGGGCGTGACACGTATCACCCCACTACCTCGGCAATTACGCCGAGGAGCTCAACGGCCACAACGCTTCAACTCCCTCGGAGGAACCCCTTGTTCGGGGACTTGGGGGACTACGTACGGGACGGTACCAAGCGCCGCCGCGGCCGCCCCCACCAACACTTCGCTACAACCCGATATGAACTTCTAGAATAAGTCCCCGACCAAAAGTTTCCTCTTGCTCGGGACTTGGGGGACTTATGTTGCTACCATTTCATATTTGTACGGGATAGCCCCGTGCGGGGCCCGAAGTAGCTCACCATCACCGGGAGCAGCCTCCCTCACACCGAATCGGTCTGGCCGACTCGGTAGGGATCCCCTACCGAGCACACAACCTCGCAAAGCCCCGGCGACATCGACCTCGCCCCGGCGGCATCTACCGACTCGGTAGGGATCCCTTACCGAGTATCGCCCCGCAATGCCTCGACGGCGAGTAAGCCCCGAGCCGCAAGTCAAAGCCCCGACGGTACCCCCGGCGGTACCGGTAAGACCCGGGCGGGTGTACGCCGACAACAAGCTTGCCCCCCGGCCGCACATGGACGTCCCCCGACCAGTGCACCGAGAGTGGCTAGCCCCACAGTACCGGCACGGCCACCTGGCACACTTGCTTGTCCACTACCTCACAGATCACACTAAGTCGCATACCCATACTGCACTAGGCGTCGTCATCCCTCGATGCGCACATCGAGGTAGTGGACCAGAGAATATTCCTCGTGTTAGGGGATGTCCCCCACGCCAGGGAAGCTTATCTCCGATCTCACCTCATATATAAGGAGTCCTCAATCCTTATTCAGGTACGTTCTCTCCGAATCCCAGACACACTGCTCTTAGAACCTACCGGTACTAACTTGAGCGTCGGAGGGTCTTCGGTCGGTACACGCCGACCTCCCCTGACCAATCTTGTGCTTTCAGGTACCCAAGTGCGACACTACCGGGCAGTTGGGAAACGGCAGAAACACACAGATAACACAAAATAGAAAGCAGATAATAGAGATAAGAAAACTCACTCGTGGACGACTCCCTTAGTAGCCAAGAAACCGCAAATAGACACCAACTTCAAGGCACAAGGCCCTGCTTCCAAACGTTTGCTCATCGAGTGCCAAAATTGAACTAGAGCTCATTAAAGTGTGATTGTGTAATACCCCAAATTTTTCGTCAATAATTTCTCTAATTGAGAAATAAATATTTTATGAAATTTTACTATTTTACCATTCGTCGTAATTTTATTTTACGTGGTTGTATTTTGTCTCGTATTTACTTAATTGTATTTATACTAGTATAAATACATGACAAGTTTTAATTGGGCCACTTGGCAAGCTCCAATTGGTCCAAGGTTTGACTAAAATTTCAGAATAAAATCAGAATCAAATCAGATTTTGATTTGGGTCATTTTCGCCACGTGTCGCGATGCGATTGGTTCGCGGTTTGATTTTGTTCTTGTTCCGTTTTTGAGGAAACATACTTCGCGAAAGTTGTAGTGCTCGTCGACACGAGTCCGTGGACATGAAGTACATCGAAATCGGAGTTCGTATGAAGAAGTTATGAATTTTTGAAGACGAGGGTTACTATTTATATTTTTCCTACAAATAGAATTGATTTTTTTTCAGAAATTTCAAGAAAAATCAGAAAATCTCAGACAAAAACCCAACCATCCCCGACCACCCCAACCGGCCTCAACCCAGTCGCCGTTCCCGACCCCTACCGGCGACGCCAACCACCCAGAACCCTTCGCCAGACCCCGAAAGACCTTTTCCCGGTCGACCCCGACCCCGAAAGTCGCCGGAACCATTCGATCGGAGCACCCCGATTTCCGGCAGAAACCCACCAATCGGATTTTCTGATTTCGGCCATCTCCGGACCCAAACCCATAGGGGTTTTGTTCCTCTCTACCCCAGAAACACGATGGTGTTCACGGATTTTCAAACCATCGCCGGAGTTGAGAGAATCGAAGCCGGAAAGTTTTGATTTCCAAAACTTTCGAGCCAAATTCCGGCCAATCCGTCCGTCATCTGACTTTGAGGTAGTTTCGAAACTTGTTGTGCTTGTTGAGATCTATATACTGTTAAGTTTTCATAGCAATCGGAGAAGGTTGACGTCGGCGCCACCTTTCTCCGGCGTTGTGGCGGACTCGGATCGTCGATTGATATCGATGAGTGAATAGTGGTTGTGAGGCCCGATAAATAGTGATTTGTGGGGCCCAGTGCATAGTGGTTGTGGGGCCCAGTGAATAGTAATGGTGGGACCCAGGGAATATTAACGTGGATCGCATGGCCCGAGACTTATTCTTTAAGTCGAACCTTGACGATTTTTAGATTTCGCGTTCTAAGCTATGTTTTTACTTAATAGGGGCGCGTGATCGGAACCTCGCAGCGGGGCCGACGTTATCGATCTTCTGGTTAAGTATTGAATTCGTCGACGTAGCAGGATATTGGTGAAATGTGTTATTAACATTATAAAGATGTTAATATTATTTTTGTGATTTGTTTGTATATGAGTTTTTATATTGTTTGATATTCTGGATCACCCTGGTATTAAGATACACGTTATGGGGCGTGTGGGGTTAAAATATGCGGTATGGGACGTATAGGTTCAAAATATTTTATAATATAGATTCTCTGGATTGGTATTACATTTATGTTTATAATATAAATTGTTGCATAAATATGGCGTTGGCGTGGTGTTTGGCGTTATTCGTTTACATATTGAAGTATATATTTTTGACGTGGCGTAATAATTGAGTTATTGAATTCATTTATGGTATGGTGTGGCGTTTGGCGTTATTTGTGAGAATACTAAATGTAACGACCCGAATTCTTATATTTAATTTCTTGAATATTCTTGAAATTAATTAAGGGATTAGATAATAGTTTTCTTATCTAGTTTGTGAAGAGAAAGTATTTCGGGACGAATATTTACTTGAAACGTTTTATTTTCAAGGGGTCAAGAGTTGACTTTCTTATTCGTTAATTTTCTTTGATGACTTCCTTCACAAAAGTCGTAGAGCTTGTCAATACGAGTTCATAGACGTGTGACACGCTAAATTTTGATATCGTATGAAGAAGTTATGGTCAGCGGAAGTTTAATGTATTTTCGAAGCTTTTCTGAGCTAGTCAACTATTTCGTAAAAACTGCTCCAATGGGTTTATTATTTGAGTATGTGGTCTTCTAATGATTTGTAGTAGACATCTCAAGGAAACTCTCAGAGTTGGAATCAACTGAAAATCATATTTCTATAGTTAGTTATGATTTTTACAAGATACATAGAGCACAAGGAAAAATGGAATTGACCTTGTGATGGAAGCATGACCCAATATTGATCTCACTCTTGTAGAGCTGATCCTAGAGTCTCTCCAGCACGTATGAGATCAGCCTCAAAATCCTTTCCTTATTTTTTTTAATTAGCAACTTGTCTATCAAGTAGGCTAACTAGCCAAAATTAAAGTTTAACCTTGGTAAGGTTAGCTAATTCACTAGCCTATATAAACATGTGTTCTACACCACATTTCTTCAAGCTTCAATCAGATTGAAAGCTTCCTTAGTTGAAGTATAAACTCAACTAAGTCCCTCCTACTTCAGCCTTCCCAATAGCATAGAAATTCCTTCTAGAAAGACTAAGAAAATAGAGCAATCTTCCATTGCTCAAGAACTAATGATCTTTCAATTGTGAAGCTAGTTCAATCTTCCAACCTTCTATTGATCACTTCATTTCATGTAACTACAGAATACATGCTTATAGTCTTTTGTCTTTAAGATTTATCAAAGTGCACAAGCAAGAAGGAAATGGAAAAGGATAAGTTTTATAGAAAGCTAATCTTGTTTTCTGGAATTAATCCCGTAAGCCAACTTTGGTAGCTTGAAACTCATACTTCTGTTCATTTTAACATCTTAACTTCTTCATGAAAGTTGTGTAAAGTTGTGTTTTCCATCTCATACTTCAATTTCACGATAATCCAACGGTTAAAACGTTCGTAATCTATGTTTTTAGACAGCATACTCGCTGGAAAACGTATAAACTGTTCATAACTTCAAGTTGTCATATCTCACTCATTTCTGAGCCAAATTTTATGATCTTTATATCAATACGAAGCTCATAACATGAAATTGTGATCTGGAGAATATCATAAATAATTAATTAAAATACAGTACGTAGTAATTTGTGCAATTAAGGTTAAAATCATGAATACCTCTTTAGGTACTGTTTTGGTTAGTCTTTGTTTCTGGAGTTGGACACTTTGGACATAATTATTTGAACTATACCTTTGAATTCCTTATGAAATTCCCTTTGATATAGGGTATTCACTTACCTATATCGGATTTACGATGGACAAGATATTGAATTTGAAGTTCAATGATTATAATTGAAGAAACATGAAAATGTTCTTTCATGGACTTGGACTAAAGGACTAAAGAATGAAATTCTAAATCTGATTTTATCTTATTAATTGTGCATAACTTTATTTCATTTGCTTATTTCAAGTCTTACAATAACTTAATTACTTGGTTATGCTTTTAACCTTATGATAATGATCTTGCTTATTACATGAGTTCAATTACTTATGTTTTACATTTATGAACATATGTATATCTTGTTTTACATATGCATCTCTTTATATGTGTTTTACTTACACTTGGTTATCTACTAATCTTATATTGGTGCATGATCTTATTTACTAAGTGAATACATCAACACTTAGTATTATACATGTATGTTAACATGTATGAAAGTATATATTGTTAAGAGTGTATTTGGGATATCACATGCTTACCTTGGTAATTAACTTGATTATGTGATTTACCAACTTATGTCTTTCATCTATATCACATATGCATTCATATGAAAGGTTTAAGCATGTGTATATGTACATATAACATAATTTGTGACTTGTCTTACAACAAGACAATATTTGTGAATTCTAATTATATTTGAAACCGGGAGTCGGTATATCCTCGATTAAGCTTAAGTGAATTACTGGTATGAGCGATCTATGGACGTTCGGAGTTAGCTGTGGGCCCTAGTCCCTTCAGATAGTGCACTATTATACTCATAGGTATTAAGGACCGTGAGTGTACATGCTTGGTATTAAGGACCAGGTATGCTGCGGCTTAACCTGTTACATTACAGGTCTTATATTTTGGTTACCAGTCAATCTCTATCCGAAAGAGTCACTAAGCGAAGTATATAATATTCTGACTGATTGAATATTTGTTGCCACATCTTATTGGCATATGGAATCTATGATTATTACTTGTGCTAGGTATTAAGGACCTTGGCATATGAATTGATGCATCATTATCAGTCAACCTGAATTATGCATTGAAAAGTGAAGTGATTGAATATTTATTTGCCATATCTTGTTGGCCTGTGAATTTGTGATTATTATTCATGCTTGGTATTAAGGACCTCAATATATGAATTTATGAATTATTATCAGTCAACCTGAATTATTCATTGAAAAGTGAGGTATATATTATTCTCATCGAATATATGTTGTCATGCATATTCGGTATGTAGTTGAATACTATCTATTTGCGATAGCATGTTATGTGGTTAAATGAAATGATATAATATTTAATTTAATCATCTACTAGTGATGCATTAATAGTCATTTCGGTGAAAAGTGAAATTACATTTAAGACCGAATTATTTGGGTTAAAAACGTTATTGATTATATTCAATAAAATTGGTATGAAGCAACATAAAATGTTCTAAGTACATTTTTGATTGGTTGTTCAATTTTGATGACTTATAAGACACATTAATATAAGAATGTAAGCTGTACTTATTGTAACCTGTGTTGCTCATGATGCTACACCTCTTGTTTTCAGGTTACGAAGCTTGGGGAAAAGGGGATGAACATATAAACGAATATGTTTCTACTATGATTCTAATTAAATAAATGGATTAATTTCTTGTTAATACCCTGAACTTTGGGAGTGAAATCAGTTTAGTCCCTGCACTTTTAATTTAATCAAAACAGTCCCTGAACTTTCAATTTTCATCCAATAAGTCTTTTAGTCAAAATTCAATCAAAATTTTGTCCAAAAAATATGTGAAATGTCCATTATACCCCCTGCCTGTTTAGTTTTTTTTTTTCTCTCTCTCTCCCCGACCCTCTCTTCCTCTCCTCCCCGTGATCTTCTTCTTCATCTTTTCTTCCTCCTCCTTTCTTTTTCTTATTCTTTTCTTCCTCTTTCCTTTTCTCTCGCACCCATCTCTTCTCTATCTACACCCAAGCCCACGCTCCGACCACCTTTGTCAACACGGCCCACACACCATTCCGGCCACCACCACCACATCATCACTCCATCAAGGTCACACCGCCGACAACCCATCAATTCGCCACCGAAGCCAAAGCTCGGCACCGCACCACAATCTCTTCTCTCTCACCACCGAGCTGCTCTCCTCTCCGGCGTTCCCATTGAGCTCATGCTCGACCCAAGCCACCACCACCATCTCGGCGCCGCTCATCAATTTGAGCCCGGCCGGGTTTTCGCCACTATCCTCGGGCCATCCTTTGGCCACCCATCGATCCAGCATCAAGCCCATGCTCTTGCTAACGCCGGCGTCAATTCCCATCTCGCCGCAACCAACAACCCAACACCAATCTCCCTCGGACCGGGGAGAGAGAGAGGGTCGGGAAGAAGAATGAGGAAGAGGAGAGGAAGAGAGGGTCGGGAAGAGAGAGAGAGAGAAGAAAAGAAGAGAAATGGAGGAAGGAGGAGGAGGAAGAGAGGGTCGGGGAGAGAGAGAGGGAGAGAAGAAGAAGCAGAAAAAAAAAAAAATTGCGGCAAAAAAACTGAAAAAAAAAAAAAAAAAAACTAAACAGGCAGGGGTATAATGGACATTTCACATATTTTTAAGACAAAAATTTGATTGAATTTTGACTAAAAGACTTATTGGATGAAAATTGAAAGTTCAGAGACTGTTTTGATTAAATTAAAAGTGCAGGGACTGAACTGATTTCACCCCCAAAGTTCAGGGTATTAACAAGAAATTAGTCCTAAATAAATTTTATGTAAACTCTGATATTGTAAGATAACAATGTTTTTATTTTCAAGTAAACGTATTATTTCAGACATTTGTTTCATTTGATTTATTATTATTGAGGAAAATATGTTTTCTTCGAATCACACCGCAGATGCGGGTACCATATTTCCATACAAGGTTCAAAAAATCGCTAGGCGTTAGGCGGGCGGTGGGTAGAGGCCTAGCGCCTAGAGGCCTAGGCGGGAGCCTAGGCGGGAGCCTAGGCGGGAGCCTAGGCGGGGATTAATCGGGTTTTTTTTTCTTCTAATTTTGATTTTAAATTTTCATATTTATATGAAAATATTATCTTAATTTTTTGTTATTTAATTATTTGTAGTCAATATATAATTGTGATCAATACATATGTATAATTAAAATTATAAAGTCATATCACATGCTCTTTTACAGTTTTACCCATCATCTTTATCATTTTTTTTTTCTTTTCTCCTTTTGTTTTTTTTCTCCACCTTAAGCTTTTCCCCTCTTTTTGTCCGTTTCTCCTTTCTCCTTTCTTTTTTTCTTCTTTCTTCTCTCTTCTTCCCGCACTCTCTCTCTCTCTCTCTCTCTTCAGTTCTTCTCTTTTCCTCCTCTCACTCTCACCAGTCAACACGTCTTTGTTCTCAGTCCAGCTCGCACTCATACCTCCCCTTCTTCTTTCCCTTCAGCTCTCTCTTCTCCTTCTCCCTCCACTGTCCTGCCCAGACAACTCGATCTGCTCTCTTCTCTCTCTCCTCACTGCGTCTTCTCTGCCCCAATTCTTCATTCTTCCTTTCTTTCTTCTCTCTCCAATATCGGGGTTATCGACACAAAAAAAAAACATTTTTTTACGCCCAGCCGCCCGGGACCGACTAGGCCGATTAGTTGGCCGATTTTTGCCGATTAGACCCAGGCCGATTAGCCTTGCCGATTAGCCATAAATCTGGGCGCCGAAGGTCCGCCTAGGCCGATTTTTCGAACCTTGTTTCCATATAATTCGGTCTCGGGTTTGGGGTCGTGACACTAAAAATGTATTTTCTTGGTGTGACGTGGCGTGACAAATGGTCGCAAAAGACCATACAGTTAGAGCTCTAGTCTGTCTGTCAAAACTGGTAGAGGCGTTTGCATGATTAACAGGCATGTTATTTGCGTGAATGCTGGCATTACTAACCAGAAATGGGAAGTAGTGTTTGTTTTAAAATGAGTCAATATTATTCTCACTTATAATTGTCTAAAAGCGACATTTAGGTATGATTGTGTTTGTTTGTAAATTTGGCGGATTTTGATGTTATTGGTGGTGTGGCGTATTTTATAATTATGGTATTATCTTTGAAATGTAAAGATATTAGGCGAATGTTTGTTTGGAAAGTATGGTTATTGGCGTGGCGATTAAAATGTAAATATTATTGGCGCGAGTTTTGTTGATTAGGATTTGTGTTACTCATACCAGATTCGTAAGCTAACCGGATTGTTTTTATAATCCGGTACACTATTCAATGGTGTAGGGATTTATCCTGCAGGTTAGGATATTAAAGGTTGAGCTAAAGGAGTTTTGGAGTTGCTGGTGTTATTATATATCTTCCGCTGTATAATAATCTTTGAAGGTGAATTTACTTAATATATTGCAAAATGTCAATCTATTATGTAAATTACGGAATGTAATATTTGACTCTAAAGAACGAGTCAGTATGTACATTGTGGTAGAGCATGGTTGGAGGTTTTGCACATTGTCTATTTAAAAAAATATTCATGTGTATTTGTATTTTAGTAAACCATGCTTCACGTTCCGAATTTAATGGTTGTTTAAAAGGCAAAAAGCCTTATTTAATCGGTTAAAAATTCGGGGCGTGACAGATTGCATCGAGATCACTCGAAAATAGAAAAAATCAGCTACACAACATCGACCTTCTCCCACAAATTTGGGCATAGGTCTAGGAATAATATACCAAATTGAGTGATTCTATTGGCATTGAAAAATAGACTCAAAGAGATTTAGTTTGGCCACTGGAAACTCAACCATCACCATTTGGACATCCAGTGAAGAACCTGTCAAAGTGACCTTTTAGAAAATCAAACTGCACTGAGTACTCCTTCTTTAGACTAACATTAAAGGAGATCCAACGGTCCATTAAAAGCGAAATTTAAGTTGTGAAGAGAAGACTCATTCAAGAAGCTTTAGATTGGTTTCAGTATATTCCAATGGTTTGATGAAGAGAAAACTGTCTCCAAATTCACTGCTCTATCCAGGCCTTCCTAGAACGCATGCAAATCAACACCTCTTGAGTTTCTTCCTCCAAAACTCCTATCCGTAGCACCTCCCAAACTCTCTAAATTCTTTTGTTCATTACTAAATAATAAAAAATAAAAAAATTTCTCCAAATCAGGTTGCTGATTTGGCCCATTTTGGCCATAACATTGTCAAACCATGCCAACCCCCATTTTGATTGGACTTTTCTCGGGTCAAAATCCTACCAATAATAAAACATGATTTCTAAAAGGTCTTTCAGTTGACGGAACTGGAAAAACTAGAGTCGATTATGATTTATGATTTTCCAAAATATTAAAACGAGAAAAATCATAACTCACAAACGAGCCTAGCTTTTCGAGTGCGGAAAAGTACAACACCTTTTAAATTTCATGTTTTACTATTTGTGAGATTTTGACACTTTCAAAGTTATAAAAGATGGGAGTTGGCAAGGTTTGGCTCGTTTTGGCCACAACACCTCCAAACGTGCCAAACCATGCCAACCCCCATTTTATTGGACTTTTCTGAGGTTAAACTCTCACCAATGGTAAAACATGATTTGTAAAAGGTCTTCCAATTGACGGAACTGGAAAATCTCGAGTCTATTATGATTTATGATTTTCTAAAGTTTTAAAATGAGAAAATTCATACTCACAAAAGAGTCTAGATTTTCGAAAGCCGACAAGTGGAACATCTCTTTAAATACCATGTTTTACTATTGGTGAGATTTTGGAACCGGAAAAGTTGTAGAAAAAAAGGGTTTGCAAGGTTTGGCATGTTTTGGCCATGACACATCCAAACGTGCCAAACCATGTCAATCCCCACTTTTATTTAACTTATCTCGTGTCAAAATCCCACCGATGGTAAAACATGATTTATAGAAGGTGTTAAAATTGACGGAACTAAAAAAACTCGAGTCGTTTATGATTTATGATTTTCCAAAGTATTAAAACGAGAAACTTCATAACTCACAAATGAGTCGAGATTTTCGAGTACGGTCAAGTGGAACACCTTTTAAATATCATGTTTTAGTATTAGTGAGATTTTGGCACTTGCAAAGTTATAGAAAGAAGGGAGTTGGAAAGGTCTGCCCTGGTTTGGCCATGGCACCTCCAAACGTGCCATACCATGCCAACTCCCATTTTTATTAAACTTTTCTTCCCGAAAAGTCTCACCAATTGTAAAATATGATTTTTAAAATGTGTTCTAATTGACGGAACTTGAAAATATCGAGTCGTTTATGATTTATGATTCTCCAAAGTATTAAAACGAGAAAATTGGTTTTGGTTGTGAAATTGGAAATGATCCAATCACCAGAGAGTGCTAAAGTCCCTCTCAGAGCTCCATAAGAATCAGAGTAGTTTGAATTTCACTATATAATCGGGACTGCTGGAGATGGAGGGTTACCTAATACTCTTTTTCCTGTACGTTCCTGGTCTTTTCTACGGCAGATATGTAGTGAACATTCAAGCTGAACACCATCAAAATCATAAGCTATGGCTCATCGAGAATAGTTATGTCCATAATTTATGGACTAAAACTAACGATGACCTAAGAGCTCTTCTTGCAATCATAGTCAACACGGTCAAGAGTATCAGGCCAGATGGTTGCATTCTCAGAATTAAATTCATCTCAACTCCACCATAGTGGATAAAGAAACAAGATGGTTCTATTGAGTATATAGCACCATATCATTATATTAGATTAATCAATGGTCCAACAGTGGACGAAAACCCCACAATTGCAGGTTTCAATGGAACTCCAAATCAGAGCATTCCCTGGATACAAGCAATGACGATAGATTTCATCAAGAAATTTATCCCTCAAGATGCGGATGCTAATCTCCTCGCTAATGGCGAGAAAATTCTCATAACCAACTATGATCATCCTCCTCCAGCCAATTGTGACTGTTTCTTTGCACTAATTAGAGGAGAGGTGGACTGTTCACTGGCTACTTACACTTGGTTATAGAATCTTTCCAAGAAGAATCCCTACAAAATCTATCCTAATTTAGATATGGAAGATTTTCATGTCGAAGATTACGACAAGAGAGCAGCAAGTGGGACTGGGTCCCGCAATCATATTCTTGATGACGAAATGCTCGTCAACATTGAAAACATGATGGAAGGATAAGGCACACCTAACCTTATCAAAATGGAATATGCTTTTCCCGACAGCTTCCATTATCAACAGGAGAGTCCAACAAGAACGAAATAATAATTATTTGGTCCACATGGGCTGGATCTTATCTCTTAATTATAAATTTTGAATTCCATTTTGAGTTATACTCCCTATATAAGGAGCCTTTCATTCATTTTGTAAGACATCAGAAATCAGAACACATATAATCTGACAGTAAGAGAGCTAAAGAAGAGTCGAAGCATAGTCCACTGTTTGGCTTCAAATTCTTTCCCTTCTAAGTAAGTCTGTATTTATGAATAACTAAACAGCCTTTAGCTGTTTACCCACGAGTGAGGCTCTGAGTTTTTAGTCTGTAATTATGTTTGAATAAATAAATTTTATTGTGTGCCCAGAACACCTCACAAAAATATTACTTTTATGTTTTATTCTTCCTGCACCCATTAAACTAAACTGTGTTTATTTTTCCTTATGAGTGGTGCTACGTATCCCAATTTTTTTTTACCAAATATGAATACCAAATGATGTAGTTAATGACACATCAACACTTTTTTTTTAAAATATTTTATATGTGGTTTTTTTTTTTTTTAAAAAAAAAAAAAAAAAAAAAATAAAAAATTTAATCACTAATCCCTAGTATTCATTTCTGCTCTCCTCTTTCAACTAAACCTTTTTCTTTTTTCTTTTTCTTTTATACGCGTCGCAACCAAAACAAAATTACGGGTCGAACCAAAACAAAATACTTTTTCTTGGTGGGTGTGATCCATTGGACATAAATCCAATTTTTCCGTTTTTTTGATTCCTTAGAATTTGTTCCTGGCGGTATCAAGACGCCATTGTGTCGGAATATCTTATCCATCTCTCCAGGAAAATGGATATCTCCAGAAAAGATTTTAAGTTCAATCCTTTTTTTTTTTCTCTCCATTCGGACCAATCCACCTACTCTGCTTCTTGTATTTAAAGTGATTCGTGTATCTATCCCAATGATACTATTGTTCCGTACCATTATGGAAGAAGACTCGGGTAAAATATGCACTTCCTCAGGAATGAAAAAAAATCGATCTACTTTCGTTTGGTATTTTGGCTTAAATTCTTTGCCGCCTCGGTACTCAATTAAATCCTCTTTTTTGAGGATTGAATGCAACCCTACAGTTCCATATTTAGTAATTCCTGAACTCTTTCTTCTGTATTGAGGATCATCGAAATAAGCAAGAATACTATTTCTACGAAAAATACCATTTATCGGTATTTCAATCGAAATAGCGGGACGGGGCATCCGTTCGTTCTCTCGTTCTTGAATCGATTGGAATGGAATGATGAATCTATTTCTTCTTGTTTTTTTATAAAAAATTTTCATGGCGAATTAAATGAATCAAAATATCGATGTTATTGACAAGTAGGAAATTAGTAGATTAGAAGTGATTATGTGGCACATGCCACGTCATTTGGGATATGATTTTGGTATAAATATTTGGGATCTCAAGCATTTTCCAAAATTTATATGTTTACTTTAGACAAATATATATTTTATCAACCTAAGTACATAACAATCTTACCTACAAGTGATACCTACAATATTCAATCGTTGAATCCTCTCTGCTTTCATTTTTATTCTTTGCCTCTTGAATTGGGCGAACTAATCTTGATTTTGAGGCCCTCCAAATATATATAGTCACTCAAAATATATCTTGCTGCTATTCCTCATATAAGTAGTATTTGGCTTGTATAAGATAGAACACAAGTATATAATTAACATATCTATATAGTAAAGATATAACATATTTCGAGGCCTGGACTCGGCCCGTATAAGATAGAAAGAAAAGATATAACATACCTGAATTACTTTTCAAAGTTGCCACAAAGAGAATAAATTAACACCCACTCTTAATCTCCAATTACACAGAACAAAATCTAAATCATCAGTTAATGATTTCTGTGGATATTTATTTAAAGAGTGACCAGGCTAGACTCGAAAAATCAAATACATTAGTGGATATACTGATGTAGACTGGGCTGGTTGTATTTCTAACCGAAAGTCTATATCTGACTATTTCACCTGTCACTTGGAGAAGCAAGAACTAGAAGGTTATGGCTAGGTCCAGTGCAGAGGCTGAATATCGACATAGTGTGTGTGAACTATTGTGGTTACGAAACTTGCTTCGAGATTTGGGCTTTAAACCAAAAAGAGAAATGGAGTTGTACTATAATAATAAGGCAGTTATTAACATATCTCATAATTTGGTATAACATGATCGCACTAAACATGTGGAGGTTAATCGACACTTTATTGAAGAGCAGTTAGATGCAAAGGTGATTATTTTTCCATATGTGCCAACCGAGAAACTACTAGCATATGTTTTTACTAAAGAAGTCTCTATCAATGTCTTTCATGACTCACTAAGCATGTTGGGCATTCGTGACGTGTATGCTCCAATTTTTTTTTTGAGTGGTATCCCATATAGACCCCGGCGCCCAATATGGATGACATCACACTTACGTGCTCTAGTGACCATTAGAATAATACCATATATCATGTTTCGAACCCAAGACTTCTGGTATTACTACCTGGTTTGGCATCCGCTCACTGGACTATATCTCGTGATTGTGTATGCTTCAAGTTGTGAGAGAGTGTTAACGTACATGAGTTAAACATTTTTTTTTCTGTTTGGCACCCCATTAGGAATATACTTTATTCTGATGTTAATAAGAATTAATACCGATGTAATAAGGATTGCATCTTACCATACTGTATACATGTAATTCATTATATAATACCTCCAAGAGAGATGAATAAATTTCTTTGAATATTCACTCTGTACCTTGTGTTTAATTGGATTGTTCCATGCTCAATTAATATTGGTGTTGGGAGGTTGTACAAGCTGAAGTCTTCTTCATGGGTGCAACTAGCTTTGAGTTAGAAAATTATTAGGATGAAGTAAAGTCTGATTCTTCTGCTTTGGACTTTGATTCAAAATTGCAAACATAGTCTAGGAAAATTTAGTTTTAAGTAGTACAAAAATGGTTGGTGATATTTTGTCGAAAATAGTGTGATATTATTCAGTGAGTTATGACATGATATTATTCAGTGAGTTGTGACATGTTAGTTATTACGAATTAAATGCTGACTGTCTAAACGTAATAATAATAAAATAAAATAAACAATAAAATCCCACAGGGTACACGCGATAGAATAGGATAGAAAGCCGATCAAGAGCTGAACAAATTATCAATCTCTCTCTGTCGCTGTGGAAATTGGAAATTGGAATTTGGAATTTTGGATTTTGGCAGGGAAAGGTGAGGTGATGAAATGTCGTCGTCACACACGAACATGAACATGAGCAGCAAGGTGTTGCCATCGAGCTCGCGGTTCGTGACTCAGACAGTGAACGGGTCGCACCAGTTCCTGATCAAAGGGTATTCGTTGGCGAAAGGAATTGGGGTCGGAAAACACATTGCCAGCGAGAATTTCACCATCGGAGGTTACCAGTGGGCAATCTATTTCTACCCAGATGGTAAAAACCCTGAAGACAACTCCGCCTACGTTTCGGTTTTCATTGCTCTCGCTAGCGAAGGTACGGATGTGCGAGCTCTATTCGAGTTGACTCTCGTCGATCAAGGCCCCGACGGCAAGCACAAGGTCCATAGCCATTTCGATCGCTCCCTTGAAAGCGGGCCCTACACGCTCAAGTATAGAGGTAGTATGTGGTGAGTACCTGCTTTCCTTTTCAGGTCTAGGTCTAGGTTTAGGTTACCTGGGGCTTTCCTTTTCTTTAATTTCTTTCTTGTGTTTAGGGGCTACAAACGCTTTTACAGACGCACTATGCTCGAATCATCCACCTTCCTTAAGGATGATTGCTTGAAAATTAATTGCACTGTCGGTGTCGTCGTTTCTGCAATTGATAGTTCAAGATTACACTCAATACATGTCCCAGACTCTGATATTGGAGCTCATTTTGGTATGTTTTTGGACAATGGGGAAGGCTCTGATGTTACTTTCAATGTGTGTGGGGTCAAGTTTCGTGCTCACAAGCTCGTATTGGCTGCTCGTTCTCCCGAATTCGAAAATGAATTCTTTAATGGAATGGAAGACCATGATCATGAAATTGTTGTCCACGATATGGAACCCAAGGTCTTTAAGGTAGCAGACACTTTACTTCATTTCATTCAAACTATGTTTTTCAAGAGTGAATTTATGTAATTTACCAGCTTATTCTAGTTTTTGGTTTAACCTCTTTCTTGTTTTCTGGAGCAGGCTTTGCTACACTTCTTATATACAGATAATCTTATCGAAGATGAGGAGTTCTCAGAGTCGAGTTCATCTTGCATGCCATCTTTGTCTGACATATTAGCTGCAAAGTTGTTAGCTGCAGCAGACAAATATGGCTTAACGAGGCTTAGACTGATGTGTGAATCTGTTCTCTGCAAGGATATTTCTGTCAATTCTGTTGCCAATATTCTTGCCTTAGCTGATCGCTATTGTGCCGTGGAACTGAAATCTGTTTGCCTAAAGTTTGCTGCTGAGAATCTTGTGGGTATGTCTTTCTCTCCCTCTCCCTCTCCCTCTCTCTCTTCTTTTATGTTTCATATTTAATGTATTAAAACACAAGCAGCTCTGTCTGCATTATACAAAGGAAAATGCCAATGCCATTTCTGTATGAACTGCCTTTTAATTTCCGTTCATTGATTGTGAGCACTCGCAGTTACATTCGAGATACCTTCTCAACTATACATCTGAATTTGAGTTAGTTTTATCTTCAGTCTATAATGGCACTGTAGACAGATACTGTAATGGCACTGTAGCAGTTCCAAAATAGGACTATTGTTTACTTCAGTTACTGTTTACAAATAGGATTATATTTGTTTTCAGGGCTGTGGTTCTGTTTCTTTAAGTACATTAAGGCTGTCATCTCACAAGTATTGGCTAAACTAAACTTGTGCTAGATTCCTGCCTTAATAAAAAGTTTTACTGGTACTGGACTCTTGATTCTACTTATCAGTATTGTTTGCCTTTGGATCTTCAAGATCCTTTGAGCAAAATCAATAGTACCCAAAGGAGGTTTTCTCAAATAACATCCATTGTAGGTGTTCTTCAAATTTCCTCTAGAAGGGCTACAGCGTTGATTAAGTATGGTGGCACCTCTTTGAACACTCAAGTGCATAAAGATTGTAAGGAAATTTGATTTTAAAGACAGGAGTTGATTATGGATCAGAATGGTTTTGTTAAAGGCATGATGTCTGGGGTTGTTTTGCGTATCCCGTAGAGCAGGGGTTACTGAGTGTTCATGGGGCTTTAGCTTATGAACATGATATGCATATGATGGAAAGATTTGTATGGGTATATTTAGATTCAGGTTGACGGAAGAATGCTGTAAAGTTGTTTTATTTAGAGTCTTTTCAATGATTCTTGCAGGTAGTTTCTTTGGTTTGTACTCGATTTGTTTGGATTATTTGTTTCCCCCTTGGCAGATTGTATTTAGACTGGACTTTTCACTTTTCTCTATGGACAGGACCTTTGCATTCTTAGAATCCTAATTAAAATATAATAATATCATCAATGCATGTTGATTATCAATTTACATCATCATTTTGCTTTTAAGTCTCTCAGAGCATATTTATGTTTTGGTGTCCTATGTAAATGTCCTTTTTTTTTCCTATTCCTTTTGTTTTTCTAAATCTTTTTTTTTTTCCAACATGGTATCAGAATGATTTTCTCCTGGGCCCTAATCAACTACTACCCGTACGCTTCTCTTTGGCTACCATGCCATAGATTTCATTAAATCTTTTCGTTAGGATATCATGTTGTTTCTCATATTGCTTGGATCTCCCTATATTTTAGCAAGTTGGACTGTCGGTATCTGCTCTCCACCTTGACCGGTTCAAATAGGCCGAAAAATAGTTTTGTACCTTAAAATAAGTCTATTAGCTTAAAGTAAGGTCTGACAGTTTAAGTAGCTTAATCCAAGGGTAATCTGCAGAGCATATTTATGTTTTGAGGTCGTATATAGACCCTCATGTATTTGGGGAAGAAAATTTATTCAAGGGCAATCAGAACATGGTTAATCTTATAATGGTTAATTGAATCCTTGTTTTTTTGTTTCTGGGTTTGAAAATTAATATGGAGAAGCATAGCTGGGATTAACTCTGAAACTGGAAGATGGAGGAGTTAGCCAAAACTCTAGGATGTGGAGTAGGAACATAGCCAATGAAATATTTGGGGCTGCCTTTAGGAGGGAATCCAAGGGCGGTAAGTTCCTGGAATCTGGTAGTGGAAAAAGTTGAGAGGAGGCTAGAAGGGTGGAAAAAGGCCTTTTTATCAAGAGGGGGCAGATTAACTGAGGGGACAGATAAACTTTGAGCAGTTTATCCATTTAAATATCTTTCCCTGTTTTGAATCCCTTCTTGTGTGGAATTGGTGATGAGTCAATAAATGGCATATTGGGAATTGGTAATAATAACATTATTTAATAAATTAGGAATTGGTGACGCAAGTAAAAGAGAGAGGTGGTTTTGGGGCGGAATTTGGTGAACAAAAAATTAGGCTCTACTTGGGAAATGGCTATGGGGATTTTGGAGGAGAGAAACTCATTATGTTACTCTCTCATTATGATATATGGGCTGCAACCAAATGGCTGGATTCCAATCTTGTGCTTCAAGGCTCTAGCCGTATTCCTGGAAAGACCACATGGAATCAATTCATGTACTGTTTGTTGCAGTTTTGTGGTGGGGATGGGAAAAGAGCAAAGTTTTGTGAAGAGAGATGGGTCGGAGAAAGAGCTTTTTTCTATTCCTTTTCTCATTTTTATATTGTGCAATTGCTTTAGCACTTTGGAAAAGGTCGTTTCAGGAGGCTATGTTGAGTAGGGTCCTTATGAGCGAAAGACACATGTTTTTACATGAGAAGAAGGCAATGGTTTTGGGAAGATGGTGCTATGATGGCTATAATTTGGTTATTTGGATATAATGAAACAAAATGATTTTTGAAGATGTGGATGAGGAGCTTGATAATTTGTGCAATAAGAGTTCGATTCGGGACGTCCTTATGGTCATTACTATTTTTGGATGACCATCTCACTCATACATCTTGGTTTCTGGCAGTTCCTGGACCCTTGCACTACATGATTCTCCTATCATTATGACCATGACCATGTTTTGCACAGATGAGACTTATAAGTAATTATCTGATTCTTAGATTTTTTAAAAAAAATTTTAGACTTTATGAGTAGCTCCACCCTTCATGTGTCTCTTCTTGTTGGAGTAACTGTTTATTTCATTGATGTTGCATGCCGAATTACAAAAAGTTTCTTAGCTGCCACATTGCCTTATTGGTAGCAAATTTTATTTGATCCAATGTTTGAGATTGCACCCCAGGGGCTGAGAGGGATATGGCTGATTCTCACTCAATTTGAGTCTTTGGGCCGTTTCATGTGTCTGCTTATTTGAGATAAATCGTGTTTATGGCATTAATTTAGTTTTCCGCCACAATTTTTATACATGTACCTCTAATGTTTGCTTAATTTTAAAGATGCAAACCTATATGTGATATGAGATGCCTAGGAGAATTATCTCTCTCTCACTCAAGTTTCTTTCGTGTCTACTTGTTTTGGCTAATCTCACGTATTTTATTAACATCACATGCCAGTATCTTGTGATTTATTTCACTTCAATGATTACCAAGTCATCTACAACTCCCTTCTGCCCCCATCATTAGTTGCATAAGTCTGTTAAGACATCATTGTCTGGATTTGTTTTTCTGTAATCAATGAATTTAGTCCTACCAATCTCAACCACAAACATTATGTCAATTAATGTTGTCTTAGCAGGTCCCTTATTTATTCAAAACCCAGAAGCGGGATGGGGCTATAGGATTCTTTACTTTGCATGCTATATTCTGTTCTAATCTTACCATTACCGCATTATTGATTAATCCTTTTAATGTAGCTGTCATGGAAACGGATGGTTTTGAGTTGCTCAAGGAAAACTGTCCACTGCTGCAGTCAGAGCTTCTGAAGACAGTTGCAGGAAGCGAGGAGGAACTAAGCGGAGGGGGAAAGAGTCAAAGCGTATGGGCGCAGTTTTCTGATGGTGGGAATTCAAACGATAGGCGTGCAAGACAACAAACCCTGCAAAATGGAGAGAGAGGTCAAAGAATTTGGGTCCAGTCTTTGGATGGCAGTGATGCAAGAGGAATGAGTCCTGGGCACGAAGGTTGATATGCCTAACATAAGTTGTATCTTGACCAAAAAAAAAAAGTTGTATCAGTTTGTTCGTGACACATGGCAGATAGGAATGTAAAAAGATGAGAAACACAAGAAACCAAAAATTGCACTGTAATTGTTTTTTTTTGTTTTTTTGTGTGCACTGAATCAGCGATTAGAGGCAGGATCTTAAGTTTGAGTTGCGCGGTAGCTTTTCTTTTTACGCTTTTATGGTAAAGAGGTCTCCAAACTCCTGCTGTCATTTACGCATGCAAAACAAACTCTCCGGCACGGCTCGGCGGGGGGGGCGCCATGCCACCAACGCACCAATATCTGATGACAGCAATGTTTGGGGTTGAGGAAAGCAACGTGCATTAAGAGACGTGTAACACATTATTCAAAAGTTGACACCAACTCACTCAAAACATTCTCGCTCGAAGTGTTGTGTGGAATACCAAAAAGTTAATACAATTCTTCACAATCCTGATATACATTGAAAATTAATTTAAACTACATCTCAGAGGATGTCATGCACAATAGGTACAATATCTCCCGTTAAGAAAATTGTTCATGTCACATACGTAATTTAACGAAATATTTGACGGAGATACTATAATGGTAAATAGAGGAATAGTTCGACTATCAAAACATTCTTTATGAAAATTCAGATTCCAAACATTGCATTTAGTAATAGTTCAGGTAGCATATGAAGATTTTTTTTTAACTAATAATACCTAGGATAGGGATAAATTATTTTTTGTTCTTAATCATAATATTTTTAATATGATCAATGGCATTCCTATTCCTATCAATGTTAGTAGTGATGAATTTATCTGGGCCCCTGTCTTGAATGACAAGTTTTCTATCAACTGCTTGCTTGTTGGATTCACAATTTGAATATTTCACACATTGAATCCACAATTTGGATTCAGCTTCCATATTTCACACATTGAATCCAACATCATGACCTTTATGTGTGAAATATGGAAGCTGAATGTTCCCCCTAAAGTTAAAATCTTTGGGTGGTTGTTGATAAGAAATCATCTACAAATGAGAGAGAATTTGCAAGTATAAAATTATATTGACCCTTCTTGTGCTTTTTGTCGAGATGACACTATAACTTAGGACCATATTATGTGTATGTGTCATTTGCCTAAGCAGTTTGGACTAGCTCTAATCTTCTTTATATTCTTGATGCTACTAACAATATTGTGAATTGGTTTACGAAAATTTTTATTGATCACCCTTGTAGTCAAAAGTTAAGGGTCAAAGCTCTTCTTATCTGGCAAATTTGGGAGACTAGACATGACTTAATCTTCAAACAAGTCCAACCTCACCCCTCAAAGGTTGAAAGAAGGAAGAAAGAGTTGGTCACAACGAATTTACCCATATGGAATCTAGTCGCTCTTGTTTTACCCAAGTTCAATCCATTCGTCCAAGATTTTAAGGAAGCAACAATAATTCAAGGATTTCAAGCCATAGGAAATTACATGTGTGTGGGTCGTGTAAATAATAACTTAGCTAACTATCTGTATAGGAATTATTGATCAGAGAGTAAAAACTCACTATTTGGAATGTAATTGCAAGAACATAGAAAATTTCATTTTGAATTGCAATTTCCATATGTGAGAATATTAACTTAGTTTAGGTTAGTTAATTTACAGCTATAAAAAAAAAATTGAAATGTATTAAGTCAAATTTCTATAACCGATAGCGATTCAGTTTATACTAATTCACCTTAAATTACTACAATATTTTAAAATTAATTAGATAATTAATCAAATAACATCTCTTAAAGTTTCAATTAAAATTTTCATGTTTTCTTCTAAATTTCTATCATTTCTCTCGAATATTTACTGATATTGACATTTCCTGGAAATTTCTGTAAATATTTCCATTTTTAGACCATCAAAATTTCCTCATAACTCGAAATTATGGACCTCGACTCCACTGCTTTCTTTTTACTTTTATAAGTTTGCACCAACTTGAAGTCTCTTATTTGTCCTTCTATCGTTCATCTTCTTTACAAAAAGAAGGTTTGCCATTTTTCTCTTCAGCATCTTCCATTACTGAAACTATCTGCCAAAACCTAAGCTGATGGGACTGGAGTGGGACAAACACAGAGGCTATCATTTCCATCAAGGTAGTGGACAATTAAATTTGATGTTCCAGCTTAAATCAAGGCCTTTGAAAATGGAGGGATTTCGGAGCAAAGCTCAAGCCACTGGGCTCTTCGAATCTTCCAATCCCGTATATCTGCTACAAATTGCTATTCATATCAACACCCTAACCAAAGTTCTCCATGGCGATCCAAAGTGGTTGGTGCAGTAATTTGACACCAAAGTTTTCATAAGAGAGATCTTGTGTTCGACTCTCTTAGAATACATGTATGTAAACTAACGTCCTATAATAAAAAATAAATAAAAAAAATACTCCATGGTGAAATCCACAGAGCAAATGATAACCTATAAATTCATCGCCTATGAGTTTCAATTACTTGGTTGGGATTTTCTTGATCGAGTCCAGTCAGCTAGACAGATCTCGAGAGGGAAGATTTATGTATTAATATTCAATGGTAATTTGAAAGGAAAGCATAAAATTCATGGAAGATTTACATGCCAATCTCCTGAGAAAGGAAAGTGGAAAAGTTTCATTGATTACAACTTATTTACATCGTTGGAACATGTTCACCATCAACCAATAATTATACAATATACAAAGTGCAAATTTGGGTCCTAGCTAAAAAATAATGTACAAAGGAAGAAACCATAATACAAAACAGATAACATGGGGACCCAAAATGCATTTCTGTATAAATTTAGCATTTCTTTACAAATTTGGGAATCAGGCTACATAATTTCCTGAGCTGCGGAAAATTTCATTGGCATGGGCTGCTGGCACATAAACTGCATCCTCCAGCGAGCTGTGTGTGCGGCCATAAAATACATAAACAAACACTCCTATTATCAGCCACACAGTAACACGAGCCCAGGTGTCACCTCTGAAAATGAGAGTAAATGCATTGTTATAGATGTCGGGAAAAAATAATTACACAGTAACAAATTAGACAACAGAGCACGAAAGACGCAACTGGAATTATCACACTTCCATGCTTCTCTTTTCAAGTTCGATACTAGTCAAACACCATATTTTTTAAAATAATCAATGCAATGTTTTACAGCAGAAAAATGTATGTTTATTGTTCTTTTGGTAAAAGATATAAAACCAAAAATTAAAACATAATGCACATTAATACTAATTTAAAACAAGATCGGGTTCGACAATAGTTTTCCACAAAGCTGCTTGACAATAAATAAAGCATGACCTATTTTACACATAAAATAACACTTCGAATAGAAGAGCAAAAATCGAAAAAAAAAAAATATGTTTGATAAACAAGAAAACTATAATGGCCATTGAATTCTAAAGCAATTCTCAACTATCAAGGGATAAAACAAATTCATACAAGTGAAAATCTAGTAGAAAGGAAGATGATAAGGTGAATAACAGTATTAAAACCCTTTAATGGGATACTTACCCGAGATTAATGAGTAAGTAGACGTTGATGAGAATACAGACAATTGGAAGCAATGGAACAAATGGGCATATGAAACCTGAAAGGAAATCAATATACCAGTGTTATGGAAAACCCAAATGGTAGTTTCCTCAATCCACAGTAACGTAACAATTTAACCCAAACTATCAACAGTAACATAACAAGTTAACCCAAACTAACCAAACATGGCATGAAGAAATTACCAGTTCCTTTCTTACTAATGTCAATAATTCAGTCACTTCAGATAACATCAAATTCTAATATATTAGCACCAGGGGTTTAGTTAAAGCTAAGGTAACTAGGTTCAGACAACTACCATCAGGGAATATTTCGTTCTTAAAGGGCGGAGGGAGATGAGGCTCTGAGAAGTAGGCTCAAGCCTGAAATAGGCAGCGTGAAATTTCTGTGCAGCGGACGGTGGGAGTAACGCTAGAGAAATAAATTCAAGACGCAGACAAAAATCTCTGCTCTGATACCATTAAAGGTTTGTAGAATATGCTGTATATTTCTGATTGACATATTCTATATACAACGCTAAGACTAAAATCAAGGAGTTTAGATCCCAAATGTAAGCTATTACATCAATTTACATTAGAGAACTATAACTGCAGTTGCCTATTGAGTTGACGAGGTGGTTTAACAATACGCATACCTCCTGTGTGCCCAAAGTTGTGCCGTGCATCATCTTGATCTATACACGTAAGCACAACCAGACCTAATAGAAGAAGGATACCACCAACTCCACATAATGCATAGCGAAGAAAGCTGAAGAGGAAATTTAAAAAAAAATGCTACTGGATTAATGATGGGGAGGAAAGAAATGCAAGATATGTAGGCATAATTAACATTAAAAATGGAAAATAATTGAATATTCAAAATCAAATCTTGGCAATCTATTCTGTGCAGAAGTATTAACAAGTTGGTCGATTGTAATAACCACAAAAATATCTAACCAAGCCTAGGCACCAAAGTCAGCGCACCTGGGGAGGCCCAAACTTGAAGCTGAATATGTCAGGAGTAACACCCCCACACATGTGAACATTATTGTCCAGCCAGCAATTTTTCGCCTCTTATCTTCACTTATTGTGTCTGTAATAATCCACAAGTACATAGTGAATAAACATTTCGGAATGACCAAAACAACAGAAAAGCAGAGCAGAACGACACAAACACAGGTCAGTTAAAATAACAAAACAAAACAACATACAGCATTTGTTATTTCATAGTATTTAGACTTCAAAAGTACAATTAAACTATTAAAAATGACTAAATAAAATATAACTTTCCTTCTATTGACCTGTACTTGTTATTCATGAGTTTATTTTGGACCTGTATTACCTTCATATTTTTTATTTTATTTTTGATATTTAAATTTAAATATTAACTATCAATGTATCTCTGAAATTTCTGTGGCATTATATGAACTTAATTCAATTTTGACTCTCATAAGAGAATCACATTAGGTGCACTGTAAAAGTGAAATATGCAGGGGGAGACAATAGTAGGTGTACTGGACCTGAATATGATAGCCCTTTTGGTTGTTATATTTTATAATTAAATTTTACTCAGATTATTTTATCCTTTGACATTTGTTTAAGGTATAATTAAGATCAAGCTAAACGATCCAAGCAAAGCCTAGTTCAAGATTGACCTCGTTCCACAATAGAGCTGAGATCAAGCTTGAGACTCATCTGAGCCCAGCGAAGCTTAAACTTGTAAAATAAAAGTCAAGCTTGAGCTTGATAGAAAACATACGAGCCGAGCTTGATCATATTTGTACTCAACTCCGGTTGGTTCATTTACTTTCCTAGAGATGGGTACTATTGATCTTCCCTTCATATCTTCCGACTTGCAAATTACAAACTTCTTCTCCTTGACAACTTCTCATTGCTCTCCAGGCTCGCATCATGAGTTTGAGGGGATGTGAATGTAGATGTAGTATTTATAGTAGTAGCTTTAGTTTTAAGTTCACTAAGGATATTACTGTCGTTTACTTTGTTAAGGTTATTGTTATCTTTTACAGTTTAGGGCTTCCTCGAATGGGTTATATGTTTTGTCTTTGAACTTAAGGTAGATGTTAAGCTACCCATCACTTTCTTTGTCTGTAAGCCTGTTGTCATTCTCTCATAATGATATGCAGAATCTCTCCTTTATGAGTTGCATCGATTAATTAACAAGGACGTCCACAGTTTTTTGAAAAGAGGACCTTCTCTCTTGAAGCTCCCTCTATATGTACAAATATATAGGGTCTTCCTTCCACAAAAGTATCCCTCTAAGTGTGCAATTTAAGGGGACGTAGGACCCACCATATGTGTGTGTGTGTCACTGCATCGATATCAATATAGATAATATACATTACCGAAAATTATTGCAGTTGTTGAAAATAATCAGCTGAGAATAAGGAACTTATAGTTAACATCGTTCTGCTTTCGGTAAAAGAGAAGAAGGTCAAAGTTATGTTGGGTTGCTGTGTGTTGGATGTGGTTTGGGTGATATGGATGGAAAGGACTAAAAGGATTTTTGAAGACTACAATGGAGTAAGGGGTGATGAGCTTTGGGAGAGAGTTACTTCTTATCATCCTTGTGGGCTTTAATTTCTAATGAATTCAAAAACTACACCCTCTGTTCTATTTTGCAAGACAGGATAGTTGCTGTTAGTTTTCAGGCTTTGTGTCTCCTAGTCTAGGTCTTGTTTTGCTGCTGTTGTTTTTTTTACCCTTTTCTTTTCCGCTGTGAACTTCTTGTCTCTTGTTCCTTTTAATCTTTCATTGGAAGGTGTTTCTTTTAAAACAAAAACAAAAACAAAAACAAACTTACAATTAACAAGGGGTAGTTGCTTTTCGATCAGAGGAAGTTCAACCATGATATCCACGCTGTCAAGTAGACGTTTAGAACTATCTTTGGAAGACCCAGCACTAGCCTTAGGATCATCCCCACTGATATCTTGAGAAATACTACCATACTGCAAGGACACTGAATCAATGGAATCCTGCAGAGATGCAGGCAAAGGCACCTCATCCGGTGGGACATATCTGAGTATAAGTACAGATACTGCTACCATGGTGAATGCAACAAGTGTACCCACACTAACCTACACCAAATAAGCAACTACCTACAAGTCAGTCTCCATATCATGCATTGTTTTAACTAAACATACAGAGAAAAGGGAATGTGCCAACATAAAAAAGGGTAAAACAGATGGATTTCCATCTAGTATTCAGTTACATGAGTCATTATCATGATCCGGACAACAAACTCCTTTCAGAAATAAAATTGGCAAACATTTTAAATGATATAACTCCAGGCTATTGCACAGCATTACAAAGATAATGGCTGGTAAACCATAATTATAGCATTTGGCATGGAGAATACTTGCATGCATTCTTAGCACACCAAAGACCTAACAAGTGATCCACTTATCAACAACAATACCAGGTCTTTCCAAGAAATTAAACTTACCATTCCTGCCAATTGTGAAACATCCATGAAGAATGCCAAGATTGCAGCACCAATCCCAGTTGCTATCGTACTCTTGACAGGAACCTGAGTACGTTTATTAATATCCGAGAAAAATGGTGGCAGCAATCCGTCTCTAGCCATTGCCATCAGGATTCGCGGCTAAAAAAGAAAAAAAAATCCATATTTCATCCAACAAAAACAAAATTAATTGTACAATAGTACATTACTACATTACTAACACTAGATCTCCAAACTTATCAAAGAAATCCATTCCAGTTGTATATTGCCTCCTAAGAACATTGCGGAAAAAAGTACCAACAGATTTGATAATTTATTTTTACCTTTATGAGAAATGGGAATTGGTAATACATATACAAATCACAGCCCAATCGTAATTAAAAATTTAACTATACCCAGGAATTAGGCGTGCAGATCATTCACACAACACAATCAATTAACGCAAGGTAACAGCAAAATATGGACAAGAAAGAAATTCTAGGAATTTTCAATGAAAAGCCATCAAGTACAATTTAAGTACCTGAGGAAGAATAGAACCCATCAATGTCGAGCAGAGAGCAGTAACAGCTCCAACCGTTATGACATAGCTTCAAACACAGGCAGGAAATGGCCTTCAATTCACAGAATTTAACTAAATTTCCCGAAAACAAGTAAAGCAACGGCAATCACAGAGAAATATTAAACTTACGCAGCCCATTGCATCCCATGGCTAGCAAATGCAGTAGAGATGGGCGTGTCAGGATCCATTGCATGATAAGGCACTAAACCAACAATGACCATGGAAACCAACATATACAATGCACAGCATATAGATAGTGCAGCACCAATACCCAGTGGTAAATCTCGTTGTGGATTCTTCACCTTTTGAAATACATAAAGGAAAAGTTCAATACACTAGTTAAAACATCTCTAAAGTACTTGTAGTTTGATATTTCGGATAACATAACAAGAATATACTTACCTCTTCGGCAGTGCTCGCAACTGAATCAAAACCAATGTAAGCAAAGAAGACTGTTGCAGACCCGGCAAGCATACCATTCACCCCAAAGGGAAAGTACCTGTTATGTTAACAAACACCAGTGTTCTAAAAATCCCCGCCTAGGCTCAATTTAGGAAAAAATGAAAATTTTCCTCTAAAAAATTACAAGAGTGAATACTGAATACAAATATAGGGATGCAAAATACCCAGTAGGGAGTTGATATCCAGACCAGCCAGTCTTAAAACCCAAATAAGTACCAGCAACTATGACAAATAACATTGCACATACATTCGCTATCGTCGCAATGCCTTGTGCCACTGTACTCTGCAGAAATTCAGTGGAGGAAATATAACTATCAAACTATGTATGATACAAATACGAAAATATGTTTAGCACTGGCAATTTAATCTTTTTACACAAAATGAAAAAGAAAAGATACATCCATACCTCCTTGATTCCCACACACAGGAGCCCTGTGACAATAAATACTAGAATTGCAGCGCATGGGTCGACCACAATATCAAGCGCAGGAATGTATTGACGGGCAAGAAAAACAGGCAAACTGTCCACTCCTCCAAAGAGTAATGCCTTGAAATAGAAAACACATATAAGTATACAGGACATACTTATTCCCTAAATAACTGTCAAAAGAGCTAAAAGGACAACTAAATTTGTCCCTCAAGGGGATTCCAATTCAAGCACAGGAACACAGATGCATTCACTTTCCACCTTCGGTGGCTGATACCAAGTATTTATGTACATAATGCGCACAATAAATTCTAGGATCTTAGTACAATTGCCCCCATATGTGTAGCATATACATAAAGGAAAGAACGCACACGACAAGGTCATTAGAAATTCAAGTATAAATAAAATTAGGATAGGTTTGCAAGTCTACAAGTTCCAGTTGAGCAGACAATAAACTTATAAGTCTACCAGATTAGGGGATATGCCGCGAGCAACAGCTGAACCACCAATGGTATATTCGAGAATCAAAGCCCAACCAACCAACCAAGCAACACTGCACATAATGGTCAGTCACTAATTAGTGATGATTTTGAGTGGAACAGCCCTATGAAGGAACAAGAGAGAAATTACCCTTCTCCAATGCATATGTAGGTATAGTGATAGGCGCTTCCGGCAGAAGGACAACGACTTGCAAGCTCGGCATAACAGAAGGCTGAAAGCGCAGCCGCTATTCCGGCTATTAGAAACGAAATTGTGAGGGCCGGTCCAGAATGCTCTCTAGCAACTGTTCCCACAAGAATATACACTCCTGCTCCAATTGTCGAGCCCACTCCTATCAAAAAAAAAACGAGTAGGGTTAAGAACACTCCATAAACATAAGAAGAGGAATACCAAACAAATGAATATGAATAGTTTACCAATGGCAACGAGATGAGGAACAGTCAATTCCTTGGCCAATTGATGATGAGCAGCACCCCCAGACTTGACGTAAACGGAATCCACCTGCTTCCTCCTGATCAAACAACTGAAACCACGACGACCACCAGCGTCACCGTCACCGTCTTGGGAATCAACCAATAACCCCATCAATCAACCCAACACCACAATCTCTTCTTCTTCTTCTTCCTAATTCCTAATCCTTCCCAAACAAACAAACTTTGTTATCCTAATTCCTAAAACCTACCCGCACTCCCCGATACAGATTCCTCGAGAGAAACAGAGAGAGAAGCGGGCAGATTACACAAGCAAACCCAAGGAAGGACTTTTTCCTCCCTTCTTTCTTTTATGAGTTTATCGCTTTCTTTTCTTTTCTTTTCTTCTCTTCTCTCCTCTTCTTTGGATCCGTGCGACCCATAACGCTAAAATAGGACAAAAAAGCCCAATCATCGCTCCAGTAAATAATAACATGGAGCAGTTATTTATAGCAAATTATCCGTAAAGGTTATTTGGACAAGGAGTAATTCCCCACCTACCACCCCCAAATACGTAATAACGGACAGAGGAGTAATTCCCCCCCCGCGTCTCACCTACCTATCCTAAGCGGGAACTATTCATTATTCAAAGCTTTGTTTTCAACACTCTCTAGTATTTTATTTACTGAAAATTCTATTGTGTTCCCTTCCTTTAAATGGAAGCACATGACTTTATCTGCATGGCTTCTTGGTTTTCTACTCCCACACGGCTCTCTGCACGAGTTTTCAATGTCAGATATAAGCTTTGGCAGCGGGAGCAAATTTGCCGCCCACCCATTGCCCACACCTCGATTTTGCTTCATTTCTATTTTTTATTTTGCTGTGCCATCTATCTCTTTGTAAACAGTTTCAGCATCAATAAAGCTTATGTTTTTCCCTTGTTCAAAAACACACTGCACTTATTGTTCAAAAACACACTGCATTTATTGTCAGAAAACAAAAAAAGATATTTCGACAAAAATAAATAAATAAATAAAGATAAACACACTGCACTTATTATCCAAAATGAATAAAAATAAACACACTGCACTTCTTTCTTTAACATTTCTACCAAAGCAAATACAAACTACTTCATAATAGCCGAATAATATCACCACGTGTCCTTTTGAAAAGATTTTCGAGCCTCTTTCTTCTCCACTAACTAGATCATCTTACTTTTTAATGTGCAGAACTCGCCGCGCCGCCCACGATGGCCCCACTTCGGAATATATGGTCGCTGCCCCGTGCCTCCGTCTCTCTCGCTTTCGCTCTCTAGCTCCGATGAAGAAGGGTAGAGAGAAGAAAAAGAAAGAAGGCGGAAAGAGAAGAGGAGAGATGAAGGAAGAAAGAAAGAGAGAGAAGGAAAAAAACATATTTTTCAAAAGAACGGATCGATTTCTTATTGGACCACATATAAGGTAAGACTCGCACCCCGTAATAATATCACTAGTTCCAAATTTTTAGAGTTCCCAATAACTAAATTCTTACTTTTTAAGGTCCCGTACTTTTTAATAATTGATTTTTCGCAGATTATTTAAAACCGACGGCCGAGATCAAACTCCGCACTTTAAAAAAAAAGTAAGCTTTTAATTTCCAAAGTTAAGCAGTAGCTTTTCATAACCCTCATTAGCGCAGTAGCTTTTCTTTTCTCTTCTTTTTTGGGTCCATGTGACAGACGGTTGCCTTAGAGCAAATGAACCCTAGAAGAGGGAAATTTTCAATTTATTAATCAAGGCAATTCACTATTCATCTTTTTTTGGCAATTGCCTTCAGTTTATCAATGCAACAGTCAAAGGCAATTCTATTGCCAATACACTATTTAAACTTTTAAATTTGATTTATTAATTAGTTTATGAATGAATTGTAATTGACTAATTGTAGATGTATTTAATCACGAGCATAAAAATAATGAATTTTTTTATTTATTCTCAGCGAAAAAAATGAAATAATAGTACTATTGATATTTAGGGTCCTTGTTCCGATTGACTATTCTAATACATTTTCAAGAAGGGAACGACGACACGATTAAAACACATCGCTTTGCCCTGACGTATGTATTTTTTCAAACATTGAACCTTTATCATCCTAATTTCTAAAACCTACCCGCACTCCCCGATACAAATTCCTCGAGAGAAACAGAGAGAGAAGCGAGCAGATTACACAAGCAACCCAAGGAATGACTTTTTCCTCCTTTCTTTCTTTTATCTCTTTCTTTTCTTTTCTTCTCTCCTCTTCTTTGGGTCCGTGCGACCCATAACGATAAAATAGGACAAAAGTCCAATCATCGCTCCAGTAAATAAAGAAAAAAAAATTTGTCAAAAAAAAAAAGATATCTTTTTTTTGTACATAATAACATGAAGCAATTATTTATAGCAAAATAGCAAATTATCCGTAAGGTTATTTTTAATTTTTTTGTTACAAAAAATGGTAATCCAAAATGGACTATCACTCTAGGATCAAGAGCAATTAATGTACAGCCATCTATAAGGGATGTTTTTTACAATCTGAAATCCGTAAGATTATTTTGACAAGGCGTAATTCCCCACCTACCTCAAAATATAAGCAAAAAATATTGAACTTGTAGAAAATACCCTACCTATCCTAAACGGGAACTATTCAAGCTTGGTTTTCAAAACTATAGTATTTTATTTACAAGTTTTTTGTGTGTTCAGGTTTTTAGTGCCTTCCCTTCTTTTGAACAAGTAAATGGAAGCACATGACTTTATCTGCATGACTTCTTGGTTTTCTACTCCCACACGGCTCTCTGCACGAGTTTTTAATGCTGGATATCAAGCTTTGGCAGCCCAAGCAAATTTGCCGCCCACCCATTTGCCACCCTCTATTTTGCTTCATTTATCTTTTTTATTTTGTTGTGCCAACTTTCTGTTTGTAAACAGTTTCTAGTATAATGTCACAATAAGCCCAATTTCCAATAAAAGTTGTAATAGAATAAAAAAAAATTAATCAGTATAAAAAGACGTTTTTGTTGAAGGAAACCCGATTTGTGTGTGCATTGTCAATTTAGGAACATTCAATTCTAGTTTGGAATGTAGAATATAAATCCTTCGGAAATATGGATTATATAAGAATATGATTCTTTTTATAATAAAAATCGTATCTTGTATTCCTCTCTAAATAGAGGCCCATATTCATTAATAAAATCATTAAATTTCAAATCAATTTCTCTTCTTTTTTATTTACGATATTCTACAATATTTTCTTTTTTGTTGATCAATAATCTAATAAGATTTCTAAACATCAAAAGCTATTGTTGTATATAAAAGTTGGAACTTCATAAAGAAAAAGGTAAAAAAAACCTCATATTTTGCACGAAAGATTTTTCTATGTGACCGTTACGCCAAGTCAAATATGTGACTTTGCACAATCTCTTCTCTTCTCTGTCGATTTCCTCCTTTAGTCTTTCACTCTTTATTTTAATTTTAATTTTAGAAAGGTCTTTCACTCTTTTTTAGAGGTAATTGAACAAATTTGACTACTGTGAATTCATTATATTGTTCTTTCCAAATAATCATGGGTTGGTGACCAATAGGGTTATATACTCTACAAAGTTGCCCAATAAATCAGACAAAATATAAATTTGCCCAATAAGACTATTTAATGAAAAACATGGAGCAAGTTGACGATTCTATACATTAGTTTTCTCCAAATTTACGAAATGCCACTGGCATATGTAAACCCAAAAATCACGATCTAAACACTCTCTCTCTCTCTCCTCGATAATTTCAGCTATGGAGACTGAAAATCCAACGAATTCGACTGAAAATCCAACGAATTCCAATTGCATACGCTTCGGAAAACTCCGACAATCTGATTCATTAGCTCGTTGGATCGTGGGCATCCTCGAGTCCGGTTCAATTGAAGAGCATAAGCAAGTGGCGATGGAGATCAAACTCTTAATTCGCCAAAAACAAACCAGAAAATCGCCTCAAAATTGCGAAATCTGGATCGATTAAAACCGTTGATTTCGCTCTTATCTTCCTCCAATCTCCAGCTTTAAGAAAGTGAGCTTGAAAATGGAGTAGAGATTGATGATGCATCTGCAACGAAGAAACAAAGAAAGGCATAATAGCAGTTTTTTTTTTGGCGAAGACATTGCTATTGAAATTGAAATTGAATTTTGAGGATATGGTGCATTTAGCGAGAAGGAAATTTCATTTGGTTTTGTCAATATGCAATGGCCGAACTGGTGGCTGTACGTGGACATGGTAGACGAGATATGGATGCAGAAAATATGTATTTAGTGCATAACCGTCCACATTTGGGTTTGGTCTTTGGATACAGTTTAAATACAAACTCATCATAATTCTTCTTTGACCTTCTTCCTTGTTAAGTGCTAGAGTACAATCTTGAGTTCTTGACTGGGAGGATGTGCAATGGTCACAAACTGGTGTTTGGATTGCTGAAAAAGAGTATTCACTTTGCACGGGTGAAAAATTAGCCCTATGTTTTATCTTTTTCTAAATTTGTTTGTAGAACAATGTATATTGACTCCTTTCTTTGCTAGCCTGATTGGAAGAATGAGATTGATATTATCTTTTATTTAAACGATAAGGGATGTTATACATCATTTGCTTATTGCTCAAGGTAAAATCTAATGAAGTTGAAGTTGGTGCATTGGTAGTAAACCAACTTGAGAAAATTATGTGTATTTCTTGCAAGCAAATGAATACAAAATTATTACATATGAAGTTGTGTGTCACGCCCCTAAATCCGAGACCAATATTATATTGAAATATGGTGTCCGAATTTATGACGCGAATGAAATAATTAAAACATAAAATAAATCAAATGAAACAAATGTCTGAATAATACTTTTATTTGAAAATTAAAAGAATATTATCTTACAATATCAGAGTTTAATAAAAATACATAATATAAAATATTTGTTTAAATGTTCATCCCGTTTCCCCCAAGCATCGTAACCTGAAAACAAGAAGGTGTAGCATCATGAGCAACACAGGCCCAATAAGTACAGCTTACATTCTTATATTAATGTATCTTATAAGACATCAAAATCGAACAACCAATCAAAAATGTACTAAGAACATTTTACGTTGCTTCATACCAATTATAGTGAATATAATCCACATATATCAAGAACGTTTTTAACCCAAATAATTCAGTCTCAAAAGTAATCGACTAACATTGCAGCATTGATATAACCTAAAATTAAATATGTTCAATCGACATATTATAATATCAATATATCACAAGTAGATATTAGTTATCTCAAACACTATATGCACCTTAGCATATTACAAATATGTATTGATTATCTCCATGCTAAACAATATACGCAACTTAGCATGTTACCTTCGAAGTTCATAAATCAAATAATAAGAGTTAGAGAAAAAGTATACAAACCAAGTGAATTTATAGTTATACTGGTCACACACAAAATAAATCCTGTAATGTAACAGGATAAGCCGCAGCATACCGGGGTCCAAAATACCCAAGCATGTATACCCGAGGATCGATTTCTCGTTCCCTAGAGGTATAATAGTGCACTATACGAGGGACATGAGCCCATAGCTAATCACCCAAAATAAACCCTTGTGATTCCAGTATTTCACTTAGACCAAGTAGTACTATGACTTGGTACAAAAATCTCCAAAACAAAGAATTCTAATTATTAATATAGAATTAGAGACTAAATTAAAAGCCTATAATAAAACTTATAGATTAACTTATAAGTCTATAACAAAGCTTTATACAAAATAACCAACCATTATTTCACTCCTAATAATATATTCTTCCATACATGTTAATATATATACATGTATAATACTAAGTTGATATGTTCACTTTAATAAATAAAATCATGCACCAATATGAGATTAATAGATAATCATGTGCAAGTAAAATACATACAAAAGAGAAGCATATGTAAAACAAGATATACATATGTTCATAAACATAAAACATAAGTAATTGAACTTATTATGTATTAAGCAAGATCATATTCTTTAGTAAATAAGCATAAACATATGTATTACAATAATAAGTAGAAACATATGTAATTCAAGATAAACATATGTAAAACACAAGTAATTTAATAAGAATATAATTTATAGCAAATAATCATAAACTTACGTAGAACAATATATATGTATGTATATAAATATAAAACTTAAGTATAACAATAGAATATAAAAGCATGTAAAACTATAAATAAAATACAAGTATTAAAGAAATTAGTTATGATATAATAATTTAGGTTATTATTAATATTTTCAGTTTTTAGTCCAAGTCCAAGTCCATGGAAGTTCATAAATGATTCTTCTATTAGAATCATCAAACTTCAAATTTTGTTATATTGTCCACCACAAGTCCAAAATAATCAAGTGAGTACACTATTTCAAAGGAATTTTCATAGGGAATCAAATGGTATAGTCCAAGTCAACATATCCAAGATGTCCAAGTCCATAAATGAAGAATGTCCAAAACAGTCCATAATTATATATGCTCTGTTTTTAACCTTTTTAACTTAAACTGTTACATACTGTAAACCTGACTAATAATTATGATATTCTCCAGATTAGAAGTTCAGGTTCTAAGCTTCATTTTGATATAAAGATCATAAAATTTGGCTAAGCAATGAGTGAGATATGACCACTTGAAGTTATGAACAACAAAGAGGTTTTCCAGTGAGCATACTGGATAAATACTTAGATTTAGAAAGTTTTACCCGTTGGATGAATACTAAATTTGGATATAGAATACTAGACACAATATGGAACAACTTTGATGAAGAAGTCAAGATGATAAATTGAGCCGAAGTATATGTTTAAAGGTTCACAAGTTGACTGCCGGAATAACTTTAGAAAACAGGATTTAAGTTTTCTATAAAACTTATCCCTTTCTATTTTCTTCTTGCTTGTGTACTTTGATAAACTTAAAGATAAAAGACTATAAGGATGTATTCTGTACTTACTTGAAAAGTTGGTTGGAAGATTGGAATAGCTTCACAATTGAAAGATCATTAGTTCTTGAGCAAAGAAATTTTAACTAAAGATTGCTCTAGTTTTAAAGCCTTTCTAGATGAAATCTCTATACTAATGGGGAGGCTGAAGTAAGAAGTGATAGAGAGGAGCAAGAGAGAAGTAAATTAGCAAAGAATTCTATTGTTACACCATTCTATTTATAGGCACATAAATGACTCTTACTAGTTAGTAAGGGTCAAGAAGAAATAATAGAGATGTGATAAAACAATGAGAAAATAACCATTTTTTCTCCTATCTTCCTAATTTTATTATTTTAAAATCAAGAGTAAGATATTACTTGACTCTAAGTCAAGGAATCTGATCTCAAATGAATTATTTGAAGATGATTTGTAATAATTTAATGTTCTATCTATTCAAACATGGAGGCCTATACTCATACATTACTTCATATACGTATGTATACACATATAAACTTATATATATATATATATTTACACATATATAGACCTATATAATAAATACTAATACACAAGCATGAAATGCATTCCTAAATTTTCTAGCAAGGAATTCAATTCGTTCATAATTAATCCTAGGTTCAGGATATTATAACATGCTTGCATCACAAACTTAAATCCCTTTCTTCTTGTGCCCTATATGTATTGTAAAAATCATAATTAAATCTAGAAATATGACTTTCGGGTGATTCCAACTCTGAGAGTTTCCTTAAGATGTCTACTAAAAATCATTAGAAGACCATATTCTCAAATAATGAACAGATTAATGCAATTTCTAAGGAAAATGCAACTTGGCCGGAATACCTTCAAAAAAATAGGTAAAACTTCCGCTGACCATAACTTTTTCATATGATCTCAGAATTTAACATGCCACATGTCTACGAACTCGTATCGAGTAGTTCTACGACTTTCATGAAGGAAGTTATCAGAGAAAATCAACGGATAAGAAAGTCAACTTTTGACCCCCTCGAAAATAAAACATTTCGAGTAAATATTTGTTCCAAAATATTTCCGCTTCACAAATTAGTTAAGAAAACTAATATCCAACCTTTACTTAATTTCAAGAATATTCAAGAAATTAAATATGAAAGTTCGGGGTATTACATTGTGGTCTCTGAAACGTGAGAGAATGTTGCAAAATGAAGTGCAAAAAGCGTTAAAAATTGTTATTGTCAGACATTAAATGAGTTATTGTCAAACAATAAAACATAAATTTATTATTGTCAAACAATAATTTATTTATTTAGTGACAATAATAAAGAGATGAACACAAACAAATTTATGACTCAAACTTGAGTAATCTGGAAACTCACATTTTTGCCGTGAGTATTTTTATTGTCACACAATACAAGGAAATATACTCTTCATAATGAACAAATAACTTAAGAAATTAATTTCTACAAGTAATGAAACATAAGAACTCAATTTTCATATAAACTTCACTCACAGTTAAAAATTGTTATCACTGAATAAAAATGATTGTAACTCACTAAACGATTATTGTCGAACAATAAATAATTTATTGAGTGACAATAATTGGTTATTGTTAGGCAATAAATTGATTTTTTTTTGGTACGGAGAACAAACATGAAAACTCTTCATACACAACAGAGCCAAAGGGACTTATAGTATAGAGACAGCTTCCACACATAGTTATCCAGAAGTCCACATTCGATGCTTATAAAAATACTAGTATCTTTACAGAATGAATAATTACTTGAACCATAATGAAGGAAAGAGACTTCTGACATTAGGACTAGGATAGTCTGCTTCAGTATTCAAAATGCTAGACAGTAGCTCCAGGCTATTGCGGGTTACAACAAGATATTCTTTTTTTTTTCCTCAACTGATAGGCTATATAGTTATAGCGAAAAGCGCGGTGTTCTGCATCATGCAATCCTGTGTCAGGTACAAGGTATCTTTCAGGGGGAGGCAGGGGTGGTTCAATATAAGATTCCAAGGTAGATTCCAATGAGGGCGAAGTGCCTTCTTGTGCTACTGGATGTGTTGCTCTATCTCTCAAGCTCTGCATAACACCCAGAGAAATAAGTTGGACATCAAATGTCACTTAAATGCATGAAAACTAGGATTACTACAAGAAAAAAGTACCCTGGTCAACACATGTCAAGCCAAAAATTTAAGAATATGATAGACAAGATACATGAACCTAACATAACTCGAATATAAAGATAAAGAGGAATTTGGTGCAATGTTACTTTATCTTAGGAGAGGGCAGATGCAAAAAAAGGTCATAGTTTAGTGGGTATGTAGATCAAAAAGGCGATTTCATAAACTAAAACCCTAATTTATCATTCAAGAATCAAGACCAGATTATGGATCATCTAAACCTTACCTGGTCCAAAAAGGTGGAATTTAAATGATGGCTTCAGTGCAGGGAACTATATACAAGGTCATATCAGGTCCTCAATTAATCAAAGTGGCGGCACGTGGAAACGCTTACGGCCTCTATTTGTGCTACATTTTAGTCCATTAATATGTATTCATAGTATGATCGTGTTAGTATAAGGTTTAGTGGAAGTTATCGAAGTTTAGAATTTATCCGATGATTTTTAGGTTCGTTCACGTACGATTTACATTATTGTGTTGTTGGATGATCACCGAAGTTGGATATGATGTTAAGATAATTATTTTGAGGATATTGTGCGGTTGGATCTTTGGAATTAGGACAATTGGTTAATTAAAGAATAATTACGATTAAGAGTTAGAATAAATTAATTACGATCGTTCGTTTTATCGAACTGTGACAATCCGATCGTTGGATTCGTCGCCGATGATTTTTGATAATTAAATTTAGCGTTGAGTAATTGATGGGGAAGTTGAGGTTAAGGAGTTGTTGATGGAATAGTGGTATCAGAATTATCAAGGGGAAAACCCTAGTCCGACCAAGGAATTAACTATCGAATTATTAATCCGTCCGTCAAATAGATATTAATTATATTAATTGGTTTTCCTCAGGAGGACGACAGGAATATCCTACAGAGGTGGATAATGACGGACGCCAGTTATATCAGTGAGTGGACTTTATTTTTAAATCAAAAAAGTTTATCGTTGGATTTTCGTAAATATCAGATTTACTTTGCCTCATTCAGATGTTGATTTCGATTGTTTCCGGCTTTGATCAGTTATGATTTTATTGAAGGTTATTGTTTATATGCATGCATAGTTACCTGACGCGATAGACTCCCTCAGGTAACCGACCTGACGTGATAGACTCCCTCAGGTAACCGACCTGACGTGATAGACTCCCTCAGGTAGTGACGTTTGGCGCTGATAGAATCCCCCAAACAACAGGTGATCAACGTGTTAGGCACCCTTGGTCACCGATGACTAACATGGTAGGACCACTTAGTCATTACCTCCACGATCTTCGATGATTAACCGTTAACGTGGTAGGACCCCTTAGTCATCATCCCTAGTTTTAGTATAAATAAGTTCGATTTCTTTGATGTATATGTATTTATTTTTCTAAGAAAAATGAAGCTTTTAATTGGGGAAACATAAATAGTTTTATTTAGAAAACATTTAGATTTTTGTCCACTCACACTAATAGTTTTCTATGTGTTCCCCTGGGCTTTTCGGTTTTCAATCGCCCAGGTTGCAAACTAGCTAGATGAGGTCGCATATCGAAGTTGAGGCATAGTCACCACCACCTTCCCATTCTCATAGGTTATAACTTAACCTACTTTCGTCTTATTATTGTATCTTTATAAACTTAGCTGCTCTGATACATAGTCTTAAAAGTGTAGAATGAATTTGAAGAGATTCCTAATTGTGAAATTGAAATGTTATCACCGGCGGGCATGTAGGCTCGGGTGTTTGATTGGATTGGTTGGTATATGAGAAGTGTTGAAATATGAATTTCAGGTTTTTGGGTTGTCCACTTTTAGGGGAGGTTATGCTGAGCTTTCGGTATGATCTCTTCTAAAGTGGGCCCAACAGGGTCGTCTCGATGTTTCAGAGTGGGATGTTGGGGCGGGTCCTGTCAGATTCATTTCGATCCTCCACTTCATTCATATCATACATTCGGCTCTGAGTAACTTGTGTTGGGCGTCTTGCGCCAGTTGGAGCTCTAGGTCTAGTACGATTTCTCGGTTATGGTGCTTGTTGAGCAACAACTGACCTTTGTCAATTCTATTGTGGTTGAAGAGATGCACGAAATTGTGGCTACGAAGCATAAAATTGTTGTTGTTGAGGTCGAAACTATGGTTGTGGAGCACGAAACTGAGGTTGCTGAGGGCGAAATGGTGAAACTGGGTTCATAAGTGGACACTACCTTTAAAAATGTCCAGGTTTCTAACAGTAATAACAGAATTTTGTATATGGAGCCGCCCCAAATGATCTCTGGAAGTTATTTCTGGAATGTCCAAAATTTTGGCGTTTATTCTGTCCACTAGCATTTCCATAATTCTAAGCCCTTTTTTTTTCTGAATACTTCGTTCAGCAATAAGCGATTGGTCCACCACTTCAGAATACTTTTGTAGATTTAGAATAGATACTTTTTCTCTAATCTCAGGATTAAGTCCATCTTCAAATTTTTTTGCTTTAGAAGACTGAGTGGGTATAATACCTAGATCAAACCGCATTAGTTCCTCAAATTTACCTTGATACTCAGTTACCGTCATTTCTCCTTTGGAAAGAAACATAAACTTTTTAGCCTTTGCTTGCTTCACTGTGTCAGGAAAATATTTTTCAAGAAAAATCACTTCAAATGCATCCCAAGTTGCAATTTCAGTGTCTGGAGTAGCAATGAGTGACTCCTACCAGTGATAAGCGGCACCTTCCAGATAAGTGCAGGCAACATCAATTTCCAAATATTCAGGCACTTTTTGATTATTCAAAGTTCTCTTCATTTGCCTTACCCAAATTGCAGTTATCATAGGATCTAATATACCTTTGAATATAGAACGTCTGGCTTTACGAAATTCTCCTCGAATTCTCATTACTCTATCTTCATTGCCTTCATGATGATTACCTTGGTGATTACCTCTGATAGCACTTGCCATGTCTTGAATGGCAGCTATAACATCTACATTGTTACTACTTTCCCCTTTATGTTGTTCCTCCGCCATCTCTCAAAAATAAATTTATACCAATCTAAGTTATTGGTTAGTTTAGCATATAAAAATTACTAGTCATATAAAAATTATTAAAAACTTGGTTAGTTTAGCATATAAAAATTACAAGTCATAAACCATTAAAAGAAAACATATAATAAAGAGAGAAAATAACAGACACACATATATTACATATTAAAGTTTACAAACAAAGTAAGTATTTACAAACTATTAAAAACTTAAACAACTTTATAATACAACTCTACTTCCAGACAAGCATTTCTACAAAAGCTTTAAATTTCAAACTAGTTATTTTACACTATTTTACATCCTTTTATACTATCAGTGCTTAAGCTTCATCAGATGATTCTGGAGAGCTAGTGATCAAGATAACTCCTACAAAGTCATTTATTGAGCCACTACTAGTGTCACTATCACTAGTGTTATCACTATCAGTCATTGGATTAGAATCCGATGATGACGATGATGAGTCTATTTGGATAGCACTACTAGGTGAGGATCCTGGATACCACTCAATTATCACCTGATTTTGTAACATTCTATAATAATTATAATTAGAAGTAAATGCTATAATTATCACCTGATTTTGTAACGTCTAGGTAATTTCTAAGACGGTATTTCACCACTTCTCTTTGCATCTCAAATGAGTAGGGAGTCCAACGATTCATAGTTCTCCTAATCTCGCCTTTCACCAGAACTTCAGCATGATGCCCGAACTCATGTTCATATATATATATATATATATATCAAGATCCAAGGGTATAACTCCGTTTTGGTTAACTTCGTAGGCTCCGAAACTATCGTATGATCGCACCCTATTCATCTTACCTGTTAAACCTATATAAAAGAAAAATAGAGAATCAAATTTTATAGTAATTAAGAAATAACTTAATGGTTCTATAGGATACTAAACATATTGCTCTGATACCAACTTGTCACACCTCGATATTTTTTTTTTAGGTACAACTCATATTTTGATTATAGAAATAAAAGTTTCCGTAATCGTAATATGAAAAAATTGAAATAGAGCAACCATAGGTATTGAAAATACAACTTTATATATATAGTTTTCACACATATTTTACATAGACAAAGCAGTCTGTGATTTTATTCTAGGAAAACTTAAATAAAATAAACTTCATTCTTATAACATTATTTATAACACATCAAAGTAACTTCATTCTTCAGGTCCATCACCTGCAACATTATTAACGGGTGAGCACAAATCCCAGTAGGAAGCTATTCCTCTTTATTCACCAAATAATCAAACAACAGTTTATAATATGTATGGATGCATTTCTATTCCCGAGAATTCATATAGTAGAACAGACTGAGCCTACACGTCCCATACCGTGTATTTTACCACAAACGTGACCCCGAATATCCTACAATATGAATAAACCCCCACCCAAAATTAATCCCCTAACCCTCTTTTGCTTGTCATCTTGTTCATTCTTCAATCACCAGTCCTGAATTACCCTTTAAATTCCCTATACTAATTGCGCAATAACATTGGGCATACATGGAAACATGGTACCAACTGAGATTATGGACTCAACTGCGCAAAAGATAATTTATCATATTCCTTCCAATAGCATATCTCAATTATCACCCTTGTCTCTCCCCACATACACTTTAATGATGTAGCAAGTAAATAAATAAACTCATTTGTGTAAGGTTCAACCATTTCAATCAAACATATCATCGATCAAACATAAGCAAACAAACATAAACACAAAAGAGTTGAGGTTTCCCAAATCTCCCTACCTCAAATTTCTTCCTTGATTCAAAACACCAGTTCCTTATGTCTTTCTCCTTCTCTTCTAGAATTACCACTACGCACTACCTTTCTCATTCTCTTTCTAGATTACTATCTCTCTTCCTCTCTTTGAGTATCACATAAACACAAGAACCCATTTAATAGTACAAAATAAATTTCAGCTATTTATAGTGTTAAGTAAACAAATAAACATTACATTCTTGATAAGAATGGAGGAAGTAAAATTGGATGTTGATTCCTTAAGGTACTTATGTTTCTGCAAGGTTTGTCGGTCCTGACAGAGGTACGTAGTATCTGATAAGATGATGGTTGACCCGGGTCAATAGTCAAGTTCCTAAAAGACAACACGAGAGTTGGACTGGGCTGGCCAGTCTTTACTCCTCTGAAGGTTAAGTCAGTCTTTATGAAGGGATTTAAGCAGAGTAACGGTAGGTGAAGAAGTTAATGCTTACCTCTGTTGAAGGAGTAAATATTGTTTATATAGGAGAATAGCAGAGGTTCTCCTAGTTTTTTTCCGATGTGGGACTTATATGCTGATCTGGGCATATAAGTATTGTAGAGCAAAGTACTTTGGGGCATCGTTGAGGCTAGCCCCGAGTGAGGCATGGCCTACTCTTGTGTCGGGGTAGTGGGCGCGAGTCCCGACTGCCTGTCGGGCCCATGGCCGGGGTCTATGCGGGGCCGAGTGGGTCCCTAGTGAGGTCTGTTTGTGCTTGAGGTAATGTAGTACGAACAAGTCCCCCAAGTTCCCAGTCAAGAGTCCTTGGTTGGGGAATTAATCTCAAGTTATGCACATCGAGTGAAAACAGACCTTGCCTGGCCCTAGGAGTCCCCCAAGTTCCCAGCTAAGGAGTCTCGGATGGGATTCTTGATCTAGGGAGTTGGACCCGTGAGTGTGCGACATTAGTTGTATGTCGGTTGAATAAGCTATGGAAGCTGTTTTTCAAGTGCTGCACGTCTGCAGATAAAGTAGCGCTTTGAGTATATCGAGTGTCTCGGCTAATAGAGCCGAGATGGTGCTCGAGGGTCTCGACTCGTAGAGCCAAGATTGTGATCGAGGGGGTGCTCGGGAGTCTCGACTCGTAGAGCCAAGATTGTGCTCGAGAGGGTGCTCGAGGGTCTCGACTCGTAGAGCCAAGATTGTGCTCGAGAGGGTGCTCAAGGGTCTCGGCTCGTAGAGCCCAGATTGTGCTCGAGAGGGTAGGGTACTCGAGAGTCTCGACTCGTAGAGCCAAGATTATGCTCGAGAGGGTGCTCGAGGGTCTCGACTCATAGAGACAAGATTGTGCTCGAGAGGGTCTCGACTCGTAGAGCCAAGATTGTGCTCGAGAGGGTGCTCGAGGGTCTCGACTCGTAGAGCCAAGATTGTGCTCGAGGGGGTGCTCGAGAGTCTCGGCTCGTAGAGCCCGGATTGTGCTCGAGGGGGTGCTCGAGGGTCTCGGCTCGTAGAGCCAAGATTGTGCTCGAGGGGGTGCTCGAGGGTCTCGACTCGTAGAGCCAAGATTGTGCTCGAGAGGGTGCTCGAGAGTCTCGGCTCGTAGAGCCCGAGATTGTGGGGAAGCGTGGGGTGCGGATGACACGTGGTCATCGGTGAGTGGAGTGGCGTGCGGTGGGGTGGTTGCCTTGGTAACCGAAAAAGTTGTAATTAATGCGCCGAAGTGGAAAAGACGCGGCCTTTCGCTTCGGGGTCAATCTAGGGTTGTGTGGACACGTGTAAGCATCCCGTGGCTTGCGTCGTTTCGTTCCCACGGTTGAGATTGTTTAAGAATTTTGGTTTAAGGGGGGGAAACATCCTCAGTTTCACACTTTACTAAAAAATTCTCGAGATTCAGGAGCTATCGTAAAGGGAGAGCAGGGAGGGAAGAGCACAGGCGAAATTTGTCCGGCGATCCGTTGAATGCTTGAATTTCAAGTTGGCAAACTCTGTTTCCGATATCTTTTCCTGTACAACTTGTGTATTTTCCGATTTGAAAATAGTATAGTTAGCCGGTTCTGCGAAATCACATAGGGAAAAACTGGGTTTGCTTTGAGGTTTAGCGGTTTTTTGTTTTTGTCTGGGTTTAGGTAAAGGAGAAACGGTGATTTAGGATGTCCGAAGGTTTTGTCAAACTAACGAGTGGTAGTGAACCGGAGATAGAGGAGCTGCTTGAAAAGGACGAGGAGTTGGAGCGGGTTTTTCAGGAGATCCTAAGTTCGGAGATGCCTCGAACGAAGGAGGGGGTCGTTAAGCAAACAACAATAGAGGAGTATTTGAAAAGGCCAGATGGGCACGAGCGAGCCAAGGAGAGGATGTCGAGTGGCACGAAGGCGAGTTCCTCAGGTAGAGGGTTGGAAGTAGGGAGTAGTCTAGTCCCCCGAGTCGTGGTGACTGGAAAGTGGAGACTGGACGAGGGGATCTGGGTAGAGGAACCCGGCCGAAGTATGACGTCGAAGGAGATCCAGAAACTTCGGAAGGATTGGATCATCCCTGCGACCGTTATGCTACGTCCACTCGGGGAGGATGAGTTAGCCACTCGGCCGCATGTGGGCTGGGTAGCCGTGCATGAAAGTATGTTCAAGCACGGGTTTATACTGCCCTTGCCCGGGTGGGTCCAATATGTGTTGTGTGCCTTAGGTTTAGCGCCAGGGCAGGTCGATCCTAACGCGTGGAGGCAGCTTCTTAGGATGTTCGTGCTTTGGCATCTTTCCGGGCAGGGGTGGCCCACGCATAACGAGGTGATGACGTGCTATTTGGCGAAGTACTCGTCAAAGAAGGGGTGCAGCGGAACGGTGAACTTGCACGCTCGGGCGCATGGGGCCATCGTCGATGACCTACCAACCTCGGCATCAAACTGGAGGTCGACCGTTTGTATGGCTGGTGGTGAGTGGGCGAACTCGGGTTTTGTGTCTCCCAGTCAAGTGCCTACCACCTTCCAACCCATAGGTCCGACACTTTACCGAAGTACTGCTTTGTCGTCTTGTGTTCTTTAGTCGACTAGTTTGCTAACTAGAATTTTCTTTGCAGGGGATCGTAAGCCGAAGCTGACAATCAAAGAAAGAGCTCGGTTTGAGCGAGTGTTGAAGGGTTGGTCGAAGGAGTGGGAGAGGAGCTCGTATCGGCTTATTCGATTCCCTGTTCTCGAGAACGTAGGTGTCGGTAGAATACCAAGTAAGTACTCGAATGACCGTTTTAGCTGATTTGTACTCGGGTGACTAACACATTTGTTCTGCCCTTGTTAGAGCTCGAGCTGCCCAAGGTTGTTAGGAAGAATGGACCCGTTTCCCAACGCCGAAGATGATTATGCCATTTTGGATGAGTTGTTGAAGGTAGGGGGAGACCCAGAAGTTGTGGGTGAGCCCGGTGACCATGGAGGTAAAAAAGACCGACAAGGTTGTGGACTTTCAGATGCCACCTGAGAGCTATGTTCTCTTAGAGCAGACGGAGGACGAGAGCCACAACCACTTCCAGCTCGGGCGTTACCGTCACCGGCAAGCACGTGGCGGACGACGTGCCGCTCGAGAGGGTTAGAGGAAAGAGGCCAAGAAATGTGAATGTTGAGGGGAAGAAAGATGGTCTCGTGACGTTCAAAAGGTTGCCCCCGAAGCCTGCTCGAAAGCGGGCGGTCGCCCTTCAAGAGAAGTATCGCGGCGAGAAAATCGAGTTAAGCAAGAAGCTCGATGCTAAAAAGAAGAAGGCCCGGTCTCTCCAGGATGAGAATGTGAAGCTTACCGACGAGGTGGCTCACCTGACGGATGAGGTTACTCGACTGAAGGTGGTCGAGGAGACCGCGCGAGAGTTGTCCGCGAAGGTCGAGTCACTGCCGACGCAAGTTGCTGAGGCTGCCAAAGTTGCGGCTGAGCCAGCAGTGGAGGACTTCAAGAAGTCGGCTGAGTTTGCAATGTTGCTGAAAGATCAGCATCGTAAGTCGGTGGCCGAGAACGTCAAGCTCTACCGTGACCGAGGGTGGCTTAACCTCGAGAAGTTCAAGGTCGATCGAGAGGCGGATTTGGCGGCGGCGCGGGCCGAGAGAGAAGAAGCGGCTGCTCGAGCCGAAAAGTAGGCTACACAAGAAGCCGGGAATGCTCAAGAGGAGTATGAGCAGGCTGAAGGCAACCGGGGGGAGCAGTCGGGTGACGATCGGGATCGTACCTCGACAAGTGTGCCCAAGACCCCTGGCGTGTCAGGGTCTGAGAATGTGTAGTTTGCTTTATGTACTTGTGTTTTTTTTGTTTGCAAGGACTACTGACCGTTTGGTCTTTTTGTTGTAGTCGGTTATTGCAGTACACTAACTTTGTTTTAATGAAAGTGAAAAGAATTAAGTTTGTCCATGTGTTGTTGGTCATGAGTTTGCGATGAGCATGAGAGTGGGGACAATAGTTTGAATAATTCCAATTTTCATTAAAAGGGATAAGTACAAAAGGTTGCTTGCTCGATCCACAAGGTGGAGTTCTCGAGACAAGGTTTGTGCTGAGTTACAAAAAGGTTGGGGTGCACGAGTTATGTACCACGCTAACAGGCAACGGGTGGGCTCGACTACTCGAGTCACTTGTAATAGTAACGTAAATGCTGCACGTTCCAAGGGTGATGAGAGACTTGACCGTCTCTGTTTTTGATGTAGAATGTGTTGTCACCCGCCTTCTCGACTATTTCGTAAGGGCCTTCCCATGTAGGTCGGAGTCCAGTTGGAGGAGGGGTGACTTCCTTCATGACCCAGTCGCCTAGTGCTAGTGGCCGGGCATGGACCCTGGAGTTGTAATATCGAGAGACGCGTTGTTTATTATCGAGGTTGCGTAGGTTAGCGACCTCTTGCCGTTCCTCCAATAAGTCGGTGTTCAGTTCGAGTCCCTGACTGTTGTTGGCGGGATCGTAGTGGATGACCCGCTCGGTTGAGATTTTCAACTCGACTGGCATGACTGCTTCGTACCAAAAGCCATGCGAAGGGGGTTTCCCCATTGGCTTTGGTTGGAGTGGTTCGATAAGACCATAGGACCTCGGGAAGCTTCTCAGCCCACAAGCCTTGGGCATCGTTGAGTTTTTTCTTCAGTAGCTTCTTGATGATCTTGTTGACGGCTTCAACTTGTCCATTCGTTTGTGGGTATGCCAGGGAGGCATAGAGGAGTCGAGTCTAGTATTTGCTGGTGAAAGCGCGAATGTCGTCATTGTCGAATTGGCCGCCATTGTCAGTGACGATGGTGTCCGGAGTGCCGAAGCGGCAGTAGATGTTCTTCCATAAGAAGTGCTCGATTTTGGCGGTGGTGATAACCGTGAGTGCCTCAGCTTCGACCCACTTAGTGTTGTAGTCGACTGCAATGAGGATGTACTTGAATTGTCCTCTTGCAGTGGGGAGTTTGCCGATCAAGTCGAGTCCCCATTGTGCAAAGGGCCAGGGGCTGATCATGATGGCCAGTTGTGCTGCCGGTTGCCTAGGAATGTTGGCGTACTGTTGGCATTTGTGGCATGATGAAGCCATTTTGTGGGCGTCCCAACCGAGTGTCGGCCAGAAGTACCCATATCTGAGTGTTTTTTGGGTCAATGATCGTGCACCCGAGTGGTTGCCGCATATGCCGCCGTGTACGTCTTGTAGGACCTTCAAACCTTCCTCGGCGGTGATGCATGAGGTTTGGCATGGATAATCCTCGTCTGTAGAGCCGGCTATCTCGGATGAGTTATCGGGCTGACTTCAGTGCGAGCCGGCGATACTCTACTCGATCGGTTGGGCCCGTTCCGCTAGTCAAGTACTCGAGTATTGGGGTCATCCATGTGTTCTGGATGTCGGTCGAGAAGACCTCCGAGAGTTTTTTGCTGATGCTTGGGTGGGCTAGTACCTCGACCTTTGGCTTTCCTCGGGTAAAGTCGGGTGAGGCCGTGGCTAGACGTGCCAGTACGTCTGCCTTTGTATTTTTCGCACGAGGGATGCGAAGGATTGTTGGATTGTTGAACTGTTGGAGCAAGATTTTTGCATACCCCGCATATGAAGATAGTTGTGGCTCTTTGACCTGGAACTCACCCGTTACTTGTCCACCGACTAACTGGGAATCGCTGAAGATGTTCAGATGCTCGGCCCCCAGTTCCTTCGCGAGTTGTAGTCCTGCAATGAGTGCCTCGTACTCGGCAACGTTGTTGGAAGCTGGGAAGTCGAATTTGAGAGCGTACTCTTAGGTTGACTCATCTGGTGAGGTGATGATGATGCCGGCTCCACTGCTGTGTTTGTTGGATGAGCCATCGACATATAAGTTCCAGTCTCTGTTTATGGGCTTGACAGTGATCGAGGTGCTGACTTCGACCGAAAGAGTCGTGTCCTCCGAAAGTGGGGTCATTTCGGAGATGAAGTCGGCTGCTGCCTGCCCTTTGATCGAGCTCCGAGATTTGTAATGAATGTCGAACTTGCCCAGCTCGATTGCCCATTTTACCAATCTTCCCGATGTTTCAGGCTTCTGTAGTACCTGTCGTAGTGGTTGGTCGGTGAGCACATGGATTGTGTGAGCTTGAAAGTAAGGTCGCAATCTCCTTGCCGAGAAGATCAGAGCGAGTGCCAGTTTCTCGATGAGTGGGTATCGTGTTTCTGGATCAATTAGTGCCTTGCTGGCATAATAGACGGGTAATTCGGTGGAGTTGTCTCGTCTAACGAGTGCAGAGCTTATGGCCGTGGTGGAGATGGACAGATAGACGTACAAAATTTCCCCTGTGATCGGTTTAGACAGCAGTGGGACAGACTCGAGATACGACTTTAGGTGTTGAAATGCTTGTTCACATTTGGGTGACCAGTCGACATTCTCCGTCCTCGAGGCTTTGAGTGTGGCAAAGAATGGTGCACACTTGTCCTTCAGACGGGATATGAATCGAGAGAGTGCCACAACTCGGCCAGTAAGGCTCTGCACCTGAAGTTTTGTTTTGGGAGAGTCCATGTCGAGTATGGCCTGTACCTTCTTGGGGTTAGCCTCGATACTCCTGTTGCTTATAACAAAGCCGAGGAACTTGCCTGCCTCAACTCCGAAGATGCACTTCTCGGGATTTAGGCGCATGCCGTACTTGGTGAGGATGGAGAAGATGACTGATAGGTTGTGTACGTGGTCCTTTGTAGTGAGGCTCTTTACCGATCTTACCAATGTGCTCCTTGAACATGGCGTTGACGAGTCTTTGGTAAGTGGCCCCAGCATTCTTGAGGCCAAAGGGCATTACTTGGTAGCAGTATAGTTCCTTGTCGGTGGTAAAGGAGGTATGCTCCTGATCCAGAGGTTCTATCTTTATTTGGTTATACCCGGAGTAGGCATCCATGAAGCTCAGCAGCTTATGCCCTGCTGTCGAGTCGACCAGTTGGTCGATACGGGGCAGAGGGAAGCTGTCCTTTGGGCATGCCTTGTTTAGGTGTGTGTAGTCGATGCACATTCGCCACTTGCCGTTTGGCTTTCTGACCATGACCACATTGGAAAGCCATGTGGGATAGTGTACTTCTCGAATGAATTCGATCTGTTGTAGCTTGGTGACCTCACTTTGGATTGCCCGGTACTTTTCTTCATCGAAAGCCCTTCGCTTCTGTCGGACCGGCAAAGCCGAAGGATACAGGGTGAGCTTGTGAGTTATGATGTCGGTGGAGATACCGGGCATGTCAGCATATGACCATGCAAAGATATGAGAGGTCCTGCGTAGGAACGTGATTAGGGCATCTCTTGTTGGCGGGTCCAGCTGTGACCCGATTCGAACCCTTCTGTCGGGGTGGTCATCGGAGATCGTGACCTCAGTGAGGTCCTCGAGGGGCTGAGCCTTGAATGAGAGTAGGTCCTCCCCTCTCGGATCATTAGGTGTGTCCTTTGGAGTAGGATGTTGTCCGAGTGATAGGATCTCGGTGCGGCCACGTCCTCGGGCAACTATGGTCGAATAGCACTGTCGTGCAACCTCCTGGTCCCCTCGAATGGTTGTTGTTCCAGCTGGGGTGGGCATCTTCATGATGAGCATGTGGTATGCGATGATGCACTTTAGACGACAGAGTGCAGGACAGCGGAGTATAGCGTTGTAGGAGGAAGGGCAGTCGACTACAATGAACTCGGTATCTAGTTGGGCACACTGGGGGTGTGTGCCCAGAATTAGGGTGATTGTGTCGGACCCTAAAGACTGTGTTATGTCACCCGAGAAGCTGAGTAAGGGTTCATGATCCTGTATGAGCTTCGAGCTGTGTCGCTCGAGCTGTTTATAAGCAGGATGAAAGAGGACATTTACCGCCGAACCCCCGTCAATGAGTACCCGGGACATATCGTACTGTCCAATTCGGGCAGTTATGAGGAATGGGTCTTCGTGTGGTTGTTGTACATGATTTTCTTCTGACTCGTCGAAGGTTATCGGGGTCCACCCTGTTGAGTTGGCCGAGGAACTCCGGTAGTTGTGGATGTTGAACACTTCAGATCCTTGGCCAGCACGAGTGCAACGCTTCTTTGATCGTTGGGAAGTAGGTCCAATCCTGGCGCCCCCGTCGATTGTGTTTATTCGGCCTTGTGGTTGTTGCACGAGGGCGACCTCATCTGCCCGTCGGGGATGAAACTGGGTGAGTTTGCCTTCTCGTTGAAGGGATTCGATCATGTCTTTTAGGGCGATGCACACGTTCGTGTTGTGGCCGCCATCATCATGGTATTTGCAGTACTTGCCCGTGTTCCGCAGTTTGGCCCTTGGGAACTTCTTTGGTGGAGGGTCGGGTATCTCGTTCTTGCATTGGTCCCAAATCTCCTCGTAAGAGGCAGTTAGGACGGTGAATACTGTGTACCGAGATGATTGGCTAGGTGACCGGTAGGGCGCTGACGATGGTCTGTTATTCCTAGCCCTACGATCAGGACCGACACTGGGGTGGGATTTGTGCTTGATGCTCGAGTTACTTGACCTGGAGTCCTATTGCCACTCGACTGAGATGGAGGTGCTGCTCCGTGGATTGTGCCCGAGTGGCCTCCATATGTGTCAAACTCGGCTTGTGCGTGTCGGACTGCGAAAGCCATGAGTTGGTCGTAATCAGTCGGTGGGCTGGCGTTGATTTCGTAAAGGAAATAGCCCTTGCGCAGTCCGTGTTTAAAGGCAACGGTCGCAAGTGTCTTGTCGAGGTCTCGACAACGTGTTGTTGCCGACTGCCACTTGTTGACGAAGTCTTTTAGTGTTTCCTCTTCTCCCTGTAGCACCTTGAAGAGTTGGGCTGTGGTATGGTATCCGTCGGTGCGAAGGATGAATCGAGCAGCAAATGTGTCGCACAGCTCAATGAATGAGCCGATGGAGTTGGGTTTGAAGTCGAAGAACCAGCTGAGCGCCTCACCCGTAAGTGTCTCCTGGAATGCATGGCAGGCCTCGGCTATTGAGTAGCTTTTTCCAGCCACAATCGAGCGAAAATTATCCATATGAATGTAAGGGTCGGTCGTGCCATTGTATCGGTCAATCTTCAGTGATTTTCCCCCGCATGGTCGAGTGGCATGTAGGATATCGAATGTGAAGGGACTTGGACGTTCCTGGAATCCGGCAGTCGTCACGTGCTTGGCGTTAAATCCTTCGGCTCGCTCTATACGTCCCTCGAGTCGTTCGATTGACCGACTCGACCGTAAGATGAGGTTATAAGAGATGGGTGTCTCGACCGTGGGTGTCGTATCGACAACCCGTGTTGGTTGTGGGGGCGGGCCATTAGCTGGACGGAGGATGGGTTCGGGTGTACCGGGATTTGGACAATGTTTGGGTCGGGTGAGGAAGTGTCGACCGTTGTGAAGAATTGTCTTTCTCTTGCTCGCGAGTGTTCTTTGGCACGAGCCTCGAGTTCCTCGCACCGAGCAAGGGCGACCATCATCCGGGCGTGTTCTCACCGCCGTGTCTCGCGTAGCTCGGCGAGGTCCTTTTTCACGAGGTCGTTCATTGCCTCACGGTCGAGTGGTCGACGTATGTCGGCCTCATCCCCCGCTGCTCTAGTAGTTGTGGAGCCAGGGGTGTCGTATTGGAGTGTTATGGACAGTTCTCGAGTGCTAGGATCACTCGTGTCATCACTGGGGTAAGTCTTGGTGGTGAGAAATGTGGTTTGAGTTATCTAGTTCCCACAGACTGCGCCAAATGTTTCTGCAAGGTTTGTCGGTCCTGACAGAGGTACGTAGTATCTGATAAGATGATGGTTGACCCGGGTCAATAGTCAAGTTCCTAAAAGACAACACGAGAGTTGGACTGGGCTGGCCAGTCTTTACTCCTCCGAAGGTTAAGTTAGTCTTTATGAAGGGATTTAAGCAGAGTAACGGTAGGTGAAGAAGTTAATGCTTACCTCTGTTGAAGGAGTAAATGTCGTTTATATAGGAGAATAGGAGAGGTTCTCCTAGTTTGTTTCCGATGTGGGACTTATATGCTGATCTGGGCATATAAGTATTGTAGAGCAAAGTACTTTGGGGCATCGTTGAGGCTAGCCCCGAGTGAGGCATGGCCTACTCTTGTGTCGGGGTAGTGGGCGCGAGTCCCGACTGCCTGTCGGGCCCATGGCCGGGGTCTATGCGGGGCCGAGTGGGTCCCTAGTGAGGTCTGTTTGTGCTTGAGGTAATGCAGTACGAACAACTTACACGTTTGTAGTAGCTTTGTTAGCTTCTAACTCTAGGTTTACACCTCCTGCTTCTAAGGTTCCATCTCCTGCATGCTTCTATAGCTAGCTTTGAAGAATCATCAGATAATTTTGGAAAATTGACACCTTATGCTTAACTAGGTCGGTAGTGACGAATCTTGTGCTATTCAAAGGCGGTGGTGTTGATTGCAGCGCTGATTTTAGGCGGTGGTGTTGGTTGCAGCGCTGGTCTTAGGCAATGTGAAAGGAATCGGGGAAGGAGGAAGACGATGAACAAAAGTAACAATGGTTTGAGTTTAGTTCGACCTATTCTACCGTGAAAAACAAAACTTGGTTTCTGTTTAAGAGATTTAGACTTGGGCTTGGGCATGGGTTTGGTCTAAAAACATAACCAAATATGATTTTTAATTAAAATAACTATAAAAATATAACAATTGATAAATTCTACACTATATATGTATACAATTATCGCACTAAGCACATATATCAACTATCAAGTGACAATATATAAACATAACTAATTCTAAAAAAATTCCAAAGAAAAAATTATTTAACCAATTTTTTTTCTTCTAAACTTATTTTTTTCCTAATATTAAAAATTTAGGTTGTTACACTTTCCTCTTGGGCAGTCAAACCATTTTACCTCCCTATTTCCTACATTTCTAGCCTTTAGTCAAGTCATCACCTTCATTCTTTCCCTCTCCTCTTCTCTTTTTCTTTTTATTTTTCTCCTTGACGTCTAGTGGACCGGTCAAATACCACCGTCGACCGTCGAGCTTGAGCAACTGTTCACTTCCACCACCATTTAATTTCCACCACTTTCCTCACATTTTCTCCCAAAATTTCTTTCATCAAAGTTGTTCACCACACCCATATACATCTAATCCACCACTTTTCTGTTGGAGATCCTCACTACATCCACCAAGGACATCATCAATCTCAAGGAGCTTGAAGACAGAGCAGGGAGAAGAAGAGAAGAGAAGAGAAGAAAGAGGAGCTTCCACTAAGCCTTGAGTGACACAAGGTTGGGAGCAGCCACTCTACTGAGCCTTTCTCATCCTATCTTTTTATCTTTGTATCTAGATTTAATTCTATGGATTTTTTTAATATATTTCTTAATGGATAGTAAGTAGTTTCATAAGGTTGGGGACTAGGGCACACTAGGGTTGTATGCCCTAGTCCATATATGTTGTTGTGTTGATTTGATTATGTATTAATGCTTTGTGATGAATAAGTATATGTGCTATCTAATTCAATATATGTTGGGTACTTGTTTAGGAATTTACCACTTCTTGAGCATGTTATCTAATCTACTTTGATCTGAATGTGTAAGCTTGATAACTTTGCATATTCTTGGCCATTGGTAGTATATATGATGAGGACTGATATTATGATAACTGTTGAATGATTCCTTCAATTCATCTGTTTTGTTCCTTCATTCACTGTGAGACCCCGTATTTTTATCTAATTATAATTAAACTATTCTAATTATACATGTTAGTATTATAGCTTTAGGTAGTAAGGATGGGCCTTAATTATTCTAACTAGAGGAGGAGATATGATCAGAAATTATACCGGTATAGCTTAGCTTAATTAATTTACTTGATCATCTAGTTTTCAATCATGCATAAAGCCTTATGCATGCATTTCATGGATAATACATATGCATATATAGATAACGTAGCACTCATACAGCCTAGCATATATATATAGCAATAAGTTATGCATGCAAGAAATCCATACGTGAGTTCATCTTGTGGGTATGCATGTATAAGAAGATAATGAATGATAGGATGTAGGCAAGGATAAATGAATGTCAAATCAAGTGAAAAGAGACATTTGTGGTTAGGGTAATTTGCAAGGAATAGTTGTGGAGAAAGAGGGATAAACCACATAAGTTGCAAGGAAGAATTGTGGTGAAGAGGGGAGTGCCCCATGTAAAAAGTAAAAGGATAGACAAAGGGAATGAACACCTGGAAGGTGAAGATTGTGCCATGTAGAGGAAAAATCAATGGGTGAAAGGAAAAGGTTACATGTGGAAGCTCTCTCATAAATGAAGGGGATATTTGCATGAAATTTACTTACGTAAGTTTTTCTTGGTTAGCTATTCTAGCTAGTATAAAAGGAGGAATTCACCATCAAAGGAAAACGGAGATATGACAAAGAGAGTAAGAAAAGAAACAAGAGAGAAAACTAGGAAGGAAAGGAAGGAGAGGGGAAGAAAGGAGGAACAAAACAAATTTCTTATTCGAGGTTAGTTGCGAAAGGAAGGGAACTAGAGACAACTAGGTCGAGAGGTAGGATCCTTGCTCCTCAATGATTGGACTATATTATATTTAATTTCTATGTTATTAGGTTATTGTTTTTATATTTGTTTTACTTCAACTATATATATGACTACATTTGCTTGTTGTCTATGTGCGATATGTTAATTGTTATTTTGGATGACGAATAAAATATTGATATTATTATTGCATATGATTTATATCATTACAATAAATACATGATCATTTAGTCATGGGTTTGCATAGAGGAAAAACCATGCATGTGTGCACACGTACTTTTGCGAAATTAAATGGAAGAAGTAGAGGAAGTATGACTAAAGGCACTACGAGAGAGGGGATGGACTAGTGGCCTTACGAAAAAGAGAGGGGATGTATTGTCTATAAAAAGAGAGAACTAAATTTAAAATTCGGAGAGAACAACGAGGGTTAACGTATATATTATAGTACTCGCGGCTACAATGGTTAAATACACGGTATGGGACGTGTAGGTCGGAGTATTTTAATATGTAAGTTAACATGATTAGATTATGGAGTGAGTTCATGCATACATGTCATGTTCATATAACATTAAGATTAAATATGATAACTGACCATGAGGGGTTTTACAAGACCTACTGAGCCTTTAAGCTCACATCCTAATAGATGTTGCAGATAATAGTGCTACAAATGTGTTGGATATTTTGGGTCGATGGATGTTACTTTGCACCTTTAGTTGAAGCTCCTACAAAATTCCACAAATACAATATATTATTAACAAATAATAATAATTATATTAAAGCCATAATAAGTTTAAAATCATATAATATAAACACTTATCTCTCGGATTTGTACGGCTTGTGACGGAATCTTGCTATGATAGAGTTTAAGGTTGAGGCATGTAAACACTGCCCTTAAGAGTAGATTTTTCCCCTCGGAGACAATATCTCGGTGTAGCAGGTTTGTGGCGGTCTACCCTCCAAGATACAACAACCGTTAATCCTTGTGAGCATACACTCGCAAACTCGGATCCTAGAACCGCTTGATAATTTCCTTTGGCATAGAAAGTGAATAATTACATGAGTGTTTTTGAGGGACTACCACAAAAATACTTAAAGGAATAAAGAGAGCTCAAATAGAATGGGGAGAGGAAATCAAGGTTCTGGTATATTGGTATATGTAATGCGGTTAAGCAACAAGCTTTATATAGGAGATTTTCACTCTTTTTTGAACGTGAGGCAATAAAAGCTTGTTTATACATAACGGAAACTCATTTAAGTAGATAACGGAAACTCATTTAAGTATTGAAGATGCATGCAAACAATATATTGTACCTATGCATGCAATCAAGCAAATGAATAACTAACCAAGGAATAATGACTGCCAATTCAAATATTCAATTGTAAGTTTGTAACCGATTACTCTATTGCCAATTAACTCATGTAACTCATATTTTATGGCAATCAATAATTGAATGAACATTTGAATTTCGAAAATAAGGAATGACCTTTTCAATTGATTTGGGAGAATTTATGTTTGCAATAAGAATTTTGAAATACCTAGTAAAATTCCAACAACAAATGTTGATGTGGAATAAGACTGAAGATTGTTTGACGCTTGCTATATGTGTGCTGCTACTACAAGACAAGTTTTTATTTTCACCCACTCAAAAACGCTTTACTTGTAATTTTATTCTAGCTTTCCGCAAACTTTGATGTTTTGTAAAATAATAAATAAAATTCGCTTTGTATACTAATTTGCTATCATATTTATGTTGTTGTGATTTTAATTGCTACAACACAAATATGATTCACGTCCCAATGCAATTATTTTGGGTTGGGGCGTGACATTCACCTTAGTGATGAACAATTCTTTTACCCTTTTACGGCTTAAGATACCTTAGCAAGAATTCATTCTCATACCATAGCATGGGTGGAATGTGACGATTGTTCTTTTGAGTTTCTAAAGAAACCTAGAGTCATCATTACCATAGCATGAGATTAATTTGACCTAGTTTTGATTTTCGAGGATTTCTAGAGTTAAATCTAATCCCTCGGGTACGACACTCATCATATCACTTCCAAAGCTAAAACAATGCGCACGCTTGCATTTGTATGTGTCATACTATTACATACTGGCCAAAATGGTACCTGAAAGAAAGACTTTCGTTGATGGTACCTATAGTAGTTCTCGGTCAGCCAAAATAGTATTTATGTTGCTGCTAAAAATCTTGGTATTGCTGATGTTTTGATGGCTAAAGCCTCTGCTATTAGAGATTGGCTTTTGGCAGTGAAATAAATTTTCCTCGAGTGTTGGTGGAAGGAGACTCCAAGTTGTTGAATGGGAGTTGTAGCATTCCTTGGCGACATGTTAAGTTCCTAGTTTGAGATATTGGAAGTGTAACTACTCAATTTTCACAAAAGTATGTCTTCGGGGAGGCAAATTTTGTGACTGATGCTTTGGCTTCCCTTGGCCACTCTTTGTAGACCTTGTCTTCTTGGAACCATTTGTTGCCTATACTTACAGTATTGCATTTCAACTTGATCAATTAGGATCCGATTGTATTAGAGGTTTCTATTCGTAAATTATTTTCCTTAGTAAAAAAAAAAAAGTTCTCCGTTAGCCAAAATGGTATTTCCATCCATATTTCCGTTAACTTTCCGCACATACATTTTTTCAAATGTGGTAAATCCCCAAAAATAATTGGCCAAAATGGTACCTAAAAGAAGTGTACATCACATGTTCACATTTAACAAAAATATGGACAAAGATACCAATTTGTCGACAGTCTATAGGTACGCATTTGGGGATAAATTTTATTTAGGTTCCGATTTGGCCGAATATGATGGTCAGGGTACCAATATGGTGATTTGCACTGGAAAAAATTCAGACTTGGAGGAACTCCAAAGAAAAAGAAGTACCCAGAAACACACTTTAAAAAGCTTCGCTAATGTAATAGTACTGTTGTAGTATTTGTAAAGTTCTATTGGATTATGGCTCGGTTGGCAATGGTCGTTAAGCCGACGAGCGAGTTATAGCCATTTCTCTAGGACCTACCCTAGTTAGTAAATTCACGAATTATTCGCGAATCGCGAATTATTCGCGAATTATTCGCGTACGTACGTTTTTTTCAAAAAAAATGTCCGTTTTCCGTATTAAACTCAAAGATTCGGAAAAATTCGCGTTTTTTAAGTGGCGATATTCGCGAATAATTCTGATGGCTGAATTATTCGGCTGAAAAAACGGCAGATTTTTTGGGCGAGAGAAAGAGGAAGAAAAAAGGGCAGAAGAAAGAAGAAGAATAAGATAAAAAGAAGAGGAGACGTGGGGGTAGGGAGAGAGAGAGAGAGAGAGAGAGAGAGAGAGAGAGAGAGAGAGAGAGAGAGAGAGAGAGAGGATCACGTGGGTGAGAGAGAAGAGGAAGAAGAAAATAAAAAAAAGAGGGCACGTGGGTGAGAGAAAGAGGAAGAAGAAAAGAAAAAAGAAAAAAAATAGAGGAGGTGGGTGAGAGAAAGAGAGGGAGATTGTTTTGAACAATGAGAAATAGAGGGAGATAAGAAAGAAAGAGAGAATTATGTTTATGTATTATTAAATTACTTGATTTTTAAAAAAATTATGTTTTAAAAGGCATATTTATTATATATAAGTATTATAATTGAGATATATTAATATATGTATGTCCGTATTTTTCCGTCCGTATTTTTCATTATATCCCGTTTTAAACACGTACGTATCAAATTTTATAATTTACCGTTTCCGTATTTTATGACCGAATTTTTAAAAGTATTTTTCACTAAAAGTTCCCGAATTATACACGTACGTATTTTTAATGTTTAATTCCCGTACCGTATATTACTAACTATGGGACCTACTTTACATTTAAAAGAGGTTGCGATCCAAATAAGAAATTGAGCTATTTACATGTTTCTCCACAAACACAGAGATAACAGAGTCCAGACTTTTAATTATAAATTCTACATAATTAGAAAATATAATGATAATAGGAAGAAAAAAAACACCACACATACACTTGTTATCTCCATTGGGTGAGTGTGGTCTACGCCTTGCACAAAGGCTAGGCCAGATGATGTTGCGAGGAGGAACGATAGATTTCATCAACATAAGCCGAGGGAACATAAATTGCATTCGAAAGTGAACTATGCGTCCGGCCATAAAATAAATATATCAATCCTCCTATGGCAAACCATACAGAGACGCGGATCCATGTCGCAGCTCTAAGAGGTAGATATGAAACACAGAATTAGTAGTTAATATAATATGTTTGCAAATTTACAGATCAGTGAGGAAGATTCGAATCATCTTTTAGGCTTGTTCACATTCTGTGTTTGCATATGCATTCGCTTATTTATGTATGCTAAGGAGGGAACTCACCCAAGATCAATAAGTAGGTAGGTATTTATGAGAATGCAAGCAGCAGGTAAGAATGGAACAAATGGGCAAGTGAAACCTGAGGAGAAGACAAAAAAGTTGTGAGTCAACGGCTAATGAAATACACCTCCGGCGTTTGCCTGCAAGTATGGTAAATAATACAATGTTCATCAAAGAAAAAGCAAATCAAATAATTCGAATATTAATTCATCAACTACACAAGCCTTCTTAGTTCGATGCACTGCATTTTACCACTCCAAGAACAACTAAACATACATTGGATTTTAAAGTTGAAAGACCTAGAAGGTTACCAAAATTCTAAACTATATCGAGTTTAATTAATTATTTTCTTAAACTTTTGCCAATAAAGTCCACTCTCAATACTAGCAGAGAACTTAGAGAAGAAAAGTTCTAGAGAATCAAGACTTTAGATAGATCCATCAACATTGACCGACACTATATAAATGATAAATCAACTGTACCTCCGGTGTGTCCAAAACTGTGCCTTGCATCATCTTGATCTATACAGGATAGCACAATCAAGCAGCACAGCACGAGAATTCCACATAGTCCACACAATGTGAAACGAAGAGTGCTGGTACAAGCAACAAATTCGCACAGAGTTTTCATACATTAAACTAAATCTGATGAAACTAAACATATATATGTCCAGTCTCATCCCCATTCACATATGAGTTTCAAACTGAAAAATGCATACGTTTCTTGTATTCACTACTAAAGCATAGCAAACACAGATATGGTCAAATTTAATGTTAGAATTTTCTCAAAATATATTTATACTCATTGGATTCTAAAATATAATTGTCCAGTCTCATCCCCATTCACATGAGTTTCAAACTAAAAAATGCATATGTTTCTTGTATTCACTACTAAAGCATAGCGAACACAGATAGATCTTAATAGAATAATGGTCAAATTTAATGTTAAAATTTTCTCAAAATATATTTATACTCATTGGATTCTGAAATTGAGAGAGTAGCCTGGTTCTCTATACTAGTAAAAGTAATGTTGTCGTATAAACTATGTGCATAAAGATACATTCTGGCTGCATGAACTACTGCATTGATAATCAACTTTCACATGGATCACACAATGATATAAATGCCAATTCCAGATGATATTTTGAATCTGCAAGTAATATGACTTGCATTATCTTGGAGCGATTATTTCTAACTGAAAACAATGTAAATAGAAAAATAATAATGACAAATAGGAATCAACATTGAGTTGGAATACTTTTTACAAACTACATTCCATTTAGATTGGACCGAGTAGGAGACTAGAAGATGTCAGACAACCACTAGATCCCAAAAGCTTAAGTAGAGAACAAATGAGTCAACGATGTATATTCATCTAACATTTCACCACCTGCAGCCTCATCTGGCACGTGCAAGGAGGCAGATACAAATCTGAGATAAACATTTAGGCGTAGTCCCACCCTGCAACTTGCAAATTAATACGTAGGGAATTGGGAGAAGAGGTTTTGAATCCAGTATCTATTGAAAGCAGAGCCTTTCAATAGAGCCCCAATGTCATTTTAGACAATCCCAAGTCCCCAAAATCTTAAACTGCTTGAGAATGGGCCAACAATGTATATCTTTAGCTAGCAAAAGTTTCTTCTTAAAAAGTCAAAACACACCATCTAAAATAAAAAATCTAGTAAAAAATCTGGCAATTCCAGCAATTAAAATATAAGAATAACATAAAAATCTAAGGAGTATAAGTGGCCAAAGTGGAGTGCGCAAATCATTCCCCATAGAAAAATGCTATTAAATAAATATCAACAAGTGCAAAATGGATGACAAACCTGGAAAGACCATTAGCTGAAGCTGCTAGTGCAAGGACAAAAACCCCTATGCAGAGACAGGTTATGGTCCAGGCATCAATTTTCCGCCTTGTTTGTTCATTTAGATTCTCTGTATGATTATTATCCGTCAAAAAGGATGAAAAATAAGAAAAAATTGGACTTTCTAAAGAAGAATGAATCAAAAATGGATTTTCAAGAAGCAATAAATAGTTTGTCTCAAAATGAAAGCAACAACACTCAGGTAATTCTTCTATTCGATTTTTTACCACCAACCCTCCTGCCCAGCAAAAGAAAAAAGGCCCTAATTGGGAATTTGAGTTTTAGTCGGATAATTGTTCATAAATATCAACCTTATTAATGCAAGCCTTTATCTTACAATAGTAAAGAAAATTTATCAAAGCTGTAAAGAAAAGCATGGGCCTTCATGGGACTGCCAGAAAATGAAAATTTTCATATTCACATATTGAACTAGATTGAGAAATATCAATCATACAACAAAAAGCAATTGTCTAGGATAGAACCTTTGTTTTTTAAAATGAGGCCATCTTCATTTTACATGGAGTAGTCCGGCGCTAGAGGAATTCAGACTAACTTTCAATCATCCATGTTTGGTAAGGGGCATCATCCCCTTACGAATCACAACATCATGAGTTTATGCAACTCAAGTGCAATAATTTTTTTTCCAGACTTCAAATCAAGTAAGCTAGTATTACCATGTGATATGCTTTTCTGAATCAGAGGATGGCCAAGTAATGCCTCCCCAATTTCATGTATATTGTGACTCTCATTCTCAGATGAGCCAGCAGGATCTTTAAGGTTTTTGCTGTCACTTTCTTGAATACTGCAACCAAATCGTAATGATACTGACTTAATAGACTCTTGGAGTGATGATGAAAGGGGCACCTCATCTGGAGGAACATATCTAAGTATCAAGACTGAAACTGCTGCGGTAGTAAATGCAAAAAGGGTACCAACACTAACCTGTATAAACAATATATATATATATATATATATAAGTAAGGATAAGACTACAAAAGCAAGAAAGCGATAAAGATTAATCGCAATATAAAAATTACTGTTACAAAAAATATCTATATACACATTTAAGGATAAAAGTAGAAGAGCAAGAAAACGAAAAAGATTAGTGTAACTAGCTTCCCCCCCCCTCTAGCCCGCCCTTCCTTAAAACACAAAGCTCTTTAAGAACCGTTGGAAAACACCGTCACTTTATTTGTGGGTGATTATTGGAAATCTAAAACAATGAATCTTTTATCAAATTAAATAACCGGTCGAAGGTTAATTAGGTTTTCGGGTAAAGTCATAGCCTGAACAACAAGTCCTTAAATGAATACAGAGATGAATAATAGGAACAATTCGAAAACAATTCCTATAACAAATTGCACCCCCCCCCCTTCTCGCCAATGGGGTTGGCCGGGGGTTTTCCCGGCTAGGTTTAAAATCATTTAATAAACTTTTTGGCCTATAAAAATAAAAATAATAATTTCAATAGTGGAAAAAAAGCCTATGTAAGCCATCCCACTACTCCTACAAGTCGGGGGGGTTCCTTAGCCTTTTCTGGGGTTTGGGGTTTTGAAATATTATAAATTTATTAATTAATTATAGATTTTTTTTTGTTTTAGAAATAGGGTTTTTTAGGATATATTTTTTTTTTTTAGTTTTCTTGTATTAAAAATATTTATTCTATTATATTTATGTTATTGAAATTTATTATAAAATATTTTTCTTTATTTTTTATTTTCCGTCTATTATTTAAATCTTAAAAATTGATATGAATATAAGTATTCTTATTGTTGCTAATCTTTTTTTTTAAATATATACAAATCTTAGTTTATATCTTATTTGTTTCTTAAAATTATATTTATTAATCTATTTTTAAATATTTATTGAAATTATCTTTATTTGATCAAATAATAATTATATTTACTCAATTTGTTAAAACTTATACCTTTATCAAGTTCTCAAAATTGGGAATTAATAAAAATAATTATTCTCGTTAAAAAAATTTTTATCTCCTAGAATTGAATTCAAAAAAACACTTAAAGAAAAATCTTTTGGAAATACAAAAAAAAAATAAATAAATGTAAAAGTAATATATAGATAAAAAATTGGAGTGGAATTCTAAAAAGACAATTTCCTCTTGATTCTCCTCGTTAAAATGAAAATGTCGTGGAGAGGTGGTGTGGGATCAACATCGAGATTCTGTTGTTTTCTCGGGTGAGAAGGTGTGTGTGAGAAAAGAGGATAGGGGGGTGAGGTGGGGAGGTGAAGGTCGGTGAGGGAGGTAAAAGGGTGGTTTTTTTTAATAGTGTGAATCGAGGTATAAAGGTGATTGATCAAGGGAGATTAAAAATTTAATTCCTTAATTACAAACTTAAAAATTAAAAAAATATCGGTATAAAAATACTGAAAATAAAATGTCGTGAGTGTATCATTCTCGAGTCTTTAAATGAAGTTAGAAAAAAATAATTTCTGAAGAATTCCCGAAGCTCTTTAAATATTACCAAGATTACGAATTTAATCTCGATTAATATCCGAATTAAGTCCTTAATATTTCCGGGGTCTCACACTATGCATTTGAGGCCATCATTTATATAAAAGATGTGATCATCTTCACTAACTCCAGAAAAAAAAACTTTAGCTTAACTTACCATTCCAGCCAATTGTGAAACATCCATAAAGAATGCCAGAACTGCTGCAAAGATACCAGTTGTAACAGTGCTCTTCACAGGAACTTGGGTGTTTTTATTAATGTCTGAAAAAAATGATGGCAACAATCCATCTCTGGCCATTGCCATCAGGATCCGTGGCTGGAAAATCAAACAAAGAAAGAGCTTTCCGATTAGTAGGTGGAACAAAAGATCTCATTTGACATAATGAGGAGAACAAAGTCCTTTCTAATAGCCAAATACCTAAGTGTGAAACCAAAACATATGAAATTCTATTGATATTACACCATATTTAAGGTTGAGGGCTTAAGTTTATAGTAGACCATTGAAGATGAGAACAATGATACATTATCTTCCTCCAAGTATCTTTCTAATCAAGGAAAAGCCCTCTAGATAGACTAGTACATAATATGCTGAAGAGTGAAGAGTTAAAAATATATCACAATCGAGCAACTGTCTTCGCAATGGATTCGTATAGAGTTTTGGTATTCTTTAGCATCCGGTTGACCCCAACATAATAGTCAGTGAAAATCATAAATAGTTATAACTAACTCATTCTTGTCACAAATAAAGAGAAATATATCCAAACATAATGACCCGTAACTTAAGATTTATAATGACAGAGAATTGCAGCAGAGGTTACCTTGTACAAGGATTAGTTAGATTGCTATTCTATATGTTGATGTACAGCTAAACATACCTCTAACTGAGAATAAATCATACCTCTAACTGAGAATAAATCGACTTCTAAAAATTATTCCTCAATACCCTATTCTGGCAACAGGTTCATAACTATGCTAAATCCGACTGAAGGTACTACTTACACACCTGGGCGAGAATCGAACCCAACAAACTTGCAAAGAGAGCAGTAACTGCACCAGTTGTTATAATATACCTGCAATATGTACATATATATATCTTAAAACAATAGTTATATGTTAAAAGGCTCTCAATGCTGGAGAATGGAGTAACAACAGAAACAAGTTGAATATGCTTACACTGCCCATTGCACGCCATAGCTAGCAAATACTGAGGAGATGGGAGTGTCCGGATCCAAGGCATAGTACGGTACTAAGCCGGTAATGACAACAGATACAAGCATATACAAAATGCAACATATAAACAATGCTATTCCTATACCAAGGGGCAGATCCCGTTGAGGATTCTTCACCTGTCATATAAAAAAATAAAAATAAAAAATTGTTTTTAAAATCTTGAAGAGCATTGATATATAGATATATATAAATATACAAGAAGGATGGAAAGTCGTGGAATTGAGAGAGAGGGAGAACTTTCTTGAATCCTTAAGATAGTGGCACCCAATCATAAATTTGATTAACTGAAACTAATCATCATAGATTTATTTGGTTTGGGAATGAATCTCAATAGTATAACAATGGGACCATGACCATCTTCAAGAGGTAACTTAAGCATAAGTGTTCCTTAGGTGTTCCTCTGGTAATTCTTGCTAAATTTCCTTGCTTATTTTATGGCAAGACATGTCAACTACTCAGCTAATTTTAATCCTCTGCCACATGAATGTTTTCTCGATAGTTCCTTAGAGTAGCTGCCGTAGTAGACATTTTCGTTTTACCCAAAAATACTAAAAAACAGCCTTTAAAACGTTGATGCTCTAATCATGCTTCTATTTCATAACTGAGAAATTAGATACGGTCCAAAAAAAATAGACATAACTTAGATATTTCCAACACAGCTATAACTGTATATGAAAATATCTAAGACAAACTATCTGCTACACAAAATTCTTACCTCCTCAGCTGTGCTGGTAACTGAATCGAAACCAATGTATGAAAAGAAGACCACAGCAGACCCAGAAAACATCCCATTTATTCCAAAAGGGAAATACCTGAAAAATTAAAGTGAAATGTGAGGTGGACCAGTAATCAAGGGAAATGATCATATAAGACCGTGTAGATACTCATTACCCGCTGGGAAGTTCATATCCAACCCATCCAGTTTTGAAACCCAGATATCCACCAGCTATCATGATGAAAAGCATTACAGAAACGTTTACTGATGTAACAATCATTTGTACCAATGAACTCTGAAAAATCAGGTTCTTTCCATTTGTAAGAATAAAACATAGAATAGAAAAATCCAACTTCCAATTAAATTCTTTTTTTGGGTACTAATTTAAGGAAAAATAAGTACCTCCTTGATTCCTGTACACAATAGGAAAGTGACAATAAGAACTAACACTGCTGCAGATGGATCAACCACAACACCAATCACAGGGATGGTGTGACGGGCCAAAAAAGCAGGCAACTTATCCAGCCCTCCAAAAAACAAGGCCTGAATTAAAGAAAAAGAAGAATGATGGGATTCTATTAAGATTGTAGATACAATAATTTGTTAGAAAAACTAAATGATAATTTTGTAGTATTATAATGACCTCTGCTGGTAGCAGCATATACCTTTGCCATCCTCTGTCCATAGTAAATTATTTTTCTAAAGTTGTGACACTCTCACTCATATATGGAAAGATAAGATTATTTATCTATAACTTAGTTACAGCTATTGTAACTCATACAAAACTACTGTTAAAAGAAAGATAGTTTGAGTCAGATAAGTGTTTCGAAAATGAAAGCATCTTGAAAAGTCTTCAGACCTGGCAAGGCTAGGGACTCTTGTATCCTATGGTGAGAGAATCCTAAGCACTAGAACGTTGAACCAACTCTTCTCGCAGAATCTTAGAGGCCTATCTTCTCGGTCACACTAACTAGGGGATCTCCGACCTCAATCTGAACGAGGTCGATCTAGCTGTTCAACCAACAGTAGGCATCAACAGATTATTCGACACCTAAAGCTTTCTGTATGATATATGGTATATATGCATATATATATATGAATATATTTATCATTGACACTTTTTAATAATACTGGAAAATGACAAAAGAAGATGATATATATGTACCAGATTTGGGGTTATGCCACGAGCAACAGCTGAACCACCTATAGTGTATTCTAGAACCAGAGCCCAACCAACCAACCAAGCAACACTAAGGAAACCACAAAATGTTAGCCACTGAGGATGTCATAAAAATAAAAGTAAAAAAATAAGAAGACCTACATGATGTTAAATCAGTTATTTTATTTTATTTTACTTTCTTTTCTTTGAAAGAAAGTCATAAATTTATTCATTAACCACCAAGATTACAAACATGGGAGTGACTGGTTATGAACAATCAGTTCATTTTTGGATAAGAAACAAAATTTTATTGAAAACAAGAGAGAATAGTACAAGCAGTGAACAAGAAGTCAACTGAAAAACAGAACTAGCCTAGAACAGCTAGGCTGCTACACTCAAAAAAAATGAAAACAACTAGAACTAACTAGGCCATTACATCACAACTGCATACCATTCCAACAAAATTAAGGAAACAGAATACTCCTTAAAAACAGGGGAAGTAGAATCCCATAATGATGCCAAAAAGTGAACTGTTCGCCAAAGATGCTCTACTTCCTCTCTCTTTACATCATCAAAAACCCTTCTATCTATCTCCATCCACAAAACCCAAAAGATTGCCACCATAGCACATCTCTCCAACACCACTCCTCGCTTATTACCCCCAAAAAAGCTATAACTCTCACAAAATAATTCCTTGCAAGATTCAGGGTTACCCCAAGATAAAGCAGCCCCTCTAAACAAACGAGACCATAAAGCTAAGGCTACTGGACAGTGAAGGAGTAGATGGTCCATGGTTTCAGAGGCACTTCTACACATAATATACACCCGTGAGGAGAGAGGGAGAAATAGAGCCTTCTCCTTTGAACCATGTTGCAAGTATTAATCTTAAGAGGCATTTAGCAATTTGGTGGGACAGTTTAACCGTGTTTTCAAACATACCATTTTCTTTTTCTAATAAGAAAATTTTATTATATTTAACAAATAATTTTGTGATTTGAAATTTAATATTTCAGAAAGCGGATGCCATCAAAAGCATTAATCTGCGTGTGAGGTTGACACTTTCTTAGTCCATACTCCATAGCATGGCTGAAAACTACTATTCATTATTCATACAGTTTTTTCAAATGATTAAAGAGATTTTACATTACCCTTCTCCAACACATATGTATGAATAATGTTAAGCACTCCCAGCAGATGGACAACGACATGCAAGTTCTGCATAACAAAATGCTGAGAGTGCAGCAGCTATCCCAGCAATTAAGAATGAAATGGTAAGCGCAGGTCCTGCATGCTCTCTAGCAACTGTTCCGACAAGGACATATACTCCAGCACCTATAGTAGCTCCAACTCCTGATGAAAAGGGAAGAGTATGGGTGCATAAATTGGAAAAAAAAAAAAAATATATATATGTATATATATATTGACACAATTGCAATAATTAACATGATAAAAACATTATATACTGCAGTAGGACATCACAGACGGTTAAATTTCCATTCTGCAACAAAACTATATTTATACAATTTCAAGAACTCACTAAAGGAAACTTCTTTCAGTCGCATTAAAACAAAAACGATTTGTAAAGAAGTAAAAAGAGGAGTAGAAAATGGGAGGGAACGTTTCTTGTGCATCCTATTAGAGGTTATAGATAATAACAACCTTAATGAAAATAAACATAGTTTTGTTGCAGAACGGAAATTTAATTGTCTGTGATGTCCTAAGTAGCTATCAATAAGATGCACATTATCACAGAAGTTGTCTAAAATCAACAATATATAATCAGTCATTGATAAATTTCATTTTTGGAGTAAATAAAAACGAGTTTGACTTCACTCTTGAAACATTAGAAGGCAATTCAAAAATTGATTGGCAGTAGACAAGCCAACATTTTGTACAAGGATGACTTGAATAAGATTTGCAGTGATGAAACTTAAAACAAGTCGATCGTTTGTCCCCAATATGATGAATTCTGGGTTCTGTTCTTCTTTATTGTAAATAGTCTCCGATGGTGTTGAAATGCTTCCACTAACATATCCACATAGATTACTTGCAATGAGAATGAGAACAAATACCATGCAATAAAAGATAATTGTTTCATCTAGCTTAATTGAAATACAGTCGATGATTTTTCTCCTACGAGGAAAAGTTGAGGATGTCTTACAAAGGAAGAAGATGAGAAATTCTTTGAGCAAGGCGAAAACTGGTTCTTTGGTACTCTAATACCATGTGAAAACAAAGAAACATGAAGTTGCAGAAATGATTTGGGTAATTCTCCACAATATTTTACATGAAAGCTTCATATATAATGGTACATGAAAGCTTTATATTATTGGTTCATGGCTGTGATTAAACAGTGATTCAAGAACAAAATTAGCCCACACCACAAACTTTGAAGAACTTGGCATAAGCTAGTAACAAAACACAGCTAAGTGTTGTTGGAAAGAGCAAGACAGAAACAAGAAACTGGAATTACCAATGGCAACAAGGTCAGTGATAGATAATTTCCTAGCCAATTGATGATGCCCCTCTCTCTTCACATGAACTGAATCAACTTGCTTCCTGCGAACCAAGCTTCTACACCCCCAAAAACACTTGATTCCATTACCACAATTTTGCATATCAGCAAGCACACCCATAAATCAAATTCACTGTCTAATACTGTACTTCTTCTTCTTCTTCTTCTTTCTATTTTTAATGTTCAGACAAGTCAGAGAGTTTTGCAGTCAACTTTGAGAGAACGGATAAAACTATGGAGACTGATAACAGATATTATGGGTCTGGGTTGTTTCGTGCAATCGATGATGGTGGTAGATAAGTAACAAATTAGTTTACTGTGATTCAACATCTTCGTGAGTGCTTCTCTCAGCTTTGAGTAGAAGTAGTGAAAGGGGAGGACGAGGGTAATTTGCATTTTCGGAGAGCGTGTCATGTAAAATCTAAAAAGAGAAAGATGAGACAAATACTTAAGTACAAGGGTCCGGGGGCTGGGGGTAAATAATTATTTTTCATTTTTGAAACCGAAAGTAAAAAGAAAAAGTAAGACTTCTGCTATATGAATAATTGATAAGTGATTGAAGTTGTTGGAATATAATTAGATATTGTATGTAATATAGTGCGGTAGGAAGGTAGAGTTTCTCACTATTTAAATTATGAGATATCAATTATATTCGAATAGTGAAATTACTTTATCTTACCTTGTGAAATTACTTTATCAATAAGAAGATATTTAGTTTCGCGTCTAGTATAATAAATAGTAGAAAAGACAAGATGGTAGCTCGTCGTAGTCGGGTGAAAAAGGATGTCGGTGGGAATCTCTCTAGTTCTCTAATCTAGTAGGGGTTATAGTTTTTTTTTATAGTTTTGGTGTTAATTTATTGTATATATTCGTTAGGTCATTTGAGATGTGGTGGGGTCTGTTTGGGTATGTCGCTCCTTCTCCTTTCGGGGTGATTATATATGATATATATATATATATAGTATGTATAACTATTGTAGGACACCGTAAATAACAAGAGTAGGGTCATATTAATGATAGGGTCTATATGAAATCTAATATACTAACATTTGGATTTTTTTATATAAGATACAAGAAGCTAACTAAATACATTGCGCAAGACATCGATTCCTAAAGACCTTAAGTGGTGTTTGTTACATAAGAGTGTGGTAGTTGGGCTTATATGCTAACATTGTCCCGGACTCACGTAGGTGGGCTTCAGCTACCATAAGCTTTGCTCCATGTTTGGTGTGGTTGAGAATCAAACTTACTCATCTTCAATTTCTTCATTTAACACTAAAGGAAACTCATAAAATTCTCAAATCAGCCAAGGCAACTTGCATCCCAAATCAATTGATCAAAACACATAAATGTCATGGATTTCTTCAGGTTGCAATAAAACCCAAAAAGCTTGCTAGATTTACAAAAAAATCCACATATGAACAGAGAATGAGAAAACTTCGTCACATATGAACAGAAAATGAGGAGTTTCTTTTGGTGCTATGAACTCAGATTTCAAAAGTTGTAGCTAGGAAGCTTGCTAGGGTGGTGACAAGTCTAACGGTATGACTTTGAGGTCATGGGGTAGTCGGAATTAGTCGAACGGAGGACCTGAAAATCATGTTTTCGGCATTTCGCTGGCCAAATCGCGGGCACATTTTGGGGAGAAGCAAGTTGAGTTATGCTCACCTGCTCACACCACTCCTCTTGGCGTGGGGGGGTGTCAAAAAATTAACGAACAGAGCATGGTAGCTTAACGACGATAATGAGGGGAGAGAGAGAGAGAGAGAATTTGGGCTTCTACAATACCACCAGTTTTGGTGTCGCTCTCCAATTAATCCATATTTTAAGTTTTTGGGACTCCATAGTCACATCAGTGCTGACGTGGCAATGCCATGGATTTGAACCACATCAACACTTAACGGTTAAAATTCAAAGAATTGACTAGACTGATCAAATTAGTAAGTACAAGGGTTTTTTTTATTAGAATAGTACAGGATATTGTTGATGAAATTAAAACAGCAGGGACTGACCTAATTTTTGGTCTAAAGTTCAGAGTGGTAAACTGAATTTAGTCATATAATGTCCACACCTTATGGATGTCGAAAAGTGGATAGTTACTGGTTGTAGAAGTGAGAAGTTAGATAGAGTTTAATTTTTTATTTATTTTTTATTAATGATTTATTTGTGTTTTGATAAAACCAAATACTAAACCCAATACTAAGTAAGGCATGATGGTGACAGAACTCCCTCCTTACAACCAAAACCACTGTAGTAGCCCACTCTACATCAGACCCAGGGATAAGCCCAAAAGCCTCACTTCAAGCCTAATCGCAACAAGTCCACCCAAATGGTCCAAGCTTGAAAATCACAACCACCAGCCAGAAACCTGACTCCAACTGCCGTCCTTTCCAACATCTCATGCCATCGTACACCATGGCAGTAGCCCCGCCATTAGTAGCATCGATACTGGGGATTGCCAAGATAAAGCCCAGGTTGTGGGTCTCTGAGTCTGATCATTGCCAAAAAGGGCGTAGCAACGCTTTAAAAGCCTAATCTAAGTCGACAATCCTTGACTGAATGCGACGTTATTCACAAAACCTCGAAGATTTGAAATCAATCAACGGTTGAATCCGTCTTTGGGTTCCAGCAAGCACGAGACAACGACAAAGCATTGGTGGCAACCAGAGATAGTTTCGACAACAGATGCTGCCATTGAAGACCTAACATGTGGGGACTAGGGTTTTGGAGAACATAAGCTCTCAATCCTCTCATTGATCTATGATTTGTTAATTATGTATATTGATAAATATTCTTGTTAGTTTTTTTTCAAAGGAAATCATTGAATGAGAATTATGTGGAACTCCTAGTTTTAATGTTTACTTTATTTGTTTTAAAGTGATATATTAATTATAGAATTTATTCGAGCATTGATCAATTTTTTCCCCGAGGATTGGGGTGTGACAATTTTCCATAAAAATTGTAAGCTGTTTTCCAAACAATAAATAAAGTTATTATTTATTGTACACGTGTCTTTGTTTTATTTGCTTACAAGATCTCGTATAAACTGAAAATTCTACATATGTTTTAGGATATCATTATTGTGTGTCTTGTCAAACTATGACTCTCTAGAATAAGTTTTATGGAATGTAGATCCTTCTAGAATATGGATTGTATTTAGTATAGATATTTCCTACATCAATACATATTGTACATTGTATTCCTCTATATATAGAAGCCCATATTCATTAATAAAATACATCATATTCTCTGCTCATTCTCTCTTGTTATTTACGTTTTCCTTAACCATGTTGTCAACACGAGCCCTAACCCTAGCTACAAAATCCAAAAATCCTAAATCGCAAAAATCCCAAAATTTGCCACGTGCGATCGATCGCAAAATTCTGGACGATCGATCACAAATCAACGACCGAGAGGACCATCGATCGCTGCTCTGCATCCGACGACTACTCCTCCACCACAACTCAAGAAATCAAGCAATCTTCTGCAACTAAGAAAACCAAGATGCTTGAAACGCAAAAGCTCGAATTTGACATCCTTGACTCTAATGGAACTGAGTACTACCGATGGGTGACGGATGTCAAGACAACATTCATTGGGAAAGAGATTCTTCCCACAATCCGTGCTCCATATGCAAACACGAAATCTCCACTTGTGTCTGCAAAAGCCCAAGCATTGATGTTTCTAAGGCGCCATATGGCCCTTTCCCTAAGATGGGAATATATGCAAATATGCAAGTTAAGGACCCATATGAGCTATGGACTACTCTTCACGGGAGATTCGGAAACATCCAGGACACATTGCTTCCTGATTTGAAGGTCAAGTAGAACGACATCCGCTTTCTCGACTTCAAAACCGTAGCAGAATTTAATTATGAGATGCTACGTCTACGGGCTATGCTTCAATTTTATTAGGTAAATCTTACTGAAGCAGACTTGATAGAGAAGACCTTCTCTAACTTCCCCGCATCGGCACTCATCCTCTCAAAGCAATATAGGATGGAATATGACGTCAAGCGGATTACTACGTTCAATCAGCTGATCAATCTTCTGCAAGTAGCTGAGAAGCATGACACAATTATGTTGAACAATAACTCACGGCCTGCCGGAACAAAGAGAGTTTCAGAAGCAAATTATGGCAAGATGGCTAAGGGAGGACGAAACCTGATAGGAGCATAAATATGCGACATTTATATATCATTACCCTATATTTAATTAGTTAGTTCATTGTTATTTCTATATTTTTATGTCATTTTTATGTTTTATAGGTATTTTGGAGCAAAGTGGGAAAAAAGAAGCAAAAGAGGCATAAAAAGTTTAAATGACAAAATCTGCCTGTGCAATTCAGTCCATTTTGAAGAATTACTGGGAACAGCTCAAAATGAATCAGAATATGTGCAATATATGGAATGAAAGCTACAGATGTCTAGTTTCTGTAGAAATTTACGGTTCATGAAAAGCTATTTTCTACAAGAAGATATATGGATTTTAATGGACAAAGGTCAGTCTGCCGGAATTGGTACAGTAACCTTCGGAGAAATCAGTCAACTTTGGAAGACTGCCATTTTCTACTCACAATGAATTAGAGCATGTGCCACCTACCATTTTGAAGCCCAGAAAGTCTAGTTTCACCTCCAAGTGACAGAACTCAATTCCACTTCCTGGTTGGTGATAAAAGTGTGCTCAATTTTACAAAGGTCAGGCTGCCATTTCAACAGTAATGTTGAATTCAACATTGGCAGTCAACACATGTCTCTTATTTATCACATGGCTGTACCTACTGCTCTTATCTTTCACAATGGCTGGCTGCACTTGCTCTCTTCCTCCTCTATAAATACCTAGCTCCCCCTCTTTGTAAAAGAGAGCAACACACCAAGATGTAGCAATAAGCTCATCTTCTCTCCTTCTCCCTCTCATTTTTCTGTTCTTGCAATGTTTAGTTTAGTTTTTAGTTTTTAGTTTGTTGTAATATATATTTATGTGAATAATCACCACCTATATGGTTGGTTTTATATTTTGTGTGAAATAAATTGGGGATTATTATAGCCCTAAATATGTTTTACTTGCGATATTGACGTTAATTTACCATTTCTTGAATAATTGAATGATTATCTTTTCACTAGTTATTCATTGATGAATCTATATATATGTTTCTTTGGAGGCCTACTTAGATACATGTATTAGGGTTCTATTGCTAGGGTTATATGTGGACCGCCATATCATCATATAATTCCAATTAAGTAGCAAATGAATGAATTAAGACTTATTCATGTGATTAGATTTCTCGGTTGCATAGGATACATGCCATGTCTTATGATCGATGTGATGTTCGTTCTCTTCAATCGTAATGATTCTTGAGTGTTGAATCTATGAACATGTCATTCTAGGTTGCATTTCGAGAACTAAGTTAGGGAGTACATGCCATGCACCTAACATACCAACTATGAGAGAACAATAGGATATAATCAACATGCCATTGATTTATCTTGAACATCGTCATTTAATTTGAAAAGAAGTGTGTAGGTTAACATATCAAGAGTGAAATGTTGTCTACTTTATTTCTTGTTTTATTTTCCATTATTCAATATCAACAGAAAAATCCAAAAATATTTGTATATTGTAATTAGAGTCTTTTCGTGACAAGATTAGCATTTAGACACAATCCTCTGTGGGTAATGACCCTTGCTTCCCACTGTACTATACACGACACATTTATAGGAAGTTAAGGTATATATTTTGACGCGCTTTAACGCGTGTCAAAACCCTAATGCAAAGGGCAATGCTAATGGACGACTCAGTCCATATAATCGTCCCAACATGGAAGGTAATCGCAACATCGTTGCACAAAACCATGAAAACTTTGCACCACGTGGAAGAGGGCAAGGAGGACGTGGCATGGGCCGTGGTGGCCATGCCAACTCCAGCCATGAAAGGTGCAGAAACATGGTGTACAATCGTACACAAAATAATCCTCTAAAGGCACAAGTTTCTAGACGCAACGATGAGGCAGGTGGTGCTAATGAGCTATGCTACCAATGTGGATCAAACGATCATTGGTTCAAGCAATGTAAGGCAAGCAACAAGCTGGATGCGGATTACAATAAGTATTGTGAATCCCGAGAGCAAGAAGCCTACTATGGAGAAGATACCGGAGATGAGAAGGACGTCAATCTCACAATTTCAGATTTTAAATTCGACAAAAGTAACGAGAAACTACGAAAGCTCCAGACTTCGATTAAATTGCAACTATTTTTATTTCCAAACTTATTATGTAAGAGAGTTTATGCCTTAATTAAATTGACTTTTATCATAGTTATTTTGGATTAGATTTTCTGGACAATACCTCGATGTAATCGTTGACATATTATAAATAAATTTTGAATTTTCTTCAAAGGCTGGCAAGTATTTTCGAAATTTTATTTATGTCATGGACATACCTTTGAATTTTCCTCCAAGTACTGAGTAAAATTCAAATTATGAGTCATATATATGTTAATTGGTGCCAACGGTTATTATTTGGAAATATTTTGTGAGAATGAAAACGAATACTTATGTATTACTTCTAATGATTGTGGAAGAAAGCGCATCTTAGAAAAACTTATGTGTCAATTTAGTGGGTTATACTTAACCACTATTCAAATAATCGAATCTAACAATGTTATTAGAGATGATCTTATGGATTCCGACACATATAGGCTTGATTTATATATCTATGCTTGAGATTTTGATACGGATATGTTCATTGTCCACTTTTATTATGTGTTAGATGCATGTCTAGGAACTTTATCACTTCTAAAAGCATGTGTTTAATCTATTTTGGTAGAGATTGTGAGCTTGATAACCTTATTCTCTCTAGACAATTGGCAATGGATGTGATGAGCTTGTCTTGTTTGAATCCCTAGGTCTTAGTGCCCATTGCCTTAGTTTAGCAATTTGAGAACCATAGCATGGCTTAAGTTGTTAGACTAAGAGACTTTGTGAACCATAGCATGGCATGAAGATACATAAGAAAAGACCATGGCCCTAGAACCCTAGTACGGCTAGGGTACGGGATTTGATCCACTATTCAATCTCACTTGCATGTTTTTATAAATTAAATCAACCATTGGATTTGGACTTAGGTGACCCAAAACCCCCTTTCACTTAATCAACAAAGTTTTCATCACTTACTTTCACTTTTATTACTTGCTTGCACTTACTCATTTAAATTGTGTTTATTGATCACTTGTCACTTTACAAAACCAACAAAAATGTCTCCTTCTACATGTCTACTTTGCACATACCCCACTTAGAGAATGCATAGCAATCCATTTCTTGCCTCCTCATTAGTGCTTGTTAGTCTAGCTACCCTAGTTGCCTAGGGATTGGCACCGCCAAATCCCAACGACACACCCCCAGTCTTTACTTCCATATTCTATTTTGACGACACGTTATGCTTGCGTATAAAGCGCTCCAAAAGCGTTAAAGTCAACTGGATATGAGTCGGATGTCTCACTTTTACGCATATTTGATTGCGCAGTTTATGTGCCGATTGCGCCCCCACATCGCACCTAACTGGGTCCTCAGAAACGTTTAGGTATTTATGTTGGTAACGAATCTCCAACTATTATCCGCTACTTGTAACCCTTGACAAGCGATCTCTTTACCGCTCGATTTACGGATTGTCACTTTGATGAGACAGTCTTCCTGTCGTTAGAGGGAGATAAGAACATGTATGTTAAACATGAACGACAGGAATTGTCGTGGTCTGTCCCCACTCTGTCTCATCTTGATCCCCAACGCGCAAAATGTGTTAGTAAAATGCGTAAGTATACTCAATATTCATGACGTAGCAGATTCGATGCTTGATGCATTTTGTAATATTGATAAAGTGACTTAATCGAATATACCAGCTGCAAACATGCTAGCAAGGTTAGAAATCCCCTAAAGGAATAGGGGATATGGCGCCAATAATGGTGCCACAACCACACATAGTGGAAGTGTGGTTGATGCCGTGGTTCTCTAAAGGACGAGGGTGTGACCACTTGGTTCGATGGATACTCGCCAAAGGAAGCAAGCGAGTTTGGCACAGCCTAATCCATTCATCATCAATACCAGAAACCTGTCTCATGAGATTATCTTGGATTATGTCCAAAAATCAATATTGGGGGACGCCTCAATGATTGAACCAATTTCAGAGAATAGAAATATCTCGATAAATGCATGCATGCTTGAGACAAAATTCTTGATGATGTATTGCTCAATAGAGTATAGAGAAAGATGACATCGAACCACGCTCTATTGAAGAATGTCAACGTAGAGCATATTGGACTAAATGGAAATAAGCAATCCCGATTAGACTAGATTCACTAACAAAGGAAAAATGTATTTAGGTACGTAGTGCTAACGTCCCCAAGTGTAAAGCCTATTGGACATAAATAAGTCTTTGTTAGAAAGCGTAAAGAGAATAATGAAGTCTTGAGACATAAGACTCGCCTCGTGGCGCAAGGTTTCTCACAAAGTTTTGGGATTGACTATGAGAAGACATATTCTCCCGTAAGGGATGTTATACATTCCGCTACCATATCAATTTGGTAGTTTTCGAAAAAATTGATATGCAGCTTATAAACGTGGTTACATCATATATCTATAAGGATCTAGATTTAGAGATATATATGAAGGTGCCTGATGGACTTTAATTGCCCAAGTCAAGTGACTACTTGATTGGGAGTGGCATAAAGACAATATTTTGTTACCTTAATGGTACAATTGATTTGGGCTTATTTAGTCCCTACAGAGAGACAAGAGGAGTTGAAAAAGGAACTTCAAACCTCAAAGGCACGCAAATATGGCAAACTGGGTAAGAAACCCGAAGCTATTGCCGACGGATGACCGATCGCAAGGTATGAGGCGATCGATCGTACCGAGACTGAAACTCCCCATACCAAAAATTCTTGTGATGTTTTGGTTGGTTTTGCTGATGTCGGGTATCTCTCTGACCCGCATAAAGGTTGTTTCCAAACTAAGTCCACGTTTGAAAAACATGTTAAAAACATTGGTATGCTTAAGTTATATGAGATCTCATGATTGTAGGAATCAGGGGGAGGTGCAGCCTTGAGCGGGAGTCTGGCACATACATGTCACTTTCAAATGTGAATGGTGCGTTGTACTCTTTTTCCTTTGACCAAGGTTATTTTTTTCCACTGGTTTTTATTGTTACTTGGCAAGGTTTTTAATGAGACAACATGGAAAACATCATCTAGTTGTGACCGACACAATGGGGAGTGTTTTAGGATATCATTATTGTGTGCCTTGTCAAACTAGGACTCTCTAGAATAGGTTTATGGAAGGTAGATCCCTTTGAAATTCCCTTTGACGGCAAGTCGTATAACACTAATCGACAAACAAGGTTTCAATCAATGTTCAATTGAACAATCTCAAGAATATGCAACAACAACACTCAATTGAACAATCCTAAAACCCAAAGTGTGCGTCAAACTAGCACACCACGGTCTATAGTCTATTGAATGAATCACACAATGTATTATATGACACGCCCAAAAGGAGCATCAATTTAAAAAATCCCTATCGGTAGTAATATAGTGCATAGTAGGGTATCGTTCACAACGGAGATCAAAGGGTGTACCTAACAAAAAATGTCACAAGAATTAAATAAAATAAAGAATTATTAACAAGTATAAAGTATAAAATATACTATGTACAAAGTAAAAGGGGTTTAAGAGATAAATGAAGAAATAAATTAATTAAATTACAAAGAATAAATTAAATAAGATGGGATGGAACAGAAAAAAAGTTCAGCCACATATACACAAGTTTATTAATCATTGGACCAAAATAACCAAGTTCCCAGCCAAACCAAATAACAAGTGGAAAGTACAACCCCCCCAAATAAACTCTTTACAAAATAACCTAAGTGAAAGCACCTAGATTAACCAATTAAACAGTCATCTTAGTCAGAAAGCAGCAGTCAAACCATGTTTAACCTAAAAAGGTTGTTAATCAAGTGCACGACCCTTATAGAAAAGTTCTAGTCCCTCCTTTTATTTGACACCGACCTTTGTCCAAAGCCTTTACTACTCGTGAATTAGGTTTCCAAAACTATAGGTGATTGTAATCCCTAACCTAGCTCCATTATATGCAAAATATAAGTGTCGACCCATAACATAAGCACATAAAAGTTTTCTATAATTCGAATCAATAAACGAGTCACTAAATTACTAGAAGAACTAATTAATAGGATCCAATAACTAAATAAACTCATAAATATAGGCTGCAAATATAAAACAGTCATGTTAACTAATACAAAAGATAAACAAGCAACAAATAGAACTCATAAAGAGTAATTAAAGATTAAGTGAATACACCTAGGAAAGTAGGAAGAACTGAAGACCACGAACCTTGAATCCTTGAAAGCAAGCAACTCAAAGCCGAGATTCCCAAGGTGATGATGATGGTGGTGATGATGGTTGATGGCTGGTGGTGATGGTGTAAACAGCTCCTCTCCTCCTTGAAGTCTTGAAAACCCTAAATACTAGAGAATGGAAAATATGATGTGAGAGGGAGAAGAGAAAGAGGAGGGTTTGTCCCTCCCCATTGGGGTGTGTTTTGAAGAGAAGAATGAGGCTGATATTTATAGAAGAATGGGGAGGAAGAAGAAGACAATGAAAGAAATAAAGAAAGAAAGGGAAGAGAAGTGGAATTTGAGTGGTAGAAAAGAAATGGTGAGTGGAATGGTGGAAATGTAGTCATATGGCAATTAGCCATTTATTTAAATAAAAGAAATCAAACACTAATGGTGAAAAGAGAAAGCAACAAAGATAGTGTGGTGAGATGGGTAAAAATATGGGGGTGAGTGGAGCAATGAGAATAAAAGAAAATGAAAGAAATAAAAAGCGCAGCACGACTATTCCATTAGAAGGAATAATGACGTTTGAACGGTTGGATGATTCTAAAATTTTATTTGGGAATAACTGAATCATTTGAGGTTATAAAATTACACAGATCTGACGGTGAAATTGAGAGATATGGGCCCGAAGTTGACTAATCTGCAAGCAGAATGTCCGAAAATCGGGCTGGGCCTTTCCTCAGCTTTGTGAACTTGCCTTCCTTCATGGATTTGGGCTTCATTTGGTTTGGCTCCTTCTTGGGTTTGGGCCTTCATCTTGGGCCTCATGGACACCTTTAATGGCTAAAGCCCATTAGACTTCGTTTGAATGTTCACATTAATACATTATTTTGGACTCAAATATGGAAACTAAGCTAAAATAGCAAAGTTACAATTAAATCATAGCCAAATAGTAGGGAAAACACATTAAAAACGTCACACTTTGTGCTCCTATCATTATACAATTATGGAAGATAGATAATCAAGACAACAATAACATCAAACACACAACACAAAAATTGGTCACCCGGAACCTCTACCTCTAGAGGAAAACCAGAGGGAAGCCGTACCCCACGCTTTTGAATCACACTATGAATAATGCCAAAAGGCAAGCACATACAAGGGGAAATCCAATTCCAAACTCAAACACTATCAACCTATTGACTAGTGGCAGTTCTAACCTTATGAGCTTCCAATTGCTTCTTCAAGTGCACCTTCCCAAAACTTCTTCAATTGAACTCCACCGGTGTGAAACTCCAATTGCAAGAACTACAGCTATGCAATGATGTATGAATGGTTGTGTGTGAAACCGTTCAACTCAGCAAAACAACAATCAACGTTTGCTAGAGTTGAACAAGAACTCCTTAATCCTATCAAAGGCTAAACTAGCTTGTATTAAGCAAATCAAAAGTTTAGCATGTGGATTATATGTGGAGCAACAAGGGAGGAACCTATAGCATGGACTAGGATCACTCAATACCAAAGAACTTTCTCAGAAATCAGTTTGCAAGAGTTTTAGATTCGAAAGTTAACAAATGAAACGGCGGAAAACTGATTATATAGGCCAGGGGCTCTATGCGATCGATCGCATAGCACACAGAGACGTTTCCAAGTGTAAAAACCTGAAGAGCGATCGATCGCCCGATAGGGTGCGATCGATTGCACAGCAACCCGAGGCATTTTCAAAGGAGAAAACCTGATAAACAATCGATCGCCAATAAGGATGCGATCGATCGCAGGGAACAAAATCGTAACGGATATATTCCGCACTCAAGCGCATTAATTTAAACACAACGGTCATATTTCTGACCTTGGGCGATCGATCGTCCGATAGGGTGCATACTCCATTCTTCATTTATTTTGTAATAAGTCTGTGACTCCTTTTTTGCGTAAGGTGGAGCCATAGATTAATAAGTTAGACTTCGACTTATTATTTTATTTCTTTTGAGGTTTAGAAGTGTCAGATTACTCTGTTAAACTTATTTGCTATCAAAGGCTATCCTACTTAGACAGTGACTCTTTCTGAAGTTTCCCATTGTGGGTGGGTCATTGTTTGCATCTCTCGACATTAATGGATTGATACCCCTTTCGATTGATAAAAAAAAAAGGACTAATTTCTTGTTAATACCCTGAACTTTGGGGGTGAAATCAGTTCAGTCCTTGCACTTTTAATTTAATCAAAATAGTCCCTGAACTTTTAATTTTCATTAAATAAGTCTTTTAGTCAAAATTCAATCAAAATTTTGTCCAAAAAATATGTGAAATGTCCATTATACCCCTGCTGTTTAATTTTTATTTTTCCAGTTTTTTTGCCGCAGCTTTTTTTTTCTTCTTCTCTCCCCGACCCCTCTTCCTCCTCCTCCTCCTTCCTCCATTCTCTTCTTCTTCTCTCTCTCTCTCTCTCTCTCTCTCTCTCTCTCTCTCTCTTTCTCTCCCCCGACCCTCTCTTCCTCTCCTCTTCCTCATCCTTCTTCCCGACCCTCTCCGTCTCCCCGGTCGAGGGAGATTGGTGTTGGGTTGTTGGCCGCGGCGAGATAGGAATCGACGCGGCGTTAGCAAGAGCATGGGCTTGATGTTGGATCGATGGGTGGCCAAAGGATGGCATGAGGACAAGGGCGAAAATCCGGCCGGGCTCAAATGAGAGCGGCGCCGAGATGGTGGTGGTGGCTCGGGTCAAGCACGGGCTCGATTGGAACGCCGGAGAGGAGAGAGCTCGGTGGTGAGAGAGAAGAGATTGTGGTGCGGTGTCGAGCTTTGGCTTCGGCGGCGAATTGATGGGTCGCCGACGGTGTGGCCATGATGGAGTGATGATGTGGTGGTGGTGGCTGGAATGGTGTGCGGGCCGTGTTGATAGAGGTGGCCGGAGCGTGGGTGGGTGTAGATAGAGAAGAGAGGGTGCGAGAAAAGGAAAGAGGAAGAAAAGAATAAGAAAAAGAAAGGAGGAGGAAGAAAAGAAGAAGGAAGAAGAAGAAGATCACGGGGAGGAGAGGAAGAGAAAAAAAAACTGAAAAAATAAAATAAAATAAAACAAGCAGGGGTATTTTGGTCATTTCACATATTTTTTGGACAAAATTTTGATTGAATTTTGACTAAAAGACTTATTGGACGAAAATTGAAAGTTCAGGGACTGTTTTGATTAAATTAAAAGTGCAGGGACTGAACTGATTTCACCCCCAAAGGTCAGAGTATTAACAAGAAATTAGTCCAAAAAAAACTTATAGCGAGAATTGAGTTTTGAATGGTATATACTTGGAGAGGCATTTTTTAGTATTTTGAAAATTTAACTAAAATGAAGAATTAACTTTATATCTATACTATATTTAAGAGAAGAGCCTTTGTCAACCATAATTGAATTTTATTACTTTAATAACCCTCAAATATTAAATAATTTTATATAAAATATCCACTGTCAGGGATAAAAAGATACAAAATAAAATAATTTACAGTAACAGAAATGCCCACTACTTTTAAGAAGAAAAAAAATACTCACTTTCACACACGTATGATGTTTTGTCATTTCTAGTATAATTATACTAGCAGAGAACCACACATTTTGTGTCCGGAGAAGTTTATTCATAAAAAAACCACCCATTGCCTTTTAATTTATTTTCTATTTTGTGAATTGACTTTAGTGTCCCTATTAATTAATTTTGTTTTAAAAATTTAAAATATTTGAAGGTTATATCTATAAAAAAAAAATCGGTTATGTTGAACAAACTCTCTTATCTCCACTACTATAAATGGAAGTGTCAGGTTTGGTGTCAAAGACTTCACCAATTTTTTTATTGCCACAAATACCCTTCAGAATAAAACAACATTCTCCATGATAATCGTTTAAAATGGTTATTATGGTAAAAAGCAAAAAAAAAAACATAAATATAAAAAGAAAAGAAAAAAGGGAAGAAGTGAGTGAATGAAAACTTTCACAAATAACACGTGCATTGCACGGGTATGAGACTAGTCTTAATAATACTAGTCTCATATCCGTGCGATGCACGCGTTATTTGTGAAAAAGAGAAAAAAAATGTGAAAATCTTCATTTACCCAGTTCTTCCTTTTTTATATTTATATATATTTTTTACCATAATAACATTTTTAAATGATTATTATAATGATTTTTTATTATTTTAAAGGGTATTTGTGGCAATCAAAAAATTGATGAAACTTTTGACACCAAAATTTTTTACGTTTCCATTTATAGTAGTGAAGATATATATATATAGATAAATAAGATTAGTGGTCGAAAAAAAAAGCATCAATCAGGTTAAAAAATGAAAAATTAGATCATAAAAGAAAAAGAATTTTGCGTAAATCCACATACGTGTTTGTATTTGGTAAATTGAGAAAAACCATATATAAAGTAAAATGACATAAAAGGATAATGATGACAAAGAAAAAGAGATGGTTATTACAAGACCACATTTGCATGCTCCATGTCTTTCCCTCACAAGAATGCTATTTGGAATTGGACACACCACACCACTGCCACATTTATATAATATATCTGGAAAGAGAGAGAGAGAGAGAGAGAGAGAGAGAGAGAGAGAGAAAAAAAGAGAGAGAGAGAGAGAGAGAGAATATGAGTTTCTAGAGGAGGACACCAACACACAAAACACAACACCACCAATATACAAATATACATTGCCTTGTTTATTTGCATTTTTGAGAAGAATCATCTTCCCTTCATAAAAAGAAAAAAATCTAATTATTATTTTTAAGTTTAGGCTAGGCAGGCTCAGGGCTCTCTCACCTATATTTATAGCTATTGAACATTCAAATTTCAATAACCCAAAAAAAAAAACAGACTAATTAGAAAAGAAGATTTTTTTTTGAGCTTGTGATAAGAGGAATGTGTGTGTATTTGCCGCTTTGTTTTCACTGAAGAACACGACGATCTGAAGAGAATCGATCGCCTTCTTCGTGCTTTTGGTTCGGTTTCACCTCCGATCATTGTGCCTTTCAGCATCCGATCGGTTATTTTTCCTTGTGAGTAATTTATATGTTTCACTTTTTTGCTCTCGAATTTCTTACTGTTTTCAAAGTTTTCGACTTGTTCTTTGCATGATCGGAGTGGTGATTACTTAGAAATTGATCTGATTTGGATATTTATTCGTATTGTTGATGAAATTTTGTTTGAATGTGCTCGACTGAATAATCAGCGATGTGTCAATGCTTAGTTTGGTGAAGCTAATACTGATGAAGAGAACGATACACAAGATATATGTCATAAATTGAATAGATTCATTGTTGTTTGGTTTGTATTATTAGGTACATTTTACTTTTCCTTTGTTGCTTGGACTTTGAGAATTAGATTATTTCAACTTTATTTTCATGCCCAGGAATTGTATCTTTGATTTTTCAGTATGCTGCCTTTTCTCTATTGTTGATAGCAACTTAAGCAAGCTACAGATTTTTTTTTCTTTGTTTTTCTCTATCTATCATTTGGCATTTTGTGATTCTTTAAATAGTGGGATACAAAAAGTTTATATGCGCTGGCTTATATATGTAAGGGGATTTAAAATTTTAATGTTTCTTCTTGGTTTCCTCGAAGGGCTTCAATTATGGTATTGCTTCAGTTTATGCTTGCTATAATAAATTCTATTTATCTAACAAAAGTGTATAATAATTAGAATTCTATTTAAGAAATTGTGATGATTTCTTTCCCGTATTTGTGTTGCAGAGTATCTGAAGGTATTATCGGTTGGAATGTGATTTGCATGGGCTGAGGATGCCAGAGTTGCGAAGCGGAGTACGCAGATCAAAACGGCTTGATGATCTTCAGCCTTCCTCGCAGCAACCCATTGGTCAAGCTGAAAATTGTCTACTGCCTGTCCAGAATAAACCTCGAAGGAGAGCTGCTGGTGGACGGGGAAGAGGTGGTAATGCTGTAGCAAAAGGGCCTACACCAGCAATACCCACAAGGCCGACGGCAGCTGGTAGAGGTCGGGGTGTTAGGTTGATAGACTTAGACCCTGAACCCTGCGCGGTTCTTCCTCAAGCTGCTGCTTTAGGAGCTGCGGAACCCATTTATAATCGTGTAGAAGTTGTAGCAGATAAAGATATTGCAATGGAGGGTGGTGGAAGCGCAGACAAAATTTTGGCAGTTGAAGAAGAAGCAGGCGGAACTCCTGTTCCTGATAGGGTATAGCCTGTACTTATACTTTTTAATGTGTCCATTTTTGTCATTAAAGTAACTACTAGGATATTTATTGCATCGATTTGGGACTGCTAATTTTAGAAACAGATGTACGACTTACGAGTAATTACTCAGTTGACTCTTTGCTGATTAATAGTGCTGCAAAAGTACTACTTTGTTATGAGCAATTACTTGGTCGATTTACTTTTTTTAGCTGACCATCAGGGCTACAGAAGTTATGTGTTTCTGAGTTTGGTTGTTCAATTAAGGTGGAATGGAATAATTTGAATATTTCTAGAGGATTATCGTCATTGTGTGTTGTTGTTATCGAAAATTACAATCAAACCTGGGTCTTGTTCTCCATACACAAATATAAGTGTTTCTGATGTGCAGGTACAAGTGGGTAACTCTCCCCAATACAAGGTAGAAAGGAAGTTAGGAAAGGGTGGCTTTGGCCAAGTTTATGTTGGCAGAAGGGTTAGTGGTGGAACCGATAGGACAGGACCTGATGCAATTGAGGTATGACTCAAAAGAATTTAATCTCTTTTTTCAGAATTTAGTTTACTGCTTCACAATAATATATTTTAAGATCCTTTTTACAGGTCGCTTTGAAGTTCGAACACAGAAACAGTAAAGGTTGCAGTTATGGCCCTCCTTATGAGTGGCAAGTCTACAAGTAAGTTTTTTTCCCCCCCTTTTCCTGAAAATTCTACAACTAGATTATGTATGAGAATCTTTAAATTTATCTACTTTAATATGTAAATATATCAGATATTTCATTTGATTCATGTATTTCCTTTTTTTCTTTTCTAATTTTGTCAAGTACTCTAAATGGATGTTATGGAATTCCTTGGGTTCATTACAAGGGTCGCCAAGGGGATTTTTACATTCTGGTGAGTTTTGATGTGTGTTCTTACCATAAGATCAGATTTCCGAACTTTATTGTCTGATGGATGTTATGTATATATCAGGTCATGGACATTCTTGGTCCCAGTTTATGGGATGTATGGAATTCTCTTGGTCAAACGTACAATTCTCTCTCTCTCTCTCTCTCTCTCCACCTTTACTCCCGTGGTAAAGAAATGTGCATACATCTTTGCCACATCCCCCTTCATGCATCACACTTTCTTCTGTTTCAACAGGATGTCACCAAATATGGCGGCGTGCATTGCGGTGGAGGCAATATCAATTCTTGAAAAGCTTCACTTAAAAGGGTAAGTTTTATTGGAAGCTGTTGTCTCTTCTGTATACAGCTTTACAAACCTCACTGGTTTCCTCTTGTGTCACACTACTAATGCTAGGTTTGTGCATGGAGATGTAAAACCCGAGAATTTCTTACTTGGTCAACCTGGAACGGCTGATGAGAAGAAATTATATCTTATTGATCTTGGTTTGGGTATGTTGCTTTGTGTTTTTCCCTGAAACTATGAACTTATGCTATTTCTGTTTTCCGCAAGGAGATTGAAGCCATTTTGAAGCAAGTCATATCCTCATAGTCTATACATATGCTAGTGTAATTCGTGACATTTTTGTTGCAGCATCGAGATGGAAGGAATCATCATCAAGTCAACATGTTGAATATGATCAGAGGCCTGACATATTCAGGTTTGTAATATTATAATCTTGACTCTTTTCTGCTCAGTCATTATTTGGCCATCAATTATATATATCGAGAACACTACTTTTGGCAGGGGAACAATAAGGTATGCAAGTGTTCATGCACATTTAGGTCGGACTGGAAGTCGAAGGGATGATCTTGAGTCATTGGCATACACATTAATATTTCTCATAAAAGGAAGGTTACCCTGGCAGGGGTATCAGGTGAGTTGGTATTGTTTTTTAAATGCAGTTGTACCTTTTATTGTGGATTTATAGTCATGATGACCTTTATTTTTATTTTCTATTTTTGGATTTACAGGGTGATAACAAGAGTTTCCTTGTTTGTAAGAAGAAGATGTCCACATCCCCAGAGTTGATGTGCTGTTTCTGTCCTCCGCCATTCAAACAGTTTCTTGAGGCTGTTACAATTATGAAGTTTGATGAAGAGCCAAATTATGCAAAGTTGATATCCTTTTTTGAAAGCTTGATTGAACCATGTGTTCCGCTAAGACCAATTAGAATTGATGGAGCTCTTAAGGTGTTTTGACTCTCTCTCTCTCTCTCTCTCTCTCTCTCTCTCTCTCTCTTGGGTGTTCTACTCTCACATTATGATTATTTAATGTTTTCTTATGCATTAATAGGTTGGGCAGAAACGGGGAAGAATTGCACTAAATTTAGAAGATGATGAACAACCAAAGAAGAAAGTTCGATTAGGTAGTCCGGCTACCCAGTGGATTTCAGTGTATAATGCACGTCGTCCAATGAAGCAAAGGTCAGTTTTACATGTATTCTATTTGATACTCTATTTGATTGTGCAGCAAAACCTTCCTACTTCACTTCATTTCATTATTAAGTTCCTTCCTGAAAGAATCTGCTTGGGGACTTGTTGGTTTACGACCTGCAGTGTATTATATTTTAATTTTTTTATTTAATCTGGTCCCGATATAGTTTATTACTGTAGGTTGAATCCTAAGTCTTGAACAAACATTATGAGAAAAAGTAATGTCTCAGTCAAATGGGGTGGGTCTTCCACTTCTGATTTGGACTATATATGTGGGGACTATATATGCTATATATATATGTGTCAGACTATAAATCTGGACCATCCATTAATTATGTGGGTTCTAGTTCAAATGCATGGTCCAGAACTCCAGAGTCCAGATTGACAGGCTCACTAAATTTAATTAGGATGCTTGATATTCTGTTAGTAGATGAATCTTAATCATCAATTTAAATAATCATCCTGTTGGAGGTGTTGTATTATCATGAATGGATATGTAATCAATAATCTGCAACATAATGAACATCGTATCCTGCCTTTCTTTAAAAGATAAAATTGACAAATTCTATAATGTATGAAACAAATAGAAAAGATAGAAGTTGATTTTCTGAGTTTTAACATTGTGACCTTCTCTTATTCATTTTTTGGTATTGTTTTTTATTTATTTTTTTTTTAACTTTTTTTATTTTATCTGAATCTAAGGATACTTTAAAACGTGTTTCACATGTCTTCTCAGTTAGACATGTCCTAATAAGTTAAGGGATATACTACAATTCTATTCTTCAATACATTGAAGGAGGGAATCTAATCCATAACTAATCTTAACTCCGAGGGCTTTCAAATAACTACACTTTACACCCTCACTTATCATCACGAATTAGGGGAACAAAATGAAAGACGATAGGATACTCTTTGTAAAGTGCAGTTGACAAATGGTTCTTATCTGTATTGATCTTATGGTTGTTTGATTCTGGCCTTCCTGGAATCTGTAAGGATGTTGCTATCTATAAGAAAGATCAACTTAATAGTTGCTCTGCCCATTTAATGAACCTATGTTCTTGCTTGTGATATGACTATTCAATGCCATTTTTGTTTGATCAGCAGTCCAATAAATCCAATTATAACTTATAACAAGGTCATTCTTTTAAGATTTCTAGTATAATAGGAAAAGATTAAGCATGAGAATTTTTTTTCCCTTTCTTGCAAGGTTTTTATTTATTTATTTATTTATTTTTTTATTATTTCTTTTTACTAGGAGACAAGAGGCATACTGACCCTTCTAGGACAGTGGCTTCATAACTGAGGTTTTATTTTCTTGCCTGGTTTTAAGTAATCCTCTTACTGGACATGTAGATATCACTATAATGTGGCAGACTCAAGGCTGCGCCAACATGTTGACAAGGGTAATGAAGACGGATTGTATATCAGCTCTGTAGCCTCTGCAGCAAATCTGTGGGCTCTAATCATGGATGCAGGGACAGGTTTCTCTTCCCAGGTTTATGAGTTGTCGGCTGTCTTCCTGCATAAGGTTATTTTATAAATCCATTAATCATCTTCTGAGTTATGCTCTCAATTCTAGATATTGATCATCATAATTACCTTGCTTGATTCCTGACAGGATTGGATCATGGAACAGTGGGAAAAGAATTTCTATATTAGTTCAATAGCTGGTGCGAATAATGGGAGTTCCTTGGTTGTTATGTCCAAAGGTTTGTATATATTACACCATTAAATATTGGTTCGTATCTATGTACAACATTAAATATTGGTTCGTATTTATTTACAAGATTAAATATTGTATGCTTGTGAAAGACTGATGCTATGTTAGAATTGTGCTTGATTCTATTTTTCTTCTCATATTCAGTTTTCATTCGAGCAGTATTCTCATCTAGCATGCCCTTTTGGTACATTCTGTTATTTAGTTTCCTAATCTAGCAGCATTCTTGTTCTAGGATGCTCTTTTGTAAATTCTGTTCTTAAAGAACTTGCATTGTATGAACAACGAGATGCCCTTTTGGTACATTCTGTTATTTAGTTTCCTAATCTAGCAGCATTCTTGTTCTAGGATGCTCTTTTGTAAATTCTGTTCTTAAAGAACTTGCATTGTATGAACAACGAGATGAGGCACGATTAAGCACTACTTTTTCCTTTTTCCTTTTCCTCTTTGTTGAATAGTTTTGATACTTTTAAATGACAGTAGGAGTTTTTGAATATATATTATAAAGACAAATCTGCAACCAGTGCCTCCTTACATTAGATTGCATACATATTTCCTGTGTTGGTCTTCTGCTACTAAATAACATACATTTTTGGTTGCTCAGACCAGTTCACTTCAGTTTGATTTCGACCTCATGGTTAGGCTTGACTATGTCCCTTTATGATATTCGAGTCTGAATGGCCCAGTTAGCCAAGGTCCTATATATATGTGGAAGTGGCACTGATAAAAAGCAATTGAGTCACCTACACTAAAAAGAAAAGACGAACTTATTTAATTGTAAATAGCTTAGTTTTATAATTGTTAGAAATAAAAGAGTAGTGAAGCTTAGAATGGAGTAGTATACTTGATACTAAATAAATAATAGTATGGGTTTTGAATCCCTCTCTTCCTGCTGCGGTGAAGCACAAGTCACACATAAACCACCTAATCAGTTCTACTTTTTGGCCACCATAATGCACCACCTTGAGCAGTTTTGCACTATGAAGGTTTTGCACTATGAAGGTTTTGCACTTGAAAATTATTGTTGTGACCTTGAAAAATAAATATTCGTATTGTCTTTTCGGATCCTCTTAGGGAACAGTATTATATCGGAATGTCAATTCTGGTTTCTCTCTCTCTCTCTCTCTCTCTCTCTCTCTCTCTCTCTTTCCCCTAAGTCCCAACTAAGACTGTCAGCAAACTTCTGTGGTGAACAATTGCCACCATTAACAAAATAAGATTCTCTTTTTGTGTATTAAGGATCATTGTGCATGCATTTTGCTCATCGGCATATTGTACTAGTAAATGGAATAATTATACGATTATTGATAACAAGAAACCTCTTAAGTGGGCTATTGTCCTCCGCCATAATTTTATACTGTTGTTTTCAGGGACTCCCTACACCCAGCAGTCGTACAAAGTGAGCGAATCTTTTCCTTTCAAGTGGATAAATAAGAAGTGGAAAGAAGGTTTCCATGTAACGTCTATGACAACTGCTGGTAACCGCTGGGGTGTGGTTATGTCCAGAAATGCTGGATTTTCTGATCAGGTATAACTCAGTCAACTTGGTAGATTGTTGAACGGGTAAATTTTGTTGCTATGGTCCTTGTAATGATAACAATTTTTGAAAAAAAGAAAGAAAAAAAACGAAAAACCTTCCTACTTTTCTTGTTTGACAATAACTAATTCTTCCCCTCTTGCATTTGATTGAAAATACAAGGTTGTGGAGCTTGATTTTTTATACCCAAGTGAAGGTATACACAGACGATGGGAGAGTGGTTACAGGATAACATCTATGGCTGCGACTTCTGATCAAGCAGCCTTCATTTTGAGCATACCAAAACGTAAATTGATGGATGAAACTCAGGAGACTCTGCGTACCTCTGCCTTCCCAAGCAGCCATGTAAAGGTAGATAGATACAAGATATCTTATTATTATTGTTGTTTTTACTACTAGTTATTGTTATTGTTCCCAACTGCATATTAGGCCCAATGCATACATGATCTTTCCTAACTAATATGGGTCTAGGCTCTTTTAGCTGGTGTTAAAATATCTGGATTCTGCTGTACACTAGAGCATGGTCTCCCTTTTTTTTGTTTGATTTACATCTATCGCAAGATAATGAATAATTTGTTTTTTTTTGGCAGGAAAAATGGTCCAAAAATCTCTATATTGCCTCGATTTGTTATGGACGGACCGTTTGCTAATTTGTGGTGTGTATATGTGGTTTATACCTGAACAGTGTGCATCAAATTTTTGAGAGCATTTTAATATTTGACCTTGGAGTAGCTTGATGATAATCATCGTTTCGTTGCAAGTTAGAGAAAAATCCGACAACCCCATACTATATCTTCTTCGTTACGTATGTAAAAGGTGACAGGGAAAGGTGATATTGGGAAAAAGATGTGCCCTAAACCATCCCAGTATGTTTGTCAAAATCTCATGTAACTACTATTGTTCTCCGAGTTATTATAGCTTGAGAACAAATCTTTTACGAGAAACATGTCATACTATGAAACATGTTACATTATTTCTCGTTGGTGTCGCTAGCAAATCAAACTTTTTTGGCGATAACTGCTTCAACTCTGGCAGTGTTTTTAAATTCTATCATAGCAAAATGGAAAAACAGAGATCGCACGGCACTAGGGCTTGCTGGCCAAAAATAACTTTCATTTGAGCCAATAGGTTCGGTTTAGTCTCCGGTACGGTTCAGCCGAACTGACTTGCGAACCTCGGGTCGGCTTAGGTACCACCATTCCATTTGACATCATTACAAAAGCGATTGAAATTAAAAAATTCTTTCACTTCAAAGCTTACACCTTAACCACCAAAGCACAAAGTTCCTCTTGTTATAGAAGACATAATATATATATCTTGAGCCTCTTTTCTTTATTTTCTCTCTCTAATTCTTCCTCCTCCTTCTGCAGCTCTGCTTTTCATCAGTTCATCTGCAGATCTCTTCATCCTCCTCTTCATCTTTTCTTCCTTCTAACTTCTCTTCTTTCTTCATTTTTTCTTTTCCGTTCTGGATTCCTTCTTTTTCCTCCCATCTTTATTATATAGAATTATAGATTACTGCTTAGCTATTTTCACATACATGTTGCAAATTAAAGGAATGCGTGCAGAGCCATATCGATCATGTTTTGTTTGATAAGTTTTTGTGCCATGTTTAATGAAATTTAATTTTGTCAACTTTGGCTCAAGAAAAAGATGGATCGTTACTGAAATAGAATATAGCTGAGGCGCGAAAAGGAACAATGAACACAAGCCAAATTGCCAAACTCATAAGAATAATATGAAAGCCAAAACAAGACATCCAATTATTACTGGGAAATCATCCAAACAAAGATGAAAGATAAAATAAAAGCTAGCAAAACGTACCAACAATTAATGTAATTCGCAAGTTAAGAATCATTAGGATAGCCAAATTCCTCGTAGGCTTTAATTGCTATGCCCTTGGCCTTCATATCAAATTTGGATTTGGCCATTTTATATTTGGCCTCAGCAATTTTGAATTCCTTCCAGTCATCCGCCAAGCTATCGATTTCTTCAGCATCAGCCCACATGGGATCAAATGGCTCAGTCCTAAAATAATTATGCAAACCATAACGAAGAACTTGAAAAATCTCGCTCCTCTGAATCTTGTTCATCTGATCCTCGTTCATCAGAACCTTGTTCATCGGACCCTCGTTCATCAGAACCTCGTTCTTCTGATTCTGGTTCATCGGAACCTCGTTCTTCTGATGCTGGTTCATCAGAGTGATCAGACCCTTGTTCATCAGACCCTTGTTCTTCTTATCCATGTGAATCGGAACATTCTTCTTTTCTAGTGGTGTCTGCACCTCCTTGTTTATTTTATCATCATCAGCACCAGCATTAGCATTAGCATCAGCAATCCTGGTGTTTTTCGTTTCACTTTTTGTTTCTGCACCCTGGTTAGCAATATATATATATATATAACAAGTTAGTATCATTAAACTAGTATATTAACAAACTAGTATCATTAAGCTAGCATCTAGGTGTAGTAGCTAAGTTGCTGAAAAACTCGATGGATCCAATTCTTAATAAAATACTAAATATAAGAACCTCGTTCTTCTGATTCTGGTTCATCAGACCCTTGTTCATCAGACCCTTGTTCTTCAGACCCTTGTTCGTCTTATCCATGCGAATCTGAACATTCTTCTTTTCTAGTGGTGTCTGCACCTCCTTGTTTATTTTATCATCATCAGCATAAGCATCAGCATTAGCATTAGCATTAGCAATCCTGGTGTTTTTCGTTTCACTTTTTGTTTCTGCACCCTGGTTAGCAATATATATATATAACAAGTTAGTATCATTAAACTAGTATATTAACAAACTAGTATCATTAAGTTAGCATCTAGGTGTAGTAGCTAAGTTGCTGAAAAACTCGATGGATCCAATTCTTAATAAAATACTAAATATAAGAACCTCGTTCTTCTGATTCTGGTTCATCGGAACCTCGTTCTTCTGATCCTGGTTCTTCTTATCCATGTGAATCTGAACATTTTTCTTTTCTAGTGGTGTCTGCACCTCCTTGTTTATTTTATCATCAACATTAGCATTAGCATTAGCATTAGCATCAGCATTAGCAATCCTGGTGTTTTTCGTTTCACTTTTTGTTTCTTCACCCTGGTTAGCAATATATATATATAACAAGTTAGTATCATTAAACTAGTATATTAACAAACTAGTACGTATCATTAAGCTAGCATCTAGGTGTAGTAGCTAAGTTGCTGAAAAACTCGACGGATCCAATTCTTATTAAAGTACTAAATATAAGAACCTTTGACCCTAAACTCTGTCCTTGGAGAAAGGGCCGGGGCACCACTATCCCCAGTGAACGCTCAGAATTTCAACTAGTCAAAGTGGTATTCCAAGTTTTCAATTAAATACAAAAATTGATTGTGTGATGAGATCGAAATTTCAAGCCAAGCCAACACGATCAAAATGTGAAAACTAGACATTTCAAAAATGCAATTGCCATTTAAAAAAATGCATTTGTCATTTCGAAAATGCAATTGTCATTCCAAAATGCAATTGCATTTTTTTAAAAAAAAAAAACTGCATACTATGCAGATATGTATGTTAAACACATCCAATGTATATATAGGCTTCACATTGCAAACATGTTTACTATTTTTTTTCCAATGAAAAGTAACTATATAATATGCTAGTGAGGTAAACCGTACGGCATTGTTCCAGTTAAAAAGTGAAATTATATATTGGAATTGAAATTATAGAAACTGAAATAGTTTCGGACCTAGAGCCACGTATAAGTGCCAGTTAAAAAGTGTAATTTATAGGTCTAAAATTATATATCCCTCCCATATGATTCGCATAAGAGCTCTAGAGTTTCTGGTTTTCAGCTTAGGTGTTTTTTTTTTCGATGAAGAAAAAAAAATTACAACAAAAAACCCCTAACACAACCACATCCTAATTGATCAAAGTGAAAAGCAAGTGATCGAGTATGACGTACCCAACATATCTTGGATAAGTTGAAGATCATCTCCTCATGGGAATTTGTAAACGACGGCTGATTATTCTGGGCTTGCTCCTGCATCCTCCTATATTTCTTCTTCAACGATGTTACTTTCTTCTGTACTTGGATCGGATCTCCCTTGCCAAGACGATCCTTGATGTACATGTAAAAGTCTTCGGGTTTATGCTGCATATTCTCACCGTTAAATGAAATCAGACCGCCGAGAATGACCATCTCCTCGTTATCGGTCCATGTTATTCCTGCTGAAGACGGTTTGTTGTTCGACTTGTTGACATCTGCTACAACTGTAGACGTGGTAGTCGACTTGGCTACTTTCACCTTTTTTGTTTTCGACGACACTTCAACCACAACAGATCTATTTTCAGATCGGTTAACGTCGACTTTCTCCTCCCGGGGTCTTTTTGGAATCGCTGCTTTTGAATCAACAACAGCAGAGGAGGCTGCAGGGTTTGGTATAGCGATCTTCTTCTTCTTAATCTCCTTCCTCGAATGAGCTTCATTCACAGAGTTAATATCGTCTGACTCTGAGGACGAACCCTCAAACGTATCGGCTGCAACTATCCCCTCCAAGTCATTATTAGGAAAAGAAGAAACAAGGTGTTGGTTTTCATTCAAAGATGAGGATGCCATGGATTGATGATTATTTGGAATTTGGAGGTGGATGATACGTTTAGGGAGAAAAATGTGTATTACAACCTAATTAATACTCATTTTCCCTCCCAATTCCCCCCGTCATCCTAACCATAAGGATTCTTCTTAGCAATGAATATGTATTAAAAAAAAAAGAGAAACAAGAAATCAGAGGGAATTAATTTCGGATTAGAAATAATTAAAAATATGAATTCAATCAGCATATATTTCAGACTAAATTCATTCAACTTTTGAAAAAGATAGATTCATTCCACAAATTAAGTCGTATAAAAGAAATAAGAAATTGTAGGGAGGATAGCTACAGATTTAACCAAATCTTTTATTTGAGGCTAAATGAGAATCAATGAAGATTAAATATTAATTCATAATGATCTCGTTTTTGATTGATTGAGATCCTGTAGCTAGATTAATTAATTAATTCATTCATAAAATCTTTTTTTTAATTCTCTTTAAAAAAAAAAAGGTCATTTTTTATTTATTTATGGTAATTTATTCCTGAAAAAGTGATTTGTGAACCAAGCAATTTCTAGCTTCATCTGGCGCTTTTCCCTCCGGCTATATTTTTGCACTTCCCGCCTAGGTAAATATGTGTTGTTGTCTATAATAGTGTATGTGATACGTTTAGGGTTGAGAAAAATGTGTATTATATATATGATCATTTTAGGCAGGAAAATAAAGATATCAAATCCGCCAAAATTTGCAAGATATATGCGAAGGACATCAAACAAAACAAGAAGACAAGATATATGTGAATTCCTCCGAATTTCCTTCAATTTTCTTTTTTCCTGTTTAATAATTCTAATTTCATTTCCCTCTCAATTTCCCCCCAACTACCCTTTATTCCATATTCCCTCAACTGCTTTATTTTTCTTTTGGAAAATGAATCAAATTATTTAGCGAAATCGAGAAACCAATTAGCTTTAAATGGTCAAATCGATTGTTTACTTCCGGCGAATCACAAATTTCCTTTTCCCTGGTTTTGCTTCCCCATACAAATTAATTGATTTTAGGGAGAGGGATAAATCGAGCCTAAAATGGTTCAATTCACTGGTTTATTTTAGCGAATCACAAAATTCCTTTTCCCTGGTTTATTTCCAATTCCGTAGTCTCTCTCCAACTTCCTTTTTCATTTCTTTTCCATTTCTATCCTAATCCGATCTAAAGATATGAGCCTAAAATTGTGTTTGTTTATAACATAAAATATTTTTAAAATATGAACACTACAACCATGTTGCAGATACTTCACTTCACTAGTATTTACTGTACATACATTTAAAATTGAATCTTATATATATATATTTTTAGACAATAATTGAATCTTACTTTGTATAGTAGAGTTACGCTTCACTTAGGAAGGACCTTTTATGACGAGTTATTTTTGACTAAGAAAGTTTCTGCTAAGGGGAAGACAGTCCCCCGAACCGGGCCCCGTTAAACCACCTACAAGGCCCCTACGTTGTGCCCAACTTTCAATCTGAAAGCTGACCGCCGGCGGTTAATGGGAGTGGACATGTAGGATTGCGGATCAATAAACTAGGTCAACAGTAAGTACTAAGCGTTAAGATCTTCAACAAAACATGAAGTAACAAAATAAGTTGTTCCATTATGTGTGCCAAACAAAATAAAACATTTTCTTTCAAGGGCTTTTTCCAACTTCCATTGTGCAAACCCAAGTTGCTTACTGTTCTTTGGGAGTCTTCCCCTCACCACATTTCTGCAAGATCAAATTCAGACAAATAACTCAGTAACCTTGACCTTAATTCGTTTGCTGGAGTTCTTGGGAATTGAAACAAAGAGAAGCGCACCATTGCTAAATCATCACACCTTAATTAATCTTCTTTTAAATCCCCATTGTACCATAACACGGCCTCAGGGATGATTTCATCTCGAATTATTGCACTACAGATGGCACCGGAAATCAGAAACATATATATCATCAGAATACATTTGACAGAGATGACATACAGACTGTAAGGAAACATATCATTATTCGGAGAATCCTGCAGCATTAAGACAATCAAAGCAGATAAAATCATTAGCATACCCAATGTGATAATCTCGCAGCAAGTGATCTTCAACTTTTTGAGCCTGCCATATATACATCATAAATATTAAGAGAACTTTGCTTATAGATGATTAACCATGTCCAGTAGCTTTGTAATGAATTAATAAAGCCAAACTTACATTATGGTCATTTAGATAAGAAGCATAATAGTATTCAGGAGGGTCAAAAAAGTTGAAGAAGCTTGGAGATCTTTGATCTGCAGTTTTGGCCAAGAGTTGGTCAGTTATTGATTCCATTTCTGGCACCTCTTCTGTCAATCTTTTCCCAGGATGCCACTTGATCTTGGTGCTGCAAGGTAACCCGACTTGAGGAGACAAAAGAGAGAGGAGCAAAAAAAAGTACACAATAGAAATTAGAATTAGAATTTACCCATATCTATTCTCCAACCTAGGCCAATTGCTATCAAACATGTCATATGTTTTATGCAGCGTGGAATTCTGAAAATAAGGATTACAGCCAAAGACAAAAACCAGACGAAATATTTTCATACTGCATTTCACTTCCACCCACGACATGATATCTGTAAGATACTTGAGAGGCCCTTCATCATGCGTTGTTATCTATTCAAGAGAACAGCTAATCATATTTATACAGTTACAGAAAATTAGCACAGAAAATTGGCTTTAAAATCCCATACCTCCTGAGCAAGTAGTTTATTAGCCTTCATTGCATTAAGCCAAAAGCATGGGACTCTTTTATCTATATTACCAAGAGGCATAATCACATTTACGTGTATGGTGTGATAGTGGATAAAGATTTGGCTTTTGATCGAGAGGTACCTTTTGTGATTTTATCTTCTCGGTCTACTGCAACTTCATTGTTCACATCATCTGCAGTTATACCGTTAACAATACGGTATCTCTGCAAACAACAGTCCGAGTAACCATCAAGCAAGATATTAACCAATACACCAATCAAAAATTCAGGCTAGACATATTATATGATTATGTAATCGTAATATCAATGTAATTGTAAAATCAATGTAAGTTACCCGTCTATATAGAGGCTCATAACGTTTCTGGAATTCTGCTTCCAATTCATCTCTCTTTACCTCAAACCTTTTATTCAGCTTATCCAGTCTGTTCATCCTGAAGCAATAAGAATTTCGGCACTGCAGCATCTACAACACGGAGATTAAGATGAAGACGATAAAATTAATGCTTTCCTGGTTAAACACTAGGAAAGTTCTCCTCACTGTTTGATTTAGCTAAATATCTAAATATTTACTGTAATTACTTTAGTTTATGTTTAAAACTTTATCTAATCCCTTAGCTGAATGGATGAGCTCAATGTTTAGCTCTATATAAAGGCCTTTTCTTAGCCTTTAAGCTTATAGCAGATGCTGGATATATCAAAGCTACTGTTTGCTGATATTTCACTTTGTTCTCTGCTTCTGTTGCTACTGCAGCGTTCAATCTAAACTCCAAAGTTGTGTTAAGGTCGTTGTGAGTTGATTATTTACTAAATCTAACAGAAGAGAATACTGAAAAGAACCTAATTTCTTATAAATTATCAATATTCATTTTACTAACCACCAGTATCTATTGCAAGAGCCTAATCAGATATATAAATCATTGAAATAAATAAAGGAGCACACCAGAATCATCTTACCTTATACACCTTAACACCTAACCTTTCCATAAACTATGGCTACAGGCTAGGTTAGATTAATATTTATAATGTACCTTCCTATTGCGAATTAAAATATCTTTTCGGGGATCTTCTTTGGCGTCTTCTTCAGAATCATCTGTAGAATCTTCAGAATCTTCTTCAAAATCTTCTTCGGAATATTCTTCAAAATCTTCTTCGAAATCTTCACACCAATAGATGATTTTGTCTCGAATTCTTGAACTATACAGGACACCAGAAGATAGAAACACACGACTTCAACATCCAAACATTATATAAAGTTATAAACATTTCATTATGCAGCATGAAATCCAATGTACACCTGATCATGTTATGTGATCCTTTTTCTGAGCATTCATTAAACATTATTTATCTTTGAAAAAGTTACAGCTTTCACTTCTACCTTACAGCCGAAACATGGATTAGTAGAAATACACGACTTCAACATCCCCGTTAATTGTTAAAATTTAATTGAGTTATCCATAAACATTTCATTATGCAGCATATGCAATCCTACATACACCTCATTTTATGTGATATTTCTTTTGAGCATTCTGTGAACAATCGTTACCTTTGTGAAAGTTGCTGCTCTATCTTCACTTCTAATTTACATGACCTAGCCTAGAAGTAATAAATTATTACTAACTTCTCCTAATTCAGTACTTGTGAGACTTAACCATATGCATATAGGGTAAAATCTACAAATGGAACTTGAATTATTACAAAATGCATCTTTTGGTATCTACAAATGTTTAGGGAGTCTGGTGGTACTTGAACTATTGCATTATTATTGTCAGAGGTATTTTGGTTAAATAATCAATTCTCAGTTTTTTTTGTCTAACTTTTCTCTATCTTTTTTGACGATTTTATTTTCATTACAAAAAATAAAATAATTTTAATTTCGTTTAGTGTAATTTAAAAAAAATGTAATTTCATTCGGTGTAATTCCAGCTCAAAACAAAGAAACTAGTGTAATTTTTAGAGTCACAGAGAATAATAAAAGTTTACAATTTTATGAGATTAAAAAAAAATTAATTATAGAAGAACAAAATAACTGAGAAAATTAATAAATTTATAATACAAAAGATACCAGAAAATATTTATGGTAGTGTAGTTTTTGGCTTACCTTTTGTATAATATTTACTCCCTAAATATATAATACAAAATTATTGTTTCACCAAAGTGTACTTCTACAAAAGGTAAGCCAAAAACTACATGCACTACCATAAATATTATACAACCAAAGCGTTAATCGTCATTACATACCCAATTTCATAATCCCCCTCCATCTTACTTTGGATTTCTTCAGCGCATGCCTGGTCAAGATCAAGGAGCTGGGAAAAGTTCCTATATCGTCATCGATCAAATTCATATATTACCTAGCTAGGTATCAATAACGAAACAATAACTTACAGAATTTTCATCCTCAGTGTCTCTAAAGAAGTTGAAGAAACTTGGACAACGTCGAGGCCCCTCCACATTTGTCCTAAAGGCACCAAAACTTGAGAGAGAGAGAGAGAGAGAGATGTACAGTGCAGTACAAAAATTAGAATTTACCCAATTGAATTTTTCAGTATGGTCCCATCAATGTGAAATGTTTTTGTCAGCAAGGAGTGTTCAGGATTATCAGGCATAGGATTAAAGTAGAACTCCAGCCTGAATCCTTCAGAATTGTCTATCGAACAACATGTGATTTCTTTGAGATACGAGAGAGTCGTTTCATCATGTGTTGTAATCTATAACAGTAAATAGTAATCATATAATTCCACGAAAAATTTGAAAACACGTTAAAAAGAAAGTGTCTTGTCAAATCGCCCACCTCTTTAGCAAGTATTTTATCAGTCTTCAATAAATTAAGCCAAAAGCCTTCATCTGCAGTACAAAACATAATAAAAAATCAAGATCAAGTGTATGGCATATATGCATGACAGACCATTAAAGATGTGTTTTTTGGAGTTACCTCCTAACTCTTTAGTAATATTTCCTAAATCAGCTTCCAATGCAGCTTGTTTCTCAAAATGCTCTGCTTCTAACTCCTTATGACGCTCCTGCAAAATGAGAAAATGTACTTTTAAAGCTCATTGATTGAGCACAAAGTCACTACTGGTGTAAGTAGTAATTCTCTTCGATTTTTATTCTTTATTTTTATCCTCAAAGTATTGTGTGAATAGACCTGTAAGTTACAATATATTATCAATTGTTGTGAGTCGCCTATTAACTCAAGTAGAAAAGAGAGAAAAAAAAGAGAGCGAAAATGTAGAATGAATTGATTGATGTTGATCATTTGGTGTGTGAAATGGTGATACCTCAATATCTTTATATAGCGGAGAGGTTGAGGTGTATTCATGGTGTACAATAATGGGGAGAAACCTTTTAGTTTCTCCACTATCATCACTAACTCCACTAACTATACATTTGTGTCATCTCATAAGTAGTGTAACCCTAATGAAGTAAATGGAAAGAAATACCAAAAGTCTTGCACAATGTATGTAGTCCACATCTTGTATCTTGTTCATACAGACCTTAGTATTTAATGGACAACCACCCCATAATGTGTCCAACAACATCAATGAAATAAAGGTTTTTTGTTTTTTTTAGTGGAAGGCTTTCATTTATTTCATAAAGTGATGTTACACATAATGAAGTCTTGGATCGGAGCTAGAGCTCCTTGGTGTCCTTTGGAGGAAACAAGGGTGTCCTTTGGAGGAAACAAGGGTGAAACCCTAGCACAATCCAAGGAGAGAGAAAATATTATGGGCAACAACCCCGTGCACATTTGTTAGGGTTTACAAATTCTTGAAAGGGGTTTATTAATTCTTTATTCTATTTTTATAAAATCAAGGTTAGGTAGAAAAGTTTAGATACATAAGAAAGATAATTATATTCTGAAAGCAAGAAAGCAAACCAACCTGCAAACTTTTTAAAATTTCAATGGGGTTCTTGATTTCAGGTGAATCGTGCTGTCCAACAGAGCCTTGAAGCCTATTCTGCAAAAAAAAAAAATACAAATCAGGATTAGCTAGGTAGAAAAATGTTTAGAATCAATTGAAAGATGAAAGCAAAACCAACCTCAACACCTTTGAGAAACTCAATGCACTTGCTGACATTGGGTAACTCAATCTTCCCAACCAAGCTTCGGAGTAGAACCTGCAATAATACTTAAAAATAAATAAATCAGGATTAGGTACAATGAATTCCCAAAAAAAATTGAAACATAGGATAAATTTGGAAAGTAAACCCACCCGTAAGTCTTTTAAACTCTCAATGCGCTCATGGGATGAAAGTGCACCGTAGCTCTCAATCAGATGCTGTAAAAGTAGAGAAATTACTTATACTTTTACAAGTGATAAAAAGTTTTAATGAAGAGAATCCCACTGAATATTTTGTCATACTTTTTCTTGCCAGAATCTATATATATTCAAGTAATTTCTAGTAAGTTAGATTTTTCGTTTTTTGTTTTGTTTTTGTTTTTCTACTGCCAAACTGGCCATAATAATAACAACCAAAACCAGAAGTATGTATGCCTCCTTTTTTGCTACTGAAAGAAAAAGAATCTTTCGTCCAAAAAAGAAAGAAAGACTAAATAAGAAACTTGCCCAGAGAAAACCAGCCTCGGCGTCTCGACCGTCCGCAGTAAGAACTATACACCAAAAATCGAATTTCAAATTAAACGAAAAAGTTAATTTACATGCTTGTATGGTGCACACACACACATTATATGATGTACGTACACGTACAAAGGCCTCATGATAGTTAAAAATTTGAATAGCATGAAAATTACCAAGGAAAATTGCAGACTGAATATGTAAGAACCAACTAAAAGTAGTTAGGGTTTTTGCTTGACCTAAAAAAAATAAAATTGCTTCCCATGAGAACATAGAGTAGGGTTTAAGGCATACTAGACAGAGACCTCTCAACAGTTCCACAGTCGAGTTCGAATATCATGCAAACAGAATTCAAATTGCAGGATGAATATATAAAACCAAATTAAATACAACCATACATACTAGTAGAGATTTTGCTTCACCTAAAAACATGAATATATTAGTAGGGTTTAAGATGTGAGATAGGTATTACCTTCGGAGGAGGTGAAGAGGGTACTTTTCAGGATAAGTTCATCTTCGTCGTTAATAATCATTTTCGAAGAGCTGCTGTTCGATCGGGAGGCAAGAAACTGGTACGTTAGGGATTCTTCTTTTATCAACGTCTTTGTCTTTTAAGTTTGATTTCTAAACCTTTTTATAAAGAAAGTCACATAGCATGATGATCCCATGTAAATTAAAAATTTTCAACAATTGACATGGTATATATTTGTCTAGTCATCTTTTAATTTCCAACATCGTCTTCAAGCTAAATAATTTAAAATTCATTCCATAAAAAAATCTAGTCAAAGACGAAATTATTAATTAACTATTAATTATCGTATTAATTACCGTATCAATTAAAAGAAAGTATAGATCTTGTATTAATTTACAAGAGAGTACTGAATTGTCATTGACAATTTAATTTTTTGTGTTCTTCAAGATTGTTTTGATTTTTAGGGAAATTCCTCAATTATTTCCTGTGTTTGTTTATTTAGGGCAATTTTGGTGGTGTATTCCTTGTTTATTTAGGAAATATATCAGCATATATCTCGGAAATTCATTCAACTTTTGAAAAAGATAGATTCATTCCCCAAATTAAGTCATTTAATAGAAACAGATTTCACTAAATCTTTTATTTATATAAGGCTGGATGAGAATCAATCAAGATTAATTATTAATTCATAAAGATCTCGTTTTTGATTGATATTTTTTTTTGAAACAAGCATAAACTTTATTAATCAATATAGGATTACAATCCTGAATTAATATGGGCATCCTAAAAAGGAGCAGTATAGACCACACAAGTGGCCTAATCGATGAGTCTAAACCTAGAACTCTAGTCGATGTTTCTAAACCTAAAAAAATACATACACTGTGCATCATTGTTGTCAACAACCAACAGAAAAATTCCGGAAAGTATTGTTTTTGAGACCAATAAATCCATTCTAGCTCAAGGAGAACCCATGAAAAATAAAGTAAAACTAAAATCTAAACTTGCACAAATGCTCATGCTTATTCTTAGACAGTAAATTAGAAAGACTCAAATCAAATAACCAAATTTGACCTAGGTTAAACTTTAGCAACACCCCACAAGTAATAAGGTCGCCGACTTGGAACACTAAGGCTGATGAGCCGCTAAAATCGAGCATCCAAAACACACCTGGATCCCATATCTTGAATCCTTGGATCTGATTGACATCCAACAGAATCGACAACGACGAGCAAAAAAACCAGATCTAAGATAGGTGTCAACCATCTCTAAGAGCCCACGAGACTATCCCTGCAGGAGCATAACCACCAAATGCTTGAAAAGAGTATGATGGACATAGCCGTCCTTGTGAGTGAGAGAGGCCAAAACCGTCCTCACCATAGAAAGTTGCACCAGCGAGCGCTGACGGCACTAGATTTTGTATGATGAAAAGTACAAAAAGAAGACAAAGGCTAGGAGGATAACACATGAAGGTGCTACTGGATTTGATGCGCACAGAGACGCTATTGAGAAATCTCATGGGGGCTAGAGTTTTGCTGGAGAGAAGACTCTCATGGAGGCTAGGGTTTTTTTTAAGGTAAATATACATCATGATAGTTCATGCAGATTAATCGTTTTTGATTGATTGAGATCCCGTAGCTAGATTAATTAATTCATAAAGTCCTTTTTTTTATTCTCTTTCAAAAAAAAAGGTCTTTTTTTATTTATTTATGGTAATTTGTTCCTGAAAAAGTGATTTGTCAACCAAGCAATTATTTCTACAGTAGAACCTCTTTAAATTAATAGCATTGGGACCACCTAAATTCTATTAATTTAGCGAGATATCAATTTATCGATAAATTAATAATTATTAATTTACGAAAATATTTTTAGTTTTTAGCTTAACAGTAAACATATTATATTTATTCACTTAACAAGTTAAATGAATTTGATTTATCACATCAAATGATAAGTTAAAATTCAAAATACTATAAGATCCAAAGTACTATAATTTTTATATTTAACAATTAAGAGTTCATTGAAATATAATTAGCAATACGAAAAAGCAACCCCATGAGTTTTGGGCGCATTGCGCATAATTAAAGATGAGATTCAATTAGATTTGAAGTTTAAAAAAAAACTACTATTTATTCATATTTTAAGAAAACTTCATAATCAATTTATTATGTACTTTTTAGCTAATTATTAATTTATAAAATATTTGGGACCTATAATATACAAAGAAAATATTTAAAATATATTATCTTATAGTTTTATCGAGATTATTAATTTAGCACGTTGGTCCCAAGTCGGGACCAGACAATTTTATCATTTAAAAGAGAATATTAATTTATCGAGTATAATTAAAGAGGTTCTACTGTAGCTTCATCTGGCGCTTTTCCCTCCCGCTATATTTTTGCAATTCCCGCCTAGAAATCTGTGTTGTCGTCTATACTAGTATATGTGATACGTTTAGGATTGAGACAATTGTCTATTATACATATGATCCTTTTGGGCAGGAAAATAAAAGATATCAAGTTTGCCAAATTTTGCATAAAAAAAATGTGAATTTCAAACGTAGATAATATTTTTTTTCTGTCCAAGAATTTATTCGTGATAATTGCAGCCTAATTAATTCATTTGTAGTCTCTCTCCAAATTCCTTTTTCATTTCTATCCTAATCCGATCTAAAGATATGTGTTTATTTACAACATAAAACGTTTTAAGGTGAAATAAATGTTATTGATATTCTATCAATATTAAATTACCGTTTTATTTTTATTTTTTTTGTCAAAATTACCTTTTTATTTGGACATGAAATTATTATAATGTACCCCCTTGTTTATCAAAAATGTCACTGCCTGCCTGCAGCTGTTACAAGATTAATTCAGTACGATACCGGTTAGGATACCTTTGGAAACAAGAAAAAATATGCGTCATCATAATCCTTGGCTATAAGGATTCTTCTTAATGAATATGTATTAAAAGAGCAAGAGAATTTTTAATTATCGATTGGAAATATTTAAAAATCTATCTGATAGAGGGAGTTTTTATCGATTCGATTCACTAGAATTTTTAGGCTGAACTTATCTCTCTCCCAAAATCAAATAATAAAAATGAGAAACAAGAAATCAGAGGGAATTAATTTCAGATCAGCGTATATTTCCGGCTAAACTTATTCAACTTTTGGAAAAGATAGATACAAATTCATATATTAAAGTATATATCAAACTGGAGGGAGGATAGGGATTTCACCAAATATTTTATTTGAGGTCGAATGAGAATCAATCAAGATTAGGGAACCGAGGAATTATTTCTAGCTTCATCTAGCGGGAGAAATTTTCCCTCTCGCTATATTTTTGCAATTCCCGCCTAGGTAATCAATCTATACTATATGTTAGGATTAGGGAACCATATATATGCATGTGGACAGAAAACTGAGAAAAGAAAACCCCGGCCGTTTGCTTTGCTTCTCCGGCCAATTTCCAATATCCATGGCAGCTATTCCACATGCGTATCCTCCTCCATTCACTAATTATGAGTTTTGTTATGATGATGATTCCTCAAGTGATGATGATTACATTCCTATGGAGGAACTGGAGGATGAGGATGAGGACGAGGACGAGGCGGCGGCATATTTTGATGACCAAGACGACGATTCTCCTTCCTTGGCGGGCTCCGACGAGGAGTACAAATGTGAATCCGATACGGAATCGGAAACTGCTCCTTCTGCTGCCAAGAGAAAGTCCAAGTCGACCAAGTCCAACAACCCTAACAAGAAGAACAAGTCGTCGTCTTTTGGGCGAATATGGAAGGAGAAGGACGAGATCATCCTCTTGGAAGGTTTGATTTCATATTTTAGCAAAACCAAGGGAGTTTACGAACCAAAAAAATTCTTTACTGAAATCGACAAGTCACTCCCCGACATGTCTCTATCACAAGTAAGGGATAAAGTCTGGCGATTGAAGAACAAATTTATAAACCTGAAGGCCTCGAGAACTGATCCCATCTTCGCAAAATCAGAATCCCACGAGAAGATCTTGTTCGACTTATCGAAGAGAGCTTGGGGTAATCCACTAGTACTACTGTTACTATTAATTTAAAATTCCTTTAATTATGCTGATGAAATTGAAAAACTTAATAATATTAATGTTAATGCAGGAGCTGATCTCGGGAAATGTAGAGATGAGAAAAAATCGGCTGGTAAACTAAAAACTAGTACTGATGCAAAGAAAAATACTAGTCTGGGTCCGATGATGCCGATAGATGATGACGTTATTTTGAAAGCGTTTGATGAATATTTAGGAAGTCGGTCACTTATTAAGCCCAAGGGATTGGCGAACAAGTGGAGGAAACTCACATATCTTAAGGCCATATATGAGTTAGATGAAGCCAACTTTCAGGCAGAGCTCCAGCACCATAAACTCAATGCCTACAAGAAATGCTAGCTAGCTAGCTTACGTATGTCACCAATTAATCTCTACATGTTTGCAAACCTAGCTAGGTTTACTATATAGGATAAAAGTTATGAACCAATTAATTTCTACATGTTTGCAAAGCTAGCTAGGTTTATCATTTAGGATAAAAGTTATGAATGGTATAGTTCGTAAGTGGTGTTTGGGTGATTCTCAAAGTCACTCAAATGGTTTCAAAATATCTAATCTTACTTTTGTGGTTTGCAAAATTAAGATCCAAATTATTTTAGAATGTAATAGGAATTTCCCTTTGATAAACCACAAAAAAAAATGAAATAATTAACAGGAAACTCAAAATAAACGTACTAAAACAGAAGAAATATAACAAGAACCCTACCTACAACTTCCACTACCGCCACCAGTATCGCCAACCCATTTCAAACTCTCAACGACCACCACCACCACTCCCAATCAATCTGGCATATCACTATCCCATCAGTACTGCAGTAGACAATTCATCTGTTAATATATCAGTACACATTTACCAGTTGATAACTTGATCTCAGTTAGACGTACACAATTCTTTATTGGCAATTACATGCATGCCTTAGAATTTGTTTGGTGGTGAAAAATTACGAAGATAAGTATGATTATGGCAAGAACACCAATGAAGACTCCACATAGTTCATCCTGATCAATTTCTTCGTCGATGTACAACCATGTAAAATAAAAATAAAAAGATTTTTATCACAAATGGTATCTGAACTTTACCTCAATTATATACATAGTACTTCACTTTTGATCACAACCAGTACCCAAATTTTTCGTTTTCATCTTAAATGGTACCTGAACTTTTCGTTTTCATCATAAATGGTACCTACCGTCAATTTTCAGTACAAAAAAAAATATTTGAAAGAGAAAACAAAAACAAAAAATTAATTTTTTTTACATTTTTTAACAGTAGAATTACGATAGGTATCATTTAGGATGAAAACAAAAAGTTCAGGTACCATTTAAAATGAAAACGAAAAGTTCATGTACTACTTGTGACAAAAATTAAAGTTCAAGTACCAAGTATATAATTGACAAATAATTCAGGTACCATTTGTGATAAAAACTCAATAAAAAGTCGATCGTCTTTTCGTTTTCCTTCATTTCTTTTGACTGATTCAATGAATTGTTGGAATAGAAGGTGATGTGTTGCTGTGATTAGCGTGTATTTTACGTGTTAAGTTACTTAATTCTGGTTTATTTTCCGAGGTTTTTGTTAGTTTACTGGTTTTATGTTATAGGGTGAAAAAGTGTAGCGGCTTCTACACTCGAACGTTGCATTTGGAGGTTTTATTCAATTCCGAACCCGCGCTTTCGATGCACCACCACCACCAGGCGCCACCACCGGACCCCACCACCCCGGGGTGGTGCCCGCCCGCGTCAAGGGCGCCATCCCTCTTATCTGCAAAAAGGAGTGACGGAAGATTTTGGTTTTCCCCACCTGACGGAGGGGGGGCGAGCGCGGCGGGGGGGGGGGGGGGCCCGAAGGCCACCCCCAGAAATGCTCCCACCAGCCCCCAAAACGCCCGCTCCCCGTCCGGACCCGGTGCGCCCGCCCGTCGCCCGAGTGTTCTTCATTACACCTTTCCACCACCAAATCCCGGAGTCCTTCACGAAGTTGTTCCTAAGCTTACGTTTGGGCCACTTCCACCTCCATCTCTCCATTGCACATTTCCCGGAGCATCGAAGCCAGGCAACCGCTGGAAGCAAAGGAGTGAAGGGAGGGGCAGCACATACTGGCATCGGCTGCTGGTTTCGTCCTGAGATTTCTCCCTCTCTTTACTTTTATTTTCTTTCCATATGTTCGTTTGTATTCATGATGTATACTTCAGTATGTGTGGTGTTCTTAAGGTTGGGGGCTGGGTTGTCGCTCAGCCCGATGATGTTTGATGATTATTCTTGAACATATTCTGGTCATTGATTCGTTTGTGGTTTGTTCCTTGCTGGAATACAATATATTAGGTGTTTAGGAATTGATAGTTCTGAGCTGTGTTTGGCTTAAGGTTAAGAGTTTTTGCTACAACTATTCTCTTAAGTTTGGCATGAGCATGAGAGTTGAATGAAAGTTTACCTTGTTTGAATCCTGATTCTTGGCACCCTAGCCTATTTAGTTACGGGGACCTTTAACGAGGCTAGGTAATTGGATTAGAAGTCTTTGATGTCCATAATACCTCAAAGTAGTCTTTTAAGTCGTTCCTGAACCTTAAGGGTAAAGGAGGGGTTTGATCCTTGGCTAGATCAATGTGCAGTTCCGAAGTTGTTATTCATCGATTGTTGGAGTTGCCCGAAACCCCATTGTTTTCCAATTTAAACAATCAAAATCACCTTTGTTGAGCTTGACACCCTCACCTTCAATCTTCCGTTTTTACTTATGTTTGCTGTTTAGTTGTGTTCCGATGAGTTTGGTTGATCTTTGTCACTCAAGTGACACCACTTGAAAACACACACTCACACACGCATATAATCCATTTCACGACTATGCCATCTCTAGTCTCCCTATTCGTGCTAAAATCACTTAGTTCCATGCATCACCTATAGGGTTTTGGGCCTTCCAATCCCGGGTACGACATTCCCCGGTCTTAATCTATACATCCACACTTTGACAAGCATATAGGCAAGTTTTTATAAGCTAGACTATACGACACGTCAAATGGCGCCGTTGCGGGGATGAGGTTTAACTTTGATCCTTTAGGTGTCCATAGCCGGGTGAATTAGCACATTCGACCACCGTCCGGACACCATGTTATCCGTCCGGACGCCCGCCACTAGAACGTTCCGATAGTCCGTCCGGACGCCCACCGTCCGCATCGTTCGCCATGCATTTTGGTTACGTCCGGACCCCCTCCGTCCGACGCGTAGCCGTTTGTTAAATTTTCAGTTTTCCTTTGTTTGTTTATGTTCATTTGCTTCCATATCTTTTATAATTTTGCTTGATTGCTTAATTATGTATATCCATCATTTTTATTTATCCTTTCGGTACATGAAAAGTAGTTCAAGCCCAACGCCAATTGAATTAAGAAGGGGAGAGTAGTAAGGCGAGTATCAAGAGAGAAACGACCGAAAAGTTCCAAAAACCGGAAGTGCACCTCCATTCCGGGGACACACGACTCTCCAGAATCTCACCACCACGAAAAGTAGAAATGGCGACCTCAGATGGCAGTGCCCCGATACGGCGAAAGGGCTTCCGTGATCACTACCCAATCCAGCATAGTGAACACCCCTTCGGGCACCCACTCCGAAGGGCATTTGAGTCAAACACTCCATCTATCCATTCTACCTTCTTTCATGGAACTCAGGGAAAGACCTATGAACACATCATAGATTTGAGCCTAGCGCACTACAAACGTGGACCCTATCTTATGATGAACCGCCTCCCTTCCCCAAGGAGAGAAGGTGTGTTTCCAACTCAGCCAGGGCATTTTCAGTTGGGATGCTGCGCTTCCTCAAGCACTATCCTCATCATCGGACTACGCCGAGGAACGCACTACGTTCTTGCAAGAAGCGTGAGACAATTTATGATGCTTGGGAGCGTTCAAAGATTTGGAGCTGCTTGTCCACACCATGGCATAAGCAGTGCAGTTGTTTTTCCTTCTACAAGGCTTATTTGAAGATGATCGTAGAAGGCTGATAAGCTTGTGGGGGAGTTTTCAAAAGAAAGGACCCAATGCCGCGTGGGACATCATAGAAGAAATTGCGTGCAACCGGCATGGGATCACCATGATCGAAGGAGGACCAAGACCATGGAGAGTGATAAAGAGATGTAAAGTCTCAAAGACGAAGGTACTGGTCTGTTGAGAGTCATCTAGCTTCAGTGCTTCTCAAATTCAACAAGTTGATCATCTCATGAATGCAAAGTTTGAGCATTAGAAACGCCATGAACTCAAAGCGACCTGCTGCTCAGAGCAGTGGAGCCCAATTCCTCTTCAAGCAACCAAGCACATGCAACTCCACGCATGTTTTTACGTGGCCATCCACTCAGAAGCCATAGATTGTGAGTTCTATGTGGCTGCAGTGGGACAAGAGGTTGTAAATGAGCAGCTCATAGTGTTGGCAAGTTCAATGACAAGGTATTTCCTTCAAGGCTCAACCAGAACCTTCGTATGCATATGGCAAAAGAGATGTTGGAAACTACTCCTTGATGAATAATCAAGTCAAGACATATCAAGGAGGGAATCAGGGCAGCGGCCCAAGCACATTTCCAAATAGAGCTCCAAACCCCATGTACTCACAAGGAACACGTAGTTCACAACCCCTTCAGAGGCAGAGCTACTATCAACCACCTCCTGGTTTTGAGCATAGGGATCGCCCCCCGGCCCCCCCCTCCGACTGGGCGGGGGGGGACGGGGCCCCCACCCGGCGCGATCCCCCAGCTAAACCCGGGCTCCACCGTTTATAGGGTTAAATTAAATTTGACACCGGCACATATAAACTATTTGTTTGTTTTTTTTTTTGTTTGTTTTTTGTTTTTTTTTTTTGTTTAGTTTGTGTTCTTTAAAAAAAAAAAAAAATACCCCCGAGCTAATATTTCACCCCCCATACATTTCCCCCCCCAAAAGGGCCAAAATCGGCGGGACCTATTAGGGGCAGAAAGGCACGTAGGACGGGGGGGGCGGCCCTCTCCCCCCCGCCCCGGCCGAAGGTCCCTCCCCGCCTCTCGGCGCGTTCGATTGATGGCCGAGCGGGCTTAGCTACGTCGGCCCCTCTACTTCGTCCCGTTGCTCCCCCCCGCCACCCTTTTCCTTTAGGATATGCCACTATCCACTTATCGCGTTTCCGCAGCCCCTTCTCTCGCCCTGGGGGACCAGGTCTTCCCCATCGCGTCCCTTCACCGCGTGACCGAACCGGGGAGGTGGTGGCTCGGTGAATCAATCCAAGCCTCGGTATGTCGAAAACCTCCGCGCGTGACGGATCTCCCGTCCGAGGCGGAAGAGTGAAACCTTTTGACCTTGTCATTCTCGGGCGCTTGGCCAACGCCCCCCCCGCCCCCCTGAGGGCAACTCTTTTTTAACATACCACCACTACCGTCGAAAAGGCGCGCCCTCCCCCCCCCCGTTCCCAAGACAGGGTTCGCCCTTCAATCCCTCCCACCCCACCGTCTAATTCCCCTCTTTTTCCCCAATATATCACACCACCTCCCGGTCCAACTCGAGAACTAATGGGCCTGTTTGTGTGTTGGTATGTTTTAAGAATCACACGTTCAAAGGGGAGTATTTCGATTTCTTTTTCATTTATTTAATTTTTGTGTGTTGTTGTTTATTTACTTTTGTCGTTTGTTTGGTTTCAATTCAATAACTGCTTGGATTCTTCATTTGAGATTTATGTAACATGAGAAATTGTTTAATTCAAGTGTGGGGGGCGGTTTTTGTTCTTTGATTTAAAAAATAAATAAATAAATAAAAATAAATAAATAAATAAATAAATAAAATGTTTGTTCTAAATTTAATTACTTTTTGTTTGTTTTCTCGTAAATATCGACTATATCTCTCCTCCTTGGTTTCTACTTAGTGGTCGTTAACCTTAATAAAAATAAAAAAGAAAATTAAAAAAAATTCTTTTGTTTTTTTTTTTTGTTTCACTTGTTGAGTTTACCTTATTGTGTTTTGAGATATTGATTATTAAGGTTTTTTTTTTGGTTATTTCATTATTTAAATCATACCTTTTTTAATATCTCACACTGTATTCCCTCCTGGGTGCCTATTGAATATTCATATTATCTCTTTTACTTTTTCTTCCTTCTAGTTTTGAACTAAACGTTAATATCTCTCAACATTTTCATAATACATCGGAAGATTAAGCACTACCCCAAATTTGCTTGACTGTGAATATCATTAGTTTGCCTGTTTATTTCGTTGTTGTTTTTCCAAGTCTTCCTAAACTTAAACACTATCATTCCCTTTCGAGAATTTGTAAGTGATTTGAGATTATTGTGATGTTGAAAATGTGAGTTTAGGAGTTTTGCAAAAGAATAAGTGTGGGGAGTAGTTGTTGTAGTTGTTGTTTATTTTTCAAGGAGAAGTAAAAAAAAAAAAAAAAATTTGAAATAAAAAAAATGGAGAAAAATTTATAAATAAAAAAAAAAAAATTTTGTTTGTCATATGGGAAAACACCTATTTTAAATAAACACCTAGTTTAATTTGTATACCCTTCCTTCTTAACCCTCACCTTCTTCAAAAAGTTTGAGTTGGCGTGGGGTTTTTATATGTTTTGGTAACGTTCCCTAAACAGAATATTTTCTTTTTTATTTTTTTTTGGTTTTTTATTCTAGTTAAACAAATTCTTTATTAGAATATTTTTATTGTTATAATTCATCAACTCGGGTATGGTTGAAAGGTGTTATTATGTTTTACCCTTAGTTTTTTACTCTTTATATTGTTTGTTTGTTGAAGTTTAAGTGTGGGGGTGTGATTAGGTGTATTTTACGTGTTAAGTATCTTCTAATTACTTGGTTATATTATTCGAGGTTTATTGTTATGTTTAATTGTGTTTTTATGTTAATAGGGTGATAAAGGCTATCTACCCATTGCTTTGGTTTTTATCAAATCCACTCCCTTCCCAACGTCTTCTAGCTTTATAAAAGGGTGAGGAAGAAATTTTGGATTTTCCCTATCCGTGGGGGGGCGGGGGGGGGAGAAACCCCAGCATTCCCTCCACCGCCTTTTTTTTTCCTTCCCTTCCAGTTGTCTAAATTAATCTGTTTAGGCAACTTTCTCTCCTCACCATTTTTCATAGAAGTACCGAAGGGTTTGGAAGAAAAGGAGTGAAGAGGGGGACATACTGAGACTCAAAGGTGATTTTGTCATGAGAATTTCTCAATCTCTCTTTACTTTTATTTATCATTCCATATGTTCATTTGATTCATGATTATATTTTGTGTGTGTTCTTAAGGTTGGGGGCTAGGGTTTCTGTGTTTGTGATTATTCTTGAAATATTCTGTCATTGATTCATTTGTGGATTTGTTCCTTGTGGATACAATTATATTAGATGTTTTTAGGATGATAGTTCTTGAGCATGTGTTTCTTAATTGGTTAAGAGTTTTTTCAACTTATTTCTTAAGTATTTGGCATTGAGATGTGAGATTGAATGAAATGTTTACCTTGTTTGAATCGATTCTTGGCACCTATGCTATTTAGTTACTTGGGGACCTTTAAGAGGTTAGGTAATTGGATTAGAAGTCTTTGATGTCCATAATACCTCAAGTAGTCTTTTAAGAATGTTCTAGAACCTTAAGATGGTAAAGGGAAGGGGTTTGATCCTTGGCTAGATCAATGTGATGTTCTGAATGTTGTTATTCATAGATTGGGTTGGAGTTGACGAAACCAATTGTTTTCAATTTAAATCAATCAAAATTCACATCTTTGTTGAGTTGACACCTCAACACTTATCATTTCATGTTTTTACTTATGTTTTTGTTGTTTAGTTGTGTTCCTTGATGAGTTTGGTTGATCTTTGTCCTCAGAGTGACCCACTTGAAAAACTACACTCACACAGATATAATCCATTTATAATATGATTTAGTCTAATATTGTGTAAAATTCACTTAGTTCATTGATCCTATAGGGATTTTGGGCCTTCAATCCTTGGGTAAATTCCGGTCTTAATCTATACATCCACACATTTTTGACAAGCATATAGGCACGTTTTTATAAGCTAGACTATACGACACGTCATGCTGCTGTACGTATTGAGATGGGAGAGGGCCACTATACTATCTACATATATTTGGTAATTGGTACGATCTATTTGGTATGTGATTGAATTTGTGATGTAGAACGAATGATTGACATGATCAAAGAGCAAATAAACCTAAACAGAAAGAACTGGTCCTGTGTGGTGTTCCAACTCTAAATAACTTTTATAATTAATAACACATTTCCAAGAAGGGAATGGAGAGACAAACAAACACGTACAGTGATTTGCCGTGATGTATGGACCTTTTCGGGAATCCGAAGTCGTTTAGGGCCACAAAACAACAGTTTTGTATTTTAATTATTTTTCAAAAAAAATTTAAGATTAGTTAGCCCGTGTGCTTAATTAGGTCTTTTGTTAGTGTCCTATAGTTTCTTTTCGTTATATAAGCAACCTTAATCAGTTGGAAGGACTATATTTTTCATATCATCATTATCAATAAAATCGAGAAATGTTTCTCACAATTCCGAAGATTTCGTTTATCTTATTTAAGGTTCATCGCTTGTGAATCACTTGGTTACTTACGATGTGTCAATTTGATTCTGTAATCATATTTATTAGTGTGCTAATTCATAATTAGGAAATTTGACTCCCCTCGGATATCAGGTTGGGGTGGGATGTGTAAAAAAAATAATTAGGAAATTTTTAATTTTAGGTGTTTTGATTATGGATTAAACTATTGGCGCTCACTACCCCTCAATGCTCTCTACACTTCTCTAAAAATTCAAGACATAAAAAAAAATTACTCATTACATCTTCAAGAAAATGAGTAAACTACCCGGGATACAAAATCACCTAAATCCCTGATTTATTTAGGTAAAATCCTTAAATGGTACTTGACTTATCACGAAATACACTTTTTGGTTCCTATAAATTCTTAAGGAGTCTGGTGGTACCCGACCTATGAGTTCAATCGTAGCCAAGAGCCCAGTCCACCAAAACATCCCAAACCTTTGGGACCTCCACTCTCTGAACAAAGGCAAGACCTTTTGAATTGGTTTCTACCTTTTCCTAAATTGGAACCTAGATTGAGAGAGAGAGAGAGAGAGAAGTTGAACAAATCTTGGCCGTATAATCGAAATGGAGGGCCATGATTGAAACAAACAAAAAATAACCAAAGTCGAAAAGATAAAGCGATTTGAGGAGAAGAAAAAAAAACTCAATTGACAAGTTTACCCTTAATTTTAACAGAAAATTAGACGGAGGTATCATAGTGGCTAACAGAGAGATAGTTCTAGTACCATTAGTCTCTTTATACATTTGAAGGTACCAAAAAGTACATTTCAAAATAGTTCATGTACCTTTTGACGATTTTACTCTATTTATTTTGGTAGTTGAAGGTTTATTAGCTTTGGTTACTAAAGCAGTTGAACAAGACTTTATTACTAATGTCACCTCATTGATTTCAAGAATTTTATCCAAAGTTTTAATTCCTTTTGGGATGCTTCACTAGGGCCCAATCCTTCTTATGCTTGGCGAAGTATTTTGGCTGCTAGACCTATTCTTCAGACTGGTATGATATGGAAAGTCGGAGATGGCAGCTCCATGCACATGTGGGAGGACAATTGGATTGCTAAGTATCCTCCTTATAGTACTCAAGCTCATTTGAACTCTAACGTAACAATGGTTAGTAACCTGATGATCAATTTTCGATGACTTGGAAGGCTCCCTTGCGACTTTCTATTTTCCTTGATGAAGTGCTTGATCAAATGTGTATTCCTGTTAGCCAAAATGTGACAAACGATATTATGTGTTAAAAACTGGATAAGAAGGGTTTTTTAACAGTCAAAAGTGCCTATTAGGTGGCTATAGATATGGTAATAGGAAATTTTTTTAGCCAATACTTCAACGAAAGGAGCTTTTGATCCTTTGTGGAAGGCATTATGGAATGCAAATATTCCAGGTAAAGTCGCAATTTGCATTTAGCGAGGATGTCATGAACTGTTGCCTACCAGAGATTGACTTCAAGCAAAAGGTATATCAAGGTGATCTTTGATGTCTACTTTATCCTCATGCTTTTGAATATTTGGGACATGTCCTCTGTCAATGTTGTAAGGGCAAAATATTTGCTATTGGCTATTTTCTATTTGACAAAACCTCTTCCCTTGTATTAGCATTTCTTTGTATTCAATGCTAGGTTGTTTAAGGGATTATGTGTCGTGGCTTAGGTTGTTCTTGCTCGAGATGGTTCGTGAAGACGCCTTCTTATCCGGTCTTTTCTCCGGACTTCGATTATTGTTCATCGAAGGTTTCGTTCAAGCATCTCAAGGTATGAATCATGCATATGCATTTCATACACTTTGTTTATGCTTAAGAAGTAGCACAAATATCTTAGGTTTGCTAGAAATTAATTGGTTTTCTTTTTGGTTAAGTAAACATTTAATTTAAAGATATTTTTCTGATTTTGCTACAGTACCACTATTCATGAACAGTAACGATTGATCACAGTGAATAGTGCGATCGATCGCCGAGCGTCTGTTATGTTTTTTATAAATAGAATCCTTCGGTTTCATTTGGTTTTAACTCTCCCAACTCTTTCCCTATTGTCCAAAACGCTTTGAGAGAGTTTTCTGGTATTATTGAGTGACCCTAGATCCATGTTATAAGCTCCTCACATCTTTGATGTTGTTGATTTAGTTATTGTTCCTTGTGAATAACTAAATCAACCCTTGAATCATATTCAAGGTTTGTCAATTCGGTTTGTTTGATTCTAGCAAGTGTTCCTTGTTTACTTGCTTGTGTCAAACGAATTGAATTCATTTTATTCACTTACACACACACATTTGCATTGTTGGTGATGCTTGCGGTTGGAGGATTCACGTGGTGAAGTTCGTTCAATCGGATTGGCTTGAGGTGGGAGCACTTGAAGAAGCATTTGGAGGCTACACAAGGTTAGAGCTGCCACTAGTCTATAGGTAGATAGTGTAGAGTTTGGGATTGTGTTTCCCCCTTGTATGTGTTTGCTAATTGGCGTTTTTCATAGTGTTACACAAGAGCGTGGGGTACGACTCCCCTCCGGTTTTCCCTCTAGAGGTAGAGGTTTCCGGGTGACCATATTGTGTGTTGTGGTTTGTTGTGATTGTTGATTGCTTTCCTAATTGTTGTTCACTACATTGTATAATTGTGATTATAATTATTGTGCATGTGATTGCATCATATAGTGAACACTAGACCGTGGAGTGCTAGTTTGATGCACTCTTTGGGTTTTAAGAATTGCTCAATCGATTGTGTATATTGCATATGTGATTGTATTGTTTGAGCAATTGATTGTGTGATTGTTTATCTATTGTATTGTGCTTAATTGATTAGCATATTGTGTGCTTGTTCATACATTGATAGATATAGTCCGTGGTGAGCTATTGATGATGCTCACTTTGGGATTCTAGGTTGTACAATTGAATGTGATTTTTGCATATCGAATTGTTATTCAATTATGTATTGTTTGTGCAATAGCTAGAACCTAGGTTGTGGAGAGTAACTTTTAATTTGTTCAAAGTTGTGTATACTCTTCGATTAGTGTTTAGGCCGACTACCGTTTATTGGGACAATCCGGCGAATCCGGAATTTCAAATGTCCTATGACCACAAACATCTTAGAAGTAGCTCCTTTTCATCTGCGTATTATGACTTCTCCTTCTTTTAGTTTTAAAGAGTGGTTATTGGAGAGCGCTAATGCTATGCCAAAAAAACTCTTTGAGCAGTTGTTGATGATGCTTTGGGCCTTATAGGGACATAAAAATGATAAATTATGGTCAAATGTAGCAAAACAGCTTAGGGAAATTATGTTGGAACAATTTTGTGGGTATGGATCATGAGAGAGATTATGCTTCAAAGGCAAGTTGTAGCAACGCTTTCCTTAAGACACTATTTGCCCCATTACTAGGCCTGCAAAAGAGAATGATCAAATATACCTCTAGGATGCAATGAAGCCCAACATATTGTTGTTGTTGGTTTAATTTTGTGTTTCTACCTAGATCCGGGAGGACTTAGTTAGAAGTGCAAGGTGATGAGAGAGAGAGATAACACAAGATATATAGTGGTTCGTCTCCCGATGCGGGAGACTACATCCACTTGGAGAATATTCTACTATGAGGGGGGAGGAGAGTACATATACATGTGATATATAAGACATGTGATCAAGGGGTCCTTTCTAAGTGGGAGAGGAGCCCCTTTTATAAGTAAGGGAAGCTCCTTTCCCTTTACATGTTTCCAATGTGGGATGCAAATGCCTATTATGCTAGTTTATTGCTTATCATGAAGCCTCTTGGCGAGTGTGGGGGGGCGGCCTCCCGGTGAGATCTTGACCGGCTTCCACCCCGACGAGGTAGCTCGGGTGTTGGGCTACGCGATGTATGTTGTGCTCGGGGCCCACTATGTCATGTGGGCCCTCAACCCGGGTGTTAGATATGGTTGGTGGCATAGTAATATGCATGGTATGTACATTTTGCACTCACGAAAACCAACCTAACACCTAAAAGAAGAATTACAAGATTGTTCAAGGTTTCTAGAAACTAATTGTTCACTATTAATTTCTAGTGGTTTTATGTGGGGCTATGTGGGTATTATACTGGGAATATCGGAATATATATACAATTGTTGTATGACTATATCATTATGCAATGAATAAGTGCTTTATATAGATCGAAGTCTATATATACAACTGTTGTATGACTATATCATTCTACAATGAATAAGTTCTTTATATAGAAGTATATGTGTCTCTTCAAATGGTAAGGTGCCTTTTCACTTGTACCTTTTTACTTTGATCATATTACTTCATTAAGATATATATACACTTCTCTTGAAATGTGATGAAGAGTCACATGTCCTTTAAGAAATAATAAGCAGAATTGATTAGAGCCTTTAAACAAGATTGAAAAGTTAAAGCCTTTAAACAAGATTGAAAAGTTAGAGCCTTTCAACAAGATTGAAAGGTTGAGATGAGCAAAACCTCTCAATCCAATTGATGAAAAGGAACGGAAGTAAAGAGAGAGGAGAAGAAAAGTTTCCGAAGAAGAAGAAGAAGAGGACAAAGAGTCGTTGGTGGGACGGGAGAGAGAGAGAGAGAGAGAGAGAGAGAGAGAGAGAGAGAGAGAAGAGTGCACGTGTGTGTTGAATGGTTTGTTTAAAAACAATTGCTCTATGACTTCTTTTTTTTTTTAGGAATTGTGTGTTGGATCTTGGGAAAATTCTAATATGCATGCTTGTATAGTATGCAGATTGTGTGGGTAACATGTGCTACCCTTAAATGTAGACGTACATGTCCTTAATTCAATATGCAATTACAATTTATAAAATGCAGAACCTGCTTAAACTGGGTTTCGAACATCTGACCTCCTATTACCAGGATGTAAGAACAGTTCTCTCCCAAATGTGTTTTTTTTATAAGAAAGAAAGTGTGGTTTTTAATTATGAAAAAAAGTCTTGAATGGCATAATTTAAGTTTTGGTTAAAAAAAATATTTGCTTTGAAACCCACCCAAGCTTTCCATCCTGGATCCACCCTTGGGCAGAACTTTTGTTTGAAGCAAACAAAAGAAGCAATATCAATCACTCAACATGAATGAAATACGACTTGAGTGACTCTCATCACGTATTGAAATTGAGGGATCGCTTGAACCCCAGAATTAATGATAGTCATAATACAGGTAGATGCAACACCAAAAATATTAAGGGAACTTTTGTTAAAGCAAACAAAAGCTGCAATATCAATCTAGCTAGCTCTAAACATGAATGAAATACGACTCGAGTGACTCGAGTCAGAGAAGAGCCTTATTCAATGTGGAAGCAGTACTACATGGTGGTGGTGGTCGGTCCGTTAAGCTTCCCATCCCCTGAGGACAGTAGCCCGTGCAACGCGATTAACTCCGAGGGTGAAGGCTCCCATCCGGAGGTCACAGTTATGGGTTTTACACATCTCCTTTACATCTTTGAAGCCATTAGTCATGTAAGTCCTCAGCTCATTATTCACTTTTTCTTCATTCCACAGGAAACCTTGGATGTTCTGCAAATTTAATGTCAAATTAAACCCACCACACAAGACTTTACTCATAAATTAATAACCATATATATGGAAAGTTCTACAATACTGGGATGTATGTTATACCTCTATTTACAAATGTAACAATAAAATGGTCGAGAAGAAATCTTGTATGCAATGAATATATATGATTAGATATAATTACCTGCACCCACTCGAAGTAACTAACAGTAACTCCTCCGGAGTTTGCATATATATCAGGAAGAATAACAACACCTTTCTTTGACAAGATCTACATATATAGGAAAATATCTTAATACAAAGATTACTGGTTTTAGTTTCTTTATTAGTTCAAAGTAATATAATTAAAATAGCTCAAGTAATCTGTAATAATTGAATCAGCTGGCAGATAATTAAGCACTAACCTCATCCGCTTCGGGGTCAGTGGGATGATTAGCTGCTTCAATAATAAATTTGGCTTTTATGTCATTTGCATTTTCCCTGCTTCCAAATTTAGGTTCAATTACTTTGTGAAGTTATAAAATGTACTTTTGGATGTACATGTTCGAAGTTGGAAATAAAAAATTGTCGTTTTTGAATTTTGATTACTGAAACGAAAATAGTATGTGATAGACGTACTAGTACCTGTTGATGACACCTCCAAGTGCTGCCGGAATGAGAATGTCACAGTCTTCATTTAAAATTGAGTTGGATTCTTGTATCGACTCCCCGCCATGGAAGCCCTTGACACCTCTGTGTTCCTTCACATGCTTGAGTAGGCTTGGAATGTCAAGTCCTTTGCTGTTCTTTATAGCTCCACTGATGTCACTCACTGCAACTATTTTTCCACCTTTCTCATGAATGAGTTGGGCAGCCCAGGATCCCACATTCCCAAAACCCTGCATTCGATTCAAGCACACATTCACTTATTAAAGCACACATTAATTCTTCATTAGATCAAGGTATGTAGTTATATACCTGGATAACAAAGCGTTGTCCGGAGATGGTCTTCCCATATTCATTTAGTAAAGCCTCTGTTGCAAAAAGTACTCCTCTTCCAGTTGCTGCATCTCTTCCCAATGATCCACCAAGATCCTAATTATTATTTTTGTTTTTCAAAACCACGAAGTTTAAAATAAAATCAATCTCTCTCGAGTGTGTGTGTGTGTGTGTGTGTTCACTAAGAAAAATCATGCAAATAAATGCAGACACACACTTACAGTCGGTTTCCCAGTGACAACTGCAGGTGAGTAGCCATGGAATTTGGAGTACTCATCAAGTATCCAAGCCATGGTCTGTGGACCAGTGCCCATATCTGGTGCTGGAACATCAGTGTGGATTCCAATAAGATCATGAATCTTTTGGGTGAAAACTCTGGTAAGTCTTTCAAGCTCCGAAACACTGAGCTCCCCTGGATCACATCCTATCCCACCTTTGGCACCACCATATGGGATGTTAGCCACCGCCGTCTTCCATGTCATCAGCTGTGCTAAAGCATTCACCTCATCTGGCTCAACCTAATTGAAATGGTTAATTTGAGTCTTCAAAATTACCAAAGAAAAAAGAAAAAGAAAAAAAGGGGTTGAAGTACCTCTGGGTGATATCTGATTCCTCCCTTCATGGGCCCTCTAGCGTTGTCATGTTGAATCCTGAAGCCAACATATGAAGCCAAACTGCCATCATCTTTGGGGATAGTACACTCAACCTTGATTTCCCTAAATGGTATGAGTAAACTCTTTTCAAGCTTCGAGTCCAATCCCAACAGCCGAGCTGCCAACTTAAAGTTTCTGTTCGTTGCCACTAAAGCGTTCATCTTCCTCGATATATTAATTTCTTTCCGGCCAACTTGACTTGAACTGGAACTGGTTTGGCTACTCCGGCCAATTGGATCTGCTGCTAATTAAAGCGTATATGAAACATCAATTCAGCATAAACTCTTCATCTTGCCAGTGCATATATATAATCAAGCAACTCAACTCATAATTGATTATCAATATATAATTTTCTCAAATTAATTAAACATATTGGGCTGATAATTAAATTAGACTTTTGAAGTGATAGTGCCACTACTCTATTATATATAGATTTCCAAAAGTAGTGGAATATATGTAAGATGGATCTACTACTACGTACTGGAACTCTGATCTGGAATTCATATAGCTAGAGCAATCTTTTCAAACAAGTGACTGCTAATTAAAGGGAACGACTATTTCCAAACACATGGCTATATATGGTTATTGATTGAGGACTTTGGAAACTAAACTGGGTGAAGAGGATTATATATCCCTATAGGCAAACTGTGCGTGAGATTTGAACCAGTATCCTCTAAGATGTCGACTATTCTAAATAACTAACAAGCCACAACTCAACTTTGTTCAAAATTAAGCCTAACTAATTAAGCTATATATATATATGAATTTTGCAAATGAAAGGAGAACTAATAATACATAGTAACTTACCTAATCAATTTATGATCAGCTAATTAAAAAACGACTCCAAATGCATGGACATGCACAAGAAACTACAACTTCTGAGAGAGATTTTTAGGAAGACAATAACCAAGGAATTAACCATGCATATATGCATATGCATAAGTTAGCAACATAACACAGCAAATCCACACCCCTTAATTAGTACCTTTGAAAATGCATGTGCAGTGATAGCCTCAAAAAAAAAAAAAACAAGAATATAGGAGCCATACGAACCTGAATTAGATCGTGTATATATATATATATAAAGAGTAGCTTAGGTACCCTTTTGGAATACCCTCTGCTGCAGTTGAATAGTAGTTTTTTTTTTTTTTAAGAAACTGCAGTTGAATAGTTGATGTATATATAATCTTTTGAAAACACCAAAACTAGTAATTAAACAAATACAAGCTCCCTGATTTAGTAATTTGATTAGAGAGCCCTAGCCTTAGGACTAGTATAATTTATTCATATAGATCCCTTAATTAATTAATTGCTTTAGATGTCTACATTATATATATGTGAGTAGCTCTAACATCACTCTTTTCTTTTTCAACTTTCACTTTCATTTTTCAGCTTTCTTTTCTTTACAAAAGAAAAGAAAGGAATATATTTTCTCTTTACGTCAACTCTTTTTATTGATCGATGCTTTTATATGTCAACTTTTGTCACCTAGCTAAGCTAGCTAGTCTATAGGAATTAATATATCTTCTAATTAAACTTTTGTTACATAATAAATTTTTTGAAATAATAATAATAATATTAATCATTATCATTTTTTCAATGTAACATATATTTCCTCATAGTTTACAAGTCATATTCATGCATACATAGCTTATTAGCTTCCAGATCGATCGAGGGGTGACAACAGGAGCTGTATGCTGTGCGCAGGTCGTGTACGTTAGCACTCTAGATTGAGGACTACGAGCGAGCGAGCGAGCTAGCGAGGTTCGTAGGACAATCGATAATTAATTGCTATTAAGAAATGCATGAACAACAACGTACGTATGAATATGTATTACATATATTCATCTTTACTTACAGCAGTAATATTAAGGGATAGATCGATGGCCGGATCGAGAGAAGACGGATCAATCAATCAGGCAAAAACTTGGTGGCACGTCGAAAAAGCTGAGCGATGAATTCAGTTGTGCTCAATTGCTTCAAGAGGTAGCTGCTAGTTAGCTAGCTGCAGATGAAGTTGAACGTACAACTCTTAATGGAATGGAATGGAATGGCCAGAATGAATAATATATAGATATAAGAGCTAGAGAGACACACACACATGTATAGGAGGGACAAAAGTAGAATCGAATTCTCTATATATGTAAGGAATCTCATCCCAGCCCAAATATTAACAAATTATAAGAGAGCAACAGTACGTACTAGTGGGAGAGAGTCTGCAAAACAATATGCGCTAGCCCTAGCCCCTGCTCTCTTTGATCCTTCCTTTCATCCATCCATCATCATAAGAATATATACTTCGAATTAATATGATTCGATATGATATGATGCCCTGTACGTTCTGATCTATGTATATACATATTTGAATCGATATATACTTTGGACAAGTTTTTCTATTACGGAGTTCCGTACTTTTATAAGTTGGGGAGTTCCAATGTCAGTCACAATATCTGTTTAAAAATAATTTGATCTGACGGTTTATATTAGAACTTCATAACTTTTAAAAGTGCGGAGTTTTTTTGAGAGAAACGACTATTTATATATTGAAACTAGCAAATGAAATACAACGAGGGGGCTAAACCTAACCTCGTGCAAGATTACACCAACTAGATAGGAGAGCAACCTCAATGATAGAGAAAGTCTCCTCAAACCCACAAATATGTGACTGAGCTTGAGCCGAAAAACAGAGAGTGCACCACTGGCTACTCTAACTGTTTTGAAGTAACTGTCCACCGAAGAAATATAACCTACGCATAGGCATAATAAACTGTTTAAAAGCCCAACTTCTTCGTGCCGCCAAATGAAATCATAGAAGAGTTTAAGAACCCTACATTTCATGCGGACACTTGGAGGTAGCAACCACTTAATAATGGCACACCACCTCACAATGGCAGACAACACACACAAAATGCGATCCCCGATTCCAAAATCATAAAAACTAACACCACCATGAGGGCAAGCAACCATAGGAAATACAAAACAACTGCAAATTAACACTACAACAAAATAATAATAAAAGCTACATCCAGCAGACAAGAGCACAGGACGCCTCGGGAAACCAATCCCACGCCTACCCGCACTCAAACTTCCATTCACCAACAATGATACCACCGTCGTCAATCCAGGCCCCCACCACCGACTGGTTTGTGGCCATGACCAGAAGAGAATAAACGCGCCAACCATGGCTACCAAACCGGAAACAATAACCATCATGAAAAAAGCAAATCTGAAAATGCAAAAGGGAAAGATAGAGGAAACCATTCGACCAAATGGCCATGGGCTCCGAACCACCAAAGGTTGCATGTTGGAATTTAATTAGCACCAGCTAAGCCAAGCCACCTGCAAGACCGCGCCGCCATCACCACTCGCAGCAGCTCCGAGTAAAGCGCCGGATCCACCATCGATAAGCACCAAGGAGCCGAGGCCATAAGCGGCCCGACCCCGATTCGAATAGCCATCCCCACACCACCGTCGTCAAGCCACGAGTTCAAGCATCGGTCGGCTCCACGTCGATCCACACTAACGTCCCCCAATGAACGGACGCCACCCAACCTCGGAGCTCCGTCAAGACATAGGACGCGGCAAAGCCATAGTGGATCCGAACCGCAAGCTTCCCTCCAACACCACCTTACTCGACTCCATGAACGATGCGAAGACCACCACGGAACTCATCCTTATGCCCGTCGATGCCGCCATGCCCCCCCGGACCGGAGCGCCGCGACCGGGAGGCTAGGTCGGTGGCTCCGCAAGGAGGAGCACAACAAAGAAGGATTTTGGCTCGAGCGCGTGAGGCGCGTACAAACGGGACTTGTTTCGGTGACTTGGTATATATGGTATAAGTGCGGAGTTTTGTAGTAGAAAAAGATTCATATTTTAAATTATATATGATGTTATCTGTTTTTACAATTAAACAATCTACCGAAACATGACCGAAAATACCAAATAGTTCGTACGTACTCGATCTATATAATTCTTTTGCTAACAAGCTATGAGTCGGATTTGCAATGTGACACGAACTGTCTTACTTCACCCAAATGTTTGTCATGCTAACTTGGGTGAATGCATGGAAGACTCTTTGTGCTGACACATAGCCAACTACTATAACTGGTTGCTACCAACCTTAATTTCTAGGTAGCTAACTATTCCTAGTGCCCTGATTGATTTGACAGCCTCTTCCTCCATCTTTGTCGGTGTGTAACATTCAGCAGAGAGAAGAAAAGTGACAGAACACGACAAGTTCAATCAAATAATTAGAGGATGCAGGAAACCATACATACATACCTGATAGGCTGATAAACATAAGCATGAAATTAGTTCCATATCACGACAATTTTATGATCAAAAGAATCTCCATTCACTTGTCTGATATCAATTTCTCCTACGTAACAATTCAATTCAGATTCATATAATGGATTCTTTGTATTGTCCATATCTTCAATCCAGATTCATACAATTCAATCCAGATTCAATTTTGGACGGAAGTTTAATGGAAGTTTGCTATTGGTACCATTTAATAAGAAATCAAAGAGTTCAGGTACCGGTTGTGATCAAAATTGAAGTTCAGATACCATCGATAAGATGAAGTATAAGTTCATGTATCATTTATGATAATAACCCTATTTATAAACTTGACAATGCATCAAAGAGTTTAAATTTCTTCAAAACTACAAAATTTCATAATTTAACCTTAACGATATTTGAGCGATATTCAAAATATATTTGAAACTAGTTTTTACGTACTAATAATTAAAGATATTTATCAAAATTTCTATCGACACTCGAAACTTCCATCGAAATTGAAATTGCAAAACTTAGCTCCATGCTACATGTTTTGTTCAATTTACACAAAAACTCCTATCTTTTACAGAAAATTTTAATATACATCACTGCATAGCATGCAGTTTTTTTTAAAAAAATACAATTGCATTTTTTAAATGCAATTGCCGTTTAAAAATGTGAAACTATACATTTAAAAAATGCAATTGCCATTCCAAAAAATACAATTGTCATTCTAAAAATACAATTGTCATTTCAAAATGCAATTGCCATTTCAAAATGCAATTGCATTTCAAAATAATTAGTTTTACCTTTTTGAACAGCAATTGCATTTCAAAAAAAATGTTGTATACTTATCAGCTCTGTATATTAGACTTACCCATATTTTACTAGGATAAGACATAACCATTTCCTTCTTTTATTTGACGACGCAACACATGATTGAATCTTTCATGACACTTTATTGGGAACAAATTTGCTGCCCACCCACTGTGCCACCATTGTAAGAATGACACATGTTCTCCCCTTTTTTTCTTTGCTTTCTTCTTACACTTGCAGCCTCTCTCTCTCTCTCTCTTCCTCTCGTCCATCCCTTCTTCTTCTTTGCCAAGCCCAGCAGCAGCCGCTCCACCTGCAACATCACAGAGCCACCGCTCCATTCCTCTTTGCTCTCCATCACCGCTGCTGTCACAGCTTCACCTGCCATCACAGCTCCACACCCAGAGCTTAATTGCTCTGGGCACCGACACCGTGAACCCAGCCGCTGCAAGTCTCCGACCGAGCCTATCGCCGTCGTTTTCTGTGGCTCGGGGAGAGAGAGGTTTGCTGTGGCTCGGAGAGAGAGAGAGAAAAAAAGACAAGTGTCATTCTCACAATGGTGGGCAAATGCCCATCCCAACAGTGGATGGGCAGCAAATTTGTTCCCCACTTTATTATCTAGATATTGACTTTAAAAGCAAGTGAGAACAGTCGTTCCTCTAAAAAAAAAGTACCATTAGAATATGGAATTGTTTTCTTATAAAAAATGACACAATTAGTAAGGAAAATAGGTACTATCTAAATACATTTGGACATTATCGACCGTCTAAACTCTCCGATCGATCTCTTGATGATAATTGATAAGATGTTTTTCTTTTCTCCGATGTCTTAAGGGAAAGCTAGCTAGTAAAGTTATACATGCAGTCCCACGTACGCATCCACTACCCCCTCTACCTATCTTTCCAAACAAGCTATAGTTTGCTTTGTAAGTAAATTAGAGTTTAATTAACCATCGATTGCCCATGAGCTGTGAGTGATCCTGGCTTGCTAGTTATTGGTAAAATTAATATTGTAGAAGCCACATGGTTGAATTTCACTGTCATCTAGAGACGGATGAGGTGGAGATAAAATTGTCATTTCTCCTAAAATCGATTTAATGTTTCAATTAGTACAGTAGAACCTCTTTAAATTAATACTCGATAAATTAATATTCTCTTTAAAATAATAAAATTGTCTGGTCCCAACTCGTGACTAACGTGCTAAATTAATAATCTCGATAAAATTATAAGATAATACATTTTAAATATTTCATTTGTATATTATAGGCCCCGAATATTTTATAAATTAATAATTAGCTAAAAAGTACATAATAAATTGATTATGAAGTTTTCTTAAAATATGAATAAATAGTAGTTTTTTTTTTAACTTTAAATCTAATTGAATCTCATCTTTAATTGTCCGTATTGCTAATTATAATTCAATGAACTCTTAATTGTTAAATATAAAAATTATAGTACTTTGAATTTTAACTTGTCATTTGATGTAGTAAATCGAATTCATTGAACCTGTTAAGTGAATAAATATAATATGTTTACTGTTAAGGTAAAAACTAAAATTATCTTCGTAAATTAATAATTATTAATTTATCGATAAATTGATATCTCGCTAAATTAATAGAATTTAGGTAGTCCCAAGACTATTAATTTAAAGAGGTTATACTGTATAAGTACTTGGGGTCAGAATTAAACAGCTAGAGAATTCATTCCTTATTTATTCTCAAAAAAAAATATACAAGGTCACAGTCACAACTTACTAGTACTATATATAACCAAGTTGAATCGAATATATACATATACACACACACACAAAGTGGAGATAATTAAAAAGGACTCGTGCATGTTTTCCTTTTCTTTCTTTCGACCCCTACAAATGTGAACTACTAAATTATATGCAATTGGGATGGCTGGCAATTGATGATGAAATGGAATCACTAAATAATGTTGGGGAATCTTTGATCCATCCATGGAAATCTCAGACAAATAAGGTACCACCCATTCTCCACTACGGGAACAAGTTAGCTAGATTCCATGATCCATTTGGACTACTTGTAAAGTTGTAATACTATTTCTAAGTTATGCTCAACCTAAACAACACATATCAAATCAATCCATATGACCACAAACTTGGAATGGAGGATGATGATCTCAAGGCTTCTCCACTGATCAATCTCTGAAGTACTGAAAACATCTATGGAGTAGTGATTAATGAAATGTTTGTGTTAATTGATAGTGATTGGGTACGGGTCTCGAACACGGATCTCCAGCAACACAACTAACATTAGAAATTAAGACCGAACAAACTCACATTAATTGTAGCAAAATACATGCCACTTTTAACCGGTTATATTCATAAACTCCCTTAACAAAGATCAAATAACCCGTATTTATAGGGTTTTACACAATTTAGGCACCAAGGTTACTTAGGCCCAATGAAAAGTAATTAAATGAAAATCCTAAATTAAATGTTAAAAGATACCCTAAAAATACCTAAATGATAAACTAATTAATAACTAATAATTTACAATTAAATAACAAATTACATATTTGAAGTTGCCCATATATTTCTGTATCAGACTCTCCTGTGGTTGGAAAGAATTCGTCCTCGAATTCAAGCCATTGATTGAAGAAAATCCCAACAAAATCTTCTATTGCTTCAAATCTTTTCTTGACCATTTAACTTGCATTTGAAATCTTCCTTTTCAAATAAATAAATATTTGGAATAAATGCAAACTCTTAACATCATAAATTTTCCCCTCCAATTGCTTTTTGCCAATCCAAAATCACTCTTTATTTGATTGACAATATCAATCAATTTCTCGGGAATCTTCACGTTAAAAATCTCCACTCCAAGAAAATCAACAAATGAAAAGTATGCATATTCTGAGGAATTGGTCGAACCTTTGGTCTCGACAGGCAATATGTATTCACCAATAGGGTGATTATGAATTATTGGCCTTTCCATTTTGGCACCCATGTCAAGATAATCATCTCTCAATAATGGCTTAAGTTCAGGTTCCACAGTAGTTGCCGTAGCAATGCCTTGCTTAATTAATTGTATTATTCCTTTGCATGAGCAGATTGGGCTTTCCAAAACCATTGCTCAATGCCACCTCATCCATCACAGGATCATCTGTAGGTTCTTTATCATCTTCACAAGTAATTTGAATAGTTGTATCTTCAACTTCTTTTGCTTGACCCAACACAATTAAAAAGTCATCAAGACCACCTTTATATATTAAATCCATCTTCAACCAAATCTCCAACCTGCTTATTAAACACACTTTCATCCTCCCCACAAATGTCACAGACCTCACAATTTTCATAAATGTTATCAAACTCAAAACGATCTTCATGGTCAATCTCATCATTATAATTATCACTAATTGGTGGTAAATCCAATTTGGATAAATCTGATGAAGAACAAGATGTACTAGAACTATTAAGTCCATCCATACCTTTATCTTTTCCCCCTGACTCACATCATGGCATGGAGCGTATGATGAAAAAGGTCAACACATATCTCCCCGTTGGAACCATCATCATCTTGGTAGAAAGTTTCGATGCAATCAATACGTTGATGATAAACGTTTCTCTCCCCGTCGTAACTCTTACCGCGTTAGTGTCGAGTTTCGATGCGAGTGACATGTTGGTGATAAACGTTTCTCTGCCCATCGTAACTCTTACCATATTGGTGCAGTTTCGATGTGAGCATGGTTGGACCTGAGATTTTCAAACGTGAGGCGAACTCTAAAAGTTAAGCCCTCAAAACGTAGCGTGCATTCCAATTTTTTTTTTCTTCATAAGGGTTACCTGGAACAAAATCTGTATACTCAAACTAAAAATTATATATTTTGAAAGCATAAGTTTATTCAATTCGATTCAATTGAAGCCAAGAAATTTCAATTAATCAAATTGAATAAAATTGCTAGTAGTTGTCCCAATCTTTTATATGCATATGCCGATATGAGTAGCAAAAGGGGAGTGGAGAGGAGACACAATAAAAATAAAAAAATTATCTCGAGAGTCAGATTAGGAGAGGAGAGGCAAAGAGAGTGCAGGAATTAAGGAGAGGATAGACTTCATAAGCCACTCCCTAGAAGGGCGCAATTGCCCTTTTCAAAAAAAAAAGGGCGCAATTGCCTTCATGTTTTGTGAACAATATTTCATGATTCTTATCTAATATATTATATGGCATTCATTTAATATATGATATGATGATTTGATATTTATGGAAAGTGAAAATGGCCCATGAGTTTACTTGATCACGTAAGAACAAATAGCAAGCCTTATATATGATTGGGCTTTACACACACACACACATATATATATATATATATATATATATATATATATATAGTTCCCTTCACATGTGGACGTCCGCACGTAAAATAAAATGTGAACATTCTCATACCGACTAATTGACAACATAAATCAATCATCGGAACCGTTCATCGTTTAGATTTATTTTCAAGAATTATCCTTGCAAAAAATCAGCCGAATTGGAGATTGTTTGGTTATCTATTTGTTGTATAGTTTACAGACAAATATAGTCTGTCAGATAAGGTTGAAACGATGAATGTGGTAATCAAATGGCTAAATAATTTTCAATTTGATTTTTTTTTATCAAAATGATCCTTGAAGGATGACCTAAAATATAGATGGTTTTGATCATTACTTTGCACTCGCAATGAGAATGTTCACATTTTACTTTACGTGCGGACGTGCGCATGTGAAGGGGACTATATATCATATATATATATATATATATATATATATATATATCTATTAGGGTGCAAAAAAAAAAAATTGGGCCCCCTAAAATTTTGGACCTGAGGCATCTGCCTCATGGGACTCACCTCAGGTCCACGCCTAAATGCGAGTGACACGTGTCGAAAGTTGTCTAAGTATCCTCTTGATTTCCTCCATGTTGTTATTGTTGCCACAACCCTCCATTCGGAAACCTTCCCTTCTTCGCCCGACATGAGAAATGGAATTCACCAAGCTCTACCCAAAGCTCTGATACCAAATTGATGGGGTACATGTCTCGAACACGGACCTCTAGCAACACAGTCAACACTAGAAATTAGGACCAAGCAAACTCACATTAATTATAGCAAAATACATACCACTTTTAACTGGTTATATTCATAAACTCTTAAACTCCCTTAACAAAGATCAAAGAACCCGTATTTATAGCGTTTACACAGTTTAGACACCGAGGCTACTTAGACCCAATGAAAAGTAATTAAATACAAATCCTAAATTAAATGTTAAAAGATACCCTAAAAATGCCTAAATGAGAAACTAATTAACTACTAATAATTTATAATTAAATAATAAATAACACATTTGAAGTTGCCCCTATATTCTTTATGTATCAGATAGAGCACTGCTTGAGTCTTTATGTAGGCATTCTAGAATTACGTCCCTCCCATAATACTAGTCTGATAATTCACAAGGAAATAATAGGTTTCCAATCCATTCTCAGCAATGATCTCTTGTTGAACTAGGACACTAAAATACTATATTCGTATTTACTCGATTTACTTATTCCACGAGAGAGTATGACACGTTGTTGTGCTAGAGAATAAACAATATTTTGATAATAATTCTTACAGTACTACCTAGGATTTCATTTCTAATCTTAAATAATTATGAACAAAACCAAGATTAAATTGAAGGATAAATTCAGTTTACCCCCCCTTTTGAACTTCACATCAAACATCATGTTAGTCTATGCACTTCTAATTTCATCAGAAACACCCCTATACTTTTTAATTAAATTAGTTTAGTTCATCCGCCATTCAATCCGTTAACTTTGACCGTTAAATGATGACATGACATGAGTGGGGCCTAGTCTTGGCTGACTTGGCAGTGTCGTGGCATGCCTAGTCATCAAAAGCTGACTGGACATGCCACGTCACTGACAGAGAGACTAAACTAATTAAATTGAAGAGTATAAGGATATTTTTGATAAAATTAGAAGTGCAGGGACTAACATGATGTTTGGTGTAAAATTCAGGGGGATAAACTGAATTTAATCGGAAAAAAAAATTAACTTTGAACAAATGTAAAATAATTTAGTTATTAAGGCTCATAAAATCTATGATTAAACAATGCAAACGATCTTTGGTTTTCACAATCTACCAAAATCGAGTTTTCGCTTATTTTAGTGAATTGAGTCAAATTGAGGAAAGTTTCCTTATAGCACATGATTTCTATGAAAATTGTATCTTTGAAATTCTCAAGTAACTTTTGTACGGGTTGTCAAAATTATTTTAGAGTCTTAGTGAAGTCTAATGTGAGACCGTATGAGGACCGGCCGAAAGAGTCTTTTTTAACTATTTCATCAAATTAAAATAATAAAATAAAAAACAGTTAGGAGCCGCTTGTAGCGACGACCAATGCATCGCCACAAGGGTTAATTTTTTTTTGTTATTTAAGTTTGAAGAAATGTAAGAGAATTTACTTATTAGGGCTCTTTTGGACTATGTGATTGTTTCTGCAAGGTTTGTCGGGACCTTATCAGAGGTACGAAGAGTGTCATGCAAGGATAACACGAGGAAGTATAGTGGTTCACCTCTCCTTGGGGAGAGGCTACGTCCACTTGGAATGTCAACTAGTATGATTAGAGAAGTACAAGCCCATGTGAGGGATAACAAGCTCATGGATCAGACTTAGGATCCATGACTAAGAGGGAGAGAGTTCCTTTTATAGATAAGGAAGCTCCTCTCATATTACATTTATCCGATGTGGGATGCAAGCCACATTTGCTTGTCGCGAAGCCTTTTGGCGAGCATGGGAGGGACGCCTCCCGACGAGGTCTTGGTCGGCTTCCACCATGGCGAGGTAGCTCGGGTGTTGGGCTAGGTCCCGCATGTCGTGGCCGGGGTCCCACACGTCACGTGGGCCCGCTAGGAGTATGTTGATTATGCTTGGCGGCATGTGGTATATGTGGTACGAACAAGTCCTCCAAGTCACCGAGTAAGAGGGTCTTCTTGGTTGGGGAGTTGAAAAGCTGATGTCGTCAAGCATAAGTGACATACGGGCAATGTCCTACCCATACTAGTCCCCCAAGTCCTCAAGGAAGAAGAGTCGCGTCAAGGGTCACCAAGTATGCATGTCGGTGCCAAAAGAGACAATAATGTTGCATAAGTTCCTGTCAAGGAGAAAAAAGCATATGAAGCAAAAATAGATTGCACGGGGCAATGATATTGTGACGTACAAGTCAAGTGTACAAGAGTGTACAAGTAATATATCGTGGATATATGAAGTGTGTTGCATTATGATTGTATGCAAATAATGTGTATATGTATGTATGTGTGGGGACCGAAAGTCTCCCAAATATATGCAAGTAATTAATGGAAGGTGAAAAGAATTCAATTGTTCGAAGAACAAGGGTTGAAGAATTCAATGTTCCATTAATACGAGTGAGTTAGGCGTAGCCTATTGTGCACAACGAGTACGAACAAGTCCCCCAGTCAAGGAGAGGTCGTTGTGTTTGTTTATGTAGTCGTGCAGTGCCCTACCATGGTTTGTGTTAGGCATGCGTTTGTTGTAAACGATTTAGATGTCGTTTTGGGGCCCAGTGACCCCGAGGGAGTCCCCAACTCCTGTGTTTAGTGGCCACTTTGTTTGTACGGGGGTCATTACGTCCAAATGGTTGACGTAACGGGCACCGGGAGCTAGCCTGGTTGGAGCCCTTGTTGCCGAGGGGGTCATGCCTGATCAACGGCAAATTGTGACCTGTCCCTGGATTGTAGCTGGTTTGATTCCCGTGGGGAATGCTTGACTGTAAGTGGTCGTAGACCGTGATTGCTCGAAAGCAATGATTGCTCGTAGGCATGAGGCATGTTGGCAGTTTGATGTATCCGAGGGATACATGGGTATCGGGTGTCCATATCAATTTGTGAATATGGCCGAATAAGTAACAGTGTGCACGGGTGATGAGCATGCGTGCATGTAAGCATGTGTTTAACATGTAGTAGGAATGCTACTAAAAGTGTGACATGCGTAATATGTGTAATATGTCATGGTGCATGAACATATTGAAGCATGTATGAACACATGTTGTCGGCATGCTTAAAAGTATTGAAGCATGTTGTTAGCTCTAAGTAATAGAGCGTAAGTTAGAGCACTTATCGGGAGCCGATAGGAAGAGGCGTAAGTGTCATAATTGTATCGGAGATGTCCATGTGTGGGACTCCATTTTTGAAGATTGAAGTGTCGTAGTGATGCACCCGTAAGATGCTTAATGAGAAGTGACGACGCTCCGCAAAAATAAAGTAAATGATTAGTACATATGTATGTAAAAACCATTTAATTACTTTAGCTTGATAAACTAATAGTGTTAAGTTTTTGACATGCTCGGAAGCCATGTGAGCTTGTGACATGCGTTTATCATGCATGCTCTGTTTAAATAGTACTATGTGTAATTGCAAGCGTGTAGTGTCATGCTTGGAACATATGTAAGTATGCGCACGAGCACGTAGGTGATGACTTAACAAGTGAGGCTAAGCACACGATTAGATATTTATAATGTGAGCAATTGATAGACATGTTCATATTGGCATAGTCAGGGACGTATGAGAAGCATGCTATAACTCTAATTATTGTCGGATGTATTATGGGTATGCTCGTGCAATAAATAGTATGTCGTGGGAACTATTTAAGCTGTATTGTCGCATATAATAGCCATGCTCGAGTGACAATAAAAAGTATTCATCATTTGTAATGACTAAGAATAAAAATATCTTGTAGTGTTGCACGAAGTTTGGAAGTCGATGGGAGTTTGACTAGGTGTCCTGCAATTTGTGTGTAAAGCCAAAGGTGGTGGTAAGCGTGCCGCTTAGTGATTGTTTTTTTTTTTTTTTTTTTTTTTTTTTTGCAAACTCTCGGTCAGTTTGTGTAGGCGGGGTCGTTCCGTAGCCTCGATTTGAAAAGCTCGAGCGACATCAGTGCTCGACACGAGTGGTGACGAAGCGACGGGAAGAGCGGACTCGGGTCGAGAGGTCGATCGAAATCGAGGATCGCTCGAGTAAGACAGTGGCGGCGGTGATCGATCGAGGGAGGGTGCTCGAGGGAAGGTGGCCCGAGTCGCCGAAATCAGAGTGTCGACGGAGAGGCGGTGGTCGAGTCGGAGTGGGCTCGAGTCGGGACGGTCGGGTGTTCGACAGAGGCGTCGATCGAGGGTCGGCGTCGATCAAGTGATCGATCCGAGACGTCGACCGAGACGTCGATCGAGTTGTTGATCCGAGACAGACCGTCGAAACGAAAAGTCGATCGAGGTATGGAACTCGGGAGATGGTGGTGGTGCTCGTGGGCTCGGTGGGATCGAGTCGCGAGAAGAAAGAAGAAGAGATGAGCCCTCTCGGGCGAGTCCTGGTAGAAAGATGAGCTCGATTTTCTCCTTGTCTCGGGCGAGTCGAGTTTGTGATTGATCGAGATGGCTTCGGATCGAGTCGGAGGGGGCTCGAATGGGAGGTCAATCGGTGGGTCGGTCGGTGAGGGAGGTCGACGGTCGATCCGAGATGTCGGGTCGAGAGCGCGGTCGAGATTAACTCGAATCGATGGGCATGGGTGCTCGGGAAGGAAGGCGCAAGCACTCGAGATCGTGGGTCGAGTGGCCTAGAAGCCGTGTGCGGGTGACTGGGACTGAATTCGGGTCGAGTCGACAAGGGTGTTCGGCGGGTTGACTCGATAGAGGTCTCGGGTTCGATGGGGGTCCAAGACGCTCGAGAGGTTCGAGAGGTTCGTGCCTTGAATTGTCGAGTTGTGCACGACCGAGAGCTCGCTCGTTCGAGATGGTGGTCTCGAGTAAGAGAGGTACCAGAGAAGGTGATGTTTGAACGAGGATGGTGATCGAGATGTTGGTGTTCGATCGACGAGACAAGCTCGATGGGACGAGTTTTTTTCCGCTCGACTAGTGAGCTCGACAAGAGTGAGTTGTGGAGGTTTCTAAGTCGAGAGAACGTGGGTGGGGAGAGTTTTGCCGCTAGCGGCTTGTGCTTGGATTCATCGGTGAGTGAGCTCGAGGGAGAGTGTATGTTGTGCTCACGGGTGTAAAGAGTAAATCCATGGGTAATGAGCTTTGGATTTAACTAGTTGAAATGTTTGACCAAGGTACACGGTTGACTAAGTATTGCTGGGGTGATGAGTGAGCAAATGGGTTCTCCAAGCTTATGGTTGTCGAGGGGCAGAGTTGGTGTCAAGGGTTGTGTGTGTTTACTCGACTTGACTACTCGAGAGGATGCTTAATTACACGGGGTCTAGGGTTGACTCTTTTTTGTGGGGAGAGGTTGGTCTCAAGGTGAGTGTGGAAGCAAGCTCTCGGGTGAGGAGAGTAATTGTGAATGGGTACTCTTTTTTTTCGAGTGAGGGTGGTACCCGACAAGGTGGTGCACCCGACAAGGTATGCTCGAGAAGATGACCCGACAAGGTATGCTCGAGGAGGAGACCGACAAGGTATGCTCGAGAAGATGACCCGACAAGGTACTCGAGGAGGAGACCAACAAGGTATGCTCGAGAAGATGACCCGACAAGGTATGCTCAGAAGATGACCCGACAAGGTACTCGAGGAGGAGACCCGACAAGGTTTTGTTTGAGCTTGGACAATGAATTTGACCAAAGAGAAGTGGGTCGACCAAGGGTGCTCGAGTTTGACCAAGAGTTGACCAACTCGAGTTAGCTTAGATGCTTGGGTAGGCGACATGGCTTGTTGTATCAATTCCCACAGACGGCGCCAAATGTTTCTGCAAGGTTTGTCGGGACCTTATCAGAGGTACGAAGAGTGTCATGCAAGGATAACACGAGGAAGTATAGTGGTTCACCTCTCCTTGGGGAGAGGCTACGTCCACTTGGAATGTCAACTAGTATGATTAGAGAAGTACAAGCCCATGTGAGGGATAACAAGCTCATGGATCAGACTTAGGATCCATGACTAAGAGGGAGAGAGTTCCTTTTATAGATAAGGAAGCTCCTCTCATATTACATTTATCCGATGTGGGATGCAAGCCACATTTGCTTGTCGCGAAGCCTTTTGGCGAGCATGGGAGGGACGCCTCCCGACGAGGTCTTGGTCGGCTTCCACCATGGCGAGGTAGCTCGGGTGTTGGGCTAGGTCCCGCATGTCGTGGCCGGGGTCCCACACGTCACGTGGGCCCGCTAGGAGTATGTTGATTATGCTTGGCGGCATGTGGTATATGTGGTACGAACAGTGATTAAACAAAGCAAATGGACTTTGACAACACATTGGCTACCGAAATCGGTGTTTCGCTTATTTTTGTCAATTGTGCAATTTGAGAAAAATTTACTTATTGAACATGATTTCTATGTAAAACGGTATTTTCGAAAATAATTAAATTTAGTTTACCCCCTGAACTTAACAATAAACATCATTTTAGTCATTGCACTTCTCATTTCATCATAAATACCTCTATACTCTTCAATTAAATCAGCTTAGTCCCTTTGTCAGTGGCGTGGCATGCCCAGTCAGTTTTGGTTGATGACTGGGTATGTCACGTCACTGTCAAGTCAGTCAAGAATGGGCCCCACTAATGTCGTGTCATCACTTAAACGGATTGACTGACAGAGAGACTAAACTGATTAAATTAAAGAGTATATAGGTGTTTATGATGAAATTAAAAATGCAGGGACTAACATGATATTTGATGTAAAATTCAATGGGGTAAGCTGAATTTAATCCTAAATTGAAATATAGTCGAAATATCCGTTATTTGGGACCTTATGTTAAATAAGTAAAGAAGCTAAACTTATCTTAAATTTGTCTACTTAATTAAACAGGAACATTAAACATTACGGTCAATTACTTTCAGGTCCCTACTTTAGCAGTTAGCTCTATACATTGGCTAAATCACCCAACGCAGCCTAACCAAAACAAAAACCAAAAACGGTTTCAACCTCAGCAAATTGAATGATTAGTATACAAACATATATCCTCCGTCATTGATCAACTCATATATTTATGGAGTGGCTCTTTATCGATATTTCAATACATGTGTTTATCCAATTAGGTTTTTTTTTTTCTACAAACACTTGAACGTTCACGCTTTTCTTCTTCTTTTTGCCTCTTGAAATTGATTATTTATATATGAGAAAAATCTTCATATGGTACTCGAACTATTATCAAATGAAATTTTTGATACCTGGACTTTCATAAAGAACCTCGTGGTACCTAAACTATTCATCCGTTAGCCATTATGATACCTACCGTTAAATATTCTGTTAAGTGCTTGTGTGACATGGGTAAAACTTATAATTTGGTGACTAAAGTGTGGGCAAAACAGTCATTAAAGGTTTTTTACTATTAAATTTAAAAATAAAAATAAATTATGCAAAAAAAATAAATAAATTTATATTAACATAATCAAATTAGAGTTTTTATCCCCAAATATTCAAGATTAAAGATGCAAAAATTATTTTTATTCTCAAATATTCAAGATTAAAGATGTCATGTAGGTGGTTTATTATTAAATTTTAAAATAAAAATAAATGATCATTATTTTTTAATATAATAAAATTTAAAATTAATTTTTTGAATATAGTTTATTTTTATTTTTTAATTAATAATAAAACCACCTACATGGTAATAAATTATATTAGAAACATACAAATTGGCAATAAATTATATTATAAAAAAAATTGTCATTTTTAGTCTTGAATTTTGGATAAATTATCTAAATCTTTTTTTTTTGTATAATTTATTTTGAAAATAAAAATAAATGAAATGACTTTTTTACCCATGTCACATAAGCATTTAACAGAATATTTAACGGTATGTACTATAATGACTAACAGATGAATAGTTTAGGTACCACCAAGTTTTTATGAAAGTTCAGGAACCAAAAATTGCATTTGGTGATAGTTCAAGTACCATATGGAGATTTTTCTCTTTATATATTGATGATGATATTGTATAATATGAATGAGTAAACCTGGGATTGTGGGCTAAGGTTGCATGTCCTAATGCATAAATGTGTAATGAACTCCTTTCTGTGCTAGGTCAATATTAATTCATGAGCATGCTTATATTTGAATTTCATACATTAGATGCATGGGTTAGAAATCTGACTACATTAGATGCATGCTTATTTTCTATTCATGTATTTGACACATATTGATGCATAATTGGTTGGTGGTGCTTCTAGTTTCATAGGCAATGAAATATAGCCTTTTGTGCTTCTAGTCTTTTGATGCACTAGAGACCCTTGGCTAGGCTCTATGTGTGCCAACTGAGTTGGTTGTGGCCTTAACTGACATAACTATACCTTATTTATCATATTGATTGTGCTCATAACCTTTGGCCACAATTAGAGATGTCTAAGTTATGTCATTGAGTTCGGACGAACCTTGAATGGAGTAGGATGCCTTGGATAGAAGTATATGCACACATAGACTTTTGATGTGAGGAGAGACCTTCGGTTAGGATCTACTTATGTTAATTGAGTTGTCTCAGTCCTTGGACAAGAGGGACATACATTAGAATAAATTTATTGTGCTTATAGCCTCTAAGTGTTTATTCGAAAACCTGGCATAGCTTGAATTGACACTAGAGAGTTGATCTTGACCTTGGTCGCCAAGATTGATACATTAATTATGAATTGAATAATGGATCATTGTTGTATGCATCTCATAATCATTGTTCATTGCATTGAAATGGATGAGAGTGACCCTAGCTTCCGATCATCTTTTATCTTTGCATTTATTTATTGTTTTCGTGTTTGACCTTTGATAACTTTTTTCTTTTCACGTTTATTTATTGTTTTCAATTTTAATTTATTTTGCGTTTGCAAATCACCATTTTTTAATTAGAACACTATCTCCCATTATTTGTAGCCATCATTAGGTTCCTAGTAGTGATTAGGCCTTGGAGCAATCCAAGGCTCAGCATTACTAAGGCTTGATCTCTTAATTGGTTTTGTATGCTTGGTGACTTACCCCAACCTTGTCAAGGATTGTGGTAGGTCAACAATCTCTGTGGTATGATAACTCCGAGCTTCAAATGCCTTCCATATTTTGACAACAAATAGTAAGCTTGCGAATAAGAAAAATTTTCCAAGTCAATAGTTCATATATGTTTTCACATATTTCATTTGTGCATATCATCGTGACGAGCCTATTATGCTTATTATATAGAGAATTGTTTCCAAAATCGGCATAGGCGGCACCTAAACGCTAGGCGGTGACCAAGCACTCGTATTAGTTAATTCGAGAGGAAAAATCGGTCATGGGCATAGGCGGATTTAGGTCGGTATATTTTTTTGTCAAAACAGTTAAATAAGTTTTATTTTTATTTTTTTGTTTTTAGGTTAAAACCGAATAATAAGAAAAAAATTCTCTCTCTCTCTCTCTCTCGTCGCCATCATTTTTTTTTGTTAACATTCTTTATACATAATGAGGAGAGAAAGTACTTGTTAAGATAAATAATGTCCTCATTAGAGTAAATTAGGTTTGAGTAATTAAGTCCTACATGTAGTAATTGTAATATTTTACAATTTGACAACAAATGTTACAATTTCGATAACTGATGTGGTAACTGTGAAAAAGTTTTTGTTAATGTAAATAAGGTCATTATTAGAGTAAATAATTAAGTTTTTGTTTGAGTAATTATGTCGTAAAAGTGATAATTGTACGTATGTCATATGTTAACATATTGTAAAAAATTTCCAATTAACAAAACTTAAATTGACAAATAGTATCAAATACCCTAGCCACCATCATAAGGGGAACTCTTTTTTCTTCGTTCTATTGAATTTTCTTGTAGCTTAAGTCTTTTTTGGTGAATAATAAGCCCTTGAGGGTGCTATGATATGAGTCATACTCAGATCTAAATACCTCATCATAGGCCTGGGCTCGGTTCGGTTTCGTTAAAAAATGGCCGAAACCGAAATCGAAACCGAATGGTTATAATCGGTTCGGGTTTATCACTTTCTCCCAATAGAACCGATCTAGAACCGAACCGTTTACAATCGGTTCGGGTTTACCGGTTCCATGACAAACCGAAATGAAAATTGCAGTCTATCAGAGTATCAGGAACCGAGAGAGAAGAGAGAGTTCGAATGGATCTGGGATCCTCTTACTCCTCTATCGCCAACTTCCAAGCACTACGACGACTCATCACCATCACCCATTAATACCCAAATCTCAAATATGTTATGGGCACCTTATGTCGAAGAAGAAAAGAAAAAAAATTCAGAAATCGCAAATCAGGAGAAAAGAGAGTAGAAAGAGAAAGAGAGAATAAGATATTTGAGTTAGTGTGGTTCCTCGGGTCCAAAGAAAACATAATGGAAAAGAAAGAGAAGGGATTTGTGAAATTGTGAGATGTTGGCATGTTGCTGGGGAATGAGGTTGCAGAAGACAAAGAAAAATGAGAAGAGAAGAGAAAGATGCAAGAGAAAGAGAGAAGAAAGAGAATGTCAGAAAGAGGAGAGAGATGGGAGATGATTGAGTGAAGAAGAGATAAGAAAGTCAGAAAGAGAAGAGAGAGACATGATCACTTGATTGACTTAGTCATCATCCAATAAAAAAATATTCACTAGGTTAATTAACTATAAACTAATAGAAGTATATAAAATATCAAGGTTCTAAAAATCGCTAGGCGCTAGTCGGGCGGTCGACCACCTTCTAGCGTCTAGTCGGCTAGGCGGGGATTAATCTACCGCCTAGGCGGTTTTTTTATTTTTATTTTTATTTATATGTAAATATTATATTAACTTGTTTTTTACTTATGTGTAGTCAATATATAATTATATATTATGAAAAATACACAATTTTTTTATCAAAAAACTCAGTACAACTGTACAACCACATAGTATAATTATTATCCATTAAACTTAATAATTAATTTTTTTCTCCTCTCTCCTCCTCAAGGTTCGAAAAATCGTTAAGCGTTAGGTGGGCGGCTGGCAGGGGCCTAGGCGGTTTTTTAAAATTGTAAAATTAATTAATTTATCCTATATAAATATGTCGAAAATGGTATTATATATAAAATTATAAATTCATAACTCATAAGTTAGGTTTAAAAATCTGGTTTTCTTGAAGTTAGGTTAAGTAAATAACTTAGGTCAACCCAATTTGGTTGAGTAAAAAATAAAAATCTGTTATTTTCAATTTGACTTAAGGAGAAGATTGCCATTTCTCATTTAAGAGAATAAAAAATCCCAAACTTGTCGTTGATGAGGCTATGACTCTATGAGCATATAATCACACTTTACCCTCTAAGTACGTTTAATTTATTATATATCCATTTGATAAAAAAGATAAAGAAAACCAATCAATCTTCTTCTCGGTTCGCAAAGCCACGTGAGTTTCACTCTGAAACTCATCTATCTCTCTTTCCTCCATTCCAGAACTCCAGAAGCCGTGCTTCAGGCCACCCTTCCATCAGCTAACGCCTCCACTGCCAACGAGCCCAGCCGTGCAAAGTCCGTGCCCTCTTCCTCTGCCGCGGTACTCAGCTCCGCCGAACCCAGACCGCTGTCTCTCCTGCTCTCTGGCCTTTCTCTGCGACTTTGTTTCCTTTTTTTTTTTTCGTTCGGCTCCTCAAATTGCAAAAATATAAACGATTTTTTTTAAATCGCTTCTCGGCCGCCCGAGACCGCCTAATCCGCCTAATCGGCCGATTTTCTCTCACCGGGCGCCTCACCGCCTAGCCCAGCGATTTCCCCATTAATTGCGGGCGCCAACCCCACGCCTAGCGCCTAGGCGCCGCCTAGTCGGCCGCCCAGGCCGATTTTTAGAACCTTGTAAAATATATACATATATCGGTTCCAAACAGTTTTTTTGTTGTTTCAATGTTAGGAACCGGAACCGAACCGTTTTTTACTAACCGAACCGGAAAAAAACACTTATTTGAAAAAACAAAACCGCACCGAACCGGCCGGTTCGGGTCGGTTTTTCGGTTTTTTTGGCCCAGCCCTACCTCATCATCTCTTTTCACGTTTTCCTTCGTCAAATCTTTCCCCTAAAATTCAATCTCTAAGAGTTCTGATTTTCTCTAAATTTAGTTTTCTCTTCGAGTTGAAGAGTTTCATCGTTACATTCTATGGTGTTTTTAGCCATCTTCGTCATATCCAAATTATTATAGGTTTAGAGGGAGTTTTTTCAGCAAATTTGCTATTGTGTGCAGTTGGATCATTTGAGACAGTCATTCTCAGATCCGACGCGCGCAGTTGGTTAGATGCAATGGTATGTATGACGTCGTTGCTTCAATTTGTGGTGATGATCATAACTTTTGTTTATGGGTTATTTTGGAGCTTTTGTTGTTTTGTTATTTTATAATTAAATAAAATATAAAATAAATAAATAGACCACCTAGGCGATATGTCCCTCCCCACTGCCCACCTACCACCTAACAATTTTTAGAACATTAATATAGAGAGAATAAAAAGAGAAATGAGAGAGATAAGAGATATAGAGGGAGAATTAAGTGTGTTATTCCATTGAGATTCACCCTTTTTGCACAATTGCAATGGTAGAGTTGAATAGGAAATTTTAATCAATTACATAAATGTTAAAATGTATAACATTTTGAATTTATTTTATGTTTTGGATTTTTTTTTCTGAGATAGTTATCTACTTATATCCAGGATGGAAAATGAATAGTAGTAGAGTAGTAGGTGAAACCAGCCACCACCATTGACATTTTGATATAATAATGTTATTTGCAGAAATACCAAGTCTTTTTTTTTGGTCGAAATAGCAATACCAAGTCAGAAAGGGAAAATTAAGCAAAGTTGCAGAAAGCCTCGAGCTTTATTGCACGTATTACCAAAAACGCGGTTTGTGTATTCCTCCATTATTATATAAAAACGTGAAGGCTTCCGTTGTTTTAGTTGTCATTTGCTCTTGATCAATCTTTTGCTTTGTGTTTCGTTTGAGGACCTTCATACAACCCTTCTCTCTTACTTCATCTTGCCCAAAACAAGAATATAAAGAGCTGCCAATATTCTTCTAGTTGGTCTTGGAACTAAAAATGTGTCCTCTAAGATTCATCTTGGTGTTCTTTTCAGCCATTCTTGCAGGATACTGTGCATGGAGAACGGTTTCTTCTTCTCCGGAAACGGATATGATCTTACAGAGACCTACCGATGACAATATATCATCAAAAACAGATGAAGAAAATAATTTCAGAAGGGTATATATGCTTAATTTCTTCTTTTGCTCATTACTGCAACCTTCTGTTTTTCTCTTTTTGGAAGTAAAACTAATACTAAATTATTTATGTTTTGAATTTCAGATGATGCAGAATGGCTTCTGGGTACTCCTTGACATGGCCAGCGGGAGATACTTGTGGAGGAATCTCAGCAAGATGAAAGAAGAGAAAGTAACAAGCAGCTAATTCTCAGTTCTTGTTTTCTTTCTTTGAATCAACGGATGTAGCTAGTCAACAAAGTACAAGCAAATCTTCTGGATTTTTTTTTTATTCTACTTGTTTAGAAAGGAAGGCAATCAACGTCTAGTCTTCTACTACCCTGGAAACAGACATTTCTACTTGCTTAGAAAGAAGACTGAAAATTTGCATATAACAAAACTTATGGCAGCTAGTTGATGCTGATTTCTTTTTCTTGTTTCCTTTGAAACAAAATAAGCAAGCGAGATTAAGTCCATACTCGTGACCTAAAGGAACATGAATTCTCATCTTTCTCATAAACAAAGAACCAGTTTACATGATAGTATTGTTCTGTATTCAATAAAGCATATGTACAACACTTTTCTTTTTCCTTCTTAACAAAAAGAAAAGTAATTGAGAGAAAGAACCATACAATGGTTACATTTGGAGATGAAGCAGCAGACTAGGTTTTAATTCAAATCACCTTGTAGCTTGATGGACATGTAGAGGAGTGTAAGAAGAGCACCTTGTGGAAGTGGTGCAAATCTTGCAAGATTGGAGCCAACCCACATGGCTACCACCACCAGAGCAACCATACTGCTGCTGGTTTTTCCACACACCCAACTAGCAAATGACAGGCACAAAGTGAGCAAGATACCACCTCTCCCACCCAAAACCCATGCAATGACATAACCAATCTTATATCCAGCATCCAACTTCCTGTCAACTAAGGCCATCAGACTACTAAAAGTGAGAGATAAAAGGGGCCCAAATGTCTGCAATAAAAACAGAGATACGAAGGCAGATCTAAGCACTTCGCTGAAGGAACCTCTCTCTTGGGATGGCTCTCCTTCTTCAGATGCTTCATCTGGTTTACCATATGAGGGATTCTCTTCATTGATATTATAACGTTCCCACTGTCTCTCACGTTGCATCTTCTGCCTCAGTTCAGCCCACTTATAGAACCTTATACCATCTTCAAATTCAGGACTGTAGTTCCGTTTTCCTCTATATTGTCTAACAGTTTCTTTCTGAAATTTAAGTTCTTGGTCATACTGAATCCTGGTTGCTTCATTAGATAGTATCTGTTTATAGGTACAAAACATGATGATGTTCTCACTCATTGGGTATACAAAATAAGAAGGGTATACTGGCTCTAATAAACATGAACAAAAAGGGGCAATGAGGTTTATGAGTCATGACCAAGTCGGGTATACAAAATGCAATGTTTGGAATGTACACACATTTCTATCATGAGTCATGAGTCTCATGACCAAGTTCATATTAACATTCCCAGTCATAGAAACAAGCAACTTTGTAAGTCAATAACCATAATTGCGCTTTGATCCACTTTTTCCAGACTTCCAGGGAATTCAGAAAAATGCAGTGAGGTGTTTGAAACATACAGTTCTATTTAAAATTGTAATCATTTAAAGCAAGTTAAATATAAACACAAATGCGACTGAGACGAGACAGTCCTCAAGTGGAAAAATGAGATTTCTACGTTTTGTGGAAGCAGTTATTTGTAAATTACAAAAAGAAAAAACAAGAGATTTGAGAATTTACAGAAGTAGGTAGAGAAGAGAGGGAAATTTGGGTTTTGGAGAAGGAGAAACAGAATAATATAAGGATGAGAAAGCAACAAGAAATATGTAGAAGCAAAACATTCAAGCATTCCACAACTATTACAATGCCTTTATTTGTGTAGAGACTAACATAAGATAACACAAGAACAACTAGCATAAGATGATTCCTAAAAACCTAGTTTTAACAAAATACATATAATACCCTAACTTAGCAAATTTCTAACAAGGTCCCTAAGATAATAAACCATGGTGAGTTGGGAGGTGGTGGCCAGAAGTAAGGAGAAAAGGGGGTTAGGTGTGGGCAACCTTATTGAGAGGTATATTGGCAAAAGGTTGTGGAGATACCATAGGGAATTAGATTCTCTGTGTGGAGTGACTGTAGCAAGGATGGGGAGGCTTTGGATACAATCCTGAGACTGGAAGAGTTCTTTCGACCAACTGTCAAACCCTGTCTCAAAGGATTTGCATCCAAAGCCACCCCCCCCCCCCCCCCCCCCACATACTTACTTCAATCACTACATGCCACAGAGAATCCACGTCCCTATGGTACCTCCCCAAATTTATGCGTTTTTCGCCTCAGCGGTGCAATTTATGTAAAGCTGTGGAGGTGAGTGCGAATCGTGTTTCTCTCCACTGCCCTTATTCCTTAAATTTGGGGTGGAAATTGTTTTGAGAGATTGGACCTTGCTGGGTTATTATTCCAAAGGGTATTTTCATCTTCTGAACACTAAACCCCTTGGGGAAAGGAAAGAGAGATAAAAATCTTTGGGGCTGCTTGGTGCTGGCAGCTTTCTGGGTTTTATGGTTAGAGTGTAACAGAAGAATATTTTATGTCTATGACCGGGTGGGAGTGAAAGAGCTTTGAGATCGTGTGCAAAAAGGGCTTTGGTTACTTTGTGTTAAAGGGGCTATTCCATCTCCTTCTATTATGATGAAGCTGTTCGCTGTTGTCAACCGAGGAAGACTTGTGTTTTCTGGTTGCTCGTTTCTTTGGGTTTTTTTTTTTCTTTTCCTGCTTTTCCTCAGTGGCGGAGGATTCCTTATCCACTCCTTGTATTGTTCTCTTCTTTTCTCTGAAAAGCGTAATTTCTTCTCGAAAATATAATATAACTAACTTACCACTCTCCTAAAATTCCCTAAATAAAGTAATTTACTTATTTGATCCTATTCTGCATCAATAAGATGGGGGGAAAATCAGAAAAGAAAGTGAGGTGCTGTTCAAATGTTTCCAGCCTTTCAACCATTTCCACAACACTAGTTGATGAAAGAAATAAATCAGTAAGCTGATTGAACAACAAATACAGTATATAGATGTTCAAGGACTAGATTGATCTTCTCAAAGGATAAAAGATATTTATATAGAACATTCATTGCATTCATATCAAAGCATTAAATAACAAATAGAAAGCCAGGGCACATGCAATGTCTATGGAACATGATAGGATTTGGGAGTGAGAACTGCGAGGTATGGGTAGACTGGTTGAGACTTTTGAGAGAGTAAGATAAAGAGTAATAAAGTTGAATTAAAGTAGGGTGGTGTCTACACGGTCCATAAAAAGGGGACAGCAGTGGCCAAACCATCCTTGGTTCTTTTACTTATAGCCATAGACCTAATTACTGGATATTGGACACTTCCCATAGGTCCAGCAACAAAGAGGGTTCTTTAACAGAGATTACGAAAGAGAAAAGGTTACCTATTAATTGTTACTCACCTCATATGCTTTACGGATGCTCTTGAACACTTCTCCAGCTTGAGAAACCTTGCTAACATCAGGATGATACTGCAATAGGTAAGAATAAAAAACTTATCAATTGTTAGCGCCTGTCACAGAAACCTCTAAAGTGCTTTGGCAAATAAATAATAATGGGAACCTCCCCATCATACAAATGCAGTAGAGAAGAAAATATAATTATTATATCCACAAATCCAAGTATTAGGTTTGGCCTTTATGCCTAGCCTGTACCTGTGACCATTTGGGCCCCAAAAGGCATAACACCAAGGTGATTGCATACTAGCACACACATGTGATCCTCCATATCATGTGCTGCAGTAGTTATAAATCATATCACAATAAACAATGAATACATGAAAATCCCAAAGAAACTGTGTGTTTTTTTAACACATGCTTAAAACATTTTCAAAACAAACAAATCATGCTGAGCACTCTTGATAATGTGCCATTTTGATCAGATTATAACACATACATTAACATTACATAAGCTACAATTGGACCCATGAAAATCATGAAATCTTCCCCTTAGTCAGATACTTCTTCAGCATTGACTGACTGATTTTTCAGTGGATGATTGTTCGTTTGAATGTAGTTTAGATCGTTTATGTTTCCTGGTTCTGGTGTAATCGTGTGTTTTCTATCCTCTGTTTGTAAATTCTGGTTTCCAGCTTTTAATGGATGAGGTGAGGTTCTTTTGTGGACTACTGATCCACTTTTTTATGTAATTTTTTATTTCTTAATTTAATTATCTCATTTCTTATCAAGGAAAAAAAAAATACTCATGAGACTGCTACCGTTTGCATTCATGGGATGAATAATTATGAAATAATTGACAGACATGTTTCACAAATAATATATTATTATATTTCTTATGCAACTTTGCACCTCTATTTCAGGTCAAGAGGTGGATAGAAGTCCAAAACTGAAATCAATGTGGATATGAACCCCTGCAATTCTTCCCCCTTCTTGCTCATAGGTGTCACATAGTAGCGTTTGATTAGATGAATATGGATATTCCTATGAGATGTACACTACCCACAATGATGAATAATATAAATCACATTCCTTACCAATTATAGTTAGTCTTATCTACCCTAACTCTCTCCAAATTCAAATCTAATTTAGATTCACTGTTATACTAATACAATACTATTCTAACCTTAACATTGCATTCCGATGTTCATTCTAGCAAACAAGCACTACTTAAGTGTTAAGGGAATTCATGGTTTAGCAGAAAAGGATATAAGAAATTGCCCAACTGAGTCAGTGCCTCACCCATGGTCAATCCACCAAATCAGCAAGTGTAAAAGTATCTGTGACTACCCTACATCTCATTTAAAATCAAGTTAAATCCCTTCACAGTGCATTGACGTCTGACACACATTGCTATACGGACTCCAGAAGAAACTTACTGAAACAATGTGATGAAAAAATAAATGGAACTATATTTTCTTCTCGACAGCAGAAAATAAAAAGTTTTTAGCATACATGCCAAACCAAGGATGCTCAGGGCCTCATAACACTAAACAAATTACATACTAGCATGCACATCCGTATATCATATGTTATAATAGTTATAAATAATAAATCATATCACAATGAAAAAACAATACAGGAATCCCAAAGAAATTGTGATCTGTAACGAATCTGTTGCAAGGTTTTACAGAACCAAATCTGAATGAGCACATTTGATAACAAAGCAGTGTTTGTGAAGACATACACTTTGGTTCTAGTGTGCAAGTCAGACATGATAAAGAATGTCTTTGGAAGGGTGTGGGTGTGTGTGTCTGCATCTACAAATGCATCCATGTGCTACAGTGTACATTCATGAAATGAATAATTATGAATGGAGTGACAAACATGTGTCATAACTATTTATTTTCATATATCTCTGGTTTTAAGTAATGATGCTGAAAGTCTCCCAAAGTTCATCCACACAATGTGGATAGAGATTTCATATGTACTCAATACACCAAAATCAATGGGAAGAGATTAGCCCTGCACTTTACTTTCTCATTTCCCATTTCTTCCTCAAAGGGTTAACAAGATACAGAAGACCCTTTTCTTCGTTTATAAAGCTCTCTATAAGGTAGTGTATGTCACTCCTAAAAATGCTGAAAAATACCAATTGAATCCCTACCAAAATAAATTATTTTTATTTACCCTCAAACTCTCTCAAAACTTTCATTTTCATTTAGATTTGATTATATGATAGTCTCCATTGCATTCCAATGTTCATTGTAGCAATCCAAATTATCAAAGGATTGAGGGAACATAACCAAAGAAACGACTTGATACAAGGTTTGGCAGAAAAGGCTAAAAAAGAATATTTCAACACAATCAATGTTCAAGACATCATGGCCAATCCCAAGAAATCAGGCAAGTGTAGGCAAGTATCCTGTATTAGTGCCTCCTGTACGTCTCATCTAAAAGAAAGTTAAAATCCCATAATATATTTATTTTTAATTCCGAAAAATCCCTCAACGCCGCTTCGCAGACCCAGGCTTGAAACTGGGCCACCTACCGAACCTTATAATCTTTAAAAGAGAAGGAAACTCTAGCAAATAGCTAAGTAGGTAGCGTGGGGGGGGGTTCAGACCCCAGAAGAAACCATGGGCCTGATCATTCCTATTAAGCCCTTGCATGATGTTAAATCCCATCAATACCAGACTCCACACAGATGAAATGAAATCCAATATAAATACAAGACTCCAATATATACTCATGTGAAGTTTTTACTTAAGTGTCCATATGAATCTATTCATTTCAAACACTTAAGCTGATCGTCATTGCTAAGTTACCATGGGAAACGACGTGTTAATATCTGTATATAGTGAACATGTTGAGTCTAGAAATTAGAGCTATATTTGATATACACGCAGGCTCAAATAGCATTTAATTATTGATCAACTAATCTGATATCTTTTGTGGCCTTCTAAAAGTTCTATAAACCTTAGAAGACTCCAACCTCTCAATACATCATCATCTCCTTCAAGAGATGTGGATCCGTTCTTTATGAAAGAGACATACTTGGACAGCTAAATAAACTAAAGCAGAAAATAGATATTTCATTCTCTTAAGCTACATCTTCAATGTCATTCAATCCATCAGTGTTTTCAACCATAAAAATGAAAGAAGTTGAACGAACCAACCAGAAAGCATGTAGGGAAGAAATCAAACTTTACTAAAAGCTCAAAAAAGATGTCAATTTATGCTGCAACATCTTCATAAGCTTTGCATCATATCTATGCTTTTATTATTGACCTGATTATATGTGCCCAATATCGACATATATACATCCAAACATTAATTAATTAACAACTATATTAATCTACATGCAATTAGTAATCAGTACAAATGTTGACTACTGAAAAAATATTTTAGAAATGCTATCCTACTTCAACAAGAACAACTGCATAAGCGTTTACTAAGTGCTTAGGCACAATTCCTCAAGTTTTAATACCCAGAAAAGAAATTAAAGAAAACGAAAAGTTGAGAGAAAGAATGAAGTACCTTACGAGCGAGAAGGCGATAAGCCCTCTTGATATCGGCGGAGGAGGCAGAGCGTGTCAGGCCCAGCACAGCGTAGTGGTTCTGGTGGCCGTTGATGATGGGACCTGATGATGATGATGCCGTAATTTGTGGGGTCCACCGAGCTCTTCTTCGACTTGTACAAATGGGTAAATGACTGAAACTAGCGCCATTAGAACAGAAGCCGCCACTGATGGGGATGCATCCCACCAGGAGCTGCGCCACCATGTAATCTTAATCTTATATCGTGGCCTCCTCTTCAATTTTCCGCCTAATTAACCAAAGACAACAAATTGACCCGAAATACCTTTTCTTCCAAAATTGCAACCTCATCTTCCTAATGTACCCTTGTTTTTGGCTTCGGCTGCGCGTATGCACCCAAATAGAGTTCATTACACTTCATTTGCTCACTGCACTCATCATTTATTTTTGATATTCAAAATACTCAATACGCTCTTTTATAACTACTTAAATAGTTAAATATCCTTCAAGTGCAAAAAAAATACATAATTCACAAAACATCACCAACTCTTAAAAAATCATTTACAAATACTATTTTAATTGACAAAAAAATTAAAATTTAGGAACCTCATGATGAAACCCACCAAAATATGGCGTACAACCCTAGTAAGGTTATGTAACATATTTTTGTTCGCGTCAAAACTTTATCATTGGTAAGACGTAAGTTTTCAAAAGTGTTCCAACAGACTTTACTCAAAAATCTCGAATAGTTTATTTTTTATGAATTTTCTAGTTTTCCAGTTTTGAAAAATAATAAAAAATAAATTTATCGAGAAGTGTTCCAACTCTAGAAGTCGTTAAAAGTCATGATTTAAAAAAAATTTAAATCATGTTTAATGTTTACTAAATTTTGTTATAACCCACAATTTTGGGCAAGGTTCGAAAAATCGCTAGGTGCTAGGGGCTAGGCGAGCGGCGGGCAGGGGCCTAGTACCTAGGCTGATAGGCGGGGACCTAGGTGGTTTTTTTTATAAAAAAAATATTATATCCTATATAAATAAGTCGAAAATGGTCTTAAATATAAAATTATAAATTCATAACTCATAAGTTTGGTTTAAAAATCTGGTTTGCTTGAAGTTAGGTTAGTAAATAACTTTGGTCAACCCAATTTGGTTGAGTAAAAAATAAAAATCTGTTATTTTCAATTTGACTTAAGGAGAAGACTTCCATTTCTCATGTAACAGAATAAAAAATTCCAAACTTGTCGTTGATGAAGGTATGAGCATATAATCACACTTTACCCTCAGTAGCTATGAAGCACGGAAACGGAAACACATTTCCGTTTCTGGTACGGAGAGAAACGGAAAAACGAAAAATTTTAAAAATTCTCATTGGAAACGAGGTATGGAAACGCAAATAAAATAATACATAATTATATATACATAATTAAAAAATAAAATATTAGATAATATAAATGCATGGTAATTGTTCAATTAAAAAAATTTCATAGCAACTAAGCAATTTTTCAAACAAAAATGGTAACATCTAGTAAATCAGCTCTACCATGATGGCATGATATACAATTATGAACAGTCTCCACCTTGATTATATTATATATAGGGTTCTTGACCCATAAGGACAAAATTGTATAAATATTTACCATCAAGGACAAAGAAAAAAAGCGGTGCCCTCCCGGCCCATTAATTGACCAATTTACATTTTTGAATTATATATTTCACAAAAATTACGAAACTGCAACCGACAGATTTTATTGACCTCAATAATTTTTTTTTAAGGAATCTATACTTTCCGTGGTAGGAAGGAAAGAACAAAGGAGCATCAGTTTTGTGTATTTTATTGAGGTCAATAAATTGTTTTATTGAGGTCAATAAATTGTTTTATTGAGGTCAATAAAATTTTATAAGATCAGCGAAATTTTAGTTTCTAGGTCTCAATTAGCAAATAACAAAGGAGCATCACCTTTGTGTATTTTACTGTGGTCAATAAAATATACATTTGTGTATTTTATTGAGGTCAATAAACTATTTTATTGAAGTCGATAACAATAACACAAGTGCAGCAACAATCCTATATCAGTCCCGATTTTATTGATCTCAATAACCAAAATTATTGACATCAATAAAAAATATATATTGATCTCCAGCCCTTACATCCATGGAGCTCCTGCCATCCTCACTCACAATCGAGCCCGTGCTCGATCCACCTCCACAACCACAGTAGCGCCGTCGCTGCTGCAATCAAGTCACAAGCTCAGCCGTGAGCTTCTCTGACCACCAAGCCCGCACCGACGCCAATGAGTCCTGCCGCTGCAATTGCCACCATCCTCTGCCGCCGTCGATAACATTTTTTATTGAAGCCAATAAACTATTTTATTGAAGTCGATAACAATAACACAAGTGCTACAACAATCTTGTATCAGTTCCGATTTTATTGACCTCAATCACCAAAATTATTGACATCAATAAAAAAAAATATTGATCTCCAGCCCTTACATCCATGGAGCTCCTGCCATTCTCACTCACAATCGAGTCTGTGCTCGATTAAAAATGTGATCTCGACAATAATTAAGAACAGTCGAGAAATGTTCCAAATTTTTCTTCAAGCAAAATCTTCAATAAATTTTTTTATTGTGGTCAATAATTGTTTTTTATTGAGGTCAATAAAATTTTCTTGCTTTAGTATAAAGATGGAGATAGATATAGTCTGGTAAATGAAGAAGACGAAGAACAAGCAAACTCTAATTTAGAACAATCATCAGTTAAGGTATGCTTTATTAATTGAGATGTCAATAAATGCTTAAACAACTACCTTAATTTCGGCAATGTATCAAGAAATTAAAGATGAATATGGGCTGTTGTCTATTGTAATAAAGGGTGCAGAATATTGAATGAAAAATTGAGTGAGATTTGAGAAAGTTCTCATTCTTTCTTCCAACAAAAGAGGAAGAGACGAGCTGCAACATGGCTCCCTAGGACCTACAATAAATGAAAACAGCAAACACTCTTTCTGAAAAACAAGCCATAAAACATGGCATAAAAGAGGATAAAACCTGTAACCAAAAAAAAAATAGAGGATAAAACCAAATTTATCTCAACACAGTCAATCATCTTCCATAAACATTATGGAAGCATAATTAGCTCCACTACCACTGGATGATGGCAATCAATTATTGCCAAATATAAAGCACAACACATTCCAATAAGAACACACAAAAAATACAACAGGACAAACACTTCAAAAGCATGAAGAAAAGCATCCAGGCTGGTTGGCTTCGTCCCAGACTCCCAGTCAATAAAATTCTCTGCTCAAGTTCATCTTCAAGAGGAAATAGCAGTCCAAAATGCCAAGGAAACAAAATTGAACAAGACAAAAATAATTTAAAAAGCTTGTTTGCATCTTTTGCCATGTTCAAGCTTCCTCTTCCTCACCTGCTCACGCCGCCATGAGCCTCACAAGCAGATCTGGCATCCCCAACCTTTTCTGTCGACGTCTCCGTCGATCCCTACCCCTCCGCGCCCACAGCGCCGAGTCGCCGGCCCCTGCTCTCTCTCTTGCTCCCATGAAGGATGAAAAGAAAGAAGAGATGAACAGGAGAGAGATGGGAGATGAGGAGAAGGAAGAAACCAGAAGAGAGAGAGAGAGAAGAATGAAACGGGAAGAACATAAGAAGAGAGGCAGACCAGAAGAGAAAGAAATATCGATCTCAAAGCCCAGAAGTAAGGGTAAAAATGTCACAAAAAATTACTATTTAAATATTTTTGTGCTTACTGGGAGTGAAAGATGCTCAACTGAAACTTGGTGGGAATTATTTAAAATCTATCAAACTTGAAAGGAAATATGTAGTGTAAATGAGGACCTATTGGCTATTTAATATATACTAGAAGGAAACCACACACTATGTGTGTATTTATTTAAAAAAAAAAACTGAAAAACTGAAAAACTGATTTTTATTTTTATTTATTTTATGGTGTGGAAGTTAAAGAGTGTGAGAGTGGGTAGTTATAGGTAGTTTTTGAAAGTTTTTTTATTTTTTATTTTATTTTTTATTTGTGTTTTGACCTTTTTATCCTTAATGATTAAAATAAATATATGATTATGTTGTAGGATAACATTATTGTGTGTCTTATCAAACTAGGACTCTTAGTATAGGTTATCCTTCTAGTATATGGATTATATCTTGTATTCCTATATATATAGATGCCCTTATTCATTAATAAAGTTGATCTTATTCTCTACTATTTCTCTGTTATTTACGTTTCCCTTAAACACGTTATCAGCACGAGCTCTAACCCTAACTACAAAACCAAATACCTAAAAACAGTTTTTCGTGAACAGTACCCTCCGTGAACAGTAACTCATGAACAGTACCGCCGCAAATCAAGAATTCAAGCACTCTTCTGCAATTAAGAAAACCAAGTATTTTCTAAAAGTTTATGCTTTTGATGCGGTTGTGTTTTTCTCGGGGATTTAAAAACTTCCCTTCTTCTACATCCCGACCCCTCTTATGGCGTGGAACTTTCATGGTGAAATTTATGAGCAAAAATACAATAAGCTATACCTACTTCGAAAGATTATGAGAAGTATTAGGGGAGTGATCGAGCTTTATATCGCTTGCGATATATGTAAGTCATGAACACCCCTAATATTATCATTATTTAGTAAAAGTTAAAGAGCTTTAATGAATCGTGGGGATTCATAATATATGCTATGATAAAGTAATTTCATAAGCATCCAAGAAAATTTTCGTGATAAATTAATTTCACGAAGGCATCGAATTCGACCAATTTTTGGTCATGGCTTATTCATTACTAGACTCAGCTACGTAGGTGTGATTTAGGTAAGAGATTGGAATCAATGGTATTGAGAGAGCTTTGCTCCACCGACATTCCTCTTTCTTATCTGGTCATGCCTGCGTGGAGCTATCGAACGGTTTAAGTTATGGCCATATCCATCTTGGTCTTGTTCTAATCCGAAAATACTTGGAAATTTTATTTAGTGTTCGTGGATGTCTTTTTATGACTGTGAAGCTAAGGTATCTTCTTATTGTGATAAAGTAATTTCACAAGTGATAAAAGTGATAAAGTAATTTCACTATTGCTGAATATAATTCAGATATGCTTCAACTATGGTTATGCTTCAATTTTGTAAAGATGATTCTTACAGAAGCATAATTAATAGAGAAAACTCTCTACACCTTCCTAGCTTCGGCATTTATATTGTACAGATAATATCGATTAATATATATTGCCAAGCGACTTTCCATCAGCTTATCAATTCTCTGCAAGTAGCTGAAAACATGACACGATCATGATGAATAACAATAATTAGGCCTGTCGGAACAAAAAGAGTTTCAAAAAGTAAATTATGGCAAAAATGGCCAAAAGAGGACGAAACCCTAATGTCAAGGGTACGTAATTCTAATGGACATTTTGGTTCATATAATCGTCCCAATAAGGAAGGAAATTGCAACAACGTTGCACAAAATCGTGGGAACTATTGCACCACATAAAAAGGGGCAAGGAGGAAGAGGCATGGGCCATGGAGGTCATGCCAACGCCGGCAAAGTAAAGCGTGGCAATAAGGTGTCAAGAGCACCAATTTATCCTCCAAAAGCACATGGTGCCGAAATATAGTTTCCCGACGAACGGTTCGTCGCAATAGCCCTTTACCAATGAACGGATCCTCGCTATTGGTAACTTTTCCTTTACCAATCAACGGATCGCCAATGAAGCATGTGTTGATAATGAGTTATATATACTCCACTTTATGAGAATCATTCAAAGATACCAGAGATGACACAGAAGTCAATCTCACAATTGCATATTTTATAGTCGACCAAAGTAACGAGAAGACTACGGAAGTTCCAGACTTCAATTAAATTGCCATTGTTTTTCCAAGTTTATTATGTAAAGGCTTTTGATGCCTTAATTATTTGACAATTGTCATAATTATTTTGGATTAGATCTTCTGGACAAGACCTCGATGTAATCGTTGAATAATAAATCTTTGATTTTTCTCCAAGTACCGAGAAAATTTTGACTAATGTGTTGTAGTATCAATTCATAAGTGCTCAACGGTTATTATTGGAAAACGTATTGTAAGAATGGACAAAAATACTTATGCATTATTTCTAATGGTTGCGGAAGAAAACGCATCTTAGAAAAACTTATGCGTCGATCTTGTGGGTTATACATAACCACTATTCGTATCATTGAATCCAACAATGTTTTAGAGATGATCTCTTGGATTCTGACACATATAGGCTTTGACATGACTGCTTGGGACATCCAGGTCGTGATATGATGATCCGTATATTGAAAACCTCACACGGACATCCTTTTTATCGAGCTAATCGAAGCAAGAATCAAAGTTTGATTCAAGGAGACAAATAGTGGAAATGTCGACTTGTTAATTGTCGACCGGTCGAAGTACCCTTGTCGACCGGTTGAACCCCCCTGACGTAAGAAAAGTCTCATTGTCCAAATTTGAATAAGATTCCTCCTATGCTTCTGCCTTTATGGCCAAGGGCTCATTTTGCAAAGTTTGTTCCTTGAGCATATTAGGATCGAGACCATCCTACACTAAGGACACAAAAGAAATACTATTCCATTCTTACATCGTATCCAATGAGATATTTGTGGACTCATCCAACCATAATGCGGACTTTTGAGATAATTTATGGTTTTGGTGGATGCATCGACATACTGGTCACATGTCGCTTTATTGTCTACACACAATGCTGCTTATGCAAATCTTCTAGCACAAATTATACGCTTAAGGGCTCACCACCCAGATCATTCTATTTTGTCAAATATGACTTGACAATGCTAGAGAGTTTACATCACAGAAGTTTGATGATTATTGCACATTTATTGGGATTAAAGTAAATATCTCGTACCCCATGTGTATACACAAAATGGTCTCGCAGAAGCCACCATTAAGAGATTTTAAATGGTCGCTTGGACATTGGTTATGCGCACCAATCTCCCATTATCTGTTTGGGGTTATGCAATATCGCATGCAGCTTTACTTATTCGTTTTCAGACCCACTACCAATCAACTGTTTTATGCGTACCAGATGGTAACTGGATATGAGTAGGATGTCTCACTTTTTACGCATATTTAATTGCGCGGTTTATGTGCCAATTGCGCCCCCACAACGCATTACAATTGGGTCTTCCGAAACGTTTAAGTATATATGTTGGTAACGAATCTCCAACTATTGTCCGCTACTTGGATCCTTGATAAAGTGAATTCGATGTCTGATGCGTTTTCTGATATTGATAAAGTGACGAGATCAAATACACCAGCTGCACACATGCCTGCAAGGTTGGAAATTCCATAAAGAAAGAGGGGATATGGCGCCAATAATGGTGTCACAATCACACATAGTGGATGTGTGGTTGAGGCCGTGGTTCCCTAAAGGAAGAGGGTGAGACCACTTGGTTCGATGGATACTCACCAAAGGAAGGAAGTGAGTTTGGCACAGCCTAATCCATTCATCATCAATATCGAAACCCGTCTCATGAAAAATATCAACGTAGAGCATATTGGCCTAAATGGAAATATGCAATCCCAATTGAACTAGTTTCACTAATGTTGCTACCATTTCACATCTGTACCGGGATAGGCCCCGTGTAGGGCCCGAAGTAGCTCACTATCACCGGGAGCAGCCTGCCTATGAGCCCCGTTACATAGAATTGGTCTGCTGATTCGGTAGGGATCCCCTACCGAGCACATAACCTTTGCAACGCCCCAGTGGCACATACCTCGCCCCAGCGGCATCTACTGACTCGGTAGGGATCCCCTACCGAGCATACTGCCCCGACAATGCCCCGGGCCGCGGTCAAAGCCCCGGTGGTACCCCGCCGGTACCGGTAAGACCGGCCGGGTGTACCGACAACAAACTCTCCCTCCGCTGCACATGGACGTCTCCCCGACTAGGTACCGAGAGTGGCCGCCCCCACCGTATCGGCACGGCCACCGGCACACGTGCTTGTCCACTACCTCGCAGATCGCACTAGGTCGCATGCCCATGCTGCACTAGGCGCCGCCATCCCTCGATGCGCACATCGAGGTAGTGGACCAAAGAATATTCCTCGTGCCAGGGGATGTCCCCCACGCCAGGGAAGCTTGTCTCCGACCTCACCTCATATATAAGGAGTCCTCACTCCTCATTCAGGTATGTTCTCTCCGAATCCCAAACTCTCTGCTCTCAGGACTTATCGGTACTAACTTGAGCATCGGAGGGCCTTCGGTCGGTACACACCGACCTCCCCTGACCAATCTCGTGCTTTCAGGTACCCAAGCGCGACGCTACCGGGCAGTTGGGAAATGGCAGAAACATTTGGCGCCGTCTGTGGGAACATTTCCACCACTTCATAACCAAAGCTTACTCACTCCGTGAGGTGTTCTACCAGTCAAGCAATGACAAAATCAGCTAGCGATGGCTCACAGCCAACGAAGCAGACCAAGAAGTCCAAATCCGCGAAGGAAACCATGACCATCGCTGGCCTAGGGCCCCTTCCTGAAGACATACCAGCGGCGGTCCACTCCACCGAGTCAAAGACCCCAGAGTCCCACCAAGCTGAGCCCTCCATGGTTTCGAAACTCGAAGCCATGATCCGAGAACTCCAGGAGAGCAATGAGCGATTGCGCCGCGATCGCTCGCTGCTCAAGAGGCTAGTGCCCGGGAGATCAACCTACCGAGAGAGCACTTCACCCGGATGCTAACCCCGGCCGATCGGTGTCGGCACCTCTTCCGAGAGTCGACACTCCTTTCGAGGCCGAGGCACCGAGTACCGGATAGGCGGACCGGGCCCCTACCGGCTCCCCTAGTCTCGTTCCTTGACGCTGAGGGCGTGGTCCACTCCGCTGAGGAAGAAGATACCGAAGAGGACTGTGACACCCTCCACGCGGACCCTGTTACCGCCGCCCCCAGGCCACGAGTGGAAGAGGACACGCTGACCAGCCTCTTCCGGGAGCTCAATGACCGTCTTAGAAAGGTTGAGACCGGTACCGCCAGGATTGCGTCTAGCCTCGGCATGGCCAAGACACCCATCGGTCCCTTCACCGGGAGGATCTATAACCACAACCGGGACTTCAAGAATCTGAAGATAGATTCTTATACTGGCAAGGAGGACCCGGTGATGCATGTGACTGCCTTCCAATCTGCCTACAACGGTAGGGGTTATACCGATGAAGACTGGTGCCATGCCTTTGTCAATACCCTGACTCAGGAGGCCATGTTATGGTTCTATCAAGTAGAGCCGGAGTCCATCGACAGCTACGAACAGCTGGTCGAAGCCTTCACCACCGAGTATGCCACCAAGTCCAGTTTCTTCTACTCGGTAGGGGAGCTCACCGGCTTCAAGAAACCACGGGCGAACGGTTGGGCGACTACATGGAGCGGTTCAAAGCCGCCTACCGGCGCCGCAATACCAAGGATGACATCCGTGCAGCCCGCATCTTCCGGATGGCTCGGAACCGGGAGAGTTCCTCGTGAACCGAACTCTACCAAGACGGTATTCACCTACACCAAGCTCGTGAGCAGAACCGGCCAAGTACACCCGCAGCCTACTACCCGACCTACGAGAGGAAGTCTCACCTCAACGAAATGCACAAAGGCAACAAGGCCTCCACGGTAATCGTGGACCCTACCGGGGATAAACGCAAATAAGAGCAAACCAGCGTGCCTAAGGTCGAAGAACCTAGGCAGAATGACAAGCGCAACCGGGGTAACAATTACCGGGGGAACAACCGGAACAACAACTGGGGAAACTAGAATAACAATCAGTGGTATGATCCTCCCCATCGGGAGCAGAATCACCAATACCAAGCCCCCCAGAACAACCAGTATCGACCGGTATACCAGGTTGACTCGGGCTACTGCGAGCCGAAGGTACTGCCCCACTTCAGTCAGTACGATCGGGGGCAGAGCTCCGGCTACTCAGCCCAGAGCGCACCACCGGCTTACCAGGGTGGATGGCCGTCCACCCCGGCTACCGGTGTGAACCAGATAAACGCTTCAAGCCACGATTGGACTGAAACCGGGTACAACCAGTACCCCAAGAAAAAGAATTCTTGGAGGCAAAACTGGTCCAAGAAATCCAACCGGCAGGACCTTGCCGATGACAGCCTACCGGTTTGTACCGTGTTCAACAAACCAATGGAGGACTTCTACAAGGAGAACCCCCAGCTCTTCCCTCAGCCGTGGAAGAGGCCACCATATGCTGACAACCGGGTCAACACCGGTAAATTCTGCACCCACCATCAGTTCGGTACTCATAGTACCGAGGAGTGCCAAGCCCTGAGGGATGTCGCTGAGCAGTTGCACCGAGATGGGAAACTCACCCAGTATGTTGGCCAAACCCCTCAGGGGTACCGAAAGGAAATTTTCACCATCAGTTGAGGCCCTACCCTTTTCGGTACCACTCGCTCCGAACACAGATCCCATGTGAAGGAGGCCAAGCAGCACCTGCAGTGCTTCTCGGTACAGTCTGCGCCACTGCCGAAGAAACAGAAACGGGATCCCTGGAACGTGGGGTTCTCCAGTGAAGAGGAAGCTGGCATCGTGACCTACCACGATGACCCACTCGTGATTTCCGCCAAGGTCCATACCGACCTGATGCACAAGGTGCTGGTTGACGGTGGCAGCTCTGCCAACGTTTTCTTCAAGAGTGCCTACCTCAAGTTGGACCTACCCCTCGAGAACATCTCAAGGACGGTGAACCCACTCATCAGCTTCTCGGGAGACCTGGTACAACCCCTCGGTAGCTTTTGGCTCAACGTCGAGGTCGGACAGTACCCCCGATCCCGAAGGTATCGGCTCGTATGCTAGTGGTGGATTGCGAATCCTCCTACAACTTCATTCTCGGTACGCCCATCCTCTCGCCAAATCGGGGCCTGCGTATGCTACTATCTACTCAAGCCGAAGTTTCCTACTCCCACCGGGGTTGCCTCTATCGGGGGAAGTCGGCCTATGGCCCGGTCCTGCTATGCCCAAGAGACAAAACCACGACAACCCTACCGGGACTTGTGCAACGTCGCACCCGGAACAACACGGCGGCGGCGGACAAACCGGATGACCCTCGGGAAGGAGATGTAGTCATACGGGGGAAGCCCCACGAGGAGGTGGAGCAAATTGCCTTGTTCCCCGTACGGCCGACGGGGTAGTCAAGATCGGTACCGGCCTACGGCGGTCGCCCGCGTACCGACTCGATCAAGCTCCTCAAGGATAACGCTTCGTATTCGCCCGGTCCTACGCCGACATGCCCGGTATCTCTACCGCAACCATCTCCTATAACCTTGGGATCGATCCCGCCTACCGACCGGTACGGCGAGAAGAGGCGCGTCGGGGACCGGGAGCGGTACGAGGCTACGAAGGTCGAGGTCGACAAGCCGTTGAGCATCGGTTTCATCCGGAAAGTTCAATACCCCCGATGGTTGTCAACCCGGTACTAGTGAAGAAACCCAACGGGAAATGGCGAATGTGCATCGACTTCACCGATCTCAACAAGGCATGTCCCAAGGATAGCTTCCCTCTACCGAGGATCGAGCAGCTTGTCAACTCCCTCCGCCGGACACGAAGCCTTGAGCTTCAGGGATGCCTACTCATGCTGGAACCGCATCAAGCTGGATCCCGAGGACCAGGAACACACCTCCTTCATGACCGACCAAGGTCTATACTGCTACAAGGTCCTACCCTTCGGATTGAAAAATTTCGGGGCCACCTATCAACGATTAGTCAACCGCATGTTCTCCAGGCAGATCGGGAAGCCCATGGAGGTGTATGTGGACGACATGCTCGTCAAGAGCTTAAAGAAAAGTGACCACCTCCTCGACCTATAGGAGACATTCTCCATTCTCCAAGACTATGGGATGAAGCTTAATCCCGAGAAATGCGTCTTCTGCGTAGGCGAAGGAAAATTCCTTGGCTTCATGGTCAGCCACCGGGGTATCGAGGCTAATCCCGAGAAGATCAGAGCGATCCTGGACTTGGAATCTCCCAAAACCTTCAAGGACGCCCAAAGCCTTAACGGTAGTATCGCTGCTCTATCCCGGTTCATATCACGGTCTACCGACCGGTGTGCCCCATTCTTCAAAATATTGAAAACCGGGAAGAAGTTCGAAGGCTGGACCACCGAGTGCGAGCAAGCCTTCGCAGCATTGAAGGACTACCCGGCGGCGCCGCTGCTCAGCCGACCGGTATTAGGTGAACCTCTGTTCTTGTACTTATCGGTATCAGGGACTGCTGTGAGTTCGATCCTAGTCAGGAGCCACAACAAGGAGGACCTACCGGTAGACTATACAAGCAAATCTTTTGTGGATAACAGGACTCGGTACCCCGAAATCGAGCAGCTCATCCTCGCACTCATGATCTCAGCCAGGCTTCGCCCATACTTCCAGGCACACCCCATTGTGGTGCTTACCGATCACCCACTCCGGATGATCCTGCAAAAGCCAGAGGCATCTGGCAGACTCATGAAGTGGAGCATCGAGCTCAGTGAATTCGACATCACCTACCGGCCTCGACCGGCAATCAAGGCACAAGTATTGGCTGACTTTGTCTCTGAATTCACATATGTGCAGTCCACACCCACATCGGTAGAAGGAGCCGGTTCGGCCGAGACCGGCCAAACCACCAGCGAGGAAACACAGTTTGATCCCACACTACCGATCTGGCAGCCTATATGTGGATGGCGCCTCGAACACCCACGGTAACGGGGCCGGACTCATCCTCATCACTCCTCACACCGGAAGTCCCGACACATCTCGGCTCGAGAGTGCTCTCCGGTTCAACTTCAAAGCTTCTAACAATGAGGCCGAGTTCGAAGCACTCCTGGCCGGCCTTTGGCTAGCCCGGCACATGGGAGCCCAGCAGCTACAAGTCTTCAGCGACTCGCAACTCATTGTCAACCAAGTCTCGGGGGACTACCAGGCCAAAGACCCCATCATGTCTCGGTATGTGACTTTGGCGAAGGAACTCACGGCCGGTTTCTCGTGCCTCAAGCTAACAAAGGTGCCGAGAGATTACCAACCTGGAATTCAAGCCTTCAAACGGATCGCCGGACAAACTTCGCCCGTGCTTTTCCCTCTCGCTCTCCCTTTACGATCGCCGCCGAACCTCGAAAATTTTTGGGTAAAGTGCGAAACCGAGGCTGTTTCCCCCCATTAAATCAAATTTTTCACCAATCTCATCCGAACCCCACGCTTCCCCACAATCTTGACTCTACGAGTCAAAACTCGAGCACCCTCTCGAGCACAATCTTCACTCTACGAGTCAACACTCGAGCAGCCTCTCGAAGACAATCTTGACTCTACGAGTCAACACTCGAGCACCCTCTCGAAGACAATCTTGACTCTACGAGTCGACTCTCGAGCACCCTCTCGAGCACAATCTTGGCTCTACGAGTCGACACCCTCTCGAGCACAACCTTGGCTCCACGAGTCGAGACCCTCGAGCACCATCTCGGCCCTATTAGCCGAGACACTCGACATACTCAAAGCGCTACACTATCTGCGGACATGCAGCACTTGAAAAACAGCTTCCATAGCTTATTCAACCGACATACAACTAATGTCGCATACTCACGGGTCCAACTACCTAGCTCAAGAATCCCATCCGAGACTCCTTAGGCGGGAACTTGGGGGACTCCTAGGGCCGAGCAAGGTCTGTTTTCACTCGATGCGCATGACTTGAGATTAATTCCCCAACCAAGGACTCTTGACCTCCAAATAAAGCATAACTGAACAAAAGATTAAATATATTTCAAACTGATATGAGCCAAGATAAATCAATATTCTCCGAGAATAAAGCAATAAGCTTATTTAATTTAAAACAAATTCCACTCACAGATACGACTGGTGTCCGTCAAAATCCTCCTCTGTAAGACAATCCTGACATCCTCCTGAATAAAACCCATTACGGTAAGTAATATCTATTTGACGGACGGAACGATAATTCGATAATTAATTCCTTGAACCGATTTAGGGTTTTCCCTCGATAACCCAATATCTCTAATTCATCGAAAAATCATTAACTTCACAACTCCCCAAATTATTTAGTCAACGCTAAATTCAATTATCAATAATCATCGATGACGAATCCAACAACATGATTGTCACGGTTCGATAAATCGATCGAACGCAAATTATTTGTCACATCCATAAATCACAATCATTCGTTAATTAACCAATCAATCGAATTTCTTTAATCCAACCGTCCAACATACTTAAAATAATTCTCTCAACATTCTCAACAATTCCTGTAACCATCCAACGTCTAAAAAGTAAACCGTTCGATAACGAACCAAAATCTAAACCGATTAATTCCCAAACCTCAACAATTCTCAACAAATTATATATCATCATGCTCGTAATGAAAAGTGGGAACTAACAAGCCAAAATACATCACAAAAGGACGCTTGACGCACCACCACGCGCCGCACAAAATGGCTGCGCGTGAACCCCACGCGGATGACATGAATTTAATTGGCACTCTCAAAGAATTGAGAGATATTGCTACATATTTGAAATCTAAATTTGAGATGAAAGATCTTGGGAAAACTCGGCTTCTAGGCCTTGAGCTAGAGCACCAAGATTGTGGAATATTAATCCACCAATCGGCTTATGTCCACAAGATGGTACGAAGATTTAACATCGAACCCTAGATCCAAGGAATGATCCATTTCGTCTAAAGGATGATGATGAAGAAATTTTAGGGACTGAAGTATAATATTTAAGTGCAATAGGCGCATTATTGTACTTAAACTCAATGCACTAGACATCTCTTTTGTTGTGAACTTGTTAGCTAAATTTAGCTCTGCGCCCACGCAATGCCATTGGAGTGGCATAGACAATATTTCGATACCTTAAGGGTACAATCGATTTGGAATTTTTTTAATCCCTACAAAGTGATAGGAGCAAATTGAGCTTGTCAATAAGTCTTTCCCTAAGTCCACATTTGAAAAACATGTTAAAAGCATTAGTATGTTAAGTTATATGAGATCCCATGATTATAGGAATCAGGGGGAGGTGCAGACTTGAGGGGGAGTCTGGCACATTGATTTGCACTTATTTATAGCGCAAATTGTATTCCTAATCACGAGAGTTAAGCTTATCCGAAGGCATTTTGTTACTACTAATATGCGTTTTCATGATTTCAGGTTACTTAGGTGACTTGGAGTAATTCGGCACATGAAGGTGCATTTTGACTACTTTTGGGCACACTTCCGAGAAGAGGACAAGGAGTCAACCGTGGCTTCTAGACATTGAAGATTGCATGAATTGACCTTCGGAAGACGTTGCCATTGAAGGCCTTGAAGAATCGAAGAAAGGAAGGAAAATGAAGAAATTGCATTTCCGGCGATTTTTCCGGCAATTTTTCCGGCAAACCACCACCACAAGAGGCGGCAGCACCGCCGGACCACCACCGGAGCACCACCACAGAAGGGGAGATTCTCCTACACCAGCTGCACCCATGTGTGACATAGGTCACACACCCACTCAGCCACCCACCAACCCTCTCACATGTCCACTCACCATTATTCCCTCCACTTCACCTTTCTTTTCCATTTCTTTTCCCTCCACTCATCCATTCCATATCATCCCACTAGGAGACTCTAGTGGAACCTTGGAGGCTCACCAGACCCTCCCCTATTATTCTCATTCAGTTACTCACGTTTAGGAAGAAACCCTAGAGGAGCAAAGCCATTTTCTCTCGGCAAAGCTTCCTGGAACCAAAGCAGACCTGCAAGGCGCCCGGACGCCGAGATCATCCGCCCGGACGCCCAAGCTTCTGCCCGGGTTTGTTCTTCCATTTTCACCAGTTTCCACCACCCATCTCACTTCCATCCCTTCACGAAATATCTTCCACACACCCCATACACTACAACCATACACTTTCCACCACCATTCCATCGAATTACCTTCACCATAAGTTGCCATCCATTGAGACATCAAGAGTTGGGAAGCTTGGAGATAAGTTGGAGCTTGTAGAGGAAGAGGAGAGTTCAAGGAGGCTTGCTACGTACTTGGAGTCACAAAGGAGCTGCTGGCCATCGACATCTTGAGCATTTTCTCAACCTCTTCACTCTTACTTTGAACTTATGCTTTCTTATTTGAGATTATTGATGTATATGACAATGAATTGTGAGTAGTTCATTAGGTTGGGGGCTAGGGTTGTGTGCTCTAGCCCATGATGATGTTTTGATGATTTCTCTTGAGTATGCATGATGAATTCGTTTCTGGATATGTTCATTGGTTAAATACGGTTTTGTTTGATGCTTGTTCCTGAATCTAATTAATTCTCAAGCATGTGTTAAACTTAACTTGATTGGATTCTATGTTGATTACATTTTATCCTATGTGTTTGGAATGAGCATGATGAGTTTATGTCAATGGACTGAGTTTGTTTGAATCTTGATTCTTGAATCTCTATGCCTAGGAAGTTTGTTTGAGACCCTAACAAGGCTTGGATAAATGGACTAGGAGTATTTGTGACCCTAATAAGGCACAAAATAGGCCTAGAAGAGTCAATCCTAGAACCATAACATGGCTAGGATAGGGGTTTGATCCTTAGTGAATTCATTGTTGCATGTTCTTGAGAGTTATCATACATTTGATTGGGGTAGAGTGAACCTGAAACCCCAATCGTTTCCATCCATTTGATCACACAACAATCACATTTTTGTTGGGCTTGTCACCTCAACAACACACGAAGCTATCAACACAAACACTTGTGTTCTTGTTACCACAATTTCATCTAGATTAGATTGGTTACTTAGCTACTGTCCTTGTCACTTCAAGTCACTGTTTTGGCCCTTGTCACCCAAGAGTGACACACTTTGAACACTACAAATCCATGTTGCACATACCTCACTTCTAAGTACATAAACCATCTCTAATCACACCACTTCTAGTGCATTGTATACCTTGTTTGCATTTGTTCACCAAGTAGGGATCTTGGGCCTTCCAATCCCTTGGGTACGACAACCCCTGGTCACAATTTACCATCCACTACACTTTGACGGCGATACTCACAAACAACCCCTTCGGTATCATCGAGTCACACATACATGTCACTTTTAAACGTGAAGGGTTGACGAACTGTCAAAGTATGGGGTAAGTAGATTGTGAAGGGGGGTTGTCGTTCCAACGGAGGATCATGGGCTCCCCAATTTCTTGGTGGTTTGTGTGTGGTGAGTGCTTTAGCTATGATGGAATAGGTAAGAAATGGAAAGAGTGCGTGAATATGTGTATGGACAATGTGTGAAGTGTGAGTGTGGTGAGTTTGGTTTTGGGAAAAGCAATTGTGAAATGCAAGCAACAAACAAACAATTAAAGTAAATGCAAGCAATAAAGATAGATGTGTGTGCACAATAAGGAAAGTGTTGGGGTTTTTGGGTAAACCACAAGTCCAATATAACTAGCAATGCTTCAATTGAATTAATCATGCCAATGTGTGTGTGAATCAAGCCCCGTATCCTAGCCATGTTATGGGTCTAGGACCGTGTTTCTTAAGGTATTCGAATGCCTTATTAGGGTCATTCCAACTCTCTAGGTGTCATAGGGGATTCCTCTACGTTACCTAATACCGAATCCCCTATAGTGCTTAAGAGGCTAAGAGCACCGAAACTAGGAACTCAAACAAGTTACAACTCATCACATATGCTTCCAATTGCCTTGAGTGTGTGAGGTTACCAATCTCACACAATCTCATCAAGATAGATTGGTTAACATGCCAAAGAGGTGGTAAATTCTAAGAACAAACAACCAACACATATTGAAATGGGTAAGCACACATATTCACACAATCACATAAGCATTTTATTCATAAATCAAGCATCACATAGTCAAATTGGAATAGGGCACACAACCCTAGTCCCCAACAGAGTTACTACTCACTAATCATCAACATATACATCATCAAATTACACAATAAAGCTCTAGACATATGGAAAAGAGAGAGAGTAGAGTTGAGGGATGCTCAATGAAGTATTCTCTTGCTCCTTCCTAGCGTTGATGATGAATCTTGATTCCTTGTGAGCAATTCAGCGACCCAAAATGGTGGTGGAGATGGAGAACGTCGTGGTGAACAGCTTTGGTGAAGGATGGTGGAGGAGAGGAGGTGTGGAAGTGGAAAAATCGGGCTGCTCAGCCGTGCGTCGACCGGTCGTCGACCTTCTGTCGACCGGTCGACAGACGTGCAAGGGCTGATCCGAAGGAAAAGGTGGAGAGAGGAAAGGGGAAAGGAAAAGTGAGGGATTTTGGGGCTGAAGTGGTGGTCTCACCTAATGGGACAAGTACTAGGTATTTATAGGCTAGAGGGGAAAGAATAAAGGGCTAGGATGAAGTAGGGTTTAATCTAAGGGCTCAAAGGTTTAATGAAGGGCAAGGAAGGGAAATCACAAGGGAGGACAAATGGGAGGAATAATCAACATGTCACCTCACCAAATCTAGTGTGGTCCTTGATGATGTGGGAGCACATTTGTGAATCACAAGGTTGACCTTGACTTTGACCTTGACTTTGACCTTCGGAGTTGACCATGGTTGACTTTTCGGTTTCGGTCAATCTTCCGGAATTCTCTTGTGCTTCACTCTCGGGACTCGGCATTTGACTCTTTGATGCTCCAAAGTCGGGGTTGACCACGAGTTGACTTTTGGTCCTCGGGTTGACTTTTCGTCCTTTTGCCGGAAATCCACTAAAAACTCCAAAATGCTTCCTTTTGATCCCAATATCGTTCCGATGCTCAATTTATCTACAAGTGTGCAAACAAGGATTAGAGACTCACAAATGGCCATTGGACAAGCATAATAATGATGATTAGAGGCCTAATTTGTATGCAAATCGCATACAAATCCAGGGTGCGTTGTACTTTTATTCCCTTCGGCCAAGGTTATTTTTTCCCACTGAGATTTATTGTTACTTGGCAAAGTTTTTAATGAGGCAACAACGGAAAACACCACTGACTCAACGATAATTACGGGGTGAATGTGAGTATCGCCATCAAAGTGTAGTGGATGGTAAATTATGACCAGGGGTTGTCGTACCCAAGGGATTGGAAGGCCCAAGATCCCTACTTGGTGAACAAATGCAACCAAGATATGCTATGCACTAGAAGTGGTGTGATTAGAGATGAATTATGTACTTAGATGTGGAGTATGTGCAACATGCAAGTGTAGTGTTCAATTGTGTGTCACTCTTGGGTGACTTGTAACCAAAATAGTGACCAAAACAGTAACTATGTAACCAATCTAATCGATATGAAATTGTGGTAACAAGAACACAAGCAAGTGTGTTCAATCGCTTTTGTGTTGTTGAGGTGACAAGCCCAACAAATGTATGCTTTGTGTGTGATCAAATGGATGAAACGGTTGGAGTTTCGGGTTCACTCTACAACAATCAAATGTATGACAACTCTCAAGAACATGCATCAATGAATTCACTAAGGATCAAACCCCTATCCTTGCCATGTTATGGCTCAAAGGATGGATTCTTCTAGGCCTATTTTGTGCCTTATTAGGGTCACAAATACTCCTAATCTATTTATCCAAGCCTTGTTAGGGTCTCAAATAAACTTCCTAGGCATAGAGTTTCAAGAATCAAGGTTCAAACAAGTTCAGTCCATTGACATAAACTCGTCATGCTCAAGGTTCAACACTTAGGATAACATGTAACTAGCATAAAATCCTAACAAATTAAGTTTAACACATGCTTGAGAACTAGTTAGATTCATGAACAAGCATCAAACAAAACCGTATTAAAACAATGAACATATCCAGAAACGAAATCATCAAGCATATTCAATACAAGTCATCAAAACATCATCATGGGCTAGAGCACACAACCCTAGCCCCCAACCTAATGAACTACTCACACATGTTCAAGGAATACATCATTCTTGTCAAGAATATAAACATAGATACAAAGAATAACAAAAGTAGAGTTAAGACGTTCTCAAGGGATGATGGCCAGCAGCTCATTGGTGACTCCAAGTGTAGATGACAGCCCCCTCTTAAACTCCTCTTCTCTTCCAAGCTTCTTCTCCTTCAAGTTTCCGGATTCTTGTGTTCTTGACGAATTCCCAGCTGTGGAGCTTGAAACGTGGTGTAATGATGGTGGACTGGTGATGAAAGTTGGTTCCTAAGATAAATGGATGCCTTAGGAACAACTTTTGTGAAGGATGGAAAGTTATTTGAGCAATGGAAAGTGGTGAAAATGGAAGAACAAAACTAAGCAGTTTCTTGGTGTTCTTGGTGTTCTTGGTGGCTGAATGTGTAAGGTGGTGGCTGATCTGGGTGTGTACAAATTGTCTCTGGAATTAGGGTTATGGGATGTGATTCAACAGCCCTCTCTTAGCCCCCAAGAGTCTCCCTAGTGAAGTGTGTCAGTGGATGCATGGAGAGTTGCAAAGGGAAGGCTAAGTGGAGGATTTTAAGGAAAAGTGCATGCATAGGTAAACCAAACTGATTTTTCTTATGTAATGGGTGCAGCTACCCATACATGCAACTGGTCAAGACTATCTCCTCCAGGTGTGGTGATGCTCCGGTGGTGGTCCGGCGGTGCTGCCGCCTATTGTGGTGGTGGTTGGCCGGAAAAGTCGCCGGAAATGCAATTTCTTCATTTTCCTTCCTTTCTTCGATTCTTCAAGGCCTTCAATAGCAACGTCTTCCGAAGGTTGATTTGTGCAATCTTCAATGTCTAGAAGCCACGGTTGACTTCTTGTCCTCTTCTCGGAAGTGTGCCCAAAAGTGGTCAAAATGCACCTTCTTGTGCCGAATTACCTCAAGTCACCTAAGTAACCTGAAATCGTGAAAACGCATATTTGTAAGGGCAAAATATTTTCTATTGGCTATTTCCTATTTGACAAAACCTCTTCCCTTGTATTAGCATTTTATTGTATTCAATGCTAGGTTGTTTAAGGGATTAGGAATAGTGGCTTAGGTTGTTCTTGCTCGAGATGGTTCGTGAAGACGCCGTTCTTATCCGGTCTTTTCTCCGGACTTCGATTATTATTCATCGAAGGTTTCATTCAAGCATCTCAAGGTATGAATCATGCATATGCATTTCATACATTTTGTTTATGCTTAAGAAGTAGCACAAATATCTTAGGTTTGCTAGAAATTAATTGAATTTCATTTTGGTTAAGCAAACATTTAATTTTAAGATATTTTTCCGTTTTTGCTATAGTAACACTATTGATCGCCCGTAGTGCGATCGATCGCCCGTGAACAGTACGATCGATCTCCGAGCGTCTGTTTTGTTTTCTATAAATAGATTCCTTCGGTTTCTTTTATGTTGAACTCTTTCTACTCTTCCATATTGGCTAAAAACGTCTTGAGAGAGTTTTCTGGTATAGTTGAGTGACCCTAGATCCATGTTATAGGCTCCTCACATCTGTGATGTTGTTGATTTAGTTATTGTTCCTTGTGAATAACTAAATCAACCCTTGAATCATATTCAAGGTTTGTCAATTGGGTTTGTTTTGATTCTAGCAAGTGTTCCTTGTTTACTTGCTTGTGTCAAACGAATTGAATTCATTATATTCATTCACACACACACTTCATTGCATAATCGTGTTGCTTGCGGTTAGAGGATTCACGTGGTGGAGTTCGTCTAATTGGAGCGGCTTGAGGTGGGAGCACTTGAAGAAGCATTTGGAGGCTACACAAGGTTAGAGCTGCCACTAGTCATAGGGTTGATAGTGTAGAGTTTGGGACGGAGTTCCCCCTTGTATGTGTTTGCCAATTGGCGTTTTTCATAGTGTTACACAAGAACGTGGGGTACGGCTCCCCTCCGGTTTTCCCTCTAGAGGTAGAGGTTTGTGTTGTTTTGTTTGTGTGTTTGCTTATCTATTGTATTATGCTTAATTTATTAGCATATTGTGTGATTGCCTATCTATATGCTATTGTGCTTAATTGATTAACATGTTGCATGCTTGATCATACATTGATAGATATAGTCCGTGGTGAGCTATTGATGATGCTCACTTTGGGATTCTAGGTTGTACAATTGATTGTGCTTGTTGCATATATATTTATTGTCAATTGTGAATTGCTTGTGCAATTGTTTGAACCTAGGTTGTTAGGTTGTGGAGAGATTAACTTTTAATTTGTTCAAAGTTGTGTATACTCTCCGATTAGTGTTTAGGACGACTACCATTCATTGGGACTATTCCGTGCATCCGGAATTTCAATATTAGTAGTAACAAAATGCCTTCGGAAAAGCTTAACTCTCGTGATTAGGAATACAATTTGCGCTATAAATAAGTGCAAATCAACCACCTAGTTGTGACCGTCACAATGGGGAGTGTTGTAGGATATTATTATTGTGTGCTTTGTCAAACTAGAACTCTCTAGAATAGGTTATCCATCTAGAATATGGATTGTATTTAGAATAGATATTTCTTACATCAATAGATATTGTATCTTATATTCCTCTATATATAGAGGTCATTATTCATTATTGAAATACATTATATTCTCTGCTATTTCTCTTGTTATTTACGTTTACCCTTAAACAGAGGGTTTTATGTTGAATTTCTTTTAGAGTACGTTTTATGTGAAAGGTTAACTAAATTGTGTAAAATTTTGATTAAAATACAGGGATAACTTAATAACACAACCAAAATCACATAGAACAAACTAGAAAATCATACAGAAGTAATCAAATGACTCTAGAAATAAAACTACTATATTCAACTAGCACCCGTAATTCTAAAAATTAGCAATTGGTTCTCAGAAAATTGAGGAGCATATTTATACATAAAATTAGGTGACAACAACCAATAAGGACAAATACAAGTGCTAACCGAAAATGTTGGTTTGTTTAATCATAGAGTTTTAAAAATAACAAATTATTGATAAGGTCACTTTTAAAAAATGAAGGTAGAAAGTTTTCATCCATTTGAGGAAAAAAAAGAAAGGGTTTTTATAAAAAATGGTACCTGAACTATTTGTCAATTATATATTTGATACCTAGACTTTAATTTTTGTCACAAGTAGTACCTGAATTTTTCGTTTTCATCTTAAATAGTACCTGAACGTTTTGTTTTCATCCTAAATAATACATATCGTCAATCTACCATTAAAAAAAAAAAAAAAAAAACTCCATCCTACCGTCCAAAAATTGAAAAACAAAAAACAAAAAAATTTAGTTTTTTTTTTCTCTTTCAAATTTTTTTTTTACTGAAAATTAACAATAGATACCATTTAAGATGAAAACGAAAAGTTCAAGTACCATTTAGGATAAAAACGAACAGCTCGGGCACTGGTTGTGATCAAAAGTGAAGTTCAGGTACTATGTATATAATTAAAGTAAAGTTCAGGTACCTTTTGTGATAAAAACCCAAAAAAATAATACCGAAGAACTCTTAGAATCCAAGTTTTATTATTATTATTATTGTTATTATTATTTTTTATAACGAAAATCAAATAATACTTTTCCCCTTTTTCGGATCGAAAAACAAAATTTTGATTCTTAATTGAGGACAATGGCTCTGATACCAAATGTAAACTTAATTCTAGATAAACATGTTGTACTGAAATTAAGAATACAAATATAATCAAGATAGTTAACGCTAAACCGTAGCAGATATGGTCCAGCTTGATGCTTCTCCTATGAGCAATCTTTTAGGCGATCTCCATATGGGGCAGAGAGTAACGTAATACTTATAATTGCTAGAGCAGGCACTAAGGTCTCTTTACATAAACATTTACAGGACTAAGTACCTCCCATAAAAGATTCCTAGTCCTAATCAATATAGGCCTAATAAACTTATTCCATGTACAAATAAGATTATTTATGATACAGATAATGGTCAAAATATAAAGTGTATCCACCATGAATAAGGGAAAATAAACTAGAATAGAATTACATTGTCCAGTTACTTATTTTGCAATATATGTAGTTAAGTTGTCGCATTCCTTATTGAGTATTGATAAGTCCATAATATCTTACATATCTCATTTTATTTGGAACAGTGGAAAGGGCCAAGGCGGTAGCTGTGGCAATTCAATTATGAGAGGAAAAATTTGGTGGTGATTATTGGACCTGCCCAGACTCTTGCAAGGTCACCAAACAAAGGTCTGTCAGTGATAAATTACTTACAGGTTAGAGGTAGTAAAGTAGTGGACCAAGCGATTTACTAGTAGAAGAAGCACAAGAGAGATGGTCCAACCTAGGTAGCTATGAAGATGCTTTATGAAATGGGACTTACGAGGTGAAGACTCCTCGTTAGATTACTAGAATTGATTAATTGCTGCATGAACCATGTGATTCTCCAAATCTTTTATAGCTTATTACGTCCATGATGACGTAATTCCACATATATGGGAGAGATTAACATGGAACAGCAGGGAAGAGAAGTCGGTTGTTAGAATAAATATAGACTTAACACATGTGATTGTGCTTAATGCTATACCTAATTCAGCATGGATATAAAACGTAAACCTATTCTAGTTACTTAATGGACTCGTGTATTAATCCGTTAAGATTAGAAGCCCATTCTTAGGCTACAAGAAAGCCTAGTTGCTATTATACATTAAATGTCTAATTAGGAGACCTAATCCTTATGTGATACCTTAATGGAAGGACTCTAAGGATTAGTAATTCTATATATAGAAGGTATTGGTCCATGTTAACACCACGAGTTATAAGCATAAGTTCTGTCCATTGAGAAAGCTTGAGTTTGGTGATTAACAGAAGACTATTGCCAGTGTTAGTGTCTCAAGATTGCTGCAATGGAGGTTAATATTAATTCCGACGGTATGTAACTTATACTTGTATTGTTTATGTGTTTAATATGTCAAGCATATGATCTTCGGTATTCTGAGCTTATGAAATTGGTATTAACATCATCAACCAAGGATTTATTGCAATCTCTAATAAGAATGTGCCCAATGAAGATCCAAGCTAGTCTCTACTTTTGGGGAAGCCTTCATTGGCTATCGGCTATCCTAAGAAAAAAAAAACAAAAAAACAAAAAAGAGGAGAAACCTTCAATATGTATAAGAACAATTCTGAATAACGTACCAAAAGTCATTGCATTGTGATGTAGCAATTTGCTAGTGCTTATCGTCCTTCGATCAATGACATAGTAGCTTCATTTGAAGAGAAAGCATTTACATACTGTGGTTGAGGATCAGAGATAGAGCTTTGGAAAGTAAATACAGGCCGCTTAGGTTGTGGACCATCTGTCACACTACTTAGCATGTAAACTACATCCGGCACGGTTGGTCTATCTGCAGCATTGTCCTGTACACAAATTAAGATGCTCAATATGCACGCATCTCAATAATTCTGAAGAGGAATACGAACCGGTCAATACTTCGGCGGCTAAGTCCAATCCCTTGCCTTCACTCCATAAGTGCCAAGATTGACAAAATTCATATATGTTGTCTAGAATTGTTAGAATGTTGGGTTTATCTTGGTCTATATTGTTGAAGCTTATGACAGAGCTCATAAAATATTTAATATTTAGACTGTGAACTTACATAGGCTAGAAAGCCTGTTGTTGGTCATATAAACAGAAGCTAGTATTCTTCTTGTTGCTGATAATCTCCAATACCAAGACCCCGAAGCTGTACACATTAGATTTTTCGGAAAATATCCCACCCATGACATATTCTGGAGACATATAGCCACTGCATAGTGAATGCATTACTATATATATAACTGATAAAATTGCTTGTTGCTTAAAGAAAAATACCATATGTGTAACTGACAGAACTGATTCTGATCGTGTTCCCACAACTTTCTGAGTATTTTCAAGACTCTGTGTTCCTTCAACTATGCGTGCTAATCCAAAATCTGAAAATTTTGAATTCATTTTCTCATCCAAGAGAATGTTACTGACTTTTAGATCTCTATGTATCACCTTCACATAAGAACCATGATGGAGATAAAGAAGCCCTCTAGCAATACCCTGAATAATATTAAAGCGTGTAGCCCAACGAAGCACTACTCTTTTCAATGGATCTAATCAAATATTTAATGCACCCAATTAGAGTGTATCGATAGACAAACAATTCAGTGATGCATTTTTGTGACTTGTTTATATGTTCATGTGAATTCATTCATAGCTTTATGTTAGAATTTTACAAATTAAAAGCCAGGAGATAAAAGATTATATTGAAAGAACAAAATAGGTAAAGATGAGTAACTGCACTAAACATAAAGCAGTACTAGTCAAACTAACCATATAGAAAAGTATCCAAGCTTCTGTTCGGCATGAATTCATAAACAAGTAACTTCTCATCCTCTTTACAAACCACGATTCTGACAAGATTTTTGGGTTGAAGATTGGAGATCAACAACATCTCATTCTTGAACTCTTCAACGCCTTGTCCTGAGCAACTAGATAATCTTTTTACTGCAATTTCCTTCCCATCTGGTTGCATCCCCTACATAAGGTCCATAAATTATTTATAATTGTATTTGTGTCTGTATCTTGTATGTACCTGTTGAAAAACTACACATATTATCCTTGAGAAAAAAAATATACAATGCATAGACCAGCTTGCGGTATGATTGTGACGTGTATTCCACGATGTACAAAGGTCACGGAGATGGCGATCGAACCTATCTCGGTGTAAATTTGTACCATTTTATCATGGTTGTTGGGCCCAGACATTAAAATCTACCCCAATAAAGGGTGGGCCATGAAACATATCCCATCTTATAAAATTGTCACTGAATATGCAAACAGGCTCTGATTGACCTATATATGCAACTAAATATGCCAATGACAGAAAAAACAGACCTTTGAATAGTGAACACTAGGAGTTAATAGTTATGTAAAGTAGTTGGGTTATTTCCCCCGAAAAAGTGAGAGCGGTTTCCTTTACCCTAGTGGTGTTTAGGGTTTGTATCCCTTGTTGGCTGCTTTAATCATGATCACAAACACAATAGACACATATAACATGTAAATCAATATACAAACGTGAACTTGTATTTAATAGAAATGATGAACTACCTTGGGAAGCCATAGCACTAAAAATGAAATAGAGGACTTCTACAAATTAACTCTGTGAATACTCAATGGGAAGTAATCTGAATTTCACTGTGTATGAGCATTTGTAGGGACCTCTATTTATACAACCTTTGGATCACTCAAAGTCCAACCCATCATAAGAGATTGAGTTTCAATCCAATACTTTAACTATGTATATATCTCTAATATCTTGATATATAAGTAATATCCATAAGTCCCTTATTATTTATCTAATTAGATCAATAGATAAATAATGATAAAGTTAGTATATATCTTTAATCTCTTGTTATTTATTCTGCACATATGATAGTTGTTATACTTTAGGAGACTATTATCCAAGCCACTCTAACATTCTCCCACTTGGATTGGCAATAGTTTCTATAACAAGAAATCATATTAATTCAGATGTAATAACAATCTTTAGCGCGCATTGAGATCAAAAATATTCCAAAAACTTACAACCATGATCTGTCATAATTACAACCAGAATGCAGAGCTAAGAAATAAACTGCATTAAATTAAATACAGCAATTCCAGAACTACAACATCACAACTGGAAAAATACATGAATCAATAGAGATACAGAATAATGATTGCATATAAATGCCTGTTGATCTAATCTCAAAACAGATGCAATCGTGGTCCTCTTTATGGTTCTGTATGCTGGAACCTCAAACACAAAACTTCTGGTCCAGAAGCCAATACATGTGTTTCATCAGCATGTATCTGAGATAAGCTGATCATTGCTTCAATAGCTGAAAGCAATAACAAAATATTCAAAAAACAGATATTTCAATTCAAATAGCTATTCACAATTAAAGAACTCAAGGTTCAAAAAGAATCTGAAATTAAATAATGGTCAAATACTCAGTACTGCAGTAACAATGAAAAGAATTCAGTTCCATAAAATTATGAAACTTAATCAGAATGACCATTACAGAAAACAAAAGAAAATCTGAAATGACTCAAAAATAAAACTGTGAGCATCCTAGCCTCTTGAGAGATAAACTCCCACTGTTCCTACGCATCTAGACTTGGTAAAATACCAATGTCAGAAGCATGCAGCTTAAAAGCAATTACAGACATTGCCTTTGTAAATGGATCTGCAAGCTGAGATAATGTGTCAATCTTTAACACCTCTAGGTCCTTGTGCTTAACTCTCTCTCGGATACTATAATACTTGAGGTCAATGTGCTTAGAATTTGTTGACCTCTTGTTGTTCTTGGTAAAGCACACAGCGGCTGAATTATCACAAAACAGCTTCAAGGGTACTGTGAAAATACTACTCATTGCATTTGTTTGAATCAAGAAATTCTTCAACCATAAACCTTCACAAGCTCCCTCATAGATGGCTATGTATTCAACCTGCATTGTTGAAGTTGCAGTAAGCGTCTGTTTCACACTTCTCCAAGCAATGGCTCCTCCAGCCAAGGTAAATACATAACCTGAGGTGGATTTTCCAGAAGCAGGGTATTGTCCATCAAAATCAGAATCAACATACCCCAACACCTCAAGATTTTTCACTCTTCTATACACCAGCATATGGCCCTTAGTCCTCTGCAGATATCTCAGAATTTTGTTTCCAGCTACCCAGTGTTTATACCCTGGATTGGACTGAAATCTGGACAAAACTCCCACTGCAAATGCCAAATCAAGCTGAGTACACACTTGTGCATACATTAAGCTTCCTATAAGCCGAGCATAGGGCTTGCTCTTCATCTGCTCCTTTTCAAAATCAGTTTCTGGACACTGATCTTTAGTTAACTTATCTCCCTTCGACACAGGAACTTCACCATTTCCACAATTCTGCATATCAAATCTTTTTAGCACTTTGTTAATGTATCCATTCTGAGATAAACCAAGTAACTTAGCAGCTCTGTCCCTCTTGATTTCAATTCCCAGAACATAGGATGCCTCCCCTAAATCTTTCATGTCAAAGTTATTAGACAAGAAAGATTTAGTATGGTTCAGCAAGGTTACACTAGTACTAGCTAGAAGGATGTCATCTACATATAAAATCAGAAAGATAAAGTCCTTACCCTCTGACTTCGTGTACACACATTCATCAACTTGATTCTCCTTGAAACCAAAATCACTAACCACTGCATCAAACTTCAAGTACCACTGCCTTGAAGCTTGTTTCAAGCCATATATGGACCTATTAAGCTTGCAGACCAGATGCTCCTTTCCAGGTTCAATGAAGCCCTCAGGTTGCTTCAAATATATCTCCTCTTCAAGCTCTCCATTCAAGAATGCAGTCTTGACATCCATTTGATGCAATTCCATATCATGATGAGCCACTAAAGCCATTATGAGCCGAAAAGCATCCTTAGTTGAAACTGGGGAAAAAGTTTCATTGAAGTCTACTCCCTCTTTCTGCGTAAAACCTTTGGCTACTAGCCTAGCCTTGTACCTCTCTATGCTGCCATCTGCATGTGTTTTGGTCTTGAACACCCACTTGCTGCCTATAGCTCTGTGAGTTTTAGAGGGTTCAACTAGGATCCAGACTTGGTTTGCTTCCATTGATTTCAGTTCATAAACCATAGCTTTTTCCCATTGATGAGATTGTTCACTTTCAATAGCTTCTTTGAAAGTAACAGGGTCTGTAATCTCACCAATGTCAAAAGCTTCATAGTCTTCTTCTTGCAAATAAACTTCATAGTCATTAGCTAAGGCATCCAATGTGGATTTCCTAGCTCTTTGTGACCTCCTCGGTTCTGGAACTTGAGTTAAAATTTGAGGTTCAGATTCTAAATTTTTCTCAGGGACCATATCATGATTCTCAGGTGGATTATTAACTGATTTGCACTTATTTATAGCGCAAATTGTATTCCTAATCACGAGAGTTAAGCTTATCCGAAGGCATTTTGTTATTACTAATATGCGTTTTCATGATTTCAGGTTACTTAGGTGACTTGAGGTAATTCGGCACAAGAAGGTGCATTTTGAGTACTTTTGGGCACACTTCCGAGAAGAGGACGAGAAGTCAACCGTGGCTTCTAGGCATTGAAGATTGCATCAATTTACCTTCGGAAGACGTTGCCATTGAAAGCCTTGAAGAATCAAAGAAATGAAGGAAAATGAAGAAATTGCATTTCCGGCGATTTTTCCGGCCAACCACCACCACAAGAGGCGGCAGCACCGCCAGAGCACCACCGGAGCACCACCACAGTAGGAGAAACTCTCCTACACCAGCTGCACACATGTGCATGGCTGATGACATGTCCACTAGTTCCCCCACTCACCCACAAATCCCTCCACTTCACCTTTCTTTTCCATTTCTTTTCCCTCCACTCACCTTTGTTTACTCTCTCCACTAGGAAACCCTAGGGAACCCTTGGAGGCTGTTGAGACCAACCAGACCTTGTTCTCATTCAGTTACTCATGTTCAGAAAAACCCTAGATAGAAACACCCCATTTTCTCTCGGCAAAGCTTGCTGAAACACACACGACGCACCAAGCGCCGGACGCCGATACCATCCGCCCGGACGCCCAGTACGCCCAGTACGTCTGTCGTTTTTGTTCTTCCATTTTCACCACCTTCCACCACCCATCTCACTTCCATCCCTTCACGAAATATCTTCCACACATCCCATACACTACAGCCATACACTTTCCACCACCATTCCATCGATCTACCTTCACCACAAGTTGCCATTCATCAAGAGGAGCAAGGAATCGGAAGCTAGACTTGCTAGAGCTTGAAGGAGGAGAGAAGAACGAAGAGGAGGCCTGCATATATCTTTGGAGTCACCAATGAGCTGCTGGCTACGACCCTTGAGCAATTCTTAACTCTTTCTTTCTTTAGTTTTATGTTTATGTTTTCATCTTTGAGATTAATGATGTATATGACAATGAATTGTGAGTAGTTCATTAGATTGGGGGCTAGGGTTGTGTGCTCTAGCCCCTGATGATGTTTTGATGATTTCTCTTGAGTATGCATGATGAATTCGTTTCTGGATATGTTCATTGGTTAAATGCGGTTTTGTTTGATGCATGTTTATGAATCTAATTAGTTCTCAAGCATGTGTTCAAGTTAACTTAATGTTAGGATTCTATGTTAATTACATTCTATCCTATGTGTTTGCAATGCACATGATGAGTTTATGTCAATGGACTGAGTTTGTTTGAATCTTGATTCTTGAATCTCTATGCCTAGGAAGTTTGTTTGAGACCCTAACAAGGCTTGGATGAATAGACTAGGAGTATTTGTGACCCTAATAAGGCATAAAATAGGCCTAGAAGAATCAATCCTAGAACCATAACATGGCTAGGATAGGGGTTTGATCCTTAGTGAATTCATTGTTGTATGTTCTTGAGAGTTGTCATACATTTTATTGGGGTAGAGTGAACCCGAAACCCCAATCGTTTCCATCCATTTAATCACACAGCAATCACACATTTGTTGGGCTTGTCACCTCAACAACACACTAAGCTATCAACACAAACACTTGTGTTCTTGTCACCACAATTTCACTTAGATTAGATTGGTTACTTAGCTACTGTCCTTGCCACATTTGGTCACTGTTCTGGTCACAAGTCACCCAAGAGTGACATACTTTGAACACTACAAATCCATGTTGCACATACCTCACTTCTAAGTACATAAACCATCTCTAATCACACCACTTCTAGTGCATTGTATACCTTGTTTACATTTGTTCACCAAGTAGGGATCTTGGGCCTTCCAATCCCTTGGGTACGACAACCCCTGATCACAATTTACCATCCACTACACTTTGACGGCGATACTCACAAACAACCCTTCCGGTATCATCGAGTCATTAACATTCTGGCGAGTTAAGGGACTGACAATCAACTCAGGTTCTGCTGGAATCACAACTAACTCAGGTGAAGTAGATGCATCAGTTTTGCTAGGTTCACATTTTGAAATCTCTTCTAACTCAAACTGCAAGTCTTCAAAATGATGAGAATAATTAATCTCATCTATGAACACAGCCTTATTAGTCTCTATAATTCTTGTAGAATGAGTAGGGCAATAAAATTTGTAGCCCTTAGAGTGATCTGGATAGCCAATAAAAAATGCAGAAACAGTCTTTGCATCTAGTTTGTTCTCTTGCGGATAGTAGGGCCTAGCCTCTGCTTTGCAGCCCCAAACATGTGTGTGAAAAATACTTGGCTTTCTGTTTTTCCAGATTTGAAAAGGTGTCAAAGAGACTGATTTGCTAGGAGTTCTGTTGGTAAGGTAATTTGCAGTTTTAAGAGCTTCTCCCCATAGAAACTTGGGCAATCCAGACGTGCACATTAAGCTTCTCACCATGTTTAGAAAAGTCCTATTTCTCCTCTCTGCAACTCCATTCTGTTCAGGAGTGCCAGGGGTGGTGTATTGGGCTTGAATACCATTTTCTTGCAAATAAAGGGCAAAAGGACCCTTGTGCTGCCCTGACTCGGTGTACCTCCCAAAATATTCTCCCCCCCTATCTGATCTGACCACCTTAATCTGTGCATTTAGTTCCTTCTCTACTTCTGCTTTGTAGATTTTGAACTTTTCTAAGGCTTGTGACTTGTCTGAGATAAGGTAGATGTGGCAAAATCTGGAGAAATCGTCTATGAAGGTAATGAAATATATGTTACCACAGACAGTTTGAGTTGCAAAAGGTCCACAAATGTCAGTGTGGATCAATTGCAAAAGAGCTGTGCTTCTAGTTGCTGTTTTCTTTTTCTGTTTTGCAAATTTCCCTTTAATGCACTCAATGCAGTCTGTCAAATCAGAGAAATCAAGGGCTGGGAGTATTTCTTGCTTTACTAGAAGTTGTAATCTCTCTTTAGAAATGTGGCCTAGCCTTCTGTGCCATAAGAAAGCTGAATTATCTCTATATTTTCTTTTATTTCCAGTCAAGGTTTCTGAGTTCTCAATCATAAATATTTCTCGAGGATAAGTGCAAGATAACATCCAGTAATCATTCACAAAACTAGCTGTTGCTACCATTTCATATCTTTACCGGGATAGGCCCCGAAGTAGCTCACTATCACTGGGGGCAGCCTGCCTATGAGCCCCGTCACATAGAATCAGATTGTTGGCTCGGTAGGGATCCCCTACCGATGCACACAACCTCTACCTCGCCCCCAGCGGCATCCACCGACTCGGTAGGGGTCCCCTACCGAGTATACTGCCCCGACGGCAGAGTAAGCCCCAGGCCACAGTCGAAGCCCTGGCAGTACCCCATCGGTACCGGTAAGACCAGGCCGGGTGTACCGACAACAAGCTCTCCCTCCGGCTGCACATGGACGTCTCCTAACCAGGTACCGAGAGTGGCCAGCCCCACCGGTACTGGCACGGCCACCTGGCGCAAGTGCTTGTCCACTACCTCACAGATCGCACTAGGTCGCATGCCCATGCTGCACTAGCTCTGATACCATTTGGTGGCTGCTTTAATCATGATCACAAACACAATAGACACATATAACATGTAAATCAATATACAAACGTGAACTTATATTTAATAGAAATGATGAACTACCTTGGGAAGCCATAGCACGAAAAATGAAATAGAGGACTTCTACAAATTAACTCTGTGAATACTCAATGGGAAGTAATCTGAATTTCACTGTGTATGAGCATTTGTAGGGACCTCTATTTATACAACCTTTGGATCACTCAAAGTCCAACCCATCATAAGAGATTGAGTTTCAATCCAATACTTTAACTATGTATATATCTCTAATATCTTGATATATAAGTAATATCCATAAGTCCCTTATTATTTATCTAATTAGATCAATAGATAAATAATGACAAGGTTAGTATATATCTTTAATCTCTTGTTATTTATTCTGCACATATGATAGTTGTTATACTTTAGGAGACTATTATCCAAGCCACTCTAACATCCCTCACAATCAGTGTTAGATTTGTTGTTCAAGCATAAACAAGGAAATGCTGAATTTAAAATAATGGGAATGCTGAATTTAAAAATGACCAATTTATACCAGAATCTGAATCAAGCTGGGGCAAAGGTGGAGATTCAGAACAAAGCATCAAGCTTTACTGCCATGAGAGAAATTCTGAGAGCCTCAATTGATCTTTTGTGCAATTTGAAAAGCTAATTGCCTGCCGGCGCCTCATCAAGTTCAAGGTGCTCGGTTTTCTTTCCCTAATTTTATTTCTACAGGAAAAGCCGCGGCTTCGGAATGTCATTTAGTGTTGGGTGTATTTAGCATAAGTTTGGGTGTATAAAGTATTGCCCGCTAATGAATTTGCGGGAAGAGGAAATACAGGAAACTAGGAAAGGATAGCCAACCGCCAAGTCAATATGTGTAGGCTTCTACTACCAACTTTGTATTAGAATGAAGAAGAGAAAATCTTGCACTTAACACTTCCGATCTACTAAATAAAACATTTCACGTTATTTTATTATATTCAAAATCCATTGCAAAATATATTTGTTCAAATGCAGTGTTACAATTTACAATTTGCTTGTCTTCCTCATGCAACTTGATCTTCTTATACATCTAAGAATGTTAATTAAAAAGGATCAAACCCTAACTTCATAATCAAGCAAAAGAATATTATTTACTTTCCATATCTAAAATACTCTTGCAGTCTTAGTGTCTTACATACTTCTTGTATAATTAGAAGAAAAGTAGGAAAGATAGAGTCAAATCAAAAATTTGAAAACCTATAGAACAATACTTCCCTATCTGAAGTGCTACTATTTTTCTATAATCTTTGGTCGCTCATCGTCCTTCAATCACTGTAATGGTAGCTTCATTTTTGGAGGAATTAGTATATCCATAGTGTGGTTGAGGATGATAAACTGAGTTTTGGATAGTAAATATAGGCTTCTTTGGTCTAGGACCATCTGTCTCACTACTTAACATGAAAACTACATCAAGCATAGTTGGCATATCCACTGCATTATCCTGTACACAAAGAAGCCCAATTTGAACGCATCTCATTACTTCTGATAAGGAATACGAACCACCTAATACTTCATCTACTAACGCCAATTCCCTGCCTTCATTCCACAAGTTCCATGCCTAAAATAATCAAACGAATTGTTGTCAAGAATGTGCAGTATTTAAGAGCTAGACTACCGCTGATAAAATCTACTATTAAACATTATGATTTAGAGTATGAACTTACATAGGCAAGGAAGCCTAGTTATTGGTCATATAAATAGAGGCCGGTATTCTTCTTGCTGCTAATAATCTCCAAGACCAAGACCCCAAAGTTGTAGATATCAGATTTTTCAGAAAATATCCCACCTATGGCATACTCCGGAGACATATAGTCACTGCACAACAAACGGATTACTATGTATATAACTGATAAAATTGCTTGTTTCTTAAAGAAAAATACAATGTATGTAACTGACAGAAATGATTCTTACCGTGTTCCCACAACTTTCTGAGTATTTTCAAGACTCTGTGTTCCTTCAACTATGCGTGCTAATCCAAAATCTGAAATTTTTGGATTCATTTTCTCATCCAAGAGAATGTTACTGACTTTTAGATCTCTATGTATCACCTTAACATAGGAATCATGATGGAGATAAAGAAGCCATCTAGCAATACCCTCAATAATATTAAAGCGTGTAGCCCAATCAAGCATTGCACTCTTCAATGGATCTAATCAAATATTCAATGCACCCAATTAGAGTGTATCGATCGACAAACAATTCAGTGATGCATTGTTTATGACTTGTTTATATGTTCATGTGCATTCATTCATAGCTTTATGTTAGAATTTTTCAAGAGAATTTTACAAATTAAAAGCCCAGAGATAAAAAAGATTATACTGAAAGAGCAACATAGGTAAAGATGAGTAACTGCACTGAACATAAAGCAGTACTAGTCAAAATAACCATAGAGAAAAGTATCCAAGCTTCTATTCGGCATGAATTCATAAACAAGTAACTTCTCGTCCTCTTTAACACAACAACCCACGATTCTGACAAGATTTTTGTGTTGAAGATTGGAGATCAACAACATCTCATTCTTGAACTCTTCAACGCCTTGTCTTGAGCTACTAGATAATCTTTTTACTGCAATTTCCTTCCCATCTACTAGCATCCCCTACATGAGGTCCATAAATTATTTATAATTGTATTTCGTGTCTATATCTTGTACGTTCCTGTTGAAAAACTACACATATTATCCTTGAGAAATAAAATACCTTACAAACAGGGCCAAAGCCTCCTTGTCCGAGTTTGTTTTTGAAGCTGAAATTGTCTGTAGCAGTTAGTATGCTATCAAAATCATATATCTTTAGCTCCGAGGGATCATGCTTTCCTATATATTCTTGAAGACCGCCTCTAGAAGTCTTAATCACACCAGTCGATTCCAAGCGCTTTTGGTTGGCACGCAACCGGTGCAAACCGAAGACTATGGCAACCAAGATACTCATAAAACCAATAGCTGTAAGGGTGGAAATTAACTTTATTGGCTTTCCTTCATCTGAATATAATAATGACTATTATGAGATTATCGTGTACTTAAGAAGATACAAAAAGTAATTTTTTGCTATAAGAGTTGTGCAAGAAGCCAAGCTAGGCTTACCTAGTTCTGAGTGTGCTAGGCGAATATACAGATCTTCTCCACCAGAAGGAAACTCATGTACATCAATAAGGTCAAGAAGGTCTTTGAACCAGGCCAAACACCCTATATTATTAACATATGCATAAGCCAAGCAAGAACAATTAGTCAGGCATTGTCTCTTGCAGTCCATGAACAAGTCTACAGACAAAGCCGTCAGATATTCATGAAAATCGGGTACTTTCACCCTTATCATCTTCAAAAACCTATCTTCTTTTCCTTTGGATGAATTTGTGTCACTCTGACGAAACAAATGGTTCGCCTTACATACCCTCCTGTCCAGTTTCCTTTGCTCCATTCCTGGTCTGACTTGGGCATAAACCCTTTCAAACACTTGCAGATAGGAGATTCAGCAGCTTTGCAAACCCCAAAAGGTCCACAGGCTCCATAACTGTCGCATGTGTTATTGGGTGCCTGCCAGGTAAGAGACCATTTTTTATGCGACTTTCGGAACCCATAACTGTCGCATGTGTTATTGGGTGCCTGCCAGGTAAGAGACCATTTTTTATGCGACTTTCGGAACCCATAACTGTCAGTATTCCTTCTGAAGATATGCCCATATATGAAACATAATTGTGAGCTAAAGATTCTAAACTGTAAGAGAAATACCTTGTTCCCTATTTCACATTCTCATATAGACTAAATGGATTTCGATACTGAGAATTCATATTGTGTACTCCAATGAACTTTGATTTATCACATGGCCCACTTCTCCAGTGGGGAGTTGATCCCTTTTTCCAAATGAACAATTGTGATGGCATCTCTGCTGAGAGTCCAACCACGAATATCCCAGGTGATGGATCATTTTCACTTTTCCAAGATGTCAGGAAATTCCATTTTCCAGAACTGCTATCAAATCCCAGCAACATGGTTGGCAAAAGTGAGTCACCAGAATTATTAAAATTATCCCACAAATCAGCTCCCATAACACCTTTGACAACAAAGCTTCCATTATCTAACAGAACTGCAAATGAAGTATTAGATGTATTGGTCGACCACACAGAAGTCTGCTTCCCATCTACGAACTCTAGATTCCCATGGCTGCCAAATCTCAAACTAGCTAATTTGTCTGTAACTGCAAGCGCATTTTCTCTATTAGCTACCCATACAACTTTACGGGGAAATTTATTTTTGTGCCACAACCCCACATACTGATTAGCTGAATTATTGGGAGTGAAGAAGCCCAATTCAAAAACTTGACTAGGAGAGACTAGAGTTTGTCCCTGTGCTAATGGCTGTGAAGGAGTTATATTCTATACTTGAGCACAATACTGTGACGGAAGAAAACTGAAGATGAATAAGAAACAAAGAAATAATACCCAATTTCATCCCAATCCCAATATGTTTCCCAGAAAAACAATGTCAATTATATTCTGCTTCACAAGGACTATCTCTGCCATTGAAAACACTACAGCATCTAGGCCACACAAACCTTAGCTTAGACCAGGTCTATGATAGTTATGTGAATGCTTTCAAAGTCATGGCAGACAAATTTGAAATGAAGCTCCTTCTAGTGAAATTGATATTGTGGGACTTTTATTTTTTTTATTTTTTTTAATGATCAATAATTGTGGAATGTCTCTAAGCTCTGCTCTATTATTGATATGGACACTGTGAACAAGATCTTAGCAATTCCGTTACCTCTGGCTGCAGCATGAGAACTCTACTCCCCATGACCATCAATCCCTTTTGAATAATATTTGGAAACTGAACATACCCCCGAAGGTTAAAATTTTTGGCTGGCTTCTTACTAGGAAAAGATTAAGGACCCGTGATAGAATCCTTAAATACCAACCTAATATTGATGCAAGCTGTCCTTTTTGTTCTTCTAGTATGGAATCTATTGATCATATCTTGTGTGATTGCCCTTTCGCTATTGATGTGTGGAGGAGTATTGCCCCTCCCCATCTTGACATTGCTACTGACGGTATTCTTACTTGGATGGAAAAGGTCTTATCGGATAAAATGCATGGTCGTCCTAATCTAGCCTTCCTTCTAGTTGTTTGCTGGCAAATCTGGGATGCAAGAAACCAGTGGGTCTTCAATCAAGTTCCTCCTAGCCCTAGCAAAGTTATTCACATAGTTGAAGCTGTTGCTAGAAACTTTATGGCAGCTAATACTACTCAGAGAACCGCTAACCCTCCTTTGAAGGACTACATCAAATGGAAACCTCCTGACCATGGCTTTATTAAACTCAACTTTGATGGTTCGATTGTAAACAAGATTAGTGCTTCTATTGGTTTCGTCATCAGAGATGCGGAAGGGCGACCCGTCCTTGCTGGTGCTCGGAAAGTTAATGCTTGTCATGTTCCAATTACGGAGGCTCTTGCTCTTCGTGAAGGCCTTAGTTCAGCGCTGCATCAACATCTTTTCAAAGTTCAAGTCGAAGGTGACTCTAAACTTATCATTGACTGTGTCCTCAACAAATGTTCGATTCCTTGGAGACTCAAAGTAATTATCAGAGATATCCAGCATCTTGCTTCTCAGTTTCAAGCGATCCAATTCGTCCATATTCTTAGAGAGGCCAATTTTACTGCTGATGCCATTGCGAATCTGGGCCATTCTTCATCCTCTGGCGAGTCCTGGGATAGATGTCTTCCTCCTTTGGCGCTTCCGGCGTTTCAGTTTGACTCTTCGAGTGTTGTTTGCCCTAGAGGTATTCAGTTGTAATTTCCTTTTTCTTATCAGAAAAAAAAAATACTTTCAAGTTTCAACCCATCTTACTTCTTGTGAATTTAAAGTAAGATGGTTTTGTTATGCGGTGTGAAATTGAATGAATTGACCAAAATAGTTGTGTTTTTCTTTTTTGGTGAAATTGTGAGGAAAACTTATATGGATTAAATTCAGTTTACCTCCCTGAACTTTACACAAAAAATTATGTTAGTCCCTGCACTTTTCAATTTCATCAGTTTAGTCTTTCCGTCGGTCAAAATTAACGGTTTGACCGTTAAGTGATGACATGACATATCCAGTCACCTCCAATGCTGACGTGGCATGCCCAGTCATTATTTTATTATTATTATTTTATTATTTTTTTGTTTCTTAATTTATATATATATATTTTCTAAAAGATAATCAAATGATTTTTTTTTCTAAACCCTATGTGGTGACGTAAGGTTTGGTTAGTATTTTAATTTATTTTGTTTATAATATTTACTTTCAATGCAACGAATAGATAACCAAACAATCTCAAATATTAAGTTCGTATTATGTCCATATTTATCATTTTACAAACTCATAACAACTTCAGACCAAAAAAAAAAAAAAAAAAACTCATAACAACACTTTCAAAAAGTCAATTTACCAAATACCTAACTGCTTTATCAAACAATTTTATCAAAGTAAGCAAAAGACTGGAGACTATTTGAGTGGTGACTAGATAGATACTTCATACTCGGACGTCGTTGTTTGTAGTAATGGAAGAGGAGGATGCGTCCAGATTCATTCGCATTCCCCAAAAATAACTAAAAGGAGCAAAAACCAAACAAGATACCTTGAAAACAGGGAATACCAATAAATGGGTGGCCATTTCCAGGCCTTCTTCTTCTCCTCATAATTTTCTTTTGGTTTCGCCTTCACTCCAATTTAACATTGCGCCCCGCTTCCGCCTCCGCCTCGTCGAATCTCATCGAGCAATTAAGTGTTGGGTATTGTTTATCTCTTTCGCTATCAGTATGCCTGGGTCCTTGGTTTCTTTTTGTTTTGAATTTGATTGGGGGATCGTGCTTATATTATGCTAGTAATGTAGGTTTATTAATTGAAGTATCATGATCATGATCACTTTGTTGTTCAATATGGATTTCGAAATATGTTAATGGTGCATTGGGTGATTTTTTATTTGTTTCAATGGTTTTATATTTTTTTATTCAGTAGTAAGGACCAGAAAGTATTACATAATGTCTACTCTCAACAACTCAACAAATATATTTTGGCAAGAATATCCTGTTGGGAAAGCTGAAAGGCAGAAACTACTCAACCAAAAGGGTTGTGTTGTATGGATAACGGGTCTCAGCGGATCAGGTTCTTTTTTTCAACTGACTTACATATTGCTTCTTTTTGTTATGGAACCATGTTTGAAGTAATTGCACTTACACATGAGAATCTATGTTCATTTTGTTGATGGGTTTTGTTTTTTCCTGGCAAAGCTCCCCACAGTTCTAAGGAATGTGGTGGATTAAGTCTTAATGCATGGTTAGAAAGGAAAAAGGAGTTATGATTCAAAAGTAAGAATATATAGTGTTTTTCTAGTTCAAATGAGACAGTACAGCAATGAGGTAACAAAGAAAAAAAAAATTCCATGGTAGATTCATTTAATTTTGTTGTTTACATAGTAATTTGATTGAGGCAAATGACTGAGCATCTGAATCTGCAAAAGGAGCAGATTAAGAATCTAGAAAAAGGATATGAGTTATTGTTAGGAACTCATCTGTGCTCCGGTTCTCTTGTGTGCTGTTTTGTAGTAAAATGAAATACATTTAATGCCTAAAGTTGTAAGAGTTTGTTTGGTTATGTTATTATCTTTGTTTGAAGATAGAATAATATTCAAGAGAGATTGATGTAGGATAAAAGAGTAAGGGAGAAATTACAAGAACTTAATTTCTGCTGTTGTGCACCGATTTGTTTTTTTTAAAAAAATCTTACAAAGGAGGCCAGAAGGGCATGGGGAAGGGGGAACTGAGGTTCAAACTCTGGCCTCTGAGTGTTGGGGTAAATTCTCTCCATATAGCTACAAGCCCCCACCATTATTCTCGAACTTGGAAAGTTTAGAAAACGTAGCCATGTTTAAGGGTCATTGGTACACAAATTGTTTCAGCCAAAATCTACATGGCCTAAACATGTTAAGGAGATCAAAATAACACAAAGAACACAAAGATGTAGACTGGTTCACCCGAAAGAAGCTACGTCCACTTTGGTTTGTAGTTGGGGTTTCACTATGGAAATAGAGAGAATACAAGTGAGGGAGATTCCGAAAGAGAGAATTTATGAACATAAGACATTTATCATGTGACATAAAGAAACCTGAGGACATGACTGTGAGATTCCAAAGTAAAATATCTAAATACAGGTGTAAATTACAAAATGTACACCAAAGGTACAAAGGTTCTCGATACAGTAGTAACCAGTACTTTGATAGGCTTATATATACTAGAACTTGAACTTGAATGCTGAAGTAGAGAGAGAGGGAGAGAGTTGAACTGAACAGTGACTATTTTCATTGAATCCTCTAGTTTATTACACACTGAAGCATCAACAACTTCGAGGGAGATAGGGAGGGAGGGTGGGAGGGAGGGAGATGCCAAAGTAAAATATCTAAATACAGGTGTAAATTGCAAAATGCACACCAAAGGTACAAAGGTTATCGATCCAGTAGTAACCATGACTTGGATAGGCTTATATATTAGAACTTGAACTTGAATGCTGAAGTAGAGAGAGAGGGAGGGAATTGAACTGAACAGTTCCTCTATTTTATATTTTTATTATTACACACTGAAGCATAAACAACTTCGAGGAAGGGAGGGAGGGAGGGTTGAACTGAACAGTGACTATTTTCATTTAATCCTCTATTTTATTACACACTGAAGCATTAACAACTTCTATGAGTGGGCTTTCCCCAAGTCCAACATATTTTAAACAGTCATATGCCTTATTCCAGCCACTCCATCCTTTATGAAATCTTTTTTGAAATCAGGGAAAAGTACGCTGGCGTGCTCACTAAGTAGAGAACTGCACTCCAGGGGAAAGCTGTCATATATACTTGATGGTGACAACCTTCGACATGGTCTCAACAAGGATCTTGGTTTCAAACCAGAAGACAGGACTGAAAATATACGCAGAGTTGGTAAGTGTCTCTTAAAAACAAAATTTTGGATACAGGAACATGGATTAACTTCAATTCAGATAAGGCATAAGGCTTGCAAACTGACATTAGATGTCGCCCGCTCTTAGCATGTTTGTTTGTTTGGTTAACTATTTTCATTTTTTTTTCTGCGTGGGGGGAAGCCTATTCTGGCATGTGTAGTTTAATTGAAATTTCAGTTTTTGATGTGTGCGCACTTGTGCCAGTGGGTGTGTTTGGTGTGCATAAGTGGACTTGTGTTCATGTTAACCAAAAATTCATCACAGTGAGCATGGATTAAATTTTCAGAGCTTCCATTTATTTATTATTATTATTATTTAGCCACATGTTTACTGGGATATATTTTTAGTTATATAATCTAAAATAATATGATCACATTTAAATATGCCGTCTAACAAAAGGTGCTTGTTTATAATAAGAGACCACAGAGTGTAAATTTTATAAAGAAAGCAGAAATTTATTGCTGAACTGACTTTATTACTAAACAAAAGGTGATTGTTATCACTATGTAGCAAGTTTGGATGCATTGTTAATACTAGTTGGTAGCAGCTCAAGTATGACAAAATGTAATTAAATTTTAGAACGATCAAGATGCATGATCTTAAAACTGTAACAATGCAATTTTAAGGGGGAAGAATAAGAAAATGAAAGGATTGTGCAGAACTAACATGTACTATATATCGTGTAGCCTAAGACTGTGAAGTCTTATGTCAGTGGGGAGATTGTGGATGTATGGAAGTCATCAGAGTTAGAAGCTGGACTTTGTTCAACCCTAACATTGCATGTGGTCTCCTTCACTCTCTGCTATATTTAAGCTGTCAAGGTTTTATTGTAGGGGAGGTAGCAAAACTGTTTGCAGACGCAGGATTGATCTGTATTGCTAGTCTGATATCTCCTTATAGGAAAGATAGGGATGCTTGCCGTGCAATGCTACTACCAGATGCAAATTTTATTGAGGCAAGACTCAAGACTCCTTATTATGGCTCTTATTGTTATAATCTGGTAAATCTTTTCTACTTATTTTATAAAGTGAAAATGGATTTTCATTTTACCTGCATGATGACAGGTTTTCATGAACATGCCCATAGAGTTATGCGAATCAAGGGATGCAAAAGGCCTTTATAAGCTTGCACGTGCCGGAAAGATTAAAGGTGTGCTTTTGAAACATATTACAACTCCTATAATTTGACATTGGCAATGGACCAACTATTCCTCTATGCACCTCTTCAGAATTAGATTTAAAAAAAAAAAATAAAAAAAAAGAGAAACAAAAACAAAACAAAACAAAACAAATATGGAAGGCCATATTATAGATTGTATCATAGGACCAGCACTAACCATGCAAAAACGGGGTTAATCTGAAAAAGAAGAAATTCCATCTCAGAATCCTTCTTGTGATCCATCTCGGCATCCTTACAAGGACAACAACCTTTGCTCTGATTTATTAGTTTCATGTCCTATGCATTGTGAGTACAAAGGGAATTCAGTCCCTGTCTGGTTTGATAATAAATGTAGAGGCTTTAGTTAATTTCATATATTATATGAACTTGCAGTAAACTTGAAAATCTTGTTATTTAAAAGTTTCAGCCTACTTGTAGTACAAAATAATTAGAAAGCATTAATAAATAAATGCAAGATTGACGCATTGTTCATGGTTCTGAGTCCAAATCATAGACTTGTAATGTCAAACTTCTATTTTGAAATTGTTAAACAAAGGACATAATTTTTTTTTTAATATTCTAATTTCATCCCTTATATCTTCTTTCATTCTTCACACCCCCTTCCCTCCAAAGCTGGTTTTCAAGCAATTTATTCTAATTGCAGGTTTTACTGGAATAGATGATCCATATGAACAACCACTGAACTGTGAGGTATGTATTTGTTGAAGTATAAAAAGTAATTGTCATTCCCGCATGGATCTTCTATCAGCCTATCAGACATTTGGTTGATCCTGTGACATGATAAAACCACTAGCTCACTGATAAATGTCCCTCATGTTGTCAGATAGAAATACAGCAAAGTAATGGAGTTTGTCCTAAGCCGGTAGCCCTTGCAGGCCAAGTAGTGACATACTTGGAGGAGAAAGGATTTCTTCAAGACGAGTGATTGACCGTTCTTCAACTTATCCTTTCATCTCTGTCAAAGCAATTCTTTCGAATGACAGGGTTTTCTTCAAAATATGATAGGTTGGATGGACCTTGGTTGGTTAGTGGGGGTACTAATTGCTAGGAGTACATATTTTTGGTTAATGTCTTTTTTTTTTCCTTTTTTTTTTTAAGACGATAATCAATAGGGTCAGATATTACGAGTTCCACAGTTTACAAATACTTTGCTGTAGAAAGTAATTCTTTCAGTTTATGAACAATGAAAAGGCATCAAGGGTCTATAATGGAGAATTTTCCTATGATATGTTTTATCAGCATCTTTAGTACCTAAACTCTAAATTAATTTAATATAATGTCGCTTTACCGAGTAGTTCTGAATTTAGTTGGTGACCAATTCTTCATTGTGTTAGTGGCTTAGTTAGTGACATGTGGAATACGTACTAGAGTATGAAGAAGAAGATTTGGCCCTGGACTTGAAAGTTTATTCATATGCTTTGCTTGGGAAGTTTATAATCTCTTCACAATTATTATACACACATGTTAGTGACCTGGTTAGTGGCTTGGTTAGTAACATGGTTAGTGACATATGAAATATATACTCGAGGCACAATATTGATAACAATAGAACTACTTTTGTGTTTTTACAATCATATTGCAACAACCATCTAGAATAATGATTTTGTATAGTGTTTGAAATGATTTTTTTTTTAACATGGATTTCACTGAATAGGATGATTCTATCAAGGCCACATAAAAAAATTATTTTTATTTTTGGAATATCCAGAAGAAAAATTTACAAGAATTTTTTTAAAATATTTTTTAATAATTAATGAAAACATAATTTGTTGTAACTGTTATTCATCTCAAATTATTTTTTACACACGTTTTGTTTGTCTTTATATTATAAATGGTCTACTTTTCCAGAAAACCTTTTCTTGATATAGCCTAGGCTTTGGCACCATATGTGCGAAAAAGTATCACCCATTACATTTAAATCACCTCTGTATACCTTGCTATTTGGTTATGCATAGCCCGAACTGAATGTCTCAAGTCCTGTACTGACCAAGAGACTAAGTACAAGGTGTTAATAGGGATGAGGCGGAGATTGCAGCCCCCATTGCCGGACCCAATACCTAGGAAATGCGGTTCTATTCGGTGTTGTGAAGTCCACTGTAAGCAATTTGGTTGAGCAAGGACTAGGGTGGGTGGCTTGGGAAATGAACAAGATGGTTGCTTCGCAGACGGAGCAAGAAGTGAAGAAGTTCTGGGAGGATTGGATAGAAAGTCCACAACTGACAAAAATTGGTGGCATCACAAATAGGACATTGTTGACCGGAAGCTCGCTGCGGTTCAATGTCTATGGTAACGATTTTGGTTGGGGAAGGCCAGTGACGGTTCACAGTGGTGCAGGGAACAAGTATGGTGGGAAGCTGACGGTGTTTCCCGGAGCCGAAGAAGAAAGTATTGAGTTTGAAGCTTGCCTTTCGTTCGAGACACTGCAAGCCCTAGAGGATGATGCAGAGTTTATGGAGAGTGTGAAAGTGATTAATTATCATTCTTTTCTTTTCTTTTGAAACTGTTACGGTCATCAATTATTTTTTTTTGACTAAATCATGTTGCAATATTAATTTAATGAAATTGTGTAGTTTCTTCTAAAAAAAATAAAAAATTATGGCCCTTGCTAAAACTCATTAATCACTTGGTGAGCAAATTTAATTATTGAGAACTTGGCATGTTTTTTCCCCAAGTTGGTTGTGGTTCAATAGTCATTTTTTAAGTAAATGTTTTCAATAAATATTGTGTGCACACTAGTACAAAAAAATGTTTCATACAACATTCCAAAACTGTTGTTCCATTTGGACCCTAACTATCATCTACTGAGGTGTTGTGTGATTGACCAGTTCCAACAACAGTTAATCATTGTTGTATGACGATCATGCGCAGATTGGCAAGCACAAAATTTGTAGACAACATAAATAGTTTTCCACATATTGTGTCTTAAGCCATCAGACAACAGAAATATTTTTTCATATGTGATGTTTTACATTAGTAATTGCTATCACATATGTAATATGTAACTTGTTCTCTTTTGAACAAATTTCCTAGTTTTAATGGATCCCATTCTTTTTCTTATATATGCAATAAATCACAAATTACGTACTAGTTTTATGTATGGTCAATCTCTCACCTAATGTGGAAGGCGGCTGGTTCGATCAGGTGCTTCACCAAAATTTACAATCAGTGCAAGTTAGTATTTAGTAGTATTTCCTAGATTTGAAGAAGGAAGTATGATACCACTTGAAAGGGGATTGTTCTCAGGGATAGTAAGGGTTGTGTCTATCCTGACAACAGAAAAATATTTTTGTTCTCGCAGAAACCCAACATCCAGGGAGAAAAACTGCATGCCCCTTACTCTTGAAGGACAAACTTTTCACTATGCAATTCAACACCTCTTACAAGTTTGTAGCAACCTGCGATAGTTAGTCGCACTTCTATCATTCCTAAACTCTTCATAGTCTACGACCTGTTCTACCTCACTTGTCTCTAAGTGTTTACACATTAAAGTTTCTAGAAGTTCCAACCTCAGAACTTAGCTACTTCCTAACTAATTCTTCTTTGACACTCTCGAGTTGTTGCACTACCAATCACGACCTCATGGTATGCAAATGTGATATGAGTTTTATGAAAAGAGTTTTTGTTCAAGCTTTAAGATTTACAGTCAACAAGGAAGACTTAGAGCACAACTGAACAATGGAAAATACAAATAAAACTCAGCTCAAGAAAATGTGCTATGACAATTTTCACACAAAACAACCAAGAAAGCAAGAAGCACCTTGCTTCACATTTATAGCTAAGGAGAGGCTCACAAGGGAGAATCCACGTAAGCCCTTATGGTCAGAAGCTATCCTTTTTGAAAAGCTAAGCAACAAGGTTGACAATCAAGCCAACAAAAGCATAAAATAAAACATTCCCAAAATGGTAAACTTTTCAAACAAGAGACAAAAGGTTTTGCAAACTTATCAAGGTAATGATATGACATGTGCACAGCAAAACAACTTTTCCCTAAAGACTAAACATAACCTTAGCATAGGCTAAAATATCATGAACTAGCCAAGCATGTGAGCCATAGACAACTAGGTCATGGGTTGGAAAAGAATACACACAACCCCAAACGTAACTTGGACACTCAATCAAAAGCATAGCCAGCTATTTAGAAAATTAAAATATCTAGAAAGCTTAAATCTTCACATGTAAGATAAAGATCAACTTTGAAGATCATTTTGTCACAAGGCAGTTATTCTGGGAAACATGATAGAGAGCATTTCTGCTATCCTTTGTGAAAAACAATGAGATGCATATGCATGATTTACCTAAGTACCATGAGATCATGTTGGGCCTTCAAACTTCATTTAAGCAGGCCTTGACAAATTAGTCACAAGCTGTGTTTTGTTCAAAAGAGGATTGCCAATATCTTTATGCTTACAATCTCCCTCTTAGGCATGAAACAGCCACTGCCTTGACTTGCTCACTTGGATGAGGGGGAGCTGCATTGCCATGTGCCTTGAGCAAGAGATCAAGTTTGGTGTTCATGGCAGCTTCTAGTTTCTCAAACTTGGCATTCATTAGATCATCCACTTGCTGAATTTGGGAGACTCCTTGGACTGCCCTTGAGCGTGGCTCAACTCCTCTTCGTTCTCTTCCACCAAGATGTGGCTCTTCTCTTTCCCTTGGCCTTGTGTCCCTTCTCCGGTCATGGTTGTCCCACTGCCCAGATTGAATAGAGAGCTCCTCAATGATGTCCCATGCAGCATTAGGTCATTTCTTTTGGAAACTACCGCCACAAGCGTTGTCAAGCCTCCTCCGGTCATCATCAAATAGACCATTATAGAATGATGAAACAAGCTGCCATTTGCCTATTCCATGGTGTGGACATCCAAGCTCCAAGTCTTTGAAACGCTCTCATGCATCATAGATAGACTCACGCTCACCTTGCATAAATGTAGTTTATTATTTTTTCTATTTTTGCAATTTGTGAGACATTGTTCCAATTATTTTGCTACACTCTATTTTCATCAATTGAAAATGATAAAATAATATCAATGGTTGGTTCCTTTTAGAAATTTTTTTTTGAAAACCTACAACGATGAAATAATTAGTTTCTCGCTAAAACTACAATTAACGAGGAAATTAGTCATGGCTAAAAGTTTACTTTTTGCGAGAAAATTTTGCTTTCTTACCGCAACATTTGGCGGATTTAAAAACAATTATGGCCAAAATCTACAACAACGAAATAATTATTTGCTTGCTAAATATATCAAGTGCGGGGAAATCTTTCATCGCTGAAAGATGACTTTTAGCGAGGAAGGTTTAATTTCATCGCTATTAATTTTGGCGGGTTCGAAAAAACTTCCCACCAAAACTACAGCGATAAGTTAATTAGTTCCTTGATAATTGTATCTTTTGGCGAGTACTTTTTTCTCGCAAAAAATGTACTTTCAGCGAGAAAATTTTAGTTTTGTCGCTACTAAATTTGGCGGGTCTTGCAATGTTTCCCACCAAATCTATAATGAGGAAAACATTATTTTCTCGCTAAAGGTCGCTTTGGCGAGGAACATGTTTCGTCGTGGAAGATTAATATTTTCTCGCTAATAACATAACAATTTCAACGACAAAATTATGATTACCTTTAACAAGAAATTGAAATAATCCTCGTAGAAAGTGACATTTAGTGAGAAAAATAGGTTCCTCGCTAAAATTCAATGATATTTAGCGAGGAACTGTAATATTCCTCGTAAAATGTGACATTCAATGACGAAAATAAGTTCATCGCAAAAATTTTGGTCTCCAAAAGTGCTTTTTGTTGTAGTGAACAAAGGGTGAGTATAATCAACACTTTAAAGCAAGTAATCAATGACAACATGGTTATGGAAGCAATTGGAAGTAAATAGCACAAAACAGATTCACAAAATGGTCCCAGACGATCGGACGGTAGGCTTGGCGTCCGGACGGATTCATCGGGAATAGGCTTTCTGCCTCAGTGGCGTCCGGACGGAACACAGGGTGTCCGGACGGATTGAATGAGTTTCAGTTACAAAGAGTTCAAAATTAATTACGAAAAATGCCACTGTGAACATTTTCACTGGGCAACAGTAAAACAAATCACAATTTACGTAAGTAAACCTTAACGAAACACAACCAAATTTTAAACACAACAACTAGACACACAAAAGAACTAACACACAAATTTTTATAATTTTCTGAGTTGATTTACTATGCTAACAAAAATCGAGAAAAACAAACAGTAGCAAAAACTATGATTAGGAACTTCTTGGAAGCAAAAACAATCACAAACACAATTATGCTATGAATGAAAAACACAACAAACACTAAGACACAGTTATCAAACAATTTATACTACAAGAATAGTGCAAAGACACCCCGGCTGCGGGTCACCAAGGAATCAAGGATGAACTGACACGCTCAAAATGAGCATCAATTTAAAAAAATCCCTATCGGTAGTAGTATAGTGGTAAGTAGGGTATCGTTCACAACGAAGATCAAAGGGTGTACCTAACAAAAAATGTCACAAAGAATTAAATAAAATAAAGAATTATTATTAACAAGTATAAAGTATAAATATATACATATGTACAAAGTAAAAAGGGGAATTGAGAGATAAATTGAATGAAATAAATTAATTAAATTACAAAGAATAAATAAAATATGATGATGAAACACAAAGTACATAAAGTTCAGCCATATATACACAAGTTTACCAATCATTAGACCGAAAATTAACCAAGTTCCCTAGCCATGAAACCGAAACTAACATATGTGGAATGCCCACACGGGTTATCATTCCCCAAATAAAACCTCTTCTATGAAAATTAACCTAGTGAACGCTCATCTAGATTAAACAATTAAACATGCAAAGGTGATCAATCAATAACATATCTAACGCATAGGAAAAGAGTTGTTAATTAAAGTGCGCGACCTAGCGAACGCTCGTCTATCCGCGATCCTTCTTATTTTGATTCCGACCCGTTTGATAAGCCTTTACTACTTGTGAATTAGAATTAAAACCCTAATTCTAGCACCAATTACATGCAATCATCTTAAGTTTCGAACCTTAAAACAAGAACACATAAAAGATTCAATAAAACCGAATCAAATAAACGGAGTCACATAAGCTGCTAGAAGAACTAATTAATTAGGATCTAACAATCAAATAAACTCATAAATATAGGCTGAAAATTATATAAATCATGTCATGTTAACTAGTACAAAGAATAAACAAGCAACAAAGAGGAACTCAAAAAGAGTAATTAAAGAATAAGTTGAAGTACACCATATGGAAAGTAGGAAGAACTCGAAGATCACAAACTCTTAAATCCTCACGCGAGTAACTCAAAAGCCGAGATTCCCAAGGTGATGATGATGGTGGTGATGATGGTTGATGGCTGGTGGTAATGGTGTAAACAGCTCCCCTCCTCCTTGAAGACTTGAAAACCCTAAATACTAGAGAATGGAAAATATGATGTGAGATGGAGAAGAGAAAGAGGAGGGTTTGTCCCTCCCCATTGGGGTGTGTATTGGTGAGAAGAATGAGGCTGCTATTTATAGGAGAATGGAGAGGAAGAAGAAGACAATGAAAGAAATAAAGAAAGAAAGGGAAGAGAAGTGGAATTTGAGTGGGAGAAAAAGAAATGGTAAGTGGAATGGTGGAAATGTAGTTATATGGCAATTAACCATTTATTTAAATAAAAGAAACTAAGCACTAATGATGTGGGAAGAAAGCAACAAATATGGGTTGGTGAGATGGATGATAATATGGTGGTGAGTGGAGCATTGAGAATAAAAGAAGAAGAAAGAATTGGAAAGTAGACAGCACTGAGCTATGCCCACTTATAACGGAATAATTGACGTTTGAACGGTTGGATGATTCTGAAATTTGAATCCGGAATACGTAACACACACATGAAGCGTGTATCAAAAATACAGCTGGATCCAACGGTGCAAGTGGGAGATATGTGCTTCCAAAGTTGACAGATCTGCACAGGCAGATTGTCCGAAAATGGGCTTGGACCTTTCTTCATGCTTTGTGGACTTGGGCCTTCCTTCTTGGGCTTGGGCCTTCATCTTGGAATTGGGCCTTTCTTCATGGATTTGGGCCTTCATCTTGGGCCTCACGGTAGCTCACTTCATAATGGGCCTCGAAAAAGCCCATTAGACTTCGTAAATTTCCAACACATTGTTTATTTTGCTCAACTTATCTTCTTTTCTCTTTATTTGCAATAGGAAACCTACAAACACAAAAACTAATTAAATAACATAAATTTATGAGAAACTAACAACAAAAATGTAGAGAAATTGATATAAAAAGTTGTACATTTATGCACCTATCAAATACCCCCACACTTAACTTTTGCTAGTCCCTTAGCAACACAAAACTTATATTCTTTCCAACCATAACCCTCAGCGAGTTCAGAAGAGTTATAATCAGGAGAATACAAATTATATACCAAGGCTAACGAATTTGCTAAGTCTTTAACATGCACATCTCATTTATGCTCGGGTGTAGTGTGTGAAAACCAAGTATACAATTAATGTCAAGCAATCCAATAGGCACATTGAAACAACATTAACCACTAAACCTCACAATGATCACTAAATATTTCCGCTCAGTGTTTAGGGTTAAGTGTTTACTCTCAAAACAATTACACAAGTAGTGTTCCCATATGCTTGCTCATTAACCGACTCTCCACAATTAATCCACAAATCATCAGATCATAAGGGCTTTTTAGGTGAAACAGGGACAAAAGGATGAATGGTAAATGGTGAATGGTCAATGAAGTGAAAGGACTCGAAATGGAAAATGTTTCACATGTTTGCAAGACAAATCAACGACTTTGAAACTCATACCTATGCTATACCCGAAACAACTTTCTTATTCTCCTCTAACCTTTTATTGAAAATAATACAAGTAAATAAAATAACTCTATTTTTGTGGTATTTTTTTTTCTTTTTCTTTTCCACATTTTTTTTTTCTTTTTTTCTTGAGGAATTTTATTCCTTCTTTTTATTTCTGATTTTTTTTTCTTTGAACAAATACAACAAAATAAATACACCCCCACACTTGCCTTTTGGTATACTACCATACAAATCAAAACCCGAAGCATAAGAACACAAGAAGTCACTATCATCGTCTTGCAAACATAAATAAAACAAGGGTGAGATGGTGTGGGTGAACAAAAGAAACGGCTAATGAGTGTTTAGTTCAAAAGGGTTATTCCTAAAGTTCGTGTTTAGATGGATGGTGAATACTTTGGCCATGGTGCTCAACTAATGCCTTAATCATTTCTAATTCATCACAGATTAATAAAAAGTTTCAAGCGGTCTCTGAGCAAGTTCTAGGTTCAAAAACTCATGAATTGTGCACACATGAAGAACGAGTAAATGTATGAAATATGCATACATGTGAATATTCAATAGGCTCAAGTCCTCACATTTTCTGGGTATGCATGACAATGTATGTTCAAATGTGCTTCTCGGATTGCATTCAACTAATCGAAACAGGTTATGTGAACATGAAAATTCGAGCAATCACAAGTTATGCAAATTAAATCCAAAGCAAATCACACAAAGCCTTGACATATAAGAAACATTCTAAAAATCATAACAGTTAAACTCAATTCATCATCGGGATTGGAAAGAAAACAACACACATAACACAAATAAACACACAAAAACACATAAACAGAAGCAAATATTTTTGTAATTTTTGATTTTTTTGATTTTTTTGATTGATTTTTTTTTTAAATGATATAGCTCAAATAAACAAACAAGCACTTTCTAAGACTCGGTAGCTCCAAAGCCAGTGCGAAACAAACGAGCTTCCAAAACTATTTTTTTTTTCTTTTTCAATTTTTTTTATTAGGGTAACAATACGTGACCACAGTGACTTACTTAGTGCAATGGTAGGTTCAACGCTACCAAGGGAGTAAGTATGATCTAGTCGATATATTGTTACCGTAGAAACCAAACACAGCAAATTATTTTTTTGAATTTTTCAAATTTTTCAAATTTTTTCGTTTCTTTTTAAATAAACCTTCCCCCCACACTTGAATTAAACATTGTCCTCAATGTTGACAAATATTTCACGAAATGAGAAATTCAAGCATGGTTATTGAATTTAAACACACAACAAAAAGAAACAAAAGCAAACACACAAACATAAATAAACAGAAAGGTTAAAGAAAAACTCCCCCTTTGAAGATCGTGAAACTCCTCCGAAGTAAGTCACCAACAGTCACAAACAAGGCTAGCAGGGCCTTGCATCCAACGTTTGCTCCTTAGTTGACTGCGGCTTTGATCTTTTTTAGCGTGTCCTGGACCGTGCCTGTTGCCAAATCCACAGCACGTCTGGCTGAATTTGCCTTCACTGAGATCTGGAACACTAACGTCAGTAGAGTTCCATCAAGTACATCTCCGGATACATCAGGCAGAATGGAGAAGCCAGAAGACATAAGCGGAAATGGCTCCGGTTGAACTCCAGATAGCAAACACTGGAAAATGGAATGGTTGATCGGTGCATAAATCACAGACGACCCCGTTGCATCGGTGCAACACTCCTGGAGAATGAGGAAGTCGTTGTGACTATCTATGGCGAGCACCGAAATCTGGTTCCGCGGGTCAAGACCGATAGAGAAATTTGCTAGCACACGTACGAGCTGTCCATCGACATACTATCCCACATTGGTCTCGTTCGAACGTCTTTGAGGAACTCAAAGATCCCGGTGTGATGGGAAAGATGCACGACGAACAACCAGCAGTACGATTGACTCCGGGGGGCTTGCTCGGATCACCCCTTCTCTTGTTGGTCCCGACCTCCATTCGAGTGTCCCTTGTTCGGTTCGAACAAGTCCGGTGGTGGTACGTGGAGTTGCTGATATCGTTGAAGAAACAGATCGTCATCCGTTTTGCCATTTCCGCAAGTCCTCTTCTTCCTTCAAGAGAAATAATCGAGTCACCGGGTGAAGAGTGGATACCTGTGGCGCACATGTAGCGCTCGGCTTGTCGTTGGAGGGTTGAGATCCAACGCTTTGCACCAAATGCGAACCCTGAATGAACAAAAGGTTCGAAACTGGCCTTCATCTCCTTCTCGCGCACATCCACGTGCTCCACCCAAGTGACTAAGGAAGATCCATTATGAAGATCACGTATCAGGCATCCGGAGGCACGTTTTCGGCAAATCGATCTCACGGAAGGCTTTGGATTTGAACGTAATTCATCCACGGAGACATCCACGACGACCCAACTTCCATCCAGTTGTTGGTGAGAATACCGAACGAACTGGACTTCACGAGTTGAAACTAGGTGAGATGGCACTAGAAACTCGGCCGACATCACTTGCTTCTGCTCCTCGTAGCCTTCTTCGTTGCTGGAAGAAAGGATCTCCAACGTCTGGGCGTTTGTGATCATGCTACAGAAGACGGGCAACCATCGACCAACATCCATGAGAATTTGAACGATGGTGGTCGGATAAAGATGGATGGTTGCCGAGTGTCTCGACGATTCGGCTTTGAAGTACGGAGCAGGTTCAGCTCGTTGAAACACTCGCAAGTACTCGGCCCGGTTAAGAGTTTCGGGATGAATAGAAGTGTTGGGAGTCGGTGAAGTTATCCACAAAGGAAATCCAGCAGTGGCCATGAGCATGAGCTCGTCTTTGGCCTTGCGGGCGATATCCGAGATCAAGTCGGTGTGGACTCCGACAAGATCATGAGCAGGTCCGGGAAGGGTGTCAGATGGCAAAGGTATGGATGAGCGCTCGACAAATGTAGGCATGAGGCTCCGCACATCCCGTCTCAAGTGGTCCATGTCGATGGAATCATCGGACAACTCAAGAATAGGCTCTTGTTGTGGAGGAACAACTTCGAGCCTTCGCCGTGGCACATCTGAGTGCGGAACAGGACCTCCGCAATTAGGACAAATGCCGCTGTGGAGAGCATCGACGAGTCTTTGATTCTGCATTTGAAGCTCCTCGTTTTTGCTCACCAGCTGATCGTTTCTTTTCTCTAGCTCGGCAATACGCTGCTCGGAAGACTGGATACCGAACTTCTTCCTATTTCTCGACCCCCAATAGTAGACTTGGTCCTCCTCTAGTCCGATTTTCGGACCAAATCGTTCTCGTTGTGGCTTGGTGGGGTGAGAATACACCGCAAAGAAAGCCGCAAGTGCTTCTCTCCGAGCTTTGGTGTATTTTGTCCTCGGAAGTCTCCTATAGACGGGAGCGGCTTCCGGCTCGGGCGGTGGATCAAGAACCAGGATTGGTGCTTGGGGTAGTGGTTGCGGTTGCGGTTGCGGTTGTGGTTGTGGCTCGGTCGGCATGCTAGCATCGGCGCTATTGAGCATGCTTGGTGGAATTATTTCAGCCAAGCCTTCAAAGATTGGGTTCTCTGAAGGACCTGCCTGAAACAAGTCGCTGAAAGAACTAACTCTTTTGGCCATTTCTGGGTTGGGAAGGAGGAAAGCTTCTGGGATTTGGGAGGTTTTCTGGGAAAAATGACTAAGAACACGAAGAACGAGTGAGAGAAAACGAGAGAGAGAGAGAGAGAGAGAGACTAAGGGAAACGCGTGAAATGACCTAAGGTACTAACGCAAACAGAAGGGAAGGGAAAGAACGGACGCACGCTCGCACACGTGCCACAGACAGAAGACCCGCAAATTGTGGATCGGGCGACGAAAGTCGTAAAGTCTACAGTAGACACGCACGCGGTTTATTAAACAATTCGGCCGACGCAAAAGTCGTGCGTCGGCCCAATCAAAATTTTTTTTGATTTTCGAATTTTTATTTTTTTTATTTTTTTAATACTTTACGAAAAGTCGTAAAGTGAACAGTGAAAACGCGTAGCACACGCGCTTGCCGACACTTTAAACGGGCCTGGGCCATCGAAATGGTTTGGGCCTTAAAGTGGGCCTGGGCCAAAGAAATCTCCGGCCCATTATTGGTGGGCTTAACTAATGGGCCTAAAAACGAACAGGCCCGACACACTAATGGGCTTGGGTTACGGGTTTTGGGCTTCGTGAATGACACGAGCCCAATGGGCTAAATTTTTTATTTTTTATATTTTTATTTTTCTTTTCGAAACCTAAAACCCTAACCAACAAAACAAATGGGCTTAAGGCCCAATACTAACAAACAACAAGCAAACAAACAAGCCCAAAACAAACAATAATTATAAACAGTAAAAATAAATAATGACAAATAGTAAAACAATCACTTTTTTTTTTTATTTACAATTACAAATTTTATATTTTTTTATTTTTTTTATTTTTTAAAAATAAATAATTAAATACCTAGAGTGAAAAAGAAACTTACCTTTTTACTCCCGAGGATACCAGAAAATCACCAACAAGACATCAACCTCAAGGTTTTTCAACCTTGACTTCCTAAACGTATGCTCCGATGTATGTGGTAAAATTTTCGAATAACCTGGATTATTCCCTATACAAAATAAAAAAGTTAGTAATCAAATTTACAAAATAAAAACAAAATATTTACAAAGTTAACAATATGTCACAAATTATCTATACAAAATGAATGAATAAATTTTCCTATGTCTACGTATATTTTATTTACACAATACACTTAAGTGTACAAAAATATTTTCCTTTGCCTTAATATAGTTGAAAAAAAGTGAAAGTTGATTCCAAGCGGTAACTCAAGGTGGACTTACGGCCTAGGTGCAATGCCTTGACTTAAATGACTTTCCGTGTTTTCAGAAGGCGAATGGCCAGATCATAGGAGAGTAAGCGAGGGGCAGGATTCATTTGGTGGACTACGGAGGCAAGCCCCTATCGACTTTCGTCTGTCTATAGTCCTCTGAATCCAAAACCTGTCACCCAGGGTCTCGACCTAGACACCATCCATGTGCCCCTTACTCAGTTGAGAAAGCACTTAAGTGTTCGACAATTCTCCAAGTGTTAATAAAGGCCGCCCTCAACCTCAAATAACCTTATAAAGGTACAAATGAAGGGTTTAGGCCAATATTAATAAAAGGACCTTACCTATTTCCGTTCAAGTTACAACTTACAACAACAAAAAATAATCAACTATATAAAAGACACCTAAATATAATTACTAAGTGTAAAATTAGTAAGTATATATAAAATTAACAAGTATTATTGACAAGTAATATAAACAAGTAATATGAACAGTTTAAAAAAAATAGTTAGGAATTTTCAATCCACGTCGACGGCGCCAAAAATTGACACGCCCATAAGGAGCATCAATTTAAAAAAATCCCTATCGGTAGTAGTATAGTGGTAAGTAGGGTATCGTTCACAACGAAGATCAAAGGGTGTACCTAACAAAAAATGTCACAAAGAATTAAATAAAATAAAGAATTATTATTAACAAGTATAAAGTATAAATATATACATATGTACAAAGTAAAAAGGGGAATTGAGAGATAAATTGAATGAAATAAATTAATTAAATTACAAAGAATAAATAAAATATGATGATGAAACACAAAGTACATAAAGTTCAGCCATATATACACAAGTTTACCAATCATTAGACCGAAAATTAACCAAGTTCCCTAGCCATGAAACCGAAACTAACATATGTGGAATGCCCACACGGGTTATCATTCCCCAAATAAAACCTCTTCTATGAAAATTAACCTAGTGAACGCTCATCTAGATTAAACAATTAAACATGCAAAGGTGATCAATCAATAACATATCTAACGCATAGGAAAAGAGTTGTTAATTAAAGTGCGCGACCTAGCGAACGCTCGTCTATCCGCGATCCTTCTTATTTTGATTCCGACCCGTTTGATAAGCCTTTACTACTTGTGAATTAGAATTAAAACCCTAATTCTAGCACCAATTACATGCAATCATCTTAAGTTTCGAACCTTAAAACAAGAACACATAAAAGATTCAATAAAACCGAATCAAATAAACGGAGTCACATAAGCTGCTAGAAGAACTAATTAATTAGGATCTAACAATCAAATAAACTCATAAATATAGGCTGAAAATTATATAAATCATGTCATGTTAACTAGTACAAAGAATAAACAAGCAACAAAGAGGAACTCAAAAAGAGTAATTAAAGAATAAGTTGAAGTACACCATATGGAAAGTAGGAAGAACTCGAAGATCACAAACTCTTAAATCCTCACGCGAGTAACTCAAAAGCCGAGATTCCCAAGGTGATGATGATGGTGGTGATGATGGTTGATGGCTGGTGGTAATGGTGTAAACAGCTCCCCTCCTCCTTGAAGACTTGAAAACCCTAAATACTAGAGAATGGAAAATATGATGTGAGATGGAGAAGAGAAAGAGGAGGGTTTGTCCCTCCCCATTGGGGTGTGTATTGGTGAGAAGAATGAGGCTGCTATTTATAGGAGAATGGAGAGGAAGAAGAAGACAATGAAAGAAATAAAGAAAGAAAGGGAAGAGAAGTGGAATTTGAGTGGGAGAAAAAGAAATGGTAAGTGGAATGGTGGAAATGTAGTTATATGGCAATTAACCATTTATTTAAATAAAAGAAACTAAGCACTAATGATGTGGGAAGAAAGCAACAAATATGGGTTGGTGAGATGGATGATAATATGGTGGTGAGTGGAGCATTGAGAATAAAAGAAGAAGAAAGAATTGGAAAGTAGACAGCACTGAGCTATGCCCACTTATAACGGAATAATTGACGTTTGAACGGTTGGATGATTCTGAAATTTGAATCCGGAATACGTAACACACACATGAAGCGTGTATCAAAAATACAGCTGGATCCAACGGTGCAAGTGGGAGATATGTGCTTCCAAAGTTGACAGATCTGCACAGGCAGATTGTCCGAAAATGGGCTTGGACCTTTCTTCATGCTTTGTGGACTTGGGCCTTCCTTCTTGGGCTTGGGCCTTCATCTTGGAATTGGGCCTTTCTTCATGGATTTGGGCCTTCATCTTGGGCCTCACGGTAGCTCACTTCATAATGGGCCTCGAAAAAGCCCATTAGACTTCGTAAATTTCCAACACATTGTTTATTTTGCTCAACTTATCTTCTTTTCTCTTTATTTGCAATAGGAAACCTACAAACACAAAAACTAATTAAATAACATAAATTTATGAGAAACTAACAACAAAAATGTAGAGAAATTGATATAAAAAGTTGTACATTTATGCACCTATCATGAACCTCAATCCCCGGCAGCGGCGCCATTTGACTCAACGATAATTACGGGGTGAATGTGAGTATCCCCGTCAAAGTGTAGTGGATGGTAAATTGTGACCAGGGGTTGTCGTACCCAAGGGATTGGAAGGCCCAAGATCCCTACTTGGTGAACAAATGCAACCAAGATATGCTATGCACTAGAAGTGGTGTGATTAGAGATGGATTATTTACTTAGATGTGGAGTATGTGCAACATGCAAGTGTAGTGTTCAAAGTGTGTCACTCTTGAGTGACTTGTAACCAAAACAGTGACCAAGACAGTAGCTAAGTAACCAATCTAATCTAAGTGAAATGGTGGTAACAAGAACACAAGAGAATGTGTTTGATAGCTTTGTGTGTTGTTGAGGTGACAAGCCCAACAAATGTATGCTTTGTGTGTGATCAAATGGATGAAAACGATTGGGGTTTCGGGTTCACTCTACCCCAATCAAATGTATGACAAATCTCAAGAACATGCAACAATGAATTCACTAAGGATCAAACCCCTTATCCCAGCCATGTTATAATTTTAGGATTGACTTTTCTAGGCCTATTTTGTGCCTTCTTAGGGTCACAAATACTCCTAGTCCATTTATCCAAGCCTTGTTAGGGTCTCAAACAAACTTCCTTAGAATAGAGTTTCAAGAATCAAGATTCAAACAAATTCAGTCCATTGACATAAACTCATCATGCTCAAAGTTAAACACATAGGATAATATGTAACTAGCATAAAATCCTAATAAATTAAGTCTAACACATGCTTAAGAATTAGTTAGGTTCCTAAACAAGCATCAAACAAAACTGCATTTACACAGTGAACATATCCAGAAATAAAATCATGAAACATATTCAAGAGAAATCATCAAAACATCATCATGGGCTAGAGCACACAACCCTAGCCCCCAATAAAATGAACTACTCATTACTCATTTTCAAATACATCATTAATCTCAAAGATGAAAGCATAAACATAAAACTAAAGAAAGAAAGAGTTAAGAATTGCTCAAGGGTCGTAGCCAGCAGCTCCTTGGTGATTCCAAAGATATGTGCAGGCCTCCTCTTTGTTCTTCTCTTCTCCTTCAAGCTCTAGCAAGTGTTTAGCCTTCAATTCCTTGCTCCTCTTGATGGATGGCAACTTGTGGTGAAGGTAGGACTGTGGAATGATGGTGAAAAGTGTATGGCTGTAGTGTTTGGGGTGTGTGGAAGATATTTCGTGAAGGGATGGAAGTGAGATAGGTGGTGGAAAGTGGTGAAAACTACTGAAGAACAAACCCGGGCAGAAGCTTGGGCGTCCGGGCGGATTGAGTGGCGTCCGGACGGATTGGACATCTGTGTTGGTTTCAACAAGCTTGGCCGAGAGAAAATGGCTTAGCTCTCTAGGGTTTCTTCTCCAACATGAGTAACTGAATGAATGGTGGTGTGGGATGGTCTGGTCAGCCTCCAAGAGTCCACTAGGATTTCCTAGTGGGATGAGATGGCAAGGGTGAGTGGAGAGAAAAGAAAAAGAAAAGAAATGTGAAGTGGAGGGAAATAAGGGTGAGTGGACATGTGAGTGGATGAGTGGGCAAGTAAGCTGTGCCACACATGTGTGCAGCAGGTGTAGGAGAGTCTCTCCTCCTGTGGTGGTGATCCGGTGGTGGTCCGGCGGTGCTGCCGCCTCTTATGGTGGTGGTTTGCCGGAAAAATCTTCGGAAATGCAATTTCTTCATTTTCCTTCCTTTCTTCGATTCTTCAAGGCCTTCAATGGCAACGTCTTCCATAGGTAAATTTATGCAATCTTCAATGTCTAGAAGCCACGGTTGACTTCTTGTCCTCTTCTCGGAATTGTGCCTAAAATGCACATTCTTGTGCCGAATTAGCTCAAGTCACAAAAGTAACCTGAAATCATGAAAACACATATTAATAGTAACAAATTGCCTTCGGGTAAGCTTAACTATCGTGATTAGGAATACAATTTGCGCTATAAATAAGTACAAATCAGTGTATTTTCATCAACTATAATGGCGTCAGAGTCCAATTCGTCCACGGACATTGTCTTTAACTTGTTTCCCATGAATGGAGCTCAGAACTGTGAAGGCATTTTAAAACCATTGCTTGCAGTGCAAGTAACTGAACTTGTTGATGGAATATTCATCGGTTGTAGCATTAACCACTCAGTTGTTGACGACACCTTTTTCTGGCATTTCTTCAATACTTAGTTTGAAATCTCTCATTTCGACTTTGATCATAATAAGATTTCCCAAACCCCTAATGTTTTGGATCGTCAGTTTCTTGATCTTCCAATTCAAATACCCTTGTCCTACAGTGAAATATTCTCCTATAAGCCGCATATCAATGAACCGTCTTTATCTTCAGATACTTGACGAATTCGGGTGTTTCATTTTCCAAAAGAAAAACTTGCACAACTCAAAGCAAAGGCGAATGCTGAAATTGGTACCAGTAATATCTCCTCCCTTCAAGCACTCATGGCTCATTTGTGGCATGCCATAGTGCATAGTGTAAGAATATTTGGACTATATCCTAAGTTTATGTTTGGCACGATAACTTATTATTATTTGTGCAATAAGCAACTAGAGAATCATTGAGAATTTAACTCCTAGAGACTTTATTTATGTGGATTCTGAATAAATAAAGTGTAGGAAATCTAGTATATGACTTGACTATTAAGTTAGTAAGTCAAAATGGATATGCATAGAAGTTTAATTGGAATATGATTATGTTTCTTTTATGGGAGGATACAGAATATCCAAGCCTCTATATAAGGCTTAGGTCCTCGAGCACTTCTTGTGGAAGAACATCTACTGCCGCTTCGGCACTCCGGACACCATCGTCACTGACAATGGCGGCCAATTCGACAATGATGACATTCGCGCTTTCACCAGCAAATACGGGACTCGACTCATCTATGCCTCCCCGGCACACCCACAAACGAATGGACAGGTTGAAGCCGTCAACAAGATCATTAAGAAGCTACTGAAGAAAAAACTCAACGATGCCCAAGGCTTGTGGGCTGAGAAGCTACCCGAGGTCCTCTGGTCTTATCGAACCACTCCAGCCGAAGCCAATGGGGAAACCCCCTTCTGCATGGCTTTTGGTACAGAAGCAGTTATGCCAGTCGAGTTGAAAATCCCAACCGAGCGGGTCATCCACTACGATCCCGCCAACAACAGTCAGGGACTCGAACTGAACGCCGACTTATTGGAGGAAGGGCAAGAAGCCGCTCACCTACGCAACCTCGACAACAAACAACACGTCTCTCGATATTACAACTCCAGGGTCCATGCCCGGCCACTAGCACTGGGCGACTGGGTCATGAAGGAAGTCACCCCTCCTCCAACAGGACTCCGACCTACATGGGAAGGCCCTTACGAAATAGTCGAGAAGGCGGGTGACAACACATTCTACATCAAAAACAGAGACGGTCAAGTCTCTCATCACCCTTGGAACGCGCAGCACTTACGTTACTATTACAAGTGACTCGAGTGGTCGAGCCCACCGGCTGCCTGTTAACGTGGTACGTAACTCGTGCACCCCAACCTTTTTATAACTCAACACGAACCTTGTCTCGAGAACTCCACCTTGTGGATCGAGCAAGGAACCTTTTGTACTTATCCCTTTTAATGAAAATTGGAATTATTCAAACCATTGTCCCCACTCAAGCTCATGACAAACTCATGACCAACAACACAAGGACAAACTTAATTCCTTTCACTTTCATTAAAGCAAAATTAAATGTACTGCAATAACCGAACCGATTACAACAAAAAGACCAAACGGTCGTAGTCCTCGCAAAAAAAAAAAAAAAAACAAGTATATAAGGCAAACTACACATTCTCGGACCCCGACACGCCGGGGTCTGGGCACACTAGTCGAGGTACGATCCCGATCGTCACCCGACTACTCCCTCGGTTGCCTTCGCCTCGCTCATACTCCTCCCGAGCATTCCCGGCTTCCCCGTGTAGCCTCCTTTTCGGCTCGAGCAGCCGCCTCTTCTCTCTCGACCCGTGCCGCGGCCAAATCCGCCTCTCGATCGGCCTTGAACTTCTCGAGGTTAAGCCACCCTCGGTCACGGTAGAGCTTGACGTTCTCGGCCACCGACTTACGATGCTGATCTTTCAGCAACATCGCAAACTCCGCCGACTTCTTGAAGTCCTCCACCGCGCTGCTCGGCCGCAACCTTGGTAGCCTCAGCAACTTGCGTCGGCGAGGGACTCTTGACCGGGAACTTGGGGGACTTGTTCGTACTACATTACCTCAAGCACAAACAGACATCACTAGGGACCCACTCGGCCCCTCATAGACTCCGGCTATGGGCCCGACAGGCAGTCGGGACTCACGCCCACTACCCCGACACAAGAGTAGGCCACGCCTCACTCGGGGCTAGCCTCAACGATGCCCCAAAGTACTTTGCTCTATAATACTTATATGCCCAGATCAGCATATAAGTCCCACATCGGAAACAAACTAGGAGAACCTCTCCTATTCTCCTATATAAACGACATTTACTCCTTCAACAGAGGTAAGCATTAACTTCTTCATCAACCGTTACTCTGCTTAAATCCCTTCATAAAGACTGACTTAACCTTCGGAGGAGTAAAGACTGGCTAGCCCAGTCCAACTCTTGTGTCGTCTTTCAGGAACCTGACTATTGACCCGAGTCAACCATCATCTTATCAGATACTACGTACCTCTGCCAGGACCGACAAACCTTGCAGAAACATAGTTTTCTTACCCCATAAGAGAATACCACATAAGAGAAGCACATAAGACTTTTGCTTGGATTGAGTGGCCATTTAGCTTATGGTTCATGATCCATTTATCAGTTTACAATTCTTTATTTTATGTTCATATAATTGTATCTATATTATTTTGTGAAGTGATCTAATATTCTGTATAAACTAACACATAGTGCACATGATTTCAGCCTTGATCAAGAGGTTATTTATTTGGTTGCGATTGGATTCAGGCAAAGATTGAAGCCGCCATTGCCAGAAGGATACTTTGGGAATGCGCTTCGAGGGATTGCTGTGAAGTCTACTGCAGGTGAGCTGCTGTACAATGGTCTAGGCTGGGCTGCTTTCCACATACACAAAATGATTGCTTCCTACACATCTGATTACGCAAAGAAGTATTTGGAGGATTTTGTGAAAACTCCAACATTTATTTCAGGTCTAAGGAATTTTAAACCAACAACTAGTGTTGTATTGGTCACAGGAAGCTCATTGTGGTTCAATGTGTATGGTAATGATTTTGAGTGGGGGAGGTCGCTTTGTGTGGGTGGAGGAGCTTCAAACAAAAACAATGGCAAGGTCATGGTGTGTCCCGGGGCCGATGAAGGAAGTATTGATGTTGAAGCTTGCCTCTTGCCTGAGACTTTACAAGCTATGGAGGACGATGCAGAGTTCATAGAGGCTCTGGTCAGATGATCAGCTTGTTATGTATTAAATTAAGTTTGTGCATTTTCTTAGTTATAGTCCAAAGGTTAGTGACTACTTCAAGTTTGATTTGTCAAAAAAATAGTTGCTCTCTCTCTCTCTTAGTTTTGTAGAGAGAGTGCTCTCATCTCTTTTCAAAAGACCCATCTACTCTTTTCACTATTCCTCCCTCTTCCCAATCTCAAATCTAGATATTTTCTAGATCTTGAGTTTTGTGGGTTGGGGTGGGTTTCCTTGTGTCTCCCCGGCGTTTCTCCCCCTTAGTTTTTGCATTTTATCCTCCTAGCCTCTCATCACCAATCTTTTAGATCTACACCACTACTTCCACCCCCCAAGCCTTCTTTCCTCCACCTCTCCCTCTGATTTCTTTCATGGTTGATAGAATGTTTAACAACGATTCTTCTTTTCGAGTAGCATGTTTAAAAACCGTTTCGGACGCATTTTTCGAAGGTTGCCCTTAGTGGTGGTCACCACCACGCGTGGCTGCGAGGATCGTGCTCAGATCTGGACGTGCCGAGAATCTTTTCCCCTTAGGTCCTGAGAAGAAGGGTTGGTTCGAGCACCGAGCAATCACCCATATGTTGTCAGAAACGATTTTCATTCCACTTTTGTGGTGGTGTATTTGGCGTTTTGGTGCCGAAAAGCTGTGGATGGTGTTGTTGGTAGATTGTGTTCTTGGTGGACTCAATCTCATTCTTTGTTGTTGTTGCTCTTTTCGAGCTTGTTTCTGTTTGTACCCATTTTGGGAATGGACTAATTATGGGAATTGCAATGCTGAGTTAGTTGCCTTCGTGTTAATATATGTTTTTTCTTGATAAAATATTTTTTTTATTTGTCAATGTGCATGCTAATTAATTATGCTCTCACATGATCAACTATATATATAAATTAAAGTTGGCACTGTAAATTAAAGTTTGTCAATACAATTGCTTAATTAATCCAACTAAGTTTTAACTTTTTTATTACTAATTCGTTTGACATAGAATTTGTTTTCGGTTTTCCTAGTCGTCTCTGTATAAATCGATCTGGAAGAAGTGTTACTGAAAACATGCTACATGAGATTGAATAAAAGCCTGCATACCTTACTCAAATTTCTCTTCGTTCTTTTGCTTTCTCCAACTTTGTTTCATCTCCCTGCAGTCATTTTCACTTCCAGCTGCCTAGAATTCCTATTTATGTTACTAGACCAAGTTATCCTAAGCCAGTGGCCTTGCAGGCCAAGTAGTGACATATTTGGAGGAGAAAGGATTTCTTCAAGTCGAGTAGTTCTGAATTTAGTTGGTGACCAATTCTTCATTGTGTTAGTGACATGTGGAATACATACTGGAGTATGAAGAAGATTTGGCCCTGGACTTGAAAGTGTATACATACGCTGTGCTTGGGAAGTTTGTAATCTCTTCACAATTATTATACAAACATGTTAGTGACCTGGTTAGTGACTTGGTTAGTGACATACGAAATATATACTCGAGGCACAATATTGATAACAATAGAACTACTTTTGTGTTTTTACAATCATATTGCAGCAACCATCTAGAATAATGATTTTTTATTGTGTTTGAAATGAGGATTTTTTTTTAACATGGACCTCACTGAATAGGATGATTCTATCAAAGCCCCATAAAAAAAATTATTTTTATTTTTGGAATTTCCAGAAGAAAAATTTACAAAAAAATTTTAAATTTTTTTTAATAAATAATGAAAACATAATTTTTTGTAAATGTTATTAAAACATCTGAAATTGTTATTTATACACATTTTGTTTGTCTTTATATTATGAGAAATTTTGAGAAATGCCCCATTTTGGGGCTCTAAGTTGAAGAATACCACTAGCCCACTTTTTGTAATTTGTTGAACCATAGCATGTAGGGGTGGACTTTTGTGCACCGAAACACCGGAAACCGCCCATAACCGCACCGCCGTGGAGAAATCGGAACGGACCGAACCGGCTGATCAGTGCCGGTTATTGGTTTTGTTATTTAAAAAACAGGAATAAAACCCAACCGAACCGTTTCATTATAATTATTTTAATTATTACATGTGTCTTGCTGCCATTGGTTCACCTAATTAAAATCAATACACGTGTGTTGATTTCATTTGTGTTTGGCTTGTAACTCTACTCTTGCTTGCACACAATTGCACAGGATTATCATCTCTAATTACCCAATTTGACTTAACTGATCAATCATCCCTCTTCTTCTTCGCAGCCTCCTCTGGTTTCTCTCATGCCCATCTATCTATTTCATTAATCTGGTCTAAAAAATAAAGAAATGATGCCATATGCTTGTAATCTGGTGTGCTATGGTCTTTGTCGTTCTGATTTTCTTGTCAAGGTAATGAAATTTCAACATAAAATTTGAGTCATTTTCATTTTTGTTCTTCTTTTCTTGGAGTTGCCATGGCTGGTTCTTGAATTTTGTGAAGTTTATGGAGAATAAGCATGATAGGCCGGTTGTTTTGTATACTATTTGGTTCAAAATTGATTGGATTTGAAATTCACCGAAACCGATTTAACCGCACCGATATTTCAGTTAACCGACGACGTCGGTTCTCAAACATTTTGGGCGGTTTCGGTGCCTGGAGTCCGGAAAACCGAAGGTCCGGTGCAGTTGTCTATTCTGGCCAAAAAACTGCACCGTCCAAACCGAGTCCACCCCTAATAGCATGGCACAAAAGCTACATTGAATATATCCGACTCTATAACCATAATATGGGTAAAGTACGAGGTTTGATCATTGAATTTAGTTTGCATGTATCACAGATAGAGATTAAAACATTGAAGTGGACTAGTGTTAACCTTAGCTCCTAGTCATTCTTTATATTAACATCTTCGTATCTACATTCATATCTTTCATTTCAAGTAGACTTAGTTAACAAAATCATCTTCAAAACAAATCTACCTTTGCATTGTTCATATCCATTTCATGCTTACATTCCATGCATTTATCACCTTACACACTAGGGTTGTCAATACCGTGTAGGATTTAGGGCCCAACAATCCCCATGGTACTATAACTTCCGAGTCTTAATACTCACTTTCTTGACAACGATATATGTGCTTGCGTGTACAAAACCGTTATCAAGTCACTCTCTATATCCTAATTTTCCTCTCCATGTTGATTTCAACAGCTTTCAAGCCATAAATTCTCTCGACCTATAATTCCACTGGTGTTAGTCTTCACTCTATTCAGTATTTCACTTTTCTCTAAACCAAGAGCATTAATCCCCAGAACTCCAATTTTTCCCACATATCATCAGCTACATGCCCAAACAAGTCCACAACTCATTCTGACGCTGCCACACTTCTCAAAGAATCATATATACTTGGAGATAGACTTCGTAATTGGTGTTAACAACACTTATGTCCGTCCAGAGAGACACCGTGACCTATGATAAATTTTTCTATGTGACGGTCACTCTATGTCAGCACAATGAAATGGCTTGACTTCTTAATACCATCCTAACACGTGTCCAATCCTATTACACTTTAAAATCTCATACTTAATTACCCTGTTAAACTATTTAGTATTTACAAAGAAAAAAAAACTAACAGCAAATTACCGAGTTAAATTGCTTGAAAAACTGAAAAGGTTGCTTCATCTTTTCATTAATCTCATCAATAAAAGCAACCCAGTTTTAATTTTTAACTGAAAAAAAATCTTGGATCTCTTCTCTCTCACAATGCTCAAGCATCCACGCTTGGTAATCTCAGCACACCCACCACAATTACCATCCATCCAACCCACAAAATCTTATTACTCCACAACACTTGCTGATTAATTAAATCCTTAATTAGATTCTTTGTTCAAGATCAATTCGACCATACTCGTATTGGCTTGGGGGTATTTTTGATTCTTTTTTCTAATTACCCAGATCCATATGTCAATCTCAATAAAGCCTTTTAAATTATATATTCTTCTTATATATTTAAGAGACAAAATTCGATAATTCATATGAATCAAGGGATTTTGGTGAAATTTGTTTGGAACGGAATAGTGTTTGCCCATAAAAATAATAAATTAGGAAAGAGAATACGAGATTCAAAGGGTTTATATCATTTTTCTCAACAAATCAGATGAAAAATGAAAATCAAAATAGAAGAGAAGAGGTGGTGTCAGATTGAATCTGGGTTAGCGCTTGTTCATGAATGTCACGACCCCAAACCCGAGACCAATATTATATGGAAATATGGTACCCAAATATGCGGTGTGAGTCGAAGAAACATATTTTCCTCAATAATAATAAATCAAATGAAATAAATGTCTGAAATAATACGTTTACTTGAAAATGAAAACATTGTTATCTTACAATATCAGAGTTTACATAATATTTATTTAATTAGAATCATAGTAGAAACATATTTTTTTATATGTTCATCCCGTTTTCCCCAAGCTTCGTAACCTTAACATAAGGAGGTGTAGCATCATGAGCAACATAAGCCCAATAAGTACAGCTTACATTCTTATATTAATGTGTCTTATAAGACATCAAAATTAAACAACCAATCAAAAATGTACCGAGAACATCTTTTCTTTTATGTTTGTTCATACCAATTCGGTCTTAAATGTAATTTCACTTTTCACCGAAATGATTATTAATGCATCACTAGTAGATGATTAACTTAAACAATATATCATTTCATTTAACAACATAACATACTATCGCAAATAGATAGTATTCAACTACATACCAAATATGCATGGCAACATATATTCGATGAGAATAATATATACCTCACTTTTCAATGAATATTTTAGGTTGACTGACAGTAATTCAAAAATTCATATGCTGAGGTCCTAAATACCAAGCATGAATAATAATCACAAATTCACACGCCAACAAGATATGGCAAACAAATATTCAATCACTTCACTTTTCAATGCATAATTCAGGTTGACTGATAATGATGCATCAATTCATATGCCGAGGTCCTTAATACCTAGCACAAGTAATAATCATAGATACCAAATGCCAATAAGATATGGCAAACAAATATTCAATCAGTCAGAATATTATATACTTCGCTTAGTGACTCTTTCGGATAGAGATTGACTGGTAACCAAAACATAAGACCTGTAATGTAACAGGTTAAGCCGCAGCATACCTGGTCCTTAATACCAAGCATGTACACTCACGGTCCTTAATACCTATGAGTATAATAGTGCACTATCTGAAGGGACTAGGGCCCATAGCTAACTCTGAACGTCCATAGATCGTTCATACCAATAATTCACTTAAGCTTGATCGAGGATATATCGACTCCCGGTTTCAAATATAATTAGAATTCACAAATATTGTCATGTTGTAAGACAAGACACAAATTATGTCATATGTACATATACACATGCTTAAGCCTTTCATATAAATGCATATGTGATATAGATGAAAAACATAAGTAAATAAATCACATAATCAAGTTAATTACTAAGGTAAGCATGTGATATCTCAAATACACTCTAAACAATATATACTTTCATACATGTTAACATACATGTATAATACTAAGTTGATGTATTCACTTAGTAAACAAGATCATGCACCAATATAAGATTAGTAGATAATCAAGTGCAAGTAAAACACATATAAAGAGATGCATATGTAAAACAAGATATACATATGTTTATAAACATAAAACATAAGTAATTGAACTCATGTAATAAGGAAGATCGTCAACATAAGGTTAATAGCATAACCAAGTAAGTTATTGTAAGACTTGACAAGTAAGGAAATAAAGTCATGCACAATTAATAAGATAAAATCAGATTTAGAATTTCATTCTTTAGTCCTTTAGTCCAAGTCCATGAGAGTTTGTCAATTATCATCTGTTGCTACCATTTCATATCTTTACCGGGATAGGCCCCGAAGTAACTCACTATCACCGGGAGCAGCCTGCCTATGAGCCCCGTCACATAGAATCGGTCTGCTGACTCAGTAGGGCTCCGCACATCGAGGTAGTGGACCAGAGAATATTCCTCGTGTCAGGGGATGTCCCTCACGCCAGGGAAGCTTCTCTCCGACCTCACCTCATATATAAGGAGTCCTCACTCCTTATTCAGGTACGTTCTCTCCGAATCCCTAACACACTCGCTCTCGGAACTTACCGTATCGACTTGAGCGTCGGAGGGTCTTGGGTCGGTACACGCCGACCTCCCCTGACCAATCTTGTGCTTTCAAGTACCCAAGTGCGACGCTACGGGCAGTTGGGAAACGGCGAAACATTTGGCGCCGTCCGTGGGAACATTTCCACCACTTTATAACCAACGAAGCAAACCAAGAAGTCCAAATCCGCGAAGGAAACCATGACCATCGCTGGCCTAGGGCCCCTTCCTAAAGACATACCAGCGGCGGTCCACTCCACCGAGTCGGAGACCCCAGAGTCATACCAAGCTGAGCCCTCCATGGTGGCGAAACTCGAAGCCATGATCCGAGACCTCCAGGAGAGCAATGAGCGATTGCGCCGCGATCAGCTCGCTGCTCAAGAGGCTAGTGCCCGGGAAATCAATCTGCTGAGAGAGCACTTCACCCGGGATGGTAACCCTAGTCAATCAGTGTCGGCACCTCTTCCGTGAGTCGACACTCCTCTGAGGCCAAGGCACCGAGTACCAGATAGGCGGACCGGGTCCCTACCGGCTCCCCTAGTCTCGTTCCTTGACACTGAGGGTGCGGTCCACTCCGCTGAAGTAAAAGCGACACCCTCCACGAGGAACCTGTTACCGTCGCCCCCAGGCCACGAGTGGAAGAAGACACACTGACCAGCCTCTTCCGAGAGCTCAATGACCGTCTCAGAAAAGTTGAGACCGGTACCGCCAGGGGTGCGCCTAGCCTCGGCATGGCCAAGAAACTCATCTGTCCCTTCACTGGGAGGATCTATAACCACAACCGGGATTTCAAGAATCTGAAGATGGATCCTTACACTGGCAAGGAGGACCCGGTGATGCATGTGACTGCCTTCCAGTCTGCCTACAACGGCAGGGGTTATACCGATGAGGACTAGTGCCATGCCTTTGTCAATACCCTGACTCAGGAGGCCATGTTATGGTTCTATCAACTAGATCCGGAGTCCATCGACAGCTACGAACAGCTGGTCGAAGCCTTCACCACCGAGTATGCCACCAAGTCCAGTTTCTTCTTCTCGATAGGGGAGCTCACCGGCTTCCAGCAAACCACGGGCGAACGGTTGGCTGACTATATGGAGCGGTTCAAGGCTGCCTACCGGCGCTGCAATACCAAGGATGACATCCGTGCAGCCCAAATCTTCCGGGATGGCCTAGAACCGGGAGAGTTCCTCAGGGAACTAAACTCCACTAGCACGGTATTCACCTATACCGAGCTCATGAGCAGAACCAGGCAGTACGCCCGCAGCTACTACCTGACTTACGAGAGGAAGTCTCATCTCAATGAAATGCACAAAGGCAGCAAGGCCTCGACGGTGGTCGTGGACCCTATCAGGGATAAACGCAAACAAGAGCAAACCAGCGCGCCTAAGGTCGAAGAACCTAAGCAGAATGACAAGCGCAACCGGGGTAACAATTACCGGGGAACAACCGGAACAACAACCGGGGGAACCAGAATAACACTCGGCGGTATGATCCTCCCCATCGGGAGCGAGTCACAAATACCAAGCCTCCCGTAACAACCAAGTACCGACCGGTATACCGGGTTGACTCCGGCCATCGCGAGCCAAGGGTACCGTCCCACTTCGCCGGTGCGACCGGGGGAAGAGCTCCGGCTACTCATCCCGGGGCACACCCCCGGCTTACCGGGGGGATGGCCATCCACCCCGACTACCGGCGTCAACGGATAAACACTCCAAGCCAAGGCTGGACCGAAACGGGTATAACCGGTACCCCAAGAAAAAGAATTCTTGAAGGCAAAACCGGTCCAAGAAATCCAACCGGTAGGACCCTGCCGATGACAGCCTACCGGTCTGCACCGTGTTCAACAAACCGATGGAGGACATCTACAAAGAGAACCCCCAGCTCTTCCCTCAGCAGTGGAAGAGGCTACGAAGAGGCGACCATATGCTGACAACCGGGTCAACACCGGCAAATACTGCACCCACCATCAGTCCGGTACTCATAGTACCGAGGAGTGCCAAGCCCTGAGGGATGTTGCTGAGCAACTGGACCGGGATGGGAAGTTAGCCCAATACGTTGGGCAAACCCCTCAGGGGTACCGAAAGGAGATCTTCACCATCAGTGGAGGCCCTACCCTTTTCGGTACCACTCGCTCTGAGCACATGTCCCATGTGAAAGAAGCTAAGCAGCACCTGTTGTGCTACTCGGTGCAGTCTGCGCCGGTGCAGAAGAGCGAAACGGGATCCCTGGAACGTAGGATTCTCCAGCGAAGAGGAAGCCGGCATTGTGACCCCCCATGATAACCCACTTGTAATCTCCGCCAAGGTCCATACCGACGTAATGCACAAGGTGTTGGTCGACGGTGGCAGCTCTGCCAATGTTATCTTCAAGAGTGCCTACCTCAAATTGGGCCTGCCCCTCGAGAACATCTCAAGGGCGGTGAACCCACTCATCAGCTGCTCAGGAGACCTTGTCCAACCCATCGGTAGCGTTTGGCTCAACGTCGAGGTCGGACAATACCCCGGTCCCCTGAAGGTATCGGCTCGCGTGCCGGTGGTGGATTGTGAATCCTCCTACAACTTCATACTCGGTAGGCCCATCCTCTCGCCAAATCGAGCTTGCGTGTGCTACTACCTACTCATGCGAAATTCCCTACTCCCGCCAGATTGCCTCCATAACGGGAAGTCGGCCCATGGCCCGGCCCCGCTATGCCCAAGAGACAAAGCCACGACAGCCCTACCGGGACGTGTGCGGCGTCGCACCCAAGTAATAACACGGCGGCGGCAGACAAACCAGATGACCCCGGGGAAGGAGCCGTAGTCATACGGGGGAAGCCCCACGAGGAGGTGGAGAGATTGCCTTATTCCCCGAACAGCCCGACGGGGTAGTCAATATCGGTACCGGCCTATCGGTCGCCCCTGCGTACCGACTTGATCAAGCTCCTCAAGGATAACGCTTCGGTGTTCGCCCGGTCCTACGCCGACATGCCCGGTATCTCTACCACAACCATCTCCTATAAGCGTAGGATCGATCCCCGCCACCGACCGGTACGGCGAAGAGGCGCGTCGGGGACCGGGAGCGGTACGAGGCTATGAAGTCCGAGGACGACAAGCCGTCGAGTATCGGTTTCATCCGGGAAGTTCAATACCCCCGATGGTTAGCCAACCCGGTACTAGTGAAGAAACCCAATGGGAACTGGCGAATGTGCATCGACTTCACCGATCTCAACAAGGCATGTCCCAAGGACAGCTTCCCTCTACCGAGGATCGAGCAGCTTGTCAACTCCACTGCCCGTCACGAGGCCTTGAGCTTCATGGATGCCTATTCAGGCTACAACCAGATCAAGCTGGATCCCGAAGACCAGGAGCACACCTCCTTCATAAAACATAAGTAATTGAACTCATGTAATAAGGAAGATCGTCAACATAAGGTTAATAGCATAACTAAGTAAGTTATTGTAAGACTTGACAAGTAAGGAAATAAAGTCATGCACAATTAATAAGATAAAATCAGATTTAGAATTTCAATCTTTAGTCCTTTAGTCCAAGTCCATGAGAGTTTGTCAATTATCATCTGTTGCTACCATTTCATATCTTTACCGGGATAGGCCCCGAAGTAGCTCACTATCACCGGGAGCAGCCTGCCTATGAGCCCCGTCACATAGAATCGGTCTGCTGACTCGGTAGGGCTCCCCTACCGAGCACATAACCTCTGCAACGCCCCAGCGGCACATACCTCGCCCCAGCGGCATCTACCGACTCGGTAGGGATCCCCTACCGAGCATACTGCCCCGACAATGCCCCAACGGCGAGTAAGCCACGAGCCGCGGTCGAAGCCCCGGCAGTACCCCGGCGGTACCGGTAAGACCAGGTCGGGTGTACCGACAACAAGCTCTCCCTCCGGCTGCACATGGACGTCTCCCGACCGGATACCGAGAGTGGCCCGCCCCACCGAGCCGGCACGGCCACCCGGCAAACGTGTTTGTCCACTACCTCGCAGATCGCACTAGGTCGCATGCCCATGCCGCACTAGACGGCGCCATCCCTCGATGCGCACATCGAGGTAGTGGACCGGAGAATATTCCTCGTGTCGGGGGATGTCCCCCACGCCAGCGAAGCTTGTCTCCGACCTCACCACATATATAAGGAGTCCTCACTCCTTATTCAGGTACGTTCTCTCTGAATCCCTAACACAATGCTCTCAGAACTTACCGGTACTGACTTGAGCGTCGGAGGGTCTTCGATCGGTACACGCCGACCTCCCCTGACCAATCTTGTGCTTTCAGGTACCCAAGTGCGACGCTACCGAGCAGTTGGGAAACGGCAGAAACATCGTCGAAGTTCAAATTCGATATCTTGTCCATCATAAGTCCAATATAGGTAAGTGAATACCCTAATTCGAAGGGAATTTCATAAGGAATTCAAAGGTATAATCCAAATAATCATGTCCAAAAAGTGTCCAAGTCCAGAATCACAAATGAACCAAAAAGTACCAAAATAGGTATTCATGATTTTAACCTTAATTGCATAAACTACTACGTACTTTATTTTAATCAATTACTTATGATATTCTCTAGATCACAAGTTCATGTTACGAGCTTCGTATTGATATTTGGCTCAGAAATGAGTGAGATATGACAACTTGAAGTTATGAACTGTTTATAAGCCTTCCAGCGAGTATGCTGTCTAAACACTTAGATTACGTTAATGTCATCCGTTGGATTACCGTGAAATTGGAACACAAAATAGAAGACACAACTTTACACAACTTTTATGAAGAAGTTTAGACGTACAAATGAACATAAGTATGAGTTTCAAGCTGCCGAAGTTGGCTGACGGGATTAATTTCAGAAAACATGCAAGATTAGCTTTCTATAAAATTTATCCTTTTCCATTTCCTTCTTCCTTGTACACTTTGATAAATCTTAAAGACAAAAGACTATAAGGATGTATTCTGTACTTACATAAATTGAAGTGATCAATCGAAGGTTGGAAGATTGAATTAGCTTCACAATTGAAAGAGAATTAGTTCTTGAGCAATGGATTTTTAACTAAAGATTGCTCTATTATCATAGCTTTTCTAGATGAGATTGCTATGTTATTGGAAAGGCTGAAGTGGGAGAGACTTAGTTAAGTTTATACTTCAACTAAGGAAGCTTTCAATCTGATTGAAACTTGAAGAAATGTGGTAGAGGTCATGTGTTTATATAGACTAGTGATTTAGCTAACCTTACTTTAGTTAGTTCCTAATCATTGTTGATTAATCTACTTGATAAGCAAGTTGTCACTTAAACAATAAGGAATAAGGATTTTCAGACTGATCCTTACGTTCTGGAGAGACTAGGATCAGCTACTAGAAGAATGAGATCAATGTTGAGTCATGCTTTCATCACAAGCACTATTCCATTTCTTCTTGTGCTATATGTATCTTGTAAAAATCATAACTAACTCTAGAAATATGATTTTCAGGTGATTCTAACTCTGAGAGTTTCCTTAAGACCACATCATCTAAATCATTAGAAGACCACATCCTCGAATAATAAACCCTTTCAGCAGTTTTTACGAAATAGTTGACTGGGTTAGAAAAGCTTCGAAAATATATTAAACTTCCGTAGACCATAACTTCTTCGTATTATATCATAATTTAGCGTGTCACATGTCTACGAACTCGTATTGACAAGCTCTACGACTTTTGTGAAGGAAGTAATCAAAGAAAATTAACGAATAAGAAAGTCAACTCTTAACCCCTCGGAAAATAGAACGTTTCGAGTAAATATTCGTTCTGAAATACTCTCACTATATAAACTAGACAAGAGTACTATCATCTAATCCCTTAATTAATTTCAAGAATATTCAAGAAATTAAATATAAGAATTCGGGTCGTTACTAGGAATTTGTAGAGAGAGAGAGAGATGATGATGAATAGGGTAGAGATAAAAATAATTTTCACTTAATTATTTCAAGTAGTTTAGAGGTTTTTTTTTTGGCGAAGAGCAGTTTAACGGGGTTAAGTCTGAAAGTTTAAGTGGAATGAGATAGGACACGTTTCAGGACGGTATTGGGAAGTCACGCTATTTCATTGTGCTGACATGGAGTGACCGTTACATGGAAAAATTTCTCGTGACGTAGGTCCAATTCCATCCAAGTTTTAAGTAACATGGATTAACGGTGAAGAATATAACCCTTCCCACGCCCAACAACAATCGCACTGTGACCTAGGTCCAATTCCATCTAAGTGCTAAGTAATAGAGACTAAAGGTGAAGAATATAAAATATCATCACGCTCAACAAAGATCTGATGTTGAGCTTGAGATACAATGTGAAGTATGAGAAACGATGAGGATTTGGCAGAGGTGGGTGGTACTGGTGGAGGTGTTGCATATATTTGTGACAAAAATAGCCTTAGGTACCATAAGAGATGAAATCGAAAACATTGGGTAACACTTGTGAAAAAATTGAAAACTTTGGATACTACTTGTGACAAAAATTAAAGTTCAGATACCAAATATATAATTGAAAAATAATTCAGGTACTATAAGTGATAAAAACCCTAAATTTTTTAAAATTTTGTCGGAAATTCTGGCATCCACCAGGTGGAGCTCCACCAGGTTCAATCATGGCCGTCCATTCAATCCAGCCGTCCATCAGATGTGAGTCAATAATGGTCAACGCGTTTGACTGCGAAATCAGGTTGGACAAAAACAAAAAGGTTCTTGACCACTAGGTCAATTTGGCCCAATATATTTCCCACTGACACAAGCAAAAAATCAATTTGCACACCCGGCCCATTTAAATTCGAAGCTCAACGGAAATTACCAAAATGTACAGACAACTTTCCATTATTATGAAATGCCACTGGCATTTCTCTCCCTCTCTTTCCCGTCGTCTTTGTCTCTCCCAGACCCGCCGGCCTCCTCTTTTTTCTTCTCTTCGATTCTCCTTCCTCGTTGGTCAAATTAAGAACCTGAGACCATATATGTCATCGCCTCGAACACAGGAACCCCACCAGATACAAGTTTCGAGCACCAAAGTTGCCAGAATCGAAAACCCCGATCGGAAAAACCCGAACTTCTCTCTTCAAATTCTCTCATTTCTGGCGTCGACTTGGCTATCCACGACTACCGACGTGACCACCGTACCCTTTTTTCGCCGTAAAGTGGCCGGAAAACGACGTCCACTCCGAAGCTGTCGCGGTAGAGGACGAGAGAGACCGGAAAAATCTAAACGCTTCTTGGCCGTTAGATCTGATCTAACGACTGTCAATATCTCTTGCATTAATATAAATTTAACGGTCCAGATCTCACGTTAATGAACCAGATTGCACTGCCATCATTTCATTTTTAGAAAAATATTTTCTTTAATTCTCAACATTCTAAAATTCAAAATAAATAGCGCCGCTATCCGAAAAATTTCCTGAAAATTTTCATAAACACCTCGTGACATGTACTTTATTATCGAGCTGTCAAAGGGCAAATAAAAATTTTCATAAAAAATTCGAGGAATTTTTTGAACTCCCAAGCTATTTTTAATTATTTTCGGAATATTAGAATTCTATTGAGTGAACAATAGAACTCTATCGAGGGTCAATAGAACTCTATTGAGTGGTCAATAGAACTTTGTTGGTAGGTTATTAATGAGGCTCGATAACATTTTAGAAATTTTTTTCATGTCGTAACTCCGATTTAAGGACTTGAAAAAATTTTGAGAAATTTTTTGAACTCTAGAGCTATTTTTAATGATTTTCGAAAGTTTGAAATTCTATTGAGTGGTCAGTAGAACTCTATTGAGTGGTCAATAAAACTATGTTTGTAGGTTATTAATGAGGCTCCATAATATCTTATAAATTATTTTCATGTCGTAACTCCAATTTAAGGACTTCAAAAAATTTCGGGGGAATTTTTCGGATTCCCGAGCTATTTTTAATGATTTTCAGAAGATTACAATTCTATTGAGTGGTCAGTAGAACTCTATTGAGTAATCAATAGAAACGATATTGTGAGGCTCAGGAAAAATTAACAAAATTCATAATTCCTAAAATTGTTGGTAGATTATTAATGAGGCTTCATAATATTGTAGAAATGTTTTTTATGCTGTAATTCAAATTTAAGGATTCAAAAAAAATTCAGACAATTTTTTGAACTCCCGAGCCATTTTTAGTGATTTTCGGAAGTTTGAAATTCTATTGAGTGGTCAATAAAACTCTATTGAGTGGTCAATAAAAACTCTATTGAGTGGAAAATAGAAACGATATTGTGTACCTCGAGAAAAATTAAGAAAATAATTGAATTAAATCAATAATATCTATAATTGTTCGTAGGTTAGTAATGAAACTCGATAATATTTTATTAATTATTTTCATGTCGTAACTCCGATTTAAGGACTTGAAAAAATTTCGGAAAATTTTATGACCCTAACAACTTTTAATGATTTTCGAAAGTTTGAAATTCTATTGAGTGGTCAATAGAATTCTATTGACCACTCAATAAAATAAAATTTTATTTACCTAGGACAATAATCAAGGATAGTTGGGATTTTGTTTTAATATTTTTTCACGAAAAAACTTCAATTTGAGAACTTGAGAATAAATTACATGACACAACAAGTTAGTGGGAATTTTCGGAGAATTTTTCGTACTCCCGAGCTATTTTTAATGATTTTCTGAAATTTGAAAATGTTTCTACCTAGATACGGGGAGGACTTAGTTAGAAGTGCAAAGTGATGAGAGAGAGAGAGAGAGACAACACAAGATATATAGTGGTTCATCTCCCGATGCGGGAGACTACGTCCACTTGGAGAATATTCCACTATGGAGAGAGTACATATACTTGTGATTAAGCGATCCTTTCTAAGTGGGAGAGGAGCCCCTTTTATAAGTAAGGGAAGCTCCTTTCCTTTTACATGTTTCCAATGTGGGATGCAAGTGCCTCTTTTGCTAGTCTATTGCTTATCATGAAGCTTCTTGGCAAGTGTGGGAGGGCGGCCTCCCAGTGAGATCTTGATCGGCTTCCACTCCGACGAGGTAGCTCGGGTGTCGGGCTACACGATGTATGTTGTGCTCGGGGCCCACATATCATGTGGGCCCTCAACCCGTGTGTTAGATATGGTTGTTGGTATAGTAATATGCATGGTATGTACAGAAAATATATAAAATTATTTATTTAAAAGAAAATAAAAATGGTGCGATCTGGGACGTTAGATTAGATATGGCCCAGATCTAACGGACCAGATCAGTTCGATCCAAACGGGTCGAGACCCGTGAAGCCTCAATCGGACTCGGCTTTATCTCGGCCGTTCGGCCACCTGCCGGCGTCACCTTGGTGCCGGTCAACTCATCTAGGTGGCGCGAGAGAAACCCCGGCTACGGCTTGTGAAATCAGCGACGGTCGACGAAGTTTTTAAGGAAAAAAGCTTTCCGGATTCCGGCAGCTTTCGGGGCATTTTCCAGCGACTCTGATCATTGTTTTTGACAAATATGGTATGGAAATCAACCCTCTTCTCGAGATCTACCTGTTTTTAAGCTTAGATTCGACATTTGATTCATATTTGAAAAACTTCGAATTTTCTCATACCAAATTTTCTCGGGTACTTCGACCACGATGAAGCCAAGGGCAAAATTGTTCAAAAAAAATCATAACAGATTGGGTCTTAACAATTTTTACCTTGATGGGAATAAAACAGGCCAAATTTGAAGCTATTGGGCAAAATTAAAAAATACTTGAGTCGATGGGAAATTTAAGGTGTATTTGTGTACCTATTGGGTATTTCCTAGGGGTGGCTTCAGTACGGTACCGACCACCTGGAGGCCATTACCGGTACCGAACTGACCAAAGGCGGTTCCTTAATTTCTTGAACCATTGCCGAGCCGCCGAAATCGGTATACCGATTTCTCGGTACCGACGAAATCGGTTGCTTTCGGTCGGTTTGAAGCTCAACCGATCTACTTGTTGATCAGACTGGATTGATCTAGTATTTACATCGATTCTTATTTCTCCTCCTCCTTCCTCTTCTTCTTCGTCTTTCTTCTCCTCCTTCTCCTCTGCATCTTGAATACTAAATCTAGAAATCACATCTTCATCACCCTAACACTTTCCTTCATCTCTAATCGATTCTCTTCCTCCAAATCCACCTTCCTTCCTCTAAGACCCCAATATGGGATTCAACGATTTGTCGTCGTCGTTGGTTCTGCGGGTTTGGGTTCTCCGAAGGTGGAGAACTAATGGTCTTACCTTGTATTTCTTGTTGGGCTTGGTGGCGGCGGCTGCAAGAACATATTGATTTTGATTTCTCATTTTTTGCAGTGATTGAATGCTGTTTTCATGATGGATTGGTGGTTGCCTATGGTGATTTGCGAGAGAGAGAGAGAGAGAGAGAGAGAGAGAGAGAGAGAGAGAGAGAGAGAGAGAGAGAGAGAGAGAGAGAGAGAGAGAGAGAGAGAGTAGCATGTGAAGACTAAAAAGGGAGAGAGGACTCAGAGGAGTGAATCAGAGGATAAAGAAGATTAAAAAGTCAAAAAGATGGGGAACGAAAAGAGAGAAAAAAGAAGAGAGAAAGAGAAAAAGGATGGGTTTTTATTTTATTTTAATGGAATAAGTAAAACTGATATACAGACTAATTATCAAAAATAAATCAAATCAATTATTATTGAAATAACTAATGTATTTGCCGATATATTTCTGAAATATACACAATTTAAAAGGACATAAATAAATTTTGTGTATTCGTACTTCTAGTCAAAATTTTATTGTTATTGTCTTGACCACAACATTTATAAACAAAAATATGGCAACATTTTAGGGTGGAAATCCTATACTTTATTATTGATCGAGATGTTATAAGACTCATAACAATCTTATGTTTAAGTCTAGGGTTTAAGAAAAAAAGAACATATTTAAGTCATCAACATATATAGAATTAAAGATGCTAACAATATTTATACGTTTTTACCCCTTTGATTTAAATTTAGGTGTAATTAAGGAAACATTCATTAGGACGTGTTATTAATTTTATTGTATTTACACTAGTAGATCGAACCCAACCACACGAGAAGTTAGATGCAAGCTACGAGTAAATCAACAATGTAACGAAAAAGTTATGGTCGATTTAGCATTAAGGGTATATTAGTTATTGACACATGTTATACTTGACCATGTTGACCAACGGCGAAACTTTTACGAAAATGCATATTTTTTTTCAACATAAGCATTTTACTTGGCGCTTATGACATCCAACGGTTGGATCAATTATCTTTCGTCTTTAGTTTTACAGATTATACAACATTCTTATATGTCTGCCAACAATGTTTATTAGTAGTAACTAAATTGCATAATTTTGAAAAACCTTAAAACTAGAGATGAAAAATAGACAATCTTACCATTTTATGTAATTGATGTGAAGCAAAATGACTAGGTCGAAAAAAATTGACATTTTCGTGAAACTTTGAATGATGAAAAGTCTCAACGTTAAATTGTTAAAACACCTATTATTTTGTTATACTCATACCTAACCCTAAAGTTAGGAAATTAATATTGATATTCTTATGAAACGAGTGAGGTATTTCATAAGTGAAATATGAAATTAAGATGGTTTGGAAACAAATTGGACCGAAATATCTTGATAATGTTTGATCAAAATTTATTTTTTTATTCGTTATTTTTTTTAAGAAAACCATCTTTACGTTAGTTATAGAGCAATTCGTTGCAAGTTCATAAACATTTTACACGTGTAATTTCGATAACATATGAGAGAGTTATAGTCAATCAAAGTTCAGTTATTTTTTTCAAAAATTTAGGGAATTGAAATTAAGTAATTTTAATAATTTTCAGATTAGCAGTTACATTTACCACCATTACATCTATACCGTTCAAACTTACTAAAGAGAATCTCTCTCTCTCTCTCCACCGCAAAACTCAATGACTCATTAGTCATTACTCTCTCTTCTTATTTTATTCCTTTTAAATATATTTTTTTCAAATTTTTTTTGACTTGTCTGACTCAATCTAACCCTACTTTTCTAACTTTCCCTCATTCTCTTTTCTTTCACCCACCCCACGCCTCCTCCCTCTTTCTCTTTCTCCCATGTCTCTTTTTCCTCTATTTTTTTTGTCTTCCCGAGTTATCCCTGGACTCTCTCATAGTCTCATCTCTCCTCTCCCTCTCCCTCTCGTTCTCGATCCACTCTTCAACTCTCTCTTTTCTAAATTTCCTCCCTCACGGTTTCCTCCTCCTTTTTTTTTGTTTAGCACATTTCCTCCTCCTTTGATTTGATTAGCACACCCGCCTCCACTCTTCTAACCCTCCACTCAAATTTGGCTGGATGTTGGCCGGATGGGAAGAAAGGGCAGCGATGTTTGCCGGATCGGAAGGAATGGTAGTGATGATTGATGAAGATGTAGATGTGTATATATATATATATATGAACTGGATTTCTAGATTGAGTATTCCATATGCAGCAGAGGCGGAGAAGAAGAGGAAGAAAAAAAAGAAAAAAAATATTCGGCATTTAGCTCGGTTCGGTACAAACCGAAAATCATCAAACTGAAAACCGATGCCGAACCGGGTTTCATAAATCGGCTCGGCTATAGACCAATATTTCGGTATACCGGAAATTCGGCAAAAATCGGTATCGGCTCGGTCGGTAATCGGTACGGTTCGGCAGATCGGCAATTTTTGGCCAGCCCTAGTATTTCCCAAAAAAAAAAAAAAAGGGTTAATGAAGAGGTAAAAAAAAACTGAGATCAGCGCTGGGTAGAATCATAACGCCCTTTGCTGAGCATCGGGTAAACAAGGGTGATGGAGAAGGAGGGTTCCTAGACAAGGGTGAAGAAGAAAGAGAAGATCGAATCTGTGGGTTGTGTTAAGAAGAGAATGAGGACTGCCATTCCGCTCATTGTCGACTCCACAAGCGCTTTAAGGTTTGTGTCTGACTCTATTTCTCGGATTCGAATTGAATTCTTGTATGGAATCGATACTTTTCAGCAAATCTGGGCTTCGTGATTGATTGTTTGGTAGGATGATTCCTCATAAGACAAAGCGTGGAGCTGCTGCACTTGCTCGTCTGAAGGCTTATGAGGGAATTCCACTTCCATATGATAAGATTAAGAGGATGGTCATTCCCGATGCTCTCAAGTGAGATTTCTCACAATGGCTTTCATTTGCGAGTAATCAGTTTTGTGAAGTTTGATATATATTTTGTTTGCCTTAAGTTAATGGTTATTGCTTGTGTGTTTTGAAAATCGACAGGGTTTCGAGGTTTCAAGCAGGGCACAAATACTGTTTGTTGGTCTACCTTTCATCAGAGGTTGGATGGAACGACTATGACACTATCAGGGTAAGAATTGACTCATGTCGACACTATCAATATGCTTCAATCAGCATTTGGAGTGGTGGAGACCATTATTATTTCATTGTTATTAACTAAATTAATTTGAAGGGTTTTTATCACAAATGGTACATGAACTTTACCTCAATTATATACATAATACCTGAACTTCACTTCTGATCACAATCAGTACCCGAACTTTTCGTTTTCATCTTAAATGGTACCTGAACTTTTCGTTTTCATCTTAAATGATATCTATCGTCAATTTTTAGTATAAAAAAATTAAAAGAGAGAAAAAAAAACTAAATTTTTTTGTTTTTTTTTCTTTTCAATTTTTGGATGGTAGGATGAGTTTTTTTTTAATTTTTTTTTAGATTTTTTAACGGTATATTGATGATAGGTATCATTTAGGATGAAAAACAAAAAGTTCAGGTACCATTTAAGATGAAAACGAAAAGTTCGATACTACTTGCGACAAAAATGAAAGTTCAGGTACCAAGTATATAATTGACAAATAGTTCAGGTACCATTTAAGATGAAAACGAAAAGTTCGGATACTACTTGCGACAAAAATGAAAGTTCAGGTACCAAGTATATAATTGACAAATAGTTCAGGTACCATTTGTGATAAAAATTCTAATTTGAAACATTTGTTTTCTTTCCTATTCATTTGCCTCTGTTTGGTTTCATTTGGAGTGCTAATGCTTAATCTAATTTATTGAATCTCCCTAGACTTTGCTCTCCTATCTGTATCAATTCTTCCATGTTATAATCGTTTGACACTTGTATTATTTTTTTTTTTTAAAATGACGCTTCTTCTTTATATGGGTTTTTGGTTGAGTGGATTGTGAATTGGTAGGTATCGCCTACATATATATTTATACCTCTATGTACTATGTAATATTCTTGGAGCTTGCATTGTTGCATTCTTTGTATTTGCTTAAATACAATACCAAAGTGATGAGTTTCAAACAAAACAAGAGATGTTATAGACCAAATTTCTTATCTCTGTAAGACTTTAGGGATTGATTTTTCCAAGTGTCCATTGCACTCCTAGAATGGTGTTATTACACAATTGGTATGATAGAATAATGATTAAGAACTGCTCCTCAACTCGTCAGATACTGTTTCTGACCATTATTAACCTGTTTTAGTTTGTTGGTGTTGATTTGTTAACTTTTTTCCCTTCCTGCTTTATTCCTGACCCTTGTGTGTTCACACTATTGAGGTCTTTTGATAACAACTTCATCGGTGCCCTCCCATGTCCTGTTAACAACCTTGCCTTCCAAGTTATGCCTTGTGTTTTTGCATGTGAATTATGAAGCTGTCAAATCCCATTTGCCTGCGTGCAAATATCAATTATATTTTTCAATTGTATCAATCTGCCTAAATTGTGCTAGGTTGTTTCTTGGATCTTATTGTTTGTTGGCGAAGAATCGATAGTTTGATGTGTTACTATTTCATTTGTTTAGTTGCCTCATTCTTGTCTTCAATAGTTTCTTGTGCTCACTAATGATGTATGTGCAGGAGCTTGAGAAGAAGAGGAAGGAGAGGTCTCAGATTGTGTATGAGAGGAAAAAACGTACAGCTGAACAAACTGAGAGTCAAAGCAGAAAAGGCTACTGAGGAGAAACTAGGTCCTCATCTAGAGATCATTGCTCCTATCAAATATTGAACAGTAGCCATTTGTCTTTTAAGATAAACACGTTCTGCAATTATTTACAACCATTTGTGCCAAATTTGTTTGATTCAACTGATTGCCAGCATATGAACTCGGTACGTAGTACTCAGTACTACATAATGTCTGCAATCGATGTCATAATAAGGTACAATTGCTTAACTAAGAATAGCCACAGCATCTTATGTTAACATGATCTTGGGACTGTGAAAATATGACATCAATGATTTGCAATTAATCAATTTATATAATTGCTATACCACACAGGGAAGTACTTATGTCTAGTATATTAATTGGAATAAAATGGTGTTCTGGGCATTAAGATAGAAAATTTCTCTACCCACAGGAATGAAGTTTTTGGTTTTTAGCGATTATATTCACTAGTTTTATTGATAAAGTACGTTAAGTAAATTCATTAGTTCATCACTATGCTTCAGCCTTCAGAAGTTAGAGCACATGAGACTGTAGAAGCAGGTCTTCTTGATTTGTTAATGGTGTTTTTACCGATCTTTCATAATGCTTCAAAATTGGTTTGTCATGTATAGTACTCAATCTGATATGATTTTGTATTATGGCAGCAACATGATAAAATAGTGAAGGAACAAACACATGCAGTTGAACAAGGTGATATTCCACCATCCGAGGATGATGCAGAAAAGTGCGAAAAAGAAAATGTGAAGCAGGAGTCTGAAAGTTCAGAGATTTCGATCACGAATTCTTAAGAAACACCGGTGGTCAATGACGAGGTCAAAGTGTAGTGGTAAAAATATATTAAGATCGGGGTTTGTCGAACCACGGGGATTGGAAGGCCCTAAACCTAATTGGTAAAATTGTAACCTAAATTGTAATACTAAATAACAATTTTTAAGATTTTTCAATTTAAAAATAATTAAATAAACTAATCAAACCAACTCACAACAAAATAAAGGAAAACACAATTTGTGCTTTTGAGTAAAAACCAAAAATAAAACAATTCACACAAATTCACTATAAAATACAAAATTCACAAATTGTTTTGAGTTTTAATAATTTAATCAAAGAACACACAAGTAATTATAAAATAAAAATACACTAAATAATTAATTAAGTAACTAAGCTTAATAAAATGAAATGAAAGAATTAAATAGAGAGATGTAGAGATTGCTAAGTTTTGATATTGATAGAGTGCCTCGAAATAGAGGGATGCATCGGTGATGGTGAGAGAAGCCGGCCGTGAGTGGAAGCATGTCCGAGAAGTGGAGCTGATTTGGTGAGTAGAAGACAAGCGGCGCCGAGAGGTGGTGAGCACAGCGAGAGGCGCGGCCAGAGACGACGGCAGTGAGCAGGTGTGCGGTCCGATCTCAATGTCGGCGCTGGTGGTGATGGGGGATCGACGGGATTTGAGTCACGGCGATGTGGATTGTGATGAATTGAAAGCGCCGCCCGGGCTTTTGAAGTGCGGCGGAGCGGCAAGCACGGCCGTGCTTGTGAGATTTGTTAATGTGCGGTGTGAGCCTTCAATTGATGGTGGAGAATTGCAGGTGCACGGTGGTGGATGGTGGCTCGATGGTGATGGATGGGTGTAGAGAGAGAGAAGGTAGGGTGCCGAGAGTAGAAAATAGAAGGAAGAAAAAGAAGAAGAAGAAGAGGGACACAAGGTTTATCGGCAGGTTTTGGACAACTTGTTCAACATGATTGGCACGGAACCGAAGTTCTCAACAGCCAACCACCCTCGACGGATGGGCAAACGAAAAGGATCAATGCCCTACTTGAGGAATACTTGAGGCATTATGTGACTGCGAGTCAAGAGAATTGGCTCAAATTTATGGATGCAGCACAGTTTTGCTATAACCTGCATCATTCCTCGGCAACCGGTATGAGCCCTGCATAGTTGGCTTTAGGGAAACAACTAACGACACCTATGGAGGTGGCTAAATAGAAGGCAGGAGGCCAGTGTCCGGCAGCATACAGATTTGCTTATGGGAAGCAAGAGCTGATTGAGCAGGCGAAGGATAGTTTAGCAAAGGCACAAAGGCGCATGAAGAATAGTGTGAATGCTAGCAGAAGGTCACTTGAATTCAGTAAGGGTGACATGGTGTTGTTGAAACTAACACCGCAGATTTGGAAGAAAGTTAATTTCAAGATAGTCCACAGAGGTCTAGTCCCAAAGTATGATGGTCCGTTCGAAGTGGTGAAGCGAGTAGGGAACGTAGCTTATCGATTGAAGCTGCCAGATCGATTGAAAGTTCATCCTACGTTCCCTGTGAGTTACTTGAAGCCTGTTCATGAAGACTTGGCTGATAATGGGCAGCAGCAGGGGAAGAGAGCCCCTTCAGTTATCCGAAAGCTGTTTGACAAGTATGTGGAGAAGATACTTGATCACAGGACCTTGGGGCAGAGTAAGAAAAACAGGAGGACTGATTATTTAGTGCAATGGAAGGGTGAAAGCAAAGCTGATGCGAGTTGGGAGAGAGACGTGACTCTCTGGCAGTTTGAGAAACAAATTGCCAAGTACCATAAGACCCTACTGACGACGAGGGCGTCGTCGTGCTCAAGTGGGGGTGGTTTGTTACACCCTGATAATTGTGGCGCCGATGAGGTGGGAAGCCTTGCCCATGCTTGGCAAGATGGTGTGCTAGGGAGGAGCACACGGCGGTGGGGTAAAAACGAAGGCAAGGAAGGGAGTAGCAAGCTTCGGTGGGAAGCCGGGCGACTCGGGAAGCCAAGTCGGGCGGCTGTTTGCGAGGCAGATGATGGGCTAAAAGATTCGTACGCCGCGGTGTGATGTGCAAGCGGAATGCTTAGTGGAATGTGGCGGTTGCGAGACACGGCGCTGGTACATGTGCACACAAGACACTAAGGCTGGAGCAGACCCTAGGGCAGTGGGGGTGCCAACTGCAACTCCGATATATATACCTAGCATATGGGCTTGTCATCCGGTTAGCAAGTTAGCAAGAGAGTGAAAGGCTAGGCGAAAGAGTATTGTAGATGCTAAGGCGGTAAGCTTCTCTTTGTAATCTTGTACTCCTTTGTAAGCTTACAGCTACAATGCTCTTTCTGCCTAGCCTTTCACTCTCTTGCTAACTTGCTAACCAGATGACAACCCCATATGCTAGGTATATATATCAAGTTGCGGTTGGCACCCCCAACTGCTCCTGTGGGTCTGCTCAGCCTTTAGTGTCTTATGTGCACATGTACCAGCGCCTTGTGTCTCGCAACAACCACATTGCACTAAACATTCCCCTTGCACATCACACCAAGCTGACAGACAGAATCTCCTTTAGCCCATCATCTGCCTCGCAAACAGCGCCCCTGACTTGGCTTCCTGAGTCAGCTTGGCTTCCCACTGAAGCTTGCTGCTCCCTTCCTTGCCTTGTGTTTTTACCCACTGCTGTGTGCTCCTCCTTAGCACACCATCTCGGCCAAGCATGGGGCAAGGCTTCCCACCATGCATTGGCGCCATAATTATCAAGGGTGTAACAAACCACCCCCACTTGAGCTCGACGACGCCCTCGTCGTCAGTAGGGTCTTATGATACTTGGCAATTTGTTTCTCAAACTGCCAGAGAGTCACGTCTCTCTCCCAACTCGAATTAGCCTTGCTTTCACCCTTCCATTGCACTAAATAATCAGTCCTCCTATTTTTCTTACTCTGCCCCAAGGTCCTGTGATCAAGTATCTTCTCCACATACTTGTCAAACTGCTTTCGGATAACTAGAGGGGCTCTCTTCCCCTGCTACCGCCCATTATCAGCCAAGTCTTCATGAAAAGGCTTGATGAAGCTCACATGGAACGTAGGATGAACATTCAATCGATCTGGCAGCTTCAATCGATAAGCTACGTTCCCTACTCGCTTCACCACTTCGAATGGACCATCATACTTTGGGACTAGACCTCTGTGGACTATCTTGGAATTAACTTTCTTCCAAATCTGCGGTGTTAGTTTCAACAACACCATGTCAGCCTTACTTAATTCATGTGACCTTCTGCTAGCATCCGCACTTTTCTTCATGCACCTTTGTGCCTTTGCCAAACTATCCTTCGCCTGCTCAATCAGCTCTTGCTTCCCATAAGCAAATCTGTATGCTGCCGGACACTGGCCTCCTGCCTTCTGTTTAGCCACCTCCATAGGTGTCGTTGGTTGTTGCCCTAAAGCCAACTCTGCAGGGCTCATACCGGTTGCCGAGGAACGATGAAGATTATAGCAAAACTGTGCTGCATCCATAAGTTTGAGCCAATTCTCTTGAGTCGCAGTCACATAATGCCTCAAGTAGGGCATTGATCCTTTTTGTCTGCCCATCCGTCTGAGGGTGGTTGGCCGTTGAGAACTTCAGTTCCGTGCCAATCATGTTGAACAAAGTTGTCCAAAACCTGCCAGTAAACCTTGTGTCCCTGTCACTGTCTATATCCTCTGGTAATCCAAAGTACTTCACTACATTCTTGAAAAACAACTCCGCTACCACCTCCGCTGGGCATGCATTCGGCGCAGGTATGAACACAGCATACTTAGAGAATCGGTCCACCACGACCATGATGGAACTCATTCCATCCACCTTTGGTAGCCCGCCAATGAAGTCCATGGAAGCAGATTGCCATGGCCTCTCGGGTATAGGCAGTGGCTGCAACAACCTTGCTGCCTTCTTCTTCTCAGATTTGTCCTGCTGACACACAAGACAAGTCTTCACATACAACTCAACATCTTGATCCATCTTAGGCCAGAAATATGACCTACTCAATAGTTCCATCATTCTTTCCACCCATGGATGTCCTGCCCACATTGGATCATGAGTGTCTTTCAGCAACTCATTCCTTAGTCCCCCTCCACCAGGAACATAGAGTCTGCCACCTCTTGCATAAAGGAAGCCATCATCTAGCCAATACCTCCTCACCAAGCCTTCTTTAACATCTTCCTTTAGCTTGGAGTATGCAACATCAACCTTGGCATGCTCTTTTAACCGATCAAGAAAGTTCGAATGTACCATTGTAAGAGCTGCAACATAAGCTTGCAGTTCTTTCCTGCTAAGTGCATCAGCCACATCATTCTGCCTTCTTGGCTTGTGTACCAAATCAAAATCAAATTCTGCCAAGAACTCCTGCCATCGTGCCTGCTTCAGAGTCAACTTCCTTTGAGTCTTAAAGTAAGTGTTTGCCAAATTATCAGTGAAAACAGTATACTTCGTACCCAACAAGTAATGTCTCCACACATCTAAGCAGTGAATCACAGCAACCATTTCCTTCTCATGGGTTGAATAACGCTGTTAAGCTTCCTTTAACTTCCTACTCTCATAGGCCAATGGATGGCCCTCATACACCAACACACCACCAATGGCTCGGTCATATGCATCAGTGTGGACTTCAAATGGCTTCTGAATGTCCGGCAACCATAGCACCGGTGCTGAAGTAACTACCATCTTCAGCTTGTCAAAAGCACCCTGACATTCAACAGTCCATTCCCACTTCTGGTTCTTCTTTAGAAGGTCCGTCAAAGGGCTCACCTTCTTCGAATACCCCAATACAAACCTTCGGTAGTAGTTTGCTAGCCCCATAAACGAGCGCAATTCGGGCACCTTGGAGGGAGCTGGCCACTCCACAATAGCCGTCACCTTCCTTTCATCCATACGAATCCGGCCTTTACTTATCCAATGCCTCAAGAACATCACCTATTGGCGACAAAACTCACATTTTTCTTTCTTGACATAGAGCTGATGTTCCCTCAGCCGTGAGAACACTTGTCTAAGGTGACCAATATGATCATCCAATGACTCACTATAGATCACAATATCATCAAGATATACCACAACAAAGCAATCCAAGAATTCATATAGCACATCATTCATCAAATTGCAGAATGTAGCAGGAGCATTTGTAAGACCAAATGACATCACTAGAAATTCATAGGACCCATACCTTGTCACACAAGTTGTCTTCGCTTCATCTCCCTCTGCAATTCGAACCTGCCAATATCCTGCCCTCAAATCTCGCTTTGTAAAGTAGGAAGCTTTGCTCAACCGATCAAACAAGTTCGTTGCATTAGGAATCAGATACTTGTTCTTCACAGTCACCTTGTTCAATGCCCGATAGTCCACACACATCCTCATTGAACCATCCTGCTTCTTCTGGAACAGAACAGGGGCCCCATAGGGAAGTTTAGAGGGCTGCACATACCCAGCTTCCAATAGCTCATCTAGCTGTTTCCTTAGCTTCGCTAGCTGCACCGGTGCCACACGATAAGGGGCTTGGGCAGGAACCCTTGCTCCTGGTTCCAACTCTATCTTGTGATCCACATTGCGGCGAGAAGGAAGGGTTTTGGGCAGTTCCTTAGGCATCACATCCCTGAACTCATCCAAAACAACCACTACTTCCTCATGAACTTCAACAAATTGATCTGGTTTAATTTCCATCAAGGCTGCAACCAGAGTTTGTTCCCCTGTTCTCACTCCCGCCTTCAACTGTTCAGCAGACAAAACCATATGTTTTTGCTTGTTATACACCAAGCGACCTGCCAATGCTCCTTTTACAAAGCAGGGGACTTCTCATCATGAATGAACAATCCACTCAAGTATGGCAACAAAACTACCTTTGCCTTCAAGAAGAAGTCAATCCCAAGTATCATATCGAAAACATCCAAAGGGACTACCATCAATCCACACTCGCCTTCCCAGTCTCCAACCTTCAGGTTCACCATTGCAGTGCCTTGGATTGGTCTGGCCTCCGAGTTGACAGCCTTTAACTTTAGGGAGTTTTGCACCATTTTCAGCCCCAATCTCTTTGCCTCCCTCTCAGCAACAAAGTTATTCGTCGCACCTGTGTCCATCATTGCTAAGACCTCCTTGCCATTTACCATCACCATAGCATACAACAGTCCTGTTTGAGGACCGTCCTTCTCAACCGTTATCGCATTGAGAAGTTGCAACGATGAGAGTCGTGGGGCCACGCCACCTGCACTGCCAGCACCATTGTCTTCCTCAACCATTAAGGCATTAACCCTTTCTTTCTTTGGACAATTAAGTGCTATATGAGAACCTTGGCAAATGTAACAACCGGAATGCTTAGAGGATTTACCAGAATTTGACTTACCCCCATCTCTCTTTGCCCCTTCAAACTTCTTCCAGCCTTTTGAAGCAACATCCTTCTCTTTTTTGGAATCAAAAGCCTTCTTTTGGTTTGTGGAGGAAGAAGAGGTATACTTGAAATCCAGCAAGCTATCTGCCCCTGCCATAGCTGCTTGCACATCCTTTATGCCTTGCCTACGCAACTCAGCTTGCGCCCAAGGCTCCAATCCAGACATGAAGTTAAACAACTTATCTTCCCTGACATATTTGATATGTCTAGCATCAAGGAGCTGAATTCCTTGGCATCTCCTCTAAGATACATGCTAGTAATGGAAACTTGTTCCTGAGCTGGGATATGAGCAGTTTGGAAGTATTGCTCCATATCCCAAATGAAGTTTTCCAACTCCTTAGCACTTCGAACGCCTTCAAAAGACTTCGGTTCTGGAACCTTTAGCTTCGAAGATGAAAAGCCCTCATTATTCAAAGCCCTCTTCAGCAACGAAATCTCATCTTCAAGGTCCTTCACACTTGACTTGGCAGCACCTTCAACTGCCTCCAACGCATCTGCCAAGGAAGCCAACTTCTCATTCACCTCTGTGATGTATCTTTTGACAGTAGCGTCTACTTCCAGGACAAACCTGTTCATCTGTGCCACCTGCTCGACCAAAGCTACTGCATCTTCAGTCGCTTAAGCACCTACCAAGGCTTCAAGACGGGCCACACGTTCAGTTCGAGTTGTGTTACCTCCAGCCATCTCCAGAAACAATCGAGCAATCAAGCTCTAATACCAACTGTCACAAGGCTATTTTTCTTTCCCAAAACTTTTCCCTTGTGATGGCGCTAGGTAGCCCTCTCTACCTAGCTAGACACTCTTTTCGGCTAACAATCGAAAGACAACAATGAAACAGAAGCAAGCACACACACAACCAACACAATGTTTACGGGAAGCCCCTTCCCAACCTTTAACTCAACTAAAGGAAATCTCACAAAGGAGTACAAGAAGAAGAAGAACAAGAAGAAGAAGAAGAATCACAAAGGAGTACAACAAGAAGAGGAGGAAGAAGAGAAGAGAAGAAGGAGGAAGTGGTAAAATGGAGGAGGACCGGTAGAAGGGGAAGAAGCCAATGCGACGAGACCCGCCCCGAACCCCACCCCCGGAATCCGAGGTAGCCTGCGGGGCCCATCTTAAAGGAAATTTCTACCGAAAATTCGGCATAACCTCCCCATAAGATGGACTACCCAAAACCTGCAATTTCCAATTCCCAACACTTCTCAATTAATCCAATATTTCCATCCAAACTTCTGAGCCTACTTGCTCACCACAACAAACATAACTCCCACAATAAAAATATATCGAGCATACTAATAAATCCATAAGGGTTAACCAAATACCTAAGCAAGCGGAAGAGAAGCAACGGTGGAGAAATGCTTCGTCCGTAAAGTGGCCTCGACCTCAACTACTTCGCAATCCGGGCATTTGAAACCAAAGGGCCCGGGGGAAAAGCATTTAATAAAAACGTTAGAGTGAGTGGACAAAAATAAACTCGTTGAAAATAAACTTCATGCTTTCCCCAATTAAAATCCTTTAAATCAAAGCATGCAAGTAGCACTTGAGATATGAATAAAAAGTCACGAACCAATCCCATTGGTTCGGATATCACTCGGAAATGGGGGAAGGTAGATCACCATAAACGATGAGCCTCCGGAGCTAGGGTCGGAGCCTCCCGGGCTCTAGCGTCCCACGCTAATCTCAACTCAATCGCCCCGTGGAAGAGTACGATGCTCGACTTCTCGGGAGGAGCGCAATGCTCGACTCCACTGGAGGAGCGCGATGCCCGAACCGGCATATCCAACGGAGGGAGGAGATATATATATATATAAATATAGGCTAGCTAGCAATAGTAAATGACGACCCGGTATGGTGATATGGCATAGGAACAAGAATAGAGTACATACCTCCCCATAATATCGAAATCAATAATATCATTACGAGTACAGTTCACTGTACCCGTGGAGTATATAATCTCAAAAGTGCTCGTAAGTGAAATAAATAATCATCTTGCATGCATAATATTAAAATCAAAGGTCCACTCACAGCGACAACCGATTATCCCAGCGTCCGTCGAATCCTCCTCAGAAGGGCAAACCTGTCATCCTCCTGGGTAAAACCAATTGCAAACATCAACAACTATTGACGGACGAAACAAAAGTTCGATAAACACTTTTCCTCAATCATCCACAGTTTTCCCGATAATTCCCAAAATATTCAATTCCAAATATAATTTTCCATAACTCAATTTCCCAAAAAGGATCCTTCAACATTTCTAGTTATCCCAAACATAATCGGCGACTAATCCAACGGTCGGATTATCGCGGTTCGATAAATCCAACAAACCCAAATTAATTATCGAGCCCTTAATCCACAATTATTCTTTAATTATCCAATCAATATAATCTCCTTAATCCAACCGTCCAATATGCTCAAAATAATTATCTTAACATCCTTATCAAACTTGGAAATCATCCGACGGTTAAACAATATTCCAAGCCATTAATCGTTCGATAACGAACCGATAATTAATCCAATTAATTCACAAACCTCAACAATTCTCTACCAATTATATACCAACATGTTCTAAATGATAATTTCAAGCTACGGACCAAAACACACCTCAAATGGAAGCCGGACGCGCCGCCACGCGCCACCCAAGCGGCCGCGCGTGAGCTCCACGCGCCGCCGATTCCGACCATCTCGATGGTCACCAAATTTCACGGACAACACCATCACAACATGTAGATCAACTTTCATAACTGGACCTAAGTCAAAAGATGGCCGGAAGTGGCCGGAAATTACCTCCAAAGCCGTGCAGCCCTCACCGGACGATTGCCCTCCAATCGCCGCCGTCCGGCGATGGTTTCCGTCGGGGCTGGTGGCGCTGACTTCGTGGGAGTGTGGGCTTCCAAGCCCAAGTGGTGGCCGGAGCTGGAACGGCCGGAAATGGCGTCGGCAAGGATGAAATGCTCACAGCCCGATCACTGTTCCTGGGCGACTTTGGTTCGATTTTTCTCCCTCCACGGCTTGATTCGATCTAGATGCTTGCTATAGACTTGAAGAGGGTTGGATGATGAACAAAATGGGACGGGTTTCAAGTCAAACGGTGGCCGGAATAGTGAGATATTGGCCGGCAAAGGGAGGCCGGTGGGAGCTCGGGTCGGGGAGAGAGAAGGCGAGCTCGATCTGGGGTTTCCCGAAATGGAAACCCTAGTTCCCAAAAATTGCTATTTATAGTAACTTTTTTCCAAACTTCCGTTGATCATAACTTTTGCATACGAGCTCCGATTTACGCGTACTTCGTGTCCACGAACTCGGTTCGACAAGATCTACAACTTCCGTGAAGAAAATTTATTCAAATTCCAAACCCTTCAAAAAGTCAACTTGAGGACCCCATAGAAGTACCACTTAGTCTGTCTAAATCGAATTTCCTTGCTAATCCACTTTAATTATACTTATATTTAACTAATTTGGGTCCGAGTCGTTACAGTAACGCCAACTAATACTGATAGGCCTTGGTCCGGGATGTGTCAATTCTCCCCCACTTATAAAAATTTCGTCCCCGAAATTTCCTGAACTGAGGATACACATGGCTTACTCCTTTTTCACCTTATACTCGAGTGCAGAAAACAAATTTCATTACTTTCCGTACTACTTGGACCTTTAACTTTCACTTATCTCAAAATGATTTCATTTTAAGGACAACCAAATTAAGTATTCAATTGTTGTCGTTCTCAAAACCAGTTCCTTTTCCATTGTCTTGTCGTGTGTATATGCATGTGCCATATTCCAAATCCTTATTTCAAGTCCTCTGAGTTTAGTACCATGAGCCAATCAGTCTTGTTTCAAATTTGCCTTCTTCACTTGAATAGGCCATATATTCCTCGAGAACAAAGTCACCGAGTCACCCAGTCACCCATCGTTTACAAATTTCCGCATACTCAAAGTGGTGGTGAATTCAACTACCCAATTTATTGTCACAAATTCTTTAACTATCCAATCACATATGCATGAAGGTTCTTCTTATGCATCACAATTCATCAACATGCATGGAGCATCTCGTCACGCAAGTAATCTCTCTGACGGTGACAAAGTTGGCTACCATTTCACAATCAAAACCATATTTACATTATCCTTCATATATAATCGAAACAATATGGAGTCCCACTCCAACGTCTCATTTGGAGATCTGCAACTTTATTGACGATGACCCAGTCAATAATCCCAAGTGTTTGCATAGTTTCAAACGAGGCAATTAATAATACTACGATAAGCAACATTGATATCGGCACCCGCGATAAGCTTCCACATCATCGTCCTTTTATATCCATTGCACAAGTTCGCAACAGCCCATGTTAGTTCTTCGTCACCTTGACGAAGCATAGCCATAAACCATTTTCTCGTAAATTCGAACTATCCACGAAGTCATCATTTTAAAGTCTTCAAACGCCTAACATGATAGATTACTGTACCATAAGATTACGTCTCGAACTACAAGTCATCTACGCAACATTGTCCATCTCCCTGGTGAAATCAGTGGGCCATCCATAGTAAGGAGGAGAATAATTTCTCATTTATACAACATTACTCGTCAAAACACAAGAGTTAATGCTTGTCTCCGATCTCGATGATCTTCACCAATTTCTTATAATTCAATCGATAAGGTGATGGTTCCGGACGAGAGTCGCACAAGTAACTAAATTAACTTTTTCTTGTTTCTATTTCCAAATTCTTCCTCTAGTGTCGACTCAACCTTACACAATTTCTTCAAATATTACATGAAATAACAATTTCCTCTTCATTATTCAGACCTTAATTTCATATTTGTTTCGTACGATCCTCGTCTCAAGCATATCCAAAAGGTGGCACAACAATGAAGCGTTAAAGATCATGACAAAGCCATGCAATAGGTAGGGGTCAATCATGTACCGTCTTTCCTCCTTCGTAATCGTTAGTAAAGACACTCACATTCGTCAAGCATGAACTCGTGTGCAATTCCAAAAATCAAATTTTCACCATACCTTTCAACCTGATAAAGCACCATAAGGTCCAAAATGAATTTCGTATTATGTACTTTCGTCGTGGTCTCCGAGTGTCTCAAGCTCAATTTCTGTGGTCCCACTTCTTAACAGTAACTCAATTTTATTAGACCACCAAGAAAAATGGGCCCTCTAAACATGTAGTAGCGTCTCACGCTACGGTCGATTTCCCAAATCATACTTAATGAGTCTCTAGGGCGAGTAGTAGCGTCTCACGCTAACATCGGTTTCTAGATTACCATGAATGAATGGTTAACGTCGGAATCTCTCAGATTCCGGAATGTGTCTCACACCAAACCCAACTCTATTACATCACCATGAATAATGATAAGCCTCTCAGGCTCTAATAATAGCATCCCATGCTAATCACAAATTCGATTGATCACGATGAATGATAATAAGCCTCTCAGGCTAGGGTCGGAGTCTCCCAGACTCTAATAATAGCGTCTCACGCTAATCTCGACTCTACTCTCCGAGGGTGAGGAGCTCGGCTCTATTCTCCAACGGTGAGGAGGAAATAACAAAGGCTAGGAATAACAATATACGACCCTATCATGGTGAATATAAACAAAGAAATCTAACCAATGTATTCACCTCTCTAAGATATCGAAATCGATAATTCAATTCGAAGTACAGTTCCCAACTGTACATAAGGGGTATACGATTTCTCAATATAGAAACCTCATATAAAAGTGGCTTACTCAATAAACCAAACCCAATTTCTAAGTGCAGCTGAACCCACTTTTCTAGCTCATCACAGCTATTAAAACATATAAAGTTCGTTTCCCACAAGTACTCAATAATTCGATACCATTTCATGAGCTGATATAGGTGATTCAAATAAAATTCAGCATACTCCATATCAATATACACGCTTTCGCAAAACAGGCCGAATAGCCTTCTATTTCTTGTACACAACACTTGTAGGTCCTCTGCCACCAATCCACATCTACTCTTGCCAAAATTCATATAATACCACATTGAATCTCATATGCACACTTCCATATTTACAAGTACCTGAAGAACTGTGGATCATGAACTCATATATACTACTGAGTTCCAGAACAACTCCCCTGATTGCTCAATATTTCAAAAATGCTCAGTCTAGCAAGATAGGGAATTTACGGTCCTCAATCCAAATTTCCACATACCATTCTTCGTGGTTTTATCTCTGAACCAAATAAATAGTGATCCCAACACATGAAAGATGGCTAATAACATGGACCACATAGTGGATTCTTGAGGATATGTAATGCACACATACTCGATCAAATGTTTAACTAACTCCAACTGACTTTTCATACAATCCGACGAATTACGTGATCGGCTTCCAACAATTCCCCAAAACAACAAAGTTATTCTCTAAATTAATGTTCCAACACGTCATGAGATGTGCAAACTTGCAACCAAGCCCATGCCGCCACTTACGCCTTAACTTCAATAGTACCGAACAAGGGTCCTCGATTTCTTCTACTTTACTAGTCAACAAGGGTATCGATTAAAAGTTGACTAGTAACACACTTGAGCGATCCACATAACCATTAGATTTCATGGTTCACAACTCACCTGATAATACCGCTAAATCTTCCAGCAACAAGAGCCAATACGTTTATACCAACTCACAAGCCATTAATGATAATACTCCTCTCTTGCTCCTCGATTTCCAAAACTGAGTACCCACTATCAATCCATGTAGTAACACTTTATATCTCAACTAGCACATGATACCAACACCATTCAAACTGTCTCCATTTCTACCCTCTTCTAGGGTCACGCAATATATATCTTAAATCCGTACAATCTTGTCCACATATTTCAAACCATATATATTTCAGATCACGCAAATCAATTACCAATTCTGGTAATTGAAATGAGAGATCCTACTATCTCGGAAACACATTCCATAAGCTGCGATAATACCTTTTATACCTTGAATCATTTTCAAATGCCGCATCTTCCATGGTCCTTACTACTCAATCACATCTGGAGTCTCAATTATTCTAATCCTTAATATAACATTTTTAATCTTTATATAAACACTTACATGGAATTAGGTACTAATAAAGCCAGGGTCACAAATCTCCTGCATGCAACCTCGTCTGACCCCCAAACAAAAATTTATTACTCACTATTCAACTGTTCATTTCGTCCCCACAATATCTGGTGAGAAGGTCCACATGCTCATACATACCTCGAGCATAGACCAAAATATCATCATTGTATGAGTTCTCACCAACATCTGATTTCTCGAAAGAACAATTTCTCTTAATCTCTCTACATATCCTGATCCCAAATCACATCTGCAAATTCTCCATCTACAACATCACATCAATTAAGGACAGTTGACCTATAGTGACCCATCTGGTCACACCGATAACCACAAATCTCCTTAGTCACTGTCCAACACATTAAACAATATCGTCTAGTAATATTCAAGCCCAAAGAATAATACCATCACTAGACACACGATTCCATCAAAAACTTCCTTAGTCAATCCAAGTCAATGTAATATATATGCCGGTCTCAAACAACCAGTACAATCTTCCATTTTCGGGCCTCTAAGTTGCCCACCACAAATACCAGCATCAATACCAAAACTCGGGGATCCCATCCCACCATGCTCCAAAAGCTGTCCATACGGAGCTATCGTCGATACCCATTCGACGCATTCTTTCCAACTGGTGGACAATTCATATCCTATGAGGTCGGCCACAACCCAGAGGCATAGCACGAATCGAAATTCGATACCAAGAACTTGGGAGTAAACGGTGTCTATCCATGTACTTATCATACATGACGATACTAGCACCGAAGAGTATATGATGGGGTACCGCCGCGGTCGGGCCATCACTCGGAAGATGCTAAGTATATCAAGTAGTCAAAGTAACACGGACTAGACATGTCTACAGAATCAAACAACCTAATGCTCTGATACCAAGTTGACAGGACCCGCCCCGAACCCCACCCTGGAATCCGAGGTAGCCCTGCGGGGCCCATCTTAAAGGAAATTTCTACCGAAAATTCGGCATAACCTCCCCATAAGATGGACTACCCAAAACCTGCAATTTCCAATTCCCAACACTTCTCAATTAATCCAATATTTCCATCCAAACTTCTGAGCCTACTTGCTCACCACAACAAACATAACTCCCACAATAAAAATATATCAGAGCATACTAATAAATCCATAAGGGTTAACCAAATACCTAAGCAAGCGGAAGAGAAGCAACGGTGGAGAAATGCTTCGTCCGTAAAGTGGCCTCGACCTCAACTACTCTGCAATCTGGGCATTTGAAACCAAAGGGCCAAGGGGAAAAGCATTTAATAAAAACGTTAGAGTGAGTGGACAAAAATAAACTCGTTGAAAATAAACTTCATGCTTTCCCCAATTAAAATCCTTTAAATCAAAGCATGCAAGTAGCACTTGAGATATGAATAAAAAGTCACGAACCAATCCCATTGGTTCGGATATCACTCGGAAATGGGGGAAGGTAGATCACCATAAACGATGAGCCTCCCAGGCTAGGGTCGGAGCCTCCCAGGCTCTAGCGTCCCACGCTAATCTCAACTCAATCGCCCCGTGGAAGAGTACGATGCTCGACTTCTCAGGAGGAGCGCAATGCTCGACTCCACTGGAGGAGCGCGATGCCCGAACCGGCATATCCAACGGAGGGAGGAGATATATATATATATATATAAATATAGGCTAGCTAGCAATAGTAAATGACGACCCGGTATGGTGATATGGCATAGGAACAAGAATAGAGTACATACCTCCCCATAATATCGAAATCAATAATATCATTACAGAGTACAGTTCTCAACTGTACCTGTGGAGTATATAATCTCAAAAGTGCTCGTAAGTGAAATAAATAATCATCTTGCATGCATAATATTAAAATCAAAGGTCCACTCACAGTGACAACCGATTATCCCAGCGTCCGTCGAATCCTCCTCAGAAGGGCAAACCTGTCATCCTCCTGGGTAAAACCAATTGCAAACATCAATAACTATTGACGGACGAAACAAAAGTTCGATAAACACTTTTCCTCAATCATCCACAGTTTTCCCGATAATTCCCAAAATATTCAATTCCAAATATAATTTTCCATAACTCAATTTCCCAAAAAGGATCCTTCAACATTTCTAGTTATCCCAAACATAATCGGCGACTAATCCAACGGTCGGATTATCGCGGTTCGATAAATCCAACAAACCCAAATTAATTATCGAACCCTTAATCCACAATTATTCTTTAATTATCCAATCAATATAATCTCCTTAATCCAACCGTCCAATATGCTCAAAATAATTATCTTAACATCCTTATCAAACTTGGAAATCATCCGACGGTTAAACAATATTCCAAGCCATTAATCGTTCGATAACGAACCGATAATTAATCCAATTAATTCACAAACCTCAACAATTCTCTACCAATTATATACCAACATGTTCTAAATGATAATTTCAAGCTACGGACCAAAACACACCTCAAATGGAAGCCGGACGCGCCGCCACGCGCCACCCAAAGCGGCTGCGCGTGAGCTCCACGCGCCGCCGATTCCGACCATCTCCGATGGTCACCAAATTTCACAGACAACACCATCACAACATGTAGATCAACTTTCATAACTGGACCTAAGTCAAAAGATGGCCGGAAGTGGCCGGAAATTACCTCCAAAGCCGTGCAGCCCTCACCGGACGTTTGCCCTCCAATCGCCGCCGTCCGGCGATGGTTTCCGTCGGGGCTGGTGGCGCTGACTTCGTGGGAGTGTGGGCTTCCAAGCCCAAGTGGTGGCCGGAGCTGGAACGGCCGGAAATGGCGTCGGCAAGGATGAAATGCTCACAGCCCGATCACTGTTCCTGGGCGACTTTGGTTCGATTTTTCTCCCTCCACGGCTTGATTCGATCTAGATGCTTGCTATAGACTTGAAGAGGGTTGGATGATGAACAAAATGGGACGGGTTTCAAGTCAAACGGTGGCCGGAATAGTGAGATATTGGCCGGCAAAGTGAGGCCGGTGGGAGCTCGGGTCGGGGAGAGAGAAGGCGAGCTCGATCTGGGGTTTCCCGAAATGGAAACCCTAGTTCCCAAAAATTGCTATTTATAGTAACTTTTTTCCAAACTTCCGTTGATCATAACTTTTGCATACGAGCTCCGATTTACGCGTACTTCGTGTCCACGAACTCGGTTCGACAAGATCTACAACTTCCGTGAAGAAAATTTATTCAAATTCCAAACCCTTCAAAAAGTCAACTTGAGGACCCCATAGAAGTACCACTTAGTCTGTCTAAATCGAATTTCCTTGCTAATCCACTTTAATTATACTTATATTTAACTAATTTGGGTCCGAGTCGTTACAGTAACGCCAACTAATACTGATAGGCCTTGGTCCGGGATGTGTCAAATGCTCCACTGGTTCGATCCGATCGGGAAGAAAAAGAAAAAGAGAAAACAAAAAAAGACTTTTGAATAAAAAATAAATTTCTTTTCTTTTTATTTTTCTTATTTTTTGAATTTAAATTTGAAAACAAAATAAAAAGGAAACAAAATAATAAAAACTGAAAATGAAAAATAAATGTGGAGTTTGAAATACACCATTTTAGTGCAAAATATCGAAATTTTACTTATTTAACCTGCAAACAAACAAAACACACATTATAAACACTAATATACTCTTGGAAAAGTTTAATTCAAGTAATTAAAAGCACTTTGTGTACGTATAAACACTAATATACTCTTGGAAAAGTTTAATTCAAGTAATTAAAAGCACTTTGTGTACGTATTTTACGTACACATCAGTCAACCAGGCCCAACCCCCTATTGTTGACGTTGAGAAGGCTGATCATGTTCCAGTCCAAAATGTCGAAGCAGATCATGAGAGTCGACCAGTTGAAGTGGTTGCTAGGGAGACATCAGTTGAAGCAGTTGAAAACTTGAAAATGAACCAGATGGTAGCTCTTTTTATATTTGAATTATATATATATAGGATTTTTCTCCACTACATATAATTATGTATTTTTAAAGTACATAGTTCTAATGTCAATCGTCATATTTGTTTAAATGATTTGATCTGACGTTTGCATTAGAACTATGTACTTTAAAAGTGCATAGTCCTATGGAGTGGAGAAAGCCTGTATATATGAAGGGTAAGGCACTATATGAATCTCTTTTGTATTTAATGACTACTGCTGTTTTTAATGTAAAGTATAGTCTCCTTCACATGCGGATATCCGCATGTCAATTAAAATGCGAACATCTGCATCCCGACCAATTGACAACATAACTCAATTATCGGAACAGTTTATCGTTTAGATTTATTTTCAAGAATTATCTTTGCAAAAAATCAGCAGAATTGGAGATTGTTTGGTCATTTGTTTGTTGTATAGTTTACAAACAAATACAGTCCGTCGATAAGTTTGAAACGATGAATGTGATAATTAAATGGTTAAATAATTTTCACTCATAATGATGACCTAAAATATAGACAGTTTTGATCACTAGTTTGCACTCACAATGAGCATATTCGCATTTTAATCTATGTGCAGACGTCTGCAAGTGAAGGGGATTGATGTAAAATATATTTTTTTATATCAAATTTTTATTCAACTCTTTATATTGACTAATAAATATATGAATTATAATTAAATTTATTAAAAAAATAAAAGCAAATGAAATTTTGAGTTTATAATAAGCATAGTTTTTTATTGCATATTACTAATGCATGACAAAGTACAAAAATCTCTCATAGTTTTCCATTGGTTATTACTAATATATTATTTGTTTTTCATTTTTCTTTAATTTGATTTCTCATTCTCTTGCTCGTATGAGTTTTGCTGAAACTGGTAAACTTTTTATACAAGTATTGCATGTTATTTATCTCCACCATTTCAAATATCAATTCGTTTTTAATACCTATACTATCGGTTTAAGTCATGGTCATATGACTCATATCCATCTTGGTCTTGTTCTAATCCAAAAAATACTTGGAAATTTTATTTAGTGTTCGTGGATGTCTTTTTATGACTGCGAAACTAAGGTATTTTCTTATTGTGATAAAGTAATTTCACAAGTGATAAAACTGATAAAGTAATTTCCCTATTGCTGAATATAATTAAGATATGCTCGACTATGGTTATGCTTCAATTTTGTAAAGATGATTCTTACAGAAGCAGAATTAATAGAGAAAACTCTCTCTACCTTCCTAGCTTCGACACTTATATTGTACATACAATATCATTTAATGTATATTGCCAAGCAACTTTCAATCAGCTTATCAATTATCTGGAAATAGCTGAAAACATGACAGGATCATGATGAACAACAATAATAATTAGGCCTACCGGAACAAAGAGAGTTCCAAAAGTAAATTATGGAAAATATGGCCAAAAGAGGACGAAACCCTAATTTCAAGGGTACATAATTCTAATGGACAATCTGGTTCATATAATCATCCTAATAAGGAAGGAAATTGCAACAACGTTGCACAAAATCGTGGGAACTAGTGCACCACGTAAAAAGGGGCAAGGAGGAAGAGGCATGGGCCATGGAGGCCATGCCAACGCCGGCAAAGTAAAGCGTGGTAATAAGGTGTCAAAAGCACCAATCTATCCTCCAAAGGCACATGGTGCTGAACACTTTTTCCCGACGAACGGTTCGTCGCTATAGCCCTTTACCAACGAAAGGATCCTCGCTATTGGTAATCTATCTTTTACCAATGAACGGATCGCCAATGAAGCATGTGTTGATAATGAGCTATATATACTCCACTTTCTGAGAATCATTCGAAGATACCAGAGATGACACAGACGTCAATCTCACAATTGCATATTTTAAAGTCGACCAAAGTAACGAGAAGACTACGGAAGTTCCAGACTTCAATTAAATTGCAATTGTTTTTCCAAGTTTATTATGTAATGGCATTTATGCCTTAATTAATTTGATAATTGTCATAGTTATTTTGGATTAGATCTTCTGGACAAGACCTCGATGTAATCGTTGGCACATTATTAATAAATTTCGAATTTTCTTCAAAGAATGGCAAGTATTCTTCGAAATTTTATTTATGTCATGGACATATTTTTTGAATTTTCTCGAAGTACTGAGCAAATTTCGAATTTTTCCTCAATGTAATGAAGGATATTAGTGTCAACGGTTATTATTGGAAAACGTATTGTAAGAATGGACAAAAATACTTATGTATTATTTCTAAATGGTTGTGGAAGAAAGCGCATCTTAGAAAAACTTATGTGTCGATCTTGTGGGTTACACTTAACCACTATTCGTATTATCGAATCCAACAATATTTTTAGAGATGATATTTTGGATTCCGACATATATAGGTTTTGACACGGTCGTTTGGAACATCCATGTCGTGATTTGATGATCCGTATATTGAAAACCTCAAACGGACATCCTTTTTATCGAGCTAATAGAAGCACGAATCAAAGGTTGATTCAAGGAGATGAGACAGCTATGAGAAAGTGCAAAAATTTTGTTGTCCGACGCATGTCGACCGGTCGAACTAATCTCGTCGACCGGTCGAACTACGTACAGGAACCGTCGATGCATACATCTACCGGTCGAAGTACCCCTGTTGATCGGTCGAGAAAAGTCTCATTGTCCAAATTTGAACAAGATTCCTCATATGCTTCTGCCTTTATGGCCAAGGGGTCATTTTACAAAGCCTGTTCCTTGAGCAAATTAGGATCGAGACCATCCTATGCTAAGGACACAAAAGAAATTATTCCATTCTTACATCGTATCCGATGAGATATTTGTGGACTCATCCAACTATAATGCGGATTTTTGAGATAATTTATGGTTTTGGTGGATGCATCGACATACTGGTCACATGACGCTTTATTGTCCACATACAATGTTGCTTATACAAAACTTCTAGCACAAGTTATACGCTTAAGGGCTCACCACCCAAATCATCCTGTTATGTCAAATATGTCTTGACAATGCTAGAGAGTTTACATCACAGAAGTTTGATGATTCTTGCATATTTATTGGGATTAAAGTAAATATCTCGTACCTCATGTGCATACACAAAATGGTCTCGCAGAAGCCACCATTAAGAGATTTTAAAATGGTCTCAGACATTGGTTATGCACACCAATCTCCCACTATCTGCCTGGGGTTATGCAATATCGCATGCAGCTTTACTTATTCATTTTCAGACCCACAACCAATCAACCGTTTTATGCGTACCAAATGGTAACTGGATATGAGCATGATGTCTCACTTTTTACGCATATTTAATTGCGCGGTTTATGTGCCAATTGCGCCCCCACAACGTTGCAAATTCGATGCCTGATGCGTTTTCTGATATTGATAAAGTGACGAGATCAAATACACACATGCCTGCAAGGTTGGAAATCTCCTAAAGAAAGAGGGGATATGACACCGATAATGGTGTCATAACCACACAAAGTGGAGGTGTGGTTGAGGTCGTGGTTCCCTAAAGAAAAAGGGTGAGACCACTTGGTTCGATGGATATTCGCCAAAGGAAGGAAGCGAGTTTGGCACAGCTTAATCCATTCATCATCAATATCGAAACCCGTCTCATGAGATTATCTCTGATTAAGTCCATGAATCAATATTGGGGGACGTCTCAATGATTGAACCAATTTCAGAGAATATAAAAATCTCGATAAAATGCATGCATGCTTGAGACGAAATTCTTGATGATGAATTGCTCAATAGAATGTATGAGCAAGATGACATCGAACCACGCTCTGTTGAAAAATGTCAACGTAGAGCATATTGGCCTAAATGGAAAGATGCAATACCAATTGAACTAGTTTCACTAATGTTTATGCCGTTTCCTAACTGCCCGGTAGTGTCGCACTTGGGTACCTGAAAGCACGAGATTGGTCAGGGGAGGTCGGCGTGTACCGACCGAAGGCCCTCCGACGCTCAAGTTAGTAACGGTAAGTTCTAAGAGCAGTGTGTTTGGGATTCGGAGAGAACCTCTCTAAATAAGGAGTGAGGACTCCTTATATATGATGTGAGGTCGGAGACAAGCTTCCCTGGCGTGGGGGACATCCCCTGACACGAGGAATATTCCCTGGTCCACTACCTCGATGTGCGCATCGAGGGATGGCGGCGCCTAGTGCAGCATGGGTATGCGACTTAGTGCGATCCGTGAGGTAGTGGACAAGCACGTGTGCCGGTGGCCGTACACCCGCCTGGTCTTACCGGTACCGCGGGGTATTGCCAGGGTTACGACTGCGGCCTATGGCTTACTCTGCCGTTGGGGCATTGCGGGGCAGTATACTCGGTAGGGGATCCCTACCGAGTCGGTAGATGCCGCCGGGGCGTTGTCGAGGTTATGTGCTCGGTAGGGGATCCCTACCGAGTCGGCGACCGATTCCGTGTGATGGGGTTCATAGGCCGGCTGCTCCGGTGATAGTGAGCTACTTCGGGCCCTTCGCGGGGCCTATCCCGGTACATATATGAAATGGTAGCAGCAACTAACAAAGCAAAAAAGGTATTTGGGTACATAGTGCTAACGTCTCCAAGTGTAAAGCCTATTGGACATAAATAAGTCTTTGTTAGAAAGCGTAAAGAGAAGAATGAAGTCTTGAGATATAAGACTCACCTCGTGGCGCAAGGTTTCTCACAAACGCTCTGGGATTGACTACGAGAAGACGTATTCACTCGTAAGGAATGATATTACATTCCGCTACCTTGCCGCTTTGGTAGTTTCCACAAATAACTTGACATGCAGCTTATAAATGTGGTTACAGCATATGTCTATGAGATCTAAATTCAGATATATATATATATATATATATATATATATATATATATATATATATATATGAAAGTGCCTAATGGACTTCAATTACCCAAATCAAGTGATGTGAACGTAAAATACGTTCACAAAGTGCCTTTAATTACTGGATTTTGCTATTCTGAAAGCTTAATTGTCTGTTTACTGTTTGTTTTCGTGTGTTTAGGGAAAATATGAGAAAAATGCTAAATTCAACACAAAAGGTGAATTTTGGAGGTTTAGCGCATTCCGAAAATATTAAAAGTCAACCGTGATTTTTCTCTGATGACACCGGTCATCTCTCGGAAGTGGATTACAGATAGTGTACGAAGATTTTGTAAACCGTTCCAAATTCCGGCAATTTTGCCGACGAACCACCACATAAGGCGGCGCAACCACCACACGCGGTGGCGATACACATTTTAAACCTCCATCTTATTTTCCCTTGTTTATATTTTATGTTTATTTATTTTACATATTTCTTTTATAATTAGTTCATTTGTTATTTTATTTATTTCTTTTGTTTTATTTTATAATTATTTATTTAATTTCTTTTTATTTTAATTTTATTTTTGTTTGTTTTCTGTTTGCAGCTCCCATGTTACTTACCCGCTCCTTATTCCTACCATGTGTTCGCAGCATCTCCAGCTAGCCTCCTCCACTTTGAATTCAAAACCAATTGGCTGGAATTCCATGTTCAGCTCAATCACCATTCCACGATACCAGCCACCACCACTACAGTCCATCACCTCCACCATCACTGCATATTCCCTCTGCGTTGGCAGCCACCACCATCTCCTTGGCTGCTTCTGCCCATTCTTCTCTATTTAAGGAAGTCCCTGCAAGCACAAATTCACAGACAACAATCTAATTATCTTCTTCTCTTTTGCAGGTATGGGAACTGCTCAAAAGCCAAGCAGCCAGCTCGGAATTCCTCTTTGCACCCAAGAAGCAACCACCGTGCCTTCTCTGTGCACACATCGCCATTCTCCCTCACGCCGGCAACAAACCCAATGGCCAAGCAACCTGCAACCAATTCAAGTTTTATTTCCTGCAAATTCACAATCAATCAAGCAATCTAATTATTGTATTTTGTTTTGCAGGTTTAGAGCAACTCACCCACCGTGAACTTCATCGTGCCCGTGCTCTCTCGTCCTTGCCGGCGTTTCCTCTACAGCCCGTGAACTCCAGCCGTCGATCCATGGCAGCTCCCAAATATCTCTCTGCACCCATCAATACCAACAGCCCAATTCGAATTGGGTATCCACAGAGAACAATCACCATGATCATCACAGCTTCACAACCCCCCCGCAATTCCGAATCCATCCATCACCGTCGCCGAGCACCCGGACCACCATTGATCTCATACCCATTCCGGACTCCCGCCGTACTCTCTCGATCGAAACCTTCGAGCCCAGACGGAATAAGCCCAGCGCCATGTCGATCCCGCATGGCCAAATGCGTGCTCGGCTCCGCCGTTGCCATCCTTTCTCTCCGCCGTACCCATCGTCGATGCCGGCGCCGTCGCTGTTCTTCCATGCCACCTCAACGCTGTGCCCACCCCGCCGTGTCAAGCCTGCAAAGTTTCCATCTCTCTCGCCCTCTCGTATTCAGAGAAAGAAGAAATAGAAAAGAATGAGAGAGCCCAAAGACGGGCCGGAGCAAATGATCGAGGAAGAATGGGGTTGAAAAGTTAACAGGACAATTTTGGCATTTCCGAGAAAACAAGAATGGGCTGTTGACTTCCTTTGACCCGCATTGACCAGCCTAATTGCAGCAACCCAAGCCCAAGGCCCAAAATTCAAAGTGATCTCTACACCCGCCACATCCAAATTGATCGTTACCATAGCTGAGTCTGCCACATTCGCCTGCCAGACAGTGTCCATTTTCATGGACACAACAGTAACATTTTTCTCAAACTCGTTTATTTATTATAATTTATTTTTGTTTAATTAACTATTCGTGAATAATTTTGGGAAATGTTATTGTTTATTTATTTTCTATTTTGTGTAATAATTGTTGGATTGAAGTTGATTGATTTTTCTAGCAGCTTCTGTGAATTTTGTTTGTTTGGTTTTATCTTTAATGTTGAAACTAAATAATAAGGATCACAGATAGTTGGGCGGTCCCGCTAGGTCGTGCACTTGAATTAAGAACTCTTTTTCTATTGATTAGCTTGACAGAGTGGTCTCGGAGTTAATTGTTAGGGAAAGTTTTATTTGGGAGAAGTATGATGGTCCAGCATCTTACATGTGTTAGTTTCGGATTCATGGCTAGGGAGTTGGTTAATCTTCAAAACAATATTTGTGTGTGTGTTTCTTGTTTTCAAAAATAATAAAAATCCAAAAATATTTCTTTTTATTGTTTTCAAAATTATCAAAACCCCCAAAAATACTTTTGTATATAATGTATATTTTTGTAAATAGAAACAATACTGTATAGTTTATTTAATTTTGTATATATATATTCTTTATTCTTTATACTTGTTAATATAATTCTTTATTTAATTTAATTTATTGTGACATTGAAAAGTAAATATAACAATCCTCTGTGGGAAAAACTTTTATTTCCCATTATACTTTACAACGACAATTGTTAGGAATTTAGGTAATAATTAATGACCACGGTAAAAACCGTACAATCATTTTGGCGCCGGCTCGCAGGGGATTGTTTTTACTATTTACTTTTTACTATTGACTTTTGACTTTTGACTATTGACTATTGACTATTGACTTTTTACTATTTGTAAATAATACTTGTTAAATTTTTATATACTTAGTAATTTTACTTGTAGATATTTTACACTTAGTAATTATACTTAGGTATCCTGAATGTAGTTGATTATTTTTGTTGTTGTTGTAAGTTGTAACTTGAACGGAATAGGTAAGGTCCTTTTATTAATATTGGCCTAAACCCTTCATTTTTACCGTAAGGTTATTTGAGGTTGAGGGCGGCCTTTATTAACACTTGGAGAATTGTCGAACACTTAAGTGCTTTCTCAACTGAGTAAGGGGCCCATGGATGGTGTCTAGGTCGAGACCCTGGGTGACAGGTTTTGGATTCAGATGACTATAGACTGACGTAAGTCGATAGGGGTGTAAGCCTCCGTAGTCCACTAAATGAATCCTGCCCCTCGCTTATTCTCATATGATCTGGCCATTCGCCTCTGAAAACACGGAAAGTCATTTAAGTCAAGGCATTGCACCTAGGCCGTAAGTCCACCTTGAGTTACCGCTTGGAATCAACTTTCATTTTTTTGCAACTATATTCAGGCAAAAGAAAATATTTTTCTGTAAATAAAATATACGTAGATATTTATTTTGTATAGATAATTTGTGATACATTTTTAAAATTGTAAATATTTATTTTTATTTTGTAAATTTATTACTAACCTTTTTATTTTGTATAGGAAATAATCCGGGTTTATCAGAAATTCTACCACATACATCGGAGCATACATTTAGGAAGTCAAGGTTGAAAAACCTTGAGGTTGATGTCTTGTTGGTGATTTTTGGTTTCCTCGGGAGTAAAAAGGTAAGTTTTCTTTTCACTCTCGTTATTTATTTAAAAAAATATATAAAAAAAATAAGAAAATAAATTTGTAATTGTAAATAAAATAAAAAAATAAAAAAAGAGTGTTTGTAATTATCTATTTTTACTGTTTATAATTACTGTTTGTTTTATTTTTGGGCTTGTTGTAGTTATTTGTTATTGGGCCTTAGGCCCGTTTGTGTGATTGGTTAGTGTTTTAGGTTTCGTAAAATAAAAAAATAAAAAAAAAATTTAGCCCATTGGGCTCGTGTCATTCACGAAGCCCAAAACCCGTAACCCAAGCCCATTAGTGTGTCGGGCCTGTTCGTTTTTAGGCCCATTAGTTTAAGCCCACCAATAATGGGCCGGAGTTTTCTTTGGCCCAGGCCCACTTTAAGGCCCAGACCATTCCGATGGCCCAAGCCCGTTTAAAGTGTCGGCAAGCGCGTGTGCTACGCGTTTTCACTGTTCACTTTACGACTTTTCGTAAAGTATTAAAAAAATAAAAAAATAAAAAATCGAAAATCAAGAAAAAATGTGATTGGGCCGACGCACGACTTTTGCGTCGGCCGATTTCTTTAATAAACCGCACGCGTTTCTACTGTAGACTTTACGACTTTCGTCGCTCGATCCGGAAATTGCGGGTCTTCTGTCTGTGGCACGTGTGCGAGCGTGTGTCTTTCCCCTTCCCTTCTGTTTGCGTTAGTTCCCTTAGGTCATTTCACGTTTTCCCTTAGTCTCTCTCTCTCTCTCTCTCTCTCGTTTTCTCTTTCGTGTTCTTCATCTGTTCTTGAGTTTTTCCCAGAAAACCTCCCAATTCCCAGAAGCTATCCTCCCTTCCCAACCCAAAAATGGCCAAGAGAGTCAATTCTTTCAGCGATTTGTTTCAGGCAGGTCCTTCAGAGAACCCAATCTTTGAAGGTCTGGCTGAAATAATTCCACCGACCATGCTCAATAGCGCCGATGCTAGCATGCCGACCGAGCCACAACCACAACCGCAACCACTACCCCAAGCACCAATCTTGGTTGCTGATCCACCTGCCGAGCCGGAAGCCGCTCCTGTTTATAGGAGACTTCCGAGGACAAAGTACACCAAAGCTCAGAGAGATGCAGTTGCGGCTTTCTTTGCGGTGTATTCTCACCCCACCAAGCCACAACGAGAAAGATTTGGTCCGAAAATCAGACTAGAGGAGGACCAAGTCTATTATTGGGGGTCGAGAAATAGGAAGAAGTTCGGTATCCTTACTTCTGAGCAGCGCATCGCCGAGCTAGAGAGAAGAAACGATGAGCTGGTGAGCAAGAACGAGGAGCTTCAAATGCAGAATCAACGACTCGTCGATGCTCTCCACAGCGGCATTTGTCCTAATTGCGGAGGTCCTGTTCCGCACTCAGATATGCCACGGCGAAGGCTCGAAGTTGTTCCTCAACAACAAGAGCCTATTCTCGAGTTGTCCGACGATTCCATCGACATGGACCACTTAAGAAGGGATGTGCGGAGCCTCATGCCTACCCTAGTCGAGCGCCCATCCATACCTTTGCCATCTGACACCCTTCCCGGACCTGCTCATGATCTCGTCGGAGTCCACACCGACTTGATCTCGGATATCGCCCGCAAGGCCAAAGACGAGCTCCTGCTCATGGCCACTGCCGGATTTCCTTTGTGGATAACTTCACCGACTCCCGACACGTCTATTCATCCCGAGACTCTTAATAGGGCCGAGTACTTGCGAGTGTTTCAACGTGCTGAACCTGCACCGTACTTCAAGGCGGAATCCTCGAGACACTCGGCAACCATTCACCTTTATCTGACCACCATTGTTCAGATCTTAATGGATGTTGGTCGATGGTTGCCCGTCTTCTGTAGCATGATCACAAATGCCAAGACGCTGGAGATCCTATCCTCCAGCAACGAAGAAGGCTACGAGGAGCAGAAGCAAGTGATGTCGGCCGAGTTTCTGGTGCCATCTCACCTCGTTTCAACTCGTGAAGTCCAGTTTGTTCGGTATTCTCACCAACAACTGGATGGAAGTTGGGTCGTCGTGGATGTCTCCGTGGATGAATTGCGTTCAAATCCAAAGCCTTCCGTGAGATCGATTTGCCGAAAACGCCCCTCCGGATGCCTGATATGTGATCTTCATAATGGATCTTCCTTAGTTACTTGGGTCGAGCACATGGATGTACGTGAAAAGGAGATGAAGGCCATTTTCGAACCTTTCGTTCATTCAGGGTTCGCTTTTGGTGCAAAGCGTTGTATCTCAACTCTCCAACGACAAGCCGAGCGCTACATGTGCGCCACAGGTATCCACTCTTCACCCGGTGACTCGATCATTTCTCCTGAAGGAAGAAGAGGCCTTGCGGAAATGGCAAAACAGATGACAGTCTGTTTCTTCAACGATATCAGCAACTCCACGTACCACCACTAGACTTGTTCGAACCGAACAAGAGACACTCGAATGGAGGTCAGGACCAACAAGCGAAGGGGTGATCCGAGCAAGCCCCCTGGAGTCAATCGTACTGCTGGTTTGAAATTCCGGTTGCACGGAATAGTCCCAATAAACGGTAGTCGTTCTAAACACTAATCGGAGAGCATACACAACTTTGAACAAATTAAAAGTTTAATCTCTCCACAACCTAACAACCTAGGTTCAAACAATTGCACAAACAATTCACAATTGACAACAAATATATATGCAACAAGCACAATCAATTGTACAACCTAGAATCCCAAAGTGAGCATCATCAATAGCTCACCACGGACTATATCTATCAATGTATGAACAAGCACACAATATGCTAATCAATTAAGCACAATAGCATATAAATAAGCAATCATACAATATGCTAATTAATTAAGCATAATACAATAGATACACAAACACACAAACAACACACGATATGGTCACCCGGAAACCTCTACCTCTAGAGGGAAAACCGGAGGGGAGCCGTACCCCACGCTCTTGTGTAACACTATGAAAAACGCCAATTGGCAAACACATACAAGGGGGAATCACAATCCCAAACTCTACACTATCAACCCTATGACTAGTGGCAGCTCTAACCTTGTGTAGCCTCCAAATGCTTCTTCAAGTGCTCCCACCTCAAGCCGCTCCAATTGAAAGAACTTCACCACGTGAATCCTCCAACCGCAAGCATCACCAACAATGCAAATGTGTGTGTGTATGAGTGAATGAAATGAATTCAATTCGTTTGACACAAGCAAGTAAACAAGGAACACTTGCTAGAATCAAAACAAATCGAATTGACAATCCTTGAATATGATTCAAGGGTTGATTTAGTTATTCACAAGGAACAATAACTAAATCAACAACATCAAAAATGTGAGGAGCCTATAACATGGATCTAGGGTCACTCAACAATACCAGAAAAACTCTCTCAAGGCGTTTTAGACAATAGGGAAAGAGATGAAAGAGTTTAAACAAATGAAAACCGAAGGATTCTATTTATAGAAAACAAAACAGGCGCTCGGGCGATCGATCGTCACTATTCACGATCGATCGTCACTATTCAGGAACAGTGGTACTGTTCATGAACAGTAACACTGTAGCAACGGCTACATTTTTGAATCTCAACGGGCAGATTCTCCAACGACACTATTGACGATCGATCGCACGATTCCAGGCGATCGATCGCACTGTTCATATGAACAGTAACACTGTAGCACATGAACAGTAACACTGTAGCAAAAACAGAAAAATATCTTAAAAATAAATGTTTGCTTAACCAAATGAAATTTAATTAATTTCTAGCAAACCTAAGATATTTGTGCTACTATTTAAGCATAAACAAAATGTATGAAATGCATATGCATGATTCATACCTTGAGATGCTTGAACGAAACCTTCGATGAACAATAATCGAAGTCCGGAGAAAAGACCGGATAAGAAAGGCGTCTTCACGAACCATCTCGAGCAAGAACAACCTAAGCCACTATTCCTAATCCCTTAAATAACCTAGCATTGAATACAATAAAATGCTAATACAAGGGAAGAGGTTTTGTTAAATAGGAAATAGCCAATAGCAAATATTTTGCCCTTACAATCTCCTCCTTTGGCATTTCCTAGACAAAACCTCAAATGAAATACAACTCAAATAACCTATGCTATAATAAGGTATCTTCAATGTCGACAAGATATTCCTGCAACGATCAACACTAAAGCACAAGATACCGTGAAGCATGTATGGTATAACAATTGAGTTATAAAACAATATGGCATAATAAACATTCTCCATTTAAACAATTAAATCTCCCCATTAACATGTAATTCTCCCCTTAACAATATAATTCTCCTCCTTTCAATATATCTCCTCCTTTTTGTCTAGAAAGGCCAAAGGAGGGAGAAAACAAAGTCGTATAAATAACATGTTATGAACAACATAAACATGATACATAATGGAAACCAATTGAAAACAATTGATAGCATACGACATAAATGAGACTTTGAAATAATAATCCATAAGGATACAAAGTCTCCTCCTCAAAAGAATACCAACAAGTAAACATCATGCAATGAGAAACAATAATCATTAAGCATAGATGAATAAAGCTTAGTCTATCATATGCAAGTTATGCAAGTCATAACAAGATATAAAATAAGAAGTTCAAGACATAAGCAACTTGAGGCAATTCCAAGGAGTCTCCTCCTAAATGAGGTAGGGGGGTACTAACTAAGAGTACAAGATGGGGTGTACTAACTATGAGTACAAAATGGGAGTGTACCTACCAAGAGTACATGTAGAGAATAGCCATATCAACAATACAAGTTGTAAATCAATCAAAGATTAACAACTACATGATCTTCCTAAAAGAAAAAATAAGGAAGATAAACAAAAAAAAAATCCTTACAAACATGCAAGACTTCCCAAAACATATGAAGGGGAGAACACCAAATAAACACATAGTGTAGGTGTGTGCAAAGGATTTTAACATCTATTTGCTCAATATACGGCTCATTGGATAACCAACTCGGACAAGACCTAGACTTCATGGAAGAACTAGTGAGCATGAGCAAATAAATGGTCATTCCATATTGGAATAAAATAGGACAATCATATGATAAGTCCTAAAGGGATGCAAGACACCAAATTGAAAATACCAATTTGAAATACTTTTAGCAAAAATGGCTTGGCAAGCGGAAGACTAAGAAACTATAACAAATAGTTTACAAAACATAAGCCAAAAATACCAAAGAAATATACCAAATGAAAGACAAAGTCAAGCATTTCATCCCAAATAAAAACATCAAATGGATTTATAACAAAAGAAGCTCATAGAGTTCTAGACAAACAAAAACACCATTTGAAGGAGGCACAAAACCAACAAGTTAACCAAAACTCACTATGGAGTATAAAAGGTTTTGTGGTGCTATTGCAACTATACCTCAATATATAGGAGACATAAAGACAAGATTGCCACACATTAAAAGCAATTTGTGCATTAAAGCATTGGTCTCCACCAAAAATCTTAATTTGCAACTTAGATAAAATATCTAAAATATGAGCAATAAGAAGCAAATCAAGATACCCAAAACTCATTTAAAAACAACTAGAATAACTAGTTCAAGAACCAACAATTTTGACACCAAAATTGAAATCAAAATTGAAATGAGTTAAAATGGGATTTATAACCTCTACAAAACAACCTCAACAACATAAAATACTCAAAAGTATGAAGAGGCAAGAGGAAATAAAGCTTTAAAAGCAATTTAGGTCGATAAAATTGCAAGCAGCAGAGAGGCGATCGATCGTAAAACAGGGTGCGATCGATCGTGAAGAATCGAAAAAATAAACTGCTCTTTGCCTTCTGTGCGATCGATCGCCCGATAGGGTGCGATCGATCGCACGTTCCAGTAGCTAAAAACCTTAAAGGCGATCGATCGCATATCAGGGGCGATCGATCGTTCCCCATATAAACTCGACCAAAACCTAATGTGCGATCGATCGCCTGATAGGGTGCGATCGATCGCAATACCTTCTGACTTTAAGAAATAAAGACTCATCAACAAGTCAAAAGCATACCTATTTCTCCAAACACCATGGAAATAAAGCAAGCAAAATAAAAAGGCATACAAGTCAAAAGACAAACCAATCAATTCATCAATGAATTGAGGGACAAACAATTGATGATTAAATCATCAAACATAAAATGATTAAGTCTCATTCTTAATCTATGAAATGTCCTTCAAGACTTCAAGAGAAACATACATGTGTGAAGTCTAGGACAATAAGAGACTCAATCATGGTCATTGACCAACACTTTCTTGACCCAAACCATCTTGTTTGAGACAAGGGGAGGAGATGAGGAACCACTAAGGGTTTGAGGTATGACCACCCTAGAGAGTTTGACAACTTCACTCAAAAGATATTGCATTTGATCCTTAAGTGAAGTGTCATGTGAAGGTGTGAGAATATAGGCTTTCCTAGGTTTACACTTCACATTTTTAAGGCCTTTAAAGACACAAGTCTTCTTAGGTGCATTGCACTTAGGCCTAACATGACCAATTTTGCCACAATTATGACAAGTAGGAATAAATTTCTTTTTGGTCCTAATTAACTCTCTAACAATTGGTGGTGAGCTAGGAGACTTAAGAGTTTTCCTATAAATATTGCACCTTGGTTTGATATGACCAATCTTACCACAATGGTGACAAGTAGGCACAAAACTTTTAGGCTTTAGGGACTCAATTACAATGGGGGTTGAGTCTAAAGCCACAACATCAATGGTCTTAGAAGAAGAAGAGATAAAGCTCTTTTCCACAAAACCAATGTCACTCTTGACATCAAGAGTAAAAACATTGTCAATCTTGGCATGACATATGGTCAAATCAAGAACCTCTTTTCTATACTTATAAACACTCTCTTTAAGTTCATTATTTTCAAGAGATAGAGTGTTGATATGAGAATCCTTATTAAGGACCTCACTTTTAAGCTCTAAGTTTTCCTTACTAAGGAATTGACACTTTTCTTCTAGCTCCATAATGCTCAAACACAAAGATTTAAATTTATTAACATCTTGAGCATTACCATTAAATAAACCCTCAATATTGGCTTCAAGTTCATCTTCACCAATATCCTCATCACTATCTACATTTGAACAATTGTCCAAATGACATGGACTTGAAGAGTCCTCCCTAGCAATTAAACCTACAATAGGTACATCCTCATGATCCGAGGAAGAACAACTCTCATTGGAATCGCTCCAAGAGTTACATGCGGTTTCTACCTTATTAGTGCATTCGGTCAAATCGTGACCATAACCACCGCATGTTAAACAATGAGGACCACGCCTCCTAGATAATGAGAATTTTCTACGACTTTGTAAAAACCTCTCATACTCGTCATTTAAATCCGACAAAGAGGAACAATCTCTAATTGTCATGACGCACAAAGAAACGACAAAACCGTGATCGACTCTATTTGCCTTAAGAGAAGGCTCTGATACCAATTGAAATTCCGGTTGCACGGAATAGTCCCAATAAACGGTAGTCGTTCTAAACACTAATCGGAGAGCATACACAACTTTGAACAAATTAAAAGTTTAATCTCTCCACAACCTAACAACCTAGGTTCAAACAATTGCACAAACAATTCACAATTGACAACAAATATATATGCAACAAGCACAATCAATTGTACAACCTAGAATCCCAAAGTGAGCATCATCAATAGCTCACCACGGACTATATCTATCAATGTATGAACAAGCACACAATATGCTAATCAATTAAGCACAATAGCATATAAATAAGCAATCATACAATATGCTAATTAATTAAGCATAATACAATAGATACACAAACACACAAACAACACACGATATGGTCACCCGGAAACCTCTACCTCTAGAGGGAAAACCGGAGGGGAGCCGTACCCCACGCTCTTGTGTAACACTATGAAAAACGCCAATTGGCAAACACATACAAGGGGGAATCACAATCCCAAACTCTACACTATCAACCCTATGACTAGTGGCAGCTCTAACCTTGTGTAGCCTCCAAATGCTTCTTCAAGTGCTCCCACCTCAAGCCGCTCCAATTGAAAGAACTTCACCACGTGAATCCTCCAACCGCAAGCATCACCAACAATGCAAATGTGTGTGTGTATGAGTGAATGAAATGAATTCAATTCGTTTGACACAAGCAAGTAAACAAGGAACACTTGCTAGAATCAAAACAAATCGAATTGACAATCCTTGAATATGATTCAAGGGTTGATTTAGTTATTCACAAGGAACAATAACTAAATCAACAACATCAAAGATGTGAGGAGCCTATAACATGGATCTAGGGTCACTCAACAATACCAGAAAACTCTCTCAAGGCGTTTTGGACAATAGGGAAAGAGATGAAAGAGTTTAAACAAATGAAAACCGAAGGATTCTATTTATAGAAAACAAAACAGGCGCTCGGGCGATCGATCGTCACTATTCACGATCGATCGTCACTATTCATGAACAGTGGTACTGTTCATGAACAGTAACACTGTAGCAACGGCTACATTTTTGAATCTCAACGGGCAGATTCTCCAACGACACTATTGACGATCGATCACACGATTCCAGGCGATCGATCGCACTGTTCATATGAACAGTAACACTGTAGCAAAAACAGAAAAATATCTTAAAAATAAATGTTTGCTTAACCAAATGAAATTTAATTAATTTCTAGCAAACCTAAGATATTTGTGCTACTATTTAAGCATAAACAAAATGTATGAAATGCATATGCATGATTCATACCTTGAGATGCTTGAACGAAACCTTCGATGAGCAATAATCGAAGTCCGGAGAAAAGACCGGATAAGAAAGGCGTCTTCACGAACCATCTCGAGCAAGAACAACCTAAGCCACTATTCCTAATCCCTTAAACAACCTAGCATTGAATACAATAAAATGCTAATACAAGGGAAGAGGTTTTGTTAAATAGGAAATAGCCAATAGCAAATATTTTGCCCTTACATGGTTGTTCTGTCGTGCATCTTTCCCATCACACCAGGATCTTTGAGTTCCTCAAAGACGTTCAGACGAGACCAATGTGGGATAGTTTGTCGATGGACAGCTCTGTACGTGTGCTAGCAAATTTCACCATCGGTCTTGACCCGCGCAATCAGATTTCGGTGCTCGCTATAAATAGTCACGATGACTTCCTCATTCTTCAGGAGTGTTGCACCGATGCAACGGGGTCGTCTGTGATTTATGCGCCGATTAACCATTCCATTCTCCAATGTTTGTTATGTGGAGTTGAACCGGAGCCATTTCCGCTTATGTCATCAGGCTTCTCCATTCTGCCTAACATATCCGGAGCTATTCTTGACGGAACACTGCTGACCATAGTATTCCAGATCTCGGTGAAGGCTACATCAGCCAAATCTGCCGTGGAGTCGGCAACAACCCTTGTCCAGGACACACTTCAAAGGATCAGAGCCGCAGTCAATTAAGGAGCAAACGTTGGATGCAAGGCCCTGCTAGCCTTGTTTGTGACTGTTGGTGACTTGCTTCGGGAGGAGCTGCACGATCTACAAAGGGGAGTTTTTCTATAACTTATCTGTTTTTCATTTGTATAAATGTTGTGTGTTTACTTCTGTTTATTTCAGTTTGTGTGTTTATTTCTGTTTGCGTGTTTAAATTCAATAACCATACTTGAATTTTTCATTTTCGTGAAATATTTGTCAACATTGAGGACAATGTTTAATTCAAGTGTGGGGGGAAGGTTTATTGAAAAGAAAAGAAAAACTTTGAAAAATTCAAAAAAATAATTCAAAAAAATAATTTACTTGTTTTTGTTTTCTACGGTAACAATATATCGACTAGATCATACTTACTCCCTTGGTAGCGTTGAACCTACCATTGCACTTAGTAAGTCACTGTGGTCACGTATTGTTACCTACATTGAAAAATCAAAAAAATCAAAAAATCAAAAATTACAAAAATATTTGCTTCTGTTTTGTGTTTTTGTGTGTTTATTTGTGTTGTGTTTTGTTCTTTCCAATTCCGATGATGAATTGAGTTTAATCTGTTATGATTTTGAGAATGTTGATTATATGTTAAGGTTTTGTGTGATTTGCTTTGGATTTAATATGCATAACTTATGATTGCTCGAAATTCCATGTTCACATAACCTGTTTCGATTAATTGATTGCAATCCGAGAAGCACATTTAAACATACATTGTCATGCATACCCAGAAAATGTGAGGATTTGAGCCTATTGTATATTCACATGTATGCATATTTCATAAATTTACTGGTTCTTCATGTGTGCACAATTCATGAGTTTTTGAACCTAGAACTTGCTCAGAGACCTCTTGAAATATTTTGTTAATCTGTAATGAATTAGAAATGAGTAAGGCATTAGTTGAGCACCATGGCCAAAGTATTCACCATCCATCTAAACACGAACTTTAGGAATCCCCTTTTGAACTAAACACTCATTAGCCGTTTTTTTTGTTCACCCACACCATCTCACCCTTGTTTTATTTATGTTTACAAGACGATGATAGTGACTTCTTGTGTTCTTATGCTTCGGGTTTTGATTTGTATGGTAGTATACCAAAAGGCAAGTGTGGGGGTGTATTTATTTTGTTGTATTTGTTCAAAGAAAGAAAAAAAAATCAGAAATAAAAAGAAGGAATAAATTCCTCAAAGAAAAAAAAAATAGAAAAGAAAGAAAGAAAAAAAAAATGTCAGAAAGAGAAATTCCAAAAATAGAGTTATTTTGTTGTATTATTTTTGAATTCAATAAAAGGTTGGAGGAAAATAAGAGTTGTTTCAGGTATAGCATAGCTATGAGTTTCAAAGTCGTTGACTTGTCTTGCAAACATGTGAAACATTTTTCATTTCTAGTCTTTTCACTTCATTTACCATTCACCCTTTGGTCCCTGTTTCACCTGAAAGTCCTTATGATCTGATGAGTTGTAGATTAATTGTGGAGATTCGGTTAATGAGCAAGCATATGGGAACGTTACTTGTGTAATTGTTTTGAGAGTAAACACTTAACCCTAAACACTGAGCGGAAATATTTAGTGAATCTTGTGAGGTTTAGTGGTTAATGTTGTTTCGATGTGCCTATTCGATTGCATGAGATTAATTGTACACTTGGTTTTCACACACTTCACCCGAGCATAAATGAGATGTACATATTAAATGCTTAGAAAATTCTTTAACCTTGGTATATAATTTTTATTATCTTGATTATAACTCTTTCGAACTCGCTGAGGATTATAGTTGGAAAGACCATATGTTTTGTGTTTCCCTTCCTGTTTTGTGTTGTTTTGTTTTGTGTTTGCTCGAGGACTAGCAATAGTTCAAGTGTAGGGGTGTGATGTGAACGTAAAATACGTTCACAAAGTGCCTTTAATTACTGGATTTTGCTATTCTGAAAGCTTAATTGTCTCGTTTAATGTTTGTTTTCGTGTGTTCGGGCCCGTGCTCTCTCTGTCCCTTGCCGGCGTTTCCTCTACAGCCCGTGAACTCCAGCCGTCGATCCATGGCAGCTCCCAAATATCTCTCTGCACCCATCAATACCAGCAGCCCAATTCGAATTGGGTATCCACAGAGAACAATCACCATGATCATCACGGCTTCACAACCCCCCGCAATTCCGGAATCCATCCATCACCGTCGCCGAGCACCCGGACCACCATTGATCTCATACCCATTCCGGACTCCCGCCGTACTCTCTCGATCGAAACCATCGAGCCCGGACGGAATAAGCCCGGCGCCATGTTGATCCCGCATGGCCAAATGCGTGCCCGGCTCCGCCGTTGCCATCCTTTCTCTCCGCCGTACCCATCGTCGATGCCGGCGCCGTCGCTGTTCTTCCATGCCACCTCAACGCCGTGCCCACCCCGCCGTGTCAAGCCTGCAAAGTTTCCATCTCTCTCGCCCTCTCTGTATTCAGAGAAAGAAGAAATAGAAAAGAATGAGAGAGCCCAGTACGGGCTGGAGCAAATGATAGAGGAAGAATGGGGTTGAAAAGTCAACAGGGACAATTTTGGCATTTCCATAAAACAGCAATGGGCTGTTGACTTCCTTTGACCCGCATTGACCAGCCTAATTGCAGCAAGCCCAAGCCCAAGGCCCAAAATTCAAAGTGATCTCTACACCCGCCACATCCAAATTGATCGTTACCATAGCTGAGTCTGCCACCTTCGCCTGCCAGACAGTGTCCATTTTCATGGACACAACAGTAACATTTTTCCCAAACTCGTTTATTTATTATAATTTATTTTTGTTTAATTAACTATTCGTGAATAATTTTGGGAAATGTTATTGTTTGTTTATTTTCTATTTTGTGTAATAATTGTTGGATTGAAGTTGATTGATTTTTCTAGCAGCTTATGTGAATTTTGTTTGTTTGGTTTTATCTTTAATGTTGAAACTAAATAATAAGGATCACAGATAGTTAGGCGGTCCCGCTAGGTCGTGCACTTGAATTAACAATTCTTTTTCTATTGATTAGCTTGACAGAGTGGTCTCGGAGTTAATTGTTAGGGAAAGTTTTATTTGGGAGATGTATGGTGGTCCAGCATCTTACATGTGTTAGTTTCGGATTCATGGCTAGGGAGTTGGTTAATCTTCAAAACAATATTTGTGTGTGTTTTTCTTGTTTTCAAAAATAATAAAAATCCAAAAATATTTCCTTTTATTGTTTTCAAAATTATCAAAACCCCCAAAAATACTTTTGTATATAATGTATATTTTTGTAAATAGAAACAATACTGTAAAGTTTATTTAATTTTGTATATATATATTCTTTATTCTTTATACTTGTTAATATAATTCTTTATTTAATTTAATTTATTGTGACATTGGAAAGTAAATATAACAATCTTATGTGGGAAAAACTTTTATTTCCCATTATACTTTACAACGACAATTGTTAGGAATTTAGGTAATAATTAATGACCACGGTAAAAACCGTACAATCATCAAGTGACTCTAAACCATGGAGTGCATTTTCGATTAGATTAAAATGCTCACTTTTTGTGACTACTTGATTGGGAATGGATATATAAATAATGGTTTAACAGAGCATGTTTATTAAAAGAACAAGTTCCGGATTTATAATTATTATTGTCTATGTTGATGACATGAATTTAATTACCACTCTCGAAGAAGTGAGAGATATTGCTACGTATTTGAAATCCGAATTTGAGATGAAAGATCTTGGGAAACTCGGTTTCTAGGCCTTGTGCTAGAGCATCGAGATAGTGGAATATTAATCCACCATTCGGCTTGTGTCCACAAGATGTTAATGAGATTTAACATGGAAAAGGTACATCCATTTTAGCACTCCCATGATTAATTGGACCCTAGATCGAAGGAATGATCAATTTCGTCAAAAGGATGATGACAAATAAAAATATATGGGCCGAAGTGCTATATCTAAGTGCAATAGGCGCATTATTGTACTTAATCTCAATGCACTATTGATTGGTTGTCAAAAAATAGGGAAGAGTAAATTAGACTCGGGATTGTCGAACCACTGGGATTGGAGGCCTAAAACCTAATTAGTAAAATGTAATCTAATTTTCTTAACACAAATAACAATTTTTAGAATTTTTCTTATTTTTATTTTCCAAAACACACAAAAATTAACAAACAAATCTAAACAAATAAATCATTTAAACTATGAGACTAAACTCAACTTACAAATAATTAAAATAAAACACAAGAAAATGTAAATCACACAAATAATTTTACTACCACAAATATATTAGCAAATATTTCACACAAATATAATTATACCAAATAAAATCACAATAATTGTTTAAGTCAAATATAAATTACTGAATTAAACTAAATAATGTAAATATGAATATTAGTAACTGTAAGAGAGAGAGACAAAACATATCGTGAGGGAGAGAGATAGAGCTCAAGAGAGAGCTTCTGTGAAGCACGGGTCCGAGAGAAGGGTCGCCGGAGAGAAGCTAAGCTGGTGCGGTCTGGGTGAGATGCGGCGCTGGGCTCGACAATTGGGTGATCCGAGATCTGGGTCGACGCCGGGCTTGGCGCAACAGTGGGTGCAGCGAGTGATTTGGGGAGTTCCGATGCGGTGTGGTTGTGAGACCGGACTCAGAAATGCCGGCGAGGATTGGGATCACTGGCTCAGGTTCCACGGTGGCAGAGAGGGGCTCTCGGCGCTGGAAGGCTCGGTGACGGCCATTTGACGAACCGTCAAAGTATGGGGTAAGTAGATTGTGAAGGGGGGTTGTCGTTCCAACGAGGATCGATGGGCTCCTTAATCCATTGGTAATTTGTGTGATCAAATACTCTAGCAATGATAGACTAGATGAGAAATGGAAAGAGTGAGTGAAGGTGAGTATGTGACAATGAGTGATGTAGTGGAGTAAAGTTTGGTTTTGGAAAAAGCAATGGTGAAATGCAAGCAACAAACAAACAATTAAAGTAAATGCAAGCAATAAAGGTAAATGTGTGTCCACAATAAGGAAAATGTTGGGGTTTTCGGGTTAGCCAAAGTCCAAATATGATGCTTAATGAACCAATTTAGTAATTATGCTTGTGCAATGGATGAATCAAGTTTCGTATCTTAGCCATGTTATGGGTCTAAGACCATCTTTTCTTATGTATTCATAGTGCCATGTTATGGGTCACTAGAACTCTCCCAATGTGGCTTGGGAGGCTAAGAGCACAAAGACTTAGAAGCTCAAACAAGGGGTCCTCATCACATCTACTATCAATTGCCTAGAGAGAGTTAGGAGTCACCCCAACAAACTCAATCAAAATAGGTTATACACATGCTCAAAGAGGTGACAAAGTTCCCTAAACATGCATTCAACACAAATTGAATTGGGTAATAGACATATCCATTCATCACAAAGCATCCATACATAGTTAATTCATCAATACATCACAATGGACTAGGGCACACAACCCTAGTCCCCAACAAGGTAACTACTCACTATCCATCAAGGTATGCATCATCACAATACAATAGCAAGCTAAAATCATGAATACAAGAGAGAGAAGGGGTGAGAAATGCTCAATCAATGGTGTATCCTTCTTCTTCTTGAGTGTATATGGAGTCCCTAATGTCTAGTGAGGATCCCAAGCTGCCCAAATGATGGTAGAAGTGGCGGAGGCGGCGAAGACGAGCTGAAGCGACGGATTCCGTCGACTGTCGACCGTTCGACAGGTAGTCGTCGACCGGTCGATGGTCGTGCAGAGGTTTAAGTGAGAAGGGGAAATGGAGAGAAGGAAAGGGGAAAGGAAGTGAGGTCGATTTGGGTCTGAATGGGAAGGCTAAAGATGACCTAAAGAAGCTAAAACTAAACTATATATAGGCAAGGGAATGGGAGAATGAAATGCTAGGATTGCTAGGGTTAAATCCAAGGGCTAAGGGTTTAAATGAAGGGCAATGAGGTAAATTCTTATGGGAGACAAAAGGAAGGAATAGACTAGGGGTGACCTCACCAAATCTAACATACTCCATGATGCATTGGAAGCTTCTTGATGAGTCACAAGGTTGACTTTCCTTTGACCTTGACCATCGGAGTTGACCAAGATTGACTTTTGACCAAACTTCCGGAATTCTCTTGCGACTCACTTCCGGGACTCCATGTTGACTCGTTGACGCTCTCAAGTCGGGGTTGACCACGAGTTGACTTTTCGGTCCTCGGGTTGACTTTTCGTCCTTTTCGCTCCAAAACGCGTCCTTTTGCTCCCGATATCCATCCGATGCTCGATTTACCTACAAGTGCGCAAACAAGGATTAGAGACTCACAAATGGCCATTGGACAAGCACAATAATGATGATTAGAGACCTAATTTGTATGCAAATCACATACAAATCACAAGAAGAGAGAGCAACAGCAGCAGTGAGCGATTTGGACGGTGCCGGTGACGTCTGGGTTCGGAATTGAAGAGGCACGGGCCTGGCTTGGGTCGCCGTCCGGCGACGAGCAGAGGATCGACGGCGTGGTGGTGACTGTGAGCATGTGTGTGATTGCAGGTGTACAGTGGTGAGGTGAAGATGATGGTGCTGCTGGTGATTGAATTTGATTAAGAAAACTTGCAGGTTGATTTCTTGTGATGAATCGAAGCTGGGATTGAGAGAGTGATTGTGATTGTGGTGGTAACAAAGAGAGGAGGTGGTGATTGGTTGCACGGCAGTGAACGGCAGCTTGGGTGGTGCGATGAGAAGCGGGTGTAGAGAGAAGGAAGCCGGGGTGCAGAGAGGAAAAGATGGAAGAAAAGAAAAAGAAAGAAGAAGAAGAAGAAGAAAAGGGAGAGGGGAGAAGAGAGGACCGGTGAAGAAGAAGAGATGATCCTTCATTGCAGAGAGAAAGCTTTCCTTAAGAAGACAGATGAGGATGGGAGCAGGTGGTGGTGAAGTGCAGCTGGAATCCAAGGGGGATTGTCGGCATGGTGGTGGTCGGAAAGGTGCCGGCTGATTCCTGCAAAGTCAACAAGAAGAAAATAAAATAAATAAAAGAAATAGAAATAAAATAAAATAATAAAAATAAATAAACAAATAAATAAATAAAAAGAGAAAGTAAATATATAAAACTAATAAAAAGGGAAAATAAATGGAGGTTTGAATTTATTTCGCCACCACCTGCGGTGGTTGCGCCTCTTATTGTGGTGGTTCGCCAGTGTGTGCTGGAATTCGAAACGGTTTTCGAACTCTTCGTACAGTTTCTGTAATCCACAAGTCTGAAAGTCAAGGTTGACTTTTCGTTATTTCCGGAATTGCGCTAAAACCTCCAAAATGCACATTTTTTGTGCAAATTATCATTTTGCTCATAATTTCCCTAATAACACAAAAACACATATTAAACATACAAAACAGCTCTCGAAATTGCCTAATCCAAGTGATTAAAAGCATTTTAAGTGCGTATTTATGCACTTATCACACCCCCACACTTGAACTAAAGCTTGTCCTCAAGCAAACATATAACATAAACAAACAATTTAAACAAAACAGAAAGGAAACACATGACAATTTTCCAACAATTACCTCAGAAAACACAATTGGATTAGAGATGAAAGAAGTTAGGTCTCAAAATATTTTGAAGCTACGGGACATAAGCAAAAGTGAAGTGTGTGCAAGTATTGTCATCTCAATGCACCAAAGTAAGCATGCATATCGAAATAGTGCTAGCCATAAACTCACAAGATTTCACTATGATTTTCACACAACTGTTTATTGGTTAGCTACACTAGGCCTCATCATTTAGCCATAGGCCCTAAAGCCCTAATGAAGCCCGCCCGGCCCATGGGCCGAAGCCCGGCCCGGCCCTAAGAACAGACCCTAACGGCCCGGCCTGTGTAGGGTAGGGTAGGGTATGGGTTAAGCTTGTAAAGCCCGGCCTAGCCCTCCGGCCCGGCCCCACGAGCCTACCACCCCGCCAAGCCCGGCCCTTCCATTTATAGCCCGACCCTAAAAGCCCAATTGTAATATTTTTTTTAACTTTCTGTCCTTTTCCCCCTGTCCTTTTCTCCCTGTCCTTTTCTCCTTGTTTTTTTCTTTCTTTTCCCCTCCACGATTCCACCCGTGCTTTTTTTTTCTCATCTTTTCTTCTTTCCTTTCCAGCTTTCCTCTCACCACTTGCACACTCTTTCTCCCTTTTTTTTTCTCTTCTCTTTTTCTCATATTCTACTTTCCTCTTTTCTTTCTCTTCTCCTTTTCCAGTCAACCACCGATCCTTCAGCCTTCAGCCATGCTATCACTGCCATACTACCGTTGTAGACACAATATATCCGTTATATCTGTTTTATGTAGTTGTATTGTTGTAGTATTTTTCCTCTATAAATAACACATATATACCACCAATAAAGCTTATCTTCTGTGTTCTTGTACTGTTGTAGTTGATGGTGGATGAACTTATGAACTTAATTATCGTTGCTGTTGCAGAGTGCTGTATTCAAGTAATATCTGAACCTTTCTTGTTGTTGTGCTTAATTGATTGAAACTGGGTTTGTTTGTTTGTTTCTTGTTGTTGTGCTTAATTGATTGAAATTAGGTTTGTTTGTTTGTTGTTTTTTTAACAATAGTTGTTTCTATTTCTTAGTTCACTTAGCTAAAGTCCAGTACTAGTTTAGATGGATAGAATTGCGGAATCCGTAGCATCTCCCATGGTGATTGATTCCCAAAACCCAACACAACTAGCCCCAAAACCTCCTAAAACTAAACGAAAGAATCAAACTGAAAAGAAAGAATCAGTTTGGATATTCTTTGAAAAGGTTGACCATTTGGAGGGAGAAGAAATGGTAAAAAAAGCCAAGTGTAGTATTTTTTCTACATTACTAGTATGTGGAGGTACTAATGGTACTAATCATTTACGTCGTCATTGGGATAATCATATCGATAGCCAACATGTAGATATAAGGAGTCAAATGCAAATAGGTTCAGATTCCAGTGGAAATGTAGCAAATTTTAAATTTGATAAAGATCGTGCTAGAAAAGAAGTCGTTGAATTTATCATTAGGGCTGAAATGCCTTTTACATTTGTAGAGAAGCATGATTTTGTAGGAATGATCCAAAGAGCATTTTGTCCTCAGTTTAAGGGAATATCATCATCGACTTGCAAAAGAGATGTGATGAAGCTCTTCGATGTAGGTAGAGATGAGCTGCTCAAAACTTTTGAAACTTTTGAAGGAAACATCTGTTTGACGTCTGATATATGGTCATCACGTCAAAAGATGGGTTATATGTGTCTTACAGCTCATTTTATTGATAAAAACTGGAATTTAAACAAAAGAATCATTTCATTTAAAATGATAGAGTACCCTCACACAGGGGATTCAATTGCTAGTCACATAAGTGAGGAACTGATTTCTTGGCACATTCACGAGGAGAATATTTTCAATATCTTTAGATAATGCCTCAAATAATGATGTTGTTCTTTGAGTTACTTCCAGATTTTCTTATGATCAATTTTGTCCTTGCAAAGTGTTTTCATATACGATGTTGTGCTCATATATTAAATTTAATTGTCCAAGATGGATTGACTTTGTTATCTCCATCAATTGAGAAAATAACTAATATTGTTCGTAGCATGAATTCATCGAATAAGAGGCATGAATTGTGGGTGCAGTGTTGTAACGAATTGCATATGACAAAAAGGAATATAGATAATGATGTTCCTCATAGGTGGAATTCCACCTATGGGCTGTTGCAAGTAGCTGTAGATTACAAACTGGTTTTGAATCGGTATGTTCAAAAGCTTCACCAATCATCTCGCTTTTCCACTTTAGCACTCCCTACAGAAGAAGATTGGTTAGTGGCTACAATTGTCTGTCGGTTTTTAAAGATTTTTGATTCTTCAACCAAAATCTTGTGTGGTGTGTATTATCCGACTTCATGTCGTGTTATTCCCTGCTTAGTAGGTATTAATGCAACCTTTAATAAATATGCTCACTTCTCGGTAGTTGGTCGTTGCTTTGCATGGCATGAAGACAAAATTTGATAAGTATTGGAAAGAATTTCCCATTGTATTTTGTCTTTACGTTGCTATGGATCCTAGGTATAAATTTTTTGCAATTGGTCGGTGGTTAGCTAGTATGGGTGTTGACGAACTAAATGTTGAATCCACGATAGTCTCTTTGAAGCATGCATTGGTTCAATTATATGAATGTTACTTGGCTAATGTAGTGCATGAGGGTCCGACCTCAAGTGTGCAACCTAGTGTAAGCTCCATGCACTGTCTCTACTTGTGATCCTATAGTGTTTCACGATGATTGTGATGACTATGCTGATGAGGTCATAAAAAAGGCTAAGACATCTACTTCTACTTCCAGTTCTAGTTCGGATTTACAATATTATATTGATATGCCAATACTTGATCTTCTTGATGGGTTGGAATTTAACCTGTTAGGTTGGTGGAGATCACGTAAAGCGAGTATATCTGTGTTGTCTTTGGTGGCTCGTGATCTACTAACGGTTCCGGCTTCAACAGTAGCATCAAAAGCGGCTTTTAGTCTTGGTGGCGAGAGTTGTTTCGAGAGAAGAGAGTAAGTTTAAGCCCAAATACAATTCAAGCATTGATTTGCTTGCGGGGCTGGAAATTGGCGGATGCAAGAAAGCAAGACATGGAGCAAGAGGAGCATCGAGCGGAAGATATACTTAATGCAAGATTAGCAAGACCAAAGCGGATGAGCGCAATTGAAGGGATAGAGTCGAGGCACCACCGAGACCAACATCGAGACAACATCAAAGCGAAAACGGGTTGGCATCTTCCATGTTTAACAATTCAATCTTAAAACTTTCAATGCTTGCGAGCTTAACTTGCTAGTCGGCTAGTGTTCACAATTCAATCTTAACATTCTAGTTTTTATTGTTGTTTTGTAGATAAGGTTGTGAATGTCAGTGGTGGTGAAAGAGGCAAAGATTTGGATGCTTGTTTTGACGAAGTGCTTGATGATCGTGATTCTTGTTTTCACAATGGAATTTTTTTTTACGAAATAATTTGCTTGCTTTCATTTAGTTTCAATTGATGTAGTTCTTGTTTTCATGTTATCGTTATTGCAAACTGCAAAGTAAACTTTTAATTGTTAGGGTAGGCTAATTATTTGAATATGTAATTTATTTTTTTTTTTGGAAATTGGAATGAATATCGAGTTTTAATTTTCTGGATGTTTGTTGAATTAATTTTTTTTTTAAAAAGCCCGAGATCAACCCGGCCCACAAGGCCCATAAGGGCTGGCCCTAACCCGACCCTAAAAGCCCACAAGGGCCTGGGCCGTAGGGCGGGCTGAGGCTTGAATATTGAAGCCTAGGCCCAGCCCGGCCCGGCCCTAACTTAAGTTGACTTTGACCAGGCCCGGCCCTAACCCAGCCCTAGCCCTAAAATTTAGGGTCGGGCTGGCCCTAGCCCGGCCCATGACGACCCCTAAGCTACACTACCACTCAAGCAAACTTATGTAAATGCCGCCATATGCTTGTACGTCAATCTAATCTCCACAAATCATGCACAAACATGTTGGATCAAAAGGACTTTTATTGGTTGTAATGAGGCTTAGGGCGAGGGGTTACAGAAATGAAATGGAAGGGAAACACAAATTCCGAGCATCCTAATAAGTAATCACAATTGAGATTTAACAAATAAGAACAGTAAGATGCTAAACTCATTTCCAAACAACCACTCACCTAAGCACATTTATTGAATTCAAATATAACTAACAAAATACTTTCTTTTTTTCTTTCTTTCTTTCTTTTTTTTTCTTTTGTTTCGATTTTTCTCTTTTTTTTTTTTTTCGAAACGAAACAAAAACATGAATTTACAAAGTCACACCCCCACACTTATTGTTGCTACCACGGGACGGAGCCCGTGCGGGGCCCAAAGTAGCTCACTATCCTTGGGAGCGGCCCGCTATGAGCCCCGTCACATAGAATTGGTCTGGCCGACTCGGTAGGGACCTCTACCTCGCCCCGGCGGCATCTGCGACCCGGTAAGGAACCCTACCGAGCATCCGCTATAACGGCGGGATAAGCCCCGGCCGCGGTCAAAGCCCGGCGTGCCCCGGCGGTACCGGTAAGACCGGGCGGGTGTACCGACAACAAGCTCTCCCCGGCTCCACGTGGACGTCTCCCCGACCGTGCACCGAGTGTGGCCGGCCCCACGAGTGCCGGCACGGCACCGGCACACGTGCTTCGTCCACTACCTCACGAGATCGCACTAAGTCGCATACCCATGCCGCACTAGGCGCCGCCATCCCTCGATGCGCACATCGAGGTAGTGGACCGAGAATATTCCTCGTGTCGGGTGATGTGCCCCACGCCGGGGGGCTTGTCTCCGACCTCACCTCGAATATAAGGAGTCCTCGCTCCTTATTCGGGTACGTTCTCTCGAATCCCAAACTCCCCGCTCTCGAACACTCATCGGTACTAACTCGAGCGTCGGAGGGTCTTCGGTCGGTACACGCCGACCTCCCCGACCAATCTTGTGCTTTCGGGTACTCGCGCACGACGGCGGGCGGTTGAGAAACGGCGAAACATTTGTCGCCGTCCGTGGGAACAATTCCACCACTTCATAACCAAAGCACACTCACCCCGTGAGGTGTTCTACTAGTCGATGACGAAATCGGCTAGCGATGGCTCACGACCAACGAAGCAAACAAAAAAGTCCAAATCCGCGAAGGAAACCTTGACTATAGCCGGCCTCGGGGCCTCTTCGGAGGAGGCACTCGCGGCGGTCCACTCTACCGAGTCCGAGACCCCCGAGTCCCACCAGCCGAGCCCTCTATGGTGGCAAGACTCGAGGCCGTGATCCGAGAATCCGAGAGAGCAATGAGCGATTGCGCCGCGATCGGCTCGGCGCTCGAGGCTAGTGCCGGGAAATCGGTATGCCGAGGGAGCGCTTCACCCGGGATGCTAACCCCAGCCAATCGGTGTCGGCACCTCTCCCGAGAGTCGACACTCCTCTGAGACCAAGGCACCGTAACAGGACCCACCCCGGAATATGACCCCACACTCCAAAGTGGACCCTGCGGGGTCCACCTCAAAGGAAATTGTACGAAAATTTCGGCATAAGCTCCCTTGAAAGTGGACAACCCAAACCTGCTCTACTAGAAAATACACACTTCTAATTTCCATATCCAACCTTACTCCTGGAGCCTCCCACTCCCTCTAGAAACATCACAAACTCCCAGTAATAAAATATCTCAATCCAAATATTAAGTTCTTAGCACTTCACACAATTATCCAGCAACACAAGTCTACAACTGAAGTTAAATCCAAACTCCTTAGTTTAGGTTACAACTCTCCAAATACAAGTCCAAATACAAATAACATTAACCCATGGTCATCAGAGCAACTAAAGAAGAATACAGAAAAGAGAGATACATGTAGGTTAGACGAGTAACCTACAGAAGACAAGACAGATGGCAGCGGTGGAAACTATGCCTCAACTCCTACTGATGCCGAACAGCAGAACTGCAGACTGGGCATTTAAAACGAAGGGCCCAGGGGAGAAGCATTTAAAAACGTTAGCGTGAGTGGACAAAAATAAATATTAGAACTCAACGGAAAATATATAAATCCAGACAATTATTAATGCTCTCCCACTTTTCTTTATAAAACCATTTATGCATGCAACTGTCGAAATAAGAAATACCCAGATGGAAACAAATAGAGGATATAAGACGCGGACGCGAACCAATCCCATTGGTTCGGTTCAATCTCAAAAACGGGGAAGGAAATTCACCATAAATGATGAGCCTCCCAGGCTAGGGTCGGAGCCTCCCAGGCTCTAGCGTCCCACGCTAAACTCAACTCAATCGCTCCGTGGAAGAGTGCGATACTCGACTCCTCAGGAGGAGCGCAATGCTCGACTCCACTGGAGGAGTGCGATGCCCGACTCGGCATATCCAACGGAGGGAGGAGATATATATATATAGGCTAGCTAGCAATAATAATAACAATAGACGACCCTGATATGGTGAATATAGATAGCAAGAATAAACCAAATATAGCCTTCCCAATCATAAAGCAACTGATCCATCTCAGTGTACAACTCTCGGTTGTACATGAGGTACATAAATATAATCTCAATATATACGATATCAAAGAGACTGAAAAGATAACATGATGATTCGAGTATTCTCAATTGCAAGGAAGAATTTTATTTGCATGCATAATATTTAAAATCAAAAGTCCACTCACGATATACGGCTAAGTCTGGCGTCGATCCGAGCTCTCCTCAAGTCGAGTCTCCTCTCGGCCTGTACAAGAGATATATTTAGAAGCCATAACTAGAACTCGGAGATTAAATTTACAATAAGGACGAACAAGGTTAACGCCATCCTCCCCTACTCAAGAATCACCCCAAAACTAAATGGTAATGTCTACAACTTCGCCATTAATATTCTTTACAACCACTTATATGCCGTAGGGCAATTTCGACAGGAATTCCTAAGGGTGAACTCTTGCACTTCAATCTCCACCAAAACTAATTCCGGAGAACGCACCAATGATAACTACCCTTCACTGAAACCTGCAAATTGAATATAAATATGTTCCTCATACTAAGAACCACCCATTCAACCATAAAACTCGGCCAAACAAGCCAGCACGCGCCCCACGCGCCGTCGGCAGTGGCGGCTGCCACCTCAACTTCGATCACCACCAAAAATTACATAACTTACATTAAACACTTCCTCTCAACGAGCCCAACAACTTTAATAACTAACACAAAGTCCCAAACAAAGCCATAAATCGGGAATTTATAAAACAAGGTCTGAAATTCGAAGAAATTTCCCAAATCTACAAAAATTTCGTTCGTTCAATTCTCTCACCTGGCTTCGATTCAGTTCAAGCCCTTTGGAGGGATTGCTAGACGGGTCAAGGGCTACAAAACCCTAGAAGGTTTGCTCCGATTGGTGGCCGGACGGAGGAGTTCCGATTAGATCCCCTGGTGGCTGTTCGCGGCTTGCTGGGCTCACCTCGAGTCCAAACTCATATCACCACTACCCCAGATCGATAGAGGAGGAAGAGAGAGTTCTAACGCCACCGACTTTGCACAATTCCGACGCCGGACGGCCAAGATTCCGGCGAAAAACCCAACCGGGCCGGTGTGGGATTTAGGTCGCGCGAGAGAGAGGAAACAACTAGGGTTTCTAGGGTATTTTCTGATTTTTACCCCTTTAGGTAAGTTTGGTTATTTACAAACTCATACCCTAAAGTAGAAATTTCCAATTTTGTACATCACTTTCACCTCTAAACTCCATTTTGGGCAAATCACCTCTCCATGGCTTCGTTTTAACGTCCTCGACTCCATTCTAGAAAATAATTTCCCAAATAAATAAATTCTAAAAAGTCGACTTCATTCCCTCCAATAGCAATGAAACAACTCGAATAGAAGTAGGTCTCAATTTAGGCAATAATAAATCGATAAGGAAATAACTAAGTTCGGGATGTGTCAATTCTCCCCCTCTTATAAAAATTTCGTCCCCGAAATTTACATACCTGTTAGTCAAAAAGATGGGGGTACTGTTGCCTCATTTGGTCCTCCGGTTCCCACGTAGCTTCCTCTATTAGATGACTCCTCCATAGTACTTTCACAAGGGATATCGTCTTGTTCCTGAGTACTTGCTCCTTTCGGTCCAGAAGTTGAACTGGTTCCTCCTCATAAGTCAAGTCCTTCTTCAAACTAATAGGCTGCTCTTGCAAAACGTGAGAAGGATCGGCAACATATTTACGAAGCATTGATACATGGAAGACATCATGTATCCTGGATAAATCCGGGGGTAGTCTCAATCGATAAGCAACGGGACCAACTCGCTCTGTGATTTCATAAGGACCAATATATCTCGGACTAAGCTTCCCACGTTTTCCAAAACGAATTACACCCTTCCAAGGGGACAGTTTCAGGAACACTTGATCACCCACTTGGAATTCAAGATCCCTTCTCCGATTGTCTGCATAACTCTTTTGTCTACTCTGAGCTACTTGAAGTCTATCTCTGATTATCTTGACATTCTCATTCGTTTTAAAAATAATTTCTGGGCCAGCAAACTCTTTTTCACCTACTTCATTCCAGCATAATGGTGTACGACATTGCCTTCCATACAAGGCTTCATAAGGAGCCATACCGATACTAGAATGATAACTGTTGTTATAAGCAAATTCCATCAAGTGCAGTTTGTTATCCCAACTTTCTCTGAATTGCATAACACAAGACCTCAACATATCTTCTAAGGTCTGAATGGTTCGCTCAGATTGTCCATCGGTTTGAGGGTGGAAGGCAGTGCTGAAGTGTAGTCGAGTCCCCAATGCTGACTGCAATTCTTTCCAAAACTTCGAAACAAAACGGGGTTCCCGATCGGATACAATAGATTCAGGTACACCATGTAGCCGTACAATTTCACTCACATAAAGTTCTGCCAACTTTTCCAACTTGTAAGTTTTCCCAACTGGTAGGAAATGAGCAGATTTAGTAAGTCGATCTACAATCACCCAAATTCCACCATGACCATTCCTCGTACGAGGCAAACTGTAAACAAAATCCATGGTGATGTGGTCCCATTTCCACACCGGAATCTGTAATGGTTGTTGTAAACCGGAAGGTTTCTGTCTCTCGGCCTTTACCTGTTGACAAATCAAACATCTACTCACATAGGCCGCAATCTCCCTCTTCATATTCGGCCACCAATAATACTCCCTTAAAGTCCTATACATCTTTGTACTGCCTGGATGTATGGCATAAGCAGAACTGTGAGCTTCCTCCAAAATCTCATGTCTAAGCATCTGAATATTCGGAACCACAAGTCTGTTCCTAAATAACAATGTCCCATCACTTCTAATAGAAAAGTCTTCTTGCGAGTTATCCAAGGATTTTTCTCTCATCCGGTTCAAAGATGGGTCTTGATATTGTGCCTCACGCACTCTATCAATTAAAATTGGCCTCACATGAAAACTAGCCACCAAAGCACCAACCTCACTTACAGAAAGATCAACCCCCGTAGCTCGTAACTCGCAAAGGAGGGGGACTCGAACTGCTTTTAAGTGTGACAAGTTTACAGACGGCTTCCGACTGAGAGCATCCGCTACCACATTAGCTTTTCCTGGATGATATTCAATAGTGCAATCATAATCCTTAATCAACTCCATCCACCTCCGTTGCCTTAAATTCAAGTCTCTCTGTGTGAATACATATTGAAGACTTTTGTGATCCGTAAAGATCTGACACTTAGCTCCATACAGGTAATGTCTCCACAACTTCAATGCAAATACAATGGCGGCAAGCTCAAGATCATGGGTGGGGTAGTTCAATTCATGTGGCTTCAACTGCCTAGATGCATAAGCAATCACCTTTTCATGCTGCATCAACACACAGCCCAAACCTTGCCTAGAAGCATCACTATAAATCACATATTCCCCACTATCATCGGGTAAGGCCAAAACAGGGGCACTAGTCAAACGATTCTTAAGCTCTTGAAAACTCTGCTCACACTTCTCAGACCACTCAAATTTAATACCCTTTCTAGTTAACCGTGTAAGAGGAGCCGCAATCTTCGAGAAATCTTGTACAAATCGACGGTAGTATCCTGCTAAACCCAAGAAACTGCGGATCTCAGTTACATTGGTGGGTCTACTCCAATTTGACACTGCTTCCACCTTTTGGGGGTCCACACTAACCCCCTCCGCCGAAATAATATGACCCAAGAACCCCACTCTATCCAACCAAAACTCACACTTACTGAATTTTGCATACAACTGAGCACTCCTTAAGGTCTGCAGAACAAGTTTTAGGTGTTTAGCATGTAACTTTTCACTCTTAGAATATACCAGAATGTCATCAATAAACACAATCACAAAACGATCAAGGTATGGCCGAAACACCCTATTCATGAGATCCATGAAAGCGGCGGGTGCATTAGTCAATCCAAACGGCATTACCACAAACTCATAATGACCATAACGTGATCGAAAAGCAGTCTTGGGTATATCAAGTTCCCTAATCCGCAACTGATGATACCCCGATCTCAAGTCGATCTTAGAGAAAACCTTGGCACCCCTCAACTGGTCAAACAAATCATCAATGCGGGGCAGTGGGTATTTATTCTTCACAGTAACTTGATTTAATTTTCTATAATCAATACAGAGTCTTAAAGAACCGTCCTTCTTCTTAACAAACAACACTGGTGCACCCCAAGGGGACATGCTAGGCCGAATGAAACCCTTATCCACCAACTCCTGCAACTGAGTCTTCAACTCCTTCAATTCGGCTGGGGCCATTCTATAAGGCGCTTGGGAGATAGGTGCAGTACCAGGAAGTAATTCAATGGTAAAGTCTATCTCTCGTACTGGTGGTAGACCAGGTAAATCCTCAGGGAAAACATCTGAAAATTCACTTACTATTGGAATATCCTCAATCCTCAAAGTTCCCATACTAGCATCCACCACATGTGCTAAATATGCATGACAACCTTTATTCAACATTTTTCCAGCTGAAATCGCTGAAATTAAGCAGGATGGGAGGACATTTCGTTCTCCGCAAAAAGTTAATTCACGTCCTCCCGGACCTTGGAATACTACGGTTTTGCGGAGACAATCAACTACTGCTCGGTGGGTCTCCAAGAAATCCATTCCCAAACTCACATCAAAGTCTACTATCTCTATGGGGATTAGGTCCACCTCCAATACATATCCTTCTACCAAAACTCTACAACACCTGAACACCCACTCAATCTTAAGTATGTCACCGGAGGGTAAGGACACATACCACCCGCCTGGAAGAGGCGATGACGGCACATTGGCATGGAGAGCAAATCTACTAGACATAAAAGAATGCGTCGCTCCGGGATCAATTAAAGTAAATGCAGGCTGATCAAAAATTAATAACGTACCCATAATAACCTCTGGGGAGGTACGACCCTCCTGCTGTGTCATAGCATGGAGTCTAGCATGAGTGGTAGGACGACCTCTGAGTCCTCTGCCCTGCTGTGAAGCACCTCTGGCTGGAAAACTGGTGCGAGTACCGCTGCTAGAAGCACCAGCTGATGTCTGTGCCGTGGCCTGATTAGATGCAGGCGCAGCAGGTGTAGCATTCTGAGTCAAAAGAGGACACTCCCTCCTGAAATGATCCGGCTGACCACACTGGAAGCACCCCACTGGCTGCAACTGATTTTGTCCAAACTGAAAAGACTGGCCACCGGAAGCTCCACTCTGGCTATTCATACCACTCCTGAACTGACCAGACTGTCGTCCACCAAGCTGATTCCTAGTGAATCTCCTGTTGCGCCCCCTCAATCTACTCCGAAAGCGAGGACTAGAACTCGAATTACTGCCATATCCACTACCAACAGATGATCCAGAACCCGAGGTGGATGCAACTCTCTTCGCTGGGCCCTGACTGGGTCCACCAAACTCTAGACGACGGCCAGTAGATAAGTTCCTTGCCTCGATATTCAAGGCCGCAATTACTGCCTGACTGAAAGACATATATGGTACAGCTGCCATACTATCTGCATACATACCACCCAGCCCCCTAATAAACTGGTAGATCCTGTCTTGTTCCGTCTTCACCAAATCAGGTACATAGTGTGCTAGCTCAAGGAACCGCTGCTCATACACCATAACAGTCATATCCCCTTTTTCAAGATTCAGAAATTCCTCTCTCATCCGGTTAAGGTGGGCCTGACTAATATATCGTCCTCTAAAGAGGGTAGAAAACTGATCCCATGACATCTGATCAGCTTCAACACCCATCCCTCTTCTGGTCTCAGTCCACCAATGCCAAGCTCCCCGCTGCAAGAACTGAACAGCTAGATTAACCTTCAACTCCTCAGGGCATCCTATCTGAGTAAACACTCGTTCCATATTCTCAATCCAGTTATGAGCATCCATAGGCTCCTCAGCATGTGTAAACGGTTGGGCCCCATTCTTACGGGCTTTGTCATAGTCAATGCGGGAGCCCAAATTTGGGTTGAATTGTCGAAAGAATTGTTCCAAGGTATTAGCTAACCCACTAGATGCTCCCTCCTCCCCATCCACCGGAGGAGTTCCATTGCGTGTTCGTCTAGGAGGCATAGTTCCTGATAAAGAAATCGTTAGAAGAATTCAAAACAAAATATAAGGATAGCTAATTTACACACTTAATGAAAACACTAATACCCAAGAGTATACGATGGGGGTCCGCCGCGGTCGGGCCATCACTCGGAGATATTAGGCATCACTAAGTATGTAAAATAGCACGACACAAAGAATGGAAGAACCTAATGCTCTGATACCAACTAACAGGACCCACCCCGGAATATGACCCCACACTCCAAAGTGGACCCTGCGGGGTCCACCTCAAAGGAAATTGTACGAAAATTTCGGCATAAGCTCCCTTGAAAGTGGACAACCCAAACCTGCTCTACTAGAAAATACACACTTCTAATTTCCATATCCAACCTTACTCCTGGAGCCTCCCACTCCCTCTAGAAACATCACAAACTCCCAGTAATAAAATATCTCAATCCAAATATTAAGTTCTTAGCACTTCACACAATTATCCAGCAACACAAATCTACAACTGAAGTTAAATCCAAACTCCTTAGTTTAGGTTACAACTCTCCAAATACAAGTCCAAATACAAATAACATTAACCCATGGTCATCAGAGCAACTAAAGAAGAATACAGAAAAGAGAGATACATGTAGGTTAGACGAGTAACCTACAGAAGACAAGACAGATGGCAGTGGTGGAAACTATGCCTCAACTCCTACTGATGCCGAACAGCAGAACTGCAGACTGGGCATTTAAAACGAAGGGCCCAGGGGAGAAGCATTTAAAAACGTTAGCGTGAGTGGACAAAAATAAATATTAGAACTCAACGGAAAATATATAAATCCAGACAATTATTAATGCTCTCCCACTTTTCTTTATACAACCATTTATGCATGCAACTGTCGAAATAAGAAATACCCAGATGGAAACAAATAGAGGATATAAGACGCGGACGCGAACCAATCCCATTGGTTCGGTTCAATCTCAAAAACGGGGAAGGAAATTCACCATAAATGATGAGCCTCCCAGGCTAGGGTCGGAGCCTCCCAGGCTCTAGCGTCCCACGCTAAACTCAACTCAAATGCTCCGTGGAAGAGTGCGATACTCGACTCCTCAGGAGGAGCGCAATGCTCGACTCCACTGGAGGAGCGCGATGCCCGACTCGGCATATCCAACGGAGGGAGGAGATATATATATATAGGCTAGCTAGCAATAATAATAACAATAGACGACCCTGATATGGTGAATATAGATAGCAAGAATAAACCAAATACAGCCTTCCCAATCATAAAGCAACTGATCCATCTCAGTGTACAACTCTCACTTGTACATGAGGTACATAAATATAATCTCAATATATACGATATCAAAGAGACTGAAAAGATAACATGATGATCCGAGTATTCTCAATTGCAAGGAAGAATTTTATTTGCATGCATAATATTTAAAATCAAAAGTCCACTCACGATATACGGCTAAGTCTGGCGTCGATCCGAGCTCTCCTCAAGTCGAGTCTCCTCTCGGCCTGTACAAGAGATATATTTAGAAGCCATAACTAGAACTCAGAGATTAAATTTACAATAAGGACGAACAAGGTTAACGCCATCCTCCCCTACTCAAGAATCAACCCAAAACTAAATGGTAATGCCTACAACTTCGCCATTAATATTCTTTACAACCACTTATATGCCGTAGGGCAATTTCGAAGGAATTCCTAAGGGTGAACTCTTGCACTTCAATCTCCACCAAAACTAATTCCGGAGAACGCACCAATGATAACTACCCTTCACGAAACCTGCAAATTGAATATAAATATGTTCCTCATACTAAGAACCACCCATTCAACCATAAAACTCGGCCAAACAAGCCGGCACGCGCCCCACGCGCCGTCGGCAGTGGCGGCTGCCACCTCAACTTCGATCACCACCAAAAATTACATAACTTACATTAAACACTTCCTCTCAACGAGCCCAACAACTTTAATAACTAACACAAAGTCCCAAACAAAGCCATAAATCGGGAATTTATAAAACAAGGTCCGAAATTCGAAGAAATTTCCCAAATCTACAAAAATTTCGTTCGTTCAATTCTCTCACCTGGCTTCGATTCAGTTCAAGCCCTTTGGAGGGATTGCTAGACGGGTCAAGGGCTACAAAACCCTAGAAGGTTTGCTCCGATTGGTGGCCGGACGGAGGAGTTCCGATTAGATCCCCTGGTGGCTGTTCGCGGCTTCTTGGGCTCACCTCGAGTCCAAACTCATATCACCACTAACCCGGATCGATAGAGGAGGAAGAGAGAGTTCTAACGCCACCGACTTTGCACAATTCCGACGCCGGACGGCCAAGATTCCGGCGAAAAACCCAACCGGGCCGGTGTGGGATTTAGGTCGCGCGAGAGAGAGGAAACAACTAGGGTTTCTAGGGTATTTTCTGATTTTTACCCCTTTAGGTAAGTTTGGTTATTTACAAACCCATACCCTAAAGTAGAAATTTCCAATTTTGTACATCACTTTCACCTCTAAACTCCATTTTGGGCAAATCACCTCTCCATGGCTTCGTTTTAACGTCCTCAACTCCATTCTAGAAAATAATTTCCCAAATAAATAAATTATAAAAAGTCGACTTCATTCCCTCCAATAGCAATGAAACAACTCGAATAGAAGTAGGTCTCAATTTAGGCAATAATAAATCGATAAGGAAATAACTAAGTTCGGGATGTGTCACACCGAGTATCGGAAAGGCGGACCGGGCCCCTACCGGCTCCACTAGTCTCGTTCCTTGACGATGAGGGCGTAGTCCATTCCGCTGGGGAAGAAGATACCGACGAGGACTGCGACGCCCTCCACGAGGAACCTGTTACCGTCGCCCCCAGGCCACGGGTGGAAGAAGAAACACTGACCAGCCTCTTCCGAGAGCTGAACGACCGTCTCGGGAAGGTCGAGACCGGTACCACCGGGAGTGTGCCTAGCCTCGGCATGGCCAAGAAACCCATCGGTCCCTTCACCGGGAGGATCTATAACCACAACCGGGATTTCAAGAATCCGAAGATGGATCCTTACACGGGCAAGGAAGACCCGGTGATGCACGTGACTGCTTTCCAATCTGCCTACAACGGCAGGGGCTACACCGATGAGGACTGGTGCCATGCCTTTGTCAATACCCTGACTCAGGAGGCCATGTTATGGTTCTATCAACTAGAGCCGGAGTCCATCGACAGCTACGAGCAGCTGGTCGAAGCCTTCACCACCGAGTATGCCACCAAGTCCAGCTTCTTCTACTCGGTAGGGGAGCTAACCGGCTTCCAGCAAACCGCGGGCGTTCGGTTGGCTGACTACATGGAACGGTTTAAAGCTGCCTACCGGCGCTGCAATACCAAGGATGACATCCGTGCAGCTCAAATCTTCCGGGATGACCTAGAACCGGGAGAGTTCCTTAGGGAACTGAACTCCACGAGCACGGTGTTCACCTATACCGAGCTCATGAGCAGAACCAGCCAGTACGCCAGCACCTACTATCCGACCTACGAGAGAAAGTCTCATCTCAATGAAATGCACAAAGGCGGCAAGGCCTCCGCGGTGATCGTGGACCCTACAGGGGATAAACGCAAGCAAGAGCGAACCCGGCGCGCCCAAGGTCGAAGAACCTGGCGGAATGACAAGCGCGACCGGGCGACAATTTCCGGGGGAACAACCGGAACAATAAGCGGGGAAACCGGAATAACAATCAACGGTATGATCCTCCCCATCGGGAGCGGAATCACCAATACGAAGCCTCCGAACAACCAATACCGACCGGTATACCAGGTTGACTCCGGCCACTGCGAGCCAAGGGTACCGCCCTACTCCAGTCAATACGACCAGGGGCAGAGCTCAGGCTACTCAACGCCGAGTGCACCCCCGGCTTACCAGGGTGGATGGCCGTACACCCCAGCTACCGGCGTCAACCAGATAAACACTCCAAGCCAAGGCTGGACCGAAACCGGGTACAACCAGTACCCCAAGAAAAAGAATTCTTGGAGGCAAAACAGGTCAAAGAAATCCAACCGGCGGGACCTCGTCGATGACGGCCTACCGGTTTGTACCGTATTCAACAAACCAATGGAGGATATCTACAAGGAAAACCCCCAACTCTTCCCTCAGCCCTGGAAGAGGCCACCATACGCTGACAACCGGGCCAACACTGGTAAATTCTGCACCCATTATCAGTCCGGTACTCACAGTACCGAGGAGTGCCAAGCCCTGAGGGATGTTGCCGAGCAATTGCACCGAGATGGGAAACTCACCCAGTATGTTGGCCAGACCCCTCAGGGGTACCGAAAGGAAATTTTCACCATCGGAGGAGGACCCACCCTTTTCGGTACCACTCGCTCCAAACACGGATCTCATGTGAAGGAGGCTAGCGGCACTGCGGTGCTTCCGTGCAATCTGCGCCGGTGCGGAAGAGAGAGAAACAGGATCCTTGGAACATAGGATTCTCCGGCAAGGAGGAAACCGGTATCGTGACCCCCCACGATGACCCGCTCGTAATATCCGCCAAGGTCCGGACCGACTGATGCACAAGGTGCTTGGTCGACGGTGGTAGCTCGCCAATGTCGTCTTCAAGAGTGCCTACCTCAAGTTGGACCTACCCCTTGAGAACATCTTAAGGACGGTGAATCCACTCATCGGCTTCTCGGGAGACCTTGTCCGACCCCTTAGTAGCGTTTGGCTCAACGTCGAGGTCGGACGGTACCCGGTCCCCGGAAGGTATCGGCTCGCGTCTTGGTAGTGGATTGTGAATCCTCCTACAACTTCATCCTCGGTAGGCCCATTCTGCGCCAAATCGAGCTGCGTGTGCTACTACTTGCTCGTGCTAAAGTTCCCGACTCCCGCCGGGGTTGCCTCTATCGGGGGAAGTCGGCCCGTGGCCGGTCTTGCTATGCCCCGAGACAAAGCCACGACGGCCCTACGGGAAGGAGCGGTAGTCATACGAGGGGGAAGCCCCACGAGGAGGTAGAACAGGTGCTTTGTTCCACGAACAGGCGGACGGGGTAGTCAAGATTGGTACCGGCCTACGGTCGCCCTTCGTACCGGCTTGATCAAACTCCTCAAGGACAACGCCTCGGTGTTCGCACGGTCCTACACCGATATGCCCGGTATCTCTACCGCGACCATCTCCCATAGGCTTGGGATCGATCCCCCCACGGCCGGTGCGGCGAAGAAGCGCGTCGGGGACCAAGAGCGGTACGAGGCAATGAAGGCGAGGTCGACAAGCTGTTGAGCATCGGTTTCATCCGGGAAGTTCGATACCCCCGATGGCTAGCCGACCCGGTACTAGTGAAGAAACCCGACGGGAAGTGGCGAATGTGCATCGACTTCACCGATCTTAACGGGGCATGTCCCCAAGGACGGTTTCCTTTACCGAGGATCGAGCGGCTTGTCGGCTCCGCTGCCGGTCACGAGGCCTTGAGCTTCGTGGATGCCTATTCGAGCTCACCGGATCAAGCCGGATCCCGAGGACGAGGAACACACCGCCTTCATGACCGACCAAGGTGCATGCGCTACAAGGTCCTACCTTTCGGATTGAAGAATGCGGGGCCACCTATCTGTTGGTCGACCGCATGTTCTCCAAGCGAGATCGGGAGGACCATGGAGGTGTATGTTGACGACATGCTCGTCAAGAGCCTAAAGAAAAACGACCACCTTACCGACCTACGGGAGACATTCTCCATCCTCCGGGACTATGGGATGAAGCTCGATCCCGAGAAGTGCGTCTTCTGCGCGAGGCGAAGGAAAATTCCTTGGCTTCGTGGTCGGCCCGGGGTATCGAGGCTAATCCCGAGAAGATCGAGCGATCCTGGACTTGGAATCTCCTAAAACCTTCAAGGATGTCCAGAGCCTTAACGGTAAGATCGCAGCTCTCTCCCGGTTCATATCACGGTCCACCGACCGGTGTGCCCCATTCTTCAAAATTTTGAAGACCGGGAAGAAGTTCGAGGGTTGGACCACTGAGTGCGAGCAAGCCTTCGCAACATTGAAGGAGTATCTGGCAGCAGCACCACTGCTCAGCCGACCGGTACTAGGCGAACCTCTCTTCCTGTACCTACCGGAAGCGAAGACTACACAAGCAAATCTTTTGTGCATACCGAGACTCGGTACCCCGAAATCGAGCAGCTCATCCTCGCACTCATGATCTCGGCCAGAAGGCTTCGCTCATACTTCCAGGCACACCCCATTGTAGTGCTTACCGATCACCCACTCAAGCTGATCCTACAAAAGCCAGAGGCATCTGGCAGACTCATGAAGTGGAGCATCGAGCTCAGCGAGTTCGACATCACCTACCGGCCTCGACCGGCAATTAAGGCACATGTGCGGCTGACTTTGTCTACGAATTCACCTCGTGCGGTCCCCACCCACATCGGTAGAAGGAGCGGCTCGGTCGAGATGGCCCGGAGCCACCGGTGAGGAAACATAGTTTAACCCCGCACTACCGTCCTGGAAACTATATGTGGATGGTGCCTCGAACACCCACGGTAGCGGGGCCGGACTCATCCTTATCACCCCTCACATCGGCAGTCCCAACACATCTCGGCTCGAGAATGCTCTCCGGTTCGACTTCAAGGCTTCGAACAATGAGGCCGAGTACGAAGCACTCCCGGCCGGCCTTCGGCTAGCCGGCACGTGGGAGCCCGGCGGCTCCAAGTCTTCGGCGACTCGCAACTCATTGTCAACCAAGTCTCGGGGGACTACCGGGCCAAAGATCCCATCATGTCTCGGTATAGGACTTTGGCAAAAGAGCTCCTTGCCGGATTCTCGTGCTTCAAGCTAACGAAGGTACCGAGAGAAGAATAGCCTCGGCTATTGACCCCGACCCCGGGAACTCGGTACCTATTGACATGCTAGAAAGCCGAAGCACCGAGACGGTGCCCACCGAGGTGAATCACTTACATCTGGAGGAGGCGAGCCGGATGATACCGATCCTCGAGTACTTGCGTGACGGCTCCCTACCGAGAGATAGTGATGAGGCCAAGAAAATAAGGTTCCGGTCCTCCCGGTATCTCATCATCAACAATCACCTCCCATCGGCGGGCTCACTCCCTACCGTATCTACCATGCCTCGGACGGCCGAGTCCCGAGATGCCATCAAGTAGGTACACGAGGGCATATGTGGCCACCACCCGGAGGTACACGATCCATGCCCCTTTGCCCCGATGGGGAATTGACTTAATCGGGCCCGTACCCCGAGGGTACCGGTGGTGTTGAACACGTGGTAGTCGCCACCGACTACTCCACCGAGTGGACCGAGGCCAAGGCCTTCAAGTCCATCACGTCCGGCAAGTACAGTCCTTCATGCGGGAAAAGATCATCTGCCGCTTCGGTATCCCTCAAGTCATTGTCACCGACAACGGTAAACAATTTGACTCGCATCCTTCGGAAATTCGCCGGGAGAAGGGCATCACCCTTTCCTTCGCATCGGTGGCCCACCCGCAAAGCAACGGTCGGGTGGAGGCGGTCGATAAAATCCTGAAGAGAACCATGAGGACCAAGCTCGGTGATAAGAAAGGCGCATGGCCTAAACTACTACCGGAGGTTCTTTGGGCGTACCGCACCTCGTACAAGGCTGCCACCGACGAGACGCCATTTTCCCTTGCTTTCGGTGCAGAAGCCGTGGTACCGGTTGAAATCAATTCCACAACACACCGGATCGACACATACGATCCAAATGAAAATGAAGAACAGTTGTGCCTCAACCGGGACCTACTCGAGGAACGTCGGGAGCAAGCCTACCTCCGGAACACAGAACACAAACACCAGCGAAGGCAAAGTGCCGGTACCTCAAGCTGGGGGACTGGGCACTACGCAGGGTAAGGCAAAGTACGAAGAACTCTGCAGCCATGACTTTCAACCAACGGTGGGAAGGCCCATACCGGGTAGTCGAAGTCCTCAAGCCAAGAACCTACCGGCTCATGGACTCCACCGGGTGCATGCTCGCACATCCATGGAATATTGAGCACCTTCGTTACTACTACCCATAAAAAAAGCCCGGAACATACCGGCTAAGTGGACTTTCCCACTTCCCAAGCACTTGTAATTATTCTTTACTATAGTGGAACCTCTTACAAGTGGACGTAGCCTAAGACTCACATTGAGCCAGGTGAACCACTATAAAATTTGTGTCTTCATGAATGCTTGTTCTCCTACCGATAATGCAGAAATGCCAAGAACAAAAATGAAACTTCTATAAGACATGTGGCCGGTACCAGCGACCCCCATGCATAAGTTTTCCTATATCTAAACATGTGGCCGGTACCAACGACCCCCATGTAAAACTTCTATAAGACATGTGGCCGGTACCGGCGACCCCCATGTAAAACTTCTATAAGACATGTGGCCGGTACCGGCGACCCCCATGCATAAATTTTCCTATATCTAAACATGTGGCCGGTACCGGCGACCCCCGTGCACAAGTTTTGTTACGATAAATTCATCATGCTACCGGTATCGATTACCCATATGAATTGAATACTCAGAAAACAATACCGGAAGAGAAACCGACGATCCGGTCCTCCCGAGTGAACACTTGAGAATGAAATTCAAAATAGCAAATTCATAGAAAAGGCGAAACACGTCATTGTTCCGACAAGGAATAAAAGGCCTTATGGCCAATTCAAGTCTTGGCTCCCGAGAGAGACATCCCTACGGGAGCATTGTTCAAAAAGGGGTTTAAATCCCCCCCCCAAAAAAAAAAAAAAAAAAAAAAGCAAGAAGCAAAGATTACAAGGCCCACCGGCCGACAACACCCACACGGGGGGACTGCTGGCGGACCGAGGAACGGCCGACTTCTTCTTCGATCTCGTGCGGGATGGCGGTGTGCTCATCATTGATCATGCTCTCGGTCACGGTTCGTATTGGAAGGCGACTCCGATCTTGACCGGGAATGCACCTTTGATCTTGCCGAGTATGTACACCCCACCCTCAACATGGGGCATCGTCTGCTCCACGGCACGGCCACGGTCACGCCGGTAGGCAAGGACGGCCTCGTCCACGGCCTTACTAAGACGGGCGTCAAAATCGGACTGGATCCTGGGCGTCTCGGAGGCAACGGTAGCTTTGGTTTTCTCCTCGACCTCCGGGCGTAGACACGGCCCTCTCCTCGCTTGGGCAATCTTCCTCCGGCTTCCTCCTCGGCTTGCCGAAGCTAGCCTCCGGCTCCTCCTTCGCCGAAGCGAGCATCATGAGCAGGCGGATGCTCGCCATCTCTCGACCGGCGGTCGCAATTCCTTCCAGTACCGACGGTCCGGGAGTTGCTCCTCGTAGGCCGACTGCATCATCGGTACCCGGATTAACAAACGAAACGGACAAAACAAAATCCGATGATGAAGTCAAGTATGAGAAACGGTACCTTCTGCTTGCACTGGAAGAGCAGGTCCCGCTGCTTCGCCAGGGTCAGCTCGGGGAAGCCAGCCAGGGCGTCCACCCGCAGGGGATCGGTCAGTGCCTTCTGCACGCAGCTGCTGTAGAGCTGGGCATTCTTGGGCAAAACGGTGTTGCCGAACACCAGGCCTGCGCCGGTGCTCTAAGAAGCCAACTCGGTACCAGCACCTTCCGGTGCCCCCTCCTCAGCAACTGGCTCCGACCCTCTCTGCTTCTTCCGGTGGTCTTTCACCTGTTTAATGAACTACTGCAATGGTTAGTGCCGGTACACTAACACCACAAACAAAGAAACAAAATAGGCTGGAGTTACCTCTTCCCGGGCAGTGCGTTTCTTCCCTGCCGGTACCTCAGACACAACCCCGGTACCAGGATCGGCCTCCACCTCTACCTCTGTCTCCACCTCCACTTCGGTGGTAGACCGAGACTTCTGGGCCTTTTTCTTCTTCCTCCTACCGGCAGCTTCAACTGCAGCACCGATACCAGCTGGCTCTTCCTCCACCACCAGCTGAGCATCCGGCACTAGGTCTTCACCCACGGCCTTTGTCAGCTGGTAGTAGTCCTTACGCTCACGGACCATACTTGAATCTCCCTTAAGTGTGCGGTACCGGCGGTACTGGTAGATAACTGCAACCAAAGGCAGGTATCGGTATTAGAATCAAGCAATAAAAGAATACAAAAGGGGATTACCGACAAACACTTACAGGGCTTCGGTAGGGGCGCTAGACCAGAGCGGTCCAAAGAGTACCGGTTGAGAAGCATCGTGGATCTTCTTAGCACGATTGAAATATGCTCCCGGATCCACCGAATCTCCTGCTCTTGCCTCTCGGTAAGTCTCCTCCAAGACTGACCCACTGCATAAAAAAAAAGAAATTGTTAGTATCGACAAACAAAACAAAAGAAGAAGAATATCATGCACAAGTGTATGCTCGGTAAAGCCTCACAACCAGGTGAGTCGGTAAAGTGACACGGAACCCGCTTCACGGTCGGCTCTACCCCCGCCGGGAATTCCCACTCCCCACCGATGAAGAAGTACCGGCTCTTCCAGGTCTGTTGGGAAGTCGGATTCCCGAACACGAGTGGATCCCTAATGATCTCGGGACTCCCAAACTCGTGGCTCTCCACGTCATGTGTACCGGTCATACCCTCCCGGTCCAGGGCCTCCTTCGCCAGACAGCACCGGATCACCTTCTTGTATTTATGCATGAACTCCATCCACGCGGTGTCTCGGGAGGATCGGTACACGGCTTCAAAATGGACTTCAGCTTGTACCGGCCCTTGTCGGCCTTCGAATGTCCCTCCAACGCCCACTGGGCCGAAGAACACCGCCAAGTCCGGCTCGCCAAACCCACGATGGTGGTATAAGGTGTACAAGGCGTTCGAGCACCGCCAAGTGTTCGGGTTCAATTGCGCGATGGCAAGGCCAACCTCGGCCGAGAACCGCTGGCGATACGCGGGAGGGGAATCCTCATACCCTCCCCAAAAAAGAATAGATGTACCAAGGTCTCGCCGTGCGATGACGCGCCCCTAAGCTCCCCCTTCTCCGTGGCGCATCGTCACCGAGCTTGGGATGTTGAAGGCCTCCCTCGGCGATACCAAATCCTCCTCGGTCGACGCGCTCGGCTTCGGCCGGTCCTCTGCAAACCCCTCCGTGCGGGACCCTTCTTACTACTCGGACCGGGACTTCACGTACGGTTCGAAGCGAGGGGGACCCAAGTCCTCCCCGTAGTGACTCCCCTCACCACCGTGCGGATCATACCCTCCGGACGAAACCGACTTGTTCTCGGCGAACAGGATGCTGCTGCTACCGGTACTCGAACCGGAGTCCGAGCCGGCCTCCTCTACCGATAAGCTCCTTTCGGCTCTTCACCAGAAAAGGCATTGCCACTACTGGCACTCTCGCTCCCTGAGTCAGACATCTGCAAAAAATGGACCAAGGTTCTTATCGGGAGGGATAACGTATGCCTATGCAACCTAGCTCGGTACTAAGGCTGGACACCGGTACTCAAAGTACGTTACAAAAGCAAAGCAGAAAACTAGGTACAAGAGGTCAAGGCATCGGTACTTACAGTTGCCGAAGGCTGAAGGCTGAGTACCGAGTGATCAAACTTGTACTACCGATGCACGCTCTCGTTCTCCTACCGACGGCTTGCAGAGCTCTGGAAATGAAATTTGCAAGAATGAAGTGAAGTGAACTCTCTTCACCCCCATATATATAGCGGGAGTCAACCCATCTTGACCGTACGACGTGAACCGTCGCGGCCCAGGATGACGACATGTGGCAACGCGACGGTTGAGCTCCCCCACGATGTTCCAAACCGGCCTGGGCGTGACACGTGTCACCCCACTACCTTCAACTCCCCTTGAAACTCGGAGCAGTTACAATTCCCAACCGGGAGGAACCCCTTGTTCGAGGACTTGGGGGACTACATGGGACGGTACCAAGCGTCGCCACGGCTGCCCCACCGACACTTCGCTACATCCCGATATGAACTTCTGGATTAAGTCCCCGACCATGAGCTTCCTCTTGCTCGGGACTTGGGGGACTTCTGTTGCTACCATTTCATATCTTTACCGGGACAGGCCCCGTGCGGGCCCAAAGTAGCTCACTATCACTGGGAGCAGCCGCCTATGAGCCTCGTCACATAGGATTGGTCTGGCCGACTCGGTAGGGACCTCTACCTCGCCCTAGTGGCATCTGCGACCCGGTAAGGAACCCCTACCAAGCATACGCTATAACGGCGGGATAAGCCCCGGGCCGCGGTCAAAGCCACAGCGTACCTCGGCGGTACCGGTAAGACCGGGCGGGTGTACCGACAACAAGCTCTCCCCCCGGCTCCACATGGACGTCTCCGACCGGTACCGAGTGTGGCCGGCCCCCACGGTGCCGGCACGGCCGAGCCTAGCACACGTGCTTGTCCACTACCTCACAGATCGCACTAAGTCGCATACCCATGCTGCACTAGGCGCCGCCATCCCTCGATGCGCACATCGAGGTAGTGGACCAGAGAATATTCCTCGTGTCAGGGGATGTCCCCCACGCCAGGGGAGCTTGTCTCCGACCTCACCTCATATATAAGGAGTCCTCACTCCTTATTCAGGTACGTTCTCTCCGAATCCCAAACTCCCTGCTCTCAAACACTCATCGGTACTAACTTGAGCGTGAGAGGATCTTCGGTCGGTACACGCCGACCTCCCTGACCAATCTTGTGCTTTCAGGTACCCGCGCACGACGCTACCGGGCAGTTGGGAAACTGCAGAAACACTTATTCTTTTCCAAACTCCCAGAACATATACATTTCAGCATCAAAACACAAGTAATCTCAAATTACTCACTAAGATAGCTCGGAAAGGGTAAGGCAAGTGTTTAAGTTAAGGGTAGACTTTTATGGTGCGAAGAAATGAAAGGCTAAACATATAGGCACAAAATGACAAACTGATGATATAAATTAGGGACAAATGGTCATTTGGCCATGGTGGATTCCTAATGCCTTAATCATTTCCAAGATGTAACATGCATGGCAGAAAGTTTCAACAACATATTATGCAAGTTCTATAGATACAAAACACATAATCTTGATCACACATGAAGAATAAAGTGCAAAGAATTATGAATGCACTTTCATTAAGCTCGAAGCTCACAATATGGCAAGTATAGCTCACACAAATCTCTCTATGCTTCTTACATTTAATGCATCAATCTGACAATAAGGGTGTACATGCAAAGTCCCATAGCAATTTATTTAAAAAAATGAAGTTCAGGAGACCTAAACAAACTTTCATCTCATACAATTAAGTTCAATCTCATCCTCGGTGTTGGAAATCACAAAAAACAGTACAACAAACACACAAACAGAAACAAATATTTTTTTTAAATTTTTCATTTTTCTGATTTTTTTTAAAAATTTTATGGTAACAATACGTGACCACAGTGACTCACTTAGTGCAATGGTAGGTTCAACGCTACCAAGGGAGTGAGTATGATCGAGTCGATATATTTTTACAGTAGAAAACGAAAACAAAACACATATTTTTTTTTAATTTTTCAATTTTTCAATTTTTTTTAAAACAAAGTGAAACCTTCCCCGCACACTTGAATTAAACATTGTCCTCAATGTTTGACAAATATTTCATGAAATGAGAAAATCAAGCATGGTTATTCAATTGAAACACACAAATAGACAGAAGTAAACACACAATAGTTATATAAATGAAAAAGGAAACAGAAATACTCCACTTTGAAGCGTGTGTAACTCCTCCCAAAACAAGTCACCAACAATCACTAACAAGGCTAGCAGGGCCTTGCATCCAACGTTTGCTCCTTAGTTGATTGCGGCTCTTATCCTTTTTAGCGTGTCCTGGACCACGCCTGTTGCTAAATCCACAGAACGTCTGGCTGAAGTTGCCTTCACTGAGATCTGGAACACTAACGTCAGTAGAGTTCCATCAAGTACGTTTCCGGATACATCAGGCAGAATGGAGAAGCCAGATGACATCAATTGAAATGGCTCCGGGTCAGTTCCACATGACATGGACTGGAAAGTGGCTTGATCGATAGGCGCATAAATCACGTACGACCCCGTTGAATCTGTGAAGCACTCTTGGAGTATGAGGAAGTCAACGTGATTACTTATGCCCAAAACGGAGATAGAATTTCATTTCGTGGGTCAAGACCAGTGGTGAAGTTTATAAGCACATGTACTGAGCTGTCCATCGACACATTATCCCATAAATGCCTTGTTTGTATGTCTCTGATAAAATCAAAGATTCTTGTGTGATGGGAGAAGTGCTTGATAGAGCAGCCAGCAGTACGATCGAGTCCAAGGGGTTGGCTAGGATCATCCTTTCGCTTGTTGGTCCTGACCTCCATTTGTGTGCCTCCAATTTTGTTTGATGCAGTCCAGTAATGGTATGTGGAGTTGGTGATGTCGTTACAGAAACTGACCACCATCTTGTTTGCCATCGCAGCTAGGCGTCTTCTCCCTTCAGGTGAAATTATTGAGTCACTAGGTGAAGTGTGGATCCCCATGGTGCATATGTAGCGCTCGGCATGTCGTTGAAGAGTTGACAACCAACGCTTCGCTCCATATGCAAAACCTGATTCAACAAAATGTTTAAATAAGGGGGTTAAATCTTTTTCTCGCACATCAACATGCTCCACCCATGTGACAAAGGAGGATCCATTCTGCAGATCACGTATCAGGCATCCGGAAGGACGTTTTCGACATCTTGATCTCACGGAAGGTCTTGGATTTGAGTTCATTTCATCCGCATAAACATCCACAACAATCCAACTTCCATCCAGTTGTTGGTGAGAGTACCTAACAAACTGGACTTCACGAGTTGAAATGTTGTGTGTTGGCACTAAAAACTCGGCAGACATTACTTGCACTTGCTCCTTGGGCATTGGTGACCAAGCTACAGAAGACGAGCAACCATTGACCAACATCCATTAAAATCTGAACGATGGTGATCGAATTCAGGTGAATGGTTGCTGAGTATCTCGAGGCTTCTGATTTGAAATATGGTGTAGGCTCAGCTCGTTGAGACACTCGCAAGTACTCATCATGGTGTAGAGTTTCAGGATGGACAGAAGTGCTGGGATTTGATGAATAGATCCATAGGGGAAAACCAGCAGCGGCCAAGAGAAAGAGTTCGTCTTTGGCTTTGTTCACGATATCGGCGATCAGGTCGGAATGAAACCCAACGAGATCATGAGCATGTCCCGAAATGTTGTCAGATGGCACATAAGAGGATGAGCGCTCGACTGATGTTGGCATGAGGCTCTGCACATACCTTCTCAAGTGATCCATGTCGATTGAATCATCGGACAAGACAAGAAGAGGTTCGGGAGGAACAACTTCAAACCTTGATCGTTGCACATCTGGGTGCGGAACAGGACCTCCACACTGGGGACAGATGCCACTGTGAAGAGCATCGATGAGTTTGATTGGGTGAGGACTCACAGTGTAGAAATCCTTCAACGCATCATTTTGTTCTTTGGTGAATCTCGTCCTCGGGCCTCTCGTACGTTTCTCGGAAGGTCCAGCATCAGCAACAACAGGTGGATCAACAGCCTGGGTTGGTGCTTGTGGTTCTGGTTCGGGCACATCTGGCATGCTTACATCGATAGTATTGAGCACGCAAGGTGGAATGATTTCATCCAAGCCTTCAAAGAAATCACTCTCTGGAGGACTAGAATGAAACAACTCACTGAAAGAATTGACTTGCTTGGCCATTTCTGGGTTGGGAGGGAGGATGACTTTCTGGAAACAAACTAAGAACACGAAGAACACTAGAGAGAAAGCGTGAGAGAAACTGAAGGGACAACGAATTCAAATGACACGCACTAACACAAACAGAGGGGAAGGGAAAGGAAACAAACGGACGCGTGTCCAAAGTCAGAGACACAGATCCGTAAATCACGGATCGAGCGACGAAAGTCGCAAAGGGAACAGTGGACACGGATTATTAAAATCACGCGGTGCACAAAATTCAAAAGTTGAACAGTGGGCACGCGCGTCAAAACAATAAACAAACTGTTTTTTTTTCTTTATTATTAAGCCGACGCGAAAGTCGTCGAACGGCCCAATAACAAAATTTCTTTTTATTTTATTTACAACTTTACGCAAAAGTCGTAAAGTGAACAGTGCCAAACACATGTGGCACGCGTCGACACAATTATTCGGGTTGCCGACACTTTAAAATGGGCCTGGGCCATCGGAAATGGCTTGGGCTTTAAAGTGGGCTGGGCCAAAGAGAACTTCGGCCCATTATTTATGGGCTTACACTAATGGGCCTAAACAATCTACGGAAAAAAAAAAATATTTACTAGGCCCAACAACTAACTAAAAGACAAAAGCCCGACTTAACTAAATGGGCTTGGGTTACGGGTTTTGGCTTTGAAAATGACAAGGGCCCAATGGGCCAAAAATAATTGAAATGAAAACTTTTTTTTTTTTTTTCGAAGTCCAAAACCCTAACCGACACACAAATGGGCCTAAGGCCCAATACTAAACAAACAGTAACAAGCCCAAAAAAATGAATAGTAACTATAAACAATAAAGATAAATAATTACAAAAAGTAAAAATAAACAACCAATTGTTTTTTTTTTTAAGAAATAGCAAACAAAAATTAAAAAGGTAAAGGATAGAAATGCTCCCCCTTGAAGTGCATGCTTTACACAATAATCACCATCAATCACCAACAAACAAGGCTTCAAGGCCTTGCAATCCATAAGCTCACGACCTTTGGTGATGATCAACTGTGTAGACTTCAAGCAAGAGCAAATGTGAGGTTGCCTCCTCATGAGCGCTTCTTTTTATAGACCTCAAAGCCGGTCTTCTCACACACTTGGGTCAAGGTGGTGCAAAGTACATTTGCCTACCACCGAAACAGCTCAAATATGGTGTGGCCATGGAACTGTAGCTTGTATAAGAAGATGTATTTGGATACCATTCATGTGTCATCACCCTATTCACTCCAATCCCCAAAATATCCCTTAGGCATTGGATCGATCGCCTCAAGTTGCACATCACTGCATGAAGGGCTTCTCATCTTGAATGACTCGAATGATGAGGCTAATTTATGTTGATGGGGATGAAAGTATGGTGTAGGCAGTAATCCTCGCCTATGTGGAGGAATATAAGGTATAGGTAGTATTCCTCGATCACGCTCATGAATGGTAGAAGTAGGCTGCACAACTGCTTGCCTTTGGAGAGTAGTTGTGGATTCCTTGAGCTTGTGCACTTGTATGAAGCTTGAGGTCTGTGGATCTAAAGAGTAAGGATCAATGTCCAAATTAGGAGTGGTACCTGCTGATGAAGCCTCAATCTTGTGAGCAGGAAGACCAGAGGTGAAATTATCAGGTTCAGCCTCAGATGTAGGGATAGCAAAAGCCTTGTCATCATACACATATGGATTTACAAACTCATCAAACATGTCATCATTATCAAAATCATCTTCCATGAAGGATGGTTCTTGTGACACTTGTTCTGCAACCACTGGAAGAGGAGGATCTTGAATTAACGGCTTGGGAGGATTTAAAGGGCCGAAAATCCTTTCACTCTTAGCTTGATTTCCCTTCACCAAATCAACAGAGAACACCTCCTTGATGACATTATGTGGGAAGGTGGGATGGAGTACTTGCAGCTTGACATTTTCTCCCAAAACTTTGAGCTTCATAGTGCCTCTTTGAACATTAATTTTCGCACCAGCCATGGCCATAAAGGGACGGCCAAGAATGATTGGCAATTCACTCTCAATCTTGGGATCTTCATCCATATCCAAAATCACAAAATCAGCTGGAAGGATGAATTTGTCAACTCTAACAAACATATCTTCCAAAATTCCCACTGACATTCTGAATGTCTCATCTGCAAGCTGCACTGAAATTGAAGTAGGTTGCAGAGCACCAATGGCTAGCTTTCGGAAAGTTGCTAGAGGCATGATATTGATGCACGTTCACATATCCATGATAGTTCCTTCAAAGGATTTTTCACCAATTGTGCAACCAATAACAAAACTTGTAGGATCATGTATGTCAGGGGACACCCTACGTTGAATGATTGCACTTGCCTCCTCCTTGAGCACAACTTTCTCATCAGCCTGAAACTTTTTCTTATGAAGGGTTAAATTCTTAGCAAACTCTGCATAGGCTGGCACTTGACTAATGAGATCAAGCAGAGGGAAGTTAACATCTGCTTTCTTGAAAATGCCAAACACTTCACTCATTAACCCTTCCTTCTTCTTTTTCTTTTTCTTCACAGCTTCCTTATCCAACCCATTTTTACTCCTTCAAAGCATAATATCATGATCTTCCAATCCATTTCTCGGGAGTTCATTTTCTTCCTCCCGGTTCCCATCCTCCTTTAATGCAGTATTATAATGTACATTGTTAACAACAACATGGCTAAGAGCTACATTTTCTTCACTTTTAGCCCCATATGAATGCACATCATTATCATTATGCACAAGTAGGGAATCTGGATCATGAATCTTACTTGGATGCTGATTTGTCAGTTCTTGATCTTGTTCAAGTAAACAGTTGATATCAATGGTGGTTGTAAGTTCTTCAAGGAGTTTCTGATTCCTAGCCATTCTTTCTTCAAATTCACGTTCCCATTTATCAAGATCAATTCGCCATTGAGGTGTGCTTTCATCAAGGACAGGATTTGGAGGTTTATAACATTGAGCATGATACTGTTGTTGGGACACCATAGCTTCTTGAATCTTGCCTAAGCAGAACTCGTAATCTTGAAGGGACATCAGTTGCTCGGACTCTCTCGACTCTTCCCAAATATAATTCAGTCGATTCATGGTTCAAGATTAAAAGAATTGCACATGTAAATTCCAAGAGAGAAAATGTAACAAGAACTAATATAATAAATATAGTACAAAGTAAAATAAAATACACATAAAATTTATAACACACACAAAAAAATAAACAAATTAACTACAAAAATTTACAAAACACGAAAAACTCAGTTACAAAAACTAATAGATCAAGGTTAAACCTCAATCCTCGGCAACGGCGCCATTTGATTGGTTGTCAAAAAATAGGGAAGAGTAAATTAGACTCGGGATTGTCGAACCACAGGGATTGGAGGCCTAAAACCTAATTAGTAAAATGTAATCTAATTTTCTTAACACAAATAACAATTTTTAGGATTTTTCTTATTTTTATTTTCCAAAACACACAAAAATTAACAAACAAACCTAAACAAATAAATAATTTAAACTATGAGACTAAAGTCAACTTACAAATAATTAAAATAAAACACAGGAAAATGTAAATCACACAAATAATTTTACTACCACAAATATATTAGCAAATATTTCACCCAAATATAATTATACCAAATAAAATCACAATAATTGTTTAAGTCAAATATAAATTACTGAATTAAACTAAATAATGTAAATATGAATATTAGTAATTGTAAGAGAGAGAGAGAAAACAGATCTGAGGGAGAGAGATAGAGCTCAAGAGAGAGCTTCTGTGAAGAACGGGTCCGAGAGAAGGTCGCCGGAGAGAAGCTAAGCTGGTGCGGCCCGGGTGAGATGCAGCGGCGGGCTCGACAATTGGGTGATCCGAGATTTGGGTCGACGCCGGGCTTGGCGCAGCAGTGGGTGCAGCGAGTGATTTGGGGAGTTCCGATGCGGTGTGGCTGTGAGACCGGACTCATAAATGCCGGCGAGGATTGGGAGCACGGGCTCGGGTTCCACGGTGGCGAGAGAGGGACTCTCGGCGGGAAGGTTCGGTGACGGCAAGAAAAGAGAGCAACAGCAGCAGTGAGCGACTTGGACGGTGTCGGTGATGTCCGGGTTCGGAATTGAAGAGGCACGGGCACGGCTGGGTCGCCGTCGGGCGACGAGCGAGGAGATCGACGGCGTGGTGGTGACTGTGAGCTTGTGTGTGATTGCGGGTGTACAGTGGTGAGGTGAAGATAATGGTGCTGTTGGTGATTGAATTTGATTAAGAAAACTTGCAGGTTGATTTCTTGTGATGAATCGAAAGCTGGGATTGAGAGAGTGATTGTGATTGTGGTGGTAACAAAGACAGGAGGTGGTGATTGGTTGCACGGCAGTGAACTGGCAGCTTGGGTGGTGATGATGAGAAGTGGGTGTAGAAAGAAGGAAGCCGGGGTGCAGAGAGGAAACGATGGAAGAAAAGAAAAAGAAAGAAGAAGAAGAAGAAGAAGAAAAGGGAGAGGGGAGAGGGGAGAAGAGAGGACCGGGGAAGAAGAAGAGATGATCCTTCATTGCAGAGAGAAAGCTTTCCTTAAGAAGACAGTTGAGGATGGGAGCAGGTGGTGGTGAAGTGCAGCTGGAATCCAAGGGGGGTTGTCGGCATGGTGGTGGTCGGAAAGGTGTCGGCTGGTTCCTACAAAGTCAACAAGAAGAAAATAAAATAAATAAAAAGTCAAAAAGAAGAAAATAAAATAAATAAAATAAAATAGAAATAAAATAAAATAATGAAAATAAATAAACAAATAAATAAATAAAAAGAGAAAGTAAATATATAAAACTAATAAAAAGGGAAAATAAGTGGAGGTTTGAATTTATTTCGCCACCGCCTGCGGTGGTTGCGCCTCTTATTGTTGTGTTCGCCAGTGTGTGCTGGAATTCGAAACAGTTTTCGAACTCTTCGTACAGTTTCTGTAATCCACAAGTCTGAATTGCGCTAAAACCTCCAAAATGCACATTTTTTGTGCAAATTATCATTTTGCTCATAATTTCCCTAATAACACAAAAGCACATATTAAACATACAAAACAGCTCTCGAAATTGGCTAATCCAAGTGATTAAAAGCATTTTAAGTGCGTATTTACGCACTTATCAACTATAGATCTCTGTTGTTGTGAACTTGTTAGCTAGATTTAGCTATGCGCCCACGCAACGCCATTGAGTGGCATAAAGACAATATTTCGATACCTTAAGGGTACAATCGATTTGGGCTTGTTTTATCCCTACAGAGAGAAAAGAGGGATTGAAAAAGGAACTTCAAACCTCTAAGGCACCATGTCCGAATGGACATCGACCACGACGGTCGACCGGTAGTATGACGGTCGACCGGTCGAACTGCGGACAGAACCGCTATACTCCCTACACCAAAAATTCTTGTGATGTTTTGGTTGGTTTTTGCTGATATCGGGTACCTCTCTGACCCGCACAATGGTTGGTCCCAAATTAGTTATGTCTTTACCATGGGTAACACGGTGATATCTTGGAAGTCCACCAAGCAAACATTAGTTGCTACTTCTTCGAATCATGCAAAGATAATTGTTCTACATGAAGTTGTTAATGTGTATGGTTGAGGTCTATTATTACACATATTCGAGGAATAAGTGGTTTGAGGTCAACCACTGAGGAACCTACTACATTTATGAGGATAATTATGTTTGCATCGAGATGATGAAGCAAGGTTTCATTAAAGGGGACAATACCAAGATTATATCGTCTAAGTATTTTTATAATCAGCAACTACAGACTCTCCTCAAGATTCAAGTAAATCAAGTTAGATCCGAGGAGAATTTGGCAGACTTAATTATTAAAGTCTTTGCCTAAGTCCACGTTTGAAAAACATGTTAAAAGCATTGGTATGCTTAAATTATCTTAGATCCCATGATTGTAGGAATCAGGGGGAGGTGCAGACTTGAGGGGGAGTTTGGCACATACTTGTCACTTTCAAATGTGAAGGGTGCGTTGTACTCTTTTTCCCTTCGACCAAGGTTATTTTTTTCCACTGGGTTTTATTGTTACTTGGCAAGGTTTTTAATGAGACAACATGGATAGCACCTAGTTACTTGGCAAGGTTTTTAATGAGACAACATGGATAACTCTACTTCTGTCGTTTCCCAACTGCCCGGTAGCGTCGCACTTGGGTACCTGAAAGCACAAGATTGGTCAAGGGAGGTCTGCGTGTACCGACCGAAGACCCTCCGACGCTCAAGTTAGTATCGGCAGGTCTAAGAGCAAAGTGTTTTTGGGATTCGGAGAGAACATACCTGAATAAGGAGTGAGGACTCCTTATATATGAGGTGAGGTCGGAGACAAGCTTCCCCGGCGTGGCGGACATCCCCCGACACGAGGAATATTCTTTGATCCACTACCTCGATGTGCGCATCGAGGGATGGCGGCGCCTAGTGCGATCTGCGAGGTAGTGGATAAGCACATGCGCCAGGTGGCCGTGCCGGTACCCGTGGGGCTGGCCGCTCTCGGTACTCGGTCGGGAGACGTCCATGTGCGGCCGGGGAGAGCTTGTTGTCGGTACACCCGGCCTGGTCTTACCGGTACCGCCGGGGTAGTGCCGGGGCTTCGGCGCGGCACGGGGCTTACTCGCCGTTGGGGCGGTATATGCCGCCGGTGCGAGGTAGAGGTTATGTGCTCGGTAGGGGATCCCTACCGAGTCGGCGGACCAATTCTATGTGACGGGGCTCATAGGCAGGCGCTCCCGGTGATAGTGAGCTACTTCGGGCCCCGCACGGGGCTATCCCGTAAAGATATGAAATGGTAGCAACGAAGTCCCCCAAGTCCCGAGCAAGAGGAAACTTTTGGTCGGGGACTTATTCCGAAGTTTATATCGGGATGTAGCGAAGTGTCGGTGGGGCGGCCGCGGTGGCGCTTAGCACCATCCCATGTAGTCCCCCAAGTCCCCGGACAAGGGGTTCCTCCCGGTTGGGAATTGTAACTGTTCCGTGTTTCAAGGGGACGAGAGCTTGTAAGTTGTCGGTAGGAGGACGAGAGCTTGTCTCGGTAGTGCGCTTGTGATCGGTCGGTACTTCGACGTTCAGCCGTCAACAACTGTAAGTACCGATGACTTGTATATTTCTTTGCTTTTATGTTGCTGGTGTAACGTAGTTTGAGTACCGGCGTCCAGCCTTAGTACCGAGCTAGGTTGCATAGGCATAGGTTATCCCTCCCGATAAGAACCTTGGTGCGGTTTTTTGCAGATGTCTGACTCGGGGAGCGAGAGTGCCAGTAGTGGCAATGCGTTTTCTAGTGAAGAGCCAAAAAGGAGCTTACCGGTGGAGGAGGCTGGTTCGGACTCCAGTTCGAGTACCGGTAGCAGTAGCTCCTGCTCGCCGAGGACCAGTCGATTTCGTCTGGAGGGTATGATCCAGACGGTGGCGAGGGGAGTTACTACCGGGGAGGACTTAGTCCCCCTCGCCTCCGTGCCGTATGTGAAGTCCCGGTCTAGTAGTAGTAGGAAGGATCCCGTACCGGAGGGGTTTGCAGTGGACCGGCTTAAGTTGAGCGCGTCGATCGAGGAGGATTTGGTAGCGCTGAGGGAGGCCTTCAACATCCCCGGCTCGGTGACGATGCGCCTACCGGAGAAGGGGGAGGCGAGGAGTGCTTCTTCCGTGCCGGGTGAGACCTTGGTACACCCGTTCTTTTTTGGTGAGGCGCTAAGGATTCCCCTACCGGCGTATCAACAACGTTTCTGGCCGAGGTCGGCCTTTCCATCGCGCAGCTGAACCCCAACACCGGCGGTGTTTGAACGCGCCGTACACTTTGTATCACCACTTGCGGGTTTGGCGAGCCAGACTTGGCGTGTTCTTCGGCCGGTGGGCGTTGGACGAACATTCGAAGGCCGACAAGGGTTGGTAACAAGGGTTGGTACAAGCTGAAGTCCATTTTAAAGCCATGTACCGATCCTCCCGGGAGACACCGCGTGGATGGAGTTCATGCATAAATACAAGAAGGTGATCCGGTGTTGTCGGCGAAGAAGCCCCGCACCGAGAGGGTATGACCGGTACGCATGACGTGGAGAGCCACGAGTTTGGGAGTCCCGAGATCGTCAGGGACCCGCACGTTTTTGGCAACCCTACCTCCCAGCAAACTTGGAAGAGTCGATACTTCTTCGTCGGTGAGGAATGGGAGTTCCCGGCGGGCGCTGCACCGACGGAGAAGAGGGTGCCGAGTAGTTTCAAGGATGCCCCCGGTTGGTAGTCCTTACCGAGCATAGACATGTAATAGTTATATTTGCGATACCGGGACTAACCCTTTTTGTCTCGTGTGCGGTGGATCGGTCTTGGAGGAGGCTTACCGAGAGCCGGGAGAAGGAGATTCGTTGGATCCGGGAGAACATCTCCATTGTGTTGAGGAGGTCGGCTTGTTCTCTTGAACCGGTACTCCTTGGACTGTTCGGTCTAGCGCCCCTACCGAAGCCCCGTAAGTGTGTGTCGGTAATCCCTTTTGGTTTCTATTGTTGTTTGCTTCTGACACCGATGCCTGCCTTTGGTTGCAGTTATCTACCAGTACCGCCGGTACCGCACGCTTAAGGGAGACTTAAGTATGGTTCGTGAGCGCAAGGACTTCTACCAGCTGAAGAAGGCCGTGGGTGAAGACCCAGTGCCGGAGGTTCAGCTGGTGGTGGAGGAGGAGCCGGCCGGTACCGGTGCTCCCGGAGCTGAGGTCGGTGCTGCTGCCGAGCCCGTACCGAGGAGGAAGAAGAAGAAAGCCCACAAGGGTCGGTCTACCGCCGAAGTGGAGGTGGATCGACCGGGGTGGATGCCGGTCCCGAGACCGAGGTTGCATCCGAGGGCCCGGATGGGTCCTCCCAGCGTACCGCCCCGAGAGGAGGTAATCTTCGGCCACCTTTACTTTTTTTTTTTTTTTGCGTTTTTTGTACCGGCACTAACCATTGTTGTAGTTTATTAAACAGGTGAAGGACCACCGGAAGAAGCAGAGGGTGCAAGAGCCAGCTGTTGAGGAGGGGGCACCGGAAGGTGCTGGTACCGAGCTGGCTTCTCAGAGCACCGGCGCAGGCCTGGTGTTTGGCAACACCGTTTTGCCCAAGAATGCCCAGCTCTATAGCAGCTGCGTGCAGAAGGCGCTGACCGATCCCCTACGGGTGGATGCCCTGGCTGGCTTCCCCGAGCTGACCCTGGCGAAGCAGCGGGAGCTGCTCTTCCAGTGCAAGCAGAAGGTACCGTTTCGCTAATTGACATACTTGACTTCATCATCGGGTTTTGTTTTTTGCCTGTTTTTTTTATCTGGGTACCGATGATGCAGCTGGCCTACGAGGAGCAACTCCTGGACCGTCGGTACTGGAAAGAATTGCAGACCGCCGGCCAGGAGATGGCGAGCCTACAGTCTGCTCACGATGCTCTGCTTCGGCAGAAGGAGGAGCTTGAGGCCAAGCTTCGACAGGCCGAGGAAGAAGCCGGTAGGAGGATTGCCCAAGCAGAGGAGAGGGCCAGTGTCTATGCCCGAGAGGTCGAGGAGAAAGCAAAAGCCGTAGCCTTCGAGACGGCCACGATCCGAGCCGATTTCGACGGCCGTCTCGGTAAGGCCGTGGGCGAGGCTGTTCTTGCTTACCGGCAGGATCGTGGTCGTGCGGTGGAGCGACGACAGCCTACATCGAGGGTGGGGTGTACATACTTGGCAAGATCAAAGACGCTTTCCGGGTCGGGATTGGAGTCAACTGCCGGTACCAACCGTGACCGAGAGCATGATCAACGATGACCATCTTGCCATCCCGCACGAGATCGAGGAGGAAATCGGCTGTTCCTCCGTCCAGCGTGAGTCCCCCTGTGTGGGTGTTGTCGGCCAGTGGGCCTTGTAACCTTGACCCTGATTGTGAAATTTTGGTTTTTCTGTTTGTTTTTGTGTGTTGTTCATGTTTTGTGTCCATTTTCTCCGATCCCAATGATGAATTGAGCTTACTTTGTTGTGTTCTAGAGACTGTGATCATTGTTAAGGCTTGATATGATTTGCTTTGAGTTTAATATGCATGATTCTTGATTGCTTGATCACCATGTACACTTCACCATTGTTGATTCGTTGATTGCAATCCGAGAAGCACACTTGACATGTATTTCCATGCATACCCAGAAAATGTGAGGTTTTGAGCCCATTGAATATGCACATGTATGCATCTTTCATGTGTATATTTGTTCTTCATGTGTGAACATTGCATAAGGTTTGGACCTAGAACTTGCTCAAAGACCGCTTGAAGCTTTTGATTGATCCATTTTGAGTTAGAAATGATTAAGGCATTAGTTGAACACCATTGCCAAATTGACCATCATCCATATGAATCTGAACTCTAGGAATAGCCCACTTTGAGCCATATACATCATTAGCTTTCCTTTGTTCACCCACTTCACACACATTCATTCCACCACTTCAAAAATACCATCACCATTGTGTTTACAAGACTTTGATAGTGACTTCTTATCCTTAAATGCTTGAGAGTTGATGCTTGTACCAAAAGGAAAGTTTGGAGGAGTTGTTTTATTTTTGTTATTGTTCAAAGAAAGAAAGAAAGAAAGAAAATCAAAAACAAAAAAAGTTCCTCAAGAAAAATAAAGAAAAAAATAGAAAATGAGAAAGAAGAAACATTAAAAAAAAAAGTAGTTTGTGAATAAGGTTGGAGGAGAATAAGAAAATAATTTGGTTGAAGCATTTGGTTGAGTTTCAAAGTCGTTGATCTGTCTTGTGAACACTTAGCACCACTCATATTTCCATTCCATTCCATTCACCCATTGGCCCCGTTTTACCATTGTAAGTCCTTGAGATCTAACGATTTGTGGTTCGATTTGTAGAGAGTTGGTTGATCAGCAAGCATATGGGAACATTCTAATTTGCACTTATTTATAGCGCAAATTGTATTCCTAATCACGAGAGTTAAGCTGTTCCGAAGGCATTTTGTTACTACTAATATGTGTTTTCACGATTTCATGTTACTTAGGTGACTTGAGGTAATTCGGCACAAGAAGGTGCATTTTGACAACTTTTGGGCACACTTCCGAGAAGAGGACAAGAAGTCAACCGTGGCTTCTAGACATTGAAGATTGCACAAATCAACCTTCGGAAGACGTTGCCATTGAAGGCCTTGAAGAATCGAAGAAAGGAAGGAAAATGAAGAAATTGCATTTCCGGCGACTTTTCCGGCCAACCACCACCACAAGAGGCGGCAGTACCGCCGGACCACCACCGGAGCATCACCACACCTGGAGTAGATAGTCTTGACTAGTTGCATGTATGGGTAGCTACACCCATTACATAAGAGAAATGAGTTTGGTTTACCTATGCATGCACTTTTCCTTAAAATCCTCCACTTAGCCTTCCTTTTGTAACTCTCCATGCATCCACTCACACACTTCACTAGAGAGACTCTTGGGGGCTGAGAAGGAGCTGTTGAATCACATCCCATAACCCTAATTCCATACACAATTCGTACACACCCAGATCAGCCACCACCTTACACATTCAGCCACCAAGAACACCAAGAACACCAAGAAATTGCCCAGTTTTGTTCTTCCATTTTCACCACTTTCCATTGCTCAAATCACTTTCCATCCTTCACGAAAGTTGTTCCTAAGGCATCCATTTATCTTAGGAACCAACTTTCATCACCAATCCACCATCATTTCACCACGTTTCGAGCTCCACAGCTGGGAATTCGTCAAGAACACAAGAATCCGGAAACTTGAAGGAGAAGAAGCTTGGAAGAGAAGAGGAGTTTAAGAGCGGGCTATCATCTACACTTGGAGTCACCAAGGAGCTGCTGCCCATCATCCCTTGAGAACTTCTTAACTCTACTTTTGTTATTCTTTGTATCTATGTTTATATTCTTGACAAGAATGATGCAATCCTTGAACATGTGAGTAGTTCATTAGGTTGGGGGCTAGGGTTGTGTGCTCTAGCCCATGATGATGTTTTGATGACTTGTATTGAATATGCTTGATGATTTCGTTTCTGGATATGTTCATTGTTTTAATACGGTTTTGTTTGATGCTTGTTCATGAATCTAACTAGTTCTCAAGCATGGGTTAAACTTAACTTGTTAGGATTTTATGCTAGTTACATGTTATCCTAAGTGTTGAACCTTGAGCATGATGAGTTTATGTCAATGGACTGAACTTGTTTGAACCTTGATTCTTGAAACTCTATGCCTAGGAAGTTTATTTGAGACCCTAACAAGGCTTGGATAAATAGATTAGGAGTATTTGTGACCCTAATAAGGCACAAAATAGGCCTAGAAGAATCCATCCTTTGAGCCATAACATGGCAAGGATAGGGGTTTGATCCATAGTGAATTCATTGATGCATGTTCTTGAGAGTTGTCATACATTTGATTGGGGTAGAGTGAACCCGAAACTCCAACCGTTTCATCCATTTGATCACACACAAAGCATACATTTGTTGGGCTTGTCACCTCAACAACACAAAAGCGATTGAACACACTTGCTTGTGCTCTTGTTACCACAATTTCATATCGATTAGATTGGTTACATAGTTACTGTTTTGGTCACTGTTTTGGTTACAAGTCACCCAAGAGTGACACACAATTGAACACTACACTTGCATGTTGCACATACTTCACATCTAAGTACATAATTCATCTCTAATCACACCACTTCATGCAAGGTGAGCGCGAATCTATCTACGATGCTTGGGAGCGTTTCAAGGATTTGGAGCTTGGATGTCCACACCATGGAATCACCAAATGGCAGCTTGTTTCCTGATTCTATGACGGTCTATTCGATGATGACCGGAGGAGACTTGACAACGCATGTGGTGGCAGTTTTCAAAGGAAAGGTCCTAATGCCGCTTGGGACATCATTGAGGAGCTCTCTATTCAATCCGGGCAGTGGGACAACCATGAACGGAGAAGGGACACAAGCCCAAGGGAAAGAGAAGAGCCACATCTTGGTGGAAGAGAACCAAGAGGAGTAGAGCCAAGATCAAGGGCAGTCCAAGGAGTCTCCCAAATTCAGTAAGTGGATGATTTAATGAATGCCAAGTTTGAGCAACTAGAGGCTGCCATGAATACCAAGCTTGATCTTTTGCTCAAAGCACATGGCAATGCAGCTCCTCCTCATCCAAGTGAGCAAGTCAAGGCAATGGCTGTTACATGCTCATATTGTGGTTCAATGGAGCATGAGACCATTGAATGCCAATATTATTCAGCCACCATTCAACAAGGAGTGTTGGATGAGCAATTGTATCAAGTTGACAATTACAACCCGGAGCGCCACTCCTCACAGCTCAACAATCATCCTCAATACTCCTATGGCAAGAGGCATGTGGAGAATGCAGCCCTAACCAATAGCCAAGGCCATCAAGGGGGCAGTACCTACCAAGGAGGTAACAACTACCAAGGAGGTAGATTTCAAGGAGGAAACCAACCATATCAAGGGGGGAGATCACAAGGGTTTCAAGGCCCTAACACCTTTCAAAGAGGAGCTCCAAATCCCATGTATGCTCAGGAGGCAAGCACATCACAAGCTCCTCCAAGACAAAGTACATACCAAGCACCTCCCGAATTTGAGCACAAGAGGGAAAACTACCAAGCTCAAGCGAATGATTCAAGGGAGCCATCATTCAAGGAAATTCTCACTGCCCTCTCTGCAAGCCAACTGAAGACGGACCAGAATGTGTCAATCATGTCCCAAGGATTAAGCAAATTGGAGCTTCAAATGGGGCAACTCTCCAAGCAACTCCAATCAAGGCAACAAGGAGCATTACCTTCACAACCGGAACCAAATCCGAGGCATGAGAGTGTGAAGGCAATCACCACCCTTCGTTCAGGTAGGTCTTACGATAACCACATCAATTATGACCCCCATGCTCACATATATGCTCCCCCTTCATCTACAACTTTCATGGAACCTTGTTTAAATTCTGAAAATTTATTTGAGGAGAATGGGGCCGGATGGGAAGAAAATGTACCATCCGGAAATTTGGAGCGTGAAGTTGTTGTTGGAAATGTGTGGAGAAACAAGGGGGAGGATAAGGAAGCCGGTAGGGAAGAAAATGTACCTACCGGAGGAGCATTGAATGGAGAACTGAACCAAGAGAGTTCTCTGCCAGTCAATCCGTCCGGACGCCAAGCAGTGCCGTCCGGACGCCCTTCAGCCGTGAGGAAAGCTCGCCAAATCCGTCCGGACGCCAAGCATTTCCGTCCGGACGCCTGTCAATCAGAGAAGAAAATTTGCAGCCCTCGACAAATCCGCCCGGACGCTAGGAACGGGCGCCCGGACGCCGGTCATCCCAGACTAATATTTCAGAAAATTCGACGAATCCGTCCGGACGCCAAGAGGTAGCGTCCGATCGTCTGGGGCCTGAACAGAAAAGAAATTCTACCCGAGAGGAGAATGTGCAAGCTTCCAAGCCCTCATCTATTAGTGTCTTCAATCATGAAGATGGCACACCATTGGGAGATGAATTTGGGCAGCTATCTCTTGATCATGAGTTTGACAAGAGGGATTACAACAAGAGGAAGAGCAAGAATGTCATATTTGACAATGAAGATGGGAAGTTGAAGAGTGCACAAGTACCAAGCCATGACATTCCTAGGAGATGTAACTTGAGCATACCTCCTTTGCATGTAACAACTCATCAAGTGCCTCTTCCATTTCCACAAGCTCAAAGGAAGGAGGATTTACAGAAGAAGAACAACAAGTACCGAAAGGAATTCATTGAGTTGTTCAAGAAGGTTAACATCAACATTCCCCTCCTTGATGCGATCAAGCAATTCCCTCCATATGCCAAGTTCTTGAAGGAGTTGTGCACCAACAAGAGGAAGTTCTTGAAGGATGAACAAATCATATTGAGTGAGGATGTCTCTGCTGTCCTACAAGGCAAGCTTCCTCCCAAGCTTAAGGATCCCGGTTCATTCACGGTCCCTTGCATCATAGGCAACAAGGGATTCGACAAGGCTATGTTGGATTTGGGGGCATCAATCAATCTATTGCCCTATGATGTGTACAAGACCCTTGCACTAGATGACATCAAGCCGGTGAAGATTTCACTTAAGCTTGCAGACCGGAGCCAAGTTGTGCCCAAGGGGATTGTAGAGGATGTTCTTGTCAAGATTGGAGAACTCCTCATACCGGCTGATTTTGTGATCCTTGACATGAAGGATATTGTAAGTGGAGGAGAAGAGGAGATGCCTATCCTCTTTGGAAGACCTTTCATGGCCACAGCCGGTACTAAGATTGATGTGAAGGAGGGAATCCTCACAATGACGGTTTTTGACACAACCATTGGTTTTCGAATCTTCGATGCCATAAGAAGTCCGCTGCCCTTGGGGGACTGTTTTTGGATTGATGTGTTGAGTGATGCAGTTGCAACATCATTCATTGAGTCCAACTCTAGTGATCCATTGGAGACTTCCATTACCTACCCCGACATGGAGTTCCTTGATGAAGAAATAGTGGATGCAACACACCAACTACTTCTATTCCATATCGAAGTTGGTCACCATTAGAGTTAGAGACTTCACCATCATGGGCACCAAGGTTGCAGCCCTCTATTGTATCACCTCCTAAGCTAGAGATGAAGCCACTGCCATCCTCATTAAAGTATGCATACTTGGGGGAAGATGAGACACTTCCTATTGTTTTGTCTTCCAAGCTTTCCACATGTGAAGAGGAGAAATTGCTTGCTGTTTTGAGGGAACACAAGGCTGCCTTTGGATGGACTATAGCTGATATTAAGGGCATAAGTGCAAGTGTATGCACTCACAACATCTACATGGAAGAGGGCAGCAAGCCTACAAGAGATGCCCAAAGGAGATTGAACCCACCAATGATGGAGGTGGTGAAGAATGAAGTCACAAAGCTCCTTGATCATGGAGTTATATTTCCCATCTCCGATTCTAAATGGGTGTCACCGGTTCAAGTGGTGCCTAAGAAGGGAGGGCTGACTATAGTGAAGAATGACAAGGGAGAGGACATCCCTCAAAGAGTACAAAGTGGTTGGAGAGTATGCATTGATTACCGGAAGCTTAACACCGCCACAAGAAAAGATCATTTCCCCCTACCATTCATTGATCAAATGCTTGAGAGGTTGGCTGGACATTCCCACTTTTGTTTCCTTGATGGGTACAGCGGTTATAACGAAATTGTGATAGCTCCCGAGGACCAAGAGAAGACCACATTTACATGTCCTTTTGGTACCTTTGCCTACCGACGTATGCCCTTCGGCTTATGCAATGCACCGGCCACATTTCAAAGGTGCATGATGACGTTGTTTCATGACATGACGGAGAACTTTATGGAGATTTTCATGGATGATTTTTCTGTCCATGGGAATTCTTTTGAGGAATGCCTAGCACACTTGGCCCTTGTGCTAGAGAGATGTGTGGAGACAAACCTAGTGCTTAATTGGGAGAAGTGTCACTTCATGGTAGAAGAAGGCATTGTGCTTGGCCATGTGATTTCCAAGAGGGGAATTGAAGTTGACAAAGCTAAGATAGAGCTTATGCAGAAACTGCCTCCTCCGGTTAATGTGAAGGGAGTGAGGAGTTTCATGGGACATGCGGGTTTTTACCGAAGGTTTATAAAGGACTTCTCCAAGATTTCGAAGCCATTGTGTGATCTACTCTCCAAGGATGTTGCTTGGAGCTTTGATGAGAAGTGCATGTCGGCATTTGAGGAGATTAAGGAGCTATTGATTAGTGCTTCTATCATGTGTGTGCCGGATTGGACGCTCCCCTTTGAGCTAATGTGTGATGCATCCGATTATGCTATGGGTGCTGTTTTGGGGCAGCGGACAGAGAAGAGGCTGGATGCTATCTATTATGCTTCTCGGACATTGAATGATGCTCAAGTGAACTACACCACAACCGAGAAGGAGCTCCTAGCCATTATCTTTGCTTTGGAGAAGTTTCGGAGCTATCTTATTGGCTCTAAGGTGATTGTGCATACCGATCACGCTGCATTGAGGTATTTGATGACGAAGAAGGATGCAAAGCCTCGCCTCATTCGTTGGATGCTATTGTTACCAGAGTTTGATTTGGAGATCCAAGACAAACCGGGCAAGGAGAATGTGGTAGCAGATCACCTCTCAAGACTTGTTGGGGGAGGTGATGATTCAACCATTCCTTTGGTTGAAGGCTTTCCGGATGAGCAGATTTTTGCCATTGCTACCACCACTATGGTGCTGCCATGGTACTCAATCCTAGTCAATTACTTGGCTTTCAAGGTCCCATGATGTGATCGCTGCCAAAGAGTTGGCACCATTTCAAGAAGAGACCAAATGCCCCTCACTAACATATTTGAGTTGGAAATTTTCGATACTTGGGGCATTGACTTCATGGGACCTTTCCCTAGCTCTTATGGGTTCCTATACATCTTGGTGGCAGTGGATTATGTGTCTAAATGGGTAGAGGCATAGGCAACAAAGAAGAATGATGCTGCTGTGGTCACAAAGTTCCTCAAGGAACACATACTTACAAGGTTTGGCACACCGCGGTTTATCATAAGTGATGGAGGTTCTCACTTCATCAACAAGAGCTTTACTACCCTCATGACTAAGTATGGAGTAAAGCATAAGGTTGCCACACCTTATCATCCACAAACCAGCGGCCAAGTTGAGGTCTCTAACCGAGAGATCAAGTCTATATTGGAGAAGGCTGTCAACACTACTAGGATGGATTGGAGCACAAAACTTCTTGATGTGTTGTGGGCTTATAGAACTGCATATAAGACCCCTTTGGGTATGTCTCCCTATAGACTTGTGTATGTAAAAGCTTGCCACATGCCAGTGGAGTTGGAGCACCGAGCATTTTCGGCTGTAAAGGCCATGAATTGGGACCTAAGAGCAGCCGGTGACAAGAGGAGGTTGGACTTGAATGAGCTTGATGAAATCCGCAAGGATGCTTATGAGAGTGCAGCCTTGTTCAAAGATAAGACCAAGGTCTGGCATAACAAGAAACTTAAGAAAAAGGAGTTTGTTCCCGGTAATAAGGTGTTGCTCTACAACTCAAGATTGAAGTTGTTTCCGGGCAAGCTACGCTCAAGATGGAGCGGTCCTTATGATGTTGTGCAAGTATTTCCACATGGAGCTGTGGAAGTGATGAACCTCCAAGATGAAGGCACATTCAAGGTGAATGGGCATAGACTGAAGGTGTACCATGGTGGTACGTTTGATGCTCAAGAGGAGGTTGAACGGTTCACCGAAGTTCCCCATGTCACCTAAGGAGGAGGAAAGACCGGCTTGAGGGTCTACAAACAAAAGCGCTCGTGGGGAGGCAGCCCCATATCCCCGACTCTTGAAGTAGATCATGAGATACATCACCAAAGGTCGTGAGCATTGGATTGCAAGGTCTTGAAACCTTGTTGTTGGTGATTGTTCGTGTCTAAACGGAAAGCATGCGCTTCGAAGGGGAGTATTTCTATCTTTTCTTGTTTTCATTATTGTTTGTTTTGTGTGATTGTGTGGTGTGTCATGTTTCTCACCCAAAGTTTATTGTTGAATTCACTTATCACATTGGGGACAATGTTAAGTTTAAGTGTGGGGGTGAGATTGGGTTCGTTTCAGCCAAAATGTTTCAAAATTTTCGATTTTTATAAAGTTCCAGTAGCTAATCCGCCCGGACACCCCTTCTAGGTGTCCGGACGCCACGAAGTCTGGGAGGTAAACCCGAGTAATCCGCCCGGATGCCAGTAATGGGCGCCCGGACGCCTGAGCCCCTGATTGTGAAATTTTGGCATTTTTTGTTTGTTTTTGTGTGTTGCTTGTGTTTTCTGTCCATTTTCTCCGATCCCAATGATGAATTGAGCTTACTTTGTTGTGTTCTAGAGACTGTGATCATTGTTGAGGCTTCATATGATTTGCTTTGAGTTTAATATGCATGATTCTTGATTGCTTGATCACCATGTACACTTCACCTTTGTTGATTCGTTGATTGCAATCCGAGAAGCACAATTGACATGTATTGCCATGTATACCCAGAAAATGTGAGGTTTTGAGCCCATTGAACATGCACATGTATGCATCTTACATGTCTCTATTTGTTCTTCATGTGTGAACATTGCATAAGGTTTGAACCTAGAACTTGCTCAAAGACCGCTTGAAGCTTTTGATTGATCCATTTTGAGTTAGAAATGACTAAGGCACTAGTTGAACACCATTGCCAAACTTACCATCATCCATATGAATCTGAACTCTAGGAATAGCCCACTTTGAGCCATATACATCATTATCTTTCCTTACACAATTAAGAGAAGGAGCTGTTGAATCACATCCCATAACCCTAATTCCATACACAATTCGTACACACCCAGATCAGCCACCACCTTACACATTCAGCCACCAAGAACACCAAGAACACCAAGAAACTGCCCAGTTTTGTTCTTCCATTTTCACCACTTTCCATTGCTCAAATCACTTTCCATCCTTCACGAAAGTTGTTCCTAAGGCATCCATTTATCGTAGGAACTAACTTTCATCACCAATCCACCATCATTTCACCACGTTTCAAGCTCCACAGCTGGGAATTCGTCAAGAACACAAGAATCCGGAAACTTGAAGGAGAAGAAGCTTGGAAGAGAAGAGGAGTTTAAGAGGGGGCTATCATCTACACTTGGAGTCACCAAGGAGCTGCTGCCCATCATCCCTTGAGAACTTCTTAACTCTACTTTTGTTATTCTTTGTATCTATGTTTATATTCTTGACAAGAATGATGTATTCCTTGAACATGTGTGAGTAGTTCATTAGGTTGGGGGCTAGGGTTGTGTGCTCTAGCCCATGATGATGTTTTGATGACTTGTATTGAATATGCTTGATGATTTCGTTTCTGGATATGTTCATTGTTTTAATACGGTTTTGTTTGATGCTTGTTCATGAATCTAACTAGTTCTCAAGCATGTGTTAAACTTAACTTGTTAGGATTTTATGCTAGTTACATGTTATCCTAAGTGTTGAACCTTGAGCATGATGAGTTTATGTCAATGGACTGAACTTGTTTGAACCTTGATTCTTGAAACTCTATGCCTAGGAAGTTTATTTGAGACCCTAACAAGGCTTGGATAAATAGATTAGGAGTATTTGTGACCCTAATAAGGCACAAAATAGGCCTAGAAGAATCCATCCTTTGAGCCATAACATGGCAAGGATAGGGGTTTGATCCATAGTGAATTCATTGATGCATGTTCTTGAGAGTTGTCATACATTTGATTGGGGTAGAGTGAACCCGAAACTCCAACCGTTTCATCCATTTGATCACACACAAAGCATACATTTGTTGGGCTTGTCACCTCAACAACACAAAAGCGATTGAACACACTTGCTTGTGCTCTTGTTACCATAATTTCATATCGATTAGATTGGTTACATAGTTACTGTTTTGGTCACTGTTTTGGTTACAAGTCACCCAAGAGTGACACACAATTGAACACTACACTTGCATGTTGCACATACTCCACATCTAAGTACATAATTCATCTCTAATCCCACCACTTCTAGTGCATAGCATATCTTGGTTGCATTTGTCCACCAAGTAGGGATCTTGGGCCTTCCAATCCCTTGGGTACGACAACCCCTGGTCATAATTTACCATCCACTACACTTTGACGGCGATACTCACATTCACCCCGTAATTATCGTTGAGTCACATTCTTTGTGCATTTGTTATGAGAGTAAACACTTTGACCCTATACACTTGAGCGGAAATACTTAGTGATCTTTGCGAGAGTTATGGTTAATGTGTTTAGTATGCCTATTTAATTGCATGAGATGGATTGTACGTTGGTTTCCACACACTTCACCGAGCATGATTGAATTGCGCTTGTTAAATTCTTAGCAAATTTGTGAAGCCTTGATTTGTGATGTTATGTCTCTTGTTTACAACATCCCGAGCTCGTTGAGGACTATGGTTGGAGAAAATTTTGTTTGAATTCTGTTTTTCCCTTTCTTGTTTTGCATTGTGTTTCCCTTATTGTTTTATGTTGTGTTTGCTTGAGGACAAGCAAGATTCAAGTGTGGGGGTGTGATTTGCACTTATTTATAGCGCAAATTGTATTCCTAATCATGAGAGTTAAGCTTATCCGAAGGCATTTTGTTATTACTAATATGCGTTTTCATGATTTCAGGTTACTTAGGTGACTTGAGGTAATTCGGCACAAGAAGGTGCATTTTTGACTACTTTTGGGCACACTTCCGAGAAGAGGACAAGAAGTCAACCGTGGCTTCTAGGCATTGAAGATTGCACAAATTTACCTTCGGAAGATGTTGCCATTGAAGGCCTTGAAGAATCGAAGAAAGGAAGGAAAATGAAGAAATTGCATTTCCGACAACTTTTCCGGCCGACCACCGCCACAAGAGGCGGCAGCACCGCCGGACCACCACCGGAGCACCACCACAGTAGGAGAAACTCTCCTACACCAGCTGCACACAAGTGCATGGCTGATGACATGTCCACTAGTTCCCCCACTCACCCACAAATCCCTCCACTTCACCTTTCTTTTCCATTTCTTTTCCCTCCACTCACCTTTGTTTACTCTCTCCACTAGGAAACCCTAGGGAACCCTTGGAGGCTGTTGACACCAACCAGACCTTGTTCTCACTCAGTTACTCACGTTCAGAAAAACCCTAGATAGAAACACCCCATTTTCTCTCGGCAAAGCTTGCTGAAACACACACAGACGCACCAAGCGCCCGGACGCCGATACCATCCGCCCGGACGCCCAGTACGCCTGCCGTTTTTGTTCTTCCATTTTCACCACCTTCCACCACCCATCTCACTTCCATCCCTTCACGAAATATCTTCCACACACCCCATACACTACAGCCATACACTTTCCACCACCATTCCATTGATCTACCTTCACCACAAGTTGCCATCCATCGAGAGGAGCAAGGAATCGGAAGCTAGACTTGCTAGAGCTTGAAGGAGGAGAGAAGAACGAAGAGGAGGCCTGCATATATCTTTGGAGTCACCAAGGAGCTGCTGGCTACGACCCTTGAGCAATTCTTAACTCTTTCTTTCTTTAGTTTTATGTTTATGTTTTCATCTTTGAGATTAATGATGTATATGACAATGAGTTGTGAGTAGTTCATTAGATTGGGGGCTAGGGTTGTGTGCTCTAGCCCATGATGATGTTTTGATGATTTCTCTTGAGTATGCATGATGAATTCGTTTCTGGATATGTTCATTGGTTAAATGCGGTTTTGTTTGATGCATGTTTATGAATCTACTTAGTTCTCAAGCATGTGTTCAACTTAACTTAATGTTAGGATTCTATGTTAATTACATTTTATCCTATGTGTTTGCAATGAGCATGATGAGTTTATGTCAATGGACTGAGTTTGTTTGAATCTTGATTCTTGAATCTCTATGCCTAGGAAGTTTGTTTGAGACCCTGACAAGGCTTGGATGAATAGACTAGGAGTATTTGTGACCCTAATAAGGCACAAAATAGGCCTAGAAGAATCAATCCTAGAACCATAACATGGCTAGGATAGGGGTTTGATCCTTAGTGAATTCATTGTTGCATGTTCTTGAGAGTTGTCATACATTTGATTGGGGTAGAGTGAACCCGAAACCCCAATCGTTTCCATCCATTTGATCACACAGCAATCACACTTTTGTTTGGCTTGTCACCTCAACAACACACAAAGCTATCAACACATTCACTTGTATTCTTGTTACCACAATTTCATCTAGATTAGATTGGTTACTTAGCTACTGTCCTTGCCTCATTTGGTTACTGTTTTTGTCACAAGTCACCCAAGACTGACACAATTTGAACACTACAAATCCATGTTGCACATACCTCACTTCTAAGTACATAAACCATCTCTAATCACATCACTTCTAGTGCATAGTACATCTTGTTTGCATTTGTTCACCAAGTAGGGATCTTGGGCCTTCCAATCCCTTGGGTACGACAACCTCTGGTCACAATTTACCATCCACTACACTTTGACGGCGATACTCACATTCACCCCGCCGGTATCATCGAGTCAAATGGCGCCGCTACCGGGGATTGAGGTTCATCCTTGATTCATTGGTGACCCGCAGCCGGGGTGTCTTTGCACTATTCTTGTAGTATAAATTGTTTGATATATGTGTCTTAGTGTTTTTTGTGTCTTTCATTCATAACATAATTGTGTTTATTGTTGTTTTTGTTTCCAAGTTGTTCCTAAGCAGAGTTTTTGTTACTGTGTGTTTTTCCCGATTTTTGTTACCATAGTAAATCAACCCAGAAAAACAATGATCAAGTGCCTCCCATTGATGAAGTGGAGCTGCCATTGAGTCATTACTCAAATCCGAGCATAGTCAATACACCATCTTGTATTGTCCATCCACATCCACAAATTGCATACGAGATCAAGCATTCGATCTTGTCCATTCTGCCTACCTTCCATGGAGTTGAGAAGGAGAGACCATACGATCACATGATCGATTTTGATGCCATTTGCAGCACCTTAAGTAGAGGAGGATTGACATTTGATGAATTGAAGCTTAGGGTCTTTCAATTCTCACTCAACGCAAAAGGCAAAGGTTTGGTTTCACAAGCTAAAGCCAAGAAGCATCCGTTCTTGGGATGACATGGAGAAGGTGTTCCTCAACACCTATTACCCTCATCATCGCACTACTGCCATGAGGATTCAGCTCACTACATTCATGCAAGGTGAGCGTGAATCTATCTACGATGATTGGGAGCGTTTCAAGGATTTGGAGCTTGGATGTCCACACCATGGAATAAGCAAATGGCAGCTTGTTTCCTCATTCTATGACGGTCTATTTGATGATGACCGGAGGAGACTTGACAACACATGTGGTGGCAGCTTTCAAAGGAAAGGACCTAATGTCGCTTGGGACATCATTGAGGAGCTCTCTATTCAATCCGGGCAGTGGGACAACCATGATCGGAGGAGAGACACAAGGCTTAGGGAAAGAGAAGAGCCACATCTTGGTGGAAGAGAACCCAGAGGAGTAGAGGCAAGGACAAGAGCAGTCCAAGGTGTCTCCCAAATTCAGTAAGTGGATGATTTGATGAATGCTAAGTTTGAGCAACTTGAGGCTGCCATGAACACCAAGCTTGATCTCTTGCTCAAGGCACATGGCAATGCAGCTCCTCCTCATCCAAGTGAGCAAGTCAAGGCAGTGGCTATTTCATGTTCTTATTGTGGTTCCATGGAGCATGAAACCATTGAATGCCAATACTATTCAGCCACCATTCAACAAGGAGTGTTGGATGAGCAATTGTATCAGGTGGACAATTATAATCCGGAGCACCACTCCTCACAGCTCAACAATCATCCTCATTACTCCTATGGCAAGAGGCATGTGGAGAATGCAGCCTTAACCAACAGCCAAGGCCATCAAGGGGACAGTACCCATCAAGGAGGAAACAACTACCAAGGAGGTAGATTTGTTGGAGGAAGGTTTCAAGGAGGAAACCAATCTTATCAAGGAGGGAGAGCACAAGGGTTTCAAGGCCCTAACACCTATCAAAGAGGAGCTCCTAATGCTATGTATGCTCAGGAGGCAAGCACCTCACAAGCTCCTCCAAGACAAAGCACATATCAAGCACCTCCCGGATTTGAGCACAAGAGGGAGAACTACCATGCTCAATCAAATGACTCAAGGGAGCCTACATTCAAAGAGATACTCACTGCCCTCTCTGCAAGCCAGCACAAGACCGATCAAAGTGTGTCCATAGTGTCCCAAGGATTGAGCAAACTGGAGCTTCAAGTGGGGCAACTCTCCAAGCAACTCCAATCAAGGCAACAAGGTGGACTACCTTCACAACCGGAGGAAAATCCAAGGCATGAGAGTGTGAAGGCGATCACCACCCTTCGTTCAGGTAGGTCTTACAATAACCTTGTCAATTATGACCCCCGTGCTCACATATATTCCCCCCCTTCATCTACAACATTCATTGAACCTTGTTTAAATTCAGAATTTATTTTTGAGGAGAATGGGGCCGGATGGGAAGAAAATGTACCATCCGGCAATTTGGAGCGTGAAATTGTAGTTGGGACTTTGAGGACAAACAAGGGGGAGGATAAGGAAGCCGGTAGGGAAGAAAATGTACCTACCGGAGGAGCATTGAATCGAGAACTGAATCAAGATAGTTCTCTGCCAGTCAATTCGTCCGGACGCCAAGCAGTGCCGTCCGGACGCCCTTCAGTCAGTGAGGAAATCTCGCCCAATCCGTCCGGAGGCCAAGCAGTGCCGTCCGGACGCCTGTCAAACAGAGAAGAAATTTTGCAGCCCCCGTGCAATCCGCCCGGATGCCAGTCAGCTCAGACAAATTTTTCAGACAATTCGTGTAATCCGTCCGGACTCCAGTAGGTAGCGTCCGATCGTCTGGGGCTGAACAGAAAAGAAATTCTACCCGAGAGGAAATTGTTCAAGTGTCCAAGCCTTCATCTATTAGTGTCTTCAATCATGAAGATGGCACACCATTGGGGGATGAATTTGGGCAGCTATCTCTTGATCATGAGTTTGACAAGAGGGATTACAACAAGAGGAAGAGCAAGAATGTCACATTTGACAAAGAAGATGGGAAGTTGAAGAGTGCACAAGTGCCTAGCAATGACATTCCAAGGAGATGTAATCTGAGTATAACTCCTTTGCATGTAACAACTCATCAAGTGCCTCTTCCATTTCCACAAGCTCAAAGGAAGGAGGATTTACAGAAGAAGAACAACAAGTATCGAAAGGAATTCATTGAGTTGTTCAAGAAGGTTAACATCAACATCCCCCTCCTTGATGCTATCAAGCAATTCCCTCCCTATGCCAAGTTCTTGAAGGAGTTGTGCACCAACAAGAGGAAGTTCTTCAAGGATGAACAAATCATTTTGAGTGAGGATGTCTCTGCTGTCCTACAAGGCAAGCTTCCTCCCAAGCTTAAGGATCCCGGTTCATTCACGGTCCCTTGCATTATAGGCAACAAGGGATTCGACAAGGCTATGTTGGACTTGGGGGCATCAATAAACCTCATGCCCTATGATGTGTACAAAACCCTTGCACTAGATGACATCAAGCCGGTGAAGCTTTCACTCAAGCTTGCAGACCGGAGCCAAGTTGTGCCCAAGGGAATTGTTAAGGATGTTCTAGTTATACCGGCAGATTTTGTGATCCTTGACATGAAGGATATTGAGAGTGGAGGAGAAGAAGAGATGCCTATTCTCTTAGGAAGGCCTTTCATGGCCACTGCTGGGACAAGAATTGATGTCCAAAAAGGGATTCTCACAATGACGGTCTTCGATACAACTGTCGGATTTTGGATCTTTGATGCTACGAGAAATCCCATGCCTTTAGGGGATTGTTTTCGGATAGACAAGTGTGAACCCCCAGAAATTGATGAGAGTAAACTCTCAAAGCTGCAATGTATCGATGAGTATGTGAAGATGCATCCTCCATCAAGTGATGCAAACACGGTACCAAGAAAAGCTTCAAAGACGAAGAAAGTTGTTGGCAGCACCAACAAGAAGAAGAAGAAGAAGGTGGCATGTTTTTGGCCACCATGTTTCACTCCCAAGTTTCTGAAGCCAAGTAGTTGTTTTGGCGGGAGCTGCAACAAGACCACCATAGTGGGTGGTAAGAAGGAGAGCTATGAGCCTCCATGAAGTATGAAGGAAGGAGAAAGACCGGCTTGAGGGTCTCTAAAAACAAGCGCTCATGGGGAGGCAGCCCCATATCCCCGAATCTTGAAGTACATCATGATTAGCATCACCAAAGGTCGTGAGCATTGGATTGCAAGGTCTTGAAACCTTGTTGTTGGTGATTGTTCGTGTCTGAACGGAAAGCATGCGCTTCGAAGGGGAGTACTTCTATCTTTGTTTGTTTTCATTCTTGTTTGTTTTGTGTGTTTGTGATTGTGTGTCATGTTTTCTCACCCAAAGTTTATTGTTGAATTCACTTATCACATTGGGGACAATGTTAAGTTTAAGTGTGGGGGTGAGATTGGGTTCGTTTTAGCCAAAATGTTTCAAATTTTTCGATTTTTGTCAAGTTCCAGTAGCTAATCCGCCCGGACACCCTGCTAGTGTCCGGACGCCCCGAAGTCTGGGAGGTAAACCCGAGTGATCCGTCCGGACTCCCCTACTATCCGCCCGGACGCCCTATGTAATCTCAGAAAACCTGCTCTCTGGCACTTGATCCGCCCGGACGCCCAAACTAGGCGCCCGGACGCCAGAGCCCCTGATTGTGAAATTTTGGTTTTCTGTTTGTTTTTGTGTGTTGTTCATGTTTTGTGTCCATTTTCTCCGATCCCAATGATGAATTGAGCTTACTTTGTTGTGTTCTAGAGACTGTGATCATTGTTAAGGCTTGATATGATTTGCTTTGAGTTTAATATGCATGATTCTTGATTGCTTGATCACCATGTACACTTCACCATTGTTGATTCGTTGATTGCAATCCGAGAAGCACACTTGACATGTATTTCCATGCATACCCAGAAAATGTGAGGTTTTGAGCCCATTGAATATGCACATGTATGCATCTTTCATGTCTATATTGTTCTTCATGTGTGAACATTGCATAAGGTTTGGACCTAGAACTTGCTCAAAGACCGCTTGAAGCTTTTGATTGATCCATTTTGAGTTAGAAATGATTAAGGCATTAGTTGAACACCATTGCCAAATTGACCATCATCCATATGAATCTGAAATCTAGGAATAGCCCACTTTGAGCCATATACATCATTAGCTTTCCTTTGTTCACCCACTTCACACACATTCATTCCACCACTTCAAAAATACCATCACCATTGTGTTTACAAGACTTTGATAGTGACTTCTTATCCTTAAATGCTTGAGAGTTGATGCTTGTACTAAAAGGAAAGTTTGGAGGAGTTGTTTTATTTTTGTTATTGTTCAAAGAAAGAAAGAAAGAAAGAAAATCAAAAACAAAAAGAAGGAATAAAGTTCCTCAAGAAAAATAAAGAAAAAAATAGAAAATGAGAAAGAAGAAACATTGAAAAAAAAAGTAGTTTGTGAATAAGGTTGGAGGAGAATAAGAAAATAATTTGGTTGAAGCATTTGGTTGAGTTTCAAAGTCATTGATATATCTTGTGAACACTTAGCACCACTCATATTTCCATTCCATTCCATTCACCCATTGGCCCCGTTTTACCATTGTAAGTCCTTGAGATCTAACGATTTGTGGTTCGATTTGTAGAGAGTTGGTTGATGAGCAAGCATTTGGGAACATTCTTTGTGCATTTGTTATGAGAGTAAACACTTTGACCCTATACACTTGAGCGGAAATACTTAGTGATCTTTGCGAGAGTTATGGTTAATGTGTTTAGTATGCCTATTTAATTGCATGAGATGGATTGTACGTTGGTTTCCACACACTTCACCGAGCATGATAGAATTGCACTTGTTAAATTCTTAGCAAATTTGTGAAGCCTTGATTTGTGATGTTATGTCTCTTGTTTACAACATCCCGAGCTCGTTGAGGACTATGGTTGGAGAAAATTTTGTTTGAATTCTGTTTTTCCCTTTCTTGTTTTGCATTGTGTTTCCTTTATTGTTTTATGTTGTGTTTGCTTCAGGACAAGCAAGATTCAAGTGTGGGGGTGTGATTTGCACTTATTTATAGCGCAAATTGTATCCCTAATCATGAGAGTTAAGCTTATCCGAAGGCATTTTGTTATTACTAATATGCGTTTTCATGATTTCAGGTTACTTAGGTGACTTGAGGTAATTCGGCACAAGAAGGTGCATTTTGACTACTTTTGGGCACACTTCCGAGAAGAGGACAAGAAGTCAACTGTGGCTTCTAGGCATTGAAGATTGCACAAATTTACCTTCGGAAGACGTTGCCATTGAAGGCCTTGAAGAATCGAAGAAAGGAAGGAAAATGAAGAAACTGCATTTCCGACAACTTTTCCGGCCGACCACCACCACAAGAGGCGGCAGCACCGCCGGACCACCACTGGAGCACCACCACAGTAGGAGAAACTCTCCTACACCAGCTGCACACATGTCCATGGCTGATGACATGCCCACTAATTCCCCCACTCACCCACAAATCCCTCCACTTCACCTTTCTTTTCCATTTCTTTTCCCTCCACTCACCTTTGTTTACTCTCTCCACTAGGAAACCCTAGAGAACCCTTGGAGGCTGTTGAGACCAACCAAACCTTGTTCTCACTCAGTTACTCACGTTCAGGAAAACCCTAGATAGAAACACCCCATTTTCTCTCGGCAAAGCTTGCTGAAACACACACAGACGCACCAAGCGCCCGGACGCCGATACCATCCGCCCGGACGCCCAATACGTCTGCCGTTTTTGTTCTTCCATTTTCACCACCTTCCACCACCCATCTCACTTCCATCCCTTCACGAAATATCTTCCACACACCCCATACACTACAGCCATACACTTTCCACCACCATTCCATCGATCTACCTTCACCACAACTTGCCATCCATCAAGAGGAGCAAGGAATCGGAAGCTAGACTTGCTAGAGCTTGAAGGAGGAGAGAAGCACGAAGAGGAGGCCTGCATATATATTTGGAGTCACCAAGGATCTGCTGGCTACGACCCTTGAGCAATTCTTAACTCTTTCTTTCTTTAGTTTTATGTTTATGTTTTCATCTTTGAGATTAATGATGTATATGACAATGAGTTGTGAGTAGTTCATTAGATTGGGGGCTAGGGTTGTGTGCTCTAGCCCATGATGATGTTTTGATGATTTCTCTTGAGTATGCATGATGAATTCGTTTCTGGATATGTTCATTGGTTAAATGCGGTTTTGTTTGATGCATGTTTATGAATCTAATTAGTTCTCAAGCATGTGTTCAACTTAACTTAATGTTAGGATTCTATGTTAATTACATTTTATCCTATGTGTTTGCAATGAGCATGATGAGTTTATGTCAATGGACTGAGTTTGTTTGAATCTTGATTCTTGAATCTCTATGCCTAGGAAGTTTGTTTGAGACCCTGACAAGGCTTGGATGAATAGACTAGGAGTATTTGTGACCCTAATAAGGCACAAAATAGGCCTAGAAGAATCAATCCTAGAACCATAACATGGCTAGGATAGGGGTTTGATCCTTAGTGAATTCATTGTTGCATGTTCTTGAGAGTTGTCATACATTTGATTGGGGTAGAGTGAACCCGAAACCCCAATCGTTTCCATCCATTTGATCACACAGCAATCACACTTTTGTTGGGCTTGTCACCTCAACAACACATAAAGCTATCAACACATTCACTTGTGTTCTTGTTACCACAATTTCATCTAGATTAGATTGGTTACTTAGCTACTGTCCTTGCCTCATTTGGTTACTGTTTTGGTCACAAGTCACCCAAGACTGACACACTTTGAACACTACAAATCCATGTTGCGCATACCTCACTTCTAAGTACATAGACCATCTCTAATCACATCACTTCTAGTGCATAGTACATCTTGTTTGCATTTGTTCACCAAGTAGGGATCTTGGGCCTTCCAATCCCTTGGGTACGACAACCCCTGGTCACAATTTACCATCCACTACACTTTGACGGCGATACTCACATTCACCCCTCCGGTATCATCGAGTCAACTGGCCACATGTTAAATGGTGTGACTAAAACTTATGCATGGGGGTCGCTGGTACCGGCCACATGGCTTACAAAAGTTTTACATGGGGGTCGCTGGTACCGGCCACATGTTAAGATATAGGAAAACTTATGCATGGGGGTCGCTTGTACCGGCCATATGTCTTACGAAGTTTTACATGGGGGTCGCTGGTACCGGCCACATGTTTAAATATAGGAAAACTTATGCATGGGGGTCGCTTGTACCGGCCACATGTCTTACAGATGTTTTACATGGGGGTCGCTGGTACCGGCCACATGTTTAGATATAGGAAAACTTATGCATGGGGGTCGCTTGTACCGGCCACATGTCTTACAGAAGTTTTACATGGGGGTCGCGGTACCGGCCACATGTTTAATAGAAGTTTCATTTTTGTTCTTGGCATTTATGCATTATCGGTAGGATAACGGTCATACATAAGCACATAGAGACAAGATTTATAGTGGTTCACCTGGCTCAATGCGAGTCCTAGGCTACGTCCACTTTTATGGGTTTCACTATGTTAAACAATAATTACAAGTGCTTGAAAAAGTGGTAAGGTCCACGTAGCCGGTATGTTCCGGACTTTTTTTTTTATGGGTAGTAGTAGCGAAGGTGCTCAATATTCCATGAATGTGGGACTATGCATCCGGTGGAGTCCATGAGCCGGTAGGTTCCTAGCTTGAGGACTTCGATTACCCGGTACGGGCCTTCCCACCGTTGGTTGAAAGTCATGGCTGCTGAATTCTTCGTACTTTGTCTTACCCTTCGTAGTGCCCAGTCCCCCAGTTTGAGGTACCGGCATTTTGCCTTCATATCAAACTTGCGTTTGAGCTGGTTTTTGTGTTTTGCATTCCGGAGGTTGGCTTGCTCCCAACGTTCCTCGAGTAGGTCCCGGTTGAGGCACAACTGTTCTTCATTTTCATTTGGATCATATGTGTCGATCCGGTGTGTTGTTGAATTGATTTCAACCGGTACCATGGCTTCTGCACCTTTTTGCCGTTTCCCAACTGCCCGGTAGCGTCGCACTTGGGTACCTGAAAGCACAGGATTGGTCAGGGAGGTCGGTGTGTACCGACCGAAGGCCCTCCGACGCTCAAGTTAGTACCGGTGGGTCTAAGAGCGAGAGAGTTTGGGATTTGGAGAGAACGTACCTGAATAAGGAGTGAGGACTCCTTATATGAGGTGAGGTCGGAGACAAGCTTCCCCGGCGTGGGGGACATCCCCCGACACGAGGAATATTCTCTCGGTCCACTACCTCGATGTGCGCATCGAGGGATGGCGGCGCCTAGTGCGGCATAGGCTCGCGACTTAGTGCGATCGTGAGGTAGTGGACAAGCACGTGTGCCGGTGGCCGTGCCGGTACCGTGGGGCTGGTCACACCCGGCACTGGTCGGGGAGACGTCCATGTAGAGCCGGGGGAGAGCTTGTGGTCGGTACACCCGGCCTGGTCTTACCGGTACCGGCGGGGTATTGCCGGGGCTTCGACTGCGGCCTGGGGCAGTATACTCGGTAGGGGATCCATACCGAGTCGGTAGATGCCGCTGGGGCGTTGCAGAGATTATGTTCTCGGTAGGGGAGCCCTACCGAGTCAGTTATGGGGCTACAAGGAGGCTGCTCCCGGTGATAGTGAGCTACTTCGGATCTATCCCGGTAAAGATATGAAATGGTAGCAACAGAAGTCCCCCAAGTCCCGAGCAAGAGGAAGCTCATGGTCGGGGACTTAATCCAGAAGTTCATATCGGGATGTAGCGAAGTGTCGGTGGGGCAGCCGAGGCGACGCTTGGTACCGTCCCATGTAGTCCCCCAAGTCCCCGAACAAGGGGTTCCTCCCGGTTGGGAATTGTAACCGCTCCGAGTTTCAAGGGGAGTTGAAGCGTCGTGGCCGTTGAGCTCCTCGGCGTAACTGCCGAGGTAGTGGGGTGACACGCGTCACGTCCTGGCCGGTTTGGAAAATCGTGGGGAAGCTCAACCGTCGTGTTGCCACGTGTCGCCATCCTGGGCCGCGACGGTTCACGTCGTACGGTCAAGATGGGTTGACTCCCGCTATATATATGGGGGTGAAGAGAGTTCACTTCACTTCATTCTTGCAAACTTCATTTCCAGAGCTCTGCAAGCCGTCGGTAGGAGAACGAGAGCGTGCATCGGTAGTGCAAGTGTGATCACTCGGTACTCGACTTTCAGCCTTCAGCAACTGTAAGTACCGATGCCTTGACCCCTTGTATTTAGTTTTTTGCTTTGCTTTTGTAACGTAGTTTGAGTACCGGTGTCCAGCCTTAGTACCGAGCTAGGTTGCATAGGCATAGGTTATCCCTACCGATAAGAACCTTGGTCCATTTTTGCAGATGTCTGACTCAGGGAGCGAGAGTGGTAGCAGTGGTAATGCCTTCTCTGGTGAAGAGCCAGAGAGGAGCGTATCGGTGGAGGAGGCTGGCTCGGACTCCAGCTCGAGTACCGGGACCAGTAGTTTTTGCTCGCCAAGAACCACTCGTTTTTGTCTGGAGGGTATGATCCAGACGGTGGTGAGGGGTGTCACTACCGGGGAGGACCTAGTCCCCCTTGCTTCAGAACCATATGTGAAGTCCCGAGCCAGTAGTAGTAAGAAGGGTCCCGTACTGGAGGGGTTTGCAGTGGACCGATTAAAATTGAGCGCGTCTACCGAGGAAGACCTGGTAGCCCTGAGGGCGGCCTTCAATATCCCCAGCTCGGTGACGATGCGCCTACCGGAGAAGGGGGAGCTCAGGAGTGCTTCTGCTGTACCGGGTGAAACCTTGGTACACCCGTTTTTCTTCGGTGAGGGTCTGAGGATTCCCCTCCCGGCGTACCAGCAGCGGTTCCTGGCCGAGGTTGGCCTTGCCATCGCCCAATTGAACCCGAACACCTGGCGGTGCCTGAACGCCTTGTACACCCTCTACCACCACTGTGGTTTCGGTGAGCCCGATCTGGCGGTGTTCTTCAACCAATGGGCGCTTGAGGAGCATTCCAAGACGGACAAGGGCTGGTATAAATTGAAGTCGGTACTGAAGCCGTGTACCGATCCTCCCCGAGACACCGAGTGGAGGGAGTTCAGCCACAAATATAAGAAGGTGATCCGATGTTGTCTGGCGAAGAAGGCCCTTGCCCGGGAGGGTATGACCGGTACACACGATGTGGAGAGCCACGAGTTTGGGAGTCCTGAGATAGTTAGGGACCCGCTCGTCTTTGGCAATCCCACGTCCCAGCAGACATGGAAGAGCAAATACTTCTTCATCGGTGGGGAGTGGGAGTTCCCGGCTGGCTCGGTACCGACCGAGAAGAGAGTCCCCCCGAGTTTCAAGGATGCCCCTGGTGGGTAGCCCTTATTGATTATAGACATGTAATAGTATGATTAGCCGATACCGGTATTGACCCTTGTTCTTTTTTGTTTTGCAGTGGATCAGTCTTGGAGGAGGCTTACCGAGAGGCAAGAGCAAGAGATTCAGTGGATCCGGGAGCATATTTCAATTGTGCTAAGAAGGTCCACGGTGCTCCTGAATCGGTACTCCCTCGATAGCTCCGGTTTAGCCCCCACACCAAACCCATGTAAGTATTGCCCGGTATCCTTGTACGTTCCAACTTATGGACGCACCTAACACCGGTGGTTCTTGTGTAGTTATCTATCAGTACCGTCGGTACCGCACCCTCAAGGGCGATTCAAGTATGGTCCGTGAGCGAAAGGACTTCTACCAGCTGAAGAAAGCTGTCGGTGGGGACCTAGCACCGAGCCTCGGCCGGTGGTGGAGGAGGTGCCGGCGGGTACCGGTGCCGAGGTTGGCGGCGGTGCCGACCTCGTACCGAAGAGGAAGAAGAAGAAAGCCCACAGGGTCGGTCTACCGCCGAGGTGGAGGTGGAGGCCGAGGTGGAGGCCGGTCCCGAGACCGAGGTTGCATCCGAGGGCGGATGGGTCCTCCAAGAAGCGTACCGCCCGGGAGGAGGTAATCTTCGGTCACCTTTTACTTTATTGAGTTTGTGTACCGGCACTAACCATTGTTGTAGTTCATGAAACGGGTGAGGGACCACCGGAAGGAGCGGAGAAGGTGCAGGAGCCGAGCTGCTGGCGACGGTGTGGCCCGGGTTGCGGCGGGTGCGGCACTACCACGGCCATGCACGGCTCGGAGTCTGTTTCAATCTTCGGGAGGGAGATCCCGGCCGAGAATAATGCGCTGTTCCGCGGCTGCGTGAAGAAAGCGGCGGAGGATCCGCTCCGGTCTCCGGATTCTTGTCTTCCGGAGATGAACTTCGGGGACCAGAGGGATCTGCTCTTCCAAGTGTGAGCAGAGGGTACCGTTGCTTTACCCTTTTTTTTTTGTGTGGTTTTTTTTTTTTTTTTTTTTTTTTACCCCTTGTTGTGTCGGTCTTTGCAGCACGGCATACGAAGAGCTGGCGGCCCGGATCGCCGGGTTTGGAATGAATGGCAAACGTTGGGTGGGCGGGTGGCGAACCTGCGAATGGCTATGACACCATGTTTGGCCAGAAGGAGCGGGCGGTAGCCGAGCTTGACGGGACCAAGGCCGAGCTCGAGAGGACAAAGGCCGAAGCCGGTAGGCTTGTCCGGGAGGCCGAGGATAAGGCCAAGGCTGCGGTGGCGGCCGAGAGTGCTCGCCTCCAAGTTGAGTTCGATCGTCGCCGGAGGCGGCTCTTGGTGAGGCTAAGAAGGAGGCCATCCTTGCCTACCGTCGCGACCGGGGTCGAGCGCGTGGAGCGAGCCACCGCCTATATTGACGGTGGTGTGTACATCCGTGGAGGCCTTCCGGAACGGGACGGAGTCGGCTCCGGTACCCGAGCTCACCGACGATCACGTTGATGATGAGCACCGGGGCATCCTCCAGGAGATCGAGGATGAGCTAGCCGGTGGTCCCAGCCAATCTGAGCCGCAGTCGCAGCAGCAGCCGGAGGAATGAAGTCCCCCATGTTGGGTGGTACCGGCCAAGGGCCGTGTAATTTTTATTCTCCCCCTTTTTTTGTTGGGGGTTTAAACCCTTTTTTGAACATCACTCCCGGTAGGGGGTGCCCTATCGGGAGGCAGTACTTGAATTGGCCATAAGGCCCTTATTTATTGTTTTGAACAATGGCGTGTTTCGCCTTATTCTATGAATTCTGTTTTTTCATATGATACCAAGTGCTCACTCGGGAGGGCTGGTTTTTTCAGTCTCGCTCCCGGTATTGTTTTCTTTAGTATTCATATCATGTAGGTAATTGATACCGGTAGAATGATGAATTTATCGTAACAAAACTTATGCATGGGGGTCGGCGGTACCGGCCACATGTCTTACGAAGTTTGGCATGGGGGTAGGCGGTACCGGCCACGTGCTTAATAAGATAATCAAAACTTATGCATGGGGGTCGGCGGTACCGGCCACATGTCTTACGAAGTTTGGCGTGGGGGTGGCGGTACCGGCCACATGCATAATAAGATAATCAAAACTCATGCATGGGGGTCGGCGGTACCGGCCACGTGTCTTACGAAGTTTGGCATGGGGGTGGCGGTACCGGCCACGTGCGTAATAAGATAATCAAAACTTATGCATGGGGGTCGGCGGTACCGGCCACATGTCTTACGAAGTTTGGCATGGGGGCGGCGGGTACCGGCCACATGCGTAATAAGATAATCAAAACTTATGCATGGGGGTCGGCGGTACCGGCCACATGTCTTACGAAGTTTGGCGTGGGGGTAGCGGTACCGGCCACATGCTTAATAAGATAATCAAAACTTATGCATGGGGGTCGCGGTACCGGCCACATGTCTTACAGAAGTTTCATTTTTGTTCTTGGCATTTATGCGTTACCGGTAGGAGAACAAGCATTCATGAAGACAGATTTTATAGTGGTTCACCTGGCTCAATTCGAGGCTTAGGCTACGTCCACTGTAGGAGTTTCACTATGGTAAATAATGATTACAAGTGTTTGGGAAGTGGCAAAGTCCACTTAGCCGGTATGTTCCGGGCTTTATATTTTTCTATGGGTAGTAGTAGCGAAGGTGCTCAATATTCCATGGATGTGGGAGCATGCACCCGGTGGAGTCCATGAGTCGGTAGGTTCCTGGCTTGAGGACTTCGACTACCCGGTATGGGCCTTCCCACCGTTGATTGAAAGTCATGGCTGTTGAGTTCTTCGTACTTTGCCTTACCCTTCGTAGTGCCCAGTCCCCCAGTTTGAGGTACCGGCACTTTGCCTTCGCATCAAACTTGCGCTTGAGCTGGTTTTTGTGCTCTGCATTCCGGAGGTTGGCTTGTTCCCGCCGTTCCTCGAGTAGGTCCCGGTTGAGGCACAACTGTTCTTCATTTTCATTTGGATCATATGTGTCGATCCGGTGTGTTGTGGAATTGATTTCAACCGGTACCACGGCTTCTGCACCGAAAGCAAGGGAGAATGGCGTCTCACCGGTGGCAGCCTTGTACGAGGTGCGGTACGCCCAAAGAACCTCCGGTAGTAGTTCAGGCCATGCGCCTTTCTTATCACCGAGCTTGGTCCTCATAGTTCTCTTCAGGATTTTGTTAACTGCCTCCACCTGACCGTTGGTCTGCGGGTGGGCTACCGATGCGAAGAAAAGGGTGATGCCTTTCTCCCAGCAGAATTTCCTGAAGGATTCAGAGTCAAATTGTTTACCGTTGTCGGTGATAATGACTTGAGGGATACCGAAGCGACAGATGATGTTTTCCCAAATGAAGGACTGCACTTGCCGGGAAGTGATTGATTTAAGGGCCTTGGCCTCTGTCCACTTGGTGGAGTAGTCGGTGGCGACTACCACGTGTTCAACACCACCGGTACCCTTGGGCATGGGCCCGATTAAGTCGATTCCCCACTGGGCGAAGGGACATGGGTTGACCATCGTCTCCAGTGGCTGGGACGGTTTTGGTACGTTCGGTGCGTTGAGCTGGCAGGATTTGTATTGCCTTGTGAATGAGAGGAGTCCCGAAGGAGTGTTGGCCGAAGTAACCAAGGCGGATGAGTTTGTGGGCCAATGCTCTTCCTCCCGGGTGGTTGCCACGGATGCCCTCGTGTACCTCCACGACGGCGTCTCGAGACTCGGCCGGTCCGAGGCATCGTAGGTATGGTAAGGAGTGAGCTCGTCGGTAGAGATGGGCTGTTAATGATGAGGTACGGGAGGACCGGAATCTTATTTTCTTGGCCTCATCATTATCTCTCGGGAGGGAGCCATCACGCAAGTACTCGAGGATTGGTGTCATCCAGTTCGCCTCCTCCAGGCGCAGGTGGTTGACCTCGGTGGGCATTGTCTCGGTGCTTCGGCTTTCTAGGATGTCGATAGGTACCGAGTTGCCAACGTTGGGGTCAATAGCGGAGGCTATTCTGGCCAAGGCGTCAGCCCTTTGATTTTCTTCCCTCGGTACCTTCGTTAGCTTGAAGCATGAGAAACCGGCAGTGAGCTCTTTCGCCAAAGTTCTATACCGAGACATAATGGGATCTTTGGCCTGGTAGTCCCCCGAGACTTGGTTGACAATGAGCTGTGAGTCGCTAAAGACCTGGAGCTGCTGGGCTCCCATGTGCCGGGCCAGCCGAAGGCCGGCCAGGAGTGCTTCGTACTCGGCCTCGTTGTTGGAAGCTTTGAAGTTGAACCGGAGAGCACTCTCGAGCCGAGATGTGTCGGGACTACCGGTGTGAGGGGTGATAAGGACAAGTCCGGCCCCGCTCCCGTGGGTGTTCGAGGCACCGTCCACATATAATTGCCAGATTGGTAGTGCGGGATCAAATTGTGTTTCCTCGCCGGTGGCCTGGGCCGTCTCGGCCGAGCCAGCTCCCTCTACCGATGTGGGTGTGGACTGCACAGAGGTGAATTCAGAGACAAAGTCAGCCAGTACCTGTGCCTTAATTGCCGGTCGAGGTCGGTAGGTGATATCGAACTCGCTGAGCTCGATGCTCCACTTCATGAGTCTGCCAGATGCCTCTGGCTTTTGCAGGATCAACCTGAGTGGGTGATCGGTAAGCACCACAATGGGGTGTGCCTGGAAGTATGGGCGAAGCCTTCTGGCCGAGATCATGAGTGCGAGGATGAGCTGCTCGATTTCGGGGTACCGAGTTTCGGTATCCACGAAAGATTTGCTTGTGTAGTCTACCGGTAGGTCCTCCTTGTTGTGGCTCCTGACTAGGATCGAGCTCACAGCAGTTCTCGATACCGATAGGTACAGGAAGAGAGGTTCGCCTAGTACCGGTCGGCTGAGCAGTGGTGCTGCTGCCAGATATTCTTTCAATGCAGCAAAGGCTTGCTCGCACTCGGTGGTCCAGCCCTCGAACTTCTTCCCGGTCTTCAGAATTTTGAAGAATGGGGCACACCGGTCGGTAGACCGTGATATGAACCGGGAGAGAGCTGCGATCCTACCGTTAAGGCTCTGGACGTCCTTGAAGGTTTTGGGAGATTCCAAATCCAGGATCGCTCTGATCTTCTCGGGATTGGCCTCGATACCCCGGTGGCTGACCATGAAGCCAAGGAATTTTCCTTCGCCTACGCAGAAGACGCACTTCTCGGGATTGAGCTTCATCCCATAGTCCTGGAGGATGGAGAATGTCCCCGGCAACGGCGCCATTTGACGAACCGTCAAAGTATGGGGTAAGTAGATTGTGAAGGGGGATTGTCGTTCCAACGAGGATCGATGGGCTCCTCAATTTCTTGGTAATTTGTGTGATCAAATGCTCTAGCTATGATGGAATAGATAAGAAATGGGAAGAGTGAGTGAAGGTGAGTATGTGACAATGAGTGATGTAGTGGTGTCAAGATTGGTTTTGGAAAGATAATGATGCAAATGAAATGAAGCAACCAACAAGTAAGGAAAGCAAGCAAGTAAATAATGTAAAGTGTGCGCAATGTATGAGAATGTTGGGGTTTTCGGGTAAACCACAAGTCCAATGTAACTAGCAATGCTTCAATCGAATTAATCATGCCAATGTGTGTGTGAATCAAGCCCCGTATCCTAGCCATGTTATGGGTCTAGGACCGTGTTTCTTAAGGTATTCGAATGCCTTATTAGGATCATTCCAACTCTCTAGGTGTCATAGGGGATTCCTCTACGTTACCTAATACCGAATCCCCTAAAGTGCTTAAGAGGCGTAAAGCATCGAAACTAGGGACCCAAACAAGTTACAACTCATCACATATGCTTCCAATTGCCTTGAGTGTGTGAGGTTACCAATCTCACACAATCTCATCAAGATAGGTTAGTTAATATGCCAAAGAGGTGGTAAATTCTAAGAACAAGCAACCAACACATATTGAAATGGGTAAGCACACATATTCACACAATCACAAAGGCATTTTATTCACAAATCAAGCATCACATAGTCAAATTGGACTAGGGCACACAACCCTAGTCCCCAACAGAGTTACTACTCACTAATCATCAACATATACATCATCAAATTACACAATAAAGCTCTAGACATAAGGAAAAGAGAGAGTAGAGATGAGGAATGCTCAATAGGTGCTCTCTTGCTCCTCCTTGGCTTTGATGATGAACCTTGATGCCTTGGTGAGTGATTCAGCGACCCAAAATGGTGGTGGAGGTGGAGAACGTCGTGGTGAACAGGTTTGATGAAGGATGGTGGAGGAGAGGAGGTGTGGAAGTGGCAGAATCGGGCTGCTCGGCCGTGCGTCGACCGGTCGTCGACCTTCGTCGACCGGTCGACGGACGTGCGGCAGGGCGATCCGAAGAGGAAGGGGAAGAGAGGAAAGGGGAAAGGAAAAGTGAGGGATTTTGGGGCTGAAGTGGTGGTCTCCCTAATGGGGCAAGTACTAAGTATTTATAGGCTAGAGGGGAAAGAATAAAGGGCTAGGATGAAGTAGGGTTTAATCTCCAAAGGTTTAATGAAGGGCAAGGAAGGAAAATCACAAGGGAGGACAAAAGGGAGGAATAATCAACATGTCACCTCACCAAATCTAGTGTGGTCCTTGATGATGTGGGAGCACATTTGTGAATCACAAGGTTGACCTTGACTTGGACCTTGACTTTGACCTTCGGAGTTGACCATAGTTGACTTTTCGGTTTCTCGGTCAATCTTCCGGAATTCTCTTGTGCTTCATTCTCGGGACTCGGCCTTTGACACTTTGATGCTCCAAAGTCGGGGTTGACCACGAGTTGACTTTTGGTCCTCGGGTTGACTTTTCGTCTTTTTGCCGGAAGTCCACTAAAATGCTCCAAAATGCTCCCTTTTGATCCCAATATCGTTCCGATGCTCAATTTACCTACAAGTGTGCAAACAAGGATTAGAGACTCACAAATAGCCATTGGACAAGCACAATAATGATGATTAGAGGCCTAATTTTTATGCAAATCGCATACAAATCACACCCCCACACTTAAGCTTTGATTGTCCTCAAGCAAATAGAATCAACAATCCAATCAACACAAATTCAATTGCCTTTCCAACCATATCCTCAATAAGCCCACTATGCTACTCATCAAGATTCAATCAAACACACAACATAAACATCATGCTTTGCCAAGTGATTAAGATATGTATTCAATGCATGCTTGGTGTTGTGTGTGCTAGCCATGAGATAATCAATCAAGAGCAATCAAATTGGCACATATCGACATGCTTAACCGCTAAACTCACATGGTTCACTAAATATTTCCGCTCTTGTGTTTAGGGTAAAGTGTTTGCTCTCAAAGCATAACCAAGAGCAACGTCCCCATAAGCTTGCTCAATGACCATCTTTCCACTAATTAGTTCACAACTTATTGGATCAAAAGGGCTTTCACATGGTTGTAATGGGGCCAAAGGTTAAGGGTTAGCATGAAATGAAGGGAAGGGAAAGTCAAATGTTCCTAATGCTTCACAAGACAATTCAAGGACTTTGAAACTCATTTCTTTGCGTATGCTTTCATAATCAAACAACCTAACTCTATTCTTCTCCAACCTTTTATTTTTCTACAACTTCTTTTTGGATTTTCTTTCTTCCTTTTTCTCCTTTTCTCTTTCTTTTTCTCATAACAATTTCTCATTTTGTATTTTCTTTTCTTTGAGACTTTCTTTTTGAACTTTAATTTTATACACCACTTTTCTTTTTCATTTTCTCAACTTCTTTTCTTCTTTACAACCCCAACCATTTCTATCTATCTACCCCCACACTTGCCATTTTGTACAATCCCATAGATTTCCCAAGCATAAAAGAAACAAGAAGTCACAATCATTGTCTTATTAACATTTCGGAACAAGGATGGCTAGTGTTTAAGTTAAAACATGGGTTAGGATGATGTGGGTGGTGAAGTGAAAGGCTAAACGATGAATGTGGCTCAAATGGGTTAGTCCTAGTGGATTAGTGTTTAAGGGATGAATGTTAGTTTGGCCATGGTGCTTAACTAGTGCCTTAATCATTTCCAATTCGTTGCAAACTAACACATAGCCTCAAGCGGTCTTTGAGCAAGTTCTAGGTCTCGTAAACTAATGGAATGCACACACATGAAGAACAAGGATGTATGAATGATGCATACATATCAATAAGGCTCAAAATCTCACCATAAAGGGTATATGCAAGTCAATACATAGTCTACACATGCTTCTCTAAATGCAAATGATCAATCAACATGGCAAATGTGCACAAAGTGTCAAGCAAGCATCAATTACATAAATTAATCACAAGGCAATCCAATAAAGTTTAAGCACATGCTCTTTATCCGCTTAATTCACAACCTAACGGGCTCAAATTCATCATTGGGGTTGAAAAGGACAATAAAAGTACACCAAACAATCTTCAAAGTTTCAAAATTCTCAAAATTTCGATTTTAAGCACCTGTCGACCGTTCGACACATTTCCGTCGACCGGTCGACGAACGTCCAGAGATTTTTCGGTCGACCGTTCGACCAAAGGGTCGACTGAACGATGAAAACTTTGAAAAATTCAAAAATTTTGGTGGTTCGAAAATGTTCGAAAATGTGAGACAACTTAAATTTAGCCCAACCTCACACCCCCACACTTAAAACCAACATCGTCCTCGGTGTTGTGAGGAGTTTAAAAGCAATGAAAATCGAATTGGTGAAAGTGAGGAGAGTGAAGTCGGGCGAATGCACACATAACAAAATATAAAGCAATCGGAAGATAGAGATAAGATAACCCCCTTTGTAGACTCCCTTATCTAGCCGAGAAACCTCAAATAGACACCAACCTCAGGGCACAAGGCCCTGACTTCCATATGTTTGCTCCTCGGGTGCGAAATGTACTAGCGAGTGTGATTGCATCGGGATCACTTGAAAACAGGGGAAAGCAGCAATGCAGCATTGACCTCCTCCCAAAGATTTGGGTATAACTTCAAGAATATGCATCTGAATTTAGTGATTCCAGTGGCGTTGGGAAGTACACTCAAAGAGCTTTAGTTTGGCCACTGGAAACTCAGAGATAGTCTTTCAGAAATGCAATGAAGAACCGGTCAAAGTGACCCTCCAGAAAGTCAAACTGTAGTGAGGACTCCTCCTTAAAACCAATATTGCGACAGATCCAACGGTCTGATTAGAGAGAAATTTCCACCGAGCACAGAAGACTCATAGAAGAAGCTTTCCCAACTTGTTTCACTACATTCCAACGGTCTGATGTGAAGAAAACTGTCTCCAAAGTCACTGTTCTGCCCAGGCCTCGCGTAGACAAATGCGAATCAACACCTCTTGGGTCTCTCCCTCCAAAGCTCCATATCCTAGCTCCGCCCAACCTCCCAAAACCTTTATTCTTTACTAAATAGTGCTGAAAACAAAAAAAATTCCTTTTCCAAATGGGGTTGCCTCCCCACAAGCGCTTCGGTTTATAGACCTACAAGCCGGTCTTGGTTCCTCCTTGGTGAAATTATGGTGGCTCAAAGCAAAGCTTCTTCTCACTCAATGTATGGCTTGTCTCACCATCGCCAAAGCTTCCCACAAAACAGCCCTTGATACCATTGAAAATTAACTTCGAAGGTGGTGGCCAAGCATACTTTTTCTTCTTCACCTCTCCTACCATCTCTCTCATGGCCTTGATTGTCGCCTTTTGTAGCGCATTCATGGGAGGAGTCTTCTTTGTAGCTCCTTCAAGAAATGGATCCTTCCCAAGTATGTCTTCATGAGAAAGAGGTGGTGGCTTTGAGTAGTAGTCTTGAGCACGAGGTGTGGGCTTCGGTGGATTCAAAGGACCAAAAATCCTTTCACTCTTAGCACTATTGCCCTTCACCAAGTTAATAGAAAACACCTCCTCGACTACCTCCGGTGGATGAATGGGCTTGAACATTTCAAACTTCACTTTCTCCCCCAACACCTTGAAGCTAATGGTTCCCTTTAAAACATTGATCTTCACTCCCGCCGTAGCCATGAAAGGGCGTCCAAAGATAAGGGGGAATCCATTGTCTTCATTGGGGTTTTCACCCATATCAAGCACAACAAAGTCGGCGGGAAGAATAAACTTGTCAACTCTTACTAGCACATCTTCCACTACACCCGCCGGTCTTCGCTTGCTTCCATCCGCAAAGGTAAGTGCAATAGGGGTAGGTTGCAAAGCACCAATGCTCGACCTCTTATAGAGAGATAGAGGCATCACATTGACACTTGCCCCCAGGTCCATAAGTGCTCCATCAAGGTGTGTCTCACCAATTTGACATCCGATAGTGAAGCTTCCGGGATCTTTTCTCTTTGGTGGCATGTTGTGTTGAATCATTGAGCTTATATGCCCTTCAATCTTGTATACTTCATGCTCCTCGAAGCCGCTTCTTCTTGGTGCACAAGTCCTTGAGGAAATTTGCATAGACCGGCACTTTGCAAATGAGCTCCAACAAAGGGATATTAATCTCTACCTTTTTGAACACTTCATGAAGCTCATTCGTCAATGTCTTCTTCTTGTTCCTCCTCTCATCGGGGGTGATCTTCATCGCTTGGTGTACATGCGCATCATCATCAAGGAGCTCCCTAGAGGTGCTCATGGTTCTTGGTGGATCCATAGCCTTCATAGCCTCACCACCAAGGTTAGAAACCATGACACTCTCATGCCTAGGAGTCTCCTCTCTCAATGCTCCTTCTTGTGTCTTCACTCCACCATAAGAGGTAATATCATTCTCAAAAGACAAGTAACCAAGTCTTTTCCCAAGCACAACTCCTTTATTCTCCTCATAAGTCTCCTCCTCATTCAATCCATTATTGCCAAGGAGTACATTTTCTTCCTCCTTGGCCCCATCCTCCATGCAATGCATATGATCAAAGTTCTCATGAATAGGAATGAAAGGAGAAGGGGTGAAAACATTTGATATTAGGGGAGTAGGAGTATAAGTAGCATGAGAGATACCGGGATGAGAAGTGAAGATAGCATTGCATTGCTCCTTGGTCTTGAACTTAGGGTTTTGCTCCACATTAGAAGGCAAGGTACCTCTTGGCCGCTCACTAATCTCCTTGGCCATTTGGCCCATTTGCAACTCAATCTTTGACAAGCCTTGTTGTAAGATGTTTTGCCCTTGTTCAAGAGCCGAGATCGCTTCATTGTTCTTCACTTGGCCTTGCACAAGGGTGGCGATCATGTCTTTCATTGATGGCTCCGCGGACTCTTGAGCTTGAGAGCTACGTGGGGCAGCAAAAGATGAAGAGACACCTTGATGGTAGGTGTTTCCTCCTTGAGTAGAGAACCGGGAGGTGCTCCAAAAGTTGAGCTCCTATGTCCTCCATATGTGCCACTCCCTTGATACTTATCTCCTCCTTGGTAAGTGTTATACCCTTGAGACCTCTCTTGATACCTTTGAGCATTGTTTCCAAAAGATTTTGGTTGGTATCCTTGAGTGCTCCCTTGCTCATTCCGAGGTGCAAAGTTGTTGTAAGGTTTTGAAGGCGATTGATAAGAACCTTGTGGATAGGAACTCACTTGGTTCACTTGTTGTCTCTCTTCCTTCTCTTCCTCAACCATGTAAGCACACTCCTCCGCTTGATGGCCAAGAGAGCCACAATAGAAGCAAGGTGGTGAAGAGATAACACTATTGACTTGTCGAGGGGGAGGCTTGGATTGTGATTGCATGAGCATGTCTATCTTCTTGTTGAGAGCCGCTTCCAACCTATCAAATTGGGTTCTCATCATGTCATCCCCCAATGATTCACTTGAGACATTGTGAACTCTTGTTACTTGAGGTGCCGGTTGTGTGGGAGGTAGTCTTCTTGACCCAAAGTCATCCCATAGCTCGGAATTTGTGGCTAGGTCCTCAAATGTGTCCCATGCCTCATCGGGAGACATACCGGGTATTGTGCATCCCCGAAAAGTATCAACTCTTTGTCGTTGCCGGAAGACAACCCTCGGTAGAACACATCAACTAGAAACCATTGTTCCAAGCCATGGTGTGGGCAACTCATCACCAAATCCTTGAATCTTTCCCAAGTCTCATAGAAAGCATCGCCCGATTGGTGCTTGAAGTTGACAATAGAATCCCGAACCTTGGCGGCCTTGCTAGGTGGGAAGAACTTTGATAGGAAAGCTTCTTGCAACTCAAACCATGAGTGAATGGACCTTGGTGGAAGCTTGAGTAGCCACTTCCTAGCTCCATCCTTCGATGTGAAAGGGAATAGGCGAAGCTTGAGACCATCCTCGGGTAGTCCATGTAGTTTCACCGTCGTACAAGCTTGCTCAAACTCCATAAGGTGATCGTATGGACTCTCATCTTTCAAGGCATGAAAGGTAGGCATAATGCTCAAGGTGGAAGACTTGATTTCATAATGAGTGTTGCACGGTGGTAGAATGATGCAAGAGGGGTGATCCACCACATGAGGAAGAGTGTACTCCCTCATGCGTCTCACGGGAGGTGGATTGTTGTTGTTGAGTGGATCCGGTGGTGGATTTGGTTCTCCCATTGTTGCTTGGTGAATCGGCTCCTCCAAAGGTGCTTGGTGACGCTCAAGTGTAGGCGGTGCACTCTCACAAACAATCGGTATACGTCTCACAATCGGTCTACGTCTCACTCTTGGCCTTCCTCTTGTGTTCTCACTTAAAATCTTTCCGCTTCTAAGTTGTATGCGTGTGTGAGCGGTTGAAGCAAGGTTCATATACCTTCACAACACAATAACCAATGATTAGATACCACAATTGAAGTAAGGAATACAAGTATAAGAGGTGAAAACAAGTAATGATATCAAAGAGTGAAAGAAACAAAGCAAAGGAACAAAAATGCTCCACGGTCGACCGTTCGACCGATGGTCGTCGACCGGTCGACACTCGTCCAGGGAATTTTCGTCGAAGGGTCGAGAAACAGAGTCGACCGTTCGAGAAGTGCCCTGAAACTATATTTTTGTGTTTTTCTCCCTTTATACCTAAACAATCAAAGTTTCAAAAGGTGCAAGGGAACCCAAATAACAATAAACAAGCAGCATAAGGCACAATTAAGCCAACGAAAGCACGAATTCAATATACACAAGTTCAAAAACACACTTAATGCAAGAAACTAAATGAAAGTAAACTAGATGGTTATCAAACTAGGCAATGAAATACCACAATAGAAACAAACACAATAATGAAGTATGCAAACCAAAGCAAAAGAAAGCTAAAGTCTCAACCTCACTACCAAGAAATCAACGATTAAACCTAGATCCCCGGCAGCGGCGCCATTTGACGAACCGTCAAAGTATGGGGTAAGTAGATTGTGAAGGGGGATTGTCGTTCCAACGAGGATCGATGGGCTCCTCAATTTCTTGGTAATTTGTGTGATCAAATGCTCTAGCTATGATGGAATAGATAAGAAATGGGAAGAGTGAGTGAAGGTGAGTATGTGACAATGGGTGATGTAGTGGTGTCAAGATTGGTTTTGGAAAGATAATGATGCAAATGAAATGAAGCAACCAACAAGTAAGGAAAGCAAGCAAGTAAATAATGTAAAGTGTGCGCAATGTATGAGAATGTTGGGGTTTTCGGGTAAACCACAAGTCCAATGTAACTAGCAATGCTTCAATCGAATTAATCATGCCAATGTGTGTGTGAATCAAGCCCCGTATCCTAGCCATGTTATGGGTCTAGGACCGTGTTTCTTAAGGTATTCGAATGCCTTATTAGGGTCATTCCAACTCTCTAGGTGTCATAGGGGATTCCTCTACGTTACCTAATACCGAATCCCCTAAAGTGCTTAAGAGGCGTAAAGCATCGAAACTAGGGACCCAAACAAGTTACAACTCATCACATATGCTTCCAATTGCCTTGAGTGTGTGAGGTTACCAATCTCACACAATCTCATCAAGATAGGTTAGTTAACATGCCAAAGAGGTGGTAAATTCTAAGAACAAGCAACCAACACATATTGAAATGGGTAAGCACACATATTCACACAATCACAAAGGCATTTTATTCACAAATCAAGCATCACATAGTCAAATTGGACTAGGGCACACAACCCTAGTCCCCAACAGAGTTACTACTCACTAATCATCAACATATACATCATCAAATTACACAATAAAGCTCTAGACATAAGGAAAAGAGAGAGTAGAGATGAGGAATGCTCAATAGGTGCTCTCTTGCTCCTCCTTGGCTTTGATGATGAACCTTGATGCCTTGGTGAGTGATTCAGCGACCCAAAATGGTGGTGGAGGTGGAGAACGTCGTGGTGAACAGGTTTGATGAAGGATGGTGGAGGAGAGGAGGTGTGGAAGTGGCAGAATCGGGCTGCTCAGCCGTGCGTCGACCGGTCGTCGACCTTCTGTCGACCGGTCGACAGACGTGCAGAGGCTGATCCGAAGAGGAAGGGGAAGAGAGGAAAGGGGAAAGGAAAAGTGAGTGATTTTGGGGCTGAAGTGGTGGTCTCCTCTAATGGGGCAAGTACTAAGTATTTATAGGCTAGAAGGGAAAGAATAAAGGGCTAGGATGAAGTAGGGTTTAATCTAAGGGCAAGGAAGGAAAATCACAAGGGAGGACAAAAGGGAGGAATAATCAACATGTCACCTCACCAAATCTAGTGTGGTCCTTGATGATGTGGGAGCACATTTGTGAATCACAAGGTTGACCTTGACTTGGACCTTGACTTTGACCTTCGGAGTTGACCATAGTTGACTTTTCGGTTTCTCGGTCAATCTTCCGGAATTCTCTTGTGCTTCATTCTCGGGACTCGGCCTTTGACACTTTGATGCTCCAAAGTCGGGGTTGACCACGAGTTGACTTTTGGTCCTCGGGTTGACTTTTCGTCTTTTTGCCGGAAGTCCACTAAAATGCTCCAAAATGCTCCCTTTTGATCCCAATATCGTTCCGATGCTCAATTTACCTACAAGTGTGCAAACAAGGATTAGAGACTCACAAATAGCCATTGGACAAGCACAATAATGATGATTAGAGGCCTAATTTGTATGCAAATCGCATACAAATCAGTAAGGTGGTCGTTTTTCTTTAAGCTCTTGACGAGCATGTCATCCACGTACACTTCCATGGTCCTCCCGATCTGCCTGGAGAACATGCGGTTGACCAACCGTTGATAGGTGGCCCCGACATTTTTCAATCCGAAGGGTAGGACCTTGTAGCAGTACAGACCTTGGTCGGTCATGAAGGAGGTGTGTTCCTGGTCCTCGGGATCTAGCTTGATTTGGTTGTAGCCTAAGTAAGCATTCATGAAGCTCAGGGCCTCGTGACCGGCAGTGGAGTTGACAAGCTGCTCGATCCTCGGTAGAGGGAAGCTGTCCTTGGGACATGCCTTGTTGAGATCGGTGAAGTCGATGACATTCGCCACTTCCGTTGGGTTTCTTCACTAGTACCGAGTTGGTAGCCATCGGGGGTATTGAACTTCCGGATGAAACCGATACTCAACGGTTTGTCGACTTCGGTCTTCATTGCTTCGTACCGTTCTTGGTCCCCGACGCGCCTCTTCGCCGTACCGGGGTGGCGGGATCGATCCCAAGTTTATGGGAGATGGTTGCGGTAGAGATCGGGCATATCGGCGTAAGACCAAGCGAACAGAGGCGTTGTCCTGAGGAGCTTGATCAGTCGGTAGGGGGCGATTGGTAGGGGTACATCTTGACTACCTGTCGGCTGTTCGGGAACAAAGCATCGTTCTACCTCCTCGTGGGGCTTCCCCTATGACTACCGCTCCTTCCGTGGATCATCGGCGGTCCGCGCGCGCGTTATTCGGGTGCGACGTGCACACGTCCGAGGGCTGTCGTGGCTTTGTCTCTGGGCGTAGGGGACCGGGCCATGGGCGACTTCCCGATAGGCGGCCGGCGGGAGTAGGGAACTTTAGAATGAGCAAGTAGTAGCACACACGGCTCGATTTGGCGAAGGATGGGCCTACGAGAATGAAGTTGTAGGAGGATTCACAATCCACTACCAACGGGGCCGATACCGGACCGGGTACGTCCGACCTCGACGTTGAGCCAAACGCTACAGGAGTTCGACAAGGTCTCCCAGCCGATGAGTGGATTCACCGTCCTTGAGATGTTCTCGAGGGGTAGGTCCATTTGAGGTAGGCACTCTTGAAGATGACATTGGCAGCCGCCACCGTCGACCAGCACTTTGTGCATCGTCGGTATGGACCTTCGATATTACGAGGGGTATCGGGGGGTCACGATGCGGTTTCCTCCTGGAGAATCCATGTTCCAAGGGTTCGTTTGTTTCTTCGCGGCCTGTAGAAGCCGCGGGCAGCCTCCTTCACATGAGTCGTGTTCGGAGCGGGTGGTACAAGAGTAGGCCTCCCGATGGTGAAAATTTCCTTTCGTACCGAGGGTTTGGACATGGGCGAGTTTCCGTCTCGTGCGGCTCCAACATCCCTCGGGGGCACTCCTCAATATCAGATCCGGAGATGGTGGGTGCAGAATTTGTGTTGACTGCGCATATGGTGGTCTCTTCCACGGGAGGGAAGAGGGGGGTTCTCCTGTAGATGTCCTCCATTAGTTTGTTGAACACGTGACACGTGGCGTCATCGGAAGATCGGTTGGATTTCTTGGACCGGTTCGTCGCCAGAATTCTTTTCTTGGGGTCGGTTGTACCGGTTTCGGCCGGCGTGGCTTGGGGTGTTTATCTAGTTTTGGTGGCGGGGTGCACGCCATCCACGTAAGCGGGGGTGCGCTCGGGGCGAGTGGGGCTGCCCCGGCTTGGCAGAAGTAGGGCGGTACTCCGGCTCGCGTGGGAGTCGACCGATATACCGTCGATATTGGTTGTTCGGGGGCTTGGTATTGGTGATTCTGCTCCCGAGGGGAGGATCATACCGTTGATTGTTTTGGTTCCCCAGTTATTGTTCGGTTGTTTCCCGTAGTTGTTGCCCGGTTGCGCTTGTTATCCGCAGGTTCTTCGACCTTGGGGCGACCTCTCCGTTTGCGCGTATCCCGTAGGTCCAGTCACCGTGGAGGCCTTCTGCCTTTGTGCATTTCATTGAGATGAGACTTTCTCTCGTAGGTCGATAGAGCGGGCGTCTTGGGGTTCGCTCATGAGCTCGGTATAGGTGAATCGTGCTCGTGAGTTCGGTTCCGAGGAACTCTCCGGTTCAAGCCATCCGGAAGATCGGGCTGCGCGGATGTCATCCTTGGTGTTACGGCGCGGTGGCGCCTTTAAACCGTTCCAGTAGTCGCCGCCCGTTGGTGGTTTGTGGAAGCCGGTGAGCTCCCTACAAGTAGAAGAACGACTTGGTGGCATACTCGGTGGTGAAGGCTTCGACTACGTTCGTAGTCGATGGACTCCGCTCTAGTTGATAGAACCATAACATGGCCTCCGAGTCAGTATTGACAAAGGCATGGCACCAGTCCTCATCGGTGTAGCCCCGCCGTTGTAAGCGTTGGAAAGCCACGTGCATTAGGTCTTCCTGGGTGTAAGGATCCAACTTCGATTCTTGAAGTCCGGTTGTGGGCTAGATCCTCCGTAAAGGGACGATGGGTTTCTGCCGCGAGGCTAGATACGCCCGGTGGTGGTCTCGACCTTCCGAGACGGTCGTTCGGCTCTCGGAAGAGGTGGTCGTGTGTCTTCTTCCTGGCTAGGGACGACGGTAAAGTTCCTCCGGAGGTGTCACGATCCTCGTCGGTGTCTCGTCGGCGGGTGGACCACACCTCGCGTCAGAACGAGCGGGGGAGTCGGTAGGGGCCCGGCCGCTATCCGGTACTCGAACTTGGTCTCGGAGGAGTGTCGATCTTGGGAGGGGCCGACACGTGGCGGGGTCGTCCGGTGAAGCGCTCCTCGGCAGATTATCTCCGGCATAGCCTCTGAGCGCGGCGTGCGCGCGATCGCTCTTGCTCTCCGGAGTTCTCGGATCAGGCCTCGAGCCTCGCCACCATAGAGGGCTCGGCTGGTGGGATCGGGGTCTCCGACTCGGTAGTGGACCGCTGTATGCCTTCGGGAAGGTCCGGCCGGGATGGTCATGGTTTCCTTCGCGATTTGGATTTCTTGGTTTGCCTCGTTGGGTGAGCCATCGCCGGCCGATTTTGTCATTGCTTGGGTAAACACTCGCGGGGTGAGATGCTTTGGTTATGAAGTGGTGGAATTGTTCCCACGAGGCGCCAATGTTTGTCGTTCAATGCCGTAGCGTCGCACGGGTACGAAGCAGGTTGGTCGGGAGGTCGGTGTGTCCGGAAGCCTCCGACGCTCAGTTAGTACGGTGGGTCAAGAGGAGAGTTTGGGATTTGGAGAGAACGTACGAATAAGAGTGAGGACTCCTATATATGACGTGAGGTCGAACTTCGCGTGGGGGCATCCGACACGAGGATATTCTCGGTCCACTACCTCGATGTGCGTGAGGAGGGGCGCTGTGCGGCAGGGCTCGGACTAGTGCGATGTGAGGTAGTGAACAGGGCTGGCCGTGACGTGGGGGGTACCCGTGACGTCGGGAGAGTCCATAGAGGGGGGGAGCTTGTGGTCGACCGGCTGGTCTCCGGACCGGGGTTGCGGGGCTTCGCCGGGGGGCGTATACTCGGTGGGGATCCTACCTAGTCGGTAGACGCGGGCGTTGAGATGTCTCGGTAGGGGCCTCCGAGTCTTATGGCTCAAGGAGGCTGCTCGGTGATAGTGAGCTACTTCGGATCTATCGTAAGATATGAAATGGTAGACAGCACGAAACAAGGAGAAGGCGTCTCGGTGCGCCGTAGAGGTGCGGTACGCCCAGAACCTCGGTAGCAGTTCAGCCAAGCGCCTTTCTTGTCACGAGTTGGTCCTCATGCTCTCTTCGGGATTTGATTACGCCTCAGAGTTGCTCGGGGTGGGCTACCGATGCGAAGGAAAGGGTGATGCCTTTCTCAGAGATTCGAAGGATGCGAGTAATTGTTTTGTTGTCGGTGAATGACTTGAGGGATAAGGCTATGATGTTTTCTAGATGAAGGACTGTACTTGCTTGGAAGTGATGGACTTGAGGGCTTTAGCTCGTATGGTGGAGTAGTCGGTGGCGACTACCACGTGTTAAACCACGTACCCCGGCGTGGGCCGATTAGTCATTCCCATTGGAAGGGGCATGGGTTGACCATTGTCTCCGTGGGGACGGTTTTGGTACGTTCGTGCGTTGAGGCAGGCCTTCATGCCTTGTAATGACAGGCTCCGGAGAGCGTTGCGAGTACGAGGCGGACAGTTTGTGGCATGCTCGTCCTCCGGTGGTGGCCACGATGCCTTATGTACTTCCTTGATGGCCTCTCGGGATCGGCGGCCAGGCATCGTAGATATGGTAGGGAGTGAGCCGTCGGTAGAGATGGTTGTTGATGATGAGGTACGGGAGGACCGGAATTTTATTTTCTTGCCTCATCATTATCTCTGGAGGGGCATCGCGATATTCGATTGGTCATCCGGCTCGCCTCCTCCGGACGCAGTGATTTACCTCGGCGGGGACTCGGTCTTCGGTTTTCCAGACATAATAGGTGAGTTCCGGGGTTGGGATCGATAGCGAGCTATTCTAGGCGTCCCCTTTGATTTTCTTCGCTCGCACCTTTGTTAGCTTGAGATAAAACCGATGAGTCCTTTGCCAAAGTCAATGAGACATGAGGGGTCTTTGGCCTGGTAGTCCCCGAGACTTGGTTGACAATGAGCTGCGAGTCGCCGAAGACTTGGAGCGCCGGGCTCCGTGTCGGGCGAAGGCGGGGAGTGCTTCGTACTCGGCCTCATTGTTGGAAGCTTTGAGTTGAATCGGAGAGCACTCTCGAGCCGAGATGTGTCGGACTACGGTGTGAGAGTAATGAGGATGAGTCGGCCCGCTACCGTGGGTGTTCGGGCGCCATCCACTATAGTTGTCGGCTGGGGATCGACGTGTTTCTGGGTGGCTGGGCCGTCTCGGCCGAGCCAGCTCCTTCTACCGATACGCGTGTGGACTGCACAGAGGTGAATTCAGAGACAAAGTCAGCCAGTACCTGTGCCTTGATTGTCGGTCGAGGCCGGTAGGTGATGTCGAACTCACTGGGCTCGATGCTCCACTTCATGAGTCTGCCAGATGATTCTGGCTTTTGCAGTATCAGCCTGAGTGGGTGATTGATAGGAGCGTATTTGTGTGCTCCTTTGTGCCTAATTTCATGTTATTTCTCTCACAATCTATCATTATTCGAGCTAGTTACGTTATTTTATGTTTTACAGGACTCTTGGAGCATTCATGATGGAAAGAAGTCAAAAGTGGCAATTACAAGCTAAGTTGGTGAATCTGCCTGTGCAGATCAGTCCACTTCGATAGTCCACTGGGAGCAGCTCAGGATGAATTAGAAGATGTACTGCATATGGATGGAAAGCCCCGGATGTCTAGTTTTCGTAGCTTGTGACGGTTCGTGATTTGGAGTCTTCTAGAAGAAGTTATGACTGTTTAAGTGATCGAAGGTCAATCTGCCGCGAATCTGGAATCCTAATTCATTTAGGATTTGTGATTTCTCCTCATGGGCTTCGACTCCTATTGGGCTTGGACGAATTAAACCCTAACTTAGGGGTATTTAAACATCTCTTAATCAGCCGGGGTGAGGGTGTGATACCTAGAGAGCAAGTGCTGGAGAGCCGTGACGACCGCCTTTACCTTATTCCATCTTTCGGTTTTCTTAATACTTTTCTTATGGATTTTATTATTGCCATGATTATGTGTGGCTAATTTTCTTAGTAACTAGGGGCTGCTTCTAGCCCTAGACATGTGTAGTTTTTGATATTGGCGTTAATCGATAACTCTTTGGATGTTGGATATTTGCATGATTCATTGTTTATTCATCGATGAATTTCTAGTTTGTTTACTTTGAGTGCACGCTTAGTGAGCATATTAGGGTTTTATTGCTATGAATGTGTTGATGACCGTCCTTATCATAACATGTTCTAGAGTAGCGCATGAATAATTGGCTTGTTCATATGAATCATCTTCTAGGTAATTAGAACACCATCAGTATCGAAGTTGCCTAGCATTATTCATAATCTTTTCGTTCTTAATGACTTCTGATTTGTTTAACTGTTCGGAAACATCATCCTAGGTTACTCATTGGAAGCTAAGTTAGGTTGTACACATCATGCACCTAATACACCAAGTATGAAAGATTGATAAGTTAAGTGCAACACATCATTGGCTTAAACTGAATAATGGTATTCAATTGAAGAAAAAGTTTACTGGTTAACATATCAAAAGCAAAGCATTGTCTTGTGGTGAATAGCATGTCCCTGGTTACCTTGTTCTCATTGATTATCTCTCATCATAAACTTACTCATAATTGGGATTAATTTCCACCATTTATTTTCTAGTTCATTAGCTTAGTTAAACCCCCCATCTTTTATATTATTGCTTTAGCTATTGTAGTTTAGTAATTAGTTCAATCCTCTGCGGGAGACCCTTGCTTATCCATACTACTTCGTGACAAATCTTTATTTGCAAGGATTTAATTGAGTGCTAGTTTTAGCCCTACCAATTTTTGGCGCCGTGTCGCCGGGGATTGTTCTTTAATTACCTTACTAATTTAGTTTTCTTTATTTGTGTTTTCAGGTGTTTATGCAAGGTCGTCGTTCATTACGCTCAGAGCTTCTTCCTATAGACAACGAGCTTGAAAGAACTTTGAGAGAGCAGCGGCGTAACACCCTTGGTAGACAACCACCGCCTCTTCTACCACCACTGAAGCAAAAGCAAGAGATGGCTTTGGTGAATCAAACATTGAGGGAGCTTGCACAACCCACCACCACCGACTCTCCCTTGTGCATTGTGTATCCGACATTGGATACAAATTATGAGTTGCGATCGGGTACCATTCATCTGCTACCGCACTTTTGTGGACATTCTAATGAAGATCCTCACAAACACTTGAAGGAATTCCAAGTGGTGAGTGCTACTATGAAGCCTAATGGTGTTTCTGATGAGCAAGTGAAATTGCGGCTCTTCCCATTCTCCTTGAAGGACAAAGCAAAGGATTGGTTGTATGAACTACCTTCCGGCACTATCACCACATGGGAACAGATGGCAAGAATCTTCCTTGTCAAGTTCTTTCCGGCCAAGAGAGCTTCAGAGATTCGGAAGGAACTAGTGAGCATCCAACAAACTGACCGAGAGTTATTTCATGAGTATTGGGATCGATTCAAGAGGCTCATTGCTTCTTGTCCTCATCATGGGCTAGCAGACGCCAATTTGGTTCAGTACTTCTATGAAGGATTGGCACACACCGATAGGCTTATGGTTGATGCATCGAGTGGTGGAGCATTGATGAACAAAACAGCAGCTGAAGCAAAGACAATGCTAGAAGGCATGGCCACCAACTCACAACAATTTGGGTCTAGAAGAGAAGCTCCTAAAGCCTTTGTGAATGAAGTGAGACATTCTTCTCATATTGAGCAACAAATCACAGCTTTGACAAGCTTGGTGCAACAAGCACTAGTACCTCCAAGCATGGTGTGTGCGGTGTGCTCTATGGTAGGTCACGCATCTGAGACATGTCCAAGTGTTCTTGAGCAAGCTAATGCAATGGGAGGCTACCAAAGACCACAATATGGACAACAACCAATTCGACAATGGGGTGCTTATGCAAATCCTCAAGGTGGTCAATCAAGCTTTCCTCCACCACCAATGGGCCACAATCAAAGGGATACGGGTGCAAATACAACTCAAATGCTTGAAGCAAATCTCACCACCTACATCCAAATGAATGATAAGCGTATGGAAGCTATGCAGCAACAAATGGGGCAGATGATGCAACTCTTGAGTAAGAGGGAACCGGGTAGACTTCCTAGCCAAACGGAGGTTAATCCTAAGGGAACTCACCATGAACAAGTTAATGCGGTGACTTTGAGGAATGGTAGGCAACTTGTAGAGGTTCCCAAGAATCCAAAGAAGTTCGTAGAATCCGTGGTAGAAGGAGAGAACTCGGAGAATGCACTTGACGACGAGGAAGGCAAACGGACGTTAATCCGTTCGACCGGTCGCCAGAATGGCGACCGGTCGCCCGAAAACAGAAAATATCCAGAAGAAAGTTCGACCGGTCGACCAACTCCTATCGACCGGTCGACGGAAGGCGAAAAGTATACTGAAGATCGGCGACCGGTCGACATTTCCGGCGACCGGTCGACCGAGAGTTCATCCAAAATTGAGAAAATAATCCCTACGGGTTTGGGATTTCTATCTGAGCCATCTCCACCTCTGAATCCTCACAAGGTAAGTAAAGTTGTTTCTGATACATATGTTACTCCTATTCCTTTTCCTCGTAGGTTTCAACAATCCAAGAAAGAGGAGCATGAGAGGGCAATCTTGGACACATTCCGGAAAGTCCAAGTAAACATACCACTCTTGGATGCAATCAAACAAGTGCCTAAGTATGCAAAGTTTTTGAAGGAGCTCTGTACCAACAAGAGAAGGTTTGGTAAATATGAAACTGTGGCTTTAAGTGAGGAGGTGTCTGCTGTGCTACAAAGAAAGCTCCCACCAAAGCTCAAGGATCCGGGGAGTTTCACCATACCTTGTACCATTGGTACAACCAGGTTTGAGCGTGCTTTATTAGACTTAGGAGCTTCTATAAATTTAATGCCATATTCTGTGTATGCAGCTCTTAATTTAGGTCCACTCAAGGAGACCAACGTCACCATCCAACTTGCCGATCGTTCATTGAAATATCCTAAAGGCATGATTGAAGATGTGTTGGTAAGTGTGGATGGACTAATTCTACCGGCAGATTTCTTTGTCTTGGATATGGAGGAAGCACCTGTGCATACTTCATTGCCCTTAATCCTTGGACGCCCATTCATGAGAACGGCGAGGACAAAGATTGATGTTTTTGATGGGACTCTGACAATGACGGTGCTTGGAGAAACAGTTGGCTTCAATATCTTTGAAGCAATGAGGTATCCTACTACTACTGATAGTTGTTTTTCTACTGATGTGATTGATGAGATTGTTCAGGACACCTTCAATGCAACTGTTGTCAAAGATCCTTTAGAGACTGTTTTGGTGCATAATGTGGAGCGAGAGGTTCCAAGCAAAGATGAGAACACTATTGAGACCGTGGCTGCACTCAAGGTGGCACCACAACATGGTACCCATTCTAGCAAAGATCACAAACCAAAGAAGGGTCATAGTTCGACTACATCACCATCTATTCGTGTCACCAATGAATCTTCCTCCAAGAAGATCTCTCGTGGTGATCCCACTTATCCATACGGCCCGCCATTATTTCAGAACAAGACAATTCGTGTCCTTACAAAATCGGGATATGGTGGCTCCATCACCTTCGGATAGCCGTTGGTGTCGTCCGGCTGAGGACGTTAAACCAAGCGCTACTTGGGAGGCAACCCAATGCATGGCGATCGTGGCACTCCAATATAGATTTGCTTTCTCTCTCTATCTCCCTTGCTTGATTCTTTTCATTGCCTGCTTTTTCTTGTTTAACATTGAGGACAATGTTTGATTCAAGTGTGGGGGAGGGAATACATGATGATGATTATATGTTTTGAGTAAATTTGAGTCCCATTTGAATAAAAAAAAAAAAATTTAAAAACTCGAGAAAATCCAAAAAGAGTCAATGTTTGTTATGTTTTGTTTTGTGTTTTAGGATACCTTCCAATGCAATGATGAGAATTGCACTTTGATTTCAATGGCTAAAGATGTGTTTAAGCATTGCTTTAGGTCTAAAATTTTATTCTTTGGTTAATCGATTTCTATAAGTGTTATGCTTGAACCACTTATGCACTTTTAGCCATGTTGATGTGATGAATTGGATTGAGAGAAGCATGTTAGGTCTTGTATGAACTTGTATAACCTTTGTGAGGCTTTGAGTCTTATTGTTATTCTTTTGGAGAGTTATACACTAATTCTTGCTTTCTTGTCGCTTATTCGTTGCATGATCTCATTATTCTTTGATTGATTGATTACTTGAATTCGACGCATATTGAGAACTAATTGCTAGAACTCACCTTGAGGCCTCTTGAAACTTTGTGTTGAAATGTGCGATGACTTTGATATGATTAAGGCATCTAGGAACTACCACCAAAGCCAAATTAAGCCTGTATCCTTAATCATGAGCCCCTAGATAACCCCTTTGAGCCTATGTGAGCCTTCTCTTTGTTAACCACATCACCATATTCCTTAAGCCTAGTATAGTTATATCCTACCCTATCCTAAGGAGGTAGTGGAGCTAATTTTTTGGAGATATACATATGTTCAAGGTACTTTTTAAGCAAGGTTGGTGGACTTGTCTCAAAGAGCAAGTGTGGGGGTGTGATTCATTGAAACATAAATTGGACTCAAGTGGAGTATTGCCGAAAAAATATAGAAATAAAAAAGAGGAAAAAAAAGTATTTGTTGCGGCATTGAAAAGAACAAAACAAAAAAAATCTTGAGTTCAGTTTACATATTGTATTGTGGAAAGAAGGTTGTTTGCTTCATGAGATTCATTGTTATACCTTGATGAGTTATCATAGATTAATTGGAATCTCTAGCGTCTCATAAATGCTCTACTAGTTTCTTAGGATCTTTGTTATTTCCTATCCTTCGTTTCTGTATCCTTAACCCCATGGCCCTATTACAACCTTAATTAAGACCTTTTGATCTTGGAAGTTGCACTTTCGGCTTGTGGAGACTTGTGTTGAGGGGTGAGCCTATGGCATGTGTTCTATTCATTCAAGTAGTTGATATTCCTTTCATGAGATCATATTTAAATTTCCAGAAAGAGCTTTTATTCTTGTTATGCATATGTGAGCTATTTGTTGTCTTGTATACATTATTCCTCTCACATATAACTTGAGTGAATGTATGAGAATTAGCCAGAAAATCTGAGTGAAAATTGAGTGATTATCCTTGTGAGGATGGAGTTAATACTTGGCTGAAGCATGGCGATTGAGGTTTGGTTCATTGTGTTAACTTATGGCTATTTCACACACTACATTTGAGCATGATGGTTATAGGGATTTATTAACTTTTGAATGAAGTTTTTAGGACCTGATGTGATGAATAAACTATTCTTGATGCTATTGACTTGTATGGTTCTCTGAGACAAATGTTGGAAGGTATAGATTGAGTCTTCGTTTATGTTCTGTTTAGTTGTTTTGCTCGAGGACTAGCAAAAACCAAGTGTGGGGGTATTTGATAGGAGCGTATTTGTGTGCTCCTTTGTGCCTAATTTCATGTTATTTCTCTCACAATCTATCATTATTCGAGCTAGTTACGTTATTTTATGTTTTACAGGACTCTTGGAGCATTCATGATGGAAAGAAGTCAAAAGTGGCAATTACAAGCTAAGTTGGTGAATCTGCCTGTGCAGATCAGTCCACTTCGATAGTCCACTGGGAGCAGCTCAGGATGAATTAGAAGATGTACTGCATATGGATGGAAAGCCCCGGATGTCTAGTTTTCGTAGCTTGTGACGGTTCGTGATTTGGAGTCTTCTAGAAGAAGTTATGACTGTTTAAGTGAGCGAAGGTCAATCTGCCGCGAATCTGGAATCCTAATTCATTTAGGATTTGTGATTTCTCCTCATGGGCTTCGACTCCTATTGGGCTTGGACGAATTAAACCCTAACTTAGGGGTATTTAAACATCTCTTAATCAGCCGGGGTGAGGGGGTGATACCTAGAGAGCAAGTGCTGGAGAGCCGTGACGACCGCCTTTACCTTATTCCATCTTTCGGTTTTCTGAATACTTTTCTTATGGATTTTATTATTGCCATGACTATGTGTGGCTAATTTTCTTAGTAACTAGGGGCTGCTTCTAGCCCTAGACATGTGTAGTTTTTGATATTGGCGTTAATTGATAACTCTTTGGATGTTGGATATTTGCATGATTCATTGTTTATTCATCGATGAATTTCTAGTTTGTTTACTTTGAGTGCACGCTTAGTGAGCATATTAGGGTTTTATTGCTATGAATGTGTTGATGACCGTCCTTATCATAACATGTTCTAGAGTAGCGCATGAATAATTGGCTTGTTCATATGAATCATCTTCTAGGTAATTAGAACACCATCAGTATCGAAGTTGCCTAGCATTATTCATAATCTTTTCGTTCTTAATGACTTCTGATTTGTTTAACTGTTCGGAAACATCATCCTAGGTTACTCATTGGAAGCTAAGTTAGGTTGTACACATCATGCACCTAATACACCAAGTATGAAAGATTGATAAGTTAAGTGCAACACATCATTGGCTTAAACTGAATAATGGTATTCAATTGAAGAAAAAGTTTACTGGTTAACATATCAAAAGCAAAGCATTGTCTTGTGGTGAATAGCATGTCCCTGGTTACCTTGTTCTCATTGATTATCTCTCATCATAAACTTACTCATAATTGGGATTAATTTCCACCATTTATTTTCTAGTTCATTAGCTTAGTTAAACCCCCCATCTTTTATATTATTGCTTTAGCTATTGTAGTTTAGTAATTAGTTCAATCCTCTGCGGGAGACCCTTGCTTATCCATACTACTTCGTGACAAATCTTTATTTGCAAGGATTTAATTGAGTGCTAGTTTTAGCCCTACCAGTGATCGGTAAGCACCACAATAGGGTGTGCTTGGAAGTATGGGCGAAGCCTCCTGGCTGAGATCATGAGTGCGAGGATGAGCTGCTCGATTTCGGGGTACCGAGTCTCGGTATCCACGAAAGATTTGCTTGTGTAGTCTACCGGTAGGTCCTCCTTGTTGTGGCTCCTGACTAGGATCGAACTCACAGCGGTCCCTGATACCGATAGGTACAAGAACAGAGGTTCACCTAATACCGGTCGGCTGAGCAGCGGCGCTGCTGCCAGGTAGTCCTTCAATGCTGCGAAGGCTTGCTCGCACTCGGTGATCCAGCCTTCGAATTTCTTCCCGGTTTTCAATATTTTGAAGAATGGGGCACACCGGTCGATAGACCGTGATATGAACCGGGATAGAGCAGCGATCCTACCGTTAAGGCTTTGGACGTCCTTGAAGGTTTTGGGAGATTCCAAGTCCAGGATCGCTCTGATCTTCTCGGGATTAGCCTCGATACCCCGGTGGCTGACCATGAAGCCAAGGAATTTTCCTTCGCCTACGCAGAAGACGCACTTCTCGGGATTGAGCTTCATCCCATAGTCTTGGAGAATGGAGAATGTCTCCTGTAGGTCGGTGAGGTGGTCACTTTTCTTTAGGCTCTTGACGAGCATGTCGTCCACATATACCTCCATGGTTCTCCCGATCTGCCTGGAGAACATGCGGTTGACCAACCGTTGATAGGTGGCCCCGGCATTTTTCAATCCGAAGGGTAGGACCTTGTAGCAGTACAGACCTTGGTCAGTCATGAAGGAGGTGTGCTCCTTGTCCTCGGGATCCAGCTTGATTTGGTTGTAGCCTGAGTAGGCATCCATGAAGCTCAAGGCCTCGTGACCGGTAGTGGAGTTGACAAGCTGCTCGATCCTCGGTAGAGGGAAGCTGTTCTTGGGACATGCCTTGTTGAGATCGGTGAAGTCGATGCATATTCGCCACTTCCCGTTGGGTTTCTTCACCAGTACCGGGTTGGCTAACCATCGGGGGTATTGAACTTCCGGATGAAACCGATGCTCGACAGCTTGTCAACCTCGACCTTCATGGCCTCGTACCGCTCCCCGGTCCCCGACGCGCCTCTTCGCCGTACCGGCCGGTAGGCGGGATCGATCCCAAGCTTGTGGGAGATGGTTGGGGTTGAGATACCGGTCGTGTCGGCGTAGGACCGGGCGAACACCGAAGCGTTATCCTTGAGGAGCTTGATCGAGTCGGTACGCGGGGCGGCCGGTAGGCCGGTACCGATCTTGACTACCCTGTCAGGCTATTCAGGGAACAAGGCAATCTACTCCACCTCGTCGTGGGGCTTCCCCTGTATGACTACCGCTCCTTCCCGGGGGTCATCTGGCCTGTCCGCCGCTGCCGCGTTATTACTGGGTGCGACGCTGCACACGTCCCGGTAGGGCTGTCGTGGCTTTGTCTCCTGGGCGTAGCAGGACCGTGCCATGGGCTGACTTCCCCTGATAGAGGCAACCCCGGCAGGAGTAGGAAACTTCAACATGAGTAGATAGTAGCACACGCAGGCTCTGATTTGACAGAGAATGGGCCTACCGAGAATGAAGTTGTAGGAGGATTAACAATCCACTACCAGCATATGAGCTGATACTTTCTGGGACCGGGGGTACTGTCCGACCTCGACGTTGAGCCAAACGCTACCGAGGGGTTGCACCAGGTTTCCCGAGAAGCTGATGAGTGGGTTCACCGTCCTTGAGATGTTCTCGAGGGTTAGGTCCAACTTGAGGTAGGCACTCTTGAAGATAATGTTGGCAGAGCTGCCACCGTCAACTAGCACCTTGTGCATCAGGTCGGTATAGACCTTGGCGGAAATCACGAGTGGGTCATCGTGAGGGGTCACGATGCCGGTTTCTTCCTCACTGGAGAACCCTACGTTCCAGGGATCCCGCTTCTGTCTCTTCTGCACTGGCGCAGTCTGTACCGAGAAGCACTGCAAGTGCTGCTTAGCCTCCTTCACATGAGATCTGTGTTCGAAGCGAGTGGTACCGAAAAGAGTAGGGCCCCCACTGATGGTGAAGATCTCCTTTCGGTACCCCTGAGGGGCTTGGCCAACATACTGGGTGAGTTTCCCATCTCGGTGCAACTGCTCAGCAACATCCCTCGGGGCTGGCACTCCTCGGTACTATGAGTACCGGACTGATGGTGGGTGCAGTATTTGCCGGTGTTGACCCGGTTGTCAGCATATGGCGGTTTCTTCCACTTGCGAGGGAAGAGTTGGGGGTTCTCCTTGTAGATGTCCTCCATCGGTTTGTTGAACACGGTGCAGACCGGTAGCCTGTCATCGGCAGGGTCCTGCCGGTTGGATTTCTTGGACCGGTTTTGCCTCCATGAATTCTTTTTCTTGGGGTACTGGTTGTACCCGGTTTCAGTCCAGCCTTGGCTTGGGGTGTTTATCTGGTTGACGCCGGTAGCCGGAGTGTACGGCCATCCGCCCTGGTAGGCCGGGGGTGTGCTCTGGGCTGAGTAGCCGGAGCTCTGCCCCTGATCGTACTGACTGAAGTGGGGCGGTACCTTCGGCTCGCAGTAGCTCGAGTCAACCTGGTATACCGGTCGGTACTGGTTGTTCTGGGGGGCTTGGTATTGGTGATTCTGCTCCCGGTGGGGAGGATCATACCGTTGGTTGTTATTCTGGTTTCCCCAGTTGTTGTTCCGGTTGTTCCCCCGGTAATTGTTACCCCGGTTTCGCTTGTCATTCTGCCTAGGTTCTTCGACCTTAGGCGCGCTGGTTTGCTCCTGCTTGCGTTTATCCCCGGTAGGGTCCACGACCACCGTGGAGGCATTGCTGCCTTTGTGCATCTCATTGAGATGAGACTTCCTCTCGTAAGTCAGGTAGTAGCTGCGGGCGTACTGACTGGTCCTGCTCATGAGCTCGGCATAGGTGAATACCGTGCTGGTGGAGTTCAGTTCCCTGAGGAACTCTCCCGGTTCTAGGCCATCTCGGAAGATCTGGGCTGCACGGATGTCATCCTTGGTATTGCAGCGCCGGTAGGCAGCTTTGAACCGTTCCATATAGTCAGCCAGCCGTTCGCCCGTGGTTTGCTGGAAGTCGGTGAGGTCCCCTACCGAGTAGAAGAAGCTGGACTTGGTGGCATACTCGGTGGTAAAGGCCTCGACCAGCTGCTCGTAGCTGTCGATGGACTCCGTCTCTAGTTGATAGAACCATAACATGGCCTCCTGAGTCAGGGTATTGACAAAGGCATGGCACCAGTCCTCATCGGTATAGCCCCTGCCGTTGTAGGAAGACTGGAAGGCAGTCACATGCATCACCGGATCCTCCTTGCCGGTGTAAGGATCCATCTTCAGGTTCTTGAAGTCCCGGTTTTGGTTATATATCCTCCCGGTGAAGGGACCGATGGGTTTCTTGGCCATGCCGAGGCTAGACGCACTCCTGGCGGTACCGGTCTCAACTTTTCTGAGACGGTCATTGAGTTCTCGGAAGAGGCTGGTCAGCGTGTCTTCCTCCACTCGTGGCTTGGGAGCAACGGTAACGGGCTCCTCGTGCGGGGTGTCGCGATCCTCGTCGGTATCTTCCTCTCCGGCGGAGTGGACTACGCCCTCGGCGTCAAGGAACGAGACTAGGGGAGCCGATAGGGACCCGGTCCGCCTATCCGGGACTCGGTGGCTTGGCCTCGGAGGAGTGTCGACCCCGGGAGGAGGTGCCGACACCGATTGACTGGGGTTAGCATCCCGGGTGAAGCGCTCTCTCAGCATATTGATCTCCCGAGCACTAGCCTCTTGAGCAGCGAGCTGATCGCGGCGCAATTGCTCATTGCTCTCCTGGAGTTCTCGGATCATGGCTTCGAGTTTCGCCACCATGGAGGGCTCAGCTTGGTGGGACTCCGGGGTCTCCGACTCGGTAGAGTGGACCGCCGCTGGTATGTCTTCAGGAAGGGGCCCCAGGCCAGCAATGGTCATGGTTTCCTTCGCGGATTTGGACTTTTTGGTTTGCTTCGTTGGCTGTGAGCCATCGCTAGCTGATTTTGTCATTGCCTGACTGGTAGAACACCTCACGGAGTGAGTAAGCTTTGGTTATGAAGTGGTGGAATAGTTCCCACAGACGGCGCCAAATGTTTCTGCCGTTTCCCAACTGCCCGGTAGCGTCGCACTTGGGTACCTGAAAGCACAAGATTGGTCAGGGGAGGTCGGTCTGTACCGACCGAAGACCCTCCGACGCTCAAGTTAGTACCGGTAGGTCTAAGAGCAGAGTGTTTTTGGGATTCGGAGAGAACGTACCTGAATAAGGAGTGAGGACTCCTTATATATGAGGTGAGGTCGGAGACAAGCTTCCCTGGCGTGGGGGACATCCCCTGACACGAGGAATATTCTCTGATCCACTACCTCGATGTGCGCATCGAGGGATGGCGGCGCCTAGTGCAACATGGGCGTGCGATTTAGTGCGATCTGCGAGGTAGTGGATAAGCATGTGCGCCAGGTGGCCGTGCCGGTACCGGTGGGGCTGGCCGCTCTCGGTACCTGGTCGGGAGACGTCCGTGTGCGGCGGGGGAGAGCTTGTTGTCGGTACACCCGGCCTAGTCTTACCGGTACCGGCGGGGTACGCGGGGCTTCGGCTGCGGCCGGGGCTTACTCGCCGTTGGGGCATTCGGGGAAGTATGCTCGGTAGGGGATCCCTCCGAGCCGCAGATGCCGCGGGTGCGAGGTAGAGGTTATGTGCTCTGTAGGGGATCCCTACCGAGTCGGCAGACCAATTCTATGTGACGGGGCTCATAGGCGGCCTGCTCCCGTGATAGTGAGCTACTTCGGGCCCTGCACGGGGCCAATCCCGGTAAAGATATGAAATGGTAGCAACAGTTATCCTTCTAAAATATGGATTAGATATTTCCTACATCAATACGGATTGTATCTTGTATTCCTCTATATATAGAGGCCCTTATTCATTAATAAATATGATCATATTCTATGCTATTTGTTTCTCTATTTATGTTTCCCTTAAACAATTACTAGTTTTTCATTTTTTTTAATTTGATTTATGCTTCTCTTACTTGTATTAATTTTTGTTGAAACTTGTAAGCGTTTTATACGAGTATTGCATGTTATTTATCTGTACCAATTCGACTAAAAATTTGATTTTCATATTAATGATTCAAAGTTAGCTATAACGGGAAAAAAAATATATATAAAAATTCATCAAATTTTCTACGAAATACTACGTTTTCCCATATTTTTCCACGTTTTCACACAAAATACCACAAATTTCTACGAAATACATGAATTTTTACGAAATATCATAAAATACCATGAAATAATACTAAATACTTTGAAAATAAATATCTAAATAGAGTCTTAATTACTGTTTTTGAGTCTTGGAATCTTTGGTTACCTTTTTGAATTTGTTTTATATATAACAGAAATTTGTAAAAGAAAAATATATTTAGAAGAAAAACCATGTTCATGGACGATCATTCTAACAAAAAAATACATTTTTTTCTAGTTAATGGACGTTTAATTTAAGGACTAACCCTCTCATAATTTTTCACTCCTTATTACTAATACATGGCAAAGTACACAAACCTCCTATAGTTTTTCATTGCTTATTACTAACGTTTTTCTAGTTTTCCATTTTTTAAAAATTTGATTCATGCTTCTCTTACTTGTATTAATTTTTGTTGAAACTTGTAAACGTTTTATACAAGTATTGCGTGTTATTTATCTCCACCAATTCGACTAAAAATTTGATTTTCATATTAATGATTCAAAGTTAGCTATAACGGAAAAAAAAATATATATATATATACAAATTCCTCAAATACCATGAATTTCCACGAAATACCACGTTTTTACACAAAATACTACGAATTTCCATGAAATACATGAATTTTTACGAAATATCACAAAATACCATGAAATACTACTAAATACTTTGAAAAAAAAATTCTGAATGGAGTCTTAATTACTGTTTTTTAGTCTTCAAATCCTTGGTTTTTTTTTTGGTATATAACATAACTATGTAAAAGAAAGATATATTTAGAAAGAAAAACCATGTTCATGAATGATCAATCTAACAAATAAATAGTATATATTATTTTTCTAGTTCATGGACGTTTTATTTGACGACTAACCTCTCATAGTTTTTCATTGCTTATTACTAATATATTACTAGTTTTTCGTTTTTAATATATTAGTGATTCAAGGTTGGCTATAACGGAAAAAAAATGTACAAATACCACAAAATTTCATGAATGTTCACAAATTTTCACGAAATATCCCAAATTTTACGAGATACCACGAAATACCATGTATTCCCACAAAATTCCATGAAATACCACTAAATACTAAAAAAAATTCAAACATTACGAAAATGGTGAATTCTAAAATGAATGATCCTCCAATATACTAACGAAAATTCATTTTTAAGTTTGTAGGAAATTAAGGGGTGAGGGTTTGGCTAATGAGTCACTCACCATGTTCATGGACATTCAATCAAACAAAAAAATATTATATAATATTTTTGAATTTCTAGACGTTTAATTTAATTATTAAATGACTATAGACTTTATTTCAAATTTTTATTCAATTCTCATCTAGACTTATAAATATGAATTATAATTAAATTCATTAAAAATAAACAAATAAAATTTTGAGCTAATAATGAACATAATTTTTCATTGCTTATTACTAATACATGATAAAGAACACAAGCCTCTCACAGTTTTTCATTGTTTATTACTAATATATTACTACTTTTTCATTTATTTATTTGATTTCTTGTTTCTCTTGCTCGTATCAAACTATCAACTGCCACATATAAATTTTGTTGAAATATGTAAGTCTTTTATACAAGATTGCATGAAATAGAGAATCTGTTGCCTCCTTTTAAGTTTACTTAATGAAATCATTATTTGCTTTTCATAACACTTGGGATCATCTGCTTATGAAATGCTGTGAGCGATTGCCAAAAAAAAAAATTGAAATGCTGTGAGATATTTTAATTATTTTTGTAAAACACCACGAACATTAGAGATAGATACTTATGTAAATGATGTAACACTTGGAAAATGCTATAATATTATGTCCAATAGCGTTTCATCAATGTTACAAAATGTTAACAATAGCATTCTCAAATGTCTGGATAGAATGTTACAGAATGTTATAACAAAATTCATACGAGGAAGAGAATTAAGAAATGAAATTTTTTTTAAGAATTGAGAACTAAATTTTTTTTGCCCCTACACCATATTCTGGCAAAGAATAGAATAGAACACACATTTGTAAGACCAATCCGGAAGCTTGTTGGAAATTCAAAAAAACTAAGCAATATATGAACCATGTATCATCACCACATTCCAACAGCTGCTATTTTTTCTAATATGTCATTCGACCAGCAAGCCTGCTCTCCAAAATCCTTCTGTATGTGGCTGCATCAATTGAGGTCATCTGGGTAGAATTCATACCCAATATTAATGGCTATCCCCATTTTATCTACAGTCAAAACCAATAGATCAATTCCAGCCTAAGCAAGCTTGTTAATGCAGCGAGGAACCTATTCAGCACAAAGATATTGATATTTAATCTTACTATATATTATACATAATCATTCCATTTGACCACTACTGAACATGGAAATGGAATATAAGTACTAAAAACATGCAACCTAGTTATGCAGTACTGTCTTATAACATGCAATCTAATGCTGGTACTCCACATCTAGAAGTCAAAAGCAGCAACTCAAAAGGCCTAAACAACATGCAGTATCTAATGCTGCCTCTTTCAATTTTTCAAATTTGAAAAATAGTTGAACTTTAGACATAATACATGAAAAGGGTTCCCTTAATTGTTAACATAAAATTCAACTTCACATGATTATGCTAGTATTTTAAACTCCCAAAAACGAAAAAAAACTCACCCTCATTGAATATATAAAGGGTAAAAAGTTCAAAGTCTCAAAATAATCGGAACAGAGCAATTAGTAACATAATTCTTACAAAGTAGAAGTTGACTGGTGTTTTAGTCCAATATCTTCTGTGGTCTCTCACAAATATGTCTAGTGTGGAATTAATTAAACCTCATTCAATTAACAAATGCAACCCACTGCTATTGTGATTAACTAAGACAAATTCAAATAGCATTTGGAGCCTAAATCAAAAGCAATCATCCATTATTGGTTATTGCAACATCGAACTAAGAAATTCACAACCAAATGGCATATTGCTGTTGATTTTAAATAGCCAACCAAACTCATTCAACATGGATTCAATATATGTGACTGCATTAAATAGCCAACCAAACTCATTCAACATGACATGGCAACCATAGGTAAGCATTTTCAGAAACTTCATTTGCATTTGATACATCACACGAATTCATCGACTATGTAAAATTTGACACCCACTCCGGTCACAAACATTACACGCATTTCAATGGCACTTCCATGACTAATTCTCTGTTCAAGCAAGAACATCACACAAATAAATCAGTAATCTTGAACTTATCATTCACTCCTTCCATACTTTCCGACGCCTTTTACTCTCATTTCCCACTTCTTTGGGAGACATACCTTGTTTATGACATGCACATTCTTTCCTTGCGATCTCATTACTTTTTATTTATATCTCACACTAGAATGAACACAAATCCTAAATCCTGTTTCTGTTACGTAATTGTTGGTGAAGTTTTTAACCTCATCAAGCAATTCAAACTCTTGACCTATTCTTAGGATGTAGTCATCTTTTACTTGAGGGGTCAAAAGCATGTCTAATTAACCTTATTACTATCCCCCTGGAGCCCTTCACTACGGTTCCCCATTTATCCATTCCGATGTAAAGCTGATAACCAAAACGTTGAATTATATTGTATACAATTTGAAACACACAAGTAGATAAAACTATTTTGAGTTGGACTATAAAGAACACTATAAAACTGAACCACTTCAAAGCTAGCGAAAGAAATCATCCAGGAAGATTGTAAGAAATTGCAAAACAATACAAATACTCAACAAAAAAAAAATGCACCTTTAAACATCAGTTTCATACAAATAGTAGTGATACTCTTAAGTGTTAACTAAACCCCAAAATTATGAACTTATAATTCTCTGGGTGGTTCAGAATTCTAATTTGGGGAAACAATACTTACCCGAAGAACGACTGGACAGGCACCACTGCACCAGTCCGGACTAATCTCTTGGTTTGATTTCAGATCGGGTCTCGAGGTCTGTTTACAATCGGCTCTCCACTTCAAAATACGATGTCCGACTCAAATTCGTCAGCAGTACACGATCGCTTTTGGAGTTTCAATGGAATTTCAAATCCAGACGGGGTAAAACATTTAGGACGTGCCATGGTAATTCCTTTTTTCACGTGTTCTAGTTTAGTTAAGTTTTGTTTAGTTTATTTTTAATTTTATTTGAAATGCTCTAGCCCATAATTGGTTATCTATTAACAAAAATTAAAAGATTAAAAAATTAAAAAGTTTGCAATTAACAGGGGTTAAATCAACAATTTATACTGTCAATTTTAAGAATTGCTAGTTCAAGGATTGATACAGTCCGAATCAAGCATTGTACTTCTTTTTATTATTGATTAAATCGTCATGCTTTTCATCCAAAAAAAAAATCCACCGACAATATGAATTCTCAAAGACGAGAACAGGAAGAAGAGACTAGATTTACAATGATAATTCATGTACATCAATTATGGTTTGGTAATTTATATGACCTTCTGGTGTGAGACAGTGAGGTCTGTGACTAATATGTATACTTACTGTCACAGCATATAAGAGAAAAAAGCAATCCTTTAACCACATCATCTCAATTCACATCTTCCAAGTCCAAATTTCTCCATAGCTTGGAACGGCATTTGTGACGTGCTGAAAGATCCAACAAAAAGAAAATACAGGATAAGAATATCTCATAGCAGATGACTCTGTGGATAATGATTACCACCTTAACATGCAACATACAAAATACCTTCTACACATAACTCATAACCTAATCCGTAACATGCTAATGCTAATGTCTAGGACCCTAGGGGTAAATTACTATCAAAGATTACAGAGTTGATGTGATGTGGATTCCCAGCAATAGTAACTAGATTTTGAACAATTCAAATATGCTGCTATAAGGTTCAACATCGAGAAAGAACAAAAATTCACACAACTTTTGTGACTAATTGTTGTGTAAAAAAAAAGAACAAAAAATTTAATCCATAAGTTTTTTTTCTGAGCAGGTATTGTCATTCAGGATTGTGTTTTTTTTTTTAGAAAGAAACTGATATTTTATTAATTAGGGCAAAAAGCCATAGGAAAATGAGGACAAGAAGTCATCAGGACACACTTAAAAACTGAAGACTAACAGAAAACCCACAATTACTATAAGAACTGAACACTAATAAGACACTACTGCTTTCCGATCTAACAATAAGGCTGAAAGCGAGTAGTTTCTAAACATAGGGGTGACTGATGCCCACAATGGAGACCAGAAACTAATTCGATCCCAAAGTTCTACACACAACACAGGAAAATCATCAAAAATTCGCTTGTTATGCTCCAACCAAATAACCCAAAAAACGGCCAACATTCTGCAGCTCCAAAGGATTTTTGCCTTCTTTCCTCTTCCACCATAAATGAAACAAATGCTTAACAGATCATAACAGCTTTTAGGAATGACCCAACTAACACCAAACTCTGTGGATCTTTTATTCCTTCATTGTCCACCAGATTTGAACAGAAAAAGGACAATGAAGGAATAAAAGATCCACACTCTCTTCCCCGGCATTGCAGAGTATACACCATTGGGGGTTAAGACAATGAAATGGTCTTCGCTTTTGAATGATGTTACATGTATTTACTTTCCCATGAGCGACCAACCAAGATAAAATATGAACCTAGAAGGAACTTTAGATTTCCAGATTTGAACAACTGGATCAAAATTAGAGAAATCATGATTATTCCTATAAAAGCTTCTGAACGACTTGCAAGAGAATGACCCATCCCTTTCTAAACTCCAGCGTCTAACATCCTCCCTTGTATGATAAAAACGGGCACTATCCAGCTTCGCAAACAAAGAAACAACCGCCACAGTTGTGCAATTAATTTCCATTTTCATGAACTATTACATGTCAATAAGCATGACAACTTGTTTTGAACTTCGGCAGGAAATGACAAGCCAAGAGGCTGTTACCCCAAGTACCCGGAAGTATACAATATAAAGTACAGAATTACAAATTGTTTGTAGTTATTGAAATGTGAACATTGATATGGCAAAATTAAATTCATTAAACTTACTGACGTGGCCAATGGTCTAAAAAAGGATATAAAAAGCTTTAGACAATTCCTGTTTATCCCTCCAAAAAACCATATTATACAAAATTTTGGATGAGTAGCAAAATTGTAGTGAAAACACATCAGAAATAACACTCTCAAAATTATTTGCATTTTCTTTCTAGAATTTAGACGTGGTTTTGACAAGACAAACTCAAGTTCTTTATGCCAAGAGAACAAAAAAAAAAAACTAAGTAGGATACTTGCTAAGATAGTATGATTTGATTTTTTATTAGTGGATATGGGCTAGTAAAGGAAATTAGGTAGCACCCAACAGTCCATAGAACCCTACTCGATATATTATCATTAGAATATAGAGAAGCATACCTCCTTGTTTACTATGAGATCAACTAACTTGAGGCTTCGCCGCATGAAGCATCTCCACAATTAGAGTCTTCACATCCCTAAAAAGATTAAAATACGAAAAAAAATTAAAAATAAGAGAGAGAGAGAGAGAGAAACAACTTCTTAGAAACAATTTAAACCAAGGGAGAGGCTCTAGTGAGGACCAAACAATGAAGACTTGTTGAGGACTTTTAAACTCAACCGGTAGATGAGTATTTTAAATGTTAGTTGATATTTTAAAAACTCATTAAAAGCTCATCCAACGGTTGAGTTTGAAAGTCCTCAACAAGTCCTCATTATTTGATCCTCACTAGAGAATTTCCCTTTAAACCAAATCAAACTATGTAGCAAGACCAGACCCAAAAGAAACAAAAAAAAAACTATGCAACAAGAAATTTATGAAGCAATTTATCAAAGGAAAATTCATAGCAATATGTACACTAACAGACTACATAAATGGTCAAATTAGTACTTTATATCAAAAGTATAGCTATCAAATATATAAGTATTAATAAAAAATAAAAAAACAATATTCTGTCTAAGGAAGTTGAACAGAATGGAAAAACTACAAAATTAACCGATTAGCCCAGGACAAGAAGCAGCATTCTACATTATTTTTATGAGTTAAGACTTAAAAGACACAGAAATTTGAGGGGACGCAATACCCCACTTCTGCCAATCCCCGACCCTTGTAGTGGAAAAACTACAGTTTAGAATGGTCAAATTAGTCCTTTATAAAGTCTTCTGCCCAGGGTTTGGATGACATTGTGACATTAAAATCTGTGGTGATAATATACCAGTAAGAAAACTTTGACTTGCTGTCGACCCAATGTACATCTGAACGTTTTTCTATAAGAAACAGAGACTTTATAACAAAAAGTGACAAGAAACTGTACAATATAGATGTACAGAAGTCGACAAGTACTCCACCAAATAAATATATTTCTATAATCAAATGCATAGAAAATAAGATACGACAGCGTAACTATTCAGCAAACTGCAGCTTCACAATCCAATGAAAAATTGAAACAAAGAAAAACCCTTTATCAATGTATGATGATTCCCAGAAAAAAGCTGAAAAAATTGCCTCCTGTCCCAATTTTTTACTTCAAACCAGACCACCCAAAACTGATATACATAGCAGCTTCATATATTGACTAGTTATGCAGATTCCTACTCACAACAACTCTACCTCCTCTCCCAATGTCGCTTCAAATACTCTAGCACTTCTTTCTAAGCAGACCACCCAAAAGGTCAACTCCCACCATTTCCATAAAACTTTTGTATCCTCCTCCCACAAAGGACAGGGTTTCTCAACATATAGTGAAACACGAGAAGCTGCAAAAAAACAACTCAACCTTCCACAAACTAACTGCAATTCAGAAATGTTGAAATGAATTATAACCTCTCGACTCCTTTTTTATACATCATGACATCATGATACACCAAGAAGGTGAAAGTTAAAACATTAGGCCTCTTCATTGAACGTTATTAACCACCTTACGAAAATTTATTTAGGCAAGAATTTGTCCCTTACAGGGTACCTTGGTTCTCCGAATCATTTCCGGTGACTGGAAAAGGATAAAAGTGGTTCATCAATATCCATTTAAAAGCATTGCAAGAAGCATCTCCAAAAATTTGAGATGTCACACTTCTATCATCCCACAAAGATTAGTACAATGAAATATTTTCAATTTGAAAAAAATAAAAAATGAAAGGTCACTAATTTTACTGTAAAGAAAAATTCCTTTGAAAGTTGAAGTTTTAACTAAGAATAAGTGGATGACACTAACAAAAGCAAATGATACATTACAGAAAGATGACAATCCATAGACTCAGAGATGGGAAACTCAAAGGACTTCCCAACCCCATTTACTTCCCACAAGCTAAATCTCTTTCCATTCTCCACAGCAAGACAAAGATTACTGGGAAAAAAAACAATTATCAAATTCCTGTCAGATACTTCTAAAGGTTAAGCCTCTTGACACCACACTGGAGTCCCACCATTAGTATCTACTCCATATGGCATAAGGTTTTCCCATATGGCATAAGGTTTTCCTCTAGAAAAGAGATTTCCAAGACCACCATCCTAACTGTGATCTTAGCTACAGCCACCAATCAAGTTAACCATGCAAAAGAATATCGATATCCTAACATCAATTTAGGAAAGCTTTAGTTTGGTGTATAAGTAAAATATCCACATAAAACCCTTGTAGAATGATCTGATATCGTCTAAAATTCTTTGTCATCATAGAATTCTAAGACATGCCATCCTGACTACAGCGACTGATCAAATCAACAATAAAAATATATAATATACATATCCTCCCAGTCTGACAATTGTTGGGGAAAACTATAAATGATGCCCTCCTAGTCCCACCATTGTCATGGCAGATTATATGTGAATGTTGCTCTATGTGCATCATAGTGGGACCGGGAGGGTATCAAAAATCTGAAATGATTATTTGAAAGACTGAAATTGAAGCAGAACATAAATCAAAGATAAATATTGATTCTACAAAGGAAATGTTCAGTTATAAGATGTCTCACTTTCGATCCCCTGCACGTCTAGGGAAAGGTATTCGAAGCTTGAAATTATTACCCTGATAACCAGCCTAGAAAACAAAAGAACAGTAATCAAAACAATATCATGTCAAAATGGAAGCAAAAAAGTGTTTGGTTTGGGTAAAACAAATTCATATAACATTAAAGTGAAGAAAAAAAATTAAAGAAAAACACCTCAGAAAATAGACTTTTTGATTGTTTTCTACATTTGTTTCAGTTTAAATAAGACTGAGTTTCACCGTACCCAAATGCCACTTGATTTATGGGCTTTATTTTAGTTTGGACAAAATTCACTCTGTATAGTGCAGACAACCCCATTTTCACCATGGAAGAGAGATACTTTATTACAAATTTACAGAATGGGTATTCAATACATAAATTAAAGATTAGAAGTACCTTGACATTAAAACCAAGGCTATCCACATCCAAAATGTAAGCAAAATCCACCTGGAGAAAAATTAAAATCAGCTTTCATCAAACATGTCACATCCTCTCCCTGTGCCTATCTGTAAGTATATATCTAGTATTATTCCATGATCTAGCATAAATGGATCTAGAAAGTTTGTGCACAATACTTCTATAAAGTCGCCCTGGCATTGCCAACAAGTTCATGACTACAGACACAACATGCATATTGATTTACCTAATTCAAGCAACGTTTCCATTCCCTGCATTGAGAAAAAATGAAGAACGAAAGAAAAGAAAACAAATTTCTTTCCAGTTAATTACATGAGTTCTACAACATGGTTGAAAATTACCGGAATTGAAGTTGAATGCTGCACAATGGCTTTTGTATCTTCAGCATGATCCTTATTCATGTGAGACTAGCAAACAATAGTTTCCAGATTCAATTAGAAAAGAGAAACAAATCAAAATTAAGATAACCAGAAAGCACATAATAGAAGATAAGAAGTTATTACTGCAACAGGCTTTGAAAATTGTGCAATTGGATCAACGTTTGCAGCTTTATACTCCTCGTTGTTGAACTCTGGAAATAAAAGAAATAATTATGGAAAACAATGGAAGAAGTTGGGAGAATGGTAACAATGTAACTAAAAGAAATCCATAAGAAAGCTTGAAAATAGAAACAGCATGTAATGATTCAAAAGCATAGACACTGGTACACCCCTTCCTAGAGTTATCTAGAGAGTAAGTTTTATTTATTTTTATATTTTTGTAGGAAATAGTTATCTAGCGAGTACGAAAATTTCTATTTCAAGAGACTAACAAGCAATGAAAAAGAGTCTCAATTTTCAAATGTGAAACATAAAAAAAAATTAAAAAAAAACAAGTAGGTATGAAGACGAACCTCCTGATCCTAATAAAGCTGTTGCAACCCCTGACACATATCGCACAACTTTTGGTTCAATACGCATGAATTGGAAGTCACCAAAGTCGACCTTCAGATTGTATGTGATGGTTAAATACTAATTATAGAATTTGGTGCAACATATGATCCATATACATTAATCAGTTTTCAGAATAACAGTTCAATAAGTTACCCAAAATGCATCAGGATGCCTGGCCAAATATGCAGTTCGAATGGCTGCTTGATCCTTCTCAGAAACCTAAACAATTGTTGGATAAACATTTCAAATTGTAACCAGAAACAGAACACCATGAAAAATTGGAAAATAGTTATTACTTACAGGAATTGCATCGCCATGCAGAGTGACCAACAAATCAGTCCTGTCCTCAGGATCTCTAGCCACGAGCAATGAGCACTTGGGGTTTTGAGCTAAATCCTATTGAACAAAAAAAATTGACATACAATATTGTTGAGATTGATCAGAATATGCAGAAAGACCCCCAATTAATAAAGCAGCAGTTAAGTTTGACTTGGCTGGCTTGGAAGGCTACATGCTTTTCCAAAAAATGAGTAACAAACTGGAAGTTCAGAAAGTAAAAATGTTGTTGTCTTCCTTCAATGAGAAGGAAGGCTAGCATCCATTTGAGTACGCCTGTGCATCCCTATAGATATGCTGTACACTTGTAGCCTAGTTGCAATTGTGGCTTGAGAGGCCATTGAGCAAGAGTGATCTAATGTGGATGTGGCACAAACCAAATAAATGGGATCTAATGTGCAAATATTTCTTGTCAACTTATTATCTACAAATTATGCATGGTGTTGTCTGGTGTGATCTGTCTTTTCAATCTTGTGATCCAAACAGACTTTAAAGATCAAATAATAAAAAGACTTGATTTTTGTAATTAGAAACATATGTTCTATGGGTATAGTAACAAATAAAGACCAGCAATATGCTAAGAAACTGTAAGTAGGTTTAGGATACCAAGTATTCTGACCTCAACCTGAAATAAACAATATGCATAGACAGCACATGCAAATAGCTGGATCCCACATACATTCATTAACATAAAACTAAATTAATATGTCAAAATGACCTGAAATAAAGCAATATTAGCACAATTCTAAGGCTTCCTTTTTTTTTTTTTGACAGGTACAAGGTTAAAGTTAACAATGTAAATCATAATTTGGAATTTTAACATATATACAAGAAGAATGTTTAAATTTCTGGGCTAACCTTTGTATGAACTGCCAAGCTGCTAACTGCTAAAATAGGAGAACCATCCGCGTCACATGCAAAGTCGACCATCGATCCTGATGGATAACCCTCATACTTCTGCGCATGAAAGAAAATCAAAGAAACTGAGACAAGGACAACAATATTGTTGAAACAATGAAACTACAATAAAATATCAGTTTCTTTCTCAAAAAAAAAATGAACTTACAATAAACAACAAGCAACCAAAGTGATTAATACGTATCATTCTCATGCCACAGATTAATTATAAGATGATTACATAATATGAATGTCACAGAAATGTTTAATTTATTTCCCCATTGCATAACACATTATTTTTATTTGTTATCGGGGTCCATGAAACATGTCCTTTTAAAATACTTACCTGACATTTTAAAGAAAATTACTTATTGTATGCACTACTTTGATTACCAACCATTTACTCATAAATCCACATTTTATTAGGGGAAAGAATTTACTTTGAACAGAACCTCAACCTCAAAAATAAATTTCACTTGTTCAGAAACAAGGCTTTGATTGCTCCAAAATACAAGTCCAATGATCCCGGATTTTGTACGAAAGCCTCACAGTATATTACTCCACAAAACGACCAAAAAACAAATATTACTCCACAAAGCCACTAGCCTCAATCCCTCAATACACACATTTATGGTGAAAAAGATTAATTACCAGATTACCAGTGCAAGAAAGAGAGATATAGAGGTGCATATGGATGGAGTAACTAATGTTCATTTCTCAGGAATGATCTTCAGAATAAAGAAGACCTTTTGTTGCAGGCTATAAAAGGTAACTAGACCTTTTCCGATGCCCACCCCTACCTCTATCTCTTATATGCTATGATCCTTCGATCTTGATATAATCATATTCTCGTAGAGTTCAATTGAAGCACATCCAACTGTAATATCAGACCTAAATAACTGAACAACACAAATTCATTAAAAACGTGATAAACGAACCTGTGAAAAAGTAGAGAGCACTCCACGAACACTAAGATCAAGTAGAGTTCGAATTTCCTCAACCGGGGGTAGCCGAGAAGCCTTTTCCTGTAACAATAACCACAGAAAAATTCAAGAAATGTTTAAATCCAACTAGCACATCCAAATTTCATCTATCACACCATTAGTATTAGTTATATAGTACCTGAAGCTAAAGTGTTATGTATGTAAAACATTCATCTCTATTTGGGGTGGCTAAATATACCTGATGAGACTGAATCAACTGAAACACATTGTCATCATCTCCGGCTGTAGCCGTCTGATCAAGACACAACATAACATCCTTAAGAGGTTAAGAACAATCACAAACTCATGAACAAGAATATGGAGGAAATTAAGAGTACCGGAATAGTTGACTGAGCGGAAGCGGCCATGGAGAAACGACGAGTTTTGGGAGAGGAGGTGATGGAGTGGCGAAAGCGTAAGATGAAGAGAGAGGTATTTAAGGAGAATAGGGGGGAGGTCTGCCACGGCGTCACCACACTCCTCATCATCATCGTCATCTCTTTTTTCAACTGCTCACACCTGGTTTCTCAATTCTTAATGCTTTTCTCGCCCACCTACCAATTGTAGTTTTTATTGTCCAAAAAAAATAAAAATTACAATTGGGGCGGAACTCGGGTCAGACCCATGGGCCTGGCCTGGGTCTGCTCATTACAATTGTTACCAAGTGCTTTTACTACTACCGTATAAAAGTCACACCAAACAGAGCCTTGATGAAATTGGAGATGGAATGGATCTCAGATCCTTACATTCGCAATCTTGAATTGAATTCACAAGTACTCGAAAACATCAAACAACAAAGAAGAAGATGCATCATATTGATATACATACGTAAGACTGTAAGAGGAAGATTACAAAGATTGAACTAATGAATCGGAGTGTGAAATGGTAGAGGGATCATCGGAATCGGAAAGTGGGGAGGAGGCGACGGAGTTGATGGAATGGGAAGCAGAAGATGAGGTGCAAAACTCGGTCGCTACTCAATCTCTCAGGATTGCAGGCTATGTATTGACATACATATGCCGATACGTGTGCTACTATTACCACCACATGGCTGTTCAACACCATCTCTCTCTTCTCTCTTCTGGGATTTTGGGGGATCTGGGACTGTTTTTTTTTTTTTTGGACCGAAGGATCTGGGGAATTGACTTATTCTTTTACGCTAGGGCTGTCCCTGTAGCCCTGTAGGCCTGTACCCTCTTGTTCAATTAATTTTGAAATATGTTAAAGGTGACTTATTTCCCTTCTTTTTTTTTTAACTTATTTCCACACAAATATTTTTATATATTTAAATACTTGAAAATCAATTTAATTAAGAACTGTACAAAAGTCAAACTATTAAAAAAAAATTATAACTACCCTCGCATTCGATACCCAATACCACTCTCACACAGTCACACTCATTGAGTATGTGGAGATTGTTTAATTAATATTCAGAATAAAGTATTTGAAAAATATTTTCATTGAAATACTTTATTCAAGACAAAAAAAATCTCAAGTGACGAATGGGAGGGGCAGTCCTCGAGTGTTTGGTCGTAGTCGGAGAACTTCTGGGCGATTGGCATCGCTGCTATTGACTTTCCAACATGCACTTCTAGCCTTGGGTTTTGATGGATTGGCGGGTTCTTCCTCTAAGTGGAGGAGGCGAGTTCGTTCTTCGACAAGGTGGTGGAGCGGTTTTGCATTGGAGGTCAAGTTTCACTTTGGGCAATTTGGGTCCATTTTGGCTTTCTTTGGTGACCCGTGATGTTGATGGAGCTACTAGCATGGACTGGTTGTCAATCAACGGGGTTGCGGTTGAGTAGATCGACGTCGGAGGTGGTTTACGATTTGTCTTGGCGGTGTGGGGGAAGAGGGGGGATCAGATCTCATGTGCGCCGGTCGTTCTAGTGGCGTGCGTGGTGTCGTTTGAGTCTCCGGCGACGGTGGGGTGCTTGAAGGCTGGGTTGGTCCGGGTCTGGGTTTTGGAGTGGGTTTGAGGCCCGATCTAGATCTTTACATTGTTAGGTTGTTACCTTGTTTTGTTTTTATTTTTTGTTTTCAGTTTGTGCTAGTTTTTGGATTTGTTTTCAGATCTCAAATAAGTCATGATTCTTCCGAGTCTAGGTTTGAAGGAGTTATGTCCTAAAACAATTATTTTTTATGTAATTATTATTGTAATTATTATCAATCAAAAGGGCAAGTTGATTGTTCATTGCATATATTTAACATTTGATTGAATAAGGTCCAAGGAATATGAGTTAAAGAGAAAGTAATCTAAGGAGTTCGATGTGTGAGATCTTTACTCTTTTACACTCATATCCTAAAAGGTTCCTAGTCATAGGATTATCATTTCGACATTGATATTCCAAAAAGATTAGCACATATTATGTATGCTCAATAAGGAGAATGATAAGTCTCTAGTCATTTGTGTAGAGACACTAATATAAGTATCTGGGTACTCTTGTCTTTAAGAGTACACTGAACGCGATCACTAGACTCCTTGTATGGAGTTTGTTTCTGCCGTTTCCCAACTGCCCGGTAGTGTCGCACTTGGGTACCTGAAAGCACAAGATTGGTCAGGGGAGGTCGGCGTGTACCGACCGAAGGCCCTCCGACGCTCAAGTTAGTACCAGTAGGTTCTAAGAGCAGTGTGTTTGGGATTCGGAGAGAACATACCTGAATAAGGAGTGAAGACTCCTTATATATGAGGTGAGGTCGGAGACAAGCTTTCCGGCGTGGGGGACATCCTCGACACGAGGAATATTCTCGGTCCACTACCTCGATGTGCGCATCGAGGGATGGCGGCGCCAGTGCGGCGTGGGTATGCGACCTAGTGCGATCCGTGAGGTAGTGGACAAGCACGTGCGTCGGGTGGCCTCGCCGGTGCACGTGGGGCCGGCCACTCTCGGTACACTGGTCGGGGAGACGTTCGTGTGCGGCGGGGGAAAGCTTGTTGTCGGTACACCCCGCCCGGTCTTACCGTATCGTTGGGGTGCGCGGGGCTTCGGCGCGGCCCGGGGCTTACCCCTGTCGTCGGGCGGTATACTCGGTAGGGGATCCCTACCCGAGTCGGTAGATGCCGCCGGGGCGAAGTCCGTGCTGTTCGGGGCGTTGTTGAGGTTACGTGCTCGGTAGGGGATCCCTACCGAGTCGACGAGCTGGATTCGTATGATGGGGCTCATAGGCGGCCGGTCCCGTGATAGTGAGCTACTTCGGGCCGCACGGGGCTATCCCGTACGGATATGAAATGGTAGCAACGAAGTCCGCCAAGTCCCAAGCAAGAGGAAACTTTTGGTCGGGGACTTATTCCGAAGTTCATATCGGGATGTAGTGAAGTGTCGGTGGGGCGGCCGCGGCGGCGCTTGGTACTGTCCCACGTAGTCCCCCAAGTCCCCGAACAAGGGGTTCCTCACGGTTGGGAATTGTAACCGCTCCGAGTTCCAAGGGGAGTTGAAGCGTCGTGGCTGTTGAGCTCCTCGGCGCAACTGCCGAGGTAGTTGGGTGACGCGTGTCGAGCTCTGGCCGGTTTGAAACTGCATGGGAGAACTCAACCGTCTCGCCATAGTGGGGTGACACGTGTCGCCATCCTGGGCCGCGACGGTTCACGTCGTACGGTCAAGATGGGTTGACTCCCGCTATATATATGGGGGTGAAGAGAGTTCACTTCACCTCATTCGTGCAAATTTCAATTCCAGAGCTCTGCAAGCTGTCGGTAGGAGAACGAAAGCTTGTCCCGGTAGTGCGCTTGTGATCACTCGGTACCAGAACTTCCAGCATTTGAACTGTAAGTACCGACGCCTTGTCCTCTCGTATGCATTTTAGTTTTCTGCTTTGCCTTTTGTAACGTAGTTTGAGTACCGGTGTCCAGCCTTAGTACCGAGCTAGGTTGCATAGGCATAGGTTATCCCTCCCGATAAGAACCTTAGTGCAGTTTTTTGCAGATGTCTGACTCGGAGAGTGAGAGTGCCAGCAGTGGTAATGCGTTTTCTGGCGACGAGCAAGAGAGGAGTGCATCGGTGGAGGAGGCTGGTTCAGACTCCAGTTCAAGTACCAGTAGCAGTAGTTCTTGTTCGCCGAGAACCAGTCGATTTCGTCTGGACGGTATGATTCAAACGGTGGTGAGGGGAGTTACTACCGGTGAGGATCTAGTGCCCCTCGCCTCAAAACCGTATGTGAAGTCTCGATCGAGTAGTAGTAAGACTCCAGTACCGGTAGGGTTTGCGGTGGACCGGCTGAAGTTGAGTGCGTCCACCGAGGAGGACTTGGTAGCTCTGAGGGAGGCCTTCAACATCCCCAGCTCGGTGACAATGCGCCTTCCCGAGAAGGGGGAGCTTAGGAGCTCGTCGGCAGTACCGGGCGAGACTTTGGTGCACCCCTTCTTTTTTGGTGAGGGGTTAAGGATTCCCCTACCGGCGTACCAGCAACGGTTCCTGGCAGAGCTGGGTCTGGCTATTGCGCAGCTGAACCCCAACACCTGGCGGTGCCTCAACGCGCTTTACACGCTGTACAACCACTGTGGCTTTGGGGAGCCGGACCTGGCAGTGTTTTTTAGCCAGTGGGCACTGGAGGAGCACTCGAAGGCGGACAAGGGCTGGTACAAGCTCAAGTCGGTGGTGAAGCCTTGTACCGACTGTCCCCCGGACACTGCGTGGATGGAGTTCACGCATAAGTACAAGACGGTGATCCGGTGCTGTCTGGCCAAGGATGCTCTCGACCGGGAGGGGATGACCGGTACCCATGACGTGGAGAGCCACGAGTTTGGGAGTCCCGAGATCATTAGGGACCCGCTCGTTTTTGGCAACCCGACCTCCCAACAAACTTGGAAGAGTAGATACTTCTTCATCGGTGGGGAGTGGGAGTTCCCGGTAGGAACTGTACTGTCTGAGAAGAGGGTCCCGTGTAGTTTTAGGGACGCCCCTGGTTGTTAATCCTCACCGATCTCGTTCACTTACTATATGCATGTGTAATAGTTTTTTTTTTGTGGCCGGTACTCGATTGTCTGTTTGTGCAGTCGACCCGATCTTGGAGGAGGCTTACCGAGAGACGAGAGAAGGAAATCCGGTGGATACAAGAGAACATCTCCATTGTCTTGAGGAGGTCGGATCGTTCTCCCGAACCGGTACTCGCTTCACACTGTCCGGTTTAGCTCCCGTCCTAAGCCCTTGTAAGTGACTCCCGCTTGTCTTCTCCCTTTATTGTGTTGACTCCTTGGTAACTTACCGGTGGTTTGGGTTGCAGTTTTGCGCCAATTTCGCCGATACCGCACTCTCGGTGACGAGCAAAGCATGGTGCGTGAGCGGAAAGATTTTTATCGGCTCAAGAAGGCCGTGGGTGAGGACCCACTACGGCGGCTCGGTTGGTGGATGCTGAACAGGCCGGGGCTGCTGCCGAGACGACCGGTAAGCGGAAGAAGAAGAAGGCCAACAAGGCTCGCTCTACCACCGAGGCTGAAGTGGAAGAAGAGGTGGAATTGGAAGTGGAGGCCGGTCCTGGTGCCGAGGTTGCTTCCGAGGTACCGGTAGGATCCTCGAAGAAGCGCACTGTCCGGGAAGAGGTAATCTCAGCCTCTTTTATGTATTTCTTGCTTATGGCGTTTGTGTACCGGCACTAACTTTTGTGGTAGTTCGTTAAGTAGGTGAGGGACCACGGAAGAAGCGAAGGTGCGGGGAGGCTGCCGTTGATGAGGGGGTTCGGGTGCTGGGGCTGCCGGTCTGTCCTTGCCATGTACGGCTCCGATTCTCGCTCCTATCTTCGGAAGGGCTATCCCTACCAAGAATGCCGCGCCGTTTCGCGGCCGTGTGAAGAAAGCGTTGGAAGATCCGCTCCCGGTCTCCCGGCTTCTTGTCTACCCGGAGATGGGTATGATGGATCGAGAGGGATGTCCTCTTCCAGTGCAAGCAGAGGGTACCATTGCGTGACCACTGTTCCCGTTTGCTGTTTTTGTTTTTTTTTTTAGCCTTGTTGTGTCGGTGTTGCAACCGGCCTACGAGGAGATGCTCCCGGACCGCCGGGTCCGGAAGGAATTGCAGACGGTGGGCGGGCAAGTTGAGAACCCGAGGTCCGGCTACGACAACATGTTTGATGCCAAGGAGCGTGCGGTGGCCGAGCTCGAGAAGACAAAGGAAGAAGCCGGTAGGCTTGTGCGGGAGGCCGAGGAGAAGGCCAAGGCTGCGGTGGCTGCCGAGAGTGCTCGGCTCCAGGTTGAGTTTGACCAACGCCTGGAGGTGGCTCTCGATGAGGCCAAAAAGGAGGCCGTCCTCGCCCAACGCGGGGTCGAGCTGTGGAGCAGGTCACCGCCTATATGGAAGGTGGTGCGTATATCCTCGGGAAGATCAAGGAAGCCTTCCCTAAGCAAGACTGGAGTCAACTCCCGGTGCCCGAGGTGACCGAGGACTTTGTCGACGATGAGTATAAGGCCATCCTCAAGGAAATCGACGAGGAAGTACTCGGTGCTCCCGGTCGCCGGACCAGCGAGGTGAAGTCCCCCATGTTTGGGTGGTACCGGCCATGGGCCGTGTATTCTATTTTTCTTTTTTTTTTTGTTGGGGAATTTAAACCCATTTTCGAACAACTCTCCCGGTAGGGAGTGCTCTATCGGGAGCTAGTACTTGATTTGGCCATAAGGCCTTTATTTGCTGTTTGAACAATGGCGTGTGTTCGCCTTTTTATAAATTTTGTTATTTTGAATTTCATTCTCAAGTGTTCACTCGGGAGGACTGGATTAGTCAGTTTCTCCTCCGGTATTGTTTTCTTGAGTATTCATTTCATGTGGGTAGTTGATACCGGCAGCATGATTAGCAAACTTGATGAAGTTGTAGGTAATTGATACCGTCCGTCGTATATTCACAGAGATAACTTATGCATGGGGGTCGCTTGTACCGGCCACATGTCTTGTAGAAGTTTTACTTTCATTTTTATTCTTGGCATGTTATTCACCTCGGTACGTTGCCGTTGCAACATGTTTGTTATTGTTCCATTTCCATCCGGAGGCGTCCCTCGCTAGATCGGTAGGAGAACAATACTACAAGTTTTAAGTAAAGTAAATGTACCGGTGTTGAGTGAATAATGCGGGTATCAGTATTCTTTGGAACATAAGGTTACTTCTGGCCGGTTTGAAGCCGGGCTTGTACATAAGTACCGGTGGGAGCATTGCTCGACCGAGCCATGATATTTTGAAATTTACATAAAGGGTTTGTACTTGAGTACCGGTGGGAGCATTGCTCGACCGACCTACCCAGCCGGTATGTTCCGGGCTTTTTCTAGGCATAGTCTACGGGTAGTAGTAGCGAAGGTGCTCAATATTCCATGGATGTGGGAGTATGTACCCGGTGGGGTCCATGAGCCAGTAGGTTCCTAGCTTGAGGACTTCGATCACCCGGTATGGACCTTCCCATCGTTGGTTGAATGTCATAGCTGCAGAGTCCTTCGTACTTTGCCTTACTCGACGTAGTGCCCAGTCCCCCAGCTTGAGGTACCGACACTTTGCCTTCGCATCAAACTTGCGTTTGAGCTGGTTTTTGTGTTCTGCATTCCGGAGGTTGGCCTGTTCCCGACGTTCCTCGAGTAGGTCCCGGTTGAGGCACAACTGTTCTTCATTTTCATTTGGAGCATATGTGTCGATCCGGTGTGTTGTGGAATTGATTTCAACCGGTACCACAGCTTCTGCACCGAAAGCAAGAGAAAATGGCGTCTCGCCGGTGGCAGCCTTGTATGAGGTGCGGTACGAAGGAAAGGGTCCTCATGGTCTCTTCAGGCCATGCGCCTTTCTTGTCACCGAGCTTGGTCCTCATGGTCTCTTCAGGATTTTGTTCACTGCCTCCACCTGACCGTTGGTCTGTGGGTGGGCCACCGATGCGAAGGAAAGGGTGATACCCTTCTCCCAGCAGAATTTCCTGAAGGATGCAGAGTCGAATTGCTTACCGTTGTCGGTGACAATGACTTGAGGGATACCGAAGCGGCAGATGATGTTTTCCCAAATGAAGGACTGTACTTGCTGGGAAGTAATTGACTTGAGGGCTTTAGCTTCTGTCCACTTGGTGGAGTAGTCGGTGGCGACTACCACGTGTTCAACACCACCAGTACCCTTAGGCATGGGCCCAATTAAGTCTATTCCCCATTGGGCAAAAGGACATGGGTTGACTATCGTCTCCAATGGCTGGGACGGTTTCGGTACGTTTGGTGCGTTCGAGCGGCGGGCCTTGCATTGCCTTGTAAATGATACGGCGTCTCGGAGGAGTGTTGGCGAGAAGTAGCCGAGGCGGACGAGTTTGTGGGCCAATGCTCGTCCTCCGGGTGGTGGCCACGGATGCCCTCGTGTACCTCCTCGATGGCCTCTCGGGACTCGGCCGGTCCGAGACATCGTAGGTATGGTAGGGAGTGGGCCCGCCGGTAGAGTTGGGTGGTTGATGATGAGATACGGGAGGACCGGAATTTTCTTTTCTTTTCCTCAACATTATCTCTTGGGAGGGAGCCATCACGTAAGTACTCGAGGATTGGTTTCATCCAGTTTTCCTCTTCTAGGCGCAAGTGGTTGACCTCGGCGGGTATTGTCTCGGTGCTTCGGTTTTCTAGCATATCAACAGGTACCAAGTTCCCGGGGTTAGGATCGATAGCCGAGGCTATTCTGGCCAGGGCGTCAGCCCTTTGATTTTCTTCTCTCGGTACCTTCGTTAGCTTGAGGCATGAGAAACCGGCAGTGAGCTCTTTTGCCAAAGTCATATACCGAGACATGATTGGATCTTTGGCTTGGTAGTCCCCCGAGACTTGGCTAACAATGAGCTGCGAGTCGCTGAAGACTTGGAGCCGCTGGGCTCCCGTGTGCCGGGCCGCCGAAGGCCGGCCGGGGAGTGCTTCGTACTCGGCCTCATTGTTGGAAGCTTGAAAGTTGAACCGGAGAGCACTCTCGAGCCGACATGTGTCGAGACTGCCGGTGTGAGGAGTGATGAGGATGAGTCCGGCCCCGCTACCGTGGGTGTTCGAGGCGCCATCCACATATAGCTGCCAGATCGGTAGTGTGGGATCAAACTGTGTTTCCTCGCTGGCGGCTTGGGCCGTTACGGCCGAGCCGGCTCCTTCTATCGATGTGGGTGTGGACTGCATAGATGTGAATTCGGAGACAAAGTCGGCCGGTACTGTGCTTTGAATGTCGGTCGAGGCCGGTAGGTGATGTCGAACTCACTGAGCTCGATGCTCCACTTCACGAGTCCGCCGGATGCCTCGGCTTTTCGGAGATCGCCCGAGTGGGTGATCGGTAAGCACCACAATGGGGTGTGCCCGGAAGTATGGGCGAAGCCTTCCGGCCGAGATCATGAGTGCGAGGATGAGCTGCTCGATTTCGGGGTACCGAGTCTCGGTATCCACGAAAGACTTGCTTGTATAGTCTACCGGTAGGTCGTCCTTGTTGTGGCTTCTGACTAGGATCGAGCTCACAGCTGTCCTTGACACCGATAGGTATAGGAATAGAGGTTCGCCCAGTACCGGCCTGCTGAGCAGCGGCGCTGCTGCCAGATACTCCTTCAATGCTGCGAAGGCTTGCTCGCACTGGGTGGTCCAGCCTTCGAACTTCATCCCGGTCTTCAAAATTTTGAAGAATGGGGCACACCGGTCGGTAGACCGTGATATGAACCGGGACAGGGCTGCGATCCTGCCGTTAAGGCTTTGGACGTCTTTGAAGGTTTTGGGAGACTCCAAGTCCAGGATCGCTCTGATCTTCTCGGGATTAGCCTCGATGCCTCGGTGGCTGACCATGAAACCAAGGAACTTCCCCGCTCCTACGCAGAAGACGCACTTCTCAGGATTGAGCTTCATCCCATAGTCTTGGAGAATGGAGAATGTCTCCTGTAGGTCGGTGAGGTGGTCACCCTGCTTGAGGCTCTTGACGAGCATGTCGTTCACGTACACTTCCATGGTTTTCCCGATCTGCCTGGAGAACATGCGGTTGACCAACCGTTGATAGGTGGCCCCGACATTTTTCAATCCGAAGGGTAGGACCTTGTAGCAGTATAGACCTTGGCCGGTCATGAAGGAGGTGTGCTCCTGGTCCTCGGGATCCAGCTTGATCTGGTTGTAGCCTGAGTAGGCATCCCTGAAGCTCAAGGCCTCATGGCCGGCAGTGGAGTTGACAAGTTGCTCGATCCTCGGTAGAGGGAAGCTGTCCTTGGGACATGCCTTGTTGAGATCGATGAAGTCGATGCAAATTCGCCATTTCCCGTTGGGTTTCTTCACTAGTACTGGGTTGGCTAACCACCGGGGGTATTGAACTTCCCTTCATAGCCTCGTACCGCTCCTGGTCCTCGACGCGTCTCTTCTGCCGTACCGGACGGTAGGCAGGATCGATCCCGAGTTTATGGGAGATGGTTGTGGTAGAGATACCGGGCATGTCGGCGTAGGACCATTGCGAATACCGAAGCGTTATCCTTGAGGAGCTTGATTAGGTCGGTACGCAGGGCGACCGGTAGGCCGGTACCGATCTTGACTACCATGTCAGGCTGTTCAGGGAACAAGGCAATCTGCTCCACCTCCTCGTGGGGCTTCCCCTGTATGATTGCAGCTCCTTCCCGGGGGTCATCTGGTTTGTCTGCTGCTGCCGCGTTATTACCGGGAGTGACGCTGCACACGTCCCGGTAGGACTGTCGTGGCTTCGTCTCCTGGGCATAGCATGACCGGGCCATGGGCTGACTTCCCCTTTTGGAGGCAATCCCGGCGGGAGTAGGGAACTTCAGCATGAGTAGGTAGTAGCACACGCAAGCTCTGATTTGGCAGAGGATGGGCCTACCGAGTATGAAGTTGTAGGAGGATTCACAATCCACTACCTGCATATGAGCCGATACCTTCTGGGACCAGGGGTATTGTCCAACCTCGACGTTGAGCCAAACGCTACCGAGGGGTTGTACCAGGTCTCCCGAGAAGCTGATGAGCGGGTTTACCGTCCTCGAGATGTTCTCGAGTGGTAGGTCCAATTTGAGGTAGGCACTCTTGAAGATAACGTTGGTAGAGCTACCACCTTCGACCAATACCTTGTGCATCAGGTCGGTATGGACCTTGGCGGAGATCACGAGTGGGTCGTCGTGGGGGGTCACGATGCCGACTTCCTCTTCACTGGAGAACCCTATGTTCCAAGGATCCTATTCCCTCTTCGCACCGGCGGAGATCGTACCGAGAAGCACCGCAGTCGCTTAGCTTCTTTCACGTAGGATCGTGCTCGGAACGAGTGGTACCGAAAAGGGTAGGTCCTCCGCCGATGGTGAAGATTTCCTTTCGGTACCCCCGAGGGGCTCGGCCAACATACCGGTGAGTTTCCCATCCGGTGCAATTGCTCGACAACATCCCTCGGGGCACGGCACTCCTCGGTATTATGAGTACCGGACCGATGGTGAGTACGTATTTGCCGGTGTTGACCCGGTTGCTAGCATATGGTGGTTTCTTCCACCGCTCGAGGGAAGAGTTGGGGGTTCTCCTTGTAGATGTCCTCCATTGGCTTGTTGAATATGGTACGGACCGGTAGGTTGTCATCTGCGAGGTCCTGCCGGTTGGACTTCTTGGACCGGTTTTTGCCTCCAAGAATTTTTTTTTTTACCGGTTGTACCGGTTTCGATCCGGCCTTGGCTTGGAGTGTTCACACAGTTGACGTCGGGAGCCGGGGTGTATGGCCATCCGCCTTGGTAAGCCGGGGGTATGCCTCGGGGCCGAGTAGACGGAGCTCGCCCCGGTCGTATTGAGCGAAGTAGGGCGGTACCCTGGCTCGCGAAGAACCGGAGTCAACCCGGTATACCGGTCGGTCTTTGGTGGTTCGGGGGCATGGTATTGGTGACTCGCTCACGATGGGGAGGATCATACCGCCGATTGTTATTCGGTTCCCCGTTATTGTTCCGGTTGTTCCCCGGTAGTTGTTGCCCGGTTGCGCTTGTCATTACGCCTTGGTTCTTGACCTTAGGCGCGCCGACCTGCTCCTCGCTTGCGTTTATCCCGGGAGGTCCACGGTCACCGTGGAGGCCTTGCCGCCTTTGTGCATTTCGTTGAGCCGAGATTTCCTCTCGTAGGTCAAGTAGTAGGCGCGGCGAACGGCCGGTTCTCGCTACGAGCTCGGTATAGGTGAAGACCGTCTTGGTAGAGTTCGCTCTCTCGAGGAACTCTCCCGGTTCTAGGCCATCCCGGAAGATGCCGGGCTGCACGGATGTCATCCTTGGTGTTGCGGCGCCGGTAGGCGGCCCTTGAACCGCTCCATGTAGTCGGCCTAAACGTTCACCTCGGCTCCGCTGGAAGCCGGTGAGCTCTCCCACCAAGTAGAAGAAGCCGAACTTGGTGGCATATTCGGTGGTGAAGGCCTCAACCGGCTGCTCGTAGCTATCGATGGACTCCGGCTCTAGTTGATAGAACCATAACATGGCCTCCCGAGTCAAGGTGTTGACAAAGGCGTGGCACCGGTCCTCATCGGTATAGCCCTTGCCGTTGTAGGCGGCGGAAGGCGGTCACATGCATCACCGGGTCCTCCTTGCCGGTGTAAGGATCCATCTTCGATTCTTGAAGTCCGGTTGTGGTTATGGATCCTCCGGTGAAAGGACCGATGGGTTTCTTGGCCATGCCGAGGCTAGGCGCACTCCGGCGGTACCGGTCTCAACTCTTCGAGACCGGTCATTGAGCTCTCGGAAGAGGCCGGTCGGTGTGTCTTCTTCCACTCGCGGCCGGGGGCGACGGTGAATCGGTTCCTCGTGGAGGGTGTCGTAGTCCTCATCGGTATCCTCATCGTTCGGCGGAGTGGACCACGCCCTCGGCGTCGAGGAACGAGACTCGCGGAACCGGTAGGGACTCGGTCCGCTATCCGGTACTCGGTGCCTTGGCCTCGGAGGGGTGTCGATCCCCGGTAGCGATGCCGACACGGATTGACCGGGGTTTGTGCCCCGGGCGAGACGCTCCCTTAGCAGGTGATCTCCCTCGCGCTAGCTTCTTGGGTAGCGAGCGGTCGCGGCGCAACCGTTCGTTGCCCTCCCGGAGGTCTCGGATCATGGCCTCGAGTCTTGCCACCGTTGAAGGCTCAACTGGTGGGACTCCGGGGTCTCGACTCGGTGGAGTGGACACCGGCGGCGTCTCCTCCGGAAGAGGCCCAAGACCAACAATAGTCAAGGCTTCCTTGGCGGATTTAGACTTCTTGGTTTGCTTCGTTGGCTGTGAGCCATCGCTAGCCGATTTCGTCATTGCTTGACTGGTAGAACACCTCACGGAGTGAGTAAGCTTTGGTTATGAAGTGGTGGAAATGTTCCCACAGACGGCGCCAAATGTTTCTGCCGTTTCCCAACTGCCCTGTAGTGTCGCACTTGGGTACCTGAAAGCACAAGATTGGTCAGGGGAGGTCGGCGTGTACCGACCGAAGGCCCTCGGACGCTCAAGTTAGTACCGGTAGGTTCTAAGAGCAGTGTGTTTGGGATTCGCAGAGAACGTACCTGAATAAGGAGTGAGGACTCCTTATATATGAGGTGAGGTCGGAGACAAGCTTTCCTGGCATTGGGCACATCCCCCGACACGAGGAATATTCTGCGGTCCACTACCTCGATGTGCGCATCGAGGGATGGCGGCGCCTGGTGCGGCGTGGGTATGTGACCTAGTGCGATCCGTGAGGTAGTGGACAAGCACGTGCGCCGGGTGGTCGTGCCGGTACTGTGGGGCTGGCGACTCTCGGTACTGGTCGGGGAGACGTCCATGTGCAGCCGGGGGAAAGCTTGTTGTCGGTACACCCGGCCTGGTCTTACCGGTAACTGCGGGGTACTGCCGGGGCTTCGGCGCGGCTCGGGGCTTATCCTGTCGTCGGGCGGTATACTCGGTAGGGGATCCCTACCGAGTCGGTAGATGCCGCCGGGGCGACTCCGTGCCGGCCGGAGCGTTGCGAGGTTACGTGCTCGGTAGGGGATCCCTACCGAGTCAGCAGACCGATTCTGTGTGTTGGGGCTCATAGGCAGGCTGCTCCCGGTGATAGTGAGCTACTTCGGGCCCTGCACGGGGCCTATCCCGGTACAGATATGAAATGGTAGCAACAGAGTTTTACTTTTTCTAATCAACATGATAAATGTGAACTTTCAATAGAAATTCATTCATCTCCATGAGCTCAAATATGCAAACATCTCCTTCTTTTAAACAGTGCTCCATGGCAAATGTTGCCCATAATCTATATATGAACTGTGTGGATGTTATTCATGTAATTATGATTATTTAGAAATTATATTGCAACGAATTCATCAAGACATGTACTATAAATATATTTAATATTGTAATTAAATATTGCAATGAACTGTGTGGCCAATGTTGGTTTTGTTTATTTGGTGGCTTTTTGGTTCGTTTGTATATATATTCAACATATTTTCATTCACTTTTAAGGTTACATGTATGACTAGTTTCAGGGACGTCCACTTCTTTAACATGAAATTTCGTTAATATTTTTTTCCTTCTATTTTTTGGTACCTTTTAGTTTGTTTTTGTTTTATTTTTTATACATATGTCTTCGGTTCTGTTAATTATATTGAGAGATTTTTCCTTTGTTTTCTAATTATTTTGTCACAACATTATTTGAATTTATCCGAAATCAGTATAAGTCGTTCATAATAAAGTCTGTAGATTTTCATAAATCAATAAAAAGTCTGTGATAAAAGTCTATGACTTTAAAGAAATCAACAGAAGTCTATGAAGTCTGTAGACTTTTCAGAAAGTCTGTGAACTTTTCAGAAAGTCTGTGAATTAAAAAATATCTATACAAATCCATATACAATACACCCCCCTAAATTACAATAATACAAATTAGTCCTTTGACATGAGGCACCATGATTGTCTTATGAATAAATAGATTAACTCTTGATGATGCAATAATATTATGTCCCTTAATGAAGAAGTAATCAATTTGTTCATAGAGACATGTGAGTGTACAATAAGGAATCTCTATCCTTTAGTAAATGAGGAGTATGTTCAAAGATGTGATTCAGTAAGTCTTTAACCAAAGCAATGAATGAGATTAGAAAATAGTTTCTAATCACATTCTTAGAATCACATCAGAATGTAAATCATATTAGGAGATTGACATATCAATTCCATGCCCCGGTGATATGATTCACGACATCGTATTAGAGAATGACCGTATTGTATTGTAATTTCAATTGAATATATTATGTACTATTCTATATTAACTTTGGTAGTCATGATTTGTTGCATGACGTCACTCATGATTTGTGAAGTCCCCGAGGATTGATAAATATTTATAATCCTAATATAAAAGGAAGAATCAAAATGGAGTTTTGATTCGTAACAAAATAGAATGGTTCTACAAACTTCACTTTCTCGTTAATTAAAACCTAAGAGATCGCACACCATATAAGTGAATCATTGAGATTGTATATGAACAAGATTAAACAAGAGTTGGTTATGGCTAAATAATTAATTAGAGTTCTCGGGTAAAGCTGAGATTATTGGGCCTAACCAATTGTTGGGCTTTTTGGTGTGAGCTTGGGTTTTACTAAGTGAGACTTAATTAAAAACCCAATGCCCAAATTAAAAACCCAAGAGCATGCCTAGATCATCCAAGGTTATTGGCTTTATGAAAGTCAATAACTCATTATTAATTGTTGGAATAAGTTTCCAACTTTATAAAGAGAAAGCATGAGAAAAATTTATAATGTGCTTTTGCATTATTTTCTTAAGTTGGTAAAAGAAATTTCTCTCTTTGTCTTGGGTAAGGGTTGCTCACAAATAGTAAGGAAGAACACTTGCATATTTTCTTTCTATCATCTTCTTAATCTCACATCCACTTAGGTGAAGATCCTTAGAGGCCATATATTTTTGTGGCTTTCTTGGTACATCAAGGAGTGGTCTACAAGCACAAGACGGATTACAAGAAAAAGTTCTTAATCCAAGGTGCTTCAAGGTTGAGGAAACATGTTCAAGGAGAAATCAAGGAAAGGAACTTTGGTGGTTTACTTATGGTTAATTAGTAGTTTAACTGTTAAACTAATTCTGCACTAAATAATTTTTTTTTAAACCATCCATTCCTTCAAGGTTGTTGTCAAGGATCTTTGTTGGAGTCTGGTCTTGGGCAGTTAGTCCTTCATCCTTAGGACTTGATCTTTTGACAGCTTTTAGCAGTGCAATTGATCATCAGCCTGCGTTGATGATGTTGACCTTGATGTCAATATCAAATGCTTGGATCATCAACCTGACTAGTTATGCTGTTTATTGGTCATTTTGACCTAGTTAACTGCTCAATTCTACTCCTGCTTGGATCTTTTGACTGGTCAACTCATTCTCTTTCGAGTGAGGTAATCAATCTCACAAACTCAAACAAAGATAGATTAATTAAACAAATACTAAAAAATTGATTAGATTCCTAAGCAAGCATCTAACACATGTTGTAATAGGCAGTGAATATATCCAAGAATTCATCACATGCATAAATATCAAAATTATATAATCCATTATTAATGAACTAGGGCATACAGCCATAGTCCTCAATCATAAGAATTTATACACACATGCTTGAACAATACATCAATAGTTTCAAGAAATAAGCAAAATAAAAGTAAAGATAGGTTGAGAGATTCTCATGAAGAAATTCAACAGGTCTTTACTGTCCCAAGAGTTTGCTAGCTACTCCATGCATCACCCTATTCTTCTCCTCGCTCTTTCTTGCTCCAAACCTCCAAGGTTCTTGAAGGTCCTTGTTGTTCTTGATGATTCTTGAGAATACATGTCGATGAATTATGGTGAAATTTAGTTTCTAAGGTATATGAGTGCCTTAGAAAAAACTTCCGTGAATGATAGAAGTCCAAAAAACTGGCAGAACTATGAGAAAACAGAGTCGGATGGTAAGGTTGGGCTGATCCGCCTGGATACCACTCTCGGCATCCGAAAAGTTGGGACGCTACCCTTGATTGAAAGCTCGGATGTGAGAGCCTTGGGGACTAATTTCTGGAGTGGATTGTGTCATTGAATGACTGAATTGAGGTTATAAAAAGGTTCCTAATAGCTCTATTGCAACCCCCAATGTTTCCTCAAAGAATGTGTGAGTGGAAGGTACTTGGAGTGTAAAAGGAGCCAAAGGGGGGGGGGGGGGGGTTGCTGGGCAAACAAAATTAATTTTATTAAGTCCTTAGGTGCAGCTATCTATGCATGCAGCTAGTTAGGAACGTCATAAATCATACTTTCGTACAATATCTTAATTGAATTATATGTATCATCCTTGTGTAGTGGTCGTCTGGTGGTTGTGCTGCCGCTCGCGGTGGTTGTTTGCCGAAAAAGTCGTCGGAAATGTAATTTCTTCATTTTTCGTCATCTTTCCAAATCTTCATGGTAATCATGGACATCATCTTCCAAAATTTGACTCATGTGGTCTTGGTGTTCAAAAGTCACGGTTAACTTTTCATCATTTTCTTGGAAATGCTCCAAATGCTTCAAAATGCACCTTTTTGTGCCAAATTACTTCAACTCGTCTATTTAACCTAGAAATATGAAACCACATATTAAATATGACAAAAAACCTTCGGAGAAGTTTAATCCAAGTATTTAGAAGTGTTATTTGCACGTAAAATATGTACAAATCAGTATAAAAGAAGAATGATGGGCATTATTCCTCGTCTCTATAAAAAGACATTGTGTCGTAGTGATTTTAATTCACTTTGGCAAACACAATTTAATAATATTAGGGTTAACATGGTCCATAATATTTCATCATATATTCAATATTTAATTTCAATGGAATTGCCTCTTCCTATATTGGCCAATTTTGTCGACAAATATAATGAAACGTGGTCATGTCAATATGTAATTCATGCATGAGTGCAAGCCAATTTTAGGTCATAAAAGATATGTAATTCATGAAGCATTCATGGTGAAACTTCAGGTCCTCGAGTAATTAAAGATCAATAAACATCATGTTTCAATTGTTTTACCTACCAAAATTATGTTAAATCAGCCATATTAATGTGATGGCAAATAAGAATATATACAAATTTGTTGCATATAGGGACATCAAAATTGGTTATGCACACTGCGTAAATATAACTCTTCGATTTAAAAATGAGCATGCAAAGCAAATTTAATTGGTAACCCACTAAAAATAATTCACATATATACGAAGTATGTACCAAACCAAAAGTAAATGACCAAATGTAACGTCAAGAACACTGAGAGTCTTATGTATTTCAACCGGAATAAACCAAATAAGAGTATGCACGTCCTGATAACATTACAACACTCCTAAGAGCATCTTCCACCGTAAGAGAAAAAGCCAAATATGAGAGCGGCTTCCACGTACCATAAGACAAACCAATTCCATTGCTAGACTTATGACTATGCAAGCACTCAATATTACATGGGAAGAATTTAGTCGTGCATGTAATTAGCCTGTAGCCAGCTAATTCAATATATTAGGTGCATTACATATATAACTAATTGAAAACAAGAACATATGATCGTTATTTGAATGGCTTCCAAAAAATAACTTGGAATAGTTATTGAAAATAATAAGATAAAAGAATCCATGGTCCCAATCTTCACACAAGAAGTGAAGGAAAATAATTGGTACGTTTTTCCAGCTTTACACAAGAAATAGTTCTTCTTCCTAGCGTAAGCCGATTACAATCTTCGATTCTCAGACTCAATTCTGCAAAGCAAATAACAAAAACAAACGAAATATGTGAATGACAAACAATGCCGATATGCTTAATTACTATGGCTTGACGGAATTTAGTATGTATAGTCAGCAGACAAAATATTTATCTTGATAAGCAATTGTGAATGAGCACTTTCTATAGAATAGCTTATTAAGTGAAGAAAGGATATTACAAGAATAAAACAAAATTATGTACCTTCATCACAACAAACACGACAAGCTTTCATGAGGCATCCCAGATTGTGTTTCATAAAAATGGTCGATGTTGGGGATGTGTTGTACCTTTGGACGATCCACACCTCCTTCTCGTATTGACTCTATAAGTTCCACAGGAACAGACTGAAATCTCAATGTTTCTAGTTGAGTAAGGTATTCTAGACCATGTAGCAATGTCTTTAATTCTTTGCAGTCTTCAATAAGGGGTTATTAACCAACTGCAAATGTGTTAGCCTTTTAAAGCCTCTGCTGAAACACAACTCATTCCCAGCATAGGCATTAATAAGGCCAAGCCTTCCGAGAGAGGGTAGTGCTTCAACCACAGGTAGTAAATCTTCTTCAAGTCTAGACCAATGCAGATACAGAAAAGTGAGATTATGAAGTGAACGAAACCAAGGTGGTACCGTTTCCAGTTTGCCAGTTAAATAAAGCTTTTGAAGAGCAGGAGGAGCTGAAAACATTGCATTGACTGGAAGAGATTCCCCTTCATCAGATGCCACTATATACAAGACGCGAAGAAGCGTCATGTTTTGGACTGAGACACAGAGATCCGTCTCGTCACTTCCTTTTAAGTTCGTAATGCCAAGGGTAGTTAGTTGGCTCATCTTCCCAACATGTTTCATAGCATTTCGTTCTAGTTGAATACCTGACAAAGCTTGCAATTTCTTTAAATCACAAATATTTGATGGTGCTTTTGTCCCCCTTAAGTAACGGAAGCCAACATAATCATTAGTGAAATGATACATAATTAGATGGCGTAGATTTATAAGTTTGGAAATTCCTCTTGGAAGTGTCTCTATGTTTGTGCCCATGATGTCCAAGGTCTCAAGGTTGCGAAGATGTCCGATGGATTTTGGAAGTTTCTTGATTTGAGTTCCCCTCAAGTTCAAATATCGTAAGTTAAATAAGTACACTAGCTCATGTGGAAGTTTATCAATTGGGGCATACTCCCAATTTACTAACCCTTAACAGTTTGAGTCTAGAAGGTAGTGATATATTTGACATGTCAGTAACAAACATGATAAAAGAACAAAGCTATGACATACCCGAGAATGATTTCATTTCTCCGTCATTCTTTTGGATTGATAAACGGTCATCGCTACAATTTCTTCTTCTCTCCCATTGTATACAATACCAAACAAGAGACACTAGAATGGAGGTCAGGACCAAACAAGAGAAGGGGTGATCCGAGCAAGCCCCCTGGAGTCAATCGTACTGCTGGCTGTTCTGTCGTGCATCTTTCCCATCACACCAGAATCTTTGAGTTCCTCAAAGACGTGCAGACAAGACCATTGTGGGATAGTATGTCGATGGACAACTCGGTACATGTGCTTCCAAACTTCACCATCGGTCTTGACCCGCGCAATCAGATCTCGGTGCTCGCCATGAGTAATCACAGTGACTTCCTCATTCTCCAGGAGTGTTGCACCGATGCAACAAGGTCGTCTGTGATTTATGCGCCGATCAACCAATCCATTTTCCAGTCGTTGCTATGTGGAGCTCACCCGGGGCCATTTCCATTGATGCCATCAGGCTTCTCCATTTTACCTAATGTACCCGGAAGCATTCTTGATGGAACACTACTTACTATAGTGTTCCAGATCTCAGTGAAGGCTACATCAGCTAAATCTGCCGTGGAGTCGGCAACAACCCTCGTCCAGGACACGCTCAAACGGATCAGTGCCGCAGTCAATTAAGGAGCAAACATTGGATGCAAGGCCTTGCTAGCCTTGTTTGTGACTGTTGGTGACTTGCTTCGGGAGGAGCTTAATGATCTTCAAAGGGGAGTGTTTTTTATCTGTTTTTCATTTTTACTTAACTGTTGTGTGTTTATTTCTGTTTGTGTGTTTAAATTCAATAACCATGCTGGAATTTTTTATTTTCGTGAAATATTTGTCTAACATTGAGGACAATGTTTAATTCAAGTGTGGGGGGAAGAATTTTCAGTTTCTTTATTAAAAAAAATAATAATAATAAAAAATTGAAAAATTGAAAAAAATAATTTACTTGTTTTTGTTTTCTTCGGTAACAATATATTGACTAGATCATACTCACTCCCTTGGTAGCGTTGAACCTTCCATTGCACTAACTGAGTCCCTGTGGTCACGTATTGTTACCTAAATAAATAAAAAAAATATTCAAAACATCAAACATTTCAAAAATATTTGCTTCTGTTTGTTTGTTTGTTGTATTTTTGTTTTTGTGATTTCCAACACCGATGATGAAATTGAATTTAATTGATTGGGATGAAAGCATGTTTGGGCCTCCTGAACTTCATCTTTTAAATTAAATTGCTATGGGACTTTGCATGTACACCATTATTGTCAGATTGATGCATTGAACTGTGAGAAGCATAGAGAGACTTGTGTGAACTATACATGCCATATTGTGAGTTTTGAGCCTATTGAAAGTGCATTCATAGTTCTTAGCACTGTGTTCTTCATGTGTGATCATTCTTATGTAATATGTATCTCTAGAACTTGCATAATATCTTGTCGAAACTATCTGTCATGCATGATACATCTTGGAAATGATTAAGGCATTAGGAATCCACCATGGCCAAATGAGCATTTGTCCCTAAATTATATCATTAGTTTGCCATTTTGTGCCTATATATTTAGCCTTTCGGTTATTCGCACCATAAACGTCTACTCTTAGCTTAAACACTTGCCTTACCCTTTCCGAGCTATTTTAGTGAGCAATCTGAGATTACTTATGTTTTGATGCTAAATTTTTATGTTCTGGGGGTTTGAAAAAGAATAAGTGTGGGGTGTAACTTTGTAATTGGTTGTTTATATTTCTGTTTCGAAAAAAGAAAAAAAGAAAGAAAGAAAGAAAGAAAAAATTCGGAACAGAAACAAAGAAAAAAAAATGGTACATTTTGGGTAATTTAGTGCATTTCCGAGAAAAGGACGAAAAGTCAACCGTGACTTTGGCCGAAAAGTCAACACAAGTCAATCCTCGAAATGGAGATTCATTTCCAACACCCGTGTCCATAATTATTTTACATAATTATATTTCTAATTCTAATAAACTAAATAAATTTTAGTTTATTTATTTTTATTTACTTTCCCTTTTTATTTTATTTAAACTTTTATTAACTTTTCTTTTTTTATTTTATTTTGCAGTCTTGCCAGCCATCTCCTCTTCCTCTCTTCTGGAATCACCTCGGCTCTCTTTGTGAGCTGTTCTTCCACATTACCATCACCACCAGCACACATAGCATAATCACCATCTTCCCGTTCCTTTGTCTTCTAGCACCACCACCATCTCTCTCCGTACCTCTATTTAACAGTATGCAATTAACATTCCAGAATCATCTTCCTCTCCTCTCCCGGCCTCCCCCTTTCTCCTTCTCTCGTTCTTCTTCTTCTTTTCTTTTTCTTTTCTTCCTCTATCTTCTCTCTGCACCCGAAACTCCTCTCTCTACACCCATCTCCTTCCCCGCACCCACCTTCTCTCTCGTTCTCTCCCATTCCAGCAGCCATCTTCACCATCTCATCTCTCCTGCAAAATTCCAGCTTACCTACGGCTCCACCACATCATAACCGCACCACCACCACCCCCGCGCTGCTCCACCGCCAAACCCATTCAATTGGGCATTCTTCAATCACCGAATCATTCACACAATCACAAGCTCACTACATCACCGTCGCAATCATCATAATCAACAATTCAGTCACCAATCAATCCAGCCAAGCTACCACCGCCATCACCACCGTCTGCAATTAATCAATAATTGATTAAAACCATCACCATCTCCGGCGTACCTTGCTGCTGTTCATCGCACGACCCAATAGCCCAGGCCGACGACTTCCCAAGGAGCCCAATCAATCAAATCAGCCGCCAATCACGTGTTCTCGGCGCCGCTGCTTGGCGGCGTCTCTATCTCAGTCCATAACTGCCGGACCGCATCAATCACCGCTACTGTTATCACCATCAAACCAGGCCGTGCAAAATACTAAAAATTGTTATTTGTGTTAAGGAAATTAGATTACATTTTACTAATTAGGTTTTAGGCCTCCAATCCCCGTGGTTCGACAATCCCGAGTCTAATTTACTATTTCCTATATTTTGACAACCAATCAAATGGCGCCGTTGCCGGGAATTTAGGTTTAACTTTAATCTTTTAGTATTTGTAACCGAATTTTTCTTGCAATTTTCTTGTTTTGTTTTATTTTTGTGAGATATAATTTTTGTATTTTATTTTATTTTATTTTATTCTTTGGTTCCTGTTTACATTTTTCTTGGAATTTTTAGGTACATATTTTTCAGCTATGGAACAGTGGAATTATTCTTGGGATGATTCTAGAAACTTCGAGCATCCGCGGTACTTTCAAAATCAATGCATCGAGCCGTCACATCCGTCACTTTTTTTCCTTGAAGAAATGGCAGCTCAATTGCAACAGTCTTTAGCGGATGACGAGGAACAATGGCGTGAATCTCAAGAAAGAAGTGCAAAAATTGATCAGTTGATAGAGCAAATTCCGGTCGACCGGTTATTCGAGCAAAACCATGGAGTCACGGCTCAGCACTCAAGTAGGCTTTCTGATCCCAATCCATTATTTTTGCAAGATAATTATGTGCATTCATATGAGGTTGAGAGGGAAGAAAATGTATCTCTCAATCATGTTGATAATATTGTTATGCATCATGAATTTACATTAAAGGAGGATGGGAACCGGGAGGATCAAAATGTACTCCTGGGAAATGGATTGGAGGATTGTGATTTTGTGTTACCAAGGAGTAACAAGGAGGTGGATAAGGAAGCCGGAGGGGAAGATCATGTACCTTCTGGAAAGCATACTACACTTGAGCCAAGACAAAAGACTGCGGGAAAGAAGAAAAAGAAGAAGGGGCTAATGACTGAAGTGTTCGATATTTTCAGAAAAGCAGATGTGAATCTTCCTCTGCTAGATCTCATCAGTCGAGTACCAGCATATGCAGAATTTGTCAAGAATTTATGCATGCACAAGAAGAAACTCCTTGGTGAGGAGAAAATTGTGCTCAAGGAGGAGGCAAGTGCAATCATTCAACGTAGGCCATCACGTGACATACACGATCCTACGAGCTTTCTTATTCGGTGTACAATTGGTGACAAGTATTTTGATGGAGCTCTCATGGATTTGTGCACGTGCATCAATATCATGCCTCTAGCAACTTTCCGGAAGCTAGCCATTGGCACCATGCAATCTACTTCAATCTCAGTGCAACTTGCAGATGAGACATTCAGAATGCCTGTGGGAATTGTTGAAGATGTGTTGGTTACAGTCGACAAGTTCATCCTTCCAGCAGATTTTGTGATTTTGGATATGGATGAAGACCCCAAGATAGAGAGTGGATTGCCTATCATCCTTGGTCGTCCCTTTATGGCCATTGTCGGTGCAAAGATAAATGTTCAAAAAGGCACCGTGAAGCTCAAAGTCTTGGGGGAAAAAGTCAAGTTGCAAGTACTCCAATCCACCTTTCCACTTAATGTCATCAAGGAGGTGTTTTCAGTTGATTTGGTGAAGGGGAATCAAGCAAAGAGTGAAAGGATTTTCGGTCCTTTAAACCCTCCCAAGCCTCAAGTTGAAGTTCATCCTTCTATTGTGGTTGCAAATCAAGAGCTACCAGAGCTCTCTTATTCTGATGATGATGACATGTTTGATGAGTTTGTGCACTCATATGTGCATGATGACATAGAATTTACTGCTTCTACATTTGTGTCCGAGCTTGACAGTTTTAGTGTCCCTCTGCCCGTTCACAAGACTGAGGCATCATTAGCTTGTGTCCTTCCTGAATTGGACATGGATCCACACTTCATGGGTCAACAAACTTCAAGCTTCAAACAAGTGCACAAACCTGTTGAGTTTCTATCTACCAAAAGGCAAGAAGTTGTGAAGCCTACTTCCACCATTCATGAGCATGATTGAGGAATACCGCCTACACCTTTTATTCCTCCACATAGGTGAGGATTATTACCTACACCGTATCTTCATCCACATGAGCATAGATTATCCTCATCATTCGAGTCATTCAAGATGAGAAGCCCACCATGCAGTGAGGTACAACTCGAGGCGATCCAATGCCTTAGAGAGATTTTGGGGATTGGAGTAAACATGATGAAGACTCATGAATGTCATCCATATTTGAATTGTTTCGGTGGTAGGCAAATGTACTTTGCACTACCTTGATCCAAGTGTGTGAGAAGACCGGCTTTCAGGTCTATAAAAAGAAGCGCTTATGGGGAGGCAACCTCACATTTGTTCCTGCTTGAAGTCTTCATAGTTGATCATCACCAAAGGTCGTGAGCTTATGGATTGCAAAGCCTCGAAGCCTTGTTTGTTGGTGATTGATGGTGATTATTTCGGAAAGCATGCACTTCAAGGGGGAGCATTTCTATCCTTTTCTTTTTTATTGGTTGCATGTTTATTTTTCGGTTAATAGTTAAAAAAAATGTGTTTCACTATTTGTAAATAATATTTGTAGATATTTTGGTATACTTACTAATTTTACTTAGGTGTCTTTTGTATAGTTGATTATTTAAGTTGTTGTAAGTTGTAATTTGAACGGAATAGGTAAAGTCCCTTTTGTTAATATTGGTCTAAACCCTTCATTTGTACCTTTCTAAGGTCACTTGAGGTTGAGGGCGACCTTTATTAACACTTAGAGAATTGTCTAACACCCAAGTAATTTTTCGAGCTGAGTAAGGGGCACATGGATGGTGTCTAGGTCGAGACCCTGGGTGACAGGTTCGTCAAATTGGATTCAGAGGACTATAGACTGACGTAAGTCGATAGGGGTGTAAGCCTCCGTAGTCCACTAAATGAATCCCGCCTCTCGCTTATCTCTCATATGATATGGCCATTCGCCTTTTGAAACAAAGGAAAATTATTTGTGTCTAGAAAATATACTTAGGCCGTACGTCCACCTCGAATTACCGCTTGGAATCAACTTTATTTTTAACTATATTTTGGACAATTTAACTTTACTTGTAAATAAAATTTACTTAGACATAGGAAAATTTATTTATTCATTATGTATAGATAATTAGGGATATTTTCTAACTTTGTAAATATTTTGTAAATTTTATTACTTGTGTTTATTTATTTTTACTGTTTATAATTATTGTTACTGTTTTGTTTTTGGGTTTGTTGTTTGTTTGTTATTGGGCCTTAAGCCCATTTGTGAGTCGGTTTGAATTTTGGGTTTCGAAAAAAAAAAAAAAGTTTGTTAAACAAATTTGGTCCATTGGGCCCGTGTCATTTTCAAAGCCCAAAACTTGTAACCCAAGCCCAATTAGTGTGTCGGGATTTTTAGTTTTAGGCCCATTAGGTTAAGCCCACCAATAATGGCCCGTACTCTACGTGGCCAGGCCCACTTTAAGGCCCAGACCATTCCGATGGCCCAGGCCCGTTTAAAGTGTCGACGAACCGTTGGCGTGTGTGTTACACGCGTTTTCACTTGTTCATTTTACGACTTTTTGGTAAAGTATTAAAAAATAAAAATAAAAATAAAAAAATGAAAAAAATTGATTGGGCCGACGAACGAATTTGGCGTCAGCCGAATTGTTTAATAATTCGAACGCGTGTCCACTATTGTCTTTACGACTTTTGTGGCACGGGGTTGTGTTCTTTGCGACTTTCGTCGCCCGATCCGTAAATTACGGATCTCTGTCTCTGGCACGTGTGCATGCGTGTGTCCGTTCCTTTCCCTTGCGTGTGTGTCAGTTTGAGTCATTTCACGCATTTTCTCTTAGTGTTTCCTTAAGTTTCTCTCATTTTCTCTCGGGTGTTCTTTGTGTTCTTCGTTTGTTTTCCAGAAAACCTCCCAATTCCCAGAAAGTTATCCCCCCTCCTAACCCATAAATGGCCAAAAGAGTTAACTCATTCAGCGAGTTGTTTCAAACAGGTCCTTCAGGGAGTCAAATCTTTGAAGGCCTGGATGAAATCATTCCACCGAGCATGCTCAATAGCTCCGATGCTATCATGCCGACTGAGCCACAACCCAAGCACCAATCTTGGTTGCTGATCCACCTGCCGAGCCAGAAGCCGCTCCTATACATAGGAGACTTCCGAGGACAAGATACACCAAAGCTCAGAAAGAAGCGCTGGAGGCTTTCTTTACGGTGTATTCTCACCCCACCAAACCACAATGTGAAACCCAAAAATCGGGTTGCTTGAAAGCCAAGTCTACTATTGGGGGACGAGAAATAAGGAGATGTTCGGTATCCAGACCGATGAGCAGAGATTTGCCGAGCTAGAGAGAAGAAACGATGAGCTGGTGAGCAAGAACGAGGAGCTTCAACTGTAGAATCAACGACTCTTCGATGCTCTCCACATCGGCATCTGTCCCAATTGCGGAGGTCCTGTTCCGCACTCAGATGTGCCAAGGTCAAGGCTCGAAGTTGTTCCTCCACAACCAGAGCCTTTTCTCAAGTTGTCCGATGATTCGATCGATATGGACCACTTGAGACGGGATGTGCGGAGCCTCATGCCAACACTAGTCGAGCGCCCATCCGTACCTGTGCCATCTAATCTTCCGGGACCTGCTCATGATCTTGCCGGAGTCCACAACGACTTGATCTCGGATATCGCCCGTAAGGCCAAAGACGAGCTCCTGCTCATGGCCACTGCCGGTTTTCCTCTGTGGATATCTTCACCGACTCCCGACACTTCTATTCATCCCGAGACTCTTAATCGGGCCGAGTACTTGCGAGTGTTTCAACGATCTGAGCCTGCATCATACTTCAAAGCGGAATCCTCGAGACACTCGGCAACCATCCATCTTCATCCGACCAGCATCGTTCAGATTTTAATGGATGTTGGTCGATGGTTTCCCGTCTTTTGTAGCATGGTCACAAATGCCCAGACGTTGGAGATCCTATCCTCCGACAACACAGAAGGCTACAAGGAGCTGAAGCAAGTGATGTCGGCCGAGTTTCTGGTGCCATCTCACATCGTTTCAACTCGTGAAGTCCAGTTTGTTAGGTACTCTCACCAACAACTGGATGGAAGTTGGGTCGTTGTGGATGTCTCCATGGATGAACTGCGCTCAAATCCGAAGCCTTCAGTGAGATCAATATGCCGAAAACATCCCTCCGGATGCCTGATTTGTGATTTGCAGAATGGATCCTCCCTTGTCACTTGGGTGGAGCACGTGGATGTGTGCGAGAAAGAGATGAAGCCCATTTTCGAACATTTTGTCCTATCAGGGTTCGCATTTGGTGCGAAGCATTGGATCTCAACTCTCCAACGACAAGCCGAGCGCTACATGTGCGCCACGGGGATCCACACTTCACCTAATGACTCGATTATTTCACCTGAAGGGAGAAGAGGCCTTGCAGAAATGGCAAACCAGATGGCGATCTGTTTCGTCAACGACATCAGCAACTCCACATACCATCAATGGACTTGTTCGAACCGAACAAGAGAGACTAGAATGGAGGTCAGGACCAACAAGAGAAGGGGTGATCCGAGCAAGCCCCCTGGAGTCAATCGTACTGCTGGCTGTTCTGTCGTGCATCTTTCCCATCACACCAGAATCTTTGAGTTCCTCAAAGACGTGCAGACAAGACCATTGTGGGATAGTGTGTCGATGGACAACTCGGTACATGTGCTTGCAAACTTCAGCATCGGTCTTGACCCGCGCAATCAGATCTCGGTGCTCGCCATGAGTAATCACAGCGACTTCCTCATTCTCCAGGAGTGTTGCACCGATGCAACGGGGTCGTCTGTGATTTATGCGCCGATCAACCATTCCATTTTTCAGTCGTTGCTATGTGGAGCTCACCCGGGGCTATTTCCATTGATGCCATCAGGCTTCTCCATTCTACCTAATGTATCCAGAAGCATTCTTGATGGAACACTACTTACTATAGTGTTCCAGATCTCAGTGAAGGCTACATCAGCTAAATCTGCTGTAGAGTCGGCAACAACCCTCGTCCAGGACACGCTCAAACGGATCAGTGCCGCAGTCAATTAAAGAGCAAACATTGGATGCAAGGCCCTGCTAGCCTTGTTTGTGACTGTTGGTGACTTGCTTTGAGAGGAGCTTAACGATCTTCAAAGGGGAGAAAAATTTTCAGTTTCTTTATTTTAAAAAAAATTGAAAAATTGAAAAAAATAATTTACTTGTTTTTGTTTTCTACGGTAACAATATATCGACTAGATCATACTCACTCCCTTGGTAGTGTTGAACCTACCATTGCACTAAGTGAGTCCCTGTGGTCACGTATTGTTACCTAAATCAAAAAAAAATCAAAAAATCAAAAATTTCAAAAATACTTGCTTCTGTTTGTTTGTTTGTTGGTTTGTTTGTTTGCTGTATTTCTGTTTTTGTGATTTCCAACACCGATGATGAGATTGAACTTAATTGATTGGGATGAAAGCATGTTTGGGCCTCCTGAACTTCATGTTTTAAATTAAATTGCTATGAGACTTTGCATGTACACCATTATTGTCAGATTGATGCATTGAACTGTGAGAAGCATAGAGAGACTTGTGTGAACTATACATGCCATATTGTGAGTTTTGAGCCTATTGAAAGTGCATTCATAGTTCTTAGCACTGTGTTCTTCATGTGTGATCATTCTTATGTAATATGTATCTCTAGAACTTGCATAATATCTTGTCGAAACTATCTGTCATGCATGATACATCTTGGAAATGATTAAGGCATTAGGAATCCACCATGGCCAAATGAGCATTAGTCCCTAAATTATATCATTAGTTTGCCATTTTGTGCCTATATATTTAGCCTTTCGGTTCTTCGCACCAAAAACGTCTACCCTTAGCTTAAACACTTGTCTTACCCTTTCCGAGCTATTTTAGTGAGCAATATGAGATTACTTATGTTCTGGGGGTTTGAAAAAGAATAAGTGTGGGGGTGTAACTTTGTAATTTGTTGTTTATATTTCTGTTTCGAAAAAAGAAAAAAAAAAGAAAGAGAAAATTCGAAACAGAAACAAAGAAAAAAAATGTGTGTGATTAGTTTCATTTGAATTCAATAAATGTGTTTGGGTGAGTGATTGTTTAGATTGAGTCTAGCATCTCACTGTCTCTAATTTATTAAATCTCAGCAAATGATTGCTTACTAAGATGCTCGGAATTTGTGATTCATTTCCATTTCATTTCTATAACCCCTCGCCCTAAGCCACGTTTCACCTAAATAAAAGTCATTTTGATTCAAGATGTTTTATGCATGTTTTGTGGAGATAAGATTGAAGCATATGGCGGCATTTGCATAAGTTTGTTTGAGTGGTAGTGTAGCTAACCTATAAACACTTGTGTGAAAATCAGAGTGAATATCTTGTGAGTTTACGGGTAGCATTGTTTCGATATGCATGCTTGCTTTGGTGCATTGAAATGACAATACTTCACATACGACATCTTTGCATATGTCCCGTAGCTGAAAATATTTTGATACCTAACTTCTTTCATCTCTAATCCGATTGTGTTCTCTGAGGTAATTGTTGGAAAATTGTTTATGTGTTTCCATTCTGTTTTGTTTTTGTTTGTGTATTTTTGTTCTATGTTTGCTTGATGCAAGCAAAGTTCAAGTGTGGGGGTGTGATGTGTGCGTAAAATACGTACACATTGTGCTTCTAATTACTTGGATTAGGTTTTTCCGAGAGCTTATTTTTATGTTTAATGTACATATTGTGTTTGTGTAGGTTAAATAAGTGTTTCGACACAAAATGATACATTTTGGGTAATTTAGTGCATTTCCGAGAAAAGGACGAAAAGTCAACCGTGACTTTGGGCGAAAAGTCAACACAAGTCAATCCTCGAAATGGAGATTCATTTCCAACACCCATGTCCATAATTATTTTACATAATTATATTTCTAATTCTAATAAACTAAATAAATTTTAGTTTATTTATTTTTATTTACTTTCCCTTTTTATTTTATTTAAACTTTTATTAACTTTTCTTTTTTTATTTTATTTTGCAGTCTTGCCGGCCATCTCCTCTTCCTCTCTTCTGGAATCAGCTCAGCTCTCTTTGTGAGCTGTTCTTCCACATTACCATCACCACCAGCACACATAGCATAATCACCATCTTCCCGTTCCTTTGTCTTCTAGCACCACCACCATCTCTCTGTACCTCTATTTAACAGTATGCAATTAACATTGCAGAATCATCTTCCTCTCCTCTCCCGGCCTCCCCCTTTCTCCTTCTCTGTTCTTCTTCTTCTTTTCTTTTTCTTTTCTTCCTCTATCTTCTCTCTGCACCCGAAACTCCTCTCTCTACACCCATCTTCTTCCCTGCATCCACCTTCTCTCTCGTTCTCTCCCATTCCAGCAGCCATCTTCACCATCTCATCTCTACTGCAAAATTCCAGCTTACCTACAGCTCCACCACATCATAACCGCACCACCACCAGCCCTGCGCTGCCCCACCGCCAAACCCATTCAATTGGGCATTCTTCAATCACCGAATCATTCACACAATCACAAGCTCACTACATCACCGTCGCAATCATCATAATCAACAATGCAGTCACCAATCAATCCAGCCAAGCTACCACTGCCATCACCACCGTCTGCAATTAATCAATAATTGATTAAAACCATCACCATCTCCGGCGTACCTTGCTGCTGTTCATCGCACGACCCAATAGCCCAGGCCGGCGACTTCCCAAGGAGCCCAATCAATCAAATCAGTCGCCAATCACGTGTTCTCGGCGCCGCTGCTTGCCGGCGTCTCTATCTCAGTCCATAACTGCCGGACCGCATCAATCACCGCTGCTGCTATCACCATCAAACCAGGCCGTGCAATTATCGTCAATTCCGGCCGCTGCTCTCAAACTTATCTCCGGCGTCGTCCCCTTCGAATCAATCTGCCCAGCACCGCGCCGTCATCCCCCTGTCGCCGCCCGTGCGTCTGCTCCTAATCATCACCGACTGTTCGAGATCGAATCCAGTTCGGCCATTATCGCACCTCTCAGAGTTTCTCTCTCCGGCGTTGCTTCTCCCTCATCGTCGCCGTCGCTCACCACCCGGTACCTCTGCTGTTCACCGCAGTAGCCCAGCGCCGTGTTCTATCACTCAGCTGATCGATCTGCTCTCTTTAGAGAAAGTCCTACTTTCTCTAAAATTCGAATAAGACATTCTTTCTCTCTTTCTTTTAGGGGGTGTATTCAATTAGGAGTCTATAGGATTTTTTTTGTATTTAAAAAGTCTATGGGATTCAATTTGGATTTTAAACAATCCTTTCAAATCTTGCTGTATTCAATTAGGATTTTAAAATATCCTTACAAATCTAGTGGTATTGAAAAAATTATAGATTTTCAAAGATTTCATTAATTGTTGGATTGTGTAGGATTTTAGGGTCCTCATATAAATACAAAATCCATTGGGAAATTTCTTCTCCTACCAAGAGATTTTGATTTTGAACAACTCTCATTCTTGTTTTTTCTTTTCGTCCCCCTCTGTTCCTCCCCTCTTTTATTTTCTTCTTGGTTGTTCTCTCTCTCTCTTTCTTGGCAAGAAATTGGACCGGCGCAGCTGGGCTTGATTTGGGTGAGCGGCAGCGGCATTGAAGGTGGTGAAGCCTGGGCTTGGTGAAAGCTCATCGGAGTGGGTCCGATTGGGTTACCGGCGATGGACAGCGGCGACATCTCTGATTGGGATGATTGTTGTTATAGATTGCAGGACTGATTTTTAATGGGTCGTTGATATTTGATAATTGTTCACTTTGTTGAACCATCAAGGACTGATTATTTGCCAAACAAACCTCCAACTTGCTAGAAGATTTGGATAGTGGACTATCATCAAGCATTGATGATTCCATCGAGCTCGAAAAGGAAAAAAAAAGAATGAAAAGAGGAGAGAGAGAGGGAGAGAGAGAGTTGGCCAGGGTAATTGTGGAAGTTTAGATAACAAAAGGGAAGGGGTTGGGCGGTGTGGTTTACAAAAAGTAGGGTGTGAATTTCAGCCCCCTAAAAATAATGAAGATTAAAAGGATTATGATGATAATGAGATTGGAATAGAGGAGTATGCTTCTTTATAATTGTCTTTTCATTTTTGGTATTGTATTCTTTTGGTTGTCTTTGCATTTTAAATGATGTATTTTGACATACATAAAAGATTTGGAGTTGATAACTCTTTTGGTTTTCAATGATCTATTTTTTTATATTCTATATATTATTGATATTAGAACACTCAACAATCTATAGATTTTTTAAAATTCATACAAATACTGAAATAAAATGCATTAAAATCTATTCAAGTCTATATGGAATTAAAACAATCCATAGAATCTGTAGAATCCATGGATTATAAAAACTCTGACATAATCTTTTAAAATCCGAATTGAATACACCCCCCTTAGTTTGATTTTATTAACTTTAAATAAATGTTTTGTAGTTTAATATTTGTTTTCTTATTTTAGATCATTATAAATAATTTTGGCATTTGTTTTATATTTGTGTATTTTGTGTCTCTTTTTAATTTCTAAAAACTCAATTGTTTAATTCAAATATTTGTGATTTAAGTTTATTCTCATTATTTATTTTAATTTAGTTTGTTTAGATTTGTTTATTAATTTTGTGTGTTTTGGAAAATAAAAAGAAAAAAACTAAAAATTGTTATTTGTGTTAAGGAAATTAGATTACATTTTACTAATTAGGTTTTAGGCCTCAAATTCCCGTGGTTCGACAATCCCGAGTCTAATTTACTATTTTCTATATTTTGACAACCAATCACCTTCCAGTTTCATTCCTCCATTCAACTTGTAGCATGCTACGAAAAATGAGTTCCTTAAGATAGGTCTCTGCAATTTCTTTTGGTCTGATCCCTTTTCCATGTTCAACAAATCCTTCAGATATCCATAACTTAAAGAGCCTTTTTCTTCAAATCAAATAATCTTCTGGGAATAGTGAACAATATAAGAAACAGTGCTTCAAACCATACGACAAACCATTGAAACTTTGCAACAAGATGCTCTTAACGGGTTGTAGAAAGTTTTCACTTTCTAGATGCCATTTTAAGCTCTAGACAACGCTCCACTCTGCATGTGATTTCTTGAAAGACATAAGACCACTTAGAGCCACAATTGCCAAAGGTAGGCCTTCACACTTTTCCAACAGTTCCCAAGCTATTGATTCAAGATCTACTGAACAATATTTTCCAGGACAAACTGAGAATGCTTCTTGCTAAACAGCTCCCAAGCCTCACTCTTCTCCAAGGGTTTAATATAGTGAATGTTAATGCATGCCTTGTAGGCCTAGACATAAGTACGAGTGTTTAGTGTGTAGAGGGTAAGTGTGCATGCATGGATGACACAAAAAAGTATAGTGGTTGATTGGTTGTCAAAATATAGGGAATAGTAAATTAGACTCGGGATTGTCGAACCACAGGGATTGGAGGCCTAAAACCTAATTAGTAAAATGTAATCTAATTTTCTTAACATAAATAACAATTCTTAGGATTTTTCTTATTTTTATTTTCCAAAACACACAAAAATTAACAAACAAATCTAAACAAATAAATAATTTAAACTATGAGACTAAAGTCAACTTACAAATAATTAAAATAAAACACAAGAAAATGTAAATCACACAAATAATTTTACTACCACAAATTTACTAGCAAATATTTCACACAAATATAATTATACCAAATAAAATCACAATAATTGTTTAAGTCAAACATAAATTACTGAATTAAACTAAATAATGTAAATATGAATATTAGTAATTGTAAGAGAGAGAGAGAGAAAACAGATCGTGAGGGAGAGAGATAGAGCTCAAGAGAGAGCTTCTGTGAAGCACGGGTCCGAGAGAAGGGTCGCTGGAGAGAAGCTAAGTTGGTGCGGCCTGGGTGAGATGCGGCGCTGGGCTCGACAATTGGGTGATCCGAGATCTGGGTCGACGTCGGGCTTGGCGCAGCAATGGGTGCGGCGAGTCATTTGGGGAGTTCCGATGCGGTGTGGCTGTGAGACCGGACTCGAAATGCCGGCGAGGATTGGGAGCACGGGCTCGGGTTTCACGGTGGCAGAGAGAGGGACGCTCGGCGCCGGAAGGCTCGGTGACGGCAAGAAGAGAGAGCAACAACAGCAGTGAGCGACTTGGACGGTGCTGGTGATGTCTGGGTTCTGAATTGAAGAGGCACGGGCCTGGCTTGGGTCGCCGTCGGGCGATGGGCATAGGATCGACGGCGTGGTGGTGGCTGTGAGCTTGTGTGTGATTGCAGGTGTACGGTGGTGTTGAAGTGTTTGTGATGATTGAGCTGGAATTCTCTTAAGAAGAAGAGAAAGGGGAAGCAGGTGAGTGGTGGCCGGCAGGGTGGAAGAATTGGGTGGCCAGGCGGTTTGGCTCGTTCCTGCAAAGTCAACAAGATGGAGAAAAAATCAAAACAAGCCAAATGGCTTTTCGGTGATTACAATTAAACAACATAAAATAAAAATAAATATTTAAATATAAACATAAATAAATATAAACAATTATAAGAGAAAATAAAATGGAGATTTCAATTTTTGTTCCACCACCGCGTGTGGTGGTTGCGCCGGCAAAATTGCCGGGATTCGAAATGGTTTTCGAAATCTTCGTACAATATCTGTAACCCACAACCAATGAATGACCGGTGTCATTTTGATGTCTGAAAAGTCACGGTTGACTTTTCGGAATTGCGTTGAAAACCTCCAAAATACACCTTTTTGTGCAAATAATCATTTTTCTCATATTTTCCCTGATAACACGAAAACACATATTAAATAGACAAATAGGCTCTCAGAAAAGCCTAATCCAAGTAATTAAAGACGCTCTAAGTGCGTATTTACGCACTTATCACACCCCCACACTTGAACTAAAGCTTGTCCTCAAGCAAACATAGAACATAAATATACAATTTAAACAAAACAGAATGGAAACACATGACAATTTTCCAACGATTACCTCAGAGAACACAATCGGATAAGAGAATGAAAGTAGATAGGTCTCAAAATTTTATTAGCTACGAGACATATGCAAAAGTGAAGTGTGTGCAAATATTGTCATCTCAATGCACCAAAGTAAGCATGCATATTGAAACTGTGCTAACCATAAACTCACAGGATTTCACTCTGATTTTCACACAACTGTTTATCGGTTAGCTACACTACCACTTAAACAAACTTATGCAAATGCCGCCATATGCTTGCACGTCAATCTAGTCTCTACAAAATCATGCAAATACATCTTAGATAAAAAATGACTTTTATTCCGGTGGAAATGGGGCTTAGGGCGAGGGGTTACAGAAATGAAGTGAAATGGAATCACAAATTCCGAGCATCTTAGTGAGTAATCACACTTTGAGATTTAACAACTTAAGAACAGAAAGATGCTATACTCATTCCGGACAATCACTCACCCGAACACATTTATTGAATTCAAAAACAACTAACAACAAAATACTTTTTTTTTCTTTCTTTCTTTCTATTATTTTTTTTTCTTTTCTGTTTCTATTTTTCTCTTTTTTTTTTTTTTCCGAAACAAAAACAAAAACATGAATTTACAAAGTCACATTTCAGCATCATAACACAAGTAATCTCAGATCACTCACTAAGATAGCTCGAAAAGGGTAAGGCAAGTGTTTAAGCTAAGGGTAGACATTTATGGTGCGGAGAAATGAAAGGCTAAACAAATAGGCACAAAATGGCAAACTAATGATATAATTTAGGGACAAATGCTCATTTGGCCATGATGGATTCCTAATGCCTTGATCATTTCCAAGATGTAAAATGCATGACAGATAGTTTCAACAAGATATTATGCAAGTTCTAGAGATACAATTCACATAAGTATGATCACACATGAAGAACAAAGTGCAAAGAAGAATGCACTTTCATTAACCTCGAAGCTCACAATATGGTAAGTATAGCTCACACAAATTTCTCTATGCTTCTCACAATCTTGGCTAAGAATATATCTATATTCATAGCCACAAAACCATCTAATGGTTGCTCCCATACATGGCTAATAATTGACCTATCATAACGACATTCTCTATCTCTTTCAAACCATGCCCCAAATTTCTCTTATGTCACATGATTATGCAACAGTTAGGGCCATTTCACCTACCCTCTTTAAGAGTACATTGATCGGAACCACAGACTCAGTTCTCATGCAATTACTCAGACCACATTCCAGTCTCTTATATATATACTATTCAGAGAAATCAAGTGTCATTCATAAGTCATAATATATCAGCCAAACTGTCACCATGATGAAGTCTCTAACTACAACACAAAATCTGGGGAGTCACCACAATCGCACCGATCAACTTCACAACCAAAGCATTGTAATTTCCGACAAACTCATCAATCTAGCCGATAGCTTCGAAAAGAAAGAACACTCCTGGTACTACTAGCATTGCATCTTACAATTGACAAGAAGAAAATCAGCTGTATCATTGTACCCAGTTTTATAATTATAGACTTGCAGGGTACTGCTCCTGCAGAAATTCTAGGCTAAATCATAGTTTCTTTTGCAGAGAATTCGATATGACACATATTTTTCAACCGTATTTTTGCATCAACTGTTTTTCATCCCTCTCACTCTTTCCTTTGGTGGGTTCATGCAGGTTCATCACTTCTCATGTCCCAACAGACCTAACAATTAAAGTTCAAGAAATCACCTTTAATGTTCACAAGGTAACTACAGAGCAAGACAATGATTTTCAATTTAATATGACAGGCAGGTTCAACAGTAGATTTTCCCCTGCAGATCGACATGAGAGTGAGCGTCGAAAATGAATGAAATTATATTGTAAAATATCTAAAAAGAGCTTACCAAATTTTTCTTTACAAGAAGTTTAGGAACCATTTTAAGAAAACGCTCAACTTCTTATGTAATAAATAAGTCAAATATAAATAAACAAACAGATAGTATATGTTCTTCCATTCAAACTAGTATTATACAGTTCATACTCGTTTTAATAGGAGATACTAGGTTGCATTCAAGACAAAGCAATCAAAGCTTTCCTAAAAAGGAAACAGATGCTGTACTTTTTTAAACAATTATATGCAACACCATGAACCAACCGTGTCTAGTGAATTTTATTTTCTATACTTCTTGTATTTTGTATTGAACATCTACAGAGCACTCAGTTATTTCCTGTTTCATTTATCTTTCTTAAACAGTACCCTTTGGTAGCAAAATGTGGCTACATAGCTCAATTGGAATTTCAACCTTCAATCTCAAATTTTGGCTATGACTTGAAGCTGGAAAAGTTCCCAGGTGGATCTGAAACCTTTGAAATCATTTTGAAATTCTGTTATGGTCTCCCAGTGGATTTTAGCCCTAACAATATAGCTCCACTAAGATGTGCATCAGAATTTCTAGAAATGACCGAAGAGCTACAAGCTGGAAATCTGATTTCCAAGACTGAAGCTTTTCTCACATTGGTAGTCCTTTCTTCTTGGAAAGATACCATTACTGTACTTAAGTCCTGTGAAACTTTATCTCCATGGGCTGAGAATCTTCAAATTGTCAGAAAATGCTGTGACTCAATTGCTTGGAAGGCTTCTAGAGAAAACATACCCAGGGATACCGACTGCAATGAACAATGGTGGTTTTGTGAAGTAGCCACCTTTCGAATAGATCATTTCATGAGGGTCATATCGGCAATAAAGGCAAAGAGTACTAGACCAGAGTTTATAGGTAAATGTATCATGCACTATGCAGAGAGATGGTTGCCAGGCATGGATATGGAATTTGAAGGACTAAGAGGATATGGAATTGGAAGAAATGACCTGCAGTTCAGTATAAGGAGTACCAGAAAGGAGGAAGGGGGTTATGGACTCAGCAAGGAGCAAAAAGCAATTATCGAAAACCTACTAAGCGTACTTCCTCCCCAACCTGAAGCTGTTCCATGTAAGTTTTTATTGCAGATGTTAAAGATGGCCATGATGTACTTGGTCTCGCCAGCTTTGATTTCAGAGCTTGAAAAGAGAGTGGGGATGATGTTAGAAGATGCCACCGTCAATGATTTGTTGATTCCAAGTTATAACAGTGCAGACCCAGGAAAACCGGTTAAGTGAGTGTTCTACAATCTCTATTTTTCCGACTTGGCAAGATAACCACTACAGGATCTTGCTGAAGAGGTCATGTGTAAGCAATTTTAATTTTCTTTTTAATTTTCATAATGTCTATACAGTTCACCAGAAGGACACACGATCCACGACATTGATGTTGTGCAAAGGATTGTGGAATATTTCTTGATGCATGAGCACCAACAGCAAGAGAAGACTAGTAGAATCAATGTCAGTAAGCTCTTGGACAGTTACCTAGCTGAGATTGCAGGAGACCCAAATCTCTCTATAACCAAGTTTCAAATATTGGCCGACTTACTACCAGAAAATGCTAGAACATGTGATGACGGTCTTTATAGGGCTATCGATACCTATCTCAAGGTTTACTTTCTTACCTTTTTCTCTAGCTTTTTACTAAGAAATTTCAAAACCTAATATTTAACCCTTTTTCCAGACTCATCCTTCACTACCTGAGCATGACCGAAGAAGGCTATGTAGGATGATGAACTGCGAGAAACTATCACTTGATGCATGCACGCATGCTGCACAAAATGATCGACTGCCTATGAAAACCATTGTCCAGGTAACATTTGTCAAATTTCCAGTAAAGTCACACAAGTGGTTAGCAATAAACTATGTAGCTGGTTTCCAGAACCCAAATCAGACACTTATTCAAGGGAGACACTAATTGCTTTTATTAGACTCATATTGTAGCAAAGACCATCCAAATTCCACAATCAATCAACTCTCACAAGAACTCAATTAGACATCACAGTGTTGTATAGGCCTATAGGGCCATGTTTGATCTTCAACTGTTGAAGAAGAAATATCTAAAAAACCTCGAATTAAGCAGAAAATTCTGTGAAACCATAACACTTATAAAGAAATGGATTCCAAAAGAAGGTATTCCTCTAAAAAAGGAAATAGTCAAATACTATGAACCAATGATAGATCCCTAACACAATCTAGATTTGAAAAGCTCCCATGCAAAGAAAAGACAATTAACTGAAAATTTGACAACCACTGCATTTATCCAACATCAAGCCCAGAATCTCAGTGTAAACCACTGTGTAGTCCATCAAAATTGACATTTCTAACCACATGAATAGAATATGGAACCTGTGCAGGTTCTGTTCTCAGAGCAAGTAAAGATGAGGACAGCGATGCAAGAGAAGGAGTTAGCACCAAGTGGCCATAACTCTGAACAGGAAGGGAACCACTCATCAACAGATGCAGAAATTAAGAATCTTAAAGCCGAACTTGAGAATGTAAGGACAAGGATGGCACAGCTGCAAAGCGACTACTCTGAGCTGCAACAGGAGTATGAAAAGATAATCAAGCAGCAAAAGAATGTATCACGTTGGAGTTTGGGATGGAGAAAAATCAAGAAATCTTTCCATACAAAAGCTGAGGGCAACGGAACTGGAGAAAGCCAACAACAACCCAACCCAATTGGGTACATACTCAGCTCCAAACGAAGTACATCCATATCCTAAATTACACTATCTTAAGACTCGTAGTTTCGAGGTTAAGACACCCTCCACTATAGATGCCAATGACAATAATGGTGTACATGCAAAGTCCCATAGCAAATTATTTGAAAAATGAAGTTCAGGAGACCTAAGCAAACTTTCATCTCATACAATTAAGTTCAATCTCATCATCGGTGTTGGAAATCACAAAAACAGTACAATAAAAACACAAACAGAAACAAATATTTTTGAAATTTTTTTTTTTTTCATTTTTTTGATTGATATTTTTTTTAGGGTAACAATACGTGACCACAGTGACTCACTTAGCGCAATGGTAGGTTCAACGCTACCAAGGGAGTGAGTATGATCTAGTCGATATATTGTTACAATAGAAAACATAAAACAAAACATGTTGTAGGATAACATTATTATGTGCCTTGTCAAACTAGGACTTTTAGTATAGGTTATCCTTCTAGAATATGGATTAGATATTTCCTACATCAATATGGATTGTATCTTGTATTCCTCTATATATAGAGGCCCTTTCATCATTAATAAAGTTGATCCTATTCTGAGTATTCTCTTCTATTTCTCTTGTTATTTACGTTTCCCTTAAACACGTTATCAGCACGAGCCCTAACCCTAGCTACAAAACCAAATACACAAAAACAGTTTTTCGTGAATAGTGCCCGCCGTGAATAGTAACTCGTGAATAGTGCCCGCCGTGAACAGTAACTCGTGAACAGTAACGCCACAAGTCAAGAATCCAAGCACTCTTCTCCGATTAAGAAAACCAAGTAAGTATTTTCTAAAAGTTCCTGCTTTTGATGCGGTTGTGTTTTTTCTCGGGGATTTAAAAACTTCCCTTCTTCTACATCCCGACCCCTCTTATGGCGTGGGACTTTCATGGTGAAATTTATGAGCAAAAAGACAATAAGCTATACCTACTTCGAAAGGTTATGAGAAGCATTAGGGGAGTGATCGAGCTTTATATCGCTTGCGGTATATGTAAGTCATGAGCACCTCTAAAGTTATCATTCTCTAGTAAAAGTTAAAGAGCTTCAATGAATCGTGGGGATTCATATTATATGCTATGATAAAGTAATTTCATGAGCATCCAAGAAAATCTTTGTGATAAAGTAAGTTCACAAAGGCATCGAATTCGACCAATTTTTGGTTATGGCTTATTCATTACTAGACTCACCTACGTAGGTGTGATTTAGGTGAGAGATTGGAATCAGTGGTATTGAGAGAGCTTTGCTCCACCGACATTCCTCTTTCTTATCTGGTCATGCTTGCGTGGAGCTATCGAACGGTTTAAGCTATGGCCATATCCATCTTGGTCTTGTTCTAATCCGAAAATACTTGGAAATTTTATTTAGTGTTCGTGGATGTCTTTTTAGACTGCGAAACTAAGGTATCTTCTTATTGTGATAAAGTAATTTCACAAGTGATAAAAGTGATAAAGTAATTTCACTATTGCTGAATATAATTCAGATATGCTTCAATTATGGTTATGCTTCAATTTTGTAAGGTGACTCTTACAGAAGAAAAATTAATAGAGAAAATTATCTCTACCTTCCTAGCTTCGGCACTTATATTGTACAGACAATATCGATTAATGTATCTTGCCAAGCGATTTTCAGTCAGCTTATCAATTCTCTACAACGTAGCTAAAAACATGACACGATCATGATTAACAAATAATAATTAGGCCTGCCGGAACAAAGAGAGTTCCAAAAGTAAATTATGACAAAAATGGCCAAAAGTGGACGAAACCCTAATGTCAAGGGTACGTAATTCTAATGGACAATCTGGTTCATATAATCGTCCCAATAAGGAAGGAAATTGCAACAACGTTGCACAAAATCGTGGGAACTATTGCACCACGTAAAAAGGGGCAAAGAGGAAGAGGCATGGGCCATGGAGGCCATGCCAACGCCGGCAAAGTAAAGCATGGCAATAAGGTGTCAAGAGCACCAATCTATCCTCCAAAAGCACATGGTGCCGAAATATATTTTCCCGACGAACGGTTCGTCGCAATAGCCCTTTACCAACGAACGGATCCTCGCTATTGGTAACCTTTCCTTTACCAATCTACGGATCGTCAATGAAGCATGTGTTGATAATGAGTTATGTATACTCTACTTCATAAGAAGCATTAAAAGATACTGTAGATGACACGGACGTCAATCTCACAATTGCATATTCTAAAGTCGACCAAAGTAACGAGAAGACTACAGAAGTTCCAGACTTCAATTTAATTGCAATTGTTTTTTCCAAGTTTATTATGTAAAGGCCGTCATGCCTTAATTAATTTGACAATTGTCATAGTTATTTTGGATTAGATCTTCTGGACAAGACCTCGATGTAATCGTTGGCACATTATTAATAAATTTCGAATTTTCTTCAAAGAATGGCAAGTATTCTTCGAAATTTTATTTATGTCATAGACATATTTTTCGAATTTTCTCCAAGTACTGAGCAAATTTCGAATTTCTCCTCAATGTAATGAAGGATATTAGTGTCAACGGTTATTATTGGAAAACGTATTGTAAGAATGGACAAAAATACTTATGTATTATTTCTAATGGTTGCGGAAGAAAGCGCATCTTAGAAAAACTTATGTGTCGATCTTGTGGGTTATACTTAACCACTATTCATATCATTGAATCCAACAAAGTTTTAGAGATGATCTCTTGGATTCTGACACATATAGGCTTTGACACGACTGCTTGGGACATCCAGGTCGTGATATGATGATCCGTATATTGAAAACCTCACACGGACATCCTTTTTATCGAGCTAATCGAAGCATGAATCAAATGTTGATTCAAGGAGATGAGACAGCTATGAGAAAGTACAAAAATGCCGCTGTCCGACGCCAGTCGACCGGTCGAACCAAACTTGTCGACCGGTCGAACCACCTACTGGAATCGTCGATGCATACATCGACCAGTCAAAGTACATATGTCGACCGGTCGAACATGCTACTGGAATCAATACCCCGTACGTCGACCGGTCGAACCATCATCGCCGACCGGTCGAACCCCTCTGACGTGAGAAAAGCTTCACGGTCTAATTTTGAACGAGATTCCTCCTATGCTTCTGCCTTTATGGCCAAGGGCTCATTTTGCAAAGCCTGTTCCTTAAGCAAATTAGGATCGAGACCATCCTATGCTAAGGACACAAAAGAAAATATTCCATTCTTACATCGTATCCAAGGAGATATTTGTGGACCCATCCATCCATATTGCGGACCTTTCAGATATTTTATGGTTTTGGTGGATGCCTCGACACGCTGGTCACATGTCGCTTTATTGTCCACTCGCAATGCTGCTTATGCAAAGCTCCTAGCACAAATTATACGCTTAAGGGCTCACCACCCTGATCATCCTATTAAGTCAATTCGTCTTGACAATGCTGGGGAGTTTACATCACAAACTTTTGATGATTATTGCATGTCTGTTGGGATTGATGTTGAGCATCCCGTACCCCATGTGCATACACAAAATGGTCTCGCAGAAGCCACCATTAAGAGACTTCAAATGGTCGCTCGGGCATTGGTTATGCGCACCAATCTCCCATTATCTGCTTGGGGTTATGCAATATTGCATGCAGCTTTACTTATTCGTTTCAGACCCACTACTACCCAACCTTTTTCTGCGTACCAGTTGGTAACTGGATATGAGCCGGATGTCTCACATCTACGCATCTTTGGTTGTGCGGTTTATGTGCCAATTGCGCCTCCACAGCGCACCAAAATAGGTCCTCAGAGACGTTTAGGTGTCTATGTTGGTTATGAATCTCCAACAATTGTCCGCTATTTGGAACCCTTGACAGGCGATCTCTTTACCGCTAGATTTGCGGATTGTCACTTTGATGAGACAGTCTTCCCGTCGTTAGGGGGAGATAAGAACAAGCATGTTCAACAGGAACGACAGGAATTGTCGTGGTCTGTCCCCACTCTGTCTCATCTTGATCCCCGAACTGCACAGTGTGATAATGAGGTGCAGAGAATTCTCAATATTCAGAACGTAGTAGATTCGATGCCTAATGCGTTTTCTGATATTGATAAAGTGACGAGATCAAATATACCAGCTGCAAACATGCCTGCAAGGTTGGAAATTCCCTAAAGGAAGAGGGGATATGGCGCCAATAATGGTGTCACAATCACACATAGTGGATGTGTGGTTAAGGCCGTGGTTCCCTAAAGGAAGAGGGTGATACCACTTGGTTCGATGGATACTCACCAAAGGAAGGAAGTGAGTTTGGCACAGCCTAATCCATTCATCATCAATATCGAAACCGTCTCATGAGATTATCTCTAATCATGTCCATGAATCAATATTGGGGGACGCCTCAATGATTGAACCAATTTCAGAGAATAATAAAATCTCGATAAATGCATGCATGCTTGAGACGACATTATTTGATGATGTATTGCTCAAGAAATTATAGAGCACGATGACATCGAACCATGCTCTGTTGAAAAATATCAACGTAGAGCATATTGGCCTAAATGGAAAGATGCAATTCCAATTGAACTAGTTTCACTAACAAAGCAAAAAGGTATTTGGGTACGTAGTGCTAACGTCCCCAAGTGTAAAGCCTATTGGACATAAATAAGTCTTTGTTAGAAAGCGTAAAGAGAAGAATGAAGTCTTGAGATAAGACTTGCCTCGTGGCGCAAGGTTTCTCACAAACGCTCTGGGATTGACTACGAGAAAACGTATTCTCTCGTAAGGAATAATATTACATTCCGCTACCTTGTCAGTTTGGTAGTTTCCACAAATAACTTGACATGCAGCTTATAAATGTGGTTACAACATATCTCTATGGGGATCTAAATTCAGAGATATATATGAAGGTGCCTAATGGACTTCAATTACCCAAATCAAGTGACTCTAAACCACGGAGTGCGTTTTTGATAAGATTAAAATGCTCACTTTATGTGACTACTTGATTGGGAAGGGATATATAAATAATGGTTTATGCCCATGCGTGTTTATTAAGAGAACAAGTTCCGGATTTGCAATTATTATTATCTATGTTGATGACATGAATTTAATTAGCACTCTCGAAGAACTGAGAGATACTGCTACGTATTTGAAATCCGAATTTGAGATGAAAGATCTTGGGAAAACTCGGTTTCTAGGCCTTGTGCTAGAGCATCGAGATAGTGGAATATTAATCCACCATTCGGCTTGTGTCCACAAGATGTTAATGAGATTTAACATGGACAAAGTACATCCATCTTAGCACTCTCATGATCAATCGGACCCTAGATCAAAGGAATGATCAATTTCGTCTAAAGGATGATGACGAATAAATTCTAAGGGCCGCAGTGTTATATCTAAGTGCAATAGGCACATTATTGTACTTAAGCTCAATGCACTAGACATCTCTTTTGTTGTGAACTTGTTAGCTAGATTTAGCTATGCGCCCACGCAACGCCATTGGAGTGGCATAAAGACAATATTTCGTTACATTAAAGGTACAATTGATTTGGGCTTATTTTATCCCTACAGAGAGAGAGCCAAGTATGAAAAACTGGCTAGATAGGCTACTGCCGACGACGATGATCGACCGGTCGACATGCAACCGTCGAACGGTCGACAGTCGGACAGAAAGATTTTTACTCCCTATACCGAAAATCCTTGTGATGTTTTGGTTGGTTTTTGCTGATATCGGGTACCTCTCTGACCCGCATAATGGTTGTTCTCAAATTGGTTATGTCTTTACCATGGGTAACACGGCGATATCTTGGAGGTCCACCAAGCAAACTTTAGTTGCTACTTCCTCGAATCATGCAGAGATAATTGCTCTACATGAAGCTGTTCGTGAATGTGTATGGTTAAGGTCTGTTATTGCACATATTCGAGGAACTAGTGGTTTGAAGTCAACCACTGAGGAACCTACATGCATTTATGAGGACAATGCTGCTTGCATCGAGCAGATGAAGCAAGGTTTCATTAAAGGGGACAATACCAAGCATATATCGCCTAAGTATTTTTATAATCAGCAACTACAGACTCTCCTCAAGATTCAAGTGAACCAAGTTAGTTCTGAGGAGAATGTGGCAGATTTATTTACTAAGTCTTTGCCTAAGTCCACGTTTGAAAAACATGTTAAAAGCATTGGTATGCTTAAGTTATCTGAGATCCCATGATTGTAGGAATCAGGGGGAGGTGCAGACTTGAGGGGGAGTCTGGCACATACATGTCATTTTTCAAATGTGAAGGGTGCGTTGTACTCTTTTTCCCTTCGACCAAGGTTATTTTTCCCACTGGGTTTTTATTGTTACTTGGCAAGGTTTTTAACGAGACAACATGGAAAGCACCATCTAGTTGTGACCGGCACAAGGGGGAGTGTTGTAGGATAACATTATTATGTGCCTTGTCAAACTAGGACTTTTAGTATAGGTTATCCTTCTAGAATATGGATTAGATATTTCCTACATCAATATGGATTGTATCTTGTATTCCTCTATATATAGAGGCCCTTTCATCATTAATAAAGTTGATCCTATTCTGAGTATTCTCTTCTATTTCTCTTGTTATTTACGTTTCCCTTAAACAAAACACAATTTTTTTTTAATTTTTGAATTTTTTGAATTTTTTTTTTTAAAACAAAGTGAAACATTCCCCCCACACTTGAATTAAACATTGTCCTCAACGTTAGACATATATTTGCAATGAAATGAGAAATTCAAGCATGGTTATTGAATTGAAAATACAAATAAACATAAGTAAACACACAACAGTTATATAAATGGAAAACAGATAAGTAAAAGAAAAACTCCCCCTTTGAAGTCCATGAAGCTCCTCCCAAAGCAAGTCACCAACAGTCACAAACAAGGCTAGCAGGGCCTTGCATCCAACGTTTGCTCCTCAGTTGACTGCGGCACTGATCCTTTTAAGCGTGTCCTGAACAACGCCTGTTGCCGACTCCACAGCAGATTTGGCTGATGTAGCCTTCACCGATATCTGGAACACTATTGTCAGTAGAGTTCCATCAAGTATGCCTCCGGATACGTTTGGTAGAATGGAAAAGCCTGATGGCATCAATGGAAATGGCTCCGGGTCAGCTCCACATAGCAGAGACTGGAAAATGGAATGATTGATCGGTGCATAAATCACAGACGACCCCGTTGCATCGGTGCAACACTCCTGGAGGATGAGGAAGTCGTTATGATTATCTATAGCGAGCACCGAGATCTGATTGCGTGCGTCAAGACCAGTGGTGAAGTTTTCAAGCATATGTACTGAGCTGTCCATCGACATACTATCCCATAATGGTCTTGTCAGAATATCTTTGAGGAACTCAAAGATTCTTGTGTGATAGGATAGATGCACGAAAAAACAGCCTGCAGTACGATTGACTCCAGGGGGTTTGCTAGGATCACCCCTTCTCTTGTTGGTCTTGACCTCCATTTTTGTCTCTCTTGTTCGGTTCGAACAAGTCCAGTGATGGTATGTGGAGTTGCTAATGTCGTTGAAGAAACAGACCGCCATTTGATTTGCCATTTCTGCCGGGCCTCTTCTCCCTTCAGGTGAAATGATCGAGTCACTGGGTGAGGTGCGGATCCCTGTGGCGCACATGTAGCGCTCGGCTTGTCATTGGAGAGTTAAGATCCAACGCTTTGCACCAAAAGGGAACCCTGAATGGACAAAAGGTTCGAAAATTGGTTTCATCTCTTTCTCGCGCACATCCACGTGCTCCAGCCAAGTGACAAGGGAGGATCCATTCTGAAGATCACGAATCAGGCATCCGGAGGGACGTTTTCGGCATATTGATCTCACTGAAGACTTCGGATTTGAACGCAATTCATCCACGGAGAAATCCACAACGATCCAACTTCCATCCAGTTGTTGGTGAGAGTACCTAACAAACTGGACTTCACGAGTTGAAACGATGTGAGATGCCACCAGAAACTCGGCCGACATAACTTGCTTTTGCTCCCTGTAGCTTTCTTCGGTGCCGGAGGATAAGACCTCCAAGGTTTGGGCATTTGTGACCATGCTACAGAAGGCAGGCAACCAGTGACCAACATCCATTAAAATCTGAACGATGGTGGTCAGATCAAGCTGGATGGTTGCCGAGTGTCTCGAGGATTCTGCATTGAAATATGGTGCAGGCTCACCTCGTTGAAACACTCGCAAGTATTCAACACGATTAAGAGTTTCGGGATGAATAGAAATGCTGGGAGTCGGTGAAGATATCCACATAGGAAAACCGGCAGTGGCCATGAGCAGGAGCTCGTCTTTGGCCTTGCGGGCGATATCCGAGATCAAGTCGGTGTGGACTCCGACGAGATCATGAGCAGGTCTCGAAAGGTTGTCAGATGGTACGAGAATGGATGGGCGCTCGACTAGTGTTGGCATGAGGCTCCGCACATCCCGTCTCAAGTGGTCCATATCGATCGAATCATCGGACAACTCAAGAATAGGCTCTGGTTGTGGAGGAACAACTTTGAGCCTTGACTGTGGCACATCTGAGTGCGGAACAGGACCTCCGCAATTGGGACAGATGCCGCTGTGGAGAGCATCAAAGAGCTATTGATTCTGCAGTTGGAGCTCTTCATTCTTGCTCACCAGCTCATCATTTATTCTCTCTAGCTCGGCAATTCGCTGCTCATCTGTCTGGATACCGAACTTTTCCTTATTCCTATTCCCCCAATAGTAGACCTAGTAATGATCTAGCCCGATTTTCGGACCAAACCTTTCTCTTTGCGGTTTCGTTGGGTGAGAATACACCTTGAAAAAGGCCTCCAATGCTTCGCTTTGAGCTTTGGTGTATTTCGACCTCGGGACTCTTCTATGGGTAGGAACGACTTCAGGCTCAGCAGGTTGGACAGGTGGATCAATGGCCTGAACTGGTGCTTGAGGTTGTGTGGTTCTGGTAAAATCGGCATGCTAGCATCGACACTATTGAGCATGCAAGGCTGAAGAATTTCAGCCAGGCCTTCAAAGATTGGGCTTTCTGAAGGACCTGCCTGAACTAATTCGCTAAAAGAATTCACTCTCTTTGCCATTTCTGGGTTGGGAGGAAGGATACATTTTCTGGGTTTGGGAGGTTTTCTGGAAAAAACTAAGAACAAACGAAGAACAAGCTATGAACACAATGAACACTTAGAGAGAAAACGAGAGAAAGATTAAACGAAGCTAAGGGAAATGAATGGAAAATGACTAAGGCAAACATACACTAGGGAAGGGGAAGGAGCGGACGTGTGTCCAAAGTCAAGGACAGAGATCCGCAAATTGCGGATCGAGCGACGAAAGTCGCAAAGGCTACAGTTGACATGCGTTCGAATTATTAAACAAACATTTTTTTTCTTTATTATTAAGCCGACGCAGAAGTTGTCGTTCGGCCCAATAACAAATTTTCTTTTTATTTTATTTACAACTTTACGCAAAAGCCGTAAAGTGAACAGTGCCAAACACGTGTGGCACGCGTCAACACAATTATTTGTTGCCGACACTCTAAAATGGGCCTGGGCCATCGGTATGGTCTGGCCTTTAAAGTTGGCTGGGCCAGAGAAAACTCCGGCCCATTATTGGTGGGCTTACACTAATGGGCCTAAACAATCTACAAGGGCCCGACTTAACTAAATGGGCTTGGGTTATAGGTTTTGGGCTTTGAAAATGACAAGGGCCCAATGGGCCAAATTATTAAATTGAAAACTTTTTTTTTGTTTCAAAACCCAAAACCCTAACCGACTAAACAAATGGGCTTAAGGCCTAATACTATAAAATCAAGCCCAAAAATAAACAGTAACTACAGTAAACAGTAAACACAAATATTTAGAAACAGTAATATTAAACTAATTACAAACAGTAAAAATAAACAAACAAACAAATTTTTTTTTAAAATAATTTTCTACCTTTTTTTTTAAATTATGTACAACAAATAACGAGAGTGAAAAAGGAAACTTCCCTTTGACGAACTCCCGAGGATAGCCGGATCGCACCATCAAGACACCAACCTCAAGGCTTTTCAGCCTTGACTTCCAAACGTTAGATCCAAGTGCAAGATGATACAAATTCCGACCTCCTGATTATTTCCTATACAAAATAAAAACTCAGTGAGAAAATTTACAAGATAAATACAAAATATTTACAAAGTTAAAAATGTATTATTTACAAAATGAAAAATACTGTTTAGTAAAGCAAATAGTGCAAAACAATCCCCGGCAACGGCGCCATTTGATTGGTTGTCAAAATATAGGGAAGAGTAAATTAGACTCGGGATTGTCGAACCACAGGGATTGGAGGCCTAAAACCTAATTAGTAAAATGTAATCTAATTTTCTTAACATAAATAACAATTCTTAGGATTTTTCTTATTTTTATTTTCCAAAACACACAAAAATTAACAAACAAATCTAAACAAATAAATAATTTAAACTATGAGACTAAATTCAACTTACAAATAATTAAAATAAAACACAAGAAAATGTAAATCACACAAATAATTTTACTACCACAAATTTACTAGCAAATATTTCACACAAATATAATTATACCAAATAAAATCACAATAATTGTTTAAGTCAAATATAAATTACTGAATTAAACTAAATAATGTAAATATGAATATTAGTAATTGTAAGAGAGAGAGAGAGAAAACAGATCGTGAGGGAGAGAGATAGAGCTCAAGAGAGAGCTTCGTGAAGCACGGGTCCGAGAGAAGCTAAGTTGGTGCGGCTTGGGTGAGATGCGGCGCGGGCTCGACAATTGGGTATTCCGAGATATGGGTCGACGCCAGGCTTGGCGCAGCAGTGGGTGCGGCGAGTGATTTGGGGGGGAGTTCCGATGCGGTGTGGCTGTGAGACCAGACTCAGAAATGCCGGCGAGGATTGGGAGCACAGGCTCGGGTTTCACGGTGGCAGAGAGAGGGACTCTCGGTGCTGGAAGGCTCGGTGACGGCAAGAAGAGAGAGCAACAGCAGCAGTGAGCGACTTGGACGGTGCTGGTGATGTCGGGCGACGAGCAGAGGATCGACGACGTGGTGGTGACTGTGAGCTTGTGTGTGATTGCAGGTGTACGGTGGTGTTGCAGTGTTTGTGATGATTAAGCTGGAATTCTCTTAAGAAGAAGAAAAAGGGGAAGCAGGTGAATGGTGGCCGGCAGGGTGGAAGAATTGGGTGGCCGGGCGGTTTGGATCGTTCCTGCAAAGTCAACAAGATGGAGAAAAAATCAAAACAAGCCAAATGGCTTTTCGGTGATTACAATTAAACAACATAAAATAAAAATAAATATTTAAATATAAACATAAATAAATATAAACAATTATAAGAGAAAATAAAATGGAGATTTCAATTTTTGTTCCACTACCGCCTATGGTGGTTGCGCCTCCAATTGTGGTGGTTCGCCGGCAAAATTGCCGAGATTCGAAACGGTTTTCGAAATCTTCGTACAGTATCTGTAACCCACAACCACTGAATGACCGGTGTCATTTTGATGTCTGAAAAGTCACGGTTGACTTTTCCAAAATACACCTTTTTGTGCAAATAATCATTTTTCTCATATTTTCCCTGATAACACGAAAACACATATTAAATAGACAAATAGGCTCTCAGAAAAGCCTAATCCAAGTAATTAAAGACGCTCTAAGTGTGATTTGTATGCGATTTGCATACAAATTCGGCCTCTATTCATCATTACTGTGCTTGTCCAATGGCCATTTGTGAGTCTTTAATCCTTGTTTGCACACTTGTAGGTAAATTGAGCATCGGAACGATATTGGGATCAAAAGGGAGCATTTTGGAGTTTTTAGTGGATTTCCGGCAAAAAGTCGAAAAGTCAACCCGAGGACCAAAAGTCAACTCGTGGTCAACCCCGACTTTGGAGCATCGAAGAGTCAAATGCCGAGTCCCGAGAATGAAGCACAAGAGAATTCCGGAAGATTGACCGAGAAACCGAAAAGTCAACCATGGTCAACTCTGAAGGTCAAAGTCAAGGTCCAAGTCAAGGTCCAAGTCAAGGTCAACCTTGTGATTCACAAATGTGCTCCGACATCATCAAGGACCACACTAGATTTGGGGAGGTGACATGTTGATTATTCCTCCATTTTGTTCTCCCTTGTGATTTCCCTTCTTTGCCCTTCATTAAACCTTTGAGCCCTTAGATTAAACTTTACTTCATCCTAACCCTTTATTCTTTTCCCTCTAGCCTATAAATAGCTTAGTATTTGCTTCATTAGGTCATCTTGACTTCAGCCCCAAAAAATCCCTCACTTTTCCTTTCCCCTTTCCTCTCTCCACCTTTTCTCTCGGATCAGCCTCTGCACCTCTGTCGACACGCGGCTGAGCAGCCCGATTTTGCCACTTCCACACCACCTCTCCTCCACCATCCTTCACCAGAGCTGTTCACCACCTCCACCACCATTGTGGGTCGCTGAATTCCTCACAAGGCATCAAGATTCATCATCAAGGCTAGGAATGAGCAAGAGAACACTTCATTGAGCATCCCTCATCTCTACTCTCTCTTTTCCTTATGTCTAGAGCTTTATTGTGTAATTTGATGATGTATATGTTGATGATTAGTGAGTAGTAACTCTGTTGGGGACTAGGGTTGTGTGCCCTAGTCCAATGTGACCATGTGATGCTTGATTTATGAATAAAATGCCTTATGTGATTGTGTGAATATGTGTGCTTACCCATTTCAATATGTGTTGGTTGCTTGTTCTTAGAATTTACCACTTCTTTGGCATGCTAACTAACTTATCTTGATGAGATTGTGTGAGATTGGTAACCTCACACACTCAAGGCAATTGGAAGCATGTGTGATGAGTTGTGACTTGTTTGAGTTCCTAGTTTCGATGTTGTACGCCACTTAAGCACTTTAGGGGATTCGCTATTCGGCAACATAGAGGAATCCCCTATGACACCTAGAGAGTTGGAATGACCCATAACATGGAATTCGAATACCTTAGAGAACACGGTCCTAGACCCATAACATGGCTAGGATACGGGGCTTGATTCACACACACATTGGCATGATTGAGTTGATTAAAGCATCGCTTGTTGCATTGGACTTGGGGTTTGCCCGAAAACCCCAACACTTTCCTTATTGTGCACACACCTTTATCTTTATTGCTTGCATTTACTTTAATTGTTTGTTTTTTTGCTTGCATTTCACCATTGCTTTTCCCAAAACCAAACCTTACACCACTACATCACTCATTGTCACATACACACCTTCACTCACTCTTTCCATTTCTCATCTATTCCATCATTGCTAGAGCATTTGATCACACAAACTACCAAGGGATTGAGGAGCCCATCGATCCTCGTTGGAACGACAACCCCCTTCACAATCTACTTACCCCTTACTTTGACGGTTCGTCAAATGGCGCCGCTGCCGGGGATCTAGGTTTAATCGTTGATTTCTTGGTAGTTGTGGTTGAGACTTTAGATTTCTTTTGCTTTTCTTTGCATATTTCCTTGTTGTGTTTGTTTATATTGTGGTATTTCATTTCCTAGTTTTATAACCATCTAGTTTACTTTCATTTAGTTTCTTGCATCAAGTGTGTTTTTGAACTCGTGAATATTGAATTCGTACTTTCGTTGGTGTAATTCTGTCTTAGGTTGCTTGTTTATTGTTATTTGGGTTCCCTTGCACCTTTTGGAACTTTGTTTGTTTAGGTATAAAAGGAGAAAATTACAAAAACATAGTTTCAGAGCAATTATCGAACGGTCGACCCTGTTCTCGACCCTTCGACGGAAATCCCCTGGACGTGTGTCGACCGGTCGACGACCGTCTGTCGAACGGTCGACGGGGAGAATTTTTGTTCCATTGCTTTATTTCTTTCACTCTTTGCTATCATTGCTTGTTTTCACCTCTTATACTTGTATTCCTTGCTTCAATTGTGGTATCTAATCATATGAACCTTGCTTCAACTTCTCACACACGCATACAACTTAGAAGTGGAAAGATTTTAAGTGAGAACACAAGAGGAAGGCCAAGAGTGAGACGTAGACCGAGTGTGAGACGTAGACCGATTGTGTGTGAGAGTGCACCGCCTACACTTGAGCGCCACCAAGTACCTTTGGAGCAGCCAATTCTCCAAGCAACAATGGGAGAACCACATCCACAACCGGAACCCAACATCAACAACCCACCACCGCCACCGGTGAGACGAATGAGGGAATACGCTCTCCCTCACGTCGTAGATCACCCCTCTTGCATCACGCTACCACCGTGCAACACTCATTATGAAATCAAGTCTTCCACCTTGAGCATTATGCCTACCTTTCATGCCTTGAAAGATGAGAGTCCATACGATCACCTTATGGAGTTTGAGCAAGCTTGTACGACGGTGCAACTACATGGACTACCCGAGGATGGTCTTAAGCTTCGCCTATTCCCTTTCACATTGAAGGATGGAGCTAGGAAGTGGTTACTCAAGCTTCCACCAAGGTCCATTCACTCATGGTTTGAGTTGCAAGAAGCTTTCCTATCCAAGTTCTTTCCTCCTAGCAAAGCGGTGAAGGTACGAGATTCGATTGTCAACTTCAAGCACGAATCGGGCGATGCTTTCTACGAAACATGGGAAAGATTCAAAGATCTTGTAGTGAGTTGCCCACATCACGGTTTGGAGCAATGGTTTCTCGTTGATGTGTTCTACCGAGGCTTATCTTCCGGACAAAGACAAAGGGTGGATACATTTCGACACAATACTATAGCAAGCATGTCTCCCGATGAGGCATGGGATACGTTTGAGGACTAGCAACAAACTCTTAGCAATGGGATGATTTTGGGCCTAGGAGATTTCCTCCCACACAACCGGCAAATCAACCTCAAGTATCAAGAGTTCATAATGTTTCAAGTGAGCCATCGGGTGATGATTTGATGAGTAGTCAATTTGATAGGTTGGAAGCGGCTCTCAATAAGAAGATAGATATGCTCATGCAAGCACAATCCAAGCCTCCTTCTCGACAAGTCAATAGTGTTATCTCTTCACCACCTTGCTTCTATTGTGGCTCTCTTGGCCATCAAGCGGAGGAGTGTGCTTACATGGTTGAGGAAAAGAAGGAAGAGAGACAACAAGTGAACCAAGTGAGTTCCTATTCACAAGGTTCTTATCAAGCGCCTTCAAAACCTTACAACAACCTTGCACCTCGGAATGAGCAAGGGAGGACTCAGGGATACCAACCAAAACCTTTTGGAAACAATGCTCAAAGGTATCAAGAGAGGTCTCAAGGGTATAACACTTACCAAGGAGGAGATAAGTATCAAGGGAGTGGCACATATGGAGGACATAGGAGCTCAACTTTTGGATCACCTCCTGGGTTCTCTACTCAAGGAGGAAACACCTACCATCAAAGGTCCCTCTTCATCTTTTGCTGCTCCAAGTGGCTCCCAAGCTCAAGAGTCCGCGGAGCCGACAATGAAGGACATGATCGCCACCCTTGTGCAAAGCCAAGTGAAGAGCAATGAAGCGATCTCGGCTTTTCAACAAGGGCAAAACATCTTGCAACAAGGCTTGTCGAAGATTGAGTTGCAAATGGGCCAAATGGCCAAGGAGGTTAGTGAGAGGCCAAAAGGTACGTTGCCTTCTAATGTGGAGCAAAACCCTAAGTTCAAGACCAAGGAGCAATGCAATGCTATCTTCACTTCTCACTCCGGTATCTCTCATGCTACTTATACTCCTACTCCCTTCATTTCTAATGTATTTACCCCTTCTCCTTTCATTCCCATTCATGAGAACTTTGATCATATGCATTACATGGAGGATGGGGCCAAGGAGGAAGAAAATGTACTCCTTGGCAATTATGGATTGAATGAGGAGAAGACTTGTGAGGAGAATGAAGGAGTAGTGCTTGGGAAAGGACTTGGTTACTTGTCCTTTGATAATGATGTCACCTCTTATGGTGGAGTGAAGCCACAAGAAGGAGCATTGAGTGAGGAGACTCCTAGGCATGAGAATGTCATGAATGTCATGGTTTCTAACCTTGGTGGAGAGGCTATGAAGGCTATGGACCCACCAAGAACCATGAGCACCTCTAGGGAGCTCCTTGATGATGATGTGCATGTAAACCAAGCGATGAAGATCACCTCCGATGAGAGGAGGAGCAAGAAGAAGACCTTAACGAATGAGCTTCATGAAGTGTTAAAAAAGGTAGAGATTAATATCCCTTTGTTGGAGCTCATTTGCAAAGTGCCGGTCTATGCAAATTTTCTCAAGGACTTGTGTACCAAGAAGAAGCGGCTTGAGGAACATGAAGTATACAAGATTGAAGGGTATGTAAGCTTAATGATTCAACACAACATGCCACCGAAGAGGAAAGATCCCGGGAGCTTCACTATCGGATGTCAAATTGGTGAGACACACCTTGATGGGGCACTTATGGACCTAGGGGCAAGTGTCAATGTGATGCCTCTATCTCTCTATAAGAGGTTGATCATTGGTGCTTTGCAACCTACCCCTATTGCACTTACCTTTGCGGATGGAAGCAAGCGAAGACCGGCGGGTGTAGTAGAAGATGTGCTAGTAAGAGTCGACAAGTTTATTCTTCCCGCCGACTTTGTTGTGCTTGATATGGGTGATGACCCCAATGAAGACAATGGATTTCCCCTTATCTTTGGACGCCCTTTCATGGCTACGGCGGGAGTGAAGATCAATGTTTTAAAGGGAACCATTAGCTTCAAGGTGTTGGGTGAGAAAGTGAAGTTTGAAATGTTCAAGCCCATTCATCCTCCGGAGGTAGTTGCGAAGGTGTTTTCTATTAACTTGGTGAAGGGAAATAGTGCTAAGAGTGAAAGGATTTTTGGTCCTTTGAATCCACCGAAGCCCACACCTCGTGCTCAAGACCACTACTCACCAATTTGGGGGTATGATAATCCACCGCCTCTTGTGAACTCAAGGCCACCACCTCTTTCTCATGCAAGCATACTTGGGAAGGATCTATTTCTTGAGAGAGCTACAAAGAAGACTCCTCCCATGAATGCGCTACAAAAGGCGACAATCAAGGCCATGAGAGAGATGGTAGGAGAGGTGAAGAAGAAAAAGTATGGTTGGCCACCACCTTCGAAGTCAATTTTCAATGGTATCAAGGGCTGCTTTGTGGGAAGCTTTGGAGATGGTGAGACAAGCCATACATTGAGTGAGAAGAAGCTTTGCTTTGAGCCACCATAATTTCACCAAGGAGGAACCAAGACCGGCTTTTTAGGTCTATAAACCGAAGCGCTTGTGGGCAGGCAACCCCACTTGGAAAAGAAATTTTTGTTTTCAGCACTATTTAGTAATGAATAAAGGTTTTGGGTGGTTGGGAGGAGTTAGGATATGGAGCTTTGGAGGGAGAAACCCAAGAGGTGTTGACTAGCATTTCTCTACGAGAGGCCTGGGCAGAACAGTGACTTTGGAGACAGTTTTCTCCACATTGGACCGTTGGAATGCAGTGAAACGAGTTGGAAAGCTTCTTTTATGAGTCTTCTGTGCACGGTTCAAATTTCTCTCTAAATAGACCGTTGGATCTGTTGCAATATTGGTTTAAAGGAGGAGTGCTCGTTGTATTTTGACTTTCTAGAGGGTCATTTTGACCAGTTCTTCATCGCATGACCGGAAGGTTATTTTTGAGTTTCCAGTGGCCAAACTAAAGCTCTTTGAGTCTACTTTCCAATGCCACTGGAATCACTCAACTTAGATTCCGATTCTTGGGGTTATGCCCAAATCTTTGGGAGAAGGTCAAGGCTGCATTGCTGTTTTCCCATGTTTTCAAGTGATCCCGATGCACTCACACTCTCTAGTTCATTTAGCACCCGAGGAGCAAACGTATGGAAGTCAAGGCTTTATGCCCTGAGGTTGGTGTCTATTTGTGGTTTCTCGGCTAGCTCAGGGAGTCTACAAAGGGGGTTTCTCTTATCTCTATCTTTCGATTGCTAAATGTTTTGTGTTTGTGTGCATTCGCCCAACTTCACTCTCATCCCTTTCACCAATTTGATTTTCATTGCTTTTAAACTCCTCACAACATTGAGGACAATGTTGGTTTTAAGTGTGGGGGTGAGGTTAGGCCAAATTAAAGTTGTCTCACATTTTCGAACCACCAAAATTTTTCAATTTTTCAAAGTTTTCATCGAACGGTCGACGAGAATTCCCTGGACGTGTGTCGACCGGTCGACGACCATCTGTCGAACGGTCGACAGGTGCTTAAAGTTGAAAATTTTGAGAATTTTGAAATCTTGAAGTTTGTTTGGTGTGTTTGGATTGTCTTTTTCAACCCCAATGATGAATTTGAGTCCGTCAGGTTGTGAATTAAGTGGATAAAGAGCATGTGCTTAAACTTTATTGATTTGCCTTGTGATTAATTTATGTAATCGATGCTTGTTTGACACTATATGCACATTTGTCATGTTGATTGATCATTTGCATTTAGAGAAGCATGTGTAGACGATGTATTGACTTGCATATACCCTTTATGGTGAGATTTTGAGCCTTATTGATATGTATGCATCATTCATACATCCTTGTTCTTCATGTGTGTGCATTTCATTAGTTTACGAGACCTAGAACTTGCTCAAAGACCGCTTGAGGCTATGTGTTAGTTTGCAACGAATTGGAAATGATTAAGGCACTAGATAAGCACCATGGCGAAACTAACATTCATCCCTTAAACACTACTCCACTAGGACCAACCCATTTGAGCCACATTCATCATTTAGCCTTTCACTTCACCACCCACATCACCCTTACCCATGTTTTAACTTAAACACTAGCCATCCTTGTTCCGAAATGTTAATAAGACAATGATTGTGACTTCTTGTTTCTTTTATGCTTAGGAAATCTATGGGATTGTACAAAATGGCAAGTGTGGGGGGTAGTTAGATAGAAAGAATTGAGGTTGTAAAGAAGAAAAGAAATTGAGAAAATCAAAAAGAAAAGTGGTGTATAAAAATAAAGTTCAAAAAGGAAGTCCCAAAGAAAAGAAAATACAAAATGGGAAATTGTTGTTGAGAAAAAGAAAGAGAAAAAAGAGAAAGGAAGAAAGAAAGAAAGAAAAAAAAAGTGTGAATAAATAAAAGGTTGGAGAAAAAATAGAGTTAGGTTGTTTGATTACGAAAGCATACGCAAAAGAAATGAGTTTCAAAGTCCTTGAATTGTCTTGTGGAGCATTAGGAACATTTGACTTTCCATTCCCTTCATTTCATGCTAACCTTTCCCCTTTGGCCCCATTGCAACCATGTGAAAGTCCTTTTGATCCAATAAGTTGTGAACTAATTAGTGGAAAGATGGTCATTGAGCAAGCTTATGGGGACGTTGCTTTTGGTTATGCTTTGAGAGTAAACACTTAACCCTAAACACAAGAGTGGAAATATTTAGTGAACCATGTGAGTTTAGCGGTTAAGCTTGTCAATATATGCTAATTTGATTGCTCTTGATTAATCTTCTCCATGGCTAGCACACACTACACCAAACATGCATTGGATACATATCTTAATCACTTGGCAAAGCATAATGTTTATGTTATGTGCTTGATTGAATCTTGATGAATAGCTTAGTGGGCTTATTGAGGATATGGTTGGAAAGGCAATTGAATTTGTGTTGATTGGATTGTTGATTCTATGTTTGCTTGAGGACAAGCAAAGCTTAAGTGTGGGGGTGTGATTTGTATGCGATTTGCATACAAATTAGGACTCTATTCATCATTATTGTGCTTGTCCAATGGTGATTTGCACTTATTTATAGCGCAAATTGTATTCCTAATCACGAGAGTTAAGCTTTTCCGAAGGCATTTTGTTACTACTAATATGCGTTTTCACGATTTCAGGTTACTTAGGTGACTTGAGGTAATTCGGCACAAGAAGGTGCATTTTGACCACTTTTGGGCACACTTCCGAGAAGAGGACAAGAAGTCAACAGTGGCTTCTAGACATTGAAGATTGCACAAATCAACCTTCGGAAGACGTTGCCATTGAAGGCTTTGAAGAATCGAAGAAAGGAAGGGAAATGAAGAAATTGCATTTCCGGCGACTTTTCCGGCCAACCACCACCATAAGAGGCGGCAGCACCGCCGGACCACCACCGGAGCATCACCACACCTGGAGGAGATAGTCTTAACCAGTTGCATGTATGGGTAGCTACACCCATTACATAAGAGAAATCAGTTTGGTTTACCTATGCATGCACTTTTCCTTAAAATCCTCCACTTAGCCTTCCTTTTGTAACTCTCCATGCATCCACTCACACACTTCACAAGGGAATCCTTCACGGTCCCTTGCATCAATAAACCTCATGCCCTATGATGTGTACAAAACCCTTGCACTAGATGACATCAAGCCGGTGAAGATTTCACTCAAGCTTGCAGACCGGAGCCAAGTTGTGCCCAAGGGAATTGTTGAGGATGTTCTAGTTAAGATTTGAGAACTCCTCATACCGGCTTATGTTGTGATCCTTGACATGAAGGATATTGAGAGTGGAGGAGAAGAAGAGATGCCAATTCTCTTAGGAAGGCCATTCATGGCCACTGCTGGGACAAGAATTGATGTCCAAAAAGGGATTCTCACAATAAAGGTCTTCGATACAACCGTCGGATTTCGGATCTTTGATGCTACGAGAAATCTCATGCCTTTAGGGGATTGTTTTCGGATAGACAAGTGTGAACCCCCAGAAATTGATGAGAGTAAACTCTCAAAGCTGCAATGTATCGAAGAGTATGTGAAGTTGCATCCTCCATCAAGTGATGCAAAGACGGTGCCAAGAAAAGCTTCAAAGAAGAAGAAGGTGGCATGTTTTTGGCCACCATGTTTCACTCCGAAGTTACTCAAGCCAAGTAGTTGTTTTGGCGGGAGTTGTGACAAGACCACCATGGTGGGTGGTAAGAAGGAGAGCTACCAGCCTCCATGAAGAATGAAGGAAGAGAAAGACCGGCTTGAGAGTCTCTAAAAACAAGCGCTCATGGGGAGGCAGCCCCATATCCCCGACTTTTGAAGTACATCATGAGATACATCACCAAAGGTCGTGAGCATTGGATTGCAAGGTCTTGAAACCTTGTTGTTGGTGATTGTTCGTGTCTAAACGGAAAGCATGCGCTTCGAAGGGGAGTATTTCTATCTTTTCTTGTTTTCATTATTGTTTGTTTTGTGTGATTGTGTTGTGTGTCATGTTTCTCACCCAAATTTTATTGTTGAATTCACTTATCACATTGGGGACAATGTTAAGTTTAAGTGTGGGGGTGAGATTGGGTTCGTTTTAGCCAAAATGTTTCAAACTTTTTGATTTTTGTCAAGTTCCAATAGCTAATCCGCCCGGACACCCTGCTAGTGTCCGGACGCCACGAAGTCTGGGAGGTAAACCCGAGTAATCCGTCCGGACGCCCCTACTAGGCGCCCGGACGCCAGAGCCCCTGATTGTGAAATTTTGGTTTTTCTGTTTGCTTTTGTGTGTTGTTTGTGTTTTGTGTCTATTTTCTCCGATCCCAATGATGAATTGAGCTTACTTTGTTGTGTTCTAGAGACTGTAATCATTGTTAAGGCTTGATATGATTTGCTTTGAGTTTAATATGCATGATTCTTGATTGCTTGATCACCATGTACACCATCACCTTTGTTGATTCATTGATTGCAATCCGAGAAGCACAATTGACATGTATTGCCATGTATACCCAGAAAATGTGAGGTTTTGAGCCCATTGAACATACACATGTATGCATCTTACATGTTTCTCTTTGTTCTTCATGTGTGAACATTGCATAAAGTTCGAACCTAGAACTTGCTCAAAGACCGCTTGAAGCTTTTGATTGATCCATGTTGAGTTAGAAATGACTAAGGCATTAGTTGAACACCATGGCCAAATCATCCATCATCCATATGAATTTGAACTCTAGGAATAGCCCACTTGTGCCATATACATCATTTGCTTTCCTTTGTTCACCCATATCACATTCATGCATTCCACCGCTTCAAAACACCATCACCATTGTTCCATTGTGTTTACAAGACTTTGATAGTTACTTCTCATCCTTGATGCTTGTGATTCTATGATTGTACTAAAGGAAAGTTTGGAGGAGTTTTATTATTGCTACTGTTCAAAGAAAGAAAGAAAGAAAATCAAAAACAAAAAGAAGGAAGAAAGTTCCTCAAGAAAATAAAGAAAAAAAAATAGAAAATGAGAAAGAAGAAAAATCCAAAAAGAAAGTAGTTTGTGAATAAGGTTGGAGGAGAATAAGAAAATCATTTTGGTTGAAGCATTTGGTTTGAGTTTCAAAGTCGTTGATATGTCTTGTGAACACTTAGCACCACTCATATTTCCATTCCATTCCATTCCATTCACCCATTGGCTCCGTTTTACCATTGAAAGTCCTTAAGATCTAACGATTTGTGGTTTGATTTGTTGAGAGTTGGTTGATGAGCAAGCATATAGGAACGTTCTTTGTGCATTTGTTATGAGAGTAAACACTTTGACCCTATACACTTGAGCAGAAATACTTAGTGATCTTTGCGAGAGCTGTGGTTATTGTGTTTAGTGTGCCTATTTGATTGCATGAGATGGATTGTACATTGGTTTCCACACACTTCACCCGATCATGATTGAATTGCGCTTGTTAAATTCTTAGCAAATTTGTGAAGCCTTGATTTGTGATCTTATGTCTCTTGTTTACAACATCCCGAGCTCGTTGAGGACTATGGTTGGAGAAAATTTTGTTTGAATTTTGTTTTTCCCTTTCACGTGTTGTATTGTGTTTCCCTTATTGTTTTATGTTGTGTTTGCTTGAGGACAAGCAAGATTCAAGTGTGGGGGTGTGATTTGCACTTATTTATAGCGCAAATTGTATTCCTAATCACGAGAGTTAAGCTTTTCCGAAGGCATTTTGTTACTACTAATATGCGTTTTCACGATTTCAGGTTACTTAGGTGACTTGAGGTAATTCGGCACAAGAAGGTGCATTTTGACCACTTTTGGGCACACTTCCGAGAAGAGGACAAGAAGTCAACAGTGGCTTCTAGACATTGAAGATTGCACAAATCAACCTTCGGAAGACGTTGCCATTGAAGGCTTTGAAGAATCGAAGAAAGGAAGGGAAATGAAGAAATTGCATTGCCGGCGACTTTTCCGGCCAACCACCACCATAAGAGGCGGCAGCACCGCCGGACCACCACCAGAGCATCACCACACCTGGAGGAGATAGTCTTAACCAGTTGCATGTATGGGTAGCTACACCCATTACATAAGAGAAATCAGTTTGGTTTACCTATGCATGCACTTTTCCTTAAAATCCTCCACTTAGCCTTCCTTTTGTAACTCTCCATGCATCCACTCACACACTTCACAAGGGAGACTCTTGGGGGCTGAGAGAGGGCTGTTGAATCATATCCCATAACCCTAATTCCATACACAATTCGAACACACCCAGATCAGCCACCACCTTACACATTCAGCCACCAAGAACACCAAGAAACTGCCCAGTTTTGTTCTTCCATTTTCACCACTTTCCATTGCTCAAATCACTTTCTATCCTTCACGAAAGTTGTTCCTAAGGCATCCATTTATCTTAGGAACCAACTTTCATCACCAGTCCACATCATTTCACCACGTTTCAAGCTCCACAGCTGGGAATTCGTCAAGAACACAAGAATTCAGAAACTTGAAGGAGAAGAAGCTTGGAAGAGAAGAGGAGTTTAAGAGGGGGCTGTCATCTACACTTGGAGTCACCAAGGAGCTGCTGGCCATCATCCCTTGAGAACTTCTTAACTCTACTTTTGTTATTCTTTGTATCTATGTTTATATTCTTGACAAGAATGATGTATTCCTTGAACATGTGTGAGTAGTTCATTAGGTTGGGGGCTAGGGTTGTGTGCTCTAGCCCATGATGATGTTTTGATGACTTGTATTGAATATGCTTAATGATTTCGTTTCTGGATATGTTCATTGTTTTAATACGGTTTTGTTTGATGCTTGTTCATGAATCTAACTAGTTCTCAAGCATGTGTTACACTTAACTTGTTAGGATTTTATGCTAGTTACATGTTATCCTAAGTGTTGAACCTTGAGCATGATGAGTTTATGTCAATGGACTGAACTTGTTTGAACCTTGATTCTTGAAACTCTATGCCTAGGAAGTTTATTTGAGACCCTAACAAGGCTTGGATAAATAGATTAGGAGTATTTGTGACCCTAATAAGGCACAAAATGCATTTTGGAGTTTTTAGTGGATTTCCGGCAAAAAGACGAAAAGTCAACCCGATGACCAAAAGTCAACTCGTGGTCAACCCCGACTTTGGAGCATCGAAGAGTCAAATGCCGAGTCCCGAGAATGAAGCACAAGAGAATTCCGGAAGATTGACCGAGAAACCGAAAAGTCAACCATGGTCAACTCTGAAGGTCAAAGTCAAAGTCTAAGTCAATGTCAACCTTGTGATTCACAAATGTGCTCCGACATCATCAAGGACCACACTAGATTTGGTGAGGTGACATGTTGATTATTCCTCCCTTTTGTTCTCCCTTGTGATTTCCCTTCTTTGCCCTTCATTAAACCTTTGAGCCCTTAGATTAAACCCTACTTCATCTTAACCCTTTATTCCTTTCCCTCTAGCCTATAAATAACTTAGTATTTGCCTCATTAGGTCATCTTGACTTCAGCCCCAAAAATCCCTCACTTTTCCTTTCCCCTTTCCTCTCTCCACCTTTTCTCTCGGATCAGCCTTCGCACCTCGTCGACCGGTCGACGAAGGTCGACGACCGGTCGACGCGCGGCCGAGCAGCCCGATTTTGCCACTCCCACACCACCTCTCCTCCACCATCCTTCACCAAAGCTGTTCACCACGACGTTCTCCACCTCCATCACCATTGTGGGTCGCTGAATTCCTCACAAGGCATCAAGATTCATCATCAAGGCTAGGAAGGAGCAAGAGAACACTTCATTGAGCATCCCTCATCTCTACTCTCTCTTTTCCTTATGTCTAGAGCTTTATTGTGTAATTTGATGATGTATATGTTGATGATTAGTGAGTAGTAACTCTGTTGGAGACTAGGGTTGTGTGCCCTAGTCCAATGTGCCCATGTGATGCTTGATTTATGAATAAAATGCCTTATGTGATTGTGTGAATATGTGTGCTTACCCATTTCAATATGTGTTGGTTGCTTGTTCTTAGAATTTACCACTTCTTTGGCATGCTAACTAACTTATCTTGATGAGATTGTGTGAGATTGGTAACCTCACACACTCAAGGCAATTGGAAGCATGTGTGATGAGTTGTGACTTGCTTGAGTCCCTAGTTTCGATGCTTTACGCCTCTTAAGCACTTTAGGGGATTCGGTATTAGGCAACATAGAGGAATCCCCTATGACACCTAGAGAGTTGGAATGACCCATAACATGGCATTCGAATACCTTAGAGAACACGGTCCTAGACCCATAACATGGCTAGGATACGGGGCTTGATACACACACACATTGGTATGATTGAGTTGATTAAAGCATCGCTTGTTGCATTGGACTTGGGGTTTGCCCGAAAACCACAACACTTTCCTTATTGTGCACACACCTTTATCTTTATTGCTTGCATTTACTTTAATTGTTTGTTTTTTTGCTTGCATTTCACCATTGCTTTTCCCAAAACCAAACCTTACACCACTACATCACTCATTGTCACATCCACACCTTCACTCACTCTTTCCATTTCTCATCTATTCCATCATTGCTAGAGCATTTGATCACACAAACTACCAAGGGATTGAGGAGCCCATCGATCCTCGTTAGAACGACAACCCCCTTCACAATCTACTTACCCCTTACTTTGACGGTTCGTCAAAGTGCGTATTTACGCACTTATCAGTGGTTCACCTCTTCCGTGAGGAGAGGCTACGTTCACTTGGAATGTCCACTAGTATGATTAGAGAAGTACAAGCCCATGTGAGGGATAACAAGCTCATGGATCAACTTAGAGATCCCCTATTTGCTAGGTGAGGGGTCCCTTCTATAAGTAAGGGAGCCTCCTCACTCTTATACATTTTTCATGTGGGATGCTAATGTGATACAAATGTAATAAAGTACTTGTCGTGAAGTCTTTTGGCGAGCATGGGAGGGATGCCTCTCGGTGAGGTCTTGGTCGGCTTCCACCATGGTGAGATAGCTCGGGTGACGGGCTAGGTGCTGGACGTCGTAGCCGGGGTCCCACGCGTCATGTGGGTCTGCTAGTAGTGTGTTGATTATGCTTAGTGGCATGTATTATATGTAGTATGAACAGTGAACATGGCGTTCCTGGACTCCAAAATGAAATATTGCTATGTCTTCCATGCGAGTTGTAAGCATGACTCAACTCCCAAGTTGACTATTAGAAAGTGCTATACTTATTTTTCTCGAAAGATTCATATCCCACACATCATCCAGTACAACTAAGTACCGTTTAGACTCCAAGTACGTGACTAGCACTTCTAGCAATTCTTTATAGTCCATGACGTTCAAATTATGAGGGACTTCTTCCTTCTTCGAATTGTGGAATTCCTTGATCAAGCTTATAAATAATTCTTTAATTGCATAAGTTTTGGAAACTGTAATACATGCATAAAAGTCAAAATGTCGCTTTACAATGTAACTGTTGAAGGTCTTCATAACTAGTGTTGTTTTCCCGGACCCTCCCATTCCGATACCACAAACATAATAGTTCATTGTTGATCTTCATGCATCAACCATCCCTCTAAAATCTTCTTCTTGCTCTCAATCCCAACGAGTTCATCTTCCTCATTATATTGACAAGACACAGCTTGGTTGTTCTCCCAGTTGTTAATACCATGAGAAGTACTACTTGCCTCTACAGCAGTAACAACATCACCATATGGTCCATATCTATGCTTCATGTCTGTACTTTTTTTAATCTTTTTAGTGATTCTCTCTAACCTACTGGCAATATGACGCTTATACCTAAGATTCTTTGGAACGTGAATGGTTTTGTGGAGCCACCTTGCAAATATACCCCTGCTTTGCTGCTCATACATGTGATACATGAATGGTTCGGGTCCCAAAAAAAATGAAACTGGAACCGGAACAGAAACCGAAACCGAAACCGCAATATAACAATATAATAATCGGTTCGGTTCCGTCTACTTTGTCCGCAAGAATCGATTAGAATAGAATTGATCAGCTTTTGAGCCAGAATCGACGTTCAACCGAACCGACTAAAAACGTTCGGTTCTATTAGTTTTTTTGGTTTCTAGACTTGGTTCCAGGAAGGCAGGAACTGTTTTAGACTCTTGGTTCCAAACCTATCAATACATGTATAATTCACATACATTCATGACAAATTATTGTAAATAACTATTCCTAATTTCCTATTTGTAAATGACACAATTGGTTGACATTAAAAACATACGAATGGAAGAAAAAAGTTACAATTTACCAAATAGACAACTAGTATCAAATTTGCAAATGAGCAAATTTGCCAAATCAGTGAAATCACTTTAGTTCTTTTACAAACCAAAATATTGAAAAAGAATTAAATAATAGCAAAAGCATAGGAATTCTAGCAACTCAGCATTTCAGCTTTTCAGCAAGCATTTAAGCAACTCAACTATGCACATCATAGATTCACAGCTCCTCGTCTGCACCAAATGTCAAATTTCACAAAGACACAAATATTATTACACCAAAAACTAAAATACATAGAATGACATGAGTCAAGCAATTACGGTTCAAATTAAATTGATCGAATCAATGAATCAGACCTCTTATTACTTTTTTTTTGGTTGAGCTCGAAGCCATAGAAGTCTTCCCTATCTTTGTCATCTTGAGCGCCTTCACTATCTTTGTCTTTGAAGGTCCTGAAGGATTTATAGCCTTTTCACTTGCTACTGCAGTGCTAGCAGTGATATTCTTATTTCTCTCTATGTCTTCTTGAGCTTGTTCTGCTTAAGTGATAAGTATTAATCAAGTATATAAGTTTTCACTAATCAAATACACAACAGACAAAGTAAACCAAAAAACAAAGTACCTTTTTCAATATCTTCAAAAACTACATTTTCTCAATGGTTGGAATACATTCCAACCCCATAATGTTATCAGATCTTACCCAATTTTGAAGGCAAATTAGTTTTTCCACTATTTTTGGAGTTAATGAACTCATATGTGGATCAATCACCCTTTTACCCATGCTGAAACTTGACTCACTAGCCACTGTTAACACTTTTATTGCTAGTACATTATTGCAACCGCCTGAAAATTGGGATACTTTGGCCCATTAACCTTCCACCAATCCAAAATCTTGAAATTTGATCCTTTTGGAGGATTCTCTATGGGGTCTTGCAAATACCTATCAACCTCATCCAACAACCACTTGATCAGCTTCTTCAAGCTCACTATCCCAGTCTATTAGGATTTCAGCCATCTTCTCGTTGACTTTAGATGAAGTGGCACTGCTACTGACAACACTTGGTATACTGCTGCCGCCAATGATGGGAGTTTTAGTCTTTTGTGCACTCTGATTTCCAAGAGATGATGAATGCAAGTCACAAAGGTTAACCATAAGTCCCTTGACTTCTTTGACATTTTCTTAATTTTTGATGAACTAAGCTTCAAAATTGTTTGACATACCGTGTTTAAATTCCCAATCTTGAATCCTAGACCCAACACCAAAGCAACCGAAAAAAGCTTGGTCATGTCTTCAAGTTTCCCAAAGTATTTTTTGTACTTTGCCCTCATGTTCACTGCCATACCATACAAAATCTTATCTGATTCACTTGAACTATAGACTGGCTTGTTAAAAATATCATCAAGCTCGGTCTTGATAACAACTATGTCTTGGAAGCTAGGCCTTATTTGAAGTAAAGTGAAGTGAAGCACTCACTCTCACTGTCACATCATAGAAAACCTTAAGGAACTTTAAAAAAACTGTTGCTGCCTCCCAATCAGTCTCAATTGGTGGCCCAACCCTCTTCCTAGACAATTTTGATTGATTCCCAGTTTATGTTCTTCCTCATCCTCTTCCGGTTCTTCATCTTCATCAAAATAGTAATAGTACTTTGTCTCATCCTCTTCTAACATTCTATCAAAAGTCTTTCTCAATTCTAAAGTTGCGTCCAACATAATGAAGGTGGAATTCCACCTTTTGTTGGAACATCTAACATGTATTTTTTTTACATTCTAACTTCTCCTTCGCAACATAGTTCTTGAATAAATCAAGCCTTGAACTAGAACTTCTCACATACCTAATAGCATTCGTAATGCTAGCCACTGGCCTCTCTAAAATTGCTAGCCCAGACCTGACAATGAGGTTTACAATATGAGCTAAGCATCTCACATGCACATACTTTCTTGCACATATTGGTTTTTTTTTTCTTTTCGAAGTCATCATTTTTTCCTAAGGTAGTCAATGACTACCATATTTGCCGATGCATTGTCAATAGAGATAGTCAATACCCTCTCTATTGTCCACCCAATCAACAATTCTTTAGGATTTTTCCTATGGTATTTCCCTAGTGGTTTGGAATTGAACAAAAATCCATAATTCTTTCGTGAATTTTTCACTCATAATCTATGAAATAGGTTGTAATTACCACATGGTTTATGTTTTAACATGATGTCCATGTGTCAGTTGTCAAACATACATAATGTGATTGTAATTCCCTTTTCAATTCTTCCTTTTTAGCATTATACATGCGTAAAAAGTTTTTGACAATCACTTTCCTACATGGAACATTAAACCTAGAACTTCTAAGCTGCAAAAATACCTAAACTCTGGCCTTTCATTGGAACTGAAAGGATGCTCATCCATAACGACTATCATTATACAAGCAGCTTCTACACATGTCTCTTGTGTCAAACTTCTTATGACTACGCTAAGATCTTCTTTTCCATCACTGGTGAAGACTTGTTGATTCTCTTCTAAATTAGTCCTACCAAGGTTTCCTTTGTAGACTAGCTTAATGTGTTTACTAAGTGTACTAGTTCCATTACCTCTAGAATCACAAGCTAAAGTAGTAGAGCAATACTTACATTGAGCTCTCTTTGTATGCTTAACTATCGTTTCCTCATCATCGACAATCTCAGTTAGCAGCACATCAAATTTGGTGAAGTGATCCCAAACCCATGATCGATCTTTCTCTCGAAGGTTTTGAAGTTTTTGTAGAAGTTATCTTCGTCTCCCTCTTTCTCTTTGTCTTACTCTCTTTTTTACTAGCATTTGTTGCTTGATGTGTTGAGATTAATTGCACCTTCTCTATCATTCACAGCTACAACCTAAGCAACAACAGGAGTTAACTGGAATCAGAAGCTATGAATTGTGAAAAAAAAAAATTGATTAATACTTAGATGGAGAGCAATGGTGAGCATAAGAGAGTGGATTAGGACAAAAATGGATGGAGAAAGATAAGTCATTACTTGAGAGTTATAGATTTGGAACCAAAATCGATGAAATTGTCAATTAAATTAGGGAAGAACAGTCGAATAGGGAGGCGAAGAGGCTTCAATTAGGTTTAGATCGAAGAAGAAAAAAGAGAGCCTTCGATTATCCCTTCTGATTTACGCCTTAGAGAGTGAGATTGGTTGTGGTCAAGTCTACATAGATTTGACCAAACAATCAATTATATAACGACATGTGTACATACTTAATTTATGCAATCCGATTCGATTTTTTTTACTTTACGAAAACAAGAACCGGAATGGAATGGGTAAAAAATGATTGCGGTTCGGTTTTAGACAAAAACGCATTTTGAAAACGCAAAACCGAACCAAACCATCGATTACGGTTAGATTCGGGCTGGTTCCTCAATTTTTCAAGTCTAAAATCCCAGAACTACATTAAGTCACAATTTTTCCCAATCAGGTTATTTCTATAGCCTAATTGAAAATCGAAGCTAACCATTTTACCCCTCCTCTTAGAACGGGTTAAGAGAAAGGACACAACAAGGTGGCTCACGACGACGCTCCAATCCTTGACGTGAGGGAGGAAACCAGAGCTAAGCATGCACTTGAAAATTGAGGTGGCAATATCGGGTCTGGCCGACCTTGGCCAAGTGAGTTGGCATCCAGATGGCAATGCTAGTGCTCATTGCAGAGGCTCTCAGGCGTGTGATGATGGATTGGGAGCACAAGGCTTGTTTCAAGTGTTCTGGTAAGATAATTGGGAAGTTGCAAGAGTACCAGGTCACTAATTAACTGATGACCTTGCTCTTATACTTTGGCTTAGCTTGCTGAAAAGATCATGAAGCAAAATTTATGACCTTGGTCTTCGTTGCTAATCTTCGCAGTGATGCTTCCATTATAGTTATAAAAGTTGGTCGATGAGTTGTAATCTTTTTAATTTGCAGAGTTAAAAATTGGATCAAAATTTCCCACTCTTTGATTTGCTTGCAAAACTGCTCACCACCTATTCGATAAAATGATCAACACATATTTGTATAATTGGCATTTCCTAAGCACAAACCAAGAGTCATGTTTTTAGTGTAATAGTTTATACTCTTTGACAGGACTCAACCCGAAATTTCACTATGGAATTCGAGGTGGACCTGCGGGGCCCACAATAGGGAAATTCACACCGATAATTCGGCATAAATTCTCCTAAAATGGACTACCCAAAACCTGCGAATCCCAAAACCCAACACTTCTAAATTGATCCCACAAAACCAACTGAACTACTGAAACTGCTTGCTCGCCATAACCACAAACATCCACCATAACAACAAATTGTCAAATAACATTTCAATAATCCCCTCAAGTATTCGCTGATTCAGAGCATACTAATGATACTATAAGATTCCCATAATACCGGAATGAAAGGAAAGTCTACTAAAAGAACGGAAGCGACAAGAGACTATGCCTCGACTGCGTAACGTGGCCCGACCTCATCTAATCTGCAACCTGGGCGATTAAAACCGAAGGGCCCAGGGAAAAACAATTGAAAACTATTAGCGTGAGTGGACGAAAAATGAACTGGTTAGAAATAAAGCTGAATTGCTTTCCCAATTTATTTTCTGAAAGTATGCATGCAAGCTGTAAAACAATTAATAAAACTGAAAGCTGAAATCATAACTGAAAAAGTAGATGAATAAATCAAATCTCGCTCTCTTGCTATCTGGACTCTAAATCTAAATCTGGGGGAAAGCACTAATTTCCCTAATTCTGATCAAGCTCGCTAAGCTGTACTCTCTAGGATTTTGGTGGGGACTGCCGACCAACTATGGCTTACTATGACTCTGGAGAGGGCTGCTGACCAGGCTGATCTGAAGGAGGCTGGCTGAAGGGGAACTGCTGTTTGGTTGGTCTGGAGGGATCTGCCGACCAGACGTAATATGTGTGTATATCTGATCTGATGGGTATCTACCGACCAGATAGCCTAGAGGGTGTCTGCCGACTAGGCGATCACCTAGAGGGTATCTGCCGACCAGGTGATCTACATCTAGAGGGTATCTACCGACTAGATGTGGCATGCATGTCTAACTGAGCTATACACTGCGATCCGGATCTGCTGAGGAGTGCACTCTCATATGCTGAACTGCTGGGGGTATACCCTAATAGATAGTGGATAAGCTGAGGGTGTACCCTAACACACTGACTCTGCTGAGGTGGCTCTGGCAACATAGGTTATTCTCACACCTCGAACAATTAAATAGTAACAGAAATCATGCTCAAATAATAAAACAATTTATTGCATGCACATATTTATTTAAAAACAAATGTCCACTCACAGTTATGCTAGGCCTGTCGCTCTCCTGCTGCGGCTCTACTGGTCCTCCTGGATAAAATAAATCGAGGACCAAAAAATTAATAAACGATCGTTCTCGGAAATCTAACTGAATTATCGACCCAGCTGGGGTCCTCCCAAAATCTGAAAATATTAGAACTCTAAACACTCTCAACTTAGCTTCACTAAAATATCTCTCGTCACCAAATTAATTTATAAATTATCCTTGGCGATAAATCCAACGGTCGGATTATCGCGGTTCGATATAACGAATAAACGTAATTATTTTATCGAACACATATTCCACAATTATCCTTCAATTAACCAAACTTTCAAATTTCCTTAATCCAACCGTCCAAACATCTCAAAATAATTACTAGAAGCTTCCAATCAAATTATATCATCATCCAACGGTTACACGGTAACCTATGACGTAGGCCGTTCGATAACGGACCGAAAAACAAACCGATAAATTGTCAAACCTATCCACAATTCACAAACCAATTACCAATAAGCTCAAAATGACCAACTGAAGCTGCTGGGTCAAACTACTCGGCCAAAGGAGGCCGGACGCGCCGCCACGCGCCTCCCAAAGGTGACTACGCGTGAGCCCCACGCGCCGCCAGTTCTGACCATGTCCGATGGTCACCAAATTTTACCACAACCTGCATCACAACACCAGCAATAACTTCCATAACTATGACTAAGTCTAATTCCGGCTAGAAGTGGTCGGATTTACCTCAAAACGTCGACGGTGGCCGGAATTTTCTTTTCTTCGATTCGCCGCAGTCCGTCGACCAAAACGCCCAATACCGGTGGCCATAAACTCGTGGTGAGGAGGGCTTCAAAGCCCAGTAAGTGGTTCTAGTCGATTTGGCCGGAAACGTCGCCGGTAACCTTCGAAAGATTTCAGCCGTTCGGGGGTTTTTGGGCTAGCTTTGACTCGAGATTTGTCTCCGTACGCTTCGATTCGATCTACAAGGCTTATCTAGAATTGTAGGTGGTAGATTGATGAACGTTTTGGGACCGGTTTTGTGCCTTAAGGTGGCCGGAGGAGGGAGAACGAAGCCGGCGAAGATGGCGCCGCGAGAGAGAGAATCGGGGAGAGAGAGAGTGCGGGTCGGGGAGAGAGAGTGAGGGGTTTCCCGAAATGGAAACCCTAGATCTAATTAATAGCCCCAAATAGGAACTTCCAAAAATAGCCTTCCGACTTCCGCTGACCATAACTTCACCATACGAGCTCTGATTTAAACGTACTTCGTGTCCACGGACTCGGTTTAACGAGATCTACAACTTTCGTGAAGGAACTTGGACCAAATTGGACTCCCGAAACTCCAAATTACAACTTTTGACCACTAATTGGACTCCCGAAACTCCAAATTACAACTTTTCCGCTATTTCTCCGTAAAACCAACCAACTATTTAAAATAGTAATTCTGGGATGGGTCGTAACACTCTTGGAACCTCAAAAGATTGGACTGCTGGATTCTAATGATCAATTCTCCACAATGCACTCAAAGGTATGTTTGCATACATATGTGTTCAGAGTTATTCTAGGATTGAACATTCTTTTCTGTCACACTAAGGACTGAAAGTGCTTTTCAATCGTAAAGAACTGAGCCGCGTGTTTTAAAAACGGTTTTATGTCCAAAGATTTAATTGTGAGTTGATTTATTTTATAGGCTTTGTAAATGACATTTTATTTGAATCCATGTTGACTAAAATTTGTTTGAAGCCCATCAATAGCGCAACCCTAGCATACCCTAGTTCATTTATTTTTTTTATAAATATAGGGTTTTCACGTTGTTACGTGTGTGCATCAAAATTGATAATATTTCGTTGCTGTGTTTTTTTGTGAGTTTTCTATCTTTATCTCAAGAAAGCATTATTGAGCCTAATCTCTTCTGAGAATTCTTCATGAGTTGTTCCATATTTAGCTCTTGAAGGATTATCAAATCCCATAAACTTTTCGGTTAAAAAGTTTCTTTGGTTTTATGCTTCATGTATGTTGATAGTTCATGCATGCATGATTTGTATCTTGAGGTGATTGATAAAGGAGAACAAATTAAGTCGCTGATTTGGAAGTAGCAAAGACAATGAGACACTGATGCCTACTAGATAGCATCTAGTAGATGAGTTGTGTAAGATCTTTATGTACTAGCAAGGGAAATCACAAAAAGATAGGAGGTCTTGTCGATGGCGCACGCCTGGGATAGGTATGCTAAAATTAAACTGTGATGGTGAATTCAATGAACGGCTTGGGCAATATGGTGGAGGTGCAGTCTTGCGGGATGAATATGGTGTTTTAGTTGTTGCGGTGGGGAAGGCCTACTATCAAAAAGGTATTGTTTGGCTTAATGAATTATTAGCTATTAAATTAGGCCTAGAGATAGTGTTGGAAAGGAGGAGTGTTGGAGTGGAAGTTGAATCTGATAGCCCTGAGGCTGTGCGGTTGGTGAATGATGGTGAGCATTGCCTTAATATTGAAGGTGTGGTGGTGGAAGAGATTCGTCAATTGATGATTTTGTTGCAAATTTCTTCTATTCATCATGTGTTGCAAGATGGAAATAAGGCTGCTCACTTAGTTACCGTCAATGTAGCTCGTGATCAAGGGCGATTTTCCTGGTTAGAGGTTGGGTCTCCTTGACTCATGTTAGTCATCTTGGATGATATGCCTTTAACGTTTGGTTCTGTTAGGGATATGAGTGGCTCTCAACCTTCATCTGAAGTGTTTGAGACTATATATAGTCAATCCCATATTTGTAATCTAATTTCCTAATGAATAAAGTTTGTTTTCCTCTAAAAAAAAAGAGTGAATTGTTTACCAGCGTGCATAGTGCCCTAAATTGTTTACCTCTTTTGAGGGTTTTACTGCGTCAACAGATCTTGTGTTATATGTGTAATGATTTATTATCTGTGAATGGTTTGGTAAATAACGTAATCAGAACAGAATATAACGTATGTGTTTAAGAATTCTCAAGTATCTGTTGTATTGACTAGGACTGAAGTTATATCGCAATTTTCGATTAGGACTGAAACAAATCTGCACTCCTAAAACTGAAAACTGAAATTGTTGGCCTATTGACCTGATCATATTAATCTGAAAATACATATCTATTATGTAATTTCAACACAGTTACGTAGCACTTTGTTGCTGGTTTTGTACTCGTCTACTAAAGGCTTCGTGTGTAGAAGAACCATAGTCCTCTTTGCCTTTATTTTGAGTAGGCAAAGTGTCACGGGCCAAACTTGCTTGAATGCAAATGGACCGTGCGACACTTGCTAACCTTAACCTGGATAGCAAGTCAGCCAAGTAAGTACCTTGCAAGCAACAATGAAAACCACACGATATTAAAATGGGGCATGCAAGAAGCAAGAACACAATATAAGTTGTTGGGCAACAAAGAACGATTAAATAGAAAGATCGAGTTGGACAATCTCACTGGACACAAATTGTCACGACCCCAAACCCGAAACCAATATTATATGAAAATATGGTACCCGAATCTGCGGTGTGAATCAAAGAAAACATATTTTCCTCATAATAATAAATCAAATGAAACAAATGTCTGTAATAATACGTTTACTTGAAAACAAAAATATTGTTATCTTACAATATCAGAGTTTACATAATATTTATTTAATTAAAATCATAGTAGAAACATATTTGTTTATATGTTCATCCTGTTTTCCCCAAACTTCGTAACCTGAAAACAAGGAGGTGTAGCATCATGAGCAACACAGGCTCAATAAGTACAGATTACATTCTTATATTAATCTATCTTATAAGACATCAAAATTAAACAACCAATCAAAAATGTACCGAGAACATTTTTATATTTATTCATACCAATTCTTATGTATTTGATCTACATATATCAAGAATGTCTTTTGACCCAAATAATTTGGTCTCAAATATAATTTCACTTTTCACCGAATCGACTATTAATGTATCATTAGTAGATAATTAACTCTAATCGATTCTCATTTCATTTAACAACATATCATACTGTCAATATATCGCAAATAGACAGTATTTAACAACATACACATATTTGTCAGTGAATATTTCAGATAGAATGGAATGAATCATATATCCACATAATTTCCAAGTCAAAGTCCATAGTACCAAACATAGGTAAATTCACTTTCGCATACCAAATATGCATGACAACGTATATTCGATGAGAATAATATATATTTCACTTTTCAATGAATATTTCAGGTTGACTAATAATAATTCATAAATCCATATGCTAAGGTCCTTAATACCAAACATGAATAATAATCATAAATTCACATGCCAACAAGATATGGCAAACAAATATTCAATCGGTCAGAATATTATATACTTCGCTTATTGACTCTTTCGGATAGAGGTTGACTGGTAACCAAAACATAAGACCTGTAATGTAACAGGTTAAGTCGCAGCATACCTGGTCCTTAATACCAAGCATGTACACTCACGGTCCTTAATACCTATGAGTATAATAGTGCACTATCTGAAGGGACTAGGGCCCATAGCTAACTCCGAACGTCCATAGATCGTTCATACCAGTAATTCACTTAAGCTTGATCGAAGATATATCGACTCCCGGTTTCAAATATAATTAGAATTCACAAATATTGTCTTGTTGTAAGACAAGTCACAAATTATGTCATATGTACATATACACATGCTTAAGCCTTTCATATAAATGCATATGTGATATAGATGAAAGACATAAGTAGATAAATCACATAATCAAGTTAATTACCAAGGTAAGCATGTGATATCTCAAATACAGTCTAAACAATATATACTTCCATACATGTTAAGTTGTTAACATACATGTATAATACTAAGTTGATGTATTCACTTAGTAAACAAGATCATGCACCAATATAAGATTAGTAGATAATCAAGTGCAAGTAAAACACATATAAAATGAGGCATATATAAAACAGGATATTCATATGTTCATAAACACAAAACATAAGTAAATGAACTCATGTAATAAGCAAGATCATCAACATAAGGTTAATAGCATAACCAAGTAAGTTATTGTAAGACTTTGACAAGTAAGGAAATAAAGTCATGCACAATAAGATAAAATCAGATTAAGAGTTTCATTAGTAGTCCTTTAGTCCAAGTCCATGAGAAAACATTCTCATGTTTCTCCAATTATAATTATTAAAGTTCAAATTCAATATCTTGTTCATCGTAAGTCCGATATAGGTAAGTGGATACCCTATTTCGAAGGCATTTTCACAAGGAATTCAATGGTATAGTCCAAATAATTATGTCCAAAGTGTCCAAGTCCAGAAACACAGACTAACCAAAACAGTACCTAAGTAGGTATTCATGATTTTAACCTTAATTGCATAAATTACGACGTACTGTATTTTCCATATCACAATTTCATATTATGAGCTTCGTATTGTTATAAATATCATAAAATTTGGCTCAGAAATGAGTGAGATATGATAACTTGAAGTTATGAACAGTTTATATGTTTTCCAGCGAGTATGCTGTCTAAATATATAAATTACACACATTTTAACCGTTCGATTATCGTAAAATTTAAACATGTGATAGAAGACACAACTTTACACAACTTTCATGAATACGTTAAGATGTGAAAATGACCAGAAATATGAATTTCATGCTGACAAAGGTGGCTGACGGGATTAATTCCAGAAAACAAGATTAGCTTTCTATAAAACTTATCCTTTTCCATTTCCTTCTTGCTTGTACACTTTGATAAATCTTAAAGACAAAAGACTATAAGAATGTATTATGTACTTACATGAATTGAATAGATCAATAGAAGGTTGGAAGATTGAATTAACTCCACAATTGAAAGAACATAAGTTCTTGAGCAATAGGTTTTTAACTAAAGATTGCTCTATTTTCTGAGCCTTTCTAGATGAAATTTATATGCTATTGGGAAGGCTGAAGTAAGAGGGACTTAGTTGAGTTTATACTTCAACTAAAGAAGCTTTCAATCTGATTGAAGCTTGAAGAAATGTGGTAGAGGTCATGTGTTTATATAGGCTAGAGATTTAGCTAACCTTACTTTGGTTAGTTCTTAATCTTAGTTGATTACCTCTACTTGATAAGCAAGTAGTTAATTAAAGAATCAGAAATAAGGGTTTAAGGCTGATTACTTACGTGCTGGAGAGACTTAGGATCAGTTCTAGAATAGTGAGATCAATATTGGGTCATGCTTCCATCACAAGGTCAATTCCATTTCTCCTTGTGCTCTACGTATCTTGTAAAAATCATAACTAACTATAGAAATATGATTTTCAGGTGATTCCAACTCTGACAGTTTCCTTAAGATGTCATGTCTACTACAAATCATTAGAAGACCACATCCTCAAATAATAAACCCATTGGTGCAGTTTATACGAAATAGTTGACTAGGTCAGAAAAGCTTCGAAAATACATTAAACTTCCGCTGACCACAACTTCTTCATATAATTATATCAGAATTTTGCGTGCCACATGTCTACGAACTCGTATTGACAAGCTCTACGACTTTTGTGAAGGAAGATATTAGAGAAAATTAACAAATAAGAAAGTCAACTCTTGACCCCTCGAAAATAAAACGTTTCGAGTAAATATTTGTTCCGAAATATTTTCCCTTCACAAACTAGATAAGAAAATTATCATCTAATCCCTTAATTAATTTCAAGAATATTCAAGAAATTAAATATAAGAGTTCGGGTCATTACACAAATGATTGAATAATTCCTCTTTTTATTGATGGTAAGATGTTGAAGGGGAAGCAAAAGTACATATGCTTATCTATACTAGTTCCTGAGTCCACACGTGTTGTCGACTAGGAACCCCTCCCTAAAGAGCATATTGGCAAAATTCTCACTTGGCAGTGGGAAACATCAATATGCTTTGAGGAGACATAATGGAAATAATATACATAATTTGTAAATTACCAAAATGACCCCTGGTGAGGCTCCTAGTGAGGCTCTTAGTGAGTCTTTTAGTGACACTCACAAGCAATCAACCACAGGCTTAACTCATGACCTTGGACAAGCTTGCTTGTGGATTTACAAGTGCAACCCCTAACATTCTCCCTCACTTAAGCTGTCGGCGCTCTCGACGAAAATGCAGGCTGCGAGAGTGGCCTTGAAATCTTCATTCTTCTATTTGAACTTCTCCAAGTCGTGTGCATGCTCCCAACTTGTTTCTTCTGCTCCCAGGTTCTTCCACTTGACAAGGTACTGGTGACGTGAGTCTCTGGCACTTGGTCCACCAATGGTTCTTTCTGCAAGGATTTCTTCTACCTCCTTCGGCTTGTGTGGTTTGAAGTCGACTGCTGCTCTGTCAGGTTGGTTGTGTGCTGGATCTTCTTCATCTTGCTGGTGAGGCTTGAGGCTGCTAGCATGAAAGATGAGGTGAACTTTCATCCATGCTGGGATGTCCACTTTGTAGGAACACTTTCCCACTTTTGCAAGAACTAGGACTGGGCCTTCATATCTTCAAACAAGTCTCCTATCTCTGGTGCGTATGGATCTAAACTGCTCCGGGTTTAGCTTGACTAGAACCATGTCGCCAACTTGAAACTCTCGTGGCTTACGTCCTTGGTCCGCCCACTTCTTCATTCTCTTTGTGGCCTTCTCCAAGTAGGCTCGAGCTATCTCGCCATTGTTCTTCCATTCTTTGGTAAAGTTGAAGGCTTTAGGATTTTTCCCTTTGTAACTGAAATTCCGGATGCACGGAATAGTCCCAATAAACGGTAGTCGTCCTAAACACTAATCGGAGAGTATACACAACTTTGAACAAATTAAAAGTTAATCTCTCCACAACCTAGGTTCAAACAATTGCACAAGCAATTCACAATTGACAACAAATATATATGCAACAAGCACAATCAATTGTACAACCTAGAATCCCAAAGTGAGCATCATCAATAACTCACCACGGACTATATCTATCAATGTATGAACAAGCACACAATATGGTAATCAATTAAGCAGAATAGCATATAAATAAGCAATCATACAATATGCTAATTAATTAAGCACAATACAATAGATAAGCAATCACACAAACAACACACCGATATGGTCACCCGGAAACCTCTACCTCTAGAGGGAAAACCAGAGGGGAGCCGTACCCCACGCTCTTGTGTAACACTATGAAAAACGCCAATTGGCAAACACATACAAGGGGGAAACACAATCCCAAACTCTACACTATCAACCCTATGACTAGTGGCAGCTCTAACCTTGTGTAGCCTCCAAATGCTTCTTCAAGTGCTCCCACCTCAAGCCGCTCCAATTAGACGAACTCCACCACGTGAATCCTCCAACCGCAAGCAACATGATTATGCAATGAAGTGTGTGTGTGTGTGAATGAATATAATGAATTCAATTCGTTTGACACAAGCAAGTAAACAAGGAACACTTGCTAGAATCAAACAAACCGAATTTACAAACCTTGAATATGATTCAAGGGTTGATTTAGTTATTGTTATAACTAAATCAACAACATCAAAGATATGAGGATCCTATATCATGGAACTAGAGTCACTCAACTATACCAGAAAACTCTCTCAAGACGTTTTGGACAATATGCAAAGAGTAGAAAGAGTTAGCACAAATGAAAACCGAAGGATTCTATTTATAGAAAACAAAACAGACGCTCGGGCGATCGATCGCACTGTTCATGCGATCGATCGCACTGTTCATGCGATCGATCACACTATTCATGAACAGTGGTACTGTTCATGAATAGTGTTACTGTAGCAACAGACACATTTTTGAATCGAAACGGGCAGATTCTCCAACGGTACTATTAACGATCGATCGCACTGTTCACGTGAATAGTGGTACTGTAGCAAAAACATAAAAATATCTTTAAATTAAATGTTTGCTTAACCAAAATGAAATTCAATTAATTTCTAGCAAACCTAAGATATTTGTGCTACTCTTTTAAGCATAAACAAAGTGCATGAAATGCATATGCATGATTCATACCTTGAGATGCTTGAATGAAACCTTCGATGAACAATAATCGAAGTCCGGAGAAAAGACCGGATAAGAAAAGCGTCTTCACGAACCATCTCGAGCAAGAACAACCTAAGCCACAACTCCTAATCCCTTAAACAACCTAGCATTGATACATAGAAAATGCTAATACAAGGGAAGATGTTTTGTCAAATAGGAAATAGCCAATAGCAAATATTTTGCCCTTACAATCTCCTCCTTTGGCATTTCCTAGACAAAACCTCAAATGAAATACAACTCAAATAACCTATGCTATAATAAGGTATCTTCAATATCGACAAGACATTCCTGCAATGATCAACACTAAAGCACAAGATACCGTGAAGCATATATGGTATAACAAATGAGTTATAAACAATATGGCATAATAAACATTCTCCATTTAAACAATTAAGTCTCCCCTTAACATGTAATAATCCCCTTAACAATATAATTATCCCCTTAATATGTATCTCTTCTCCTATACATATACTTCTCCTCCTTTTTGTCTAGAAAATCCAAAGGAGGGAGAGAAACAAAGTCGTATATATAAGCATGTTATGAACAACATAAACATGATACATAATTGAAATCAATTGAAGACAATTGATAGCATACGACATAAATAAGACTTTGAAATAATAATCCATAAGGATACAAAGTCTCCTCCTCAAATGAATACCAACAAGTAAACATCATGCAATGAGAAACAATAATCATTAAACATAGATGAATAAAGCTTAGTCTATCATATGCAAGTTATGCAAGTCATAACAAGATATAAAATAAAAAGTCCAAGACATAAGCAACTTGAGGCAATTCCAAGGAGTCTCCTCCTAAACGAGGTAGGGGTGTACTAACTAAGAGTACAAGGTGGGGTGTACTAACTATGAGTACAAAATGGGAGTGTACTAACTAAGAGCACATGTGGAGAATAGCCATATCAACAATACAAATTGTAAATCAATCAAAGATTAACAACTACATGATCTTCCTAAACGCAAAAATAAGCAAGATAAACAATAAAATCCTTACAAACATGCAAAGCTTCCCAAAACACATGAAGGGAAGGACACCAAATAAACACATAGTGTAGGTGTGTGCAAAGGATTTTAGCATCTATTTTCTCAAAATAAGGCTCATTGGATAACCAACTCGGACAATGACCTAGACTTCATAGAAGAACTAGAGAGCATGAGACAAATAAATGGTCATTCCTTATTGGAATAAAATAGGACAATCATATGATAAGTCCTAAAGAGATGCAAGACACCAAATTGAAAATACCAATTTGAAATACTTTTAGCAAAAATGGCTTGGCAAGCGGAAGACTAAGAAACTATAATAAATAGTTTTTCAAAAGATAAGCCAATAATACCAAAGAAAAATAAAGTCAAGCATTTCACCCCAAATAAAATCATCAAATGTTTTTATAACAATAGAAGCTCATAGAGTTCTAGACAAACAAAAACATTATTTGAAGGATAAAATCAAGCATTTCATCCTTAATAAAAACATCAAATGGTTTTATAACAATAGAATCTCGTAGAGTTCTAGACAAACAAAAACACCATTTGAAGGAGGCACAAAACCAACAAATTAATCAAAACTCACTATGGAGTATAAAAGGGTTTTGTGGTGCTATTGCAACTATACCTCAATATATAGGAGACATATAGACAAGATTGCTACACATTAAAAGCAATTTGTGTATTAAAACCATGGTCTCCACCTAAAAATCTTAATTTGCAACTTAGATAAAATATCTAAAATATGAGCAATAAGAAGCAAATCAAGATACCCAAAACTCATTTAAAAATAATTAGAACAACTAGTTTAAGAACCCACAATTTTGACACCAAAATTGAAATGAGTTAAAATGAGATTTATATCCTCAACAAAACAACCTCAACAACATAAAATACTCAAAAGTATGAAGAGGCAAGAGGAAATAAAGCTTTTAAGAAGCAATAAGGTCGAAAAACTACAAACAGCAGAGTCACGATCGATCGTGGAAAACAACGCGATCGATCGTGAAGACATGAACAAAATAAACTGCTCTCAGTCATCTGTGCGATCGATCGCCCGATAGGGTGTGATCGATCGCATAGTGTAACTCAGAAATCCGAGCTCTCTGCCAATGCATGCGATCGATCGCCAACAGGGTGCGATCGATCGTTGCCAATAAAAATCACGACCAATATCAATGTGCGATCGATCGCCAAACAGGGTGCGATCGATCGCAATACCTTCTGACTTTAAACAAACAAGACTCACCATCAAGTCTAAAACATACCTTTTACTCCAAACAACATGGAAGTAAAGCAAGCAAATAACAAGGCATGCAAGTCAGAAAAACAAACCAATCAATTCATTAACGAATTGAGGGACAACCAATTGATGATTACATCATCAAACACAAAATGATTAAGTCTCCTCCTTAATCTATGAAATGTCCTACAAGACTTCAAGAGAAACACACATGTGTGAAGTCAAGGACAATAAGAGACTCAATCATGGTCATTGACCAACACTTTCTTGACCCAAACCTTCTTGTTTGAGACAAGGGGAGGAGATGAGGAACCACTAATGGTTTGAGGTATGACCACCCTAGAGAGTTTGACAACTTCACTCATAAGATATTGCATTTAATCCTTAAGTGAAGTGTCATGTGAAGGTGTGTGAATATAGGCTTTCCTAGGTTTACCCTTCACATTTTTAAGGCCTGATCCGCCCACGCTCAATGATGTGACCCAAAAACTTGATGGTCACTTGGGCAAATGAGCACTTCTCTCTCTTAACATATAGCTGGTTGTCTCGCAGCTTCTGAAACACCAACTTTAAGTGTTCTTCATGGTCCTCCAAGGTTGGACTGTAGACCACGATATCATCTAGATATACCACCACAAACTTGTCTAGGTAGTTGTGAAAGACTTGATTCATCAAGGTGCAAAAGGTCGCTGGCGCATTAGTTAACTCGAATGGCATCACTAAGAACTCAAAATCTCCATACCAAGTAACACAAGTAGTTTTTGGCTCATCTCCCTCAGCAATTCGTACTTGATAGTACCCTGAGCGGAGGTCCATCTTGGTGAAGTACTTGGCACCATTCAACTGATCGAACAAATCCACTACTAAGGGAATGTAATACTTGTTCCACACTGTGACCTTGTTAAAGGCTCTGTAGTCCACACATATTCTCAAGCTTCCATCATGTTTCTTCTGAAAGAGCACTGGCGCTCCATATGGGGCCTTAGAAGGCTTAATGAATCATGCCTCAAGTAGATCGATCACCTAATTGCTTCCTGAGTTTTGCCAGTTCTGGGGGAGCCATTCTGTAGGGAGCCTTTGTGGGTGGTTTGCTTCCAGGAAGTAGCTCAATTTCGTGATCTACGCTCCTTCTAGGTGGTAAGGCCTTGGGAAGTTCTGGTGGCATCACATCTTCATAGGCCTTAAGGACTCCCTCAATCTCCCCTGGGACAACTTCCCCCTTGGGTTCATCTTTGACTAGAGGGACCATCACATATGTTGGCTCTTGGTGTTTCACCCTTTTCTTGAATTGTAAGGCAGACAAGAGGCGTGGCTCGCTTGGTTGCTTAATCTTTGTTGGGACTATACATGACTTCTCTCCCATAATGAGTAGGTTGTGGGCATTCAGAAGAGGGATCGCTTTCTTCTCCAAAAGGAACTTCATCCCCAATATAACATCGAAGTCATCCATCGGAACGACAACAAGGTTTGTCTTCCCTTCCCAATGTCCTAGCTTCAGTGGCACTCTTTTTGACAAGCCAAGAGTTGGTAAGGCCTTTTGAGTTCACCACTTTCATACTACCAACATCCTTCTCAATCTTTAGGCCCAATCTGTCTGCTTCTGCTTTTGAGATAAACTTGTGGGTGGTGCCGGTATCAATCATCACACTCTTGGCTACTTTCCCATTTATGGTAGCATCAACAAACATCAGGCCTTTCTCTTGGGGTTCTTTGTGGACTTTGGTTTGCTTCTCAACAGCCCCCAAGAATCTCAAAGCTCTGTGGCTTGGTTCTTCATCGGGCTCTTGTTCATCACATATTTCCTTCCCATGAATAACAGCTTGTAAAGCAGATAGTGAGGTTTTGTGCGTACACTCATTCACTATGTGAGGTCCATTGCATAAGAAGCAGGACAAGGGTCTCGGCCTATAGCCCATAGATTTGAATGGTCTGGGTATGAACACACCAGTTGAGGAGGCCGGCTTGGACCCAGTTGTGTCTCTTAAGTTGGGAGCCCTCTTCTCAGCACCTCTGGAACTTGAGAATCTGGACTCCGCTCCCCCACTTTTACTCTGAACAGGTCTGAAGTTTTTGTTGGCGCTTCCGCTAGAAAAAGATTGGTTCTTCTTGTTGTTGTTCTTTTCGAAAGTGTAGTTTGTTAACCTTTCAACGGCAGCTTGAGCGGAGGCCAAATCTTGAACCCTCTGCCTTTGGAGCTCAGTTCTAGCCCATGATTTTAGTCCTTCGAGGAAGTAGAACAATCTATCTTTCTCGGACATGTCAGGAATGTCAAGCATGAGCACTGAGAACTTGTTCACGAATTGACAAGCTCTTTTCGTACACCAAAAATGATGCACAAAATAACCTATAAATTAACCCTACAGTAGAGATGATAGTTGAATGTAGTAAAGATAAGTAGGGATCGAACCCGCTGGAGATTGGGATTTAATTGCACAAAAGCTTGTCACAAAACTAGGCTAATGATCCTAACCACCACCAGCCGAAAAACTAGTTGTTCACCTAAGCTAAACTCAGCGAAATAATACCAAAATTTATACAAATAAACTAGGCACACAAACACACTAGTAAACAAAATTTGAGAATTTTTTGTGTTGATTTGGTATTTTAATAAAATCCAGCAAGACAGATAACAGAAAAGTGACGAAAATAAAAGATGAGATTGATGTAGGTTTTGAAAACAATAAAGATAAAGAGTTAGGGAAAGTTTTCCACACTAAACAATCATGTATCAATGCAAGACTTCACATATACTTCAAGGTTCATGAATGACGATGTTCAAGATAAATCAATGACATGTTGATTATATCATATTGTTCTCTCACACTTGGTATTTAGGTGCATGGCATGTACTCCCTAACTTAGTCCTTAAAATGTAATCTAGAATGACATGTTCATAGATTCAACATTTAAGAATCATTTAGCACAAAGAGAACGAATATCACAGCGGCCATAAGACATGGTATGTATCTTATGCAGCCGAGAAATCTAATCACATGAATTCATGATTTGGAATTATATGATAATATGACGGTCCACATATAATCCTAACAATAAACCCTAGACATTCAATCTATGTTCGTGACCAAAGAAAACATGCATAGAATTATCGATGTATAATCGGTGAAAAGATAATCATTCAATCCCAAAGAAGTATATTTAGAATAATCAAAGCATCTCAACAATCATGTTTAGGGCTTCAAACAACCCCTAACTATGAAGAAAATTAGCTACACATAATTATAAACACAAATATAAAACCCTCTATATAGATGGTGATTAATTTGCACAAGTTAATAACAACATATGAACATAAATATAAAACCCTCCATAAAGGTGGTTATTCATTACACAAATATAAAACCCTCCATAAAGGTGGTTATTAATTACATAAACTTAAATATAAACATGAACATAAAGATAAACATAAACATAAACATAAGCATAAGAAGAAGTAGGAAGAGGGAGAAGTGAGAAGGAGGGAGTTTGTCTCACCTCCTTGGTGTGAAGAAAATGAAGAAGGGAGTGTGGTATTTATAGGGAGGAAGAGGGAACAAAGGTGAGGAGAAAAATAATAAAATAACAAAAAGAAAAATAATAAAAAAGATAATTCAAGATCAGATGGGAAGCAGCTGGAACCCTAAATGACTAGAAAATTTGAGTGGAAAAAGGATCTAAGAGAAAAGTCAAGAATCCTATAGAAGCTGATTTCATTGTGATCTGACCTCTGCCTATTCAAATTGGGCTATCTCTCTCACAATAGATTTTCAGATGAGGCCAGAAGCACTGGAAACTAGACTCATGGGGCTTGAATTGGAGAGTTCGAAGTCCACATAGTTCCCAATGGATCAAAAACGGCAGCCTTCCAAAATGGACTGATTGCAGGGAAGTTTACTGATTTCTGGCAGACTGACCTTCGTCTATTCAAATCTGAATATTTATCACCAGAAAATATATCTTCATGAACCGTAAATTTCTATGGAAAGTAGACATCCATAGCTTTCCATCCATATAAGGCACATTCTCCAGTTCATTCTGTATCAGTGCAGTTTATTCCTCGAAGTTGACTGTTCCGCTCAAGCTGCTTCAGTTTTCAGGATTGCAGTCACCTTTCAATCCTCCTTTGCCATTTTTCGCTTCTTTTCCTTGTTTCGACTCAATTTTATTATATTGTTCCAAAATTCTACAAACATGAAAAATTAAATAAATAACACAAATAAATGAGAAATTATCTAAGAAAATATAGAGATTCATAATATATAAGTCGCATAAAAATGCTCCTATCACGAAGTCCCTGATGTTGTTGGTGTGCTTGAGCTCTCGTAGTCGCCTCTTGGCAATATACTATTATACTCTACATTTTCGGGGAAGAATTGTGCTTTGAGCTCGCGCTTTAGATCCTCCTCATGAGCTGATAGTGCAGACCCCTCTTTGAATCTCATTGTTTTTAGTTCTCCACCATAGTTTGGCATCTCCCGACAGATACATGGTGGCCATGTTCAACTTCCCTTCTTCCGAGTCAGGCTCCACAGCTCAGAAATATTGTTCTATATCGAACAAGAAATTTTCTAGTTCTTTGGCGTTGCGCGCCCCTCCATATGTTTGCGGTTCTGGAACTTTCACCTTCCTGTAGTCCGTCACAGGTTGGCTCCCCACCGCTAGCATGGTTATGTTGAGCTTGGCATTCATCTCCACAAGCTCCTTCTTGAATGCTTTGATAGTGGCCCTGACATCCTCCGCCATAGAGTCCACTGTAACATGAATGTTTCGAGGGCATCACTCATTGCCCCTAGCTGCTCATTGGTAGCACCTTGCCCTGGCAGCTCTCCTCGGCCTACTTGTGTCGCTACTCTCTCGAGGGTCGACACCCTACTCTTCAAAATTTCTACCTCATCGAGGTCAATACGATCCAAGAAGGAAGTTATATCAATCAATCTGTCGGGCGCACCCGCAAGTTCATTGAGTTGTTGTTCGATGGAATCAAATCTATGTGAAGTAGTCATCTTGTTTGGCATCTCTGCGTCAATTTGAGCCGAGTTGGCTCTGATACCAACTGTCACGGGCCAAACTTGCTTGAGTGCAAATGGACCGTGCGACACTTGTTAACCTTAACCTGGATAGCAAGTCAGCCAAGTAAGTACCTTGCAAGCAACAATGGAAACCACACGATATTAAAATGGGGCATGCAACAAGCAAGAACACAATATAAGTTGCTGGGCAATGAAGAACGATTAAATAGAAAGATCGAGTTGGACAATCTCACGGGACACAGATGATTGAATAATTCCTCTTTTTATTTATGGTAAGACGTTGAAGGGAGGCAAAAGTACATATGCTTACATATACTAGTTCATGAGTCCACACGTGTTGTCGACTAGGAACCCCTCCCTAAATAGCATATCGTCAAAATTCTCACTTGGCAGTGGTAAACATCAATATGCTTTGGAGACATAATGAAAATAATATACATAATTTGTAAATTACCAAAATGGCCCATGGTGAGGCTCCTAGTGAGGCTCTTAGTGAGGCTTTTAGTGAGGCTCACAAGCAATCAACCATAGGCTTAACTCATGACCTTGGACAAACTTTTTGTGGCTTTAAAAGTGCAACCCCTAACACAAAACATGCTAATAGTTGTCTTTGATAACTTGTATTTGGCTATAACAAATATTGGTTCAGACCGGCTAGAAAGCTTAGTTTCATTTGAGATCACCAATTAAATCTTTGACTCTACCTGTTTCAATAGCTTACTTCAAGAGTTGCCCACACTGCATGTGTTAGAAGAAAAGCCTCGTACAGAGTCATAGTCAGTTATGAGATTTCTTATTTGCTGAATGGCTTCCGTTATCGATCTCTTCTTGCAACAACATTGAGCTTGTTTTGACTTGAATGTTCTTGCTTGGAGACAATGAAACTTGAATTTTCTTTGATACTTGAGGAATAATTGGAAGTCGTAACATGCAGTACTACGTATACTTCCGATGAGAATATCACATCATGAATTATGTAATGAGCCACTTGTCATCTTGTGCTACATTCATTCGTTTTTGTCTAATCAAACAAATCGTGATCATGACTCATATATTTGCATTGTCTAATAGAGTTGGAGTCATTTTCGTTTCTCAAAAATATCTCTTACATATATGTTGATCGAGAAGAATGTGAGAGATACATGATTAAATTCGAATCATTCTTTCAAAATAAACAAATGGTGAAGCTACTGCCACCATATCATTTAGGGGCTACGTACCACAATGTACTCCAACTCAAATAGTAAAAAAAAAAACAAGTGCAAACCCTATTATCATTTCATTATGTCTCCCAGGTGTTTAACGTCTAAATCAAAATCATCCTTGCTTCCTTCTTCCCAACGTTTGTCTCAATTTTTCTTGTCTCAGTTTGCACTTGGTTCTTTCTCTCTCTTTCACGTACGAAATGGTTGGAAAATTGAAACATGATACAAGTTAAAAAAAGTTGGGTACATTGTAGTCAACAGATGCATGGTATCTTACTGTGAATGTGTAATAGCATAAATAACGACTCCCGAGACTGGAATCTATCAATCTTATTTGGACTGGTGCTTTGTCCTTTGCATAGTGAATTATATAAAGGATATAAGAAAGATTCATTCATTAGGTATGTGATGGGATCCACCATCGGTTCTTTCCACTAGCAGAGAATGGAAGGCGATCCCTGAATGTAGTCCACAAACAGAGCCGAGGTGGCCCGTGGTGGCCAACTTCACCCATGCTCAAAATTCAATAAACTACATGCAATAATATACCCAAAAGAAAAGAACGAAAAACAAATGGTGTGGCTTATAACATTGCTAGCTATGATGCACGGAAACGAAAACGGATACGGGGATACGATACGATTGGATACGGAGAAACGGCAAATCTTAAATTTGTATAGGAAGCGATACGTGAAGGAAATGCAAATAAAATAATATATAATTATATATAAATAATTTAAAAATAGAACATTAAATATCAAAGCAATTAATAAATAAAACATAGCTAATAATAATTTTGTGGTCATAAATCAAATTGTTTTTTTAGTTCGCTATTGCTGCAATTAAAAAATTGCACAAGGTACATGTGGTTTATTCTCACAACCACAATCTGTTTTTTTTTTGGACTGATCACAACCACAATCTCATCACCTTTTTCTTTCTCTCCCATCAAGGCCGCACTCCATCTCTTTCATTTTTTTCTCTTTTTACCCCTTACTTTTCTTTCTACCTTTCATCTCTATCACTTTCTCAGTAGTTTCTCTCTCTCTCTTGGAGTCGCACCCACACTGGACATAGGAAGTGAGTTAGAGAGTGAGCTTGGGAAGGAGCTGTGTGCGGGCAAGAGAGAGAGAATTGGAATCCGAGAGAAAGAGAATTGAGATAAGAAAAAGAAAGAGGAAGAGAGATGAGTCTCGGTGTCGTGAGGAGAGAATGGCGGTGACTGGGGAACAAGAACAGAGAAAGAAAAAAGAAGAAAAGAAGAAGAAGAGGAGGAGGAAGAAGGGAAAGGTCCGGAACCACGTTTCAGCTACGTTTCCTTTAGTCCGTTCACTGGAAACGCGTTTCCGACCGTTTCCGACGCGTTTCCAACCCGTTTCCGGTATCGGTACGGGGATTCGGCCATTTTCGGCGTTTCCGTGCATCATAGATTGCTAGTTGTTCTTTTGTTAATGAATTTTGGTTAGATAAGACAACTTTTATTATTGAAGATGTTTTCTACAAAGATAATTGTATTCATGCTCGGGGCTTAGAGTTTTTGTCCCTCTCGCAGCAATTTTTCATCATTAATAACATTTCATGTTTCCCCTCAAAAAGTATACCCAAAAGAAAGCCCATGATGTAAGGAAGAACTATAAACCTTGGGGCTACGTCGGAAAGTCAACGGTTTACCCGGAATTCACCAAAAACGTTGGAAGTGTCCAATACTTCCTTTTGTCAATTTATCACGTGTTGTGAATGATAGGAGAAGAAATTTATACCGATAAAAAGCTAGTGAGGAGAAAAAGAGATCAGGGCTAGTTTCACGGTCAGAGGTAGCCGAAATCTTTGCCGGCGAGAGACAAGAGTTGGCAAGTTCTAGTGTTTTCTAGGTTTTGGGTCTGTTCTCTGGAGAGTTCTCCATCCATCTGATCTTGGGCTATATATATATATACAACCCCCTTCACATGCGCACGTCCACACGTAAAGTAAAATGTGAACATCCTCATACCGACTAATTGACAATATAAGTCAATCATCGGAACCGTTCATCGTTTAGATTTATTTTCAAGAATTATCCTTGCAAAAAATCAGCCGAATTGGAGACAAATACAGTCCGTCAGATAAGGTTGAAACGATGAATGTGGTAATCAAATGGCTAAATAATTTCCAATTTGAATTTTTTTTTATCAAAATGATCTTTGAAGGATGACCTAAAATATAGACGGTTTTGATCATTAGTTTGCACTCGCAATGAGGATGTTCGCATTTTATTTTACATGCGGACATGCGCATGTGAAGGGGACTGTAATAGAGATCCATATCACACAACCTTAATTTTTGTTCTTTTATAATTTCTTTAACTCCCTAACTTTTGAAATTAATTGAAAGTAGCTCGGAAGATCGAAAAATTCCTCGAGAACTACCACAGACTCACTGTGATGTGTATTTTATTCTCTGAGTCCTCAAATTGAAAATTTTGTCTTACTAAAAATTCGGTAAAAAACATTTCCGAGTGCCCATAATAATTGTGGAGATCACATTTTAATCTCGAATATTTCTTAAAATGTTTGTCGGGGATCACAGTATGTATTTAAATGTTCATTTCATTTCAAAATTTTCTCGGTATTACACTATCTTTGGTGGCTATGGTGGTTGCGGTTCTGCCTACTTGATTTATTTACTCTATTTAGTACACCTCCATGGTGGAGTTTTGAGGGGCTTAGAGGTTTGGAAGCTATAGTGGTAAATTTGTCTAAGATACAGCCTAGACATGGTGCTTCGATGACAGATTCGATAACACTGCCGGTTTGTTCACGGTTGAAGGTCTAGAGAGAGGTACCTTCGATTGTGTGAGGCACTTGTTGTCGGCATCAATCCTTACTCTAAGAGAAATGGTTAACATTGGACTCAAGCTACCTTTCATCAATCCTTAACCTAAGAGGACACACTAACTTTGACCTCAAGTTACCCTCATCAGTTCTTCTTGCTCTTAGAGGACACATTGACTTTGGGTCCAAGCAATTTACAAACCTACAAGCTTTTTTCTTAGATGATAGTGTCATGGTAGGCCCAGAAAGAGAAGAAAGGTGGACTAGCTAAGGAAGGAAGGAAGAAAAAATATCATGGGCCTGAGAACTCATAGACTATTTTTAAGTGAAGTGATAACAGCTACATTAGGCCCTGAGTTCAGATTTTTTTAGTACAAATTTTTAAGTGTCTTGTACTGTTCCTATTGAGTCCATTAGAAAACATATAAAGTTACTTAAGTAATGTCTCTTTTTTTTTTTGAGAAAATATCGATATCATTTATATTAGAACGTCGAACGACACATATATTAATTTCCTAGGCCTTACACCTGGACCTAACCTAGCAAACTAATAAGTACAATTCATTGAAAACCTGTTAGCTCGTTTATTAAAACGAGCCTACTAAGATGAAATACATCAGGAAAAAAACCTAACTAAAGAGAAATCAATAGGCAAACTAAGCAACTCATATATTAAGGCCAAAACACTAGAGTAAACCAGCCCATAACGTACCTAGGGTTAGGCCCAAAAACCGCACCCCATGCCCAATATAAACCAGCCCACCCCGATGATTCAATCTTGATCGAGAACTGAACCGCAATGCTAATCGGAAAAATCTGGCGGCCTTCTTCTCCAAGAAGCCGTAGAAACAAGCCAAAGAAGCAAACCAAAGAGCAGAGAGAACAATCCCGCAGCACCTCGATCTACCTCACTCGCGCACCACAGAGATCGAACAAAGATCCAGCCAATAAGGAAACCGCCCACCTCAGATCGGCGCTCTAGCCAAAGAACACACGTCTGATCCGAGCGAATCCACCCACCGTCAAATCCCTCTGCCGGTGATGAAACGACCCAACCCCAAAGGAGGAGAAAGCAGTAGAAAGTAACCCAAAGGAGATGTCGTGGCTCCTTCTTTGCTAGATCCGAACGGAGGAGACGACACAAGGCCACCGCCACCATTGGCTGGTACGAAACCCTAGGTTTCATTCTAGAGAGAAAACCATTGTTCTTCCTTTTTAATTGACAAAGTAATTAAACATAAAGTAATGTCTCTTCTTCTCATAGCTCAAAAGAAAATATGACGTCATTTGTAATCTACGCTCTTAATATTGTCTTTGTTTGTATAAAATTTGATAAAGTTACGACCAACTAAGAATTTAAAATATTATATATCTTATGTTGTTAATCACATTATTTTGCCCTTTCACACGAAAATCACTTAATAGAGTGTGACCAAAAATAAAATCACTTACAAAGCCTTATTGGCTCTCAACACATCATATAAGTTGCTAAGCTACTGCTAGACCACAAGGAACCCTACAATACAAACAGGATTCAAGATTTAGACCCAAGAAAAAAAATATACTGAATCTTAACTATACAAGCAACCCATGATACACAAGTAATTTGGATATTTCACAAATATGGGAGTTGTGGTTGAGGTTGCATAGCGAATTCATCAATCCCTAACTTGATTTGCACAGCAAGTAGCAGCAATTCATGATTTTATAGAGCAGTATAGTAACCTCCAGATGTTATATGAGCTCTGGTTAGGGGTACCCCTCTTCCTCCTACTGCTGAAAATGCTTCGTTCAATTTGGTTGTTTGGTGAACTACGTCCTTAATCCTCTGTATCCCCAAAATGGGGTTAGCACAGATCACATCACTCAATAAAAAACTAATCATTTAAAAATAAATAAGAGATGAAAAACAAGGGAGCTAGAAAATGAAAATTTCGCTGACCTTGTTGTCATGAGTGTAGATGTGGAGGTGCTTGTGGTTTTGGTTGTGGCTACCAAAAAACAGAATACAAATAGTAGCTGCAGCAAAACCAAAAGAGCAAATAGCTCCAATTCCAGTGAAGCTGAAGTTCCAGATGTTATGGTTCTGCCTCTTTCCTTGTTCTTCCTCTTTGGTCTCCAATAAGTTGGTTTTCATTCTTGGAGAGCTAACCTGGGGCTCACCTTCATCATCAAACTGAAACTTGCCTCCTCCTCCTCCTCCTGCAGCAGCAGCAGAATCAGTACTAGTCTGATGAACAAATCCTAAACCTCCTCTTGTAGGAGACTTTGGCGAGTCCATTTTCATGTCGACAAATTCGGGTTCCCAAGTTTTCTTGAAGTAAACTTGGGAGAGTAGTGGGTCTTGATCACCTCCAGCTCCTCCACCACCTCCTCCTCCTCCTCCTCCTCCTCCTCCTATAATACCAGAATTAAGAGCTGATGATGAAATTGGCACAAGACTAGTCTCTTGCTCTCCATCTTGTGTTTGTGTGGATCTGCAAAAGCTTGGTGGATGATTCAGTTGAATTTGAACAGGAAGAGCAAGTTGATTAGGAGCTACTGCTACCGGATCGGTGACTTGTAGTTTCTTAGAATTAGAAGAATCGGGTGGTTGGATGACGCAGTAGTCCTGGTACATATTGAAAACACTTTTGGAATCGAAATAGCTTTTGCCAAAGAAAACCTTCTTCTCACTAACATCATGGAAATCAAGAAACCCATCATCAGGGAGGTATTCCCACTCATCAAGATCCATCTCGATCTTTCTTTTGTTAATGAAACAAGGGAAGGTGTGGGAGGAGGGTTTTAAACTAACAGGAAGATGGAGTTGAATTATTGAATCAGAGATGATGGCTGCTACTTTGGTCCGTAGAGTTGGAGTTTTGTGTGAAATTTCAACCTCTTGGAGTGAAGATTCATCTGATATTAGTTATATGACACGCGATGGTTTGAGTTTGATTGCTTATCCATCATCATCCTCATCCTGCAAGCAACACAACAAATGGGGGAATGGCCCACCCAAAGAGAATGCCCTCCTTGATGGGTTTCACTGATATTTCTTTTCATTTTGTTAGTGTTAAAGTTTGATTACTATATTGTAACTTTGGTTAAAGGCCAATTGATTATTCTTCGTACTCAAATTCCAAGAAGGCTATAGGAGCACAAGTAGTAACTCTAAAGCTTCTTTGTTTGGTCTCTCTCCGGACAGAGAGATAGAGACAGAGAGAGAGAGAAGAAAATGAGGGTTTCACTCGATTCCTTTGGTAGTGTCTTTAATCGGCTGACGAGAAACAAACACTAATGTCGGTTGCTTGTTGGGGTTTGCCTATGATTGCTGGAATTTGTTTTTTTTATAAGATTATTTCTAAGATGTTAATCATTAGAATTAAAGCATTTTTAACGACTTCTTTATAATTTATTTTATTACTAATTTAGAAAAAATTAACAATTTTTTGGCTCCAACTACCTTATACATATGATAAGATGGATAAGCAATCATCTTATTTTTGAGATAGGGAGTTTGACAGCTTCCCTGTTCCTCCCTAAATTAGTAATTTTTAATGCTCCTCTCCTCTCTCTCTCTCTCTCTCTTCAAATTCTATTAATTTACATTATAAATTATTCAAATACATTTTCAAATTAAAATAATATCATATCTAATTGTAGATAATAAATTATAAAAAAAATATAATAAAGAAGTTGTTGAAGATATGGTAGACTAATTATAGAAATTTTAACTTTATTTTTATAATATAATTTTTTTAAGAAAACTATTGGAGATGCTTTTAAGCCACTATTTTCCAAGTGTATTGCACAAAATTAAGATAACATTTTGATTGCTCATGAATGAATTTCTTATTTTTCCTCGAAAACAATTAAAGAAACATCAAATGGGTAAAGTCTGATCTCCAACAAAATTGAGCTTTAGGGCCGAAGGGGTAAAGGTGGGGCTTTAAGGTCAAGGTAGAGGGTTGGGTAACTTGGGTTTGGCTCTGAAGATGACCTCGGGCTACTTACTTTTGTGGCGCCCACTATGTGGTGAGACGGTAAATTTCACCATGTATCACTTTTTAATTGGTACAGATAAAGTAAATTTAAAAAACAATTAAAAGACCCATATTTTAGTAATAAATATTGAAGGCTAAAATTAATTATCAATTAATGTAGTTAATTATTGAAGCCTAAAATTAACTATCAATTAATGTAGTTAATTAAGGTCAATTAATACGAAATCAAGGTCAATTAACACGGGGGGGGGGAAGATCAAAGTCAAATGATTTTTTCTCACTAATTTTTAACTATAGATTTAAGGGAGTGAAATCCACCACCCCCCCCCCCCCCCCCTATTATTTCCTATTAATTCCTAATTCATATATTTTAATTTCTCACATTCTCTAGTTGCTTTTCATCATATGTGTATAAAAAGAAATTGTAATTTTCACTTTTCCAAACAAATTTTGTTTTTTTTTCAATCTGTAACAGTAAAATTTGAAAAAACACAATACATTTTTTATTCTTTCTAAAACTTATTTCCGAAATCTACTAGAAAGCAGATAACTTCGATTTACAGCTTGAAAAAAGAATATTTCTGGTCCCAAAATTTAATTTTAGTTACAGTAAGAATAGTAGTATCATTTCATAAAACAGTAAATCTTCAAATTTACAATATAAATCAATAAAATATTTAAAGAGCTACAATTTGAACTTAAAATGTTAGAGACGACGAAATTGTAAATCTTACTATTTGAATAAATAATAATATCTAAACCCGAGCCCATTATAGCCCTCCACTACTAGAGATGGCCCAAGGCTTGGTCAAAGCGATATTCTATTAGGAGTGTTAAGAGTCATGTAGGCCTCTAAAATCTATTTAAAGCTTGCAAATGTCATTTTGAGGGAATGAAGTTTAGAGTTTAGGGTTTAGCCTTGTTTGAGGTTGCGGGAGTATCTAGACTGAAAACCCTGGTAGCTTCTATTCTTTTCTACGTCCTGTGCATTAAACATTGCTGGTGGATACCACAATTTTGTGAAAATCAGTCGCACTTATAGTACGGGATGCCTCACATGAAGGCTTGAGGCTATCCCTGTATTTGCCAAAAAGAAAAAGAAAAAAAAAACTATTTCTGTATACAGTATACTCTATGGGGGGAGAGAAGTTGACATTACATTCCGATGGTCGCTCATATTATAAGTAATTTACAAAAAAAAAAAAAAACAAACTACTCTCAAATTTACATTCCCTTTTTTGATTTCCCAAAAACCCAACTCAAACAAGGATAATAGCTTCAACTATCATCATTACTAGTAAAAATATGAGAATGGGAGATAGGGAAGAGAGAACTACCTGCCCCATGCGCCTCACAGCAGCTGATTACACTATGAGATGGAGAAGTTCTTTTCTACCCTGGATTTGTCTTATACAAGATTGTAAGTTCTTCATTTAAGATGAAGATGATCTAGCCGATGAAGATTCACCCAAAGAGACGGAAGTCAGGGAAGAAGCCCAAACCCTGGCATTCTTTGCACCTTCGTGGAAATTCCTGGTCTTGCATAATCTCAGCTTGGTCCAAATCCTCCTAACATCAACCATGTGGAGTATACGCCCCATAAGTTGACTCGTCTCCCCAAATATTCCCAAGTTGAAATGGGGAACGTATAGAACCCAGAAAGCTTTCAGGTGAGTCAATACCTTAGGGAACATATGAAGAAGTACCCTAAGACAGAGAAACAATATAGCGAAAACTAAATAGGGTTCCCTCCTTGCTATCTCTCTTAGTGACAACACGTTACTCATTGACTGGAGTATGGATTTTTCGCCGCGTTGTAAGCTGAAAGGTTGATCATCATTGTAATATTGAACTGGCTCAAGTCCTGATAGACACAATCAGATAGCAAAGAGCACAGATGGTCAAGTCAATTAGATCACTATTTCATGATTAGTGCAGAAACAAATGAACAAAGAAGAAAACAAGAGGAACTAATATGGTGCTGGTGACAATTAGTGTTAGGGGGCTGTGACAATTCGACTAGTCAAACCTATCCTGACCATTTAATTAATTATGTGTCAAATGATTCAATATAATCCCAGTCAGGTTGAAAGTTTCACATAAGTACATTGTGAAATAAACGCGTAAATGCATTTTATTCATAGATTACTCATCAAAAAAAAATTCACTTGATCCTGATGCTAACTGCTCTCATGGTTTAGGTTGACCCATGTACATTGTGAACTAAATGCCTAAATGAATTTTATTCAAAAATCACTCATAAAATACAGATGCATTTGATCCTGATGCTAATAAATATATGACTAGATTTATAAAGTACATATCTAGAAATTGAAAAAATTAGCCATGTTCTTCATATACTACTAATTACCGGGATTTTCATGTCAAATTTGGGTTACTCATGTTTGACGCTACCTGATCTGTTTATTATGTGTTGGCAGGTCATACCATATACATTACTGTCAAGTAATACAACCCAAACCAGCTTACTCCATGTCGAGTTTGAATCAGCTGTGTTATCAGTCATGTTAAAGATTGACACCCCTACAATTGGGCATTACATCACATCAATAGTTAAATTCGAACGAGTCTTACCTGTGATTTTCTGGTAAAATTGTATGAGGGACAAAAAATCTTTTGGACCATGATATCGCACTCTTGACGTCTGATTGACTATTAAAATAGAAGGGAAGCTAGGGATTCCGTGTCTGGAGAATACACTGCAATAAAGCACATCAAAGGCAGGTGAGTTCAGGCCAAAGACATGTATATTGCCACAACTTCAAAGACGACAAAATTATAGAAGTTTGTAGCATCTCAAAACATTCCAGTAAATGTATTCCTGGTTCTGTTGGAAGTATTCGAGGATGTAAGGCAATAGAATATAGTAATTGTACAAGAAAAAAATTGTCTTCCAAGAAATTATTTACCATCAGACACAACGGCCTAATATTTTGCAACTTTAATGGAAATAGACAAGCAAAAAAATATGCTTCATCCTCTTTGGCAATCAAATTATGCTATTGTAAACATACGAACTGAACACAATCAAACTCTGCATCTTTCTTTGCCTACAAATCTTGCTGTTCAGACTTCATATCCAAGGCAAAAGAAGGAATCTTACGCACAGATAAAAGACATAAGCATATCAAATCAAAGGCTCGCACCTTGGGAAGGCTGAAGATTGCTCAACTGCCAAATGCTCTATTTGAGGGAACATGAAGCTGAGCATTTCAAAAGTAGGATACAACCTGCGTGAAAATGGGCACCAGGAAGCGTAAAAGAGCACAGAAGTATAACCAGTCTTCTGTTTTGATGCCAACGCTCTGTCAATGAAGTTTCCATCCACCTGAAGAAGATAACATAATAAACGTCATATTTACTTAATGGAAGCTGATGGAGAAAGAATAAAAAGGAAAACATATATTCAAGATAAAATTGTCCAAGTGGTAAATACTAATGAAATATAATAAATTATGACCACAGATTTAATCATGGTTTTTAAGGACTATATATAACCCTGAGGCTACCACGGAAGGAAATCAACCAGCCATTGAAATTGAAATCGAAATCACTGGGGAAAACATAAGCATCCTCAACTACGCTAGATAAAATAATAGAACCAGGGATACTTGGGCAGAAGTTGGGAGATTGATAAATACAAACCCTGTCATTCAACGCTGTCTGTAACAAAATTGATCACCTTGAACAGAATTATGCTTAGATTAATCATTTAAATTGATTATCTTGATGAGAAAGCTACAACAGAAAAAGGTGAAAACTATTTCAAAAGGCTGGGTCTAAAGTGAACCATTTCTATTAGATAATAAAAAAATTGAGCATATAAATGGGAATATCACATGGTAGGCTCCACATACACAGAGCTGACATCAACCTAGGGCCTGTTTGGGATTGCTTTTTGGAGACCCAAAAGCGCTTTTGAAATAATTGAAAAAATTAATTATAAATATAAAAAAATTGAAAAAAATAAAATTTGTTTCGAGTGTGTTTTAGAAGCACTTAGAAGTGGTTTTGAGAAGCACTTTTGTATAAAAGCGCTTTTATCAAATTTGAAAAGCGTTTTTAAGCCTTTTAGAAGCAGTCCCAAACAGGCCCCTAAAAAACACTTCGCTCAGAAACAAAGAAGCTGTAGCAGAATGGAAGCTATGGCAAATCCACTAGAAGTCGGCCACAGAAAAAGAAAATAACATGACATCTGAATGTTCAAACTCCATATGCACAACAGGTCAATGACAATTGATCTGATTCCAACTTGATTAGAAAGCTAAATCATATTTCTTCACAGAAATATCTTGTGCTTATGAGCTAAAAAAGCTATTTAATATCTCAAACAACCAACAAGAGTTGAAAAACTCATTGATGAGGACATCATTGTCAAACCCTTTAGGGTTTATGAGCGGAAGAAATGGAAGAAGAGAACACCTAATTCATCTCTATCCATATGGCTGGATTAATTGTTCTCAAGTTAATTACTGCAACTGTGGGGGACGATTTATGAGTTTTGTTCTAGAAGTCTATGTTGAGTCTGGTGTCTTTTCAACTACTTAAGTTTCAGTTTAGGAGTTTTGAAATTTCCTTTATTAAGTCTTGTATGCTTCAGGTTCAGAAGTCTGAGAGTCTTATATTTAATTGAGTCTGAAATGCTAGTTAATGGGGGATATCTGTTTAAGTATAAAAAAGTGCAAGTGCCTTATAGCAAGTCATGATTTGATGAATAAAATTATCTGAGTTTTCTGAGTTTCCTGAGATGGGAGTGTTATTGTGAAGCCTAATTGGTAGTGAAGCCTGGGAGAGAATCTTAATTTCTTTTATATCCCCTATCCTATTGTTTCTGTCCTAATTGCTCCTAATATTAGAGTTTTTGAAACTGGTGTCTAAGGCAGTAGGTATACTGCACCACTCATCCTCGACAAATTAGCTGACACATAGATATTTGAACACTTTAAGATTAAAAAACTACTTCAAACAATCTGGAAAATGCTTGGGATCCCAAATATTTTTAATGATTCCGACTTATCAATTTACAAGATGGCCTTGGGATTAAATTAAATAATTTCAAAGTTCTTCAATTAAACATACTGTTGTCTAAAACTAAAAGAAAAATAACTAAGCCCACCATTGTCTCCCACAGTCCCACTCTCCTTCTCCTTCTTAGTACCTAATATCGATGTGCCGGCTATAGAATAAAAATACCATACAAGGGGCAACAATACATCAATTCATTCATATGAAACATAAATTACTTCACATTTCAATAATAACAAATTGGATAGCTATGGTTTACTCTGAAATGGATAGTAGGGACTAGGGTTTTACTTCGAATCTGATAAATAAAAACTCAGCTTTCAGGGTTATGGTGGATTTGTTTTCTACAAAGGTTTTGCAATGAGTTTTGGGGCATTTAGATTTATTTATATATATTTCTTTTATTTTTTTCCTTGAAATAAATTAACTTTCTTTTAAGATATGTTGTAATTTAACAAAAATATGACATGTCATGTGCCACATCATTTGGTACCCAAATTTGGTATCAAAATTTGGGATCTCTACTATCACGTTTCAAGAATATGCCACATCAACATCCAATGTCACTTTTTGAAACTATTTATAATCACAGCATATAAATTCATCATAAGTCTCAGACCTAATTCTCTCTCTCCAATTTTCATAACCTTTTCAGGAATAATAAAATTGTGTTTGAAGTAAATTAGACTAAAATACTTACAAGACTTATTAGTGGGGTAACGCTAAAAAGCTGATTTTATTTTATTATTCTTTTTATACCCAGAAATCCCCAAACCCACTTCACGGACCCAGGCTAGAAAATGGGACATCCAGCTCAATCCCCAATCTCTAGGTGGGTATCGTGAGGGAGTTCAAACCCAAGGCCACATGGAAGCAACCATGGGCCTGGCCCTCCCTACCAACCCACTTCGCGGACCCAGGCTCGAAGCTAGGGCCTCCAGCTGAACCCTAAATCTTTAGGAGACGGGAAACTCTAGCAATTAGCTAGAAAGGTAACATGAGGGGGTTCAAACCTCAGGCCACATGGAAGTAAACCATGGGCCTGGCCCTTCCTACCAGATCTCAAATTACAAACTGATCGCAAATCCCTAAGGGCTGCCCTCTACTTTTTTTACATCCCCCCCCCCTCTCCTTCTAACATGCACATCTCTCCCCTCTTTTTAATCTCTTCTTTTCTCCCCAAATGCTTATCTCTTTCCCTCTGTCATTCTGAATTACATCAAAACTTCTTCTTCTCTTTAGTCTGAATTTTGTAGTGCTATACACTATTAATTTACTTTCTTGTAGTACTTTCATGAATTTTGGAAGCGTATAGATTAATGTTCATAAAGTTGAATGAATTTTAGAGCGTGTAAACTCAAGAACTTTGTTGTTTATTTTGAGTTCCTAAATTTCTTATGAATAATCATATGCTTAAAGGCAATGAGTTATAAAATCAAAAAGTAAAAAACATAGAGAGAATGACAGCATTAGGTATTTCATAACAAGCTAAAAAGCTTGAATTGTCTGACATGCCACTGGATCAAAGAGCTCTTTCTAACAAAGACATGGTGCACATGTGGATTCACAAAAGATTTATGAATTTAACTTCATATGCCAAGCCCAAACAATGCCACATACCTTGCTCCTAAATCGTTCAACTATCAAAATTCAAGGCATCAAAATTGGGTGAAATTGCGGGTGCATCATATTACAACTTCGTTGAATAATATGTCCATATAATATATTTGTAGGACGAACCATCAATGCAACAGCTTGTACGACACTTGCGCATAATCTGTGTTGCGGCTGTTATTAATTTGTAACTATTTGACCTGTACATGGATACTGTTTCTGCTTTAGCATGTTTTACAATTTACCCCTAAACCCATAGGATATATTTGTAGGACTAATCATCAATGCAACAGCTTGTACTACACTTACATATAAAACATTTAAATTTTTACTTCCTACTAAACTCTTCACTCGATAATGCAGTGGCAAAGGCATTTCTCTCACCCCAAGTTCGACTTTCCCTCTCCCCCGCTGAGAAAAATAAATAAATAAATAAAATAACTAATATACATACTACATCATGATTACTGAGAAGTGCCTACCTAGCACATTAACAGAGTTATATGCCTCTCTCCATATGGCCTCTATTAGTTTTTCTGGAGAATTCAGTCTAGATCTATGTCCTTGACATGCCTCAAAGATTAATTCAAATGAATACAAATCACACTGAAAAAGTAAAAGGAGAATTTACCTAAGACAAACCACCAAACTCTTTCTTTCATTCTCTATTTACATCATTGATCACAATCCCAACTTTCAGACAAAAAACAAATTAAAAAGAGAATCCCAACTTTTATGTTTTCCAAATGTTTCATGTTTTGTGTTTTGTTAATCAGATGTCATTGCACCCACAGAAACAAAATGCTCAAGCATCGAAAAGTCAACCAATACCTATAATTTTCCCACCATCCAAACCCTACCCATGGAATACCAGAAATAAAACCTCAAAAAACGAGTCATCCGAACAATGAAAACAAGCATCACCAACCCATAAATCCACAGTCAATTAAAATTTTCAATAATCAACAAAAGGATCAGTCAATTAAATAACTAAGCAGACATTTAAGAAATCAAAAACACAAACGTACTTGGAGTGGTGGGTAGGGGGCGATTGCGACGGGGCATTGAGATTGAAGATTAATACGGAAGAAATCCGATTCGTGAGAGCAGAGAGCGGAAGACGAAACCAATTGCAGCAAAGCCAAGGTGGTTATATATAAGAATATCACAGATTTAGCCATATATGAACAATAGCTCATTGAAGACGAAGAAGAACAAGATGAAGAAGATGAAGAACAAGGGTGTGAGAAGAGAATACACAGGAACAAGAAGGGCAAAATGGGAAGCAAAAGAAAAGATAAAGCTAAAGGAATGGAATTTTATCTGAAACAAACTGCTGAATATAGATGGTACGTTGTAATGGTTGTTGTTGTGATCTCTTGTTGGGTGTGGACTGTGGATGTGGGTGGCTGATTTATCTGTATCTCCTACAATTTGGAGAGCTCTATTCGTGTGTGAATAAAAATGGGTGCTCATAAATTGAGAATCTGCACCTGGCACACATTATAACCACGATACAATTTTTTTTTTCCTTAACCTAACAAAAAGAATCTGAACAATAAGAATTTTCCTTTTGCATGTATTAGACAAAAAGTCGTGCTTATATAAGCAACCGTTGTTGACAAATAAATCTGACGACTGAGATAAATACACGGTGTTAAATATAAAAGTCTACAAAAAATATAGGGCCTGTTCGGTAAAGGTTTACAAAACCATTTTATAAATATTGTATTGTGAAATGAAAACATAAAATTGTATTTTATATTTTTAAGATTTAAATAAGCGTTCGGTAGTGAGAGTTGGGAAGTGATTTTTTTTTTTGAGATAACTAAATTCATTAAGAACGACAATAGCTGTTACATCGAGGGGGACTTAATACCAAACCTCGAGTGGGAGGATGTATATCCTCGTAGATAACATCCTCAATGATAGAGGGAGTATTATCTATCCAACAATCATCAACAATAGAAAAACTAGCAACGTGAGCTAATCTATGAGCCACACAGTTTGCTTCGCGATAGATATGTCTAACATTAAGAGAGGTGATAGCAAGCATGTAATCTTTGCAGTCACCAATGATAGGACCAATGTCAGAGTAGTCCTCACCAAGAGTATTCACGGCAGTCACCAGTGTAGCACAGTCCGACTCCAAAATTAAGTTGTTCCATCCCTGATGAAGAGCAAGGAGCATCCCAGCCCTAAAGGCCTCAGCCTCAACAAAGATAGCCGAGGAGACGTGCTTGATAGTACGATAAAGGGCAGCCATACACCGACCCTTCTCATCTCGGACGATAACTCCAATGCCTCCCAGGTTGAGGTCATAGCGGAAAGCACCATCAATATTCATTTTCAGTCGACCCCTTGGAGGGAGTTCCCAATTTGAGAGTGGGCGCTGCCGTTGTTTGACTTTGGGAGGGTGAAATCTTTGGTATTCCTCCAGCAGCTTGGGAGCCCAAGAAGCCATAAATAGAGGGTTAAAGAATCCCTCATTCCACACTATCTTGTTCCTTTCGGACCAAATAACCCAGAAGCTCATAAAAAGAAGGTCAGTCTCTTGGCACTGAGAAGGGTCCAACAGAAGAACAATCCATTCAATAAGTGAGATATCAGGGAGATCATTTGGCTTCACACCAACAATAGAGGAATTCCAGAAATATTTTAAGGCCTGACATTCCTTGAAGAGGTGAACATCCGTCTCTGCGTGCCTCTTGCAGAAAACACACAAAATCTCAGGGATTAATAGTTTCTTGGCTAAGGCAGTACGGGTGGGTAGGGTACCCCGTAATAGTCTTCACATGAAGACACGTACCTTGGGGGGGACACGTGACCGCCACACTTTGTTCCACAGATACTTACCTGCGTTACTCCTGCCATCAGATGGTGACGCATGATTCTCAAAGTTCACAGTGGTGTGAGCAACGTGGTAACCACTCTTTACAGTGTATAATCCTTTGTTGTCAAAGTGCCAAACTAAACTGTCCATAATAGAGCGGGAGCTGAGAGGGAGTTTCAAGATGATATCCACTTCGGCTTCAGAGAAGAGGTCCACAACTACTGAGTGCAACCAAGTATGGTTTTCATGATCAATTATGTCACCCACCTGCCAGTTCTCAGTGCCCTCCATGGGTAGAGAATAAGGTTTGAAGTTATATGGTAACGGAAGCCAAGGGTCATTCCAGAGAGATACCATCATTCCATCACCAATTTGAAAACGAAGGCCTTTTGAGAGAACATTTCTACCCGCCAGGATACTCCTCCAGGTATATGACATATTAGGTAAAGAAGCAGCCTCCAAGAAACTAGAATTAGGGTGATATCTTGCCTTGAAAACACGGGCAATCAAAGAGTTTGGTTGTTTGAGGAGTCGCCAGCCCTGCTTGGCGAGTAGGGACAGATTGAAAGGGACCATACTTTTGAACCCCGTACGCCGCCCTCAACCTTTGGAGTACACAATTTATCCCAAGCTTCCCAATGAATTTTCTTCTCATTCCCTTTTGCCCCCCCACCAAAACCTAGCCACGAGTTGGTTAATGTCTTGGCATAGTTGTTTGGGAAGTGATATACCCAAATAAAGAACAGCTAGCCACCTATACCAAAAAAAAAAAAAAAAAAAAAAGAACAGCAACCCATTTTCGGATTTTCCGGGTTTGACGAAGATATCCAAGTAGGTTGTATATGTATTCCATTTCCATCTTCTTCTTCTTCTTTCCTCTCTTCTCCTTTCTTCTTCTTCTTCTTTGGTTTACCTTTGTTTTCTTTCTCTCTGTATTGCGGCCACCACAACCACCGCCCCCTCTCTCCACAAGACCACAACCCATCACGTGTCTCCAGTCCAGTCCTCACTAGTACGGCGGCGCCGATTCCTCTGCTCCTTTGCCGCCTCCATCAATTCCACCTTGTGCCCAGTAAGCATGGTGCTTAGACTCCGCCTTTCCAATCAATCCTTCTCTCTCCGGTCACCACCACCGTACCAGTTCTCCAACGTAACCGGATCTCTGCCCGCACCTCCGTCAAAGCCCAATTCAGATTGAGAAGAACAAAGTTGGTTTCATGGTGGTTGATTGGTTGGGCATGGTTGAGAAGAACAGAGTTCGTTCTTAAAAACAATGAAAACGATAAAAAGACGTTTTCAACATATAGGCTAAAATTTGGGATTGGATTCCGTGTTTTCTAAATTTCAATTTTAAAAAATGGCCGCCGAATGCATATTTGGTGTGTTTTTGTTTTATAAATACTGAAAACCGTTTTGGAAAACGGTACCGAACGGGGCCATAAGGATCTGACAAGATCCCCGACTACGGATTAGTTTTTGGGCTTAGGAAGTCTTTGGAACACCGCGGGAATTCACTCAAAAAAAAATATAAGGATTTTCACAAGTACAAAAGAGTTGAATATAAAGATGTATTTGTTCTAAGCATTTTTAAAATAGCAAAATTAGTCTTCACCTCCCTTTAAATTACAATACCACTTCTAACAAAGCCTCTATATATTTCTTTCAAACCACTTTATGCTTCCACTCACTACTTCATTTCAAGACTAGCTTGTACTCTCTCTCTCACACATATTCTGCTTCCTTTGTAATATATCTTCATATATATATATATATATATATATATATATATATATATATATATCTCATTTTGCTTCCTTTGTAATATATCTTCATATATCAATAGAAAATCTTAGTGTGATCTTCAACTAAGTAAGTTCCTTATATTTCATTTTCTTGTTTTCTTTAGTAGACTTCAAGGTAAAAATAGGAAAACACCATTATAATAGTATTATTATCTTGCTAAATTGACGTTCATACTCTCTTGAAGAACTTTATTATAGTTAAATGTATGTCAACATAATTGTCAGATACTGTCAAGGTATCTGTTTCTGCCGTTTCCCAACTGCCCGGTAGTGTCGCACTTGGGTACCTGAAAGCACAAGATTGGTCAGGGAGGTCGGCGTGTACCGACCGAAGGCCCTCCGACGCTCAAGTTAGTACCGGTAGGTTCTGAGAGCAGTGTGTTTGGGATTCGGAGAGAACGTACCTGAATAAGGAGTGATGACTCCTTATATATGAGGTGAGGTCGGAGACAAGCTTTCCTGGCGTGGGGGACATCCCCTGACACGAGGAATATTCTCTGGTCCACTACCTCGATGTGCGCATCGAAGGATGGTGGCGCCTAGTGCAGCACGGGTATGCGACTTAGTGCGATCTATGAGGTAGTGGACAAGCACGTGCGCCGGGTGGCCGTGCCGGCACCGTGGGCTGGCCACTCTCGGTACTCGGTCGGGAGACGTCCATGTGCAGCCGGGGAAAACTTGTTGTCGGTACACCCGGCCTAGTCTTACCTGGGCTCGTAGGGCACGCTGTGGCTTCGACCGCGGCCGGGGCTTACCCCCGTCGTCGGGACGGTATACTCGGTAGGGGATCCCTACCGAGTCGGTAGATGCCGCCGGGGCGTTGCTCGAGGTTACGCGCTCGGTAGGGGATCCCTACCGAGTCGGCGACCGATTCGTGTGATGGGGCTCATAGGCGGGCCGCTCCCAGGTGATAGTGAGCTACTTCGGGCCCCGCACGGGGCCTATCCCGTACGTATATGAAATGGTAGCAACGAAGTCCCCCAAGTCCCGAGCAAGAGGAAACTTTTGGTCGGGGACTTATTTCGAAGTTCATATTAGGATGTAGCGAAGTGTCGGTGGGGCGGCGCCCGGCGGCGCTGGGTACCGTCCTACGTAGTCCCCCAAGTCCCCGACCAAGGGGTTCCTCCCGGTCGGGAATTGTAACCGCTCCGAGTTTCAAGGGAAACCCAAACGTCGTGGCCGTTGAGGTTCTCGGCGTATCTGCCGAGGTAGTGGGGTGATACGTGTCACGCCCGTGCCGGTTCGGAACATCGTGGGGAGCTCAACCGTCTCGCCATAGTGGGGTGACACGTGTCGCCATCCCCGGGCCGCGACGGTTCACGTCGTACGGTCAAGATGGGTTGACTCCTGCTATATATATGGGGGTGAAGAGAGTTCACTTCACCTCATTCTTGCAAATTTCAATTCCGGAGCTCGCAAGCCGTCGGTAGGAGAACGAGAGCTTGTCTCGGTGAAGGCGCTTGTGATCACTCGGTACTCGACCTTCGGCCCTCAACAACCGTAAGTACCGATGAATTGTTGTATATTTGTTTGCTTTTTGTGTTCGTTGTTGTAACGTAGTTTGAGTACCGGTGTCCAGCCCTAGTACCGAGCTAGGTTGCATAGGCATAGGATTTCCCTCCCGATAAGAACCTTGGTGCGGTTTTTGCGGATGTCGACTCGGAGAGTGAGAGTGTCGGCGGTGGTAACGCATTTTCGGCGACGAGCACGAGAGGAGTGCATCGGTGGAGGAGGCTGGTTCGGACTCCGGTTCGAGTACCGCAGCGTAGTTCTTGTTCGCCGAGAACCAGCCGATTTTGTCCGGAGGTATCATTCAAACGGTGGTGAGGGGAGTTACTACCGGTGAGGACATAGTACCCCTTGCCGCGGAACCGTATGTGAAGTCTCGGTCGAGTAGTAGTATGACTCCAGTACCGGTAGGGTTTGCGGTGGACCGGCTGAAGTTGAGTGCGTCTACCGAGGAGGACTTGGTAGCTCTGAGGGAGGCCTTCAACATCCCCAGTTCGGTGACGATGCGCCTACCGGAGAAGGGGGAGCTTAGAGTGCTTCTCCGTACCGGGTGAGACCTTGGTACACCCGTTCTTTTCGGTGAGGGGTTAAGGATTCCCCTACCGGCGTACCAACAACAATTCCTGGCCGAGGTTGGTCTTGCCATCGCGCAGCTCGAACCCCAACACCTGGCGGTGCTTGAACGCGTTGTACACTTTGTACCACCACTGTGGGTTTGGCGAGCCAGACTTGGCGGTGTTCTTTAGCCAGTGGACGTTGGAGGAGCATTCGAAGGCCGACAAGGGCTGGTACAAGCTGAAGTCCGTTTTGAAACCGTGTACCGTTCCTCCTCGAGACACCGCGTGGATGGAGTTCATGCATAAATACAAGAAGGTGATCCGGTGCTGTCTGGCGAAGGAAGCCCTTGACCGGGAGGGTATGACTGGTACAGATGACGTGGAGAGCCACGAGTTTGGTAGTCCCGAGATAATTAGGGATCCGCTCGTCTTTGGCAATCCCATGTCCCAACAGACCTGGAAGAGCAGATACTTCTTTATCGGCGGGGAGTGGGAGTTCCCGGCAGGGTCTGTACCGTCGGAGAAGAGGGTGCCGTGTAGTTTCAAGGATGCCCCCTATTTCTGCCGTTTCCCAACTGCCCGGTAGCGTCGTGCGCGGGTACCTGAAAGCACAAGATTGGTCGGGGAGGTCGGCGTGTACCGACCGAAGACCCTCCGACGCTCAAGTTAGTACCGATGAGTGTTTGAGAGCGAGAGAGTTTGGGATTCGGAGAGAACGTACCTCGATAAGGAGTGAGGACTCCTTATATATGAGGTGAGGTCGGAGACAGGCTTCCCTGGCGTGGGGGACATCCCCTGACACGAGGAATATTCTCTCGGTCCACTACCTCGGTGTGCGCATCGAGGGATGGCGGCGCCTAGTGCAACATGGGCGTGCGACTTAGTGCGATCCGAGAGGTAGTGGACAAGCACGTGTGCCGGGTGGCCGTGCCGGCTAGTGGGGCTGGCCACTCTCGGTACCTGGTCGGCAGACGTCCATGTGCAGCCGGAGGGAGAGCTTGTTGTCGGTACACCCGCCTGGTCTTACCGGTACCGCTCGGGCACGCTGTGGCTTCGACTACGGTCCGGGGCAAGATACTCGGTAGGGGATCCCTACCGAGTCGGTAGACGCCGCTGGGGCGTTGCAGAGATTATATCCTCGGTAGGGGAGCCCTACCGAGTCAGCCATGGGGCTTATAAGCAGGCTGCTCCCGGTGATAGTAAGCTACTTCGGGGCCTATCCCGGCGAAGATATGAAATGGTAGCAACAGAAGTCCCCCAAGTCCCGAGCAAGAGGAAGCTCATGGTCGGGGACTTAATCTAGAAGTTCATATCGGGATGTAGCGAAGTGTCGGTGGGGCAGCTGTGGCGACGCTTGGTACCGTCCTATGTAGTCCCCCAAGTCCCCGAACAAGGGGTTCCTCCCGGTTGGGAATTGTAACCGCTCCGAGTTTCAGCGGAGTTGAAGCGTCGTGGCCGTTGAGCTCCTCGGCGTATCTGCCGAGGTAGTGGGGTGACACGTGTCACGCCCAGGCCGGTTTGGAATATCGTGGGGGAGCTCAACCGTCGTGGCCACGTGTCGCCATCCTGGGTCGCGACGGTTCGCGTCGTACGGTCAAGATGAGTTGACTCCCGCTATATATATGGGGGTGAAGAGAGTTCTCTTCACTTCATTCTTGCAAATTTCATTTCCAGAGCTCTGCAAGCCGTCGGTAGGAGAACGAGAGTGTGCATCGGTAGTGCAAGTTTGATCACTCGGTACTCGACTTTCAGCCTTCAGCAACTGTAAGTACCGATGCCTTGACCTCTTGTATTTGGTTTTCTGTTTTGCTGTTGTAACGTAGTTTGAGTACCGGTGTCCAGCCATAGTACCGAGCTAGGTTGCATAGGCATAGGTTATCCCTCCCGATAAGAGCCTTAGTCCGTTTTTTGCAGATGTCTGACTCAGGGAGCGGGAGTGCCAGCAGTGGCAACGCCTTTTCTGGTGAAGAGCCAGAAAGGAGCTCATCGGTGGAGGAGGCTGGTTCGGACTCCAGCTCAAGTACCGGAACCAGTAGTTCTTGCTCGCCAAGAACCAGTCGATTCTGTCTGGATGGGGTGATTCAGACGGTGGTGAGGGGAATTACCACCGGTGAGGACTTAGAGCCCCTCGCCTCGGAACCGTACGTCAAATCCCGGTCCAGTAGTAGTAGGGCTCCAGTACCGGCTGGGTTTGCGGTGGACCGGCTTAAGCTGAGTGCGTCTACCGAGGGGGACTTGGTGGCGTTGAGGAAAGCGTTCAACATCCCCAGCACGGTGAGCATGCGGCTACCGGAGAAGGGGGAGCTCAGGAGTGCGTCCGCAGCACGGGCGAGACCTTAGTACACCCCGCGTTCTTCGGGGAGGGTCCGCGGATTCCGCTACCGGCGTTCCAAGAACGGTTTTCGGCCGAGGTTGGCCTGGCCATCGCGGCTGAATCCGAATACCTGGCGGTACCTCAACGCCCTGTATACGCTGTACTACCACTACGGGTTCGGGGAGCCGGACCTGGCGGTAGTTTTCAACCAGTGGGCCCTGGAGGGTCACTCGAAGGCCGACAAGGGCTGGTACAAGCTACGGTCGGTATTGAAGCCTTGCAGCGAGTGTCCGCCGGATACCGAGTGGATGGACTTTGTGTACAAGTTCAAGAAATCCACCCGGTGTTGCCTGAAGAAGGATGCTCTGATCCGGGAAGGGATGACCGGTGAGCATGATGTGGAGAGTCACGAGTGTGAGAGTCCCGAGATTGTTAGGGATCCACTCGTGTTTGGCAATCCTACTTCCCAGCAGACTTGGAAGAGTAGGTATTTCTTTGTGGGGGGTCAGTGGGAGGTTCCTACCGGTGCGGCCATACCGGAGAAGAGGGTCCCGTCCGCCTTTAGTGAAGCTCCCGCATCGAGTCGTGTCGATGCAAAGTGTTGTATTTGTGTGTACTTCCCGTTTCTTCGCACTAACCGTTGCCTCACTTGGATTTTTTTGCAGTTGATCAATCTTGGAGGGAGCTTACCGAGAAGCAAGCGGAGGAGATCGCGTGGATTCGCGGCAACATTTCTTTGGTGTTGAGGAGGTCTACCGTTCTCGCTCAACCGGTACTCACTCCATTTATCGGGCCTAGCTCCCGTTCCTAGCCCATGTAAGTGACTTTTGGGTCGGTGCCGTGGCGCCTCTTTGTTATTGTTGTGTTTCTTTTTTTTTCTTTTTTGGTTAACCGGTGGTTCTGACCGCAGTCTTCCGCCAATACCGTCGGTACCGCACTCTCGGAGACGACGGAAGTATGGTCCGCGAGCGGAGGGATTTTTACCGGGTCAAGAAGGTCCCGGGTCGGGACCCGGTGCCCGAGGCTCGCCTGGTCGAGGCCGAGCAGGCCAAGGCCGCGGCAGATGATGCCGGTAGGAAGAAGAAGAAGAGGGCACACAAGGCCCGGCCGGGCCCCGAGACGACCCCGGTGGAGGTAGAGGCTAGCACCGATGCTGATGGTGCCGGCGGGCCGGAGCTCAAGGTTGGCCCTGAGGTACCGGGCGGGGCCTCCAAAAAATGCACCGCCCGCGAAGAGGTAAATCTCTTCCCTTCCTAGATGTCTGGGTTGTACCGGCAAGTACGGGTACTAAACCTTGTAGTAGTTTGTGGAACAGGTGAGGAGCCACCGGAAGAGGCACAAGGAGCAAGATGCTACCGTTGACGAGGTGGCCTAGGCCGCGGCGGGTACCGGCACCACCCCGGCCACGCATAGCTCCGGAGTCGGCTTCGATCTTCGGGAGGGAGATCCCTCGCCGAGCATAACGCGCCGTTCCGCGGTTGCGTGAAGAAAGCGCTGGAGGACCCGCTCCCGGTCTCCCGGCTTGCCACTTTCCCGAGATGAACCTCGGGGATCAAAGGGATCTCCTCTTCCAAAGGCAAGCAGAGGGTATCGTTGCTTTACTTCGTACCTTTTCCTCCTTTTTTTTTTTTTTTTTTTTTGACCCCTTGTTGTGTCGGCCGCAGCCGGCCTACGAGGAGTTGGCCCCGGACCGCCGGCTTGGGCCGGAATGGCAGACGGTGGGCGGGCAGGTGGAGAACCCGCAGAATGGCTATGACACCATGTTTCGCCGAAGGAGCGGGCGGCGGCCGAGCTCGAGAGGACCAAGGCCGAGCTCGAGAAGGCCAAGGAAGAAGCCGACGGGCTTGTCCAGAGGCCGAGGAGAAGGCCAAGGCAGCGGTAGCTACCGAGAGTGCTCGGCTCCAGTGGAGTTCGACCGGCGCCTCGAGTTGGCTCTCGGTGAGGCCGAAAGGAAGCCGTGCTCGCCTACCGTCGCGACCGAGGTCGAGCCGTGGAGCAGGCCACCGCCTACATGAGGGTGGTGCGTACATCCTCGGCAAGATCACGGAGGCTTTCCCCGAGCGGACCGGAGCCGGCTCCCGTGCTCGAGCTCACCGAGGATACATGTTGATGATGAGCACCGGGGCATCCTCGAGGAGATCGAGGAGGAGCCAGTGGTCCCGGCCCAATCGGAGCGACGGCCGCAGCCGCAGCTCGCAGGAGCGAAGTCCCCCAAGTTTGGGTGGTACCGGCCAAGGGCCTTGTATTTTAACTGTTTTTGTCTTTTGTTTTGTTGGGGAATTTAAACCCTTTTTTGAACAATTCTCCCGGTAGGGGGTGCCCTATCGGGGGGTGGTACCTGAATTGGCCCTTAGGCCCTTATTTGTTGTTTTGAACAATGGCGTGTTTCGCCCATTCTATGAATTTTGTTTTTCATATGATGTCGGGAGGGCTGGTTTATTCAGTCTCTCACCCGGTGTTGTGTTCTTTAGCGTTCATATCATGTAGGTAGTTGATACCGGTAGCATGAGGAATTTTAGTGTACCTAAAACTTATGCATGGGGGTAACTGGTACTGGCCACATGTCTTACAGAAGTTTGGCATGGGGGTAGCTGGTACCGGCCACATGCTTAATAAGATAACCAAAACTTATGCATGGGGGTAGCTGGTACCGGCCACATGTCTTACAGAAGTTTCATTTTTGTTCTTGGCATTTATGCATTATCGGTAGGAGAGCAAACATTCATGCAGACAGAAATTTTATAGTGGTTCACCTGGCTCAATGCGAGTCCTAGGTTACGTCCACTGTAGGAGTTTCACTATGGTAAACAATAATTACAAGTGTTTGAAAAGTGGTGAGGTCCACTTAGCCGGTATGTTCCGGACTTTTTTATGGGTAGTAGTAGCGAAGGTGCTCAATATTCCATGGATGTGGGAGCATGCACCCGGTGGAGTCCATGAGCCGGTAGGTTCCTGGCTTGAGGACTTCGACTACCCGGTATGGGCCTTCCCACCGTTGGTTGAAGGTCATGGCTGCTGAGTTCTTCGTACTTTGTCTTACCCTTCGTAGTGCCCAGTCCCCCAGCTTGAGGTACCGGCACTTTGCCTTCGCGTCAAACTTGCGCTTGAGCTGGTTTTTGTGTTCTGCGTTCCGGAGGTTGGCCTGTTCCCGACGTTCCTCGAGTAGGTCCCGGTTGAGGCACAACTGTTCTTCATTTTCATTTGGATCGTATGTGTCGATCCGGTGTGTTGTGGAATTGATTTCAACCAGTACCACGGCTTTTGCACCGAAAGCAAGGGAAAATGGCGTCTCGCCGGTGGCAGCCTTGTACGAGGTGCGGTACGCCCAAAGAACCTCTGGTAGCAGTTCAGGCCATGCGCCTTTCTTGTCACCGAGCTTGGTCCTCATGGTTCTCTTCAGGATTTTATTGACTGCCTCCACCTGACCGTTGCTTTGGGTGGGCCACCGATGCGAAGGAAAGGGTGATGCCCTTCTCCCAGCAGAATTTCCTGAAGGATGCAGAGTCAAATTGTTTACCGTTGTCGGTGACAATGACTTCAGGGATACCGAAGCGGCAGATGATATTTTCCCAGATGTCGGACTGTACTTGCCGGGAGGTGATGGATTTGAGGGCCTTGGCCTCTCGTCCACTTGGTGGAGTAGTCGGTGGCGACTACCACGTGTTCAACACCACGGTACCCTCGGGGTACGGGCCCGATTAAGTCGATTCCCCATTGGGCAAGGGGCATGGATCGACCATTGTCTCCAGTGGCCGGTACGTTTGGTGCGTTGAACCGGCAGGCCTTGCATTGCCTTGTAAATGATATGGCGTCCCGGAGGAGTGTTGGCCGAAGTAGCCGAGGCGGATGAGTTTGTGGGCCAATGCTCTTCCCCCGGTGGTGGCCACATATGCCCTCGTGTACCTCCTTGATGGCATCTCGGGACTCGGCCGGTCCGAGGCATCGTAGATACGGTAGGGAGTGAGCCCGCCGGTAGAGGTGATTGTTGATGATGAGATACGGGAGGACCGGAATCTCATTTTTGGCCTCATCACTATCTCTCGGTAGGAGCCGTCACACAAGTACTCGAGGATCGGTGTCATCCGGTTCGCCTCCTCCAGACGTAAGTGATTCACCTCGGTGGGCACTGTCTTGGTGCTTCGGCTTTCTAGCATGTCAATAGGTACCGAGTTCTCGGCGTTGGGGTCAATAGCCGAGGCTATTCTGGCCAGGGCGTCAGCCCTTTGATTTTCTTCTCTTGGTACCTTCGTTAGCTTGAAGCATGAGAAACCGACAGTGAGCTCTTTTGCCAAAGTCCTATACCGAGACATGATGGGATCTTGGGCCCGGTAGTCCCCCGAGACTTGGTTGACAATGAGTCGCGAGTCGCCGAAGACTTGGAGCTGCTGGGCTCCCATGTGCCGGGCTAGCCGAAGGCCGGCCAGGAGTGCTTCGTACTCGACCTCAATGTTGGAAGCCTTGAAGTTGAACCGGAGAGCATTCTCGAGCCGAGATGTGTCGGGACTACCGATGTGAGAGGTGATAAGGATGAGTCCGGCCCCGCTACCGTGGGTGTTCGAGGCACCATCCACATATAGTTTCCAGATCGGTAGTGCAGGGTCAAACTGTGTTTCCTCACCGGTGGCCTGGGCCGTCTCTACCGAGCCAGCTCCTTCTACCGATGTGGGTGTGGACTGCACAGAGGTGAATTCGAGACAAAGTCGCCCGCACTCGTGCCTTAATTGCCGGTCGAGGCCGGTAGGTGATGTCGAACTCGTTGAGCTCGATGCTCCACTTCATGAGTCTGCCAGATGCCTCTGGCTTTTGTAGGATCAGCCTGAGTGGGTGATCGGTAAGCACTACAATGGGGTGTACCTGGAAGTATGGGCGAAGCCTTCTGGCCGAGATCATGAGTGCGAGGATGAACTGCTCGATTTTGGGGTACCGATCTCGGTATCCACAAAAGATTTGCTTGTGTAGTCTACCGGTAGGTCCTCCTTGTTGTGGCTCCTGACTAGGATCGAGCTCACAGCGGTCCTCGATACCGATAGGTACAAGAAGAGAGGTTCGCCTAGTACCGGTCGGCTGAGCAGCGGTGCCGCTGCCAGATACTCCTTCAATGCTGTGAAGGCTTGCTCGCACTCAGTGGTCCAGCCCTCGAACTTCTTCCCAGTCTTCAAAATTTTGAAGAATTGGGCACACCGGTCGGTAGACCGTGATATGAACCGGGAGAGAGCTACGATCCTACCGTTAAGGCTCTGGACATCCTTGAAGGTTTTAGGAGATTCCAAGTCCAGGATCGCTCTGATCTTCTCGGGATTAGCCTCGATACCCCGTGGCCGACCATGAAGCCAAGGAATTTTCCTTCGCCTACGCGAAGACGCACTTCTCGGGATTGAGCTTCATCCCATAGTCCCGGAGGATGGAGAATGTCTCTTGTAGGTCGGTAAGGTGGTCGTTTTTCTTTAGGCTCTCGACGAGCATGTCGTCAACATACACCTCACGGTCCTCCCGATCCGCTTGGAGAACGGGCGGTTGACCAACCGTTGATAGGTGGCCCCGCATTTTTCAATCCGAAAGGTAGGACCTTGTAGCAAGATGGACCTTGGTCGGTCATGAAGGAGGTGTGTTCCGGTCCTCGGGATCCGGCTTGATCCGGTTGTAGCCCGAATAGGCATCCACGAAGCTCAAGGCCTCGTGACCGGCAGTGGAGCTGACAAGCCGCTCGATCCTCGGTAGAGGGAAGCCGTCCTCGGGACATGCTTTGTTCGAGATCGGTGAAGTCGATGCACATTCCCCACTTCCCGTTGGGTTTCTTCACTAGTACCGGTTGCCTAGCCATCGGGGGTATTGAACTTCCGGATGAAATCGATACTCACAGTTTGTCGACCTCGGTCTTCATTGCCTCGTACCGCTCTTGGTCCCCGACCCGCCTCTTCTGCCGCACCGGCCGGTAGGCAGGATCAATCCCAAGCTTATGGGAGATGGTTGAGGTAGAGATACCAGGCATATCGGCGTAGGACCAGGCGAACACCGAGGCGTTGTCCTTGAGGAGCTTGATCAAGTCGGTACGTAGGACGACCGGTAGGCCGGTACCAATCTCGACTACCCCGTCGGCTGTTCGGGAACAAAGCAACTGTTCTACCTCCTCGTGGGGCTTCCCCCGTATGACTACCGCTCTTTCCCGAGGGTCATCCGGCTCGTCCGTCGCCGCCGCGTTATTCTCGGGTGCGACGCCGCACACGTCCCGGTAGGCTGTCGTGGCTTTGTCTCTCGGGGCATAGCAAGACCGGGCACGGGCCGACTTCCCCGATAGAGGCAACCCCGGCGGAGTCGGGAACTTTAGTATGAGCAAGTAGTAGCACACGCAGCTCCAATTTGGCAAAGAATGGGCCTACCGAGGATGAAGTTGTAGGAGGATTCACAATCCACTACCAAGACGCGAGCCGATAGCCTCGGGACCGGGGTACCGTCCGACCCTCGACGTCGAGCCAAACGCTACCGAGGGGTTGGACAATGTCTCCCGAGAAGCCGATGAGTGGATTCACCGTCCTTGAGATGTTTTCGGGGGTAGGTCCAACTCGAGGTAGCACTCTTGAAGATGACATTGGCGAGCTACCACCGTCGACCAGCTCCTTGTGCATCGGGTCGGTATGGACCTTGGCAGATATTACGAGTGGGTCATCGTGGGGGTCACGATACCGGTTTCCTCCTCGCCGGAGAATCCTATGTTCCAAGGATCTCGTTTCGTCTCTTCGCACCGGCGCGGTGTACCGAGAAGCACCGCAGGTGCTGCTTAGCCTCCTTCACATGGGATCTGTGTTCGGAGCGGGTGGTACTGAAGAGGGTGGGTCCTCCACTGATGGTGAAAATTTCCTTTCGGTACCCCTGAGGGGTCTGGCCAACATACTGGGTGAGTTTCCCATCTCGGTGCAATTGCTCGGCAACATCCCTCAGGGCTTGGCACTCCTCGGTACTGTGAGTACCGGACTGATGATGGGTGCAGAATTTATGGTGGCCTCTTCTAGGGCTGAGGGAAGAGTTGGGGGTTTTCCTTGTAGATGTCCTCTATTGGTTTGTTGAATATGGTACAAACCGGTAGGCTGTCATCGGCGAGGTCCCGCCGGTTGGATTTCTTTGACCTGTTTTGCCTCCAAGAATTCTTTTTCTTGGGGTACTGTTTGTACCCGGTTTCAGTCCAGCCGTGGCTTGGAGTGTTTATCTGGTTGCCACCGGTAGCCGGGGTGCATGACCATCCACCTTGGTAAGCTGGGGGTGCACTCGGGGTTGAGTAGCCGGAGCTCTGCCCCGGGTCGTATTGATTGGAGTAGAGCGGTACCCTTGGCTCGCAGTGGCCGGAGTCAACCCGGTATACCGGTCGGTATTGGTTGTTCTAGGGGCTTGGTATTGGTGATTCCGCTCCCGATGGGGAGGATCATACCGTTGATTGTTATTACGGTTTCCCCGTTATTGTTCCGGTAGTTGTTGCCCCGGTTGCGCTTGTCATCTCCGCCTAGGTTCTTCGACCTTGGGCGCGCCGGTTTGCTCTTGCTTGCGTTTATCCCGGTAGGGTCCACGATCACCGTGGAGGCCTTCTTCGCCTTTGTGCATTTCATTGAGATGAGACTTTCTCTCGTAGGTTAGATAGTAGGCCGCGGCGTCTTGGCCGGTTCGCTCACGAGCTCGGTATAGGTGAACACCGTGCTCGTGGAGTTCGGTTCCTCGAGGAACTCTTCCGGTTCCAAGCCATCCGGAAGATCCGGGCTGCGCGGATGTCATCCTTGGTGTTGCGGCGCCGGTAGGCAGCTTTAAACCGTTCCACGTAGTCGCCCAACCGTTCGCCCGCGGTTTCGGAAGCCGGTGAGCTCCCCTACCGAGTAGAAGAAGGTTGGACTTGGTGGCATACTCGGTGGTGAAGGCTTCAACCAGTTGCTCGTAGCTGTCGATGAGACTCCGGCTCTAGTTGATAGAACCATAACATGGCCTCCCGAGTTAGGGTATTGACAAAGGCATGGCACCGGTCCTCATCGGTGTAGCCCCCGCCGTTGTAGGCGGGACTGGAAGGCAGTCACATGCATCACCGGGTCATCCTTGCCGGTGTAAGGATCCATCTTCGATTTTTGAAGTCCCGGTTGGGGTTATAGATCCCGCCGGTGAAGGGACCGATGGGTTTCTTGGCTACGCCGAGGCTAGACGCACTCCGGCGGTACCGGTCTCAATTTTTCCGAGACGGTCATTGAGTTCTCGGAAGAGGCTGGTCGGCGTGTCTTCTTCCACTCGTGGCCCGGGGGCGACGGTAACGAGTTCCTCGTGGAGGGTGTCGCAGTCCTCGTCGGTATCTTCTTCCCGGCACGGAACGGACTACGCCCTCAACGTCAAGGAACGAGACTGGGGAGCCGGTAGGGCCCGGTCCGCCTTTCCGGTACTCGGTGCCTTGGTCTCGGAGGAGTGTCGACTCTCGGGAGAGGCGCCGACACCGACCGGGCCGGGGTCGGCATCCGGGTGAAGCGTTCCCTCGGCGGGCCGATTTCCCGGCACTAGCCTGCGAGCGGCGAGCCGATCGCGGCGCAATCGCTCATTGCTCTCCCGGAGTTCTCGGATCATGGCTTCGAGTTTCGCCACCATGGAGGGCTCGGCCTTGGTGGGACTCGGGGGTCTCCGACCCGGTGTAGTGGACCGCCGCAGGTATGTCTTCAGGAAGGGGTCCCAGGCCAGCGATGGTCATGGTTTCCTTCGCGGATTTGGACTTCTTGGTCTGCTTCGCTGGCTGTGAGCCATCGCTAGCCGATTTTGTCATTGCTTGACCGGTAGAACACCTCACGGAGTGAGTAAGCTTTGGTTATGAAGTGGTGGAAATGTTCCCACAGACGGCGCCAAATGTTTCTGCCGTTTCCCAACTGCCCGGTAGCGTCGTGCGCGGGTACCTGAAAGCACAAGATTGGTCAGGGAGGTCGGCGTGTACCGACCGAAGACCCTCCGACGCTCAAGTTAGTACCGATGAGTGTTTGAGAGCAGAGAGTTTGGGATTCGGAGAGAACGTACCTCAATAAGGAGTGAGGACTCCTTATATATGAGGTGAGGTCGGAGACAGGCTTCCCTGGCGTGGGGGACATCCCCTGACACGAGGAATATTCTCTGGTCCACTACCTCGGTGTGCGCATCGAGGGATGGCGGCGCCTAGTGCAGCATGGGCGTGCGACTTAGTGCGATCTGAGAGGTAGTGGACAAGCACGTGTGCCGGGTGGCCGTGCCGGTACTAGGGGGCTGGTCACTCTCGGTACACGGTCGGGAGACGTCCATGTACAGCCGGAGGGAGAGCTTGTTGTCGGTACACCCGCCTGGTCTTACCGGTACCGCTCGGCACGCCGGGGCTTCGACTACGGCCAGGGCGCAGTATACTCGGTAGGGGATCCCTACCGAGTCGGCAGACGCCGCCGGGGCGTGCAAAGATTATATCCTCGGTAGGGGAGCCCTACCGAGTCGGCCCACGGGGCTTATAAGCGGGCCGCTCCCGGTGATAGTGAGCTACTTCGGGGCCTATCTCGGCGAAGATATGAAATGGTAGCAACACCCCCGGTTGGTAGTCCCTACCGAGCATGGACATGTATAGTATTGTTTGCTGATATCGGTACTAACCCTTTGTTTCTTTGTGTGCAGTGGATCAGTCTTGGAGGAGGCTTATCGAGAGCCAGGAGAAGGAGATTCGCTGGATCCGGGAGAACATATCGATTGTGTAGAGGAGATCCACGGTACTCCTTAATCGGTTCTCGCTTGACAAGTCGAGTTTGGCCCCCTTACCGAGTCCTTGTAAGTGCTTCTCGGTAATCCCTTGTGGTTTCTTTTGCTGCTTGCTTCTAATACCGATACCTGCCTTTGATTGTAGTTATCTACCAATACCGGCGGTACCGCACGCTTAAGGGAGACTCAAGTATGGTCTGTGAATGCAAGGACTTCTATCAGCTAAAGAAGGCCACGAGTGAGGACCCGTGCGGAGGCTCGGGTGGTGGAGTCGGGTCCGGCCGGTGCTTCGCCGCCGCGATACGGCCGGTAGGAGGAAGAAGAAGAATGCCCACAAAGCTCGGTCTACCGCCGAAATGGAGGTGGAGACGGAGGTGGAGGTGGATGCCGGTCCCGAGACCGAGGTTGTATCCGAGGGCCGGATGGGTCCTCCAAGAAGCGTTCGCTCGGGAGGAGGTAACCTCGGTCTCTTGTACCTTGATGCCGTAGCATTTGTATCGGTACTAACACTTGTGGTAGTTCGTTAAGCGGTGAAGGACCACCGGAAGAAGCGGAAGGTGCACGAGGCTGCTGGTTGATGAGGGGGTTCGAGTGCTTGGGGGCTGCCGTGCTGCTCTTGCCATGCACAGCTCCGACTGTGCCCCTATCTTCGGGAGGTTTATTCCTCTTGAGAATGCCAAGCTTTTTCGTGGCTTGGTGAATAGGGCAATGGAAACTCCGCTTCCACCCTCGCGGCTTGCCGTCTATCCCGAGATGAGCATGATAGATTAGAGGGACGTCCTCTTCCAGTGCAAGCAAAGGGTACCGTTGCTTGAGCTCTCCTCTTGCTTTGCTTGTTTTTTTTGTTTTTTGTTTTTTAACCTTTGTTGTATCGGTGTTGCAGCTGGCCTACGAGGAGATGCTCCTGGACCGCCGGTCCGGAAGGAATTGTAGACGGTGGGTGGGCAAGTCGAGAACCTGCGAATGGCTACGACAATATGTTTGCCGTGGAAGGAGCGGGCGGTGGGCCGAGCTTGAAAGGACCGAGGAGGATGCGGTAGGCTTGTCCCGGAGGCCGAGGAGAAGGCCAAGGCTGCGGTGGCTGCCGAGAGTGCTCGGCTCCGGGTTGAGTTTGATCAACGCCCGGAGGTGGCTCTCGGTGAGGCAAAAGGAGGTCGTCCTCGCCACCGTCGGGACCGGGGTCGAGCGCGTGGAGCGGGCCACCGCCTATATGGAAGGTGGTGCGTATATCCTCGGGAAGATCGAGGAAGCCTTCCTCGGGCAAGACCGGAGTCAACCGTCGGTGCCCGAGGTGACCGAGGACTTTGTCGACGATGAGCATAAGGCCATCCTCAAGGAAATCGACGAGGAAGTGCTCGGTGCTCCCGTCGCCTGACCACAGCCAGTAAAGTCCTCCATGTTGGGTGGTACCGGCCGGGGGCCGTTTAACTTTTATGTTTTGCTTTAATTTCCCCTTTTTTTTTTTGGGATTTTAAACCCCTTTTTGAACAATTCTCCCGGTAGGGAGTGCTCTCTCGGGAGCGGGTATTATGGTTGGCCATAAGGCCTTTTATTTTGTGTTTGAACAATGGCGTGTGTTCGCCTTTTCTATGAAATTGCTGCTTTTCATTTTACATCAAGTTTGCACTCGGGAGGACTGCATTAGTCAGTTTCTCTTCCGGTATTGTTTTCTTGAGTATTCATTTCATGTGGGTAGTTGATACCGGCAACATGATTAGCAAACTTTGTGAAGTTGCAGGTAGTTGATACCGTTAGTCGTATATTTACAGAGATAACTTATGCATGGGGGTCGCTGGTACCGGCCTCATGTCTTACATAAGTTTTACATGGGGGTCGCCGGTACCGGCCACATGTTTAGATATAAGAAAACTTATGCATGGGGGTCGCCGGTACCGGCCACACGTCTTACGAAGTTTTACATGGGGGTCGGCCGGTACCGGCCACATGTTTAGATATAAGGAAACTTATGCGTACGGGGGCGCCGGTACCGACCACATGTCTTACGAAGTTTTACTACGGGGGTCGCCGGTACCGGCCACATGTTTAGATATAAGGACACTTATGCATGGGGGTCGCTGGTACCGGCCACATGTCTTACAGAAGTTTCATTTTTGTTCTTGGCATTTATGCATTATCGGTAGGATAACAGTCATACATAAGCACATAGAGACAAGATTTATAGTGGTTCACCTGGCTCAATGCGAGTCCTAGGCTACGTCCACTTGTAAGGGGTTCCACTATAGTGAAGAATAATTACAAGTGTTTGGCAAGTGATAACGTCTTAGCCGGTATGTTCCGGATTTTTTCTTTGTTTTTATGGGTAGTAGTAGCGAAGGTGCTCAATATTCCATGGATGTGGGAGTATGTACCCGGTGAAGTCCATGAGCCGGTAGGTTCCTGGCTTGAGGACTTCGATCACTCGGTATGGACCTTCCCATCGTTGGCTGAATGTCATAGCTGTAGAGTCCTTCGTACTTTGCCTTACCCTGCGTAGTGCCCAGTCCCCCAGCTTGAGGTACCGGCACTTTGCCTTCGCATCAAACTTGCGTTTGAGCCGGTTTTTGTGTTCTGCATTCCAGAGGTTGGCTTGTTCCCGACGTTCCTCGAGTAGGTCCCGGTTGAGGCACAACCGTTCTTCATTTTCATTTGGATCATATGTGTCGATCCGGTGTGTTGTGGAATTGATTTCAACCGATACCACGGCTTCGCACCGAAAGCCGGGGAAAATGGCGTCTCGCGGTGGCAGCCTTGTATGAGGTGCGGTACGCCCGAGAGAACCTCCGTAGCAGTTCAGGCCATGCGCCTTTCTTATCACCGAGCTTGGTCCTCATGGTTCTCTTCGGGATTTTGTTCATCGCCTCCACCCGACCGTTGGTCTGTGGGTGGGCCACCGATGCGAAGGAAAGGGTGATACCCTTTTCCCAGCAGAATTTCCTGAAGGATGCAGAGTCGAATTGCTTACCGTTGTCGGTGACAATGACTTGAGGGATACCGAAGCGGCAGATGATGTTTTCCCAAATGAAGGACTGTACTTGCTGGGAAGTAATTGACTTGGGGGCTTTGGCCTCTGTCCACTTGGTGGAGTAGTCGGTGGCGACTACCACATGTTCAACACCACCGGTACCCTTAGGCGTACGGGTCCAATTAAGTCTATTCCCCATTGGGCAAAGGGACATGGGTTGACCATCATCTCCAGTGGCTGGGACTGTTTCGGTACGTTTGGTGCGTTGAACTGGCAGGCCTTGCATTGCCTTGTAAATGACACAGCGTCCCGGAGGAGTGTTGGCCAGAAGTAGCCAAGGCGGACGAATTTGTGGGCCAATGCTCGTCCTCCGGGTGGTGGCCACGGATGCCCTCGTGTATCTCCTTGATAGCCTCTCGGGACTCGGCCGGTCCGAGGCATCGTAGGTATGATAGGGAGTGGGCCCGCCGGTAGAGATGGTGGTTGATGATGAGGTACGGGAGGACCGGAATTTTATTTTCTTTGCCTCATCATTATCTCTCGGGAGGGAGCCATCACGCAGATATTCCAGGATTGGTGTCATCCAGTTCGCCTCCTCCAGACGCAAGTGATTTACCTCGGCGGGCATTGACTCGGTGCTTCGGCTCTTTAGCATGTCAATAAGTACCGAGTTCCCGGGGTTGGGATCAATAGCCGAGGCTATTCTGGCAAGGGCGTCAGCCCTTTAATTTTCTTCTCTCGGTACCTTCGTTAGCTTGAGGCATGAGAAACCGACAGTGAGCTCTTTTGCCAAAGTCATATACCGAGACATGATGGGATCTTTAGCTTGGTAGTCCCCCGAGACTTGGTTGACAATGAGCTGCGAGTCGCTGAAGAGTTTGATTAAGCCGAAGCATTGTCCTTGAGGAGTTTGATTAAGCCGGTACGTAGGGCGACCGATAGGCCGGTACCAATCTTGACTACCCTGTCAGGCTGTTCAGGGAACAAGGCAATCTGCTCTACCTCCTCGTGGGGTTTTCCCGTATGATTTTACAGCTCCTTCCCGGGGGTCATCGGCTGTCTCGTCGCCGCCGCGTTATCACGGGGGTGATGCTGCACACGTCCCGGGAGGGCTGTCGTGGCTTCATCTCCTGGGTATAGCATGACCGGGCCATGGGATGACTTCCCCTTATGGAGGCAATCCCAGGAGGAGTAGGGAACTTCAGCATGAGTAGGTAATAGCAAACGCAAGCTCTGATTTGGCAGAGGATGGGCCTACCGAGTATGAAGTTGTAGGAGGACTCACAATCCACTACCAGCATATGAGCCGATACCTTCTGGGACCGGGGGTATTGTCCAACCTCGACGTTGAGCCAAACGCTACCGAGGGGTTGTACCAGGTCTCCCGAGAAGCTGATAAGCGGGTTCACCGTCCTCGAGATGTTCTCGAGCGGTAGGTCCAATTTGAGGTAGGCACTATTGAAGATAACGTTGGCAGAGCTGCCACCGTCGACCAATACCTTGTGCATCAGGTCGGTATGGACCTTGGCGGAGATCACGAGTGGGTCATCGTGGGGGGTTACGATGTCGGCTTCCTCTTCACTGGAGAACCCTATGTTCCAAGGATCCCGTTTCTGCCTCTTCTGCACCGGCGCGGATTGCACCGAGAAGCACTGCAGGTACTGCCTAGCTTCCTTCACATGGGATCTGTGCTCGGAACGAGTGGTACCGAAAAGGGTAGGTCCTCCACTAACGGTGAAGATTTCCTTTCGGTACCCCTGAGGGGCTTGGCCAACATACTGGGCGAGCTTCCCATCCCGGTGCAATTGTTCAGCAACATCCCTCAGGGCCTGGCATTCCTCGGTATTATGAGTACCGGACTGATGGTGAGTACAGTATTTACCGGTGTTGACCCGGTTGCCGGCATACAGTGGCTTCTTCCACTACTGAGGGAAGAGTTGGGGGTTCTCCATGTAAATGTCATCCATTGGCTTGTTGAATACGGTACAAACCGGTAGGCTGTCATCTGAACGGTCCTGCCGGTTGGATTTTTTGGACCGGTTTTGCCTCCAGGAATTCTTCTTCTTGGGGTACTGGTTGTACCCGGTTTCAGTCCAACCTTGGCTTGGAGTGTTCACCTGGTTGACGTCGGGAGCCGGGGTGTACGGCCATCCGCCTTGGTAGGCTGGGGGGTAGCCGGAGCCTTGCCCCTGGTTGTATTGGCGAAGTAGGGCGGTACCCTGGCTCGCAAGAACCGAAGTCAACCCGGTATACCGGTCTAGGCGTCGGTGGTTCGGGGGTCTTGGTATTGTTGATTCGCTCCCGATGGGGAGGATCATACCGCTAGTTGTTATTCGGTTCCCAGTTGTTGTTCCCCCGGTAGTTATTGCCCGGTTGCGCTTGTCATTACGCCTGGTTCTTCAACCTTAGGCGCGGCGACCTGCTCCTCGCTTGCGCTTATCCCCGGTAGGGTCCATGGTCACCGTGGAGGCCTTGTTGCCTTTGTGCATTTCGTTGAGCTGAGATTTCCTCTCGTAGGTCAGGTAGTACCTACGGGCGTACTGGCTGGTCCTGCTCATGAGCTCGGTATAGGTGAATACCATGCTGGTGGAGTTCAGTTCTCTGAGGAACTCTCCCGGTTCTAGGCCATCCCGGAAGATCTGGGCTACACGGATGTCATCCTTCGTGTTGCAGTGCCGGTAGGCAGCTTTGAACCGTTCCATGTAGTCAGCCAATCGTTCGCCCGTGGCCTGCTGGAAGCCGGTGAGCTCTCCTACCGAGTAAAAGAAGCTGGATTTGGTGGCATACTCGGTGGTGAAGGCCTCAACCAGCTGCTCGTAGCTATCGATGGACTCCGGCTCTAGTTGATAGAACCATAACATGGCCTCTTGAGTCAGGGTGTTGACAAAGGCATGGCACCAGTCCTTATCGATATAGCCCCTGCCGTTGTAGGCAGACTGGAAGGCAGTCACATGCATCACCAGGTCCTCCTTGCCAGTGTAAGAATCCATCTTGAGGTTCTTGAATTGCCGGTTGTGGTTATGGATTCTCCCGGTGAAGGGACCGATGGGTTTCTTGGCCATGCCGAGGCATGGTGCACTCCTGGCGGTACCGGTCTCAACCCTTCTGAGACGGTCATTGAGCTCTCGGAAGAGGTTGGCCAGTGTGTCCTCCTCTACTCGTGGCCTGGGGGCGACGGTAACTGGTTCCTCGTGGAGGGTGTCGTAGTCCTCATCAGTGTCCTCTTCTCCCGCGGAATGGACCACGCCCTCAGCGTCAAGGAACGGGACTCCGAGGGACCGGTAGGGACTCGGTCCGCTATCCGGTACACCGGCGCCTTGGCCTCGGAGGAGTGTCGATTCTCGTGGGAGGTGCCGACACGGATGGACCGGGGTTAGCGTCCCGGGCGAGGCGCTCCCTCAACGGGTTGATTTCTCGTGCGGCGGCCTCTTGAGCAGCGAGCGGTCGCGGCGCGGCGGTTCGTTGCCCTCCCGGAGGTCTCGGATCATAGCCTCGAGTCTTGCCACCGTTGAAGGCTCAACTTGATGGGAATCTGGGGTTTCCGACTCGGTGGAGTGGACCGCCGCTGGCATCTCCTCCGGAAGAGGCCCAAGACCAGTAATAGTCAAGGTGTCCTTGGCGGATTTAGACTTCTTGGTTTGCTTCGTTGGCTGTGAGCCATCGTTAGCCGATTTCGTCATTGCTTTGACTGGTAGAACACCTCACGGAGTGAGTAAGCTTTGGTTATGAAGTGGTGGAAATGATCCCACAGACGGCGCCAAATGTTTCTGCCGTTTCCCAACTGCCCGGTAGTGTGGCACTTGGGTACCTGAAAGCACAAGATTGGTCAGGGGAGGTCGGCGTGTACCGACCGAAGGCCCTCCGACGCTAAAGTTAGTACCGGTAGGTTCTAAGAGCAATGTGTTTGGGATTCGGAGAGAACGTACCTGAATAAGAAGTGAGGACTCCTTATATATGAGGTGAGGTCGGAGACAAGCTTTCCTGGCGTGGGGAACATCCCCTGACCGAGTCAGCAGACCGATTCTGTGTGATGGGGCTCATAGGCAGGCTGCTCCTAGTGATAGTGAGCTACTTCGGGCCCTGCACGGGGCCTATCCCGGTACATATATGAAATGGTAGCAACATAGTCAAATAAAACTAAGAAACAAATTGGTTTTGTTCAATTTTCAACAAATCTTGTCTAGCCCTTTAGCCTTTACCCATGTCAAGTGTTAATCAAAGATAAATCAATTGAGTCTCTGTTTAACTGCAGAATTTTATTTTTGTATCTAAGATCTCTTCTCTCTAGTGTTCTATTCAGAGTTGAATAAGAGTTGCTTGAACGTTGACTTTGTACGTCAAGCATTGTCCTTGTGATGGTGAACCTTTGTGGACATGTGCCTTAGTGCCCCCTGCTAGTGGCTATGGGGTGGAGATCCTTTACTTCGTGTATACTTTTCATGGAAGAGGTCATTGTTGGAATTGCGAAAAATATGGTGATGTCGGAGGTGAAGGAGATAGAGGTTGTGATGCCGAATTTGACGATGATAAAGAAACTAAGACACTTCTTTCTTGTAGGTTAATTGATGACCCAAAAATCTTATCAGAAAGAATCATTAATGGGAACAATGAAGACTGTGGTTTTCACCTTCTGAGATAATCTTGAAAAAGGATCCTTGGTGTTTTGACAATGCGTTGTTAACTTTGGCAACGACGGACGCCATTGTTGATCCCTTGCGGGTTTCTCTATCAACCTAATGCTTATGGATTAGGGTTATATGTATTCCCTGGCTAGTTATATATGGTTAATGATACTGATGAGAGGATTAGTAAGGCGGTTGGGCTTTACATTCTACAGGGTCCCAAGGCAGTGGACAACTCTTAGGAAGCTACCTTCGAATCCCAATGGGTATCAATATTGATGAGCTTATCAAACGTTGGGTCAAAATCAATTTACTAGGATAGCCAAGAAGCCAACACTTTTATTTGAAGTATGAGCACTTACCTCACTTTTGTTTCTTTTGTGGGTCATTGACACATAGGTAGGAGGTGTCAACTACATGTCAAAGGAATGGTGACGAAGCCATAGTTCGATTTCTTACTTAAACCAGAGATAGAGGCCGAGGACTTCAGCTCGGATACCAATTTGGAATCTCCCCAAAGTTCATTGAATCCACCAACCAAGGAGTTGACTATAGGTGATAGTCGGAATCTCCCTGACATAGGGGTAAGTGATTGAAACTCCATACTCAAGGACCTAGCTTTATTGATGAAGTAAAAAACAATTGAGATGCTTCTTGTGGGTTTGGACCAAGAATGTATGGCTCTCCAAAGCCCAAAATGGGTAGAAGTGGGCCTAGGAGTCGAAAGCAAGCTGTTTTGACTTTTGAAAAATGTGTGTCTAGTTTGAGTCAGGAAAAGAAATCAGGCGAAAGAAAGGGGAGAAAATATGTACTTTACAATGCAGGTTCTATTTCGGTTTCTTTTAAGTTTCTTAAATCGAGACCTAGGCGTACTCCTAAATGTCGTTCCTCCATAACAAGTTCGGTACCGAACCATCACGAGACTTTAATGCTTTGTATTATAACTGCTAAGGGATTAGGAACCCTTAGAGAGTGAGTGGACTTGGGATAGTATCCTTCAATCATCCCAGCCTAATTTTCCTTAGTGAGACAAGATGTACAGTTGATGAGATGGTGAATGTTCATATTCAAGTTGGTTTCAAGAATGCTTTTGCGGTACCATGTAAAATTGTTACAAATAGTAATAGGAAAAAGGGTCGAGCTAGAGGGCTTCACTTACTTTGGACAGATGACGTGGAGGTCTCACTACAAACTTATTCAAAGTACCGTATTGATGTCCTTGTCGGCAATGTCAATGACCCTAAGTGATGGAGGTTCACAGGGTCTTATAGCCATCCAAAAGTTCAACCTTGGAACCTAGTCGAATCCTTAGGTATGGTAAATAATTGGCCTTGGTGTTTGGATGAGTTTAATGACGTTTTGTTGGTAGATGAGAAGGAGGGTTGTAACATCCCAAATTTTATTTTAAATTGAAAAATAAATTTTGAGGAATTTTTATTCCAACTTTTATTAGTTTTATGATTTTTGGAGCTTTAAAAAATTATTTGATTTTTTTAGTTTGTCAAATTTTATTTTGGATTAAATATTTGTTACTACTATGAACTTTGAAGTCTAATCAGTTCAGTTCATGCTCTTCTAATTTCATCAAAATGGTCCATACACTCTCATTTTTTGTCTCATAGGTGTATTCGTCAGTGGTGTCACTCTCTCATTAGACGGGACGAGGCTCTTTTTAATTATGTGGCACTCTCAGATTGGATGGTAGACTAACTGTTGGATCTATTGGATAAAAAATGAGAGTGCATGGATGTTCTTAATGAAATTAGAATAGCATAGAGAATAAAAGGGACTGAATTGACCCCCAAAGTTCAGGGTTGTTACAAAAATTTAGCCCCTTTATTTTTAAGATCATAAAAATAAGGACTAAATTCGTGTTACTACCCTGAACTTTAGGGGTCTGATCAGTTCAGTCCCTACACTTCTAATTTCATCAAAACGGTCCCTGAACTTTCAATTCTTACCCAATAAATCCTTCCGTCAAAATTCTGTCCAATTGGCATGTTAAATGCTGACGTGGCACATCACAAAAAAAATGTGAAATGTCCATTATACCCTCGCCTTCTGTTTAAACTTTTTTTTTTCTTCTTCTCTCTCTCCCCGACCCCTCTCATCTCTTTGTCTCCCTCTCCTCTTCATCCTCTCATCTCTGATCTCTCTCTCTCCCCCTCTCCTCTCCTTCTCTTTTTCTACGAGTCTACGAGTTGTAGGCTGCGCAGTTTAATTAAAAAAATTTGGTTAGCATAATCGGTTAGGCGCAAGTATTGAATGTGCCCAGCTCAGCCGAGACCCGAGTAGCTTTATCATCATCTTCTTCTTCCCCAATCTAAATCTGAATCTGAATTTCAGTCTCAAGTTCGAAATAGAAAAGGAGCCACAATGTCGTCGGATGCTTCCGACTTCGATCCTTATCATTTCAGTTCTCTCTAATACCCTGAGGTTTGTGTACAACGCTCAACTCCAACTCTTTGAATTAATCTACGGTAGTTTAGATTACGATTCACCAGCTTGTTAATAGTTTCATTTCTCATTGTGTTGCACATCGGGGACTTCAGACGCCATACACGTATTCCAAGATGTAGCGCTCTATGCATTAGGTATTGGAGGTGTTCTGTGCCGCACCTCTTGCCGCCGTTGTGCGCCTCCGATTAGGTGCCCAGAATTACTTTGGACACCCACAACCACCGCTCCAAGCCGCGTCTTTGCCCTCCGGTCTCTATCTCCTTTCATCACAGCCGAGCCTGTGCCGCTCCTCCCTCCGCCGCCGCACAACAATGGTTAAGAAGAAAAGAAATTGATAGAAAGAGATGAAAGAAATGGGGAAGAAGAAGAGAAAGAAAAGAAATGGAGGAAGAGGAGAGAGAGAGAGAGAGAGAGAGAGAGAGAGAGAGAGAGAGAAGAGGAAGAGGAAAAAAAAGACTGCAAAAAAAATACTGGAAAAAAATTGACTAAACAAAAGGCAGGGGTATAATGGACATTTTATATTTTTTTGGGTGTGCCACGTCAGCATTTAACGTTTCAATTGGACAAAATTTGACGAAAGGACTTATTGGGTGAGAATTGAAAGTTCAGGGACCGTTTTGATGAAATTAGAAGTGTAGAGACTGAACTGATTAGACCCCTAAAGTTCAGGGTAATAACACGAATTTAGTCCAAAAATAAAGTACATATTTTCACGAGTTTGTAGCATTTTTTGAATTCCTTAGCTATTTTTAGTGAGTTTTTTGAATTCCTTAGCTATTTTTAATGAGTTTTTTAAATTACTAGTAAAATAATTCGAAACAATGACATGGCGAGCTTTTATTGGTTGGCGGACACATGTCAAAATTTGACAGTGGTGATGTTGACTCAACGACACTTGTCGCTAGGTAACATGCGCCCATTAATCTCATTGTGACGCTTGCCTGCAAGTAGGAGACTGGCCAATGTAGTGGTGACACATGGCAAACATGTGTTGGACATTTTGTAATGGCTTGACATGTGGCACTCTCTTATCGACTAAATCCACTAAACTAACCCACAATGTCGGAGATCCAACCCAATAAATAAGGCGATCTGGATCTGATTTTCCATAATTTTTGGAGACTTTCTTTTTCTTATTTTCTCTCTCCTCGTTTTCTCTCTCTAAAATTTCTTTCTATCATATCTTTTGATCCACCGATTTAGGATCCGTTTTCACCTATGAATATGTCTCGACAAGATCTATCCATCTAGCTAATTAAATTAATGATTAGGTGTAGATATTTTTATGGCTATTTTAAGAAGGCTCGTAATGTCTGTAAACACGAATTTCCTGCAAACGAATAGAAGAAGGATACGTGTACAAAATAATATATTCATATTAATGGATTTAGAATTACAATCTTTGTGGGTATTTATTTTTAAAAATTTCCTCTGACTCGATCTCCGATTTTGGTTTGATCCAAAGGGAACGAACACTTAATCTAGAATCAAACGGTTGTATCTTCAATTTGTCTAGCTTTGGTAGAATTTAAAGATGAGCCTTGATCAAGGCCCGTGGAACCTTGATCTTGATCGGACTTGAACCACGAGTGGTGTCATATGATGAGCGTTCTTCGAATTTAGTGGCGGATGAATCGAAACGTGTGTTTGGTGCTTGTTGATTCTCCACGAGCTTGATGAAGAACTTAAGTATTTGAATGTTTGACCTTGTAGAGAGTTTTTCGTCTTACCAAAGGTTTTGTCTGGGATTTTGTGAAGGTCCCTAACTTGTGTGGAAAAAGCCACCATTTATTGGAATCAAGTTGGGTCATGAATAGAAATATGGCCTTTAAAGTTGGCTGATTGACATGATTTGATTTGATTGAGCTAACTGATTTAAATTAGCTTTTAATTTAAATCAATAACATTAATTGAATAAATTTTTTAATTAATGAAATTGATTGACTTGATTTGGTCAATCAAGATAATTTTTTTATATTTTTTTTAACATTTATTGATTGATTGTTGTAGCTCATTAGACGTTGCCATATATCATTTTTAGTAGCTGCTTTGTCTTGATGCATGAACCGCCACGTGTATTTTGTGCGACTCATTTTTTATCGGTCATCGAATTATTGACGTGGACCAATTTATTAGTGACTTTTATTTCATTAATTTTTCGATGTTTACAATGTCGTTGTTATGCTTGGTAATTATTCTTGGAATCCAGGTGAATAGGTTATGTAATGTGTTCTAAAATTTATTATCCTATTTCTATTCCCCTATCATTTTCAAGTAAACCATGTTTATTCTTGAAATGAGGTATATATTATATATGTGGAACTCGTGTCAGAGACTAAATCATGGAACATGAGAATTTCTTGATTGGTTATGTTGAGGTAAGGATGTGTCACACAGAGGTATATGGAAGAAAGGCAAATAGGTGTCCGGAGGGGTCACTAAATTGAGGATAACCATGATATGAAGAGACGATAAATGGGGTTATTATAATTATTTTACAATGTGTGTAAGACAACATGGTTTTACTGGCATATTAAATATTCTACTCACTAAGCGCATGGATTTTCTCACGTCTAAATAGATTTTACAGGTTCTAAAATTGAGAATCGAAATGATTAGACGAACATAAAAAAGTTGAGTATTTGTAAATATTTTACTATTCAGAGTTCCTTAAGAAATTGGCTTTGAAATAGCTCGTATTGTGAGTGAAATTGTTTCATTTTGAGACCTTATGAGCTTCGTCACAAAGTTGCACATCGTCTATATTTGGTTCTCTGTCATGGCCTGCTAGGCTAAATAGTCAAGCTTAACCACCATTATCTCTAGAAATGTCGGTGTGTGGCCACTAATTCAGACTTCTAAAGTGAAAAAAAAAAAAAAGATGATCCAGACTTCTAAAGTAGATCTGAAGGAGAAGGAGGCGTTATCCACTAATTCCCTATAGATTTTTTTTACTTTAATCGGATAAGAGTATAAACATATTTGTTGTATATAATATAACAAAGAAAATTTTTGGTCTAGTGGTTGTGGAGCCGAGTTCCCTTGCAAGAGGTATGGGGTTCGAACCTTTCTTCCTACTACGATGCTTAGTATTTTGCATTTCGATCGATTCGGCAGCAACCGAAAATCTCCAAACTGAGAACCAAAACCGAATTGAGTGGGGAACCAAACGTCGATTTATCAAAAATTTCGGTTTTAATTGGTCTAGTTCGGTTGAAATCGATAGATATTTCCAATCCTACCAGTTAATGGGGGTCAACATAGAAACCTAGCTTGAAAGAAAATGGAAATGCAAGAAAAAGAAAGAATAGGGATGGCAATAAGACCCGTGGGTTCGGGTACCCGCTAATAACCAAACCGAATGGGTCGGGTTTAAACCCGAAAAATGGGTGTGGGTTTGGATTCGGGTTTGTTTTTTTTAAACCCGTAGCGGCTTCGGGTAGGGTATGGATATGGCACACCCGAATCCATACCCTAATCCAAACCCGACCCGTTGTATATTAAATTTTTTTATTTGTATATATGAGCATGCTTATCGATCAACTTATGGCTTTGAAGCTTTCATTTACAGAGGAACAATTGAGCTTTAATTTTCATTAATTATGTAATTTTTATTTGGATTGAATTATTTATGGAGTTTGAACTATTGATCTTTGAATTGTGAAGTTAAACTTTTTATTTCTTTGATAGTTGTGATTTGTGAATTTTAGGTATAAGATGAATATTATTTAAAAAATGGTGGCATATTATTTTTTGGAGTTTGGGTTCGTTTGGGTACCCGTTACCCAATATATTTGGATTTGGGTTTTCCCCAAACCTGGAAAAATGGGTTTCGGGTTTGAATTCGGGTAGGGTACCCACTACGGGTTCGGGTATGGATAGTGGAAATCCATACCCGACCCTACCCATTGCCATCCCTAAGAAAGAAACTTGAAATTGTATTGAATTGTTCAATGATTCAAAACTTTTACAATCCAGTCCTATATGTTTGGACATGTACCCCATACAAGGGCACAAAAGGAAAATAAAATTATGAACATGTGCCAGAACCCAATAAAAACCAAAATAGCCAGTAACCCAACAAGGGAGCAAATTTGCCGCTCATCCTAACCTAAATGCCCACCTCTAATTTAATGACACATGTCCTCTTTCTAATAATGGTTAACTCAATAAACTAAAAAATTATTTTAGAATAAAAAATATATATTTTATTCTGATTCTAACTTTTTTTTTGTTGAGGATTCTAACATTTCTCATTCACTTTTTTCTTCTCCTTTCTCATTTCTTTGGGACTCTGGGTTTTTCTTCCAACTTTTCAAATAAATGTTTGGGTTTTCTGTTCTTCTTTTTTTCACCTTCAACGCCTTTGCTTTGCAAAGAAAATGACTGATATGTCCGATGTGAAACAAGAAATTTCATATCAGTCAGCTTCCTTGTTTTTTAAGTGTAAATTTTTTAGATAAACGTTTGGGTGAATTAATCTAATGGTCTCCGATGTGCCAAAAATTGGTTTATTTTTGGGCTCTATCTACTATTTATTTTATTTTTTATATTGTGTGTGCTAACAACCAAGGCCGACCGGTCGAACCACAATGGTGATCACTTCCACCTCTATTTTAACCACCTTTCACACCTCCTATCCATTTTCACCTTTCATCAAAGTTGTTCACCACGGCTTCCTCTCCATCATCATCCATCCAACTACCGGATCCTCACTACTTCACTCAAGGACTCAAGATTCACAAGGATTGGGACTTGGAGCCAAGGAGAAGCAAATAGAAGGAGATAGGAGCTTGCAACTATTATTGGGTGACACAATCCTGGGGCAGCTACCATCTATTGAGCATTCCTCAACCGTACTCTCCCTTATGCTTGTCTCTAGCTTTATTTGTGTAGTCTTGATGTACTATTTGATGGACAATGAGTAGTTACTCTTGTTGGGGACTATGGTTGTGCGCCCTACTCTAATGTGATTATGTGACACTTTTGATGATGAATAAATACCTTGTGATGAATGAATATGTGTGCGTATTCTAGTTTAATATGTGTTGGATGTTTATTTTGAGAATTACTACCTCTAGAGCATAATAACCAATCTATTTTGATGAGATTGTATGAGATCAGTAACCTTGCACAATCTAGGCAATTAGTAGCACATGTGATGAGTTTTCCTTGTTTGAGTTCCTATGTTTCGATGCTTTACGCCTTTTAGGCACTTTAGGGAATTGAATTTTAAGTAATATAAAGCAATTCCCTATGACACCAGCGTAGAGATTTCTGATGAACCTTAATTGGTATTAGAATATCATTGGAAACACAGTCCTAGACTCATAACATGGCTAGGATACATAACTTGGTTCATGATTCGCATTGACATGCATTCGTTGTTGGAGTGTTACTTGTCACATTGAATTTGAGATAACCCGAAAACCCCAACATTTTCTTAAACTTACACACACTCTTTAGTTACTTACAATTACTTGTTTGCTTGTCATTTATATTTCAAACTCTAGCTTTTCCACAAATCAAAGACACTCCACTACACTCGCACATTGTTGATATCACTCAATCACTCTTTCCATTCCTAAATCCCTTTCATCGTTACTAAATGACCTAGTTTAGATGCTACCTTAGGAGTCTAGGGCCATCAATCCCTATGGACATGACAACCCCTGGTTCATTAAATATACACATCACTTTGACTCAACTAGTCAGAATTTTAGTTCGATTTGAGGTTGGGGTCCAGGTGAAGACCTAATCTCGCTTCGCAACCGTCAAAGTTCCTCAAGAAATTGGCTTTGAAATAGCTTGTTTTGTGAGTGAAATAGTTCATTTTGAGACCTTATGAGCTTCGTTACAGAGTTGTGCACCGTCTATATTTGGTTCTTCGCTATGGCTTGCTTGGCTAAACAGTTGAGCTTATCCACCATTAGCTCTCAAAATTTAGTGTGTGGCCACCCCCAATTATAGGCCCAATGAACGTGAGAGCTCTGATACTAGTTAATAGGGACTCAACCTATAAACCTAGCTTGAAAGAAAATAGATCGAAATGCAAGAAGAAGAAAGAAACTTGAAATTGAATCTAATTCTTCGATGATTGAAAACCGTTAGAATGTAGTCTCATATGTTCGGACACGTGCCCCATACAAGGGCACATAAGGCCATCTCCAGTAAGAGGTGTATATGGAGACCTCTAGCACTCAAAAGCATTTTATGATCTCCAACAAGCATTTTTAAGAGGGCTAAATGAGTGGGGCCAAAGCTGGAGGGAGGCTAGAGGGATGAAAATAGCCCTGAGGGTGATCCAAGTACCATCACGTGCTGAGTAGCACAACAAGTGGTTTGTGCACGCATGCCATGCACATGTAAAACAAAGGGAAAGCCACACATTGATGTTGGCGCGGCTGCTATATATCAATTGGTTTTTTTTTACAAACAAATGAAGGGTTGAGATTGAATACATTGTATTAATTAAACTATTATAAACTTACGAAAATGTACACAATAAAATAAATTATTTATTTCTCAAAAATTAATTTTAATTCGGAGAAGAATATTATTATTACTAAATAAGATCATCAATTTGAAAAAGATAATGTAAAATGATAAAATATGACAAAACTAAATTTTGGCCCTGCCTTACTAGAGACGATATTAATATTAACTTAAATAAACAATAATATTTTGAGGGTTAAGGGCCATTTTGCACCTTATATTTGGCTGAAATTGTCAATTTGCACCCTATTTTTTTATTTAAGCCAATTTGCACCCTATTCTTTCATAAACTGTCAATTTGCACCCTCATATGTCAAATTGGATGTTTTCCATCCAATTTTTCATCACGTAATGGGCTTAATTGTCATTTATGTGTTTGCTGTAATTGGCGGTGATAAATTAGAATTGCAGCGGCGGAGCAGCTGGTGGCAGTGGAGATGATAAGCACAGTGGTTATGTGTGCCTTGATGATTGCTTGCTTGGTGTGTTGGTGAGCTGTGGTTTGGGTGTCTTTGATTGTGAATTGTAGGTGATTGAGTTGTGATTGTAGGTTGAAGATCGATGGTGGTGAAGTGAGCTTTTGAGGTGGCGCGGCCAGAGACGGCAGCGATGGAAGGTTTTCGGAGCCGAGCTGAAGATTGGGCTAGGCGTGGACGTCGTGGACGTGGTGATGGTGATTGCAGCGTTCGGTGGAGGTGGGATAAGGTGCGGCCAAAGACGACGGTAGCAAAGTGTGGTTATTGTGCGGCCTGGGTTTTTGGGTGCAGAGAGAAGAAAACAGAGGGTGGTGAGAGGAAAAGAAAGGAGGATATAAAAGGAAGAAAAGAGGAAGTGATAGGAACCTTGAATCCTAGACTAAGAGAAAGGAAATAAAACAAAGAAATCAAAGATAAAATTCATTCATATTCAAGCTTGAAAATACAGACTCTGGCCTTTCAACTATATAGCTCTACTAATAGAAAAGCATACATGTCAGTGTACTATTGGATCCTTATAACACATTGATCAACCCAAAATGACGTCACTTAACTTGGCTGAATTGAAGCAGATCTAAGGATGGGCCGGGTAGAGTGATTGACAACCTAATAGGAAATGGGGATCCTAACAACTCCTTCCCTATGCAAATAAAGCTTGTCTCAAGCTTCTGCCATGAAGTCTTCTGTGTCTTCTAGTAGCACCAATCAATTAAACTAACCAACAACAATGTTCCTTGTTGAAAAACTCTCTTGCCATGTATTGCAGCTCGGGATCACCAACATATAAGGGTTTCCAATTCTCTACAACGTAATCATGCATCTTGTTTCTAGGCTTTGCCATGTCCATCACATCAGATAACTTTGTCTTCATTTTTGTAAGCTGCCCATATATTTGTCTGTACAACTACAATCAATTCTTCAAATGGAAGCTTCAAAACCAAATTGGATGGGTGCACAAGCTGGGAATTATCAGTAGCCAATTTACCAAAGTTGAAGTTACAAACCTTAAGTTCTTCCAACATGAATTTCCTTAGAATTATCTCCAGACTAATTGAAGTAATGAGGACAGAAAAATACCTTGCAAAAGATAAGCCCAAATTGCTTTTGAGAAGACCAGTAACCTTTTCAAGATAAGAAACCCTTTGCTGAAAATGGTTTTCCTGGTCAAAGATAAGAGCTTCAATTTTGCTCGAATCCTTTGTTGCTTGTCTAACAGATAGCTTGGATGCATTTCTTGTCATGCTCTCAATCCAGTTTGCAAAACGCAGATCATATGTAAAGCCTCCTTTGTTACTTGAACAAAATTGAGCCTGCTGTAAATTCAAATTCATAGATGGCATACAAAATTGCAGACTAAAAGATGGCTCTCTAAAACACTGCCCATCTGACTCCATATAGTTTCCAAAGAGTTCCACATTCAACTCCTTGACACAAATCTCACCTACTGAAGTTCCGTAAATTAACACATTCACAAACAATTTGACAAACACTCTGATGAATTGCACCACAAACCAACATCAACCATTAAAAATGATCTATTGAAACTCAATACTCACTGGAGTAGTAGAGTTTAAGCCATCTATGTCAATAAGTTCATGTCACGCCCCAGACCTGGTGTCGGTGGATTTAAGCACCTAAATCCGAAACCGAGGTGTGATCGTAGAAAAAGTAAAATAAAGATAATCCAAAACCAAATACATTTATGAAAATTGTTGAAAATACAAAAGTTTACAACACAAATAAAATTACAAAACCTTTACAACTAGAAATTACGTCGTCTTCTACGTTCTAATCCACTCTCGTCTCTAATCCTTTCTGAAACTCGTAAGTCGTACCTGTAAAACAACCTATTGTAGGGGTGAACTTTCGTCCTCGCTGCTCAGTAGGGACAAACCTTTTTAAGTTATTCTTACAGTGTTGCAACCAAGTTGTCAAACATCAAGTCAAAGTACAATAAACTTAAAATGCAATGCATATATGTGATGCTGACTCATCACTCTTCTCATACTCCAAGCGGACTAGTCATCTTGTTACAATTCCTCGCTTCGCCAGTGCCAATTGCCCCATTTATGATCGTTTTATCAATCGTAATTGAAAGGGCTTCACTCGTTATTTTGTGCACGGTGGGCTGACATACTCTGGTCCATGACGGGAATTTAACTCAACTACACAAAAAGTACTTTTCTCTCAATCTCAATCTCATCAATATTCTTTGAATGACAATTCATGTCATTCTCCATCCTCACAATTCCTCACCATGCATCATGCATGATAGTTCCTTAAATTATAGCATAGAAATTAAATAACATATGCTTTCAAAACATAAAATCGAACATCATGCTAATTCATCAATTAATGAAAGCAATAACATCCAACATGTATTTTAACCAATATCAAACAATTCACCAATTTATTAAATTACTTGACGTTTTATAGAAAACGTTTCCTGAGATCCCTACCTGGATTTCCAACGCTAACTAATTCTACGTCTGCTCCACTTCACTTCACTGCTGTACTTGTTGAAAAACATCTTCATTGAACTCACAAGTTCCTATGACAAATACAATTTATTTAAAACGTAATCCTACCTTACCTTAAAAGCTAGATAATAGGGTTTACTATTTAGAACCTAGAACCTTTAACCACAAATCTTATACCTCGGTACAACATTAGGAAGAAAACACGTAAAATTGTAGGCTATTTGGAGATGATTTAAAGTGCAAAAGAAATAACAAAGTGATTATGCAACTTAAATCCTAATATGCAGGGTCAACTCCGTAATGACGTAAAAATCTTTATATGAACTTTAAAAAGGGCGGGGCTGGTTTTGTTGGAAACCTGTAAATGTCTAATTTTCAAATACTGGAGCCCCAAAGCAAGTTTGAACAAGAATAGAAACTGAAACAAATAAAAGGAACAGAGCAGTATTGCATATTTCAGAAATTGCTGCAGCATACCAGTAAATTTGGAAATTCGTAACTAAATGCAGAAAAATCATTTTCAAGAGATTCCAACTCTGAAATAATCTTTGAAATGTCTACTACAACTTTCATGAAGACACAATCCTTAAATTCCCAAAGTTTTCCCAAATTGTAGGCTGGGACAGAAACTGGGAAACACAATTCTAGATTACAAACTTCTATCTTCTACCTTAAGTTTAACCAATCAATACTTAACCAAAATCCACAAACTTAAACTGTGATTGAAACTTTATGTCCTAACTTTACAAGCATAGGTTCAAGGAATTGATTCACTATCAGAAATGAGTCAAAATTGTTCAAAACTACTAGTGACTACAATAACCCGTACAAGCTATTAAACCCCAAGATTTCAATTCCTGAATTACTAACAGAAACTGAATACCAAGGATACAAAAGTATAGAATTCGACATCTAGGTGAAGCTTTATACCTAGCTCGAAGCTAACCATCGCCAGAGTCATCGGAAAACGTAGAGGAACCGCTGGGAACCATTGAAGCTTATGAGCTTCGTTCTGCCTTCATGGCTAGTTGATTGAAAAAACCAAGATCAGAGGGAGGTAGGAAACGCCAAGAGGAACCTTCTTCCACCAGCCCGACTCCTAGACACGGCCGGAATCGGAAAACCCGATCGGAAACCCATGAACTCCTTTGCTTCGATTCTCTCTCTATGTTCATCGTTTTGAGAACCTAAGACCACCTTTGTGTTCTCCTCATCGAGGCGAAGTTAAACACATCGGTTTCAGTCGCCGTCGTGGCCGAAAATGGAAAACACAATCGGAGTTGTCCAAGCTTCTCTCCTCCATTTCTCTCTCATCCGACGTCGGCTTGACTAGCCACCACCACCCACGTACTCACCGTAGCAAGGCGAAGTTCCTAGTACCATTTTGGTGACGTGAAGTGGCCGAAAGAAGGATTTGGTTTCAGAGGTGTCGCGGCAGAGGAAAGGGAAATGAGTCGGTGATTGAGATTGGTTCTCTCTCCTAGAACTGATCCGTTGCATATAAATTAACAATCAACCGACTTAAAACCAATGGACGAGATTAAATGGTGTAAAAACCAACGGTCCAGATCGCACCTCAACAAAAATCCTAATTTTAAAATAACTTTCTAACTTCTAAAAATCATTAAAAGTAGTTCGAGTGTCCGGAAAATACTATGAAAAATACTACGAACTTGTAACGATGTCTATTTTCTAATGGTGACTTCGAAAGTACAATTTGACCAACTTTAAAATTTTGGATCTCCCAGTTCATCCCAATTCATGTCACTGGCAGGTACTATCACTAATTCAAGTAACCAACCAAACATAGCATCTCCTATCCTTCCTTCACTGTATAGTCCTTCTAATTGCAACCTTTTATCGAATAGTTGGAGAGCATTAAATACTGACTTTTCATTGCTTAGCTTATGACGTTGATCTTTGTGCAAGCAACCAAATTTCACAAACAAGTTGTTGTAACTACGGTTAGGGATAGCAGAATTAAATTCCTCAAATATAATCTTTACATTCTTTGTCAATTTCTCAATTTTGTCATTAGGATGCCATTCTTCCCACTTCCTCTTATCATTCAGCAAGTAATTGAAAGCAGTAATATAGGGCTCATTACAACATTTAATCATTTCTCTCAATAACCAAATCAACATTGGATACCAATTTTGGAAGTTGACAGATAAAGAAGCGAGTACCTTAGACATCAACCAATCAACTACATCATCTGCAATCATTCTTTCACTGAACAACCCCTCTAAATGAGACCTTTTATCAAACATCTTGCAGGCAATAAATTCTGAATTAACATTGCTAAGCTTATGAAGCTGACCATATCCAGGTGGAAGGCCTACCACCTTGTCATCGACCCACCCATTATCTTCCTGCTCCTCCAATTGAAAACAAGCTTCCACGCATGAAGGAGAAGCAAGGACAATTTCAAGTTCAAAGTGTTGGCCTTTATACCACACCTTTCTGGTTTCATCTAACAGTTTAGATTGGTGGACTGAGATACTTTTTGTGGTAGACAAACCTAGGTCTTGTTTAACTTCAGTAGCGACGTTGTCACTTGGATTAGACTTGCCTAAACTTGCACCACTTGCAGAGTTATCGCCATGGACACTCAATTCCAGAATCGAGTTCAGAATTGGAGAAAGTTGGAATTGCTTCCGGCGACTAAAGCCCAATCGACGCTCCCTCTTCATCATTATGCGGGACATTAATTTAAATTTGCCCTTCACTCTGACTGATTTGAGCTTCTCTTTTGGGGATCTATTGACAATGAAGTTAGGCTCTAGTCTCATTTCTGGGAGTGACGGAGTGTGGGATTTGAGTGGTTCCTCCAATTTCAAGCATCCCAGAGGTAGATTGTGCTGTGATGAAGAAACGGACTGGTGAATGGGTGGAGATGTAAATTGGTTGTACAATGGGTGACCGGGGTATGATTGATTGTAGGTGTGTGGTGTTGGTGAGTGGAGCTGGGAAATAGAGTGATTGAAATCAGCCATAGTAGTCATCAGAGTGTGGAATTGAGGAATTTGGGGAATCGGTTGTGGTGGTGGTGGTGGGTAGTAACATGGTGGTGGGAAGTGCGGAGTATACAAATGAGAATAGAGAGAGAAGCCATTGTATATACTAGTAGATTGAGGAGAACCACCATCCAACACCGCCATTCTCATCGGACCAAAGTCCGGAGCTCCGTGGTCCGACGAGAATGGAAAGGGAAAGAAGAGCCAAAGAAAAAAAAGAAGAGGAGAAGAGGAAGAAGAGAAAAAGGGAAAGAAGATTCCCATCGAAAAAAAAGAAAGGTGGCATGATTGGTAAATATTGGGTATTAAACACAAAAATGACAATTAAGCCCATTGACATAGGAATGGGGATCTAAAAAGAATGAGGAAGAAAAGATGGAAAACGGGGGAGTGAAAAGGAGATAAAGGGGGAGAAGAATAAGGAAGAAAGAGGAAGAAGAAAAGAAAGTTTATGAAAGAAAAAAAGAAGAGAAAAAGGAAAAAATTCCGGTTGAAAAAAAAAAATAGGGATGATTGGAAATTTGGTAAAAATGACAATTACCAATATAATATAGATAAAAACAAAATGACCTTTAACCCAATATTTTGAAGGCTAAAATTTACTCTGGACCCAATATAGCCCTATTTTAGTGGAGATGGCCTAATGGAAATGAAATTATGGACCTGGGCCAGAACCCAATAAAAACCAAAATAACCGGTAACCCCAACAAAGAGCCCGTTGAAACTTGAAAGCTTTAAAAACAAACCAGAATTGTTTGCTCCCTTTGATTTTAGTGGTTGTCTGTCTCGGAGGGGTTAGGGCTTTTTTTGAGGAGGATGGATTTGGTAGCAGAGAAGAAGGATTCGGACAGCGAGAATCATAATAGCTATGCAAGAGCACTTATAGATTCTACTACTGATACCAATACCAAGGAAGCCGCCGACGACGAAACTCAGGCTCGCGAACTCAGAGCTGGCCTCCATCCCCTCAAGGTTTTCTCTTTCCTATTCTTTGATCCGATCAATTGTTAATATTCTAGTTTGCCGAGGTTTTTGGCTGTTGATCGAGCTATGTATGTCTCTTGTTCGATCAATTCTGGGTTCTCTCATTCTCTGTTGGAGGTGTCAAATTTCAGTCCCTCTCATTTCCGGTATCAATTTTGTTGTGGTCTTATTGTTTATGTTTTTATTATTAGAATAAGTTCGTATTTTGGTACACTCGTCGAACACCAGGAATTCGAAGCCAGACACCATATGAAGACAACATAAAGAAAATTGTGGACTTTAGTACGGTAAGATCTACTTGTGGTTATGGTGTGCGTGCAAAGCAGAAATGTAATCTTCTTTCTTATTTCTTATTATTATGTTCTTGTTGCTTGCTTGCATATAGGTTGAAGGTTTTTGGGTCTGTTATTGTCACCTAGCCCGTCCTTCTTCCTTGCCTAGCCCAACAGACTTGCATCTTTTCAAGGAGGGAATTCGCCCTCTTTGGGAGGTAAATATCTGAATGCCAACCAGCAATTTGCTCATTCTCTTTCTGATTTTAATATCTTAAAATTGTTTATAATAGACAACAGAATGCCAACTTCTCTGAAATTTGTGGTTTTCAGGACTCTGCTAATTGCAATGGTGGTAAATGGATAATACGATTCAAAAAGGTTGTGTCGGGCCGTTTTTGGGAGGACCTGGTAAAGACAACAACTGAATTTATTTTTGTTAGTATTCATGCTCACACCATCAGATGATATTACTATTTTGTTTGGACATTAGTGAGTTCACTAAAACAGTGTCACACTTTTTAATTAGTTGGAACCTCACCTATTTCTCTTAAATGTTGACTTCCAATTCATTTATTCATGCACTAAACAATAATGATATTGAAAACTCTAGTATTCTGTCCTAATGTCCAAGTTGTGGGTGCTAACAGAATTTATCCGAATGATATTTTGATGTAAATCAAATTTCTTATGGTGATTTTGTATTTGGTGAGGAATTCATAAAATAACCAGCATGTGCACTTTAGCAAGAACTGGAAGAGCTGTAAAAGGCCAGTTTTTTTTTTTTTTTTTTGGAAAACTCTTACCAAGGGTTAGGATAGCAATATATTTACTTTTCTGTATCGCATTGGCTTTTTTGTCTTTCTTTTCTCACCGTATAGCCTACCTATGTATCCTATACATGGGTGAAAATGTAGCTCTCTGCAAATACATTTTGAAAGTATTGAAATTTAGTGAAAATTTATCAAATATTAGTCAAAATACTAGTGAAAATTACTGAAACGACAGAAATCTACTTAAGTACTGAATATTTAAATGAAAATTTAGGAAATGCTTAATCAATAATTGATGCGTCAATTAAATTGTAAACTTTGGACATACGTCATAATCATATGACACAGTCACGTAAGGTACCAACAGAATGCACAAGAAGCCACTTGGTGGATATTCATCAATTTTTTGGTGCTTCGACAATATGTTGGGAGAACTGCTTGGCTCACTGTCAACAGATACTGATAGTTGCTGATGATATCTCAGTAACATATCACTTAGATGTTGATACCATGGAAGAATACACAACATCCCATCCCCATGTCGTTGTCATTGTGGGCACACTCAGAGTTCAATGTTTTGAAATTGTCTATATAGAGGCATGCTCAGCGATACCCAGACATTATTGTTTGCTGATTCGCTGAAAAGAAAACCATATGCTCTGGTTTGATGTACTTATTCTTGGCCCTTGGAAGGTGTTAATCTGTACTTGTTGATTTTACAACTTGACAAGAAATTTTAGTTGCAAATTGTTGAGGTGGAGTTCACTTATAATGATGTAGGACAACCTAGGGGTATTGTGTTTAAGGTCTTAGGAAGGTGAAGTGTATGATTATAGTGTCTGGGATGAAGGGGTGGTGTTGTTAAAGACCTGGGATTGAAGGAAAAGGAAAAAGTTTTAGGAAAATCTGGAATCACACAATCACTCGAGAAAACTGTTTGAAACAAAACACAAGAAATCTCCTTCAATGATTTTCAGAAGTACATAGGGGCTCTTATATAGAGCTACAGAAGATACCAGAACAGACCAACATTAAATGACCCATATTAATGGCTCTAGGAATCCTAGAAATCCAACTATTAATGACCGAGAGACAGTGCCTTAGGAAAACTAAAACATGACCTAATACAAAGAACATGCGTCCTAAATTAAACATCTAGAAGAAACACTAAAACACTGCAGCAACTAGAAGACTCCAGCAGATCTAAATGATCATAGACTTCAAATTTTTTATTTCTCTATCACTTCATCCATTGTGGACACGTTCATAAGTCCGCCTCTGATCACCGTTATATAATCCACTGAATCTTAGTCCAACTCTCGTAAATTAAGCTTAGAGTTTTGATTGACTTCTGGATATTTACGGGAGCTCAATTTCAAGCTCCCAGAAGTGAGCTGAGTCTTGAGTTCTTTGTTGACTTGCTTCTTGCTTTCCTTCGTATTGATTTTTGGCTCAGTATGGGTGAAAATTGGTGGCTTCTGATTATTCTGACTTTGTCAATGACAAGTTGTGAAACTTTTTAAATAGTTTATCTGAACAATGAGGGAAGAGATTATCTCAGTTATCTGCTAGAAAGAGCTGAAAGTTGATGACAATTTGTACAGATAAAAAGAAGGATAGTGGAGGAATGGCAGCAGTAGTTTTGTTCCACATAATTTTGAGTGATGTTTCTTCTATTGCATGTTTTGTCTAATTTTGTTTCTCAGATAATTATCTTTGTATATTCATTTGCTTTGGCATCTAAACAAGTTTACAGGAGAGGTGTCTCTACCAACTAGGCTATGTGTACTACCATGGCCGTCTTCTAAAGTTGGAACTTGAAGTTCTGAGTTTAGTATACTATTTCATACTCCTGTATATTAATACTATGCTCCTGTATGTTTATGCAGGTTCTTGCCTTGGTGGGTGACCAACTTGATTACGGAGAGAACATTTGTGGTGCTGTACTAAGCATTAGATTCAATGAGGATATAGTGAGTATCTGGAATCGTAATGCGTCTGATCATCAGGTTGGTCATTTGAGAAATAATTGCTACTTTCATGGCTAGTTACTTTCCGAGTGTAATTGCCTGACATTACTTTGTTTAACCAGGCGGTAATGGCTTTAAGAGATGCAATCAAGCGGAACTTGAAGCTTCCACACAGCTATGTCATGGAATACAAGCCCCATGATGCTTCACTCCGTGACAATTCATCATATCGAAATACATGGTTGAGGGGTTAGAAGTTTGCAAATCTATCTTGTTGCCACCAGTTAAGTAGCAGTTACAGAAAAGTTTTGGTGAAGGTGACTGGTGCAGACTCTGCACAAGATATGACCAAAATCAGTCGCATGATGAAAAAGAGATCTGTTAGGTTGGTGGCAATTTGTTAGGTCGAACTGTAACAGACTCGTATTTGTACTAAAGTTACTGATGGATTATCAAACATTTCCTTATTTCACTTTCCTGATGCTACGTCTTCCAATTTAATGTTCACGTATTGTTGAAGCTAGGTAGTAGTACCAGCTTTATATGTTTAGCTCATTAAATGCTAGTTCTCTAAGGCCTAAAATAACATACGGTAGGCTTGTTGGCTTTGCAAAATTGAAGTTTATCATTCTAGCTTTTAATTCCAGACTCTTTTCTGTAATCCATTTTATACTGTTACTATAATATGAAGGGTGTTGTAACTATATTATAGTCACAAACTTGTTTTGGAGGGTTGATTATGTACTTCTTTCGTCAGGACTGCTTTCAGAATATCGAAACCATTTTTTCTTATGTTTCAGTGCTGTACATTCCTAGTGCTTCTCGACCATTCTCATTTCTGTTGAGCAAACAACTCTACTCCTCTTTTCCAACTCCAAACAGATAACGCACCGGGACGCTTTCAAAGTATCTTTGGGATACACCAGTGGACGGTGTGTCAGATAACTCACCATTTAAGCATACCTGGAAGCTTGCGGAGGTCACACAATGCATTATGAGCTTAACCATAGGAATAGGCAACCCTATCTCATGAAGAATGAAGCTTGACATGAGCTTTAGATAAGGTAGGTAACCCCATTCTTCCATGCAACTATTAGGGCAGTTAGTTGTAAGGGGAGGGCCATGGCAGTTGCTCTATAAGCTCAGATGAAGCTTGAGGCAGTTCCTAACTAGTTTCACAATTATAGTTCTGCTTGAACCTTTATGCTTTGCCAAAAATGCATAAAGGTTTATGCATGGTGATATCAAGGCAGTTAAAAACGATGATGATTCAGTTCGATAGATGAGAATATGCACCTTCGGCGCTTTATAACTTGGATTATTTTGGCAACTCTAGGATATTATTACATATTGTTTGTGGTCTATCAAGATGTGGTAAACTCGAAGATCACCTTTCATAGTGTAATTTATCCTTGAAGCGTTTGCATAACAATACACATACTGTTATTACAAGATCATTTTTACACAAATGAAAAAAGAAAAAGAGATGCCGCATTTACGAAGTTGTCTGCTATCTGCTTTCATTTAACATCCCTTTTAAACAGATGATTGAAGGCCAATTATACCTGCCCAAGATCAATATATATTAGGCCAGAGTTTGGGGACGGAAAAAAAAATAGAAAGACAAAATTAACAATTTGCCTAGGCCTACTACTGACTTCAATAAATAAATAAAAAATTGGCTGCAACAACCAAAGGCTACAATAGTGAAAAACACACCACATCCAACTCTTGCTCCTGCATTCCCAGTAGATTTGCTGAGTTCGTGTCCACCTATTGCATTGAAAATATATAAATATCAGGGCACAACCTGATAACACTAATATCAGAGATCATCACTTCATGATACTGACATTTGCACTAGAAAACACATTCTGAAATAACTGAATACGGGAAGAGCAAGTCATCAACAGGAAAGGCAGAGGCTAATTTGGTAGTGTATTTGAAGTTGGTGTTAACGCCAGTGTTAGTAATGAAGACTATTGCTGAGAAAAATAATAAAATAAAGCCCCGAAAGTAATTCACAGGCTTCTCTGTTTCAAGCTTCCAATGATTCAATTCATGTCCAAAGTGGTTCCTCTTCGAGAGTGAAAACAGGTAATAGAACTCCGAATGTTATAGTTTGAAGGGGTTATTTCTTCCCTTATACAACAATACAAGAGCATGTCTAATGTCTACTGTTCCAAAATATAATGCATTATAAATTTCCGAATATTATAGTATTCGGGGAGCTAAGACCAACAGAATTGTTCCAAAATAAACTCCTCACAAAAAATAAAAAAGCAGCTTCTCAACAGAAATGAAATGCAGACGAAAATCTGCCTCTATTGATCTTTCATGATCTCAATCTTATCTCACTCCAATCAGCAAGAATCCCCTCTGCATTATCTGTAATAGTGCGGAAGAAATCAAGTGACAAGCTTGGGATATCTCCGCAATCTGATCAAGCAAAACCTAGCCTTACTCTCCACCATTCACCCTAGGATGAAAACCTCCACATCCATAATCAGCACATAACCCCTAGGGTTGATCTCAAACAATCAAATCCTTAACGAAATTTGGCATAACCCTCCAACCATTTGAACTTTCAAGCTTGTAGCCCCAATTGACAGATTTAGGGATTTAGATGTAGAGAGGGGAATTAGGGATTTTGGAAGAGAAGGGAAAATTAGGGGTAAGAGAGAGAAATAGAAGAAACTAGCAAACATCGCCCGCACGTTGTTGCGGGTTTTAAAAGCCTTTAACATATATTAAAATATTAAACATACGAAAAATTCAGAAAACACCAAAATTATATATAAAATATAAATAGTATTTTTATGCTTTGTTTAGCAAGTTTAAGTTACAAAAAAAATACGCGTATAAAGTTCATCACTAACAACACAATGGATACGTGGATACGAATCATACGATACAATATGATACGGAAAATTGATAAATTTTAAAAATTATAAAATAAGATACGGCAAAGAAACACAAATAAAATAATATATAATTATATATAAATAATTTAAAAATTAAACGCGCCAAATTAACAACATAGCAATTGTCCAAAGTTAATATATTAGAAGACCCATTTCCCCCGATTACACCAGCAGCCATTTCAAATCTAAAAAATTAATCAAAACCTCAAAAACTCAAATCACCAAAACCCTCTTTTGCCTCTTCTTCTCAAATTTTATTGGGTATTTGGGTCTTGGATATGACTAAAGATATAGAAATATATATCAGCCGGTATATATTAACTACAAATCGCAGCAGAGTTATTAGTTGGTGAAATGAATTGCAGAATAGTTAGGGGCACAAAAAAGAAGACGGGGTAGAAAAGAACAGAAAAGAAGGCAGGGGCACAAAAGGAAATATGAAAAAGTTGCAGGGGCAAAATCATCCATACACTGTTCATTAAGCTGCTCTTCTCTATTTTTTTCTTCCCTTTTTTTCTTTTTCTTTTCCATGGTAGAGGAGGCACGGCTCTTGAATTGCAGCAGAAGAGGAAGAGATGCTATGATGATGATGATGATCAATTGCAGAGAGAGAGAGAAAAAAAAATGATAGTTGAACATGCAGCAGGAGGAGAAAAGAAAAGAAGCGAAGAGAAGAAAAGAAAAGACAGCAGGGGCAAAAAAGAAAATCTGGAAACTTGGCAGAAAACGAAAAGAAGAAAGAAGAAAATTGCAGACTGATGGGTGATCAGAAATAGACTTGATCGATGGCGTGGAAGAAGGAATTAGAGACTGATGAACGATGAGAAACAGGCTTGGTCTGGCGGTGGAAGAAGGAAGTATAAAAAAAATTAATAAAAAAAAAGAGATAGAGAACTGAGAGCAGAAAGGTCATTTCATAAGAGCGGCGGCGCAGCTCGGCTTATAAACGGTAAACATGCTCGAGGCCCCTATTCCTCGGAGCCGAGCCAGATTTGTCCACGGAAGAAAAGAAAAGAAGGCAGGGGCAAGAAAGAAAATATGAAAAGGAGGCAGGGACTTAAACGTCATTTTCCCTCGGAGCCGAGCCGGATCTATCCACGGCTTATTGAAAACGGCTCCCTATTCCTTTAGTATATATAATTAGGGATACCTAAAGTCAGTAGAGGATCAAGGATAACTGCTTATTCATTCTACAAGTCTATCTCCAAGAGACAACAATGGTCCAATTTATAGAACAGATGATTATAGAAACCTAAATAACTAGATTACTATAATATCCATAACTTAGGAAACTTAAAATGTATAAACTTAAAATGGATAACTTGAAAACAAAAATTAACAAAAAAACAAAAACAAAAACATAATTTAAGCACTTTAAAGTTTAAAATGGGATCATCTGCATCTTTCATACTACCACAGAATCATTCAAACAGAAACACATGGGTATAAGCATGTGACACGGTCCCATATGACCATAACATATTAGCAATAATAGCATATATACAGAAAGGCACTTACAGGGTTTATTATTTAACCACAGTGAAAAGGACTACAGAAAAGGTAAAAGTCGCAAACTCCTGAAGTAAAAATGAAGTGCCAAGAAAAACTCGAGAGAAGTTATTTCTCAAGTATGAAGAGCTAATGAGGATATATATATATATATTTTTTTTTTTTCTTCGTCATTTCGGATCAATGAAGTGAATCACTGCTCTTCTTTGAGCATCGTGAGATTGACACAAACCTGACTAAAGTGAACGAAAAAAATCATTGGATGATGATGCTGCACTATGTGCACACAACTCGTGATGAAAATGGTTGGATGAAAATGTACTCGAGTTTAACTCGTGATGAGATTGACATCTGTGTGATGAGTGCAAGATGCTTCATAATGAACATTCAACAGATAGATACATAATGATTAAAATATCAAGTGTGGACATCATCACTTCGACAACCACACGATTATGTGTGTGTGTGTGTGAGGGGGGTGAGGGGGTGCTCCTCATGGTCTGGTTCCATGCAATCAGGTAGTTTCATAACATGAGAAAATGGTCAAGTATCAACTGATACTTTTGATTAACTCCAACTGATTATCAAGCAAAGTGCAAAATGACAAGAACTTAATAATCAAGAGACATATGCCTTACAACTTATTGCAGATATGTAAATTCTTTTAGGATGAACTATTGAATCATTGATGTTAAGTTCGTCAAAACAGATATGAATTTGTCATAAAACTTACAAATGTATGACATAGGTGAAGTGGTTATGAAACCTACTAAGGAAAAATGAAAACCCAAATGTAATAAACACACAGTTTTGCAACCAAATTTGACCACGATACCTTTGCCAAGATCATCAGGATCAGCATGCACTACAACCGCCCTCCCAAGAATGGAATGAGGTCCACTTAGTGGAATCTAAAATTGATATCAAGAAAGTACAAAAATAAATAAAGGGCCACCTGATCACATAAAAGACATGAGCTAAAAACAAAGAATATTAAAAATAAAACTAAGTACCTGCCAGTCGTTAAGATAAACCTCAGCAACTCCTGCAGAGTGCAAATTTAGTCAAGTTTTAGCTGTATCTGAAGAACCATCCAATGCTTTCCTAATCCTACCAACTAAATTGCACGCAGAAACCAATAAGTTTGCATACCATCAGGGCCTGCAATAACGTTACCCAAATCTCCGGCATGACGCTGCTTATCTGAAGGAGCTCCATGGTCCTTCTTCAGTGGATTAAAGTGAGGTCCTAAAAGTAACATGAAAATTCAAGTGCCAAGAAAAGAAAATTGAAATAGAAAATTGAAACAAGCACAGTGAAATTCAGACCAGTGGAATTGCAACCATTGGAGGTATCACCAAGAGCGTGAATATGGAAACCATGAAGGCCCGGAGAGAGCCCAGTAATTGTTCCTCTTACATGGGTAGGCCCTGTTCATGTTCAAGATCAATTAATTATTGCGTGACCAACAATTAACGCCATTCCATTCAATATCCATTATAGATTGAGATAGAGATAGAGATAGAGATAGAGAAAGAGAGAGACGCACCGTTTGGGTCCTGCACGAAATGAAGAGCGCCTCTGACTAAGGAGGTACCTCCGCTGATGACAGCCACTGCTTTCACACTGCCCATTTCTTCTGCCTATTACATCCCTCCCCACTTCACTCCTTTTTTTTATATGAGTTTTTTATTTTATTAAAGAAGGCGATCATAATTCAATTGATAGAGAATTAATTAAATGACGTGTCACACACTTATTGGGTGAGATCACATATTAGTTTCCAAAATTCACCCCTACGGTGGGTCCCCACAATTATATTTTTGGCACCACTTCATATAAGTCTCTAGGGTTGGCCAAAAATTACCGAAATACCGAACCGTACCGAGTACCGACCGAACCGCTACCGATTTGTGCCGACTTTTCGGTATACCGACTTTGTTGGCTCGGTTAACCGAACCGAATCTTGCCTCTCAGCTCGACAATGGTTCCCCACTCACTGAGGTTCGGTTTTTACCGAACCGACTGATATTTTGATATTTCAAAATATCCCCTCAATTTTGCAAGTCATAAGGATCAAACCCACAACCTGCTCATTGCAAACACAAACCTTAACCACTAGGCTATATGCTTTCCTTGTTATAATATACACAACATGTTTTATTGAACTACTTTCCTAAAACTAATAAAAAATTATACTTCTTTGATTCTCTCTCTCTCTCTCCCCCCCCCCCACCAACTCTTTCTTCTCTATTTCTTCATTTTTTTCTTTTCCTTTATGGTTCTTTCTTTCTCTTTCTCCAGCAGCCATCTTTCCTCTCTCCAAACTCTATCTCTTCTTTCTATTTCTTCCTCCTCCTCCCCGCAAATCTTTATCTTCTTCTTCCTCATTCTCTTCATCCTCATCTTTTTCTTTTTTCTCCTTCTTTCTTTCATCTCCATTCTTCTTCGATCTTTCTTCTTTTTCGATCTTTCTTCTTCTTCTTTCCTTCATCTTCGTTCATTCCAGGCCAGCCAACAAAAGTATCGGTTGGAAGTCGTCTCCGACAGAAATCGACCGACGAACTCAAAATCGACCGACGAACTCAGTACCGAAACAATCGGTATACCGATGTAGGCGGTTCGGTAATGGTTTCGCAAAATTGAAAACCGACTTTGGTCGGTTCGGTAACGGTAAGGGTGGCCAGGTGGTCGGTACCGTACCAAAGCCACCCATATAAGTCTCGTTTCTAATAAGAATATTCATGTTACTTATTCTTTATATGTAAACTCTTTATTCATCTTAAGCTTCTTTATTCGTTACTTACCACGGGATTTGGTAATTTGGTCTAGTGGAAGCAAGCTAGATCTACAAGTGGGGCCGACGCTGCATGGATTCTCCTGGTAATAGGAGGTCCATGGTTCGAACCTCAGCTTGTGAAAAACACCTCATGGGGAGGGGAAATACCCATAGTACTCTCCTTCCCCGGAGTGGTTGCCCACTTGGCCACCATTTTGTGCACCAAAAAATGTTACTTACCTAAATCACTATTTTTTTCTTATGGAACATGTTTACTCACTTAAATATTGAACTTGTCATGTCATATTGTATCACATGTGTATCAAAGTATCAACAAAACACATTTTTACTCAATTTTAACCAAAAACCACTCTCAGGACTCCAGACCCGCTACGTCATACAATATTACATGTATATCTCATTGTATCACCAAAACACATTTTTATGCCATTTTGTCCAAAAATCACCGTCGGGACTCTTGACCCGTCATGTCATATTGTATCACATGTGTATCACCAAAATGCACATTTTTACTCTTTTTTTTTTTTGCAAAAATTATCATTGGGGCCCACACCCACCACGTAATACTTTGTATCACATCTGTATCACGGTAAGGGGATCACCTAAATCATATTTTTACTCCATTTTGCCCAAAAATCACTCTCGTAACTCCCGACCCGCTACGTCATACAAAATATGCTTAGCTAAAAAAAAAAAAAGTTACATGTGTATCGAGTGTATCACCAAAACTTTTATATATTTTTACACTATTTTGTCCAAAAATTTATAAAATCACTCTCGGGGACCTCTTGCGCCATGTCATATTGTATCACATGTGTATCACCAAAACACATTTTTACTCTATTTTTTTCAAAAATCACCCTTGGAACCCCTGACCTGTCCTGTCATACTGTATCACATGTGTATCATACTGTATCACACTGTATAAAGGCCCGCCACGTAATACTATATCAGATGTGTATCACCACTATATCACATATGTATCATACTGTATCACAAGGTGTATCAGGGCCTGCCACGTGATACTATATCACATGTGTATCACGATTATATCACAAAGTGTATCAGAGTCCGCCACATAATACTGTATCACATGTGTATTGCCACTATATCACATGTGTATCACCACTGTATCACAAAGTGTATCAGGGCCCGCTACGTAATACCATATCACATATGTATCACCACTGTATCACAAAGTGTATCAGGGTCCGTCACGTAATATTGTATTACATGTATATCACATGTGTATCACATGTGTATCACATGTGTATCAAGACCCACCATGTAATACTGTATCACATGTGTATGACCAATGTATCAAATGTGTATCACATATATAGTGTATCACACTGTATAACAAGTTGTATCACATGTGAATAACAAGTTGTATCACATGTGTATAACAAACTGTATCACATGTATATCACAAATTACAAAAACATAATAATAAATAATAATAACAATACTAAATAAATTGCTCTAATTAAGTATATCTCTCATCTCCGGTTTGTAGGTTCAGATATCACATTCACCTACATAGTTACAGATTGTACTTCCTTCCTATTTTCAAGCTGATTTTTTAGATGAAGTCTCTACGGGCCGACCTCGAAACAATCGACACTTAGAAAGCAACATGACGAAACTACGATAATACAAAGACTCGTTTGTATATATGCAGTGATCAATTTTGTTTTGCATATAGAGATAATTCTGTTTCAAATAAATTTTTACTTTGAAACAAAACTTTAGGTAATGACTCATTCAATTTCAAACCTCTTACAAAGTCAAATCCTCAGTAGCCCAATCAAATAGCTAGACAAATAAAAAAATTACAGATAATCTGTAACGCCCCAAATTGCACCTCTTCAATTTAAGCACGCTACAGTGCCGCGAGTCCTTAAAAATACAAGCTAGGTTGCTAACTTATACTTTAAAGAAACGCAAGGCATTTTGAGAATTACTTTTAGAACGCAAGTACGGAACGTATTTAATTTGAATAGAGGTGAGTTAATTGGAAATCGTAAAACAATAGAAATCCAATTTTATCGGATTAAATAACTGGATCGAAGGTTAAATTCATGAATGAGTTTCACAAGGTAAAGCACAATATTGACCATGAACAATCTAATTGGTCAATAGGTTCCGAAATGAATAAAATGATACAATGAGAATAAATAGATAAATTTGAAACCTTATATTCGATAAACGAATATTCGATTGTAACGAGTTTGCACATCCAATTTCATCCATCGTTGTCCCGTTTCCAGTACACAGTACCTGCATCCAAAACTATAGTAGGGGTGAGCTTTCGTCCTCGCTGCTCAGTAGGGGAGTTCACCCCGGCTAGGTTTAAAAACCATTAAATATATTTTATGGGGCCCAGTATGTAAAATACATTAAGAAAGACAGTAAGTTGTCTAAACAGTAATCCAAAAGAAAATAAATAAGTACCCGGGTAAAATATCAAACCTGATGACCGAATTATCCAACCAACTACATCTTTACCGAAGATTTAAAATCTTCAACAACTGGTAAGAAGTAGCAAGAGTGTCCATTTATACTATACCGCCTAGAACTAGTGTCACACCTCAAAGGATGTCAGACACTGTTCCGTCCGTACAGCCCCTCCGGAGGTTTAGGGGATCGAAACCCAAGGAAGTCACTATGCTCCACTCACTCTCAGGTCATCACATAAAATCAAATATAATCGAAAATACGCATGGCATATGAAATCATTTAAATCCATAATGAAATAACTATAGCCATGCAAATTGCATTTATCAAATATACGGGAAAAACTCTAACCGAGAGAGTCCCATGTCCCCTACCTGGAACATCAGAGCTTATCCTTGCTCGTCACATCAGGCCAACACCATTACCACCACAAATCACATCTCGGGCTAACTGGAGTCCCTAGTCCGACAGTAACAATATTCGAGTGTTAAAATGATATTCTACTAAATAACACTCAACCAATCATTCCAAACATGTCTTTATACCTGTGTCAAGTATTCGATTTCACAATCGAAACGAGGAACACAATTCAACAGAGTTTCGACGGAAACTCAATAGCTTAACTTCTGTCCCCGATTACCAACAGAAGTACCACAACCTCTGGTTCAACTTCCAAGATTCCTATATTTCGAATTCAAACCAATAAATCATAATTAGGCCGGAAAAGTACCAAAATTGGCCGGAAAACCATTGTTCACGGTGGTTCACGGTGGTACAACAATACCCAAAATACCAAATCTCCAAAACTCAACCAAAAGTGAAATCTAAAGCTACAAACGTGTAGAGCTTGATGAGAGGATCAAGATTGATACCTCAATCGAAGCTAACGGTGGCCGGAGTCGCCGGAATTCGTCAAACTCGCCGGAGCAGTAGGATGTTCTTCTCTTCGATTCTCTCTCCACAAGCAACGATTTGGGAAGCTGAGGCCATGGATGAACTCGCCTCGTCGAGAGGAAGCTAAAGGTACCGGTCTTGTCCGCCGTCGTGGCCGGAATCGGAAAACCCGATCGGCGCTGCCCAAGCTTCTCTCCGCCGTTTCTCTCTCCACCGGCGTCTCCGTGACAAGCTGCGACCACCCGGAGACTCGCCGTGTCGAGACGAACACAACGGGATACGTGCGCCGCCGTTAGGTGGCCGGAATAGAAGGTCGGCGTCGGAGGTGTCGCGGTGAGGGAAAACGGGTCGCGGGTCTGTTTCTGGGCCTTCAAACTGATCCAACCTTTAAATCAAATCCAACGGTCCAGATCTGATCATGATTAGATCAACGGCTGAGATTAAACCGCTTCAATTTACTTAATTGCTAAACTTCCGAAAATCAAAACAAATAGCTCGGGTATCCGAAAAATACTCCGAAAATTCTCACGAGCTCGTCGTGACGTGTACTTCATTCTCGAGTCTTCAAATCGAAGTTATGACAAAAATATAATTTCCGAAGAATTCTCGAAACCATTTAAATATTACCGTGATTAGGAATTTAATCTCGATTAATATCCAAATTAATCCTTTAATATTTCCGGGCTCTCACATTCCACCCTCCTTAAAGAAAATTTCGTCCCCGAAATTTCCACGGATGAACAACACTTTCAATTGTCGGACTCCAGTTACCCATTTACAAATCTATTCACATTGGTGGTGTTGCCTAACACAATCTGATCCTTTTCAAAGGATACAACAAGCTATCAGGCAGATCAATCATTCAAAACATATCTCATATAAATGAGATTCAATAAATCCCAATGGTCTGAGACATTGCCCCAATTTCGAATCAATCATCTTCAATGGCTACCAACTTTGTGATACCATTAGTGTAGTGACTAATATCTAAATTTACACAACAGTCACCAAATTCAATTTATGGGCATGCTCACATGACCATTGTAAAAATTCTGCCTATTTAAAATATCACAACTCGTGGTCTCACTCACCACGTACTTTACACTCTGTCTATCCCAAAAGTATACCCTGCTCAAAAGCAAATTAATCATCGGGAAATGAGAGTACAATAACCAAATATATCAATTCAATCTATTCAATAATCAGACTGAATTAATAACACAATCTAAGTATTCTCACTGGCACGACAAATTCTGCGCCCACAACACGTGTGTCACAATCGTCAAGTGACAACGCACACATTCAAATTTATGTGATTTACTCACAATCACAAGCTTCTGCACTTCTGAAGCACATTTCAATTTCCAATTATAATAACAAAAACTCGAACCCAATTGAAGCATCTTCAACGAAGATTACAAATCACATGTGGGTTCACCAGATCATCACCACAGTACCCAATTATTAAGGTTAAGCTAACTTATCAACCTTAACCATAGATGAACATATCAAATTTGTGGATCTCTTCAAAAACATCAAATGGAGGTTCTATGGCAATTCTCTTCATATCCAAACAAGAGAATACATCCCTTTGTTAATATGTGCATTCAATAATTAACGAACATTCTATCTCGATATACGTTAGGGGAATCCGTTGCGGTCGGGCCCTAACTCGAGCGAACTGTTGTAATTAAATGAATACACTTAACAACCTTTCTTCAAATTCTCGACTTGTCGTAGATCAGTCTTTCACTTCTCTGAGAGCATTCTTTCATACCTCGCCTCTTTTGTCGAAATAACATTCAACAAAACCATTTGAGAACTAAATTCTCTTTCCATAAGACGCGACGAAATTCGAGGATCACTAAACACTAAACAACTCGTGACTGTCGATGAAATCCTTTATGCTTCATCTTTTCAGCGAATTGCAATTCAAAGTCTATAATATCTTCACTTGTAACAACAAGCTTGTAATGTAGTCTTAGTTCCACGAGCTGATGATCAAACAACCGTTGCAAGCAACGTTCACCATACACATACTACTTAATTTCCAACATTGCAGTCAAACCCTTTTTCTGCCCTAGCGTCACATTCTTGGTCAATAACCAAATAAGACCAAAATCTTATTCTTCCTGTTACTTGTTCTTCCTTGTACTACTGGTGCAAGCATCCTTAACAAATACAAAAGTGTGCAAATTATTCTTCCAAGCATAAGCTTACTTTCAAATAACAACCGTTGCACACAACTTAAGGTAAAACCATACTGAAAATTACCTTCTTTAAATTTCCGATAAAAGGAAAACACAATTGGACCAAATTATAGTCTAATGTCAAAACTTATGCCTTAACCAAATTCTCAGCTGAAAGGAATTCAAACCACACTAAACTTTGACAAACATGAATCAGGGCATAAACCATGTCTGTTCTGGTTTGCTAACTTAGATGTTACGATCTCAGGGTCTCCTTCAGGCTTCGGGTTCGAATTAGAATCAATAACACTCGATGCCAAAGTCGTTAGAATCCCAAAGTCTTGCTGATTTCCCTTGTATATCGTACTAATCCTTGTTTTCCTGATAACATTCTTGGCGACATATAAAGTCCTCAACCAACCGTAGCAAACATAAGTGACTCAGCTGCATAGTGAAAATATTCCTCGTGTCACCATGCCAATCGCCCATTTGAACACAAATGTCAAGACAAGACTTTTAATGTAGCGTTCCACGCTCTTCTCCGATTGCGATTCTCGCAGCTTTATATCGTTCTCATCGAATTTACTCAAAATTCACCGGTAAGTGACGTATCGTCAAATTCCTTGGCTTTACACTACCAAAGCTAACAGTACGAAATGAAACTGATTCTTTCCATACTCAATAAACAGATGTAACCAAAAGTCGAATGTCCCACGACTTACCTTCGATGGAATCGTAAATCTATAACCAACGTTTAGAACACATAGTATAGCCATTACAATTTCACCGAAGCATTCTTCACACTTGAAGAAAATACTTGCACAATTCTCGAATCAAATTGTGAAGAATTCCTTAAGCAATAGAAAATAGATCCAAGTATACATAACCAACGCAAGTGAATTAACAATGCATTAGTTAAATACGAAGACCGTCAATACCTAAGTGTCGAACCATGAAAGAAAATCATAAGTCATGCCAAAACAAAATGACGTGACGTGGATCGTAGAAATCACCTTAAGATATAGTGCACATACAATAGGACGAAGACTAATGTAATATTTCTCTCTTTCCTTTTGTAGTTTCCGCTTTCACCGCATCTTGAATTTCCCAACAAACCATCTCAAATTGGAAGGTATATTGATGCACAAGCAACTCCTTTTGCTTAAAGTCAAAACAAATACTAGTGACTCATGTCTAGTCCCGTGGATGAAGGAAATCAAAAGTCTACTTACCCACAACACACACATTGAGGAGTATTCCACAGACGACATCTCAACTTTGAATTTCAGAACAAATGTTCAGAAAACAAAGCATATGGAACATGCATACTTCACCAATTAAGAAGTCACAACAACTTTCACAATTTAATCTCAATACCACACCTTCACACTTGAAGAAAACATTCACGTATCTCAGACATAACAATAATGGACAATTCCATAAGCATTACCAAGAATATCCAAATAAACAGTTCCACTTCCAGGGATTCAAAATTATCGTTCACATACCTGTACTTTCTTTTCCTTTCTTGTCACATACTGGCCCATTGAACTCTGTCGTGGTCTGTGCACTGTGGAGAAGCTTGGATGGCAAAAGACTCACTCAATTCCAAAGAATAAAAGTACCAACAAATAATCATTGGACTTAATATGAAATGAATCACAATAACTGAGTCCAATAATGAACAATCAGTTGAACCGGACACACCAATGAACCAATAAAAATTAAAAGTGCGTCCAAATAATGAATTCAATGCTCAAGTGCTCAACAAGCAAAGCAACAAGTCACAAGTACGAAGCCAACAACAAAGTTGTTCAAAAGAATGTGACTTTGAACTTCTGAAGAGACAAATACGACTTTAACAAAGTCAAGGTCAAGAATACGAGGTCAATAGAGAGTAACCAACAAGGAATTATCTTGACCACATAAGGAAATGACTTCCGAATCAACTGAATGATACATCAAATTTCCAAATGGAACATAGGATGCAAGGAAACTCAACATGAATTCAAGTAAAGCTCTGATACCACTTTCTGTAACGCCCCAAATTGCACCTCTTCAATTTAAGCACGCTACAGTGCCGCGAGTCCTTAAAAATACAAGCTAGGTTGCTAACTTATACTTTAAAGAAACGCAAGGCATTTTGAGAATTACTTTTAGAACGCAAGTACGGAACGTATTTAATTTGAATAGAGGTGAGTTAATTGGAAATCGTAAAACAATAGAAATCCAATTTTATCGGATTAAATAACTGGATCGAAGGTTAAATTCATGAATGAGTTTCACAAGGTAAAGCACAATATTGACCATGAACAATCTAATTGGTCAATAGGTTCCGAAATGAATAAAATGATACAATGAGAATAAATAGATAAATTTGAAACCTTATATTCGATAAACGAATATTCGATTGTAACGAGTTTGCACATCCAATTTCATCCATCGTTGTCCCGTTTCCAGTACACAGTACCTGCATCCAAAACTATAGTAGGGGTGAGCTTTCGTCCTCGCTGCTCAGTAGGGGAGTTCACCCCGGCTAGGTTTAAAAACCATTAAATATATTTTATGGGGCCCAGTATGTAAAATACATTAAGAAAGACAGTAAGTTGTCTAAACAGTAATCCAAAAGAAAATAAATAAGTACCCGGGTAAAATATCAAACCTGATGACCGAATTATCCAACCAACTACATCTTTACCGAAGATTTAAAATCTTCAACAACTGGTAAGAAGTAGCAAGAGTGTCCATTTATACTATACCGCCTAGAACTAGTGTCACACCTCAAAGGATGTCAGACACTGTTCCGTCCGTACAGCCCCTCCGGAGGTTTAGGGGATCGAAACCCAAGGAAGTCACTATGCTCCACTCACTCTCAGGTCATCACATAAAATCAAATATAATCGAAAATACGCATGGCATATGAAATCATTTAAATCCATAATGAAATAACTATAGCCATGCAAATTGCATTTATCAAATATACGGGAAAAACTCTAACCGAGAGAGTCCCATGTCCCCTACCTGGAACATCAGAGCTTATCCTTGCTCGTCACATCAGGCCAACACCATTACCACCACAAATCACATCTCGGGCTAACTGGAGTCCCTAGTCCGACAGTAACAATATTCGAGTGTTAAAATGATATTCTACTAAATAACACTCAACCAATCATTCCAAACATGTCTTTATACCTGTGTCAAGTATTCGATTTCACAATCGAAACGAGGAACACAATTCAACAGAGTTTCGACGGAAACTCAATAGCTTAACTTCTGTCCCCGATTACCAACAGAAGTACCACAACCTCTGGTTCAACTTCCAAGATTCCTATATTTCGAATTCAAACCAATAAATCATAATTAGGCCGGAAAAGTACCAAAATTGGCCGGAAAACCATTGTTCACGGTGGTTCACGGTGGTACAACAATACCCAAAATACCAAATCTCCAAAACTCAACCAAAAGTGAAATCTAAAGCTACAAACGTGTAGAGCTTGATGAGAGGATCAAGATTGATACCTCAATCGAAGCTAACGGTGGCCGGAGTCGCCGGAATTCGTCAAACTCGCCGGAGCGTAGGATGTTCTTCTCTTCGATTCTCTCTCCACAAGCAACGATTTGGGAAGCCGAGGCCATGGATGAACTCGCCTCGTCGAGAGGAAGCTAAAGGTACCGGTCTTGTCCGCCGTCGTGGCCGGAATCGGAAAACCCGATCGGCGCCGCCCAAGCTTCTCTCCGCCGTTTCTCTCTCCACCGGCGTCTCCGTGACAAGCCGCGACCACCCGGAGACTCGCCGTGTCGAGACGAACACAACGGGATACGTGCGCCGCCGTTAGGTGGCCGGAATAGAAGGTCGGCGTCGGAGGTGTCGCGGTGAGGGAAAACGGGTCGCGGGTCTGTTTCTGGGCCTTCAAACTGATCCAACCTTTAAATCAAATCCAACGGTCCAGATCTGATCATGATTAGATCAACGGCTGAGATTAAACCGCTTCAATTTACTTAATTGCTAAACTTCCGAAAATAAAAACAAATAGCTCGGGTATCCGAAAAATACTCCGAAAATTCTCACGAGCTCGTCGTGACGTGTACTTCATTCTCGAGTCTTCAAATCGAAGTTATGACAAAAATATAATTTCCGAAGAGTTCTCGAAACCATTTAAATATTACCGTGATTAGGAATTTAATCTCGATTAATATCCAAATTAATCCTTTAATATTTCCGGGCTCTCACATAATCCATAAAGTGAGTTCTAATTTTTAAGATAATTTATCCTTATTGGTCGTCGGGGTAAAATACTAAAACTAGTTAACTAGTGTAGCATGCAAATGCAAGATATTTGTTAGTTTGCTCACAACATTTTATTTGGGTTTCACCATCTGTTGCTCCCATAGTTGCCACGACCTCTACTAGCACTAGAGCGATCGGAAAACCTATCATTTCTTCTATCAGAGAAACCGCCATCCCTGCGACCTCTTCTACCAAACCTGCCATGCCACAAAGGCCAAGTCTTCCTCCCCTCGCTTATTTTTCTTGTAAATTCGGTAATGCTTCCAACACCTCTATGCTCACATTTGCTGCATTTTCCGCTCTTCGAGCCACAACAAATTAAAGTTACATACCATTAAATTATGTTGCTTGGGAATAATGTTTTGGCCAATTTTGGACGCATAATGAACAAAAGAGAAAAAAATACCAGCAAGAAACACATCCAAATCTTCAGCAGCTACATCAAACATTGCACCTTTTCCATTAGCTGTTAACATCATACCCTTCACTGACTTGACCGTCTCTTCAGGCAACAACCTCCTCAAGACCCCTGTTGGCGAGGGAAAAATTGCTTTCACTTTGACTCACCACAAATATGAGACTGGAGCGGGAGTCGACCGATAATGATCGAGATGCTTCGTCTGATCGTGGAATTCTTCGTTTGATCGTTGACTCTCGCTGACTCGTCAACTCGTAGGAGGAAGAAGGGGAGGGTACCTACACAAAACCCTCCGATGCCTAAGGTAATATGTTTCTTAGTTGAGTGAAGTGAACAAGTGTAGATGATATCTCTTACCCGGACTTTGGACTTCCCTTTTATAGATGAGAGTATTACTTGGGCTGCAAGATTCATCTCCTAAACTTAAGCTCCAAGTTTACTTTGGTAGCAAACAATCGTTTCGTTATTGTCTTGCAAGCAGCCTTCTTGTGACTTGATCCGCAAGTTTCTCATCCTTTTGGGCCTTGTGAACCCAACCCACATATGAAATATACTTAATTGTCTCCATGGGCCAAGTACAATTATTTTTATACTCCCACAATGCCCCCAATTTTCTCTTTGGATTCACAATCCTATGAGAAAATTTACATGCCCAATCCATTAATTCCTGGGTTTTATTGAATCCCCATGCAAAAATAACAATCTCCACTTCTCTCTTACTTTGCCGGCTCTGATCTTAGTGCCACCCTTGCTTTATATATATTGGCCATTAACCAACAATTCATCCTCCATTCCCTCATTCAACACCAACAACCTTAATTTTCTTCTTCATTCTGTGGCAAACTTAACCTACCCTTCTTTCTCAAGTTACCATATCAAAACTCTTCGTCTCTTTTAATCAATATAGGTGTTCTGAGAGTGTAAAATTAAATATGAAATTAAATGGGTTAGGCCCATGAAGAGAGTTAATTAATTATTAACATGCAAATTGGATTTACGAAGCCCAAGTCCAATAAGATTGGAAGAAATTTATCCATAGATGGTTAACCGCTTTCCATATTTTACGAAGGAATGACTTGCAAGCAAAGTTACGAAGAGATTGCTTGCAAGTCAAGTCATGGAGAGGTTACTTGCTCCCTAATTTTAGAGAGGAATTACTTGGTCCCCAATTCTAGGGAGAAGTTACTTGCAGCACAAGTTGCGTTCATGCCTACAAAAGGAAGGTGAAGAGACCAGCTATCTTATCTCAACTAAGAAATATACTGACTTAGGCATCAGATTTTCTGTAGGTACCCCACCTCCCCCACAAGTCATCGAGTCATCAAGTCAGCGAGTCGACGAGTTATCAAGTCATCTCGTCGATGAGTTAGTATGTTAACGCGAGTCAACGGTCAAACGAAGAATTCCACAGTCAGATGAAGCATCTCGATTGTGATTGGTTCGTTCCCGTTCCAGTCTCATATTTATGGTGAGCCAAATTCTAAAAGATTTTTCTCTCACCAACAAGTGGCACAGTCTGTGGGAACCGTTTTTCCTAAACAATGGCGGGAACATGACAGAGAGAATTTAGATTCTTGTCATTGAGGACTGAAGGTGACTAATATGAAATCAACCTTGACGGAGGCATAGAGATCGACCCCAATCATGGTGGACAGTTTAACCAAGGCATGCAACCTAATGGTGGTGCATATCGGAAAACGATCTTCCTTTGTCCACCGACCGTGCTAAATCTCTAGAAATCACGTCATTGGACATAGATGGTACACCTCCTAGTTTGCTTCACTTGACAATTTGAACCAAATGGCCAACAATCGCCCATTCTTCTTATTCTCCTGCTATCGTGAATTCATTGACCCCAGTTCATTTGGGAGGACACTGGCTTTGCGTGTTGCTCAAATGGAAGCCACATTCTGTAAACTGAGAAAACCGAAGCTTTATTCAAGCATTATCTAGAATCCTAAGAAAATTATTACGGGATTGTCCCTTGTTGTGAAGTTGAGTACATGGAAGAGATTTTCGAAAATAGCGCCGAGAACATTTAGAAGCCACGACACTAGTGTTAGGGAATTGCTCGATGAGCTCCCTCCAACCAAGAAAACAAAAAGATAGAAGGTTGGCCAGTCCTCGATCAACAGTCCATTACCAATTAACCTTTCCTAGGATCAAACTCAAGGTGGCCATCAATTCCCCCTTCAAAATAGCGTATCTTCGTCAACGTCATATTTTCCTCCTCTTTCCCGGAACACTTTGGAGTTAGCTTTTAGGAAGCCCGACGGTTCCTATAATTCGGTGAATGAAAAAGTGTTTTCCAATGGCCTCGCTCGTGCGGTGATAGCCCGTGCCCTTGCGCTGCATAGACCCGACTTGCCCAAGCTCCAACAAGATCCCCTCGACACATTCAATAATCTTTGCGCCTCTCAACTCGATGTGAGTGACTTTTACGTGGTCTATTCTTTCTGACCAAATTTTTCTTTTTTTTGCTATTCTCATATTGTGTAGGCTCTTGCGATATCTTTTTATCTTATACGTTAATATGACAACGTCAACTCAATGCAGTTTCAACAACTGAACGAACTTGTTTCCCTTTCAAAGGAAAATGACCTCCTACTAAAGAAAAAGAACTCAAACAAAAGAATGCTGAGATAACAAAGTTGAAAGCCAAACTCGAGCTGGTGATTCAAAAGAAAAATGAAGAGATCGAGAAAAGCAGAGCCAAGATGAAGCGCACTTCAGCCAATAACTTTCAATTTGGATGGAATCAAGCTCTGACCAAGGAAGAAGATAGATATTATGAGGGTCTTGATTCTTTTGATCTCTACTATGGATTTCCTCCAATGGGTTATTCTCTTGTTCAAGGCATGACTCCCGGAGATCTTCCTGCACCTGAAGCTAGTGTTTCCGAGGGATCGAATGAAGAAGATGATTGAGGACGAGGCTTCTTCCGCAAATCTATCTAAGATTGCTTAGGAAGTAATTGGCTCGACGAGATTTCTCTCTCGAATAGAGTTTTCGGCTAAACTGTATTCCGTCATTTTTCTTTCTTTCCTTTCTTTTTCAAATATTCCAAATAGATTTTTTGACAAGACTAGTTTGCAATAAATTCTCTTTTTACTCAAGTTCAGATCTTAATTTTATGAAAATAAATTTCCGTCACATGCCTTCACCATACAAGAAAAGAAAAATAACACATACTTGTTCAACATATAGATGTTAGTACGCTAACATCATGCACCTATTTAAAAAGCAACGATATTAAAGATTGCTAGAATTAATCAATAATTGGCAAGACACCTACGTAGCACAAATGGGACTTTGAAGAATTCCATAAAAGTTTGTCATAGTCAATCGAGAGATGAAGCGACTCAGTGCAGCTATGCGCCCAGTCAGTACCTAAATATCTTTCTTTGTCTCTCAGGCTCACCGATCTGTAATATGGCCACTACCTTTTCTGAGTTGGGCTTAATATCCCTTTTGCTGACGATATAGCCCAGAAATTGTCCAAAAGATACTCTGAAGGAACATTTTGTTGGGTTGAGCTTCACACCGTAGCATCTTAACACTTCGAACGTTTCCTCGATGTCTACAATGTGGTCTCGCCGAAGTTTACTTTTGACCACCATGTTGTCAATGTACACCTCCAGAGTCCTAGCCTCCTTAACTGTTTTCTGAACATTCAGTTTACCAACTTCTGATAGGTGGCTCTAACATTCTTGAGGCTGAAAGGCATGACAGTATAACAATTCAACCCTTGCTCCGAAATGAAGGCCGTCTTTTCTTGATCTTCTGGGGCCATGGGTATTTGGTTGTAGCCGGAATATACATCCAAGAAGGACAACCGCTAGTAGCCGACGGTGGCGTCAACCAATTGGTCAATCTTTGGAAGTGGATAATAGCCTTTTGGGCACACCCTGTTGAGTTTGGTGTAGTTGAAGCACACTCGCCAGTTCCCGTTCTTCTTTTTCACTACGACAACATTATAAATTCAGGAAGGATACCAAACTTCTCATATAAACCCTACCTCTAGGAGTCAGTCGATCTTGTCGCTAATGATTCGATTCCTTTGTGGGGCGAACCTCCATTGTCATTGTCGTTGTGGATAAGGTGGGAATTCCGGGTATGTGTTCAATTTGTGCCAAGCGACATGCAGGTTGATCCCGGGCATATCCTTGTAGGACCATGTGAACACATCTTGATTGTTTGCTAGGAACTGTAATAACTGTGCTCGTTCCTCTTCTGTTTGGGTCGATATCACAAGAATGACACTACAATTGAAGATGTAATTAATATCTAAACCTGGTCACATCATAATGTAACAAATATCACATATATTGTCAACAATTTTACCTATCAGAAACTTGGGCAATCATTTCTGCTGCACCAAGACTTGCAGCTTGGGCAACATCAACGAGCTGAGGAGGAGGTAAGCGTTCAAACTTAACCCCAAATTCTCTTTCGATTCGTGGTATAAGTGACAGTAATCCCTAATCGTTCAACATTACAGCAACTCCAATATTGGCTGAAATATGGCGCACTAATTAGTACCTTGTTAAACCACAACCATTCGATACCAAAAAATTCAAATAATTAAATGCCAATTTTTGCACGATCTACCTGCTCTCCCTATTGACGAAACCGTCAAAGTATGGGGTAAGTAGATTGTGAAGGGGGGTTGTCGTTCCAACGAGGATCGATGGGCTCTTTAATCCATTGGTAATTTGTGTGATCAAATACTCTAGCAATGATGGACTAGATGAGAAATGGAAAGAGTGAGTGAAGGTGAGTATGTGACAATGAGTGATGTAGTGGAGTAAAGTTTGGTTTTGGAAAAAGCAATGGTGAAATGCAAGCAACAAACAAACAATTTAAGTAAATGCAAGCAATAAAGGTAAATGTGTGTGCACAATAAGGAAAATGTTGGGGTTTTCGGGTTAGCCAAAGTCCAAATATGATGCTTAATGAACCAATTTAGTAATTATGCTTGTGCAATGGATGAATCAAGTTTCGTATCTTAGCCATGTTATGGGTCTAAGACCATCTTTTCTTATGTATTCATAGTGCCATGTTATGGGTCACTAGAACTCTCCCAATGTGGCTTGGGAGGCTAAGAGCACAAAGACTTAGAAGCTCAAACAAGGGGTCCTCGTCACATCTACTATCAATTGCCTAGAGAGAGTTAGGAGTCACCCCAACAAACTCAATCAAAATAGGTTATACACATGCTCAAAGAGGTGACAAAGTTCCCTAAACATGCATTCAACACAAATTGAATTGGGTAATAGACATATCCATTCATCACAAAGCATCCATACATAGTTAATTCATCAATACATCACAATGGACTAGGGCACACAACCCTAGTCCCCAACAAGGTAACTACTCACTATCCATCAAGGTATGCATCATCACAATACAATAGCAAGCTAAAATCATGAATACAAGAGAGAGAAGGGGTGAGAAATGCTCAATCAATGGTGTATCCTTCTTCTTCTTGAGTGTAGATGGAGTCCCTGATGTCTAGTGAGGATCCCAAGCTGCCCAAATGGTGGTAGAAGTGGCGGAGGCGGCGAAGACGAGCTGAAGCGACGGATTTGAGGTCGTGCAGAGGCTAAAGTGAGAAGGGGAAATGGAGAGAAGGAAAGGGTAAAGGAAGTGAGGTCGATTTGGGTCTGAATGGGAAGGCTAAAGATGACCTAAAGAAGCTAAAACTAAACTATATATAGGCAAGGGAAGGGGAGAATGAAAGGCTAGGATTGCTAGGGTTAAATCCAAGGGCTAAGGGGTTTAAATGAAGGGCAATGAGGTAAATTCTTATGGGAGACAAAAGGAAGGAATAGACTAGGGGTGACCTCACCAAATCTAACATACTCCATGATGCATTGGAAGCTTCTTGATGAGTCACAAGGTTGACTTTGCTTTGACCTTGACCATCGGAGTTGACCAAGATTGACTTTTGACCAAACTTCCGGAATTCTCTTGCGACTCACTTCCGGGACTCCATGTTGACTCGTTGACGCTCTCAAGTCGGGGTTGACCACGAGTTGACTTTTCGGTCCTCGGGTTGACTTTTCGTCCTTTTGCCGGAAATCCACTAAAAGCTCCAAAACGCGTCCTTTTGCTCCCGATATCCATCCGATGCTCGATTTACCTACAAGTGCGCAAACAAGGATTAGAGACTCACAAATGGTCATTGGACAAGCACAATAATGATGATTAGAGGCCTAATTTGTATGCAAATCACATACAAATCACCTATGAGTCCAGATCGATGAATATAGTCTCCTTGTTTACGTGGAGGTTCACACTGAACCATTGTGGGAGTGAAGATTTTTCACTTAAGTGTTTGCCTATTTATTTAGCTAAGCTCGACATAAGTGTCTCGATAAAACATGTTCGAGAGACATAACCTCAAAGAGATGTTGACTCGAGAGGTGTTACCTCGAGTAGATAACCAACTTAACCAATTTACCTGATCGTGCGCCGCAAGCAATGGTCTCAAGTAGTTACGCTTCGTGCGCCGCAAGTTATGGGTCGAGAGACTTGCGGCACAAGGAGACCTCGAGTGAATTGCGGCCGAAGCTGCAACCGCTAAAGTGATAAGGTTCTGCTCACTATAAATAGCTAGTTCCGCTAGTCAAGTAGGGAGTTTATTCAGTATTTGATTACTCCCTACTAAAACTATCACTCATTTAGGCATCGAAGGTTCTTTTGCAGGTACCCCTCCTCCCTCTTCTTCAAGTCGTGACTCGAGGAGGACTATCTCGAGGACGATTGACTTGAGGAAAACTGGCTCGAGAAAGATTGGTCAGCGTCCGTGCTTATCAAATACCCAATGAGGGAGATTATAGATTGTTAGGTAATCTCTCTCCGGAATTTTTCGTCACCAACAACCATAAACAGTGAAAGTAAGTAACTGAGATGAATAACACTACAAAAATTCCTAATATGCACACAGGCATACCTGAATAATTAATTGAACACCATTGATATCCAGTCGACGTGATGCAATATTTTTGGCTACTAATGTCAAGAATTTGCCAGACCTAAAACGCGAAAGTACGACCTGAAAGTACACTATCACATAAAAGTGGAAATAGATTTAAGATTAGAAAAATATATATAACTATTGAATATTTTTAATTTCCACTACCGAAAAATTCCTGAACCCATGCTGGTCATTAATATTGCGCCTTATAAGACAACAAATATCAACATGATAGGCAAGGACTTACCTAGTTTAGTACATTTGTTTTTTTTTCTCCCCCCTTCAGTTAGGGTAACACACTTACTACCAGAAAATATATTAGATTAAAGATAGAGCATTGGTTTTTTGTTTTTGTTAATTCATTTCTAGTGGGAATGTTACAACCAACATTTGAAAACAGACTTGCCTATCATTTCTGTCCTGCAAGTCTGCAACCCACCAAAACTGCAAATTTGACAAAAAGATTCTTCAGAATATTTTTACAGCAGGAGCGTACTGGCAAAAAGTATCGTCGTAAAACTAGCTACATACCTCGGGTTGTGCTTGTTGTACGCAAAGCCTGTGCTCCATGCAACAACCCAGCAAGTTTAGAAGCATAATCCTTTGTCTCAGCGAAAATAATCGAGCGACCTCCACTGGATCAGAAACATAGAATTGGATAAATGAGGGAAAACAATCAAAAATCTAATAACCAAAACTAAAAATAGAATGTATTTGATGAATGTTGACTAGGAAAAAAAGAACTGTTGGTGACGAAAAAATCATTTGGACTTTGACTCACCACAAATATTGGACTGGAGCGGGAATGGACCAATTACGATCATGCTGCTACGTTTGATCGTGGAATTCTTCGTTCGGCGGTGGACTCGTTGACTCACTGACTCGTCAACTCGAGGGGGAGGGACCTGCAGAAAGCCAAGGATACAACTTGCGCTGCAAGTAGCTTTCCCCTAGAATTGGGGACTAAGCAAGCTATCCCCTCGTATTGGGGACCAAGCAACCTGTCCCTCAAATTGGGGACCATGCAACCACCTCACTACTTGACTTGCAAGTCACTTCTCCGTATATAGTGGAAAGTGGTTAACTAACCATGGACAAGGTCCATCTAGTTTTTACTGGGCTTGGGCTTCACAGATCGGACTGTATTTAATAAATATTTAATTCTCTTCATGGGCTAAACCCATTTAACTTTATATTTAATTTTCATACTCCCACAATGCCCCCAATTTTCTCCTTGGATCTATAATCCTAGGAGAAAATTCACAAAGTCCAATTCACAAAGATTTGGGTTTCCTCAAGTCCTCATGCAGGAAGGAATCTCCCTGGTACCTTGCGTCAACACCCCGAGCCTCTTATCATCTTTAATCACACCATGAGAATCATAATCAAACTATGATTATTCTAGAATTGCAATTATCCTTGGTTGTATCTCTCAGTCCTCGAATCCTACATTAATCCTGACTCCCCTTTTCAACTCTAAACCCAACAAACTTAATCCAATCATACCTCACGCACATGCTGCTATCTGGCTCCCACACTTTAAATCACAATCAAACTCCAATTGAAGTTGCAATTAAATAACGTCTCCACCAACGTCAACATAGTGTTTGATTATATAAAATCTCAGATCATACCTTATTATTACCTTTACGATCAAACTTCCGAACGGTCGATCAATTATCCACTGCTTCCTTTCTAAGCATTCGTTGGCTAATTCAAAGCACACCCTTCCATCTTGTGATCAATTTTTCCAATCCTCTATTTCCATGGCTAACACGAGGGGGGGGGGGGGGGGGCAAAGCTTCCAACTTGACTCGCAAGAAGGCTGCCGATCCCGTTGGTGAACCCGAAATTTGGCATCCCAAAGACTTCCAAATCGAAAAACTCCGCCAGCAATACGTCGTTCCCCCTTCCGTCGAGATTTCAAGGATTCCATCGAATGCCAATATATACACCGGCGAGAACATCCCAGACAATGTTTTAATTATCTCCCCCCAACACATAAAATTTATTCGGTTCCCCCTCCACCCAGTCTTTCATGTTATGTGGGCAGTGCTCGGTCTCCACCCCTTCCAACTGAATCCCAACTCATATATGCTCCTTTCTTCCTTCCTAGTCATGGGTTGGGCTTGGGAGGTTTCCCTTGGTCTGACTGATTTTTTCTTTCTCCATAATTGTGTAAAAATTGGTCGCCTTGACCGCTATTTCAATTTCACTCCCGTGCCAAGGATGATGATGTTTGAGGGGAAACCAAATAATTTTCAAGGTTGGAAATCGAGGCCTTTGATGATTTCGGGCCGATGGAACTCTCCTGAAGTACGTCTTTTGCCGCTCAAAGCCTTTGCCGATGCGCTAGGTACTTCACCTTTATTTATGCTCTCTTATTATCGTGATCGTCTATTACCTCAATTGCTCATTTTTCACTTATGTCATGCAGCATACAAACCGTTGGAGAGCGATTTTCCTATGTCCGCCAGTCGTGTTAATTGGCTAGAGAACCACATTGTCGGCCATAAATGGTACGCCTCCCAGTTTGCATCACTTGACAACCTGGAACAAATGGCCAACAATCGCCCACCCTCCTTATTTTCCCGTTACCGTGAATCCCTGGATCTTGGTTTATTTGGGAGGTCATTGGCTTTACGCGTTGCCCAAATGGAATCTGTGTTCTATACCTCAGAGAGAACCGAGTCTTTATTCAAGCAATATCTAGAATCCAAGGAAGATTATTGCGGGGTCGTTCCTTGTTGTGAAGCTGAGGACGTGGAAGAAATTTTTGAGGATAGTGCTGAGAACGTCAGAAGCGACACCGAGAACACCCGAAGCGCTGGCACTAACGTTAGGGAGTTGCCTGTTGAACTCCCTCCTATCAGGAAAACGAAGAGACAGAAACTCGAACAGTCCTCGATCAACAGTCCACCATCAGTTAGTCCACCATCAGTTAGCCCAAGTGGCCATCAAGTCCCCATCCAAAGCAACACATCTCTGTCAACGCTACCATTTTCTTCTCTTCTTCCGAATATTTTGAAGTTGGCTTTCAGGAAGCATGACGGTTCCTATATCATGACGAATGAAAACGTGCTCTCTAATAGTCCTGCTGTTGCGGCCATCGCCCATGCCATTGCCCTGTATAGACCTGACTTACCCCAACCTCAACATGATCCCCTCGAAACATTCCATAATCTATGCGCCTCTCAACTCGACGTGAGTAATTTTTACACGGTTAAATAATATATTTATTTAACATATATATATATATATTATTTTTCCATTCACCTGTCATGCAGGCCCTAGCGACATCTTTCTATCTCAAGCGCCATTTTGACAATGTCAACTCCACCAAGTTTGAGTGACTGAACGACCTTGTTTCTCTTTCAAAGGAAAAGGACCTCCTGCTCGAGGCCAAAGAAAAAGAAATCGAACTGAAAGATGCCAAGATTGCAGAAATCAAACCGAGCTTGAACTGGTGATTCAAAATAAAAATGAAGAGTTCGAAAAAAGCAGGGCCAAGTTAGGGCTCGTTTCGGCCAACAACTTTCGACTGGGATGGAATCAAGCTTTAACCAAAGAAGAAGATAGGTGCTATGTGGGTCCCAATTTTTTCGACGCCCACTATGGATTTTCTCCCATGGGTTATTCCCCTGTTCGGGGCATGGTCCCTAGAGATCTTCCATCACATGAGCACAATGCTTCTGAGGAGGACGAGGATGAAATTTCGTCCACCAATCCACCCAAGACCGCTTAGAGAGTAGTTTGGTGTGATGAGACTTCGTTCCTGGTGGCTCAGCCCCTCCTACTTGTATAAATATGCGTACTATGCTTATTGTAATCTTGCCAAAGTCTCACATTTTCTAATCTTCATATACCGCTATGCCTCCCAAAGAAAACAAAGTTCTTCTCAACCTGAGTATTAAAATAGGACTCCCTGAGACCAGTCGCTCTCATGCCACTCCTGCAAGCCTTGTTTCCACCTACTCCATTCTGGTGGTTAACTCCACTCCGGCAGCTAGCACTACTCCCATGGTTAAGGTTACTCCCGCTCACGGTCGAGGGAAACAACTTTCCACCATGCTTGAGCGAACGCCGGATCATTCTCCCATGAGTCCGATCGCAATCTCTTTAGATGGCTCATATGAAAGGATTTCTCTTTCTCTAGGTTTTTTATTTTATTTTATTATTATTTGCGTTGCCTTTGTTTTTGATTGCTTTCCTCTCGATTATCAATGACCAGAATGATTAGGTCTCGCTCAGGAGGTCGCCATCTCGACGGCGATGCATGCCTGGAGGCTCGACGAAATTCTAGATCGCTTTAAGAGGAGGTGCGGTGGAAGTGAAGCTGGTCCCAGCCGACTTCGTCGTCGAAGAAGCTTGAGCTTTGACCGACTTGGGAGTCCGGAGCTCGATCGTCTCAAAGCTCTCCGCGAGGAAACTTTCATTCTGCAGGATTCGCTCGAACAGTCGAGGGCGGAGGTTCGAAATCTGAAAGCCGAAGTTCGTGACTTAATGGCAGAAGCACATCGTTCAAACCAGGAGGTCGAACGCTTAACACTCGAGCTTCGTGAGTGTTGCCGGCGAGAGAGGCTTGTCAAGCAAATCCGCGCTATGTATCGCGAGGAAGGTTTTCGCAATGGAGTTTCAGAGTATCGCTACCGAATGGCTAAAGAGTTTCCAGAGATCGACCTTTGTCGTTTGCCCTACTACGTGGGCCCCAACGGCGTTCCTCGCCTTTAAAGTTTCCTATTTTTCCCTTTTTCATGGTTGTAATAATGTCGTGCCTTGAGTATGATGCTTTAAACATTGTAGGATCATTTTTCTTTATTTGAATTCTTGCTCGAATTAATTTAGATGCTTCTCTGGAAGCGAGCTTTATCCTTTAATTTAAACTTTATAAATTTCTATCTCAGCTTTTATAAATTACTGACCTGTTTTGCAGAGAAGCTTTTACCTTCCTCTTTGCCCCCTTGTTTTTCTTACCACGCGTCCTTAGGCGGGGAAAGGAAAACAATTGAATTCCCATCTGCACTTTTATAAAAACATATGATGGATGTGTTTCTTCCCTGTGACAATCTCTTGTTGCGCCTCGAGGGTAAAGCCATGAGACGACTGCCCCTATTAAGCCGGGTTGCCTGACCTGTTATCGTTGTTTATGACTACCCCTCGTTTTACCTCGAGGGCCAAGTCATAATCGGTCTACCCGACCTGTCATCGTTGTTTATGACTACCCTCGTCTTACCTCGAGGGCCAAGTCATAATAGGCCTTCCCGACCTGTTATCTTTATTTGTAACCATCTCTTATTTTACTTCGAGGGTAAAACTTTACTCAAATTTTGAGAATAAAACTTTATTGTGGCCACCGGCCATGATGTTTGACATGAAAAATAAATAATTACAGCATGGCTCAAGAAATTTTTCACCTGAGTATCCGCGAGTTCTTTTGCTCAAGTGTAGTATTTCTTTAAATAGATCGCATTCCATGGACGGGGGAGCTAGCGTCCGTTTGCTATACTTCGAAGTCTATACTCTCCTTTGTTGTATGCTTCTATTATTTCATAAGTTCCTTCCCAAACGGGTTTGAATTTTCCTGCCCCATGGTCCTTAATGTCCTCCACCACCCTTTTAACAACCAATTCGCCTACCCTGAATGAGCGCGGTTTGACTCCTTTGTTGAAATATCTGGCTACCTGGCTTTGGTGATTCGCGATGTGTATTGCCGCCATTTCTCGCTTCTCCTCGAGAATATCTAACTGTTCTGCAATTCTTCCATAATTATCTCCTCTTTCGATGGTCAAGGTTCTCAATGTGGGCAACATGCCTTCTGTGGGGATACGGTCTCCATTCCATAAGTCAGGGTGTACGGGCTCTCATTGGTGGGATTTGTTCGAGTAGTTCGATATGCCCAGAGGACATGCTGTAATTCTTGATGCCATTTGCCTCTCATGCGTTCTAACCTGCGTTTGACTCCGTCGAAGATCATACGGTTTGTTTTCTCGGCTTGACCGTTGCCTTCCGGGTAGCTCCTTGTCTCCTTGATGAGAATTGTAGTGTAATGTCGTACCTTTGACAGAATGTTCTAAACCCTGCATTGTTGAATTGTGTTCCGTTGTCGCAAATTATGTATCTTGGGGTTCCAAAGCGGCAAATTATGTTCTTCCAGGTGAACTTTATGATGTCGATGTCGGTAACTATCACGTATGATTCTGCTTCAACCCATTTCGTGAAGTAATCTGTGGAGAGCAAGACATATCTAAATCCACTTGGTGCAGTTGGTAATGGGCCCATGATATTCATCCCCAACCGGACGAAGATCCAAGGGACACTTAAAGTGTTGAGCTCTTCGGCTGGCGCATTGCTTACTGGGGCATGCCTCTGGCATTTGTCGCATTTCCTCACATACTGTTATGCCTCTCTCACAAGATATGGCCAGTAATAACATTGAGGCATCACTTTGTGTGCCAAGTTTCTGCCCCCGATGTGAGCTCTGCACGATCCCTCATGGATCTTGGTTAATACTAACTTGGCTTGGGCGGGTCCTAAACATCGCAAGAGTGAACCTGAAAAAAGATTGCCGAAATAATTCGCCCTCTATCATCTGGTGTCTTGCCGCCCTTATTTTTAATTTCCTTGCTTCGATTGGATTTTCGGGCTGTATTTCAAATTCGAGGTAGTTGATGATTTTTCCACGCCAGTCATTGTGAATGGCTTCGATCATCATGATTCTCTGGCACGGCATGTTGTCTTTGATGCTGGGTTCTTCTAATACCTCGATCTTTGTTCGCATGGCACTATTACTAGGGACACTTGTTCGAATTCTCTCATCAGATCCCGCACTAATTTACGATATTTGCTCATCCGTTCGTCTTTAGCTGCGTATCTTTCGTTTAATAATTCCACAATCAACTGTGAGTATGAGTATACCTGTACGCGTGGTGTGCGTAGTTTCTTCGCGAGGTTTAAACCATTTACCAGTGCTTCGTACTCTGCTACATTGTTCGAGGCTGGAAAATCCAGATATACTGCTCATTCAATCTGGAGGTCTTCCGAGCTCTGGAGTACAATCCCTGGCCCCACTCCGAAAAAGTTGGATGCACCATCGACCTGCATTTCCGAATGGGGTCCTTCCATACGACCTCTGCAATGGGAGTGGGAAAATAACACTCTACTAGGAAGTCTGCGAACACTTGCCCTTTTCGAGTTGTACGAGGTATGTACTTGATGTCGAATTTGCTCAGCTCAATTGCTCATTTAGTCATTCTTCCTGAGGAGTCCGGTTTTGAGAGGATAGCTCGGATGGGCAAATTCGTACATAATGTTATTTCGTGCCCCTCGAAATACTGTCGTAACTTCCTTTCAGTAGTTACCAGAGTGAGTATTACTTTTTCAGGTGGCGTATATCTTGTCTCCATGTCGAGCAAACTTCGGCTTGTAAAGGATATGGCCTCCTGTCGTTGGTTCTCCTCTCTGAACAATGCGGCGTTGGTCGCTACACTCGATATCACAAGATATAAGTAGAGGGGCTCTCCCTCTTGGGGGATGACGAGGAAATTTGGGCTTGAGAGATATTTCTTGAGGTTGGTTAGGGCTTCAGATTGTTCTGGCCCCCAGAAGTCTGCTTGTTTAGCTCGGAGCGCTATGAAAAATGGTTTACATCGATCAGTCAGCCGCGAGATGAAACGACTTAGTGCGGCTATCCTTCCGGTTAACACCTGCATGTCTTTTTTGGATTCAGGCTCGCTTGTTTTCAATATGGCCTCCACTTTCTCTGGGTTTGGTTCGATACCTCTTTTGCTCACGATGTAACCCAAAAATTGTCATGACGATACTCCAAAGGCACACTTGGTTGGGTTGAGCTTCATCCCATACCTCCTCAGAATTCTAAACGTTTCCACGAGGTGGCCGATGTGATCCTTTTGCAACTTACTTTTCACTACCATGTCATCGATGTATACTTTCATGGTTTTACCGAGCTGTTCCTTGAACATTCGATTTACCAACCTTTGGTAAGTGGCTCCAGCATTGTTGAGGCCGAAGGGCATGACTGTGTAGCAGTAGAGCCCTTGTTCTGAGATAAATGTCGTCTTCTCTTGATCTTCTGTGGCCAAAGGTATCTGGTTGTACCCGGAGTATGCATCCAAAAAGGATAATCGCTCGTGGCCGGCTGTTGCATCGACCATCTGGTCGATCTTCGGGAGATGGTAACAATCTTTCGGGCAGGCCTTGTTGAGATTTGTATAATCAACACACACTCGCCATTTCCCGTTTTTCTTTTTTACGACTACGACATTGGAAATCCAGGAAGGACACCATACCTCTCTTATAAACCCCACTTCGAGCAGTTGATTTATCTCGTCCCTGATGATCTGATTCCTTTCTGGGGCGAATCTTCGTTGTCGCTGATGGTTGGGTTGGAAATCAGGGTCGGTGTTCAATTTGTGACAAGCTACTTTCGGATCGATCCCATGCATATCTTTGTGTGACCACGCAAATACGTCTTGATTTTCTCTAAGAAATTGCACTAGCACTGTGCGTTCTTCCTCAGTTTGGAGGGTTCCTACCAGAACTATTTTCGTCCCCTCGAAGTTGAGGGTTTCTTCTTGGAGCGGTTCGGTGGTCATTGGTTCGAGCTCCGGCTCCTCCGGTAGGTCCTCCGTTAATTGCTATGCCAACGGCTTGTCGTCCTCTGCTTTTTGGGTGGGCTTCCTTATTTCCATGGTGTACAATTCTTTGGAGAGTAGTTGGTCTCCCCGGACCGTCACGACTTCCATGCCATCGTTCGAGATAAATTTCAAAATTTGACATCTGGTCGAGGCTCCCGCATCCATTCTATATAGCCAGTCTCGTCCCAATATGGCATTGTAAGCTGACGGTTTATTTATTATGATAAATTCAACCTCGATCGTCTTTCCTGATGTTGTTACTGGCAGCATTACTTCTCCCATGGGCCATGTTTCTGTGCCTTCAAACGCTGTGAGTGGCGCTCTGGGTGGATGGACTAACTTCTTGTCCACCTTCAATTACTGGAATGTGTCCCAGAAGATAACGTCGGCGATGCTCCCTGCATCGATCATCACCCTTCTTATCAGTGAGTTCGAGACTTGGGTCGATATGACCAGAGTGTCGCGGTGAGGGAATTGTATGCCGACAGTGTCCTCCTTCGAGAAACTGATGAACGGGCCTTCAGGGACCATGGCTCGTTCTGTTGTAGTTTTTTCCCCAATATGGCATACTCTTCTGATTTTCTCTGCTTGCCTGGTTTCGGATCTGAGTCGAACCTCTTCCTCCATTCTCGTGTACGGCGCCCCGTGTATGGCCAATATTTCTCGGACTATTGGCTCTACGTTAATCGGCGTGGTTCTTCTCTCGACTTTGTCCGTTGTTTTGGCTGTGTCTAGTCGATATTGTCGAAGCTTTCCCTCTTTCATTAACTCTGATATTGCGGGCTTCAATGCTTCGCATGTGTACAAGCTATGTCCTTTCGCTTCATGCAGGGGGAAATACTTGGATGCTTCTCTTGGGTCGTTCGATTATCAATGATGCGGCGGTTTTTTGAAGATTCCTTCGTCCTTGTGCCTTCTGTAGATGGTAGCGGGGCTCATGGTGAACCACTCTCCTGGGATATCCTGTCGGGGTCTTGCTTCTCCTCGATACCTTCCGCCCTGTCGATTATTTCGATCATTTCTCCTCAAAACTCTCTTTCTTCTTCTGCAAAACAAAAAAAAATCCTTAACATTAATAATCATAAGAGACAATATAATAAACAATAATGTTGACAAATACTCGGCTGTATGTGATTTTTTTGGCACAGCGTACCAACTTCTTGAGCTGTAATGGGTGTTGGGTGCAGATATTGAAGAAGAAGAAGCAGCAGAAATAAACAAGTGGAGATGGACTTGCTCTGATTCATCATCATTTTCAACAAATTAGAGTTGCAAAGAGTTTGCAAATCAATGGTGACTTTTGGTGTTTCTGCAGCTAAGTAATTAAGAGTTTATATAGATAACCTTTAATGTAAAAACAATAATATATGTATTGTTGATCAATCGTTATCAAGAATTGGGGACCAAGCAACCACCTCACTACTTGACTTGCAAGTCACTTTTCGGTAAATAGTGGAAAGTGGTTAACTAACCATGGACAAGGTCCATCTAGTTTTTACTGGGCTTGGGCTTCATAGATCGGACCGTATTTAATAAATATTTAATTCTTTTCATGGGTTAAACCCATTTAACTTTATATTTAATTTTCATACTCCCACAAGAACCAACCTTCTATAGCAACGAACAATGTCAGGAATTAATTTTTCTCTCGCTGAACTACAGAAGAGAAGAACAATATGCCTAACAGTAATGCTGGCATTCACTTCTTCACTACCAACTAGATCTTGATCAGTTTTCTTATTTGATCTAAGAAATCTAGAAGCAATCTGAAAAAGCAAAATGAAATTTCATTCATATGTGTCAAGAGTTGAATGTAAGGAAAGAGAACATGTTTGAGGTATAAAAAATGTATTCAATTAAATAGACAAGGAAATTCAAGAACTTGGTTTATATACTTACATCTTGCACCTCATGGGTCATGGTTGCACTGAAGAGAAGTGTTTGAACTTTAGTGACATCATTGACCTTGCCTGCAAATAAATGAAACAGAGAATAGTTACCAGTTGCAGTGCTTAGCTAGCTGGAATTGTAATTAGACCCTGAAATTTGACACGAATAGTAAGTAAGAATATATTTAACCAAAAAAAAAAAACTAGAGAATGCAGTTATCCCCTTGCATGTCAATGAACCTAAGAGAAAAAGATTATACTTGACTGACAGCAGACAATTGTTTGGGTCAGAGAAAGATATATAAATGTACGTCTTCAAGTGTGCGATAGAAACAGTGCAGGAAGTTTTATAGAAGATATGCAGCCTTTAATGTAAATGTCAAAAGACAGGTATACCTAGCTAGAAAGAATTCAACGCCTTCAATAAACTCAATCGTCAGCATTTGATCAGCTAGCTTCATCACGGACCCGAAACTTCAAAGTGCTCAAGTCTAGATTTGCCCTCTCTATATGATCCTATATGTACACCAAATAGGCAAAAATTTAAGTTGGAACCACAAGTATATTGCTGTAAAGTTAACACCAAGTGCAACAATAATGGAAAGCAGCTAGAATACTAGCACTGTTTTTACCTTTATACGGCCAGGTGTTCCAACAACGATATCAACCCCTTTCTTTAACTTATATTCTTGAGGAGAGTAGGGAGATCCACCATATAGACAGCATGATGCCAACCCCAAAGCACCACCGTAAAATTCAAACTCCCCAAAAACCTGATTCAACCAAAAATAATTGTCAAAGTAAATACCATTAATTAAAGCATAGAAAAATGCACGCATGAGATTGAAAGTAAGTAGATTAAAATACCTGTTTGGCTAAGTCTCTGGTGGGTACAAGTACGACAACACTTGGAGTCCTGTTTGGCTAAGTTATCGAGTTATTAAGTTTAGGGTTTAAGGTTTAGGGGTTTGCTTCTTCATCTTCGACTCTTTCTTGCTCTTCTTCGAGCCAATTTCCACTTTTCCCTTCTTCATCTTCTTCTCTCCCTTTCCGATTAGAAAATCAATGTAAGACATGGCGTTCTGGTTCTAGACCAGACCACAGAGCAATGTAGGTGGAAGTAGTGAGTTTGCACTAGGAGGAGTTAGGGTTTAGTAGCCCGTATAATTCTAGCTTTTATGGGTCGTCATTGGCCCTGGCCTTTTTGTTTCTAGAAATATTTATTTCCTGCTGGGCTCGACTGGGCTTTGGGCGCCGACCCTGGGACAAATTTTCTTTCTATCTGTTGCTGCCACTTTTTACCAAACTTTCCGAACTGACCGAATTTTTTTTCTTATTTTTGGTAACCAATTTCCACAAGCCGAAAATTGAACAAAACCGAAAAAAGATGGTACCAAAACCGAAAAAAAATCGATTTACCGACCGATTATCAAAAATAAACCAAATCGATTATTACCGAAATAACCGAAGTATTTACCGATATATTTTCTAAAATATACACAATTTAAAAATATATAAATAAATTATGTGTATTCCTATTCCTAGTGAAAATTTTATTGTTATTGTCACAAGATTTAAAAATACATAAATAAATTATGTGTATTGCTATATGGCAATATTTTTTTATCCTGTACTCTATGGTTGAGATGTCACAAGATTTAGGCTTAGTTTGGTATTTATGTGAGAAAACTCAGCGTTGAAAATAATCAGTGGTGGAAAAACTCAACCAAGTATTTGGTAAACTATATTTTTAAATTAACGAAATCATAAAAAGCTGTTTTTGGGTGTTTGATAAATTTTAGTGTAAAATATTATAACAATGTAGAAAGAGTAAAGTGGACATGGTGCTGCAAGTTATGTTACTAAGGTTTGAGCACGAATCAAACTAGCAGAAACTAATCTCCAATGTTTATTTCACTAATTTAAGCAAATATGTTAACAACCCAACTCCATAATATTATAACTTTAGTGGATCAAATAATAATAATAATATTGCCTCTATTGTGAGGTCAATAAGTTATTGAAATTCTCATATGATAAAGTTGTTGCATAAGAGATCGACAGATTAATATAGAAACAAACTCTGCTTTACAGTCCAAAATTCTATGGTACAAAGTATATATTTGTGGTTTGTGAGAAACCAATCCTTGCAAACATAAATTTGAGCTTTTGGCAAAACTTCAAAAAGGATCAGTAGTTCAAACTTCAGTGTGAGTTTTGCTTCCAATGTCTGGGGAATCGATCAGTGCTAAAAGAACTTGAAGCGCCGGAAATTTGCAAAGTGTCACGTAATTCAATTAAAATGCTTCTGTTCGCGCTGGAAACCACCGATGGAGAGTCGAACAGTCTCTTTTCTTGCGTGCGGGCGTGCTAGCACCATGTGGTACGTTGATGTAGTGTGTATACTCAAATCTTACTTCTTGGATCAAGCGAAAGTGGACAGAGAGAGAACCAACTCTGCCAAAGACCGTATGTGAAAAGGCCTAAATGGGATTTAGGGCTTCGAAAGCGGTGACTGGTGAATGTAAACAATCGATACTTACTCAATGAGAATAAGCAGAGCTATCAATAGGGAAAACGAGGTTGCTAAGGCGTGATCTTAGCTTCGCTGTAAGGTTGCATGGTTGCTCCGGAGAGGCTTAGATTATGAGTTTGCTCGAGGAGGCTTTAAGTTTGCAAGAGTTGCATGTAGAGATTGATGATCGTCTATGTCTGGTGCTCCGAAGAGGCTTTGGTTGCTGAAGGATGCTCCGTAGAGGCTTTGATTGTAGGTTTGCTCAAGGAGGTTTTGATATTGCAGAGATTGCTTGTAGAGGAGATTGATTGATTGAGAGGATCCCTTTGTACTGCTCTAAAACCCTCTATTTATAGAGATAAGTTGGCGGTTCCTTATTGAATAAGGATTATAGATTTCTTTTCCTTAAAGGATTTGATATTATCAATCAATAACCTTGTATAATTGGGTTTCTGATACAGGTCTTTTCACACACCAAAAGATGCAAAAAATCAACCTACAAATTAACCCTACTATGGATATGAATATCGTATGTAGTATGGAAAGTAGCGATCGTTCCCGCAAGAGAATGAGACTCAACTGCAGAGAATGTCACGACACTAAATTATAATGACTCTAACTGACCTAAACAGAAAGACTCTAACGTCAGACGACCTAAAACAACTCAGAAAATTCCGAAATTAAATACTTAGACTCTAGACACACTGATGATGACGCACACAAAATTTCAGAAGATTTGGATATGATTTGAGTTACGAAAATAAATAACAAAATTGAACAGATTGTGATTGACGAAAATCAATCAGATAGTGATTTGAGGATTGCAAACAATAATAAGAGCGAGTCAAAGGACAACTATCCACCACTAGACAATCCTACAACCATGTCATCTCCCTTTGTCAATCCTTACTCGTGAATGAAGACTCTCACAATTAGCCCTGATGCAGCGTATCTAATTGTATTACTTTCTCTTACTTGGTATGTCGCGAATGTGATGCACGAAACACAACTTAGCTCTAACATGCAACCTAGGGTGATGCACTCCTAGATTTAACATATAGTAGTCATTAAGCATGAAGAAAGTTTGAGTAATCACAAGGCACACAGAACTATGATGCATGATCCATGTAACCTAGAAGTTATTTCACTTATTAGCCGCAACTAACAATTGTCCCTTGTAAGCATATATGATGGGACAACCGGTCATGCATACATACTCGAACAATAAACCCTAAGCATGCTCACTACGTTTGCAACCATAGAAAACATACAGAGAATCATCGATGATATTCCAGCAAAATAACTTTCATTCATATCATAAGGAAATCCAAAGAGAAGTTATAACAAAATTGTAATCATGTCTAGGGCTTCAAGCAGCCCCTTAACTAAGGGTTTAGCCGGACTTATTCATAGAAAAACTAAGCATAGATGAATACATAAAAGAGAGGAGGAATCAAAGAACAAATTCTCGAACAGACGAGGGTCGAACGGTCAACAGGATTGTCTCGACCGGTCGACAAGCGCTCCGATTTCTGCTTCTTTTCTTCTTTTTCTCTCACGCGCGAATAGGGTTTTTCTGAAGTTAATGAGGTCCTTATATACGCTCCAGCGATGCCTCAATCAACTTTCCTTTTGCCACTTCTAATCCAACAAGGAAACTCTTTAGAAAAACAATCTCCACCAATCCTCATTGGACTAGACTTCCTATCTTCATCGGAAAGTCGCCATCTTGACTAAAAACTCCCTCTTTATCTCCTTTTTCTCCTCCTTGCATTGGACACACTACAAAACTAACAAACACATTAAAAAGCCCAAAACAATAATAAATCCAACATAAGAACCTATAAAATAATGATAATAAACGTCGCAAATATTGCTCCTATCAAATACCCCCACACTTAGCTTTCGCTAGTCCTCAAGCGAACCAACTAAACCAAGCACACAAACTAAACCTTCCAACATTTATCTCAGAGAACCAGACACAGCAACAGCATCAGAAATTGTGTACTCATCAAAACAGGTCAATCACTTCATCCAAAAGATAATAAACCCCATAAAGATCATGCTCGAGTGTAGTGTGTGAAATAGCCATAAGTTAACACAATAAACCAAATCTTAATCAACATGCTTCAGCCAAGTATTAACTCCATCCTCACAAAGATAATCGCTCAATTTTCACTCCGATTTTCTGGCTAATTCTCATGCATCACTCAAGTTATATGTGAGAGGAATGATGTAATAAGGAAACAAATAGCTCACATATGCATAAAAAGAATAAAAGCTCTTTCTGGAAACTGAAATATATATGATCTCATGAAAGGAATATCAATTACTCGAATGAATAGAACACATGCCATAGGCTCACCCCTCAACACAAGTCTCCACAACCGAAAGTGCAACTTCCAAGATCAAAAGGTCTTTATTTGGGTTGTATTGGGGCCAAGGGGTAAAGGTTAAAAGAAACGAAGGGTATGGAATAACAAAGAAAACCTAAGAGACTAGTAGAGCACCTATGAAACATAAGAGATTCAATAATCTTTAACAGCATATCAAAGCATAACAATGAAGCTCAATAAGCAAACAAATCACTTTTTTTTTTGTAATCCTTTCTTCCTTACTACAATATGTAAACCGGACTCAAAATTTTCTTTTTTTTCTCTTTTTTTTTCACTGCCGCATCATATACTTTTTATTTTTATTTTTCACAACGGCAACACAATACTTCGAGTCTGATTTATATTTCAATGAATCACACCCCCACACTTGCTCTTTGAGACAAGTCCACCAACTTTGCTTATAAAAGTACCTTGAACACATGTGAATCTCTGAAAATTTGCTCCACTAACCCCTTAGGATAGGGTAGGATATAACTATACTAGGCTTAAGGGTACGGTGATGTGGTTAACAAAGAAAAGGCTCACATAGGCTCAAAGGGTTTATCTAGGGGTTTATAATTAAGGACACAGGCTTAATTTGGCTTTGGTGGAAGATCCTAGGTGCCTTAATCATATCAAAGTCATCGCACATTTCAACAAAAAGTTTCGAGAGGTCTCAAAGTGAGTTCTAACAATTAGTTCATAAAATGCATCGAATTCAAGTAATCAATCAAACAAAGAATGATGAGATCATGCAACGAATAATCGACAAGAAAGCAAGAATTAGTGTATAACTCTCCAAATAATAGCAATAAGGCTCAAAATCTCACAAGGGTTATACAAGTTCATACAAGGCTTAACATGTTTTTTTCTCAATCAAATTCATCACATTAACATGGCTAAAAGTGCATAAATGGTTCAAGCATAACAATCATAGAAATCGATTAACCAAAGAATAAAATTTAGACTTAAATCAATGCTTAAACTCATCTTTAGCTATTGAAATCAAGTTCAATTCTCATCATTGTATTGGAAGGTATCCTAAGACACGAAAACAAAACATAACAAACAATGACTCTTTTTGGATTTTGGATTTTTTTTTTTTTCGTATCGGGGGCGTCGACCGGTCGACAAAAGGGGCTCGAACGGTCGACCGGGACCAGTGGAACAAAACGTCGGGCTCAGTATGGGCGTCGACCGGTCGACAAAAGGCTCGAACGGTCGAACATGGTACTGGATGCGACGGAAAAATGGAGATTTGGATGAATTTTTAAAACCCAACGACCCGATGACACTAAGAACATAACTAACCTTCCCCCCACACTTAAATCAGGCATTGTCCTCAATGCAATAAATCAAGGGGAAAGCAAAACACACATAATCAAGCAAAGAGTTGAAAAGAAAACAAGAGAAGAGTAGAGAAAACGTCCCTGAATACTCCTCGATACTTGGGTTGCCTCCCAAGAAGCGCTTGATTTAACGTCGGCAGCCAGACGGTGTGAAGAAAATCATGGTGGAGAGGGTGGATCATGGAGGGGCAAAACCTCCACATCGTGTGCCAAGAAGGGCTCGTAATAAGGCTTTAGCCGATGTCCATTTACTTTGAAGATGTTTCCCGAAGTCAAACTCTTGATCTCTATTGCACCATGAGGAAACACATTAGTAATAACAAATGGATCACACCAACGAGAACGAAGTTTACCTGGGAAGAGCCGCAGACGCGAGTCAAATAGCAAGACCTTTTGTCCTACCTCGAAAGTTTTACGAAGTACCATCTTATCATGAAAAAGCTTAGTCTTGTCCTTGTAAATGCGGCTACTATCATACGCCTCATTCCTCATCTCATCAAGCTCATTGAGTTGAAGCTTACGCTGTTCACCCGCAGCCGCCATGTCAAAATTAAGTCTCCTAATTGCCCAATAAGCACGGTGTTCCAATTCCACCGGAAGATGACATGCATTGCCAAACACCAAACGAAAGGGACTCATCCCAATGGGAGTCTTATAGGCTGTCCTATAAGCCCACAAAGCATCGTCTAATCGTTCACTCCAGTCCTTTCGAGTAGGCTTAACAGTTTTCTCCAAAATCTGCTTAATCTCCCGATTGGAAACCTCCGCTTGGCCACTTGTCTGAGGATGGTAAGGTGTAGACACCTTATGTGTAATGTTGTACTTCTTCAACAAAGCCTCAAAAGATCTATTGCAGAAGTGGCTCCCTCCATCGCTGATGATGGCTCTAGGTGTCCCAAACCTTGAAAAGATGTTAGTCCGAAGAAAGCTGAGAACAACCTTAGAATCATTAGTTCGGGTGGCAAGTGCCTCCACCCATTTAGAAACATAATCCACAGCGAGAAGGATATATAGAAAACCATGAGAAGAAGGGAAAGGACCCATAAAATCAATGCCCCACACATCAAAAATCTCAACAACCAACACAGAGGTCAAGGGCATTTGATTTCTAGGACCTATGTTACCTGTCCTCTGACAACGATCACAAGACATACAAAAAGTATGTGCATCCTTAAACAGTGTAGGCCAATAAAATCCACTCTCAAGTATCTTAAGAGCGGTCTTCTTTGCTCCAAAATGACCTCCACAAGCATAAGAGTGACAAAAGGTTAGAATAGATTGAAATTCAGATTCAGGTACGCACCTTCTAATCACTTGATCGGGACAAAACTTCCACAAATATGGGTCATCCCATACAAATTGCCGGCTAGTTTTGACGAGCTTATCCTTCTGAGCACGAGAAAAATCCGTAGGTACCTGCTTAGTAGCAAGATAATTAATGATATCTGCAAACCATGGGTCAGAAACCTGCATAGAAAATAATTGTTCATCAGGAAAACTCTCATGTAAAGGGAGAGAGTCCTCCTCCACATTCGAACTATTGACTTAGGTGGTCGGCAACCACATTCGTGCTTCCCTTCTTGTCTTTGATCTCAAGGTCAAATTCTTGGAGTAAAAGCATCCAACGAATCAACCTTGGTTTGGCCTCCTTCTTCGTCAGAAGATACTTTAAGGCTGCATGATCTGAAAACACAATAACCTTAGTACCAATTAGATAAGTTCTAAATTTTTCTAAGGCAAAAATAACAGCTAGAAGCTCCTTCTCTGTAGTTGAGTAATTCAACTGAGCATCATTCAAAGTTCTTGAAGCATAATAAATCACGTGAGGCAATTTATTCAGTCTTTGACCAAGAACTGCTCCAACAGCATAATCTGATGCATCACACATAAGCTCAAAAGGAAGGCTCCAATCAGGTGGCATAATGACAGGTGCGGTGGTCATCCTTCTGAAGTAAGCTACACAAGGGTCTAGTAATCTTTGAGAAATCCTTGATAAAGCGCCTATAAAAACCTGCATGGCCAAGAAAAGAGCGCACCTCCCTCACAGTAGTGGGAGGTGGTAAGGAACGCACAAGATCTATTTTGGCTTTATCAACTTGTATTCCCTAAGCAGACACAATATGTCCTAAAACTATACCTTGTTGAACCATAAAATGACACTTCTCCCAATTTAGAACAAGGTTAGTTTTTTCACATCTTTTTAGAACAACAGCCAAATTATTCAAACATAAATCATAGGAATCACCGAAAACAGAAAAGTCATCCATAAATACCTCGATGATCTTCTCGACCATGTCTGAAAAGATGCTCATCATGCATCGCTGAAAAGTGGCTGGCGCATTACACAAACCAAATGGCATCCTTCGATAAGCAAACGTTCCAAAAGGGCATGTGAACGTTGTCTTTTCTTGATCCTCGGGCGCGATGACGATTTGATTGTAGCCCGAATATCCATCCAAGAAACAATAGTGCGAGTGACCTGCAAGACGCTCCAACATTTGGTCAATAAAAGGTAAAGGAAAATGATCCTTACGTGTAGTGGTATTGAGCTTGCGGTAGTCAATGCAAACTCTCCACCCTGTCTGAAGACGTTGAGGAACAAGCTCGTTGTCCTCATTCTTGACCACAGTGATGCCAGAACGTTTGGGACTACTTGGACGGGGCTCACCCACTTACTATCCGAGATGGGATAGATAATTCCAGCGTCAAGGAGCTTAAGAACCTCCTTCTTCACAACTTCCATCATTGGAGGGTTCAAACGGTGTTGTGCTTCCCTCGTAGGTTTTGCACCCTCCTCAAGAAGTATGCGATGCATGCATATAGTCGGGCTTATTCCTTTGATATCTGCAATCCCCCAAGCAATTGCAGTTTTATGCTCACGTAGAACCCGTAGTAACTTTTCTTCTTCCTGCATGGAAAGGTTAGAAGCAATAATAACAGGCAAAGTCTCCTATTTTCCCAAGTATGCATACTTCAGATGTTCTGGCAAAGGTTTCAATTTAAGTGTGGGTGCCTGAATCACAGAAGGCACAAGAGCTTTGTCAGAAATAGGAAGGGAAATAAAGTTGGAAGACTTACCTGGAGGTGCAGGACGAAAGTCTAGGGCTGCTAATATCTCATGAAGATCACATTTGTTTTGAACCCATTGAGCAGCCGAAGTCGTCTCTGCTGTTTCGTCGTGTCGACCGATCGACGTGTTCCTGTCAAACGGTCGATCCACGTTCTGCCTCCTCGTCGGCCGGTCGACAATCCGGTCAAACGGTCGATCATGTCGCTGGAAGCTTCTTTCCAGCACCGTTTGCAATACATCATCGCTCACGTTCGCTTCGAATACATCCTGCACCAAACAATCAAGTATATCAATGGAAAAACAAGAATTAACATCTGTGGGATACCGCATGGCTTCAAAAATATTGAAGCTAATCTTGTTTTCTTCGAATTCCATTGTTAACGTTCCCTCATAAACATCAATCTTGGTGCGTGCAGTCCTCATGAATCCTCTTCCAAGAATGAGAGGTAAGGATGTGGGCATTGGATCGTGCTCCATCTCAAGAACAAGAAAGTCAGCTGGAAATATCAAATCATCGACTTTCACAAGAACATCCTCCAAATAGCCCTCTGGATACACATGAGACCGATCCTCTAGTTGGATGACAGCTCCAGTTGGTTTAAGCTCACCTATCTGAAGAGATTCATACACAGAGTATGGCATTAAATTAATTGAGGCACCCAAATCAAGTAAAGCATGTTTAAACCTGGTTTCACCAATAGTGCAAGGAATGGTGAAACATCCGGGGTCCTTCAACTTGGGAGGAAGCTTCCGTAGAAGCACAGCCGAGACCTCCTCACTTACAGAGCTAGTTGCAGCTTCATCCAACTTCCTTTTCTCGAACAGACGAGGGTCGAACGGTCAACAGGATTGTCTCGACCGGTCGACAAGCGCTCCGATTTCTGCTTCTTTTCTTCTTTTTCTCTCACGCGCGAATAGGGTTTTTCTGAAGTTAATGAGGTCCTTATATACGCTCCAGCGATGCCTCAATCAACTTTCCTTTTGCCACTTCTAATCCAACAAGGAAACTCTTTAGAAAAACAATCTCCACCAATCCTCATTGGACTAGACTTCCTATCTTCATCGGAAAGTCGCCATCTTGACTAAAAACTCCCTCTTTATCTCCTTTTTCTCCTCCTTGCATTGGACACACTACAAAACTAACAAACACATTAAAACCCTAAAACCCTTTGTACTGCTCTAAAACCCTCTATTTATAGAGATAAGTTGGCGGTTCCTTATTGAATAAGGATTATAGATTTCTTTTCCTTAAAGGATTTGATATTATCAATCAATAACCTTGTATAATTGGGTTTCTGATACAGGTCTTTTCACACACCAAAAGATGCACAAAATCAACCTACAAATTAACCCTACTGTGGATATGAATATCGTATGTAGTATGGAAAGTAGGGATCGTTCCCGCAAGAGAATGAGACTCAACGGCAGACAATGTCACGACACTAAATTATAATGACTCTAACTGACCTAAACAGAAAGACTCTAACGTCAGACGACCTAAACCAACTCAGAAAATTCCGAAATTAAATACTTAGACTCTAGACACACTGATGATGACGCACAAAAAATTTCAGAAGATTTGGATATGATTTGAGTTACGAAAATAAATAACAAAATTGAACAGATTGTGACTGACGAAAATCAATCAGATAGTGATTTGAGGATTGCAAACAATAATAAGAGCGAGTCAAAGGACAACTATCCACCACTAGACAATCCTACAACCATGTCATCTCCCTTTGTCAATCCTTACTCGTGAATGAAGACTCTCACAATTAGCCCTGATGAAGCGTATCTAATTGTATTACTTTCTCTTACTTGGTATGTCGCGAATGTGATGCACGAAACACAACTTAGCTCTAGCATGCAACCTAGGGTGATGCACTCCTAGATTTAACATATACTAGTCATTAAGCATGCAGAAAGTTTGAGTAATCACAAGGCACACAGAACTATGATGCATGATCCATGTAACCTAGAAGTTATTTCACTTATTAGCCGCAACTAACAATTGTCCCTTGTAAGCATATATGATGGGACAACCGGTCATGCATACATACTCGAACAATATACCCTAAGCATGCTCACTACGTTTGCAACCATAGAAAACATACAGAGAATCATCGATGATATTCCAGCAAAATAACTTTCATTCATATCATAAGGAAATCCAAAGAGAAGTTATAACAAAATTGTAATCATGTCTAGGGCTTCAAGCAGCCCCTTAACTAAGGGTTTAGCCGGACTTAGTCATAGTAAAACTAAGCATAGATGAATACATAAAAGAGAGGAGGAATCAAAGAACAAATTCTCGAACAGACGAGGGTCGAACGGTCGACAGGATTGTCTCGACCGGTCGACAATCGGCTCCGATTTCTGCTTCTTTTCTTCTTTTTCTCTCACGCGCGAATAGGGTTTTTCTGAAGTTAATGAGATCCTTATATACGCTCCAGCGATGCCTCAATCAACTTTCCTTTTGCCACTTCTAATCCAACAAGGAAACTCTTTAGAAAAACACTCTCCACCAATCCTCATTGGACTAGACTTCATATCTTCATCGGAAAGTCGCCATCTTGACTAAAAACTCCCTCTTTATCTCCTTTTTCTCCTCCTTGCATTGGACACACTACAAAACTAACAAACACATTAAAAAGCCCAAAACAATAATAAATCAAACATAAGAACCTATAAAATAATGATAATAAACGTCGCAAATATTGCTCCTATCAGTTTCCTTGAGAGATAAGGCAGATACGAAGCAAATCTACCAAGAAATAATCTCTAGATATTAAGGTCGCAGGCTCCGGCCCATGGACTGCATTAAAACATAACTAAAGGCCAAAAATGTTAATTTGGGCTCAAACAGCTTCTTCACCCAAAAATGTATTGTTCTTCACCTAATTCCAGACAACTCCATAAATGGTTTCAGTTTCAAGTTCAAAAATTGCAAAATGCAAGCATATCCCCCACCCGTTTCCAAAGCACCAAACACTCACCATCCTCTTTGGTAACTAAATCATTTCTCACCCGCAATATTTACACTTGATCTGTCTTTCATCAGTTCAATCCACATCCCACATCAAGCTATAACTTAGGTAATTAATTCTTTGTTCCCTACAGCGATCCCTAGTCTAGTGGTAGAGGAACTATTGTTGATCACTCGGTCATTTAAACAACATTTTAAAAGCAACTATGAAGTATGGCTAGCTGTACTTGATGATTGGTAGGAAAGCAAGTAAAAAACAAATAAAGTTGAATGAAAGAGGTTTCATCATGCAGATTGGGTTCAATCAATGCTGAAAAACAAATCAAGCCATAAATTAAAGGAAACACTACTGAAAAACCAAAAACCATTCAGAGCAGAAATAATGGAAATAACAAGTCGACAAATTAACTAAAACTATCAATTTGATTCAAAAATAACCTACTTAGGACGTAAATCAAAAGAGCAAGCCACCAAAATTGGAGGAGAATTGCACAAGAATAATCCAAGGAAGAAAGATGAGTGACGAAGGGGAGGGCTTGGATTTACACAATCACAATTCGCAGGTGGTTAACTAAGGAAAATAGGAAGAAAAACAACCCAACCTTAGAAGAAGAAGAATCAAACCACTAAAGAACAAAATGACAGAGGAATTTAACATTGATTCAGTTGAAGAGGAGCCGGAGAAAAAGGAAAACGGAAGAGGTTTTCGTCGGAGGACAAAAGGTAGTCATTTTGAGAAGAATGTGAGGGTGTTATTGGTATTTAAAAAGTTTTATTAGGGTTGGGCGTTTTAGGCCGGTTCGATCCGGTCTTTGTGAAAAAAACTCATAAATTTTTCGGTCTGGTCCCAATATTATATATTCCGGTCCGGTCCCGGTCCTTGCATTTCGTTTGTTCTTGGGACCAAATAGGACCGGTCATTTAATTTTCTTGTGACTTTTATCCATTCTTTCTCTGACTCTTTGTCTTTAATTCTTTATTTCTTTATCTTATTTTTTATCTCTCTCTTTATTACTTCTGCCATCTCTCGACTTCTCCCCCCCCCTCCCCACGTGATCTCACATCTCACTCTCTCTTTAATTATCACTCTCTCTCTCTCTCTCTTATGTCTCTCACTCTCTCTTTTCTGATTTTTTTTCTCGATCTCTCTCTTTGTCTCTCTCACTCTCTATCTCTTCTGGATTTTGATTTTCTTTCTTAGCTCCTCTCGTCTCTCTTTCTCTCAATCTCTCTTTGTCTCTCACTCTCTCTTATGGATTTCTTATTCCCGTCTCTATTCCTCCCATCTCTCAATCTCTCTCTTCTGGATTTGATCTTCCCGTCTCTCTTTTTCTCTTTCTCCCTTCTTCTAAAAAATTGTTTAAAACCCCTGATCGACTTCTCCCGTCTCGCTTTCTCTCTTACCATCTACTTCTCTACGTCGCCGATCAACTTTTGAAAACCAGAAAAAGACCAGAAATTTTCGGTCCCGGTCCCAGCAAAAATAAAGGTCAGTCCAAGTTCCTTCGGTCCCGACGTCGGTGAATACTCATTTTGGGTCAGACCCGAAAATTCCGATCTGGTCCCGGTCCGGGAAAAATGGACGTCGGTCTCGGACCGATCCCAGCCTTAAGTTTTATTACATCTTGCGCCTCTCCGCGTGTTGTTGGTAGGGGTGGGTTCGGTTTTTTCGATTCGGTTTTGGGTCAAAACCGAACACATAACCGAACTAATCGGTTCGGTTCAATTTTTTCATTTTTAAACACATAACTGCGGTTTAGTTTTTTTGCTGCGGTTTTCAGTTTTTTCCAAAAACTATTCTAAAAATAGATAAAAGTTTATTGAGCAACAATAAACATTTTTAAAATTTTTTTTACTTAATCTCATTGGAGGATTACATAAATTCTAGACCTCACAAGAGATTTTTTTTTAAGTGAGAGAAGAGCTCCTTTTATAAGTATGGGAGACTCTGGGGGGGGCGGGGGGTGCGGGGAGGAAGAAAGGGAAAGGAAGAGGGGGCGGTGAACCCGTGCGCCCGGAGAGGAAGGAGCGGACGTGACCCCCCCCCCCCCCCCCCCCCCCCCCTTTCCTCCGGCTCGCTGAAACCTCCCAAGCTTTCTCGTTTTCTGGTCGTGTGTGGTTGTCGTGGTTGGAGAGAGAAAGGGGGGAGTTGCCGTGTTTTTCGTTCGGGCGAGGGGTTGGTGTCTTTGTTCGTCTTGATGAGGGAAGAACACCTGTCTTGTTTCCAAATCGATGAAGGAGAGAGAGATCAAATAGGAGTTCTGGGTTTTCCGGGGTTTTTCTGTTTTCCGGTGTCAGGCCTCGTCGGGAGTAATGGTTCCTCTTCTTCTCTTGTCGTCTCTACCCTGGTTCCTCTGTTTTCGTTTTTGGTTAAGAATTGAAGAATTGAAGTTTTGGGGTTTTGGCTTGTACGTCGGGTTTGTGGGAGATATTTGGTATTTTTTTGTTTTTTTTTATTTGTGTTTAGTTAGGTTATTTTTAATTTGTGTTTAGTATTTTGTTTATTTATGTTGTTGGTTGTGTTTCATTTCTGGTTTTGTTATTGTGATTTGTGTTGTTTTTTTGTTTTTCTAAAATTGTGCTATATTTATTTTTAAAAGTGTTTTTGTTTTTTTGTTATTTTTTTTTTTTTGTTTGTTTTTAAAATTTTTTTTGGGAATTTGAGGTAGTGTTTTTTTGATTTTTATTTTTTTTTTTTCTTAATTTTTTGTTTTTATTTAATTGTTTTTTTGGAAAAAATGTTTTTTTTGAGGTGGTGGTTGTTGTTAGATTGTGAATTGTTGTTGGGATTGGTTGTGGTGGGTGTTTTATTATATTTGGAATAGGGGTTGTTTTGGGGATGGTGTTGGGTGTGTAAATGGGGGGTGGTTATTTTGGGTTGGGTGGGGTTTTTGGATATTGTGATGATTGGTAGTTGTAGGTTATGGTTTGGTTGATGGGGTTGGGAATGGAGTGTGGGTTTGTATTGTGTTTATTTTGGTTGGGTGGAATCGGTGTTGTTTTAGTTTATATTTGTTGGTTTTTGTTTTTTATTTATTGTGTTTGTTTTTATTTTTTTTTTTTTTTGATTTGGGTTAAATTTTTATATGTGGGAAGGTGTTTTTGTTGTTTGGTGTGGGGTTTAAAGTTTTTTATGGTCGGTTAAAAGTGGGGTGGTTTTTTTGTTTTTTATGGGGTATCTTCCTCTCAAATTTTCAATATGGGATGCTAAGAAAACATTCCCAAAAATTTTACTTACTCTCTCAATAGAAGGACTACATAAATTATAGACTTCACAAGAGATATTTTTTTAAGTGAGAGAAGAGCTCATTTTATAAGTATGGGAGACCCTCTCTTCCTCTCAAATTTTCAATGTGGGATGCTAAGAAAACATTCCCAAAAATTTTACTTACTCTCTCAATATAAGGACTACATAAATTATAGACCTCACAAGAGATATTTTTTTAAGTTAGAGAAGAGCTCCTTTTATAAGTATGGGAGACCCTCTCTTCCTCTCAAATTTCCAATGTGGGATGCTAAGAAAACATTCCCAAAAATTTTACTTTTTCTCAATAGAAGGACTACATAAAATGTAAACCTCACAAGAGATATTTTTTTTTGAAGGGAGAGAAGAGTCCCTTTTATAAGTATAAGAGACACTCTCTTCCTCTCAAATTTCCAATGTGGGATGATAGTGAGAGAATAGTCTCTTTTGTAAGTATGGGAGACCCTCACTTCCTCACATATTTCCAATGTAGGATTCTAGCAAACATTCCCAAAGCTTATTTACTTGATGAAAATAGATGATTACATATGATGTAGTCCTCTTAAAAGTGAATTTTTTTTATGTGAGAGAGAGTCTTTTATATAAGCATGGATACAAATATCTTGTTTTGTCCCCTATATATTATCATAATATAAATACTAATTCACGACTTACAATTTCATACATCTTTTATTTCATGGTTCTTAGTTCATCTTCTATCCCAAAATCCAAAAGTCACCATCATAATACACCACAAACATTAATCAAGCTTGACAAAGTATTTACATTTCTTGAGTATTGACTAAGTCATCTCTTCTCTTTAAACTCCTTAGTTTTTATGATGTGTATAACTTAGATTTGATGCTAATTTGTATAGTTATGAGTGATTAGTTCATATTTTGGGACTATGGTTGGAAGCCCTAACCAAACTTAAATGTAATATATGTTTTGTTCTTAGTTGAGTATGCATGTTTGAACTTGATTAATTTGAGTATGTAAACTTGTCAATAATTGAAGAATTCTAGAGATTAATTATCTTTAAGACACTTAAGCATGAAACATGCAAAAGTGTAGCACATAGAAGTTTTAGGAATGTTCATTAGCATCCCACATTAAAAGACTTATGTAATCTCTATTGACATTAAGTATAAAAACTTAGGAAATGTTTACTAGCATCCCACATTGAAAATATTTGAGGAAGAGATGGTCTCTCATCTTATAAAAAGGACATATCTCTCACTTAAAAAAATATCTCTCTTAAGATGTATACATTTTGTGTAGAATTTAAACTTTAATCCTCAATTGAGATCAAATATAAAAAATTGGGAATGCAAGAACCTTAAAATGACGTCGTTTTTGTTCATTCGGTTTTTTCGGTTTGGCTCGGCTTTTGAAGACCAAAACCGAAACCGAACTGATTAGGTTCGGTTTTTAATGTTTGGTTTCGGTTTTTTCAGCCGCGGTTCGGTTTTTTTCGATTTGGTTGGCGGTTTTCGGTTTCCCGAACCCACCCCTAGTTGTTGGAAAACTCACTTGCTTTCATAAAACCACGGTTAGAGTAAAAACCCAAAATGGTACCTAAATTATAGCCAAATGTACTTTTTGGTACCTACAAAATTTTTTTACCCAAAATGGTACCTGAACTATTGTGCATTTACCCAAAATGATACCTCCGTAACTCAAAATGGTACCTAGAAATTGTACCATTACCCAAAATGGTACCTGAACTATTGTACTATTACCCAAAATGGTACGTGAACTATTGACTATTACCCAAAATGGTACCTAACTTAACTACGGAGGTACCATTTTGGGTAATGGCACAATAGTTCAGGTACCATTTTTGGATTTTTACCCCCACGGTTATTAGAACCAAGATTTTATATACCACGAGTTGTATCTTTTTACCAAACGGAAATTACATTCAAAATGTTGAGAAAACGTAATTTTTGGCCCAAAAATGTAGTGCTAAATGGGGCCTCATAACAATCTCATGTTTAAGTCCTCAACACATATAGAATTAGAGACGCTAACGATATTTAGACTTTTTTACCCCTTAACTTAAATTTATGTTCAATTCAAGGAAAATTCATTATGATGAGTTACTAGGTTTATTTTGTTTACATTAGTAGATACATCCCGACCACACGAGAAGGTAAGCGCAAGTAACGCGTAAATCGACAATGTAACGAAAAAGTTATGGTCGTTTTAGCGTTAATGGTATATTAGTTATTGGCACATTATAGAGTTGAGAGTTGGCTATGTTGACCAACGGTGAAACCATTACGAAAATGTATAATTTTTTCAACATGGGCATTTTACTTAGTGCTTATTACATCCAACGGTCAGATCGGTTATTTTTGGTCTTTAGTTTTACAAATTATATAACATTCTTATGTCTACCAACAATGTTTATTTGTTTTAACTAAATTGCATAATTTTCAAAAACTGTGAAATTAGAGATGAAAAATGGACAATCCTACCATTTAATGTAATTAGTGCGAAGAAAAATGACTAGCTCGAAAACAAGTAGACATTTTTATGAAACCTTCATCGTTGGTCAACATCATTTTGAACTCGATGATCAAAATACTCTTAACGTTAAAACACATTTTCTTTCGTTATACTCATACCTAACCCTAGAGTTGGGAAGTTAATATTGATATTATTATGAAACGGGTGAGGTATTAATTTCATAAGTGAAATATAAACTCAACATGGTTTGGAAACAAATTGGACTGAAATACCTCGAAGAATGGTTACTCAAAAATTACTTTTTTATTCGTTATTTTTTTGAAGAAAACTTTTTTGACATTAATCGTAGAGCACGTCATTGCGTGTTTGTAGACATTTTGCACATGTAATTTTTGGTAAAATCTTCATATGGTACAAAAAAATGGTAAATTCCTCATACTGTACCTGGACTATTGCGAATTGTAATTTTTGGTACCTAAACTTTTGTAAAGAGTCTTGTAGTACTTGTACTATTGTGTCATGAACCCATTTAGTACTTTCGTCAATTTTATAGTTAAATTTGCTTACGTGGCTCAATTTGCTAAATTGAACAAGGGTAATTTGGTCATTTATCAATTTGGAACGCTTAAGGTCATCAAATCCTATATTTTGGGCCCATTGAGACTTCGATTGAGGGGGAAAAGGTTGAAAAAAAAAAACAAATTGCTCCTAATAACAACGTCTACTTTAATCCTACGGTTTTAGAATATAAAAATTGACAAACCAAAAATTTAAATAATTTGTGAAAGCTTTAAAAACTATTAAAATAATAGAAATAAAAATTTGTCAAAATCATTTTTTCTTTCCAAAATAGGAAATTAAATATCAGGGATCTCATAATCCAACCTTGTTAAAAAGAATTTCGGGACAAAATTCTATTAATAGTATTATGAAATAAAATTCTTCAATAATTGTCTCACAAGGTCTTTATAGTACTATTCCAACAATCAAAAACTCTGGCAATAGATAGTACTACTCTCGCAATTGCATTCATTAATTAACGAGCATTCAACTTCATAACAGTTACAAGGATCCGATGATCAGTCAGTACCTATTCCGAGTCAAACCAAAGTAATTTCGTAGATTAAACGGCCTTTTACGGCCCACTATGTATGCCGTTAATGACCCTTTTCAGCGTAAAATTGTGTGTCATAAATGGACATGCCGTAAAAGACAATTATAATTTTTTTGGGACAATACATGGCCAACATTTACACGTACTTCTTCTTTTTTGGCTCAATATATGTTGAGACAAAAAAAATATCATAGGTCCAAATGTCCAATTTTAATTTTATCCTGGCAAATGTGTGTAGGTAAAAAGAAAAGGAAAAAAAAAAAAAAGCACAAAGCTTCTAAGAGAAAAGAGTTGTGTTGCAAATACAATATGTGCAACCAAAGACGAAGTGATAAACTTTTTGCCTACCTATTAGAAGTTTAAAGCAAACAGGAATTCAAAAAAGAGCAAGTATGATGATGTGTTCAAAGTCCGAAAGCAATCACACAGCTTTCAAACAAAAAGGTGATGCCGATAAGTTTATTTGCAAACTACTCCTAGCTTTGATAAAACTCTATACAACAAAGCAATTCAATAGGAGATAAAAAGCAAATAAAAAGAAGTAAAATAAACAAGGTGGATTTGTCTTCACGTCTAAGGAAGTGGAGAAGATGACTTCCAATATAAATTCAATGGTTGAGACCATTTCAACCACAACAACCCATGTTCCTCACTTCTTCTATAAAAGAAATGAGTTTTTATCATATATAGTACCTGAATTAGTTTTTAATTATATATTTGGTACTTGAACTTTAATTTTTATCACAAATAGTACCCAAAATTTTCGATTTCATCTCTTGTAGTACCTAAAGCCATTTTTGTCACAAATATATGCGTGTGAAGGCGCTTGTTCTAAAAAAAGAGGTTAGAAAACTTTGGGTACTATTTGTGACAAACATGCATTAAAAACTTTGGGTACTACTTTTGACAAAAATTGAAAACTTTGGGTACCACTTGTGACAAAAATTAATTGAAGTACAGGTACCACAAGAGATGAAATCAAAAACTTTGGATACTACTTGTGAAAAAAATTAAAGTTCAGGTACCAAGTATATAATTGAGAAAAAGTTTTGTATGTGATAATAACCCAAAAGAAATCTATTTACAACAAAGAAGGGGGAGGCAGAGCATGAAAGAAAGTAGAGGAGAGTACGGCGGGGAAACAAAGGAAGAAAAAGTCGCTACAACAAATCATTCAAAGGAGGGGAAGTTCATTCAAAAATTTGGATCGGATCTCCCTCATTAACCTTGGCAGCTTTCTTCTCTTTTTATGCAGGTCTATTTTTCTATGAAGCCTATGGTGGTCCCTGACATGTTGCAGCAACCACATGGAGTCCTTTCTCTTTCGATAAGTGGTGAACCTCGGACCTAGTCTTGTTTAGGATAGGCCTTTGGGTGTCAACAAGCTATGGTTCCTCAACAGGTTCAGTGGATTCCTTTCAAAGGCAGTACTGCAAATGAGCCTCCTCACGATACTCTAGTTTACGTTGTTGCTTACTGGCCTTAGCGTCTGTTCAATCCTTTAATGATATGGCTACTGCCCTTGGTTATATGATGAATTGGTTACTACCCTATTTGAACCTAAATTTGGCAAGGCACACAGGGAAGATAGATGGGTCGGGACCACTGACCATAGATGAGATTCCTGGTCCAGATCAGTCAGCCATGGTCGAGGTTCGGCTAATTTTGACCTTCAGCTAATTTTGACCGAGGTCAAGTATTAATCGAGCTCATAAAATCTAGCATATTTCAACTCGTGCATTCATTGAAAATAATGCAATGCATTCAAAGCTTTCGTTATCAAGTTTAAAGAATTCGGATTGAATGCACTGTTAAGAGTTTTAATTCATAAATGAGCAGTTACTGCAATCAAATGCATGTAACTCCCAACTTTTAATTCTTGTAATCAATACGGCAATTAAAGCCAGAATTGAATTTCTCTATGTATTCAGTACTTTATTTTACTATAAAAGGGACCATAGGCATCCTTGTTAGTGGTCCACGACTAAACACAAAACACAACTCAATACAACAACACAAAATTCAACACAATGTAGCCTCTACAACTATCTTTATCGCATCTCAATGTCTTGATCGAATTTCAATATCTTTATCGCTTTCTTTACCATTATTTTCTTATGTTTCTTGCCCTTTATTTTTCCTGCACTTTATTTCTTTGCATCTATTTTGATGTCATTTACTTTATGCATTTTATCTTCTCTCAAATATGTTAAAAAATCATAAAAAAAAATAATCATCACATTCTTCACCCATCATTCACCGAGTCACACTGCATGAATATTCCGGCTAGTAAAGCCGATTCATGTAAAGTCCTTGCATCCAAGGCAGAGAGAACCCTCTGGCCGAGATCGTTCCTTCCTCGGCCCACAATCACCTTATTAGAAGTCATATAAGAGCGCAAATCCAATCCATATAAAAACCTCGCTTGCCTCCAGGCTGCGAGTTGGCACGCCCGCACACGTCACCAAGCCAGAAGGACATGTGTAAACCAAAGAAGACCTCGGCCGTTTGACACGTGGCCGAGACGATTTTTTAGCAAACATGCCCTTGGTTACGTGATAATTTGGTTACTGCCCTTGGTACATGATCTGGTTACTGCACTTTATCTTTTGTGCAAAAGAAGAGGCCTACAACACACCTGCTGCCAACAAGTCCCTTTTTGTCATGGTTTCCTGTTACCATCCAAAACTGTAGCAAGTTGACGAACGTCAAAGTATAAGGATAAATGTATAGATTAGTGACCGGGGTTGTCATACCTCGGGGATTGGTGGCCCAAGATTTCCTTTGGTAACTAGGTAACCATGGTTTCCTAACATTAGATGGTAAGATTAGAGGTGGATATAAGATGTGTGAGGTGATAAGTGCAACATAAGGTAATGTAACTAAACTAATGCAAATGAAATGCAAAAATAGGAGGAACATGGATAGATAGGAAATGGTAGAATGATTGGGAGTTTCGGGTCTCTCCCTAATCCATATTGATGGAGAAACAATCAAATTCACCCATGTTGAAAGGTTCATGTATCAATCCCCTACATTCCACCCATGCAATGGTTATGAAATATAATGCAATCTAATGTATTCATATGTCAACAAAGGTTCATAAGAGTTAATCCTTCATCAATAATATTAATGAAGGTCCTCCCTCACAAATGTGAGGGGGTTGAAGCACAAATGCATAAAGGAATTCACACACAAATCCAAGTTGATTAATGGATCAAATCTCGTACCCTAGCCATGCAATGGTTCTAGGGTCATGGTCTTCTCTTTTGTATTTTTGTGCCATGCAATAGTTCACAATGACTCATAATTTAGATAATCTAAGTCATGCAATGGTTCTCAAATTACTAAATCAAGGCTAAAGGCACTAAGACCTAGGGATCCAAACAAGACATGCTCATCACATTCATTGTCTATTGTATAAAAGGGTAAGGTTACCAAGCTCACACTTTCATACCAAGATATATCAAACACATGCTTAAGAATTGATAGTTCCTAAACAAGCATCTAACACATAACAAAAATAGGCAATGAACATACCTAAATACCAACCAACATGTATATATATAAGAATCATCCAATCTATCATCAATGGACTAGGGCACACAACCCTAGTCCCCAATCCTAACAACTACTCATATATACTTAGAATGTACATCAATAATCTCAAGATTGACAAGTTAAGAAATAGATGAAAGTAAATAGAGATAAAGAAATGTTCAATGAAGACAGTGGCCCCGATCTTGTTGTCACCAAAACTTGAAGCAAGCTCCTCATGGTCTCCTCTTCTTCTCTTAGCTTCTTCTTGTCCAAAGCTCCAAGGATCTTGATCTTCTTGATGTCTCTAAGCTCATGTGAGGTAGAATTGATAGAATGGTGGAGAAAAATGATTAGGAATATAGAGGAGGGTCTTAGGAAGAAGTTTCATGAAGGAAGAAAATGGATTTAAGGGGTGGAAGGATGAGAATAAAGGGGAAGAAGGTGGTAGCCTTTGCCGGCCGATCGGTTGACCCGGACGACCAAACCAAGTGTTTTGTGACTTTTGGGAGAGAATGAAGAGGAAAGGTTTTGAAAATTTTGGGATGGAGGCTAGGGTTGATGAATGGTGTTATTGTATGCTCAAAATGGAATGGAAGAGGAATATATATAGAGGGAGAGAGAATGGATTGGAGGGTGGAGATGGGTTGGAAATGATCTATTGGCTAATAACTAAGAAAATTACCTAGAAGGTTAGGGTAGGAAATAAGCCTGAGTAAATGGAACGACTGAGAAGAAGGCAAATGCCAAGAGGGAAAAGATTGGGACACTGAAGCCTCAGATGGAAGCTGTTGTTGTAGCTGGCAAGGGAATTGTCTCGAAGAAGAAAAGCCCGAGTAAGAGGAATGATTGAGAAGAAGGCAAATGCCAAGAGGAAATTAGAGGAAATTTTGTTTAAACGTGAAGTCAAAATTGAATACCATCTTGGATCACACAAGCTTTCACAAATCTATGGAGTAACAATTGTAATCTGAGTAACAATTGTAATCTTGCGTACAGACAAGCATACAACAGAAGCTGTCTCTAATGTAAATCGGTAGATAGAATAATTCCTGTGAAGGATACATGATAAAAGAACAATGTGACATTAACCGATGAGCACTAAGTCTGGCGGTTATAGAGTGCAAAGTAGCACAAAATTGATAGTGGTACTCTGCGACCATCTGAGGTTTAGTCAAGGTTAATGGATGAATATAAAGAGAGGTTCATGATGTAAAGAAAAAATTACAAGTATTTTTTTTTTCTTTCTAAAATTTTTTCTTTTGGGAATCTCAACCATCTTTAGCTAATGATTTTTCTCACAGTCAAGTCAAGCGAATTTGACTGCCAATTTAGCTAAAGATATAAGAGAGAAATCTCAACCATATTGTTGGGCTCTTTCCCAATGGAACACAGTGGGTGGGGCCGGATTAGTTAGTAGTAAAAAGTTGAAATCCGCGGCTTCATGGCCCATTGTGTGGTGTGTTTTACTACTATACCTAGTCATAGTCATATCGGTTTTTCGTAGGAAACTAGGAATTCAGAAACTCCACAGAAAATCAGAGACTACATCAGAAACTCCCTCAAACCCAAGTTTTGAACCCTAAGCTAGGTATGAAGTTTCATTTCTGTTGATTTCTCAACTGATACCGCCTAATCCTACCCACCGTGTTCCAATTCGAACGGCCGCCGACCATCATACCTCCACCGCCATCAGAATCATGTTGGAGTCATCGGCAATTTTGCCCGAATTGTTTGTTGCCGTCTAAAATTATCGTCGGTATTCCGAGCTATTTGAAGGAAGGAAGGTCAGTAAAGAAGCCTCAGGTCTGGATGAGATTTGATGTATTGGTTTTCTATTAGAACCAACATTCACATACAAGCCCAAGAATTCCAAGAGCAAATTTTTCACGAAGAGCAAATTCTGCCAGGGAGGATAGAGCAAGAAGAGCAAATTCTTCGAGAAAACAGCAAGAAGAGAATTTAAAAAAAGATGAACAAAATCCTTTGCTCAAACTGGTACTCTCGAATTAGATTTTCGGATTTTCGTTTGTTTTGGCTTAGTTTGTCTTCCAAATTCTGGTGTAGAAATCCATCCAAAAAAAACTAAAATCATTCTTAAAACCTTGGTAACGTTAGTCGTAGAAATTTACATTACCAAATATATGGAATTACAATAATCTCTCCGTCTACTTTTATTAAAAAAAAAAGCAAGTGAAAATTGAACTGAGCTAGAGCAATAATATAGATAATCTAAAACCCCTTGTTGGCTTCTTTACTAGTTTGTTCCTTCTGTCTGTAGAAATCCACCAAAAAAGAAAAAAAGAAAAGGATAATCAAACTTGAAACCTTGATTAACGTTTTAGAATTTTACATTTGCAAAGATATGGAATTTCAAAAATCTCTTCTTTTTGTTCAACCTGTCCCAACCCAAGAGAAACCACTCCCAACCCGTCCTAGAGCCCAAGAGAAGAGAAGAACTAACCCTAAAATCCTAAATAAAATCCATCACACCTCCTACGCTGCCTCTTTCTCTCAAAATGTTAGAACCTCAAGACCAAACTTCCTCATCTCTTTCGGCTGTATCTCTTGATTCTCTTTTTTGGGGTAACCTGCCTCTCTCCCTCTATTCTCACTCTTATGTAACTCACTATTATTTATGCTTTTGTGGTTATCCTGTTGGAATTTTGTGTTAATTTTTCAAGTTTTGACATGTCTATTCTCATTATTCTCACTTTTTTTTTTTGGGAATTCTAGCTGTTGAAGTGAAGCCTGGAGAATCTCTCAAAGTAGCGCTACCCAAAGGCTCTGTTTTGCATCTAAAACAGGTTGGTTAGATACATATTGAAGCATGTATGTCTGTTGGTGTAGTTTTTAAGCAGAAAACCAAAGATAAAGATTTATATATTTGTAGTGTAAAAAATATTGGTTTGGATGGTTTACTGGTTTGATCAACTCTCTTTTACTTATTGAAGTTTATACATAGGAACTTGAGAGTTAGAGAAGAGTGAAAAGGAAAGAAAACAAAGAAGGGAGAATAGGGGAGGATGAGGAAGATAGAATATAAAGGAAGACGGAAATCACTGAAGGAGGAATGAGAGAGAGGAGGGATGGAGAGATTGAGAAAAAGAACAAAGCATAAACCAGAAACTAGAGAAAAGAGAATTTGAGAGGGTTAGACAGATCAGATTTGGTCTTGGGAGCTCCATATGTGAGTGGCTTGTTTATCGATCTGAAATTAGTGGCTTCTCTATCGATCTAAAATTGTTTTGATTTATGTTCTTTGATGATTATGCTTTGGTAAGCTTGTGGGGCTTTATTGTGGGTGTTTGATGACATGATTAACTTACAACTTGTGATTATTTCATTTGGGTACAGTGATGTTGCTGTTCAGAGTAGTCAATAAATCATTTTGTGGAAATTGTGTGCATGAACAGTGACATGATTTTAGTGTGTTTGTGGTGTTGTGAATTATATTTGAGGATGCATTTTGTGTAGGCATGCTTGGGTGAGTCGAACTTGATTGCTGGTGAAGGTTCCGTCGTTATCTATGGGAGTTTTGAAACCACGAAGCCTTTGTTGGGACAACTTATCCCCGGCAAAATCCCCCACCAGTGTTTGATTTGTCTTTTGATAATGATTTTGAGCTTGCCCACAACTGGAAATATGGCGGTGTCCACTTTGTTGGTAATCGAGTAAGAGAAGAATTTCCTTTCAAGATTTTTTCTTAATATTCTTTCTGCAAATTGATTGTTCTCTGCATCTCATTTTGTTTGTCTCTCTATGATTGAATTACTAGTGTTTACCTGAAAACTAGAGTCTTGTGCATAATATAACCCTTGTTTCTGGCTTAAAATTAATTTATGGTTTGACTTAAAGCTTTTGTAACCCTTGACCTTCATTTTGTAATTCGGAAAGTAAAACTATTACTACCGAGGAACTCAAGTTTTTTGACAAGTTGCCTCCTGAAGCCACGGGTCACATCTTTTGTAGACTACCACCCTTTAAACTTTGATTTTCCTTGACCAAATCTTTGCTATTACTACCGAGGAACTCAAGTTTTTTGACAAGTTGCCTCCTGAAGTCACGGGTCACATCTTTTGTAGACTACCACTGAAAGCCTTGGTCAGATGCGCTGTGCAGAAATCATGGAACTCCATGATTAAAAACTCAAGCTTTATTCTGAATCACCTCAAGCATGGAGTCAAGATGGACAAACCGTTTCTTCTCCACATTGTTAAAACCGGAGATCTATGCGGCGAGATTCACCTTTATGGAAATTCATTATTAGAGTTCTACTATCTGCACAAGGATAAATCTGACTTTGATCAATACTGCCAACTCGAATTTCCTACTGTTGATGAGGAAAAGAAGTAAATTCATGTTTTCGGGTGGTTGCACTTTTCGTGGGCTGGTCTGCTTGTCGGATGATATAAGTGCGCAGAATTTGCATTGCATTTTATCAAATCCAGTGATCCGAAAGTCACTAATCTTTTCTGAGTCTAGTATACAACTCCCGGAGGTGTCTCGTATGTTGAATCATAAATATAAAATGTGTACTGGGTTTGGTTATGATGCTTCCACCAATGATTATAAGGCTGCTAGTTGCTGATCAGGGTATGCATTTTGGAGAATGGACCACGGTCTTTGAGGTTTATTCACTAGCCAGGGGTTCATGGAGGAGTCTCGATTATGTTGAACCTCCATTTCATTTGGTTGATCACTATTTTATTCTTGGGTTTGAAATGGGCAGTGAGTTTATCTTTAAGATGGAGATGCCAGAGATTGTGCAAATAGATGATGGTTCCGAGCTGCGATGATTGTCTGTTTCAAGAGATGGGAAATCCATTGCTTTCTTCCGCAGGTTTCATAGTAGGATTGACATTGGCAACTCATATGTGTATGTGTGGGAAATGAGAGTAAGGGTTACATAGTAGCTGGTACACACTATATTTATGATTCAACAGCTAGCAACCTTATAACCATTGGTGGCAGCATTATAACCAAACTTAGTACACACTTTATATTTATGATTCAACATACGAGACACTTCCGGGAGTTGTATACTAGACTCGGGAAGGGTTAACGACTTTTGGATAACTGGATTTGATAAAATGCAATGCAAATTCTGTGCATTTATATCATCCGACAAGATGACCAGCCCATGACAAGTGCCAACCACACGAAAACATGGATTTACTTCTCTTTCCTTATCAATAGTAGGAAATTTGAATTGGTAGTATTGATCAAAGTCAGAGTTATCCTTATGCAGATAGTAGAACTCTAATAATGGATTTCCATAAAGGTGAATTTGGCCACAAAGATCTCCATTTTTAACAAGGTGAAGAAGAAACAGTTTGTCCATCTTGACTCCATCCTTGAGGTGATTGAGTTTTTAATCATGGAGTTACATGACTTCAGCACAGCGGTGCATCTGACCAAGGCTTTCAGTGATAGTCTACAAAAGATGTGACTTCAGGAGGCAACTTGTCAAAAAAAACATGAGTTCCTTGGTAGTAATAGCAAAGATTTGTTCTAAGGAAAATCAAAGTTTAAATGACACACACCATTGAGGTCAACAATATAATAAAACCCTACCCCTACTAATGTCATAGAACTCAAACTTAGGTCGTAGCTCAAGGCACTGACCACTAACGAAATAATTTGAAACTGAAAGAAACTTCTACTTTCCGAATTACAAAATGAAGGGCAAGGGTTACAAAAGTTTTAAGTCAAACCAGAAGTTGATTTTAAGCCAGAAATAAGGGTTATATTATGCACAAGACTCTAGTTTTCAGGTAAACACTGGTAATTCAATCATATAGAGACTAAAACAAAATGAGATGCAGAGAACAATCAATTTGCAGAAAAAAAATCTTGAAAGGATATTCTTCTTTGACCTATAACTGCCATATTTCCAGCTGTGAGAGAGAGAGAAGAAGAAAAAGTCAGATGAAGGACGAAATTGAATATGTGTTGGTGAAGAATTTTTTATGGGTTTTGACTTGCTTTGATTGTGGTAGAGGATGAATCTACCATTTTCATCTTGGTTTTTTGCTTCTGATTAACGAGACAGAGTTAGTGATGGCATGTACTAAAGTTGGGTACATGAAATGAAGAAGAAACCAATCCAAAAAAAAAATCATATGAAAGGACGAAATTACCCATGCAAAAAAGTCAACTGGGCTTGGGTTTAACAGAGTTAGTGATGGTATGTACTAAAGTTGGGTCGTGATTGAAATGTTGGGTACTAAAATGATAGTTTTTAAACGTTAGGTACGAAAGTGATGAACAACTTTAAGGTCGGGTACTGTTTATGATAAAACCCCTAAAATAAAATAATGTTAACTTTCAATGTATGAAATTATTTTATTTTATTTTAATAATAAAATAAATATTTTATTTTATTTTAGGGTTTATGATGAAAATGCTCTTATCAAAAATCTCAAATTTAACAATTGGTGCTGCAATAGTATTGGTGTTTTTGATGTGAATGTTTGTGTAAGTGGGTTCTTAACTCTGGATGATGTAATTTTCCTCGGCAAGAAAGCTCCCTCCCGTTTATTGCTTTGTTTTGAAAATTATACTTTCCAAAAATTACAACTCGTTTATTGCCTCATAATTTTTTAAAGTTTTTTGGGGATGAGAAAAGTTTGGTTTATACAAAAATTTTATAAATTAGGAATAAAGTTTTATTGAGATGAGAAAATATAGAAAATTTAAAAAATTTAAAAATTATTGAAATTAAAAATTAATTAAAATAATTAAGGACTTGATCAAAATCATTCTCTTAACACAATCCTTCTAGTCAAAAAATGAAAATATATGTATAACAATCCACAAAATAAATAGAAGTTAGAGTTTGAATTTTGCATCATTGGATGACATTGAGTCAAATCTATATAGTATACCCAGGGATTTAAAAAAAAGTATTTTGATGAAATTGATAATTTGTTACATGATAAAAAGACATAAAATTGCATGTTTGAGTGTAAAGTTAAAAAAAACGGAATACTAGAAATCCGCCACAAATCAAAAAAAAAACCTCCCACAATATCATAAATCAGAGAATCATATTGGGAGCATCCTCCCCTCAGGGAAGAATGAGATCTAGGGTTGGACCGGTGTTTGGTGATGGGAGTTAAATGGAGGGGGGTTTTTTGTTAAAAGGGATGGGTATTTGTATTTATTTTAAATGATGGAAAATGAGGAAATTGTAAAAAAATATAATAGATAATTTTTTATGGAAAAAATGGGGTAAAAATAATTAAAGTATAAGGTAGTAAATTGAATTTAGCCATTTTATATTTAATAAAATAATACTTTATTATTATTAATACGGATCGGGTTATTAACGGATCAGATCAATATAGATCCGTATCCGATCCGTTAAGTAATCGGGTTAACGGATCCAGACCATTAACCGATCAACAGATCAAATTTTCAATCCAAATCCGTCAAATAGCAATGGATCGGGAGCGGATCTCTGATCAAAATTCGGTCCGTTGACAAGTTTATAGTCAGCCGGTGGACTGGCGTTGAGCTCGTACAGGAAAGATCCCTTTAGGTCTCGATATCGTGTAGTTGCCGACTGCCACCTGTTGACAAAGTCCTTAAGGATTTCTTGCTCTCCCTGAAGCACTTTGAAGAGCTGTGTAGTGGTGTGATATCCGTCGGTTCGCAAGATGAACCGGGAAGCAAATGTGTCACATAGGTCAACGAATGAGCCGACAGAGTTCGATTTTAGATCGAAGAACCAACTGAGTTCCTCGCCCGTGAGGGTTTCCTGGAAAGCATGGCAGGATTCAGCGACCGTGTAACTTTTACCTGCCACGATCGAGCAGAAATTGTCTATGTGGATGTACGGGTCTGTTGTGCTGTGATATCGGTTGATTTTCAGGGATTTTCCCCCGCTTGGGCGGATGGCTTGGATGATGTCCGATGTGAAGGGACCCAGGCGTTCTTGGAATCCGGCGGTTGTTACTCGTCGAGCATTGAATCCTTTGCCCTCTCGATCCGGCCCTCCAGTCATTCGATTGAGCGACTTAGGCTGGAGGATAAGGCTTTGTGAGGTATGAGTGTCGATAGTATTTGTTGTGTCGACTGCCCGAGTTAGCGGTGGTGGTGGTCCCTTGTCCTGGAGTGAGGGAGGGTTCAAGTGTATGGGTATCCGGATGACATTCGGATTGGTTTGGTTGGCACGTGCATGCTCTCTGGCTTGGGTCTCAAGCTCTTCACATCGGGCGAGACCTACCAACATTTGGGCGTGCTCTCGTCTTTGTGTCTCGCGCATGTCTGCGAGGTCCTTCCTTATGAGGTCGTTTATGGCCTCATCGTCGGGTTGTCGAGGGGTGTCGTTAATGACTCCTTCAGCAAGGGTGGTTGTGGATGTGGGGGTGTCGTATTTTAGCGTTCGGGAGAGTTCCCGAGTGCTGAGGTCAGGCGTGTCATCGCCAGGGTTAGCCATGATGGTGAGTAGTGGGGTGAGTTGAAGTTCGATTCTCACAGATGACGCCAAATGTTTCTGCAAGGTTTGTCGGGGCTAACAGAGGTACGAAGTATCTGATGATAAGATGATGGTTGACGCGGGTCAGTAGTCGAGACTTGAAAGACAACACGAGAGTAGGACTAGGCTGGCCAATCTTTACTCCTCCGAAGGTCAAATCAGTATGGGAGATAATTTCAGCAGAGTAACGGTAGTTGTAGTGATTAATGCTTCCCTTGAGAGATGAGTAAATGTCGTTTATATAGGGGAACAATAGAGGGTCTCCTAGCATGTTTTCGATGTAAGACTTATATGCTGATTTGGGCATATAAGTATGGTTCACCAAAGTATTTTGAGGCATCGTTGAGGCTAGTCCCGAGTGAGGCAAGACCTAGTCACGTGTCGGGATAGAAGGCTCGGGTTCACGGCTGCATGTCGGGTCCATGGCCGAGGTCTACGTCCGACCGAGTGGGTTCTTGGTAAGGTCTATTTGTGCTTGAGGTTATGTAGTACGAACACTTATGTCCTTACTTTTATTAATAAAAATTGGAATTATTCAGACCCTTGTCCAATGGTTCAGATCGCGCCTCACCTAAAATCATAATTTCAAATTATTCCTAACTTCTGAAAATTATTAAAAGTAGCTAGGGTCTCCGGAAAATTTCACGGAAATTCCTACGAACTCGTAACTATGTCTACTTTCATTCTACGGCTTCGAAAGATAAAATTTGACAAACTAAAATTTAAATAATTTTCTTAAGCTATAAAGACCATGAATAAAAATACAAAAAAAAATTGCTCAAAACCATTGTCATGACCCCAAACCCGAGACCAATATTATATGGAAATATGGTACCCGAATCTGCGGTGTGAATCGAAGAAAATATATTTTCCTCAATAATAATAAATCAAATGAAACAAATGTCTGAAATAATACGTTTACTTGAAAACGAAAACATTGTTATCTTACAATATCAGAGTTTACATAATATTTATTTAATCATAGTAAAAACATATTCGTTTATATGTTCATCCCGTTTTCCCCAAGCTTCGTAACCTGAAAACAAAGAGGTGTAGCATCATGAGCAACACAGGCCCAATAAGTACAGCTTACATTCTTATATTAATGTGTCTTATAAGACATCAAAATTGAACAACCAATCAAAAATGTACCGAGAACATTTTCATATTTGTTCATACCAATTCTTACATATTTGATCCACATATGTTCAAGAATGTCTTTGACCCAAATAATTCGATCTCAAATATAATTTCACTTTTCACCAAATAGACTGTTTATGCATCATTAGTAGATGATTAACTCAAACAATATATCATACTGTCAATATATCGCAAATAGACAGTATTCAACAACATACACATATTTGTCAGTGAATATTTCAGATAGAATGGAATGAATCATATATCCACATAATTTTCAAGTCAAAGTCCATAGTACCAAACATAGGTAAATTCACTTTCGCATACCAAATATGCATGGCAACATATATTCGATGAGAATAATATATACTTCACTTTTCAATGAATATTTCAGGTTGACTGATAATAATTCATAAATCCATATGCTAAGGTCCTTAATACCAAGCACGAATAATAATCATAAATTCACATGCCAACAAGATATGGCAAACAAGTAGTTAATCGGTCAGAATATTATATACTTCGCTTAGTGACTCTTTCGGATAGAGGTTGACTGGTAACCAAAACATAAGACCTGTAATGTAACAGGTTAAGCCGCAGCATACCTGGTCCTTAATACCAAGCATGTACACTCACGGTCTTTAATACCTATGAGTATAATAGTGCACTATCTGAAGAGACTAGGGCCCACAGCTAACTCCGAACGTCCATAGATCGTTCATACCAGTAATTCACTTAAGCTTGAGGATATACCGACTCCCGGTTTCAAATATAATTAGAATTCACAAATATTGTCTTGTTATAAGACAAGTCACAAATTATGTCATATGTACATATGTGATATAGATGAAAGACATAAATTGGTAAATCACATAATCAAGTTAATTACCAAGGTAAGCATGTGATGTCTCAAATACACTCTTAACAATATGTACTTCCATACATGTATTCACTTAGTAAACAAGTTCATGCACCAATATAAGATTAGTAGATAATCAAGTGCAAGTAAAACACATATAAAGAGGCATATGTAAAACAAGATATACATATGTTCATAAACACAAAACATAAGTAAATGAACTCATGTAATAAGCAAGATCATCAACATAAGGTTAATAGCATAACCAAGTAAGTTATTGTAAGACTTTGACAAGTAAGGAAATAAAGTCATGCACAATAAGATAAAATCAGATTAAGAGTTTCATTAGTAGTCCTTTAGTCCAAGTCCATGAGAGAACATTTTCATGTTTCTCCAATTATAATTATTGAAGTTCAAATTCAATATCTTGTCCATCGTAAGTCCGATATAGGTAAGTGAATACCCTATCTTAAAGGGATTTTCACAACGAATTCAATGATATAGTCCAAATAATTATGTCCAAAGTGTCCAAGTCCAGAAACACATACTAACCAAAACAGTACCTAAGTAGGTATTCATGATTTTAACCTTGATTGCCTAAATTACTACGTAATGTATTTTAATCAATTAATTATGATATTCTCCAGATCACAAGTTCATGTTATGAGCTTCATATTGATATAAAGATCATAAAATTTGGCTCAGAAATGAGTGAGATATGACAACTTGAAGTTATGAACAGTTTATACGTTTTCCAGCGAGTATTCTGTCTAAAAACATAGATTACGCACGTTTTAACCGTTGGATTATCGTGAAATTAAATAATGAGATAGAAGACACAACTTTACATAACTTTCATGAAGAAGTTCAAATGTGAAAATGAACAGAAATATGAGTTTCAAGCTGACAAAGTTGGCTTACGGGATTAATTCCAGAAAACAAGATTAGCTTTCTATAAAACTTATCATTTTCCATTTCCTTCTTGCTTGTGCACTTTGATAATCTTAAAGACAAAAGACTATAAGGATGTGTTCTGTACTTACATGAAATGAAGTGATCAATAGAAGGTTGGAAGATTGAACTAGCTTCACAATTGAAAGATCATTAGTTCTTGAGCAATGGATTTTTAACTAAAGATTGCTCTATTTTCTTAGCCTTTCTAGAGAGAATTTCTATGCTATTGGGAAGGCTGAAGTAGGAGGGACTTAGTTGAGTTTATACTTCAACTAAGGAAGCTTTCAATCTGATTGAAGCTTGAAGAAATGTGGTAGAGGTCATGTGTTTATATAGACTAGTGATTTAGCTAACCTTACTTTGGTTAGTTCTTAATCTTAGTTGATTACCTCTACTTGATAAGCAAGTAGTTAATTAAAGAATCAGAAATAAGGATTTGAGGCTGATTAGTTTCGTGCTGGAGAGTTTAGGATCAGCTACTAGAAGAATGATATCAATGTTGGGTCATGCTTCCATCACAAGCACCATTCCATTTCTTCTTGTGCTCTATGTATCTTGTAAAAATCATAACTAACTATAGAAATATGATTTTCGGGTGATTCCAACTCTGAGAGTTTCCCTAAGATGTCTAATCCAAATCATTAGAAGACCACATCCTCAAATAATAAACCCATTGGAGCAGTTTTTACGAAATAGTTGACTGGGTCAGAAAAGCTTCGAAAATACATTAAACTTCCGCTGACCATAAATTCTTCATATGATATCATAATTTTACGTGGCACATGTCTACGAACTCGTATTGATAAGCTCTACGACTCTTATGAAGGAAGTTATCGGAGAAAATCAACGAATAAGAAATTCAACTTTTGACCCCTCGAAAATAAAACGTTTCGCGTAATTATTCGTTCCAAAATACTTTCCCTTCACAAACTAGACAAGATAACTATCCTCCAATCCCTTAATTAATTTTAAGAATATTCAAGAAATTAAATATAAGAGTTCGGGTCGTTACAACCATTTTTCCTTTCTAAATTACAAAATTAAAATTCGAGATCTCACACCAGTCTAGCTCCCGTGTTGTATTTTCAGGTCTCGACTACTGACCCCCGTCAGCCATCATCTTGTCATAAGATACTTCGTACTTTTGTTAGCCCCGACAAACCTTTCAGAAACAATGGTCTCATCTTTATCTTTGAAAGAAATATCTATGGAAGTATTAGAACCAATAAGCATGTCTTGGGACGAATTACCCCTAGAAATATCTCTCACCAGCTTTTTAATTGTCTTTTAATAATTTTTTTGAGCTTTCTAACCGTTGGAAATATGGGAGTGTCCGCCTTATTATAGTTTTGTATTATATTTATAACATTTCTTACGTGCTTAATCTCACTATTCTCTACTATACAGTATTATGCATGCTTTTGTGGTAATTTGTTGGGTATTCTGGGATTTATGATGTATTCTGTAAATGAGTTTTTTCAAATAATAATTATTTCGTTTTCAAAATATTATGCATTGACATTTATTTATGAAGCACTTCATCCGGCTCTTCTATGTAAATATTTTAAGTTATCACTTTTTGAAAATAAAAAATTGTTATTGAAGTGAAGCCTGAAGAACCTCTAAAAGTAGGGCTACCCAATGACAGTGTTTTGACATCTAAAACATTATCTTCCCTGCCATTATCAAGCGGAGCACGAGACTCATTAACATTAGTTGCATCTTCTGTATATTGATTCTGCTAAGATGTTTGGGCCCTTTGTTGCGTGGCGGAGAATGAGGAATTTTTAATTAATTAAGGATGTACCTGATAGGAGCATATAATATGACGTTTTTAATGTGTTTTCCCTACTATTTGGCTATGATTTAATTGTAACTTTACTATTTTAGCTTAGTTTCCATATTTGAGTCCCTAAATGATGTATGAATGTGAACATGTGCGGAAATGAGGTTTTTAGGAAAGTTTTATGTTTTGACTTTCCTGATTGTATTAGGAAACTTTCCTAATTTGAATTCTTTCCTAACTATGACAGGAATCCTAATGCAACTAGGATTACTATTTTAGCTCGGAACGAAAAATCGGAGCTCAGAAATTTACGAACTCTAATGGGCTTTTTCGAGGCCCATTAAGAGGTGGGCTGCCGTGACGCCCAAGATGGATACCTAAATCCATGAAGGAAAGCCCAAGTCCACAAAGCATGAGGAAATGTCCAAGCCCATTAGACTAGGAGATTTTCGGACATTCTGCCTGAGCAGATGAGTCAACTTCGGAAGACCATATCTCCTACTTGCACCGTCAGATCTAGCTGTACTTTGGACACATTATGAATGTGTATGTTAGGCGTTCCGAGTTTAAATTTCAGAATCATCCAACCGGTGGAACGTCCATTATGAGGTTCCAAGTGTGCACAGCTCAGTGCTGTCTTTTTTTTTAATTCTTTCTTTTTCTTTTATTCTCAATGCTCCACTCACCCCCATTTTGCCATCCATATCACCACACTATGTTTGTTGCTTTCTTCCCACACCATTACTGCTTAATTTCTTTTACCTAAATAAATGGTTAATTGCAACATGACTACATTTCCACCATGTCACTTACCATTTCTTTATCTCCCACTTAAATTCCACTTCTATTCCCTTTCTTTCTTTATTTCTTTCATTGTCTTCTTCTTCCTCTCTATTCTCCTATAAATAGCAGCCTCATTCTTCTCTTCAAAACACACCCCAATGGGGAGGGACAAACCCTCCTCTCTTTCTTTACCTTTAGAATTAGAACTTCTCACATTATATTTTCAGCCCCATTTTCCATTCTCTAATACCTAAGGTTTTCAAGACTTCAAGGAGGAGAGGAGCCGTTTACACCATCACCACCAGCCATCAACCAACATCACCACCATCATCTTCACCTCAAGTTCACGGCTTTGGATTGCTTGCTTTCAAGGATTCAAGGATCCGTGGTCTTCGAGTTCTTCATGCTTTCCATATGGTGTAATTCGACTTTATTCTTTAAATTCTCTTATGAGTTCCTCTTTATTGCTTTTTTATCTTTTGTATTAGTTAACATGACATGATTTATATAATTTCCAGCCTATATATATGAGTTTGTTTTGTTATTGGATCCTAATTAATTAGTTCTTCTAGAAGCTTATGTGACTCCGTTTATTTGATTCTGTTTTATAGAAAATTTTTATGTGTTTATGTTATAGGGTTCGAAACTTATAATATTTGCATATAATTGGAGCTAGAGTTAGGGATTACAATTCACCTAATAGTTTTGGAAACCTAATTCACGAGTAGTAAAGGCTTTGGACAAAGGTCGGTGTCAAATAAAAAGGATTGCGGACATATGGACTTTTCTATAATGGGTCGTTCACTTTAATTAACAACTCTTTTCTATGCGTTAAACATGGTTTGATTAGCTAGCTTTCTAGACTAAGATGGCGTGTTTAATTGGTTAGCCTGTCAGTGCTTTCACGGGGTTAATTTTCGTAGAGAGGTTTTATTTGGGGGGTGATAACCGACTTTTCGGCATTCCACATATGTTAATTTCAGTTTCATGGCTAGGAAACTTGGTTAATTTTCGGTCTAATGATTGGTAAACTTGTATATTGATGGCTGAATTTTATATATTTCATGTTCCATCTCATCTTATTTAATTTATTTTCTGTAGATTAATCATTTAGTTTAGATAAATCAATTTCTTAAACCCCCTTTTTACTTTTGTACATATGTATATATTTATACTTTATACTTGTTAATAATTTTTGTGACATTTATTTTTTGTTAGGTACGGTACACCCTTTGATCCCCGTTGTGAACGATCCCTACTTATTCTATACTACCGATAGAGTTTTTTTAAATTGATCATCTATTTGTAGCATGTCAGTACCGTTGGTTATAGGCGGTTATCGAACACATTCCTCATCATTGGAACGAAAGCTTGTGTCCTCAAATATTATGTTATGTTTTACAAAAGCGCTATCGGGGCTAAGACAACCATCCTTAAATGGTATGTGGTCGGTCTGGATTGAAGTTGGTATAACTAACAAAGTCTCGTTCATTGTCCAGCTGCTCCTAAACCTCTGTTCTAACTCCTCGTCCTTCTCCAATAACTCACCAATCTCTAGTTCACTACCACTTGTCACACACAAAACTTCTTTAGACATATTCAAACACAAGAACAACCTTCGTTTCTTTTTCTTCTCTTTTGTTTCCACTGCTGAAGTACATAAGCCCATAAACAACTGATTGGTTATCAAAATATAGTGATGAGTAATTTGGACTCGGGATTGTCGAACCACGGGGATTGGAGGCCTAAAACCTAATTAGTAAAATGTAATCTAATTTTCTTAACACAAATAACAATTTTTTAGGGTTTTTATTTTTATGAAGAACACAAAAGTTAACAAACTAAATTGAACAAACAAAATAGAAATAATTAAACTATGAGAATAAATCACAAATTATGTTCTGGGTTTATTGAATAACACAAATCAAATCTCACAATAGTAAAACAAATTACTACACAAATATTCTCACAAATGAATTCAAATACTAATCAAAATAAAATTAAAACTTAATTAAAATAAGAGAGAGAAAGAGAGTGGCTTATTGTGCTTGGACGGCGCGGTGAGCTGCTGTAGTGATGGTGGTGGTGTGAGATATGCAAATGAGGGGAAGCTTAGGTGTGGAGAGAAAGAACCGGGGTGCAGAGAATAGAAGAGAAAATGCAGAGAACAAGAAGAAGAAGAAGAAGAAGAAGAAGAAGAAGAAGAAGAAGAAGAAGAAGAAGAAGAAGAAGAAGAAGAAGAAGAAGAAGAAGAAGAAGAAGAAGAAGAAGAAGAAGAAGAAGAAGAAGAAGAAGAAGAAGAAGAAGAAGAAGAAGAAGAAGAAGAAGAAGAAGAAGAAGAAGAAGAAGAAGAAGAAGAAGAAGAAGAAGAGGAGAAGAGAGGGAGAAGAGAAAGAGGAGGGTTTGTCCCTCCCAATTGGGTTGTGAATTGGTGAAAATAATGAGGCTGTTATTTATAGGAGAATGAAGAGGAAGAAGAAGACAATGCAAGAAATAAAGAAAGAAAAGGAAAAGAAGTGGAATTTAAGTGGTAGATAAAGAAATGGTAAGTGACATGGTGGAAATGTAGTGGGTTGCAATTAACCATTTATTTAGGTAAAAGAAATTAAGCACTAATAGTGTTGGAAGAAAGCAACAAATATGAGTTTGTGAGATGGATGGAAAAATGGGGGGTGAGTGGAGCATTGAGAATAAAGAAGAAGAAAGAATTAGAAAGCAGACAGCATTGAACTGTGTCCACTTAGAACGCCATAATTAACGTTTTAACGGTTGGATGATTCTGAAATTTGAATCCAGAATACCTAACATCCACGTGCAGCGTGTATCAAAATTACAGCTAGATCGGACGGTGCAATTGAGATACAGTAAAACCTCGATAAATGAATGTTCAATAAAGTAATAACCTCGCTAAGATAATAAAAAACTTTAGTCCCGACTCGGGCATGTATGTTAAAATAATAATTTCGCTTAATGCATAAGATAATATTTTTTTTTAACTTTCTTTAAGGACCATTGAATATATAAATTAATAATTCATTAAAATATATAAAAAATAGTACATAAAAATTCATAATGCATATGACGGAGAGTTGATACTTTTGTAGAACCCATTGTTGCAAATCTTTTTTAGTAGAAGAAATATGCTCATTTTTATACTTGCATAAGGCTTACCTCATCTCATCAGTTAATGTAGATTTTTTCACTCCTTTCAAATGAGAAGCCATGGAGGAACAAGATGACATAATTTTGGGTCTCATATATTATTTATATAGAGATCATGTTCTATACTTCTATGTATATATATGGGCATTAAGTGATCTAAACCACTTTATCTTTTAGTTCTAAGAATATGTATGTATATGTATCTTTAAAACCCTTATATATTTTTATTTTTAATGTCCATTAGGAAGTTTGACTAATATTTGAATCTATGGCTATGACTTTTCATAAGATACATGCACATTTTTTTTTTGAAAACATAAAATTCTTTATAAATGAATAAAATATTAATTTATCGATAAATTAATAAATTATTCATTTATCGATAAATAAATAATCTCGCTAAGATAATAATTTTTCCTAGTCCCAAAAGTATTAATTTATCGAGGTTTTACTGTATATGGGCTTCTCAAGTTGACTGATCTGCACAGGCAGAATATCCGAAAATCTGGGCTTGGGCCTTTCCTCATACTTTGTGAACCTGGGCCTTCCTTCATGGATTTGGGCCTTCATCTTGGGTTTGGGCCTTCATCTTGGGCCTCACGGCAGCGCACCTCTTAATGGGCCTCGAAAAAGCCCATTAAGCTTCGTTTCTGCACATGTTCACAATAATACGTCATTTAGGACTCAAATATGGAAACTAAGCTAAAATAGCAAAGTTACAATTAAATCATAGCCAAATAGTAGGGAAAACACATTAAAAACGTCACACTTTGTGCTCCTATCAACAACCAATCAGAAACAAGGCAAAAACCCAGAAAATCAACCCACAACACAAGAGTAAACCTAGATATACCGAATAACCTAGCCTACTTTACCATTCTCAATTCAACGCAAAAACAAGTTGTACAGGAGGAGATAACAGAGATCATGTTACTAACTTGGAAATCGGAAACTCAACTTTGCACAGACTCTGGTACCTTCCTCTTTGTTCTTCCTCCGAAAAAGTTTGTGAGATTTTGGCAAATTTGGGTAAACTGTGAAGTGGTGCCCTTTCCCCCACCTTAAATCAAATCTCCCTTCGTTCTCAGCTGTTGAAACGAAGAGACGCCCACCCTAGGATTTAAACACGTGTCCACACAACCCTAGACTTGTTTCGGTGTGGTTTGTCGGGGTGCCATTATAGTGTAGGGACTAAGTCATGCAAGGATAACACGAGGAAGTATAGTGGTTCACCTCCCCTTGTAGGGAGGCTACGTCCACTTGAGTAATTCACTAAGTGTAGAGAGCTACAAGAGACTAAGTTTGAGTCTATGTCTTCTCCTCCTCTAATTGCTAGGTGAGGGGTTCCTTTTATAGATAAGGAAGCCTCTCTCACATTACATTTATCCGATGTGGGACTTGCGTCTCATTTGCTTGTCATGAAGCCTTTTGGCAAGCATGGGAGGGACGCCTCCCGACGAGGTCTTGGTCGGCTTCCACCATGGCGAGGTAGCTCGGGTGTTGGGCTAGGTCCCGCATGTCGTGGCCGAGGTCCCACACGTCATGTGGGCCCGCTAGGAGTGTGTTGATTATGCTTGGCGGCATGTGGTATATGTAGTACGAACAAGTCCCCCAAGTCACCGAGTAAGAGGGTCTTCTTGGTTGGGGAGTTGAAATGCTGATGTCGTCAAGCATAAGTGACATACAGGCATGTCCTACCCATACTAGTCCCCCAAGTCCTCAAGGAAGAAGAGCCGCGTCAAGCCTTGCCAAGTATGCATGTTGGTGCCAAAAGGAGACACGATAAAGTTGCATAAGTTCCTGTCAAGGAGAGAAAAGCATATGAAATACATATGAAGCAAGAATGGATTGCACGGGGCAATGATATTGTGACGTACAAGTCAAGTGTACAAATAATATATCATGGATATATGAAGTGTGTGTTGCATTATGATTGTATGCAAATAATGTGTATATGTATGTATGTGTGAGGACCGAAAGTCCCCCGAGTATAAGCAAGTAATTAATGGAAGGTGAAAAGAATTCAATTGTTCGAAGAACAATGGTTGAAGAATTCAATGTTCCATTAATGCGAATGAGCGCGGCGTGAGTACGGAGCGCAAATTATCGTAAAGGAAAAGTGTGATACGAGGCATAACGTATTTTGTAGAACGAGTACGAACAAGTCCCCCAGTCAAGGAGAGGTTGTTGTGTTTGTTTAGTAGTCGTGCGGTGCCCTACCATGGTTTTTGTTAGGCACACGCTTGTTGTAAACGATTTAGTTGTCGTGTATGGGCCCCAGCTGAGCCCGAGAGAGTCCCCCAACTCCCTAAGTGTTTGGCCAAATTGTTTGTATGGGGGTCATTACGTCCAAATGGTTGACGTAACGGGCACCAGAGAGCTAGCCTGGTTGGAGCCCTTGTTTCCGAGGGGGTCATGCCTGATCAATGACAAATTGTGACCTGTCCCTGGATTGTAGCTGGTTATAGTCCCGTAGGGAATGCTTGACTGTAAGTGGTCGGAGACCGTGATTGCTCAGAAGTAATGATTGCTCGTAGAGCATAAGCTGCATGTTGGCAGTTTGATGTATTCGAGGGATACAAGGGTAACGGGTGTCCATATCAATTGTGAATATGACCCGATGAGTAATAATGCGCATGGATGATGAGCATGCGTGCATGTAAGCATTTAATTGGATATGCAATTAAATGTAGGCATGTGTTTAGCATGTAGTAGAAAATGCTACTAAAAGATATCATATACTTGACATACGAGATATAGGCATGCTTAGAAGTGTAAGCATGTATTGCATATGATTAGCTCTAAGTAAAAGAGCGTAGACACTTATCTGGTGCCGATAGGAAGAGGCGTAAGCGTCACAATTGTATCTAAGATGTCCAAGTGTGGGACTCCATTTTTGTTTGAAGAGCGTAGCATCATGGTAGCGGTGATCCCGTGAGATGCTCATTGAGATTTGTTTTGACGCTCCTCAAAAATAAAGGAAATGATTAGTACATATGTAAAATCATGTAATTACTTTAGCTTGATAAAGTAATTATTGTGCATATATTAAATGAAATTTAATATATATTGGTGTGTAGCATGAACAAAAAATATTTGACATGTACATGTTGTAGAAATGACAATTAGCTCAAATTGAGAACTAAAGTGATCATGCTTGTCATTTTGAATGTATATGAGTGAGGTTTTGTGATACGCACATGCATACTTTGTGCGGTCGAGAAGCCGAGTAGCCAAAGTGAAGCAATAGTAGTACAAATGTTAGTTCATGGCCAAATGGACTATGCATTCAAATTGTTACGTAGTGTCAGCAAGGCACTAGTTTAACGAATGACGAAATAAATAGCGATAAGTGTTGCTATCGAGTACTTCAAAGAAAAGTATATAGGCATAGAAGCTTTCTTGAGGTAAGCATGTTTAGATAACAATAAACATATGTAAATATGTGTCCAAAGGTTAGAAACATATCAGATGTGTAGTAGCTAATTTATTGCATGTACGTATATATCTTTGTGAACTAATCGGTGATATATGTGTATATATTTTCATTTAACAGCTAGTGTCAACAGTGACATGTGAAGAAAAATAAGTGGTAGAACATGCTACGTGGCAAGTGCGTGCGCCCTAGATTTGAGTAGTGCATGCGATCAATAGTCTTTATTTATCTCACATGTGCATATATATTTGACATTTGAGACATGGCCGACAAAGTGTATTCTAGCAATCATGCGTCGAATAACCATATGAATGTAGTAGGCATGTTCAATTTGACAGTAATTTATAGTCTTGGGAAGCATGTTGTGGCTCTGTGAGTAAATAATTATATATGGAAACATAGCAAAGCATGCTACTGCAAGTATACATGATAAAATATTTTCATTTGTTTGTGGAGAACAAGAGTCAACAGAGCATGCTATATATGGGTACGTGTGAGAGTGCATGTGCATGTGCATGCAAGTGATCAAGTTTCAAGAGTGTGGCACCTGGTGGTGATAAAATATGAATCATGCTTTTTGAGAAACAAAGTATCATATTTAACTGTGCAACCATATGAGTAAGATAAGAGAACATATCTGGACTTGGAGATTGCTCGATATGATATTCCCGTGTGTGCTAAGATCACAGCAAGTTGGTGATTGATCAAGGATGGAAGTCAGCTGGGCACGGCTGTGCGAAATGGAGGCTTGTAGTGTCCAAATCAGATGTGCGGGTACCCAGCGAATTGCCCCTCCAATTTTCCTTCTCATTGTTTTTTGAAGATTCACGAACGAGTTTGTGTGAGGCTGTGATTGAGAGCTGATGTCAGCTGGACCGCGAGAGCTGGACTCGGACGAGATTACGGTGTCAACCGTGAGAGAGCTGCAGAGCTCTATTTGTGTTTTTCCATGAAGACTGGGCGTGTAGAGCAGCAAAGTGAGCTGTGCTCCGAATTGCGATATGATAGGTGAGGTGAGCGAGCAGTCCGAGTTGGTTGGGAGCGACCGAGATGAAAAGTGGCTGGTCGATTCGAAGTTGGTTTGAGCTAGAGCTGTGAAGCTCGGTCGAGTGACCAGAAAAAGGACCGCTCGATGAGGAACTCGAGTTGGAGAGGATATGTGCCGGCCGAGAGAAGATGTCGATCGGTTGTCGAGTAGTCGATCGGTTGATGAGGGAACTTGATCGGTGAGGGTATTCGATCGATGAGGGAAGTCGATCGGCGAGGGAGCTCGACGGTCGACGAGGGAAATCGATCGGTGAGTGCCGAGTTTGGTGTTGCAGCAGAGGGACTAGGGCGGGCGGAGGCTTGTCGAGGGTAGTAGCCTTGGTCCGTAGCTTGTCCGAGATGATCGGATTGAGTGCACCGAGTGATTTTGGTATGGCGGGTAGACTTGAGCGGAGGTCGGCGGGTTCCCGAGAAGCTCGGACGAGATGGAGTTGATGGCTGGTTGGGTTGCGGTCGGGTGTCCATAGCAGATGACGGGTCGAGACGGACGACCGAGAACCGGGTTTCTTGGGATCTCACTCGAGCCATGCTCTCTTGGTTACCGAAATGGTGTTTGCGGCGTCGTGCTCGAGTGAGGATGGTGATCGAGTAGAGGTGGTGCTCGAGAGAGGACACATCCTAGAGGCTACTCGAATGGGTCTCGAGTGAGGGCACGGCTTGGAGGTTGTGTTTGTTGATTCTCACACGAGGTGAGAGGAGGGAAATGAGCTATGGGTGGCCAAAGTATACGTGTGGGTTCCCGCAGCAAATAGAAACCAAGTGGAGGGTTGGTTGTTTTTTGTGCTCGAGTGAGGATGGAACTCGAGTAAGGGTACTCGACTAAGGATGTTGTTGAATGAATCAATTACATGTCATAGGAGTGGAATTGATTATGAACTCGACTTGACCACGAGGTTGACCAAGGGAACTCGAGTTTGACTTTTTTTTTTTTTTTTTTGGGCCCAAGTGAGGATGGAACTCGAGAAGGTGACCCGACAAGGTGGGCTCGAGAAGGTACCCGAGAAGGCGACCCGACAAGGTATGCTCTGAAGGTGTCCCGATAAGGTTTTTGTTTGGGCTTGGACAATGAATTTGACCAAGAAAAGTGGGTTGACCAAGGGTGCTCGAGTTTGACCAAGAGTTGACCAACTCGAGTTAGCTTAGATGTTTGGGTGAGCAACATGACTTTGTTGTATCAGTTCCCACAGACGGCGCCAAATGTTTCGGTGTGGTTTGTCGGGGTGCCATTATAGTGTAGGGACTAAGTCATGCAAGGATAACACGAGGAAGTATAGTGGTTCACCTCCCCTTGTAGGGAGGCTACGTCCACTTGAGTAATTCACTAAGTGTAGAGAGCTACAAGAGACTAAGTTTGAGTCTATGTCTTCTCCTCCTCTAATTGCTAGGTGAGGGGTTCCTTTTATAGATAAGGAAGCCTCTCTCACATTACATTTATCCGATGTGGGACTTGCGTCTCATTTGCTTGTCATGAAGCCTTTTGGCAAGCATGGGAGGGACGCCTCCCGACGAGGTCTTGGTCGGCTTCCACCATGGCGAGGTAGCTCGGGTGTTGGGCTAGGTCCCGCATGTCGTGGCCGAGGTCCCACACGTCATGTGGGCCCGCTAGGAGTGTGTTGATTATGCTTGGCGGCATGTGGTATATGTAGTACGAACAAGACTGACTCCGAAGTGAAAGGTTGCGTAGTTTCACTTCGGCACAGTTATTACCCCTTCTCAGAAACCAAAACAACTACTCCCACCTCACGTTTGTCCACTCACGTGTCACCACGTGTCAAAAGCGGATGAACAAAGCTTCTCTCTTACTTTTCCGTAAAGCTCACATACTTCATGAGTACATCACACTCGTGTGCCGTTTGGCTCCACGAGCTAACGTACAACGAGTACATCAATCACTCGTGTACCGTTTCTCTCGACGAGTAAATGTACATCGAGTACATGAATCACTCGTGTGCGTTTTATCCCGACAAAACGTACAACGAATACTTCACTCCGTCATGTATGGTTTCGCTCCACGAGCTAACATACCTCGAATACATCCTCTACTCGTGCACTAGCCGGCTATACGAGCTAACTCTACTCTCACAATCCTACTTAGTCGACTAAGATCACCGCCGAACAAGTACGCAAATCTCTCAGCTACACCAATTCGAATTTGAAAAACGTTGTTTCTAAAACACCTGCAAACGTGCAGCCATAGCTACCGCGCAATCATAGATTACACGACTGACATTCCAATCATGTCATCGGCACGAACGGGTCTACATATTCCTACCTTAACAACCCCATCCGAGAATCCTTAGTTGGGAACTTGGGGGACTTCTGGGGCTAGGCAAGGTACTGTTTCCACTCGATGAAAAGGACTTGAGATTAATTCCCACACCAAGGACTCTTGATTGGGAACTTAGGGGACTTGTTTATACTACATAACCTCAAGCACAAACAGACACCTCACCAAGGACCCACTCAGCCCGACATAGACCCCGGCCATGGGCCCGACATGCAATCGTGGACCCACGCCTTCTATCCTGACACATGACTAGGTCTTGCCTCACTCGGGATTAGCCTTAACGATGCCTCAAAGTACTTTGCCAAAACATACTTATATGCCCAAATAAGCATATAAGTCCCCATGTTCTCCTATATAAACGACATTTACTCCTCTTTTAAGGTACACATTAACTCCTACAACTACCGTTACTATGCTTAAATCATTACCTACTCTAACTTGACCTTCGGAGAAGTAAAGACTGGTCGACCCAGTCTAGCTATCGTGTTGTATTTCAGGTCTCAACTACTGACCCACGTCAGCCATCATCTTGTCATAAGATACTTCGTACTTCTGTTAGCCCCGACAAACCTTTCAGAAACAATGGTCTCATCTTTATCTTTGAAAGAAATATCTATGGAAGTATTAGAACCAAGAAGCATGTCTTGGGACGAATTACCCCTAGAAATATCTCTCACCAGCTTTTTTACTTGTCTTTTAATAATTTTTTTGAGCTTTCTAACCGTTGGAAATATGGGAGTGTCCGCCTTATTGTAGTTTTGTATTAAATATATAACATTTCTTACGTGCTTAATCTCACTATTCTCTACTCTAGAGTATTATGCATGCTTTTGTGGTAGTTTGTTGGGTATTATGGAATTTATGATGTATTCTGTAAATGATTTTTTTCAAATAATAATTATTTCGTTTTCAAAATATTATGCATTGACATTTATTTATGATGCACTTCATCCGGCTCTTCTATGTAAATATTTTAAATTATCACTTTTTAAAAATAAAAAATATTGTTGTTGAAGTGAAGCTTGAAAACCTCTAAAAGTAGGGCTACCCAATGACACTGTTTTGAGATCTAAAACATTATCTTCCCCGCCATTATCAAGCGGAGCACAAGACTCATTATTCATTAACATTAGTTGCATCTTCTGTATATTGATTCTGCTAAGATGTTTGGGCCCTTTGTTGCGTGGCGGAGAATGAGGATTTGTAATTAATTAAGGATGTAACCATGACCTAGGTAAAAAAAAAGCAAGCACTAGGGTGAGAACAAACCTGGTGCGTTGACTTCACAGTGGTAAATCCGGACTGGTCCTTTGGCTGTTATGTTTTTTACCGTTCTAAGGTTCTTGGCTACTTGCTACTTCTAGCCGATATGTTTAGTATTTGAGGTTTTGATTTTCTGTGTTTGGGAGTGATTGTTAAACCTGCCCATGTGAGTCTTGTTATAATTTGTATTGGGATGAGGGTCGGGGAGGAGGGAAATTGAATTTTGAGTGGATTAAAGGGGGTTTAAAAGTGCGTTGATTTCATCGTAGTTTATGTCCAACTACAGTGATTTTGTAGTTGTTCCGCTCATCAATGGTAGTTTGGAGTTTTTCGGAATTTTGTAAATCTTTGACAACATTCCATTTCTAATAAAAACGGTAAGAAGTAAGAACAGTGGCAGCGGTAGAAAGAGAGAGCCCAGAAGTCCCCCCATTTAAAAAGCAAACCCTCCCGTTTCCTATACTCTTTCTTCCCTCCTATCTCTCTTTCTCCTGGAGGCACACAAACACACACCGAAGCAGCTCAAAGTCTCCGACGACCAAATCCTCGCTACCTTAACTCGCTCCGATGGCCACCGATCCAACTCAGCAGCAACTCGCGATAATTCTTGGCCCGGACCCCAGTCACTTCGAAACCCTAATCTCTCATCTTATGTCCTCCAGCAACGAGCAACGGTCCCAGGCCGAGTCCCTTTTCAACCTCTGCAAACAGGCCCATGCGGACGCCCTCTTATTGAAGCTGCTCCATGTATTACAGGCCTCGACCCGACCCGAGGCCCGCACCATGTCCGTCATCCTCCTCCGCCGCCAGCTCACCCGTGACGACTCCTTCCTCTGGCCCCGCCTCAACTCCTCCACTCAGTCCACGCTCAAGTCCGTACTCCTCTCTTGTCTCCAAACTGAATCCACTAAATCCATGTCCAAGAAGCTGTGCGACACCGTTTCGGAGCTGGCTTCTGGCATTTTACCCGATAACCAGTGGCCGGAGCTATTGCCGTTCATGTTCCAGTGCGTCACGTCCGATAATTCCAAGCTCCAGGAGTCGGCGCTTTTGATTTTTGCGCAATTGGCACATTACATCGGGGAAACCCTTGTCCCGCAGTTGACTACGCTTCACTCGGTGTTCTACCAGTGCTTGTCCAGCGCCGGCAAGAGCGCCGACGTCAGAATTGCAGCACTTGGCGCGTCTGTTAATTTTATTCAGTGCTTGACGAGCGCATCCGATAGAGAGAGGTTCCAGGACCTGTTGCCGTTGATGATGCAGACTTTGACGGAGGCGTTGAACGGCGGTCAGGAGGCGACGGCGCAGGAGGCGCTGGAGTTGTTGATCGAATTGGCTGGGACTGAACCGAGGTTCTTGAGGAGGCAGTTGATGGATGTGGTAGGGTCCATGCTTCAAATTGCTGAGGCTGCGTCCTTGGAGGAAGGGACCAGGCATTTGGCGATTGAGTTTGTGATTACTTTGGCCGAGGCCAGGGAGAGAGCGCCGGGGATGATGAGGAAGTTGCCGCAGTTTATTCATAGGTTGTTTGCTATACTGATGAACATGTTGTTGGACGTTGAGGATGACCCTGAGTGGCACAGTGCAGATACTGAGAATGAGGATGCTGGCGAGACTAGCAATTACGGCTTTGGACAGGAGTGTTTAGATAGGCTTTCAATTTCATTGGGTGGGAATACCATTGTTCCTGTTGCTTCCGAGCTTTTTCCGGTTTACTTGGTTGCTCCTGAATGGCAAAAGCACCACGCCGTGCACATTGCCCTTGCACAGATTGCCGAGGGTTGCTCTAAGGTACAACTATTTTGCTTGGGTTGACAATGCTCCTCGAGTTTCTGTGTTGTATTCTTGGTTTAATTTATTACTACCTGTTTATATTATATTGGTCAAATTCATCTTTCTGGACAAATGAACTTGTCATTGTTCTTTTTCAGAATGGTTTGTCATTACTGTAGATGTTTTTGTGATTTTCATTGTCTTATGATGACATAACCTCTCACTTTTTGTACCCATCTGCTGGCTGTATCCCATTCCAAGTTGCCTTCTCTAACATGTCTTTATTGATGCAGGTAATGGTACAAAACCTCCAACAGGTGGTATCAATGGTATTGAATTCGTTTCAAGATCCCCACCCACGTGTGCGGTGGGCAGCAATTAATGCTGTTGGGCAATTGTCAACGGATTTAGGTCCAAAGTTGCAAGAGAAGTATCACCAGTTAGTGCTGCCTGCATTAGCTGGAGCTATGGATGACTTCCAAAATCCACGAGTACAGGTTTGCAACTCTGCTTTGTACTCAGTATTGCTACATGTTCCCTAACTCAATGCCTCCTGTTTAGGAATAAAACTGTAATAATTGTCTATCATTTTCCCACCAATACATCATTCAAATATCATTGGCATCCATCTGCAGAAATATTTGAATTAAATTCGGCCGTGTAATGTCATGGAATTGTATTAATTTACTTAACATTGGTGTATAAAAGGAATTAGTGTACCTGATTCTTTGCATGTCATGATATTAATAAAATTGATTTAACTTTTGTGTCTCCGACTCCTGTAACTGAATAATATCATATATATATATAAATCAATCTATGCTTTGCAATTTCAGTTATAGATGGCAGCATGCACCCTTATGAAGGTGTAAATGTTAGCAATTGGGAATTTGGGATATTTATGAGGGTGTGAAATACAAACCCTATATGCTTTAAAAAAAAATCTTCAAATAATACCATGCTTATCCAACATAGTAACTATGTCGCACCCCTGCCCCTGCTTTGTGCTTCTAAGATATGGATGAAGTTTGGAACCGGAAGTTATCTTGACTTCATGGAGTTTTATTTTTTACTGTACACATCTAAAATTTATAAAAAAAATGATATAGTTTCCCGGAAACTTGTTGATTTGTCTTCTTATTTTGCATTTAGTTAGAGTTGCAATCTTTTACGTAATAAAACTTTTGCGTATCTTCTCCAGAAATTGCAGTAATAGATGATACTGTTTTTTGATTGAACTGAGCTGATCCTAGTAATAATCCTGAAGCTTATTAAGTGTTGGACAATTCAATGCAAAGAACTTGATCTCCTCTATATTTATACCTGAGACATTTCATGCTTCCCCCTTCTCAGTTCTTGACATTGGCTAGACATGCATGACATTGAACCTAATGGCATGCAAATCATTTACATCTAATTTTTACTTCTAGTTTTAGGTTAATTCATTGAGATGGTTTATCATTTTATCTGTGTGTATGTTACAGGCCCATGCTGCTTCAGCAGTACTCAATTTCAGTGAAAACTGCACCCCAGATATTCTGGCACCATACCTGGATGGAATTGTGAGCAAGCTTCTTGTACTTCTACAGGTACATAATCTTCCTATACAAGAAATTTCACTTACAGGCATTTGTTTGCGTTTTGTTGTGGCGTATACGGATAGAATATGTAGATATTGAAAGACTTTTAAGGATTAAATTCAAGTTAGTGTTAAATTTGATTGGTGGAACTATATTTTATTAAAAGAAGTATGAGGAGATATTGTTTTAGATAACAGGAATAAAGTTGGGATTAGGTTTGTAATATTAAAAAGCGATGTATATTTAGTCAATAAATGGTTGCTCATTATTTGACTTTAGGTGGCTGCAGAGGGAATGCGAAATAAGAACCTGATTTATTGAGAAGAGCATAGGAATGAATGGTGGGTACTAGGGAAGAAAACCAGATTTAAGATATACAAGACTTCTTTTATAGTAGATACTAGAATCTTATTGGTATTTATTGGAGGTGTAACCATGTAAGGAAAAAAAAAAGATTTTTGAGTTAGGTTGTGCATAGTCAAAATGTCAGAAGGTTAGCTATATATTGGGGGAAGTAGTTGTCTTGCGACAGAGAAAATAGAAGGAATAATTTAATGGGGCGTAATGAGAACTTATCTCTTTAAAGTGCATGCTACTTTCTTTTTCTTAGAAATTCCAATTCTCACCCACGCCTGGCCTTTTGTATCTCTGAGTTTAAATTGAAAGTCATTACCTTATGCCAGTGATGGATTCTTAATATTGCAGTGCTTCTTGTGTGAGAAATCATTTTTCTTTTCTTGGCCCAGAAGCCATACTTCTTTATGGATTTATATGTTTTGTATTTTTGCCTCCCAGAATGGGAAGCAGATGGTGCAGGAGGGGGCTTTAACAGCTTTAGCATCAGTTGCCGATTCGTCACAGGTATTTATATTTTAAAACTCATAGTTCAAGTTCATAATTAAGTTTGTTTTAGGGGTTAATAGTTAGGATATGTAGACCAGAGGTCACCTGTTTTATCTCAATACAAGTTTCGTGGATGCATTGATTGGATTTGATATTTGTATTATATCAACAGGAGCAATTCCAGAAGTATTATGATTCTGTAATGCCTTACTTGAAAGCTATTTTGGTTAACGCAAATGACAAAGCTAATCGTATGCTACGTGCGAAATCAATGGAGTGTATTAGTTTGGTTGGAATGGCTGTCGGGAAGGATAAGTTCAGGGATGATGCAAAGCAGGTGACTATAAATAACATTTACACATTCTGATTTTGACTTTTTCGTTATTATTTTGGTGCCAATCGCCGTAGAAAGTTTTTTCATTTGTTCTGATCAAGGCGTGAAGCATGTATGGCTTTTTTCTTTTTAACTTTTGAAATCCTTTTACCATTTTGTTGGTTCCAGATTAATAATGTGGTGAGATCCATTAGTTTCTGTTTATTACTTTAGCTATATTCTGGTTGGTCCAATGGTGACCCTATTGTTTTGCAAGGTTATGGAAGTCTTGATGTCATTGCAAGGATCTGAAATGGAGGCAGATGATCCTACAACAAGTTATATGTTACAAGTACGTTCTTGCAACTTTAAGAAACAACATGCAATTTATAGAAAGAATGTCCTACGTATTTCTGATAAAGTTTTAAACTTCTTGTTTGGTATTAAGAAGTTAAGGTGGACGTATGACTGAATAGACTGCTTAATTATGTTGCAGGCATGGGCTAGACTTTGCAAATGCCTTGGGCAGGATTTTCTCCCTTACATGAATGTTGTCATGCCTTCTTTGCTTCAGTCTGCTCAACTTAAGCCTGATGTAACAATTACTTCTGCAGATTCAGATGCAGAAATTGATGAAGATGATGATAGGTTTGTCAAAGTTTCTCCTTCCAACACATGCATTTGCATTCTGTATTGGATATATCATAATTTCCTTTTGAGATAGAGTGATGATGATCATGCATTCTTGTTCGCGGTTAGTTTGTGTGAAAAACAGCACTTTTTAGAGCTTACTCATCTGCCTGAATAATATCTGTGTCAGAAACATATATGTGCCTTCTGGTTTCTTTCCCAAAAAAATAAAATAAAATTATGTGCCCTCATTTGTTGACATATTTGGTGTTCTTAATGCAGCATTGAAATGATTACTGTAGGGGATAAAAGGATAGGGATTAGGACTAGTGTTCTGGAGGAAAAAGCTACAGCCTGTAACATGCTATGTTGCTATGCTGATGAGTTAAAGGAAGGGTTTTTCCCTTGGATTGATCAGGTTGATGATGACTCACATTTCTTTGTGGTTGTTTGCCATGCTTTTATTGAGTTCTATAAGTTTATACTGACTGTCATAAGTTCTTGTAGGTTGCTCCCACATTGGTTCCTCTTCTCAAATTTTATTTCCATGAAGAAGTTAGAAAGGCAGCTGTTTCAGGTATTAGCTAAAATGGTTTGTGGCTTCCTAAAATGGTTTATATTCTAAACAGCTGGTTTGTGGCTTTTTAATAAAATTGTTTCTATTAAAAAAAAAAGGTATTAGCTAGACTTGTTCTTATTTTTAAGAAGTTTTATATTTTTGTATCAACTTCTTTTGGAGCTCTGCTGGAATTCACAGTTTTAACTATCTACTATCTTTAGCGATGCCGGAGCTCCTACGCTCAGCCAAATTAGCAGTAGAGAAGGGAAAGTCTCAAGGTCATAACGAGTCCTATATAAAGCAGTTATCTGATTACATAATACCAGCGCTGGTTGAGGCATTACACAAGGTCTTGGTCACCTTGGTTCATTTGGTGTTTAATGTCTTTTGCTATTTGTTTGTATATTTTCAATACGAGTGATCTTGTGTTTTGATTGCTTTGAACTGTATTTGGTGTGCAGGAACCTGAGGTAGAAATTTGTGCCAGCATTTTAGATGCATTGAACGAATGTGTGCAGGTTTGTGGCATCTATTTAAATATTTGTTCCATATGTAATTGAACCTCTTAAGCAAGTGACCGTAGTTCTTATCTGTTCTTTTTGCTTCCCATTTTAAGTAGCATTTCTTATGTAGTTTTATATGCACAGAACTGCATGTTTAAAGGATGCCTAGTTTTTTACTCATTACATTACTTTAGTTATTTGAATGAGGTTATTAAATCTCTGAATCTCTTCTTAGGGAATCACTAATTATATTTGCTATCATGTGACAAAAAAAAAAACTTATTTGTAGTTTGCACAGCTGAAGTGCTTGATTCATTTTGCTATATAATGGCAATAAAATTATCAGATCTTAGTGCCTTTGATAAGAAACATGTTGTACTCATAGGTGTTAAGTCTGCTACTTCAATCATATCATTTAAACTTATTCAGGTGTTCCACAAAAAGAGAACAAGGTTTTAAATCTTGTCAGTGTTTGTATATCAGACTGATTGCAAATGGTTAAACAAGTTTATAAACAAGGAAATGGTTTCCCTATTGATAAGAGTTTTTTGTTTTGTTTTTTTATAAATATTTTCCTTTTTTCTTTTTATCATTTTTTATTTATTTCTTAGAAACAGAAAAAGTTGAGCATCTGGATAAAGATTCTGTCGCTTATCATATAATTTAAAGTTTATGCAAGTTGTTCACAAGCCTAAATTTTTTGGATAATCTGTTTTTTTTTTTTATCTGATTTTGGATAATCTTTCAGTTTGGATAAGTATGTGTTTTTAAGCATGTAAACTGATTGTAGTACCATATTCATAAGTGCAATTGTAAGCCCCATATTAAAGTTTTTGTTCTACCCTTTTTAATTTATCGAAATCCTGTGGTATCCCAAAGCTGTCAATCAAGGACTAATCTGCAGTCGGGGTTTTTGTTCCACCCTTGATGTCTGTCTTATGGTTGCACGTATAATAGTTTCCCTTTGTAACTGGTCTGACTAATTCACGTTGGCTTTTTTTTTTTTTTTTTTTTTTAAACTTGACGTATTGAAAAGCATTTAATGCTCGTTGCTTCTCTATGTTACTATGTTAAATTCCCAAGTCCTACTTTCCATTCCTAGATTTTATGGTCACTTTACGTTCTTACTCTTGTACTATGTTTTTTAATTTACTCATAATAAAAAAATGAAGTGTTTCAAAATTCTGTATTCTGTCTTTGGCTATTTTTTGGGTTATTTGGATGGAAAGGAACAGAAGAATTTTTGAAGACTTTCCAGGGTTGTGTCTAGAAGCTCTTTGGGTTAGAGTTAGTTTTTGGTCTGCCCTATGGGCATCGGTCACCCCTATTTTTAGGAACTACTCACTATCAGCCTTACTTTTAAATTGGAAAGCTGCTGTGTCTTAATGTATTGGCCAGTTTTCGATCTAGTTTTTGATAGTGTCCTTTAGTTTTATGGGTTTATTGTAGTTTATCTTGAAGACTTCTTGTCCTCAAGTGTTTTTGGATTTTCTGGCCTTAATATAATTTTAGTTTCTCTCTCAAAAAAAAAAAAATTCTGTCTTCTAGATTTACATTCATGTTTCTTGTTTAAAGTTCTGGATACTCTGATTTCTTCTCTCTCTGTTTCTAATCATCTAACCACAAGGTTTCTTTTATTTTTGTTTTTATTTTTTAATTTATCTGGAGTTGTGCTACGGTACTGCATGCTGCTGTTATTTGTTGAAGATTTTAATGTAGCATTTATTTCTTCAGAGTTCCGGGGTACTTCTTGATGAAAACCAAGTTAGATGCATCGTGGATGAGATCAAACAGGTGGTTACAGCAAGTTCATTGAGAAAACAAGAGCGAGCAGAAAGGGCCAGGGCAGAGGACTTCGATGCAGAAGAAGGAGAACTGCTGAAGGAAGAAAATGAGCAAGAAGAAGAGCTTTTTGATCTAGTATGTTTTCAGATTTTAGAATATTTTGTGGCTTCCTAAAATGGTTTATATTCTAAGAATAAATTATCACTGAGTCTTTCTTTCTTTCTTTGATTCAGGTTGGCGATTGCTTGGGGACTTTGATTAAGACATTCAAGGCATCTTTCTTGCCTTTCTTTGATGAGCTTTCATCTTACATAACACCCATGTTGGTAAGTTCTTTCTGATTACCCCTTCTTAAAGGAAATACTTGGATATTTATGATGAAAAGAAGCAATATTCTTTAATATAAATTGTTATCAAGTATAATCCTGCTTCTAGCGTTTTTATTACCTTTCATGTTTTGATGTATGCATTGAATTTAAGAACGTCCTTGAAAGATGTTTTCTGATTAAGCTTATTGACTGATCAGGGTAAGGATAAAACTGCAGAAGAGAGGAGAATCGCCATTTGTATATTTGATGATATTGCAGAGCATTGCCGTGAAGCAGCTCTTAAGTAAGCTGCTTTTTTTTTTCTTCCACCCTCACCCGCACTAGTTGGAATAGTGATATATGTTTTTTCCTCATGAAACCATATGCATATCGGTGAAACAGATATTATGATACTTATGTTCCTTTCCTATTGGAGGCCTGCAATGATGAAAGTTCAGATGTTCGTCAGGTTTGTATTCCTTTTGACTGCTTTGTGCATGCTTACTTCTCATTATGACAATTAACAACAAAAATCAACCACTTCAGGCAGCTGTTTATGGGGTTGGTCTTTGTGCGGAGTATGGTGGATCTGTCTTCAAACCTCTTGTTGGTGGTAGGTTGCTTTGCTCTTGCTTGGTTTATTTTTTATTTTTATTTTTATTTTTTTGTAGTTATTTGCTTGTATGTTTGTGGATGGACATTACATTTCAATTTTGTCTCCCTGCAGAAGCTCTTTCTAGGTTGGATATGGTAATCAGGAACCCCAATTCACAACACTCTGACAATGTGATGGCATACGACAATGCTGTTTCAGCTCTTGGGAAAATATGCCAGTTCCACCGTGATAGTATAGATGCATCACAGGTAAAGATATTCTATGGCCTCATTCATACTTTTTCAAATCTCTGCTGCATATTGGTTTTTTCATGTCATTCTCTTTATGACTGCATGTTTACATTGCATCCACTTTGTTCTGGTTTTGACTTCTGTGATTGAGTCTCTATCTGTGGTCATGAGCGCCCCTCAAGGTACAATCAAGGCTTGGCGTAAGGATCCTTTTGGTGCAGTATACCTACTGCCTTGGACACCAGGATCAGCAAACTATAATATTAGCAGCAAATAAGAAAAGAAACAATAGGATAGGGGATAGGAAACAAGAAATTAGGATCTCTCCCAGGTTTCACACCAACGCTCCCATCTCAGGACACTCAGAAAACACTGATATTTTTTTATTCATCAAATCATGACTTGCCATAAGGCACTTACAAGTTACACTTGTTTATACTTAAACAAATAGCCCCATTAACTAGCTTTTAAGACAATTAAAATAAGCCTATCAGACTTCTGAACCTGAAGCATACAAGACGTAATAAAGGATACCGACTCTTAAACTGAAATTTAAGTACTTGAAAAGACACCAGACTTAATAAAGACTTCTAGACCAAAACTTGAGTGCTTGAAAAGACACCAGACTTGATAGACTTCTGGAATAAATCTTCCCCCACAGCTGTAACTTGAGAACAATTAATCCAGCCATATAGATAGAGATGAATCAGCTGTTCTCTTTTTCCGTTTCTTCCGCTCATAAACCCTAAAGGGTTTGACAACGATGTCCTCATCATCTTTTAAAAGTGATAGTCCTCAAAGCCAAAAGCCTCTTGGAATCTAAAAGAACCAAAAAAAAAACACCTTAATCCCTTATGTCCTTTATGATAGCATTGAAAACCCATGACCAACCACAAACCACTAGTTATGAGACACAATTTTGTGAGCTCTAAGGTGGTTTTTTCTAGTGTCAGCTCTCCACTGGCTTTTTTTTTTCTCTCTCCCCTGCTCAGGGAATAAGAAAGCAAGTGATGGTTTATGATAGGAAGTTCTTGCGAGTTCAACTTCACCTGATGTTCTGATTTAGTGGTATCTTTTAAAGTTGATATGAATCCTTGTTTTTGTAGTTTAGCATGCCATTAAGGCATTAACCATAGTGAATTTCTTCTTTGTATTGGTAACAGCCTGCTCAGCTATGGGAATAGCATTAGTACCAGGATCTGTGATGAAGCTGTTAAAAATTAATTGATGTACCAGAAGTTCTGATCATGTGCTACAATGTGTTATAATAATTATACTTTTCTATCTGTTAATTGCAATTTGCTTGCTTGTAGTGCCATTTGCATTTTCAGTCATACCATTATTCAGTGGTGCCACTATTCATTTTTTTTTTCAGTGTTGACTACTTTATATAGTCTCTTTCTTTTTCTTATTTTTTTTTCTTATGTCTAATTTTATTTGGTAGCTTGTCCCTGCCTGGTTAGGCTGTTTGCCGATAAAAGGCGATTTGATCGAGGCCAAGGTTGTCCATGACCTGCTATGTTCAATGGTTGAAAGGTAAAAAATTGGAACTTTCGAATGTTTGCTTGATTTTTTGCTCAGTGTTATTTTCTACTCCTTATTTAATTTTTCAAAAGGGGATATATAATCAAGAACTCTCACATTGAGTACAGGTCAGATAGAGAGCTTTTGGGGCCCAACAATCAGTATCTTCCAAAAGTAGTTGCAGTTTTTGCTGAGGTATTGTGTATATAAATGATGCACACTTATTTAACACATTCCTCCAAAGTATTAGGTCTCACCCCTGTAGGACAATTTGGTGTAGGTTATATGTGCGGGTAAAGACTTGGCAACAGAGCAAACTACTAGTCGAATGATTAATTTATTAAGGCAGCTTCAACAAACTTTACCGCCCTCTACCCTAGCGTCAACCTGGTCATCCTTGCAACCCCAGCAACAGCTTGCATTGCAATTTATACTCTCATCATAATTCTTTTCTATTGGCATTGCTGCATTCGGTCGTTATATTTTCTTGCATTGGTGGATGCCTGATTTCATTCCTCGAGAAAGCTCCTGCATATGCATTGGTGGGCTTATAGCTGTCTGGCCTGTGGCTCAATAGTGTATTCTTTGATTCTGTTTTGTTTTTGATAATGTATTTGGCGTGTGGTTTGGCACAAATGCCTTGTTGCATTGTCTAGTAGGTGGAGGATAAGAGAAAAGGTTGCGGGTAGTGAAAGTATGACAATACAGTGTATATAGTGTTGCTTACTCATGGTCCGGTACTTCTAAGCTTCAAAAGTCGAAGAAACCAAAGGATTGTGTCCATTGGCGATTTTTAGTATTTTTTGCAAAAGGTCAAGGTGTGTCGGCAAGACATCTTGTCATCTTGTATGAATTTTGGTGATTTATGTTTCCTTAATGAAATGCATTCCAGTATGGTTTGTAATTTATTTGGCTTCATTGTTCGACACATGATTTCCCTTTGTTATCCCATGCCAAGTAGAAAAATTCCAAAGAAAAAGAATAAAGAAATTAGACCACATGAAAACAGGTACTCTTTCCAAATTGGAACTTAAATAAGAGGACATGCAAGAACTTGTCAACTCAAATACTGAAACGTTACAAGGTGGCCACAAAAAGGAAAAAGTTGTTGAAGGATACCCGTTTTGTGTGTGCTTGTCAACCTAGGAGAATCTAGTTAGGATTGCATAAGGAATGTATTGAATATGAATCTTTTTCTATTATGGATTGTATCTTGTATTCCTCTATATAAAGAGGCACATATTCATCAATAAAGATATCATATTCCTTTGCTATTTACTCTCTTGCTTTACTTTTCAATATTCTACAACACGTTATCAGCACGAGCCTCTAGCCCTGAGAAGAAAAAGAAAAACCCAAAAATCAGAAAATCGATTTCCAGCTGACCACCACCGACCGTTCGATCCTCCCCCGCCGACCGGTCGACGATCGTTGCCGAAGCTTTCTGCTCTTACTGCTGTTCTCCTTTTTCACCAATCGCAATTCAACAAAGTTTATCCCAAGTAAGTATTTACTTTAAAAACTATTGTTTTCTTCTGTTGTTGCGGTTGTGTTTTTTATCGGGGACTTGCAACCTCCCTTTCTTCTACCTCCCACTTTCTTATTCATGTGAGATAATCTTTCGAGACTCACCAAACTATGAGAAGTATTAGTGGGTGATCGAGCTTTATATCACTTGCGATATATGTAAGTCATGAGCCCCCTAATATCATCATGCTATTGGTGATGTTCTCAAGAGCCGAATTGTGGGGATTCGAGCTATACCTCCGGATAAGTAATCCGTAGAGAAGAAGAGACCTTGAACATGGTGTTCATTGTAAACCTCCGGACGAGTTATCCGTAGAGAAAAGACGACCATATTACACCAAACGTCTCATCTAAATCTAATACTTGGAAACAGTTTTCTTGGGAGCATAGCTCAGAAACTATATTGTGTTTTCGTGGGAAGATTCTATTCCGAAAACTAACCTCAATTCTCTTGTGTTTTTCAGGAATGAGCAACCTGAACAAGTTGGACTTTACGCCTCTTGATACTACCGGTATCGGATACCACAAGTGGGTTCGCGACGTCCGCAACCACTTAAAGGCAAAGGGAATCATCTCGGCCATCCGAGAACCATCAGCCGCCGCCACCACTTCTTCTGCTGCCGCCGCTGCCCCTGTTGCCGCATCCTTTGGTGCTGCAGCTGATGCCGCACCTGCTCAAGGAGCAATGAGTGCCGCCACTGCAGCAGCCATAGCCCGTGCCACCGCTGAGGAGTTAGAGGCTAAGAATGCCAAAGCTATCATCCTCATGATTCGCCACATGGACGAATCTCTACAATCCGAGTACCTTAATGAAGAGGATCCCCGTAGACTATGGGTTGCACTCGAAGAGCGGTTCGGCAATGTCCGTGAATCCTTGCTTCCTGACCTTGAGGTGAAGTGGCAAAATCTGCGCTTCTGTGATTACTCCTCGGTCCTAGATTTCAATTCGGAAGCACTCCGCATCAAATCCCTGATGGAATTCTGTCAGAGAACCATAACTGATGCGATGTTGATTGAGAAGACCCTCTCTACCTTCCCCGTCTCAGATTTAGTAGTTGCAAAGAACTACCGCATTGAAGTGCTTAATCGACGGATCACAAGATTTCATGAGCTCATCTCAGCTCTCTTTGTTGCTGAAAAACACGAGAAGATTCTTGTGAAGAACTATAATGCGAGGCCCGTGGGAACGAAAGCGATTCCGGAGACCCATTATAGTGGCGCCCCAAGAGGAGGCCGCCGCGAGCGAAACCCTAAACCTAGGGACAATTCTGGACGTCCTGGTCCATACAATCGCTCTACTCAAGAAGGTAGTCGCCGTACAAGGCGAGGGGGAGGCCGTGGGGGCCGTGGAGGCCGCCCTAGAGGCCATGGCGCCGCCGGCCCTGTGAATCCCACAGGAGCCAACGCCGTGCCCCTTCATAGGGCTGCACCGCATGCGAAAGCTGCCCCTCAGTCAAAGGATTCTGGAAATCCCCCTACATGTTTTAGGTGTGGGCAAAACGGACATTGGGCAAAGACTTGTAGGGCACCCGTGAGTGTTGCCAATGCATACAAGCTATATCGTGAGGCAACTGAAGTTCACAACTTGGAGCAAGAGTTTGACGAAGAAAACGTCAAGATGAGGGTTGAAGATTTTAAAGCTGGAAAGAATGATGAAACACCTGACTTCGCTTAAATCTAGTTATTTCCATTGTATTTTGATTTAGCTTTTTGGTCAAGAACCATATTGAGACTTTGGATGTAATCTATTTTGGCTATATCTTTAATAAAATTTCGAGTTTGATTACCTTCCTCAATTTTATTTTAATTATGAGCTTTTATTTAGGAATGAATTCCGGAGAACTTGAATGTCTCGCCGATAGTGGAACCACGCATACCATTTTGCGACATAGGCAATTGTTTCTGAACTTTACGCCTACATCTTCCACCGTGACTACGATGTCTGGGACATCAAGAATTGTGCGAGGAAGGGGACCTGCTCAATTCCTCTTACCTAATGGCACCATTATTGAAGTCACAAATGCTCTATATGCCCCAAGGGGTAACCGAACTCTGCTGAGTTTTAAAGATATAAGGGCCAATGGATACCATGCTGAAACGCATGATGAAAATGGGAAAGAATTCCTTTGCATTACCTCTAATGACTGCGGTAGAAAGCGCATCTTAGAGAAGTTCATGTGTATCTCTAGTGGGTTATATTCTACCACTATTCGAGCTATTGAATCAAACCATGTCATTCGGGATGACCTCCTTGATTCAAACACATATTGGCTTTGGCACGATAGGCTGGGACACCCAGGTCGTGATTTGATGATCCGTATACTGAAAACTTCACACGGACATCCATTCTTTCGAGCTAATCGAAGCATGAATCGACAAGCGATTCAAGAGGATGAGACAGCCACGAAAAGGGGCAATTTTTCTGCTGTCCGACGCCTGTCGACCGGTCGAGGTAACCTTGCCGACCGGTCGACCCAATCCAGGGAGCATTGTCGACCGTTCGATGATTCTGTCGACCGGTCGACCCCGTCCAGAGAGGATCGCCGACCGTTCGACCCCCCTGTCGACCGGTCGACATCCAATAACTTTCGATCTCTCTCTCCAATGCTCACATCCTCTTATGCTTTAGACGCCTCTAGGGCCTCTCGCTCGTTTTGCAAAGCCTGCTCCTTAGGGAAATGGGGACCGAGACCGTCCTATGCAAAGGATTATAAGATACTTCTCCCATTTTTACAAAGAATCCAAGGGGATATCTGTGGACCAATTCAACTAACAAGCGGACCATTTAAGTATTTTATGGTATTGGTTGATGCGTCGACACGCTGGTCACATGTCGCGCTCTTGTCCACTCGAAATGCTGCTTTTGCTAAACTCCTGGCACAGATTATTCGCCTGCGGGCTCACTACCCGGATCATCCCATTAAATCTATTAGGCTTGATAATGCTGGTGAGTTTACGTCGAAAACTTTCGATGACTACTGCATGGCTATTGGGATAGATGTCGAGCATCCAGTCCCACATGTCCATACCCAGAATGGTCTCGCAGAGGCTGCCATTAAGAGAATTCAAATGGTAACTTGAACATTGGTAATGCGCACCAATCTTCCTCTCTCTGCCTGGGGACATGCAGTACTGCATGCAGCTATGCTTATTCGTCTGAGGCCCACTGCCACCCAAACATTCTCTGCGCAACAGCTAGTGACTGGGTACGAGCCAAGCATCTCGCACTTACGCATATTTGGGTGTGCCGTTTATGTGCCTATTACGCCGCCACAGCGTACCAAAATGGGTCCTCAAAGACGAATGAGTATTTATGTTGGATATGAGTCCCCATCCATAATCCGCTATGTAGAACCCTTGACAGGTGATCTTTTTACCGCTAGATTTGCGGATTGTCACTTCGATGAGACAGTCTTCCCGTCGTTAGGGGGAGATAAGAATGATAACATTCAACAGGAACGACGAGAATTGTCGTGGCCTGTCCCCACTCCGTCTCATCATGATCCCCCTACTGCACAAAGAGAACTTGAGGTGCGTAGAATTATCGATCTACAGAAAGTCGCCGACTCTCTTCCGGACGCTTTCTCTGATCTTGCTAAAGTGACTAGATCTCATATACCTGCTGCAAATGTACCTGCAAGGATGGAAGTACCTGAAAAGGGCTTCGGACTCAAAGACGTCGCAAGTGCTACCCAAAAGGTTGGGCAGAGCACTGCTGGCGCCACTAATATTGAAGGAAGTGATGTGGCACAGGCCGCGGCTCCTCCAAAGAAGCGTGGGAGGCCGCAAGGTTCGAGGGATTCGCGCCCAAGGAAGCGGGCTGCAAAGGCACACGACCCTCTCATCATTGATACTCAAAATCCGACCCATGAAAACATTCCGGATTATGGTTATGTCGAAGAGACATCTATGGAGGACGCTCCACCGCAAGAACCTATCCGTGAGAATGTAGAGATCTCAATTAATTACACTAGTGTACATGGGACGTGGGATAGAAACTCCGTCGTAGTTGACGATGTTTTCGCATATGCTTGTGCACGAGAGTTAATAGAGTCTGATGAGATTGAACCCCGCTCCGTTGAGGAATGCCAACGTAGAGCAGATTGGCCTGAATGGAAAAATGCGATCCAGGCTGAGTTGGACTCACTAACAAAGAGAACGGTATTTGGACCTGTTGTGCCAATCCCTTCTGGAATAAAACCTGTTGGATTTAAATGGGTCTTTGTTAGAAAGCGTAATGAGAAAAATGAGATTGTACGATACAAAGCTCGCCTTGTGGCGCAAGGTTTCTCTCAACGCCCTGGAATCGACTACGAGGAGACTTACTCTCCCGTAATGGACGTCATCACGTTCCGCTACCTTATCAGTTTGGTAGTTTCCGAAAAACTGAACATGCAGCTTATGGATGTGGTCACTGCGTATCTCTATGGGGATCTAGATACGGAAATATACATGAAAGTTCCTGATGGACTTTCATTACCCAAGTCAAGTGGCTCCGACCACGGAGCGCGTTTGCAATAAGATTGAGACGCTCACTATACGGATTGAAACAATCCGGGCGGATGTGGTATACCCGTCTAAGTGACTACTTGATTGGAAGATGGTATGTGAACAATGAATTGTGTCCATACGTGTTTATCAAAACTACAAGTTCCAGATTTGCAATTGTCGCGGTTTATGTTGATGATATGAACATTATTGGTACTCTTGAAGAACTAAGAGACACCGCTGAATGCTTGAAATCCGAGTTTGAGATGAAAGATCTTGGGAAAACACGGTTTTGTCTCGGTTTAGAACTTGAGCACCGTGATAGTGGGATACTGATTCACCAATCAGCTTATACCCATAAGATGCTCAGGCGCTTTAATATGGATAAGGTCCATCCTGTTAGCACTCCCATGATTGGTCGCAGCTTAGATCCAAAGAAAGATCTGTTTCGTCCAAGGGATGGTGACAAAGACGTTTTAGAAGCTGAGGTGCCATACCTAAGTGCAATAGGCGCATTATTGTACTTAGCACAATGCACAAGACCCGATATCTCATTCGCCGTGAACTTGTTAGCTAGACATAGTTCTGCGCCCACGCAACGCCATTGGACTGGCATAAAGACAATCTTTCAATACCTCAAGGGTACGATTGAAATGGGCTTGTTCTATCCCTACAGAGAGGCATGAAAGTATGGAAAAATGGGTGAGGAACCCATGCCTTTCGTGGACACTGTCGGACACGGTGATCGACCGGTCGATAGGTAGCTATCGACCAGTCGACGGACGAACATAACCGTTAATTCATGTGTCCAGCGTCTGGACGTCTTCCTTCCGTCCGGACATATTACTGGCAGTATATCAATTACACCATATTCTCAAACACCTAGTGATGTTTTGGTGGGTTTTGCTGATGCTGGGTATCTCTCTGACCCGCACAAAGGTCGTTCCCAATCTGGTTATGTTTTTACCATGGGTAACACTGCTATTTCTTGGAGGTCTACTAAGCAGACTCTTGTCGCTACTTCTTCCAACCATGATGAGATTATAGGACTTCATGAAGCTGTTCGTGAATGTATTTGGTTGAGGTCCATAATTGGGCACATAAGAAGTACGTGTGATTTAAGGTCTACCACAGATGAACCTACATGTATCTATGAGGATAATGCTGCTTGCATTGAGCAAATGAAGCAAGGTTTCATCAAGGGCGACAATACCAAGCATATAGCGCCAAAGTTTTTCTATAATCAGCAACAACAAGAATTTCTCAAGATTCAAGTGAATCAAGTCCGTTCGGAAGACAATGTAGCAGACTTATTTACTAAGTCATTGCCTAAATCCACATTTGAGAAGCATGTCAAAAGCATTGGTTTGCGTAAATTATCTGACCTCCCATGATTGCAGAATCAGGGGGAGACGCAGACTTGAGGGGGAGTCTGTTGTCTTGCTATGCCAAATGTGAAGTGGTGTGTTGCACTCTTTTTCCCTTCGACCAAGGTTATTTTTGTCCCACTGGGTTTTTGTTACTTGGCAAGGTTTTTAACGGGGCAACGCGAGGAGCACCACCTAGTGTTGACCGCACAAGGAGGAGTGTTGAAGGATACCCGTTTTGTGTGTGCTTGTCAACCTAGGAGAATCTAGTTAGGATTGCATAAGGAATGTATTGAATAGGAATCCTTTTCTATTATGGATTGTATCTTGTATTCCTCTATATAAAGAGACACCTATTCATCAATAAAGATATCCTATTCCTTTGCTATTTACTTTCTTGCTTTACTTTTCAATATTCTACAACAAAAGGAAAATTTTCATAATTTTTGGGTTCCCCTATTGGTCCTTTTATTGTGGGTCAGTAAATTACAATACTAATTGTTTTTATTGTGAGTTGGTAAAATGTTATTGTAGGTTTACTACAATGAAAGTCATATGAGGCAGATGGTTCCACAATTTAAAAAGCGATATGAACGAAAGCAAGAACACTCGCAACCCAAGCGTCGCCCAAGGTAGTATTCAATCTTGGGGGCCACCTGCGCCTTTCAATCATCGATTGCTCAAGTGTCTGAGTTTACCAGTGTCCATTGTGACCCAACCCAACGACTTTAGGTTGAGAGTTCCTTTACATCAAGGTTAGATTTTTCGATCCGCTTGATATCTCATCACCCTTTGCTTTGGCGTTTTCTTCTGGTGGTCTTGGCTTTTTGGATTCGAGTTATCGAAATATCCACAGGTTGCGTCCTGGAGGGCTAGTCTTTAAGGATTTTTCCCTTTTGATGTTTTTGTTTCGCGGTCTTTTCATGACTTCGTAGTTGTCGTGGTTTCACCATGGTATTATAATAAATTGCCCCGCCCCCTTTCCGGGCAAAAAAAAAAGTTGACGGCAAAGCTCCCATTCGGGCTTTTCCTAAAGCTCGAGACCTAGACTCTAATTCTTAAGTTTCACCTTGATCATTTTAAAAATTGTATTGTTAATTTTAAATGGCAAGAGCTCTTCTCTCTCGTCTTGCGGCCCCTGCGATCTTGGTGTTCGTGATGCCTATCAGCTGAGCTTTTTGAGTTCGTGGATCTCCTCCTTTTATCCATTTAGTGGGTGTACTTCTCTCTTCTCTTTTGGTTCGTCAGTTCCCTTTGTCGATCGGTTTGGGGGTGACTTTGTTCATTTAACCCTAGCAAAGGTTAATCTGCGATGGTCATCCTTGGGGTCGGGAGAATCATGCTGGATCTGGGATCCTAGTTTTGTTGTGCAACGGACCAAGATTGCCTGGGATTTTCATCTGGATGTGGCTTCGGGTGGTCTGGGTCTTAAATCGTTTTGCCTTGAAAAGTCTCTGCAACAGTGGGGATGGATTGCTGGGATCTCGGGTTTGCCGGCGGCAAGGGCGGATCATGTGGTTCTGGGTTCCAATCAAGGTAGGCGGCAGCGACGGAGAGTAGGTGATGATGGTGTTGGTGTTGGGGATGCGCGGTGTAGGTTTGGTTGGGCTTGGACTCCATTAGGGATTGATGGCTTTGGTTTGGTTCATGATCTGATGGGGTTGGTTGTGATTGGGTCGACATGTTTTCAAATTTGGGATCCAGGGGGTCGGTCATCCTTGTGGAGTAGTAAGAGCACCCTACCTGGAATCGGGAAACTAGTTCTTTGGAGTTGGATTTGGGATCCGGGTACTTGGTACTGGTTAAGTGGAGTATGTTTGCTCTTTGGTAATACTCTTGGTGGGAGGACTTCCCAGTCATTGGTCACCGTCGGGCACCTTGTTACCTTTTTCACTGCAAATTGGATTAATACAATGTATTGTTTCGGAAAGATCTCATTTCGAGTTCTGTGCTGGTTATCTCTCTTTTCTAATGTATTAGTGATAGTGCATCTTGTTATTTTTATTGTTTGATGCCTTGTTGCATCTATGCTTTGTAATCTTCAATTTGATTCAATAAAGTTTTGTCATTTCCTCAAAAAAAAAAAAACTTGATCATTTTAAATCCCAAAGTAATTAATAATAAAATTTACTAAACATTTCTAAACCCTAAACCATAATTGGTAAAACCCTATGTCACGCTCTGGACCCGGAAATTGGTGAGTTTTAGTCATCTAAATCCAAATCGAAGATGTGAGCGTTAAAAAGTAAAAGTATAATAAAACGAATAAAAATATTTTCTCTTGCGCAATTCTGATATATTTAAAATACCTGAAACATTTACACAAATAAAACATTTTGTTCTAAGTTCATTATTACATGATCAACCAATACACAGCCACATATCTGCAACACATATATGACAACCAACTCCTAATTAATAGAGATAAACAACCAATTATTAATTGGTTGAGATAGTTCCCACTAACTCTAATATAAACAAACAAACAAACAAATATATAAGTGAACATAACACACGCACTATTTTGACTAGTAAACTTTATTTTATTGGTAAATTCCTCATATATAGCAACCTAATTCATCATCACATCACATCGATCACATTATTCTTTCATATCATAGTTATCCTTCAATTTATAGACCCCCATGGGCACCTATTGCCTTTTTGCCTTGTACCTCTGTGTGACAAATCTTTACCATGACATAACAAATCAAGAAGTTCTCATGTACCATGATAGTAACAATCACCAATTCCACATATATAATATAGGCTAAATTCAGTTTACTACCTTATACTCTTGATCCAAAATCAATTCAAACATTTATCTTCTAATTTCATTTTAATCACTCTTTTACTCTCAAGTTTGATCATATTGGTCCATGATTTATACATATTTTATGTATAAAGAGCACTCCTAATTACTTGTTTTATGCTTTTCTTAGCACCTAATAATGTCACTTACCCTTGTTTATCTCATTTTGTAGGTTCATTTGGGAGAATTGGAACTTGGACAAAATGGATGCATTTCGGGAGCTTTTGAGGCATTTTCGTGGAGTACCTAAAAAGTCAACCGTGACTTTGGAGCTCACGAATTCAAAATTGAAGCCTTAGAAGTGAAAAGCAACACTATTCCGGAGTTGATACCAAGAAACCGAAAAGTCAACTTTTCGGCTCGAAAGTCAACCGAAGTCAACCGGGCCCACATGGTCAACCCCGAGGTCAACCCCGAAAGCATCACACTCAAACTCATGCATGAGTTTCCTACACACTCTAGGAGAGCCCATTTGATTGGTTAAGGCATTTTGGTGGTGAGTAGAAATTCAAATTCAAATGGGGGACAAAACATTTAATGCTTGGGTCACATTTTGTCTCCTAGCTTTCCACCCACATATTTGTCTCCCTATGGTCCCAAATCTGATTTTTGCATGCCTAGCACACATTACCACTTTGCCCTTAATGCTTATATACTTTCCTAACTAACCTATGACATTTTGGTACTTTTGTGTGTGTTAGATCTATGTTTTGGACCTTAGGATCATTCCCTTTTCATCATAGCCTTTTATCCCCTCATATATATTCCTAAAACTTCCGATTTTTCATCATACACCAACCCTAGACACCAAAAATTCCCAAAATCATCTCTAGTTTCCCTTTTCCTTTCCTCCCATTTTCCCATTTTCCCCCTTGTTCCAGTTTCGGACGACCGGTCGACACTATTCAGGCGACCGGTCGCGGTACTGTTCACAGGCGGCTTTTTGCCTTCCTCCTCCATTTTCAACCATTTCATACCTCTTTTCACCTCACTTCCTTCATCAAATATCCTCTACACACCCTCCACTACATTTCCAAACACTTTTCCACACCATCTACTCACATCTACTCACCATCTCAAGGAATCCACTCACTACATCTAGTTTGTGGAGGCTTGGAGCTTGAGGAAGCAAGGAGGAGATCAAAGGAGCACAAGGAGAGGCCTTCCATCACTTGGTGACAGCAAGGACCAGCTGGCCTTCACTTGTTAGAATTGAGATTATGATGCATATTGAGATGTATTGTGAGTAGTCCTTGAAGATTAGGGGCTAGGGTTGTGTGCCCTAGCCCAATGAAAGTGGATTGATTGATTTATATATCTATGCTTGAGATTTTGATATGGATATGTTCATTGTCCACTTTTGTTATGTGTTAGATGAATGTCTAGGAACTTTATCACTTCTAAAAGCATGTGTTTAATCTATTTTTGTAGAGATTGTGAGCTTGATAACCTTATTCTCTCTAGACAATTGGCAATGAATGTGATGAGCTTGTCTTGTTTGAATCCCTAGGTCTTAGTGCCCATTGCCTTAGTTTAGCAATTTGAGAACCATAGCATGGCTTAAGTTGTTAGACTAAGAGACTTTGTGAACCATAGCATGGCATGAAGATACATAAGAAAAGACCATGGCCCTAGAACCCTAGTACGGCTAGGGTACGGGATTTGATCCACTAATCAATCTTCCTTGCATGTTTATGTGATTTAATCAACCATTGGATTTGGGCTTAGGTGACCCAAAACCCCATTTCACTTAATCAACAAAGTTTTTATCACTTGCTTTCACTTTTATTACTTGCTTGCATTTACTCTTTTAAATTGTGTTTATTGATCACTTGTCACTTAACAAACCAACAAAATGTCTCCTTCTACATGTCCACTTTGCACATACCCCACTTAGTGAATGCATAGCAATCCATTTCTTGCCTCTTCATTAGTGCTTGTTAACCTAGCTATCCTAGTTGCCTAGGGATTGACACCGCCAATTCCCAACGACACACCCCCGGTCTTTACTTCCATATTCTATTTTGACGACACGTTATGTTTGCGTGAAAGCGCTCCAAAAGCGTTAAAGTCAGTCCACAAATATGGATTTTGTCCAAATTGGGCGTTAGTGTGCTGAAGTGGCGCATAGTCCTTGTGCCAAATTTAGTTGTGGGTCCTACGTGGAAGGCTAAAACTCCATTATACCCCTCACATAGTTTTTTTTTGGCTAATTACTTCGAGCATACTTCCTCATAACAAAAAAAACTCGTCCAAGTATGAGAGAGAGAGAGAGAGAGAGAGAGAGAGAGAGAGAGAGAGAGAGAGAGAGAGAGCTTGCAGTCCATAGACATACGATAGAAAGAGCTCGAAGGAAATAAAATGTCAGTTTCACCCCTTCCTGTTGGCCCTATATGTAAAATGGCGCCTAGTAGTGTGTCAGGTCAGCACATTGACGACCAATTTTGGACTGCTAGACCAGTTTGATTAAAATTATAGAGTTAAAAGGTAATTAAGATGAAATTAAAAGATAAGGGACTGAATTAATTTTGAGTTAAGAGTATAAGATAGTAAATTGAATTTAGCCCTATAATATATTGTATTACCTCATGTTAAAAATAAACATGCTTCACTTGAAGAAGAGCTTGAGAGAGATTTTAGAAAATCGATATGTTTAAAAAAAATTCTAGAGAGAGAAAATGAGGAGAGATAATCTCCAAAATTGTTGGGAAAATCTGATCCAGGTTTGCTATTTATAGGGTCAGGTAAGGGTCAGTTTGAATGAATGACCCAATCACAATGCGCACGCCATGTGCACAAACTATGCCCAGCAGAAAATGAACAAGTGTTGACATAGGATTTCTTGATCACCAACTTGCAGCCACATGTCAGAGAAAGAGTAATGGGCCTACTGCCAAGCGGCACGTGTCGATGACTCAGCCAAAGCAACTATTAAAATATGGCAATGTCCCCCAGCCAATATAAACTCGCCACATCGTTATTTCAATTTATTTTCCTAATATAACTTCAAAAATTCACTAAAAATATCGAAAGATTCAAAAAAAAAATGCTAGGAACTTGTGAGGACATCTACTTTATTTCTATGACCTCAAAAATAAAATTTTGCCAACTAAAAAAAATCAAATTGTTTAAAAATCATAAGAATAATAACAATTAGGAGAAACAATTATTAAAATGAGTAAGGCTATGGTATGTTAACATTTCTTATACATAATGCAGAGATAAAGTCCTTGTTAGAGTAAATAAGGTCCTCATTAGAGTAAATTGGGTTCTCGTTTGAGTAATTATGTCCAAAAAATTGTAATTATAATATTTTACGACTTGAGGACATATATTACTACTTTGACGACTCATGTGGTAACTACAAAAAAGTCCTAATTAAGGTAAATATGGTCCTCATTAGAGTAAATAGGTTCTCATTTGAGTAATTAAGTCCTAAAAGTAGTAATTGTACGTATGAGATACGTTAATATACACTAGAATTTTCCTATTAAAATAAATTTTCGACTTAAAAATAAGAAATTTTAAATTCGGGATGTTACCATAAACTCCGCAATCATTGTTGACATATCAGCATAGTTTGATGTGCTAGTAGCAATATGTGTGTATAGACAGGACCAAGAGTACATAGAATAGTAATATTGAGAGTAACATTTAGTTTCTAATCTGCTATTGTAAATGTAAATTAAATATTATGTTGTTAGAGCATATTTAGCAGACTCTCTATTTCAGTTTTTTAACTATTTTAGAGAGCATGTTTAGTTTTCAGCTATTTTAGCATCTGCACAACCTCCTAAGTGGCTCTAGTTTAGATTTTAGCTATATGACTCTCCTAAATATAGAGAGCGAGATAATGATCTCTATTATTTTTGTTAATTTAAAACATTTATTTTTAGTTGTTTTGTTTAATTTTTAAATACAATTAAGGTATTTATTTATTTATTAAAAAAATAATATAAATTCAAAATTAGCTAAAATAGAGAGAATTGGTGCAAATGTATTTTCAAACTGACTACCAAAATAAATTTTTAGCTATCTTTCCAATAAGCTCTCTAGCTGGATGATCTTCTAAGTTAAAATTTAGAGAAAAGCTAAAATTGCTCCATTCATCTTTAGCAATGCTAGCTATTTTAAACTAAATTTTATCTAAAATAGATAACAAGTTATTTTAGCTAGCCAATTTGAAAATATGTCTGCACCAATGCTCTCTACTTTACCTAGTATTGAATTTAAATTATTCTATTAATGAATAAAAAATAGTTTAAATGTATTTAATAATTACAGAAAACAACTAAAAATGAATTTTTTAAATTAACAAAAATAATAAAGAGTTTCATCTCGCTCTCTATATTTAGGAGTCATATAGCTCAAAGGTAAAGTAGAGAATTGCTAAAATAGCTGAAAAGCTAAACATGCTCTCTAAAATAGCTTAGGAGCTAAGATAGAGAATCTGCTAAAGATACTCTTATACTCTGTACTACACTCCTATAATATAAAAATCACTAGGAGCTCCTAAATTTGTGGAAAGGAATGTGACTCGTAATAGCTCTTAATGAGAAGATAACTCTTAGTGGTTCCTAATATTTTTTTTTGCTTTTAATTATATAACAAGTGGTAGAGAATAACGAGAGTTAAAAACACGACCTCACACTTACAAAGAAAGAGTTATGTCACTAGACCAAATAGTAGTGGGCACCAATTAATCTATTTTATAATTACAGCCTCTTCTTATTCTCTTTGAAGCAACATTTGAGTATCTCTAAATGTAGCTCATAATTTTGCTTTTATCTATTTTTTTGCCAATTTTTATTTATTTTAAAAGATTACTTACGAGATGCTTTTAGTAGTTTAATGTTCTTTGATTGGAGCTCAATATTATTTAATGCGAACACAAAATATGAAGCCGAGTATGACTGAAGATTTTGAACCTAAACTTAAAAAGCTTTCGCAGCATTTACTGTTGGTGTAGAGTTCCAAGTTGGTGTGGAGTAAAAAACCAATTGAACCAAGCTTACATTTGAGTAAAGGCGCGCTAAAAACAACCCTACTAAACATAGTTCTTCGTTATTATGTATTTTGAATTTGAGTAACTAGTCTCTTCGATTACTCTTCCTTCTAGCTCCTATAAAAGGAAGCTATCTATCTTCATTGTAATCAGACTTTTGAATGTTATTAAAACAATCAAGTTGTTGAAGACATTCTTCCAATTTATCCAAACTCTTATCTCTTAGGTGGATTCCTTTGAGTGACGAGTTTCGCAGTCTGTATCTTCCTAGTAGATTCCTAGGAGTGACAGACTTGCTCTATCAACCCTTATCTTCTTGGTGGATTTCTTGGAGTTACGGGTTTGCTCTTATCTTCTTGGTGGATTCCTTGGAGTGGCGATTCTATCTATCAACGCTTATATCTCGAGTAATTTCCTTAAGTAGCGAGTTTTCCCCTCAGCAACGAGTTCTCACCACTGTAGTCAAGTTTTTCCCTCAGTGGTGAACTTTCTCCTCATGTCGAAATCTTCCGGTGTCAAAATAACACTACGGAAACTGGCCCAATAACGTAATTGTCACCATAATACAAACACATATGTTGGCACTTTCAAAACCATAGGATGACTAACATTTTTATTCATTTGTTTTTAATATCAACTTGTTGCATCTTTAGTTATGATATTGATGATAATGACGAGGCTCATAGTAATAGAAAAAGCGAGTACAAGAAGAAAGAATCTGCAAATAATATATGAGGAAACAACTAGCTTTGTCTGGTGATGTAAGGAGGAGTAGAGCAAACGCATATAATATTAATTGGTGTATTCTATCTCCCTCCTTCTATGTCCATGAGGATGACGGTGACTCGGTCTCACTTCAAATTTCAAGATCCCTAATATGGTTTGATTGGTCTTGTTTGTTTTTGTTAATTATCTAGAAGATCATTTTGGTGCCTCCAAGTGGCAGCCATTCGTGCTTCCCATAGGGTTTTGTCAAACGCTTGACTTGGAGAGGAAGGGGACAAGGTCTAATTTCTGACCTTAAAATGGTAACTCCATCTCTTTATTTAACTATATATGTGTTGTTAGCCCTTAATGTCCCTCCCTCCCAATGTCCCAAGTGAATAAGAACACCACAAATGGGTAGTTTGATAAACCCTAAAAAGGGTACATATGGAAAGAAAGTAAAGTCTCTTCTGTTAGATAATTTTGCTGCATTAACAATAGTTTAATAAGATCGATAACAAACAAACAGAAAACAACAGCACTTGTCTATTAGTCTATAGATAACTCAGAAAACCATTCAATATACATATAAAATAAATCCCCATCAACAACCAAATAAGAAGAGGCAGACGAGCTCTCCACTAGCATTGAAAATTTGAGATAGCTGATTGAGACAAACTAGTTTGCAATTCAAGTACAATCCCTTCCTTCCTTCCTTTTCTTCCTTAAATCTCGATCGATCTCTCTCCCCATTCGTCTCATCGTATACATACCTTCCTTTTCTTCCTTAAATCTCGATCGATCTCTCTCCCCATTCGTCTCATCGTATACATACCTTCCTTCCTTAACTACTATTGAACTTCCAATAATGGAGTTTCAGTTCCAGCAGCAGAAACATATTTCAGTTCCTGCAGCTCACACACACAAAGCCTCAGGCATTCCAATAAGCAGCAAAGGCAAGTTGAAGGGAAGTAGAAGTAGAAGCAACAACACAAACAAGTTTGTTGGGGTGAGACAGAGACCTTCTGGCAGATGGGTAGCTGAGATCAAAGACACAACCCAAAAGATAAGGATGTGGCTTGGAACCTTTGAAACTGCTGAAGAGGCTGCTCGAGCTTACGACGAAGCTGCGTGCCTTCTTCGGGGCAACAATACTCGAACCAACTTCATCACACATGTCTCTTTGGATTCCCCTCTTGCTTCTCGAATCCAAAATCTTCTCAACACCAAAAAACTAGGACCCAATTGCAAACAACACCAAACTGGTACTAGTACTGCCTCTCATCCCCCAACATCTCCCCCAACATCTAAAAGTACTAGTAGCATTAGCACTACTAGTAGTTCCACTAGCAGTGGCAGTGATACTACTACTCTTTCTAGTGAGGTATCAAATCAAGAGTCTCATCATCAATTGTCTGGTGATGTATACAAACCAGACTTGAGTAACTGCAACCAGCCTTTTGATCAGTGGAGTACTGCTACTTGTTCTTCTTATCGATCCAATGTTTCGTGGGTTGACGGATTCTCATTTGCTCAAAAAGTGTTTGATTTGCCAAAAGATGAAACTACTGCAAATGTGTCAGCTGATGAAGGTGCTGATTCGGACGACTTGTTGGAATTCGAAAGGATGAAAGTTGAAAGACAGATATCAGCTTCATTGTATGCAATGAATGGGGTGCAAGAGTATATGGACACAGTTCATGATGCGAACGAAGCTCTTTGGGATCTTCAGCCACTGTGTTCTTTGTGAACCGTATCTACGTACTGCTAATTAATCTCCATATGCGTGCATTCATGCCATTATGGATCGATATTAATCTTCATATCTCTTTCTCTTTCATTGATTATTGTCCCTTTTTTCATGTACTTTAAACTCTAATTAAGAAACAAGGGTTTTTGGTATAGAACCGGATTACAATAACATATCGAGAATTATGTTCCAGATCGATTATTATTATTATTATAAATTTAACAAAAAATAATAATAATAATTAACACACCATAAATTGTTAATAACATACCGGAAAGGCAAACAAGGCATAAGCCTTTTTCAGTCTTTCAATGCTTTTTTGGTGAAAAAGGCTCGAAGCAAGTTTCACTAGAGGTGTTGCTACATTTCAAGGTAGCATCCGCAAAAAGACTAGCTTTTTTGAACCTTTAATAAATTCTAATTAAGAAACGAAGGTTTGTGTTTTAGAACCAGATTACAATAACAGATCGACAATAATCGATAGAGATCGAGTATTATTATTATTTGTAAAACTTATGCTTGCTGATTAAGATCGATGTCTGCAGAAACATACTTGGCGAAGGTACACCTAATTGAAGTTTTTGAGAAGTTTTCTGAACCATCTCTCTGTCTATGTAATCAATGTTGATTTGAATCAATATACCATTAATTAGGTAATTGATATGTGATAATTTCGATTGCTAGCTAGCTAGCTAGTGTATGAAACAACGCTAGCTAGCTATAGAGTACTTTCAAATCCACAAAGCTAGGAGCGAGTGTCTTACCATTTTCCAATGTCGTTACATGCATAAGTCGGTTTTAGTGAATACTCAATATTGATATACCTCATTTGGAGACTATGGCTTAGTTTGGTAAGGCCGGGCTTTTAAGTGAAGCTGGCTTTAGCTGTGCTGTGAGAATAAGTGATTGTAAAGCAAAACAGCTGGGTGTTTGGTAAACTAGCTTTTTTATAGAGTTGTGAGTACTAAAAGTAGTAGGAGAGTGTTTGGTAAACTTAAAACTCAAAATGCTGTGAGTTTGTAAAATAACTAATCTCTCATCAATATATATATATTTGTTTCATTTTATTTTTATTTCAAAAATTGAATAATTAAAAAATAATAATTTTATTTATTATTATCCCCTTCTTGTTCCTTCTTTCCGATCCCCTTCATCCCCTTTCATTTTTTTTCCTTCTTCTTCCCTCTTCTTCCCCTTCTTCTTCTTTTTCTTCCCGATCCCCTTCATTCGTTTTTTTTCTTCTTCTTCTTCCTCTTCTTCCTCTCTCTCTCTCTCTCTCTCTCTCCTCATAATCACACACACGCCACGAATTTCTTCGGGCACCATCCATTTTCTCTCTGCACCCTCATCACGTCGCCACCCTTCTCAGATCCATTCTGACCCACTCAATGCCACTGCTGCCACAACACCCACAAGCCCAGCCCGTGCTCTCTTTCTCCGCAGCGCCTCCAGCTCCGTACCCGCTCACCACCACCACGAGCCCAGCTCGGATTACCACCACCACACTTGCAATTCCTCAAATCCCCAATGGCGGCTGTGTTTATGAACTATGAAGAGATGATAGGTTGGGCTGTAATTTTGGCAAGATAGTGAGGACACCCATTGGTATTTAGAAATTTTCATTAATAAATAGTAACTTCCACTATAGTAACTTCGGCTTCCAAAAGCTGAGAAGCTGGTATTTGCTGGCTTAGGCTTTTAGCTTTGAAAAAGCCCAAGCTTCCAATGGAAGCAACTTTTTTGAAATTTACCAAACACCATATGCTATTGTATGCTGCTTAGCTTAGAAGAACAATGGTTTAAAAGCCTTCCCAAACTAAGCCTATATAAGCTGATGAAGATCAACTCAGTTCATCACCTTAGGCATTCAAATACATGCCCGGTCTCAAAGTTAGAGAGAGTGAGATGTGAGACATCAGTTAAAGATATATAGAAAGTATTCATTTGTTATAGGGAGCTCGTTGTGAAGAAAAATCGATTTGTTATATATATATATTTTGTTTCTGCCGTTTTCCAACTGCCCGGTAGTGTCACACTTGGGTACCTGAAAGCACAAGATTGGTCAGGGGAGGTCGGCGTGTACCGACCGAAGGCCCTTTGACGCTCAAGTTAGTACCGGTAGGTTCTAAGAGCAGTGTGTTTGGGATCCGGAGAGAACGTACCTGAATAAGGAGTGAGGACTCCTTATATATGAGGTGAGGTCGGAGACAAGCTTCCCTGGCGTGGGGGGCATCCCCTGACACGAGGAATATTCCATGGTCCACTACCTCGATATGCGCATCGAGGGATGGCGGCGCCTAGTGCAGCATGGGTATGCGACTTAGTGCGATCTGTGAGGTAGTGGACAAGCACGTGTGCCGGGTGGCCGTGCCTGCACTGTGGGGCTGGCCACTCTCGTTCTCGTCGTGGCTTTGATCGCGGCCCGGGGCTTACTCGCCGTCGGGGCATTGTCGGGAGGATATACTCGGTAGGGGATCCCTACCGAGTCGGTAGATGCGCCATTGGGGCGTGGTCTGCCGCCGGGGCGTTGTCGAGGTTATGTGCTCGGCAGGGGATCCCTACCGAGTCGCGCGACCGATTCGTGTGATGGGGCTCATAGGCGGGCTGCTCCCGATGATAGTGAGCTACTTCGGGCCCCGCAGGGGGGCTATCCCGTACGGATATGAAATGGTAGCAACAGAAGTCCCCTAAGTCCCGCGCAAGAGGAAACTTTTGGTCGGAGACTTATTCCGGAAGTTCATATCGGGATGTAGCGAAGTGTCGGTGGGGCAGCCGCGGCGGCGCTTGGTACCGTCCCTACGTAGTCCCCCAAGTCCCCCGAACAGGGGGTTCCTCCCGGTCGGGAATTGTAACCGCTCCGAGTTTCAAGGGAAGCTCAAACGTCGTGGCCGTTGAGGTTCTCGGCGTAACCGCCGAGGTAGTGGGGTGATACGTGTCACGCCGGGCCGGTTTGGAACATCGTGGGGGAACTCAACCGTCGCTTTGACTCGTGTCGCCATCCTGGGCCGCGACGCTTCACGTGGTACGGTCAAGATGGGTTGACTCCCGCTATATATATGGGGGTGAAGAGGGTTCACTTCACATCATTCCTTCAATTTTCACATCGAGCTCGATTTCCGCTCGGTAGAGAGGACGAGAGCTCGTTTCGGTAGTCTGCTTGCGATCAGCCGGTATTCAGCTTTCAGCCTTCACAGAATGTAAGTACCGAGAGCCCTCATACTGTTTGTTTTTTGCTTTGCTCTTTGTAACGTAGTTTGAGTACCGGTGTCCAGCCTTAGTACCGAGCTAGGTTGCATAGGCATAGGTTGTCCCTCCCGGTAAGAACCTTGGTGCGATTTTTGCAGATGTCTGATTCAGAGAGCCAGAGCGCTAGTAGTGGTAACGCCTTCTCTGGGGAAGAGTCAGAGAAGAGGTCCTCAGTGGAGATTTTGGAGACAACGCCCGATACCGATAGTAGCAGTAGTGAAAGTAGGTCTTGTTCATCGGCCACGGAGGATGTCCGCAACCGGATAATGTTTGACACCATAGTTCAGGGGGTCACTACTGATGAGGACATAGAGCCCCTTCGTGCGGTTCCATATAGCAAGTCGAAGCCCGGTAGTAGTTCAACCCCAGCGACGGAGGGAGCAACGGATGACATACAGGTGGGGTTCGAGTGGACCGGATACCGTTGAGTGCGTCTACCGATGACGACTTGGCACACTGAGGGAGGCTTTCAAAATTCCGAACTCGGTGACGATGCGCCCGCTGAGAAGGGGAGCCGAGGAGTGCCTCGGCGGTACCGGGCGAGACTCGGTGCATCCCTTCTTCTTCGGTGAGGGCTTGAGGATTCCATTACCGGCTTACCAGCGAGAAATTTCTCGCCGAGGTTGGCCTTGTTATTGCTCGACCGAATCCCAACACTTCGCGGTCACAACTCCTTATATACTTTGTATCACCATTGCGGTTTCGGTGAGCCCGACCTGGCGGTGTTATTTAGCCAATGGGTGCTGGAGGAGCATTCGAAGCGGACAAGGGTTGGTACAAGGCCAAGTCGGTGTTGAAGCCATGTGCCTAGTGTCCCAGGGATACCGAGTGGATGGACGTTGAGTCCCGTACCGTCCTGTGAGTCGATGTTGCCTGATGAAGGATGCACTTGTCCGTGAGGAAATGGCGGGGCAGTTCGATATCGAAGCTCACGAGATCGGGGAGTCCCGACATCATTAAGGACCCGTTGGTGTTTGGTAATCCGACTTCTCAACAGACGTGGAAGAGTAGATACTTCTTTATCGGTGGGGGGTGGGAGTTCCCGGCCGGTTCGGTCCACCGGCAAAGAGAGTTCCGTGTCACTTTAAAGATGCTCCCGGTCGATAGACTTACCGAGCCAACAGCTTTGTGTTTGGGTGGTTGTCTCCCTCTATATTTGTACTAACCTGTCGTTTCCTCTTGTGCAGTTGATCAATCTTGGAGGAAGCTTACCGACAAACAAGAGGAAGAGATTGAGTGGATTCGGAGGAACATCTCAATAGTGTTGAGGAGGTTACCGTGCTTCTCAACCGGTACTCTCTTCATTTATCCGGTCTAGCTCCCGTTCCGAGCCCTTGTGAGTGACTCCCGCTTCCTCCTTCCCCCCCCTTTTTTTTTGTCTTGTCGAGTTGTTAACTTACCGGTGGTCGATTGCAGTCTTGCGCCAATACCGCCGGTACCGAACTCAGGAGACGACCAAAGTATGGGCCGTGAGCGTAAGTACTTCTACCGGCCAAGAAGGCCGTGGGTGAGGACCCACTACCGAAGCTCGATTGTGGATGCCGAGCAAGCCGGGGCCGCCGCCGAGGCTGCCGGTAAGTGGAAGAAGAAGAAGGCCCGAGAGGGCGCGTTCTACCGTCGAAGCCGAGGTAGAAGATGTGGAGGGGAATGCCGAGCCGGTCCCGAGACCGAGGTTGCTTCGAGGTCCCGGTTGGATCCTCGAAGAAGCGCACCGCTCGTGAAGAGGTAATTTCGACTACCTGTTTTTTTTTTTTTTTTTTTTTGTGCTTGCCGGTACGACCGTTGTGGTAGTTCATTAAACGGGTGAGGGACCACCGTAAAAAACGAAGGTGCAAGTGGCCGCGCGGACGAGGTGGCTCAAGGTGTAGAGGGTGCCGGTACCACCCCGGCTACGCACAGGTCCGGCTCGCTCCTATCTTCGGGAGGTCTATTCCTTCGAAAATGCCACGTTGTTTCGTGGCCGTGTGAAGAAGGCGCTAGAGGACCCGCTCCGGTCTCCCGGCTTGCTTCCTACCCGGAGATGAGCACGAAGGATCGAGGGATCTCCTTCTTTCAGTGCAAGCAGAGGGTACCGTTGCATTACCTCTCTCCCTTTTGTTGTTGTTTTTTTTTTGGTTTGCTTGACCTTCAATTGTACCGGTTTTGCGGTTGGCCTATGAGGAGATGCTCCTCGACCGCCGGTGCCGGAAGGAATTGCGAACGGTAGGCGGTAGAGCAGAGAGTCTGTAGGCAGGCTATGACACCATGTTCAAGATGAAGGAGGATGCGGTAGCCGAGCTTGCCAGGGTGAAGGATGAAGCCGATAGGCTTGTCCAGAAGGCCGAAGAGAAGGCCAAGGCTACTGTGGCCTCCGAGGTTGCCGTGATCCGAGCCGACCTCGACAAGCGGCTGGAGGAAGCTCTCGGTAGGGCCAAATCCGAAGCCGTGATGGCCACCGGCGGGACCGGGGGCGTGCCGTGGAGCAGGCCACCGCCTATATGGATGGCGGGAAGTACATTCTTGGGATGATCAAGGAGGCTTTCCCGGAGCAAGACCGGAGCCACCTGCCGGTGCCCGAGGTGACCGAGGGCTTTGTTGATGACGAGCACAAGGGCATCCTCCGGGAGATCGAGGAGGAGATTGCCGGTCCCTCCGAGAAGCAGCCGCAGCAGGGAGAGTGAAGTCTCCCATGTTTGGGTGGTGCCGGCCGTGGGCCGTGTATTTTCATGTTTTGCTTCTTTTTCTTTTTTTTGTTTGGGGAGTTTAAACCCCTTTTTGAACAATTGTCCCGGTAGGGAGTTCTCTCTCGGGAGCTAGTTATTTTGTTTGGCCACAAGGCCTTTTCTTTCTTGTTTGAACAATGGCGTGTTTCGCCTTTTCTATGAATTTCCTGTTTGTCTTTTTACATCAAGTTTTCACTCGAGAGGACTGGTTTATCCAATCTCTCTCCCGATATCGTTTTCTTGAGTACATTTCATGTGGGTAAGTGATACCGGCAGCATGATATGAAAAAACAGTGTAACTGGTAACAAAAAAACTTATGCATGGGGGTCGCTGGTACCGGCCACATGGCTTATAAAAGTTTTGCTTTCATTTTGGTTCTTGGCATGTTATTCACCTCGGTACGGTGCTGTTGCAACATGTTTATTATTGTTCCATTTCCGTCCGGAGGCGTCCCTCGCTAGATCGGTAGGAGAACAATACTACATGGTTTAAATAAAGTAAATGTACCGGTGTTGAGTGAATAATGCGGGTTTTAGCATTCTTGGAACAGAAGGTGACTTCTGGCCGGTTTTACATGAGTGCTGGTGGGAGCATTGCTCGACTGAGCCGTGATATTTTGAATTTCACATAAGGGGTTTGTACATGAGTACCGGTGGGAGCATTGCTCGACCGACCTACCCTGCCGGTATATTCCGGGCTTTTTCTAGGCATGGTCTACGGGTAGTAGTAGCGAAGGTGCTCTATGTTCCATGGTCGTGGGAGTATGTAGCCGGTGGAGTCCATGAGCCAGCAGGTTCCCGGCTTCGAGGACTTCGATCACCCGGTACGGACCTTCCCATCGTTGGTTGAAAGTCAAAGCTGCAGAGTCCTTCGTACTTTGCCTTACCCGACGTAGTGCCCAGTCCCCCAGTTTGAGGTATCGAACGTTTGCCTTCGTATCAAACTTGCGTTTGAGCCGGTTTTTGTGTTCTGCATTTCAGAGGTTGGCTTGTTCCCGACGTTCCTCGAGTAGGTCCCGGTTGAGGCACAACTGTTCTTCATTTTCATTTGGATCGTACGTGTCGATCCGGTGTGTTGTGGAATTGATTTCAACCGGTACCACGGCTTCTGCACCGAAAGCAAGGTAAAATGGCATCTCGCCGGTGGCAGCCTTGTATGAGGTGCGGTACGCCCAGAGAACCTCCGGTAGCAGTTCAGGCCATGCGCCTTTCTTGTCACCGAGCTTGGTCCTCATGGTTCGCTTCAGGATTTTGTTCACTGCCTCCACCTGACCGTTGGTCTGTGGGTGGGCTACCGATGCAAAGAAAAGGGTGATACCCTTCTCCCAGCAGATTTTCCTGAAGGATGCAGAGTCGAATTGCTTACCATTGTCGGTAATAATGACTTGAGGGATACCGAAGCGGCAGATGATGTTTTCCCAAATGAAGGATTGTACTTGCTGGGAAGTAATTAACTTGAGGGCTTTAGCTTCTGTCCACTTGGTAGAGTAATCGGTGGCGACTACCACGTATTCTACACCATTGGTACCCTTAGGCATGGGCCCGATTAAGTCTATTCCCCATTGGGCGAAAGGGCATGGGTTGACCATTGTCTCAAGTGGCTGGGACAGTTTCGGTATGTTCGGTGCGTAGAACTGGCAGGCTTTGCATTGCCTTGTAAATGATACTGCGTCCCGGAGGAGCGTTGGCCAGAAGTAGCCGAGGCGGACGAGTTTGTGGGCCATTGCTCGTCCTCCCGGGTGGTGGCCACAGATGCCCTCGTGTACCTCCTTGATGGCCTCTCGGGACTCGGCCGGTCCGAGGCATCGTAGGTATGGTAGGGAGTGGGCCCGCCGGTAGAGATGGTTGTTGATGATGAGGTACCGGGAGGACCAGAACTTTATTTTCTTTGCCTCATCATTATCTCTCGGGAGGGAGCCATCACGCAAGTACTCGAGAATTGGTTTCATCCAGTTTTCCTCCTTGAAGAGGCCATTTTCACGCGCCAAAATTGATACGCGCAAAAATAACATCAAAATAAATTAAAGAATGTATAGATGTAATTATATACAAATCTTTGCAACCAATAAAAATGTCGATGAATAGTATAGTGGAAACAATGGTCATTACCCACAGGGGATTGTTTATTTGCTTTTTTATGTCACGAAAATTAAATAATATAAACAACAAAAAATTTATTTACAAATATATACAATATATACAAAAGATGTTTTTCGGTTTTTTGTTTGAAATAATTGAAATCAAGAAATAAATAAAAGAAAATATTTTTGGATTTTTGTTTTTGGAAATTAAATGAAACAAAAATAGTAAAACAAATATTACACACTCTTGATACGTTAACCTATAACTTCCTTTCAATTAAATGTAATTACTCAGACTGAGCCAATGGCATGTTGCACTTAATCTATGGTTCTCTCTTACTTGGTATGTTAGGTGCATGACATGTACTTATAATTTAGCTTCTAAAATACAACCTAGAATGGCATGTTCATAGATTCAGCATTAAGAAGTCATTATGCATAAAGAGAACGAGTAACTCTAGGCAACTTCGACACTGGTGTAGTTCTAATTGCCTAGAAGATGATTCATATAACGATAGCTTACACCGCTATTTGCTACTTCTAGAATATATGATGATATGACGGTCCACATATACTCATAGCCATAAAACCCTAGCATGCTTACTATGTTTGCAACCACAATAAACAACTAGCAATTTATCGATGACAAAGCAATGAATCAAACAAACATTTTTTTTTGGTCAAACAACATTCAATATCAGAAAAATTATAAATCAACGTCAATCAAGAGTAATAGGGATAAACCCTAAATTATTACACAAAATAATAAAACAAAGTTTAAAACAAATATATTTACACAATAACATTTACCCAAATTTATTCACACAAAATTCTAATGCGAAAATTAAATTAAACAAAACAAATATAATAATTAAACGAGTTTGGGTAAGTGTTACTGTTGTGTCCATGAAAATGGACACTTGTCGTCAGGTGTGGGTGGACGACTCAACCATGTGCGCGTGAAGACGGCACTGCCCTTCTGGCGAAGGTGGAGGGCTCGACTGTTTTCGAACGATATTTGGATGTGGCGGGGGTCCATTTCAGTTGGACTTTGGATTCGTCGGGGGCCCAATTCGGATTGGGCTTGGCCGGCATGGGCCAGGTGCAGTTAATGGATTTGTTGGGCTTGGACTGATGTGGGAGGCCCAGATTGTGTTGGGCTTGGGTCTTGTGATTCCGATGGCAGCGTCCGTGGTTACCGGAAAGAGGGACGACGTCGGCGTCGTGAATCCGGGGCATATCGGCGGCGACGACCCCGGCAGAGCACGGTGATTGAAGCAAAGATGGCAACAGAGATACCGTGGTCTTGTGGTGATTGTGTGGTCATCGATGAGTCCGAGAGAGACCGGGCTCGTGGGTATTCGAATCGGGTCTGTTGCTTGAGTTGTGATCTTACCGTGAATGGTAAATTGCAGGTGATGGCAGAAGAGGAAGAGCTCACGAATTTGGAATGGAATTGGTTGATGAATGGGATGCTAGGCTTTGGTTGATTTAAGCTGTGGTGAAGTGATGGTGGTGATTGCTGTGATAAAGGCTCGGGGTTGAGCTTGTGATGGTTGAGATTGTATTGGCAGTGAGCTTCCTTAAATAGAGAAGGAAATGGGGAGCAGCTGAAGCATGGGAAGGAACAGGTGGTGGTGGGTTGGTAGCCTGCCAAAGGAACAGGGAAGCTGTGCTGCTACTGAAAAACATGGGCTGCTGGCTACAGGTGATGGCGGGCTGGAGTTGGTGGTACAGTGGCTGCCGGCAAGATGAAAAACGTGAGGGAAGAAGGTTCTGCAGTTGCAAAGAGAACAAAACAGAAAAATAATCAAAGAAAAATAATAAATAATTCATTAATACATAAATAAATATGGGAAAATAAAATGGAAGTTTTCAATGAATTTTGCCACAGTGCGTGGTGGATGCGCCTGATTTGTGGTGATTCGCCGATTAATTTTTCGGGATTCGAAACGGATTTCGAAATCTTTGTACAAGCTTTGGTCTCCACATGTCTGAAATAATAACCAGTGTCATTATTTCGTCTGAAAAGTCACGGTTGACTCTTCGTCATTCTCGGAATTGCGCTAAAACTTCTAAAATACACCTTTTATGTCCAAATTATCATTTTGTCTATATTTTCCCTATTCACAAGAAAACACACATTAAATAGACAGATACGCTCTCGGAAAGCCTAATCCAAGTAATTAGAAGCACTTTGTCTACGTATTTTACGTCCACATCACTCCTCTAGGCGCAAGTGGTTGACCTCGGTTGGCGCTGTCTCGGTGCTTCGACTTTCTAGCATGTCAATAGGTACAGAGTTCCCGGGGTTAGGATCAATAGCCGAGGCTATTCTGGCTAGGGCGTCAGCCCTCTGATTTTCTTCTCGCGGTACTTTCGTTAGCTTGATGCATGAGAAACCGGCAGTGAGCTCTCTTGCCAAAGCTACGTACCGAGACATGATGGGATCTTTGGCTTGGTAGTCCCCCGTGACTTGGTTGACAATGAGTTGTGAGTCGCGGAAGACTTGGAGCTGCTGGGCTCCCATGTGCCGGACCAGCCGAAGGCCGGCCAGGAGTGCTTCGTACTCGGCCTCATTGTTGGAAGCTTTGAAGTTGAACCGGAGGGCACACTCGAGCCGAGATGTGTCGGGACTCCCGGTGTGGGGTGTGATGAGAATGAGTCCTGCCCCGCTACCGTGGGTGTTCGAGGCGCCATCCACATATAGCTGCCAGATCGGTAGTGCGAGATCAAACTGTGTTTCCTCGCCGGTGGCTTGGGCCGTCTCGGCCGAGCCGGCTCCTTCTACCGATGTGGGTGTGGACTGCACAGATGTGAATTCAGAGACAAAGTCAGCCAGTACCTGTGCTTTGATTGCCGGTCGAGGCCGGTAGGTGATGTCGAACTCACTGAGCTCGATGCTCCACTTCATGAGTCTGCCAGATGCCTATGGCTTTTGCAGGATCAGCCTGAGTGGGTGATCGGTAAGCACCACAATGGGGTGTGCCTGGAAGTATGGGCGAAGTCTTCTGGCTAAGATCATGAGTGCGAGGATGAGCTGCTCGATTTCGGGGTACCGAGTCTCGGTATCCACGAGAGACTTGCTTGTATAGTCTACTGATAGGTCCTCCTTGACTAGGATCGAACTCACAGCGGTCCTTGATACAGATAGGTATAGGAATAGAGGTTCGCCCAATACCGGTCTGCTGAGCAGTGGCACTGCTGCCATATACTCCTTCAATGCTGCGAAGGCTTGCTCGCACTCGGTGGTCCAGCCTTCAAACTTCTTCCCGGTCTTCAATATTTTGAAGAATGGGGCACACCGGTCGGTGGACCGTGATATGAACCGGGACAGAGCTGCGATCCTGCCGTTAAGGCTTTGGATGTCCTTGAAGGTTTTGGGAGACTCCAAGTCCAGGATCGCTCTGATCTTCTCGGGATTAGCCTCGATGCCTCGGTGGCTGTTTCTGCCATTTCCCGATGGCTCGGGAGGAACGGGTCAGAGACCTTCGGTAGCCACAATCACACACAAAGGACATAGAGACAAGATTTATAGTGGTTCACCTGGCTCAATGCGAGTCCTAGGCTACGTCCACTTTAGGGGTTTCACTATGGTGAATAATCATTACAAGTGTTTGGGATGTACCGAGAGGGGGTACCGGTAAGGTACTTAGTCCTGAGAGGGTCCTTGGTACCGAGATGGACTCGAGGTACCGATAAGACACTTAGTACCGAGAGGATACTTAGTCCTGAGAGGGTCCTTGGTACCGAGATGGACTCGAGGTACCGGTAAAACACTTAGTACCGAGAGGGTACTTGGTACCGAGATGGGCTCGAGGTAACAGGAGCTTGACTCCCAATGTAGGGGCTGAAGTCAGCCTGTCCTTCTAAGTGAGGGAGGAGTCCCTTTTATAAGTAAGGGACCTCCTCTCCTCTTACATTTCTCCAATGTGGGACTCAAAGTCCCTTATGATATTCTATGGTGGGGAGCTCCCTTATAGATGTGAGACTCCCTCACCTTACATTTGCCTATCACTCCTTGTCTTCCTCTAGCTTGACCATGACATACACCGCGTCGGTGATATGGTAGCAACAGTGGCTGACCATGAAACCAAGGAATTTCCCCTCGCCTACGCAGAAGACGCACTTCTTGGGATTGAGCTTCATCCCATAGTCTTGGAGAATGGAGAATGTCTCCTGAAGGTCGGTGAGGTGGTCACCCTGCTTGAGGCTCTTGACGAGCATGTCGTCTACGTACACTTCCATGGTCTTCCCGATCTGCCTGGAGAACATGCGGTTGACCAGCCGTTGATAGGTGGCCCCGACATTTTTCAATCCGAAGGGTAGGACCTTGTAGCAGTATAAACCTTGGTCGGTCATGAAGGAGGTGTGATCCTGGTCTTCGGGATCCAGCTTGATCTGGTTGTAGCCTGAGTAGGCATCCATGAAGCTCAAGGCCTCGTGGCCGGCAGTGGAGTTGACAAGCTGCTCGATCCTCGGTAGAGGGAAGCTGTCCTTGGGACATGCCTTGTTGAGATCGGTGAAATCGATGCACATTCGCCACTTCCTGTTGGGTTTCTTCACTAGTATCGGGTTGGCTAACCACCAGGGGTATTGAACCTCCCTGATGAAACCGATGCTCAACAGTTTATCGACCTCAGCCTTCATAGCCTCGTACCGCTCCTGGTCCCCGACGCGTCTCTTCTGCCGTACCGGTCGGTAGGCAGGATCAATCCCGAGTTTATGAGAGATGGTTGTTGTAGAGATGCCGGGCATGTCGGCATAGGACCAGGCAAAGACCGAAGCATTGTCTTTGAGGAGCTTGATTAGGTCTACGTACGCAGGGCGACCGGTAGGCCGGTACCGATCTTGACTACTCTGTCAGACTGTTAAGGGAACAAGGCAATCTGTTCCACCTTCTCGTGGGGTTTTCCTTGTATGACTACCGCTCCCTCTCGGGGGTCATCTGGTCTGTCCGCTCCTGTCGCGTTATCACCGGGGGTGATGCTGCACACGTCCCGGGAGGGCTGTCGTGGCTTCGTTTCTTGGGCATAGCAGGACCGGGCCATGGGCTGGCTTCCTCAGATAGAGGCAATCCTGGCGGGAGTGGGGAATTTCAGCATGAGCAAGTAGTATCACACACAGGCTCTGATCTGGCAGAGGATGAGCCTACCGAGTATGAAGTTTTAGGAGGACTCGCAATCCACTACCAGCGTGTGAGCCGATACCTTCTGGGATCGTGGGTATTGCCCAACCTCGACGTTGAGCCAGACGCTACCGAGGGGCTGGACAAGGTCTCCCGAGAAGCTGATGAGCGGGTTTACCGTCCTTGAGATGTTCTCGAGGGGCAGGTCCAATTTGAGGTAGACACTCTTGAAGATAACATTGGCAGAGCTGCCACCGTCGACCAACACCTTGTGCATCAGGTCGGTATGGACTTTGGCGGAGATTACGAGTGGGTCATCGTGGGGGGTCACGATGCCGGCTTCCTCTTCGCTGGAGAACTCTATATTCCAAGGATCCCGTTTCTGCCTCTTTTGCACCGGCGCAGACTGTACCGAGAAGCACTGTAGGTGCTGCTTAGCTTCTTTCATATGGGATCTGTGTTCGGAATGAGTGGTACCGTAAAGGGTAGATCCTCCACTGATGGTGAAGATTTCCTTTCGGTACCCCTGAGGGGCTTGGCCAACATACTGGGCGAGCTTCCCATCCCAATGCAATTGTTTAGCAACATCCCTCAGGGCCTGACACTCCTCGGTATTATGAGTATCAGACTGATAGTGAGTACAGTATTTGCCGATGTTGACCCGGTTGCCAGCATATGGTGGCTTCTTCCACTGCTGAGGGAAGAGTTGGGTGTTTTCCTTGTAGATGTCCTCCATTGGCTTGTTGAATATGGTACAGACCGGTAGGCTGTCATCTGCAAGGTCCTGCCGGTTGGATTTCTTGGACCGGTTGTGCCTCCATGAATTCTTCTTCTTGGGGTATTGGTTGTACCCGGTTTCAGTCCAGCCTTGGCTCGGAGTGTTCACCTGGTTGATGTCGGGAGCTGGGGTGTACGGCCATCCGCCTTGGTAAGCTTGGGGTGGGCCCTGGGTTGAGTAGCCGGAGCTCTGCCCCGGTCGTGTTGACTAAAATAGGGCGGCATCCTTGGCTCGCGAAGAACCGGAGTCAACCCGGTACACCGGTCGGTGCTGGTGGTTCCGGGGAGCCTGGTATTGGTGACCCCGCTCCCGACGGGGGGGGGTCTTACCGCCGATTGTTATTCGGCTCCCCCAATTATTGTTCCGGTTGTTCCCCCGGTTGCGCTTGTCATTCTGCCTTGGTTCTTCAACCTTAGGCGCGCCGACCTTCTCCCCGCTTGCGTTTATCCCGGTAGGGTCCACGATCACCGTGGAGGCGTTGCTGCCTTTGTGCATTTCGTTGAGCTGAGATTTCCTCTCGTAGATCAAGTAGTAGCTGCGGGCGTACTGGCTGGTTCTGCTCATGAGCTCGGTATAGGTGAAGACCATGTTGGTAGAGTTCAGCTCTCTGAGGAACTCTCCCGGTTCTAGGCCATCCCGGAAGATCTGTGCTGCACGGATGTCATCCTTGGTGTTGTAGCACCGGTAGGCAGCTTTGAACCGTTCCATGTAGTCAGCCAACCGTTCGCCCGTGGCTTGCTGGAAGCCGGTGAGCTCCCCTACCGTGTAGAAGAAGCTGGACTTGGTGGCATACTCGGTGGTGAAGGCTTCAACCAGCTGTTCGTAGCTGTCGATGGACTCCGGCTCTAGTTGATAGAACCATAACATGGCCTCCTGAGTCAAGGTATTGACAAAGGCATGGCACCAGTCCTCATCGGTATAGCCCCTGCCGTTGTAGGCAGACTGGAAGGCAGTCACATGCATCACCGGGTCTTCCTTGCCCGTGTAAGAATCCATCTTGAGGTTCTTGAATTGCCGGTTATGGTTATGGATTCTTCCGGTGAAGGGACCGACGGGTTTTTTGGCCATGCCGAGGCTAGGTGCACTTCTGGCGGTACCAGTCTCAACTCTTCTGAGACGGTCATTGAGTTCCCGAAAGAGGCTGGTTGATTTGCACTTATTTATAGCGCAAATTGTATTCCTAATCACGAGAGTTAAGCTTGCCCGAATGCATTTTGTTACTATTAATATGCGTTTTCATGATTTCAGGTTACTTATGTGAGTTGAAGTAATTCGGCACAAGAAGGTGCATTTTGACTACTTTTGGGCACAATTCCGAGAAGAGGACAAGAAGTCAACCGTGGCTTCTAGGCATTGAAGATTGCACAAATTTACCTTCGGAAGACGTTGCCATTGAAGGACTTGAAGAATCGAAGAAAGGAAGGAAAATGAAGAAATTGCATTTCCGGCGATTTTTCCGGCCAACCACCACCACAAGAGGCGGCAGTACCGCCGGACCACCACCGGAGCCCCACCACATGTAGAGAGACTCTCCTACATCAGCTTCACACATGTGCATGGCTGATCACATATCCACTAATCCCTCCACTCATCCATAATTTCCTCAACTTCCCATTACTTTCCATTACTTTTCCAATCCACTCACATATTCTATTGGAAATTCATTTGGAGGCTGCAAGAGAGCTGTTGGCAGCCATCCCATAACCCTAATTGAGTTACACAATTCGTCCATACCAAGAATCAACCATCCCATTCCATATTCAGCCACCAAGAACACCAAGAACACCAAGAAACTGCCCAGTTTTGTTCTTGCATTTTCACCACTTTCCACTACTCAAATCACTTTCCTTCCTTCACGAAAGTTGTTCCTAAGGCATCCATTTATCTTAGGAACCAACTTTCATCACCATTCCACCATCATTCCACCACGTTTCAAGCTCCACAGCTGGGAATTCGTCAAGAACACAAGATTCCAGAAACTTGAAGGAGAAGAAGCTTGGAAGGGAAGAGGAGTTTAAGAGGGGGCTGTCATCTACACTTGGAGTCACCAAGGAGCTGCTGGCCATCATCCCTTGAGAATTTCTTAACCCTACTCTTGTTATTCTTTGTATCTATGTTTCCATTCTTGACAATATTGATGTATTCCTTGAACATGTGTGAGTAGTTCTTTAAGATTGGGGACTAGGGTTGTGTGCCCTAGTCCATTGATGATGGATTTATGATACTTGATGTTTATGCATGTTGGTTGATTTTTAGATATGTTTATTGTCTATTTGTGTTAGATGCTTGCTTAGGAATATGTCAAAATTCATGAGCATGTGTTTAATCCATTTTGGTGTGAATTTATAAGCATGACAACCTTATTAATTCTAGACAAATGACAATGAACATGATGAGTATGAGTGTGACACTTGACTTGTTTGATTTCCTAAGTCTTGATGCTTCAACCCTCCATTCATTCTTGAATGAGAGGACTAATTCATTGTGACCCTAATAAGGCACAATTGTTATCATAGAAGATGATCCTAGAAATAGGATATGGAAATTGATCCTTTTATCAACTTGATTTTGTGAGTTTATCCTCTTGATGCATGGTACTTCAACCCTTCATTCACACTTGAATGCAATGACTAATCCTTATGACCCTAATAAGGCATAAGACTACCATAGATTGCAAAACATATGTGCATAGCATTGTATGTATGGACTGTGGGGATTGATTCACAAGCCTCTTTAACATGTATTTACATTGGTTATCTATTCATCGGATATGGATTAGAGTAAACCCGAAACCTCAATCATCTTCATCACTTGATCACAAACACACTCTTGTTGGGCTTGTCACCTCAACAACTTTGCAAAGCTATTATTCACAATCATTTGTGAACTTTACTTGTTTTCACTTAGAATAGATTGGTCACATTGAGCTACTGTTTTGGTCCTTGTCACTCAAGAGTGACACCCCTTTGAACACTACACAAGCATGTTGCACATACTCCACTTCACTAGTATATAGCTCATCTCTTATCTCACCATTCTAGTGCTATTACATCTTGGTTGCATTGTTTACCAAATAGGGATCTTGGGCCTTCCAATCCCTTGGGTACGATATTTCCCCGGTCATTAATCTTTACCATCCACTACACTTTGACGGCGATACTCCCAAACACGAGATTATCGTTGAGTCAAATGGCGCCGTTGCCGGGGATTGAGGTTAAACCTTGATCCTTTGGTGATCGTAGCCGGGTTGTTCTTAGAACTATTCTTTAGTTTAGATTGTTTGATAATTGTTTTGTAGTTGTTTGTTCATAAGTGTTTGTGTTTCCTTAAGTTTGCATCTTGTTTGTTTGTTGTGTAGTTTCCTTCATTGCATTGCATGTTGCATTTGTGTTTAGCTTGTGTCAAGTGTTGTTCTTGCTGTTATTTAGTGTGTAGTTGCATCTTAGTTTGCTTCAATTCAAGCTAGGTTAGTTCCCTTGCCTATCTAGGGAAGGTCTCAAAATCTGTTTTCAGTTTTGTTTAGCTACTGTCCTCTGTTTTCTCAATTTTTGTTAAAATAGTAAATCAACCCAGAAAATTCTAAAAATTTGTGTGCTACTGTGTTTACGTGTCTAGTATACGTGGTTAAAATTTCAGGTTATTTGGTTAAGCCTAGCTTAGGTAAATAAATATTTCTTGTGATACTGGTCGTCAGGATCATTTTCTGGAACCTCTCTGTCTAACTGATCCGTCCGGACGCCCTTTGAATTCCAGAAAACATGCTCTCTGACTCTTGATTCGTCCGGACGCCCCTTCTAGTGTCCGGACGCCCACTAGTCTGTGAGGTAAAACCCGTGCAATCCGTCCGGACGGATCCACTCCGTCCGATCGTCTGGGAGCTATCCAGAGACTGTTTTGATTGTTCTCTTTTGTTTGTTGCTTCTAATTGGTTCCATAGCTTGTATACTTGTGTTTGATTGTGTATTTGTTTGTTCCTAACCTCTTGTTGTGTGTTAAAGGTACAATGGGAGATGTACACAATGATCAAGGTCCACCATAGGTTGAAGAGGAGCTACGATTGAGTCACTACTCATGTCCGAACATAGTGGATTCACCTTCATGCATTGTGCATCCTCATCCAAATGTGGCTTATGAAATCAAGCACTCCACTCTTTCAATCTTACCTACATTTCATGGTGTGGCCAAGGAGAAGCCATATGAACATATCATTGAGTTTGATGCGATGTGCAGCACTCTAAACCGTGGAGGCTTATCAATTGGTGAAGTGAAGCTTCAACTTTTTCAGTTCTCTCTCAAGGACAAGGCAAGGATATGGTTTCACAAGCTCAAGCCTAAGAGTATCCTCTCTTGGGATGACATGCAAAAGGTATTTCTCAATGCCTATTACCCACATCATCGGACCACTACAATGAGACACAGCCTCACCAATTTCTTCCAAGAAGAGCGTGAGACCATTTATGATGCTTGGGAGCGCTTCAAGGACTTGGAGCTTGGTTGTCCACACCATGGCATAAGCAAGTGGCTGTTAGTTTCTTCTTTCTACAATGGTTTGTTTGATGATGATCGTAGAAGACTTGACAATGCTTGTGGTGGAAGTTTTCAACGGAAAGGACCTAATGCCGCTTGGGATATCATTGAAGAAATTTCTGTTCAGTCCGGGCAGTGGGATAACCAAGGGAGAAGGAGAGAATGAAGAGGAAGAGATGAGTATTTCCAAGGAGGAAGAAGAAGAAATGATGAGTTCTATGGGAGAAGCTCCTATGAGGTCTCTCAAGTTCAAAGGGATGAAGATTTCATGAGTAGCAAGCTTGAGAAGCTTGAAGCTTCTTTGAACAAGAAAATTGATTTGCTACTCCAAGTGCAAAGGGCCCCTTCACCTCCATCCAATGCACAAGTCAAAGTGACCTCTTCAATTTGTTTGCTTTGTGAAGCCGCTGATCATGATACTCAAGAGTGTTATCTTGCATCTCAATATCCAAATTTTGTGGAGACACACTTGTATCAAAATGAGCAACAAGCATACCCTCCAAGGAATCAAGGTTTTGGAGGAAGAAATCATGCAAGTTATCAAGGAGGAGCTTCCAACTACACTCATGGAGGAGCAAGCACATACCAGCCACATATCCCTGGGTTCAATGCACCACAAGCTCAAGAGCCAAGCTTGAAAGAAATACTTGCTGCTCTCACTACTAGCCAACTGAAAACAGATCAACAAATGTCAAACTTGGCACAAGGGCAGCAAAATCTTCAACAAGACTTGCAAAATCTTGAATTTCAGTTTGGGAAGCTTGCCAAGGAGCTTAGTGGAAGGCCACAAGGTGAGCCAAATCCAAGAGGCAAGCAACATGAACAAGTAAATGCCATCTCTACTCTTCGTTCGGGTAGAGTCTATGACAACAAGGTCCAATCTCACCCCACTACAATTTTAGGTAAGCCTCCTTCTCTTACTACTATTACTTTGGATATTGATGATATTGATGCATATGTGGAGAATGGGGCCGGAAGGGAAAAAAATGTACCTTCCGGCAAATTGGATTGTGGAGATGTGACCTTGTCTAATATACGGAGAAATAAGGGGGTGGATAAGGAAGCCGGTGGGGAAGAAAATGTACCCACCGGAGGAGTTTCGAAGAAGACATCATCAAGTGTTGTCAACAAGGAAGATGGCATTCCCCTTGGCAATGAATTTGGGCAGCTCTCTCTAGAGCAAGAATTTGAGAAAGAAGACCATGAAAAGAAGAAGGGCAGAAATGTATCGTTTCAAGAAGAGCATGTATCGCATGACAATGTACCAAGAAGAGTACCGGTATGTGTACCACTTTTGGACTTGAAACACTATCAAGTTCCACTTCCATTTCCTGAAGTTCGCAGTAAGGAGGAAGTAAAGAAGAAGCAAAACAAGCACCGAAAAGAGTTCATGGAAATGTTCAAGACGGTGAACATCAACATCCCTCTCATTGAGGCCATCAAGCAATTTCCTCCTTATGCTAAATTTTTGAAAGAGATGTGTACCAACAAGAGGAAATTCACTAAGGATGAGCAAATCACTTTGAGTGAAGAAGTTTCAGCTGTGCTACTAGGGAAGCTTCCTCCAAAGCTCAAGGACCCCGGATCATTCACCGTTCCATGTACTATTGGGAACAAGGGATTTGAGCAAGCAATGTTAGATTTGGGTGCCTCCATCAATCTCATGTCTTATCACATTTACAAGACTCTTTCCTTGGATGACATTAAGCCTCTTAAGATATCTCTTAAGATGGCGGATCAAAGAATGGTAACTCCACGAGGAGTGGTGGAGGATGTCTTAGTAAAAATTGATGATCTCCTTATACCGGCAGATTTTGTTGTGCTTGACATGAAGGAGAGTTTAAATGGAGAAGAGAATGAGATACCTATCATCTTGGGAAGGCCATTCATGGCCACTGCTGGGACAAGAATTGATGTCCAAAAAGGGATTCTCACAATGACGGTTTTTGATACAACCGTAGGATTTCGAATCTTTGATGCTATGAGAAGTCCCATGCCTTTAGGGGATTGTTTCCAAATTGAAAAGTGTGAGCAGCTGGAAATTGATAAGAGTACACATATGGGGCTACAAATTTTTGAAGAGTATGTGAAGCAACACCCTCCATCAAGTGAAGCAAGAGAGGTGACAAGTAAAGCTTCAAAGAAGAGAGTGGTTGGCAAAGCCAACAAAAAGAAGAAGAATGTGTCATATGCTGGGCCAACACGTCTCACTCCCAAGTTTCTCAAGCCAAGTAGCTGTTTTGGTGGGAGCTGCAGCAAGACCACCATGGTGGGTGGCAAGAAGGAGAGCTTTGAGCCTCCATGAGCAACAAGAAGAACAAGACCGGCTTGAAGTCTATAAAGAAAAGCGCTTGTGGGGAGGCAACCCCATGTCACTAATAGTTGTTTTAAATTTTGAATAAAGAGTTTTTGGAAGCACGGGACGTGCTAAGTTCGGAGTTCCGGAATGGGGAGCACAAATAAGTCGTTTTGCAATGTGTCCAGAATCTGCCTGTGCAGGTCAGACAATTTACGGGGGCCTTTTCTCTCATCCTAGCCGTTAGAATGAGCTGAGCTGTTCCTCAAAGTTGTTCCCCTATGTGTCTACTACCTCTGGTTTAAATTTCATGGTGATCGGACCATTGGATATCCAGATATTCAGCTATCAATAAGTGGTACTTAGGCCTAAGTTGACTTTCTCAGCCCTTACTTTGACCAGTTCGTGTTTTATCCTCCAGTAGGCGTTTGGGGTATTTCCAGTGGCTGACATGAAGCCATTTGAGTCTATTTTTCAACAGAATCACTACATTCCTATTCCTACCATTGGAGTTATGCCCCTGGGAAAGGGGAGAGGTCAAAGCTGATTCACTGTACTCACTCTTGCTCAACAATATTCACCATGGAGCACACTTGGAGCTTACGTATGGAAGTCAAGGCTTTATGCCTTGAGGTTGGTGATTGTTGGTGCCTGCTGAATATCATTGTGGAGATCGCCATAAGGAAGTTTTCATTTTACTTCACTCACATTATTTTGTTTTTTGTTAATTGTTTTGTTTTGTGTTTTGTGTTTTGTTTGTTTGTTTTGTGTGTTGTTTGTCATATCTCTCACCCAACGTAAATTGTTAAATTCACTTATCACATTGGGGACAATGTTAAGTTTAAGTGTGGGGGTGGAGATTGGGTTCGTTCTAGCCAAAAAGTTTCAAATTTTTCAAAATTTTGTCAAGTTCCAGTAGCTAATCCGTCCGGACATCCTACTAGTGTCCGGACGCCCTCAAGTCTGGGAGGTAAACCCGAGTGATCCGTCCGGACGCCCCTACTAGGCGCCCGGACACCCTATGTAATCTCAGAAAACCTGCTCTCTGCCACTTGATCCGCCCGGACGCCCAAACAACGCGCCCGGACGCCAGAGCCCCTGATTGTGAAATTTTGGCATTTTTGTTTGTTTTTGTGTGTTGTTTGTGTTTTGTGTCCATTTTCTCCGATCCCAATGATGAATTGAGCTTACTTTGTTGTGTTCTAGAGACTGTGATCATTGTTGAGGCTTGATATGATTTGCTTTGAGTTTAATATGCATGATTCTTGATTGCTTGATTACCATGTACACTTCACCATTGTTGATTCGTTGATTGCAATCCGAGAAGCACACTTGACATGTATTGCCATGCATACCCAGAAATTGTGAGGTTTTGAGCCCATTGAATATGCACATGTATGCATCTTTAATGTTCTATTTGTTCTTCATGTGTGAACATTGCATAAGGTTTGGACCTAGAACTTGCTCAAAGACCGCTTGAAGCTTTTGATTGATCCATTTTGAGTTAGAAATGACTAAGGCATTAGTTGAACACCATTGCCAAATTGACCATCATCCATATGAATTTGAACTCTAGGAATAGCCTACTTGAGCCATATACATCATTAGCTTTCCTTTGTTCACCCACATCACACACATTCATTCCACCACTTCAAAAGACTCATTCCATTGTGTTTACAAGACTTTGATAGTGACTTCTTATCCTTAAATGCTTGAGAGTTTATGATTGTACTAAAAGGAAAGTTTGGAGGAGTTAGTTTATTGTTATTGTTCAAAGAAAGAAAGAAAGAAAATAAAAAACAAAAAGAAGGAATAAAGTTCCTCAAGAAAAATAAAGAAAAAAAATAGAAAATGAGAAAGAAGAAAAATCCAAAAAGAAAGTAGTTTGTGAATAAGGTTGGAGGAGAATAAGAAAATAATTTGGTTGAAGCATTTGGTTGAGTTTCAAAGTCGTTGATATGTCTTGTGAACACTTAGCACCACTCATATTTCCATTCCATTCCATTCACCCATTGGCCCTTTTTTACCATTATAAGTCCTTGAGATCTAACAATTTATGGTTCGATTTGTAGAGAGTTGGTTGATGAGCAAGCATATGGGAACATTCTTTGTGCATTTGTTATGAGAGTAAACACTTTGACCCTATACACTTGAGCGGAAATACTTAGTGATCTTTGCGAGAGTTGTGGTTAATGTGTTTAGTGTGCCTATTTGATTGCATGAGATGGATTGTACTTTGGTTTCCACACACTTCACCGAGCATGATTGAATTGCGCTTGTTAAATTCTTAGCAAATTTGTGAAGCCTTGATTTATGATCTTATGTCTCTTGTTTACAACATCCCGAGCTCGTTGAGGACTATGGTTGGAGAAAATTTTGTTTGAATTATGTTTTTCCCTTTCTTGTGTTGCATTGTGTTTCCCTTATTGTTCTATGTTCTGTTTGCTTGAGGACAAGCAAGATTCAAGTGTGGGGGTGTGATTTGCACTTATTTATAGCGCAAATTGTATTCCTAATCACGAGAGTTAAGCTTGCCCGAATGCATTTTGTTACTATTAATATGCGTTTTCATGATTTCAGGTTACTTATGTGAGTTGAAGTAATTCGGCACAAGAAGGTGCATTTTGACTACTTTTGGGCACAATTCCGAGAAGAGGACAAGAAGTCAACCGTGGCTTCTAGGCATTGAAGATTGCACAAATTTACCTTCGGAAGACGTTGCCATTGAAGGCCTTGAAGAATCGAAGAAAGGAAGGAAAATGAAGAAATTGCATTTCCGGCGATTTTTCCGGCCAACCACCACCACAAGAGGCGGCAGTACCGCCGGACCACCACCGGAGCTCCACCACATGTAGAGAGACTCTCCTACATCAGCTTCACACATGTGCATGGCTGATCACATATCCACTAATCCCTCCACTCATCCATAATTTCCTCAACTTCCCATTACTTTCCATTACTTTTCCAATCCACTCACATATTTTATTGGAAATTCATTTGGAGGCTGCAAGAGAGCTGTTGGCAGCCATCCCATAACCCTAATTGAGTTACACAATTCGTCCATACCAAGAATCAACCATCCCATTCCATATTCAGCCACCAAGAACACCAAGAACACCAAGAAACTGCCCAGTTTTGTTCTTGCATTTTCACCACTTTCCACTACTCAAATCACTTTCCTTCCTTCACGAAAGTTGTTCCTAAGGCATCCATTTATCTTAGGAACCAACTTTCATCACCATTCCACCATCATTCCACCACGTTTCAAGCTCCACAGCTGGGAATTCGTCAAGAACACAAGATTCCAGAAACTTGAAGGAGAAGAAGCTTGGAAGGGAAGAGGAGTTTAAGAGGGGGCTGTCATCTACACTTGGAGTCACCAAGGAGCTGCTGGCCATCATCCCTTGAGAATTTCTTAACCCTACTCTTGTTATTCTTTGTATCTATGTTTCCATTCTTGACAATATTGATGTATTCCTTGAACATGTGTGAGTAGTTCTTTAAGATTGGGGACTAGGGTTGTGTGCCCTAGTCCATTGATGATGGATTTATGATACTTGATGTTTATGCATGTTGGTTGATTTTTAGATATGTTTATTGTCTATTTGTGTTAGATGCTTGCTTAGGAATATGTCAAAATTCATGAGCATGTGTTTAATCCATTTTGGTGTGAATTTATAAGCATGACAACCTTATTAATTCTAGACAAATGACAATGAACATGATGAGTATGAGTGTGACACTTGACTTGTTTGATTTCCTAAGTCTTGATGCTTCAACCCTCCATTCATTCTTGAATGAGAGGACTAATTCATTGTGACCCTAATAAGGCACAATTGTTATCATAGAAGATGATCCTAGAAATAGGATATGGAAATTGATCCTTTTATCAACTTGATTTTGTGAGTTTATCCTCTTGATGCATGGTACTTCAACCCTTCATTCACACTTGAATGCAATGACTAATCCTTATGACCCTAATAAGGCATAAGACTACCATAGATTGCAAAACATATGTGCATAGCATTGTATGTATGGACTGTGGGGATTGATTCACAAGCCTCTTTAACATGTATTTACATTGGTTATCTATTCATCGGATATGGATTAGAGTAAACCCGAAACCTCAATCATCTTCATCACTTGATCACAAACACACTCTTGTTGGGCTTGTCACCTCAACAACTTTGCAAAGCTATTATTCACAATCATTTGTGAACTTTACTTGTTTTCACTTAGAATAGATTGGTCACATTGAGCTACTGTTTTGGTCCTTGTCACTCAAGAGTGACACCCCTTTGAACACTACACAAGCATGTTGCACATACTCCACTTCACTAGTATATAGCTCATCTCTTATCTCACCATTCTAGTGCTATTACATCTTGGTTGCATTGTTTACCAAATAGGGATCTTGGGCCTTCCAATCCCTTGGGTACGATATTTCCCCGGTCATTAATCTTTACCATCCACTACACTTTGACGGCGATACTCCCAAACACGAGATTATCGTTGAGTCACTGGTCAGTGTGTCCTCTTCCACTCGCGGCCTGGGGGCGACGGTAACTAGTTCCTCGTGGAGGGTGTCGCAGTCCTCGTCGGTGTCCTCTTCCTCCGCGGAGTGGACCACGCCCTCAGTGTCAAGGAGCGAGACCTGCGGAACCGGTAGGGACTTGGTATGCCTATCCGGTGCCCGGTGCCTTGGCCTCAGAGGAGTGTCGATCTTCGGAAGAGATGCCGACATGGATTGACCGGGGTTTGCGCCCTGGGCGAGACGCTCCCTCAGCAGGCTGATCTCCCATGCGCTAGCCTCTTGGGCAGCGAGCTGGTCGCGGCGCAACCGTTCGTTGCCCTCCTGGAGGTCTCGGATCATGACCTCGAGCCTTGCCACCGTCGAAGGCTCAACTTGATGGGACTCTGGGGTTTCTGACTCGGTAGAGTGGACCGCCGCTGGTGTCTCTTCAGAAAGGGGCCCAAGACCAGCAATGGTCATGGCTTCCATTGCGGATTTGGACTTCTTCGTTTGCTTTGCTGGCTGTGAGCCATCACTAGCTGATTTCGTCATTGCTTCACTGGTAGAACACCTCACGAGGTGAGTATGCTTTGGTTATGAAGTGGTGGAAATGTTCCCACAGACGGCGCCAAATGTTTCTGCCGTTTCCCAACTGCCCGGTAGTGTCGCACTTGGGTACCTGAAAGCACAAGATTGGTCAGGGGAGGTCGGCGCGCGTGTACCACCGAAGGCCCTCCGACGCTCAAGTTAGTACCGGTAGGTTCTAAGAGCAGTGTGTTTGGGATCTGAAGAGAACGTACCTGAATAAGGAGTGAGGACTCCTTATATATGAGGTGAGGTCGGAGACAAGCTTCCCTGGCGTGGGGGACATCCCCTGACACGAGGAATATTCCATGGTCCACTACCTCGATGTGCGCATCGAGGGATAGCGGCGCCTAGTGCAGCATGGGTATGCGACTTAGTGCGATCTGTGAGGTAGTGGACAAGCACGTGTGCCAGGTGACCGTGCCGGTACCCGTGGGGCTGGCCACTCTCGGTACTCTCGGTGCCGGTACCATGTGCAGCCGGGGAAAGCTTGTTGTCGGTACACCCGGCCTGGTCTTACCGGTACCGGCCGGGGTACTGCCGGGGCTTTACTGCGGCCCGGGGGCTTACTCGCCGTCGGGGCATTTTCGGGGCGAGTATACTCGGTAGGGGATCCCTACCGAGTCGGTACATGCCACCGGGGAGTGGTCTCCGCCGCCGGGGCGTTCTCGAGGTTATGTGCTCGGTAGGGGATCCCTACCGAGTCAGCAGACCGATTCTGTGTGATGGGGCTCATAGGCAGGCTGCTCCCGGTGATAGTGAGCTACTTCGGGCCCTATAGGGGGGCTATCCATGTATGGATATGAAATGGTAGCAACATATTTCATTCAAGTGTGTTGATCGATGTCGTAGCTTGAACCAGTGGTCATTGTCCCTGGAATACTCTAAAATATTGACTAGTTGAGTGTACCAAAATTAATTTTGATTTCATTCAAGAATGAACAAGTACGTTATTTCACTAGTACAAAAAATGCTTCAGACAACAGCTCAAAATTGTTGTCCCATTTTCTCCTTGACTGTCATCTTAAGATGTGTTGTGTGATTGACATACTCCAACAACAGTTAATCACCGTTATATAACGATCATAGGGTCGACAAATTTTCTTAGAACTGTTATCCCAATTTATGCGCAGATTGGCAAGCACGGGCAAGCACATGCAAGCTCTTAGTTTTCAGACAACATATATTATTCTTCGCATGTTGTGTCTTAAGTCATCAGACAGTAGAAATAGGTTTCAAGTGGTTGTGTCCCAAGCCTTTAGACAACAAGTTTGTCATTGTAACTGTTGCCTGAATTAGTATTGAACTATTGAACAACAAAACTCTTTTTGTTATGTTGTATCAGAAAAAGTTAGATAACTCATTTTTCAATCAGCTGTTGTAGATGTTATTAGAAGTCTTTTGTATCAATTTACAAATATGCGGACATCATACAACTTTTTTAGTTCAAGTGTTGCTTGATAAGTTTTCTTGTTGGTACCTAAAGAACAGTAATGATCAAAATTGAAAAGAACTATGATTTAAACATCAAATGAAGTATATATTATAGCATCAAATGTACCAAAATGTAGCATTTTTGTAAGGTAAATATCCATAATGTATACAACAAAAACATAGAGAAATTAACATTCCAAAAAACAGCGCTACTGCGGCATGTGAGTATACATTAGAAAATACTTTCCTAGCTAGCCTTCAAGCAACTCCATGGCTCCTAGAAAATCGTATGTATTAAGCATGATGGCCTCTTCTCTCCCATTGAAACAATTTCAAGTTAATGGCCCAATTTATATTTAGTGTCAATAATAAAGATCTTAAAAAAAAAACACAATATACCTCATATGAGGAACCACCATGTCCTTGCTGTTGCAAAAAAAATCCATGTCCTCTCCACCCCTTCCAAACACCTTAAAAGACAAATCAATATGCTTCATTACAAATGTTACAAGATAGAACACAATACCTCATATGAGGAACTGCCATAACCTTTTGAAGATTCAATATAGGAACTCAACACAAACGGAAGAAGCATGCAGTCCCTGACATCAACATAAACACAAAACAGTGCTGCAAGTTATAAATAAAATCTTGTAGATATCATTCTAGTTATGCGATCTCAAACAGAGAAACAACAACCATAGAAAGTAATAAACCGAAATCAGAACATTATAAATTGAATGCACACAGAAAAGCATTACATTAATTAGAGGTAAACTAGAGGATACCAGCACAAGGGCATAAAGTCACCAACACCAAAGCTTACATAGTAACACACCACAATTTACGATGGCCAACTTCGTAATGACCTACAACCTTTATATGAACTTCAAAAAGGACAGGGCTTGTTTCATTAGAGACCTGGGAATGTCTACTTTTCAAGTAATGGAGCCCCGAAGCAAATTTGAATAAAAAAAACTACTGAAATAAATAGAAAGAACATAACAGTACTGCAGATTTCAGAAAATTCCTGCAGCAGACCTGCGAATTTGAAAATTCATAATTAAATCAAGGAAAATCATTTTCAGGAGATTCCAACCCTGAAATAATCTTTGAAATTTCTACTACAAATTATCAGAAAACAACAAGTTTAAATTATGAACAAAAAAGTACAGATTTTAACAAAACAGTTGCTGGGTCAGAAACTTAGAGAAGTTATTTTGGCAGTGCAGACCTGCAACTTCGAAATTTCATAACTAAATGAAGAAAACTCTTTTTCAAGAGATTCCAATTCTGAAATTCTCTTTAAGTTGATCTACAACTTCTCAGAAGAAAACAACCTCAAATTATGAACAGAAGTATTCAGTTTTAATGAAACAAGTTGCTGGGTCATAAAATCGTAATATGAAACAAATATATAATGGGTTCTACATGTTAAGTGTACTACGTACACGTGTCTTAGTTTGTTAGGTGATTATGTATATAAGCTTAGCTAACAGTTTGTATCAGAAAGTTGAGGAAAATATACACGAGACTTTCTTTTTCTCATTTCTCTCTGCTCTCTTTCACTGTTTTCTCTCATTATATAATATGGTATCAAGAGCCACTGCGGACCTTGGATCTGTGGCTTCGGGCTCGTTCGTCGTCTTCGTTCTCTCTGCTGCGACTTAGCTACGTGTTTCTCACTCTTTCCTCTACGTTCTGATTCTGGTTGTACTCTGTTTTGGTAGTTGTGGTGGTTTGTGGTTCCTCGTCTGAAATTGTTGTGGTTCTTGTGGTTGTTGTTGTGTAATTCGCTGGTTATTGTTTACTTGTTGAGGATTTTGGTTCGTTGTGCTTGGATTTGGTTCGATTTGGTGCAATTTGGTTCGATTTGGTATTTCAACGTTGTGGTTGTAGTTCGTTTGTGGTTATTGAAGTTCTTTGGTTGTAATTGTTGAAATTGGAGTGTGTTTTTTGTAATTCTTGCTGGTATTTGTCTTGGATTTTCTCTGTTGCTACTCAATTTGGATTGGTGCTGTGGTTTTGTCCGTTTTATCTCTCAATTGGTTCTTGGTGTTATACCCTAGATTTTGGGGATTTTGGATTTCGTCTCTCTATCTTGGATTGCCGATTGCGAATCTCTAGTTTTCAAGTATATATTGATAATAGACTCAGTTCATATAGTTGCTTTGCAAAAGAAAGAATATGCAGAGGCAGTAGTTTGTTGTTGATATTCAAGTATATGTTTTCTTTTTGATGATTACCAAGAAAATTCGTTGGGAAGCAAGATGTCATTGATGGAAGAAAATAATATTGGTAGAAGATTGATGTGCAGAAGGTAGAAAAATTGATGCAATTGTGATTATGACTTGTTGACTTGGTGAAAAAACAAAAAAACAAACAAAGAAAATAAAAGTGTAGTTTGGGATAATTGAAGTGTTGTGTAGAATTCTGCTCCGTTGGTAGACTTCTGGTATAGTTCCCTTCAAGAAGGAATTTGGCACTGTTAATCATGAAGCAGAACAATGAACTACAAAATTGTCTACTATCAAATTTCTGCAATTTAATTTTGGTCTGGTTAGACAACTCTAACTATGTCACATGGAAATTTCTGTTAGAGACAATGTTAAAAGGCTGTGACCTGTTGAGATATGTTGATGGATCGTTTCCTTGTCCTCCACAACACATGATAGGGGAAGAAGATGGGGTTACATCTGAAATGACGAAGCAGTATATGAATTGGCAGCAAAACGATGTTGTCGTAATGTCTATACTTGCAGCTACACTGTCTAGTGATGTCGTCTCTTTTGTTGTCAGCAACAAGACCTCTAGGAACCTTTGGTGTTTGTGTAAGGAGAGGTATGCTTCTACTTCTCGTTCTAACAGAATGCATCTCAAGACCAATTTTCAAAATCTCCAAAAAGGTTCAGATTCTATTGACCAATATTTGCTTCGAGTTAAGATAGCTTGTGATCAACTTGCAAATGTGGGAGTTCATATGCCAAATGAAGACATAATTTTCACTGTTCTTCATGGTTTGCCCTCCACATTTGCTACCATGAAGACTATAATTAGGACAAAAAAATCCCTAGTTTCACTGCAAGAATTGCGATCTCTTTTGTTGATTGCTGAAGATGAGATTGAACTAACTACCAAGTCCACTTCTTTGCCTTCTCATATAGCAATGGCTGCATATAGTGATCCTCCCAGAGGTACTATACATTCTCATCTTTTTATTGATAGTTCCTTACCTAGTATTGGTACTATTTTAGTCCCTCCTACGACTGTGTGTCCAAATGTTGGCATTAGTTCCAATGCTACTGGTTATAATCATGCACTCGTCAATCTTAATGGTCGAGATAAGAACAATGGTGTCTTTGGTTATTCTAGTTTTACTCCAAGAGGTGAACAGAGAGATATGTTCAATTCAAATGGTTGTACCGATTTTTGTAATGGAGTTCAGCACAAGAAAAATACTTTTGATCATCAAGTTCCTCAAGCTGGATGTAACAGTAACTCTCAAAGTGTTTGCTTTCCTCGTGATGTCTGTCAAATATGTTCACAATTTGGACACATTGCTGAAACTTGTCCTCAAAGATCTGCTCCAAGGCACCTTTATAGCTTACAACCAAAAACTACGGCAGCATCTCATAAGGTCAATTTTTCACCTGAGAGCCAAATTTCTGAGTTTTGTGTCTCTAAAGTATCTGCTCAAGAGTTTTGTCACGCCCCGAACCCCGTATCGGTGGATTTTAAGCACCAAAATTTCAATCCGAGCTGTGAGCGTAGAAAAAGTAAAATAAAAATAATACAAAAACCGAAAACTTTTCTAAAATCGTCGAAATAAATTTACAAAACCTTTACAAATAGAAATTACGCCGTCTTCTACGTTCTAATCCACTCTCGTCTCTAACCCCTTTCGAATCTCGTAAGTCGTACCTGTAAAACAACTTATTGTAGGGGTGAGCTTTCGTCTTCGCTGCTCAGTAGGGATAAACCTTTTTAAGTTCTTCGTATAATGTTGCATCCAAGTTATAAAACAACAAATCAAAGAACAATAAATTAAAAGTGCAATGCATGCACATAATGCTGACTCATCACTCTTTATACTCCAAATTATACTACCTCTTTTGTTAGTCATCTTGTTACAATTCCTTGCTTCGCCAGTGCCAATATGCCCTATATGATCGTTTTATCAATCGCAATTCAAAGGGCTTCACTCCCTGTTTTGTGCACGGTGGGCTGACATTCTCTGGTCCCTGACAGGAATTTAACTCAACTACACAAAGAGTACTTTTCTCTCAATCTTAATCCCAATCTCAATCGATATTCTTTCTGACCATTCAGGTCCTTCTCCATCCTCACAATTCCTCACCGTGCATCATGCATGATAACTAAATTCATAATATAGAAATTAAATAACACATGCCTTCGAATCATAAAATCATATATCGTGCTAATTCACCAATTAATAAAAATAATAACACTCAACAGATAATTCAACCAACATCAAACAATTTCCAATTTATTAAATTACTTAACAATATAAAGAGAAGGTTTCCCGAAATCCCTACCTCGATTTCCAAGCTTTGACTCCAATTATACCTAACGTTGACACTCGTAACTCGTGTTCCAAAGAACTGGATTCCAACAACCATTGCATTCCGCCACATTCTGTTTTGTAGCCATTTCTTTGAATCTCCATAATTAACTTCGATCAGAAGTTATTCGATCCTTCAATTGTCAGATGTGGGGAAAACGTGGATAACAGTAGCAGCTACAATCCCCTATTCCATCAATTTAACAATCTTTAAATTCTGTCGTCGAACCATAACTCCAAATTCTTCACTGATTCACCTTGAATTGATATCGACCAATTATTCCGAAATATCAATTGATTAGTGCTTCGCTCTGCATTGCATCTCTCATAGGGTGTAGATCCTCAGAATTACTAAGGACACCCAAATTCCCGTTTTGCATTTTCTCCGGAGTTTTCCGAACTGAATTCCGAGTCAATCTCCACCTCTACTCAAATCACCTCAATTATTTAACTTCCGCTACAATAGCCCAATACATCTCGACTCCACAAATTCCACGCTTCCATAAATCAAACTATATATTTAATCACCAAAATACTATTCCACATAAGTTTCACAATTCAAATGTCAACAACTACTCCACATCATACTTCCAAGAATTTAATCAAACAATGATAGCTCGATTATATTTCACAATTCACTCAATCATTGAATTATGAAATTTCTATCAATTTCTGAAATTCTTGTTTCTTGAGAAACACCAATACAAACCATATCCTTAATCTAATTTCTTATTTCGAATCAAGCTTCACAAATTGCTAACTTGGAACCATCACAGTAATTGACGTCCTTTAATTTTGCAAGACAGACAAACTATTTCTCAGGCAACCCAAACAAAGCCAACCCAATCCAAGAGGTTTCATCCAAAATTGCACCCTCTATGAATTGAGCATAATCAATAACTAACTCATACTCTAATTGATCAATTAAGAATAGAAATAAAGCAGGGAAACCCAAACTTTCATCCTGCACAGTGAACCCGTACATAACCATGAATTCCAAAATACAAATTCTCTAAACTTCAACTAAAATCGAAAACCCAGGGCTCAAACATGTAGAACATGATGAGGGGAAAAGGTTTGATACCAAACTTGTCGCCGTTCATGGCCGGAAATGCCGGAAAAACGCAGAAACCCGCCGGAAAGCCAAGAAGCTTTGGAGCTTCAATTCTCACCCAATCTTGATTGATTTGAGCATCTGAGACCATATTCGTACTCAGATCATTGAGGCGAAGCCAAAGGAATTAGTTTCAGACGCCGTCGTGGCCGGAATCGAAAAAAGCCATCGAAGCTGCCTGACCTTCTTCTGCCGTTCTCTCTCTACCGGCGACGTCTGGACTAGCTGAGGCCACCGTTGGACTCGTCGTGTCGAGACGAAGCTAACGGAATAGGTGCGGCACCGTGAAGTGGCCGGAAGTTGAAGGTCGGTGACGGAGCAGAGGTGAGGAGAGGGAAAACGGGTCGCGAGATTTTTCTGGGTTACTCCAGAACTGACCCAGCTTTTAAGCCCAGATCCAACGGTCTAGATCAAACTACCATTTGATCTACGATTGAGATTAAACCGCCTTTAATTCCTTAATTTCAAAACTTTCAAAAATTAAAATAAATAGCTCGGGTGTCCGAAAAATTCCACCAAAATTACTACGAACTCGTAGTGACGTGTACTTTCTAATTATGACCTCAAAAATAAAATTTGTCCAACTTTAAAATTTGAGATCTCACAAGTTTCAGGAAAATTTCAAGTTGGGTTTTGAAAAAGAAAGCATTGTTTATGTTTTGGTTGACAAGAAAAGGGAAGACTCTGTAGGTTTTGATTTGGTTGACAAGAAAAGGGCAGACTCTATAGGAAGTGAAGTGAGTCTCGCTGCAATTCAAAAGTTCATCCAAGAAACCAAATTGGTTAATGAAGCTTATTGCAAGGAAGCTTCACTGCTTCTCTATCTACTGTTCTTGGAAAAGAAACAGAATCTGAGAATTTCTTTGATGTGAAAAAGAAGCAATTGTTGGAGGAAGTTGCAGAGAAAAAGGTTCATGATACTACCAAGATTGATGAGAGGAGAATTGGTTATCCAGGACTGCAAAGTGGTACTAATCCAGCTGCACTCCAGCTATCAATTCCTACTTTGCCTACTCCTTTCATTTCCGAAAGCCCTTCAATGATCTCTACAGCTTCATTTGGGATTTCCAATCACAAGTCTTCTCTGTAGGCAACTCAGGCTTGTTCTAATCTCTCATAATGGCAACATGTTATGCTCAAAAAAATTGAAGCTTTGCTGCCACAAATCTCTTGGCATCTCCCTTATGCTCCTCCGGATAGCACTTCACTATATTGTAGACAGGCGCGCCTCTCATCCTATGGAGCTATGCCAGTCATTGCCTCTCATTAATCCTGGTTGAAACCAGTTCTATGAGTTTCTATATCTATTGCAACCTGATGTTAGCTCCACTACCATCAATTTGAGGGGGGCTGTTAAGTGTACTACGTACACGTGTCTTAGTTTGTTAGGTGATTATGTATATAAGCTTAGCTAACAGTTTGTATCAGAAAGTTGAGGAAAATATACACGAGACTTTCTTTTTCTCATTTCTCTCTGCTCTCTTTCACTGCTTTCTCTCATTATCTAACACTACAGAATTTGCCCATAACATAATAAACCTAAGTATAAAATAGATATCAGTTCTATAGAAAGAAATTTGAATCAAAGTAACATGTATATCTGTAGTCCTCATAAAACCTCCTAGGAACTTTATTTGTTTAAAACAATCAAATAGACTTAACATGATGTATCCACATATGTAATTATAGTCAAAGAATATAAAGAGAAAACATTTGATTGATGTGATCAACTTAGTTCCTAGACAAGAATTAGTATACCAATTTGTAAGTGTGGTTCAATATAGATTCAAGACAGATTAAGGAAATCAAAGAAAAGCCATAGAATTTACCTACAACCAGAATAACCAATATCAGCTGATGAAACACAAAGATGGTGATTGATGTGATTGTGTTAAACACAAAAATTAGTGGTGAATTAATTAATCCTTTGTCGATCGAGGAGGCTCTACGAGAAGCCTTGTGAAAGCTCATTTCATCCAATTTGCTACAGAGCTCTCTTCCTCCTTACGTCTTGTGTACCCTTCATTCTCTTTTAAGGTTCGATTTTGTGAAAAGAAAATTCTTAATTGTAATTTTTAAGTTAGGAAACTTCATGACTTAAAATAAGGAATATAAAGGATTGTTTGTGCAATAGGGTGTAGTCCAGTTGGATAAGCTAGGCAGTGGTCTGCCCAACACTTACTTAGGTTCGAGTTCCACCCTTTTCACATTTCTCGAACTTTGGTGCCCCCTCCCATTCCCTAAGAAAAAAGACTGAAAGATTGTTTAACGTATATCAGCAGTAAAGTTTGCTTTACGAAGAATATAAGAGAAGGTAATGGGAGAGAAAGTCCCAGAAATGATGCGAAAGAGATCTTGAGTGATTGTTTTAAGCCTCCAAGGAACACCACATTGCCCATCAACATAGTGATTGCCAGCAAAAAATGACCTCTACAATCACTTTATTAAAGCCTCTACTTGCTTTTAGAAGGCTTGATTACTTGAATTAGGCTAATCATAAGGCCGGCAAAAAGACATCACTGAATTCATGTTTGTGCTCGATGTAGGTCAAATAAGCAAGAGAAAGTAAAACCAAGGAAAAATACGCAATTTAAGAACATTATGAGAAATTCCGAGAAAAAGGTCGACGAAAAGTCATCCAGTTGATCAGAAATTTGGCTCGTGGTCAATCTTGACTCAATGATGTCATAATGAAGAAAGTCAAGGAAGGGTGACATGGTGTTATTAAAGCTAGCACCACATATTTGGAAAAACAAATTAATTCCAAGTGATTTGTATGTGATTTTCATATAAATTAGGCCTCTAATCATCATTATTATGCTAGTTCGATGGCCATTTAAGAGTCTCTAATCCTTGTTTGCACACTTGTAGGTAAATCGAGCATTGGATTGATATTGGGAGCGAAATGGTGCGTTTTGGAGTTTTTAGTGGATTTCCGGCAAAAGGACGAAAAGTCATTCCGATGGCCGAAAGTCAACTTATGGTCAACCTTGACTTTCGAGCATCAAGAATCATTCAAGTCAATTCTCGGAGGTGGAGCACATATAGAGTCGGAGTATAGAGCATTAGAGGAGCAAAAGTCAAAGGGTTAATCCGAGAAGTCAACTTAGTCAACCAAAAAGTCAACTCCGAGGCATGGAAGCAAATGTCAACCTTTGGAAAGTCAAAAATCAGATTTGCCATGTGCTATTGGCCCATTTTCGTTCTTGCCCCCATAGCCTCTTCATTATTACATTTTTTTATTTCCTTTGTCAACTCATTAATGAAGGGCAAACCAGTCTTTTCCTCTTTATTTTCTTCTAATCTTGACCTTCCAACACAACTTCCTCTTCAAGAACAAATCTAGGCCATTGAAATAGGGACTATATATGCCCCAAATCAGCCCCTTGGAGGTGAGACCCGAATTCACTCACTAAAACCCTAATTTCTCTCTTCCTTTCACCCATTCACCCTTCCATGGGTGAGTTAACTCATTGGGTAGACTCACCCATGTCCATTTCTACCATTTCCACTTAGTTTCATCTAGATTTCTTCACATAAGTCATAAGATTCATCAAGAAGAGCAAAGATTCAACATCAAGAAGCAAGGAGGAGCTTGGTTTGAAGAGGAGGAGGCTTGCCATCACCTTGAGCATTCTCTTTCCCTTTCCCTTTCTCTTTCTCTTTGGCTTATTGTTATTGATGATTTGTATTTGGATGATGATATTTTGTACCATAAGTGAGTAGATCTAGGATTGGGGGCCAGGGTTGTGTGCCCTAGCCCATAGATATGTATTGAACCTCTTTTGATGATATGTGATGCAATATTGATTCATGAGCATGTTTATATTCAAATTTCATATGTTAGATGCATGGGTTAGGGAATTCACCACTTTCTAGCTATGTTTTCTAGCATTATCTTGATGTGAAATTGGTGGGTGGTGCCTCTAGTTTCATAGGCAATGGAATATAGCATGTGTTGTATGTTTGATTTGTGTTCATAGCCTTTTGATGCACTTAAGATCGTTGGTTGGATCCTAAGTGTGCTAATTGAGTTGGTTTTAGTCCTAATCGGCATAACCATACTTTGTAGTTGAATTCTAGGGAACCATGACTCTAGTTATACCATTGAGTTCCTACGACGTAGGATACATCACATCAATCATTTCATTGTGTTCATAGCCTTTGGATGTAATTAGAGACCTTTGGTTAGGCTCTAGCTACGCCCATTGAGTTGTCTCATCCCTTAGATTGGAGAGACATATCTTAGAATATATTTGAATGCCCTCATAGCCTTGTGATGTATGTAATGATCCTAGTACGGCTTGTTTCTGCCGTTTCCCAACTGCCCGGTAGCGTCGAGCGTGGGTACCTGAAAGCACAAGACTGGTCAGGGAGGTCGGTGTGTACCGACCGAAAACCCTCCGACGCTAAAGTTAGTACCGGTGGGTGTTTGAGAGCAGAGAGTTTGGGATTCGGAGAGAACGTACCTGAATAAGGAGTGAGGACTCCTTATATATGAGGTGAGGTCGGAGACAAGCTTCCACTGGCGTGGGGGACATCTCCGACACGAGGAATATTCTCGGTCCCACTACCTCGATGTGCGTATCGAGGGATGGCGGCGCTAGTGCAGCATGGGTATGCGACTTAGTGCGATACGTGAGGTAGTGGACAAGCACGTGTGCCGGTGGCCGTGCCGGTACCCGTGGGGCTGGCCACACCCGTGCACTGGTCGGGGAGACGTCCATGTGGAGCCGGGGGAGAGCTTGTTGTCGGTACACCCGGCCTGGTCTTACCGGTACCGCGGGGTATTGCCGGGGCTTCGGCTGCGGCACGGGGCAGTATACTCGGTAGGGGATCCTACCGAGTCGGTAGATGCCGCCGGGGCGTTGCGAGATTATGTCCTCGGTAGGGGAGCCCTACCGAGTCGGTTATGGGGCTCAAGAAGGCTGCTCCGGTGATAGTGAGCTACTTCGGGCTATCCGGTAAAGATATGAAATGGTAGCAAGTCCTCCTCGAGGACTTGGTAGCTCGGGAGTGCCTCGTTTGTACCGGGCGAAACCTTGGTACACCCGTTTTTCTTCGGTGAGGGTCTGAGGATTCCCCTCCCGGCGTACCAGCAGCGATTCCTGGCCGAGGTTGGTCTTGCCATCGCGCAATTGAACCCGAACACCTGGCGATGCCTGAACGCCTTGTACACCCTATATCACCACTGTGGGTTTGGTGAGCCGGACTTGGCAGTGTTCTTCAACCAATGGGCGCTTGAGGAGCATTCCAAGACGGACAAGGGCTGGTATAAATTGAAGTCGGTACTTAAGCCTTGTGAGGAGTGCCCCCGGGATACCGAGTGGATGGATTTCTTGCACAAGTACAAGAAGGTGTCCCGGTGTTGTTTGCAAAAGGAGGCCCTCCACCGGGAGGGGATGGCTGGTGAGCGCGATGTGGAAAGCCACGAGTTCGGGAGTCCCGAGATCATTAGGGATCCACTCGTGTTCGGGAATCCAACTTCCCAACAAACTTGGAAGAGCCGGTACTTCTTCATTGGTGGGGGGTGGGAATTCCCGGTAGGGGTAGAGCCGACCGTGAAGCGGGTTCCATGTCACTTTACCGACTCACCTGGTTGTTAGCCTTTACCGAGCAGACACTTCACGATATTCTTCTTCTTTTGTTTCGTTTGCCGGTACTAACAGTGTTCTCTCTTTTTTTTGTATACAGTGGGTCAGTCTTGGAGGAGACTGACCGAGAGGCAAGAGCAAGAGATTCGGTGGATCCGGGAGCATATTTCAATTGTGCTAAGAAGGTCCACGGTGCTCCTGAATCGGTACTCCCTCGATAGCTCCGGTTTAGCCCCCACACCAAATCCGTGTAAGTATTGCTTGGTATCCTTGTATGTTCCAAATTATGGACGTGTCTAACACCGGTGGTTCTTGTGCAGTTATCTATCAGTACCGTCGGTACCGCACCCTCAAAGGCGATTTAAGTATGGTCCGGGAGCGAAAGGACTTCTACCAGCTGAATAAAGCTGCCGGTGGGGACCTAGCACCGGAACCCCAGCCGGTGGTGGAGGAGGTGCCAACTGGTGCCGGTGTTGAGGTTGGTGCTGGTGCCGACTCCCTACCGAAGAGGAAGAAGAAGAAAGCCCACAAAGGTCGGTCTACCGCCGAGGTGGAGGTGGAGACTGAGGTGGATGCCGGTCCCGAGACCGAGGTTGCATTGGTGGGCCGGATGGGTCCTCCGAAGCGTACCGCCGGGAGGAGGTAATCTTTGGTCGCCTTTACTTGTTTTTTTTTTTTTTTGAGTTTGTGTACCGGCACTAACCATAGTTGTAGTTCATTAAACGGGTGAGGGACCACCGGAAGAAGCGAGAGGGTGCGGGAGCCGGCAGCTGCGGATGAAGTGGCACAAGGTGCGGGGGTACCGGTACGACTACGGCCGTGCACGGCTCGAGGCTGCTTCGATCTTCGGGAGGGAGATCCTGCCGAGCACAACGCGGCCGTTCCGCGGCTGCGTGAAGAAAGCGTTGGAGGACCCGCTCCCGGCCTCCCGCTTGCCTCCTTCCGGAGATGAACCTCGGGGATCGGAGGGATCTCCTCTTCCGGTGCAAGCGAGAGGGTACCGTTGCCTTGTGTACCTTTTCCTCTTTTCTTTTTTTTGACCCCTTGTTGTGTCGGTCTTTGCGGGCGCGCTACGAGGAGTTGGCCCTGGACCGCGGTCGGAAGGAGTGGCGGACGGTGGGCGGGCGGGTGGAGAACCTGCAGAATGGCTATGACACCGTGTTTGGCCGAAGGAGCGGGCGTTGGGCGAGCTCGAGAGGATCAAAGGCGAGCTCCAGAAGACCCGAGGAAGAAGCCGGTAGGCTCGTCCGGGAGGCCGAGGATAAGGCCGAGGCTGCGGTGGCGGCCGAGAGTGCTCGCCTCCGGGTGGAGTTCGGCCGGCGCCGGAGGTGGCCCTCGGTGAGGCCAAAAGGAGGCCGTTCTCGCCTACCGTCGTGACCGAGGTCGAGCGTGGAGAAGGCCACCGCCTATATTGACGGTGGTGTGTACATCCTCGGCAAGATCGCGGAGGCCTTCCTCGGCGGGGCGGAGCCGGCTCCGTGCCGAGCTCAGCGAGGATCATGTGGATGATGAGCACGGGGTATCCTCGAGGAGATCGAGGAAGAGCTGGCCGGTGGTCCCGGCCGGTCGGAGCGGCAGCCGCGGGAAGTGAAGTCCCCCGTGTTGGGTGGTACCGGCCAAGGGCCGTGTAATTTCTATTTTTCTTGTTTTTTTTTGTTGGGGGTTTAAACCCTTTTTCGAACATCTCTTCCGGTAGGGGGTGCCCTATCGGGAGGTAGCACTTGAATTGGCCATAAGGCCCTTATTTATTGTTTTGAACAATGGCGTTTTTCGCCTATTCTATGAATTCTGTTTTCTCATATGATATCAAGTGTTCACTCGGGAGGGCTGGTTTTTTCAGTCTCGCTCCCGGTATTGTTTTCTTGAGTATGCGTATCATGTAGGTAACCGATACCGGTAGCATGATGAATTTATCGTAACGAAAACTTATGCATGGGGGTAGCTGGAACCGGCCTTATGTCTTACAAAATTTGTACATGGGGGTAGCTGGTACCGGCCACATGCTTTAGATAATAGGGAAACTTATGCATGGGGGTAGCCGGTACCGGCCACATATCTTACAAAAGTTTTACATGGGGGTAGTGGTACCGGCCACGTGCTTTAGATAATAGGATAACCAAAACTTATGCATGGGGGTCGCTGGTACCGGCCACATGTCTTACAGAAGTTTCATTTTTGTTCTTGGCATTTCTGCATTATTGGTAAGAGAACAAGCATTCATGAAGACACAAATTTTATAGTGGTTCACCTGGCTCAATGCGAGTCCTAGGTTACGTCCACTGTAGGAGTTTCTCTATGGTAAATAACAATTACAAGTGTTTGAAAAGTGGTGAGGTCCACTTAGCCGGTATGTTCCGGGCTCTTTTTTTTTTATGGGTAGTAGTAGCGAAGGTGCTCGATATTCCATGGATGTGGGAGCATGTATCCGGTGGAGTCCATGAGCCGGTAGGTTCCTAGCTTGAGGACTTCGACTACCGGTATGGGCCTTCCCACCGTTGCTTGAAAGTCATGGCTACTGAGTTCTTCGTACTTTGTCTTACCCTTCGCGGTGCCCGGTCCCCCGGCTCGAGGTACCGGCACTTTGCCTTCGCATCGATCAACCTGCGCTTGAGCCGGGTTTTGTGTTCTGCGTTCCGGAGGTTGGCTTGTTCCGGCGTTCCTCGAGTAGGTCCGGTTGAGGCACAACTGTTCTTCATTTTCATTTGGATCATATGTGTCGATCCGGTGTGTTGTGGAATTGATTTCAACCGGTACCACGGCCTGCACCGAAAGCAAGGGAAAATGGCGTCTCGCCGGTGGCGGCCTTGTACGAGGTGCGGTACGCCCGAGAACCTCCGTGTAGTAATTCGGGCCATGCGCCTTTCTTGTCGCCGAGCTTGGTCCTCATAGTTCTCTTCAGGATTTTGTTAACTGCCTCCACCTGACCGTTGGTCTGCGGGTGGGCTACCGATGCGAAGAAAAGGGTGATGCCTTTCTCCCAGCAGAATTTCCTGAAGGATGCAGAGTCAAATTGTTTACCGTTGTCGGTGATAATGACTTGAGGGATACCGAAGCGGCAGATGATGTTTTCCCAAATGAAGGATTGTACTTGCCGGGAAGTGATTGACTTAAGGGCCTTGGCCTCTGTCCACTTGGTGGAGTAGTCGGTGGCGACTACCACGTGTTCAACACCACCGGTACCCTTGGGCATGGGCCCGATTAAGTCGATTCCCCATTAGGCGAAGGGACATGGATTAACCATTGTCTCCAGTGGCTGGGACGGTTTCGGCACGTTTGGTGCGTTGAACTGGCAGGCCTTGCATTGTCTTGAAAATGATATAGCGTCCCGGAGGAGGGTTGGCCAGAAATAACCAAGGCGGATGAGTTTGTGGGCCAATGCTCTTCCTCCCGGGTGGTGGCCACATATGCCCTCGTGTACCTCCCTGATGGCATCTCGGGACTCGGCCGGTCCGAGGCATCGTAGATACGGTAGGGAGTGAGCCCGCCGGTAGAGATGGTTGTTGATGATGAGGTACCGGGAGGATCGGAATCTTATTTTCTTGGCCTCATTATTATCTCTCGGGAGGGAGCCGTCACGCAAGTACTCGAGGATTGGTGTCATCCAGTTCGCCTCCTCCAGACGCAGGTGGTTGACCTCGGTGGGCATTGTCTCGGTGCTTTGGCTTTCTAGCATGTCAATAGGTACCGAGTTCCCGGGGTTGGGGTCAATAGCGGAGGCTATTCTGGCCAAGGCGTCAGCCCTTTGATTTTCTTCTCTCGGTACCTTCGTTAGGTTGAAGCATGAGAAACCGGCAGTGAGCTCTTTTGCCAAAGTTCTATACCGAGACATGATGGGATCTTTGGCCTGGTAGTCCCCCGAGACTTGGTTGACAATGAGTTGCGAGTCGCTGAAGACCTGGAGCTGTGGGCTCCCGTGTGCGGGCCGGCCGAAGGCCGGCCGGGAGTGCTTCGTACTCGGCCTCATTGTTGGAAGCTTTGAAGTTGAACCGGAGAGCACTCTCGAGCCGAGATGTGTCGGGACTACCGGTGTGAGGGGTGACAAGGATGAGTCCAGCCCCGCTACCGTGGGCGTTTGAGGCACCGTCCACATATAATTGCCGGACCCGGTAGTGCGGGATCAACTGTGTTTCCTCGCCGGTGGCACGGGATGTCTCGACCAAGCCGGCCCCTTCGCAATATGGGTGTGGACTGCACGAAGTGAATTCGGAGACAAACTCGGCCCGTACTGCGTCTTGATGGGTGGTCGAGGCCGGTAGGTGATGTCGAATTCACCGAGTTCGATGCTCCGCTTCGTGAGTCTGCCGGATGCCTCGGCTCGTAGGATCGGCCTGAGTGGGTGATCGGTAAGCACCACGATGGGGTGTGCTGGAAGTATGGGCGAAGCCTTCGGCTGAGATCATGAGTGCGAGGATGAGCTGCTCGATATCGGGGTACCGAGTTTCGGTATCCACGAAAGATTTGCTTGTGTAGTCCACTGGTAGGTCCTCCTTGTTGTGGCTCCTAACTAGGATCGAGCTCACCGCAGTTCTTGATACCGATAGGTACGGGAAGAGAGGTTCGCCTAGTACGGTCGCGAGGCGGTGGTCTTCTTGCCGGATATTCCTTCAACGCTGCGAAGGCTTGCTCGCACTCGGTCGTCCAGCCCTCGAACTTCTTCCGGTCTTCAAAATTTTGAAGAATGGGGCACACCGTCGGTAGATCGTGATATGAACCAGAGAGAGAGCTGCGATCCTACCGTTAAGGCTCTGGACATCCTTGAAGGTTTTAGGAGATTCCGAGTCCGGGATCGCTCCGATCTTCTCGGGATTAGCCTCGATACCCGGTGGGCGGCCATGAAGCCAAGGAATTTTCCTTCGCCTACGCAGAAGACGCACTTCTCGGGATTGAGCTTCGTCCCATAGTCTGGAGGATGGAGAATGTCTCATGTAGGTCGGTAAGGTGGTCGTTTTTCTTTAAGCTCTTGACGAGCATGTCATCTACATACACTTCCGTGGTCTTCCCGATCTGCCTGGAGAACATGCGGTTGACCAACCGTTGATAGGTGGCCCCGACATTTTTCAATCCAAAAGGGAGGACCTTGTAGCAGTATAGACCTTGGTCGGTCATGAAGGAGGTGTGTTCCTGGTCCGCGGGATCCAGCTTGATCTGGTTGTAGCCTGAATAGGCATCCATGAAGCTCAATGCCTCGTGACCGGCAGTAGAGTTGACAAGCTGCTCGATCCTCGGTAGAGGGAAGCTGTCCTTGGGACATGCTTTGTTGAGATCGGTGAAGTCGATGCACGTTCGCCACTTTCCGTTGGGTTTCTTCACTAGTACGGGTTGGCTAGCCATCGGGGGTATTGAACTTCCCGGATGAAACCGATACTCGACAGTTTGTCGACTTCGGTCTTCGTTGCCTCGTACCGCTCCTGATCCCCGACGCGCCTTTTACGTCGTACCGGCCGGTATGCGGGATCGATCCCAAGTTTATGGGAGATAGTTGTGGTAGAGATACCGGGCATGTCGGCGTAGGACCAGTGAACACCGAGGCGTTGTCCTTGAGGAGCTTGATCGAGTCGGTACGCGGGCGACCGGTAGGCCGGTACCCGATCTTGACCACCTGTTAGGTTGTTCGGGGAACAAAGCAATCTGTTCTACCTCCTCGTGGAGCTTCCCCCGTATGACTACCGCTCCTTCCGGGGGTCATCGGCTGTCTGCCGGCTGCCGCGTTATTCTTGGGTGCGACGCTGCACACGTCCCGGTGGGGGCTGTCGTGGCTTCGTCTCTGGGCGTAGCATGACCGGGCCGTGGGCCGCGCCACGATAGAGGCGGTCCGGTGGGAGTAGGGAACTTCGGCATGAGTAGGTAGTAACATACGCGTGCCACGATTTGGCGGAGAATGGGTCTACCGAGAATGAAGTTGTAGGAGGATTCGCAATCCACTACCGGCGTATGAGGCGACACTTTACGGGACCGGGGTACTTGCCCGACCTCGACGTTGAGCCAAACGCTACCGAGGGGTTGTACTAGGTCTCCCGAGAAACTGATGAGTGGATTTACCGTTCTTGAGACGTTCTCGAGGGGTAGGTCCCGACTTGAGGTAGGCACTCTTGAAGATAACATTGGCGGGCGCCACCGTCGACCGGCGCCTTGTGCGTCGGGTCGGTATGGACCTTGGCGGATATCACGAGTGGGTCATCGTGGGGGTCACGATGCCGGTTTCCTCCTCCTTTGGAGAATCCTACGCTCCAAGGATCTCGCTTTCTTCTTCGCACCGATGCGGTTGTACCGAGAAGCCTTGCGGGTCTTCTGCTTAGCCTCCTTCACGTGGGATGCCGTGCTCGGAACGGGTGGTGCCGAAGAGTGTCGGCCCTCCGGCGATGGTGAAAATCTCCTTTCGGTACCCACGAGGGTTTTGGCCAACATGCGGGCTAGCTTCCCATCTCGGTGTAGTTGCTCGGCAACATCCCTCGGGGCTTGGCACTCCTCGGTACTATGAGTACCGGACGATGGTGGGTGCAGAATTTTCCGGTGTTGACCCGGTTGTCGGCATACGGTGGTCTCTTCCACGGGCGAGGGAAGAGGCGGGGGTTCTCCTTGTAGATGTCCTCCGTTGGCTTGTTGAACACGGTACGAACCGGTAGGCTATCATCGGCGAGGTCGCTGTCGGTTGGATTTCTTGGACCGGTTTTGCCTCCAAGAATTCTTTTTCTTGGGGTGCTGGTTGTATCCGGTTTCGGTCCGATTGTGGCTCGGAGTGTTTATCCGGTTCACGCCGGTAGCGGGGTGGACGGCCATCCGCCACAGTAAGCGGGGGGTGTGCTCTGGGCCGAGTGGCGGAGCCACCGCCTTGGTCGTGTTGAGCGAAGTAGGACGGTGTCCTTGTCTCGCGATACCGGAGTACACAGTATACCGGTCGGTACTGGTGGTTACGGGGGCTTGGTATTGGTGATTACGCTCCCGATGGGGAGGATTATACCGTTGGTTATTGTTACGGTTCCCCAGGTTACCGTTCCGGTTGTTCCCCGATAGTTGTTGCCCCGGTTGCGCTTATCGTTCGACTCGGTTCTTCGACCTTAGGCGTGCGACCTGCTCCGATTTGCGCTTATCCCCGGTAGGGTCCACGGTCACCGTGGAGGCCTTCTTGCCTTTGTGCATTTCGTTGGTGAGATTTCCTCTCGTAGGTCGGGTAGTAGTGCGGGCGTCTTGGCTGGTTCTACTCGTGAGCTCGGTATAGGTGAAGACCGTCTTGGTAGAGTTCAGTTCTCGAGGAACTCTCCCGGTTCTAGACCGTCCCGGAAGATCTGGGCTGCACGGATATCATCCTTGGTGTTGCGGCGCCGGTAGGCGGCCTTGAATCGCTCCGTGTAATCGGCTAAGCGTTCGCCCGCGCTTGCTGGAAGCCGGTGAGCTCTCCCACCGAGTAAAAGAAGGTTGGACTTGGTGGCGTATTCGGTGGTGAAGGCCTCGACCGGTTGCTCGTAGCTATCGATGGATTCCGGCTCTAGTTGATAGAACCATAACGTGGCCTCTTGAGTCGAGGTGTTGACAAAGGCGTGGCACCCGGTCCTCGTCGGTATAGCCCCTGCCGTTGTAGGCGGATTGGAAGGCGGTCACGTGCATCACCGGGTCCTCCTTGCCGGTGTAAGGATCCGTCTTCGGATTCTTGAAGTCCGATTGTGGTTATGGATCCTCCGGTGAAGGGACCAATGGGTTTCTTGGCCGTGCCGAGACTAGGCGCACTCACGGCGGTACCGGTCTCGGCTCTTCGAGGCGGTCGTTGAGCTCTCGGAAGAGGCTGGTCGGTGTGTCTTCCTCCGCTCGCGACCTCGGGGTGACGGTAACCGGTTCCTCAGGGAGGGCGTCGGAGTCCTCGTCGGTATCCTCTTCCTCCGCGGAATGGACCACCCCCTCGGCGTCGAGGAACGAGACTTGGTGAGTCGGTAGGGGCTTGGTCAGCGAAGCCGGTATACGGTGTCTCGGCTTGAGGGGAGTGTCGACCCTGGGAGGGGGTGCTGACACCGATTGACTGGGGTTAGCATCCCGGGTGAAGCGCTCTCTCAGCAGGTTGATCTCCCGGGCACTAGCCTCTTGAGCAGCGAGCTGATCGCGGCGCAATTGCTCATTGCTCTCCTGGAGCTCTCGGATCATGGCCTCAAGCCTCAGCACCATTGAAGGTTCAGTTTGGTGGGATTCGGGGGTCTCAGACTCGGTAGAGTGGACCGCCGCAGGTGCCTCCTCCGGAAGAGGTCCAAGGCCAGCTATAGTCAAGGTTTCCTTCGCGGATTTGGACTTTTTGGTTTGCTTCGTTGGCTGTGAGCCATCGCTAGCCGATTTTGTCATTGCTTGACCGGTAGAACACCTCACGGGGTGAGTATGCTTTGGTTATGAAGTGGTGGAATGGTTCCCGCGAGACGGCGCCAAATGTTTACGCCGTTTCCCAACTGCCGTGGCGTCGAGCGTGGGTACACGAAAGCACAAGACTGGTCGGGGAGGTCGGTGTGTACCGACCGAAAACCCTCCGACGCTCGAGTTAGTACCGGTGGGTGTTTGAGAGCGAGAGAGTTTGGGATTCGGAGAGAACGTGCTGAATAAGGAGTGAGGACTCCTTATATATGAGGTGAGGTCGGAGACAAGCTTCCCTGGCGTGGGGGACATCTCTTGACATGAGGGATGACGGCGATGTGCGCATCGAGGGATGACGGCGCCTAGTGCGGCATGGGTATGCGACTTAGTGCGATCGTGAGGTAGTGGACAAGCACGTGTGCCGGCTGGCCGTGCCGGTGCCGTGGGGCTGGCCACGCCGTGCACAGTCGGGGAGACGTCCGTGTGGAGCCGGGGGGAGAGCTTGTTGTCGGTACACCCGGCCTGGTCTTACCGGTACCGGCGGGGTATTGCGGGGCTTCGGCTGCGGCTGGGGCAGTATACTCGGTAGGGGATCCTGCTAGAGTCGGTAGATGCGGCCCAGGGCGTTGCGAAGATTATGTCCTCGGTAGGGGAGCCCTACCGAGTCAGTTATGGGGCTACAAGAAGGCTGCTCCCGGTGGTAGTGAGCTACTTCGGGCCTATCCGGTAAAGATATGAAATGGTAGCAACACGGCTCTAGCATGCACACTTGAGTTGATCATAGCCTTGGTCGGCATGTTCATACATTATTGTGATTATTGGAGTTCATAGCCTCAAAGTGTTATTCCAAGAACTATGGCATGACTTGGATTAGCACTAGAGAGTTCACCTTGCTCTTGGTTGGCAAGAGTGATACATTCTCGATTAATTGGAATCATGAATCATAATTGTAAGCATCTCATTGTGGTTGTTCATTGCATTGAAGTGGGCTAGTGTTAACCCAACATTCTCATACATTGCATACACATTTATCTTTCCTTGCTTGCATTTACTTTACTTGTTTGTTTGTTTTGGCATTCCACCATCTTTTACAAAACCAATTTACTACACCACACTTCACACATTGTTTAAATCACACACTCCACTCTTTCCACTTCTCACCTACTCAATTATAGCTAAAGCATTTGACCACACAAACTACCTAGGGATTGGGGAGCCCTTGATCCTCGTCGGAAACGACAACCCCCTCATAAACTTACTTACCCTACACTTTGACAAAGAGTCACCAAGATAGTCATGACCAAGATACTAGTTCCAAAGTATGATGGTCCATTCGAAGTGGTGAAGCAAGTAGGAAAGGTAGCCTATCGATTGAAGCTGCCATATCGGTTGAAGGTTCATCTAACATTCCGTGTGAGTTACTTGAAGCCCTTTCATGTGGACTTGGTTGATAATGAGCGTCGGCAAGGGAAAAGGGCTCCTCTAGTCATTTAGAAGCAGTTTGACAAATGTGTGGAGAAGATACTCGACCACAAGACCTTAATTGGGGCAGAGTAGGAAAAACAAGAGGACTGATTAGTTAGGACAATGGAAGGGTGGAAGCAAAGCTAATGCCAGTTGGGAAAGAGATGTGACCCTTTGGCAATTTGAGAAGTAGACCCTACCGACGACGAGAACGGAGAGCGTCGTCTAGCTCAGGTGGGGGTGGTTTGTTACACCCTTGATGGTTGTCACGCCAAAGCATGATGGGATGACTTGCACCATGCAATGGCCAAAATGGTGTGCTGGCAAAAAGCACACAGCAATGGGGAGAAACACAAGGCAAGGCAGTGGGCAACAAGATTTAGTGGGAAGAAAAGTTGGATCAGGAAAAAAAGAAGCGCATAGTTTGCGAGGCAGATAGTGCAAAAGGATATTTTGCCGGCCTGCTTAGTGCAACATGCAAAGGGAATCTTCAGTGGGATGTGAAGCTGATGCTAGGAAGTGGTGCATGTGTGCACGAGACACTAAGGCAATAACATAACCCTAGGGCAATTGAGGGTGTCAACTGCAATCTGATATCCTAGCAAATGGGGATGGCGTTTTGCAAGCAAGTAAGCAAGAGAGTTTAAAGGCTAGGCAGAGAGAGAGAGCAAAGGGTGCTAAGGCTGAAAACCTACTCTTTGTAATCGTGTACTCCTTTGGTGAGTAATCCTTTAGTGGAGTTAAAGGTTAGGGAAGGGGTAAACAGTGTGTTGGTTGTGTGTGTGTTGCTTCTTACTCCTTGTTGTCATTCAATTGTTAGCTTTGTTGCAAAGAACTCTATAACAGGGAACGTGGGTGGCAGTGAAAAGTGGGTGGGAAAGTAGAGTGGGCTACTCCCCCACCACAGAGAAAAAGTTTGGATCAATTCTCCTTAGGGCTGAACACGATGACTCAACGTTAATTAGTAAACTAGAAAATTCTTTTGCGTATGACATGTGAAATAATAGCTCAGTTAGTATGATAGTAGAAAGTTTTTAACTTTAATTGTTTGCTAGAGCATCGGAAAGATTTTGTCGTCACCTGAACTTGTGTTCAACGAAGGATTGCTCATTCATTTCACCGATCGATCTAGTTTTTAGTTTATACACTCAGCTTCATTATGACAATCAGGTCACCAATAAATTAAACGGCTTCTAATAGTATTCAAGAGTCAAGACCAAAGTTGATCAATATTCTTCAGATTTTTTTAAAAAAATGATAAACTAACTCGATACTAGCGGGAAAGGTAGCATATGAAGCTGAGTAAGTGTATAATCGCTATGAAGCTGATATCCTTAAAATAATTGAAACTTTTACATATTTGAAATGTCTATGTATGGGTAATTATATTCACACATCGAAAATAAGATGGCTAACTTGATATAATTATTTTCACACACCAAAAATACGCACAAAAATAACCTCAAGATAAACCCTACTGTGATATGAATATCGAATGTAGTATAGGAAGTATGGATCGTTCCCACAGAAGATTGCTATATTTGTTATTCTATGTTACGAAAATTAAATAAACTATACAATATCATTTCCATTTAGAAAAATGTACAATATATATACAAAAGTGTTTTGGGAGTTTTTGAAAAGAAGAAATAAATAAAAGGAAATTTTTTTAGATTTTTGTTTTTAAAAATATAAATAAAGAAATTGAAGTAACTAGTATTGAATGGAAGAATCAATAAATTTCTAGCCATGAACCCGAAATTAACATATGTGGAATGCCGAAAAGTCGGTTATCAAATAAAACTTTCCTACGAAAATTAACCTAAGTGGAAGCACCTAGATTAACGGATTAAACATGCCATCAAAGTCTAAAAAGTTAGCTAATCAAACCATGTTTAACGCGTAGAAAAAAAGTTGTTAATTAAAGTGCACGACCCATTATAGAGAAGTCCATATGTCCGCAATCCTTTTTATTTGATTCCGATTTTTTTTCAAAGGTTTTACTACTTGTGAACTAGGTTTCCAAAAATATTAGGTGAATCGGATTCCTAACTCTAGCTCCAATTACATGCAAATATTATAAGTGTTGACCCCTATAACATAAACATATAAAAATTTTCTGTAAAATAGAATCAAACAAATGGAAACACATAAGCTACTAGAAAAACCAATTTGACTTCGATTCAAATATTATTATACAAAATAGAAAATAAAATTTTAAACAAATATTTATACAGTAACAAATCCCAAATTTATTCACAACTATTTAATTGCAGAAAATAAATTAAAAATAAATAAATTAGAATAAATAAACGAAGTTTGGGGAATATTACTGATGTGTCCATGAAAATGGACACTGCCGTCTGGTGCGGGTGGACGACTAAACTATGTGCTCAGAAACTGAACATTGCATTTCAGGCGCAGGTGGAAGGCTCAGCTATTTTTTGACGGTGGAACTTGTCGAAACTGCATTTGGATGTGGCGGGTGTAAGTACTAATTCGGCTTTAGATTTTTAGGGCCCAAATCAAATTGGGCCTGGGAGCATTTTTGGCCCAAATCGGATTGGGTTTGGATTGGGCAAAAACTGATGGTCTTGGGCCTTCAAGCTTGGTCAACGGGTCAAAGCCAAGTTGACTTCATTCTTTTTTTTTTCTTTTTCTTTTTCTTTTTTCTCTTTCTCTTTCTCTCCCCGTGCTTTTCACTTCTGTTCTGTCCAAGGACAAAAATATCGGGTATCGAGGAAATATCGATGGTCCAAAAATTGAAAATTTCGACGGAAATATCGAGGAAATATCAATATCGGTAAATATTGGAGAGAAATGACGGAAATTTAGGGGAAAACATGAAAATTTTAAATGAAACTTTAGGAGATGTTTATTTGATTAATTATCTACTCTATTTTAAAAGAAAATGTTGAAAAATATTATTACATAATGAGTTGTAGTAATAGATGATGAATTAGTATACGTTGAGTCACTGACAGTTATTGAAATATGACTTAATACATTTTTTTACGTATCATACATTGCAAAGTGAACTACATGAGGACCTATGAGGTTCAAAATTTTGACTATCTTCATTATCTCTCTGTGTAGAGTCCTGAGTGTATTGCGAAGAATAATCATTAAATGATACCTCTCCCATGTAATTTTGCATGTATTGACCTATATGCCAACCATATGGGTCAGGGAGGGATTGGTTGAGGGTTTTGGTATTGGTAGTTATAATAGGGATCTGGCATTGCTCAACTTTGCCCATAACCGTAATCATTAGAAGATTGATCCTCATATTGAGTCCATGAGTTGTCACTTAATTGCATCCCATAAGGCATGAGATATAATTGGTAAGGTCTGTAATTGCTTCCTCTCACACTCATAAAGTCAAAAGTGGCAGATAAAGAATCCTCTTCAGGCCTTGACATAATCCCTTGGCCTCTTTCCCTTGGTGTATAGTTTTTTCCTATTGCACCAATAGCTGCTTCCGCTCTCCTACTCCCATGATCATCATCTTGTGTTGCATGTGTGAAGTTTAGTTCATCAGTGAAAGGACTCATATGGCCAATTTTTCTTGCATAGTTTAGTTCATCATTGATATTTCCTCGATATTTCCGTCGAAATTTCCAATTTTTGGACCGTCGATATTTCCTCGATACCCGATATTTTTGTCCTTGGTATACACTATCAATTATACCAAAAAGTCAACCTAGCAAAATTGGTTTAGTTGATGAATGTGGTCCACAAGGTCAAGGTTTCGACTCTTGGCAATGAGGTTTTTATTTCTCTAGTTTTTAACAAATCTGACAAAAATATCAGAAATGTCGGGCCTTTTCGGAAATATCCCAAAATATCGGAAGTTTCGACCGATATTTAGGCGGATAGGGAAATAAATATCGCTGCCTCCAAAAAACGAAAATATCTCGAATATTATCGATTTTTTGTCCTTGGTTCTGTCTCTTCTCTGATTTTTCTTTTCCATCTCCAGAGCAAGAGAGATAGAGTGGACGCCGAGAGAGGGATCGGCGGCAGAGATGATGACCGGCGGCGCGGTGATAAGGAGCACGATGATACGATCTGGTGTGCGAGGAGGTCGATGATGTGAGCACGGACTCGGTAAGAAGATGCACGGTTTATGCTATTGGGCTCGACAATGGTTTGGCGTGAACGGCGACGGTTGTGTACGAGATTGGGAAGCAAACGTTAAGCACGTGAAGAGGAGGTCGTGCTCGGCGGCTTGGGCATGGCCGAGTTCATGATCCCGAGCGGCTGGATCGATGATCGTCTCGATCGGGGGGTCGGTGGAAGCACGGGCTTATGGGCTTGGTGATGGCGGCGGTGATGTGGGATCCGACATTAGCACGGGTTCGGAGGAGCTCGGTGCGGCTCATGGGTGAATTGATTGTTTGCAGTGAATTTGTGTGCTTGCGGGTTGCTGAATTGGTGAATTGATGGTGATGATTAGGGTGGTCTGGGAGTGATTGCAGCAGAGGAGACCACGGGGTCCAAAGACAGAGGACAGGGCATGGGCTAGGGAAGCCGGCAGTGCGGCCTTGGTAGTTCTTGATTAGCAGCTGGAATGGTGAAGGTGATTATGGTGATGTGAACTGTGATATTGATTATTGGAAGCCTTGGCGTCCGGACGGATTCTTGGGCGTCCGGACAGAATTGACGATTTGAGCTACTGGAAGTATTCGTGCCCTTTGGCGTCCGGACGGATTTGGCCAATTGAGGTACTAGAAGTTTTCGTGCAATTTGGCATCCGGACGGGGTGGTTGGAGTCCGGACGGATTTGTCGTGGTTGCCCAGTTTGCTTCCTGGCGTCTGGAGGAATGGTTGGTGTCCGGACGGATTTTCTCCAGTCATCCTTCTTGTTTTCCTTCCATTGATTGTGGGTGTTGGTTCATTGGAATGTGTGACCAATTCAGATTCAATCTTAAGTCTTTGTATTAGAGTAATTAAGGTTAGGACGTGGTTAGAAATTAATGTAGGTTAGGAGGTGGTTGGGAGTTATTGTTGGTTAGGAGTTAATGTTGTTTGTTGACTTAGAGTGTTGTATTGGGTTTATATATTTGTGTAGGTTGTAAAGATCTGATAACAACCATAAACGAAATATTTATTCCCCTTACTCAAATTTTCTACATGGTATCAGAGCAGAATTCCTCATAGGACATGCTTCTGCATTTTCATTTATATTCCTTCTTCATCTTCCATTGTTAGCCCTGATTCGAATCCAAATCAGAGACTAAGTTCTGTACTCTTAAATGAGTTCAATTATCTTCCATGGTCTCGAGCTATCTCTCTTGGTCTCGGTGGAAGATCCAAGCTCTCCTTCATCAATGACAAAAATAAAATGCCCTTATCCTCCTCACCCAACTATTCAAGCTGGTTATGCCAAGATCAACTTGTCATGACCTGGCTTCTTAACTCAATGGAGGCAAAGATTGCTGAGATTTTCAGCTACTCGGAATCATCTAAGCATCTCTGGAAGGCTGTTCAAGATATGTATGGTGATATAAACAACGCAGCTAGAGTGTTTCAACTCATGAAGGACCTAGCTGGAATCCAACAAGGTAATCTCTCCTTTTTTCAATATCTTGGTATTTTAAAAGCAAAATGGAACGAGCTTGATGTATACAGGCCTCACACCACTGATCCCATTCTCTTACTCAAGAGAGCTGAAGAAGACAAAGTGTTACAACTCCTTGCTAGTCTAGGAGCTGAATATGAAGACCTCAAAGTCATTTGCTAATGAGTCCTGACTTGCCTTCATTCCAAGCAGTTTGTAATGCCATTCAAAGAGAGGAAGTGTGAAAGAAAGTGATGAATGCCTTAAGCCTGGTGAATCAGAAACAAGGGATTTTGTTGCAAACAAGAGTGTCACAAGTGACATGCCCTATGGAAGAAGACCATATTTGAAGTGTACTCATTGTGAGCGTATTGGTCGCTCTGGAATTGGTCATACAAAGGAGAAATGCTGGATTTTACATCCTGAACTTAAAACTAAGTTCAATGACAACCAGAAAAATTCATTGAGGAACATCTATACATCACATGCCAAAGCTAATTTGGTTTGCACCTCTGAGGAAGTGCCAAACTTCACTGCCAATCCAGTTACTATCATCAACGAGTTTGCCACTTTTTTTCAACAAAAGCAAGGCAGCATTGACAGCAATGGTAGTGGAAACACAACAGCTATGCTTGGCAAATTTGCTGGTTTTCTAGCCAAATCAAACATGGCTTCTGCTGAGGATATCCCAGGTATCATTTGTGCCCTCTCTACTGCCTTACAATTCAGTAAAGATAATGATTTTTGGATTGTTGATTCAGGAGCCACTGATCACATGACAAATAATGCATCTGTTTTACATGACTTTCAAACCTTTACCAATTTTGCACATGTCTCAGTTGCAAATGGGAACAATTTTCCTGTTTTAGGAAAAGGAAAAACAAAAATTCTTTCCGAGTGTCAAGAGTCGAGTGTTTTGTATATTCCATCCTTTCCTTTCAAACTTCTTTCTGTGGGAAGATTGACACATTTGTTGAATTGCCTAGCAATCTTCTCCTCTCATAATATTATTTTTCAGGATCAAGTAACCAAGAAGAAGATTGGTGAAGGATTCTATCTAAATGGTCTCTACTACTTATCAATATCTTCAAGCTTTTCTAAAAGCTTGGTTGCAGCTTCAAATTCTATACCACTGCAATAGTTGTGACATAGGCATCTAGCTCATCCTTCCTTTCATGTTTTGTCACTAATTTTTCCAAGTTTGTGTAAAACATCTTATGAATGTGAAACTTGTCATTTGTCCAAATCTTCTAGATTGTCATTTCCTGTTTCGAAGTCTAGAGCTACTCTACCTTTTGAAATTATGCACTCTGATGTATGGGGACCAGCATCCCTAGAATTATTTGATGGCTATAGATTTTATGTTTCGTTCATTGATGATTTCACTCGAACATCCTTCATATACCTTCTGAAATTTAAGCATGAAGTCTTCAACTATTTTGAAGACTTCCACAAGCTTGTGAAAAATTATTTTTCCTCTAAAATATGCATCCTAAGGTCAGAAAATCACACTGAATATACATCCAAAATCATGTCTAACTATCTAAGCAATCAAAGAATTATGCACCAAACCAGTTGTGTTGGAACACCACAACAAAATGGTGTTGTTGAACCCAAGAATAGAGACTTGCTTGAGAAGACAAGAGCTTTACTGCTACAAGAAAATGTTCCTAAACGTTTCTGGTCTCAAGAATTCAAACTGTTGCTTATATTATCAATCGATTACCAAGCAGTGTATTGAATTTTAAGTCTCCATTTGAAGTCTCGATCTCAATGAGCTTGAGGAAATTCGGGAAGATGCTTATGAGAGCGCCAAGAACTTCAAGTTGAAAATGAAGTATGGGCATGACAAGAGACTAAAGGAGAAGACATTTGTGCACGGCCAAAAGGTGCTCCTCTACAACTCACGGTTGAGGTTGTTTCCGGGCAACCTTCGCTCAAGGTGGAGTGGCCCTTATGAGGTTGTTCATGCATTTGATCATGGTGCGATAGAGCTAAAGAACCCTCACAATGGAGATACTTTCAAGGTCAATGGGCACCGCTTGAAGCCATACTATGATGCGGCCTTTGACACACAAATGGAGGAGGAGCGCCTTCATGATGTTTCTTGAAGTCACAAATGAAGCAAAGACCGGCTTTAGGTCTCTAAAAAGAAGCGCTAATGGGGAGGCAACCACATATCTTGAATAAAGGAGATTTAGTTGGAGAGAAGAATATTGAAAGAAGCCTAAAGAAATGGGGAGATGAATTGTATTCGACATGGTGAAGCATTGTTTTCTCGAAACCGTTCGGCAATGGTCATCACCAAAGGTCGTGAGCAAAAAAATGGATCACAAAGCCCCGAAGCTTTGTTGTTAGTCTTGATGGTGTCTATTAAGTAAAGCATGCACTTCAAGATGGAGCATTTCTATCCTTCTCTCTTTTGCTTTCATCCATGTGTTGTGTGTTTTACATATGCTATCTTTTTCCTCCCCATCCTTGGTGTTCTCATGAGAATGCATTTCAAGGATCCCCATTGCATTGAGAACAATGTCGAATTTAAGTGTGGGGGAGGAGGAGAATGTTTGGAGATTGTTTGAGGTAGGTTTTCGGCCCTTTGATCCATTAAAAATTGGATTTAGGGCAGTAGGTGGTTCGACCGGTCGATCTATAAGGCTCGACGGGTCGATCCTGGGCGTCGAGATTTTTAAAATCCCCGAATCTCCTTCATTTTTTCAGAACCTCTCTTCTCTCTCCCCGAAAATAAGAACCCTAAAACACTATTTTCACCCCCAAGTAGCCCCAAACCCGATTTTAACCCAAATTGGGCCAAAAACTTCAATTTTCGGGTAGATACTTCAAGGAAAAACGGGTTTGCTGCGATTTCTTGGTGATTTGAAGGGATTTTCGTGTTCTTCTTTGGGTTTGCATCAAGTGGTATAATCTCTCTCCTCTAGATTTCTTGCGTTTTTGTGTGAATTGAAGCTTAATATGTTCAAATTTCCTTGCATCTATGCTAGATTAGGTGTTTGTTTTGTGATTTGTGTACTTAATTCCATGAATCAATCAATAAATTTCATGAACTGTTGTGGGTGGACAGTAATTTCGGAAATTTTGCCCAATTTTGGTATCTTGCTTGTCTATTGTTGCTCTAAGGCATATTGGTGAATTGTTGGACTATAATGGATATGACATTGATGCTTTGCTTTCCGATTTCATCATTGCATGAATATTGAGCTTTGAATGAAGAATTTTGATGAAGTGGGAATGTGGTTTTATTGGTGTTATCATGTCAAAATTTTTATGGATGGTGCTATTTGCCTTGTAGCCTCACAATTGTGGAATCCTAATGTTGTGAAGTGATGTTTTGATTCAAAAAGATAGGATTTTGCAAATTGGGGTCTCTAATTGCCTAGGTTGTGGGTGTATTTTCTTTGTAGGAATTGTTGCCAACATGACTCACATGCGTATGGGACGCCACAGCTTGCCCATCTTTAATGAGGGTGAGTCGCCTCCACCGCCACGTAAGAGGAGTATGGTTGGTCCACCGGAGATTCATGTCGAGCGAAATGTGGTGCTTCGAAATCCGCTATGATTTTAGGAGGATCTTAAAGCCTTTAGGGAGTTTATTTCCACCCACTGACGAATCGTCAAAGTATGGGGTAAGTATAGTTTATGAAAGGGGTTGTCGTTCCAACGAGGATCGATGGGCTCCTCAATTTCCAAGTAGTACGTATGGTTGATTACTCTAACTATGATGGAAAATACAAGAAGTGGAATGAGTGAATGAATGTGAGTATGTGACAATGAGTGATGTAGTGGTGTCAGATTGGTTTTGGAAAGATAATGATGCAAATGAAGTGAAACCACCAACAAAAAAGGGAAAAAAAAAAAAAAAAAATGTAAAGTGTGTGCAATGTATGAGAATGGCGGGGTTGTGAACCAGAATTAATTATGCCATGTGTGTGTGAATGATAGTTTCCTAAGGTATTAAAATGTCGGAGGTTATCTCCTCCACATCTAAAGAGGTGAGCATTAAGTGGAGAGGGGGTAAAAGAGGGGTTTACAAGTAGTTGACTCCATGATTGGGAAATTCCTAAAAAGAAAGTGAATTATAATCTCTCTCTTGGGTTTAGATGACGTCCTTGATGTTTGTGAGGATGAGGAACACTGACTGTTGAAGACCATCCGAGGCGCTAACTATTTATTATAAGAATTGTAAGTCAAGAATGCTGACCTTGTGATTGGTTTTCAATTGACCTTGACTTGGTCCGTTTCAATAAGAGAATTCAAAGTGGCTCTTCTTGTGAAGGAGATCTATAGGACATTTTGGCACTTTATTAGATCATGATCTCTTTCCCAATTCTCAACAGCATCAATGGTTTGGGAATTTGATGGTGGTTATGATGAGGAATAACATTCCTATTTCTTTTGCCTCACTTATCTAGCACTTTATCCTAGGTTGTGTGACTAAAAAAAGGGGGGAGGGAAGCTTTTCTTCCCTTGCTTAATCACTAGGATTTGTGCAAAGGCCAAAGTGCCTATGGTAGGGCCTAACACCGACGCTCATGGGGCTTTAGATGAGAGTTCTATTGAGAGGAGCGACACCCAAAAGAGGATCACCCACCGTGCGAGTGCACCACCACCACCTTCCTCATCCTCCTCACAAGGGGGATCTTCCTCACATACCATCCCTCCAACATCCTCTTATCCCCCCTCCACCCCTTTTGATCCCTCCCTTTGTGATCCCAACTTGTTAGCCATGTTTCACCACTTCAATGACCAAAACATGACACGTTTTGGTCAAATTGATGCTCGCTTTGGTGACATGGATGCTCGATTTGATAGTGTGGATGCACAATTTGGGGAGATGAGGGCCATGATCACTCATTGCAACCATGCATGTTGGTGGTGGAGCTAGTTCGAGTGGACGTGCACATGGTGACACTCAAGGCAATGATGGCAATGCAAGCAATGTTGACAACATGGAAGAGGGTGGCAATGATACTTGAGCTCTTGGTTCACTTTCATGATGAGTAGTTGCATTTACTTTCTTACTTTTGTAGGCTAACTTGTTAGCTATGCACTTTGTTATCGGTTTATCAATTTTCCCCTTGTTGTTGGGGCCCTTAACTCTTTTGCTCGATCCATTTCATGTTTGCTTAAGTCAGTGTGTTGAACTAGAGGGGGATTTGTTTTGGGTAGAACTTGAGCGAGTTAAAATCGAGTAAAAAAAAAAATTCGGGCTTTATTAGCATGTTCGGCCGACATTGAGGACGATTGGCTTGTTTTTCGTTGCTGTCGATCCAGTGACATGAATAAAAAAGAAAAAAAAATTGACAATTTCTGAATTTGGGCCCAAGTGATGTTGGGGCTTTGGATTATTGGGAATAGTGAGCCCATAACAAATTGGGCTTGCTGATTTGGGCTTGGCTTTGACTTGGTCAAAAGCCCAAAATCTTTTATTTCTCCTTTTTTTATTCTTTTGGCCCAATTTTTTTTTTTCTTTTTTCTTCTCTCATTTCTGTTTCGCATCTTTCTTTTCTTCTTCCGTCATCATCAGAGCAACAGAGTGGTGGCGGAGAAGATCGAGCAGGAGCTCGGGGACGGTGCTGCGAGGGTACAGCAGGGTGCTGGGGGGGGTTTGGGGGGGGTGGGTTTAGTGGAAGGGGGGAGGGCTTCCCTCCGTTTTTTCGGGGCCCTCTGGCTTCTTCCGCTTCTCTGGAGGGGGTCATGGCGTTTTAAGTTCGTTCTGGATTTCCTTTGGGGGGGTTTGAGTTTTTTATGTGGTTCTTACTCTTGTGTTCTTTATCCTCCCCAACTCTTGGAATTTGGATCTCCCTACCCTTTTTGTTATCCTTCGTAGCATTTCTCTCGTCCCTTAGTGTTTTCTAGTGTTTTTCTGTATAAATTGTTTATTCCTCCGGCCCCCCTTAATAGTTTTTGCTCTAGTTGGTAGTTGGGGCGATAATAGGTTATGGTGTGTATTGGTTATTGATGGAAATATTGGATTGTTGAGAAAATGGGTGTGGTATATAATATTAGGGGTATTTTTGCATGTGAGTGTGAGTATGTGATGGGGGTGAGGGGGGTGGGGATGGGGGGTATGTATGGGTGGGGGTGGTGGAGGGTAAATTGGTATGGGGTTCTAGGTTGGTTTGTTTTTATATTATTATTAATGGTATAGAAGTTGTAGATCATGGTGCGAAATCGATGGCGACGGCGGAGAGAGAGGCGCCATGGATGATGGATGTCGGATTGGATGCCCAGATTTGGGTGAATTTGTGATTGATTGTGCTATCGCAGGTTTGGGCATTGGGTCCGATTGTGAGTGAAGATGTCAGGAGGTCCATGGTGTGAACTGAAGGCATGGGTCTAGCTAGCAATTTAGAGCAGCACGGCGTCGAGGAATTGAGGAACACGGCGGCGGTGTAGATGCAGCAGCGACGGGTTTGTGGTGAACTTGGGTTGGTGTTGGAGTAATACAGGAAGCTAGATCGATCGGTGGCTTGGTGTAGAGAGAACGCCGGCCTGAATCGAGCACGGGCTCAGTAAATTTGATTGTCAACTTGCAATTTTAGATTGCAGGTGGTATTGAATTGTGGATGGAGAGGCACAAGTTGAGCACGAGGGCTGGAATTGATGGTGATTCAAGCTGGGGACGCGCTCAGAGGAGGCTCACAGTGGTTGGGCAAGCTTTCGGTGAGCTTGGTTTTGCAGGTGGCAGTTTTATGGTGGTAATTGATTGACTGCGATGTTGAAGTGTGAATTGGGGTCGAATTTTGTGGTTTGTAAAAATGTGGTGTGTGGTGTGATTGTGATGGTGATTGAGAGTAGTGGGAAGGAAGAGAAAGAAGATGAATTGGGTGTGGGTGGAATGGTGTGAAGAGTCTGGGTGATGGATTGGATTTGTGAGGTGTAATTGTGGGGTTTGTGTGGGAAGGTGATAGAGATGGTCGAGGTGGTGTGGGATTGAAGTAAATTTCGATGGGGAAATCGGTATAATATATTATATGAAAAGATAGATAATATATAGAAAAAATAAGAATGGAATGAAAATATTGGGGTGAGAGGTAAAAGGAGAATGTGGTATATAAAAATTGTTAGAATCTCTAATAATATATGAGATCTAAGATAAAGAGTGTATGAAATAAATTTAATATTCGATGAGGAAGTGGGGGTGGGAAGTGAGAAAATGGGTGATGATGAGATGGAGAGTGGAGGGAATGGAGGGAGGGGGAGGGAGAAGAAAAAAGAAAGAAAAAAAAATAAATAAATAAAAAATAATAAACTAAATTAAAATTAAAAATAAATATATAAAAATAATTATATGGAAAATAAGTGAAGATTTAAAATTAATTTTGCCACCGCGCGTGGTGATTGCGCCTCTAAATGTGGTCGTTCGCCGATGAATGTGTCGGGATTCAGAATAATTTCTGAAATCTTTGTACAGTTATTGTAATCCATTTCCGAATAATGACCGGCGTTAAATATCAGAAAGTCACAGTTGGCTTTTCAGTATTTTCGGAATTGCGCAGAAAAACTTTCAAAATATATTTTTTTGTGCAAATTTACATTTTCTTCATATTTTTTCCTGTTTACACAAAAACACACATTAAATATACAAAATAGTTTTCGGAATAGTTTAATTCAAGTGATTTAGAAGTATTTTAAGTGCGTATTTACGCACTCATCAGTCCCCGACCAATGACTTCCTCCTGCTCGGGACTTGGGGGACTTCTGTTGCTACCATTTCATATCTGTACCGATACAGCCCCTATGTCGGGTCAGGACTTGCGCATTATCACTGGACAGCCCACACCTGAGCCCACACATGGACCCACCATCAAGCCGTGGACCGGTAAGGATCCCTACTGGTGTCTTATGTAGCCGTGACGATGCCCCAGCGGCATAAACAACGCTCCAGCGACATCTACCAACTCGGTAGGGATCCCCTACCAGGTTTACTACCCTGACGAAGCCCTGGCAGTACCCAGCCGTATCGGTAAGACTAGGCCGGGTGTACCGACATCAAGCTTCTCTCTCGGCCACCATGAGGATATCTCCTAACCCGGTACCGAGGCCTCCCGGCTACATCGGTACCGACACGGCCAACTGTCACAGGTCATGGTCCACTATCTAACGGATCACACTATGTTGCTGCCCCATACCGCACTGAGCACTACCATCCCTCGATGCGCACGTTCGAGGTAGTGGACCAGGGAATATTCCCTCATGTTAGGGGATGTCCCTCATGCCAGGGAAGCTTGTCTCCGACCTCACCTCATATATAAGGAGTCCTCACTCCTCATTCTGGTACGTTCTCTCCGAATCTCAAACCTACTATGCTCTTAGATCCTCTCGGGACTAACTTGAGCGTCGGAGGGTCTTCGGTCGCACACCGGCCTCTCTCTGATCTTTATCTCTCGCCTTCAAGTACTCAAGTTCACTCCAAGTGCGTCCCTACCGAGCAGCTGGGAAACGGCTAAAACAGATTCAATATCCAAAATGAATCAAAATTGTCCCAAACTACTACTAACTTTAACAAACCCATACAAGCCACAAACCCCAAAACTCCAATTCTTCAATTCTTAACCAAAAATGAAAACAAAGTATACCAAAACGTAGAGATCAACAAGAGAATGAAGATAGACACCATTTACTTCACCAGAAAACCCATGAACTTTTCTTATTCGATTCTCCTTCTCCCTTCATCGATTTGAGAAACTAAAACCATATTTGTTCTTCTCTCATCGAGACGAAGCTAAAAGCTCCAATTTCAGCCACCGTCATGGCCGGAATCGGAAAGCACGATCGGAGCTGCCGGACCTTCTCTCTTCCATTTCTCTCTCTTCCGGCGTCGTCTTGACTAGTCACGACCATCCACGTACTCACCATAGCGAGACGAAGCTTCCAATACCTTTTTTATGCCGTGAAGTAGCCGGAGGAGAAATGTGGTGAACATCATATATAACCGAAATTCTTGTATCCACCAGGTGAAAATTCTGCTATATATGATGTTTTAGTTAAACATGTATAAACAAAAACCAGCCTATAGTCCTATACTCCATATATATTAAACAAACATTAAACTTTCTTATTGATATTTTTGAGGCTGCTGTGCTTTGTGCGCATGCTTTCAGCCTGAATTCAAACTTCAACGTCCATTTGCTACTCTCTCTCTCTCTCTTTTTGTTTGTCTTCCACGTTCAGCCTTTTTTCTTTCTTTTCTTTGCTCCTCTCTTTTGTTTTTTTGTCCACCATAGTTCAGCCCTCCGCAGTTCCGCCACTGGTTAGTTCTTCATCTTCTCTGTTAGTTTTTTATTTTTGACAATATCTTCTCTGTTAATTAGTTCTTCGTCTTCATTTGTTAAATACTTGAATTGTTTTTGTTGTCATCTTGTTGGTTAAATGGCTTTTGATTTTCTTTTGTTCGAATGTTGTCGATATTAATTAAAACTTTAATTAGAAAATTGCACTGTGTTCTATAAAAGACTGTGAGCTAGAGACAAGGAAGAATGCTGTAAAACACTGTGGTGGTAATGGTATTGAATTTTATGTATTTATTTATTGTAACTAGGTTTATAGTGCTTATTAAAAACAAAAATTGTACCCCCATTCGACCATGAGTGCGATCACAATCCTAAATTCGCACAATCCTTTAAAAGAATCAAAAGAATTGCAAACACAACATCCTAAAGGGACCAGCTGCACTAGCGGCACTATCAACGACAGAAGAATTCCTAAAGATCGGCAAGCATCATACAAAGTTACAGACACGAGAGACGAGACTCCCGGACAGAACTAGATCTAGACGAAGTTGCGCCATGATCGGTTCGTCCCTTAGGTATGTTCTAACTCCTCAAGCATTTTAGAAGAACTCGTTCGAGTATTCTCTTAGTTATATCTAGCTAGCTTGCTTGTTTTAGGGATTGAGTTAGAGTAGCTGATAGTGAAGTGAGATGGAGTTGGATAGAATTAGCGGTTTACCAAATGATGTTACAGAAAAGATTTTGTCACGGTTGCCGCTTAGGGAGGCAGTGAGGACAAGTGTTTTATCCAGAAAGTGGAGATACAAATCGAGCATGCTTCAAGATCTAGTGTTTGATGATCTGTGTGTCTCGACGCAAAGTCATCCAACCTACAGCTTTGAGAACATTGTTGATCATGTACTCTTACTTCATACTGGCCCCATACACAAGTTCCAGCTTTCTCGTAATGGTGAGCTGCTCCCCAAACATATGGATCGATGGATTTTTCATCTATCGAGAAACCCTGTCCTCAAAGAGCTGACACTTGAGATTTGGGAAGGGGATCCATACAACATTCCATCATGTCTGTTTTCGTGTCAAGATATTGTTGATTTAGTGTTATCCAGGTGTTTGCTAAACCTACCGACGCCACCGTCCACATTCAAAGGCTTCAGGAATTTGAAGACCCTTACTTTTTGGAGTGTTAATTTGGCCCAAGATGTGCTTGAAAATTTGATTGCTGGCAGTCCTCTGCTTGAGATGTTGGAATTGGAACATTGTGATGGTTTCACTAATCTCAAGATTGATGCACCAAATCTCCGATTTATGCACATTAGGGGTGTCCTTGAAGATGTCAACCTTGAGAATGCCTCAAATCTTGCTGTAGTTGCACTTCATTTGAAGGTCAATGTCGACCAAAGACGGGGTCTTGGTAATTCTGGCAATTTGCTCAAGTTTTTTTATCGCAAGCGTTATATTCAAAGGCTCATGATAGATAGGAACTTTTTAAAGGTAATGGTTTTTAATGGAAGGTTCATAAATTATTTAACCATCATGACGTTGTTATGGGAATTTTGACCGCATTCACTCAGTATGCTGTTTTGTGCTTCCACTCTGCTGCAGTATTTGTCTATTGGTACCTTGCCAAAAAAGCTAATTCCCACACCATGTCAGTATCTGTCTTTTATTTCTGTCGACCTGTGCTTCGATGTTCTGGATGAAATTTTAACTGTCCTATGCCTTCTGACAAGCTCCCCTGCTCTACAAGAACTAGAAATTTTGGTTAGTTTTATTCTGCTGAGTTAATTTCTACCAATTAAATGTACTGTAAAATATTTTAATTAGTTTCCAGAGCTATTTTGTCATATCTTCCAGATTTTGATGCTACTGGCCTCTTGTAGGTGGAACCTAAAAAGGATCACGCTGCTCTGGGAGAAGTGAAATATAGTTTATATGACTTCAATTGTCAACACTCAGCTGCGACTTGTGAAAATAACCAACATCTCTGGTAGAAAAGCTGAACTAGATTTCATCGAATTTCTGCTTTTAAGTTCGCCTGTACTTCAGAGACTGACTGTTAAACCTGCTTCTTTCAAGGGGTTTTCAAAGCTAGTAAAAGAGTTGCTTATGTTTAAGCGTGACTCAAAGCAGGCAGAGATAATGCTTTTGGATCCATAATTCATCAATGAGAGTTGCAGCAGCTCAGAGGACTTCCTTGCAGAAACGAATGTCTTTATATATGATTTAGGGTCTGTTTGTTGAGACATGTTTCGACATTTTCTATCAAAATTTCCACCGTCTATATTTGCTGGCAGAAATACCGAAAGTCCAAACAGGATTTAGTTAGAAAAATTAGGGCGTATCTGTCGTTTAAATATGATTTCAATGCCGTCTCATCATCAGAAACCCTTCTCCCTTCTCAGCATAATTAATTGGTTTGTTTCTGAGCTGAAGTTTGTCTTCTTCTTTTTTGAACAATTTGTCTAACAAAAAACATCATTATCCTTAGAATAAGAAAAGTTTTAACTTGTTTAGCCAAGGCACCAGTGCACTTATCATTCTCCTTGGTTTAAGAAAGTTCATCTTTAAATTGTTTGCTTTGTAAATGATATTGATTGATCATCTTTAAAGTTCATCTTGGCACTTGCACTATCCAATACTTGACGAATGACTTGTTTCAATGATTCCAAGATCTCAAAATAAGAAATAAGCTACAAATAAGTCTTGGAAATATAAACCAAATTCATTGCTTATGGAATGCAGGTCGGCTACGACCATGAGACATAATACAATTTAAGAATCAAGGGTAGGGATTTGGAAGTAAACGGTGTCTAGACGCTTACTTCTCATACCTAATAATACTAGCACCGAAGCGTATATGATGGAGAACCACCGTGGTTAGGCTATCACTTAGAAGATGTTGAGCATACCATGTATTCAAAGTACAACAAACTAGACAAGTCTACAGAATCGACAACCTAATACTCTGATACCAAGTTAACAGGACCAACTCAAGTGTCTATCCTGAAATCCAACATGGCCCTATGGGGCCCACCTTAAGAAAAATTTCTTCAAAAAATTTGGCATAAACTCCCTTTAAAATGGGGAAGCAAGGCAGCTTGATTGAAGACAAATTGAGGAAAGCAGGTGAGTGATTGAAGCAACAGGTGGAATGATTGAATTCTTCTTCGACAAATAGATTGCAAAATCAAAAGGGAAGAAAAATTAGACCGAGCCAAATAGGCTTTTGGTGAAAGAAGAAATAAGCACAAAAAAATATAAAACAAAAAAATATAAAAATAACAATGAGGAAAAAAAAATGGAGGATTCAAATTGTGTAATGCCACTAGTCCACCACGAGTGGTGGTTGTGCAGTTAAATGTGGTGATTTGGTCGGTGAATTTGCCGAGATTCAGAATAATTTTTAAAATCTCAAGCGTACGGTTCTTATATTCACTTCCAAATAATGACTCGTGTCATCTTGACAATTGAAAGTCACGGTTGACTTCCCATGTATTTCTCGGAATTGCGCTAAAGGTCTTTAAAATATAATGTTTTAGTGCAAATTACCAAATTTCACTTATTTTTCTAATAAACACTAAAACACACATTAAACACAATAATAAGCTCTTAGAGGAGTCTAATCTAAGTAATTAGAAGTATTTTTTGTATGTAAAATATGGACAAATTATACACTAGCTCTGGGCACCCACCATTTCCCTTTCTCATAATTTCTAAAAAAAATATGATTTTTTAAATTTTGTTTTCATTAATGAAATTGTAATGATATATATGCGCACGTCCGCACGTAAAATAAAATGCGAACATCCTTATTGCGAGTGCAAATTATTGATCAAAATCGTCTATATTTTAGGTCATCCTTTAAGGATCATTTTGATTAAAAAAAATTCAAATTGGAAATTATTTAGCCATTTGATTACCACATTCATCGTTTCAATCTTATCTGACGGGCTGTATTTGTTTGTAAATTATACAACAAACAGATAACCAAACAATCTCCAATTCGGCTGATTTTTTGCAAGGATAATTCTTGAAAATAAATCTAAATAATGAACGGTTCCGATGATTAAGTTATGTTGTCAATTAGTCGATATGATGATGTTCGCATTTTATTTTACGTGCGGACGTGCACATGTGAAGGGAACTATATATATATATATATATTTAGAAAAATATGTCAGAAAAATATGTGGGTGCTAATTGTTTAAGACAAAAAAAAATTGGGTGTTTTGGAGGGAAGATCTGGAATTATTGGGAGGGAAGAGATGAAATGACAATAAAAATGTTGACCGGGCTAATTGGGATGAATGTGCTTACTATGATGACCACTTTGTCTCTGTAAATATATATCATGTAAGGCAATTTAACGATAAAGAGGACTAAGGTATTAATGAGTTTAACAGACACACAGTTAAGTTACCATTATATTTCCTAAATATTCGTAGGTACCAAAGAGTGTATTTTGTAATAGTTCAATTACCATTTGATAATTTTACACATCTTTGCTACATCAAGTTTTTTGTGTAAGATATTTGAATCTTAACTTGTCGTGTTTCTAATATTATTTTCCAGCATATTCTCCAGGAGCCTAATTTTGTTGCAAATAGTCTTGTTGACCTTGGTCATTGACAGGCTCTGAAAGAGCGTCAATTAAAAAAAAAATATCGGTAGTATATAGTAAGTAGGGATTGTTCACAACGGAGATCGAGGGTGTACCTAACAAGGAATGTCACAAAAATTATTATTAACAAATATAAACAATATATATATACATCGAAAATATGGGGGTGTTTAAGAGATTGATTAATTGAAACTAATTAATTAAACTACAAAAAATAAATTTAATAGGATGGGATGGAACATGAATAATATAACTTACAGCCACAAATATACAAGTTTACTAATCATTGAACCGAAAATTAATCAACTCCCTAGGCATGAATCCGAAATTAACATATGTGGAATATTAGAACGTTGATCATTCCCCAAATAAAATCTTCTCTACGAAAATTAACCCTGTGAACGCACTAACAGGCTAGCCAATAAAACATGCAAAGGTAGCTAATCAAAACATGTCTAACGCATAGAAAAAGAGTTGTTAATTAAAGTGCACGACCTAGTGAGAACGTTCATCTATCCGCGATCCTTCTTATTTGATTCTGACATCTTTCCAAAGCCTTTACTACTTGTGAATTAGAATTAAAACCCTAATTCTAGCATCAATTACATGCAATCATCTTAAGTTTGCAACCTTAAAACAAAAACATATAAAAGTTGTCTAGTTAAATCAGAATCAAATAAACGAAATGTTCTAAAAGTCGGCCTGCGCGGCCGCCGCGCCGGAAGGTGGCCAGCCGCCCGAGTAATGGGTAATCGGGAGAGAAAATCGGACATGCATTAGGCGGGCCGATTAGGCGTCTGGGTGGGTGGGTAGGCGGGGGTGGGGGGGTGGGCTCGGCGAGGGGCGGGCGTCTCTCTTTGACTTTTTGTGATTATCGATCGGCGTTTCTAGCCACCGAGCAGCGACCATGTCAGCGGCAAGATTGGCTTCCGATGGGATTAAGAGATGTTGGAAGAGAGAGAGAGAGAGAGAGAGAGAGATGTAAGAGAAAATTTGAAAAGAGAGAGAAGAAGAGAAGTTGCAGAAGGAAGAAGAGAGAGAGTGCACGTGGTGGGTGAGAAGAGAAAAAATAGAAGGGAAGGAGAGATGAGTGCACGTGGTGGGTGAGAAGAGAAAAAATAATAGGAAGGAAGAAGAGAGATAAGGTGTGGGTTTGGGCTGTAGGCAAAATCGGAGTAGAGAAAAAAAATATCATGTGGACTTATGCTAAATGGTTATGTATTTTTTTATTTTTTTCATGTTTAATTGTTTATATGTAATATAATAGAATAAAAATAATAAATAAATAAAAGCGCTCGCCTAGGCGGCCGATTAAATCCCCCCCCCCCCCAGCCGGCGGGGGGGGGGGGGGGGGGCGCCCCCGGCGGGGGGGGAGAACCAATTGACGAAAACACATAAATTACTAGAAGAGTTAATTAACCTCAATCCAATAACTAAATAAACTCACATAAATAGGCTGCAAATTACATAATTCATGTCATGTTAACTAATACAAAAGATAAACAAGCAACAAAGAGGAACTCATAAGAGAAATTAAAGAATAAAGTCGAATTACACCATATGGAAAGCATGAAGAACTCGAAGATCACGAACTTTTGAATCATTGAACGCAAGCAACTCAAAAGTCGTGATTCCAAGGTGATGATGATGATGATGATGACGTTGAATAGGGGCTGGTGGTGATGGTGTAGACGGCTCCTCTCCTCCTTGAAGTCTTGAAAACCCATAGTATTAGAGAATGGAAAATGTGGCTGAAAATATGATGTGCGAAGGTTTAGAGGTGTGTTTGAAGAGAAGAATGAGACTACTATTTATAGGAGATCGAATGGAGAGGAAGAAGAATACAATGAAAGAAAAAAAGGGAAAAGAAGTGGAATGTAAGTGGGAGATAAAAAAATGGGTAAGTGTCATGGTGGAAATGTAGTCATGTTGCAATTAACCATTTATTTAAGTAAAAGAAATCAAGCACTAATGATGTGGGGAGAAAGCAACAATTATAGTGTGGTGAGATGGATGCCAATATGGGGTGATTGGAGCATTGAGGATAAAAGAAAAAGAAAGAATTAAAAAGTAGATAGCACTCGAGCTATGCTCACTTGGAACCACGTTATGGACGTTTCACCGGTTAGATTATTCTGAAATTTGAACTGGGAATACCTAACATCCACGTGCACAGTGTCACAAAAGTACAATTTCATCCAACGGATCAAGTAGGAGATATGGGCCTCCAAAGTTGACTGATTTGCTCAAACAGAATGTCCGAAAATAGGAGATATTGGCTTCTGAATTCTCCTTATGGGCTTTGAGACTAGCATTCCTACACTTCTTAGGATTCATTGTCGTCCTCCACTTCCGAGTGTTGACTCGTTTTTAACTCACGTTCAAAAATCACGGTTGACTTTTCGTCCCTTTCTCGGAAATGCACTAATTTACTCGAAAGTCATCATTTTGTGTTGTAACTTGTAACTTATTCAACATATACACAATATGTACATTAAACGTAATAATAAACTCTCGGAATAGTCTAATCCAAATGATTAGAAGCATATTAAATACGTATTTTACGTTCACATCAGTCATTCAACCTTTACTTTCTTTTTTTGGTCTGATTAATTACCTTCATCCTCTAACTCCGTCTTCCAGTTTGATCAGGCAGGTGTGCTTGAAATTTTTGTTTGTAATTGTGTTGTTTGTTTTTCTTTCTCAATCGAAAAGAAAAAGGTACACGTGTAAGCCATTGGAGTGTGGTTGGTTAAACCTGACGCTGGGATGCCTACCCCAAACACTGATGAGTGTGGGAAGATTCCCAGGTCACCGAGTCGGAGCTAAAAACATAGTTTTTGTTTCTTTTTCCATTTTTTGTCATTCTTCTTCTTCCCTCTTTCTCTGTATTATGTATCTGAGAGACGTCTGAGTCCGAGTCCGAGTCCATGGCTCACCCTTCATTGGTGTTGTACTATTTGTCTCAGCGGCGTCTTCCGAGAAGCTTCCTCTTCATACCCACAAGCTTAGCTCTCGTAACTTGTCTTCTCATTCTCTTATACATTTCCACAACCTCCAATCTCTTCACTCATCACCCTCCTCGACCCAAATCTTACCCAAGACATGCTCATCCAAAACAGGGGCAGGGCGGTCACTCTTTCTCAACTGAAAGTCAACGCTCCCCGCCAGCATCTAGCTTGGGCTCATCAAATGGCGGTATGAATGCCTCTGACTCCTTTCTTTTCTAATTTCTATATGCTAAAATGTATGTTTCCATGTACGTGCTTCAATTAATCTTTTACGGGCGGGTGGGTTAGGGAAGTTACTAATTAATAGTACGATACGATGCAAATCCCTCATAAAAAAATTTACAAAATTGTATGTGTATAAGTAGGATCAGCAGAAAATATATGTCTCAATGAAGATGGCACCTATATATTAATCATGATTCTAGAGGTGTTGGAAACAATTTTCCTCTAAATACATGCTCTGTGAATCTGTGATTCTAGCTCAATCTAGTAATGCATTTCATGGTTCTCATATTGCATATCATAGGTTGAAGGAACCTGATTATTGGGAGGCTGAAACATTTTTGCAAAGCAATGTAAATATATCCAAATTGAAAGATATTTTGCCTAGGTAGGTATTGATTAGTGGGATGTGGAACTCCTAATATGACCTCAATGTATTGACTACAAGTTTGGCGTAAGCCGTTGGCGAACCTTTTTGTAAGCATCTGGAAATTTTGGTTTTTATGGTTCAGGAAACTATGTCAATAACAACGAGGTGTTCCATGATACACATATCTTTCTGGAAGACTATAAAGAAATGAAAAGGAGCTTTAAGATATATGTTTATCCTCACAGGAAAAACGATCCCTTTGCAAATGCACTTTTGCCTGTGGATTTCGAACCTGCGGGTAATTATGCCAGTGAAAGTTACTTCAAGAAGGTCCTGATGAAAAGTCATTTCATCACACAAGATCCAACCAAGGCAGATCTTTTCTTTCTACCTTTCTCTATTGCTAGGTTGCGGCACGACACTAGAGTTGGTGTGGGAGGTATCCAAGATTTTATAAAAGATTACATCTTCAATATTAGTCACAAGTACCAATATTGGAACCGGACTGGTGGAGCAGATCATTTTTATGTTGCTTGTCATTCCATTGGACGGTCAGCCATGGAAAAAGCAAGCAAAGTCAAATTTAATGCCATTCAGGTTGTGTGCTCTTCAAGTTACTTCCTACCTGGATACATTACTCACAAGGATGCATGTCTGCCGCAAATATGGCCCAGAAAAGAAGAGCCCCCTAACCTTCTATCATCAAATAGGTGGATATATATGTATATATATATATATATGTGTATATGTATACTTCCTTCGGTTGCTATTTCTATTTTCTTATACTAGACATAGGCTGAAGTTGGAATTGTTTTTTCCTCTTTATAGTATAGTAGTGGCTCATCATCATTCATCAGTAACAATAATCAATAGTTGATGGGTAACAATATTTAATTTATATGAACTACATAATTACTTGTACTGAATACAATGCTTTTCAGTTGACATTTTGTAAATGATCAGTCCAGAAAAACACCCAAAAAAAAAATTAGTTTGTCCTTGCATGCTTTTGAGTCTTCTTGATCATCTGCACATATGAGGGTGGTAATTCTTTGAGATTGCATGTTTTGAATACGCCCAGTAGTAGCTTGAAAACGCCCATCATAGTATAGACTATTATTTTTTGATTTCGTGATTTCGTCCGAAGGGGCTTTCTCTTGATTTTTTTAATTTATTTCCAGGATTTTTATTTTTATTTTTCATTTATCAATTGGGCTGTTTCCTTTTCAAATGCTGTTTATATTTCATTAAAGAAGGATGAAATGCTGTTTTAATACTTTGTTGTGAACTCTAGTAATGTTGTTGCTATGCTAAATGAAACCAATACTAGTCAATTCCCTTTTTGCCAAGCAAAACAATATGTACATAATTGGTTTTAACTATGAACAAAAGGCTAGCTAAATTTATATCTTCTATTAGGCCCATCTCCTGATTGAGCCTATATATATATATATATATATATAACTATATACATATATGCCCTCTCTCATTGTTTCTTCACCTTTTAGGCAAATGATGCTGATGAGGTGGTAGAGGGTATATCAAGTCCCTGTAATTTTCCTTCCAGTCTCAGCTTCTCTTACTCACCTAGGCACTGTTTAATATTTATGTTCCTTTATAGCAGAAAACTATGTTAGACTTATATGAAGGAAACCGACATTTTTGGGTTGGTTTCCAATAGATAGGACCTTTTAAGGCCAGGTTCCTAAATCTCCAATGTCAATATTCTTTTCTTCTTCATTGGAATGAAGCAGTTTTGAGGATAGCCTTGAAGTAGTTGCATAATATAGCATTCATAGAACACACACTTGTAAACTTTTATGGTTCTCATATGTCATGAGTGATGGTGAGCTAAGTGAACTGGGTCCTAGAAGCTTCAAGTTTTATGGTAAATTCATCAACCAAGTTTTCACTTGTAATAGTGAAGAATTTAAGAATCTGCTTGTTCATTGAACTTCTCTAGGTAAAGAATTTAAGAATCAGCGTGTTCATCTCATTTCAATTTGTCTCAAAAAGGAAGTAATTGTGAGAAGTGAATCCAACATTTATTGAAAAATACACTTGTAACAATAAGTTTAATTTTTTGTTCATGTATGTTTTGATAATATTTTGTGGTGATCTCTACATGAACTAGAACTCAGGATTTTCCTTTGACGCAGAACAAAACTTGCATTCTTTGCCGGAGGAATTAACTCCCCAGTACGGGAAAGGCTTCTTCAAGTCTGGAGAAATGATTCCGAGATGTTTGTGCACTTTGGTCGGCTTAACACATCTTATGCTGATGAGCTGCTTGGTAGCAGATTCTGCCTCCATGTTAAAGGCTTCGAAGTAAATACAGCTCGTATTGCAGATTCATTGTATTATGGCTGTGTCCCGGTGATAATTGCCAACTACTATGATTTACCATTTGCAGACATACTGAACTGGAAGAGCTTCTCAGTCATTGTTGCCACTCTAGATATCCCGTTGCTTAAGAAAATCCTTAAAGGGATCAGCTCTGATGAATACAAGTGGTTGCAAAGCAATGTGTTGAAGGTGCGCAAACATTTCCAATGGCACCTTTCTCCTATTGATTATGATGCTTTTTACATGGTTATGCATGAGTTGTGGCTCCGACGGAGTTTTTCCACAGTTTCCTTGAGCAATTTTGAACATTCTAAATCAACAAATTATTTTACATAATTTTGTCCATTTCAACTGGATTCTGTATCTATATGTTTCTTGTAGTTAAATTCTTTTATTGTAAAGGTAGCTTGCAAATTTATGATCTTTGACATTTTGCTGCTTTGTAATTCATATCTGATAAATAAAACTGGACAAAAGATTGTCAAATATATCTAGCTGAGAGTGTTCCTTGCAACTGAAAACAAGCAAGAGGTGGCCATTATCTCTAATTCGTTTCGGCCAATCGATATGATATTATTTCAAGTGATGAAAGATTTTGCTAATAGATTCTCTCTTTTCTTGCTCATAGATTGCTAAAGGGAAATTCTCCAATTTTATAGTGTTTGTTCATAGTAATGTACCACTTTATATTTGTTTTTTTATCGAGATGTCGATGCATACAAAAATTTCTTTGGGTGAAATGTGGAAATAAATTTAAACCATATGCTTTACATTTTGCATTCCTTTTTATATTTTAAACTCGCGATCAAAATATAAATATGAAAAAACACAAGATCAACATATTGGATGTAACGATGTAGAATAAGGGAATATTAAACGCACGCATGAGTGTGGCATACGGGTGCAGGAATGTTAGTATATATAATGCAAAACCTTGGGTTCTTGGTAAACATTCAAAAACCCAAGATTTATCCCTCTAACACTATAATATATACGCTTAAATATTTTTTATTATTATTTTTAGTTTTTTTTAATATATTTATTCTCTTATTTTATTTTTTAATATTATTTATTAATTAATTTAAAAAATAGTATGATAAAACGGAGAAGCAAATGATGCGGAAAAACTGAAATAAACAAAAAGGTTTCTCGCACGCCCGAGCACGGCCCTCCCAGAAGATTTAATAGAATTGACAACATTTACTTATCAAGGAGGACATTTTGAATTACTTGTCATTCCATTTGAATTAAAAAATGCACCATACATATTTCAAAGAAAAATGGATCAAATTTTTAAGAAATATGAAAGTTTTTGTAGTGTATATGTAAATGATATTGGGTCCTTGACCATAAGGTCCAAAATAAGGAAAATATTTTTCATCTACTTAGCATAAAAAAACAGGTGCCCATCCACTCAATTAATTGTCTAGCGAAGGAGAAATTACCAAACTGTCCTCATGATTTTCAAAAAATAACAATCTGCCACTCTCCCTCCCTCCCTCCCTCCCTCCAATTAGGATGGCTCTAGAGCAAATGGACCCTTGGAGGGGGGATTGTTTTTTTTTTTAGGATTTTTTCTCTTTTTTGCAATTGGCTTCGGTGTGTCAATGCAGCACCAAGAATTCGGTCGCTCATGCACTATTTTCATAAAAAAATAACAATCTGAGAAGAGAGCCAGACCTTGGGGCTTACAGCCTCCCTCCCTCCCTCCCTCCCTCCCTCCTATTAGGTTTGGCAACTTTAGTGGAGACTTTGATTACATGCAAGTGGTTGCGTGGTGCATGTGTGAGGGAAAGAGTTGTTGTCCAAGGGTCAAGTTTGATTGTTTTTCAAACTTGGCTAACTCGTTTTGTTATTGAGCGTGCTAAGAGGCGCATTGAGATGTGGTGGTGATCGTGGTTTCATTGAGAAGATCCAAGGAAGCTTACGTTGAATGGAAGTTCAGAGATTTTGAGACGAGGTGGAAATTGTAAAGGTTGCGGCTCAAAACTAATTCCTTATTGGTTTTGGATTCTTTACTTCTCAAGGTTTTGGGAAAACTAGTTCTAATGTATCTAGGACTCTTGGAGATTTTTCTTTGAAGGTAAAAGTTTAGGATTACTATTATGACTATGAATCCTATTATGAGTCTAACTATTTGTGAGTTATAAATAGGACCCTCGAAGCATAGTTTTATGTGTGGATCGATTGAGAATTTAGAGAGTTGCAAGCTTGAGAGATCGGGGGGGTTGTCTTTTTTTTTTTTTGGGGGGGGGGCCGGGGGGGGGGGGGGGCTGTCGGGGGGGCCCCTTTGGGGCGGGGGGGGGGGCCCCCCCCCCGGCCGGGGCCCCGGGGGGGGCCCCCCCCCCCGGGCCCCCCCCCCCCCCCCCCCCGCCCCCCCCCCGGGGGGGGGGGGGGGGGGGGGGGGGGGTGTATTTGTGTATTCTCTATTGAGAATTTGAGTTGTAAGGAGAGAGATTATTCTAGTGTGGGAAGAGCCAAAACGTTCTTCAATTGTAATCGTTTTCTTGTTTAGTGGATCCACCACCATCATCACCCAGGGACGTAGGTCTATTTGGACTGAACCTCGTCAACAAGTTCTTGTATTGTTGCTTGCATATTTAGAATTTGGCAATTACTATCTTCGCTAATATTCGGTCTTGGAATAGGGAAATTGGAGATAACCAGAATTTCCTATCAAGATTCGAAAGTCCACATGAGCAAAGTCACACAAGAAGTCTCTGATCAACTGCATGGTGAAGACCAAACAAGATTAGAAATTTAGCAAGAGAAGAAGTTGCTGACAACTCTTATTGGGAAAAACTAACAGATGAAGAAGCATTCAACATCGAAAACATGATGGAAGGATAAGGAAGAACCGTTATAGTAACTGGAGCAGACAACCCTATTTTCAAGCACAAAGGTGAAGATGAAGAGCATGAACCTCTAAACTCCACCTCTATAGCAACAAGAGCAAGAAACAAAAATAGGCAAGAAGCAGTCAGAGCAGCAATCTAAGAGCAAGAAGCAGACAGTAAACAAAACAACAATCAATAAAAAGGTTTATTTCTGTTAGATAACAAAGAAGCACCTCTTTGGACGTGGGAGAAATTTTGTAAAAAGAACGGGGAAAATGACAACTTTTACTCACTGAACTAAAATATTACGCATCACTTTAGTCACTCGCGAGTTGCGACTATTAACCATCTCCAAATGCCACAAATTTAATATCAAAATGAAGGGCACAACCTAAGAATCAAGTTTTGTAACTATCTCAAGATGAGATTCAAAGTAAATTGGTCGGAATCTAGCTCGAAAGCTTCAGTAGACCAAAACTTAAAAGCTTAAATCATGATGTTGTGGTTGATGCCGTGGTGATACACTACCACAAGGAGTTAGGTTACTAGAGATGAGAGGAAGATAACCCAAATGGTTTCGAGTCACGACATGGTCATAATCAACACTGCTGATCAGGTTGATGTAAAGTTCATTTACCAAAGTGTCGAATGATGCAAAGTTCAATGACTAAAGTTATTATTATTTTTTGGTCGTTTAATGACCAATAATGAATTATTTTAACATTTTCAGCTACTTCAGATCATTTCTCCAAAAAAAAAAAAGGGAGAGAGAAAAGGAAAAAAAGAAGAAAGAGAAACTCGATGATTATCCATGCTGGGAAAGCAAAATTCAGGATCTTGAAAGAGTAGAACAAACCGAGTACACTTGATGAAAGAGCCTTTCACAAGATTAAATTTACCTTCTTCCCTTCCCTCCAGATTGAAGGTGCTAAATTCTCTATCCTCTTTTCTTTCATTTAACAAATAAAAAAATATATAAATTGGAAGACGAATCCCTCTTTCTTGGGACTTGGAAATACTCTTTCTTTCTTTCTTATAGACAGACTAAAACCCACTCTAGACTCCAGATTTGATCTTGCTCCAGAGCTTTTCAAATTTGGTCTTTCGAGCTCAAATTTGGGTATAATAATCCGGTGAATTGGATTTGTTTGTAGCCATTCTGCGCAAGACTGGATTGGGAATGTGATGCTCGGCGAAGATGGTGTTCAAATCCAAGATAAAATGGGTCGCTCTTTTTGTCCTGGTTTTATCTTTTGCATCGTTGCTTCGGCACCTCTCTATAGCAAAGTATTCGACGACTGTGGATTTAGTCCAGTATAGTGCATTGACCGCATTTCATAACGATTTCGATTCTATCTTAGGGAGACAGGTAGCTGGGATTCATTTCATTTCGATTTTTTTTTGGTGGAATTGTGTGGTGGATTCGGTTGTTTGATGGATTGTGTTTGTTTTCTTTGTTGCAGAGAATTCCCAACAAGAAGCTATGGGCGGCTGTAAAGCCCTTACAGTCTCTGCAGCCTTATGCAAACCCTAGAAGCAACAATCCTGGTGATGATCATTTTATTCTTTTATCTTATCTTACATTTGTGCTTGTCATACCTACACACATATTCTTGCATGAAATAGCTTAAAAGTCTGACATTGATTTTGGGACCAATTTTTGCATTTAAATGATGAATTCACAAATCTCGCCATGTCTGACTTTTACTCGAATCTCATATTTCTTCCTTGTTTGAGTTTATCATGTTCGTTAAGTGAGGTTTCGATGACCTTTCAGCTGTTAATAATTGAGCTCATTCAGTACTCTTATTTTCTCTACAGTTCCAAATGAACAGAACAGTGGCTTCATTTATGCAAAAATATTTGGTGGATTTGCAAAGATAAGATCTTCGGTACGATTTGTCAAATGCGTGAAACTCATTTAATTATAATTTGTATCAGATGTTCATAAATCTTTGTTAATTTTTTAGATCTGTGATCTGGTCACCATATCCAGGCTTCTAAATGCTACTCTTGTCATTCCAGAGATTCAAGAAAGCATTCGCTCAAAAGGCATCAGGTTAACTCTAGCTTTCTTAGTTTTTTTTTCTTTAATTCTTTTTTTCATGCCACTTTTCTATGCAAATATATCTAATGGTTTAATGCTTCTTACCACTGTACTTTTTTTTTTCTTTTCATTTCTTTCTCAGCAATCGTTTTAAGAGTTTCTCATATCTTTATGATGAGGACCAATTTATTGCATCTCTCAAGAATGACATAGTCGTTGTGAAGAGCCTGCCAGATAATCTAAAGGCTGCAAGGAAAAGGAATGAATTCAAAACTTTTAGACCGAAGAATTCAGCTTCTCCTAATTATTATATCAAAGAAGTCCTACCAACACTGAAGAAAGCCAAGGTTGTTGGCTTGATTCTTGCTGATGGTGGATGTCTGCAGGTAGCTGGTGCTTCACTGTTACCGATATATACTTTAACTATTACAAAATCATCTTTTTTGAGAAAACATACATATTCTAATAACAGAAGTCCCCACTCTATTTTGCACTAATAAGGAATCATTTCAAATGATGAAAAGAATTGATGCAAAATCAGTTACCTAGAACTGCTATAAATCTTATAGAGTGATAGCTAATGTTGCATTACACTACTTCAAGATAAGTTAAGTAACTCTACTTCAACATAGCTGTTGCAGCTTACTTAAATACTGTTTCTGGGTAATTACAGTTTTTATAATTAATATTTAATAGTAATGTTAACATGCTCTGTCTTACCCTAGCCAAATTCAGAACTTAAGTGTTAAGAAGTGTATAACACAATTTAAATGAAAAGTTCGTGAGTTTAAGGCTGTCTCCTTAGTTGATCATGTGGGATGGTCAATTATTTTTACCTCTATAGGCCAGAGGGAAACTTATCTGCTGCTTTGCTAGTGGTCAACTGTATCTATTCATTTCTATCTCTCATGCTCATCCATTTAGATTTTTTTTAAATACCCAGAAAGCCCCCAAACTCGTTCGTGGACATGCCCGAAACTGGGGCTTCCTACCGACCCTGGGGCCTACTTAATTTTCACTCTATATATAGTACTTTTTTTTTTCTTCAACTGATTTTTGCATTCTGGCCATGCACTTGAATGTATGACAATTAAGTTGGTCATTTTCTTGAAGCAATTTTAATCCTCTTTTCAGTCAATCCTTCCACCAAGCATGGCCGAGTTTCAAAGGCTTAGATGCAGGGTCGCCTTCCATTCTCTTCAATTTAGGCAAGAAATTCAAATTCTTGGACAACGGATGGTGGAGAGGTATGAATCTCTGAAACTTTTTTTTTTTCAATAAGATTTCAATCATTTGAGCAATAATGGGTGTTTGGAGAACTGGTCTAGTACAGATTCTTATGAGGCCCATTTTTTTTATATTGGGAACCAAAATTTATTGAAAAGATAAAGAGGTGCAAAACAGTGGATACGAAATCAACTAAACAGAGTTCTGGGAAAGCACAACCAAAGCCACCAAAGAACTACTCAAAATAAGTGAAAACTAAACCATAACGGCACTCCAATTTGAGAAAATAGCAGAATAAGACCAATCCCTAAACTGTGAAGAAACTGATGCCCATTAGGATGACCAGAATTGAACTCTATCCCACAAATGACCGAGCTCTTCCTCCCTCACATCTTCAAAAATCCTTTTGTTTCTTTCCCACCCAAATAACTTAAAAGATAGCCATCATAGCACATCTTCCCAACACCAATCCTTCTTCCCACCAAAAAATTTGTGTTTTTCGCTCAATAGAGCCAAACAATTCTATAATAATAATTTTCTTGTCTTATTTTCTTTATTAATGCTTGAATATAGTAGCAGAACATGTATTGTTGTGTAGGTTCCTGGAACTCAGTGGTCCAATTTAGTAAAGTATTTCCTTGTGGATTAATCCTATGTGAAAACAAGGCCTTATGCCTCTTTCAAATTGTGACTCACTCTTGAGAAGAAGATTGCTCTAAAAAAAGTATCACTGCATCAAACAAGACATACATGCTTTATATTGATGTTCTATATTACTTTTAGTCTCCTATGCTATACGAAAAGTCATCACTTTTATTTGAACCTCTTATTTTTCTGTCCTTAATGACTTCTGGTTTTTGAAGCATCGCACTCTTAATTAATTTCCAAATACCTGATTCTTAGACTTATTTAAGCTTCTTGACCACTAGACTTCCATGACTCTTTTATATATAATATATAATATATATGTATATATATTTTTATTTATTTATGAGATATTCTCCAGAAGTATAATTTTGAGCTGTACCCCAACTTCTAACTATGGCTGCTCCACCTTGATCCCACAAAATTCAAGTATTGACCTTGACCAAAAAGTGAAAATTCTAAATATAGGGACGGTAATTGTTTGATTTGAGTGATATGATTTTCAGTGAATAGCCACCCTTGTGTGTCATCCAGCATGCCATATGTCTGGTTCCCGGTTCCTGGTCCACTTTGTCATATTATCATTGAATCCTATAGAGTTCAAGGAGTTAAAAGGGAAGTGGATGAGTTGTTAAAGAAGGGTTTCACTCCAGAATATCTTGGTCACTGTACTGTGTCGACTTTACCAACTCCAGGAAAGGATGTTACACGTAGAGGATTTGTCCATAAAATTACCATCAGATACCGTTTCCTATCCCGTGACTAGATGATATGATTGATGTCATGAAGGGAGCGCCCATTTTGCCAAAGATCCATCTTTTTAGTGGATATCATCTAATACAGATAGACTTGGGGAGAAACAGAAGCCTTTTTATTGTCTTTCTCTCTCTTTTGTTTTTTGTTTTTGTTTTCCAAAGAAAGATACAAGTTTTATTGTTTCCAAAGATTGATACAATAAGAGTAGACAAGAGGTTCACAAGATAGAAAAGCAAGAACGAAAATGAGAAAGCTACATCAAATGCAGTTCACCAGCTGCAGACAAACCACCCTTATTATGTCCCCAAGACCCCAACCTTAGACTAAAGCTGCTTTCCAATGTAGTAGAATGGCTTGTGATCAGTAAGTCAAATAGTAGAATGGCTTGTGATCAGTAATCCAAATAGTAAAATGGCTTGTCACCAGAAGACTGCATTTAAGACAAATAATGGACTTTATGAATGTCCTCAACCTCTTAAGTTTGTGATGCCTTTTGACCTCGCAAGTGCTCCAAGTACTTGAGTTGGTTGGTTTGGTTGCCATGTATTGATTGGTTTTTTGTTTTGTGTGTTGAAGACAGTACGGCTTCATTTATTTTTTCTGAATTGTAGAAATTATTTCATACATTTACATCTCTTTTCGGGGGCCTTTCGTCCTCAGAGTGATGCACAAACATAAGAGGTGAACAAATTTTGGTGATTTGTTGAGCTGCTTAGTGCTTGATTATGTGATCCAATATTCTTCCATGAAGGAAATTTGCACATAAAATATGTTAACAAATCTACAAGAGAACTCCATTTGAGGTCTGTTCTTATTATTCAATCGTGAATTGCCCTACCGATTTAGTTCCTTGACTCCCAGAATGTAGACCTAGTGAAAAGCTGAAGGATTCTACAACATGCATGCTAACACATGTTTTAAACCTGCTAGAAGATATGAAAATTAGCCATATTTTTAAATTTCAATGTTGAAAATTGGAATTGGCATGTTGATGATGCTTACCATGATTAACTATTAAGCAATTATAGATTTTGCAGACAAGGATAGTGTAGAGGAAATCTCTGATGATCATTTCTACCAGGAATCGAGGATACAATAAGTTTTTAGTCAACTAAAGAGGGCGAGCACTTTAAGGTTCTACTTGGACCACAGAATCAGAGTTGTAACAGCCTAACCTGTCTTTATGTGGAATACCAAAAATTTTACTTGCCAGAGTTGAGTGCTCTCAAACCAGGGAGGGATGATAGCAATCATGGTCCCTATAGTGTATAAGTGACCAAGAAGAGACTTGGGAGGCCCTGCTTAGGAATAAGTAATTTGGCCTACCGAAAATAATACTGCTGGAGACTTTGAGTCAAAATAATGTTACGAGACGGAAGTCTAGAAGATTTATTGAAGTCTAAGGTCATGTCTCTTGAAATTTAAGTAGTCATGCTTGAAAAACCATAAGACACTGGGATACTAAGACATTGAGTTGTAGATCAAAGCTACAACTTCCATTAATCTGTGGGAGACTAGAAGTCATAGTTGCACGTTCGTGTAAAGCATGTAAGTTTATATGAAGCAACTATAACTAGTGATTCCTAAATCATACTAGAGAAAGCCTCCTGCATGCCTTTCCCCATATTGGTGCATTCTCTGTGACGTAGGTGAGGTGAGTGTCGGTCATTTATTTCTCAATTGTCCTTTTTCTCTACAGTTGTGGTTGACTGTTTAGGGAAGTTCTTCCAAGTGGTGTTTTGAGTTGTTGAGCACGTGTTTCAAGGCTTACGGAATGGGCGGAAAGTTGAAACTTTGCGGAGTTGTTAGCTGGTGTTTTGGGTTATCTGGACAGAGTGTAATAGGAGAATATTTGAGAATTACAAAGGGGTTGGGATCGAAGAACTTTGGGATCGACTTAAAGGTTGGTCAGCCTTTTGGTCTTGGATACTACAGGGGATTTCTCTTCCAGATATATCAAAGGATTTGCTAGCTGTGGTGGTGTGACTGTAGGTGCAGTTTGCTTGTCCTCTTTCATCTTTTGTGTGAGTTTTGATTTTGGATGTGGATTGCTCATCCACTAGTTTGTACTTTCTCTTAAGCTAAAATAAAATAAATAAATAAATAAATCATGCTAGAGTGACTCTAGTAGTTGATTTGTCCTTTATTTGGTGAAATGGGGGAGCTGTTATTGGTACTCCAAGTTATTCTGCACTCTTCCATAATAGGAAGGAGAAATGGGTCTGGAGGAAGAAGAGAGAAATCGGTTGGGGAGGAGATGAGGGGTAGAACCCCACTAATAAAATTTGACGAGGGTATTATTAGCAAGTGCTATAATAAACTTAATTAAACATTAGAGACTGCAGAATGACTTTTGGCCTTTTGGGGAGTGCCAATAACAGCTCCTGTTGGGACCTGCTACTCTTACCTTTTCACCTTATTCACATCTTTGCCGGTGTGCATGAAAACAACTAAAGATCACATGAAAGGTTCTGATCATGCAACTTGACCAGTAATGACAACTGTGGGCCGTTTTTGTACAGTTCACTTCGGAAATTTCTAGCAATTATTGAAATATTGAATCCTATAAGAAAAAGAAAAATCATGGGTGAAATTAATATCGTCTAATGTGTTTCTATTCTTCTTATATTACTTTGTCTAGAATGTTTACTGGCAATTGATTACTGTATGTTGTTTACTCTCTTCGCACAGGTTACGTGCATGGGGCCAACCTTTCCTTGCGTTTAATCCTGGTTTATTGAGAGAAACCTTGGCATATCATGGTTGCGGTGAACTCTTTCAGGTAAGAGGTTTAAAGTCCATTATCTTCTATATTTGTCAGAATATGAAATGATTGTTGGAACACAAGCTGAGAACTTTTTCAGGTAAGAGTTTTTAGGTTAATATTTCAGTAATATTGGTAAACCAAACTAACTTTGTCATAGTATTAGAGCAAGATTGTCAAATTTTGCCTCCCTGCCATTGATACCTCCTTTTTATTTCTAATCATGTAAGAGGTGATTATACCACAAAATAAGTTAAATAACCTATATGTGATCGGTTTGATAAAATGTCCAACTCATGCACTTTGCTTAGTCGTCGATTTGAATTTGAAGTTGGATTCAGCAAAGGTTAAATTTGAACTTGGTACTTTTTTGTAGGATGTTCACACTGAACTCATACAATATCGAAGGGCTCAAATGATTAAGCGGGGCATTGTTAAGGAAGAACTAAGTGTAGATTCACACTTCCGCAGAGAAAATGGTTCTTGCCCGCTGATGCCTGAAGAGGTATGCTCAGTAAACTTTTTTTTATCCATATTATGTTAACATGAGTCCTATTCTGTGGCTTCTAGCCGTTACTGGTGTGTTATTTTTTAAATTATTTTTTATTTTTTTCCTCATTGTATTATAATTACTCTTTGCAATTATAGGAATTTTTGCAAAATCTTGATATTGAACTACATTGCTGATTATGATTGTATGTTTTCTGGAGATTCCATATTCAAATTGATTGCATAAGTTAAGCAAAAGTATCACTTAGTTAATTCTGCTTTTAAATTTTGAATATGAAAATTACTATTTGGAATAAGCTGTATTCCAAAACTATTTGGAATAAGCTGTATTCCAAATAGTTTTGGAATAATCTGTATTCACAAAAACTTAAGATGAAGTTATCCATCTATTAGGTAGTGAGTAGAATGTTTTAAGATTTGGGGCTTAGGACAAAATGAACTTGTGTTTTTATTCTACAATCATATTAGTTTCACCCTCTGTGAGGTATCCCACATAAAGATGGATTGAATCGCTATGATTCTGTAATCACCTAGTTGGTTGACCCTAATTTGGTCGCGACCTATACAAAATAGATAATGAAACAACAAAAGAAAGAGCTAGGGCTCCTACTGGCTAATGAAATAAGCTGTCTTCATTGTTCGTATGAATTTGCTGTAACTTGAGACTGAACAAACATGGTTGTTTTTAAATAAAAGAGGCCCGACTTGAAAACAACCTGCTACATCTTTGTATAACTGTGAAGCCAGCACAAAGCCATTTCTTGGCTTGGCTTGGCTGATAGACAAGCTGGGCTCAAGGATTTTATTATAACCCTGAAAAAGCTCATTTCAGTTTAAACATATGTAATAATGAATTTATATGTGCCCATGTATTGGTGTGTGTGAACAAAAGAGATATAGGAGAATGGAAGGAAGTGTCTTGGACGAATCAATTGTTGGACTAGGAAGGAAGTGTCTTGGACGCATCAACTGTTGGACTAGGACTATAATTTTTGTATTTTCATTTTGTATGTGCATATATATATATATATATATATATCTGGTATTTTAAAAATTTAATTCCAGGGTTTCTAAATCTACATTTAGTAAGCCGATTCCGCAGTGGTTAAGTATTCAAAACCCCAAAATGCCCTCTGTTAAAAATAAAGCCAAAAGAACAAAATCATATATGATAGGGGTAAAATACTTGTAAGCACAACAAGACAAAGACCCATGTTTCTCTCCCCACTCTCACACCCTCTCTCCTACCCAACTTCTCCAACTGCATGGTTTATATATTTTTTTTGGTAGTGTTTCCTTTTTTTATTTTATTACATATTTAAAATAAAAGGACATAATTGTATTACAATAAAAAAAAGTCTCTTGACGCGCGCATAGCATGTGTCGAGAGGCTAGTGACAATAAAACTATCTACATAGTTTGATTAGGGCTCAAAACTCGATATTTACTTGTTAGGAGCTAAAAAAGAAGCGAAATAAAGAAAAAATGGTATTAAAAATCTCGCAACCAACTTTGAACATAAAGTTTCTGCTTGATGATAAGCTTCAGCGTGGCACATTATATCAATCTCCAACATTTGATAATTGTCTTGGCTTGATATAGCAAATTGTTATTGGTTTAAACTTCTGTTGGGAATTGTCTGGAACACTGCCATCGGTCTTAACTTTTCATAATTTTAATGGTGGTACATTACCTAGCTTATTTGTTGAGACTTTCACAGGTTGGTATTCTACTTCGTACAATGGGATATCCTCCTAAAACAATTATATATCTGACTGGTTCTGAAACATTTGGGGGTCAACGTGTTCTAGTTCCTCTGCGTGCCATGTTTGCCAACTTAGTAGATCGCACTTCTTTGTGCACAAACAAAGAACTGTCTGATTTACTAGGGCCTGAAACACCTCTTCCTCTAAATCCTTTTCAACCACCTCCAGCAAAGAGTGAGGAACAGCTTAAAGAAGAATGGAAGAGAGCTGGTCCTAGGCCTCGGCCTCTTCCTCCACCTCCGAGTAGACCTATATATCAGCATGAAAAACAAGGTTGGTATGGTTGGATTACTGAGAATGACACCGAACCAGAGCCTTCAAAGGTGGAGCTAAGAATGCAAGCACATAGACTACTTTGGGATGCTCTTGATTATATTGTCTCCGTGGAATCAGATGCATTCTTTCCTGGTTTTAACAATGATGGCAGTGGGTGGCCTGATTTTTCAAGTTTGGTCATGGGACACCGTTTATATGAGATTGCTTCTTCTAGAACATACCGACCAGATAGGTAAGATGTCCATGAAAATAATCATGAAGTGCATAAGATGAACCATTTGAATTTTTTTTTTTGGTCAAGGAATCATTTGAAATTGATTTAGATAAAATGTTTTGAATGGCACATGAAGTTTTGGGTCAGTTAAATATGTTCAATTCAAAAGTGCTGGCTTTTTTTCATGGTGATATGGTTAACAGTATATTTTAACTGACATCTAGCGGCAGTTTAGAGAATGAGCTATTTAGTTAAATTTAAGAGCATCTGAAGACTTGAGTCTATTTAACTTGTTTAATTCAAAAATGTGTCCTTGCTTTGATGGTGATATGGGTAGCAGTATACATATTTCTTCTTTTCTTTTCTTTTTTTGTATTTTTTTTTTAACTTTTTTTTGTATTTTTTTATCTTATGGTAGTATACAGAATGAACCATTGAAATCTATTTAGTTAAAATGTTTCAAGTAGCATCTGAAGACTTTGGTAAATTGTTGTTAACTCTAGAATGTCCCGGTGCTTTGACAATGATGGGTTTAATGACATAAATTTACTCTTACATCTTGTTGGGCCTTTATTTTATCTTTTTTGATAAGTACTTTTGAGGATTATTGAAGGTTATTTTTTGCATACATGGTATGTCCTCCTCTTGTTAAATCCTCGTCATATGATTATCCTGTGAAAACAAAATTTATGTTCGTGTTTAATATTAATATTATGTACTATATGGATATTTACGTGCTCAATTGTGTGCATGAACACTTATGGATATTATTTATTTGGGGTGAGGCTGGGAAATGCATGCATATCCAAATTCTAAAAACAAGATACAAACATATATTTGTTGGTTTCAGCTTTCAAGTGGTGCATTGCATTCCTAATTTTTATGTTCTATTTTTTTTTCAATAACTGGTTCTCGTAATTTATAGTGCCCAGACAGTTTAATTTACTTGTGGTCATGTTTAACCACTCCCAAGTTTCCCTAGGACCATTGGTGCCTGCAATTGAAAGTGAAAAAAAAGAAAGAAAAAAAAAGAAAAAAGAAGAAACTAATTGGTTTAGTAAGACTCTGCAAAGTGCATGTATAATTTGATATTCAAATTTATCCATGATTATGAATGTCTAAAACCAATTATTAATTTTTACTTGACCTGTATGATGAATAATTCTTATCTGACTTTTCTGCTATTTTTTAACAGGAAAGTTGTAGCGGAACTTTTCAACATGACCAGGGACAATATGTACCACCCCAAGCATAATTGGATACTGTCGATACAGGAACATCTTAACAAAAGCTTAGGTGAGGAGGGCCTAATCAGGCAATCACTTTTCTCAAAACCATCATTATTCATTTCACACCCACTCCCGGAATGCTCTTGTAGAATATCTTCTGCGGAGTCTCCAGTCCACGTAAAAGGTAATGATGGCCGAATTGTATATGGAGGGGAAGAAGAGTGCCCCAAATGGATGCAGCATGGTCAAGAAATTCCATCGCAGTCAGCTGGGGAAGAAGTGGGTAAATCAGAGGACAATGAATCGTCAGACTATGGAAATACTGTGGTTGAAGAACTAGAATCAAATGACAGTGATAGAACTTTTGTTAATCAAGTTTTTGATCAGGATGATGAAATGGATCCAAATGACTAAAGTTAGTTACAGACGATACAGCTTCCATCATAATACTACAAAGCAGCATTCAGTTTCCAACGTTTTCTGAAATGGGGAGTTTTGGAGGTAGATGATACATCATGGTTCCAACGTTTACATTTAAGAGACATTGGTATTCAAATATATTCTTTGGGTCAATTCTTGGGTTTTCTATAGCAACAGAAAAGAGTTACCTTTATACAAATGAGTGGGAAAAGATCAATGCACTTTGGCAACTGATCAGAGTATGTACACCTTACTTTTTACCCTTTTTTTGTTTTTTGTTTTAATTCATAGAAAAAGTCCTACGTGCTAGATGAGCCACCTCTGTAATTTTTTATACCGAACAAGTGAGAACTACACTGAACTAGTCATTGCGAATCTTTTGCTCATTTTGTTGAACTATGGTTCTCGAGTAATAACATTTCCTGTCGATATTGATTTGCTTCGATATCCTTGCATTGCTATCTAGAACAAGTCATAAAAGAGAGGCTTCTGTTGAAAATTTTACTGTACCACCATGTGATCATGTGGTTAGTGGCCTGAAAATCCACTTTCTGAATTATCAAAATTCTTCAGAGGCGATGATAATGTAAAGGTTGTATACACAAAATAGCACAGTGGCATCCAAAAGGGCCCTTTTGCAACTGAAGAGATTTGTTACTCGGGGCCGCAAAGATGGCTTAGAATATTGGCTTCGTTTTCTTTTTTCTTTTTTCTTTTTTGGTTACATTAGAATATTGGGTTTGCTACTAAGAGTCCCCAGTTTTTAATTGAGTCATTCCACAGTACGAACTACTACGAAGTATATTTTGAATTCAATACTTGATAACTAAAAGTTTGGGAATACTCAACAGAAGACGCAAACCTATTCCAGCAAGCATACTAGGCTTCCCACAACATCTACCAAAAATGGGAGGGAGTCATACAAAGCATTACTTGTATGCATGACTAGTGTAGATGAAATTGGGGTATATAACTCTAAAATGTTACAAGGAAAGTCCGATCACAGATGTCAGATTAGTTTATTCCTTACTAGTAAGACACATTATACATATAGTATTATTGTGATTGTACACCATAACATAACAAACATACATATAGTGCAAAGTAGGGACTATAGGAGAGGTGAAGAAGATCAAGATGCCGCCACTGCCGCATATGAGGGCGTCTCAGTACCTTGAGCTTCTTTTATCTGCCTCATGATGTCTGCCTTTTGTTCAACAAGGGCTTCTATTTTTCCATCAATCTTCTCTAGCTTCTGCTTCAGCTTTCCGACATCGTTGCACTTGTCTTTCTTATCACCCTTTCGTTTCTTGTCCTTTTTATTCTTCTCTTTACCTTCCTCGACCACGTCTTTCTGCTTCTCCTCCTCTTCCGATTCTTTGACATTTTCTTCTATTTCAATCTCCCTGGAAGTAACTTCGGTCTTCATCTTCTCCTCATCCTCTACATTTTTGTGCTTCTCCTTTCCGTCCTCTGCGTCAATCTTCTCTTGTTTTTCATCATCACCACCCTTGTGTTTCTTCTTTTTCTCCTCCTTGCCTTTCTTCTTCTTCTTCCCTTCTTTTTCTTCGTCATCATATTTTTCCTTATCCTTGTCCTTCTTCTTCTTCTTCCCTTCTTTTTCATCATCATCATCTTTGCCTTCATCCTCCTGTACATCTTTACCCTTCTTTTTCTCTTCTTTCTTCTCCTTTTTCTTATCTTTAACCTTTTTTTTCTCATCTTTCTGGCCGTCTGTATCTTCTGTTACCTCGAGCTTATTCTTCTTTATCTTCTTCTCTTCATTTTCGTCCACCTCTTTCTCTTTGTGCTTATTATCATCCTTATTGCATTCTATCTCTTCTTCCTCTTCATCTAACTCTTTACCTTTGACCTTCTTCTCTTTTTTGTCTTTCTTCTTTTTCTCTTTTTCATCCCCACCATCTTTGCTTTTCTTCTTCCCTTGTTTATCCTTGTCCTTCTTTTTATCTTTGTTCTCTGTCTTCTTCAACTCTTCCTCTTCTTCTTTCTGCTTCTTCTCTTTCTCCTTTTCCTTGTTTGTTTTGTCTTTCTCCTCCTCCTCCTCCATTTTATGCTTTGGCTTCTGTTTTTCCACTGACTTGGTCTTTATTTCAACCTCCTTCTCACCTGGTTCTGCATCCTTGGTCTTCATCTCTGAATGGAATTCTTCCTTTTTAACCTCTTCTCCTCCTTTATATTCAACTTTGCCTTCCATCTCCAGATGCCGAAAGTTGTAACGTAATGCTTAACCTGAGATTTCCTAAAAAAAACGTAACAAGAACAAATTCAGTAAAGTAGACAAATGCAGAGATAAACAAGAATAAATTGTTGGACAAAAAGAAATACTAAATTGATCACATATAACAAGTATGGACTTCCTACTCAGTAGGATACAAACAATGCTCCAACGATCTAAGATTACATATGGATATATCCATTTTCAATGATTTCTGAGCATAATAAAGAGAAGTCAGCAGGCAAGCAATAACAGTCGAGAGCCTGCAGCTCCAGATAAAATTTGGGTTTCTAAGCTCTTGCCTGACAAAGTAACAAGTACGTACCCTCCTAGACAAGTAATACTTGACAGCTGAAGCTATTCACCACCAATCAATTACCCAAAAAACAAGAATAATTTCATTTCATATCATTAGCTGGACTGGGAACAAATACAAAAGATGTCTACAATTAATGCTTTTAAGATCCAAACATATATAAACAGAGTTTGCCCATTCTAATCTGAAACCACAAAACAAAGCAACAAGCCCTCCCCAAACATTCCAATCAATATGCAGGAGGATTGGCCACTGGTCAAAATTGAAACATACATACAAAGCCCAATTTTTTCTTCATACAAAAGTGAAACTAAACTAAACTAAGATCGATCATCACTATTTTCAATGGATGTGCTTGTTTTCATATGTTATACACAATTACAAAGACAGAGTAAGAGAAGGATATAATTTACCTTATGTTATCAAACTAAGCAACGAAGGATTGCTGGGTTGGGTTGGGTCACTTGGGTGTAAGCGAGAGAACAAAGTAAGTAGTGTAATTTGCGAGCAGTAGCTGGCCATTATATATAAAGAAAGCTTTGGCCAAAGGCAGGCTGCCACCTGTCAACTCTTAGATCAACACGGAAACAACAGAATAATCACACGGTGACGACGCACCGCGCAAGCACAGCTCACCCACCTGACCTGTACCGTGGGCTCCTCCTCCTTAACTCTTTTCTTCTACACTAAGTCTCTTAAAACCGACATTTGCCAAAAAAAAGTCTCTTAAAACCGACATGTTACAACATAGTCGGTGAATAATGATCATTCGTGAATTGTCTACACTATCCTTTTTTACAAAGTACTGTTTTACGAAATGTTGCGAAACACTATGAAACTATAAGTTAATAGATGAAATTTCGTCATGAAAATATTGCTACATCTTGTAATAAGTTCGTAAGTGAATGGTAATTTGGCCAAAATAACCATTTTTGTTTATGTTACGCAAATTGCTCATGAGTGCCAAATGTTAATCATCTCCAATATTTTTTTTAATTAATTTTTTTGTTTGAATAAGTATTTATATATGATGTAGAATAGATGGCGACAATGATTGAAGAGCAGATGGACCGGCGCAAGAAAGGAAAGGTTGGCACTGTTCAAGTCTAGGTTGCGAGCTCAGAATGAGGCGCATTTTACCTTTCCGAAAAGAGAACTGCGCCGCAGGGTCTTTTTTGGATATCCGAGGTCGTTTAGACCCTCAAAATAGACTTTTAGTGTTTTCCGAAATTGTTTTGGATTTTGTTTGACGCGGAATCAAACCGTCCCTTTTTTGGCTCTTGTGTTGCTGCAGGCGTGCCAGCACCAAGTAGGTGCAAGTTTGTCTTGTAGTTGTTGTTGTTGGTTACGCGCTCGTCTTGACTTCTTATCGTCACGATTGTCACATGAAGAGGGATATCTTCATGTTCAGGCTCTTGTACATGCCTTATTGATACAATGACTTTTTGTTGTAAAGCTCTTTCGAGTTTTACCAATCGATACCAGGAACGTGATCCCTAGCAGAGCATTGCGCCAAGGTAAAGATTGTGTGCTGCGGTGCTGCAGTCGCAAGTGCGGTGTCGCAGGTTAGCAGGCATGAGGATTGCATTCGCTAAGCGTACATGCAGATTCTCATCTTAGTAGTTGCAGTCGCAAGCGTTCGTGCAAGTACTGAGGTAGCCCAAGGGGCTGACAAGATACTCGTTGGGAGTAGTTTGTGTGTTTGTAGATGATTGAGTTGTGTTTTCTTATGTTGTGCAAAGCCCCTTTATATAGGCCTAAGACTACTTGGTCATCAAACAAGTAGTTTGAGAGGAATTGAATGCTGTCAAGATTCCACCTGTAATTCCACTCGTTGAAATTATTTAGCAAAGTAATCTGATGTGATTCATGCATTAGCCAACTTGATCTTGACTTTGTAGCACACTAGCATAGCTAGGCTTTCTGTAGCCTCCGCAATGAATAGTTATAATCAATCAAATATTGATTAATTAAATATTATATAGGACTATTCATTTGAGTGAAATGTCTTGATTGAACGACTTTCGCACCACTTTGTCTGCCATAATCTCTTTAAAAGATTATCTCTCTTATTTTCCTTCTGAGAAAGTGAAAGGAAAGTATGAAAGTTAGATGGTGAATAGGCTAAATTTGGCCTCATGCTAATTTTGCGGAATCTCATTTGCCATTCCGCAACAACTGATTTTGCGGAATCTCATTTGTCATTCCGCAACAACTGATTTTACGGAATCTCATTTGTCATTCCGCAACAACTGATTTTACGGAATCTCATTTGTCATTCCGCAACAACTGATTTTGCGGAATCTCATTTGTCATTCCGTAACAACTGATTTTACGGAATCTCATTTGTCATTCCGCAACACGGAAAAAATAATTATTGAAGTAAAGCCACTGATTACGGCTTAGCTTGATCATTGTTTTGATTAATTGAAGAATTCAAATCCTTTGATTGCCTGTAACCCAACACACAATTGTTTATTCAACTGCTGGGGTAATGTCTTGAATTGAAGATCCCAAATCTTGAACTTCCTTCGCAAGATATTATTTTTGTGCCTCTGTAATCTTTAGGCCTCGATATTAGTATCCGCTTTAGATTGTTTAGTTTGTAAGTATACGGACTTTTCTCATTGAATTAACATTTTATCAAATGTTAATTTTGCAAAGTGGATTCATCTGTCGGAACTGATCTCCAAGTTCTAACACTTATTGGAAAAACTAATTTTCCACCAAACCCCATTAACGGGCAAATGAACAAATTAATGGAGTTATCCCAATATGACAACTTTTAGGCCAATAATGTCTCTTTGCACTATTGGTAAGCAAGAAATGGTTTATGCTTTCCACTTTCTTCAATTTAATTAAAGTAGTAGGTTTCAATATTTAATGATCATCCCACTGCCTTTGGCCTCGTTACTAAAGATTCCTTTTCCCCATTTGGGCTTATCCACGTGAAATGGACCATGTGTTTTAGTCCCATGACAGCAGGTCTAAAAAGATTTAGACCAAAATATTTTGGGCTCAAACATTGCCCCCCAAGCTTTGAAATCTGCATAGTGATTGAAAAAGCTTATAAATGGTTCACTTCTTCTCTAACTTCCTCACTACTCTCATTTATTTGAAAATAATAGTTATCAGTCTTTATCTGAAAGACGCTTCGAATTCTCTTCCTTCGCAAAATTCTAGTTCCCAATTTTTTGAAAAGTTTCAATGGCCGCTAAATCATCAGAGATTTCAAATTATGATCGGCTACGTGTCGAATCTGAGAGTATGATTGATCGTATCAAGGTGATCTATCAATCCATGGGAGTAGATCCTCCATCTTCCAAACTTTCTTCTCAAAAAGAAGTGGCGCTTATCGGTCCCCATATGGGTCCGTGCGAATGGACTGGCATAAATAAACCTCTCAATCTATGTATTGCAAGAGAGAAGCCACTCCATGGTCAGAGCGAAACAGTGATTGATCTGAACAATTGGCCGACTACTGCGAAATCTCAAAAGGTCACTGGATACTGGCCGCTTCCTGATGAGGAATTCACCAAATGGAGGAATGACATGGCGACTCAATACGAGCATCTGTGGAAAGAAGTCGGAATATATGATCCGATTATGCTCTCTACCCAGCAATGCAAAGGTGAGAAAAATCTTTTTCTTGCCGCTTTATGTTTCTGGAACACATCTGGCAATACTTTTGATTTCCCTAAGGGACATATGAGTATTAGCTTGCTAGACGTTCTTGTTATCTCTGGATTCACAATCCACCACAAACCATACATTGCTGGACTTCATCACGATAGTGATTTTGAAGAAAAGTATTACCCAAACCGCAAACTAGCCTCTGAAATTTGTAATAGCTATGAAAAATGGGTCAGGTTTTGGGTAGGAAAAGGGAATCCTGAAGAGCATATTGCTTTTCTTGAAATGTGGCTAAACAAGTTTGTATTTTGTATGAATGCGAACAAAGTTACAACCCATTGGAAGGATATGGCCATTGCTCTCCACAGGGGTAAAAAGATGAGTTTAGGCCACCAAGTTCTGGCCTCTTTATATCGAGGACTCCACCAAATTGTCATGTCTCCTCTGAAATTTCATTCAGAGGGACCCTTTTGGCTCCTCCATTACTGGCTTTTAGTTTATTTTCCTGATTTTGGCTCAGATGAGGGTTTTTTCCCCGATAAGGTTATGGGAGAAGCTTTGGTAAATGTTGAACTTCCAAATCGAACTGTCTGGGATTATTTCCAAGCTTTTAGAAGTAGTGACTATCGTCCAGCTTGGGGAAAAGTTGTGACAAGAAAGTACCCTCATCCTCTTTCGACCATAGGATTTTTCCCCGACCGTCAATCTAAGTGGGGTAATGTTGATTATTACAACATGTTCAGAGCCGCAGTTTGTTGCAAAGACTTGCACTATGGTGGGAAGCTCAAACAAGAAAAACATCTTCAGATGGAAGTTTATGCCCCCAGCTATTTTGCAAGGCAACTTGGCTTCTGTCAAGCCATTCCCGCACCCCTGATCAGCAGTGTGAATCATTTCACTTCTTGGCGAAGGAGTTTGAAGACTCTAGCCACAGTCGAGGGCATAAGTGAGCTTGGTGATTCAGATCCAGAACTTAACTATATCAACAACACCGGCAAAGTTCATAGTGTTTCTGGTTATGAGGCTTGGTTCGACGATTTGAACAAGGTTTTCTTCTCTTCTTCTCATCTTGGTAGTTTTGTTAAGCTTTTTGAAAAACTACCTGGGATTGGTGCATTACAAGCTGAGTACATGACTGCACCACTATCAATGAGGAAGGAAATGATTATGGAAGAACAAGCCCTACCAACAGCCTCTTCACTAGCATCTGATGCTGTAAAGGCTAGGCTGATGAATAGTATCCAGGTGGACCAGGATTTTATTCGCAGAGGACATGAGAAACTACGCCAAGAAAAATTGGTAATTCCCTGATTTGACATTTATTCAAATTAGAATTCTAATTCAATTTTCCTTCTCTTAACATGCATTCCTCTTTTATAGGCTGAAGCAAAGGCAAAGCTAGCTGCCTCGAAAGCTGCTACATCTCAAGCACCGCGAAAACCTGCGACGCCAAGACATTCTAGTCTTGCGCAGAAGATTTCACAGTCTTCGCATGTGGTAAATTTTATAAGTCAAGTTTAGATTAACTTCATGAATTTGATCTCAAATAAACTTCTCCTTTTTTGTCCTTTTAGGTGGGACAAACCACATCAGGTAGGAAACGAACTATTGAGGTTTCTGATAGTTCTTCTCAGAGAAAAGTAAGAGCAAAGCTACCTGTTCGCAAGCCTTGTCATGAAAGTGATGGCGAGAGAACTCCCACTGATGAAGATATGGAGAATGAAGTGGTAAGTCTTGTTTATCAAAGCCTCCATTTTTCGCATCAACTTCTCTGTTTTTGATGTGAAAATTTTGTTTTAGGCTGCTGATGCAAGGACTCGACGTGAAGCTAAGGCGAGGATAGCTCAAATGGTTAGTTATCTTATCCTTTCTAAAGTAAACATAAAAAATAGCCTCTATTCTCATTGTTTTGTTTTATTGTCAGGCTCGAGCCAGTAATGAACCTCATGTTCATACTCAACACGTAGAGGTTTAAACACTAAATCATATTTTACGAATATTTAAGCAATGAAATCCACATTTTGGATCTTATGGCTTTGTCTTTTCGCAGGTGGATTTAGGAAATGTTCCTACTGCTCAAAGGAGTAGAAGAGATCATCAACCCTCTTCTCAGGTTGTGATTGATGAAATAATCAACTCTCTAACTCAATAGATTGTAACTGATTCTGTTTTGAGATATAACTACTAATTATATCTTCTAACACTTCGTGATTTGAGTAGGTAGTTCAAGTCAATCTTCCTCGGTCAAAGGAGATTAAAATCCATGTGGCTGCTCCAATAAGCTTAAGAGAATCATCAACACCGACAGTTAAGGATCAAGCTCAGGAATCTGAACCACTTAACTTGGTTCCTTTGAGCATCACTGAAATGGATATGGCTACTCAAACTATTTCAGTAGCACCCTCTCATGGACAAGCTGGAGCAACTGTTGTAGATTTGTCAACTCCTGACACTCCTTCACCTCATGAAATACATTCCGAACCGGAGGTGCAAGCTATTGAAGCTTCAAATGCTGAACCCACAGGGACGGATTTCGCGGCACAAGATTTTGAAATTCCAAGTTTGGAGCCATCAGATGTTCATTCTAGGATCAGCACGATGGCTATTTTTGAAGATCAAGTAAATTCATTACCTCAACAAGTAATTTTATTTTATTTTGAACTTGAATATTTAAACACTTTAGTTTCAAATTTTGATTTTGTCTTTTCCTCTGTAGGACATTACTATAGGCATAGAAAATTTGCCACTGAACTTAAACGTCCAAGAAGTATTTTCTTCCAGTGAACAAGGTAATGCCTCAAAGGCTACTGGCTCTTCTCTGCAATCAACAAGAGATTTGCGAAATTGGGCGAAAGAGCATTCTGTCATGAAAGACTCATCAGACGAGTTGACAGATAGGGAATGTGATGCGATTCGTTTCCTTCGCAATTTAAAAGGCGAAAGTATGTTTAAGGAGCAAGAGCATCAAGCACGAGAAGCCATCTACTTGCTTTCCACAAACCCAGAATCTTCAATCAATCAGATTCTTGAGTATGCTCGGGAATCACTAGATTTGATTCCCTCAATCCGAGATCTTTTTTAGCAACATCAAGAGGAGCTTGATGAGTTGGATGAACAGATGGAAGAACTTCAAGAAGAACGTCAAGGTTTGGCAAATAATGCTCTTCGGATTGGCGAAGGAGAGGATTTGATAGATGAGAATAAAAAGCGCAAAGCTGAGATCCAAATCCAAATTGCATCCCTCTAGAATGAACTAGAACAATTGGATAAGAGGATTCCTATTGATGAAGCTTCGCTCAATGATGAGTTAGGGCATGCTTGCTCCTCTTTGCAAGATTGTGATAAAAGCTTAAGGACCCACAAAAAGCATTGTCTCACGAAGAGGCATGAGGTCCTGAATGCCAAGTTGAAACTTGAGTTTCAGTGTAAAGCCTTTATTCAATTTTTGCAAGGCCTCCCAAAAATTTAAAACATTAGTACCCTTATAAACACTTGGTAGTTTATAAAAATTGTACTATATATGTTCGTACTTTGTAGTATTAATACTATTGATAAATGGGCCACTTCTATGAAGTATCTTACTTACAGCCGTAGGCCTAATTGCTCGGCCCGTTGGCCATTATTGATCACTCTTGACTTGATCAATATCGTCTTGCCTCAATGATTTCAATAAGCAATAATGGTGTGACATAATGATGGCTACTTTGTCGGTGATCCCTACTCACATAGGCGGATCCGACACTTTTGAGACCAAGTGCATTGTATTTCCTTATTTTCAAGATTTGTTTGCTGCTGACAAGATATATTCACATGGCTATCGTGACTTTTCACGCCTTTATAAGTTAACATTGAGGCTAGGTTTGAAAACCACTACTAAGGCGAATATCGCCTCCTTTATACTTTCTAAGGCGTTTTGCTCTCCATCTTTTGTTGAATGAATTCGACTACCAAGATTCTCTCTTGGCTTCTATCATGAAGGCATTCAGGCTTTGTAGTCTAATTTCATGCCATGAACATGCTTTATAGTCTAATTTTATGGCGAGGCGGCCGGAAAAATGAGGAACAGCAGACTCCAGATAGTCTGAATTCCTCATTTTTCCCACAATCAGCCGATCACAGGAAGATGGGAATGAAGCGTTCTGCAATGGAACAAACTTTGCTCCTATTTTCCACCCTTGCTCTTGCCCCTTCTCTCATCCTCTCTCTTGTGGCTAAAAGAGGGAGTGAGAGTATGTGTGATCGATTGAAACCCTACGAGCCGCGTTTAGCTTCTTGTTATGGTGCGGGAGTGGAAGCAAGAATTGAAGCAAGAAGCATGGATTGTGAAGAGCTTTCTTGCCGTTTCTCTTTCTTTCTGATCTCAATCCATCATGGAGCATTCATGTAGGTCAATCGAAGATTGTATCCTCTATAATAAAGACCGAAACACTTTAGTTTCATCATGTTTAGCCTCTTACTAATTACCTTGGAGATTCAAAAGGACACTTCTTCTTATCAAAGCCTTTTGCAAAACGTAAGCTTTATAATCTGATATCATAGTCGAACGGCGAAGACAAGTAAGCCCACTGTATTGTTCACCTGCTCTTTGTCATTGGTGCTATAATAATATGGAACTTCCATGTACCTTTTTTGATGAAATGATCCTTTTATTTCCCTCAAATAGAATGCATATGCCCCCCTGAGTTGGGATGACGAAGGAAACCAACTCCAACAGGCTTCCGAGTTTGGAATGTATCCAATATGAAAACCACATTTTCTTTAGTGTTATACAAGCCCACACAATATCAGAGCTTGATTCTATGTAAATTTATGGTTTGTAAAATTTATTTGGCTTTCGCATATGTATGTTCTGGCCACAAGGCCATTTATAAATGAATGAATTGAAGTTTATTGTTCCAAATATAGATTCCAATGCTTCATTTATAAATGAAGTCAATGAAAATGATGACGTTTATTAGCGAAACCACTACATGGTTTGTGAAAACTTTTCAAAGCGAAAAATAGCTAGCCACACCGAAAAGACTTTAGCTAACATTAACACTTAATTGCAAAGGTTGTCAATTTACTTTGACAAATCAAAGTGTCGATCTGACATTATAAAACTAACCTAATAACCCTTACGGTTATTTGAAGGTCGCTTCTTTAATGCCAGCAATTATTGCTCGAACTTGCCTTTTAGCCTCGGTTAAAGGCTTCTTGAAATTCTTTAAATTTCGCCCCCAATGTACTACCTTTTGAATAGCGACTGTTAGTAAAGTCCCATCCGTACTCGCACCATGACTTCCTCTTGCTTCCCTGCCAGCAACCTCATCAGGTATGATCGCAAAACCTGAAGGCAAAAGCGTCACAAAATCTGGGTTTGCCCCGCTCAACACTGCCTTCATCTCAAGGGTATTGATCTTTGTATATACCAAGTATGATTCGATTGAGTTCACACAACTTTCTTGGAGGATTAACCTCTTGGCCGTTCCAGAATTTGTTCCATTAATCCGCAACAGAGATATATAATTTCCTGGATTTGAGCTAGTGATAACGCGCATGACTTCCTCTACCACCTCACCCTTTGCGAGAATATCCCATTGATGTCGGGATTGATAGTTCTGGAGAAGTTCAAAAACCTTATCTGGCGAAGTAGGCCACCACAAGGAAGAGACAACACTGAAGATAGTGCCCATTGGAATTCCTGGATCTACTGTATTAACCCTAACCATGGAATGCATTTCGCCAGACTCAGAATACTCTGAAGATGTAGACCAATGGTTAGCCGCCAAAGCGCTAACATCTGAATAGAATCTTAGCATCATTCTCCTTGCTAGGTTGCACAAACCTTTCTTTCCATTGTCATCGTAAATGACCCCTAAACTAATTGGGTCATGAGGCGTAACCATTGAGCTTACCAATCGCTGACACTGTCCTTCAAGAGTTGAAACCCATCTTTTGGCTCCAAACGCTTTACCAGATATAATCAATGGAAAATATTGGTTTTGGATACCCTCATCATCCACCTCTGCATTCTCTACCCATGTTACTTTGGAATACCCATCTGGTAAAGCTTGGATCAAGCAACCAGAAGGTCTCCTACAACTTTTAGCAGTAGGATTTTGGAAAACCACATTGAGATCAGCATCAACCACTACCCAAAGATCTTCATAGTATTGGCGACAGTATCTGAGGAAATGATGCTCACGAACTGGGACTAATGGTGAAGGTAGATGAAACTCTGCAGTCATTTCATGCAAAGCCTCATTGAAACTTTCATTAACTCCAACTGTCAAGACCTCAAGAGTTCTTGCTTTTGAAACGATGTTGCCGAACACAGTTAACCATTGTTTCGCATCCATAAAGATCTTGACAATGTCGATAGGGTCCATTAGGACCACAGCTGAATCTCTTGAAGTTTCTGGCCAAAGCTTTTTTGGCGTATGATTAGGATCTCTAGGAAAAATCCTTAAATATTCCACAGTATTGAGAATATCAGGTTGATTTGGAGGTCCGCTGTCTTTCACAGAAGTCCACAAAGGAGCTCCCGCTTGGGCCATCATGACCAACTCTTCCATAGCTGCAACCACTAATTTTGCAACTAAATCCTGTCCATCCTTAGTGTGCAGAAAATCTTCCCTCATTTGTTGAAAGGCCTCTGGAAATTCAAGTGGTGATTTTCCCTTCTCAACGTTAGGGCCTGCCTCTGGCACTTGTGACCTACAATCAAGGCCCTTATTGGCAATACTTGGGCCTCCACAAACTAAACATGTGGTGTTGGCAAGGGCCTCTTCACACCTTTTTAGCTTGGCATGCAGTTTTGCAATTTCCTCTATCAGAGCATTACTTTCACCTCTAGAAAACTTAACCCTTTTTCTTGTCTTGTAATTCTGGACCCAATATGTGATTTGCTTTGGCTGTAAGTGGAGCTGTCTCGCCATTTTGTCCTTCTGATTTTCATTTGGACGTGGATTCTTGGCAATGAACTCCTCCAATTGTCGGGTTGTATAGCTGTCATACTTTCTCCTCTTGGATTTGAGCTGAGACGGGCCCATATCAGACTCTGATGATGGATCTGAATCTTCCTCAGGTGATCCTAGGTTGCTTGGGCCTATAAAAGAGGAAATTTGCAACTCCTTTTCCTTAGGCATGTCACTATTTTTGACCATGCCTCTTGGTAGTTCGTCCAACCAACCTTCGTAATCAAAATCACTAGGTTGAATAAACTCGTCGAAGGATCTAACTTGTTTTGACATTTGACATTTGATCTTTCGCTGGTTTGAATGAATGTGAATTATGATTACTTGGATGATAAAACGAGAATTAAAGAGAGAACTAGAAAGAAGAAGATATAACGTAACATCAACAGACAGTGATAATTTAAAAGTCAAAAAGTCGACAGTTAAAGTTACGAGTAACAAAACACGTGATGAATTTAAAAATCAAGAATTATGGCCCATTGACACCGAAAGTCATCCTCGGAAAGGGCCAAAGGACCCATGACCTTAATTTTGGGAATAGGCCATTTATAAGTAACCCTTTTTCATCTTAGGCTTGTTATGTTAGCCCCAAAATATTAAAGGCCTATGCCTCATAGCTCTCGAGTAGTCGCCAATGACATACTTCTTTTAGCTAGATATTGTGTTTGATGATCCTGAAATGGTTTTTTTGGGTGCACTAAGGCCCAATTCATTTATTCAACTATATTCCAACCACAATTTGGTTAGTTGACGCGTAGTTACTACACGCAACCTTTATTTTATTCCTACTAGGATGACTTTTGATCCAGCTAAATCCCTGTAATAAATCTTGAAGATTTGCCACAACCAGTATGGTTGGCATAGTGTAATGTCCCAAAGTTTTATAGATAAGGAGCTTCTGTCTAAACTTTGGACATAACTCTAAATATTTTCCACGCTATTATGGATTATCTTAATGTTTTGCCATTTACACTTGCAAACTTTAGGCTTTATAGTCCAATCTTGTATCATAAGTAGGCTTGTAGCCTCTACTTATGATAATAAATTTGAAGAAAGGGTAGCACTAAAGTTTAGCTGCAAAGATGTTTCTGAGCATGCTCTCACGTCTTTTGGCCGGGATTTTCTTAATAAGAAGGAGGAGACTCTATGTAGTCAGAACACAAAGTTCTAATCTTCTTGTTCTTGTTCCAAATTCGCCTTTGCCAGAAGTACTGCGTTGTGGAATTTTTCTTGCTTCAAAGAAATTCACGACTGACCAACTCCATATTTGTTATTATGATGACTGAACATCATTTATGTGCTAGTAAGATCAAATCATGATTTTCGCATTTTTGCTTCATATTTGTAGCTTTTGGCCGCAAGGCCATGTAATCGAATGTTTCATTCAAGTTTAATATGCGAAATCAAACTTCATTCATTGATAATGGCTATAATTTCCTTCTCAGAATATAACTTTATATTCTCTAGTAGGATTTGAATTAATCAAGCCATTTTTCAAATCAGACCACTGATTTTCTTTATCCTAGGTCTTCTTTAGGCGGAAATATTTTAGATAAATATTTCTGAAGCCACTATTGAACCATACCTGTCTTATCAACATTGGACCATCCCGTAATCCAAAATTTGAGTTTTAAGATTCGAATCTTTGGATCCTATCTCAACCACTACCTTGTCGGTTGTTTTGATGGCCTACACAAGATTTTTCGATCGCATCCCCTTTTTACTATGTGATTTGACGACATTTAATGACAATAGATTCCCAAAAAACCGTATATTGTTTTCAAGGCGTAATTTGGACGCCTCTTACTTCCTCTATAAATAGGTTCTCTATGTTGTAGGAAACAACACACGATATAGAAAACTTCTTTAATCATGTATCAATCAAGTTTTCTTTTTATTGTTCTTTTCCTTCGCAAAGCTTTATCACAAAAATTAGTTTCTAGCCTCTAGGCAATTCTAGGCTTCATAGTCTAATCTTGTACCACAGATAGGCTTCATTAGGGGTGGGTTCGGTTCAAACGGTTCGGTTTTCACCCAAAACCGAATGCAGAACCGAACTAGGCGGTTCGGTTCGGTTCGGTTTCATTTCTAGGTTTTAAAAATCAGAACCGCGGTTTGTTCGGTTCGGTTTTTTCGGTGCGGTTTTCGGTTTTTTTCGGTTTTTTTTTTATAAACTGAAAAAAAAAAAAACTTTGTAGAGCAACCATAAACATTTTGAAAATTTTTACTTACTCTCAATGGAGGATTACATAAAATGTAAACCTCACAAAAAATATTTTTAAGTGAAAGACTAGCTCCTTTATAAGTATGTGAGACTCTCTCTTACTCTCACATTTCCAATGTGGGATGCTAAGAAACATTCTCAAAACTTCTACTTAATCTCAATGAGAGATTACATAAAATGTACATCTCAAAAAAGATATTTCTTAAGAGGAAGAAGGCCCCCTTTTATAAGTATGTGAGACTCTCTCTTACTCTCACATTTCCAATGTGGGATGCTAAGAAACATTCTCAAAACTTCTACTTAATCTCAATGAGAGATTACATAAAATGTACATCTCAAAAAAGATATTTCTTAAGAGGAAGAAGAGCCCCCCTTTTATAAGTATGGGAGACTTTTTCTTCCTCTCAAACTTTCAATGTGGGATGCTAAGAAAACATTCCCAAAATTTGTACTTAATCTCAATAGAGGATTACATAGAATATAAACCTCACAAGAGATATATTTTGAATGGATAGAAGAGTCTCTTTTATAAGTATAAGAGCCCATCTATTCCTTCCAATTTCCAATGTGGGATGCTTAGAAAACATTCCCAAAAACTTCACAAGAAATATTTCTTTTGAATACATAGAAGAGTCTCTTTTATAAGTATAAGAGAGACTATATTCCTCACAAATTTTCAATGTGGGATGCTAGTGAAAGAATAGTCTCTTTTGTAAGTATGAGAGACTCTCACTTTCTCATATATTTACAATGTGGGATGCTATCAAACATTCCCAAAACTTTGTTACTTGATGAGAATAGATGATTACATATTCTTTTATATAAGCATAGACACAAATATCATGTTTCATCATCTATATATTCACATAATATAAATAGTAATTCATTACTTAGAACTTCATACATCTTTTATTAAATATATGGTTTTTAGTTCATATTCTCTCTCAAAATCCAAAGGCCACCACCTAATACACTATAAACATTAAATAAGTTTGACAAAATATTTGCAACTCTTAAGAATTGACTAAGTCATCACTTCTCTCTTTAGTTTTCATTGATGGATAAGATAGATTTGATACTAAATTGTATAGTTACAAGCGATTAATTTATATTTTGGGAATATGCATGGTTGCAAGTCCTAGCCAAACTTACATGTAATAATATGTTTTGATATATGTTTTGTTCTTAATAGAGAATGCATATTTGCACTTAGTTAATTTGAGCATGTAAACTTATATTTAAGACGTAGCACATAGATAAGTTTACATGCTCAAATTAACCAAGTTCAAACATGCATACTCAACTAAGAATAAAATATATATAATTATCAAAATATATTAGTACATGAAAGTTTGGCTAGGACTTGCAACCATAGTCCAAGAATATGAATTAAGATCATAATTATACAAATTAGTATCAAATATATGTTATGCATAATAAAAACTAAAGAGAGAAGATATGACTTAGTCAATACTTATGAGTTGCAAATGGTTTGCAAACTTGTTTCATGTTTATAGTATATTATGATGGTAACATTTGGATTTTGGGAGAGAAGATGAACTAAGAAACAATATGTAATAAAAGATGTATGAAGTTATAAGTAGTGAACTAATATTTATATTATGTACATATATAGAGGATGAAAAAGATATTTGTGCCTATGTTTATATAAAAGTATATGCATGTACTCATATATTTTCATCAAGTAACAAAGTTTTAAAATATTTGATAGCATCCAAATAGAAATATGTGAGAAAGTGAGTCTCTCATACTTACAAAAGAGACTATTATCTCACTAGCATCCCACATTGGAAATTTGAAAGGAAAATAATGTCTCTTATACTTATAAAAGAGGCTCTTCTATCCATTCAAAAAAATATCCCACATTGAAAATTTGAGAGGAAGAGAGAGTCTATACTTATAAAAGGGGATTTTTTATAAGAAATATGTATTGTGAGGTCTACATTTTATGTAATCCTCCATTGAGATTAAGTTAAGTTTTGGGAATGGTTTTTTAGATCCACATTGAAAATTTGAGAGGGAGATATGGTCTCCCTTACTTATAAAAAGAGCTCTTCTCTCAATTAACAAAATATCTCTTGTGCGGTATACAATTTATGTAATCCTCCAATGATATTAAGTAAAAAAATATTTTAAAATGTTTATTGTTGTCCAATAAACTTTTATTGAGATTAAGTAAAAGTTTTGAGAATGTTTTCTTAGCATCCCACATTGAAAATGTGAGAGCAACTCAGAAGAGCTTAAAACGACTCGTTTTCGATTCCTTCAGTTTTTTCGGTTCGGTTCGGTTTTGATGAGAAACGAAACCGAACGAATAGGTGGTTCGGTTCGGTTTTTAGTTTCGGTTTCGGTTTTTTTCGGTTCGGTTATTTTCGGTCGCGGTTCGGTTATTTTCGATTCGGTTGGCGGTTTTCGGTTTTACGAACCCACCCCTAGGCTTCATAGTCTAATCTTGTGGTTAATAATGCAAAAATTGGGCATATCTGCACTCGACAGCTGTTGTTTGCTTTCATATGTTCCTAATTTTTGCATTGCAGGAGAACTGGGATGCAAACAAAATCCTATATTTCAGTGGGGCTGAAATATCAGGTTTTGGGATTTCCGGTTCTTCTTGGTTGTGTCCACTGTAGTGGGAAGGAGAGGGTCTATGAAGAGAAAGCAACCCCATATACGGGTTTAGAGGTCTGCGAGACATCGAGAAACTGTGTGATGATGGAGATGAAGCTCATTGTGGAATTCTCGTTCTCTCGCATTCATTCTGTATGTCTCTTTTCACTTGACCGCTCATCTCGTATAGGGTTATTTCTTCCTCCCTTTCAGATTCCACAACCAGCCTGCAACTGAAGAATCAATATTCATCTTATTGAATGGTATCCGAGCCTTGTTTATGGCTCTCTTGATGTATTCACATATTTCACATGATGTAGTTTCGGCCACAAAGTCGCATATTGAAATTTATCGATTTATATGTGTATACCAACGTTTTATTTTGTGTATTATTTTCCAATGCAGGCAGTAATAACCATAAACATAAAATTGCAGTAAATAATTTTGTCCAAAATCACATAGAAATTTAAATCAAAGGCTGCAATCTGGTATTTTTGGAAGGCCAAAACAAAGCCTCTTATTCGAAACTGAAAAAATTAAAATTTCTCGCAAATAAAGTACATGGATAGTTACTTCATTCTTGTCTATTATTGCCCCCCAAGTTTTGATGCATAAGTGAAACCACAGTTTAGTTGACAAATGCGAAATGGATCAAAACTGTGTAGAAGGAACCACTAAAGAATTTGGCTGAAATTTTTCGCAGAGGAACTTTAAATCAATAAAATGTTTATTGCTGATCGAGTTCCTTCTTAGCAATGAGACAAATATATAGCCACTATATTTGGCATATATTTTGCTGCCTGGGATTTCCAGTTCGCAACAATTTTGGTTGTCTGAGAGTTCCCAATCCGTAACAAATTTTTTTTTTTTTTTTTATATATATCATATCCCATATATCTCCCAATCCTGACAAAAATAATTTTTTGGTCACAGTCATGAAGATTCCGGTCCGTAACCATTTTGCTGCCATGAATCTCCCAATCCCTGACAAAAAATAATTTTTTGGTCACAGTCATGAAAATTCCGGTCCGTAACCATTTTGCTGCCATGAATCTCCCAATCCTGACAAAAAAATAATTTTTTGGTCACAGTCATGAAAATTCCGGTCTGTAACCATTTTGCTGCCATGAATCTCCCAATCCTGACCAAAAATAATTTTTTGGTCACAGTCATGAAAATTCCGGTCCGTAACCATTTTCACTTGGAATTCCACGCTTGGAATAACATGCAAACTTTGCAATCCCACTTTTTCAAACGTCTCCGCAGACAAATGTATTAATCCACTTATTGGTGATAAAATTGAAAGACAATGTCAATCCTACACTCTATGGAAAGGGAGCATCAGAAGATCACTTTATTTGAAAAATGTCAACACTACCAAAACAAAACATATCAATCCACTTATTGGTGATACAAAAGTACAAATGTGAATTTAATTACAGTTTGGAATTCTCATTCCAACATGCAGGCTTGGAATTCCATGCTTGGCTGCAAGTAGTTTTTTAACATCTCCAAGTGCCTCTGCGAGTCTTGATGTAAGACTATGTCCACAAAAGGAGAGCGAAGTATATTAGAACTGAAAATGAGTCCCTGCCATTCGTGTCTGAGAACGGGTCACTCGTTTAAAATCTGGCGCTGGCTTCGGTGGTTTTTCGACCCGCATCGCAAAATCCCATACACTTGGATAATATTTTTTCAAATATTTCCCGTTGATAGGATTATAATGAATTTCGCCATCAATATGTTTGAGATGATATGCTCCTTTCGGCAAAATTTGGTGAATGACATGTGGTCCTTCCCACTTTGGTGACCACTTCCCGAGACCGTCGGTCTTTTCGCGGACTGGTAGCACCATTTTCCATACTAGCTCCCCTTCTTTGAAAGATTTTCCCCTAGTACGTTTGTCATATGCTCGTGCCACCTTTTGCTTTTCTGCAACCAAATTGTTCAAGGTTTCAAGCCTCAATTCATCCAAATTCTCATGTTCTTGCCACATGGCTTGAACATAATCTTCACCAATTAACTGGTGTTGTTCTCGCACGCGAAGTGATTGCACAAAAATTTCCATTGGCAACAATGCATCATGTCCGAACGTCAAAGCATAAGGACTTGTAGCTGTAGGTGTCCTCTTGGATGTTCTGTAGGCCCACAAGGTGTTGTACAACTCATTGTGCCAATCTCTAGGATTATCAGCCACCATCTTTTTCAAAATGTTGATGATAATTTTGTTGCTAGCCTCAGCCTGCCCATTAGATTGTGCATAATATGGAGTTGAATGAAGCAACTTAATTCCAAACTTGTTTGTCATTGTCACTACTTCTTCCGCCATGAATGATGTACCCCTATCGGTAATAATACATTCTAGAACTCCAAATCTACAAATGAGGTTGTCGAAAATGAAATCCTTGACCTTATCCGCAGTGATATGCTTCATAGGCTCTGCTTCAACCCATTTGGTGAAGAAATCAGTGGCCACAATGATGAAGTGGTGCTGCTTGGAAGAAGGCGGACTGATCATCCCAATGAAATCCATTGCCCATCCTCGAAAAGGCCATGGTTTAACAATTGGTTGCATGGGAATATTGGGAATGCGGTGGATTGGACCATGACGTTGACATTCCTGGCATCCTTTTGCGAAAGTAATACAATCTTTTAATATTGTTGGCCAGTAATAGCCATGTCTTCGCAGAAGCCACCTCATTTTTGGTCCTGCCTGGTGCGAACCGCAAGTTCCTGAATGGATTTCTCGCATAAGTCTTTTTGCTTCCCTGCCATAGACACACAAGAAATCTACTCCATCTTCCCCTCTTCGTCTTAATTCCTTATTTCTCAGGAAAAAATTTAAAGCTTGAAACCGGATCCTTTTGTTCGTACTTTGGTTTGGATTTTCCAGATACTGAATCAAAGGTTTCCGCCAGTCGAAGTCAATAGGCTGCTTTGACATGGTAATGGCTGAAATTTCCATATGCCAACCTCTATCATGGACGGATGGTAGAGAACGTCTTTCCACTTTAAGAATTCGTTCTTGAATTCCGTCTGTCAGTTTGATACCTGATGCCACTTGAGCTAATTCATTGGCTGCAAAAATTTTCTCTCTGAGGATATGTTCAATGTAAACATTGCTAAATTTAGACAAGAGATTCCAGGTCGCGAAGAGGTATGGTGCAAGTAGTGGACTAGCACACTTAAACTTGTCAATCACTTGGTTGACCACCAAAAGTGAATCCCCATATATATCTATATCATATGCTTTGAGTTCAAGCAAAATTTCTAGGCCAATAATGAGAGCCTCATACTCCGCCTGGTTGTTGGTGCAAACAAAATCCAACTGAAAAGAATAAGAGAATCTCATTCCTTCTGGATTTTGTAATACAATTCCTGCCCCTGAAGTTTCCTCAGTACGTGACCCATCAAAGTAAAGGGACCACGGTTTTAAGAAAACAGCTCCAATCTTTAAATCTTTAAAAGCAGCATTTTCCATACTAGGATGGTGGGCTAGAAAATCAGCAATGGCTTGTCCTTTTACCGCTTTCGCAGGCACATATTGAAATGAAAATTCGGACAAAGCCAATATCCATTTCCCAATACGGCCCCTAAGAATAGGCCATGATAACATATATTTTATAAGATCAGTTTGCGCAATGATGCAAGTAGTGAAAGGCAATGTAATGCCTCAATTTTGCAGCTGAGAAGTATAAAGCAAGACATAATTTTTCCATTGCTGAATATCTTGTTTCACAATCATTCAGAGTGCGACTCAAATAATAAATTGCATGCTCTACCCCTTGTTCATCATCTTGGGCTAACAAACTACCCACTGATGCATTAGTAGCTGATATATAAAGCTTTAAAGGCATCCCTGATCTTGGGGGCACAAGAACAGGTGTACTTGTTAAATAGGCCTTGATTGTGTCAAAAGCCTCTTGATGTTTCTCCTCCCAAATGAATTTTTCTTGGTCTTTCAACTTGAGAAGAGAAGAGAATGGTTGGATTTTTCCAGCAGAGTTTGAAATAAACCTGCGAAGGAAATTTATCTTTCCGAGGAGCCTTTGCAATTCTTTCTTGTTTTTAGGTGGACGTGCACTGATGACAGATTTTGCTTTGTCCTCTGTGACCTCGATTCCTCTTTCGTGAACAAGGAAACCCAAGAAATCTCCTGCTTTGACCCCAAAAGCACACTTCGCAGGATTCATCTTCAAATTATGGAACCTCATTCTTGCGAACACTTTTCGCAAATTTTCCACATGATCCACTTGTTTTTTGGATTTAACCACGATGTCATCGATGTAGACTTCAACAATCTTTCCAAGTAAATCATGAAAAATTAAGTTCATGGCACGCTGGTAAGTTGCACCAGCATTTTTAAGTCCAAATGGCATTACCACATATTCGAACACTCCTGTGAAGCCTTGACATCTGAATGCAGTTTTGTGTCTATCTTCCTCCGCAACCGGAATTTGATGGTAACCTGCTGTGCCATCCATGAATGACATGATTTCATGTCCTGCCACAGCGTCGATGAGCATGTCCGCCATAGGCATGGGATATTGATCTTTTGGTGTGGCCAAGTTGAGATTCCTATAATCCACACATACTCGTATCTTTCCATTCTTCTTTTTAACTGGAACAATATTAGATAGCCACTCATTGTATTTGGCTACTCTAATGACACCAGATTTGTGCATTTTTTCAACCTCTTCCTTAACAAGAATTTGGGTCTCTGGTCTGCTCCTTCGCGGAGGTTGTTGAAAAGGTTTGAATCCCTCTTTGATAGGCAACCTATGTTCCACCAAAGTGTTGGAAAGGCCAGGCATATCCTCATACCTCTCCGCGAAACAATCTTTGTACTCTTGAAGGAGTAAAATGAAAGCCTCTTTTTCTTTAGGCTCCAAGTAAGAACTTATAGATACGAACATTGGTTCATCTAATGAACCCAAATTCACTTTGTCTATTGGGTCCTTCACCTTAGGAGGTGTATCATCAAGTGCAGCAGGAGCCAATTGAATTTCTTGCTCCTCCTCTTCTATAGGCAACATTTGTGCCTCATCAATACAATCTGACGTGCAAACTTTTGCATAGGCCTCTTTCTCCTCTCTGTATATTGGCATTCTTGCATACAAAGAGTAAAAAGCCTCTTCAATGTCTTGTGGTATTTCACACATCAACACTAACTTGTGTTGGCACAACGATGAATGGCCTTTCCATATCTTCTTGTGCTTGAGCCAATCCCCATTGTGTAAGATCATAGGCCGTAACCCCTGTGGGGCGGCCATTTTGGTCGATGCCACTGACCTTCAAAGGTGTGATACTACCAAAGTAATAACTGGCATCTGCTGCGCTTGTTGAAACTGAGTATGGCCTTGGGTCTGCTGGGACGTGCTCTGCTTTTCCAGTTTTTTCGTCCCACATGATAAGACTTTGATGAAGTGAAGAAGGCACACATAAGCTCCTGTGAATCCAATCTCTTCCTAACAATGCATTGTAAGGAGAGGTACAGTCGACCACAAAGAAGGCCAAGGTTATACTTTTGGATCCCACCATGACTTGGATAAAAAGCAATCCATGAGTTCTTGTAATGGAACCTGTGAAGTTCTTTACGATCAAGCTGGTTGGCTGAATTGCGTATTTGTCCATCCCAAGAGTTTTCATGGACCTGAATGGTAAGACGTTCACAGCAGAACCATTATCAACTAGGATCTTGTTGATAGGAGCACCTTGCAAATGCGCAGTGATGTATAATGGCCTCAACTGATTGGCCATATCTTTTGTGGGTCGAGGAAAGCACATCATCTCCGCCATAAATTTATCCTCAATACTTTTTGCAGTATCTGAATTTGCTTCTGGGATCTCAGAGGTTGGCAACATATTTTCTTCTTTGCCCCCCAAATCTTTTGCAACGAAAGTTTTCTCAGGAGTGTAGGTGGCTTCGTGCAAAATTGTTGCAGTCATCCCCGCAGCTTTCAACAAATTTGTTACGGACTCGTCATTATCTTTCCGCAAAATTGTCACGGACGCGTCATTGTCTTTCCGCAAAATTGTTACGGACGCGTCTTTGTCTTTCCGCAAAATTGTTACGGACGCGTCATTGTCTTTCCGCAAAATTGTTGTTGCAGCCTCTTTCGCATATTTTGCAGGAATCACATATACCATAGAACAATCTGCTCCAGACATGGCATCATCTTCTCCCTGAATTACTGGTTCTCCTCCAAAATCAATCATTGCATCACTATCTGCAAACCCGTCAATCATTGCATCACTATCTCCAAACCCCTCAGGCTCGTTCATCATTGCATCATCATCTCCAAACTCTTTAGGCTCGTTTGGAACCTCCAATGCTTGTAGTTCAGGAATAGGTGATAATTCTTCTGAGACCCCTATATTGGGTAAGGGCATAGTGTAAGCTGATTCAGGAAATGCCACAACCTTGACTTTTAAGGCCTTTCCTTCATGAATGATTTCTAGATGTTGTTCAAGCTGTTGCAAAGCCTCTTTGTTTTCTTCCACAACATCTTTGCCGCTTATTTCAGTTTGCACTAAAGAAAGAATTTCCTTTCCTTTTTTCTTGGCAAGAGTTTCTTCTTCAAGTTGCGTGTCCTTTCTTGGAACATCCTTCTCTTTCCAATATTTTTCCTCGATTTGTTTCTGAGGTACTGGAGCAAGATGCCCCCTGCTTTGCCTAGGCACATCTGGAAAAGTTCTAGCGGATAACCTTCGCACCTCATCCTCCAGTTGGTCGAAAGATTTTGCCAGCTGATTAGGCTTTATGAGGCCTAGTTGCACCGCTTTCATGGCATTTTTTGCTTCTCCATATTTCCTCTGGGACCTCCTTCGTTGAGAAGCAATCATGGGCACAATCTTCCCTCCAGTTTTGGTGTACCATTGTCCCTCTTTGATAATTGGATTTGAAAAATGAGGGATGTATGGCTTGGTGGAGAACTGTGGGGTTTGCTTGACAGTAATCTTCCCACCACTTTTGTTTTCACAAAATCTTCTAGTTTCTTCAAATCCTCCTTTCGCAGGCTCCTTTTTGAACTGGCTCCAGTAATTGTTTCTTAAAAACAAATTTGAATCTCGGGGCCCAAATTTGAATCTCGGGGCCCTTGTCTAGAAGACTCTCCCTGGCTCACTTGGTAACAGGCTCACTGTCATCAAGCCGAACTTCTCTTTCTCTTGGTAACAGGCTCGCTGTCATCAAGCCGAACTTCTCTTTCTCTTGGGCTATGTGGCTGAAAGAATTTTGCTGAAGGCTTCACGGACTGAGATTTCCCTGCAGCAACCACGGACTGGGATTTCCCCGCAGCAACCACGGACTGAGATTTCCCCGCAGTGACTTCATCATCTGATTCCAAGTTGCACTCTCTTTTGCACCTCTGACATAAAACCACTTTAGAAGCTTTTTCCTCATTAGGCTTTGGCTCCTTTTCCTCAAGATTTTTCTTATCCTTTTGTTTGTGTTGGCCTTGATCTGGCCATTGGACTTCCACCATATTCACCTCCGCCTGGGGGAAGGGATCACTATCCACCAAAGTAGCAGCTTTGGGAGGGATCTCCATTTTAATCCTTCTAGAGTTCAACCAAACTTGAATTTGGTCTTTCAACTTAACACATTCAAAAGTGTTATGGTTCCACAAGTTATGGAACTTACAATATTTCTTCCCCTTGAGTTGATCAGCCTTGGGGATGGCACCATAATCTGTTTTTACCATGCCAGCCTGAAGAAGATCATCCAGAATTTCAACAGCCTTGTTGGCATTGTAAGTGTATGAATCGAACTCTGGCTTCGCAAAGGCCACAGATTTAAGTTTCATAGGCTCCTTGATTAGCCTCAAAGTTTTGCACTTAGCTGGCTTTTTGCTAGTCAGCTCGATTGCCGACACTCCTTCATTGTCGCTATTTTCCCCTGATGACCACTCTTGGTCAGGTTTTGCTGGCGAAGGCATAGTAGGATCAAAAATTTCCAGTGAATTAACATTCCTGGCTCTGTTATGCACATATGTGCCTTTCGAAGCATTCTTGATATGATCACCCTCTTTAAGGAGTCTTTCATATCCTGTTGCTTCTCTAATAAGGTCCCCAATGGAATCATATCTATTTCCAAAGCATTTTTTCCGGATTTTATATGACAATCCCTTCGCAGCCAAATTGACAGCCTCCTTCTCCGGCAGTGCAAAATTGGCTCTAGCCTGCTGGAGCTTAAACCTCTGTAGAAAGGCCAAAGCCGTTTCATTAGGCTGTTGATACATGCTGGACAATTCAGAAATGCCCACTTCAGCTTCTATTTTCCCGAATTGTTCACGGAAAATTTTCTCCATCTCCTCCCAACCACTAATACTGGCTGGTTTCAGTCTTGAATACCACCCAAATGCGGCTCCAGTCAACGAACTGCCAAACAGTTTGAGTTTGTATGGGTTGGATTTGCCTAGGTCACCACACTGAGTAGTAAACCTAGAAATATGGACAGCAGCATTTTCTTTGACATCTTCACCAGAAAAGAGTGTGAAGTTAATGGTCTTGTGACCCTTTGGATAATTAACCTCTGCAATCTCTTTCGAGAAAGGAAAGTTGTATCCAAGTTCTTCGCCCAGGTGACTGCGAACCGCCTTTCGCAGTAGCGCTGTGATTTGTTCATCACTGAAGAGATGTAACCCTTCATTGTTGGTACCACCATAGGGAACTTGTTTCTTTTCTTCCTCATGGGAAGTTTGTGTTGCGAATTCCTCCATGAAATTCTCTTGGTCGCTATCAGCATCTTCGACCTCAGCTTGCCTCGAGGAACTAGCTTTGTTAGATCGGTGCAAGCTTTTTGCAAACGCACTAACTTCCCCGCCGGAGTTTTGCTTAAACTCCACCCCTTTGGTTGTTTTGCCCTTATTTGGCAAACTTCTCTTACCACGCTGTTTTCCAACATTGAATTTCAGTTTGGAAACTTTGGTGTCAGACATGACATCGTTGGCTGATGTGCCACTGTTTTCTCCCTTCTCTTTAGAAGAAAAGTCATGTTTGTACAACAAAGACATGAAAGTGGCTCTCTCATTCAACACTGTGCTCAAGGTAGCTTGTTGGGCTTGCACTTGCACACCCAAGGCAGCGACAGTTTTCGCCAACTCTCTGACCGTACCGTTGATCTCCTTGGCATATGTGTCAAGAGACTTCGTTACGAACGGGTGTTTCGCTCCTCAAAGGCTTTAATCAAGGACTCGGCCACCTTGTCGGCACTAGTGCGTCATCGGAATCATTTGACCCGGGGGCCATAGCTTCGTCCGGAGCTCAGAAACTGCTCCAAAACCTGTTGTCGGGTTAGACCTCGGATCGAGCCGAGTTGTGACCGGACACTCGTGTCTCGCACAATAGGAATATGTCCTCTTATAAGGATCTTCCTCAAGCAAACCTTTCAACTTAGGTTGCCTCTTTTTTGACGCAATGGTAACACTAGATCAAACTCCGAATGATCCCACCGGGCGTGCCAAAATGTTTGACGCGGAATCAAACCGTCCCTTTTTTGGCTCTTGTGTTCTTTGCGGGCGTGCCGGCACCAAGTAGGTGCAAGTTTGTCTTGTAGTTGTTGTTGTTGGTTACGCGCTCGTCTTGACTTCTTATCGTCACGATTGTCACATGAAGAGGGATATCTTCATGTTCAGTGCTCTTGTACATGCCTTATTGATACAAGGACTTTTTGTTGTAAAGCTCTTTCGAGTTTTACCAATCGATACCAGGAACGTGATCCCTAGCAGAGCATTGCGCCAAGGTAAAGATTGTGTGCTGCGGTGCTGCAGTCGCAAGTGCGGTGTCGCAGGTTAGCAGGCATGAGGATTGCATTCGCTAAGCGTACATGCAGATTCTCATCTTAGTAGTTGCAGTCGCAAGCGTTCGTGCAAGTACTGAGGTAGCCCAAGGGGCTGACAAGATACTCGTTGAGAGTAGTTTGTGTGTTTGTAGATGATTGAGTTGTGTTTTCTTATGTTGTGCAAAGCCCCTTTATATAGGCCTAAGACTACTTGGTCATCAAACAAGTAGTTTGAGAGGAATTGAATGCTGTCAAGATTCCACCTGTAATTCCACTCGTTGAAATTATTTAGCAAAGTAATCTGATGTGATTCATGCATTAGCCAACTTGATCTTGACTTTGTAGCACACTAGCATAGCTAGGCTTTCTGTAGCCTCCGCAATGAATAGTTATAATCAATCAAATATTGATTAATTAAATATTATATAGGACTATTCATTTGAGTGAAATGTCTTGATTGAACGACTTTCGCACCACTTTGTCTGCCATAATCTCTTTAAAAGATTATCTCTCTTATTTTCCTTCTGAGAAAGTGAAAGGAAAGTATGAAAGTTAGATGGTGAATAGGCTAAATTTGGCCTCATGCTAATTTTGCGGAATCTCCTGTGCCATTCCGCAACAACTGATTTTGCGGAATCTCATTTGTCATTCCGCAACAACTGATTTTGCGGAATCTCATTTGTCATTCCGCAACACGGAAAAATAATTATTGAAGTAAAGCCACTGATTACGGCTTAGCTTGATCATTGTTTTGATTAATTGAAGAATTCAAATCCTTTGATTGCCTGCGTAACCCAACACACAATTGTTTATTCAACTGCTGGGTTAATGTCTTGAATTGAAGATCCCAAATCTTGAACTTCCTTCGCAAGATATTATTTTTGTGCCTCTGTAATCTTTAGGCCTCGATATTAGTTTCCGCTTTAGATTGTTTAGTTTGTAAGTATACGGACTTTTCTCATTGAATTAACATTTTATCAAATGTTAATTTTGCAAAGTGGATTCATCTGTCGGAACTGATCTCCAAGTTCTAACACTTATTGGAAAAACTAATTTTCCACCAAACCCCATTAACGGGCAAATGAACAAATTAATGGAGTTATCCCAATATGATAACTTTTAGGCCAATAATGTCTCCTTGCACTATTGGTAAGCAGGAAATGGTTTCTGCTTTCCACTTTCTTCAATTTAATTAAAGTAGTAGGTTTCAATATTTAATGATCATCCCACTGCCTTTGGCCTCGTTACTAAAGATTCTTTTTCCCCATTTGGGCTTATCCACGTGAAATGGACCATGTGTTTTAGTCCCATGACAGCAGGTCTAAAAAGATTTAGACCAAAATATTTTGGGTTCAAACAGATTTTATTTATTGTGGACTTTATTTTAATTTAACCTATGGGCTTGATTAGCCTTTTGTTAGGCCATAGGCATTTAGTGTTTTCCGAATTTGTTTTATATTTTATTTATTTTGGACTTTATTTTAATTTAACCAATGGGCTTGATTAGCCTTTTGTTAGGCCATATGGTTTTGTTTCCGGTATTTAAGCGTCCTCTTGTGGCTGCTTAACATTATCTTTCATATTAATAAAACTTTGAGTTCTCTCAATTTTCCTGGTGGATTCCATAACTTTCTGGTGAATTCAAGGCTGTCGTTGGTGGATTCCAACATGATAATTCCGCTGCATCAATATATATACATATATATTAGCGAAAGATGTCCATATATTTCATTAAAAAAAAAGCGAATTACACATAATGAAAATGTGACATCAACAATCACAAAATCATTGAGGGCATTTCAAGGGCTGATTTGGTAACCTTCTAGAGAGTGACACACTTGACTTTTCAATCCTTGCCTCGGAGTAGACTTCGGGTCAAAGGGTTGACCTTTTGCTTTACAGTTCTTGCTCCAAGCTTCTATCCTTGTAGTCCCCTTGATGCTCCTTGTGATTTTGGGTGAGGAAACTAGATGAAAACTAGCTAGATGGAAGATAAAAGGAATGAAGGTGGATGAAGGTGGCATGGGTGCGAAGGAAATTAATAGAGAGTAGTGGAGATGGTGGTTTCAGCAAAGCCAAGAGAGAGTGAGTGTTTGTTGTGGTTGGGAATGGGAATGGGAATGGGTTCATCACATTGTGAATGGTAGCATAGTTTGTACAAATATCCCTGTAGTTATCCTAGCTAGATATTGTAAGTATCCAATTCTTTGGGTTCGTCAACTCTCTCATTTAATCCCTATATTAAAACTTGACCCTTTCACTTAAGGTGTCCCTTTTGACAGCAAGGTCCAAAAAAGCATTGTCATCAATTGAATGTCATTTTGAATTAACGCCTTAAAGGACATGTAGTTTTCTATCAACTTTGAATGCCATTATTTTATCCAAAAAAAAAATGAAAATCATTGATCCTGAGTGTCTCAAACCAAGATTGGATTCCTAGCACTAAATCACTGCTCGTTACTGGTAACAATACGAAAGACGCAATCGACTTATCACGTCTCGGACCCAAATGTCGGTAGTTTTTAGTCACCTAAATCTGAATCTAAAGTGTCAATATTACAAAATACAAATAAAATAAACGAACAAAAATATGTTTTCGCCACACAACTCTAATCTATTTAAAATAATCAAATCCTTTACAAATACTCAAATATAACACCTCTTTCTAAACTTGTCATTTTATGCTCGTTCTAAGCTTCTCGGAACCAGAACTTGCAAAATCTATTGAGGGGTGAGCAAATCCAAGCGCTCAATGAGTAAAATATGTAATATGCTAGTGAAGTCATGTTGTTTTATACACACTATAAAAATAATATATAGTAATTCAATTCATCATCGCATCACATATATAGTTCCTATATATCATGATTATCCTTCAATTTAGTTACCCCTACATGCATCTATTAGTGTTTCTGTCCTCTATCTGTGACACATTCTTACCTCGACATAACCAATCAAAAAGTTATCATGTTTCATGACTTGTCTCAGTTACTAGTTCCACATATATAAATATATAATATATACTTCCTTAAAAAAAACATGCTTCACTTGAAAATAGAGAGAGATTTTAGGTAATAGAATAAAAAAATTTGTAACAAACTACTTAACCCACTCACCACGAGAATCATTACCGAGCATAACAACGGCGAGCCTCTTAATTAAGACCATAAAATAATATTTCTCTGATAAGAGTTTAACCTCTATGATTAAAAAGAGGGTGATAAGGCAAATCTGTTTGCTTTCGCGAATCCTACATCGTAACTACAGATCAAAAGATACGGTAAACATAAGTTTTAGATAGGAGAAAGAGTCTCCGAAATTTGTGAAAAATTATATCCGGGTTGCCCTATTATTTATTGGTTTGCCGACATAATGGGTCGGTTTAGTAGATTTGGCCACTGAGAGAGTGCCACATGTCAAGCCATTACAAAATCTCCTATACATATTTGCATTGTGTCACCATTACATTAGCTAATCTTACATTTTTCACCAATTGTCAAAAAAAAAAAAAATGTAGACAATCTTTATCATATTTTTGATAATAATGAAAATAAAGATTATAATGCAAACCACGATTACAACCCTCTCCCAGTTAATCCAAATGGAACGCTGGGAACACGAAAAAGAGGAGACAATTAGACCAAATAACAGCATTACAAACGCCATGCCCAAGTTCAGTGATGACATAAGTCACAAAATTTGCTTCCCTATACACATGTCTAAAGTTGATAGATAAAAAAACAGTAGAAATAGCTTTAATATCTTTCACTAGCATCTTGATCTTCCAAGGAGTCTCACAAACACTATTTATACTGTCAATGAGTAACTTAGAATCACCTTCTACAATCACTCGTTGATGTTGATAATGCTTGACTGCTAACAATCCTTCTCTCAAAGCAAGGACGTCAATAATGGAAACTTCAAATTGATCGACCAATGTTCTTAGCTGCCGTAAAAAAAGATATACCATATATAATGATCTCTAATTACAAAACCCGAAGTAGCCATGTTTGACAGATCCATCAAAGTTGAGATTCACCAAGCCTTGATCTTTGTCATTGAACATTTGAACCTACCTATCCTACCTATCAGTTTATCACTCAACCACGGCCGACATGGATGTGATTGTGAGGTAATTAATTTAAGAGCGATGTAATTAAAGAGAAATACGAAGGGTATATTCGTCCTTTAAATAATTCAAAAATAGAAAGTTCGAGTTCTTTCTTCAACTAACGAATAAACAAAAATTAATAAGGAAAAATAAAAGTTAATAAAACCAATATTAAAAAAATAAAGAAAAAGGATGCCTTCACGTTCTGTCTCTCTCTCTCTCTCTCTCTCTCTCTGGGATACAAGTTTTCCAACACAAGAATCACAGCACATTGTTTCTGTTTCATTTCATTTCGCTCTCTCCTGCAAACCCTAAGTAAGTGGCCTGGTTTGTTTGTGTTCACTAACCAGGTCCGCACGAGGGGAGGGAGAGAGCGTAGATTTCTAATTCGCAAAATTGTAGTTTGTTTCTCAGAATCTCAGCTGCCTCTCCACAATGAACGACCTCCTAAAGGTAATCAATTGTTTCATTTATGCTCATTCTCCGGGGATCTGCGTTCTTATATTAAATCAGACTTTTTGGATCATGGTTTTTTTGTTTCTTTGTGATTTGGATCGTCCTGTGAGAAAAAGGAGGGAAATTGAAAGTGGAGGTCTGTTTGTTTACTCCATTGAAGCTGAAACTATCCTTTGTAGGCTGCCTAGCAGCAAGGGAAGAGTTGATCATGTACATTGGCGTTTGAATCTTTCCCAATTAAATAAATTTTACGTTATGCTGTGGGTTTCGTCTTTTGTGTTTGTTGATTTGAAACTCAAACGAAAACGATTAAAAAGGGAAAATAAGGACACCAATGGACAATGTACTTATTTAAAGACTGAATGGATGAAAACTGAATGAGACCCAAATTGAGCCTGTCTTAGCTTGTGTATACTGCTGGTTTCCTTTACCATGCGTTACATTATAATATCAAGACGCAATTATTGGACGTTTTCTTTTTCTTTGCTTCTGGTTGAATGTGTTTTCATAGAGTTGTGAGAAAGGGTCAAGGTAAAAGGAATTCGATAGTCTAGATTGAGGTTTTCTATAGTTCACTTATCTGTTTGTGTGAGTTTGACTTGATTACTACTTGCAGGATTCTTTTGAGATCCCTCGGGGTCAACCTCCTAGAGGTGGAGATATTGAACTAGGGACAGATGTTTCAATGAATTCTGGAGAACTTGGTTTGGAAAATTTCTTCAAGAAGGTACTTGGTCTTCCTTGTTTACTTTTTCTCCAATTATTCTTACACATGATTATTCTGTATGAGGAATTCTGTTTTTTTCTCCCAGGTTCAAGAGATTGAGAAGCAAAATGAGAAGCTGGATAAGCTTCTGAAAAAGCTCCAGGTATATATTGCTTTCCAGTATTTTTTTTCTTCCCTTTATTGCTTCATCAAGGTCATGGTGTTGTAGCTCAAACTTGCAACCTGTTGTATTATTTTCCCAACCATGTCCTGATCATGGTTCTTTACATGGCTGCTCTCTTTTTTATTTTTGAACTTATAACTCCGAACTAGGACTACTCAGTGTAGGACTCCTGGATACAGCTGCTAGACTTGATTGACAGTCAATTTATTTTTAAGCTCGAAGCTTGGCGTCCTTCCATTTTGGTTTTGTATTTTTCTGTTTTTGGAATTTCAGATGTTCTTGGTGCCAAAATGTAAAATTGTGAAAGATATTTAGTTAGGAAAGCTCTTTATCAAATTGAGAATTGTTGTTATAAATTGATAAACAATTATGTAAAGAAATCGAAACATAAATTGTCATATAGCAGTCTATGTACTTAGAATTGTATAGCAACCAAGTTAAGGTTATCTGCCTGACCTTCAACCTCCACCCTGCTAAAAATTTGCATTTGGAACCATTAATTTAAAGTGCTGAATAAACTTTTGTTTAGCAATTTTTTGAGTTAGCTTTTGGTTGCCTTGCACAACAGCATGAACTATTAGACAGTGTTACATTTGTAATAATGCTTTGAGATCAAGCCTGTGAAATTTGAATGCAGGATGCACATGAAGAGACCAAGGCTGTGACTAAGGCTCCATCCATGAAATGTAATCTCAACCTCGTTGGTCTTTTTTTATTATGTGAACCTTTTGGGTCTATATATATATTTCTATGTGTTGTATGCATACATGTTTTCAGGTTGTTATAGAAGTAATGCCAATTATGGAATTAGGCTGCAGAGAAAAAATATAATATGCATTGAGAAAAGCAGCACAAATGTCTGAAATTATTCTAGTTATGTAAATAGTTCTCAAGTACTTGCTATGCATCAGAATAAAAATGTTGATATTCTTTTGTACGTCATTGCATCCCTTGATGATGGATATAGATGTAGGGTTTGGACATTTTAGGTGCTCTCGTTTGAGAAAAATGGAAGTGGTCTTGATAAATGTTTGTCACATTTATGCGTTTTTTAATCTTGTCTTCTCCTGCTAAGAATTATCACATGTACAGGGATTTGTTTATGGATGTATTCACATGTGTGTACTCATATATTCATATTTATGGTTGTATTTTCTAATAAGTGTGCATGCAAAATAGTTCCCTACTGCTTTAAGAAAAGGATAAGTCACACCTCTATTTTGTTTTTCATCCACTGCACTGTCTATTCTGTTTTATTCATCAAGTTTAGTTTGCATTTGATTTCTCAATAACTCAAGAAGGATGACAGATCCTTTTTCCATGTCTAGCCATTAAGAAGCGGATGGAGAAAGATGTAGATGAAGTTGGAAAAATTGCTCATTTTATAAAGTTAAAAATTGAAGAACTTGACAGAGAGGTAAAATCTGACTCAACATGTAGTTGCTTTAAACTCTATATTAGAAGGTCACCCGTCTTATTGTCCTTTCTCATGGGTCCAGAATTTAGCAAATAGACAGAAACCTGGGTGTGGAAAAGGAACAGGTGTAGATCGATCCCGAACAGCAACAACTCTGTAAGTTCTACTCTGCAGTTGCCTTCGAAGTGACTTTTGCTTTTGCCCCCCTCTTGTTTTAGTCTCCCCTAGTTATGGGATCATGATCACCCATGTTTTTCACCCAAACATGCTTGCTTGAGAAAACTTTTATTCATTTTAGGTAATTGGTTTAAGTGGTTGGCCATAAAAAGAAAAGAAAAGAAAAAGGTAGTTATTTTTTTGTATTTTCTTTATTGTTGCACTATGCATAACAGTGCCCCCTTTTGTCAATAATCTACAGATTGCTGTGGATTTTCTCTTATATATAGTTACTTATATGTGTGCGGTCTGATTGATTTATTGGCTCTGTACAACCGATTTTTGTAATCCTGTTGGTTTTTTTAGTTAAGATATAGTAATAGGATTTTAGATGACTAGTAAATTAGGATTGATCGAAACTGGGTTGTGTACTCTTCTAGGTTATGCCAAAAAGTACATAGCCAACTTCCAATCAATTCTACCTTACTGGGATTTTTGAGTTGTAACTTATATATGATTTAACTCACTCGACCAAAACAAAAATTGCAGTAATTGTTCTACCATGTGCCCTATATTTTACTTTCCATATATCTTTGTCATATGATATTGTATTCTGGTGGTTTTGAAACATCAAACCTTCATGATGTCCTACTGAAGCAAAATAATTATGTTGGTCAACAACTTTATATACTTTTTTTTCGGGTAACAAACAACTTTATATACTTTGTGTAAGGCAGTCTGTTTTTCCAGATTTTCTAAAAATGTCTTTCTTTTCCTTTAATATTATAGAAAATATCTGTCTGAACTCAAAAGTGTGAGTTCATGGGATTGTATATGCCGACTCAACCGAATCTGACTTAGCCAAATGTAAACTTTTACAGTGCTTTGAAAAAGAAATTAAAGGACAAGATGGCTGAATTTCAGGTAGGTCGCACACATGCATTTACCTTGAAGATTAATGTTTTAGTTTTGCTTCTTTCATCTGATATTTTGTCATCACAATTTAAAATTTATTTTTCTGCAGACTCTAAGAGAAACCATTCATCAAGAGTATCGGGAGGTTGTCGAGAGACGAGTTTATACAGGTTTGAGCATAATTGTCACTAATCTGTGGCTGTTAAATCTGACTTTCCTTGACCTGAATTTATGTTTCTTTTCTCTCCGATTTTTTTTTTTGGTGATTTTCAGTGACTGGCACAAGAGCTGATGAAGAGGTGAAACTTGATGCACTGTTCTAATTCCGGTATATCTATACAGTTGTAAATCTCATGTTCTAATTATTTAAAATGTACAGACAATTGACAGATTAATTGAGACTGGAGACAGTGAACAAATTTTCCAAAAGGCAATCCAGGAACAAGGGCGAGGCCAGGTTTGCCATTTTTTTACTGCTCCCTGCCCTTTTGACTTCTGATCACTTTTAACCGACATCATTGGAATATTCTAGCAACTTCGAAGATATTTTGACATGTTGCAAGTTCCTATCACCCCCTGCAGTTGGTTTAGTTTGAACCGTTAGATATACAAGTTTAGAGTTTAGTTTGAACTGTTAGATATACAAGTTTAGAGTTTAGTTTGAACTGTTAGATATACAAGTTTAGAGTTTAGTTTGAACCGTTAGATATACTAGTTTAGAAATTTTCTTTTTAAAGAAAAAAAATATAAATTTCCGGAAATGTCCTGCCCCCTAGCCAATTCTGATTAAAATGATTGTTTCCGATGTCTACTGTGCTTGTAGATAATGGACACTCTAGCAGAAATTCAAGAGCGCCATGACGCTGTTAGAGACCTCGAGAAGAAGCTTCTTGATTTACAACAGG